>OX382258.1:2315124-12315124 GCA_947507595.1 Pyralis farinalis | reverse complement strand
TTCAGGGTGGGCCGGCTCTGCCTTCTGTTGAAGGGAGACCGGCCCCCGGACTCGGGGTCGGCGGTTCGACCAGTCGTTCTGCTGAACGAGGCGGGGAAAGCCCTAGAAAGGGTTGTCGCTTCCCGCCTCGCTCAGCACTTGGAGGATGGCCCGGGACCGGGCCTATCGGATGCCCAGTTCGGGTTCCGGGCCAGACGGTCGACCGTCGACGCCATTAGGCGCCTAAGGTCGGTGACGGAGGATGCGGAGCGCAGCGGAGATGTGGTGGTGGCGGTGTCGTTAGACATCGCCAACGCCTTCAACAGCCTCCCCCACAGTACCATACTGGAGGCCCTCAAATACTTTGGGGTGCCTCCGTACTTGGGGAGACTGTTGAAGGCGTACTTGGAGGACAGGGAGGTGCGCTACGAGGACGCGAGGGGCCAGATGGTGAGAAGACACGTCGTGTGCGGTGTCCCACAGGGGTCCGTTCTGGGCCCCATTCTGTGGGACCTCGCATACGACTGGGTCCTGCGGGGCCGTCTCCTCCCCAGGATGGGCGTCATCTGCTATGAAGATGACACCCTCGTCACATCCCGGGGTAAGACCTTCGTGGAGGCGAAGCGGCTGGCCGAAGTCGGTGTAGGACTGGTGGTCAGCCGCATAGAGAGGCTTGGGCTTCGGGTCCGCTTGGATAAAACCGAGGCCCTCCTCTTCCGCGGGACCGGTAGGCGGGGCCCCCCCTCGGGAGCGCACCTCCAAATAGGAGGAGAAAGGATTAGGGTGAGTGCCCAGATTAGCTATCTGGGCCTCACCCTGGACGGGAGATGGACCTTCGGCCCCCACTTCGAGCGGTTGGGGCCGAGGGTCATCAGAGCTGCGGCGGCGCTGGGTCGCCTCCTGCCCAATGTGGGCGGGCCTAGCGCCGCGTGCAGGCGGCTGTACTCCGGCATCTGCCGGAGTATGGCCACGTACGGTGCCCCCATATGGGCGGAAGCCCTCTGCGCTCGGAATAGGGCTCAGCTGCGCAGAGCGCAGCGGGTCATAGCGCAGAGGGCGATAAGGGGGTACCGGACGGTGGCGTGGACGGCCGCGACCGCCCTTGCTGGCGACCCGCCCTGGGAGTTGGAGGCGGAGGTGCTCGCCGAGGTATACGGGTTTGTCTCGGATAGGAGGATTCTCGGCGAGCGCCCCACGTCGGTGGAGGTGGGGCGGTATCGCCAGCGAGGGCATGTGGAGATGATGCGGAGGTGGGGGGAGGACCTGGCGCAGCCGCGGTACGGAGTCCGCGTTGCGGAGGCGCTGCGCCCGGTCCTGGAGGCGTGGATGCGTCGTAGGCGCAAACCCCTCACTTTCCGCATGGTGCAGGTGCTCACCGGACATGGATGCTTCGGTGAGTACCTGCACCGGGTCGCGAGGCGGGAGGAGCGGCCAGGCTGCCACGATTGTGGCGCGGCCGAGGACACTGCTCAGCATACTCTAGAGCAGTGTCCCAGATGGTCTCGGCAGCGCCACGATCTAGTGTCCGCGCTAGGTAGCGCGGACCTCTCGCTCCCGAGCGTGGTCCGCTCCATGCTCGGGAGTGACAGTGCCTGGCAGGCGATGGCCTCCTTCTGTGAGACCGTCATGTCCCAGAAGGAGGCCGCGGAGCGGGACAGGGAGGACGATCCTCAGGCTGCCCCGCTCCGGAGACGGCGGACGGGAGTGCGGCGTAGGCGCTACGCGCACCTACTGCCGCCTCCCTAACCTGTGGGACTAGGGGTCAGGCTGGGAACCTGGCCCCATAATGGTCCCGCCGCCGGAGGGGCTGTCCCAATTTGCCGGGATGGCCCCTAGAGAGAAGAAGTCCGGCCCCTTTTGAGGGGCTGGCCAGTCGCAGTGGTGCCCTGTTGCTGACAGATCCGGGGCACCACACCAACGCGGCCGATGGCATTTCGCGGGGTTGTTTAGTGGGTATACCGTCGGACAGCCGACGGGGAGTCCCACACTACCACCGGAGGCCACCCAGGCACCGGTGGTGTGCGTAACGCATTTTTCCCCGCGTCACAAAAAAAAAAAAAAAAAAAAAGGTAGGTATTTATATTTAAGCTAAATTTATTTTGGGTTATATGTAGTATTTCTAATAATCAAAAGATATCCCAATGCAACTTGTCTATCTCTTTTTCAGCTCTGTAATTTTCTCATCAGTCCTCAATGTCCCGTACATTGTTATATGTAGCCAGGTCCAGTCGTCGTTTTTGGTAGCCGGATCTCTGCCGGGGATTCTTCGCACCTCCTGCCCTGCTATTACCACGACTGCTACCGTAGTACGGTATAGCAAGACCGCCGCACCGGAGACTAGGGGCCGTGTATTTCTATTGTCTGTCATATCCAAGGGGGGTTTTGCCATAATCACCACGCTTGGCAGGCGGGTTGGTAATCGCAGTACAAGGTAGTGTACGAGATGACGCTGCTGCCCGTCATCCGGTAATGTGTTTCCATCAGCCGGCTCCTACGGCACCCACGGGATGAGAGCGGGTGGCACAATTCTATGTTCAAATAGAGGGCGTGGACACGATAATCCTCGAGTCCGGCAACTTGCTCTATTTTCGGGAAGGCGACCAAGGTGGTGTTGGATTTCCGTTCCGAGTTCGCTCCGTAACAACATCGTGTCGATCGGGAGTGTATCGGCCAGGGTAGCGTACCTTGTAAAGTCGCCAAGCTCGACATATCCGGATGGGGAGGTGGAGGCAATATTTGAGGACATCTCTAAAGCCATACACGCCTCCAGTACCACGGTTGTTATGTGTGATTTCAACGCAAGACTAGGCCAGAGGAGCGGTACAGAGCAGAGAGTGGGTCAATTTGGAATAGGACAGCGTAACCAAAGGGGACAGATGTTGGCTGACTTCATTGAGAAGGAGGAACTCTATATGATTAACTCGTTCTTCAGGAAGTCGACCTGGATAATGGATGAGCCCTGACAAGGAATGAGATAGACTTTATCTTGACCACCAGAAGACATATATTCAATGACATCTCAGTGATCGCAAGAGTGAAAACCGGTAGCGATCATATCAATCTATGTATCTATAACTTCACGCCAAATCCCTTGCGGGTAGTCAGAGAGAACCGAGCGCCGAGTTGCGGTCCTTACAGTCTTCACTCGCTTCTTTAACATCGATAACTCTTTTCATGCACGCTCGCCAGTTTCTAGGACTCTTGACATTACCTTCTGATAAAACACGACCTTGTCGAACGAAGGTGAGTCTTGGTCTTCCTCGGCTCCAACATCTTCCCACTTGTGCATTGTACATCTGTTTCGTTATTCTTTCATGCTGCACTCATTCTACATGTCCGAACCAAGAGAGTGTCGGCGTTAAGATAAGAAAAGGCATGCTCCGCCTTTTCTTATCTTAACACCGACACTCTCTTTCAGCCCATCTCTCTTTTTTCGTCAGCAAGCGTTACGCCACAAATTTTGCGCAATGCTCTCATATTGACCGCATTTATTCTACTTTCATGCTCTCTCTGCCATACCCAGCTTTCAATAATATTTGTTTTTTTTGTACAACATCGGAGACATAGAAGCATATGGCCAGCCTATTGTAAAGCGGTTACCTTATATCATGAATGCTTGTAATACATTAAGTATGACTCGCGCGATGCCACCTTTGCTGCTTACAGAGCAACACCTTAGGACCTCACTCACACACAGAAACACAACAACCTTCTAGGGAGCTGTTATTTGGCTACGGTTATCTGTGAGGTGCAGGTACTTCCCCAGACGGGCTGCTTTGATGCGCCCCACCTCTCATAAAAAAACCCAGACCAATGCAAACAGACATGTTCATACACACAAATGGTTGTCTGGTGTGGGAATCGAACCCACGAACGTTGGTGTCGAAGTGACTTAACAACGCGTTTCGCCACTGCGCCACCGAACTCGTCAAAATACTTAAATATATACTTATACAAAATACTTAAATACTACGTAACTAATATATGTACTTGACTATGTACTTTTCATTAAAAAGAAATGTTTTTAACTTTTCTTTATCTTTATCCAATAAAAACTAACTTTAAGAATGTTTTTGCATATTTTCATTAAAAAAATGTGACTCCCTGGCAAAGGTTTAAGTTTTCGGATAAACCTTTACTTAGCATTACCCATTTTCTGGTTTTAGTACCCTATTGAAGTTTACAACGTTTTGATGCTATCGCATACGTAACATGGCACTTTACCAGTTAGCTACTAAAGCTTAGGGTACCAGTTTCATTAAAGGCGTTTAGAAAATATTGGTAGATTATGGTAGAAAATTATTATTTTACTCGTACCTAATTAAGTACCATGGTCCAAGGCATAATCTTGGGTAGATCTTTAAAGTGTTCAGTAATAATATTCAATAATCAATGTTTACTTAAAATCTGCATTTTAAGTAATTAAATGTTTAATCTTGACAGAAACATTCGTTACTTCTCTGACAATTGCCATTGCAAGTCAATCCATAAAAAATCTAAAATTCTACCGTTTAAATAAATAGGTAAGTGCTTACACATCGGCCACTAAAGGAGATACCCGTTCAATCTTAGTGATTGATGATCGAAAGAACGAATGGATGACCGAATGGAATCGATTTACTGAGCAATGGCTACCATTTGCATATGTATGGGGATAAATGTGATTCTTTATGGACCAAGATCAAAGTAACTTTTGTTGTATAAAGTGAATAGGTAGGTATTTGAATAGACACGACTGAAAAACATTAAGTACGCAATTGAGTATGTCAGGAGATATATTGCTACCTGCGATTATGTTATAACCATAGATAACAGAAACAACGGTTTTCTGTTATCTATGGTTATAACACAAGTAAAGTTGAATTCATAGTTCTGTAATTAGGTGATTACAGTCAGTTAATCCGCGTGTCGCCGCAAAGTGTGAAAAGTTTATCCGGACGTTCGAACTACACTCTTGGTAGTTCGTAGAGTCTTGTTCATACCAAGTGGGGAGGCATACAAGCATACAGCCCACCATATGTTGCAATACAAGAAGTATTGCTGCTTGCGCGTTACCTTCCCTGTTACTAACACGGCAGCTCCTCAGGGGTAACCGTGCCAAGACAACCCGACATGTTCATCCACAAAAATATATAATAATAGTCCCGTATGGGAATTGGACGTCGTGTGTCCTTTGTGTCATAGTACTCATTATTAGCCACACGCCCACCAACCTTCTCATACTCATTTGCTAGGTTTCATGGCAAAAGTGATCTGAAATTTGGGTGTAATAGCGTAATGTGGATATGACCATTGTTTTTATCTTGGCCCAATAGTCTATTAAGTAGAATTTGAATACGTATTCCTATTGTAGGCTAAAATGAAAATAAATAAATTGGTAGAGGTAGTAAATGTAGGTAGTGTCAGATAATGATTAGAGATTAAAAAGTATTACAAGTGAATAAATTTACGTAACTGGGTTCTATGTTTACGAAAGATGGAAAATGTGGGGGAGATATTGAATTAAGAGTGAAAGCAGGAAACCAATATATCAATGGTGGGTTATAACTTGGTTCTGACAAGCGTAAATGTATCTAACAAATCTCGCCTTGCTATTATTATTCAGTAACGTTTATATTGACGTATCGAAATAGAAGAAACATGAAAGTAAGGTAAACGCTGTTGAAGTGAGAGTGCTGAGGAGTATATGCGGAGTTGAAATGATTGATAAAGTAAGAAATAGCACGGAAACAATGTGGAATGAAAAATGATGTATCTAGTGACAAAAATTGAAAAGGGTATGCTGGGATGGTTTGGACATTTGAAAATAATGGATGACAAAAGAGTTACGAAAGAAGTATATTGAGAAAGAGCGAGCGAAGATATTGGCCGCTCTCAACACACATATGGATAAAATAGCTGATGTGCTAAAAATATGCCAAAAATAAAAACAACCCTAAACCAAAGAGCATGCGTGAAGAGAAGGAATTATTAATAACGTTTGATTGTACTCCTATTTTTTGGCTTTAATTATTATAAACTATAGTTAATGTATGTTAATATATGCGCATGCGTAGACTGTCTACGGTTCCCACGTGAGTTTACGGATTGACACGGAGTAAGTATGTCATTATGCAAATGATAATTAAGTTTAGACGATAGGGCGCTTGATCGATAGTTATATTTTAAAGACCTAATGTGAATGTACCGCATATTTTTTCTTTTCATTACATGCCAAAAAGCAAATTTAAAACAATTTCTGCAACCTACACAACCGGAGTAATTTACATGTTTTACCTATTACGAAAAAAGATAAGATAAAAGATAAAAATTATTTATTTGCCATTGGGCCCTCGCGGGCACTTAGACACGTCTTACATTTTTTTTTTAAATATAATATTATTGTAACTTGTTTAATTCTCTTTAACTTTTTTCCCTTTTTTTTTTTAATGTACTAGCATTTCGGAAGTGACCATTGGCTAAGAAGAAGTGCCGAAAGAAACTTGCCAATATAGGTCTCTTTTAAAATTGTCAATTATGTATTACAAAATAAAATTACATAAGCATATTGGGACAATAATGATATCAAATCGTAAAATTAAAGATTATTAAGGACAGATAGTCTGTGCTGAATTATTTCCAGACACATCAATTCTATAATAAGCCCTTCTACACAGAGTATTTTTAATGTGTTTCTTGAATACATTGTCAGGAAAGGACAGAACTGTTTCAGGCAATTTATTATAAAATCGAATACAATTTACAAGAAAAGATCTACCAGTCCTAGCAAGCCGATGTACCGGCATACACAACTTATTTCTACTTCTAAGTTTTTCACTGAAATTTACAAACGACTTTAAATTTTTACGGGCATACATTATGTTTTCATAAATATATTGAGAAGTAATAGTGAGGATATTTATTTCTTTGAACAGTTCCCTGAGGGATTCTCTGGAGCCCGTGTTATAAATAGAGCGAATAGCTCTTTTTTGTAAGATAAAAATTGTCTCAATGTCAGCCGCCGTTCCCCACAACAGTATACCATACGACATAATGCTGTGAAAGTAGCTGAAATAGACTAAGCGCGCAGTAGCCACATCCATCAATTGCCTGATTCTCCTAACTGCATATGCAGCAGAGCTGAGCTTACCGGCTAGTTTATTTATGTGGGGGCCCCATTGTAATTTGGAGTCTACTGTAATTCCAAGAAATACAGTGATATTAACAAATTCTAATTTATTATTCCCAATGAGAACTTCTGTATTGGCAGAACTCACATTTGGAAGACTAAATTTGATGCATTTGGTTTTTGCTGAGTTTAGCAACAGATTATTACATGTGAACCAGTTTAAAATAGCAGACACAACACCATTTAGCTTGTCAATATTTTCACAACGGCGGGTCACATTAAAAATAAGAGAGGTATCATCAGCAAATAGTACTATATCCGCCATTTTCTGCACCATGTAGGGCAGATCCTTTGCATATACTAAAAATAAAAATGGGCCCAAAATAGAACCCTGGGGCACCCCGATATTAACATTATTGCCTTCAGATTTAACCCCATTTATGTCAACTGTCTGCACTCTGTTATTTAAATAAGATGCAATCAAGTTCTGGGCTTTACCTCTAACTCCATAATAGTTCAGTTTGAGTAACAATGTCTGATGATCTACACAATCAAAAGCTTTGGAGAGATCACAGAAAACCCCAATAGCATCCTGTGATCTCTCCCATGCGTTAAGGATATGCCTAACCAATGCCACTCCTGCATCTGTAGTAGATTTACCAGCTGTAAATCCGTATTGTGCATCATGAAAAATTTGATTGGTCTTAAAAAAGAGTTGCAATTGATCAAGCATTATCCTTTCGAATATTTTACTCAAAACTGGTAGTATAGGTCTGTAATTCCCCAGCTCACTCTTTTCCCCTGACTTGAATAAAGGAATAAGTTTACAGAATTTCATCAAGTCTGGGAACACACCCATATCTACACATAAATTAAAAATATGTGACAAGTGTGGAGCTATTGCCTCTATAATACAATAAAAAACTTTAATGGACATTCCCCAGTGATCCTCCGAGTTTTTAATTTTCAACTGTTTAAAAGTTTTAATAATTTTAGTGGGTTCGATATGTGTAAACTGAAAAAGTTCCACACTAGGTTGTACATTTTCTTTTAATAATTCAGCAGCACCATCTGGAGATGAATTAAGGGAGTTAGTGGTAAGGTAAGGGATATTGATGAAGTAGTCTTGAAACAGATCTGCTATTTGTTTAACGTCTGTAATATTTCGATTGTCATAATTTATAGAACACTCATTATCCTGTGGCTTATATTTACCTGTTTCTTTACTAACAATATCCCATACAGCCTTAATTTTATTTGATGATTGCTTAATTTTGTTTTTAATATACATAGACTTTGCTTCTCTGCAAACATTTTTAAATATTTTGGAATAGTTCTTGACATAATTGACAAAGTCTGGGTCAAATCTGTAACACTTTTCTGCATACAAATCAAACATTTTGTTTCTACTTCGCAAAATACCTGAAGTTGCCCAATCATTAAACTCAAATTTCTGAGTAATATCAATTTTTTTATGTTTAAATATTTTTTGATATTCACTGGATATAGCATGAAACAGATTGGTATAAAGAAAATCTGGATCATCTACAGTGTAATCCAACAATTGCAACCTGTCCTCCAATATATTATTATATCTAATAAGTCTGTTTCTGGTCATTGGTCTGTACAAGAGATGATTTCTCAAATCTGCATTATGTGAACCTTGATAAACTACCAACTGACCGCAATGATCTGAGGGCAAGCTGCTAATTATTGTTTTATTTATATGGTCACAATTACAAAAAACATTATCAAGACAAGTTGCAGATGTAGCCGTTATACGCGTAGGCTCCAGAAATAAGTTTTCCAGATCAAAGGATTTAAATAAATTTAAAAACCTAATACTTGTTTGTGTTTCTACTAATAAATCAATATTGAAATCACCGCAGACGATTATGTTACTTACATTACTTGCTCAAAAAGCAAATAATCGCCACTAGGAGGTCTATATACACAAATAATTATATAATTTTCTAATTCAGCACAAGACACCTCGATAGTGCACTCAATAGAGAGCCTAACAATATCCAAACGTTCTTTGGCTTTTTGGTATTTTTTTAACACAATCATTGACCCACCTCTTATTGAAGACTCTCTATTAAAGCAACTGACTATTTTATAATTACTAATACTAAATAACATTTCACTTTTTTTTTAACCAATGCTCAGTCAAACATAAAATATCAATATTATATTTTTCCATAAAAACATACAATTGGAACCACTATAATGGAGCCGAAATGGTCGCGTGCGAGTTTTCTATCAAGAACTTTAAAGTTGTGTAATGAACTCCCTGCCGTGGTTTTCTTTAGGGACTGCAACATGAGATTCTTCAAAAAAGGCGTGAAGATCGATAGTCCTGGTATCGCAACTGTCCGCATGCTACTGTAACGGCTTACAATCAGGTAGGCCGTATGCTTGTAGTCCAACTTAGGATAATAAAAAATAGTTTTACGAAAGATAGGCCATAGCGCTGCTGGCACTTAGCTGAACGTTGGCCATTGGTTATTGACTTACAAAAATATATTTTTATGTTGGCTTTGACTTGGAATTATCACAACAAGCTATCTTTGCAAATAACGACGAATCAGATATACATTGCGAAAGTGCAAGGATGTAGGGACCCAGGAAGACCAAGCCTCACCTCCTACACGAGCAAATCGGTCGTGTTTTATCACCAGATGATATCAGAAACACTTGAAACAGGCGTACTTACATGAAAAGAACTAAGAATGATAAAGAAACGAGCGATGTGTAAAAGGACCGCGTCTTATGGCCCTAGGAACACTCTGCCTATCCCACAAGAGATCTAGCGAGAAGTTACAACACACGAACTTTACAAGGGTAATGCGTAGAAGCTTATTACACAAGTAGTGTCGCTTGGGCGTTATCACCCCCTATCATAACGACTAAGCCACACCATTTCTAGTGACCCTACTCACTCACAGGAACAACAATTCTCATCAAAATCATTAATATACTGTTGTTTTTTTGTAAAATGTAGCTAAATTACTAGCTGTTCCTGAAAGGATTAAGATCTTGAGGTAGTTGAGTACAAAATTTAATTACGAACCATTCAGCAGTTTACTCAAAGACAGAGAACAAATAGACAGACACACAGACAGAATTACTTTCGTATTTATATTATTAAGTGTGATTTAGATTTTGTCTGCGGCTTTGCCCGCGTGAAGTAGACTGTATTAGTTCAATAACAGCTGCTGCACAGTTTGAGATAACAATAAAGCATTTGAATAACTTTTGTAGAGCTATTGAGTTGCCTACTTATGCAGCTCATATGCAAGTTGGGTAGCTAGCCTATATCCTTCTGCAGGTTACATACTACCGGTGTGATCCATTCGAGGGGTTCACTCATTAATAGAATACATAGACGATCAGAGAGAATTGCTTTGCATTTATGTTATTTGTATAGATTTTCTTCTTTCGGACCTTTGCCTCAAAGAACACTACAGTTAATACCCACACACACTTCGAGAGATCTATTATATACTACCATATCTTCTAGAGATGTATATTATCTACTGTACTCTAGATCACTTGAAGAGATATTGCGATGGCAGCGAAAACAGTACTGTCACAAACCAAGAACACATTTGAATGCGCATACAGGCACCCCGAGCTCACAAAACGTTATGTTTTAATGCTATTTAGGCACTAGAACATAATGTTTTTGTCTCAGCGATTGGAGTCTACTAACCAATTGGAGGATTTTAACCAATAAGCCGACAAATGCCATGATGCTGACCTGTAGCGGAGTTACAATGCAAAATCAGTCTCATTGGTTCTCTACAGGTTATTTTCTTCATGAGTACTGTGTTGGTACTTTCTTCTACTTTCATTAGCAAACGTCTACAGGCTTTAGGGGTTTTTCTCACTTTTTATTTGTTATTGACAATTCGACCTATTCACATTGGTCATCATTAACTTCGTCAATATTCAGCATTATTGGTATTTAAAAAATAATTTTAATACCTATGTCAAGTAAATTAATTCATAGTAATTTTCATTAGAACGGAACCTACAAAAATCGACTATTTCTCAAAATAAGAAGTGTTTTGAATTGTCTTTAATCTATTCTAATATGTAAAATTGAAGAGTTTACTTGTTTGTTTGTACCCGCTAATCTATAGAACTAGTAGTAGGATATAAAAAAAAACATTTGATAGCCCAATTAAAAAAAAGATTATAGGTACTTCAACATCACGTCACAGGATACGATCATTAGACGCCGAGAAAAAGGCAAGAAAGTAGATAAAGCTGTTCTGACAGGATACCGTGATAAGCTCGGAAAAATTCGCAGACTGCAGCCAGTAATTAATAAATTTCTCTGATATACGTCCCCCTATTGTAATAGTCCAGTACTAATAATCCCCCAGATCTCGTTAAAATAGCTCAATAATTTCTCACGTGTTCACAACATTTCTAATACAATACTGATACCTGTCGACATCTGATCATGGTATATTGTCCTCTTATTATGTTGTACAACATCACATCAATGTTCTCAAAGAGGCCTCTAAGCGTTGGATCCATATCCCCGCTCACAGCTTTCAAATGACAGGTATTAATACCCGTAAAATAAGATGAGTAATAAATATTAAATTGTATTTTAATTTTCCTGTAGTATTGATTGGTTGGTTGATTTGGTGTTTGGTTCAAAATGTAGATTAGACAAACAAATTATTGTTCTAAATAAAAAAATGTTATAATGTATTTAAGAGTCCGCTAGGGCTCAACAGTGAATAAATAACTATTGATTTTATCTGTAGATTTGGTATAAACCGCAAATTAATTTGCCAATTTACTCTCAAATTTTTGACATATCGAATATTAGAGCAATTTGTAGGCAACAAATGCATATTCAAAAGCGATTTAATTAGTCAGTCGTCGTCAAAAATGTGTAGTTTTATTTCCAAATCAATAAATTCATTAATGAAAATAATTTGAAATATAATATACCTGCTCAATTGAAATTTAAACATGTAAAATATCAGGCTACTTTATGATAATCACTATTCAACTCGGTATATCAACCGCTTTTCGGTAAAATAATGAGACGTTATCCTACGGTCTTGGAACATTTGTGTTTTTCTCGAACTGTAATCTAGAATAATTGGATTGATTGAATTTAGATGAGTTTTTAATTCACACCGATCCGAATTAAGATTAAAAAGGTTGTATAAAATTTCATTCGTTAAAAGATTTTTTTTACTGTCGTGGAAGGTGTTGAAATGGTCGGATCGAATTTGAACTTTTTGTTCGAATATTAAAGATGTTGTCAATTCTCACAGAAGTGATGGATATTTTTTTAATGATAATGATAAATATTATCTTCAAATATAATATACGTAATTAAGATTGTATCTTAATTACGTATTTTGAGCAAAAAAAAATAGATTTTATTTTTTGTGGTGAAAATGTATCATTATAAAAATAAAACATTTTGCTTGGCAATCGGCAGTTTAAATACTTGTGCGACGATAAACGTTATTTAATGACTATCAATAAATACTTCACGCCATTTTATTGGATAACAAAAATATAAATACTTTTTGACACGCCATTATCCTCATGAAGTTTGATCCAAAAAGCTTATTATTACTTTAGGTATAAATTATGTCCAATTTGATAGTAATAGTCCAGTGTATCGAATACTTCAACAGTTTATCCATTTTTATTATGACAATATTATTTTTTAACACGTACGGATACTAGCATATGGCCGATCTATAAAGTGGTTACTGTATCTATAAACACTTGCAATACATTAAATATTGCTCGCGCGATGCCACATCTGTTGTTAACACAGCAACTCCTTGGGAGCTTACTGGTAACCTCCACTTACTCGTAAGAACACACCAACCCTCCAGGGAGTTGTTACTTTCCTCCGGCTTTCTGTGACATGAAAGAACTTGTCCAGACGGGCTGCTTTGATACGCCCTACCTCTCTTTAAAACAACACAAATAGGCATGTTCATGCATACACATGTTTGTCCTGTGTGGGTATCAAACCCACGAGTCCTGGGTTTAAGCCTTGAAGTAGCACTGTTTACCACCACCGGCCTTACCAAAAATCGGGCTAGTTATTAATTGAATAAAATGAACACAATTAATTTTCTAAACTATCATCATATGACGTGATAAAATTAAAACATTTTTGGAAAATAGTTGGCGGGAATCCTAATGTATTCTGTGAGGTGTTTTATTTAAAATTTGTCGTTTTTGTTATTGCTTCATAGTGGTAATAGTGTATAACTGGGCAACGATCATTGAAAATCTAAACAAAATGTCGCTTTCGGAAAGCGATATTTTGTTCTCATTATCGACTTTGCAGTTAACATTGAAGAACGGGTTTTCCTCCTGTGATATTCTTTCGGCAGAGCCTCTAACAGGAGACTACAAATAAACATATATAAAATGTAAAGAAGAGGGAACAAGAAAAATCAACATTGTCATTTTCCGAGAATTTGTGTACTAAACTTTACCTTTATCGGAATTCCTGTATTATTTTGACGTGAAAGGCTAAGAAACGCCCCTGTATCTCCAACTTTCACATTTATATATTAATAAATAATTATAAGAGAAGAGCTATAAATGTTATAGAAGTGGTAAGGTGTGTAAGGACCGAGTTATTTGGCGCTCGATACGATGATATAGATAGATAGATAGTCAATCGTAATTCTTGTAGTTTATCTATGGTTTCTCACCATTCCATAGTCTTTTTCCATGTGTATAGTTTTAAATATATGTAGGTGAGTTGATAGAGATGTTTTTAGGAATAAGTTTGCCTATCTGTGATTTTTTAGCCTAATTGTAACTTGTAATGTTTTATTAAAAAAATAAGGCTGTAAAAGAGCAGTAATAAATAATAATGTGCATATATGCAGTAAAATCAGTAGCGAGATCTTGAAGAAACGACAATTACCTAGAAGTAGAAGTTACCCATTTCACAAGCACCCTTTATAACCTCAATAGTCGTTGACAACCTTTTCACTAGCGCTTTTGCAATTTCCCTCCACAAAACATGCGCATGCAATTAAATATGAGCCTTATTGTTATCCTTTGACCATTCTAAAACTTTCGCACTATAAAATATCTAATTCCAGATTCCTTTGACAGTTTATGGAAATATCGTCGTAAAACTCTACAAATTCAAACTTTTCCTCTGCGAAAAATGAAGACAGATTTTAACACAAACGCTTAAGGGTGATGATCCATTGGGGATTTATTTGCGAATGATATCTAAATTCTTGGTAAAGATGCACTAGCACCAATAGATACCTTTTGTCCGATGTTTGATTGAATAACATTATGCACAATCGTAAAGTTAGATCGATTCTCATGAGTACGAAGAATCGATATTGAAATCGGTAAGTTCTGAAGTCTTGAATGATGAAAACAAAAATTGCCGTCATTTATCGCATGAATGGAATAACAAATAAAATTCATATTATATGATATTGTCATAGTATTTTCAATGAACTGTTTTTTGATACTTCTTCCTAGCGTTACCCCTTTTCCTAATCCATTAGGGTTCTTGAGGTCGGCTATCTAAGCCTAAGAATTTTGCGAAGATACATTTTTTAACAAGAGTGACTGCCGTTAGTTCTCCACAACCTAGACCTTTCTTAGTCACACGGACCAGTTACACGTCTTTCGAAATATAATTTATGGGATCTACGATTTTCCATGATGTTTTTCCTTTTCCGCACCGCACTTCGAGCAAGTAATAATTACAAAAATGTACATAATTTCGAAAACTCGAATTTAGTTTTTCATGCTCGCATTCGAATCGGGAACCAGTCGATTTTTTTTATATACAACGTACAAAGGCATACAAGCATACGGCCCACCTGATGTTAAGCGGTTACCCTAGCCTATAAACGCTTGTAATACATTAAGTTTCACTCGCGCGATGCCTTCTCTGCGGCTAACACAGTAAGGAGTTTACTGGTGACCTCACTCACACACAGGAATACAACAACCCTCTAGGGAGTTGTTACTTAGCTGCGGTTTTCTGTGAGGTGGAGGTACTTCCCCAGACGGGCTGCTTTGATGAACCCTACCTCTCTTAAAACATCCAGACCAAGACCACCAGACATGTTCATGCACACAAATGTTTGTCTTGTGTGGGAATCGTACCCACGAGCATTGATGTCAAAGTCGCGTCATTCACGACTGAGCCACCGAGCTCGTCAAAGTAGTGGTTGCATACCTCCGTATTGTATCTAAAAACTCTTTATTTAATAACTTCCTTATTTAAACTGATGAAACACTAGAAAAGGCTGTTTATGGAAATTTTTAGTTAATTTCATACATGTTTTAAGCTTCTTTGAGTTTCAACTGAAGAAGTGATAAAATATCTTTGAACCGAGCTGAATAACTGAGTGATATTAAAGGTTTTTACTTTTTTGATACGGAGCCCCAGAAAGGCACATTGTTTAAGTATAGTTCTAGCAATGGAATACTCTATCAGTTCGATGGGTCTGAGTACGGAAGGCATATTCCTAATAGGTCACGACATGTTTTCTAATGGGAACTGAAGAATAGGATAATATTTAAATAGGTCTCGACCAGGTTATCAGATGTTTTTGAATTCTTAGGGTATATTTAAATCTGTTGAGATTTATTCCCTTACTTATTTATAGAGAACATTTTTTTATACCCCTAAAGTGGCATCAAGCTTACGGCCTGCCTGATGGTAAACAGTCACCGTAGCCTATGGACATTTGCAACACCAGGGGTGTCACTCATGCGTTGCCTACCCTCTAAAAACCTCTTCACGCATTTCTTGAAGAACTTCATGCTGTAGTCCCTTGGAATAACCTCAGCTGGGAGCTCATTCCACAGCTTGAGAGTTCTCGGAAGAAAACTTCTCTGGAACCGCACAGTACGCGACAATTGCGGTTCCAATGTGTGAGGGATAACTCCCTGCCGTCGGCGAGCGGTGCGGTTTTAAAAAGTAGCTGTCGGCATCATTTCGAACAACTCTTCAGAACACAACCCATAGTACAATCGGTAGAACACACAAAGGGAGGCAAAATCTCTCCTTAAACTTAAGGGTTCAATACCGTGTGTAAACTTAGGATTGTCGACAATTCTCATAGCTCGTCTCTGATTACAAAGTTTTTAGCGCCCAAAATCGTAAATATTTTTTTGGCGTTACGTATTCCTGAAGTTAATTTTAGGCGTTATTCAGCTTTTGAAATGTTTCATATTATGTGATTTCACGATTTCCAGTATATTCTTGTATATATTTATGTTTGAGCAGGACGTCATGTCCAACTATCACCTAGCAAGATAGTTTTTTTGCAAGAATAGGCTCTATAACATACTCTGACGTATATTTACATAATGTAATGATAAATTTATATTTCTTTTTTATTGATTTAAATATGTGTATTTTTATACACGTCGGAAAGTCCCTCTCTTAAAAAAACTCCCAGCCATATATTAATATTTATAAAGCGTATACTTAATTGTAACATGTATACAAAACCCAATATTTTCCAACAACTAAGTACCAATGCCGTAGCCTTATCTTAGCCCCTGTAGGTATGTCCCCTGTGAGTTTCAATGAATTGCATTCATTGTTAAGTTAATAGTCGCTGCTATTAATCTTGTCTAGACAGAATTGCCGTAAGAGCCGGGAGAATTCTCAGCAGAGATGACAATTTTAATTGTCTCCCGAAAAAACAATCGTCTTGGCAACTGTACTGTTAAGTTTATTTTGTTTATAATGTTTTTTATAATATATAATTTCATTCAGATTGAATGAATTAGTTGGTATTTCATTAACATAAAGTACGGCTCACCTTAAAATATATTTTGAAAACTTTAGCGAAATAAAACAATTGGCATTTATTTTAGCATCAGAATGGCCGCGTTGCCATATCGCACGGAATGCGCGGCGAATATTGGTACAAATTATGCGAGTTGGATTCTCTCATTCGAGATAATGTATTCGATGCCGGCGAGTCGATGGCATCGTTCACGCGAGCTTCGAATGTTCGCGGACTTTT
The DNA here is from genome assembly GCA_947507595.1 of Pyralis farinalis. Lineage (NCBI taxonomy): Eukaryota > Metazoa > Arthropoda > Insecta > Lepidoptera > Pyralidae > Pyralis > Pyralis farinalis. The sequence goes on along the minus strand of OX382258.1, from coordinate 12,297,997 downwards.
TTGTCGATACTATAGGAACTCGATTCTAAAATCTCGAAGACGTAAAATTACTTTTGACAGTTTTGACTAATGTAACTTTCTTAATCTAATTTGTTAAGAAGTTCCTACTTTTGAACTATTACTGAGAATTCACTATGTATATACAACGTCTAATTTTTATAATGCAGTCATTAAACTTGTTTATATAATAATATGAAACAATCACGTTTTGCATCAAACCAGTAGATACAGAAAACTGCAGCCAAATAACAACTCCCTAGAGGGTTATTGTGCCCCTGCGTTTGAGTGAGGTCACCAGTAAGCTCCCAAGGAGTTGCTGTGTAAGCAGCAGAAGAAGCATCGCGCGAGTGATACTTAATATATTACAAGCGTTAATAGGCTACGGTACCCGCTTTACATCAGGTGGGCCGTATGCTTGTATACCTCACGACGAAGTATAAAAAAAAGAAAAAAGAGTAATAATCTAAAAATTATAAAACGCGACTGCGAAACACAGTCACCACAATAAACAAACGAAACTGCTAGCTGTTATCCTGTAAGCCATTTAAATAAAGAAACTCACAACATACATACATAAACGTATGACGTTTATTATCTATTTTTAAATTCAATCGATACTTTAAAAAGACAGTAGTGTAAAAGTTTTTGTAAACGTACCTTTAGTTTTCGAACCTGAAGAAATATGGGTCATGTTGCGTAACCATGGCAACTTCACGTTCATAAGACTTCTTGAAATAAATGTATATGACATACAAACATGTAAATGTGACCTTACAAGTTACAATTTTCCTTTTTTGTGTATGCAACCCACCTGAAATAAAATATTCACCATTACAGTACCGTTGCAGTGCAAAAAGCTTACTCATCTTTTAAGCACCGAACCTTAAAACGAATCTCAAACAAATTTCCCTAATAGGGTTGTCGCCTGCCTCTCTTCAAAACTTACCGGGTCGCTCCACCAAAATTCAATATCGTAACACACAATATTGTATGTTTCTTTCTAAGCTTATCTATCTATTCAGGGATGTACGTTTACATAATACCTATTGGAAACACTTCCTTATATTTCAATAGTTATATTTAAATTGTACATAGCAAGTTAAATCTATATCTACAAAAATCTCGTGTCACGGTGTTTGTGGTCGCACTCCTCCAAAACGGCTCGACCGATTTTCATGATTTATTTATGTATATTTGGTAAGCATGAGAATAGGTTGTAAAGTATATTTCATAAAAAAAATTAAGAAGTAATTTATATGAACAACGTTTGCCAGGTCAGCTAGTGTTTTTATATACATTTTGTGGAGATTCAATTACCGGAGATTTATTTTATTTTATTACATGATACTTATTAATAAAGAAAAAATAATTTGCAATAAATATCTTTTATAATGATGATAACCAAGATATGAATGAAATTATTCTACGTCAATGAACTTTAAATAGAAGTATATGACTATGTAACGGGGCTGATAGGTAGTAAACCTATGTACTGAAAAAGGGTGTTGTTAAATACAATTGACGAGCTCGGTGGCGGAGCGATTAGCAATGCTCCTTTAACACCAAAGGTCGGATTTTTTAACAACAAGATGAAGATTCCCACACAGAATATGAACATGCCCGTGTGTCTTTGTCTTGGTGTTTTTAAAAGAGGTAAGGCGCATAGAAGCAGCCCTTCTGAAGAAGTAACTTATCCTCACAGAAAACCGCAGACAATTAACAACTCTCTAGAATGTTGTTAAGTAAGTGAGTAAGTAAGTAACCAGTAAGCTCCTAAGGAGTTGCTGTGTTATCGACAGGGGTGGGATCGTGCGAGCGATACTTTATATAGTTAGGTATATTGCTAGTGATTATCGTAACGTTTGAAGGTTACGGTAATCACTTTCCACCAAGCGGGCCGTATACTTGTATACCAACACAAGTATAATATCTGTTCGGTTTTGTATTGACAATCGAGAACCTATAGTATCGACGTTGATTCGAATTCGATATTCGGAGCATTTACAAGATTGTATCTAAACACGACGACAAACACAACGTTTTTGACCGAAACGCGTCAACGGAACGACCCAAAACGATAAAATTTCTATTTTTATTATTCTCTGGGATTTTGTTGATGCTTTTTTAATTGGCCACATGGTTTGCATGGTGGCAAATACCACTGTGATTATTGTGAACCTTTACGTATTGTATTATGAGAGTAAATAAATATCGTTATTTACTTTTAAATACGTATATCTTCAAAACTTGACGACGCTATAGAAATATACTCAAGAGTTAATAGTAGGCTATGTTAAAGTAACAAGTGAGGCGTGTAAGGACCACGCCTTTTGGCGCTCGCTACTCTCTACCCCGCAAGGGACCTGGCGTGAAGATATACAAACATACATATTTTTTATATCCCTAAGCTAAAACACCAGCGTGTGGGCTACCTGATGCGAAGGGTTTATTTTAGCCTATGGACACGACGAGCGTCAATCGTGAGTTGTGATCATGTAAAACCCTACTCATGTTTTCTTGATCAGTTCAGTCATTTATTACAAAGAATTTAAACATTTTAATTAAAAATCATAATAGCTTTATATTACACCACAAGAGTATTTGTATTCTGCAGATAAACAATTATTGTTCTGGAAGATAAAACTCCTCCTTACAGCTTTAAGAGAGGTAGGGCGTATCAAAGTAGCCCGTCTGGGGAAGTACCACCACCTCACAGAAAACCGCAGCCAAATAACAACTCCCTAGAGGGCTGTTGTGTTCCTGCGTGTGAGTGAGGTCACTAGTAAGCTCCCAAGGAGTTGCTGTATAAGCAATAATTAATATATCGCAAGCGTAAATAGGCTTCGGTACCCACTTTACATCAGGTAAGCCATATGCTTGTATGCCTCCCGACGTAGTATATAAAAAAAACCTCCACATATAATGTCTATAATCGTCCGTTTAAAAAATTTTTTATTCAAAATAACAGGTAGTTAAAGTAATGAACAGTGACAGCCCAGTCATATGGCCCAGTGGATAAGGAACTGACCTATTTATCAACAGCTTCCCGATTTAGATCCTGGCATATACCTACTACTAAATTCGTGTTCTCGTATTTATGTACATATTTTTAATTATTATTTCCAAGGTGGTGATGGAAGACATCGTGAGGCGCACGTCCAAGAAATTATATTTCGACAGACGTATGACCTAAACTAAGAAAGGTCTGGTTTTCCCTGTGGGTTGTGGAATTCTGACGGCAGTCGTTTTATATCGCCAAATATTTAGGCATAGGAAGCGAACCTCGCCAACCCTAATGGATTAGGAAACGGGATAACGCTAGAACGAAAGAACAGGGTAGTTAAACTAATCCCACTAATCTAGGGTAGTAAAACTAATCAACTATTGCATTCATGCCTATAATTTAATGAAATGTTTTCGCCGAGTTACGGTGCCTAAACTGGCCACAACTCTACTGCCACACTATTTGCTGCTAAACCATTTTCTTAGATGCCGTTGAGGAAGGCAGCCCGCGAACAGCCCGCCTCCGTAAATAATATGTAAACCCTCCGTATTATATACATTTACTTTAATAAAAATATACTTATACTATACTTTAATAAACTAAGCATATAAATATAAATATTGCCGAACAAATTACGCGCGGCATCTAGCCCCAAAGTAAGCGAAGCTTGTGTTATGGGTACATTTTTGTGACAACTGATAAACATACGTAAATACATTTTTTTTTACAAGTACATACTTATTATACATAGAAAATATCAGACCAATACAAATAGACATGTTCATGCACGTAAATGTTTGTACTGTATGGGAATCGAACCCGCGAGCGTTGATGTCAAAGTAACAGCGTTTCACCACTGCACCACCGAGCTCGTGTAATGTATTGGGTATAGGTACTTAACTAGTTTAAAGCTGATTGTAAATAATGCGCTCCCAGTGAAGTTTTAATCCGAGTCCAGAAATATAGGTCGCATAAAAGCAGTCCGTCTGAGGAATTAACTCTGCCTCTCAGAAAACCGCAGCCAAATAACGACTCCCTGGAAGATTGTTGTGTTCCTGAGTGTGAGTGAGGTCACCTGTAAACTCCTAAGGACTAGCTAAGTTGCTGTGTTAGTATCAGAGGTGATAAGACGCGAGTGATATACTTGTTGCCTATCGACGACGACGAAACATATCGTCGGCGACGTGTAGAAGTAAACTGTTGGCATCACATGACATAACTCATTAAATCAGAACCCATTGTAAAATCGGTAGAACACACAAGGAAGTAGTCACTCCTTAACCTCAAGGGTTCAGTGCCATTTGCTTGTATGGTATTATGGATAGTATTTACCTCTACAAAGATTACTATATTGATAACTAAAACTATATTGATTTAGTGAGCCTAAACAAAGAAGCGCAAAAAGGTCCCTCTTAAATATAAATCAGGCAATAAAACTTATGTACTTAAAAGTCCCGGTATGTGACCAGCAATTCCGGAGAAGAACTCTTGTTCTCCCACACCCTAAAGCTGCAAGGTTCTGAAAGCATCAGTAAGGATTTTCAGTTGAGATATGATAATGCCGCTTACAGCCAAAGTTTAGGGACCAGCTGTTTTATTAGCATTTGTATAACGAAATTTCAGATGATGTTCGAAAATTCAGTGGATGTTGAGGTCAAATTAAACAATTAACCTCGTATAGGTACAGTCGCCGCAAATAAAAGCCAGCGGTGATCGCGGGCCGACTAATGAGTTGTTAGAGCCGCGCCGTGCCCGCTGAAAAACCACATGAGAAGCGGCAGTGATGGGATAGACGATTAATTTTGTGTCATCAGTTATCGACATCGATATTTGTAAAATTAAGATTAATTGCTTCAATGTACTTTATTAATTTTATACTAAAATTTATTGCTAGTCCTATTATGAATTCAAAAATAATTCGCATTTGCAAAACTACACATCTTATTAAAGTACAACGCTAAAAACAAATATATAAGATAATTATAGTTGCTAATCGTTTATATTAAAAATATAACGAAAAATAGAATAGTGGAATCAAATGATTATTAATTATAAATAAATTAAATAATATTCTTCCTACCTTATCTTCGATGTTTACATAGTACAGAAAAGCAGATAAAAAATATTAATTTACTATGAAAATTAATATTTATTTTCTGCAATGTGTAATAAACCGTTATCAAGTCTATTTATTCTGTACTATGTAAACATCGAAGATAAGGTAGGAAGAATATTATTTAATTTATATATGACTAATAATCATTTGATTCCACTATTCCATTTTTCGTTATATTTTTAATATAAATATGCAATGTGTATATAAACCATTAGAAAGTATAATTATTCTGCACTATGTACAGTTTTTTTCAGTTATTGAAGATCCTGATAGTATAAGTTTGTTAATACTAAGTTTGTTGGTAAAGAATTCTCCTTCACCAACAAACTTAGTTATGCAGTTCATGGAAAGGCGTTCGAAATTATATTGAAAAGCTCTATATTCATCTTCACCTTTACTCAAACCTACTTATGCTAATCATTTCAAAAACTGTGTTAGATAGAGTTTTATAGTTACATTTTTGTGTACTCTGTGTATTTTTGTCTGTGGAATCAGAACGACAACATAGTTAGTATTTCGACAACCTATAACGGTCCTAGTTAATAATATATAACTATAATATATAACTTTTGATAGGACGAAATTATATTCAACGGTCATTCGGTCAATTGTAATACTATGTACACGTGTTAAGATGCAATTCAAGAAGATATTTAGGAACTCAATGTCAACCTAATCTAAAATGTAAGTTGAAAATGGCCTAGCTATGGACGATTTTAAAAATCTCGTGCTCTTATTAAATATGGATAGTAGGTACTTTAAGCTATTTGGCTGCTGTCGATAGCTGACAATCATTAAGCTAAATCTGTGGCTCTAGTGCAGCTTGAAAACCCAGTCACAGCCGCTTCTCAAAAACGTATACTCTAAACTGCATAGACTGGAGGGAGACTAGTGTTCTATAAGTACAGACGAATTTGAGTTGATGAAATAGGATGTAATAAGACTTAAAATCTTACTGGTGACTTACACTCACACGCAGGAACACAACAACCCTTCCTTCCTTGGGGTTGTTGTTTAGCTACGATTTTCTGTGAGGTGGAGGTACTTGCCCAGACGGGCTGCTTTGATGCGCCTTACCTCTCTTAAGAGCAACCAGACCAAGATAAACATAAATATGTTAATGCACATTAGTATCTATCCGGTGTGAGAATCGATTCGCTATCAACTACTGCGCCACCGAGCTCGTCCGAATTGATTTTCATGTAAAGACAAATACTACAAAGTAGTTTAGAAAAATATTTACACGCGCATTTTATTCGCAGTAATGATAGACGTATGACGTTGATCGAATCGAACCAATTAGTTTCGATAGCAGTCGATGAAAGCTTTGGCCCTCACTAGGCCGGCAGAAGCAGCGAGCACGGTCGGATGCGTAGTGCCACACTATTGCAGTAATTGGTTTGCTCTGCGCCACCGACTGATTTTTATCTGCAATTATTGAGTTTTCACGCCAATTAAATATTATCTGGTTTCCGGAGGAAGTGGCCATTGCTGATTTATTGTTAGATAATCGTATCTGCAGAAGGCAGACGCTAATGGAACAATGTTATGAATTTAAATTATGCTTTATCGATGTGCGGTGATGTTCTAAGGGCTGAGAAAGCATTTTTATCTTGCAATCGGCATAACATGCATATTATACTTGTATGTGGAAAATATAACTGTAGACTACTTTTTGAATACCTTTGTCAAAGGTGTGGTAAAATGGCGATGTTTTTTCAGAGTAGCTACTTATTTTCTTTGTATTTGTTTTTTAATAAAAATTACAATAAAATTATTATTAAAACAGATTTCGTTTAAATTAGGATATTTAATAAGTATATATTTTTAACTACACTCATGGAGAAATAATGTGGAATTATGTTCAGTGATAGGTGTTTTTTCGTACAGACTAAATCGTACAATAAGTCTAAATTTACTAAAATAAAGAATACAAGCGAATTAATTTATTGATCGATATGAGGATCACCCAAATTAAACATTAGTAAAAACAGCTGGCGGTCTGAATTTCAGCAAATACTCTATTTACGAAATTTTCATAGTATCTAAAATTAGTACCTAAGTTATCTAAACTAATCTAAAGACAGCCTTATCATAAGCCCCTGGGCGATTCCCAAAAACGCCTTTTATTTTTTTTTTATATGAAACTAAAAACATTTCATTTAACGAAATTGTATAAAACTGTCTACTTATTGTAATAATACAATAAGTAGACCGCAGCTGCCGAGGCTGAGACTGCCGGAGCAGCCATGGCAGCGTCGGCATGTTGCATCTACTAACGGTAGTGGGCGGGTGCCGGCCGGCGCTAGGCCACATGAATTGGTGGCGGAAGTATACAAAGCAGGTTAGATCAAATTGCATGTAAATTTGACTTTTGCGAAATAACGCCTGAATCTATTAACTATTTGATGTCTAAAGTAGAAATATTGACTACTGCGCCACCCAGCTCTAAAAATGCGGCATAAATCCATCTGAGACATCTTCACCTTAAGTAATAGGCAGCCTGAATACGTTTTTACAATCGGACCTGTAATTTTTTACTACTTAGACAAATATCAAACTTTAGTACGTTAATAGTCTTAATCTTCATCGATATCCATCAGACCGCTGAGCTCTACCAATCCGCGAGAGAGTAATTTCGAAAACGTTCCTAACAAACACGCTGTAGAAAGAAAATCTAGCAGTGAGATGAGTATCAATAATAGCAATAAACTTCCCATTCGCATTAATAATCCTAAAGTGGAAAGTTGTTCAGAGTCGCAATGACTCCTGTTCATTATTACAATACATTGTCGTACATTCACAAGCAGAGAAAGTTGACCTCTACGGCCGCTACCGGATATTGCCGACGTTCAGGTCTAGCCATTATCCCGCCGATGAGAACTCGGCGGCAGGTGTTGTCCGTAATTATATTCTTAAAATAAACTTTCTAACAACAATTTTATTCACGGTGTAGCTGGAAATTAGTAGTTTGAGGCTTCGATGCACGTGCCAATCTGATCGAACACACGAGTTTAACAATGTCTACCATTGCCTATCTTTAAATGGTTTGAATTATATAGAACTCTAAACATAGTTAATTATGAGACAATAATCCAAAATTGGAAAATAATGAAACAAGAACAAGGAAAGAAGTTGCAGGTCTCAACTTTAGGGTGTGTTTCTATGTTCTAGCATATCTGTAAAAGAGTGGTCTATAGAATATGTATTGTATTGTATTGAAAAAGAAAAAAAATGAAGCCGATTTATTTGATACTTTTACGCTCACTTGCACATCGCAAGTGAGCGTAAAAGTATCAAATAAATCGGCTTCATTTTTTTTCTTTTTCAATACAATACAATACATATTCTATAGTTTTACATTGGTAATTATGCAAGGGGGTCAATGCATATTGAGGGTTGAATTTGATTTATTATAAAGATAATGTCACAAAAAGCTGAAATATTGTGATAACGATAAAGGTTGTATGTATATCTTCACGCCAAGTCCCTTGCGGGGTAGGCAGAGAGAGAGATCCTTGCACACTTCACTCGCTTCTGTGACATTCATAGCTCTTTTCATGCACGCTCGCCGGTTCCTGGGGCTTCTGACATCACCTTCTGATAAAACGATAAAGGTTCCTCAGGGAATTCAAATGCTCTTGATGAACTGCAAAGGTGCTGAGGTACAGATCTTAGTTTCATTACTTCATCTTCTCATTTCTTTCTTTCTACGTCGTCTTACGTCGTTTACTCTATACTTACAATATTAAATACCTCGACATATAGATCTTTCGACCTCACTGTTTTCCAGTTTTCTATGTTTTTTACGTAACATCGGGAGGCCAACAAACACTCGTCCTGATGTGAAGTGGTTACAGTCTATGAAAGCTTGCAATCCAGTGCGAATGGCACCGTAGCCACCTACATTGCCATCATGAGAATTACATAGGAGATTAACGGTAACCTCACTCACTCGCTGGATCTCAATAACCGTCCAGAAAATTGTTATTTGGTTGAGTTAAGATATGTATGATTTTGTAGTGTAAAACATATTTTCTCACATTTCCAACTTTAAATTTCCACATATTTAAATAATAAATGTAAGTTTTCATACACAACATTGAAGCATTGTCCTATTGTTTTCACAACTTGCTTGCAGGCTTCAATGAGTGTTTGTACTTTCCCAATCGAGCAGACTTGACCTCTCTTTCGTCAGGTGCACATTTGCTAATAAGCAAAAGGCACCACGTGCATGGTGACTTTGGCTCTAAAGCTGATAGCGGACCCCTTACAACAGTTGACATATACAGTTTGAATTATGTATTGATGTACAATACAGAACCTTGATGCACAATGCATAACTCAAACTGATTCAAGTCAATATGCAAATCAGGGTATCTTTTTAGAAAATATATGTAGGACATGATCTCTTATTATTTAATCTCTGTTTACACGAGGAGTGGAAGAAAGGAAGGATCCGTTTATTTCTTTAAGTTCTAAGTTTCGAACATTGTAATAAAACTTAAAGAGCTTTCGTCTGCTCGAGCACTGATATCCCAGTGGATAAAGGACCAGCCTATTGACCAACAGGTCCCTGGTTCGAATTCTGTTTTCGAAATTTATGTACATACTCGTAATTGCCACTCGGTTTTGAAGAAAAACATCGCGAGGAAACCCGCAAATCCAAGAAATTATATTTCAAAAGAGATCTGCCATGCAATTCTCTAAGCGACTCGTTATGGCTGTGTGCGTCGCTGTGATCACAGATGTCACAGCTTTGACATCATCTACTGCGATCACGGCTAAATTATTTGGTATTCTATAAGGCAGTAAGCGTACGCGAGGCTGTTTGCCTTGTAGAATTCCAATTCCAAACGCAGCCTTGCGGCGCCAGTGTCGCACAGCCATGAAAAGCGACACCAAAGAATTGCAATTTTGTGTTCAAGGCTGTAACAGCCGATGTTTCCGAGGATGTAAGAATGTTTGCTCTTACAGAATTGCATGGCTGAACTACCTAAGAATCAGGTTTCCCCTTTAGGTCGTGGTGGCGGTTGCACCATGTATAAATTAGTATCTTCGCCAAGTCCTTAGTCTTAGGTAGCGGATCCCGATAATCGTAATGGATTAGGAAACGGGATAACGTTACATATTTATTTTTACTTTAACATTCAATAGTACAAATAAAATGTTTGTTCTACTGAATAGTAAATAAACGATACGCAATATAACAACTCCACGGAGGGTTGTTATGATGATAGGCTACGGTAACCACTTTATATCAGTCGGGCAATATGTAGGAAAAAGTAACCTAAGAAAGGTCTGGTTTCCCCCTGGGTCCTGGAAGTCTGGTGGCAGTTGCTCCGTATAAAAATATTTTTTTTTTTATACTACGTCGGGAAGCATACAAGCATACGGCCCACCTGATGTAAAGCGGCTACAGTAGCCTATTAACGCTTGTAATATATTAAGTATCACTCGCGCGATGCCTCCTCTGCTGCTTGCACAGCAACTACTAAATAAGCGACACGCAATATAACAACTCTGTAGAGGGTTATTACGTTCATAGGCTACGGTAACAACTTTATATCAATCGGGCAGTAGGCTCCCTTCCGATATTGTACAACAAATCACTTGATAGTAAGCAGTTACAATTGAAACATCAGTCTAATGCATAAACGTGATAAATCAAATACAGTGTTAAGTTTCTTTGTAGGGGAGAGGTGGCATGAAAGGGACACGTATTGAAAGGGACAATTCAAATAACCGGTAAAATAAAAACAGTTTCGAGACGACACTATCTTTGTCGTATGGCAACCTTGACGCAAGTTCGTTCGTGGCTAACTTCATACTCTTGTCATTTCAAACATAGCCGATTCGGTGCGAGTGTTGTTAATGGGATTGAAAAGTATTTTTTCTATTATTATTGTGAAACGTTATATCCAGTACTGCAAGTTAATTATTTATGTGTGAATCACCGTTTAAGATAGGCTGGACATTCACAGATATGAGAACATAAGGTTAGTGAACTTTAAATTGAAATTGTAAATTTTGTGGTTATGTTTTTAATTTTTGTATGATATTTATGAAAGGGACACAACAAATGTTTATGAATGGGACATCCCCTTCATAACTGTCCCTTTCAAGACTGCTATTTTTCACTAGGTTTCTAATAATTTTTTTACTTCTTTTTCAGATCAAAAATGCCACCAAAGAAGAGGACGCGTGTCGAAACACATACAATTGAAGAGGCAGTGAATGAAGTATTACAAAAGGGCATTTCTGTGAGATCGGCTGCAAAGATAGTTAATGTAAGCAAATCACATTTGCACAGATTGGTCGCAAAAGCTAAAGCTTCTGAATGTGCTTCATTTGATTATGAACCAAACATTGGCAATAAAAAAGTTTTCAAGGTAGACCAAGAATGTTCTCTGGCAGATTATTTAAAGACCTCCGCAAAAATGTGCCATGGTTTGACAACTAAACAAGTCAGAGAACTTGCACAGAAGAGAAGGTTGCACAAAAAATCGCAAGCAGTAGTAGTAGCAGCAGCGAAACGTTGTCAAATGTAGATAAAGATTCTGATTCAATAGATGATATTTCTGAAAATGAAGAAGTCACTCCAAGATTAAGAAGTCGCAGCATTACAAAAAATAAAACAAGAGATGATGACCAATGCAATGTATGTAAGAAAAAATATTTAGAAAGCACTGAAGATTGGTTTCAATGTAAAATTTGCACAAAATGGGCACACGAAACCTGTGGCGTTAAAGATGTTTTTAATTTTTTTTGCTCACTATGTCATTAAAAATCACAATGATTATTAGTTTTTAAGTTAAATTTTATAAGACTGTAAGTCAAACTTTATAGAGGCTGTTGATTATCATTCTTTTAAAAAAAACAATAATTATTTTTAAGTGCAGTCTAAGTCTAAAAAGAGATATATATATATAAAATTGTTGATTTGTCTTTCATTTTATGTAAGTGTTTCATTTCTTGTTAATTATAAGGAGACTGTTGATTATAAGTATCTTATGAAAAGCTATTAAAAAAATTTAAGTTCATTATATCTGAGAAAAACATTATAAAAGTGTTTCATTATACACTTATTTCCTTGAAATTAGGTACTGTCCCTTTCATAAATTACTACGTCCCTTTCAATACAGTCCATTTATGAAAGGGACAAAATAAGCATTTTTTAAAGATGCGAAAATAAACAATTAAAAATTGATTAATGACAATTATTGCATTACATTTCAATACTTTAATATTAAACGCATTCTATTTGACTCCAACCTGCTCCAAATATTTTCCCAGTCGCTTACTAGGGCCTTAAAATCAAAAATGTCCCTTTCATGCCACCTCTCCCCTACTAAGGTTAAGTTCAGAAGGGATAACAATAAATCACTATTGCATAAGAAAACCTGAACCACATAATACTCGTACATAGGATTGGCGGGGTTCGCTACCTAAGATTTAGCGAAGATAGTGACTTTGACACGGTGCGACTGCCGTCAGACCTCGACAACCCAGAGGGAAAACCAGATCATTCTACGGTCACACGTCTTTCGAAATATAAAATTTTGGACGTGCTGGTTTCCTCACGATGTTCTGCACCAACGCCGAGCATGTGATAATTACAAACATAAACTCAAAAACTGCTGCTGCTCTGCTCTTACATAAGTTATGCCAACATATCGGTCCTGAAATGTAAGATAGTGTTCCAATGGCTCTCTATTAACTACATAGTATGGTAATGTTCTTATTCTAGACATACTCAACCATGTAACTTTCATTATCCAGAACAATGTTCTCACGTGTTTGAAGCGGTCCAAGTTGTTTACAATAAATAATGGATTATCTACAATAATAACTTCGCTCGATTGAACCGAACAATACTCTGGGTGCGCGTGGGCAGCGGATACAATCGGACGCCGAGAGTTTAGTTAGTTTAATTATATAGAGCTGTAAATCATGTGATTTTTAAAAACAAGGAAATAGAATAACCTGCTCTTATATCTTTGTACACAACACATTTACAAACTGTACACATTTTCTATACGATATGGATCTTCATAGTAAACGTTAAAAATTTTTTTAGTGAGTAATTAAATTTATATAGACATAGTACTAAACATATTTTAAAAAGTAAAAGTGTTCTTTATAGAGGTCACAGCAATAATAGATTATTAACCAAGGGAAGAAAATGGATAGAAGACATCTATGTTCGAGGATGCGATTTATCACTTTTACCCGTGTTAAATACTCAACTTCGAATATGACGTAACAAAACATCAGTTTTTGAGATTATCCATTAATTACATAAAATTTTCTCTGATTTCCTTATAGTTCTATTTACTTTCGCTTTTTACAATACTCACAATTAAACTGTACAGTACGTAGTAGGGCATCATTAATTTCATATCCCGACAATACCCAGAAATTCCATAAGGATATTATATAAATCCCAATATAAAGAATAAGGAACTATGATGTTTAAATACTTTTAGTATTATTTTAATGTTGTTGAATATAGCCTGCTGCCAGGAGAATATGACATAATAAAAATGATCGTTTATCATGAGTATGTTTTTTCTTTCTATATCAATATCAATCTATAATAAATATAAATAAAATTGAAGTGTCTGTCTGTGATTTCAAAATAAAGTATTTATCTTAAGCTCATATTATTATTTTCACGTTACCAAAGCCTGAATACGCATTTTTAACTTTTTTGTCTGTCTGTCTGTCTGTTAGTTTGTCCGGGCTAATCTTTGAAATGGCTGAACCGACTTTAACAGGACTTTCACTGGTAGATAGAGGACTGTTCAGAGCAGAATATAGGCTACTTTTTATCCCGTAAATATTTAGGGTTCCTGCGTAAAAAATGAAAAACTGTTAAAATTAGGGGGAAATATCTTCCCCTTCGGGGGACTTTGCAGTTTAATTTTTATTATTTTCATAGAATACGTATTTTTTGTAACATAAAATAACTACGCATTTTTTATGTTACATAAATAAAAAAATACATATACGTCCCTCCTGTAAAGGTCAATAGATGGCGCTGTACGAAAATTGAATCACTCTATGGTTGCATCTACGACCCTGAACTTTGTTTTTTTTTTTAAACAGAAACAATTTCATGTCTAGTCTCATGCGTGCGAAGCCGCGGGCTTCTGCTAGTAACTAATATACTCCATAAGTAGTTAATGCCGAATATATCAATTAAATTATGGTTACTTTCCGAACAAGAGTAACGAAAAATAATAAAGCACTAGTAACTGTACGTACTGCCTAGAGATGTAAGGTTTTGTAGGCAGTCAGCAGTAATGCCTGTCACGATATATGGTTTGTCTTTATTTAACGTCGGAAAGTATAATGGCATACGGCCCACCTGATGTAAAGCGGTTACAGTAGCCTATTAATGCTTGTAGTATCACTCGCGCGATGCCTCCTCTGCTGCTAACACAGCAACTCGTTAGAAGCTTACTGGTGACCTCACTCGCACGCAGGAACACAACAACCCTCTAGGGAGTTGTTATTTGGCTGCGGTTTTCTTAAAGTCGAGTTACGTGCTGCTTTGATGCGCCCTACTTCACTTAAAACATCCAGACCAAGACAAACAGACATGTTCATGCACACAAATGTTTGTCTTGTGTGGGAATCGAACCCACGAGCGTAGGTATTAAAGTCACGTCATTCACGACTGAGCCACCGATCTCAAAAGTGGTACTTCAAATGTGTCGTCTATCAGTTTTAAACTTTTGTGACCTATGTAAATAACAGTAATAGAATTAATATGGGCAGATGTATAGAACCCTCAGTGTGTAAGTCTGACTTGCACCTGATATATCCTTGATTTTTTATCATAGTTATGTATTATTTTGGTCCATTATTTTTATCATTATTATTATTTTTAGTATGGGTCATCTTATATTTTTTGTGTAATTGCGAGCACATTTTAATTAAAATCTCTCCCAAGGGGTATTATCAACGCTATGAGTATATTTCAAGGAGCCATTGTACCATGCCGGTCTGATTTAATTGTGGGCAGCGTTAATTGGCTATTGTCCGGTAATATTGGTCTGCCCTCGTTGCCCTGTTCGCTATACGCCATTGTTTTTTGTTCAGCCCTTATCCACGTAGATAGCATAATAGACTCAGTCTTGTTTGCTTTTCTTTTAATTGTTATTGGTTTTTAATACAGAATTCGTATAGATTTTATAATAAAAGTAAACTCTTTTCATTTACTAGAAAGAGTTGAATATTTTATTATATATTTTATATACTTACCTGTATTTTATTATATTTCATTCACGTACTAAACTCACATACACTCCCTCTACTTCATATCTCCCGTTGTATATTATTGTACCATGATATTTCACACTCATGACTAACACATACCACAATAAGCGGATTTAACTTACGCGCGCTTTGGGTATCACTCTATTTCTTTCTTTATTTATTAATTCAGCTATCACCTCGATGTAGATTTGCAACAAGTAATTTGCTAGAAAGATTTTTAATTTAATCGTGTATTGTGAACTTATTTGTGGCGTTAATAATAAATATATAACCTTATAAACATAAGTATAAGAATTTTTAAAGTTGTATTAATTAATATAGATTCAAAATAATATCATATAAATATAATGTCATTAAGAGAGGACCTCACAAAAATCCGCAGCAAATTAACATCTGCTAGGAGGGTTGTAGTGTTCCTGCTAGTGAGTTAATTTACTATAATTGTATGTATAGCAGGGCATATTATAAAGTATCTGACTATATTAATGATAAAAATGCCTGGGATTGAGTCGATTCAATTATAATGTAATTAATAAATTATGTAAATTTGTTTGGATACCAAAAGAGGGATGCCTGAGTTTTTTGGCAGTATTTTTATCAGTGCTCACCTAGTCATGAGCTGCACGGTAGTGAAAAAAATTGTGACGATTCCAAACAAATGTAGCCATTTTTACGGAATAAAAAGATTTTGACTTTGACTTTACTAGTAATGTCCTAAGGATTTACTGTATTAGCAGCAGGGGTGGCAACGTGCGAGCGATACTTACGTACATTGACTACGGTAACCACAGGTCGTATCCATCAGGTGGGTCGTACACTTGTATATTTCCAGATTTTATAAAAAAAATGTTATCCTTAAGCTAATATATATTACTTCTTGGCAAAGAAGCATATGGTCCATAAACTGAATTGATTTTGGCTCTAGGAATGATGATAGTAAATAATGTTTACCCCTATTTCAAATCAGAACAACGCTTACGCTCTCTGGAATATTTAATAAATTAAATCAAGAACACTAATCGCCTTTTTCTGAAAAATAAACAACCCTCCTGAGTTGCTACTTGAATTATTATGATAATTCTACAGAAATTGTGTCTTGCTATCTAATTCTGAGACCCTACAAACGCAAGATAAGGCACCGAGAAACATTTCATGGGGGGACAAAAAATAATAACACAACAAGAACGTTGTCTTGCAAAGAAGCTTAAATGAAACCAGTCTGTTCTTTGAAACATATCCATAATCATAATAATTAAATGTCGCAATAAGGAGAGGGCTTATCAGTATGATGGTAGCGGGTATTGCATGTCAAATCACAGGTCAAAACTCATTATTTCAGTTACTGTGCAATCCATTGCCGTTTTTAATAAAATAGCGTTTTCAATTTAGCTGACAAAGGTGGCATTAGTAAGCGTACAACTAAATACAGTTGTGGATCTTGTAGTTTAGTGGTGGAGTAATGTGTCAGACTAAGAACCAGTTAGGCAAATTATCTGCGAAGAATCAGTGACTCCACCTGCCGTCTTCGTCTTCATTTATTCATTGACTAGCCATAGCGCCTATGTTTGCTTAAATTCCTTTGACATTTTGTGAATAATTCTAAATTCTAAATCTAATAAATAAATAATGTTGTCATGATAGATTAAATTGATATTGGCATCTATATACTTATGATACTGCTACTTTGCGAATAGAGATTGTTATAAAGCCCGACCATTAGTAACGGACGGAATTCACTTGACAGCTAACCTAGGGTTTCATAACAGGTTAAGCCTGGCTTAACGTGGGGTTTAAGTCTAGCTTGGCCTGTTATGAAACCCTAGGCCGGTTTCATAATCTCTGGTTAAGTCCGACTTTTGGGTGGGAACTATAGTTTGAGCCATGAAATACGGTTCAGAGACGATATATGAGACTGTCGACGATGATGCTTACTCACGGGTTTTAACACTAAAAGCCAAAACGCCCGCTTTTTGAACAACACGTTGCATAAAACCACGAATATTACAAAAAATCCCATCCAGAATCGCTGCCGGTTTCCCGCTTTTGCCTCTGTGGGTTTAGGCTTTTCATGGCTAAACTTTTGAAACGATTTTGTCACCCTTTTATAATATATGGTCCCGATTACACACATATATACATCGCAATGGGCTGCGTTCAAAAAGTTATTATGTAATGTTGTACAAGTAATAATACGTAATGTTGACTACCTACATTGTTGCATTGGGGAAACCTATGATAACAATGTATGATTGTTCTTAAATAAATAAATAATTGCAGTCTCTTTTAAAACTTGCCACTTACCATCTCGGTGTATTAAAAAAAAAACGTATGTATGTATGTATATCTTCACGCCAAGTCCCTTGCGGGGTAGGCAGAGAGAACCGAGCGCCATAAGACGCGGTCCTTGCATACTTCACTCGCTTCTGTAACATTCATAGCTCTTTTCATGCACGCTCGCCGGTTCCTGGGGCTTCTGACATCACCTTCTGATAAAACACGACCAATTTGGTCATGGTAGGTTAGTCTCGGCCTTCCTCGGCTCCTACATCCTTCCACTTTTGCATTGTATATCTGTTTCGTCATTCTTTCGTCCCGCATTCCTTCTACATGTCCGAACCAACGGAGCATGCCCTTTCTTATCTTAACACCGACACTCTCTTTTAGACCAACTCTTTCTCTCACGTCTTCATTACGAACGCGGTCAGCAAACGTTATGCCACAAATTTTGCGCAATGCTCGCATCTCGACCGCATTTATTCTACTTTCATGCTCTCTCTGCCATACCCAGCTCTCACTTCCATAAGTTAGCGTTGGAATTAGCACCGCGTTGTGTACAGCGAGCTGTGCCTTCTGGCTTAGATTTCGGCTGCCTAGAAGTTTACCCAACGCTCCATTCACCCTATTCCCGGTACTCACTCGTCTCTCCACATCAGCGGTGTACCTTCCATTGCTGCTAAAAGCACTTCCAAGATATACAATCTCATTCACTTGCTCCAACACTACATCATCAACCATAATCCTAGTGTTCGTTCTGGTTGTCTCTCTTTCAAATACCATTATCTTGGTTTTTTTCACATTCAATTGTAAGCCTTTCTTCATACAATCATCTTTCATTGTTGTAACTAGAGTTTGCAGTTCGGATGGTGATTCTGCTATTAATGCCGCATCGTCTGCATAAAGCAGGCAGTTGACCACTGAGTCACCCATTCGCATTCCCACATTCATATTTCTTATTCTCTGAAGACAACTGTCCAGATACAGGATGAACAGCCGAGCCGACAGCACGCATCCCTGTCTGACACCAATGTTGACATCAAACCAGGGCGACAAGCTGCCGTCCACCCGCACACATGCTGTACACGATTGCCTAACGTGATGATTGGCGTATCAATAGTAACATTGCTAAATAAGTTGGGTTAATTAAATGCTAATAAAGTTGGGAGACATTTATTTATACGCCAAGTCCATTAATTAAAAAAAAAAAATTAACTCGAAGACCTATCAGTCCAAAACTAAGATGAAAAGATCCAACTACTAACTACGAGTATATTATACAAAAATTGTTGCAGCATGACTATTAAAATATGCAATAAATTACCCCCAGATGTTAAAATGCTAATTGATATTAGATTATAAACGCTTTAAAAAAAGTTGAGTAAATATTTATTAGAAAATGCTTTTATGAAATTAAATATTTCTTGCAATGAAACTAAGTATTTTCTACACATTTCGTTTGACATTTTATATTTTATTATATTTAACATCCTCATAATTCCAAACAATCTAATAATTGGCTTTTTTCAAGTATAATTTATGTTCAAATCTGCAGACTAAGCGTTTGAATGCCTTTTGTAATATTGGCGGAACATCCATCAATGTAATGTGTATCCTGGCCAGTAAACAAAATAGGGTGGAAAGCGGAAATTATCAGCAATAAAACAAATACGTCTTAAATTCTAATTTCCCACCTCTGGGCTCATTTTAAATAGTACTTGTTTTTATTATTTTGTAACGTTTTTGCATTATATACTACTATAACTAGAAGTATAAGAATTTCATGATTTGCAAAGGCGGGCTTATTCCTTCAAGGAATCTCTTCCAGTCAACCATTGCTTTAGCATTCTTGAATGGAGCAATGAACGGCGGGCAGCAATGCGGGAGCAATAATAAGCAATGAAATGAAAATATATTAATGTGTAATTAAGTTCTGCGCCCAAAACTTTATTAAAATAATTAATAGTCTATTCTAGATCATTATGATTTTAAACTAAAATAATTCATGATTTTGAAAAGAAACAATTCAATTGACAGACAGATATTTTTCATAACCTACATATAGGCATGCAAACCTGCATTCTCGTCGCAGTGTGTGTGATTAGTCAGTGGCATCAGGTTCCATTGTTTCGTGTGCGTTTGTTCCGTAGGCTTAGTGTAACGCCACACAGGTTTGTTTGCACGCTTGCAGTTTATTTGTTTTTACAAGCTTTTAACCTGTTAGTGTGTTTGGTAGAAATCTTGGAATTCGAGTTTTGACGAGCTCGGTAGCGCAGTGTTTAGTTACGATATTTTGACACCGAGCGTGGGTTCGATTCCCACGCAGGACAAACATTTATGTGCATTAACATTTCTGTTTGTCTTATTCTGGGTGAGAGATATAATGAGGATATCTCCACCTCACAGAAAACCGCAGTCAAATAACAATTCTCTGGAGGGTTGTTGTGTTTTTGCGACTGAGTGAGGTCACCAGTAAGAGTAGCTGTGTCAGCAGCAGAGGTGGCATCGTCAGAGTGACACTTAATGTGTTGCAGGCGTTCATAGGCTACGGTAACTGCTTTACATCAGGTGGGCCGTATGCTTGTATTGTATGCGCCCCGAAGTTGTTTAAAAAAAGTCGAATTAAACCATGCTTGTATCTTTTGTTGACGAGCTCGGTGGCGCAGTGGTGAAACGCGTTGTTACGCTACTTTGACACCAACGCTCGTGGGTTCGATTCCCACACAGTACAAACATTTGTGTGCATGAACATGTCTGTTTGTCTTGGTCTGGGTATTTTCTATGTATAATAAGTATGTATTTACAAAAAAAAATGTATTTACGTATGTTTATCAGTTGTCTAGTATCCATAACACAAGCTTCGCTTACTTTGGGGCTAGATGGCGCTGTGTAATTTGTCCGACAATATTTATTTATTTATTTATTTGTATAGATTTGAAACTTCACAAATGTAATATGAATAGTTCCAGCTGACCTGATTATGAAATCAGAGGGTGGATCGTATAATTCTTCACTGCCTTCTATTAAATGACGAGCTCGGTGGCGCAGTGGTGAAACGCGCTGTTACGCTACTTTGACACCAACGCTCGTGGATTCGATTCCCGCACAGTACAAACATTTGTGTGCATGAACATGTCTGTTTGTATTGGTCTGGGTATTTTCTATGTATAATAAGTATGAATATACAAAAAAAAATGTATTTACGTATGTTTATCAGTTGTCTAGTACCCATAACACAAGCTTCGCTTACTTTGTGGCTAGGTGGCGCTGTGTAATTTATCAAAAAAAAAAAATGTCGGACAAATTACACAGCGCCACCTAGCCACAAAGTAAGCGAAGCTTGTGTTATGGGTACTAGACAACTGATAAACATACGTAAATACATTTTTTTTGTAAATATATACTTATCATACATAGAAAATACCCAGACCAACACAGACATGTTCATGCACACAAATGTTTGTACTGTGTGGAAATCGAACCCACGAGCGTTGGTGTCAAAGTAGCGTAACAGCGCGTTTCACCACTGCCCCACCGAGCTCGTCAAAGTATTTGTTATTATTTGGACTTGTTTGGTTTGTTTTAATCACATACTACTTTGTGGTTAAAATAAACCACATAGTAGTATGTGTCAAGTTTGGATTCATTTCATCTGGTTAACGAAAACGTCCCAGTTCATTTAATGCTACTATTAGATCACACCTAAGCAAAAGTTGGAAAGGTTTTTTTAGGGTTCCGTACCCATAGGGTAAAACGGACCCTATTACTGAGACTCCGCTGTCCGTCCGTCCGTCTGTCACCAGGCTGTATCTCATGAACCGTGATTGTGAGACAGTTGAAATTTTCACAGATGATGTATTTCTATTGCCGCTATAACAACAAATACTAAAAAAAAGAATAAAATAAATATTTAAGGGTTGATTTTTTTTGCTCGTTTTTGCTCCATATTGATAACGGCAACTGGTAGACGCTTGAAATATTCACAGAGTATTTAGTTACATAATCACTTTAAAAATAAATAATTAAAT
Organism: Pyralis farinalis; assembly: GCA_947507595.1. NCBI lineage: Eukaryota > Metazoa > Arthropoda > Insecta > Lepidoptera > Pyralidae > Pyralis > Pyralis farinalis. Next base: position 12,276,288 of record OX382258.1, on the reverse strand, counting down.
TAAAATAAAACAAATATGTGACGTCTTGAGGCCCGTTATATACTTGGCGCCGTAACGCGCATGGCGGAATTCAGCCAACCCAGTCGTCAACGGGTTAAGGGGGCTCTTATAAAACAAGTTTTAAGGATAATGGTACGGAACCCCTCGTACGCGAGTCCGACACGCACTTGGCCGGTTTTTAGGGTTCTGTATCCAAAGGGTAAAATGGAACCCTATTACTGAGGCTCGGCTGTCCGTCCGTCCGTCCGTCCGTCAGTCACCAGGCTGTATCTCATGAACCGTGATAGTTAGACAGTTGAAATTTTCACAGATGATGTATTTCTATTGCCGCTATAACAACAAATACTAAAAAATATAATAAAATAAATATTTAAGGGGGCTCCCATACAACAAACGTGATTTTTTTTTGCATTTTTAGGGTTTCGTACCCAAAGGGTAAAACGGAACCCTATTACTGAGACTTCGCTGTCCGTCCGTCCGTCTGTCACCAGCTGTATCTCACGAACCGTGATAGTTAGACAGTTGAAATTTTCACAGATGATGTATTTCTGTTGCCGCTATAACAACAAATACTAAAAAATAGAATAACATAAATATTTATTTATTTATTTATTTATTTATTTATTTGTAATCAACAGCGTTTACATTACATTTATGATTAAAACATTTAGCTTAACAAATCAGGCCAAAACAGGATTACACAATATATTATTAAACAAAACAAAAAATTACGTACTAACAGATTATGGTTACAATAATTGCCTATTGAGTATTGTACAAGAGTACAGTATCACAAATGTTTATAACATAATGTACTCATTTTTAAGAGAAGACTTATACTTAAGATTATAATCGTGCATGCATAAAGATAATATAAGTACCCACACAAATTTAATAACTTAAATTTTCGTCAGAGGAACTAGCAATTAATCATAAATTACTTAGGTTTACTTGGTGCATTTTTGATATCTCATTTTTTAATGTATTTCTAGATAATTGGAACAAGTCTAAATTCGAATACAATTTATTATAATTATTAGCCATGCGACACAGCACGGAGTTTTGTGTATAGTTAGTATTTACACGTGGAACGTAAAGTAAGGGCGTGTGGCGAGTGCGTCTCGAGGGTACTCCGAAGTATATTTCTTTTAGAAGTTCAGGACAGTCAATTTGTCCAGTGATTATTCCCTGCAAGAGTATCAAATCATATTGACGACGCCTGAGCTCTAAACTATCAACTCGGTGGTGAATGCAAGCTTCCGTATAAAATTTAAATTTTTTAAATTGCTTATAAGACAAAAATTTTAGAAATCGCTCTTGAATAGATTCTATTCTTTGAATATGCGTTATATATTGAGGTGACCAGACACTACAAGCATACTCTAAGTTACTCCGGACATAGGTAAAATATAACAGTTTTATGCATTCAGTGCTTTTAAAGTCTTGGCAAACACGTTTTATGAAACCGAGCTGCTTATATGCTTTACTGACCATCATCTCAATATGATCTGTCATGAGCATTTTAGAGTCCAGTAACACTCCGAGGTCTTTAACAGATGGTGTATTCTCTATTGCCGAACCACAAATGTTATAGTTAAATATTATGGGATTTGTTTTACGTGTAAAAGTGATTTGCATACATTTTGTAATGTTTACTGTAATTCTATTATTTTTGTAGTATGTGGTCAATAAGTTTAAATCACTCTGCATTAATTTACAGTCGTTAATGGTATTGACTTTAAGAAAAATTTTCTTATCGTCAGCAAACATCAGGTATTGAGCATTGTTGAAACAGTAGCCTATATCAAATAAATATGCGTTATATAGTAACGGTCCCAGGATTGAGCCTTGAGGTACTCCTGAAGGTATGTCAATAAAGTCGCTACGTGCTCCACCAATCACCACAGCTTGTCTACGATTGGCCACATATGAAGCAAACCATCTATGTAAATCCCCACGGATTCCAAGGACATTTAGTTTGTGTAACAAAATGACGTGATCCACACGGTCAAAAGCTTTTTCGAAGTCCGTGTAGACCACATCCACCTGCTGTCGTTCATCCATACTACGAATTACATAATTTGTAAAAACAGAGAGATTAGTAACAGTCGATCGCTTCTGCATAAAACCATGCTGTTCGTTGGGAATACATTTACGTATAAAATAATTAATATATTTGTTAACCAACTTTTCGAAAATTTTACATAGGGTATTAAGTATTGAGATCGCCCGATAATTTTCAATGAAACTGCGAGATCCTTTTTTATGTATAGGAACTATCAATGCGTCTTTCAGCTTCGTAGGAAAAAATCCTTTCTTCATTGAAGTTGTAAGTATTATTAACAGTGGCCTAGAAAGATTCTTAGCGCATCTTTGATAAAATAAAGGTGGTATGTTGTCGCTACCTGCCCCTTTCTTTATATCTAGATTCTCAAGTATGTGAATTATATCTTTTTCTTTGAACTCCACACTAAGTAGAACATCGTCTGAATTCATGCATGGTGTATCATACATTTCGTATTCAGATGCTGGATTCATGAAAACACTCTTGAAAAATGTATTAAAGCCTTCACATGCATCAGCCTCATTAGTATAAACCTGGCCGTTAAGATTAAGATTATTTGGATACCCAGTGTTGTTCTTTCGAAGAAATTTTAAATAATTCCATAACTGTTTAGGATCTTTTTTAATGAATTCTTGGGTACGCTGCAAATATGCATTGTAGCACTTTTTTTGTATCTGCTTCTGTCGAGCTCGAAGTAAAGAGAATTCATCATAATCACGCGGGTTATGGGTTTCCTTCCAACGTCTGTGTGCTCGTTGTTTATCTTTTATTATATGAATCAAGGCCCTGGAATACCATGCTGGGTATGAAATGTTGTGGTATTTCGTTTTTAAAGGCACATATTCATTTATGATGTTATTTAATATGCAATAGAACACGTTTACTAATTCATCAACTGAATATTCATCCCCGGTAAACGCGCCAAGGCAGATATCCCAATTAATTTGAGCTAAATGATTATTTATTTGTATGTAATCGGTTTTAAAGAAATTATATTTAATTATCGGTTTAGGACGAAAGTTTTTTGTCGTCAAATCTAACAATTTGAGTTCTAGTGATGGGTGATGCGGATCTTCAGTAACTAGTGCATTGTTGCTTCTACATAAATCAATAGCTGTATCGCTAAAAATCAAGTCTAAAACATTATTACTGTTATTAACAATAGTATTATATTGCTTGAGAGATGACATATTACAAATATCTAGCAAGTCGGTTGAAGTTTGTTGTAAATCAACAGAACCTCGCCTAAGCTGAATGGGGCCAGATGCTGTCCACGAAATATTAGGCAAATTAAAATCTCCTACAAGTATAAAATGATCATTAACATGTGTCATTAGTATGTTGGTCAATAAGTCATTGAAAGACTTCAAACGTGACGTTTGAGTTGAGTCGGGAGGAATATACAGTACGCCTATATGTAGATCCCGACCATCAAGTGTATCAAGCAAACGACCTGATAAGGTCACCCATACACTTTCGACACCCGGGCATATAAATTCAGACTTTTCTTGAGCATACAGTTCTTTCAATGAACAAATCATAACCCCTCCTCCATGTTTCTTTGTTGAGGTAGAACAGTCACGATCACAACGAAATACGTCATATCTGTCATCACACAGTTCTCCTTTATAAAATCCATCTGTTAACCAGGTTTCAGTAATGAGTATTAGATCAAAATTATGTGTCAACATATTTTGTCGGAATTGTTTAGTTTTAGTTCTTAAGCCACGGGTATTTTGATAAAAAAACTTGTAAGGTTCTAACCATGACTATGATAGTGTAAGGATGTACCAAAATTCGATATAAAAGTATACATAAGAGTTAACCGTGGTTTATAAGTGACACACCTGAAATATCTATTAATTTGTAGAATGGATACGTTAATTGTAAATAAAATTATATTACTATTTTTGTGCATGTGTGCATGTCCACAATTATTTGTTTGTGTTCGAATAAACAGTAAAACACTTCTGTGTGGGATAAATTTTAGCAGTTCCTGAGACAAGAAAAACAAATCACTATAACCAAATAATGAGTACATAGGCAAATAAGATAATAATTCTAAGTACCAACTTTTACTTATTACACTATTTTGCAAAGATCTCTTTCCGAATTTATTGTAATAATTGGGGACTCTTCGTTCTTCCGTAAAAAAATGTTGCAGTTACGAACCCACACGAATTTATAACCTTTTTCGTTGCCAAGATTTTTACACAACTTTAAGAGATGTTTGTTTTCAGGAGTCAAATGCTCGTTCACAAAAAAGTTTTTAGATGGACCACTCCCTCCCATACAACAAACGTGATTTTTTGCCGTTTTCATAGATAATGGTACGAAACCCTTCGTGCGCGAGTCCGACTCGCACTTGGCCGATTTTTTTTTACAGATAATGGTACGGAACCCTTCGTGCGCGAGTCCCACTCGCACTTGGCCGGTTTTTTAAACAATGTCGGGAGTCATACAAAAATACTATCCTCCTGATATAAAGCGGTTAGCATAGTCTATAAACGCTCGTAATACGTTAAGTATCACGGGCGCGATGCCACCTCTGCCGCTAACACTGAACACAGCTGATCCCTAGAAGCTCACTGGTGACCTCACACACACGCTGGAATACAACAACCCTCCAGTTCATTATTTATTATTGTGTACATGTACTACGAGAATTACTATTGATAATGGAATTGAAACAAGTGGATGAGATTGTATATCTTTGAAGCGCTTTCGGTAGGAATGGAAGGTATACCGCCAATGTGGAGAGACGAATGAGTGCAAGAAACAGTGTGAGTGGAGTATTGGGTAAACTTCTATTAAGTCGAAATCTATCTAGAAGGCAGCTCGCTGTGCACAACACGGTGCTAATTCCAACTCTAACTTATGGAAGTGAAAGCTATCTACGGTTTTTTTATACAACGTCGGGGGGAGTAGCCTGAACGTCTACTATACATTAAGTATCACTTGCGTGATGCCACTTCTGCACCTTTACAGCAACTTCTTAGCAGCTTACTGGTGACCTCACTTACACGCAGAAACATAACAACTCTATAGAGAGTTATTTGTGGAGGTACCTTAGCAGCAGATACTCGATGGCGTCATTGCCCGTGTCATTTTAACCAAACACGAAGGTTAAGCAACGTCAACCGCAGCCTGTGTATGGATGGGTTTATCTCTCTCGAGTTTCTCCGTGCTTCGGAGGGCACGTTAAGCCGTTGGTCCCGGCTGTTGTCGATAGATGACAGTCGTTAAGCAAAGTCAGTGGCCCTCGGGCGGATTGAAAACACTGGCCTCAGCAGCGTGGTGGAGTATGCTCTAGTAAGGGTTGATGTAGTGGTGGAAAGTAAAGATCAAAATCATAGTGATATAGCAACCTGTTAATATTTTTGTTACTTTTCGAAGTAGTATCTGAAATCTTAGATTGAAGCAAGCGTACTCTTCTTTAGGGATATGGAAATCGAACCCACGAGCCTAAGTTTAACGTAGCGTTGCTAAATATTCCGTCCCTGAGCTCGTTCTACGGGGAGGCTTGTATAATTTAAGTTTAGTTTTATTCATAGTGCCACAAATGTGTGTTCTACCGATTGTACAACGGGTTGTGTTCTAAAGAGTAGTTCGGAATGATGCCGACAGCTACTTTATATAACCGCACCGCTCGCCGACGGCGAGGAGTTCACCCTCACACGCTGGAACCGCAATGGTCGCGTACTTTGCGGTTCCAGAGAAGTTTTCTTCCGAGAACTCTCAAGCTGTGGAATGAGCTCCCAGCCGAGGCTTTTCCAAGGGACTACAGCATGGAGTTCTTCAGGAATGCTTAAAAAGGTTTGTAGAGAGTCAGCAACGCATGAGTGACACCCCTGGTGTTGCAAATGTCCATAGTCTACGGTGACTGTTTACCATCAGGCAGGCCGTATGCTTGATTGCCACCTTAGTGGTATAAAAAAATGTATAGTTATAAAAAATACTTTGTTTCTGTAACGCATAGTACTCGAAATAGTTGTATATCATAATGTGAAAGCTAGCCGTAATTTAATTTAAATAATTCATGCATACTAATTGTTGGGGCAAACATAAATTATCCGTAAGACAATAACAAATAAGCTGTAACAATATTCAAATATCAAAATATTTTTTACAACTATATGCTGCCGTCCAATTGCTAAATCAGCTATTGTATGATAAGTCTAGATGTTTGGACGGATCGAATGAAAGTATACGTTAATGACTTTTAAAAAAGACCATCGTCGTTACGCCGTTTACAAAGTAGTAAATAGTTATATAAATATATAGAGTAATCCTGTTAGATCTAGTTTACCTTCATTAGCTGTCCAGAGAGGAGTAGTTATAGCTATATGCTCAAGGGATGGAAATTAGTAACATCAGAGAATATGCAGCATACCTTTCGACACCCCTCTTTTCCGTATTTCGAAGCCATTCTCCGGTATTTCGGAGATCCACCCAGTGAGTGGCAGGCCTGCCTGAAGTAGCAATCAGACATTATAATTATGACATGCGTTTGTCCCTCTTCTGTGGTAGCTCAGTACCAATGATCCCTTCAGATAGCCTTCGTCCTACATGCCTATCAAATGACTGGTATAAATACCCGTGATCTTAGAGTATACATATGTATATAGAATATATATGTAATTATTCCAAATGATATAGTGACACCTAGTAGGTACTATAGAAATAAAATAAATATTTATCTATCTATCTATCTAAATAGAATAGATTTTTTTTTGTATGAAATTGATGTGGAATAACGAGCTATCAAAACTATATTTAGCATATTACGAAAATTTTACATAAAATTCTGATGTTTTACAAACAATCCAGATAAATCGTGATATGCCTCATTCAACAATTGTACAGCAGCCGACATAAGGCTAGTAACACACGCGACTGGCGATCAAGATTTTTCAATCAGCGACGCAGCGTGAGTCCTAATTAAAAGTATAATGATCTGAATATTCTGTTGTAATAGAATACGAATAAAAAAAATGTTAATATTTTGTTCTCACGAAGAAACACGTAATGAGCGGCAGTAATATCTATATAGAAACTGTTAGGGAATTTCCATCTGTTATCAAGCACAATGTGGAAAGAAGTTTTTAACCGACTTCTGGAAATGAGGAATACCTATACATATTCTTTGCTTTTAATATATATTCACCGATATGTAAGGAACGGCTTAACGTATTTGAATACTTCGAACTGTGTTATACTAATTTGGTCATATAGATTTGGTGGAAATTATTAGTTAAAAAGTGATTCAAGAAAAACTTTCTAAAACTGCCTTTTCCTATGTGTCTGTTTTGTAGATTTGTTTGTAACGCGTGATAATCCCGTTCTTTTGATGAAGATATTATCTTTTTTTTATTATTGAAGAAAGTGGAAAATAGTAAAAAATTAAACCGATTAAGTACATTCAAATCAACTACTACTATAAACTACTAATATAAAACATCGATGTGAATAGACGTCGACGTCAAACTCGGTCTCACGTTTTTACTACAAAGTTATAAATTTAGTTTGTTCTTATAGTTCTACTATAAGAACAAACTAAATTTATTATGTCAAACAAAATTTTATTAATAGTTTTATTTATTATGTTAAACATGTCTGTTTTTTATTAGGTATTAAAAATATGAATATATTTTTATTTGTTACTTTATTTTCAAAGGATCTTCTTCTTCCTAGCGTTATCCTGTTTCCTAATCCATTAGGTTTGCCGGGGTCCACTACCCAAGCCTAAGATTTGGCGAAGACACTGACCTTGACATGGAGCCACTGCCGGCAGGCTTCCACAACCCAGGGGGAAATCAGACCTTTTCTCAGGTAAGGTCACACGTCTATCGAAATATGATTACTTGGGCATGCAGATTTCCTCACGATGTTTTCCATTCCCGCCGAGCAAGTAATAATTACAAATATGTACATAAATCCAAAAACACGAATTTAGTGGTATGCCAGGATCGAACCGGGAATCTGTTGATCAATAGACCCGTTTCCTATCCACTGGGTTATCGCTCCAACGAAGGATGATTCTAATTATAATTCATTGTTTAATGTAACCAATTAATTATTGTGAAGTTAAACTATAATTTTCAAAACTTTCAATGTAAGCCATAAAAATTATAACGAGCTTGATTTTATCCGGTGGTATTGAGTTACTTACAATACGCTTAAATATTTATGTGTCCAATATTTGTCACACAGCGGGAAACGAATTCGATATGCGAAAACAGAAGGCTATCGTGTTTAATCATAAGAAAAATATAGCATAAGACCAATTTGGAGTGATGCAAACTTTATGACTTATGGAAGTAGTAAATAATATTGTCAAATAATAATAATTTATTTATATCAATTTCACTCACAAATTCATTAATTATTTGTATTTTTAATGAAAGAAATGCAATAGTATTTATATAGGTAGGTGTATCTTCTATCTCCGGCTACGTTCCTACAACTCTCTCTCACTCTCTATCCCTTTTTTCCGCTAAGGCTTCATGTCCAGCTCCTTCACTCGGCAATCTATTCAACTCTGGAATGCGTTACCAGTAGCTATTAAGAAATTGTGCAGCAAATTTGTGTTCAAAAAGAAGGTACACCAATATCTTTTTGAAACCTCGACAAGGCAGTAAGACCGTCATCATTATTTATATATTTCTATTTATTTTAATATAAGTTGTAACAGTTATGTATGTCTTATACGTTTCTATATATAGTATAATTTATATGTATATATGCATGTTATGTATCGTATCTATGTATCGTATAATTTATATGTATGTTTAATGTATAGCCGCAATCGAGATTCTCTGTACTCACAAAGGTCGACTGGTGGAGAATACAACTAGTATTAAGTCCGCCTTTTGTACCAAAATGTAGTGGTCAATAAAGCTTTAAATAATAAAATAAATAATAAATATCTTATCTTTATATACGTAGATTGGTAAGTAATGTGTAAGGTACGAGTACATCGTTATAAATGCCCTGCGACACGAGTCGCTCCACGTCGTATCCCTCCACACTCTCCCCACGCCAGGGATCACATTATGACCCCCTGTCTACAATTTTTATTGACATTTGAAGAAAACACAACAAAGAAGTACTGCAACTGGACATCTCGGGCGATTGACGGCGCAGGGCATTTTGGCCAACCAATGTCCTATGAAAATTTGTATCGAAATTAATAAATACAAGGCTCTAATGACCTTACTTACAAGCCCATGATGGATATGAAACTATTGTTGGAGAATTCCGGGTAATTATGATTTTTTACTATGGGACCGAGACGAAATAAGTCGAATTTTTCACATTAATTTCGCTGAGGATTGAATATTTTCATTTTTTTCATCATTTATAAGTTTAATGTTTCTCATAATTATGAAATAGAAATATATAAGGTTCACCTCTTCCGGATTATTTTACCTTTATTGATACACCATGTGTAAATACTGGAAAGTTTTCAATTGATTGGATTGGAGATTTCAGAAACATACAGTAACTATATAACGCAGCACCTGCATGGCCCTTGAAATGCTTCTCTATTTATCCCATAAGTGTGTGGAAAGTTAGTCAGAACTGCATTAAGTTAATTAAGGCGAGGGTCTTGAATTTCGGTGGCGGTGGTACAGCCATTCGCATGGGGGAAATATTTTGCGTGGCACAATCATTTCTTATTTTCAGTACCTACCGTTTGAGAGATTGGCTTACCTATGGTGAGATTAGTGGTTATTTGAACATAATTTAACAATAAGTTACGCAATAATAAATTACTAACATTCGATCCGTACCAAAAATATAAAAAGAATATATGTTTCCTATGTTATATAAAAAAATAGACAGCTGTACATTATTAGGCATAACGATACATACTTCAATTGGAAGTCACATATTTAAAAAATAAGCAGTAAAATATCCAGCTTTTCTTATGTACTGCGTGAAGTTAAAAAGAGTGGATCTGCAGACGGCACTTGTAATATATTATACATATGCATACTCATGGCTAAGCTATGGCGTTGTTATGAAGATCAAGTACCACCATCTCTAGTCGCACTACAAAAAAAATATAAGGGAAGGAGTATATAATTCCATCGATAGTTCCAGGAGCGGATATACCATATTACGTTAATCTACTCTACGCGATAGATCTACATCCCCGTGCACGCCTATCAGTGATCGGGATAATACCCGTGATCACAGTAAAAAGTAAAAAAACAAAAATAACTGACAGCCGCAGGCTTCATTTTAGAAAACACCAAATACTTACATCACCAAACGTCTATATATATACGAGACATAAATTATATATATAATTAAATATAGATCATATATACGTAAAAATAAATGAATAAATAGAGAAATAAATAATTGAACTATATCGATATACAAAGGTGCCATATAGTAAGATATAATTAAATAAATGCATAATGAGATAATATAAGATAAGCATAATTAGATATTAACGTAATATGTATATTTCTTAACGTAATAATACAAATTATAACATTCTGACATGAAGTGTTAAATTGAATATATATAAATTGTAATAATTATACGACATATATTGTAAAATTAAGACATTTGTTAAAAAATAACAATTGTAATCTGTGATGTAAAAGTTAAATCACTAACACGATTGTATCGCAATGCCCGACCGAGTTATAAGGAGCTATTGTAGCTACTGTATTAGTAGCTACAATAGCTCCTTATTACCTTTTGTAACCTTATGAAAGCAATAAAAGCATTGAGTACAGAGAGGGCATTCGATTCTGAGATCGAATCTAAGATCACAAGTCAGAACATAGTGTTTCTGCTTTACTATAGATGGACATGTATATTTTTATACAATTACATCAATAGCAAAGCAGAAAAATCATGTTGATACTGTTCGTTGTTTGGCACATGGTGGAATTTTGAAGACATCTTGTAAATGGAAACAATTGTACAAATTCCACTATACAATGTTATTTATTACTAATTTTTACCGCCGGTTTCGGGTACTGCCAGATATTTTGTTTGTAACCAACCTTGATAATGCCGTAAAGGCGAAACCGGTTGGTAAAAATAAATAACAAATAACATTGTGAAGTGGAATCTGTACAAGTATTTTCATAAACAAGATGACAGAAACACTATTGACGAGCTCGGTGGCGCAGTGGTAAAACGCGCTGTTACGCTACTTTGACACCAACGCTCGTAGGTTCGATTCCCACACAGAACAAACATTTGTGTGCGTGAACGTGTCTGTTTGTCTTGGTCTGGGTATTTTCTATATATAATAAGTATGTATTTACAAAAAAAAATGTATTAACGTATGTTTATCAGTTGTCTAGTACCAATGATACAAGCTTCGCTTACTTTGGGGCTAGGTGGCGCTGTGTAATTTGTCCGACAATATTTATTTATTTATTTATTTCGGGAGGCATTAGAGTATACGGTCCTCCTAATTTAAAGCTCCTATGAAATCTTGCAATACATAAAATATCGTTCGGGCTTTACCATCCCTGCATCACAGCAATGACATCACAGCAACTCCTTAGAAGCTTAATTGTAATCGCACTCACTCGCAGGAACACAACAACCCTCCACGTGGTAGTTATTTGGCTGTGGTTTTCTATGAGGTGGAGGTAGCTTGCCAAGTCGGGCTGTTTTTTTTCTGTCTGCCTGCCATCGCTCTGTTGAAAACATCCAGCCCGTACAAACAGACGTGTTCATGCATATAAATACTTGTCCTATGTGGGAATCGAACCCATGAGCGTTACTGGGTACAATACAAGTCCAGTAATCGCATTCCCCACTCAGACACGTCTTGAGCTTTTCTCAATGTGATAAAATAGTGGTCGGTTGAATTAAAACAAAATAAAAATGGAATATATTACCTATGACTTAATAGTTTATACCATATACCACGTTTCCATTGCCACTTGTTACGTCATTGAAAGATTTAGCTCGAGCCACAGTAATACGCAGACTGCTTTCATGATGTCAGAATGTACTTTCAGTTGGGGCCACTTGTAGAGCAGCTGGCTTGCCTACGTCTTCCTATTTTTCGACTTCGACTTCTGTTACATCATGGTTGTGTGGCGTTTCCGGGGTCACCACTGTTACGTTATTGAAAGATTTAGCTCGAGCCACAGTAATACGCAGACTGCTTTCATGATGCCTGAATGTACTTTCAGTTGGGGCCACTTGTAGAGTAGCAGGCTTGGCTGCGTCTTCCTATTTTTCGACTTCGACTTCTGTTACATCATGGTTGTGTGGCGTTTCCGGCGTCACCACTGTTAGGTCATTGAAAGTTTTAGCTCGACCCACAGTAATACGCAGACTGCTTTCATGATGCCCTGAATGTACTTTCAGTTGGGGTCACTTGTAGAGTAGCAGGCTTGGCTGCGTCTTCCTATTTTTCGACTTCGACTTCTGTTACATCATGGTTGTGTGGCGTTTTCGGGGTCACCACTGTTAGGTCATTGAAAGATTTAGCTCGACCCACAGTAATACGCAGACTGCTTTCATGATGCCTGAATGTACTTTCAGTTGGGGTCACTTGTAGAGTAGCAGGCTTGGCTGCGTCTTCCTATTTTTCGACTTCGACTTCTGTTACATCATGGTTGTGTGGCGTTTCCGGGGTCACCACTGTTACATCATTGAAAGATTTTGCTCGAGCCACAGTAATACGCAGACTGCTTTCATGATGCCTGAATGTACTTTCAGTTGGGGTCACTTGTAGAGTAGCAGGCTTGGCTGCGTCTTCCTGTTTTTCGACTTCGACTTCTGTTACATCATGGTAGTGTGGCGTTTCCAGGGTCACCACTGTTACGTCATTGAAAGATTTGGTTCGGGTTACTATTGTTACGTCTCGCGGGCTGGTTTTTGATTGGGACGTCGTTTCTTCGGTAAATGAATAACTTCTATTGCAAATGACCACCCGATGTAAAGCGGTAACCATAGCCTATGAACGCTTGTAATACATTAGGTATCCATCGCGCGATGCCTTCTCTGCTGCTTACACAGTCAACTCCTTAGGAGCTTATTATGGTTACTTCACTCACACGCAGGAATATAACAACCCTCTAGGGAATTGTTATTTGCCTGCGGTTTTCTGTGAGGTGGAGGTACTTCCCCAGATGGGTTGCTTTGATGCGCCCTACCTCTCTTAAATCATCCAGACCAAGACAAACAGACATGTTCACGCACACAATTTTTGGCTTGTATGGAAATCGAACCAACGAGCGTTGGTATCAAAGTCGCGTCATTCACGATTGCGCCACCGAGCTCGTCAAAAATATATTTACATTTTTTACGACTATATATTAATCACGGGAGAACCACAATGAATTACTGAAGAGTTACTGTTAACAACAAATTCTATCAACTATACTTTTATTATTTTTTAATTTTAATTGTTGGACAAATTACATAGCGCCACCTAGGCCCAAAGTAAGCGTAGCTTGTGTTATGCGTACTAGACAACTGATAAACATACGAAAATACATTTTTTTTGTAAGTACATACTTATATACATAGAAAATACCCAGACCAAGATAAACAGACATGTTCATGCACACAAATGTTTGTACTGTGTGGGAATCGAACCCACGAGCGTTGGTGTCAAAGTAGCGTAACAGCGCGTTTCACCACTGCGCCACCGAGCTCGTCATATACTATTAATATACTAGATCTCTTACATCTTATCTTTAAAATATTCTTATATCTATATACAGAGTCTATATATCTACATAAATTTATCGCGCTTATCAATGTACGATCGACACGTTCTGCGTCGGCGCGATATCACTCTTAGCTGATGAACTGATGATCAAAATGATAATAACAGTCATGAATTACAGCTTACAACCGCCCACTTTAATGTTTTTTAGGGTTCCGTACCGAAATGGTAAAACGGAGCCCTATTACTGAGACTCCGCTGTCCGCCCGTCCGTCCGTCACCAGGCTGTATCTCATGAACCGTGATAGTTAGGCAGTTGAAATTTTCACAGATGATGTATTTCTGTTGCCGATATAACAACAAATACTAAAATATAGAATAAAATAAATATTTAAGGGGTCTCCCATACAACAAACGTGATTTTTTGTTAGTTTTTGCTCGATATTGATAACGGCAACAGGTAGACGCTTGAAATATTCACAGAATATTTAGTTATATATTCACTTTAAGAATAAATAATTAAATTAAAATAAAACAAATATTTAAGGGGGACTCCCATACAACAAACGTGTTTTTTTGCCGTTTTTATAGATAGTGGTACGGAACTCTTCGTGCGCGAGTCCGACTCGCATTTGGCCGATTTTTATATATAATGGTACGGAAACCTTCATGCGCGAGTCCGACTCGCACTTGAGCGATTTTTTTTTATATTTATGTCACTTACACTTACTTAAATGTCAGCAAAAGTTACTGTCCACTTTTGTTGATGTTTCGGCTGCATTATGAAATTCCTTTGTTGTCTTTTTAAAAGTAAAGCAGCCATCGTTTTCAGGAACACCTATTGATGATGTATGATATCAATATTCCTATATGAAATCTACACACATCAAAAGTGTCTAGGGATCAAGCATTTTTATGCGGATTTCTTGAGATTGAGATGTGGCTTTGTAATAAAAAAATATATAAAATATATAAACGCATACGACACTGGAGAACCCCTGGACGCCAACAGCGATTAAAATCCTGCCAGGAAGTCCATCCTTATAGTGGTGGAACCATCATGGTATGGGCGGGTATTTGGATCGGCGGAAGAACTGAGTTGATTTGGATCAGAGGCAACCTCAACGCTCAAATTTATGCTGAGACGATTGTATCAGACGTCATCGTTCCTCTACAAGTGCAAATCGGTCCCTTATTTCAGTTAATGCATGATAATGCACGACCACACACCGCAAGAGTTGTAAGACAGACTCTCGCCGCAGCTAACATCAATGTCATGCCCTGGCCTGCTCAGTCGCCAGACTTGAACCCGATTGAGCATGCATGGGATATACTACAGAGAAGAGCTCTGCCGAATATGGAGGGTATCCAGTCGCAAGAAGACCTTTTTTTGTTGTTGCAACGAACATGGGCGGCCATTGCACAGCGTGATTTGGATGAACTCATTTTGAGTATGCCAAACCGGTGTTCTTGTGTTGTTAGTGTTCGCGGTAGAAACACGGATTATTAATTGTTTAAGTTACCCAATAAAATTTTAAAGAAAACTGTTATTTCAGTCTTTTTTTCGAACTTTAATGTTAGTGGTTCAAATGTCAAAAATCCCTTTATTATGAAAATGGCAAATTTCTTTATTAATGCAAAGGTGACTTGGTTTATCGTTACTGTAGACAAACGAAAACACTTTATTTGATGAATCCTTAAAGAAAATTTTAATTAATATCAATCAGGAGAAAAGTTATTGCAAAAATATATGTTGATCCCTAGACACTTTTGATGTGTGTATATGTTTGCCTGTGTGTGTGTGTCTGTGTGTGTGTGCCTGTGTGTGTGTGTCTGTGTGTCTGTGTGTGCGTGTGTCTGTCGCTTCTTCGAATATTCGAATTTTCACTTCAGATTCGGATTCAGCTTAAAAAGTAGACTAGGAATGTTCAGGACACCAGTTCAGCAACACCGTTCCTATCTCTTATGGATCATGGTCAAAATAGCCTATATAGCAATGCAAGTTTGCGCATTCTCAACTGTTTTTTATGAAATCGTTAAATTTATTATTAATGTAAGACTAAAACTTGTACTTTTACGTAATTTAGAAAAATACTACTAGAAAACGTGACCACTAATTATGAACTAGGCATATGATGGTTTTTGTTAGGCATGGCTTTCATTTCGTATAAATGGAGTTTCGGTCAAGAGCGGTGATAGCCCAGTGGATAAGGATGCAGCTTAGTGAGCAAACGGTCCCGGGTTCGAATCCAGGCGGAGGCATGTACCACTAAATTCATGTTTTCGAATTTATGTACATATTTTTCACTTGCTCGGCGGTGAAGGAAAACATCGCGAGGAAACCCACTCGTCCACCCACAAGAAAAAATATATTTCAAGGACGTGTGACCTAACCTAAGAAAGATCTGGTTATCCCTCTGGGTTATGAAGATCTGACAGCAGTTGGTCCATGTAAAAATCAGTGTCTTCTCCAAATCCTTAGGCTTAGGTAGCGGACCCCGCCAATCCTAATGGATTATGAAACGGGGTACGGCCAAGAAGAAGAAGACGGAGTTTTGTGCTTACATTAATTCACTATCTACCAGATTTTTTTTATCAATGCGAATATTTGCGAGAAAAATAAACAGAATGTAATGACGCATAAAAAAATGTTTTAATCAGTCATGTCTCGCATTCTTGTATACTGTTATACCATACCCAACGTGCTACCACTTAGGTACCCACATCCTTAGTCCATACCTACTCGTAAATCAAGATCAATTAACTATGGCTTATGTAGCCGATCTCGAATTGATTAACTGGCGAGATTAATGTACATTATTCTCTTCTGTGTTATAATTAAGACGTTTATTCATTTGCGTCGGATGTGAGCGGGATATTTATAGGTCGATTACTGATGGTGGCATGTAAGGTTAGTAGAAAAAATCATAGTTTTTTTTTTTATACTACTAAGGTGGCAATCAAGCATACGGCCTGCCTGATGTTAAACAGTCACCGTAGCCTATGGACATTTGCAACACCAGGGGCGTCACTCATGCGTTGCCGACCCTCTAAAAACCTCTTCACGCATTTCTTGAAGAACTCCATGCTGTAGTTCCTTGGAAAAACCTCGGCTACTATAGTGCTACACATAAGGTTTAAAAGCCGTGGATATTGACTTCAATGAACTCTTAACTTCATCAAACTAATATTTAACTAAGTTAACGCCAGCTCGTCTCTTCCCAACAAAAATTAAATTCGTCAGATTTTTGTTAGCTAATAGGGCCATGTTTGGTTAGAGGTATTGTTTTTCTCAAAGTTGTTATATATATAAATACAACGTCGGGAGATATAAAGCATACAGCTCACCTGATGTAAAGTGGTTATCGTAGCTAATGAACGCTTGCTATACAGGAAGTATCGCTATCGTGTTGCCACCCCTGCTGCTATATTCTTACTGCAAAATCCGTGCTTTGGGATTAATAATATTTGTCATTTATAATTATCACTTGCTCTGTAGTAAAGGAAAACATCGTCTGGAAACCCGCACGTTCCAGAAATTATATTTCGAAAGACGTGTGACCTAACCTAGGACAGTTTTGGTTTCTCTTCTGGGTTATGGAGATCTGAAGGCAGTCACTCCATGTATATGCAGTATCTTCGCCAAATCTTTAGGTTTAGGAAGCGGGCCGCCTAATCTTAATGGATTAGGAAACGGAATAAATCTAGGAAGAAGAAGATTAAAGATAATCCAATCAATAAAGTAAGTAAAAAGTAATAGCTCTATTTGTTGACGGTACTATATTATCGTTTGCAGCCGGTGGCTGTACATTCGCTTCCGATGAATGCGTCACGCCCGCGATATCAGTGATGATTTTTCATTGATGAAAATGATAATTTAAAAAATGATAAAGGAACCGATGGATGGTTGTCAAAGTCAAGAATGCATATCTGTGCATGTATTTGTAGTGCGGAGAAGGAAAGACTTTTGTGTCTTTTTTTGTGACTGAATTTCGTTCAGAATGGGCACAAATTCTACTTCACCTCTCGTCATTCGGAACTCATATTCACGAAATTGAACATGATCCTGTACATGGCGAATGGACGGCATGCGGCGGTGAGAAAATAACAGAAAGAGGGCAAAAAATATGATCTCTATTCCACCCAAACTATACTTCAGTTCTAATGGCTATATTGACCCCAAAGAACGGGAGGTTCCTTGGGGTCAGTAACATAGTCGTTACCTTATTCACTAGCACCGCACGGATTGCAGATGAGACCGTCCATCCTAGAATTTCATGTTCCGATCACCGGTATCACTTTCATGGTGATTTTTTTTACAACATATGGACGCGTGTAATACATACGAGTAGTATCACTCGCGCGATGCCTCCTCTGCTGCTAATAGAGCAACTCCTTAGAAGTTTACTGGTGACCTCACTCACACGCAGGTACAGAACAACCCTCTAGGTAGTTGTTATTTGGCTGCGGCTTTCTGTGAGGTTGAGGGAACATCAATGGAGTCCGTCTGGGGAAGTACTTCCCCAGACCAGGAGAAACTTTTCCCCAGGAGAAAAGGTCCAGCTGGCGCCCAAGAAATTTGGTGTACTGAATAGAACAAGTATATATATAATAGCTTGAAACAAAGACTTTTTATGCAATTTGATCTAACCTGCTTTGCGTGCTTCCGCCACCAATTAGTTCATGCGGCCTAGCGCCGGCCGGCACCCACCCACTACTGTTAGTACTTGGTACATGCCGACGCTGCCATGGCTGCTCCGGTAGTCTCTGCCTCGGCTGCTGCGGTCGTCCGTCATCTGGAACAGAATCCGCATGTCTCAAGTTTGACCGCACGCAGAATACCCGTACTTACTCAGTCACCCATGAGTGGGGCACCTGAGTATTTGCTGTGCGGTAGGTAGATTGCTGAAATAACTGGCCTATTGACCAACTGATCCCCGGATCGTATATGTGTCTACAGCTTCTTCATCGACATAAGAGAAATTCTAAGCATGTCATGTTTTAAAGCATATTAGGTAGATATTTTCTAATTGATGTAATCAGTAGTTATGGAGAGGCAGGATTTTCTGACACAAGTATTTTATTTACTTAAAAGAAATCCTAAATCGCAACACAGAATTGTAAAAACCTGATACTGAATAAATCTGATTTGATTTGATTAGGAGCAATGAAACATTTCAATCATAATTTTAGCAGCAACCACAACTTCGTTACTGTGAATTGTTATTTGTGTGTTACTTGAAAAACGTGACTCAAGCTAACATATGCCGTTGAGGCAAACCAGTGAGGTTAGGAAGCTAAGTTTAGCTTACAATTGTAGCAACGAGAGCCAAAAAACTCAACTATCATATCTATCTAATCATACTAAAATACTGTTTAAACTACGAACGTTATAAAACTGTGTGCTAGCTAGAGTACCGTGATTCTGGCTTAAATAGCTGTATCTTCCTAATTATTTAAGGTACGATTATGTATGTATACTTCCTATAACCTTACTGGAGATGGAGATGGAGACACGTTTCTCCAGCTAACAGAAAAATAACAACTCACCGTAACGAAGTTGTGGTTGCTGCTGAAACGTTTGATTACTCCTAATATGCTTTAAAATATGACATGCTTAGAATGTATCTTATATGCAATTTGATCTAACATGCTTTGTGTGCTTCCGCCACCAATTAGTTCATGCGGCCTAGCGCCGGCTGGCACCCACCCACTTCTGTTAGTACGTGCACCAAAGCTTTAACGACCGCCCACTAAATGGAGCGACAACTCCAAGTAGTTTGTAGTTGTGAAGAGACGATGGATGCAGGTGGTACAGGATCGAAACGGATGGCCTTCTAGAGGGGAGGCCTATTTTCAGCAGTAGACGAATACGGGCTGAAATGATGATGGTGATGAAATAAAAAAGCTGTCAATCGGTACTTAGTAAATTCTCATGATTTGTGCAGTATTAACGTTCTAAAAATTTTGTAATTATGAATCGGACTTAGAAGATGCAAAGAAATACTAATGCAAGATATAACTTTTTGTAAATTGAAAGTTTTTTGAAAATGTAGGACGTGATCTGAATTAATGCTCGTATGATGATGATGAGCTTTTTATAAATTGGCTAAAGCTGTGTCCACTTTAGACGAACAGTGAGTGACTGGTTGTCTACTGATTGATTCCAAGCGACGAATCCGTTATTCTTTTGGCCAGAGGACTAGATGTCTTAGGTTATACGCAAATTAGGCGCAAAGTGCAGGCGAATTACAAAGAAGCTAAACTAAATTGTTATCACAAACACAACACACGCTTCACTAGTCCCGTTTCAACTATTTGCTAGCGTACCACCGACGTAGTGAGCGTAATTCTCCGCCGACTGGAGATAAAACGTTCTTTGTAAATCAGCCGTTCAATTAATTAGTCGGTAATCAAAACGACGCAAACTGCGTACATTACGCACTGCATGGACACTCCATTTAAAGTATATACATTAAAAAGTTATATAACATTTTTCTATTAGTTACATGACAAATTAATCATGAAACAAACGCCTATGACACGCACAAACAAGTAAAAGGACTTATAAGGGTTTCCATTCGGCTTTTTTCTGACGGAACCCTAATAAACGTAAAATAAATGAAAGGATGTTAATCCTTTCATTCGTACTCCGCGTAAGCCGCTCACCGCAAAGCCGTGTACACATGTATACACGGTAATATTTGCGAATAATTCTCAAACAGGTAACACTATACGCAGGCGGGAACACTGCGAACGGCAGATAAAGAAAATATCAAGACTATTATAGCCCGTCGCATGCACGTCGATCTGCTGTACGATTAGTGTGGATTTAGCATTAAAATTTTAATTTTTTTAATCAATGTCATGAAGGAAATAAGCATACGACCGAACTGATATATAGTAAACAGTAACAGATTGATAGATATAGGAAGTATTGCGCATTGCTGTGTTAGCAGCAAGAGTGGTACTGCTAACACAACAAATCCTTAGCTTACTGATAAACTTACTCATAGGAGTACAACAACGCGCCAGAGAGTTGTTATTTGAGTGCAGTCTTCTGCGAGGTGAGGGTACTTCCCCAGTCAAAAGGCACAAATAAAAAATCTTAAACACGCTTTCATTTCTTATAGTTCCATCTTCAGAGTCAACTGTTCACGTTCTCTGTAGCAACCAAACTAAAAACATAGCCATGAAAACAACCTTACCACCTTTCTCGCAACAGTAGGCTACATTTTTGGTTACCGCCCACAGACATGGCTTGCCGCTAGTGAAATAAAATTTAAAATTACTCCTGTTTTATGTAATTACGAGTACTTCTATATTTGTCTCACTTTAATCAAGCGTGTACAATATCGTATGTAATAATCTTTATCATTAGGCTAAGGGTCATTGATTTTACAACGTGTCTTATCACCATGAAGGACCACTACCGACTACCAGCCGACTTTTATCTGTACACCCCTGCCGTTTCAACCCCACCATTCCAACATCTCGCCAACTAAACTAGTGTGGAGTTACATCGGGAAATAACACCCGTCAGTGTTTCCGTATCATATTATAAATATTTACTTTAATTTTATTTTACATAGAATATATTACTAGAATCATGACAATAGTAGGACCTTGAGAATAAGATGTATACTGCCACGCTTGAGATTTATAAAACGCAAAAAAAAATGCAATATCTTGTAGTTTTCATGGCTCTCAAACACAAGATATATTAAAAATTATCAACCATTAACATAATTTTATACTTCTTTTACTTTTTGTATATATATTAATAAGTAAATGGTTACCATAGCCAAGGAACTTGACAGCGAATGATCGATGAATCTTGGCGAGCCCGGTGGCGGTAATAGTACCTTAACAGTTTTTAGCAGTAACATGTATTTGTCTTTTTCTGGGTATTTTAAGAGAGGTAGGGTGCATCAAAGTAGTCTGACCTCACAGAAAACCGTAGCCATATAACAACTCCCTGTCGGATTGTTTGGTTGCCGCGAGTGAGTAAAATTAACAGTAAGCTTTTAAGGAGTTGCTGTATTAGCCAAGGTGGCATCGTGCGAGCGATACTTCACGTTTATAGGCTACGGTATCCATTTTACATCAGATAAGGCGTATGCTTGTTGGCTCCCGATGTTTTTTTTTGTATACAACATCGGGAGGCATATAAACATATGGCTCACCTGATGTGAAGCAGTCACGCGATGGCTCCTCTGCTGCTTACACAGCAACTCCTTAGAAGCTTACTGGTGACCTCACTCATACGCAGGAACACAACAACCCTCTAGGTAGTTGTTATTTGGCTGCGGTTTTCTGTGAGGTGGAGGTACTTCACCTGACAGACTGCTTTGATGCGCTCTACCTCTCTTAAATGTTGATGTTGTATAAAAAATAACAGTTGCAATACATGTATTTCACGGGAGTTGTCACCCCTGCTGCTAACACAGCATTTCCTTTGTGGTAACCCTACTCACTAGGCTGCGGTTTTCTGTGAAGTGGAGATACTTCGCCAGTCGGGCTTTGACTCGCTCTATCTCTCTTACAAATTAAAAATGAGGCAATGTCCACGTTAGTCTAGCTTCGCTATATGTGCTGTACCCGTGCGTGTATTGTACTTGTACACTTGTTTCGCAGCTGTCATACAAGCAGCGGCGCGGCGCCGCAGCGGCGTATTAACACCAAGTACATTGCAAATTCTGAACCAGCCTTAAGTTTTTGAGGAATATTTCGATTGATCCTTCTGTTATTCGTTACATTTTTATATAAACGTGCCTTATTGGTACGATGAACTCGGGGAAAATATTCGTTATAATTAAGTTATGAATTATCCAAGTCTTTTTCTGCCTAAAAAAATAATTAAATGACGAAACATATATATATACAAGGCGAAAGTAGAAGATTCGAGGTAGCGAGAAAGGCCTAGACTCACCTACCATGACCAAATAAGTCGTGTGTTATCAGAAGGTGATGTGAGTAGCCTTAGGAAAGGTCAGCGTACATGAAGAGAGCTATGAATGTTAAAAAAGCATTTGGATTTGTAAAAACCGACTCATGTGGCGCCCAGTTGTGTGTGTCTTAGTGACTTAGCATGGTGTTATTTACAGGTAGATAGACATTTATTTTATACCAACAAGGTGGCAAACAAGCCTAATACCTGATTAATGGTAACATTAGAGGCTTATCTCGCGCGTTACCGACCCATAAAAGTCCCTTTCAATTCAAATGAAATGAAAAAAATATTTTCAGATGACATAGAGCCATTGTTTACTAGAGCTAGGTAGCGCAATAGTTAGTAAGGCTACTTTGACACCGACGCTGGTTGCTTTGATTCCCACACTGGATATACATTTGTGTGCATGAAGATGTCTGTTTATCTGGATGTTTTAAGCAGTCAGAACCCGTTATATACGTTTTCCCATACATTTCGCGGTCATATATGACCACCCGGGTTTCGAAGGGAGAGGTAGAGCGCATCTAAGCAGACCGTCTGGAGAAGTGCCTCCAGTTCACAGACTGTTGTGTTCCTGCGTGTAAATGAGGTCACCAGTAATCTCTTAGGATTTGCTGCATTAGCAACAAACGTATACTAAATGTATTGCAAGCGTTTATTTATATGCCTCCGACGTTGTATAAAAAAAGGTAAACAGAAAAATAAAATTGTGTTAATGGCTGATAATTTTCAATATATCTTGTGTGTGAGAGCCATGAGAACTACAACGACAATGAACCACAGTAATAAAAAACACAACGATTTACACCTCTTTTGGTCATAGTCCTGACGAAATGCCTCTTTGAAGAATCTTATACTTTAGAAAACGGCAGGATGCTCTTCTACCAAAAATATGCGAGGTAGCTAAGCAGTGAGGGAGGTCGAAGCTAAGCCACGAAACTATGTGCCCGTTTCCACTAATACTGAACAGTGCATCGGATCACCTAAGACTATGCCTAAGATGTGCTATTCATGCCATGAAGATGCGGTGCTCGTGGTAGCTGTACAAGGAAAATGCGACTCGAGTTTGGTACAACTTAAAATATTCTGATTGTGTAAGATTTAATATGATTTAGCATTCAAAATCTATGCTTTCTTTTTTGGAACACAGTTTATTAATAACGACTATTACACAAAACTTAACGAAAGTCAAATTGATCTTAAAAACATTTAAATAAAAAACATAGAATAAAACTAAAACACATCTAAACTTAAAGTAAGTAAGTCAAGTATGATGTCGTTGGTGATTTTCAGTTGCGTATACATATACTTAAAAGGCAAAACTTTATCTAAATACAAAATTTGTAGTAGGTAATATGATAACATGCGCTAAAAAACAAAGCTGTTAGTGAGTTTCGAACTGCGGAACTCTATGACTGTATGAGATAGACTGCACATGCGGCGGAACCAAATATGTAATGATAATAACGAAAATCGATATAGCGTTTACCCGCAGTTTCTTTTTTTTTGTTGCAAAATCGCATTTCTTCGAAAACGACCTAAAAATGTATCTCAGGTTTGTTCGCTTTTAGTTTATGTATTTAATGTATGTTCATATTTTTGTTCTTTTTTATTTTTATGTATTGTTTTATTTATTAGTAAATTCGGTATACGTATTTGATAACCTTGTACTTTACTTTTAAGTAATTTATAGTATTGTTGTAGTGAGTGAGTTGTACGTGTGTTGTTTTGCCCATGTAAATTGTTCTGTCAAAGACTCTAGGTTGGCTGGAAGAGATCTCTTTCAGGGATAAGTCTGCCTTTGTAACACTAGATTTATTTTTATTGTAATTTATTTTGAATGTAACGTACAATAAAGATATTACAACAACAACGACACTAATATAGTTAAACTTAAAAATATAAGATAAATAAATACATAAAACAGATCTATAAAGTGGGACCCCCGCGGCATTGTACCAACGATACGATACTGGCAGCATTCCGCTGAATTGCAACACTAATAGGTTGAGCGAGATATCCACCAGCTCTTTGGTCACCAGCGACATAGATTGGACGTTTCGTTAAATCTTTAAAAAGCGACTACGCGCTTGGACCCCACGGTTCAAGAGTTTCCTTTGGCCCGTGGGGTCCAGGCGCATTCGGATCCTGTTTCAGATGGCGGTCAATTGCGAGGACGACCGCAGCAGACGAGGCAGAAACTACCAGAGCAACCATGGCAGCGACGGCATGTTGCATCTACTAACGGTAGTGGGCGGATGCCTGCTGGCGCTAGTTCGTATGAACAAATTGGTGGCGGAAGCACATGAAGCAGGTTAGACTAAATTGCATGTAAATTTGACTTTCGCAAAATAACGCCTAAATTTTCGTGAAAATGATTTTAATATATCGTAAGTATTGTAAATATATCTTTACTTCTTCCTAGCGCTATTCCGCTTCCTAATCCATTAGGATTGACGGGGTCCACTACCTAAGGATTTGGTTAAGATTGTGATGATATATAATTATATAATACTGCCGTCGGACCTTCACAACCCAGTGGGAAACCCAGATCTTTCTTAGGATAGGCCACACGTCTATCGAAATATAATTTCATGTAGACGAAGGCTTCCTCACAATATATTCCTTCACCGCCGAACAAATGATAATTACAAATATTTACATAAATTCGTATTGTCGCCCACCACGTCAGGCTTCGAACAGGAGACCGGTTAAATAATAGGCCGGTTCTTTACCACTGCTCATACATATATACCCTATTCATACCTACATACTTTTTTTTACACTGTACAGTGAGGTTTTGCATGACTTTTTTATTCTATTTACAGATATAAACATACATACAATATATGATGTTTGTATATTTATATCTACTAATCAATGTCTTTTTCTAATTACCCCGCATTTAAAAAATGACTATTGATAAAAAAATATCTAATGCAGAGTAATGAAAATTGGTTTTTTATTTCTCTATTTCTTAGTGGCCTGTTTCATAAATTTTGAGTATTAATGACGTAACATACGATTTATTCAAATTTAAACCAAGCCGTATTTCATAGAGTCGGAGACAAAACGTTCTCTTCATTACAGAGCAAAGTTTGCGTACTTACCTACCTACTGAAATATGAACCTAAACTTAAATAATCAAAGTCTTATCTATTTATTTAAATAGTTTAAAGATAGGAAAACTTGATCAATTAAAATAGATTTTGATCATAAAACAGACAAACAAATAGAAAGCTATAAAAATATAATTACAACATAAAGCTATTTCAATTAACTGCCAACTTAAAATCAATTGTCTCTCATCAATCACATAGACATATGAAAGTCTAAACATCACGAAATAAAGATATATCGAACAGCCACTCGGCCACGATATATTTCACGTCCTGACAAGAACAGCTACGGATAATTATTGCCTTCGGCGATCATTAATAACTTCTGCCAAAAAATTTGCACTTGAGCCGAGTCGATTCGGAATGCAAAAATTAAGTAAGTCTTCTTCTTCCTAGCGTTGACCTGTTACCAATCAATGGGGTTTGATGAGGACCGATACCAAATACTATGGATACAGCGAAAATACTGATTTTGAGCGACTTTTTTGTAAGCCTGATACGTTACGCACATTGGTTTTTTTTTTCTTTGCGTAATACATTATTTTTTTCTTTGCGTATGTATGTAATATATATATATATATATATATATATATATATATATATATATATATTTGTCTATATGTGTGTAGTTATGTTTATATTTGTATACCTGTAACTAATATCAATAAGTTTAAATTAGCATCAATTTTATTTAATTATTCATTTCCTTCCGGACTAGCCCTACCTTTTTCTTGTAATCTGTTTTGTTACCTTAAGGTTGCCTTGAAAACATTGCTTTTAGCAATAAGGCCGCCTTGTTGCATAGTACATTTTTTATAATTGTAAGAATCTTTTGAATGTATTTCCTTAAATTCTGTGTTATGCAAATAAAGTGTATTCTATCTATCTATCTATCATTATATATATCACTATAATATACATAATTATCAACCATCTCAAGCTATACCTAGTATCTCAAATTGGTTGCTTGAATTAGCCCAGACTACAATACCGTACCATATCCAAGCCGCAACACCATCCGTCCTCCACAACCTAGAGGGACCCAAATAATATAATTTCTGGGAGGTGCGGGTCGCGATGCAAAAATATCATAAAGTTAACTGATTAATGTGATAGTTTGACTGTTATATAACTGTCGGTGAATTTACCTACACACTGGAACCGCAATGGTCGCGTGCTGTTTGATTCAAGAAAAGTTTTAAGCTGTAGAATGAACTCCTGCAGTTTTTTTTTCCGGGGTGAATCTACAACCTTAGGTTCTCCAAAAAAGCTAGAAAAGATTTTTACGGGACCGGCGCCACACAAGAGACACCGCAGGTGTTTTAAGTATCCATAAACTTTGATAACTACTTTCCTTCAGGTAAGCTGTATGTCTGTTTGTGAAGTTAAAAGATAATCCATCTTTAGACTCAAATTCAAGCTATTGTGCAAATTAAATTGCTTACTTATTAACCACGAAGGTTCCAAGTTCTTATGTTAGTAGTGAAAACTCGAATAGGATACTCCTCCTATTGCAAGTGTTCAAATGCTACAATAATGCTCGACCCAAAGCCGCAGTTTGAAAAAAAATTACACTCATCAGTTTCTAGGGCTCCTAACATCACCTTCAGATAAAACACAACGAATTTAGTCGTGTTTTGTCAGATAAGTCTTGGGCTACCGCACCTCCTACATCTTTCTATTTTCGTATTGTATATCTGTTTCGTCATTCTCTCATCCTGCATTCTTTCTGATGTCCGAACCAACGGAGCAGCCTTTTCTTAAGAAAACCGTACATAGTTTTAATTAAAATAAATTGAAGAACAAGGCAATCATCTTTAATTAAAATTCGAAAATAAGCCCGCATAAATAAATTAATATTTATAGGTAGCACAGGTACGAAGCTAGATTATGTCATACCTGAGCAGTCAAACAGTACAGTGCATTTAAAAATTTGTCGTTTCCGATCGTAATTTAATATGAGTCATAGTTATGAGATTATTGTAGGTAGGGATGGGTAGGGACTTATCGCGATTTGTTTTCATATTTTCAATAAAAACAAATCGTAAGTCCCATAGGTATACCCCTATACAGTGCATGCTGTAGTAGTATTGCAAACACCTACATACTGCAGTAATTGCAAACTACCAAGTAGATTATAAGCTTGTACTTATCTTAATAGTTTAGAAATTATATTCGAGTGTAATAATACAAAATAAAATCGTAATTATTAATTAAGCAAACATTACTCCTATTTATTTTCTTGTGTTATAGAGGTATAAGTGTAACATTTTTCTAAAAATTTGATGACGTAAATTGCAACCTTCTTTTGGGCTGCACTTGCATGTACAACATCTCTATTACTATAGAGTACTCCTTTACTTGTTCTATCAGGAAGGTTAGGAATATTGACAAGTACATAAAGTTTTCTATTAGGTGCTGTACAAAAACTTTTTTACGATCCTGTAAAAGTTGTAGCCTAAGTTTTGGAGTGCAAATGATAAGTTTAAATGCTCACTAAGATCTAAGACTATCAGTCAAGGCCAACCTCACCAGCATGTAATAAACACTGCTCATTAACCATCTAAACTCCGGCGACTCCGAGCGATACTTCGATTTCAAGCATTTACAGGTAATGCATTAGTTGTCTCGTATTGTTTCCCTATCTAAGTTGTATCTATTTTCATATACGAACACTTTGTTATGGCACTGGACTATATTTTATATACCGTAAATTTGATCATACTCACTACACCATTTTTTACTGATAGTCAAACAACAAAGCAATACGATGCTACACTCTGCTATACGTTGCTTAGCTAGGACATAACGCTAGTAATCCATTCTATTCATTAAGGGACAGTGGGCATTCAATTAAAATAAAGGAATCATTATTTAGGGATCAATTCTTCAATATACCCATTAATTAGTCATTAGGAGCCTTTATTTACCCATTTTAGTTTTCTTCGATACCAAGGGTTGTCACTTGCGAGTTATCTCAGCACTGTTGCTAGTATAGCTGAATGAAGTATAAATAAATCTTTCTAACAGTATTTAAAATGTATGGAATTTGCTTTAAATTGGATGAAAAAAGGATGAATATTTATCTAGAATTTCATCGCAATGTTATTGCGTTATTCCACATTTTATACAGGATTTAAGCTATATGCCAATTATTATTAAAATTATATAAAGTTAATGCAATTTTTCTTAAAATAATGTTTTAGGTAAACGATATCGGAACAATTTAACATACATATATTTTTTTATAAATCAGAAAAAACCCTTCAAACGAACTTAATTCAATAGCGTCATTAACTACTTGTGCTGTCCAAGAAACTTACTGAATCCAATGAGTATAATCTAACGGGCATGTATTTTTTTTTCTTGTCGCTCCAGTTCTATAGACAACCCTAACATCTAATGAGCATAATAAATTAATCTGTTTGAATTAAACAGAAACCGCTTATGGTCAAGCAATTTAAGCAGGCTTGCGTGACCAAATGCTCTTAAAGACCATCTTTGGAAGATGGCTCATTTGAAGTAATTGCCTACCTGAGGTGTTTTCTTTTAGAGAAAGCTGCATAAGAATGAGATTTAATCGGGAATCTACGGGAAAGGTATATTACATACATTTCTTCAGAGGGTTTTACTCACTGATTCAAGTTACATATCTTCACTGGTTGGCCGTTATATACTTATACAGATAATAAATCTCAAAAGTATTTTGTTTGCAAAACCCCAACTAAATTGGTTACACTCTACCTGTCTATAAATTTCATTTCAGTCAAAGGAAAACTCCTGAATACATGCCTGCCTTTACATCTTTCATCGTGTTTGCTTCTATCAGGTAAAATAAAAACCGGATCAGTAACAAGATGTAGGAATCCGCAGTCTCAATCGCTAGACCGACACGGAACCGTTGGTTACAAATAACAGTTACCAGTACTAGATCCACTCCGTTCCACAATGGGGCATCGTATAAAAATATCAAGTTGCTTCTCTAAGCCTTATATGCAGTACAATGGTGTACGTGCTTTGCGGGACAACGACGGTAGAACGTAAACTTGGACGAGTAGCAATTTGCAATTTGAAAATCGCAGCCAAATAATAACTCCCTTGAGTATTGTTGCGTTCCTGCGTGTGAGTGAGGTCACCAGTAAGCTCCTAAGGAGTTGCTGTGCTAGCAACAGAGGTGGTATCGTGCGAGTAATACTTAATGCATTGCGAGCGGTTATATAGGCTACCGTAACCGCTTTCCATAAGGTGGGCCGTATGTCTCCCGGCGTTGTATAAAAAAAATGTATCTAAGATATTACAATATGGATTATAATGCCTATATTGGTCGTGTTTTATAGATTTTGAAGCCCTCATCATGACATCATGTCATGATGAGGGCTTCAAAATTGCAAAAGTGCAAACGCCTGGATAGCACTGTTAGGTACAAGATGGTGTGAGTCATTACTCACACCATCTTGTACCTAACAGTGCTATCCAGGCGTTTGCACTGTTTATACTGTTAAATCTACTGCGTGATGCAAGAGTAGAGATGATTTGTTGAAGACATTCATGTTTTAAGTTGAAAAGGATCAAACAGCTACTTTTGAGATGTAGGTGATATTAAATTAATTAGCTAAGTTTATTATTTGTATAGTGATTGTGCAATTAACAAACAAATATCAAGTGGTTTCTGTAGTCACATTACGCGCCCGAACTGAATGATTTCGCGTTGACAGCGCTGTTAGCCCAATAATTAAAATGCAAGAGCACAGAGTGCCAATATCAGGATAATTTGAATGAGCTGGATCGTGAAGTGTAAGGGCTGCACTAAAATCCTTTTTCATGTTAGTTTTGCTCCTTGATTTTATTGCGAGTAGCCCGATGGTGACGTTGCAGATGTCAGCCTAAAATAACACACAAGTAAACAACCTCAACCACAGCGTGTCTGTGGAGGCACTTACTTATGTCGATCACCACCGAGCTTCCGACTACACGTTGAGTCATTTGGACGGGCCAGCGCACACAATCGTTCGAGGAGCCGCCTCGATATCGGGATAGTGAGGTCAACTGGCCCGACTTTGAAGCTCTGATCCATGCTAGAATGGAGTGTTTGAATAAACCGGCTGGGATATTGTATGAGGAGTTTCTGGAAGTGACCGCAAGAAATACACAGTAATGCTTGGGGTTAAAGCGGCTTTGAATGGTGAACGAATGAACTGACCTCATTGAAGAAGCAGTGTAGTTGACTTCGGAACGCATGGCAATGACGAAAAATGAAAGGTGGTAGGTCTGAAGAGATTGCACGAACTGAATTCCGAGAGGCGAGACTGAGGTATAGAAGGGCTGAGGTATATGGAGGAGACGGAGCTCGAATTTTTTCGTAAAATTACCGAGGCTGGCAACCAGGATCTCTAGGGCCTGGCATAGAGAATGGCAAGTAGGAGGTTCAAAACTCCCACCAACATAATCAACGGGGTTAAATTGTAGAAGGTCACCCGAGGGGACTGGAGGTGGCCATGCATAACCTCCTGCGCGGTATATGCCCTGACGATGATGCGTCTAGGGACACTGACCACCAGTGGCAAGTGCGCCTTATGGCGACCCTCATGCCCTCCGGTCGGGCTTCGTCCCCTCCGTCGTTAGGAGGATCTGGATGGGATAATAAAGGCGTTGCCTAAAAATGCTATGGGACTCGATGGTATCAAAAGTCAAAATCTTTTTATTCCGTAAAAATGGCTACATTTGTTTGGAATCGTCACAATTTTTTTTTTTTTTTTTTATCAGTTCAAGCACACCTGAGCACACACAATAAATGTACGGAAAACACAAAAAAAAGAAAATACTAATAATAATAAAAAAATATAATAATAACGACACTACGGGTACCCGAGTGCTCCAGAGAGTCGATCAGGGCCTTCGTCTCCGGCGTGTCTTCGTCGGTCGCAGTGGAAAGTCAAGAAGGCCCGCAGGACTCTCAGCTCTGGCTTGCCTTCATTGGCTGTCCAGAGAGGAGTCGATAGAGTATATTCACGGTTCTGGTTACACTGGTATATTGTCACATTGATATCCCCTGGAGAAAGTCACGGCGGCTATACAACATTACATCAAGTTTGATGAAGTTTCTCAAAGGGGCCTCTACGCGTTGGATCCAAATCCCCGCGCACGCCTACCAAATGACCGGGATAAACCCGTGATATAAGAACTATAATAATAATCAAACAAATTAATAGAATTATAAAACACACAAATATACATACACACAATATATAACCATATATATATAATATATATATAAATATATACATATTAGTTTTCGTTAGAAGATAATGTATTTAAATAGTCCTTCTTTAGTTTTCTCTTGAAAGCAAACACAAAAGGACTTTCTCTTATCTCTAGTGCTAATTTATTCCAAAGTCTAGCAGCACGTACGGGGAACGAATTAAAAAAAATCCGTGTTAGCTAGGGGGAAGTGTAAAGTTTTATATATCAGGAACGTTGGTGTCGAGTTAGCGGTGGAAGAAAGTGGATAATCAGAACAGAGATATTAAAGGGAATTGCGATTGGTAATTAATTTGAAAAGTAGGGGTAGTGCATGTGCACATTTCTGCGAAATCGAATAGGGTGACCGGAAATAAAACATACAAATTTTGCAATCTTTCTAGCTTGTTGAGTAGTTCCTCAGTTGCATTCAAATAGCAAACATCTGCGTAGTCGAGAATGGGGAGTAAGAGAGATTGAGCCAACATAACTTTAGTTTTAAAAGGCAAAAAGTTCTGAAGTCGCTTGAAAGAGTGAAATGTTTCCAGTGCATTCCAGGACAGTATTCCGTTTATGATCAATCCAATGTTTTTAGTTTTAATCGACAAAGGGAATCTGCAGAACATTGTAGTAAACCTTAGGCAAGCTATTAAAATTGAGCCTATTACGTAATTGTATTGTAATAAGTATTACGATGATAGCCTGAGACTTCGATGGATTTACCAGCAAACCATGGTTCCTTAATCGTTCAATCGTTTGTTCGCCTCAATCGTTTCATCAGTTTTGATAGTTGAGAAATGTTTGTAAATCTGTAAGTCGTCTGCATATAGATGGAGAGGAGAAGAGAGAACTTTGGATATTCCATTTATAAAAATACAAAATAAAAGTGGAGATAAGATACCACCCTGTGGTACACATGCAATAATATCAAACTACTCCGACGATCCCCCGCAGATAGCTTTTGGGGTCTCCGAATACCAGCACGGGTTCTCTACTGGCAAATCAACAGTTACGGCACTACAGGGAATTTTGAGCATGGCAAATAATTCAGTATGTAAGTATGTTCATATAGTACTCTTAGACATCTCGGGTGCGTTCCAGAACGCCTGGTGGCCAATGACGTTGCTCAAGGTTGTCCGACTGTATCTATAGGATGTTGGTAGACTACTTCACCAGTCGCCGAGTGATTCGTCGTGGATCGGGTGCTGTGGAAGGGCTCAACCATGTAATGTCCGCAGGGCTCTGTGCTCGAGCCGACGCTATTGAATGTCCTTATAGAATATTTGTTGCGCTTGCTCCTACCAGAAGTAAATATGTTTGCCTGGCCCGACGACGTGACGCTCATCACTGAGACCGATTCACGTTCGGCCATTGAATCGGCCGCGAAAACGGCTCTAAGCCGAATTGGCGATGGGCGCCTGTAATATGCCGAGTTTCTCCCACACAAAATCTATATCTATGACAGTGAAGGGAAAACTTCAGAGGCCCCCATTAATCAAGTTCGGCCAAGGCCTAGGTCCTCGGCGTGGAGTTGGACTCAAGCCTTTTGTTTGTGCAACACACCACCCGGATAGGAGAACGAGCCGCCGCATGTTTTGGCAAAACTTTGAGGGTAACGGCATCAACTTGGGGGATTAGGTACCTAGCCTTAAAAGTCCTGTACAAGGAAACATATGTGGCTACGCTGACGTATGTAGCTGCCATTTGGTGCCACCGGTTAACAGCGTATGTTCTCTGTAGAGTCATAGTAAGAAGTCAGCGACAGATACTCACACTATCGACTAAAGCACATATATCCACCAGTACTGTTGCCCTGCTCGTACTGGAGTACTTCCCCTCAGATCTGGAGGTGATTCATGCTGAACGTATGGAGAGAACGCGTAGACCCCCGACCAGTATAGAGTTGAGCCGGCGAAAGCGGGATATTTAAGACACTACGGTGCGGGAGTGGCAGGATCACTAGATTGCAGATACGAAGGGGAGGGAACTCTATTGGTTCTTCCCGGAGGTGGCTGGTCGACTGAGAACAACCTGGGTCGAACTGGAATCGGTCGGACCTCCCAGATCCTTGGCGGACACGGCATGTTCAGAAAGAGACTGAACGCGTTAGGACGTCACGAAAGATGCATGAGCGTAAAATAGAGATAAGGACATAGAATTAAATAATTTGATAAGAGTCAAACATTGTCTACGGCACAGAACATAGCCTCAGAGCAGCAAGTGCCGTGCCGTATCTCATCAGTTATACCTCTGCATACGATGCGACACGTACAATCAGTCATCTTGAGAATCATAAGTCCAGGTTTTTTTTAATTTCAGTGAAAATAATTAATCAAAACTTGAACTGCCCAGTATTTACGCCATAGATAAGTGTTTGTGTACGGCATGTATACCATCTTTAGTACATTACAATAAATTCAAATTATAAATTCAATTCAATAAATTTCTTTGTGTGTAAAAAAATATCACTTGCATTACGCACCATGTCAGTTAGTTTACATTCTATGTCCGTGCGTGTAGCGCAGAGAGAAACGTGAAAATCACTATTTATAGTCTAAGTGACGAGCCATAAATCCAGACGACAACCAACTGACTGGTGGCCATTGTAATCTATTGTGGTTATATTGCCACAGCATTTATTGAAATTTAACCTAACTTATTAGAGGAAAACTATTGTTATTTATCTACTTAAAATATGCTCGTTCGTATCTTAGTACGTATTTTAGTGCTGACTTTTTTAAGAGAGATAGGGGGCATCAAAGCATCCTGTCTGGGGAAGCACCTCCACCTCACAGAAAACCGCAGCTAAATAACAACTCCCTAGAGGGTTGTTGTGTTCCTGCGTGTGAGTGAGGTCACCAGTAAGCTCTTAAGGAGTTGCTGTGTTAGCAGCAGAGGAGGCATCGCGCGAGTGATACTTAATATACTCGTATTCCAAGCGTTTATAGGCTATGGTAACCGTTTTACATCAGGTGGGCCGTATGCTTGTATACTTCGGACGTCGTATAAAAAAAGCCTTTCCCAGACAGGCTGCCTTGATGCGCCATACATTTCTTAAAATCACCCAGAAAAGACATACAAGTCACGTTCATGTACACAAATGTGTATCCTGTGCGGGAATCGAACCCATGAGCGTTGTTGTCAAAATAACGTAAAAATTCAGTTTAGTATGTCAGTTAGTGAAGTTCATCTTGGTTTAGTTAAGTTAAAATAGTTTTGACGAGCTCGGTGGCACAGTGGTGAGACGCAACTGCATCTGAATTTTACAAACAATCGAATCGTTGGTTGCATCTAACATAACCTATAAAACGCTCACAATACAAGAAGTATTACCGGTAGACGTTAACCACGCAACTAATATAGCACTGAAAATACCTTACTTACCTTATTTCTTTATTAGGATGTGTTCTATCTTATTTTAAAACAATCCGGCTGTTTCCCAAAAATTTGCCTCCTCCTTTTTATATATATATACCAAAAAGTCCTTTATTATACTCGTACATTGGGTCTTTGAATTTTTTTTTGTGACAAATGGAAAGATCATATATAAGTTTTATAACAAAACAATTTTTTTTTTCGCAATAATTCAAATATCAAAATAAAAATTAATTTTTGAATCCAGTACCGAAGACACGCCGACAGCTCCCGAACAAACTCGAGCGCGTCTGACGTCATAATGTTAGTTTTCACTCATTGTAGTTCATACAGAAATAATAAGTACAGTGTTTTGATCTATTTCATTCTGTTGTCATTGTTAAATACTCAAATTTATATTGAAAAAGTCGAATCTCAAAAGTTATCGTTTTTGTTTTGCGATGGGTCCACATAAGTAATGCTAATGCATATTTACAACCACCTGTAGACACAATATAAAATATAATTATTGCTTATAACATCAAACAATATCAGTTTAATAAGAGTATAAATTATCTGCTGAAGCTGCACAGTCATGGCATTGAACATCCTGATTTTTTCTTGACTTTTCATTAATAGTTAAAGTAACTGAATAAGCTTTAGAACTCGATGTTTTGGACATACCCGTCCTTTTACGATACAAATATTATTTCTACGACTAAGTTGAACTTAACCTATAGCTTTGTCGCCGTAACTCTCACGCGGTGCTCTACAATTAATAAAATAAATAATTATGTTTAATATAATGGAGAATAAACACGTAAATATTTTCATGTATCATATTATTTTTTAACAGACTTACCTTGATGCCTTGGCACCTCAAACTTCAGCAGAATTGAACCGAACGTCATTTTTTAAAAAGTGGGTTTCATAAATATATTAACATCAGGAATATTATCTGACTTTTCCTTTATAAATCCTTTATAACACATAGCTAATCCGAATTAACTAACAAATGGTTTTCTTGCAGTAAATTTTCAATATTATTGTCAATGTATGTATGTATGTATATCTTCACGCCAAGTCCCTTGCGGGGTAGGCAGAGAGAACTGAGCGCCATAAGACGCGATCCTTGCATACTTCACTCGCTTCTGTGACATTCATAGCTCTTTTCATGCACGCTCGCCGGTTCCTGGGGCTCCTGACATCACCTTCTGATAAAACACGACCAATTTGGTCATGGTAGGTTAGTCTCGGCCTTCCTCGGCTCCTACATCCTTCCACTTTTGCATTGTATATCTGTTTTGTCATTCTTTCGTCCCGCATTATTTCTACATGTCCGAACCATGGGAGCATGCCCTTTCTTATCTTAACACCGACGCTCTCTTTTAGATCAACTCTTTCTCTCACGTCTTCATTACGAACGCGGTCAGCAAGCGTTATGCCACAAATTTTGCGCAATGCTCTCATCTCGACCGCATTTATTCTACTTTCATGCTCTGTCTGCCATACCCAGCTCTCACTTCCATAAGTTAGCGTTGAAATTAGCACCGCGTTGTGTACAGCGAGCTGTATTATTGTCAAGTCACGTGTAATAGCCGTAAACGCTGTCCTGTTATTAAACAGCTATAACATTATGACGTCACAACTATGGCGACCAATCATGGCGCGGTCATAGTCACGTGCTTTTTTTTATATTTTATCAATTTTTAATTGTTTATAATTAATTGAAAAGTTTTAAGCATTAAGTTTTTTTAAGCATTTTGCATTAAATATCAATATTAGTAATAATAAAGTTTTAAAATACATAAAAACATCTTTTTTTTTTTTCAAATTCCCAATTGTATCTTTGTGATAGCGTTGCTACGAGTATAAAAGCTCTTAAGTGTAAAACATAATTCAATCATCAGGACAATGTAGTACAATAAAACTATAAGTGGTTATCTCAGTGGATCTTATTATGCATTCCAACATTAACTATCCCCTGGCAAACGGTATAGCTGTCCTTGGAACAAATAAAATGAGTTCTTTACAGTGCCTACTGTCGGCAAGGTTCTTAAGTTTTATTCGCATTTTAATTTCGCATGGTTTTGTACTTACACGACTTTTGTTATTATTTGCTCATGAAATAGGATTCCAAAGGGGGAAACGGGATTCTAGTGCTTAGTTGTCCGTACGTCGGTATATATCAGGTTGAGAAACGAAGTGAGCGAAAGCATCTAATGTGAATACGAATTAGATATATAGATTTAATTACATATTTTATTCCTTCTCGAAGGGCCTTAATTTTCTTGTATATGAAATCTTTTTATTTAAAGATCAGATGTTGATCTTGCATTATGTTTTTTTTTTGTAGTGAAAGTTCGTGTGTACTTATATGATTTTCCTGTACTTATATGAAATAAAAGAAACCAAAGTGTTAATAAGGCTAAATATTGTAATGATCCACATGTTACATTGTCTATCTCAAAAACTTAACTATCTAGAATTTATAAAATTATGTAAATAGAGAGATATAATATATCTATCTACATATAAGTAGTATATATGCATAGTATGTATCATATAGTGAATATAAAAAGGAATACTTCATTAAATAATGTATAATGATAACAAAGCGAGACTTGAATCGTACTAGACCGGATTTTTTAATTTATTGTTTTTATGATAATTGTTAATTGAATTTTTATTTAATACTAACAGGTGGAATACTAATTATGATATAAATTAAACTCTTTTGAAACGCCGACCAAGAAATCTTATCCAATTCAATTATTTACTTATTTTTACACTCGTTAGAGTCGCAAAATGAACAGAAGTGAGTCTCGAGTAATTATTAAACATTTTTTTGGGTAAAAGAATATTTCAGGAACTCAACTTAAGCTGAACAAATATTATGAGGTCTTCGTCCATCCGATCCAGATGGTCCAGATTTATACACGTCGTTAATATTGCGTCCCAATTGTGCTACGTTATTTTCGAATTCGATTTCGTAAGGAAACGCACAAGAAATTATATTTCGAAAGATGCGTGAGCGTGACCTAACTTAAGAAAGGCTTGATTTTCCTATTGAGAAGAGTGGAGGTCTGACGGCAGACGTCCTTTGTCAAAATAATCACTTAGTAACGCACTTCACAAATCCTAATGGTTTAGGAAAATGGATCATTCTAGAAAAAAGGAGATAGATACTCGTATAAAACAATATAATATGTAAAATAATATACATAGAAAAAATATTTCCGCTTTGCATTTCTAAAAAGATTAAATGATTCTTAGAGGGTATTGTAGATACCTAATAGTAAGTACACATTAAGTAATGCAGCTTGAAAATTATATCACATGACTTCAGAAACCGATTCCGTATATTATATTTATTTATCAGTTATTTACAGAATTATTAGATTAAAGAAACAAAACTCAATCCTTTTTAAAATCACAGAATGAGCATACAATAATTATGATTATTATAGTCGTAATATTTTATGAACAATTAATGTCTATCAAGTAATTTGCCCCGAGCCATTTCTGCCGGCCCGGCTTGCGTCGCCCGCGTCGTTCGCTTCCCGATAATTGCCCCGCGTTGCCTCGCTTTGCCCCGCAGCGACTGCGCCATAGCTACCGTCCGCTCCCGCATGAAAACAATTTGTTATAATAAATAGAATAATCATTTGTAATATTTCGGTGTCTCATTATACATTAGTCTAAGTTGAATGATTTTGGTTGTAATCGTTTTATGTTTACTAAATAGTATACTTATTTGTACATGTAATAAGTTGTCTTAATGACGAAACTATTTGCTCTTGATTATTTTTATTAGGCCCTTTTTTTGTTAAATATTTAAACAACTTTCGAATTTGCGGTTTCTTCGGGGCCATTAAATTAAAGATGACCGCTCGCAAACTATTCATATTTGACGACGATGATGATATGATATTATAATTAAAAACAGAATAATTTAAAATTCTACAAATTAAAAAATATGTAGGTACAAGTATGTCTGTAGGGATATGTTATATGAACCACTCCAAATAAATGATGATGACGATAAGAGAGAGTATGTCCAATTGACTTTATTGACCAATTCTATTTATTGAGGTTCAAAAATAGATGGTTAAAGAGTAATTCAAAATTTCGTGTTTTTAATGCCCCACTATAAATTGTATAAAGCCAAAAGGAAGGGTTATAATTTTAGTTATGTATGTGTGTAAATAAAATCATTTGATTTGACTGGCGTATTCTAACAGCGCTTAAGATTTCTAGCTAATCTTATTTCTTACGTTCTTTATAGGATTCTTGTATATTCTTTATACAATTCTCATGAACCGGTGGGGTAGAAAGAAAATTATCGTAGTATCGAATACTCAGTATGAATCAACATTGCGTATTTTTGATCCCGATATTTTATTCGGTATTTTACTATGACTGCTATAACCTAATGACCTTATTACAATTTAGCGACAGAATCGTTTGAATTAATCACTATTTGTTTACTTCTGTTCCGTAGTCGGGACTTAATGTTTATATATATATCTATCTATTGTAATTAATGATTATATTAAAATTTCGGTTAACATATGACACAAAACGTAATTTTCAGGATAAGCTCACCAAAATAAATGTACTATAAAAAAATTCACTAACTATTGGAAAAACGTACATACGATGGAATTCTATTGGCAATGCTTTACTTAATTACTAGTTTAAAATCAGCATTAACTCCGTCTCTTCTCTTATCTCTCTCTTCTGTTATCTTGTGTAAGTTTCGGGTCGGTACCAGAAGCGTGCACGCCGCGACCATGCCAGTCCAACACTGTTGACTGCAATTCTGGACTCAAACCACACAGATGCGCGGATTAGGCCGTCCTCGGAGTCGATGCGCACCGATCCGCCCTCGTCAGTGCGGAATTAGTTGTATGCGGCGATGGGGGGCTCAATATAAAACTGGGGATTACGCGAGTCTTTTTGATTGCAGCATATGCTCCTGTGAGCTCTGCTGATCCCCAGGAGATCGAGAAGTTTTGGGAGACTGTAAGGGGTGTTCTGGATTTGGTTGAAGCGAATGAACGGATAATTATGTGTGGTGATCTAAATAGATGGGTTGGGATCAAGCGAAGATGTGCTTGGTCCATACGAAGGTAATAGAGTGAACGATGCTGGTATATACCTCGAATACTTTTAGACGTATGTATGGAACGAAACCTGCTTGTATCGAACACGTTCTTTCATTACAAGGAAATTCACACTTACACATGGAGACGGAATGAACAGAAAAGTGTGATTGATTTGATTTCGATAGATGGACGTCTCCGGAAGTCGTTAATGGATACAAGAGCCTTCAGAGGTCCCACTCTTGAAAAGACACACAAACCGGCTTATTACCAGATGTAATAAGCCGGTTTGTGTGTCTTTTCAAGAAGTGGAGGCACTGGCGAGTGCGTATTCCTTTCGGAGATCATGAAAGAGTAACAAGTGAAAAATTAGAAAATGAAAGTGTAAGGAGTACGTATGTACGTCTAGTCAGTGAAAGACTTGGGAACGTGAGTCTATCCGACTCAAATGTAGACGAATGTTGGAAAGTTCTGAAGGAAAGAATGGTGGACAGTGGGAAAGAAGCATGTAGATGCGCAAAGAGACGTAGAACACTGAGAGGGGATGTTTGGTGGGATGCGGAGGTGGAAAAAAGAGGACGGCGTGGCTGGATTACGTATCATCTTTGCACGAAGAACTTCGAGGTAAATACCAAACTCTTCAGGAGAGGTAAATAAGTCTCGAAGTTGTTCATCAGCATCCAGAATGGACAAGATAAAATGTAAAGCTAGTGGCATTCTTGCTAACACTCAGGAAGTGTTAGAACAGTGGAATGAATATTTTAGAGAAATGTATGCTTATGTCCGATTATGGACAATGGCACTGTCAATGAGTCTGTGATTAACTCAGCAGTGCCAGCGTACCATGAAGACATTAGCTTGGATGATAATTGAATAATCGATACAAAGTTAGGATAGGAAATCCAACTGGAATCGATATGGTTACCGCTGAAATGATGAGACTAGGTGGCCTACGTTACGTGACCTACGTTAGGGACATCTTCAGGAACACCGTTCCTATATGAAATCGATATGTTTGTCTGTGCGTTTGTGTCTGCGTTTGTCTGTGTGTTTATCTGTCGCTTTTTTCGAATATTCGCATTTAGACGATTCAGCATAAAAAAGTAGAATAGGAATGTTCAGGAACACCGTTCCTATCTCTTAAGGAAGATGGTCAAAATGGCCGAGAAATTAAAAAAAAAATTGAATTGTTATATAATTGATGAGCCAGGTGTTCATCTGGCAATGCAAGCTTGCGCATTCTCAACTGGTTAGTTTGACTGAGAAAATTATGCTGGAGAACCGGAAGGATCCCGACGGATTTGAGTGTCGCAGTCAAATATGCTCTATATTTGGCTCAGTCCATACGTGAACCCTTGCCTTTATATAAGAGTACGATGACTGCGACTCTCAAATCCGTCGGGATCCTTATTATTAGTTTTACCAGCTTAACAGCTAAAGTGTATGGAAAAATCATTGATGAATCGAAATTTAAGAGAAGTAGGGCACATCAAAGCAGCCCGGGTGGAGAAGTACCTCCACCTTGCAGAAAACCGCAACCAAATAACAGCTCTCTGGAGGGTTGTTGTGTTCCTGCGTGTGAGTCAGGTGACCAGTAAGCTCTCATAGAGTTGCTGTGTAAGCAGCAAAGGTGGCGTCACGCCAGAGATACTTAATATATTACCAGCGAGCGTTCATAGGCTACGATAACCACTTTACATCAGGTGGATCGTGTGCTTGTATTCCTCCCGAGGTTGTATAAAATATACGAAAGGAGAATGAGGGTGAAATCCGAAGGAATGCTTTGGAAAGCACATGGTGGATTTAGAAGCAATAGAGGATGTACAGACCAATTTTGTTCACTCTGCAACATCGTAGAGAATCATTGTATATGGACCAGAAGGTTTTCTGCGGTTATGTAAACCTTGAGAAAGCATTTGATAGGGTAAATTACATTAGTCGATAGCACAAGATCTCTTCTTCTTAAAAAACTACATTAAATTGTACAAAAAATACATTAAAAATATAATTAAGAATTGTGTACAAAATAATTTCAATAGAGTACTTTTAGAGAAATCTGGAATAATAGTGCTTGCGTAATATCTGGTTTACTTTAAACTTTCAATTATTTTTTAATTGTGATCTGTTATGCTCAAGAAAGGGACAATTACTCTTAAAACAGCTTCATATAAGCAATTTCCACATACACTAATTTATTCATAGAGTTTGTTGCGCAAGCTACCGACGTGTCGCGTCCCTTCGGGCTATAAAGTCTCTACTTAGGATGTGGTTCTTATTATAGCGAAATACTAGAAATGGAAGAAGACTTAAGAAAATCAGTATCGATGTGAGTTTTTGACGGGCTCGGTGGCGCAGTCGTGAATGACGCGACTTTGACACCAACGCTCGTGGTTTCGATTCCCACATAGGACAAGCATTTGTGTGCATGAACATGTCCGTTTGTCTTGGTCTCAATGTTTTTAAGAGAGGTAGGCACATCATAGCAGTCTGTCTGGGGAAGTACCTCCACCTCACAGAAAACTGGCTAAAGAGTTATTGTGTTCTTACGTGTGAATGAGTCACTAGTGAGTTCCTAAGGAGTTGCTTTTTTAGCAGTAGATGATGCATCGCGGGAGTGATACTTAATATATTGCTATGATACGGCTACGGTAATCGATTTACATCA
This sequence comes from Pyralis farinalis, assembly GCA_947507595.1. NCBI lineage: Eukaryota > Metazoa > Arthropoda > Insecta > Lepidoptera > Pyralidae > Pyralis > Pyralis farinalis. The sequence goes on along the minus strand of OX382258.1, from coordinate 12,233,116 downwards.
GGTAGACCGTATGCTTGTATGCCTTCCGAAAAAAAACCCTACTTACATTAATTCGCTATAATTTATTTCAAGTTACAGCCCTTTATTTGGTTCTTATGTGCTTCAGAATTCTTGCTTCGTTGATTCCTATGCCTGTAAGGAACTTCTTCCTAGCGTTGTTCAGTTTCCTAATCCATTAGGATTGGCGTGGGTGCTACCTAAACCTAAGGATTTGACGAATATACAGATTTTTACATAGAGCCACTACCGTTAGACCTCCACAACCCACCAGGTAAACCAGACCTTCCTTAGTTTAGATCATACGTCTTCCGAAATATAGTTTCTTGGACCCTTTATTTGGTTCTTATGTGCTTCAGAATTCTTGCTTCGTTGATTCCTATGCCTGTAAGGAACTTCTTCCTAGCGTTGTTCAGTTTCCTAATTCATTAGGATTGGCGTGGGTGCTACCTAAACCTAAGGATTTGACGAATATACAGATTTTTACATAGAGCCACTACCGTTAGACCTCCACAACCCACCAGGTAAACCAGACCTTCCTTAGTTTAGATCATACGTCTTCCGAAATATAGTTTCTTGGACGCGTACGTTTTCTTACAATATTTTCAAGTGTCAGTTACTTCTGTATCTGCTAGGCTATCACTACTCTATCTATGACCCTAATGAACAGTTATATAAAATTTCAAGTTTATTGACTAAAACAATATCAAAATAATTTGTCGAACTTTCGCGGTTAAGGAAGGTCGTTAAAAGCCTAATCGACAAAAAATATTCATTCATGTGACAACAAGGATTGAGTGGGTAGCAATTACTACTTCAACACGAACTAACATTTAGATGTATTAACATAACACGGTTGGTTGGTCTGAATATCTTCGATGTCTTCATTGAATGTCAATGTAACGGAAGACCAAGTAATGGAGCACTCTGTTTCCTCTGCCTACCCTGCAACAGTCTTAGCATGAAAATGTAAATAGACAAATGAATAATATGAACTATGCGTCCAGACTAGATGGTGGTGCGTAATGGTGTATGTGGATATGTTTTTATTAATAAGTTGTTATTGGTCGCACCGTACGCATACAGTATATTTCATTTGCGATAATTCATGAAGATAAAACCGCTACGCTTATGCTATAAAGCGTCAACCCTACATCACAAGTCTGACCACATGATTTGTCGGGAATTTTAATAAACGCGTGTATTGAAATCGCTTGGTTATGTTTCCTGGTTTTTCTGGTGCAATCTGGGTGAAAGCCGTAATTAACTTCTGCTACAAAACCATACATGTTACTACCTCTATTGACTTGTATTTACGCGATACTATGACTGTGTAAAGCTGCGTAGAAAGGTGAAATACTTATTAAATATTATTTTATGTCCAACAGAAGGTACGTAAAGTAGGACGAGTCACAGAAGAAAGACTAAGCAACTGGAATCATACCTTAGTCATTATTCTGAGCTGTCACCCTCCGGTACCTGATGGGAGGAAGGTGGTGAACTGTCATCAGTACCTTATGTTTAGACTACTTCTACTGACTAAACACTACTTTAAAGAATTCATCGGTAGCACCTGGGGATGCGGGGCGGCGCCAATATGTGAACCTGAAAATCAGGCTCTGAAAGACATTGATGAATGGGGAATATGAAAATGAATAGGAGCATCACAGACGCCTTTCTGACCCAGTAAACCGCTTCATGCATCTCATATTGCAATCTCTGGGGAAACCTCAGCAGAAGTTCATTTCGCCCCTCGTTTCAGAGAGAGTAATCATATTTCAAATAATGTTGCTACTTTTACGTTTCAAGGCCTCCAAAGTCATTCTATTCGATTTTGAGAAGGTGATTTCAGAGAATGTTTGTATGAAGAATGTACGGAAACAAATTTTGTGAATAACTTCGGATTGGCTTCGGATCTGCTAAGGATTTGCCCTTTTTTCATAATTAGTGTACCTTGACGTAACGTATACTACAATCGATTTGCAGCTTGATAACTTACTGGTGTTCTGATCCCAGAGCAAGCAATGCGAGTCTCTCTTCAAGTGAAGAGATTTAGAGCATATTCTGTCATACTGCTCGATTGGCGGAGGCCAGCGTTTTCAAATGTCTAAAGGCCACTGATTTAGCTTGCCGACTGTCATCTATTGACAACAGCCGACCGACGGCTTAACGTGCACTCCGTAGCTCGAGATAGATTAACTCCTCCATAGACAAACATGCGACCGCATTACTTAATCAGCATTTTATTACAAATATAAAATAAAATGACTTTATTTCGACCAACTTAGATCATACAATATGTTAGTTAGAGATATTAAAACACCTTAGATTATCTTGTCGTTTGTATAGTAGATTAGGGTTACATTTCTTTATTCCTCAGTATGTGCACCATTGAGCAATGGTTCACATGCCGAAGATCATAGCTTTTAGCAAATATGCTCAGGATGCTGTTGGAGCTGGCCCGGACCCTGCGCGCCAGGGATGCACACCGCTTTCGCATAGTTGCAAAAAAAGCAGTCTACTCTAGCTTCGGCGAACATCCCCGACGCGCTACAATATCGGGGCAGCCCCATCAGCCTCTTGAACGCGTTGTTACGAGTATATTGAACGCGTAGAGCGCTGAACTGCTTGTGCGTGTAATCAACCCCCAGGCTGCTCGTGTAAAACGATGTACAATAAGCTCGGAGTAGTGTAATTTTAACTGCTGTAGAACATCGAGCAAACCTGCAGGCTATCATATTCGCTCGCACAGACAGCGCCCTACGCTCTCTTTCTATGTCTATATTGTCTCTCATCCCGGAAGTCACTCAATGTCCCAGATACTTGAATTGGTCCACTACATAGGAGAAATAGATTTTTAGTAAAACGGTATGTCTTCGCAACTTACGAGTAAGCAAAATGCCACCTCCCCCCATAACTATTTGTTTTTAAAATGTTCTTTTTATGTATTTCGACCAGAGCGGGGCGAAAATAAACGATCGAATGTTCAAACCATACTTATCTATTTTTTAATGGGCAGTGTGCCTTCCTATTTCGTATTTACTTTTGATCTTTTCGGTTTAGTGCATCCTGCATAGTCTCGTATTGTTTTTATATTAATGACTGCCTCTTCTGATACTGAAAGTTTAGGAACCTGTAAATGTATTTTTATTGTATATGTTTAAATATGGTGGATGTATTTTTTAAAGCGTAAAGTGAAAACTTGTTTACGCACGTTGAGTAATTTTGGAATGGATAAAAAGCACGGAACTTGCGCGATGCAAGTATCATTTTGACATGCCGTATCATAATGCATCAACCCTTACTCATCCTGCTTTACTTTTTACTAGCGACCTGCCTCGGCATCGCACTTGTAGAAAAGATAAAAAGGTACCTTAATACTTTATGTGTAAGGATTATGATATGAATGTCTTTTGATTCCGAGTGTTAATTTATTTCAACGAAAAACGGTTATTGTGACTATAATTGTGAGACATATAGCCTGTAGGACTTTTTTGTGGGTATGGAGTATAAAATGAATGAGTACTATAAACAATATTGCATGGGTCATTATCCCGTTTCCTAATATCTAAAGATTCGGAAATCCGCTACCAGAAGCCTAATGATTTGGCGAAGGTAGTGATTTTTATTGCATATGGTGCATATATTTTTTCTAAAATATGATTGCCTTCTGACTTTGTGTCATATACTGTGTCATACACTTACGAGTTTGTTTCGTTACGTTGAGCAATTGTAAGATGGGGAAAAAGCAATAAACTCGCGTGACCTTCACGATCTTTCTTAACAACCCATAATGTTTACAAGTTTGTGAAGCAAAGAAGTTTTCACTTCTCACGTGGTTATATCCACCTAATGTAAAGCAGTTGCCGTAGTCTATGAATGCTTATAATACATTAAGTATCACTCGTGCCATACCACCTCTGCTGCTAACACAGTAGCTCATTAGTTACAAAGTCTGATGAGGTATAATAAAACGCTGCAATCGGACGTCGTAAATCACGTGTTTCGTATCATAGCGCGGTATTCACCATTATCAGCTGTCTACTGCTGGTACAACCTTTTCCTACCGCTATCCACAATATGAGAAATCGAGTATATTACCTTCAAGCTCTTACTTACTAGTGACCTCACTCACACGCAGGAACACAACAACCTTTCAGGATACTATCAAAATTGAGGGGAATGAAGGAAGAGTGCAGGACGTTTTGAGCCTATCGAAAAGTATTTAAGTGAGTTTTATATGTACTTTGTGTCTACAATTGGTCATTCGAATGGGAGCCAAGCTTGTACCCAACATTATCAACGTCTGGTTGTGGTATAAGGTACCTAAATATAAAATTGAACAAGCATTGTAGTTTACTCGACCACAATTTAAATGTCCATTCTCTGGCCAACCTGAAATTCTCACGAGCAAAATTTTAATTAAACAGGTCCTACATTATCTTTCGAGAACAATGCATGCAACAATTACAAGTCTGTAGCATACAATAAATATTTACAGAAGGTGTACGTAATGCGTTATAATGTACAATCAACTAAGAAAGTCCTTCACTATGGCAAGATATCAGTTGTGCATTTTAGAAAGATAAGGTCCTATACTACTACTATTTTTCACCCCACTACCCCCATAACTAATATCTACGCGCCCTACCTCTCTTCTGCCGTTTGGTTTTAGTGAGGTGCACCACGTGCAGGTAAGGTTGGCTTTTTTATTTACCCATGTTTTTATCATAATATGATTAAAGTTCAGTTGCCATAACTGTACTTAATCTAGGAGCCAAGCTTTTTGAGGGTTTTGATCCGCTACTGCTACTGCTAATTGAGCTGTTTCAGAAAAGTCCGCAGCTGTCGGATATTACTGCAGGCATCACTTGGGTCTCCAAGGACGGCGGTCCGTGGAGTTGCCACTCCTTGCAGATTTCTCCATTCGCCAGCCATGCTATGCATGGTGGACTGTCCATTATACCTAAAATAAAATCATATTTGTTGTAAAGACCATGTCTGGTAATTGTGCGCATGAACATATCATGTTTGTCTTGGTCTGGAGGTTTTGTATGTATTTACAAAAATAAATTAGTTGCCAGGATGTTTATCTATTATTAGCTGTCCAGGTCCCATAACAGGCTTTGATTAGTATGAGACTATATAGTGCTCTGTTGTTAGTCTTGATTTTTATTTATTAACAAATTCCTATTTGAACTAATTTTATTGAAGTCAACAACAATGAACCGTCGACGGAGATGACATTGAATCCCATTTTTCAGGTTTTTTGGGCTTCCAATATTTTTTCGAAATCGTCTTAAAGTGCCCTCTAGACTTAAAGAAACTTTCCAAACCCATCAAGAGATCGAGATTGCTTAACTTGCGTCGATTGCCTATCGAGCTTCTCAAATTTCAAATATTTTAATAGCGCCATGAATGTTTACTCCAATCGGACAATTATATGGTGTTGCATTTCTGTTATTCTCTACCTACCAGCTTACGGGACCTGAAGCACAAAAAGAAACAACGAAACGCGACCCAAATTGCTCTTTTTGCATCCGATAATGGGCGAAATTTGCCGAAAGGTCTGAATTTTCGAGGTCAATTTGATTTATTTATATTTTGATACAGTTCCTTGCCTTTCGGACAATGTGACTTGAATTGATGAGGCTTTTTATTGGTGTCGTGGGCTTAATAAAGGCTGCAGGGCAAGTTTTGTATTGTGCGGTGTGTTCTTTCATTTTCATATCATTTGGATGGTATCGTTTGCCCGTAGAGATTACTTGGTAACTCAAACTGCAGGTGCTGCGAGCAATACAGAACACAGGCGTCTGTCCATGGGACTTTTTTGAGCTGCGCCGAAAAGGGAAGAAGTAAATAGTCCTCCTGATGAAGGCTTACCCTGGCGTACGAGTGGTCAATCGAGGTTCCAGGTTCTTCTAAACCGCGAAAAATTAATGTCACAATATCGTATGTAATAGTATATATATGGGTCAAGTACCTAATTGAAAATCTGCCAAGTGCTAGTCGGACTCGCACTCGTAGGATTCCGTATAGCAGGGTTGGAGAATGTCCAATAACACGTTTTTATTAAATATCTTTTTGTTTTTTATTATTTGTTATTATAAAGGATCTTCTGCGCTTTGCGACATTAAGTAAATCTCAAACTGTTACGATTTAAAGGTACAGCTCACTAGTCGAACAGGCAGCGGAGCCCTAGTAATAGGTTTTGATGGTACTTATCGCAACTGGCAAGTACCAATAATCGCAAGTGTCAAAGAAAAAATATTTTTCCCCACGTATTTTTCACGCTCGTTGTGAACCGCTTTCATACCTCATACGCGTGAAATATTTATAACCATACAAATCTCAAAATTTACAATTTACCATTTTTCGACAACTCCCAGAACTAATGTCTGGGTGTTCATCAGTCATTATGCTAAGTCGGTGGGCTTCAGGCCGCTGAAAATACCTGGCCTCTGACGCTCGAACTAAACGCTTACGTTCTATACCCCTTGAATAGAATAGAAAACAACAATTTGCTTTAAGTAGACATTGGCTGAGTTATTACAATAAAGAAAAACTCCCACTTTCAGCTTTCAAGCAAATATTACGAATATATATTTTTTATACTACGTCGGGAGGCATACAAGCGTACGGCCCACCTGATGTAAAGCGGGTACCGTAGCCTATTAACGCTTGCAATACATTAATTATCACTGACGCATGTTCTCAGGACCTTTTTGACCTCGTCCCTCCTCCCTTCCTCCTCCGGAACACTCGCGCTGGACTGAGATCACATCCAGATAGAGTTGGGTTGCTTACCTTCCGTACTAAGAAGTTTGGCGACTCATTTCTCTGTCGGACTATCAAAATGTGGAACTCGCATCAGGCGCATGTGTTCTCCACTTTCTATAATCCCGGGTCGTTCAGACGAGGTGTGAAGAGGCACCTTAGCGGTCCATCGACGGGTGGACAGCCAGCACAGTATTAATCACTGTGATGGCTGTTCTTACATCTGGTTCTCGTTGACGTTTTCCATCAGGCGCAATGAAGACGTTTTAGCAGGCCACATTTAAAAAAAAACTCTTTAGGACCTTACTGGTACACTAGCAGGAACACAACAGCCCTCCAGGGAGTTGTTATTTATCCGTGGTTTTGTGTGAAGTGGAAGTACATCACCAGACAAAATGCGTTGATACGCCCTACCTTTATTAAAATATCCTCTGTGGTCATTGAATTAAACAATTTTTAACGGAAGTATCGCGAGTTTTATTTATTTTGTTGAACCTGACGTTTCGAACGCTTTGCAACGTCCGTGGTCTCAGGAAATACTGCCGTTAAAAATTGTTTAATTCAATGTGTAACAATCGCGAAAACCTAAGACAATACTATCCTCTGCGGTCGTTATTATATTCCAAATTTTCTTTTAGGTACTTATATTCAAGTACTGTTTATTTATTTATTCGCATAATATATACATATCATCTCGCCTGTCTCCCATTGGGATAGGCAGAGATTTGAATAGACCGATTCAAACCTCTCTTGCCTCTTCCACACACATCAACCTCTTCTCACACGCTCTTTGGTTTCGGGTGCTTTTGATTTGGCCCTTTTCAGCACAGAATAGAATAGAATTTATTTGATAAAAAAACGGTGGTTACATTATGGAGGTGTTGGTTTACATTAAAAAAATATATCATTAGACCAATAGGTATAGTATCTATCTGTCTGTAACTTCACGCCAAATCCCTTGCGGGGTAGGCAGACCCGAGCTCCAATGACTCGATCGTTTCACACATCATTCGCTAGGTATTAGTATTTTAGGCCAAACTATATTACTTTTATGTATATTTTTTTTTATACAATATCAGGAGGCATTCAAGCATACAGCCCACCTGATCTAAAGCAGTTATCGTAGCCTATAACACTTGTGATGTAGTAAGCATCACTCGCGCGAAGCCTCCTCTGCTGTACATAAAATTAAATGACCCACACGAACACTCCCTCGCACACAACACGCTGCTTCCTTAGATAAATAACATGATTTTATTTAACAGAGCTGTGATAGCCCAGCGGATAAGGAACCGACCTATTGAGCAAATGGTCCTCGGTTCGAAACCAGGCAGGGGCATGTACCACTAAATTCATATTTACGGATTTATGTACATACTAGCTGCTGCCCGCGGCTCCGCCCGCGTGGAGTCAAATAACGTTGCCTATGTGTTAATCCAGATCATAATCTATCTACGTGCCAAATTTCATTCAAATCCGTTCAGCCGTTTAAGCGTGAAAAAGCAACAAACATACATACAAACTTTCGCGTTTATAATATTATAGTAGGATTTATCACTTGCTCGACGGTGAAGGAAAACATCGTGAGGAAACCCACTCGTCCAAGAAAATATATATTTCGAAAGACGTGTGACCTGACCTAGGAAAGATTTGGTTTCACCTCCGCGTTGTGAAGGTCTGACAGCAGTCGGTCCATGTAAAAATCTGTGTCTTCGCCAAATCCTTAGGCTTAAGTAGCGGACCCCGCCAATCCTAATGGATTAAGAAACGGGGTATCGTGAAGAAGAAGTTTCTAGGTTACATCAGTTCACTATCTACCTGATTTTATTTATCAATGCGAATATTTGCGAGAAAAATAAGCAGAATATAATGACGCATAAAAGAATGTTTTAATCAGTCATGTCTCGCATTCTTGTATACTGTTATACCGTCCTAATGGATTGGGAAACGTGATGACGCGAAGAAGAAGATAATTTTATTTGCCTTGTCTAAACTTTTTATTACATAGAAACCATGTTGACGAGCTCGATGGCTCAGTCGTGAATGACGCGACGTTAACACCAAAGCTCGATTTCCACACAAGGCAAACATTTGTGTGCATGAACATGTCTGTTTGTCTTGGTCTGGGTGTTTTAAGAGAGGTAGGGCGCATCAAAGCAGCCCGTCTGGGGAAGTACCTCCACCTCACAGAAAACCGTAACCAAATAACAACTCCTTAGAGGGTTGTTGTGTTCCTGCGTATGAGTGAGGTCACCAGTAAGCTCCCAAGGAGTTGCTGTGTAAACAGCAGAGGAGGCGTCGCGCGATTGACAATTAATATATCGCAAGCGTTAATAGGCTACGGTAGTACAGTACCCGCTTTATATCAGGTGGGCCGTATGCTTGTATGCCTCCCGATGTAGTATAAAAAAAATGTTAAAGACGAGTGGGCCCTCCTTGCACTGCTATTCAATTACCTAAAAGTATGCATCTTTACTTTGTTGCACTGCTATTCAATTACCTAAAAGTATGCATCTTTACTTTATTGCACTGCTATTCAATTACCTAAAAGTATGCATCTTTACTTTGTTGCACTGCTATTCAATTACCTAAAAGTAAAGATGCATACTTTTAGGTAATTGAATAACGTAATTTTTAATGACAATAAAGGTTCATATTATTAAATACAATAACAATTACATTAAAACAAACGTATTACATTCAATTGCAGCTTTAAATTCATGTGACGTATTGTTATTAACTAAAAGCCATTATTTAACAGTATTTCATTAGTTTAATTACAATTTAAATACAAATCTTCTTCATATTAGCGTGATCCCGTTTCCTAATTCATTAGTATCGACGGGGTCCGCTACCTAAGCCTAAGGATTTGGCGAAAGTACTGTTTTTGACATGGTGCGACTGCTGTCGGACCTCCATTTCACGGAGGGGAAATCAGACCTTTCTTAGGTAAGTTCCTATGTCTTTCAAAAATACAATCTCTTGGACGTGCGGTGCGACGAGCTAGAGATAATTTCATATATGTACATAAATCCGAAAACGCGAATTTATTGGTAGGTATCCTACATGCCAGGATTCGAACCAGCGACCTGTTGGTCAAAAGGGCAGTTCTTTATCCACTGTAATTTAAATACAAATGTCAAAATATTAAGTCATAATTGGCAACTACAACATTTCAACTGTTAAGTATTATAACTGTATAATAAAGATCAAGATCAATCGTTGTAGTAGATATAACCACAGATATTTCACACTACTTGCACAAAACAAACATGCATTAAGCCCTTTGATTCCTATAGTTATATTAAAAATAGCAACACTTAACGGGAGGAAGTGTTTACGAGCAAAGATTAGAGCAGATAACTCCTCCATTACACTGTAACTTCGTAATAATAAAAGTAATAATTTTCTGATTTCATGGATGGACCCTTGATTGCAAATAACAACATAACTGGCAAAAATAGACTCTAAGCGTTTTGTAATAAAGGATACTAAAAATCGTTTGAGACGTGTAATGTTGCCAGTAGTCCGGATCATGTCTAAATTGTGTAGTTGAGATTTAAGTATTCTTATTTATTGCAATTTGTCAGTCAAACGAGATTTTAAACTTGTTTTAATTGCTAAGACTGTAGGGTTGAAATTCAAGGAACTAAAACATAATAATATATCATAATGTAAGTTGAAACGTATTTATTCAATTACATTTATCAATGGAAATTGTGCTCAGATAATTTATGTGTGGCATAGTGGTCGTGACAATTTGCATTACGACCTATTAAAGTAACTTAAAAATGGACTAAACACCCTATCTTCAGCAAAATCTAGATTTTGAATTACTTACGTTTCTTGTATAAAAATTAGTATAGGGCTTTTTTAAAACTCTTTCAATATTTTTTGTAGCATCAGAAGATATTTTTTAACGTACCTAACATGGTTATCGAGACATATCATATTTTTCATTATTGGACAGTACTTCGATTGTAAATATATTCCGTATAAAATCTATACAAATTCCACCAGCCAAAACATTTGAAACATGTTTGATATGACTGCCTATATTGTGTACAACCACTACGACGGACTTAGTTGTCATACAGAATTTACTTTTTATAACAATTGACAATCTGTTTCAGAATACCTCTATTATAAGCTAAGATAAGCATCGAGAGCATTTAATTATTATTTATTATTCACTGAGTTCAGACAGTATCCACTTTAGGAGCTACCTGCGCAAATGATAAAACCTTCAACGTAAAAATGAAACATCTGTAATTAAATGTTTATTCACTTCAATCTTCACTTCAAATCTATCATTCGTTTGTACCAAAAAAGACAATTTTTTTATAGTTAATAGATTCAGGCGTTATTTTGCGAAAGTCAAAGTTTCATGCAATTTGATCTAACCTGCTTTGTGTGCTTCCGCCACCAATTCTTTATGTCATTGGGCGCTCGCCGACACTTAGTCACGACTTACAATTTTTTAATTAAATGTTATTGTATTTTATTAATTTCTCATAGTTTTTCTGAAACGATTACACAAGCATTTTTGATAAGTATAGCGATGTGATTTTGCCCGTCTGGGAAAGTACCTCCACCTCACAGAAACCCGCAGCCAAATAACAACTCCTTAGAGGGTTGTTGTGTTACTGCGTGTGAGTGCGGTCACCAGTAAACTCCCAATGACTTGTTGTGCAAGCAGCAGAGGAGGCATCGCGAGTGATACTTAATATATCGCAAGCGTTAATAGGCTACGGTAACCGCTTCACATCAGGTGAGCCGTATGCTTGTATGCCTCCCGACTCAGTATATAAAAAAACGTGATATTAAATTTTATGTATGTACGTAGGCTTAGTCGACTCATCTATCTGTTTATATCTATTTGTACGTTAGACTTGTTTTTAAATATTAAAACCAAACAACAGCAAATAAATGCATAACGATTTTTCCAATTCAAATAAATATATATTATACAACGACGGGAGGCATACAAGCATACGGCCCACCTGATGTAAAGGCCCACCTCGCGCAATGCCTCCTCTGCTGCTTTCACAGCAACTCCTTGGGAGCTCACTGGTGACCTCACTCACACGCAAGAACACAACAACCGTCTAGGGAGTTATTATTTGGCTGTGGTTTTCTGTGAGGTAGAGGTACTTCCCCAGACAGGCTACTTTGATGCGCCCTACCTCTGTTTAAACATTCAGACCAAGACACACAGGCAAGTTCATGCACACAAATGTTTGTCTTGTGTGCAAATCGAACCCACGAGCGTTGGTGTCAATGTCGCGTCATTCACGACTGAGCCACCGATCTCGTCAAATTCTCTCATACGAATATTAGAGGGCTAATTCGCAGTGGAGCGTCCACCACGATTTAGCATATCATCCGAACTCGAAGAATCTAGAGGTAAATATACCCATCCATAGACAATATACGATTGTAGTTACTTGACATGCTCCACAATAACTGATAAGAGCAGTATCATCACTGAGCTCTTCTTGAAATAATTATGTGTTAATTTTTTTTATAATATCTTACAATTGGCAACCCTATTAGTTGTCGCCAGTGAGTCGCTTCGCCATTTTGTTTTTGTTTCGCGCGTTTATGAATGCAACCGGCGACCATCAATAGTGGTCCATTGATAAATAACAACCACGCAGCCAAGCAGCCAGTGGCTACAAATAATAAAATAATTGTGAAATATTTAAGAATATCATAATTAGTGTAACCTTATTGGGTTATTGCTGTACTTAATAGCAACGTTAAACCTACAGCAATGTATATTTTTTTAATTTCATTTTCATTTAATACGAATTGAATCCCTTACCTCAAAATGTAAGAAAGTAAAATGGAATCCTTATCAAATCGTATCCTTATCACTAGGTATCTTTCTGTCTTTCAGTCTGTCTCCTAGATTAATTCCAGAAAGTGTAAGATATGCTAACATTAAATTGGATAACGTGACATGGTGAGCTGCACATAACTAAAAATTTATTGCAATGCCAAAACATTTATTGAAAAAAATGGAAATAGATAATAGAAAAAATAATAAATATCAAGTACTCTTTCTCTCTTTCTGCTCGTTCATATCGGAAGAAAAGAAAGAGTGTGTTTATTGCTACTGGTTGCCATAACTAAAACAAGTAAAACCCTTCATTTTACTTGTTTTACCCCACAGAAATATAACTTATAACTTGAAATATAACTTAGAACAATAAACTAAAAACTATAACACTAAAATACCCATAGAACTTTGAGGACTGTTAAAATACAAGTCAATACAATAAAAACTCTCACATCGCAATCCTGTCAATCAATTTTAATATCAATCAACATGTTTAGAAAGCAAGTATTGGTGATTTCCGACCCATCCCTGTTTTGGGCAATTTGCCACAGGATATTGGGGAAATCGATCATAAAGCTTTTATTGAAAAATAATACCTTTGTAAAGGCACTTTACTGTCTACATCCGTATAACTTATAGTGAAGTTATTTACCTACAATGTTGAAGAATCACACGGTCGATTCAAGGATATTTTTGATGGTATTTAGAATAATTTATAAACTCAAAACATTCTGAAAACATTATATTTCAAAAATATTATCATTTAGAGATAAATAATTGCCTACAGGGATTTTTAACATAATTTTTTAACAATTTTATTTATACAAAAAAAAGATATAAACTGGTACCCATGAACTCTTGCTATACAGAAAGTACCACTCGTGTCTTGCCATCCTTGAGGGGAACACTGTAACACCTTAGAAGCTTACTGGTAACCCCATTTACTCACGGAAACAAGACAACCATCCAGTAAGTTGTTATTTGGTTACAATTTTCTGTGAAGCAAAGGTACGTTCCCAGTCGTACAGCTTCGATGCGCCCCTACCATACCTAAAAACACCCAGACCAAGAGAAATAGACATGTTCATGCACACAAATGTTTTGTCCTGTATGGGAATCGAACCCACAAGCCTTGGTGTTAAAGCAGTACTGCGTATCAGCTAACCATCAGACTCGTGAATACATATTCGCATAATTATTATAATTGCCTCACACCTGCATATTAATAAAGATATGATAAGTTCACCAGAAAGTTAGGTTAGCTGCCCAGTTTACTAGAAAACGCCGCTCTGGTAGAAAAGAGCAATTTATCTGCGAGTAAGTAACGAGCTCGGTGGCGCAGTGGTGAAACGCGTTGTTACGCTACTTTGACACCAACGCTCGTGGGTTCGATTCCCACACAGTACAAACATTTGTGTGCATGAACATGTCTGTTTGTCTTGGTCTGGGTATTGTCTATGTATAATAAGTATGTATTTACAAAAAAAAAAAAAATGTATTTACGTATGTTTATCAGTTGTCTAGTACCCATAACACAAGCTTCGCTTACTTTGGGGCTAGATGGCGCTGTGTAATTAAATAAAAAAAAAAAAAAAAAGTAATAGTACCATTTGGAGGAGTTGCCGAGTTAGCAGCTTAAGGTAAGTGTAGAGTAAGGTAAGGTATAAAAGGTAGGTTGGGCGTATTTAATAAGCGACCCAACTGAGTATCACTGTATTGCAGTAGAAAGCAGCAAATTCCCCGTAGGGCTGTTGTGTTCGTGCGAGTAACAGTCAGTTATCAATAAACTCTTAGAATGATGTGCTTTTTATTGCAAGCAATAGCTTTTAAGAGAGGTAGAGCGCATTAAAGTAGCCCGTCTAGGGAAATACCTCACAGAAAACGGTACCCATTAAACAAATCCCTGGAAGATTGATGTCTCCCTGTAAGTAAGTGAAATTTCCAGTGAGTTCCTAAGGAGTTGTTGGGCCATAAGCTGAGGTGGCAACGCGCCAGTGATACTTCCTGCATCGTTACCATTCATAGGTTACGGTAACCACTTTACATCAGCTGGACCGTATGCTTCCAATAATTTGAATTTGAGTAGGAAGTAAAATCTATTGGAAATATTACAACGCTTGCAACTTAATGACGACACGGAAAGTAACAATACATAAGCGGCTTTCGCAAGCCAAGCTAACGTATTTGCAAAGCATTTGCTTAACAATAAGTAAAGTTGCAGTCATCATCGACTCGTTCTTAAGCTTATGACCTGTTTAGTACACTGGTTTTATAAACGGCAAGTTACAGCAAGTAAGTAAGTTACTAGAGAGATACAACTAGATAAAGTATTAACATAAATTAATCATATTTATGAAAACATGATGCATGCTCGTACAATATAAAGTCGATTTCAAAATTTTATGAACATATTAGAAGCAGGAACAGATTGCATATCCCGATAAATAGGCCTGCTAGTACTAATAGATATTTTGTTGTAAACTGTATTCGATTCTATAATAAATTACCTGAAATAGTTTTCTCCTTGCCTGACAATATGTTCAAAAGCCACATCAAAATAGTCTATGTAAAAAGGGGTATTAACATGATCTATGAATATCTGACTGACAGTGATGTCTGAAAACGAATCAGTACATGTATTAATATATCTCTCATTTAACAACTTGACATCCCCATATATACACTGAAATAAATATATTGTTATAGAAGTTGACGATTTGAAAAATAAAACCAATATTAGCAATATTCTTTTGGCGAAAAATACTATTGTCGCGAAAGAAATATTCGACAATGGTAATTTTCAAAATACTGGTACATTAGAAAAGAGAATTAAGAGACAGAGGAGTAGAACACAGCTATATTTAATTATCAGCTGCTGCCAACGACTACGTCCGCGTATGGTTATACTGCATACCAATTATTAAGTTCAAAAACAACACTGCATCTTTTATATACATGAGTTTAGTTCACTGACAAATTAAAATTAAGAAAATAATTTACTATGTAATTGAAATGGAAAATTCCTGTTAAAACTTTGAAAAACTACAATTATTTCAAGGTTTTTACAGGAATCTTATACATTTGAGATAAAAATCAGCCTGAATAGGGAAGTAAGTTGTATCGATTAATCATAGAAGCCGACATTATACGTATGTTTTGTAGTTGTGATCAAACCAGCCCCGATGTAATTTACCTTTTATAGAAACTTTTATTTTATGGAACTATGGGTAAGTATTAAGTAGTACAAGTACTTGCACATGACGCCTACTCTATTCAAACGCTCCTGAGCATTCATATGCGCCGTTATCTCATTGGCAAGCAGGCGGTTACTGATTTATCCTGTCCATAGGCTGAAATGAGTAAGGTAAAACCCTACTTGTACTATGCAGTTGATTTTGTTATTACTGCGTTGTTAATTTTTTTTTGGAGAGGTAGGGCGCATCAAAGTCTTCTTCCCTAGACGGGCTAGGGAAGTACCTCCACCTCACAGAAAACCGCAGCCAAATAACAACTCCCTAGAGGGTTGTTGTGTTACTGCGTATGAGTGAGGTTACCAGTAAACTCCTAACGGCAGAGAAGGCATCGCGCGAGTAATAGGTACTTAATGTATTGCAAACGTTCATAGGCTACGGTAACCGCTTTACATCAGGTGGGCCGTATGCTTGTATGCCTTCCGACGTTGTATAAAAATAACTGGCAATATTGGTAGTAAAATTAGCTGGTAAAAGGTAGCTGTATTACGCAGCATTATATTTATACTACACTAACCGTAAATTCGTTGTGAGTTGGCAAGGCAGCTGTAGTTTAACCCCCGGGACAGCAATGGACTTCACTGTTCATTACCTTTTTGTGGTCGCCGCTGTTAATTCTGGCTACACAGGAGACACAGTGGTGGGAATGAGTGGTGGGCCTGTCCCATACTACACTAACCTAAATTCATCCCACAGTAGGGATACGCCGATATTTTTTTCTACAACTTCGAGAGGCATACATGCATACAGCCCACTCAAGTAATTAGCGTAATGGCCTTGAACACTTGCAATACAAGAAGATATATAGCTAACGTATTGCTACCCCCATTGTGAACACAGCAACTCCTTAAGAGCTTACTGGTAATGGTGATCCCACTCGCGAAAATACAATAATCTTTAGGGAGTTGTTATTTGACTGCAATTTTTGTGAGATGCAGGTTACTTGATGCCCTCTATATCTCTTAAGAACACCAATACATAGACAGACAAACACATTCATGCACACAAATGTTAGTGAAAGGAGAAATCGAACTCGGAGCCTCGGTGTTAAAATAGCATTGCTAACCCCTACACCACAGAAAAAGGTTATCATTTACAGTAGAAAAGTCTTATACTTAACTTAAAATTATGTACCATGTTAGTGCGACAATTTAGAAAGTTTTTTTTAATGAAAATTAAGACCCACAAAAGAAGGACTAACCCACACCCGGGTATACATTATTCATTCTTCCGTGAGGGGCACCCTCCGGAACCCGATGGGAGGCAGGCGGTGAACTCTCATGAGTACCCTTTCAGACGGCCGAACGAGTTATGTCAGACTCCTACTGACTAAACACCGCCTAGGGATGCCTTTAGCCGGGAAGGCTTTAAAGGCTTCATCAGAGGCGATCGCCCCGGGGGATACGGGGCGGCGCAAGCGTCACTCAGTTAGTTACAGAAAATATGCTTAGAAAATGACGGCGTGTCCTGAGAAAACCGCCGCCATAGACACCTAACTAACTACTAAGACGACCGCGGGGTGCTCAGTTGGAGGAATTTTGCCCTAAGGAGGCTTCGGCCGCGGTCTTTGAAGTTACTCTTATATCTCTAAAAGTTTTCAGTGGACTTTAATTCTCCAACTCGGAAATTCCAAATACCACCTGCACGTAACAAACAATATAACAGCACCCTTCAATTATCGGCACCCCGCACGTAACAAGTGCACCGGAGAATGGCAATTCGTCGCGTTTCCTTCCAGCCGCCACAATCAACCATCTATTAAAGAGTTTCCGCGGCGCTCCGCTCACTGATTCGTGATTGACAGCGACGGCAATTTATTGATTCACTTATAGTTTTGCGAATACGTTTTTACGAGCTTTGAACTTGATGCATTCCGATTCAAAATGTGTGAAGTAACCCATTTTTCATCATACGTATATACACCTTAATTTCATAAAGTGAATCAGACAGTATGGTAGTCACATAGTATAGCTTACATAACGTCCAAAACCATTATAGTTCTATCTATGTATGTAATATCTTTATTGTATATACTATATAACAGTGGTTTACAAAAAAAGAGAGATAAATAAGTAGCACAAAAAGAGATCTCTTCTAGTCAACCTTAAAGTGTTTGAGATGATTGTAAATACGCGATGTAATGTATATAGAATAAAACAATTACAGCCAAAAGAACAAGTTAAATTTAGATATAATACAATGCAAAGTTATTAGTATTTATATACATATATACATATCGTCACGCCTGTCTCCCATTGGGGCAAAAATACTATATAGACAATAGACATTAATTTATTTGCCTCTACAATACACACATGACAGCAAATTATAGTGCTATAGTAAAGCTAGGTTCTAATTACTTATATTTATAAACATTATTTTTTTACATGCATGTGTGTGCTGCAGTAATGCAAAAAGGCCATGGCTCAGTATATTTTTGCATAAGCACTTGCAATAACACTGATTTTCAGACATGACCTGTGAAGTGCGAGTGCAACTGGTTTTATTCGATTAAAGTTGTGTTGTGTAATAGTTGAGTAGAGTATTTGTCATTATGTTTATATGTATATATATATATATATATATATATTATATGTCGTTTAACAAAAGTGTGGATAGATAGAGGGATTATAAGGAATGTTAAAATAGAATACAAACGAATGATACAGCTGTGCAATTTTAATATGACCCATATGACTCGTAGAAATAAAAATATAATTTATGGACATATTAAAATAACAATGATAATAGACAATAATAATAACATAAAATAAAAATATAGTATTGCTCTAGATAATTGCAAGCAGCAACCGCTACATGAAATGCATTGGGATACCATTATTTTGCTTGTCTAGAAGAAACACTGTCAAGTGTTTTTTAAAAGTGTAAATAGTATTAATATTTCTATATATAGTATTAATGTATTGTATGAAAATTAGTTTTTTTTATGAGTTCTAGATAGTGGCTCCGCTTTGCCTGATGGTAAGCAAAAGAGGAGCCCAAATCGCAACTGTAACTGACAAAAGACTACACAGTGTCCTGTCAGTTGACGCTGCCATGCTGACCCGCAATATGCTTCTTCACGCTTCGTTCGCAAGATTCCATAATGTAGGAACACATGTGCAGGCATGACGTTCCACTTTTAATGGTACGACAAAGATAGGAGTTGCCGAACGCGCTTACGCACGCGCGTACGTACGCTTTTTGGTACGCGAAGAAATGTTCTCAACAGTGGAACAATGACATCGCAAGCCTGCACGTGTGGTTCTATGACTACGGAATTCTACGGAAGGGAGAGAGTGGGATAAGGGAAAACAGTTCTTCAGAGCACTCGCCATGGTAAAGGCGGTAAAATACTTAAAATAGTTAATAATGAAAGAGGTAACATTTCGAAGTTTTATCAAATGACCCCTTAATACAATACTTAATTTTAAGTAATAGTTCTTTTTATTTAGTTCAATTACATCAAATGTTTTCTTATTCTTCTTCTCGGTTTAATTTATTGCATTTGGCTCCTACATCAAGGGCCATAATATGCCGTTACCAATTGTTTAACGAGTATTCCACCTCGGCGTCCTAGAAAGACGATGTGGAAAAATTATTCTGGACAAAAGGATTTTACGGACCACACAAAAAGGATAATTGTTACGCGGCTCTAATAACAAATTCCAATAACTGTATACTTACAATAATTGGATTACAATTATCATTCTGTCAGCTTATTTCTCTCCGACGTTATTTAGAAATAAAATAATAACTTAAAAAACTAACTTCAGAATTAGCATAAATTAACTAAAATTGAAGGTCTGGAAGTACCGGTTTCGGAAGTCGCTTTCAGAAGCTCCCCCGTTATTCAGTCTTCACCTGGTGCGACCTTCTTTTTCTTCTAAACGGTATCCTATTTCCTAAGGCACTAGGTCAAGGCCGCTTCTTTATCCACTAAAATATCATGCTCATATTAGGAAAAACGTGTCTTTTGAATTTATTGTGTACTACCTTAACTAATTAATGAACAGAAAATTCCCAAATATTTTTCCCTAATTTTGGCAGATAATTCCCTATTTTGCCCTAAACCTAAATCTTGTATATTTGCAATATTGCCTCGCAATACTGGTGTTCGGCACAGTTCAACACCTGTTTCAATTAAAAACACTAACTTTTGAATCAGTCTCTAATGGTCAATTAATAAATTTGTATACTCCTTATTTATTTACTCGTAAATAACATGAATGCATTAACTCAATTTTAATTAAATGTTGCCATTGCTGGTCTTAGCAATAACTATTTTAACGGCTCTATAAATATTTCTATAGTGTGTATACAGTCGATCAGGGTAACTTAAGCCTTCAATATAAGATTGGCCCAAAATTTCAAATGCATATTATAGATTTTTTTTTGCTATGATTTTATGTATTTCAAACTAGATTTGTAAACATCGATTCTAATATATCTTCGTAAATGCTCAGATTCTGCCAAATAATTGACATCTATCATTGTTGAGACGTCAGTTGCTTTTTTCTGTGGTGTGAATAGAGCGGTTTGTTACGAAAGCGCCAAAAAGTTGCCTGCTGTGTTGTCATTTGAATACTTAAGGAGGCAAGTGTTATTTTAAAGTGTCTCATATATGTCTATCAATTATTTCTTTCAAAAATTACGAGAGTTAATTAGCTAATTCCCATGATATTGCCATAAATATTGAACAGGTAAATTATTACCGGTGAATAAGGGTAACTTGAGCCCGGGCCAAAGTTCAAAATTCTCAAAATGTTGGGAGGAGATATATTCGATAAGTGTGAAGAAAGGGCAGAGGAAGGAGACATAACTCATGAAGAAGAATGTGGTTTGGATATAGCACAGGAGGTTTTTTTTTCTATAGAGACATACGAAGTACATGACGGTAGACTGGAACTTCAGATGATTAGTGATAATGTGATAAAGGCCGTGGCTCAGTTTTGCATAATGAATGATACAAATATCATACGAATGCTGAATGACACTAATATTCTTAGAAAGAAAGGTATTTTATCATATAAGACGACTTCCTGGCCATGGAATGGAATGGAAATTTTTCAAAGTTTAACCCCATGATGTAGATGTAGATGTAGGATTAAATAAAATTTTAATTATTTTGATACTTTTTTCATTGTCTTAGCTATATGGTAAGTCAGTAAATAAGTTAAAAACGCATTGTTCACCAAAAAAATAAGATTGAATAAAAACTGTGTTGATTTTCCTATGGCAATAATTTATTTACCCATTTTAGTACTAATAAATGAAAACGAATGTATACATAATTATTGTCTATGGCCCTCAGCTGTAGTTTTTATGGTAAATATGCAGGCCAATGTTAGCAAAATGCTTTAAATAAAATAAAATAAGCAAAAACAACCTAAAATTGGGACCTGGGCCAATCCAAGCCCAACTCACAATCTAACATTGGCCCAGTGGTTAAATGAATTTTTTGAAACTATTTTCCTAGAGATTATTGGTAAATGAGTAAATTTTTTGGAAGTAGGCTACATAAAGCCACCATAACAAGTGTATCTTTTTGAGTAACGGAATATTTTAAACATTGGTCTAACTTTTTATGTGCAAACTGGGCCAAAGTTAGCCAGATTGACTGTATAACACGTTTTAATTGAATTTATTGTGATATGAACAAAATCGTGCTTTGTACAATATCGGAAATATATATAGCCATAGCCTATGAACACTTACAATACCGGAAGTATTGTTTACTTGCCCACCCTACTGCTAACACTATTAACATTATCTATAGTACTAGCGACCCGGCCTGGCTTCGCACGGGAACATAGATAAAATACATGAGTATTTTATTTGGACTAAAAAAACATAGCAACAATCTCTTACGAAAATATTTAGTTGGACATTTTTATAGGTGAAAGAATTTTTGATATCGGTTCAGTATTGATTGAGTTAACCCATTACAAACAAACACTACAAAAAATCAAATCTTTTCCCTTTAAGATATTAAGTATAGATTACCTTTATACCTGATAGCAACAATGTGATAGCAGAGGTCTGATTATGGAGATCAGAAGGCTATAGGTATATCAATAGAGGCTATAGGTCCTCAATAGTTAATAGTACTATAGTTTCATCTTTAGACAATCCCCTTAATATTATGTCATGTTTTTGAACGATACCTAATTACGCATCATTTTCTAGAATTTTGAACATATGATTTGTCCGTGAAATCAAGAATAACCCCCTTTTCCATAATTAGTCTTCTTTCCATTCAACACCAACACACTTTATGTCATGGTGATGATATATCCGCAGCTTCATCAGAGCCCGTGTCGATACGTGGTATCGATATTTTAAACAAACCATCTTTCAATAAGTAACAATAAACCGACAGTGTGATAATTTGCGAGCACCGTACGAGTTCTTTCAGCCACAGATTTGCATACAACACTTGTTAATGTAGACACAGAAAGAGTTAGATACGTCCCTACCACAAGGTATGATTTTAATATCTCGTGGTAGGGTCGCACAAGATATTAAAATCATATCTTGTGGTAGGTTTTCTCTGCTTTCCCCGCATAGGGACTGGAGTAAATATTTTTTTTTATACTACGTCGGGAGGCATACAAGCATACGGCCCACCTGATGTAAAGCGGATACCGTAGCCTATTGCTTGCGATATATTAAGTATCACTCGCGCGATGCCTTCTTTGCTGCTTACACAGCAACTCCTTGGGAGCTTACTGGTGACCTCACGCACACGCAGGAACACAACAACCCTCTAAGGAGTGGTTATTTGGCTGCGGTTTACTGTGAGGCGGAAGTACTTCGCCAGACAGGCTGCTTTCACTCGCCCTACCTCTCTTACAACATCCAACCACCAAGACAAACATACATGTTCATGCACAGGAATGTTTGCCTTGTGTGGGAATCGAATCCACGAGCGTTGGTGTCAAAATCGCGTCATTCACAACTGAGCCACCGAGTTCGTAAAAATTTAAAAGTTTACTCAAATTATGGTAAACATAGGGAATGGGGAAGAAAAAGACGCAAGGGCGGAGCGAGTCAGAAATAAAACGTTAAGTGTTCTCGTTACTTTAATCAGGAACACATATCTATCAAGAAAGAAAATACCGCCGCATTGTTGGTTTCGATTAACCGTAACCTGAACGAAAACTGACTCACTGAAAATATATGGGCATGCCAACGAACGTTCATTATATTAACCAGGTTTCCGAGCCTTGGTAAGTTGTTAATGAAAATGGTCTAGATTTGTACTTACAGTCTTTAGTACTTACAGTGCTTAGTACAACGCCTTGCGTCATCAAGCTCCTTAACTTCTTTCTGTTCTATCATCATATCAACCTAGAAACGTCCACTGCTGAACATAGGCCTCCCCCTTAGACTTCCACAGTGATCGGTCTTGTGCTGCTTGCATCCAACGGCCCCCTGCGATCTTCATAAGAATGTCTGTCCATCATATGGGGGCCGTCCTACGCTGCATTTTCCAGTTCGTGGTCGCCATTCGAGAACCTAACGTAAGTCATCACTGGCAACGCACACTAATCGAAGACTTTCGTCTTTCGACATGAGGTATTTTTGACGAGAAAATCTTTCGCAATTTCCCAAACGCTGCCCATTCGAGTTGAATTCGACGAGAGACGTCTTTCTCGAAGTTGTATCTACCTAGCTGGACTGTTTCTAGTCATACTCCTCAAGAACTTCGAGAACCGAGTTCCCAACTGAACTGGAGTGGGTACAACATGTACATTCGACATAATCTTCGTTTTCTCCATGTTCATTTTAAGACCCACTCGTTGGGACGCTCTGTCGAGATCTTCAAGCATTGTGTTCAAGTCCTGCAGCAATCACGCCATGATTACTATATCATCGGCAAATCGAGGGGGAGTAACTCCCAAACATGATAATGAGAATTTTTTTATGTCTCTTCTAAATGTTCTGAAACCTGTGAATAGTTGATTTAGTAAGGGTGTGAGTACACCAATGGTGTCGTAATTTTGACTTGTTACCATCCTTGTTACGCTGACTGCTGACTCACTGACTTATCGCTGCTTAAACAAACATACGCCGAGGTGTGTTAATGCCTCATCGGGTTTTAAAATATAACTGACGCAGGGCGTTTTTTTATTTTGAATTTGGCTGATATTGGCAGTTTCTTTTGAAATTGCTTTTTTTTAATATACGAGTAATTCACAGACTGATTATTAATTACAAAAGTTACTATTAATTTCGACGAAGCCCAGTGGTCGAATGGTTAGCATTAGCTACTTTAATACCAAGGGATAGGATTCCCGTGCGTTCATGTGCATGAATGTATCTATGTGCCTTTGTTTGTAAGCCTCCCAACAAAAAAACCAATAAACTACTAGGCTGTACAAGATAATGAAATATCTCGGCGATTGAACCTACCGACCGAGAATATTTTAACGAATAAGCTGGTAAGTGTCACGATGTCGAGTCAATAAGAGATATGCCTTCTACTTTAGTAGTAGTTAGTAGCGGTAAATTGAGCTACTATGCAAAACTGGTGTCATCGGTTCTCCGTGGGTTAGTTCCTTCAAGCCCGCGACGTTGTACAGCGGGCCATAAAGAAAAGTATACCACCTCGATCTTAGTACAAGTCGTGTCGGGCAATCAATTTTTTTTTCGTGTAATTATAACGTGCGATCAACGTAGGTATATATAAAATACAAAATTTCGTAATTGTATTTGTGACAGCAATGGTGCAGAGGCTAAGCGAGTTGCTATTGGTATAAGTCGTAGGATCGAGTCATTTCGCTTATTGGTTAGTTTAATGACGACTCGTTTTTTTTATTTCTTTATTTTATGTGAATTAGTAGTAGTAGTAGATGTCAATGTTAATATTTATTGGAATTGATAAATAATATTTAAAGATATCTGAGTAAGTGAAACAAAACAGTAAACAAATAACAGTTGTTTTTTATGTAAAAATATGACAAATATTATACTGTAAGGTAAAAGTTTACATTAGAATGTTATATCAGAATGCATTTAAATTATACAATAAACAATAATTTCTATCTACTGTAAAGATTATCTATGTTAGTATAGTTTAAGTTGATCATGAGATTAGTGAATAAACATGCAATATAGTCAGGAAACCTAAATTTTATAGCAATAACAGCACTCTCACTGTATTAATAGTTATCCAACTTAATAAAAAGGTATATTTTACATTTTTTTCATTTTTAAATATGTAATATTAATAAAAATAATACATTTAAAAGTAAATAAAAGGTATAAAAGTAATAATATTTAAAACATATATAGCAATAACAGCACTCTCACTTTATTAAAAGTTACCCAACTTAATAAAAAGGTATATTTTACATTTTTAAATATGTAATATTAATAAAAATAATACATTTAAAAGTAAATAAAAGGTATAAACGTAATAATATTTAAAACATACATATATATTTACAGGTATAAACTAATAAAGTAGTGGCCTCCCATCGTTATCGATAACTTCTTGTAAACAATTATGCATTACAGCTACCATATTCCTGTCAGTGTCCTGCAAACACTGTTACATAGAAACTTTTCATTTTATTCAACTGTTTAATTATTTTGAATTTAAAACGCGTTTATTATGTTAAAAACGTCTTTCGAGTTTCCCGCCGTTTTACATATTATAATATAGTGACTGCCTTGCACAAAGTGGCTATCGATCCGTCGGTCATATTCAAGACACTTCAAAAGCTTGGGATCACCCGTATGTTCGTATATCGTACTATCGACAGATATACCAACACTTTATCTCTTGAAGATCATAAAAGATCGGGGCGACCGCGTGCTGTTAGAACTACAAAGGTTGTTAATGCCGTTCAAGCCAAAATTCGCCAGAACCCCATTAGGAAACAAAAATCTTACCGCGAGAAATGAAGATTCCCGCTAGGACTCACAAAGCTGCATTTTTGTGAAAAAAGGAGTGAACTTTGTAAAGTTACTAAATAAAAAAGGGGTCTTTGAAATTAAAAATAACAAATTTATTAAAAACTAATATTTACAAATAAAGTTATATAAAAGACGGGTTCTAAAAGTCCAGGCTAGGCGTGGCTTTAAGGACTCGCGTGGTTGGGTCTAACCAAAGTTCAGGACGATTGGATCGGGTACGCTAGGAGATCCCGGACGGAGGTGGCCCAGCGAACCACAGCCCGCGAGCAGGAAAGCACACCACACACAGAAGAGAACAGCCGTGATGCCGTGCGTTGCTCACGTAGACTTCCCTTGTTTTCTTCATTTCAAAATTTCAAATTATATCTTATTATTTTTTGTGACAAATTTTGACAGGCCATTAAAATGAAGGATCGCTATGTACAAAGAGTATAAAAAAGTTTCTATATCTATTAATATTATAACGTCAACCGAAGTGCAAGGACTGTGTTGGATCGTGTTGTGAACCACTTTTTAATAATGTATCGTGGACTTTCCAGCAGGACTCTGCACCTGGTCACAAGGCACGAACTACCCAAGCCTGACTCGATTTGATCAATATGTGTGCGTCTCGGGCGGCCCCTATCGATATCTCCATTTACTTGTTTTTAATTGTTCGATACATTAATTTCGTAACTCTTTTGTCATTAATTCTTTCTAAATATCCAAACCATCTCAACATACCCTTTTCACTATTGTCAGTACATCATCTTTAATCATCTATCAATCAATCTAACTCCATACATACTCCTCACTTCCTCAGCGCTCTCATTTCTACAGCGTTCACCCTACTTTCATGCTTCTTCTGCCATACCTATGTTTCACTGTCGTACATCAATGTTGGCGTTAATTCACCCTCAATGATAGCAAGGCGAGCTTTGTTCGATATGTTATCGCTTGTTACCACGGAGTACAACGCACCATTTATACGGTTTCCTGCTTTCACTCTTCTTTCAATATCGCCCTCACATTTTTCATCTCCGTAAACATAGAATTAATCGCTGACGCATAAATAAGGGTGTTTGATGCTTATTTCAATAATCTAAGTATAACATCGCAAACAGATTGAAACTGATTCGTCGGGATTTTTTTTATAGAAAGCTAGTTTATATATTGTACCTAGTTATTAGTTATATGAAGTGAACAATAATTCAGCCGATAACAAAAATATCAGCACCTTTTAGTGATTGTTTTTATAAGCGCTTGCAATACAGGACAGATCGCCCGACACTCGATTGTCCTTAGGAGCTTAATGGTAAACTCTCTCCCTCGCAGGAACACAGTAGCCCACCAGAGAGTTGTTATTTGGCTACTTCCCGAGTTGTGTTGTTTTAATGTGCCCAATTTCTTTTATCAATATACAGATCATGACAAACAAATATTTTCATCCACACACTTTCGGTGTTGGCATTGTAGCGTAGAGTTTATAACCACTCCGCCACGAGGCGCGTCAAACTTCAAACTAATTTCACAAAGTACTTACGTAATACGGCAGGCACAAACTTATGTAGCATTTTCCATTACGATCGGCATCAATACAATAATCTAAATCACAATCTTCAATAAAACATTTTCTTATATCACAAAAACCTGTAAAAGAAAAACAATAGCTTACAAACAGTATTGTGGAGCTATCTGCATAAGCAATTGTAAAAAGCATTCACACCAAATAACTCTGGATGCAACCCACTGCATAATCTTTAGAACAAAAAACGAAAGGCAAATTCTCTCCTTAGACTTAATATTATATACCCTTTGTTTTTTACACGAATAATGTAGAAGTTCATTATTTTTAATTTAAATTCCTATCTTTCGTTTACCTAATGTTACCGCTAAGTAATGTTTGAAATTACTTTTTGATATCTGATTTTTTACTTAGAGAGAGAGAGAAAGAGATTTTGTTCGAGATTCTTTTTATTTAGAGAACCTGTATAAACTTGTAAAGTCGTCAGTATTTTGCTTCTTTTCTTCTTCTTCCTATCGTTACCCCATTCCTAATTCATTATGTATGGCGGGGTGCGCTACCTAGATTAAGATTTGGCAAGAATACTACATAGTACGATTGCCTTCAGACCTCTACAAACCAGTGGTAAAATCAAACCAACATATAATTTATTTGACACACAGGTTTCCTTATTGTATTTTTTTTTTACCGCCGAGCAAGTGATCGTTACAAACATGTACATAAATATTTGTAATGATTCGTTTTTCGAATTTTTGTACATATTTGTGACTATAACTTACTCTTCGTTCAAGAAAACAGCGTGAGGAAACCTGCACATCCAACAAAATTATATTTCGAAAGATGTAGGAGCTAACCCAATAAAGGTCTGATTTTCCTTCTAGGTTGTACAAGTCTGATGGCAGTCGCTCTATATCAAAATCAAATTCCTTAGGCTTCGTTAGCGTACCCTCCAAATCCTAATTAGGAAACTGAATAACTCTAGGAGAAAAGAAAGTACATCGCTAACGGCGAAGTGAATGCAGAAGCAGTGTAAAAACTTGAGAAGCTTGAGAGACTTCGAGGCAGCGGAAAGCTAGGCCATAAAGCCGATGCATAAAGCACTGCACATGTTGTGTATCAGATATAGCACTTAATAAAAATATTTTTTTTGTCAGCATATCGATAACAAAGATGTCGAATGATAAAAATAAAATTTTAAGATTCCCTGTGCTGAATCATGTCCTTTCGTTTACCAGATATGGATAGGTACTGATAGACAGACGGTAGAATATCTTTAATAAGGTTCCCGTTATCCTTCGATCATGGACCCCTAACACGAACGAATAAATTATCACACACATCAATTTATTTCAAAATATAATCTACATATTTCAAAACATTCCTCATTACGTCTAAACATGATCACGCACCGATTGGGGCAGATTCACAGTCCTCGACAAATGGACCGTGTTAATACTTGGCCATATTTAACCGACAAGTATTATACATATGAAGTGATTATTTATATGTCCATGTTGTAGGCTTTAAATTAACACCACCTGCCTGTAAAGTATGTGGTATACCGCCTAAGCGAAGATATCCAAAAATATGGTCTTAGATTTTCGCGATTGTTATACATTGAATTAAACAATTTTTAACGGAAATATCGCGTGTTTTATTTATTTTGTTGAACTTGACGTTTCAAATGCTTCGCAGCATCCGTGGTCGCAGGAAGACTAAGGTGGCATTTGTCTTACATTGGTTATTCAATTATTACATCTACTGGATTAATTACATACATTCCGATTCACACAAGTTAGTGAGCGATTTTTGTGTGAATCGGAACGTATATTAATTATTATTAATTAGTCCATCAATGTAATAAAATATCCAATAAATAAAACACGCGATACTTCCGTTAAAATTTGTTTAATTCAATATTCAAAGATATATCGATTATAGAGCAAAACTGCAATTGTTTAAACCCGAAATGATCGAATATGACAGCCACGTTGCTGTAATTAATCTCTATCATGATGATAATTAAAAATTCAGGATTCATTAAGTAGAACACTCTAGAAAGGGTAGTAGGAGGCAGACCTGCTGATTGGAGAATCGTGACAACGAACCGAGTTAGGAAACATAGAAATGGGGAGGAGGGTACCATATATGAATATATATGTATGTATATGTATATATCTTCACGCCAGGTCCCTTGCGGGGTAGGCAGAGAGAACCGAGCGCCATAAGACGTGGTACTTATATACGCACTCGCATAACATCAAATAGGCACAGGATTCATTAACAGATTCTGCTCTTACTCTTGGACTACACGAACCATGTACTTACGATAGTGTCATACATTACTCTTTCGATTTTGCGCAAAAGATTCATATACCGCGTAGCTCTCAACGAATCGGACCACTGTTTTCTTGACAGAATTTAAAGTCAATATGTTTGGTGTTGCTGCAGAGTCATTGAAAAAAATCGTATTGTACATTATTCCTGAATGTACAGGGGTACTACTGGCAAGAGGGCAAATGTAGTGATTATAATGCTACATCAAAATTTCGGTATAGACGGAAAAGATGTCATATGTTATGCAGATAATTGTGCCGGACAAATAAAAATAACTTTGTCATGCAATATGCAGCATGGCAGGTTTTAACAGGCAAACATCAAAGTTTCGTATCTTTCCTTCCCGTAGGTCATATCCAGTTTGCTCCAGATATGTATTTCGGTCTATTTAAAAAAAGTTTAAGGAAATGGGAATCTAATCATTTAAAAAATTCTCTTGCAGCCGCAATTAAGGCTTGGCCGAAAAAAAAATCCATAATAGCAATTCCGTAATAGCAAAAAAGGAGAAACATTCGTGAAAACTTACGACTGGGCAAACTTTTTAAAACGTGACTATTGACTGTGACTGTCTTCTGCGTTTTTGTCATTTTAAAAGTAATGAAAATAATAAGGGCCCTTGTTTTATTATGAATAAAATACTAATAGTTAACCAATTGTAGCAAAAGTTTGGAATCCGAATAAAGTGTGAAAACCGTACACTTTATTCGGATTCAAAACTTTTGCTCAGAGAAATGCGCTTCAGGCTAGTTTTAAAAGAAAATCGTACCTTCATAACAAAATTCGTGAATTTGTTACTGAAGAATCTCAAGATATTTTATGCCCAAAACCCGTTGGATATATATTAACAAAGCAAGTTCGTCTAGAATTTTCAGAGATGTGATCTCAGTGTCAACAATATCTGTTGGAAATCTAAATATTGAAAAAAAAACTCATCAAAACCAACATGTTCATAATGCAAAGAAATCGGTTACAGGAATCAGGTACCAGGAGGAATTTGTTTTTGTCCAAAACATAAATTACAAATAAATAAAGTTCTAATCTTAAGTCTAACTTTTAATTTGATTCAATGAACTGACAGCACCAATTCGTCAAACCACGCAATATAATACCTACAGTTTATAATACGGTTTGACAGTTGATGCTGTCAGTTTCTGAGCCAGTGTCTGAACTGAATTGAATTAAATGTCAGACTTTAGAACAACTTTTTTTGTTAAACTTTGGCTACTGGAACCTTTTATATAATTTTTAATAATTAATGGTTCCGTTCAAATGTCAATAAATATAATATTTTGTTATGTGGTTACTTCTTATATTGAGTAAGACTAATCAGTTTTAGGTTTTAATTGAATTATTTTGTCGTATGTACCTTTTTACTAAATTAAGTACGAAAATCTTTTTTGATTGTAATTATTTATTTTATAACGTTACAAATATAATTACTTAGTTGTTATTATATAAATATTTTGATCTACAATAATAAATAAAAATGTATGTAACAAATGAGTAGAACTGTGTTTTTTTTTTCAACCAAACTTAAAAATGCTTTTTCTCAAAACTAGCTTTTTCAGAGTTTTTTCAATTTTGTCTTTCTTTCTCAAAACTAGCTTTTTCAGAGTTCTGTCAATTTTGAGTGTCTGTAAAAAACGCCAACTTCTAGTTATTTTTTTCATCCCTATTACCAAATGACTATTCTAAATACCAAATCTAGTCTTAACTCAATACCCCACTACTGGACCCTTTATGCGTGGAAGCCCACATATCATCGCATACAGTGGTCGAAATGCCTAAATGACCACCCGATTGTGTTGGACCATAAATATATTCTGAGATGATTTATACGCGAAGCCGGTCTTAATTATTTGGGTCAGCCTTTTAGAGATCGGCTTTTTCTTGGTTCTTGTTAAGAGCAGTTCAGATCATTGTTATAATTTTGTTAAATATGGGTTTAATTTAACGGTCCGGGTGTGGTCAGTTTCGGGCAATTTCGGCCCCGGAAACTTGCACACTTTTGTCAGCAAGTTTGGCTTGTCTCATTAATCACAGCACGACCAACTTTCATCACCGCAGTTGTTGTTAGGTAATGCATTGACAATTTATGAAAACGTTGTCATTTCTGTTTCTATCTTTTGTATTTGCAAGTATATACGTAGGACAAAAATATTACTCAATTCAATATATATATATTTCTAAAAAAAATGTTATGATGATATCGTTGTAATTTCAGAAAAAATAAACTTGCCGAGTATATTTAAGTGGTAAAGACGTCTAAATACAATATTATTTTTTATCATAATTTCGATAGCGTGACAAGTACAAATATCATTTAAAGTATGCAGTGGTTGTGTAGTAAATAAAATAAAATACGTAGTTAAAAAAATTTCATTTTCACAAATGATCAAAAATTTTTCACCTACAATGTGTAGGTATAGATGCAAAGAATAGGTTTAATAAGTTATTTGGAACCGTCGTTAGGCATACAAGCATTACAGCAACTACTACTAGCAACCACACTCACACAAAACAACCCTCCAGGGATGTGTCATTTGGGGGTGGGGTTGAGGTACTTCCCAGTCGGGCTACTCTGGTGTACCCTGCCACTCTTAAAAACAACCAGGCTAAGAAAACTAGAAATGTACATGCACACAAATCATGTAGCACGGCAAGCATGTGGGAATCGAACGAACCTTGGTGTTAAAGTTGCTATTACTAACTATTCGACAGAGGGGTCGACATTACTCTATTACAAAATGAACAACACGACGACGGCGACGTGGGACAAACGAGCACGTGCGTCGCCTGATTGTTCAGCCACACCGAGACCGAAGATTATCAATCCGTTATCAGGTTGTATTTGTTTGGTTGTTAAGGGAAGTTGATTTCATAACTTTACAGTACATTGAAGAAAATGCCTTAAACAGAGGAACATGGTAGAACACCAATGATTAGGTGGTAAGAATGGAATTTTAGTTTATGACGCATTATAAAAAAGCCACCTGTTTACGAATATGAATATGCTTTTCTCATTACCAGGATAATTGGAATAGTGTATCTGTTCATATTCATTACTATGCATTCGGCTTATTAGGATTAATGATGAGAAAACCTGTTTACATTTCCGTAGATAGGTACTATTAGTTAATAATATCTGCTTAGTAATTATGTCACGAATACTAGGACATGTAAGTGGTGAAGACAATCGTAGGACTGATTGTAGATTTTTCGTGGCAATATGACTCTCTATGTAAAATTGTATTGTTATTTCAAACGTTTATTCTCGTTTCTTGTGAACGTTAAAATAAAAGTCTTCAAACGGCGAATCTATACAATATCATTGGCGCGTATTCCCTGGATTTTTCCAAAGATCCTTATTGCAGACTAGAATGCAAAAATTCAAGTTCTCGGAACCATGTTATGGCTGTGTCAATCGATTTCATGTTTTATATACAGACAATAGTATGATCCGCCACCGCACAATACTTTCCCAAGGCTGATGACGTGGCTTGTTAGTGAAGAAGCCGTCACGATCATTTCAAAGTCAAACAGTTATTGTTTTGACCTAACGCATGGATAGCATGACGCGAGTGTGCATTAGTATGCGTATATCCCGAAGCTATTATACAGCGGTTCACATCTCAATCTAAAGGTTAACCGTATGTCTGTTACTGTCAGATCGCGCCCCGCTGTGTAGCGCCCGCGCCCGCGCAACGGATCCTAGTGGAACGGGGGATAGGCGGAAGCGAGAAATGTCACTAAGTCACAGGTCACTGAGCCATTACCTATGCTTTTCTTACGCTAGAATTTTCTTTTTCGCTATGGCAGTCAATGGATTAGTTGATCAACATTATACAAATAGCAAACTATACCGGAACTTAGATCTATCGCAAAAACTAGAGGTTACAAGTAAACTACATAACCTGATCATTGTAACAGTTCAGATAGCCTCTTACAAGAAAAATATTGACGATTATGATTATAACAGCCAAACATAACAAGTTAACTGAGCACTGGACAAGTTATCAAGGAGGCTAGTCACATCTAAGCACAAGCCAGCAAGCAAGGGGACGCGAGAGCAGTTTTTCATTTAACAAATTTTAGGTTAGTTTGAAAATTTAACGCCCCGGCCTTTGCTGTTATATCTATTATTATATACACTGTGTCCGGTCGCCGCTACTGGACACAGGAACTCGGTTTCCTGTGATAGTTTACCGTGTCAAGGTCTGTATAAAATGCAGTTACCGTACCGTTTATCAATAGGTGGTTACAGAAAAGTTTTTTTTTAATCATTGTACGAGTATTATAAGAAGTTACTGTTGAATGACTGAATTCGGCTCCAGTTTTTTTTTTGGAAGTTTATTTAATTGCTAACAATGTGTTTTCTTAAAAATTAGAGCTAAAAATCCTTTTATGATGTTTGTTTTATTACACAGCAAGCTCATGAAAGTTATTATTGAAGTCCTTGATTTGAATATACAAGGTCATAGTTGTACTTTATATTTGGCCCTATTCCTAGCGGAGTAGGGAGCGAAAGCCGAGTATTTTATATATAATCTTGTATATTCAAGGAAATCTTTTATCTATAGGGCTCGGTTAAATTCTATTTCTAACGATCGAGTGCTTTGTACATTCTATAATTCTAAAACTGTTTTTATTTATTACTTTTACGAGGTTTTAGAGTTGGGCTCATAGTTATTCTAAAAATACCAATACTAAATTCGTTTCAGTAGAACTTTCTGTCCTTTGCCTAAGTTATAGATGGTTTCGAATAGGCAAATCGCTACCGCGTGTGACTGACACCACAAGATTATAATTTGTTCTACTAAATTGTCTGTAAAACCTGCGCTTAGAACGTAATGTTTAATAACTTGTGCCATGGGAGGCTGATTTGTAATTGTACGCCCGTTTCGTGAGATTGGATGGCTTAGAACAAATAAATGGCCGACGCAAGAACAACGAACAATAATATTAAATAATATAATGTTTGTAACATCGTGTACCGGTCTTGTTATAGCTATGTATTTGTGTGATAATGCAGTCGAAAGTCTACAATTCATACAATACGTTCACACAGTGTTCATGCACCGATAAAATTTATGTATAATAATTGCGTACAATGAGCAGTTGATAAGTCTCTGATTCGAGTACTGGCATGTATCCTTAAATTCACCTTTTCAGATGTGTGCATTGATTTGTAATTACTACTCTTCGTTGAAGAAAAACATCGTGAGGTAATCCGCAAGTTCAAGAAATTATATTTCGAAAAGATGTGTAAGAACCTAACTAACTATCTACCCTAAGAAAGGTCTGGTATTCCTTGTCAGCTCTGGATGTCTGACGGCAGTCGCTTCATGTAAAAATCAGTATCTTCGCCAAATGCTTACGTTAGCAGATTCTAATGGATTAGGAAACGGGTTTACGCTGGGAAGAAGGATAATGTCTTACTTTAAAGTCACTGGTGATCTTATACACATAGGAATTTCTTCCAGACAATCTTAGCCTAAATATGAAGTTGAAATGGCTATGAACATAGCGCAGTGTAGACAAAGTGTTACCACAGTAATAGCATAATAAATAGATACATTTACATATTTGTGTGTAAATATGTCTGTCACATCACACAAATAAATATCATATACATTTAATAAATAAAACACATATTCAATAATATACCTACTAAACAAAAGTTATATCAGTGACGAGATAGAAAAGTAGAAGAAAACTGTGAGGAAAAAATAAGAGAAAGTTTGTTTACAAAGGTAGACAGTTACAAAGAAATAAGTGACAGATAATGCAATTCAACAAAGCATTGATTATATACTTAATATATATAGTTTTGCTTCCCAAATATTTAATGGCAGAGCATTCCAGAGATGTGTGAGTGCTTGGATCACGACTTGGTTGAAAAGAATGGAATAAAATAAGGACAGTGTTTGTCAGTTGCGAAGTCTAATAGGAAGCCACAAGAAATTCCGAGACGGTCATATTTGCGAAATCCAAATGTGAACAGAATACAAAGATTTTGAAGGCGCTAAATCTTGTTCAATGGTTCTTCGGTTAGATTATAGAGGAAGAGGAGAAGAACAGATTGAACCAACTAAACTATAGTGTCAAAGCATAACATTTTTATCTCCATCTGTAGTCAGAAACGTAAATAGTTCGCAAATACCATTGAGTTATTATGAACACTAGTACATAATAATTCAATGACAAATACTTGCAAATTCTGCTAACCATGTATTGTCACATTGAGTCAATAAACTCAGTATGCTTAGAGCAAGGTCATACTTAAAATCGGGATAAAAAATATGAAGATATATAGAAGTATGTAAGTGCTTTGGGGGGTTGTACCACTTTGATTTGATTTTAGATTTTGCGTATTTTCTAATGATTACTCGTACATATACCGTGGGTTGTGTTTAGGGAAAATCACCAAATATAATGGCCATTGCGTGATTAAATATTTGAATATTTCGATCGAAATGTCAGTTTCATCGTAAAGTGGTCGCCAACGCATGAGGGATGCATCTGGCGTTAAACATCTATAGGCTGAATGACTGATTACCATAAGGTAGGCGGTGTGCTTATTTTATTACCTTAAAAGAATACACAGGTGGGGATTCAATTGCTTTGCTGTTAAAAAATGTACGATATGCCGCTGGATAAAACTTGACATAGAATTTGCCCGGTTTATTACACCAAAATATCTCTTGTTTACAAAAATAATACCCTAGCAGAATAAAAAATCCCTGTAAAACGACACATATAAAAATGAACTCTGCACATTGACAATTAGATGCAATATAGATGACGACCGCATTCTCACTCTCACTGCGCGGCCTCTCTCACCTGAGAATGTATTATATGTATTGGCGGATGATTATTGTACCTTGATAAATGGGTATTTTATGAATTGCCGGTTTACATCGCGCACGTGATCAATTTACATTTTTACCTCTAATTGTCTGCAAACTCGTTATTGAGAGTTTTGGCAGTTGACCGAACATACACATATTCCGTGGACGATTTTTTGTAATGTGGTAGTGAGGAAGGTAAACAAGCTTATGATTGGTATGATTATTTAAAAAAAATAAAAGAAAAGAAAGTGTATCAAGTCGTGTGTAGACCTAACGAATATGATTAAATGAAATGTATACTGTAAAATAAATTTAATATAATTACAAGGCTTAAGAAACGTGAAAACTGACTTCATTGAAGTTTACCAATTTTTTGGGACTAATCGAGAGTTTTGAGATTGCGAGCGAGAAAAACAGATTTCACATATCGTAAAAAGGTCTATAAATCCTTAAAAGTGCTTTTAGTATGGTCGTAATTTCACCAAATTAATTCAACCGATAAGAAATATTTTTCAAAAATGTTTTTATACCACTTTAATGGTAAACGATCGTGCAGCCTGCCTGATGTAATACTAGAAATGTTAGTCGTGCGTTGCCTCTTGAAAAACATAACAGATAGAACGACTCTTCTTAGTTCTATTGAGCACACCAAGTTTCTTGAACGCCAGGTGACTTCAGAACTGGGATCGTTGGAAATCTCAACGCAAATAATGCTCTTGGCGATGGTAAGAGGTGTAGTTTTTTTTTATACCACTAAGGCGGCAAACATGCGTACGGCCTGCCTGGTGGTAAGCAGCTACCGTAACCTGTAGACATTTGCAACACCAGGGGTGTCACTCTTGCGTTGCCGACCATGTAAAAACCTCTTCACGTCTTTCTTGAACAACCCCATGTTGTAGACCCTTCGGAAAACCTTGGCAAGGAGCTCATTCCACAGCTTGATAGTTCTCGGTAGAAAATTTCTCTGGAGCCGCACAGTACGCTACCATCGCGGCTCCAGTGTGTGAGGATGAACTCCCGACCGTCGGTGAGCTGTACGATTGTAAAACGATGGTGTCGGCATATGTCTAACAACTCCTCAGAATACAATCCATTGTACAATCGGTAGAACACGCAATGGTCTAGAATTGAGAAACTTCAGTAACTGTGTGCGATGATCGCACAGACTTGTGTATTGATGTGGCTAAAGTTCAACCGTTCCCAATAAGATATTTTGTCAAAGTACCTCAATTTCAGACACAAATTAATCGCGGCTTTCCTCCACAAATATATGAGGGATATTAGCGCTATTATATTATTTCCTGATTCTGTCGTATTCATATTGACAATATATAATCGATATGCAGAAGAAATAACATCCGGGCCAACACAAAGCCTTGCGCATTGAAATCCATACTATCTGAGCAGCTACGTTTAATAACAGTTTTTAAGTATCTGTTGGATAAATAGCTAGCAACCCATTAGCACAACCCCTTCTGCAACTGCTTAGATGGCAACTTCGATAGAAGGTAGCGAAAAAAATTCGCGCTCTTTCCGCCGACCGCACGGGCAACGTATACCAAGGTATAGAGATAGATAGGGCACGTATAGATGTAGGGCAACTGACAGCCCAATAATCACATAATCATCATATAAATTTGCCATTAAAGCTTCATTTAAAGCGAATCCTTTTTTTTCGCATAATGTTTTTTTTTTCCAATATATTTTGGCACAAATTCTAGGAATTTTTTTTGGTATAATAATACTTAGCCTTAATTGACTATCTATTATATACTATTACTTGATTTATTATCTTTTAGGCTAATTTGTTTTGGTATATAATTTAAATTCTCACAATGTTCCTAGGGATAATGACCATTAGCCTAATATTATTTGTGCAATGTAGTGTATCAATAGGTGAAGACGCGGCGGGGTTGGCCCTTGAGCCACCCCTAAACCGTACCGTAAAAAGTTTTATTGTGAAGAAGTGAAGTTATTTTGAACGCTCTTAATTCTTGATCGAACATAAAACTCAATGTTCAGGAACACCGTTCCTGTATGAAATCTATATGTTTGTCTGTGCGTTCGTCTGTGAATGCGTTTTTTTTTCGAATATTCGAATTTTGACTTCAGATTCGGATTCAGCATAAAAAAGTAGAATAGGAATGTTGAGGAACACCGTTCCTATATCTTAAGGAATATGGTGAAAAAGGCCGACATATTAAAAAAAAATTGAATTCTTATAATTGACGAGCCAGGTGTTCCTCTGGCAATGCAAGCTTGCGCACTCTCAACTGGTTTTTTATGTATGCTATATCTATATTATACATCTGATAAATAAAAACATTTTCTAAAAAGTTAGGGTTATTTAAATAGTTGCCATTTCTAAACATCAAAATTGCCATTATTTCGCGATGGGACAATCTAAAAATATTGCGCAAGCGACTCGAATAAAATAATCGAGTCACGTTCGACGTGTGTTCGAGAGATGATTGTCGCCTTAATGACATGGGACATATCATCACGCATTGTGCGAGAGGGACGCACAATAAATGTGAGACAACGATAATCACATCACAATCATTTTCGTAACTAGATCAGATCAATATAGGCAGGTGGCTGAATTTATGCAACATTCGAAAACTATTACTTATTTGGTATTAAGTTTTACAGAATCAACAATTCCTATATGAATGAACGCTCGTGGGTTCGATCCCCACGCAGGACAAACATGTGTGTACATGAACATGTCTGTTTGTCTTGGTCTGGGCATATTCTATGTACCATAATTAGTATAAGTATTCCCAAAAAAATATGTATTGACGCATGTTTATCAGTTGTTTAGTGCGCATAACACAATCTTCGCTTACTTTGGGACTAGATAGCGCTGTATAATTTATTCGACACTATTTATTTATTTATCAGCAACCATTTTTCACTTACTAACTTATTAATCGATCATCGGAAGGTTAGTGACACCGTATCCACTGAATGCTGGTGGATACTTATAGTTGCTCCTGTTCATCAAATTACAATAGAAAATTCAGGACTGGCTTATAGAAAAACTAAGCATAAGGTAATTAAGAGAATTAGTCGTGTTCGAAGCGAACATTCTAGCCGGAAACTTATGACTACCCTCCCCGAATAAACTGTTATATGGTTAAAACTAGGTTCTCTGTATTTCAATATATTATTAGATATAGAAAATGGAGGAACATGAACTCGATAATAACTTTAGATCCATAAATTCCGTTACACATATGCATATCATGAACCATTAGATTCATACATATTTGCAAATTACTACAAAAAATTACTTTTGTAAACATAACCTTCTTTAACATTTTCGTAACGGTCATGGTTACAGTAGAGGTCTACTATACTTTATATTTAAATTTGATTCTGTTAATCAATCTTCGGTTTCAATTACTGATAATCATATTTTGAGCAGACTGTACAGCCCATTTTGACAATTGAAGATGTGGATGCAGTGTAATCACTACAAATCACTAATGGGAAATACTAAGTAGTAACACTATCTAATAATTTATTGAATATTTGTATATTTTGTTTTATAATCTTTATATTATATATATACTAGCTACATCCCGCAACTTAGTGCGCGCGTATGCCAGTATCCCGTGGGTACCGCTTTTACATTCTTTATTATTTCTTAGTGTCTAAGAGTCGTGATATTGAATAGCCTATATATATATATATATATATATAATCTTCTTCAAGTACTGGGCTATCAAATGCAAAAATATTGTTTCAAATCCGATGGACAGTTCAAGAGATTAGCGCTTTCAAATATACTATCAAACAAAGAAACTCTTCAGCTTATATACTAGTATAGATGTATTATTAATACAGTAAATAATAGTGCTAATAATTCTGTAAGCCATAGGTATAGTTATTATTTATTATTTCGTGGCTGGCCACGTCATGCATAACGTCCTGACAAGCGGAGACAAATCCAGAAAATTGCTTAGTGAAGGCACCGCAGAATTATTGTCAGCCGTGCATAATGGCATGTGTGACCGTTTCCCACACGGGCGAGCACAATCATGTACACTGGCGTGCAAGTCATTGTCTTAATACCATTGCTAAATTATCAAGGTATAAGTCATACAATCGGAAAAAGATATAAAATTATGAAAAAGAGATAGAACAAAAGGATATTTTCTCCTTCCACAAATCGAACCGGAGGAAATAAAATTTAAACAAGACGTTGCATTTGGATATGAATTCCTTACGTCGCTCCGTTTCCCCTGAAGCTATGGCGACAGGCGAAGCCTTAAAGCCTTCCCGACTAAACGGAATCCCGACATAACCCGTACCGCCGATTCTAAGGGTACTCATGAGAATTCACCACCTCCCTCACATCAGGTCTCGTAGTAGGATGAATAATTAGGGTATTTTTTTAGTAGAATAACCCTTCTTCTGTGCATCATCGTCTGGAGACATACGAGTATACGGCCCACCTGATGTAAAGTGATTACCCTAGCCTATAAACGCCTGCAATATATTATTTGTATGCAGTTTTTTGTGAGATGGAGGTATTACCCCAGACTACTTGAATGCGCCCTCTCTTGAAACATGTAGAGCAAGACACGCAGCCATTTTCATACACGCAAATGTTTATGCCGCGTGAGAATTAAACCATCGAGAGCCACGATGTCAAAGTAGCATTACTAGCTATTCCGCCGTCGAGCTTGTCATCATTCGTCATCGAGCGAGTCGTATTTTAGCGGTGTGTTGACCAAATTCTTCTAGGCAAGAAATTCCACTCGGAAGATGCTCGAAAGCTCCTTCTAAAGCTTATCAACACTTATCATTGGCAAGCCCCTAACTTTTGCATATTATTCTTAACATAATAGCACATCTGACACGTTCCCATACAATAATGTCCACTGTCTTGCAAATTAAAATATAAACTTATAGAATTTATTCATTTAATTTCACCACGCTGTGGGAAGATGTTGACGCGTTGAGTTAGATTGCTGAGCTAATGGGATTATAGTCGTTATTATGTGATAAATTTATGTTAATTGTTTGTTTGTTGCAAGGAATTGTAAGTCCCAGTTAAAATATATTCATATTGTAACAATCACACCAAATTGGAATTTCTGTTTTAGGTTTCTTACCGATTAGTAAATGAGACTTTGGCAAAAGCAGGATCGGGCATAGCTATATTTAATAAGCAGACTAAGGAAGTATTTGTCTTCGTCTTAGCTTTGTCCCGAAGTAGCGTTTTCTAAGCCAGTAGTATCCGCGGGTCCGCTCCTAAGCCTAAGGATTTGAAACCCGCATATCCATCAAATTATATATCGACTGGCTTTCTCTATGGGTTGTGAAGGTCTCACAGTAGTCGCTCATTAATTACCAGGGTTAGGTTATGACTTCAACTGGAATTCACTGAAATCCATTAAAAATTATAACTTGTCGCCAAAGATAAAAAAAATGAAGTGTGGCTGTGTCGTGGACACGGGCATGGGTTGTAAGTAAATACGTTTACGTAACGGTAAATATTTTCTATCTATCTTCTTCTATAGATATATCTTATATAGAAGATAGATATAGATCATATTTACCGTTTCCGTTCACTATTTATATAGAATCAATATAAATAAAAATCAATCTATGTATGTATGACTGTCGTACATAATCGATGCCTACACAGTCCGGTGTCAATATACAAGCGATTTGTTCATCCACTTGCACAATTTCAACCGCTCCAGCTGCAGATGTAGTGGCACCGTCGTTGATCCGCTTGGCTACATTAATTCTTTTACATTCCCGGCACTGCTTCACTCGGTCATATTGTGTTTTATTTGTATTATTCAATTGTTCTTGAGAAGCCCTTTATACGTATACGATTTCTGTATTTGGATTTGGCTTTTTGACGCGTATGCCGACTTTATATATTTTTGATGATATTTCTTTATTTTAACACCATATATACACGGTGTAAATATGCAATCGATAAATGTTTAGGAGAGCTGACGATTGAAACTTAAACGAACGTCGTAGCTTCTCCGAGTTAAAAGTTATAATAAATGGAAATCTCGAA
Organism: Pyralis farinalis; assembly: GCA_947507595.1. NCBI lineage: Eukaryota > Metazoa > Arthropoda > Insecta > Lepidoptera > Pyralidae > Pyralis > Pyralis farinalis. The sequence continues at coordinate 12,190,575 of OX382258.1, read as the reverse complement.
ACGCAGCGAAACGATTTCAAAATGGCGACGCTTCCCACTCCATGTGCGCAATGCGTCACACTCCGCACTTAGCGTAACGGATTCTTTGATACTTTATCTAACCAATATATACATATAATAACATAATATGTAACAATATAATAATCATCTTCTATACAGATAAATAAAATTGGAGTGTACGTTTGTAATATTAAAATACACAAAATGAATATTTTTACAATTTTTGTCTGTCTGTCTGTCTGTCCGTCTGTCTGTTTGTTCCGGCTAATCTCTGAAATGACTGGACCGATTTTGACGGGACTTTCACTGGCAGATAGCTGATGTAATAAGGAGTAACTTAGGCTACCTTTATTTTACAAATTTTATTTATTTTTATTAATATAAATAAATAATTAAAAAAACTATTCCGCACGGAGGAAGTCGCGGGCACAGCTAGTTTTAAATAAAATCTAATTGTATTCTATTACATACTCATAGTGTTCGTTTTTATTAATTTACCAGCATTTCGAAAATGATCATTCGCATAGAAGAAATATAGGTCTTTTTACAGCTGTTTATGCCACTTCGTTTGACACTTGCAAGGGAATCAGAACCTATAAGGTACTTCCGGTTGACTTAGAACCATGATATTGGGCAAGCTGTAATGTCATGTATGTAGCACAAGTAAAGGAAATACTATCAAAATTGTAGCATCACAAAAAAAAATGATTGTCTATTACAAACTTAGCTGTTAGGCTACGAGTACTATTAGTTGGTAAACTAACCAACCAATGTCGATGCATGGGGACAACAGTTTTCCAAAGACAAAATTAAGTTTCCCTCTCAATCCAGTTTATCTTTTATGTTAGAACAATGTTAGCGCGTCAATAGTTTATGCGATTCCTGTGATGAACTGCGACTCGCACCGGTTTTTTTTTATTGATATTACAATAAAATCAGTAATAATGATGCCAAGTGGTAAAATTAAAAAATCGTATTAATTCATACGCTGAATCGTTTTTAAAAATAATATTTATCATTCGACAGTCAAATAAACATTATGTAAACTTTATCGAATTTGTATATACAGTTCTTTGGCACGGAGTGTAATATTAGCCGACAATCAGGTGCGATCATACCACGACATTACAGATCCGTGACGTCATCAAATCCAATCCTGCGTCAAGCAATGCAATGATATGCCAGGCTAAATTGATCAATTTGATTTCCCTTGTTATTGTACTTAAGATACGTTATTGTAGACTTTCATAAGCTAGCATATGGAAATTGCGTTTAAAGCTATGGGAAAACAATTACGTTCTTCCGACATTCGTTCCACCTGAAGGTCTACAATCTAAGATTCTGCCTTAAATTTTAACATGTTCCTCCGTTTTGAAAGTAAATGAACAAATTCCTTTGTCCGAGTAAGGTAACATGAAACTTTCTATTATTTATGCAATCCTCCAAGTAGTTGCTCATTGACTGCGGTTTTTCTGTAAGGTAGAGGTAGTTTCAGAGTCGAGCTGCTTTAAAGCGCCTTAGCTCTTGTAGAAGAAGGGGTCTATAATGGTGTTCGGTTCTCTCTGCTTACCCCATCAAAGGATCTGGCGTGAAGATATACACATGCAATATTTTCACAGCGGCGAATATTACATTAAAGAGGTATTATCAAAGTTGCATTAACAATATCCGCCATTTTCAGTATCATGTTTAACCCTTGTATATCTCCCGACGTGTATAAAATAAGGAGTATTAAAAATCACAAACAGGAAAAGTTCGATGAATAAACAAATATCAATATACTATTGCATAATATAACCTGTGAGATATTCTTATTAAACCCACAAGCCGGCACTCGATCTTAGTCGAGGCGACAGCATGCCCCCCGCCAGATAAAGTGCGCCTGATGCCGCCCAGATACGAATACTGCACATTCATACTGTTTGTCATGTATGCGATAAGTACTTGTTTTATCTAGACGTCTATCGGATCTAGGCAATGCCTGGGAAAATGGCTTCTGATTTTCTGTGGTTTTTCCGTAATGTCTTCAAATTGGGGTTAGATTATCTTGACTCAACGTTTTATGTGTGCGTTTTAAATAATGCAAATTGCGTAAGGTACTTCTTTAGGAGATTTTTTGGACCCATAGACATAATCACGAAAGCAAATATATAGCCAACTTGGTTAAAAATCATAAATTAATCACAAATAAGCTATAAATATATAGCTTCAGATGATCGACAAATACAAATTATGTAGTAGTGTATATTTAAAATAGTGTATATTTAAAATAAGAAGAGGCATGCTCCGATGGTTCGGGCATGTAGAAAGAATGCAAGATGAAAGAATGACGAAGCAGATATACAATGCAAAAGTGGAAGGATGTAGGAGCCGGGGAAGGCCAAGACTTACCTACCATGACCAAATTGGTCATGTTCTATCAGAAGGTGATGTCAGGAGCCCTAGAAACCGGCGTGCGTGCATGAGAAGAGCAATGAATGTTAAAGAAGCGAGTGAGATATGTAAGGATCGAGTCACGTGGCGCTCGGTTCTCTCTGCCTACCCCGCAAGGGATTTGGCGTGAAGTTATAGTATAGTAGTAGTAGTAGTAGTATATTTAAAATAAACAATACAGTAAAATGGTGTTTAGGTGAACTTTAAAACAGACCATATAAAAACATTAGTATTTCTGCCTTTGGTAATTCCAATAACTTGCCCTAAAATCGAAAGTAAAGAATCTGCTAAAGTAAGGAAGTGAGAGCTACGAATGAGAGACATGGAATGTCTAGAGGCGAGTGTTGCAGAAAATCTGCTGCTTTAGGCTTGTAGAGGGTGTTCCCAATGTAAAAAAGAGTAAAATGTAATAAAGAGAGCTGGTTTCAAAGAGACTATCGTTGTTAAAATATGAAGACAAGCAATTATCTAAACTACGAGTACTTTGTGTGTTTCTGCTATCGATTAGCTAGTCCTAGCTAATTCTAGTCTCTCGTTGCTACTCCGTAGCTGCCTGGCTACTCTGGTCGTCTCTACATTATCTTGAAAATGCCTATCCCGCTAACTGAAATATGAAAGAAGATATGACTTAAAATATTTTCATACCATTTAATTAGCAGGAACTAAAGTCAAATTTCAAAAATTAAAGTATCAATCTTGAATTGCTTCATGACGTGACATCAGATTTACTATAGGGTTCCAAATTAAATGGTTTGGCTGATGTTGAACTAGATTTTTATTGGGTTGGACTCGTGATAAGTTAGGGTAACATCTGGGTGTCATCTAAAGACCTGGACATAGTTGTGTACCTATAGTTCAGGTATAGTTCGGGTTTACTTAAAAGATTAATTGAATTCGGGTCCATGAATCTTCTTCTTCTTATATATAAAATGATGACGATGTCTTCATGTATGTTTCCTATGGACTCTAAAACGGCTGGACCGATATTGATGAAATTTTCAGGAAATCTTCAGATTAGCCGAGGGGGTAATTCTAAGAAATTTGGTAGCGATTGGATCACTTGTGCGAAGCCGGGGCGGAACGCTAGTAATAAGTATACAAATTTAGATGTTTTGTCCAACTTTGAAAAATTACATTTATAATATTCAATTACGAGACACGTATGAAGTTACCAGGGTACTACTTACTACGAAAACCTTTCTTAAATCCTAGTTTAGATTATATTATTTAGAGAACATAGTTACAACATTACATATACCAGCAAGAAACATTATCCTCATTTTCACACCAGTAAAGTCATAACAGAAGTAAGTTGGTTTTCGATTGTCAAATGATTTTCGATTCTGGAATCCTGAGAACATGTTTGTATGTAAGTGATACGCTATATATTTGAGGGGGTCCAATTGCTTTTTCGGCCTCTTCGAAAGAAATAATGAATGACAAAAAAATTACGAAATTCGTAACTCTTTTGTCATTTTGCCTTTCCAGGTAGAAAGGGTATGCTGAGATGGTTTGGTCGGTTCGAAAGAAAGAATGATTGACAAAAGAGTTACGAAAGAGGTGTATCAGGCAAGAATGAATGGAGATATCGGTAGGGGTCGCCCGGCCATAAGTTCTGTTACAAATGAATATGCATTTATTTTTTATGAAGTAATATTATCTTATATGTACATATTTAGGTTCTCTGCCTTTTCGCTGAAAATTGTTCGGCCGATTATCACTTGCCAGCTAACGTTTCGAAGAATTTTATTTAGCGGAATAATCATTTACCAACTTTTCGTATCATTTTGTTTTATTTCCCAACCTCTCAGTTGCCAACTGTATGTTTAGTCTGCTTGTTATAATGACACTTTTCAAAGTGCCAACTTTCAAGTACCGAATGTTTTAGTTAGCGTAATATTCCTTTTGCAAAAGCGATTCGCTTCTGGCGTTCGCGTTGTTTGTTATACTCTAACCTAACCTAACCTAACCTACTGAGATTTCTGTTGATATACTTATTGCAAAATTACTATTTCTTTGAAAGATTTGACAAATGATAAATGCCCCAAACGTTTTGTGTCATTATAATAATCAACTTAACAATTAGTTCTACCAAATGAAACGTTGTCATAAAAAAATTGATAATCGTTAGTTGTCAAATTGCAAAATAGGTGAAACGTTGGTTGGCAAGTGATAATCGGCCAAACAATTTTCGGCGAAAAGGCAGGATACCCCTTTCCATTTTTTATCACTACATCAACTTGCATTCCACATAGTTCACGTGTCGTGCTATTTCTTACTCAATCAATCATTCTCACTCCACACTCCAGTCTAACAGAAATTTAGGTACACTTTTTATACGAGTACCTACAAATATTTCGCAAACGGATCACTACATCGAAAAGTAATCTACCGCACCCTTAAATGTTTTTAAAATACCTATCTAACGACACCCCTCACCATGGGGTGGGCGCGAATAAAAAAATCATCCTGACTTTACGTGTAGGGAACGTACCACCAAAAAAATTATTTTGCAAGATTTTATTCTACCACTTTGTCAGCATAGTTAATATGTATATACATATCAAATGCAGCTTTCTAGTATCAAGCTCTGAGTTAGGCCGCGGACAGACACACGGAGATGGCGAAACTATGAGAGTTTCTTGTTCCTACGGAACCCTAAAAAAGTCTGAAGTGTTGTTAAGTCGTATTGTACCTAAAATCGAAGGATTCAAATATCTGCAGTATAGCTCACTACCTATGGTCACCAAGAAGCCTTTATTTCTCCTGATACTAGCGTTTGCCACCGCAGTTGACCTACTAGACCAAAAATGTAATGAAAATAAAAATGTCAATAACTCTTTAAATAGCGCCCTCTCGGGAGATTATGATAAACCAACTGTCCAAGCGCACGGAAGTGTGCTTTTCTACTAACTCAGAGAATAAATGATAGATGTCAGTACATCCTATACTGTAACTGCTTCATTATTTTGAGATTCATGACCTAGTTTGTAGATATTTGAATAGATGGCACTAGTGAAACTTTTTGTTATTACTTAATTACTCTAGTTTCCACTAGATGACAGTAAATCTAACAACTGCACTGCAATCAATTTAAAATTAGCTACCCAGTGTGTCTATTACAGTAGTAAAAAGGAAATGATATTAGAGAATTATTATTGATACGAGTATTATATTGTTTCATGAGATATTAGAATATCTATCTGGTGTGTGGTTTCATTTAAATTAGATACATGGAAATTACATACATATTTGAAACTAACGTCAGCGACAAAAAATGAATGATAATTTGTACGATTAATTAATGATTAATATAATTAATAATTAGGTACCTACAACGATTTAATAACGCTGAAAACTGACTTCGATGAAATCGTAACTTCATTTAACCTGTGTGAGACTTTTTTTCTGTAAGAACGAGTACAATGTCGGGAGCAAACAAGTATACGCCACACCTGATGTTAAGTGGGTAACGTAACCAGTGAACGCTTGTAATTCAAGAACTATCGCTCGTGGCTTATCACGTAATATAGCATTGCAGTGCCACTTATTTACGTGACTTTTTTTTAGTTTGCTTGAGTTTTCTGTTATGCCATGAGTTCCGCTATGGTATAGTAACTCAGCCTTCAATTTCGATGCTGTTTTTCCAGTTATGACCCATTTGCCACATTATTCTATTCTTTGGATAATTAATAGATCCAGACGTTGTAAAGAATGGGTTTTAAAGGAAGGTGGACTGTATGTAATAAATAGGTAAAGACCAGATATCAGAGTATTTTCTATTTATTTAGGATATAGGAGTTACAATAAAATAATGCTTACCAAAAGACGAACGATGACAATAATCATAATATGACAGCAGAAAACAAGAGAAAGCATAATACCAGAGTGTAAAAACATAGAGTTTACAAAAGTATAAAAAGGTTATATAAAAGCTATCCTCAACAGACGTTATTTTTCGAAAGTCAAATTTACATGCAATTTGATCTAACCTGCTTTGTGTGCTTCCGCCACCAATAAATTTATGCGGTTCATTGCATTTACTAACAGTAGTGGGTGGGTGCCGGCCAAACTAGGCCGCATGAACTAATTGGTGGCGGAAGCACACAAAGCAGGTTAGATCAAATTGCTTCTATTCTTTGGCTTGTACGAGCTTCGGGGTTGCTTCAGCAAGACGCTGCCACATACTCTGATTGCTCCCTCCATCGTGTATGCTACTATAACTACTGACTTACTACTCCTAAGATTTTCACAAAATTTTGAAAATGACTATATTTTTACGAGCATACATTATGATCTCATAAATATACTGAGAGGTAACCTTCAAACATCTTCTCACTCTTGCCCTCAACATTAGGTACGTAATCCCATAATTTTCTTGTTTCTCCCCTCAGTTTCATTTACTGTGTGTCTATTTATTCTATGTATGTATCCTATGTATAATAAGTATGTATTTACAAAAAAAAAATGTATTTACGTATGTTTATCAGTTGTCTAGTACCCATAACACAAGCTTACTTTGGGGCTAGGTGGCGCTGTGTAATTTGTGCGACAATATTTATTTATTATTTATTTATTTAATTTGTCAATTTTTTTTATACAACGTCGGGAGGCATACAAGTATACGGTCCACCCGATGTAAAGCAGTTACCGTAGCATATTATCGCTTGTAACATATATCACTCGCGCGATGCCTCCTCTGCTGCTTACACAGCAACTCCTTAGGTGCTTACTGGTGACCTCACTCACACGCAGGAACACAACAACCCTCTAGGGAGTTGTTATTTGTCTTTTCTGTGAGGTGGAGGTACTTCCCCAGGCAGGCTGCTTTGATGCACCCTGCTCTCTTAAAACATCCAGACCAAGACAAACAGACATGTTCATGCACACAAATATTTGCCTAGTGTGGGAATCAAACCCACGAGCGTGTGTCAAAGTCGCGTCTTTCACGACTGAGAAACTGAGCTCGTCAAAATATTTTGTATGTGTATTGTATATATAAATTTGTATGTATGTGTATATTTATGTATTTTATAAAATTGTATTTCCTTTATGTTATCCTCTGCGCCACTCTACCTTGTTTCTTCACTTCTCCTCTACCCTAAGGTTGTCTGGAAGAAATCGCATCGCGATAAGACCGCCGTTGTACTGATACTTTTTATCGTTGCTTTTTTATGTATTTTTATTTTGGTGCAATAAAGTGTATTGTATTGCACTGAATTGTAAGTTCATGTTAAATTCAAATTGCGTGAATTATATTTCGCACTTTGGACACAGAGGCTCTCTCTAGTTAATAAATGACTATTTGGTCGATAGTTCGCGTTATTTTTATACAACTAGATTGGCAAACAAGCATGCGGCCCGCATCACATAGTAAGCGGTCACCGCAGCCTATTGATGCTCGCAACACCACGGGGATGTTACTCGCGCGCTGTCAATCCTGTGACCGAAGGATGTTTCGTCACAGGGCCCAATATTTACTCTGTCATATCTCACCCTTCAAACCGGAACACAGCTATATTAATATAGCTGCTTGGTGGCAGAAATAGGTGAGACAGAGGTATCCACGCAGACGACTTCTGTACAAAGTCTCCCTCTGGTGGGCGTTACTAAACTTATTAAATCATTCGCTGGCCTTGCTGATCCTTGAAACTATTGAACAAACGATTAGGTATTATTATTATATGAAATATTTTAGGGTCAATAGTTCGTGAAGGTGTTAGATTTTTTTTAATTAACGTACTAATTCAATTTCATCGCGATAACGCCTCGAGGGAGTTTGCGATCATTTTCGAAAAAGTTAAAAAAAATGCGAAAGGCTGCAAAAAATGCCTTGCACCCTGCTGCCGGCGCCCATGATATCATCATATATTGAGAACTATAATAGTTTGCAGTTTGATTCCAGTACAGTACTGTTGATTTACCGCCATCTAGCAGTACATGGAGTAACTACATATTAAAAAGATTAGTATCAGGTAGGTGCCGCCTAAATAAACTAAGTAATGTAACGCCATTGAATAGATCTCTATTCAATGGCGTTATATATATATATATAAGTAAGTCCTTCATCAGTTTATTACACAACCTGTATAGTTATTCGGTAACAAAAAATCACCTTGTCATTTGAAGGGCCAAAATTGAAAGTAGCAATGACTGTCAGAGTCACTACAATTCTGTTAGTTCGACCTAATCGTCATAGATGGCGCTACTTATTTTACGGTCCTTCTGGTTTACTGGACTGTAGGTATTTTAACCGACCTCAAAAAAGCAGGGTTTTTATGTACGTTCGTGGTGTACTTAAGTATATTCGCCAATAACTTCGTTTAGAAGTTCGCTATATCATGCTATACTTTGCAAATATAGTTCTTAACATAATAATAAGAATCTTTATTTCTTTTCTTATAATACTTATTCTGTTTAACCTAATTACTAATGCTTGTGCCGGGAGGCGTTGTTCTTCCAGAACGATACTGTATACATATCAACTGTAAATAGGTATCTCGTATACACTTTATATATTAACAACTAGCGGCCCGCCCCAGCTTCGCACGGGTGGACATTTATTTTTTAAACATTTTGGGATAAACGTAAATTAGAAACGTATCTTTAGAGAGTTTTTAAATCGTAGTTTTTCTCAAGTATCTTTTTTTTCAGACAAATTACTTTAAGTGTAGTGGTATTTAATTTTTTATTAGTTTTTATCCATAACCCTAATTACAATCGGAAAGTTTATTTTTTATTTATTTATATTGTTTTTAGTTTTATTTTTACATTTCTTTTTTTACATTTATTTTAATATATATGACATATATTTCGAGACTTTATATTAATTTAATTTAATAGGTTTTACTTTTTAGTTTCCAATATGTCTAACTTAAGGCTTCACTGTATACTATATTGGCTATGGTATTCGTAGATAGCAACAAAATATAGTGATTTTTAGGAGATCCTACTCGAGAAATTGCAACATATAATTGGCCATGAGAAAAGCATTCTTCTCTTAGGTCGATGCCAAACATCGAGAAAGTTTGACCCTGGGATTTATTTGGGTATTATAAGGGCAAACGATACCTTTACAGGAAACTGTAACCTTTTAAAAGACATGGGCAAATCTGATGGTATCATCGGGATCCGCGGAATGTGAGCTAGCTGTCCGGCCGCGGGACCGGTGATGATTGTTGCTACAATCAGATTGTCTCGTAATTCCTTTATCAAAAGCCTTGTGCCATTACACATATTGGGAGGGCTTAAATTTCTCAACAGCAGAATGGGAGTACCTACTTTTAATTTCAGTTCGTGTGGTGGCAAGAGAATTTAAAAATTTTTGTGGATAGTGCACTGTATCTTCGATGGTGCACACGTTTTCAATAGATTTGTAACATTTAAAATCACCTGGTACTTTTTCAATGATAATATTGTTCATCTCATTTACAGAGCTGTTTTTCGGTGAGACGATCGCCCTCGAATAGAGCCAATTGAAATTTCTTTCTGTAAGATGTTGGATGTCGGGATAGATTGTCTCTATAAGGATTTCTAGACTGTGAACAGTTTGAGCATTAATTATCCAATAATACTTGGAGGCTATGTGCAATTGGAGATGGTAATTTTCCGCTTCCAAGTTTAAGTAATTTATGTGAGAAATTGTCGTTGCCGTCATTCCTTAATTGCTCATATTCATGCGCAAATTGAGAGTTTCAATTGATTGCCACAAAGGTGATGATTTGAGGCACGCTTTTCTGAAAAGAACTTTTTAACTGGAACAGAAAAAATGTTGTATGAAAAAGCCAAAACATTCAATGTGGGTAGCGCGCGAATGAGCCGCGCGGGTACCTTTCTCATAGATGTGCGAACCGCGCCGCCCGCTGCCACGCGCCGTGGCCGCCGGTGACGCAAGCAAGGGATTGAAACATAGAACAAAATCCGTAATATCTTTGGAATGGAATGTCCGATTTCGTTAATTCAAAGAGTAACCTACAGGCATTGAAACAGTCTTGAATACGAAATGATTTATTTGGATAAGGATTAATACCAAGGTACGAATAATGTGGCTTGGTTTGTACCGGCGTTACTATAGCATATTTTAACATGGAATAGTAGTTATTGTGACGTAACTGTAATAGTTAGACATATGGTATCGCGGACTTTTTTGTAGATATTGATGTCTTCTATAAAACTGTAGTACATTACTTTGCTCTATTGTCAATAGTTTCAGCAGCGTACGCGGTATAAGGATTTTTTGTTATTTTTTTCACACATTATCGAAGTTTTCATACGGATCCCTAACTATTTTCAAAATATTCTATAGCCTATGTTAATAATTTATATTGTAGCATTCTAATGGTGAAAGAATTTTTGAAACCGGTCCAGTAGTTTTTGAGTTTATTCATTACATACATACAAATCTTTCCTCTTTATAATAATAGTATAGATAGTATAGATTTAAATGTAAATACATAACTGTTGTAAGAGTAAATAACTACATATAATTATATAAGATATATATGTGTATCTACAAGTTATACAAACTGTATGTTACGTAAACCTTTTGTTTATTTAATTTACTTGTACCACTATAGTATTATATTATCTTTGCTTGTACAATGCCTATTATTTGCATTAGTCAGTAAGAGTAAACGTGAGTAAGAATGTGATCGAAAGTTTGTGTAGGTACGACAATGTGCATATGTAAAGTGAGGTTTCCGTAGCCTATTAACGCTTGTAATATATTAAGTATCACACGCGCGATGCGTCCTCTGCTGCTTACACAGTAACTCCTTAGGAGCTTACTGGTGACCTCACACGCAGGAACACAACAACCCTCTAGGTCTAGGGAGTTGTCATATGGTTGCGGTTTCTGTGAGACGGGCTGCTTTGATGCGCCCTACCTCTCCTACAACATCCCGACCAAGAAAAACAGACATGTTCATGGACACAAATGTTTGTCTTGTGTGGGAATCGAACCCACGAGCATCGGTGTCAAAGTCGCGGCATTCGCGACTGGCCAACTGAGCTCGTCAAAATTATTATTTGCAACAGTAATTTCAGTGGCATCGTAGTTTAGATCTATCAACTATTTGGTAACGGCTATTTTGTAATCAGTACGTATATGGCTCAATCAAAAGGCTACATTTTCAAATTTCATGAATTGCCTGCCTACAAGCATAGTATAAACAAATAAGTAGGGCGACTCGAACCCGAGCGAACGATAATAGCCTAAACACGTAGGGATGTCGCTTATAGTTTATACAATCGTCAAAAATGCATAGTCTGTCTATATACAAAATAATTTTCCCCTGTAGGGGAATAATCAGGGATCTATAATACAAAGTTTTTTTTTTACATAGACAAGGAGCTGACTACAATTTTTTCATTGCATCAAAAATACGGTCGAAATAGAATTAATTCATAGTGGCTTTACTGAATCATGTATTTATTCAAATTAAATTAAATGATTATGAAATTGCATTGAAGTTATATACTTCTTTAGGCGCGTTATGAAAAAATGATGAGTGAAATTTTAAGATAGATACTGTAACACAAAAGTAACAGGTTGAAGCTGCCCGCTAAGCCGCTCATTAAGTCACGAAAAACTGCAGCCAAATAACAATTCCCTGGACGGTTGTTGTGTTCAGCCGAGTGAGTGACGTTACATGACGTTATATGGCTGCAGTTGTCTGTGAGGTGGTAACATGACGTAGGCAATGAAAAAATTGAAAAGATTTCTGTGCGGTGGTAACGTCACTCACTCGCGTGAACAAACAAGCATACGATCCACCCAATTTAAAGCGGTCACTGTAGCTGTTTACGCTTGCAATACATTAAGTATGCCTCGCGTATTGCCACCTCTGCTGCTAACACGGCAACTCCTTAGGAGCTTACTCGTGACGTCAGTCAGATGAACACAACATCTCTCCAGGGAATTGTTATATGACTGCAGTTTTCCGTGAGGTAGTAACGTCACTCACTCGCATGAAGACAACATCCCTCCAGGGATTTGTTATTTAATAATGACAGAGAAGTATAACTTCTCACGCCCGTACAATAAGTACACGTACCCATTTTTTTTTTTGGGGCAGGGTGCATCAAATCTGCCCGTCTGGTAAAGTACCTCCACCTCACAGAAAACCGCAGCCAAATAACAACTCCCTAGAGTATTGTTGTGTACCTGAGAGTGTGAGTGAGTTCACCAGTAAGCTCCTAAGGAGTTGCTGTGTTAACAGCATCAGGTGGCATCGCGCGAGTGATACTTAATATATTACAAACGTTCAGGCTACGGTACCCGCTTTACATCAGATGGGCCGTACGCTTGTATGTCTCCCGACGTTGTATAAAAAATAGATGTTATTTTTTTTAACCACGTACGACACTGTCCAACCCTAGAACATAGTTTAGTGAACATGATATATAATGTCATTTGGGGGTCGTGTAGACAGCGCACGCCAACAGATGTCGCCCTTATGTCTACTTCTTTTTGTACGAGTAGATCGCGCTACCAAGATTATTTGTGTCGGAATGACCCTTACGAGTGTGGCTGTTAAAATCATACTTACCTGGTGTAGGGGACACCGTGATCAAGACGGCGGTTTCCCCAGGGCGAGACTTTACCATTGCACTGCGGTTTAGTTGACCCCTGTGATTACCCCTAATGTGGGTAACTCGAACACATATTTTTTTTTTAGTGGGGACTGCGTACGCGCTGTATCCTTCCTAATAAACCGCTAAAATAACAATTTGATATCATCATTGGCCTCACAGGGTAGGCATATCATTAATAGAGCAAAATCACGTCAAAATGGCGATTTTAAATCGAGGTGGTTGTGGTTACGTAACATGTATCTATAGTAGGATGTAGGAACCGAGGTAGACCAAGGCTAACCTACCACGATCAAATTGGTTGTGTTTTAACAGAAGGTGATGTCAGGAGCCCTAGGAACCGGCGAACGTGCATGAAGAGAGCTATGAATGTTAAAGAAGCGAGTGAGGTGTGTAAGCACCGTGTCTTATGGCGTTCGGTTCAATCTGCCTAACCCGCAAGTGACCTGGCGTGAAGATATACATACAGTTTAGCTTCTTAAGTTTATCTACATTCGTGTTGTTTTACAAAAAACAGAACGTAAGAGGCTGAGTAAAGCTCAGTAGCTTAGGTAGGTACTACAGTACACACATTTTTTGAGAGAGGTAGGGCGCATCAAAGCAGCCCGTCTAGAGAAGTACCTCCACCTTGCAGAAAACACCCCTGGAGGGTTGTTATGTTCCTGCGCGTGAGTGAAGTCACCAGTAAGCTCCTAATGAGTGGCTGTGTTAGCTGCGGAGGTAACATCGCACGAGTGTTCCTTAATGTGTTGCAAGCGTTAATAAGCTACTGCAACCGCTTTACATCAGGTGGACCGAATGCTTGTATGCCTAGCGATGTTGCATAAAAATCGAACGATACCACATACATATGGATATTCTTTTCGATGGGAGTAATGATATAATAAAAACTCACATATATATGAATCTGGAAAACATTACACCCCTCGGAGCAGTTGTGCAAACCAAATCAACGAAATATACCTACACAATTTCCTTCGTCAAAAATAAGCAATCTGAAGAGAAAATGTTATCTTTTCGGGAATGAGAGGTTTATTACAACGTCTAAGTGGTCTGCTCATTTCGTTGGTAAGGCCTCTCCAATGACTCAAGAATACTTAGCATCCACTGTTGAAGGAAAACTCGAAAAGTAGGCATAATATTTTCTCCACGGCGAATACCTTTTTCTCCATAGTGCTAATTTTATATGAAACTCAAATGAGTCGTGACTTCCATTAAGTTCTCCGTTTGCATGCAAGAGTTCTCAGGTTAACACGATACAATCTAGGGACCCACTCAAATCTATATGTACCTAGTCTTGCCATAAATACTGAAACAAAGAAAAAAAAATTCTATTGCAAATAACATATATTACTTTCACAGTGTGTTAGTTTAATACATAAATATAGAACAATTTAAAATATAAAAAGCTTATTCGAAGTGGTCTCCATTGGCAGCTATACAGTCCTTTAAACGTTGAGGCCAGTTATCAATAGAAGCACGCACGCTTACCATGGGAAAATTCTTCACTGCGAATCGTACGGATTGTTTTAGGCACTCACAATTATCATGGCGTTTAGAGCAAGCTGTACTCTCTAAAACTGACCATAAATCATAATCCAGCGGATTAAGATCGGGACTAGGCGACGGCCAGTCTTCAACTCTGATGAAGTCCGAAACGTTCGTTTCCAACCAAGACTGCATAGACAGAGCTTTATGACCCGGCGCCGAGTCTTGCTGAAAGGACCATTCTTGGTTATTGAACATGGGGGTCTTCACTACCTTCTCAAGAATGGTATCTTCATACACTTGTGCCGATGTTTCGATACCTTTTTCACAAAAGTATGGCTCAGTCACTCCTTCATAGCTACGAGTAATACCCCACCAAACCATCACTGAAGTCGGATAGTGCCCACGTTGTACTCTGTCGACTAATTGGGAAGCTTCATTAGAGCTTTGAGCAAAAATACGGTCATTTTGTTTCTTAAAATATTGCTCAATTGTAAAAATTTTCTCATCCGTAAACAAAATTTTTCTGTGACCTCCCTTTGCGTACCGCTTCAGTAGTTGTTTCGATTTTACCACCCTGTTCTTTTTTAAATTATCAGTTAAGAAATGACCAGTACGCCTATTATAGGCTGCAAGTCCTAAGTCATCTTTTAAAATACGCGACATGGTTCTAGGTGCTATCTTCATCTCCCGAGAAAAAATCTTTTGCTTTCGGACAGGATTTCTTCGAATTCTTTCCCTTACTGCTTTGACCACCTTTTTCGTACGAACACTACGTGGACGGCCAGATCTTTTTCTGTCATAAACAGAGGAAGTCTTATTGTACCTATTAATAGCCCGGTACACAAACATTTTACTAATACCAAGCGTATGGAGAGTTTTAAAAATTGCAATTGGCTCCATACCTACATTGTGTAATGCAATCACAGCGATTCGGTTCCCTTTATTACCCAACTCCATTTTAAAATCGCAAAATATTGTACAATGTATTGGCCCCAAAATGAGAAATTTCAATGAACAATCATATAAAAATGACAGATTCCAATTTCAAATGTAATATTTTGTTTATTTTTAATTGTAACAGTATATATCATCATCACCATTATCTCAGCCTGTATTATGCCACTGCTGAACATAGGCCTCCCCTCTAGAGTGCCATTCGTCTCGACCCTGTGCCACCTGCATTCATCGACTCCCTATAAACGTCTTGAGCTCATAATCATCATCACAGGTCCTATAACTTTAAAATTATGATACGATACCACCCCTGGGTAGCTTGTATCTTTTATTTGCGGTGTAGTTGAAAGAAGGTATCTATATCTATACATATAAATAAAATTGAAGTGTCTGTCTGTGATTTCAAAATAAAGCCTTTATCTTAAGCTCATATTATTATTTTCACGTTACCAAAGCCTAGATACGCATTTTTAACTTTTTTGTCTGTCTGTCTGTCTGTTTGTTTGTCTGGGCTAATCTTCGAAATGGCTGAACCGATTTTAACGGGACTTTTACTCGTAGGTAGAGGACTGTTCAGAGCAGAATATAGGGTACTTTTTATCACGTAAATATTTAGGGTTCCTGCGTAAAAAATGAAAATTAGGGGGAAATATCTTCCCCCTTCGGGGCAATTTTATTTTTGTTATTTTCATAGAATACGTATTTTAGGTAACATAAAATAACTACGCAATTTTATGTAATATAAATAAAATACATATACGTTGCCTCCTGTAAAGGTCAATAGATGGCGCTGTACGAAAATTGAATCGCTCTATGGTTGCATCTACGACCCTGAACTTTGTTATTTAAACAGAAACAATTTCATGTCTACAGAGAAATAAAGGCTACTAAAAGCCAAAATCTCATGCGTGCGAAGCCGCGGGCTTCTGCTAGTATTTTGTAAATCATGTCTTATCAATAATTTTTAATATTTCGTGACGATAATTATTCTTACTACTGCTCCTGTGTAGTTTGTTTTTGGACCGCTTGTACGTGTGCCGTGCCATGCCACGTACAATATACC
Organism: Pyralis farinalis; assembly: GCA_947507595.1. Lineage (NCBI taxonomy): Eukaryota > Metazoa > Arthropoda > Insecta > Lepidoptera > Pyralidae > Pyralis > Pyralis farinalis. The sequence continues at coordinate 12,174,041 of OX382258.1, read as the reverse complement.
ATAGAACCACACGTGCAGGCTTGCGATGTCATCGTTCCACTGTTGAGAATATTTCTTTGCGTACCAAAAAAATTCGGCAACTCCTATCTTTGTCGTACCATTAAAAAGTGGAACGCCTTGCCTGCTCATGTGTTCCCTCCTTCCTACAATATGGGATCCTTCAAACGAAGCGTGAAGAAGCATTGCGGGTCAGCATGGCAACGTCAACTGACAGGATACTTACTATGTAGTATTTTGTCAGTTGCAGTTGCGATTTGGGCTCCTCTTTCGCTTACCATCGAATCGCTTTACATCGACATCGATTTAGTTGCATTTAAAATAAAAAAAATATTAATTTAGAATATTTTTGTTTTTAATAATTTATAGGAATTTCTGGAGGGACTTTAAGAGCTCCCCTCCTCATTTATTACCTAAGTCACGGGGTGTTGCTATTTTTATCTCCTCAGCTGGTCTGGTGTGTCGCGGAGCTATGTTGGGGAGGTAAACGTAATTGGAGTTATCGGCTCTATTGAATAATGTTTTGGTTAGTTTTACCACAAAGTCATTTTATTGATTCTATTTTTTAACCCTCTAGCGATTAAGGCATTGGTGACGTATCGGCCTTCTCCCGTTAGTATTCTAATGGTTATGTTTTGCTGACTTTGTAACCTCTCTCAATTTTGAGGTCGTCGCCCCATGTAGTGGTCGTTCCACACTGCGAGTACCAGTATAGGGACGCCATTCGAGAATCTTTCTTACTCAGCGGTAGTCGGTATCACGAACTATGTGGCCGGTTACCTTAGTTCTACTGCGGATTTCTGATTCTGATCCTCATTTCTGATTCAATCACGCAGAGAAACCCCGTGCATAGCTCTTTTCGTAGCACGCTGAGCGACCTTGAGCTTCCTCAAGGCCCGCAGTGAAGGACCACGTCTCAGTTCCGTATGTCATCACTGGCAACACACATTATTCGAAGACCTTACTCTTTAGGCGTTGAGGTATTTTGGACGAGAAAATGTGTCGAGGTTTTCCGAACGCTGCCCAGCCGAGTTAGACACGTGTGTTGACCGCTCGGTCGAAGTTGGACTTACCTAATCGAATAATCTGCCCTGGGTAGACATATTCGTCAACAACTTGTAGCTTGGTGCTTCCAACCGTGACCGGCATAGGTGTAACATGGACATTCGACATGATCTTAGTCTTGTGCATGTTCATCTTGAGACCTACCTGATTGGAAACACTATTGAGGTCATTGAGCGTAGCGCTAAGTTCCTCCAGCAATTTCACCATGAGAACTATATCGTCGGGAAGTCGAAGGTGAGTGATGTGTTCGCCATTGATGTTTATAGCGTATCCTTTCCAATCTAAGAGCCTGAAGACATCTTCCAATATAACATCGCCCAATCTTTCACCTTTTTGTACTTGGATCGGTTTCGTACTCTGGCCCTGTACTCGGATACACATACCATGTTCAGTAGCCGTAGCCGGCATCGCTGGAGATACTACAGTCTCTCCACCGCCCATGTCTCAACGGAATTAAAACTTTTTCATAGTCCATATTTGCCAAACATAAGCCCTAAGCCAATAAGCCAATGTGCCCACATTGTACTCTTCAGTCTCCTGTATAATCTGGCGGACAGTATGTGTGTGATTCACGTTGCTAAAGCCTTTTCGGAATCCGGCTTGTTCGGGAGGCTGGAATTCTGGAATCTACGTGCGAGTTTTTTTTCATACCACTAAGGTGGTAATCAAGCATACGGCCTGCCTGATGGCAAAGAGTCACCGTAGCCTATGGACATTTGCAACACCAGGAGTGTCACTCATGCGTTGCCGACCCTTAAAGAGATGGTTTGTGATGATGAAAACAGTACATAAACGCGGCTCAGCCTGTAGAAGCGATATCAGCCTGTAGTTCTTCAAAAGGGTTACTATCACACTTTTTGAAAAACAACTTGACAAGTCTTATGCTTCACGGAAACTATGATGGAATTGAATAGCCTAAGTAAGCCTAGTAATAGCCTAGTAATAGTAAAGAACTACAAGTATCGGCTTTCCGCCCGCTTTCAGAAACTCCGCCGTAATTCCGTCCTCACCCTCTTTTATGGGGCAATGTATACGGTTCTATAACAAACTTCCCAGCAATATAAGAGAATTGTCAATTAACAAATTTAAAACTACTATTAAAGCCAAATTGTGTAGCAGGGCATATTATAAAGTATCTGACTATATTAATGATAAAAATGCCTGGGAGTGAGTCGATCCAATTATAATGACATAAAATATGTAAATTTGTTTGGATACCAAAAGAGGGATGTCTGAGTTTTTTGGCAGTATTTTTATCAGTGCTCACCTAGTCATAAACTGCACGGTAGGGTAAAAAATTGTGACGATTCCAAACAAATGTAGCCATTTTTACGGAATAAAAAGATTTTGACTTTGACTTTGACCCGGTCCAAGCATTGTAAGCAGCCTGCTTAAGATGATTGGCTTCCCTACAATGCCGATTAAACCACGGCCGCTTTTTAGCTCCCGTAGTAGCTACAAGGCGATTGGAAATGTAGCATTCCATGCCATCCAATATCGCCGCAGCCACTGCGGTTGCGCAGGAATCAATGTCGTTTGATTTGAAGCACAGCTGCCGCCACGGATACGATGCGTAGAATTCACGCAATCCACCCCAGTCTGCCGACCTATAGTGCCATACGCGACGACATCCGGCAGGCCGAAGCGGGTGAGACAATGATACGACGACCCAAGCGGCGCAGCCACTGAGATGTTGTATTCATACGGACGTATGGTCAGCAGAAGGTCCAGTAGAGAGCTTGCATGGCCCTCTACGTCAGGTATTGCCGTGGGAGAATGAACCAATTGCGACAAAAAACCAAGAGCCAAGCCACTCGGCATGGTGGAATTGAAGTGTCCCAAAATCACTAACTCCGCGAAGAGATACTGTTCAATGACTCAGTCAGTCGCCCTTTGCAGGCGTTCGAACAACCAAGTTGTGCCTGTGTCACCGCTATAGGACCTGTAAAGGCACGCGTAGATCCAGGTGTGGCCGCCATGATCCACACGTACCCATAATATCGACAGGTCCCTGTCTTCAAGATTATGCAATCGGCGATAACAAATATCCTCCCGAAAGAACAAGCATATCCCGGCATGACGCACAAATAAATGCTCTAGTTTCTACCCGGGGTAATGCAAGTAACAAGTGTCAGCCGGTGAGAACATTTGTCTCAGTGAGGAAAAAAAAATGGTCAGCCGCGCCATATCCAGGTGATGATGGAACGCGTTGATGTTCGAGTGCAGAACCTTGATGTTGCAAAAGTCCACATACGTTGTGGAGGGGGTGGCCGGTGTATATTTTTTTTTCTGTTCCCTTTTTGCCATGATTTGCCTTCTCCGGCATGACCAACACAACAACCTTCTGCAACAGGGACTTTGCACAGGCTAGCGGTTCAGCCTCCCGGGGCGTAGGAACCCTACTAACTTGCGGGCGGCCAGCGGTCAACCGTTTCACCAGGTCTCCCTGACCGCCACGCCAGCCTGCCGCGCCCACACTGCTAATGGTGGTTCGACATCGGTCGATCCTCACGCCGTCCGCACAACGACCTCTCAGTTAACTGGCGACCTTACTCACGCACAGGAACACAACAATCCTTTCGGAGTTGTTATTTAGCTGCGGTCTTCTGTAAGGTGGAGGTGCTTCCCCAGATGAATGTTTGGAGCAAAAAGTCATGCTATGTCCCACCGCAACAGATAAAAAATCGTAGGGCATGGAGCATAGCACGACCTCTCGCTGGATCCTACGTCTCTTTGTTTTAGTTAACGGACCCTGCCAATAAGAAGATATCTATGTGTATGTATGTATATATTTTTTTTTATATTAGTTCAGCATAGTGGCTCCTCTTTGCCTGATGGTAAGCGAAAGAGGAGCCCAAATCGCAACTGCAACTGACAAAATACTACACCGTATCCTGTCAGTTGACGCTGCCATGCTGACCCGCAAGATGCTTCTTCACGCTTCGTTTGAAGGATCCCATATTGTAGGAAGGAGGGAACACATGTGCAGGCAAGGCGTTCCACTTTTTAATGGTACGACAAAGATAGGAGTTGCCGAACTTTTTGGTACGCGAAGAGATATTCTTAACAGTGGAACGATGACGTCGCAAACCCACACGTGTGGTTCTATGCCGGAAGGGTGAGGGTGGGATAAGGGAAAACAGTTCTTCAGAGGACTCGCCATGGTAAAGGCGGTAAAATACACTTAGAGAGCCTATGTCCCTACGGAGTCGAAGAGGTTCTAGGTTTTTGGTGACCTCTTCGTCGTCAATTATGCGAATAGCCCGTCGCTGCAACCTATCGAGAGCCTCAAGAAGATACTGTGCGGAGCCGTCCCAGAGATGCGAGCAATACTCCACGGAGGCGCGAACTTGTGTCTTATAAAGCAGACAAAGCTGGTCCGGCGCGAAGAACCGGCGCACCCTGATCAGGACTCCGAGTATATCTTCAATCCAGGTCCCTTGCGGGGTAGGCAGAGAGAACCGAGCGCCATAAGACGCGGTCCTTACATACTTCACTCGCTTCTCTAACATTCTTAGCTCTTTTCATGCACGCTCGCGGATTCCTGGGGCTCTCCTGACATCACTTTTTGATAAAACACGACCAATTTGGTCTTGGTAGGTTAGTCTTGGTCTTCTTGGTCTTACAAATTAGATGTGTAAGATATCTATCTATCTATAACTTCACGCCAAATCCCTTACGGGGTAGGCAGAGAGAACTAAGATATATGTAAGATATCACTATAAGATTTGTTTGGACATTACGGAAAACAATTTTTATTTAATTAATTTTCTTAATATCAGCTAAATAGATATTAAATAAATATTGGTTCCTGATTTGGACACCTTCCAGAATTGGCATGGCGGATGTTAGATGGCCAAGTCATGAAACGGCGACGTATCATGAAAAGCCGAATTCAACTATCTATTCTACAGACATAGGTAATTAGTAGTCACTATCATTATGAACATACGAATATGCGATATTAAAAATATCTTATATTCGTATAATGGAAATTGTTTATTTTTATAACGATAAATATGTCCTAAAATGTAATTTCTAGTCTCAGATTCTAATAAATTTAAAATACAAATTTTTCGGATCATTGACCTAAGCGAGGTCAAAAGAGGTTATAATTCATTACTATTATTTGATTTATTCTCTGCTTGCAGTAGGGAAGTGACAACCGCACTGGCCATTCGTAATTTGAAATTAAAAAAATAACTTACCGAATTTAGAACACCAAATGTCATAGAAACAATAATCTACGATTTTTTCTGTGAATAAACGACAGTTTGACGTGAGCGTCGAGGTTTTTTTGTTACAAAAATAATTGAATATTGCAAATAATGTTTTCAGATGATGAAATAAAAGAAATGCGAGATGGCACTTTCACGAAACCGAGCGATGAACTAATAAGGTGTGCGATCTTCGATTATTTTTGAAAGAGACTAAATACAGTTACTTGACCGCAGCCATATTGAATAGTTGTTAAATTTATCTTTTGGTTTTTGTTTAAAAATTTGATGAAGTGTTATATTGTTTTTCAGCATACGCGAAATTTGTCTCAATGACAAGTTTGACAAAAAGGATTTTGGATTTAATGATTCGCTCCTCCCTACATCTGGCAGAAATGAAGTATGTACCTATGTATCAAATTAGAATTTCGGTTCTATATAAGCGTTGTGGTAGTTTTTTCTACTTTTGGAGTTTTCATAGTTTTTGGTGATTTATAATTTCTAAGTACGTCGTTACGGGTTTGATTCCACGCTCAGCCATTTTCTGCTGCGTATCTACAACTGACGTTTACATAATACTTAGCTAATTATTCAACTGGTAAACAAAATATAATTACAACATCAGGAAGCAAAAAGCACGCCTAACCGATGGAAAGTCGTTGTTGTAGCCTTGCGTGTTATGAACGCTTGCAGTACGAGTTGTATCGCTCGCACGTTGTCACGCTGCTTACACTGCAAACCTTCGAGAACCTTACTTGCAACCCCACACTCGCAGAAATACAACAATTGGGAGTTATTTGGTTGTAGTGTTTAATGTAAAATAGGTTTTCAGGATAGTTATATATCTCGATAATTTAAAATACTGAACATTATACAAAATTTTATCCAAATCGAGGTACACAAAATGCAACAGTTACAATGACAGTCTTATAATATCGTCTACAGACGCATATTGTAATTGAAATGTGAAGTTGCTTAGGATTATGATATCAACTACGATTATAGTATTTATTATTTAACGAGTGAATGGATTTGATTTTATACTCCGGAAAAATTTTATAACTCCTGTAGGATGGCTATGTTTGTATAGAAATTGTTCATGTGACGTATAAATTGATAAGTTAAAATATTTATCACTTTATTCTTGGCAAATTGCACGGCTCCTGTGGAATAGATCTAGAGCGTAGAGAATCATAGAATTCAAAGAGTCATAAAGTCTAAGTGTCTTAGAGGGGTTCGTACTATTATAAATGTAAAAGTGTATATATTTGTTTAGTCCTTTCTTCGAATCAAAACGGAGCGACGAATTGACGTGTTTTTTTTTTGTATGGAGATTGGTTTTTGTATGGAGGGCTGGACAGTGACATAGGCTACTTTTACTGCGGCAAAATATCTTACTCCCACAGGAAAACACGCTTTGTTTCCCATTGACCACGCGGGCCAAGCCGCGGGTAACAGCTAGTAGTTTCATATGAACTCTCTGCAGTGGTTCTCACGTGCCATTTTCATGACTACCCGTCTAAATTCAGATAGATATCTGACTACGGCTAAATAAAACCTCATACAAAAAAAGCTTAGGGTGTTACCACACTAATCTGCTTTTGCTCATTGACGGATACCGAGCGATAAACAATTGATCGATAGTTGTGGTAGCTTTGGCTGATCGACGGATACTGTCCGGCTATATTCCATCAGTATCCTCCAAAATGTATTCAGAAGAGGACGTGTTGTTGTTGGCCAATACGATGTTGTTATTCCTTCTTCTACTCGTACTATTACGGAGACGCAAACGCAAAAGACTTTGGATGAAACGAGAACGGTTATTCCATTCGATCATCGATCGATATGTGTAGTACGAGTATAAACTGTCGATCGACGTCGACTAATCCATGACATCGCCATGTTCGGGTAAAAAGAAAAGCTCTTGTATATAATGATTAATTTCTTGCAACAGCTGGACGTCTCTCGCTCCTTATTTCGAGATGGTTTCTTCTCTGATGGTTTGGAGCAACCGCAAGCGAGGTTTGCTTGGACTGAAGAGGATGAGAATATAGCATCTTTGCTCTCGGAGCCAGGTTTTGGAACAACAGGACAGACTCTCTTTGGGAAGGACCTAGACCTGGACGCAGCTCTTAAGAGCGAGATGAAGGTGACTTATTTTTACTTAGTATTATTTTTACACAAAGTCGGGGGTCTACATGCATACGTCCGTCTGATGTAAAGTGGTTACCGTAGCCTATGAACGCTTGCAATACATTATCTCTCGCGCGTTGCCACCACTGCTGCTAACACATTCTATTCACTCACTCGCAGGAACACAACAACCTTTCAGGCAGTTATTATTTGTCTGCGATTTTCGGTGGAAGTACTTCCCCAGACGGCCTGCTTTGATGCGTCCTACCTCTCTTAAAAACACCCAGATCAAGACTAACAATATGAGCGCTTACAAGGACACTTAGGGGTATATATGGGTCACTATTATCTTTAGAGTCAAAGCCTCCTGCATATGATGCACCTTACTAATTAACAAATGAGGATCTGGGGTAGGTAGGAGGAATTTTAACAGCCAGACTGGAAATATAACTCTACCTGCCAGGACACCGCAAATATATAACTCCCTGGAGGGCGTTGTGCTCCTCCTAGTAAGTGAGGATACTAGTAAGCTCCTGAAGAGTTGCTGTGTTAGAAGCGGCAGTGGCAGCATCCTAACGAGTGAGTAATTTTACAAGGGTTTCATTTTTACTTTCAGAGGTAATTCTTAAATAGTAGAAGGTAATCGGGCAATATCTCGCTTGTGTATGCTTTCATCCTAAGTGTAGTACAATTTTCAGGAGGCAGACGCACCAGGTCTAGAGTTCCATTCCACTAGTCGAAACGGATTGGTGTTCAGTAAGAAACCATATACGGAATCCCAACCAGTCACGTCCACCTCTATGACTTCTGGAACAAGTGAGTAGCGTTGTGTTACTTTCAGGACTCTTTTACGGAGTCAGCGCGTTCAAGTAAGTATTTTAATGGTAGGTATGTGTAATTTTGCCAGCTTCTACTGACCGTATTTTTTCATTGTAAATATATTAACATGTCCAAGTGGACATAGTTCCTTAATGAATCGAAACCTCGAAGGAAATAATCTATGGAGAACCAATGAGAACAATTTTGCATTGTAACTCAATTCATCGCTACGAGTCGTTTCGTCACAGTACTCAGTAATTTCTCTACCATATCTCACCCTTCAAACCGGAACACAGGTATATAAATATAGCTGCTTGGCGGTAGAAATAGGTTGGTGAGACAGAGGTACCCATGCAGGCGACTTTTGTACAAAGTCTCCCTCTGGTGAAAAAACCTTCTAAATATAAAACAATAAGTAGTTATGGGGACAGCCGACAGAACTGAAAACTTAGTCATAGCTACAGATAGGTAGTATTAAATTTTCATGTCGGTGACGTAACATATCGATGATTCGAAATTCATCAGCTACATATTTGAAATTTTCACTTCAAATATTAAGTTGTTACATTATACGTGAGGTTGGGTATACGGTATACCTACTCCTCACTGTCTTATCTGTCCCTTATTTATTTATTGATCACATTCATGCAGATCGCAAGGGTAGTAAAGGTGCATGCAAGGTGGATAAGACTGACCCTCGCTCCAGGCTTCACTTCGTCAAGTATGTGAAGAGGCACGAACGTACTGTCAAGCTTTGGGAATGTGGCATATGTAAGTATATTAACAATTAGCTGATGTCCGCGACTCCGGGGCGTCGTGGAGTGGTTGTTCAAGTCTTATGTAGGAACCCTAAACAATTTCTGGGAAAAGTAGGTCCCAGAAATGTTGTTGACCCGGTGAATATTTAAAAGCAATGATCACCTTGTCAACCATCGCATTTCATTATAATTTAGATTTTACATAATGCTTGCGCAAGATTCAGTTTCAAACATGACTGTTTTGTTTTTTGTATAGATAGCAATTTCGCTGCATCGATATTTAAAAATTTAAAGAATAACGAAACAGATATACAATGCATAAGTGGAAGGATGTAGGAGCCGAGGAAGACCAAGACTAACCTACCATTACCAAATTGGTCGTGTTTTATCAGAAGGTGATGTAAGGACCGCGTCTTATGGCGCTCGGTTTTCTCTGCCTACAAGGGATTTGGCGTGAAGCTAAAGATAGATATTTAAAAATATATTTCTTGACAATCATTACTTAGCAAATCTTCCGTTTCTACACCAATATTATATTATAAATGCGAAATGAACTATAAATTTCTGTTTGTCATGGTATAATTAATTTAAACCACTCGCGTTAATACGAGTATGTTTACAGTAGTCCTCATGTAAGTGGAAGCCCCATAATAAATAACATGGCAGTAGGCTCAGCTCAATCGCATATGCATTTTAATCGGCCCTATAAACGTACGTTAAAAATAATGGAACCGCGATTATACGTTTTCAGATATTAGTACTAAATAGTCATGTTCATTTTTCGAAATGTTGAACCCCTGCGCTTTATAGGTTTTTAGGCTGGGAAAATAACCTAAGTTCCGTTATTAAAAGTATTACGTATTCCAGGTAGCCGTGAATTCCAACATCAATATACACTAATGCGTCACCTACCAACTCACACTGACGAGAGGAACTTCCACTGCGACACCTGCGGCAAGAGCTTCAGACAGCTGTCAACTCTCAGTCAGCACCGTGCTATACATTCTACCGAAAGGCCATATACATGTGAAGTAAGTAAAATATGATAGTAAATTCCTGGGGTAACAACGAAAGATCCTTCTTTGGTACTTTCAGGGCGCTACTTTTTATTTTTTTAATTTCACTCTGCTTTATAAATTTAAAAATATTACAAGGTTATCTCATCAAAAATGAATATTTTGAATGCTGTAGTGGATAGTGTGGATACCTATATAAATTGGATGTTCATAGTGTGAAGAATTAGTGGTATTGTGGTATTAGTTGAGTATGGTAGGTGTATGGATTTACGCTATGGCATCTACTGCTAACGGAGGCTGTATGATCACATTTTAAGAAGAATTAGTTTAATCGTATGAATTAAGGAGGATTTTCATGAATCCAAGCATTGTAAGTTGTATACAAATTACTTCATAACCACCCTCCCGCCTCGTCGCTTTGAACCTTGCCTTGCACGATACCGGTTTTACATACAACCATAGTGTAATAATTAGTAATTACCTATTACACTATGATATGAGTGATCGCGTAATATCGATAAATTCATATGGTATTATTTAAATTATGCACTTTTTAATTTTCAGCTGCCGTCCCAGTGTTAATGAGAATTGAGAAAAAAAATAGATTTTTATAGATTATTTTTAAGTCGATTTTTTTCCCCATATTTTGATTACATACAAAATTATATTTTAAAGTAGGATATTTTTCCTTGGATACGTTACGTTAATATCGATAACTGAATACTACTATTAAATTATTACACTGCGGTCATTACTTCAGTACCATATGATACTTCGATACTCGCACGTGAAATTATTAGATAATGTATCTTTGATATTTTTTTCGAGCTAGATTTTCTTTAAGGACTCTAGGTGAGCCAGCATAGCTGATTTATACAATCAAACTAGACTGGGTCTATAATGGAGCGCTAAACGTTTTTAACTACGCTGCGCATTCTAATTTCGCATTGATAAACTACTATTTATCAATGCGAAATTAGAATGCTTAATCACTCGTTTTACGTAGTAGACACATATTTGCTAATACCTAAATTCTATGTAGATACTTACTACTACATACTTTAGAGTGTAGCTTCTCTGTTCTGAATACATTGCACAATGAGATTATTGGAACAGTGTTCTGCAAACTTAATGTCATGGAAACAGAAAATCTCAACGTTTATTTAATATTTTGTTTTTTTTTTTCACTTAAATCTCGGATCAGGCGTGCCCAGGGATATGAATCCAATGCGTAGAGGCACCTTTAAGAAGATTGACGTAATGTTGTACACCTGCCGTGACAGGCTCCAAGGGATATCAATGAAAAAATATAAATACCCATGAGCAAGTCTCGGTAGGTATTGGGACTATTGCGAATATGTGGGAAATTATTATGTAATTTAATATTTTGTAAATATATAATAATAATTATATAAATAATACAATAATTAATATTCTTTATTATTACTATCAATATAATAGGTACAGTTGTTTAATGAGAAATGTGAGCCTGCTTAACTAAGCTAGTGAGAGAGTGGCTTGGAGCAATCGTTGATGACACTGTTCTTGTACGTTCGTAGATCATCCTCACTTGAGTCTCTACCTGTGTAATAGACATTAGGTATCTTCATAACATTCTGCCAAAACTTTTTTTAAACACTTTTTCGCGCATATCAACTAAAGAACACGGTGTGCCACGTCGCACACCTTCCGGAACAATGATTCGTAGATACATCAACAACAATGCAGAAGATACATCGATGCATCTGTAGTTGCAAGAAACGATCCATTCTACGTTAGCTAAGCAAACCATATGCCCGTTTGCCATCTAAGTAATTATTTGATATTAATATCATCCTGTTCTCTTCCTTTCATATCACCAGGTATGCAATAAAACGTTCAACCGCGTGTCCACCCTGATCTCCCATCGCAAGACCCACTCCGACGTGAAACCGTACAAATGTCACGTCTGTCCAAAAGGATTCCATCAGAAAGGTTACCATTAGAAATTCCACTCCTATCCATCCTTCCTCTACATTATTTACTTGTAAATTAATATGAATAATGATATAGGTAGATTTGCTTTATTGTAGAAAGCTCGTCAAATATCTAGAGGTATATGAGGTAGGGCGCATCAAAGCAGCCCGTCTGGGGAAGTACCTCCACCTCACAGAAAACCGCAGCCAAATAACAACTCCCTAGAGGGTTGTGTTCCTGCATGTGGGTGAGGTCACCAGTAAGCTCCCAAGGAGTTGCTGTGTTGTGTGTTGCAAGCAGAGGAGGCATCACGCGAGTGATAATTAATATATCGCAAGCGTTAATAGGCTACGGTATCCGCTTAACATCAGGTGGGCCGTATGCTTGTATGCCTCCCTACGTAATATAAAAAAAGTCTAGTTCGTTCTGAAGTTATTCTGCGCACGTGTACTCCATACATCTTACTACTGCGCAAACGAAATGTGCTATGTTCAGAGCTAAGTAGAAGTTTGTCGCGATCTGCTGAATGTAAAACGAAAATACCCGTTGATGTATATCTTTTTTTAGGTTTCATATCTTTAAAATAAAGACAGAAACAGACCCTTATGAGGTTACCTCATTATGTCTGTCTGCCAAGACTATTTTCTCAGAAATGGTTTGAAGCTATTGTTATAGAAAGTAGCATAGAAGTAACTAATTGTTGTCAATAATTATAGTACACGCTCGTTTGCTTCATTTTAGTATATTTGTTTAATTTATTAATTTTATTATCTAAATAAACTATAAGAAAACATTCGTGATATTTTAGTAAAAAAGGATAAACCGAGGGACAGAAGATAAGTATACAATGCTTGTGGAGTTGAGCCACAGCGTGCAGATACGCAGTGGTTCGACACATAATGCGCACTTCTCAAAGTGTTGTATGTGTGAGTGTTATCTTTAACGAATACATTCAGCACTATCGTTTAAGTTTTATAAATGTGAAATGAAACGAATTTTTAAACAATAAGAACAGTTACTGATTACTACATAAATTCTATTTGTGCATATTATATTTCATCCAAATCCATTCCGCCATTATTTAATGAATTTTTACATATAAAAAAGATATTAGATTTTGAAATATATAGTAATGTAGGTATTGCCAACTAAGTTGCTTTTTCATTGGTCCAGGAAATCTTCGTAACCATCTGTTTACTCACACCAACGAGCGGCCTTATCGCTGTCCCATTTGCTTGAAAGGATTCAATCAACAATCCAATTTAGTTTGTCATAAAAATAAGGTAAGTGATTTTCTATCCTACCCTTGATTCTATATTTCTCATTATATAAAACATCTAGTTCGTGGGCGTGCTGTTAATTTTCTTCAGAGTTACTATGTTGTCGGCTAAATAAGGATACCGATCGCCTGATGTGCATTTGACACTACTAGTAGTAGTAAAGACGTAGGAAGGAAACACTAAGTACATGGTTTAAGGTTACCTTCGCTCGTATATTGCCAATGCCACAACTCGTCAAGAGCTTTCTCTCTTCTATATTTTGGTAATCAGCAGGAGGCATCACATGCAAGTGAGGAAATTCCAATTTCATTGTCTTTGTCAATAAAGACAATGGAACTCAGATGATCCATCATCATCTCTTCTTCTTAGCGTTATTCCGTTTCCTAATCCTTTAGGATTGGTTGGGTCCGCTACCAAAGCCCAAGAATTTGGTAAAAATACAAATTTTTACATGAAGCGACTGTTGTCAGACCTCCAGAATTCTGGATTCTGAAGGTCTGACAGCAGTCACTGCAGAAAACTCGCGGCAAAACCAGGTCTTTCTTAGGTTAGGTCACACGTCTTTCAAAGTATAATTTGTTGGAAGTATGGGTTTCAGTCGGTCCATCACTCGCTTTTTTAACAATCATAGCTTTTTCATATTATGTATGTTCTGAGTACTTTGCTAATTTCGCATTACACCCAAGTTTATTAATTTCCTTCGGATTTTTCTTCATATTTATCATTTCATTTTCTTTGCTGAATATTTCAAGTGTTTCTATATAGTTAATAGATTCAGGCGTTATTTTGCGAAAGTCAAATTTACATGCAATTTGATCTAACCCTGGTGGCGGAAGCACACAAAGCAGGTTAGATCAAATTGCATGTTTCTATATACTTATAACATATAATTTTGTATTTTCCAAGGCACACCCTGATGATAATTGTGATGTAACTAATCCTGGAAGTAGCACTCCTCATCTAATAATCCTTGATCCAGAAAGTCAAACTGATTCCACCAGGTAAGTAATCAAATTATAATTAACTTCACTTCTCCAACTTCGCTCATTTTCTCTTTGAAAATTATTTTCTGTGTGATAGGGCCGACCGGGGAAGTACCTCTTATCACGAGAAAACTGCAGCCAAACAACATCTTCCTGGGTTATTGTGTTCATGCGACTGAGTGATGTAACTATTAAGCACCTGACGAGTGCTATGTTAGCAGCGGGGTTGACGACACGTGAGCGGTATATAAGGACGTATTGCTAACGTTCATAGGTTACGGTAATCACCTTATATGATAGGCCGTAGACTTATATGCATCCCTTTTTTTTTTTTTTTTTTTGTGACGCGGGGAAAAATGCGTTACGCACACCACCGGTACCTGGGTGGCCTCCGGTGGTAGTGTGGGACTCCCCGTCGGCTGTCCGACGGTATACCCACTAAACGACCCCGCGAAATGCCATCAGCCGCGTTGGTGTGGTGCCCCGGATCTGTCAGCAACAGGGCACCACTGCGACTGGCCAGCCCCTCAAAAGGGGCCGGACTTCTCCTCTCTAGGGGCCGTCCCGGCAAATTGGGACAGCCCCTCCGGCGGCGGGACCATTATGGGGCCAGGTTCCCATCCTGACCCCTAGTCCCAACGATTAGGGAGGCGGCAGTAGGTGCGCGTAGCGCCTACGCCGCACTCCCGTCCGCCGTCTCCGGAGCGGGACAGCCAAGGGATCATCCTCCCTGTCCCGCTCCGCGGCCTCCTTCTGGGACATGACCGTCTCACAGAAGGAGGCCATCGCCTGCCAGGCACTGTCACTCCCGAGCATGAAGCGGACCACGCTCGGGAGCGAGAGGTCCGCGCTTCCTAGCGCGGACACCAGATCATGGCGCTGCTGAGACCATCTGGGACACTGCTCCAACGTGTGTTGAGCAGTGTCCTCGGCCGCGCCACAATCGTGGCAGCCTGGCCGCTCCTCCCGCCTCGCGACCCGGTGCAAGTACTCACCGAAGCACCCATGCCCGGTGAGCACCTGCACCATGCGGAAGGTGAGGGGTTTGCGCCTTCGGCGCATCCACGCCTCCAGGACCGGGCGCAGCGCATCCGCAACGCGGACTCCATACCGCGGCTGCGCCAGGTCCTCCCCCCACCTCCGCATCATCTCCACATGCCCTCGCTGGCGATACCGCCCCACCTCCACCGACGTGGGGCGCTCGCCGAGACTCCTCCTTTCAGCAACGAAGCTATACACCTCGGCGAGCACCTCCGCCACCAACTCCCAGGGCGGGTCGCCAGCGAGGGCGGTCGCGGCCGTCCAAGCCACCGTACGGTACCCCCTTATTGCCCTCTGCGCTATGACCCGCTGCGCTCTGCGCAGCTGAGTCCTGTTCCTAGCGCAGAGGGCGTCCGCCCATATGGGGGCACCGTACGTGGCCATACTCCGGCAGATGCCGGAGTACAGCCGCCTGCACGCGGCGCTGGGCCCGCCCAAATTAGGCAGGAGGCGACCCAGCGCCGCCGCAGCTCTGATGACCTTCGGTCCCAACCGCTCGAAGTGGGGGCCGAAGGTCCATCGTCCGTCAAGGGTGAGGCCCAGGTAGCTCATCTGGGCACTCACCCTTATCCTTTCTCCTCCTATTTGGAGGTGTGCTCCGGGGGGAGGGCCCCGTCTGCCGGTCCCGCGGAAGAGGAGGGCCTCGGTCTTGTCCAAACGGACCCGAAGCCCAAGCCTCTCTATACGGCTGACCACCAGTCCTACTCCGACTTCGGCCAGCCGCGCCGCCTCCACAAAGGTATTACCCCGGGACGCGACAAGGGTGTCATCTGCATAGCAGATGACACTCATCCCGGGGAGGAGACGGCCCCGCAGGACCCAGTCGTATGCGAGGTCCCATAGAATGGGGCCCAGAACGGACCCCTGCGGGACCCCGCACCCGACAGACCTCCTGACCATACGGCCCCTCGCATCCTCGAAGCACACCTCCCTGTCCTCCAAGTATGCCTTCAACAGTCTCCCCAAGTACGGAGGCACCTCAAAGTACTTGAGGGCCTCCAGTATGGTACTGTGGGGGAGGCTGTTGAAGGCATTGGCGATGTCAAGCGACACCGCCACCACCACCTTACCCTCGCGCTCCGCATCCTCCGTCACCGACCTTAGGCGCCTAATGGCGTCGACGGTCGACCGCCTGGCCCGGAACCCAAACTGGGCATCCGATAGGCCCGGTCCCGGGCCATCCTCCAAATGCTGAGCGAGGCGGGAAGCGACAACCCTTTCTAGGGCTTTCCCCGCCTCGTTCAGCAGAACGACTGGTCGAACCGCCGACCCCGAGTCCGGGGGCCGGTCTCCCTTCAACAGAAGGCAGAGCCGGCCCACCCTGAAGGGTCCCGGGCAGCCCCCCGACCGCAAGCAGCAGTCGAGGAGCTCCCGGAACCTGTCTCCGAGGTGCACGAGAGCCAACGCAAGCACCTTCCCGTGCACCCCGTCCGGACCCGGCGCCCTCTTCTTGCCTCGGAGGCGGTCCACGACCGCCTCCATCTCCTGGTCGGTGACGGGCGGCGGAGCGCCCTCCTCCTCTCCTCTGGAGTCCGACGATCGGGCCATTCTCGGGGGAGCGTACCCCCGTGGGGTGTCGGGGAAGAGTTCCCCGACAACCCTCTCCAACAGGGCTGGCTGGAGAGTCTCCGTCAGTGGGGCCGACTGAGCGCGGATCTTGTTCCGCGCTCCTCTGTACGGTCGGCCCCACGGGTCCCTGTCTAGGCCCTCCAGCAGCTCCTGCCACGCTCCCTCCTTGGCCCTACTTATGGCCATCTGCAAGGCCCTCTTCTTCTCCACGTAGATGCCGTGCAGATGGCCATCTCGTCCTTCGTCCCGGGGGCGGCGACGCCTGCTCCGGGTGTACGCTCTACGCGCCCCGTTGCAGGCGTCCCGAAGGTCGGCTATCTCCGCCGACCACCAGTAGACCGCCCGCCTTGGGGGCGGACGCCCAACACTGGGCATGGCCGCCCTGCACACCGCCGTGAAGGCGTCGCAGAGACGGCCAGCCCCTTGCTCCACCCCCAAATCCACCATCGGCGGGAGGCCCCAGCGGCCGACTATGGCCGCCTCCTCTGCCAGTTCCCGGTCGAGCTTTGTGAGTGCCCAACGCGGGAACCGGCTCCGCCACCGGGACGAAATCGCCGAACTCCCGGGGGCTCGAGACACCCCGAACCTGATGTACCTATGGTCCGAGAGTGTCTCTACCCCCGTTTCTACCCTCCAATCCTCCACTCGGCGCGCGGTGGACGCGGTGGCGAAGGACAGATCCACCACCGACCCTCCGTTCCACCGCACGCACGTGTGGACTGTCCCCCTATTCAAGAGGGACAGTCCCGCGGCCAGCGCCCACTCCTCCACCTTCCGCCCTTTGGCTCCCGTGGCCGGGTTCCCCCACGCCGTGGACTTGGCGTTGAAGTCCCCGGCCACGACAACCTGGGCGGGCGCTAGCCGCCTCACTGCCGACCCCAGAGCGTCGAGCAGCCGCTCCAAGGCCGGCAGGTCGCGGCTCGGGGAAAAGTACACACCGATGATTGCGTACTCTCCCCGAACCGCCGCCACGTATCCCGCCCCCCTCCCACTCACCACGAGTGGAGGGCTGGCGCCAGGCCTCGTGACGATGGCCACGGAACCGTCCAGATCCCCGGCCCAGTTAGGCCGGGAGGGCACGGAATATGGTTCCGCAACCACCGCCACGTCCACGTCCCACTCCGCCATGGTCTGCAGGAAAAGGTCCTGTGCCCCAGCGGAGTGGTTGACGTTGGCCTGCAGGAAGCGGGGATGTCCGGCCATTACTCGGACATCCCAGCCTCAGGCGCCTTCTGCCGCCCACTTCCGCGGGAGATGGGGGGCGTTCTCCCGCGGATGGATGGGGGGTTGCAGAGACGGCCCCCCATCACATGGCTGGCCTTCCGGCCGGCGTCTGCGCACACGGCACAGCGGGCCTGGGCCGAGCAGCCCGAGGCGATGTGCCCCGGCTGCCCGCACCTATAACATAACCGGCTGCGGTCCTCCTTGGAGGGGCACAGCTCAGCGGTGTGCCCCTTCCCCATGCACTTGAAACAGTGCATGGGGCGCGCCTCCAGCAAGTGGAGCTGCGCCCTGCTCCAGCCCACCCCGATACTGCCCAGCTCAAGCAGCTTCTTCGCTGCCGTGAGCGGGCAGCGCATCAGGGCGGAACTAGAGTTCCGCCAGTCCGGGCGGATTTCGCCCACCCGGACCTGCTCAGGGGTGCAGCCCCCCTCCCGCGCGACCGCAGCCTGGACCCGCTGTGCCGTAGCGGCGTCGTCCAGACCCGTGAGGCGGAACTCCGCACACTTCACGGGCCTGGACACCTCCACGACGCCAGACAAGGCGGCCGTTAACTTGGCCGCCAGGGCGTCAGCCTTTTCGTGACTGGAGGAGCCTGGTACCTCTATGAGCCTCGCTCCGGTCGCAGATTTCCGGATCCGAAGCGAGGCGATTCCGAGCTCCCCCAGATTCACCTCCCGCTCGGCTTTTAACAGGGCCGAGGCATATGATGCCCCCCCTTGGGCTGCCTCCGGCCGTAACTTTAATATTACGGCCGTGGAGCCGGGGAGCACCACCTTGGCCTTGCGGCCCTCCTCCTTGCCCGCGGGGGTAGAGGCTGACGCCTTGGCGGGCGCTGGCCCCGCAGGAGTCGCGAGGGCCGCGGTTTTCCGCGGCTTGCGGCGGACCACCTCGGTCCACGATGCCACCTTCGGGACCTCGGCGGTCCCTGCCGCCGCCGAGGGCGTCGCCGCGACCCTAGATGTGGACGGCCCGAAGCTCGTCCACGACTCCTCGCTGGCACCAGTACGGCGGGCGGGACCCACTTTTGCGGCCCGCCTCGCCCGAGGGCGCACATCCAGCTCGGCCGGCGAGCTCGCCTTCTGCGGAGCTGGAGCCGGTCGTCCCGCTCTCTCGATGGCCGCTCTTGCGGCCTTGGCCACCCCCGACTTGTCACCCGCCAATGGCGGACGGGTGACGGCGGGGGGAGGCAACCGAGACTCCAGCTCCGCGAGACGTCCGTCAACTAGGTTGCCGACGAGCCGGGCGATATTGCTCTCCAGAGCCTCGAGATCGACCGGGCCCGTCGGCCCCTGCGCCCTCCTCTCCTTCCGGAGCTCCTCGAACTCCCGGCGGTGTGCATGCACCTCTTCCCTGAGGGAGGCGACCTGCCTCTGCAGCCGTGCGTTATCGGCGCGGAGGCGGTGGGTCTCCTCCGCCTCCGTGCGCACCACCAGGGTCTCGAGGATCTCTCTGATCCCGCCCGCAGCCTTCGCTATTTTAGCGGCGTACCCCCCCTTGAGGCTCGCTGACTTGCCAGTCAGGTCGAGGATGACGCCCAGCATCTCCTCGCCCCTCACCATGAGCTCATCGGCTCCCCTCTCAGTTGGGTACCCCGCATTCCCCTCAGGGCATTTCCCTTCGGGGCTCTTCTTTTTCCCCGTCTCGGGGCTTCTCCCCTCGACGCTTCCGGCCGCCACTACCGCGTCCTTTTTTCCCGCCGCCCGCTTCTCCAGGAGCGCCTGAAAGGCCGCCTCCTTTGACTCCTCAGTGCGCTCCTTGAGCAGCCGACGGGCTCTGGCCAGACTCGGAGCGATGCCGCCCCGCTTCCCGCGTCTGGCCGTGGATACCTTCGCCCGCTCGTCGGGCGTCTCCGTCTCCGAGCCAGAGAAAAGGCGCTTCCGCCCCAGCTCCGACTCCGAGAGGGTGGGGACCGACATATCGGTCTCCTCTCCTCCGTCACGCCCCCGCTGCAATGCCACCGCCTGTGGCTCCTCCGGGAGGTCACTCTCCCCGGACCCCTCAGGCCCCGACATCATCCCCACACCCGGAAACCCCGGGACTCGGCTGTCCATATTCGTTCCCGAACCCTAGACAACACACACAACGACAAACACACAAGATACCAACAAAAATTAAGAATGGTTCCCGTGGGAAATCAAAATTTCCACGGGACACGCTCACACCACCAAAACAATCAACGAAAACGCCAAATACTCCTACTCTACTCAACCACCTCGCCCACAAGTATTGTTTTCTAGCTTTAGTCACCACTCACCGGCCACTGCGTTACCGCGCACCAGGTGAGATGGGTCCAGGGCAGACTACGTGGAAGCACTAGAAAACACTTGGGGCCTGCCCCCTTATATGCATCCCTACGTTGTATAAGAAAAATATTTTTCAGTGAATATTCACAATGAGATAAATGTTGATATTTTCAGTTTGTATGTCCACTTATTTTTGTGCGTTGTCTGTCAGCTGTAGTGTTGGAACCGCGTTTACTCACTTTCTTACTTTTTACTCGGCTTCTAAGGATCGTATCGTGATGTTGAATAGCCTATAACCTTCCTCGAGAATTCAGTTATTAAAGGCGAGAAGATTTTTTTCCAATCCAACTGATAGTTCCAGAGATTAGAACGTTCCAACAAATAAACTCTTCCGATTTATTATAACAGTACAGTTTGATAGAAAAATGTAAATTATAAAAAGTCTGCTCTGCTAGCACTTACCCAGATGCGCCATCTCTGCATACAGTATACAGTAATGCAATAAATATAAGTATAGTGACAGGGTGTCGAGTCATGCTACGAGTAGCTCGCATGCCCACAAAAAGATTTATGTCCAATTGCCTATAAATTTCACTTTCGCAAAGTAACACCTTATAGAGTACACTACAATAATACGACATATTCATTTCCGATTATTATTTTCATAATAACGTAATAAAAAAAATAGAATGCTTTGAAATTCCTATTATAACAAATTGGATCTAACATAAAACCAATTTTTATTAATCCTAAGTTACAAAACGTCTAACATTGACAATCACGAGTGTGAAAATTCTGATTATGATTACACCTAACAATAAAAATTCCGATACGATAATAATTCGGTATATCAGAAATTGTATTACAAATGTTATTAGCAAACGATTATTTTTTTATAACACTCCCGCCTTAATCTTCTGAACCTAAAGGGTCCAAGTCGGATATGGTGGATTACTCCGCTCGCTTGCTCACACTACATTACCACTATCAGTGTGATCAAAAATATGAAACAATCAAACTATACGATCTGACCACGGATAACTAACCATTCTATAACTTTCCTGCTGATGTTAGATATACCACTGTAAGCAATATAGTATAGAATATCTTGAAATTAGTTTAAGAAAAAATAATATTCAATAGAAGCAGTCGAATATTTTGTGGTAAATTTCATCATAAATCAAAATGCAATCGTTGCAGGGTATCAGCCGACCGCTGTGAAGTCACTTCATCCATCGGTCCCTGTCTGCCGTCTGTGGAAACACCTTCTTCATCTCTTTTGGGATCAAAATGGGCTTCCAAGCCGAAAGTTCAATCTTCTGATAATTTGCTCGACAATGCATGGGGATCAGTGGGCAGCGGCGTGATCGTAGATCCTATAAAGACCTACCACATGGAGGTTGCTCTCGCAACGAGGCAGACTCCTTTCGCACTGTTAAAACCTGATAATGAAACGACAGTTTTGGTCAAGGTTGTTGATACAATTTTGCCTGGTGGGAAACAGGTGAGGAAATTAAAGATTTTACATTATTTTACCGTGATATGTATCCTGAGAAGTACTAATACGTTGGGGTACATAAAGATAGCATGAATGCCAACAGTTTTAATAGGCTTTTATTAGATGGACAATGGCACAATATAATAGCATAGTGACATCGTGATCACGGAGAGAACATTCTTAATTCTATTTATTACGTACAACCTTGCCTTGACACCTGAACTTAATTAATGTTATAAAATATTTTCTGTTATTTTTTTAACAAATATAATTAAACGCTATAAAAAGCCTTTAATTTTACCACCATGTGGCTAACTGCTGCAGTTGTTCCACGGAGAAAATACGAATTCTACATTTTGGGAATTGAAAATGCAACATTCATTATTATATATCTTTCCGCAGTCTTGAATTATGATATAATTAAAGACTGCGGCTTGAACTGATCATGATGATTAGTAGTAAGTCCATTTAGTATGAGCTCGTTTGCTCTTTAGTGTGATCTTTGTTAGAACTTTAACGTTTCCCTTTGTGTTTTAACACTATTATTATCTTCACTCTCTTGATTAATATTTTCATGGATGATTTCAGATGTCCATCTTAGTTCCTGCAACAGCCGAAGACTTGAAAGTTGGTGGTAAAATTGTAGTGAACAACGATAATACTTCTCAAGACTGGGTTCGTATAGCATTCATCATCATCTCAGCCCGTATTAGTCTACTGCTAAACATAGAGAGCCATTCACCTCGATCCTGAGCCACCTGTATCCATTGACTTCTACAAATATTTTGATATCATTGTTCTATCTAGTGAAGGGTTTTACACAGCACGTACTTACGGGGACGCCAAAACTTTTTCCCTGACGGTTGTCGGTTCTAAAAGCAATGTGGCCAGCCCACTGCACATCAGCTTGCTTATCCTTTGGGCTATGTCGTACAAAGAATCAAGGTCGCTTAGTGTGCTCTGGGAAGAGCTATACTCGGGGTTTCTCTGTGCCCTACCTCTTGTAATCGTATAACATTGAACTTCTGAAATTATTAATTCAGTTTATTTTCACTATAAAGCGGTGTATGCCGCCTATTAATACAGGAAACTCTGATAAAATAGAGACGCGATACAGCGATATTTGATGGCTTTCCTGGAGAAATACCTCCACATTTCTGTAATGTCAAAGTAATAGTAGAACGATTTCCTGGAAGTCAGTGTTCCTGAAGTCGCTAAAAAGTTCCTGGGTCAAAAATTTGGGAGACGAAGTGGAAGAGTAAATGTTTTTTTAAATCACAAAGGTAAGGTAACAAGCATGTGTAAAGCCTACCTGATGATAAGTAGCTTTCGTAGTCTATGGACTCGTGCAATGTCGAGTGATTGGAAACATATAACCTGTAGCATTCATCTTTAGAAAACCGCAGCCAAATAACAACTTCCTAGAGGGTTGCTGCGTTCCAGTGTGTGTAAGCAGCAGAGGAGGCATCGCGCGAGTGATAATTAATATATCGCAAGCGTTAATAGGCTACGGTACCCACTTTACATCAGGTGGGCCGTATGCTTGTATGCCTCCCGACGTAGTATATAAAAAAAATGAAAAAGAACGCTAGAAGAAAGTGGAGGGAGTGTGTTTGCGCATAAGTACACATAGGGCGCACAAAAGTACTAGGCCTATTGTTTCATTTTTAAACTAACTTCTCGCTCGCGGCTTCGAATATTAGTTATTGGTAAGTACATTGAAAAAAAAATATGATAGATAATCATTAAATAGAATTAAAAACATGTTTAATTCAGTGTAGAATGTTTTATCTAATTACGAAAAATTAAACTAATGTTAGAACATCGGTGCGCTAGGGACAGACGTGTGCGGTGCGTTACTTATCGATAACCGCTTATCGATGCCTAGAAGGATGTAGAATAGTGTGAGCTGGCGCGCGATAGTTTATTAATAAGTACGGGTAATTTAATTATTATTAATTACGTTTAGAGGGTATAAGTACCTGTTTTAATATGCTTCTACAGTCATCGACATCGACATGATAGTGGTGCGTCACTATGCCTGCCATAAGGCCAGAGAGAGACCAGCGACAAAGAGACAGGGGGCGTCCTGTGTCTACCTCTCTAGAGTATACATATCTCTACAGTCAACGTATTTCTTTGTATTGCTTACATTTATAAGCATAATTGTAACAAATTGTTATGTGTGTACTGGAGATACAAATAAAGAATCTATCTATCTTCATTTTATTGCCACGTGGGCAGCGAGTGTTTGACTTTAGTTTCGTTCCTACTTTTCTTTCACCAACCAGATCTGCGTATGCTGTTTGACAAGGTGCATAACATGTAGTTCGGATTGATTTTCGTTCTAAAGATAATTGGTACCTATTATTCGATATTAAATCCAACATTGCATTATTCAATATTCTATTCCTCAGTAATTTTCTCATAAATGAACCAGTAACGGAAGATCATATTTATAATCATTATTTTATTCTCCTAGAGTTCTAAACCAGATGAAGATACCTCTTCAGCTGTGCAAATCAGGGTGCCCGTGGTGGCTACAGTGGTACCAAAGTTTGAACCCGGCGGCCGTCTCCATCTCTCCGTGGAAGAACCTCATCACGCGTATCACACCGCTTTGTCAGCTGATAGTAAGGCCAATGGTTGTAGTGACTGTAATTGTACGTTTAATTTATTGCTGGTGAATTCATCACCAAGTTTGAAGTGTAAATATTACCATCATCTAATTGGTTCTAGCTCATACTAACCACGCACGGCGTGTTCGGGAGCAGTAGGTTACGAGGGGCAAAGTATGACATAATACAGGATACGTACTGACCATGATGTCCATTGTCGATACAGAACGTGGGATATATATGCATCATATCATACATGACTATTTATATTTCATTTATTTCTTCTCACACGTAGCTATATATATATATATATGTACGTGTTAACTTCATATCTGCTTAATTTTTTTTTATAGAACTTCAGGAGGCGTAAAAGCATACAACCCACCTGATGTAAATCAGTTACCGTAGCCTATTAACGCTTGTAATACGGTATCACTCGCGCGATGCCTTCTCTGCTGCCTACATAGCAACTCCTTCGGAGCTTACTGGTGACCTCACTCACACGCAGGATCACAACAACCCTCTAGGGAGTTACTATTTGGCTGCGGTTTTCTGTAAGGTGGAGGTACTTACCCAGACGGGCTGATTTGATGCGCCCTACCTCTCTTAAAATAATACAGATGGCTGTATAGTGTGAGAAACTGGAGCCTGAATAGCTTTCAAGTCTTACAGGAGTATTACAGGTCCGGACTCTCTGTAACTCTACGTTAATTATATTTAACTAGCGACCCGCCCCGACTTTACATGGGTAATCCGATCACCCGCTGGGCTAATCTGAAGATTCCCTGAAAATTTACTAAAATCGCTCCAGCCGTTTTCGAGTCCATAGAGCAGGGTTTCTGAAAGTGGGGTACGCGAACCCTAGGGTTCGCCAATTGACAGTAGGGGGTTCACAAGATTTACGTAATGGTGGCTGGATGACTGGCAGACACATGAGGAACGTATCGCGCGACTAAAATCGCTCTCACTTCGCGAGTGGGTTTTCACACTTGGTCATTATAAAAACGATATACAGAAATCGACTTGATGCTGAGACAGAATTAAGGTTAAAATTGTCCAAAATTACTCCTACAATTGATTCAATTTGCGACAAAAAACAAGCCCACCCATCCACATTATTATTGATACGCGATTTCATTTTGCCAATGTCTCTGTTATCTGGTCTGGTCTGGTCCGCTGTCATCTGTAAACTGTAACAGGGGTACGTGGAAGTTTGAGAAACCCTGCCGTAGATGACACACACTTATATTGATTTTTATTTATATAGACTTGTAATATGTTTTAATATGATTGTCTTAGTGTTCACGACGTTTTCCCCACGTCACGTTATAGTTGGCGAAGTGAAGATCGAGCCATGCTCTACTCACCACGGACTGGCTACTCTTCCATCGTCGTCGATGACTATACCTCGCATGGAGTCCAGACCTGCAACTGATCCGGCGAATATGTTTGATGAACAGACATTGAGACCAGGTACTTTTTAATAATAAGGAACTTTCTAAACTCATTCGCATCTAATATGGCTTGCAATTTTGATTCGATTGAACACTAAATATGTCCTATACTTGTAACCTTGTAACCACTGGCAGAGAGTCAATTTCATAATATTAAGGTTTCGCAAAAGATTACCCTCACTGGAATGGCACAGTATGTGACTATTGAGATTTCAATACGTTATATAGCTCCCGATGAGAGTACGATTGCAAAAGCTAATCACAAGCTACTTGTATATCCATCGAATAACTCGTCTGAACTCAACCCATTGTATAAGCATTGTAATTTTGTACTTTTGTAATTTTTAGCAATAAGTAAAAATCATTTTTTTTAATACCATTAAGGTGGGAAAGAAAGCATACAACGAACGGCCTGCCTAATGTTAAGCAGGTACTGTAGCCAACGGGCATTTGCAACACCAGAGGTGTCACTCGTGCGTTGTTGACAATTGCATCAAAAAGGATAATTATCACTTTCTTCTCAGCGGGTCAGCTATCAAAGTCTTAAGAATTTGGTGAACATATTTTGACATGGAGCGATCACGGTCAGACCTCCGCAACCCAGAGGGAACACTAGCCTATTCTTAAGTTAGGCCACACATCATTCAGGCAAACATTTGTGTGCATGAATATGTCTGTTTGTCTTGGTCTGAGTGTTTTAAGAGGCTGCATCAAAGCTATCTGGTGAAGTACCTCCACCTCACAGAAAACTTACAGCCAAATATCAACTCCCTAGAGGGTTGTTGTGTTCCTGCGTGTGAGTGAGGTCACCATACTTAATGTATTGTAAGAGTTTGTGTATGGTTACCGATTTACATCAGGTGGGCCGTATGCTTGTATGCCGCCCGACGTAGTATAAAAAAAAACCTAACCAGATGCTGGGCAGTCTAAATGTTTGCTTCATTGTTACAATGAGGTTACTTAGCAGCCGTATTCGATATAATGTTATAGGAAATCGACACTTATGAACTTATCCATAGGTGCAAGGATCCTGTCGACATGCGCTCTGCCTCCACCAGCTCCATCTCCGCCGGTGGATATCATTTCGATGGACTTGTTCGAGCCGATGGAATGTATTCCCATGGGTAAGTAGCACGATTCTTATTTAATACATCGTGTGAGAAACAAACATACAGCCCGCCTCATGCGCAGCTTAATGCTGGCATTATTCCCAAGGACAGGTAGCATTTTATTGTACTACGTCGAGAGATAAACAAACTTTTCGCACGATATGCAGCTGCTCATTAATGTCAAAATTATATTTGTCGTTATTGAGAAAAAAAAAATTGTTATGCTTGCATGTACGTGTTATAATACACATGAGTAAACTTCCAATGAGTACACTAGTTTAGTATCTATACCAGTATAGACAAACAGAGATTTAAATATCGTTTATGTTCATAGTATGACCGCGTAACAAACAAGAATATGGCTCGCCTGATGGAAAGCTCTTACTGCGGCATATGAAAATTTACAACTCGAGGAGTATCGCTCACCTCCACTGCTAATGCAGCATCTCTTTGGGAGCGTACTGGTTATCTTACTCACCCACAGGAACACAACAACTGACCAGGGATATTGCAGTACTACAGGTACTGTAAAATCTGTAATAAATAGTAATAAATAAAAAATAAAGTAAGGAGGCACAGCCATATATATAAAACTAGACTTGAGTACGTACTATATAACTATACACAGTCAAACTACTTTTATATATCGCTGTGTCCTAACCCTCATTTACCAAAGCTCATTTAGCAAAAGTGGATCACGTGCAGATGAGGTTAGATTTGACTCTAAAGCTGAAACTGAAAAAGAGAAACTGAAACAAAACTTTATTGTTTTAAATTCATTTTACAATGCGATAAAAACCAATGTATTTTCTATCTATCTATAACTTCACGCCAAATCCCTTGCGGGGTAGGCAGAGAGAACCGAGCGCCACATGACTCGATCCTTACACACCTCACATTACTCTTTTTATGCACGCTCGCCGGTTTCTAGGACTGTTGACATCACCTTCTGATAAAACACGACCAATTTGGTATATATATATATTGTAGATCTATAATCCGGTTATCTCTCTAAGGTATAGTATAGAGTATTTAAAATTTAAGAAAACTTCTGAAAATAATAATTTTAATTTTTAAAATATTAAGTTGTACGGCAGAAAAGGAATATAAGACGGATAAACTTTTCATTTCACTATATTTTTTTATTTGTCGTTTATATATTTAGTTTGTAATTGTCATAATTATCCCTCTTATTAAATTGGAAAAAAAATCTGGATTAGATTCTGGGCGAGAGTGTAATTTATAGTGTCTATGGGTAAGTTTAGGTAAAAGTGAAGTGTATGTAGGAACACTCGGTCAACGTTGAGCAAAGGCTGACCCACCCCGGGGCTACGCGACCGACCCACCTCATGTGCACATCCTCTAGCGAAATCCAAACACTACATTAACTTAGCTAGAAAGGGTACTTCCCCAGTCGGACAAGCTCGGTGGCGCAGTAGCGCAGTGCTGTTACGTTACTTTGACACCAAAGCTCGTGGGTTCGATTCCCATACAGGACAAATATTTTTGTGTCTCAACATGTCTGTTTGTTTTCGTCTGGGTATTTTTAAGAGAGGTAGGGCTCATCAAATCTGGGTAAATACTTCCTACCTAGAGGATTGTTGTGTTCCTGCGTGTGAGTGAGGTAAGATCCTATGGAGTTGTTGTGTTAGCAGCAGAGGTGGCATCGCGCGAGAGATATTTACTATATTGCAAGAGTTATACGGTTACGGTAACAGCTTTACACCAGGTGGGCCGTATGCTTGTATGCTTCCCGACGTTGCATAAAAAAGGACAAGTTTTTTTTATATCAGAGGGGGGGGGGGGGGGGGCAAACGAAAAGGTCACCACCGCCCATAGACTCGGCAACACCAAAGAGTCACTGATCCGTTGCCAGCCTTTTTAGGGCAACATAGGCCCTTACTCCTCCCAGCGGTGGGTCAAGGATACCAGAAGATCGCCAGCCGAGCGGCCACGGCGGAAGCCGTATTGTCGATCACTTATCAGCTGGTGATCCTCTAAATAGTCTAAAAGTTGCTGGTTGATGATATTTTCCATGATTTTGGAAAATATCATTATTACATACATAGTCATCTATTGAAAACAGCCGAGATCGATGGTTTAAGGTGTCTTCCGAAGAATGGAAGAACTTGAGTCGAGTAATTCATAAAGAGGGTGCAGTCAACGCTGCTTAACTTGCGTCTTCATTGAATTGTGTGTTGACTGGACATGATTTCGACACCATCTTTTTCTCTGTCTTTGTCTAGCTCAAAACATATTATATATATACTACCTATACGTAACACGCGCAGAAGAAACAAAATTAATTGCAGTAAGTGTAATTAATAAAAGCCAAATGCGAGTCGGACTCGCGCACGAAGGGTTCAGTACCATTATGTATAAAAACGGCAAAAAAAATCATGTCTGTTGTATGGGAGCCCCACTTAAATATTTATTTATTCTGTTTTTTAGTATTTGTTGTTATAGCGGCAATAGAAACACATCATCTGTGAAAATTTCAACTGTCTAACTATTACGGTTCATGAGATACAGCCTGGTGACAGGCGCACGGACGACAGCGGAGTCTTAGTAATAGGGTCCGTTTTACCCTTAGGGTACAGACGGAACCCTAATAAATTACTGTAAATTGCAGGTATTGCCAGTTTAGATGACAATGTCTCAAGGCAGGGAACAGCAGCTTTTTTTGGTTTTCTTTTTTTTTGGACTTGGTTTTCGTTCATTCGTGACTAGCTCATGCGTGCATTCTATTTATTAAAGATTTGAGTTTTACGTTGTTTTATTCTTACACCTTTTAAATTGTTACAGGTCCTCAAATTACAGCTGTAGACAATATCGATCAACCGCCGCCGTCCGATGATTCTGACATATTCATTGGAGAGTTTGAAGTAAGTTTCATCATATTCAACTAAACATAAAGGGGTAAATCAGTGTGAAAGAGGATGTAATTGTATGACAATGTATTTATGAAAAATGTCAGTGATAGCCCAGTGAATAAAGAACCAGCTTATTAACCGATAGGTTTGGTTCGAATCCTGGTTCGGACATGTACCACTAAATTTGTGTAATTATCACTCACTTGCTCGGCGACGATGGAACACATAGAGGAAATCCATATGTCCAAAAATTATGTTTAGAAAGAAATATGGAGACGAAAGACGACGAAAAGTTCAGTTTTCCCTCTGGGTTGTGGTCGTCTGATGGCAGTTGCTCCATGTCAAAATCAATATCTTCGCCAAATTTTTAGTCTTCGGTAGCGGATCATGACAATCCTAATGGATTTAGGAAACGGGATAAAGAAGAAGATTTGTAAATTTAAGAAATCTCTGCTGATTAAGTGTGATTCGAAATGCTCTTAACGGCTGACTTTTATTAATTCCCGAGTGCCATCAAAATTTATCGTTAATCATCCTTCTATATAACTAGTCTGGCCATAAATACTGTTACATACAAACTTTTCGTTTTTCAACTCTGTAATAATTTTGATTTTGCAACGCATTTATTATGTTAAAAACTTTCAATTTCCCACCATTTTACATATTTTGTCCATGTTTATTATCAAATTATAATATGGAATGGGGTGATAAAGAAAATAGAGTTTGCAGCGATTGCCTTGCACAAAGTGGGTGCAAGGCAATCGCTGTCGGTCATATTCAAGACACTTCATAACTTTAAATTTACTATAGGTACATTTTCGTTGATTCGTTCACTATTGTGTAATATCATAAAAGAGACGCAACGGGGAAAAAATGTCTGTAGGTTACATCTGTAATTCAATGCAACGATGTTATCCTCAATAAGTAGCCCTGAGACTAATCTTGAGAAATTTCGAAAGGTCTGGATACAGATACAGATGTGTATATAGGAATAATAATACCGGTTTCAGATACGGTTACGGATATGAGGGAAATTTATCCGTTCGTATCAGCTACAGTTTTTAAATTTTAAGGAATTATCAAAGCTAAATACAGGTAGGTAAATGATTTCGCTTTAATTCTAGGTTATCATTTGGTACTACAATCGGTCATATATGTAATTTTTATAGTTATATTGTGATGTTAGTTTACTTAAAAAATCAAAAACAAAATTGTATGTTCTATTAAATTATTCAACGTCTTTATAGGCCCCATCTGAAACTATTCGAAATTATTATATCGGATTTTTATTTCGGATATCCGATAGCTTCGGTTACAGAGCTCCCTAATATTCCTGTTAACATTCTAAGTTGTAATTGAGTGAGATTAATTGAGATTAATCTTTAAAAACTGTTGATTGAAATACATATTTTGTTGTAGTCTTGTATTCAATTGCTATTTCTTGTTTGTCGTACATTAAATTACCACCCAGATATATCTGATTCCGAAACTTAAATGACTTTTGTAATTTTTACATGTCACTATTATAGCCTAAATACTAACATTGGGTAACATACCCAATGGGAACATCAAGTAGTGTCTATATAGTGTTACTTATGCAGAAAGCTGTCATTGTATTGACACTTAGTAACCGATAACGAAACTAAAAAAAAGATCTTTTAATCTTTTATATAACACGTGATAATTATTGTAGTTTCAAAATATTCATTGTTAAAAATAATGTACACTGTAAATTTTCCTTTTAGCAGGTGTTCAAACATACGCAGAAAATTGAAAGCATCTCGCTGTCGGACTCGGACTGAGGAAATAATTATTGTTACTTACTTTTATTTATTTTTTGTTCAAAAAGAAGAATTGTGTCTCTGATTTGGTTTAGTATTAAGCGAAAATGTTCGGTTTAATAGTGATGTTATATTTTCTATTATAATAAAGCATGCATTTAACATGACCAATTGTATTTTGTTTCTCAAAAAATGTCTTTTAGTACAATGGGACATAAGCGCGATAAAATCGCGGAATGTATAAAAGAAAGATACAAAATCTGTAGTGTCAAAGAAATACCAATTAAAGTAGGAAAACTGTTGAGAGAGGTGAATTATGCGACTGATCACTGACCTTCAATAAGTTAACCGATCACTGATGATTTCATTAGTAGATAGTTTGTTGGTACCTTCATAAATAAGACCAAAGTACAGTGACACATTCAACTGTATTGGCATCTCCGTGAAATTGTGAGAAAAATATAGAGAGACAAAATAAGGAAGTGCAGTAATGCGACAAGTGGTATAAAATGAACATTTACTTCGGTATATATCAGTTCAAAACTTCTGGCGCTGCGGGATGAATCACCCGCTATAACTTCGATAATTCCAGTCACAGTATCATTACAAAAATTGCACAAAAGAGTATGATATCTCCAATAGAAGGCAATTTCCTGTCGTCCGCGCAAATAATCCGATATTATGACGTTACGATGACGTCCGCTATTATATCGTCGCTATATCGAAGTCGTATCGCATTGTTACAGACACGTGGACGGAAATAGGCCCTTTGGGGGCGGCAGAGGGTGCGTTAGATTCAAATGCTGGCGAGAGATGGCGCTAGTTGTATAATATTTTAGATTACTTTAGTTAAGTAGTATTCTAATTAGAGCAGTGATAGATAATTAGACCAGCGTAGTGACTATTGGTCCCCGGTTCAAATCCCTACCATGTAGCACTAAATTCGTGTTTTCGGATTTATGTACATATTTGTAATTATCACTTTACACGGCGGCGGTGAAGAATAACATCGTGAGGAAATCGCACGACTATAAATTCCATTTCGAAAGACGTCTCACCACCCAAGAAAGATCTGCTTTCCCCTCTAGGTTGCGGAGGTCTGAAGGTAGTGATTCCATGTAAAAATTCGCCAATTTGATAGCCTCATGTAGCGTACTCCGCCAATCCTAAAAGATTAGAAAACGGAATAACGTTAAGAAGACGAACGTATCACGTAGTATTCTAATTTATTATTTATTTCATCGATCGATTGATCAGTTCTTTTTTGGTATCTATATTTGAACAATAAGCATTTTTCCTTCATTCGTTGAAGCAATGTTCCTATAACATTTACAAAGTAGTATTTGACAATCAAAATCATTATTATGCAAATAAATTTTATGTTATCTATTTATCTATAGACCTAGTCTTATTTTATTTCATTCTTTTGGAATAATATTTGCTTAATCAATAATGAAAAACTCAATTCAACCTTAGATGCATGTTTCTATTCAATGCGCAGCATGCATTGTGATGTTAAGTAACACTATAGAAGCTAATTGCAGCAAATTGTTCGAATACATTTAAAATCTCATTGTAAATTTTAAGTAACGCAATGGCCTATTATGCTACTAGTCAATTTGCGACTAATGACACACCGACCGACGTCCACACCAATAACCGCAAAAATTGCTAAAAAAATCGCCATAACATTTAACACGAAGAATGTGACAATAAAACGCGAATTACGCTCGTCCAGCTTTTTACCAAAGAAACGCGCGTGTCTGGCACGCGACTGAAAATATTAAAACGGGTGTTAGAAATGACACGCGGCCTTTCCCACCAATAAATAGAGAAATCTTCTGACAACCCTATTTCACAAACCTTTACCGACCAATGCACAGCGAAATCAACCCTAGCGCTTTTATCAAATAGTTCATTATCTCAAACTAAAGTGTACTCATATTAACTAGTTAAGAGTTCCTGTAATTTATTACATAAGTGTATGGAATTAAGGTTCAATTTCCAACGTAAGAAGATATAGTGGAATTTAGGGTTGTCCTCAATAGTCTTACCGCCCCCGACGGTTATCGAATAATGCATTGACACGTGCACTGCGTTTTTTATCGAATTTTTATTTCGGCGTGCGAACTAGAAGTGGCGTCTGGTATGGACTGGCCACACAATGCCTCCTCTACGACATTGTGTGGGGGCGAGGGTATTTGAAAGATGAGATATTAAGCCGGGCCTTTTGATGTAAGGAATATTGTGGATAGAATGGCACCTTTAAATAGTCAAACATTTTTGTCGTTCCATCCGCACGTAAATACACCAGTTTAATAAGTAGGATACATCATAGGATCAGAGCCCGTTTATCACAGATTATAATAAAAATTAAGTTAAAAACTGAAACCTATAAAAAACTAGATAACAACATAGAAATTGATCCAAATGTCACAGAATTGTAAGACCGTAGGATGTGTTCTGTGGTAAAACACATTCATTTATAAACCATTATATTTTTTCTATACGTGTGTATGTGACTGAATTCTTCTTATAGTGCCGAAATTCATGATCATCTTTTTGTGTATATTTGAGTGTGTTCCTGAATGATTTAGATTTACATTTGGATCCGGTGGGTTAAAATCGCACATATGTTTACATATGTTTTATATAATTCCGTAACAACTATTGGTACTGTGTATTAAACTTAGGGATTACAGGGTATATATTGAGTTGTGGTGTGACAAACTCTGGTCAGAATCGAGTTACATACATGAAATAAATGTCGGTTTTATACTCACAGCGGATTCTATGAGTAGTGGAACGGTTAACGGAGGTGAAGTAGAAATTAGAATGAAAGGCTATTTAAAAACCTGATATCGAAGACCGAAGACGCGTACACAATATTTTTTATAACATCCGTGAGGAACTTAACAAAAATATAATGAAGCCTTTATGCAATAAAATGGTCATAAGTAAGAAATTTATTCCTTTGACGCATCGGTCCCTATAAAAGTCCACTTTCGTATTCTCTTTTAAATGTTGTATTTTTTATTCTAGTAAAATTTGTTTATGAGCTGTAATAAATGTACTTTTATTCCTTTTCATTTACTGTGATAGGTAATATTAGATTATATAAACATATATATTCTTGTTCTTGTTGCATAGATAAAGTTCTTTGCATGTTATGAGACTGATTGCGTGTAAGTATGATGAAAAATACTTCAACTAACATAAACGTTGTACAAACATGATATCTCTTTAGTATTGGCATATTGCCTTAAAATAATTACCATCAATGAAATCCCAGCAAATATATTATAACAATTTCATAAATATCACCGAACATAAACAAACACTGAGGACTGATCTCTCTCAGGGGTCCAATTCACCCCACATAATTTCATATTTTGATTATGATATCGTTGTCACCCACTGCCGACTTTTTTATGCCTTTTGTCCGTTAATTCACATATTAACCCATTAAAAGTCGCGTGCCGACATAATATAATATTTCACACGTATAATAAATCTATTGTTTGTTATAAATGTCATTATAATGTGAGAAGGAGTAACAATGTTATTGTAGAGATTATTTTATATAAATTGTGATTTTTTATTGTCTAATTTATCTAGCTATCTGTATCTACAGGGCAGGTCCCTTGCGGGGTATTCAGAGAGTACCGAGCGCCATATGATGCGGTTCTTTCACACCTCACTTGCTTCTTTAACATCATGCACGCATGCTAGTGCTGCTGATATCACCTTCTGATAAAATTTGAACATTTTGGTCAGGGGTAGATTTTGGCGTTCCTAGTTATCCTTCCACTTTCGCATCGTATATGTTTCATTAATATTTCGTCTTGCATTATTGTGTACCACGCCCCGTTGGTTCGGGCGTGCCTTTTCTTATCTTAACACCGAAACTTTTTTTTGCCTAATAATCTATGGCCAATGTATGTACCGTTCATTAGTGTATAGTCGGTATTTTGTACTTATTCGCCTAATTTTAGCACCATATAGTTCAGTTCGCTAACGGCTCTCAACGCGACATAGCGTACTATTCGTAATATCATCAATATCAATAATTATATGTCAAATCAATAACTAACAACTTATCATTATGTAAAGTTATCGAACAAAAAATTGAAAGCATAGTAACCATCGATCTTAAGCGAAGGGTCGTATTGCTAACTATTAAGGTCATATTTTTCTATGGCTTTTGCTAATCTTCGTCATCATACCAGCTCGATGGTAAAATAGCAAGAAATAGTAAGTGCATAAAAAATATTTTTACCTCATCTTTCTTATTACATATCAATATTTAAATAAAGTTTGTGGCTACATTCCGTGCTTGTTATATGTATGTATGTATGTATATCTTCACGCCAAGTCCCTTGCGGGGTAGGCAGAGAGAACCGAGCGCCATAAGACGCGGTCCTTGCATACTTCACTCGCTTCTGTAACATTCATAGCTCTTTTCATGCACGCTCGCCGGTTCCTGGGGCTTCTGACATCACCTTCTGATAAAACATATATATATATATATATGCTTATACATACATATATATATGCATACATATATATATATACATATATATGCATACATATATATATATATACATATATATGCTTGTTATAAATGTCATTAATTAATCATTGAAATATAATAAATAATTTATTAACATGAAGCTTATAGTGAAAGTCATTATTTATTAAGCAGAATGTTTTTTCTATATAGCGAACTACATTGAAAACGACTCTCGTGGTCTAGAGTCTCTCGTAGTCTAGAGATTAGTAGTACCGCAAAAAGCGGGCAAGTAAGAATAAAAATCGCGTGGATATGGTTGCGTATGATAAATACGTAAAATAACTAACACGCATATTTTTTACTTTGACTCAAAAATATTTTATCGCAAAAACAAACTAAATATTATTGTGGACAATTAAGAAACCAAGTATGTATTTCCATGCATTGCGGCGGCGGACAAGCGGTGGCTCTCCACTCATTGGATGGACCCCTGAAATGCCAGATATAGTTGGCCGGGGGCAACATCGGCGTGAGTGAGCCAGCTCGCGGCATTATGCCCTTTAACACTTCAAATGGACGTCCAATGAAGGCAAGCCTGAGCTGAAAGTTCTGCAGGTCTTTAAGTTTCCACTCCGACAGACAAAGATACGTCGGGGACGAAGACCCTGATCGACTCCCTGGACCACTCGGGTGTGCATGATGTCCTTACTCTTCAACAGCTCGCCTCAAGCTTCCCTACCGGCTTTATACTTTTTGTTACAGCTGCATAGCATATAGCTGCATATATTCTGTGAAAATTTCAAGTGTCTATTTATTTAAATGACGCAGTCCCGTGACAATTAGACAGACAGACAAACAAGGAGTAGTATTAGTAATAGGGTTCCTTTAATACATACCTTTCAAGTACGGAACCCTAACGTAACGTACCTGTCTGATGTGCAATTGACAGTAATATTAGGGGCACAACTGACTTATATCTGGAATCCACGTATAAATTACTTTTATGTTGGAAATATTCATGTTCCTGCTAATACTTGAAAAATCCCGGCAGGCGACGGATCCACCAGGAAATAATCAGCACGCAATATCTTTGGCAAATAACAACCAACAATTTGTCAAAGTAAGGAAACATAACTTAATCACCAATTACATGTAACGTTGGAAATAAAAAGCAATGTCATACTTCATTATGCCGCGACAAATCCGTCGCGATTGAGTCGTGCGACCAATCGCGATAATCCGAGGCGTGTGGCGGTCGCGTGGCGAGACTGTTAGGCGTTTGTTGCCCAACTGCCGCTGACGGGCAACCGTTGTTAAATTCATAAATGAGATGAGCATGTACTTTAATAGAATTCTTGTGTTTGTTTTTCTTGTCCTAACTAAATCTTACTCAAATATCTTAAAATCAGAATGCCCTTAGAGAGATACAACACTGATTCATATCCCGAGTCGAAACACGATACGTGTGCAAATATGATTAGGGCAGAAAGGCCAGCATTGGTGGAAGATGCATGCGGTTCCTGTTCCAGATAGCAGACAACCGTGGAAATGACCGCTTCAGCCGAGGCAGAAATAGCCGGAGCAGCCGTGGCAGCGATTGTATACATGTAACTATAGTTGGTGAGTGTCGGCCAGCGCTAGTTCGCATTAACTAATTGGTGGAGCAAGCACAAAATGCACATTCAAATTATGTACACCAGTCAGTAAATATCTTCGGTGTGCGAACTTTTGATCATGTGACCGAATTTCGTTACAAACTAAACTTAATTCCTATAAGACTTCAGACGAATATACATATTCTCATGCTTCTTTTTAACCCCCGATGCAAAAAGAGGGGTGTTATCAGTATGTATATCTTCACTCCGGTCCCTTGCGGGGTAGGCAGAGAGAACCGAGCGCCATAAGACGCGGTCCTTACATACTTCACTCGCATCTCTAACATTCGTAGCTCTTTTTATGCACCCTCGCCGGTTGCTGGGGGTCCTGACATCACCTTCTAATAAAATACGACCAATTTGGTAACGGTAGGTTAGTCTCGTAGGTTAGTTAGTAGTAGGTTATCTGCGGCATAATATAGCTCCCAAACAGTTGGATCGATTTTAATGCGGTTTTCTTTGTTTAAAAGCTAATGTCATCGAGATGATTCTTAGCTACATTTTATGAAGCTACATATCTGTTTAAGTGTTTGAAGACTCACCCCATTTTCTAATTGACGAAGGGGTTTCACTAACTTCCACACGTTCGATTCATTTGAAATTGGATGTACTGTTAGTTTATGTCCTAGTAACAATCCAATATTGATCATACCTACATGTAATTACCATTTCTGTTCGAAATATATTGTTACTATGGAGGCAGCTCCTATTTGGTATTTACTTCCTGTTGATTAAAAAAGGTCAAATCAGTTTATTCCTTCATGACCAAATTGTTGAAGATCTATTTTCATACTCCTAATAATTCGAGCTAATTATCTGAATTTATGTTTGTCTGAGATTTTGTATGTATGTTTTGTTTATCTTTTTCTTTTTAGCATTATCTCGTTTCGCTTATCACTTAGGATTGGCGAAGTCCGCTACGGATTTGGCGAATGAATTGCTTTGACACAATTGGATTTTTACATGGAGCAACTGCCGTCAGACCTCCATAACCCAGAGGGAAATCCAGATCTTTCTTAGGTTAGGTCACACGTCTTGCAAAATCCAATTTCTTGGACGTGTGGGTTCGTCAATGTTTTCCTTCACCGCCGAGCAAATGATAAATATTTCCATAAATCCGAAGACACGAATTTAGTGGTTACATCCAACATCTCGATGCTCGATTGATCTTTGATACTAACAATTCAAAATTAAGTAATTTATTTTCAGACAACAGGTTTTACAACACAGCTTCATATATACATACCTTATCTTAAAACATATATGATATTATAAACTTAACTTTAAGTTAAACTAATTCCACGTAGATTCGGCGTCGACGTATAAAGCGTGTTGTTAAATAACCGTCCTCGGAACTTTCAAAACACGATTCCCTACGGTCATAATTCTTCCATCATGAAGGTCGGCAGATGATGAATCGGAACCCTCACCACAAAGAACAAAATTTTACTTCATGGCGAGATTCCAGTCGCTCGACCTTCAAGATGAAGTTGATCTTCTCCTTCACTGTTCAATTCCATATTGGCAAAAATATAGTAGAGATTACGAAATATTAATCAACACTTTCACATTAAAATTCAAGAGTAATCCTATCTACTGATTGGATAAGTCCGCTATTATATGTACAATTATTTTCATAATAAAATTTTTCATGTCAAAATAAAGATGTTACAAATAAACGCACTCGTAAGAACACAACAACCTTCCAAGGAGTTGTTATTTGACCGCGATATTTTTGTAGGTTATGTCGGGCTGCATATTAATATCACTAGGACATAGTTAGTTCGCTCTCTTTAAGTGCCATTTCACTCAAATGTATTAATAACGGCACTATTTAAATAATTGTTTTAACATCGGTATCGCTCTGAATTTCATTACATTAACAACTAACTGCAGCCCGCGAGCTTCGTCGGCGTGTATCCCGATATCCCGTGGGAACCACTTTTTCATGCTTTCTTTCTATTTTCTCGACTAAGGGCCATATCGTGATATTGAATAACCTTCCTCGAGTATTAGGCTATCAAATGCTATTTTTTAAAACCGACTAGATGTTTTAGAGTTTAGCGTATTCAAACAAACAAACACTCTTCCGCTTTGTATATATATAACACGTGGCTTACTAAATAAATAAATAAATATTGTCGGACAAATTACACAGCGCCATCTAGCCCCAAAGTAAGCGAAGCTTGTGTTATGGGTACTAGACAACTGATAAACATACGTAAATACATTTTATTTTTTTTGTAAATACATACTTATTATACATAGAAAATACCCAGACCAATACAAACAGACATGTTCATGCACACAAATGTTTGTACTGTGTGGGAATCGAACCCACGAGCGTTGGTGTCAAAGTAGCGTAACAACGCGTTTCACCACTGCGCCACCGAGCTCGAAATAATCGTTAAATTATTTTGTCAGTTATTATTTACTATTTTTTACTCGAGTACTGCTAATATTCTAACAAAGCGGTTATACAAAAACATAAAGCAATACAAAATATTACGAGTGGAAAGCTTTCAACAAAATCTATTGCACTTTTCATCAAAATAAATTGTAGGAAACAGCAGGGCTGGGGATTACCCCGGCATATCGCACGCATGGCCAGAGACGCAAATTGTACGCTAACCTGATTACTACTGCTAGTTCCACATTGTCTTTACCTCCCGTCTCCCCTCGCCCCCCGGAGTGCATTATGG
This sequence comes from Pyralis farinalis, assembly GCA_947507595.1. NCBI lineage: Eukaryota > Metazoa > Arthropoda > Insecta > Lepidoptera > Pyralidae > Pyralis > Pyralis farinalis. The sequence continues at coordinate 12,133,537 of OX382258.1, read as the reverse complement.
GTGACGATACAGCTTTATATGGAAGAGACATCAGGTGTTTTTTTTAGTAAAAACCGCATGCAAGTTAGTAAAAATAGTCTCTGTTCTTAGTGAGATAACCACGACACGATAAGTCTAGAAAGTATAATTACCAAAAACCTTATTGATATATTCATTCCAAGGGTGGAAAGTACACCGTTGATGTGGAGAGACGAGTGAGTGCAGGGAACAGCTTGAATGGAGCGTTGGATAAACTTCTGGCAGCAGAAATCTAAATCAGAGGGCTCGCTTTACACAACGCGGTGCTAATCCCAACGCTAACTTATAGAAGTTAAAGCTGGGTATGTCAGAGAGAGTATAGTTTGCTGACCGCATTCGTAATGATGAGGTAAGAAAGAGAGTTGGTCTTAAAGAGAGTGTTTTTGTTAAGATAAGAAAAGACCGTTGGTTAGGCCATGTAGAAACAATGCGGGATAAAAGAATGACGAAACAGTTATACATGCGAAAGTGGAAGGATGTAGGAGCCGCGGAAGACAAAGACTCACCTACTATGACCAAATTGGTCGTATTTTATCAAAAGGTAATGTCGGAAGCTAAAAGCAGGAAAATAGTAATGAAGCGAGTAAGGTGTGTAAGGACTTAATATTTGACAGGTTCACAAGCAGTCATTGAAGAGTTGCAATGCTCTAAATTGACGAAAACACATCATCAGTCATATCAGTCATGTACCTTTGTTTGCTGTATGTCAACCGATATTCTTTTTTTATAGTAGCTATTTGCGAGTTTTAACGTTATCAATAAATAAAGTGGAAAATACAGAAAAATATGCCGGCAACGTAGCAGCTTCTGCTACGGGGTGTAACATCATGGGTGTTTATATGTGGCACTATGATCATGTATCCTGGCCTTCGTAACGTAATCACGTAGAAGTCTAGCTGCAGCCTGCGACAGCGTCCTTGCATACCCCAGATTCCCGTGGGAACTGTCTTTTTCCTCGGCTTGTAAAAGGTCGTATAGTAATGTTAAATAGCGTTATAACCTTTCTCAAGAATTGGGCTTTCAAATTCATAAATATATTTTCAAATCCAACTGTTAGTTCCAGAGAGTAGACAATGAACAAGTTCTTCCGCGTGAGTACCTACCTTAACAATTGCATTAAAAAAAATACATAACGTCATACGATGACTGAAAAATGTATCTATCTATGACTTCACGCCAGGTCCCTTACTAAGTAGACAGCAGGCAGAAGAGAAAACCGAGCGCCACAAAATCAGTGTTTACACACCTCCCTCGCTTCTTTAATATTTATAGCTCTTGTTCTGCACGGTTCCAAGGGTTCACGATATAATCGTCTGTTAAAACACGGCCAATTTGATCGTAATCGCAGGTTAATACTGGCCTTACTCGTCTTTTAAATAAAAAACACGATCATATTAATCTTTCTACAGCTATTCAAATTTCGTCTTTACTACTAGTACGACTGATGCATGGATGTATAACTTTTTCTGTCCTCGTATGTACTATGATCGCTACTAACGTGATTCGTATCTCCGTATCGTAATACATTTTGTATTGTCATACAGTTTCAACATATTATGTGTATACTTCCGATCACATGTATCCAATATGGTATATAAACAAGATATATAGTAACAAAAAAAATTAAATCTTCTCTTAGGGGTTAGAATTTTTATTTAACTGCCTGCGACGTTTCTTTAGCGCCTTTTAATAGGTAGTAACACATTGCTACGCGCTACTAGCGGTACTACGAGATAACAAGGAACCCAAAATTGGAATACCACTTATACTGGGCCCAAATCATTCAATTAATGTTCAAAGACGAAGTAGGAAATACAAGTGATATAATGTATAGTAACCACAAAGAATGTTTGTTACGGATACAACTTCCAAATCACTAATATATTGAGCCACCCATTCAAAACTGAATCAGCTGTTCAGATAGTTTGCATGAGAAATCAATATCGATGTATTAATAAAAGCTATTATTGAAAATGGGCACTGTCGTGCCTTTAACGAAACTGGACCAACATGTGTTATTAGAGATTCTCTTCTGTCTGACAATTCTAGTATACTTTATATCATTGTAAGCTCACAAACCACTAAAATAGTATATAAATTCATTATATTTCAATGGGACCCTGATGCGTTTTTGGTAACTCAATTTGGCTGCGGTTGGATGTCGCAGATTGGATTTGTTGTGTAATTATTATTTGACTTTTTATCATCTTAATAGAGTAGAATAGAATATTATAATAATTGTTTCAATAACGTTGTACAATGTAACTTCTGCAATACAAATGCTATCTTTACGTAGTTTCGAGATATTTTAAGTTACTTACCTGAGGCGCTAACTCTAAATAACTAAACGTTAGCTAAATGATATTGATTATATATTGTATCGTATTTCTGCATATTCATAAATATTATTTGTTACTAACGGTTGACTATAGCCGCTTCTCCTGTGTGGGGATACCACTATAGCGACTATAAGTAGCTTTTTCCATATCCGAAAATTTTACTACTATTACGATCAATTCTGATCAATTCAGAGAAAACAGACAGTTAGACAAAGTTACTTTTGTATTTACGACATTTGTTCGAACTGTGTTATATTGAGTAGTTTTAGAGTGTTGTGATGGTTTAATTTTAGAGTTTTGACTTGTGATATATGACTACTTATATTTATTCAGATATACATTCAGATAGCCAATGAAGGCCAAGACTAACCTACCACGACCAAAGTGGCCATGTTTCACCAGAAGGTGAGATCAGGAATCTTAAAAATCGGCGAGCGTATGTAATACATACGAACAGATGTGAATATTAAAGATGCGAGTGAGGTATGCAAGTACCACGTCTTGTAGCGCTCGGTTCTCTCTGTCTACTCTGCAAGAAGCTGGCTTGGAGATATAAATAGATGTCACTTAATGCGACCGCCTTAGATTTTAACGACAAGAGCAGTCATATTTTAGGAAGAGTTTATAATTAACTTTTGATGTAATTTTGTGAAGAAATTTTGTTTTATTAAGTAAGTTTTGTATTTACCATTATTATATAGAATTAATGAAACTTATATTTGGCTAGTAGAAACTTATCTGCCTTCGTCCATTGATCTACATATTCGTACTTACATATATATTTATATATATATACGAGTATGAGTTTTAAAGTAATTCCAAGATTGATTCCAGTTCTATTTTACCCAATACGTTTGAGAGAACTGCATTATACCTTTCAGCCCCCATATTAAAGACCTTGGCCTACACATAGACTCTACACTTAAGTGGACAATGCAAATAAATCACAGAGTTTAGTCGTGCAGTTATTTCTGCCTTGCGATTCCTCAATCGGTTTAGAAATGTTCTTCCAATCAATATTAAGGTTACTCAAGTAATGTAACTTCTATTACCCATCATTTATTATGATGATGTCTGATGTACTGATCTAAACAAAGATCTTAATAAGCTGGACCGGCTTACAATGATGCTATCCGGTTAATGTTTTGTATTCGCAAATTTGATAATGTCTCTTGCTATCGATATCAGTTCAAATGACTTCTTATTTGTCAGCGCAGGCAAACGCGGCTGCTTGTTCGCTTCTCTCTATTCTGTATAATCCTCTCTATTCTGTATAATCCTCTCCCTCCTGAATACTTGAAGTGCAAATTTCTGTATTTCTGCGACTCGCATGATCAACAAATCCGATCTGTGAGTTCTCTAAAGCTCTCTACCGCTCTTTACCATTCGTCGAACTTCTCTACTGAAATGATTCTCTCAGAGGTATTTCGAACTAATTCGGTTTAAAGAAGAAAATCCATGCTTACTTACTGGACAATTTGCCGAAACTATGATTCATTCATCATCATCAGATTCATATTATGTTTATGCATGTGTACGTATACTACCTTATGTATTATACAGTTAATATTTATGAAATGTGTGCTGTAATTTTAATTAAGTATATCTAATTTGTAAGTAAATCCTTTCTTACTTTGTATACCGACTGGTAAAGAATAATGTCAGCACTCAGTCAGCCTTTGTATTCTGGATATGTGGTAAATAAAATTTAAATAAATTTTGATAATTCTTTCTTTAATCTATTGGATAACTATCATAATATAATCATATTGTTTTTAGAATGACTTACCACATCGTTTAATTATTATAAATAAATATTTAAATTATTTTACCTTTTTTTCTGGAAATTTTCTCGGCTCGAATTTCAATGAGAGATGTATTCTAGGAGGAATTCAAAACTTAGTGGAAATATTGTAAAAAATGCTATACGTATTACGATTAATTATAAATCTCTAGAACACATTATACAAGTATACTTTACTCAATAAATAAATATTGCACAGGCGATTATAATTAGCGCTACCCTCTCTAACGCTATAAGGGGGAAGGGACTTTTGTAACCGCAAAATTAATTTGATTTTTATTTCCATCTTTATACATATCCATTTAGTTATATCGCCTGAAGCATTTTGCGTATCGAACGTTGATAAATTTATTTCCAACGAAAAATCTGTTTAGATCTTACATTAACGAATATGAAATACGTTTATTTTTACATATTTAGATGCAACCCTAATATATGGAAGAAAGCGGGTCGAAGAGCATGAAAGTAGACTAAACGCGGTGGAACTACGAGCGTCGTGCAAAATTTTTGGCGTAACGCTTGTAATGAAGATGTGAGAAACAGATTCTAAGAATTTGAAAGAGAGTTTGTTTAAGAGAATATGGCGCGTGTCTAAGCAACCCAACTGAGAAAGTATGTACAACCCTCGCAGAAAATCAGAAAATCACAGCTAAATAATATCATCCTGGAGGTTTATTGTGTTCCTTTGAGTGAGGTTGTCAGTAAGCTTCTAAATAGGAGGAACTTTATTACCAGCAGAGCGCAAGTGAGATTACCAACTTTTTTTACGAGTAATATATATTAGCTCAGCGTAGTGGCTCCGCTTCGCCCGATGGTAAGCGACAAGAGGACCCCAAATTGCAGCGGTAACTGACAAAGGACTACAGTATCCTGTCGATACTACCATGCTGGCCCGCAAGGTGCTTCTTCATGCTTTGTTTGAAGGATCCCATATTGTAGGAAAGAGGACACATATGTGCCGGCAAGATGTTCAATTTTTTAATGGCACGACAGAGATAAGAGTCGGCCAACTGTTTAGTACCTGAAGAGATGTTCTCAATAGTGGAATAATGTCAACGCAAGCCTACACGTCTGGTTCAATGACGGAAGGGAGAGGGTGGGATAAGGGCAAACAGTTCTTCAGAACACTCACCATGATACAGGCGGTAAAATATGCTTAGCGAGCCAATGTCCCTACGAAGTTGCATAGGTTCTAGGTTTTTCGTGACCTCTTCGTCGTCGATTATGCGGGTAGCCCGTCACTACAACCTATCGAGAACCTCGAGAAGATGTTGTGCGAAGCCGTCCCAGAGGTGCGAGCAATACTCCACGCAGGTCCGAACTTGACTCTTATAAAGCCCGGCGTGAGGAACCGGAAGAACCGGCGCACCCTGTTCACGACTCCGAGTTTTTTGAAGCTGTTAAGATAAGGCTTTTAAACCTTCATAGCTTATGGTAACCGATTTACATCAGGTGGGGCCTCTATGCTTGCATATCTATCGATGTGGTATATAAAAAATATAATCTGTTACCGCGCAAGAAATTTACGTCAAGAGTACCTATTAATATAGAATACAAATTCAAATCGTCAAATACTTTACGCAATGTTCGCTATTACGCTACAATAGTAGCTCGATGGCTCAGTCGTGAATGACGCGACTTTGACACCAACGCTCGTGGGTTCGATTCCCACACATGGCAAACATTTGTGTGCATGAACATGTCTGTTTGTCATGGCCTGGGTATTTTCTATGTATAATAAGTGTGTATTTACAAAAAAAAAAATGTATTTACGTATGTTTATCAGTTGTCTAGTACCCATAACACAAGCTTCGCTTACTTTGGGGCTAGATGGCGCTGTGTAATTTGTCCGACAATATTTATTTTATTTATATTTATTGTACTGCAAATAATATAAATCAAACTGTAAAATCCAGAAATATAAAAAATATTCAGATACTGACTGAACTCGGTCGTCATTTCCGCTAAAATAACTGACAGGTAAGTATTTGGACGTCATTGTTGGTTCACTGACAGTTTGACATTAAAGAATAAGAAAAACGCATAATAGTAGATGGTGCGCATTTACTAACGGTTGTTTTTCATGATTAATATTTCAAAACTTTTCTTTAATTTAGTAGCAAATAAAACTAGTTAAACAAACAGTAAAACTAATTCTGATGTTTTTTTTTCTAATATAAAACTTGTAAATAAACGACTTTTTATTTGCAAATAAACAAAACAATAAAATACAATTTTTCATTTATAGATAAAAAAATATTTTTTTTACCAGTCCTGTGCCCGAAAGGCTAATTTAATACTTACGGTCATGGTTGAATAGTTTTACCTCCATATAGAAGAAATGATTGTATTTAATTATTACGTCCGGAATCATTGTAAACATTGATAGTCTAAAGTCCATAAAATTATTAAAAAAATCTATATGCGATCCCCAAGTGGGAATTTCAGCCATAGATTTATAGTAAATCTATGGCTGAAATTCCCTCTTGGGGAAACAAACTCTATTTTACTTTGAAAACATTGACAAATTATTATTAGTTCATATTAATCATACGACAAATGAGACATTTATTGTCACGTTTTAAACCTTAACCAGGAACGATGATTATAAATGAATTAAAAAGAAAACGCCGAATGCTTGTCTGTCATCTGATACTTTGTAAATCGTTATTTTCTATACGTAATAACTACCCCATCCAAATACTTTATACATGAAAACAGTGAGACAAAGGCATAGGGAGCAAATTAAAATTCAAAAAGCAATTCAAACATATACAACGAGAATTTTCTTTGTTATTAAAAAATCCGCCAAGCCTTTGTGTCATGTATGTTATGAGATGAGAGATACTGAAATACTTGAACCTTTTTGTACTTGTTTATTTCTGTACTGTAAAATATACTCTATGATCATTTTGATAAAGATCATAACTGTGATTGCGATTGAAATAACATCGAATTGTGAAAACGTATGCAAATGTAAGTTAATTAATTTAATAATGTTGATACGACATGGAGTTGAGTGCTCGTGAGAATTTTTTAACAGGTGTTTTTGTATTTTACGCACTCTTAGGTCGAGCACACACGATAAAACGCAACTGTATCTAAACTCATTCGAAACTGTTGGTATGAAAACAGTATGAGACCATTTTCAGATACGGCGCAACCTAAATGTGATGAAGTTATCTTCCAATCCTTCGGAATCGGATTCATTCCTTTCAATCATTCCAGTTTTCTCTGAAATTCTCAATATATCAAGTTCAAGTGATGAGGATACCATTGTTATGTATTTATATCTTAAGCAAAGAATTAGTCGTAGAAGAAGAACCATTTGGATCATCCTTATTAGATTATATAGGTATATCCTTACATTCAGAAAAAAATCTCAAATGTCGTATGTTTGTGGCTGCCTAAGAATTGTAACATTCTCCCTAAAAAAATTTTTGGTAGAAAAACCGCGCTAAAATCTATGAAATGCGACATGTTGTTACTGCGCGCCGGTTTCAATGGAACTGATTTGAAAAGCGTTTCAAACAGGTTCATACTCATTGTATTGTCTATGTTTTTCTAAAGGGCTCTATGGCTAAAACTCAAAAACTCTTAGATTAAAAAGCAAGTAGAGTTACAGTTTCGTCCCTTTTATGTTTCACCATGTGTTATGGGCCTTAGTGGCACGCTTATAAATAATATTCAAACCATGGATTAGTCAAATAAGTGTAAGAGAGAAGAGACAGTGACGTTCGAAGAGTTTCTGTTCATCTTGTTTGCTATGACTGTATACGGCATGTACGGGATTCTAAATATCAAATAAAGGCTTAAGCGGCACACTTTATATTGGTTCACGATCATGGTAAGAGATAACGCTCTACAGCCCTCTCCATACTATTACTTCTTTTTCCTAGGGTTACCCCGTTTAAGCTTCCATTAGAATTAGTGGAGTCCGCTACCTAAGCCTAAGAATTTGTGTGAAGATATTGATTTTAACATAGAACGACTACCGTCAGACCTTAAACTCGGAAGAAAACCAAACATTTCTTATGTCCCCCTCTTTTGAAATATAATTACTTGGACGTGCAGGTTTCCCCGTTATGTTTTCCTTCATTGCCGAGCAAGTATCGAGCATGCTTTTAAAAGGACATATTCTAAAGTCAATAAGCATGTAATAGAATCTAACAAGATGTACAAGTATGTAAATGTTTCGACTTATACCTATGACATTATATCATTTATATAAAAAGAATTGAAAATAAGACAAGTTTCTTTCTTCATTTCTTCGCCAATATTTAGTTTTGAAATGCTGCACGTCGAGTTAAGATCAAAACCTGTAATAAAAAAGAACAGTTATTAAGCTCCGTATAGCTTTTATGTGTAAAAAGTTTTGTCTTAGTGGAGTATAAATTGCAAACAGTTATATACATAAATATAATACTTATAACACTGAAATTACTGTTGGTCCCACGCTAGACTATTCCTGTTCTGTGGTGACTTGATCCATGAAGCGCGGAATATTACAACTGTAGAATACGCAGGTGGGCAGGTAGCATGTCGTACTATCAAAAGCTTCTATTTTAGTATAATTGGGAGCAATTTGTAATTGGAAACTATTTAAACAAATAAATGAAACGAAACGGACGTACTCATGTAGCATTACCTAATGAAAGGATTTCGGGATGGTACTGTAGGCCGATTCTACTAAAAAACTGCAACTGCACTGCAGCGCGGCGTGTGTCAAAATGCGTACATTTTGACGTTCCGTTAAACGTCGCTGCTGTCAGATCGCTTTACGAAACGTCAAAATGACGCATTTTTGACACACGCCGCGCTGCAGTGCAGTTGCAGTTTTTTAGTAGAATCGCCCTACTGATTTCTACATAGAACGACTGCCGTCAGACCTCTACAACTCAGGGGGAATACTAGACCTCTCAAGGTAAGGTTCGGGTTTCCTCACCATGTTTTCCTTCACCGCCGAGCAAGTGATAATTACAAATATTTAAGTTTTATTTTCGAATAATTAACAAATCGTTTTCTTCTTTGAATGCCTTCTTCTCAAAAGTTACAATAAACATTGCATACGAATTAAAAACTCGTGCAGCTTAAGCCCATATTTTCAGGACACGCTTTATACCGCCCTCGTTCAGAGTCGCTTGTTTAACGCCCTTATTATAGTATGTTACACTACTACTTTTTTATTTGTTATAAACATAACCAAATTAATCTTCAATAAAGTTTTTGCTATCACTCCTTTCTTTATATATAATATAGGGAGGCATACAAGCATACGATCCAACTGATGTAAAGTGGTAACTTAGCCTATGAACACTTTCAATGCAGGAAGTATCGCTTAAGTGTTGCCACCACTGGTCCTAGTATAGTAACGACTCAAGAGCTTACTGTTAACCGCACTTCGCAAATCGCAGGAACAGCGCAAGCCTCCACAGTGTTGTTATTTGACTGCAGTTTTCTATGAGGGACCTCGGTCTCAGTCCACAAACCTATGTACCACTTGACTGCGTATGACGGTACCCAGCGCTTACAAAAACGTTAGTGTTTTAACGCTTAAATTTCTCGTCGAGCCTACTGACCAATTACGGGGGTTATTTTTATAGTTAATAGATTCAGGCGTTACTTTGCGAAAGTCAAATCTATATGCAATTTGATCTAACCTGCTTTGCGTGCTTCCGCCACCAATTAGTTCATGCGGCCTAGCGCCGGCCGGCACCCACCCACTACTGTTAGTACTTGGTACATGCCGACGCTGCCATGGCTGCTCCGGGAGTCTCTGCTTCGGCTGCTGCGGTCGTCCGTCATCTGGAACAGAATCCGCATGCCCCCACCACCACCGTCGCTGCCACGACTGGCCTGGTCGTCGCTGCGACACGTGTTTCGCCTCTCCACGAGGCATCATCAGGCGTTGTAGACGTTAATCGTAAGAATAACATGCTACAAGTGACAAATCCATCGCAGTGCCGTCCCTTATATTGAATTGAGGGTGGAGGTGGATGGTGTGAGCGAAAAGATATTTAATAGTGGGGAATGGTTTACGTCTGTCTGTTTGTTCATGAGACTAATTTTAGAATTTTTATGTTTATTAATTTCTAATTGTTCCCTAATATTTAGTTTTAAACCTTTGTCTATGGTGTGTAAAATTTGATATGTATTAGTGGGGGATAAGTTATGTCCTTTGTCTATAAGATGCTCGGCGAAGTGTGACCTTTCTGGGCGATTGTTTTTATACGCCGATACGTGTTCGTGAAATCGTGTTATAAAGTTACGACCAGTTTGCCCGATATAAACGTGTTCACATTCATCGCAGAACAGCTTATAGACGCCGGATTTTTTATTGGGCGGGATTTTATCTTTAGTGTTACAAAGTGACCTGAGTGAATTATGGGATTTGAGAGCAACATGTATGTTATTTTTTCTAAATATGTGAACTATTTTGTCAGTGATTTTACCCAGGTATGACAAACTCGCAGTGTATTTATTTGTCGAAATATATGGAACCGCGTACAATAGTCTGTTAACGATACTACTCGTTTTTTTACGCAATAATTTATCGATGGTAGATTTGGAATAACCGTTTGACTTCGCGATCTGATATATTACATCAAGTTCTTTGTTGTAATTATCCTTACTTAATGGAACGCTCATCAAACGGTGTATCATAGTTTTATACGCTGCGAGCTTGTGTTGCCAAGGATGGCTGGATGACGCGGGAATCGTGGTATCGGTATGAGTTGGTTTACGGTATATCGAAAATTGATGGAGGGATTGATTTTTAGTTATGGTTAAATCTAAAAAGTGAAGTGAACTATTTTGTTCTATTTCTAAAGTGAATTTAATTTTAGGGTGGATTTTATTTAATTTGGAAACAAAGAGATCCAATTGACGATTGGTACCTGTCCAGCATATGAGAATATCGTCGACATATCTATAGTAATAGAATATGTGTGGTTTACCGATTATGTGTTCGCGTTCGTAATTATCCATAAATAAGTCAGCCATCAATGGACTAAGAGGGGACCCCATTGCTAACCCTTCTTTTTGAAAATAGTATTTATTATCAAACTGAAAATAATTTTGAGACATGCAAAGTCTTGTCAGTCGTAATATGTCATCTGTCTCGCCAGGATGAATGAATTTACTTTCTAAAGAGGACTTGAGGATTTTTAGACAATCCTCGTAAGGTACGTTAGTAAATAAACTTTCAACATCGAGTGAAATTAATTTGGAAGAAGGGGGTAGTGTTAAGTTTTTTATACTATCAATTAAATGTAAACTATTTTTAAGACTGTGTTTTGGCTCAAAAGATATCTTTTCACGGATATGTACATTAAGAAATTTTGCCAACTTATAGGTGGGAGCTCCAATGTACGACACAACTGGCCTTATTGGAATATTGATTTTATGTAATTTTGGTAAACCATAAAGCATAGGAGAATGGGGATTCATGGGAATAATTTTGAATTTTGAATATGAATTATCCGGAAAGATATATTTCGAGCCGTTAACAGTTAACTTTAATTGGGCCAAATATTTGTTGGTGGGATCTTGACTTACCGTCAAAAAGCTGTCTGTCTGTAAAACGTCACTGACTTTGGAGTTATACTCATTACGGTCCATGATGACTAACGTATTTCCTTTATCCGCTTTAGATAAAACAATATTATCGGTTAAAATTCTCTGCCTGACAGATACCAACGTCTTGGCCTCACTATTAACGGTATTTTGATTTGGAAAACATTTAAGTTGTTGGGCTATGGAGTGCTTTAAGAAATTATCTTTTTTATTTCTAATAACCGCGACCTCCGCGTCAACCGCCAGGTTTTCAAGGGATGTTTGTGTTATTTTGGGGGGGATACTGTACTTTAAACCCTTTTCCAAAAGTGTGATTTCCTGGTTAGTAAACTGTGTATTTGATAAATTTTTTACGCGGGGGTAGAAGGTGTGACATGCAGAATTAGTGTAATTTGAGGTTAAATCACTTTGTAACACAGGAGATGGGCGTTGTTGTGAAATGAGTCTGTCAAGTTTGTCTGTTTGAGAGGTGTACTTTTTGTGTATAAAATTAGACGCGAGTTCTCGGGCTTTTTGATCTACTAAATCGAATTCTACGGGATGTAATTTGTGGGCGAGTTCGGTATGTAATATTTTTAAATGTGATTTGAGGTTGTCCCTAACGGCAAACCAACGACGTGATTCCTCATTTAGCCAGATGAATTGGGCTTTTTTGATGGCTTTTTTAGCTGCTATTGAACGTGAATGTGATGTTATAGAAATATAGTTGGGAATCACGTGGTTGTGTTTGCACTGTGGGTTGAACCAGAGATTTTGAACGGCAATGCGGTGGAGTTTTGTCAACTTAATATACACCTTCACCTGATCAGCTATACTTGCTGCCATTAAATAGTTAATAGATTCAGGCGTTACTTTGCGAAAGTCAAATCTATATGCAATTTGATCTAACCTGCTTTGCGTGCTTCCGCCACCAATTAGTTCATGCGGCCTAGCGCCGGCCGGCACCCACCCACTACTGTTAGTACTTGGTACATGCCGACGCTGCCATGGCTGCTCCGGGAGTCTCTGCTTCGGCTGCTGCGGTCGTCCGTCATCTGGAACAGAATCCGCATGCCCCCACCACCACCGTCGCTGCCACGACTGGCCTGGTCGTCGCTGCGACACGTGTTTCGCCTCTCCACGAGGCATCATCAGGCGTTGTAGACGTTAATCGTAAGAATAACATGCTACAAGTGACAAATCCATCGCAGTGCCGTCCCTTATATTGAATTGAGGGTGGAGGTGGATGGTGTGAGCGAAAAGATATTTAATAGTGGGGAATGGTTTACGTCAGTCTGTTTGTTCATGAGACTAATTTTAGAATTTTTATGTTTATTAATTTCTAATTGTTCCCTAATATTTAGTTTTAAACCTTTGTCTATGGTGTGTAAAATTTGATATGTATTAGTGGGGGATAAGTTATGTCCTTTGTCTATAAGATGCTCGGCGAAGTGTGACCTTTCTGGGCGATTGTTTTTATACGCCGATACGTGTTCGTGAAATCGTGTTATAAAGTTACGACCAGTTTGCCCGATATAAACGTGTTCACATTCATCGCAGAACAGCTTATAGACGCCGGATTTTTTATTGGGCGGGATTTTATCTTTAGTGTTACAAAGTGACCTGAGTGAATTATGGGATTTGAGAGCAACATGTATGTTATTTTTTCTAAATATGTGAACTATTTTGTCAGTGATTTTACCCAGGTATGACAAACTCGCAGTGTATTTATTTGTCGAAATATATGGAACCGCGTACAATAGTCTGTTAACGATACTACTCGTTTTTTTACGCAATAATTTATCGATGGTAGATTTGGAATAACCGTTTGACTTCGCGATCTGATATATTACATCAAGTTCTTTGTTGTAATTATCCTTACTTAATGGAACGCTCATCAAACGGTGTATCATAGTTTTATACGCTGCGAGCTTGTGTTGCCAAGGATGGCTGGATGACGCGGGAATCGTGGTATCGGTATGAGTTGGTTTACGGTATATCGAAAATTGATGGAGGGATTGATTTTTAGTTATGGTTAAATCTAAAAAGTGAAGTGAACTATTTTGTTCTATTTCTAAAGTGAATTTAATTTTAGGGTGGATTTTATTTAATTTGGAAACAAAGAGATCCAATTGACGATTGGTACCTGTCCAGCATATGAGAATATCGTCGACATATCTATAGTAATAGAATATGTGTGGTTTACCGATTATGTGTTCGCGTTCGTAATTATCCATAAATATAGGGGTTATTTTTACCAATTAGCCGATAAATGACACGATATTGATCCGTGAATTAGCCAATAAGAACAGCTCGTTCTTCTTTACACCTCGATCCGTATCGATGAATTGTAACCCAGTAACTGGACAAAATCAGTCTCATCGGTTCTCATTGATTTTTTCCTTCATGTCCTAGTCGGGCTGCTTAGATGCACCTTATCTGTCTTAAAACATAATATATCTATATTTTCCTATAACAAATAAACTGACAAACAGAACTTTCCTGATACACGGTTTCCAAGTCAAGGAAAGCCGCATTTCGTCAAATAAATCGAATCGCGAATCAATTTGCGTACGCCCCGACAGAACAAATACCAGGTAAAATACTAAAAGGCTTACATAGATCATAATGTCGCAGAAGTGATTTCGTCTTTATTTACGTACTAATTTTTATGTCATTTGAAGACTACTAGGCGAATTTTAATTAAATGCTGGACGATGATAGCTCAGATTCATGAAGGAAGTGAACCTCAACTCACTGGTACGACTTGAGGGTTAAGTAGAACACGCAGCTCCTATTGACTAGTTCACGGATCATTTATCAATTTTTTTTTATTATTTATTGGGTAAAATATTAAGAGAGGTAGGGCGCATCAAAGAAGCCCGTCTGGGGAAGTACCTTCACCTCACAGAAAACCGCAGCCAAATAACAACTCCCTAGAGGGTTGTTGTGTGTGAGTGAGGTCACCAGAAAGCTCCCAAGCTCCCTGGAGTTGTAAGCAGCAGAGGAGGCATCCTGCGAGTGAACTTAATATACCTATCGCAAGCGTTAATAGGCTACGCCGTATACTTGTATGCCACCCGATAAGTATAAAAAAAATATAGGAAGATATTTCACGCCAAATCCCTTACGGGGTAGGCAGAGAGAACCGAGCGCCACGCGACTCGATCCTTACATACATTACATTACATACATACGTTATTTAAATACTTTTATTTTCTGAATTAAACAATTTTTAACGAATGTATCGCGTATTTTATTTATTTTGTTGAACCTGACGTTTCGAACGCTTTGCAGCGTCCGTGGTCGCAGGAAGACTAAGGTGGTATTTGTCTTACATTAGTTATTCAATTATTACATCTACCGACATGGATGGATTAATTATATATGTTCCGATGCACACAAAAATCGCTCTCAGTGTCCGAACATTTTTTAGATCTTTTGGTTTGGGACTTCATTATTTTTAGGACTGGATCCCAAGCAGGTGGTACTTGCCAACCATCTTCTCTATTGAAATTGGGGTCTTTTCTTATTTCAATACCCTCGCGCAACATTCTCGGCATGTAGCGATTCTCCTTGGCGAGGATTTGTGGTTTATCGAACCGGATGTGATGGTTTGACTGGTCCAGTGTATGTTCACATACTGCAGAGTTTTTATCGCGCCTATTCTTCATGTCAGCAATGTGTTCTTTCACACGAGTACCTACGCTTCTCTTTGTTTGCCCTATATATGATAAACCACATTCGCAGTCTAATTTGTATACTCCTGCATCTTGTAAGGGGATATTAGACTTGATAGGTCTTAGAAATTGACTGATCTTCTTATGGGGCTTGAAATAAGTTTTAATTGAAGCTCGCCGTAAGATGGTGTAGTGGTAGGTTGACGCATGCGTCACAGAAGCCGCCCGAAGCCACCTACAGTTGAACGTCAACCTGCTATCTTACCATACTTAAAGGGAGTCACAGACAAAATTGGCAACATCTTACGGCGAGCTTCAATGACCTATCAAGTCTAATATCCCCTTACAAGATGGAGTAAATAACGCATTTTTGACTTTTTTGTCTGTCTGTCTGTTTGTTTGTCCGGGCTAATCTTCGAAATGGCTGAACCGATTTTAACGGGACTTTCACTGGTAGGTAGATGACTATTCAGAGCAGAATATAGGGTACTTTTTATCCCGTAAATATTTAGGGTTCCTGCGTAAAAAATTAAAAACTGCTAAAATTGGGGGGAAATATCTTCCCCTTCGGGGGACTTTGCAATTTTATGTTTATTATTTTCATAGAATACGTATTTTTTGTAACATAAAATAACTACGCATTTTTTATGTAATATAAATAAAATACATATACGTTGCCTCCTATAAAGGTCAATAGATGGCGCTGTACGAAAATTGAATCGCTCTATGGTTGTATCTACGACCCTGAACTTTGCTTTTTTTTAAGAGAAAGAATTTCATGTCAACAGCGAAATAAAGGCTACTAAAAGCCCAAATTTCATGCGTGCGAAGCCGCGGGCTTCTGCTAGTTCTTAATACATTGCTTGCAATGTAAGTACTTTTATTGTTGGAAGCCTAGAAACTGAAAATTTTAATGAACTCGGTCGCGCAGTGGCCGTAACGGTACTTTGACACCGACGCTCACGAATTTGTTTCCCGTATAGGACACATGTGTGGATGAATATTTCTGTTTGATTTGGCCTGGGTGTTTTTTAAAAGAGGTAGGGCGCATTAAAGCAACCCGCCTGAGGAAGTAACTCCGTCTCACAGAAAACCACAGACAAATAACATCTCCCTGGAGGGTTGTTTTTTACCGGCGTGTGAGTGAGATCACCAGTAAGCTCCTACATTAGCTATGTTAGCAGCAGAGATGGCATCGCGAGTGTCATCAATGGGGTTGACAAAAAAGAAAAATGTGTTATTCGCTCTCATTATCCAGCTCTTCATCGGCATGTATTCATTTACTTGTATTAAATAAAGTACAAAAATCAAAGAAATGTGTTTCATAATAATATCTCTGTAATCCGGCGTACAGCGATAATAGAGACACACCCAAAAACAGGAGATTTAATTTTTTTATGTGACAACTAAATAAATATATGACTAATAGAAGCATGCATATAATAATAGATATTAACTTCGTACAGAAATTATGACATTCCTTACATATTCATATCTTATGTATGCTTAAAATTATGCTTGAAACGAACATTTTTATAGTCAAGTATTAAAGTGACTTATCTAGTTCCACAAAGGTTTGTCTACGACAGGCGCCATCGTCTGGGACCAACATTGAATCAGTGGAAGCCTAGATTTAGTAAATTTACTAGATTTAAAGTCTCTACGGTTTCTTGGGGCGCGCTATGCAAATGCGACAACTTTGCCTACGCACTTAAAGAAATAAACGCTACGGTTTTATGAACATGTTTGTAAATATTCATTTAGTAGCTATATGCATAAGTTCGTTAGTTAAGTTATACCCCTTCAGAAAAGAACACTGTTACGCTAAACCAACAACAATCTCCTGTGGATCTACCATGCTGCCATTACTGGATTACGTGTGATTTTTTTAAACTCTTTCAACCATCTGATATTTACATAGTAATTGACTCGTAATTAGAACCTAATTATGCGTGTTTTTATATTTCACGTGATATCTTACTCTACAAGTAACGGGGAAAATCTTAAATTAGTTTTTCATATTCCAAAACTGTATAATGCCTATATCAAACCTTTCTCGCACAAGTTCTATTTGCACTTTTCCAGTTTTGATTATGCTGCCCAGGGTGGGAAATATAAACGCAGTCATCCTAGTACGTTTCATATTAGTACCGTAGACTAATCATACGTGATAATCAACTTTTCCCCTAATTTTAATTTTAGACTACTGGTCTGCAGGTAAAACATAGAAAAAAAATTAGTAAATTGCACTGAGTGCAGTAATATTCTCATGAAATACAAATAACTGCTGCATTATTATTATACAGTGCGTCGTTATCCGCAGCGCTGTACAGACTTGAATTTCCAATGAGGACCTCACGGAAGGGTTCACCCGGAGCCCGTGACGTTTGCTCCGCCGTGACATTTTGACAAAGGGTTTTTTGGATTTCAGAATTTCCCCGTTTCCCTTCCAGTTGTCTCGTCGACTTTTTGATTGGATTACTTGATTTGAATTTTGAAAGTGCTTGTGGTAATTATTATGATAATAGAGTGCTAGAAACTGATTGAAAAGGGTGTTAATGATTTTTTTGATTAGAATATCGGTTTTCCAAAGTTATTGCACAGATTATTAAATTTGATTTAATTAGACCGCACTGAATTATATTTTAAACATGTAACATTCAGTTGAACCATTTCCCAAGACGTAATACTGAATATTTTCAGCGCGTTGATGGAAGCACTGCCTTTACTAACCAAGAAACTGGTAAAAGTCTACCTTTTTTCTTCAGTTATCGAGAAAATTTCGCGGTGCGAGTTTCCGCCGGTGTAGATTACATGCTCCACTTTTCCGATGCTAAAAGTATCTTTATTCTATTCAACGTGCGCGAGGGATCATTGTCATGATGCAACTTCTAGTAAGTAAAGTACTCGTACTATAAAGACTATCGAGAAGCGGTATCCTCATGCGGCTTCTCGTAAGTCTTTATGGTACTTTTTAAGTACACTGGGTAGACAACTTCTTTTATCAGGACTAAGATTTCTTCGAGTTATGTTAAATTATACCAAAGATGACCAAAAATAAAAAAAAACCGAACAGTTTTTGGATTTGATACCACGCGACGCTACGTTGCAATTAAAAATACGTTTTATTATATACCTAAACATTCATTCTCATTATCCTGTAGTTGAGTATTAATACACATCCATATATTCCGGCTCAAGAGTCTCTGCTCAGAAAACAATATAGTGGTAGTCAAAGCCGTAACACATGCATACTCGTGCTACTTGAACTACGCGTGACATGTCAGAATGCTTTTATGGACATTAAAAATTGTATAATTTATTACTCAATATTTCAAGGTGCTATCAGTACATCTTATTGAATCACAAATATACATCCATGCATGCATTTTAATAAGTATATAATTTACTCTTATTAACGTAACGATCGAATATTGTTGATTTGAAGAACGAAAATGATGAGCTTCCACAACATCTAAAACAAAATAATTAGTGAATATTTTCGAAATATATAAATATAATAATTTGGACAAAATATACATCCACTTAGTTCTAAATTAAGTAAAGCTGGAATTATACGTAATGGTAAACTTAAGTAAACCTTGTTTATACATACTTTATTACATACGTTTAATGTATTGAAAACACCCAGACCAAGACGAAAAGACATATTCATGCAAATAAATATTTGTATTACGCGAATCGACCCCACAAACCTTAGTGTTAAAGTAGCCATTGCTACAATAGATGGACGGGCTCGATATCGTGGGTTTCCAGTTCAAATTCCTTAGTAACTACGATAATTTAAAATTTTCACATTAAATTTAACATACATTCCGCACACTTTGGCCTGTCCTGTGGGAGTCTTTTTAATCCTTTTTCTTTAAATTATCAATTCTTGTATCTACACATATAACATAATAGATTTTGTGTATCTCGAACACAGCTCTATCGATTTGAAACAAATTGCGTTTTTGTTTTGTTCAGTTTATATTCTTTTTAAGTTTATCTATATGTGTTTTCTTGAATAACGCGTTATTACACAGTAAGAACATAGAAACGCCGAGGTCTAAAAGTTTTATATTATTCTACGTGGACTTCTTTATTTCCAAAAAACTATTTTTCATTATCCGATGAGCTTTTTGTTATTTATGGTGTAGTATTTCTCTAAAATGACTGACGATTTGAGTGCTGATTATACAAAATATGAAAAATTAATAAAATGTTATATTATCGCCCATAATTGTAAGGTTAGTATTACGAATTTGTATTTGTAAATAATGACATAATAGTAACAAAATCATGAACTAAGAATTCTTATTGAATATGTATGACATAATTCATGATTAAAGGGCAAACCCTATCAAATTACTACAATATAAAATTAAAAGCTTCTTTGATTATTTTGAATAAAACCTATTTTCAACAATGTATTGTTAAATTGCATATTCCTAATATGTAAATTAAAACTATAATTGAGACGACAATTGTCGATATGCAAATTATATGTGTGTTGTGATAGATTCCCCGTACCAAGGCTCACATACGCGCGGCCCTACCTATTCTAAAAATTAAAAATGGAATCGGGGAAAATCACGAATTCCGCACGAGTAGTTGGACAAAACGGAAAGTTAACAGGCGCGGTAAATAACCACAAATCACCGCTTCCTAACGCCTGCGGCGAGGTTTAAATTCGCGTAATGGCGGATCTTGGCGCGTTTTCATTGTTCATAATTTGAATATGCCTCACTGCCCCGGCTCCCGACATTGTTATCGGAAATGGGAATAATACTGGATAAAATCGGATGCATGGATAGTATCCATACGTCCGATTTTATTATTTTTACAGTTCGCGGGTCTGTAAAAAGGTAAAAGATAGATAAACCGGTCAGGATAGGATCTGCCATGTCAGCTATCAAGGGCAGGAAAAAGTTCTTGCGGATTGTAAACGTGTTTTAGAACTCTTGTTCGTGTTGTGGCAGCACTTTAGTTACAGGATTAAGATCTTGTTTTATAATTTGTTTTGCACATTATTGTACTCCGCTCTCCGCTCCAATAAAAGCGCCCAGTTAAATTTACTGGTTTTAATACTAAACTGCTCAAAAGTTACAGAATAGGTTATGCAATAATATGATATAAGATTAGTTTAATTATAGGAGTACATTGAAGAAAAATGAAAAAATAATGCAAATTATAATCTAAGAATCATAAAGCATGCATTTTTATAACAATTTATTATTATTAAGTCAATTGTTGGCATGCATAAGTGTATGGAAATCGACAACGTGATCTCGTGACAAAAGTTGACAATGTGTATGTGAATTTATGAGAAGATGATGCCTAAGTCTGCTATTCAGTACTAAATATTATTTTTGTCTTTGGTGACAGTACCGACAATACAATAGCGGCTATGGCAATCCAAATAAACTTTCAGGAAATCTGTGAATAAAAAAAAATCTTCTAAATAGTAATGCGGTAAGCGCCCTTGAGTTATAATGATTTCTTTACATTAGGAAAGTCGCATGCTTGTTTGCTACTTTTAGCATTATAAAAATAGGGCCCATGGAAATTCTATTATTTATACTAGTAGTGTAATTTTTATAACTTATATAACTAAATATTAACGATTTATCCAATTTGTTTATATGGTGAGAAATAACATTTGCTGGGCTTGATTTTTGTTGTTCTGAGTTGGATTTTAGTATTAAAATGGTGGTCGGATGATACAATGAATTTCTAGATATAGTTTATATGATTCATTGCGTCATCCGAAGCTAAAGTAGGAGAGATAGTAAACTATTCATCTGACAATGGGACTTCTTATCAATTAAGTTAAGCAAAAATGGGTACGTGCTAATTGAACATTTTGTTGCACTGACTTCATAATAGAATACAAGGTAGATATAAGATATGCTATATGATAAGATATGCGCAGGAAAATGTAGAAAGCAATGGCCTAACTTCTCAAAATCTTGACAATCATGGTTAATGCTATTTATCGTATCGTCACTAGTAATGGACACAATAAGCAACAGCAACGCCATCAAAATCAACAAACGACCGAAACACGCATAACGCTACACTGAATCAAAAAGACAGAGGGATTTCCCCGATGACGTATTATTATTTTTAAGTTCATGCACTGCATAAACTCCGCAAATTTTATTTTACATTTTCAACTATCAAATGTTATGGAAATTGTACTTTATATCCCGAATAATAAAGGTATGCTTGTGCTTTTTGAGATAGAGCTTAAATTTGTTAAAGTATAATAGTTAATGACGTCATTGTGCACTTGCAGTGGAGCCAATTGCGATCGGTGCGTAGCGAATTTGCGGTTTTTACAATTCGAATTGAGTGGAATTTTGACCGTAGCAAAATGGAGATATTATTGTTGCTTCACTCGAATAGCTAGACGATCGATGTAATATGCGATTATTGTATTATCTACTTTCTTTATGTACAGAAACATCCAAGCAAGTGAATGTATATGTTTGAATAGACGTTACGACCACTGTGATTATTAAATAACGATTAAAATAATCGTAGCAGTTTCGATTAATAACAACGAAGGAATAAAAACCTTCTTAGTAAAGTCGTAACTTCACTAAATACATAAAGGACGTATGCAATAGATAGATGGTTATGGCAAACAGAAAGCATGCTTGTAGAATAAATGGAACCAAGATGCGAGCATTGCGTAGAATTTGTGGCGTAACGTTTGTTAATAGCGTTCGCAACTGGTTCGCAACGACGATGTAACAAAACGAGTTGATCTGAAAGAAAGTGTCGGTGCTAGGATAAGAAAAATCGAGTCCCCGTTGATTCGAACATGTAGAAAGAATATGCTAGATAAAAGAATAATCTTCAATAATCGGGCATTACTTGAACTCAGCAGTATTTGATTCTTTAAAATTAAGACGGTCATTTGTTTGGCAAGCCAATACGCTAGTCCCGTCTCCAAGATCAGCTACCAACGAAACTAGCGCAGTGGTAGGAGGGCTGAAGAACTGAAAAATGTTAAAATATCGTGATATTAGCTGACGAATACATTTTATTCCTTTTGGCGACGAGACCTTGGGTCTCACCGTACTTATCATGTATATGCATGAATTTTCTAAACGTCTAATCGAGACTTTTACAGCGCATTAGCATTGCGATACAATGAGGTAATGACTTCAGCATCTTAACATAATGCTACGATACCTCTTTTTATAGGTAGGTACTACAGCATTTTGTTTTAGTTTATATTTCAGTTATTATTAAGATGTCTTCCGTTTAGTTACATGTAATATATTATAAGTTTTAAAATTTTCACAATTTTTATAATGCGGGACTTAACGCGTAATGTAGGTAAAAATATTACCTTTTTAGCCAGAATATTAAGCACATGTTTAAAATTACATCAAAAAAGTTACACAGTGTGTTCTCAACACACCCTAGCATCACGGCCAAACAAAACCCCCCCATTACGGTACTAACCACAGTCATTACGCCGGTGTTTTCCGAATCCGCAAATCGTATTCGGATATATCCGCGACATTAGGCCGCCGGATACGCACGCGCGGATGTGCGCTACATATCGCCACGTCGACGTTATGGGAGTCTGCGGGAGGTCTGTGCCCGTGCAACGGTCACAATGCAATGCATCTATATATTACTAGGACATATCTTAGTGTCATTTAACGATATTAAAAAATGGAAACGGTTCGTCACGTACTTTTTAGGTAAGCTCAGATCTCGGAGGATTACCAATTTGTGCTCATATAAACATAGCGATTTAAAGGTTATTTAAAAATAACTCTCTCTCTCTGTATGTCTTTGTTTTGTTTATCTATCTATAACTTCACGCCATATCCCTTGCGGGGGTAGGCAGAGAGAACAGAGAGCCACGTGACTCGATCCTTACATATCTCACTCGTTTCTTTAACATTCATTGCTCTTCTCATGCACGCTCGCCGGTTTCTAGGGCTCCTTATATCACCTTCTGATTGAACACGACCAATTTGGTCATGGTAGGTAAGTCTTGGCCTTCCTCGGCTCCTACATTCTTCCACTTTTGCATTGTATATCTGCTTCGTCATTCTTTCATCCTGCATTATTTCTACATGTCCGAGCCAACGGAGCATGCCGCTTCTTATTTTTAACACCGACGCTCTCTTTCGCACCAACTCTGTTTCTAACATCCTCATTGCGGTGAAGCGGTATTTTGGTGAAGATTAAAAACTAACTTAACCAAACTTCACGCCTAGTCCCTTGTCGGGTAGGCAAAGATAGCTGAGCACCGCATGACTCGGTCTTTGCAAACCTCACTCGCTTCTTTAACATTCATATAGCTCTTAAAAACTAATTAGTTATAATAAAAACTTTAAAGTATAAAATGAAGTCGACGTCTGGTAATGTTAAAACAACTATTTAAATATGCGTCAGCGGCAATAAAGTTGATTTCTTATTTTTATTTAAAAGTTTTGGTTCTGTGAATAGTTCATAACCAGACGACAACAAAACGATTCTGAATGTGACTTCGTAATTTGTTAATCAAAAGCAATACATTAACGGCATGAAATAATCTTCTCGACAATGTAAATACAATTTTCTTTTTTAAATGAACAAAAAGTGTTATTATCACATCGCATATAACTCCTTTGACCTTTCAAAAGGTCTAAAGTATGACTCCTTTAAATCACAAGTGAAGAAGCATTATGATTCTCCTTCTGGTAGAGCTGTAGAGTTAGCATTTACTTTTTAACGTATGTATGTGCTGTGTGTTTAGGTATTTTAATTTGAACGTGAAGTGTGTATTGTACGTAAATTGCACCAAACCGATGAAATAAGATGAATTTTCAAGAATTTTCAAACATTTTATGGTTGACTGGAAGAGATCCCCGTTGGGATAATTCCGCAATTGTATAATTTAGATTTAGATTTTTGTGTTACTATTATTATGTATTTTTTATGTTAAATTATACAATAAAGTTTTATACATAAACAAACAAACAAATATTTAGAACCTCGGTATAATACAATGGACATAATATTACAATAGACATTTTGTGTAACAAGATGAGCATGTCAACAAGCAGGCTTAAACGTCCCTACGACAGTTCATTAGGCAACAGTTTAAGATGTTAAATAAACATACGAAATAATATTGAATAACTGGATGGCGTCATGCAACAGTGAGCAGGTACATTTTAATAAAAATATTTGATTAAATGTTCTTATCCATAATCTACAGAACCAAAGCTAACTTTTATTTTAAGCCACGTCTAGAGGCATACAAGCATACAGCCCACCCAGCCCATGATGTAAAGTGTTTACCGTTTATTTACATAATAATTATTACAGGAAATTCCTTAACAAGATTTAGATAAGATAAGGGGGCTATATTAGACAATAAAACAGACGTCTCTTTGTATAATTGCCTCTAGCTGTTCTATGAAAGAAGAATAGAATTCTACATTATTCAAAATTATTTAACCTATAAGACTTGTTTTGAGTAACTCAGATAAAATGTCTCAAGATAAAATTATATAAATGCATGAAACTAGCTGGAAACTTACTTTTTGACACAGCAGCATTCGATAATATGAACAAATTTTACTATGACGATTGTGTGAAATCGCGAAATTACATACTGCGTATTACTTTCATACCCTGAAGTAATACAAAGTCGCTAGTTTTTTTTATGACAGTGTAGTTAGTAGTTATAGCTATAGATAGTTTATTAGTTTGTATAACAAGCTGGACCAAAGAAATTCTTATAGAAAGACGGCATGGAATTAAATGAGAACAATGGGAGAATGAAGAAGAGACGAGAGAGAGAGAGAGAAAAACGACTAAAAACCCTTTAATAAATAGAAAAAAAAAATGAAATTGAATTACAGCAGATAAGGAAGTAGTAAAATGGCCCTTTACAAATTGCAGACATGTTTAACAATTATTTTATTAACGTAGGTGTTGAGACTCCAAATAATCCAAATATATCCAAAGGCTGGCCGGTAATTTCAAGAAATGCCAACTCCATACCCCAGCAGATCCAAGTCTCTGTAGTACGTAATCTCAAAACTAAATGCAGCTTTGATTTTGATGAAATTCCATCGATATTAGTAAAGCAATGCGCTCGGGAACTAATAATACCGCTATTAAATTTAAGAAATCAGTCTTTCGGTTGTTTTTATGTCACCTATACAAACAAGGTAGGGAAGAATCGTTACGATATTAAATCTTATTGCTATTTTACTTGATAACTGATAAGTAATATATAAGATAGGCACATAGATACCTTTGGCTCAAATAGAGTCAATCGGAATAGTACTATTTGAGTAGTACATAAAAACATGAAATTTTATATGTCTACGTATAAAAGTGTTTCATCAGAAGGTGATGTCAGGAGCCTTAGGAACCGGCGAGCGTGCATGAAAAGAGCTATGAATGTGAAAGAAGCCAGTGAAGTGTGTAAGGACCGCGTCTTATGGCGCTCGGTTCTCTCTGCCTACCCCGCAAGGGACCTGGCGTGAAGATATATATATATATACATAGGAAATCTCGGCAATGACTGGCCAATGGACAAAAAATTGTCACAAAGATGCCTAAGTTAATTATCATATTATATATGTCGTCTAGTATTTATGAAAAACTCACTCAGACGATTTGACATGAATACCATTCGAACGCAATATAAGTTAATCAAGCTTATATTTGAGTGTCATAATCGAGTATTAAGTCATGAAGCTATACAGTAATTTTCACAGGCGAAGCTCTTGACAATTTTAATATCTCACTGTCCCACTTGTGAATACAGCCATCCAAACATCCCTCATAGATTAAGAACACTAATCAGTGAGGGTGCAAACTACCCCCTGTAACACCCTACAACATTGCAACAGGGGTGAAGTGTTAAAAACACAATATGATATAATACACATGGACCTAAGAACTGCGCAGTCCAGAAAACAAAAACCATTGCGATTTCATCTCTATGCATTAAATATTAAAGCTACAATTAAGTTTGTTGTTAGCGTACACTTTATGTTTGTTAAAGCATAATATTAATTTGAAACGCCTTCAAAATGTCATATCATTCATACGATATAAAATACAAATTTTGTATTGCACTATTATACTTGACATCATCGCTAAGGGGATACTTTGTTCATTGCTTTTTATGACAGTTTTTAAAGAGTGATAAATATTTTGGTACGATGAGTGATAAATATGTAATGAAATTATGCTATAAATGTATAATTTCATTATTATATATTTGTCACTAATGCTCGTGTGTTCGATTCCTATACTGGACAAACATTTGTGTGCATGAACGTATCTGTTTGTCCTGCTCAGGATGTTGTAAGAGAGGTAGGACGCCTCAAAGCAGCCTTCCGCCTCACAGAAAACTGCGGCCATTAAATAAACTCCCTAAAGGGTTTTCCTGCGTGTGACTGAGGTTACCAGTAAGCTTCTAAGTAGTTACGGTATTAGCAGTCGAGGTTACATCGCGCGAGTGATACTTAATGTATTATCAGCGTTCATAGGCTACGGTAACCACACACTTTGTATAAAAAAATACCTGCTTGATGTTGATCGTGATTATTTATGTTTTTAACTACTAAATTTGAAGTCATGAAACATATTTGTTTCGTATATGAGGATATTCGCAGGGCATGTTAACCACGGATCCTAGGTAAAGAGAGAGAGTCCCGATATTATGGATAAATGATAGTTAACCTAGGCTGAACAGTGATAGTCTGGTAGATAAAGATCCGGCATGTT
Organism: Pyralis farinalis; assembly: GCA_947507595.1. NCBI lineage: Eukaryota > Metazoa > Arthropoda > Insecta > Lepidoptera > Pyralidae > Pyralis > Pyralis farinalis. The sequence goes on along the minus strand of OX382258.1, from coordinate 12,106,370 downwards.
AACTGACGGCCAGTCACTCAGCAGCTCATTTGTTCGGCGGTACAGGAAATCATCGTGAGGACATACGCACGTCCAAAAACATATATATTTTGTAAGAAGTATAATACATCTTTACGTAAATGTATAGTTTTCTCTCAGGGTCGTGGAAGTCTCACGGCAGTTACTCCATGTCATAATAAGTATCTTTGTCAAATACTTAGAGTTACCTGACGGATCCCGTCAATCCTAAACGGTTAGGATAAAGGGTAACGTCAGGACGCTTGGCTAGCTTGATATCTTTGGCTTTCCCCAAATGTGAGACGTATACAGGTGATATGGTACGTGTACATATTAAAAGTCGTTCGTTTGTGAGTACATGATGACGAGCTCAGTAGCTCAGTCGTGAATGACGCGTCTTTGACACCAACGCACGGTTAGATTCCCACACAAGGCAAACAATTGTGTGCATGAACATGTCTGTTCGTCTTGGTCTGGATGTTTTAAAAGAGGTAGGGCGCACCAAAGCAAAGGGAAGTACCTCCACCTCACAGAAAACCGCAGCCAAATGACAACTCCCTAGAGGATTGTTGTGTTCCTGCGTGTGAGTGAGGTCACCAGTAAGCTCCCAAGGAGTTGCTGTGTAAGCAGCAGAGGAGGCATCGCGCGAGTGATACTTATCTCAAGTGGTAATAGGCTACGGCACCCGCTTTACATCAGGTGGACCGTATGCTTGTATGGCTCCCGACGTAGTATAATAAAAAAAAAACATCTACCTCCATTCGTGATGGTAATAAAAAAGTGTTATATATTATTACTAAATATGCAGACATCAAAACTAAGTCTACTCTAAGCCATGACATACAGGGTGATTATTATTTAAATTTCCGCAAAGTGTCGGCAGCGGTGGTACATTTGAATGACAATGCCCAATCCGGGAGGGTCCCTCGTTCCCGTATTTTATGTTGTAACTTTAAAATTTTATTGCGAACGAGCCTGAGTTTATATAGGTATATGGGAATTTATATCTGTAGGTATATTACATTTTCATACATACATACGTATCATCACGGCTGTCTCCCATTAGGGAAGACTGAGTCAATAGAACGCCTGGTGCACCGATCCAAACATACCTCTCTCGCTTCTTACACACTCATCTACTTCATACACGCTCTTCGGTTTTTAGTTTTTCATAACTATATAAAGATTAATCATGGCAGAGCAGCGATATCTCAATGGATAAAGAACCACCCTGTTAATCTACGTTCCCTGGATCATATCCTCGTGTGGCCATGTACCACTAAATTGATTTTTCCGAATTAATGTACATATTTGTTATTGTCACTTGCTCGACGGGGCAGCAAAACAAGCAGAAATTATATTTCAAAAATCGTGTGCCCTGACGTAAGAAGAAGAAACAATTGTAGAGGTCTGATGGAATTCGCTCCATGTCAAAATCACGATCTTCTCCAAATCCTTAGGTTTAGGTAGCGGATCCCGACAATTCTAATGGATTAGAAAACAGGTTAACGTTAGGTTAGGAAAAGATAAAGATAAATCATGGATCTTGGATATGAACATGGGTAACGAGATCGATGCTGCCGAACCGTTCCCAATCGCTTTAAATAATAAAATAATGTAAGGTAAGGATAAGTGCCCTTAAAGGACCAATAGCTAATTAATAGTAATAGCATTTTATACAAATACTTTCTATAAAAGTATTTAGATTTACTGGAATAATAATAGGTGTAATCTACAGCGGAATATTCATATTCTCAATAACGCAACTTGCTGAACGATGGTGATTAATAATTCTGTTTTGAAACTGACGTATGTACTACCAACGCTCGTAGATTTGATTTCCACATAGAACAGACATTTGTGTGCATGAACATGTCTGTTTGTCTTGGTCTAGATGTTTTTAAGAGAGGTATTGCGTGTCAAAGAAGCACAAATATCAATTCTCTGGAGGGGGTGTTGTATTCCTACGTGTAAGGTAACCAGTAAGCTCCTAAGGAGTTAGCATCAGAGGTAGCATCACGTGATTATTAAAGTATTGTAAGCGTTAATAGGCAGTACATGTTCATGCACATAATAGTTTGTCTTGTGTGCGAATCGAACCCATGGGCTCTGGTGTCAAAGTAACATTACTAACCATTGCGCCCCCGAGTTCGTTATACTTAAATGAAAATTAAGTTAATTAATAGCATGTATATTTTAAGTTTAGCTTTATATATATATATATATATATATATATATATATATATATATATATATATACACACATATATATATATATACACATATATATATATATATATATATGGACCTGTATTGAAAAACCTGTTGCCTGAAATTAAATTATTTGAATTGAATTAAACTATCGCAATTCATGTTTACATATAGCACTTCATATTTTTATATTTATCTGCTATGGGTGCAAAATCGCCATAAATTACAGTACAGTAACCATTTAAAAGTATATCATTAACCCCCTATGCTTAGATTCTAACGATATGCCTGTAATAAATGGCGCTTGCCCGTTAGTGCGGGTTCGTTTCCGACGAGACACGTGCCCGGTTTAAAATATGGTGCGATTCTGCTTCAAATACGCAGATTATAATGTAGAATTGGATTTTACAATTCATTTGGGTAACAAGTAAATGTGACTTATTTTACCGATTTAAAAAATAGTTCGTTCGATCTTTTTAGGGTTCCGTACCCAAAGGGTAAAACGGAACCCTATTACTGAGGCTCCGCTGTCCGTCCGTCCGTCCGTCCGTCCGTCTGTCACCAGGCTGTATCTCATGAACCGTGACAGTTAGACAGTTGAAATTTTCACAGATGATGTATTTCTGTTGCCGCTATAACAACAAATACTAAAAAATAGAATAAATCAAATATTTAAGGGGGCTCCCATACAACAAACGTGACTTTTTTGCTCATTTTTGCTCGATATTGATAACGGCAGGTAGACGCTTGAAATATTCACAGAATATTTAGTTATATATTCAGTTAAAGAATAAATAATTAAATTAAAATAAAACAAATATTTAAGAGGGGCCCCCATACAACAAACGTGTTTTTTTTTTTGCCGTTTTTATAGATAATGGTACGGAACCTTCGTGCGCGAGTCCGACTCGCACTTGGCCGATTTTTTTTCTTGTATTGGTCTTTGATAGTCTAGCTATTTCCGATTGGTCTCTAGTTCGATTTTTTGTGTGGACATGTACCACCAAATTTGTGTATTTATATAGATATTTGTTGGCGATGATGGACAATAGAAAGAAAAGAAATTATATGTTGAAAAACATGTGATGTGTAAGAAAGTTCTGGTTTTCCCTCAGAGTTCCAACCCAAGTGAGTACTATGAAAGATGTGAGGTCTATCGGCAGTCGCTACTTCTGAAAATCTGTATCTTCGTCAAATCATTTGTAGGTATCCTACTTGCTTGCTTCGGTTTTTGCATCCGCGGGCGGATGCGGACGAGCCTCGAATTACAGCTCTTTGCCCGGGCAGTCAACGGCAGGGAACCGCGGCTGCCGTGTAATTTAATTCCCGCAATATATTTGGGTTGGAAACAAGTAAGCGATGGACACGTACACATACAGATACATCTCAGAAAATGACAGTGTATTTAAAAAGGGACAAATATTTAGAAAGGGCCCGAAATATACGTGGAAAAGAGAGACAAGTAAACAAAGGGTCAATTAACACAACTAAGTTCTGTGAGAAAGGGCTAAACTAACAGAACGGAGGACGTAGACGCTGGTTCGACTGTTTGACTTCATTTAGGCGGATGAATCCGAGGATTAATCCGCCTGAATGAAATCACCTATCAAAGTAGCCCTGTGGCCATTGGGACGTCCGTGGACACGCACCACCAAATATGTACAGCACCTACGTCTCCACGTGACGTCCCTGGCATAAACACAGGGCCAGCGACCTACGAGCCAAATATGGGGTGGATTGAAGCGGATGAATCCGAGAGGATATAAGATATAAGAGGTATCCTACTCTGCCCAACCTGATGAATAAGTAAACGGAATAACGCTAGGGAGAAACAGTTCATTCGACATTTGGAATGTTTGGGGCAAGAACTTGGCTTACTATCTAATTTGCGTTGAATAGTCACTTTAACGTTACATCCTGATTAAAAAAACATATAAGTACTTGATGAGGTACGGCGTATCAAAGTTGCTACTGGGGAGGTAACCCCACCTCATAGAATACCACAGCCAATAATAATACTATGAATGATTGTGTTTTTACAATTGAGATAGTTACTAAAAATCTTGTGAGGAGTTGCTGTGCTGGCAGCAGGTGTGAAAGATATAAGAGTATTCTCACTTTTATAAATAGTGTTGTAAATGTACGTGGTTACTATAACCTATACACACTTGCAATTTACATCCAGTGGATTGCGTGCGTATTATGCTTGTTTCAGTTAAAAACTAAAAAAAAAACAAATTTATTTAATTATATAATAGTTTGGTAAGTGTGCCACTAAAATACATCAATCGCGCCTAGACGGAAGACATCGTTAGGAAACCTGCACGTCCAAGAAATTATATTTCGAAAGACATGTGATCTAACCTAAGAGAGATCTGGTTTTTCGCTCTGGACTGTAGAGATCTGACGTCAGTCGCTCCATACTAGTGTCATCGTCACCAAATACTTAGGTTTGGGAAGCCGAACCAGGCAATCCTAATGGATTGAGAAATGGGAACTAAGAATTTAAAGATTTAGCTTCAAAAAGGGGACTTTTATTAGCTTTGTCGATCTGTCTGTATGCATTGGATTTATGAAATTTATGATTACTCAAGAACAAGTCCCAGAGATGCGAGCAATACTCCACGCAGGCCCGAACTAGAGTCTTATAAAGTAGACAAAACCGGTCCGTCGTGAAGAACCGGACCCTGTTGATGATTCCGAGTTTTTTGAAGCTGTTGAGATAAGGCTCTCGATGTAGTTACGTCGGTTTTGCAACAAATATCCATGCCTAGCATATTCAGGCCATGTTGCATACTGAGGAAAGCGCCCTGAAAACTAGGAGTGGGAAACATAATGACATTTTTGTTGTAAACGCGCACACTTAAGTTTTCTAGGCATTTAGCAATGAGATCCAAAACCAGCTTAACGACAAGTCTCTCACGCTATATCGATTTCTGTCCGACCAGCACCACAGAAATATCGCTCATGGACCGTATTGTCACCTGCATAGTAATTAATACTACTAAGTGGTAGCATATCATTGATATGAATAAGAAAAAGGGTGGGCGAAAGAATGGAGCCCTGTGAGACACCGACAAAATCCCTGACATGAACCACGAAGCGCATCCATCTGCAAGGGCGCGGATTCTACGCTCATGCAGAAAGCCAACAATCCAATAAAAAGCTGGAGGGGCATACCGTATGGCGGAAGTTTGGAGAGAAGTGCTTTGTGCAGGACCCGAGAGATCGCAAAGAGGCTGGCCATAAGATCGGCTTTCTCCTGCGGCTGATGCGGCAGTGAGTCATCGGGGCTTCTCAGTGGAGGCAGCAAGGGCTGGTAGAAATGCCCTGCACGGCTTTGGCTAGTCACCAGTAGTTACACGACCCAGTAGAGTATGCCACTAGTTCCGTGTAGACTCGTATAACGCGCTGGGCGTCCGCTCTTATGTATGCACTCTTGCAGACCTTGGTGGCAGTATTGGCGGCTGATTTCAGCGAGTTAATATTCGAATCTTTGTGGCCCCAATCGCTCGTCCAAGCGCGATACGCCGCCTGTTTATTACTTACAGCTTCAGCGCACTCGCGATTAAACCAAGGGCGTCTCCAGCTTTTGATGACGATATCTGAGTGCGGAATGTAGTATTTCATGCTAACGCCTATCTCATCTATAATGGCCGCAGTACTCGCCATGAGATCCTTCTCACTGAAACAGCGCTGCCCCCATGGGACGGAAGCAAAGCAGTCGCACATGGCATCCCAACCTGCTGACGAATAGGGCCACATACGACGCTGTTAAGCGGAGGTTACTCCATGGGTTGTGATGAATCCGAGCTTGTCACTGTGCTGAATACCAGGCAGTGCCCAGATGTACCCAGGGGTGCCGGCGCCTCAATGGGTGGGTAGACAGCTGTAGGTCTAGTAGAAAGGGCACTTGATCAACGATGTCTGGTATCTGGTGGGTTGGTCTACCAGTTGCATCAGGCTGTGCGAAAGAGCGAACGCCTGGGTGGTAATTCCTCCATGGTTAGTTATGGAGGATCCTAACCAGAAGTCGTGCTGAGAGTTAAAGTCCCCCAAACACAACATCTCTGCAGTAGAGTACCGCACCTGCGCTTCATCTACCGCCCGACTCAAGTACTCAAAGAGCCGAGTTGTCTCCATTTACCTAGTATGGGGTCGGTATAGGCACATGTAAATACGGCTCTGAAGGCCTAGATTTACATGCATCCAGAAGACGGGAAATGAGGAATCCTCTAGACAGCACAGACGGCGACAACATACATCCGAGCGGACAAAAACAGACACCGGCTTTCGCGAGGAAATTCTCTTAAAGCACCTAACTGGGTACTGCAGGTAGGACGTGTCGTCGCTGGATCTGTGTCTCCGTCAGGAAGAACATGGCGGGCCGCGCCGCCTGAAGATGTTTTTTTTTATACAACGTCGGGAGGCATGCAAGCATTCGGTCCATCTGATGTAAAGCAGTTACCGTAGCCGAATTATATTAAGTTACTTACAGTTACGCTATTACTTCTCTGCTACTTACACAGCACCCCTTAGGGAGTTGTTATTTGGCTGCAGTTTTCTACGAGATGGAGGTACTTCCTCAGACGGGCTGCTTTGATGCGCCCTACCTCTCTGGTGGACGGTATAAAGGTTTGAGTGGAGTCCGCGGATGTTAGCGAACTCAACCTTGAAGAGAGGGGGCGGTGATTTTATTATTTCTCCGTCAACGCACGGGTAGAATGTTTTTCTAGGGCGAGTCGTAAACTAGCACACAATAGTGAAGATTACCATAACCCTGTTATACTTGCAAAATAATGAATATTGCTTTCGCATAGCAACCCCCGCTGCAGTCGAAGCAATACTTCACTAGAACCTTTGTGATATGATTCACTCGCAGTTATAAGAAGAATCTTCAGCGAAATGTAACCTGTGGTCTTCTGCACTATGGAAAGTTTTCCCCAGTCGCGTTGGTTAAATTTAGATATACTTTTTTATAAGCAGTGATAAACGATTGGATAAAAAAAACCAGCATAATAACCCACTAGTCCGAGTTCGAGTCTTGGTATGAGCGTGTGCCACTAAATTCACGTTTTTAGGTTTATGTATATATTTGTAATTGACGGTGACGGAAAACATCGTGAGAAAACCCGCACGGCCAAGAAGTTATACTTCAAGAGAAGTGTGATCTAACCTAAGAAAGGCCTGGTTTTCTGGGTTATGAAGGCCTGACGGTAGTGCTCCATGTTAAAAAATTGTATCTTCGCCTAATACTTACTCTTACTTTAAAGGTGATGGTGAGCCACTTCCATCTTCTTGGCGTTATCCCGTTTTCTAATCATTAAGTTTGCCGGGTCTCGCTGTCCAAACCTCAGGATATGGCGAAAGTACTGATTTTAACATGGAGCGACTGTCGTCCCAATTCTACAATCCAGAGGGAAACCTTCCTATGTTCTTTCGGTTAGGCCACGCGACTTTATTGCGTGGACGTGCAGGTTTCCGCACGATATTTTCCTTCATCACCTCACACGAATTTAGTGGCACATACCTACACCAGGATTCGAACCAAGATCAGTCGGTTGATGGCTGGTTCTTTATCTACTGGAAATTGAGTTTTGTTAAGTCATTTACACCCTTGTGAGAGAAATATGTCTGTCTGTTAAGTATCTTTTGTTATTACGTCATCCGTCAATACAACTGAGGCTGTTTCATTTCTGATGATGGTGGTTTTTGAGCCAAATCCAAGCTCATCTATACTTGATACAGCCTTTTTTATGGGACATGCCCACTGCTGTGTCTCCTGTGCAGCCAGAATTAACTGCGGCGACCACCAAAAAGGCAATGATCAGTGAAGTTCACTGCCGTCCCGGGTGTTAAACTACAGCTGCCTTGGAACTCGCAACGAATTTAATCAGAAGAAATTTGTAAGAGTAGGAAGTTTTCGAATTGACTTCCCCTGTTGGCAAACTGAGAGACAGTAATATGACAAGTAAGGCATTCAAAAACCTTAAAGAGATGACTAGTCAAGTAAAGCTCAACTGCCATGCACCACGGCTTATCAGATATCTAACACTATTGGGACCTAAATTGTGAGTTATACCTAACACATCGATTTCAATAATGTAGATTGCAGAACCTTAGGCGGTTCTGGTAATTCTACCTTGTTGCCACCAAAACAGAATAGTACCTATACTACCCCGGATGTGGTATACCTACTATTCTGGTGATAGTGGTGCAGCCTGCTAAATCTTTGTAAACTGGAATAGTATCTTAATTGAACCGTAGAACAAATATGAACTTTCCAATTAGCTCTATGGAGCTTCTGCATTAGTATAGGGGGTTGTAACTCAGCAGCGATACTCCTTACACGTGTATATATGGTATATGCTGCGCTTCATATGAGGCGTGGCTTATCCTTATTTGCCAATCGACGTAGTGTAAAAAAATGTTAATGATAACAAAAGAATATGTATACATCTATCTCAGTACTCTAGCCTAAACGAGCCCGACATTTTAATTTAGCTAGACGGCTCTTAATGATTTCTCTGAAATATAACAGCACGAAACTACAACCCTCATTCACAAAGCAAACAAAAAAAATAATAAGGCCGAGATGACTCCAGCAGAGTAATCGGCGAGACAGAATGGCCAGATCTCTCATTTCCCACAACGGTGCCCCGATGTGGAAACGAAGAAAAACGCGCAATACGCCGATCCGATTGAAAGCCAGCGGAGCGAGCGTCGCCGCGGGATGAGCCCTATTATATACATATAATGAAATTTCAAAGATTTACCGACATATCTTTGGTATAACGTTATTGAAATTAATGCTATTCTGATGTAAAACCAGCTTAAAACGATCTTTGGAGTCATAGCCGACCGCATAAGCATGTAGTTCACTTTGCTGCTTAGCAAATGATATTTTTTATACCATTGAGAAGGCAAAGAGACATAGTTAGTCCACCTAAGAAGGGTACTTTAAGCCGGTTCCGCCTGTGGTCGAAGCAACCCGAAGACCATTGACTTAGCTTAAACTGTCATCTATTATCAATAGCTGGTACCTATGGTTTAACGTGCCCTCCGAACGGAGAAGTTATGTAAACCCACCCGTAGATGGACTGAGTTCGACGATGCTTAACCTGTGTGCTCGTTAAAAGTGACGCACGCAACGACACCATCGCGCTCCAGGATATGGTATATAGATATAAGAACTTAACATAGCTAAGTCTTGTTTAGTGTAAAAATATATTTGTTGAATAATTATTAAGAGATACACTCGTTAGAAATAGATGAATGATGATGAAAGCGGTGATAGCCCAGTGGATATAGAACCTTCCTATTGACTAACTGGTCCCCGGTTCCAATCCTGGCATGTACACCGTGGGGAAACCCGCACGTCCAAGAAAGTATATTTCGAAAGACGTGTGAGCTAATCTAATATAGGTCTGGTTTTCCCTCTGGGTTGTGGAGGTATGACGGCAGACGCTCCATGTGAAAATCAGTATCTTCGCCAAATTCTTAGGCTTAGGTGGCGGACACCGCCAATCATAATGGATTAGGAAACGGGATGACGCTAAGAAGAAAAAAACACCCATTAGAAATATACTCATAAGAATACATTTATCTTAGAGTATTTTCTATGTATAATATAACATTCCTACCCCGCAAGGGATTTGGCGTGAAGTTATAATAAGTATTATTTACAAAAAAAAAAAAATATTTACGTATGTTTATCAGTTGCCTAGTACCCATAACACAAGCTTCGCTTACTTTGGGGCTAGGTGGCGCTGTGTAATTAGTCCGACAATATTTATAAAATTTATATATATTTTTTTTTATTATATTAATTATATGTTTAAGAAAGGTAGGGCGCATCAAAGCAGTCCGTCTGGGGAAGCAGCCAAATAACAACTCCCTAGAGGGTTGTTGTATGAGTGAGGTCACCAGTAAACTCCTATTGAGTTGCTGCATGCAACATGCATGCATCTTCTACAAGTTTGTAGTTCTAGTTAGCGAGTTTCTTCAGCTACATGTACGGACACATGCCGCGATGTTATTATTGATTGCACGTTATGCATATCCCGCATGCAGTTCATAAGCCGAACAGCTGCGGCATTGCACACTACGCTGCACAGATGCGATTTGCCATCACACTTCGTTACCCGCGTCAGTAAGCCCGTAAGCCCCTTATTGCTGCACCGTGATGAAATGCTCATTCCAATTCTGGAGGTACATGACCTTATTGCGATGTTTTTTTTTATACTACATCGGGTGAAGAAAAGTATGCGGCCGTCTTTTTTTCTTTTGTACAACTTCGGAAGGTATACACCCATATTTAAAATGGTTAGTTGCGAATTACTTCAGTTGTTACTGACACAGCAACTCCAAATCAGGGAGTCGTCGGGAGGCATATAAGCATACGGCCCGCCTGATGTTATGCGGTTACTGCAGTCTATGAACGCTTGCAATACATCGCACGCGCGATGCCACCTCTGCTGGTAACACAGCAATTCCTTGGGAGCTTACTGATGACCTCGTTCTATGAAGTTATTATTTGGCTGTAGTTTTCGTGGTCGAGGTTTGGTGGTAAAGTAGCACGCTCAACACTATACTGCCGAGGTCGTTAAACCTCATGACGTAAAATTGGTTTTTATGGCTTGTATACATATACATTTCCAACACAACATTTCCAATACTACTACTACTGACCAGCTTTCTACTATCACTCGCAAAAACATAACTCCAAAGGGAATTGTTATTGTTTTATTAATACGAGCATATATAGGTTAGGTCTGCGACTATCAAACTGCCGATTATTATTACTGATTACTGTAAAGTTGATTTTCTGTTATTAAAAAAAAAACGATCTTTCATATTACATAGATTTTCAAATTTAATAATAATTTCATTACTATGATATTTCTTTTAAAAAAATCTATTATTACTTTACATCAAGATTTTTTTTATACCACCATGGTGGAAATCAAGCATACGGCCTGCCTGATATTAAACAGGCTACGGTGACCGTAGCCTATGGAGATTTGCAACACCAGGGGTGTCACTCATGCGTTGCCGACCCTATAAAAACTTCTTCACGCATTTTTTGAAGAATTCCATGCTGTAGTCCCTTGGAAAAACCTCGGCTGGGAGCGCATTCCACAGCTGGAGAGTCTATAGGAAAAAAACTTCTCTGGAACCGCACAGTACTCGACCACTGCGGTTCCAGCGTGTGAGGGTAAACTCCCCGCCGTCGGCGAGCGGTGTGGTTATAAAAAGTAGCTGTCGGCATCATTTCGAACAGTTCTTCGGAACGCAACCCGTTGTACAGTCGGTAGAACACACAAAGGGAGGCAAAATGTGTCCTTAAACTTAAGGGTTCAATACCGTGTGTAAGCTAGGATTGACGACAATTCTCACAGCTCGTCTCTGAATCGAATCACATGGTCCAAGCTGGTATCCAGGTGCCCCAGCCCAAAGGTGAGGATAAAGTAGTACCTATATTAAATAAAGATGCGAGTGAGATGGATAAGTACCGAATCATGTGGCGCTCGGTTCTCTCTGCCTAGCTCATATATGATACTGATAGATAAAATCTAAACTACACATTATATTCAAATAGTTCGATCGTGGCAACTACGCAGCACGGCATTTCAATTGTTGGTTTAATGACGTAAAAGTACGTTATTGTATTTGTAACACACGCAACACAGGACTTTATAATGTTTATCTTCCACGCTATGATACGATATTTTATTTCTTGAGGCGCCACTGGACGGCATGTATCCCCTTAAGAAGAATGAAACACCAGCTACATAATACAACATTGTTTATCGAGAGGCTAAAGCGGGCCATTTGTTGATTCGGGCACATATGTTCGAGTGTCATAATGGCTGATAGCGCCGAGTAAACACAGGATTTTTTATTTCGAATAAATAAGAGAAATAAAATTATCAGATTGAATTAGAGAAAGTATTCCCGCTATTACTACTGGTTTTTATATAATTTTCGCAACACATTAACATAATGTGACCTCCAGGATTTTTTTCTTCACAAAGAAGTTAAGGGTTATAACTTATAACACACACTTTAGCCCCTCTACGTTATACCTTTAATGCTATTTTTTAGAGCACGAAGAGTAGATAGATAGATAGATAAAAGCTTTATTTGTACACTTAGACACACAATATAAAACTACAGTAGATATATATGCTAACAAACAAAGGGAGACAACAACAACTTACAAATAACCAATTAGATAACACTTTCCAATATATGTGTCAACCCCTTGCCTGTTGGAGCGTGTGTCGCAGTGATACAAATGGGCAATAGCTCAGTGTTGGGTTTGCTCAGAGAGCAAAACACTGATTTTCAGTTATTGCCTGTAAATAGGTGCTGGGCGTAACGGCAGGCAACATCAATGACGAGTATGAAACATGTAACGCCAATAAACGCACCGCAACGATACCGGTCTGGAAATTTTGATCGCAACAATGAGCCCGCTGCCAACCGAAATTCGATAACTATGAACGGAAAGCCACAATGAAAGCAGCAATGCAAAGCTTCATAAGAATATAATCTATACAAATATATAAAGTGGAAAGGTTTGTTTGAATGCACTAATCTCTGGAACTATCAGTCACATTTGAAAAACTCTTTTCGCATTTGATAGCCTAATTCTTGAAGAAGCTAGACTACTCATCCTCACGATACGACTCATAGAAGCCGAGATAAGATACAAAGTAGGAAATACGGCCTCTGCAGGATTCCGGGAAAGGTTTAGCAAGTCTATACAGGAGTTGATAAATAGGGAGGAGGACGAAGGTGTGATGAACTCGAAGGCGTCGTAGAGAACACTCAAGTATAGCAAAGTCTTTCCAGCTCGCGATATCAAGTGAGGCTTTTCACGTTTTGTGGGGACGTCAGAATGCTATTCTGGGCTGTCTTCACATGAAAGTCGGTAAACCAACTCGGTAATCCTTCGGGAGAATAAAATACTCTAGGTTCCGCCAAATCACAAAGGCACTGCATGGTGAGGTACGTACCTTCTTAATATCTCGATTAAAATTAGCTTGCCAAGTTAGGCTTTTCACAGAAAGAAATTTGTTTCTAATGCAATCAAGTCTACGCTGCATATCCCAATAGCTATAATCAAACAAACTACTACGGTGCTTGGTACTCGGTAGATCTCGTCTTAAACCTATCTATATGTGGTTCGATTCCCACACAGGACAGACATTTATCATGAACATGTATGTCCTAGATTGGATGTTTTCATGACAGGTAGGGTCCAGCAAACCCCAACTGGGGAAGTGCCCCCATGTCACAGAAAACCGCAGTCAAGTAATAGTTTCCTGGAGGGTTGTCGTGTTCCTCCCAGTGAGTGAAGTTACCAGTGAGGTTCTAAAAAGTTGCAACAGGTGTGGCAACGCGCGAATGATACTTCATGTATGGCAAGTGTTTATAGGCTACGGTAATCCCATTACATCGTGTATATTTGCACGTACGATGTAGTATAGAAAAAAAAAATTGCCTATATTAAATACCCAATATTTTAATGTGTCTTTACATATTTATCTTTTATTTATAGTAGAACATAAAGTAACATGGTGATTTGATGAACGTGGGTTCGATTTCCGCACAAGGCAAACATTTGTGTGCATGAACAAGTCTTTGTCTAGATGTGGGAGATTTAAATGTATTACAAATATGTATTTACAAACAAATTTTACAAAAAAAACCGACTAAACCGACCAAAGATAGTTTTGTCAGATTTAGACGGCAACAAATTATTGAATCGGCTACACGACGACAGGCCATTGGTGGAAATGATAAAGCTACGCAATGTGTATTCGGCTCGACATTGAAAAGTTTCGATGGCCATCTTTACCAGCTCTTTTTGACTAAAAAAATGATACTTCGGAATGCGAATTCTCGATATTTTTTTTTTGTATGCTATAAATACCGAAATCGTTATATGTGTACCTACGATATTTGAGGAGTTTTCTCAAAACTTCATGAACCCCGCTATCAGAACTGAATATTGTGATATGAAAAAAAATGGGACCAATCTCTTTCAAATAAAAAACATTTTTTTTCAAATCGTTTTATAAATGACGGAGTTATGAAGTAACAATAATAAAAAAAAATACAGCTGAATTGAGAACCTGCTCCTTTTTTGGAGTCGGTTAAAAAAGGTATTCCTATGTTTATCAGTAGTCTTAGAACCAATAGTACTGGCTGAGTTTGGGACTCGATGCTGACGTGAAATTTGTCTAAGAATATTTTTTTTCTAAGACATTCGTAAGCTCTAAACACAGAGCAGTGATAGCCCAGTGGATAAGGAACCGGAGTATTGAGCAACAGGTCACCGGTTCGAATCCTGGCATGTACCACTAAATTCCTGTTTTCGGATTTATTTTCATTTTGTAATTATCACTTGTTCGGCAGTAATGGAACACATCGTGAGGAAACACGCACTTCCAAGAAATTTTTGATAGACGTGACATAACTCAAGAAAAGTCTGATTTTCCCTCTAGGTCGTGGAGGTCGGACGGCAGTCGCTCCATGTCAAAATCAGTATTTTCTCCAAATCTTGATGCTTAGGTAGCGGACCCCGCCGATCCTAACGAATTAGGAAACAGGTTAACGCTAGTAAGAAGATTCGTAAGCTCCAAATACGAAAGCTACTTACACTTCTAAAACTACATTCCTATGACACTGTATGAGAGCCAGGCATCCTAGAACTTCTCAATATCCCATACAGTTCATCTCTTAAAAGCCTGCACAATAAAGCCATCACTTTGAAAACTAGCTTTTTCAAAAACCCTGCGACTTCGTGAGAAAACTTTCAATGCACCATTCTTACCCGAGTAGCATCTGCATAGCAATCTTGAAAATGCATTTTCCAAGGGGCGTGGTCTAAATCAGCCAATGTGCACTCAGGCGATATATAGTCCATCCAGTTTGTGACGACCTACCTCGTTTCCCTTTGTTATCCAAAAACAGAACTGCTAAGAGTGAATCTATAAAATTTTCACAGCTCACACCGTACTGGTTAGTATAAAAGCTCCGCCCATCTGCGCGCATGGTTGATTTTCTGCTTAAGCTAAACAAGGAAGGGAATATGAATTAGAAAGGAATAGATGCGGATTTTCTTGAGATAGTTGGCATATTATGTAAGATGACAATGTAAGGCACACATAAGGAGATATAAAGTGTTCGTATGTAAATGGAATGGTTATTTATTACTCTTAGTGACAAATTGACGTCACATTATTATTGGTAATATGTGAAAAGTTTCGCTTGTTACCCTCGTTACTTGTATAAACTTCGTTGCGCTTTACTGTGTCCATCTTTATGGGATCTTTACGCCATATTTTGTAATATTACTCAGCAACACTCCAACCTCGGCGATTTTTAGGGTTCCGTCCCCAAAAGGTAAAACGGACCCTATTACTGAGGCTCCGCTGTCCGTCCGTCAGTCTGTCACCAGGCTGTATCTCATGAATCGTGATAGTCAGACAGTTGAAATTTTCACAGATGATGTATTTCTGTTGCCGCTGTAACAACAAATACTAAAAAATAGAATAAATAAATATTTAAGAGGGGCTCCCATACAACATACGAGATTTTTTGCTGTTTTTATATGGTACGGAACCCTTAGCGCGCGAGCGATTATATTTTTGAGTTTTGACGAGCTCGGTGGCGCAGTGGTTAATAAAGCTACTTTAACACCAACGCTTGTTGGTTCGATTCCCACACAGAATCGTTTGTGTGCATGAACAAGTACATTTGACTTAGTATGGGTGTTTTTTACGAGAGATTGGGAAGAAAACCCCTGTGAAACTAAACTCCTTAGAAGTAGCTATTTTAACAGCAGAGGTGACATCACGCACATAACAATTAATGTGTTGCAAGCATTTACAAACTACGGTAACCGCTTTACATCAGGTGGGGCTTATACTTGAATGAGTACTGACGTTGTAGAAAAAAATAAGCTATTTAGAGCCAAAGCAAACCTCACTTGAAAGATACCCTGTCGACTAAGAAGCGTCTACATACCTATATAATGAGAAGCAGCTGATTAAAGCAGTACCTCCACCTTAAAACCTGTAGCAACATTTCTTTGGAAGATTGTTGTAAACCTGACAAAGAGTGATGTTACCAGACTCCTGAGGGGTTAATGTAGTTATGAAGTTAGTATGCTCATTGAACAGATATGTAAATGTTTTGTTTCATAATGAATAAATTGAAAGCCAAGGGCTAACTGATATACAGCCAAGATTTTCCTATTTAAGATAACAAATAATTGTACAATATACAATGGTTGAAAATATTTCAAAATAATATTACATTAATTAATCCTGTGAGTCTGTTTACAAGCATATAAAAATACTCAACTTCGTTCTGATTGTTTTTTGTCTACAGACACAATTTACTCGTAGGTGACAGTTTTCTTCAAATTTAAACGTATTTGAGATATGTTGTTGAATGTAAATATGTTCCCATGCTTAAATACATGACTCCTTCGTCCTCAATGTTATTGATTCGTAGCTGATCTTTGCGACCACGCTGGTAAGCAACGACGCGCCCATACAACTTATGCCACAGAGATTTCGGCTGTTACCGTCGGGCACGCCAAAAAGTTAAAAAAGTTTAAAAGTCACACTGCGAACGAAGTGAGAAAATAACAATATTCAATATCTCATATTGTGTAAAGCGGTAGAAAAAGTTTATACCAGCAGTAGACAAATACAAGCTGATAATGGTGAAGTCCATGCTATGATAAGAGAGGTAGGGCGCATCAAAGCAGCCACTCTGGGGAAGTACCTCCACCTCACAGAAAACCGTAGCCAAATAACAACTCCCTAAAGAGTTGTTGTGTACCTGCGTGTGAGTGAGGACACCAGTAAGCTCCCAAGGAGTTGCTATGTAAGCAGCAGAGGAGGCACCGCGCGAGTGGTACTTAATATCTCTCATCATCTCAAGCGTTAATAGGCTACGGTACCCGCTTTACATCAGGTGGGTCGTATGCTTGTATGCCTCCCAACGTAGTATAAAAAAAAAAGACAAAACGCGTATTGCACGACTCCCAATTTCACCATTATTTTATACCTCGTCTGACTTTGTTTTACGTGTTGTACCACATGACTGCGCATGAAGGTGCCCGGCGCTTACATAAACGTTGTGTTTTAGCGCTTAAATATCTCAGTAATTCGAGCCTACTAACCAATGGGAGAATATTTTAACCAATAAGCCGATAAGTGCTGCGATGGTAAACGCAAACTAGCCAATAAGAGCTAAACGTTCTGCTTTACCCATAGCGATGAATTGAGATACTGCGTCGGTAATATCTCATCGGATCTCCATACCTACGTTATTTCCTTCATGAATGCTGCTAAGGAGTAGCTGTGGTAGTAGCGGAGGTGCGAGTGATACTTAATGAATTGCAAGTGATCATAGGCTACGGTAACCACTTCACATTTGACGAGTCGTTTGCTTATATACTTTCCGATGTTGTATAAAAAAATGCCCTGTTCTATCTAAACAAAATTATATACAGTTAATTTTGTTCACTGCAAGTTATTTAGATTATATGTCAGTTTTAGGTACCCTAAATAAAGCACAGATTAAAAGTAGTTAAAGTTAATTATTTAACCGAGATATATCACATATAAAAAATCTGCTGAGAAAAACAAATAAAAACCTGACACTTTTAGAAATAATATCTCAAAATTTCCAACGGCACGAACATAAAACCAATATTGTAAGAAATGTATCTTAAGTTTAATGCCGATCGTAAAATTGGGAGGGTTGATAGAGGGGACGGCGAGTGATTTGCATGTATGTGGGGACCGAAGAGGGTAAGGGATTAAGTGAAAATTCCAAACTATTTTGAGAAACTCACCCATGGCATCGAAGGGGCCCTTTGGAATAATCTTTACAAAGTTTGATAGGCATGTAGTTATGAAGTTCGAATATTATGTAGTGTAAATCTTATGTAAACGGGATCTTACAGGTTATAATTCTACCATGCAAACATGTTATAAGATACAAGTATGATAGATTGATAAACATGTTACGAGTAGGGAGAAAAAGACTATCTGTAAAGACTACAATCCTTTGTACGATAGTTATTGAATACTAACAGAACACTAAGTAAGTCAAGGGAAAAGTCGAATCTAGATCTTTTTTTTAATTCTTTGTGCATTTAAATCAGGGTTATTTTACTACGGAAAATGCTGTGAACTTTACCATTTAATGCTATTTTTGTCAGTTGTTCGTTATAACTCGGCAATACAAAAGTCACCTGGGCATATCCTCATAAATAGAATACTAAAGGTAACTTGTTTTATGCAACTGTAGACAAACAGAAACAAGCCATGTACGTGTCGGACTCTCACACAAACAAACATTTTTGCTGGAAATAAGTTTTCCTCAGTGTCACCATAAACTATATTTCCACTTTCAGCAACCAATCAGTTCATACTGCTAGTCAAAAGTCTTCGATACATGTGGCGAGGGACGCCTAATACTTCGTCCTGACTAACGCTGACTTCACTCTAGGCCTTCGATCTCCCATCTGCCATTCTTGCTAAGTTTTAAAGCTAGGTTTGGATATCAGTTGAATTTCCTCTTATCTACCCCTTATATAAACCCCAGGCTTTTCTCTCCATTGCTGTATAACTTTCAACATGTGGATCAGTCCAATGGTCGAGCTTCAAGTGTGAACTGTAGCTAAAATTGAAGCAATCATATCAAAGCAAGACTGTTGGGTTGGAAATAATACATTATCATCTTTAGAACCACAACTAACCTCACCTACACGTGGTAGACCCTGTCGAGTTGTAAACGAAGGTAGGGTACCGCTTGATTGAATGAGACACAACATCCTAACATCCTAGCTCTTTACGCGTTGCAACGTTTGGTCAAAATTGAGTCAGATTTGAGTCCGGAACAGGTCCGGTTTGAGTTAGAATAAGTTTTTTTTTTTATATTCTAACCTAGCCAAAACAGTTTTTGGAATCATCATATATCTTAAAAAGAACTTGGTTATACCCTTGTTTTTAATATAGCGTATCATAATCATATTCCATGTATAGTCTGCGGTACAGTATGGTTTTCACGGTGGGTAATGAGGTGGGCGGGAGAAAACCGCCCTCTTAAAATTGTAATGGTTTCTCAAGAAAAGAGAGATTTTGTTATGAGAGGATTTTCATATAAATCTATCTATCTATATCGCTCACTGTCCGTCCGTCGGTCAGTACACCACATGTTTATAAATCATAACGAATTGAGTTATACACCCGAAATTTTAATATGTTATGTAGAATGTTGACCCAAAACCGAATATTTTTCAGTACGGTTAACAATAAAAGGATTTTGCAAGAAATATGCAAAATATAGTTAAAATTAATACTAATATCTTTTTCATTATATCGAAATGGCCCCATAATGATTATTTAAGGAATTTGTTTAAAAAAAACCCTCTGCATTTAAGGTTTCTAAAATTTTATGTCGTAATTTTCTTCAATTTCAATTTCTTATCTGTGGGATTTTGGACGTGACAGTTCGCAGTTTAGTGCAACAGCAGTAAAAAGGAAACGGAACAGTGTAACTGTAACTGTCATTCTGATGTCTGACCTTCAGTCTATCAGTATGTCACATATTAATAACTCGTAAACGAAATAAGTTATAGGCCTGAAATTCAGATGTATTGTGTATAATATAAATTCAAAAGAAATGATTAAAAATAATATTTTTATTCTCCGTGCCCAGTGGATAAGGAACCGGCCTGTTGACCAAAAGATCCCCGATTCGAATCCTGACATGTACCACTAAATTTGTATTATCGAATTTATGTATATATTTGTAATTATCACTTGCTCGTCGGTGATGGAAACATCGTGACGATACCCGCACGTCTAGGAAATTATATTTCGATAGACATGTGACCTAACCTAACAAAGATCTGGTTTTCCCTCTGGGTTGTGCAGGTCTGACGGCAGTCGCGCCATGTTAAAGTCAGTACCAGCCAAATCTCTAGGCTTAGGTAGCGGAACCCGCCAATTCTATTGGATTAGGAAACAGCATAACGCTAGGAAGAAGGTTTTTATTCTCGGCGCGACAGATCGGATATCAAAATTCACATCCCGGCATAAGAGGTGCCATTGTTTGGACTTCATCGAACATAGTGCAAATATATGTTTTATTCTTATTTGTCATCAGAAATGAAAAAAATAGGGGGTCGCAAAAGTTACTGCTCTATTTCAACAACTGAATTAGTTAGAAATTACTTACTTCAAAAATTGCATACTGTATTTAAATACAGTATGCCATTTTTGAAGTAAGTAATTGAGTACTGAAAACATTGAGTACTGAAAACGTCGATTCAGAACGTAGTTTATTTTTTACTAAATCACGGTATAAGACCTTTGTGTGCGAGCATGACTAGCATTCGGAGGGTATTATTTTTTATACCATTAAGGTGACAAACGAACGTCCGATCGGTCTGATTATAAGAAATATCAGAGGTAACCAGGAGTGTCACTCATGCTTTGCCGACCATGTAGAAACCTCTTCACACCTTTTTTGAAGAAGCGTATGCAGCAATCCCTTTTGGAAACACGGTAGAGTATTCATTCTACAAATACATTGAGTTTCAACTCCGGATTTAGTTGAAATAATAATATAATAATAGTAAATGAATCATACCATCATGCCATACCAATCTAGATTTGATTCACCTACCCTTCTTTATGTTCGTTATTTATGATGAAAATTTTGAAAAAGCTCAATTTTTTTTAAGTGCTTACGTCTTTCTATGTTGATTGTGTTGACACATTCAATATAAAAACAGATTTTGATAACGATTAATAATAGCCGTATATATAGTTTTTCATTTACAGAATTTTGTATGTCGTATAAGTAATAATTAATTAAAGATAAAGAATGGACAATGTTTACGACACTATACCCACCTATTTAGTTTGATTTGCGGTAAACATAATAGTATCAATGCATATCAATGCGATATATACGAATTCTTACCAGCGATATCCCAGTGGATAAAAAACCAGCCTACTGAACACCTAGTCCCCGGTTCGAATCCTGCATGACATGGACCACTAAATTGGTATTTTCGGATTTATGTACTCATAATTATAATTGTCACTTAGGATCGACGGTGAAAAACCTCGTGAGGAAACCCGCACGTCCATGAAGTTATATTTTCGAAATACGTTTAGCCTTACATAAGAAATGTCTGGTTTTCCCTGTGGGTTGTGAAGGTTTAGGTCCAGTATGCTCCTAAGGAGTTGCTGTGTTAGCAGCAGAGGTGGCATCGCGCGAGTGATACTTAAATGTATTGCAAGCGTTCACAGGGTAATCGCCTTACGCTAGATAGATGGGCTGTATGCTTGTATGTTTCCCGACGTCAGCGTTGTACAAAAAAAAATGTAAATGTAAAAATCAGTATTCGCCAAATCCTTCGGCCTAGGAAGCGGACCCTGGCAATCCTAATGGAATAGGAAACGGGATAACGCTAAGAAGATTCACTTCATATCTTTTTACGTAAATTTAATGTAAAATGTTAACGTAATAATCACAAAATGTCGAAAACAAAAGACCGAGACGCAAATTCACCAAGAAATGACAACGAGAAAGCACAAATTTTGATTAAAAAAATTAAAATGAAACAGAGTTGTTGGCAAATGACAAATATATGCAAGAATTTATATTTATCGCGCGTTGATATTGACAAGTTTATCGCACATAATCAGACTAAATCGCTGAGTGTAGTTTCCAAAATATTGTCCTTTCTATATCTAATCAATTAACTTGTACAACATGCATTATACAAAATATGTGTTGCATAAACCTGGCTGCACATACGACCGCAGTAAATCTGACGGCGCGGAGTGGATCAGCCATTACTGCTAATGACTTCGCCATGGTACCTGCTTCACAGTGCAATAGGGCTGTCACTGAAATAGATAAAATACAAGCTGTCAGTAGCAAATCGGTGTCAGGCAGGTTACGTTTCACACACACGACTAATAAATGAGTATGATTATCGCTTTATGTTGATGTGATTGCCCAATAGCACTCACCATTGACATAAACCTAAAGAAAAAGAATTTATTACAATCATTGTGGCGGTCCCACTGGCGTCCGAGCAGAGAAAGCCATGTCATTATTATATATAGAATATTTGTGTGAACAAAAGCCTATAAAATCAATTCTACATTTTATTAAATCGAAGGATGGAATATTCGCTGCCCTTAGTTTTTTTTTTAATTTTTTGTTGAATAAGGTTTTTTCTATTGTCAGATTTTTATGCTGAATCATAGTTTTTAACGGAATCTAAACTCTTCTTAATCTTCTTCTTCGCATGGTCACTTTTTAGTAATTCCAGTTTTTATAGGAAACTATGGAATTGGTGATAATACCGATTTTTACATGGAGCGACTGCCATCAGACCTCCACAAACCAGAGGGAAAACCAGATAAGTAACGGAATCTAAACTATTTTATAATTTATATTTTTAAAACAATTCTTTTTAGGTGATGTCAGGAGACTTAGAAACCGGCGAGCGTGTATGAGAAGGGCAATGAATGTTAAAGAAGCGAGTGAGGTGTGTAAGGTCCGAGTCACGTGGCTCTCGTTCTCCCTGCCTACCCCGCAAGGGATTTGGCGTGAAGTTATAGATAGAGACATAGAATTATTTTTTTATGTTCGAGGTAGCATTATTCATAAATTTAAATAATTGTTACATTTATAAAGCCTATAAACCTAATATAACCTAACCTAACCTAACCTAACCTAACATCCCATAACTATTCCTATAATGAACACGAGATATAAAAATTGATTAGAAAAATATACCTTGCAAGTATTAAGTTGAATAAGTTTTAATAACCAGAGCGTCGCCAGCCCTAATTCCAGGGCCGCACATCAATGCGTCCGGCACATGCAACATACAAACATGTACAGTCCGCTCCGACGCACGGCGGAACATCGCTACGGTCTCTTCGACCCGCTGATTGGATTTATGTATGCACGTTGACGGAGTTCTACAGTCAGACGAATTATTAGGCTGTTACAGAGCTAGAAAGATTATTTCTGGACTTATATGGAACGATCTTTTGAGCTTGAGCTATAACTGCGCCCTCGCTCCATACGCGCTGTTCAATATAGGACTTTTCTATCCATATACTATAAGCACCATGTGACCAGAAACACTTTCTGTACTGTCAACTAACCTTTGATGAGCTATGTACTCCAAGTAGCGAACTTGGACAACAAAACTCGCCAAAGGTCAGCTTCGCTGTCAGTATTATAATTTTCTCCTTCGTGAATAACATAGAATTATTGGCTCACATATTATTAAGGCATCCTTTGGATTGTAGAGGTCTGACGGCAGTAGCTCCATCTAAAATTCAGTATCTTCGCGAATTCATTAGGCATAGGCAGCGGACCCCGCCGATCCTAATGCTGAGAAATCTGGATATAGTTAGGTACTATTTATAACAAGTGTTCTCAGTAACTATAGGTAAAATGCGTTCTAACCTCGTTAGTCTCGCGGCTTGTCGAAGTGTTCTTCTCAGCTCAAGCTTGGCTCAAGCAGTTTTAGGAAAGATGTAGCTAATATTTATTTTAATGGTCATTGCCATTAACATTATCTACGACCCATATAATTTTATTATTGTCTTTATTTATAAACGAAGACTTTTAATTAGCTTAATTGTTATTCGTGTATTTGTAATATACACTGTAAATTAATGCTGTTAATTTTCTAAATAGATATAAATAAATCTAATATCCGATTAGTTCACTGATTTTAAGAACATTTTGTTTAATATTTGATTCTCCATTGAATTTCCCTGGATATAGAAAGAATACTGAAGTATAGCTCATTTCATCACTCAGCGTGTAACCAAGGTTGCACTTTATTCACACACACTCCTATAGATTTACTCAATTCTTAAATTATTTTTTTCATAAATACAGATATTACTCGACAAGTTTTTCTTAGTGTAACTGTACCATACAGCCCTACCTACTGGTGAATATTCACTAGTAGTCGAGCAATGATTCCTGATTCCGTAGATATAATGTTTGAGCTTACGGCGCCCGAAGCAAACAATCATAGCGGAGCATTGATGAACTGACTACGGGAATCAATGTCCTTTCGCAGTTATGTTTCCGACTGACATAACTTAAATTCTTCGCAAGACTAACGTGGATTTGAGATCGAGATATACTTTATAAGCTCAGAGACAAACTAAGATAGCTTTGCTTAGTTAGGGCCCCCCTGCAATTGTCAAGCATCAAGTTCGAAAGAGGTTGTTCTACTTTTCAGTATAATAGCAATCAATCTTATTTATTACCTGTTCACACGGTGAAAGCCGCGGGCAAATACTAGAAAACTAATAGATTAAATTAGTCGCAATTTACTACTTTGAAAAAATTGGCAGGTACACGTTTGAAGTTTGAGAGTTAGGGTTCGAAATGTTTTTTTTTCTTGATAATTGCTGCACCAATTTTCAGCAATATTTCCTAATACATCAACTACCTATGTATCGTATAAAAAACAATCACCCTTCAAAGGCGTAGGCCTAACATGCGGAAAGTGTAAAATTGCCCTCCAGCCTGTTGCCTAGTCTATGCTTAGTAACCGTGTAATGCAACCAGCGACCAGGAAATTACCAGGAAGAGGACAGGCAGGTTTACACCTCAATTGTTAGTCAAATTGGCGGAAATAATTGTATTGGATTGATTTTTTGCGTCCATTTTTTTGCGATGAACGTATGAGCTCATCTGGGGGTCCTATTTCCTGTACAAGCTACAGGAAATTAAGAGAGACGAACATTCTATTGCTTTATACCACATAAGTTCATGGTCTACTCGTACATGTGGAGTGTGGACATGATTTATATAGCCGGCCAGATCTAGCATTCGACAAAATATTACATTAAACAACATGACAATTCTAAATGTAAGTACTGAAGGAATAACATGAAAATTCTATTACGATTTATTTCCCCATTTTATTGCAATGAATCACATCAAAATGTTTTAATTATTGGCATCGTTCTTTAGACATGGTTACACATCACTGGCTTTTTTAACATAAGGATAATAAAACTAACATTTCCTTCTACGCTGGACCGCATTCTGAATGTCTTATTCCGACTTTTGTTATTTTAACGATTCGCTTTCGTTTGGAGACCTCTTAAAATTTAGTAGTAGAAGCTCCTCGTAAAGAAGCGTACATGTAAAGAGCTAATGTTAAAAAAGCGAGTGAAGTGTGTAAGGACCGAGTCATGTGGCACTCGGCTCTTTCTACATATCCCCGAAGGGATTTGGCGTAAAGATGTAGTAGTAGTATTATTTTTTTATATTTGTGTTGTAAAAGCAGTACTTCAGAGCAGGGCAAAAACGTATGTTGTATAAGTCTCAAGTCAGACCACACTAGGAGTACTGCAGTCACCTTTGGGCGGGAGCACCTGGATACCAGCTTGAGCCATGTGATTCGATTCAGAGACGAGCTGTGAGAATTGTCGACGATCCTAAGCTTACACACGGTATTGTACCCTTAAGTTTAACGAGAGATTTTGCCTCCCCTTGTCACCAGAATCTATTCTAAATCTAATCTATATACTATAAACGTCAGAATTGTACCTTTTATATCCTAAACTCATGTTCAAAATTTAGGAGAGCCTTTGTTGTATTTTCTTTACTAATGAATATCTGATTATATTTTTGACGAGTCGATGCGTCGGTTGTCAGACGATTAACGATAGCTACTTACATACCAAAGCTCGTTGGTTCGATTCGTACATAGAACAAATATTTATGTGCATCAACAGTTTGTCTTGGTTTTTTAAGAGATGTCCCTTCGCCGCTACAAATTAATAGGCGGTTGTTGTGCTGCTTGTTCCTGCGAGTGAGCGAGGTCGCCGGTAAGCTTCTAAGGAGTTGTTGTATTAGCAGATGGTATTGCGCGAATGATATTTTCTGTATTATCATCACCACTTCAGAGCGTCCATATCGGTACCCACTTTACATCAGGTGGTCCGTAAGCAAGTATTTCCGATGTCGTAAAAAATAATACTCATACATCTATCGATCTGTAACTTCACGCTAAATCCTTTACGGGTTAGGTAGAGAGAATCGTGTGCCCTGTTGCTGACAGATCCGTGGCACCACACCAACGCGGCCGATGGCAATTCGCGGGGTTGTTTAGTGGGTATACCGTCGGGCCGCCGACGGGAGTCCCACACTACCACCGGAGGCCACCCAGGCACTGGTGGTGTGCGTAAGGCATTTTTCCCCGCGTCACGACTTACTTATATACTTACTTATATGACTTGTGATATGAAGCATACCGAAATCGATATGTAATTGTCCAAGTAGTTTACAAATTATAAGTAAAGGATATATTTAAAAATATATCTTGTATCAATCGTTAACGCGTATGTATAATGTTTGGGTAGGTACATATAATTACATTCTGTACTGTTTCCTCCGTTATTGTGTAATATTTTATATACTTTATTATAGCGTCTAATATACCGGAGGAAAATAATTTCACATTCAGTTGGCTCTCGTAATAGGTCATTATTTTCAGGTAATTGGCCAAACAAAGGTCGCAGTTGTTAGTAATGTAAGGTCATTTATTATGTACTGAGCCAATTTGATACCTATATATAGAATATTAGGAATGCGGCTAAGTTTTGCACGTATGTAAGCTTTTTTCCAAGAGCAAAATAGGATTCATAAAAAAGCCTTGAAGAGTTTACTTGTTTTGTTTATACACTCGTAAAATACAAAAATTTAGTTTGCAAAGGCGGGCTTAGCGAATGGAAAGATGCATAAAATAATAACAAGTGAACAAAATTCAAAGTAACTTATTTAAAAATGGAGAAAGGAAGGTGAAATATACACACATAGCTATACACCTGTACAGCTACACTATATAGCTATATAGTACTATTATATTTTTATATAATTATATAATTTTATTAAACATTATATAAAATATAATTCAAGCTCAATATCTCGCAGATGCATTAATAAAGTTTTAAAAAGCTTTTTGGAAGAACTCACGGTCGGCAAAACTCTGAACGGCGGTTACGGCTTTCTAAATACTACTAGGCAGGCCATATGCTTGTTTATACCAATTTATTAATTTATAAAAGAAAACGTAGTATGTAAACAAGGCTGCTTGTATATTAAAAAAAATAACCCTTCTTTTTAGTTCTTTCATTTCGGAACAAAAGTGGATTATCTAAGCCGATTGACGAGTAGGTACATATATACAAGTGTGATCCAAATAAAATCGTATTTTAAAATAAGATAATCATGTTCGTAACGGTTGAATGGAATAATCAAGTTTTGACATGTGATTTTTGTTTAAACCTTTAGAAAAGGAACACCGTGACCGGTCTTTCACAAGGTTTTACTTTCGAAGTGGGGCTGCTTTAATGCGCCCTACCTCTCTTGAAATAATATGTTAGTACCTATAGCATATAATACAACATATAATATGTTGTGCTTTGTACGACGAAAAAATGTTGCCACCACTTAATTGCATCGATCAATCCAAACCCATGCAGAGTAATTTCTATTGAGTATCCCGTAAATTTGATATCCGCCTATCCCATGGAAATATTTAACAAGCCTATCCCGGCGGACATTTTTTTTTACAACGTCGAGTGGCTTGCAGCAGCTACCGTAGCCTAGGAATGATTGCAATACATGTACACGTGCGCGTTGTCACCCTGCTGATACTCACTCCCTTGCAGGAACACAGCAATCTTTCAGTTGCTATTTGTCCGCTGTTTTCCGAGAGGTAGAGGTACTTTTCCTGCCGAGCTGCTTTTATACACTCTACCTCACTTGAAAACACTCAGGCCAATACAAACAGACATGTTCATGCACACAAATGTTTGTCCTGTGTGGGAATCGAACCCATGAGCGTTGGTGTCAAAGTCGCGTTATTAACCGCGGCGCCACCGAGCTCGTCAAATCACCTTGAAAAGCACAATCCGAAATTTCAAGTTACTAAACCTCATGTGAGGCAATGACTTCTTCATTTATATATAGATAGTCCTGATGTACGTACTTACGTTACATACATTTCTACGAGCGCCCACCTAAATTGCTTTGTGCACTACAACTAATTACCAAAACCAATTATCGTATGTACGTAATGACCTCACTGGACATTTGCGTACAGGCTACAGCTACAGGGGCGTAACACTCCTGTTATTAATAAAGCCAGCCTCGTCCAATCTTTGTCATAGCCGAGTCTAACCAACGGCGCGTGTACGACTTGCCAGCTCGATGCATGTGGAAAACCCCTCCATAACAACCACCCTACATCCCCAGCGATAATCAATGAAATCCCAACTTTTCCATCCAACGTTTAAGATTGAAATTTCATTGATAGTATACGACATTTAGGCCGTTCATATACAAATTGATTATGTTCCTGTGCCTGACAATAATGCATGGCTGAGCTAATATTTGCTTTGTATCAAGCTACACTAGTTATGGCGACCGCGGTACGCTCAGGGCGTGAATGTATAATTTGCCTAGCACCGGACTGGAGAATAGCCAATTAAAGAGGCTCATGCATTTTGTATGGGCTTACATTTGGTAATTAAGAGGTTATGATGTTAGGAATATGTTACATTGACTGTGAATGGTGATATGGATTCTGAAATTAACGAAATTGCATAGTGGCGTATCTAACAATCTTAAGAGATACAAGATAAGAAAACTTGATGATGTGACATTTGAACAACGCTAAATCCATTGCGGAGTAGGTAAAGAAAACCAAGCGCCAGTTCGTATAAAGTTTATACTATAACCCTTACTCGCTTTTTATCATTCATAGCACTTTTCTTGCATGCTCGCCAATTTCAAGGACAGATACCACCTTCAGATAACATACTATCAATTTGGTGGTAGTAGGTGAGTCTTGGCCTTCGCCGGCTCCTATCCCGCCGGTTCTACTTTCGCGTTGTATATTTGACTGTCTGTTTCGACATTGTTTCGTAATAGTTACTTATTTTACTGTAATATTTATTTTAGTCTTGGCAACACTAACACAATTTGTCTCCAGATAAATATCTGGGGAGTAAGTTATCAAAAACAGTAATGACTGATCCTTGACCTTGAATGGATCTAATACAGTTAATACTTTTGCCTAACCTTTTTTATTATTGTTAGTCTGATGTTTGTATATGTATCGTTAATATACCAGAGGGAGACTTTGTACAAAAGTCGTCTGCATGGGTACCTCTGTCTCACCTATTTTTACCGCCAAGCAGCTATATTTATATAGCTGTGTTCCAGTTTGAAGGGTGAGATATGGCAGAGAAATTACTGGATACTGTGACGAAACATACTTAGGTCGCAAGATTGGCAGCGCGCGAGGAATATCCCCGTGGTGTTGCGAGCGGCAATAGGCTACGGTCACCACTTACCATCTGAGGCGGGTCGCATGCTTGTTTGCCAATCTAGTTGTATAAAAAAATATATATATGATTCTATTCTTACCACTCTTACGAGTCTGCCGACCTATCGATTACGTGTGAGTAAGCGTGCAGACATGCATATAAACATATATATGCATATAACTCTTTATTCAGAGCATTTGCCATTACCTGATTTTATGTATTGGTGTTAGAAACAATAAATATTCGGGAGGCAGAAACTCTCATTTAAAACTTACTATTTTGGCATTAACTGTCGCTTAGTTCTTTGTAACTGTCTTCATTCACTTTTTGTACTACATTATACTTTATGTGTACGAGTACTACATTTGTATTTCATTGTTCTTCCTCTCATTTTCCTTCTTCTTCTTTACCACCTTGTTATTGAAATGCTTTTTGATTAGAAGAAATTTCTATGCGATAAGATCTTCTAATGTATTTAATGAATTTTAAGTACTTTAAACAATTATTTAATTTCTCTCTGCCTACCCCGCAAAGGATTTGGCGTAAAGTTATAGATAGATAGATAAACAATTATCGTTCATTACAAATAAATGACGAATTTTAAACAATTATTTAATTTCACTCTGCCTACCCCGTTACGTTACTTACTACTAAGTTAACTTTACGCCAAACCCTTGGATTTGGCGTAAAGTTTTAGATGAATAGATAAACAATTATTGTCCATTCTTATTATTGGTGTAATGAAGTGTATTTTACAGTGTAATACAAAATGCCGACCACTGTCGTTTTTCGCGTCTCGTGACATATATGGAACATATGATTTTGTATAAAATTGCCATTGTATGGTTCAGTATTTCTTGTATATCCAATAATAGACAGTTACTTAGATACCTAACAACAGTCTAGTAATCGACTAACACCTCGATCAATATCAATATCCTTGCTATCCGTAAAAGCCTCACTGGCACAATGGATGTGCCTCTTGTGAGCGCAGTATACCACGAAACACGTGTCCATGGTCAATGAATTGGTTATAGACTTAATAATCTCATCGACACGGGTTCAATATAACGGTTTTTTCTGTTACCTTCTTTCATTTAAATTACATTTTCCTAACAGGCAGCAACATCTATGATCCTTTGGATTTTCCATCGTAGAACTTTTTTCGTGCAGCTTTAATAGGTGGAGCTCCACATGTTCCAGATGTCCCAGAGCTCTGAATTTGTTCCGTTATTGGTCGTGTAGATTATCCAAGGGCCGTTAAGGTTTAATGAGAGCTTTTTGAAGGAGAAATCACGTCTCTAATGGAAGAAGTTCTGCAACATATTTAGTCTAGGTGATCTTAAATTTAGGGCCTGTGAATGTGATAAAAAACTCTTAATGCAAGATATTGCCGAATAGTGTATATAGAGGGATGTTTTCTGTTGTATATTATCTATACTACTTAGCAGAATAATGGCTATATATGGTTTATGACTAGTATTGTAAATTACGAAACTTTAGTTAGTGGCACATACTTATAATATTCGTATAGGATAAATTGTCAAAATCAGAGTGTCAGATATTTTATCCGACACTCTGTTAAAATCGATTCACTGTGATTTATTGTTAAAATCATACATGACGAAGATCGAAAGTCCGTAGTCCGGTCCTCTAAGCCCAATCCAATCGATCCCATTTATTACTAGATTAATTAACATACAATTATTAAGTACATAAAGTAAATTGATATCGATAAAAGTAAAGTATAGTAAAATTAATTCAACCAAACGTAATATTTAGTTTTGTAGATAGAACAAAATGCTATATATATAAAATATAATGAAGTTTGTGAGAAATACCTTTTAAAATATTGTCGCAAAACACATGCATATGCCACAAGAAGTCCTAATCTAAAAGTATATTTTCCAAGCTAACGAAATGTAAATTTATTGTCACGTAAATGTATTTTCAGAGAATATACACAGAACTATGTAGCTACTAACTACAACTACTACTTTATAACTTCACGCTAAATCCCTTGCGGGGTAAGCAGAGAGAACCGAGCACCACGTGATTCGATACTTACATACCTCAGTCGCTTCTTTAACAATCATTGCTCTTCTCATGCACGATCATCATCATCAAACTACTACTTAATATACGAATACTTTTAATTGAAAAAGGTTCAGTCAGTATTCCGTCTCTTCTATCCATTTAAAGCTCTATCACCACTGCAGTGATTCAATGCCGTCCGTTCTATGCACTGCGCCTGCAGACTTCAGATGCACAAGTGAGGCCCGAATCGAAGCAAATTGAATGGCTTTTTGTATGGAAATTTTGGGAATAAACGCAGACTACCGGTCTAAGGACGATATCGATTTTGCATAGAAATTGCTTGAGGTATCAAAAATAAACATATTCGTTCGTATATAATATATTAAATTGAAATCCTGTGCACATGAGAAGAGATATCATAACAAAATTAGACGATGTAACTAACTATAACTCAAATCACTGAATATTGAAAGATATTTTTGAACATTGAATGAATCACATGATCACTGTCATGCTCGCTGTTGAAAAACTATATAAAATCGTCTTCATAGTTATTGGCCATCTCGAATTTTGCATATTGGTTTTCATACTCTAGGAAAAAACAAAAAAATTTCAGTTTCCGAAACAGATTTTCACTATTACTGTAACAGAAGGGAGCATTAAAGTAGCCCGTCTGGGTAAGTACCTCCACCTCACAGAAAACCGCGGCCAAATAACAACTCCCTCAAATGTCGTTGTGCTCCTGCGTGTGAGTGAGTTAGTGATAGCAGCAGAGGTGGCATCGCACGAGTGGCACTTTATGTATCGCGAGCGTTCATATATTACGGTAACCGCTTTCCATCAGGTGGCCTGTATGCTTGTATGTCTCCCGACGTTGCATAAAAAAATATTTAATGAATCGCATGATTAATCGTTAGCTTACTCCACATTCTGTTCTTAGAATAAATTGTATAAATATTTCTGGCTTCTATAATTCTCCTAATTCATGTAGTGAACATTTTAATGTACTAGCAATTCAGAAATAGATTCGACAAATGTCTTTTTTTTTGTCGAGATAGAGTACAGAATGTTAAATGTAGGGACTGACATCCTTCGTAACGTGTCCTTATTTACTAGTATAAACTTGAAATAGGGAAAGGCTCTGCTCTGCTAGAAAAACGTTTCTCTACGGAGAAAGTTATTATGTCAGTCTTTTGATATCAACGGACTTATCGATAGTGGTAACCACATGTATGACTAACTTGTTTTTCTGTTATAGATGTACGACTAAATTAAGCTAAAAGCGCGCGCCCCTCCACTGCAATTACGTATTTTATAGGCGCGTACTTTCATCTTAGATTAATGCTATCAAGCTACCTTTGAAAAACTACTAAAAGAAACCTAATAAAAATGTACATAACATATGAACTGCAGAATCAAGTGCTCTACATAGCCATAACAGCGGCGGGCTGGCGCTCGGCTCACGTACCCGCACGGGTCCACGAGCACGATTTTCACGGTTGCTGACCCCGGAGTCGCGGGTTCGAATATTCCTCACTTTTATACGAATATGTTTTTTCTGCCAACACTCAAAAATATATAGTTTGTAATGTGTGGTAGAACTGCGTGCTATTCGCGTCGGTTGTTTGTAGAATAAATTTGGTATTAATATGACCTTTTTCGATTCAAAACTTTTATTAAATCGGACGCTGTATCCGTCGCCAATAAGTACCTATCCCTCTAGGATGTTTTGTTCTCGTAGATATCTTTGTTCATTCTCTCTATTCTATAAATAATTGGAGCCGTGGCATCTGTTGATTGTAAATTCTAGCATCTAATATCACATCCTTGACACCTACTTTGTTAAAAAAAATTTGAAGAAAACTAGGGTTCCAGTTCTATTATAGGCAAGTATGTAATTCGGTGAATTAAATGTTTGCGGCCAACTGCTTTTTAAATTTTTGCTCATATGCCAACTACATATGTTTACTTTTACTTCACATGAGTCTATCTTTCATCGAAGGATTTAAAGAACATCTTCGCTGCCCTATTGATTAACGAAGGACAGTATTTTTAAGCTACTCGGAGGTCTGTCTTCTTACCTGCAGCTATCTGTTCATTGACAATATTAATAAATTTCGCATTGAACCTAAATTGATAGTTTAAAAAATACATTGTGTGCCATTTCATTCATGCACATTATTTAACAATTTACAGAATATATTCGTACCGTTTTGAATAGTAAATGTTAATATTTTTAAATAAGATTCAAATTAGTAATTTAAAAGTCATGGATAGCCATCAAAGATGCAGTCACAGAATTTAACAAATTATTCAAAATATCACTAATATCTAATGGTCGTTAGTTCGAATACCGGTGATGCAACTACCAAATTTGTATATTCGAATTTATGTTGTACATATTTGTAATTATCACTTGCATGGCGGTTAAGAAAACATCGTGACGAAAACCATATTTCCTACAAATTATGTTTCAGAAGAGAGAGGAAACCAGACCTTTCTTAGGTATGGCACATGATAGCTAAGAAAGGTCTAGTTTTCTCTCTGGGTTATGGAGGTCTGAAGGCAGTCACTTTGATAAAAAAAATTATTGCCAAATCCTTAGGCTAAGGTAGCGGATCTCGCTATTCCTAATGGATTACAAAACGGAATAACGCCAGGAAGAAGGATAATATGTCAGGTTATACCATCTTTCTAGGATATCTGGTTAGTTTAAATAAATTTATCTATTCTCTACAAATAATATTTTCGTAGGAGAAACAGTTCGTATATTGAATGTATATTTTAAATCGTCATACAGTTGGACTATCTATACAAGAGTCAAAACAGTCACTTTTGACCGAATTCTAAAGGAGGACGATCTCAATTCGACCTGTATGTTACATATTTCTATCTAAACCGAGCACCATAAGACGCTCTCCTTACACACATTGCTTGCTTCTTTAACATTCATAACTCCTTATTAAATAAATAAGAAATAATTAAATAAATTGAATAATTAATTAAATAAATACATCTTATGGGATGTCTTTGCAATTGTGAACCAATATTGAAGATTGAATATTTAATGTTCCGGGCGTTTGATTTCATTAAAATGTTATCTGTGAATTACGACTTCATTGAAATCAGTTTCGCGACGTTATTAAACCTTATGTTAAATCGGTTTTTATTGTGCATCTCCTAGTGTTCCATTACGTCCTATACATTATAAAGTTATGACTGCAGGACTTCGTTTAAATTAAACTGATTTTATACAATATTTTTTATCGGGAAGTTACCCGACTCGGCTAGCACCCGACTAGCTCCAGGTATTACTTTCACTTCTCTGAAAGTACCGTTTTTATTGTAACATTCGTTTTTTTATACAATGTCGGGAGGCAAACACGCATACGGGCCACCTGATGTAAACCGTAGTTCACCGCGTTTACCGTATCCTATACACGCTTGCAACACATTAAATATCACTCGAGCGATGCGGCCTCTGCTGCTGACACAGTAACTCCTTAAATGTTTACTGCTGGTAACCTCACTCACTTCTGTTGTTGTGATTATGTGTGAGGTATACTTCCCTAGAGAGAGATACTTCCCCAGACGGATTACTTTGATGCACCTTACCTCTCTTAAAACACCCAAACCAAGAAAAACAAACATAATCGTGCACACAAATGTTGTTGGTGTCAAAATAGCATTACTAACCCTTCCACCACTTAGTTTATCGAAAGTCTCAAATGATTTTTAAACTTGGATTAAGTTTTTATACTTTATATTTATTGTGTATATATACCAAATGTCATGGGTATTAAACCTTATACTATAGTTATCCTCCTGTTCGCTGTGAAAATATGAAAAATATATTGGCGCGCGTGGAGCCGTGGCTGTGAATAAATAAAATAAAAATTCGCATACATGTTAGTGGAACTTATCCTTTAGCGCTAAAAGCGAATTATTATACGACAAAATACAACTCACAAATCATACCTTCCCCGACTGAAACGCAAGATTACTTTATAATTAAACGTAGTTTTAATCAGTCTCGTGTTATTACATGTGCGAATAGTTGACGTCAAATATTACAGCAGGTAAATTACAGCAGACATCTTTGATCGTGCTCGCAGTAAATTGGCGGTTTGTGGTAATAGACGGATATAGTGTGTTCATTTGCGTTATGTACCGTCACTATTTATATCACTAAGTATTGCCTGCGACTTCATCCGTAACCGATTTCCCGTAGTGCATTCTAAAGTTCTTTCTTAGCCTATGCCTACGCTCAAGAATACGTTTACAAAATTTGAAATTCTAGATCAAAATTGTTTAGGCAATACGTTGAAGATCAGGTCGGGTTTATCATATATATTACGGCTAATGTTTGTTAAATAAAATAATAAACTACAGATTAACCGACTAAACTTATGGTTAACAAATTTGTTTAAAAAATAAAAGTAAAGGGAATAGTGGAAACACAAAGGAAATTAATGATAATGTTGAAAATGGGTATGAAAATTGTAACAAGTTTTAAGTGACAGAAATCTGAATGTTATGGCATGAGCTCTAACCTGAATATCATCTAACCTTAAAGGACCTATTTAGATCTCTAGATCGATGTAGGATACATTCCGCTTTCGCTTTTCTCGCTTATTAGACTATGAAAATTTTGATTTTAGGTCTGTCATTGGAAGGCTTTGCAATTAGGCTGATGTTAAGTTATATACGTAATCGTACTATATATATGGATCAGCTGTAGTCTATGTCTTTGTATGAGAATTTTGTACATCTCTATATAATTTTGAAATTAAACTATTTTTAACGGAAGTATCGCGTGTTTTATTTATTTTGTTGAAACCTGACGTTTCGAACGCTTTGCAGCGTCCGTGGTCGCAGGAAAGACTAAGGTGGTGTTTGTCTTACATTAGTTATTCAATTATTACATCTACCGACATGGGTGGATTAATTATATATGTTCCGATTTTTGTGTGAATCGGAATTCAATGTGTAACAATCGCGAAAACCTAAGACAATACTATCTCTATATAAATTATCAATTTTTCTTTTTAAATTGTCTGATATTTGTATATAAGAAACAAAAATGGATAACAAGTTTTCTGCTATCTCCTTTGGCAAAGCTAAAATCGAATCGAATTGAAAACATCATTGATCATAAAAGGAGACTTCGAACTGTGGGTGCAAGAAGACGAACGTAGTTTCAAAGGTTGTACAGAGTGACGCCGCATCATTACCTAGAAATAACAATATGTACATATTACAAGAGTTCTATCACATAGTACTCAGAGAGTTATTAGAGCAGTGATAGTCCAGTGGACAAACAAGCAGCTATCACCCAACTGGTTCTGGTTCGAATCCTGGTATGGACATGAATATTCGGACTTATGTACATATTTGTAATTATCACTCACACGGCAGTAAAGGGAAAAATCGTGAGGAAACCCGCACGTCCAAAATACAGGGACATGGGCTCACTAAGTATATTTTACCGCCTGTACCATGGTGAGTGCTCTGAAGAACTATTTTCCCTTATCCCACCCTCTCCCTTCCGTCATAGAACCACACGTGCAGGCTTGCGATGTCACCATTCCACTGTTGAGGACATTTTATCTCGTACTAAAAAGTTCGCCAACTCCTATCTCTGTCGAACTATTAAAAAGTGGAACGCCTTGCCTTGCACATCCTCTTTCCTACAACATGGGATCCTTCAAACAAAGCGTGAAAAAGCACCTTGCGGGCCAGCATGATAGCGTCAACTGACAGGACACTGTAGTCGTTTGTCAGTTGCTGCTGCAAAATGGGCTCCTCTTTTCGCTTACCAACAGGCGAAAAAGCCACTATGCTGAGTCAATATAATATATATATTTATAGTATTTCGAAAGTTGTGTGACCTAACCTAATCAGTATCTTTACCAAATCCTTAGCCTTATGGCCTATGAAACGGAATAATTTTACAGGAAAAAGAAATAAATCACTAAGAAGGAGACAGTAGATGCAAGAAGACGAGCACAAAGGTCAATGGCAATACAGAGCGGCGCGGCATCATTAACCCAAAATAACCATATGCACTCAGAGTAACTAGAATTAAAATGAAATCAAAATCATCGACATAAGTCCTAAATATATGTAGTTACCCTGTAATAAAACTACAAACCAATTAAGTCATGCATTTACTGCAGGCTTAGCTAATTGTCACAAAACGTTTGTCACAAACAACACTCGAAATATTCAATTTGTTGCGAGTCAGTGATGCGGAACGTATACGTTACGTCAAACGCATGCCGCCGACGGGTTCCGTAATTAGGGGTGTATTTTATTGAAATGTTGTGTCATCTTCAAATGGTTCAAATTCAAGTAGGGGATCATTGAGCTGTTTTTACCTACCTGACAATATGGAGACTCTTTCTCGCACGCGCGAATCATAGCCTTCCACCCATCGGTGACCGGACATCTGTGTCTATGACCGGACATAGACCACGTTGCATTGATTGTACCGCGTACGCAAGATCAATTCTGTTTTCCCGTGTTTCACAGTTCTTTTTAGGTTTTGTGGTTTTTACTTTCGGGATCATTCCTACCTTTGTATGCTTTGACACTGAGACTGGCTTACCAGCTGTGTATTCTGTACTGATAGTTTGTCATTGCATCAAAGCTAAATAATTTGGAATATTTGGATATACATACAACGAAAATGTATACTGTCTGAAAAATAACGAACAGATTTTGCTATACGATTTTTGGGTTAGGCACTTTGCAGACAGATTCAACGATATGTCTGCGAACCCGTCGCTGATTTCTCTCGTAGATCACGAAATAATAGCTCATGCACCCTATTAATAGAATACGAGATATTAATTATTATTTAATCTTTAGTGACAATAGACAACAGGCAAATATGAAAGTCTCTATTGGGAAAGAACGAAGTAAAAAAAGTACTGTCTAACTTTACTATTCGCTAGATAACTACCCTACATAGATAATATAACAGCCTGGTCATGATAGTGTTCTGGTCTAGACAGAGAAACTCAAAATGGAGTGGTATCTTAAGGTATAGATATACTGCAAACCGAAATAGAAGTGCTAGGATAAGTTTGTAATGGGAATGTAAATAATTGCAGCGACCATAGCATAGTATAGATATAGCAGCAACGAAAATTAAGTATATTTTTTTCATTGTTATCTTATTTTACTTTTTTTGTGTAATAAAACTGATCAAATGTGCGTCTGGTGTCGCATCATTAAGGTTCCGTTTCTTAGTTTATACATTGTAACAACCCAACACAACAGAAAAACAACACGTATTTGATGACATACAAAATGTCATCTAATCAGCATTTTCATTATTTGCTGTTTAAATACAAACCACGACACATGATAAACAGTCATTACAGATTCTAGCTGTTATATATATTGAGATAAGCTCTGAATGTGAAAGGTGGAATTCCTCCATTAATTTTACTTTTGAAAATAAATAATACTCACAGGTAACTCAAAGGTTTTTATATTTATAAAATACATGAAATAAAAAAAAAAATTTTAAATATAAAAATCGGATTTCTTTTGATATCTTTTCTGAAAAATCTGCAGAGTGGAATTTTAGATACTAACACCACCCTAAGCGTCGTTTCCAATCAATAGTCGATTAATCAGACGCATTGCGAGTGGCGCGCGCGCAGCCGCGCGGAAAATCTTGCAAAAAATCGCACGGGCAGGGGTTCACGCACTAGTGGTTAGGGGGTTGGACAGGCGACAGAGGTGCGATGGAGTCGTCAAAGACTAACTAAATTATTTTTTGTCGGTCAAGTATTCTGCGTGGAGTTACTATTACCTTTCGTCGCCATTGTTTTATTTACTAAAACGTGGATTCAAAAATGACGATATTTATATAGCTGACAGGCTTCAATTGTGTACGATGATCGCTTACTGTTAAAGCGGTGGTATATTTGCATGTTATGCCACTTTAGTTATTGTAAAAAACGGTATATATATATATATATATGTAGGATGCTGTTCTTAAATACAAATTGTATTTTTAAAGTGATCACGATTAAATATGGCTTTCACATTTTGTAAATCAGTATAATGCCATGCAACTATGCGCAGCTTTTTCAGTTTCCCTATACGTGCGTATGCATGCACATACTCGTATGTTTAATATTAAATTAGTCAAAGAAAGACATAGATTACTCTATGTATACGAAGGATTCGATGATAAGGTATTGCGAATTTTTATTTGAATCACGCACAAAAGTCAACTCCACTGCTGTTGTTCCGATGTCGACAAGAGAAGGGTAGGCTGTGGCGTGTCGATAACAGAGCTCCATAAATCATTGCCTAGCAAATGTCTTGTCGTTGCTTGCGGACGATTTGCCTGCCCCGCCCCCCTGCTGAAACTGTGCCGGCAGACGCGGGACCTTCAGTGGCCAGTATTTCTTGTTGTCGATTTATAACATACGTCTTTCTTACTGTGAAAATTATTTATCCCGATTTCTTAACTAGGACTGAAATTAAAGCAATAGTAAGCCAAAGATGAACCCCTTTTGGCGTCACAAAAATTTCCATATGTCACCTGACTTTTCTGAATATGTATGGTGTATGTATGTATGTATATATTCACGCCAGGTCCCTTGCGGGGTAGGCAGAGAGAACCGAGCGCCATAAGACGCGGTCCTTACACACTTCACTCGCTTCTTTCACATTCATAGCTCTTTTCATGCACGCTCGCCGGTTCCTAAGGCTCCTGACATCACCTTCTGATAAAACACGACCAATTTGGTCATGGTAGGTTATTCTTGGTCTTCCTCGGCTCCTACATCCTTCCACTTTCGCATTTTATGTATGGTGCCCTTTTGAAATATCCTTTTTTACAAAATAGACTTAGTATTTGTCGAACAACTTTTTCATCTTTTCTTAAACTACTTTTTTATGTTTATATAAACTACTATCCACATTTACGCTAACCCACATTAGTATTCCAAATACGATAGTTATTTTGTCCTGAACTGAACTGAACTGATTCTAATCGAATCTGGCGAAAAGGTAGCTTGAGGTAAAGGTAGATGTTATCTGTAGAAGAACACAGACAGCTTAACGCGTGAACGGGATTCTCATGCAGGCAAAGTCACAAACTGAAATCATTACTAGTATGAACACCGATATGAAGCTGACCTAAACTCTCGTTAGTAGTAGCATATAAGCTCATTTTATGAAGTAAATTAAAACCATTGATAAGTATTATGGCTCGTATTAAAGCAAGCTCGTGTGCCACCAAGTGCGATATCAGGTCATTTGAGATTTTTTCCATATATATAGTTTTGTTTTTTTAATTACCCGTAAATCTTGTTAATTGTCTATATCTATAGCTGTCTCATCTTCGTTGAAATTCTTTAAAGTAATTCCTATTCGAAGACTATCCTTAGTGAGTAAAAACAATGAGACTCGCTTATGATGATGGAATTTCTCCTGTTTTATGAAGGTGAGGTCAGGAACGATAAAAAACGACATCCTCAAAACGCATGCACGAAAAAACTTATGAATATTAAAGAAACGAGAGAGGTATGTACGGACCGAGTCTTGGGGAGCTCGATTCCTCTGCCTACCTCGCAATGGATCTTACATGAAAATATACATAGATAAATAGATTGGTGTCAAAACAGGAAATCGTACCTACACATGCTGTACGTTCCTCATAAGATAGACTAGACCGCAGAACCGTAGCACAGACCGCAGAAAATCATTTGGGCAATAACTGTAAAATGTATTTCCATAATATTGTGAAGTAAAAAATCATGATCACAGGGTGTATTCTGAAATTGAAGGTCATGACTACAATATCTGTGCCTCCCAAGGCTGTCCATCGAATTTCACACTCATTCTCCTGTCTATGATTTTGCTAATCTGAATGAATATATTGTTCGCGTAGTTCATACTTGATTCCTTTTGGACCACTCACAAATAACGCTGTTTATTGATCATTATAACGAAGGCTCGTGCAAGGACATTCACCACGAGGTTCACCCAGAGGCGGAACGCCCAAAGATTCGTCATCCTCGCAGATATGACTGTTCTATTCCCATTCAGTTTCCTAACATTGAACTATTTTGACAAGTCTTGTTTTCAGTCAAAAATTCACCTTTCGGATTCCATCGCTTAGTTAGAGTAACCCCAAACATAACTCTCTATACTTAACCATACGACTTTAAATCTAATAGACCTGCTCAATGGTCAGTGTCAAGTGTGCACTGTAAACCAAAATACGAACACCGACAAATATCACAACTTGAATACATTTAACAACCCATACCAATTCTCAAATACTCCAAACTAAATTCTCACGCAACCTAGCAAGTGAGACGCGCCACTAAACATACGTGCTGAAGAATTCCTACTAGATCTCAGATTTAATCTATCAGAGGTATTCGCTAAATAATTTAATGTCAGTGTGACGTCACGCGTGTGGGTATGTCTGTGTGCGCGTACCGTAAATCACGCCGCGTTGGACACTTTAATTAATTCTCGAATACAAACGTATTTGTTATACCGATGTCACATAAACACGTGAAGTATGTGTCATAATAATATTTAGGAGCTCTGTATTGTTAATACTATAATTATGAATTTGAAAGTAACTCTGCCTATCTTTCTTATGACCAAGCCCCTGAACTAGCCCAAATGAAAGAACAAGAGATGACCTTTCTAGAGAAGGACGTATGTTACCTTTTAATTCCGATAAATAGATTAATTAATAGGCTTTATCTATTGTCATGAAAATGTGGCAGAGAAAACTCCATATAAATTAACAATTTACGAAAAATTATTTCGGTAATGTATGCTTGAATATATTTTTTTAGCTTTTACGAGCTATTTCGACCGTATCCTACCTTCTTACCGTGGTATCTCGTTATTCGTGAAAAGGCAACAAAAACAAACAGACTGATTGACTGTTAATATCCCTTAGTATAGATTCACTTTCGCAATT
Organism: Pyralis farinalis; assembly: GCA_947507595.1. Lineage (NCBI taxonomy): Eukaryota > Metazoa > Arthropoda > Insecta > Lepidoptera > Pyralidae > Pyralis > Pyralis farinalis. The sequence continues at coordinate 12,063,692 of OX382258.1, read as the reverse complement.
TACCGACTGATAAACAGCGCACAATAAAAATTAGGTTAATCTTGAAAGTATTCAGATAATGTGTAACATAGGTGAGCAGTAAAGAAGTTTGGAATATTTTTATTTTGCAGAAAGAGACAAATACATTTGCAGAATATATATTTGTGTAGATACGAGTTTATCTCTGAAAAAAATCTATCAGCTTTTGAAATTTAATAAGAATTTTAGAAATAAAATAGACGTAAAACAAAGGTGGATGAAGTAAGTATTAGCTAATAACTGATGTAATATAGATAACTAAATAATAATAACTATATAATTCCCGGTGAGATACGTCGTCATCTCTAAAGTGTATTCTTTCTCGAAGATAAATTATAGTGCATGAGTTGAATGTTATATTAAAGAGAAAAGTTAGAACGTTCACATTGCGATCTCTAATCGAAATCCACAAGTTTCTTACTATTTTATTCAAATACTGCCTTCATCAAATTCTGTAAGATCAACGCATGCAATTAGTTTAGTGAAAGCAAGAAATAAGAATAAGCCAGTATCACCATCATCGCCATAAAGAGGGAATTTTTGTGCCGTCTCGTGAAGAAAAATCTTTCGGCTAATAAAAAAATTAGAGGCGATATCATAGTTGACGATCTGATAACATTCGAAAAGTTTTAAAGAGAAGCAGTTGTATAAATTTGATAGCAAGAGGTTAGCCACGAGACAATATTTTTAATAGAGAGTTAGGGTAAGATAGAGGATATAAATAATAGATTATAGCTTATAGATTCCTAGATGGAGTGAAAGTAGATTGACTATGATATGTAAACATTCTTGAAAACTATTGACTACTATTGATCGCGATTTTAATTTTATTTAACGAATGTATTTTTGGTTAATTTAATTATATTATTAAATAAGGACATTGTATTAAATATAATTTATATATATATATATATATATTTGCCATTGTATAATTTGAGTAGGTATATAAGTAACCCAATGTGTAGTAATATTATAATTACGACTATGTATCTAACTATAAGTCGCATTGGGTATTTACGTAACCTGTAATGAATTTAGTATCTGTATTATAAATAAATAAATAAATAACACTACCCTGAGGTAGTACCTCAGCGTAGTGTTATATCCTCTAGTCTAGTGAGTGTTTCACACCAATCAGATCATTTCATCGATTTTGACATAAAGCGGTAACGTAGGCTATGAACGCTTGTAATACTTTGAGTATCAATTGTGCGATGTGACCTTGGTCTTGGAGTGGTGGCATCACGCTAGTGATACTTAATGTATTGCCAGTGTTAATAGGCTACGGTAACCATTTTACAATAGGTGGACTGCATGCCCCCCGAAGTTGTATAAAAAACATGTACTCAATTTCATTACACCCATGTAGTCGTGAAAAGGTAATAAGCTGACATAGACAGGGTTACTTTTAATATAAGAATATGTATCTATATAACTACAATCATACTGGAAAAATATACGCCTGAATAGTATAAATTTGCGCTACAAGTATTGTATTTGGCTACATATTACCTCGGCTTATATAACAATAACTATTTAGTTTCTTTAATACTAATTACTACTTGTTGCCTGTGTGGTAAACAAATTTGGTTGTTAACAATCGAAATTATTTATTCTCGCTTAGTAGTAGGTTAGACCCTACTACTGACTACCCCGTTAGAAATTAGTTATTGTTACACTATACACTAAAAATGTATGTAGGCTGTATTTTTATTTATTTTGTAAGCAATAATTATTGATGTTTGTTTACTCTAGTCATACAAATTTATTTCATTTCATTTTATTTTGCTCTTCTGCCAGTTTTTATAGCTAGTTACAAATAACTTTGTTGCGTCGAACACTGCCCACAGCTAATACAACTTGTTCAGGAGTTATCTGGCGAACTCACTCACTCGCTGAGACATGAGGGTTATGTCTGAGTAAGTCGTTATTTCACTGCGGTATTCTGCAAATTTTTCCTGAGTATAGATGCTTATTTTTAGGTACAGTATTTGGGTTGGTAGGTTTTAAGTACATCGATCTGCCTTAACTTATCAAATTAAATGGCGGAAGAAAGCTCATCACCGTAGGGTCACTCAAGCTGAAAGTCCCTTATTCTCCAATTTGCAAGATAATTTACGTCGAGGACCTCAACTAAATTGTCTTATGTCGGGGGCTTACGATTTCAATTCAATTATATTGTGTCCTGAGATTAGACTATTAAAGATGGCAGACTTCGGAATCCTATTAATGGGCACTGAAAGTCTACTGTGAATGTTATGAGATATTGACTATACTTATACTACTACTACTAGATTTTCATGCCAAGTACCTTGCAGGGTAGGCAGAATGGATCGAGCGCCGCATGACTCGGCTCTTACATAAACTTATGTCGCTTCTTTAACATTCATAAACTGCAACGGTTCAACATATAATTCATCTGTTAGAAAATAGTAATCATTGTACTTAAAATTACTAATACAATAATGTTGTTAATACGAAATAGAATCGTGTAAATGACGCACTAACGTTTTTAGAGTCAAAGTCAACCTTACCTAATAATTAACAAATGAGGCTCTGGAGAAGAGAAGAGATTATTACATTCCTGCAAAAAAGTGAGTCCTGTAAGTCCTGGGTGTAGCGGGTTGATAATGCTTGTAGTGGTAGTCCTCAAGTGATCACAGACAGTACCCAATATACATCTGGTGGGCAGTGTGCATCCGTGTTTCAAAACTAAAAAAAAAAGTAATTTAAGTACCTTTTACGATTTCGTTTTAGAATTCCAGTTTGTTGTTCACGGGTCACGACCCCTTTCTGTTCAGAACAGCTAATGATATTACGCTGAAATTCATGTACAATTCAAGTTTGTAACTCTGTTTCATAAAAATAATCCGTCAACCATACATTTCGTAATGCGTGTTATCGTTCCGATAAGTAAGACTAGATTTATTAAACTTAATGATACATGCTTAAGTGTTTGTAAGATTATAAATGATATGTGTTTACAAACCAATTAGCTTATACCCAAAAAACGTTTCCTTACAATATAATCTTGTAAACTTCACTCGTATACAATACGCTAGCACCCTACTACAAAAGTCGGTAAGTTCCTATTACAATAAATAATAAAAGCAGGCTATTACCATTTTGTGGGGTAAAGCGGGAATATGAAGGCTACATTTTGGAACGGGAATATTTCACGTTTAGATTTTTTATACTCATTACTAGAGCGGTTTCCTGCTTTTTTTGCCTTTTCCTGTAAAAGAGATAAAAAATGAAGATGAACTGGCGAGGTACAGAGTAAATACGAGGTCAGACAGTGTTGTAGATTAAATAACAATTCGAAAGTTATCGATGGTAATTTTCTATGATCGGGTTGTGATGTTAGTTTAGTATTTTTTACGGACTAATCTCCAGCAGTATTTTATTTTTATTAGATACCTACTTACAGTAATAATATAATGACAACTATTGAAGACACTACATTTTTGTTAATATTTGTTGGTGTACAGATGATACTTCCTATGAGAGACAATAATATAAATGTTAATGTTACAATATATGGTTTAACTATTATTATTAGAAAAAATATTTTCAAGATTCTGTACATGTTTTAATCATATATACCTTCACGTCAGATCGCCTTGCGAAGTAGGCAGAGAGATCCCAGTGCCATAAGACGTGATCCTTACATACTTCACTCTCTTCTCTAACATTTATAGCTCTTTTCATCCACGCTCGCCGGTTCCTAGAGCTCCTGAAATCACCTTCTGATAAAACACGACCAATTTGGTCAAGGTAGGTTAGTCTTGGTCTTCCTCAACTCATATATCCTTTACATTGTATATCTGTTCCGTCATTCTTTCCTACTGCATTATTTCTACAAGTCACAACCAACGGAACTTTTCTTATCTTAACCGACACTCTCTTTCAGACCAACTCTCTTTCTTATGTCATCATTACAAACGCGGTCAGCAAGCATACATAAACATATTATCCGACGGTTCCTGGTTCTAATCATGGCGTAGGTATGTATCACTAAATTCATGTTTTCGAATTTATGTACTATACTAATGTTATAATTATCACTTGCTCGGCGGTGAAAGAAAACATTGTGAAGAAACCGAATGCCCAAGAAATTATATTCCTCTGGGCTGTGGAGGTCTGACGGTTGTCGCTCTATGGGAAAGCCAGTATCTTCAAATTCTTAGGCTTAGGTAGCGGACCCCGCCAATCCTAATGGAAAACGAGATAACACTAAGAAGAAGATTTTCTTTTATTAAAAGGTGATACCAAGAATTCTAGAAAAACGAGTGAGGTGTATAACGACCAGGACAGATATATACAGATATAGACAGATATTTGGTTTAAGTGTAAAAAATGGAAATCGTTAAATATTTTTACAACATTCAACTTGTATGAGTGATCATCGTAACTGTAAGGATCACGACGAATACCTCACATTATATATGTAAGATTGATTTTCAAATCGCCTCAGCACCTTGCTTGATATATAAATTAAGTATATTGCCGTAGTGCTGATAACTAGTGAATTTTCACATGATAAATAACGCATTATTATGTTAAAATGTCTCTTGCCTAAAGTGAGGAGTTTAGCAAATCCAGTAGATGGTTTGCAAAATAAAGAACATCGTTTATGCTTTTCCTTTCCAGCTGTAGACACTGTAGCACTAACTTAGTAACCATATTCGCAGGAATACAACAAGCTGCCTTGAATTTATTATTTGGCTGGGCTCATGTGAAAGGCGAAGGAGATTTTCCAGTTGAGTTGTATCTAATATAGCTATGCCCTCGGCTACCTCTTCTAAATAAATTTGGTTCAAAATCGGTCGATAGTACGATATACCAACATACGTCTGATACCAAGCTTTTGAAGTGTCTTGAATATGACCGACCTCTACATGCAATCCTATTTTCTTTAATACCCCATTCCATATTGTAATTTGATAATAAACACGAAAAAAATATGCAAAACGGCGGGAAATCGAATGGAGTTTTTAATATAATAAACGCATTCCAAATTCAAAATAAACAAAGAGTTGAAAAAATTAAAACTTTCTATGTAACAGTATTTACGGCTATACTAGTTATATCTTAACGCCAAGTCACTTGCGAGTTAAGCAGAGTGGATAAAGAACTAAAAATACTTTGTAGGCTATAGAAAAATAAAATAATATCGATATCGACAATTTCCTCTGTGTTCATCCCTGAAGTGCCGCAGACCGCACGGGCCGGTAGGCACGAAAAGTCGCTCCCAGCAAATATATTAGAATATACATTACACTACGTGACTCCTGAAATGAATAGCCCACTGTCTGCAGCCTACGCAATACGCATATTATATCTGCTTCTTTTATTACTACCTATGTATGCACATTTATTTTAATAGGGGTTAAGAAAACTGTACTTAAAAACATTTAAGGTTAGTCTTGTTATTGAATAATATAAGGATAGATGTATTTTGAGAGCTCTATGGCGTCGTCGCGAGTCTCATTCTAATCGATCACGCAGGTTTAGCAACATCGTCGGCATCCTGTCTATGGATGGGTTTATCTATCTTGAACTTCTCCGTGCTTCAGAGGACACGATAATCAGTCGGTCCCGGCTGTTGTCGATAAACGACAGTCGTTAAGCCAAGTCAACCGCCTTCGGTCGGCTTGAAAACACTTTTATATATTAAACATATTAAAACATGTTTAGAGCCAAAACAACCGTAACCTGCACCTGGTGACCCTTGCCGGTTACTTAACAGGTTTGGCCACAGAGAAGTGTGGTCAGCATTATTTAATAAAAGCGCCACCACCAAGGCTGTCTCCACCATACTTTATTAGGCTTCGGTGAATGATTCCACGAGACAGTTTCTGTGTTCGCAGCAGACGTGGAACCACACAGGCGATGTTTCTTGTGCCAGAAGTATCCAAAGACCTACTTCACATCAAATATTTTTTTACCCAGTATAAAATGTCTCAATAAACCAAGAAAAATATTTAAAAAGCGATACTTCAATCAACGATTAGTGTGATGCTAGTACAGTCTATAATAGTCAACATAGTTACCGTGAATGCTAAGGGAAGTCTGGTTTTCCTTATAGATTATGGAACTCTGAGAGCAGGCGCACCGTGTCAAAATCTTCACTAAATCATTAGGCATAGGTAACGGACCCCCTATATCCTAATGGATGAAAGGGGATAACACTAGGAAAAAGAAGATGTATGAAAATTTAAATTCACTTCCATGAGTTTTTTGCACAAAAAAGAAGATTCGCAAAGTGACTGCATAATTGATGGAAACACGAATTTAAATATACAAAAACCCTTTCAACTTATTCTGAAACCTTACAAATACCTTTCATCGCGTTTAAAACCAAACTGATTTCAGCACTTTTCACCGTCCCTTTATATAGAGTGAGGCCCTTATTCTCACTGAAGCTGAAACTTGCAGTGGAGCTTAAAAGCTCGTGTTTGCGTCAGTGCGTGCGCCTGAGTCGAGTGTTGTTCCCGCTTGCTTCACTACCTCCGAAACGGAGTTCTATGGTGCTTATGAAAATTTATAATTTGGGAAAGAACAAAGAAATAAACCCACAAGTAAGATACTGCCCAGAAGTTATTATATAAACATAACACTCAAGTGCGGGATGAACTCGGGCAGCGTATAACAATTTGAAAGTTACCTTTCTTATACACCTCCCATTAAAATAATTCAAATAGTGTCCTAAACATAGGACAGCGGGGAGGAATGTGTATGGCGGATCGAGAATTACAACATTAAATATCCAATAAATGTTATTTTCGACGTAACTTAATAGGCAATTATTAGTGATAAATATCAAAATATCAAAATAATATGTTAATGTACCTATATCTCTAAAATTAAATTCTAAAGTCATTTCGTAGTTGTGCGCGGGGATATGGATCTAATACGCCGCTCGAGAAGATTTATATAATATAAAACACGCACCGTGATGCGCTCTAGAGTATATCAATGGAACAACTTAAGCAGGTCCCGATAGGTATTGGGAATATTTCGGCAATTAATGGGCTATGACATATGAGATCTGGAAGAAATATTGATACTGGACAATGGTCAGAGGACTTACGTGGTCGGACGTTTGCCATAACTACAATATAGCTACTTTATAGGGCAGGCGGGAAATTATTGTTTTTATTAGTACACATTGTTTTGTCTGGAAGAAATATCTGGAAGAGATGTATAGAAAATAAGCACTCCTTAGGCGTAGAAATATTTTTCCAAATCCCCTGTTCGGAAAGTATTTCCTTATTTATGTAGTGGGTGGAAAGTGGTAAATAGCTTTTCCCTCTTTAGGGAAGACAGTATTTTTTTAATTATTACACATGGCATCAGAACTGATCATGGATACCTGCAGTGATTAGCGGAATAGTAAGATAGAGAAAAATAAATATTGTAGCTACCGTATAAAGAACCTCTTCTCAGATATCAAATCAAATGTATTTTGCTGTGGTGTCATTTTCAGCGGCAGAATAAGGAAGTATGTATTATATTTATTCATTGTAAGGTAAATATTTTTATTTTATTTTTAACAACTGTTAGAAAATCATAAGCTTATAGTTATGTCTGTATATTAAAACAGAAATCACAAAAAGTTTTGTGTCTAATTGTCCCACGATAATCTAGTCTAAACTACAGTCAACTTATTTATTGTCTCTAAAAATAAATATTAAAAATATATATTTAGCACAAATAAAACATTTTTGTATGCATAATATCTGATATTGATCAGCTATGCAATTCTCTAAGCGACTCGTAATGGCTGTGTGCGTCACTGTGATCACAGATGTCACAGCTTTGACATCGTCTATTGCGATCACGGCTAAATTATTTGGTATTCTAGAAGACTAGCGAGGCTGTTTGACTTGTAGAATTCCAATTCCAAACGCAGCCTTGCGGCGCTAGTGTCGCACAACCATGAAAAGCGACACCAAGGAATTGCAATTTTGTGTTGAAGGCTAACAGCCGATGTTTCCGAGGACGTAAGGATGTTTGCTCTTACAGAATTGCATGGCAGATGCGATAACTAGCAATCTGATTTCCAAATTTTAGTGAAATATAGTATGTAATAAAAGTAAATACTAATAATACGGATTCCTTCGAGCGCAAGCCTCACACGTTTTTTTTTTGTATGTCACTTCTTTCGAACTAACCTCCAAAATTAAATCCATTTCGGCAGAACTATAATCGACAAGTAGAACACTTTTCAGGAATAGCAAATTCGACGGTGTTAACATTCGATTCTAATACTTAGAAAAGAAAAAAACCACCCGACTTTAGAGCCCCGTCATTGACCCAGGAAATTTCCAAATACTAACCGATACAACCAATGTACCATAAGTAAAGGAGCATCCGCCCCATACCTCTGTATTGCAGACAGTAGATCCATCAAACAGCAGTTTGCAAATACTTGAGCAGTTAGGGCGCATTATGAAGCACAGTCGTACACCAAGCGTGAAGAAACTTCAACTCATAGCGACGTATCTTTGTGTCGTTCGACAGATTAGAGATAAATTCTCGCACGCGTATCCAATACCTACCAGCGACATTATTAGTATTTATTTCAGAATGTCTCTAGTGTCTCTATACTCGTATGTCTATATTATTATAAATATCGTACATAAAATTAATCATTGTATTTAAAGAATACAAAACGCGTTTCATAAAAAGTTAAAGATGTCGATACACCCTAGATAGATAATAAAATATAGAATTTTTCGCAAGTGTGTGTGTGTTTTTATGTCCCAAAGTCGAGAGGCATACATACATACATACGGGTCACCTGATATAAAAAATCGGCCAAGTGCGAGTCGGACTCGTGCACCAAGGGTTCCGTACCACTATCTATAAAAACGGCAAAAATCACGTTTGTTGCATGGGAGCTCCCCTTAAATATTTGTTATATTTTAATTTAATTATTATTCTTAAAGTGAATATATAACTAAATATTCTGTGAATATTTCAAGCGTTGCCGTTATCAATATCGAGCAAAAACGAGCAAAAAAATCATGTTTGTTGTATGGGAGCCCCCTTAAATATTTATGTTATTATATTTTTTAGTATTTGTTGTTATAGCGGCAACAGAAATACATCATCTGTGAAAAATTGAACTAACTATCACGGTTCGTGAGATACAGCCCGGTGACAGACGGACGGACGGACAGCGAAGTCTCAGTAATAGGGTTCCGTTTTACCATTTGGGTACGGAACCCTAAAAAGTTACCGTAGCTGATAAACGCTTGAAACACAGTATCATTGATGCGCGATGCCACCTCTGCTGCTAACACAGCAACTCCTTAGAAGCTTACTGGTGACTTCATTTACTCGCAGGAACACAACCCTCCTTAAAACTTTATTAGTACTTATTTCTCAAACTTGTGATCTATTATTTCTGTTTATGTTCAAAGAAAATTTGACATATTAAATGAGACAATATTTCATTTAAAAACGTAGTACCTATATACTAAATCATTTAAAAACGTAGTATGTATATACTAAACTACATTTTCCCTCATTAGACAAATTTCATCAGACAAAATTTTTGAAGTACAATTTCTTTACGCACGCTTGACTTAGGGAGTAAGCTGGTGAATGCGTGATGAGAGCGTTACGAAAAGTGTGATCGGGCAAGGCGAACGGAAGTTCACAGGGAGATATAAGTTAGTGAAGATATACAGAGAGAAAGTTACGTTTCGTATATTACTGTAGGTGCAAGAGAGAGGGGTGCGAGCACACATTTTCTTTCTCACTTTCTCTCATAGCGAGTTAAGTTTCGTATATCTAAGACACAGTACAGGCCTATTGTCTGTATCACACTATGGAGATAAAGAAGTTTTACTTCAGTCGTGTGGTCTAAAGCACACTCATTATTATTTGTATCACTTAACATTAATATGTTGCGAGACATGAGTAATTAAATTAATCGAAGGTATATGTACATTTTAATGCAAATACACTTGACCCTTCCCTTGACTTGGCTTCAGACCAAACACTTCGTCATGCTGCTCAACTCCGTCGATTGAAGGTAGACTCGTATCTCAGCAGTGGCATTGATTGCTGTGATGGTGGTATCATGTAGGAATATTCGTAAACTGTGTTGTGTTTATAAGACGTTATCACGTCAAAAAACTTTTCCATTGAAAGTGAATGAATGATGTGTGATATCTCATGACATGACAGATGCAAAAGCTAATCTACTACAGCCGTATGCACGAAATTGTCCCGAGTTTGAGAAAATATGCAAGAGAAGGAGAAAGCGGAAAGTGAACTAAAGATGTGGAAAGGGGGAATAAAATATAATTTCCATTCCAAATTCCATAGTTCTTGCTCTAAGGTACAAATACGAAAATTCGTGAGTACATTAACATTAAACAAGATTCCTGAGAACGCAAGTGAAGCCGTGGGTACAATATAATTACAGGTATTTAATATAAGATAAATGATTAAGAATGTCTGTTTTCGAAACTTTCCTTCATAGCAGTCACTACTATACATAAACAGACAGACCTATACAACTCCTCTGTTAAATATCTTTTCTCTTACCCCTTCCACCTCCACGTTCAACTCAATATAAATGATGGCACTACGATGGATTTGTCATTTGTAGCATGTTATTCTAACGACCAACATCTACAACGTCTGAGGATGCCCGGTGGAGAGGCAAAACACATGTCGTAGAGAAGACCAGGGCAGCAACGGTGGCGGGTATTTGCAGGTCCTGTTCCAAGCTATCACTGAGACAACCGCAAAAGGTGATTCAGAGACGTCAAGAGGATCCATGGGAGTGACAGGATATATTGATGATAGTGTGTGAGTGCTTGCCGAGGCTAGTTCGCGTGAACTAATTAGTGACGGAAGCGCATAAAGCAAGTTAGATCAAATTGCATGTAAATTTGACTTTCACAAAATAACACTAGAATCTATTAACTATTTATATACCTTTAATGCTGGTTTATTTTATGCGAATTACTTCTTTCATACATTTGGTAATTGTACCTTAGGGTAGAAGGAAAGAGTGATGATATTATATCGAGCGACATCTTCATATTCAACAAAGTTTAAGGATCGATCAAGAATGCCTCAGTCTGCCCTCTTGGCAGACGGGACCACATAACAATGACGTATGTAGGCGGCAAACGAGATTGCAACGACTCAACTTTGTCGAAGTTGTAAAGTTTTCTTTTATGACATTTTAGATGTATATTTTCGGGATTCTGTTTTGAATTATCCGGAGCATCTTGCGAAGAATGTTTTATACAGTTTTATAGTTGCAAACTTTTGTGACTTCCTCACTTCTCTTCACATAAATCTCTAATACAATTCGCTTTATGAATGCCACATGGAAATGGATATAAAGGATATGTGTATGTACAAAAATATATTTTTATTGAGACTTTTAGAATATTTGGTATTATGTAATGAAATTATATCATAGTGATTTTCAGGTTACGTAGTAGCAAAATACGCTAATAATTTTAACAAAGACAAAGAATAACTTACACCATAAAAATGTTACACAGTAGTTTAGTAAATATCAAATCGTGCAATAACAGTTTTAGGGGAAAAGTAATCTGAGGTTTTACTTTCCATTTTACGGGAAGTTATTTACCAAAAGTCGAAATTTAAATTTAGTTGATATGTGTGATGTTTACGTTGCGTTTTAATGTGTGTATGTGTGCATGGGTATGTGTTTGTAAGTGTGTGGATGCGTAGAGTGCGCGTGCGATTATGCAACATAAAATTTGTCTTATCCGTAAGTTCCGTAACTAATGAAGGGGTTTTTATCATACGTACGATTATATATAGTTATATATTTAAATATAACTTAAACAAAAAACTTATACGATATGTATCATCTGAATATATTAGTTATTCTTTTCTTTTTTTTAAGTTTGATTAATTATGGTATCGAATATTAAGCTAGGCTGACGATAGATGTTAGAGGTGGCTCCTCAATGCTCAACGTTTGAGTTTGCTTTATCTTGACCGACCCTTGCCATGTCTGAGTTATGTGTATAAGAATAATTTATTTCCTACACTGTTTCCTGTACGTAAGATACAAAATCAATATACACAGACAAAGGCGCGGGTGAAAGTTAGTAAGAAGATATTGTATTTAAAAAATAATTCGACATCGTACAAGATTATATTCCGAAATTCGCAAAAAATACCCGTGAAATCTTTTTTCAGTCGTCACTTATCGTCATAGATTAAATTTTCACCTTCAGCTAACTGAAAAAATCCATTATTTCCGCCAGATGTCACCGAAATCAAATGTCGACTAGAATAGCAGTGGCATGGAGATGTTGTTGTAACAAATCTTGTAATCATCTCTACTGCAGAGCTAATTTAACATAAATGGGTGACACGGGAGATTGTAATATCACAGACAAAAGAGGGTACAAATTTTGTACAAAAGTTCCATGACGTACGCATATCATGGTGTTAACTCAGTAGCACACACAGAAAATAACGCGCACTTAATAAACAGACTCAGTATTTAGTCGCGACTTTGGACACGCAAACCAACATTAATAAAAAACATAAAGTTGAAACAATTCATGTTAACAATAATATTTAATACACGTAAGCAACAGTAGCGCAAGACAAATAGCCTTACTTAGTGTAAAACGTGGTCCAAAAACATGCCCCATTAATTATTAGCTATCGCCGTATACTATTTATCTATGGTCCTATGATAAACGAAAACGATTACGGTTCTTAAATTTATTACGTTTGTCGCCCATTGAAAATCAATTGGGTTTGCGGGTTCTAAAATTTTATAAATCGTATTGTCTTAGGTTTTCGCGATTGTTACACTTTGAATTAAACAATTTTTAGGCAATTTGTAGGCAAGTACCACCTACCTGTGGTACCTACAGGTGGTAATTTCAATAGAGAAGATGGTTGGCAAGTTGCTTGGGATCCAGTTCTAAAAATAATCAAGTCACAAACCCAGAGATATACTAACACACGTTCGGACACTGTCAGCGATTTTTGTGTGAATCGGAACATATATAATTAATCCATTCATGTCGGTAGATGTAATAATTGAATAACTAATGTAAGACAAATACCACCTTAGTCTTCCTGCGATCGCGGACGCTGCAAAGCGTTCGAAACGTCAGGTTCAACATAATAAATAAAACACGCGATACTTCCGTTAAAAATGTTTAATTCAATTTATAAATCGTAATCGCTATTATGACATTATGACTTTACTTTACTCATAGCATAACATAAATGAAACATTTCTTGTTCACACTTACATTTTCAATAAAATTGTAGGTACTAATGTAAGCAATAAACCTAGCTCACTTGCCGCTTTATAAATAAGTATCGCTCTGCTCCTTCTTTTGTCAGTCTCGTTTGCTTCGTATCGGGATTCACCAATCGCATCCGAAGATGGTTTTAGCTATATAATGACGAAAAGCTACTTCATCCAAAATCCATAATTTTAATCTTGGTATTTTAATAAAATAAACGTGTTCGTTTTCTTCTCGATTCGTTTCTCTGTGCTATGTGGCATCACTGAAACACAAAGTTTTTTTAATCGGAGACAGACAGATAGACATTAATCAACGTCGATCACGGACAGACACAGACGTGTACACGAAAAATTGAAATATCAGTCCATAGGGGTGTTTACTAATCCCATTGTTTTTGTGATAGGTAATTAATAAGTCGATTGGATATTTAGATTTCATTAAACAGTTATTATACGTGGTGAAACGGAACAAGGTAATACTTAATTGAAATTAACAATTTAATTTTTATATGTCAAATCAAATATATAGTCGAATTGCATATAAAAGTTCATAGAACTGTTGCACTTTAGCGATGAAATTATATATTATATTTTCTTCGGTTACCTGTCATAAAGGCGAAGAAGGTTTTGTACGAATTGTAATATACCGATAATATTTAATATTGTTTTTATTGTCTATATTTTCATTGGACCGAAATTTCAATTGACAAATTGCTGAAATTCAGATTTTTTATTGTTATTTTTTTCGAATGCTATGTTTTGAATTCTAATTCAACTTTTAACCGCAGCTATTATTGCTAGATGTATGAGAAACATTTTTTTTGAAAATAAAACATTGTGCACGTTATAATTTATTTTACAATAAAAATGTGTAATTCGATACATAGATGTTTTATTTTTACAAGGAAACCTAACACATCTAACCTACCCGCCGCGGCAAAGTTGTGTTTGTCTTTGTTACTTTCGCCCTAAACTTGAGTTCGCTCGCTCGCTGGTGTTTTGGTCACTAGGAAACCTAACGAATCCACCGTGGTCAAGTTGTGCTTGTTACGGCGAGGGCTTCGCCCCCGAGCCTCCTTGGTTGGAGGCTCGGGGGTTTTTTTTATTTGATAAAATTACATGTTTTGATAATGGAACAACGGTTTTTCTAAAAAACAAGAAATATGTAAATTGTTAAAACTTCGTCATACCTTTTTCGTTAGTACGATAGGTTTCACGGAATTCATACGAAAATCATGTATGCTTTATCTGTCACATTATTTACAATATTCAGCATCCATCTATTCATACACCTTCATGTAGAATCCGCCGAGGTAGGCAGAGAGAATTGAGCGCCACATTATTCGGTCCTTATACACACTTGCTTCTTTAACAGCCATAGCTCTTTTCATGCCCTCTTTAGGTAATTTACAGTAACAATAAAACTGAAATAGTTATTTATAACACGCTTTATACAATTGTAATTTTGTACTTCTGTTTCATATTTCTGCTGCTATTGTATTGTACATACATACAATACTTATGGTAATGTATTTCATATTGCGTTATTTTGTTCATACTTCTCATACAATACGTCATGAAATTTCTCTAAACCTGTTTTTACATCTATTTTATCTAAAAAAGCCCGCAAGTCTATAATTGTTAACCCTATTACAGGCTTAATTATTGAATTCCATTTACATAGAATCCAGGATAGCGTCGAATATGAAAATTTGTAATCTGAATTTCTAATTACGCGACGCGACGAGAGGTCTGGAGTTAAATCAACAAAATAAGAGACAACAAAGTTGGCATATTTCATTATTAATAATTAGGAAATCCTATAGCGGAGGAAATGCGATTCATTCCGATTTTCAGATTCAGAGGGTTGAGAGCTTTTGGCGGGCGGGTGGTTCGGCAATAGGAATAGGTTTGATTTTAGTTTTGCAAAGTAATTAATTTTTATTTGCCATAAATATAATTTACATCATTTTAATACTTTTTGACTGTACATTGATTTGTATATGGAATGTTATACTAGTATCACTCTCATTTAAAAATATAAGAAAATACATTACATTTATCATGAACAATGAGACACCTTGTTTGCGTCACCCCGTTCCCCTGGGGTGATCGCTTCAGATGAAGCCTTTATAGCCTTCCCGGCTAAAGGCAGTCCCAGGGGGTGTTTTAGTCAGTGGAAATCTGACATAACCAGTTCGTTCGCACGAAATGGTATCTTTGAAAGATTTCACCTCCTCCCTCCCTTTTTCCGGAGGGTGCCCCTCACGGAAGAATGACCAATGCACACCCGGGTGTGACTTGGTCCTTCTTGTGTGGGTCTTCAAATTTCTTGGGCGAAAAACAAAAAAAAAAGTCACCTTGATGTGCCTCATTTTCTAAAATGCAAATATTATAGAAAACTAAATTAAAATTATCTTAAAATCATTTCAATAAACGATACAGTTTTTTTTTATTAAGAGCAGTGATAGCTCAGAGATAAAGAACCGACCCATTCTCCGACGGTCTCGGGTTCGAATTCTGGTTTGGGCATGTGCCACTAAATTAGTATTTTCGGACTTATGTACATATCACAGGATCCATTTTTCATCACAAGTAACAATATGATTTAAAATTCCCTCGTTATGTCACGGTTGAGTAATGGAATGCAGCACTCAATGCGTTTGTGTTGGTGTATTTCACTCAATTCATACGGCACCCATTTCTCGAGCTTTTTCACTTTTCCAATTTGTTTCAATGAATTAAATCTGTTTTGTCCCTCACATCGTAGCCTGCCGCTAACTTTTAACGTGGTTAGCGATGGATCTACTTCCACGATCACCTTTAATTCTTCGTTGTCAACTCTCTCCAACTCCAGGCGTCCACGGGGTTTGTTCTGTAGATCAAAATTTCCAGGACGAAAACGTTGGAACCAAAAACGTATCGTGTTTTCTTTTACAGTAGCTTCCCCATACACATCATTAATTCTTTGAGCTGTTTCTGCAGTGTTGGTGCCACTGTGGAACTCGTATTCGTAAATAACGCGATATTTTAAGTTTTCCATATTGTGAAAAGACCGATGTCAAATAAAAATCAAATGGCGTAAAAACAAATGATTCACTAAATTCGATACACAAGCCTAAATTTGAAATAAATTAGAATTTGAAATTTCTAAACAAGCGCCAGATATTTGAGATCAGAGTGGTCAGTTTGACATGTACTACGGACCTAATGTTTGTAATTATTATTTGCTCGACGGTGAAAGAAACCCGCACATCCAAGAAATAATGTTTCGAAAGACGCGTGACCTAACGTAAGAAGAGTCTGGTTTTCCCTCTGGGCTGTGGAGGTCTGACGGCCGTCGCACTGTGTAGATATCTTCGCCAAATCCTTAGGCTTAGCTAGCGGATCCCGCCAATCCTAATTTATTATGAAATGGGATAATGCTGACAAGGAGATGTATTTTTTATTATATTATGTTTTAACACTTCGATATCGTGGAACTTTCAATTCTCAAGGAAGTTAAAATATATTAGATATATATATATGTGTTACTTACTGATTAATTATTGTTTTGTATGATTGTTAATTACTGATATCATTGCAATATAAAACATAATCTTAAAATAATGAATAGTGTTACATAATAATATTATGTAACTTGCTTTAATTGTATTGCTGTGTTCGTCCTAATCTAGAGTAATGGGTTACTCTAGGTTAGAACGTGCCGAAACACAACGCCAACCACGCTTGCACGTTGTGCTATGTCGAACTGTGAATTAAATTAAATCTCCACCTCACAGAACTATCAGACGGTGATGTCAGGAGCCCCAGAAATCGGCGAGTGTGCATGAAGAGCAATGAATGTTAAAGAAGCGAGTGAGGTATGTAAGGATCGAGTCACGTGGCGCTCGGTTCTCTCTGCCTACGCCGTACGGGATTTGGCGTGAAGTTATATATAGATAGATAGATTCCATATGCTATTTTTTAAATAATATTTTTCTTAAATTTGAGTTGAGCGAAGCGAGCTGAATTTGCTAATTTATATTTCTCAATATTCAGAATCATCTTAATATTTTTGTAAAAACTCGCTTGTGAATCTTTTCGAGCTAGATGCTTCGCTATACATAATGCTCGTTAGGTCTTAAGGCAGCAAAGTGCTAGAAGATTAGAAGCATCAAAAGAACTATGAGTAAATAACCATCTAAAGGAATCCCCAGGTTCAGTTTTACTATATTATAGTATTTGTGAAAACCACTTTCGTCTTTTTAGTCTGGAATGACATTTCATTAAATACCAAGGAAGGGGTAGAAAACCATTCGTATTCTTCTTCTTCTTTAGCATATCTGTATCCACTGTTGGATATATAACTCTCTCATGGATCGGCAAGCAGTATGATGTCGTCGGCGAAGCGAAAGAAAGATTATTCAGGTACTGTCCGTCTACATTTATTCCCCATACTTCTCTAGTTTACAGTTTTAAAGATGATCTCAAGAGTGTTATTAAATAGCTTCGGAGAAATAACATCTTCTTGGCGTCTTGGCCTCTGTTTAATGGTATATTAGTAGAATTGCCTTGCATTTGAACTATTATTGTTGCGGTATAGGTGTCTCAGTATTTGAATGTACCGTAATCGACTCTACAGCGTTGTAGGGAATCCAGGACTGCACAGTGTTCCATCGGAAGTCCCAAAATTTCTACAGTATTATTTCATTATGTTCGTACAAAATTGCAACAAGTTATCGAACAAAGTAACACATACATACTATAATCTAATGTAAATAATCTATCTTAAAAAAATTCTTGTAATTTGATATAAAATACGAAAAAACTTTTTCGCCGACCTAATATTTTAAACATTGGTGTGGTACCAAATTTACAATTGTAATTTTATGCCTATTACGTTTACAACCAGATTATGCGAGTTAATAACCAGAAAGGGAGAGCTCCATTTTTGTGACTTTTCAAAAAGATTCACTACAAAAGTGAAGCTACTTATCCATTCAGTTCAGTTCGTCGGAGGCGGCGTAACTCGCAGCGCACGGTTCAGTTGCACGCGTCGCATTACCGACTCGAGGAAAGGATTGAGGGAGATTTTCATCGTCTTTTCTTTCTTATTGTAATTCGTATATATTGTAAATTCATGAAAAAATATTGAGTTTGAAATATAAAAGGTAAATCAGAAAATGTGGGGATATTTTCTAATTTATCGTTCGATTAATAGACGGCAAACCCGGATAAAGCAGCGATAAGTATGACGGTCCTAGATGGAAAGCCCATTGTCGCCCATTATGATTATTATTACGGTTGTACAGTGGGGTAGGCGGTGCCAGAAGCGTACTTGTCACGAACCCCTGCTAACGGATTGCAATTCTGCTGCGAAAATGCATCGATATGCGGGTTAGGGCATCCCCCGGAGGCGACACGCAAAAACCCGGCCCCGTCGGCGCTAATATAGGTGCATGAGGCGGTATGTGGGCCTTTCTTGCCACACAGTGCCAACTCAAGTGGGACGAAGAGAGCAAGGTGCCGTGTAGACATAGAATATAAGTGGTGGTTTGAAAGATAAGATGTATGAAATGATAGATGTATTGAATGATAGAAATTTACTCGTAGATATTTTGAACCGACATCGGTAAACGAGACTAAGCAGAAAATGAGTGACACCGTTTATCTTCCCGGTGGCATGATGGCCCTATGACAGGAAGTCGATCAGGATCAGGGTGTAGGGAATATGGATTGTTAGGCCCAAGACTGGGTTCTCTTGATTAGGTAAAACTAGGGATCACGTGAGTTCTTCTGGTTGCAGCGTACACTAGCGTAAGCCAAGTTTATCCGAGATCTGGAGAAATTTTGGGATTCTGTAAGGAATATTCTGGCTTTAGCTGAAGTGAAACGCTGATTAGACGTAGAGATTGGAATGGTTTGGTAAAGACCAAACGAGATAGCTGATGCTGCTGCTGTGCTTGATCCGTATAAAGATAACAGAGTGATCGGAGCAGGTTAGTTAATTTTACACGTATGTATAGAACGGAACCTTTTAAACGTATGTATAGAAGATGGAAGTTTTCGGCCCGTGGAGGCCGTAAACTTCCATCTAAGGATATTGATATGTAAACGAGGAGACGAAACGACCAAGAAAGTGTGATCGATTTCATTTTGATAGATATAATATTATGAATACAAGAGCCTACAGTGGCCTCACTCTTGAAACGGATCACTACCTGTTGATAAGTCGATTTGTTGGCTTTTTCAAAAAGTGGTGGCACTGGCGTGTGTGTACCAAGACTATGAAAGGATAAAGGGTGAAAAATTTAAAAATTATAGCGGAAGGAGTCCATTATCACGTCCTGTCAAAAGACCGGTTAAAAACGTGTGAACCTGAGTTTTCCCAACTTAAATGCGTATAAATGCTAAAAGGTCCTGAAAGGGAGTATCATGGATAGCGCAAAAGATGTATACGAATAGGCGGAAGGCATAAAACTTTGAAAGGTAATGGCTGGTGAGACGCAGAGGTGGAATTCTACGTAGCAAAAGGGAAAAGCGTGAATGGATTATGTTGCATATTGGCACTAAAGTGATAGTATGAGAGAAAATAAGAAACAAATTTATCGTCGGTGCAAGACAAGAAATCAAAGTATTAGTAAAAATGAAGCTTGAAAGAATAATTCTGAATAAGGAAGAGAAAGTAGACGAAAAATTTCGACGCTAATTCAACTCTTTTGGAGGGTGGTAAAAGTAAAAAGGTAAAAATAGATAAGAATAAGTCTAGAGGTGCTGACATTCCTGCTAATACTTAAGAAATGTTAGAAAGATGGAGTGATCATTTTAGGGAAATGTATGATAATTTCCGAGACGCTGACACTGCGAGTAAGGCAGTGTTATTGTGTGTGTGCGAGTAACAGTATTATTAACAAATTCTAATTTATTATTCCAAATGAGAACTTCTATATTGGCAAAAGTCACATTTGGAAGACTAAGTTAATGCATTTGGTTTTAGTCGGTTTAGTAAAATATTATTACATGTGAAGCAGTTCAAAATAGCAGATACAACACCATTTACCTTGCCAATATTTTCACACCGGTGGGCCATATTAAAAATTAGAGAGGTATCATCAGCAAATTGTACTATATTAACCATTTACTGCACCATGTAGATCATTCGCATATACTAAAAATGAAAAGGGACCCAAAATAGAACCCAGGGGCCCATTTATGTCAACTGTCTGCAATCTGTTATTTAAATAAGATGCAATCAAGTTTTGGGCTTTACCTCTAACTCCATAATACGAGTAGTTCAGCTTGAGTAACAATGTCTAATGGTCGACACGGTTATACTCGTATGTATGGATAGGCCTAGATTAGAACCTATTCAATCTGTGAAAACAATGGTCTTGTTGTCTGAACTGCTGCCACAAATATCTGAGTTTAAAGTTTTAGATTTTTTAGTTAGGATATACATTGAAACGGGCCGGCTATCACTGACCACAGATATGTTTGCATTGCTACAAGTGCAGCGATTACTTAAAGATTGAAAGCGATCTGCATTGTATTTACTCATGTCTATTAGTTCAACCAATGCCAAAATTTTGTTCTTGTATGGCTTTAGGATAAACTGTATTTAGCTGCTAGGTCGTTAGGCGACCTAGCCGAAGTTTCAATTTTGGATTGCAGGTATTTTGTGTCAGCATCATACTCGTATCTCAAACTCGGTGCAGAGTTTTACATTTGTAAATAACATTTTAGTATTATAAGGTAATTATGATACCTATTATTTAGTGATTTTTCAAATTTTGACATGGTTTTTTAAACTTTTAGGTATTTGTTTATTTTACTATGAGACTTAGTTAAGTTATAGATAAATGTACAGTACAGTGGACGAATAATGGTTAAAAATGGTGAAAAGATAATAATGATGTGTCATGATTGCGCTCCTATGTCGCAAAAACTTTAAACCTTTCTTAAGCGAATGCTTAGTTACAGAGTAAGACAAAGTTAGCTAAAGGTTAAGGAAATTAGAATTATAATCGTTTTTGAATTTGCGTATTTACTTTGTTTTGTCACCGTTTCCAAATTTCTTTTATGCGTAACAGTAAATCTCGTCAATAGCTACTTAATAAAACTTATTAATTGACAAACAGAAGAAAAAATGATCATGACAGTGAATTAATCACCTTTCTACAAATACAGTATAAACAGGTTATATATGTTTACTTTTTCGAATTATAGTACTACATAAATAAGCCACTTCTGTCTGTCTGTGTATCATCTAAATACGGTGCGTGAAGCCGCAGTGTGCAGCGGGCTGTTAAAGACATCAACTGATCCGTACTGACGTTAACTTGAACGGATGTGTTTGAACACCTCTCGAAATACATAGAGATGATGTTACCTTTTCACTAAAATCTTTGTAGAGAAGAGAACATATGCTGGGTTAATCGAAGTTAAAACATTCATAACATTGGACAGAAAACTATTTATTTGTATGAAAAAAATAACTGGAGCTAAAATTTAGAGCATATCCGAATTATATCAAACATATTTTCTACTTACATATGATTACATAATGATTGGGGTTAAAGTATGAAATTGCCGTTTTATAGTAATAGATACTTTGAATTGACATTAAACCTTCATGGTGTGAAATTTTCGAGTGAAACTTTTTCACATGATACCTATGAGGTTATTCTTTTAAAAAATATGCAACATTTGATTTTCTAATTTCAATTGTTTTTTTATTCAGCTTAGACGGGAAAGATAGACACTTCGAAAATCTGAGTAATTTTAGTATACGAGTTCCGACGCGGAAGTAACGTGACAGGAACGGCTCGCAATATCAATGCTGTGTTTGTAGAGGAGACAGCTAAAGAATGCACCATGCGTTTTTCGTTTAAACGCTTTCGCTAAACCATCTCCTTCAATTCAGTGTTCGACTTAAAGAACGAACCACGCGGAAGACCGCCCACACAGATGAATAACGCTGAATTGAAGGAGATGGTGGAAGCCGATCCGAGTCAAACTACCCAGGAATTAGCGGCGTGGTTTATCATTACCTTTACCTTAAATATTGCCTCAGTTGCATCAAATCAATAAGATAAAAAAAAATATGAAAATTGGTGCTTCATGATTTGACTGATCTACAGAAATAAACGCGTGTTGCAATTTGTGTTGGGTTGTTGTATCGGTACAGAAATGAAGGAATATTGGATCGAATTGTAACATGTGACGAAAAGTGGATTATTTACGATAACCGTAAGCGAAAAATGCAATGGCTGACCCCAGGTCAAACGCCGCAACAGTGCCCTAAAGCAAAGCTTACCAATAAAAAGGTAATGGTAACTGTTTGGTGGTCTCTTCATGGCGTTATTTACTATAGCTTTCTCAGGACTGGTGAAGCAATAACAGCAGATGTTAACTGTGCCAAACTTCGAACAATGATGGCGAAACTGGTAGTGAAACAGCCCCGATTCGTGAATCGATTTTCACTATGATAACGCAAGACCTCACACTGCACAAAAGACCGTTGTAACACAACAGGAGCTACAGTTAGAAGAGCGAGTGTCCTTCGTGAGCGAGTCCGACTCGCACTTGGCCGATTTTTTTTAGAGTCGCCTTTGCCTCAGCAGGATGCGCGACGTGTAGATGAAGTTACTTTAACTCTAAAGGTTAAATGCAGAGTCACCCCAGAACACATGTCAGTCTATTGAGTAGTGTAAACCGGTTGTATACAGCAGTTAGTAAGCAATAAAAATGATTTTTGATCGATTTATGTACCAATTGTGTATCAGCTCTATGTAGATAATAAATCAGATATGTATACCAGGGGAGGAAGTCTCTAGCTTTACGAGATTCAGTCTCAAAGGGTATTTTATTGTATTAACACTTACGGCAAAAAAATAATGTTGATATCTGTAAGACAATGACGAAACCACATAGAACCAATTGGTTTGAGCCCCAGGCTGCAGCTCTACTAACATCCTGTAGGAAAGCGTTTCCTACCGATTACTAATCATCTTAGTTTTAATCAGTCCATATCTTTGGTAATTTAGAATAAATGTATATTTTTATGGATAAATAAACTATAGAAAAATGATATGATAACCAAATAGAAATTAATATACAAATAAAAAAAAGTTAGGTATAATATTTATAAGCTACTAAATTATTACCATTTCTACAATATGATTGTCTGGAAGATTGCTTTCCACATCTTGCTAAGTGCGCAAATTGTCTCGATTTTGAGGCTGAAATTAAATTTTCGACCTGGTCTCCCATATCTTGAGACATAGCCGTAATTGATTCCACACGTATATGTTAGAAATTTCTTATTGAAACACTCACTAATGATATTTCAACGCGCAGTGTTAGATTAGGAGATAAGAGGCAACAGATAGAGAGAGAGAGAAAGAGAGAGCACATTTTTTTATATACTATGTCGGGAGGCCTACAAGCATACGGCCCACCTGATGTAAAGCGGGTACGGTAGCCAATTAACGCTTGCGATATATTAATTTACACTCGCGCGATGCCTCCTCTGCTGCTTATACAGCAACTCCTTGGGAGCTTACTGGTGACCTCACTCACACGCAGGAACACAATAACCCTCTAGGGAGTTGTTATTTGGCGTCGGTTTTCTGTGAGGTGGAAGTACTTCCCCAGACGGGCTGCTTTGATGCGCCCTACCTCTCTTAAAACATCCAGACCAAGACAAACAGACATGTTCATGCACACAAATCTTTGCCTTGCGTGGGAATCGAATCCACAAGCGTTGGCGTCCAAGTCGCGTCATTCACGATTGGTCCACCGAGCTCGTCAAATGCATGCGAAAAGTCAAAAGCATGAGCGAAACACACTCTGTAAACTTTAATATAGTATTAAATACTTGAAACTAATACATATTTGCTACTATTCATCCGTATACCGTTTGTATTTAATACAAATCGATAGGTGTATATATTTTTATACCTCACATGAGGTAGAAAAATAATCATGCACAGCTCCGTGAAAAGAATGAACCGGGCCAAATCAACCGTCCGCATCGAATCAAGACCTCATTTCTTCTTAAAC
This sequence comes from Pyralis farinalis, assembly GCA_947507595.1. NCBI lineage: Eukaryota > Metazoa > Arthropoda > Insecta > Lepidoptera > Pyralidae > Pyralis > Pyralis farinalis. The sequence continues at coordinate 12,039,334 of OX382258.1, read as the reverse complement.
AGACCTTCCACTGATACTACTAAAAGTAGGAACTTTCCTTTTTTCTATTTATTTATTTAATTATAACATTTTACGATGTAGTAATGAAATTAAATCTGTAAAGAGCTAATAACAACATCGCTTATGCCTTATCATTGAGTGAGTTACTTATACCATAAAATAGAAATTGAAAATTAGTCACCACATAGTTAATTGTTAGCGTTAGAGTCAAAATTCCATTGCATGCGGTGCACCCTGCTAAATACTAAACGATGCTCTAGCAAAAACAGACTCTGCCATACTTTATATGCATCCTAATTAGGAAAGTATCTCCAACTTACAAACAACAATCCAATTTGACGAACACCGTGGCGCAGTGGTGAAACGCGCTATTACGTTACTTTGACACCAACACTCTTGGGTTCGTTTCCCACCCAAGACAAACATTTATGTGCAGGAACATGTCTGTTTGTCTTGGTCTACAGGTTTTTAAGAGAAGGCGCATCAAAGTAGCCCGCTCCGTACCGCACAGAAAACCGCAGCCAAAAAAATCCCTAGAGGGTTGTTATGTTCGCATGAATGAGGTCACCAGTATGCTCCTAAGGAGTTGATGTGTTTAGTAGCAGAGGTGGCATCGTGCGAGTGACATTCAATATATTGCAAGTGTTCATAGCCTATGGTAACCACTTTACATCGCTGGGCCGCATGCTTGAGAATAATTATCCTGAAAGTAGTTCCTTTCTGGATAATTATTTCACTATCCATTTCTTATTTGGGTTTGAAATCTTTATTTAAAATAAACATAAAGGTCACTGTTTTACATGTTTATTTAAATTGTTAATTGATTGGGTATCCTACAATTTTTTTATATTTATGAGTTCAGTATTTTGAAAATTTCTTCTGTATGTATTAGTAACAATAGCATCTTATTTTATAAAAAAACATTGTTACTTCTACATTGTAATTGTACCCATATTCTTGGTTTATTGATATACAGAAACAATTTCCTTGGCGACAGGATCGGGCATATTCGCTTAGAAATATAATTTAATCCGACCACAATGGCCGCATTGGGAGGCGCCGCGCGTGAACGACGGCGCCGGGGAATCCGGGCCTCGGCGTATTCACCACGCGACTTTCCACACACGCCTGTCGCTTCGTGATGGGAATTTTATTTCAGTAAATATATTTTGCAGACACGGATTACCGTTTAAATTCTTTATTTCTCATAAGATTTTGCAGTTACTTACTATCTATCTGTAACTTCACGCCAAATTCGTTGCGGGATAGGCAGAGAGAACCAAGCACTATATGACTCGGTCGTTACACATTTCACTCGCTTCTTTAACATTAATTTTCTCATGTACGGTCGACGGTTTCTTGACTTCACCTGCTGATAAAACACCATAAATTTGCTCGTGGCAGGTAAGTCTTGGGCTTCCTCAGCTCCTGCATTACTATTAGTTAGTTAATATACATATTAACAAAACTATAATAAATATAAATAAACATAAATGGTTGCGTCATATGTGCTCCAGCATCGATTAAAATATTGTTACCATTACCTTTTTATTGGCAATATTTGCTTTAGGGTTACAAATCGATCCAATATTCCTTCATTTCTGTACCGATTCAACAAGGCAACTCAAGTTTCAACACGCGTTTCTTTCTGCAAATCACTGAAATCATGAGGGACCCATTTTTCATATTTTTTTATATTATTGATTTGATGCAAATGAGTCAATTTGTAAAAGTAAGGTAACGTTAAACCATGCCGCTAATTCCTGGGTAGTTTGACTCAGATGGGCTTCCACAATCTCTTTAAATTCAGCGTTTTTCACCTGTGTGGGCGGTATTACACGTGGTTCATTCTTCAAGACGAGATTTTCATTACGAAAGCGTTTAAACCAAAAACGCACGGTGCGTTCATTAGCAGTCTCCTCTCCAAACGCACCATTAATATTACCATTTCTGCCGCATTAGTTCCGCGTCGTAACTCGTATTCAAAAATTACTCGGATAAAAACAATTGAAATTCGAAAATCAAAAGTCACACATTTTTTAAAAGAAAAACCTTATAGGTATTACGTGAAAAAAGTTTCACTCGAAAATCTCACACCATGAAGGTTTAATGTCAATTCAAAGTATCTATTACTATAAAACGGCAATTTCATACATTAACACCTATTATTTATGTCGGGAATCGAACAATATTCTGAACCCATATGCAGCAAGGCGTATATTTACCAAAGTTGGTTCGATATGCGAGAATGAACCAAGTTTTAGTGCCTAGTTTTCTGGGGAAATCATACGAGATGGACAGGGAGATATTATTATATATTATTTCACCATTTACCCATTTAAGCAGCTTTCTTTTAATAGGCAAGACGGACACGTTCGAATATTCAGGACGCTAGCGGTAAGACTTTGGGATGGATATGCCAGGTGCCTGGTAAATTTGCATTGAATAGTCTCCTTGCATTGAGAGTTTCAAATGATCGATACTCCAGTAGACGTCTGATTAAGGGGTTAACAAAATAAGCTTACTGTTAAAGTGAAAACAATTTGAGTTTCTTTTATTGAAATGTATTCTGCTGCAAATGGTCAAATATTTAGTGGATAGTAGATAAGCAATACATAATATCAAGGATATATTAATCACAGACGCGACACATCGCTTTTATTCAAAGAACTTGTCTATGTTAACTATGACTATCGGTTTGCTTATAAGTTACGTCGAGAATTTTACAAACGGGATGTTTCGCTAACTCATTTATATCAGTACATGTTATTAGGTACCGTTTTCGACTTTTTACATGATACAAATAAAGAACTAAACGTAATATACTGTACTAATTTTCATCTCTTGATAAACTATCATTTATTTAAAAGATGAAGAAGGCAGTAATAACTTTGAATTAATAAAACTATTACTGCCCTGTACAAATTAATTCCGCCATATTGAACAATGGTACAATGTGTATACGTCCTTAATGTGTCGAAACTAAATTGATAAGTCTGCAATAGATCTTAGAATTAGTTATTTATTTACTAATCTAGAATCAGGATCAGGGTCTGGCCGTCCATCGTTCACGTCTAATGGACCGTCCAGAAGCCAGCATTAACAAATGATGCTTAAACTCAACCTTTTTTCGGGCAGGCTAATGGCCCCTGAATAATTAGCTGCTTTTTATCCTGAAATTTATCGTCGGATAAGTCCTGTTGGCTTGTAAATGAATTATTCTTTAGCATTTGAATAATTCATTGTTTGGATTTTTTGTGGCTTTATATCGTTTTATGCATCATCAACGCAAATTATATGAAAATATATATTTTTTCTACAGTATAAATAGACAGGGTGTGCGTATATGCCTTCTTATAGTTTCGATCGTACGTTTTCACCCACGCAGCAACTTCTAAGGGGCTTCCTGATGATCTTACTCACTCACAAAAATACTGGACTTATAATTAGCATTTGTTTGTGTAAGGCATTCTAGTTAAATAAGAATATAACTAATATAATGAATATTGAAACTACTGAACAATTTCCTCTCCTTTGAAAGTTAAATTTGGATATCAAGATGACTTATTTTTAAAGATATGTCTAACCATATATATAATATAATATTTATACCTATATAAATACCTCTAGTTTATGCGTTTAACGTAGACCCAATATGATAGATAAACTGATGCTGTGAATGCTAGGTTTTCGAGTTTTATTTTAAATTAAAATTTAATCTAAATCAGTGGTGAGATGTGCAGCGCTGCCCAATATTTCCAAGTGGCAGCGCGGCAAATTTCTCATCAGCCATCGCCGATGCAGCGGTGATACGGGCATCGGCACATCGTAATTGCATCCCAAATGGGTTTCTGAGCTACGGCGAATTTGATAATAAATTTCATTTGGCCGCGATCGGTAACGTAAAAGAAAAACTTAAAATATTATATAATACTTCCAGTATGTAAACTGAGATGAAACCTTTCTATTTCTTTCTATCTATATCTTTACGTCAAGTTCCTTGCGGGGTAGGCAGCGAGAACCGAGTGTCACAAAACGTGGTTCTTATAAAAACTTAAAATATTGTATAATACTTCCAGTATGTAAACTGTGATGAAACCTTTCTATTTCTGTCTATCTATATCTTTACGTCAAGTTCCTTGCGGTGTAGGCAGCGAGAACCGAGTGTCACAAAACGTGGTTCTTATATACCTTGCTCGCTTTTTTAACATTCACACCTCTTTTCATACACGCTCGTCGGTTTCTTCACTAGAAACCAGTATTGTATGGATATCACCATAGATAACAGAAACAACGGGAGATGTGACGAGGGGGCGTGGTTGGTGTCGCCGCAATATGCTCAAAACGAGAACATTGCCAAGAACAGTTAGTTAGTTGCAATCAAGTTCGATTGAGATACGTTGCTCCTTGTTTTAGCAAAATGCCAAGTTGTGCTGTTGCCTTTTTGCAAAAATAGAAGTGCAGTGGTTAACTTTAAATCAAATGGAATCACTTATCACCTATAAGTACAAATAATATTACGTTTTATAAGCATAAATACAGAATTAATTTAAAAAATTCTCTGACGCTATTTCTACCAGGGCCTTACCACAATACAAATTATAAATATCAAATTTCTCATTCTTAATCATACATTGCTTTTCTACTATTACGCAGTCTCCACCGCTCGTTTACCAACACGCAATGTAAAGCGAGTAATATTATTCGTTCACTATGTGTACAGTTTCGAGATACGGCCGCTTGTTTCTGCCGCTTTATAAATGTAGTAGTGCGTGCTTACTTGGGTGTTGTTTAAATAAACATCCAATGACAGCGTCTTAACAAATGTGTGTCGTTGTACTTGTGTGCGTAGAATGATATTTTTTATTTATTTAAGTGTGTGAGTGTTTTATGGTGGGGTGAAACTCGGCGACAACCGTCCCAGTGTAAACTCGCGTGGTATGTCACATCTCCCATTGTTTCTGTTATCTATGGATATCACCTTCTCGTGAAACTCATTCAATTTGGCCGTGGCAGGTAAGACTTTGTCTTCCTCGGCCTCTTTATTCTTCCTCCTCTTTATTTTTCCTCGTATAGTAATTTTATTTGTATTATTTTATTTTAGTGCCGACTGACACCATAATTATATATAACTTAGTAAGCAGATGGTGTACACGCAGCTTTACAGCAATAAATAGATACAGAAAAAATCGCCACCATCACAAACATTTCTGGTAGCTTAGTTGGAGGAACACTCAACCAGCCACGAGAGATCGTAGGTTCGAAGAGGTGGAAATGAATTTTTCCGTTGTAATTTTGTTATACAACATCGGGAGGCAATGAAGCATACGACCCACCTGATGTAAAGCTTATGAATATTGTAATACGGTTTAAGCATTACTAGCGCAATGCCACATCTGCTGCTAATACAATAACACCTTAGGAGCTTACTGGTGACCTCACTCACAAAAAGGCACACAACAATCTGACGAGCTCGGTGGCTCATCGTGAATTACGCGACTTTGACACCAACGCTCGTGGGTTCGATTCCCACACAAGGCAAACATTTGTGTGCATGAACATGTCTGTTTGTCTTGGCCTGGGTGTTTTAAGAAAGGTAGGGTGCATCAAAGCAACCCGTCTGGGGAAGTACCTCTACCTAACAGAAAACCGCAGCCAAATAACAACTCCCTAGAGGGTTATTGTGTTCCTGTGTGTGAGTGAGTTCACCAGTAAGCTCCCAATGAGTTGCTGTGTAAGCAGCAGGGGAGGCATCGCGCGAGTGTTACTTAATAAATCGCAAGCGTTAATAGGCTACGGTACCCGCTTTACATAAAAAAAAACAAATTTATTATTTCGTGTGATTTCTGTGAGGTGCTACCTTCCCCGTCGAACTACCATGACGTGCCCTACATCTCTTGAAAACATCCAGACCAAGATAACCAGACATGTTCATGCTTACGAATGTTTGTCCTGTGTGGGGATCGAATCCACGAGCTTTGGTGTTCAAGTAGCATTGATAACCACTCTGCCACCGAGCATATCGAAATTTCTGGTAAGTTTAATATGAGTATATATAAAATCCTACATACGAGTATATATGAAAATAAAATATTTCAACGCTATCTTAAGACCTAACCTAACCCGCACGCGGTGGTACCGACTAGCAAACCAGCTTACGTTTTAAGCATTATATTTTAAATGTGACAGCTTGTAGTTCTTGTTGTGCCAATGACGTGGTGTTCCAACTGCGGAACTATTTATTTTTGTCTTAACTACTTTTTCAGTCAGACGCTGTTGCCTAACGTTAAAAGAGATAGGTTTCATTGAATTAAACAATTTTTAACGGAAGTATCGCGTATTTTATTTATTTTGTTGAACCTGACGTTTCGAACGCTTTGCAGCGTCCGTGGTCGCAGGAAGACTAAGGTGGTATTTGTCTTACATTAGTTATTCAATTATTACATCTACCGACATGGATGGATTAATTATATATGTACCGATTCACACAAAAATCGCTCACAGTGTCCGAACATTTTTTAGATCTTTGGGTTTGGGACTAGGTTTCATGGGAGATAGGTTTCATTTTTGTCAATTATTTCACATTAACCCTTACTCATCCCACTGCAGGGTACACGGGTCTTTCTTCAACCGTAGAGGGGCTTCGAGTATACTCTGGTAACGTAGCTCAGCTATGAATTGGTGGAGGCCAGTGTTTTCAAGCACTAAGCTTAACGACGTCAACTGTCGAAAACAACCGGGTACCTACCGCCGGCTTACCGTGCCGTCCGAAACGGATGGAGAAACTCGAGATAGATAAACCTATCCATAGACATTCTGTCCTAACCGCACAGCCAGGTTAAGCAGTGTCAACCGCAGCCACTCTGTGGATGGGTTTATCTATCTTGAGCTTCTCCGTGCTTTGGAGAGCACTTTAATCCGTCGGTCCCGGTTGTTACAGATAGATTGTAGTCGTCGCCTTCGAGCAGGTGTAGTCTGAAAGAGTGTCGGTGATAAAACAAGAAGATGGTATACTCCGTTGGTTCGGACATGTATAAAGATTGCAGGAAGAAAGAATTACGAAACAATGCAAACGCAGAAAAGTAGAAGGATGTAGGAATCGAGAAATGCCAAGATTCACCTACAATGACCAAATTGGTCTAGTTTTATGCTCTTAAAAACACCAAGACCATGACGAACAGACATGTTCGTGTACGCAATTACTTGTCCTATTAGTCTCGCACCCGTACACCTCGTAAATCTCACTACTCACAACATTTTCTATTTGGCCTCTATTTGGCAATCGAGCCCGGTGTCAAAGCATTACCAACCACACCGCCACAGACTCCGTCAATCTTCTTTGTAAAGTTTTCTTTGTGCGATATATATTTGCGTTAATATAAATCAAAGCAAATATATTATTGTGCACGTGTGGCACCGGTGGGCGCGTACTCGGCATACCTACTCGTTGAATTACGTACGCTCGCGCGGAGAGCGTAATTAGCAAGTAATTACATATATGTTCTACTAAGGGCTAGCACGCTCCAGCAGATGCTGACAAATACTCCATTTATATATAACTAGCGGCCTCACTCGCGTGAAGTATCTACGAGTATTTATACTTTATGAAGCAACCCTAAATATTACCTAGATTTAAGTAAAGTATAGCCATGAAAATTTCAATTTCCTGACAGACAAATGAACAAACGAGTATGTCTTGTCTTCTAAGCGTCATCCCCTTTCCTAATCCATTGGGGTTGGCAGGGTTTGCTACCTAAGCTTAAGGATTTGGCGAAGATACTGATTGTTACATGGAGCGACTGCCGTCGGACCCATAATCCACAGGAAATACCAAACCTTTCTTATATAAGATCACACGACACACACACAAAAAATTGTGACGATTCCAAACAAATGTAGCCATTTTTACGGAATAAAAAGATTTTGACTTTGACTTTGACACGTCTTTCGAAATATGATTTCTTGGGCGTGCGAGTTTCCTCACGATGCTTTCCTTCACCGGCGAGCAAGTGATTATTACAAATGTGTGCATAAAACCGAAAACACGAATTTTGTTGGTACACGCCAGGATTTGGAATGGACCAGAGATAGTCAATAGAGTTTTTTGATCCACTGGGTTCACTCACACGCAAGAACACAATAACCTCCAAGGAGTTGTTATTTGACTGCGGATTTCTGTGATGTGAGGTATACCTCACAATAAAGTATAATAAAGTATACCTCACATCAAAACATTACCTTAGAAACCACACGGATTCGCTGCGCCCTAGCTCTCTTCAAAATTTTGGTTCCAGTTAAGGTATAAGTGGTCCTTTATCACCGTGTTATACCCTAAAGAGATTCGTTCAAAACAGAAGGAACAGTGATAATCAAAACAGTGGTAAACAAATAGAAAATCTAACAAGAGCTACTCCTTCTAACTATTTCCTCCTGATGAGTTGCAGCGATAACAGCTGGGATCCACTACTGGTTATGTTTCAAGACTTACAAGCTAGTTACAGTTTCGCAACAAATCGTATGCTTGTATGCCTCCAGACCTTAAAAAACGGCACGTACTGAGGTACCTATTACCGTAATTAAGTTTATTGCACACCCTTGGTCCCGAGAGCTAGGGGTGAGGGGGTAAGCTCTTTGACTTTATACCTCGGAAATTGTATTATCCACTTAGAATTATGTGCTAAATTACATTAGGGAATGAATTTGCCTACTGTAATGGGACTGCCTTTTTTCAGGTGAGAAACGAAGTAATGAAAAACGTAATGCAAATTATCCTATGTTATACTTGCTTGAACACAGTCGGCGCACACCACAATCATATATTTGTAGCCCCTGTGGTATCTTAAGCACTATTTTAAGTAGAAGCTGTATAACCACATTCACTCGTATGAACTACGCAAAATCACTAGGCATGTAGATTAACTAGGTAGTATGACGAGCTCGGTGGCTCAGTCGTGAATGACGCGACTTTGACACCAACGCTCGTGGGTTCTATTCCCACACAAGGCAAACATTTGTGTGCATGAACATGTCTGTTTGTCTTGCTCTGGATGTTTTAAGAGAGGTAGGGCGCGTCAAAGCAGCCCGTCTAGGGAAGTACCTGCACCTCACAGAAAACCGCAGCCAAATAACAACTCCCTAGAGGGTGGTTGTGTTCCTGCGTGTGAGTGAGGTCACCGGTAAGCTCCCAAGGAGTTGCGCGCAATCGCAAGCGTTAAAAGGCTACGATACCCGCTTTACACGGTTGACCGTATGCTTGCACGACTCCCGATGTAGTATAAAAATAAGATATATATTTCATAACTCGTCATCAGTTTTAGATGCAAGTCAGGTTGATTTTGTCTTGTTGGTTTCTCTTTTCCTTGTTAAGATCAGCTGACTATTTGGAGTTATTCCATGTAAGGCTACCAAGAAGTTCCACGTCACATCACCAGGAATTGACTCATTCGATGGAATACATACACCGGTCCGGGCTGACTGTTTTTACGATTTAAATGTCGCTGTACCCAGCTTTATCGTCAATGCCTCGTTTGCTGCTAGGTACATAGTCGGGTAGCTTCTAATTCAATGTCGCTTTACCCAGCCTTTTTTTGGGTAATGCTTGTTTGTTGTATTATAGGCGGCAGAAATTTCTTCACCTGTTGTGTCGCTCCTAATTAAACATCGCTATACCCAGCCTTTTTTCCGTAGTGCTTGTTTGTTGTATTATGTACACACCAGTGCCTCATTTTCGCTGTTCTACATGGTGATGGCAATCTTCCCCAGTTGGACTGCTCCTAATTAAATATCGCTATATCCTGTCTTTTTATTGCCAATACCTCGTTTACTGTATTTTGCACGGTGGAGGTAATCTTGCTTAGTTTAGGTCCTAATTAAATGCCGCTGTATCCAGCTTTTATTCGCCAGTGTGTCGTTTGCTGTATTTTACGCGGTTTTTTTATTCAACGTCGAGAGACCTACGGCCCGCCTGATGTAAAGAGGTTACCGTAGCCTATGAATGCTTGCAATACATTAAGTATCACTCGCGCGTTGCCATCTCTGCTGCTAACACAGCAACTCCGTTGAAGCTTACTGGTGACCTCACTCGCACGCAGGAACACAACAATCATTCAGAGAGACATTTGGCTGCAGTTTTCTGTGAGGATGAGATATTTCCCAGATTTTGATAATTTGGTACGTCCTACCTCTCTTATAATCACCCAGACCGAGACAAACAGACATGTTCATGCACACAAATGTTTGTCCTGTATGGATATCGAACCCACAAGCGTCGTTGTCAAACTAAAATAACAACGCGTTTCACCACTGCGTCATCGAGCTCGTCTAGAGGTAATTTTCCTTAGTTCTTTCTATTTATATAGTATATTATATAGTATTCTTGAGTAGCTCCTTATTAAATATCGCTGTGCCCAGCCTTTTTTCGGCAGTACCTCGTTTGTTGTGTTCTATACTATAGAATTGCTCTTTCTTGTAGCGGTAATCTTCCACAGTTGGGCTGCTCTGGGTCGTAGTACTTTCCTGGTAGTTTGGTTCAAAAAAATCTATATTTAATTACACATCTAATTATATATAGCTGTGCCCTATCTCTGTTAACTGACTTCAAAAAAGGAGTAGGATCTTAATTCAATTCGATATGTTTTATTTCTGTTAATGTGACGTAATCTTGCAGTTTCAATTGTGAACCGATTTTCAAAACTCATTTTTATTCACAAAGCCCCGGCGTCCGTTCGTCCCATATAAATTTGGTCAAGTTACTTTACCCTATATAGTGTTTATAGTACATGTAACTTAAAACTGACTTTTTTAAAGTTGCCTTATTCTCTTTTGTTTTTTAATTTGCATTTGATTAATCCTACAAAAGTTTGGTGAAGTTCGGACTTCATTGAAGTCGGTTGCAATTATTTTGTAAAGTACACGTACGGCTCTCTAGATGGGCTACTCCTAATTTAATGTAGATATTCCCTACCTATTGTTAGCCGGAGTATTTCTGTAGTCTTTTGTGTAATAGAAATAATCTTATACGATGGGAGCAACTTAAATAAATATCATCTACCTATCCGTCAGAGCCTTGTCTGACAATAGCATTTTCTAGTAGCTTTTCGCTGACAGAAACCATTTATACATAGCTATATCTTTCTTCTGATATTGAAGTCTAATTTTTTATTATCAAGGATTGCAATTTGAGTGCCTGGCAAATGTATTTAGTAACTCCTAAAAATTAATAAATCAAGAGAAAACAAACCATATGACTTAAGAGGAAAACGTGCACATCAGTAGCATTCACCGTGGTTTCATAACAATACCTCTGCGCATATATAGCATGGTATATTGACCATTCTGGACACCTGAAACTGAGATAGTGAAATATGTTTTGGAAAAACTGCATTCATGGATTTAAAAAAAAACTAATAATAATTCAAACAAAAAAATTGCAATATTTGAAACTCTGTGTCTATATTCAAAATAAAGAGTTATGTTTAATTTTACACAAATAAATACAATTATTTTAATGTAATCACATAACGCAGTTTCAGAATAACAGTTATTAATTATAGCTATCCGCCCTGGCTTCGCACGGGTGATATGATCGCTACCAAACTTCACAGCATCACCTGCTGGGCTGAGCTGAAGATTCACTGAAAATTTCATCAAAATCTGCCCACCCGTTTTTAAGTCCATAGAGGACATACAGACAAACATAAATTTTTATATATATACATAACTTACTATTACACCATCGATTTCGTCATAAAACAACATTTTTGTTTTAAACTTGCCGAGTTCGATTCCTAAGTTTTTTTAAAATTCTATGAATGCAGTTTTTCTTTTCACTAAAATGTTCTGGTTCCTTAGGAATACATTTCTCTATATTTTCAGAGTTGTCCACATAGACCGTTGTCAATGTTACTCCCTATATATTAATTTCAAGATACGTCACACATGAACATTTTAAATTATTTTAATTTACGTTAATGATTTAATTATAAATTTTAACTCACGTTAATATATAAAAAAAAAAGTGTAATGTTAATGTATTTAATTATTCTTTTTACTGTTGAAATATGGTTATATTTTTCAGTTAAACGTTTATTTTTCAAAATATAAAATCTTCGAAAGTTGCATGTCGATGGAAATGAAAATTTATTGTAGTCGCTCAGTGTAGTGAATAAAGGTTTGGCTACTTTTAATAGATTATTAATATAAACTCGTGTAACATATAATTAATAAATATCACGCATTACGTAGCAGTTACTTTTTGAACAGAAATTCTAAACTTTTTACACAATGACGGTGTCACTAACGCTACGACTTACTAAAATTATAGGAAACATTGCAAATCACCTAACTTTGAAGATTATTTGTTGACTGTTTTGTATCCAAATCAAAAATAATAAGGCTCACGTATATCTCTCACAATTTATTGAATTTCGAATATAATATTGTTATAGGTAGGTATTTACAATAATATTTGAATATTAAACTACAATATAATATATATTCTACATATAAATAAACAATACACAACCCATAATTACCTATCAATACACAGGGTATGTACGTATATAATGGAAATAATAATATAGGAAGCGATTCTGTATTTGTTACATTTCAGTTAAAGGTGAAGAATAAATGTAAATTATAAACATATTATGTAAAATTAATATATAAAATTATAAAAGTTCCACATATAAAAACTTCCTTTCATCGGCAGTGATTGCATTATTGTTTTTAGCTATTGCAAATATATTTATAACAATTTTATTATTATAATATCATATAACTATTATGCGTATATATATATATTAGCCATTGGATTGGTATCTATTAATGTTGTTTCTTAATTTAATTATTATTCTAATATTATCTTTGGTTCGTGGTATACATCCAGTTATTTATGGAATTATTAGATAGTCATTAGTGCCACATTATTATGTTTCTAACGTAGTTTGAGGCTTACAACGATAATATAATCTAAAACAACATTACAAAAGTCTAGTTTTTGAATCATGTTATTCTTTGCCGAGACACATATTGCGCTCACAATTCATCACCCCTCGATAAATAGAGCTTTGAACGAGTTTCGCCACATCGCTCCACTGCAGTCACGTAGTCAACGGCGGCCAGTATAATCAGGACCCTGAGAGATGACCCCCTCAATCCTTTAAGTGCCTGATGTTAAAGTAATACTAGGAACATGTTCGTGAGTATTCCTGTATCTACATAAATGTTTTACTAAAACCGATATTCTCTTAATATCGCAGTACGAAATCTACAATTGTAACTGAATCCACATATAAAAATTACGTCCTTAGTTCGACAGGACGGTAACATTTTAGTACCATTAATATTATACTACTAAACGATATCTGAACGCACTAATTGGTGTCACATATGAGCATTTTATATTTTTCACGAAGCCTATCTTTTGGGGTCATTACATTGGCGCTTATTTCCTGTAGTATTGAAATTTGGCACAGTTGTAGAGTTTAAATATTATACATTTATAATTCGATAAATATGTATAACCTACATAACTCAAACATCTAAATATTATTATAATTACATTTGTATATTCTAATTTGATAACCAACAGTAACATTCATAAGAAGCAGTTATACATATAAATATTACGAACATAATAAAATATATAGAAAGGTCCAAGATATAAATGAAAGAAATAGTCATTTGAATACTTTTACTTTCATATCACATAAGATTACACAAAATCTCAAATAATAAATCAGACTTTAGCAACATCATACATCGAAACAATATTTAAGGCCAAGGTACAAAAATTTCCAAAAATGAATAATTTAATGTAGAAAACGGTCGCCAAAATCCAAAAATTCACATGCTTGAGCAAAATGTTGCGATAATTGAACAGAATTCATGTACAAAAATTATTTTTTTGTCATTTTGAGACATTATTGTACGATATTTAACGAATTTCAACTTCATATTATAATGTAAACTACATGCAAAATTAACAGCGGAAGCTCATCTTTCATTTATTATTTTACCATAATTATTGTGTGACCAGTATAAGTAGACCTCTGTACATACATAGCGATTTAACTCTTCATTTCATGAACATTACTTGTATGCGTCGTCTTCTTAAATTGGTCGCTTTATTCTGAATACTCGATAACATATAACATCAGTTTGATATGTTTTATGTACTATATGTTATGTTAGCGAATTCGCTTTCTTGTCATAAGATGTGTCAATTTTAACAACCCACCAATATAATACGTTTCTATGCACTCACTTAATAACTAATATATTTACAACTTAATATATACGACACCGAATAAAATGGTAACGTATCAATTAATATTGTATTGTAGTATATACCTACAATCGAGATTATATTTTAGGCCTAAATGAATATCAATATGATGTCCAAAACGCATAAAACAATGCAAAGCTAACTAGTTTTTCCCAATACAATATTTAATACTCGATTACATGTTCCATAATAATGTTATTATAAAATTCGGCGTACAACTTGGACCAACAAATATAGCTGCTTATATAAACATTGTCCCCGATAACAGTTCAAACAATAATGCTAAACGAAACAAAAATATACAGTTCATAGAAACTACTATAAATATAATAACAGCCCCTAAACTTTACTATTCAATAGTAAAATTGTTTATTTATCTAATATCATACATTAGTTAAATAAATAAGGTTACGGTTCGTAAAAGCAGAGTCGAAATCGAAATACAAGTAGTAACATACAAGAATTTATTATACAGACCAGCTAGGAACTTCGTATGTTCCGTCTGGCGTCCCTACAAATATTAAAACACCAAGACATAGTTTCTCTTCGATATACATATCTATGTAAGTCTATAACAGTTCTCTGATAACTTTTTCAGGTATCTTATTCATGCATAAACATAATTCTGTTCATCTCTAGGAAGACTACTTATAAAATTGAATAAAATATATCATCATTGTCTTCCAAATGTTCAAGTACATCCCCAGAATTAAAATTAGTCTTATAAAAATCATTGCTACAATATCATGTATTTCGTTTTTATTCTCTACAAGAGTAACTCATTCTCGTTCGACATTACGACCATTTATCAAATATTACCTTAGCTTTCACAACTCTTCTGTCGACGCTATCGGTGCTTTCAATAGAGGCGTTCTAGGGCTCCTAGATCCGTCTGAATTCCTCGTGGAGGCTTGAAAGTCTTCATTTGATAAGGAAGCTGGAATTGGAGCTATTTTTAACTGATGACCATTCAATTTAATCTCAGTTATGGAATGTGATCTCCCGTGATTGATAGGCTTTTCTTTATTGGTTGTAGTCATCGGATCGTGTGTCGGTGTTTTGGCTAATGATTGCGTGACTCTTGTCCTGTTAGATTGTTCTCTTAGTGCCATCTGATATGCTACTTCGAAGGCTTCTCCTAGAGTTAGGATTACTTCGGTGGCTTGATCCTGTAATAGAAAAAATAGTTAAATTAAAGCATGAAGAGGTACGGATATCGCGTATCAAGCTGGGGAGGCACTTTAGGAAGAATATATAGGATGTGGCAAAATGGTTCGGGAGTGGAGAGAAATCGCTACCTGAAAGCCCTGTTTCGGTTGGTAACAGACGGACGAATTTCAAATATTCAGGGCTAATTTCCAGTGGGGAGGCACTTAAGGAAAAAGGTGCAGGCTGAGGCAGAATAGTTCTGGAATGGTCACGTACGCGTCCTTATGAGGTTTTTGGTGTCACGGTTTCATCACCAAATCTATCCGCTCATTTTTACCTATAATCAAGGACCATATATATACCTATTTATAATGTTCGATTTAGATCCACACCGGGAGCCCTACCATCTAAGCGTAATACCATTCGGATATACATATTCGGACTTCATTTTAGGTAAACATAGTAACAGTAATCATTTTATGTGTACCGGGTACCATTCTTGAGGTGAAAACGATTAACACTTTTGTCTCATTTTCGGGATCAAAAAAAATATATTTAAATCTCTTAGTTTATTTATAGCTATTCGTTAAGCGGCTCCTCATCAATATGAGGAGAAATTTCCTACAAGGTGACGTGCTCAAACTAGACTAGTGTCATTTATAGCTGTGAAATTTAAAAAAATTGCATATTTTTTAGAAAAGATTATATTTGAGATTATGCCAACGTGTTCATTCGATTCTTTAGAACTAAATTCGAAATGAATTCGCATTTTGGACTGATTATTATTTATTAAGAAACTCATACCCTTAAGCAGATAAATAACTTTTTTATTGTCGGACAAATTACACAGCGCCATCAAGCCCCAAAAAAAGCGAAGCTTATGTTATGTGTACTAGTCAACCGATAAACATACTTAAATACATTTTTTTTGTAAATACATAGTTATTATAGATAGTAAATACCCAGGCCAAGACAAACATACATGTTCATTCATACAAATGTTTGTCCTTTGTAGGAATCGAACTCACAAGCGTTGGTGTCAAAGTAGCGTAAAGGCACGTTTCATCACTGCCCCACCTCGTCAAAAAATATTTATTCGTTTTACAGAACGTGATTTTTTTGCTTTTCACTAAAATAACTGGATTTATTTCATAGGGATTATAAAAAGAATATCCTAGCAAAATCTATTGAAAATATCTAGTTCATTGACATACTGATCCTTGGGGTCAGAACATGCGATTACTCAGCAGAAATAAGCGCCCCGTTGAAAAAGAAATTTATTGATCAATTTCACTTTGGAAAACATTGGCTGCAGACAAACCGTTTATTCATGTTTCGGAAAAGTGACGCAAACAAATACTTTTTAAATTTTAAATTTTTACGCTCGTCTTACTAGCTTAAATCTCGATTTTTTTTTATAGCGACGCTAGTCGCTATGTTCCTTAAAATCTGGTTCATGATCCATAGTATTACTTACCATAGTAGCCACCCTGAACACGTGGCAGTAATGACTTTTAGTGGTGTGATCCTTAGTGATGTACGCGAAGTGAGTGAGATCATCGGCATCTTGACAGGCGCAGTGGATGTTACGGATTTCGTGCTCACAAATCAGCTCCTATCAACAACCAATAAAAATATTTTATACAAGTTCACAAGACAATAGTTGCTACTTGCGACACAGGAACCCTAGTTTTTTTCACGATAAAAAGTAGTCTCGATAGTAATCCATACTTTGTTTCTGTGCTAAACTTTATCTTAATCCCTTCGCCCATAAAGTGCTATCTATATTTATAATACCTAACTAATATTTATACATCCTCTCAAATGTTAACATTTATTATAATATTAGGATATATGACGTTTCTTGATACATAATCAAATGTAGATACGTCAATTATTTTGTTACATAGTTACGTACAAGACAAGTAATAAAAGCGTGTTAAAATGGTGGTTAACAAAAATGAGAACTCTTGTCTTTTACTTTACATAAAGCAATACGTGTCTTACATAATTGTGTAACAATAACTTGAATATGGATATTGTAAATATAAATACTATACGCAATTTCGAGCCTATTCGTTTTTCATGATGCGCAAAGAAACTTACAGACAGATAGACATCGAAACCAAAGATAATTGTTTTGGCTTCTATTGCTCTTATAAAAGACTCCTCATTTTTTTCTCCTGTATTCAGCCAGTTACTATTACATTTTACGTAGAGATAACTCGGCTTCTAGGCGGCATATCAAGAGAAAACATACACCAAATTTTAAATTAGATCGCCAGCAATGGAAATGTGAAAGCCCCATTCAAATAAGTGCAGTAGTTTTTGCATGATGCGTGTAATCTATAATTATATTACATAAATTTATTACCTATAAAATAAACGATATCATAAGCTATATATATGTATATATATATATATATGTCTGTATATATAATAAAATATATTTAAAATCTGGGAGATACAGATCAATTAATAGCAAATTATTTAATGTTAAACGATCAAAACAAATATAAACAAAAGATGGCTGGAAAGAAAAGGCGTGATGATTTACATTAATCAGAAATGTTATGGATGATAAATCGAGGAATGATTTCCTTAAAACAGCTGAAGATAGACATTCTGTTATGCTGCACAAATAATAATTTTGTGCCCTTTCTATAAAAATACCGTTATTTTGCATTACAAAGTGGAAGTAAAAAAATTGACCGTAATATGTTATAGAAATATTTCATTACGAAAAATATCTATATATTTTGATAAAAATAAATTGGATATAACTCAACAAAAAATAAAATTTTCTCAAGGCAATTTCTATCAAGAGCAAAAACAAATTTAATCAAAAAATTTCAATGTTGCTTCACAAGCACAGCAGCGAAAAAACACTAATTATCCCACTTAACTAACCGTGAAGAGTTCTAACAAATTTCATTGTTGTAAAGGGGAAAAAACAATCCTTTTTTTCTGGAAGAAACAAAGGAAGATTGGTCACTGGTCCGATCAAGTGTGAAAAATGGTCCATAATTAAAAGTCAAGCGGGCAAAGATCTTTTGTTTAGGATCCCTTTAAAGAGCTCTGGGTCCGAGATTGTTTGCCAATACGCTCGGATGGTTTTCAAAGAATAAACATCCTTCAAGAAAATTGTTAATAGATTATGAATCTTTTAAATTAATGCAAAAACATGGCAGATTTTTACTTATATGTGAAAAATCTTTCTGTGTCAAATATTTCTGCATACTTACACTGCCCAAATATTAAAATACTATACTAAGATAAAACAAGTAACGAAAGGGTTATAGACATAATGGTTTCACGATAAAATAACTGTATTCATATAAATATTTACTGATGCCATTAAGTGTATATTATGCGCTAGTATATTAAATTTAAGACAGACAGACAGACAGACTTTCCAAAACTCCCTATAATTTAAAAATATTCTATAAAACTAGAAAAAACAATAAAACCATAGACATCATCATCACTTACCCTAGTAATAGTATTAAGGAACTTGACACCTCTATAACTGATAGAAAGGATGATGTCGGGAGAATCCCTCGGCTCTTTGGTAGTTTTCTTCAACTTTTGTATAGACTTCTTCGTCGATTCTGTCCCTCGGAGTTCCTTCACCACAGTAGATCCTAAATACTATAAGAAAAATAAAATTATTCGTTAATTGCTTTATGATGCTTTAGTATCACTGACATATTTATTACTATAGACTCTATGCTATTCTCAGCAACAGAAAATTAAAAAAAAAACTGTTTGATAACAAAATGGCGGATATTCTTCTAATTTATCGATACGAATAGACAAAATATTAATTGCAATTAATTATCTTTGTGAAATATGGCATAGTAGAAACGTATCCTTTATATTAATAATATAAATAAATAATTAGCATCCGCTACGAAAGAAAACCAAAAGCAGATGAAAGACAAATAAGAAATAAACTAATTAAAGACATATCCATCGGAAAAAGGGATCGTGAAAGAAAACAACACTACATATACGGAACAGAATAATATTGTTCCACAAGGCTTACATTAGCAACATAAGTTACGGCTCCAGTCACAAGAACAAACGGCTGGTGTTTCCACTGCGTCTTCAATGCTCCTGGTACACCAACTAGTAGTTCTGACGGCGCTCTGATCTCCAGATCTGACGGCCTCGGCGGCTGAGGTGCTGGCCTGTTCTTTTTACTCCGTTTCAGGGTCTCTCCACCAGGTGGCACCAGCGTAGGTACAACTGGAGGTGGTACAGGCTTCAGGTTCTCCGATGGCGGTAGCTTCTCCTTGATTTCTTCTTTTAGCTGTTGAATGTTGTTCTTCTGAAAGAGAACATTTAATGTTAGATTATTGTTATTTTTATTATAAAATTTACATACAAGTTTAACGCTTTGTTTATTTGCATGTACTATATCGGCAAAGAAATATCCGCCCTGCTTTGTGTTAGCCGTCTATGAACGCTTGCAGTCACCTCTGTCTTTAACGCAGCAATACGTCAAGAACTGAAAGCTGACATATAAGGCCTTGCAAGTTCAAGTTAATTCTGCTTGCTCATTTTCAGGAATAAATAAAAGCTTCACTAACAGATTCAGGTGTTCTTATGCGGGGGGTCAATTATATATGCACTTCGATCTTTGACTTTGTATGACTCCGTCATCAGTTAGTTCATGCAAAATAGTGCCAGCCGCCACTCATACGTGGGACACTCGTGGGAAATAAAAAAAAGTGTGTGTATAGGTAAATATTTTTTTATTAGATCTTTTCATAGTACTCTCCACCAGCCTCAATACAAAGTTTTATGCGTCTGAACCAGTTTTCAAAACACTTTTTCTAGTCCGTCATGGACACCTCGTTAACAGGATGCACGAATGACAAAAATTAAAATAATATTCGCTTAGGAACTCGACAACGTCTCAACGCAAACATACGGCCAGCCAGATGTAAGGAGGTTACCGTAGCAGAGTTCCACATCAGGAGTTTACTGACAATCTTAGACACTCACAACCCTAATGAGCTGCTTTGATGCGCTCTACCTCTCTTAAAATTGATCGATCAAGTCGGGCAAGTTTGAATTGTTGAAGTCTTTCGTAGCACAGGCTGTTTTTTTTATTATAATTACTTTATATCTGTGTGTATAATTTATACGCATGTAGGCAGTGAGAATGAACGCTGAGCGGCTCGAATGGCATTATACGAGCTGAGAGTACACTTTCAGTTTTACCAAGGAAGAATAATATAAACATGAAGTATTGATGACAAAATAGTGTTACTAACCACTGCGCCACCGAGCTCGTTTCGTTCGAGATTATTCGCTCATACTCTAATACAATTCTTACATCAAATGATTCCGTTATTAGGTAAAGCGTTAATAATAAAACAGTTAAAATTTTCTGGTACATTTCATAATAAAACTAAGAACGCATACGAGAACATATAAACCAACACATATACCTAAGTTAAATGCAGACTACAGTCGTGCATGTTTTTTTTTAATTTCACACGCCACCGATCTTGTATAGGTAATTAAGTACTCAATTCGAGGTCTATTCATCACAGTCTATTCAGAGGAGTCTGGCGCAACCGCACAGGTTTCAGAGCGAAACGGAATGCCTAACTAAACCCCTAACCATGTAGGTGCTGCTATTTGAATGTTAGTAATTAAAAGTGTTGTACAGTACAATAATAATTTATTAATTAAACACATTTTTGACCAAGAGAGGCAGAATGTATCAAGCAGCCTGACCGAGGAAGTACTTCCACCTCATAGAAAACCACAGCCAAACAACAACTCTCTGGAGTATTGTCTGTTCTTGTGAGTAAGTGAGGTTACGGTAACCACTTTACATTATGTGGAGCGTTTACTTGTGTAAACCGACGTTGTAAAAAACTATGTCTAAATATTATTAATTAAAACATGAAATAGTAATATAATCTCCAAAACTTGTACATATACATATATATATATATATATATATATATATATGCATACATAAAATCACGATTTATTTTTGCAAATTGTCCTTTTCTATCCAAAATAATAGCTTAGGATTGACGGTAATCAAGAAGTCTGAACCAGTTTCTATTGCCCGATGTCTTTATATAATTTAGGTAGAAAATAAGAATAGTAAGAAATACTAAGTTAGTAAGAAAATATAATAATATATTTATTAATTCAATGTAGTAATTTTATCTAACATTGAAATTGTAAAGACAGGTCAGAGACAAGAAAGGTAATTAATGAAGAGAGAAAGTAATATGGGCGACAAGATTCCACCTTGCGGTACCTACGCCAACGCCACCACTCAGGGTCCTCCAGTCCGATAGATCATCTATGCGTACTGCTCGCTGATGACCACGAAGGTGTAAGGAAATCTCAATGTTTTCTATGGGAAAGTTTAGTCGCTTCAGAATGGTTAGCGGACTCTCATGGTCAACCACGTTAAGTGCGTTAAAAAGTCCATAGAAAGAGTCCTGATTAAATATAAAGCTTGCGTCTCTCAAATTCTTAGCTCTGTTTTTAGGGTTCCGTACCCAAAGGGTAAAACGGAACCCTATTACTGAGGCTCCGCTGTCCGTCCGTCCGTCCGTCCGTCCGTCCGTCCGTCCGTCCGTCTGTCACCAGGCTGTATCTCATGAACCGTGATAGTTAGACAGTTGAAATTTTCACAGATGATGTATTTCTGTTGCCGCTATAACAACAAATACTAAAAAATAGAATAAAGTAATTATTTAAGGGGGCTCCCATACAACAAACGTGATTTTTTTACCGTTTTTATAGATAATGGTACGGAACCCTTCATGCGCGAGTCCGACTCGCACTTGGCCGATTTTTTGTAACTTGCTGGTGAGAACGTGTCATTACACTTAAGTGCATTGTTACATTTTTATTAACCATTATCAATAAACCTTTATCTTAGGTCTCTGTCCCGTTGGAAGACAATAACTCCAAGAATCATCAGACATTTCCGCTTAGTTACTGCTTTTTCATCCGGCCCTATACTATGGTGTCAATAATAATTCCACTGACGGTTTTATCCTGGTTTTATCCCTTTATCAGTGCCGTATGCTGCAATTGCCAAATTTCTAACAATTTAATCGAACGACTTCTCTATATATAAATATATATATAGACAAGACTTGTCTATATATATATATATAGGCAAAGACAAAACGAGTTTTCTCCTCTCTTACGACCTTTCTACTCTGTTTGTCCATAGATTTTCATTTTCTTTTTGAATTGTATTGACGAGCTTAGTGTAAATATAAATATTTTTGAAACACTAGAAAAATTGGAAACAGTAAATTTATACAAGTTTTACACCAATTTTCAATAATAATTATGATCCAATTTCGATCATTGGGGCGAACACCGATTGATAAAGGAAAAGACAAAGGTAAATTTGACGAGTGAAACATCTCTCCTATAACTGAGGAGCCGTTATCTGCCGACCTTCGTGATGGAGGAATTCCGACCGCAAGGTGTCGTATTCCGGAGATACTGAGCACGGCTGTGTTACACATCACGAATACTGCGTGCTCACATACTTTTTCTGATGTATAAAGTGTGTACAGTTATGATCAGATGGCGTTTTGAGTTTTGAAGCGTAATTGTAACTTTAATTACACAAGAACGATACAAAGTTCAAAGTATCAAACTTGACATGCACGTAAGTAGTAATCACGATGTGTTATCATGAAGTGGAAATGTACGTAAACTGTACATTTGCACTTCGTCGTAGGGCGACGAAGAAATAACAAGCGAAGTCCTTTTTACTACAAAAATTTAGATAATACTAGCAAAACCTACCGACTGCATTGATTCTGCAGTAAATTGACAAAAAATACATGTTGAAAGTTCTATGAAATAAAATGTAATGTATATATATAAGCTATGTTGTCACACACATCCTCACATAGCTCAATGTTTGGAGAGGCAAGTCTTTATCCGTTATTTTCTGACCTCCTGTGACTGTCATGTAGAATTAAACACCCACTATCTGGCTGGTCCATGTGTTAATAGTCACATAATGAGCAATGGAGAGAACTATGTTCGAATTTAATGAATAGAACTGACCTATAATTAAATTCGATAGGGAATCGAAGTAGCTCCTCGAGTCAGTAAGCAGAAATAACAATGAGCCAGCTACATCTGCCATCTAAGTGATGGCGGTGGGAATTTTCCACGAATAGGATGACGAAGAGTTGAGCGTTCCTTCTTTAGATGGACATAAAAAAGAGCGGCTGGAAGTGAAAGATGCGGAAAGGAAAGTAGCAGTCCAGCAACGATTATATACTTTACATATGGCATATTCATCTCCTATTTCACGTAATGTCCTTCTACGATTTGTTAAGGAAAATATATATGATAATAAATATTAATAAGATATTTATTATCATATATATTTTCATATAAGATATAAAAATATATAATATGGCATATTCATCTGACGAGCTCGGTGGCGCAGTGGTGAAACGCGTTGTTACGCTACTTTGACACCAACGCTCGTGGGTTCCATTCCCACACACCACAAACATTTGTGTGCATGAACATGTCTGTTTGTCTTGGTCTGGGTATTTTCTATGTATAATAAGTATGTATTTACAAAAAAAAATGTATTTACGTATGTTTATCAGTTGTCTAGTACCCATAACACAAGCTTCGCTTACTTTGGGGCTAGATGGCGCTGTGTAATTTGTCCGACAATATTTATTTATTTATTTATATCTCCTATTTCATGTAATGTCCTTCCACGATTTGTTAAGGAAAACTTCGTAAAACTAGCACGTCCAAGAAATTATATTTCGAAAGACGCGTGACATAAACTATGAAAGGTCTGGTTTTCCTCTTTCCGCGTCCAGTATCGTGTGTCGGTTTAAAATACACGAACACTATTCGCAATAGATGATTTTAATGAAAGTAAATCATAAATCCTCTATGTCGTGAACTCGTAGTAACTAGTCCAGATCGAAAGCTGCGAGGGTGGGTACCCATGACTCGCTATTCAAGTTCATTCCGACGGAACATCATTCTATTCACTAAAAGCTGAATGTGCCACTTGCAGCACTATTAGGGTTCCTCGGTATGTCACAAAGCGGTGAAAAAAATATAACTTGTTTGGACCAAATCGCAAATAAATTTAGAAATTTGGAAAACTGAGGTGAAAAGTGGTAAACTGGTGTAGCTTAGGCAGCTATACAATATAATAAATAGTCTATGGAAATGATCAGATAGGCTTATCGATTTCTCGGACACGGTGTAACTGAATTTAAATATTATTTTTTGTTTGAAAGTATATGGATCCTGACGTCGTTCCCATATTAACCAAGATTTGATGTTTATTTGATGTTTGATTTAGTTACTTAACTTCGTTATTAAAAATAATTATTCAATAATAAGTATACGTTATTTGTGGATTATTTGTGGTCCCATTTTACCTATCTTTTTGAGGTATTATGCCAGAAAGACATGACTGTCACTATTGCCAGACCGTCCATATATCATAGTGATCTATTTTGGAAATGAGTTGAATTGAGAAACAGATCTGAAATTAGACCATTTTATGAAAAAAAACAAAAATGTATATACCAACTAATTAAATTAAAAAACATAATTTACAAAATTTATAGTAGCATAATGTACACATGTTATAATGTAAAAAATAAAAAAATATATTACAGTACACTAATAGAGCGAACCGACTCGCACTTCGTATGTTTTTTTGTTAAATGTCATTCGTCAAATTAGATGGTTCATACTGGCAATTATGCCATTGCTGCTTTTCATTTAGTGTATTAATTAAAATTTTACGCTATCTTTTCAATCGCTATGTGCTTTTGTTCAACACTTGTGAAGTGCGATGCGAAGTGTTGCGACACTTCTGACACTTTAGGTTGTTTCGGAAAGCTCACAATAGGTTGTGAGCTTTTTTTATTTAATTAGGGTTTGTTTATGGTATTGCGCCTTTGATGACATTTTTTTACCTCTTGGGTTGAAATCAAGTGTTCTACCCTTCTGATGTGAACTGGTTACGATGTCATGTAAACTTTGTATTAGAACATAAAAGAATATCATTCGCTTATAACTGACTTCTTGCTGCCAAAGAGTAGCTAGCTACTTTGTTGTGCTCTTCTAGGGTTAAAAGATTATATATTTTATGAAGCAGTTTAGTGAGAAGAATATCAGAGTGTTCACGAACGCTACCAGTAAGGAAGAGAACAGGGAGATACGCTCGAATATGGACATACTCCTTTGCGAGACATTTGACGATCTACTCGATACCTACTTCAAAAACTTCAAGATTGAAGGGTGAGCCTTTTAAATGATATCAGTTTACGTTGTTAAAAAATATTAGGAATATTCGCAAAGGTTGATTAAAAGGGTTGCGAACCTTTCGCTTCAATATGACCTGACCTTATATATTTCATATATTTTGATTGTCCTTTTGAGCTATAATAAATTAAAACAATCTAAAATTCTTCTTTTACAGTAAATATCAATATAATTTGTGGAAAGGACAGAGTATACCTACTCATAAAGTGAAGTGGTGAATGATCTTATGAATGTATGATTGTAGACATATCGTACAATCGTCGATTTTCGCACTAACAATTCGTCATGTGTGTACTGTATTTGAATATCTTGAGATTTGAACAGTCGTTAACATTTAATGAATGATGTGATCATAGTAGTGAATGATTTCAACAAAAGTGAGTGCTTAGCTCATAAATATCATAATGAAAACAATAGCAACGAAGGTGTTTAGAAGTGTACTAGCATCACTTCATTTAAAACAGTGTAGCAGTTTTCAAGCCGATTAAAGACTTGGCTTAACAACTGACGGTTTGCTATAGCTACTGAGTTCGAAGAATTAACATACTTATGGGGGTCGGTATTGAGGTAAGAAAAGGCCAGATATACTATGCGAAAGTTTGCGATATGCGAAAGTGCTTTGACAAGCTCGGTGGCTCAGTCGTGAATGACGCGTCTTTGACACCGACGCTCGTGGGTTCGATTCCCACACAAGGCAAACATTCCTGTGCATGAACATGTATGTTTGTCTTGGTGGTTGGATGTTGTAAGAGAGGTAGGGCGAGTGAAAGCAGCCTGTCTGGCGAAGTACTTCCGCCTCACAGTAAACCGCAGCCAAATAACCACTCCTTAGAGAGTTGCTGTGTTCCTGCGTGTGAGAGAGGTCACCAGTAAGCAGCAGAGGAGGCATCGCGCGAGTGATACTTAATATATCGCTAGCGTCAATAGGCTACGGTACCCGCTTTACATCAGGTGGGCCGTATGATTGTATGTCCCGACGTAGTATAAAAAAAGTGGAAGGATGTAGAAGCCGAGGAAAGCCAAGACTCAGCTATCGCAACCAAATTGGTCGAGTTTTATCATAAGGAGATGTCAAGAGCCCTATGAACCTGTGTGCATGCATGAAAATGCTATGGATGTTAAAAAAGCGAGTGCGATGTGTTAGGACCTGCATCTTATTGCGCTCGATTTTCTCTGCTTACACTGCAAGGGTCCCGGCGTGAAGTTGATAGATATATAAAAAGAGTATACTTAAAATTGCTATTTTACGTATTTCGCATTTACTGACACTCAGAACAACAACTTTGAAATTGCTTCCTTTTTTATTGATTTTCTCGTATGTAGATAATAAAAGTAGATGTAAACAGATTGAATAAGCAACAGTTTGCATTTTCTCTAAAGACGGACACAGAAGTTTACAGTCAAAAGCGACAACGTGCGCGCGATATACAGTGCAAAACTTTATAGAGTATTCATTTGACATCAGGTACATGCTTACTTACCACCCTACTTAGGGTTAAATAAAATAGTGATTAAACTAATTTCAAGTGAACATATCAAGTTGTCATTCGAAACATTCCCTTATTTACAACTTATCTTTTAATACCGGTTACTTAAATACTTGTATTTACTCTTTCACCCTACCAAGTTATTATGACACCTGTGAGGGAGTTGCTAAGCTACCCCCCAACTACCTATCACGTGCGTGGTGGTAATTAAGATCAAGATGAGCAATTTAATACGGATTAGCCATTTTAATCTCGTTCCAAGGAGGTGATGTTAATAAGTTAAAGTTTGAAGATTAACAATTTTGATTGGGGTGGAATAAAATTTCTTGGATATGTTAACATTGTCAAAAACGAAGGAAAACTAAGTTGTTTGGGGTGTAAATGGCATGGTGTCATCTGTAGAACCAATAGAACTTCGTATGCATGTGGTGAACCCCGCCGTATAGTAAATGTGGCTGCCGTATATTAGAGGAAGACCATTGCGTTTTTTTATCAATAGCCACCCACCTAGGGAAATTGCCTCCATATCGCTCCTAAATAAGAAATCCCTAGAGAGAATGATTGAATTAGAGTAAGATCACTTGGAAACTTCTGACGACGTGCCGTGACGTGACAAGAGATTAGGATGCAATAGTCTACAGTCCACGGTAAGAGCTCTTATTTTTATTTGATTCTGAAGTGTTTTAATATAAAGCTACGGAACGCTCAAGACGCGAATTCTAGTCGAACTTGTCTAGTCTTTTAGTAATGTAAAGACGCTTAAGACAGAGAGAGCACAAGTAAAGTTTTATTTATATTATTTTATCACTTGATATTATCATCATTATTATTGTACAGTTTTACTGACATAGATATTGTAACATTAATTGATTTGCCAATTTGAAAAGCTAGTAAATTAAAAAAAAAGCAAATGTATGAGAAATTAACAAAATACAATAACAATTGATTTTCTAAACGTAAGACATGTTTAAATGCCAGCGAGGGCCCTATGGCTAATAAAGAATGTTTATTTCATTTTATAAACACTGCTTCACTAATTATTGTTCTCAACAAGTAGAGTATTTGATCTTGGTTAAGTATTAATTTGCCTACAAGACCTGATCATATTAAGATATAAATTTGTAATGATTCTTACAGAAAGGAAACTCAACATACAATTATTCATAGGAATCTAATGAGGGAAGAGTGATCGACTAGAATAAACATTTTTGAATAAACAAAACACATTAACACGAATTTGTAAAACTAGGTATCTGTCGTTTTTATGTTCACGTTATTTTCGCTTTTATATTATATAAAATTTCCATGTAGCTGTCAATAACGTCGAGGACATCCTCCTCAATTAATTCTACTCCCGTAATGCACAATAACGCTGACTTTATGCACCTAGGCTATCGCACCGTACAATATGATGCGCGTATTGCATCTCAAATGGAACTTTACGATCACTCATTTACTATATTGATATTCAGTTATTCTTAACCAGCGTCTGTCTACGGTTTCGTCTTGTACGTGGGATAATAAAACCTCAATTTCGGTTCCTTCAGGTTATAATGACGAGCTCGGTATGAATGACGCGACTTTGACACCAATGCTCGTTGGTTCGATTCCCACACAAGGCAAACATTTGTGTGCATGAACATCTCTGTTTGTCTTGGTCTGGATGTTTTCAGAGAGGTAGGGCACATCAAAGCAGCCCTTCTGGGGAAGTACCACCACCTCACAGAAAACCGCAGCCGAATAACAACTCCCTAGAGGGTTGTTGTGTTCCTGTGCGTGAGTGAGGTCACCAGTAAGCTCCCAAGGAGTTGCTGTGTAAGGCGAATTTAGGCGAAATTTAACATAAACATAGTATCTTCTTCTTCGTAGCATTATCCCGTTTCCTAATCCATTAGGATTGGCGAGATCCGCTACCTAAGCTTAAGGGTTTAGTGAAAATACTGATCATTACATAGACCAACTGACGTCAGACCTCCACAATCAAAAGGGAAAACCAGACCTAAGGTAAGGTAAGGTCACATGTCTTTCGATATATATATATATATATAGTATAATATATCACAGCTCTAACATAAACAGAGTATGATCTAGGATAACTGCTACGCGATCGAATATCACACGGGCGGAGCAGTGGGTGGCAAGCAACAAAATAATTCTGACTCATTGAATGAAATATGAAATTCATTGGATTGCTATAGATCATAGCAACTCCCCAGCTTGTCACCTCCGACACTTTATGCACAGGATGTCCTTTTGTAAGCATTGTGAGTGTGCGCATTGCTCGCTTTATTGCTTGTATTCGATATTTCTAAACCCATCGTAATATGTTAAAGTTGTAGGCGGTATATTGTCATTACATGATATTTTCTGACATACCTAGCAGCCCCGTGGATGGATGGATATTTTATTATCTTAGAGGCTATAAAAACATTTCATTTAGAAAACAAACTATCAATAGTAAATTCTTTTAATATAGAATGTTTATTCTTAGCAATTTCTTTAGACAAAGCATGAACGTAACTTTATAATAAACTCAATGATTAGTAAAATAAATCATTAATCATCGCCATGGCAGCAAACTATTCATTAATATTCATTGTAAGTTGACGCCACCGTAGAACTTTGATCGTGATTTGACTACAATATTGATCAAATTATCTATTAATATCGATCTATCAATGAAATATTTATTTAAAGAATAATTCTTTCGTTTTTAGAATTAGATTTTGATTTAGCATCATATCAAAATTTAAACATAATACATCTCATAATAATCTAGAAGCTATTAAAAATGAAATAGTCAGCGAACTTCTTGTTCTTCTGAAAAATTGATCTTACTGGTTCAGGCCAGTAAGGCAATAGAACAATGTTTTCAGAAAAGACATCATATATATCGAAACTAAATTCGTATAACATTGTTATAATATTCCCATGTCACAGTATATTTAAAGGACTTTCTAATTTATATTTCGTGTCAAGGATATATGAATATGGTAAAGGATATAGTAAAGGTGCATATGGTAACAGAGGCAATACCTAGATGTTTAACTTGCGTATGTAATGATTGCAATCATTGTCGTGTAATATTACGCGGTCACATGAAAGTCATGTTACCACAATTAACGCTAGTATCCCGCTGGCATTGGAGTCCAATTAGAGTATACTAGTTATACTATGCAGCAATATTGTTAGGAGACAATTATTATTATTTATTTATTGTTAAATTAATGTATAATTATGTGTAACTAATCAAAATTGGTAATGATAGTAATCTTGCATAGTGTATTGAAAACAGGGATGTGATATATTATTATTACAAAAAAAACTTTCAGTGATAAACCCTCAGATGCCTAAACCGTTTGTAACGAAATACCTCATTAGGATACGGAGCTGTAGTGTTAAGATTCAAAATTATTTGTCCCTTCTCATGTTCTAGTAGTTATTTAACAAATTAGAAAAGGTGAACTACATAAAGGAATTACAAAAGGTGATATAAATACTTGTTCATATACACAATTGATTGTAAAATGTTACGCTGTATATTTTAAAATTATATAATTAATAATTCACTTACCAAAGTATTGAGATCAGCATTGATGTCCTCCATATTATTGACCGGACCATTCTGTTCACCGGATACCGATGATAGAATTCGTTTCCTATGTCCAACCTTCTGTATTTCTAAAACAGCCGTCAGTTCGACTTCCCAAATCCTTCTGACCCTATCCATATCAACATACAAATGTTTCCTAAAAGTATCACTATATTGTTCTAAATTAATATTCCTTAACCATTCTTCTACAGATTCGTTTTGGTTTTTACTTATATTATTATTGTTATGGTTATTGCTTATCTCAGCTATTTTTAGAGGTAACTGTTTCGCTGACTCTAGTATTTTTTGCCTATCATTTTCTTCTATTCCCATTTCTCGTAAATCATTTTCGTCTAGGATGCCGTTCTGAAATAAATCAATTCTATTATAGAATTTTAAAAGTACCTTTCGTATAATATTTATTCTGAAAGTTTATAAGTTGATTATCAAATAGTTTGAAGTTATTATACCTTTAACATTTTATCAATTATAACTATTATGTTTTGTTATTTAAAAACTGACTTAAATTTGGAAGTACTAAAACAATAAGTATTAATTTCGGGCAATATTGGCATATTTATCCAAATACCACATTAAATAAAGTAATTATTGATATCCTAATAAAATCTATAGTTCCTTAAAAACAAAAAAACATAGAGCACTCACAACAAACTCGATGTCGTCAAAGCCGCTTTCCAAGAAAAGAGGCTCGTAGTCATGTAAACTAAGGCCTGCTAGCCAGAGACCCAGGTTCGATGCCACCGATGGACTCAAACTAGATTCAGAGCAGCTGAGGCCGAGTCTTGAAGTAAACTCTTGTTCCAACTCAGATACGAAGACAGACTCCCGAACTAGTTTACTGCCGAAGGAGGCCATTATTTCAGATATCTTTGCCCACTCCTCCTATTGACAAAGAAATAAAGTTCAAGTTACTTTTTTTATATAAATTATACGACCGCTTCAACATCTTACTAATTCAGGTAATTATGATATAAAATGATCAGCAGACATAAATTCTACCGAGTTGGCGATGTTATTTGAACTACAGTTGCGTATATAACAACTACAATAGAATACAATACATCTAAGGGGTATAAATTACTCACTATTATCTTTAGATTGAAATTAAACTATTTTTAACGGAAGTATCGCGTGTTTTATTTATTTTGTTGAAACCTGACGTTTCGAACGCTTTGCAGCGTCCGTAGTCGCAGGAAACGTCAGGTTTCAACAAAATAAATAAAACACGCGATACTTCCGTTAAAAATAGTTTAATTTCAATGTGTAATAATCGCGAAAACCTAAGACAATATTATCTTTAGAGTTAAAAACTATGGCGCACGCTACTTATCAAATAAGGCTATGAGGAAAGAGGTAAGGCGCATCAAAACAACTCGGCCAAATTTTACCACCTCGTAAAAGACCCCAGTCTAATAATAACTGTCTGGTTGTTGTGTTCCTGCGCCTACGTGAGACTACCAGTAGTACCAATCCTGAGAAGTTGCTACGTTAGCAGTAGATTGGCAACACGCGAGTAATACTCCTTTCAACACGATCGTTCATAGTCGATAAGCACTTTACATCACATTTTACACATGCTTATTTGACTCTCGAAGTTGTAAAAAATTCTTCCCTTCAGAAAAATCTAATTTTTTAACCTAATCTCTTCTATCTAGGATGCAACAGGCGCTAGGCGGTCTAATCGCTAGGCGATCTCTACCAGACAGTCTTAGGGTCTAGGAGAAGTTTATAAGAAGTAAAGCAAGTTGGTGGTGCTGGAAAACTATACTAATCAATATAAGATAAGTAAGACGTTATCACTCAAGGGTCTGTAATAATAACGAGTTGTATATGTCGGGAATTGGATGGTTAGTTACTGTTTAGAGGATAGTATGCTTTTACGAGAGATTTCATTAGAAGGAAGGAGATGGACCCCTCCGGATATTAAACAGCTAAGCATTCCAGAGAAGTACCACACAAACGGAGATGGATTTTGTATAATTGGGAGGAGTAAGGCGGTGTTTTAAAATGAAGGATGAAGGTTTGTCACAATTCACGACGGTGCGCATCACTGAAAAATGTAAAATAGTTTTTAGGTCGCAATGAGTGTACCAACGAAAGATCAAAGAGTAGACAAGAGACAGCGTTTGCCAGTTGTGGCAAAGTGTAATGGCTACTTGAACTGAACGCGAAATTCCGAGATATGGTAATTTTTGTGAAGAATATGAACCGAATTGCAGATTTTGATGACGCTCAAGTTCAAGCTTTTTTTATTTTTCTACAGTGATGTTAAGATAACAAAATATCTACATAATGAGGGAACAATAGAAACGAGTAAGGATTCTGCAAGCACAATTTTGGTGTCGATAGACACGCAAGACATTACGCAGTCGTCTATGAGACCAAGTTGCAGTAAAATGTAACATCTATAGAACTCAGACAATTCCAGTTAATTTTATTAATTACCCACTATGTATAATACACGATGAGGCGGTATGACTTACTTCAAGAAATATACCTGTAAATTATATAAACAACAAAAATACTCCAAGTATGTATGCGTATATATTTGGACTCGTATTACTCAGATGACCGAAAAAATAACAGTAGGTAGAAAGAGTGAATAGCAGGTATAATTTGATTGATAAATAAAGAAAACAGAAGATGAGATAACACATCACCCGAAAGCACGCGAGCTGTTGTTGAAGCACCAAGAACAAAACGTATTCTCAATTCGCACACGCTTCCGATGACCATTCATGTGAGAAGGATACATCAATACTGTTGGTGATATGTTGAGAGAATACATTTTTCTTTCAAATTGGTGAAATCCAGTACCGTCAAAACGTGATTAGTCCAAATTGTGTATTCAAATAAATTATTTTTATTCAAGAAAATGTTGTACAAAAAGTTCAATACTTTAAAGAGGATCGAATGAAGAAAAATTGGATGATAGTCAGATAATTGATTAGATTTCTTGAACAGAGTGATGACCAAAGCATTCATATCCATGTAGTTAAAAACATTCTTGTTGCAAAAGAATTCTTAAGGACCAATATAATTGTCGAAAATGGTGATATCTGGTTGAACAGGTTCTCCAGTCTGTCAGATATTACGAGCACGAACATATTTATCTCGGCATCTACCCAGGTTCGTATTCAGGTCCCGCAATATTTTTCTTATTAATACGAACCCTAATTTTGTCAGATTTCAGACAGGCTGTGAAATGTTCCTCATACGGCGAACATAGGCGTGATTGTCATGGAGTGAGAATATGCAGTGGTACTAATTTTACTTGTTCGTCAAAAGTATCTCGGTCGAAATTCATACTATCGCAATCGAGCTGCAGTAAGATTTTGGGCCTGGTTTTGTAAAAGCCGGACTTTATAGGAAATGTATATAAAAACATCTATCAGTTATAGATAACGCCAATTCCCTTGAGGGATAGGCAGAGAGAACCGAGTGCCACATTACTCCATACTTATACACCTCACTCGCTTCTTTAACATTCATTGCTCATCTCATGCACGCTCGCCGGTTTCTAAGATCTCCTGATATAACACGATAAAATTTTGTCATGGCCTTCCTCGGCTACTACTCGTACATCATTCCACTTTTGCGTTGCATATCTGCTTCGTCATTCTTTCAACCTGCATTCTTTCTACATGTCAGAACCAACGAAGCATGCCTCTTCTTAATTGAACACCGACGCTCTCTTTCAGAAAAGCTCTGTTCACATCATCAACATCATCATTGCGATTACAGTCTACGTCACAAATTTTGCGCACCACTCGCTTTGCGACCACGTTTATCCTACTTTCAAACTCTCTCTGCCATACCCAGATCTCGATGCGTTGGGACCAGCACTGCATTGTGTATAGCAAGCTGTGCCTTCTGGCTCATTCATGGTTTCATTCTAGAATTGACGGTAGGTACATTTATTTATTTTTCTCTCTCATATTTACAATTAAGGGCAAAAATGATACTTAATGATAATCAACCTCCGCATCCTACCAGCTATCTCATTTCAATGTTTTATACCTCTTTGCGCATCCTCATGCTTCTTTTGTACTATCCACCATACTTTCTTTCAAAACTTTCCAGCAATCATCCACATCTGAATCGGAAAGGATTGCATGTGCAAGTATTTCGCTTACCAGACGTACATACGTTCTCCTTCCACTTTTATCTTGCAATTTTGCGCTTCTTATCCTTTTATGATCTTCGAAAGCGATTTATAAAAACATACAAAGAAAAAAGATATCGGTAGAGATTATCCAAGCTTGGCAAAATGTGTGGAAGAGGAAACAAGGATTACAACAAGAAGAGAAGGATTTCCACTTGTAAGCGCTAGTAACGAACTTAAGGGAATGCAATCTAAGTATTTAAATCGCGCTGAATATAGCAATAACATTTTCAGAGAAGAAATACTGAACAGTGGGTGAAGGTACAAGATACAACTACCATAACAATATGCGTCAAGGCAAATGTGATATCGAGAAATAGGTACTCTATCTCAAAAAAAGAATCATACACGAAAGAAGAAGAGATAATTATAAAAAGAAAACGAGAACATAGATAATTAGAAAAACCATCACCTCCTGTATAGGTGGTCGTTGCGAAATAAGTGAAACCCAAGCAAACAGTCGACATACAGTTAAGATGATAGCTGAACTATGATTCTAAAACAAGGGTAGCGTGACTGTTGTTGTTATCAAAAGTATCAAATGTATTGGTGAAATAACCTGTATACGTTATTGTATATAACATTAAAATATTTCACCACGTCCGAAATAAGTGTCAACAAGGATTTACCGAGAGCTATGAGAAAACTATGGGTCATTATTATATAGAGGAAAGAAGAAAACATTGAGAGATAGGGTCCATCCTGCTCATCACTTGACGTTAGACATGTAACAAAATACAATATAATGTGACTCTAAAATATAACATATACATAAATAAAAATATTAATATCCTACATGCTGTACCCACTAGCAAAATATAAGAAGTGACATCAACTATGTAATGGAAAACTACACAATTATTACAAATCAGTGAAAAATACTTGTAATTAAAGAAAAACTGCCTCATGTCATGACGGTAGTTTTTTAGTTTAGACGAACTTTGTTTTATTGTCAGACAAAAAAATATTACGATGTCTGTATGGAATATTCAAATATACGTATCTACTAAAGCTAAAGCAAGTCAATCAAATGTATTAAATAAAATTTAAAAATTTTGTTAAACCAATTTACATTAATATAAACATAAAGAAACAACAAAAATCGCATAAACAATATTTAATTTAAAATGACTGCCCATAGTAGGTATTCATTAACGATAAGAGATATACTTGATGCAGAATGCCGAATGCATCAAGTGCATCCACATAGGTTTATATCAAGGACATCTGCGGAGGTGACAATAATGCACACCTGCCTACCTGCATATAGCGTTATCTTATCGACAAAATAAAACCCATCTTCCTTTATAGGGGTGATTTGCCCTCATGCTTACGAGTAGTTTTTGTAAGTACTCTCTTGGTGGAGCATTTCTTTCGTAAATTGAAATATAAATGAGATCATAGAATCGCAGCTTAAACATAACTCAGAATTCAACTAGTCCTTGATCTTAACATATGGAACTGATCATGAATAAACGTCACATTATGATATTAACTCAGCATGATATGAGTTCATTGTAACCTAACTTAAATGTCACTAAGTATATGTTTAATAAGTGATGAGTTAAGTACCTCAACAGCTACATCTGCATTAACATATTGTCTTCCTAAAACGCTTTACGAACTATAAGTTTCATACAAGACCGCTAAACGTAAACCACGCGAGGAAAGAGACTGTCTTAAGGAAAATCGTACTAAAATAGTGAATGAAATGAATGAAAACTGTGAATACTGAAGTGATGATGATTATGCCGTTAACCCAATACATTTTTTAGATATAGCCACCATGTAAATCTACACAATGTAAATTTACATTCCATCCTGCCATTGTTGCACCATGGTTTAGAACTGTTTGTGGCGAGTCATGGATGTTTTGCAAACTAAATGTGTTGTAATTTTATTGTATCTTTGTTCTTTTCATTAGGGGTCAAAACAATTGAACAATTTGTGTCTAATTCGTTGTTTCGCTTCGGCAATTTTGAAAGGAGTTTTTACAGCTGCGTCTTTCAATATTTGCATCATTCTTGTTGATGAAAATGATATGGATGAAGCACTTAAGACTTCTACTTCCCTTCTAAGAAATAAGCAAAGAATGGGCGATGGAATTTTATAAGAGATTAAACTCAATGTATGAATAATTGTACACAATATAATTATTAATATAAGCCGTAATAGGGACCTCTATTACTGTTATATACTTCTGATGCACTTGCGTACAATATTCATTTCATTATTTAATTCAAAGGCCCCTAATGTCAGTAATGGGTAGGATAAAACCATACATATAATTATCTATACATATAATACAATGAGGCTTTATCCTTACATGAAACGATAAATGAAAATAAATAATTATCCTTGAATTTGATAACGATATAAAGGTCAAAAGGATGTTTTTTTAATCTCTGTTTTTTTTTCCCTCGCATGCATTACACGAAATCTACTTAATGGACTTTCAATGAAGTTTATAAAGTTTAGTATGATGGCAGCTTTATAATCTGAGTTGTAGTTTTTGACACGAAAAATGAAACGATTCCCATGGAGAAACGCAAAAACTTTCTCAGAAATGACACAATGGAGAAAGAAACTTCACTATTGGCTAGGCCTTACCTTTATATCTCTGGATAAGGATAAGATAAGCTCGACGACGCAAGGTATTTGATTGAGCATTCCCTTGTTGTGCAGTAAGAATTGGATTGGATTTAAGTTGCTTTCTTGCTTGCTTAATACATTCATCTATGTTTTCTTTTTAACAATGAAATGAAACGATACATCAATTGCATATAAATGTTACATGACATGGGCGTCATGAGCCAAAATGGTTATATGCAAAATGTATCATTTCGTAAATGTTATATTAAAATTATTGATTACAAAAAAACTGCACCAAAAAAATCAATATCATATGAATCATGAAATGATATCGTAGGGATAATGTATAAAATTACATCATAGGACAATTAGTTCTCTTATTGTCATACAACATTTTACATGTCCTTACATAATGTTAACATAAATCGTATCGCAACTAACAAAATGTTTTATCATTGTGTAATTCTGTCTGTACCGTGTACCCCCACACGGTATTATACACACGGTTCATTAATTTTTATATCCTCACGGTAATACTTCGTATCATTTTACTGATATCGATGCTTGTTTTTGTCACTATATCTACATTACTAAATACTTAATTCGATATGTTATCGAAGAAAATGTCAGAAACAATTGTACCTATGAATATAAAATTCCTTACATTACATACCAAATTTATTTCTAAATCGAAAAAACTTGAGCATTTTTTGCTTGAGCCATATGAAATTCACCTTATTACCTGATACCGAGTTCAACGCTAGCCTACTTACAATTTGAAGCTGAATAAATCCTGTACGAATCCATATTTTCTCTCTTTACTACAGAAAAAAAATGGTAAAGATCTTCCAACTATAGATAATATACATATTACGGCCACAAATCAGATCCAGTGAATCTGAATATTGGCATTATATGCTTGCTTAAGCACAAGATACAAATGAACGTAGACGTACAACTTTAATGCTGAAAACTATGTTTATACATGCCTGCGCTTGAATTCTATCGGAAATTAATATATATCTCTATATTGATGATGATAGAATATTTGACTCTATATGAAATAACATTATGGACAAATGCAAGAAAAAATGTTATATTCGCCTTCGCCATTGTTTGTTACGTAAGTGATGGAACTTCAACTGATGCTTACATGAAGCAAATATATCTATCAAAATCCAGACGTCTTCCAAATTAACGAGAACGATCTTGTAAATACGACTCACATCACTATACTTGCTATCGTAGGTTTTATACATTTGTATGCAAAAGAACCTACCTGCTCATCAAAAGGGCTGAGAATCGAAAGCGACTTATCCCCGCTCTGGTTCGAACTTGTCGTGTTACTACGTCTTCTGACCTCCTCTTCCATGCCGTTGATATTCCTTTCCGTTTGGCCATTGCTGCTGTAGTTAGAACTGTTCACAGTAGGGGGATCTGTTGGCGACGCGTCGTATACTGACTTCAGCTTTCTCAACGTTTTCGGCCGTTCGGCCGGCACCGGCCGTAGGCCAATTCCGTCGAGCGTCGTGGTTGAGCCTTTGAAGAGGCCTGGGAACAATAAAATATATTGGTTAGCTTATTTATGTCAGTTTGATTATATTTGCTAGCCACATTCTACTGTAGCTTGAGCTGTTCTAAACGATTTTCAGTGCACCGCTGTGCATGATGATGACTTCTAATGGATAGTTATGGTGTGCTTATTTTTTTACGAAACGATCGCTGTTGTTCGTGTAAGGATTCCTTCGGACTAGTTGTTGTGGTGGTGGTCCGGGAGCCTCAATTGTTTATCAGCAGTGTGTACGACAAGCAAATGATTTTACCTTGGCTGGTTTTAGCTCTAAAGATAGCAAGAAGTAAACTCATTTAACATTTAATTGATTTTCATGACAGTATTCCTATGTTTATTCTAAGTGTGTCGTATCGGCAACTTAGGCATCCCTGCCGCACGAATATTTCAATGCATGAATAACAAGATTTTTAATGAGTGCTTCCTCGGCGCTTTGACATACAGTGAAGAGACATGGCTCCTAACCGCTAGGTTGATTTTGGTTTATAGATAAAAAGTCATATAGCGAGTGAAGGACAGTGCTATTCACGGGGTTTCCCTAGAACCGGGAAATCTAGAACCAGGAAATTCGACGAAGAACTGTAATTATTGATGTAAACTAGAAGCGAAGTGAAGTTATAGTTGCCCGGCCATATCTTTCTAGTTAGCGAGAGCAATTTAAGGAGGAAATTCCTAGAGTGGAGGCCCCGGACCATGAAACATTAGGCTTAAGCACGATGTCCCATCGTATATGATGGAAAGTATTTGAAAAGACGACCAACTCATATCTCAGGAGCTCGATGGTGATGATGAAATGTGAATGGGACCATAAAAAAGGTAAGTATTTAGTAAAGAAGTGAAAACACCACAGACACAACGGTGCCAAGGCGAAGTTACGATGGTTAGATTATCAAAACAAACCGGTTGCTCGTACACAAGGCTGTGCTATCGTCAGCTTTGAGTGTACCGTTTACAGGCTACTTGAACCGAGCCAACTGATAAACGGGCGTGACTGTCAATACCAATCGGCATTATACTTCAGTTACCTACTTAATATGAGTGTAGTAGTACTCACTGTTCTGTCTTTATGTCAATGATGGACCAATACAAAAGTATGAAGCTGTTATCGATTTTCGGTAATCTGATGTTTAGGCTGCAAATTACAGTCTTAAAACACTGTGTTTGCTTACAGTATACTATAAGCCTGTTCTTTATTTACATCAATATATATATGGGCTCCATAGTTTAGCTAACTTGCGTTACGTAAGTTCAGCGAGCGACTATTTTTAATGTGACCCCCCGACGGTATAACTATGCATGAGAGATGTAGTCAAATGTTTCACTCATTCAAATAGATGCAGAAATATTTTTAACCTAAGAATCTTATTGGTCGATAATAAGTTATAAATTCAATCATAGTTTAATATCACCAATCAAGTAGATTTCTTATAAAATAATTATAATTTGTTCCTAAATTAATATTATAGTTTGTTACCAAAACGACAGAAACCAAAACAACAGAATAAAGATTTTTTTTAAATAATTAGATAATAATCATTAAGCAATACATAAAGTTACAAATAATGTAATAGGTTTGTATCAATAATGAACAACAGCATGAAATGAACATAAAAAAATGCTGAAGAAAAATCTTACAAATTGCTCCTCAAATTATACTTTTGTTTCGGTTACTCTGCCAAGTTACAATTATTTTTTTTTTTTGGAAAAGAAGTATTATAATTAGAAGTAAGAAGTATTATTAATAATATTTTATTTTTGTAACTTTGTAGTAGATAAGTGGCAAACGTTTGCAACCAGTCCTAGCCGGTAGCCGAGATTTATCAACACATGGAATACATTGATGAAAGGCCATGATGGCCATGAGGATGCCACCTTCGCTCTAGGTGTGGCTGTTTCGAAGATTTGCTGGTGGTGGCACTTGTGGAAATGCGGTAGCCCTATTGGCATTTGTTGTTTGAATGCGGGCTTTTGTAGTGCGGAAGTGCTTCTTCTCTCGAGCTGCCTAATGAATATTGTAACCTGCCTCTTTTTTGCTAAAGTCTTGTTGGTGCAATTGCTTTAGCTAATACGAATGATACGATCAGTGCTTGATAATTATTGCTCTGTATCTACAAAAAATGATCATATAACAATAATATGATTGATATGTAGATGGCAAATCGGTGTGCGGTGTTTAATATTATAATTTTGTATAAATAATGAAGGCCCTTTCCTACAAGGACGAATATAGACACTACCGGCGAAAAAGCAGCCTCTGGGCCAAAGTTTCGTCCGAGTTATAAGTGCGAGTGATTATGTTTAGTAGATCTTATCGCTCCCCTGTTAGATCCCTTGTTAGATAGCTCTCCGTTATAGTAAAAAGAGATAGTAGAAAGTAGAAGTGAAGTATTTAATTTTTGCACTTTAGTACACATATGATTGGCCACTACTACAACTAGAATGGATTCCATGGACATTTCCATGGACACTACGGCGATGGTCTGTTACCAGCTTATATAGTTTTTTTTTACTTATTTATACAACTAGATTGAGAAACAAGCATTAGATGGTAAGCGGTCACCGCAGCCTATTGACGCTCGCAACACCACGGGGATGTTAATCGCGCGCTGCCAATCTTGTGATCTAACGCTGTTTCGTCACAGTACCCAGTAATTTCTCCGTCATATCTCACCCATCAAGCCTGCTTGGCGGTAGAAATAGGTGAGACAGAGGTGCCCATGTAGACATTTGTACAGTCTCCCTCTGGCGTTACTTTGTAACAATCAGGAACGGTGTACTACACTAAACTTATGTGTGTATTATCAAAGGTATCCATTGCGGCAGTGCCGTAGTGCCGTAGGAACAAGAGAGAAGAGAAATAGGCTGAACTTTAAAGTGCCGTGAATGTCACCAGCGAATTCGATTAAATAATAGTGAGGTGGATAGAGTCATGGGTCGATTTGATAGAGACAAAATTCGTGAAGGTAATGGTTGTACAGAGTATGATATCAAATGTGTAACTTCGATTTAACAACTGTAGGTTAACTAAGGTAAGCAAATATGATATGGTAACGTGACTTAAATTATTGCTTTTCGTTGACTATTCGTGCAAATGTCGACTTAACTGTTCCAACCTTTCTGCCCGCTTCTTAGAAGTCGTAGAGTAAACAAACAGTAAAATCCTGAAAGGTTTAAATCTTTTAGTATCTCTATCACATCAAACTAAATTATTTTCACAATTTGAGATCTGATTCCCCCTCGATAAGAGTTTAAAACATACTTAGCAAATATTGTTAGGCCAGTGATTTTTAAGCTACCCAAGACTATAACCAAAGAACTTTCATCTGACGGCAAGAGCCGACACTGAAATAATCCTTTATTATCATCACACAATCTTACATTCCATTATTATTTTTTTGTTTCTTAAACTTATAAATTTAATTATATATTTATTTGATGGTTTAATGTGCGCTCAGAAGTATAAAGGAGCTCGATATATATGCAAATATATGCAGTCACAGAAAGTACACGTACGATACTGCTTAACTTGTGTATTCCACAATAAATGCGACGACTCAATCGGATCGCCTCAAACATGTATTTGTATATGGGACTTTGCAGCACATAACATAGAAAGCAAATCGAAGAAAAAAAAAGGAATACGGAGGCAGTGTCTCTCTCTCTCTCTCTGTCTTAATATCGGCAAATGTATAGCTACGCACCTGACGAAATTACACCAGATACATAGACTTCGCTAATCAAATGAACAGACGCCATTTTTAATTACTTAAAAAAAAAGGAATATTTCTTAATATGTAATTATGCATTGTACCCAGGGCATTGCCATCCTCTTGGATGACAATGCCCTGGATACAATGCAAAACATGATAATATACATCTAAATATCTATGAGAAAACATTATTTTTAAGAGATCGATTCATTGGTATTCGATCTGTGAATAAAATTGTACGAGTATGATGAATTACGATCAGTGTTAGATTCTGTACTATAACTATATTAGTTATACTATAATTTCATCCTTTGTATTATCGAAAGTCAAGGATAGTACGATTATAATTTTACAGTTCTAACTGAGAACATTTTTTTAAGATCGTCGGTCGTCTTTATATACTTTAGGAGATGTGGGGCGCACCAAAGCAACCCGTCTGGGGAAGCACCTCCTCACTTCAGAGAAAACCACAGCCAAATAAACTTCCTAGATGGTTGTCGTGTTCCTGCGTCTGAGTGAGGTCTCCAGTAAGCTATGAAGGAGTTGCTGTGTTAGCAGCAGGTCTGATATCGCGCGAGGATCGCGTGATGCTTAATGTATTGCAACCGTTTATAGGCTACGGTAACCGCTTTACATCAAGTGAGCCGTATGTTATATTCCCCGACTCCCGACGTTGTATAAAAAATGCTCTGCTTTTCTTGAGAAATACTAATATTTCTTTTGTACACTGCTTTTACTATCCGTCTCAGAATGCCTCAGTTCAACAATGATTACGATATAAAAATTGATTCAATACAAATGGATCCTAGTAAAAAGCTCTTGGAAAATAGCGACGACAGTAGGTTGTCAATTTAACAATAACCATACACCATCAAATGATTTGTACGCCTAATTATTAAAAATAAGTATAGACACGTCAAAATTTACAG
The DNA here is from genome assembly GCA_947507595.1 of Pyralis farinalis. Taxonomy (NCBI): domain Eukaryota; kingdom Metazoa; phylum Arthropoda; class Insecta; order Lepidoptera; family Pyralidae; genus Pyralis; species Pyralis farinalis. The sequence goes on along the minus strand of OX382258.1, from coordinate 11,995,491 downwards.
CAGGTACGTATGTGCATTACAAAATACCAATGAGTTGCCATACCTTTTGTAAAAGACACATTCCACCAATAAAGTAAATAAAACTCCAAAGATGGAATTGCTATATTGTTAACAACAAATGCCTTAAATAAATCTAAAAATAATTAAAAGCCTATTGATAGCAAAAACTTTGCTTCTATCCATCAAACAAAAAATCCCAGCACGCTTGTTGCGCAATTCGCTTATAAAAAAATGTATGGGGTTTGTCGAAAATACCAGGAAACCAATATAATTCAGTTGGTCAATGGGCAATGAACTTCCGCAATAAGATTTGGCGAATCAAGTAGAATACTGGTAAACTTTATTATATTCCTACGTGACTGTCAAGTATATGATTTAATGTATGATTTATTTTTACACTAAATACGTTTCATTAATCGAAAGTTTGCATTAAAGTGACTAAAAAGAATAATAGATACGGTTATCGATTATTCAATTTAATCTCTTTAGTGCAACGGTTAGTAAAACCAAAAATTAAGTTGTAAACTAAAACCCTACAGTCTACACTACTACAAAAATACCCACTAAGAAGGTATAAACAATATTTCAACGTAAGAAACTACAATTTTTGTTATAAATGAAAAATTCCTGGGGATTTTTGTATTTCTGTCAGCGAGTAAAATTTTTCTTTTATATACAACGCTCTGAAGCTTAGAAGCATGTGGCCCACCTGATGAACATTAATTACAGTAGACTATGAATGCTTATAATATAGGAAAAATCGCTCGCGGTTGGAAAGTAACCCCAGCTGATAATACAACGGCTCTTTGAGAACATACTGTTAACCTCACAATTTTATGAGAGGAGGAGGTACTTCTCCAGTTATACAATACCCTACCTCTCTTTAAAAGCTATAAGAAGGAGTGAGGTAAAAGGAGTAAGTGAAGGTAGCAGCAAGGTAAATAAGGACAAACATCCAACCGTTTCAGAGTTCAGCTAGATCCATGATAGAGATATAACTCATGGACTTCTGATGTTTTAGTCTACATTAAATTTTATATAATTATTGATTCTCCATTTAAACAATGCATTCACTTCACATGCAAGTATAAAAACAAACATATTACGATACTTCGCAGATGCAAGATATTTCAGGATGCAAAGATAACAAATGTATTCAGCACACGCTAAAAGGTACCAGATACCTTCGACATGCATATTAAACTCTTCCATGAATCGTGTACCGCTGTATCAATGCAGTATTTTATTTTTACATTGACGCATAGTCAGTTAGTCCCTGTCTGTCGCCGTTACTGAGTCAGCCAGGATATTGTATTGACTCTTCCTTCTAGTTCCTAGCGTTATCTCGATTCCTAATCCATTAGGATGTGCGTATCCACTACCTAAGCTTAAGGATTTGGTGATTTAAGAGAGGTAGGCCGCTTCAAGGCCGTCTATGGAAGTATCACCCGTCACAGAAAACTGCAGCTAAATAACAACTCCCTGGAGGTTTGCTTTCTTTCCTGCAACTGAGTGAGATTACCAGTAAACACTTTATATCAGATAGGCCGTATGCTTATATGGCTCCCGACATAGTATATAAAAAAAAATATATATATTGTCGGACAAATTACACAGCGCCATCTAGCCCCAAAGTAAGCGAAGCTTGTGTTATGGGTACTAGACAACTGATAAACATACGTAAATACATTTGTGTTTTTTTTTTAATACATATCATACATAGAAAATACCCAGACCAAGACAAACAGACATGTTCATGCACACAAATGTTTGTACTGTGTGGGAATCGAACCCACGAGCGTTGGTGTCAAAGTAGCGTAACAACGCGTTTCACCACTGCGCCACGGAGCTCGTCATATAAAAAAAATGATTTAGACATAGAGTGACTGCCGTCACATCTCCACATCCCAGAGGGAACACCATACCGCTCTTAGGTTAAGTTATAAGTCTCGTATTCGCAATACAATTTCTTGGGCGTGCAGTTTTCCTCATGTTGTTTTCGTTTACCGCCGAACAAGTGATAATTCCAAATATATATATAATTCCGGAAACACGAACTCAAAGATACATGCGTACGTCAGAATTCGAACCAGGGAAAAGCCCTATATACGAGCTATATATATTATATGGGCTAGTTTGTTAGCCTCTGGGCTAGCACTGCTCATGGAGTATAGAATTGACTCTATTGTAGTTAATATACATGTATATAGAAAAACGAATGTCTTATAATTAATAATAATAATATAATATTGTTTATTTACTTCTCACAAGGAATGTTACATAGGCATTATGCTTACAAGTAGGTCCTTGTGATAGTCTGGAGTCTGGACTAGGCCTAGACCTCTATTACAGAACTCCAGGTTTATTTATTATTTAAATGTATATTTAATTATTACGAAGTATAAAAATAATGCTATTTTTGATGCACTTTTACCTCTTTAATGGCAGTTCATGATATAATGATGATGCTTTGCAAAACGAATCTTGGGGAGAGGATATCGATGAACTCTAAAAAGGCATTTTTACCGCTAAATTGGTTTTGATTTTTGCTTCGCCATATATCCCAAGTTAGGCACTATATTCGTATGGACGATGTCGAAAATGATGTGCGTAATCAATCAAGAAATAAATTTCTTCTGGTCACTCATCAAGCGGTAAGTCCCGGTTGCATCCACTACGGAGCCCGGGGTTCGCTGTGATCATGATCCAAGATGTGGCGAGTCCAGTTATTACATTTGTAGTGACTGCTATCTGATCTCCGTAACCCTCAAAGGGGAACCAGACAGGACAATGAATCATGATTACACATACAGAAGATCTGCTTGTGCAGGTTTCCTCACGGTGTTTTCCCTCACCGGGAGCAAGTGGTAGCCGAACGCAAGGCACCCGCCAGGGTTCGAACGTGGAACCTTACGCTTGTTAGGTCTGCGGTTATAGCGCGGGCCACCATCGCTTCACAAGTCAATTTCTTCTAGTATATGTATGTATCAATTAAACACATTGGAATAGCTACCTACACCAAATCTTTCACGCTGCGTGCTGCCAAACTAGAATAACCTCTCCTTAAACATTACGTTGTCTCCCACCAAAGGATTGTTCAAATTGGTTCTGAAGAACTGCCACGATGATTTTTAGTGCTTTTGACAGGAATTTCCTTTGAAAATTATCTTCTCTTTCACTCTGGATTAATATATTTTACTGTAACATCTGAGTTCATAGCCATTTGTTATACTACTTAAATTTGTTGTTATTGATATAATATATTCGTTGATATCGTTATTTAGTATAGTCATTTTATTCACTATACACACACTATCACTATACACACTATTCACTCTTTTACTAAGTTGTTTCCAATTAGACACTCAGAGGTTGACTAGAATACATTTCTTATAGGGATAAGCCCGTTTATATTTCTTTTCCTTCTTTCGCAATTTTAATGTACAACAGTGTTATTTTATGTACACCATGATATAACAAACAATCTGAATTCATTCAGTAATTTACTGTTTTTATCGTGATTGCAGAATTAACTCTCAAAATAATAACAGTTCAACGATCGATACTGTGATGATCCTATAAGTATGATTTATCAACGTCATAATTTTTGACAAGTAGCTCACAAGTTTCATTTGGCTAGCGGATAAAACTGAAACAATGTACTCGTAATAAATGTTAATTTGACTATTGAACGAAGACAATAACACTGTCAAACGGCAAGTTATACTGAACGCGCTGTAGAACGACTCATGTATACACAGTTTGGTCTCACTTACGCGACAATGTTTACCTTTCACTCGGACCCCATACAATAACCATCGGATCGTATAATATCAACTTAATTGAAATGATAACACTCTCATTGAGGCAGACAGTTTGCTAACAAGATTGATAATTTAAAATGACGTAATTTCATGCATGCACTGCAATTTGTTATGTATCTTTTCCGTTTAAGATTTAAAAGAAAACAAAACAAGCTATATGCTTTTTATCTACTTATATCTTTTAGAGGTAGACAAAACAATTATGTGTCACATGACATGGTCTTTACACGCCTCACTCGTGTCTTTTACATTCATAGCTGTTTTCATGCATGTTCGTCGGTACACACAATACCAGACACTTAATTGTGTTTTATTAAATAGTTCTGTTAATTTTAAAATATTCAGCATCATCATCGTTTCTCTTTCTTAGGGCAGCGTATAATATATACGCTTTTTCCTAATGGAACAAGGAAATCATATTCATGTCACCTTGCTGTCAGTCCGTCCGTATGTCAAGCGCCTGTAAATGAAATACCACGCGCGTAAACTAAATGAAATATGAACCCGAAGTTTAATTATTTGGTTCAAGTTCTTAAAATCAGTCTGAAGATAACTCACTTGGCTTAGGGACCATCATCTAACGACTAGAAATGGGACTCGCTCAAAATACTCGTAAGTAGCAGTACTGCTGCTGATATGTGTTCTGATTGAAGGCGCGCGAGATTTATATCTATCTGACCTGATGATGTTTCCTTGCGAAACCATGTAAACCTGACAGAAAAAAACTAAAGGTACTACTCGCAAGATTAAATATTTATGAGCAGGTGTATGTACTTGAGGTATAATTGACCACCACCTGTTAAACGGTGGAGCGGGAAGGCAGATGTTTTACTGTAATGAATGTAATTTGCGGAATAATTGTAGCATATATTCGTATAATGAGACTTTGCAACAATATAACGCAACGATAGGACTAGAGGGAAAGAAAATACTTACCCACGTACCACCCTTATACCACTTACAAGGCGGGCAGGTAAATTATGAACTCGCTCAAAATTATTGTTAAAAAAATGTTCGGTCGCTGTATTCTCACTAATATAATTTATGGAAATATGTATACTAACACAACTTATGGGTTATATACCTGAAATAAACAATTTATTATTTTTATTTATTAGATTAGGGTTACACGAGACCTATTCTAAGAAATATTTAAATATTATTATGCTATAACATACTTGCGCTTTCGATAATCGAATAAAGTTACTACAGTTACTCGTGTTGGTCATTGTAGAGTAGGATAAAAGTATGAACTGTTCAAACAGATGTAAACACAATGACAGCAACAGGAGTAGCGATGGCTACCGTAAACAACAGTGGCGAAACAATGGCCCATTGTGACCCGTTGTGGTGTCCCGAGGAGCCTGCCGCGTTGTTTGTTAACGCTGATGCAATTATGATAAACTAGCTGGAGACACTAGGATTTGAAGTGAAGATATTCCTGAGTAAGCTGCTTTACTTGAAGGACTCCAATCTACTGAATTAGTAATAGCAATCACAGCAGAAACATATCCCATACAAATACCTGTTTCATAAATATTGAAAATCATTTGAATTATATTTTTTTACAATGGTAATTTGATTTGAATGTTAATATGAAATAAATTAATTTGGTATTTTTAAACGAAATAAGCATATTGTTGCACGTATGCAGGTGACCTTCTATCGTGTTTACCACTTTATGAAAAGTTTGAGGTCAATTATAAAATTAATTGAATAATTTTGGCTCCTCGATATTTAATGACTTCTTGGTGTATTTCTTTTAGAATATCAATGGCATTTGCAATACTCAACATGACACAATCTATCAGCATTTTTTGGACAGCAGGAGCACGTGCCGACTACTAAGGAGTGTCAAGGGCAAGAAGAGGTCGCATAACCAATCATAAATATGTATGATTGGATCATACAACCAAAGACTATCAAATAATTCTATCTATCTATATCTTCACGCCAAGGCCCTTGCAAAAAAGAGAAGGAAGTCTTTCTAAGGAGAAAGAACCGAACGCCACATGATGTGATATAACTTAGTCTGGCCATAAATGATGTTACATAGAAACTTTTCTTATTTTCAACTCTTTACTTATTGTGAATTTGGAACGCGTTTATTGTGTTAAAAACTTCTTTCGATTTCCCGTCATTTTGCACATTTTTTCGTGTTTATTATCAAATTACAATATGGAATGGGGTGTCAAAGAATATAGAATTACAGTGATTGCCTTGCATAAAGTGGGTATGGAGCAATCAGTCATATTCAAGACACTTCAAAAGCTTGGTATCAGCCGTATATCGTTGTTCGTATATCATACTATCGACAGATATACCAACAATTCCTCTGTTGAAGATCATAAAAGATCGGAGAGACCACGTGCTTTTAGAACTACAAATGCTGTTAATGCTGTTAAAGCCAGAATTTGCTGAAACCCCATTAGGAAACAAATAATCCTATCGCGAGGAATGAAGATTCCTGCTAAGACTCTATCGCGTATAATAAAACAAGACCTGAAGCTCTGCGCTTATCGTCGATATACAGGACATGCCCTAAATCAATCCCTACAGACAGTGCGTAAATCCATAGATTCATGGTCAGACAGATTAAAAGCCTGTATCAAAGCTTAAGATGGTCATTCGAATAGAATAATTTTTATTTTGCTGGGACTTCTATAAATATGTACACATAAGTTTTATTACGATTACATTACTTCACAAAAAAATAAATGCATATTCATTTGTAACCGAACTTATGGCTGGACTAGGTACAAGTTATCATTACAACTATTTAAAATATGTACAATAGTAAAAAGAAACAAGACACTTTTGTGATATAAAAGATTTGTCACGATAATATGTTATAGATATTACATAAATAGCCACGAACGATAATATCTGTCCCAGTGACCCTTAAGTCGTAACATTTACAGACATTTTAATCGAAGATTCAAATGTTTAACAGTATACTTACTGTCTTGTAACTTTACGACCCATCTTCTAACCATGCATATACTGCTCTTTTTATGTTACAACAACATAAAACTAAACAAGATGTCGTTTATAAAACATTTACTACGGTTTAATAATAAAATAAACGCTAAATGAACATAATGTCAGATTGTCAGAAAAAATATTTTTGATTTTCTGCGAGCATTTCTAATACATGTGTATTAGAAATGCTCGCAGATACTGTCGCAGATAATCAAAAATATTTTTTTTTGTTTTAGGTGCTTGGAGCTTCGCTCAAGCTGTGCATTCAATGGTTGTGTAGTCAGTCTCAATATACCAAGTTTATGCACTAGGTAATGCTACGAGTAATATCGAAAATACATACATATAAGGAAAATTAAAAGAAATTCATAGTAATAGATGCATGAACCGAGTCTCAACAACACGTCTACACTACAACGAATGATGCACACGTATGCACAGGTGATAAGCCTAAGCCAAGCCTTCTGAAATAAATTTTAATTTTCTTTTTATATATTAGTCTCACGCAAGGTTTAACTATAAATAATTCATGCTACTCACAGTTTCCCATCAGTGTGGCAATCATTAAATATTCCAACGGATTCGTTCGCCGTCATGTCTACATTAGTCAGGTTTATTTCGAGATATTATTATTATTACATATTCACATCTAAGAAACTCAATTTACAAAGCACATTTCCATAATTCACTTTTTCACTGCATCCACAACCGGTTCGTTTGGTAATTTTGAACAGTCAACGTTTTTCTTTAATAAATCAGGTTGGATCAAGCTTGTTGAATATTTCAAATGTAAAGATGAAGTAATCGATGATATATCTTTTGCAATACGGTCGTTCGATCGGCGCGTCGCGAGTTAACTGTCGAAGTAAGTCGCGAACGAAACAATATTGATAAGAATGCCGTGCGAGGCGACGTCACTTATCGTCGGCCACTTTATTAATCTGCATCAATTTATTCATAAAGACAATTGCAGGACGAAGTTAGAGAATTGGCTCACAGACAGCACTACGGGAGTAGAATGCTCAGCAGAGCGACGATTTTGTTGAGAGGGCATCGGCATACTGAATTAAGGACTTCGAAAAGGCGGTTTTACATCGTCGATAAAAGGATTTCATTGTAATCGCTATAACAGACGTCGTATTGTGACAACCAACCTAAAGTTCTAAAGATAAACAAGAAATAAGAATAAGAGAGAACTCGTTATCAAAGTTTAAAGCATAGCTCAAATGTTTGCAATAATATCACTTCTTATCATACGAATGGGTGTGCCTTCTGAGTTTGTCAGACTAATGTAAATATTATTATTTGTTAGTTGTTCTTATTTCGATATTTATTTTGTATGTTCGTTACTTTTTATCTCGTGGAAAAATTCGCATGGAACGAATTCAAACGCATTATCGAAACAACATTACCTATAAGAACTAAAAGTTTTATTTCGTTATATTTCCTTAGCTTAACTGACAATGATGATTATATTATGAATCATACGGTTACGAATGTCATAATCATTATTTCTATAATATTTAAAATTAATATAAAATGCCAATAGATTCGAGATTGTAATACTTTCACTCATTTAAATTAATATTTAAATTAGTTAATTCGCTGGATCAAATTATTATACAACATATTACTTCAATGACTAGATCTGGTTTTGCTTCGTCTTTTTTATTCCAGAGTTAGCATTCCTAATTGTATATGATGTAAATTTAGAATTCTCTTTTTCCAACCTTTAACTCTATGACTTTAAACATAGGAATCATATCAGTTAGTAACTCAAAAGCTGAATAGTTTAAAGACATGTGAACTGGTTCATGTAATTACATATCAAAACATGAAGTTATGATAGTCATTAATCAACGTTGGTGGTACATTTCGACAGGTTTTCACTTTATTACATTTCGTGAGGTTCAAGATTTCTGAGTGTCATCGGCGATAGCTAGATTAATTTATTGTAATTTATTACAGATAAAACATAATTTATTTGGTAGTAATGTTAAATGTCTATTTGAATGATTGTATCTATTATATTATTTAATGCCTATACAGTGTCAGTAATTACATTAAATTATTCACGTTTTCTATTCTGCAATAGAACAAGGAACAACTAATAAATGAAACCAATAACACAAAATGCAAAACTTGGTCAATTAGATAACGAATCAAATAAAATTCAGGTATAAAACTAAGTAAGCATGTAAATGAATTTAAGTTAACCGCTAAACCAGTACAAAGTAAACCTAGTTACACACAACAAACACGAATTTGTGAGTGTTTGTATTACAAACCACATGTGGACGATTAGCTTTGGGTAACTTGATGCGAGTCATGTGCAACCATAGACTACTTATAATATATTTTAGAAAACATACTACTAATAACAGACACAAATTTTTTGTAGTGTTAAATAAATATGGCAACATCAACTAAGTCTGTTTTTCCTACGTATAGAACATTTAACTAACCGCAAATATTACAGAAACGTCACTTATTGAATTGAATGCGATGATATTTATTCTTATAATGTTTAAATTAATATATTCACGAAAAAATAATTTCAATGTTTCTAATTTTGGTTTAGCATTGAGAATGAGTCGTGATGACAGTATTCTCACCGAAGAAGTAACGGTAGTGACTAGTGTGTAAATCAAGTCATCAATATTTGGTCTTTCAAGCCTACTAGTGGAGAGCATTGGGTATGTGTTGAATAGTTGACGTGTTCGGATCTTTGAAGCGACAATTGTGTAATTCAAAAATGTGTCTCCAGAAAGTAACGTTGCTTTAATAGTAAAATTTTATCTTCTACCCGCCATTAATTATGCTTAATCAATTAATTATCGGTAGATATTACTTGATTCTAGCTAAATTAACTTCAATGACTTTATAACAATTTGTACGTACTTATAGATGCCACACTAGACGACATTGTTTGTACCGTATTACTAAAGTAATGACATCATTACCACTAAAACATATGTATTGTTTTATGTTCAACTATCGTTATCGTTAAATTATCGTAGTAAGTAAAGGCATGTACGAGTATATCATCATTAAATCGATGCCCGAAGTCACTTATTACCATGTAGACTGTTAGTCTATGGTTTTAATTAGTGTATGTCCATGGTCAAGGCTGACAGTATTCGGTTGTAAGATAAGCGAGTTCTTAGAACAACAAACTCCATTTGCTCTGCATATTGTATTGAAAGGGTTCACGAATTTGTTATCTTCAGATCATAAATTGTGTGAAGGACTTTAGAAATGAGCCAGTCCATTTGTTAACAAAAAGATGTGATCTCGGGTTAACTAACATTGATAATAAATAACACACGAAGTTCACTTATATGAAACAATACAAATGTATGAACTTTGAATGAAAGAGACAAAAATTGAAGAGGGTAAGGTGAAATAGTTTGGACATTTACAAAGAATTAATGACAAAAGAGTTACGAAAGACGTATATCAAGCGAGAGTGAAAATAGATTTCAGGAGGGGCCGCCATAGACACACACATCAAATTGGCGATGTGTTGAAAAAGGGCCAAATCAAAACCACCCAAAACCAAAGAGCATGCATGAAGAGATTGATGAATGTGAAAGAAGCGAGAGGGGTATGTTTGGATCGGTCACAGAATCGGAGTACACCGATCTGGCGTTCCATAGTCTCTGCCTACCCCAATGAGAGACAGCAGTGATGATATGTATGTATGTACAAATGTCACTTTTACTGCTCGACATAGATAATGGGCGCATAACTTGATCTGACATTGCCTGTACATATGTACGTAATTGACAAATTGACATCAAATCTAAATATCATAGGTAGAACAAGGGCACAGATGTACCCCTCATTTTACACAAAAAAAAATACATAAACACTAAATTTCTTTAATTCATTTAATGAGCATGTCTTTCACAGTTTTTTTCCAGTTTATATCATACACAGGAAACTGATTTTAGAGTAACGTTAATACAACAAGACGATATGGAATGTGAAAAAAGAACTTAGAAACGCTCTCCTGTAAAATTGCAGTTGCATTGTTCCACTAAAGCTGCTATACAATAGGGTTGTCATATAATTTTGGTTTTAGAATCTTGAATTAAAAAAGCTATTGATATAAATAGCTCTCAACCATCTTTAGACCCGAAGCCAACTTCATCTACACCTGATGCGCCCTGCCAATCTACCAAAAGGGCACAGCGTTATTTAATAGCCGAATTCTTACAGAAACCAACAACTCCCTGGAGGGGTGTTATGTTCCTACGAATGAATAAAGTCACCAGGAAATATTGTCCTAATTCAACGATAATAAAAACGTACCGATAATAAGTGTACCGGTAATTGTATTACAGTTTTAATGTGTATAATAGTCTCGGTGATGGAATTACTCATGTCATGACAGTGTAAGATAACCCAGAATTAAATAAATTTCTCATGGGGCAATCGTAAAAAAAGAAACTAATAAAAAATAAGCCGCAGTAACCCTATACCGTAAATTTCTTACAAAACGTCACTTTTCGTTACCGTTCAACATTTAAACATAGTACATGAAAACAAACCAAATTGAATTTAAAGACCAGGTAGTACAGTCCAAATTTATTTATTACTATTCATGATTATTAAGCTATTTGGTGGGGTGATGATATTCGATAGTTCCTGTGGTATGTTTTTTTTTTTAACGAAAACCGTGTCACAGATGTTTCGATTGGCTCTATTTATAGAGACTAGTGTTCGCCCTAATTGTCGAAATTCGGTAATAATCATTAATAAATGTTTTATTACTTTTTCGAAAAATTGATAGGTAGTACTCGTCAATATGTACTAAAGAGATAAAGATAAAAAGATAAAAAAAAATATTTGCCATTGGGCACTCGAGGGCACTTAGACACGTCTTACATTTTTTGCAATACATATAATCTTGTTGTATCTTATTTAATTCTCTTATTTTCCTTTTTTTAATCTACTAGCATTTCGGAAATGACCGTTGGCAAAGAAGAAATTTCGAAAGAAACTTGCCAATATAGGTCTATTTTAAAATTGACAATTAGATATTACAAAAAAATTACATATGCACATTGGTCGGTGCTGAATTATTTCCAGACATCTTTGTCAGTTACATATTCATCAATTCTATAATAAGCCCTTCTACAGAGAGTATTTTGTGTTTTTTTTTACTAACGAAAGAAACCGTTCTTAACCGTTTTGTCTTTGCATATCTATACTTACTAGCATATAAAGCGGAAAATTTTTGACTGTTTGAACGCGATAACCTCTGGAGCTACTAGACGGATTTGAAAATAATATTGTTGCATTTCATAGCCCAATTCTTGAGGAAGATCATAGACAATTCGTCTTCATGATCGACCATTAGAAGTGGTAGTTGGTAGTTGTAATACATGAAGTGTCGTTCGCGTATTGCCCCTAAAATTAATCTTACCTACATTATATTGCAAAGTACATTCCATGTTGCAAGCTGCTGCGCTATACTTACCGTCAGCCGTGCCGTATTACTGTTTAACATTTCATTGGTATAAAAATCTACATTTCTAAAACAGGTGTCCTGAATGAAATACTAAGCATAGCCCAGATAAATCACTGGTGGTCTTTGACACGGGGAGAGAATAATAGAATAGTTCTTGTACTTGTTAGTTTTAGCGATGCATTGAGAACCGTGATAGGGTCGGCAATGCACGAGTGACACCCCTGGTGTTGCAAATGTCCATAGGCTACGGTGACTGTTTACCATCAGGTAGGCCGTATGCTTGATTTCCACCTTAGTGATATAAAAAAAAAAAAGATTTTTCGAAAATTCGACAAAAACCTATACGAAGTGTGGATTCATTCTAGTACAAACGGAAATTCGGCGTGTAAACGTACAATGCTATTTAAAAATATGCTTAAACACGACGATACTCGTATGTTGTAAATATGTAAGGTATGCTATGCTAAACGATATATGGAATATAGGTCGCGCAATATCGGGAAGTATGTCGTTAAGCTTGCCGAGCCGATAGTATTGATATACTAGAATAACATGCGTCAAGTGCCAATCTGATCTCGATCTAATTTCTTAATTATATTTTACTCTGACTGATAACTGACAGGACACTGTAGTCTTTTATTCGTTCCCGCTGCGATGTGAGCTCCTTATTTCGCATACCATCAGGCGAAGCGGAGTCACTATGTTGAGCCATAATAAAAAAAAAACTACATCGGTTCTTGCTTTGTAACTGTCCGTGAAAGAGAAAAGGTTATTTATTATTAGTCGCAGCTTGCAAAATAAATTAAGAATAGTTGTTTGAGTATTTGTTATTTAAATATATCCTATAAATACTTAAATAACAAATACTATATATAGATATTCAAAGTTCCCAGTTCTAAAACTAGTTTAGTTTATAAACCTTATAAAAATATAGCAGATAGAGCATACCTAAATGATACAAAACTCTCAATTTAGACAGCCTCGCATTTTTACAATTATAAAAGAATAAATAACAATGTACTGTACACATGTCGTCTACTTAATGAGTCACATACCATACCCCACATGCCAGAATAAAAAATTTTTTTTTTATTAAATATTTGGATTTATGCGAATATTTTAGACAAATTATTCACATTTCAATAAAACGTACATCGTTTATTTTATGAGCTATCGGAACATGACATTTGAAGGGACAGTCAGCAGGATGTCTTGACAGAGGCTCTCATCTTATCTTTAGGGTATGGAACCATAAAAAAATACAAGCACAGTTGACCTCAAACGCTTTTTTACATTTTACGTAAAGTTTCCGTAAAAGGATTTTACTTCTGCGTCTTACTCACTGTTATGTTTAGTAAATGAAACAATGGGCACAGTAAGAGGAAAAGTAAATTCTTGTAATGCACGATGACATATGGCCACGTATTGCCATAATTCTCCTTAATTTTCAAAAGCCAGTGACGTCAGCTGTCATATCTTAAAAGATAATGCATGGTGTGTTATCTTTCGTGACTGCATTTCATTTATGCAATGACACATTATCCTTAAAAATGATAATGATTTGTTGCAGCCATATAAAAACCGAAAAACATAAACGTGAAGAGATAGAAATGTATAGAATAGTCTACGTCATTTTTGAAGCAAGCCGAAGCAAAGGTCATATGCACGTGATACCTAGCCAATTAGCGAATGAGATCATACCCAAAAAAGAGGGAAGTTTACGTCTACAGTTACACGTATTACTTTTTTTCTGCAGTTACAGCACTGCAAATAAAACACTGTCCTCTACAGTCTATAGTACAGTAGAAAAGTAAAAATACAACGTGTACCTCATTCGATTTATCCTTCAGTTTATGCGACCTCCCTAAGCTGCGTAAATTATGCTAACCCGTTTCGGTCGCGACTTATTCATCGATGACAATAATTAACACAAGTGTTATAAGTACCAGTCTTCGTCCACTCGTAATGAAAAAGATGCAGACGTTAAGTCTACTATCATTCAACCTTCACAGAATCAGATTATGATTCCGTAGAATCATCCAATTAAAATCCCCAGGCACCGGTGATTCCGTGAGTCATATCGCTGACGTTTCTGAGTCACTCATATGTTGTATAACGGCTATACAATCATATTTGATTGTCGATGTGGTCTCAATTTTTACAATGGAATGTGACCTTGATGACAAATGTTTGTAAAAAAACTGTACATATTTTGGTTTCGGGTTGGGTCGGCGACTCGCATCATATTTATTGTTAGAGCAGTCAGAACCCGTTATATACGTTTTCCCATACATTTCGCGGTCGTATACGACCAGCCGGGTTTCGAAGGGTTAAATAAAATAAAGTGATTAAATGTGAATCGGGTTATGAGTATTAAGTGTTCCGTATGATTTCGTATGATGAGCAAAAACATTTTATATAATTTCTTATGTAAGCTTGCCTTTGGAAATGATAAACATACAATTTTACTTATTTGTGTGGATGTTAATGCATTTTAAGATGACTATTCGTCCTTCGTTTTACATCGTCATCCTATAGTTAGTCCACTCGTGGTGCATTAAACATGCCCAAAAATCACCATAATGCTAAAATCTTAAATGCAAATTCTAAAGTATAAAAATATTATATATATTTTCTAATCTTTTACTTAGAAAAAATATTGACTTTCCAACATATGATAGATTATATTTTCGGGCTACCTAAGTACTGGTGCTGAGGATGTGACCAAAATGGACAAAACATTTTTTTTTTATTATTTTACTAAAAATAGTACGAGAAATGCCCTTTTAATATCTCTTAAGTCATTTTTTTACGACGAAAAACCCTGCTTTATATCAAATACGGTTTCAGTTTAAGCCTGTTTTGCCATAAAGAGTAGACAAAGAAGTTCGATGGCTTCAAAAATGTTTAAATCCATTGTCAATCGTGATACGGCAAATAGGTAGGTAATTCAATACTATGATATGACTCAACGTTATAAGTAAATAGAAGTTTTGTATTTGCGATACCCACCCGGTGACACAATAACGGCCCGCAAGGCCAAATACATAGTCAGTCTCAAAAAAATCTTACGATGCAAATACACTGAGGTCTAAGACTACGTACGTATAACACAGATTTCTACCTATTAACACAGGTTTCTAGTTTTGTACAACTTTATATATCTATCTGTCTATAACTTCACGCCAAATCCCTTGCGGGGTAGGCAAAGAGAACCCTGCGCCACGTGACTCGATCCTTACATATCTCACTCGCTTCTTTAACATTCATTGCTCTTCTAATGCACGCTCGCCGGTTTCTAGGGCTCCTGACATCACCTTCTGATAGAACACGACCAATTTGGTCATGGTAAGTAAGCCTTCCTCGGCTCCTACATCCTTCCACTTTTGCATTGTATATCTGCTTTGTATATCAATTGTGCTTATTGATTATATTAAATGAATTTATGGTAAACTGATTTCATTCTTTCCTTTTCATTTCATATATTTATTATGTTTTTATATATTATATATTTAATAACAACAATTAACGATTAAGTAACATAAAATAAAGGTTAATACAGATAATGCAATTCAATCTAGAAGATAAAATGATTTATTCAAATTATGAATATTTAGCTACCTACTGACTACATTATGAAGTGTATTTTATGTAAAAACAGGTAGTATTTTTTTTATATTTTTTTTTAAATGGTCTTATTTATTCCCCAAGAGTAACTGATAGAAAATTGTCTTAATTTTGCACGCTGATTAAAATATGAAAAAAAATATAGATCAAAATTTGATGAACATTCGTATCTGAGTAGATATGATATGGATATTCATGAAATTTCATTTTATGTGAAAAAAATGAGTGACTTGATTGCACAAATTTTTTGGTTACTGAAGTTTTAAAAAATATATATTGTCACATGTACGATTTAACGTGTCGTATTCAACATTGGACTGCGACCCTGGAGTCGTTGCACTGACCCAACTTGGCCACCTGCTGACCTTGCAATAGCTATATTCGCTCTTCATTTACTACATGCAATCTTCGCCATGAGATGCCACGATTTGACTCCAGGTTTACAGTGTATTTTGATGTTAATGACAAATACAGAAATTTGTTCTCCTTGTATACTTGTTCATAAAATTCAAAATTCTTTAGATCCAGTAGGGTTACTCTTGACTCTAATTCCAATGACAATCCAATTCCAATGTCAAATTTTTCTATAATATTTCATAGTCTGAATTGTAATTTGGTTAATATGTGATTGAATCTTATTATTAGTGCCTAATAGACAATCATGGATGAAGATTCAAGGAATTTGGAGCTCCTGTCGTGATTCAAGAACTTAATCCCAATACCGATTTATCGGGATTGGTTTCCAGAGTAACCCTACTGGACACATTTTTCCGATTCTATTATTCGTTTGCCTTTATTCGCTCAGCGAGCTTGTTGGAACGAGGTATCGTTCAGGATTTTTCTGTATGATAGAATCTGAAATGAGGATATCCACGAAACTTAGCAGCTCGGCTTTCGGGACCCTTGGTGAAAAAGGGTCTCAAGTGTCGACCTAGGAGGAGTGGGCGCCTCCTGTGTCAACTTACTACTATATAAAGCGAGTCGACGGATGCAGGTGTCTCATCTCTGCTCACATGTGACTCTCTAGAAGGTTGCTAGCAATGGAAGAATATTTGCTGATATTATAATAGTTTACTTCTCGCGTTTCAATATGAGTACATGACACCTGTGTAGAATTGGGTCCTTAGTAAAGTATACCAAGCCAAGTCATTAATATTTTCTTATAATCTCGCTATTATATATATATTATTATGTATAATAAGTATGTATTTACAAAAAAAATGTATTTACGTATGTTTATCAGTTGTCTAGTACCCATAACACAAACTTTGCTTACTTTGGGCTAGATGGCGCTGTGTAATTTGTCCGACAATATTTATTATTATTTATTTATTTATTTATTTCCTAACACAGATCATAGCCTGTGGATGCTCGTTCCTTTTATGTAGAGTCAGACTGATAACTGTGTTTTAGTTGTATGTATTACATTAATTATTATTTTAAAGTGTATCGTTAGTAAAATTAAAATAGTTTACATTGATCAAGACCCAATTTTATATTGAGTAACCGTTATGTTAAACGATGTATTAACGCTGTAAACAAGTTTATTCACATTATTTCAATTTTAAAACCGGATACATCACATTAGTTGTGTATAAGATTACCATACGGCTGGATTTATCGTGACGTGTTAGAATTGTCGGTGTTCTGTCCGCTTTTTGTCCATCATTTTAACTTGTCGGAATTTTTGACTGAAATGTGGGAAAACTTGAATGAATAAACTAAAAAATAAAGCAAGTACTAAAATCAGTCATCATATATGAATATATATACCTATATATTTTACTATACCGATCCGGCAAAAGACGAAATAATTTAAACACTTTTTTTAAAATATATAATCATGTTTTGACATTTCTGCAAGTTTCAAAATAACACTCGATATAAGTCACCAAGCGGACATTAAAAGCTTGTAGGAAACAGTGTTTCGAAAATGCATACTACATACATAAAACTAAGTCTCCCAGTTTCTTACGTTATTATATCTAAGACCCTGAACTTATTATAAAAGAATTTTAAAGAGGGAGTAGAATTTATTTGGATTTTTTTGGTTATTTTGAAATGATAACACTAGTTATGTACGACATCTATAATCGAATACGACGTGTCCCAACTAATTTAATCTATGATTCAACGACAAAATCCTTCTACCCGGTACAAGTAGGTGTAGCAAAAAAAACTGTGTAAATAATAAGACCCTGTTCATTCGCCTATTTACAAAAACGTAACAAAACGCTCCGCAGCCTTCTTAACTAACCTTTTTTTTTATTCAACATAAAGTTTGAAGAGGTTTCTTATCTACAATATAAAGGAATATGGCCTTTGTTAGTTATCCTTGAGTACGATTGTAAAGGGTTCGTCAATAGTTGCTTTTAGTGCTACAATATACCAAGGGACATTTATTTTAGAGACGACGACTTTGTCAACAACAACGACTTTTTATAGATAACCTATTTATTTATTACTTATTCTCATAGGGGAAGAGTAAATTCGATATAAAGATAGGTAGGTGTTTGCATATTTTATGCAGGGTAAATAAAAGTGTCGGTGTAAAGAAGTGTTTTCATTGCCTGGTAGACAAGGGACCTAGCGTAAAGATATACATACATACTACATATTAACTCACAACCGCAAATCCGCATGGAACTGGGGTAGTCCCAAGTGAAAAATATCAAAATCAACATCTTTGCGATTGGCAAGATCATTATTACCATAATTAATAAGTAGAATCACCCGCTTTCGTCTTGGCTTTAATTCCTAAAATAGCCTACGTAGTCGATGTTATACACTTATAAAAATAAACATAAAAACCAAACAAAGGTTTCACAAGTGGCGTGTGTTGTTTGTGCAGTGGTTAGTAACGCACGTGCGTTAACTGTACCCAAGACCGTGGTGCCAGGGCTAATGTTTAACACCTCATGTGGGTTATAATGGCTGACAAGGTTGGGAACATGTGGCTCTACTTACTGACGTACTCATATAAGAGTTGGTTTCATGCCGGCAAATTAATTTTAAAAAATATAATAGAGCTCTCATTTAATTGAAGTTGTATGAAGATTGTTCAAGTAAGTTAGTAATAAACATCTTCTTTACCAGAATCTACACTAGGTTGTTTAATTTTTTTTTCATAATTCATTCGTTCAGTTCACACATCAATAAACCAGTTGACAGCTCATATATGATCTCTTTACTCACCAAAACATAATCATTTGTCATCTAAATATCCTACCAACTTGAACCTATGTTTTCCATTCGAGCGATATGACATGTGACGTCTAGTTGATTCGTGAACTAGTCAATAAGAGCTGTGCTTTCTACTTCACCCCCGCCGCGGCGAGTTAAGTTACAATGCAAAATAGTTTAATCGGTGCTCCATTGGTTATTTCTTTGGTGATTTCATCCATCGTCTATCTGTCACCGACACTATCCCAATTGATAAGTACTTAAAAAAGTATTACAGAAAAAAAATCAATGGACGAAAGTACGGCGGAGGGGTGAGGGAGGGTTTGCTTTATTGATAACTAACATTATCAATGTGTGAACAAATACAATTTCATCCTTATCATATTATGTATGACGTCAATGATGACTAAAATTCCGTGACTATGAATTCTCTAAACTGGTAAAGCGCTTTAGAAGCAGAGTACAGTCGACTAGTATTGTAGCAAAGAAACTATGTGGAATGAACGTTGTTGTACTGGCAAAAAATGAAATGGGTATGCTGAGATGGTTTGGACATTTACAAAGAATGATTGACAAAAGAGTTACGAAAGAAGCGCTAGGCCTGTACTGATCGTTTTCTCTTAAAACTACTTTTAACTGCTCTGGAAGAGCCCTTAACTCTACTTTTAAAATTCGCACTTTAGGCGTCACGAGGCCGTATCATTATTGAGAAACTGTCATCATCATTATCATCATCATATCAGCCGAAAGACGTCCACTGCTGAATACAGGCCTCCCCTTTAGACTTCCACAGCGATCGGTCATGTGCGGCTTGAGCAACGGCTCCCTGCGATCTTCACAAGATCGTCTGTCCGTCGTGTGGGGGGCCGTCCTGCGCTGCGTTTTCCGGTTCGTGGTCGCCATTCGTAAACCTTTCTGACCCAACGGCCATCGGTTCTCTGAGATATGTGGCCTGCTCACTGCCTCTTCACTAATCCTTAGAGCCATGTCGGTAACTCCAGTTCTGCTACGGATGTGCTCATTTCTGATACCGCAGAGAAACTCCGAGCATGGCTGTCTCCATCGCACGCTGTGCAACCTTGAGCTTTCATATCGCGCCCATAGTAAGAGACCACGTTTCTATGCCGAAAGTCATCACTGGCAACACACACTGGTCGAAGACTTTCGTCGTGAGATATTGAGGTATTTTGGACGAGAAAATCTTTCGCTATTTCCCAAACATACTGCCCATCCGAGTTGGATTCGATTTGTTGATTGTGCCGATTTTTATAGTGTACAGGTTTTTAGTACTTCAAAAATATTTTTATTTTCACTCAAAATGAAAACTTTCATAATTTGTAAATTTAATAAATAAAAGTTTATTACACAAGCTTTTTAAAAGACTCGGTATGCGACACCATATAAAAGTACGCTCCTACCTAACATGTGGATTTTTATTGAAACCAATAAATCAGCTGTCGTAATTGTCCCATCGGGCAGTCAGATCGGAAACGGAAGGAGGGCCGTACCTGCACTTCCTGGCTATTCTACCGGTTGATGTGCTCGTTTGCGGCCTTTTGTTATAAAATAAAAGGCCCACCCCACCAGTCAGTCCCTTGTGTTTGGATAAACAGCAAAACTGTTTCACAGACGGTTTTGCTATAATTGTAATATTCGCTAATAATATGAAAGACAGGCGAATGCAAATAGCTCTCGCAAACAAATGGTTCCATGCCCATGACTATTTTCTCTGTACATATGACTATTTTTTTGGCTTAAGGAATTAACTTGCTTCTTAAATTGATCTTACTTGCCCAAACAGTACAACGTACGATGAATACCTTTGCCATAAAGGTATACAGACAGTCACTTCATTGATCTTGTAAGGGTTCCGTACTTTAACTCTATTAAAATTAAGATGTGAAGATAGAGAATACAGCGATATTTATCGCTCAAATTAAATTAATCCGAATAATATTGGCAAGGATTTGACAAAAATAATGTCTTGTCTCGTCAGCGTATCTGCTTTTACTCGTATGTTACATTGGCCAGCTGGAGATAACAAAGTATAGATGTAGTATCCGAAAGAAGTTGATCTATGTGTCATGTAGCCCCAAGTCCCATAGCATGATCAGACGGTTAACAATACTATTTTTTTATTTAGGTAATTACAGCCTTCGTGGGGCCTAGCCAGTGGATAGCGATGTGACTGGATTTTTTTGGATATTATTTTTCCTTTTACTTTGAATATCGGTATATTAATTGAACATTATAGCTGTATTTAACGATACAGTTTTTTTGGGTATATTTATTTATCCACACCGGATTTGGCATTCACGCGTACACGCTTGAAAATTCCCCCGGTATAGACTAATTTTCCGAAACGAATCTTAACATAGACCGTTATTCACCTGAATGGTCGATTTGACCTTATGATCAAATTGTGAGGAGTCATCATTACGAGGAAAACACATATACGATTCCAATATTTTATCAACAGTTGCCAATTTTTTTCACTGAATACTAAAGCTTGTCAATATCTATTAAACCAAAAAACAAAAAAGACAAAAAGTAAAAATCTGTCGACCAACAGAGGAGAAAAAGTCACTGAACTGTTTTTACATTTACCTATAGGCGTAGTAACAGTGAGTAGCAATTACTCATTCCAAAGTTATAGTACGTCCCTACTGGTACTCATAGATATATCGTTACGCAAATTATAGGGGATTAGTTTAATTATAACTTATTGTGAGGTTGTTTTCTACTTTATATTTTATGACCAAAGTTATTCACGCGAAGTATATTGGATCGTTGAATTCAGTATGATTTATGATTATCTATCTATATATAACTTCACGCCAAATCCCTTGCGGGGTAGGCAGAGAGGACCGAATGCCACGTGACTCGATCCTTACCTATCTCACTCGCTTCTTTTACATTAATTACTCCCATGCACGCTCGCCGGTTTCTAGGGCTCCTGACATCACCTTCTGATACAACACGACCAATTTGGTCATAGTAGGTAAGTCTTGGCCTTCCTTGGCTCCTACATCCTTCCACTTTTGCATTGTATATCTGCTCCGTCATTCTTTCATCTTGTATTCTGTCTACATGTCCGAACCAACGGAGCATGCCTCTTCTTATTCTAACACCGACGCTCTTTTTCAGTTTTATGATTACATAGTTTATATATCTTTAGATGACTTTAATTACGTGTATCAGAAGCATAGTATCGTCTTCTGCGTTCAACTGTTCCATATATATGCGTTTTAAAAAGAAAATGTTAAGTATGTATTAGGATTTAGGGCTAGTTAGGATCAAACCTTGGTCTGCCTCGTCA
Source organism: Pyralis farinalis (assembly GCA_947507595.1). Taxonomy (NCBI): domain Eukaryota; kingdom Metazoa; phylum Arthropoda; class Insecta; order Lepidoptera; family Pyralidae; genus Pyralis; species Pyralis farinalis. The sequence goes on along the minus strand of OX382258.1, from coordinate 11,973,077 downwards.
ATCTCAGTTACCTGTATTTATTTATGTCACAAATACTCACTTTGATAGACAACAGAAAGCACGCTTATTACGAAATTTGTACCGTGACGAAACAACCTTTGGTCACAAGATTGGCAGGGCGGGAGTAACACCATCAACATATAATGCGGGCCGCATGCTTGTTTTTCAATCTACTTTCATAAAAGAAATGTCAGGATATATGCAGTATTCGAATTAGATAATTATGATAATTATTAGTAGTACGAATACACTAAACGAAGAAACACCCGTAGATAGGATTTTTAAATCTATTAATAAATGATATCCAAACTCAAACTATGTTTGAAAAATGTAGGCACTTTCTTTACTAAGTTTTTCAATATATTTATCACTAGCTACTCGACCCAGCTTCGCACGGGTGATCCAATCGTTACCGAACTTCACAGGATCACCTGCTGGGCCAACCTGAAGATTCACTGACAATTTCATTAAAATCTGCCCAGCCGTTTTTGAGTCCATAGAGGACATACAGACAAACATTCATTTTTATACATATAGATATAACATAAAGACAAATGCATGCTACTGATACGCACATACATCATCATTAGTTTTTTAAAAATTCATGAATATGTCCCATGATTTGATAAAATCTTCAGTTTTTACTACAGTTGCACATTACCTAGGTATTCAACGTTGGATGGATTGAAAATTGATACTCTGATCCTTAACTTTTACTCATGACTGATCTGCATTGTTTGTTTATCAACGCTACAAGTCCTTTACATTTGCCAATTACAACAAAATTGTACACAATCCCAGTATTTTTTTTTATACTACGTCGGGAGGCATACAAGCATACGGCCCACCTGATCTAAAGCAGGTATCGTAGCCTATTAACGCTTGCAATGTATTAAGTATCACTCGGGCGATACCTCCTCTGGTGCTTACACAGCAACTGCTTGGGAGCTTACTGGTGACCTCACTCACACGCAGGTACACAATAACTCTCTAGGGATTTGTTATTTGGCTGCAGTTTTCTGTGAGGTGGAGGTACTTCCCCAGACGCGCTGCTTTGACGCGCCCTACCTCTCTTAAAACATCCAAACGAAGACAAACAGACATGTTAATGCACACAAATGTTTGCCTTGCGCCATTCACGACTGAGCCACCGAGCTCTTCAAAAATGACATTATTCCATGAAAGGGAAGCGGAGGAAAATTGCGCTCGCATTTTTTAACAATACTTGTCAGCGTGGAAGGAAGACGGTGCCCTTTTTGGTTAGGTTAGTGTTTGTGTCGTGTAACAACTTTTTGCACATAAATTCAACAGTAACCTTAACCACTGTGCCGTCGTGCAAGAATTACAATAGAACTCTAAGTGAGTGAGGTTACCAGTAAGCTCTTAAGGAATAGCTGGGCAGGGGTTTGTGAGTAGAGATAGCAACGCGCGAGTGATACTTCATGTATTGCAATCGTTCATAAACTACGGTAATCTTTACATCACGTGGGCCGTAAGTTTGTATAGGTACTACCCGACGATGTATAAAAGAAGATATATGATTTTTCAAAATCGTTCCAGGGTTGTATACTAATTTCGCTTGAACGGACTGAGTAGTCATTAGTGAGTTCTGCGTGTGAGTGAGGTCACCAGTAAGCTCCCAAGGAGTTGCTGTGTAAGCAGCAGAGGAGGCATCGCGCGAGTGATACCTACTTAATATATCGCAAGCGTTAATGGGCTACGGTACCCGCTTTACATCAAGTGGGTCGTATGCTTGTATACCACCCGACGTAGTATAAAAAAATACAATAAACGCAAATGAAGATTTTTATATTTTATTAAAACTTTGAAGTTTGAAGCAAGTGTACACTTGAAAACAACGACGATCAAGCTTGCGGCTTCGCTCTATTTCCTAAGGTACTTGGTACTATTTTGGTAAAACTAATATCATGCCTTCATTACTGAGTTATAATTGTAAAGGACGTTATACATTCTGTAATAGTTATACATATAACGTATTGTTATTAATGCCCACTCGAACTGATCTGACATTGGCTCAAGGATTCCTAGTATCGTACAACGACCCCATACCTGATATAAATCTCGACGAAAATAACTATAATTAGTTGCAGACATACAAGTATTTATGATAGAACGCTCGGTGGCAAAGTATACGGCACACCTTATGTTGTATGTAATAATGTAATTTGAAGCTTTTCAGGTTTTCGGCTTTGAACATTTAAAAAGTTCATTTCATTCCTAGAGCAGAGATCGAAATATTGAATGAAGGGTAGGTAGATCTATAAAATTTATAGAAAGTAGGTAGTAATATATAAATAAATAATAGGAATGGACGAAAAAGGAGAAGGAAGAAACCCTAGAGTATTTGAGTAAGATTGACGGGAAGAGCTGGATGAAGGATGGATGATCTTTTACCATAACCGCTATGTCACCTCCAAGCTCACTAAATGATCAACAAACCTATTACTACTCCCATATTAAGAACATTGTTACTTGATCGACCAGCGAATGATTTAGCACGCATTTTTTTATCAAATAACAATGTTGTCTTAAAACAGGTACATTAAAATCCAACAAGAAAGGCTTTTTACCAAAACAAGTACGAATCGGCAAGTTTATAGATAAGCCCAAGATATAGCGATGCACCTGCACGAATTACGCGTCAAAAATTACGATTACGCAATAAAATTTCGGCGTATAAACGTTAATACTTAACATAAATTTAATACATTACGTTAATACGCCATATGATTGCACGTTAAGATACCTATTTTCGGCGCCAAGGTAGTTTAGGTTTATTGTTATAGTATATATGTAATGCCGAAAAGTGTGACTTCACACAAATATTCACTACAAAAACCAAATACCCGTGTTCACGCAAAAAATATCACGAATCGCGATAAACGTTATATTATTCGCAATTCGAGAACTCTCTTTCAGGACCCTTGCGATTTATATATTCTGAATTTAACAGTCGCAACCAAACAGAACAAAATATGTCAAAATCTAATTCAACATTTTATACAATTTCTATTTCTGCATTAATCACAAACAGATACAAAATCAATTCTATATAAACCATTCGCGTAGATTTAGAAATAAATTAATCTATAAGACTAACTAACAAAGACTTTTGCAATGTGACAAATTAGTATTATAATGTCCATATGAAAGTGTCATTGTATGCCATTTTTCTTTTACTAGCTATCTTTATTTTGGTGGCGGCGACGGCTAAATCGACTATTTGCCATAAGTATATTTAAATGTTTGTTTAAATTCATAAAACTTAAGTTAGAATCGTGTTCACGTCATCTTAGCTAAAATATTACATTTGTTTTTTATGCCTACAGTAATAATAAATATAATGTACAACATTGCACAGTCTTTTCGAAGGGGCCTCTACGCGTTGGATCCTTATCCCCGCGCACGCCTATCAAATGACCGGGATTAATACCCGTGAGCGAGAAGAAATATAATATATAACCCTGATATTACACTAAATGAAACACCTTCTCAGCAGCAAAAAAGCAAGCATTCAGCTCACGTACTGTCCGGCCTGATTGTCCTATAATGATACAATATCCTTCTGTAATAGCAGTTCACTAAAATCACATTATATACCTTATGAAAGTTTGTATAAAGTTCACAATGCAATGATAATGATTTAGATACAAAAACAAATGACAACAGCTCTTGCATTCAAAGGGTTTTACTGATACTACCTTTATATGTACCGAATAAGGTTCGTATTTCTATGTGGTGTATTAAAAAAGCGATTTATAACAGGAAAATGCAGTCACAAAGAAAATCAAGCTCTATTGTTGAGGGTTAAGAATAATTTTGTGTACATGATTTAATTTGGTTTTTGAGCGAACAATAGCCATACAATTTTGTTTTTAATCCAACTTGACACAGACGTTTTTTTGTGGCAAATCTGGTTTATATTTTACAAAAATGGAGTTACTGATTTTATCAAAGCCTTCGTTATTAAGTTTGTTATCAGATATAAGAGATAAGAGTGTTTATATAAAACATTATTTACATGACATGAATTTATCGTTAGACATTAGATGGATCATAAAATAAAACTTATTTTTTTAACTTTTTAAATAAAAAGTGAACCGACTTCATTGAAGATGACTTTTCAGTCATTTTTACTCCATTGTCCTTAAGAAAAATCCTTTTAACGACAGTCCTAGATATAACTTGGCCGAATTCCTCAAATTGCGATCTTGTACTTTCAGAATTCATTTTTGCAAACACCCCTTCATAAATATATATACTAAAGCGCAAGTAGACTCGAAAGACTTGAAGATATTTAAATAAAAAAATCTATTCATTAATTCCGTAAAGAAGCAAGCTGTCCAACTCTTTTCAGTCAGGTTTAACTCCGGCACGAATAAATCGACATCGACAAAACTTTCATCGGCAAATAGAGTACTACGAGTAGGTACTTTAGAGAGTAACTCTCTCACGACTGTCTGATTATATTTAGGTTCTTGCGTGTAATCTTCTATAATTCTCAAAAAATAGTCAGAAATTAGGGAATATAAAAGTAAACGAGAATATTACGTCTATCCATTCCCCCATTTACTTTTGTATCAAAGAGATAGTTTAATATAACATAAGATCATAATAGGGAGCAATATAACTATATAAGTGAAGCAGTGGTAAATTTAATAAAATTATCAATAGTACAAAAAAAAGAAAAAATACAAAAACATACCCATTTGGCCCTCAGTCGCAGCGTAGTCCGGAATTTTAAAGCAGGACGCACAACACTCACAGAAAATCACTTGGCATTCTATTGATAACTGTCACTCCATACATTCTCACTCACTTCGCCATACAATAACCTTTAAAGAAAAAAATAGACTTTAGAAAAACATAAAAATACGTAACAATTTAAAAAAAAAGTAAATAAAAGTAATCAAAATTCTAAATAAATGTTTTTAAGAAACCGAAGTGAAAGTGGTTTGTATAACATTTTCGTGAGAAGGTTTTCGCTTGTACACCTTTGCCATTGTTAGTCAAACACACTCAACGGCCCTTGGGTCACGAGGCACAGCTTGCGTTATTTCCAACTAATGTAAATATTGTGTATTCGAAAAAAAATATTTCAATAAATATTATTGTACTCAATACAGTTCGTGTTTATTCTTCGTCATCACTGATTGTGGACGAACAAAACATCTACTGGAAGTTTAATGAATAATATACAAATATATAATTACATTATCAAAAGCAGGTGATGGCAATTACATTATTTTTACCTGCGTGTCGCACGTTATGTCATTCAAAATAAGGGTGTGTTAGACGAACCTATTAGTGAACATATATATGTATGTATAGCTGTGTCAAAACGTAAACTTCCCAAATAAGTTAAAAAGACTAGAATGCATTTTTATGAATTTAGTTATTTTTGTTTGATTTGGACAAATGAGTACTGAGTTATAGGAAAAGATAGCTGGGAAGTTTGTTATGCTATTTATCTTTAGTATTTTTTTTTCAGGGACAACAGGAATACTCATTTTTCGTATAACTATTTATTTGATCAATAAGGAGTACTTACACTGTATATTTGAAAATATATCTGAGCCGATATGGAAGGAAATAAATTGTCTGCCTATTTGTTCGATTTCGATTGCAAAAGCAATATATTAATAAACTACATATTTTACTTCAATATTTTGTTGAAGTAATAATACTCGTTAATATGCGAGTACTTGATTTCAATAAAAATAAATTCCAAAGATATTTTAATACTATAGAGTACATTTATAATGTAGTGCAATTTTTATATTTTAAAATCAACTCGCTCATGAACGGTTTCTGTCAGTGAAAATAAAATAAGACAAGTGTATTAATGTGATATTCTCATCCATGTGATAAATATTAAATATCTATGGTATTGTCAAAATATATGCCTCTAGACATCTGGCACATATCAGGGACTGTCAAAAAGCATATCGCTGGCGTTGTTTTTACAAAGTATCGCTTACATCTAACATAAACACGGCTTATGTCCCAGACGCGTTCAACCAGTAAAAACAATAATGCATATAAATAGGGGCAATTATATTTTATTGAAATAAATATGTGAATCTTTTCCGCGCAATAAACTATTTTTCAGGTTTTATTTATACTAACTCTTATGATATACTCCACTAAATATTGTTTTTAAGAAATGAATGAAATATCGGGCACAAAACGTTATGCAGGAAATTATGCTAAATTTTAAGTTTGTTTAGCACACACTTTCTATATTAAATGCCTGTGACAAATAGACAGAGAAACAGACAGACACATGAGTGGTAATGGTAAGAAAAAGGCATGGAGATTGACGTATTAATCAGCGTGTTTTTTTCTTTATGAGATTAACTTTTTTAATTACTCATATCCCAATTTTTTAAGACACTCGAATGAATTTGTTTCCTACACAAATACTTAGTATTGTAATCTTATTTATATACCAGTATACAAGGAATTATTAAAACTTATTTATCATTGACCAAAGAGGTATCCTCAAGAATTACTGACTGGCAAAAACAATAAGCCATCGGCCGGGAGTGCACTGGTCGAGAATAGAACACGTTCTAAATTTAAACCGGCCGTTAGCGAAGCGCCGCGGGAACTCGCGTTCTAAATTTAAATTATTTTTAAATTTCAAATCCTGTCGTTTTGTCACGTTCAAGGTCGTAGTTGAAATTCTTCCATCAGCGATAGTATTTGAAGGAAGTTTTTTTATAGACAAGACAAACATCTGGCGTGGCACTGAACGTTATTTAGGGAGCCACAAATTCTTTCGTAGCGACAACGTGTTGGCTATAAAATAGTTTTTTATGGTATTGAGTAAACAACGTAATGTGCGTACAGAGGCCCTACCCTACCGTCATAGTAGGAAGATGTAAACAGTAGGTTAACTAGCGCATTTAGGCCCTATTGACATAATTACCAACGCGATAGGTTCGTTACTTTCCAATATCGCCAACTGTGAGATGCTGACTACACAGTATATAAAGCATAATAGTCATTTTGTGTGGGTAGCCTGATTAGACTGCAATCTAAAGCTAAGTATCTCATCTTCGGCATACTAACTGACCTAGAGCTCTACTAGCTAAGCTAAGGAGGACTGCCGCAGAACTAAACAGATCTGACTGTTGGGAACTCTGTAGACTACCAGGCCAGACACAGCATAATTATATATTTAACTACTTAGCCGGAATCGACAAAAGAAACAAAGAACAAAAGTAGAAAGGTAGGTTCTTTTCATGCTAGAATATCTATTTTTCCTTCCACAGAAGAGATTTCTAGTTCCAAGAGTTATCTGCAGGACAACTACGCTGCTAAACGTAGACTGAAGGAATCCAATGTACTCGTATCAATGACGTTTAATACATTATAAGTGATATTCGCATGCCATTGTATATGGCAAAGGTGGTAACCTTTTAACTATAATATGTGTATAAATAACTTATTTTATGCAAATAAATTATTTTTGTGATATATATATATATATATATATTTCATGACAACAGATATAAAATGCTATGAATGTTAATGAAGCGAATGAATTGTGTAAGAACCGTGTCTTATGGCACTCGGTTCACTCTGCCTACCCCGCAAGATACATGATGTATAATTCGAAAGTGGAAGGATGTAGATAGGACTCGAGGAACACCAGGACTCACCTACCATGACCAAATTGGTGGGGTTTTATCAGAAGGTGATGTCAGGAACCCGCGTAACGGGCGAGCGTGTATGAAAAGAGCTATGATGTTAAAAAAAGCTAGTGAGGTGTGCAAGGATCGTGCTGCGTCTTATGTCCCTCGGTTGTCTCTGAATAACCCGCAACGGACCTGGCGTGAAGATATACATACAAAATATTTTCAATGTAACCACTATCACATAGACAGAAAACGTTCAGGAGACTATCCAAATTCCATGAGTGCGCATTGATCATACCAATAGTACCTTCGCAAACGAAATTGTGTCAAAATGCAGAGGAGCAGGTATATACCTTTTAATCCTAATCAGCAAAGGATGCTTACTGTTTATTGGTTTTTATACATTGTGAGCAAACAATCCGGAATTGTTTAATTTAATTTATAGTACCCATTCAGGGCCTTGCAAGGCAATCAATGATCGAGTGGGTGCTTGATTGAACAAATAGATGCGGCACATACTAGCAATTTATTTTACAATCAATACGTTGTATCAAGAATGTGCTTGCTATAGTCAGTGTTTAAGGTAGGAAACTGTGAGATATGCATATTTATCCTAAGACTGGCTAAATATAAACAAAACTGACTTGATGAAACTATTATTTGAAAAGAAGAAACAGACGTTGTAAGAAACAAATGTCGAACTAAAATATATGAACTAGCTTCCTAACTAAAATGTATTGGCTTGTTTTAGGTAGGTCGTTTTTAAATAGCTACAATAACAAATACGATGACCCCGGTGGTTGAGTGATTAGCAATTGTTAGATTCCCACACAGGAGAAACATTTACGTGGATGAACATATCCGTTAGTCTGGTCTGGGTATTTAAAAAAAAATTAGGAGGCCTCAAATCAGCCGACTGGGCCGCAGCCAAAAAACCTCACCGTAGAAGGTTGTAATATTCTTAGGAGTGAGAGAGGTTACCAGTAACCTCTAAAGAGTTCCTGTATTAGCAGCAGGGGTGACAAGGTGCGAGCGATACTTCCTACACAGCAACTCCTCAGGAGCTTACAAGTAACCATGCTCACTTGCAGGAACACTACAAAAGCCCAGGAGTTACTTGGCCACGGTCGTCTACTCCAATTGGGCTGCTTTGATGTATTCTGCCTCTCTTTCGCTTCGTTTGTTACTTAACAGGGTGCAACATGTGTAAGTGATCTTAGCTTGAACTATAATGATAATAGGGAATATTTTTTACCCCAAAACCAATAGTTTCTCAGAATAACCTTATCTATCGAATTATGTTAATCTAAAGCTTGAGAACTGACATCTACTTCCTAGCGTTACACCATTTCCCGGTCCATTAGGATTGGCGGGGTCCCCCCTACATAAGCTTAAGGATTTAAACCAGACCTTCTTATTGTTATGTCACAAATCTTTCGAAATATAATTTCTTGAAAATGCGGGTTTGCTCGCGACGGTTTCCTTCACCGTCGAGCAAGTGATAATTATAAATATGTATATAAATCCAAAAACACGAATTCAGTGGTACATATCGGGATTCGAACCGGGGACGAGTTGTTCACTAGGCCGATTCCTTCTCCACCGAGCTATCACTGCTCTTTTACCATAACTCTATTATCGGCACGGAAATAGATTTGGGTAAATATATAGCAGGAAACCCTAGCATAGACGTCAAGGGCACAAAATTTATTCATTATCCTGTTGACAGACAGACAAATTGGTGTTCTAAATCCTACTGTAGGTAGACCGAACACCACAGTTTAAAGGCCTGCTTCTGCATACTCTTTATTTGGAAAAACGATTCCTTCTTAATTTGGTCTGGTTACCTTGTCTGTCTAAATTTGGTGTGGAAATGATCTCCTTATGGTTTGTGAAATTGCCAAGGCGTCGTTCACTGTTATATTTAGCTGTAAAGCTCGATGGCGTCGTGTCAGTCTAATTGAACACACAAATTAAGCAACAATGACAGTAGCCAGTCTATGGATGGGTTTAGTCATCTCGAGCCTTGAAGGGAATAACCTATGGAGAACCGATGAGAACGATTTTACGTCGTAACCAAATTCACCGCTACGGGTCGGTGCTTTTTAAGTTCGCTGGTCGGAGGTACCAACAAGAACCGACAGAAAGTTGTTACTCTGGCTTTCTCTTTCTTTACTCTGGTCTTCTATGAGGTGGAGGTGCTTCCGCAGTCGGCGTGCCTTGGGGCACCGTACCTCTCTTAAAAACGTCCAAATCAAGGCTAACAGACATTTTCATGTACAAAAACATTTGTGTCGTGTGAGAATCGAACCTACGACGAGCATTGGTGTTAAAGAAGCCGTTGCTAACGACTCGACCGCCGAAACAAACACATACGGTATCCTGTGGATACGTGTTAGGTATACATAAAAAGTGTGCTTTAGACCACACGACTGAAGTAAAACTTCTTTAGCTCCATAGTGTGATACAGACAATAGGCCTGCACTATGTCTTAGATATACGCAACTTAACTCGCTATGAGAGAAAGAAAATGTGTGCTCGCACCTCTCTCTCTTGCCCCTACAGTAATATACGAAACGTAACTCTCTCTTTTTATCTTCACTAACTTATATCTCCCTCTCAACTTCCGTTCGCCTCGGCCGATCACACTTTTCGTAACGCTCTTATCACGCATTCACTAGCTTACTCCCCAAGTCAAGCGTGCGTAAAGAAGTTTTACTTCAAAAAGTACCTTGTTACTCGAAAAAAAATATGTATATACTGTGTATATATGATTTTGTAAAAACAAAACATAAAGAAACTATTCTGTGATGGATGCAATGGGATGGATGCGTGACGTCCCTTTTTTGTAACTTACAAAAAATGGTCGACACGATTGCTAGGATTGTAAATCAAAGAATTATTGCTGCAGTTATTTTAGTGAAGAATTATTATTTTCACTCAAGGGCAGTAATAGCTCAGTGGAAAAAGATCAGCTTTTATGCAACAGGTCCTGGTTCGAATTCTAGTGTCTAAAACATGAATTTAATGATACACGCCCGCAGTGTGTAGGAAAACAGCGTGAGGAAACCCGTCCAAGAAATTATATTTCGAAAGTCGTGTAACCTAATCTGAGAAAGGTCTGATTTTCCCCTGGATTGTGGAAATCTGATGGCAGTCGCTCCATATAAAAATTACTATATTCTCCAAATCTGTAGGCTTAGGTAGCTGACCTCGCCGAATCCAATGAATTAGGAAACGGGATAACGCTAAAGACAAACAATAATTATTCTTTTTCACAGTTGTAAACATTTTTGACGAGCTCGGTGGCGCAGTGGTGAAATGTGCTGTTACGTAATTCGAACACCGACGCTCGTGGGTTCGATTCCCACATAGAACAAACATTTGTGCGCATGAACATATTGTCTGTTTGTCTTGGTGTGGGTGTTTTTAAGATAGGTAGGGCGCATCAACACAGCCCGTCTGAGGAATTACCTCCACCTCATAGAAAACCGAAGCCAAATAACAACTTCCTAGAGAGTTGTTGTGTTCCTGCGTGTGAGTTATGTCCCCAGTAAGCTCCTGTGGAAAGTTGTCCTAAGGAGTTGCTGTGTTGGTAGCAGAGGTGGCATCGCGTGAGTGATACTTAATGTATTGGAAGAGTTTATAGGCTACGGCAAACGCTTTCAATCAGGAGGACCGTATGCTTGTATGCCTCTCGACGTTGTATAAAAAAAGCATAACACACACGTTAGTTACATATATATATATATATATTGTATAACACACACGTACACGTACTACATATATATATATATATATATGTAGTAACTTACAAAAGATCATTTTGAATCATCAACTATCTCAAGCGGAGATAGCCTATTTTGCCATAATCTTTTTTATTACCCAAGTATATATTTATCTTTGACTTGTTAAATATGATAAAAACAAAGTACTTAATTCCTTTGTAAATGTCTTAGTAATTTAAACGAAAAATTCTTATAAATGTATAAATAGATATATGTCGTATATCTCCGAATCAGCTCTAACGATTTGGATCAAATTTTGTACTTAGATTATGTTTTGATTTTTAAGTTTATTTGTATAGGTGCATTTCCAAAAACAACGCTGTTTTACCGGCCAACCGCGAAACCCAAAAACCGATCAAGTGCGAGACGGACTCGCTCACAATAAGTTCCATACAATTTTGTAGGTTTGTAAATAGCTCGTGCATCACGGGAAATTTTTCCTGCTTTTTTCGATTATGTTGTAAAGTGAAAATAAGTTTGTAATCGCAATTACATGACATTGTTAACTGCCAAATTTCATGATTCTGGGTCAAAGAAGTAGGCACCCTATCCTATAGGTTTCGAATCCCTTGCAAGTGTCAAAATATGTGGCATAAACGGCCGTATCGTTTGATTACGTTGTCTTAGAAACTTAATATTTTCATTGCTCGAAGGAGCTGTAGACTTGAGTTTTTGATATTAATTTCAACTTGATACCTCGACGTCCTAAATAAAAAGGATCTTGACATACGGACAACGAAATGATCCTTTAAAGGTTTCGTTTTTCCTGCAGCGATATGGAACCCTAAAAACATAATAAATGCCAAGTCAAGCTGAGACGACCAGGTACAATATTGAAATCAAAAAATCTTCTTTAAACCCTAATAACAGTTTACTTTAAAATTCAAGGTAAGATTCAAAAATACAGAGCTTTTGACTATTTCTACCAATTGAAAAATGTCTCCATATTTTACAGTACTACTGGAATAATCAAAAGCAGCTTGTTAGTTAGTAGCTATGTTTGGATGTTTACGACTCAATCGCTCATTAATTAATGGAATTAGACGAATATTAACACACAGATACATATGCAAATTATAATTTAACCTAAAAATGTTTTCCTTGTAAAACTTGATATCAATTTCATGCGGGTGGCGCCATGCGCTGTAGCTAGTGCATAACAATTTAAGCTTTCTATTCAGTGAGTGCTATTAACTATATCAGTATTGTCACAACACTTTATCATCATGATGAGGCACTTACTCCATTCGAGTAAATGTGGTACACATATTTTGTCTCCAAATAGCCTCTAATCTTTGGTGGTCTGGGGCGTCCTACTGCGTCTTCCTACGTATTACAAACATTTCTATGCAGTTGTCGTAGACACATTGTTTAATAACTTATGTCATCTTCAATTTTGAATGGAGTGATATTATTAAAATAACATGTTACGTTCTTACCTTTTTTGAATTAAAAAAAAGTTTATGGCGGATAAAAAAGGTGGCAACAAAAATGTTTTGTGTAACGTTTTTATAAAAATGTTACACAAAGGCCGCTTTAAGTCGTATATGTGACGAATCTCAGCAATTTGTATGTCACTCGTGATGCCCTCAACACCGTGCGTTAGTTAGGTAAGAACTACATTAAAATTGAACCAAGTATATGTTTAACAAAGTGATTTTATAAGAATAAATGTTCCCAATCAGATTATTCATAATAAGAAGAGAAAAAAGGTAAAGCCAAATCGAAGCCAAATAGTCAGTCGAAAAGTGAGTACGATCTACTTTAAACATTTCAAAATAAATATCATTTCTACCTCTTCAGTTCTCAGAGTATTTATACTTTCTTTCAGAAAGAGTACATAATGCTATTGCATAAGAAGTTATTGCCATGGGAGATAGGGATAGAAGATTAAACTGATTCTCCACTAACTCGAGCACGGAATGTACATGCATAACATCCCATATTTCTAGCGCTACGAGGTTAATCGGTCTCCATCTTATCCTTGCAACGTCATCACAAAACGGGTTTACGATAAAAATAAGTAAATCATCGACCATAAAGGCAACGGTGATGGCGAAAGATCTCCGTTATCCTTTTAATTGGGAAGGATCCCTAACGGTCACGACTCACGCGCCGGAATCTGCCTTATTAGCATCTGGCATTACCATTATAATCTCACTGGGTGCATTTATGAGGCGGGTTTCATGATTATTTCCTAATTTATTAGTATTGTTAACAGTTTTAATTAAATTTGTTTTGAAATTTGTAATAAATTTAATTTAGGTAGGCTTTATTTTAACTTTTTGGGGAGATAAGGTTCGGTTACTGTTGTTAATTGCCAGTGAGATAACGGTAGCATATTGAATAAGTGAAGTTCTCTGTAATAAAATGACCCAATGTGAAATAAAATAAACCCAAATAAATGTATTTAATATTTATTGCTTTCTTTAGCAAAAGCTACAAACGTAATTAATTTGATGAGCTCACGATGCAGCGGTTTATAACGCGTCTTTGTCACGTTCGATTCCCACACAGGACAAACATTTGTGTGCATGAACATGTCTGTTTGTCTTGGTCTCATTATTTTTAAGAGAGGTACGGCGCACCAAATTAACCTACCTGCGGAAGTACCACCACCACACAGAAAACTGCAGCCAAATAACAAGTGTGTGGAGGGTTGTCGTGTTGCTGCGCGTGACTGAGATCATCAGTAATCTCCTAAGGCGTTGATGTGTTAGCAGCAGAGGTGGCATCGAGCAAGTGATACTTAACATATTATAAGCATTACAGGCTACGGTAACAGCTTTACATCAGCTGGGACGTATGATTGTATGCGTCCAGATGTTGTGTTATATAATTCAACAAAATACGATAAACAAACATAACAATTTCCCTACATAATAAATACAACATTATGCTCGTTGCCAACACCAGTATTAGGAAATGCTCAATCTTTTCTCTCAAGGAAAAGATAAGAATTAGATAAGCAATCATCTGCGCCAGTAGACATACTCGCGCGATGAGTTGCGTCGGCGTACACTCCACACAAACACGTACTATCTTGCGTCACATACCGGCTACTATTTGCATAATAACTGACAGGACATTCCTCATTACCTTCTGACGATTCATTCAACTTTAATAATGTAATGAACGCTAACGAAGGATCCTTACGACTTTAGTTGATTTTAATGTCTTTCTTGTGTATTAAGATCTCATTTCGAATAATGAAAATTAACAACTAAAACTCAAGTAACTAAAAGCAATTTTCTGAAATGAATTTGCGACGATAATAAGATGGCCAAAATATTGCTTTTGCGTGTAGGTAGCTCTATAAGTCTATGATCCTTCATCACAAATCATGAGATAACACTGGCCATCGTCTGGATGTTGTCATCTTTAAAACAGATTCACAGTAGCATGGAAAGAAGTTTATTTTCTTACACAACGTCTTCATTAAATATTTATTTAGTGAAGATTATGAGTATGAGTATTTAATATGAGTCGGTATTTTATGAATGATAATTACAATCCCTGACAGCATCATGTTATACCAAGTCTACATAATGGAAGTAACATAAACCTAGATACGAATTATAACTACTCGTAGAACATTTGCGATTTTATTCACAAAATATCGTTATTTACATTACAAAATAAATGTTTTTATTTTGTAATGTAAACAACGGTAAATTTTTATTTATTATCGTTATTCACATTACGTAAAATAATTTTTTTTATTTTGTAATGTAAATAACGGTAAAAGGTCACTTACGATACGGGCAGCATATCGCCTTTGCATGTCTGAAACAATTCCGCCACGGCCCAAAACTTTCATAGTAATACAATCGTGATCGTATGGTAATGAGTTAAGGGTAGCACACAATGGCCAACAAAAGATAAAAATTATTCCTTTACTTATTTCGGCCTTTTCAGAAGTCGAAAAAGACATTTGCTTTGAAAAAAAAACTACATTATTTTTATTGGGCATAGATAATTTAAACAGATCATTTCGGAAGTTCAAATTTCGATAGAATGTATATGTAAACTCAATAATTATAACGTAACTGTTTGACAATTCGCACTAGCCGCTCTGTTGATGGAAAAATGCTCAAACAATGGGATAAATCTTTACTACAAAATGTAATGTAAAATTAAAGAGTTTAGGCTAAAAAAATAAATAGTTACGATTGTAAAATGTGTCTTCGAAAAATATATTTATATAACTAGTCTACTAATTTCTACCTGCATACTATTCTAACAAGTTAACAATTCTATCAAGCTACGCCATTAACGTATACAATTTTAAACAGTTTATCTTTATTTTGTCTGATACGTAAATACTAGAATCATCTAAGACATTTAAAAAAATGACATATATTTTTCTTCATGTATGAGTACATAGTTGTTACTAGCCTAGACTCTTCAAGTGGCAGTTATTCAGAGTGCAACCACAGTATTTCTATGCACTGCACATCGGCATTGTCTCAACTTGGCATATCATGTGTAACGGTCTATAACAGAACTGATCCCAATGTTCGTTATAGTTCACGCTTCCTGTCGCTTCGGAGTAACAAATAGAATTGAATTTAGATAGGGTATCATAAATACGTGTGCGTTTTACGTCGAGGAAAACGCGTATTAACAGTTAACAGACTGAAGCAATTTCGATATTACTGGTGAAGGAAAAAGTAAATTATATGCCAATAGCAAATTACAAGTTAATTTTAAACATTACGACGAAATATTTCCTACAAAAGCGTCTAGGCCAGCGGACACAGCTATTGATGGCGGTCTTGCATAAACCTGCTAAGGAGCTCCCTTAACTAAGTAGTACCTGGAGGTAAGTACGATTATTATCTACATGTGCTTGAAGGCCAAATTACTCTAAGCTAGGAACGTGTAATCAAAAACAACAAATTATAAAAAGCGATCGAGTGCGAGTCCGGTGCAGTCTGAGGATTTCGTATTAATTTTTAATTTGTGAAATTTTACTATTAAATGGTAACATGATGAAATCGAAATATTCAAACTAGAACAGCCTTTTTCTATGTGAATATGATAATTGAAAATACTGTCGAACATATGGTTCAGAGGAACGTTCGCAATAATGTTGTCAATCTATCTATATATTCACGCTTAGTATGTATATACTTAAGTAGTACGAGTAAGTATTATGGATAAAACTATACCATTTGTAAAATGTTCAGATATTTAGTGAAGGAAAGGCGAGAGGAGGCGAGGATTACGTTACTATGAGTGCGAAATTGAAATCATACCTGTAGAATGTTCGCTGCAAATGATATGCAATTCTACGAGCAAGGTGTAATGTACGGAATGCGCCATTTAAGGGATATCTTTAGATAAGTATACTATTTCTTGTCTCAAATATCAAGGCAATCATCACGCCCGTAACCTTTTGATATAAACATTATACGTCTAGAAAGGTATTTAGAAAACATTATTTATTCGACTGTTTTGAATATATCTCATTGGCATTTGCCTCAATCAATAGTTCGCAATTTATATTAACTACTAATATTGTAAAAGCTTTATTTTACGAGTAAAAGCAACGAGCACGAAGAACGCGAATATATAAAAAAAATAAAAAATAGAATACATTGTCTTCTTGTATGACACACTGTACTGGGAGATGGGTCTTTCTTCAATCAAAAAGGTACACAGAGCACGCTCACAATAATACCACATTGAAGATTAACAGAATATTTTTAAGGTCGTATAAAGGCCGCTGACTAGTGACTATTATATCCTTTGAAGCACTGAGTAGCTAAATAAACTCATTCATTAGGTAGCCTATAGTCGATATTGTTTAACTTACGTGTTCGAATATACTAGCATCCACAATCTTTTCGTTCTTTCAGTTCTTCTTTTACGTATTTACAGTTAGTAATGTTAGCGGTGGCCTTCTGTTTAAGGTCGCTATGAGTGAATTCAATCAGATTTGTTATTGCCTTCAAACATAGCAGGTATCTTGCGTAACCCTGTTTCGATAAGGTAGGAAAATTGTATGAGTATTATGATAAATGAAATTTTACATCACTACAAGCTTCATTTTTATAGTAAATAGATAATTGCGATAGCAGGTTTCTTAAAAAAACCTAACAATACTCGTATCTACGAGTATATTTTCTGTGGAAACATAGGTCTGCAATAAATTTCCTGTCATATTTACTTATTCGTTACCTACGAATGTAGTAATTTACCAATTACATAAGGTAGCAACATCAAAGTAACAAGAATCAATTACAGACATATTGAAGTAGGAAGCCGAACAAATTCCATTCAATTGTCATTAATTGTTGTAATCAACCAACTGACGGAGGATTATATTGCTGAAATTAACAATGATAATAGACTATAAGTGCTAAAACATTACAACGATCCTAAAACTGATGACAATAAAGTTTAAAATGAGATAACAGCTAATATCGTGGTAGTAGAACTATTATGGAATGAAGTAAAAAGATACTTGGCTAAACGAAGGGAGACAAATGACATCCGTTTAAGGTTTAATGGCGCTGACGGAGCAGTGTAAGTAGAAATGGTAAAAACAGTTAAGCAGATAACTACACAACAGAACTATACGAGAGGTAGAGTAAGTAAACAACCTTTCAACAAAATGATAAGAGAAACTATTGATTAGGAGATTAAAATGCCTGCAATTAACACAAGTAGACAAATATACATCCGTAGTTTTTCTTCATCCAATAGTAAATAGTATATACTCCTTAAAGTTCTCATGTTCAGCTGCTGTTAAAAATAACATTGTTCTGTCGAAGTAAATAGCTTCAATGTATGATTTGCTCGAGAAAAATACAAACCAGTGCATTTTAAGAGCCGCAACTCTCATAGAACAAAATGGTGACGTGTATAAAAAGCCCTGCATAATTTGTACATGCGCAGTTCGTACTTACAAAACAATACTGTGTCACAGCCCGCTGGATATATTCTAGATGTTTTTGAACTATAATTTACTTAAGTATCAGCGAGATTCTAAAATCTGATTTATCCCAAAATTTACACTATAGTATATAAGTACTGGATTATATAAATGAGAATGTTAAATTAAAATTATTAAATTGAAAATTATTAGTCGGCCCAAAAATTTTATTGCGTGTCCTCTACATTAATTCCATCTAATATTTAGGAATCGATGCATCTAATTCAGCCCGACTGTGTGACCCTACTTTGTATCATATATTTCTGGTTTGTAGTAACCCTGCGGGCACAATATCATCTGGTATAATGCAGGTCGCGACCTTCATGTTATTCAGATCTGTCATGGGAACTTGATGATGTGGCAATTGAATTTGATATGGTCATTGTTATTAGCGCGGACGTAATTCTTCATTGTCGTAGTTAGTAAACATGATTGTGATTGATTAAATTAAAACAATTAATTTAAACTAGCGATCGACCAAGGGAGATTAAACGTTGTTGATATTTTCTAACTATATACATATTATATCACACATATTTTATCTTTCTGCTCACCTTTTAAATATGAACTTCCATGACAAGTCTCGTACTCAAACTCACAATGTGCTTAAAAGTGGTAGAAAGATATTTCTTCCCGTATTAATTTACAGATATTTGTTAAATTAAAAACATTCAAAGATCCTGAATAAATATTTGTTAAAATTTATAATAATTATGTCCTATAATTAAACGTTAAGAAGTATTGAAATTGTATATTTGGTATAAAAGCAAATAAGTTCAGGGAAATACCTCACATCAAAATGTAGCTTACCATTTCATTTTTTCAAATTCTTGTCTACACTATTTATGTGTCATAATAAGTTATAACGAGAATCACACCAAGCCAAACAGATATCGATATCATTAGGACTTATCATTGTAATTGTAAAGTACGATATATAGAGCTACTAGTTACATAGTAAAGTTTTAATTCAATTTGTTTAGGAGATGTCTCCACGGGAACAACATGTCACCGTCGAACTTTACTTTATATAGGGTCCTATATAAAATAATGGTCATGACATGACATCTGGCAATGCGTTTTAACCACGAAAATATGGTTACAGAAATTCGCTACCTAAATAATAAGATGATGAAATGGGCCTGTAATTATCATAATCTGTAAGAAAATTGATAGAAATTTTAAATAAATTTTAGAAAAGGTTGCCCAGATTTAACTCCAAAAATTTTCATCTCGTAATATCGGTAATAGTTACCAAACACTTTCATCTATTTGTTATTTCTTTTTATCCACGAGAAATATATTGCTAATGCAGCTGTAATTCTTTTATAAAAGGAGGTGAGTAAAGCGAGTGAGTTGTGTAAGGATCGAGTCACGTGGCTCTCGGTTCTCCCTGCAAGAGATTTGGCGTGAAGTTAAAGATAGATAGAATTATTATATACGTAACATGTGCTATTGTATATTTAAACATTGTTTATGAAAATGCTATGGAATGCGCGCTAGATGTAATGATAGCTGCATCAATTCAGTACATACGAGGGGACAGGAGAGGAGGGCAGAAGGTCAAATAAAGCGATGTTGGGCGTTGAATCATCATAGATTACAATGAGCAGTAGCTAAGTACATTCTATTGTTTTGTTCGGAGAACTGTGGAACGAGTGGAAAATTGAATCATTTTTTTTTATACTATGACGAATAGCAAACAAGCATACGGTCCGCCTGATGCAAAGCGGTTACCGTAGCCTATGAACGCTAGCAACAAAAAGAATGTCGCTAGCGCATCGCCACCCCCGCTGTCAACACAGCAACTCCTCATCTTCTGGCGACCTCTATCACTAACAGGAACAACTATCACTAATAAAACAAATAAATAATTCTTTAAATATTAAAACTATATAACATTTCAGACAACTAAATATTGTACTTATATATTATGAGCCTAACATAATTTTCTATCAAGTTTACGAGTAGAAATTTCTTGTTTTAATGGTAGTGCTAGCGTGCAATAAAATATAAAGCCGCTCTTAAAGGAGTTTGAGGTTATGGCGTATTAGATTGTTCTACAATAAATAGGTTATGGTACTACCTGTTTGTTTGATTATGTGCATGTGTGGTGAAACAGATAAAGTCAGTGTTGCCTCATTTATCGCACGTAGCGTATAAAGCGATGATGGTGCAACCAGTGGTAACTCGGTTACCGGTAGCTAATAATTATGTGCATTAACACAAGGAATTACTGTATCTTCCTGATAATTATTTTCCTGGCGGTTTAACTTTGTGGGGTAATTACGTAACTTATTGATCGATCGGTATCGTTTTCATTTCCATCTATTTTTATGACTCATCCAGTCATCTTTATGTCTTACTTTACTAACGTCTAATTCGTATATAATTTAGTATAGTTTGTGTACTCCATTACTGACTTACGAACTATTTCAAATGCCTGGTACAGCTATGTGCACGTCGTGTTTAACATTTGTGCCGCTCTTTGCCGTACGTAATAAAAGTTACAATTGCCCTTTGAGTGTCAAGCGTGATTCGTTCTTAACTATGCACCCACTACATTAATAACCGATTTATATACCAACCACTACCACAAACTCTTCTGTTGTGTCTTTAGGATAGGCTTACTTACAAACCACTTGATAGCGCGTGAACGCACCCCACGCTCAAAAATGTTATGCATCGCTGTTATGCTCATAAAAATGTATCGCATGAATAACTCGGCAATTCGAGCCTACTGACCAATGGCAGAATAATTTAACCAATAAGCCGATAATTGCCGCGACGTTGTTCCGCGAAGTAGCCAATAAGAGCAGCGCATTCAAATTTACCCCCGACCCGTAGCAGTGAATTAAGTTTCTACGTAATATCAATCTTATCAGTTCTCTGTAGCTTATTTCCTTCATGGGTAAATATTGCATTACCCGACGCGCAGCTTCACCAGCAGGATTCACCATCCATGGATATATATCGTGATATAATACTGGCGCAGCGCATGTACTGACTTTGTTAGCGATGTCATCGCTCTATATGTGGTCTCATTTACAAAGACGTGCGCCCCGCAGCGATACCCGCCGCATGCTCTACCGCAAGTCACGCTATATTCCGAACAAACGCTTGCATATGCATGGACACCATCTTGAAAAGCCATAAGTTCGAATTGATCACACAAACGGGTGCATAACACATTTTCGAGATTCATGCTGTATAGGGTTCAGGTCGAGACTTCAGGAAGCAAGAATTCCTGGGAAATTTGACTCTACTCGAAACGAGAAAAAAAGTGTCGAGAAATCGCGTCTTGATTGTGTATGCGGTCTCGACCTCTTTTCATTTTTATTTATTTATTTATATTTTGAGGTTAATAAACTAATCTGCTTTGATTTTCATGTTTTATGAGGTTTTAACGTAGGTATGTATATATGTAATTAAAAGACTATGTACTCAGCCGCTTTAACGGTAGATTTTTAGGGAGACTAAAAGCACAGAATATCTAATAGTACTCTAAAAGTCAATTCTTTAGTTGATTATGAAGACATTTCTCTGGTAGATTATATATATTTATATTCAAAAGAATGCATCTAATAGTATGAAGATACTCGTTATTTTAAGTGATACTGAACCTGTAAAGGAAATATTTATTATTTAATTTACTAAATGTATAGCCAATTGGGCGTCGCAGTTTTAATAATAATAATATGTAAGTATTACCTTACTATTTGTTTAATGCCAAATGTACTCAAATTTAGCTATTTTGTTTAAAATATGTGTAACCGTTTAAAATGTGTGTTATTTTGTCTAAAATATGTGTATATACGTACTATATTTTTTCCATTTCTATACTTCTCGAATATTCTAGAATTCGTTTATATACTATACTTAGTCGAGAAATCTCGAACTCCGGGATATAAAATAAGTCGAAAAATCAGCAACCTTAATTCCGCATCATTAAAAAAAGTGCGTACAGTAATTTTTTACATAAAATTTTGCAAATGAACATGTAGGTCACCTGATAATGAACTCTATCATTTTTGACCATCAAACCATTGCCAGCCTTATTAGAGTAATAATGCTTTTCTTGAAGGCCCTGATGCTTAGAGCATTCACCCTTCATGTTACACATTTTCAGGGTTTTTTGACGAGTTCGGTGTCCAGTAGTAACGGTACTTTTACACCAACATTCGTGGGTTCGATTCCCACACAGGACGAACAAGTGTGCATGAACATGTCTGTTTGTCTTGGACTGGGTGTTTTTAAGAGAGGTAGGGTGCATCAAAGCAGCTCGTCTTGAAAAGTACCCTCACCGCCTAAAACCGCTGCAAAATAACAACTCCCTGTAAGATTGTTGTGTTCCTGCATGTGAGTGAGGCCACCGGTAAGCTCATAAAAAGTTGCTGTGTTAGCAGGAGAGGTGACATCGCGCGAGTGGTACTCAATGTATTGCAAGCGTTCATAGGCTACGGTAACCGCTTTACATCAGGTGGGTCGTATGCATATAGGTATGTCTCCCGTGGTTGTATAACAAAAAAGAAAGCTGATTCCACAATTTCACCATACATAGTTCACGACATTCTCCTTATCTTTAAAATATGATGAACGATCCACAACCTTATCTGGAGTAACAAATAAGTTTTGTTTACTCTTTCGAGCTTTTGTTTGCAACCTGTCGCTGCAGATAAAACATAATCTCCATACGAAATAACTGTTCCATCTGTATGGTACGCCCACTCAATAAGAAGTTAGTAACTGAACGCATAGTTATGCCTATCCTATCTTATCGTGCTTCAATATAAGGTCAACTCAGCTACACATCCTGCGTGGCAACTGTAACTTGCCCCGCATGGTGTGTAGCTGAGTGTACCTTTTAAAGTTATTATCTATCTATAACTTCACGCCAAATCCCTTACGGGGTAGGCAGAGTGAACCGAGCGCCACGTGACTGGATCTAACATACCTCACTCGCTTCTTTAACATTCATTGCTCTTTTCATGCACATTCACCGGTTTCTAGGGCTCCTGACCTTCTGATAGAACACGACCAATTTGATCATAGTAGGTAAGTCTGGGCCTTCCTCGGCTCCTACATCTTTCTACTTTTGCATTGTATATCTGCTTTGTCATTCTTTCATCCTGCATTCTTTCTACATGTCCGAACTAACGGAGCATGCCTCTTCTTATTTTAACACCGACGCTCTCTTTCAGACCAACCCTGCTTCTAACCTCATCATTGCGAATACGGTCTACAACCGTTACTTTCATGCTCTCTCTGCCATACCCAGCTCTCGCTTCCATAAGTAAGCGTTGGGACCAGCACTGCATTGTCTATATCCAGCTGTGCCTTCTGGCTCAGGTTTTTACTGCCAAGAAGTTTAAAGTTATTATTGGTTCCTAATATGATTTTTACTCATTTAAAGAAAGCTGTTCTCAATGTATTTACACTTTTGACGAACTCTACGGCGAATAGGTTAGCATTGCCTCTTTAATATCAACGATCGTGGGTTCGATTCCCGTGCATGACAAATATTTGTGTGAAGAGTGTTTTTTATACAACGTCATGGTTAAAGTAGCTTATGAAAGCTTACGATACATAAAGTGCTACTCGTGCGTTGCCGCCCCAGCTGATAACACAGCAACTCCTTAGGAGCTTACTGGCAACGTCACTCTACCCTCTAGGGAGTTGTTATTTGACTGCGGTTCTCTGAGTGGTACTTTCCAGTCGGGCTACTTTGATGTGCCGTACCTCTCTTGAAAACACCCAAACCAAGACAAATAGATATGTTCATGCACACAAATGTTTGTTCTGTGTGAGAATGGAACCCACGAGCGTCAGTGTTAAAGTAGCGTATAAGATGTGAGTGACTCAGGGTCACCTCGAGGGTCAAAAGAGACCTCGGCTTCACGCGATGCATGCTGGTGGTCAACAAATATGGTTGACTCCCAAAGGTACTATTTAGTCAGACACAACCGGACTAGAGAAATCCTACTCCTTGCAAAACACCACAGACAACAACTCTGTAAGGATTATTGTGCTCTTGCATGCGAGCGACGCTACGGAAATGGTTAAGAAGGTGTTGCATTAGCAGCAGCGATAGTAATGGGAGTGACAATACGCCCGACGTAGTATAAAAAATATTGTATCGTAACAAGTCTTTAGGTCCAGCAGTTTAGACTTTGAATTCTGTCTATCTATATGTCACTGCGATCGTGTATAGACTAGCTCCGTCAGATTTGGTTTCTTCAAAAATACTGCATGGCTATAACCTTGTACTACTACGAGGCATCAATTTAACCCCAAATTTCCATCCAACAAAAACATCCCAACAACTAAACATTCCAACTTCTATCTATCTATCCTTACACACCTCACTCACTTCCTTAACATTCATAGCTCTTCTTATATCCACATACGCCTTTCTAAGGCACCTAATATCACCTTCTAATAAAAAACGATAAATTTGTCGTATTTCTATGAAGTTCGAAAATTAGTATAATAATATATGAATTCGAGCATACGAGACGGCAGACAAACATTTTTAAATGTCAAATATAAAAGCAATATGCATTTGTCTCCTTTCTATTGGTCATTATTTATAATGTATGCGTATAATAAATAGTATGAGGTTGTTTTATCTTAAAAATAGTTTATTGTCGAACTGTATATATCTTTAATAGCAAAGTATTACTATTAGATATAACATATAATAAAGTTGCGGCAATAGAGATTAGATAAAGATAAAAATAATTTATTTGATATTATATTTACGGGCACTAAGACACGTCATACATTCTTTAAATTAATAATATTATATCTTAATAATTTTCCATAGTTTTTTTTTTACTTTTACAATTACAAACATAGTTAATGTTACGGTGGCCGCTTTAAAAAGGGTGTATTGACATTATTAAAAAAAAAAATTGAGAAATTCGCAGCACAGCATATGAATTTATAAAATATTTATAAAAGCTGACTATAAACTCATATACTGAGTGTATATAAGTTCATAAAAAAAACTTAAAACATGGAATGTCGACAAACTCGAAAATAATTGCGCTTGATTTTAAAAATAAAAACTGTCAACATTGTACTCAAGTGCATACGTATGTCCAACCATATTTGTCTCAAGAATTGAGATGATTGAAAAGCAACTTAAACCTGTTTACTTGTAACTTAATGGATCTCAAAATAACGATGTTGAATGATGATGACGAAAAATCAATACGTATCTTTCTGAAGGCATTTTCCTCAAGTTTTTTTATTTATACAACTTCGAGAGATCAACGAGCATATGTCTCACATGACGTGAAGTGGTTCTACGAGGAGTATTTCTTGTGCGTTGTCCCGCCGCTGACACAGCAACTCCTTAGGAGGTTACTGGTAACCTCAATCTCTCGCAAGAACATTACAATCCTCCAGAAAATTATTTGGCTGCGGTCTTCTGTGGTGTGCAGGGTACTTATCCAGTCGGACTACTTTGATATGCCCTATTTCTTTTTCGACAGACTCAAGTTTGTTAATTAGCAGAGTGCACCAAGTGCTGATGAGGTTGGCTTTGACTCTAAAAAAATCGGCCAAGTGCGAGTCGGGTTCCGTACCATTATCTAAAAACGGCAAAAAAATATCACGTTTGTTGTATGGGTGCCCCCCTTAAATATTTGTTTTATTTTAATTTAATTATTTATTCTTAAAGTGAATATATAACAATATATAACTAAATATTCTGTGAGTACCTGTTGCCGTTATCAATATCGAACAAAAAAAAATCGGCCAAGTGCGAGTCGGACTCGTGCAAGCCCCCTTAAATATTTACTTTATTCTACTTTTTAGGGTTCCGTACCCAAAGGGTAAAACGGAACCCTATTACTGAGGCTCCGCTGTCCGTCCGTCCGTCCGTCCGTCCGTCCGTCCGTCTGTCACCAGGCTGTATCTCATGAACCGTGATAGTTAGACAGTTGAAATTTTCACAGATGATGTATTTCTGTTGCCGCTATAACAACAAATACTAAAAAATAGAATAAAATAAATATTTAAAGGGGCTCCCATACAACAAACGTGATTTTTTTTGCCGTTTTTATAGATAGTGGTACGGAACCCTTCGTGCGCGAGTCCGACTCGCACTTGGCCGATTTTTAGTATTTGTTGTTATAGCGGCAACAGAAATACATCATCTTTGAAAATTTCAACTGTCTAACTACCACAGTTCATGAGATACAGCCTGGTGACAGACGGACGGACGAACGGACGGACGGACGGACAGCGGAGTCTCAGTAATAGGGTTCCGTTTTACCCTTTGGGTACGGAACCCTAATGATAGTGAGCCACATACATGAAATATATATTATTTACTACATTTTGATCTGGTTTTCGCTCTGGATAGCGGAGGTCTGATAGCAGTCGCTCCATGTAAAAGTGAGTATCTTTGCCAAATCCTTAGTCTTAGGTAGCTAACCCTAATGGATTAGCCAGTCCTAATGGATTAGCTGGCCGCTAAGAAGAAGAAGAATGTTTATTACACTACTACGACTACACTACTAACTCTTCCCACTGAAGGGATATAAGTCTCCCTTCAATCGAAGTGGTTTAGAGCATACTCCGCCACCGAGTGCTCAACTGCGTATTGGCGAAGAATTTTCAAGCCACCCGAAAAGCATTGACTTAGCTTAATGTCATCGACCGACGGCTTAACGTGCCCTCCAAACTCGGAGAAGCTCGAGATAGATAAACCCATCATTAGACTGACTGCGGTCGTCATTGTTTAACCGGTGTGTTTGGTTAGAATGACATGTAAAGACGCCATCGAGCTTGTTACAGCTATATTGTTTATCAATAAAAAATATCAACAGTTAGGAATTTTTAATATCTAATTAATAAGACAATTAATTAAGAAATTAACAAACACGCCTGCCATTTCATCTAATAAAAACCCATTTAAACTAATAAGTATACAGGATTATTGAATAAAGTGTTACATATAAAGTCAATAAATTACATGTTATTAATTAGAAAGTCGTTTTAAACGTAGGTATAAGTTGTATATATTTTTGAAATCACCTTTATTTTGAATGCCCCACTCGATAGATTTGAAAGATTTTATTTCGTCAGTCTACACAATAGATTTCTTTTTATACTACTAAGGTGGCAAACAAGCATATGGCCTACCTTATGGTAAACAGACGCCGTAGCCTACGGAGATTTGCAAGACCAGGGGCATCACTCATGCGTTGCCGGCCCTTTAAAAACCTCTTCACGCCTTGCTTGAAGAACTCCATGCTGTAGACCCTAGGGAAAATCACGGCTGAAAGCTGGTTTCATAACTTGAGAGTTCTCGGAAGTAAACTTCTCTCTGGAACCCCACAGTACGCGACCATTGCGGTTCCAACATGTGAGGATGAATCGAACAACCCTTCAGAACACAACCCGTTGCACAATCGGTAGAACATACAAAGGGAGGCAAAATCTCTCCTTAAACTTAAGGGTTCAATACCACGTGTAAGCTTAAGATCGTCTTCAGAGTCCGAGTCACACGGTCCAAGCTAGTATCCAGGTGCTCACGCCCAAATATAACTGCGGTACTCCACGTGCGGTATGATTTGAGACTTATTGTAAGGTATGATATTAGACAACAAGTCTTTGCCCCGCGCTGAAGTCTTTGCTCTATTGAGCACACCAAGTTTTTTGGACGCCAGCTTGACCTTTTCCTCCAGGTGACTTCGATATTGAACTTCACCCGAGATCTCGACCCTAAGCATCCTAATACTTTTAACGATGGTAAAAAGTGTGTTCTGCAATTCAGTAACCACAGCAAATGGCCGCCACCAGTCAGATATTCTCGTTAAATATCCTCCATTTCAGACACAAGTATATTGCGGCTTTCTCCACAAGGGAACGAGGCATGTCAGCACGGCCTTTATAATAAATGTCCCGGGTGCTGTCATCCGCATAACAATGAATACCATCAACTGACAACATGTCATTGATATACAGCAAAAACAGCGTCAGAGACAGTACAGAGCCCTGTGGGACACCAGCATTGATATCCATGCTATCGGAGCAACTATCGTCTCTACCACGGCTATTATGCATGCTGGAAAAGAAGCTGGCAATCCATTTACACAAACCCTCGAGCAGTTCGTATGATGGTAACTTCGACAGAAGTCCTCAATACCAGACCCGATCGAACGCCTTCGCCATATATACGCTGACTGCCAATGCGTCACCTTGATTCCCAATCGCCGAAGCCCAGCGGCGTGTAAGATACATAAATCTATCACAAGCATATTAGAAATTTTAGCTTGACATGTAAAATTTTACGACTATTATAGCCAGAGTATGATTAATTATTCAATTGTAGTCATTATACCCGCATTGTGAATCATATTATATAATCCCAAGAAAAAAGTAAAGATTTTTCACACCCTATGTCACAATCATTTAAATAGAAAGGTTTTATTTTCTCACAATCTAAAAAGATTTAGGGACGGAAAGGAAACTTTAAACAGACCTGCCATTTGACGCAGACATGCTCAATCGAAACAAAACGTCTTTCAATTTACGGGCAACGGTAAATTTTTTGTCTGCCGGAACCGAATTTAATCGGTACCATCCGCACTCGAGTGCCGGAAACCCTAGAGATTTGATAAAAACACCTAACAAGCGGCCCATTCATCATGAAAGCGAAAGGTTCTCAAGGGCCCGAAACTTCGTTGAGAGATGTAAGAGCCAAGGTACACGATGCGTTGAAATGTTCTTTGGATGTTCTTTTGGAGTAACACAGGACACATCGAGTTCATAACTCCCGTCCCTATATGTTAGTCATCAGTTCTATAGAACTGTTGCCACAAAGCCATTATCTTCCCAATTCGATCTGGAAAGCCATGAACACTTTAGGCTGACATAGACCAAGAAAGGGAGAACCAGAAAAAGCAGATATTATATACGCAGCTGTCCTTCCCCAACAATCTAGCGATTAGAGCCATGGTGTGCCAAAACTGACTAAAATCGTAAGCAAGTAAAAATCACCTTTTTTATTTTTACATTATGTAAAATAATATACTAAAATAAATAATTTAAAAAGAATGTTTACTAATTTCCTTTCGAAATTAAAAATATAAAATTGAAATAGTATAAAATATAAAATTGAAAAAACCCAAGGTCAATATAATCGTATTTCAGTTCTAAATAACCATGTACTCGTATTATTGTATTTTTTGTTGTACCATATAAGATCTTCCGCTTTCAATTACCAATCCCAACCGCTATTTTGAGATTTATCACAGGTCCACCCAGAATGACTCAGAGAAGCAAAGCCCTACACTTCATACGCGGTCTTTAACTACGAGTACTCTCTCCAGTCTCTCTACATTTACTTAGCTGATATGCCGATATTATTCGGCCTACTGCTACTGCAACAGCTCAGCTCTTTTTGAATTCTATCCAGCATAGCTTTTGTACTCGGCTGTGGACAGCCAAGCATTACGAGACACATTATATTGTAAAAGTTTGCACTAGTTATTTGTACACTAGCCATTTATGGACTAACGTAGTAACATCGTAATATCGTATCATGTGATTCGGCCCTTAGAGATTTGAAAATCTGAGAACCTTTCTAATAGTGTTACACAACTTGGAGTACAATTGTTGCTACAATCTTGATAATTCTTTTATTATCATGTTGGAATGTTTTCATAAATAATTTATAGTTACGCAACTTTGTAGAAAACGTGTATAACTAACAAATTTACGTGCAGAAATCGATAGTAATTAAGAACCAAATAAAAGAATACCTGTGTGTATGTGTATGCATGTGTATGTGTAAATAGGTATATTAACAATTTTTGCGTTCGATTTTCCTCTATCCTAGCTGCCGATCTAATTAGCAAATTTTTTTGCAGTTTTACAGAGGTTATAACACATTATGTCATAGACAACTCAACTAATTAACACACAAAGCATACATAGTCTAATTATAGTTTCTCTATTCAGTAATGTTATGAAATTTATTATTATCGTTAAGAGTTAAGTGGGTCAAATTCTATGGAAAAACATGACCTGTTTTAAAGGAGAATCTCACTAATCAAGTACATTAGATAGCAGACATTAAAGAGAACAATAAATTGGAAACGATGTAATGCAAGAATATTACGCTGTAATTAATATTTCAGAATAACTGCAGTGGAAAGATGTTTTTAATTATCTCAAATATTATTATAATAATATGTATTTATTAATTTCTAAAATAAAATAGCTTAAAATAGCTAATTAAAAAAATGTTTTATTCTCATTCCCATAGATTCGCAATACTCCCAAATACCTGCCGATTGTTCCGTTGATATGCCCGGGGTGGGTCACGGCGGGCATACATTACATCAATCCTCTCAAAAGGGCCTCTACGCATTGGATACATATGACTGAGACGCAAATGGCTGAGATTAAGGACTAGAGATAAATGAATAAACCAATAAATACTTTAAGGTAAGATAATTTTTGTTTGTAGTTGTATTTTTAATTAGGAGACTTTTACATTACGCATGTATGTTACATTTAAAACATTTTTCAATAAAATTATCTTTATTATAGATAATTGATAGAGCTCTAAATCTAAATCCAAAAATGTTATCAATTTAAAAATGATACTAAACAGTTTTGGTTGTGACCTATCAGTGGGCCGTACGCATGCGACTATCTCGGGTTAAACAAATGTTTGTTCAGACAACAGACCGACCGCCTGCTTAGAAAAACATACGAAAATCAATAGTGACTCACTCTCATCTACCTACTATTCATAAATGTTTGGGATCAAAAGTGGGATTCAACGGAAATAAATGTTCAAAGATCAACAAAAGGATCGTGTTGATAATTCGTTCTTTGTAAAGTTCTATCTGTCCAGTCATAAATATAAGGGAATAATTGTCCAGTCATAAATATAAGGGAATAAAAAGGGAATTGGAATAGACTAACAATGAAAGTATAGTTAAACAATAGTCAAAGGTCTACCTGTCTATGTGTATAATTATGTAATTCTCTCCCTACATTGAGGTTGCCGGAAGGGATTGCTTTACCGATAAGATGGTTAGCGATTATACTGTATGTGTTTTATTGATTATTTTATTTTGTTCCATTTAATTAAAGTTAGTTCATTACTCATGGTGCGCACATAGCGCGGATAATAATGTGAATTTTAAGGTTCTTGCGCAGGTTAACGCAACGTGCAAATTGCCGTGTAATGAATTGCGGAGTCCAGTGACTCCAGGAGTTTCCAATGCAAGCCACCCGCATGTAGCCCACGCTTTTACTTATTTCAAATATTCGCAGCTACAAAATCTAGCATAGTACACAGGTAAGTACAGAAAACAAATGTAAGCTTGGACATAAATCAAGTCAGATGATAAGATGACAGATATAAAAGAATTTTAAAAAGATATCAAGAAAGTAGTGCTTATCCTGTCACAAAACAAATATTTGAAAAGTATGATATTATCTAATCATACAGACAACTAGCACGCTGATATATAATTAAAGTTAGTTCATTATTCATTTATCATCAATGAAGACTATCTAAAATTTAACCATTAACTATTTATGTTTAAAAAATATATATTAACGTGTTATATCAGATTTTCATAGTAGTTTCCTGTGATAATAATAATCATAAATAAGAGCATAATCACACTGGCATATTAGTCTCACATCATCATAGATTCCGAGAATCAAGTTAATTTCTCCGAATATCATTTCTGTGTACGAACCAAATGTTACATCAAATCTTGATCAGAGATTTCAAGAAACATTAATTTTATCAACATTAACTTCGTTCGTTTTATTTAATGTCTCTTAATTTAGTATTTTTGGGAAATATATCTATTAGATACTAACTCAAAATTCTTTGAATCTCTATTCTCGCCAACGTGCTCACTAGACTATTGTTCATACTTTAGTAGTCACACTTACATAATGACTACCGAAGATTTTCGTGCTAAAAATGGTAATTAGTAATAGCGCGTTGACTTATAAAGAATCTATTCATACCCGAGTAAGGTCAGTATATTTTACTATGTTAAATTTACATAAGATGACTCTTATTTACAAGCATGATGTATTTGAATATGAATCTCCAAATATTCAAATACATCATGGATATTATGTCATTAATAATTCAGAATAACTGTAGTGGGAATATGTTTTAAATTATATCAAATATTATAATAATGATATTAAATATATTAATAAAATATCTTAAAAAGTTAGGAGCCTTAGAAACCGGCGAGCATGCAGAAGAGTAATGTATGTTAAAGAAGCGAGTGAGGTGTATATGGATCGAGTCATGTAGCGCTCGGTTGTCTCTGCCTACCCCGCAAGGGATTTAGCGTGAAGTTATAGATAGATAGAATTCCCAAATATACAATCTGCAAGACTTTTTGCTCTTTCTTACATTTGATATAGCAGGTATTTAGACAATAGTGACATTGATATCTTTCATTTTCGAGTACTTTGCATTTATTTATTTTCAATAACAAAATTGACGAGCTCGGTGGCGCAGTGGTGAAACGCGTTGTTACGCAACTTTGACACCAACGCTCGTGGGTTCGATTCCCACACAGTACAAACATTTGTGTGCATGAACATGTCTGTTTGTCTTGGTCTGGGTATTTTCTATGTATAATAAGTATGTATTTACAAAAAAAAAATGTATTTACGTATGTTTATCAGTTGTCTAGTACCCATAACACAAGCTTTGCTTACTTTGGGGCTAGATGGCGCTGTGTAATTTGTCCGACAAAAAAAAATTGTTTTCACGTACTGCTCGTTTCAGAAGTCTAGCTCATGGAACGATCTTCTTACTCTTTTCACGTTCATTTTATCCATTTATATCATTCATACATAATAAATACCTACCACTCCATAATCTATTTAAAGCTATTTCAAATTTTAAATTGAAATAGATACATCCACATTATGGAAGACGTTCTTACAGGATACGCTTACCTTCTGTAACATCTATACTAACTCTATCAATGCTACTTTATCATGTTCACAAAATACATTAAACGCCAGATGTAACACGTGTTACTTAATCAACAAGTGAGCATTTATATTTTAAACCAAGCATTCTTATTATTTTCTTAACATATTTTTTACATCACTCAAAGTGTTTAAGTATTTAATAATATTGAATTCTGGTGCTATATCATCATTTCCATGATTACTTGATAAATTACCTACCTAAGAAACAGTAGTTTTATATAGAAAAATGGTATAATTGTTTTTTAATGACACGTATATGTATAATTAATTGGAATTGATATTGAAAATTATTATGGATAGACTTTTGCCGTTTTAATAGTTGTCTCTTCCTTCATTGTTTATTGATTCCCGTCCCCAGAATTTCCTAGGAACGGGAAATTCCTAGGAATGCTTAATAACACTTCATCGCCTCATCAAATTTGAAATTACCGAATGAATGTAACTCCATCTTTTAAAGAACCAAATTTACGTATTCAAAGTACGTAGATACATAATTAACATAATATATTCGGTAACAATACAAGTATACACAATACAATAACAAAACTACGTCTTTATAAACAGTAATAAAATGATAAAGCTATGAACTCAATAACTCAATGACATTTCATTGTCATGTAAATTGGAGATAACCGTGTTGACAAAGCGATTATACAACAAATTGACTATAATTTAGAACACACGAACACACGAAGCTGCTACTATATATTATTATTTTGAATCATGCGCGATCATTGAAAGCGATGACTCAAATTCTGTTTATTTTTATACAGCATTAGAGAAAAATTGTCACTTTGAAATACGTATGACGCTACACATAATTTTAAAGCAATTCATTTCATGTTAAACAAACCACTATCATATTCATTATCATATTAACATCACTGAATTAAAGATAACTAATGAAAAAGATAAAAAAGATCATAATACCTGAAGTTCTTGATACAAACACAATAGAAATTAAACTGAACACTGCATGGATGCACTCAAAAAACTGGCTGCACTAAATCACAAAAAGGATCTACATAAAACGATCAATATGATAAAAACTGAAACGTGGGGCGGCTTCGATCGGCGTGCGAGAGCAACTGACAGTGAGAAAATCGTCGAAACATGCGCCTGCGCTGCTATAATCCGACCAAATTGAACAAGTCACAAGTTACACGGATGATTATAACTTTAAAGGAAAATTTGAACTGGTCGGTTGCTATCGTGTTTGTACACCGTGAAACTAGTGTATTTTTAGTGATTCCAAGGGCCAGGTAAGAACTGAGGGCCCAAGGGATTTATAACTAGTCTTTCATAGACATTGTTAGAAGTAACAAAGGAAGTATTATGAAGCTATCTCGTCTTTTGTGCTTTGAAATATTACACGGAAAATAGCGACTAATATAAATCTTCGGAGAGTTAAATTTTGAAATATCCTATCATAAATTGGAATGGAAAACTTGTTCGTTAGGTCTATATAATCATATAATTTATTTCTGTTATCCGTGCACATTGGTGTTATACAAGTTAATCTAAATATCAAAGTTAAATGTTATGCATATATCTTTAGAATTAAAGTAACGGAATAGAAAATAAGTCATTATAATCTTCGATTGAAAAGTTTATATGTTAATAAACAATTTTATTATATTTTGGAGATACTGGTTATTATGATAATAAACTATATTGAAGCTCACTACATGGTTTATTTAGTTTTTTGTACACTACTTGTACAGTCAAGTGTAGGAGT
The DNA here is from genome assembly GCA_947507595.1 of Pyralis farinalis. Lineage (NCBI taxonomy): Eukaryota > Metazoa > Arthropoda > Insecta > Lepidoptera > Pyralidae > Pyralis > Pyralis farinalis. The sequence continues at coordinate 11,937,923 of OX382258.1, read as the reverse complement.
ACTTACCTACCTATACCTTGTGATTGACAATCACACACAACTATTGGCATACATGCAAAATTGTTGCCAATAATACGTGCAGACCTATTCAAATATATTCGAAGTGAGAATCGACATCGCGACTTGTGTCTAAATGGAAATCGCCAGTAAACTACTGAGTATGACAAGCTTGACAAGTCGTGAATAACGCGACTTTGACACCAACGCTCGTGGGTTCGATTCCCACACAAGGCAAACATTTGTGTACATGAACATGTCGGTTTGTGTTGGTCCGAATGTTTTAAGAGAAGGGCGCATCAGAGCAGCCCATCTGGGGAAGTATCTCCACCTCACAGAAAACTGCAGCCAAATAACAACTCCCTAGAGGGTTGTTATGTTCCTGCGTGTGAGGTCACCAGTAAGCTCCCAAGGAGTTGCTGTGTAAGCAGCAGAGGAATATATTGTTAGCATTAATAAGCTACGGTATCCGCTTTACATCAGGTGAGCCGTATGCTTGTATGCCTCCCGACGTAGTATTAAATAAAGAGTGTCGAAGATAGTCACTACTATGAACATTCCTAAGCTCATATCAATCATCAATGGTATTAGAAAATAGTACTACATAGTTACTGCAATATACGAGTATAATGGTAACCTATATATATTATATGAAGTGCACAATCTCTCATATCCATAGTAGCATAATTAAACATTTCTGAATAAAGCAGTTCATGCGGCTCTAATTTTTAATATTTGCTTTCATGGCCCTGTATCGCACTACTCCTTTCAGATTTAATTTATTTATGTAATGTATATCCCTCATATGTATATTTTCTCTATTCCATAGACCCCGCATTGCTAATGTATTAAATTTACCTTCACATTGACATCGACGCCTGGGGGTCAGTAAAGATAATATATTCGGGGATCTATCACTAGCATAGTAGTATAAGTTGCTTGCTTTAAATATTTTTATTTAATAATATTTCATGACTAAAAAAAACAGTTGACCTTTCAGTTACTTCCCAGTTACATCCCAATTAAAATTTGACAGTAAGTGAATCTTAACTTTTGGAAATTATTTTAAAGTAACCAACAATTATTTTCAAAATTTTTCTACAATCATATAATAGTACCTTGTCTCTAAAAATCCTATACTTTCTTCGTCCTTATTCGAAAGTAAAATTTGAAATATGAAAGTCAATTCATAACATAATTGGACGATAGCCGCGTTCCAAATAGATCGATCTAAATTCATAAATCGTTTGGGTATCGATTTAGACCATTCGATCAATAACACGGCTGGTGTCAACGCACTGCGCCGCGCCCACTGCCACTGCCCGCTACTGGGAGGACGACTGCTTGGTATAATATGTTAACAGTATCTAAACTACAAAAAACGACGGAATATATTTTGACACAATGTCGGGAGGCATACAAGCGCACGGCGCATCTGATAATAAACATCTTTTAACTGTAGCCTGTGAACGCTTGACGTACAGAAAGTATTGCTCGCGCATGTTGATGTGAGGTGGCTACGCTCGAGCCAGTTAATCTCACTCGTAGGAACACGACAAGCCTTTAAAGAGCTGTTATTTGGTTGCGGTTTTCTGTGAAGTGGTGATATTTCCCTAGTTGGCCTGCTTTTATGTACGGTACATCTGTTAAAAACACCCAGAACAAGACAAACAGACACATTCATTCACACAAATGTTGCGTGTGGGAATCGAACCCATGGGTTCATCAAAAAGTATTTAGTAGGAGTTAATTTATGTAATATAAAGTAACATAAATGTTATATCAGTGTATTACTACTACTATCTATAATCTATCTATAACTTCACGCCAGATCCCTTGCGGGGTAGGCAGAGAGAACCGAGCGCCACGTGACTCGATCCTTACATATCTCACTCGCTTCTTTAACATTCATTGCTCTTCTCATGCACTACTACTACTAGTATATAATTATTTTGGCTTCTGTACTGATGTTAAAGTCCAGCTGTGTAACTATGTAATAATGCAAAGATTGAGGAGCCCAATAGTCGAGGACTACTAGCAACGGCTAATTTTATCCCGAGGGTCGCAGGTTCGATTCCCACATAAATATTTGTGGGTTTAAACGTATCTGTTCGTGTTGAATTCTTCGCCTGGATCTTAATATAAGTACGTACTCAGGAGCCATAGACGCGCACCGGCCGCTTTCTATGTCTCCTGACATCACTTTTAGATAAAATACGAAGGTAAACTAACGTGTTATAATTATATTGTAATATCTCACGATCATTGAATTGTATTTCTTTACGTCCAAGGAGAAGACATCATATAAAAAGTTTATTGATAAAAAAATACACCCAAACCCAATTACAATCAATAATTTCGACAACACAACAATGGCATTTTTAAATCGGTAATTGTTATATTATTGTAGCCGTGAGTCAGAAACTGCAAGGCCTAACCCTTGATCTGGTTGTAAGTCTGTCGCGTCTGACTGACGTCGGCCGACGTCGCGACGTCGAGGCGTGACGACACGTCATCGCAACGACAGATGTTATTTACACTATAGAAGTTTTAACACGTTCATAACAAAGAGAACTGAGATTAATGAAGAAATATCTACAGTTTAGTCTATGAAATCTAAGTATCTTTGTTTTTTTTATACTACGTCGGGAGGCATACAAGCATACGGCCCACCTGATGTAAATCGGGTACCGCAGCCTATTAACACTTGAGATATATTAAGTATCACTCGCGCGATGCCTCCTCTGCTGCTTACACAGCAACTCCTTGGAAGCTTACTGGTGATCTCACTCACACGCAGGAACACAACAACCCTCTAGGGAGTTGTTATTTGGCCGCGGTTTTCTGTGAGGTGGAGGTACTTCCCCAGACGGGCTGCTTAAAACCTCTCTTAAAACATCCAGAGCAAGGAAACAGACATGTTCAATATGTTCATGCACACAAATGTTTGCCTTGTGTGGGAATCGAACCCACGAGCGTTGGTGTCAAAGTCGCGTCATTCACGACTGAGCCACCGAGCTCGTCAATGTAAAAATGTAGTTAAAGTTAAAAGAATATACTGGCATTCCGAGCTTCGATTATGCATTTGACCACAACAATTATAGACCCGTGGAGGGATATTGGAGTAGATGCATATTACGTAACAGTTTATTTCATGTATTATCCTATGACGAGTGTTCAAGGATCTGCAGCAGACGTTGTTGAACTTCTCTGGACAAATTACACAGCACCACCTAGTTCCAAACTAAGCAAAGCTTGTAGAATACTAACTGACAAAACTTACTTTAATAGATACGCATAGCACATAGAAAACAACAAAACAGCAAATAGAGAGATGTTCATGAAAACAAGTGTTTGTCTTGTGCTGGAATCCAACCCACAATACCTCGTCATAAAATAGCCTTTGTAAATCTGCCTCGTCAATGCATTGTTACATCTCTGAATAATTTTTTTTCTCAATTAAATTAATATACCTTATTATTACGTATTTGCAAAATCAGTAACGAAGACTGACAAATTGCAGAAAACGAACATGTAGTAGTATATATGTCGGCACGTCTAGAAGTTTCTAAGATAGATGCTTAAGATTTAAATAAGTTTAACATAGAAAAACAATAGGAAATTATACGATGAACGGAAATCCACTTAATCCACTAGTGTATAGAATTTAAGGATTTGCAAAAGACAATATTCAGGCATTACGACATGAAATAAATGCAGACATAACCTTAATTGTGTCACCAGTTCACCATTTCGATACCTATTTAGCACTATTTACCTGCAGTATCTGTCCGTACGGAGCCGTCCAGACGACATGGTATGCTTAACATATTCTACCTGGCATTAATAAATGTTAAACCTTCTGGGCTTAGACCTAAGTGTCAAAATAGTATTGCATTGTTTTGAAATGCACGTGTGTTAATTTTCGACTGCATTGCTAATGTCACTGAGGCGCCGCGCCGGAGTCGAGTCGAAACGAACGCGAGGCGACGAAATGGTGCGTCAGTCCGTCGTATTATAACAAGCCAGCTTTGTATCTTTCACAAAAAATCTAAATAAATGATGAACAATGAAAACTTTAATAATAAAGGCTTAAATCTATCTATAACTTCACGCCAAATCCCTTGCGGGTAGGCAAAGAGCGCCATAAGACGCAGTCCTTACACACTTCTTTAACATTCATAACTCTTATCATGCACGCTCGCCGGTTTCTAGACACTTAAATTAATAGTACTCTTCAAAATATCTGACAAATATAGATTCAGATACAGATACGTTCAGGTATCCCGCTATAATTTGGTCTAAAAACAACGGTCTGTCGCGAACCTTTCGGTTTTTTATACCTCTAAGGTGACAATTACTCGCACGGACTACCTAACTGCCAAGCTTACTGATGTTTACGAGACTAGAAATATCACTAGCGCGTTTCCGACCCTGCAAAACCCTGTTCGCACTTCGTATTTGGATTCCAGTGTGTGACGATTTCGTAGTCATATTGAACGACTGGTGAGGACAACTCCTTTGGTGTTTTACTAATTATACATTAGGTATAATTAGTACACACTTCAGCCAAAGTGTATCAAGAAACTATCTTGGATCGAGGTTGTGAAACCTCTCAGCAATACACTTTTTAAAAATGTACCGCGGACCTTCCAGCAGGATTCTGCGCTGGTCACAAGGCAAGAATTACCCAAGCCTAGCTCGAAACCAACGTTCCGGACTTTATAAGAGCTGAAGAGTGGCCCTCGTCTAGCCCAGATCTGAACCCTTAGATCACAAATTATGGTTAGTTTTAGAGGGCATGGCCTGCTTGAAACGACTCGCCGACATTGTGTATCTTTAGAAATCTCTGGAGCAAGCAGTGGCTAAATTTCCCATGGAAACAGTGCGTAAATCCATAGATTCGTGGCCAGACAGGTTAGAGACCTGTATCAAAGCCAAAAGTCTTGGCAAGCCATTTCTAGTAGAATCATTTATTATTTTTTTGCTGAGACTTCCATAAATAGGTATGCTATAACTCTTATGTTTAATTAAGATTACATTACTTCATAAAAAATAAATGCATATTCATTTGTAACCAAACTTATGGCCGGACTTGGTATATCATCACGCCAAGTTCCTTGCAGGGTAGGGAGAGAGAACCGAGCGCCACAGGACTCAGTTCTTTGATACGCACCTCACTTGCTTCTTCAACATTCATAGCTAATTTCATCCGCCACAGTAACCAGGGGAATGCCGTACAAAAAACAAATACTAATAAACACAGTTAGATACGTATTGTTAATTTTAGAACCCTTTATGAGTGCTACCGACCACAAGCAATCAAGTTATATAACATCAAGTACGCCACAACACAGTTACTATTTGACGATGTGGTAACCATTACATTAGCCTGCTTGCATGGCGAAATCCAAACGGTTAGAATATTGCACTTACTTATAACTTTTGTTCAGTTACAGGCTGACACACGTATGACAGAGCCGCTTATAGGTTGCATTAGAAAAGCTTTGTAAAGATAAAGACTTTATTTGACATTAGGCCCTCGTAAGTTTTCTTATATTTTTAAATGAAATCTTATTCGTTTCTCGTGGTTTTCATTATCCTTTTTTAATCTACCAGCTGTTGGCGAATGGAAAAAGAAGAAATGCCAAAAGAAACTCTTTTCAGATCGTCTATTAGACAGATATTACAATAAATTTATGTCAACATGTGCCAACATTAATACAATTTAAACGACTTCTAAAAGGAGAAGGTACTAATTCGAGGTATGCGATCTTCGTAAATTGTTAATCGTTTTTGATAATTCCTTTTTTTTTGTTGAGAATATCCTAGTATTTATTCTATCCCATACTAAATTACGTCACGTTACAACTTAAATGAAGTCAGTTTTATGGTTTGTTTAAACACTTTTTATTGTAAAAATACTGTCTAAGTTGCAACGCTCCAATCGTTAGATTAGTCATGAGTACGTTTGATGCAATTACCACTTCATTGAATTCTATTTGACTTTACTCAAGACGATTAAAATTTTTAAACCACATAGTTATCTTCACTTATAATCCTCATAACTCTAGCTTTATAACGTCGTAAGCAAATTTCAGCTTACCCATGTAATATAACTACAAATTTTATAATTACAGCAGTATAAATAAAAACCGTAAAACTGACTTCAAAGTAATTGTTGTTTTCGGGCTTGTATGTGTACATTCAGGCCCGAAAACACGTATTTATACCAGACGATTCTTTATCCACTGGGCTATCACTGGACTAAAATTCCTATTAAAATAAAAGTTCGGTTAGAGAAGAGTTTTGGTCCTGCGAGAGAATAATATAGCCGGGAAGTTTCTAAAAAGTTGTTACATTTGTAAGACAACACGTGAGTGATAAGTTGCGGCATGCCTGCAACTTATCACTCACGTGTTGTCGCCTTACAATTGCTAGGCTAGGAAATATGCATATGCGTCTCCCGCTTGAGTATAATAACGGTCGAGGCCAGCACCTATTTATATAAATACGAAATATTGAATTGAATTATTACTTTCACGACAATATTACAAAGCGTTCGAGTTTATAAGGTAATGTAAAATAACACCTATAAATAAGAAAGCAAGTTTACAAAAACGTTCATTTAATTTGGCAGCGTGTGTATTACCCAGTAATGGCGAAAAAGCGCAACAAGGTTGGTCAGGCGCCGCGCCGGCCGCGTCGGCCGCGCCAGTCTACACGATAGCCGCGCAACGACTCTACTTTTTTTATTTATTTTCTCTTTTATTGTCTTCGGCGTTGTACACAGCGCACACTATAGACAAAAGTTTCTTTGTTTTCTATTAATATTACTTATTGATTATTGCCCAGCTTTAAACTGAAAGGACAACATTGGTGTAGTAGAAGTGGAGAGAGAATAATGTAGTTTTTTTCACATGGCTTCAAACTATCTAATTATAGTAGAGAGAGAGATACGAGTAGGCAAACTAACTAAAAAAAACACTATTACTGTCACTCTAATGCATATCCTGTCTGTAAGTATGTCCCAGGTAACTCTCTTTTCAAATTTCATTTCATATACCTACCAGAAATTAGAATATATTGTGTAGACAGATAAACCCAAAATCAAATATTTAATTATCTATTAAAAAACAATTGAATTATCCTTATAGAGGTATCTTTAGGGAGGTTCTATACATAAAATTAAGTCAAAAATTTAAAAGTTATGGAGTAGAGTACAAATTTATATTTATTTTTATATATTATTTATGAATGGCATGAAACTATATATTGATAGACAAGTCATAATATACTATATTTTGTACTTAAGTATTTCCTTAAATAAATGTTTTACGATGGTACGATATCCTTCGTGTGCTAGCTCGACCTGAACTTAACCGATTTCTTTCATATATTACAAGTGCTCTGAGTCTGAGTGTTATTGCCTTAGAACGGTAGGGTTTTTTTTATACAACGTCGGGAAGCATACAAGCGTACGGTCCACCTATTAACGGTACCGTAGCCTATTAACGCTTGTAATATATTAAGTATCACTCGCGCGATGCCTCCTCTGCTGCTTACACAGCAACTCCTTGGGAGCTTACTGGGTTGATCTGAGCCGGTCAACAAGCAGGTAGTAGACATAGCTAGTCGGCTGGACCATAACGTATTGATTATATATCTATATTATTTCAGCTGAACGCTATTTGACTGTGATTTTAACTCCCCATAGCCGCGCTATGGGGAGTTAAATAGCCATAGCCCCATAATCGCACACATTCAAGTCGTAGGTTATAGGTAGATAACCTACGACTTGAATGTGTGCGATTTAATTCCGTTCTACTGATTGTACATTGGGTTGAGAAATTGTCCAATGTTATGCCTACAGCAGTCTCAAATACACACTGTACAAGCTGCTTGTCAATTTTTACATGACCGTCTACAGATCACTTAATATGATGACATCGCTTCGAGCCGCACACGCTTTAGACACTTTATCGTCAGGGATGTCTTGTATACTGTTTACGGAAAATATACGTCAGCTGAGCAAAGACAGAGTAGCTCGTTCACTGCAGTAAAAACCAATCTGCTTTTAAGCAGGTGCTTTGCTCGGTCTGAGTTAGTCCCAATGTCATAAGGATATATTGTTATGTCCTACGACACAGCAAGTTGACACTTTATTTAAATTAAGGTTGTAAATATGTAGGTAAGTGGGTGAACTACACATAAATTGTGTCTGTAAAGGTTACCTACGTAAAATTTTATTTATCTTTTATTTGATACGAATTTATTTTTTAAATATTTAAGACACGATATAAGCGTATTCTTGACTAATAACAAGGTGTTAGTTTTTTTTTTAATCAAGATGTCGGTTCCCGCTCGATCAAATGTGCCCGCGCTGTATTATCATAGTACACGAGTGGCAAGTAAATATATGGCCTGCCGGGTATCGTAGCCTATTAACGCTTACGACACATAGGAGTATCCCTCGTGATCGCACGTTACCAGCGGCTGCCTGCAGCACATCCAGAACCTCTACTGCAGGTTTAAGTGATTCCCTGCAATATGGCGAAGCGCAGTATTTCCAAGCCCCCGAAAGCCTCTAAACTATCTTTATCATGTAGTCAATTCGCACGTATAATCTTTTATTTTTATAGAACGTCAGGAGGCATGCTTGAATACCTACCAGATCAGAGGGTGACTCTGTACAAAAATCGTCTGCGTGGGTACCTCTGTCTCACCTATTTCTTGCGCCAAGCAGCTATATTTATATAGCTGTGTTGCGGTTTGAAGGGTTAGATATGGCAGTGAAATTACTGGGTATTGTGACGAAACATCCTTAGGTCATAAGATTGGTAATGCGCAAGTAACATCCCCGTGATGTTGCGAACATCAATAAACTGCGGTAACCGCTTACCATCTAATGCGGGCCGCATGCTTGTTTGCTAATCTAGTTTGATAAAAAAAAAGATATAAGACGGTTACCGTAACCTATTAATACTTGTAACACATTAAGTATCACTAGCGCGACGCCGCTTATGTTGCCAAGCAACTTCTTAGGAGCTTACTGGTGATCTCACTCACTTGCAGGAACACAATAACCCCCCAAGTCCTATGAGGTGGAGCTACTTCCCTAAACGGTCTGCGCCCTACCTTTCTTAAAAATTAATGTTAACATAACGTTACTTGACTACATGTTCGATTGACAACTGTATAGTCAATCTATTTTACAATAATATTAAATTATACCTTTTCTTGAAATCATTTAAATTGGATTAAAAAAAGTACCCTTGGAAAATTGGAAAAAATACCCATGTAATAGGCCGGTTCTATATCCACTGGGTCATCACTGCTTTCGGATTGCAGACCTGAGTATTTGATGTTAATTTCAGCTTAATAGATCCACCCGTCCCTGAGAAAAAAAGGGTCTTGGCATACGGAGAGACAGACGGATGACAAGTGATGATGAACCCTTATAGGATCACATTGTTGTCTGTGTATCAGCGTTTCCTTTTGAGGTACTGAACCCATAAAAAAACTGGGGCGCTCAGGTACTTACATACATTAATGGCTGGAATAACATTACGAGTACTTTTTTTGTTTATCTGACAATTTCGCTATTTAAGAAGTATTTATTTTTGTTCCTGAATTTTAACTTGTTTTTGCGGTTACGCCACTAAGATTAAATGCGAACAAATCTAATTTTATACGATATACAATACGGAAATTTGCGGCTGCTAACTTGCGGTTATTGTCAATCAACTTGCATTGTAAACATATCAATCAATATGAAATTAATGTAACAATTGTTATAAGGGCTGTGGTGGGTGGTGTTGTTCTAATAAATCAAACTTGACAGACATACATTAGGACACACCGACATATAATATTTAGTATATTATATGTCGGTGCATACTCGTATATTTATTGTTAAGTTACTTTTACTTAAAAATCGAATTACACAGTTTCATAATAAATCAGCCGCGGTTGCATTTGAAACAAGAAACATCTTCTTCTTCTTAGCGTTATCCCTTTTCCTAACTCATTAGGATTGACGGCGTCCGCTACCTAAGCCAAGTATTTGGCGAAGATAATGATTTTCAGCGAGCAGCAGCAGCGACTGCCTTCAGACCTCCACAACTTAGAGAAAAAAACTGGTCTTTTCTAGGTTCGGTAACACGTCTTTCGAAATATAATTTTCTGGACGTGTGGGTTTCCCCCGCCAAGATTGGAACCGGGGACCAGTTGGTTGTTATTGGCAATACTAGTCAATAGACCGGTTCCTTATCCACTGGGCTCACACTGCTCCATGATTAAAATGTTACTCGACTGATTAAGCTAGAAATCTGATGAGGGCTAAGTTAGCTCAAGATACTGCTATTAAAAAAAACCGCTCGATTGGTTTCGCGTTTCGAAAGGAAAATTCAGACCAAGATATACGCACACATTTACAGACACATGCATACGGATATCCTATCAAGTATGATATAAAATAACTTGTCCTACCTCTCTTTTGGTCAGAATAAGTTGGGTTGTAAGTGCTAGTCAAAGCCAATCTTACCGTGTTGCACCCTTGTAAATAAAAACCGAGGTTCTGACGTAAGAAAAGTAGGGCACAACAAAGCAACCTGACTGGAGAACTACCTTCACCACACAGAAGACCACAGCGATTAACAACCAGGAGGGTTGTCGTGTTCCAGTGGGTGAATACAGTCAACAGTAAGGCATTAAGGACATACAATTTTTCAAATATAACGTTGTTTAAAAAAGTCACAACGTAAATTTCATGGTCAAGGTTTTATTTTCCTATTTCTTTAAAATTTAATTTTGAGCGTTAAGATATGGTCGACAGATGTAATGATCAAAATTGTCACACTCTCTCGTTTCATTATCTTCCTGATTTCGGGGAATTTATTGTAATAGCCCTAAAAGTGGAAATTCGAATTCAGTCGTTAATTGCATTTAAAAAGGTATATAAACTATTTTGAGTGTATTTTTGTAAGCATGTGTAAGTTCGAGTTTAAATAAATAAAAAAAAAACACTTTAATATTTCTATAAATGGGCAGACTTTCCAATTTGTCAAGGGTTTAGAGACGGCTTCGCACGAATGACACCGTACGCTGTTTTGCGACTTTAGAAGTATAAAAAAAATTAGAGTATCATCACATCATTTTTTAAATTAATGTTAAAATATATGTAACTTGAAATAGAAATTGAAAGGAACTTCTATAAAACTATGAAATTTAAAACATCTTGAGCACACTTAACTTTGATAAAATGACACAAAGCGTAACGCTTGACGATTTATTTTTTGACTTTAGATCAAATGGCTCTAAACTAACGTCGTATTAGTCAGCCTCAAAATAAAAATATATATTTCTGATATGTTTCCCACACTTTTCAAATTAAATTTCAATATTCCTACAGGAAATTAAAAAACCTTTCTTAATAGAGTTACTATATTTTTTAAGCAACATCGGGCGGAACACATGCATATGCCCCATCTAATATAAGGCGAATACCGTTGTCTATGAACGCTTGCAATACATTAAGTATCACTCGCGCGATAGCTCCTCTGATGCTAACACAGCAACTCCTTAGGAGGTTACTGGTAACCTCATCAATCGCAGGGACACAACAACCCTCCAGGGAATTGTCATGGCCTGCGGTTATCCGTGAGGTACTTCTCCAGACAAGCTACTTTACGCACAGACCAATACTAACAAACGTATGTCCTGTGCGGGATCGAATCCTTGGTGTTAATGTAGCATTTTTAAACACTCCGTTACCGAACTCGTCAAAATGTAATGAAAGCATGACGAGAATTTTCAATTTGGCATGCTCGGCGGTTCGGGGCTCTAATGTAATAGGGTATGTTAACGCAGAGTCCAAACCGCTAGGCATGTGAACTTGAGATAAAGGTTTCTTGAAAAGTACTTGAGCGGCCGAGCTTTGCGTGGCGTTTTTCTTTTTCGTAAAATAGCTTATGTAGATAAACTTAAAAAGCTAAACCATATCTAAACACAAATTCGATCCAAACCTTTAAAGCCGTTTTCTAGATGCACATATACAGGACTTGTTGTCAAAAACAATAGGATTCACACAGCCAACATTTTCCTAGGCATATCGACATTTTACTTCAAAACATAGTACTCTAACTTCCGAGGTCTTGTTTCGGAAGTTTCCGAATATCGACCAAAATGGAGTTCACAATCGTAATTACTATAAGCAATCGGAAAATTACCTTTTTATTGCATACACAAGGCTAGGTTAGCGACCTTTCGTGCAAGTCAGTAATAAACGCATAATGTTGTACCATTGCGCCATACCAATGAACTATCACGTTGGGCAGCGTGAAAACAGCAATCAACTTGAAATAAATAATCACCATACCTTTATACCGTCTAATGGTACGCGAGAATGTAATAAAAAGTCGAGAGTACAAACAAATTGGTACTATTCAGAGTTTGGGCTGCTACGATGCTGCTTTCCGTGGTATGGCAACCACTTGATTAGCCTATCAAATTGCCAGACGGTCACTAGTATTTTATTGAGAGAAAATATAACCATTGTCATAATATTACAATATGCTATTGTGGTTTTATTATTTGGGTTTGATATTGGGTTTTATTTTTTCTTGTTTTATTACATGCGAGGATGTACATTTTATTTCACATCGTAATGGTATATCATATTTGATGTCAAAATTTATTTATTCGATGGGATTTGATTTTCCTTTGCATAATATACTGTTATCGTATTATTTGCAATTTCAAAAGAAGAGTTCATAAGCCTATTAGCTTAATTAGTATATATATTAAAAATATTCAAGATAACGCTGATAATTCGAATAAGATTCCTATGAATTTAACTTTGTTGTATGACAAGTGTACAGCATATGGGCAAAACTTTACGAATCGGATGATGATAATTTTATATAATAAGTAATTATTGGAAATGTTGAGATATTGACCGCAACAACTACTTGGAAGGGTGTTATTCCCGACAGTTGTTGTGTTAACGGTGGGTACGTTTTCTTCTCGACGTTATATGAAAAATAACGTAGAGGAGAGTTCTCCGGTGCCTTATGTAAGATACTGGAGCTGAGAGTTATAAGTGAGACAAATATCTTCTGAAATAGCATGTGAAAAATAACTCTTGTTGGCGCAATTAACAATTGACGCTCTATTAGTTCAGGAAATTAAAAAAAAGGTTTCCCAGAAGAAGAGTTAAAGGGAAGTTTCAGACGTATCAATTGTACCATTCTGAGGAGCCTAAGAATATCATTAGTCGGTATGAGTGCCACCATTTGATGCAAGCAAACTCTGACACAATTACGGTATCTTCTGGAGACATAGTATCTGTAAATCTTGACCCAAATAAAATAGGTACGGATTTATCACCAAAGAATACTAAACTTGCTCAATTTTTGTGTTGAAATGAAAATTAGTCTCCAACCTACATATTGTGACCTTGATGCGAATTAGTGTTACAACTTCCGTAACTAACCTCTGTCTTAACTAGGATGTTAATTTGTGCCTTTGCTTTCTAAAAAAAACTAATTTGTTCAATTAAACGAACTATTCGAAAGTTTTCCATTTAGCAACATTTTAGGCTTTTATTTTTAACGTGCTAATCACGCCTATCTCATTATTCGAACGCGTAAATAATTTCTATTTTGATTGTACTCAACGGTCGTGCGTTTGTACTCGTAGTTACGTACAAACGTGCGGGTCTGAATTAAATACGTACTAGATGATTTTTTATATACAACTATATAGCAAACAAGCATACGTATTTTAAACATTTATAATTTACTTTTAAGTTAAGAAAATAGTTTACAGATTAGTGTTGATGTTATATGATTTTAGCTTTAACTTTGAATTTACAATTTACATAGACGGAATTTTCATTGAAACTCTTAAGTACTACGACGTTTCAAGCAGACTTAAAATCAATATACGTACCTAAATATTAATGAAAATAAATGACGATTTTTACTTAGATACTAAATATTATTATTTTTTATTGCAATAATCAAGTATGGGTCTGATATGACTGACCGTAATATACAGACGCAATAACGAAGTATCGCATTCGTGTGCAATGCCAGCCCACCTGTTAACGCTAGAGTTTCTCAAGAGCTTCATCCACTCATATAAACACAACAATCCTGTAGCGTTTTCTAGACGTGCGTCGACTCTTTTTCACCGATCTCATTTATTCATCGACATGCATAGACAAGTATGGATCATTTTGGCTGTAATAATGAGCCATTTACTCTCCAAAAGATACCAAAGCGCATAATAAACATAGCAATAAATTATTTAATAATTATCTTCTCCAGTACGTAAATGGTGTTTTGGTCATTGACAGGCTAAAATGTAATATAATTGCATACGCCATTAGAAGTGCATTAGAGAGATATAAGCAGTACGATATCTTCAACAGTCAGCCCGGCGTGGCTCGTGGAATGTGGTAAGTGGATTGAAAACTGATAGACATAATGAATGAGAGAAGTTTAGAAACTTTATGTCTTACAGAGACTAAGAGGAAAGGATGTGACACCAAAGATCTTTCTGGTGGCATTACGGCGCTGGGATAGGGTAATCAGAACAATTGAGACAGTGCGGGCGTAGATATAGTGCGCTCCTCTCGCTTACACTATGCAAAAACAGAGTACAGTACGGTACGATATTCTGTAAACAAAAGCCTGCAGAGGTACCATTCGTGCAACAGACCACTAACTAGTATCGGCAAATGTGGTACACATTTTACACATTTTGCGAATGCAAGCCTTTCCAATTTAATGTGGATGATTGCTGCAAAGTTTGCAAAGAAAATATAGTAGTATAAAAATCTCGATGAGATCAAGGAAACGTTCGAAACCGTAGCCACGCGATTCTATACGAAGTTTGGAATCAAATCAAATTAGTCACGACTGTGCCATCGAAGAGGGTCATCACGTTTTACATGCTATGTAGCGCGTCGATTACTGTTCGTGATGTTGAAAAGGTAACAACTTCAGTGCTCTATAGCTATCAAGTTAAAATAAAATTTGAAATAAACTTCAGTGAAATCAGTGTTTATGCTAATTCTTGCTTTTGTCGACTTTATTTTCATTTTGAAGATTTAGCCAAACTCGACTCCGAAATAATAGTGTAGACTTTCCATCCAGGTATGCTCTAGCTAGAATTTGAAATTATCTATATATCACATCTAATAATAATATATGAGACCTGACATATCACGTCTTTCATACTTTTGGTAATATGAAACATGATTTCACTAGGAAATTGTAACTATGGAAGGTGAAAGGTGAAGCAGAATATGCATGTTTGAGATGTTATTAAGAACCCATTTAAGGAAAGGGCAGGCAAGAGGTTCACCGTCATACGACGGTTCACGACGCATCGAAACAACCCGACTGGGGTAATAACTCTACCTCACAGAAGGCAGGAGCCAAATGACAACTGAATAGTTATTGCGTTGCTTCGGGTGAGTGAGCTTACTAGTAAGCTCCTGAAGACGTACGCGTTGACAGCGGTAAACGATACACCTTGTATTGCAAGCAGCTATCATATGCTGCGGGAACCGATTCATATCTGGCGGGCCGTACGCACATTTGCATCCTGGCGCTGTTTAAAAAAATAACCAAGTGTACATTATTAACTCTGTTATTAACAAAGACATACCTAAGTGAGTTAATTACACTTCCCCGACTTAATTATAGTGACTATAAGCTAAATATTTATAAAATTTTACGGTAGCACATGGCAAGGAATTTTCAACCAATCATAAGTAGTTATTACGTAACACATTAAAATTTATTGCCATTAGCGGTCTTTGATAGAGATTGATTAGATCGTAAAAAGGTACTGCATGCGCCAGTTAAATACCAATTTTATTAATGCATACCGATGGAAACGAGTACGTGATTAGTGGTAGGCCTCGTTTCGTAAGTGATAGATTCTTGATGCGTCAGTCTATTTGGTCATTTGCGCTGCTTGATTATTGTAAATATGTCAGGTGTGTTTTTTTTTATACAACGTCGGGAGGCATTCAAGCATACGGCCTACTTGATGTAAAGCGGGTACCGTAGCCTATTAACGCTTGAGATATTTATATATAAGTATCACTCGCGCGATGCCCCCTCTGCCGCTTACACAGCAACTCCTTGAGAGCTTACTGGTGACCTCACTCACACGCAGGAACACAACAACCGTCTAGGGAGTTGTTATTTGGCTGCGGTTTTCTGTGAAATGGAGGTACTTCCCCAGACGGGCTGCTTTGATGCGCCCTACCTCTCTTAAAACATCCAGATCAAGACAAACAGACATGTTCATGCACACAAATGTTTGCCTTGTGTGGGAATCGAACCCACGAGCGTTGGTGTCAAAGTCGCGTCATTCACGACTGAGCCACCGAGCTCGTCATGTGTGAGACTCTCACAGAGTGTGTTTAAATGTGTTGCTGGTAGTACACTTATATAATATCCTTTATACTTCGTACAAATAAACAATGGGTTCAATTTTACTCCTAATTTATATAGTCGCATAACAATAATATAACATTATATTTACTTGTTTTCGTCAAATTTTCAAATTATTCAATCAATTTGACAAGCTCGGTGGCGCAGTGGTGAAACGCGTTGTTACACTACTTTGACACCAACGCTCGTGGGTTCGATTCCCACACAGTACAAACATGTGTGCATGAACATGTCTATTTGTCTTGGTCTGGGTATTTTCTATGTATAATAAGTATGTATTTACAAAAAAAAAATATTTACGTATGTTTATCAGTTGTCTAGTACCCATAACACAAGCTTCGCTTACTTTGGGGCTAAATAGCGCTGTGTAATTTGTCCGCCAATATTTATTTATTTATTATTATTTATTTTGTAAATGAGTATAAAACCTTGCCGTCTCTGACTGACTACACCCTCTATAAATTAAGGAATCGATAGATAGGTAAGGCGCATCAAAGTACCCCGTCTGAAGAAGTACACCACACAGAAAACCACAAACAAATAATAACTCCCTGGAGGATTATTGTGTTCTTGTGTGCGAGTGCGGTCACCATTAAGCTACTAAGGAAATACTTTGTTAGCAGCACAGGTGGCATCACACGAGTGATACTAAATATATTGCAAGGGTCGTATGCCTGTATGTTTCCCAACGTATTACAGCTCTTATAAAACATAAAATTATCAGGTGCTAGTAAGAAAAGTAAAGATATGTACTCCAAAATGAGCATGAAAATGTATGGAAATCATTAGTAGGTACCTATATTTTTTGCAAATGTATTGTGTACTTTTATTGGTACTTAAAAATATTTTTAAAGTGAAAATTTAAGATGCTTTTACGGATGGTAATCATTTGTGTTTTGATAGATCATATTTCTCTATGTAGAGCGATCTTTAGCAGGAGAAAATCTTATTGATTCGCGTCACCGATATGTTAATAAATAAATAAATATTGTCGGACAAATTACACAGCGCCATCTAGCCCCAAAGTAAGCGAAGCTTGTGTTATGGGTACTAGACAACTGATAAACATACGTAAATACATTTTTTTTTTGTAAATACATACTTTTTTGTAAATACATTTTTATACGTAGAAAATACCCAGACCAAGACAAACAGACATGTTCATGCACATAAATGTTTGTACTGTGTGGGAATCGAACCCACGAGCGTTGGTGTCAAAGTAACGTAACAGCGTGTTCCACCACTGCGCCACCGAGCTCGTCTAATCGCGTTAATATTAACAGTATAACTGTATCTACGAGTATAACTATGAGTTTTAAGTTTTCCCTTCTGTGGGTAGCCTCGAGGACTATCTATTTTTAATTTTAATACTCTGGCGACCGAGCTAACGCTATTTTTTAATACATTTTTTATGCAAAATCGCGTTTTTTATTCAGCATAGACATCTATATACGACACCAATCGTAACTCATTCTGCTTCAAGGATACCAGGTACATCTTGGGGATTTCCCTTCAACTGAAGGCATTTAAAGCATACTCCACCACGCTACTCAACTGTGGATTGGTGGAGGCTAATGTTTTCAATCCGCCCGAAGGCTACTGACTTAGCTTAGCGACCGACACCTATCAACAACGCGGGACCGACAGCTCAACCTGTAGTTATGGGAGTCCCACAGGGGTCAATTCTAGGTCCATTCTTATTTTTAGTATATATAAATGACTTACCTTATTATGTAAAGGATAAACATGAGATTGTATTGTTTGCGGATGATACCTCTTTGACATTCAAAATTAATAGACAGTTAGATAATTATGACGAAGTTAACGATGCTCTCTCTAAAGTTATGCATTGGTTTAATGTTAATAATCTGCTTTTAAATGATAAAAAGACTAAAGTAATTAAGTTCTCAACACCTAATGTAAGACAGGTGACTACCAATGTCAATGTTAATGGAACTAATTTAGCCCCTGTGGAGACAACTGTGTTCTTGGGTATAACAATTGACTCCAAACTACAATGGGGCCCACAAATTGAAAAATTATCAGGAAAACTAAGTTCTGCAGCCTATGCAGTGAAAACTATTAGACGGCTCACTGATGTTGATACGGCTAGAATAGTTTATTTCAGCTACTTTCATAGTATTATGTCATATGGAATTCTTCTTTGAGGTAACTCCGCGGACATTAACACCATCTTTTTATTGCAAAAGAGAGCCATAAGAGCTATCTACAAACTTGGTCCCCGGGAGAGCCTTAAAGAAAAATTCAAAGAAATAAATATTTTAACAGTCGCATCGCAATATATCTATGAAAATATTTTGTATGTCCATAAAAACATAGACTCATTTTGTAAAAAGAGTGATACTCATAATATAAATACTAGATATAAGCATAATCTTGTGTTACATGCAAGCCGTCTCCACAAAATAAGTAATTCTTTTATGGGGCAATGTATACGGTTCTATAACAAACTTCCCAGCAATATAAGAGAATTGTCAATAAACAAATTTAAAACTACTATTAAAGCCAAATTGTGTAGCAGGGCATATTATAAAGTATCTGACTATATTAATGATAAAAATGCCTGGGAGTGAGTCGATCCAATTATAATGTATGTATATGTATGTATATATGTATATCTTCACGCCAGGTCCCTTGCGGGGTAGGCAGAGAGAACCGAGCGCCATAAGACGCGGTCCTTACACACTTCACTCGCTTCTTTCACATTCATAGCTCTTTTCATGCACGCTCGCCGGTTCCTAAGGCTCCTGACATCACCTTCTGATAAAACACGACCAATTTGGTCATGGTAGGTTAGTCTTGGTCTTCCTCGGCTCCTACATCCTTCCACTTTCGCATTGTATATCTGTTTCGTCATTCTTTCATCTTGCATTCTTTCTACATGTCCGAACCAACGGAGCATGCCCTTTCTTATCTTAACACCGACACTCTCTTTCAGTCCAACTCTCTTTCGTACGTCATCATTTCGAACGCGGTCAGCAAGCGTTATGCCACAAATTTTTCGCAGTGCTCGCATCTCGACCGCATTTATTCTACTTTCATGCTCTCTCTGCCATACCCAGCTCTCACTTCCATAAGTTAGCGTTGGGATTAACACCGCGCTGTGTACAGCGAGCTGTGCCTTCTGGCTTAGATTTCGGCTGCCAAACAGTTTACCCAACGCTCCATTCACGCTATTCCCTGCACTCACTCGTCTCTCCACATCAGCGGTGTACCTTCCATCGCTTCTAAAAGCGCTTCCAAGATATACAAACTCATCCACTTGCTCCAACACTACATCATCAACCGTAATCCTAGTGTTCGTTCTGGTTGTCTCCCTTTCAAATACCATTATTTTGGTTTTCTTCGCATTCAATTGTAAGCCTTTCTTCATACAATCGTCTTTCATTGTTGTGACTAGTGTTTGCAGTTCGGATGATGATTCTGCTATTAATACTGCGTCATCTGCATAAAGCAGGCAGTTAACCACTGAGCCACCCATTCGCATTCCCACATTCATATTTCTCATTCTCTGAAGACAACTGTCCAGATACAGGATGAATAGCCGAGACGACAGCACGCATCCCTGTCTGACACCAATATTGGTATCAAACCAGGGTGATAAGCTGCCGTCCACTCTCACACATGCTGTGCAATCCTCATAGGTGGATTGCACAGCACGTAGAAGGTCACCGTCAATCCCATATCTGGGCAAGATGTTCCAGAGATTCTTTCGCACGACCCTATCAAATGCTTTTTCAAGGTCCACAAAACCGCAGAAAACCTTCTGGTCCGTAGCCAGATGCTTTTCCACGATATTGCGGAGCGAAAAAACTTGATCCGTACATCCTCTGCCGCTTCGAAATCCCCCCTGTGCTTCCCAAAGCATCCCATCGGATTTCACCCTCATTCTCCTTTCAATGATTTTTCCATACACTTTAGCTGCTAGGCTGATCAAACTGATGGCCCTATAGTTGGCGCAGTCCATACGTGAGCCCTTGCCTTTATACAAGGGCACGATGACTGCGCGTCTCCAATCGCTCGGGACTCTTCCGGTTCTCCAGCATAATTTGCTCAAAAACCAGAAAGCGTCCCTAACGTAGATGCCACCCAGTTTGATCATCTCAGCTGTTACCATATCGATTCCCGCTGACTTTCCATTTTTCAAACTTCGTATCGACCATTCAATCTCATCCATGCTAATGTCTTCATGGTACGTTGGCACTGCCGAATCAGTCACAGACTCATTCACAGTGCCAGCGCCCTGGACATAATCATACATTTCTCTAAAATATTCGCTCCACCGTTCTAACACCTCCTGAGTGTTAGCAAGAATGCCACCAGCTTTACCTTTTATCTTGTCCATTCCGGATGCCGACGAACCACTCCGAGACTTCTTTACCTCTCTCCAGAAGAGTTTGGTATTAGCCTCGAAGTTCTTCGTCAGCCTCTCTTCCTCATTCATAAGTAGTCTTTCACGCCTCTCTTTCACTAAAGCTTTGGTTTCATTCTTGCATCGACGGTATATTTCTTTCTTCTTCTCTTTCATACTATCACTCTGGTGCAAAGATGATACGTAATCCAGCCACGCTCTCCTCTTTTTATCCACGGAGGATTGAACCTCCGCATCCCACCAGGCATCTCCTTTCAGTGTTCTACGTCTCTTTGCGCATCCACATGCTTCTTTCGCACTGTCCACCATACTTTCTTTCAGAACTTTCCAACATTCGTCTACATCTGAGTCGGAAAGACTCGCGTTCGCAAGTCTTTCACTGACTAGACGTACATACGTACTCCTCACACTTTCATCTTCCAATTTTTCACTTCTTATTCTTTCATGGTCTCCGAAAGGAATACGCACTCGCCAATGCCTCCACTTCTTGAAAAGGCCCACAAATCGGCTTATCACCAGATAGTGGTCCGTTTCAAGAGTGGGGCCTCTGAAGGCTCTTGTATCCATTAACGACTTTCGGAGACGTCCATCTATCAAAATCAGATCAATCACACTTTTCTGTTCATTCCGTCTCCATGTGTACGTGTGAATATCCTTGTGATGGAAGAACGTGTTCGTCACAAGGAGGTTTCGTTCCATACATACGTCTAAAAGTAACTTACCAGCATCGTTCACTCTCTTATCTGCGTATGGACCAAGCACAGCCTCATAACTGCTTCGCTTGGTCCCAACCCATCCATTCAGATCTCCACACATAATTATCCGTTCATTCGCATCAGCCAAATCCAGAACACCCCTTGCGGTCTCCCAAAACTTCTCGAGCTCCTGGGGATTAGTAGAGCTTACAGGAGCATATGCTGCAACCAAAAAGACTCGCGTAATCCCCAGTTTTATTTTAACCCAGAGAAGTCTTGGCCCTACTGAATCGTAATCTTTCACACCAGCGGCCAAGCGAGATGAAAGCACAACGCCTACGCCAGCGCTGGCATGATCGTCCTGGTTCACCCCGGACCACAGGGCCATCATGCCACCGGGCAGATCTTCGGCGTCGCTTCCCTTTCGCTTGGTCTCTGACACACACAAAACATCTAGGCATCTCTCATTCATTATATCTATCAACTCATTCATCTTATCTTGTAATCCACCTCTCACATTCCATATGCCTATACGACACTCAGCTCTCCTCGACCCGCTAGGTTGGGCGTTGCGTGGTGGGTGGCGGCCCCCACCGCCGCATGCACTTAAACCCGCACCGACGAGGGCGGATCGGTGCGCGTCGCCTACGGGGGACGCCCTAATCCGCGCGTCTGTGCGGTTTGTTTTTAGGTCCAGAATTGCAGTCCAGTGTTGGACTGGCAGGGTCGCGACGTGCACGCTTCTGGTACCGACCCCATTATAATGTAATTAATAAATTATGTAAATTTGTTTGGATACCAAAAGAGGGATGCCTGAGTTTTTTGGCAGTATTTTTATCAGTGCTCACCTAGTCATGAACTGCACGGTAGGGAAAAAAATTGTGACGATTCCAAACAAATGTAGCCATTTTTACGGAATAAAAAGATTTTGACTTTGACTTTGACTTTGACAACGTGCCCTCCGCTTTTCGGCGAAAACTCGCAATCCTTATGACAAGCAAGAATTTATTTTATATTTATTTTGAGGCGCATTGACACCCCTGGTCCTAATACAGCAACTCCTCAGAAGCTTATACATCGGCTTTCTCTTCCTACCTTTTGGCAGAATATCATTCGATGATCGAGACTTGGCTCCAAAGTAACAGCCGCTTTTGTCTTTTTATTGATATTTCAGATTAGTTCATCTATAGGTACTAATTGGATGATTGTACAAATACATGTGCAAACTGGAAAACTAATCTGAAAGCGTACAAATACATATTGAAAATGGTAAAAATGAAACAGACTATTCAAATGAAATGGACGGGCGACACATCGAAATATCGACGAAATATTTTACAACGATTTTCGCCACAACGTGTTTTTTGTTGGCAGTCTGGGAAGTCAGTGGCGCGTGTATTGCTATGTTTACGTAGCAAATACAAAAATCAGGAAAATTCAGAACTCCCGCGCCAAATGCCCACACCAAAATGTAACTTTGTTTAGTAAAAGTCTGCATTGTAAACAATAGTAACTCTTATTGCTTTGAGAGTGTCATCGATTTCCTACAAAAAAATCTAAATAAGAATGTATTACAGTGATATATAAAATTAGTGTGCAGGAAGCAGTGTTAGCCTAGTGTATACTCGTAAAAACCAACCATTTATCCGACGGCCCTAGGTTCGAATCCTGAATTTAACATGTACCACTAAGTTCATTTATAGATTATATTTAGATTAGTACATATTTGTAATTATCACTTGCTCGGCGGTGAACGAAAACACCGTGAGGAAGCCCGCACGTCAAAGAAATTATATTTCAAAAGACATATGACTTAACCTAAAATAGAGTCTGGTTTGCCTTATGGGTTGTAGAGGTCTGATGACAGTCGCTCTATGTAAAAATCAGTATCTCCGCCAAATCCATAGGCTTAGATAGCAGTCTCCGTCAATCCGAATGGACTAACGCTATAACACGATAATGCTAGGAAGAAGATAAAATTTGCATGCAAATAAAAAAAAACAGTTTTCAAAACAATGCGCAAAAAGAATTGTCTGTAATTTTTCAAAATAAAATTGTCTGCTCCAATGATTACAATCATAAAAAAAAAATATCATTTATATGTGGTGTTTTTGGATGAAGAAGGTACTTTAATTTTTAAGTCGGGTCCTTCAATTTCGGATTCTCCTTTCATTTATCAGCCCTTAGTTAATCAGCCGTGCGTATCACGAGCATGTATACAATTTACTGGAATTAAAGCGGTAAGTCCCGACATGTCTTTCTCCAGAAAAACTGTCATGGAAAATGTAAACATCGAGTTATAAATTTCTCTTCTGTTCAAAAAATTGCCGATAACTAACGTTTTATAGCAATCTGAATACATGTGTTATAGTTTTACTTTCTAATAATCGCAGATCACGATGTATCGTAAACGAAGCTGCTAAATATTTTTACAATGCAAAAAGTCACATCGCGTGTAGGTGGGGTGCAACGGGTCTCGATTGCCAGTCGAGTGCACTTCCGCCTGAGCTACCAGGAAGTTTATGACGGTGGCGAATATTTCAATTTCTATGTATCATGCATGCGTTTAGTTGATCGTTTAGGCTCACGATACAATGTCCCAAATCTAATACACGTTATTTAGCTGCACTTAGAAATCGTTTTGCGTTTTATCTCATTATATACAATTTAAATAAAAACTCTAAACATTACATGTAAGATAGCAAAAATTACAACAATCAAAACCTTCAATAAATAAGAATTAAGTAAATACTATTTATTTATATCTTTACGCCGAGTCCCTTGCGGGGTCAGCAGAGGAGCCGAGAGCCACATGACACCTCACTTGCTTCATTAACATTCATAGCATTTTTCATGCACACATGTAGTAATACAATGTTTTATATGTGTAAATAAAATCTATAATAAATATCTCCAGACGAATTCTACAGTAGTAATCTAAGTAACGCCTGTGCAATGAGTAATGGGTACAGATAAACATACATAAATTAGTTTTTTTTTGTAAATACATATTTAATGTATAATGAAGACCCAGTCACAGACAAACAGACATTATATTGCACGCAAATGTTCGTCTTATGCGGAATACGAACGCACAGTAATCCGTAATCCTTGGTAATCCGTAAAGTAGGCATAACCAGACGCTTGCCCACCGGGCTCATCGAACTTTAAATTTAATAGTAAATTCAGGTGTTATATTGCGGAAGTTCAATTTACAACCAATTTGATATAGATAACTACTTTGCGTGCTTACTGGTAGCGGAAGCACGTAAAGTTAGTTTAAATCAAATCGCTTTTAACTTTCATATTACGGTAGATTCCGTAACATATCCATTATATAAAATATATTTTTTATTCAAAACCGAAGGACGGAAAATTCTGGAAACTCCATGTTTAATGCAGGTATTATTGACAGAAATTGGCAGGGACTTTTTGCAGAAGAAAATCTCTCAGAAAATGCACAATCGAACATATGGAATGAACCAAAATGGTTCCAATATATGTTCCAAGGAATATGTGGAAGAATTTAGCGCTCTAGAAATAAGTTTCTAATTAACCCAATACTGATTTCGAACAGTATTATAAAAATACCAAAGAAGTCATATCTTTCGTCCGTTCAAATCCCTTAAATTAAAAATAATTATTAAAATAATATTATTTTTAATTCATACACGTAGTATAATTTATGTTCAGTTCCGAAAGGATTTTTTAAGAGAAGTAGAGCGCATCAAAGCAGCCTGTCTGTGAAAATATCTCCACCTCACAGTCAACCGCAGCCAAATAACAACTCCCTAGAGGATTGTTATGATCCTGCGTGTGAGTGCGATCGCCAGTAAGCTCCTAAGGAGTTACTGTGCTAGCAGCAGAGGAGGCATTACGCGAGTGATACTTAATGTATTGCAAGCGCTTATAGGCTGCGGTAATGGCTTGGCAGGTGGACCGTATGCCTCCCGACTTTCGGTGATGAAAGCTGATAGAGTTATTACGAGCGAGGTGATGCAGTAGTTATAATAGTAATGCTACTTTTGATTTCATTTCATTTGTGTGCATGTCTCTTTGTCTTTGTCCGGGTGTTTTTAGAGAGGCAGGGCGCAACAAAGCAGCCCGTCTGGCGAAGTACCTCCACCTTACAGCCAAAAATCGCAGCCAAATAACAACTCCCTGGAGGGTCGTTGTGTTCCTACGAGCGAGGTCACTAGTAAGCTCCTAAGTAGTAGCTGTGTTAACAGCAGACGTGTCATCGGACTAGTGATACTTAATGTGTTGCAAACGGTCATAGCCTACGATAACCGTTTTACATCAGGTGGGTCGTTTGCGTGTATATTTCTCGATGTTGTATAAGCATTACTAACCACTGCGCCATCGAGCTCGTCATTAATTCTATTACTATATTTTTTTTACAAGGTCTTGAGGCAAACAACCGTATTGCCAATCGTACAGTAGTCACCGAAGCCTACGACCGTATGCAATACAAGGAGTAGCTCGCACGTTGCCACCCTCTTTTCCCACTTAACTCAAGTATCAAGTAGTATTGGTAGCTACCAATACTAAGCAACTTGAATTATAATTGCGGACGTACACTACATGGCAATAAAAATGTTTAATCATTTGCCTGACAAATATATTAGCTTAAGCGTGATTTTGTTCAAAAACAAATTACGTAGACAAAATGTGCCTATACAATTAATAAACATTTGAATATAACTTTTTTTTGAATTGTAATTTTAGATCTATACGTTTTATATTGTTTAAAACTATGTAAGTAATATTGGAATAGGTACCGAAATATTTGCACACTCCTGTGAGTGTTTTTCTTTTATACAACGTTGGGAGGCATACAAGAATACGGCCCACCCGATGTAAAGCTGTTACCGTAGCCTATGAACGCTTGGATTACATTAAGTATGCGCTCGCGCGGTACCACCTCTGCTGCTAACACAGTAAGTCTTTAAGAGCTTACTGATGACCTCACTCACACGCAGGAACACAACAACCCTCTAGGGAGTTGTTATTTGGCTGCGGTTTTCTGTGAGGTGGAGGTACTTCCCCAGACAGGTTGCTTTGATGCGTCCTACCTCGCTTAAAACATCCAGACCAAGGCAAACAGACATGTTTACGCACACAAATGTTTGTCCTGTGTGCGAATCGAACCCACGAGCGACTGTGACAAAGTCGAGTTATAAATCGCAGCGCCATCAAGCTCGTCATAATTTTGCGTATTGCGTGCGTCCCCACTAGAGCTAGTTTGTTGCGCCCAACTTCTCTTTCATCAGAGCCGAGTTTGTTGATTAGCAGGATGCACGACGTGCATGTTAGGTCGACTTTGACTATAAAAGCGATAGTGAATAACTTACACCCTAAAACAGGTGGCGTAATATTATAACAGTATATTATCCTTAATAAATATTAAAACATAAACGGATTGGGTTTTGTTTGTCTTTACATTTATCCATATCTTATGATAGAGTATCTTTACAATTCAGTACACGTAGAAAAATAATTAGCAATTGCATTAACTTTGAATAGAACTGTCTTAGGTTTTCGCGATTGTTACACATTGAAATTAAACTATTTTTAACGGAAGTATCACGTGTTTTATTTATTTTGTTGAAACCTGACGTTTCGAACGCTTTGCAGCGTCCGTGGTCGCAGGAAAGACTAAGGTGGTATTTGTCTTACATTAGTTATTCAATTATTACATCTACCGACATGGATGGATTAATTATATATGTTCCGATTTACACAAAAATCGCTCACAGTGTCCGAACATTTTTAGGGTTCCGTACCCAAAGGGTAAAACGGAACCCTATTACTGAGGCTCCGCTGTCCGTCCGTCCGTCCGTCCGTCTGTCACCAGGCTGTATCTCATGAACCGTGATAGTTAGACAGTTGAAATTTTCACAGATGATGTATTTCGGTTGCCGCTACAACAACAAATACTAAAAAATAGAATAAATTAAATATTTAAGGGGGCTCCCATACAACAAACGTGATTTTTTTGACGTTTTTATAGATAATGGTACGGAACCCTTCGTGTGCGAGTCCGACTCGCACTTGGCCGATTTTTTTAGTTTCTCTCGCGCAACATTCTCGGCATGTAGCGATTCTCCTTGGCGAGGTTTGTGGTTTATCGAACCGGATGTAATGGTTTGGATGGTCCTCGCCAAGGAGAATCGCTACATGCCGAGAATGTTGCGCGAGGCTATTGAAATAAGAAAACACCCCAATTTCAATAGAGAAGATGGTTGGCAAGTACCACCTGCTTGGGATCCAGTCCTAAAAATAATCAAGTCACAAATCCAAAGATCTACTAAAAAATGTTCGGACACTGTGAGCGATTTTTGTGTAAATCGGAACATATATAATTAATCCATCCATGTCGGTAGATGTAATAATTGAATAACTAATGTAAGACAAATACCACCTTAGTCTTTCCTGCGACCACGGACGCTGCAAAGCGTTCGAAACGTTAGGTTTCAACAAAATAAATAAAACACGCGATACTTCCGTTAAAAATAGTTTAATTTCAATTTGAATAGAACTTTATGTACGCAGATACATCAAAGGTACTTACCTGCAAAAGGTACATCGCACACATATTCCTCGACGCAGTTGTCCGTGTTGCCGCTTCTGTCCGTGGCGCCACTAGCGACAGAAGCCGCTGACGCCGCTCGAAGCAGTAGACTGACCTCAGTCTCTGTTTGACTGTCTCGAAGGACCGATCTTCTTTTGTATTCCTGTCAGATAAAAAAAGAAATGAATTATGTAAACAAGATTTTGACGAGCTCCTTGGCGCAGTGGTGAAACCCACTGTTACGCTACTTTGACACCAACGCTCGTGGGTTCGATTCCCACACGGGACAGACATTTGTGTGCATGAACATGTCTGTTTGTCTTGGTCGGGGTGTTTTTAAGAAAGGTTGAGGGCATCAAAGCCGACCGTCTGGGGATGTATCTCCATCCCACAAAAAACCGCACCCAAATAACAACTTCCAAGAGGGTCGTTGTGTTAATGCGCGTGAGTGAGGTCTCCAGTGTGCACCTAAGGAGTTGTTGTGTTAGCAGCAGAGGTGACATCGCGCGAATAATACTTAATGTATCGCAAGAGTTGATAGGTTACAGTAACCGCTTCACATTAGGAGGGCCGTATGCTTGCATGCCTCCCGACGTTGTAAAAAAAAAGATTTTCATGGTAACCCCAGAGCCCTATGTAACACGTCAGGTCCCTTGCGATGTAGGCAGAGAGAACTGAGTTCTACAAAGACGCGGACCATACACACGACCTCGCCCGCTTCTTTAACATTCATAGCTCTTTTCATGCACACTCGCCGGACCTTCTCTCTGATAAAATTCGACCGATTTAATCTAAGTAGGAGCCTTGGCCTTCCTCGGTTTCTACATCCATCCACTTTCGCTTTGTATATCTATTGCGTCATTCTTTTATACTGCATTTTTTCTACATCTTCGAACTCTCTTTCCTACATGATCGTTGCAATCGCTCTCAGCAAGCGTTACGCCTCAAATTTTACATAATACTCTTATCTCAACCCCGTTTATTCTACTTTCATACTTTCTCTACCGAAAGAGATGGGAGAGATAACACTGTGTGTATGTAGCAGTAGTTTTCTTCTCTCTTGACTCATTCTTATTTCCATCCAGATAAGTATTAAATTCGCTGTGTAATGAACGGGTTCTTCCACAAACATTAAATATAGTACAATAATATTACACCGAACCACTACCCTTAAAATAAACCAAAGTACATCATTAAACTACACTAGGGGATCTCCTCCGACCTCCTCATCCTCATCTTGATACGGTAAATCGATTTGCAAGACTTAAACTAGTGTCTAGGAGTTCCGCGCAAAGCTGACAACTCGTCGTCATCATCCGAGCGTTAATCCCAGCCGCGTTCTACGCTTTCTCTTCGTAGTCCAGGATCCGGCCAAAGGTGCGGAACCAAAGTTCCAATGAACATGAGATTCTGTTGAGAATACTAAGTTTTTAAGTATCAACAGAATGTGGGCTGGACCTTCGCTCCAAATGGTTTCACTAGGAATTGCGTTACTCTAGTCGGTTACAGGAGCATTGTTCTGGAATTGTAAGGCCGCAACAAATATATTTTAGCGGCAAATACATGTGTACTAGTGTCTACGTAGGGTTGAAGTGTGATGCCCCTGGTATTGCTTGATAAATAACTAAATAATAATAAAACAATGCACAACTTTATACATAGTATAATATATAATATTTTGTAATATTTAATACATTGTTAATCTAATTTGAGGGAATAAATAGTCTATAAATTATACATTAAACTATATTAATGAATAAGTGTTGTTTAGCTACTTACCTAACTCAATACCACAGACTGCAAATCTCTGCTCTAACTGCTACGAATAAAGATTATTATTTATTCGTAGTCTAACTGCAATAAAATTCCTTTTTTCCTTCATATCTTGTTTGCCATCACCTTAGTGATAAGACTTATAAGACTTGTTTAGCGGTATTGTATAATATTACAATACACTATACATACCTCTTGCTGTATAGCATAACTAATATAATAGCTATTGAAGATCCTAATTTCCCCTATTCCGGAGGTAGAGTTATGCGCGGTAGGTCCCAGCGTCCTAAAAATCTTAGCACTAGTTTACTTTCAACTTAGCGCCTGTAATATTAGTAATATAGCTAGCTACAAGCACTGCTGCTTATTTTGTACAGATTGCTCAATCCATCGATTCGTTTAGATCATAACCTTCGTAAATTGCATCTGCGGCCTATATAACGCATTTAGTTCTTTATTGCCATCAACACGTCTATTTACTAATATAGGTTACTACTTTGGCGCTATAAAATATTGCCCTCAATACGTTTATTTGTCTACTCTATCAAAAATCAGTATTTATACTGTATTGAAAATTAATGTGAAAAAATCAGACATGTGTAAATTCACACAATGACTTTAAACAACAAATTTTAGTGCGATACAACCTTACTATATGTTTTCTAGTTTTTAATGCATTCAAAATTTCACCTTATGTTGCCTCATCAGAACAGGCGTCAAGATCGTGTCTTAACAATCGGGAGCTTTCAATTTTTTATAGATTTTTGGGTAGAAAGATGCCAATAAGATGTATAATGTGCCAGATAACAATATAGTCAAGAAGAAAAATACCGCCCCTATCAACTGTCGACGTACGGGTATATTTAATCAAAGCAAGCAATATTAGTGCTCCAACAGAGGTGCCTTCGGACCGGATGGACTGCTTAACTTTTGGTTAAAGTGGTTGCGAAGTTCGGATGGGCGTTTGGCGGCGCAGTTTCAGAAAGCTGTAGAATATGCATGTATCTCCCAACATTTATGGCAACAGATGTCACCTTTCTGCTCCATAAGTCGAATCGGACTTATCTACCACTCTTAAGCCAAATAAGTCTATTATGAGAATAAAATTAAACGAACATCTAGAAACTAACAACTTTACATTGCTTCGGAAATCCATATTCGAAAAGGATTCGAAAACTTTTCACTCAGATTGCATACATTTGGATAGACAAGTTTTCGATTACGTTTCGAATAGAGTGTTTCGAGGCAATTTGAATACGCCTACAGATCCTGTCAAAAATGGACGTACGGTTGAGTCCCGCGGTATCACGGAGCTATCGACATGGCTGTCAGCCAGCAGGTCCGTCGGGATCGCAAGAAGCAACGTGGCTAAATTATCATCCCTTGAATCGTAGGCTTTTTAAAAAAAACCTATATTCGGAGAGGAGAGGTCGAGGATAGGTTACCGGTTTCGGAGACAGGTTGAGATTTACTCTCAATTGTACATTGATGATCTCAAATTATATGCATAAAATTAAACAAATGTGATGACAGTTCTAAAATTGACTCAACATTTAGTAGTGATATTTAAATTTGAATTGCACTGCAAACTGAAACCTATGCTGAATTCTGACACCTTGTTTTAGCATAATGTTTAGGTATACAGGGTATGAAAGTGAAACCATAAATGAAGGAACGCTTCTTTGGCCGACTTTCAAAAGTATTTTGTCAAGTAGTGACAAGGTGCATGTTTTTTTTTTGTTTTCAACGGTTAGTCATGCCTGTGCTTGGCACCTATACACTTTTGGCATACTAAGGTCGACTTAAACCGATTTCAACGCCCTGGATTGCACATGTCGCAACTGCTAACTGCGTATCATATGCATCATCCACGCTCGTCTTTTGAGGCTTTCTAAATGCCAAGAACCTACAATTTCTACACGTTCAAAGTGCAGTATGCATGGACACTATGTGGCAGTTAATAAAGGACTGACGTCGTTCTCCTTGGCAAAGAGGACTGTTACACTGTGACTGTGCCACAGACCTGTTATACTGAGCACTGGAGATCGCTTGAATGAAAAAGCAAGGAGATGTACGGACGTTTCCATCGGGCACTTCACAGCCTCGATGTTGTCTTTTTAGCATCCGTGACCAAGCTACGATTCGGCGGCCAAAGGTCTGTGTAACTACTGAAGAGGTTGTCGATACTAACTACCAAACAAACATCATCAGACTGACGGTACGGTTGGATTTTCGTAACCAGTGTAACTAACCCTAAACACGCGTCTTTTTATAAAAACGAATCAAATCCTGAATGAAAAGCAACGACTTATGTGTACAGTAGATAGTTGTGTTAGCTAAAATTACAGCAGGCGCTCGCTATTATAAAAAAACAGGCTATTTTTATTTACATACTATACTTACCAACTGATATGAGGCAAATAATAATGTAAACCCTTTTTATCCCTTTACGAAATTTACCAAAACTGCGCGCTCTTGTATTGGCATTTACGTAAATTGCCTATCATTTACAAACTTACTGGAGTGGCTCGCATATGTGGACGATCTCCGCAGGGATAATTATGTGGAAGATACCTAACTCGTCCTTTTTAGGGTTTCGCAACCAAAGGACGCCAACGGGATACTTTTACAAAGCGGTAAGCCTACGCTGTCCATCGCTATACATGGACTGTGTTTTTAAATAATTCTAAGCGTCCGATTCTAACGTTCATTGATAATGTAGCCGATTGATCAAGTTTTAACAGAAGGTCATGAACCGCTCAGTTCTCTCTACCTACCTCGCAATGGATTTGTTGTGAGGTTATATATAGATATACATGTACAATATACACATTTTCTTTCTACACTCCTTCTGCATTTGAAATAAAAAGGCTTTTTCTTCAGGTATTCATACACAGATATATCTGCATAGTACCCAAGCCAACCCACGTGTGAACAATGTTAGACACGCAGTCTATGTATTATCGCCGTAAAAAGAAATATGGGGGAACAAGCGCTACGCTATCTAGCGCATGCAAAGAATTCAAGTATACTCCTGCTCAAGTTTAACTGAATGCTAATGTTTAGTATTTGCTAGAAGTAGCGGAGTTATCTAATCCTCAACAAAGGTTCGCAGAAAACGCCTGCATAGGTGTGTTTGTAATTCCGTTCTTAATCATGTTCCTAACGTTATTCCATTTCATCCATTAGGATTGGGGTGTCCCGCTACCTAATCCTATGGATTTGACAACAATTTGACATGTGGCGACTGCCATCCGACTTCCACAACCCAGAGGGAAAATCACACCCTTTGTAGTTTAGTTCACTAGTCTTTGAAATATTAAATATTTCAAAGACTATTATAATAAATTGTCTTGCGTTGGACGTGCTGGATTCCTCAAGATGCCTTCCTTGTGTACCTCCACATATAAAAGGTACAAAATCCTTCAGCGTCAATTTTCAGAAGGGGTTGTTGTATTCCTGGAAGGCGAATAATGTCCCTTAGGAGGTGTTTAGGGGTGTGATGTAAGCACCGGGGCCGATAACAAATCGGTACTACATATGTTGCAAGGGTCTACAGGGAATAAATTCACATGAACCTTCACGTTGTTTAAAATGCTAAGGATCAGTCTAAAATAGCGAATAGGATGGACGTGGTGACGGAAATAAAACATCATCTGTGCGTTGCCGTCTGCTCTGAAAGTCAGGATCATTGAACTAAGATATATTTTGGACCATTGAATAATCCTTAGTTTTGGTAATTATTCATTACTATTTAGTGCCTGATATCGCACTTCTCTGAAGAGACAATACACACACAAATGCATTATTCACTCCCTCACATTTCGTCCGCCTGGTCTATTCCAGCTACTTCCACAGCATTTTGTCACGTGATAAATTGTGGCCAAATAAGGAAACAACGCAGCAGAAACAGCTCGCAATATCAATGTCGCGTTTGGTGAAGATACTACTAATGAACGCACAGTGCATTTTTGGTTTAAACGCTTTCGTAATGGAAATTTCTGACTTGAAGAACGAATCACGTGGAAGACCAGGTGAACTGAAGGAAATGGTGGAAGACGATCAGAGTCAAACTATCCAGGAATTAGCGGCATGGTATAACGTTACCTTACCTACAATATTGACTCATTTAAAAACCATACGTCATCCTCCATACTCGCCAGACCCTTGCTCCAACTGACTTGGACAGATTTCTACGTGGTAAAAAAATTTCTTCCCAGGAGGCAGTACAAAATGCTTTCACACAGTTTATCGAATCTAGATCCCCAGAGTTCTATCGCAAAGACATAAATAAACTTCCGATGAAATGGCAGTAATGTAGGGATAATGAGGGTAAATATTTTGATTAAATAAATATGTTGCATCTCAGAAAAAAACGAGTTTTAATTTTTCAGTACAAATTGGCAAATTCATATTTTAGCCTCTAATATTAAGGTTAAACTTCCTCTTTCTAACGTTACCCCGTTTCTCAATACATTAGAAACGGCAGGGTCCGCTACCTAAGCCTAAGGATTTGGCGAAAGTACTGATTGTGACCAGTCAGAACCCGTTATATACGTTTTCCCATACATTTCGCGGTCATATATGACCACCCGGGTTTCGAAGGGTTAATAGACACGATTGTCGTCAGTCCTCCACAACCCAGAGGGAAAATCAGAACATTCACGGGTTAAGTCATGCGTCTTATGAAATATAATTTCTTAGACACGCGGGTTTCCTCACGATGTTTTCGTTCACTGCCGAGCATGTGATAACAAATATGTATAAATCCGAAAATTCTAATTTAGTGGTAGGTACATGCCCATGCCGGATATCGAAAGGAACCGTCAGTCTTTATCCACTGGGCTATCGCTGCTAACAAGCGACGAGTGACAAGGTCGGTGGCTCAGTCGTGAATGACGCGACTTTGACACCAACGCTCGAGGGTTCGATTACCACACAAGGCAAACATTTGTGTGTGTGCATGAACATGTATGTTTGTCTTGGTCTGGATGTTTTAAGAGTGGTAGGGCGCATCAAAGCAGCCCGTCTGGGGAAGTACCTCCACCTCACACAAAACCGCAGCCAAATAACAACTCTCTAAAGGGTTGTTGTGTTCCTGCGTGTGAGTGAGGTCACCAGTAAGCTTCCAAGGAGTTGCTGTGTAAGCAGTAGAGGACGCATCGCGTGAGTGATACTTAATATATCGCTAGCGTTAATAGGCTACGGTATCCACTTCATCATCATCACATCAGGTGGGCCGTATGCTTGTATGCCTCCCGACCTAGTATAAAAAAATATATTGATTATGTAAGACCTTAAAATAGTTTGAGCGCCTGTTAAAAACTTTGAAGCAATATTGCTTATACTCCTTTTATCGACACTGATTTATTTTGATGTTTATCTATCACTCGGCACTCCATTGTAAAACAATGTACTTAGTCACAATAAGTATCATGTATCCACACTGCCATATCTCATAAATTGTCATTCTTTTGCATATAATAAAAGAACATAACGACTTTCCTATCGATATGATTATCGATCGAGACTTACCTACCTACCATGACCAAATTGGTCGTGTTCTATCAGAAGGTGAAGTCAGGAGCCCTAGAAACCGGAGAGCGTGCATGAGAAGAGCAATGAATGTTAAAGAAGCGAGTGAGATATGTAAGGATCGAGTCACGTGGCGCTCGGTTCTCTCTGCCTACCCCGCAAGGGATTTGGCGTGAAGTTATAGATAGATAGATGATTATCGATCAATAAATAACTATATTTGGGCGTATGACATAATATTTAGGTAGTGTCAGGGTCTCTAGGAACCCGCGACTGTGCATAAAAAAGAATACTAGAGAAGCAAAGGTGTGTAAGGACCGAGTCACATAGCGCTCAGTTCTCTCTGGCTACCCCACAAGGGATTTAGCATGAAGATGTAGATAGAGATTATTTGTTTTTAATATTTTTTTTAACAAATTAACATTACACTATGCTACACACACGTTATTAAAATAACTGATACAAACATCTTCTATGCTTAAAACTAATCTAAAATGTAACGCGCAATACTATCTAACAAAAGGAAATCCGAGTGATCTGTACGAGTAAATCTAGTAATAATAATATACGGAAACATAATTGCTTATAAAAATACTTATTTTTATCGTGCCGCCTCTATAGACAATTATTCTACCTGTGGCATAACAAAGGTACCAGCTGTCAAAGCTACTTAAAGAGGAAACTTCTAAATGTATCTTATGCCTGGTGTACTCGTATCACAAAGTTCCGTATAAAAGGTATATGTAGACGTACGGATTATATATCAAATCTTGACAAATGGCGAACTAGTTCTAATGATTACGGGTATAGGTATGTGAGACGGGTGCTATCGATTCATTTAAGCACTAATAAATCGAAATATTTATTCGTTTTTAGGGAGGTAACGAACAGTGGTTAATAACGCTACTTTGACACCAACGCTCGGGGGTATGATTCCCACGTGCATGAACATGTATATTTGTCTTTGTCTGTGTATTTTTAATAGAGATAGGGTGCATCAAAGCAACCTGTCTGAGGAAGTACCTCCACCTCACAGAAAACCGCAGCCAAATAATAGCTCCCTGTAGGATTGTTTTGTCCCTGACTAAGAGAGGTCACCAGTAAGCTCCTAAGGAGTAACTGTGTTACCAGCAGAGGTGGCATCGCGCGAATGATGTTCAATGAATTGTAAGCGTTTATTGGCTACGGAAACCATTTTACAATAGGTGGGTCGCATTCTTGCATTTCCTCCTTAAGAAGGGACTTCTCGTGAACTGCGGAACGGTTCGCAACCCTATTCACAGCATGATTATGTCGTATGGTACACTATTGTGATAGACTGTTATTAAAGCAATTTTACAATACAATACAAAAATATTAGAAGCAGGAATAAATTGCGTGTACTGATAGATTGGTTTGCTAAGAGTGGTTAGGTAAAATTTGCTGCGGCAAGCAGAAATATGTTGCGTATCCTCAAAACTATGACCTGTCCAAACATATTATAACTTGTATACTAGTATTACCGCTTCATTCATTTCTACCTGACTTATCACGCTTCACTCGTATTAGGGGCTCCATAGTTTTACAGCTAGAGTGGTAAGTAGTAGTACGTTATTAGCTGGGTATTAACAGGTATAGCTTGTTTAATAAAACGGCACTGTGTGATCAAGCAAAGGATATCTTCTGCTAAAACTGAAAGGAGATACTCTCTCAAAGTACTCTCCACAGCGACACATCCGGATTAGGCTATGTATGAATGTATGTCCAACATTACCACCTCGAGTCGGGTATTTGAAGATATGGCAGGAAATGAACTGAAGTTAAATACAGCTATATGCAGATTGCAACTTCGTTAGTAAACCTCTTTTTTCCATTGATTTGAAATTAACGCCCTACCCAGATTTCTCAGTGAGTACAGCATGAGGTTCTTCAAAATCAAATAACTTCTCTCGATAAAACCTTTCTAATAAAAGAGGGGAAATGTATATTGTTAGAGACCAGGCCTCAATACCGTGGTTACCCACGATCTTGACCACGCCTTAGATCGCCAACAACTGATCGAGGTGTAGCCGACGGAAGTGTTGGTGTTGCAAAAATTCACATTTAATTTGGGAAAACTTCACCCCATAGAAAAACCCCCGCCGTAATAAATATTTAACTACTTTATTTTTAATAAATAATAAGAGGCTGCATGCTCCGTTGGTACGGACATGCAGAAAGAGTGCAGGATGAAAGAATGACGAAGCAGATACACAACGCAAAAGTGGAAGAATCTAGGAGCTGAGGAAGACCAAGACTTACCTACCATGACCAAATTGGTCGTGTTGTATCAGGTGATGTTAGGAGCCCTAGAAACTGGCGAGTATGCATGAGATGAGCAATTAATGTTAAAGAATCGAGTGAGGTATGTAATGTTATTACGCTAGGTTCTCTCTGCCTACCCCGCAAGGGATTTGGCGTGAAGTTCTAGATAGATATATAGATTTTTAATAAACTTCCTACAGGTTGTATGAAATTGACTATCTCAATAAACTATGAAATCAGTAGCTATGAAAGATTGCTATGTAAATTACTGCAGGTGTCTACAAACATCGATTACAGTGTATGGCACATTATGGATTTATTTATTTGTATATGAAACATTTACATATGATAAAAAAGTGCAATTCTTGTATATACACGAAGATATATTACGTGTATCTGTCAGCCGCACGCTGCGAGCAGCTTGGTGGAATATGGCTAAACTATCGAAACCCCTCCGATTGAAGGGAAATCTGTATCCTTGCAGTGGGATGAGTTACAGTTGGTGTAGTATTTCGTGTATTCGGAAAAAACGATGTGGATCAAATTTTGTATGTCGATAAGTTTTCGTTTTTTAAGTTTATCTATATCTACGTGGTTCTTAAGTAAAAACGTTCTTAAATTATCACTAATACTCGCTATTCGACATTATAAATAAATTAATATTGTCGGGCAAATTACACAGCGCCATCTAGCCCCAAAGTAAGTGAAGCTTGTGTTATGGGTAATAGACAACTGATAAACATACGTAAATACATTATTTTTTTTATAAATACATACTTATTATACATAGAAAATACGCAGACCAAGACAAACAGACATGTTCATGCACACAAATGTTTGTCCTGTGTGGGAATCGAACCCACGAGCGTTGGTGTCAAAGTAGCGTAACAGCGCGTTTCACCACTGCGCCACCGAGCTCGTTCATTACGTATTTAGTCCTACCGTATATACGATCTATCTTATACAATAACAAAGGTCCCAGTTCAAAACCCAGCATTGTCTTTTTACACATTATTTCCTATTACTTCATTTTATACGAAAAGTATAAAAACGCCGAGCGTATTTCGGCCGCCTAAATACTAGTATAATTTAACTGAGAGATCACACAATAATTTTTTATAGTACCGAAGTTGAAAAGTTGCTTACGACGCGCCTGATGACAATTAGTGGCCATAACCTATGGTGACTAAACACTTGCTTCAACAAGACCACGTCTCGTATGCATATCCCAACATAACACTACAATTTTTAGCTCCGTACCTTAAAAGGAACCCTTATAGTATAACTTTGTTGTCCGTCTGTCTGTCTGTCTGTCTGTCTGTCAAGAGCCTTTTTCTCAGGAACGGGTGGAGCTATCAAGCTAAAATTAATATCAAACATTCAGGTCTGCAATCCCTTCGAGCAGTGAAAAAATCAAACTTCTAAATTAACGCAATCAAAAGATACGGCTGTTTATGCCTCGTTCATGCGCATATTTTGACACTCGCAAGGGAATCAAAATCTATAGTGTACTTGCCGTTGACCTAGAATCATGAAATTTGGTAAAAAACAATATTATATAGCACAAGTAAAGGAAAAAATTCGAAATCCGTAAATTTGTAGTTCCATAATAAATACTTTTTCTGCAACAATAATTTGCGAAAATATGTTTTACGGTAACCTTACTGCGCAAGTCGGACTCGCACATGACGGCCTTTTTACTAGTAACCTCAATCACAGGAACACATTCCTAAAGGGGTATGTTATTTAGTTTCGGTCTTTGCCAAGATATTTTTGAGGAATGAAATAAAATTATAATGCGAAAAATATATATATGAAACATATTTGTGTAGTGAAACGGTCATAGACTGCAAGTAAAAGTGTTTAGACTCGTTGCTAATGAGTTTCAAATTATTCCTTTAGTAACTGGGTTCAATTGATCCTTTAAAACGGAACCTTTGTGTACTTTTTTATATAAGTTGATAATACTCACCCAAACTGAATTGAATTAACAGTAATGCGCCCAAAGAAAATTTTAAGGGAAAAAGGAATTTGAAGTATGTACCAAGCATACATTTTGTTTTAATTCGTTTCCTTATGTGCGGTCTTTATGCATGATTAGAAAGAGATTAATGTATATTAAAGCTTTGAAGGCGGCAATCTTATTTCACGATATTTTCAGTGAAATCGCCATCATGCCACTCACCTCTAAATTGCGCGCAATTTGATCTAACCTGCTTTGTGTACTTCCGCACACAAGCGAGATCAAATTGCATGTAAATTTGATTTTCGCAAAATAACGCCTGAATCTATCCTCTAAATTATTGTGAAATATTGTAAAAACAATATAAGTTATTTTAAACAGATAAGGAATTGTGTAGAATAATTAATATAAGCATTTAATTTCTCAATAGGCAATAACACATTTTGCCAATTGAGAAATTAAATGCTTATCATAAACGGTAGATATTTAGTATAGGTACTTTGAAACCTCTGCCGGACAATTGATGCAGTAACGTAAATCTGCCCGCTTTGCGTGCATGTTATGAGACTCTTTCCGCGGATGTGTGACGACAAATTATTTATACATACAACTGCATTTTAATAAATGAAGTGAACCATGAAAATATAATACGATACATTTAAATATTTTCTACAAAGTGTTGCAAAAGTTTATAGAAGTATCCCAACTCTATACTAAAAGAGAACTCTTACAAAAAGAAATAAAAGATACATCTACTAAGCAAAAAAGAAAAATAAAACAAAATATCACATAAGTAGGTAGTTTATTTACTTCAGTAAACTTAATAAAATCGGAAATAATACAAAAAAATGCCTAAAAACTCAAACTTAACATAAAGGAATACAAATAGGCGTTCATAAACGTTTTAGTTAATTTTTTACCATATTTCAGTCTAATAATTCAATGGAAATAGAATGTAATCTTAAATAATACTTGAACATTTCGATTTATCATTTTATCACTATTTTTTCGTAACCAAAATAAAACTAATTACAAAGATACTGTCATGTCGGTAATCGTAATAGAAGTGTTATAGTACATAGAATATAATAAAATAATTGAAAAAAAAACAGAATGTAAAACTATATAAAAATAGAATATTATTCTTTTATTTATAAATTGCTCTCAAAATGCCCTAATTAAATTGGTTAGATACTTAGTTAATATAGGCAACAGCACCTTAAGGAATATTAATTTTTATTTATTACTAATGAAATAATAACATATATTTTTACTCAATTACCACAACTTCAGAGCACCATAAGCAAGATTTTTAAACTTAATGCCGACTAGCCTAAACACTTAAATAGTATTCAATGTATTTTTGTACCGATATCTATCAGCTAGATTTAATATCACCCTGCGATTTTTTTCTAATTCTTATTTCTTCTACAACCTCCATAATCAGCTGAAATATTTTAAAAGGAATAATTAAGTTACAAATGAATAAAACGTAAATAAAAATACGTGCATCATGCATACAAAGGAGATTAGTAATTTATTAAAATTTGTTTATTTACAACATATATTCGGATTACAGTGGCATTTACTACCATTTTAATATCTCTCTATCTATGAACATCTACAGTTCAGTTCTCTCCTCGCAAGGGGCATAACGTGAATATATATTTTGAATATATTAGTAAAATAGAAATACAATATTTGTAGCAAAACACGCCAGATTTTTTATACGTTTTGAATGTGAAAATGGTAAATTAGTCGAAGTATCTCAGATCAACACTGCCACGCTAATATTGTTGTAGTTAAAATAAATCTATCTATTCGCGGTTAATCTAAATCGATCGTGACGTAATGATCAGTATCATTCTTAGACCTAGAATAAAGTTAATTACTTCTAAGATGGATGAGCGGGCAGTCGCTGATTTAGAAGTGGTTAATTTGCAAATTGTTGTGACTTACATACTCCATGTAGGAAAAGCAATACATATATACATATTTTATATGATTTAAACTTATAAAAGAACATAAAATATATTAAGATCTAATTACAGTGGAAAAAACCTATGAATGCGCTGCACGTGCTATATTTGCGCTTTACATACAGGGTGCAAACTACAGAACTTTAATTAGGACTAACCTGACTCAGCGGTCTGATTCGCTCATGTATGCTGTTTTCCGCTTGTTTTGCAGAAGGAGGTGGATGGTCTGGTGTTGGTGGCTGGTCATAATGCGTAGGCGACAACGGCGCCTCAACCCTTTGACCATCGTAATACCGTTCACAATCGCTTGGACTGTTCATTGATTGGTCATCTAATAAACTCTCTAGTGACGATCGTTCCTGGTGTGAATACTTTCTTACTCTATTGTCGTTCATTCTTGGCTCATAGTTTTCGTACGGTGGGCCGAGGTTTCTTCTTAACTTTCTTCTAGGATTCTGTTCTTTAATCACGACATTTTCGTACATAGCCGTGATGGCGACGGGTTGTGTACGTATTTTGAGACTAGGCCGAGGGTTGGGCACCGGGGCTATTCTCGGAGAGTTGTGGTTGTCTTCGTACTCAGAGTACGACAGTTTACCATCAACATATTGGTCGACAGATCGACCGTGTTTGAGGTAGTGTTTAGCACCCTGTAACAATGAAAATTAGTATTCAGAAACTAAATGGATGGCACAAAACGACAAAATATGAATGTACAAAAACGATCGAAGACTAAGTGGCCTTTTTTTTGCATGTTCAAATTTCTTAATTTTATAAGTTTTACAGAAGAAAGTCAAGTTAGGCCCAGATATGAGTCTGCCTCGCATATGAAGGGTTCCGTAAAACCGTGTAAAAATCACTACAAAAAACCCGTTTATTATTCTCATATCTAACAAATAATAAACCGTTACTCGCATACACACAACATCCATCTAGGGACTCATTTGGCTGCGGTTTTCTATGATGTAATTTCTCCTATTAGTTTTTTTTTGTGGTTTTCTATGTTTCCCAAAAGTGGCTGCTTTGACGCACCCTACCTCTATTAAAAACACCCAAACCAAGACAAACGTACATGTTTATGCACAAAAATGTTTGTCCTGTGTGGGAATCGAACCCAAGAGCGTTGGTGTCAAAATAGCGTTACTAACCACTGCGCCAGCGATCTAATCATTCGGGTTACTTTACAAACTCGGAACAATACGGCAACGTTCAAGGTTCTGTTAACTCAAGCAAACTTAACTTAAGCAAATCTATAAAATACAAACTTATTAATCATAAAAAACATCAAGACGGGACTTGTTCATGCACAAAAAACACTGTTTTGAACCTTGGTGTCAAAAAAAAACTATTCCTAAACACTCTACCACGGGACTAATGGTGTTTCCAATAGAACAGTTGCAAAATAAGAGAAGTATATTGTGTCTATCGGCGAGGTGTACCACATGCAGATACGATTTACCTTTGGCTATAAGGACAAGGTGATAACGAAAACTGCATAGAAAAATGGTGAGAAAGTGCATTTTTTAGGGTTACGTAATAAACAAGGAACTCCATGTCCGTCTGTCTGTCCGCGGCTTAGCTCAGAGACGCTTTATACTAGAAAGCTGTAGTTTGGCATGTATATACATTTTAACTACGCAGACAAAGTGGTAGAATAAGATTTTGAAAAAAAATTTTTGGTGGTACCTCCCCTATACGTAAAGTGCGGATATTTTTTTTATTCGCGCCCACCCCATGGTGTGTTGCGTCGTTAGATAGGTTTTTTAAAAACATTTAGGGTGTGGGAAGATCACTTTGCGATACAGTGATCCGTTTACGAAATATTTGTAATAAAAGTGTAAATTTTTCGTTCAATCTGCCAATCAATCAAAGTTCATCTGATTTTCATACGTAATTTTAGTTCCTATATTTTACACTAGATGGCGCTATTCACAAATTACACATATAGAAGGCAACCGGGTGTGGACTTAATATTAATATATGCCTGTACGTTAAATGCTTTCTGGATGTCGTAAATTTATTCCACTTTGTATATACTTTTGGATATTTAGTTATACTGCATGTTTTGCGAGTATTTATAGGCCACGGTAACCGCTTACCATCAGGTGGGCTTGTATGCCTCCCGACATAGTATAAAAAAAGGAGGTGCTACTGAAAATTTAACCAATTGCGCCGAAAGTACGTACTTGGTTTTCATCTCACCTGTATATCATCTAAATCGTCCTGACTCCTCGCGTGGGGCCTCAGCTCATAGCTGTACCCCGAGGAAGGAGAGTTGGCATGC
Source organism: Pyralis farinalis (assembly GCA_947507595.1). NCBI lineage: Eukaryota > Metazoa > Arthropoda > Insecta > Lepidoptera > Pyralidae > Pyralis > Pyralis farinalis. The sequence goes on along the minus strand of OX382258.1, from coordinate 11,893,969 downwards.
GTTGGCGAAACCGACAGGTTTCTCCGTGGAGGTTTCTTAGGAGGGGTGGGCTGCGGAGAAGACATGCTTTATAATATAAATTTGAAATAACGTTCTATCTACAGACTATACATATACTACTACCATACAAAAAATCGACTCAAGGTCCAGTTCGTAGATACTCGTAGAATATTTTTTGAAATTATCATGCAGTTTGGACTTTGCTACCAAAACAGTCATTATTATTTTATTTGTGACTCTGTCTGTCTTTGGTACTCGCAATAACTAAAAACTACAAACCGAATTTTCTGAAATAATCAGTATTTTTTAAACATGAAAATTAAATTACACGCAGCTAAAAACCGCAGGCGACAGCTAGTTAACAATGTTACATAAAGACGGCCCTGATAAATGCCACTGACTGCTTTGTAGGGATCTATATTTACTGATGATTACAGATTATGTATTTAATATTACACCAAACAGTTGACCAATGTGGGATTCATCGTGTTTTCGACTTTTCGGTAGTTTGAAACAGGACAGACAAAGTTCTACCCTCGCGAGAGTTATCCATCTTCAAAAATGTATACTAAACTACTGTTTTATCAGATAAGGGCATGATGATGATGAAATATCATAATTTCACTAAATGATCCAACTTTGAAATTATGAAATATAACTGCCGACCCTATAAGTAATACAATAACGTTGAATTTAGTAATACAAAGTGGCTTGTAAATAAAATTCAACATCTTGACAATTTGCCGACTTCTAACATAGACGTAATAAAAAAAGCAGACACCGTCTCCCGAACTAAACACTGAAGCACCTCTATAGTAAGTCAGTCGCTATACGTACGAGCCGACACGCACACATTCACACCATAGTAAGTCTACCGCCCGCCATTACGCACCGACATACACCTCGCCGCGTGATAATCTTGTCGAAAAATAATAATAATGCCGTCGTGCGTAGTGAAGAGCAGTCGAAACCATAGTGGTAAAATTAAAAAAAGTCAAGGGATTACTTTTCTTTATTTTCTTATAGGTAAGCAAGTAATTTTTCTGATTAACTAATCGTTTTCACTTACGTTTTTGAAAACAATAAATCGACCGGTGTTGCCATATCTCACATTTCCAAATTAGCGTAAATGTGTGGGAGATCATTTTTCTTTTGTTCTATTGTAATTCTTACTTAATGCAGATACCTTATTTTGTTTAAACAGACATATAAACTTACATCCTATGATTCTTTTACTGAACAACTATTATTCATATCTTAAATATTTTTTAGATTACCATCGTCAAACGATGCATGGAAGAATGATTGGGTACAAATCATAAGAGAGTCCAGAAAAGAAAGCGGTTTGATTCCATCTAGATCAGTGTAACATGCAGTATACATTTTGAGGAGTGTGAGGAGTGGCTGCCGTCTTCTGTGAAGTGGAGGTACTTCCCCAGTCAGGCTAACGTGCCCTACCTCTCTTTCGCCAGAGCCTCGTCTGGTCATTAATTTTTTTTTTAATGGAAAACTTGCAGCTAACAAAATAACATTGTTTAGAGTTACTATAACTATGTATGGCCAATCACAAGTTTTCGCAAATAATTAGCACTATGCATTAACAAAGTCACATGACGGCGGTAAATAAGTGCAGATTCATCATTGATATATGGATTATGACAAAATTATATGAATACATTCACATGTTCAGATACACATATATACATACAAACTATCGCCGAGTATCATTTAAAGAAGTAGTCGCACATTACACGTTTTAATGTCGTGTCTTTAGTATTAAATAAGTCGATATCCAAAAATCGACTAACGTTGTTAAATAAACTACACGATCTTATCATAAACGAATTCTGTCTGTAGTTACTTTGCACTGCCGGGATTGAGAGAGTGTCTGATTTACGTGTTAACCTGGAAGGTACACGCAGTGACACCATATTCAATAACTCTGCACAATCTATTGAACAATTTGCTATTTTCATAAGGAACGATAGGTCAGCAATTTTCCTTCGTTCGTAAAGAGGAAGAATATGAAATTTCTTACACCTGGCATGATAATCATTAATGTATATTTTTGTTCTAAATTGCTGATCACGTATTGAAAGCATTCAGAAATCTTTTCTGAATGCTTTCAATACGTGAAATATAAATCTGATAGTTTGGGTTCCAAACTTGAGAAACATACTCGAGGTGGCTTTGTTGGTGTATTTGTTTGGGCATTTTTTATTTCAAATAAGTATGCATCTGTTTGTCCTACATAATAAAAGGAATATATAATGTTATATTTCATGTGTTTAATTTATTTTCATCAATACCTATTTTAAACAACCCAAGTTACAAATCACCGGTGTTTAAAATTCGAGTTTCGAAGACAGTAACGAATCATATAATTTTTTATTTCTTTTTAGTTAAAGAAATGGGAAATTTTCTTCCATCTGGCAACCCACTTGACACTCACACATAGTTACATGCCGCCATTGTGGTGCTTCAGTTGTTTCTCGGCGAGATTCCGTCTGACTTTTTTATTACGTCTATGACTTCTAATGTAAAATGTGAAAAATGATATTATTTTTTAATTTATTATAAACGAGTAGTCTGACAGTAGGTAAAATACCCGATACGTGGCTTAATTACGTATAGTGTTCAATTGATCGGTATTGTTTTACCTAGTCCATATCTTCATTAATTGTGAACGAATTTTTATTTATTCTTATAGATAAATATAAACTATTGGGCAAAAGAAATAGCTCTGTGTAAACAATAATGAATAATAATAAAATATCGAATGGTAATAGCCAGAAATACTGTAAATCAATGAAGTTATTTGATTTCATATTCCGCTAATTTGTGATCCGGCAGGTCCGATAAGCGAACTGTCTAACCCAATTTAAACAATGACAATAATTCTAAGTAACCAAGTAAAACAGACGAAGTTCTTAGCTTAGTATTTGGAAATTCGATTCGATGTCTAAATAGGAACGAAATAGAATACTTTCATCACATGACCCAACATTGAAATACCTAAGGAAATATATTAGCTAATATTTAATAGCGGACAATTCTAAATAAGCTGAAAATCAGATCAATGGATTAATCACGTAACATGTTAAGTACACCGATATTGTTTTATATTCTCTATTACTTTGATAATAATAATCAAATTATAGAGAAAACAAATAGCAACAGAATAGTAATGAACAAACAACAAGATATCGTGTATCGTATGTTTTCCGTATATCAATTAAATAAATCGACTTTGTACATGTACTTCATTTTCTCCCAACTTGCGATTCGAAAGGTAATAAATGAACGGTAACTTACTATTGAATAACTGTCTAACGCAAATTAAATAATGACATCAGATCTCAGTAACCAGCTAAATCAGCCAGAGTTCTTGGTACTTATATGAAAATTGGATTCCACTTCCAAATTAATGGGAATGGCTACGATATAGACGTCTATTTTTGGTCTCGTCTCATTGTCATCGCAGAAGCGAGATAAGTGCCCGCAATTGAGGAATTTGAATGGAGACTATGATAACATTAAAACATGGCGCAAATGATGAGCGATAGCGATATCGACTGCAGGTAACAACGTATTTTTATCTATCCCAAGGTAATCGGGAAATAATACTATGCAATTCTATTACAATAATGTGTATCGTGTTGTATTCTATTTTATTGATTCACTATTATTATTCTGTTGTTATTATTAAAATGTCACGCCATTTCGTATGATACCTAAGTGCATCGTGCCCTTATATAGTCGTAATAGATTTTGCAGTGGACTTTTACACCCGATATGAAGTAACCCATTGAATAGTGATAAGTAACTTTCATCTTAATCATAGATTCTAACACGGATCTATATCGACCTCCCGGGGTCGATGGCCGTATGCATAGGGTCAAGGCATAAATTTCATATATTAGTTAGTAAGGCGGGCGGGTACAAGATACAAATGATTAAATGTATCTGATCTAAAAGTTACATGATCTAACGCTAGGTATTTAAGAAATTTAAAACATGTTTTTGGTCAGCAGACATGCAGACAATACATCGATTCGTTCAGCAAATATTCCCAAGTCGATACAAGAATTAAACAATAGGTTAGGTTTGTTTTTCAGCTATTTTAAGTAGAAATAGGATTCCGTTGACTTGGGAATATTATTTCGTTTAACCAAATATATTTTTCTGCTGACCAAAGCAATATTTTGTTTCAATAATATTATGCTATTATTATAATTTTATTCTATTAATATAATAATATACATATATTAAAATTTATTTCCATTTGAACGGCAGCCAAAAGCCAAGACATTGAAAGTCTTCCTAAGAACGAACAAACAAGGCACTCAATTGAAAATCTTCTTTATACGCGTCTGCGATGTTTAATAAGGTATTGAATTTAGAGGATAACTAGACAGCACTAGTATTGTGAGACATTCAAAAGTATTGCAGTTATGTTACCATTATCATATCATATCACAGTCTCCAAATAAAATTATTAACGACAGGCACTTCCCTTCAAATTTTATGCCTAGCAATAATTAAAAATAATCTATAAAACAAAACATCTCGTCTCTTATCTCTTAAGCCATTTGTGTGTCCCAAGTAAAGCAAGTGATTCAATATGAGGGCGCGGATGAGGAATAAATTGGCTACAGCCGGTCACTGAATGAGCAATTTTCTACACTATAAGGCTTTTACGCAGAAAATAGTATAGCTGTAACAAGCATTCTCGCAGTACTGGGCAATTAAGATAATCACAATTGTTTATTGGCAAATTATAGACTCGTATTATTCACATAGTCTATTTTTAATTTCATTTAAAGAACTATTCGTTGAAAGGACCAGAACGTAACGTTCTGCTTTTATTTTATGCTTCAATAATATATTATATCGGTGATAAGTATACAGTTTCAGATACCACACCTCAAATATTAATTTGATGAGTGAAAGTGTACAAGAGAAACAATAAGTAAATATTTTCAGTCCTCCTTATTGGATACTAGTCATCGGTGATCCTAACTCATACACGGTATTGAGTAAGTGAATTTAAGAGATTTTGCCTCTATTTGTGTGTTCTACCGATTCTACAATGGATTGTGGTCTGAGGACTTGTTTAACATGATACCACCAGCCTAGTTTTAAATAGCACAGCTCACCGGCCGTCAGTTCATCCTCATATACTGGAGCGGCCATAGTCGCGTACTGTGCGATTCCAAAGAAATTTTCTACCGAAAACTTTTAAGTTGAATGAGCGCCCTGCCGAGGTTTAACCCAAGAGACTACAGCATGAGGTTCTTGAAAAAAAGGCGTGAAGATGTTTTTACAGATTCTGCAACGCAAGAGTCAGTGTTGTAAATGTCCATTGACTACGGTAACTGCTTACCATCAGGAAGACCGTTCGCTTGTTTTCCACCTTAGTGGTACCAAAAAAAAATACATGCGGAGAATATAAATTTAAAATCATGTGTCAGTCTCATTAGTATACTATGGTTCCGTACACTAAGTGGACAGTTAAACTTCGAAGGCAAACGAAGGATTGTATACAGATATATATGACTGACAAATGGACGGAGTCGTGATAGAAAGGTCTTTTGTGGTACGATGTTCTAACAAAATAACAAAATCGTCTAAATTTTTCTCAACGTGGAATGATTCCAACCGTGTTAACATGAATTCAAAACAAATACCAGGAAGCACTTAACCATCAGTGAAACAAATGTTCATGCACTAAATAAATGCAATGAGAAACAATGTTCGCAGTCAATATACACGAGTGTTTACTTCGGACGTCTGTTCTTTTATGGTGGCCTATTTTCTGAATCAAATTTGGTGGTCCAAGGAAAAAACGCGTACACTATCTACGGTAATTGACTGGGATTTTGTATATCTCCTATCAGCCTACATATTGAGAGCCTCGAGAAGATATGGAACGGAACCGTCCCAGAAAGGCAAGCAATACTCCACGCAAGCCCGAACTTAAGTCTTATACAGTAAACAAAGCAGGTCCGGCGTGAAGAACCGGCGCACTGCCGGTTCTTCACGCCCGCTTTGTTCGCCCGGCGCACCCTGTTCAGGACTCCGAGTTTTTTTGAAGCTGTTGAGATGAGGCTCTCGTGGGTTGAGATCGCAACGAATATCAATGCCTAGCATTAAATATGCTAGCCATCTCGCATACTGAGGGAAGCGCCCAGAAGACTGGGAGAGGGTAGTAATGGGGGCATTTTTTTTTTGTAAGTTTTCTTGGCATTAACCTCAACCAGGTTTTTGGAACCCCATTTACTTTAGAGATCCAAAACCCGATTCAGCTCAACGACAATACTCACACTTCTCATCAATTTCTGTCCGACCGGCACCAGGCCAACCGAAATATCGCGCATGGACCTAACTGTCATCTGCATAGCAATGAATACTACCAAGTGTCAGCATGTCATTGACATGAAGAAGAAAGAGGGTGGGAGATAGAACGGAGACCTGTTATACCGGCATTCACTGACATGAACCGCGAAACGCATCCATTTGCAACGACGCGAATTCTACGCTCATACGAGCCATCGGGGCATCTCAGCCGAAACAGCGAGGGCTGACAGAAGTTGGCCTGCACAGCTTTGGCTAACGTATTATAATAAATACCTACTTTATACATACGATTGTTTCTTTTCGTGTCATATGGTTGTCTGGTAGAGATCGCTCTAGCTATAAGACCGCCTATTGTACATTTGTTTTCTTTTTACCTGTGTACTATACGTATTTGTTATTGGTGCAATATAGAGTATTCTATAAGATATATGGGGATATTACTAATATTCTTGATGGGAAACATCTATTGGCGCGGCTTGGCAGTAAAATCAAACCTTATGCCGTGACGGCAAATGTAATAACGTTCTCTCATGCAGTCATGCCCCCTCTACGCCGCCACTCTCGACTCCCTTATGTGTGTGTGCGCATACTAGACACTATATGCTTCTCTGCATGACCTGTATACTATAGCTATTAATTTTTTTTTTATTTATTAAAAATTTGAATAGGTATTCATTAAGATGTTTCACACCTGCCGGGTGTCCCGAGATAGGCACCATTTTTTTTTTCAATTATAAACCGATAGACTGACCAGCTATATTTCGATATTATATAGTTTAATGGTGAGCAGTGGTAGCCCAGATAAAGAACCAGCCTAGTAAACAACAGGTTCGAATCCTGTCATGTACCACTAGATTCGTGGTTTTGGATTTATGTACATATTTGTAATTATCACTTGCTCAGCGGTATAGGAAAACATCGTGAGGAAACTAGCACGTCCAAGAAATTTATTTCGAATAACCTCAGAATGATCTGGTTTACCCACTGTGTTTCGAAGGTCTGACAGCAATCGATCCATGTAAAAATCAGTATATTCGCCAAATCGTTAGGGCAAGGCAGCGGGACTCCGTCAAACCTAGTGGATTAAAGAACGGGATAACGCTAATAAGAAGAAGATAGTTTAATGACATTAGCTGCTTTCAGCGCTTTAAAATTGACACCACACCGAAGTGACTCTACGCATTTGGAGTAAAGACACTCTGATGTACCTATGTACACTTTTGAACTCGTGCGTCACACCTATATTTATATTTACTAACACTGAATTCCTTGTGTTGAGATTATCCGTGAGCAACTATGTTAACGGATCTGCATTGAAGGTTGGGATTGCCGTCCGGTTTCTCTTATGAGTTACGCCATCTTTCAACATTTCTGGAGATATTTATAGGCTCATAGCTTTGGTGTTTCCGCATCGATCAATGTTTAACTCTACTCACAAAAACACTTTTCATATCTTCCACTGAAACGAATCCCCTTTTTCAGTAGTTTGCAATGATTTCATTCAACTTTGCTAGCAACGCACAAACCCTAAATTAACATCTAATGAAGATTCTGTGGTGATTTATTAATATTCATTTATTCGTAATAAATGACTATATTGCCGCTTAAGAGGTTCCATGTTCTATGCTCCAAGGCAATATTGAATACTTTCAATTCAAAATTTCCAAATTAAAACAAGAGTTATTGTCATTGATAGAACGGATGTGGTAAAAATGTGGTATAGAAGAAACGCGAAGAGAAAGACAAAGACACGCTAACACATGTAAATGAAAACTAGATTATTTCTAAGTATAGTATTAAAGTAGTAAAACAGTATACGTACGCTAAAATAAAATCATTAATACCATTATATAATGCAAGATGGAAGGAAAAAGAGGAAACGGAAGACCAAGTCAATTTCAAAGTAAAAATTGAAATTTGAAAGTCTAATCAGAAATTTAAATGGCATACGGATCATAGAAGTGCACGAGAAGAGCTCATCTATTAAGAAGTTGATGCATAAGTAGTATTCAGGCTACGAGAAACATGTTAGAAATATGATTCACACAACAGCATTTTCCTTGTTATCATCAATCATTCCAATGACCATTTCGGACTCCCGAGCATGTTCGTCGGAGGATTTTTGAATACTTGCTTTTGAGCTCGATGGCTCAGTCATGAATGATGGACACTGACACCAACGCTCGTGGATTCGATCCCACACAAGACAAACATTTGTGTGCATGAACATGTCTGTTTGTCGTGGTCTGGATGTTTTAAGTGAGTAGTGCGCATCAAAGCAGCCCGTCTGGGAAAGTACCTCCACCTCATAGAAAATCGCATCCAAATAACTCCCTAGAGGGTTGTTGTGTTCCTGTGTGTGAGGTCACCAGTGAACACCTAAGGAGTTGCCGTGTAAGTAGCAGTGGGGGCATCGTGCGAGTGACACTTAATATATTACAAGCATTAATAGGCTACGGTAACTGCTTTATATCAGGTAGGCCGTATGCTTATATGCCTCCCGACGTTGTATAAAAAAAACTTGCATTAAGTAGCATTAAACTCGCATAATTTAGTAACAAATTCAGCGGAGGAGCTCATATTTGTGTTCTGCAAAAATATGAGCTCCTCCGCTGAATTTGTTACTAAATTAGTAGATCTCTTTACGCTTCACAAAATAAGAAAACTAAACATTCTTCTTTAGAAGCAATTTCATTGAACATTTTGTAAATCACGACGGGTGTAATCTAGCTAATTTGCAACAAAAGGATTGCTCGAGCATGGCCATCTTGCTGCCAGATACTATTTTATATGCTACGCCACCAGTAGGTACGGAATTTTCAAAATAAACATTAATTTAATTTTCAAATCTATCGTAATACCTCACAAAGCGTCCGTTCTGAAAGGCACGCTTCACTGAAATCACAACGCAAAGGAACAAAGTACATCAAAGGGCTAGATATAAATTGAATGCGCAAACGCAGCCGTCACGCACATGACAGACGCATTAATATGGCGCCAGTGGCGGTAACCCATCGATTTGTATAGTTAAAAGATAGGAGCATTTTATTGACCATAGCCGATGTGGTTTATTTGACTTGGCGATGACGCGGTTGGTTAAAACGAGACTTGAAAGTGATTTATAACCAAATAAAATTTATTTGTTCGTCTTGACTCATCCCCTACACAAAACAGCAAATTCATTAGACATATGTATAAATGTCACATTAGTCAATAGGGTGTCTGTTCGAGATTTCTCGAAGCGAGAATTCTTGAAAAATCTGACCTTAGCCGAGACGACAAATTTTCTCAACTACACGAACTCGGGAATAAATTCAGAGAATATTGACGCGTCAGTCGATAATATTTAACGTCAAATGGCATCTCATACGATTAAAAGTACGTATAATGAATGTGGGTCAGTCTCGCAATTTTTTTTGTCATTCCATTATTTTCAGTATTAATACCTTAATACTCAGTTAATACAAAAGAAAAAGATTTAATCCACTCGCTAAAATCCAATTATTGGCACATTCTATTCACAGTATAGTAATCTATTCCAAGCGGAAATGATCTCGATTCCAGGTGACAATTTTCGATTTAAATAAACGGTTATATACACATTATATGTGTAAATTAGAGATGAAACGGATATTCGGTAACTATCCGGTATCCGGCCTATCCGGCTCAAATTTTAAATCCGGCCGAATACCGGATAAGAAACGAGTATCCGGCCGGATACCGGATTTCAAATAAATACGTACGCCATAAAGTTCGAAGGCACTTTATTCATAGAGAATCATGAATTTTTAATAACAGAACAAAAAATTAATACTCAAACTGCACTAAAGGCAAATTATGATGAATAAATACCAAATTCTCTGCCTTAAAAGGCAAGAGACGGTTTCGCTTGTCTTCGTATACAAGGCCAGCTTCCGAAAAAAGTCTTTCGCTATATACACTGCTGCAGGGCGTTTATTCATAGCCTCTTATGATCGTATTTGCAATCAATTCGAGAAGACAATAAAGCGCTATTGTCACTCATAAACGAAAGGGCCCGAAATCACCCGAGTCCACCCGATCGCTTAGTAATTCACTCGTGTAACGAGTCGCCACTCGACTATGTTCGGCCGGATATTCGGCGGCCGGATATTCGGCTATCCGGCTTCCAGGTTGGCCGAATATTCGGTATTCGGTATCCGGCAGAACAACTATCCGTTTCATCTCTAGTGTAAATCCTATTTAGTCGTAGAAAATAGCATACAAATGTCAGTTAGATTATAGTTTAAAATATTTAAACGTCATTGATAACAAAATGTTTGAATATGTGAAGTGTTAATATATCCATCAAATATTTTTGGAAGTAGGTAAGTATCAACCATTTGATTATTTTATCACATAGCAATGTAATTATATATTATTGCTATTAGTGTAACAGATTGCCAGATAATGATGGAGATGAAAAACTGGAACTGTTACGGTGTAAATCTACACTTCCATGTTATTTGAAAATGTCGGTACTGCCAGCGTCATCTAAAAAGATTAATTCATTATAGTGGCAACGCGTAGCCATCAAGTAATGGATTTGGTTTGACAGATAGATTCCGAGTTGGCGCAGAAGCCATGCTTTTTCAGCCCTTTTCGATTTGTGAAACATGTAAAATTAATTTCTTGTAGTCGTAGTGGACTCGGCCATCCAAAATGGCTTTTAAACTAATAAGTTAATACGGGGTTGTACCCTTAAGATTAAATATAATAAGTCGGGTTTCGGTCAGGAAACGTGGCATCATAGCGTCACCTACAAAATTGGCTTTGACCTTTCAATTTTCAATTCCGAGTAAGTGTGTTTGAATAGTTTGCATTTGTGAAGCAGAGGATGTTTTATTCCCGGTGGTTTGATAATAGTAATTCGCAGTTAACAGCTGCATGCTAATTCGCCGGCTGCAATCCTGTATTCGCAGCCCGCAGCCCGTAGTACGCAGTTCCTGGTCATACTTGAAAGGTGCAACGCTGGTTCTTGTCATCATATCAGAGTCTCCGCTTACAATCAGGTGACCGTTCTAATGTTTCGGAATTTTCTATGAAGTGTTAACTTTTCTAAATGATAAATGTTTTGACCCTAGAATGCGCTCAAAAAGTAATTAGATCTGTACAAATGTACACCTGTTTTATAGAAATATGAGCCGAAAATGAGAGCGCTGTGAAGTATGTATGGAGTGAGAATGATTGATAGAGTAAAAAATAGCACGATGCGAGAACATGCATGAAGAGGCTGATGGATGTGGAAGAAGTGTGAGGTGTATGTGATGATTAGTATGTATGTACGTACTAAAAGTAAACCAAGATAATAGGTTTAGCTGGAATCATAGACAACAGACGGGCACATGAGAAACAAACATTCACAGATCGAGAGTATTGCGATCTCTGTTCTGCTTCTTAACATTATACCATCATAATGGAAAAAAAAACAATTAGATACAATAAATCTTATGATATTCGATCTCACGAAAGTAAAAATACTTATGTTCTCATCAATTCTGTGCATCACGCGTTATAATTACTCACATTCCAGTCTGACACAGTAACCCACATGTTCCCGGTAAAATCGACTATTTCGTTTTAATCTGGAGTACAAACGTTTACGCTGTGCACACATGATCGTGTGTTGCAATGTACATATTTTAACACACTTGAGGCACATTATCTACGGTGTTGCAATAACAGATGAAAATAAGTGCACTAATTTTAATATAAATGATACTTTTCATACCACATTGCGTAAAGCTACCTACCAAAAAAGTTGAATCCGATTGAGGGTCAATTTTATTAAACTTTGTTATCATAAGATTTGTTCAATTGATTAAACTTTAGATTATTCTCATCTTCTTCTTAGCGCTACCCAGTTCGCTAATCATTATGATTAGCGAGGACCGCTACTTAAGCCTAAGGATTTTGCAAAGTCGGAAGGCATACAAGCTTACGGCCTACCTGATGTAAAGCAGTTACCGCAGCCTATGAACGCTTGTAATGTATTAAGTATCACTCACGCGATGCCTTCTCTGCTAACACAGCAACTCATTAGAAGCTTACTGGTGACCTCACTCACACGCAGGAACACAACAACACTTTAGGGAGTTGTTATTTGGCTGCGGTTTTCTGTGAGGTAGAGGCAAGTACTTCCCCAGACGGACTACTCTGATGTGTCCTACATCTCTTAAAACATCCAGACCAAGACAAACAGACATGTTCATGCACACAAATGTTGGTCTTGTGTGGGAATCGAACCCACGACCGTTGGCGTCAGTGTCGTCATTTACGACTGCGCCACCGAGCTTGTCATAAACTGCTATCACAGCTCCACAATCCAGGGAAAAACCTGACTTTAGAGTAGGTTAGATCACATGTCTTCTAAATATATAAAAATCCATTTACAAAAAAAAAATAGCTCGACTGATTTGATGTTGCCATATTACCGGTTAGAGTGAAAAAAAAAAACGCGGACGAAATAGCAGGTATCCGCTAGTTTGAAATATAATTCCTTAGTCGTACTGGTTTCCTCACGATGGTTCATTAATTCACTGCCGAGCAAGTAATAATAATCCGAAAACACTAATTTTATGGTACACACACATGCCTTCTTCAGGATTCGAAACAGGGACCAATTAGTTAATAGACTGGTTCTTTATGCACTAAGAGTGTCACTGCGCAATATAGATTACTTCTCATATATAATGAAATGTGGTACAATAAGAAAATTTTATACGGTTATATACGTTAAACGGTATTCATATTTTTCGGATAAAATCCAAAATGGCGTCCATTGTATTCGACAGCTGAGCGTTAGTCATTTTCTCAAGCCCCATACTTATACTTTTTAAAGGTATGTTACGGTTGAGAAACAGATATACTAATTTTAAATTCACATTTCAATAATGTTCGTTTAATACAAAAAGAAATACTACCCTAATAGTACAAAATAAAGACAACTTTATAGGGAGCAACATTATTTTTTATTGGGAGAATTTTATCTTTAGTTATTCTCTAGTAACGATACAATAGTTAGTTAGTGTAAGTTTTAGAACTAATCAATTTTATACATTTCCTAACTTACTCTCACATAAGCAGATTTTCGAATTAACAAATTAGATTTTAGAATTATCACACTTGAAGTTTCGAATTACCAAATTCTATAAGAGTTGCAATTAGTACGTTTATAACCCCATTCCACCAACATTGACGGCCTAACGTAATGGTCATATTCCAAAAACCGTGAACGTGTTTTTCTCTGAATAAAATCATAATTACATGTGTTTAACAGGTTATATCAGATGTATCATACGACTTATTCAAAAATGTACCGCTTCGCCTATGACTGATGGATGATGCAATATTGATTTCGACTCCATTCCTCAATCCTTTCAACTACACAACACAACACTACTTGAAAACCCAAAGATGACTTATGTTGTTATTTAGTAAATATAATAATTATGTAACAAGTAATGTTATCTCATAATTATTTTTCGATAATATCAGACCTTAAAATACCAGAATGTCCTCAAAACAAAACTATTGTTCTAATATCTATTTTTAAAAAGTACACAATGATCGAGTCTAACGCAGAACCGTGAACGAGCCAACACAGTTTAGTGAAACTATTTTCACTTGAACTGGTACTGGCGGCAAGCCAAATGTTGTTTCACTTGCTATTTCCGTGATTGCTGATATCAATGAGAAGGTGGTGGTTCATTGGTCACCTGTCACGTAGATTACTGCCAGTTAATTCAACAAGATGTTAAGAAGCTTTAGGGCTTATTAAAAATCTAATTCTTCGTTTTATATTGAAGAATTTGTGTTTATTAAAGCGTGATGCAAATATATTTTATGTTATTTCGACTTAGTTATATATTGAAATGTTAGTTCGTTTTTACGAGATCAACTTATGTGTCAATTATAACGGACGTGGCTACTACGCGCGTAGTATATTTCAGCTACTTTCACAGCATTACGTCACTGTACTCTTGTGGGGAAAAGCGGCTGATATTGATATATTTTTATCTTGGAAAAGAGAATACCTATTTAATTGCTTTTTTTTACCACTAAGGTGGCAAACAAGCGTACGGTCTGCCTGATGGTAAGCAGTTACCGTAGCCTATGGGCATTTGCAACACCAGGGGTGTCATTCTTGCGTTGCCGACCCTGTAAGAACCTCTTCACGCCTTTCTTGAAGAACCCCATATTGTAGTCCCTTGGGAAAACCTCCGCAGGGAGCTCATTCCACAACTTAATAGTTCTCTCAGAAGGTATATTTATGACAATATTATATAAGCTCGTAAAAATATGAAGTTGTATTCCACATTCAGTGCATCATTATTATTGTACTACTCTAATGACAAATTTATTGTAATATTAATTTACGATTTTTGCAAGTTTCTTTAGGCATTTCTTCTTCATCAATGGTCATTTCGGCAAAAGCCGCTATATTAAAAAGTGAAAACTATTAGAAATGTATAAGATACAATAAAAGTTTATTCAAAAATTGTAAGACAAGGACTCAATGGCAAATAAAGAATTGATATCTTTAACTTTTTCATCTTCTCTAATTAGATTACATGCCCAATAAGTCTAATATTCATAATGTATTAATAGATACATTGTAGATAGAATCTTAAAAGAAAAAGTATACAACTTAATTTTCCGTAGAGTCCATCTCAGATCAACAGTTTAGAAGCATTTGTGTACTCTACCTATTTATTAATTCCTTCTGATCGTCCGCTTTTTCTTTGATGGGTTAGTATCACATGAGCCACGTGGGAAATTACGAAACTTTAAAGAATTGGGTTATTGGGCCCTTGACATGGGATGATGCTTTTTATTACTCTACATAAAGAAACTTTTGAATCTATTTCTGTGTTGCTACTGTTATAGAAAATTGTGTGAAAAGTTACTAAAGGCTCTTAAAATACCAGCAGAAGAAATGTTAATTTATACGTTTGTCACAAATAATTTATGGATTCTTATGTTATATAATGAACATTAGAAATGCTTTTCTGTGTCTGTAAAAGTCAGTTATGAAACGACAAAATACATTACTGTACTGATAAATGGAGGCATGATCGTTGGTTTCGTCCCGAAAATATCTCCTTGTTAAAGGTCGATAATGTTGGTAGGTATTAGTCACATAACTCCAGCAGAAATATTTTAATTAATCACATTAGGCGTGACATTTAACTTGTTCTAATGTAATATATATTATTACTTTTGTAAGAAATGAAGGTATTATGTGTATCTCGGAAATGGATCTAAACATTTAGGTACAAATTACGTATTTAGATAAGGTTTGCTTTTTGAGTTTTTTGATATTTACATCTACCATGAAAAACGCGATTTTACATAGAAACCCATAAAAAACGCCGAACGTATCTCGGTCGCCCAGTACTTATAACAAAGCGTGTTGCTTAAATCGTTATGGCGGTAATCAATCCTGTCACAGCGTTATATTTATTCAGTTAGATTCTGATAGTAGGGTAAAACGGCGGTTAAATCAAATTTGCACTTGTAAATCGTCTCCCGTCACAAAATTATTAAAAAACGAATAATACATAAGTATATCAGTTGTTTAATACAAATTAATATATTAAGTATTTTTTTTTTTATCTTTTGCATTTTGTTTCCAATGCGTAAGTTTCCATTTAGTATACTAAGAGTAATTAAAGTGATGATTATTATCTTTTCCAAATTTTAATGTAATATGTTTCAGGCAGTATTACTCTGGTGACGACTAGTAGCTTTTAAAGCTGTTTGCCTTTCCTAAAAATAACGCGATTAGATTCATTCAACCTCATCTAAAGTTTCTGATAAAAAAGTTGGGTTTATGAAATTTTGTTATAAAATTACGCATTGTAGTAATTTTCTTAGAGATAAAAGATGTTGGTTTTATATGATTTATGTTCTCGGCTTCAAAAAGGAGGTTCTCGTACGATTCGTGTTTTCTTTTGTCTGTATGTGAAGTAATATCACGGCTAATTGTGTATCGATATGAAAATTTGTTTTTGTTGACGTTCCATGTAAATTTAGGGAAGTCAAGATTGTACTGATGTTAATCATATTATTAAAACTTTGCATTTATGATAATCTATCATTGTTGTGTTCGATCGGTCCCATACAATTTTGATCAATTTACGGCTTTATTGAAGGAAGTCGGTTTTTTTGTATACTTCTGTAATTATTCAATTCTTTAAACTGTTCTCCTCGAGAAGGTCAAATCATTTTTCTATCGTCGATATAATTAAATAAACATCCCTACTTACGGTCCGAATTAAAAACATACACTCTTTTATAAAGTTGGTTAATAATAATTAAGACTGAAACAGACTTCATAGAAATTGTAAATTCACCGCATCTACACATAGCAAAGTTTGTTTGTAAAGAAAAAATAACTTAACAACAAACTTGTTATGAGGTCAGAACTTTTTGATAACCTGTATGTGATCTATCCATAACTTTATGTCAAATGCTTTGCGAGGTAGGCAGAAAGAACCAAGCACCACATGACTCGGTCCTTACACACCTCACTCGCTTCTTTAACATTCATAGCTTTTTTATACCACTAAGGTGGCAAATAAGCTTACGGCCTGCCTGATGGTAAGCAGTTACCGTAGCTAATGGACATTTGCAACACCAGGGGTGTCACTCTTGCGTTGCCGACCCTAGCTTTTCTCATGCTCGCTCGTCCCCTTAGTATCGACTACGGGCATCATGTCTGTGACAGTAATGAACTAAGTGGTCAATGCCAGTTAAGATATCAATGACACCACCGAGGGTTCTTTCATACCACACCATCCGGGGATTTATTATTTAACAGTTTTCTATGAGCGGTTATGATGCGTCCTACTATATATTGCAAAAAAATTGTGTATTCTAAAGAATCTTGTAATAAAATTTAACTTACATAAGATAGTGATACACAGTTCGCGACAACACTACACTATCACTTCACCGTTAACACTAACATTAATAATCGTATCGAATATACAACACTAATATTTAACACAGAATTGCACCTCAACTACAACACTACTACAGGCCACTACTTCACAATCGACAATCGATTATCGTTTTCGATTATCAAACGCTATCTCGCAACAATCGGACGCCGGCGCTGATGGCAACGCGACGGAGCGACTGGCCGCCTAATTTTCTTCGCGCGACGTGAAGTTAGCCCAGCCCACATGGCGTGATCGACAAACGGGGTCGTAAAGTATAATTATGTTGGATGATATTAATGAGCAGGGGAATGTTAACACGGGCAAGAACAATCATGAAACGCGCCCTATTATGTTTTTTTAATAGTTTAATAATGGCCGGACAAGCGTGCTGAACGGCAGTAAATTGGTGCTAACAGACGAATACATTCATTGGGTCTGAGAGGTGTTAAATATAAAAACCCCGTCGAGAATGCGCAAGCTTGCATTGCCAGAGGAACACCTGGCTCGTCAATTATATAACAATTCAATTTTCTTTTTTATTTGTCGGCCATTTTGACCATGTTCCTTAAGAGATAGGAAAGGTGTTCCTGAACATTCCTATTCTACTTCTTTATGCTGAATCCGAATATGAAGTCAAAATTCGAATATTCGAAAAAAATGCACAGACAAACGCACACACAAACATAGATTTCATATAGGAACGGTGTTCCTGAAAACTACAATTTATGTCAATCTCACATTGATAATTTCCTATAGAAAAAAAACATAAACCCGATTAACGACAATATATGTATGAACGCAAACCTAGCTGTACCTGGCTGTCAATGTAAGTTTATAAAAACTAGCTTTTTAAAATAAAACAGTTTTTATTATTAATTATTCTAATGGCCCGCTTTAAATGGATACGGTGGTCAACGGTCGCATTCAACAAAAGCTGTGTTGCACGAACGTTATCGACCTCGCAGTAACTCCAACTACGTTATAAGTATACTAGTATCCTCATTCATTCGCAGGAACACAACTCTCCAGGATCATAAATTGTGCCAAGCCACTTGCAAAAGAGTTTCGTTGGCTGCACCATGTGTCAGTTATCGTCGAGTCCCTTACACATCAAAGAGTTTATTATGTTTTCGGTACCGGCAAGTATTAAAAAGCAAAACCTTATCTAAATATAAAATTTTACCCAAATCGAGAGAGCGGATTTCGAGCTACACGAAGTATATTTATATATCTATGTATATTATATATACACAATACAGTTAAAAAGTAATATATAATACACAATTTCACTAAAAATATACTGTATAAAAATAAAACAATTCATATTTAGTTTCTCCCTACTAAAATGATCTTTCAACCAATTAATATCATAAACGCATGTCAGTCGAGTTCACAACAGTGTTTGTGTTCGAAACTTTTGTGTTGGCACTCACAGTAGCCATGTGGGAAGTGGGTATAGCGATGGTTATCGAGTTTCCCACGACTTGTTTATTGCTCTTTCTTTGTTTTATGCCAGCAAGTGTTTCCATTGTTGTCGCTCTAATGATTAATTTATTAGGCTTACTATACATTTGCGGGACACGGACATTATACACTCACTTGCAATAAAAACGGCCACTAATGACTTCCTTGATAAACTTTCATATTAATTTTGTATTACATATCTTAATTGTACTTACAAGCCACTGACAAGTTGGATCATTTTATGTTGTATAGGTAAGAGTTGTAGACACTATGCCACAAACCCTAAGGTTTTATATTCGTTCACAGAATGAGAATTTTGATTATGATTGATTAAATTATTTACGAAAACAAATAAAACGTCGAATAAAAGTAAATTATACCATGGGATATGCTATATACATTAAAAGTAAAATTGAATTTATCATTATTATAACTTCTCATTGGGCATCGGCTATTACTTACCCGTTTTTTAATAACAGGGTTTATTATTAAAGCCTAGGTAAACTAACCAACTAATAATTTAGACTTTTATTAAAGGATTACACACGTACTTTGGTAGGGAAAGCAGGCTAGTTAGATAGACAAAACTACGTGAGTAAAATGTTAATATGTATTATTTCATTACACGAACATATGATTAATATTCGTAACAGAAAGAAGTTTTGAGACGACTCACTATCACTTTTGGGTCTAAAGTCAGACTTATATGTATTGGTATACCCTGTGAGGTCACCAGTAAGCTCCTAAGGAATTGCTGTGTAAGCAGCAGAGGAGGCATCGCGCGAGTGACATATTCTTACAAGCATTAATAGGCGCTTTACATCAGGTGGGCCGTAAACTTGTATGCCTCCCGACGTTGCATAAAAAAGAAATTAAAAAACAAAAATACTAGGAAAGCAAACACTAGAATAAGAGATGTAGATATATTTCAGGAGCATCACTACTGTGTACCGCTCTTTTTCCTCTTACTAGCGTTACCAGCTTTCCTAATCCATTAGGATTGGCGGCGTCCGTTACCTAAGCGCAAGGATTTGGAAGATACCTATCAGACCTCCACAACCCAAAGGGAAAACCAGACCTTTCTTAGAATTAGGTTACACGTCTTTCGAAATATAAAATCCTTTTTCAAATAAAAAATGCTTTCTAGATTGATATATTCCTGTTACTCGGCTAGGGTGTGAAGGAAACCAGCCAACTAGTCAGACGGTACTGCGTTAGCAGTAGGAGATACGAGTAGCAGCGACGCCCGAGTGGTACTCTTTATGCTTATATATGGGCACATGTACTGTAACAGCTTACACCCAACAGGCCGCTTGTTTGTCACCCAACGTTCTAAATATGTGGTCAAGTCAGGATCGTGCCCCGTGAGTTCTTTACAATTCCTTACTTTTTATGAAATTTATGATTTAATAAAAAGTAAGGGACGAGTTAAATTTACGATTACGGAAAAAACTATGTACTTAATTCAATTTATTTCCGTATCCATTAAAATAATAATAAATATAAATATTGTCGGACAATTTACACAGCGCCACCTAGACCCACGTAAGCGAAACTTGTGTTATGGGTACTAGACAACTGATAAACATACGTAAATACATACTTATTATACATAGAAAATACCCAGACCAAGACAAACAGACATGTTCATGCACACATATGTTTGTACTGTGTGGGAATCGAACCCACGAGCGTTGGTGTTAAAGTAGCGTAACTGCGCGTTTCACCACTGCGCCACCGAGCTCGTCGAATTAAAATACATACGACTGTTTTTATGGAAAGTATGGATAAATGTATATAACTAAACCATTTTTCTGTTATTAAATATTTCACATCCGGCAAACCGTGTTGCCTGTTTACGACTCAGAACTCAACTCGGTAAGTACCCTACCCTATATTACGAAAATATAGGATTTTTTTTTTATTAATTTTAGTAGTTTAAGTAGGTATAAAACAAAACAAACTATTCACAATGTGCCATCTTACGTGACTTGGTACAAGTGCGTCATGACTGGTGATGACTTATGAGCCGTCGAGACAAAGTACGTGATCAGCAGTGATGGATCATCACGTGTATACCGTTGTTGCAAATTTGAACATTTATGGTTGCAATAGTCGCGTACTGTACGGTCTAGAGAAACCTTCTTCCAATATCTCTTAAGTTGTGGAATGACCTCCCCTGCCGAGTTTTCACGAGGAACTACAAAATGGTTCGTCAAAAAAGGCGTAAAGAAATTTTTAAAGGGTCAGCCCGACAAAATTCGAGTGATACCCCTGGTGTTGCTCCATAGCCTACGGTAACATAGGAGGTTGTTTAATGTTGATTAATTGAGTATTATTCCTTCTTAACACTAGTTAATAATATTACTGTATGTTTTCCTAATAAAATAAAATACCAACAAATATGAATCACGCTTAGCTGAAGGGGCAGCTAAGTCAGTGTTCCTTAAATATAACAGTTCTACAATCATACAGTTGACGGTCACGCCTAACTGGAATTAGTTAACAACTGAATTAACCGTGGACACGCTCCCCCTGTGATTTCAACCTGATGACCCGGCACGCCAGCTCGTGTTATTACCTTAATAGTTTTTGTCACGATATTCGACGGCCATTTACTAATGAATAAATTTCAGTAGCTTTTTTATAGTATACAGAGCGACAAACAAACATACCGCCCGCCTGAGGTGAAGTTAACGTCGGTTGCAATACAAAAGGTATTTACAGCGCATTAACACACCCTGTGCTAATAGACCAGCAGCTCTTCTGGAACTTGGTGGCTCAGTCGTGAATGGCGCGACTTTGACACCAACGCTCGTGGGTTCGATTCCCAATGTATGTCTTGGTCTGGAAGTTTTAAGAGGTAGGGCGCATCAAAGCAGCCCGCCTGGGGAAGTACCTCCACCTCACAGAAAATCGCAGCCAAATAACAACTCCCTAGAGGGTTGTTGTGTACCTGCGTGTGAGTGAGGACACCAGTAAGCTCCCAAGGAGTTGCTGTGTAAGCAGCAGAGGAGGCACCGCGCGAGTGGTACTTAATATATCTCAAGCGTTAATAGGCTACGGTACCCGCTTTACATCAGGTGGGCCGTATGCTTGTATGTCTTCCGACGTAGTATAAAAAAAGCTTACTAATCTTAGCACTTCGAAGAAACCAAATTCTCTAGACAGGTTCTAAGCTCGTTGTTGAGTTTCATTGTATCGTCGCACGTGTCACTGTAGTCGAACACGTAGGTTAAGCAACGCGACCTATGGGCAGCTTGGAAATACTGGCCACCGCCGAGCCACAGTTCAGCAGCATGGCGCAGTTTGCTCTACACCCCTTCCGGCTTCGGGTATACTGAGTAAGGGGCGATGTGATGGTGGTGGTGATCTTTTGTAAAATGGATATATATCTCCAATTGTTTTTCATTAAATATTCCATAAATTCATAATTTTCATTCTCACCTCTCGATACAATGTGCTTTTCAAAAATTCTTCTCCAATGTATGTCCGGTAGAGGTTTCACTATCGCAATTGAACGAACGTCTACGGTGTAGCGGAAATCCTATACTGAAGACCCCGCGGCCTCACTTACAAATACTTTCTAGGATTCATACACTATACAAGTGCACGCCTGTGGAATGCGCTTCCTGTGGAAGTCAGGTTTCGCAAACTATAGACTCCTTTAAAAGGCGACTAAACGGGTTCTATGATATCCGCGTCGTTTTGGGCTTATGTACGTAGTTAGTTACTATGTATATATTTAATATGTATGTACTAGCATTGCTATAATATGTGCATTTATTAACGATTTTGTTATTTACATATGTTTTGTTGATTCACTTCATTTTCCTTCTCTTTGATCTCTTTTTCCCACAATCATTTATTGCTCCAATCAGGTATTCAAAGGCAATGGTCGGCTGGAAGAGATTCCTTGAAGGAATAAGCCCGCCTTTGCAAATCAAGTAACCTTTATACTTTAACAATACAAATATAGTTATACAAACAAAATCTGTTGCAAATCAATCGAATGGATCAATGTATTGTAAAACTGGCGACAAGTTTACTGTTCTCTCTAGAGCCAAAGCACATGGGGTAGTCAGTCTGTTAACGAGTTACAGGTTAAACGGATAAGCAACCTTTGTATTGGAAGCTCTCATAGACACTTTACATCAGGTGGATCGCTTGTTTGGCTTTCGACGATCGTAAACTAATTTGGAGTAGAGATAGTCTGCGGAAGGACATAGGTTACATCGCGATAACGGGAATCATGCTTACAGGAGCTGGTCTAAATTTAGTATTTTAGATCTTACTTTAACGATGTACTAAATTAACCAATTGCTTTTAATCACAAGTGTTTTCCCACAACCAATTTAAACTCGTAATTAATCACCAGTCACAAGCTTTATGAACCGAAATTAAATTCGAATGTCTGTCTGTGTGTACATTCAAATTAAATGTATTGTTACCTTTAAAAATATTAACTGCTGAACAGATA
The DNA here is from genome assembly GCA_947507595.1 of Pyralis farinalis. Lineage (NCBI taxonomy): Eukaryota > Metazoa > Arthropoda > Insecta > Lepidoptera > Pyralidae > Pyralis > Pyralis farinalis. Next base: position 11,870,698 of record OX382258.1, on the reverse strand, counting down.
TTTTTTGTAGAAGTAGAGCTCAAGCACATTTAATAATTGTTGTGTCCGACTGGGAAAATAATACCTTCAACCTTCCAGAAGATCTCAGTCAAAAACACTTACGTTGAAGGTTTTTGTATTTCTGCGAGTGAGGGATGTTACCAGTAAACTGCAGGTTAAACGTCGTGATATACATATAAATATATATATGCTCCTTATACTGTAAACGATCATAGGCGACGATAACAGCTTCTTACGGGGTTAGCATATTTAATTTATTTACTTCTAAAAAGACGGTTTAATACACAAATTGAAATTGAACACAACTTGAAACGTCATAGTCAGGGGGTGAAGAGCTGGTGTCTTGTAGCACAGGTTGCAACCTATTTCAAGCGCCAGTCTTCACACTTAGAATACGTAGTTATAGAAAATGCATGTAAAATAATTTGTAATTCGTGTGAAGAAATAAAAATAAAGATAAAGATAAATAAATAAAATTGATATTAAAAAGTGAGCAAAAATTGTTGTTAAAGTAACATCATCATAATGAAAATAAAGAAAAATATATTAATATGAGCACTGAACACCAGTGTTCCAAATTAAATTTCAAGCATAATGAATGAACGGTGGAGACTGTTAAGAACAAACGCAAACATAACGAAAATATAAATTAAGTCTGTTAGCCAACATTTTCAAAAGAATAGTTCGTAATAAGATTTATCCGGCCCTTACTTCTTCTAAGCATGATTTCTTGAACGGACATTCGACAACATCTAATCTTATATCTTAAACGCCTTTCTAACTGATTCAATGTACCCGGGAAAGCAAGTAGATTCGTTTATTTTATGTTAACAGCAGGTGTCAGGTTGTGGTAATAAACAATTACATAATTATTTGAGTTTTTGTGTTTAGTGAGGTTCCACAGGGATCGTTATTGGGCCCTTTACTCTTTGTAATCTTTGTTAACGACATTAATTTATGTGTGTCTACATATATCCAAATTTCTTTGCCGGTGATATGAAAATATTTGTCTCAGTTTCTTCCGATGTTGATGCTAAGCTTTTACATTAATTATTACGTAAAAGTTTGGCATAAATTTATACTTTATGCCACCTTGAGTCTTTCTGGCTTGACAATGGATCTAAATCCATTCAAATATAGTGTTGTCACCTATAGTTGCAATCGTAACTTGTCTTGTTCAATTTAAATACACGTTAAGTATTTCGCTTGAACATGGTTATTCGTGATCTTGGTGTATACTCGTACTCTCAGTTAAATTATTATTTGATTCCCATAATTAATTGCATTATTACAAAAGCTTCTCAAGCGCTGGGGCTCGTTATGAGTAAATCTAAAGATTTTAATCTAAATAAGTAAAGATTATTGCTTTACGCTAAGTTGACCAAAAAACTCCGTCCGAAATGTCCGAATAAGGTTGGCCGTACAGTACAGCAAGGAGATTTTCAATCATACATAAAGGCAAATGGCGGTAGTTTGTAATTTAGGAGCATTTGTAAATTAGTAGCGATTGATAACGATTTTCTCATGCATGTGGTACTGTTAAGATTGACCTTTTGGGCGTCCGCAAATATCATATTCAAATAACAATAACACTTGAACGCAGAGAATTAGCTTTGTAAGAATGGTATATTTTTAAGAAAAGCTCAGTGTTGAATTAATTCATAAACGAGTAACATAATGGACAAGTTTTTGGTAGTAAAACTGATAAACACAAAAATATGGTAGTTCTCTTTGAAATTAAAACTGATGGTTTATTTTTTGTTTTTTTATCAATCTACTAAAACTAGGCTTTCATATATTTCTGATTTTTTAATGTTCCCCAAGATTTTCCCTGCTTGTTTTTTTTTTTCATGAGGACTAAAATTTCTTGGGATTCTTCAATACGACACAGAATGTTTTGGTTTAAAATTGCTGTCATACTGAGGGGGTAGAATTTTACGATATGGGCATTCTATTTATTATTATATTATTTCAGTAATATTGAGTGTAGTATATGCCTTGAAAGTGCATACAATACATAAGTATACACATTGTGTACGTTTACGTACGCGTTATCAAATCGGCCGAACACGATTCCAATTCGCGCAATAAGAGTTTACTTAGTCTAGCCAAAACATTATGTGTCATTCTTGTAGTATTCAAATATGATTTATAACTGAACTAATATTTTGTTTCTTAAATTTCCATAGACGAGTTTTAATTTTTTAACTTCATTTTTATTTCTCTTCTTTTGGTGGCCATCTGTTCTTTGTGGAACAATTTATGAGCATCTGTGATATGAATAATTAGTAATAAAAAAGGCTGAAACGTAACGTATGACATGAAATTAAAATAATTTGGTTACAATTGTAATTATGTATTTCAAAAGATAAAGATAAAAATTGAAAAAAAAAAACGCTATATTTCATAATTACAGCAAAAGTAATAATATATTTGAAAATTTTTCAAAGTAAGGTTACATTAATATTTAAAGTCCTTTGAAATGATATATCACATTGCACATACGTCACAATCTACATATCTATATTAATATATCAAGCAGAAGAATTTGTTCGATTGTTCGTTTGTTTGTTATAACGTGGTAATCTCTCGGATTTGTAAAACTGTTTTTGCTTTTGATATCACAATTCTCGAGGAAGGTTATAGACTATTCACCATCAAGACACGACCCTTAGTAGCCGATGAAAAAGAAAGAAAGTAAGAGAAAGTGGTTCCCAAGGGATACCGCTATACGCATGAACGAAATTGCTGGTTGCAGCTATTTTCAAAAAAACTACCTTTACCACTAAGATCATAATAACAAATCGACATCAATCATCAAAATTGGATAAGTAGTTCAGATGCTACGAATACGCAAATACAAACATAACAATCTTTGAAAGAAAAATAAATAAAATACCTTAAATAAATTTCGAAACTGATCGGCTGTTTCTTACTTCCTTTTTTTCTCGACATCTAAGGGTTGCATCGTGGTGTTCTATATATAGTTTTCCTCAAATTTTGGTCAATCAAATGCAAAAATATTTTTTTTAATCCGACAGGTAGTTCCAAAAATTAACGCATTTAAACAAAGAAACTTCCGCTTTGTATGTCAATGTATATTCTACAATATAGAAGTATATTTTAGAATATAGACGTATATATTCTAGAATTATATATGTCGATATGTTTATATACTTTTAGCAAAACGACAGTAAAAAAATGTTTTTATCAAAACCCAATTGTCATAGAAAATGTTTTCCTCGAAAATAAAGCGTATAAGTTTATTCACACATAAAATTATGTAACATTGTATAATTTTAAACTTTTACGGTTGTTTACACTATTATTGCACTATTGGACTTAATGCGATTCGATTACCCCGATATTTCGGTCCCGGTGAGTCATTCCGCGACCATGGCGTCTGTAACGTCGCCGAAATACCGGCGAAATATAAAACAAATCACGGTGAGTCCCGTACCTACACAATAATTATGTAACATTATCAATCTGGTATTCAAAATTACGTCATACTGTTTTCGAACAATTATAAGGTGAAAAATTCCAATAGCAAGATCGGTTGTCTTGTTATGAGCATGAAATAAACTAATGCCTATTCATCTGCTATCGTAAGTTTTAAATCCAAATTAGATAAACTAATTTTTACCGCAAATTAACTTCCCGCATAGCATCTGACTTGACGACAAGACATTTGTCCACATCTATCAAACCTAGTTAACTACGCAATTGGAAATTCGCCATTGTAAAACTCGTAGCCACATTAAAATTATCATACGACACTTTAGAAACAAGATGTCGTATATTTTCAACATTTACTCTAAACATTAAGAAAAGAATAATAATATTGGATCATCCAATGAAATGGCATGCTTGCTTGGCTATATACTACTACACTATATGTACAAAAGTGACAAAGTATGCTCTAACCCCTTCGATCACAGAAAAAATGGATACGGTACGTTAGTTCATTTCGCGTCCCACCAAAACTGCACAATTTAAAACCTTCTCAGATTTAAATCGTCGTGTAAATATTGCCAAAATGTCACCTTACAATGTCAGTATACAAAAGCGATCGGCCTACAAGCATACGGTCCACCTGATGTAAAAAGGTTACCGTAGCCTGTCAACGCTGGTAAATACATTAAGTATCACTCGCGTGATGCCACCATTGCTACTAACACAACAACACCTTGGGAGCATACTAGTGACATCACTGTTTACTGCGAGGTGAAGGTAGTGCCCCAGTCGGGCTGCTTTAAAGATAATAAAAAATATTTATTTGCCATTAGGATCTCGCGGGCACTTAGACACGTCTTACATTTTTAAAATATAATCTATATATCAAATGAGATTTAAAAATTATTAAGAACAGGTCGTCTGTGCTGAATTATTTCCAGACATCTGTGTCAGTAACATATTCATCATAACTTTTACAGAGAGTATTTTTAATGTGCTTTTTGAATACATTGTCAGGAAAAGACAGAACTGTATCAAGCCACTTATTATAAAATCGAGTACAATTTACACGAAAAGGATCACAATCTACCAGTCCTAGCAAGCCGATGTATCGGCATACACAACTTATTTCTACTTCTAAGTTTTTAGCTGAAGTTTAAAAATGACTTTAATTTTTTACGGACATACATTATGTTTTCATAAATATATTGAGAAGTAACAGTGAGGATATTTATTTCTTTGAACAGTTCCCTTTAATGCTAGGGCGCATTAAAGGGAACTCTCTTAAAATCTCGATATTATATTTCACGGAGGTAATATTCTTATAAATACAGTTAATTTTGAGCCAGGAATACGCACATGCGCGCTCCCACCAATACTTGTCTGTTAAGTAATACGTAAGTGTGAGTACTACTATAAACGTGACATGGCATTTGACCACTAATCGACGTATGACATGCGGTATCAATTTTTTTCCGTGATCGAGTTTTAAATATCCTCGGTTCAAGGACACCCTACAAACCAAAGGAGTTTAGAGAATACTCTGTATCCCAGTATAGGTATAGATTGACGTGTGTATAAATATAATTATTAATAAGACTATATCATACGAAACCATTTCCATTATTGTATACTTACCGATACTTTGCTGTATTCGTGGTGATGCGTAAGATGAAGCGGTGCGCAACTAGAGGCAGCGCTGGAAATGCTCAGCGCGTCGCCCTCGCTTGCTCCTTCCGCTTCGTCCCACCGCCTCCGCCCCGACCCGCTGCGAACACCCCCGACCACCCCCGAATCCCGCTCAAGCGAAGCACCAAGCGACACATCATCATCACTCCTCGGAACATTGTCCTCGCATTCCGACATCGAACTCTCTGAGCCTTTTACACTTATACCACTTTCAACTTTGGAAGAATTTGAATCATTGTAACTAGCACTCTCTTCACTTATAATACCTACATCATATCGCGACTCTTTACTTCCAAATCTGAAAGAGTCACTGTGAATCCACGGTCGTTTAGTAGTACTTATATCGGACTTAACCGTTTCAGCGTCAGAAACATCTTCGTCACCAGAATGCAAGGTATCATCAGAATCCTCTGAAGATTCTTCAAAACAAGTAACAAATGAAGCGTCAGACATATTAGTAATGTTTGAATCACAGGATTGTAATGACCAATGACCAGAGAGTTCCGAGGAGCCTGATTTTCTTACAGAAATAGTATCAGAAGCAGAAGGTTGGGCACCGGCTGTCGATGTCGAATAACTACTTAATGATATCACTTCTTCTATATCTTTAATTGAATAAAGTTGATTAGAAGATGTCGAAGAAATAGTTGGGGTGTAATCTGGGTTATCATTAAACATTGGGGTATAGTCGGGGCTATTGTCATTTTTTTCTGTAATGGCCGCATTTCGGGCTATAATATGTGCTACTTCAACAACAGCGTAAGGATCCTCAAGATTAGATGGCACAGATTTATTCTTAACTAAACAGCTAGATCGATCAGTCGGAAAAGCTGCACCTATGGCAATATCAGGAGTTGAAATACTTTTCTTAATTGCTGAGAACTTTACAATAAAATTGCCAGAATCTCGTTTCTCAACATGAAACATGCAAGACTTTGAATCACAAAAACAACGAAATGATGTTGACTGCATTTCAACTCTATTATTTAATGCATTTAAATCAATACTAACTTTTTCTTCTTGCTCAAAAGGATAAATGTCTAATAAATCTTCAGCGCTATTATGATGTTTATTTAGTCTTGGTCTACAAAAACATATGGCAGTTTCGACGTAGCTGTTTCTTTTGTCATTAGGTAGTTTATTAAAATATGTAGTAGGTTTACCGAATGTCTCTCTATTAAAAATGGATAAAAATTCTGGTACCGTAGGTGCTTGATAAATACAATGACCTGTACCTCTAATATGGTAATGAGCTAATGTCTCTTTTAGGAATTCATTATTCCATTTGGGAAACTCTGACAAATTATGAGAATTTCTCTCCACATCAATATTGGTAAAAGTTTTATGACGAAAAAGAGGCGGGTTTCTTAGAGAAGTATCTGTCTTTTGATTTGGCAATGTACCAGTCATAGACAAGTAAACAGATTTATCTACATGCTCACTACAATCAACATTTTCTATAGCACTAACTTCTGTTACATTGGACACATCAGATGCATTTGACTTAGTTCTAGTAACAAATTCATTTTTGCAGGATAATATCTGAATATCTTTACCATGTCGGAAGGACTTCGATTTTTCTGACAGTAATATATCTTCTAAATTAGATTCATCTATCATAGAATCTGATGATACGGTTGAAGATCTACTATTACTTCGCGATGAGTCATCGCTAGACTTGTCTGATTTTAATGATAAATTGTTAATTCCTCTTTTAGGGGGTTCAGGCATTATCTTTCCATCCACCATAGCCATATTTTCATAAACTATACGTTTCTCTTGTTCGTGGTGTACCTTAGGAGGCAAATGTGTTCTTATAGCTGGCACAGGGCGCATTTTGTCGGTAGTTACATTTTCATAAATAGTATTTTCATTCGCGATTCTATTAGACACATAAGCATTTGGCCTTGGAGGTGGTATAGGAATACAATTATTTCGTGTCCCGACCTCTATTGCTTTATTAGAAAATTCGCAAGATTCATAACACTCGTTTATTAGATTCTCGGAATGACTCGAGATATTCGATATTATAGACATTCTAGCACTGTGATCTCTAGGTTCAAATATAAAATTGGAATCACGATTGCCGACTGCATTTAATATAGGTATTTGTATTTTATGATTGGAATTAGGCTTAACAAGAACAAATTCATCTAAAGATTCATCTGAATCACTCTGCTCATTATTTTCACTTATATTAGGCAAAGAAGTTTTAAATCCAGGACAACTTCGATTGCTCTTGTTTACCACCGAATCCCGATTCAGTGTAGTAATTCTGTCTAATGATATAGTATCAAATTCATCGTTACAAAGTATTTCACCCGATTCTTCTTTTTTAGAAAGTATTTTAAAAAATTTACTGTTACCTATTTGTAATGTATTAGTAGTTTTGTGTTCCGAAACTTTAATTTTTATATCGACTGCCGATTCAGAACCCTGAGTATTGGAAATGTTAGGAGCAGAATTAAATTTAGCCTTCAGGCCCAAGCATTTTGAAGCAAGCTTTTTAACAAAACTTTGAGAATGATTTTTTGTTAGAGAAGATGATGATGGAGACAGTAAGCTTTTATTTTGGTTAGTATTTTTCTGGGTCTCTGGGGCTTTCCTGTAAAACACATAAAGCAATAAAAATAAAGTATAAAAAATAATACCCTAAGATACGCGTGTTAGTAAAAACTTATGTAATACCACCACCAATGTGACTGAAAGTTATATTATTAGTTTGCATCTGGATTTATAATATTCTATTAAGAAGACCAGTCGAAGAAAACATTTTTAATTTGATCAAATTTCTTTTTCATTATAAATAATGGAACTCTTCGTGTTGTAGTTTCAGAATCTGATATCGTAGTATTATTAAATGGTTGAAAAACTACACCGGTTTCATTATCGACTTCATCAATATTAGTTACATCTGCATAAATAGACTCACAACTAAAAAATTCACTGGACGCACCAGCTATTTCAATTTTTTGTTCTTTATATATTTCATGACAGAAACAGGTGACTGGTTCTGCCTTTTCTTTATTTCGAATAAATGGATGAATATCATCGTACTTTAAGGCTTTTGGATTTAATTGATAGATATACCAATAGGATTCCATTGTCTCATGAACACAACCTAAATCACCTTTAAAATGAACGCTATTAATGGTTGGTCTCAAAGATATAGGAATGGATCGCCTGTCATCTAAAGGGTTTGGAACCATAGGTACATATGTACTAATCGCGTCTTTATTTTGAATTATGTTCCCGGTATTTTTATTAGCTGATGATTTATAATTAAGAACATCGGATACAAGTCTTCTTCGAAAAGGTTCAGTTGTCCCATCCATAGACATGTAAACTGAACATGGATTTCCCAAATTAAAATCTGATTTTAGTGAATCAACAGGTGTATCGCCATGTTTTGATAATTTTACTTTTTCATCGTCAGGTAAATTTTCTATAGCATGTGTGCCTGAACCTTCAGCTACAACAGGTATATTTTCCAATATTGTACTACAATTTGCGACTGAATCACTCGATGTCCTTTTAAAATCTAATTCACAGTTATATGAATGGTCTAGATTTTTCTTGGGTTTGGGTGGAGGCATAGGTCTATTTTTTAATTTTGCTTCCAATTCATCTAAATACGTAAGTTTACTGGTATCGACATGTGATGTATCTTCAACCATAATTTTAACTGGAACATTTACGTACAAATTCGATTCATCTTCAAAAAGATTCGTTGAATTTTCATAAATTGGGACATTGGAGTAGACTCCGTTAGAAGTATGTGTCATAACAATTTCGGAATCCAAACCTAGCAAATGTATTTTACTGGTCGATGGTGGTATACCGTCTAAAACTTCAGCGTTAGTCATTTTACTCTTCTGAGAATCAAAGCTATCATCCGATAATGTAGCATCAGAATCAGCGCTAAGCGATGAAGTAATACGTGCATTTGCTTTATCACACCTGTAAATTTAAATTAAGTTTACATTACAAGAATTATGAATTGTAAATACAATATTCCGTTCACAGATAGCAGAAAGAGCCAGGACGTTTTAAAGTAAGAGTATAAATGGGGATTTTGCTTGGCATCAAAGAACCGACAGGGCATCTTTTCTCCAGTTATTAAAACACCTCGCTGGGCCACTTCTAGACAAAATCGAAGGCGGAAGATTTTAATGAGGCCTTGCGTTGAAAAATTTTTGTTTTGTATTATGTGAAGGATAGCTTCGTAGTAAGATTTTTTATTTTAAAACATAACTTTTTTATTCCTCTCAAAAACATGAAAAAATCGTATTATTGTATATATAAGGTTCAGAAAAATGTATTATGTGATAAATTAAACATTACTTTTACATTGAATAACCTCGTATGCCACTTTATTAAATTATAAGTATTACAATAATACAATTTTATTAATTGTCTCCTATATCAAATTAAAAGATATTGTTCGCAGAGGCTTGCAAATTTACATATTTCATAAATACCAAGTTGGGTTAAAACAAAAAAGATACGCCTAATACGAAGAGAGCATTTCCAAGATAGCAATCAGAGTTCAAAGGTTGAGACACGTCGTGTGTCGTAATTGAGATGTCGCTCTCCAATTAAAACCGAATGTTTAGGGTCTCGCGCAAAGAGCATCTCAGTAATTACAGGGGATCCCTTTACCGCCCCCACTTGGCAGAGAAACGTTTAGAGACCGCGACTCGTCTACTAAACATACCTTCACAATTCAACGAATATTTTTAAATATTACACAGATGTTTTCTTACATTTCTGGTATTTGACCGGTGTTAATGTGTTAAAAATCAAAGAGAAAAATCAACAGAAGCATGCTGCTTAACAACTTTGTATAGTTAGTGTTCATAATTCACTACTATGATGTCTAATTAATATGTTGTTAATTAACTACTACTATTCAAATGGAAATCTTGTGATAAATTGTGATCACTAACTGGTTATGAGTGTTCTATAAAAGTAACTTAAAAACAAGATAAACTAAATCTACTTATGTTGTAGACAAAAAGTAACTCGCTATCATCTTTAGACTTTATTCATACTGAATATATGATATGTGATCACCCTTTTAATGTGAGCAATAGAGTGTACGTGAAGTCAGACTGTATTTTTCATGCAAAAAATACGCAATATCCTACAATGCACCATCTGTGTGAACATGGCGGCTTGCGTATGTTCACACAGATATGTACATGTTTGGTGTGAACACTCACATGAACCAATCCCAGCACCACCAATACACAGTGCAAACAAGACTAGCAAAAGAAAGATAGGGCACAAGTACAATTAATATATGCCCAGCAGTCCGATTGGGTAATTCTACATTACCGAAAATTGTAACCGTAGCCACTCCCTGGGAGATTCGGTGGCACTCTCAAAACTTATAATGTATTATATAATAAAATATATCATTAATCTAACGATCCTGTAAAGAGAAAAAGACTAGCATTCATTGCATAACAATGACGGACCAAAAATGGTGAGCCCATGAGAAGAACTTCTCAAAAGGACAACTTCCCGAAAAAATATAAAATAAACGCATATTATGGCAACTTCTGAAGTCTATCCTATAATAGAAGTTTATTTTTAGGGCAAAACTACTGACTGAATTTAGACACTGGAGTAGCAAAGACTATTTTTTATCCTAGGAATCCTTATTCCTGATGTTGTGGGTATTCTTTAGTCGATCGAATATGTCTCTCTCTATCTGTCAACTTTCCCCTCCGTAGGGCCGAAGTGAAAATATAGAAAGATAACCTACCCTACAATAACCTGTGTAGAGATATTTGGGAATTGGTGTTTTAGAGTCGTAGTAAAATAGACAATTTTGAGAAATTAACGTATTCGATTGGAAGGGATGGTGCAAATAATAATTACTTATGACACATTTTGAAAAAAAAAAATATCGCACTCACTGCTGAATCGAAGTGCTGGGCTTTGTCATATAAAAAAAAAATTAACCCGTTTGTACATTATCAGAAACAATAAATTCGTAACTGATCGTTGTGACTATATCTGGAGCATTGGCTTCGCGCTGAACGACTAGCCTTGAGAACATTCAGTGTTTCTACTGTGCAAAAAATACAAGTACTTACATGGCGTGACCATGCTGGTACCCGACAGGACTCAAGTCTGAGACGGGGAACGGTGGGACGTCCTCTTCACTTTCATATGTCCTATGTATGTTCTCGAATTCTGGATAAAAGTACAATTAATTACTGTACCACCATATCAAGTTTCATAAAACAAGTATCATTTGGCAATAAGAATATCTGAAGCCAGATATAAATATTAGATCGGTGGAAAAGTTTTTCGTATTTTATATACAAATTCAAGCTATCTTTTATGATAGTTTATTTAAATTTTATTATAATACAACAACAAGCAACAGTTTCACTTTCATATCCACAGTCTTTAAGGGAACTTAAAGACTTGAAACTCCATAGCTTTGTAATAGCATAATGAAACGTGCATCTACCACCGCATACGTACGCAAATATTGACATTGCTTATTTGAACATGGTTAAACATAACTCAGAAACCGTTAAGCAAAATCGTTTTCGATCACTTTTGCTATGCAGGATATTAAAGATTCACCATAACTTAAAGTGTACAGTATAAGGTATCTAATATAACTTCACTAGACATTCTGTTAAAACAATATCAGTTTGTGGACGATATGTTCAGTGGTAGCTGTAATGGGCCTTTCTCAGCATGCTACATTTGGTCGTAGTACTACCACAACTGAATTCTGTAAAACATTTACGGATATTGCTCCCAACCAGACCCCGTCTGATATTTCAGTTAAATTTAAAAAAAATCGGCCAAGTGCGAGTCGGACTCGCGGATGTAGGGTTCCGTACCATTATCTATAAAAAAGGCAAAAAAATCACGTGTGTTGTATGGGAGACCCCTTAAATACTTATTTTATTCTATTTTTTAGTATTTGTTGTTATAGCGGCAACAGAAATACATCATCTGTGAAAATTTCAACTGTCTAGCTATCACGGTTCATGAGATACAGCCTGGTGACAGACGGACGGACGGACAGCGGAGCCTCAGTAATAGGGTTCCGTTTTACCCTTTGGGTACGGAACCCTAAAAAAAGGAGTTCATAAATTCGACTTATGAAACCGCCCTCGTCCACGCCCTTGAAAACCGGTACCCAATGACGAATCCGTAACAATAGAATTCAAAGCAATAGAATTAGTGAAATGATATTACATTATTTTATACGACGTCGGGATACATTCAAGCATACGGCCTACCTGATGATAACCGTAGCCTATGAACGCTGGTAAAACGTTTAATATGACTCACGTGGTGCCGCCTCTACTGCTATCACAGCAACTCCTTAGTGTGTTACTGCGTGTGAGTGAGGTCCAGCAAGCTCTGGTGACCTCACTCACACGCAGTAACACAACAACCCTACAGGAAGTTGTTATTTGGTTGCGGTTTTCTGTGAGGTGGAGGTACTTCCCCAGACGGGCTGCTTTGATGCACCCTACCTCTCTTAAAAACACCCAGAACAGCACAAATCGACATGTTCATGCACACAAATAATTGTCTTGTGTGGGAATCGAACCTACGAGCGTTGGTGTCAAAGTCGCTATATTGACCGCGGCGCCGCCGAGCTCGCCAATCACTCTACATACCTTTAATAACTCTGTGGACTCTCCTAGTGGCCTCTTCAGAATAATCAGCCAGTACATCGAAGACGGTCTGGCCTTTGATGTTTGGTACGTCCAGATCAGCGCCTTTTTTTAATAGTAGACGAACAACGGATGCCTTTCCGAAGCATGCCGCCTCGTGTAACGGAGTACCGGTGTCTGTGCGCACGTTTACGTCCACTCCCGCTGCTATTAGTGTGGCCACCACCTCCCTGAAAAGATGATTTTCTGTAATGTTGTTATCAAATATACATTTTAGGTCAAAGCGTTACCCCATTATAGTTTTCTTGTTGAAGTTACCCTGGCCAAACAGTATTGCATATCCTAGATATGACAGTAAAGTGAATTTATCCCCAAATACATAATCCATTAATTCGTTCATACATATTCATTCACATGGCGCGACTAACGAACATGTTATTGCAAACAGTACTTCATTTTTTGTATGCGAGTGTGATAAACATTTCAAGATATGTTTCAATCAAAAGATGTATAAAATTGATGTTTTAGTGCCGCACTTCGAAAGGTAATAATTCGGTGTAAATTTCAAAAGAGGGTATAAGTTGCGTGTGTGGGTACATCGCCTTGGTAAAGTATTTTTTATAACTTGTATTGGATTCTACAACAAACTGTCTGCTACCCATAAGGATGAACTGGTAGGTACAGATAGGACAGGGGATCATAGCAACTCCAACAACACGGGGCTGATCAACGTTCGCATAACGCTTTCACCGCTAAGTTCTGTCTGCCTACCCCGGAAGGGTCTTGGCTTGGTATAAATATAGAAATACATAATTTTAATTCAGATAATTGAAGCCTAAAGTGGAAGGATGTAGGAGTCGAGGAAGGCCAGGACTTACCTACCATGATCAAATTGGTCGTGTTCTATCAGAAGGTGATGTCAGGAGCCCTAGAAACCGGCGAGCGTGCATGAAAAGAGCAATGAATGTTAAAGAAGTGAGTGAGGTATGTAAGGATCGGGTCACGTGGCGCTCGGTTCTCTCTGCCTACCCCGTAAGGGATTTGGCGTGAAGTTATAGATAGATAGATAGATAATTGAAGCCTGTTATATCCGATAGGAATGAACCGGTAGAGAAAGTTGAACAGTGGATCCCTAGCGTCTCCAACATTGGCGAAATATCATGAATATATAAAAACGAATATTTGTAAATTAAAGACAAGGTAATTTATTTGCGAAAATAAGGTATAAAAGAAGTTACATAATTAGATAATGCAACTTATTCTGCTCTCGCAGGAGCATACAAATATTTCGATAATTATTAATGACACAGTTCTAAACAATGTAAAAAGTATTTAATATAATAAAACTTACAATTCAACAAATTTGTACCTGAAATATTCTTTAACTGTATAATAACATTTTGTCAAGAGCCATTCATGCAATTCTTTTTGAGTAATGTGATCCTTAAACTTTTAAAATTGTCAGGCAAATGAATAAAATTTTTTATTGCCAAGCAACGCACATTCCGCGAATGTAATTCAAGTCTTTGTTTAGGTACAACCAATCGATCTCTGTGACTACTTTTGGTCGATATACAATCGCCATATCTAGTAAATAGATATTGATACTTTTGAACGAAAATACACATATCTAAAATATACAGACACGCAAGCGGTAAGATCGTCGATGTTTCAACAGGGGCTTATAAGTATTCATTGCATTAACATGTATAAATGGCTCGGACGCATTTTTGTGACAAACGAAAGCTCTTGAAATGTCCACAGAGTATCCCCAAATAATAACTCCATACTTTAGTAACAATGACACATATCCATGGTAAGCCATTACAGCAGCTTCCATTAACGTTTGCGGCAAAGTAAATTTATATGACTTTTCCAGTTGCAATACTATTTCTTCAATATTTATGTCTTGAAATGTAATATTGATTGGAATTTTCCTTGTATAATTACTAGTCTTAAAGTGTATTAGTTTGGTCACGTTTATAGTTAATTAGTTTTAGCCAATTAATTATATTAGTTATAGTTGTTTCAATGCGGATTTATAGTGCATTGTATCTTTTGTCTCAATTAGAACTGTAGTGTCATCAGCAAATAATATGCACTTGTTAATAATAGCTTCAGGTAAATCATTAATATAATTAAAAAATAATAATGGTCCTAAAATACTGCCTTGAGGCACTCCAGAATAGAATTATTAGAATAGTATTGAGACCAACAGACTTTTTCATGATAACCTTTAAGTTGCCTAATTTCGACACATTGTAGTCGAGAGCGTAAGTAAGTTTCAATCCATGCGTCTGCCATTCCGCGAATTCCATACCGCCATAGATTATGCAATAAATATCATGTGAAACAAAGTCAAAAGCTTTCGTCATATCTAGGAAAATAGCGGTTATAGGTAAAGTTTATTTGTTACAGTCTTAATTAGCTCATGACACATTAAGATTGTCGACATATTCTTCCTATATATATATAACCAAATTATTCCGTTTTTAATATGTTAAAAATCGATAAGAATGTGGAAACTTTATGCTTTATACATAATTCTTTCAATTAAATATAAAATTGTGCCAAGGATACGCTAACTGTTTAGCACATAATTTAAAAAAAATTACATTTATATTGTCATGTTTGTCATAAGTTTGTTGAATTTGTATTTTCAAGTCAAAGAATTACTTTGTAAATGTCATTAGAGTTTATTGGAGTCAAGTACATACTATTACTATTATAATTGTTATTGGCAGGACAGGTAGTTTTAGAGTTCAAAAAATGCGTGTTAAAAAGTTCACTTATAGTATCAAGTTGTGTATACTATATTATCGTAATTTATCATAGTAATATAATTAATATAGTATTATTATTATTGATTGGCTTACTTGTTGTATTTTTTTACTATTTCAGGTGCTACTTTGTTTTACCAACCACGGACATTCTAATGCTGTTTATGACACTGTCACAGGAGACGAAACGTGGATTTATTATTTTGAACCCGAAAAAAAAAACAGCAATCTTGTGAATGGGTGTTTGAAAATGAGAACAGGCCAACAAAAGTGAGGCAGGCGAGAAACGTTGGTAAAAAAATGATCGCGTTTTTTTTCTCAGCTACGGGTCCCATCTGCACAATTCCACTTGAAGATCACAATAGTGTTAATGCCGAGTGGTATTCTACCATTTGTTTACCAAGGGTGTTAGAAAAAGTTCGCGAAATACGACCAAAAAGCCGCGTTCTCCTACATCATGACAACGCTTCTTCACACACGGCCAACAAAACAAAGTCATTTTTAACTTCCGAAAAAGTACAACTCATTACCCATCCTGCGCATAGCACCCTGTGATTTCTGTATTTTTCCCAAAATCAAAGATTTGATGAGAGGTTTCACTTTTACCAACTCCGAAGAGGCAGTGATAGCGGTCAATCAGCACGTAGAAAACATGCCTTTAGATCTGTGATCCTCCTGTTTTAAAAAATGGTTCGATCGCATGAAAAAATGTTTAAAATGTAAAGGAGAGTATTTTGAAAAGCAATAAACATAATATTTTGGTTATAACATGTTGTTTTTTTAAGTTACGCAAAACTTATAGTGTGACCTACGTATTAGTAGCAATGTATGTGTAATGTAATAGATAATTTACATACATATAGCTAAATTATAGTAACTAGTGGTCGCCCGGTGGTCGAAATTCGGCCATAATTCTAATTTTTAAGCTTAAACGTTTGAATAACGTTTGAATATATCTACAAATATCTATTAGACAAACTATGACTATGACATTATCATAATTATGATTATTTTTGACATTCAGTAAGACTATAGACAAATAATACTAAAGACGAATAATATTAATCTCTTCTCAGTTTGACCACAGACTTCAACCACAAACAAAAGTATTTTTGACATTTAGTAAGACGGTATGTATTTGTGTCAAAACCATGATAGTGTGTGTAAAGTCTTTTTTATTAATTTATTATATTTTTGCACTTCTTCTCCATATAAACTTTAACTGTGCCAAATTTCATACTCCTCCGAAAGCTAAATTTTCGTAAAAAGGGGTACAAAGTTTTTGCTTCACGTATTAATATGTCGTAGCGGTCATGAGTACGGGACGTCAGTTGACAGCGAAACGCAAGTGACTAGCGCGCTTCTACAGAGTCTACCCCTCCACTTCGTGTAAAGAAAAAAAACTGATAAAGCGGGCGACGGTCGATGGAGAGCTCATTCTGTCTTTTGGTCGTCGAGCGAAGTACACAGGAGTAGAAACTGTATTACGTTTCGTTACGAATATTAATTTAGTTAGACTGTAATACGTGATTATTATATCGGGTGTAATTCAGAGAGTTGTTTTAATCTGCATCCAACACTACGCCCATGGAGATGTCTGGAGACGGACATAATCACCAACATCGGCCCCCTGCGCCGACATCAGATGTGGGATGCAACTCGGCAAGTAAAAATACACGTGGCGACGAAAATGGCGGCAACGATCAAAATTGGCGCCTAATGTTCGAATTGCAAAACGAGAATATGAAGGCATTGATTGCAGCTTTAAATAAACAGCAGCGGCCTCATCAACACGTCAGCGTTCCGGAATTCGATCCAGATAAAGCGGATGCAGATGCACGATCATGGTGTACCACAGCGGAGCTGTGCTTCGCGGATAACCCTTTGGAAGGAGGTCAGTTAATAGTTGCTTTAAGTAAAGCCCTTAAGGGTGCCGCATCGCCATGGTTAGCCCAAGTATCATATCCTGGTATGACATGGCCGCAATTCAAGGACTTGTTCACGGGTAGATTCGTTTATACTGAAACGGCGGCGGCTGCTTTGATTAATTTAAGCGCAGATAAACCTAAGGGCAGTGAAACCTTGTCAGCGTACGCAAGTCGTGTACTAACGTCGTTGTTGAGTCGATGGAAGAACGCCACAGTTGAGCAAATCGCTGTATCGACTACGCTAGCGCATATTGCTCATTTCGATTCAAGATTGCAGCACTTAGCTTTTACTACTGAAATAAATACCCGAGAACGACTACAACAGGAGTTACAAGCATTTACTTACCGCAAACGTACGGCGAATGTAGTAGGAAACGATGATAAAGGGACATGTGAGAGTAAACGGACGAAAATACAGACACCATTGAAATGTTATCACTGCGGAAAGGCCGGTCACAAGGTTACAGATTGTTTTCAACGCAATAAAAATCTTAAGGGCAATCCAGTGAAGAAGCAAATTGCAACCCCGGCGGTACGACCCAACTTTAAACAGCAGACGTCATCCAGCTCCATCGTGTGCTTCAAGTGCGGTAAAGAAGGGCACATATCTACGCGCTGTACTAGTGGGGCAACAGCGGAGGCAGCAGCGGCGCGCACCGAACGGCGGGTGGACCTGTGCGCGGTCGATCCACCGACAGGAACATTAAAACATAACGGTCAGTGTTTTGTATTTCATTATGACTCCGGTGCTGAGTGTTCACTGATTAAAGAAAGTTTATCATCCAAATTTCATGGAAAGCGAGAACACAATATTGTTTCATTAAAGGGTATTAGTCAATCAAGTGTTCTCAGCACCGTACAGATTTTATGTGTTGTAGAAATTAATGATAACGTGATAGAAATTTTGTTGCACGTTTTGCCTGACGTCCATCTACAAAGTGATATTATGATTGGACGTGAAATCTTAAAACTAGGCTACTGTGTAAACATGACGGCAACGCAATTCAACATTACGAAAAATAGTGAAGTACATAACCTTTGTAGTAATATTAAATTACCCTCAGTTTGCAATAATTTTTGCAATGACGGTGATAGTGATTTATCACTTCATAATGATTTCACGAAGGTGGATACAGACATTCCATCAATACGAAAATGTAATCTTATTGACGTTTTAAATCGTCATTCTGAATATTTTATTACTGGTATGCCCAAAACCCGTGTAGTGACAGGTCAATTAGAGATACGATTAATAGATCCTAACTTAACGGTGCAAAGACGTCCTTACCGATTTAGTACTGAGGAAAGAAAAATATTGCGGGATATAGTAGACGAATTGTTACGTGCAAAAATTATTCGTCCTAGTAGTTCACCTTTTGCGAGTCCAGCACTGTTGGTTAAAAAACGAGACGGCTCAGATAGGATGTGTATTGATTACAGGGAATTGAATAGTAACACGGTACCAGACCGATATCCCTTACCTCTTATTCGAGACCAAATATCAAGATTACATGGTGCTCATTATTTCACTAAGCTTGATTGCGCTTCTGGTTTTCATTTAATCCCTGTCAATCCTGATGACGGTTCCATACAACGTACTGCTTTCATAACACCAGATGGCCAGTACGAGTACTTAACTATGCCATTCGGACTCAGGAATGCTATATCCGTTTTCCAAAGGGCAATAGTAAAAGCATTGGGCCCCTTGACAAATAGGTACGTCATTGTTTACGTTGACGATATTTTAATTATTTCGGAAACCGTTGAAGAGGGATTAGAACGACTCGATGTTGTGCTCGAAACTTTAACTAAAGCAGGATTTTCGTTAAATCTCAAGAAGTGCTCATTTTTGAAAACGCAAGTTGAGTTTTTAGGTTACGAAGTTGAATCTGGTGAGATTAGACCAAATCGTAGGAAGATAGAAGCTTTGTCCTCTCTGCCTCCTCCTACTACAGTAACCCAGTTAAGACAATTTATTGGTTTAGCGACTTACTTCCGTCAATTTGTCCCTAAGTTCTCTCAAGTTATGGGTCCACTTTACAAATTAACATCTGAGAAGGTTCCATTTATCTGGCAAACTCGCCATGAGAATATCCGACAAGAGATCATTTCAGTACTTACTAGAGAACCAGTTTTAATGATTTATGACTCTCAGTACCCTGTAGAGCTTCATACTGATGCGAGTTCGGAAGGATATGGTGGTATCTTATTCCAAATTGTTGATAGTAAGCGTCGCGTTGTAGCGTATTTCAGTAAGAGAACTACACCTGCTGAATCGCGATATCACAGTTACGAACTTGAGACATTAGCAGTCGTAAACGCGATTAAACACTTTCGACAATATTTATACGGCAGGAAGTTTACTGTCTTAACAGATTGTAATTCCTTAAAGGCTTCGCGTAAAAAGGTCGAATTGACACCTCGAGTCCATAGGTGGTGGGCATATTTACAATGTTTCGAGTTTGACATTGTTTATAATGCTGGTAGAAATATGGCACATGCAGATTTTTTGTCGCGTAATCATTTGCCGTCTGTCATAGAGGCACCCGAAGTACAGTCTGCTACCGTAGAACCTCGTAAAGTAGATTTCCAAAATGTAAACTCATCTAAAGTAGAACAGAGACGCGTTAACATAACAGAACTTTCTGGTAACTGGCTTCTTGCTGAACAACAGCGAGATACAGAAATTTTGGAGCTTATTTCAAACTTTAATAATGGTCATATGACCACAGATGTTGCGAAAACATATGAAATGCGTGCAGGTATCTTAAATAGAAAAATACACCGCAACGGTCGTAATAAGTGCTTACCAATACTACCTAGGTCATTGAAGTGGTCCGTAGTTAGTAATATTCACGAGTCCCTTCTTCATCTCGGATATGACAAAACATTAGAGAAAGTTTATGATTATTACTGGTTTGAGGGGATGGCGCGATATGTTAAAAAGTTTGTTGACAATTGCGTTACATGTAAAGTTGCCAAATCCCATTCAGGAAAGGTTCAGGCTCAATTACATCCAATTTCTAAAGTTTCTACTCCGTGGCATACAGTCCATATTGATGCCACAGGTAAATTAAGTGGTAAGAACGACTCAAGGGAGTATGTGTTCGTACTTGTTGACGCATTCACGAAATATGTTTTGCTATTTCATACTACCAACATTGATTCTAAGAGCAGTATCAAAGCGGTAGCTGATAGCGTAGCTCTATTCGGTGCTCCAACACGTATAATCGCAGATCAAGGGCGGTGTTTCGCAAGTAGAGAATTCAAGAACTTTTGCGAATCTAGTAATATTCAATTACATCTTATTGCGACTGGTTCGTCCCGAGCAAATGGCCAGGTCGAACGCGTTATATCTGTTTTAAAATCTATGATGACAGCCGCAGAGGCAAATGAAAACCGTTCATGGCAAGATTCCTTAGGCGAGATACAATTAGCGATTAATTGTACAGTAAATCGTACAACTAAAGCTAGTCCATTGGAACTTTTTATTGGTAAAGTAGCTCGTCCATTAGCCTTAATGACTTGCGAAGACGTAGACTCTGAAGTTGATTTGGATATGGTTAGAGATAACGCATCTAGTAATATTCAGAAAGCAGCTTCTTACGAAAAGAAGAGATTTGATAGAACAAAGGCAAAACTCAATAAATTTGGTATTGGTGATTTCGTTCTTATTGAAAATGAGGAACGTAATCAAACAAAATTAGATCCTAAGTTCAAAGGTCCATTTCGTATTGTAGAGGTATTAGATGGGGATAGATATACCTTAAAGGCATTGAATTCGAAACGTACTTACAAGTACGCACATGATAGATTGAGAAAAATGCCGGGAGATCAAAATATTACTGACGAGTTTGAGGTAGAACTTGGTAATAGTTCGAATGTTGATAATTAGATTTTGGATTTACATGTGTGATCGGACTATACAAGGTTGATTTGTAGCCGTAGCTTAAGAGAAATCGGCATCTACTGTAAAGTAGTCCGTGAGTACGCGGTAGGCAGTCAACTCTTGTGATGGTCGGGTTTCGTAGGAGACCATAGAGTCAAGGTTGACTCGGCAATCCCGTGTGGGGATGTGCACATGTTTGAGCAACAAGGCGTTGCTGGGTTATGCTGTAACCATATGTGATCACATGTAGAGATGAATCGGTATTAATTGGTTTTGGTAGTATAGATCTGAGATTAAGATCAAGTAAAGTCAGTAATATTCTGAGAACCAAGAGTTATGTAATGGCATTCCTAAGTTGTTTTTTTTTGTGTATCTACTTAGTTTAAATTGTGACTAAGTAACCGGGTGTATATTTGACCATATTTTGTGTAGTAGATTAGATATCAGATACCTAAAGCTATGTTAAGCTATGTTTTGCTGAAAATTAAATTTAGTTCACTTCAGTTTAACTTTTCATTTGCGAAAGCCCTTCATAAGGTCAGGTGTGACCGAGCTTTGTGATACTGTGCGAGGTGTTTTGTTACAGATTAACACACAGGGACGTGTGTCCCGCAGGATGGCCGTGTCGTAGCGGTCATGAGTACGGGACGTCAGTTGACAGCGAAACGCAAGTGACTAGCGCGCTTCTACAGAGTCTACCCCTCCACTTCGTGTAAAGAAAAAAAACTGATAAAGCGGGCGACGGTCGATGGAGAGCTCATTCTGTCTTTTGGTCGTCGAGCGAAGTACACAGGAGTAGAAACTGTATTACGTTTCGTTACGAATATTAATTTAGTTAGACTGTAATACGTGATTATTATATCGGGTGTAATTCAGAGAGTTGTTTTAATCTGCATCCAACACTACGCCCATGGAGATGTCTGGAGACGGACATAATCACCAACATCGGCCCCCTGCGCCGACAAATATATATTGGCATTAGACATATATAGGAAGCAACAGAAACCAACGTGTAGATATGCACTCTAAAGTACCCCAGTAATCAAGCACCAGATAGGGCTAATATAGAAAACCAAGGATTCAACTAGTAACAATATAATTCGTCATACAAATAAGGATGTGCTCTAGAAAACACGTCATCAAATCTCGTTAGCCGATTTGCGACAATGCGCCAAATCTGGCGTTTTAACAGACCTCAATTTGCTCAATATTATAATGGCAACGTAACAAGAGTGAATACACGATGTGGCCCAAGTCATGAGTGAATCATAATTGGCATATGAATTGGTTTTTAAAAAAGATTATGCGGTATTTTGTATTTAAATGAGCAGTGATAGTCCATTGGATAAAGAACTGGCCTAGTAACAACAGGTACCCGGTTCGAATCTTGGCATGTACAACTAAATTCTTGTTTTAGGATTTATGTATATATTTGTAATTATCACTTGGCGGTGAAGGAAAACACTGTGAGGAACCCAGTACGTCCAAGAAATTATATTTCGAAATACGTGTGACCCTACCTAGGAAAGATCTAGTTTTCCCACTGGGTAGCGGAGGTCTGACGGCAGTCGCTTCACGTAAAAATCAGTATCTTCGCCAAATCCTTAGGGTAAGATAGCGGACCCCGCCAATCCTAGTGGATTAGAAAACGGGATAACGCTAAGAAGAAGGTATTATGTTAATACACCATATCTCGACCTGGTAGTGATTATACAATTAGTCTCATATGTCGTCGCTTAAGTTCTAACACCACGTAACTGAAAAAATGTTTTTTCCGAGTTACGTATGTCATTCGATAGAGGATGGAAAGATGCGTTTGACAATTCAAAAACAAGAATTTTATGCAATGGCGACGCGTTATTAATACATTTTTAAGTTAAAACAAATGTATTGAACAGTTAAAATACAAAAAGAAACAAGTTTTTTTTGCTCTTCTGAAAAGTCGACCATTATGAGTTACGCGGTGTTAGAACTTAAGCGACGATATGTTCTGATAAAACAATATCACTTTGGGGGCTTCTTCCCGCGCTTTTGAATAGTGACATTGTTGTTATACATGAAATTTTTACATTTCAGTATAAAATTAGTTTTATGCAACAATTTTGATAGTATTTTTGTGACATAAATGCTAGTGAAATTATACAGTGATGAAAAACCTCAAATATAACACCTTTATGCACTTTTTGGAAGACGTGAAAAAGTTTATCAAGAAATCCTTGTAAAAATCACTATCGTTTTACGGGTGGTTTTTAAAGTGGGTTGATTGGGTCTAAGTTCCCAAGTATTTATTCAGCACAGTTCCTGAAGCTGGAGCATAGAATTAAGATTTTCAAATGGTTCTAAACTGAAGACTTTGACACTGGCATAAAGTAGCAACACTAGTGCCATATATATATAAAAAAAACACTTTGTGAACGATATCTTCAGTAGTTGCTTTAATAGGTCTTTCCGAGCATGCTGTATATGGTTGTAGTACTACCATAAAGTGAATCTCTCGAACATTAATTTACTCCAGGCCTTATGTCTCATATGTATTTGGTGGTTCGTTTTCAAATAGTTTTAATTGTTAACGTGAACAAGTGAGCATTATAACCCCGTATATCAAGAACTGGTCTAGTAATCAATTGATCCCCGGTTCGAATCCTAGTTAGGGCATGTACCACTTAAATTCGCGTTATCGGATTTATGATATTTACGTGAACGAGTCCAATGAGCACAAACTGGATGACAAAATGACAGTGGCTCATTTTTATAATTATTTATTCACTGACATAATAAATACATATTAGATCCTTAAACATGAAATTGGTGTTTTGTCAAACTGACCACTTTGATCTCAAATATGTGGCGTTTGGTTAGGAATATCAAATTCAAATTTAAGTTTCGAATTTAGTGATTCATTTGTTTTTACGGCATTTGATTTTTTTTTTTACCGCCGCTGTCCGACAATTTTCCATATTGTGAACAGACCGCTGCGGTGTGTTCACAATATGGAAAACTTAAAATATCGCGTTATTTATGAATACGAGTTCCACGGTACACCAATGCTGCATAAACAGCTCGAAGGATTAATGTTGTGTATGGGGAAGCTACTGGGAAAAAAAACGCGGTACGTTTCTAGATCCAACGTTTTCTTTCTTGAAATTTTGATCTACAGAACAAACCCCGTGGACGGCCAGAGACCCTAGTTGACAACGAAGAATTAAAGGTGATTGTGGAAGCAGATCCATCGCAAACCACGTCAGAGTTAATGACAAGCTTCGGTGTGAATGAAAAAACAGTTTTAATTCACTTGAAACAATTTGAAAAAGTGAAAAAGCTCGAGAAATGGGTACCGTATGAATTGACTGAAGCACACCAACACACACATTGAGTGCTGCGTTACATTACTCAATCATCACAACAACGAGGGACATTTGAGTCGTATTGTTAATTGTGATGAAAAATGGATCCTGTACGACAATCCAAAACGCTCATGACAGTGGTTGAACCAAGGAGAACCGGCTAAATCATGTCCCAAGCGAAAGTTAAAAAAGGTACCTACTGGTGAGTGTTTGGTAGACCAGTGCTGGTGCTATACACTACAGCTTCTTAAGATCTGGCCAGACGATTTCGGCAGATCTGTATTGTCAACAATTGAAAATCACGATGGAAAAGCTCGCTATTCAACAACCGAGACTGCTGTCAATTGCTCTAACTCACTGCTGCTTCAGGACAACTCTAGATCTCACACTTCACGACAGACGGTCGCTAAATTAGAGGAGCTGCGATTGGAATGTCTCCGACACCCACCATACTCCCCAGACCTTGCTCCAACAGATTACCACTTTTTTCGCAATTTAGACAACTACTTGTATGGAAAAAATATCAATTCCGATGGGGCAGTACAAATCGCCTTCAAAGATTTTATTGATCATTTCTCCCAAAATTTATTCAGCAATAGAATCAATGAACAACCTATAAAAAGGCAAAAGTGCATATATATAATTTCATATTTTTATTATTTCATACTACTCGTAGCTACTCGACCCAGCTTCGCACGGGTGATCCAATCGTTACCAAACTTCACAGGATCACCTGTTGGCTAACCTGAAGATTCACTGAAAATATCATCAAAATCTGCCCAGCCGTTTTTTGAGTCCATAGAGGACATACAGACAAACAGTCATATATATAATATAGATGTAAGGACCTAATACTATAAACTTTCGACAAATCGTTTGCGTAAGCACAGAAACATAAACGCCACAACATTTGGCCCTTATATACGTCGCTACCTTATTTAACACCTCTCCCTGTTTCTGCAATTCCACGCTACCTCTCATGGCTTGATTAGACAAGTCAACGATCACAAGGCGCTTCATGCCACGTGCTGCCAATTTAACCCTTCAGTAATGCGCACGGAAAATTATCACGCGGAACATATAAATCGTTATTAGTACATACATCGGATGTGACAAGGCGTTGTTGGCCATTAATGTTGGAAAAGTAGATTTGGATACGAGAAAACTTCGATACCTAATAATTGTTTTTAGGGTAGGTATTTATAAAATCGGTCAAGTACTAAATAACAAGTAAAGCTCGCAACCTTGAGAATCTGTACCGTTACATAATATGGTTAAGAAATAAAAATATATTAGAAAGCTTTAAAAGAAAATACAATTTCCAGATATTTTCCCTGCATTTGAAAGATATAGAACTAGAGGAAACCAGAACGAATGCAAGGATTACAATTGATGATGTAGGTAGTATGTGGACAAGTGGATAAGGTTGCACATCTTGGATGCGTTTTTACCAGCACTGATGTTGTGTAACCAGTGAATGTTGGGGTAACTTTCTGTTAGTAAAAACTTGAGCCACAAAACACAGCTCTACACAACGCGGCGCTGATCCCAACGCTAGCCTAACGCTAACATAATAAACAAGAATCTGAGGGAGTATAAAGAGAAGAGAAAAAATGCAAGCAAATGGTGATACGGATATACGACCAAATTATCTGATGTCTGTGGATTAAATTATCAGGAGCCTTAGAACCAGCTAGCGCGCAATGAAAAGTGCTGCGATTATTGAAAAGTCGAGTGAGATATGTAAGGGCCGTGTTATGCGGCACCCAGTTCTTTCTCCCTAGCCCGCATGGGGCCGGTCGTAAAAATAGAAACAGGGGAATACAACGATTTAAATCAACTTCATCGAGATCGAGACCTACAACAATTTTTATCATATATAAATAATATATAGATAAATTTGTATTTACATAGTTGCTTCATCTTTAGTAACATCGAATTCTATGCAGTAGATTTCTCTTTTTTATTTAAGTATTTTTTATTGCAAATCTTTGATGCAAACAACATGACACAATATCATCAAAGAACTACCTACACTAATGAATAAAAATCAAAATGGCATTGATAAACGAAACATTGGCTTAAAAAACTGGCGAATTTATTTTTTATATGAAATCTTTTTTGTTCACAAAAGCTTTTTAAATAAATTACCGTCAGAGGGAAATAATTATGATTGTCTAAATAAAGGGAACCGAAAATGCGCGATATACAAAAATACGTATTTTAAGATTACTTATCAAAAATAATATATTTTAATTAAATCTCATATACGAATTTGGTTTCATATACATTATGTAAAATTAAGCAACTCGTTTAACACAAACTTTGGAGCCAATTTGAGTTATTCTTTCACGTCTACTGTATTATGATAATCTATGTATGTATATGTATGAATATCTTCACGCCAAGTCCCTTGCGGGGTAGGCAGAGAGAGCCGAGCGCCATAAGACGCGGTCCTTGCATACTATGATAATCTAATTTTAATATTTTATAAAATATGATAAACTAACTAGCGATAATAAAAACTTTTAAATAAACATGTAAAACTAACTCGATTGAACTCGAAGCTATTGAAAACTACGAGTAGCAACTTACGCCATAAAAAAGTTGGTGAATTTCATTATTTCGATACATTGCCGCATCCACATAAGCCAATATATTCTTATACCTCATCGCTGTGACAACGTAAATTTGTACGCACGAAGCCTATCGGTGCGTTATAACGAACGAATGAATATGAATATGAGGCAATTGCCGCACATGTGTACACACCTTTACATTAACATAAAATAATAACGACGAATAAATATATATACAAGTATATTCACGGTGACGAAAATTGTACCTTTCATTAATCCTTCATTGTATTTGGGGTGTTACCGCGTCAACGATTTACTATCAAATTAGATTAAAATTAATAACAAAAAACATTCACTAATAAATCCATGGGCTCTTGCCATTGTAGCAAGTTATAAACATTTACTTAACTAACTCGCTGTACAGGTGTTTTTAGGGTGCCGTATCTCAATAAGAAAAACGGAACCCTTATAGGATCCACTTTGTTGTCCGTCTGTCAAGTACGTTTTTCTCAAGGACGGGTGCAGCTACCAGGCTGAAATTTATATCAAATACTCAGGTGTTCCTTCCATCCCTTCGAACAATTAAAAGATCAAACTTCTAAGTCAACGCAATCAAAAGGTACGGCTGTTTATACCCGTTTATGCCGCATATTTTGACACTCGTAAGGGAATCAAAACCTATAGGGTACTTCCTGTTGACATAGAATCATGAAATTGGGTAAGAACCAATGTCATGTAATACAAGTAAAGGAAAGAATCCGAAAACCGTAAATTTGTAGTAATCACAAAAGAAAATTCAAAAATATTTTTTTTCGGAAACCTCGGTTCGCGAGTCGGACTCGCACTTGACGGGTTTTTTAATAATTTTAATGCCACTAAGGTGACAAACAAGCATACGGCCTACCTAATGGTGAACAGTCACTGTAGCCTACCCACCGACCTTTACCTTGCAACGGTCTTATATTAATTTATTTCTTGACTAACATTAAAAGAAGGTAAAGTTTCGTATTGAATCTACCTATAATACAGTCCGGAATGCGAAAAAATACAATATAAACAAACATTTTCCGGTCCGGTCCGAGTAGTTAAGAAGAAAGTCTAAATACCCACTAAAACCTCTTCACGCCTTTCTTGAAAAACCTCTATACTGTACTCCAGTTATACTGGAAAGCTAAACACGAATCAGTAACCTACGCGGTCAACCAGTGACAGCCCAATGGATAAAGTACCGGTCTATTGATCAACAAGTACCGGTTCGAATCCTGGAGGGGGCATGTATCACTAAATTTGTCGTGCTTGCTCGGCTGTGAAAGAAAATATCGTGAGGAAACCGCACATTCAATAAATTCTATTTATACCCAAGAAAGGTCAGATTCCCGTCTAGATAGAAAAGGCCTGACGGTAGAGCGACCTCCATGTATCATCAGTATCTTTGCCAAATCCTTAAGCTTAGGTGACAGACCTAGCCAAGCCTAATGTACTAGGAAATAGGATAATGCTAAGATGAGGAAGATTATTTTCTTTTTTCCTATCCTACTCGTATAATAATGGCTATATCTAGGTATATAAACAGCTTTCGACTTACTTGCGTCCATTTTTGCTTGCTCTGTGTAATGGTGTAGATGTGAACACCCACTTTTGACTTTGCGGGGGTTTGTAGGGCTCGACTAACTGTGGTCTCACCAACAGTAAGTGCTTAACTGTCTCCAACCTGAGAACAAGTATGTATACATAATAAACTTACATCACAATGTTATGTAACACAAAATCATGTTATTTTTTTTTTAATAGTGGGAAATTGTTTGGCAAATGCTTTTTGTCATACATCAAAGTTCGTCGAGCGCCGTCTTTCAAGCCATCAGAGTGATGATTATTTATAAATTTAAATGTCCTTTACTATTTTCAAACATCTCTGTTTATCTTCATAATGCTTTTTTAAATGCAGCACCGAATCTGTAAACCGTGAGTTGTTAGTGCGCGGATTAGAGCGAAGTCCTGTTTCTCTGAATTCGTAATGGTCAGTGAAACATTTCTATGGTAGGTTATCTTAATCGGTGGCACAAAGCTGTACGCTGTTTACGACATTTACCACAGGAGACGAAAGGTGGATTTATTATGTTTGTCTGGTTTAAAAGAGAAAAAAACAGCACTCTGATGTATGGATATTTGAAAATGAAAACACACCAACCAAACTAAAGCAAGCAACAAACGTGGGTAAAAAATAAATGCTATTTTATGGATCCTGCCGATTGGCAAGTGATTATTATCTATCTAGAGAGATGTACGACAGTAATCTACTTTATACAGCTGCAAAATAACAATTATGAAATAGTGACTGTCACTATACTCCTTTTATTGCAAGGTACATACTTCCTGCTTTCCGGGCAGTTTATTTATTTCTTTAGACAATTAAATTTAATAAGAAAATAATAAAGTCGAATTACCTCGTACAAAGAATATGCATGCTCATAAACAGCCGCCGCACTGCTTTCTCGATCGAAAGTCGATCAAAATAAATTAAGTAGAAAGACTGTCAACAACATCTTAATATATATTCTGTGTGATATCAAGCAAATTTTCCTACCAACGACCTAAATCAAACTATAACAGAAGTAAACCGAGTTCCGTCCACAGAATTTCAAAGTTTCGGGCAGTTTGCGACTTCCAGTGTAACAAAATGAAAGTTGCCAATATACCCGCCACGTTCGGGAAAGGGACTCCACAAAACTTTTGGAATATGAAACTTTAAAGTTGCCATTAAACAACATGACTAGTTGGAAAACAACGGAATTTTTATATCACGAAAAATGCACAAAATTTTGCAAAATTGTCTCGAGTCAAGTTTTCGCCTTTGGATTTTAACTGTATTTTTCTAGTCTGACTGTGGTCATTATAAAACTGTTCAGAAGCCACGCTAGGAAGCCACACCTACCACGACCACATTGGTCGTGTTTTATCAGAAGGAAATGTGAAGAGCCCTTGGAATCCGGGAGCATTCATGAAAAAAGAAAGTTATAGAAGCGAGCGAGTTATGGTGCTCACTACTCTCTGCCTACCCTCACCCTCAAGGGACCTGGCGTAAGATATAGATAGACAAATATTTGTTTTAAAAAAATAATGATACAACGTCGAGTGACTCACAAGCCTACGAGCCACTTGATATGTAGAACAACAACGAGGAGGACTTCTTCCCGCGCTTTTGACGAGTGACATTGTTGTTTTACTTGAATTTTTTACAATTCAGTATAAAATTAGTTTTGTGTGACAATTTCGATAGTATTTTGTAACATAAGTGCTAGTGAAATTATACAGTAATGAAAAAACTCAAATATAACACGTTTATGCACTTTTTGGAAGACGTGAATAAATTCATCAAGAAAACCTTGTAAACATCACTATCGTTTTACGGGTGATATTTAAACTTGACTGGGTCTGGGTACCCTTCCCAAGTATATTTTCAGCACAGTTCCTGAAGCTGGAACATAGAATAAAGATTTTCAAATGGTTCTAAACTGAAGACTTTGACGCTGGCATAAAGTAGCAACACTATTGCCATATATTAAAAAAAAACGAGGAGATCACAAATGTACATAGTGCCTACAAGGTTTACAGGAATTTAGATACAGTGCTTTTGATGGATTAAAGTACATATTTGCAAATAGATTTCATCAAGTGGTACCCCCTATCGAATCATGAATAGTTTTAGGGATATTTAAATTTTTATGTTATTAATTTAAAATGCCAACAGCAGCGCAACATGTAAAATAAAATTTTATATCTCGTGTCACTAAGCCCGAAATGCAGAAGAGACTACGGATTAGAAACCGCGGCCCCCTTTTTTGTTTTTAAATAAATTATAAGATTTTCATTTCTTTCCAATTAAATGAACTACTTTCACACAAAAGCAACTATTATTCTCAATATTATTTACTTACCTATAACTTGTGTTATAATGTATTTATTTTTGTAAATACGTTCCCACACATTTTTAAGACAATTCACCATAAGGTAGCATTACACAGATTTATTCTAAAAATCTTTTGCGAGTGCAAGCATAATACAAGTATATACAATAGAAAATGAAATAGTATTAAATTTGACAATATTATGTCGCGTTGGTGTTGAATATTAAAAAAATCGGCCAAGTGCGAGTCGGACTCGCGCATGAAGGGTTCCGTACCACTATCTATAAAAGCGGCAAAAAAATCACGTTTGTTGTATGGGAGCCCCACTTAAATATTTGTTTTATTTTAATTATATATTCTTAAAGTGAATATAAAACTAAATATTCTATGAATATTTCAAGCGTCTACCTGTTGCCGTTATCAATATCGAGCAAAAACAAACAAAAACACGTTTGTTGTATTTTTTAGTATTTGTTGTTATAGCGGCAACAGAAATACATGATCTGTGAAAATTTCAACTGTCTAACTATCACGGTTCGTGAGTTACAGCCTGGTGACAGACAGACGGACGGACAGCGAAGTCTCAGTAATAAATAGGGTTCCGTTTTACCCCTTGGGTACGGAACCCTAAAAATGATTAAAACGGGCCATACTATTAGATTGGCGTTTTTGTCAAAAATCTGCATTTAAAAGTAAAAATATTAAATATTTCAAAAACTATTCTTTATGCGATATGGTACCACATAACAAACTCTATCGAAAATGAGCACTACTATAAACCCAGTTCAAAAGAAATATATCGAATTTCTTGTAAGCCGGTATACACGTAACAAACCATGCTCTGATGAAAGAGAGGTAAATCGTATCAAAACAACCTGATTAGAGAAGTATCTCCACCTCGCAGAAGACCGCAGTCAAATAACTCCCTAAAGAGGCTACTGTGTTTATGTGAGTGGGTTAGGTAATAGCTGTGCTGTAACCATTTTATACAACGTGGGACGTATCCTCGATTGTCTTCCGACGTGGTATAAAAAAAAACTAGCTCGAAAATGATTCGTCACAAAGCCTGTACTAACTAAAATCCATACTACTACTTACGTACGACATAGGAACGATACAAAGGTCACAGTGTAAACTTGACGACGTATACTTAATAGTACTGTTCTAATTGCCCATCATCACAAAGAAAATACAAATCATACAAGTCGAGATAGACTCTCCGTGGACAAACATAAAATTTTCATAATCCTACATCATAAAAATGCACATAATACCCAGCAATAAAATGTTACAAAACACTTCTTTATATACACGTTACACTATCCCACATGATTATTCCATTGGCTGTAGTGTAAACAGCTCATTACGTAATTAAGATACACCTGCACCCACACAAGTTGTAAACTTTGAGTATACTTGACGAATAAAGTCAAGTTACGGCTTAAGGCTAAGTTACAGCTGAACTTATGATTTAGTAGCCGCGAAGTTTCTCAAATTTAAGTTGCCAGTTCGCTTGTAAGATGAAGTTAGCTTTCTGTATGTTAAAAAGATTCTTGCTAACCGAGATAACTTTGAATTAAGTTGTATTGACATTTCTATACATCGTCGGGAAACATACAAATATACCGCTCACCCGATGTAAAATGGTTATCGTAATGGTTATGATTATACAGCTTGTAATACAGGAAGTATTGATCACGCGTTGCCATCCCTGCTGTTAAAACAACAACTCCTTAGGAGCTTACTGGTAACCCCACTCACTCGCAGGAACACGACAACCCTCCAAGGAGTTGCTATTAATCTACGATCTTCTATAAGATGGAATTCCCAGGTGCTTATTAAAGCATTTTAACGCCTCTCTTAAAAACACTCATACTGAGACAAAAAGCTTTGTCTGTCTATGTTATGTTGAGCTCACCTTCCGTACTGTGCTGCGAGGTCCAGCGCGCTCTCATCATTGTTGTCTTTGATGGCGACGTCAGCGCCCTTTGCCACCAACTGCGCCACAATATCCACGTAGCCGAAGCGAGCAGCTATCAGCAGGGCAGTCTCATGATCCGACGTCTGTTTTAACATATTATTATATAAGTACTAGGATTTCTAAATCAGTAACAATTCTAAATCAGCAGCAAAAAGAAGTTAAAATTCAGTTTCTCAGAGTGCATAGTGCAAGCTTTTCAAATACTTAGGTTAGTACTGGGTTAACGTCTGACGTATTTGTATGGAATCATGAGGTTCCAAAATGATCCGCTAATTATAAACTTTAACATAAACGCAGTAGTAACGTGAGTCTTTGTAAAACAGACACTAGGCGCTCAGATTCAATTACATGGTTAGAACTTAATGAAAACGTGGTAAAATGGACGTAGTCTTCGACCTACCAGTTGGTCTATGTTAACTGGGGGGTTGTTGTGGGCCAGGAGCATCGAGACGACGTCTGAGTCGCCTTTGAACGCCGCGAAGTGGAGGGGCGTAGCGCCCTTCTTGTCCACGATGCATGGAGACGCGTCCACCGACAACAATAGACGGACAATCTCCCTGAAAAGAATATATTGTTATTATAAACTTAATTGCAATGTTAACTACTAGTACACTGCAACTATACAATGAAGAAATTGTTTATTTACAAGGTTATGCAACGTCAGAAGGCATACATGCATAAGGCGCTCCTGATGTTATGTGATTACCGTAACCATAAACGCAGTACAGGAAGTAACGCAATGTGTGTGCGATCCTTGTAGCTAACGAAGCAAGTCCTCAGTAGTTAAAATAAGGAACCAACAGAAGAAGTGCAACCACCTCACGCTACATCCGCAAAGACCAGTAGATATGATGGCGTATAAGTAATCGGAAAAGGGTCGGGTGAAATTTATATAACACCGATCTATATAGGACCTCAACGTCGTAGGGTGGGCATAGCCTACATTATGAAGAGGTTGAATTTATATTTGTGTTTGTTGAATTGAATATGTAGATACTGAATAGAAATTTATCGCTATAAAATAAATAATATATAAACTACTTTTAAGCGAGGAAAATCATCTCATTATTTCGTAAAAATCCACATAAAATATTTTTCCAACAACCTTGCGAACGAAACTGCAGGCAGAAGCTAATTAGTACTTCTTAATTTACCCTACTGACCGAGACATAGATTTAAGATTTTACATACGCGAACTAAATAAAATGTCTTTTATAGAATATATTGCCTATTTGGTAACTTTCATTATATTATTCCTTCATATATATTATTTGATAGTGAAGTTTATAGTTACTGGCATAAAGGCACGAAGTACATACACCTCTGTTTCAATGAAAAGCAAAAGTAAATGATTATAACGTATAAGATCGAGAGTTCTAGAAGCGTGTGTAGCGCCTACGCTGCTATTGAAAGCAAGAGTAAGGTTGCAACGTTTAAATGAGACTAAAATTGTAGGCGTTTGGGGCTTCCCAATACGACAGAAATTGTCTTTGGAGATACATGATTATAGAGCGTTAAGCGGTTTTACATAAATTACAGTAGGTAAATTTTACATTTATCCAAACTAAAATTACTTTCTAACTTTAGATTTTAAAATACAATACAAAACTATTGTAACTATTACGTAATTAAATGTTTTACAAACATGAAAAGTGTATTAGGTATATACTATATGAAAATACAATAATAGGTGGACAAAAAACAAAAAAAAAATTGTCTGGGTCTTGGGAAGTAGCCTGTCTGGGGAAGTACCTCCACCTCTCGAAAAGCGCAGCCCTCTGGATAACAACTCTCTGGAGGGTTGTTGTGTTCCGGCGTATAAATGAGGTCGCCAGTAAGCTCCCAAGTGGTTGCTGTGTTAATAAGTGGCAATACAAGCGTTCATAGGCTACAGTAACCATTTAACATCAGATAGGCCGTATGCTTGTATGCCTCTCGACGTTGTTAAAAAACACAACCTAAGAAAGGTCTGGTTTCCCCTCTGGGTTGTGGAGCCCCATGTAAAAATCAGTACCTACCTTCGCCAAATCGTTAGGCTTCGATAACGCTAATAGAAAGCAGACAAGTGTTTAGATTTCCCGTTCCATTTTTATTTTCTATAGTAAGGCCTACAGGAAACAATAATGAAATTATATGCAATTTGATCTAACCTGCTTTGTGTGCTTCCGCCACCAATTAGTTCATACGGCCTAGCGCCTAGTTGCATCTACTAACGGTAGTGGGTGGGTGCCGGCCGGCGCTAGGCCGTATGAACTAATTGGTGGCGGAAGCACACAAAGCAGGTTAGATCAAATTGCATGTAATTTCATTATTGTTTCCTTTTTTGACTTTCGCAAAATAACGCCTGAATCTATTAACTATTTGATGAAATTATATTTCCCATAGTAAGGACTATAGAAAATAATAATGGAATAAAACTCAATTAACGCTGAAGATCGAACAGATGAAAAAAGAACAACATTCGAACACCTGTATTACGTCTAGATGGATTAATTCATTATCCACACCAAGATGACTAAACGTGACTTGTAAAAATCATAACATCAGGAATCGCTATCCACAATATTGCCTATCGACAAGTATTATTAGTTTATTTTATTTAACTCTCGGCTAAAACACCGCGAACTTGGCGCAGCAGTTCACAGCACATACTTTATCTATAATTGATGGAGGAGATAAGAATCCTCACTTGTGTAGGCGAGGTACCACCAAAAAAATTTTTTCTCCTAGATTTTATTCTACCACTTTGTCAGCATAGTTACGGACGGACGGTCAGACGGACATGGCGAAACTATAAGGGTTCCTTGTTTACTATGGAAGCCTAAAAACGTGGTAATAGGGTATTCCCCCCAATTAGTAGCCGTTTAAGAATCATTCTTGAAATAATTAGACATATTTAACGTCAATTGGAATCAAATACGATTAAAATTACTTATAATACATGTGAATATAGTGGCGTGCCGTAAGATTTATACCTCGGTCTCCAGAGCCAGTCACTGAATCTTTACGTAAACTTTCGAAATGTGTTTTAGCAATATATAGAAAAATGTTAAAAAGCAAATTTGAGCATTCTCAATTTTTTTATTATTAAAAAAAATAATTATTAATTTTTCGGAGTTGCAACTACTCGTAGCTAGGCTAAAGACGTAACTGCTTTTGTGCGTTTCGAAAAAAAAATATTTTTGATTTGTTCATTTGCAATTTATGAATATTTATTATTGTGCAGTTAGTGCGATAAAAGTTTATTCTATCTATAACTTCACGCCAAATCCCTTGCGGGGTAGGCAGAGACAACCGAGGGCCACGTGACACGATCCTTAAATACCTCAGTCGCTTCTTTAACATTCATTGCTCTTTTCATGCACGCTCGCCGGTTTCTAGGGCACCTGACATCACCTTCTGATAGAACAATCATTTTTACCACGTTTTTACACACACGGCGTACTGCAGGCCGATTCTACTAAAAAACTGCAACTGCACTGCAGCGCGGCGTGTGTCAAAATGCGTACATTTTCACGTGTCGTTAAACGTCACTGTTGTCAGATCGCCTAACGAAATGTAAAAATGTACGCATTTTGACACACGCCGCGCTGCAGTGCAGTTGCAGTTTTTTAGTAGAATCTGCTTACTGGTATTATAGTAATAGGTACACAAGATAGTAATATAAAACCACAACTAGTGGATGTCATTTGTTTCCAGAGAGCTGCACTGTGAATCATGTTAAGTTAATTCAGAACGAATGACTTATCGATTTATTTTTAGACTGCAAAATGATCACTAGCGCCTCTATTAAGTTTCATTAATTTCACTCTCTTTAAGTGCCTCTCTGAGCACAATAACCACGGTAGACCACTTTTAAAGTACATTGCCCGCATTTTTGTTTGATTGGTTAATTGATTGTGCACCTCCCCCCACTGAGAGTAACAGGAGCTCTCGACTGTCTCGGTCAAATCTGGTGAACCTTACTCTAAAGATGGGTAGGGATGCCCGAACAACCAGACACATATTTATATCTATACTAATATAATAATAAATAGTTTGTTCTTTTGAACGTATTAATTCTTTGCAAATATCGGTCGGTTTTTTTTTATACAACGGAAGGCATACGGTCCACCTGATCTAAAGCGGTTACCGTAGCCAATGAACGCTTGCAATACATTAAGTATCACTCGCGCAACGCCACCTACCCTGCTGCTAACACAGCAACTTCTTAGGAGCTTACTGGTGACCTCGCACACACGTATAAACACAACAACCCTCTAGCGAGTTGTTATTTGGATGCGGTTTTTGTGAGGTGGAGGTACTTCTCAATCGAGTTGCTTTGATGCGCCCTACCTCTCTAAATTGCATTGCACATCACGATAAAACCCGTAGAAACCGAGAAAAAAGAAGATAGAAAGAAAAAGTAAATAATTGTAACTGTCCGTTGATGCGCTGTCCCGTTATTGCTAGCGGTTTTTTTTCTTTTGTAAACGTCCGGGAGGCACACAAGCATACGCGGCCAACGTGATGTAAAGTGGTTGGCGTAGCCTACGTACGCTTGCAATACATTAAATATCACTCGCACGATGCTAGCTCTGCTACTAACACAGCAACTACTTAAGAGCTTACTGGTGTGAGGTCACCAGTAAGCTCTTAAGTAGTTGCTGTGTATCAAGGAATACAATACTCGAGGAATACAACAACCCTCCAGGGAATTGTTATTTGCATGCGGTTTTCTGCGAGGTGCAGCTACTTCACCAGACGGGCAGCTTCGATGCGCCCTACCTCTCTTAAAAAACCCAGACCAAGACAAACGGACATGTTCATACACATAAATACTTGTCTTGTGTGGAAATGAAAAAAAAGTGGAAGTTGGAGGGTCGGCAACGCATGAGTGTTGCAAATGTCCATAGGCTACGGTGACTGTTACCTCCGTGGTATAAAAAAATCGAACCCACGAGCGTTGGTATCAAAGTAGTGTTACTAACCATTACGCCACCGAGCCGGTGATTAGCTTCTCGATTTTAGACTTTCTTTTTCAGTTTGTTTATATTTTTGCCTTTAGCGTAGGATAGTCACCAGTTTACTTTAGATTTCTCTTTCTATTCCAGTATGAGTCATGATCTTTAAATGGGTATAATTTCATGCCCTGTGCCAATAAGTCGTTAAACGTGTATATAGGGCCTCCGGTTTAAAATTTTATAGCTCCTCGTGATGCAGTGCGGAGGATGTAGGGGCCATCTGAGGATGTGCCCGTTGCCGTAACAGGTTATTTCTTTTCGTCACTGACTTTACAGACTCTACTTCGTACTTGGAAGTGAAAATACATTCTAATCTTGTGTTGATTTTGATGAAAGTGCCACTTTTAATTCCGCACAATATCATCGTCGATAAGCATGGTATAAAAAATCAGCCAAGTATGAGTCGGACTCGCGAACGAAGGGTTCCGTACTATTATTTATAAAAACGGCAAAAAAATCACGTCTGTTGTATGGGAACCCTTAATATTTGTTTTAATTTAATTTAATTATTTATTTTTAAAGAGAATACCTATATAACTAAATATTTTGTGAATATTTCAAGCGTCTACCTGTTGCCGTTATAAACATCGAGCAAAAACGAGCAAAAAAATCACGTTTGCTGTATGGGAGCCCCCTTAAATATTTATGTTATTCTATTTTTTAGTATTTGTTGTTATAGCGGCAACAGAAATACATCATCTGTGAAAATTTCAACTGTCTAACTATCACGGTTCGTGAGATACAGCCTGGTGACAGACGGACGGACGGACAGCGAAGTCTCAGTAATAGGGTTCCGTTTTACCCTTTGGGTCCGGAACCCTAAAAAAGCACTGGATTTTCCGTTCCAAATTTGTATCTTTGATAAATGATTAGAGTTAACTAAAACTGGATTTAACCCCTTCTCTTGCTAAGTCCAAAAGTTATGTAACTCTTTTAGAGGTTTTATCATATAACTAGATTCTAAGGAGGTCGATGATACAGATTTCGGAGGATTTATTAGGAGACTTACGCTACCTAACATTTCATACGTGTTTGTGTAAATACGAGTACGAGTATATACCGTTTAATGTTGGAAAATTACCGAAATTTTCATATGTAAATCTATAAATAAATTAAAAATCCGCTCATGTTGAAATAAATAGGAAAAAATATAACCGTGGCTAAATTATCTTCCGGGGAAACCAACCCTCAACCAGAATGCGTCATCTCAACTGCGGGATAAGGCGCGTTGTTGTTTAATTCCTTTACTTAATTACTTATATTTAAAACAAAATCTATTTAATAATGATTGTTATATAATATGACAGCAATTCTTACTTGTGACCATGTAAACAGGCGTGATGTAGTGGTGTGTATCCATTATCGTCTTGAACATTAACGCCGGCGCCTCTTCGTAAACTGCAACAAAAATAAAAATAAATTTAGAAAAACAAATTCGCAGTCGGTAGGATTCGAACCTACGCTCCCAGAGGGAATCTGATTTCTAGTCAGACGCCTTAACCGCTCGGCCACGACTGCTGCTAGCGGAACGTTGAAAATAACATTCACTATAAGTGAAAGATTGGAGCCAATACACGTGAACCACTTAATTTTTAACAGCTGTGGGACAATTTTAATGTTATGTAAATATTACGATTTTGTCTGCATACGTTAATAAAATCGTTAGTCTAATTATGTACTACAACGTTATATATCACATATGTATAAATATACTACGACATTACGCAATGCTTCTGCAAAACAAAAAGAATCCTATCCATCGTTATACCACTAAGGTAACAAACGTATGGTCTGCCTGATAAAACAGATACCGTAGCTTATGAACACTTGCAACATTAGGGGTATCAATGGTGTGTTGTCTGTCAATGCTGTGGTTGTATTTGGAACAGCTATAATTAGTTATTTATTTTTTAAAATAACATTTCCAACGTGTCACTGTTTAAGAATGCTGTGCTCAAAAATATTTATATGTGTTCTTTAGTGTTCCGTAATAGAAGGGCATAACGAGAATCCCATTGCTGTTACTCTGCAGTCTGCCCGTATGTGTATCACAGGTCTCTCTAGCCTGTAAAGGAAATGAGTAACAAATCTAAAATTTGCATGCTTTAGTGTAAAATTATGTAATGACAAACATTTAAAAGTGATTTTTTTATATATACCACTAAGGTGACAAACAATGGCGAATACATCACTCAGCTTCGATTTGCCGACGATTTAGTTCTCATAGCGAAATCGCTGGAGGAACATAGCGTTATGCACAATGACCTCAATAGTGTTTCCAACCAGATAAGTCTCAAGATGATTATGGACAAGACTAAGATCACATCGAATGTCCATGTTACACCTATGCCGATCACGGTTGGAAGCACTAAGCTCGAAGTTGTTGACAAATATGGTTTCCTAGGGCATGTTATTTAGTTAGCTAAGTCTAACTTCGACCAAAAGATCAACAGTCGGATCCAACTCGGCTGGGCAGCGTTCGGGAAACTTCGACACATCTTCTCATCCAAAATACCTCAACGCCTGAAGAGCAATGTCTTCGAACAGTGCGTGTTACCGTGGCCCGTCATTGCAGACCGTATGGGAAAGCTCAAGGTCGCTCAGCGTGCTATGGAAAAAGCTATGCTAGGTGTTTCTCTGTGTGATAGAATCAGAAATGAGGTTATCCGTAGTAGAACTGAGGTAATCGACATAGTACACAGGATAAGCAAGCTGAAGTGAGCCGGCCACATAGTTCGTAGAACCGATAACCGCTGGAGAAGAAAGGTTCTTGAATGGCGTCCCCGTACTGATACACGCAGTGTGGAACGACCCCACACTAGATGGAGCGACGACCTCAAGAGGTTTGTAGGGAGTCGATGTACGCAGGTGGCACAGGATCGACATCAGTGGCACTCTAGAGGGGAGGCCTATGTTCAGCAATGGACGAATTCAGGCTGAGATGATAATGAAACGGGTTTAATTAAACGTGTATCGACATTTATATAAAGCAAAAACCTGCAGCTCTTGCAATAAATTTATGACTACTTTCAAATCTTGAATTGTTAAATCACATAGAATACGGACTAGACACATCAAATTTGTTATAAATACTTCGGCTAACAAATAATTAAATAAAATTATAGCGATACGTTGCAAATTAAACGACATAATTACTCGGTACTTCGTAAAAAAACAAGTAAGAAATCTCAAAAATTTTACAGGAAGTATTTTAATTATGAATTGATATTTAGTACACATTTGGTTAAAAAACACACCAATGGTCACCCAGTTGCATATTGACTGTAGACTAGTGTTATTAATAATAACAATTTAGTTGATTATTATCGCCTAAAACGTCTCGTTTTTTTTTACTAGCATTATGGTAAAGTCTCTATTTTCCTAACTTCTCTATGCCTGTAAGGACCGAAACGAAACTTTATAATACCTTTTGAGGTACAGAACCCTAAAAATGCATGTGACGTTCAGTACCTATGTCGTTGATAAAGGCATCAATACAATGTACAATTTGAGAATGTCGCTTCTCTTAGCTTCGCCTCTGCTGCGCGCTGGGTATAAAGGCCTTCTTTGATGTCCCCGATAGCGAAAGTTGTTTGTTTCGTGTAGTAACATGCTCCCAAATAGGATTGCGATAATTGTGTTACAATTGCACGTTGTATGCTATAGACAAGTACCTAAATAAATAACTCAAGTGTGAATAGCGTCATGTAGTAGGATTTCGTTTACTACCTTAGGTACCTACTTACATCTTGTATTACAACATCTCGTGAAGGAAAATCAGAATTTTGTTTGTGTTGTGTTACCAAAGCTTACTAACTATAACATTGATTATCGGTTTCGGTGTTTTGTTCTTTAAATACTGTATATTAAATTCGTATTTATCCATGTTTGTACGCGATATGTATACAAGTTGGACTCGCACTTGACACAATAAAATACTAAGGGATATATGGTGTTGTTCGTAAAAAAAATATTTGTCTTATTACACAAATGCTATTGGTGGACAAAATCAGAAAAAAACAATAGTCGCGTTGACCACTGTATACAAAAAGAGCACTTATGTGGGTTAACCGTGAACTTGGATGAAACTGTAAAATTGTGAAT
Source organism: Pyralis farinalis (assembly GCA_947507595.1). Taxonomy (NCBI): domain Eukaryota; kingdom Metazoa; phylum Arthropoda; class Insecta; order Lepidoptera; family Pyralidae; genus Pyralis; species Pyralis farinalis. The sequence continues at coordinate 11,828,376 of OX382258.1, read as the reverse complement.
GAATCAACTCAGGAAATTCTTTTGTTTCTTTTTTTTTACGTTCCCGGCATCCAATAAATTTGGTGAAATGGTGAAGTTACGATTTCATTAAAAGCGTTTTACAGAGTTTTTAAACCTTTTATAATCATTCAATTTAAATAGAATAAAATACATATTTTTCTGTTCATAAAAAATGATGGATGACACACTTTATGCAAAAGAAATAAATATAATAGTCTACAGTTAAGCAGAACTATTTTATTATTAGACACCTACGAGTATAAAGACTTTAGTGACGGTTTCAGTCGAATCGATCACGCAAGAGATCACAGTCGTTATATGAACTCGAATGGCACGTTAAGGTATTTGGTCCTGGCTGTTTTCGGTAGACAACAGTCGGTAAGTAGAAGTCCATCTCATAGAAAACCACAGCCAAGTAACAAGTCCTTGTATGGTTTTGTGTTCCTGCGAGTGGGTGAGGTCAAACAAACTTTACCCCGCTACAATTTTATTATGACCTTACAGTTAGATCGATTCAAAATAGAGTAATAATGAGCTTATTTGATTAGGTTAGTAAGTTTGTGTTAACATTTCTACGAAATAATTATCAGGTCTGGTTTAACATACTTGAATCATAATAATATGATCAAAGTGAAGTCTAAGGGGGAGGCCTATGTTCAGCAGTGGACGTCCTTCGACTGATATGATGATGATGATGATGAATAATATGATTTGCGCATACTACGTTCGAGTTACTATTACTATAGCAATATACCATCTTTTATTGCCCACAATAATCAAAAATTTTATATAAAAAAATGTGTTAAAATGGTGTGCACAAATATTAGCTATCACAGAACTAGAATCCTTGTATGCGTTATCAGAACATGTGACGGTAGTAAATAAGACTAAAGCTGATTGCGACTACCTTTACTTAATCTAAAACGAAACAAAAATTCAAAGAAATCATTCGAATTGCAAAAAAATATTTCTATTTCAGTATTGTCTCTTTCCATGTAATAGCAAATGCGATTACGATCGATGGAATTGCGTAAGGCTATATACGAAATAAAATACTACCAATATCGACATAAAACTGCCAAGAACACCATCAAGGCCAAAGCTCAAGATACAGTCATCACCGAAACTGTAAATTCATTATCAGCTTTACCACCTAAACGTTAAGGACAATATTGTAATGCTCGTTCGTCAGTAAGAAATCCGCCATACCAGAAGATAAGGGGAGTCGATCTTGGAGTTTCGACCATTTCTAAGAAGTGTATCCTTTTCACATTAGCAAAATTGCGATTCAGAATAGATCATATAGATTGTCAAGGAAATAAGGGACTCGGCCTAAAAATGTAAATGGAGCGATAAATAAATATTGATTCGGTTATAGCCGTAGCTAAAAATAAGTGTTTCCTGAATTGCAGCGGTAATTATTATAATATTTTAGCGACATCGCTTTGGAGGCAGGGCATAGAAAAAAAAGAATTGTTTCTAATGGCGGAGCTGGACTTGGACTCCTAACTATCACACATACCGCGGCCATATAAAAGTAGACAGTTACATTAATATGCGTAAGGCTTCCGGAGCTTCTCATCAGTAATTCGAATAAAAAAAAATGTATATAACATACCTACCGACGTAAATGTCAAGCCCAAAAATCAATCAACAACGAATTTGTAGTATCAATAAATCAATATAACCTTTGCATACGAACGTTAAAGTACAAAATTGTACAGCAAGAGGATCAGACATTCCGCCAAACCCGCAGATACGTATAAGGGAAGCCAAACCTGGAGTTGCTACCATTTCCAAGAATCGAATCCTTAACACATTAGATAAGTTACGATACGGAATAGATAATATAGATACGCTCAAGATAGTAAGGGAAACAACAGCTATATTGCAAGATATGATAATAAATACGTAACGAACATAAAATATTCAGTCTTTAGGTAAAAAATTGTCTATAATCCTAAAGTTAAAAAACTTGCTTTGATTGTTTGGTGAACAAGTATCTAAATCTTACAAAGAGCACGGCCAAATGAAAGTAGACTGTTGCGTTAAAGCCCGTAAGACTTCCTGAGCCTCTGAACGGTATCTTAAAGAAATAGTTTAATAAAGAAAGAATCTAAGCTACCTAAAATGACAAGACCGAACGCATATTTACAAAATCTCCAGAGGTTAATCTACAACTAACATAAAAAATGAAAGAATTGTGTAATTAGAATTTCCACATTACAGTATGATGTACAAAAAGGTTTTTTTTTAATTTGCCATTGGGCCCTTAGACAAATCTTAAATTTTAAAATATAATTTCATTGGATCTTATCAAATTCTCTTAAGTTATTGCTTTATTATACAATTCTTATATTTATATATAGTTTTCTTTTTTAATCTAGAAACCAAAAAAGAACCAAATATCAATTCCAAATTCTTACCTGTAACATATTTATGGGTTGACCCTTGGACTTACCTATCCACATCAAACATTACAGCCTTCAACTTCTTTGTTTTAATCCAATTTCTGCGAAACTGAAACTTCATACCAGACTTGAATACACCAAAATTTTCTCCACAGCACTTGACTGTTTTTTCTATGTCTCCCATTGTCACACTATACTTCGAATACTATTGTTAACATCAAACATTCTTCCTTGATGAGAGTTCAAACCACACTGATGGAATTGTGACTCATGGAGTAGAAGGGTATAATACAGGTTTGGAAGCAAACACCAATAAACAACACTAGCTGCTCGTAAAACATTGGGACGACTAAGAATACATGCACTAAGTGGTGATAGTAATTGAAATGCAGATTAACTTCATGATACGATAAGAAAATTTAGATAAGATAAAACAATTGGTCCAAGGAACCTACCGTACGTCGGAAAAGTCTAATTCTAGTTCAGAAAAGGAGTCTTGATTAAAGTTGATTGACCCAACTAACCCGTTAGTTGTAGGTAAACATGCTTCATTGGTTTCAATTCGGATAAACTGTAAAAACGACTTGATTAATTAACCGTACCCCTTTTTTCACTGCCACTGTGGAAATCGAACGAATTTTCCATATTTTTTTCATTCCATGTTTGTTCTAATACCGTTTATTTTAAAGATAAACTTAAGGATGATGCTTACACCTAATAAATTGAGTAAAATGTGCATTAAAAAGTATAGTACACGGGACTATGAGAGGAATATTCTTCTGAATAATCAAGATCTGATCGTATACAACGGCGTCATATCCGAACAATAAACAAGGTTGATTCCAAGAAACAAGGTTGATTCCAAGAAGGATTTGTTATTTAAAAAGCTTTTAATCTAATCATTAAATCTTCACCGAATATTATAATAACCATCCCAAGATAGTCTACCTGAATAAGCTATACAATAGAGTATTATACTAAAATCAAGAGTCAGATAGATTCGATAGATACATAGCAGTCTGAGTAGTGTAGAAATTACTTCTAAATACATTATTAAATCACCTGCTTCTACAAATATATATATATATATATATATAAACTTCTGCTCGGGGAATTTTGAAATCATTCCCAGGATCAGATCTTTAGCAACTACACCCATTTCTTCGTACAATATACGTATTATAGTTATATTTGTATACTGATCTTTCACGTATAGGCCGATGTTTTATCAACATCCAACGCTACTAGTGCGACACAAAGGCAGGTCAATGGGCCATACCCGGCGACCACTATTACTCATAATTGGACGTAGGTTGCAATCTCCATACATTTTTTCCTCGTTGAACTAACCGTATTATTATAGACCTGCATTACGTGTTTTAACCACATGAACTTGCAAAAGTCATTCGATGTATGCGCTTGTATATTTAGAAAGCAGTGATAACCCAGTGCATAAAGAACCGACCTATTATCCGAGGTCCTTTGTTCGTATTTTAGTATGGGCATGTACCACTAAGTTTAACACTAAGTTCGTGTTTCCGGATTCGTGGACGCATTTATAATTATCACTTGCTCCGCGATGAAGGAAAACATCGTGAGGAAACCCGCATGTCCGAGAAAATTATTTCTAAAGACGTGTGACCTAACCTAAAAGAGGTTTGAATGTTCGCTCGGGGTTATGCGGGCCTGATGGCAGTGGTCTACGTCAAAATAAATATTTTCGCCAAATTCTTAGGCTTAAACAGCGGACCCCGTCGATCCTAATGGGTTAGGAAACGGGAGAACGCTAGGCAGAAGAAGATTTAGAAAGCATAAAATAAAATTACATTAAGTCTAGTTAATCAACAGGAATGGTGTGGTCCAGACGATGTTCAAGAAGCCTGAATATTGATAATATTAGAAGAGTTTGAATATCATTGCGAAATTTGGAAATCTTTTTAAACGGATAATCGCTAAAGTATATGCGTCTTGTCAATATCATAAAGTTAGCAATAAGAGATTGCAAATATACACAAAAACATTTATATAATCTGTTTCTCACATAACCGTCAAAACATTAGAAATGATATACATAAATTAGTAACCAATTATGGCGCGTAAATTCCGTGATTCATCGGGATTTTTTATCCGAACTATTTGTCATTACAAATAAAATTATTCAATAAACAGATCATACTTATTGGCCATGTGGTCGTACTCGTATTATTGCCATGCCATGTCTTGATGTGTACATATGCAAATTCTACTACTAATGTAATAAGCCCAATTTTCCCTGGCCATGTTGAATAAAATAACATTTGTAGAGTTATCAGGCAATGTTATTTCAGTGTATTATCATTAATATCTAATGTTTATTTATCTATTTAAATGAATGCGAAGAAAACAAAGACAATGGTATTTGAAAGAGAAAAATCTAGAACTAATATAAGGATTACGGTTGATGATGAAGTGTTGGAACAAGTGGATGAGATTGTATATCTTGGATGCGCTTTCAGCAGGGATGGAAGGTACACCGCAGATGTGGAAAGAGTGAGTGCTGGGAATAGTGTGAATGGAGCGTTAGGAAAACTTATTGGCAGTAAAAACCTGAGCCAGAAGGCACAGCTCGCTATACATAATGCAGTGCTGGTCCAAACGCTAACTCATGGAAGCGAGAGCTGGGCATGGCAGAGAGAGCATGAAAGTAGGATAAACGCGGTCGAAATGCGAGCGCAAAATTTGTTGCGTAACGCTTGTAGACCGTATTCGCAATGATGATGTTAGAAACAGAGTTGGTCTGAAAGAGAGCGTAGGTGTTAAAATAAGAAGAGGAATGTTCCATTGGTTCGAACATGTAGAACGAATGCAGAATGAAAGAATAACGAAGCAGATATACAATGCAAAAGTGGAAGAATGTAGGAGCCAAGGAAGGCCAAGACTTACCTACCATGACCAAATTGGTCGTGTTCTATCAGAAGGTGACTTCAGGAGCCCTAGAAACCGGCGAGCGTGCATGAGAAGAACAATGAATGTTAAAGAAGCAAGTGAGATATGTAAGGATCGAGTCACGTGGCGCTCGGTTCTCTTCGCCTACCCCGCAAGGGATTTGGCGTGAAGTTATAGATAGATAAATAGATCTAATGTTCTTATATAATTTGTGTTAAATGATGTAGAAAAGGACATACATACCTATACACGACAAGCTGGAAAATTTTGATGAGTTACAATCTAAAGAAAAACATCAGCATTGTTTGCAGTCACCATGATGAAAGAGCGTAAACAACTCCACTATCGATCAAACAAGGCATCTATATGTTTATTCTAATTATACACTTGCTATGTTATGGCTAATGTTTAGATGTTGTTACTTCATAAACTAGCTATCGTAATTCGGAAATTATGGAGCATAAATTGTTGCGTTTGAACCAATTCATATAACAACATATAAATGTGGATGTGAATTAGAACATTGCGTATCTCCAGTCGTAAAACTGTGGTCTAATATCATATTATAAATATCGTTAAATTCGTCGATACGAGGGAGCTATCCTCAAAAATGCCATTAAGTACCACATATTTTATATAATATATTAACAGTAATACCAACCTAAACGCCTTTTTAAAGTTTTTGAACATGTTACGTATGTGATAGTTATATGTCACAAATTTCATTTTCACCACAAATCACCACATTTTTATCACAAATCACAGTCACTTCGTTAAGTTTAAAAATTCGTACCGTTTGCCTCCTTATCAACGAGTTAGTTCTCCGTTTAAATATTGATTTTAAAATATTTACACGAGAAACGATCGTCTCAAACCGGCTAACCAAAGAACTGTTTAGTTTGGGGCAACTGTCGGATGATTCATAGGCAAGCAACAGGTCGGTTCACTTAGAACTTTTTTATTGCGGTATTTTTTTTTGCGGAATAACTGTTGTTGTATTTGGACGTTGAAATTAGTTCGTGATCTTAATACTGATCATAGTAATATTATACAGTCATACACCAGATGAGTATGCTCTAATTAAGAAATATATATAAGGAAACATAATAGAGATACAGAGAATATGTTTAACATAGTAAATGAGGAAAATTATAAAGTGAACAGTACAGGAAGTGTGTTTTAATCTGGTATAGTCACTAACCTGACTTCGCCAGAGCAGTTTTACCATCCGCACCGTCCCGTACCGTCATTTTTACCGTCTATTACTTAATTTTTTTTATATACAACATCGGGAGACAAACACGCATACGGCCCACCTGATCTAAAGTGGTTACCGCCTATGAACGCTGGTAATAAATACATTTAGCATCATTCGCGCGATGCCACGTAGAAGCTATTCTATTCGTCATACACTTCGGTGAAACACCACAAGCGTGGAGCAGAATCCTGGTCCTATTCTTCCAAAAGGACAAAAAGGGGGAAAAACATCTGTAATGGTTCAGGATACACATTTTTTTTTAATAATATTAATGAAGTTAGCCAACACAACACTAATTTGATTTTTGACGAGTTTTAATTCGTGCTAACCCCATCCCACTCCGGCGACTTGCTGCACTTCAAATTATGTATAACTTATGATATATGCGATGAAAGACCGTTTTAAATCTGAAACTAACATTAGCCTATTTTACATACGATTTTCTGTGCAAAAAATATTTATTACATTTATGTTTTATATTATTTATTTCGTCTGTAAATGTTTCGAGGAAGTTGATACATACATTTTCATGCGGTTGTTTCACGTATTTACGTATTATGTCATCAATTGTCAGTCTATTTCTGCCTAGCCACCCGTTAATTATATTCCATACTTTACGTAATTACCCTTTGCAGTTTTGTATGGAATAGCGTCGTCTGTATCAATTCCATCTTCATTCCTACATCGCGTGTCCACTAACCTTAACAAAATATTACTGGGATCAGATTTCCATTGTCGAAACAATTTATCTCTATTTGCCAACACACGTTGTTTTAACATAGATACTACTCTGTGTAAAAAGTATCGGGAATATGTCAATAAAAAGACCCGCGTAAAAGAGGTCGTTCTAATTTTTTTACTGCATGTTGGTAGCACTGTACTGATTTAGCGCGCAAAATTTGAGCGGGATCTGTCATTTAATTTGTTTTAAACTACACTTTTTGTTGGTCATAGTTTTGAGTCCTCGGCGATTTTTACAATGGAAAATATTGTTGAACAAAGAGTGTGCCTTAAATTTTGTGTTTCAAATGATATTTCATGTGGTGAATCACTAAAAATGTTGCGAAATACCTACGGCGAATCGTGTATATCGAAAACAAGGGCTTATGAATGGTATAAGGCTTTTAAAGAAGGCCGAGAAGTAGTAGTAGACTTGCCTCGTTCTGGTAGACCTTCAACCGCTACGACCAGAGAAAACATCGACAGAATCAAGAAGCTAGTGCTCGAAAATCGACGTATGAGTCTGAGAGAGTTGGCTAGTGAGGTGAACATATCTTTTAAGTCCGTCCACAACATTCTCATTGACATTTTAGGCATGAAACGCGTCGCCGCTCGACTAGTTCCAAAAGAGCTCAATTTTGTTCAAAAAGCGCAGCGAAAGCATGTCGCTGAAGACATGGTTTCCCGAGCTTCTACGGATCCGACCTTTATGAAACGTATAATAACTGGCGACGAGACATGGGTTTATGAGTACGACATGCAAACAAGCCAACAGTCTTCAGAATGGCGTCTCGAAAACGAGCCGAAACCCAAAAAACCGCGGCAAAGTCGCTCCAAAATCAAGGTGATGCTGACAGTTTTTTTTGACTACCGTGGTGTGGTTCACTCCGAATTCCTTCCAGAGGGAGAAACAGTGAATAAAGAATATTATTTAGGCGTCATGAAGCGTTTGCGTGAGAGTATCCGCCGAAAACGTCCAGATTTGTGGCAACACAACTCATGGATGCTGCACCATGATAATGCACCATCACACACAGCCATTATAGTGAAAGAGTTTTTAGCGAAAAATTCAACAAAAGTTCTCGACCAAGCACCGTATTCACCTGATATGGCTCCGTCTGACTTTTTTTTATTTCCCAAGTTAAAATTACCACTTCGAGGAAAACGTTTTGAGTCGATAGAAGCCATAAAAGAAAATTCGCTGAATGAGCTAAAGGCCATACCGCAAATAGCCTATGAAAAATGTATGGAAGACTGGGTGAAGCGGTGGAGATGTTGTATTGCAAGCGATGGGGCCTACTTTGAAGGCGATAAAATAAATTTTGATGAATAATTTGTATTTTTTGTTTTATTGACAAATTCCCGATACTTAGTACACAGAATGTACATATCATCATGCCCGTCTCCCATTGGGGTAGGCAAAGACTATAGAACACCAGGTGCACCGATCCAAACATGCCCCTCTCGCTCCTACCACGCTCATCAACCTCTTCACGCATGCTCTTCGGTTTTCGTGCTTTTGATTTGGGCCTTTTTCAACATATCACCATTTTTCTCTATATGTGTACGTCTAGGGCGACCCCTCCCAAAATCTTCATTCACTCTTACCTGATACACTTCTTTCGTAAATCTTTTGTCATTCATTCTTTCTAAATGACCAAACCATCTCAGCGCACCCTTTTCAATTTTTGTCACTACATCATCTTTCATTCAACAAAGTTCCCGTATCGTGCTATTTTTTATTCTATTAATCATTCTCACTTCACACATACTCCTTAGCGCTCTCATTTCTACGTACGGCGTTCACCCTGCTTAGTGCTTTCAAGCTTCTTCTGCCATACCCATGTTTCACTGACGTACCTAAGTACATCAATGTTGGCATTAATACACCCTGAATGGTAAGCAAGGCGAACTTTGCTCGATATGTTGTCGCTTGTTAACGTACCATTGGTACGGTTGTTTTTACATTGTTTTAAGTACTTACATAGTGCTTCCCTCGCAACTTATCAATTTAATGTAATTTTTGAAAGAATTTTTATTAAATAGTATAATAAGCACTGTTTTAACACTATAGTTGTAAACCCTAATTAAAATCCATCCAGCAATATTCACGTGATGCTCGTATAGACCCAGATCGTGGATTTAGTCTTCATATCTTTAATAAAGTCTACGTCAATGTTTGTTTCGAAAAACATTACATGTACGTTTGTACACACATACAGACAAGGCCACATTACTGATCTATCATCTATTAAGTCTTTACATGCCTCACTCGCTTTAACAATCATAGTTCTTTTCTGTTACTGTTTTATTACATGTATACAGACCTAGAGATAATGTAAACGAATTTATAAAGGCTCACACTCACCTCACACGTCGTAAAGTGATCGTAACAATAACTAGATGATGTAGACAGCGTGTTCGTAACTATACTAATGTTACTGACCTACTCGCAGTGATTTATTCATAACTTCCGGACTCCGAAAATAAAAAGTACAACCGTTAGAGCAAAGCCGACACATTGAGGACAGCGAATATGGCAGGTCATACAACGCTCATATACATATACGAGTACATCGTGTCAGGAACAGCTTGAATTATAAGAGACCTATGTTACTTTTCGAAACATAGATCCTGTCTTTTTTTTAAATTAACGTAATTAAAAAGATTAAATTTTGTATTATATTTTTAATAATTGTAATTGATTTTATAATTAACCTATACTCAATCCATTCCGGTAATACTTATCAACTTGTCATATAATGGTAACAATGCAATTTTGCGTTTCTTCTACCTTCAATCTTTATATCCTAATGCTGCCAACCTTAATCGTGAGAGATAAGAATCTATCGAGAATCAAGTACAGACTTCATCACTTTTTACCTTCAACTCCTCAGTAATAATGCTGCAAGACACTGCCTAATTTAAGCACGATAATCGTGAATCCATCGATTTTAATTTAGTATTTTAGGTATCAAAGAAAGATTTAATATTGACTTCAAACTTCTGTCTTGATCCTGGAGTCTTCGGTCTTGAACCTGCATACTTAAATACCAGAGATACAAATCCTTTGGTTTTAATTTCGTGTATAGGTGACAATGAGGGACTTTGACAATTCACATTGGCTTCTGACTCTTATGTAATGGAGTAAGTACTTCCAACTTCGACGATATGTTGATTTAAAATTATCATCATGGGTATCAAGTAGTTTTGTCATTAACATTCAGGATCTACTATCATTAGGATTGTAGACTATGTATAGTTAAATTGAGGTTAACTATTGGACGTTGGAGAGAATAAGAAAATTGCGATATCAACCCATGATGTAATTAATGATAAGAAATAAAAACTTTTTTGTTTGGAATGTAATTTTTTTTAAACAGATGTTGTACCAAAATTCAAAGGCGCATGTTAAAGGTGTTTGGAAATTCATGTCCTCCCAAATACGTTATAAACTTTTGGTCGAAGAAGTTTAAGACCGTGAAAGAAGACAATCCTTGCAGTTACCGCTGACAACGTCGAAAAAGTGAAGCAACCAAGCTGGTCTGGTGGCTGGGTGGTGGCTGGTCAGCAAATTAATCAGTGTATGTTAACAAGAGATGTTAGCATTAATAAAGAATTGGTGAGTTGATGAAATAATTCATGAACATTTGGGGATATCCAAGGTGATCACGCGTAGGTTGCTTAGAATGTTGACACAGATTGATAAGCAATGGCGTGTACCTATATCCATCTCAAAAATTTAAGGAAAAAGTGAAATCTCAGTTTTACAACGGATGAAGTAATGAAGGAAGCTATGACATCCAAGACAAAACGTTTTTAATGGTATGACGTATATAATTGACGCATGTCACAAATGTATTTCAATGTCAGGGGACTATTAAAAACCCGGCCATATGCGAACCGGACTCGCGCACCGAAGGTTCCGTACAAAATTGTAGGTGTGTAAATTGCTCATCATGGCGGTAATGGAGTCAAGAAGACTTTTCCCGATTTTCCATTATAGTGTTAAGTTTCCCCCAACTATGAAAGCAGCGAACATTGTTCTAACTAAAAGATAAACTGAATTGAGGAAGAAAACTTAATTTTGCCGTTGGAACACTGTTCTCTCCATACATCGTATACGTCGCGTTAGTTTACCAACTGCAAATAAGTTTGTAATCACAAACAAAAAACAAATTTTGTGATGTAACTACAAATTTACGGTTTCCGTATTTTTCCTTTAGTTGTGCTACATACATTGCTTCTTGCCAAATTTCATAATTATAGGTCAATGGGAGTACCCAATAGGTTTTGTTTCCCTTCCGAATGTGAAAATATGCGGCATAAACAGCCGTATCTTTTGATTGCGTGTAACTTAGTATTTGATATTAATCTCAACTTGATACCTCCACGCGTTTTTGAGAAAATGGATATTGACAGACAGACAACGAAGTGATCCTATAAGCGTTTTTCCATTTGAGGTCCAGAAACTTAAAAATAAATAAAAACATCTGTCTTACCTTTCATACTTAAGTCATACGTTCTCAACCAATGCTCCGCAAGGACCTGCCAGCGGAAATGATTGGAATAGACACCTTAGGATTGAAATAAGAGAACTAGTTCTGGCTAATCCAGCTGTTTACTTACAATAATAAAACGAGTGTTTTTCGGTTGTTTTGTTAAGTTTAAGGCGATTTTTTTTTCAGTTCCAAATAAAAATCGCCGTCACATGGAGCTACGTCGTCATCTACGACTTTTAATGCTTTTTTTGTGTGCTAAGGAGCAAAACTTCGATCAACAATTGGTGATTGAAGTTTTGTTCCTTAGCACGCAATAATAGATCATCATTTACCTGCAATCACAATTCTAAATAAAGGTCATCACAAGTTCAAGCACCAATATATTTCGAGAAAATATATCAAAATTAATAAGAATCGTCAAAAAATGATATACTTATAAACTGCTTCCACCTTATAATCTTTAAGCTATAAATTATTTATTTATTTTATATTAATACCAACTTCAATATACAAAGCGGAAGAATTTGTTTGTTTGTACGCGCTGCTCTCTGGAACTACCGGTCGAATTACGGATACATTCGACCGGTAGTTCCAGAGAGCAGTGCGTACAAGTAAGTACCTATCTATGAATAAATAGGCAAAAACAAAATAATACATTTCTTTGCTCCGTTTTTTAATAGTTTCTTTTTCTTTTTGTTCATTAGACACTAGCTGCCAGTGAACGAAAAAACAAGTTTGAAGAAAAAACAACAAGTGGTTTTTTTCCGTTCACTGCTAGCTGCACATCCATGTCCATGCATAACCCGCTATTCCGTGGGAAGCGTATTTTCAGACCTTTTTATTTATTCTCGGTTTCTAAGGGTCTTATCGTGAAGTTGAATAGCCTATATAACCTTCCTCAAGAGTAGGGCTATCAAATGCAAAAATAATTTTCAATCCCGACAAGTAATTCCAAAGATTAGTGCTTTCAAACAAACAAACAAGCTATTCCGCTTTTTTTATTTGTATAGATAAAATACGCAATGAATGTTAAAGAAGTGAGTGAGATATGTAAGGATCGAGTCACGTGGCTCTCGGTTCTCTCTGCCTACCCCGCAAGGGATTTGGTGTGAATTTATAGATAGATAGATAAAATACGCACATTGACGTGTTATACGTGATACAACTACATAATTGCCCTAAAGGAATGAAATCGGACGTAATTATTGCAATGAATAGTAAAGCTTGACGAAGATAGTTAAGACGGTAAAAACGGAAAATTTTATTCACGGACCCGAATAACTGCAATCGAATATGCAAAACATAACAGAACGCCAATAAAAGATTCAATTTGGCGTTTGATTGCGCCTAGTTGCTTGACCACATCCGTCCAGTGTGGCGTGCATACAAAGCGGTACAAAGTAATGCAATTATATATATGCCCTTACGAACAGACAGACAAGTTCAACGTACTACGTCGATTGGCGTCTGGCCCGCAGCCAAACACTTCATTTTAATGGTTCGAGTTATCAGGCTTCCTTAAATAGATAACGATTTTAGATTTCTTATTTAGGTTAAGTAGTAAAATCAATCTCTTTTGATAGCAAAAAATACTTTAATGAAAAGACTGGATCTATTCAGACGACCTGTTACTGACTGAACTCAGAACAGACTGAACTATTGAACTGTATGCCACTAAGAAAATTGTAGTTTGAATGTGGTAGCTATGACTTGAAAAATTGCACAATCTGCTTGCAGTCAGTGTGCGATTTCTGTAACTGCATGTGTACTAACTTTGCTTTTGTAAAGGGATATATTTTTCATTGGTTATTTTATTATTATCATCTATCCTTATTAAACCATTCCCTTTCATTTTATTTTGGATCTTTTGTTTCTAACACTATTACATCATTATCTCCTTTTCAGCTAGTTCAGATGCCAAATGGCGATTCTCTTGGTCTGTCCTCCCTAACTCCTATGATAGTGACCACTTTCCCATTGTGGTCTCCATCTAAAGTTCCTTCACACCCTCCCCTACCCCTCAGCCTCTCCTTAAATACAAGACCCATAAAGCCGATTGGTCACGATACTCAAGCCGTCTAGATGATAAATTGTCATCCTTTCCACCCATAAACGAGAACAATTTTATTTCCACTTATGACCAACTTCTTTCATGCATCAAATCAGCTGCTGATCAGACCATTCCATTAAAAAATTCCGCCCGCTACTGCAATTCCTCACCGCCCTGGTAGGACTCTGCATGCTCCGTTAGTGTAAAAGAGAGAAAGAAAGCAGAGAAATCATATACAATAAACCCGAATATGGATAAACCTGCGCAAGCACAACGAGGCTCCTACCTAAAAAAACAAAATAGGCTGGCTTAAGTTTTGTGAATCACTATCCCCCAGAACCCCTGCTGCTTTTGTATGGAAGAAGATAAAGAATTTTCGTGGTTCCTATTCCCTACAAAATAAACAGTCTAACGACTCCTCCTTGCGTTTAGACGAATTTGTGAATAAATTAGCTCCTCAATATGTCCCTAACCTTGACTGCTTCCTTCCCGATCCTGTTCCTCCTCCTACCACAAAAGACAGTATGAATGACCCCTTTACACTAGCGGAGTTGCACTGTGCCCTCGACCATCTGAAGGATTCTTGCCCTGGCATTGATGGTATCCCATATTCCTTTATCTGCTACTACCTCTTCAAAGATAATCCTTCTCCAAATCCTAAATCATATTTTCCTATCTGGGATTACCCCATGGTCAATTTGGTCGTATACTATCAGAAAGTGATGTCAGGGGCCCTAGAAACCGGCGAGCGTGCATGAAAAGAGCAATGAATGTTAAGGAAGCAAGTGAGGTATGTAAGGATCGAATCATGTGGCGCTCGGTTCTCTCTGCCTACCCCGCAAGAGATTTGGCGTGAAGTGAATTTCGTTTTATATTAACATTTAAGAAATTACATTTTGAACTATGTGTGACCTAACCAAGAAAAGTCCTCTATGAACTGTGAAAGTTTGATGGCGGTCGCTCCACATGAAAATCAGTATCTTCACCAAATCCTTAGGCTTAGGTAGCAGACCCCACCAATCCTGATGGATTAGGAAACAGGATAACTCTAGGAAGAAGTAGAGTGACCTGTTGATACCCGGTGGTACCGTTACTCCATATATGTGTCGTAAGCGAGTGCCATTGTATATGGCAGTCGGGACTCGACGGGTTAACAAACACCAATATAAACCACACCTTTTTAGAATAGTGAATAGTGAATCATTCACATCATTAGAGTATAGTTTAAAAAAAAGGCTAAAATACAAAATTCAAGATTAGACTCTTATGATGAACACAGGAAAAATACTAATATATCCCTGAAAATATGGTCGTTTCCTCACCTCAACAATATTCCTTTATTCAAGGATTTTTCCCTTTATTCAAATACTAAATTAGTATATTGAATAATACATATATAATATATATATATAAAGCGTATTATTTTCGACGAGCTCGGTGGCGCAGTAGCGAAACGCGCTGTTACGTTACTTTGACACCAACACTCTTGTCTACGATTCCCACACAGGACAAACATTTGTGTGCATGAACATGTCTGTTTGTCTTGGTCTGGGTATTTTAAAAGAGGTAGGGCGCATTGAAGCAGCCCGTCTGGGGAAGTACCTCCAACTCACAGAAAACCAAATAACAACTCCCTAGAGGGTTGTTCTGTTCCTGTATGTGGGTGATGTCACCAGTAAGCTGTAATGGAATTGCTGTGTTAGCAGCAGAGGTGGCATCATGCGAGTGATACTTATTGTAATTGCAAGTGTTTATAGGCTACAGTAATCAAGTCACAAACCCAGAGATCTACTCAAAAACATTTAGACACCGTGAGTGATTTTTGTGTGAATCAGAATGTATATAATTAATCCATCCATGTCGGTAGATGTAATAATTGAATAACCAATGTAAAACAAATATCACCATGTCTTCCTGCGACCACGGACGCTGCAAAGCATTCGAAACGTCAAATTCAACAAAATAAATAAAACTCGCAATACTTCCGTTAATAATTGTTTAATTCAATCTACAGTAACCACTTTATATCAGGTTGGCCATATGCTTGCAAGCCTCCGACAATGTATAAAACAAAATATAATTAAATACACTATACAATTAAATGATACAACATATATCTCGAGTCCATTGCATTCCCAAAACTCTTGTATTATTTTGATGCAATGGTAGACTTTGTAGAGCACTTTAATTTTTTTTCTATTAGTAGTATACGTTTTAGTGATAGGTAGCTTTTATACTATATTAATTAACAAACAAGCACAGGTACGGATGTGAAGCCACATGTCCCATGTTACCATAGCTTTCACATTAGTAACCACTTATAGTAGGAGTATCACTAATACATTGCCAATCCAGCATTTAACACAGCAAGACCTCATGAGCTTCTCAGTAACCTCACTTATTGAATAGCATGTGTTTGGCTGGGCTATCCATTAACCCATCATACGTCCCGTAGACTGAGCTCGGACATAAGAAAAATGTGCTCACAGAATCCCATATCCAGGCTCAGTCTACTGAATAGTTCCTATCACATTTTTTTATAATCCTACATTTAGATTGATTTGTTTGAAAACTAAATAAGCACCAACCTGAACTACCTTTTGTGCGATTTCAATTTTTGTACCAATGAGAATGCATTATTTAGTGCACATGTGGGCAACACCTGGCCCGCGGGCTAGATCCGGCCCGCTGTAAGGTTTGATCCGGCCCGTGAGACATTTTGAAAAAACCCAATTAAAAAAAATTAAGTGCACTACTTATATATACTCACGGAATCTACTTATATATATGCACTACTTTTAAACGTGGCCCGCGAACATATTTGCATACTAAAGTTTGGCCCACAACATGTCAAAGGTTGCCCATACCTGATTTAGTGCAATAAACAAAAGTTCCAGAATACTCCTGGTTGCGCAGCGGCACATCTGGCATTGTTGGTATCTTTTGTTTACATTAATGTGAATAAATGTTGTGAAGTATATATTTATTTAATGACAATGGTGTTTATGTAAAATTAAAGGAGAATTGGTTAGTTTCATGGGGAAGTAAAAAAAATGTGTCTAGTGCAATGTGGAAGGAAAAGTTGACAAGGCGGGAAAAAAAACAACATTATTGAAGTCATGAAGTAAGTGACACAGTTTTTATACAGTATAGTGTAGTAGACCATAATAATACATCACATATAATTATTTGAAAAAAACAGGAACCAAAACAGGAAATTTTCAAATGTATGGGACGCTACAGGCACATTTCCTTTTTTAGAACTGCAATGTGATTCTAAAAAACAGAAATTAAAGAAAGAGGAAAAGAAAGGAAAGCTTAAGATGGATTTTACTACCCTAGGTGGGTTGCTTATTAAATATAACTACTTTAGCCCTCTTCCATCAAAGCTTAGCTTGCAGTGTTCAAAATATGTAAGTGATATTAGCTTTACTCAAAAGATTATGCCGTACCGCTGACAATCCAATAGTATTATAGTATAATTAAAATGTAATATAATATATTTTTACAGTTATGATGCTGACAAGCCTGAAGGGGAGCAAGTCTGAACATGTCTTAGTGTTTTTATGAGAGGTAAGGCATTTCAAAGCAGTCTGAGTGCGGTGGTACCTGCAGTACCACAGAAAACTGCAAGAAATAACAACTCCCTGCAAGGTTGTTGTATTCTTGTGAGTAAGTGAGGTTACCTGTAAGCTTCTAAGGAGCTGCTCTTTTAGCAGCGAGATTTGCAAATGCAAGCAATACTTACTATATAGCAAGCATTAATATGCAATTGTAACCACTACATCAGTTGCGCCATATGCATATTATTATATAGATTAAACTCTCGATTCCAAACTACAAATATTAAGTTATGTGTGAGATAACTTACACTTTAAAATTAATTTAGTTACTTGATTGAGTACCATACCTAATACATTCTGTAGTAAAACCATTATCCTTTACACAAACACTGAATTTTTAATACCTAAACATGTACTAATTTATTATGTTACCTACATGTTTTGTAATGTTCAGTGTGTGCTATTGACTAAATAAGTAACCTTTTGCACTAATGATAAAAAATGTCTACATACATTTATTTTTAATTAGGTCACCACCCAATTACCAGTGAAAGGTGATTTTACCTTACGATTTTTACAATGGATTCTTACAACAATACTATACAACAGGTACATTTAAATATAAACAAAGAAGTACTAAACACCCAATTATCTACAAAAGGTACATGCACTACGAAAATAGATTAAAGGTACTTACATTATGACAATAAAATAACAAGCAACTAAGCTATTAATAGGTAAAAATCTGTTCTAAGTAATTGATAAGTATCTATGACATAAATTCTAGAGTACTATCATGAATATTAGATTAGTAGGTAAGGTAAAGACATTGTGATGAAAAACCAAACAGATTTGAATAAATCTCGACTTCAACACGGAAACTTGTTTTATAGTCATGCAACGGGCTCGGTACAAAATGATACCTTGTCAAGTAAGGTAGATCTCAATCTACTAACGATGTAATCCATTGTAAAGAGAAATACTGATAATATTATCGGGGTAAACATCATGTTCAGACGATACAATTGTTGATGAAATTACAAAGTTAGCCACCGCAAGCAATTACGAATGCATGAAAAACACAGGGAAAATAATGTAGCAGGCTTTGTTATTTCTGGAGTGAATTATTTAAATGGAATAATTATAAAAATGCTATAAAACATGAAGACGTACCTTGTAAATGGACCACTCCTTTTAGTTATTTGCCCAAGTATTTTCTCTACCGTTCGCCTGTCGCCTTCACGCGCCGCATCTAATAACTCCTGGCCCCTCCCCATGGCCCATTAATGGTCAATATCACTCACAAAACAACACTGGGTTAAATCATTTCAATTTTTTTACACTAGACTTCACTAGAGATTCAATTTCATTGATCGCGCCGCCATATTTGTGGATTGTGTTGTGACGTGAGTGTGCTCTAGCGGGCGGCTAAGGAATCGATCGAGTGATTTGTTTTTGTTGGATTTCTTGTGTATGTCATTCCAGACCAGTCGCGGCCCTATTAAATACGTTTAATTCCAAATAAGGCTTTTCAAGATAATGCTTACGATAGTTTAAACATTATACGATACAATTGTAGACTATAATTAGGATTGCGTACAGCAATGAAAAAATAAAACTTTACTAATTAGTTAAATGCGAGTCAACTCGTGCCATACTTACTGTTCTTAAACCGTTTAAAACTAAATTTATAGCGGATTTTTGAGTGATACTTTGGACGATTTATTTCAAATTCGCTCAATATAAACATTGATGGGGGCGGGTGTAATCTACACAACAAACATATAGTTAGTTAAACTGGGTTGATTGGGTCGAAGAAAAAATACTTGGGAAGGGTTCCCAAGTATTTTTTCAGCACAGTTCCTGAAGTTGGAACATAGAATTAAGATTTTCAAATAGTTCTAAACTGATGACTTGGCTGTATGGGCTAGATCCCTTTGCCTTTCCCCTCGGTGATAAAAAGAACCAAAAAAAAACAAATTATATTTCGCTCCTGTCTGACAGTGACATAAGTTGCAGTGGTGCCGACTTTGTGGGTTTCTTCCCAAATTTAGAGGTAATTAACTTTTAGTTTAGGGCATTGATATTGTTAGAGATAATTTATACTGTGGGATGTTATGATTTTGTTTTCTATATCACTTTGTATGCAATTATGCGATCCGTGGATGAATTGCATAATATTTAATCAGTCAACTAGAAACTGAAATATAATATTTTAAAAAACAAGACCTAACCGATTAACATTTACAATAACAGAGCAGAATATATTTTTCCTATTTATTTATCTTTTCAATAAAAGGATACGATTTTAGCGGTTTTCTAAGTTTGAGGTTAAACATACTTGGACGTTGGCAACATCGCACAGCTGATTTGTTTGTATTGAAATTATTGAATTGAACTGAATACAGTAAAGTGAAGTTTTACTGATAATAAATTTTTGACTACACCCTTAATTGAAAGCAAATTCCTATTTCATAGTCAAGATGCACTCTTATGAAAAAGTCTTTGCTTTTATAATAATCTCTATTAGTGTAGTGAGTACTCAAAGTAAGTTCAGACTTCTTATTTTTATACATATTGTTTTCAAATATTTACCTACCATTTATTGCGATCTTGTTTGTTGATAATACACTATTAAAAGGTTGTTTGTACAATTGGCGGAAGGGCTATGCCATGACAATCATGAAGTGAGCCAAGCCAATTAGCTAAAACACAGCAACACACACCTTGAGTTTGATAATGCGGGAGCCAAGTAGTACAAATAACACATATTTTATTCAAATGACGCCTCCCGTAGGCGACTTTCAGTTGCATCACAGATATCTCTAATAGTCAGGTCATTGTCCTTGTTCTTTTATTCTTCTCCAAAAACATCTCTTACAAAATAACAAATATTTTTGTATGAATTATTTCTTTGGTCTTTTAGAAATCTTTTAGATTCTATCAGCGAAAAACTGAATCTTATTGAAAACTCTTCTTAATGCGTACTTACTTAAAACCTTTGGAGTGAAGCTTTGCTCTAAATTTCAAGTACTAGTTAATGTAGATATATCGAAGAAAACTGTGTACTGATGCCAGCATCATATGTCATGATCCCACACAGTTTGGATATTAGTTTGTGTGTGCTAATATTGTTTCTTTTATCAATGTCTATCATTGTATAAATAAGACAAAATCTACAGCTTTCTGTTGGACCTATAATAATATTTGTAAATGGAATGTACCTTGAATTAACTAAAAAAGGATTTTGAAAATATTCATGGAAACTTCTGTAACATTACCGTAGAAAAGGATTCCATAACACAAGATGCCAAAATCGGTTTAGCAGTTTAGCTGTGAATGATCAACAAATAAATATTCTTTAATTTATTTTGTTGCAGTCAACATAGTCAGGTGTTCCATAATATATATGTACTACTCTTGACATTTTCTTTCCTTCCAGATGCAAATATAACAATACCGTTAGATAAAGCTATAACATGGGAAAACAAGGAACTATATGCTACCATCGTTCATATCAACCAATCATCAACAATCAAGGTTAACTTTGAGAAAATAAATACAAGTATTTCCTACATAATATTTCAAGTACACAGCCATATATATAATGTTACCGTTTATAATAATACAAATACACGTGAGAGTTCAGAAACTGGAACAAACATTGGTTTCTACAGTGCTATCAATGCTTTGGATACATTTTACATCATAAATACAAACAAAATGGATCTCAAACTGTATGTTGCTGTACATGGATATGTAGCTAAAGGTAAGGATTTTGAAAGTAGCTTTATATTTGGCCCATATATAAATAGTTATAAATTGGTGATATTTATAACTATTTATATTTTTTTAGGATTTATTAGGATTTTTAATGTGACTGGATAGTATAGGTGTTTTAAATCTCATAATGTACAGGCGCTAGAAGAAGTTTCCTATTTATTATTTAGATGAACCTGTTTTATCAAAGCTGTAGATGTACAGTCAACGGAAAAAAATATAAATTTACTCATTTTAAATTTACTCTCTAAAAAAATTTACTCATTCGGGTTTTTGGATAACTTTACAACTACCCCTAATGAGTGGTTCACCTTAGCTTAGGCTGCAATGATAGTGCTTTTATAAGATGAGACCACAAAAATCATAAGTAGTAAAGACGATTGTATGGAGAAGGGCTTGCTACTGATTGCAAAGAAAACAAATATAAAGTTTTTTAAAAGATAAGAAACCAGAACCAGTGTAAGGATTATGGTTGATGATGAAGTGTTGGAACAAGTGGATTAGATTGTACATCTTGGATGCGCTATCAGCAGGGATAGAAGATACAATGATTTGGGGGGGCATGTGCTAGAAGTGTGCTCGTTTGCAACACCTGCCAATCAATTAGATTGCAATTCTGACCCAAAAGTGCATCGATGTGTGGGTTAAGACGTCCCTGGAGGCGACGCGCACCGAATCGCCCTCGTGTGCGAACATAGGAGCATGCGGCGGTGGGGGCCGCCATCCACCACGCAGCGCCAATTCCGGCGGGTCAAGGAGAGCCGAGTGCTGCATAGGCACGTGGAATGTGAGTGGTGGATTGAGTGATAAAAGGAACAACTTGATGGACCTAATGAATGGTGCAAGGAGAGCAGTGTCGCACCGAAGATCTGCCCGGTGGGATGATGGCCCTATGGTCTGGAGTAGACCGGGAGGATCATGCCAGTTCTGGTAATAGGTGTCATACTCTCTTCTCGCTTAGACACTTGTGTAATAGGTTACTGTTTGGTAGGGCCTAGACTTCCCGAGGTTCCTATAAAACTGGGGATCACCTATTTCGTATTTACGTATTTCTGGTTGCAGTCTATGCTCCTGTAAACTCAGCGTGTGCCCAAGAACTAGAGAAGTTATGAGAGTCTGTGAGGGATGTTCTGGATTTAGCTGAAGGGAATGAAAGAGTGATAATGTGTGGAGACTTGAATGGATGGGTTGGGACCAAGCGAGACAGCTATGAGGCTGTACTTGGTCCGTATGGAGATAAGAGAGTGATCGAATCAGGTAAATCAATTCTAGATTTATGTATGGAACGAAACCTCCTCGTATCAATTACTTTATTTTATCGCAAGGATATTCACACATATACATGGTGTGATGAGTATTTTTTTCGTAACATGGAATTTCCGAGAATGCCTTGGCTGTATGAGCTAAAACCCTTTGCCCTCGGCGATAAAGGAACTTGATTTTAAAAAGAAAAATTGGCACTCTGACAATTGTCACTTTCCAGTCTAGATTGGCACGAAATAGCGATTAAAATTAACTTTGTTTGATTTACGGATTTAAATATCTCAAACAACCTAATCTATTTTGGAAACGTCTGTCTAGGCAATGGATTTTGGAATGCATCATTTCCAGGAAAATGCTGAAAACAGCATTTTTCTTAGGATTTGAAGTTTTGCCGAACGAATTCGAAATTGCACGGCGCGGGCCCGTCTTTGAGTAGAAGTCCTGCGTGGCGTGCTGTGGCGACGCGTGGCAATTCGTTGAGGCGTCTAAGACGTGGAGCGTCGCGCAGCGACCCTTTCAGTATCGTATATTTCCTTATTTTTTACCATCGACGCCATAATCCACTGTAGGTTTTGTTAAACTTGTATTGGAGTCTAACTCAAACCGCAGTAACTTGATTAAACTTGACTCTTTAGTAATTTGACCCGTAGTAGTTTGAACTCATAGTAACTTGCAACTTTAGTGACTGGACTGAACCTTAGATTTTCTCTTAGAGATTATTATTATCTAAATTCATCACCTTACCCAAGAAATAATTTGCTTATACATGAATACAGGGGTGCAGTAAGTTTTAATATAAGCCATTGTACTCAACTAACCTCACTATTAAATTTTAGTTAACTGTAATTTGCTACTACTACTATTATTTTATTATTATTATTATTTTTACTACTACCCCTAAAAGTATTAAAACATTAATCTGATTTCAAATAATTTTCTTGCTACTCCTGAGATTAAATATCCAAGCATCGCTGGACTATTTGGAGCAATGTTATGGAAAGAGAATGGCTGGCGCCCGATATAAACTTTGTTTTTAAACCCTTTCTTTAATTAGTGTCATGCCTTTCCATTGGCTGAGGTCGCCTAGAAAAGGACCTCACCCATTTTAATAAATTTAACGAATAAAACATATTACAATACTTTCTGTCAGAGTTTTCCAGCAATCATCCACATCTGAGTCAGAAAGATTTAAAATTCAATTAACAAACAAGATTATAAAACTAAGTTAGTGAGGTTAGTTGAGTACAATGGCTTATATTAAAACTTACTGCACCCCTATATTCATCTATAAGCAAATTATTTTTTAGGTAAGGTGATGAATTTAGATAATGATCATTTCTAAGAGAAAATCTAAAGTTCAGTCAAGTCACTAAGGTTGCAAGTTACTATGAGGTCTAGTCTACTAAGGGTCAAATGACTAAAGTGTCAATGTGTGGTGGTGGATCATTGTATCACGAGTGATAAAAATAAGTGAATGTACGATACTGAAAAGGTCGCTCCCCGATGCTCCATGTCAGGCAAACATCCACGAGTTGCCACACGTCGCTACAACACGCCATACATAACTTCCATTCGCAGATGGGCCTTCGCCGTGCCATTTTGAATTCCAAGGTTGGCTCCAATTACACGTCGAAAGATGTGCACGTGTTTGGTCCTTACACTTACCATTTTCTTGAAAATTATGCAATTTATATCGCAATTACAAAATCACTCGGCTAGGTAGTAAATTAGGTCGTTACAGACCTTTATAATCACAATTTAAACAATAATAATTTTAATCGCCATCTTGACGACACAAGGAACGATCAGAAAGTAAAGCGGCAGAGTCCAAATTTTTTTGTTTTAAAATCTGCGGGGTAGGCAGAGAGAACCGAGCGCCACGTGACTCGATCCTTACATATCTCACTCGCTTCTTCAACATTCATTGCTCTTCTCATGCACGCTTGCCGGTTTCTAGGGCTCCTGACATCACCTTCTGATAGAACACGACCAATTTGGTCATGGTAGGTAAGTCTTGGCCTTCCCCGGCTCCTACATCCTTCCACTTTTGCATTGTATATCTGCTTCGTCATTCTTTCATCTTGCATTCTTTCTACATGTCCGAACCATCGGAGCATGCCTCTTCTTATTTTAACACCGACACTCTCTTTCAGACCAACTCTGTTTCTAACATCATCATTGCGAATACGGTCTACAAGCCTTACGCCACGAATTTTGCGCAGCGCTCGCATTTCGACCGCGTTTATTCTACTTTCATGCTCTTTCTGCCATACCCAGCTCTCGCTTCCATAAGTTAGCGTTGGGACCAACACTGCGTTGTGTAGCGAGCTGTGCCTTCTGGCTCAGGATTTTACTGCCGAGAAGTTTTCCCAACGCTCCATTCACACTATTCCCAGCACTCACTCGTCTTTCCACATCTGCGGTGTACCTTCCATCCCTGCTGAAAGCGCATCTAAGATATACAAACTCATCCACTTGTTCCAACACTTCATCATCAATCGTAATCCTTACATTAGTTCTGGATTCTTCTCTTTCAAATACCATTATCTTTGTTTTCTTCACATTCAGTAGTAAGCCTTTATCCATACATTCGTCTTTCATCGTTGTGACCAGTGTTTGCAGTTTAGATGGTATATCTGCTAATAGCACGGCATCGTCTGCATACAGCAGACAGTTCACCACTTGGTCACCCATGCGCAATCCCACATTCGTTTACCTTATTCTCTGCAGACAACTATCGAGATACAGGATAAACAGCCTAGCAGATAGCATGCAACCCTGTTTGACACCAATTTTGACATCAAACCAGGGTGACATGCCACCGTCTATCCGCACACATGCTGAGCAATCCTTGTAAGTGGACTGCACAGCACGGAGCAGTGAACCGTCAATCCCATATCTCGGCAATATGTCCCACAGTTCCTTTCGCACAACCCTATCAAAGGCTTTCTCAAGATCCATAAAACCGCAGAAAACCTTCCGGTCTATGGCCAGATGCTTCTCTGCGATATTGCGGAGCGAGAAAACTTGATCCATACATCCCCTTCCATTTCGGAAACCTCCTTGTGTTTTAAAATCAAGTTCCTTTTATCCCCGAGTGGAAAGGCAAAGGGTTTTAGTTCATACACCCAAGTCTTCAGTTCAGAATCATTCTTGGAAATTCCATGTGGCGAGAAAAATACTCGTCACAGTGTGGTGGTTAGTGAATGAAATGCATGCAAAAGAAGCATGTGGATGCACAAAGAGGTGTAAAACATGGAAAGGAGATGCCTGGTGTAACGCGGAGTTTGAATACTCCATAGCAAGAAAGAGGAAAGCATGGCTGGATTATGTATCATCTTTGCCCTTAAATGAAAGTATGAGAGAAAAGAAGAAATAAATGTACCGTCTATGCAAGAATCAAACCGTCTATGCAAGACGCGAGAGCTAGGTATGGTAGAGATAGCGTGAAAGTAGGATAAACGCGGTCAAAATGCGAGCGCTGCGCATAATTTGTGACGCTTGTAGACCGTGTTTGCAATAATGATGTTAGGAACAGAGTTGGTCTGAAAGAGAGTTTCGGTGTTAAAATAAAATTAGGCATGCTTCATTGGTTCGGACATGTAGAAAGAGTGCAGGAAAAATAAATTACGAAACAGATATACAACGACATGACATGGCAATATTAAGTTGTCCTTGATATATCTTGCATCTTAATATTGTCTGCTCTGTGTGCAATTTCTTTGCGCTTATCAGCTAGTCCAGAGAAGTCCTTGAAAACATTTATTAATATTAATATGTATGTATATCTTCATGCCAGGTCCCTTGTGTAGTAAGCACAGAGGACCAAGCATATATGATGCTGTCCTATTAATAGATCTATTTATTAACTACACAAAAATGTTTTATTGTGTTGGTGTAATTAATAGTTTTTTCTTGTGTTTTATGTCTGTACCCACTGACCTTTTAGTGTTATAGTGTGATAAATAGTATTCGAAGATCATGACAGTGGATCTAAGGATACAGGAAAACTTATTGCATATGCATTGATAATGCTCTATTTACAGAAATGAAGTTAATTTTATTAATAGACCATTATAAGTAGCTCCATAGCAATTATAAATCCTGTAAGAAAGTTTAGCATTATGGGACGTAAGCATGAAGGAACTAACGAAATGGAGAATCAATCCATCAACTTTGCTTTGAAAATCAACTCACTGCTACAGATCACGGGTGAAATACGAGTAGAATGTACAACGAATGTAGAATGTGTCATTTATTTAAAACATCCTCCACACACCAAGTTTTGGTGAACAAAGTGTTCCTTTATTCACTATGGTATGGTGGTTTATTGCTTTGTGAATGTACGCCCCCCCCCCCCCCCCCATAATTATTAAAATAATAGTCTAACTCACTTACACAACTGGGCAAATGCATTTGGCTAACAATTAGACTCTTCTACTCAGCGATATTCTGTTTTAATAATCCATTAGGATTGACGGGGTCCGAAGACACTGTCGTGGCGAAGATACTGATTTTTACATGGAGCGACTGCCGTCAAACCCTGAGGACACACCAGATCGTTTCTAGGTAAAGTCACACATCTTTCGAAATATCGTTTCTTGGACGTGTGGGTTTCTTCACGAAGTTTTCATTCACCGCGTAGCAAGTGATAATTATAATATATACCTACATAAATCCCAAAATTTTGTGGTATTTAGTGTTTTACGAATTTAGTGGTACATGCCAGGATTCGAACCGGGGACCTGTTGGTCACTAGGCCGGTTCTTTATCCACTAGGCTATCACTACGGTTGCATATTAGAATATTAGAAAATCAAAACATCATCGAGCAAATTTTAAAAGAACAAATGAAATAACAAAATTTAAAAGACCATATGTTTTATTTAGCAAAATTTTATAATCTAAATGTATGTCATCAAATGAACGAGTGACCAAAGGTTGCTAGATGTAAATTTAAAGTGCTAAACAAATTTCATAATCGCAAATGATTTCTTCTTCAGTGTTTTGTTTACCTTCCTCGTTCGTTAGGTTACCTTGCGACCAAAACACGAGCGAGCGAACTCAAGTTTAGGGCGAAAGTAACAAAGACCCAAAAACAACTTTGCCGCGGAGGGTAGGTTAGGTTCGTTAGGTTACCTAGTGGTCAAAACACGAGCGAGCGAACTCAAGGGTTGCATAAAGGCATAAAGGCTTTCTATATTAGACAGGCGTTATTAGCTAATTAATTTATTAAAAACGAAAATTATTTTTACCTTTTTCAGTTAAACGTTGATAACTAATAATTTATCCAATAATCCTTTTGCCCCTTGAACGATTTGGCCAATAGTGTAATACTACCTTAGGGTGGGCCTTATTGAAGATAATAGTCAAATTACAATTCCTTTTAGATATGTTGTGTCTGATATGTTACCAGCAACTGATGTGACTGTGATAGTAATGAGGGTCGTAACTCCTCGAGTTGCAAGCGTCTTCAGGTAATTTATGTAGAATGTAGAAAGCAGTCAATTAAGAATTTATTTCACACTGCTTGTAAATGAGTAACATAGTATCGCGAGTTTATCTCAGGAAGCTTGTGGAAGATAGCGGTGTATCCCCTACCTAGGTTTGTCCCATTTTCTAATCCATTAAGTAATTATCACTTGCTCTACGGTGAAGGAAAATATCGCGTGGATCCACACGTCCACGAAATTGTATTCCAAAAAGACCTAAAACCTAAGAAAGATCTGGTTACCCTGCACCAGTAAAATATCGTGAGGAAATCCGCAAGTCCATGAAATTACATTTTGAAAAACGTGTGATCTAATTGGCAGAGCTGCGATAGCCAGCGGAGCCACATTACCCTCAAAATTGTCGTTTGGCGTAAGACTGATGTCATCCAGCTAGCGTTTAGACGGTAATAGTGAGAAACTCCAAAATCGACACACTAATAGCTAACATATTGTAGTTTTGTATCCTTTAATTTGAAATTTAAATGTTCGTTGGTGAGGAAGAACGGTCCAAAATCGTTCCAATTAGAAAAAAAAACATATGGGAAAACGTATGGCCGGCCACTCTGCAGTGCAGAGTCTGCACTGCACTCCCATCAACAGAAAAAGTAACAGCACTCGTCGCTAGATGTCGTACAGGGTTCCATATATTTAAAAAAAATTAAAAATAAAATATTTCAATATTTTTTAATATTAAAAAATATCAGCTCTGCCTACACAGCTTGCTGTTATTTACTAGTTTAAGATTTTTCCCTCTGGGGAAAAAAGTGAAGATCTAACGGTCGGTCGGTCGCTCCATGTAAAAATCAGTATCTTCGCCAAATCCTTAGGCTTAGATTGCGGATCCCGTTATTCGTAATGGATTAGAAAACGCTATAACGCTAAGAAGAAAAAGAGGATACCAGTATATCGAGAGTTAGTTTTACAAATCTTGAAAGGGATATTTAAGCAAGAGCTATTTTATGAATTTTGAATATGATGCTGGTTACGCAGTTTGAAAAGGTTAACTGGTTCTACAAGAGTTGCTTTAGGAGGCTTGAAGAGAAAAGTTGGCGTATCAAGGGTTGTTTCCTGAAGTTGTGACGAGGGTAGGTGGTTTACCAGGAATTGATAATAATTTTGAAGAGTTTATGTATCAATGGAGAAGTGATAGCCTAATGGATAAACAACCAGTCTAATAAAAGACGGCCCTCCATTCGAATACTGATATACCCCTAAATTCGTGGTTTTGGGTTTATGTACATATTTGAAATTATTGCGCTGTAGAAAAACTATGTGAGGACGTTCGAGAAATTATGTTTTAAAAAGACCTATAAATAAATAAATAAATATTGTCGGACAAATTACACAGCGCCATCTAGCCCCAAAGTAAGCGAAGCTTGTGTTATGGCTACTAGACAACTGATAAACATACGTAAATACATTTTTTTTTTGTATATATATATACTTATTATACATAGAAAATACCCAGACCAAGACAAACAGACATGTTCATGCACACAAATGTTACTAACCTACCATGACCAAATTGGTCGTGTTTTATCAGAAGGTGATGTCAGAAGCCCCAGGTACCGGCGAGCGTGCATGAAAAGAGCTATGAATGTCACAGAAGCGAGTGAAGTATGCAAGGACCGCGTCTTATGGCGCTCGGTTCTCTCTGCCTACCCCGCAAGGGACTTGGCGTGAAGATATACATACATACATATACATACAAATGTTTGCCTTGTGTGGGAATCGAACCCACGAGCGTTGGTGTCAAAGTCGCGTCATTCACGACTGAGCCACCGAGCTCGTCAAACCTAAAACATAAAACCTAAGAAAAATCTGTTTATCCGTCTGGGTTGCGGAGCTTTAACAGCAGTCGCTCCATCTAAAAATCAGTCTTCACCAAATGCCTAGACTTATATAGCGCATTCTAATGGAAACGGTATAACTAACGCTGGGAAGAAGTTTATTTATCAATGGTGGATTTGATAAGCTTGAAGGGTTAGGTTATTATAGCGGATTGATCACGACTAGTTTTATGAATCTTAAAGATATTAGTTTATCAAGTTTTACGAAGCGTTAGAAGGAGAATAACATGTTTCTTAAGGGTTGTTTTACGAATCATAAAGACCAGGAGACATTTAACAGAAACTGGTAGGTCATGTTAGCTCATACACTCTTTGTAAGGGCTGGTTGTATGCAACGACCGCCTAGTTTTCGCTATCACCGACCAAGATACCACGACTATATCAAATTGAGGTTAGCAGGGATATTAATATAAACCATTTAATCACTTGACTGCGCAAGAAGGCACCCCGCGCTCACAGAAACGTCGTGTTTAGCGTCTAAATGGCTTAGCGTTTCGAGCCTACTAATCAAGTGGGGAATATTTTAACCAATAAGGCGGTAAGTGCCACCATGTTGATCCATGAACTAGCCAATAAGAGCTGCACGAGCATCGGTTCTCCATAGGGTATTTTCTCATGGTTTTTTTAAACAACTAGATTGGCAAACAATTTTGCGGCCCCCATCAGTTGGTAAGTGGTCACCGCAGCCTATTGACGCTTGCAACACCACGAGGATGTTACTCGTGCGCTGCCAATCTTATGACCTAAGAATGTTTCGTCACAGTACCTACCCAGTAATTTCTCTGCCATATCTCACCCTTCAAACCGGAACACAGCTAGGTATATAATATAGTTGCTTGGCGGTAGAAATAGGTGAGTTAGAGGTACCCATGCAGACGACTATTGTACAAAGTCTCCCTCTGGTTAATAATCCTCCATCCTGGATATCTTATATTATCATATAGTCCAATTTCAGATCCCATACCCGGTGGGTGCAATATGGAATTTCCTCAGCCAGTGTCACCTTACACCAGGGTACAATACCGTCAGGAGTACATCTTCGTTGATGCATCCCCAGCAAAGACTTACAACGATAACAGATGTATTGATGTGGACGGTGTTATTGTGAAGTTCTACAGAATGTATCTGCCTGAGCGAGCATTCGATACAGACGCTTATTTCAATGGTATAAGGAATATGATGACGTTAGACCACATTAGGGAGAATGGTGATGAGGTAAGTGCTAATTGACCTATCTGTCTATACATATCTTTCCGACAAATAGCTTGCGGGGTCGGTAAAGAGAACCGAGTGTCAAATAACTCGGTTCTTACAAACCTCATTTGCTTCGCTCGTTTATAGATCTTTCATGCATACTTGACAGTGTCTAAGGCCCCTGATGTTCAATTGATGAGTATTTTATGAAGAAGCCGGCACATTAGGTTACATAATCATCTTCTATCACCTCACCCATCATATTATGCTATGCGTATCCCACTACTGGGTTACGGGTCTCCCTTCAACTGAAAGTGCTCTGCACAATTGCTGGTTGGCGGAGGCAACCGTTTTAAACCCGTTGGAATGCTACAGTTTTAGGTTATTTTTTAAGAGAGGCAAGGCGCTTCAAATCATCCCGTCAGGGGAAGTAAATCCACCTCACAGAAAATCGCAGTCAAATAACAACTCCCCGGAAGTTTGTTGTGTTCCTGCGAGTGACTGAGGTCAACAGTAAGCTTCTTAGAAGTTGTGTTAGCAGGAGAGGTGGCATCGCGCCAGTGGTACTAGTGTGTTACAAGCGTTCATAGGCTACAGAAACTGCTTTACATCAGGCGGGTGTATGCGTCCCGACGTTTTAACGGCTAAAAGAAAAGTTTAACGCCTGTCATATATCAATAACAGTGTCTTCCGAAGCAGCATGGAAGAACTCGAGATATGTAAACTCATCGATGGCATGCGATCAGTGCGACAGTGATTAATTTGCGTGTTCGATTACACTGACGCCCACAAATATGTCATCGAGCTCTTGTGGGATGAAACTGAGGTCGTTGATTAAATCTGGAATGCGTTTGACGTATTTCGTTCTTCTTCTCCTTTCAAGCCAAAGCCTACTTCAGCTGCATGTGGTCTTCTAATTAACAAGCGAGACTGACGCCAAAGGTAAGTCGCAGGTTATTGGAAAGCTGCTCGGCTGGGAAGTTTACGGAATAAACGCAAATTGCGGAATAAATGCCGAATAAGACTCCTTAAAGGGTAGCATCGTTCTTGAAATCGAGCGAGGTAAGCTTGTGAGGGGCTGTCAACTCCAAACCGCAGTCAATAAAGGTCTATCATTCTTAGTCACCAAGAAAATTACCATTGACCTATTATTATAGTATTCGACATAATCATAGCATATATCGTAGGACATGTACATGTGCGTCAAAAAGCGTGATTTTACTAAAAATAAAATGTAGCGATATGACGGTACTTACTACCATACACACCATAAAATTATATATTTGCAAACACTTCATTTTAGGGTTCCGTACCCAAAGGGTAAAACGGAACCCTATTACTGAGACTTCACTGTCCGTCCGTCCGTCCGTCCGTCCGTCTGTCACCAGGCTGTATCTCCCGAACCGTGATAGTTAGACAGTTGAAATTTTCACAGATGATGTATTTCTGTTGCCGCTATAACAACAAATACTAAATTAGAATAACATAAATATTTAAGGGGGCTCCCATACAACAAACGTGATTTTTTTGCTCGATATTGATAACGGCAACAGGTATTCGCTTGAAATATTCACAGAATATTTAGTTATATATTCACTTTAAGAATAAATAATTAAATTAAAATGAAACAAATATTCCATACAACAAACGTGATTTTTTGCCGTTTTTTATTGATAGTGGTACGGAACCCTTCGTGCGCGAGTCCGACTCGCACTTGGCCGATTTTTTGTCATATGTAGAATTAAAGCAGTAGGGATATAATTTGGATGTATAAGTGGCTACACGTCGGGTTTCTACACGTTAGGAACATTTTACGCAAGAAATATAAATACAATTCATGTTTGACTAACAAAATAATGAATACTATAAAAAATAATATTGCAAAACTATCGTCTTGATTATAAACATAATTAATACGATAGTTTTGACATATTAATTTTTATATCATCATTTATATCATCTTATAAATATCTGTGTTTATTGTAATCAATTGATTTTACAATTTGACAAATTGACATTTTATTTTTGACAATTTGACAAATTAATTGTAATCTAGAACTTCAATGTTTTTTTTTTCATATTGCACCAAATGTATTTTGATTAAATTAATTAATTATACAATCTTGGACCTAGATTCATATTTCGTATAAATGCCTAGATTTTAGGTAATTATACGAAATATTTAATGAATTTCCATATATTCCCTTTCTAATATTGTAGGCCCTGGGAGGCAAACTGTTTGCACTTTATCAAAAAACTAGCGACCCGGCCGGGACACTCATGGGTGGAGATAGAAAGATAAATTAGTACTTACCTACGCCAAAAAATTGAGATCAAACTGGCCAGTTTGCTAAACGCCAATTTCGTATGTAAGGACCTAATAGAACATAATTGGATAAGGATTAATATCATGACTCGTGCTTTGATTGCCTAATTGGGCACAAAACGATTATAGTGCCTTAACTATAATAACTATATCAGACATACAGTCTCGCGGACGTGTTTTTGGGTAATGATGACACTTACTATTAAACATGTACTAAAGTGCGTTTAGGTAGTCGAGATAGAGAAACATTTATGACCGCACAATATTTTTATTGAGTATAGTAATCTTCTTTCTCCTAGCGTTATAACTAGACTATCTCTACTCTTTTAGTTAGTGTAACTAAAAAAAAATCCTAATTTACCTATTAAAAAGATGTAGACAAGACTTCATTTTTATTTATAATTAAATACATGTATTTTTTTATAATCTGATAAACAATGAAAAATATAATATTGAATTAATCATATGAATAGATTGTAATTAAAATAAAGGTCTGTTTTGTCCAGCCGTAGGCACACATTACTAAGTATGTAATAGGATTTGTTGCTATATTACTAGTTTCTATTAAAATTTTAATACATTGACGACTCAAGCACGTAAATATTACTTGACCTGCCAAGAACAGAACAAAAGCGGAGACTTCAAACATACCTATTTCACATTTGTCAATTCAAGACTCCGATTAATGTTGTCGCAGGTATGTCAAACGAGTATGTTATTCGTTAATCAATTTTTAAACTTGTTCTTTTAAATATACGCAAGTTGTGAAAATATACATGAAAAGTTATCAATTATCAACGAAATAAAAATAATATGTATAAGTTTTGCGCAATAAATGGTAGATTAGGTTACAATTACTTTCAATTGACTGCCTTTATTCAGTCGAGTATCTTATGTATACCTTTGAGTACTGGCAATAATTTCATTTAAATAGCGAACCGGACCTTGTGAGTTACGCTTTAACATCAGAGTATTTTCTCCGGAGAAATTATGAATTAATTTAAGAGAAGTAGTGAAAAATAATTATATTATTTAAATGGTAGATTAGGTTACAATTACTTTCAATACTGCCTTTATTCAGTCGTGTATCTTATGTATACCTTTGAGTACTGGCAATAATTTCATTTAAATAGCGAACCGGACCTTGTGAGTTACGCTTTAACATCAGAGTATTTTCTCCGGAGAAATTATGAATTAATTTAAGAGAAGTAGTGAAAAATAATTATTGTATTTTTAATGGTAATATTAACTTTGTACAACTTAAAACCATGAATGGACATTCTCCTTTAAAGACCATTCCTGCCTGCGACAGTAAGAGACGGGAGTACTTATCGCTTGAAATGTATGTAACGACACTTACTAAAGGCGGGAATGTTGCGAAAAATGACTTTTGCTGGCAATTTTTTTAGACCTTGAGTTACAGTATTGCAATTTTCATAGGGATCTCTAAATTTCTGATAACGTAGCTTTCTTTATGTGAAATATTTTTTAAATCTATTAAGTATTTTTTGAGTTTATCCATTACAAGCAAACATACTAATCAAATCTTTTCTCTTTACAATATATTTTATTTTAAAGATAAAAAGAACTATTTGCCAATGGTCTAAAACCAGACCGTATGGGCAACCTCCATCCCACAGAAATCCGCAGCGAAATAACAACTTCCTGGAGGATTATTATATTCCTGCGAGCGACAGAGGTCACCAGTAAGCTCCTAAGAAGTCGCTGTGTTAGCAGTTGAGGTTCTAAGCCTTCACCTGCGGTAACCGTTTAACATGTGGACCGTATGCTTGTATGCTTCCCGACGTTGTTTAAAAAGCTATTCCTTTTCTATTCTATTTGTATTGTTGTAGATTCATATGAGTTACTGGCCAATGCGACGCATGTTCAGTGCATATCCCGGCACTGGCTCGGTGTACGTCGCTGTGGCTTTCTCAAAGGATGAAAGTTTCTACTCTGCGTACTCACCATCTTACACATACGCTTGTGTGCCTGTGGACGAGGGATGCGACTTACTTGGTAAATAAATAATAATAAATAAATATTGTCGGACAAATTACACAGCGCCACCTAGCCCCAAAGTAAGCGAAGCTTGTGTTATGGGTACTAGACAACTGATAAACATACGTAAATACATTTTTTTTTTGTAAATACATACTTATTATACATAGAAAATACCCAGACCAAGACAAACAGACATGTTCATGCACACAAATGTTTGTACTGTGTGGGAATCGAACCCACGAGCGTTGGTGTCAAAGTAGCGTAACAGCGCGTTTTCACCACTGCGCCACCGAGCTCGAAAATGGTCAATATTTTTTATCGATAATAATATCTGAAAAGAAAAGTGAAACCTATTACATTGGAGACGCTTATTTACAGCGTTGCTTTAATTTTACTGATTTCCACTTAAAGAATTGGTTTTGCGTTTTTCTTTATTAGTTTTAATTTCATAGTCTTTTCGTTTATCATTGAATCTTCACCAACAATCATTACAGGAATACTTATTAAAGAATAATTAAAATAGAATGATAGATAAACAAACCAAAGATAAACTATAAAGATGTTCACAGAAAATCGCGGCCTAATAATAACTCTCTGGAGGGTTGTTGTGTTCCTGCGAGTGAGTGAGGTCACCAGTAAGCTCATGAGGAGTTGCTTCGGTAGCAGCAGTTTACGTGCGACCTAATTTAAAAAAGATCTGGATTCCTTCTGGATTGAGGAGGCTTGATGGTAGGCGCTCCATGTCAAAATCAAAATCATCAGCCATCTTTAATCTTTGGTAGGTACTCCTTCATCCACATAGAGTAGAAAAGTCGAAGTAGGAAGAATGACAATGTCTAGTGCTAGCTATAAAACATGAACGAATATTGCACTTAAATTGCGATTTTGATGGTGAAATTCAGAAAATCCTTGAGTGAAGTTCTGAAAGTGGCCTATATTGTCATATCTATAGGGATATATAAGTACATTGCTTCGGAAAGTTTTATTCGAAACGAGTTAAAAAAAAAGTGCGTGTGTTTTAGCTTCGACGGATTTTACTCCTTATGAATGATAATTTATACATATAAAATTTAAAGTCTTGACTGACTGACATATCAACGCACAGCCTAAACCGCTGGTCCTAGAGACATGAAATTTGGAGAGTGTGCTCTTTGTGAAGTGTAGGTATCCACTAAGAAAGGATTTTTCGAAATTCGACCCTTAAGTGGGTGAAAAGGGGTGTAAAAGTTTGCATCAAAAATCGTATTCCCTGCGTGTATGAACGTGAAACTTAGTATAAATTTGGAATATATAATATCCTTAATATGTATAGAGGTGGACTAAGAAATATTTAAAAGAAAAACCCTTCCCGTGTAAAAGTTTGAATGGAAAATCGTATTACCTGCGTGTATCAACTTGAAACTTTATATAAATACTATTCAAAACAAATAAAGAAACATGTATTTTAGGGTTTTTCGAAAATCAGTCCCTGAAGGGGTGAAATACGATGTACAAGTTTATATGAAAAATTGTATTCCCTGCTTGTATCAAATTGGAACTTGGTATAAATACTTTTAAAATAAAACACACATTACGGAGCCGCCTGGTCATTCTAGCACCTGAAGGAAAAACAAAAAATATTGTTTACGAAGAAATACTGCAGCAGCTATAGTATTCCATGGTCTTCCAGTTGTCGTAGGATGATGTACGATGATGTACGTATGATGATGTAGATAACGCGGGCGAAACCGCGAGCCGAAGCTGGTTATGATATATATCGAATAGAGAATGAGGGTAAATGCACGCATCTACTAAGATAATAAGAATAAAATTAATATTAGGTATTCCTAAATGTGAACTATAAGCTTAACAATTAACAGCATCAACGTATTTCTCGGATTCTTCTTCATTACCACTCGAATCAATTTCTTCCATATTTTCCAGTGCTTTTAATCACTTGACACACACATCACTTTTTTTTAATAGTACTTACATAAATTATACGTAAAATATAACAAGATTCGTAATACGCAAGCGCGCACACACACTATTTAATGCCTTCTATCTCATTCTCTTGCACGTTAAATCCTACAAATGTATATGTTAGTCTCTTTTTAAGCAGACTAGCGTGACGTAATCACTTTTAGTTAACATTTGATTTTACATATAAAGTTTCCGTACTGGGCCTTAAAACTCAAAATCATTTCTTAAGGAGTAAATTCGTTTTTCAAAAAATAAATTTTACTTAGTTTCATTTTGATAGATAACTTGTCAATTCCGATTCGAATGCGGCTTTCCGATACAATGTCAATACCCCACTGATCTCTTTAAGCAGCGGAGCTTGCGTTTGTCTCTTCTATTCTTCAAGTACCCAATTTCTCCGGCCAAGTCCCCAATTTCTCCGGCCAAGTCCCCAATTTCTCCGGCCAAGTCCCCATTTCTCGGGGCCTTCCTGTTTATTGAGACTTCGAAAACTTCATCCCCAAAAGTTTTGAGTGACTTTTATTTATCAAGTACGATCGATCATTTACTTAAAGAATTTTATTCTAGACCCAGTAATTTTCTGTAAAATCAGACAATGGTAGTCCCAATTCCTTGTACTCTTCTTGTACTACTCAGCTAGCAAACAATCACACGACGCACCTGATGTGAATATGTTAGTCTATGTTTAGACACTAGCATACAACAGAATATGCTTTACTCGAGTGTGGCTAATTTTAGCACAATTATATAACTGAAAGTGTAACTATTGTAATTTGCAAAATTCCGAACAAATGAAGCTAATTTGAATCTATGCTATAAATTGCGTTGTCGATATTTGTTGTTTAGACGTCGGGACATAAACTGATCGATCAAATTAACATAAGTGAGTCCAGTAAGGAATTAAAATTATCTAACTTAACCACTCTTGCCCCACTCCATTTATTGATTTTGAAAATAAAAAGAATAAGCTATATAAATGACTTAACAACATTCCTGTCTTCATATAGTGCATTTTATGAATGCGCCACGCCCATTATTATTTTTTCTGATAACCTAAATACCATTCACACTAACTAAAAAATATAAAGTCTATAAAGATTTGATATCTATATTTATTTATTTTGGCAATTTTATTTTATGAGTCAAACCTATACGAGTGTACGGGACTGGGACTGTATGTATTATTTAGAGAAAAATAAGAAGCAAACTGACAATGATTATTTTACTGAGAACCAAGCTATCAATCCGACAATACATTAAAATCATTATAAAAGGCATACCAAATACAATAAGTTAAATAGTTCCAAACAATGAGTCATGGACGTATAAAGCATTTTTTGCTACGTTCATGAGTCTTTTGTGAACATACTGATCATATACAATATAATAGATTGACACAAATGAGTTTGAGTGAATATATTGTCTTATTGTCACATTCACATGTTCACAAGTCTTGTTTTGACGGTTTACTTGTGTAGTTAGTGGTGGTAGCGATGATGAGTACCTATCACCCCGAAGATGATGAACAAGAATGCGACACCGAGGTAACTAAACTTCAAGCCAATTAATTCAAATAAAAATGTGGAAAATATTTTGCTATCGCTAGAACGTTCATCTTCGTCTATTGTACCTGATTCAGAACGGAAATGTGCTGCTTTGCTTTTAGTTCAGGAAATGTTTTCTAGTAATCACAGCGTACAAAACCTTGGAGCAATTACTGAAAATAGACAAGTTAGTTTGAAAAAAATCAATACGTATCTTGTGCCTGATGAAATGATCATTCACACTAATAATTACGCTTAATTGTTGAAAGATATACTGCACAATTTAGTCGAATGGCGAGATGGAACGATGCCAGTAGGGAGGACATGTAAACATTTATTGGCGTCATTATATGTATGGGTCTCAATCCTAAACCGTCCATAGAACATAATTGGAAATTGGATGTGTTTTATATAATCCTCTTATGCACAGTATAAATATGTAGTACAACGAATTCACTACGATTCTAAGATGCTGGTACATTACAGAGGTCCAGATAGGTGTCATTGGAGAACAAAGAACCCATAAAATCGATCTACTTACACATAAAAGTGGTAAACAATTTTCCTAATTTGTATTTCCGACATTATAGTGGTTGGCGAGTCTATGATAAAATTTCATAGAAAATTCTTTTTAAAGATCTACAACCCAGCAAAATTAGATTGGTATGGTATGAAAATATGCATATACAACGAATTAGCAGAAGGTTCTAAATTGACAGTTTTACAAGTTCAAGTACAACTTGTCAGACATTTTCTTGCATCAGCGGTAATAACTACAGAATGCAGCCCCCCTCGGAAATTTTTAACCTCCAAGTTTATCAATTTCGTCTGTCTCTTCAAGCAGTTCTAGACATAGCTTGCAAGAATCTTCGCGAAATGAACACAATGATTATGTTATTTGTAAATGCTTATTGGTAAGAAAAGCGAAACAAGTCGACACGGAATGCAAAATGTGTGAAATAAAAAGGCATTCTGTTTAGAGTGTTATAATTAGAAGCTTGCGTGATTCGTAACATTTTTATCAATAAAAACATTACCTTTATGTCGTGGTTTGTTTTAGTTAGTAGTAGTTTTGTACTACTTGATATGTTTAACTCGATATCGATTTTTCTTTAATTTCTTTCAACATTAGGTTTTTTGCTATACGTCCACGTAGCACTACCTATAAAAGATATCGTATCACGTTGATAACAAAAAAGATATCGAAAGTTCTATGGAAAAATGAGACATGAATCTTAAACTAATTCCAATACTCTCCCACGAACCATATATGACTCATTAGGCAGCGAATTTGTCTGTCTAACAATAATTTATCTTCTCTCCTCAAGTATTCTTTATTTGACGTAGTAAGTAAATATAGCAAATCAATATAAACAACATTGTATATCCAAATCTAATGTTTGAAAGACCAGTCACCATAACATACAGATACAGATACCAAAATGACAGAAATAGAGTTCCAGTTTTATCCTTTGTATACACGGAATCTCCTTTGTCCTAGGGCGTTTTCAAATATTAGTGTAGCCGCCGACTGTGAGCGTGCTAAATATAAGCTATAAGAAGCGTTTAGTCGGCTTTTTTTTATTTTATTTCATTTAACAAAAATATATTGTGTAACTACAGTGTAGTGTCAAATTAAAATAAACGGAGCTAACGTACAAGCAGCCCGAGAGAGCGATACAAATTGACTGATCGCCGGATGTCGCTCACTGGCTGCTCATTGGCGCTGTGTGCGAGTGACTGAGCGGCTTCTGTGCCTTCTATGCGCGGCGTCCGGCATACTGTATATGCATCGTCTAATATGAATTGTAAAGTAATGTAGATATAAAAAACGGATGTTCCGCCGGCAAAAAGTCAGCGGCTTACTGTCAGCTGTATTTGAAGACGCTCTAAAATCAAATATCTAATATTCCTCATAATTTACAGATGACTTATCATCAAGATTTATCTGCGCGTCACTCCTTTTCATCGGACTGTTTATTTGTTTCTTCGGTCATCGGTTTTTCAAGACTGAAATGTTCCTGTTCGGCTTATTAATTGGAGTTGTTATCACCTATATATTGATCTCATTAATAGCTGACTTGGATAGAGCAGGTGAGTAGTACAATATTTAGTTATAACATGTCTTTTAAAATGATCCGTATTGTACAGCCAAAGACCCAGTTAGTACTTAGTAGCAGTTAGGAGTAAGTATACATTCGATTCAAGGATGCTTCTTTATGGAGCCACATTCGCAAGTACATAGTTGAAAGATAAAACAGAAGGATAATTTCAAAGAAATGTGCAAAACCGTCGCACTCACATAGGTGTATGCCGTAGAACTGATTCTTCAAACCACTACTGTAGGGTTACTCTTGACGTTTATTCCAATGGTAATCCAAATCTAATGGCAATATTTTTGAATTTAATAATCTATAATAAATTAGTAAGTTTAGTTAGAAAATTCAATTATCCGGATAAAATTTTTATGAACGTCAGATTGAATCACACTATAATGTCAAAACAGATAATTCACCACAAAAAGTAAATCTATCTGGCACTACGGTCGTGGTTTAAGAGTTAAATTCCGATATAATAGAAAACGTGACGTTCGGCATAACAGTTCCTGACCGCGTGCGCAATGATGATGTAAGAAAGCGAACTTGGTCTGAAAGAGAATGTGGTGTATAAGAAAAGGCATACTCCGTTGGTTCAGACATGTATGAAAGAATGCAGGATGAAACAATAACGAAACAGATATACAATGCGAAAGTGGAAGGATGTAGGAGCCGAGCAAGACCAAGACTCACTCAAGAAGAAGGTAATGTCAGGAGCCCTGGGAAGCGGCGAGCATGCAAAAAAGAGCTATGAATGTTAAAGAACCGAGTGAGGTGTGTAAGGACCGCGTCTTAGGGCGCTCGGTTCTTTCTGCCTACCCCTCAAGCGACCTATATACAAGGGAAGATATATATATGAGAGAAAATTCAATAAAGAGCAAAGATTTCTAAGAGTGTATTGCTAGTGACGACATACGAAGCTGAGACGTAGACGTAGCGCTTCACTGTGACACAGAACTTCACCGTATACCATACCGCTAAGGTCACCGACATAGCCCAAAGGATAAGCAAGCTGAAGTGGCAGTGGACACGCTACGGGCTGAAATGATGATGACGATGATAAGAGACGGTAGTCGCTCTGTGAAAATGAGTAAGTTCGCCAAAACTTTAGGTTAGCCAACCCCGCCAATCTTATCTACTAGGTTAGGAAATGGAGTAACCCTAAGAAAATAGTGCGGTAGAAGCATAGGAGGCGGCGCGCTTGCATTGTAATTCTGTCTCGTCACACACGCATTCCTCTTGATAGCATGCGTACTTTACGACCATAATACATGAGTTATTATTTTCAGCTTTGGTATCAGCTTCGGTGTTATCTGGGGTATTTTTTGGTGCTATATGGTACCTATTCTGGTGGTTCTATGGAATCCCAGTAATAGCTGTAATGTTGCCAGCGCTCAACTTGGGATTTTTGGTGGCCGCCATTTTCTACTACAGATTGCCAGGTTAGAAAACATGATTGTTTTCTTTTATTGAACATTTTAGTATGATATGTTTATTGCATTTTTATTCGCCAATAGTTTCAGTATTTTTTGTCATTAAAATTATATCAGTAAAATTTAACATGCAAATGAAAAAAATATCTATTTGTTCTCTTTATACGTGTAACGACACTCCCCACACCATGAGGCATAGTTGGGGGTATTTCATTTATTAGCTTGTTTTTTATTATTTACTTCGTTTACCATAGACAACTTTTTTACCATACCAAATTTTAGCTTTTTAACTCAGATAGTCTGTGAGTAAAATGCCTATGACAGACTGGACGATAGACAGCCTTCCACGGAACCCTTAAAAAAAAATTCAGTATTTATTTCGTAAGATTAAATGACGATGCATTTAATTTCTTATGCTTTTATCCTAGCAGTGGGATGACTATGGTTTTTAATGAAATCTCATTTAATCAGACGGTCTGCAATTTTAAATGAATAATCTTTAAACACAGTTTTGGGTCATTTATGGGTTTATTATATACTCGTGGCCATTTTTATGGTGATAAATATCCATTTTGATTAATTTGCTCAAAATTTATGACGTAACGTTTGTAGATCGTATTCGCAATGATGATGTTAGAAATAGAGTTGGTCTTAAAGAAAAAGAGAGTGTCGATGTTAAAATAAGTAGAGGCATGCTCCATTGGTTCGGACAT
The DNA here is from genome assembly GCA_947507595.1 of Pyralis farinalis. Lineage (NCBI taxonomy): Eukaryota > Metazoa > Arthropoda > Insecta > Lepidoptera > Pyralidae > Pyralis > Pyralis farinalis. The sequence goes on along the minus strand of OX382258.1, from coordinate 11,785,291 downwards.
GTAGATAGAATGCAGGAAGACAAAATACGAAATAGATATACAACGCGAAAGTACGAGGGTGTAGAAGCCGAGAAAGTCCAAGACTTACCTACCATGACCAAATTGATCGTGTTTTATCAGAAGGTGATGTCAGGAGTCTTAGAAACCAGCGTGCGTGCATGAGAAGAACAATGTACGAGTATGTTAAAGAAGCGAGTGAAGTGTGTAAGGATCGAGTCATGTGGCGCTCGGTTCTCTCTGCCCTCTCCGTAAGGCTCCTTTTGCATGAAGTTATAGATAGATAGATTAATTTGAATCACTTTTTGATGTGGTGTCCGATCTCCTATTAAAGAACGGATATGTTTATATATATATTTTTATTTTAGGTGGTATCCAGTTATTTCAATTGGACTTAAATTTCTGGTCAATGTTCATATTTATAATGCTGCTCGTGGCTATTGTTCTTGTGTCTCTAACGTTGTTCTCGAACATTCTGTGCTGCGCTGTGCTCGGCGCGTACGCAGTTATATACCCTCTCGACTTTTACTTTGGGTCTAATTTGAAATACATCATCATCAATACTGTAAGACGGGCTGTGGTGCCGATGTTTAATAAAGCTGAGCTGTCACCACCTTTTGAATGGAGAGGTGAGTTATTATGCAATAAAGTATTAATAATATAATTTAGGATAATAAGTTGGCCCAGTGGATAAAGAACCGGCCTAGTAACTGACAGTTCTTGGTTCGAATCCTGGCGTGGGAATGCACCACTAAATTCATATATTTGGATTTATGTATATTTGTAATTATCACTTGCTTGACGAATGAAACCATCGTAAGGAAACCCGTACGTCAAAGCAATTATATTTCAAGAGACGTGTGATCTACAATAGAATGCAATAGAAAAAGTCTGATTTTTCCTGCTCGATTGTGGAAGATTGACGGCTGTCGTCAAAATCGGTTCATCAAATCCTTTGGGGGGACGGGATAACTTTAAGAAAAAAAATGAATAAGTTACCGATAATTTAATTATAACAGTTAAATTAAAGACAAAATAAAATTACAACTACTGACGAATTAAATTCTAATTGCTTAAATATGCTCTATCGTAATAAATTCAGATACTTTCTAAGTTTCACGTTTCTACGACTTATTAATCGTAATCTATATTACGACAGCCGTACATTGATTGTCAGTCAATTGTCAGTCACCTTAACATGAGTTTTGTATATTAAGATTAAATATATGATAATAAATTTAAGAACGTTGTACCTTTTGAAACCTATCGTTTAAGAAAGTGCTATGGAACTCGGCAGTCATTGAGATCTCAATCCTGTTATTAGTGACAATGTTAAGTTCAAGTGTTTATTCGTAAACAATTTACATCGTATTTGAAAAATCATTGCAACTATTACTAAACTAGGTATTAAACATTTTTGAAATATTATCAATTTAAGAAACAACACAATGTCAATTTGGAATGAAAATCTCCAATTTCTTATTTAAAATAATCATCAATGGAATAATAATTATTTTCTAGTAAAAATGATTTTAATTTCGTCTTAAATAGACTAAGGCAGCTATGTCTTTCAGCTCATTTGGCAACTTGCTGTAAGCTTTGTTTGCTTGATATTGAACAATGTGTTCCATTACTTTCAATTTTGGTATGATATTGTGTTTAAGAGCCCGTCGCCTTGTTTTCTCCCTTACCCGTCTATCATTGCTTGACTCAATCTTAGGCAGTCGTTTTTTGAGATCAGTCGAAGTGAAAAGAAGTACAAACTTGGAACAGCTAAATAGCCTAGGTTAACAAAAAACATTTCAAATGACTCCCAAAGGGAAATGCCTACCATTGTATGCATGGCTCAATTTGTAAAAGCTCTATCTCTGTTATAATGATTACTAATACCCCATAATTTGATGCTGTATCGCAATTTAGCCTCCACGAGGGCATGATAGATTTGTTTTTAGATGGATCAAGGAAATCTCATTACGAAGAGTTCTAATGATATAACGAGCTGATGAGATAAAGTCCTCAAGTGATCCCAGCTCTTTTTTCCAATTCAAAAATTCATCAATATGTACACCTAGAAATTTTGTATCTTTACCAACGTCAACTTGATCTCCTTTGAGGGTAATGTCAACTATTTCTGAATTTTTTGTCATTGAATTAAAAAGTATAACTTAGTTTTATTACAGTTAAGTTTTAAATTATTGGCACTAAACCATATATAAAAATCTAGCAAAATATTATTTATTTCAAGATTAAGATGTCTGATATTAGTTATCGGATATAACAGCATTAGTGTCATCTGCGAACAGAACTACTTTGATGTCACGGTGTAGATTCAAAATATATTTCGCCAAATCATTTGTGAAAATGAGTAAGAGAATAGGCCCCAAAATGGAACCCTGCGGAACTCCACTTTTTATGGCAAGGGTTTTTGATATGACTATATTTTCATTGTCATTTTCAATTGTTTTAAGTTCTATAAACTGTTTTCAGTTTTCCAAGTAAGATTGGAACAATAACAGTATGTTACCACGAATACCATATAATTCCAGTTTTTTTTAGTAAATTGTTATGGTCAACTAAGTCAAATGCAGAACTCAGATCAAGGAAAAGACTAGCTGCTTTTTTCTTTTCGCCGACCTTTCCAACTATTTCATCCACAAGCTCATGTATGGCATCCCTGGTTCCGATGTTCTTACGATATCCATATTGTTCATCACTTATTATCGCATATGTACTCAGATGATTGTTGTGTTTATAAATCATTTCAAAAATCTTTGAAAGTATGGAAAGGAGCGAAATAGGTCTGTTATTTTTAGCATTCTTTTTAGAGCCTTTCTTGAATGTGGGAATTACTTTAGCAATTTTAAGTTGATCTGGAAAAATATGCATTTCTATGCACAGCACACGTTAAAGTAATGAGTCAAAGGTAATGCCAAAATGTCAATGTTATCTTTAATAATATTTTAATAGGTATTTCATCATAACCACATGATTTTTTACAGTCCATTGAATTAACTAATTTCGTCAACTCACATGGTGTAACAACCTTCCATTGCAGGTAATTTTTCACTTTGTCAATATTTTTCGTCAGTATGTCTATGGGATCGTTAGTTAAATTTGAAGTAGTATATTTAAGAGTAAAATGTCAACCCTCTTTTGTGCTGAATTTGACTCCTTTTTAATATTTGTTATTTTGTTGGTATGAAACTTACATTGCCTTTTTAATTAGGTATAATTCTGAATTTTTTTTTATTCCCATAGGAACATTTATTCTTTGTGTTTTTTCCAATGCCCGTCCTTATTCAAGGTATAATCCTAGGATTGTACATTGTGCGTACACATGCGTGAAGATCAATGTGACGTAGTTTCGCGCGTATAACTAATCAAACGCGCAGGTTAACGTCGACCACAGCCTATCTATGGATGGTTTTTTCTATCTCGAGTTCCGTGCTTCGGAGGTCACATCACATTAAGTCGTTAGTCCCGCCTGTTGTCGATAGAAGACAGTTATTAAGCTATGTTAGTGACTTAGGCCTCCGGAAATTTGCAGTTGTGCAGTGTGGCGATGTATGCCAGATAGATTCTTATCTCTACGGCATGGGTTGGGGTTGGTGTTTGAGTACATTCCAATACAAATACAGTAAGTAACAAGTTAGATTAACGTGTCAACTGCCATATTTTGTTTTAGATGCCCTAGTAACAGTCATATGGGTGGCGTTGGCAATGGGAGGATTCCTCTTCCAACAGTACCACAACCGAGGACGTCCGCCATTCCCTCCGCCTCCCCGCAGCATCAGCCCTAGAATGCCAGAGTCAGTGATCTACGGCTCTCCAACTCTCAGTAGATGGTGAGTATTAGTTAGTTTATAGATCTATATAGGAATCTCTTCTAATTTTTCAGCATAGATTTTATTTTTGTACAATATCTGGAGGCATATGGCCCATTTGATATAAAGCGGTTACCGTAGCTTATGAACGCTTGCAATACATTAAGTATCACTCGCATGATGTCACCTCTGCTTCAAACACAGTAAGTCTTTAGGAGCTGACTGCGGTGACCATACTCACACGCAAGAATACAAATACCCTCCAGGGAGTTGTTATTTGCCTAGTTTTTTTTTTACCTTAATAAATTTATCTTTATATTTATTTTCCACTACGTATAAAGTTTAACCCTGATGATGGTGTTGGATAATAATTAAGTCTTCAATGGCTACAAGTAAAGCAATCGACGAATCGAGAATTCTTCGCGGTGGCTAGGTGGAGCTGCGAAGCCCGCTGTCGCCCGTGGCTGGACTCATGCAGTATGGGGAGGGAAGTTGGAAACATATCAAGATATTTCACCGGCGTTCTAAAATGGGCAAATCAGAATTTTTGAAATACAACTGAAAGATGATGAATGTAAGAATGATTTGTGGAATGAAAGAGAGTGTGATGTATGAATGTGATTTTATTTATATTTTAATGATTTTAAAAATGTGTGTGAAACATATATATTGCTGTAAAAAGCGCCTTGCCCACGCCAGGGGTGTACGTATTATTTCAATAAAAATAAACAAAGTAGAGGGTTGTTGTGTTCCTGCGTGTGAGTGAGGTCACCAGTAAGCTCCCAAGAAGTTGCTGTGTAAGCAGCAGAGCAGGCATAGCGCGTGTGATACGTAATATATCGCAGGCGTTAATAGGCTCCGGTACCCGCTTTACATCAGGTGGGCCGTTTGTTTGTATCCCGACGTAGTATAAAAAAAAATCGAATGGGAACTTCAATACGTTTTTCTTGATTAATCCTTTTCACCACACACGGCAATAGGGATCTTAAGGTATGAGAGAATTGTTCTGAATCAAAAAATGTAAAATGAATAAAGCGTAGGATTCGAAAGTAGAATATTTATTATCTACTTTCACGTCAAATAAAACCGCAGTCCAATAGTAACGCCCTGGAGGGAGTTGTTGTGTGCCTGCGAGCAACGGGGTTCCAGTTACCAGTAAGATCCTGTGTTAGCAGCGGCGGTGGTAAGTGCTAGCCATACTTCGTGTATTGCCAGCGTTCATGGGCTATGGCAATTATTTTACATCGGACCGTATGCCTGTTTACCTCCACACGTTGTATAAAAAAAGGTAGTGTCAGATAGTAGTAGTAAATCGTAACAAAATCAGGGAATCAGAGAAGTATGACAGATAGATCGCGCCTTATGCCCATACAGTCCATACAATGTTGGATGTGTTGCATAAAAACTGTATGGGACAACATTTTGTTATCATTAAACTTAAAAGATAATGTTTTTTTTTTATTTGCACATTACAGGCGCGGTGATACTACAAGGGGCTCCCCGACCAACTACTCCAGAAACGAAAGGACGCCATTATTGACATAAAATAAACATTAGCACTTACCTTGCGGTAAAAAAAATATATCTTACTATTTTCTTTAAGCAGTACTGCGGAAGATTTATAAATATGCACATATCATTCCGAATCATCGTGGCAATATATAAATTAATGTAATATTTACTGTGGTGCTATAACAATATATTTTGCAAATTTATGTAATTCTCTTACTTGTGATATATCTATCTTATATTGCTTTTTATCCCTATTGGAAACTTTTAAAAGCCGCTTCACACGTATCGGGTGGATTCGTGCTATGTACTGATACGGCAAAATAATGAAGTACGTTAGGTGACACCGAGCAAATGCCACGTTATTATTGACTATGTAGGCATGTAGAACCGGATTCGGTCCCAGATTGTGATACCCGGTTCAGAGATACAGTAGAACCGGGGCTAACGGTACTCCTGGTTCCAGCTGATATTAAAATTTATAAATTTTATATATTTCTTTCCTAATGTATCTACTATCGATTCACCATCTTAGAAAGTAATTTTGTCACGTAAAAATATAATTCTATTCTAGTATCGTGATTAAATGTTACCAAATATTTAGACGAATGTGAATTCCTGTCGGAAAAATGCACTGGCGCGTACAGAACCGTGCGCGCCAGTGCGTTCCTTATTCCTAGCTGGATCGTTAGGGATAGTATACCATACCACACGTATAGACCAAATCACGGCAACGTGACGAAGCATTTCGTTGGTCGTCGCTTTCGAGTTTTTTTGGAACTATTATTAAATATTTATCTACAACTGTTGAGGATCTTCCTAAAACAATCCTTTATATTATTACCCTATACTAAGGTATGTAAAGCTGCGCTGTAACATAAAAAAGTCATATATAATTTTAGATGTTAAAAATTGTACTTATTATGTAGCGAAAACGATATCTACGGTAACATATCGGTCCTTCAGCATTATGTGAGGAAACCACCAATCGGCGGTCGGTTGTTCGACCTGATACCAGGTGAATCCACCGGATACAAGGAAAAATGTGATATAAATTACCAATAATAAATACGAGGGAGCATAACTGCACATGCCCACGGAGGCTCGACCTTGGGACGACAGACTTATTCGTCCCTTCCGTATACTGCATTGTGTTACCTTTGGTTGAATTGAATATGTATACGTTTTCGGGTCACTTTTCGAATCTTTAATCGAATATTTCGAATCTTATTTATTTGGAATTAATCGACCTGTCTATTTATTCGTAGATATTATTATTATTCGTATGTATGTATGTATATCTTCACGCCAGGTCCCTTGCGGGGTAGGCAGAGAGAACCGAGCGCCATAAGACGCGGTCCTTACACACTTCACTCGCTTCTTTCACATTCATAGCTCTTTTCATGCACGCTCGCCGGTTCCTAAGGCTCCTGACATCACCTTCTGATAAAACACGACCAATTTGGTCATGGTAGGTTAGTCTTGGTCTTCCTCGGCTCCTACATCCTTCCACTTTCGCATTGTATATCTGTTTCGTCATTCTTTCATCTTGCATTCTTTCTACATGTCCGAACCAACGGAGCATGCCCTTTCTTATCTTAACACCGACACTCTCTTTCAGTCCAACTCTCTTTCGTACGTCATCATTTCGAACGCGGTCAGCAAGCGTTATGCCACAAATTTTTCGCAGTGCTCGCATCTCGACCGCATTTATTCTACTTTCATGCTCTCTCTGCCATACCCAGCTCTCACTTCCATAAGTTAGCGTTGGGATTAACACCGCGCTGTGTACAGCGAGCTGTGCCTTCTGGCTTAGATTTCGGCTGCCAAACAGTTTACCCAACGCTCCATTCACGCTATTCCCTGCACTCACTCGTCTCTCCACATCACCGGTGTACCTTCCATCGCTTCTAAAAGCGCTTCCAAGATATACAAACTCATTCACTAGCTCCAACACTACATCATCAACCGTAATCCTAGTGTTCGTTCTGGTTGTCTCCCTTTCAAATACCATTATTTTGGTTTTCTTCGCATTCAATTGTAAGCCTTTCTTCATACAATCGTCTTTCATTGTTGTGACTAGTGTTTGCAGTTCGGATGATGATTCTGCTATTAATACTGCGTCATCTGCATAAAGCAGGCAGTTAACCACTGAGCCACCCATTCCCACATTCATATTTCTCATTCTCTGAAGACAACTGTCCAGATACAGGATGAATAGCCGTATATAATATATAATAATATATATATAATATATAATAATATCTACGTATTATTCGTAGATATTATTATATACTATATTCTTGTTATTACTACTTAAATTGTCTATGAACTTTATATGGTTCGACCTTGGTTCAAGGAATAAGACATGGCCTGGTTCCACTGTACATTGGATGACCTAAATAGGTCTTGATATTATCGTGATATTTTTTTTTGACATCGGCGTCGTTAATGCCTTTAATCTTCAGGTTCCACTCACGTATCCTCGGTCGATCTATCCCGTAAATTCTTACGCTTATTTCCGAAATAATATCAGTTACGGGGGTACTGCAATCGATTTATAGGTCCATGGGTTTATGCCATAGAAGTAGGAGGCGGCGGCGGGGCGCGGAGTAGCGCGCTTTCCTACTTTTATGGTTTACGCTGTGTTTATTTATGATTCGGTCAAAGTTTTGTTATAATATTTATATGAAGAATTATGGAGCGGCATGACATTGTGGTATATCTAGGAAGTTTCTTGTGATTATCATAACTTAGTAATTGCTATTGAAAGTTTGTTATACCTGTACATAGTCATTATTATTTAAGTAAAACAAGGAATTGTTTTGATATTTAGATATTTCGTTTTAGATACTTTGTTATCGTATTAATGAAATACTGTGCAATATGTATACATAGTGTTATTTTTCAGTTCATCATTTCAGCCCGTATTCGTCCACTACTGGACACAGGCCCCCCTGTAGAGAGATACTCGTCTCGATCCTGAGCGATCTGCATCCGTTGAGTCCCTATAAATTTCGTCGATCCATCTAGTGGGAGGTCGTCCCACTGCGTGTTGCGCTTGACGTTACTACGAGCAATGTAGCCGGCCCACTGTCGTTTCAGCCTGCTTATCCTTAGGGCTCTGTTAATTACTTTAATGCTACTGCGGATATCCTTATTTCTGATTCTATTACACAGCATCGAGCATACCCATTTCTATAGCACGCTGAGCGACCTTGAGCTCCTTCACATGGCCCGCAGTAAAGGCCACGTGTCAGTACCGTTTCTCATCACTGGCAACACACATTATTCGGAGGCATTAGTCTTTAGTCGTTGACTTATTTTGGACGACAAGATGTCTCGAAGTTTATCGAACGCCGCCATTTTACTTTATAGTTGCATTTCATAAGAATGTATGTACTTGCTAATGCATACCATACATATTACTCCGTTGGCTCAGCGAACCAAAGTAGATCTTAGCTTAGCTTACAAGGATACGGTGCACCTGATGTAAAGTGGTTACCGTAGCCTATGAACACTTGCAATACAGGAAATATCGCTTAGGCGTTGCTGAATTTAAACCACTGCTGGGTAACTCAAGTAACTCAGCAACTCTTTAGAAGGTCACAGGTAACCCCACTGGTTTTCTGTGAGGTGGTATTACTTCCCCAGCCGGGCTTACCTCTTTTAACTTGAAATTCCCGGAATTTTTCCATATTCTGAATTCAGCTGATCCAATCTATCATTTACTATTCGTAGGGAGCTCCCGACCAGTGATCTCGAAGACGGCCTTTCACTTTTCGGTCTCTATTCCAAATGACCGAGACAGTATCTGGCGTCTTTCTTCTTGACTTCAATAGGTACATACACAATTATAACGCTCTATATTCACCACGCACTGGAGGAAGCGTAGTAAAAGCACTTGAAATACATTGCAATGTTTAAAAAATGCTATAACAATATCATTGTTAGCTAGCAACGTACTTCGAAAATGCACCGTCACACCGCTAGTGTGTTGAACGGTTATCGTTTGTATATGTAATAAAATAATGCCAAGGGGCTAAAAACACGCAACTAACTATCCTAAAAAAATATAATTATTGTATCCACGCATATTAAGACAATACTGCATACCTATTTATTTGTGCAGCATACTGCGTAGTAATTTATGTTTATTTGTTATACATATATTTGTTTAAGTTATTCATGAAGCTGCTTTAGCTTGCTGGTCGTTATGATTTGACATTGTTCAAACAGACAGCTGGTTGCACTGCTGCAAACGTTTTCATGTATATTTTTTATTGTTTAGCGGCCCTGGAAACTAATAGCTCCATTTGATCATTAAAGAGACTGTTTAGTTAAGCTGTTTGGGAAGATTTTTGCGGTGGTTCCTATAATACTATAACTACTTATGTACTTTAAATATTGTCGGTCATATTCATTGACAAGTACTGTATTTAAAAAATACTAAATGTCATTCAAGACTGTATGTAATTAGTTTAGTTTATATTTCAGCTTAGCTTATTAAAATTTATTTTAATGAAAAGTTACTTATGTATATTTAGTTACATTTCGTAATTTATACGAACCATATGGAACATAAACAACCAAATAATTAATTACCTGATTTGATTCCATTAATGTATCTAATTATACCAAGTTCTTTGCGGTGTAGGCAGAGACAACGGAGCGCAACATGACTCGGTCCTTACATACCTTATTGGCTTCTATAACATATTTTCATCGCCGGTTCCGGTGCTGCTGATATCACCTCCTGACAAAACACAACCATTATGGTCGTAGTAAATGAATTTTGATAATTCCTTAATTGCAATCAAATGTCTGTATTTTTAGCGAAATAAATCAAATTGTGAATAACATACATAGTTATCACCGGAAAATAGCATTGTCATGTAGTTTCAAACTAAGATCAAAATAAATAGGTATGTTTATGGCATCAAATTTTTGTCACTTGATAAATGATAACAGTAAAAGCTATTAGTAACGCCCATGCACATTTTATGTAGCAGGTCAAGTGCCAAGCAAGTCTGATGAAGGTAATCGACGCTTGCTGTAAGAAAATCATGTTAATAGATTCAAGCATTATTATACGAATGTTAAATTTACATGCAACATACAGCCACCAATTAGTTCATGAGAACTAGCATCGGCCGGCACCCAGGCGCTACTTCGTGCGAACTAATTGGTGGCGGAAGCACACAAAGCAGGTTAGATCAAATTCTAAGAAAAGTATACTCGTGTTTCGCCACTCCCGCTGCTAATGCAACTTCTTACCAGTTTTGCAGGAACGCAGCAACCCTCTAGAGAAATATTTAGCAGCCGTTTTCCGTGAGTTCATGTCAACGTCCATGTCTGTCTGTCCGCTCTGTATCATAATATCGTCATTGTTAATTTCTTCAAAACATTCGAGAGAATGGGCTCAATCTTTCCTCAGGAAATTGATGCAGCTAAATCCATGTCAAGCTTGACACTTTGACATTTACATAATTCTTATACCGTATGTAATAGGAGTTACAATTGCCATTTGAGGTTAATTATACTAATATTCATTTTTTTATTGTCATGCATTGCAAATATTCGTACAGAATGTCCATTTAATAACTTGCTAATATTCAAAGAGGTGAGTGGTATCATTAAGAACTTTTAATACTGGTCCAACTTCAAAATTGCTAAAAAATATCAACTCCGAACACAAATTACTCAAAAAAATCCAAAATGTTCTATAAGATTTTTTTTTCAGATCTCTAGTTGGTCCGACTATAAAAGATGTTACTATAGATGAATACATTCGCCTCTTGAAGTATATTGTAAAGGTGATTAAGTCGCTTCTCTATATAATATTAAAATATAGAACAGTACTCCAATAATTAAATTTATAGAATTAGAAAATGTAAGCTAATTCTAAAATACAATAAAGATGCATTCAAATCAAATAGACTCGTGGATCTCGTAATAGAGGGGACAGACGGACAGACAGATCTAAACCAATTATATGCGTTGATAATCTGAACAATTGTTTACTGCAAACGACGGTAGAGGGCTCCGTGCATGTTTTTGGTAGAATTCCATTGTGCGGTGTATAATAGTTACAGGATGATGAATTTTGAAGAAAAAGAAACATTTCCTTTGAAAGCAATAATTAATAAAAAACTGCGATTAGTTACGTAGACACATTAAAACTGTTATGTCATTTGAACAAAAAAATACTTGTTATATGATTAATTACTTCTCTACCCTCAGGCAGTGCAAGCATAAAAAATCAAGACCATATTTCGTCCAACACAATTTTCTATTCAGTTTTTTACACACAATTTCCTATTCAGTTTTCAACAATTCATTTCCTTCAAAAAGGTAATTTTAACAGAAGTTTCTATTTTGTCATTACCTTCCACAAATAAACAAACTTTTGTTTATTAATCACTCTGTATAAAGCGTCCACCCCATGACAACTTAGATCAGTATAATGCCTACAATGAAACACGTTTAATCCCATCCCATTGTAGCTATGCCTCCCCTATTTTGAGGGGAAGCTAGCACTTTTGTATGCGTACACATAAAACTACCGAATTGAACACAAAATTAATATGGACCGCTCAAACACAGTTAACAGCATAATTTCCTAACTATTTATGGGGTTGCAATACTTAGAAATAAGGTTGCGTATCGAACGATTCGTACGCCATCTGCTGGGCCACTTCTCAATAGGTTATTAATAATATTTTATTCTTATTTGGCTATTGTGGATTTATTAGACACACTCAAGTGTTCGCATTCGTCATTTTAAATGATTGTGACTTGGGGTTGCCATTATCGGGCTTGTTTGGGCACTTCACAGATAATTTTCTTGGACCGTGTTATTCTTAATGTATTTTAGTTGTTCTTAATAAAACGATAGTGTAATGAATACTTGCGATTTATTAATAAATTTCACTTATAATTGAGTAATAATTTATTTTACACTTACAATCTACCTAATTATTTTTACATACAATTTACCATATTATACCACCTCCATATTGCATTTATATTATTGTTAATGAAAATATAATTTACATTTAAACAAACTGTTACAGAGCTATTATGCTGTGGTACATAACAGTACCATTTTATTTTTTTATTACCACATTTGAAACAAAATCCAGAACTTTATCATGCCAGTATGGTTTACAATATAATTTGTTTACGATGCCAGTTTCCAAATATTTCGCCGTAAAAATATTCTATTATTCTACATTTTTAATCACAGCAATATTGATCTTATTATAATAAATAAATAATATAAATTAATTCGTTTCAAGGTACGTGCTTAAATAAAATTGCGAATCGACACCTCATTTACAACACCTATTAGTGTAATTTCACTATACAATGATACAAACATGATTAGTTTGTATGACAGTTTGTTTGAGGGGACAGGGGTGTGAAACAAATCGCCGTAACGAACCTTATTGCCGAGTTCTTCCCACTGTTGCATTAATATTTCGCACCCCCATTGCATACATCAAAGAAATGAAGGGTTGTGCTTGTAAAGGGCCCAACACTCAACAAACAAACGTTGGCACAAACAATTTTACATTATTTTCAACTAGTTGTCAAAAACTAGACTCCTTAAAAGTTCCTCTACTCAACAATAGATGGCGCTTATCTATATTTACACGCTTGTGGCTTTCTAGCTTCCTATTTTAATAACCATAAACGATGAAATCCATTGTTTTATTATATTGTTCCATATTGGATGTATAAATATATGCAAAATAAAACTATTACACACAAAATAACATGGCCGTGCAATATATTTCATCGTTTCGATCAACTTACCACTACTTTTGAACATCATCAGTTGCTTCTTAAATTTTTAACGTTGTGTTCATTTTTGTTATGTATTAATTAAAATATAACTTGCACTATTGACACTGAGTTAAGAATTTTATCACATGGGAAATTAAAAGCATTGATATTGTTTCGTTTATAAATTAAGTATTTGGTTCTTGTGCCATTTCCCCCGCTAAAACGCTGGTATCGTGTCCTGCTGTCATATTCAAAGCGTTCATGGATAAGTCTGCGTAGTTGTGCGCTATTTCGCCGCTAGAGGGTGACTCAGGCACATTGGTCGGGTTCTCAGGCATCGAGAGTAGTCGATGCGGGAACCCGAATAGCTGAGATCACTGAAGCCGCCCCCAGTAGTTGGACGCGAGGTCTGGCCCCTGCGATGGTATTTGCACTGGCACGCTCACCCCCGCCGATATGACACCTACGACAAAGAAGCGGAGGGTAAATAAAAAGTCGTCGAATACCGATGCAACCGTGGATGTACTTTTGACGGCGTTACTGCATTGGTGGAATTTTTAATGCGTTGTTAACGGTAATAATCAAAAGATGTTGACATCTTCACTGAACCGTATGAGTAGAAATATTTTAAGAATGGTGAAATTTTGAGGCATCATATACATGTAAGTTTATATTATATATCCAGGTAACTAACATGTATAGTATAAACCTGAGAAACCTACTGGAAATGAGATGCTAAACTTATATTTATAATACAAAATGCATCGTACTAATCTGCATCTGCACGCCAAGTCATTTGCGGGGTAGGCGGAGGGAATCCCCTGATTTCTTTAACATTCATAGCTTTTTCATGCACGCGCGTCGGTTACTAGGGCTCCTGATAACGACCGATTTGGTGAGTATTGATTTAAATTTATCATAAGTAATTTATAGAAGATCTATCTAAGTCCAATATAATATATAGTAATAAATCTATCTAAATCCAAGAAAAAATATGTACAATTGTGCAATATTTTTTGTTTAATAAACAAATATAAATAGTAAAATCGAAATACGAGTCATCTTAATATTTTAAATTAGTTGATTACTTAATATTGTAAGTTACTTCACATTAGTTATATAAATGCGCTAAATTTATATAGAACTATATTTCTATAGTCTGTAGGAAAAAAAATGTATCTATTGATCTATATATTCACGCCAAGTCCCTTGTAAGGTAGGCAGTGGAAACCGAGCGCCACATCGCTCCTTACACACGTTACTTGCTACTTTAACAATCATAGCTCTTCTCTTGCACGCTCTCCGGTATAGTAAAGAAGTGAAGAGAGTGAAACAGAGCAGGAAAGTTAGAATATGGTGGTGGTGTGGTGTAAATAAGAACATGGTATATACATTAAGCATGTAGAAGATGGTTTCAAAGACCACCTTGCAAAATGGCAACCGCACATTTCCATTAAAATCCACTGACACTATTCAAATTAGCTATGTTAGCGTATACACAAGATCTATCCGTGCGAAGTTCTAATATCGGGTACCTACTTCACATTATGGCAAGTAATTCAACAATGCTAGTCAATGTAACCAAGGTATAATACTTGGTATTAGCCAATCAAATTCTAACATGCTAACAGCAACACTGTCGTGAAACCTATTACCACCGCGTATCAGTAACGGCTCAGCCATATGTCTAATAGGATTCTGATTGCATTCCGTTTATTACACACAATCGCGTTATCTGCATAGCGCGGCGGACGCTTCGATTATGTCGTCCCGCTGTGCCTGTCATAAAGCTAGTGCTGTGTTTATCAACCTATTGAGCGCTGTAAATGATCAAATAAGTTAATAAATTTTACGTACTTGTTGACTGTAGGCGGTGTTTTGATGTTTGTAATATGTACATATATATGTTTATCTTCACACCAAGGCACTTGCGGGGTAGGCAGAGAGAGCCGAGCACTATTAGACGCAGTTTTTACACACCTTTTTTCGCTTTTTTTACATTCTTTCATAAATTTTTATGCACGCTTCCCGGTTCCTAGGTAGTGGTAGGTGAGTCTTGGTCTTCCTACGCTCCTACATCCTTCCACTTTCGCATTGTGTATCTGTTTTGCCATTCTTTTATCCTGCATTCTTATACATGTTCGAACCAACGGAGCGTGCCTGTTTTCAATTTTAACACCTATACCCTCTTACACAACTCTCTTTCCTACTTCATCATTGCGAAGGCGGTCAGCAAGCGATACGCCACAATTTTTGCGCAATGCTTGCATCTCTACCGCATTTATACTACTTTCATGCCCTCTCTGCCATAAGCAGTTTTCACTTGCATAAGTTAGCGTTGGGATTAGCACTGCGTAGTGTACAGCAAGCTGTGGCGTCTGTTTGTGACGAGTACATGCAAATACTTATTTACTTCTACGACCGTGCGTATTGTAAGGTTGTTATTTAATGTGCTTGTTAAACTAGTTACCATATTTGATGTTTTTTTTTAATCTAAATGATTGTAATTATGAATCATTGTCGAATGATGATAAAAATATAAAGTTCATCCTGTTATAATTTTTTTTAAATTCAAACACGCCTTCAATTTTCGCAGCCTCTAAACGACGTACCTATCTATACAGCGTGGAGTTTGATATGTAGTAATTATTTCCCTGATCGTCTAGCACGCCCCCGCCGCGTGCGACTCCGCGATAACAGTTTTCCGTTCCACGTCGCTCGAAGGGGGTGCCGTTTACATTCATTACACGTTATTATCGACTTTAGCCAGCACTCCTGCGAGACTCGTTTACTCAATGGTTTGTGTCTATGACCTCGCACTTGTTTATGATGCTTACAATGTTGTGAACCGTTCAAATCGGCGTTTTGTCGCCATTGTTATGTAATACGCGTAGGGATTTATTTTCATTGCTTTTTGATTTTCACCACGAAGTTTAAAATGAAATGGAGTTTACGATGTAGGTTTCCATTAGATTTGCATTAGTAAGGGCGTATTCTTTCTTACTTCTTCTATTCTAGGTTTATTTATTGATTTTACTAAGGCGCTGTGGAAATGAAATGAGTATATAGGGAATATAAAAAATGCTGATGTTTATTTAGCATTTATTTTGTCTCACTAATTGAAGGCACTGGCGTATTTAATTAAAATGCCTTGATTGTATTTATCTTTTGAAATTGTAAAAGGATGGAAGCCAAAAGCGAAAAGTAGAACAAATCCGTATTATTTAATACCGCACCAAGCTGGAAATGCACCCATAGAAAGAGCGCAAAAGAGTAAATGAAACGCGAGCGTGCATTTTGGATTGTGAAAAACTCTTTTGTTCGCGGTCGGTGCTGAAAACTCGGCAGTGGAACAATGCCGCGGAACGCCCCAAACAACAATAATTCATACCGCTTTCCGCCACCTACGGCTAAAAATGTCCGTCGCATGATATATAATATCAAATGGAAAAGTTACGGCTTTTTAAAACAATGGCAGCGCCGACGCCTCACAGTTTATTCTTTTTCTGAATAATAAATCTACGATATTTATGTTTAGCCACTTTTTGTTTTCCCGTGCCCGAAGTGTAAACGTTTAATAAAATGGGCAACGGTTTCTGCCGCATTGTATCTAAAATTAAATTTCGTTGAACGTGAACCTAAAAGGAAATTACAAAAAAATCACGTCGTTGTAATTTCACTATTTGCTAACAAAAGCGGTTCGATATTCAAAATCAATTTAAAAGCCATTTGTAAGGAACAGACAACGGCAAATCCAATCGGAGCATGAGCTCCTATTTTTCTCTCCTTTTCCTTTTATTTTTTGTTTCCCCGTCATGTCGCGGTCTTGCGAGCCAGACGCCCCTTGCTCTTGAATCAGCGGTTTTTTTTTACTTTTTATTACGAAGTTGGTAAATATTTTCCAAGGCTTTTGATTTGGGTCGTCGATATTTATGTTGATATGTGCGTTATATTTTCTTTATGGATTGCAGATACATGCATCTAAGATTTACTCTTAGGTATACTACGTGTCTTATATACAATCGTACTACTTACAATCGTACAACTTACTATAGTAAAAGCAGTCTTATTTAATAGCTAATTAGCTAACAAATTGTCCTTATGGTACATGGGTAAGAACTATTTATATATCGTGGATCTTGAGAAAGCATTTGACAGGTTTATGCGAAAGTGATTCTAAGACATATAGAATTGATGATGCTTTACTACATATTGATCTTAAGCAGGGTTGAATGCTGTCGTCTCAACTTTTCATTCTGTATTTTGTTAAGTGTCTACAGTGAATAAGGTCTACGAATGTTGGATTGGTGACTTAGTAGTCAATTGTATACTTTAAAAGTGCTGGATCGTTGGCAATACTACTTGGTGGTAAAAACTTGAGCCAGAAGTGCCGACTTGTACAACACTGTGATAATTCCAATGTTAACGTATGGAAGCGAGAGATGGATTTGGTATAGATACCATGAAAGTAGACTTAAGTAGAAAACGCAGAGGAGATGCGAGCTTGATCAAAATCTGAACTAAAATTGTAGGAATAAAATATTGTCAAACAAGGTTTTCTCACCAGTACTAGCAGCCGCCTGTGGTTGTGAGTACGCTGCGTGCTGTTGATGCGCTGCCGGTGCTCTCGAGTACCCTCCGCTGCCGAGCACGTCGCCGAACATGTACGGATACCCGCCGTCCCTCTGTTGCAGACACGACGACGACAACCCGCCCGACATCGAACTGTCGGAACCAAGCGCACTGTCAATATGTTGCACGTTCAATAAAAAAGAATAATTAATCAAAAATGAATGTAAACGTATTTGACGAGCCCGGTTATGCTACTTTGTTAAAGTTGTTGCTAACTACTCAGCCGGTAGTTAAGGTGGGTTCGATTTTCTTACCGGACAAACATTTGTGTATATGAAAATGTCTGTTTGTTTTGGTCTGCGCGTTTTCAAGATTGGTAGGGCACATAAAAGCACCTCGACTGGGGAAGTGCCTCGACCTTACAGAAAATCGTCGAAAACAACTAGAGGATTTCGTTCTTGCGAGTGAGTAGGTTTCGAGTTTTATTCTTGTTAGTATTTTATGCCTTCACCGTACGTACTTCTTAAAAAAGTAACGCCTCTAATTTATTACGTAGACGAACAATATTCCAACTCTTTATTTTGCCATTGGACCTCTCTGGACTTATACACGTCTTTTATTCTACCAGCATTTTGGAGCTGATCATTGACCAAGAAGGAAATTAAGTGTAGTGCAAGAATTTTCAGTGCATATAGTCAAGTATTTATGACAATTACTTAGTTCATTCTTCCATGTAAAAATAGGCTCCTATGTAATACCACTATTATAAAATTTCTATTCTTATATTATAACCTACGTTTCACATACATGTATCTTATCATAAATTAAATACTCACCGAAAATAAACGAGTAGGTATGTATCAATTAAATAAATCTCTACACCTAAACAATGAGATCAGCGGTTCAATATAATTAAGTATGTATATATATCTTCACGCCATGTCTCTTGCGAGTCATTCTTCTTCTTATAAAACACGATCAATTGGTCATGAAAGGTTACAATTAATTATAATTTATGATTATTACTATCTCGCCAGTGAAGGAAGACATCGTGAGGAAACCCGCACGTCAAAAAAATATATTTCAAAACGCCCGTGATCTAACCTAAGAAAATTCTGGTTCTGGTTGTTTCTCTGCAGGTCTGACGGCAGTCGCTCCAAGTAATAATGAGTATATTCGTTAAATCCTCAGGTTCAGGTAGCAGACCCCGCTAATCTTAATGTATTAGGAAACGGAATACAGCTAAGAAGAAGAACATAATTAAATATAATTAAATAGATAATAATGATATAGCTGTGGATTGTTTGATTTATCAAAACGCGACACCTAAAGAAATGTACCGTCGTTAAACTGCGAGAGCGCGAGCATGTAAATTGACAATTCCACTTAAAACAGAAAGAGGTGCCGCAACAAAAAAATAAGGTAAAATGTATTCCACGAACCGAACTAAAGGGGAAACTTCTCGTTCGACTAAGTTAATTTGTTCCTTGACAAAAGCTAAAACCCGTAGTTCACTATTAAAAATCAATTCGAGTGGAAAGTCGGACGACCTTCGTCGCCCAAGTTCCGAACGTCTCGGTGCATTGGCGGGAAACGCAAGAAGGCGCGACCTTTGCCGGTCGATTTCGCGCGCAATTTAATTAGTGTCGCTGCTCGATGACAGATGGCGCTACGTTACGTATAAGACTCTCTACTTTTTGTGCCATTAGCTGTGTAAAGACTAGTACACACTTGGATAAAAATAATAGTCACTTTAGTACACGATCAAATAATAAAAAATTGGAATTATAAGAAAAAGTTTCTGGGAAAAATATCATCTATATCGGTTTTGCATCGTATCTTTGCGATTTTTAAACGCCTAGTTATTATTAGGTACATACCTACTTGTTTAAGTTATAATCATAAATAACAGTAACTATAACTGATTTCTTACTTAGGTAGACACTTCTTTCAAGGTCTCCTTTAATAGGGTATTTCTATATTTTAACGCCATGCTTAGACAGTAGGTACCTACTTCTACTATAATATAACTGCCATTAAAAATACCATACGTCTACGAAAACCATAGAACACTAAAAAATTTGGAAAGAACAATCTCTCAAGTATTAGTGGAGTGTGTTTACTCTATAACCTATTGTTATTCTTGCGAGTGGATTAGACAACACGTATACCTAACTGTATCTTTTTTAAACATGTTAACTAAAAAGAAATTGTATTACTTCATAATTGGTAATAAAATTATTTCTATTTCTAACTTAATTTTCTATGTCCCGCGACCAACGTGAGGCAAATTGATTTTTTAGTTTGTACTTATCTACTCCGTTTTTGTCACGATTAACTGCTACAAATATAGTAGATATAATTTAGAGCATACATAGCGTGCTGATTCACTGCGACATGATAACACTGGCCTGCAGTGTTAATTTGCCAGAGGGCTCAGTCTTGACGTCTGTGTCATCTATCATCAACTACCTGGATTGATGAATTACCGTGTTTATCGAAGGAGCTCTAAGTAAATTTGACCCATAGAATGGTTACAGAAAACGTAACTTAACTTCGTTTAGACTACCTGCGCTACGATATTGTCAGCGGGAATGATTGTCATGACCAATTATCATGGTGCAACTGCATTATTTGTCTGAATGGTTGCCAAAACATAACTCACCTATACGAATCTCCCATTGTAGCAATAGGCTGCGGTATAGGACTATACATGGAATTAAATCCTCCATTGAGAGGCAGGCGGGGTGCGGGCGGCGCGGGGGGCGACGCAGCCGGCGCGTCCCGACGCTGGCTCCGGAGCTTCTCCTCGCGCCGCCATTTCGCTCGTCGGTTCGAAAACCAAACCTGTGAATCAAATTTGAATTCGATAAGTGTTCTAGACGTTTGACAAATGTCGCTGATTTTGTCCACTGTTGTTTGAACTGTTGATAGGATATTTGGCGACTGTAGACAAGTATAGAAAGTTTACTAACTAAAAATAGACTAGGTACGTAGTTTATTTTTGAACTTGAGCGAGCAGGAGTGTAATTAGTTCATACTTACAGCAGATCAGAATCTATGAGCAAAATTAATGGAATGATTCCAATCGTTCAAATAAAAATACTAAGGAACAATCATCAAGTTGATAAAATCTTTCCAACATCAACCACTGTTTGAAGAATAGAATTAACGTGCTAATACTGAAATGGTCTCTTGATGGAACATTTTGCGCCCAGAGACATAAAAAAACATATTATTGAGTAGAATTACCACCTTTCGTGTTCACCATTACTTCTGAACTTCTGTATCACATGCATAGTAAACGCATCAGTGACTCAGTGCAGATATAGTATACCCATATAGACAGCTTAGTAGCCTGGCCATCCTAGAAGGGCTCGGGTACTATTCGCTCAGGTTTTTATTATAATATCCCTTGGCTTGAGATATTTGAAATTGCCAGAGAATGTTTCTTAATGTATTTAAGCAATAAAAAGATTTTTTGGGGATACCCGCAGAAATGAATGAGATCATATCCTCTAGTAAAAATAAAGACTAATTAGTACACTTATACATTTTTAATACCAGTAAGTGGTATAAATAGGTACGGCCTGTTTGATGGTAAACAGTTACAGTAGCGTGGCGTATAAGCGTAAGTATCCTTACAATACTAGGGGCATCACTTACTCGTATATGTTACGGTTCCTGTAAAGCACTGACTAAACCTTCACGCTCATTATGGAGAATCTCGCTACAGTCTTGGGAAAACCTTGGCATTCCATGAACTGGGGATTTTCGGAAGAAAAACCCTTCTGTGACCACACAGTAAGCAATCATTGTGGTTCTAGTGCGAAAAGAACCACAATGATTCCCGGTCGTTGGTGTATGAGGGAGCTTTATATCAAACAACTCCTTGAAAATACCTATTGCACTTCGATTAATAGTGTACTTTTTTTATACAACGTCGGGAGGAATACAGGCGTACGGCCAACCTGATGTAACGGGGTTACTTCCTTCATTGTAACCTATGTAGGTACTGTACTGTACATAGGTTACAAGGAAGGAAGTGTGGCTCGCAC
This sequence comes from Pyralis farinalis, assembly GCA_947507595.1. Taxonomy (NCBI): domain Eukaryota; kingdom Metazoa; phylum Arthropoda; class Insecta; order Lepidoptera; family Pyralidae; genus Pyralis; species Pyralis farinalis. The sequence goes on along the minus strand of OX382258.1, from coordinate 11,763,540 downwards.
GATGCCACCTGCTGCTAACACAACAACTCCGAGCTTATTGGTAATCTCAAAGTCACTCACTCGCAGGAGCACTACAATCCTCCGAGTTGGAGTTGTTATTTTAACTGCGGTTTTCTGTGAGATAGAGGTACTTACTTCCCCAGACGGATTGCTTTGATGCGCCTCTCTTAAAAACATCCAGAATAAGACAAACAGACATGTTCATGCCCTTAGTGTCTTACCACTCTGGCACCGAGTTCATCAATCTTAGTATAATCACTAATTATTTTCGCATAAAACTGGCATGTCAGTCATAACATTACTATAGAGGTTACGATCCCGCCCCGCAAATTACAGCTTTTAATAAAGTTAATAAACCTACATGTAATTACTATATTACCGACCCCTTCGAAGGGAGGAGACCACGCGATATACGCCTACCTTACTCGCTTATTATTAAAACTAGCAGTAGCCTGCGATTTCGCGTCGAATTTTCGTTCACGCTAAATCTAGTTAGTTCCCTAAGTATATAAAAAGTATCATGTATTTTCTGCTATATTTTGGACACATTTCACCAAGCTTATTTTTAATCGTGAGTCTCAGGAACTTCATATGTTCTAAATCGACAAAATATAAATCTCCCTAATTTTACCGTATTATTTACGGGAGAGCTTATATAAGCTATTTATTATGTTAATATCATATGTATCACATCATTTCAACGCAAAGCTCATCGTCAAAGTTAACAATTAAAATAGAGCATGAACACAATATTGTGACATTGAATTGCGTGAAACGGAACATGTACCGGATGTAACCCTCACGTGCGCGTCACTTCCGCCGAGTGTCATGGCGACGGCAATATGGCGTCCTCCGGAGCCTTCCCGCGCCCGAAAAAGGCGGGAGAGTAAATAATGCATTTGTTATGTACCTACAATATTGCACAGGGTTTTGTTCGTTGCGCGTTTATATATGTATGAATTTTAAAGTGTTAAATTAATAAATAGATATGAACTCCCTGGTGAGATTTTAACAAATAATATCTTGATATTCTTAAAAAAAAAGTGTAAAGTGGGCCGCGTGATTGATGTCTTTGATGTTGCCAGGGCGTCTTTAGGGTGTGGAAACAGGTCGCCGTGAATCAGGTTGTGCGCTTATTTGAAACCTTTGTGACATAAAACTTACAGGGCCGGCGGCACCGTATGAGTGACACCGCTGGTGTTGCAAATGTCCATAGACTACGGTAAATGATTACCAGGCCGGCCGTATGCTCGCTTGCACCATAGTGGAATAGAAGTATATTAAGAAATAATAAGTAAGGGACAATAATATAAATAGAAAAGAAGAGAATTTGAAGCTTATATACACTTAGTACATACTTAGGTCAAAAGAGAAATATATAAGTGACAATAAGATTTTTTAATCTGTCGTACCGATTGTCCGATATGTATTAAATAATACGTAATAAATATTTACCCTGGGTTTTGTGTCGTTCAAAGATTAAAAGGAACAAGGAAAACTGCACAGGAGCCTGTCTCAAAGAGGTCGGTCGCGGGAGGCAATATGTCATAATATTATTGCTTCGGCCTCCAACAAAATCGCTAGATGTTGCCGGCAATATTTTATTCCGACCCTCACTAAACCCTACGTGAAAATAGGGGTTGAGTTGAGTTGAGATGTGTGCACACTGTGTATTTGACTATTACTAGTCCGGTATAACAAAGCAGATAAGTCAGTTATGAAGAGGAATTTAACTGTAATACATATGTGCTATAAAGTCAGATCAGAAATATACATAAGCATGAAATTGATAATTATTTTGCCAGGATTATTCATTTTGTCTCTATGATAATTCAAATGATGTACTTACTCCCTGAGCAGATTGTTATCTTACTGGTTAGCCCGATACGCTGGGATGAGGATATTTTCTTTATGTACACTTAATTATGCTACAATATTACACTAAGCATCCCGCTATATGATCTCAGCTTAATAATACAGTAAAATATGACGGTTCCACGTTTCTTGCGCTGTCTATAGATATTTTTTCCTTGACAGCGATGACAGGCCTTTTTCCCGCCTCTGCGTTATTCCTTACAAATTGCAACCCTCATAGTTGGGAAAATAAAATTACAGAAGGGTTCCTTACCAAATGGGATTTGCCATAATTTCGTTATTCCCCGACAAGTTGCCGCAAACGTAATTGTTCCGCTTCGTAATATCGTTTTGATAATATATTTAAAACAATATATTTTCATATTTAATACCAGTGGCTGTTTAAAGTTAGTTCCTGGGTCATTAAAAAGTTTTGTTGTTACAGCGTATAATAATACTCTTATAGCTATTTTATCATAGCTGCTTACGTACATTGCTCATTAAAATGAAATTCGGGGTTTATGCACAGTACTGAACTAAAATGTTTGTCATTTTCGTGTTGAATTTTACTTCTTATTGTTAACATTTACAGAGCAAAAATAGGTATGATGGTTTATATCATATTGGTTTCAATATTTGCATAAATCAATTACTGAAACAATGAGTGGCTTCCTAATATTACACTCTCCTTATTCACAGATAGCGCAAATAGTTCTCAGACAAAATTATATATTATGGTGTGTATCGACAGAAAAAAGTACATTGCTAAAGTAAATAAATTAAACTATTTACTGGCAAAGGGCATTCATTTTGAATGGTACAAAAACATAAAAACAAGATAAATCAGAACACCATTCTAACGCCACGAAATCTCAGTAGTTAGTCAAGTGTCAGAATACAAATCCTGTGAAATTTCTTTATTTCATTGCGATAGAGTCGATTTTGCAATGTTTTTCGTGCAATAAGGTTTGTAGGGCTGGTGGGTGCCAATTTTTCAAAACATACCCCCTCGGAGCGGAAACGCGGGCCGCTTCCTGTAGGCTCGAGATCGATACCACTCCCCTCAGCTATTGTGGCTATGACCATGTGGAAATTACTAAGGATTTTTGAATATATTTGAGAATCGGAACTTATTTTCATGTAGTTCTTATTCTATTTTGGAATGAGTTTGCATATCTATATCGAGCTATATTTATCCCACTGCCGGAATACGGGACTTTCTGCAACCGAAAAGAGATTTAGGGTATAATCCGCCATGCTGCTCAATTACGGATTAGCGGGGGCTAGGCGATTTTCAATCGAACGTCACTGTCTTAGCTTAACGACTGTCATCTATCGACAACAGCCGGGACCAACGATTTAACGTGCCATCCGAATCGGCTTCTCCGTCCTTCGAAGGGCACGTTGTAGACAAACCCATCCATAGACAGGGTGTAGTTAATGTCACCTGCGTGCACGATTAGATTATGAAACGCCATCAAACTCCTCAAGACCCTATCAATCTCTTCAGCAGCAGGTTTTTAAAGAAAAGCAAACGTTAATGTTTCTCATATTCAAATATGTCAGCTATAATATGTAGCTATTAGGACATTAATTACAATGACAGAACCATTCGTACAACCATCATTATATTTTTTGCCTAAGAATATTACATTGTTTGTATGTAAATTACCAGCTTGAAATTGGGAATTGGGTTCTGGAACCAGCTGTGAGTATTGTTGGCGATCCCATGCTTACACACGGTATTGAGCCCTAAGTCCGTGGAGAGACTACTTCCCTTTGTGTGTTCTACTGACTGGAGAGTGAGGTGTGTTCCGAAGAGTTGTTAGATATGATTCCAATAGCTTCGTCGTACAACCGTATCGTTCGCCGCCGTAAACAATTTATCGTCACATACATATCACATACTAGAACTACAATGGTCGGGTACTGTGCGGTTTTATTTAAGTTATGTATGTAAACATTTAAGTTATGACATAACCTGCTGCTGAAGAGATTAAAAAAGAGAAAAACTTAAAACAAAAAATGATAAGATATAATATTGAAAATGTAAGACGTGTCTAAGTGCCCGTGAGGGTCTAAAGGCAAATAAAGATTTTTTATCTTATCTTTTATCTTTTAACCTCAGTATGAGTGAACGTCAGCAACACATGAGTAATGCCACTCCTTGCAAATGTCCATAGGCTATGGTAACTAGTTACCATAAGGCAAGCCGTTTACTCGTTTCCACCTGGTTTTCCCAAGAGATTAAATTATGAGGTTTTTGGGGTGTGAATACTTTTTACTGGTTTTTACGAAGCACATGTCTATAAGCTACGATATCGTTTGCCATCATCGTTAAAGGGACTTTCTTGCCACTTTAGTCTTTTAAAAAAAGCAACATGCTGTATTTGATATTCACGGCAAACTTGCGTTTCGAGGGCGCGTCAGCAAATTCCTTTATGTTATCAGACATTCAAACATCATGGCCGCTCTACATCCAGGCCTTGAACCCAAACCCGGCAACACGTGGTGTCGACCTACGGAATACCAAATGTTAGCGATCCCTGAAAGCTTTCAAAGCTGTTGAACGAAATTGGGACTTAAGCTTGTTTGTTAAAGTCCGATGGTGCTTGTAACATGCGGAATGGTCGTTTAGGGTTGGTATTTGAATTTATTTACATTTAATAATTTGTAGCAAAATTTAAATGAAATTCTACCTGCCGTACTGCGTACTTATTTCATTGTTCTAAATATAGGAAGTGTGACCAGCAAACTAATAATAACAGTCAAACATTTAATTCGTAATAATTTTTTATTTTTCCCTAATTAAATGTTCAGCTGCTTCGGATAGACACTAAGAAGTAATAAAATGTTTTATTAAATTATGTAAATAAAATAGTACAACTGTGGCTTTCGTAGACTTTAATTGTTGTTAGACATTTACGAGAAGAATGCGTTGTTTTTCTTTTGCTTTAGTTATTTTGCGTTACAACAAATAGGAACACACACGGGGTTGAGAAGTGGCAAATCGGTATCTTTTTATAGATAATATGATAAATAATTTAAAAAAGTACACGTTAGCGCGTTACTTTTTATTGTAATGTAGAAAAAGAAGCCAGAGGAAGCATTTTCTGTTACAAATGATTTTGACTATGAAAGCCAGAGTTTTGTTATTATTTAGTTTCTTTAAGAATATTTGAATTTGTAAAAATAACTTCCCAATTAAATAAACTTGGCAACTTAAAATCCTGTTATATTAGACGAGTTATTATAATATAGCACTCTTGTAAATCGCATAAGAAAAATAATGAACACCAATTATTGCGGGAAGTGTAGAATTACTTTTTGAACAACTTATAAAATAAACCAGCATAAGTCGCGCCTCATGTAAACCGCTTTGCGTGGACTATATATATATATATATAGTATATCTGGATCAGGAGCTCTCTGCTTATAGGTACTAGTAATATAAATATATCATAAATTTAATATGATTGTGCTACGGATGCTAATTTTAACTTGATTGCTTGATTGACTTATTACCCAAATTGAGAATAACTGAATTAATGAAAAATTGTTCATTTATTCTCAATTTGGGTAATAAAATTTTTAAAGTGTCAACCCTAGGAATAGGTACTGGCTGACCGTACGAGCTAACATTGTAGCGACGTACGACGCATACTTCAACGAATGTTAACTACAGGCGCCGTCAGAGGTTAATGTAAGAGCTTAACCCCGCTCTGTCGCCGAAAACAATGTCGCCTCCATATCGAACTTTTTCTTTTTTATAACAGAGCGTAAAAGAGAACTGTGAGGGAAAGTTTCTTATTCTCGTATTCCTAGTTTCACTGTAACATTAGTTGATTGCAATACCTACTTCGTTTTCACTTTGGGAGTATTAATCTACCTTGGAGTACTTTAATATAAAAACAATTGTATTTTTTGTATGATTTATAAGAATTCACAATGTTTGAAAAAATACACACCAAGTTCTTTCGATTATTAGAAATTGTTGTCATATTATTCACAATGACTAAGTGAAACATTTTTATTGTTCTGTTCAATATGTATTTAAGCACAGTTTATTTTCATAGCTATAATAATGATTGTTACTTCAGTGGCCCGTCGGAGTTTATACGAGTACAAAAATTTTAAAATATTTTTTATATATCTATAGTGAACATAAAATTATGAATATTACATTTTTACTGTGGAATCAACAAAATCAAGTACAAAATCTTTCTTCTTTCTTTCCATCGATATGGTATTTTTCTTCAAAACGAGTTCTTTGTTTTAAAGAGCTCTACTTAATGAAGAAGTAAGTACAAAACATGACATATTTCCAAACGTTGTCAACAAACTCAAGCTAAAGTGCTCTAAAACTAATTCGATTTATCTCGTATCAGCGTTAAGAGCTTTAAAACATTTAAAAGGTTGCAGTCAAAATTACATTAGGGCATTATGTAACTTGCGCCAACTTCTCCCCGTGATAGATGACAATTTAAACTGTTGGCAACACTGAGGCGTTTTAAAATCTTTTGCATGGTCCGTTAATAACAGTTTGGGTAAAAATATTTGTGTAGTTTAAAAAAGATAATGTTATTATGAGTAGCAATGGTAACATATTGTTGATCTTGCGTACCTACGTGTAAGAGTTTAGAGAAAATATTTAAACGTTAGAGTTATTTTAAGGTTCCGTATTTCAAAAGGTAAAAGGCACACTTAAAAGATCATTTCATATGTTAAATATTTACATTTAAACCCTATATGAGATAGGTATCTTAATATAGGATAGTCGAAAATCACTGTTTTATTGTTATATCTGTCTTTGCGCCTTTCTTTTGAAGTTCCCATTAAAACCTCTAGACTACTTATTGGGTCAACTCGAAGTCTGTTTACCATGTAATATCTCAAGAATAAATGTCTCATAGACAGTAATATAAGCAAAGGATATAGTAAAAAATGCCATGTAATTCGGTTCAAAGTTATTTATATTTATAATGTTTTTTTGATCTATAAGTTATTGCATGATGGCAACTTTATTTCATTCAATTCAATTTGTATTGTTGAAGTTGTGTATGTAGGAAATAATAAGTCCAAATTGTGTCACGAAATCCGTTTTTTTGTTTAAATTAACATTTATTGTAAACGATGATAGCGTGCATCAGGAATCGGGTATTTGTAATATTAATCACATATTTATTCCTATTAATTCCTTAACCACACTAAACATATTGTGCATTCGGCCGAGTTAGAATCAGGGTAATGCCGCGACGGCAACAATATACCTCGAAACTTATAAAGAAAAATCCTTTGCGCCGTACTAAAGTATTGTTCACAACGTTAACTTCGACGCGAGTTTGAATTCCAGGTAACTTCGGAACTGAACTTCGCTGGAGATGTTGACACCAAGAAATTCATTATTAGTAATAAACAATAAAATTCTCCCACAATACCTACGCATATAACAGAAGCACATAATAATATACGACCCAATATGCGTATGTTTGCGAAGCGAACGCCGCCTGGTGGGTTTACATCGCCCTTGTTTTTTTAGCCTGTTTGCTAAAGACGCATCTACATGCGGCCCTGCCTATGCAAACATTCAGTGTAAACAGGCCCTTATGAAAGGTTTTATTAAAACGCCCATGTCAAATTTTAGTGGGCTTTATTTAAAACCGTATGTGTTGACGTGTCCGATTTATTAAGGGTTGCCCCGTTAGTTTTTGTATCTTTTCATAACGTTTATGTAAAGCAAACTCACATGGTAACGATATAGGGGTATTTTTTATACTAAGTTAGATCAAATAATGAGCAAATAAGCATGTCTTAACCAATTTTAATGCCTATCCAGCTTAAGTTGTAGAATGAACTTTCTGCCGAGGTTTTCACAAAATAGACTGCGTATGTATGTATGTATATCTTCACGCAAGGTCCCTTGCGGGGCAGGCAGATAGGACCGAGCGCCATAAGACTAAAATTCATTGCTCTTTTCATGCACGCTCGCGCCGGTTCCTAGGGCTCCTGACATCACCTTCTGATAAAACACGACCAATTTGGTTATGGTAATCTCGGTCTCCCTCGGCTCCTACATCCTTCCACTTTCGCATTGTATATCTGCTTCGTCATTCTTTCATCCTGCATTATTTCTACATGTTCGAACCAACGGAGCATGCCTTTTCTTATCTTAACACCGAAACTCTCTTTCAGACCAACTCTCTCTCTTACGTAGTCATTACGAACGCGGTCAGCAAGCGTTACGCCACAAATTTTGTGCAATAGTCTCATTTGGACCGCATTTATTCTACTTTCATGCTCTCTCTGCTATACCCAGCCCTCACTTCCATAAGTTAGCGGATTAGCACCGCGTTGTGTATAGCGAGCTGTACCTTCTGGCTGAGATTTCTACATCGCTTTATTCACGCTATTCCCTGCGCTCAATCGTCTCTCCACATCAGTGGTGTTCATTCCATTGCTGCTTAAAGCGCTTCCAAGATAAACAACCTTATTCACTTGCTCCAACACTACATCATCAACCGTAATCCTAGTGTTCGTTCTGGTTGCCTCTCTTTCAAATATCATTATCTTGGTTTTCTTCAAATTCAATTGTAAGCCTTTCTTCCTTTGTTTGTAATTGTTGTAACTAGTGTTTGCAGTTCAGGTGGTGATTCTGCTATTAATACCCATTCACATTCCCTTATTCATATTTCTTATTCTCTGAAGACATCTGTCTAGATACAGGATCAATAACTGACAACTTATTGTTTTTGCAAAGATAATACGTAATCCAGCCACGCTTTCCTGTTTTTTTCCAAGGAGGATTCAACCTCCGCATCCCACTAGGCATCTCCTCTCAGTGTACAAAGTCTCTTTGCGCATCCACATGCTTCTTTCACACTGTCCACCATACTCTCTTTCAGAACTTTCCAACATTCGTCTACATCTGAGTTCGAAAGACTTGCGTTCGCCAGTCATTCACTGACTGTACGTACAAACGTAATCCTTGCACTTTTATATTCCAATTTTTCACTTGTTACGAGTATTATTACATTATTATATTCTTTCATGATCTCGGAAAGAAATACGCACTCGCAAGTGTCTTCACTTTTTGAAAAGGCCCACAAAACGGCTTATCTCCAGATAGTGGTTTGCTTCAAAAGTATCTCTGAAGATTCTTGTATCCATTAACGACTTTCGGAGACGTATATTTATCAAAATCAAACCAAACACACTTTTCTTTTCATTCCGTCTCCATGTGTAATTGAGAATATCCTTATGATGGAAGAACGTGTTCGACACACGGAGGTTTCGTTCCATACATACGTCTAAAAGTAACTTCCAATAAGTAATCAGCATCGTTCTTTGCTTTTATTTTATACAATTAGATTGGCAAACAAGCGTGCATTCACTCTCTATCTTCGTATGGACCAAGCGGAGCGTCACAACTGCTCCGCTTGGTCTTAACCGATCCATTTAGATCACCACAAATTATTATACGTTCATTCGCTTCAACGAAATCCAGAACACCCCTTATAGTCTTCCAAAACTTCTCGAGCTCCTGGGAATCAGCAGGGCTCACAGCATATGCTGCAACTAAACACACGCGCATAATCCCCAGTTTTATCTTAAACCAGAGAAGTGTTGGATCTAAATACTAAATCCTAATCTTTCACAGCGGCCAAGCGAGATGAAAGCACGAGAGCTACGCCAGTGCAGGCATGATCGTCTTGGTTCTCCCCGGACCACAGGGCCATCATGCATCGGGCAGATCTTAGGTGTCGCTTCCCTTTCGCTTGGTCTCTGACACACACAAAGCATCTAGGCATCTATGGTTCTCTATATCTATCAATTCATTCATCTTATTTTTTCTTCTGTCTCTCACATTCCATGTGCCTCTATTTCCGCACCGACGAGGGCGGCTTGGTGCGCGTCGCCTCCGGGGGATCCCCCAATCCGCGCATCCGTGCGCTTTGAGTCCAGAATTGCAGTCAACAGTGTTGGACTGGCAGGGTCGCGGCGTGCACGCTTTTGGTACCGACCTCTACATTGGCGAAATAAGGTGGGCACCATTATGAGAAGATTACTCTAGGCTGTTTAGGGGCTTCTAGGATTCGAAAGGTCTTAAATTGTGAAACAAAAAGCTATCTCGATCTCAACTCTCTTAGTCTCTGTTAGTGATCTAAAATATGATTATGGCACCAACACTCGTAACTTACCCATCGGTTAGTAGTTGAACTTTAAGCAAGTTAGTATCGATACAGCCACCTTACCGCGTAAACTGGAGTTTATTTTACCTGGATACGTGCCTCAGGCAATCCGATCTTTTCAGCCAGTCGCTCGCGTGCGAACACGTCCGGGTAGTGGGTTCGCTCGAACTCTGTTCACAATAAACACACATATTACAAGCTGTGAATAAATAATTAATTCATCTTCGTCTTCCTAGCGTTATCACTTAGGTCCGCGGCCTAAGCCTAAGTATTTGGAGAGGATACTGATTTAGACATGGAGCGACTGCCGTCAGACCACCACGACCCAGAGGGGAATCCAGACCTTTCTAATGTTAGGCTACGTTCGAAATTGAATTTCTTGAAAGTACTTTCTGTATAAATTGTAGTCGTGTATTTCTGTGTAAATTGTAGAATACCTCAATTTAATTAAAATATTTCAATAAATTAAAAATAATACCACCCAAGTGGAACATGAACTCACAGTACTGGGATTGGCGTTGTTCTATTTAAACTTTTTAAATAAGTTGATAAGTTGACCGACACTTTTTATTAATCTCAATTGAGTAACGGTCTTTACTTTATGTCGCGTCGCAAACAAGTAAGTCCCGATGTGAATGCACTTGATGTAAATAACTTGCCGCTATAAACGCTTCTAACACAATAAAGTATCGTTAGCTGGTTACCACCTCCGGCTATTGCAATGTCACACCAGCTATTGGTAGTACTTCATACTCATCTTGATCGGTCGCAAAAATGCAACATCTCTCCATAGAAATATTATTTAGATGAGATACATGACATTTTCCCAGCCTTATTAAGTATAGTTATATCACATTTATCTTTCCTCAGAACCTCGTATACCATCGGAAGGATACACTACTTGCAGGTGAGATTGCCTTGACTCGAAAGAGTGAATTGCTATCATGTTTACCAGTTCCAAATGTTATGTCATCAAAATGTTAATACGATATCAATAAAATAATAACTTCACAATTATCAAAATAATAAAGCAATAATCCTATATAGAACAGCATAACAAACATACAAACATCCAAGAACTAAGATTAACGCCGCTCCACGTCGATAATTGGGCGGCGTGGCTCTGGCGAGGGCAACACAAACATCAGGGGACAATATTTATTTACTTACTAATAACCGTGTTGGCAAACAATAAATACGATGAAAGAGAATTGCTTTATTGCATTGCTCCGGGGACCTCTTATAGCATTTTGACAGTGTTGACCGTCGCCTGAGTGGAGATTTTTGGATTTATTTGACAGATTCAAGTCAAGATTGGTAAAATTAATAAAAAACAGTAGCGTTATTCGAATTGGAATTAATTTGACAGTATTCATTAAACTAGTCCCATACGTCGCTTTTTGTGCCAATTCAAGAAGTTCTCCAAGCAGCAGTGAAATAACCGATGAGTTGTGATAGCATATTTGTGTTTGTAATCGATCACATAAATCAAGCAACGTCGACCGTAGCCTGCCAATGGATGAATTTATCAATCATGAGTTCTACTTGATTGCAGAGCACATGCGCTGTGAATCCCAGATATCAAACTAAGTTAAGTAGCGTTTGAGCGGTTGTTGCTGGCGGAAGTTGATCTCAGTCAATTCATAGTGAAGCGGTTTGGATCTGATCTCAATCTCGTATGGTTGAAGGGAAAACAGTGTCGCTGCAGTAGAATGTGTACGAGCTGATATGGAATACGTAGTAGGAACATCGGGGTAAATAATTATAATAATAAAAATAAATGGAGGAAAGTTTAATAACGCACGATACCTAAAACTGTACCTAATATTGTCATATTAGTAGATTCTCTTATTCTATGCTTGTTTAACATTTCACTGGTGTAATGTACTAAGATTGGATATGGTGTTCACAATCTGTTCTGTTTTAATCAGTTTTGTTTTATTTTCACTAGTCTTCTAATACTGTATGAAACTCGAACACTTTGTATTTTTACACTTTCTATCAGCAACTTACCCTTTTCAAGGCTGTCTATCTGGTCGTTGGTGAAGGAGGTCCTGTTTCTTTGAAGTTTTCTCTTGAGTCGTAGCCTCATTTGTGAATCTTCATCTCCAGAAGACGCATGCTCGCTGTTCCCATCTGATCCGGCCTCAGATTGTAGGGCATCTGCTGAAGAATTGTTCAATCAAAACATAATCTACTAGATAGCACGCGGCGCATTGCTGACATTTTATAATAACATTTTTTTTTACTATTAATTTCCAGGCTTGAGCTATGAGTTCACGATTAGATGAATACGAACAACAAACAAACAAATATTGATTTTAATGTGCAACAAGCTAAGCTTTTCTCGAGTTATATAAAAGTAGATGTAAAATGTGTAAAATATGTTTAAAATAAAAGAATATGTGTAAAATAAAAGAATATGTTTTCTTTTATTTTACACATATCTACCTACTTTCATATAACTCGACGTAACATTAATATTATTATTTTTTCTGTTTTAGTCACAAACTCTTAAAGCACCTACGCTCATATTGATTAGGTACCTATTATTGTATAAAAGTCAATATAAATTGTTTTTAAGTCACATTCCAATAGGTATAACCGTATACCTATTGGGTTTGGCCTACCTAAATTGGTGTTATAATTAAAAATAACGTCCTAAAACTGTGTTTAAAAATCAACAGTATAACCAGTATTGTAAATAGAATCAAACTCTATTGAATCATACTAATTAATGTCATATTTTCAAAATTGTCCACTCATAAAGACCCCAAACGGATACATACATATGTCACTGTTTTTGACGCAGAGGCAGAGATCACTGAGCCTACAGGGCTCTTTATCATGAACTATCAACACAAAGTACTCGAACAAAACGCACTCGACGACTATCAAGCAAATGCGTCAGCAGAATTGCACAAAATTACTCACAGAATTACAGACAAAAATTATATAGATAGTCACGTTGGTCCGCGAAACGTAACCCTTCGTACGAATAGGGAGGTCTTGTTAAATTTGTTGGATGTAAAAGTAGGGGTGGTAGCGAAATTAAACGTTACTCCTAATGCTGTCGACATGCCCTCGGCTAATTGATTAATTTGCTTTATGGTCGTACCACTTGAGTCTGGGTTCGATTCCGCTCACGGGCTGCTGGATTCTCTGAATGGGCCGACTGTTACGCAATCTGTCACATTTTTCGATGATACGCCGCTTGGATGTGGGCTTGAGCCAATATACTGATGCAAGTTGATTATTGAGCTTGTTCAATTACATAAAGTCTTATGAAATATTTGTCAATGGAATAAAACGAAATATACTAAAATCCCAAAGCATCAAAACCCACGAAAGTTATGAAATGACTGCACATAACTGTATATGACCGATTTTGTTTATGGTGCTGTTTTATATTTTTTACCATTGACACTCTAAAAAGGGCTCGTGATTCTTCAAAAACAGTGAATAAAACGCTCTTTATTTCACTGAGTGAATTAAAAAAATTGAATTTGTAACATGCGCGAATATACGGATTATAGTAAGATAAGACATAAATTAAAAATTTTAAAAACACACGACGAAAAAAACTTCAAATAAAACATTTCAAAAACCCACGACATTAAAACGTAATAGGATTCATAAAACAATTAGATATAATTCTCATTAATAAAGTCAATAAATGAAAAAATATTAATAATTACCATATCACAATAACTATTATATTGAATATTATTGTCGTGCATAACCTATGTTGTAAACTGTTATGCACGACGGCTGTTAATAATATGCTGTTCTGTGATGACAGAGAAAGGTTAATATTGATTTGAAGTTAATGTTGACAATTGAAAAGGAGAAAAAAGCTGAGAAGTAGGCGTTAAAAAAATAATAAGAAACTAGACCTTTTGACTATTAACAACATGGTAACGTAATGTATAATTTTTCTGGTTTTGTATACAGAAAGAAGTGTTTCGAATCGATATGGGGGACAACCTAAGCGAACTGTCTATGGGTTTCGGAATATATGTTAAGCCGTCAGTTTCGGTGCTTATCGATAGATGACAGGAGTAATGTGAAAGAGAAAACCGGTATCGCGTTAATATAAGATCTATTAAATAAATTAAATTAGTATCTCGTAGATACATATATTTTATTAGAATTTATGATAAATTTTCGCACACATAACCTGATTGCTAGAATCAGGCAATGTGTGCGAAAATTCAGTTACATTGCCAACGCCATAAAATGACCCTATCTGAGGAGAAATGTCATTAACATTCAGAATGAAAAAAATATAAATGTTAATTACTTTATTCACAACAGCTGCAGCCACGGCCCCTGTAGAGTTTGGTTTTTCAAGAGTTGCACAGGCACCAAAATTGAAAAGTAGCCTACTTCCAAGAACAGCACAACCCAAACTAAACACTATTCTGTAAGGGTAACATCCAATTAGTGGAAGAATTTTCAGAACACAATTTCGTTCGTTCCAGAGATGAACCCTAAATTCAAACAAACAGAATTAACTTTTCTAAAATATTAGCGAAACAATTCCTGAATATTTAGTGTATCTCGGAAATGACTCTGGATAAAATTTAGTGTTTAGATAATATTTTATAATTAAAATAATATTTTTAAGTTTAACTATATAGGTGCCTCTACACAGACATATTAACGTCGAATGAGGCTCATTTGTCTGGTACAAATTTCCTTTTTTTTTAATATTGTCTGACAAATTACACAGCGCCATCTAGCCCCAAAGTAAGCGAACCTTGGGTTATGGGTCCTAGTAGTAAAAAAAAAAATACAAAATATTTTATTACTTATTACAAGTTTTAGTTACATGGTTTGGGATCTCTTCTTTTAGGTTCTTCTTTTAAGTTATAAAACCTGTATGAGTAGTAGTTTTCATTTAAATGCAAATCACGTAGATTTATAAATATATAATATCATAGCCTTACTTAATTACGAGATCGGCGGTGCAGTGGTTAGTAACGCTACTTGGACACTGACGCTCGTAAGTTCGATTCCCACACAGGAAAAACATTTGTGTGTGCGAACACGTCTATTTGTCTTCGTCTGGGTGTTTTGTAGCCTAATATATGTTAATAAGAAAAAAATGCATTTATGTATGTTTATCAGTTGTCTAGTGCTACATAGCAACAACATACAGCCCACCTGATGTAAAGCGGTCACCGTATCCTATAAACACTTGCAATATATTAAGTATCACCCGCGCGATGCCACCTCTGCTGCTAACACAGCAACTCCATAGGAACTTACCTCACTCACACGAGGGAACACAACCCACTAGGCAGTTGTTATTTGGCTTCGGTTTTCTGTGAGGTGGAGGTAATTCCTCAGACGGGCTGCGTCGATGCGCCCTACCTCTCTTAAAATACCCAGTCCAAGACAATCAGACATGTTCATGCACACAAAAGTTTGTCCTGTGTGGGAATTGAACCTGCGAGCGTTGGTGTCAAAGTAACGTAACAGCGCATTTCGCCACTGCGCCACCGAGCTTGTCAAACTTCGCTTACTTTGGGGCTAGATGGCACTTTGTAATTTGCCCGACAATATTTATTATTATTTACTTATAATTCAACATAAACATATTCATTCGCATTAAACGTATGTAACAATTACGTTAGGTAACATACTAACGTAACGTACCCGCATTACCACGGGTATTCCTCATATGTAAGCTCAGAGGTCCAATAAAATTTCCTGTTAGGCCTTAGATAAATTACCGTAGGCATCCCAGGGCGCCTCGTGGGGGTTTTCGGGACGAGCACAATTTTACTGCGGAATAAAGAACCCTAGTTATATTTTTATTATTACTCAGAACTAAGGTCAATCTAGTTAACGTTTGATATACTTATATAAAAGTTTTATAGGTAGTTCGTTTTGACATATAAAAGAACGAAATATACATGAAAGAGAATTTTGTGGCGCTCGGTTCTTTATGCGTACCCCGTGAGGGACCTGACATGAATCTTCATGTCATGTCCTTTGCGAGGTAGGCGTAGACAACCGAACGCCATAAAACACGTAGATAGAACTTCGAAACTGAGGAGCTTACTTTAATAAAAGCACTAATGGTAGACGTTATTTGTCACGTTAAAGTTTCTTAGTTCCATTTCTTGTTTTAACTATTAAAATACTAGATTTCTTTAGACTTGTATGAAGCTACTTTGCTAGGGTCATGTGTCAGAAGCGAGCTCGTCGTGACCCATGCATGCCTATACACAGACTGCAATTCTGGATCATATTGCATCGTCGATATGCGTACTAGAGTATTCCCCGGATCCGCTGTCATCGGTGCAAAATACAGTACGTGCAGTAAAGGGGCCGCCACCCTTCTCGCACCTCCAATTCCGGGAAGTCGAGGTGAGCTGAGAACCACATGTGGAAGAGATTAATTGAATGATAAAATGAACGAGCTGATAAATACTTTGATCATGGGTAAATAGATGCTTTGCTATTCTATCTTTATTATTTCGTTCATTATCAGAGTCAGCAGCTCAGGATAGAATGTCTTATCCTTCCATATCTCTCTCTATTTCCTGGCATATCCGCATTAAAGCAATAATTCAACTCCTCATTGTAAGTATGTAAGAAGAATATCTTTTTAGTAATTTTTTTGCAAAATTTCATGGAACGAACTACTTCTTACGAGATTTGTTGAGCACAAATCTCGTAAGAACCAAATAACTTCTATATGGTGTGCCTAACCTTACGTTTTATTTTTATTGTCATTGTTGTTCCAAACAAACATGTTCTATTTACAAAGACAGTTCAGTGTCCAAGTCGCCGCGACCGAGTCGCGTTCCGTTTCACTCATAACATGATTGATGCGAGACATTCGCTCAGCAAAACATGGCGGCTTTCCAATCGGTTGACAATTTTGATTGATCGCTCGGCGTTCGCGACGTCGTCGGCGGTGTGCTCACGCCCTTAGCGCGTGACGCTTCGCTAATGAGATCGAGTCATTTATAAATGAAAGATTTGTTTTCGAAACTCAGATGGAATTAACGATCGGAATCGAAACCTGAAAATTAACGATTTCTTTGCTACTTGCACTTTGATTACATATGGTCACTTTTAAGTAATTCGTTTATTTATTCAAGATAAATATTTTAAACTACTATTTAAAATAATTTATCTTTTAAATTAAAAATACATTCTATTATTTCGAAAATAAACAATCAGCTTATGGCAATCAGGACCTCTGTAAAAGTATCCTCTTTGAACGTACCGTTTGTAAAGATGAATATTTTTTCCATCCCACAATCCCCGTTTTCATTATTTATTATAGGCCCCAGCTTCTGAATATAAAGGCAGAATTCATTAAAAAATCGATTCGAGAGACGTCGGCACTTAGCCACAATTCCACCAATAACGACCTACAAATGATTGAAGAAAAAACTTCCTCGGAAGGTCTCGGAGGGCGGTTGAAACACGAAAAATACATAAGAGAAAATAATAGTAGTAAGAAAATAAGAAAAAGAAACGAAATAAAAGTGGGGGCGGTGAAAAAATTGGAGAAAATAAGCACAAAGGGGAGCGAAGAAAGTCGGGTTTCGGCCGTTTCGGGGAGATAAGGCGGAATCGGAGTTATCGGGGCGAGCGCGAAGGTGGGGGCGATTGCTGGCGCGATTATGTGAGATCGATACTGTCACTCACTGGCCGCGGCCGAGTTGTGGGCGACCGGCGGGCTGCTATCGCTGTTATCGATTCCAACGATTTGTCGATTGTCGTGAGCCAATTTACCCACGTCTCAGTACAAATTGACCCATGATTTTTTGAGGTGATTAACGGTCAATGAAGTTTTCTACTGATCTTTTATACATTTCATGGTAACATACCGGCGCGCAAATACCTCCATCATCTTACTATAGTCGTTCCTGTTTAAGGCTATGCACCTTAAATTTTTCCTTAACGACTGCAACGATGCAGACTTGCCATCTAAAAGAAAGAATGATATCATTTTTCACTCAGTAGTCGGTAGATATGTGTAATTCAGTCAGTAAACCGTATATCAGACGTGATAATGTAGCACTATCTCATTATTTTTAATGGCACTCTTGCATTCTATATCAACATTTCAATTCTTGCTATTGAATGTAAATAAACCTGTAGGAATAATATGTACCATTGCTTGCCTGTGGATACATATGAAGGAATGTGGATGCAGTATGTACTTACACAATGTTTTGCATACCTTAAATTCTGTATCGCTATAGCCTATGAGTTGACCCCCGCGACCTAAGAACGCAGCCTCCTGCGGCCGGACAGGCGCGACTGGACTAATTCGCAACGCTTCCGCAAATAAATACAGCTGTGCGTGTACATATTCTTGGAAGAATTCATTACTAAAAACTTGTACATTTGCTTATATTTATAGGAAGATAATTTGTAGCAAGTGGATATATATAGCAAGCCACTTCCTTTGAATTTAAAATACGTCTAAAAGGGTTTGTTAAAAAAAAGGAGTTTTCTCGCAATTTGCCTGTCTTTTACGTACCGTTACTTGCTGTTTATACGAATTTTTAATTTTGTGTAGTATTAGGGTATGAATGTTTGTCATTTTAGCAATACAAAAAAATATATATTTTTAGACATTACACTAATACCTAAAACATTCCAACAAGATTTACATCCATACGTAGGTATAGGTGCTATAGACTAGAAAGATTTTATATTATCTCGTCTAACAAAATCGGCAAAGAGGTATGCCAAAATAAAGGTCGAAATCAGCAATCCAAAGAACTCTTTATTAATATGTGATTCTACAACAGCAAGTAAATTAATTATGCTTGTTTTTGGAGATAAAGTTAAGACACACATGTCTAACTCTTGACGTAAAAAACATCAGATTATTTATATATTTACGCCAAGCTCCTTGCGGCTTGGGGTTGTCTCTTAAATCAGATACCTTGATTCTCAATAAATTGTTTCATATGAAACCGTCGAAGTCTTGCTAAAGAGCATTAGATCACAAGCTTAGGATATCTCAGAAAAAAATATCTTACAGTTCAGAAATCCATTGAATTAAGAGATGATTTCATTTTAATCCCACTTTGGGTCGTTCTTTAATAGACTAAAAATATAATTTCTCTTCATATTTTTTATTCTTTTTTGTATCTGTTATAGTTTTTTGATATTGGTAATTGATATGGGTACTATTAATTATTTAATTTGTATCAAATGCATTACACTCACCATATTCCCGATATTCCCGCGTAAAAATAAATAAAATGTAAGGCACAAGTTATTGATTGACCAATGTATGCATATGATAATTCGCATAAAATAGTTAGTTGTACAGATGTCATAAATAAAAAAGTCATGCCGTTGAACATGAATAAGTAATAGTAAAATATTTTTTATCAAGCGCCATTGGTTGTTTGCGAGGCTTCCTACTCATTAATTGTATGTAAACTCTATTTTATACAAGTTTTGTTCACGCGTCGATACCTCCGAGTGCTACGACCAATGTTTCGGAAATTCCAAAAACGAAAACAAAACCGGCTGGCGTAAATTCGTTCCAAAAATTCCTGGCCATTTGGGATTGATTGGTTGACTGACTTTAACATGTAAACTTTTACGTAAAACTTTTCGTAAAATCTGATATTTTTTAGGGTTTCGTACCCAAAGGGTAAAACGTAACCCTATTACTGAGACTCCGCTGTCCGTCCGTCTGTCACCAGGCTGTATCGCATGAACCGTGATAGTTAGGCAGTTGAAATTTTCACAGATGATGTATTTCTGTTGCCGCTCTAACAACAAATACTAAAAAATAGTATAAAATAGATATTTAAGGGGGCTCCCATACAACAAACATGATTTTTTTGCTCATTTTTGCTCGATATTGATAACGGCAACAGGTAGACGCTTGAAATATTCACAGAATATTTAGTTATATATTCACTTCAAGAATAAATAATTAAATTAAAATAAAACAAATATTTAAGGGGGGCTCCCATACAATAAACGTGATTTTTTTGCCGTTTTTATAGATAATGGTACGGAACCCTTCTTGCGCGAGTCCGACTCGCACTTGGCGGATTTTTTTTTTAAATTACCACTCCTCACGCCTAAGTATCCTTATGTTCGATTTTATATTTAGCACATATATATTGTGGTTTAAATTAAGTGACATAATTCTCATATATAGAGGTTAAATTTTTCCATCGTTTGCAGGGGTTTAATACTATGTCCGAAAAATACCTTTGCTAGTCATTCTTTTAGACCCAATTTGATCAAATAATTATAAAAATATACAAGTCATAGTCAAGTATAGTCTTTTAGAGCTTTTTTTTAAACTATTCGACGATTTGTGTAACTGTAACTATTTACGCAGCGCGTGCTTGATGGATGATTTAATGTGACTTAATTCATAAATGTGATCATATATATTAGCTTTATTTCGCGAAAAGTTCTAATATAATACCGTTAAACCTTCTTAGGTAATCGTTCTTTCTATCCGTGAAACCCGTATGAAAATCCATATAATAGTTAATAATATAGACTATTCCGAGCAAAGAGAAACTCGGTGCAGCGGGGACTTTAATTTATAATAAGTAGTTATTAGTTGCTGCTCACGGCTATGCTTATATGAACATGGTTTTTAAGTGTATCACAAGAACCCTAAATATTTCATGGATTTAAAGATACATTAGTATTCCGGGTATAAATTGTTTCTGTGTAAAATTTATTCGCAAATACGCGTTATTTTTGTGTGATACATTTACAACCGACGGACATACAAACAAAAAGTTTACTGTTTTGGCTTTTGTATTCAAAATATAGTTGGGCTACATCACGATTAAAAAATTATATTGCATGTACAAACTCGACTAAGATTTTATTAAATAGATTGCGTATTTGTAAAGAAACTTTGCTTTTGGAAAACTAAAAACTTAGAAAATACTTGGACGATTCCTACTAACATAACATACCACCTGCTTCTAAGAGTTTCACTGAATTTTGAAAACGACTTTATATTTTAAAATGTATGTTTTTAGTAACAATGAGAGGGAACGGCGAGGATTGAAGGGAAGGAAGTTACACAGTTCTCTGAGTGATTCTCTGGAGTCCATGTTATTAATAGAGCGGATGGCTCTTTTTGTAAGTAAAATAATCTTTCAATGTCAGGAGCCTTTTCCCACAACAGCATATACTATACGACATAATGTTGTAAAAGTTATTGAAATTGTCTAGGCACGCTTAACAATGAATGCTATTGGTATTAGCGAATCACTCTTCTTCTTCTTAACATTATCCTGTTTCCTAATCCATTAGGCGGGGTGCGTTACCTAAGCCTGCGGATTTGGCAAAGATACTGATTTTTACATGGAGCGCGATGAGATTTCCACAACCCAGAGGAAAATCCATACTATACTTAGATCTTTCGACATATAATTTCTTGGACGTGCGGGTTTTCTTACTACATCTTCCTTCATTGCCGAGCAAATGATAATTAAAACATGAGTACTTACATACATAAATCCAAAAACACAAGTTTAGTGATACATGCCAGGATTCGAACTGGAGACCAGTTGGTCAATAGGGCGGTTTTTTATCCACTTTATTACTGATGTTAGTGAATCAGTAATACTGGAGTAAGTACTACGCAGCGAGTGCCGAACGCAGTAGAGACTGACCGCTGGACAGTCCATCATCTCCGGGAGAGAAACAAGTTATTGTACGTTTTCTATAGTAATAATGTATATTATATGAGTATTTACTCGTCAGTATGTATCTCCAAATATCCGGCTACACTATATAATTTTATTACGATCCGTTCAGCAGCTTAGCCATGAAAACTAACAAACAAACATACCCATAGATTAAAAGAACATAGTTACTTTTGCACTTACTATATTAATGAGGATATATTGTTTTAAATTTGTTCAACTTAAGAATATTGCAATGGAAAATCGTCGCAAAGTGGCAAGTCGAAAGCAATGACAACACAAATAATTTAACCAATCGCTTGCACTGATTTGTACACACTGCGCACACAATGAGCGTACACAGTGGTTGGAATAGATTACACTGGCAACACAGTGGTGGACGCTAATCATGCAGTAATAAACTTGACTCATTGATAAACACATTATCGTGTCATTTCGATTTATAGTGCAGAACGCGCATTGTTTTAGGTGTTTTATAACAAAGCTCGCATCTGTTCACGGCTTCGTTTCCGTGGGCCCCGGGATGCGGCAAAAATACTTCTTCATTGAAGTTTTAGGGCGTTTAACTTTTTTTAAGGTATTTACTTACACTGGTATTTTTTTGTTTAGATGTTGGACTATATTTGTAGTTTCTGAACCAAGTATGAAAAATCTTTTTTTTAATGTCCTAGCGTTCGATCGGACGATCATTTGATTCGATCATTTGACGAATTCGGCGTTCATCTAAACCCTTCGTAATTATCAAAACATATACATATATATGTTATGTTTTAGTACTGATCCGAAGGCCAAGACTTACCTACCGTGATCAAATTGATCGTGACTTATCAGAAGGTGATATCAGGAGCCTTAGAAACAGGCGGGCGTGCATGAGAAGAGCACTGAATGCTAAAGAAGCGAGTGAGGTGTGTAAGGAAGGATTGAGTCATGTGGCGCTCGGTTCTCTCTGCCTACCCTGCCTATAATTTCCATTACTCATAAGTCTGTTGTAATTAAATGCCTATATTACTTAAATTCCTAAAATGCATCTCGTTTGAAATTACTATGGAACGAATGAAGTTAAATTGAAAATAATAATGAAGCGAGTATACAATGAAACAGGAGAATACCAATCACTTCAATTAAATACCTCTCCTTTCGCCCACAAAGAACTGTATTCGAAACAATAAATTTAATTGATTTGCAAAGTGGTTTCATAGTAACAGTGCAATGGATGTTGAAATCAAGAGCACTTATTTGCGTGCCACGTGTTGAACCTTATCACCAAGCGTTTAAGGCTATTGTATTATTAAAAAAATTGTAGAAACCGGCGGTTTATTGAAATTGATCGGTGTTGAGGGCTTATTGTTTCTATAGGCGTTTGTGAATTCGTAGGGGTGGGGAAAAGAAGGTGAATTAAATTTATATTGCAATTAATATTAAATGTGTTTCGGGGTGGCAGTTTTTCACTATCGTTATTTGAGGCAAGTCAAGGTTTTAGGAGGCTAAAAAGCATTGAGCATGCATTAATAGAGCGATGAATATTACACAACCGAGTGAAGTGTGTAAGGACCGAATCATGTACCGTTGGGTTCCCAAGCCTGTAAGGGATAATGTCATTACATTATCCCTTACAGGGTTGGTAGAGATATAAATTGATATAGATAAGTAGATTATACGTATACTTTAATTTTTCAAGTTCCTAACACCGTATTTATGATGTAAGGTTATTAAAAGGTACCTACTCATGAAATTATCGTTAAACTCCGTAATGTCATTCTAACGATACGTGACGTAATAAACCTACGCGTTTATTTAATACTGGATTTCAATAAATTTCTCAGACATTTACCAGATAGATTTAAATTCCAGCTAAGGGAACTATTGCCTTCATAATTTTAACACCAATACTCATTCCATATATACACATTATATGTGGAATGGGTATTGGCAGGTATTATTATTTTATCGATCGAGGGTTAAAAAAATCACAAAATGTCAAATCCCAAAGTCACCACTCCCCTGCAACCCCCAAGGGATCACATATTACATAGTATCAATTGGTCCAGTTGAGCTGGCAGTAATAAAAACCTACCCTATACGTGGGTAATTCTGGCCCCACCGAGTCATTAAGCGGGTGGTTGATTATAGGATTCTTTGACTTGACAAATGTGCTGTATCTCTTATTTATACATTATTGGCATGTAAGTGGTTCGCCCTGATCTTTAGGGTCAATACCAACTATACCTACCTACACGTGGCGCACCTTAGCAAATAACAAACAAATCTCTGGCGCAGACCTCCGTGTTTAGTAATTGTTGTTTGTGGCGAAGTCAGAAAACTTTATTCTTGGGAGTCAGTGAGGTTATCAGTAAACCCCGAGAAATTACTGCAGTAAGGAATGGAGCAACGCGCTCTCTTACTTACTCAATACTTCTTATATTGCACACCTAGGGGGCCATATGCTAAGTTCTCCATTTAGCATAGTGTAATGTGATATCTGCCATATTATTCTAATTTCATATTAATACTTGTACAATATCAGAAGTTCTTTACCTATTTAAATATATATTACGTTACTTGCACAGTAGGTAGAGAAAACTCACGACACCTCATTCGTTTGTCTAACATTCATAGCTGTTTTCATCTCATTTCAATAAAACATCACGATAGATGAATCTCTTGCTTCCTACGTCTTTCCAATATCGGAAGGTCCATGAAATTTATTATTATTGCACAAATATAAATCATACATACAAATTTTACAATAACTTATTCGTTCATATTACTAAAGTTTAGTTCGTGTTAAAGTTATTTCTTATTCGTGTCCGAAAACAGAATGACAGCCGTCGACACTTTCAAAATCAGTTTACAAAACAAAATATTTTTAAACAAAATTTGAAACAAATAAGTCAAGTGCGAAGTTTCGAAACAATATGGCGGACGGGAGGGAAGTCGCCTTAGACAAGGGTCTTTGGGGTCATCCGCTCCGTGAAAAGTGAGAAATGTAAGGTGAAGTCGGGACTTGGGCGGATTGACTGAACATGCTCCAGTTTGACCGCCGACATCATTCATTTGTCGTATATCGTATACCGTTGTGCGTTGCTCCTTCTGTCCGCGTGTATGTTACTCAACTCCTAAATGGTTGGACCGATTTTGATGATATTTGTGTATGTTTAAGTTGATTCGAGATTCACAAATTGATCCGGTAAGTGGCGCTACGATTGGGATATATGACTCATTGTTTTTATTTTCGGTCAGGGCAAAGAAAACGCTTTGTATCCCTGTTAGGCACATTGCGCTTATGAAGGAGTATGAGATTTGACATAGTTGAAGTTCATATGGAGAAGGAATGCAAAAAGATAAAAAGTAATAACATTCAGACTTAAAAATTGAAAGACTTATGCCCAATGAGCGGCCATTAGCTTATATAATATTCTCTATTAGTCCCTGTACATTGAAATATACATAATAATATATTTATATGCGTATATAGACAAATGCTAATAGACAAAAAAAATTACGTGGGTTATTAATTACGTCCAGCACCATACCATATACCATAATAGCCATAAGCTGTCTAATGGCTAATACAATACAAATATTTTGGAGCATGCTGTATACATAACAGGCATATAGAAAGTACCTACTACGAGTAGAAACAATACGGAATGACGGTATGATGAATCAGGAATGCGTAAGTGGAAGAATGCAGGAGCCGAGGAAGGTCACTAACAAAATTGTCTAGTTTTATCGGAAGTCGATGACAGCTCTTTGAACCGTCGAGCGTGCATGAGCTATGAATGTTAAAGATGTTAGTGAGCTATATAAGGATCGAGTCATGTGGAGTTCGTATCTCTCTACCTACCCTGTAAGGGACTTTGCGTGAATATATAGATTGGTAGTGATACTGCACAAGTGCGTCATCACGTATTACTTTAATACAAGATCCATCTTACATCTGTATTTTTATAGAACGTCGAGAGACATACAAACATACAGTCCACCCAGTGAAACATTTATTGAATTGAGAATTGAAATAGCTTTTCTGATAGCTATACCATATATCCTCTATATCTTCACGCCAGATCCCTTCCGGGGCAGGCAGAGAGGTCCGAGCGCCACGTGATTCGATCCTTACATACCTCATTCGCTTCTTTAACATTCATTACTCTTCTCATGCACGCTCGCCGGTTTCTAGGGCTCCTGACATCGCCTTCTGATAGAACACGACCAATTTGGCTATGGTAGGTAAGTCTTGGCCTTCCTCAGCTCCTACATCCTTCCACTTTTGGCATATATCCGATACTGCCAATCGCTGGATACTAGTAAGCTACAGGTGAGCTGTTGTGAAAGTAGCGGGAGCGACAACGTACGATACCTACTACTTGTATGGCAAATGTTTATAGACTACAGTAACGACTCTATATCAGGTAAACCGTATGTTTATTTACCTTCCAATGTTGTTTACAAATATCCTGAAAATGTTAGACGTGGCACTAATATACACAGTTTTACGCAAATTAATATATGAGATTTTAATAAATATCTAGTAAATAATTTAGCATCCATTATTACATACAGACAAAAAAATACACAAAGGATATAATCTGGCGCGCCGCAACAAGCTCCAGAGGTGTTTGGGAAGAAAGCGCCAACAACCACCCCACCCCTTACCTCCACCCAACCCGCCCATCATTGAAGAAAACAGGGGTAGGTAGAGTTACTCGTCCGTTTTAGGAATTTGGACGGAACTGGCGTCAATTGCTTCAACAATGCTTCTACTACTCGTTTAGAATCGTGTCGTATTTTTAGCACGAAGATCACATCATGGAAGGTAATAAAAATATATGCAGTTTTCTTTTTTATTAAAATTTGGTTATATTAAACAGTCTTCGTCAAATAGCCGAAGCTTTTTTAATAATTTCTGTTGTATATAGCCTACTTTGGGAATCAATGATCTAGCTAGAGAATGCTTGAGCGATACTTCCTCTCTTACAAGCGTATGTCGATTTTTTTATACTACGCCGGGAGGAATACAAGCATACGGCCCACCTGATGTAAAGCGGGTACCGTAGCCAATTAACGCTTGCGTTATATTAATTATCACTCGCGCGATGCCTCCTCTGCTGCTTACACAGCAACTCCTTGGGAGCTTACTGGTGACCTCACTCACACGCAGGAACACAACAACCCTCTAGGGAGTTATTATTTGGCTGCGGTTTTCTGTGAAGTGGAGATACTTCCCCAGGCGGGCTGCTTTGATGCGCACTACCTCTCTTAAAAGACTACGACTACGATAGCTGTTCCGTACCAAACGGTTTATGTATAAAACGTCAAGGTTTTTAATAAAAAATAAATAACACAGGGATCAGAGAAAATGCGCCATTCCCTGTCCTCGTAGCACTTCGAAAGGGTCTCCAACGACCAAATAGGCTATTGGTATGTAGAGAGAATTGTCCTGTAAAGAGAAGGCTCTTCATTGTAACTATATAGAAGGTAGATAGGTAACATATCTTCAGTCTTTCTGCTGTAATTCGAGCCATAAATCTTGCTGTAACCACTCATTTTCGCTATTGCCCGCTGCAATGTGCAAGTGAGGTATTATGATATACCAGCTGTGTATCATAATACCTCACCTGCACATTCTTCCCCGCGGAATAGGTATTTTTTATTATTTATTTATATTAATATAAATAAATACAATTTCTAAAATAAAAGTAGCCTAAGTTACTCCTTATTACATCAGCTATCTGCCAGTGAAATCCCATCAAAATCGGTCCAGCCGTTTCAGAGATTACCCGGAACAAACAGCCAGAATGAGAGACAGACAAAAATTGTAAAAAAAATATTTTGGTATATGTGCCGTGTATACATCCATGTGCATTTAATAAAAAGCGGTTATTTTAATATTACAAACAGACACTCCAATTTTATTTATCTGTATAGATGATGTTTGATGTTGCCTAATTATTTATTGATATCTTAAACTACAGTAAATTGTAGTTTACAGTATATATATTTTTTTACAACTAGATTGGCAAACAAGCATGCGTCCTGCATCAGATGGTAAGCGGTCACCGCAGCCCATTGACGCTCGCAACACCACGGGGATGTTACTCGCGCGCTGCCAATCTTGTGACCTAAGACTGTTTCGTCACAGTACCCAGTAATTTCTATGCCATATCTCACCCTTCAAGCCGAAACACAGCAATATAAATATAGCTGCTTGACGGTAGAAATAGGTGAGACAGAGGTACCCATGCAGACGACTTTTGTACAAAGTCTCCCTCTGGTATATCCTTCATTTGCACTAGCTATTAATTAAATATAAATAAAACCTAAAATAATAACTATTTACATATTAATCTCTTCTTAGATTTTTGTATGTTTTGCTTGAAAATTAGGTAGTTTATGATCATTGGTTAATTCTTTTACTACTATTGCCATGGTCATATGTTATAAAATAGTCACCAATTGGTGAAGATTTAACGAAGCTTGACTTTGTTAAGTCTATTTCGTACTACACGCCAGGGTTTGAACCGGGGACCAGTTGATCAATAGGCCGATTCCTTATCCACTGGGCTATCACTGCTCTTGTTACTTACCCGATGTATTTGAAACTATAGTTGTATAGTGTTTTATTCAAAGCGAACATTTCCGTATACACCTCTTGGAAAAATGGGATACTATGTTACATTTATAGATATCTCGAGCGCAAGAAACCTATTTTCCTTTCCGAGATCACAAGCCGTACGACTCGTGTCAAAGACGCCGTGGAATGGAAAAAGAACAACGCTTCGCACTGACGCCCCTTTGCACGCTACTTTATAGGTACAAGTATACGATATAGGTGCAAAGCTGTTTGACCGCCTGTACAGTCGCTTCAGTACTGTTTTAAAGTATCTCACATATTTATGTAAGGTTACTATGTGACTAATTTGTGCCTGCGGCTTTGTTCGCGTGGGTTTTGAATGAAAAGGCTCAGATTTCATCGTTTATAAGAACACTAATGAAGCCTCAGAATGGGGATGCTTAATACAGAAATTTAATTTCCAATATCAGGAGAAAACGATTTCTATATTATCACTACATTGTGTGTTCGTTTGGAATAGTCCTTGTTCCATTTCACTGAGGTTTATGAACAAATGGCACACGTCATTTTATCAAGTTATTACACATATTATAATGCGCCATAACATGTCAGTAATATAAAATTTACTTGTTAAGTAATTACAAATATCAATACTCGTTTAATGTTAAACTGCATAACTACCTCAAAAATATGTTTCATTTTGCGTTTCTTGCTGTACGTTGATATGAAATTATTCCACTTAGAATTTTACTTTACAATGTGCATTTTAAATTAATTGGTCAATATATCTCTATATCACCTTCACTTCCTGAAATCACATGTGTCAAAAGACACATTAAGCATTGCAGAACCATGAATTTACATCATGTCCTGCGTTGATTCTCAGAACAATAAAGTTCTAGGCAATTGCCGTTCTAGCGCTTGCATATTTTTTAAACATATTTTTACATATTTAAACCATTTTTACTCTTATCGTGCGTGATAAGAATGGTACAAATATTAAAGAGTCAAGATTGAGGTGTCGGTGTATGTACTTTTTATGAACTATGAATTAGTTTTCCGTTTGTGTATGTTGCAGTGTAAATAGAGTAAGAACAAAAAAAAAAAAATCGCAAGATTTAAAGATTTCTTGTATACATACTAGGTTATTGTTGTACTACTTGGTTTTCTGCGGATTTTGAGTCGTTGATTTTTATATAATTTTCCACGAGGCTACTGTAATTTATACTATGTGAAAATCTTCGACCATGTATCGACTAGGTACATCTTCACCATTTAAAATATTATACTATTTCGATTAATAAGACAGAACGTTATGACAGAGGGCTGTATTTGTTTAGCCCCCTGATATATTAATATAACAGATCCTAAACCTAAAATTAGTATTTCGTTAGCCAATTTTAGCTAAATACAATTTAACAAAAACTGTTTTAGTAATGCAATCGTATATACGTAATTTTATTTAAACAGTTTAGTGTTCGGTTAGATTCAGTATTAGGTACGCTGTTGTTTGGCGCTGCGTGTCGCGTGGCTTGTTGTGACACGTCTTGTTTACCACAGCTACTGTATCACACATTAACATTCTAATTGGATGCACTGCTCTATATATGCTTCATTAAAAGCTTCAATACAATTACATCTAGGAATTATTTGCAACATTTTGTATACATTTGAAGAATCAGATGGGTAGTAGTTAATTGCCTATTTGCTATATTTCAGTTATTCAGTGGAGAACCTACTTGTGAAGGGGGTTCCCTGCCGCGGAATTGAATGGAATGGAAGCGTTAATTTGAGGCGCAAAATCACGAAAATTCTCAAGAATTCTTGCAGCTACAACGCTACGCTGTAGCAGCTGTTTAAAGTTCACGGGTAGAAGTTCGGTTATTTAGTATTAAAGAGTACGTGAGCCTGCTTCATAACGGCTTGACACTGAGTGCATCTGAGTTTGCTTCACTTCCCGGTTGAGCTTCCCACTTCCATTCCATTCCGCGATATTATTGAGCTCACATTGCAATTTTCTTTAGGTTAAAATTTGTAATGGGTTCCAAGACACCGTAGTTTTTAGTGTCGTTATTGGCTGTAAGTCATGAATGGGTTAGCTGGTGTTGCTATTACCTCTTCGAGAGTGCAAGAGATCAAGCGGTGTGAGTATATATACTTCTTACATCGGGAGGCAAAGAAACATAGTACCGCCCAGTGCTGGTGAAGTGGCTACCGTAGCTTGTGGATGTTGGCATCACATTAGCAGCGTCGCTGACAACACATCAATCCAGCTGGTTTATGATCTCACTCAGTGCAAAAATACAACAACCCTCATGGGTTTTGTTATTAGGCCTTGATTTCTTGAAAGATGGAGGTACTTAACCCATCCATCCATCATACCTCATTACCAATATGAAGTTATGTCTATAGATTTTGTTGAGCCAAATAGTTGAGAATGAGCAGTAGAAAAGAGATAGTGTGTCAACCCTAGTTCCATCCTACCGCCCATTAGCTCGTCTTCCATTAAAATCTTATGGCACTAACCTCGTTTGTGTTCTTCGCTATTTGCAGTTCTATTCAATTGCGGTGGTAGAGGTGCTGGAATAGCTGGTGGGGCAGGCGCGGTTGGTAGTCCAGGGTACCACCATCCCGTTGCCGCCTGTCCATTGAACATTCTTAGTTTCTCGTAGACGCTGTCGCTTTGGGCTGACGCTGCTTGCTCCTTCTGAGAGGCCAGGTTTCGTAGCACGCGGTTTATTGAGGAAACCTGGTGAGTTAGGATACTTTACTGTTGGTGGGAAAAGATTGTAAGTAATAAGTGTTTTTATTAGTACCAATATGTATAATAAGTACATTTTGACTTAATACCTATATCAGAAGGTGATGTCAGGAGCCTTAGGAACCGGCGAGCGTGCATGAAAAGAGCTATGAATGTGAAAGAAGCGAGTGAAGTGTGTAAGGACCGCGTCTTATGGCGCTCGGATCTCTCTGCCTACCCCGCAAGGGACCTGGCGTGAAGATATACATATTCCTATATCAGAAGCGGATATCATGGTAATCTTAATCAAAGTTCTTATTATTAAGACGCTAACAGGGAGAGGCTGTAGATCTGTAATACAGGCTCTAAATCTAGCACGGACTCCAGATTCCCACAATGTTTTCATAGGAGACTTTATGTATTGGGTACAGTCTCCGTATAATCTTTATGAGAGGTGAATACACGTTTATTTATTTATAAATACATTTATTGCTAGTAGGTAAAGATATATCTAACAGTAGGTACGTCTATCCATTTTAGTCTTTCAGTTATCTAAAAATCTTTTTGGTTATATTGCCAAAGAGCGCATTAGGGCAAGTCATTTATGACAGATTGATTAAGTAGCTCGTTTGAGTCCTTTGACAATGTAGGTCCACTGGAGTAGAGAGAGTAGAGAAGTATCTCTAGTTCACAAAAAAGGGCAGTGAAACAACATCTCCCTGGGGGGTTATTGTGTTCCTGCAAGTGAGTACGGTTACTAGTATAAGGAGTGTGTGTTATAGCAGGAATTGCGATGTGAGAGCGATACTTCCTGTATTGCAAACGTTCATCAGGTGTAGGTACACAGATACAGGTGCGATATTTAACGCTCTGAAAATTGTAGTGGGCTCTAATTCTCCTTATTTGTACTCCTAACGTAGGTACTGGTTGACACCAATAGTCCAAGGGTCGAATCCCGTACAACACATAAATGTATGAGCACGATCACATGTATTCTTATTGACTATATGTGTTGTGTGTATGTATTTACAAAAAGAAGCGTATATGTATGTTTATCAGTTATCCAATAGTAATAGATTTGTTTAATTTGACGAAAGATGGCGTAATATATTTTATTTAGAAATTATTAACAATTTATTTACCTACCCTACTTACTACCTTTAAATCAGTTCCAAATAAGCGTAAAATAATTACTGTTTATTTATTACTACGTTCTATTAGTCTTTTACACGCACTCTATATGTAGACAACTATCTAATAGGAAATAAATTGCCAAACGGTCCCCCTTTAAGTTCAAAACACGTGTAATTTAAAATCTAATATGATTACTAAATTCCAATCGGGACGCTCAAAGGGACACAGATTAGGGCATCCCTCCCCCCGGGGGTCCGTATCACCCCCTCCGGGGCCTAAAAACCCCAATATCTATCTACTTTCACCGAAAAAGCACGCATGCGTAAAAACCTGACTCACACAAATATAAAACGCTATGTATGCCCATTTTAGCACGTACCCCACTGTTGTTATACTTATGTATTTTACCCGGGGCGCGTCGGGATATTATATCTATCTGTTTTCTTGTTGCCATTGGTAACGGCGGGAAAATGTATTTTTCTGTATGGCGGGGAAATCGTCCGCCGGGGAAGACAGCTAAAACCGCGACTGTGCTCAGGAGCTGTCGGCATTTTGCATATAGTAATATTGTGTATTGTAATGAATCCAGTTCTTTGTTTTTGTAGTTGAATATGAAACAAGAAACTAGTATATTTTTTGTTTGACCTTTATAGGACTAAAATTCCTCTAGTGAAGATCTTACATATATGCAGCAGTTGATTTTAATTTACATAGTAATGTCTGCAAAAAAAGATATGTTGCATCATCAAATTAGCCTGGGATTGAACGATACAACATATCTATTAATTTGCAAAAAATATAATAGAGTAATCTTACTACTTTAAGGAGCATGATATATTAATACACAAATAATATAACAAAAATAATATAATTGTATTTCAGCTATCTCGACAACGACGCTAAAGATTTTGATCAAATTTTGTATTTAGATAAAACTTTTGCGAAACCCGGGTGGTCATATATGACCGCGAAATGTATGGGAAAACGTATATAACGGGTTCTGACTGGTCACGTTTATCTGAATAGGTAATTTGTCTTTCTGGAAAAAACGTGACTTGACGTCAGTCGTCCAATACTAAATCGCCTAGCGTGTGATTGACTGGAAGAAATTTACTGTTATTTATATGTGTAAGTACAGAGTCCCCCGATACTCTCTGCCTATCCCGTAAGGAACTTTGCGGGAAGTTATAGGTAGATAGATTTACATGTTTTTATTTAACAGTACAATATAGGGTTATTCTATTATATGATAGGGTTACCAACGCTAGATAAAGAATAAAAATGACATAGATATATTAACAGAATAAGTAATATATTACAGTATATTGTCGTATTTATAACAGGCAAACATGTTATAATACCATTAATATGTTTCATGATAATCTGTGATGTTTACTAAATAAGGTTAAAACAAAAATACAACATATTTCAGAACGAAATACGTGAATAGTACAATGAAATAGTGGATTTTATCGGTAAAAGCCGAGCCCGGTTCGCGTATGTAACGTGTCTGAATTAATCCCTTGTATGCTAATGGAAGATAATGTACGGATAGGAGGCCAGGTGCGTCCCGATTCTCGACATGAGAACACCATGTGTGTATATGCACTAGTATTCACCTGCAGGTTCGCTCCAGGTATGATTCGGGAAGAATAGTATACTATCGACTAGTCAGTTTTATTTTTACATGTTATACTTATTATTTTTATTGGACAAGGAATAGAGCTTGGCTGGACCAAAGAAATCGCTCGATCAGGAAACTTTGGCATATTGGTTTCGAGACTAAAGACCCTATCCAGTGCGCCGTTCCCGATCCACGCCATTGAGCTGATCCACAGGTTGAAAGTCATACAAAGAGTGCTTTAGAATTCGAACAAAGAACGACGACGGAGAACCAAAATAGTCGATGAAGCTCTCAAAGTGTAAGACTAAACTAAAGTCTGAAGACTAATGACGAGGTTAGGACGAAGAGGAGTTACCCGTCTCCCCTCTAAATAGAAAGCCGATCTCAAGCGGGCGGGCGGTAGTAGCTGGAATCGGATAATGGAGTATCGCATATGGTTGAAAGCATTAGGAAATGCAGCATTAGAAAAAAACAGCAGTAGATGATCTTTATACCTACATACATGCTTTAATAAAATAATAAAAATAGTATAAGGACTCTATTTTAGATAACCTTCAAGTATCTACAGTAGGTAGATATAATAAAATAGAATGGTGGATATCAAATAAAAGGAATATATAAAATGAACTACGCTATAATAAATAAACTAAATACTGTAATAAATACTAAGACACCAAGACTATATTTATTATATATATTTATATATATATATATTATATATATATATATATTATATATTTATATATATATTATATATTTATTATACTAAATATAAATCTTATATAAATACCACATACCGTATATCGAATTTCATTTGACCAAAAAACTCGTAAACGATTGAACATGTTAATAAAAATGAAACTGGCAGCCCTAACAAACTTGCAAAAACCACTTGATTAGATTATATTAATTAAGTTTTAATCTTTTAAAGTCTAAGATCAATAATGTATCAAGCGTGAGAAAGAGCAGCTAAACATCCCAAGTGGAACCAGTAACAACAGGTTTCCGAACATTCATTTCTATAGGTCATTCTAACAGTCTAATAAGATTGACAAACAAATTACAATTCCTATTCCCATTACGAGCCACAAAAACCTTCCTATTTCAATACGATCCGAATTCAAACATTCATAGACTAATAGGGAGGTGCATATAAAACACAATTCTGCGTCTGACAGCTCTATGGCCAATCAGATAGGTAGGTAAAGATTAGAGTGCCGCGTACACGTTCACATTAGAATTTAAAAGGATTTTATTTTTTGTCGACTTGAATATTTAATTTTCGAGTGGTTACATTTTCCTAACTTGCGTTGATTTAATTTTGATAATAGAACTTGTTATTCAATCCTAGAGATGTAACATCGACAAAGATTTCAAAGAATATTTGTAATAAGAATTAATAAAGATTTAGTTTTCTCTCTGGGTTATGAAGGTCTGACAGCAATCGCTCCATGTACAAATCAGAATCTTCGCCAAATCCTTAGGCTCAGGTAGCGCATCCCGCCATCCTAATGGATAAGGAAATGGGATAACGCTAAGAAGAGGAAGAAGAAGGAAAAGATTTGTAATAGCAGTTAATAAAATGATAAATTATATCGACTTCAAAAAAATATACGCATTTCCTTTTAATTTAATAACAGAACTGACCAATTTGTACAACATTGCAAAATTATATTAAAATATATTGTATTGTAATTAAATATATTCGTGAATAATATTAACGTAATACTGCAGTAATGTCTACCGCAGGTATTGTAATATTGCGATAGTCTCAAGCGATTTCTGCATGATTTACACAGTTCATCCATTCATTTGCATTATTATTATTCTTTTTTAAACAGGTCAAATGCAATACTTTGTTCATGGATGAAATATAATTATTAAATTTGAACTGGAGCGCCCAGATTAATGTACTCGTATGTGTACCTACATGTTAACTGTACGTCACATAAAATAAATTAGTTTTAAAATATGTCAAAATAGATTTTTATACGTGTGTTTACAACAAATTTACAAAAACTATAATGTTTTTATGTCATAAAAATATTACAATTACAATTATTTAATAAATTTTCTACCATGTTTTAATTTGTTACAATTAAATATAAAAACATTTGATTAGTGTTACATTGTACAATGTTACGTATAAATATACACAAACTCCGTCAGTATATTAATAATGACGCAGAACTGAAAAAAAATCGTGTTATAAGCTTCCATTAGGTACGCTACAATTTCCAGAATACTTTTTCTGAAAACAAATATTTTAGGAATATTGATAATAATGTTATATTAAATTGCACTTTGTACTTAATTGTATTATAAAAATACATATATTGTTAAATCTCTAAGCATATTTTAACGTAAGTTCGCGTTAACCGGTTTTATTTTGATATAGAAACAAAGTTGACATATACCTTATGTTACATACACTGGAAAAACATTTATGGTAGCAAATATATAAAAAGCAATCTCGTGGCGTAAAATTAGGTTAAATCACTTTTGTTATACAAATATCTATTTGTTCAGTTGTCATTATTTGAAGAATCGGTTGGGCTAATCGCGTATTATCACGCAAGGATGCGTCCACGCACGCAGCTGCGTTTCGTTTTTTATCGAACGCATGTTGTACACAATTTGTTTTGCTAATTGGCTTTATATATTCCATTAATACTGCTCAATATCAACATACATTAATATTTGACGATTTTATTAACTTACGAGTAACAATCAACTCGAAAATTCACTGAATTTTACGGTCTGTCTGTCTGGAGATTGTCCAATTTAATAAAAATGTATGGTTTGAATATTAGATGTTTTGCGGTCAAAAACTGCTATAATTATGGTTTTTTGACATTTTTCGTAGTGGATATAATATACCCTACTAGTAGTAATGTTACTGATGTACTAATTTTGAAGAGCTCCTTATTCATAATATGACCTATAAAAAGCTGACAAAATAATGTCAAAATAATTAAATTTCTTTAGGTGACCCATCTTGAAAGCACGAAAATTTTGGCAGTTATATGTAATGGTATTTCCAGTTCTAGTGTATGAAGTTGACCTAAAACGCATCCAAAAAACGAGGCGAATCTTATAGTTACGGTTAAACGGGGTTTGTTGAGTTTTTTATGGTTTTGACGAGCTCGGTGGCGCAGTGGTGAAACGCGCTATTACGCTACTTTGACACCAAGGCTCGTGGGTTCGATTCCCACACAGTAGAAACATTTGTGTGCATATGAACATGTCTGTTTATCTTAGTCTAGGTATTATATATGTATAATAAGTTTATATTAACAAATAAAATGTGTTTACGCATGTTTATCAGTTGTCTAGTACCCATAACACAAGCTTCGCTTACTTTGGGGCTGGATGGCGCTGTGCAATTTGTCCTACTAATATTTATTATATTATTATTTACTTATAAAAGATTTTAGATACTTGGAAGATTAAGGTATATTTCTTTCATCCTGCATGGGGTTGTAAATAAGAATCACTTACGAATTTCTTGATGTGAACAGAAAACCTGTGGACGCTTACAATATAAGAATCACGCGTTGTTACCTAGCTGCTAATGCAGCATCTCGTCAGCAGTAGGTACAGGTACCAGTATATTACATAACCACATAATTACAACAACCATGTAAAGTTACGAAGTCCCGTAACAGTGTTCTACACGATATATTCGTGTAGAAAACCTCTGCATGTTTTACATATGAGAATTAGTAACAGTCTTTGTTTACGATGGTAAATCACCATTTGAATTTATTGTCAATTTTAATACGTAATGTTATTTATTTATAAGACATTTATTTGAGTTTATAGTACAAATTAATATATTATTAATTTTTAATGGGTCTGAATAAGAGCTTTACGAGTCCGACTGCATCATAAATATCACAGCGCTCTACTTCTCTTCATAAGATACAGCCGTAGAATCGAGGCATAACATTGCTGATTTGGTAAAAATTTAGTTAATAATAAATAATAATATCGTTTATTTTCTCTCCAAATATAAAATATATCTTAAGTTAATACATAGTAGGATGTTGTGAACTTTTTAGTGGAGAGAACTGGTGCTTGAGCTAGATAGGCGTAGCCCTCCTGTTAAATATGTACGCTTAAAAATAAGCAGACTATTTTATTATCACCACACGCTAAATGATGAAACAGATTATTATTGCCTTTATTGAATAAATATTATAGTGAAAACATAGGGAAAATTTTGACCTAGGAAATCGAGCAAATCTAGGTATTAAGGGTACTGTTGTTTGGCTTTAGCGCAGTCTGCCGACTGACAATCTGTACGCTATCAGTAAGTCTAAATTCCAAGCTTAGTGTGCCTTTGGTTTTAGAGATTTGAAACGACTTCTAAGTTACAAGACGTGGGACAACTGCTCATTGAATTTCGATGTATCGTTTATAAAGCCAAGGTTATTTGCAGAAAGCATAAAGAAAATAACAAACAGAGAAATTCGTTACAATATCGAAGGTATAATTACAGCTACATTGGAAGTACAATGAGCCTAAGCCTAATGAGGAATAACGATGGTGGAACTACCTACAAAATTGTAACTTACACGGAATAGGAAGAAACTGAAGCTAGATATAGGATTAAGAGAAGTGAAAAGAAAGCGTGGAATAGACAAGCGAAGGAGAAAGAAGAAAAATGCGTATCTAAATTTAAGCTAAATGCAAAAATAAAGAAACAAAAGGGAAGAAAAAATCGGCCAAGTGCGAGTGGGACTCGCGCGCAAGGGTTCCGTACTATTATCTATAAAAAATGCAAAAAAATCACGTTTGTTGTATGGGAGCCCCCTTAAATATTTATTTTATTATATTTTTTAGTATTTGTTGTTATAGCGGCAATAGAAATACATCATCTGTGAAAATTTCAACTGTCTAACTATCACGGTTCATGAGATACAGCCTGGTGACAGACGGACGGACGGACAGCGGAGCCTCAGTAATAGGGTTCCGTTTTACCCTTTAGGTACGGAACCCTAAAAAGGAAAACGAAATATTTGTTATAATATTTGCATAACTTTGAATTACCAATATATATATTTAGCAGGTTTAATATATTTTTGTCTTCTTTGGTAAGGTCGATGATATATATTGCTAAATTATTCGTTCCACAGGTAGCAATATGAAATACGCTGCCTGGTATCCTGATATTCGTATTTTTAATTTCTTTTTCTACCAGTAGTATCAGAATTGTCGACGTGGCGACACTAAAAAAGTATAATATCGAGTTGTTCCCTTTTACCGTCGAGGTGCCCGAATTAGTGATCAGCGATGTGTGTAAAGGGTCCAAACTTTCGACAGTTTTAGAAGCAGGGTGAACCATGCATGGGGGGCTTTTAAACGAGATTCAAAAAAATATAGACGCTTTTACCGAAATGTAGGCTTAACACGGAGAACAACGCGCTTGGAAAACGAAAAGAGAGTTTTTCAAAATGGTTATCGGCGCGTAAAGTCAACGTACGTGACAAATAAATATAAAGATAGTTGTGACAAAACGATATAGGTCTATTGAATAAAAAATAGGATTCGTTATATCGGAATGAGATAATCCGTAAATAAGGTATAAGGTAGTATAATTTTATATGTAATTTTTTGTAGTTTGTCACCATTAGAGTTTAATCGATGGGCAGTATCTATTTACATCTTCATTCCAAGTCGCTTGTGGGAATAGGTAGAGAGAACTCAGCGACGCATAATGGGTAGTTGTTACGTTGTATTGAATTACTGTCTCACAGACTGATTTCTATTATCTCATGGTATTAGGTATGACGAGCTCGGTGACGCAGTGGTTAGTAATGCTACTTTGACATCAATGGTCGTGGGTTTGATTCCCGCACAGGATCTACATTTGTGTGCATGAAAATGTTTGTCTTGGTCTGGATATTTTTAAGAGAGGTAGAGCGCATCACATCTATAGTAGTACCTCCACCTCACAGAAAACGCAGTCAAATAACAACTCCCTAGACGGTTCTTGCGTTCTTACGTGTGAGTGAGGTCAACAGTAAACTCTACAGTAGGTCAACAGCAATTCGCTTTCTGCAACCTGAGCTTTGCATCAGGTGGGTCTATATGCTTGTACGCTTAACGTTGTACAGAAAAAAATATAAGTAACGTATGACAATTTATTTACGTAATAGGAACCTTTTTTTTATCAAGGATCCCTAAAAATGACGATCTTAAGGACAGTCTTATGATATTGACACATGTTATATTTTCATGTAATTTAGGTAACGTTGAAAAAAAAGTTTACTGAGGCATAAAATCGTTAACTACCGTACATGGAGCGGCTGTAAGCTGTAACCAGATATGGCTAATACTCTACGGAGTCGCGAGACTTCGTGACGGGAGTGTGGCAACCTACCCATAAGAGAGAGCGACAGGAACAGCGTGCGTAAAACGATATTGCCATATGAAAAGCATTTATAACCTCGAGTTAAAATTAAGATGCCTTTCACCAAGGTTTATCTTTCATAATTAAGATATTTTCTAGGTCATGGATATTTTCATATAAGTTTTATACTTACTTTTAAAAATTCAACAATTTCACAACCAAACAATCAAAAAATGGAACCGACTTCATGAATTGAAAATCAATTCTGTTGCATGAAGATACTCATTCACTTTAAAAAGAAATCGTTATAAATCCGTGATCCCTGAGATGGTTTTTTTGGTATAGTGAATGCAATTCAGGAGAAACTGTTGTTTACATACCGACTGAGCTCATACTGTTGTTTACATAGCCACATACGTAATGGAGCTTTCTGAGTTCAAAATTGTTACAGAGCAACTGAAAAGACCTTGACGTTTTTGAGTAAATACTTCAATTAGAATAGGAAACTATAATTGTCATTATAGTGACATTGCAATTATACTCCATTCTAATTACAAAATTCCATATCGACTCTGCGCGTTTTACCTGTATAAATAAATAAACAAACTTGAATTTATTTAGAATTTTATTTGAATTGTGTCAGATCAACATAGACAATTATTTTAAATTTTTAATACCACTTCGTAATTCGAATGGAGTGTAATACGATATAAGTATTTTTCTCTACTCTAAATATTGTCCGTACATTAGAATTGAAGCTGTGATCTTCTACTCTAACAGCATGAGTGTTTAAGTTCACACAGTGCTAAAAATTACTGAGAAACGAAGTAAAAAACATTTAGGTATACCTAACATAACCTAAGATCAATAAACTACGTTACGTAACGGCCACAAAGCAGCTTAACAACTTTAAGATAACATCGATAATGTAATGTATAATTAAAAGCGAAGGTATCATGTTTCGCGAGCGGAGATAGCGGCCCAATAGATCATTTGTGCGCGGGCGTTCCCGCGTCATACTGACACTTGACATGTGTCACGTGGAGCCGAGCGCTCATTACCCTGACTTGGACACGATAGATCATCGGACCAGCGATAGTGTTAGAGATCCACCCGCGTTGGTGGTCCGTGAAAGAACGCCGGTTGTATTGCAAGTGATACCTTTTGTTGATAGATCGCCGTCGATTGCTATTGGATATTTAATTTTACTAATGTCTTTTGGTGACTGTCGTAGATTATGATTCCTTTATTTATATTTTCGTTTATAAAAAAAATGGGAAGTGAATAATGCCGATAACATTGTTTCGAATTTTATTTATTATTCAAACATTTTTTTTTACGCAACAAAGCGTATGAATAATTGCAATATTGGAAGAATTGTGGCTGGTAACACAGCATCTCCTTGGTAGCTTACTAGTCACTTCTTCACTTGCAGGAATACAATAGCCCTCCCGGTAGTTGTTATTTGCCGGTGGTTTTCTGTGATATTTCGCAGTTGGGCTGCTTTGATGTGACCTATCTTTTTTAAAAAGATCCAGATCAAGACAAACTAGACATGTTAATGCACATAAATGTTGTCCTCTATGAAAATCGAAACCACGAGCCTTGGTATAAAAGTAGCAGTGCCAACCAAATAAAAAAAACAATAGGTTTGTCTAACTATACATGTATAGATTACGTTTACTTTTAATTATATCATTTATAATAAAGTAAAAATAGCATACTATGAAAGGGATCAGTGTTTCGAATCTTAATTACTCACAAACACATATGTGTTTCTTATATTTAACATGAAATGCTAAAGCGTTGCCTACCGGTTTACTGATTGTACACTAATATCATTATATTAAACTGATTCACACCATCACCAGTCATTGTTGCATATAACATCATAGAGTTGATGTAATTGTGTATGCAGCGAGTAACTAACGTCGAATAGGCTTTGTCGATGTTGACTTCCAATCTCTCTATCACCGGAGGAGACACGAGTTTCATCGTTATGCCTTGTAAGGTCTTTAAGTGACGATCCTTTCACGCAATAACGTATAATTTTATTTAAATTTATATGAAGAGCGATTTGTAAATTCTAGCTTTTTAAGCTTACACAATGCAATAATGTAGTAGATACCATCGACGAGCTGGAATGATGCGTGACAAAGATACCTATGATTATCAATAGTTGAATTGTCTGTACCGAGGATGCCAACCCACGCGGTGATTCCTGGTACTGAAGTGCTGGGCTCTTCACATCTACGTTGACTCGTTTTTTTTTGTTGTTTAATATTAGTAAACCGTATGTAGGAATGACGAAATAGATATACAACGCGAAAGTGGAAGGTATACTTCTCAATTCACTACCACATCAGCCCTTCCTCATCCCACTGCAGGGATACGGGGTTCCCTTCAACCGAAGGGGTTTAGACATACTCCACCACGCTGCTCATTGGCGGAGGCCAGTGTTTTCAAGCCGCCCGAGGGCCACTGACAAATAATATAAATAAATAAGTTCGGTTAGAGTGACACACGCAACGACGACTACTCGATTCGCCTATGATGACAAAATTAGTCAGTTTTATCAGAAGATGGTGTCAGGAGCTCTAGAAACGAGCATGCATGAAAAGAGCTAATTCTAATGAAACGAGTGAGGTGTATAAGAAGTGGCGTCGATACTCTCTGCCTGCACCGCAAGGGACTTGGCGTGAATAAATAAATAGACATAAGCATGCTTACTCAAGTCAGTAAAACAGTTTTTAGAACAGCTTTTCATTATAAGTTATTTCGAAAATAACAGCGTACTTCGAAACCAAGAGCAATTATCTAAATGATCTGGTCAAAAAAGATCAGAGCATTCTTTAAGAGGCATGTCAATGGAAATCCTCTACAATATTAAACAGTTTCTATACACTTTTCCATGGCCATTCAACATCAAACCGATACTGCGAGACATCCGGACAAAAACCATTAGTATGAATACAAATTCCGTCAGTTTCGCTAAGGGGGCCTTCCCTGCTCTGAATTAGAATTACTATTACGTACATTGGTATTATCTATAAACATTTTAACGTACACGCTTAACCCGCGGAGACCCAGGGTTGATTCCCCGGTGAAAAGCGGTTTCAGGTTGGGGTTCGTTTTTGGTTAGGGGAAGATTTTTTGCAATTCTCTGAGGGCGCTGAGATTGGATAGTTTGCTCATGGAGCTTTCACTGAGTTCATTATGACTGTTAAATTGTTGTCGGTGATTTGGATTGGAGTGGTTGTTTTTTATATTATACATCTACTTATGCAGTTTTTTTTTTGAATATAGATCTTGTAAACCAATGAAGGTAAATTTTATTGAATATTGAATTAGAGACGTCGCTTGCCGGAGTAGCGTAAAAAGTATCTCAAATCTATTTAAATCAAATAAATTTGTTTGTATTAAAAAGAACATTCTTAGTGCATGTCTACGCCCTAAGTAAGATCCATGGAAAATTCCTAGACCCTATGTTGTGGGCTATGATATGTCAGTTAGACGATTCTCAGTAAGTTTTATTTTATTTAGAATTTATAGAATAAGAACAGATCGGTGATAACTCTGTGCATAAGAACCAGCCGATGATGGTCCCTGAAGGGTTCATGTACCGAGAATACGAATTTAGTACTACTAAAGTGGGTTTTGGTTTTCGGATTTATGTATGTACATATTTATATATATATCACTTGCTCAGCGGTGAAGGAAACATCGTAAGGAAACCCACAACCCATCTTTTATAAT
Source organism: Pyralis farinalis (assembly GCA_947507595.1). Lineage (NCBI taxonomy): Eukaryota > Metazoa > Arthropoda > Insecta > Lepidoptera > Pyralidae > Pyralis > Pyralis farinalis. The sequence continues at coordinate 11,719,618 of OX382258.1, read as the reverse complement.
ACCATTCCTTGGAAAGTATATTTCAAAAGATGTGTAATGACTTAACCTAAGAAAGAGCTGATTTTCTCTCTGGGTTGTGAAGGTCTCCATGAAAAATCAGATCGTTACCAAATCCTTAGACTTAGGTAGCGCACCCCGACAATCCTAATGGATTAGGAAACGGAGTAACGTTAGGAAGAAGGAGGTAGACAGAATAAGAACAGAAGAGTCTTTGTTTTGATGAGACTAATATTTGTTTCACATCATTTTGATACAAATGTTCTTTATATTTTTTTTAGACCTGATGTAAAGTTGTCGCATAACCTATGAACATTTGCAATACAATGAGTAGGTACCACTAGATCATTGCTACTACCGTAGTTACAGCAACCAGCAAATCACAACAACTTCTCAGGAGCTTTCTGGCAACCTCACTTTCTCACAGAAACACAATAGCTCTTCTGAAAGTTTGTTTTTAGCTTCATTTTTTTTTGAGAGGCGAAAGTTCTTCACCAGTCGGGCTATTTAAATGCACCCTACCTCTAGATTATTATAATTATATGTCATGATGTAATACGTAGCGAATTATATGCATATCGCTTTTACTCTCATTTTAAAATAAACCGACAAAAATATGTTCCTTTATAGTCATTTCAACCACGTTCCAAACACGAGTCACCATGTGATAAAAAAGTATCTCCAATTACAATCGCTTTGCATGTATACGAAAGCGAAACCTCTCCACATAGGCTACATAATACACCTTACGTACGAAGCCCCGAAAATGCTCTTCGGTAGCGTTTTGGCGGTGTCAGGTTTCTCGTTGGCCCACTGTGCGCGCCGCTCGATCGAACTCATGAATTCCAAATTTAAATTAGGTGTCTCCAAATCGTATTTAACGGTGCTTGAGTTGGCAACAGTTCGGAGATTTTTGGTTCGTGCCTTGCGGTTAAGAGAATATGAGCGTTTGAGTACCTCTTGAAATTTAATCTAAGTATTCTCATGTTGGTTAATTATTATTCAAAGCACTTCTCGCAACAATAAACAATATACTCGACTGTATACTAGGTAGTTTCTCACAATCAAGATTAATGTAGACAGTCAATTAAAATGTAAAATTTCCTTCGACGTTTCCATAAATATCTTCGGAATTATAACTGCCAATTCCTATGCCATCGTAAGCAGTTGACGTTAATCCGTTGGACATGGACGGCGAAATGGCTAGATGCAGATCTTTATGATGCCGCCACGAGTGGGAATGTGACAACAAATGTTCTGAGTATTCACGCGTAAACACGGAATTATAGTATAAGGTGCCAGGAGAAGTATGGCGTATGTGATTTTATTAAAAAAAGAGTGTGTTTTGTAATTGATAGGGTTTCTGTAGCTCTACTATAAAGTTGCTGTACCACTTGATATTAATAATATTATTTAATTTGCAATTAAGCATACACAGGTATTTGGTAACGCGACAAATGTTTAGTTTAAACTAATTATTACGAATAAAAGTACCTAAGAAGAAGGTTATCACGAATGAAACTTGTTTTTTTTTTATTTCAGATAACGCAGGTTATTTGATTGACTTCATAATGATTAACCAGTTAAAGCTTTCAAAAGGAGTGTTTTCATTATACTTATCCGGCGACAAACAAATACACCGCCACCGTGATATGGTACCTATCGAAGCCTATGGTCACTTACAACATATTAAGTTGAGATTTGTACTCGTTGCCGTTGCTGCCCAACTCCAAAAAAGTGCCGGAGCCTTTGTAAAGGCTATTTCCCATCATGTTTTTTTGTACTACGTCGGGAGGTATACAAGCATACGGCCCACCTGTTGTAAAGGGGTCACCGTAGCCTATTAACGCTTGAGATATATTAAGTATCACTCTCGCGATGCTTCCTCTGCTGCTTACACAACTACTCCTTGGGAACTTACTTGGGAGCTACTGGTGACCTCACACACTCGCAGGAACACAACAACCCTCTAGGGAGTTGTTATTTGGCTGCAGTTTCTTTGTGTGGTGGAGTGCTTCCCCAGACGGGCTGCTTTGATGCGGCCTACCTCTCTTAAAACATCCAGACCAAGACAAACATACATGTTCATGCACACAAAAGTTTGCCTTGTGTGAGAATCGATTGAGCCACCGAGCTCGTCGAAAATGTAATTTACTTTCATTGACTCATAATATAATGTTTTCTATTTTAGTATCTGTATGTTATTATATATATTAATTATTCTTATACGTTTTAAATCCGAAAATTTTAGATCAAACTTCAAACAAAACTGTCCCTGTTGCCCGAACAAGCTAGTACTTACGCCGTTTTTGCACCAAGCAATAATCGATTGTTCCACGTATTTTTGTCCGCTTTCAGTTGGTAAGAAACATCACGCCCATTCGACCGTTATGACTAGGCGGCGAAACGCATGATAAACAACCTTCTCCCTCTAACACATATGTAAGTGTATCCCTATTCTGCTCACCTATTTGCCCAGTGGGCCGAATGCGTAGGTACGACAGTCATAAAAATAGCCCCTTTGGCGCCGAATCTTCTAGGGGCATTCGGTATTTCGATTTTGTCGTCTCGTTACAGGGGGAGGCCGGTATACTAGAGGTATTTTATGATTAGTTATAGGTGTTTTTATCCGACGTCAGTTATTGGTGTGGGATGATAAAGTATGCTATGTAATCTATGTTCCTTAGCAAACAGTTGTATCAGCAGTAATTTTGTAATAACTATATAGAAATAACTACTAAATTTAACATTGAAGAAAATATAAACACATTCATCTATTACGTAAACCTACCTATACTTTTAGTAATTAATTCAAAATATAAACCATTCATTCTATCTGTTTCCATTTATATCAAAAGGTATTCGATATTGTTTGCAGCATTGCGTTATCAATAAATTTCTGATTCATTAAATGTGTTACCAAATGGAATTCGATCATTCATCTATTTATTTGCATGAGTATATTCGTTATTTACTTGTTTCTATTAAACTATTAGTTTATTATAGTTATAATTAGCAATTGAAAGTACCTATAATGAATTTAATTATTTGTAAGAATATCAACTTTCGTCTCACTTCTATTTGCACAAAGTAGTTACAAGTCCGCAAAACCAGTGAACACAACACTCAAAGTATAAAACATTTTTTGTGCACCCCCATGGGTTTCATTGTGTCACTGAGTGTTTACATTATCCTGTGCGATGGCGGAATCACAAAAACTCGATTTGAGTTGTGACATTATTAACAGAAAAATTGGCTCGATGAAAAAACGCATAAATTTTCGCTTTGTTATTTTTTGCCTGCATTGGCCGGGCAGATGTCGTTGCAAGCGTCTGGTTCGATTACCGGCCACGTCACTTTGAACACAGCTTTATTTAATATCTTGTATGTGATATTTTTCATAGCGATCTCGGTTTCAATTTTTTATCTCGTCTGTTTAATTGCTGGGTGGAAAGCTATGCCTCCTGTACTTTATGATGTCACGCCAAATTATTATTACAAAGCCTTTTATTTAATACGTTAATAACTATGTATTGTTTGTAAACTTACTATTAATAAGTTTACAAACATTTTGCTAATAAAATTGCAAAATTTATGATATTAATCATAAATTTTAGAATTTTATTAGAAAAATACTTGTAAAATGATACAATAACATTGGCATAATTTATGAACTCTCCAAACTCGATAATAGACAACGATTTGTAAAGGACACAACAAAAAGTAATAAAACGGGGTCGGCAAACATTCCAGCCTATAATTTTATAAGCCGTCATCAATAATGTTCGCAGAATGGACTCTCGCATTATGTTGAGTTAGTCCGTCTTGAAAGGACTACGTTCCGGCACAATGGACCCGCGTCGGACCCCAAAACATATGGATGGATAGAATAAAGATTGTAATATCGCAAAATTGGATTAAAAGTTGAATTGTCACTGGATTTTGTCCAACTTATTTTGAGGGCGTCACAATGGCCGAGGAACATATGTTTGTCAATTTTAATTAAATCTAGGGAATGTTTGAAACTGTTGTGACATAGCCCCATTTTGATTGAAGTTTTCAAGGTAGGTAAAAAAGAATTTATTTTTAAAGTTTATGGCTATTTGTGGCTTAAGTGGCTCTCGACTATCTATCTGTAGGCATATTCACATTGCTTAGCAACATTGTATTGGAATCGGAACAAAAAGTTTTCTGTCAAAATATATAGAATCTGAGTTAAAACCCTTCGAATCGGTTTTGAATATGGCTTGTTAAGACAATGTGAATATCCTTACTGATGAAAGATGGAGAAGTATGCTGGAGGAATGGCGTATTTCTGCTAGTAAATGATTTCCCCAGTAAGCTGGTCTGTTACAAGTAATACGTGTTTCGGTTGGCTGAAAACTTTCATGTTACCTGACGTAGGCTAATAATGTTTCTTGGGAATGTAGTGCATTTGGTAGTAGGGTTTTAAGAGAGGTAGGGCACAACAAAGCAGCCCGTCTGGTGAAGTACCTCCATCTCACAGAAAACCGCAGCCAAATAACAACTCCCTAGAGGGTTGTTGTGTTCCTGCATGCGAGTGAGGTCACCAGTAAGCTCCTAAGGAGTTGCTGTGTAAGGAGCAGAGGAGGCATCGCGCGAGTGATATATTACAAGCGTTAATAGGCTACGGCTTTACATCAGGTGGACCGTATGCTTGTATGCCTCCCGACGTTGTATAAAAAAAAATCATTGCACTTTTCATGCATGCAGGAGGCATCATGCGAATGATACTTAATATATTACAAGCGTTAATAGGCTACGGTATATACGGTTATGTTCTATACTTCGACATTGAAACTGAATTGTCATTGGTTTTAGGATTAAGAGAAACCCCACGGAGCAGGAAAAATATTAAAATATTAGGATTGATCATGCACAGAGGAATAAATTCATGATGACTTTAGAGAATAACAAAAGAATACTCACGCTAGGTATATTGTCGTTATTGCACACGTTTTCGCTTAGCAGACGATCCCTGATTTCCCAGGCGAAGATCGAGGGGCACTCCCGCTTGTAGTCGGCTATCTTGGAGACGACCGGCGTGGTCGCCACTCGCGGCTTGGATCCCCCGATGGCTCGTGGCTTGATTGACCCGGTCTCGTAATATCTGCGCGTGAAGCTGAACTTAGTTTGGATTATGGAAAATAATGGGATCGTATGACACATACATAAAAGTATAATAGTTATAAAGAACTTGCTAAATATTTAAGTTATAGCTACAGGTAGTAAGACCTGTGGCGTAATAAAACCTAAGTAACGAAAATAGTGGCTCAAGGCTTCGCTCGTGGTTACTTAGTTTAGTTATTTTTATTTAAAACGCTAAAATAATTTATGTGCGAAGCAAAAAATTGAATACTCGAGACTCTCGCGCGTTATTCTTGAAACTTTTAACACCCAGAAACATTTAGGTACTTAGAAACATTTGGCTGAGAGATTAGAAACTATTTTAAAACAGTTTTGTTTCACTATTTGTCTAATCTAGCTATTTTTTCCTAGCAACATGCCTAGAAAAATTTCACTACCAATGATGAATATATGAAAAGGTTGATTCAGTTCTTAATTTATTTATATCATGTAGGTAAGTCAACTAAATTGGTTGTTGTCAGGATAGTTCTTTACACTTGTCTTTATATATATTATATGATTTATTTGCAAGATTTACAATGTATTCAAACATGAAAGGATATAGCAATTCTATGGTAATTACAAATGTTATTACAATTACCTCGCTATCTTGAGCTAATTACAAATATCACTGTGAATGTAAGGAGCTCACATATGACAAGCGACATGTCCTAATTTTCCTGTAATTTTAAATTGCTAAAGACTAGTTTTAATGTCTTGTTTTAGTTCCGCAATCTCCACAGTTCTAACACCTCCCTAATATTGGCATGAATATCACGAGCTTAACTGTTTATTTAGAAATTATAAAAATATAATATTAGTCAGAGTAAAAAATCCTTACACGGTTCGAAACATTTTTTTTTTTCAATTTAATACCCCAAATGTGCTAAATTCAAACTCATTTATTTATGTTACACGACCGTTGTTGGACGTATACTTTTCAACCTGATCAGTCTATCACGGATACACTTACAGATAGATAAACGAATGTTCCTATAACAGCTCTGATGTTCCATTCGGTCGCACGGAACCCTAAAAATAAGCAGTACCTACCTATATATATTATGGTTTGATAAACTGACAGATAGATACACTTACAGATAGATAAACGAATGTTCCTATAACAGCTCTGATGTTCCATTCGGTCGCACGGAACCCTAAAAATAAGCAGTACCTACCTATATATATTATGGTTTGATAAACTGACAGATAGATACACTTACAGATAGATAAACGAATGTTCCTATAACAGCTCTGATTTTCCATTCGGTCGCACGGAACCCTAAAAATAAGCAGTACCTACCTATATATATTATGGTTTGATAAACTGACAGATAGATACACTTACAGATAGATAAACGAATGTTCCTATAACAGCTCTGATTTTCCATTCGGTCGCACGGAACCCTAAAAATAAGCAGTACCTACCTATATATATTATGGTTTGATAAACGGCTGAACTGACAACGCACAATACTTTTTGTGTTGAAGGCGTCACTGTCTCTCTCTACTACTATGTATATAGCCGAAGGAGTACCCTCGAGCCATTAGGCGGGCCGTATGCTTGTTTGGTATCTAAATTTGTATAACTAAAGTTTGTTAACAATTTGTGTTATAGATTAAGTTTCAATTACCACTCACTAAAGAATTAAGAAAGGTTGTTAATATTTTCCTTAATCTAAATTCAACGTTCATCTCAAGTTTAAAAACAGGAAAGTCATCATAGGATATGCGAGCAAAATTACATTTCAAAATAATGTAAAATAGATTAGGTACCTATCTTACGGCATCGTGAAGTCTTTGCTAACGTTTTCTATTATTGCTCGCAACTGCCTGATTTCCACTCGATAAGCATTAAAGTACAATTACGAATATAATCTCCTCAACTATACCCTTAACTTCAAGTACCTATACAAATATATAAATACATAAGTTATTCGTCGTCTATTAAGATAGATTTCGCGCGAAAATGTGTTTTAATCGCGTGATAATAAGGAGAAATGGGGAAGTGTTCGATGGTAGAAACATATTGGCAACTCTACAGGATGTACTCGACGCAAGCCTATTGTTGAGAGATCGACATGTGTCGATATTTGGACCAACATATTGATAACTTGTGTGTCGATATCGATAATGAATTGAAGGGTATTTTGAGATGTTATTGTAGAAATGTCTCGGAACTAATAATATTTTTTGAGGAATGAAATTGTAAATTCAGTGTAAAAGTTGGGTGAACATGCGAGAGATCATTTCTTAACTACCTAAATTCATTTTTGAGTGAAATGAACCTTTATATATAATATTTGGATATAGCCAACTAAGAAAGTCCTGTATCATCAGGTTTTTTGTCAGTTACCTACACTTCTAAGAATGATGAAATCTGTTTCAGTTTGCACTTTCAATGTGACAAATTAGGTACTATTCTTCTTTATTATCAGTAACTTGTCATTTCATAGATTTCAAATCTAAGCTTTAGCGCAAAATTCATGACTACAAGTTGTTATCAAAATTAATACAGCACAATAAGATTGTATCTTGGAGTACACAATTTGAATTATGAAACTGTACAAAATCTCCAAATAAATATGATTTGAAATCAAAAAGCCGAATTACTTTTAATTATTTTATTATGTTACATTTTACTGTGTGTATTTTTTATATTGTTATAATCATGACTTTAAATTGATTTGAGAATTATTATTTTATTTATATAGTTAACTATATTATGAATTTCTGTTATAATAATTCGACCTGAGATTACTTATTTAAGAAATACATCATCAACCTGTATTGTTTCTGTGTTCTTTAAATTATTTTTATTATAAAACATTAAATGAATTTTATTTAATGGTTTTATTTATACCTAAAATATTTTTTACCTTTCATAAAATTCAATCGAGGCAGATTAGTTTACGTGAAAAGTTCAATATTTTTCCCATTATTTTACGACTTACGTTTTCTGGTCAAAATTGGTAGAGTACCTAGTACTTACTTACATGTAAGTAGGTACCGTAAAACCGCTAAAGATATAAATAATACATAAATAAATATTGTCGGACAAAATTACACAGCGCCATCCAGCCCCAAAGTAAGCGAAGCTTATGTTATGTGTACTAGACAACTGATAAACATACGTAAATATTTTTTTTTGTAAATACATACTTATTATACATAGAAAATACCCAGACCAAGACAAACAGACATGTTCATGCACACAAATGTTTGTACTTTGTGGAAATCGAATCCACGAGCCCTGGTGTCAAAGTAGCGTAACAGCGTGTTCCACGACTGCGCCACCGAGCTTGTCTATATTATATAATATATATTAATGTTAAATAAAGTTAAACAGTTATCCTGCCAATCTCCATGAAATAGTTTCAAATACCGAAAACCGTTACAAATCAACAATACAATAACAATCGATGAACCCTAAAGTAAACTATCGTATCGAAATCGACGTTGTCATCTGTCGATATTATTTACTTAGGCATTGTTGAAAACCGTTTACAACGTTATTATCTCTGAGGGCTCTGCGAGTCACCGCCGGCGTTTCGAAATCGCTTTCGCCTTGGGCGGCAGATTTTCGAAAAGGGCGACAGTGGTAGGGCGCGCTGACTGCCTTTTAATTGAGCGGGAGTTTATTCAAGACTTTGTGAGGTCAACGAACTTGCTGAAGTGATCAGGTGTTTTTCTTTATGAAGTCACAGCCTCGTTTACCTTCGGCGCATGTTTAAACGTCTTCTTTTGTAAAGGTTTGTTTTCGCGTGTAAATGAATCGTCTTTGATATACCTACTTGTACTACATGTATATACACCATAAATGTAAATACTAGGCTTTGCCCCCGGGTTCGCGCGCGTAAGTAACACGTTATTGTTATAAAAGATCTAATATCCATCTATACTTCCCAGGCTACATCTGTAATTTTCATTACAATCCGTTTGGCGGTTATCACCAAAAAGTAAGATATAAACACACAGAGAAGCAGATAGAGTTTCTGTCGCATTTAAAATATTATATATATATTATAAAGATTTAAGTGGTTCTCTGCCATCTATAGAATTACTCTTTCTTACATATGCAATAGTGATTCCGGTAGAGCACAGTGAGCAATATTTCATACGGAGCCAGATCGAGGAGATCCAAATACCTTGCAGAGGACCACCAAAATAACTTTATAGGGTTATTGCGTAGTCTGAGTATAAATTTAGTTTACAAGTAGGCTACTTAGGAGATGATGTTTTAGCTGCAGAAATGGCACCTCACGAACGATATTACCTTATATTATATTGATTATAAGCCATAGTAACATCAGTGTATGTGTATGGAGACATAGAAATCAAACCTCCAAAATCTGCACGGGCATGTGCAGTTTTCGATAGCTTTACGTTATAGGAATTAGCCTAGAAAATAACTTAAACAAATTACAAGTACTAACTTATACTTATCATGGAAATCAGAAACAAAGTTCTTGAATGTAATGCTGAATATATTTTACTGAGCAGAAATTATTGTCCAACCGAGCAATTCATTGTATCAAACATTAACAAAACAAATTGATCAAAATCGCTAAACAACTAACAATGCAATTTCGCAGTGGTTCCACTCATTAAACTCTGTTTCCATTCATTTTTGATACTCTATTTTAGATAAAAGCTCGCTGATTATCAGTGGATACAGCTAGCAAATTTAGAAAATGAACCACTGGGGGTAACATACGATAAGGGGTCAAAATCAATTGGGCCCTTATCGGAGATTGTGTTTGAAGTTGTTATACAAATGTAACTGGCTAAAAATTAATAGAAATGCGAAGAATTATGTAGCCACTCCACGTTAGGTATTTGATACATACAGATAAAGGATACTTTTAAAGAAATAACCTAGTGGATAGTAAAACCAGCTTAAACTGGACCCTGGTTCCAATCCCAGTGTGCTAAGGTTCTGGGGTTAGTAAAACATCATGAGGAAACCAGCACGTCCAAGAAATTATATTACAAGTTGCGTGATCTAAAGTGAGATCTGATTATCTCTTTGCGTTGTGAAGATCTGAAGGCAATCGCCCCATATAATAATCAGTATCTACGCCGAATCCTCAGGGCTAGGTAGGAAACAACATAACGTTAGGAAGAAGACTTTAAAGACAGGATAGAAAAAAAAATTCTCGCATATGTTATTGTCATCAACGCTTCAGTAACTTAATTCAAAAATTTGGATTATTTTTTAAGCCATTAAGGTCGCAAACATACGTACGACATGTATTTTTTTTAAATCATTCTGTTAGCAAACAAGTGTACGATCTGCCTGATGGTAGGTGTTTACCGTAGCCTATGAACATTTGCAACACCAGGGATGTCACTCTTGCGCTGCCGACTCTGTAAAAACCTCTATACGCTTTTCTTTAAGAACCCCATGCTGTAGTCCCTTGGGAAAACCTGCACGAGGGCAAGCTGTTACCATGGCCTATAGACACTTGCAACGTCACTCTTTCATTGATGACCCTGTAGAAACTCTTCACGTGACGAACCTCTTGCTTTTTTAAAGTCCCTTGGCTATGGCTAAGTATTTTAATGACTGGCCGTTGTTATGCCAAATAAAATGAGCCCGAAATAAAACTATACTACGAAATAAAACCGCAATTCCCAAAAGCAGTTGAAGAATCAGAAACAACCCCGGCCTAACAGCAGGAGTCGGGCTTAATTAGGAGTCCTGTCACGCTTGCCCTTTCTGCGAGCCCTGAGGAGCCAACCCTTTCGTGTAATTGGCACGATAAGAATATCCAGGGGTGTGTGAGAAAAACACGTCGGCTGCACTTGCAGTGGGCTTTGGGGTACGGTTAGAAAGACCTATTTTGGAGACAATGTTTTATTTTAGTTATGTCGGATAAATTGAAAAGATATGTAAAATTTAGATCGAAACATAATGAATCGTTTGTCTTGAAATTGTTGTCATAACATTTTTATCTTTATCGTAAGTTATACACAGAGAGGCAGTGAAATTACATTGTATGATAGCATAAATCCAATACACTGGTTGGTATAATGCTTTACGATCCTCGTAAATAACATATCTCTTTACACACGCTCGCGGATTCCTAGGGCTCCTGACATAACATTCTGATAAACACATGCAATTTGATCGTTATAGGAGAGGGTTGGCCTTTCTCGGATCCTAGATTCTTCCACTTTTACGTTGAGTATATGTAACATCAGTTGTCTTATAACATGAAAATATGTTAGAGAAGCGAGTGAAGTGTGTATGGACCGAGTCACATCACGCTCAGTTGGCCTAGGCGCGAGGATATCGAGACAGCTAATAAAATATGTTATAATAGGTAATTAATTGTTACATCAGTTAGCACGAGGAGGGTCTGTGTGTATATTTCTCTACAAAAGATAGTAATCTACTTAGTCCTAAAGTCAATACGGCTAAATCTAACATGCCGTAGTCATAAATGTGTTATAATTCTGTGTTTCGTATACACAAATAACAATAAAAGATTTACTATTGTAAAAAGATTGGTCTTTCTCAGGAAGAAAAATTAATTTAAGTAAGATTTTTCTTTAAAACATGCAGAAGCTGAGGGAGGCCAACACTCACCTACCATGACCAAATTGATCGGCTATTATCAGTAGGTCATAACCTCTAAAAGAGCTTGGGAAGAGCTATATATACTAAAGAATCGAGTGAGGTGTATAAAGACTGAATCGTGTGGCGCTTGGTACTTTCTGATTACCTCGTAAGGCGTGATGTTATTGAATATAGATAGATATTTCTTGCGGTAATAAAATACATATTCTGTAGCCTTACAAACATATATAAGACAACACTTATAAACCTCCCATTCGCCGATATTTCAACAAGCATAACAACAAAATAACAACATGCGCCCTGAGGGCAATATTGTAGGGTTCCCAAAGCAAATTTATTTTCCTATAAGATCTGTTCAAGTGGCGTCAAGCAGGCTCCCGCAGTAGGGGTGCCAATTACTAGAGAATAATGTTTTATTTTGATTTTTTATTTAGGGGCGGTCGTGGGACAGCCCTGAAAAACACACCCTACATTAAATGAGTCTAGTTTCTTTGATTGACGTCTTTTGCATTTTTTATTGTTCGAAATTGACTTTTAATTCTTTGTTCCCATTAACTTCTGTTAATGGAGAACCAGGAGGACTATTAAAACGCGATGACCGACTTTCAATTTAAAAGTATTATTTGTACTTGCGTTTGATAATAAAACAAAGTAAGTACTATAATTAACAACTCAATTAGACTCATTTGATATGATATTATTTAAATATTTATTTTGAGATAAAAATTACATAATTTCTGTTAGGTGACGCTTGAAGTCGATGTCCCAAGGCATGTAGATCTGTTTTATACAACGTCGGAATGCATACGGCCCACCTGATCAAAAGTGGTTACCGTAGCCTATAACCGCTTGCAATACAGTAGGTATTACAAATTATCACCCTTGCTGCTAACACAGTAACTCTTTAGGAGCTTACTGGTAACCCCACTCACTCTCAGGATCACATCAATCTTCCAGGGAATTACTGTTTGCCTACGGTTTTCTGTGAGGTGGAGGTTACTTCGCTAATCGATCTGCTTTTATGCGACCTAACACTTTTAATAACATCCATACTAAAACAAATAGAAATGTGTGATTTTAATGCTTTCACAATCATGTTACTCCAACTATGTAAACATTTTAATTTGTCTTTAAAACTTTCATTTATTTTCAGATAAATTTCCAAAACACGACAGTGCTAATCTGTAAACACTGCTCAGTAATTTTAACACTTGTCAGTTTATTTCGATTAACGAAAACAATCGAGCTGCCATTTCAATAAGCACTCCAGTCTATCGGGGCGAGGGCTGAAATCCTCCGTGATCTCCAGATAAAATCGCAATCAAACAATAAAATTGCCAGCGAAATTAGAGCTGGCACCCTATACCTATACTGGCACCCGGTGTCGATTCCCACTAGTCACCCTGTGGTGTTCACCATTCATTAAAAACAATGCACTATAGGAATGCAAACTCTTTGTATTGATTAATTCAAATATTTCCTTGATTTTGTCCACGAATAGCTTTGTCGTGCCCATTGTGCGGTACCTCGGGAGGTACTATGGGAATTCCGTCAATTTGTTCGCGTGTCGTAAGATTTCGACCCCGTCTTGTATAGACATAATCGATTCTTTGACTTTTGTTGACAACAATAGGTTTTGTGTTAAATAATTCGTTTATGCGATGTAATATTATTCGATTTAATTGTTATGGGTACTTACTATATGAAGTTCTTTGCACTATTTATAATAGCCTCGATAGCAACGTAGTGACTATCATATTTAACAGTTTTGTAAGGGTCGTTTTATACAGAGATACTCATCGTTGCGGCGGCGATGAGCTGAAAAAAGGTCAAGACTAACTACTGTAAGGCGGATGTATGCAATTTGAAGTGAACTTGGAAGTGCACTTACACATTCACTATCATCTTTCGAGCCAAAGCCAACTTCACTCGCACGTGGTGCATCCTGCTAATTGACAAAAAGGTTTCTGAAATACAAAGTGTTGGGTAGGTTGTCCGACAACACGAAACCCCGCAGCCAAATAACAATTCCTAGAATTGTTGTGTTGAGCAGATGCAGATTTAGCAACGGGGGTGGCACACGAGTGACACTCTTCGTATTGCAAGTAATTGCATTAGGTCGGTCATATATTTATTTGCCTGCTGACGTTGTATAAAAAAGAATAAGTGAAAGAGGCATGAGTGCACGCGTATGGCTGACTTCTCGTCATGATCACAGTGTAAGTAGATGTCATGTGGTATAGCTACATTAGTGAACATAAAAGTTTACTTACGACCGCATGGAACTCTACGTGAAGGAGGAGTTCAGATGGTACTAGACGACGATTGACGTAGAGTCAAGAGAAGATAGAAAGAGGAGGAGAAAGCAGTGTAAGTGACAGAGATGACAACGCACGCGCGATACTCTTCGCATTCTAATAGATCATAAGCTATGAACGCTGCTTTACATTAGCCAAATCACCCGATATTGTATATTATATAGTTACTGTACAAGGAATTAATTATAAACAAACAATAACATTTAAAATCATTGTTTGTCCGTCTATTCGTTGTTTATACTAAGCAAAAACTCTGAAACTAGTTTTGTTGCTGTTATTAATTGGGGTTGCGACGTAAAACTTGAAAATCCAAAATCATCGTGGTTTTGCCGCGGAGAGCAGAGCAAAGTAACAACACTAAATATACGACAACAAGAATAAGTAGTAACACAACCCGCACCTTGCATACTGCAGCCAAACAACAATTACCTAAAGGGCGGTTGTATTACAAGATCGCAAGTATATTGAGACCACGATAACTGCTCCATATCAGGTGGGGCTGTGTACCGGGATATACTGTAATATAAAAACAATGCTATGGTGTTAAGAGAGGCAGACCAAAAAGATATTAATTCGCTTTAAATCAGGTAAGTCGTACCTATGTATATTTGTTAGCAACTCAGTGGCGGTTTTAAAATACTAAATGGTATAAATTTTGATTTTAAAGCCAACTGACCTGCCTAGTATCTTGGAGACGCAGCCGTTCGAGACCTGCAAGATGCGGCTGATATCACAAGGTCGAGCCCCTGAATGGGCTAGCTCCACGATCTTCTGTCTCGTGGAGTCGGGCAGCGGCCGCCCGTTGACGTATACTCCACCCAGCTGGTTGATACCACTATGACCGGCTGACGAGCACCCAAAGAGAGCCCCACCACCCATTGCTGCACTGTGCATGAGTTCATCTGGTAACAAAAAAAACATTGTCAATTAGGCAGTATATTGGCAGTCAGCGGGCTGGCAACTAGTAACGGATGCTTGACGAGCTCGGTGGCGCAGCGGTTCATAACGCGACTTAGTCACCGACGCTCGAGGGTTCGATTCCCACACAAGATAAACGTTTGTGTGCGTGAACATGTCTGGCCGTTTTTAAGAGAGAGAGAGAGAGATTTTAAAGAGAGGTGTATTAAAGCAGCCCGTTTGGGGAAGTACCTAAATCTCACAGAAAACAGCAGCCAAATAACAACTCTCGAGAGTAGTTATGTTCCTGGGTGTGAGTGAGGTTGCCAGTAAGCTCCTAAGTAGTCGCTGTGTTAGTAGAAGAGATCGTATCGCGCGAGTGATACTTAATGTGTTCAAGCATTCATATGCTACGGTAGGCACTTTACATCAGGTGGAACGTATACAGGATGCCTCCCGACGTTGTATAACAAAAAAAACTACAACGAGGGTGGCAAGCAGTACGGCTTCTCCCGAAAGATGACACCACTGGTTTAAAAGCACGCTTCATCCATTCCATCGTCGCCCATGTTCTTAACGCAGAATTTAAGGAAGAGACCGCATCCCAGCAGTGGAGTGAGTGACCATAGTGCACCTAATAAGTTAATTATCACCGTCATTGCTCAAAGTGTTGCCGTCAGTGACGCCTATAGAAACCGACGATATTTTTGATACCCCATATCATATATGTGAGAATTTGACTCCATAATTTCACCGTGTATAGTAGAAAATATATTAAAAAGAAAGCTGATAGAAACCAATCATCGAGATGGTTAGGGTGGATTTTTACTTCATGATAAGAATACATTAGTGATTTCAGCTGCTGGTATTCAATCAAACAACTCTTCCAAACACTTCCCGTGATAAACTTTGTGGCAATCAACGCAGAAACAACCCTTTATTCATCATTTATAATAGAATCACGTTGTTTTGTGGTAGTGTGGATGCGTGATACACCAGTGGAACTCAGCGACTGGTTTTCAATCAAACAACACTCAACAACGAACCAACCTTCATAAAGTAGTGATATGAGGCTGGAACACAGCGGCTGATGTTCAATGAAATAACTCTTCAAAAAACACTAAACAAATACATATATATACATGTGACATTTAATTTGAAAAATAATAATAATTAAATCATATATTTTATTAGTAAAGTACATAAAGAAAATTAACGTTGGTGCAACCCTATCTTAATTCTGTTTAATTAGAATCGCATCTTTTCGAGTGAAACAAGATTGTTTAATTCTTTTTATGTATTAGAAAAGGGGTCATAAAACCTTCGCATCTGCAAAGTTTTGCAA
Source organism: Pyralis farinalis (assembly GCA_947507595.1). Classification (NCBI taxonomy): domain Eukaryota; kingdom Metazoa; phylum Arthropoda; class Insecta; order Lepidoptera; family Pyralidae; genus Pyralis; species Pyralis farinalis. The sequence goes on along the minus strand of OX382258.1, from coordinate 11,703,327 downwards.
AACAGACCATAATTTTCTACTCAAGTGCATACCACACTTCAAAATCAATAGAAAACGTCTTTAAAAATTCTTTTGTCTACATTATATCCGAAACCGATGGTTATAGTCGTAGAATGGACAGATCTTTTCAACAAATTAAAAAAAAGTAACCCGTTCTAAAAAATAATCCGCTTTGCAAAAATCTCTACCTTCTGTCGACAAAAAATGGTTCAATGATGATGATGGATTTAACCACTATACCTCAGCTGATTTAAGATACTTGGGGGTTTTGCTAGTCAAAAAACGACAAAGTTGACACTAACGTGTTAGTAGCGGGTGTGGTAATGTGCTAACGACAATTCTTTTATTGCAAGCGTTAATAGGTTACGGTACCCATTTTACATCAGGTGGGCCGTATTCTTGCCTCGTAGTATGTTGTTATTATATTAAAAAAAATAGATTAATTAATAGCTTAATTAATAGTGCTTTAGGAGACAATTATAGTCAACTTTTGTTTACGTACCCACGAACACACATGTGTACACTCATTTATACACTACACAACCCAACCATACCTTGTCAAAAGTGAATAGATTAAACCAGCAGGCCTTTTAATGTAGGTAAACACATCGCCAAAAAATTTATTTCGACATTTATGACTATCACGGTATCTTATCCGAAAATGAGAAGTTAAAAATTAAGAAGGAAATATACACTTATCGAATTAAACAACTCTTTCGTGAAGAAACACGGAAAGTCCAAAAATATTGTACGGACGGACGGATAAGTCTGGCTTCCGCTCAGTTAAGTATTCATTTACGATTTCACACCTTTGGAGCTTCAGGTTGTTTTTATTTCCGCAATAAATTGGTATCATTTTTTTATCAGTGTTTATACGGGGGACGAAAAGACATACGCTGCGTAATACAAGGTAAAACTTTTAAATAAAATCGTAAAGGCACTGCTACTTCAATGAACTCATGAAGGTTTAAATCAACGATGCCAGTTAGATATAAAAACGTAATGAGAAATAATTATTATTTTCTTCTCCAATATTAATAACACATAGAATATTCTCCAATGTTCTCGAATGAACTTCATACTCGTTCTGAATCTTAGGAGATAAATGGAAGAAGTGATCTATGAACGATAGATAGCTTGATAGATATTTGTTTACAAAGTCGGGTGGCAAACAAGTATACAGCCCTCTTGATACAAAGTGGTTACCGTAGTCTATCAATGATGGTAATACAAAGAGCATGGCTGGCGCATTGTCACCTTCGCTGCTAACACAACAACATCACAGGAACTTTACTTAAGACTTTAGGAGTTTATATGAATGCGGTTTTCTGTACGTTGAAGTTATTTCTTCAATCTTACTTTGATGCGCCTTCTCTTTCGCCAAAGCCTCGGTTGTATTAGTACTCATGAGCAGGGTGCGCCAAGTACAGTTGAGGCTAGCTTTGTGATAGTGAGTCATTTATATAGCAAAAGATTACTATAATGCCTATTACAAAACCCTTTAAAGGTCTACTGAGAATAACAATTAGAAAACAATAATCCTTATATTCTAATCGAAAATGCATGTAGCAACTCGTACACCAAATAATTTAAACTTTAAACCAAATTGCCTTACATTTCGAAGCTTCGTACGCAAAATTACAGATGGTTAGAAGCAGTTGTGCCTGTCCAATTATAACTGTTCCTCAATTACTTTCATGCCAATACGTCTGAATGGGTGCGTGGATCAGATGCGTTCAACTGTTGGTTCGCTAGATAATTCCTTTTTGCGCCCCCTAAAACACGCCTCGCGGTAAAAAGTGAACAATTGGATGCAATTTGTGGGCAAATTTGGGGCAGGGCCTTGATTAAGGCCTTAAAGGGTGGGGAAAGTTCATTGTTTTGTCCCTTTTTTGTGGTTACGTATAATTTTGGTAGAGCGTGCATCGAATGAGAATTGTCTAATATTCTTTTGTTTTTTGGTTATTCTGTAGCGGGCGATAAAAGCCGATTACTTTGTCTTCGTTAGTGATGAGATTAAAATGTTAGAAAAAGTTTTTGTTAAGATTATATTATCCTTTAGGAAGGGTACTTTTGTTAGGCATCTTTTAAATATTGACGTTACTATCATATATTAAGATTAGAGCTTCGCTTGTTTTTATACTTCATAGTTTAGGTAGCAAACAAACACAAAACATTTACTAAGCATAACAGCTAAAATATGTTGTGACAAAACAATATTGTTATAAAATCATTCAAATTAACCAACTATTAGAAAAAGTCGTGTCTGTTTAAATAATTACCTAAATAGTTATTCTCAACAGTTAAACGAGTTTAATAACACGCCAATAAATATATAGGTAATTATTTAACGCCAAATTCACGAAAAATAAATCGGTATCTTGAACGTCAGTACCTGAAGCTTTGGCGTTAATTATGGATTGCAATGTAATTTGGTATCCATCATTTAATCGTTTGTAAATTATATTAAAAATTTAATATTTAGTGATATGAATGGCTGCTGTTATATGGACGTAGGACGATTGTGGACCGTGCCTAATTGAATATTATGAGAAGTGGGACTTTAATACAAATTTTGTGGTAGGTATATGTGGCACATCACTATCTAGAGCCAAACCCAAACTGATTCGATTCATCCTATTATCTAGCAAATGACGTACACTTCAAATCTAAACAGCCTAATTGAAGAAGGCTATCTGTTAAGCGTTTGTACCGCCCAATTTCCATGGAACAAGAGACAATCTTGTTGGAAATGTAATATTGTGTCTATAATTATGGAGAACAATTACTCGTATATGATTGTAAGCGTTGCGTTGTCTACTATACGGTGTATATACGAACTCAGCATCCACATTTGACCTTTTGCTGATGAGAGAATTGTGTTGATCAGTATCACGATTTTCACATGCAAACATTGCGAATTACTGCGCGAGTGGAACCACATGTTCTACTCGCGCAGTCAATTCCACAGTGTGCAAGTTTCTATCGAACGAGGAAGTTCAGCGTTGGTATAAGGCGCTGATCACAAGTCTTGACATGATAAGTATGGAATAAACTAACACATTTTAATGCTGTTTTAGAGCAGTTTTTTTTCAATGATTATATATTAATTTATTTATTTATTTATTACGTTGGTATATATGCTGGTTGTCTCTTACCATATTTAAACAGTGTACCTATAGTTATTCGTTACAATGTATTCACCCATTTCATTTCAACCGTTCCTTATTTTTCGAGCCGTCCCATTCTGCATATTGTATCAATTCGTTTCTTTAAATGAAATTCAAAATTATTTGTAGCACAATTGATCAAAGCTAAAATGGAAAGGTTGTTTTTGAATTGACGTGGTGTATTTCGTAATAAGTCATAAGATTGGTCGAAAGTTGAGTCAGTTTCTACTACGTTTTGTTATGTCCAAGTTTTGTTTATGTCAAAGTCCAAACGGTCCGAACAGAAATGCCGTATCGACCGTTTCAATGAAATGATATTTGTACTGGATAAAGAGGATTGTTTCATTGTTTTTTTCGTAACAAAGTAAGATTTAAAATCTAGTTAATTTTAACACGGTATTTGGTGATAATGGATTCTAAGACACAGTTAGGTGTTGCGCGTTTATATGGATTAAACTATACAGCAACAAAGAAAGTATTGATGTAATTTGAAAAATAAGAGTGTAATATTTAGATAGTCTTTAACTATTCTATTACTTTATCGGGTTTGGTTTAACCTATTTTTTCCCTATATTAAAAAAATCGGCCAAGTGCGAGTCGGACTCGCGCACTAAGGGTTCCGTACCATTATCTATAAAAACGTCAAAAAAATCACGTTTGTTGTATGGGAGCCCCCTTAAATATTTAATTTATTCTATTTTTTAGTATTTGTTCTTATAGCGGCAACAGAAATACATCATCTGTGAAAATTTCAACTCTCTAACTATCACGGTTCATGAGATACAGCCTGGTGACAGACGGACGGACGGACGGACGGACGGACGGACGGACAGCGGAGCCTCAGTAATAGGGTTCCGTTTTACCCTTTGGGTACGGAACCCTAAAAAAACACAATGTATATTTTTTTTATCGCAAATTACGACCTACAAGAATTATCAATTAAAATATCTATCTATCTATAACTTCACGTCAAATCCCTTGCGGGGGCGCCATATAGTTCCTTCTCACGTTACACACCTGACTCGCTTATTTAATTCCTTCATTGCTATTCTTATGCACGCACGCTAAAATATAATGTGTATAAAATATTTAGAACCTCTATATTAAACAATTTTGATTTAAAAAGCTTCCTTGCATACTACGCCAATTAATTAGCGCCAATATTCAATCGTAGTGACGTGGCGTCGTGAGGGATTTTTGCGCTAACGTCGTTGTTAATCGCACCTCTTGGCCACACCTTTCGTTAGGCGTCATCATCGACGGTGCCTAACAGGCGGCTGTAAAAAGAACAATGGACAATCGCTAGGCACACGCACACCCCTACACACCGGTAATGGTGTGACGCAAGTTATTAGATTGAGCGGTAGTAATCTATGTGGTAATATAGGCACAATTTTGAATTCAGATTATGGAACGATTACCGATTAACGTTTTAAGTTTTGTCTTTGTTCATATCACTATCCGAACTAGATAATTCACATGTTTCTATATTCAGCTGTTTTAAACCTTTCACTAAAGGTTTAAGATAGCTGAATATGAATTATCTATGCGAATTATCTACGGTGTAAATAACTTTATTTATTGTTTCTGAGTTATAAGTTTCTGAACCTGTCTAATAGCAACATGCTGTTGGCTCTTCAAATAAAATAAGATAAAAGAAACAAGGATGTTAATTGGAAATAGTTTTTTGACTGCGTTCAAATGATCCACATACCAAGATCATGTAGAAAATAACATAAGAAAACCTAAGACAATACTAATAACATAAGCGATATAAAAGCAAATCTGTGATCGGTGGATCATCGTGAATATATGTATATTCAGTCTTTAAACGTTGACATACATATGTATTTAGTCACTTTTATCTGTACGAAAGGGGAAAATACCAACATAAGGAAAAAGCTTTGATAAATTAAATTATACCTAGTGGAGATAAGTGTCTCGACAGCATTAAATATAATTTATTTATTTCAGTAACAGTTTTCTACCGTATCTGAACATAATTACAATAACATTACAATGAAATTAATCACTACGTAAGTTACGTTAGTAGTCACTGCAACTCATCAAAACTATAAATATATATATATTTTTATTAGGAACCTATTTTTATTAGGAATTTAGCCTTAAATAATGTTATACTCTGTATAGATTATATATGCTCATGATAAATTACACTGGTCAACAAAAAATACTTTATGGACGTAACAAGAAAACTTTTATCAAATTATGTTTAGAACAAGTTAAACGATGATAGAATTGATATTAGAGAATTTGGAATAAGAATAATTTTGTTTTTATGTTTTTTAAAACATAATTTTTTAACTACCTAACTAAAATGAAGTATAGCGTTAATATAAATTATAGGGTTAATATAAAGGTATACTTTCGACATTGTTCTACGCTTTACTTAAGAGAGTTCCTATAGTAAAGTTTAACAGTAATCTGCTAGGATACGTGAGCTCTCCATTCCCTGATGCCGTGATAATACTTATCAGGATCATTTTTATACTTTAAGGATATTATTCGACAATTTCTTAACTCGGAAAACACAAAATATAACCAAGCTAGTAAAATACAAAACGCTCCCGGATTAATATAATTGATTATTAATTATTAATATAATAATTGCTGAAATGGTACACTAAATCTACGGTTGATAGCTGTAACACTAACGATACCTGATAAAATCAACCTAAATATGTTGTTATAATTAGAGTAGGCCGATATTTCAAAATTGGTATGTAAAGGCCTTGTTACAAAATTTTGTTGTCTAGTGTTATTTGCATTTAACTACGAGATGTACCCGCGAATGAATATCGGTTAGACTTTGTATTGGAAGATCTCATAGTGACTTTTGTAATGTTTTTATCGGACCCCGCTTCCGTCTGCTCCCGGGACCGTAACCAACACACAGTCGGGGCAGGCACCGCGTGTCGTACGAGGGTGTGTTTTAATTTCAGAGGTGCAATTTATTCGAGCGATTTATTTTTAATCCCCGTTTTTATGGGCGCGACGCTATAAATTTTATGTGTAGTTCTATAAATATATATATTTACTTTTTTATAGTTTTAATGTTGGTGAAGTTGTGTGCATATGGTATGTGAATTTTTTGCAAAATTTCCACATGACTCACTAAATATTCTGACGTCAAACTCATGCCATAATACAGTACAAGGCTAAATGAGTAAGTGCGTGAGTTTTATTTCCATTTCTATTGATTGCAGATGGTGAAATAAACCAAGGAACACTAACAACACTTCTCTCATATACTTATCTGTATAGACATACTATCCGTATGTTATATGTATCAAGGAGGAATGATTGATGAAGATTTCAAAAATAGGTGTAAGTTCTTCGTACGAGTATATTTAGATTTATTTTAGTACTTTGTAACAAAAGTGTAGTACAAATATATATATATAATAACGATTTTTCTGTATTTCCCTGCGATATATTCCTGCTGAGATTTTTTTAGTTAATATGGGTGTTACAAAATAATATTTCAATACGATTGTTCCAGTCTTCATATATTTTGCAAAGGCACATTTACAATTTTGTAATTCAAATCTCAATATCATTTCTGAGATATTTTTTCTTTCTTCTTTTCTCAAATCCTGTGTACTAATTCCATTAGGATCGGCGAGGTTCGCTATTTACAACCTTAAGGATTCGGCGAAGATACTGATTTTTACATGAAGCGATTGGCGTCGGACCTAGCGAGAGAGAAATCCAGACCTTTCTAAGGTTAGGTCCATCGTTCGAAATATAATTTAGACGTGCGAGTTTCCTCACAATCTTTAACTGCGCCGCCTAGCAAAGTGATAATTTTAAATATGTATACAACATAAATCCTAAAACACGAATTTAGTGGTCTCCAGTTCGAATGCTGGCCAGTTGCCCAATCGGCCGTTTCTTTGTCTACTGGGCTATCACGCCTAGTTTAAGATATTATCTTTGTTTCAGCTTATTTTTACTTATCTTTCTTTCATAAATCCATAATATTTATACCTTTAAACGACGAAATGAGTAGGTATATATATATAGATTTAATATTTCACTAGCATTCACGGAGCGGCATCCTAGTGGCACATATTTTTCTACAAATCATAAAAAATACATAAAAGTATTAATGTAATATCTTGGAATAGACATATTTGGGAACATAAGTAAACAACATTTTAATAAATTCTTCAACACAGCATTAACTGCAACCCACTGTGTAAACATTAATCAAACATTTCTAAGCGCTATATACCAGATATAGATATGTACATAAGGGTCGTCACCCTGCACATGACAGCCACACCTGGCAGGACAGACAACCCCCACTTAATACCCCTCATATTATTATTTTGTATCTGTTTTTGAATTGCTTAAATCTATAGGGGAGAGTTTAATTGTGACACTAAACGCCATTTTGGATGCATCCAATCCAGTTTCAGAGCTTACCATATTTTAAAATTCGAATTACGAGTATTTTCGACATTGGTGGTTATCTAAGGTCATGTTGACTCTCCTAAGTGACTCTTCTTTCTTCGTCTCTCTAATTAGTATGAGAGATAACTGCGATAGTCCTGTGGTTGTTGTACGAATTATATATGATAAAATTGGCGATTTTACATTAGCCTATACCGACACTGACTTGATATTGTCAGTGGAACAGAGAACTAAGGTTCCTTTTCCTATGCTCATTGTTAAAGAACGAGATAAAATAAACCCTTGAAACCTATTGCTGTGAGTTAACGACCAAGATAGGGTAATTACCCTTCTCTTTGATGATACAACGACTATTTTCATTCGTTATATTTTTCTGTAGTATATTGTTCTGTGAACGTGTGATAAGACTCTTAGCGTTGCGAATTCGATTTCCTGGTCGACCCATTTTTACATAGACTACTAATACGGGATTCCAGTATGGGCGTAGCATATTGTTTCCCAACGTTGTAACGCTGTCTGTGTGTAATTTCCGTTTCACGATAGCAATGAATTTTGGTACCATCTGACCTATTATTTGAGATCTGGGAAAGAACATTGGACATTCATTATCGCGATAAAGGGTTCGCCACAAGGGGAAAAATTCGTGAGCAGAAGCTAATAAGAACAACATGACCTTACAGAAGACAGCAGCAAAGTAACAATTCACTGAGAGTTTTCTGTTTCTGCTACGGCTTATGGTAGCTGGTCAGGAATTGCTGCCTTAGTAGCATGGGTATATAGCACTTCACATCAGTCGGGCTATATGCTCATTTGTGAATCGACAACAATTCACAAATGAGCATATAGACAATTTTATTGAACTAAATTGGCCAATTAAATAGCTTCATCATATGCACTATCTCTAACACTTTTAGACTATTAGCTCGGATTTCTCGTGGATAACCAATAAACTTGACTCTGGAGAACGAGTACAAAGTAACAGGAATCCTCTTGTCATTGGTACGAGAATTCCTGTTACTTTCTACCCACTTATATAAATTGACATTGTATGACAATTTCTACTTGCTCTTAATGATTATTTTACATACTAACTGTGATATAAGAAATTCAATGCATATTTCCAACAACATTCAAAGCATAAGATACTCCAAAAGGGTGGAAAAAACATACAATCAATGCGAATATAAATATTCCAAAAGATGGTCATTTTTTATAAATTAAACTTCACATTTTTTGCACTCAATTCTGTCTATTCTACAAATAAAGGGAGCTAACAAAATCATGCACTTTTTTCCTTTTAAATGACACATTTTATAGTTTCATTCACTGGTTCTGCTCGGTCATTTGTTTCGTTCTGACATAATTTATGGTGAATGTAGACAACCACGCCCCTTTCCAGGATGCTCGCAGAGAAAAAAATACTACCATTGACAGACGAACGCACTGTTATATAGTCACACATGTATGGGTGAAATAAAACAGACAGACAACAGGAATAATATCAGGAAAAAAAGTGCTTGACTTCTAATTTTTTTTTGTGAACTGAGTTTTTCAGTTCTTAGTGGCATCTAATACGATCAATCTTCTCAAAAATCACTCCAAAAACAGATCTTCGCGGTTTAAAGATATATATATATATATATAATCTGTTTACGTTACGAAATTACTTATAATATATGTTGATAAGTTTGTCTAGTTCTATTTGTCTTGGTGTGAATGTTTTTAAGAGAAATAGGGCGCATCAAAGCACGAGTACCTACCCGTCTGGCGAACAGAAAACCGCAGTCAAATAACAACTCCCAAGAAGGTTGTTGTGTCTGCGTGTGAGTAAGGCCACCAGCAAAAGCTCCTAAGGAGTTGCTGTGTTAGCAGCAGAGGAGGCATCGCGCGAGCAATGCTTAGCGTATTACAAGCGTTCATGGACTACGGAAACCGCTTTATATCAAAAGGCCTTCCGACATTATATAAATAAAAGTCTGTCAAACATTTTATCAGTAGGTTACCTTATTGTTAGTCTTTCTTAACTTCAGTACTTAGTTAATATAAAAATGAAGATTTAAACTCCACATACTAAAACCCAAATATTGGCACATTCTATCCACATCTTATTATTTGTCTATAAATGTAAGGATAATATGTAAAGACAATAAGTGGGTAGGTGCCAACGTATATCTTTAAGAAAATTGAATTTATATTTAAGTTCTCATACCCAAACAAATACAAATAATTTATTTGCAAGCAGACATCCTTCATTAAAATTCTTTTTAATTAAACTTCCTTATACAACGGTTTCCGCACAGCATTGATACGTAAGCCAATAAATCACTATTTAGACAGAAGATAACGATATTGCAGTTAGGACATAGTTTGTACCTGTCCAGAAAAAGGAAAGTAAGTCTATTTAAAAGTCCCTTGAAACCGTTTATAGGCTTTTAAATAAACTCTCGAGTGAGACAAAAGGCCCAATGAGGGATAACTGCTAAGTGGCTTACCGATATAAATCTTCATTTTTTGTTTGGGTATTGTTTTCACACCGCAATTGATTTCAAACACAATTTTACAATAAAGAGTGTTCATTGTCCTAAACTAGACAGTCTCAAAGATTATCTTGGAGGTAACATATTAATAATTTCTAAAACCATTACATTTCTTTCTGCCAAAAGGTATTTTTCAATTATTATTTAAGTAATATTTATGATGAGCGAGACCTGGGTATGGCAGAAAGAGCATGAAAGTAGAATAAACGCGGTCGAAATGCGAGCGCTGCGCAAAATTTGTGGCGTAAGGCTTGTAGACCGTATTCGCAATGATGATGTTAGAAACAGAGTTGGTCTGAAAGAGAGCGTCGGTGTTAAAATAAGAAGAGGCATGCTCCGTTGGTTCGGACATGTAGAAAGAATGCAGGATGAAAGAATGACGAAGCAGATATACAATGCAAAAGTGGAAGGATGTAGGAGCCGGGGAAGGCCAAGACTTACCTACCATGACCAAATTTGTAGTGTTCTATCAGAAGGTGATGTCAGGAGCCTTAGAAACCGGCGAGCGTGCATGAAAAGAGCAATGAATGTTAAAGAAGCGAGTGAGATATGTAAGGATCGAGTCACGTATAGCTTGGTTCTCTCTGCCTACCCCGCAAGGGATTTGGCGCGAAGTTATAGATATAGATAGATGGATTTTATCGTTGGGCGTGCCTATTCTAACCGAACATAGAGGTTAAGTAGCGTTGACCGCTACATGTTCATTACAACAGTCGTTAAGCTAAGTCAGTGGCCTTCTGGCAGCTTGAAAACACTGGTCTCCGCTAATCCGCAGTTGAGCAGCGTGGTGGAGTATGCTCTAAACTCCTTCGGTTGTAGGGAGACCCGTATTCCAGCAGTGGGATGAGTAAGTGTTGGTGAAGTTTTATGTTTTTGTCAATATTATTAAAAATTTGCTTTATAAAAAAAGTCATTTTGTTATTTGATCCTTACGTGGCAATTTATTTTTCTTTTCCTATAAATATATTTTTCGATAATTTTTATAATTTAAAATTTACAAAAGTGTTTAGTATATTTTTGAAACATTAGAAGCCTGTTGCATAACTCTAGAACAAATAATTATAATCGTTTCAATAGAAAACTTATACTTATCGACACGTTGAAAATGAATACATTTTTATGTTACCCGTGTGCCAAACAAACATACAGCCTGCCTGATTTGAAGCGGTCCCTGTACCCTGAATATTTCCGCTGTAGCAACATCACTCGGAGGAACACAACGTGTTTAAATGGTCATTTAATTAATTAATCCAATGAATATCCGGTATCAAAAGCAAAGTCAAAGAAGGCGACCGACCACATTGAAGTTTTTGTGTACTTTTTGTGACCTTCCACGAATTTTGATTCATTTGACTCGGTCGCTGTACTTTTAGACTTAAATTTTTAGTCTTTGAAGGCAAGTCTTAATTATTTTTATTAAAATAATATAAAGTACAAATACAATACAAAAATATTTATTTACAAATACAAAAGTGATTTTATTCTAGATTTTTTAAACAATTGTATACACGGAGAATTAGCATATTGTACATTTGATCGACTCAAGAGGCTTGAAACGTGGGCAAATTAAGAAAATTCGTATTTACATTCGTATGCTTGTAAGTATACGTTCCGACATTACATAAAAAAAAAGTAATAATACTATAGTATTTGATTAACACTTTAGATCTGACGTGTAAATAGATTTCATACGTTTTAATATTTTAGTGCAGAGACTTCCAATAATTTTTGTACAGTTGACCTCTTGTCTATATATTTTCTGCTCTCCGAAGACCCTCTGTCTAACTAATGTTTGAATGGACCCCGTACTTGTCGCAATCGTCCCCATGGTATCTCGATACAGACCACTTTGGGAAACACGGCTACAGACCTTACCAACCTAAAGGAAAAAATCTCTTTCATGTTGTACTCGTGAATGATAATAGTTGACAATTACAATATTGTCAGAATTCAAAACCTTAACTCAGATTCCGAACCTCGCTAAATCATTAAAACTCCGTTCGTACTCACAAAGAGGAGTGTATTTTGTCTCGTTCTCTCAACAGTTTTCCGGTCTATTTGTCTTTATCTAGCGTTAATGTGACAGAGCTGTCGCATGCCCCGTTTGCTTGGCTCTGTTACTACGTAATTATATTTGGGTGAAGCTAACTTAACGGTTAACTTGATTTGTGGACAAATTTTAGTTCAAGTAATAACATTGTATGGTGCATTTTTTGGTTATTCATCTGCAATTGTTTTACAGTACTCAAACAGCTTCCGTAGTATCGTTTTATCGTTTTCTTTTTATACAACGTCGGGTGGTATTCGAGCTGCCCCACCTTATGTAAAGTGATTACCGTAGCGTATGAACGAACTCGTGTGATGCCTCCTGTGCTGTTAACACAGCAACTTCTTTGGAGCTTACTGGTACATCACTATCTCTCTCTCGCTGGAATACGCCAATCCAACAGGGAGTTGTTATTTGGCTCCGGTTTTCGGTGAGGCACTTCCCCAGATAGGCAGCTCATAAGAGTACAGATCAAGACAAACATATATGTTCATGGACACAAATGTTTGTGTGTGGAAATCGAACCCACTACCGTTGGTGTCAAATTAGTATTGCAGGAAGACGACGACCCTTCAGGGAGTGTTTAGGTGTGGTTTTCTGTGAGGTGGAGGTGCTTCCCTAGTCGGTGCTTTAGTGACAATTCCCTAAAATTCCAAAAAAAAAATATTTACCTACTAGCATTATGTTGTACTACTTAACTTTGTTGACAATTGTTTAATTTTTACCCTGGGTATGCTTGTTTATATCATAAAGTAAAAAGTAATTGAAAAAATATGAATTAAAACATTGAGATGATAATCGATTTGATCAGCAGTGATGGCTTAGTGGATAAAAACTAACTCGCGTAAACCAGTTACCATAGCCTATAGTAACATACGCTTGTAATACATTAAGTATCACACGCGCGATGCCTCCTCTACTGCTAACACAGCAAATCTTTAGGAGGTTACGTACTGGTGACCTCACTCAGACGTAGTAACACAATAACCCTCTAGTTAGGGAGTTGTTATTTAGCTGCAGTTTTCTGGGAGGTGGGGGTACTTTCCCAAACGGCTACTTTGATGCGCCCTACGTCACTTAAAAACACCCAGACCAAGACAAAAATGTTTGTTTTGTGTGGGAATCAAATCCACGAGCATCGGAGTCAAAGTCGCGTCATTCAACATTGCGCCACCGAGTCCATCAAAGTTTGTTTTAATTTTTTTTAAACAGGATAATCTAAATAAGGCCTATTTACCCTTTTAGCGCCCGACGTATATATCAAACTGTGTACCTAATAACAAGTTAATTACCCAAGTGCAGACTTCAACGTGTATGTGTGGAGAATCAAGTCTCCAAGTTAACAAGACTTGAAGTTTTCGCCAGCGGCGGGTGGCTATTTACTTAAAAGGTCAGCTAACTACTTGTAAGCTTGTCGAGTTACTCAAACGAAATATAGAACGCTGTAATAGTTACTATACGTGCAGTTTTCGCTACTTAGCAACCGAGTGCTGGAAAACATACCTCCTCCCATTAGAAAATTAGCTTCCAAATATACATTTTCTTAATAATAATGAAATTTCTTACAAATAAACAAAAATTCCCTAAAAAAAGTGGTGGATATTGTCGTGTGACTTTTCTTTCTTTATTTCTCTCTCTGGGTTATCGTTCAGAAAAAACACAAACTAAAGTTGAAATCTTTAGTTTGTACTCTTTCTAACTTCTATTCTTTTATTATTTCTTATATTACTTCTTCTATTGCACATTTGTTTGTTTACAGACATCATACACATGAGATGTACCTTATTTATTAAATCGTTTTGTAAACAATTGTTACATAGTACCTAAGTAATTGGTAGTTAGCCCAAAGGTAATGATAGAAAACTAGTGCCTTGCTCACTTACATTGAGCAAAAATATACACTAATCCGTATCCGTGAGTGTATGTGTGTATATCTGATAATGCAAACGCACAATTTATTTATCTATCTATTCTGTAGACAGGATATTCTAAAAAAAGACGACCCTCATAGAAGTTAATGTCTTTGTTGGTTCGATTTTCATTGACTGATTGATTGAATAACGTTTCTATTAACCAGACGGGTTAATAATAATCAGAAAACGTATATACGCCAGGAATATTTCCTTTCAAAGAAAATGAACTAATCAAACCGGATTAAAGACAGCAAAGTTATTATTGAACTAATACAACCATAAAGTTTTAATTTAGTAATGTTTTATCTAATTATACCTAATAGAATCGAATTTAACCAGATTCATCAAAGCAGACTGCCTAGGGAAGCACTTCCCCTCACAGAAATCCGGACCCAAATAACTACTCCCTGAAGATTTGTTGGTTACTGCAAGAGAGTGAGGCTGCCAGCAATCTCTTGAAGAGTTGATGTATTGGCTCATTTCACTACCTTTATTTATACCCTGATATAAGAGAAATAATGAGTTACGCACGGGAAATGTAATTTGTCCCGCAATTTTTATTTATACGTAAGCCTGAAAGTTTTAGAGTCGAAAAAAATATGATTTAAAAATTAATTATACTAACTTTATGCTACTCGCTGACTCGGCAAGTTTGCAAGGCATTAAGTGAACTAACCTACACGTAAACAGAATGACGGAGAGAGCCAACAATTAGTTTCACAACATGTGGACGCTAACATCCTATATCGTACAGCCATAATTTACGGTATACACAAGGTATAAAAGGAAAAGTGCATCAACGCTAATTTTACCCATATATACACCTAGTCCGGCCATAAGTTCTGTTACGAATGAATATGCATTTTTTTTTATGAAGTAATGTAATCTTAATAAAACATATGTATTCATATATTTCTATAAATTTATGGAAGTCACAGCAAAAACAAATATTCTATTCGAAATGGCATTTGACTTTAATACAGGCCATTAATCTGTCTGGCCACGAATCTATGGATTTATATACACAATGTTTCCATGGGAAATTTAGCCATTGCGTACTCCAGAGATTTCTTAAGGGACACAACGTCGGCGTGTCGTTTCGATCAGGATATGTCCTCTAATACTGACCATAATAATAGACGATGACCAGTCTTCAGCTCTTATAAAGTCCGGAACGTTGGTTTCGAGCCAATCTTTTTTGTATCCTAATGAACTTTCTGGTTTCAACAGCATTAACAGCCTTTGTAGATCTAACAACACGCGGTCGCCCCGATCTGTTAAGGTCTTCAACAGAGGAAGTGTTGGTATACTAGTACGATATACGAACAATCACTACAATCCTATTTTCTTTAACACCTTATTCTATATTGTAATTTGATAATAAACACGAAAAAAATATGTAAAACGGCGGGAAATCTACTTATAAAGCGATAGCTAAGTGGATAAAGAATCGGCCTATTATAAACTGCTCCGCGGTTCGAATCCTGGTATAGTACCTGCTATTAAATTCGTGTTTTCAAATTTATGTTACATATTTGTTATTATCACTTGCTTGGCGGTAAAATAAAATCGTGAGGATACAGTGAATCCAAGAAATAATATTTTAATACACGTGACCTTACCTAGGAAAGCTCTGGTTTTCCTCAGGGTTGTAGAGGTCTGACGCTCCATATAAAAATGTGTATATTTGCCCAATCCTATGGCTTATGTAGCGGACCCAGCCAATCCTAATGGATTAGGAAACAGGATAACGCTAAGAAGAAGAAAAGTATTTTGTTAAGACCTCTCTCTCATCAGCGTCTCGTTTACTAATCGGTGGTCATCTCGAGCCAAAGCCAATGACACGCTATGGCTCTACTGGTTACTGTGAGTCGCATACACCTCAAAAGTTGTTAAGTTAGTACTATTGTTATTAGTTCCCTAATAAGTAAACAATTTATAAGTTCGGGCCAAGTTGTTTATAAACTGTCGATGCACTGTGCGCTGTAGCCAACACGCCAGGGTTTTCAAACTTCAACGGAGATTTAAGCAACAGTTACCATGAGTTGTCGATCGAGTTATTGGCACAGTATCTACTTAAATCTACTTAAAACAAAAAGTAGCACGTCATTAAGGAGAAAACATATTTTAATTATCATAAACACACTTTCTTTTATCACAAACTCTACAATTTACAAAGTAAACTCTACAGTGTATTTATTAAGTTTTAAAATCAATATTAAAATGTCGCTGTGTATTTGTTTATATTTACTTTGTATTTTTACGATAGAGGTAAGTGACAAGTTTTCTTGAATATTACATATTTCTTACGTTAATTTTGGGTTATACCAATATGACTATAGGACCTTATTGACAACTTGTTCAATAAAATCGCCCTTTTAAAGTTGAATTCTGTTTACGTAACTGTGAATTTGTTCAGACATATATTAGTAGAAGTAAAATCCTTCTAATTTATGTTACTATCCATTACTTAATTTAGCTTATATAGGACACGCAACAGACAGATTCATCGTCCAAAATATCCGAAAAGCCGAGAACGAATCGAGTACTCCTAGTAGGGTAACACAAAATCAAACTTAAAGAGCAAGTTAAGAAGCCGGGAACTTGGTTCTGCTGTAAACTAGTAACTGCATAGTTGTAAGTGTTGTAACGTTCGTATGCTGTAAACAACTGTTGAAGTGGGAACTTGTTAGCCCTTAACAACTAAACATGTCCCATGTCTAGGAATTGTGGCTGCTACAATATTAAAATATGTAATTATTTGCTTGGAAACTTCAAGACTAGGTAGTCTTTCTAGAAAATCTGAAGACACTGGAGATGGATATTGGATTATGAGGTGTAATCATAAAATTATTAAAGTTCTACTAAGCGCATTTAGACTTTGGGTGGCAATAAACATTTTCGATTACTTTTCCACCGTTTTTGGGCCAAAATTAGAATAAAAACTAGAGAGAGAGGAGGAGAAAGTTTCAAGATTTGACTTCCCTTTGCTGATGTGAGTAAAGAGATGGCTAGTCAAGTGAAGCTCGACTGTCGTACACCGTGGTTTATTATGTATGTTGTTACTATTGGGAACATATATCTAAGTTGTTACCTAACACTTTGATACCTATGATACAGATTTTCAGAATCGTGGCCAATTCTCTCCAATACGGTTACCGAGGCTAATTCTAATGATAATCCAATTCCAATGACGAAGCTTTGATATCGTGGTCGTAATCCCGACTATAATTTGTTCCACATGGGAATGAATCTCACTAATGATATCTAACTGAATAATCGGCCATCGAAATTCAACCAAACTAATTTAAGAGTTTGAACTCTACAGATATGACAATATCCTGCTCTGGTTCTGTGCAAGGGATTCAGTAATCTGAAATATTATGTAATCATCGAGTACATACCTTTATGCGGCATCTTCCAGAAAGCTTCTGCCGCCGTGGTGGGTTCCCGCGGCGGCGCTACTAACCCCCCCACCAGCGTGGTGGCGGCGTGCGCGGGCGCCGGCGCCGCCCGCCCCCACCCCCCGTGAAGCGCCACCCCGTTAACTTCCTGCCCCCCGCGGAAACCGCGACCAAAACCCACAACCGTCTGATCTCTCTATATTTATTTGTATCCCTGAACCTAATAACCCATCGCTTCGTGACCTGCAAAGAAAGAAATTCACGTCAAAAATTTATTGACCTCAATACAGCATAGACAATCACATCATCAATTACAATCAAGATGATTTTGTTGCTTTCAAAGGAGTTTTTTGTCTCGTTCTCGTATACTAATTGGTGGATGATGATGCTAAATCGTGTTGCTTGGAAAGCGCCATCTATTGTTGCATAGTAGAGATAGCTGCGTGCTATCGATAATGATCGGATAGATGTAGTAATGAAGTTAGATGGGAGCGATACGTAGGTTGGAGGCAGTGCCACCCATCGCGATGGTAAGTGAGCGGTGGACGGTAGTCGTTTGTGTCGGTCCGTTTGTTTTTTGTTTGAATGAGATGTTGTGCTTGTGATTAGGTCATGTGATGTGCGATCGCTAAGATACGCTGTGGGGGGTGGAGTACGCGAAAGCGGATGGTCACTCTAAATTGTTTATCTCATTCTAAATTTAATTCACTTTTTTGGTGAATATAGAGATTGCCTTTGCATAACGTATCCTGTTTCCATTTTGCTCTAGGTTTTGGATTAGGATTGGTGAGGTTCGCTACCTAGGCCTAAGGATTTTCGAAAATACTGGCTTTGACTTAGAACGACTGCCGTCCTCCTCCACGACACTTGCCGGAAAACCAGATCTTTCTTCGGTTAGGTTACGCTACATTCAGAATATAATTTCTTGGGAGTGCGGTTTTCTTATGCGACGAGCTTGGTGGCGCAGTGGTGAAACGCGTTGTTACGCTACTTTGACACCGACGCTCGTGGGTTCGATTCCCACACAGGACAAACATTTGTGTGTATGAACATGTCTATTTGTCTTGGTCTGGGTATTTTCTATGTATAATAAGTATATATTTACAAAAAAAAAAGAAATGTATTTACGTATGTTTATCAGTTGTCTAGTACCCATAACACAAGCTTCGCTTACTTTGGGGCTAGATGGCGCTGTGTAATTTGTCCGACAATATTTATTTATATTTATTCTTATGTAGAGCAAACGTTATTACAAATGTAGGTATAGATAATCAAAAATATTAATGTAGCGGTACAAGTCAGTATCGGTATTCGAACCTGATTATAGTTTGGTTCTTTATCCTTTAGGATATCAATGCTCCAATATGACTGTGTGGTCACAATATCCTATTATTCTTTCCCTTAGCTTGACTTAATAAAGTACCTATAATATACTTTTTGTTATGTTTCGTTAACATACAGTATGTGATTGAATGTCAGTGTTACTTATTCTGGGATCGGACTAATTAGTCAGCAACAGTAGTAGATAGTCTCACACACTCAACGCGTTAGGAATTAAAACTCATATCCAGAAAGAGATTTTAAAAGCTATATTATGGCGGTTACAAAACAGTACAGTGTCTGACTTAGGTACTCATAATTCACTGGACCTAGAGAGGCTTGAATCTTGGACAAAATTATCATTTATCTTTCTCTAATTTGCTTGTCTAACATAATTTGAAATTTCAGTCTGCTAACCAATTAAATTATTTTCTGGCACTCACTTGCATCAACACAACAACCTACCAGGTAGTTATTAGTTTACATATATTTTATATACGGTACATATATAGTATAGTCATTATTTTTTTATTAAGCTACAGTTTTCCGAGAGGTGTGGACGTCCCTGGTAGAATTGAAATGTTTTGCACCTTGCGCAGATGATTTCACCTTGAAGATGATTGTTGATGACTTACACTACGAGCCTCACTGTTTATTTGTTATCTTTTGCGACTAAACTCCTGATCTGATCATAATGACATTTGGTAAAACATCCTGGGACTTGGAGAAGAGTAGGTATACGTTTTATAATAACGGACGATAACGTGTACAGTTACTACCTTCTAGTAACTGTACAGAATTTAGAAACGCAGTTATATTTTAAGTTTGTTCCGTAATATTTGTAACTAAAAGAAAATAATATACGTCGAATATTTTTTATTTCTCATAACCTCTGGGGCACACGCGCCGGTAAAGCCACCAATCTTATTATAAATCAGGTACGCACTCAAAATAGGCACACGTAGCTATTTGATCTTTTCATGTCCCAATCGAATAATTTCACTTTGATATTTCCCCCAAAACACAATAGCCCAAGAGTCTGGGGTCCCCGAATTGACGACTCCGGAGTCAAAGTGAGTGTTTCGAGTGGCGTCGACTCGTTATAAAGTCGTTTGGGCACTAATGGCGAGGTATCTTTGTGTATGTTTGTTTGTAGGCGAGGGTGTGGGCTGGATGATAAAAATTATTTTTCATTAAGCATATTTAAATTTGTGTTTTACATCATTTCTATAATTGTATTTATACTTGATTCTGAAAGTCATAGTGAGCCGCTTACAGCTCATCTTCAGTACCTAAGCCTGTTGTAAAGCGGTTACTGTAGCGTCTACATCGCTATATTGCCTATACGTGCCACTCCGTCTCAAACGCAGCACCTCCACAGAAATTTCCTTGTAATCCTATTCAATCACAGGAATACAACTACCCTGAATGGTATTTGATTGTGGTTTTCTGTAAGGTGAAGATAAGTACGTAATTCGCTTGTAGGGTATCGCTACCAGCAGAATCTTGTTTGCCAATCAGGGTCCTCTTTGGGGTATAAGTGAAACCAGAATAGCAAGCAATAGATGTTCTGATGCCACTTACACTCTCAAAAAAATGTGGTTCGCTTAATAACTGTATTAGGGTTGAATTTTGTAATGACATCACAAACATTGCTAAAGCTAGGAGTTTAGATTGGTACGATGACGGTTTGTGTAATGTAGAACCCGCAAAGAGAGATTTTTTCTATGAGTAACTTGTAGTCCTAAAAAGAGTAGACTTAGAAAATTGCTTCCTTGGAGGGTCGAGTTGAATTTTGTATCGTATTTCTAGTAAGTATAGGTAGGAGAGAGGGAAAAGTAAAGAAACTGAAGCTGTGAATTTTTGATGTAGAGTGACAGAGAAAACTTAAAGACGTTAAAATTTTGGGTGAAAGTGGTTTTGAAACTGATATTCGATTTCTAAATATGAATTCTCAATAAAATAAAGTTAAAATAACTTGCAACAACGAAACTAGATATTGAACACGCGAGCGTAGCTGTGTACAAATGTTTGTTTACGTAATAAACAAGATATATAGTAAATTTTAAAGTGATATTTAAAGTTATTAAAGTTTGCTTTTATTTTTAATTCTTTATGTCACTTCTACACATAATATCGAATTAAAATTGCCCATAAAAAAACTTTCACCGCTTATATCGCATAAAACGTCAGAGCTGCAGACATATCTCGGCAACAAATATGATTCATCATGGGCAATCAGACGGCTATCTGGCCAGTGATCGCGGCGTCTTTGTGCGCTGGTCGTATCGACTGCGCCGGTGTCGGTGCTACAAACTTAATGATAATTACGATAATTAGGTTTCAGTGCCATGATGTGAGAAATGCAGTAGCTAAAGAGTTGGAACCAATTCCGAATATTTTCATTGAGAAACATAGGCAGTAAGTAAATAGTAGCGCGGTTAAGAGCAGTGATAATGGATAAAGATTCCGTCTTAACTGACTGGTCCCTGATGTGGACATATACTACACTAAATTCGTATTTTTGGATTTATAATTTATGTATATTTTTGTAATTCTCACCTGACAGTGAAGGTAAACTTTGTGAGGAAACCAACACGTCCAAAAAAAATTATTTCGATAGATACATACATCTATCGAAATAATTTTTTTTGGACGTGTCCTATCTACCCTACGAAAGATCTGGTTTTCTCACTAGGTTGTGGAGATTTGACGGCAGTTGCTCCGTGTCAAAATCTTATCTTAGCCAAATCCTTAGGTTTAACCCGCTTAAGCATTTCGTAGACTCCGCCAATTCCAAAGGATTAGGAAACGAAATGATGCCAGGGAAAGAGTAGATAGTAGGTACTACGTAAATGTTCAGAGATGGAAATACGGATGTGTCATTAATATGCTCTTTGAACCCTAAGCACCTTGAACACATATTGGAGACATCAAGTTCTTAAAATATTCTCGCTGTTACCATAGCACATGAACAAGCAAGGCTGTTCATATATTCTCGTGCAAAACGAAAACGGCTCAGCTGAAGTCGGGCATCTCCACTCTTTATCTAGAGGAGGTTACATTGTGTAAAAGTTATGAATAATTGAGGAGCTTCACTACCCAAATTGCTCGAGTTAGGCGTTATTGAAAAGTGGAATTAATGTCACCGTGAAATAACCTAGCCTACATGGTTTGTGATAAGTCAGTCATCGAGTCTGTCAGATTATAGTTTTATGTTCTGTAAGGCAACTTGTTTCCGAATTACGACATTAATTAATTCTTTAATGCATGACGTGAGAAACATGAGTAAATGCTAATTGTACGTGAACTCAAGTTCACGTCATGTGATTAGCCGATTTCATGTTTAACAATACGGAAACAGTCTACCTTAATATCCAGCCTGTCTAAGTGTAGCTTATAATTCACCAAATGTAATTAATTGTTGCACATATATAAATTTATATGAGATATCTTTTCTATATCGCTACGGAACCTGGTATGGAAAGAGAACACTTGATCGATCTCAAATATGCAGAACATCAACTGGATGATGGAAGAAAGATATTTTGATCGTATATTGCCGGTATGAAACATTCGTAAACATATTGATTATTCAGACTCGATTTATACACGTTAAATAACTACGAAATTCCATTTGCAACTTTGCAGACGAGGAAATACTTATGGTTTAAACTACGTAAATGTCGGGTAATGTAGAAAAAACACAGTTTTCGTTGTAAGTGGCCGTCTGAGCCGTCAAAGGCGACTGGGGGCTGCATGCAAAGTGCTCTAAACGGAAATACAGCTGGCAACCATTTTGAATTCTGCCACAAGTAGGTAATGTTAGCTTGTTATTTTCTATTTCTTTTCATTGTTTTTTTACATGTGTGAAGCCATATCAGTAGCGAGAGAACACGTATGTAGATGGCGCATATCAACACCCGAAGGAGCTCCTCATTTGCTACTTGATGGCCTCGCTCACCCGCAGAAACACAAGAGCCATATACTATATTTTTTTGCAGGGCCCAGTTTAACTTTCAGAAACAAGCTAACAAATAGATAGATACAGTTGCCGTTGCTTTTTTTATAATATAGCAACAAGGAAAATCTTTTTTAAAAATCTGGTCAGTATCGGTTGTTGAAGTGATTCTTATTACCAACTGGAAAAAGAACTCCTACCTAACAATTGAACCTTTACCATACTTTTTAAACAACCTACTCGTAATTCAAAATGTATGGAACATTCGATTTTTTCGTGATTTCCAAAGTATTATAAAGGAGAGTTGTTCAATTATCGGTATTAAGTTGGATATGAATAAAATCTCCTGTTGCAATTTGTTGGGAGCGAATACATCCATAGTTTCAGGATCGGATGTGTGCAATTCCGCTCGTGTACACCTCATTAGTTCGGCCTCGTCGCCGTCGTCGGGAGCAGGTGGCGCTAATGTTCAAGTCTTTGCTAAGGAATACATTCCACGACGCTTTTACTGTGAGGTTTTATTTAACTGTTTGTTTATCTTTGACTGGATAAAAAGTATCTTTTTTTTTATATTACATCAGTATTGCCAGCGATAATGCTTTGTGGTATAACAAATGTTCTATGTATTTATATATATTTATATATATCTAATTTTAATCTAATATATATACATGTCGTGTAATATCATGTGTAATAGCAGGTACCATATCTATTTGCTAACGTATAGCCTAAACTAAACCATTGCAATTTATAACTTGATGAGAATACAACCCTTGTGCATACTAAGAAATATATTTGGAAATACCATCGCGGATGAAGTCGCGGGAATTCATCAGTAAACCATCATTGCTAGCATCGTCCCAAACCATCGCAAATAATCATCAATAATAATCATACCCATTATGTAAAAAGTTAATAATTAAAAGAAATCTTTCAAGTTCATGCCTACTCATAGGTTAGTATCAAGCATGTTCATTATTGGCGATAACAGAAATTATGACGAAGAAAGAAAGAATTAAAAATGAAGCCAATTGAATATGGTTGTTTAGATAAAAGTTCTTAAAGAGCTTATAGATTGTCATTTTTCAGCGACTAAATATTATACGAAGAGACGCAGTGTAGCTAGATCATTCTGATCTCTCCTGCACCAACCAGGCTTAACAAACATTGAGACGAGTGTAGGTTTATGCTTTATGAAAAATACACCTATGTCAAAATCAAAAGCTGTTATAGTATTCAAAATACTTCAAAGAACGCATTCATACAACATGCCTATTGGAATGAGAGTGCTTGCTTTAACTTGCAACCGTCAAAGGCAAGGCTCTTCCTTTTCAGTGTTTTTGAAAATATATAAAAAGGGGAGCGTTCATACTTGCACATAATTAACAGTGTCTACCAACTTTATGAGTGAACGAGCATGCCTGGCCCTTGAAACTTTAAGTGTCATCGGGGTCCTATGATGTTTTTTTTTATTTAACTATTTGCGTAATGATATAAAAAAAATATGCACGTCGAAGCAGAGCTATAGCGTAACGATATTACGCACACTTATATTTTATCACAAATATTGCAAAAAAGTACCCGTAGCCATGTCATCACTTTATGGATGAAACTTGAAGCAAATCTACTTTGAAAGTACAATCTATAGACTACCTAACCAGTGTACTCCTTCATATCGTCCTTGTTCAACAGAGTAAGTTCATAACAAAGCTTAATAAAAATGTTGTGTACGCCAAGCATTTTTCATCCTATTTCTGATCCGTAAAGTAATGGACATGAAATACAAAAGCATGAAGAAATGCTTATGTGTGTATATTGTGAAGTTTCGTGGAAATTTAAGACCAACCTGACTTGTAGCTGCTGCATTTTAGTACGAATCTCGGAAAGATTAAGTCAGTATAAACATTTAACTTATACGTAACCATTCCCGGTTACTTATTCTTTATTGTAATTTTAGAATTATAAATTTAATAATTGGATTCAAACCAGCATTTTCAATAATATTATTTCTACTTACAAAACACTATAGCATTCAATTATACCACCGTCACACATCCAAAATTTGCATAAAGTATTATTTTAGACGTTATAATGAGCTGAGAATGTGGGGTTTCCTCAAAATCCTGTATGTATGTATACCAAATATTAAAAAAAAATCAGAACAACATAACTTAGGACTCCGAATAAGCAGTCATAAATGATGGATATAAATATCTACGGAGAAACTTAATAAGTGTTTTACAACTTTAAACCAGTTGAGAATGCGCAAGCTAGCATTGCCAGAGAAACACCTGGCTCGTTAATTATATAACAATTCAAAAAATTTTTTTTTCAAATTTGTCGACCATTTTGACCATGTTCCTTACGAGATAGGAACGGTGTTCCTGAACATTCCTATTTTACTTTTTTATGCTGAATCCGAATCTGAAGTCAAAATTCAAATATTCGAAATAAAACGCACAGACAAACATAGATTTCATATAGGAACGGTGTTCCTGAAAAGGTCAGAGATCATTACCCTCAAATGTAAGTATACATTTGTACACGCGCAGCTATATAGTACAAGCAGTTAAATCAGTCGCGGTTAACACTCCGAAACGACTCAAAACGTCTATGCAAGTACCGGGCCGCTCACTATTCTAAACTTAAAAGAGGCAACCCTACAGCTCTATGTCTAAAAAACCATATAAATATCCTATTATGTCAAAGATGGCAACATGCTACCAATATCTATTTACAGCATTCGTGGATACTTGTCAGGCTATAGCGCTAAGGCGTTCGCATTAAATAGAACCGTAAAGCGACTTACTTAGCACAGGAGTAGTTAGAAATCGAATCAGATCCCTTTGGAGCCAAAGCTACACGCGATGCGTTCAGCTGCCTACCAAACCAAGATCGAAAGTAAACAAAATGGAGCACAGCACAGCTAATTTTAATCAGGATCTGCTTTACTGGGGTATTACTTATACCTTTTGTTGAATAGTATCCGGAATCGACTAGAGGTAATTGAATCCACTCGAAGGCAGGTTATGGTTGATCTTGTTTAGACCACGTAGACCTGCCATAGAGCTGCATTCAATGTATAAATTTCCAAAATCCTCTTAGACCCGTGTAATGTAGAGTTAATACATTGTAGAGTTTGAAAGGATTCGGGAGAGCTAGAGCTGGTAGTCTACACATAGAGCTGTCAGAACAGAAATAAATTACGGCGTCGGTGCATTGCCGTTTGTAGGGTCAGCACAAAGCCTCGCCGGCGATTTGTTACATTGATTTAAAACTGACGTGTGTGTACAGTCCGCATATTCAAAACGTTTTGATAATAATTCATATCCCTGAATTTAATATTTAGTTTAATGACAATGATCATTTGAAAGTTTAGTATAACTTAGCATAGGGTATAAATTGATTTACCATTTCCCGACGTGATAGTTTTATTAATTACGCATTTCATCTTTTTAAATAATTTTGTAATAAATCGATAACCTACACATGTTTCATGATTCTTTCAATTCATATAATAATAAATTTCATATTTGGTTTTAAATTTAATTTGCAAAATACAGTTCCTAAAATATCTCACTGAAAGTGACAAATGATCACGACACTCGTATTTAGAAGATACAAAATAACAACGCATGTACCTACTTATTTGAGTTCTTCATTTGGAAAGAGATCATAATTTCTTAATGAAGTTAACGAATTTTTACCTAAATAAGGTCTGGATTTCCCTCTAAGACGTGGAGGTCTGACGGCAGTAGCTCCTTGTCAAAATCACATCTGCGCTAAGTCCTTAGCCTTAATTGGCGGACCACGCCAATCTTAGTAGATTAGGAAACGAAATAACACTAGGAAGAAGAAGTTAATAAACGTTGATCACAATTTCTGTTAGTTACTATAAGAATGTATTTTCACGATATAAGGTGAATATTTGCAGTACTGTACTTTTATAACTACAGAGCT
The DNA here is from genome assembly GCA_947507595.1 of Pyralis farinalis. Taxonomy (NCBI): domain Eukaryota; kingdom Metazoa; phylum Arthropoda; class Insecta; order Lepidoptera; family Pyralidae; genus Pyralis; species Pyralis farinalis. The sequence goes on along the minus strand of OX382258.1, from coordinate 11,676,575 downwards.
GAAACGGTTATCAAATTCACAAAAACAAAATAACACAACATAAGATCGATTGTCGAATGTAAATATATCTTATTACATATGAAAATGTTATGCATTGACGTAGCTAGTGCATTTATTTGCCAATGTAGCACTAGTTGTGTTATTGTCTCTGCAAGTAATTTAGCTACCAACACATCAACCAAGCGGCTTTGAATATTTTTTACAGAAAAGCGTTACTGCTAGTCAAGTCGAATTCACCATTTCGCTTTGAAAAACAGATTTTATCAATAAACCTGTTGTTTTCATTAAAAATACAGGATCGTATATACAGAAAAGATCTGTCAGGGGTGTGAGCGATGTTGTCATATGTAGTACTTACATACCCCTACTTTTATTATTCTGACACGGCTTGTGACGGCCAGTGTCTACCTGAAGAGCTATAGGTCACTGGATTCCAAGAATAGAGCAGATGAAATAGTAGATACGTTCAACATGGTATCTCGTAGAGTACGCTATGCCGGCCTTGAACACGCCTTTCACGCTCTGTTGGTTTGCTTACTTACCTATATTTTAATTTACATTAACAGGTTTACCTAGCTTATTTTATTACTAGTTTCTGCCCGTAGAATCACCCGCATGGTGTATGGTTTTTAAGTATGAACCCGACCCGAGATTGTTGGAAGTTTACAACTATCTGTTTAAAATTCCAACAAATTATGTTTAGTTCTTCCTGTATCATGTGTGCACAACGAACAGTCAGTTAAAAAATTAGAAACGAAACCTATGTTTATTTTAATTATAATCTCATGAAAGTAGTCCAATATTATATTTTTAATTATTTATCATTTATAATCACAAATATAACTACATTGACGTCTTGTTTATTATACCTTTTTTTATTCAATAAAGGTTCCTATTTTTTTTAATAATCTTAAATTTGCGTGCTGTCGGTACCTAAGTTTGATTGGACAACCGCACACAACAGTAGGTTAGTACGCAGTATGTCGGCACGATAAATCAATCTAGTACCATTGTGACGTACAGAAAGGCATCTTCACCTCTCAGTAACGCTACTCCGCCCGCACATCACTATGTAATACAAATAAATTTTTAAGATCTCTAGTTGATTCACTTCGTAGGGTTCCGTTTTTTGTTAGGGTTCCGTGTCCGTAGGTTTATACGAGAGCCCTTAGTCTATACGACTGTCTACTGTGTGTATGACCCTATGTCATATCTCAATTACGTAAACAGAATGAGTTTTATGTAGATTGTTGATGAATTACGAAATCTACGTTTTCAGTATGATATAATATTTTTTGAGGTTATTCTAGATGCTTAACTAGTTTAATTTGTGAGTATAGCCACAAAAAAGTTTCAAATTAACAACCTCCCATTTCTTTATCTTTAAAGCAAAATATGTAAATATATATATTTGTAGTCAACTCAATGTAATCGAAATAATGACATTCAGAGCTCTATATTTTTAGCTCCTTAGCACGCATGACGGACCACGAAAATAGTTTCATTGAATTTCAACGTACAATATTATATTGTGGAAACATCAACACACCGTAGAGTAATCAACTTTTTCGGTATATGTTTAGATTGTTATTTATTTTTAATACACTGCATATTTTTTTCATCAAATTTAATAATTAACGTGCTTTGGATGCACAAATATGTAACTTGTTAATATTGAATTCTTATGAGATGAATTAACTTGTAATGTAACTAATTTTTAACCGTTACTAATGTCGTTTGAAGTACTATTGTAATATTGAAAGATATTTATATATAAAATGTACATATAAAATAAAAAATATTTATGAAGATATTATATCTATATGGGTATAAAGTGTGTTTACAGCTTTAGAGTGTGAATATCTTACAATATTACCTACTTACTAAATCTACCCTAACATAAATGAAACAAAAAATCTGATGTACGAGTATTACACTAAGTTAGCTTGATTCAGGTTGATGTCGCTTGAGGTAAGGAGGTAAATAAACCAAAAGATATAATATATAACAATTTGGATGTAAATTGATGTCACCTGTAGGCAACTTCATTATTTCAGTACTTTGTAAATAGGTATAAAAAAATTAAAACGAACGGTACCTACTTAATATCCCAAATCACCACAGACAGCCGACAATAAAATAAAAATAATATCATAAGAGATACATGGAAAGCTTTTTACTTTAAAAAAGCCTCTATCTTAATCCTTATTAAGCCCCATCGTCGGCAGGATGAGAATATAGAGCCGAAAGAGGTGTTATTTTAAGCCCATCACAGATTAGCTATATGCATTATTATTTTTTACCTAGCAAAATGTAGGTATCGTAACACTGGGAGTCAGTGAATTAAAATTTAAGAAGATTATTTTTTTTCAAATTTGTTTTATTTTATTAATCACATCTGCTCCGAGTTATAACCTTATAAATGTTTTGTAATATGTTATAATGTGGTGAGTTATGACTGTTGATATCAACTGTCTGTAAATAAATTATATATTTATTTTGGTCATTTCAAAATTAATTTCACATAAACAAAATGACACTGATATTGCTACTACTTAAAAAAAAAATATGTTCATGAAGAAATTTTGTTGTGTCAAGTTTGAAGTCAAATCACATTTAGAACCGTGTAATGACAGCATGTGAGAACTACAAAACTATCAATGGTTATGTCTTTCTTTGTCGAAATACGTCATTATTGCGCGAAAAAAATTGTCAAAGTGCAGCGCGGCACCCCTGGGAGTTGTTACATAATAGGGTTGTCAACACTCGAATGCGATGGTTTTCAAGTATAAATAATAGCCGACTGTTACATTTAAATAGTGCCACTTTTGCATTACTTTGTCGGCACGCTTGAATAGATTTGCGAAGTTCGATGTATTCATTTTGTTCATGTCATATTTTTGTCAATTTTGTTATAAAATACATTTTATTTGTTTGGTGTTATTTTATACTAAATGTTTAGAAAAAGTAAAAATTGTCAGTTCATTTTTGTATCTTTTAAAAATCTATGTGAGGTTCTAAATTACATTTAATTTTTATTTTATTTGGTAGAAAAGGAGTATTTTATAGTATACTTATTATTACACCCAAATTACTTATGAAATTAATTCTGATGAATAAAATATTTATATTATCATACCCTAAAATAAAATAGCATGTTCTTTACAACGTATAAAAATATCAGCGATAGCCGTCTTCAAACTGGTCCCACGTCACTGTCACGCATTGTGTACCGAGTATCGGTTACCGCAGAAATTATTCCGATGCACAATACCACTCGAGATGTCTATTTAACGAAATTACGAATTTCGGACATACGCCGGTTCAACAATAGACCTCTATGAAATTCTGGGTCTATTCGGCGAGATCAAAGCCAAACGGTACAGTAGATTCCTAATACGTTTATGTGTGTGTGCAAAAAAAAGTATTTTTCAAATATTGTGACTATTTTCATTGACATACTACTTATTATTGTTACAATTAATTAATAATAAACACTTGGTGTAAAAATTATGTTATGTTAAGTAGAGAAATATAAAAATAAAAATTTGTAGGAGGATATTAAAAACTAGTTTTTTACAGCAGGGTAGAGTGTTACATGGAATATTATTACTAATAAATACAGAAATCAAAACAGTTTTTCTTAGATTTTTCTATTTCTACATTGTGTAACCAATACCTACATCACACAAAAATTTGATTTGACAAAATTTTATACAGTGATAGCTTGTAGAAATCAACATTAAGACTACATTTTAACCTGGAAATTTGCAACTAATTGAATTGAAAATGTAGGCTTTTGATCGAAAAAAAAGTATCGTATGTCATGGTAAAAACTAATACAATGCAACCAAATGTTTACAATTATGAATTACCCTTGACAATAACGTATAAATACGATACCAAAGAAAAAGTACGAAATAATTTAAACATACAAAAGTATCATATTACTGAGGGTCTTTGCAGGTGTATTTAATATTTATTATCTATTAGATTTAAGTGGTGTTGTCAGAGTGTTATTTAAAGAGATAAATATTTTAGAATAAGAAGATTATAAAAAAATATAGAAAGTATTTTATAAAAATTGAGCTCAATTTTTCTAATCTTTTGTTTAAGATATACCTTGTGCTACTATTTAAAAAAAACTGTTACGGGTTTTGACAACTGAATACCTATAACAAACGACTTTAAAACATTTTCGCCTAAGTTTATTAATTACTTTCTTCATATATTATTAGGTGATACCAATATATACATAAAGTTTATACCACTAAGGCAGCATACAAACTTGCTTCACAGTAAAAATAGTAAAATACCAAAATAAAATAATAACACTTTTAACTTCACTTAGCAGTAGGTACCGTAGTCTATGGACATTTAAAACATCAGAAGCATTACTCATGCCTAGCTGACGAGCCTGCTTTAAGAAGCAGTTACCGTAGTCTATGAACACTTGATACACTAGGAGCATCACTCATAGCTTGCTGACTTTGCAAAAACTTGCCCGTTTTTGAAGACCCCGATGCTGCATAATATTACGCTGTTTTTAATATAAATAATAACAAATGATTTAATTTGTACGCTGTTATTTTCGATTATTTATACACTTTTATTTATCTACTATATACAACCCGTGGAGATGCCTGGAAGCGATACGCTCTCCTTTGTAACGATGGCAATATAACCAATAATGAGCGGCGAAGTATTACTAATAATATGTAAATAATTCATATATAATATTATATATCGGTACAGATTATTTTGTACGAGTGATGGCCTTCGAATACATATTGTCAGTACAGATAGAGCTTTCGTGGCAAATAACTCCGAAATACTACGTACAGTCTACGATGTTCCCAAACGTCAAAATGTTGCAACCTCATTTTTTATATATTTAACGTAATCCCCAATTCAGTATTGATATTATGCAAACAACCACATACCTAAATATTGAACCGGCGGCATTCGTAGATGCAAACCACTACAAGTCCAAAACACAAAAAACCACAAAAACATACATTTACACAGTCCGACAAATCGATACAAGCGCTGACGCGTAACGCTGTAACCGAAATACTTTAATTTGACAAGTTTCTGAACGCGACCGAATGGTCAGTGTTGCGCGTAATCATCGAATGCCCTAAGTATTGGGTAGAGCACGTTCGGAAGCTGCGAACCGTTCACGATGTCACGGCTCGCTTGCGACTGGCCGAACCATCAGATTCCAAGTCAGCCGTGTGAGCATCAAAGGGGGCGGAGCTTCTGACAGACACGGCTCACCCTAGGGTGGGTGCTGCACACAGCCCCAGAGCCTCGCCACACACACATTCAAGCTCTGTGCGTACTCACACCTACACGCAACGCTCGCAATGTGACGGCGCGGCGCCGGCTCTGGTAAGTTGTATTACGCGTCTTCGAGTTTCCACTATGACTTGCCATTGTTTTACAGTTTTCAAATGATGTTTGGAAGTTCTTTCAGAGCCAAGGATCTTACGAAGTGGGTGTAGTATTTTCTTTTATACTCTATTCTTTTTTTAGATTTTTTTAGAGCGACCGTTATTTTCTGAATTATACTCTGCTCGGTTTCTGTAAATGAGTACAACATATTACTCAAAGATTATAGACTGTATACACGGTCTATCGTCTATTATTTATTATATATTTTTTTATTATTATTGTGCAGGAAGTATTGTGTAAGTAGGTTTAATAAATCGTAGCTTTCAGAAAATGAGAAGGTACTTTATAAATGTAAACGTGCTTCTTAATTAAAATTATATCTCCGTGTGGTAAAGTAAGTTAAGTAGTAAATAGAAGATTTTAGTTTCGTAATTTCTGGCAGTATTTTTAAGTTAATAAGATCAGGTTACTGCCTATTTCACTGCAATATACATAGGGGAAAGGCGGGTAAGATGGATAGAGCGGGCAAGATGGATACTCGAAATATTCCGATAATGCGGCGAAATTTTACGATCTCGACATGACAACAGCGTGCCTAGGCGCCGACTGTCTCCCGCGGCTCCGTGCTCGCCGGTCTCATGCCCGCGACACTCGTTGTAGAAGCGTGTTTACGTTTTGTGTTCCGAGTTTTCGATATTTTGAAAGTAAGTAAAAGTTAATATTTCTATTGTTTTCTTTTAAATTTATATGTCTTGTTAATATTTTCTTTTGTTTACTATTGAACATGCTTGCTTGGAATGGATTCTCGTTAATTAGTTTTATTTTATGAGATATTTAGTTTTTGTTTAATCGTAAGCCGAGTGGGCAAGATGGATCATGTTATTTATGCTGTATCCATCTTGCCCGTCGATTGGTAAAACCTAATTTAATGTATGTTATTATCTTTTCAGATGGTTAATAACTATAAGAGAAAGACCCAACTTCATACTTCACAACTGGTCCACCAGAACCAGATACTAATTTAAGTAATTATCCCTCAGCGTCACTATCTATTATAATCCCAGAACCTAGACAATGTACTCTCTTAGAATCAAATACCTGCTCAACTGACAAACTCTTAACATCACTATCCAACTTGATTCCAGTTCGAGAACCTATGCAATGTACACCCACTAAAGTCCCACTTCCTACGGATTCTTCTAAACACTGATAAGCAATCACAGATTCCCGAGACACTACAGGCAAGTTTAAGTGCAGAAAAACACGTCACACCGGACCATATCAGACCCATACCTCGAGAAACAAGACAAAACATAACAAAACGGAAAAGGAAAATACAAAAAGCAGAAATCCTCACCAGCACTCCAATTAAAGATGAGCAGTTCAACAAAATGACAAAAGCCCTGGCCAAAAACATAAAACAAGAAAAAAAGAAACCTAAGTTAGCATTAGATTCGACAGGTTCCATTCAGCAAAAACAAAAAACTCTGTCCTCACAAGCCTCGAATAAACCTTCGACATCCAAGCAAGGAAAGAACAAGGAAACATCGCCCAAGAAAAGCTTTGATCAGCCTGAGCCTGCTTATTTCTGCACAGTCTGTAAAGAACCATACAAATCGCCTATAACCGAAGACTGGATAGAATGCTCAAGGTGCAAACATTGGACACATGAGCTCTGCTCGTCCTATCTGGGTTATGGCTCGTACTATTGTGATGACTGTGATGACTAAAATGTTACTTACACTACACGATCCATCTTGCCCTGCCAGGTTATCCATCTTACCTGCCCTGGTCGGGCAAGATGGATAATTTCCACTTTTTTATAATTATAAGAGTTATACAATTTTTGCTTTAAATTTAATTGATCTCAAAGTTGCCAATGGTAGGTTATTAAGAAAACGATTGTTTTTAGTTAAGTGCTGCAGCTTAATACAAAGATTATTTATATTTATAGTCGTTTATTCTTATCATATCCATCTTGCCCGCCCTTCCCCTATGTACACATTTTTGCCACCGAACCATTTGGATCATAAAGTGCGGATAAAACATTTTATTGCCGGCCTGCTCGCCCCAATGTTTATGTTAACGACTTTAGGTATAGTAATGTACAGTATAAAAGGTTTGTCGGTTAAGCAGAAAGGGTTCTAAAATTTTATAACTATGCGTAAGGACTAAGGCTCTACTAAAGCACCGTAATAGATTTTATCTAGCTCTAAACTAAGGCGGAAAAATAAATTGTTAGAAATAATTATGTACCTACTTGAAAAACACATAGGTACCTATAGGTAGACAGGCAGACTAACACAGAGGATTTCAATAATTATTTATTATTTCCAGGGATGTATTCTAGATAGATAATTAATATAATTGTTTAACACTTAATATCAGTTCAATGGTTAAACCAAAGAGACTTAGTACACAAGACATCTGCATAGGTACCTCTGTCTCACCTATTTCTACCGCCAAACAGATATATTTATACAGCTGTATTCCGGTTTAAAGGGTAAGATATGGCAGAGAAATTACTGAGTATTGTGACGAAACATCCTTAGGTCACAAGATTGGCAGCGCGCGAGTAGGTAACATCCCCTTGGTGTTGCGAGCGGCAATAGATTGCGGTGACCGCTTACCATCTGATGCAGGTCGCATGCTTAATTACCAATTTAGTTGTATAAAAAAAATAGGTTAAAAATTGTTTTCCTACCTACTTTTCTAATATATTCAATGTTGTTGTAAAAATATATTTAAACATAGATTGATTTTTTTATACAACGTAGAGGCATACAAGCGTATAGCGCACCTGATGTAAAGTGGTTACCGTAGCTTATGAATACACTAGCAACATTAAGTAGGTAACACTCGCGCGATACCACCTCTGCTGCTAACACAACATGGTCTTAGCAGCTTACCTACTGACTGCACTCACAACACAAACACCCTCCAGGGAGTTGTTATTTGGCTGCAGTTTTCTGTGACGGAAGAGTAAGTTAATTTGATTCCCCACACGGAATGCTCTGACTACCCTACGTCTCTTAAAATATAGATATGACAAGTAAACAGGATTGAATCAAATATTAAACTCAATTTGGATAAATTAAACACAAAGAATAGAGTTTAGTTAACACAAACACACTGAAGAAGTCATGTCACGCAAAATTAATTTACGCAACAATCGCGGCGGCCAGCCGGCAAAGCGCGCTATGTCCTAAAATCAACAAAACGGTTTCACACGCCGCGGCGCAACAATGGCGGCCACGCGGCGTTCGTCACGCCGTTCAGGCGAAGAATAACTTAGCCCTAATTTGTACAGGCCTAATTTCACGGCTGCTCTTACTTATTGTGAGATTTCGCGTAATCATGTCACGCTATTCGCCACGCCTGATCACTCCGCTACGATTGAGATATCATTTTTGGTGAGCTCCAGGTCAAAAGGTTTACGTTATTTTCGATAAAAGATCTTGTTTGTATGTTTATAAAAGATCCGATACAAAGCATCGGTTGGGCGCTAATTTAAAATTTTCGACTCAAATTAATTCAACCATCAAAATCGCTCGACAATAGCGTTCGAGACTGATTTACTAAAAAATAAATAATGGTACTTTTCTTGTACAAAGAAAGTGTTTGTCTAAGAACAATAACGAGCACCGCAGCGGGACATCTAGATACGCGGGGCTAAAACATTTTCTTTACATTTTTTTTATTTACACTCGTACCTCGGATGAATAGCGTCGGATCCTTAATTTACGCATCGATAGATTTATATGGTAGTTTCGCATTCGTACGGATTGTTCTTGGCGCGCGTTTTGTAACATTGCAAGGCGAGTGGTACTCTATTGTACTGAAATAACTACGGCTTTATATATTTCGCATGATTGCTTTAGAATTTAGGTTTAGTACTTGTAGTAAATTAACTGCGAATTTAAATCTCAAAATTGTACTGAGTGATCAGTCTGATTTTACGACAAGCTGTAATTTGAGATAGCTTGCCTCTGTTTTCAATAATTGATATTTGCTTTATTTATAAAAAAGATAATTTGAAAACATTAGCCGCGTAATACATACTTTTTACAAAAGTTTATTGTAAAATTTTCGCAAATATCGGTATGGAAAAAAATCGTAAATCAGCCCTGAATGCCGCGATAGGGCACAGAGCAATGTTAAGGCGCGTCGCGCACAGCTGCCGCACCTTACACGCATCAGTGGCGGCTCACAACATCCCGCGCGGCTATAAGTAACGAATGCTTTGTGCATGCCGATAGATTAGATGCATGGCCTAAATGAGAGTAGACAGCGTTTTGGTAATATTTCGGTGAGTTGTTAATGTTACTGGAAAGTAATAACATAGTAATAATAACATAGCAGCCAGCTTAACAGGTAACGCGCAAGTTAAATAGACATCCAGTGGTAACACTCCAGACATTTCCATGTTACATCGACCGTTGGGGTTTTAAAGCAACTCATAATATTTTTTTTTATTTTCATATGTTGCGATCTAAATGCATCTATTATGTATAGGTACATATAATACAATCATTGCAGAGTCGAGTTTCTACATGGAATATTTTTGATATATTGATGAACACAATGAGCGATACATATTTTAATAAATTTTAAATGATGATATTTGGCCTAACTTTTATCCCAGAGACATTTAGGGATTGCTTAAAAATAAATAACCAACATCCAGGCGAGTGTAGCTGCCGGTATATAGCAGCTCCTAATCTATATATCGTAACGTATAGGACATATGCCAATTGTTAATAATATATCACCATAATATTGTCTTGAAATCAAAAATTATTACCAGACTAGAAAATAGCCATAATCGAAAACGTTCTATTACAATATTAACTACTAATATTACATTAGGATATAGTAATAGCAAGATATTAATTATTAATGAATTCTAATGAATCAATTTTATTTCTCATTAAATTTATCCAATATCACCCAAAGTCGTTTCCAAAATTCAGTGAAAATCTTCAAAGCAGGAATAACTAATATACCTATCTTCAATTTAACCAAAAAAATCGATATGGGCAAGTTTCTTTCCGCTTTTCTTCTTCATCAATGGTAATTTTCAAAATGCTGATAAAATAAAAATGAAAACCATACAAAAAGCTAAAATTATGGCAAATGAACAAGATACGAGTATATTAAGGTTTTGTTTAGAACATAAAATATAAGATCAATAGCAAATAAATATTTTTTTTGTTATTTTTTATCTTTTAATGACATAGTTGCCACGCAATGAACTCGTTTCTAATTCAAATTTTAAGTGACTTTTTTTATTATCTTTATACCTGAAAATTTATTCGCAGATATCTCTTATCTTGGACCACAAATTTGCATCAAAAAAGGAAGATGCTCTTCGCCGATAGGTTACAGATTAGACCGGCATGCAGCCAATTTGACGTGCGGTGTCTTCCGCCAACCGCGCCTTTTTGTGTGGTTTCTACTTACACCAGTTTGAAATCGGTCCTGTCAAAGGGTTGCATTTTAAATTCTAATTCCTTTTCTAACTAGACATTTAAACGCTGTCTTTAACGACTTATTAATAGTATACAATAGTTTATAAGTAAGTGACAATAATGAATTAGATAGTCAATCGCAGGATTACAAGCGAGTTCAAGTCTTCCAGGAATTAGAGATACTTACTAGTCAGGATGATTGTACTACATACATATTAAAGAGAGATTTCGATGTATCTGTACCTCATCGTCAGATTTTTTAGTCGCGTGGCGTACAAATATAGGGTCCACCTGATGTAAAGCGGTTACCGTAGCTTACGAATTCTCAAAATAACTCTGCTGCTAACACAGCAAATCCTGGTGGCTCCAAGGAGTTGTTATTTGACTGCAGTTGTCTGTGAGGTTGTGTGTAAGTAGTACGTCCCCAAACGGGCTGCCTTGATGCACCCTACCTCTCTTAAAATCAGAATCCTGTTCACCGCCCGTAAAGATTAGATGCTCTGCTTTTTAGATGATTTTAAGGACATTCACTCACTCTGTTTGACTTGGCTTGTGCTTGGTGGCGCAGTGGTGAAACGCGCTGTTACATTACTTTGACACAAACGCTCGAGGGTTCGATTCCCAAACAGGACAAATATTTGTGTGCATGAACATGTCTGTTTGTCTTGGTCTGGGTGTTTTTAGAGAGGTACGTTGCATCAAAGCAAAGTCTGGGGCAGTAATTCTCACAGAGAACCGTAGCCAAATAAGAACTCCCTAGAGGGTTGTTATGTGTGGTCACCGGTAAGCTCCTAAGGAGTTGCTGTATCAGCAGCAGAGGTGGCTTCGTGCGAGTGATACTTAATGCACTGCAAGCGTTCATAAGCTACGGTAACTTCTTTACATCAAGTGGCCGCATGTTTGTACGTTGTATAAAAAAAACTCTCGCTGTTTAACAAATTTATAAAAATCCCTAATTACCTACCTAAACCTTCAATGCGGTAGACAAAGAGTTAGCTTGGTACCTAGTTAACCGTCAAATTTACAGAATGGTACCTACGTACTGTACTCAAAAATCTTAAAGCAACACTGAATTAATATTCCCCTAATAATTACTGATGCAACATGATTATATATTCAGAGTTCTTTATTTATGAATTCATTGCTGCAGGCGGCAGGGTACATATCATTAGGAAAAATAATAATTCCATTGTTTTCATGGCATAAAGTATTCACTGTGGACGCTTACTATTACGGTTTGTTAAAATAACCTTGACTAAAAAATAATTAGGTAGTTAAAAAATTAAACTCGTGTTCTACTCCTGTGACATCAGAAAGCTCTTGAAGAGTTCCGTGTTTGCAGCAATATGCCGGTGATTCAGTATTTTCTGATTGCAAGGAATTTATGGGTTATTGTAGCCGATTTAAATAACAACTCCCTGGTGGATTGTTATTTAGTTCCTGCAAGTGAGTGAGATCACCAGTAAGCTCCTAAGGATTAGCCGTGTTACTCATGGTATTTCTTGTAATTTGTAGGGTTCACTTACATCAGGAACTTTGCATCAGGAGGGCCGAGTGCGTATTTGTTACCTGTGTAACTTGACAGCATTTAAGCACTTACTATATGCCTACAGGAATTAAGTAAGTGTTGATAGGTAGGTACTATATATCATTACTTTTTTCAAGTCAAAAACCTTCAAATTTTTAAGACAAATTCACTCTCTGAATGCTTTTATCTTTTGAAATTCGAATAAAAACTTGGATTTAAGTATCTGAAAAAAGTTGAAAGAGCATTCCATTTTCAAAATGCTATGTTATAAACGTGCGTTCAGCTTTCCCCTTCTGTGGAAATTGTACGCACACCACTGAAGCAGACACACAGACAGGCGACACTCTTCGTTGTTGTGTGTTGTCTTGTACAATACACCTTCTATTGTTAAATTTTCAGAACCATTAAAAAATCTTGAGATTATTCGTTTAATAAGAAATATTGCAATTATTTAAAATATATCTATCATGTTCGCTTCTAATATAGTTTATTATTATTTATATTGCAATATTGCGTTATAAATCAATGTCATTAGTAGTTAAATCAAAAGAAAATGTTGTTAATCAATTTAAAAACAACACGATGTCAACGTACAATTAAATTATTACTTCCAGTTAATCCTCCTTACCTTTTGCTAAAAATAGGTACATAAATAATCGAACAGTAACCGATATTAAAACAACGGATGCATCATATTTCCCCCGGCCTATAAACACACGCACGTGCGCCGTCTCTTTTCCGCTCGCAGTTTTCCCGCATGCGGCCGTCTCGAGTCGGTTTGGGCGTGTACCGTTTTCTGATTGGCGGAGCGGCGAATGGCGCTGAACGTCGCCGACGGCAAACCTCCCGTCGGCATTTTCCCGACGCTAGGCGTTCTAAATTTGAAAATGTAAAGAGTATACTGTAGTGGCACTCTTTTTTATTTTTAAATTGTAAAAAGTAACAAAGGTACGTAATTTTATCTGTGGCTAAGATTTACAAGACAAGTGCATTTAGTGTTATACGTTTTTAATATTATTGTGTGTTCACATATATTTAGAATTGTATTGTGTAGGTATACAGCAAAAATACATAATACTAATCGAAATATTATTTTGCGTGAAGTGGTGTACATAATAAATATATAATTTATCATTAGGCGACCTAATAACCTATTAATCTTTCTGTTGTAATACGTGATCAAAAAAATTTGTAGGTATTATGATTTTAAACACAGAATACGTCGTTTCAATCTACATGCATAACATCTATTCGGAACATTTTAAATATTGTTTAGTTTTCCTTAGGCATAGTTTTTAACTTTTTAAAGAAACCATATTGCATTGTAATTACTTATGAACAGATAGAGAAGCGGACAAAACGTAAAACTAAAATTCTTTTTCATGCATAACACAGTCATCAAATCATCTGTCTAAATGTACCAAAAAACAACAAGCGCGAGACTTATAAGTACTAAATTCTCTGGTTTTATAGACACATCCTTTAAATCCATTAAATCCCCGACGTATATTATATATATTCCTGTATTTTAATTTACTATACAACTAAATATCAAATCGGTACATGGTTATGAAAGTTCTGTATGAAAATTAGGCAATTTTGAAGTAACACGAAAATTCTATTTTAGAGTGAAGAGGAATTCAATTTTCTTCCTATGTCTTCTTATTTAATATTTGGCATCAAACGCAAACGACTCAATTGTAAGAAAAGGTAATCTCTACGTATTGATCTAGGACGATGATGTTAAGTTGCTAAAATGAATGCAGTATCCAACTCGTAGTGAGCTAATTCTATTCAATGTACTTTTTAGCCTTAAGTTATAGGTAGTAGGCATCGGCTTCGTTTACGAAAAAATAAGTTATATAGGTATTCTTTACGATTACGTTCATATTCCTGTGAAAAAAAAAATATCAAACTCGGTTCCGTAGCCGTTTGGAAAGATAAAAGTGCAAAAATAGTAATACTTCTAATAAATGTAGAGACATGCCCGGTGGTCGAGTTAGCAATGCGTACTTTAATAATATGGCTAGTGGGCTTCATTCCCACACAGAATAAACATTTGTGTGCATGAACATGTTTGTTGTTCTTAGTCTAGGCGCTTTAAGTGAGGTAGCAAACCAGCTAGGGAAGTTCTCCATCTCACTGAAAACTGAAGCTAAATAACAACTCCCTGAAGCTTTGTTGTGTCCCTGCGAGTGAGTGAGATCACCAGTAAGTTCATAAGGAGTTGCCGTCTTATCAGCAGAGGCCGAATCGCGCGAATGACACTTACCTAATGTACCTTCACTGACGGGGAGGTTAGAGCGCAACCCAGGGAGTTATTATTTGGCTTCAGTTTTCTGTATTGCATTGTTGTATTCTTACAACTGAGTGAGATCACCAGTAAGCCCCTAAAGAGTTGCTGAGTTAGCAGCAGGTAGAATTGCTCAAGTGACACTTAATGAATTACAAACGTTCATAGGCTATGGTAACCGCTTTACATCAGGTGGGACTGTAACCTATGCGTGCAGTGCCTCCCGATGTCGTATAATTAATTTAAATTTATTTATTTATTAAATTTTGTTACCTAAAACTAGAGAATCCCAACGAGTTAGGCGGTTCCAAGGCATTCTTATTATTACTACTACTACATCTTCATACCAAGTCCACTGCGGGATAGGCATACAGAAACAAGCGAAATAAGACTTGGTCCTTGCACCCCTCACTCGCTTCTTTAACATTCCTAGTTCTTTTCACGTTACGCTCGCCGTTTCACAAGGCTCCTGATACCACTTTCTTACAATATTCGATCAATTTGGTCATGTAGGTGAGTGTAGGCTTTCCCTGGCTACATCATTCTACTATCGCGTTGTTTTACTGTTTCCTTGTTCTTTTGCTATTGCATTTTTTCTACATGTTTGAATCAGCGTGGCATGTCTTCCCTTAACATTTTCTTATATTAACACCTCATTTTTTATATTTCCATTTCTTTGTGCAACCCTGTTAGGTATAATAGGAATATTATCTCCAAATGTTATGTCTCTTGGTCCAGCAGTTTACTTTTTTTATACATACCTTTATATACGTCGGGAAGCATACAAGCATGTGGCCACCTGATGTAAAGCGGTTACCGTAGCCTATGAACGCTTACAATACATTCGCGTGATGCCACCTCTGCTGCTAACACAGCAATTCTTCTGTACCTTAACGGTGACTTTACTCACTCGCTGGAACGCAACAACACTACAGGGAGTTGTTAATTGGCTGCGGTTTTCTGTGAGGTGGAGGTACAGGTATTGTGTGACGATGGAAGTATGCAGTACATACTTCTATCATCATCATACACACAATATTTGTCCTATGTGGGAATCAAACCCGCGAGCGTTGGTGTTAAAGTAGCGTTACTAATCACTGCGCCACTGAGCTCGTCATGGTACTATATTACAACAATAATAAATTAGGCACTAGTATATTTAAAGTCGCATGTTCAAAAGGAGGTGAAGCGCGGTGATCAATGATCAGGACTCGTGTATTGTGTCTAAGGGCGAGTACACACGGGCGCGCACAATTACTGCGTTACACGGGCCGGCGCGCTGCGTGTGCGCTCGTGACCACCACACCTAATGTCGTGATGTAAAACTTAGTACAATATGGATTCAGACATGTAATAGTAAGTGTGCATTGTGATCTTGTGATTTTTGTGATTCTAGAAGACATCTTTGATAAAAAGATGTCTTTAAACTTAGGAAATAGAAATAGTTAAGAGAGGTAGGGCGCATCAAAGCAGCCCGTCTGGGGAAGTACTCTCCACCTCACAGAAAACCGCAGCCAAATAACAACTCCCTAGAGGGTTGTTGTGTTCCTGCGTGTAAGTAAGGTCACCAGTAAGCTCCCAAGGAGTTGCTGTGTAAGCAACAGAGCAGGCATAGCGTGAGTGGTACTTAACTTTTAGTGAGGTGGAGATACATCCCCAGACCGGCTACTTTGATGCGCCCTACACCTCTCAAAACATTCAGACCAAGACCAACAGACATGTTCACGCGTACAAATGTTTGCCTTGTGTGGGAATCGAACCCACGAGGGTTGGTGTCAAAGTCGCGTCATTCACGACTGAGCTACCGAGCTCGTCAATCTCACTGTGTGACTTACGTTAGAAAAGTTTACCCACACCAGGATACGTATACCAGGAGCGGTTGACTAATAAGCGGGTGGTTTATCCACTAGGCTATCACTGTTCATATATTTTTTTAATAGAAGTAACATAAGTAGCTTTCAAAATCATCATTTAATTTTATGTCGCTATTACAGACAATAGAAATATTTTGTTTGACCTATGGGCGCTTGCAATACGAGAAGTAGGCATTCTTAGCGTGTCGTCGAGTCTGTGAAAACTATTTCAAGGCTTTTTATTCTTATTAGCACGGGGATTTTACAGCCGCATGCTGTAATCTTTTGGGGAAAATCTTGGTAGGGAGGAATCTTGGTTGGAAAATCTTGTAAAATAAGAGTTCGAGGAAGAGTGCCTATGTGAATATATGACATTAACCACTTAGGTTTCAATATGTGCGATTTGACCGTGGCGATAGCGAGATGGGCAAAATGCAGGAATCATATCAAATAACTATCTAATCACAAGCTTGTTGATAACCGATGAGCATGACTCTCCATGGAATCACTTCTCTGTAACCTTCTATGACTTGACGTATATTTTCCCAGTTCCTGGGTTATTAAATATTGACGTATAAAACATCCTACGGTATACCTACCTACATTTTGCCTAAGCTTTTTTTGTTACTTGGTAGTATGCAGAAAGTGCTGGAGAGATTGGCTTGGGAGCTGAAGATGTTAGACACGTACAAAACTACGGCGTTTTGATGAAAAAAATCACTACACATGAATTTGATAAACAAATATAGCGTTGTCGTCGAAATCAAGAAGGACTTTATCGCCAAAAGTAGTTAAGACCTAAAACAATCCATTTTTTAAACAAAATCATTAGTACCTAAACATCGTAAACACATCCTGCTTTTAGTCCCTTTTTGATTTAGTCATATTACGGTGGACTTTTATGAAAAGAATTTTATTACTTGACTACAAATATTTTAAAAACTTTTCAATAAAAAAGTGACATCAACTTCATCCCAGTTGACGCCTGTTCACATCGTTGCATTTCTATAGGTATTGGAGTTGAATTCAGTTAAAACTGTTTCACTTATGTTATTAAAGATTTTTATGTTAAAGTTTTAGTTAGTCATCAAATCATAAAAAATATTGGCATTCGGATCTACTTAGAGGCGTTCAGTAAAAGAATTTGGATATTTCATACCAATATATGAATTATCGAAATCCGTACAGTTTTTAAATGAACATATATAAAAAATACATAGGTATAGATAGAACGCACACCGAACGTTTTCCTATTTTGAAGTCAGTTTAAGTCAACAAAGCGTCAATATCTTTTCTTATCTCGCTATCTGCACGCGAACTAACCGTCATTATTAAATGGCAAATTAAAGCTCCCCTGTCGTTTTCTTTCTGATTTTCATAAATATAGCAATGTTTAGACGAAGCTATATGTACCTATACATAAATGTATTGTAAAAGGTCATTTTGTGTAGTTTTTTTTTTCTGCTTCGAACCAACAACGACTTTATGTACCTAATTAGCTGTAAGGGTTCAAAGAATATATTTCGGTAAACATCATTGAAGAAAATGGCTAAATAAATATTAATGAAATTTTTATGACAATTTTACTCAAAAAACAAATTGTACTTCTAGTTTCCTTTACTTAGTTCAGTAATCTAGCACCATTGCTGATCTAAGTAACGACCTAGGCGGTCATGTTTTTCATTTAATAGTTATTACGCTACGAGCGGGCAACACTGACTGAAAATCATGGTAGAATATATAACATTATATAGGAGAGACTGAAAATCGCGGTAGAGTATACTTATAACATTATATAGGAGTATTTTTTTTCATATAATTACAGTATAGCTTTATTATATTACGTTTAATATATCAAATCCAATATATAAAAATACAACAAAACAGGTAATAGGTGAGGTTAGCATAGGTGATGTTATGAGAATAATCACAAATAGGTAAACTCTGTTGAATGCAAAATAACTTGAGATTCGGGACAAAAATCACACCTCGGTAAGAGCATTACGGAAAACGTTTATAATCGGCTAAATATCGAATTGTTCCATCCATTGTTTGGAGCTTTGGAACCCTCGAGAATTGGTTCCGAGAGTTTTAAGCCTACTGCCTTCGGAAAAACTTACCTTAAACAAACAAAATTCAGTTTTATGCGTAACGAAAGTGAGTCCAATTTCGATCGAGGGCGCGACTAAAATAATTCCTGAAAAGTGAAAGCTTTCCTACGCAAGGTATTTAGGTTTAAACTCCTATTGAAAGAGGTGAAAGTTTGGGGACAGTGCGTCTATTGGAATGTGAACTTTATCGGCGTTTATTGAAGGAGTGTTTCGGCGTATCGGGTGGCAAGCAGAGGAGTGTTGAGAAGATTGTGCAGTAACGAGTCTACACACAGAGTGTAATTGTATCGGGGATCGGGATCGACCCGGGCGCAATAGGGATGGGACACTGTCGTTGGTGCTCGATGCTGTTGCAGACCATTATGATACTTATGAGCAAAATCTTTAGCAGACTTTCGACAGATGAATTTGCTTAAAGCTTTCCGATAATAGACGAATCATTTTATCGAAAACTCTATTAACATTGATAAATTAATTCAATTCTCACACGCGTGAACGTAAATTATTCGCTTTAGATTTTTTTTTGTAACTTGCATGAGTAAATGCTGACAAAGTAACAAGGAGAAAGACTCTAAATATCCGACCGGTATAGTCCCTTCTCCTTGCAGAGGACAAGAGCCAAATAACAACTCAGCGAGAATTGGTTTGGTTCTACAAGCAAGTACAGTTATGACAAATGTGGACAGATGCTAATGTTCTCAAGCAAGATCCTTTTAAGGCTTAGACTACGCTTTATTCAATGGCATCCCAATGTTCCTGATCTGCAAAGGTTGAATACTGCCCTGAGGATCAGTAAGAGACGACAGCTATAATTAAATTTGAATTCGTCAGCAGATTTGGTGTGTGATTTGCGAGTCATTCTCCTCTGGGAGTTGTATATTCTGGTCAGGCTGGTTACTTAGGCTCCTATGTCAGCTGTCCGTGGAACTGTGTGTTTTCGGAGGCAGAGGTTTTATTCCACGAATACATAGGTTATAGAATTGATATTGTTTGTCGATATTTTCCAAGAGTAAGCGGTTTGTGAAAAAAGAGTGAATAATCTTTACAGAGACGGCAATGCGTGAATGATACTCTTAATTGACTCTTAACTTTGCAGGAGGTTACACGCTGCAGTAAATGCTTACCATCTGGGTGGCTGCGTATTTATTTAAAGTATATTATATTTCTTTGCAGCTAAAGTTAAAGCTAAAGCTTAAGCTTATATAGGCTTGATATGTGTTTATTTAACTTTGTTCATTTGGAATGTTATCTAAATATCTGAATTATCTTAGTCAATGTCAATATTGAGTCAACAAAATTTTTGACATGGAAGCTTTTCTTTCTAAACCTATAAATGTCAGTCTGCTGAGTTACACTAGATTGACTCCAACAAAAATATTAATAAAATATGCAAAATATACTATATTTACCTCGGCATGTTATCCAATGTCATAACAAAAGTCGTGGTTAAATAATATATAAAGAATATACGAAAGGAATACAAGTGTGTGTGAGTGTGAATACAATAGGTGTGATACATTCTATATTAGGATGAAAGCTTAATTGTCACATTAGTGGAATAAGAACTATGACTATCACATGCCGGCCATGTAGGTCATTCGAAACTCTTACTTACTATCTATACTACTACTGTTACGGTGCAGATCTACACTTGCATGTTATTGCAAATGTCGGTGCTACCAGCGTCGTCTGTTGACCCGTAAATAACTTAAATCGATCGCTTTCGGTCTCGCTAAGTGCCGCCCCCTAGTCGCTTCTAATTAATTTAATTCTTTGTTTTTCATTGGTTCGATTTTTCTTGTTGTTATAGCAGTTCTAAAGTTCTACGTTCTCAATATTTATTTATTTTCTTTGTTATAGAAAATTATAGGACGGAATTTTGAGCAGAATTTAAGAAGAATATTATTTCATCATAATGGCAGTGTTGCCATTATGATGAATTAATCTTCTTCTTAAGTAGCCGTCAACTAAATAGGTTTGGTTTGACAGATAGATTCCGCCTTTTCTTTTGGCCGAAGGATTCGATATAGGAAGCATGTAAAATTCTTTTTGAAAATAACTGTGTGTGTCTGAATCTTTTTGAGTCGTAGTGGATTCGGCCATCCAATATGGCTTTTAAACTAATAAGTTAACACGGGGTTGTAACCCTTAAGATTAAATACAGTAAATCAATATTTCAATCAAGAAATATGGCGTCATCGCGTCACCTACAAAATTCATTTGACATTTGACCCTACGAAACCTACGAGACCTACGAAATTAATTGAGCTCTCGGTGCCGAGTGAGTGTGCTTGAATAGTTTGCATTTGTGAAGCGGCGGATGTTTTCATTCTCGGTAATTTGATGTCAGGGATTTAATGGTTGCCTTTCTATTACAGACTAAGGTTCGGTCGCAATTCGCAGATGCAATGCCATCTCGCAGGCTGCAATATATTCGCAGACCGCAACCCGTAGCACGCGCTTTCTGGTCGTCTGATTGCACGCTGCAGGCCTATGGCGTGTGTCTCTGCGCCCTGTCTTGGACAAGAGGTGCAACGCTGGTTCTTGTCATCATACCCGAAGCCCCGCTTACAATTAGGTGATCGTTCTAATGTTTCGGAATTTTCTATAAAGTGTTAACTTTTCTAAAAGATAAACGTCTTGTCACGATAATGCACACAAAAGGTAACCTGTTTTACTCGTATAAAGTGTGCGACTTCATGCATTTACATAGGCCTAATGCAGTAGGCACATTTAAGTGGATGTGTAATCTAGCTTAACGCATGATAATCTAAACTAGATAAACATATAAATATATGTTAACCATATGAAAGGAAATTTATTTACTCTTTAATTATATTTGAATATGCCATGTACGATATAGACATGTGAAAGTTAATTTATGTATCCCATTAATTGAATCTGAAAGCGATTGTAAAGAATGAATACATTCTTTTTATACAAGCTAGTGTATTACTTTGTCTTACCTTCCTGATAGGTATAGATGGTAGGTTAAATCAGGTAGGGCTCCCTTCTTTCGTTTATCTGTTGTATTTGAAACAGACAAATTATTGAATTTCCTGGTTTTTGGCCTGCAAAACTAATCGAACTCATCGCCTTGCATGCAGACTAGCCGCTGATCACCTTGCCTAGAGTCTCCCACGTTCTCGGCTCTGCCACACCCACACACATAACTATAACACTACTATCTATGTAAAGGCTTTCAAAAAAGCGGTGAAAAATATAATTTTACGCTATAAAGCCTAAAATTGTCTGTACGTATTTTGTGTCGATATCATTGTCGATAGAAGTGCAACTATCCCAACCCTAGTCGTACAATAGGGGAAGCACCCCGCGGTAAGCCAAGGAGGGTGGTTGGGCGGCTATTTATTGTGTGTGCCGTTTATTTTTATTTGTTTCGCCCATTGTTATAATTATTGTTACTTAATGATCTACTTACTATTCTTGGCCAATCGACATTAATTTACGTATACCTTCGAATAGGCATCGCCATTAAAAAACTTTTTTTGCCTGGAAACATAGTCCATGAAATATACCTACCGCAAGATGATCACATTTTGGACACTAAACGTCGCAAATGCTCAACTCGTGAGGCATGCCTCTAGTGTCAAGCGTCCATAGGCTGTGAAAATACGCTTGTTTGCTATTATGTAATAGAGTCCGAGAGAGAAAAAGAAACAAGAAAAATATGTAACTTCAATATCATATAATTACAGTGTATATTTCAATACATCGAGCTTTCTCACTTACTTTCTTCGCCTCAGGTCAACAATGCTATCGCCTTTAATTGCAATGGTTTAAAAACCGCGAAACTTCAATGAAATTGTAACATATACGTATGATGTATAATGTATACTGCTGCTACAACAACCCTTCAGGGACTCGTTACTTGGCTAAGGTATTTTGTAAATTGAGGGTACTTTCCCAGTAAGACATAACAATAACTGAATATGACTGCGTATCTTTTGCCAGCGCCTTGTTTGCAATTTGGCAGTTTGCATCACGTGCATAGGAGGTTGAGTCATCGCCAACGATGAAACGTATGGGCATCAACATTTCAACAACAAGTTAGGTAGCTACTTGAGGTCAATCTCCATGTTTAAAGTATGTACATACAAAACATGGAGATTGTCTATATGAATGTCTTTATGACGCATATGGAGAAGATTTTTTAAACAATAATCCACAATTGAGATCAATCTTCACGTTTTAAAGTATGTCATTACTTTAAAACATGGAGATTAATCTCCATGTGTTGATCTCAATTGTGGATTATTGTTTAAAAAAACTTCTCGTCATATCCATTATGGCTGATGATCGTGATTGGCGGATGTCATTAGGGAACGAATTATTTTCCTTCTTTTTTTGCCGAGTGGTGGTATTTCTCACTACATTTTAAAGTAACTGAGAGGAGGATTCTTTATTTGGTCTGTCCATCTTACTGGTGATCGGTAATGAATTCTCTTGCCGTCAGTGTTACCAACAACGCGAAGTCTTTCCAACTGTCATCCTCTTTGCCAAAGTACCGGAGTATGTGTTGTTCACAAAGGGTGGATAGCCAGATCGTTATTAACTTCTGATGTTATGAACAAATTGGTACGCCTAGTGTCCAGTGAATTTTGAGCATCCTCCTTAAGTCCCACATCTCGAAAGCGGCTATCCGTTGTTCTCCTTTCAACTCTATATTTAGTGTGTGTATTCTACAGTTTTTTTTTGGGTGATCATAAAACCGTAACCTATGCTCCTACCGTCTAACCTAAAGATTCCTTGACGGTCTAAGTGGAACATTACTCTGGCTCTCTCTACCAGGCAGGTTAGGTTCATGATAAATTTAGCTGGTAAACCTTATGGCAATCTTTAGTTTATCCTAAATAAATATATACAGATTATCTTGATATATGTGACTAGCTGAACCCCGTGACTTCATTTCTGTGTATCCCGCTATTCCATAAGGGCCGCTTTCCTACCGTTTTTTTCTCTGGTTCTGAGGGTCATATCGTGATTTTGAATAGCCTAAACCTTCCTGAAGAATTGAGCTATCAAATGCGAAGAGAATTTATCAAATCCCGACGGATAGTTTCAGAGATAAGCGCGTTCACACAAACAAAAAATCTCTTCCGCTTTACATTCGTATAATAGTATAGATGAGTGCCGAACAAAGGAAGTTGTGCCTATTTTATAATGATATTACAGGGTGGTCATATCGATCTGACTTTCGCTCCTACCAATAATACCTTTTAACGCTAACGGTCTGGGTGGATAATTAAGCTCGATCGTCCATATTTATATCTTTTTTCTTTGGATTTAAGCTCATGTTCTTAACCTTAAGTTTATAAGTTATAGTTATATACCAATCCCATTATTACTATATAATAATGGAATTAGTTGTCAAACAAATTGAAGTATATTTAGGATATCACGCCACGTGCAGGTAACAGGGTACCTACACGTGGCGCACCCTATAATCTAACAAATGAGGATCCGACTAAAGAGAGGTACCTACGCTATTTTAATAGGAAAGCATTAAAAAAGTTTTAAATTTTTGTTTCTACCACCGCGTGAGTTATTACTAAACTCTTGTTGCTGGCAATACAATATTACAAACGTTCATAAATTATAGTAACCACGTAGGTAGCCTATAAAAGATGTACTCGTATCGAGTATGTAGAATTGAATTGCTAGAAACAAGTATTTTAAAGGTAACATTATTATTCTTTCATTAATATAATCATCAAACCTTCGGTTTGAATCCAGGTTGGGGCATGTAAGAGTAGGTACCACTAAATTCGTGATTTTAGATTTATGTACATATTTATCACTTGCTCGACGGTGATGGAAAACATCGTGAGGAAACCCACTCGTCCAAGAAAATATATTTCGAGAGATGTGTGACCTAACCTAAGAAAGATGTGGTTTTTCCACGAGGTTGTGGAGGTCTGACGGCAGTCGCTCTATGTAAAAATGTGTGTCTGCACCAAATCCTTGGGCTTAGGTAGTGGGACCCGCCAATCCTAATGGATTAGGAAACGGGATAACGCGTAGAAGAAGAATAATAAGCAAACCTTTACCATGGTGCTATTTTTATTACACAAATCCATGGACATTTTAGAAATTAGACTGAAACAATTCTAAAAATCTGTTATAGGTGTATACTTCAATATTTTAGGACTGTTAGCGACATCTACCATAAGTACTCATTTTTGGAGTTCAGCTATAAAAAGTACTCATTCCCTCTCGAACGCCTCACGTCCTCTCGAAAGAGGAGTATTTTAGTTTAGCTACCCCTCACGAGGTGGCGCTGTCAGTTTAGGGTACATTGTTAATGGAAAAAATGGGTATGTTTTCATCTTGCAGAATGTGAATATACCTATATATGTCGATTTTTCAGAGTCAAATCATGAAACCGTTTTGAAGGGATTTTTTGCACAACGTATACAACGTAACAATTATAATATATACATTCTGTGTACTAAGTATCGGGAATTTGTCAATAAAACAAAAAATACAAATTATTCATCTAAATTTATTTTATCGCCTTCAAAGTAGGCCCCATCGCTTGCAATACAACATCTCCACCGCTTCACCCAGTCTTCCATACATTTTTCATAGGCTATTTGCGGTATGGCTCTTAGCTCATTCAGCGAATTTTCTTTTATGGCTTCTATCGACTCAAAACGTTTTCCTCGAAGTGGTAATTTTAACTTGGGAAATAAAAAAAAGTCAGACGGAGCCATATCAGGTGAATAAGGTGCTTGGTCGAGAACTTTTGTTGAATTTTTCGCTAAAAACTCTTTCACTATAATGGCTGTGTGTGATGGTGCATTATCATGGTGCAGCATCCATGAGTTGTGTTGCCACAAATCTGGACGTTTTCGGCGGATACTCTCACGCAAACGCTTCATGACGCCTAAATAATATTCTTTATTCACTGTTTCTCCCTCTGGAAGGAATTCGGAGTGAACCACACCACGGTAGTCAAAAAAAACTGTCAGCATCACCTTGATTTTGGAGCGACTTTGCCGCGGTTTTTTGGGTTTCGGCTCGTTTTCGAGACGCCATTCTGAAGACTGTTGGCTTGTTTGCATGTCGTACTCATAAACCCATGTCTCGTCGCCAGTTATTATACGTTTCATAAAGGTCGGATCCGTAGAAGCTCGGGAAACCATGTCTTCAGCGACATGCTTTCGCTGCGCTTTTTGAACAAAATTGAGCTCTTTTGGAACTAGTCGAGCGGCGACGCGTTTCATGCCTAAAATGTCAATGAGAATGTTGTGGACGGACTTAAAAGATATGTTCACCTCACTAGCCAACTCTCTCAGACTCATACGTCGATTTTCGAGCACTAGCTTCTTGATTCTGTCGATGTTTTCTCTGGTCGTAGCGGTTGAAGGTCTACCAGAACGAGGCAAGTCTACTACTACTTCTCGGCCTTCTTTAAAAGCCTTATACCATTCATAAGCCCTTGTTTTCGATATACACGATTCGCCGTAGGTATTTCGCAACATTTTTAGTGATTCACCACATGAAATATCATTTGAAACACAAAATTTAAGGCACACTCTTTGTTCAACAATATTTTCCATTGTAAAAATCGCCGAGGACTCAAAACTATGACCAACAAAAAGTGTAGTTTAAAACAAATTAAATGACAGATCCCGCTCAAATTTTGCGCGCTAAATCAGTACAGTGCTACCAACATGCAGTAAAAAAATTAGAACGACCTCTTTTACGCGGGTCTTTTTATTGACATATTCCCGATACTTTTTACACAGAGTAGTATAGTATAATAAGTAGTAATGTAAATTGGTGACGTAATCTATAAACGCTTGAAGTACAGAAAGAGTAGATCGCACGATGCTACCTCTACTGTCAACATAGCATCTCCCTAGGAGTCCACTGGTAACCTCACTCACTCGCAGGAATACAACAACCCTCCAAGCAGTTGTTATTTGGCCGTGATTTTCTGTGAGGCCTTACCTAGCTACTTCGATGCGCCCTACTTCTACGAGTATTTTGTGAAATGAACACATAAATTAATAACATGGTTTACCATATATTTATATTGATACTTCGTAAAATGAAATAATACTCGTAACTTCGGTAACGCACTAGTGGTGCCTCTAGTCCTAAAATATATCCCCGGCCACGATAGCTGCTTACCATCAGGCATATCCTGTATTTAGTTTCCATTTTAGTGGTATAAATAATAGAAAATAATAAGATAACGTCTCAGGTGTCATATATTTAAACACCATATCTTACGTTGTTGATTCTGATAAGTCGTGCTTTTCATTGAGAGTGAAGACTTCACAATCTTCTGCAAATACGTGGCTTATTTAATACATAGGTTTTTATATTATTCCTCAAAGTCAAAGTCAAAGCCGCGCTGAATGATATACAATATGCCCGTAAAACATTTTAAACGAAGTATAAGAATATTTAGTTCTATTTGAATAATAAGATTGAGCAGTGACAGTTTGTAATAATCTCTAGAAAAAAATATACGAATTTATATTTCGTACATTCTTTAGAGACGAGTGGATCGGTGCAGCTGGCGTTGCATAGTATCTGCCTACCCCAATGGAAGAAAGGCGTGATCATATGAATCATATGGATCATACAGCCATACATTGTTTCTTCGATATTTCTTTTAAACATTAACGATATTTTTTATAAAAAAGGGTACATTACAACTGTTACTGTCGTTTTGTTTTATTAGTTTTATCCAACAATATTATTAAAACCTGATTTTGAATGCCCAATATATACAAAATCCGAGCCTGTATACACTGGTTGCATAGCAACCTTTTGGCTTTCTGGTAACCTGAGTTCCGAAAAGATTTTTATAAGAATATGTTATAAAAAATCTCACTCTCAGCAACCATTCAAGTGCGTTTTTATTTGGGTAAAGCATTCAGTATGCAATGAGTTTTCTTCTTAAGGTTATATCTAATTCCCTAGTTAGTCTTCCTTATATAGGGACGTGCCTTACCTCACTTATATACGACAGTCTCAGTTAGTAATTAGCAGAGAGCATAACTTGTAAGTGGGACTGGCCTTGGTTCTAAATCTGAAAGGTAATTAGGGTTCCGTACCCAAAGGGTAGAACGGAACCCTAATACTGAGGCTCCGCTGTCCGTCCGTCCGTCCGTCCGTCTGTCACCAGGCTGTATCTCATGAACCGTGATAGTTAGACAGTTGAAATTTTCACAGATGATGTATTTCTGTTGCCGCTATAACAACAAATACTAAAAAATAGAATAAAATAAATATTTAAGGGGGCTCCCATACAACAAACGTGATTTTTTTTGCCGTTTTTATAGATAATGGTACGGAACCCTTCGTGCGCGAGTCCGACTCGCACTTGGCCGATTTTTTTTAGTCCCTTACACACCAAAAACATATTGTGCTTCTAATTTTTAGCAACTGTCTAAATATTTCACAATGGAATGGAATTCAGGTGCTTCGCTTAGGTGGGGTTCGAAATTACGGCCTGTCGACTATCAGCTCTTCCAACTGAGCTACCAGGAACATTTTTCGAAGTGGTAAATTTTCCCATTTCGCTGTAATGCCCGACTAGTGCCATCTACCTACTAAGTTAAATACAACTTTCAGCAATTCCTTTACTTGAAGTAAGTGGTTAGATATCTGTTTATTATTAAATAATAAAAAGGGGTGTAAGGACTGAGTCATGTAGCGCTCGGTTTTCTTTGCCTACCCTGCACTGGATTTGACGTGAAGGTATAGATAGATAGAAAAAAGCGAATGTAAGTGACTTACTATCATCAGAGTCAAAGCCCATCTCACCTGCATGTGGTGTACCCTGTTAATTAACAAATAAGGTTTTAGTAAAAGAAAGATAGGGCGCATCAAAGTAGCCCAAATGGGGAGGTTCCGCTGGGTTACAGACGATTAGCTATACTTCTTGTATTTCAAGCATTCCGATAATATAAATAAAAACTACCGCCAACTATCAATAACCAAGAAATATTACATACTTACTTCAAAAGTTAAGACTATTTTGTCGGCATTCTTTGAGGCGGTATCCGCAGTAGCGGCGCGTTTGTTAAGATTATGCGTTTGCGCAACATAAAGAGTAGATTTAGTTAATCTGCCGCCATTGTTTGACGAACAAACAAGTGTTTAACGTGTAAACAAACTTTTGTTACGAGATACAACGGAGATTGTAAGTGAAAAACGAATTTATTTGTATCTGGGTAAACAATAACCTTGTACATTCATGGGACAAGTGTTAATCAAGATTGTATATTATCTGAAACTTGCATTATGTTTATACACATAAATTAACTCGACAAACTTCGTAGGGTTAATATATATGACGTACCCACTAAAAATAACAAATATCTGTATTTGTGAGCAAATGTGCCACGTAATGTCGACATATCCAACCGTTATGTTCAGATGAGTGTCAGCCGGTCGCTGGCCGTTGACCATTCGTGAATCGTGACACATTTACTAAATTTATGTTTCTCGTAATGGACACAACTTACATATTATTAAAAATACTCTCTGTAAAAGGGCTTATTACAGAATTGATGAATATGTAACTGACAAAAATGTCTAGAAATAATTTGGCACAGACTACCTGTCCTTAATAATCTTTAATTCCACTACTTGATATCATTAATGTACCAACATGCTGATGGGAATTTATTGTAACTAGTGGTCGCCCAGTGGTCGGATTTTGACCATAATTTATTTAATTTTTAAGTTTGAATAACCCATATATAAAGTACAAATATATATTAGACAAACTTTGACTACGAGATTATAATAATTATGACTATAGACTAATAATATTATAGAACAATAATATCTTCTCAGTTTGGGCACAGACTTTAACCGTAAACAATAGAGTAGGTACATATTTGGGATATGTATGTGTTTGTGTGTTAAACGTATGGTAGCGTCTGTAATGTTTTTTAAATTTTTATTTAATGTATTTTCCAAGCATTATTATAAAATATGTATGTATCTTCACGCTAGGTCCCTTGCGGGATAGGCAGAGAGAACCAAGCTACATAAGACGCGGTCCTTACACACTTCACTCGCTTTAGACAAGTATAGCCTCATAACTGTTTCGCTTGGACCTAACCCATCAATTTAGATCACCACACATAATTAGTCGTTCATTCGCTTCAGCCAAATCCAGAACATCCCTTACAGTCTCCCAAAACTTCTCGAGCTTCTGGAGATCAGCTGAGCACACAGGAGCATTTGCCGTAACCAAAAAGACTCGCGTACTCTTACGCGACTCTGGGTCAATATATTAATATATAATTTGACAATTTTAAAAGAGACCTATATTGACAAGTTTCTTTCGCCATTTCTTCTTCACCAATGGTCATTTTCGAAATGCTATCAGATTAAAAAAAAAGTAGTAAAAATAGATACTGACAATAAGATTATAATAGGGGTTATATACCTATTGAATTAAACAATTTTTAACGGAAGTATCGCGTGTTTTATTTATTTTATTGAACCTGACGTTTCGAACGCTTTGCAGCGTCCGTGGTTGGGGTTATATATTATACCGTTTTATAGTAATAGCTACTTTGAATTGACATTAAACCTCCATGGTGTAAGATTTTAGAGTGAAACTTTTTTCATATAATTGATACCTATGAGGTTTTTCTTTTAAAAATGTGCAACATTTGATTTACGAATCTCAAATGTCTTTTTTATTCAGCTTAGACGGGAAAGATGGATATAAAATCCGCAAATCCGAGTAATTTTTGAATACGAGTTCCGACACGGAACTAACGCAGCATAAACGGCTCGCAATATCAATGTTGCGTATGCAGAGGAGAGTGCTAATGAACGCACCGTGCGTTTTTGGTTTAAACGCTTTCGTAATGGAAACTTCGACTTGAAGAACGAACCACGTGAAAGTCAACAGGTGAATAACGCTGAATTAAAGGAGATGGTGAAAGCCGATCCGCGCCAAACTACCCAGGAATTAGCGGCATGGTTTAACGTTACTTTACCTACAATTTATTTATAGACTCATTTGCATCAAATCAGTAAGATAAAAAAATATGAAAAATGGGTGTGTCATGATTTGACTGATCTGCAGAAAGAAACGCGTGTTTTAAACTTGTGTTGCCTTATTGAATCGGTACAGAAAGGAAGGAATATTGGATCGAATTGTGACATGTGACGAAAAGTGGATTCTTTACGATAATCGTAAGCGAAAAATGCAATGGCTGATCCCAGGTCAAACTCCGCAACAGTACTCTAAAGCAAAGCTTACCCAATAAAAAGGTATTGGTAACTGTTTGGTGGTCTCTTCATGACGTTATTCACTATAGCTGTCTCAGGTGTGGTCAAGCAGTAACAGCAGATATTACTCGTGAATCGATCTTCACGGTTATTGCTCCATGATAACGCAAGACCTCACACTGCACGAGAAACCGTTGTAACTCTACAGGAGCTGAGGAGCGTCAAGTCTGATGGTACTCCGACTAGTCAAGACAGTTGTAAGCGAATCGCTCATAGCAGAGATCGCATTAGTTGGTTTCATTCTCCTCTATCGACACCATTCAGGGATCAACTGAAAGAAAAACACGTTTGTCTGTGTTATTACATATTATAAATAAAAGCCCCACGCCGCGTCTGTCTGTCTGTTCGTGATAAACTTAAAAACTACTGAACGAATTTTCATAACAATTCCCTAGAGGGCTGTTGTGTTCCTGCGTGTGAGTGAGGTCATAGTCATAGTCATAAAATTTATTGTTTCATTAAGCTCCCAAGGAGTCGCTGTATAAGCAGCAGAGGAGACATCGCGCGAGTGATACTTAATATATCGCAAGCGTTAATAGGCTGCGGTACCCACTTTACATCAGGTAGGCCGTATGCTTGCATGCCTCCTGACGTAGTATAAAAAAAATACACACAAAAGTTCACAAATATCGGTCCAGCCGTTTAGAAGTATTTTTTATCTTAGCGTAACATTAGCTTGATTCTAACTTTAACACCCTCTCTTTACCCTCTTATGGGTTGAATATTCTAAAATATATAAATACTTTAGTACCGCAGACTATATACACGCCCTCCGCCAAATTAAAAAGAAGACTGAGGATTATAATCTGCCCCGATGTCTGCAGTATTTGGACTCCAAAAAAAATTTATTTAGTTGAGACGTGGGCAGTGCCAGAATTTCTCCAGATGGCAAATTGAATATTGTTACACCGAAACATTGATAAAAATTGGTAAAATGCACTAAGACAACAACGTGTACCCGAGTAGAGGACCAGAGCTTGAAATCACAAGCATAACACTATTAGACAACCTTCAAATAAATACACCTCAGCTCAAATAAAAGTAATTATGTATACCTAATAACAAAAATGTAACAATCCATTATTATGGTAATACAGAAAGGTTTATAATTACTTCTGCCATCTGTCTTGGATATCAATTGTTGATAATCTTCATAATCCCACCCCGTTACCTGGGGTTGTCGCGGGGGTGAAGGGGGGTAAAGAAATCCTATTTTCATAGTTCACTTAGCAAACCGCCGTAATTTTGTTAGTACGCATCACTGCACTGGGCTCCTATTGACATCCGACCAATTATCTTGATACTAGATGAGTTAAATGTTTAAGTATCTGTTCACATTGTGTTTTCTTTGCGGTCGTATACCGAAACTTTATGTAGCTACTTCTCTATTTACTACTGGACCCTGGTGTAGGTGCCAAGACAATCGTACGGTTTTTACTTATTACGATGATGCAGGAACCCAAAGAGCGTCTTGGTCTCCGACGTCACATGATGTCGAGCCATTCTGAGGTTAGATTACGTGATACTAGCTGTTATTAGTCAGCAACCACGAGGTTATGCACGTATTTCACATCAGCACCTCACCGCACCAATACCTGGGACGTTATACGGCATTCTTTATGAAAAAATTCTCCTATACTATTTTTTTTCGGTTGGTAAATATTTCACGGAGTACTCTCATCGTCTGGCTGGTGGAAATGTTAAGTGAGTTCATTCTATTATTTCTTTAATTTATGTAATATTTAATCAGTTGAAACAGATATTTCGATCAATATGCAACAAAAATTTTCATCAATTGTTGTATAAAATTAGACACATGCATGAGTAAAATGGCGATCGATACCCATGCTTGGATAAATACATGTAGCTGTGCTTATTCAGTTACTGTACTTATTCAGTTGTTGATGTCTATAAATAAATGTGGCACTAAAGTTTAAATTGTGAACTCATTAAACTACATTGGGAGTTAGGGGTAAATGTTTTGATTTATTTCGTTCATATCTCACGAATAGAAAACAATTTGTACAATTAAGTAATATAGAGGAAGGCCGGGAAAAAATTGCTAAATCTAAAATTGAAATCATTAAAAGAGGTGTCCCACAGGGATCCATTTTGGGGCCCATATTATTCATAATATTTACAAATGATTTAATTAATTATATTAAAAAAAGTGTACCTGACATTGAATTAATAAATTTTGCTGACGACACTAATGCTATTATACATGATACTGACATTGAATCCTTAAATCTTAAGACGAATGAGGCATTAAAGGCTTTTTACTTATGGTTTACAAATAATAATTTAAAATTAAATGCAAGTAAAACAAAAATCATATTATTTAAATCAACAAGTAGGAAACAAGCAAACGTAGGCATTAACTTCAATGATAGCCAAATTGACATTGTCGATAATGTTAAATTCTTGGGCACATATATTGATGAGTATTTAAACTGGAAAAAAGAACTATCATCAATTGAAAGTACTATTGCATCGGCTTCTTATGCATTACGTAGTCTTCGTGACAAAATTAGTTTGGAGAGGCTCAGAATGGTCTACTTTGCACTTGTAGAATCCAAACTTCGTTATAGCATAAAATACTGGGGACAAAGCTATGACTATAACATAAATAGAGCTTTTGTCTCCCAAAAGCGTGCTATACGTGCAATGGTACGAATATCTCCACAAGAATCATGTAAACCACATTTTGAGAGGTTGCGAATCCTTACGGTACCTAGTCTTTATTTGTTAGTGCTTTTAACTGACTTTAAGAAACAGCTTCCTTTTCTTGAAACTGAAAATCAAAGGATTGAGCGTGAAAAAACCAGAAGGAAATGTTTTAAATCCAATTTGCTACCCAGCTTAAATGTCGTCAAGCACTGTCCTCAATACCAGGCAGTAAAATGTTTCAACTTACTGCCAGTGAAATTTAGAGAAAATATTGGCCTCTTACCATTCAAAAATAAATTAAAAAGGTTATTGTTGGAAAAGAATGTGTACAAAATTGAGAACTTTTTCTGTTTCGCCTCATAGTTCTTGCATGTATCGTCATAAATTTCTTGTCATCTTGTATTTAAATTTATATAAAACTTGACTAGATTACCTGACATGCTTCGTGATTATAATCTAATATAATGACGTATTAATTAGATATTTTAGGAATATATATATTATTATTATCAATTTCAGACACAATTGTACATTGTTTATGAATAAATGAATTGAAAAATTGAATTGAACATAGATTCTATACTAGTACACATTTTTTAAATATCTTATTTTATGAAATAGTAAAATGTCAGAATGAACACAGTTAACTTTTATACAGTTTGTACATTAGAATATACGAGTAGTTTATGATTTAGGTTTAGTTGATTACCTATAAAATAAAAGACTTCTTAAAAATAAATATAAAATTCAATTTTTATTACAAGTTTGATTTAAGTATCAAAATGTCTTGGTCCTAATATTGACGTCTTAGATGTTTACAAAGTTATTCCATATTTTCAATTTAAACAGACGGTGTTGGTGTGGGGAGGCGGTTTGTTTCAACTCTACAGCTCTACCATGCCATGCCTCCGCCGCCAATTCACTCCTTTCGGATACATACTTATATAATGTTTCATTGAAAATTTAAAAAATATTTTTAAAGATTTGGAAAGTATTCGCTTTTATATAGGCACTGAGTTTTAGAAATAAGTACGGGCATTCTACTAAAGCCTTAGTAGAGATCTGTACTGGAAAAATGCAAGGTGGCCATTTTTGGTAACGATTATTAAGGTGGAGATTTTCGAATTCTATTTTATTAATTTACTAGTAAATAGAAACGAGAAAAGTGGACCAGTTGGTTAACCATAATGAAAAGGAAACCAAGAAAAATATATCAAAATGATTATTGAATATTTAATGTTAGGTAAAGTAGCATATTATCTATTTTCGAAATGATAGAAACTTAACACCACCTTAGCGATGTTAAAAATATACACTATAGATGCGTAGGTACTTGCGAATATTTTTTTTTATGCCTGCCAACCGAAAGTAAAATCATTTGCGATGACAATAACTCACCAATCATACTACCATTAAGTACCCATAATAGTCGTCAAAAACCCATACAACCATACATAATTGTTTTGATAACATAATTTGCGTTTCCGCCAGTCTGTCCGTATGTCACGACGGTCTTAACTCAAGATGTCTGTCGCAGCGGCCTTGTCTGTCCACGGGAGTAGTCGACCGACAAAATCCGTAATAATTGTTCGTTGAATGGTAGGGTATCACGTATCAGGTGGTGAATTAAAAAGTAGAAAATATTTCTTTGTGAGACTTATGTAGAAAAGTAAGAGTAAGTTCGCGATGTCAGTTTAAGCAACGTTGGTTGTAATATGTTGTTAACACGAGCTGCTTATAGTTAGTGGGTCACTCGCGTCAGTTCTGATTGTTGCTATGTGTGCCCTACAACTACACACGCAAGAATCGAGGACGACGGCGTAGCGGTCTCTCATGCCGTCATGCCATTTGCCGTCACGGCATACGGTTCGATTTTACTGTCAAGGCGCGCCTATAGATGTGTCACATCAAAAATCGGGGACCGTCTTTCTTCTGAATACGAGTATAATATCCGTCATATAGATTTTGTTTACATAAAATGTAGCTTATATCACCCGGAACATAATAATTGTTCGATATCTCATTCATAAATATCGACTCAGTAGCAGTTTAAGCGTCACAGTTAACAAACACAAACCGGTATACATAAATACTGAAATATCATAACTATTCTCTTTGGCTTTGCCTTACTTAAGTAAAGTCAAAAGGTGGTCCTGTTTCGCGTGTCATTCTCTGATAGTATCTGCTCATCAGACGGTATGTTAGGTTAAAGGTTACGACGTCGACGATAGTCGATATGCCAATGCAGTGCAGGTTAAGACATCTTGAATATATTGACTGATGGACCTTTTGTAATAAAATGAGATTTGTTGCATTCAGACCCCTACTAGTACAAATAATACCAATATCTAGCATTTGTCAAATTAAAATTATCCATGTTAACTGCAATAACTATCATTTATTTAATTTAAACTACAGTTATACGTAGTTAGAATTCCAAAGGTCGTGTGTATCTCTTGATTTTTGAAAAGTAGAGAAAATGTTTCTTATATTTTCTTTTACTACTTGCTCAACTGTACTAACGACATTTAACAAATGCGCAAACATTCACATAATAAGTCAACCAACAATTATATTTTTTAAATGTATGTAACGTTTAAATGTATATATTTTGTACGAAAAATATGTTAGTCAACTCATCTCATCAAACAAAGTTCCATCAAACGCAATGGACGTGATGCAGCGAAAAATAACAACCATTAATTGTTTTTAATTAACTGCAATGAGAATGCCTACAGCTTCCAAGAAGGTGGGAGCAACGATCTGGCACCACACCGATACGATACACGGAGCGCCCGCGCGGAAACTGTCACAATTTGACGTTTCACTTGACGTGACGTTCCAAATTCAAACAGCCCGCCTTTTATTTTTGTTTCTTTATCTCAATATCAATCTTCGTCCAGCATTTTTTAATTATAGTTTTTATTACAAAGCGAAAAGGTTTTATATAGATTACGTATTTGTTAAAAATGTAGGATATAATTTTTAATCGTTTGTTATCTCGATAACCTGTTGTGGGGTATTTCGTTTCGTTTCGTGCATCAGACGCGATGAATGAATAATTAAGTGGAAGCATTTTTCTGATTTCGTTAATCTAAGAGTCGTATTACCTATATCGCGAGAAAAAAACATTAAACTCTAGCATGACTACCATTGTTGCCGCTGCCGCTATCCTTTATTTATATATTTCTCCCCGAAAACACCATTTGTATGTACTTATTTGTATTTGTGTATCAGTTGACATGATCCAAAATGCGAAATGTATAATAGTTAAGTCGGAAGTAAATTTGGCTGCGCATAAAGTTCTGAGTATTGGCCACATTGTTGAAGTAAAAAACGTAAAACCAAATTATATATCCCCATACCCATTATCTTTAGAACTAAATAATCTGAGCAACCACGAAAGAAGTCTGGAAAACAGCAAAAGTTATTTTTTATATTCTATAGGTATACCTATAATACGTAAATACTTTTTTCTAATACATAGGGAATACCCAGACCAAGAACACACGATAGTTTGTCTTGTACTGGAATTAAACCAGCAACATTTGTTAAACAGTCAATCATGTCGATCGTCAATATGTATATTATACATGCAGATTATTACAAAAACCATAAACATTTATATCCGCCATCTGATACGTCTAAGTATATAGATACTTACATATAAGTATATTTATATTTTTTTTCTATAATTGCCCTTTTTCTAATTTTAATGAAAGTGAATCTGCGTCAAACCTTTTTTCAAGCTGGCCGCTGACACCGCCCGTCACGTTTGAATTCCGAACACACGGGCCTTTATATCGAAAAAAGCGGTTCTTTTTTACCGCCAGCGCAACGCAACCCGATCCCCAAAATTCACTTGCTACCAAGTTTATTATTTGATACTCGGGGATTATTATTTTTTAAAGCTTCCTTACTGTCGGCATCGCTTTGGGTTTGGTATTCTCTTGTTGGTGTTTATATTGGTATTGTTTGGCGAATGGTTTCGGTGACTATAGTAACATTTTTTTTTTATGTAAGCCCCTATTATAAGTCTTACAAATCCAGGATTTGAGGTTTATGAAAAAATAATTTACTGAGAGTATAAAATAATAGACAGCTAATATAGACTAGTATTCGGGAGTCATGTGGCACGTCCTGTCCCCAGTCAATACAATGGTTTGCAATTCTAGAGCGCTATTGTACCAAGATTTAGGTTAACCCGTAGGCGTACACCAACTCCCCCTGACAGTCGGGTCGAATTTAGCTGCATGCGGAGGAGGAGGCCGCCGCCCACCACGCAGCGCCGAGTCATGCGCGTCGAAAAGAGTACGTCTTGTAAGTGAAATACTTGCGACTTAGATGAAGTTTAATATCGCTGGAAAATTTTAAAATAATGTATGGTAGATATTTAAAAAGAAGCATGACATGTGGATACGAAAATTATCTGGTGGTGGTGTCAGGAGTTTCAGGAACCAGCGATCAATAATAAAAAAGGCAAAATAGCGAATGTTGTATCAAGCTTATAGAGACACATTTCGGGCATGCGATGATCATCACGTTAGGGAAAATAACATATACTGTTATATGTCACCTCAGAGATGAATGAATTCGGGTTTTATTTTGCGATAGTATGACTTCGGGGTAAGTTAATCGTCTGTAGCTCAGTCGGCAACTCGGCAGTGTAGCTCCACTGCCCCCTACTGGCTAACTTAAAAAGTCCCATTTACGTGATAAAAATCAGTTGCCTGCGATATGTCTATCCTTTGACGACATATATAATTTAATTACGGTAATATGACGAATTGTATAACTCGTTTTTGAGCCATTTTGATGGCAAAAAAGGGCACGATTTTCCCCATCCTAAGCAGTTACCCTAACTTCGAACTAACCCTAAGTTCGAAATTTACAATACCAGAAGCAACAGACGATACGACTTCCTCGAAAACCTTCTGCTGTAGTTTCTTGGGAAAAAATTAGCAAGCAATAAATTTTAGAACCTGAGGTTTTACGGTATAAATGTCCTCGAGACAATACGCGACCACTTTGGTATTACTGTGTGAGGCTGCAGTCAGTTGTGTAAAGTCCAAATAGGATATTTTCCACTGATAATACGAGTATAAGTTCAAAGATGAAAAATAAAATTGTATTGTTTATTATAACTTAGATTGACTATGATATGTAAACATTCATTGAAAACTATTGACTACTATTGATCGCGATTTTAATTTTATTTAACGAATGTATTTTTGGTTAATTTAATTATATTATTAAACTAGGACATTGTATTAAATATAATTTATATATATATATATATATATATATATATTTGCCACTGTATAATTTGAGTAGGTATATAAGTAACCCAATTTGTAGTAATATTATAAATACGACTATGTATCTAGCTATAAGTCGCATTGGGTATTTACGTAACCTGTAATGACTTTAGTATCTGTATTATAAATAAATAAATAAATAAACTCCATCGGTTTTTTATGCAACCTCGGGAGGCATACAAGTATACGGCCGACCTGATGTGAAGCGGTTACCGTAGTCTATGAACGCTTACAACACTCCCTTAAAGTCGCAGGCAGTTCATTTTGCAAAAAAATAACGAATATTCGTTTTAATTGTTTATTTATGTTATAATAAGACTTGATAAATATTCAAATAAAATCGATTTTTTTCGGAAATACAATATGTATAGTAGAATATACACAACACATGCTTTAAGCATTCCACTGTAAGTAATATATAGCATACATTGCACTACTTCACTGCTGAGTGTAATAAGCCAAAAAACAGTTCTTATTTTCAACATAGCATAAGTGCTCATTGCACTTAGTATACATCGTGCTTGTCTGCCCACCTTTGCAATATTTACATCTTTAGCATCCAGTCAACTGAGGTCAGAGATCAAGTTTGTCAAACCACACGCCGTCACATGGCCTCTCGTTTTCATAATGCTGCATAAATTTCATATCGGAAATCCTTCAGTTGATCCTGTTTTCTTTTTATCTTGCACAGATTGTTATGTCTGTGACGGAGAAGTCAGGCATTTATTATGCAAATATCTAAGAGCTGTGAAAAAATATTCGTGTGATATAATTCCGGTTATACTGTGTGGGGCTAGGAAACACTTTATCAAAATATAGTGTAAGAGGAGCTTGGAAAAGGATTCCGGCATATGGTTTCCGGCATATGTGTCCATTTCGTTATCTGAAAGGTCGCTTATGCGCTAAGGGCTATCTCAAACGTTCAACCTCTCAAAGGAAGAATTTATTAAGAATGCTGGGGAACTATCAGCTGTAGCAGCTTCGTCATCACTACTTGAGCCATCACTGTCATCAGACCGAGTATTTCGTGTAGGAACTAGGGTTAAAATATGCCTTGTTCTTTCGCTTACTTCAGTATTTTTCTTAACTGGACGATTGAGAGTGAGCAATCAAGTGATGCGGATTCGGATCCGGAAACGTTAAGTTTCTCATTGCAAACGTCATGTAGTTAGTTTTGGTGGTGTTTAAAGTAAGCATATTATCTTGTAACCATATTCCTACTTGATTTAATCCTCTTTGTGCGGATTCAAAAGTTGCGGTCCAGTTCGTTCCTGTGATTATTAGGGCGGTATCATCGGCAAAGGATATAATTTTTCCGTTTATAAGTATCTGATTGCAGAGATCATTTATGTAAGTAAGGAACAGGCTCAGGCCCAAGATACTACCTTGCGGGACACAAAACTTCGATGTTCGATCCGTACTTATACGGCGACCGATGTTGACACGCTGAATTCTATTAGAGATAATCACGAAACAGGTATAGTTCCATGCCTTATACGCCAAGAGCCTCGAGTTTCAGTAGTAGCTTAGGTATAGAGACCGTGTCGAAGGCTTTCATTAAATCAAGGAAGACAACTAGACATTTTAGGTTCAAGAGCCTTCACTACATTGCTAGTTAGGTCTTCAATAGCCTGTGCCGTTGATTTGCCTCCTCGGAAACCAAATTGAGCAGCTGATAGCAATTTATTGTTATCGAGATAGTTAATCAGTCATCTATTTATGGCGCACTCCAAGATTTTAGAGAGGGATGTTAAGATGGAGATTGGTACATAATTTTCTACACGATCTCTACTTCCAGCCTTGTATACTGGTCCAATCTCAGATATCTTTAACACCTTAGGAAATATT
Organism: Pyralis farinalis; assembly: GCA_947507595.1. Classification (NCBI taxonomy): domain Eukaryota; kingdom Metazoa; phylum Arthropoda; class Insecta; order Lepidoptera; family Pyralidae; genus Pyralis; species Pyralis farinalis. The sequence continues at coordinate 11,635,783 of OX382258.1, read as the reverse complement.
GAAAGCACAGGTTGCAGTTTACAGTCTAAAACAAAGCACACGAAATAAGCAGGCAAACCGGAACTACAGCAAAACCACGTTGCAATGCATCTTAGTAAAGCATAACATATTCTTTATGTGATGCAAATATAGTCTGAAATAAATTAATCCCACATCAGTAGTAATGTATAGTATTCTATACAAAACAAATGAACTTTAAATACCAGAAACCGTAGTACTGAACAGTATGCTATGCACTGTTAGAAAACACGGCATAAATTTATAAATTACCTACTAGATCAATCATTCAATATTTGTATACAAATTTGTTAGAATAAACGTTTTCATACACGTTTATAAGTTAGGAATTATAGAATTACCAGATAAAACTTAAAACATTACAAAAACTTACCTTATCAAAAATTAATGGTCGCGCCATGTCGGTTATTTTTTACAACTGATCCAAGACTAGCACAGATTAGCGAAAGTTTCTATTTGTGACATAAACAGGAACGTTTAAAAATAAAAGAGTTCTTTTGGAGACAAATAAAAAAATATTTATGGTTGAAGTATATTTTCTATAATGTTATGAATAGTATAATTTACATAAGGACTTGCGCGATACCAACTCCTTAGAAGCTTACTGGTGACCTCATTCACAGGCAAGAACACAACAACCTTCCAGGGAGTTTGTTATTTAGCTGCTGTTTTCTGTGAGGTGGCATAAGCATACGGTCCTGATGTAAAGTGATTACCGTGGCCTATGAACACAGCAACTCCTCATCTTTTGGTGACCTCACTGACTCGCAGGAACACAACAACCCTCGAGGGAATTGATATTCGGCTGCCGTCTTCTCTCAGGTGGAGGTACATCCCCTAGGGTTAACGTCGTGCCCTACCTCTCTTAAATGAACGCTTACGTTAAGTATCATTTGCGCGATGCTACCTCTTATAACACAGCTGCTCCTTAGGAGCTTTACGCAATATTTTTAACATATTTGAACAGTCGACTAATGCTTAAAATATTCTCACTAATTGTAATTTAAACTATCTTTATCTCCTAAAAATATCTCTTTTAGCGCGAGACTTGTCTTGGTGGTCTTCAACGAGTCTTGACACTTTCATGAGGACCCGAATTGTCAAAATGTCCAACGATCACGACAACACTACCAACATACATTTCTCGTTCACAAAACATTTGATGAATCTTATAACAAACAGCAATTAAGCTGAAAATCATAGGCCCTTTAATATTTACAATGGCATTAGTTATGTGGTCGAAGTGTAGGACAAAAAATCCGTGATCGAAAGATAAGAGACGGGACGAAAAAATATCGTTCGGTGATTTTTGATATTTTTCAAAATGTGTTTTCAATTTGCTTTTTTAAGGCAACGTTTACTATTTAGGTACATGTAACATTTTTTAAAACACCTTGCCGCTAGTGTTCTTTTATCTTCTACATATTATTTTACTCTATCTATCTATAACTTCACGCCAAATCCCTTGCGGGATAGGCAGGCAGAGGGAACCGAGTGCCACGTGACTCGATCCTTACATACCTCACTCACTTCTTTTGATGAGCTCGGTGGCTCAGTCGTGAAAGACGCGACTTTGACACCAACGCTCGTGGGTTCGATTCCCACACAAGACAAACATTTGTGTGTATGAACATATCTGTTTGTCTTGGTCTGGATGTTTTAAGAGAGGTAGGGCGCATCAAAGCAGCCTGTCTGGGCAAGTACATCCACCTCACAGAAAAACCGCAGCCAAATAACAACTCCCTAGAGGGTTGTTATGTTCCTGCGTGTGAGTAACGTCACCAGTAAGCTCCTAAGGAGATGCTGTGTAAGCAGCAGAGGAGGTATCGCGCGAGTGATATATATTACAAGCGTTAATAGGCTACGGCTTTACATCAGGTGGACCGTATACTTGTATGCCTCCCACCGTTGTGTATAAAAACAAATCATTGCTCTTTTCATGCACGCTCGCTGGTTTCTAGGGCTTCTGACATCACCTTCTGATAGAACACGACCACTGCTTAGATAAATAATTCAAGAATCTCTAATTGCATTAAAAGTTCAGAGAAATGTTTTTTTAAAAGTACTTACTCGGGTTAACAGGATTATAATAGATCTAACAAATTTTACACAACGTACATACTTCTCGTATCTTCAGGAACTTGACGGGATGTCGATACACGTGACAGTCTAATCGCACACGCAAGTTAAGCAATGTCGAACACCTGTCTATTAATGGGTTTAGTCGTCTCGAGTTCCTTCGTGCTCAATTTTCGATAGATTCTATTTTCAATCAGTAAGCTAAATTAAGAGTTAATCGCTCTGCCTCTAGTTAACACGCTTATGTTCCAAACGAGTTATTTCACTTTAAATATAGGTTAAAATACCTTAACGATAACTGTAGTCGAACCGCATGACGCCTATTACAACAGCAAGGGTCGCTCGCTAGATTTTTTGTACCTCTACGATGTCGAATACGTACACGGCCTGGCGATGGTATGCAACTCTCGTAGCCTATGGACATTCGACTTTGTAAAAACCTCTTCACAATATTTGTGAAGAAACTCGTGGTATATATAATCTTTTGAGAGAACGTCGGCAGAAAGTTCATTCAACGGTCTAAGGGTTCGCGAAAGATAACCTCTCTGGAACAATACGTAACTATTGTGGTTTTAATGTGTTAGGATGAATTACTGTAGAAGGAAATTGTAGACGTCATATTGAATGACTTCTCTGAACACAACCCATTGCATGATGTCCGTACAATACAGTCCGTAGAACACACGAAGGGAGACAAAGTCTCTATTTAAACAGTTGGAATATAACATGGAATTTTGAGTATACGCCTTTTTTACTAATTGAATCCTAATAGTCCAGTCTTCTGGCATTCGATTTTTACGAGTTATACTATTTTGTTACAATGGTAGTGGTTTGATTTGTATAGCAACCCTAAATCGTGTGAAGTATGGCGTATCGGTCATTTCCATAACTTTTGGCTTAGTTTAAAGAACAAGTAATATTTTTAAGGTATCTTTTAATTAAACATCCGTAACTAGTGCAGAGTCGCATTTTTAGCGAATTTTTTTTAAGGCACATGTTGACACACATTTTTCACCGAACTGAAAGTACTGCTTGGTTATAAAATCGTGTATTAGATTTGCATTTAGTATATATATATATATATATATATATATATGTATTTATCACTTGCTGGCGGTGCAGAAAAAGTTCGCAAGGAAATCCGCACGTAAATTATATTTCGAAGACATGTGACCTAACCTAAGTCAGGTCTGATTTTCTTTCTGCGTTGTGGAAGTCTGACGGCAGTCGCTGGATGTCAAAATCAGTATCTTCGCCAAATCCTTAGAGTTAGGTACCGTACTCACCAATCTTAATGGAATAAGAAACGGGATAACGGTAGTAAGGACACAAGTGAGCCACCAAAAATACACTTAATTGTCTTCTATAAATAGAACGATACAGTAAACTTTAAGTTTACGCTAAAAACGTGTCGGTGACTGTTTCAGACTAATTATTTGGAATAATCGCCGTGTATCGATAATTAGCCCAGACCAGGTTGTCGCGCGACCGCCCGCGTCCACTGAGCTTCTCAAACTTTTCGAAGTATATGATTTCCATTTCTATTTTTTAACTTGTACTAAATGATAGCTAAAGTACATTTTTTGTACTCTTTAAACCTATATGATTTTCTTACGTAGATATAGTGGGTGAAAGCAATGGTTTAATACTACTATTACACTGATATAGCAGGCACCCGCAACTGGTTTTTCTAATCGAAGCGATCCACAACAGCGGCAGTGCAAGTTGAAGAGGTAAGTGGCGGATAAATGATAACTAATGTTAAGATATAAAAAAATAAAGACAAAAAAATGCTATTGGGCCCTTGCGGACACTTAGACACGCGTTACATTTTTTGAAATTAATTTATACGAAACCTATCTTACTCAATTCTCTAACGTAACTAGCATTACGGAAAGGACCCATGTAGAAAAAGAAATTCCGAAAGAAACTTGCCAATATAGGTCTCTTTTAAAATTGTCAGTTAGATATTACAATAAATACACGTCAGCATAGTGGTACAATGATTATATCAAATGGTAGAATTAAAGATTAGAAGATATTTAAAAAATAACAGTGACATAAATTATAAAAAAGAATTTGATACGAAAAACAAGAAAATTAAAAAGGATTATAGTATTGACGAATATTTACTGACAAAGATGCCCTGAACAGATTCACATTCATTAATATTTCTTTAAATTTATCAATTGCCATCATTATTATTGTATAATACTGGCATAAATAATTACAATAATGTTATTAATTGATGATTTAAAACGCGAATGACCATTTTACAAATGCAAGGAAATGAAAAAATAGTTAAAAGTACGGTAAATGAGTAAAATAAGGTTTTATCTTAAAATACTTTTTGCCTCTAACGTTTAAACAAAATCAAAATATAAATGTATATCAAATTTCAAGAAGAAATACTACCTATACAAATACATCAGTACACACAAAAGCTCAGAACTTAGAATCCTGATAGTATAAAAAGTTTCTCGTTTAGTAAAGTATCATTTATCAAAATCGTTTGTTTGCCAATTTTTCATTTTACATCTTCATGTGTAGTAAAGTAACCTTATGTAGGAAAGTATTATTTCTGAAAACTATGTTGAATAATTGGGTTAATGTTACATAATAATAGTAAAACGCAATAAAGTTGTGCTTTATCATTATAATTAAAAAGTGGAATATTATTAATTATTAATTATTATTAATTCAACCAATCCTTACTGTTCACTGTAGGTTCTTTAGATGATTTGACAGATGTTTATGCTCAATATCCAGGAATAGGAGCACCGCGTAGTAGGGCTCCGTCAACTTGTCTTTGATTCATCTCTCCTGAAGCATGGTTAAAGTAACTTAGATAAGTTAGTAAAGTTGCTGAAAAAAATATGGAAGGATTAATGTGCACCTTGCAAATAAATACATTCGTTTGTGACATGAAAGTTTGCCAAGCGTTGTATTTAGAAACAAGCGGTTATCTAAATGAATGAGAGCTTATGAAAAATAATTTGCCAAATATTAGAGATCCCTGTGATAGGTGTACTTTGCACCTATTAGCGACGATTATGTTGAGCATTATAGGGACATTTCCCCAGTTTGAGAGCCATCAAAAATTTCCAAATATGATGGATCGGGTGGCAGTCGATGAGGTGTCGGAGCATCGCGGTCGTTTCTGTAATCGAATAATCGTTATCGCCGAATCGATACACTCGCACCGAAACTCTTTCGGGACTTTTGAAATTAATGAATCGTTTTTATTTTCTTTGTTGTTGGAAAAATAATCGTGTGAATTAATCGTAAACTACCTAAAGATTTATTTTGTTTAGTTAGATATTCTTCTTAGGGACTAGATTTAGGCTACATTATGTTTAGACTACATTGTATTTTAGTAATTAAATTAATTCAGACCGTCATTTCGTAGACCATTTGACTAATAGAAATTCGACAATACAAAATCTATGTTTCTATTAGTCAAAGGGCCATCTATAGGTTACTAATGAGAGGCATGAAAAATATTGCAATGGTGTGGGCTAACATTTGATTAGCGTAAAAAAATTAAGCTTAAACTCCGCAGTAAACTTTTAAAATATTTATTCTCCGAAGTTTAGTATATTTTTATTTCAGTGAAGGCGAAGCGAGTCGCTAGTTCAGATATAGACTTTTCTGTTACAGATCAAGTTCTTTATTTTGAAATGTATGATCGTAGAATTAAAAGAAAAAGATTTCATTTCTGTCAAGTTTTAATATATTTTATACGTTCAGTTTTCAGCAACATACAGGTGCAGTAGGCTGGCCCTATCTGGCGAGTCAGGGATAGCAGATGGAGGAAGAAAGTTGAAGAGCTGAGACCACATGGACGACCATCCTCTCGATGTAACTTATTACCCTCAACGTACGACAAGTAGGGACTTGATGCAGAAACCGAAAGATCGCAAATGGCGGGCATCATAAGAAGATATAAAAATACCTTAGGCTTTGGATAACAATCCTACAAAATATTTCAGGTATGTGAATCATTTCGTTGACCTATGGACGGAGAAGAAGCTGAGGGTAAAACAGGAAGGCTTTCTTGAATATCCATAGTCCATATTAAGAAAATAATTATAGAATAGTTTGACATTCTTTGCGGATAGAGACGTTGTCAGCGAAATAGTTGCGCGAGCGCACGACGACGGCGACGCCGCCGCCGCCGCCGCGCCAACCGCAGTACCGCCCGACCGTGGCGCCTAACCTATTTGCTCGATTGGTCGGCAAACGATTTTCAACTGCATTATTCTATGCTCCAGCGGGCGTTAAGTCACTGTTTTTATAAATATACTAGCTGCTGCCCGCGGCTCCGCCCGCATGGAGTCAAATAACGTAGCCTATGTGTTAATCCAGATCATAATCTATCTACGTGCCAAATTTCATTCAAATCCGTTCAGCCGTTTAAGAGTGAAAGAGCAACAAACATTCGTCCATACATACAAACTTTCGCATTTATAATATTAGTAGGATCTATTCGTATTGTAACAATTGCGTTCTTTATTATTGTTACATTATTATAAAGAAAAAAAATTTACCTTTTTGAGTATACTATATTGTTTGTAAGGTTTATAATTATATTTTTTTCAACTATTAAGGTGGATAACAAGCATACTGTATTATTGAAAAGCTGTGTTACGTGCTTTTTCTAATACCTACTGACGTTAAGTAAAGACGAAAAAGCATTTCATTCTGTATCTTAATTGTTAAACCAAGTAGATGAAATTGTATATCTTGAATACAATTTTAGTTGAGACAGAAATACATACTAATGTGGATCGACGAGCTCGGTGGCTCAGTCGTGAATGACGCGACTTTGACACTAACGCTCGTGGGTTCGATTCCCACGCAAGGCAAACATTTGTGTGCATGAACATGTCTGTTTGTTTTGGTATGGATGTTTTAAGAGAGGTAGGGCGCATCAAAGCAGCCCGTCTGGGGTAATACCTCCACCTCACAGAAAACCGCAGCCAAATAACAACTCCCGAAAGGGTTGTTGTGTTCCTGGTGTGAGTGAGGACATCAGTAAGCTCCCGAGGAGATGCTGTGTAAGCAGCAGAGGAGGCATCGCGCGAGTGATACTTAATATATCGCAAGCGTTAATAGGCTACGGTACCCGCTTTTCATCAGGTGGGCCGTATGCTTGTAGGTATAATGAAACACTTTTATAATGTTTTTCTCAGATATAATGAACTTAAATTTTTTTAATAGCTTTTCATAAGATACTTATAATCAACAGTCTCCTTATAATTAACAAGAAATGAAACACTTACATAAAATGAAAGACAAATCAACAATTATATATATATATATATATATCTCTCTTTTTAGACTTAGACTGCACTTAAAAATAATTATTGCTTTTTTTTAAAAGAATGATAATCAACAGCCTCTATAAAGTTTGACTTACAGTCTTATAAAATTAAACTTAAAAACTAATAATCATTGTGATTTTTAATGACATAGTGAGCAAAAAAAATTAAAAACATCTTTAACGCCACAGGTTTCGTGTGCCCATTTTGTGCAAAATTTACATTGAAACCAATGTTCAGTGCTTTCTAAATATTTTTTCTTACATACATTGCATTGGTCATCATCTCTTGTTTTATTTTTTGTAATGCTGCGACTTCTTAATCTTGGAGTGACTTCTTCATTTTCAGAAATATCATCTATTGAATCAGAATCTTTATCTACATTTGACAACGTTTCGCTGCTGCTACTACTACTGCTTGCGATTTTTTGTGCAACCTTCTCTTCTGTGCAAGTTCTCTGACTTGTTTAGTTGTCAAACCATGGCACATTTTTGCGGAGGTCTTTAAATAATCTGCCAGAGAACATTCTTGGTCTTCCATGAAAACTTTTTTATTGCCAATGTTTGGTTCATAATCAAATGAAGCACATTCAGAAGCTTTAGCTTTTGCGACCAATCTGTGCAAATGTGATTTGCTTACATTAACTATCTTTGCAGCCGATCTCACAGAAATGCCCTTTTGTAATACTTCATTTACTGCCTCTTCAATTGTATGTGTTTCGACACGCGTCCTCTTCTTTGGTGGCATTTTTGATCTGAAAAAGAAGTAAAAAAATTATTAGAAACCTAGTGAAAAATAGCATTCTTGAAAGGGACAGTTATGAAGGGGATGTCCCATTCATAAACATTTGTTGTGTCCCTTTCATAAATATCATACAAAAATTAAAAACATAACCACAAAATTTACAATTTCAATTTAAAGTTCACTAACCTTATGTTCTCATATCTGTGAATGTCCAGCCTATCTTAAACGGTGATTCACACATAAATAATTAACTTGCAGTACTGGATATAACGTTTCACAATAATAATAGAAAAAATACTTTTCAATCCCATTAACAACACTCGCACCGAATCGGCTATGTTTGAAATGACAAGAGTATGAAGTTAGCCACGAACGAACTTGCGTCAAGGTTGCCATACGACAAAGATAGTGTCGTCTCGAAATTGTTTTTATTTTACCGGTTATTTGAATTGTCCCTTTCAATACGTGTCCCTTTCATGCCACCTCTCCCCTATACCTCCCGACGTAGTATAAAAAAAGGCAAGTGAGTGCAGGAAATTTTATAAATAGAGCATTGAGAAAATCCTGGGCCGTAAAATCTTGAGCCAGTAACATCTTGTTATAAAACGTGGTGCAAATCCCAATGCAAACGTAAGGAAGCCGGGGTTAGGTTCAGCAGAGAAAGCATGAAATTAGAACAAACGTAGTTGAAATGCGGCCGTTGCTCAAATAGCGTAAAAAGCTTATAGATCCTGTTCGCGGTCTTGATGCGAGATTCGTTTTGAAAGAGAGAGTGATCCGAATTACAAAAGATACTCCCACCAGGCTCTTCTTTTTAATCAGAGTGTCCGATGTGCGATCTGACTTGAAACTTGGTTGTTTGTATATTTTTATAACTTTATTGCATTATTTACAATTATAATTACAAATATAAAAATTGCATGATTTACAAAGGCGGGCTTATTCCTTCGAGGAATCTCTTCCAGCTAACCAAAGTTATATATAGCATAAAATTTTTGTCCCAAGGTGAAATACTGCTTCAGTCTGCTGAGGACACCAAATTTCTTCGGTATCAGTTTGACATTCTCCTCTTCAGATCTGAACTTTGTTGTTGAGCTGGATACCAGTAATCCCAATGCTCTTGGCAATTGAACAGACTTTTTCTAGATTGTGGATCCAAGTGGTCGACTCTGCTAATAACAAACGAGGCTCTGGTGAAAGAGAGGTTGGGCGTATCAATGCCGCTGGGGAAGTACCTCCGCTTCGCAGAAGATCGCAACCAAATAACTACCTGTAAGGTTCTTATGATCCTGAAGTGAGTAAGGAGTTGCTATATTAGCAGTGTTCATAGTTCTTCGTATTGAAAGCATTCACAGGCTACGGTAACTACATCAGGTGGGTTGTATGCTTGTTTGTATAAACAGAGCGACCGACAGATGTTAGTATAGCCTATACATTATGTGTACCCGGTGCTGCTGGTCGCATAATAACAATATACGAGTACGTATTAATTAAGCACCACGGGATTGGTGGCAAGGCCTCGCCGTCAGGGCGTTTTAGTGTAATGCGATATTATACACATACGCGGGTTTGTCACAGTTAAATTCTCATATGCATATGCGGGATTTATAATATTACCTCCCATATTATAATTCCCGCGTGCATGAACTAATTCACATAATATAAGGTGAGGTTTACCTTTGATTTTCGAGTTATTCTAGGCTTTTTATTAGAAGGTACTGTTCCGTTCAGTATGCACTAAATAACATGTATTCTCATCAACTTCTCGCCTTACTTACCTGATTTCGAGTCTTGACAATAATGTAAGTAGGTACTATTACTGAAGTCTAATAAATGTAAAAGAAAAGCTGTTTTTTGTTATTACACTGGCATATGCACTATTTTGAAATTCACTCAGTGGAGTAAGTACAAAAGTGTTTTTTTTGCTTTAGTTACTATCTATCCAAAATCTATCTACACAAAACAAACAGCAAATACTGAAATTGTTTTTTCTATCTAGCTATCTATAACTTCACTCCAAACATGTTTTTTATGTAGGTAGGTATATTAAAACAAAAATATTTCTTTTCTTTCACACGTCGTTGTATTTATGGACTAAAAATAAATATTACGAAACCCGAATAAAGCGAGGTCAAATTCACATTTATATGTTTTTATGCTTTCCTTCCTACGTCAAAAAAACAGTGTTCTGCTTCTTACCAAAATGTCATAATACACGTCAGAATTTTTTGCCGGCGACCGCCCAGTAGCTCCAATAACTACGGCATATTAACCACCCTTTGTCATTTATTGAGCAAAAGTTAATTTTGAAATTCACGAAACCACAAAAACCTTTCTTGTTCTGCACTCCTAAAATTCAATTCATTAAACTCTTATAACGAAGACGATAACGTTTTGTTTGGCAACATGCATGTGTATGAGATATGTTTGTCGAACTATCACTAACAAAGAAAATGTCGTTATGATAATCCTTTTGGGTTTAAGTTTAGTTGTTTGTTGTTTATTAAAATGTTTGTTTGTGAGTCACAAAATGGGAAATTCTGCGAATAATTATAGAAATGGATTTAAATGAGTGTTATTGTAAAGTGAATTATATAAATAAATTTATGACTGTATAGAAATGCAGTCGTAAAACTTAACCACTCTTTATAATGATATTAGATGTTCAGTTTGTCTTTCGAACCAAAGTTAGCCAACGCAAATGAGTTTATTTCGTGTATATAAGTTTATTTTCGTGCTTCCTTCGATATATTGATGATTATTTATCTATATACTGTCACTTTCCGTTGCGAGCTCACTTAAATGGAAATTCTAATAACATTATGTATGGGTAACCTCATGGTATAGTTAATTTTGTATACTTTACATTTTAACAGATGTCGAGAAAATACACTTTTACACGTTTTACTTGCATGTACTCCGGTTTTTTTTTATAAAACGTCGAGATGCAAACAAGTATACGACGGGATGCAAACATATGATCTGCCGCTGACGCTTGCAATACAAGGAGTTACCGCCATGTATGGTTACTAACGAATCAACTCCTTAATAGCTTTTTGAGATCATATTTACTCGAAGGAGCTTAACAATTCCTCCCAACAAATTTTACTTGACTTAATTTTTCTGTGAGGTATGTATTTCCGTAATTAAGTGTATATAAAGTTAATAAAAAAGTATCATTTACATGTTACCAAAAGAGAAACATATGATTTTAATTTGTTTGTCTATCTGCTATCTAATACAAGGAAACGGCTTAACCGATTTTGTGTGTGAGTAGGACCCTGGGTGGGTTCTAGGAAAAAAACTGCAGGCAAGCCAACGGCAACGTTCGGGCAGAACAACGTCAGTTGAGACCATAATTTAAATTATATGGTGTAAAGGATTTATCATAATGTGCATGAAATGCTTAACGTATTTGAGTTGATAAAGATTAATACTGTATATCTGTATAATATCCGATGTAAGTAATATTTCAACCAATTTACATAAAATCTTAGCAAATTATACACCTAAACCTTCCTCAAGAATCACTCTGTCTATTGGTGGATACCGCATGAAAATCTGGTCAGTAGTTTTTGATTTTATTGCGAACAGACAGACAGACTAGAGGGGAGGACTATGTTCAGCAGTGGAGGAATACAGGCTGAAATGATGATGATGAGACAGACAGACGCGGCGTGGGATTTTGTTTTATACTTCGTCACCAAGTAAAAACAATGGTTGCATTTTCTTCATACGGACTAGTATAGGTCCATTTGAATTCCATTGCTGCGATATAGTTTCTCTTCAACCATAGGAGTTCATATTTTTTTTGTATAAAGTCGGGAGGCACACAAGCATACGGCCCACCGGATATGAAGTGGTCACCGTAGCCCATAAGCGCTTGTTATACATTAAGTATCACACACGCTATTCCACCTCTGCTACTCACTCAGCTACTCCTTAAGAGCTTACTTATGACCTCACTTAAACCCAGGAACACAACAACCCTCTAGAGAGTTATTATTTAGCTGCGTTTTTCCTTAAGATGGAGGTACTTCCCCAGACGAGCTGCGTTGATGCGCCCTACCTCTCTTAATAGAGATCATTGCAAACTGGTACCGACGTCCTAAGGCGCCCTTCTACGTCCAGAGGAGTTCGAAATAAATAAACCCATACTTAGGTGATCGATTAACCTGACACGGGGAACGACTCATCAAATTCTTCTTTGCATTTCCTCGCTAAAATACTAGTTAGATAACTTTAGTATCTTTTTGAGAAAAGAACAAACCAACTCCGAAAAGTTATCTGGAAAAAACGGTTGTAGGTAATTTATCTATATTTTTTCCACTATAACTAAATATAGCTAAGTAATATATGTATAGTTCCTGCACGAAGACTATGATCCAATCACAGCACACTATTTATTCCGGGTGATAAGTAACAATTGTTAATCATCTAAAGACTATCTGCAATTAAATACAACTACTGGAAATTGTATGTAAATATAAAAAAATGATACAGGGCGCTGAGGTCACGATTCCACCATACATCTCCTGTCAGTAGTAGATGATCAATCGACACCTATTGATTGACACTTGTCAGGGAGTGGAATGATGGTGGATAGAACGATTGTATTATTCCTATTATTCATATTACAAGAGAGGTCATGTTTAGGTAGGTACTGACTACTTTAGATAGATGATAATCGTTCAGCTAAGTCAGTGGCCTTTAAAAATCTGGCTCTATCAATACGCAATTAAACATCCAGGTAGACCAAGCAATATCTATAGATATTGATAACTTTATATTTAATTTTATATTATGAATTCACGTCACGTGACGTTAATTAGTGACGTGAATTCATAATATAAAATTAAATATAAAGTTACGTTATGATATAACTTGAACCCTGGAGAAGAACTATACGACACCTGAATAGTGGAGCGCAAAGGCCCTACAATTTAAACAAATAATAAAATTTATGAATTATGAACACACTTTGGCATTATCCCCATTTATCTACTTAATTGAATTGAAAATGGAAATGAAACGGTGAAGACAGTACAGTGCCTTTTTCTCCTCTATTTGTCAACCAAATTTTTTTTTTCGTAGTGTAGTATTGTAGTGTTATCATTAGCAGTCAGAACCCGTTATATACGTTTTCCCATACATTTCGCGGTCGTATACGACCACCCGGGTTTCGAAGGGTTAAAACAATTTTGGGAACAGTAGAAGAAAATGTTTTAGTTTTTTTTTACTCACGTAGTACAGACATTGATCGTGCTTTATCAGAAGGTGATGTCAGGAGCCCTAGAAAATGGCGAGTGTGCATGAGAAAAGCTATGTTAAGGAAGCCCAAAAAATAAGGACCGACTCATGTGGTGCTCGGATCTTTCTCGCAAGGGATTTGACGTGAAATTATAAATAGATAGATAATAAGAACATAGGAAACAGTCTTAATCTCCCTACATGAACAATAATACCTCGGGCATAAGTCACTTAATATTATAAATCTGAAAGTAACTCAAACAGACTGCATAACTCTTTTCGTTTGTCAGTCTATCTGTTACTTGTTTATGATAGATCAATGATTGAGCCCTAATAAATTTAGCTAAAGAGGTATTCTGAGCCCTGGCACTGATACTTAATATATTGCAAGCGTTCATAGGCTTATCATCACAAAGGCAGGCAGGCGTAACCAATTTACATCAGGTGGGCCGTATGCCATGTGTGTATAATATAAAAAAAATATAAAAATGTTTATTTGCAGTATCAGAAGTTTTGTAATGTAGAAATTTGTATTTTGTAGTGTATACAAACCAACTTTTTTTTATTTTGTGTAAGATACCGATGTAGGTACCATCCATCGGCGTGCTGATCAGTGTCCAGTAGAGAGCGCTGCGGCCACACAAAATTAACCAACTAATTTCTGAGCGCGCCTCCCGCAGTTCGGTAGCAGAGGTCAAATTGTAATTTAATTAATTCCACTGGAATGTAACTTTTTACTATTTCCAATTTATTCGCTCTCCCATAAATTATCACTTGTATTAACATACTACAAAGTTAATTCTGAATGTTAAATTGGGTACGTATGAAAAAAATTGTGATTAAGTTTTTCGGGCACTAGAATAATTTTTTGGGCGTCATTAATGGCATAATTGAATCTTTCTGGGAACGAACGAACTTTTTATTTTTAGTAATACGTGAAATCTGTTGTCATTTTCTTACATTAAAATAGTAGTAGTAGATGAAATAATTTAAAATGGATTTTTGTAAGGTATCGAGATTCAAAAAATAAAACGTTAGTGAAGCTCCTGGAGTGCTGAAAGCACTTCACTCACTCAGTCCACTATATGTATAATAATAAATAAATAAATGTTGTCGGACAAATTACACAGCGCCATCTAGCCCCAAAGTAAGCGAAGCTTGTGTCATGGGTACTAGACAACTGATAAACATACGTAAATACATTTTTTTTTGTAAATACATACTTATTATACATAGAAAATACCCAGACCAAGACAAACAGACATGCTCATGCACACAAATGTTTGTACTGTGTGGGAATCGAACCCACGAGCGTTGGTGTCAAAGTAGCGTAACAACGCGTTTCACCACTGCGCCACCGAGCTCGTCGAATATATATATATTATACAACGTCGGGAGGAGTACATGCATTCCCGATATAAAGCGACAGTAACCACTATGAATGTTTGCAGCTTATGTATACAGGAACTATTGCGCGAACTTTGCCAACCCTGCTGATAATATAGTAACACCTTAGGACTTTTTACTGGTAACTTCACTCACTCGCAGGAACAAGACAACCCTCCGGCTTGGTGGTTATTTGGCTACGGTATTTTTGTGAGGTGGAAATACTTCCCTAGTCGGGCTGCTTTGACTCGCTGTACCTTTCTCAAAATTACCCATACCAAGAGAGACAGACATGTTTTTATACATAAATGTATGTCCAGCGTGGAAACCGAACTCACGATCGTTGGTGTTATGGTAGCATTTCTCACCACCCTCATATTAGTGTACATTGCTTTAATTTTGTATTCCATTCTTAATATAATCGTGGTATAAAAACTTAAATGTTTAGTGAAGAACGATATGATAGGCTAGACAGCGCATACGTATTGCACGCGCAGCTTTTGCATGTTTTATACGTATAAACTCTATACTTAGAACTCAACTAATTATGTAAGTAGATACGATTACGATTTTATCTTTTAATGTGTTTTTATTTTAAATTGAGATCTTGTTTCATCAACTAATATGATTTTGCAATTATCTAATTTTTATAATGTAAACTGGATAATGTCATTTTTTATGATCTGAATTTGCTTATAAAAGTGAAATAGGACTTCGTACGTCTTTAGGCGCACTATACAGACGTACGGATTATACATTTGACGAGCTCGGTGGCACCAACACACCAACGCTCGTGGGTTCGATTCCTACACAAGGCAAACATTTGTGTGCATGAACATGTCTGTTTGCCTTGGTCTGGATGTTTTTATGAGAGGTAGGCCGCATCAAAGCAGCCAGTCTGGGGAAGTACCTCCACTTCACAGAAAACCGCAGTCAAATAACAACTCCCTAGAGGGTTGTTGTGTTCCTGCGTGTGAGTGAGGTCACCAGTAAGCTCCCAAGGAGTTGCTGTTTAAGCAGCAGAGGAAACATCGCGCGAGTGATAATTAATATATCGCTAGCGTTAATAGGCTACGGTACCCGCTTGGTTTTACCAACGAAAATTTCAACTCAACCTCAACCCGTATAAGAATGCTATAATCTTTATCTCCAAACTGCATTGTTTACTTACATAAGTCCAAATTCTTAATTTCTGTAGAACGGAATCCATGATTGATTGTTCATTCGTTAAGATTGTCTGTATGGGTATAACATTCATTAGGTCTTGGAGTCAGAACAGAGGTATAATAATTATATTATTTGCACATTACATGATTTCAAATCTATCTATCGGAATCTAAATGATTCTATGCAATAATACGAATATTTTGATTTAAGTGACCAACTCCGATATTGTGATTAAAATTTCACTCACCTCCGTAATATGTTCGATCAGTCAATCAGTTTTGTATGGGGTCGGGAAGTGTTTTCTTTAGTATACAATAAAATATGAAATATAGAATAATGCAACTAGATTGATGTGGCAGTATTGGAAGAAATAAACAAAGTCAAACAAATTCATGTGGACTAACTTTACTAGTAGTACAAGAATTCGTATTTTAGTGAAATAATTAGTAACGGGGCAATCTAAAAGTGAATAGGGAAATCCCGAATTTTTCAAAAAAATCATGCTTTGATTAAACATCGAAATAGAGTTCAGTCAAGAATTTAAGTGCTTGGAGAAGAAAACCTCTTCCTAACCACACTTTTTTTGTTTCCAATATGCTTAGGAATTCGACCTATTCCGTGTTGATGACCAACTGTGTTAGGCTTTTTAGGGAAATTATTAGTCAGATATAAAGTCAACTGACTTACTTACTTCAAATAGAATGATAATTGAGCATTATATAGGTGTAGTCACTTATAATATAAGCATTAAAATCAGACCTAACACATTCTCCTCGCAATTACCGCAGCATATAATAAATCAAAATTGAGCAAGTCTGAACAGTAGCGCTTATATTCAGTTATCAAATGAAAGAGTTAACTAAGCGCATTGACCCCTAAAATAAAAACACTTGTACCAAACACTTCAACTTAAGAACACCATTCCACTATGACTTGTAATCTGTATAACATAAGGATTGTAAGCTACTTGTGTGAGTGTAAGATTTAAGTTGGTAGCTTAGGTGATTCCTATACTTGTCAAGAGGCAGTGGGGCGAAAAATAGAAGCTTCCATGATACGTCTATAGAAAATAAAAAGATGGGTACATATAAAGTTGATACTGATGGACGAGACCGTGAGATCGTAGAGTCTCTAAGATCAAGGATCAGAAATGTAGACACGGAAACTTTTTTGTACATCAAACTTGTAATGCAAATAAAACTTTTAATGGAAAGTACGAGTATATATTAAAATAATGGAAACATACAATTCGTACATATATATTTTACTCAAATTCTTAACGATTATTGTCGAATTTCGACATTGTTTGTGTGCGTGTGTGTCACCTAATACATGAGAAATATTTTAGTGTAAGCAACAAATGTTTTGTACATACAATGTTACATTTGAAAAAGTGTAATTATTATTTATTACCGTACCTGAAACTTTGAATACATTTTACTGTACAAGATATACACATTACATTTACCAATTTTTTATTGGAATGAACTATGCCAAATTCAATTTGAGTATGTTTAATATCATCACCATCCGAGCGTTAATCCCGGTCGCGTCCTACGCTTTCGCTTCGGAGCCCAGGGTCTGCTAAATATGTTTAACATATGAGTAAATGTCTACAAGGCACTGACACGCGAGTGATCTTAAAAAAATCACTTACTATAAATTATACAGAATTTGTGTATAATTTATAGGGTTCTGTAGCTGTTGGTTGGTCTGGTTTATATATCAGTGTATCCTACAAACCTTTTGCCAAAGTTTCGTTCCCGTTTCGTTTGCCAGTTGTATCTAAAGATTATACAGACGCTCTTACCTGTGCCTGCCAGCTAGACTATAGTTTTTACAATTATTCATTGTAATGACTCATTAGATTCCTGGTGACCGCAGCCACTTGCAGGAACACAACAACCTTAGTTACATATAACATGATCTAAACTACTTTGTATGCTTTCGTTACCAACGAACTGCGCCGGCCGGTACTCATCCACAGAGTGGGTATAAGCGGGTGACTGCCGGCGGGCACTAGTTCGTATAAACTAATGTGTGGCGGAAGCACACTAAGTTGTTATTTCTGCAACTCTTATACACAAATTGGTCACATTGACTTATAAAAAAACCTGTCGGCTCCTTCGTCCAGCGGTGTATTGTCCACACACCAAACTTCAACAACAATAACTTTCTGAGGTGTCGGCATTACAAACATACACAAAACCATTTATGCTCTAGTGCATATCCATTACACGCAACAATCGTATTTAAATCCTCACAAAATTTCAGAGGCTGTCGGCAACTTAATTCCTTATTCTTTAAAAAAAAAACGGCGCCGAATACTAAGTGACCATTGGTCCTTTCGAATACCGAATTCAAAGTATGGCCATAATCAAAGGCGTTGTTCCCATTTGATATCGTTCGATGATTTTGAATCGATTTAATCTGGTTTTTGTAAAAGTAGAGTAATGTTTTGCATCTGATATACGAGTGTTTTGGACAATGTCACCCAAATTTTTCAGGTTCGTACTTTTGAAAACCTTTTGAAGGGTTCGAAGTAGCTACTTTTTTGTATTTCTGAATGGCTTATAAGTATGGACTTAAGATGCAGTGATATGTATGGTTGTTATTAGAGCATATTAGCGAACATTGGGAGTACTCAAATCTGAATTAGAAGTTTACGTACTACCATATATTTTGTACAAAAGAACACAGAAAGTTGCTTTGTTAATGCGTCACCACCTGGAATTGCTATATTAGCAGTGCGGGTAGCAGCACGCGAGCGACTCTCCTTGTACGGTAAGTGTTCATAAACTACGTAAACCGTTTTACATCGGGTAGACCTTATGTTTGTTGTATATAAACAATGGTAAAATTATCGTAACGGTAAATATAAGAAGTTTATATTTGTGTATATTAAGCAAAACGAACTTAAGGAATGAAGTCTCTATTTTCGAACTTTCGATCGAATTTGTTGTAACCAGTTCATATATTTGTTGCGAGGCGAGATAGACTTTAGAGAGAGAAAGAGTACAATCGAGTGTCTATTTTTTGCCTCACAGAGGCATTTATTTTGGGTTATTTAAAGAAAAATAAATAGAAATTTGTTTATAAATGATAAAGATGTGGACTTCACAAAAAAAACCGAGCGATCGTGAATTTTGCGTTATTATATACTCCTTTGGATTATAATAGAGAGTCTACCTTATAAAATTAGTCGATTACATCACTAACTCATGACCGTACTAAAGTACCATATTAAGTACTTGCTTGTGTTATAAATGTCAACATTTGTTATGAAGGCTAGGATTTGTACCCAATTAACTATAAAATTTAGAAATTTATCACGTTTACAGTATACTCTACCAAAGCTACATAAAGTTGATGACTATACTGCTGCACTTCAGACTCCTGGAGCTTCAAACTTAACTTTATTTAATTTTCATTGTTTGTTGTTGTAGTCTAAACTCTATCTGCTACGGTTCAAAACATACGGCCTCGTGACAGACGAACGGACAGACGGGCAGAGAGATGAACAGATAGTATAGGCTTAGTAAGGGTTCTATTTAAACACTTAAAATGAGGAAATCTGTAATTATACATACATCATACCATCATACCCTACATCTCCATCAAATTCGTGTGGATACAAAAGAGTATTCAAAAGTTTTTACTCAGCTTCCATCCATTTTGAGTGAAAACTTTGCGATTTCGAATATTGTGTTTCGAGTACGATGTATTTTTACAATAAAATGTTATGAGCATATAAACTTGCAATCTATTATAATATTACACATTTTTTTTGTGTTTAAAGTACACCTATAAAATCAACAAAATTTAAGTGTATGCCATAGGAAAATCTAATTTTTATTTAATGTTTATTTATTATGAAAATCAATGTAATATGAAAAGATGTACAATAACAAATATGAGCCTGCGTAGCTGAGCCTAGGTGATCAAAATTTGAAGCAATCATTAATTGAGCTCGCATTACTCTCCCCTGTGTATCTTTTTATATCCACGGTACACGGTGCCGCGGCATACACTTGGCAGAGCACTGATCAATTATATGTGAATTTTTCTTGTTGGCATTTAATTTCATTTTGCAAAACACTCTATATTTCTTGTGAGTATCTTATCAATCAATCTTGCGTCTGCCTGCATTCGTGTAGAGCAATCTACATAAAGTGTTGTATATATGTACATTCTTCACATCAGGCCCCTTATGCGGTTGGCAGAGAGAACCGAGTGCCATAAGCCCTTAAACACTTCACTCGCTTCTTTAACATTCATAGCTCTATTATACATACTCGCCGGTATCACCTAAAACAAATTTCGATAAATTTCATACAAAAGAAATAAGGACTGTCTAGTTAGTGCGAGTAAGTAGAGTTACAAACAAGCTCCAATATACTCGTTGTATTGCAAGTTATCATAAACTATGGCAATCGCGTATGCTTAATTGCCATCGGGTGTAACCTAAAAAAATCAGTACCGAACCAAACAGTACCAGCCAGTACTTACCTGTTATTTTTTGCAACTACTTGGGAGGTTTCGGTGCTTTGTAGGATAATCCCCACATACTCAATCCCAGTTTTGTGGGCACCGGCGTGCGGCGGTGTTTGTCGGCAATACATCACTATCCATTTTGTAATGGAATGTTTTTCGATACTTTGGACATGCGCGATTTTATCTATCACAAGACTAAGATTAAATCCTGCCTTGCTTGGAAGACAATGTACGAAACAAAATAAGTTATGTTGTTAACCATTAAACAATAAGCTCACTGTTAGCGGGGGATTGTTCCTCAGACATTAGAACGGCAATGGTCGCGTACTGAGCGCTTCCAGGGAAGTTTTCTTTCATACCTTAAACCATAAATTAGAAAATGACTCCCGACTAGGTTTGTTGTCCCACATATCTACATATCATCACGCCTATTGGGGTAGTCAGAGACTATGGAACGCCAGGTGCACAGGTCTTCAGGCATGCTCTTCGATTTTGGATGATTCATATATTCTTTTTTACAACTAAGGTGGCACAGTGGTGGTGAACTCCCTGCCAGCGGTGCGGTTGTTGTCGGCATCATATCGTACAATTCTTCGGAACACAGCCCGTTGTACAATTGGTAGAAAACACAAAGGGAGGCAAAATCTCGCCTTAAA
The DNA here is from genome assembly GCA_947507595.1 of Pyralis farinalis. NCBI lineage: Eukaryota > Metazoa > Arthropoda > Insecta > Lepidoptera > Pyralidae > Pyralis > Pyralis farinalis. Next base: position 11,614,665 of record OX382258.1, on the reverse strand, counting down.
TTTAAGGGCTCAATACCATCTGTAAGCTTGACATCACCGACAATTTTCACAGCTCATCGTCATAACGCGCATGAAATGTACTGTCATCTGCATAGCAATGGATATTAGTGATAACATATCATTGATATGCAGCAAAAACAGGGTGGGCGACATGACTGACCCCTGCGGTACTCCGGCGTTCACACGCAGAAACTGCGATAACTAGCTTTCGTAAAGGACTCGTATACTGCGTCCCTGGAGAAAGGTAGCAATCCAAGTGCATAATCGAGGTGGTAGACCGTATGTCGGAAGCTGGGAGAGAAGCGCGCGATGCCAAACCCGATCAAAAGCTTTGGCAATGTCTAGGCTGATTGCCAAAGATTCGGCATGCTTGTCCATAGCTTTACCCCACAGGTGAGTTACATACGCTAGAAGATAACCCATAGACCGATTTGGTCTGAACCTGTATTGGCGATCGTTAATTAACGAGTGATCTTCCAGGTAGCGGAGTAGTTCCAGGTAGAGTATTTTTATTATCGCGTGTCTCCAGGCCTCCGGCACGTTTCCCGAGGCGTACGACATTTTATAGATGCGAGGTAGCACAGGAGCAAGTCCAGGGGCACAGTTCCTGAGCCGGGATACCGTTGGGGCCACTAGCCTTTCGCACATCGAGTGATTGCAGCGCTGCTCGGACGTCACGTTGCCTAATGTGTATGTCCGGCATCGTTGTCCCACAATCAGCAATTTCGGGTGGTAGTGCACCACAATCATCGATACGCGTCGAGACTTGTATAATATAAGTTTTTGTTCCGCACTGAAGTACTACTTTGCCCTGTTGAGCACACCAAGTTTCTTGGACGCCAGTTTGACCTTCACCTCCAAGTGATTCCGGTATTGGACATTGCTGGATATCAAGAGACCGAGAATCCCAATGCTTTTGGCGATGGTAAGTGGCGTGTTCTGAAATTAAGGAACAGCAAATGGAGGTTTCTTAGCGGTGAATGCGCAAACTTGTGTCTTTATAGGGTTGAATTGGACCGAGTTCAGTCGCCCTCAGATAAATACTTTTGTCAAAGTACCCTTAATGTTAGACACTAGTTTATAGCGGCTTTCCTCCACAAGGAAACGAGGGACGTTAGCTCGGCCTGTATAATAAGTATTCCTGGTGCTGTCCTTCGCATAACAATGAATGCTATCAATTGACAACATATCATTGATATGCAGTAAAAATAGCGTCGGAGATAATACAGAACCCTGTGGGCCAGAATCGATATTCATACTATCGGAGCAGCTACCGTCAACCACGGCTTTTATGCATCCGTTGGATAAGAAGCTGACAACCCATTTGCACAAACCCTCGGGCAGCCCGTAAGATGGTAACTTAGCCCCCAACCTAGAAGACCCCAATGCCAGACCCGATCGAACGCCTACCCTATATCTAGGCTGACTGCTAATGCCGCACCTTGACTCTCAATCGCCGAAGCCCAGCAATGTGTTAGATTTTGACCAGTCCAGTCGAGTGATCGTGACGGAAGCTGTATTGATGGTCACTGATCAAGACGTGATCCTCTAGGCATACACGAGTCGTGTGTTTATCACACGCTCCATCACCTTGGAGAGAAGGGACGTTATAGCAATAGTAATAATAGCAATAATTGTAATTCGATGTGTGTGATCTATCGCCCTTTTTGGCCATGGGGTGCATATTAGCTGTTTTCCATGAAGAAAGGACTTGCCCAGTAGAAAAGCATGAAAAGGCGCGTTAGTACAGAACATAACACAGGAGCACACAGCTTTAGCACCACCGCCGGTATACTGTCTGGCCCACTCGACTTGTGAATGTCGAGAGAGAGTAATGCCCGCACGACATCTCGTTCAGTAATGAAGATATGTGTACGTCTAGTGCGGCCCCTATCCACATCTCCATTCACTCTTACCCGAAGCACTTCATTCGTTCTTTTGTCATTCTTTCTTTCTAAATGTCCAAGCCATCTCAGCATACGCTTTTTAATTTTTGCTTTTTAAATGAAAGATGATGATGTAGTGCATCATCATCTTTCATTCCACATAGTTCTCATGTCGTGCTGTTTCTTACTCTATCAACCATTCTTGTTTCATTCCAATCTTGTTGTTCCACCTCATAGTATTAATAATATATATCGATATACTTAATTTAGAATTGTAATGATCATATTGTGAATGTTTTTTCACTGTTTATACACTGTAATTTGTTTTCTCTGTGAAACAAACAAATAAATAAATGTAAAAAAATAATACTTGTGTGGGTTTCTTGTTATAGTAATAAGTAGCCTATGTCCTTCTCCACAACCATATATAGAGAGTTATATGCGTAATTTTAATGTTAAGTCTTCTTCTTAACGCTACTGTAACACTAACGCTCGTGGGTTAGTTTCCCACACGTAACAAACATTTGTGTGCACAACCATGTCTCTTTGAGTTGGTTGGGTGTTTTTTAGAGAGGTTGGGTGCGTCAAATCAGCCCGTCTGGTGAGGTAGTTCCACCTCACAGAAAACCACAGCCAAATAGCAACTCCCTGGAAGGTTGTAGTTTTCCTGCGTGTAAGTGAGGTCACCTGTAAGTTCCTAAGTCTACATATTTTTTTTTTGTAAGTTTCTGTTTTTTACAATGGCGGTACGTAACAGCCGTCTGCGCAGAACAACACGGCCCGCCTATGGAAACGGAATGACACGATTTTGAGTCGTAATAAAAACTTAGACCAAAACAAACAGACATGTTCACATAAATGTTTGTCCTGTGTGGAAATCGAACCCACGAGTGTATTTCACCTCTGCGCCACTGAGCTCGTCAATTGATCGATTGAATCGCCTGTGATAAGGATGTTACAGTCACAGCCTGAGCTTTGGCCGACCCCAATCAATGTTCATATTTAGATAACTTTCTCATTTAATTCAAAATTATGTACAGTCGGATTACGAGATATCTGCCGCAGTTGCATAACCATATCGGTTTTACGCATACTGGATATTAAGTAATGGTTATCTAAATTTATTAATTAGTGGAGGTTAGTTATTTTAGTTTGTGACTGTATTTTTTTCTATACAACTTCGGGTGGATAAGGTCTATCTCATATACAATGGTTACTGTAGCCTATAAACGCTTGCAATACAGGAAGTATCACTCACGCGTTGTCACACCTGCTAATACAGCAATTCTCCAAGAGCTTACTGGTAGCCTCACTTACTCCACCTCTGCTCGTAGCTATTTTGTCGCTACCCCACTCACTCTTAGAAACCAACCACCGTCCGAGGAGTTATTATTTGGCTGTGGTCTTCTGTAAAGTGTAGTACTCCCCCAGTTAGACTATTTTGATGCTCTCAACTACTCTTTTGCCAGAGCTTCATATATTAATTAGCAAGTTGCACCACGTGTAGGTGAGGTTGGTTCTGAAGATGATAGTTACCCACTCACACGACAAACTTACCTATACAGTATATCTATATATATGAACAGATAATTTGCTCTACCAAATCATGACCATACCTACCTTAGAGAGGTAGGGCGCATCAAAATACCCCCAAATAACAGCTTGTTGTGTACCTGTAAGCTCTTAAGGAGTCGCTGTGTGAGCAGCAGGGATGAGCACTACTAATTGTAATGCAAGGGTTCATAAGCTACGGTAACCACTTTACATAAGATGAGCTGCATGCTTGTATCATCTTGCATCTTTCGACATTGCGCAAAGACTATTAACTGTATTTATGAACATACAGATTACCTAGAATTGAATCCGTAGCCGTAGAAAGTCTAAATTCCTTTACAACAACTAGGTGAGTCAAGAAACGGTACCGGACTTTGGAATGATACACAAAAACTATTGATAGAAGGTTATTGAAGTACATATCATTGTATAGTTAGTAACAAATCCGCAACACGATGTCACGGTTACAGTGCAATATTGGGTGGTATGTAAAATGGCTACTTACGATAGATAAAAGATTTGCTTGTGTGTGCCACATTTGGTTTTTATTTGATATCACTTTGCAGTCAGGCAAAACATAATTAAATCGTAAGTTCAATCATTAGTTAATAGAATCAGGGATGAGACTCAGTTATTCTTGTTTTGAGTTGAGATTTTCTAAATATGTTACCATAATTATCTTCGACGTCAATCACTATTCACCACATTGCTGGCATATGCATCTACCTTCTAATGAAGGTGTCTCGTGCATACTCCACCATCATATTCCTCAGCTGAGCGCAGGAAATATTCACGGTCGTCAACGACGAGCCCAGTGAAAATGTCCTGGTGAATGTCACTTCTAAATCTAAACAGTTATATCAAAGAGGCATTTACAATGATTATACCACAGTAAATGTCTTAACTTGTTTTGAAATTAGGATATTTTTTTTACTCCTTGTCTTAATGTATCGCCTAATCAGGTAGCGCCCTCAAATAATTTCAAATAAACTCTCTAATAATTTATTAAATAATTTCTCAGTATTATTTATATACTTAAATTTTTAACCATTGACATAATTTTCTAATTGTTATTTGTACGACGTAGCCATATTTTGTTTAGGATTAACGTTGTGAGTGACTACAAATTGTAAAGCATTGACTTTGAACATTTGCATGCCAATCGTTGACGCAACACGCTAGTCCAATTAAATTTAGACATATTCTTTTTGATGAATGATGATGATGATGAAAAATGAATTTCTACCGTTTTTGCCTGCAAATAAATATATTTCATTTCATTTCAATGGAGAGCTTTCTCTCTTTGAAACCTCTGAACAGACATATATACATGTAAAGGCATTTCTCGTTATAATAAAACGTAATTTTATTTAGGGTGGTTACTTCATGATGGGTATAACATAGGGAGTAAACGGGCAAAAACTTCTCGGCATTTTGCATCTTAGTAGATTTCAGAAAGCATCACTACATTAATATCATCAAGACGATTGCTACGACAAACAAAAGAATTTGTGACTATAGAAATGTATGAATCGCGGGTGCCTTTTTTACAATTTCTCTTTGAAAGTATCATTGTAAAGTGAACCTAATTATCAATTGAGAGTCGTAATGAATGGGGCTATGTGGTTGGCTTTCGGTAGCGCACAATGCGGGCCTTCAAAGCCGTCGGCTCGTTTGTGGCGAGCATTGATAGCGGTCAAGATGTATCAGACTGGGGCTGAATATCGAATCGCATTTTAATTCGGCCCGACGTTTAGACGGTGTGAGTGTCGGTTTACATGGATGGTACAACATTAAAAATGCAAGTTTTCCAACACTTTGTTCAACTTTTTTAGATTATGCTAAGAAAGTTGAACAAAGTGTTGGAGCCCGTTCCTTCTAATATTTTAATAATATTGAATGTTAAACAAGCGAGTGAGGTATGTAAGAATCGAGTCACGTGACCCTCGGTTCTCTCTGTCTACCCTGTAAGAGATTTGGCGTGAAGTTATAGATAGATAGATAATATTCTCACTGGCTCTTTCACCAGTCCTATTTGATGAACGAAGTGTGCACCACAGGCAGCTGCAAACTCATTGTATATGGCTGTGTTGGCTTTAATGATGATGAGCTTGTTGGACAGTTGAACAGCAAATATAATAAAACAACAATATCCTTAAAGGAAATAACAATACAATAGCTATAAAAGCCATCATTATTATTAAAAAGGGTCGATGTACGAACATCTACCAAGCTAGCAATTCCACTGCAGAAAGTAGTAAGTAGTGGAATTGGTTGGCCTGGTAGATGTTTATGCATCGACTCTTTTATGTTCCCGCCATCAGGGTCTGTGAAAGCACAGAAAGTAGTTTAACTTTGTAAATTTGTCATATTGTTTGACTTTCACATATTATCATTATAATCTTTGCCTTAGGCATATGCGGCCATTGAAGGTTGCTACATCGTTGCTTATGAGGTTTCAGGTCCTGGAGTGAGATCCAGACCAGGCAGATGAACATGTTCGACCTCTGCAATTAAATTACAAACATGTTAGTATTCACACGTGCATAATGCTGCTGTGATCAGCTCCTTGGCCCGCAGGACTGTGACTGACTTGAAATACGCTCTAACTCTAGAAAACTCTAGTTTATTACTTAACTAGCAATCATCTATCCGGGTATCTCCTATCAAGACAGCTGAAATGAAATGAAAGAATGCTGCATGAATTGAATTTTACGTGTTGTATTTCTGCACATCTCAGTTACAAGTAGAAACATGGCGTAGTTTATGTAGAGTAGTTGTGTAGTCTATACTACACTGAATACATTTGTTTACTTTCATTTAAGAGAAAATTATGTTATAAGGATAAGATAAAAATTCTTTATTTGCCATTAAGTCCACTTAAACACGTCTTTCGTTTTGAAATATTATCTTATAGTATCTAATTGTTATATTAGGTTATTAATTTCTTATTTAATCTGCTAGCATTTCGGAAATGACCATTTGCGGAGAAGAAATGCCGAAAGAAACTTGCCAATACAGGTCTCTTTTCAAATTTAATTAATTTAATTACACATAAAAATAAATTCACGTCAGCATACAAAGTCAAGTGGCAGAATTGAAGATTATTAAGGAAAAGTTGTCTGTGCAGAATTAATTCCAATATAAGAAAAAAAATATGATAGTTTTGTTAATATACTTACTTTTTAAGACCACCTAAGTCGTTTTATACCATTTCTAAGAGGATGTGTTTCTGTGTGAGGTGTAGTTGCATGTGTGTAGTTTTTAGGGTTCCGTACCCAAAGGGTAAAACGGAACCCTATTACTGAGACTTCGCTGTCCATCCGTCCGTCCGTCCGTCTGTCACCAGGCTGTATCTCACGAACCGTGATAGTTAGACAGTTGAAATTTTCACAGATGATGTATTTCTGTTGCCGCTATAACAACAAATACTAAAATATAGAATAACATAAATATTTAAGGGGGCTCCCATACAACAAACGTGATTTTTTTGCTCGTTTTTGCTCGATATTGATAACGGCAACAGGTAGACGCTTGAAATATTCACATAATATTTAGTTATATATTCACTTTAAGAATAAATAATTAAATTAAAATAAAACACATATTTAAGGGGGGCTCCCATACAACAAACGGGATTTTTTTGCCGTTTTTATAGATAGTAGTATGGAACCCTTCGTGCGCGAGTCCGACTCGCACTTGGCCGATTTTTTTCTTACCACTAAGATAACAAACAAGTGTACTTTCTATCTGATAGTAAGCAGTTAGCGTAGGCTATGGTCCTCTGCCACTTTCTGACGCTGTAATTTTTTTGTAAACCCCATAATGTAGTTCTTTTGGACAACCGCGGTTGGATATTCATTTCAGAAGTTAAGAGTTCTAAAAGAAGGAAGGTAGATACTTTTATAATAATATGTGGGCGATGTATTTTTATGTAAATTGATGTAAAATATATAATTTTATGAAATGCTTTTTTTATATGGTAAACCTTTGTAACTCGCCAATAGGTGACAATTTACAGCGTCTCCAGTATCATACAGTGACCTAACTGAAGTTGTATTCATTTTGGGTACAAACTAAAAACAATATCAAACATTCTTCCCCTGAATAGTTATTTGGACTATTTTGTGATCCTTCAATTGGAATCACCAGAAAATTCTTGAGGAGAACTTGCATTAACATGGTTGCTACCATGTTAATATGTGTGGCGAGACACCTAGAATTCACAAGCATCTGTAAGCTACAGTATTCGAGTAACCGATTCACATCAAGCGTACGGCATGCTTATTACCCACCCGACTCAGTGGTATGAAAACATAATCTTCAGGCCGTTACGAGGAGCGGAAAAGCCATTTGACGAGCTCGGTGGTGCAGTGGCGAAACGTGCTGTTACGAGTATATTACTGTGACACCAACGCTTGTGGGTTCGATTCCCATACATGACAAATATTTGTGTGAATGAACATGTCTGTTTGTCTTGGCCTGGGTATTTTTAAGAGAGGTAGGGTGCATCAAAACCCGTCTCGGGAAGTATCTCCACCTCATCGAAAACCGCAGCCAAATAACAACTCTCTAAAACGTTGTTGTGTTCCTGCGTATGAGTGAGGCCACCACTAAGTTCGTATAGAGTTGCTGTGTTAGCAGCAGAGGTGGCATCGCACGAGTGATATTTAATGCAAGCGTTCATAGGCTACGGTAACTACTTTACATCAGGTGGGTCGTATGCTTGTATGTCTCCCGACGTTGTATAAAAACAAATGTTAATACTATTTGCCAGTCTTTATACACTACGGTATTGTATTCCCACAAGTGAGTAATATAATTAGAGCTATTGATGTTACGTTTTGGCTCCCCATTACTATCATACTTATAACCAAAATAAGTAACCGAGGACTTGATAAAAGACAATTACAGAGCAGCGATGTTTATTAAGTTGTCCGATTGAGGAAGCACCTCCAGCTTACAAAAGCGAGCTACCAAATAACAACTCCCTGCAGGTTGTTGTGTTCATGAAAGTAGTTTTTTTGTTACTTATATAAACACAACAACCAACCAACAACAGATTAGGTATCAGTAGAGCTCTGAGATTGTGCGTCAGCAGTTGAGGTAGCAACACGCATATTCCTACCTCAGCATTGCAAGCGATTGCAATACTTGACGTTTTAAGAGGTAGGGCGCATCAAAGCGGAGTGCTTTGATACGCCCTGCCTACCTATGCGCCTTAAGGAATTACTTCTACCTCACAGAAAACTGCAGCTAAAGAAACACAAGGTTGTTATGTTCCTGTGGAATAGTGATGTTACCAGTAAGCTCCTAAGAAGTTGTTGTGTTAGCAGCAGAGGTGGTATCGCACGAGCCATACTTAATGCTCATTGCTCCATCAAGTACACGAAAGCAATGGTAGGCTGGAAGAGATTCCTTGAAGGAATATTTCCGCCTTTGCAAATCATGTAAGTTTTATATTTTGTAATTATGGATAATGCAATAAAGTTATACAAACAAACAAACAAATAATGTATTACAATTATTAACGTCAGTCGGCGAGAACACTTCTTTACCATCATTGTATTACGCAAAAATACTGTAAACTACGGAAACCTTAAGCGTGAAAAGTCTTGTATACGAGACCATGAGAGAAACTCCTGAAAGTGCTTTGTTGTCAACATGTAACCAAAGGCCACCGTAATTGCATCATGTTAGGCGATCCGTATTCTTGTTTGCCCCAAAAATGGGACATAATACACCCATAACAAGCGTAGTACAAAATAGCGATGTCCGTGATGTGTATTCACCTGTAAACCAGAACAAACTTATAATAGACTGGGCTACTCTTATGTAGTTAATATAACTACCTACATTGATATAACTTACAGGATAATTTCTAGAGCGTCCACCTATGTAGGCAAACTTAAAAATAACCAAGAAAAGCCTTCAAACAATTACCGAGATAATGTTAAATCAACCATGTGATCAAAGACTTAAATATAAACAGTCCTTCACTTCATATTGGGTTTTATATAAACAAAATAAGGTATATTTTATTACGGCAGTAGAGTAATGCACGGTTATAATTAAAAACCCTGGTGATAATATATTTTTCCCACATTCCATAGACAGGCAGCCACGGATAACTTCGTAGATTGGACTGCTGTTCACCTGACAGCAGTTTGAACCCGAGACCTCACCACTGTCGCTGCCAATCTGAGGTACGGTTCGCATTAAAACGAACTACATATATAAACAAATACAATTTCGATCTGTCACGCGAAAACGAATCTGACGGGAATGGAAAAAGTTTCATTTTTGTGGGCCTTTATATTTTAGTGTAAACAGAATATTTTTAAGTGGAGTAGTTTTATTTATTATATATATTTTGCGACCCTCATTAAGACGTTCGGATAAACTCTACTTTCCTGTTTCTAATTGTTTATCTTTAATCAATTAGTTTCCCGTTATTTCACTTCTCGCGTAACAATGTAGCCACTACATTGTTGAAATTCATATCCATCTTATAATTAAATTAAACGAGTCATTTATGTAATTTTATATAGTAATTTATATATTTTTTCTTTTTTATGAATCGTGCACTCCTGCCATGGGCAAGGTTCTGTTTATTGCATTTTCTATCGATTATCTATTTTTTTTTTAAATAATACAATTATAAATAAACACACTCATACATCATATTCTCTTTCATTCCACAATTCATTCTTTCATTCATGATCTTTCAGTTTTATTATCTAAAATTCTAATTTCGCCCATTTTTTAACGCCAGTGAAACTACAGCTGTTTTCAAATTTCCCTCCCATAATGCGTCAGTCCAGACACGGGCTTCACAGAGAGCTTCACAGATCCACCTAGCCACAGCAGTAATTTATATTTAGAATATTCTATTATTTCCGATGATACGAATTTGTGAAGTAAATAAACTCAACGCTACGGGTCGGTGGGTAAAGTGGGATGCGCAGTTCTTATTGACTAGTTCACGGATCAATACTGCGTCGCTTATCGGCTTATTGGTTAAAATCTCCCATTACTGAGTTGACTCGAATCTCTGAGAACTAAAACATTTCATTGTAGTCAGTGAGTGAGGCCATTAAGTGGTTAATTGTTTATGGTTATAGCATTCGTTTTCATTAAATTTTATTATACTTTTCCAATACTTATTCAAGGACGAAAATGACGTATATAATGCTATATAGGTAGAGTAGAGATTTACGATTTGAAAAAATCTTTTTTCAAATCGTAAATTCAGACTACATTTAACACTGATGTCGCCATTGAGCTGGAGTATTTGACGACCTGTAGTACTACTTTAGACGTTAACTAACTGTAACATAATTCATCGATTGACGCTAACTGAGGGTTGCTAGTTCGAAGTGAATATATACAAATTAAAGCGTACAAGGTGCATAAGTACAATTACCCAGTTAAATGCCATAGTTCGTAAACTAGCCTAAACTAAAAAGAATACTTCACTTAATTACAAAGTGAAAGTTTTATGCAAAATAATTAAAAAACCGAAAAGACATGCAAGATAATAGATAGAAGTAAGTCGGTGTGCAAATCATAATAAATACCGGCATTAAAACTGTCCTTATGCTGTAGAAATTACCTGTTAAGCGTACTGCCTTCCACAGTACTTTTACACGTAAGTAAGTACTTACATTGTTCGTAATATTACATATAAAAATCTCGTGTCACGGTATTTGTGGTCGCCCTCCTCCGAAACCTCTGTCATTCACTGACATAAGTAGCATAATATATTATCAGTAATATAGTTTTGGTTTTAATTAATTATAATTTTAAATACTGATCTTGTTTATACCTTTTAAGTGGACATTTTTTTTTTAATTTTAAAGCTAATTCTCTAAAGTCTATTCGTGCAGGTTGCAACGACCCACATTATTATTAATTGGATTTGAAGATGGATCCGGGATTCAATCATTCTTTTTAGGTACTCTTTAAATTGTAAATTTTCTTGATATTTCACTTCTACTTGGACTCAATATTATCATTTATTGCTCTTATACATTTATTAAGATTGTTATCTTTTGTTGAATAAAGTTGTTATACTCGTAATATATGATATGGGTCTTTGCAGCCTGCACGAATAGACTTTTATTTTTATTTATTGTTGCATTCATTATAGTGCGTAATGTAGTATTATTTATGTAATTATTTCTTAAAACATTATTTATTTTTATTTATTTTCTCCAAATTTAAAAATTAATTACTTATTTTAATTACCTCATTTGCTGACGGTACATGCGCAGGCGCACGAGCACGGGAGCTTCACGCATGACGAGCGCAGCAAGGGGCCAATCTCTGTTTGTGAAGATAATCTCACTGTCTGCCGCACTACACTCATACCAACCACGTATGATTATGTCTTGTTTGGTTGCCGAGTTTATTTTTATGCTGGCCGTACATTCCAAATGATTCCATTGGTAATTACAGTTGAGAAAATTGTTAATTTTTTTTTTAATTAGTACAGTAAGAGAAGAAAGTGAAATAGGCATAGGCCTCTTGATGTAGTAAGCAGAGACTATGGAACGTCAGGTATGCCGATCCACATTCCTTTGGCTTCATCTACATTCATCAACCTCTTCATGCATGCTCGGTTTCGGGTGCTTTTGATTTGGACCTTTTTCATCGCATCACCTATTTGATCAATATGTGTGAGCCAAGAGTAACCCCTGCTGACATCTTCACTTATTCTTGCCCGATACACTTCTTTCGTTACTGTTTTGTCATCTTCTAAAATTCTTTCCAAATGTGCAATTACCTTACGACTACGGTACGGTACTACGGAACTACAATGTACACGACCATCTTCAAGTCATCTTAACTGCTTACCATCACACAGAATGTAACCATGTTTATCATTTTATTGATATTATTGACTAGTACCAACAATGGTACATAAAACAGTAGGGAGGTCATTGTTTTTGATACAACTTCGGTAGGTATACAAGCGTACATCCCACCTGATGTAATGTGGTTACCTATAAATAATAATAAAAAAAACTGTTGGGAACTATTATCACCATAAAACTTTTCATATCTTTTCTTAAACCATCTCCAAAATCCTGAAACTAACACATCTAAAAATATCTTATGACCTTTCTTAATACATTTTTTATACCACTAATATGGTGAAAAAGTACGGCGGTATGTGATAGTAAGTATATCCAATACAAAATCAGGTACATGACACAAGTAAACACAAGTAGTCGACCCTGTAAATACCTCATCAGGCTCCATATTATAAATCTGTCTTACCATGCCCTAATGGTTCTCGGCAGAAAACTGTGGAACCATAATGAGGACAACAATCGTAAAGACATCTGCATTATGTAATAGCATCATAGCATACCTAACTGCTTACCATCAGGGGAAACGTACGCTTCTTGGCCGTCTTAATGACATATAAATCTTAAAACTATCAATACATCATAACACCATTCCCAAAATACAGCTGCCAAATAATAACACCCTGGAAGCTTATTGCGCACCGAGGTGTAGACTTCTAAGGAGGAGCTGTGTTGGTAGAAGGTGTGTAAACGCGCGAATGATACTTCCTGTATTGCGAAAGACTACGTTACCAACTTTACATCAGGTGGGTGGTATGTTTATAGCACCAGACGTTGTAAAAAAAAAACAAAAGGTACCAAAAGGTGGGTTTCGTGGGCTAATACAAAAAAAATACGCAAGACATACAATACGAAAACGTGCTTTTATTATATAATATTACAATACTGTAATTACATGATCATCTTACACTATAAGATTGCAATAACCTCTCAGGTCTGTTAGTATAATTTGCAAATGGGAATAGAATATAAGAGATATGCATAATAAAATATAAAAAATACCAAAAGAGAACTATCACTGTCCATTTCCATGCTAAGATTCATTTGCAAGTTGCCAAACCGAGTAAAATGAATATTTTTATATAAACCTAACCTATGATAAAGCTTGGGTTCTTTCGAAAATGTGTTGCAGTAGCTTCAAAGCATCTGTTTTTTCGAAGTATCCGTTTCTTTTGACACAGATTTTTTACTGTTCAAACGCTTTTTTTTTCAAACCTGGTTGTATTAGTTTTATGAAAGAGTCCAGCTTCGTGAGCAGCATCAAGTCTTCTTATCCTGTCGCCTGCCTGATTGAACCTCTGTTTTCTGAAGCCTTGGCCTTAATAATCAAAGAGATAAATATTGTTTCTTCTCATTCAAGATCCCTGAATCCTAGATACCTAATTAACATTTTTAAATAAACTATTAAAAATTTATAGAGTGACTTAGATTATGGATTTTCCTAATTGTAAACATGTCATTGATATATCTTGATATTTTTAATTAGCTGCAGGTTTTAAATAACTTTTACTTATTGTTAGATGTGCGATATGTTAACACTAATTCAAATGGATATTGTGAGTTTCACATACCTTTATTTAAAATAATTTGAAGCTTTAAAGACTTGCATTTGTTATTTCTGTAAAATTTCATTTAAGGCATTTTGTAGCATTGAATTACTTTTAGATTTTTAGTTGTCGGAGACTTTTAATTTTCTATGTAAATAACATTTTAAGGTAGGTACGTGAATAATGATGTTCAAATAGATCAGATTTCATGACACTTGTCACATGACATTTAAAACGTTATATTTATTTCTAAAAAGGTTATGCTTTGTATAATTTTGGGTGTTGTTGAAGGGGAAGTAACCATGTTTGAAGCTCCGATTAAGGAACATAGTACTACCGGTTCAAGTAACTAACATACAAATATATAATTGATTTTTTTACGAGAACATCTGAGAGACTTAGTATTGTCTTAGGTTTTCGCGATTGTTACACATTGAAATTAAACAATTTTTAACGGAAGTATCGCGTGTTTTATTTATTTTGTTGAACCTGACGTTTCGAACGTTTTGCAGCGTCCGTGGTCGCAGGAAGACTGACCACGGACGCTGCAAAGCGTTCGCGTGTTTTATTTATTTTGTTGAACTTCACGTTTCGAATGCTTTGCAGCATCCGTGGTCGCAGCAGCATGCTGCAAAGCATTCGAAACGTCAGGTTCAACAAAATAAATAAAACACGCGATACTTCCGTTAAAAAAATTGTTTAATTCAATGTGTAACAATCGCGAAAACCTAAGACAAACTTTTCTGTATTTCAACTCTTTAATTATTTTGCATTTGGAACGTGTTTATTATGTTAAAAACTTCTTTCAAGTTCCCGCCGTTTATTATCAAATTACAATATGGAATGGGGTCAGATATACCAACACTTCCTCTGTTGAAGATTATCAAAGATCGGGTCGACCGCGCGCTGTTAGAACTACAAAGGCTGTTAATGCTGTTAAAGTCAGAATTCGCCGACCCCACAGTCCCTAAAGTTGCAGAGAGTGAATCGATAAAAATGCCTTCTGTCCTGATACGCAGGCGACGTATGCAAAATTTTCACGATTGAATAGCACTACAACAAGTAAAATGACAAAGTGTACGCACACAGTTCTAAAGAAGCTGTCCAAGTGGTCGGAAAGGTACAACGTGGTCATCAACCTGCATCTGTAATGGTTTGGTGGGCGGTGTCTTATAAAGGAGTAACAAACTTTATTTTTGTGAAATTGAGTCAAGTCAAGTCAAGTCAAAATCTTTTTATTCCGTAAAAATGGCTACATTTGTTTGGAATCGTCACAATTTTTTTCCCTACCGTGCAGTTTATGACTAGGTGAGCACTGATAAAAATACTGCCAAAAAACTCAGGCGTCCCTCTTTTGGTGTCCAAACAAATTTACATATTTTATTAATTACATTATAATTGGATCGACTCACTCCCAGGCATTTTTATCATTAATATAGTCAGATACTTTATAATATGCCCTGCTACACAATTTGGCTTTAATAGTAGTTTTAAATTTGTTTATTGACAATTCTCTTATATTGCTGGGAAGTTTGTTATAGAACCGTATACATTGCCCCATAAAAGAATTACTTATTTTGTGGAGACGGCTTGCATGTAACACAAGATTATGCTTATATCTAGTATTTATGCTATGAGTATCACTCTTTTTACTAAATGAGTCTATGTTTTTATGGACATACAAAAGATTTTCATAGATATATTGCGATGCGACTGTTAAAATATTTATTTCTTTGAATTTTTCTCTAAGGCTCTCCCGGGGACCAAGTTTGTAGATAGCTCTTATGGCTCTCTTTTGCAATAAAAAGATGGTGTTAATGTCCGCGGAGTTACCCCAAAGAAGAATTCCATATGACATAATACTATGAAAGTAGCTGAAATAAACTATTCTAGCCGTATCAATATCAGTGAGCCGTCTAATAGTTTTCACTGCATAGGCTGCAGAACTTAGTTTTCCTGATAATTTTTCAATTTGTGGGCCCCATTGTAGTCTGGAGTCAATTGTTATACCCAAGAACACAGTTGTCTCCACAGGGGCTAAATTAGTTCCATTAACATGTACATTGGTAGCCACCTGTCTTACATTAGGTGTTGAGAACTTAATTACTTTAGTCTTTTTATCGTTTAAAAGCAGATTATTAACACTAAACCAATGAATAACTTTAGAGAGAGCATCGTTAACTTCGTCATAATTACCTAACTGTCTATTAATTTTGAATGTCAAAGAGGTATCATCCGCAAACAATACAATCTCATGTTTATCCCTTACATAATAAGGTAAGTCATTTATATAAACTAAAAATAAGAATGGACCTAGAATTGACCCCTGTGGGACTCCCATAACTACAGGGGACCCCGAAGATCTTTTACCATTAACATCGACCTTCTGTATCCTATTGCCCAGATAAGAAGACAGAAGTTCGAGAGCCTTGTTCCTGATACCGTAGTGGTGTAATTTTCTGACAAGAGTGTCATGGTGCACGCAGTCAAACGCTTTAGATAGATCACAGAAAATTCCCAAGGCATCTTGCGAACCCTCCCATGCCGCGAATATACTTTTAAGCAAATGAATCCCTGCGTCTATAGTTGAACAACCTCTCGTAAATCCGAACTGTTTCCTATGAAGCAAATTATGTGCATTGAAATGTCTGAGCAACTGGCTAAGCATTAGTTTTTCAAAAATTTTACTGAGAATGGGCAGTATGGAAACAGGTCGAAAATTCGAAGGGTCCGAGAAATCCAAGTCCGAGAAAGAGTGAAGGCTTTAGCCAAAGTGTATCAAGAGACGTCTTGGATCGTATTGTGAAACCTCTCAGCAAAACAATTTTAAAAAATCTGTGGACTTTCCAGCAGGACTCTGCACCTGATCACAAGGCACGAACTACCCAAGTCTGGCTCGAAACCAACGTTCTGGACTTATAAGAGCTGAAGACTGGCCGTTATCTAGCCCAGATCTGAACCCCTTAAACTACATATTATAGTCAGTTTTAGACGACATGGTATACTCGAAACGGCACGCCAACATTGTGTCTCTTAAGAAATATCTAGAGCAAGCAGTAGCTAAATTTCTCATGGAAATAGTGCATAAATCCAGATTCGTGGCCAGACCTATTGAAGGCCTTTATCAAAGCCAATGGTGGCCAGTTCGAAGGGAATCTTTTTTTTTTTTATTTGCTGACTTTCATAAATATGCTAGGTATTAAGATTACATTAGTTCATAAAATAATAAATGCATAATTATTCATTTGTTACAGAACTTATGGCCGAACTAGGTATACTCGTACATCATATTCCGATACGAATTTGTCTTTCAAGACATTTGTTAAGTAAATTTGAATTTTTATTTATTAATCATGTTACGTTGAATTATCAGCTAATCCTTATTACGGTTCCGTGGTAAAAGGTAAAAACTGAATTGTTATAGCGTGATCCGTCCTTCAGTTTTGGTCTGCCACATTGTTGACAATGTTTTGTGTTAATATTACAGGGGAAATAGAACGAGATTTCTAACTGGTATTGTTTTAAAATTATAAAAAAATATAAAATAAATGGTACCACTATCCTCATATTACTTCTAAAGTTGACTAATTTGACTAATTAGGAATGTATTAGGTCAGGTATGGTTAAAGATGAAATTATGACTTTGGTCGGGTTTGACTTTTAGAGGATCTGAAATCGTCCTTGTGCCCAATTATTATTTCAACTTTACCCAAACCTGAGCTAACAGGTCCATGATTAGTCAAATCCAAAAGGAAAAATCCTATAGGTTGGGTATATTGTAATATTTGATTTCGATGCGTTGTTGCAAGCAACAACGAATACCATTTACAAATAATTATATTTGAGAAAATTATGCTGGAGAACCGGAAGGTTCCCGGCTGATTGAAGACGCTCTTTCATCACGTTCGCGTATGGACTGTGCTAACTATAGGATCAGTTTGATCAGCTAAAGTGTATGGAAAAATCATTGAAAGGAAAGAATGAGAGTGAACTCCGATGGAATGCATTGGGAAGGAAAGGTGGATTTCGAAGCGGCAGAAGATGTACAGATCAAGTTTTTTCACACCGCAACATTGTGAAGAAGCATCTGGGTATAGACCAGAAGATTTTTTGTGGTTTTATGGATTGAGAAAGAGAAATTGACTCTGAAACATTTTGCCCAAATATGGGGTTGACGATGACCTGCTCTGTGCAATACACTTATGAGGATTGTACAGTATGTGTGCGGGTGGACGGTAGCTTGTCGCCCTGGTTTGATACCAACATTCATTGGTGTCAGGCAGGGATGCGTGCTTTCGGCTCGGCAATTCATTCTGAACTAGACAGTAGTCTTCAGAGAATAAGAAATATGAATGTGGGAATGCGAATGGGTGACACAGTGGTCAACTGTCTGCTTTATGCAGACGACGCAGTATTAATAGCCGACTCACTATCTGAACGTCAAACACTAGTTACGTCAATGAAAGATGCTTGTATGAAGAAAGGCTTACAATTGAATGTCAAGAAAACCAATATGTATTTGTAAGAGAGACAACCAGAACGAACACTAGGATTACGGTTGATATTGAGCTTTTAGCAGCGATGAAAGGTACACCGCTGATGTGGAGAGACGAGTTAGTGCAGGGAATAGCGTTAATAGAGCGTTGGATAAACTTCTAAGCAGCTGAAATTTAAGCCAGGAGGCACCGCTCGCTATACACAACGAGGTGATAACCTAACGCGGCAACGCTATCTTATGGATGTGAAAGCTGGGTGTGTCAGAGACAGCATGAAAGTGGAATAAATGCGATCGAGATGGGCTTCGTCCACTTTTGTAACTAAACTTACGTAACCAGTTACAAGAGAAGATTTTTCTTTCGCTGTTTGGTAACTAGTTGTGAGAGAAGAATTATTTTTCCACTTTTGTACCTTTTTGATAGTTATGAACGTGGATGTTCAGAATATGAACAGACAATGTTCGGTTCTGGCGCTTCGCCGGCCGCTACCGCGGCAGGCTCGCTTCGCTCGCTCGGCTCGCGCGCTGTAGGGTCGCAGTTCTACCTAACACTCCTCCTCGCTTCGCTCGTCGTCGTACCTATTATTAAATGACATGAGAAATACTTTCGGACTTCCGATAATAGTACCTATTTAAAAGTTATGTAAAAATTTTATTATTTCTATGTTATTTACGTTTTATAAAAAAAAAAATATCTCACGTTACAAAAATGGAAATAATTTGATCTACGAAAGTGGAAAAATAATTCTTCTCTCACAACTAGTTACCAAACAGCGAAAGAAAAATCTTGTCTTGTAACTGGTTACGTAAATTTAGTTACCAAAGTGGACGAAACGTCGAGATGAGAGCATTGCGCAAACTTTGTGACATAATGCTTGCTGGTCACGTTCATAATGATGACGTAAGAAAGAGAATTGGTTTGAAAGAGAGTGTCGGTGTTAGATAAGAAAAGGCATGCTCCGTTGGTTCCTATGGTAACCATGACCAAATTGGTCATGTTTACCATAGGATGTGGAAGGTGATGTCAGGAGCCCTAAGAACCGATGAGCGTGTAAGAAAAGAGCGGAGACGCTCGGTTCTCTTTGCCTACTCCGCGAAACTCCTAGCGTTCAATGGGTCACACATAAGATGAAATTACGACTTCACTACAGCCTGTTTTCAGGGCTGCCTTGCCTTTATAATTATTTAGCTTAAATATTAGCTACTTACCTACATAATTATGTATCCGCACAGCTGAAGCCAAGGAAAGCTAAGAAAAGAAAACAAGCAAAAGAAAAAACATCAAGTCATGTTTATTACGCTGTACACAGACTATTTATACCATTTTTTTGTTTATTTTCTACAAATATCACTTTTCGTGTTTGTGCGAGATCTCCGCGGACTTTTCTCTCTCTTTATCCAACTGTTTCTTGAGTTTTCCCAACTGCTCCTTCGATTTATTGTAGAAAAAGCTTTCTTCTTGAGCTGCGCCATATTGCCCGAGCCCTCCTCCCGATTCTCTTATCGTTCCACCGGCTCCTCCGCCTTTTCCGGCGCCAGACCCTGGCATATCTGGTGGACTATAATTCCTCTTCTGAACATTACGAATATCTGTTATGGACTTATTTGCTTCTTGGAGACCAAATCTTCGGTGATTTTTTGCATTAGTTGAGACAAGAATATTTTTTAGAAAATTCATGTTTATATTATTGTTCAAACTTCAACAGCGACGGGATTTTGAATGTAGTTTTAATTTTCAGTATAAATATATTTGTATTATAGTTTCAGCCAGTAGGTACGTAGCTTTCGTCATTCCAATGAAACCTTATTGATTTACCTTTGCGATTTTTATTCAAGGTGCGCCAAATAAAATTACGCTTCGCTCTCCCAACTCCCCTTCTAACTAATGCCTGCAGCTGGAAAACCTAAAACATCATATAAAACAGCATCTGCAACGTTGAGTTTTTTTTTATCGAAGATTAAACGGAAAAGGCAAGATTTCCGCGGAACTTCCACACCGAGATTTATTGAAAAATCAAAAGATATTAATGCCATTCATAAATACTACTGAACAATTTGATATATAAATCACAGAAAACGTATATTAATCGAAATATTAAAGCTTGTTTCCAATACGAACACCTCCAAAGATTATGACCGGAATGTCGTTGTTAGGGTTGCAAGAAAGTATTACTTGTCATGTCTGGTATTTTACATGGTCGATAATGTGCGACCCACTAAGCTATTTTGTGGTACCTATGTGCCATGCCAATGACGGGAACGCAATTTTTCATCATAATCCAATTCGGAATCATGTTCATGCACATAAATGTTTGTCCCGTGTGGTAATCGAACCCACGAGATACTGATTTTTACATGAAGCGACTGCTGTCAGACCCCCAAAACCCAGAGGTAAAACCAGATCATTTTTAGGTTAGGGCACACAGCTTTCTAAATATAGTTTCTTGGACGTGCGGGTTTCCTCAAGATGTTTTCCTTTACCGTCGAGCTAGTGATAATTACTTATTACAAATATGTACATAAATCCGAAAACAAGAATTTAGTGGTACATGCCGGGATTCGAACCGGGGACCTCCTGGTAACAAGGCCGGTTCTTTGTCCACTAGGATATCACTGCTCAACTTTTATTATGTATGTATTATTTTATTATATAAGGTATATTAACCTATACATACCTATAATAAAACTTTTTGGAAATTCTTATTGTGATAGTCGTTATTATCAATACAGAGGTCAAGTAATTATTTAATATCATTTTTACACTTTTTTCTCTGTTTGTCTATCTGTCTGTTAACGCACCACATTGAACGGATTTTGATGAAAGTTGGAAACTAATTTTCTGGGGCGACACATAGGATATTAATTATTGTGAGATAACCTGTCATTCCCACCGTAAAAATACAAAAATGATAGATGGAGTTACGGCGAAATTTTAAATATTGTTACCAATGAAGGTGGGGACCTACATTGGGTAACAATATAATTAATATTATTAAAACAATGTTGAATGTGTGCGTGTAATATGCACACTTTCAACATTGTTTTAATAAAAAAGTTTCGAAAATTTAAGGACACAGCGACCGACGCGACGCCATCGCGTGACGTCGCTTTGGTCGAATATTAATAAAATTGTCTCGCGTATTTGATATTTTAAATTATCTCTTAAACTATGCAACCATAAAACATACTGTAAAAACGAATTTTATCTAAATAAATTTCCCTTGGTGATAAAACAATTTATATCTAAATAAATAGATTGATGTGTTGAATATGAAAAAAACCGTCCAATAGAAATATCACTCAATATATTACGGCACGGTCGCGGTTCCATACTTTTGTCGTATTATCTGTTTAACCATTCGTCCAAATTATATGCAGTAAAAGGAAAAAGTCTTTTGTTTTAAACACTTGAGACGATAAATTTACTTATTTTGATAAGAATTTAATATGACCAATAAACATGACCTAACAATTTAAATTATTTTTTTAATATAAAAAACTACTTTTTGTGACTTAAATATAAAATAGTTAATAGATTCAGGCGTTATTTTGCGAAAGTCAAATCTATTCTATTGAATCTATTTTTCTATTAAATCTAAACCAATTAGTTGGTGGCGGAAGCACGCAAAGCAGGTTGGATCAAATTGCACTTAAATATAAAAGATAAACATATGCTGCCGCCAACTTTTTCGTAGGTATTATCAAGCTCTACAACTTTTCTCTAAAACTCAATCGTATATGCTAATCGTTAAGGCAGCGTTCGTAAGAAACGTTTTCGTTCGACCGTTTTTTCTCCGACTTACTTTACAAATCCGACTACCACCGACTACTAGAAATAATAAATCCTTAGGAGCTTACTTGGTAACCTCATTCACTCACAAGAACACAACAACTCTCCAGAGAGTTGTTATTTGGTTGCCATTTTCTGTGAGGTGGAGGTGCTACCTTAATCGGGCTGCGTTGAAGCGCCCTACTTCTCTTAAATTGATTAAAAGAATACTCACAATATGATCTAACCGGCTAAGTCTGCTTCCGCTACCAAAGTTCAGATCAAATTGCATGTAAATTTGACTATCGCAAAATACGCCTAAATATATTAACCATTAAAAAAAACAGACGAAGCGGCATAGAAATAAGAGGTCGCGCAAAACTAAGTGGCGCCCTCATTTTGTTTTTATTAACAACGCTGAATTCCAAACAAAACGCTCAATGCTGGCACTGTAGAACCCTATTTAGGTTTTTGAGACATATTCTGAATTTATTACTTCCGTACAATTAGTCATAATTTTGATTATTGCTGTAAGTAGCCTCAATAAGAAATAATTAAAATTTTGGTAACTTGTACATAGATAATAAATACAAGATATGTTTCAAAAAAATATAAATATGATTCAACAGTGCCAGTATTGAGCGTTTTTTGGAATTGGTCCTAAATTCAGCGTTATTAATAAAAACAAAATGAGGTCGCCATTTAGCTTTATGCTCCCTCTGAAGGTGATACTTCTCTTAGACGTAAGACATTTCGAAATATATTAGGCCGCCGCCATTTAGCTTTGTGCGCCCTCTAAGTCGAACCATATTTATGTTTTTTGAGGCATATTCTATTTTTATTATGTATGTAGAATTAGCCATAATTTTGATTATTGGTATAAGTGGCCACAATAAGCAATAATGAAAATTTTGGTTATGTGTACATAGATAATAAATACAAGATATGTTTCAAAAAAATATAAATATGATTCAACAGTGCCAGTATTGAGCGTTTTATTAGAATTTGGCTTTATATTCAACGTTGTTAATAAAAACAAAATGAGGTCGCCATTTAGCTTTATGCTCCCTCTGAAGGTGATACTTCTCTTAGACGTAAGACATTCCGAAATATATTAGAAAAGTGTAGTTAGGGATCCTCATTTCCAACAATTAAGTATAAGCACAGCGCAGTATGTATCATACAAGATTTCAAAGTTTTTTTTTTTACTATATTACGTGGTTGTAACCATGTAATATGGTAATTACCAGCGAATAAACACAGTGCAGTGTTTTGAAAGAAATGCCGTTCTCCAGATAATCCACCAGGCAGTAGATAATAGCATTGGTTTCAGTAAATTGACTAATTAAGATTAATTACAAAATTTTGCGCCAATTATTTTTCCGCATAAATATAACATGTGGAGTACATAGGCAGTTCTTATAGGCTCGCGATCCCGCCTCGAAGAAACATGTCGGCCATAATGGAAATAATAAAGGTATGTTAACAATTATTTATTGTCTGGCAAAAGAGTGAAATATTAAACACGATAATACTTTTATAGCTTTTTTGTAAATACGGTGGTGAAGTGTCTGTAGAGCGTAGTACATTGAGAATTCCGTGCTAATGCAAACGATAAGAGATTTTATTTATAATTTTTAATGTTTGACTAGTCCTGAGACGCAGTGGTGAAACGCGCTGTTAAGTTACTTTGACACTGACATTCGTAGGTTCCACACGGGACAAACATTTGTGTGCATAAACATGTCTGTTTATCTTGGTCTGGGTGTTTTTAGGAAAGATAGGGCTCATAAAAGCACCATCTGGGGAAGTAGGTACCTCCACCTCGTAGAAAACTGCAGCAAACTCCCTAGAGGGTTTTTGTGTTCCTTGCGTGTGAATGAGGTCAGCAGTAGGCTTATAAATTTGCTATGTTAGCAGTAGAGATAACATCGCGCGAGTGATACTTAATGTATATGCAAGCGTGCATACGTTCATACTACGGTCCGTATGCTTGTATGCCTCCCGATGTTGTATACAAAAAATGTTTAACAATCTAATTTAGGTTAACCGCTCATTCAATTTAAACTTGTGTAAAAATTATAGAAAAATATAGTTCACATTTGAAGGACACAGGGGAAAAACATGCAATGTCACATTTTTATGTTTTTGAAACTGGCAATACCATTTTATTATACAAAGATGGTAGAACGATACGCCAAAACACACTTTGCAATAACATGCAGTGTCACGGAGTAATCTTCATAGAAAAATATTGATACAGTGCTATAACAAGCAATGTCCAAGTCGTACAGGAAAAAAATAAGCATTGTCCATGGTCGCTGGCTTGACGGTTACAGTCAGTTTGAATTTTTGAGGTTAACTTCGTTCGTCTGTTGTGTAGTCCGGCGTGTGATTACATATTAAATAAAAATATACTTCAATTTTTATTATATTAGTTGGTAATTACTCTCATACCGTAGGTCAGTCTAGTCTCAGTTGTTACTGCCAGATCGGTCGTACAATGAGAGCCTTCCAGTTTCAAAGGCAAAGTTTATGGATATCCAGGCCTTGTCAACGTTTTGTGGACCAAGAGCTAGGCAATACTTCTCACAGGTAAAATATAATGACACATAAACAATAACAATGTCATAGACATTGCCTATTTTTTTCCTGTATTTTCTGATTTTGTTCACTTTTTTTTGATAACATAATAAATACAAGCAAGAAGGTTTTTTTTTGTATTACACACCCAAAACAAATATATTTTCTTTACAAATCATAAATTTTTGTTCTATTTCATGCTTTGATGAATGTTTTTTTAAAGTTCAAAATGTTAATTTAACAATTTCTCAGTTCATTGTCATAGTGACATCGCATGTTTTTCCCCTGTGCCCTTCATTTCGTAGGTTAAATACAAGAAGCTTTGAAGATTTCTTTCCTAATAAGTCTTTTCATTTTTGTGATGATTTTTTTGGCTTAGATATATTTTTTATAAAGTAAGCCTTATCATACTTTAGAAATATTACCTACACTAACGAATCTGGTGATCCAGTGGCTAGAAGTGGCTATTCTAACATCGAAGGTCACAGTTCATTTACTGTGCATTACAAACATTTACATGAGCATACCTACTTATTTTGGTCAAGGTGTTTCTATAAACTACATGTATTCTTTTTCTTCTTAGTGTTATCCTGTTTTCCTAATCCATTATAATTGGCGGGATCCATTACCTGCGCCTAAGGATTTGAGGGATATACTGATTTTTATATGGAGCTCCACAACCCAGTGGGGTAATCAAACCTCTCTTAAGGAAGGTCACACGTATTTCGAAATATAATTGATTGAACGTGCAGGTTTCCTCACGATGTTAACCTTAACTGCCGAGCAAGTGATAATTACGGTTAAGTGCATTAATACGAAAACCCGAGTTTAGTGGTACACGTCAGGATTCGAACCGAATCGAATTGGTCAACAGGCCGGTTCTTTATCCACTAGGCTATCACTGCTTTTATAAATTATATGGCTCTTATAATTTTTCATATATTTTTTTAAATATGTTTTATCAGTTATCAACCAGCACAATTTATTGTTTAGTTTGGAACTAAACTTCATTCTTTGCGTGGTTACATTTTCTAATCCAGTAGGAAAGCGGAGTCCGCTACCTAAGGCTAAGGAATTGGCGAAGATACTGATTTTTACATGGAGAGAGATGGAGAGAGAGAGTAAGACCTCCGCAACCCAGAGGGAAAACCAGATCATTCTTAGGTAAGGTCAAACGTCATTCGCAATACAATTTCTTGGACGTGCGGGTTCCTCACGATGTTTGCCTCCACCGCCGAGCTAGTGATAATTACAAATATGTTTATAAATCCGAAAATACGAATGTTAGTGTCAGGATTCGAATCGGGGACCTGTTGGTCACAAGGTCGGTTCTTATCCACTAGGACTAGGCTATCTAACTAAAAATGAAAATAGTTAATAGATTCAGGCGTTATTTTGCGAAAGTCAAATTTACATGCAATTTGATCTAACCTGCTTTGGGTGCTTCCGCCACCAATTAGTTCATGCGGCCTAGCGCCAGCCGGCACCCACCCACTACTGTTAGTATGTGCTACATGCCGACGCTGCCATGGCTGCTCCGGTAGTTTCTGCCTCGGCTGCTGCGGTCGTCCGCCATCTGGAACAGAATCCGTATGCCCCCACCACCACCGTCGCTGCCACGACTGGCCTGGTCGTCGCTGCAGCGAAGACCAGGCCAGTCGAGGCAGAGACTACCGGAGCAGCCATGGCAGCGTCGGCATGTAGCACGTACTAACAATAGTGGGTGCCGGCCGGCGCTAGGCCGTATGAACTAATTGGTGGCGGAAGCACACAAAGCAGGTTAGATCAAATCGCATGTAAAAATGAAATCAAAAATTACTACGTCGGGAGGCATACGGCCCATCTGATGTAAAGCGGGCACCGTAGCCTATTAACGCTTGCGTTTTTTTTTTTTTTTTTATAATACGTACACCCCTGCCTTGGGCAAGGCGATCTAAGCAACTATATGTACCTACATGTTATATACTCATTTTTAAAAAATCATTAAAATATAATAAATACACATTCATACATCATACTCTCTTTCATTCCGCAATTCATTCTTCCATTCATCATCTTTCAATTTTATTTTCTAAAATTTGATTTTGCCCATTTTAGAACGTCGCTGAAACGATAGTGGCTATTTCCAAACTTCCCTCCCCATACTGCATCAGTCCAGCCACGGGCGACAGAGAGCTTCACAGCTCCACCTAGCCACCGCGATCCCTGCGGCTATACAGAGTATAGCCGAGGTATACAGCATTAGTCCTAGGTGGAGCTGCTCTGCTTATTCCGATCTATAGTAGCCGTGGCTAGACTGACGCAGTATTTTATAAATTTTGCTCGTGTTTTCCCCATCACTATTTCGGAGACTGTAGTTTCGGTGACCCGCATTCCCAACTCCTGCTCCAAATCGTACCTCTGTTTGGAGAATGCGGGACACCGATATATTTGCGATATATTATGTATCACTCGCGCGATGCCTCCTCTGCTGCTTACACAGCAACTCCTTGGGACCTTACTGTGACCTCACTCACACGCAGGAATACAACAACCCTCCAGGGAGTTGTTATTTGGCTGCGGTTTTCGGTGAGGTAGAGATACTTCCCCAGACGGGCTGCTTTGATGCGCCATACCTCTCTTAATAGTGGTTAGTAATACTTCTTTGACACTAAGGCACGTAGGTTCGATTCCAATACAAAACATGTCTCTTTGTCTTGGTTTAGGTGTTTTTAAGAGAGGTAGGGCACATTGGAATAGTCCGTCTCGGGAAGTACCTCCACATCACAGAAAACTATAGCCAACTAATAACTCCCTGAAGGGTTATTGGGAACTTGCGACTGAGTATGTTTACTTGTAAGCTCCTAAGTCTATGTCGAGCGTAGCGCATTGAGCATTCCGTGCTAATGCATATGACAGGAGATTTCATTTATAATTTTTAATATATTCGATTATTCCAATTTAGGTTAACCGCCCATTTAATTTAAACTTGTGTAAAGGTATAGTTCAAGTTTCGTTGGTATTTTGTTGAATTATTTTCAAACAAGATATTTTTTACATCACGTGGGTCGTACGCTAGTATGCCTTCCGATATCGTGAAAAAAGTGTGAATAAATGTATCACAAGACATAATGTCCGAGCGGCGACTGAAGCTCAGCTGAGCTGACTAAAGTCATTGATCTTTCGCAATTTGTTACATTATTAAAAATAGGAATGTTTTTCGTAGTAGGTACAATTTATGTCTGCAAAATTTGTTTTGTTAAATTAGTTACACCTTAGCTGTATAACAAAGATTAATATAAAATTAGATTATAAACTAAAAAGATTTGAAATTTTTTTTTTTATAGCACTGCAACAGACTTCCTATAAACTCAATACAATTAAGCCGTTTCATTATTATTGTTAGTAAGTATCAATTTTTAGGCCTTGTCTTTGCATTACAAGATAGTTTAATAAATTATATATCTATCTATCTATAACTTCTATCTATAACTATAAACAAATGTAGCCATTTTTACGGAATAAAAAGATTTTGACTTTGACTTTGACTGACTTGACTTCACGCCAATACCTTTACGGGGTAGGCAGAGAGGTCCGAGCGCCACGTGACTCGATCCTTGCATACCTCACTCGCTTCTTTAACATTCATTGCTCTTTTCATGCACGCTCGCCGGTTTCTAGGGCTCCTGATACCACCTTCTGATAGAACACGACCAATTTGATCACGGTAGGTTAGTCTTGGCCTTCCTCGGCTCCTACATCCTTCCACTTTTGCATTGTATATCTGCTTCGTCATTCTTTCATCCTGCATTCTTTCTACATGTCTGGACCAACGGAGCATGCCTCTTCTTATTTTAACACCGACGCTCTCTTACAGACCAACTCTGCTTCTAACCTCATCATTGCCAATACGGTCTACAAGTGTTACGCCACAATTTTTGCACAACGCTCGCATTTCAACCGCGTTTATCCTACTTTCATGCTCTCTCTGCCATACCCAGCTCTCGCTTCGATAAGTTAGCTTTGGGCCCAGCACTGCATTGTGTATGGTTCTATAGATGGATAAATTATATAGATGGACAATATATGTGTTAAAACGTTGAGCAGTGATAACCTAGTGGTAGAACCGGCATAAGAAAAATCCAACTGATCACCGGATCGAATCCTGGGAAGCCACCACGGCAGTAATAAGAAGACACGTGTTAAAACATTGTTCTAATGATATTTATTTCATTTTCAGGTATTATTTTGTGTTTCCATGGCTGTGTCTCTAAGTACCAGGTAATTAGTACGATGTTTATTCCAAAAGAGTATGAGAAACTACCTCGACTCCCTCTTCTGCTTCTTGTATTTTTATTTCCACCACCCACTTCCATTTCGTTTTAAGTATTGTCAAATGTATAAAAAATTATAATACCAAAATATAACTTCTTTTATTTGCTCTTCTGTAGACTAGTTTTCGCAGCAAGAGCAAAGTTTTTTTTAACAAATATAATGTAGTAAAATTAATTGAATGCTAATGATGTCTTTTTATTTAATATTTCAGCGAATCAAAATTACGAGGTCAATTTCGCTTACCGCCAAGACAGTTAGACGCTGCTCACCTGGGAGCCGAACACGATTGTTTTTGTCCAACATTTAACACTCACAGTGTGGACATCAGCAGCTTTTTAAGCAACAATCCAGCAGACATAGAACGAGTCGTCGTCTACTTCTATAAAAACAAGAATACCAATAAACTAATCATGCATACGCCTGGTAAAGAAAAACAAAAGCAAATACCGGATACACCTTACGATGCAGGAGATAATTTGTTAACAATTGGCACCGAAACTGTAGTTGAGCTGTACGAAGACATTCTTCACACGATGTCTCAACAGCATCACAACGCTAACACGCTACAATCCACAAATCCTCACCGACTTGTAGATTACTCTACAAATCCAGAAAGTGCGGCAATGAATCCTGTAGCTGCTATAAATATTACTGATCAACAGTCTCTGTACACAACGCAAGGGTCTGAATCAGACGTAGACCGGGGACAGTTAGGTGTGTATGAAATTATAATTCAAGATTCTAATGAAAATCTGCATCAAAATCAGGAGAAGGAAACAGAATCATCAACCGAAATAATGCCACCTATTCTTAAAACTTCTCATATGTTCGAGACTGCTAAAAATAATGAAAAATTGAAACAGCCTCCTTATAATTTCAATCGCTGGTTTGAAGAACAGATAAATCTGCTTCCGGAGTTGACAGATCCAAGTACTGAATTTATTGATGCTCACACCTTGAAAACACGCGTTGTTAGATTATTACGCGAACATGACTTTAATCTTGTTGATGGCAATTTACGTGACGAGCTTGGAAATAATTTCGACATGAATAATTTGCAGCTTCTACAAATAACTATTGATGAAAAAGATACAAACGTAAGAAGCGAATGGTCTCCTGTGCATGTCGATGGACTGATGTTAATATACTTAAATCCGCTTCACGTATTGGGCGTCATACTGTTGAAAAAGTCTCATGCGACAACATCATTCCATACATTAATGCCGGGATTTTTTCCTAAGAAGACGTCTACTATGACTGAATTTGTTTATGGTCATGACACTCCTGATGCAAAAAATTCTTTAGACGAGTTATCAGACACAGACAAAAGTCTGGAACCTGCATCATCCTCGGTTAGTGATCCTCTGCCATCTGAAGATGTTTTAGACAATGATATGTTGCATGAAAGTTCAAATAATTCCCGAAGATTATCAGAGAATGCTACGACACAGGTTTATGAATTAGTTGGAGACATAATTAGAACATTCGGTAAATATTATAACCCAGATATGGTAAGTCAAGTCGTTAAACATCTGTCAGACAAATCCGACAATCGCACACGTGATACAGTCGAGCCAGAATTCAGAATTATTGGCGGCCATGCTGCATTACAAAGTGGCACTCCATTGAATTATAAAGCAAGATCTGCATATTATTAAGACGTCTTATGAAATATCAATATTTAAATATTATACCGTACCGCAAAAATATGATTGCATAAACTGTTAATTTGACATAGAAATATACATTACTATAATAATATTTTTATATAGTAGTAGTATTTAATAAATAAAAATAATCATAAAAACAGATACATCCTCTGAGCAAGACTTATTATTTTATACTACTTAGAGAAGCATAACGCGACTTAATAGACAGAAGTACGAGCTGTTACTCGTATGTTAAAGTGATCTGGAATTATATTCAAAATAATAATTTCAAATTTCAATAACCGTGATTAGATTTAATACTAACTATTTTTTATACAACGTCGGGAGGCATACAAGCATACGGTCCACCGGATCTAAAACAGTTACCGTAGCCTATTAACGCTTGTATCACCGCAGGCATCGAGCGGTTGATACATGCTAACATATATCATCCGCTCGATGCCTTCTTTGCTGCAGCAACTCCTTAGCTCCTGAGCTTACTGGTGACCTCACTCACACGCAGGAACACAACAACCCTCTAAGGAGTTGTTATTTGGCGGCGGTTTTCTGTGAGGTGGACGTACTTCCCCAGGTGGTTGGCTGGCTGCTTTGATGCGCCCTACCTCTCTTAAACCATTCAGACCAAGACAAACAGACATGTTCATGGAGACAAATGTTTGTCTTGTGTGGGAATCGAACCCACGAGCGTTGGTGTCAAGGACGTGGCTTTCACGACTGAGCCGCCGAACTCGTCAAAACTAACTAACTTGATCCAAAATGGGTTCGTAGTTGAAGATTTTGCTAATGGACTAAAAATAATAATATTTTTAAAGAATTGCGGATGATTTCTTTCTACATAATAATCAGTCAAGCAAGCAATAACGAGAAAAGAAAAACATTGTTGTACGACTAGTTTAGTTATATTTTATTTACTATATTTAGAAACCAATCCTAAATATAATCGATAAATAATCAGTGTATTTTTTTTAATTGTGTGAAACATGTAACCTGGTTTTTTTTTATATTGCCATCTGGAGGGATATGGAAATATTAAGAAAACACAGTCTGTTTGTTTGAACAAATTCCTTTATAGATGGCGCTGTAAATCTAGTTAATTATAGTGCCATCTATAAATACCCCTCAAAACATGAAATTACAGCATTGCACAAGAGATCTGCTTTTAACCACATTCGGCTCTTACGTAGTTTCCTTATGATTTTGTAGATGGCGCTGTATGCTGGGTAACTAACTAGCGATAGCGTCATCTAGCAACGATAACCATCAAATATAAATTATTCATCAGGCTCCAAAGTTGAACTCAACTACGACCGGTTCAAGTAAGCACGAGTTACAATACAAGTCAGTCAGTTCGGCTCAGAGCTCCGCATATCGACGTTGTTGTCGGCTAGCTAAAAATATCATCGGATTCCGATACACCTTTAGCGAAAAAACAAAAGTTCTCAATGACAATAAGTATGAAACAACTTTCAAAGTGATTGGCTGCTCAAATCAGTGTGTAGGCCTTTTTATAGACTGATAATAATTATTTTCGATATCGAAGTTTATTTTTCTGTGAATTCGCGGTATTCTTGTCGTGTTTCTATTGTTTGTGAATGAGTACGAAACCGCAGTATCTACCTAATGGAAGGAAGTTATTGTAGCTGCCCCTGTTACTAGGAAAACACAATTTTGTTCTTTGATGGGATTAAACAACCGGTAAGTACTACATCCCTATTAGTAGTTCTACTAGGTAATGTATACCAAGTTCTCTTGCTATTTTTTTAGACAATTAATACTACTACCCACATTTATAAGGTTTCAACTTAGAATAACAGTAGGTATAGTTTTTGTGTACCTCATCTATATTTTACACAAAACAAACAAAACGTATATGAAATAAACACATTAAGGGTATCTTGTATTATTTCGCAAATAGTTAGATGTTTCTTTTTTCATTACCTACTTACATCACTAGTTGTATTTTTTCAAATAAATAATCATCTGTGCCATTGGAGTTTTGTTATTTTAGTATAATTTTACAAAAATAAAAATGAATAAGGAACACTACGTAAATAGTCGAATTCCCGCCAAAAAGGCGATTTTGATTCAATTTAGGTCTACTTCTATCTAGGTATTTAAGTTGCTGGAATCGCGGGTTCGATTCCCGCGTGGATTTCGCAAACCAATTATTTCAATGGCGTTATTCACAGTCCATCGACGTCTGACCTTGTCCAGTACTGCCAACACCCTTGCAAAACCGTCGTTGTAAACAGTAAAATATATTTTGCAACTTTCCACGACCTTCTAATGCTAAGTATGTACTTGAAATTTTAATTCTAAGTAATAACACTATAAAACACTATAAATATATAGGATAAGTAAGTACGTACAACGCATTTGAGACTGTTTTGGCATAAAATTATTTACGAATCACACCAAAGGATTCTTCAATATAAACTGATATAAAAAGGGTTATTATTACACATAGTTTGTTTGGTTGGATGTAGGATTTATTTAATATTTTTTTTATGTAAAGTCAGGAGGTATGCAAGCATACGGCCCACCTGTTATAAAGAGGTTACCATAGCCTATAAACGCTTGTAACACATTAAGTGCTGCTGCTAACTGAACAACTCCCTAGGAGCTTACTGGTGATCTCACTCACTCCCAGGTACACAACAGGAGTCGTTATTTGGCTATGGTATCCTGTGAGGTGGAGGTACTTCTCCAGACGGGCTGCTTTTATGCGCCCTACCCCTCTTAAAAACACACACCAAGACAGTCATGTTCATTTTGCCCTGTTGGGAATCAAACCTACGAGCGATAGTATCAAAGTCTCGTCATTCAATCAGGTTAATCTCTACGCCTAGGGACTCTGTCTGTAATAGAAATTTATAATAATATTTAATTTTAACATTTAATCATATTGCGTTAAAATATTATTTTTTTCATGAAATAGATTTTTTTAAATATTTTTTCAGAATTTTTATTCAAGACTTTTCTGATCCATTAAAAGACTGACGAATAACTTTGCAACAAAAAAATAGCTTGGGTTCTTTTTGAATCTTTTTTTGAAATAAAATATTATATGCAGGTATATATTTGTATTCAGTATGTAATTGTTATACTCACCCACATCTATCTATCTGTTTACATCTTCGCGCCAAGTACCTTGTGGAGTAGGCATTCTCTTTTGTATTTTTATATCGCATTCTTGCTACATCTCCGAACTAACGGAAAATGCCTCTTTTTACCTTCACGGATACTCTATTATATATCAAGTTCCTTACAGCTCCAATTGCGAAATTCTGTTACTGATAGCACGGTATATTATCACTAAATATTTTATTGCTGGTTAATTACATAAACTATTAGTTAATTACACAGTCTGTCTGCCCTGCACATCTTTGAAAGTACCATATTTTTAATACCACAAAAGTACTGTAGAGTTTTTACCATATTTTAAACATCACTAATATGACAAACAAACGTACGACCTGCCTGAAAACTTGAAGCACCGAGGGCTCACTCGTGCGTTGTCGACTCATATACCTGTTCACGCCTTTTTTGAAGAACCTTACGCAGTATTTTAGGAAAACTTACACAGTAGCTACAAAGAAACGGTTACAGTCTGTAAGGAGGCATTTCCCGCCATCGGCCAGAAGGAAGCTGTTGGCATCATATCGAACAACTAAGAAGGATTTATGAAAGCTTTGAACTTTAGCAAACCATCAAGAAAGTCTTCAAAATATTTTTAAATTCCAGCGGAAGGTAAACAAGCCCTATTTGAACCATTGTATATAGACGTTTACAATATACCTATGGAGTATGGCTTCTTAGACGTGGAATCTGGAATTGTTATTTGTCTGAGTTCTTGTGTACTTAACGGTACCTCCCAGATCAGACTGCTTTCTAAATATAGCTGTGCCCTTTCCCTTTTTTGCCGGAGTCCATTTGCAGATGGGCAAGATGTATCACGCATAGGTGAGGTTAGCTAGCTTTAGCTCTAAAAGTGACCAGTGAGAAATCTTGGAAGTACCTAAGACCCTAACCTTTTTTTATTATAAAACGTCCGGAGACATACAAGCATACGGCTCACCTGATATAAAGTGGTTATAAATAAACAAACCGTTATCGTTTAAAGTGACCGTTGCCTATGAACGCTTGCTACACATTAAGTATTATTCGCGCCATGTCACCTCTGCTGCTAACACAGCAACTCATTAGGAGCTCACTGGCGACCTTACTCACTCATAAGTACACATCAGCCCTCCACGGAGTCGTTGAACCCACGAGCGTTGGTGTCAAAGTAGCGTTACTAACCTGTAAGCCATCGAGTTCGTCAAGTCTCTAATCAAATTACATGATTCCAGAGTCAGAATAATTTATTTTCTATTGTGACCTTTCTGATAATAACAGACAGTTAGCTAAGTATTAAATTTATTTATGAAAGTACTCGTTCTTACGTATCGAGTCTTTTTAAAACTAATTAACACAAATGAATGCATATTGGTAATCATGGCATACAAAGTAGATAATGATCACCATTACGGTAGCCTTA
This sequence comes from Pyralis farinalis, assembly GCA_947507595.1. Lineage (NCBI taxonomy): Eukaryota > Metazoa > Arthropoda > Insecta > Lepidoptera > Pyralidae > Pyralis > Pyralis farinalis. The sequence continues at coordinate 11,579,431 of OX382258.1, read as the reverse complement.
CATATGGTATGGTACCAAGGCCGATCCGGTGCAACACGTTTTTCTTGTTTCGACCACTTCAACAATTTCTAGATTCCATCGTAGGATTAATTATAATCATTTTTATTTTAAACTATGATTAATACAAGAGCTAAGTTTATGTAGTAGGTATATCAGATTATTAATAAAGTTTAGATAATACTGTAGAGCTTTGAATGTTAAAGAAGAGAGTGAGGTGTGTAAGGACCACGTCTTACGGCGCTATGCTCGCCCTGCCTACTCCGTAAGGGACCTTATATGAAGACATGTATTATATCTTTATATAATTATGTAAGATAAGAATATGTCTACGTGTGTATGTTACTGAACTTCGACGATGACGACGAACTATGACGAGCTCGGTGGCTCAGTCGTGGATAACGCGACTTTGACACCAACGCTCGTGGGTTCGATTCCTACACAAGGCAAACATTTGTGTGCATGAACATGTCTGTTTGTCTTGATCTGGGTATTTTCTATGTATAATAAGTATGTATTTACAAAAAAAAATGTATTTACGTATGTTTATCAGTTGTCTAGTACCCATAACACAAGCTTCGCTTACTTTGGGGCTAGATGGCGCTGTGTAATTTGTCCGACAATATTTATTTATTTATTTATTCTAAACGACTGGATTGAAATTGAAGATTTTTGTGATGTGTGATTGGCTAGGTTCTTGGAAGGTTTAGAATCAAAGTTAGACCCGGCTGATATTGGATTCTTGGATTTTTAGTTTTGTTTTCGCCAGGACGTGCCTTGACTCTGCTAGTCTTAAATATTTTATTAACGAGCAATCTGCGAGTCGTCTCAGGTACCAGTTGATCTGTCACAGGGTCGTATAGCTTTTAAACCGTAATAAGTAGGCACTTGAAAATTCACAAAGATTACTATGGCTGTAACTACAAATAATAAAAACGAAATAAAATTATAAGTTGAACACGAAACCAAAAGGAACGTGTTATTTCGCCATTTTTTACACGGTGATATGGAACCCATCTGATTCCTATTCGCACCTGATTCCTATTTTAGTGATTATATGATTTTTTCACATCATGAAATCTGGAAGTCTACAGTTTACAGAATGCCACTGCGCTTAGCGTATATACTCGTAGATATGATATACTCACATATACATCATCTTAATTTCATACTATGTATATTTCTTTTTCTACTGTTATCCCGTTTCCATTAGAATCGACCGGGTCCACTACCTAAATCTAAAGAATTTAGCGAGGATACTAATTTTTACATGGGGCGACAGCCGCCAGAGGGAAAACCTCTTGGGTTAGGTCCCACGTCTTTCGAAATATAATTTCTTGGATTTGCGCCTTTCCTCACAATGTATTCCTTCATCGCCGAGCAAGTGATAATCACAAATATGTGCATAAATCCAAAAAACACGAATTATATATAGTAATAGTGATACATGCCCAGACAAGGTCTCGAACCGGGGACCAGACGGTATTAAAAAGGGTTATGTATAGCCTATTGGCCTATTCATTATCATAGTATGTGTAATTAACATTCAGAAATCGAACTTGGAAGCCGGCCGACAGTTTACTTTCTTGACGAGCTCGGTGGCTCAGTCGTGAATGACGCGACTTTGACACCAACGCTCGTGGGTTCGATTCCCACACAAGGCAAACATTTGTGTGCATGAACATGTCTGTTTGTCTTGGTCTGGGTATTTTCTATGTATAATAAGTATGTATTTACAAAAAAAAAAAAAATGTATTTACGTATGTTTATCAGTTGTCTAGTACCCATAACACAAGCTTCGCTTACTTTGGGGCTAGATGGCGCTGTGTAATTTGTCCGACAATATTTATTTATTTATTTATTTATTTATTACAATATACAAAGGTTATTTTCAGGAACGCCATTCCTATATGAAATCTATATGTTTGTCTGTGTGTGCTTTTTTTTTCGAATATTCGAATTTTGACTTCAGATTCGGATTCAGCATAAAAAAGAGAATAGGAATGTTCAGGAACATCGTTCCAATCTCTTAAGGAACATGGTCAAAATGGCCGACAAATAAAAAATAAAATAAAAAAATGAATTGTTATATAATTGACGAGCCAGGTGTTCCTCTGGCAATGCAAAATTGCGCATTCTCAACTGGTTTATTATATGTACATACAATAAAAAAAATAACCTTTTAAATGGGATTTAGCTATAACTTTACACTGTGCCTATAGAACTGGGTTTAATATTTAGAATGTTACACTCTTGCTAATATTTCTATTTAAAAGTGCCGTGCTAATTTTTATTTATATCTAAGAATTAAATTAAAACGCCAATTTTAGATCAATTCGCTGAATTGTGTAATTTCCTTTTACGAGTAGTATAACTTACTTCCGGCCGTGTCCACGACACAGCTTTATATAATTACGGGAGGTATACAAGCATACTGCCCACCTCATATAAAATAGTTAACGTAGCTGAAGACCGCTTGCAATACACAACGCGTTGCCACCGCTGCTGTTAACACAGCAGTTCCTTAACAAAACCTAAGCACAGCTTACTGATAACCTCACTCGCAACAACACAAAATCCTCCCCAAGGCGTTGTTATTTGGCTGTTTATTGTGAGGTAGAGGTACTTCCATTGTCTGACTGCTTTAATGTTATGTCATACCTTTCTTAATTAGCAATGAAATTGGGAGTTCTCTGTCTAGAAGTATCCGTTACAAGACCCAACCAATAAAGAAGTCTCAATGCCAAGGGCACTGGCATTCTTGGCGTTGAGATCTACAGTGAAGTTTTGGTCCGAAGTCTCCTGGAGAAAGGTCAAAATTTTACAGTAGAAGTAACTTGTGTGCTAAACATAATCAAGTTAGGGCAGTTCAGGTCTTTGCAAAGACTTATACTAATATTTCTCGCAGTCAGAACCCGTTATATACGTTTTCCCATACATTTCGAGATCGTATACGACCACCCGGGTTTCGGAGGGTTGATTCATTCACCAATTTTGTAACTCCCCCTGATTAACTTGAGATTTCTATTAAGAGGGGGCATAAAGTTAAGTGACGCCCTCCATTTTGTTTTTATTAACAACTATGAATTTAAGATCAATTCCAAAAAAATTAAAACGCTCAATAATGTCACTATAGAACGATATTTATGTTTTTTTTAATATGTCTTGTAATTATTATCTACTTACAAGTAACCAAAATGTTAATTATTGCTTATTGTGGCCACTTGTAATAAAAATCATGACTAATTGTATATAAATAATAAATCAGAATATGTCTCAAAATAAAAAAAATTCTACAGTGCCATTATAGAGCGTATTTTTTTCAATTGGTCCTAAATTTAACGTTGTTAATAAAAACAAAATGAGGGTATCACTTAGCTCTATACAATATTGTGATACAATATATTTGTGGCTTGTTAGTTGGTCGGATTGGTACAGTTATTCTAATGGATACCCTAGACGGAGTACTCTCAATTTCATATCTCATCATCACCATAAATAAATAAATGTAATGCACAAATTACACAACACTAAATTAAGCAAAGTTTGTGTTATGGGTACTAGACAACTGATAAACATACGGTAAATAATTTTTTTTTTTTGTAAATACGTACTTATTGTACATAGAAAATACCCAGACCAAGACAAACAGACATGTTCATGCATACAACATTGTTCACAAGGTTCTATTCTCACACAAGACTAACATTTAATGTTTGTCCTGCGTGAGAATCGAACCCAGAGCGTTGGTGTCAAAGTAGGGTAACAGCGCGTTTCACCATTGCGCCACCGAGCTCGTCAAATCGTCATCATCATCGACCCGTGCCTACTGACTAGTGGATATTTGATTTTTATCTTTATATTATTTATTTAGAACAATCAAACAGCTGTTACAACAGTTTATAGGTTAACATTAGCATATTTCAATCAATAGGAGCACTGTTATCTACATTATATTATAAATACTAATATATAAAGTGGAAGTGTTTGTTTGATTGTTTGTTTGTTTAAATGCACTAATTTCTGGAACTACCAGTCTGATTTCATAAATTCTTTTTTCATTTGATAGCTCAATACAAGAAGAAGGTTATAGGCTATTTAACATTAGGTACGATATGACCCTTAGAAGCCGACCAAAAAAAAGGTTCCCACTGGGAACGCGGGCGAAGTCGCAGACTGCAGCTAGCATACTTTATTATTAAGTAATATTAATAATAGATTTATTGTAAAGAGGATAGTTCATTGACAATTTGACTATAACTTCTTCGCGTTCCTGTTTCCTAATCCATTAGCATTCGCAGGGTCCGCTACCTAAGTGTAAGAGACAAAGCAAAAATGTTGATATGTTAGAAATATTCGCTGCATGAACGTATTAACCTACGTTACTTTGCTGTTTTATAACATAAACAGATATTGCGGCATTAACAGATATAGGTTTTCCTAATGCTTACCATTCGAACATAATATGCGATCCTCTGCTTTCCCCAATCTACCATTAGTGACTCGGCAGATATAGCCAGCCTAGTTTTTCATCTGTATGCTCTTTCGAATTCTAAATCAAGCCAATAAGAGATAAGTTATTAACGACTTTTTCGTTTCGAAATTGATAATTTATGATGGCTCAACTAATATAAAAACAAAAAATAATCAAGAACTCGAGCCACGCAGTTTTTTAACAATAAAAAACTATTAGGCTCCTAAATAACCCAACATTCAAGTCAACGAGCATTAAAAAAAATAAAAAGAAACGAACTGTCGACTGGATCCATTTAGAGCGAGAATTAAAAAATAAGAAACAACTGCTTCCGCAGCCTAGCCGCTCATGAGTTGAGCAATATTGTTACGACAAGATAATTATACAATATTAATTGTCTGCAGGTACCTAGCCAAATTTTATTATCTGTAATTATTACTTGTTCTTGCTGTATTTAAGATTTAGCGTAATTTATTTTCCTGCCTATTAAGTAGGCATAGAAGCTTCTTAGCAGAGATTTCTTTATTCCGCATCGATAGGGTTACTCTGGAAACCAATGCCGATTGATCTGACTTGGATCAGTTTTTTAAACTGCGACAGTAGTACAAGTAACCATTAATCTTGGCGCATGATTTAAAATTTAGTCACATGTCGGATACGAAATTTTATGCAATACTTCGACATTGAAATTGAATTTAGCGGATTTAGTTTGAAGAGAACCGTTGTGGTTACTTCTCCGTTTACTACTTTAGATGGATATTGTCCTAAGTGCTCCTTACTAGTTGCGGCACAGGTTCAAACAGATCTCACATGGAATATTGTTGCCATCATTGGGTGGGAGCTCACTTGTGCCTAACGGATTGAAGGTGAGCTCTTAGTATTGAGCATCAAGACCGTTAGACTTGTCAGACTAAAGGCAGTGTAAGTTTCTTCATGAAAGTCGAAGAACGAGAAGAGGTTTTAACTGGCTCATCTATGCGTTACTGACGCCTCTGTATTGTAAGCGTTCACGAGCATCAATGACAGCTTACTATCAGTCAGGTCCTGCCCTTGTTTGACACCTTTGAGTACCGAATTTAAAATTGCTCTAGTTCAGGATTCAGTATGTCTAAAATAGTACAGCATTCCGTACTCAGTACCGTACTTACATCGGTATAGTTTTCGAATCATTTACATCATTCATCCCATTTTGTTCTACGACTTACCTCGGAATAGTTTTCAAATCATTTACATCATTCATCCCATTTTGTTCTATTTCAAGTTTACTCTAACAAAAATATATCACTTTGTCCGTCTGTCCGTGTTCCTTTCATCCTAATTTGTCCTATTTGGGAGAGCTATTTTAAATTTTACTCGAATCGCTCCATTACCTCTGTCGTAGTCTGCCGACGTTCCCATTTAAGTAACAATTTCAAGATTATTTTTATCATCGTTCATTTCATAATAACATATGTGCCATTTTGTCGTATTTTCCTTTTTTGTAACAAAACATTAAAATGCATCGAATTTCTCCGTTAGGTTCAGTCATTTTGGCGGACAGAAAAACAATAGAAAAATGGAGGGAAACCGTTTCTATTTTTTATTACTGCTTTGTCGTCTATTTAATGGCATCAAAGTTAATTAGATACAAACAGTACAAATAAAGAGACTTACAAAAGACGAAGAAACTTTTTCCACGGTCTGTTATTTTTTCTTAGAGATCATGTTAGTTGACCCTCAGAGAACATTTGCATAGAACTTGGTTCGCATACAACCAACTAGGACAAACCGTTCAGAAGTTTAGCTCTTCCTAGAATTAATCCAAGAAATAGTACCAAATGTGCGCGTATGATATGGTATGATAAAGGTTACAAAATGTTTCCTTGTTTGAAATCGTAAAGTCAAGTTTCATACTCATAGTTGCATATGAGTATTAAACTTGACTTTACGATTTTAAATCAATATTATTTATGAGCAAAGTTCATAAACCATACATAGGTACATAGAACGACAAAGCAAGCGATACATATATGCGTCTTATGTCGGTGTAGTAAAGGTGAGTTTTGAATAGCTTGATCTGTCGCCGAGTACGCACCTATGTACCTATGTTTTACGTACCACGTCAAAATTGTGTTGCCAAAAAGTCATATAGGTCAGGTATAACAACTCCTTGTGTTATATAACGCAACGAAATGATCTCAAAATGACGGCGCTCCCCCAAGTAATACGTCACAGTCCTTACTCAACGTCACAATTTCGAAACCGAATAGTTATTTGAATCACACTGTATACCTACCCTGATTTTGTTATCATTAAGCAGTTTTCTTGCCTTCCACTATGGAAGCAAATTATAAGACGTATTCAAGTAAATGAAACAATGCACAGAGTGTGCACTATGTTTGCGTGGAATATTAAGTAAAAAACCTATTAGTCTGTTTGAACTGTAGTTGTAGATCGGTGAACTGAATTTACACTGATAGCTATGCTTGAAATACTACGTGAATTTTAAGAACTCGATCTATTTTATACACTTACCACAAACTGCAAATGATTCAGCCTGCCTGATGTTAAGCAGTTACGGCCTATGGGCACTTGCTATACCGGCGACTAGGGCATCGAAACTCGGTTCATTTTTGAAAACCCGGGTTTTCGGGTCTAAGAGTAATCAAAACCCGGGTAGACCGGTTTTTTCGAGCATTTCGATCTTTTTATTGTAATTTTTTAAAATACACTAATCTGCGTTTATATATCGATTTCCTACAATGAGTACAAAATATAAAGAATGAGGAAGAATTTAAATAAATGAAACAGTACTTTACAAATTACAAAAACAGTTTTAATGTTTAAAAAAGTGATAAAGATTTATTTTTCTTCAGAATATCTTAAAACTTAGTAAGTAATCTAGTCTTTTTTAAATCACAGACTTGCAGAGATTAGTTTTAACATTAAATGAATAATTTTGGTAACGTATTCACTTATTGTATGCGCAATAAATGTAATAAACAATGTAGGGTAGCAAAAAGAAATTTCATTCACTCGTCAATTGACAATTGTCCCCACGATAAATTGTGGATTTTTTTTAATAAGATAGGTATAGGAAAGCCCAGATCTAGTAATTCATCCAATTTAAACGCTGATGACCTAAATAAACACTTTAGCTCAACTCCAAGTATCTTGTCACCTCAGGTTAGATTGGCTTCTGTAAGTCACTTGAATTCATCTCCTGGACTAAGCGGTAATCAATTTGAGCTTGGTACGGTTTCGGCAGATGAAGTGGTGAAATTCATAGGCTCCTTAAAGTCTAAAGCAGTAGGGTGCGATGGCATGTGCATCGACATGATGGTGCCAATCAATGACATAATAGCTCCGTTATTAGCTGACATAATTAACTGCTCCTTATCCTCTGGCATTTTTCCTGCTTTATGGAAACGTGGCCATATCATTTCCACTTCCAAAAACATCAAATCCTTCCTCTTTCGCCGATTTTCGGCCCATCACTGTCCTTCCCATTCTCTCTCTCGAAATACCTTCGTCTGAATAATCTACTGAGTCAGTATCAGTCTGGTTTTCGGGCCGGCCACAGCACTGTTTCAGCACTCATAAATATTACTGACGACATTCGGAACAATATAGATAATAAACTTCTTACTCTTCTCGTCTTACTTGACTTTTCCAATGCTTTCAATATGGTTGATCACGAAATTTTACTAGCAGTGCTTCGGCAAATGAATCTATCGTGTGTTTCTCTTTCCTGGTTTCATTCTTACCTTTCTGACCGGCTTCAATCAGTAAAAATCGACGATTGTAAATCTGACTGATGCAAAGTCGACGTGGGTGTCCCACAAGGTAGTGTGTTATCACCTCTCTTGTTCTCTATTTTTGTTAATGGCATTACTTCATATGTGTCCTCCTCTATTCATTTGTACGCTGATGATGTCCAAATCTATACAGCTGCCTCTCTTCAAGACTTTTCAAACGCTACAGACGTTATTAATTCAGATCTCAGCGCTATTGCAAAATGGGCACAGAACTTCGGCCTAAAAATTAATGCGATAAAGTCACAATGTATCGTAATAGGCAGTCCTCACTTCATTTCCAGGTTCCAATCAGGAAGTTATCCAAATATTGTTTACAACGGTACAATAATTCCTTATTCTTCTACTGTTAAAAACCTTGGAATTGTCATTGATCAGACACTATCTTGGGGACCCCAAATAAATGCTATAAGCCGCAAATTGTTCTCTTCCCTTCACTCTCTGAAACGCCTTCAAAATTTCCTTCCAACGGAAACCAAGGCGTTGCTGGCTCAATCTCTTCTCCTACCGCTCCTTGATTATGCCGATGTAGCCTTTCTGGATCCCCCCGAAGATTTACTGAATAAATTGGACAGGCTTCAAAATGAATGTATCCGATTTGTATTTGGTCTTCGCAAGTATGACCATATTTCTCAATTTCGACAGCAACTTAACTGGCTGCCTATAAGGCTACGGCGTAAAATCCACATTCTAACCTTTCTCTATAATGTTCTTTTTAATCCTTCTTTTCCAACGTACGTCAGGAGGAGGTTTCATTTTCGGATCATGGACGAGCGTCTACAATGTAGCCAAGACCCCATCTTGAAGGTGCCTGCCTCCCTGACCAACACGTTCGGGAATTCTTATACCGTGCGTGCCGCCCATCTTTGGAACACACTTCCGCTCGACATCAGAGCTTCGCCTACTATAAGTTCTTTCAAAAAACGTCTTAAAAACTTTTTCAGTACTTCTGCGAGACATTGAGTTTACATTCTGTATTATTTTTATTCAATTATATTAAATATTTGTTTGTATTCTATCGTTATCCATTAGTGTGTATATATGTATCTGTGCCCGTGTGTATATACATTTGAGTGTCTATATGCATATGTATATAAATTAATATACTTAAAAATCCTTTCTCAATTTTCTTAATATATGCTGGCATCAATTTAGTTATTATGTTAACCTTATATACTTTTTATCTACCACCGCCATACATTATTCCACTCAGAAACTCATAAGCAATGGTTGGCTGGAAGAGATTCCTCGAAGGAATAAGCCCGCCTTTGCAAATCAAATTCCAATATTTTAAGAATGTAAACAACATTTGACGAGCTCGGTGGCGCAGTGGTGAAACGCGCTGTTACGCTACTTTGACACCAACGCTCGTGGGTTCGATTCCCACACAGTACAAACATTTGTGTGCATGAACATGTCGGTTTGTATTGGTCTGGGTATTTTCTATGTATAATAAGTATGTATTTACAAAAATGTATTTACGTATGTTTATCAGTTGTCTAGTACCCATAACACAAGCTTCGCTTACTTTGGGGCTAGGTGGCGCTGTGTAATTTGTCCGGCAATATTTATTTATTATTAATATAGCAATAAAGCTCTACAAACAAACAAATAATATCTTCAAAAGACATTTTTGTAGTATCACAAATAATTTTAACATTAATAAAACTCTTCTTCGCATTAACAATTAAGTAACGAATAGTTCTATTCTAATTAACTAAAATACTAAGTAAAAAGTAGTTATGCATTTGACACATTATTTAAACAACATAGTTAAGACATACCCTCTGACCATCTGACCACTTTAGAAAAAAAGAGATATTCATATAAATTAATAACTAATACCGTACTAATATATAGCTGGACGCGCGCGTTTCATTTAACTTGCATGGCTTGTTTTATTGGTAGCAACGAAGCTACTTTTTACGTAATTACTAATAATTTATCAAAGCGTGTTTTTATTTCACTTACTTATTATTGCATTCGAAGTGGCTTAAACTTAATAAATCACAAAAACAAAAGTATTAAAAAAAACCCGAAAAACCCGAGTTTTCAAAATCAAACCCGGGTTTTTTTGTAATCCTCAGAACCGGGAAAACCCGGGTTTTTTCGGTCCGGGTAAACCCGGGCTCGATGCCCTACCGGCGACCCAGTAAAAACTTCAAATGTGTTCAGGACAGAACACATTTGAAGTTTTTACTGGGTCGGAGGATCCTATTAACATACATACATACATAAAATCACGCCTCTATCCCGTAGGGGTAGGCAGAGACCACTTCTTTCCACTTGCTAAGATCCTTACATACTTGTTTCACTTCGTCCACTTTCATTATTCCCTTCATACATTTGAAGGTATATTCTGAGATGGAGGATATACTAGTTGAAGTGTGAACATGTTTGAAAAAATATCTATTTTTTTACCATCATCCATTTATACAACATAATAGCTACAACCCGCTACTTTATCCGCGCGTATCCCGGTATTCCGTAGGAATCACTTTTTCTGCTTATTTTCCTAGGCTTCCAAGAGTGGCATTAAAATGTTGACCTTGCTCAAGAATTAGGCTATCAAATACAAACGGATTTTTTCAAATCCGACTGGTACGAGTAGTTCCAGAATTAGCGTTTTCAAACCATTGAATTATTATGAAATAGTGTACCAGAACCGACACCGCGAACCAAATGTTTGCGCCATGCTTTGTTGCCGATCGGCAACACAACAACTCATTGCTGTACTACGTTGAACGAAACGCGTAAGCGCCATGAAAATCACGGCGCTTTTGACCTTTTGGTCGCGAGAAAAATACCCCTTAGAAGCGATTTTGTGCTGTATTTTCGAATGTTTAGGACAGATATTTTAATTATTTCAGCGCTGCAGCGGACACTAGTTTTAATAATTATTACCTACCAAAATGGAGCAAGACTTTTACTTAGGCTAGCTCCTCTAGATAAATACTCAATGGTTCAAACAAACTCTTCCACTTTATACTCGTACTTACACTAGTATAGATTACAAACAAAAAGTTATAAGTATTTAACGTGTCGTGGTTCAGTCACCTATAGGCATACGTCTATGTTATTTGTGATCGTTTGACATTAAAATTTGACCTGTGAATCTTTGCCTTGGCTTCTTTGGTATTTTATAGCACAAACGTTTCTCATCGCGGTCTCACACCCACTCCTCAATAATACCATTTAATACATAATGCGTAAATTTAATACGTTATTGTATATTTCTGAAGCGGAATAGTGATAGTCAACTATAGTTAATTAAGTTCTTCGAATCCTGATGTGGGCCTTTACTACTAAATTCGTGTTTTCTGATTTAAGTCTTCTTCTTCTTAGCATTATCCCGTTTCCTAATCCATTAGGTATGGCGGGGTCCGCTACCTGAGCCGAATAATATTTGTCAAATAATCATTTGTCGAAGATACAAATTTTTAGACGAAGCGACAGGCCTTCACACCTCAGGGGAAAACCAGACCATTCTTAGATTAGATCACCGCCTTTCAAAATATAATTTCTTGGACATGCATGTTTCCACATCACGTTTTCCTTCACCGCTGAGCAAGTGATAGGTAATTACAAATATGAAATCCAATAACACAAATTCTGTGATACATGCCAGGATTTGAACCGGGAACCAATTGGGCATAGGCCGGTTTTTTAACCACTGGGCTATCACTGCCAGTATTAGCACTGACACTTCACTGATAGAATTTCTTCCAAAGAACTGAAATGAGTTCAATCTTTGCAACATACCAGTTTGATGAATTTTACGCTTGTAAAAATTGACATTTATACAACCAATGTGATGATAAATACAAACGCCACAAAAAATCATTCGTCAAAACTATACAATACAAGATCCATGCATCTGTAACAGAAGATGTCAAGACATTGAAGGACTGTATGGAAGCTTCCACACCAGTGTTTGTGTTAATATTTTAAACATTAAAATTTATAATACAATGCGTGTAGTTTACTGCAAACTGCCGAAGAGATGCAATAGGGGTGATAGCTTCCCTCTTAATGTTGCAAGCGTCCTTAGACATATAATACAAAGTCGGGAGGCTTACAAGCATACAGATCATCTGATGTGAAGTGGTTACCGTAGCTTATGAATGCTTGCAACAAATTAGCTATCACTCGCGCGATGCGACCTCTGCTGCCAACACATGAACTCCTTACTGGTGACCTCATTCACATGCAGGAATACAACAACCTTCTGGGGAGTTGTTGGATGTAGGGCTACTTTGATGCGCCCCTGTCTCTCTTAAAAACAAACAGACCAAGACAAACAGACGTGTTCATGCACACAAATGTTTGTTCTGTGCGGTAATCGAACCCACGAGTGTCAATGCCACAGTCGCGTTACTAACCGCTTTACATCAAGTGCGCAGTATGCCATTTGTCTTCAGAAATCTATTCTACGTCAACAGATTGTGCAATACAACATTGAAAGTTTGTCTTCCAGCTGTGCTGCACTCGTTGTTAAAACTGGCTATATCAAAACTGTACGTAATTAGAAACGATACTTCGACTATTGGAAAGGAATCGTGTCCCCGACCCTCGACATTTGGAGCCGCGTCACGACCCACCATGGAATAATAAGGCTGTGACTACTGATTTTTCACGGCGTACATACTTTGATTGTTAAAACTTCCCTAATGATTGGCTATACTGATTATGAAACTACTGTGGCCTCTATTGAGTTCTAACTAAAAAGTAAAGGTTGGCTTACTGGCGTACCTCGCACTTTTTTTTATACAACGTCGGTAGGCATACAAGCATACGGCCGACCTGATATAAAGCGGTTACCGTGGCCTATGAAAGCTTGTAATATATAGTATCACTCGCGAGATGCCACCTCTGCTGCTAATACAGCTACTCCTTAGGAGCTTAATGGTGACCTCACTCACACGCAGGAACACAACAACCCTCCAGGGGGGGTTTTCTGTGAAGTGGAGATACTTCACCAAACGGCCTATTTTGATGCGCCCTACCTCTCTTAAAACATCCAGACCAAGACAAACAGACATTTCAGGCACTCAAATGTTTGTTCTGTGTGGGAATCGAACCCACGAGCGTTGGTATCAAAGTCACGTCATTCACGACTGCGCCACCGAGCACTTGATTACATAATCATAACCTAGAATCAAAACTTAGCACTTGATTTCATAACTTAGGACCGAAATAATGGTAGTACTGTGCGATTTTGCGAATTATAAGAGAAACTTTCTAATTCGTCGTGAAATGAATGCAAAGACAAGCTCCACTCGGGAGTTTCAGAGGGAAGTGATATGATTTTAAAGTATAGTTAAAGTAGGTGTTTTTTGCTCTGGACATCCGAGGCGCCATATTATGCTGATTTGCCCCTTAGAATGGTACAAAATACGTATACTTGGTAAGATGGCAATGATATTTTTTTGTTTTTTGCGCCCGACGTACAAAAATAAGGACTAACCCACTGAAATCGTGCATTAGTCATTCTTCTGAGACTGCCCACCGGGACCGATGGGAGTGTGGTGGTAAACTCTCATTAGTACCCTTACGGATCACCGTACGGGTTATGTCAGACTCTTATTGATAAACACCACCTAGTAATTGCCTTTAGCCGGGAAGGCTTTGAAGGCTTCAGCGAAACGGATCGCCCCAGGGGATGCGCGGCGACGCAAACGGCTTGTAGAATATCAGACTTATCCCAATTCAATCTGAAGAAAGATAAAAGTTTGGTGAGAAATTCGGGAACTGAGTATATTAAAATAAGTATGAACATATAAGTTCATACAAAAATGGTTTTAAATTACTACATAGGTATTCCGGCTATTAATTTTGATTTCCAAATTTTGATTAAGTATTTTGTGTTAGATACAAAAAAATGTGAAAAACATATGGTATGTGAAACAGAGTTATGTATGTACGTATGGTCGATTCTTTCACTGTAGAAATCTATATACATGATAGTAAGTTCTGATGTGCATTATATGTCACAGTAAACATATACTGAAATACAGAGTACCTACTTTTTTAAGTCGCATAAACCCAGTCACAGACGTAGCTATAACATATCGTAAGGTAACGTGCTGTCTTACTCTGAATGTATGAATCATGAACATGCTGAAACGAGAATAATACAGATTCACCTTGTTTCATATATTTACAGCGAAACGGCATGTTATCTTACGATATATTATAGGCCGGCTTAACATTATTTCGTAGGTATACTCGTACTAAAATTGTATTATATCGATTATATAGTTCCAAAAAGAATCACGATTGTGCGCGATTTCTTTAGAAACAGACACTTTTCTTTTTGTCACTTAGAAAGGAGTACTTATCACGCCTACTGTCGAGTGATATCCCTAGTTTTACAAGCGTCCATAAATTGTGAAGGTGAATCCCACTGTAAACAAGCAGACTGTATGCTTGTTTTCTAGTCGGGACACATATAAGCATACCGCCCATCTTATGTAAAGTGGTTATATCGATGGGCCTTACGCTTGCAATACCGCAAGTATTGATCTTACATAGCCACACCTACCGATACACAGCAACAAAATAAACCTACAGGGAGTTGTTATTTGGCTCTATACTGTAAAATAGGGAGGTAGGGCAAACCAAAGCAAAAGACTGGGAAAGTACCTCCACTTTCCCGGTTGGGTTGTCATGATTCACCCTACCTCTCGTAATAATTGTAAGTATGTAATTTGATCTAACTATTTAAGATATTTGATGTAGTTAGATCAAATTGCATGTAAATTTGACTTTCGTATACGTATTATACGTATTTTGTACCACTCTAAGGGGCAAATCAGCATAATATGGCGCCTCGGATGTCCAGAGCAAAAAAACACCTACTTTAACGACACTTTAAAATCATATCACTTCCTTCTGAAACTCCCGAGTGGAGCTTGTCTTTGCATTCATTTCACGACGAATTAGAAAGTTTCTCTTATAATTCGCAAAATCGCACAGTACTACCATTACATTCATTATTTCTTAACAATTTTCAATGTAGATAGAGCGAGCGGTTCATTGGTTTTTTTTTTTATATATTCTACGTCGGAAGGCATACAAGCATACGGCTCACCTGATGTAAAACGGGTACTGTAGCCTATTAACGCTTGTAATATATTAAGTATTACTCGCGCGATGCCTCCTCTGCTGCTTACACAGCAACTCCTTGGGAGCTTACTGGTGTCCTCACTCACGCGCAGGAACACAACAACCCTCTAGGGAATTGTTATTTGGCTGCGGTTTTCTGTGAGGTGGAGGTACTTCCCCAGACGTGCTTTTATGCGCCCTACCTCTCTTCTATTGTTGCAAAGGGATACCCAATAACGGTCAAAATAGCAGTGATAGCTCAGTGGATAAAGAACCGGTCTAGGGACCAACTGATCCCCGTTTCGAATCCTGGCATGTAACACTAAATTTAAGTTTTCGGATTATTATACCAACGTATTTGTAATTATTACTGGCTCATAAAACATCGTAAAGAAACCCGCATGCCCAAGAAAGTATGTTTCGAAAGACGTGTGAGACCGAAGAAAGATTTTTGACGAGCTCGATGGCGCAGTGGCGAAACGCGCTATTACTTTGACACTAACGTTCGTGGGTTCGATTCCCACACAAGGTAACAAGTGTGTGCATGAATATGTTTGGCTCTAGGTGTTTTTAAGACAAGTAGAGCGCAAAGCCCGTCTGGGGAATTTCCTCGACCTCATAGAAAACCACAGCCAAATAAGAACTCCCTGGAGGGTGGGTGTTCTTGCGTGTGAGTGAGGTCACCAGTAAGTTACTGTGCTAGCAGCAAAGGTAGCATCGCGCGAGTGATACTTAATGTATTGCGAGCTTTCATAGGCTACGAACACCGCTTTCCATCAGGTGAACCGTATGCTTGTATGCCTCCCGACGTTGATAAAAAAAAAACTGGGTTCCCTCTGGGTTATAAAGGTCTGACTGTAGTCGCTTCATGTAAAAATCTGCATCTTCGCCAAATCATTAGGCTTAAGTAGCGGACCCCGCCAATCCTAATGGATTAGGAAACGGGATAACGCCAAGAAGAAGAAGAAACCCAATAATAGTCATAAAAATTGTATCCCACGTAAATATACGTAGTTACGAAGGATACAAATTTTATGCAAGGCAAGACCTAAATCATCTCGATTAGACAAAAACAATAATCTGATTGTAACGTCTATTCTAATAAATGAGTCGGAAGACTTCACTCTCGATATAGGTTAAAAGATCAACAGCCAATATATCTTTACTTACAGTACGGACAGACGGACGGGATATACCAATTTGTAGTGAGATCGTATTAGGTCAATTGTCGGGTGTCGCGACTTGTCACATTTTTTTTACTGATGTAACTGACTGAACATGAAGAAGGTGTTGTGATTTTAATGGTTATATAAAAATAGTCCAATCAATTCGATATAAAATGGGTCTTGGTGTGAATGGAGTGTTGGGAAACTTCTTGGCAGTAAACACTTGAGCCAGAAGAGCAGCAGTGCTGGTCCCAACGCTTACTTATGGAAGCAAGAGCTGGGTATGGCAGAGTGAGCGTGAAGGTGAAATAAACGCGGTCGAAATGCGAGCGTTGCACAAAATTTGTGGCGTAACGCTTGTAGACCGTATTCGCAATGATGATGTTAGAAACGGAGTTGGTCTGAAAGAGAGCGTCAGGGGTTAAAATAAAAAGAGACATGTTCCCTTGGTTCGGACATGTAGAAAGAATGCAGGATGTAAAAATGACGAAGCAGATATACAACACAAAAGTGGAAAGATATAGGAACCGGTTCCATGACCAAATTGGTCGTGTTCTAATAGAAGGTGATGTCAGGAGCCTTAGAAACCGGCGAGCATGCATAGGAACAGCAATGAAAGTAAAAAAGCGAGGTGTGTAGGGTTGAGTCATGTGGCACTCGGTTCCCTCTGCCTACCCCGCAAGGGATTTGGCGTGAAGTTATAGATAGATAGATAAAATGCAGTTTTTTGCTTCAAAAGAATAAAAGTAATTATTTACTTTACCGAGATACAGATGGGAATATGACAATAATGAACTTCTCACCCTATCGATGACTATAATAATACAGAATGCATTAAAACGTGCAACAAAATTTGAGTTAGACAGTATAATTGTTTAACGATGCTTAGTGTAAGTACCTACTATTAGTTTTTTTTTATATTTGAGGTTTTCTGTGATTTTCTTTAACTTGAATATTATAGAAGGCCATACAAGCAAAAAATTTTTAACATAGATTAGCACCGAGTTTCTAAGCATAGATATTTTGGAAGATATTTAACTTACATATTAACAAAATACCCCCTGTATTTTGTTCAAAGAAACATTTAAAATATTTTTTTTACAAAAAACGAACGTCTGAAACTTTCAACTGAATCAAAACCGTTTTAAACGGTACCATGCAAATACAAGTGTTATCAATCACGGCTTTCACTGATTAGAATTCGAATTTGTGAGTCAAAAATATCTGCCAATCTTTACATTTAAATCTGATAGCCAGAATCTCTCTGTTGTTGTATCAAGAGTTAAAAATACCATGAAATTTAATCAGAAAGTTGAAAAATACAAATGTTGCGAGAAAGTTGTGTAGAATGCCCTGAACCTTTTGTTATGTAGTAAGTGGACAAACGGCTGCGAATTGATTTAACGACTATTGTGTTATTATTATTAGACAGGGTGTCTAGATATTTGTGTGCATACTATGACTGCTCTCATAACTTGGCATAATAATAATTAAACATATCTTCTTCCTTCCTAGTTTAAAAGTTTATCGTAGCTTATAAACGCTTGCAATACTATATATAATACTAGCTCAAATGATGATGATGATGATGATGGTACAAATCTTACTACTAGTTGAAGCGTTTGCACCTTTTTCTTCCTAGCGTTGTCTCATTTTTTAATCCATCAGGATTAGCGTGGTCAGGTCAAGCTTAAGGATTTGGCGAAGATACAAATTTTTACCGCGGTTACGTCAGACATCTACAATCTAGAGGTAAAACCAGACCTTTCTTCTGCCGAAATATAATTTCTTGGACATGTTGGTTTCCTCACGATGTTTTCCTTCTCTTCCGAGCATGTGAAAATTACAAATATGTACAAAAATACAACAATACTAACTTATGCACATGCACACACCAAGGATTCAAACCAGCAACAATCGGATAATAGGTCTGTTCTACACAGGGTTACTTCTTTGTACCGTTTGCACTATTAATTAATAATTACGTCTAACATTTAAATATATTTGATGTCGCAGCCCTAACCTTTACAATTAGTTTAAAAAAAAATACTTGTTTTCATTATATTCTTGTAATTATTAATTCAAAATTGTATCTTTTAGCTTCAGAGTTAGTGAACTGAGGTATAGAGACATACAGATAACAACGGTGTGAACATACCTACCAAATGTCTATTCTATAGTTAATTGGCAAAATAATATGCCGTATCAAAATCTTAAAATAAACGCGAATTGTAGTAGGTACACTGTAATCATTCCAGCTATAAAAACTAATAAGCGTTAAATGTATACGAACTCTTTTGTATTATTACTAGCATTAAAATAAATGCATAATTTATGTCATATATTTATCCGAGCGCGCCATATGTCTAGGAAAGAGACGGAACGTTGAAAATTTAGGGATTATACTGTTAATAAACATGTCCATAATGTTTATAACGTTTGCGTACTTACAATATTACAATTATTTTTGGAATAATTTTGAATATGAAGATATAAACAATAATACAAACTTACTGAATATCTAATCTAACTTAAATACGAGTATCTAAACGACGAAGATGTTTTGAAATGATATCTACCCATATAAAGAAGTAAGGCGTATCAAAGCGGTTTACTGGGAAAGTACCTCCACCGCACAGAAAACCACAGCCAAAAAACAACTTCCTGGTTGTGTATAGCAACGCGCCAGCGATACCACATATATTGCAAATGTTCATAGGCTTACATATAACCAGGTAACTACTTTACATTAGGTGACACCACATTAGGTGTGGCGTATATTTGTCGGCATCCCAACGTTATTTATCCTAGTATGCAAATGACCGTTTAAGAGACCAACATCGGAACATTTCTTCTCGCATTACGTTTTTTAAAAAACTAATAAATTAAAAAGAAAACTACACCAATAAGAAACAATAGAATTGTATTAAAAAAATGAAAGACGTGTCTAATATACTTCTTTTTTAAGTTTACATAGTTGCAATAACATAACCTTCTTCCAGTCTTGCAAATCTAATGACATTGGTATCTAAATTAAATTTCAAACAGCGAACAGTACTATTTGATTATTGGCAACTAAGAAGCCGCTTTATTCTTTCATCCATAATTTAATTATATAACCTTGACCACGTCATCGTGTTATTACGTGCATTTTTTCCCCTCACTAATATATTCTGGTAGGTATATAGTTTTTTATTACAGCATAAATTGCCAAATTAAGACAAAAAGTGGCCTACGTATAAGAAATGTAAACGTTATGCTACAAAAAGTATTCATTTGGCAGCTATGGCGTATATGGTGTCTCGCATAATATTGTTATTATTGTTGAGAAGTATATCATATAGTATTGTCTTAGGTTTTCGCGATTGTTACACATTGAAATTAAACTATTCTTAACGGAAGTATCGCGTGTTTTATTTATTTTGTTGAAACCTGAGAGTCTTTCCTGCGACCACGGACGCTGCAAAGCGTTCGAAACATCAGGTTTCAACAAAATAAATATAACACGCGATACTTCCGTTAAAAATAGTTTAATTTCAAAGTATATCATAATTGACTGAATAAGCGTTTCGAAGCAGTATCAGGAATAAACATGATTCCTGTATTTCGATTTCGAATTTATTTTTAACTTTTGTGTTTCTACAATTTATGCGCGATTCGTTAATTTTATCGAAAAAAGGTGTTGGGAGTTGAGAGGTAGAAAATTATTTCGAGAGTATCCCGCACATCCTGTTAGGGTTGAAAACCCTAGCGACAATCCGGTCTACTTTTTTGAGGTTATCCTACTGAGTTGCTCACTTACCACGGCCATACTCGATTCTACTGAACTAATCAGTGCCATAGGTATCTAGACTAGAAAATGACAGTAGTGTTTATACTCACAAACTGTGTATGTGTTTAAAAACACTAATATGCAAGTAAGTATAATTAATTGACTATCAAAAACAAATAGATAAAAGTATACTTATGAAACCTACATAATGAGCCTTTGATAAGAAATATAAAAGAACGTACATGAAAGTGTCAGGAATTGGTATAACTATTGTACACTGTAACACATTATATTATTATATAATATGCGTAACAGAACAAGTCGTGTCTATTCTAATGGCCGTTCTTGGCAATGATAAAAAATATGTTACATTCAGTCCATACCCTTCTTACTTAAGGCCCATGTCAGGACGATAATGTTCTCTCGGTATAATTTCTTTTTTTTATACAACGTCGGCACAAGCATACGCCCCACCTGATATAAAGTGGTTACCGTAGCCTATAAATGCTTGCAATACATATTAAGTATCACTCGCGTGATGCCACATCTATTGCTAACACAGCAACTTCTTAGGAGCTTACTGGTGACCTCATTCACATGCAGGAACACAATATATTGTCGCTGAGGCACTGTAGATGTTAGTCGTTGTAATATCACGCTACAAATTGGCTGCCATCCGACGCTAGTCGCATAAACTAATTGGTGGCGAAAACACGCAAAGCAGGATCAAATTGCATGGATATTTTAACTTAACAGTTAATTTAAAGAATAAAATCAATAGCCTTAGCGATTTAACTGGTGATATTTGTTAAAAACAATAACGTTTTGTGCACGCGATGGAAGAGTTTGGGTACGTGAGGTGAGGGTGAAGTTAGCTTCTGAATACTAAATAGTGTTTTGAATGTGTAAAACGACGCTTATTTTTTACTGCATTAGCATTTCTAACATGTAAAAAAAACCAGGCTGGCTTTAGCATGCCACTACAGTAGCTTCTACAATGGTGTCATGGCGTGCTTGACGCCATTGATTTTTTTTATACCACTAAGGGGGCAATCAAGCATACGGCCTGCCTGATGGTAAACAGTCACCGTAGCCTATGGATATTTGCAACACCAGGGCTGTCACGCGTTGTCATGCGTTGCCGACCCTCTAAAAACCTCTTCACGCATTTCTTGAAGAACTCCATGCTATAGTCCCTTGGAGAAACCTCGGCTGGGAGCTCATTCCACAGCTTGAGAGTTCTCGGAAGAAAACTTACAGTACGCGACTCGGAACCGTACAGTACGCGACCATTGCGGTTCCAACGTGTGAGGGTGAACTCCCCGCCGTCGGCGAGCGGTGCGGTTATAAAAAGTAGCTGTCGGCATCATTTCGAACAACTCTTCAGAACACACCCCGTTGTACAATCGGTAGAACACACAAAGGGAGGCAAAATCTCTCCTTAAACTTAAGGGTTCAATACCGTGTGTAAGCCATTGCAGAGCCCACATAATTGCCAAACATAGAGCTACGAGCACCTCTCCATTATTAGATGGCAAACATCAAAACGTATGGGCCCATGCCGCATAAGTAACTCTAGGATTGCTACCAGCCCAGCACGGATCAATATATCGTCGTTTATCAACTTATTGGTTACAATGTCCTCCCATTGGACGAGCTCGGTGGCGCAGTGGTGAAACGCGTTGTTACGCTACTTTGACACCAACGCTCGTGGGTTCGATTCCCACACAGTACAAACATTTGTGTGCATGAACATGACTGTTTGTCTTAGTCTGGGTATTTTCTATGTATAATAAGTATGTATTTACAAAAAAAAAATGTATTTACGTATGTTTATCAGTTGTCTAGTACCCATAACACAAGCTTTGCTTACTTTGGGGCTAGGTGGCGCTGTGTAACTGTGTAATTTGTCCGACAATATTTATTTATTATTTATATTTATTTATTGGTCAGGTTCAAATCGCTGAGATATTTACCACCACTATGAGGGTGTCACTACGAGTGAGGGTGGTCTTCATGCAATTCAAGATCCTAGTTATTAAATACGCCACTCTTTAGTTTTATTTCATTTCTAAATCACTGAATATTAACTCTATTGCACAATTAACTACTAAGCCACTGCGGTCAATAATATTATGAATTATTATAAACTGTTGGGCAATGTTCATAATAAAAGACCTTCACAATACACGTAATGCATAATTTTGTATTGAATATGTTTATTTTTCTCTGGTAACATAATCCGGTCTGGTTTTAACCGCCTTGGTTTTGGTTTCGACTTGTTTGTGGCTAAGTACTTCCTCACAGTAGTTCTACGTAAAACTAGCTTTTTTTATACAACGTCGGGAGGCATACAAGCATACGGTCCACCTGATGTAAAGCAGTTAGCCTATTAACGCTTGCAATACATTAAGTTTTACTCGCGCGATTCCACCTCTGCTGCTAAGACAGCAACTTCTTAGGAGCTTACTGGTGAGCTCACTCACACGCGGAAACACAACAACCCTCTAGGGAGTTGTTATTTGGCTGCGGTTTTCTATAAGGTGGAGGTACTTCAACACACGGGCTTGGATTCGTCCTACCTCTCTTAAAACATCCAGACCAAGACAAACAAACATGTTCATGCACACAAATGTTTGTCTTGTGTGTGAATGGAACCCACGAGCGTTGGTGTCAAAGTTACATCATTCACGACTGAGCCACCGGGCTCGTAGCCGCGTCTTCCCTTGACATCAATAGCTCGGTGGTTAAAGAACCGGCCCATTGTTCAATATGTCCCAGGTTCGAATCCTAATATGTTCCACTAAATTCGTGTATTTGGATTTAAGTACATATTTGTAATTATCACTAGCTCCGCCAAGAAATTATAATTCGAAATACGTGTGACCTCACCTAAGAAAAGTCTGGTTTTCCCTCTGGGATGAGAAGGTCTGACGCAGTCTCTCCAAGTGAAAATCAGTCTTCGCCAAATCCTTCGACTTAGGTAGCGGACCCCGCCAATCTTAATGGATTAAGTAACGGATTAACGTCAGGAATAAGAAAGAAGTTGCGTCTTTGCTCGCGTGATGCTTATTCAAAGTAGCCTATTGTACTCTACTGCCCTTCAATTATCTGTATGCAAACAAAAAAAAAACGTTTTGTTTCATTGCTCCCCATTGCTTAAAAAAGACGCGAAGAAGTTTTTACAAGTTCGGTAACGCGTGAGTAATGCCCCTGGTGTTAAAAACGTTTTTGACGAGCTCGGTGGTGCAGTGGCGAATACGCGACTTTGTTACCAACGCTCGTGGGTTCGATTCCCACACAAGACAAACATTTGTGTGCATGAACATGTATGTTTGTCTTGATCTGGGTGTTTTTAAGACAAGTAGGGCGCTTCAAAGCAGCCCCTCTGCGGAAGTACCTCCACCTCACAGAAAACCGCAGCCAAAAAACAACTCCCTAAAGGGGTGAGGTCACCAGTAAGCTCGTAAAGAATTGCTGTGTTAGCAGCAGAGGTGGCATCGAGTGATACCTAATGTACCTATTACAAGCGTTCATATGCTACCGTAACCACTTTACATCAGGTGGGTCGTATGCTTTAATGCCTCCCGAAGTTGTACATAAAGAAAAGAACTGTCGCAACTGTAACTGCTTAGCATAAGACACACAGGACCGTTGTTTGTAATCTTAGTGCTAAAAAAGCGGATCTGCTAGATGTGGGCCAGTCTCGTCGCTGTGCAGTCGCATTAATGCTGTGAGTTATTTTTATATAGTTAATAGATTCAGGCGTTACTTTGCGAAAGTCAAATCTACATGCAATTTGATCCAACCTGTCAACATCGAGTGAAATTAATTTGGAAGAAGGGGGTAGTGTTAAGTTTTTTATACTATCAATTAAATGTAAACTATTTTTAAGACTGTGTTTTGGCTCAAAAGATATCTTTTCACGGATATGTACATTAAGAAATTTTGCCAACTTATAGGTGGGAGCTCCACAGGTTGGATCAAATTATTTTTATATAACATTGGGAGGCAAGCAAACATACAGCTTATTTCATGTACACACAGCGACAAGTCAAGTTCGACACTTGCAGTGCTACTTTTAATCTTATTACGTGCGCATAAGAACTGTACAAAAATCCAACCATGGTACACACAGCGACACCTCAAGTTAGACTTGAGGCTGTGTGCGTGTCAGTCCCGCTGTTAATACAGTAACTACACTAAAGCTCCTTGGCAATCCCAGTCCCTCGCAGCAATGACGATCTCGACGGCGCCGCCCGATTAGTAATTCTAATTTGACACGAACGCTCGTGGGTTCGATTTCCATACAGGACAAACGTTTGTGTGCATGAACATGTCATATAGTTTGTAGTGTATAGTCAGGTGAAAATGATGAAAGAAATTAATTTAATAATCATAAACACCTTAATTGTTGTTTACCTGCGAGTTACTGAATTTGCTTACGATTTAGCTCCCAAATATTTGATGTAATAACAGCGATACTTCTTATAATGCAAGCGTTCAATGGCTACGGTAGCCATTATACACAAGGCACGTGGTATGCTTGTATAATAAAAGTATTATGTTCACTTTATCACCAATAAAACAACACTTTACTAGAGAAAGCTAGTATATTTTCGTGTAATGTCGTATGCAAATATCTGCTAGCACTCTACATAGTAGGTCTAATATATGTAAGACAAAGAAATCTACCGTAAGACCCTACTCTAAGGTCACATGCACAATGACATTACTCCAGAAGTAACTAAAAAGGCATTATATGTACACACATCAAAAGTGTCTAGGGATCAACATATATTTTTGCAATAACTTTTCTCCTGATTGATATTAATTAAAATTTTCTTTAAGGATTCATCAAATAAAGTGTTTTCGTTTGTCTACAGTAACGATAAACCAAGTCACCTTTGCATTAATAAAGAAATTTGCCATTTTCATAATAAAGGGATTTTTGACATTTGAACCACTAACATTAAAGTTCGAAAAAAAGACTGAAATAACAGTTTTCTTTAAAATTTTATTGGGTAACTTAAACAATTAATAATCCGTGTTTCTACCGCGAACACTAACAACACAAGAACATCGGTTTGGCATACTCAAAATGAGTTCATCCAAATCACGCTGTGGAATGGCCGCCCATGTTCGTTGCAACAACAAAAAAAGGTCTTCTTGCGACTGGATACCCTCCATATTCGGCAGAGCTCTCTCTGTAGCATATCCCATGCATGCTCAATCGGGTTCAAGTCTGGCGACTGAGCAGGCCAGGGCATGACATTGATGTTAGCTGCGGCGAGAGTCTGTCTTACAACTCTTGCCGTGTGCGGTCGTGCATTATCATGCATTAACTGAAATAAGGGACCGATTTGCACTTGTAGAGGAACGATGACGTCTGATACAATCGTCTCAGCATAAATTTGAGCGTTGAGGTTGCCTCTGATCCAAATCAACTCAGTTCTTCCGCCGATCCAAATACCCGCCCATACCATGATGGTTTCACCACTATAAGGATGGACTTCCTGCCAGGATTTTAATCGCTGTTGGCGTCCAGGGGTTCTCCAGTATCGTATACGTCTTGTATCCGGTCTCATACCAAAACGAGACTCATCAGAAAAGCACACGAAACGCCATTGTTCTTCTGCCCAATTTCTGTGTTCAAGAGCCCATTGATATCGAATCCTACGATTGTGCATTGCTATAGGTGGTACCCTTAGCGGTCTTCGGGAATGAAGGTTCACTTCATGCAAGCGGTTTCTGACTGTTTGGTCGCTAATTAAGTTCCCTGAAGAGTGATGAAGCGTCACGGCTAATATCATGGCGGTTATTGTTGGAGCTCTTCGAGTTGTGATTTGAATGTATCGGTCTTGTCTCCGTGTGGTGCAGCGATACCGTCCTCCATGGCGCTCAGCCACGGTACCAGTGCTTCGGTAACGTGTCCAAAGTCGACTGATAACACTCTGACTTGTATTCAGAGCTAAAGCCACAGTACGTTGCCGGGAACCAGCTTCTATCATTCCCACGGCCCAAACCGATGTTCTTGTGTTGTTAGTGTTCGCGGTAGAAACACGGATTATTAATTGTTTAAGTTACCCAATAAAATTTTAAAGAAAACTGTTATTTCAGTCTTTTTTTCGAACTTTAATGTTAGTGGTTCAAATGTCAAAAATCCCTTTATTATGAAAATGGCAAATTTCTTTATTAATGCAAAGGTGACTTGGTTTATCGTTACTGTAGACAAACGAAAACACTTTATTTGATGAATCCTTAAAGAAAATTTTAATTAATATCAATCAGGAGAAAAGTTATTGCAAAAATATATGTTGATCCCTAGACACTTTTGATGTGTGTATATTAATTAACGCGAAAGCTCTTACCATGTTTTACAAATGGACTCTTCTGGAAAACGTTCTCGACCAAAACGAATAAACATACATCTATAAATCTATACATATATTATTATTATTATCTATACATATAAATAAAGTTGAAGTGTCTGTCTGTGATTTCAAAATAAAGCCCTTATTTTAAGCTCATATTATTATTTTCACATTACCAAAGCCTAAATACGCATTTTTAACTTTTTTGTCTGTTTGTTTGTCCGGGCTAATCTTCGAAATGGCTGAACCGATTTTAACGGGACTTTCACTGGTAGGTAGAGGACTGTTCAGAGCAGAATTTAGGGTACTTTTTATCCCGTAAATATTTAGGGTTCCTGCGTAAAAAATGAAAAACTATTAAAATTAGGGGGAAATATCTTCCCCTTCGGGGGACTTTGCAATTTTATTTTTATTATTTTCATAGAATACGTATTTTCTGTAACATAAAATAACTACGCATTTTTATGTAATATATATAAAATACATATACGTTGCCTCCTGTAAAGGTCAATAGATGGCGCTGTACGAAAATTGAATCGCTCTATGGTTGCATGTACGACCCTGAACTTTGTTTTTTTTTAAACAGAAATAATTTCATGTCTACAGAGAAATAAATGAGATTTGGACTTTTAGTAGCCTAAAAGTCCAAATCTCATGCGTGCGAAGCCCCGCTTCTGCTAGTCTTTAATATGCACTGTGAGTTCATGCGGCAAATAACTGTGGCCATTTAATACAATACGTTCATAAACCTACAAAACTACTAAATTGGCATTTTATCGAAACAAAACACTCATTGATATGTATTTCAGTATTTTAGACGAACACTTAATATTTTTTGTTGCCCAATTTAATTTTATTAATTTATGATAATAATGATCGGATATAAAACTACCAAATTGGTCGTGTTTTATCAGAAGGTGATGACAGGATCCCTAGGAACCGGCGAGCGTGCATGAAAAGATCGATGATTGTTAAGGAAGCCAGCGCGGTGTGTAAGCACCGCGTCTTATGGCCCACGCCACGGTTCTCTCTGCCTTTTTTGCGAGAGATCCGGCATGAAGACATATAAAATTATACACCCCATTCATAAAATCAAATGCAGTGCACCTGGCACGACCTTGCCGTACATTCCGTCCGTCCGTCCATCCACATGACAGTGAAAGGAGTCGCCCTTGATTGTTTATGTCTGTCACTCGTTCGGGCGCTAAAGTTTTCTATTATATTGTTATGCCATCGCTATTCGGTTACACGCAACAATTTGTTGCAACTTTAGTTTGTTTTGTTTACTGTGAAATCGTTATTGTTGTATGGGAGCTATATATCTAATAGCATGTAATGCTGTTACATCACACGAAATGAAGTTATTATTCTATAAATAAATAGGCTTTCATTTTGAAATACAAATTCAATAGTCAATTTAATGGTAGGAAACTGTGTATAAAATTGTAGTAGGTACCTTCTCACTCAGCGTGTTACCGCGCGTGTGATATTTATTTTTTACTAGCTGACCCGCCAAACATTCTGTCATACAAATTATTTAATTTTTTTTTATGAAATATACTTTACGACCTCATTCTCATACTACCTTATACACAAAAAAAATCATAAAAATCGGTCGCGCCGTTTCGGAAGAATGCGACCACAAACGAGATTTTTATATATAAGATTATGTATACTTATGTATACATATTTTTATCCTCAATTCATTTATATCTTTTATAGTTATTGTCATTGATATCTTGGCAAGGGATTTCAAACTTTGTTTGTTAAGGTAGATCCGAATTAGATCCTACTTATCTAAGTTAGGAAAACAGATCTAAGGATTAGATAAAAAAACAAATAATATCTTTGTGTTTGTGTGTCCTACATTATTCTATGTAACGATAGTGAATATTTATTTAATGAAATTATACTGATTTATTTAAGGAAAAATTTATTGAAAAAGTAGTGAAGAGCTTCTTCGAAGTCGATGCCAGACGTCAACTTAAAGCATCATAAATATATGTATGAATGGGCGTCAACTTAAAAAAATCGATATAACTTTTTATAAAAAGGTTTATATTTGTACACTAATCAGCAGGATGTTCCGTGTGCGTGAGAGTGTAGTAATAATTGTTTCTACACTGAGAGTATAGTAATAATAATTTAATAATTGTAAGATATTTCAAACATTATTTTTATACTCTTACAAGCAAATAATTTTATTTAAATAGGTAATTAATGTAGTGAAGATTAACATTGCCAGGAAATTATTTATCGATAAATCGTAGTTTTTAAGAGAGGTCTATATCAAATTTTATCGTAGAACAAAACTACATTAACAATTGACAAATATCCTAAATCTATTTTTATTACTAAATTCATAATATAGCTTATATTATGAATTTCAGCAGAAAGGAAAGAATACGTAATAAAAATGATGTACAAACTAAGATAATCAAGCTAGAAGAATAAAAACATAACCTAAGGTAACTACTATATTTACTTATGTCCCATCTCAAATGGTAATAAATCACTATATAAAATTATGTAAGTTACTCACTTAGACAAGACGCCGTTTTGATAGCCTAGCCTATCTATGGCATATACTTACCATTATAATGTCTTGTTGAGGGTAATTACAAAAATAATATTTCTTGCTTTGTCAATTTCTTTTATTGGTTTTTCCTGGGTTTGCCTCAGTTCAGCTAACTAAACACCTTTGTATATTCGTTATGATAAAAAATGAACTTAATGCGAAAACTGATCTTAACTAGACGTTGAGTGGAGAACATAGCCTGTATTCTAAAGACTGCCATTTGGAGTGTTCTCGTCACCTACATGAGAAGATTAAACTGGCGTCAAAGAAACTTATTGTGTTCAATAGAGTGAAGTATTAGTTCCTCTTCTGTTTGGTGCAGGCTTTTGCTATACAAAACTCCGGCCGGAAATTAAAATGGAAATTTTCGTTCTTAGATAGATACATAGATAGAATAAGCTTTATTTACATAATAATTGTTACAGGAAATTTCTTAAAAAAATAGCAAAACATGAATACTTATTATGCAACAAGGCGGCCTTATTGCAGAAAGCAATATTTCAAGGTAACCTTAAGGTAATGTTCTTACCTTTAGCTATAAGCATACTACAAGCTACTGGATACTATGTTGCACTTTGTGATTTGATTCAGAGATCAGCTGTGAGAATTGTAAATAATCTTAACGCACAATATTCAAGTTGCTTAATGGAGAATATTTGTTTCTGAAAACAACCCATTGTACAATTGAGACCGGAGAAATACTTTTGTTTTGTACATTGTCAGGAGCAATACAAGCATATGGTCCACCTGAGGTAAAGCAGTTACCGTAGCTTATGCACGCTTGTAATACATTATGTATCACTCGCGCGATGCCACTTCTGCTGCTAACACAAAAACTACTTAGGAGCTTACTGGTGACCTCACTCACACGCAGGAATGCAACAATCCTCCAGAGTTGTTATTTGGCTACCGTTTCCTGTGAGGTGGATCTCTTCTCTACTTCCTTCTTCCCCAGACGAGCTGCTTTAATGCGCCCTATCTCTCTTGAAACACCCAGTCCAATACAAACAAACACGTTCATGCACACAAAATGTTTGTCTTGTGTAGGAATCGGACCCACGAGCGATGGTGTCAAAGTCGCGTTATTAACGGCGGCGCCACCTGGCTCTTTGAAATGCTTACAGAAGATCCTAGACAAATAACAAATCTTTGGAGGGTTGTTGTGTTTCTGCGAACGAGTGAACTTCTAAAGAGCCCTTAGGTTCCGGCAACTATTATACACCAGATGGGCAGTATGCTTGTTTGCCTTCTGACGTTGTAAAAATACGACTAATGTCTTGGAGAGATTTTGTGGAATCAAGGTTAGTTTACCCCAATTCGGAGCCTGTCACAGGGTTGTCTCAATCTCATACACAACTTTTGATCGGCGTTCATCTATACAAATTCGAGAGATATTGAATTGAGGTCTTTCAGCTGTCATTCGCACAAAAGAGTAAACAGGGTTGGTCATAAAACACCGCCTTGTGGTATGCCTGCTTAGCTCATGGATAACCTATGTGAACAAGTACTGTCAACTATGACTTTCACGCTGCGCCCTGACAAAACGGGCGATCGATGTATACATATATATTTTAACTTATATAGATAATTAGATAGAGAGGAAGGAAACTTCGAGAGTAGTGCCTTGTGCTACACCTGATCGAAGCCCTTTGCTATGCCCTATGCTAACGGCTCAGCCGCCTTTATAAATCCCATCTTGTTATTAAAATATCTGTCAATAAAATTAATGTCATTCAGGTTACCGCTATTCAATCAAATTATCTTATAATCAAAAATAATACCTACAATAAATCAATTTCATGGCTTTTTAATACGTTTTGAAATATGGTCACGATTTGCTAATAGCACGACAAACGTGGTAAATAATTAGACTTCAATTAAAAACTAATTATATGTAAACATTTGTCAGATAATGGATGGCCTTGAATAACGGGAAATCAAACAATGTCTTAATGCTTGTATATTAGTAATGCGTAATTATTTTAAATCCTGGATAAAAGCGAGATATTCATTCCATTGGAATGTTGTCAGATATTTTTTTTTTACCCGGCTGGTGAAAACAAAGGGGGAAGTGTAATGTTTCTAGATTATATGTATGTACGATATATAACGTGTCATTAGATTTATCTATATCCACCAGTGTCATGGATTTTTAGCAGCTATCTTCTTAAAGTAAGGACAACCGAAATAAACCCTGTTGGAAATTTTAATTTTTACACGACTGCCCCAATCCCGGTGAGTTTTTTCTTTCAACATAACTACTAAACCGATTCAGATTTATGAGGTTCATTAGAATCCTTCCAAATTTCCAGGCTAACATTAAATCGAGTGTGATATCAAAATAAAAGATTTTGTAAATTGATGTCGAAAATATACATACCTTCATATGTTTAAAGCTGCTTTGTATTAAAAAATATTAAATATTTTATACTTATTTTGTTTCTTCATTAAATCTGTATTAGTTATTAGTTTATGTGTTTTTAGAAAAAATGGCAGACATGTTTTTTATATTTTACTAATATCATGCCACAATTATAAATGGGCTTATTCACTTATTCATGTGTATTAAGATCTCTCTTCCTAGATTGCATCATCCCTTAAAAGATAAAAATATGTTATTTTGGTTACAGATTTATAAATGGTATTCTCAATGTTAATCGTCCAAATACCGTTTGTGGTGAATGCTATACATAAATTTTAAATTGACACTGAATTTTATATTGATTTAAAATTTAACTATTGGTGGTGGAATGGTTAGCAATGGAATAGCGTGTGTTAAATTAGCAACACCAAAGCTTGCGGGTTTGATTCCCACACAAGACAAAAAAATGTGAGCATGAACATATTTATTTTTCTCGTTTATAAGAGTGATAGGTCACATCAAGTCAGACCAAATGGGCCCAAACTTCATTTCGCATAAATTGCAACCGAGTAACAGAGGTAGTGTTCCTGTGAGTGAGTGAGGCTCCCAGTAAGAACTCCGTCATAGAATACAAAATGGCCTTATTATGGCTAATATTACTGACGGCGTAATATTTTGTTAGTATTGACAAATACTCGTATATAACTCTTTTCAAATCGAAATAAGTTCCCATGAGTTGTAATAATCACCATTTTACTAGGATAAAAGTACAATCATCACCTCATGTTAGAAACTTCACATGACATCGTCAGTTTTAGTGCGAAGCCGGGGTGGATAGCTAGTTACAAATAAAGTAAATAATTAATATATACCAGTATGGAACAAATAATCTATACGGTAAGATTATTTGTTCCATACTGGTATATATTAATTATTGTCGTATATATTAATAATTATACTCGTAACCTTACCGTAGCAACATAAGAAGCAATTTTGTACATCCGAAATTGAAACTATATAGATATTAGATACATTATTGAAGAGAATTAAGAATTATTTTAATAATTCCTATGCAAAGATACTATCAATGTATAACGACATTGAATCGACGAATACAATAAATCATGTTGGGGAAGTACAAAAAACATCCAAGGTTGCTCCAATAATATTGTCAATGTTTTGTACGCATCAATCAAAAATAAAAAAATGCTGATTAACAAGACCAGAAAAACGTGATGATATAATGTGAAAAACGTGTCATGGTGGGCGTGGACGAGGAACTATTCAAAACATGGCTGTGACTGCGTGTGACTACCAAGGTTATAAAGGGATGTTTAAAAGGTCTAACGTTTCTATAATGCAATCATTACTTAGTCTGGCCATAAATACTGTTACAATTAAAAATAAACAAAATATTACATTTGAATTTGGAATCTGTCATTTTTATATGATTGTTCATTGTGTTTTCTCATTTTGGCGCCAATACGTTGTACAATATTTTGCGATACTAAAGTGGAGTGGGGTGATAAAGAGAACCGAATAGCTGTGATTGCATTACACAAAGTAGGTATGGAGCCCAAATGCAATTTTTAAAACTCTCCAGACGCTTGGTATTAGTAAAATGTTTGTGTACCGGGCACAATGAGACCTCCTCTGTTTGTGACAGAAAAAGATCTGGCCGTCCACGTAGTGTTCGTACGAAAAAGGTGGTCAAAGCAGTAAGGGAAAGAATTCGAAGAAATCCTGTCCGAAAGCAAAATATTTTTTTCTCGGGAGATGAAGATAGCACCTAGAAACATTTCGCGTATTTTAAAAGATGATTTTGGACTTGCAGCCCATAAGAGACGCACTGGTCATTTCTTAACTGATAATTTCAAAAAGAATAGGGTGGTAAAATCGAAACAACTACTGAAGCGGTACGCAAAGGGAGGTCACAGAAAAATTTTGTTTACGGATGAGAAAATTTTTACCATCGAAGAAAGTTACAACAAACAAAATGATAAGGTGTATGCCCACAGTTGTGAAGAAGCGAGCGCGCGTATTCCGAGGGTCCAGCGAGGGCATTATCCTTCATCAATCATGATTTGGCTTGGAGTATCATATTCAGGCTTAACTGAGGTGTTTTTCTGTGAAAAAGGTGAAAACCAGTGCCGTGGTTTACCAAAATACCGTCCTAACAAACATAGTAGAACCACTTTCTCAAACAATGTTCAAAAACAGACACTGAATATTCCAACAGGACTCTGCACCAGCTCATAAGGCACGAAGCACTCAAAACTGGTTGACCGCCCGTGGAATTGACTTCATCGGGCATGAAAACTGGCCCTCTTCTAGTCCAGATTTAAACCCACTGGACTAAAAGATATGGCAACATTTGGAAGAGAAAGTCTGCGCTAAACCCCATCAGAATTTGGAGTCTCTCCGAGCATCTCTGGTTAAAGCAGCGGCAGAAATAGATATAAATGTGGTGCGTGCTACGATCTATGACTGGCCGCGTCGATTAAGGGCATGTATTCAAAATGGAGGAGGGCATTTCGAATAATGTAAATAAAATTATATTTTACATTTAATTACCTTTCATTATGTATAACTTTTACATAATTATCAAAAAGTGTATTATTAAATTACATCAAAAGGTTTTCACAGAACTTATGACCTGACTAGGTATAGAAAAGTAAAACTTTGCTGGTCAAATAGAGTTATAAGTCTAAGGCGGATGCCACACTATTCCGCGACACGCAATAGTACGCGGGACTGCGTTTTTTACTTTGCACGAAATATTTGTATCTCATTTGGTATAAAAAATACATTTGGTACAACAACGAATTAAAATATATGTGTAAAAATAAGTAAGCGTATTGAGCCCTTAAGTCTAAGGTGAGACTTTGTGTCCTTTTGTGATTTATACTGATTGTACAATGGTTGTATTTCGCAGAGTTGTTAGATATGATACCAACCGTTTCTTTCTACACTCACATCATATAGTTCCGTCGAGGAGATATTCATCCTCACACGTTAGATAGAACTGCAATGAACTACTACATATATGAGTTTTCTTTAGAGAATTCATAAGTTGTGCCTAAAAATCGCAATTGATAACTTTACTACGAGTACCTTGGTTAACACTCTGATATTTTGTCATGTACTCGTAGGTTAAAATTCGAACCTAGCAGCTCGTACATGTGATATGTGTATATTTGTTTATCAAATATAATTTGAAGATTTTATACTATAATTAACTAAATATTTATTTCATGGTAATATTTCAAAAATATGTGGTCTATATTCTTCTCCAGGTCTTATAGCTTTACCTTTTCACCTAATTTCTTTAGAATTCGTTTAACAGACTGACCGAATGACTTTAACATTTATTTATTGATTTAAGAGGAGATTGATTGAGGATGACTAATAAATCTATCAATCTATATAAAAAAAAAAACAGAGGCAGAACATTGGGGCGTAATTAGTGATGCCCTGGCGATTCTTATAATGTAATATATGGGCCACAAACAGCATTTTCATTAATGTTAATGAAACGTGAAACAATACTTTTTTCGAGATTTCATATCCATCAATTTATCTATCTATCTATCTATATCTTTCACCGAGTCTCTTACAGACTAGGCAGAGAGAACCGAACGCTGTGTGACTCGGTCCTTACCAACCGCATTATTGATTTAATTTAGTAACCAAAATTTCCGTAAGCCCTTTTTTGCAAATTGCTTTACTTAATATTTTTCATCCCTATTTTCAAAACACTAGATACTCCGTTCATTCATCTAATGCATTTATTACGCGTTGGAAATGGAGACGAAAATATAACAGCCCACGCGAAGCATGGAACTGTTGCAATTTACAGTTGCAACAGTTCAATCCACAAGCGTGTTTCGTACAGTTATGTAACGATCAGTAACCCACTAGGTCAATGTCTCGAGTGGACGACTTGATGACACGCCGTGGCTCTTATTACGTCGGTATAGAGGTCAATATCGGGAGCGGAGATGCAAGAAGTAGCACTCAAGTGTGCAAGGCATGTCGATTATTCATTTAATTTGCGCAATCGATGGAATGTTACGGTTTTTTTTCGATCTTCTGAAAAAAGTTAGAAATGGTTATATTTCTTAGAGATTATTTAGTTATCACTTTTTGAAGTAAAACTTCTTTACACACGCTTGACGGAAAGAATTTAGAATAAGGACCCACGATTTTGAGCGGTTAGGGGAAAGGGGGGCTACTCCCCGGTACCACTCCCCCCCCCCCCCCCCCCTCGGAAGTTCATAGTTTTTGAGACATGAATTTTTGAAAATTTGTCTAACCTAACCTCAAAATGTATGAAAAAGTCATTTTACGAGCAATTTGAATTACATTATCTTGTATGGCATTGGATAAGCACAGTCGCGCCTCGCTCGCTTCGCTCGCTCGGCGGTGTTATGATCACAAGCTAACCTAACCTAACCCAATATCTTTTTATATGGGACCCCCTAACCAAGTTAGTAACCAAAAAGATTGTCTCAAATGCGCGGCTATAAAATATGACTGACGAGTGACGTTTGTTTGTTGACAGACGACCACGAATGTTACAAAATGGCCGCCGCCGATTTGCGTTTCGTTTCCTGTACAAATGCATTTTTATTGTCAGCAATCATCATGAAATGTATTTTTTACTAGATGCTCATCTGTAATTTCATAATAGTAACCATCTAAAATATTTAAAAACCTCTTTATTTAAATAATAATGAACAAAAAAAATGTTTATCATTTGAAGTTATCACATAATAAGATAACAAAACGCAATACACGTCACTGACAAGATGTCAACCATCAAAACGACAAAAATATGTACAAAATTATTGAATTTTCAAATAGTAACTCGTGGGTCCTTATTCTAAATGTGAGCCCGCTTGACTTGGGGAGTAGCTGGTGAATGCGTGACGAGAGCGAGGCGAACGGAAGTTGAGAGGGAGATATAATTTAGTGAAGATAGAAAGAGAGAGATTTACGTTTCGTATATTACTGTAGGGGCAAGAGAGAGAGAGGTGCGAGTACACATTTTCTTTCTCTCTTTCTCTCATAGCGATAGTATCGACACAGTGCAGGCCTATTGTCTGTATCACACTATGGAGCTAAAGAAGTTTTACTTCAGTCGTGTGGTCTAAAGCACACTCGGTTTTTTTATGAAGGTCGGAAGGCGAGCCTATTTATGCTTGCATCCATTGTAGCATCGGCGGCGCGTTGCATTGCACTGGATGACGAGCCTGATGGCTGAGTGGTTAGCAATGGTTTCTTTAACACCATGGCTCGCACGTTCGATTACCATACAAGAAAAACATTTGAGTGCATGAACAGGTCTGTATGTCTCGGTATAGGTATTTTTAATCAACACATCGTGACTAGGTAAATACCTCCACCTCAGAAAATCGCAAATAACAAGCCCCTAGAACGTTATTTTATTACTGAAAGTGGATGTGGTTAAGTAAGCTCCTAGGAAGTTGCTCTGTTAGCTGCAGGAGTTATAAAAAAAACTTGAGTAAAGAGTTACTCACTCAAAGAAACACAACATTCACCCAGTGAATTGTCATATAACTGCGGTCAGCAAGGTAAGGGTACTTCAATATCGGGGCATAACCTTGCACTGAAAAAAATGTTTAGTTGGATTTCCCAGATTCCTAATAGAATTCACCAAAGTCAACGGTTGAACTGGGTCCTACCTTTGATTTAAGTTGATTTTACCAATCAAAAAATGTTAATGAAGTACCAGTAAAAACAATAAAATTTATTATTTAGTATGATAAACTGTACCATATTATATGTACAATCCATTTATTAGCGGTAAAATATACATTTAAAATAGTGATAGCTACAAAATACTTTTGTATGAAGACCAACCGTAATATATTTGTAAATTTAACTACAAATTTTTGCATTAATTAACAAAGTTTACTAGTAAAATAGCCTACCTTTGCTTCTTTGGTAAATTCAACTAATCTTTTTTTTCAGTGTGCCTTGTGGTCGCTATGAACAATATTGCTTCTAATTATTTCGCCTATATTACGAGTATTAGCAAGTCGCAGACTTCCCATTTTAAAGAGCTTAAAAAAGTTAATATTTTTTTTAAAGGCTAAAATACTGCTGGATCTTCTGTGTTGAAGATCATCATGATCAGGGCTAAGTTTTGATTCGGTGGCTCAGTCGTGCATGACGCAACTTTGACACCAACGCTCGTGGGTTTGATTCCCACACAAGGAAAACATTTGTGTGCATGAACATGTCTGTTGGCCTTGGTCTGGATGTTTTAGAGAGGTAGGGCGCATCAAAGCAGCCCATCTGGGGAAGTACCTCCACTTCACAGAAAATCGCAGTCAAATAACGGGGGAAAAGTGAGGTCACCGGTAAGGTACCAAGGAGTTGCTGTGTAAGCCGCAGAGGAGGCGCGCGAGTGATAGTTAATATATCGCAAGCGTTAATAGGCTACGGTACCCGCTTTACATCAGGTGGGACGTATGTATGTATGCCTCCCGGCGTAGTATATAAAAAAAGTTACATCAAGACATATCCACTAATAAATCAGCTGAATTTGCTTTGGCGTATGGAAGAAAGTTTTGCGTAAACTATTGTTTGTACCCGCGCACACACACACACACACACATATATATATACATATATATACGTACAAAAACTCCAACACACAGCCTCTCATAAATTATATATATAGGATGAATTTTGAGAAGCTGTGTGCTACCCGAGAAATCCTGAAATGAAGAAGTAAAAATATCTTAATCATGATCTAAGAAATTTAATCAAAATACTATTGAAAACGAATACACATAGTCTACCAGTAAGCTCCTAAGGAGTTGCTGTGTTTGCAGCAGGTGTAGTGGCGCGCGAGCGATACTTACTGTATTGCAAGTGTTCATAGGCTACCGTAATCATTTCACAATGTTAAAATCGTATGAATTACTCTAGGCCAGAAATGACCTGAAAACCTACAGGGACAGACCCAGTGTCTTACGTAAGGTATTATTACTCGCGACAACTTTCCAATCAGCTATTATACTCGTACAAAAAACTATCGTTCAAATAACAAATATGTAACTATAACTCTAAATTAACAATATTCAGGTCACTTTTGACGAGCTCGGTGCTCGTGGGTTCGATACCCACACAAGGCAAACATTTGTGTGCATGAATATGTCTGTTTGTCTTGGTCTGGATGTTTTAATAGAGGTAGGGCGCATCAAAGCAACCCGTCTGGGGAAGTACCTCTACCTCACAGAAAACCGCAGCCAAATAACAACTCCCTAGAGGGTTGTTGTATTCCTGCATGTGAGTGAGGTCACCAGTAAGCTCCCAAGGAGCTGCTGTAGCAGAAGAGGCATCGCGCGAGTGATACTTAATATATTACGGTATCTGCTTTACATCAGGTTGCCCGTATGCTTGTAGACCGACGTAGTATAAAAAAAAACTTTCACATTTATTCTTTGATATGTCAACGTTTCCACACCATCTGAAACAACTAGTGGAAGGAACTGTAGGTAATGACTGCTACCCTGGCTGCTCTGCCTCGTCAACTATGTATGTACATCACCTGTAACGTGGTGAACATACGAGTCCATAATCCCCTTTGCCTGTTACGTTTTTTGTATGGGGTGCCCCTTATATTGTTAACTTTTAAACTTTCGCGTGGCGCGATTTAAAAAGACCAGCTATGGGAAAGTCTGATTGGCACGCGAAGAAAACCCATGGACAGCCGATGAGACAGATATCACATTGTAACTCAATTCACCGCTACGAGTCGGGAGACAAAGTAGAACGTGCAGCTGTTGTTGGCTTCTTCGGGGATCAACATCTTATCGGCTCATTAGTTAAAATGTTCGCTCGTTAGTCAGTGGCTACAATCGCTGTAAATGTGTCGGAAATAATTGAGCTGTTGAAATGAGATCTGTAGGGATTATTAGTACTGGGCTATTACAAAAGAGAGACGGACACCTGCCATAACTATCATATCTGATGTTACTTTCGGCAGACGGTGGCTCCCCACTCACTAGATGGACCCCCGAAATGCCAGAGAAAGTCGGCCGGGGGCAAAACCGATGTGAGTAACTCAGGGGTGTCGAGAGGTGTACTGCGCTTTCTCCGAAGTTACTCGCGGCGTTATGCCCTTTAACACTTCCACCCCTGGAGCATAACACCTGCTAGAGCAATATACTCTATCGACTCCTCTCTGGACGGCCAATGAAGGCAAGCCAGAGCTGAGAGTCCTGCGGGCCTTCTTGGATTTCCACTCCGACCGACGAAGACACGCCGGAGACGAAGGTCCTGATCGACTCTCTAGAGCACTCGGGTACCCGTGGTGTCGTGCGCACCAACAGCTCGCCAATAGCTGCCCTGCGGGGTTTTTTATTATTTATTATTATAACAGCGATAATAATATACACTCTGTGAAAATTCATTTATTAAGTATTATGGTTCAAAACATACCAGCCTCGTGATAAGCGGATCGATACACAGACGGATAAACTTTGGCCGTACAGACAGGCAGGCTGCGGAGCCTTAGGAATATGGTTACATTGGTACCTTTTGAATTTGAAATCTTAAAAAACACTACAGAATTCATATTAATAATGTATCTATGTACCTACACCTTCTACCTAGCCCACATGGCATAGTCATTTTCTCTGCCTAGCCCACAATGCCGAGCGCCTCATAACTTGGTCGTTACATTTCTAACACGCTTCTATAATATTCATGAATCTTTTCCTGCTTCTGACACATCTTTAGACAAAACACGAACGATATGGACATGTTTCATCAATTTATATAAATAATCTATATATATATAAAAATGAATGTTTGTCTGTACGTCTGTAGTCCATAGAGGACTCAAAAACGGCTGGGCAGATTTTGATGAAATTTTCAGTGAATGTTCAGGTTAGAACAGCAGGTGATCCTGTGAAGTTTGGTAACGATTGGATCACCCTTGCGAAGCTGGGTCGAGTAGCTAGTAATATCATAAATAACGTGATATAC
This sequence comes from Pyralis farinalis, assembly GCA_947507595.1. Classification (NCBI taxonomy): domain Eukaryota; kingdom Metazoa; phylum Arthropoda; class Insecta; order Lepidoptera; family Pyralidae; genus Pyralis; species Pyralis farinalis. The sequence goes on along the minus strand of OX382258.1, from coordinate 11,538,780 downwards.
TTTTTTTATCGCCTGTCTTTCATCTGACATTACATTGCAGCTTGGCGTTTTCAATAAATCTCTGCTTTTTTCTCTGGTCTATTGTCCTGGCCGCCTACTGTGGTCGCCTTTATGTAGTCGTAATTAAATTTATGTAACTGTTACCGCTGCTGCACCAATTTTTCAAGTTATTCTTTTCTTGGACATTTTTGTCTAGCTTATTCATGAAAACAGAAGAGCCCTCAATGCCTGATTGCCTCATGGCTCGCGCTTGATAATAACCAAAATAAACAGTTGCAATGTCGTTATCTACCATCGGTGGCGCATAGGGCGCATCAAAACAGCCCGTCTAGAGAAGTACCTCCACCTCACAGAAAACTGCAGCCAAATAACAGGTCTCTAGAGGATCGTTGTGTTCCTGCGTGTTAGTGAGATCACCAGTAAGCTCCCAAGGAGTTGCTGTGTAAGCAGCAGAGGAGGCATCGCGGGAGTGATACTTAATATATTGCATCTGTTAATTGGCTACGATATTCGCTTTACATCAGGTGCACCGTATACTTGTATGCCTCCCGACGTAGTAAAAAAAAAGCAGTGGTGAATGACGCGACTTTGACCGAAACGCTCGTGGGTTCGATTCCCACACAGATATCTGTTTGTGTTGGTCAGAGTATTTTAAGACAGGTAGGATGCATCAAAGCAACCCTTCTGGGGAAGTACCTCCACCTCACAGAAAACCGCAGCCATATAACAACTCCCTAGAGAGTTGTTGTGTTCCTGCGTGCGAAGGAGGTCACCAGTAAGTTCCTAAGGTGTTGCTGTATTAGCAGTAGAGGTAGCATCGCGCGAATGTTACTTAACGTTCATAGGCTACGGTAACCACCTTACATCAGGTGGGACGTATGCTTGTATGCCTCCCGACGTTATATAAATAAAACACCAACATAGACTCTCGAAAGAGAAATTAAGCTACGGATATAGGTACCTTAGTCGTTCTTCTGAGGAGTGCAACCCCTGGGGCCTGATGGGAGCGAAGGTGATCTCTGAATGACTATCCTTACCTTTGTCGCTGCCACGGCTACTGTGATCGTCTCTGCCTTGGTTGTCGCGATCGCCTTTGTCATGGCCACTACCTAAAACCCATCACTGCTGATGCCCTGATGATGCTGGATGTCACTGTGATAAGTGCTTCGCATGTGCAAGGAAGAGGAGCAACTTTCATAGATCAAATCGCTTAGGTATTATTTCAGATAGGACTCTATTTGGCCAAAATAGTCTATTTATGTATTCCTTTTATATATATATATATATGACGAAGTCCTGATGAAGCAATCCTAACTACTTAATGATAGTAAGAATATTTAACAAATGATTTATGTTAAGGAATGAGCATCTAATGAGATTTGACACTCGAACGAGCAAAAAATACGGCAGAGTATTTTTTTGCGCAATTTGCAAGTTTCTTATTATCTAGCGTACTAATTTGTCAATACTAAATTGAATAATCATCATAGTTATGTTCATAAAAGCTAATAAAAATTAAGCTAGTCTAGCTCACCAAGAAGTGTAAAGCTACATTTACTGTCAAATATGGAGAAGTCCTTATGACCGCCTTCGACTTCGACATCAGATTAGCTCCTTCTTAACATCATTACTGAATTGAAAACGGCACTCGCTGACAAGTTTCATGTTGGTACACCAAAATGCACTTCAAATGTGTGAGACATTGACCTTTTGTACCGTTCTTATGCCGTACGTAATAAGAGTTACTTAGTTTAATTGCACTTAAAGTGTCAAGCGTGATCTGCTTTGGGTTATAGTAAGCAATATTTTAAGAGATAGGTAGGGCGCATCAAAGCAGTCTGGGGAAGTACCTCCACCTCACAGAAAAATGGAGCCAAATAACCACTCCCTAGAGGGTTGTTCTGTTCCTGCGTGTGAGTGAGGTCATCAGTAAGCTCCCAAGGAGTTGCTGTGTAAGCAGCGGAGGAGGTATCGCGCAAGTGATAATTAATATATCGCAAGCATTAATAGGCTATAGTACGCTTTATATCAGGTGGGCCGTACGCTTGTATGCCTCCCGACGTAGTATAAAAAAAAGCAAAAGTTAAAGGTGATCATAATTAGTGATCAGAGTCACGCAAGTAGGTACAGACCATATCGTGTTGCCTGCAAAAACCGTTTGTTCCGAGATTTTTTCCGTTATCGTTTTATCGACGAGAGTCATTGGTATACTCATACATATGAAAAACCTTTATTTGACGAGCTCGGTGGCGCAGCGGTTAATAACGCGACTTTGTCACCGGCGCTCGTGAGTTCGATTGGGATTCCCACACAAGACAAACATTTTGTGTGCATGAACATATCTGTTTGTCTTTTTCTGGGTAATTTCTATGTATGATGTAGGTATTTACAAATAAAAAAACAGTTGTCTAGCACCCATAACACAAGCTTCGCTTACTTTGAGGCTAGATGTCGCTGGGTACTTTGTTCGACAAAAATAAAATAACAGAAATGGTCTTGAACAGGACAACCCGCCCCAAAAAACTAAACTAAGAAGAAGTCATTGTAATTCCGTTCCTCAGATAATATTGAAAAGTCGAGTCGATTACAAGGTCGACAATAAAAGGTTGACAATAAGTTTCGACTTTCTAGCTTCTTATTATACTGTAATCTCGATACTTCCTGATCCTCACTCTCGCTGAACATAACTTAGAACTGATCTATTAAACCAGACTGAGAGTAAAAACAATGACATATGTAGTTACTTTTTATTTTATCTTGGAAACTTAATTAACCCTCTTTTTGTCCGAAGGGTAATGAAGGTAAATGAAAGACAACAATTTTAACAAGTTCCAAGCTATGCTACCTGCTAAAAAAACAATGTTTTATGTTAGGTTTTCTAGCAGTGAGAAGAAACGTCGTGGTGGTTTTAGCAGATCTGTCTACCAGTCGTCAGTCAGTCTAATAAATTACTCACGTTAAGCAAAGTTAACCTGTAGCCTGTATGGATGGGTTTTTCTATCTCAAGCTTCTCCGTGCGACACGCTTAGCCCGTGCTTCGCAAAGTGGTGGTATATCGACCACACGGGGTCGATTGCAACAAGTAAGGGGCCCATCAGATTCAAACATTGGTTAGGCAGGGTCTATGGAGAGTAGAATATATATGTATAGGCAAGGGGTCTACGGAACAAAAATAATTCGACATCTCTGCGCTAAGCCATAAATCCCAGTAGGCCGACTCTACTAAAAACCTGCAACTGCACTGCAGCGCGGTGTGTGTCAAAATGCGTACATTTTGACGTGTTGACGACGACATTATACGTCGCTGTTGTCAGATCCCCACGAAACGCCAAAATGTACACATTTTGACACGCACCGCGCTGCAGTGCAGTTGCAGGTTTTTAGTAGAATCACCCTACTGCTGTTCTCGATAGCTGACGTCTAAGCTAAAGGTTTAAAACTTCGCCAATCCGCAGTTGAGCAATGTTGCCGAGTGCTCTAAACACCATCGGGTAGAGACCCGCGATTAGTGTTGAAATATAACCCAAAAAGCAAGATATCGATAATCGCGAACCACTTATCGTTAATGACGATAAATTGAACGATTGCGTACAATAAATGTTGTGTATAAATTATATTTTTTGTCGATTCTACGACCGATGTTTCGCGGTCCATTTAAAACGTTAATCATACTTAAGAATCAAGTTAAATTAAGCATGCCATACTGAATTGAATATTGCAGAATTAATCCCGAAAAACAAGTCGAACCGTTTCAATTACATCGAGTCTTGTTTGACAAGCATTCGACTAGAAATATTCGTATTTTTTTTTAAATATAACTTGTCTACAACATGGCATATATAAAAAGTTAAATAAAAATGTTTGTGATATATACTGACGAGCTCGGTGGTGCAGTGGTTAGTGACATCACTTTGGCACTAACGCTCGTGGATTCCATTTCTCCCTGTTTTAAAAAAACCCAGGCCAAGACAAACAGACATGTTCATGGTCACAAATGTTTCTCCTGTGTGGGAATTGAACCCACAAGCGTTGGTCAGAATAGCGTTACTAACTACTGCGGCAGCGAGCTCATCAATAATAAGCGCACATGAATCCCATTGTCGATCTGTTTAATAGCCTCTGTATATTTCTTGGCTGAACTAAACCCGTTGAGAATTGGTCGAGCCCATAAGCAGAGGCAATCTCTTCTTACAACGTCGGGAGGCTTACAAGCATACGGTCCACCTAATGTAAAGCGGTTACCGTACCGTAGCCTTTAAACGCTTGCTATATATTCAGTATCACTCGCGCGATGCCACCTCTGCTGCTAACACAGCAACTCCTTAGAAGTTTACTGGTGACGTCACTCACACGCAAGAACACAGCAACCCTCTAGGGAGTTGTTATTTTACTGCGGTTTTCTGTAAGATGGAGGTAGCACTTCCCCAGGCGAACACCCCGGCCGCACATTTTTAAGAGAGGTAGGGCGCTTCATAGTAGACGCGCCCTACCTAAGAGAGGTAGGGCGCGTCTACTATGAAGCGCCCGGAAAAATGTGCGGCCGGACTATATAAAGAAAAGATATAAATATACAATAGAGAATTTCATGATACGTAGTAAATTTTGAAAGTGGTTTCAAGATGTAAATCGACTGTCCTTCGGATCTTTCCTGAACTGTCTAAGTATTCTAAAATTTTGTGCAGTGATGCACAAAATTTACATTTGACCTTTATAAACTAAATCGACTGTAGAAATTAATATTTATATGAAATTATCGTTTAAATCACACTGAATGACCTTCCGTGCACATTTTCCGTGTTATGTTTGATTTCTGATGAATTCGAGTGTGTACTCAAAATCCAGTGGGTACACACTCGATTTGTATACTCGAATACGAGTGAGTACTCGAATTTCGTATATTTACTAGCAAAGTATCCGCAATAGTGCATCGTCGCTACAATCGCAACCCAGCGACAGCGTGTTCATTTTCCCACGCAGCTCACAATGCAACTGCAATGTCAAGTGAGTACCGCAACTAAAAAAACTGGAGCAATGTTTTTCTTCATGGAGTCCGCAAATAATGGTTTTACACACAATTGCAATGAACTGATTTGCGAAATTGGTGTGTAATGTACAAGCGAAAGCGGTACGCAACAAGAATAAAGTAAAATGAAAAAATAAAAGCTTTTTACATAAAAAAGGTAAACCGATTTCTTGAATCGACGCTGGTAAATTAAAAAATTAAATTTTATGGTAGGCCTTCGCATCAATGACGTTCACTTTTTAAATGAACGCGTCACCGACGTGTTATCGTTATCAATATATCTTATATGTATATATATGCATAGAGCATAGAACGTCTTCCTTTTTTAAATAAGTTAAAAATGATAAGCAATGCCGTTTGTTAATCTTTGCTTCGTTGTTATCGAATAATAAACGTTTTTTTTTCATAGTCCAAGGTAGTGCTTCATAAACAGTGCATATTTGCAATTCATATCTACCGAAGTATACAACTCGCGGTTGAGATTTATTTTTATAGTATGCGATTTTGTTTCGGTAATATTGAGTATACTATCGTACTCACACACGAGTTGATTTGTATTAGAAATTCTGCTTAATATTTACGTTCCTTAATTATTCTAGAGCTATGTCGTATTCGTATCAATAGAAGCCAATCACACTATTTGCGTAAATTCGCAAATGAAATCTATAAATTTTGTATCGCTATACTCACGACTGGAGTTGCAAAATGATCATCTTAAGGTATAAGCGATAGCGATTGTAGAAATTAAATTCTCCATTCGAGCTGTAAAAAATACTCTAAATATTTACCTTCTTGTGAAATACAATAAATCTATACGTATTTACTGATAATTATAAAGAAGTGCATTCATTTTTATTTGTTGAAAAACAAGTTTAATTTGAATTTGATGTTTTACTCTTTCTGCTTCCGGTAGCAGTAAACTCATGCCTGCTGTATGGCACTCATCGCTAGTAGATGTATGCAATTGTCATCATGGCTAGTGATCGTTTCTGCGATCGATGACAAACGATTGGGAATATGCAAAATATCGTCTCTGCTCGTCCAGCTCTTGTGGTTGTCTCTTTGGATCTCCCACTAGTAACAGTGGAGTACAGTTTCTTAGGCTTGTGATAGAGTTATAAGAGTTACCTTTGCGCGCCATACTTGCACGAAGCAAAGTTGATGGGCTACATATTACGCATATTCGATATTATTTGTATCGTATCAACGAAGTACGTACTCATTCTGACCACAGTACTTAGATTTTTGGTTTCTAAATTCTAATAAATAAGACCAGATATGATATTAGGCTTATGATACACATTAGACTAATGGAACAATTATTAAATTTTTGTATTTGCTGAGACCATTGTAAAAAGCAGTTGGACTAGTCTTAAATAGGGATCTCTTCTATAACTTCGTAGAACGTAATCACCACCGGTTAGCGTCATAAAATGCATCTATGTTTGTCTTTAATTTTAGGAAACAATAAGAAATCGCATCGTGCGAGGTCTGGGCTGTATGGCGAATGCATTATCAGTGTTACATTTGAAGCTTTCAAATATGTTCCCGTTAGCTTAGAGGAATATGGGGACGTGTTATTGTGGTGCGCTTTTCACGAACTTTTTCAATGTCATTTGAGCTTCACACGACAATTGTTCTAGGTTCTATTCCTTATATAATAATCGACCTCCATTGCTTAGAAATACCAATAGGAAAATTACCTTTTTTCCGATACTGATATTCTGTTCCAATAATAAATTTTGAGCCAATTGTACATTACAAGTACGAGTACAATAGGTCGGAGAACAAGTTTATTCGTATTTTATAAGTAAACTGTTTATTTCACGTCGACATACCAGTGGCCTGTTGTGCAGTTTGGCAGGAAACTGCCATTCAGTTCCGGTCTTCTCTTTGTGAGGTCCGTTTTAATTGCCACAGTCATGAATGTTAATCGGGAAGATGGAAAATACACTGTTGGTTTTTGCACTAAATAACGATGGCGAGTCATTTACTCCAAATTTAAGTTAGCTGAAGCCGCTTATGATTGTACTTTGCGCCAGACAAGATCGATTTCAACGTGTCCTTTCACTACTACCACGTTGGCTAATATAGAGCTAGATGGCCGCAGGTTATCTACACAACCATACATCTGTGATTGTAAATAGTAAAATGTGTTCCTATAATTTTTATCAACAAGTAAAAGAGAATGAGAAGAATCTGTTATCTAAACTTATAGACGTTTTAATTTGGCTGTGAATTCCGCTATCTCAAGAATTAGTAATTTTATTTTATTTTATTTTATTTGGGATAAAAAACAATTGTACAATCAGGGGTTTTTACATAATATGAAATTAATAGTTTTGATAATTGTACAACCAACCACATTATCCACAAATTATAATATATAAATAATAATAAAATAATAAATAAATATTGTCGGACAAATTACACAGCGCCATCTAGCCCCAAAGTAAGCGAAGCTTGTGTTATGGGTGGGTGATAAACATACGTAAATACATTTTTTTTTTATAAATACATACTTATCATACATAGAAAATTCCCAGACGAAGACAAACAGACATGTTCATGCACACAAATGTTTGTACTGTGTGGGAATCGAACCCACGAGCGTTGGTGTCCAAGTAGTGTAACAACGCGTTTCACCACTGCGCCATCGAGCTCGTAAATTATTAGGTAATTTCAAACGCATTACGCAAATATATATATATATAGAAAAAGAAAAGAAAAAATAGTACACAATATAGCATAAATCTAAAATAATATCTGATAGCCTCTCAATGACATGTTTTTTAAATATTGATAATGACAAAGCGAATACATCTTTTTCAGTAAAATTCTTATTATAAGAAGACATAATACGACGCAACGGAGCACGTTCACCTGCGTTCGTTCGGCAGAAAAGACGCCGAATTATGTTCTCACGCACATGTATATTAGTAGGTGTGCGAAGATAAATTTCATTAATTAACTGGCTGCAGTCAAGGTTGTAATGGCAAATCTTATACAAAAGTGCCTGGTCCATAAGCAACCTTCTTTGAGAAAAAGAAAATTTATTAAGAAGTAGTTGATAAGATGATTTCGAATGATGGCATCGGTAGTTGACCGCTCGCAAGAACTTTTTCTGTACCGATTCAAGTTGAACGCTGTACTTTGAATAATATGGGTTCCAGATAACTGTGGCATATTCGACTTGCGATCTAACCAATGATCTAAAAAGGTGTAGGTAAGTAGTTGTAGTAATGATCCAAATAGGAGCATTCTAGCTCAGAATAGTTGATTTTGACGATCTCGGTGGCGCAGTGGTTAGCACTACTTTGACACCAACACTCGTGGGTTTGATTCCCACACACACACGACAAACATTTATGCATGGACATGTCTGTTTATCTTGATTTGGGTGTTTAACGTCACAGAAAACCGTATGAAATTGGCTATTTTTATTGGTGCAGCTCGTCTGAGGTAGTCTTGCAGAAAACCGCAGTCAAGTAACAACTGCTCAGTGGTTTGTTCTGTTTCTACGATGGAGTCATTATTTTTATTTATTTATTTCATATTACAACAAAAAGACTTAAAATTCTATTTAGAACGATATGCTAAAAAGCTAACTAGCTTTATGCGCATACCGGGCAGTCTAATATCTTGTGTGATGTTTACATTACGCAGGACAAGAGCTCTTAGAATTAAGGTTAAAATACAAAAAGTTATAACATACCGGTGAGTTTTGTTTAGATTATCTACAGAAGTACTAGTTTCATTAGAATCAAATATCGTTAGTGTCAACGGCACTTCACTTCTCCCAATAACCAAAAACGGCTTAGTGATGCTTTTACAAGGCTAGTTAGATTATCAGTAAGTTTTTAAGGAGTTACTGTGAAAGCATTTCGGCAACGTTCGATTGATACTTCCTGTACCTATTGCAAACGCTCATAGGCTACTAATCATTTTACATCAGATGGGCCGTATGCTTGTATACCTCCCGACGTTGTATAAAAATAAGCGTAAATAATATACACAAGTATCACTGTGCGGTTGGTAAAACAAAAAGTATGTAGTGCAGTAAAGACAAAGAGAAGGGTCGTACAGGAAATAACATAATTATTGTTCAAAAAAAGTAAACAACATGCTGTTTTGCCAAGTGATTCTCTAAGACAAGGTGAACCAGCACAAAGAGATGAATGTACTGTTAACCGTGGAGGAGTAATAATACCTATCTAAAAAAAAATCAAAAAAAATTGAATGTAAGTTAAGAAAATTCTATAAACAAAACTACATTAAAAGTTTTTTTTTTTTGTACAACTTCGTGAGGCATACAAGCATACCGTCCACCTGATGTAAAGCGTTTACTGTAACCTATGATCTCTTGTTATACACTAAGTATCACTCTTCAAAATAATTTATTTTATCTTTGAAGTCCATTAAGCGTTCGTTTCACATTTTCTGAGCATTCGCTGCTATTATGTATGTTCTCGCTGCATGTAAAGTGCACTTGTTAAGGGATATATTATCGACTAGCTGAAGCCCGCGGCTTCGCACGCATGAGATTTGGGCTTTTAGTAGCCTTTATTTTTCTATAGACATCAAATTCTTTCTGTTAAAAAAAAAACAAAGTTCAGGGTCGTAGATACAACCATAGAGCGATTCAATTTTCATACAGCGCCATCTATTGACCTTTACGGGAGGCAACGTATATTTATTTTATTTTTATTACATAAAAATGCGTAGTTATTTAAAAAATACGTACTCTATGAAAATAATAAAAATAAAATTGCAAAGTCCCCCAAAGGGGAAGACATTTCCCCCTAATTTTAACAGTTTCTCATTTTTTACGCAGGAACCCTAAATATTTACGGGATAAAAAGTACCCTATATTCTTCTCTGAACAGTCCTCTACCTACCAGAGAAAGTTCCGTCAAAATCGGTTCAGCCATTTCGAAGGCTAGCCCGGACAAACAAACAGACAGACTGACAGACAAAAAAGTTAAAAATGCGTATTTAGGCTTTGGTAACGTGAAAATAAAGAGTAATAAGATAAAGGCTTTATTTTGAAATCACAGACAGACACTTCAATTTTATTTATATATAGATGCATAACAACTCCTAGGGATGTAACCAAAGCTTTACATGTCTTTTATTAATATTGTAAACATACTCGTACATAACCACTGGTGGGAAAAAAGTAAGAACAATAAAATATTATCTATGCCTGCTTCATTTGTAGATTCCGTTGCGGCGGTATTAGATAGCATATTACTATAATCATGTTCCACGTTACTTGTGCAACTAACAAATAGAGAAACAAATAGAATTGCATACTTTTGCATTTTATATATATGCAACGATATAAGTGTATTCTGTGATCATAGCTGACGTAATTTTTTTGACGAGATTTTGACGAGCTCGGTGGTGCAGTGGTGTAACGCGCTGTTACGTTACTATGGCACCAACGCTCGTGGGTTTGTTTCCCACACAGGACAAACATTTGTGTGCATGAACATGTCTGTTTGTCTTGTTCTGGGTGATTTTAAGAGAGGTAGAGCGCACCGATGCAGCCCGTCTGGGGAAGTACCTCCACCTCACAGAAAACCGCAGCCTAACAACAACCCGCTAGAGGGTTGTGGTATTCCTGCGTGTGAGTGAGGTCACCAGTAAGCTCCTACGGAGTTGCAGTGTTAGCAGCAGAGGCATTGCGCGAGTGATACTTAATATATCGCAAGCGTTAATAGCCTGTGGTACCCGCTATATGACTAATACGTATTCTGTCAAATAGTAAAAATAACAGCGGCATATATTAGCAATAGACTATTTTAATACTTTTCATAAGCAGGCAGTCTAAAATATTCACAAAATAACACTAGTCTAAATTTTTCCTTCCTCTACGAAGAAATGAAAGTGGGTTCAGTCGTTTCCGAGTTCTGTCCGGACAAACAAAAAGACAATTTGGTAACGTAGAAATACAAATAGTTGCGTAACTGTATATTATAACTTGGCTGCATTTAAATATCAATATATTTTTGATGTTTCGCTTGCATACAATTTGTATGAAACTAGGTCGTCCCTGTTAAAATATTGACGTACGTAATACATATGATTACACTCCTTTGTTATTATTTGGTTAGAGTGAGTGAGAGAAAAATAAATAGGGAACTGTAATATGCATTAAATTACAATGATATTTTTTTAACAAGACTTACCTACCATGATCAAATTAATCGTGTTGTATTAATTGGAAATTGTAAGGATTGAGTCATGTGGCGCTCGGTTCCCTCTGCCTCCCCCGTACGGGATTTGGCGTAGAGATAAGTAGATATTTTTTTTGCATTTATGATGCATGCCGTTTATCGATGTGATTATGTTAATTTATGTTTAAAAGATGTAGAGCGTGTCAAAGCAAGACTGGGAAAGCATCTCCATCTAGATGGGGGCATATTACTCGTATCATTCTACGAGTAACAAAACAATTAAAACTGCGATGCGTTTCATCAAAAATAATGTAAAGCAGCTATGTTCGAAAATATTTTTTACCATATGCTTTACGATATTTGTTTATTACTTAACTATATTTGTAGGCTTCAAAATTTCATGTTATGTAGGTACATTTACGACTATACTAAATTTCAGATTTCTTACTCAGATAGTACGTGACTCCGTGAGTAATATGGCTGTGACGCAGACTGAAGTAAACAAAAGGGGTTTGCTCTAAAAACCGTTATTTCGAAATTACTAGCAGACTTCAACTTATATATTATTAAATAATATTTCTATAAATTTTATATAATACAGTTTAATGTAAAGTCAATTTTTATAACAATTACCAAACTACCTTGAACCCCAACTTTACTATATCACATTGAAAGATTGGGGGGTTATTGTACAGTTAAGTCCATGTCAAGCTTGACACTTTGACCTTTGTACCATTGTTATCCGTACGTAATAAGAGTTACAATCGCACTTTTAGGGTTAAGCGTGCTCTGTTTTTAGCTGTGCATACATCATGCTGCTTTTTTTTTAATTTTTACGGATTTAATAAACGGTTCAAATGAAATCTATTCCATCATCCTACACAGTGATTATTATAGATTTATACTACTTCGAGTGAATAGATTGTTTTACCTATGGAGGCTTGCAACACAAAGAGTTACAACAAGCGCGCGTTTGCTTACGCAAAAATTCTTTGCCATTTTATTGGTGGCTTTTCTGGCAGGAACACGACAACTTTCCAGAGACTTGTACATAAGTGTCATCAGTAAGATGGAGATACTATCCCAAGATGTTTGTGCCTGAAATCTCTTTTCCCATAGCATCGTTTTCCAATGTGCACGCGCAGGTGACGTTGGTTTTAGCTCTTATTATGGTAAATCCACTACTAGATCACCTCTACCTACTTCTAGGGTTACCATTTCAATATTTGAAGCTTCCGGACAAGCAGTCAGAATATTAAAAAAAAAGTCCGCCATATTAAAAAAAAGTTTAAACTGAACTAAGATATTTTTTTTTACACAAGGTGGGGTGGCATTTAAGCGTACGACCCGCCCAATTTAAAGTGATTACTGTAGCCTACTAATGCTAGCAATACAATAAGTACCGCTCACTAATACCACCTTTACTGCTAGCACAGCGATTTCATTAGAAGCTCACTTACTCCCAAGAACAGGTAGGTACTGGCTGCCAGGGCTTCTTCGATACAGATTTTGATATCAGTTATATTTTTAAGTTTGTTCATATTTTTTTCAATAAATCAAAAATCCGCACAAATACCCGAACTGGATAGAATGTCAAATTTGCATACATCAAATTGGAGATCTAAAAAGGGGCCAAATCAAAAGCACCCAAAACCGAGTGTGGCAGAAGCGAGAGAGCTATGTTTGGATCGGTGCACCTGGCATTCTATAGTCTCTGCCTACCCCAATGTAAGTCAGACGTGACGCTATATATGTATGATGTATTAAATCTGGACGGATTGTAACCCTGCTTACAAAAGTACACATGTAGACATATAAATTCAGTAAGTTTAGTATGTTTGCGATAATGGATTACTTAAACGCTAAATCGAATGCAATTTATATCTAAATTATTTTTGTCAAGCATAAAGCTATTTTGATGAAAAAATGACACGCTCAGCAGTACACTAAGTATCTTAGGTTAGTAACAATTTAATTTAGAAATACAATAATGCCTAGTCCAATCAACTGTTGCACGCTGTTTTGTTTCACTTACTCAAACTCAAATTACTGTTTCCAAACCGATTGCTCTATTTGATTTGAATAACATTTTGTCATTTGTAAAGTTGAGTAAACGTAATTTAAAAATTAACCGTGGGATCAAATCTAACAAATCCATCTATAAAATATAGACACAGTGGATAGTAACAGAAGAGTAACATCAAAGAAACATAAACAAATAGCAGTTTTGACACATACTCGACTAGACTCACATTTCTAAGCGAAGTTCGGAGTCAAATCATTTGCGATCGTTAGTCGATACAAGCGATCTGACTTTACTCTCTGTGTAGTTTGCCAGTCATTTTTTTTATTCAACCTCGGTAAGCATACAACAGTGCGGCACACCTGATGTGAATCGGTTACCGTGGTCTATGAACGCTTGGAATATAAGGAATATCACTTCCGCTGCTAACACAGTTAGTCATCAGGAGCTTTTTGGTAACTTGCTGAGTTAGTTGTTATTTTGTCTTACAGTCTTAGATGGAATGAAGTAGCTTCGCTTCAGCTGAACAGATTTTTTATCCAATTTACATTTAAGAGAACTTAAATTGTTTTTTTATTTTAAAAGAGATTATTTTGCCTCTTTCTACATTATCTTCTTTGTGTTTGGGGTATTATATGTGTGACTCGAGAATATTCTCCGGAGGTATCTAACCTCCGAAGAATATTACACCGACTCCTCACCAGTACCGTCGCAAGCGCTACTTCGAATTCAAATTCAATTTTTTGAAGCGAGAAGTAGTTGATTAGTTATACTCTGGTTAAAATATATATTTTGACGATGCGCCTCTTTAAATTTGCTCATTGAGAGGCAATTCAGAAAACTGATGGTAACAAAGTCGGCGCATACAGTTTAGTGTTGTATCTACACATCTATCATTTAGATCTAAAATTTAATTGCACCACTTGATAGCTAAAGAATTCGTTACGTTGACCTAGGAATATTAAAATAATTTCGCTGCTTCATATAATATTCTTACTGTATAATTTACTTCTGTTTACCCATGAAACTCAGTCGTGTCCATGACACAGCCAAACCCCGTTTTTTTTTTGTTTTAATTGCTGGGTGAGTAAGGCAAGGCTGCTTCTAAGAGTTCTACCTCTTTTGCACCCGTCCATTGATTGTTAATAAACAGAGAGTTCAGATGAGGTTCACTTAGACTCTAAAGATCGAAAGGAAGCTACTTACATCCCATTCGTGATCTTGAATATATCGCGAGCGTTGATAATTATGTTAAGAAAAGACTATGTTGTTATATATTATAGTTATATTATAGTTGTTATACTGCATATATCTACACTGTTCTGCAACGATTACTTCTTTAAGAGGTTCCTTAACAAAAAAGTCGTCAAGTGCGAATCCCACTCGCGCACTGAAACTATTGTCGCAAAATTGTCGTAAAAAAAATATTGTCCCAAAAAAGTTTTTGTAATTTAACTACAAATTTACTGTTTTCGGATTTTTTCTTTACTTGCGCTACGTAACATAACTTCTTACCAAATTTCATGATTCTAGCTCAACGGGAAGTACCCTTATAGGTTTTGATTTCCTTGCGAGTGTCAAAATATTCGCATAAACGAGACATAAACAGTCGTAATTTTTGATTGTTTTGACTTTGTGAAGTTTGATTTATTCACTGTTCGAAGGGATTACACACCCGTATTTGATATTAATCTCAGCTTGATTGCTCTATCCGTTCCTGAGAAAAAGGTTTTGACATACAGACAGACAGACGGACAACAAAGTGATCTTATAAGGGTTCCTTTTTCCTTTTAAGGTATGAAATCCTAAAAAAGTTACTACCGAAACAGTACACGACTATTATTACTATGACTAATATTATCTCATAGCTGCATAACCTCATTAACCTCATAGAAGACCGCACAATTCCCTCATTTCCCTCCCTCCCAGTTATGTTCTTGAGAGGGAGTTACGGTAGCCTATGAATGCTTACAATAAATACAAGGAGTGTTGGTCGCGCGATATGTCAACCCCACCGCTGGCACAGGAAATAATGACAATGTATTTATTTTGCTCATAAAAATTTACAATTAAAACAATATAACATAGTATGATAAACAATCAGAACAAACAAACTAACTAATGTACAATTAGCACATTGAAAAATACAGGTGATTGTATAAAACGTGCTTGTGTCACAGCGTACCAATACCCTCCCGTCGATGCCCATTTATTATGACTAGCGATCCCCCCAAAAGCTTCGCTTTTTGCTTCAAAATTGGACCATAATATGTCAATAAAAATTATGCTCAACTGCAGTCCGCACTACATGGCAGTGAAAATATATAATAAATTACCACAAGACATAAAAACCAAGCGACATACCAGTTATTTAACAAAAATTAAAACAATATTTGGTACAAAAATGCTTCTATACGTTAGATGAATATCTTGACAAACAATACTATTAAACTGCCCCATAAACTATATTAATTTAATTCGATGTATAATTTTGTTTACTTGCCATTCTAAATTGACATAATGTAATCAGCTATTTAGATATGTAACTATTCTTCATATAATTTATTTTGTAAATTAGAATTATTACAAAATGTGTACGCATTGAATATATTGTATAAAACTGTTGCAATGCCCTCGCAGGGCTCATGTTATGGACTAAATACTTAGCTCAACACCAAATGTATTACCACATGAATGCAATTAATAAATATGAAATAATAGAAATTGAAGGCAAAGATATGAATTTGCATGATACCATTTTTCTTTTGTCTGCTCCTTAAATCATTAACTCGGACACAACTCTGAGGAAACCAACCACTCTCCACTGTGTTGTAATTCCCCAGTGGGGCTGCGTATTAAATATCGCTTTGTTCTGGGTCTCTTTGACCTACCCTACCTTATATGGATTCTCTTTACGTCACGTGTTGCTTGGTTCGAGTGAAAACGAAACGCCACATGCCTCACTCCCTAAAACCTTAAATTATTATAGCTCGCTTCTTTAACATTTATGTCTCTTTTCAGGTATGTACACTCAACGCCACATCAAGCTATATACTTATGCGTCTAATGTCGTTGTAGTAAAGGTAAGTGTTAAGCAGTCTTGAATAGTTTGATCTGTCCACGTGTATATGCTAGCCGGGTTCTGGGCTCCTGACTACGCTGTATTTTACCGGCGTGCTGTCTAGGTCCGTCATCTTGAGCGCGGTGTGCGTGGGCGCGTTGTCTCTTGTTGCTCAGAATAGACAAAACTTCTGCCAAGCATTTGGTAGTATACTATTCGGCGTTGATGCTTCTTTGGTTCTGTAAAGGAATTGACACCAGGTAGCTAGTCAAAATGAAAAAAAATCGCGATCAAAATCTTCCCCCCGCTAGCTTCACTTTGGTAGGCGTTCATTCATTTTAAAACACCCAAACCGTCGACTGACGCTTCGCTTCTGGATCGTATCGATAAATCCAGGTCTTATCACCTGTAATGATGCCGTAAACACGCCGAGATGAGCCTACTTCAAATTTGTTTATCATATCACGGCACCATTCCACCCGGACCTGCTTCTGAGCAACAGTGAGGTTGTGCGACACTCAACGTGAAACTAGCCTCCTCACGCGAAGATGCAAGTTTAGAATCTCGTGAATACTTCCCGATCCAATCTGCAGTAAATGCTGAATCTCCTGATATGTAACTCGCCTATTGTCTTGGATTAAATTTTTCACTGCTAGCACCTTTTCTTCCGTAACAGCCGCCAAATGGCGACCACTTTTTTTTTCATCCGCCAAAGTTAGTCGACTGCGCTTGAATCCGTTGTACCAACGATACACAATTGCCTTTGAAGGGCCTTCATCCATAAACACCATTTGAAGTCTATTGTACTATTCGTCCGGTTTCAGGCGACACTTGAAATCGTAAACAAACAGCGCGAAATTGTTCCCGACGCAGATTCATATTTCAATGAGACACGACAATTTAAATTAGCTCGCAAAAAATGTGGAGGGAAATTTTGAAATTGGAACGTACCTATTTTCACTTATAAAAATCATATTTACAAAATATATTTATTATAACTGGCCAGTCTCTCAAATGTGAAAACATTTTTTCACAATACTTTCTGTGTGGCCTTGTAAATCCGAAAACATAAATTTAGTAGTACAGGCCAGGATTCGAACCTGGGACCAGTTGGTCAATAGGCCGGTACTTTATCCACTGGGACATCACTGCTGTCTTCAGTCTTATAAACATATCACTTTTAATTATTTGTCAAAATTATATTTATTTATTTCTCTGATTTTTGTTTAAATTAACTTTTTGGAATATAGGATGTAATAATAGAACAGAAAAATTAAAACGTCGATGATAAGTAAAAAGTAAACTTTATTATAAATCAATCAGTAATAATTTGTTAAACAGCAGTTAAATCAATTCCTTGAAATGAAATGCATGTCACTCTTTACCATTATTTGCATCTGATCTTGATTTTCAATTTTGTTTTTTTTTTTAATTTAGCTGTTTTTTATTAATCGTTATATAAAATGTCGGTCGAAATATCGAAATCGCAATGATGATGTTAGACACAGAGGTGGACAGAGGCATGCTCCGTTGGTTCGGACCTGTGGAAAGAATGCAGGAAGAAAGAAGGCGAGTCGAGGAAGGCCATGACTTACCTACCACGATCAATTTATCGTGTTCTATCAGATGGCGATGTCAGGCGAAACTGGCGAGAGTGTATGAGAAGGGCAATTAATGACTGGCAAGGGATTTGGTGTGAAGTTATAGATACATACAATGATAAATAGATTAAGTATGGACAAAAAGCTGTATAAGAAAATGGTCAATTGAAAGCAATGTCAAATAAAACGATTTTTCCCATCGATAGAGACATGATATTTTTGTGAAAGTTGCTTAAATTAAATTTTATTAATTTTATGTACAAATTACACTTGACCGATGAAATGACTTTTTTACCAAAAAGCATTAAAATGTTTCAGTAAGACAATTTCCCTGAAAAATGCAAAATAAACAAAAGATCTATCTGATATGAAGAGGTTAGTATATTCGTACCTATTACTACACTAATTACAGTTTGCTCCAAATCCCTTTACTAAAGATAGAAAAGAAAAGAAAACTTGTTAAAACTAACCTCTAATTACAATTCATATAAATTGACAATTTGACTAGTTCGGTGGCTCAGTCGTGAATGACGCGACTTTGACACCAACGCTCGTGGGTTCGATTCCCACACAAGGCAAACATTTGTGTGCATGAACATGTCTGTTTGTATACATCGATGTCTGTTTGTCTTGGTCTGGAAGAGAGGTAGGGCGCATCAAATCAGCCCGTCTGGGGAAGTACCTCCTCATAGAAAACCGCAGCCAAATAATAACTCCCTAGAGGGTTGTTGTATTCCTGCGTGTGAGTAAGGTTACCAGTAAGTTCCCAAGGAGTTGCTATGTAAGCTGCAGAGGAGGCATCACGCGAGTGATGATTAATATATCGCAAGCGTTAATAGGCTACGGTACCCGCTTTACGTCAGGTGGACCGTATGCTTGTATGCCTCCCGACGTAGTATAAAAAAAAACATAAATCAATGAACCACTTGATTGTGCATGAAGGCCCTCCTCACCCACCAAAACGTAGTGTTTTAGCGCTTAAATATCTAACCGCTTGGAGCCTGCTAACCAATGGGAGGATATTTTAACCAATAAACGGACAAGTGACGCGATATTGATCCGGGAACTAGCCAATAAGAGCTGCGTGTTCTGCTTTACTCCATAGGTTGATATAAATCCTCCCTTCGTGTAAATAATATAGGACTAATGGACACAGCAGACGTTGTCCTACCCGAAAATTAAAAAAAAACGGGTTGCACTCCGGGAGTGCCGGCAGAAGTGAAAACTTGAACATGCGGACCAAACAGCGATTTTGATAAACTACGTTGAACGAAACGCGTAAGCGCCAAGAATTTCATGCCGCTTACAACGTTTTGGTCGCGAGAAAATAATGCCCTATGCCTATGATCTAGCGCTTCATGTTTTATAATTGTTTAATTAGAGGTAACTAATGTTTTAGCGCTGCAGCGAACTTAAGTTCTAATTCTCACCAAAATCTTACGGTCAGGGTCACGTGTCCTGACGCGGGTTTAACATTTTTTACTCATCCCAAAAAGTGCACAACGGCGCTAAAGAAGTTTTCACTTCAAAAATCTTAGAACCCGATTGCAGCGCCACCTACCGGGTCCATTTCTGAATCTAAACCATCCTCCCGGGATTATCTCAAATACACACAAGTAATTAAAATCAGTCGAGTTGTTTGGGAGAAGTTCAAAGACATACACGCGCACAACAGAATCATATATGTATATAAAGATAAAAGTATCTAATCACAGAAGTTACAACAATATTTATTACAAAATTCTATACCCTAATTATTATATTTTCGACCTACTAATAACTGCCAATCTTACAAAATCATTGCTTCAACACTAATTCTTAATTAAAACTGGGTGAATCTGTTATTCAATCGTTTCTTCTCGGTACCTACTTTCCATGCGACAATGGATAGACAAATGCAATACAAACAATGCTGGGAACTGCAACCATTGTATTTAACTAGCGAGCAAAGAAGGTGGCATAACCTATGTTAATTAATCATATTTAGTACCTGCAATACAGAGCTTCGTACGCATTTTATTTACACCAGAACCCGTTCAAGAATAATGAGCATTCCAATTTGTGTAAGAATTTTTAGAGCCGAGCCAGTACTTACCTGAGCCAGAGCTTACAGGTGACTTCAGTCACAAGCAGGAATACAACAACCCTCTAGGGAGTTATTATTTGGCTGCAGTTTTCTGTGAGGTGGAGGTACCTCCCCAGACGGGCTGCTTTGATGCTCTTAAAACATCCAGACCAAGACAAACAGACATGTTCATGCACACAAATTGTCTTGTGTGGGAATCGAACCCACGAGCGTTGGGGTCAAAGTCGCGTCATTCATGACTGCGCCACCGAGCTCGTCAAAATTAATTAATAACTCTAATGAAAAACTAATAAGTTACCCGTAATTTTTACATATGGCAATATAAACAGACGGTTTCGTTTCCTTTTAAAAAAATATTTTATTTAATTACAAAATTAGGTCTAGTACGGGAAATCCTAGATAAAAACAAAAAAAGACCTTGTCGATGATGATCATAGACAAGCATATTCAGGCACGTAGAGTGACGTGAGTGTGACAAAACCGACGTTAAATAATATAAGGTCATAATGCCGACTTCCTTTTCTATAATAACTTGCATTTGAAGGTTATATGATGTAGGTATATAAACATTGGTTATTCAAAGAAATATTTTACCTACTTATGTTCGCCTATATACCTATACCTACGGTGAATACTTGTAAAAATATGGTAAAGGTAGAATCGATCAGCAAGAAAATTATCGCTGTTCTTGCGACCTCCAACATCGGTTCATGTATTAGATTTTTAAAATGAAATTCTTTCCTGAACATCCTTTATATCAATATCAAATTGTCTATTGCCAAAATATCAAACTATCAAGGTCTTATTGAAATTAATACACTTTCAAATATTTAAAACAAAAAGATATTTCATTAACCTTCTTCTCGAATAATATGACTAAAGATTGAAATTGTACAAAAAAGTGGAAGGATGTAGGAGCCGAGTACGCTCAGCTATCATAACCAAATTTGTCATATTTTATCAGAAGGTTAAAAGCCTCAGGAAGCTGAGAGAGTGCTTGAAAATAACATGTTGTCCTCTCTACCTTCATCATACATAATATATACATAGATAGATAAAATATAGATAAACAGCTTTCAAGATTCAAGAGGTTATATATAGCTTAGTCGTTTGATAAAACCTGCTATAGATACTTCATTAGATTATCATAACTTTATTGAAATTCTGTCTAATCTGTATACTAGAGGAATCTCTCATACAAGCAACAATTTTGAGATCATCTTCACATATATTCAGTTCCTATGGCGAGCATAGTATGTAATTTTTATTTTATTTTTTTACATGTACGTTAAGGGAGGTTCGCCTATTTAAAGTACGTATTGGAGAGGTAGGACGCATCACAGAAAACCACGGCCATATAACAACTCCATTGAGGGTTATTGTGTTCCTGCGAATCAGTGAGATAACTCCCAAGTTTCTTTGTTAGCAGCAGAAGTAGTAATCGGCGAGCATACATCCTGTGTTGCGAGCGTTCATATTCTACGGTAACCACTGTCGATAAGGGTGGTCGTACGTTTGTATGCGTCCCGGCAAATTTTACCCAAACAAATAAAAAAAATTGGAAATTTCTTCCAAATTGCGAATAGTAAAAAAGCATTGGAAGTATAAGAGAGTCAGTTGATTGATAATAATGATTAAATAGAGCAAATGAATAATACATACATATATATATATATATATATATATATATATATATATATATATATGCTATCGATGTAACATATAGGTACTATTATGTACGTACTAACGCCAAGGCCAAGAATATACACCCGTCACAGTCTGTTGATGTAAAAAGTGCAAGGTTATTGGATTAAAAAAGTCCAACCATCTTTGGCATAGCACTCATTATGTTTGCAATGAAATCTAAATTATAATAATTGAATTTTAAATATCAGTAGCGTCTGTTGCTAGTTGATTTGGACGCAATCCACTACCCACTCACATATAGTTTATTACTTATTTTAAATAATCACTATAGCATATAATATCAAACATATATTCCGTCCATGATATTACGAGTGATACCGATTGTTTATTAGAATTAATTATATTATTTCGAATTTATTTCTTTAATGTCAACATCATAATTACTTACAAAAAATTAACCCCATTCTGATAGATTTGCCTGTAGACATTTCCTTTACCTTTCTTTGGTAAAATTGTTTTATAGAAAATAATCTTCTTTCTATCAGCCTATTGTATAGAGTTATCGTTTAAAACTAATGGTTTAAATTGAGTTATAAATTAGCTTTGACGAGCTCGGTGGCTTAGTCGTGAATGACGCGACTTCGACACCAACGCTCGTGGGTTCTATTCCCACACATGGCAAACATTTGTGTGCTTGAACATGTCTGTTTGTCTTGGTTTGGATGTTTTGAGAGAAGTAGGGCGCATCAAAGCAGCCCATCTGGGGAAGTACTCCACCTCACAGAAAACCACAACTAAATAACAACTCCCTAGAGGGTTGTTGTGTTCCTGCGCGTGAGTGACGTCACCAGTAAGCTCCCAAGGAGTTGTTATGTAAGCAGCAGAGGAGTCTTCGGGCGAGTGATACTTAATATATCGCGAGCATTAATAAGTTACGGTACCCGCTTTACATCAGGTGGGCCGTATGCCTGTATGCCTCCCGACGTAGTATAAAAAAATAACTAGATATGGCTTACCTTGTAATCTAAAAGCCATATCTTGTGATTCTTTATTACCAAAAGTTTAGACAATAATAGTTCAGTAACTATCACACTTGTGGTCGAAAAATAAGACTTACTTAATGTATACGTACTCACAAGGACAATTGAATTCTACTAAAAATATATTCACTCAATTACTTTGTAAGAACATCAAACATTGTAATCATTTTTTTAATTTACCTTTTTGTCTTCACGAAAGAAACAATAACGAGGTATTAATTGGCATAGTTAAAATTACGAGGCTATATACATCCAAGACTTATTACTTCTACATAATTACAGACTGTAATAATAAGTACGCTTGGTACAAACTTGGTTGCCACACATATTTTCCATAGATACTTTAAAAATGTATCTTCATCGATATGTTGTACGCAGTCTCTTTTGTGGTGTTCCAGCACTAGCGTGAGTGTGATAGCCTGTATATGTATATTATAGCTATGAATCTTGTCTACCAACACACAAATAAAATTTATTTCTAAAAATGGTACTTAAAAGAGACGTCTCCGAGAAAGAACTCCAACACGGAGAGGCAGAAGATTGATGATATTTTTGAAATATACCCATGAGCTAACCACGGCAGTATTAGCTCATGGGTATATTTACTTTTGTATTGAAACTATATCGAGATTTGCTGGACATAAATAAATAATAAATATTGTCGGACAAATTACACAGCGCCATCTAGCCCCAAAGTAAGCGAAGCTTGTGTTATGGGTACTAGGCAACTGATAAACATACGTAAATACATTTTTTTTTGTAAATACATACTTATTATACATAGAAAATACCCAGACCAATACAAACAGACATGTTCATGCACACAAATGTTTGTACTGTGTGGGAATCGAACCCACGAGCGTTGGTGTCAAAGTAGCGTAACAGCGCGTTTCACCACTGCGCCACCGAGCTCGTCTAGGACATGAAATTTACGTGAACTTAGAACTGGCCTATTGGGACCTACAATAACTTCCACTGCTGATAGGCATTTCTGGAGAGTGGTGACTCACAACTCATTGGACAGACCCTCGAAATATTAGGAAACGTTAGTTAGGGTCAGCTCGGGTGTGAGTATTCTCTCGGAGGCATTGTGAGGTTAGTTTCCGAAGTTAGTCGTGTTAAGTCCTATAGTACTTTCTTTCCTGATGTATAAAGCTCTAACGACACCTCTTAGAACGACGAATGAAGATTTTTCTAGAATTATTTAAGCGTAGCGTGGCCACAAGACCACAAAACTATTATCATTATGATGATATTGCAATTACATAATTATTCACAAATTCCTTAAATATCATATTCGTGTGATATTTAACAATAAATGTCATGAACGAATGCTAGCACTAAGCACGTGCACTCTCGTAAAGGTCGTCATTGTGCCGTGGTATTTCGTTTAATCTAGATTATATTTTACTGCAATCTTAGTGTACGACAGCCCTAACCTCAAGATGTTTGTTGTAATTAGCGCAGCATACCTAAATCGTAAAAACTATAAGTGTATTTTTATACAACATCCGGAAACTTTCAAGCGTACGGCACACCTGATGTAAAGTGGTTACAGTAGCCTATGAACGTTTGCAATGCAGGAAATATCGCTTTCCGTTGCCATCCCTGCTACTAACACAGCAACTCCTACTGGTAATCTCGCTCACCCGCAGGAACACGTCAATCCTCTAGAGAGTTGTTATTTGACTGCGGTTTTCCGTGAGATGGAGGTAATTCTCCAGTTCGGCAGCTTTAATGAGCAAGTTTATTACGTTACACTAAACAAAATATGGTCGAATAGTAAATATCACTTTGGTATAGATAAAATAACCCGGCTACACACAATCAAGTGCTTGCACTACATGTAACCAAAACTTGTTCATATGCTACCCAGATTACACATATTTAGACGTGACGAAAGAAAAAGCCTACCAGTCCGCTTTCTGTCAATTTAGCAAGTTAAACTGTAATAAGCTTGTTCTTTGCAATTTCACGCCAGTGAATGTATGGTGGATATCCTTGCCACAAATCACAACCTGAGAATCGTTGTATTGGGACAAATATGTTTAAAAGTTTAATATATCTGTCTCTATATTCTACAAAACATTAGAATACTTATTTACTATGTGTGCATAACGTGGTTTATAATTCATATAATTTCATCTTTTATCTTTCGGGTCAAAAGTTTAGGTCCGAGAGATTATGTCCGCATAATAGGTACACTATTTTTTTATTTATTCAAAACAAAATTACATAATCTTGGACATACCTGCATAGCCATTAGTTGAAGCCATCGCAGTGGCTTATTTACCGAGTGGCGAGTTTTCTATTTATTATTATATAACTTTAACATAGATATTAGTTAATTAAATTTTTGTCCTATCAATTTCTTATATATCTTACACAGAATTGAACACTACATATTATTGTTATTTACATTGATAAAGTATTTTTTTAATATTATTTACATAAAGTAGCCCATAATAATGTACCAAAGGCTATATATAAATTCAGTTGATTTTAATTCAGCACGTACGATTATGGATGGACAAGAATGTGCGAAAGATCATGTTCAAAGTGCAGTCAAGCCCCACAGACTATAGTCTAACCCGAATTGACTCGCAATTAGATGTGTATGGTGTTAATCAAAGGGCATCGTTCCTTATTTGAGCTTTTACCACCGGGCAAAACTATCGTTCAGATCTCTACTGCCAACAGCTGATGAGACTCAAGCATGAAATAGAAAAAAAAGGTCGAATTCATCAGCAGAAAGGTTGTGGTTTTTCATCATGATAACGCTACACCACACACATTTTTAGCCACTCAGCAAATATTCAGAGACCTTGGTTGGGAAGTGTTAATGCATCCACCATATAGGCCTGTCCTTCCACCATCAGATTTTCACCTGTTTCGGTCTATTCAGAATTCTTTAGAGTACTGCCAAAACTACTTGTAGCATTTTTTTCATGAGAAGTCCCTAAATTTCTACAGCAATGGGATTATGGCAACAAGTTATCGAACAAAATGGCACATATATATTATAATCAAATGTAAATAAACTTTGATAAAAAAATTTTGAATTGGTATTTAAAATACGACAAAACTTTTTCACCAACATTATATATGCATATAAAACACCGCAATTGAGAATCAGTATCAATTCAACATAAATAACTTAGCATTTCAAGTTTATATTCAAATATTAATAGTTCAATATTAATACTTTACCATTTCAATTAATGATATATATTTATTCGATCGATAGCAGTACACAACAGTAGAAACGAAACTGAGTTTCGACACATATTTTTCTCTCCATTTTAATTTGAAGATCTACACGTCACATAATATTAAACAGCCTTGACGCATTGTAATAGTCATTAACGTCAATTCTACAGAAATTTATACACGTCAGTAATATTATTATAATAGGCATTTTTATTATATGTATTATTACTTGTACATTAATAGATTTAATGCAAATAAGACATTGACCTTAATAAATAGTAATACTTATATTATTTCTTCACACCTCACCTCATTTGCAGATGGAACTTTGATTTAGTTTGGAGTTCGGAGTATCGGTTTTAGAATAAGAAGAGGTACGCTCTGTTGGTTCAGACATGTAGAAAGAAAGCGGGATGAAAGAATTACGAAACAGATATACAACGCGAAAGTAGAACGATGTAGGAGCCAAGGAAGCCCAAGACTTACCTACCTTACCTATTATAATCAATTTGGTGATGTCAGGAGCTCTAGAAACCGCCAAGCATGCGTGAGAAGAGCTGTGTCTTAAAGAAGCGGGTGAGGTGTGTAAAGGACCGCGTTATGTGGCGCTCGGATCTCTCTGCCTACCCAGCAAGGGATTTGGCGTGATGTTATAGATAGATATGTAGGAAATTTATTTAAATTTAACATATAGCATATTTGGGTGCCTATTTTTGTTAGATTTGGGAATTCCTTATCGAATATATGTGCCTACTGACCAAAACGTCAATATTTTGCAGACAGTATCCGTCAGTCATTTTAAAAAGTGAATAATTACAGTCTGTATTTACATATCTATTATATATTATTATTTACATATATATTATATTATTAAGTTACAATATGATTTAATTTAAAGAATGTAAGACGTGTCTAAGTAAGGGTCTAATGGCAAATAAATGATTTTTATCTTTATCTTTATTTATATCTTCACATGAAGTCCCTTGCGGGGTATGCAAAGATAAGTGTACTTACATATTATTATATAAAACCATGTCGTTGTGTATCCATTTCTAATACAATGCGCTTTTGATCTTCTGCATACCTAGTTATTGAAGTCATGCATGATACTCGTAAATAATGATATGGATATGATAACGTTCAATTTCCCGTCGATTGTTTATTGTCATATTTATAAACAATTTGCTGTATATTACCTACATTGATAGCTTCCGCTTCTAGCAAGTTTCACTAGAACTAGCAACGGATGGCATCTGCCCATTATCGTTAGTAGATACATGCTACCGCGGCTTGGGCGACAGCTTTTTTTAAACAAATATACGGTACTGATGTAATTTGCCGTACGAAAAAAAGAGCAATTGATTTGATTTTAATAGATAGACGTCTCCGAAATATTATTTACTTTGTATCCATTATACAAGAGCCTTGAGAGGTCCCTTTCTTGAAACGGATCAGTACCTGGTGGAAAGCCGGTTTAAGGAACTCCAGAAGTGGAGACATTGGCGAGTGCGTATCCCTGTCGGAGATTATAAAAGTGTAAGGAGTGAAAAATTGCAAGACAAAGGTATAAAGGAGAACGTGTGTACATAGTACTTACATCTGTTAAGCGAAAGACTTGCGAATACAAGCCTTTCCGACTTGGTTGTGGATGGTTGCTGGAAAGTTATGAAAGAAAGTATGGTGGATAGTGCAAAAGAAGCATGTGGATGCGCAAAGTGGGGTAAAACATTGAAAGGCACATCCCATCCGTGATCATCTTCATGATCAGCTCAGCAATTAAAGTATATGGAAAGGTAATTGAAAGGAGAATGAGGCACAGGTATGATTTCGAAATGAAAGGGGATGTACGGATCAAGTTTTCTCGCTCCGCAATATCGTGAAGAAGTAGCTGGCCATACTTCTACAGGGTTTCTGCGGTTTTATGGATCTTGAGAAAGTATTTGATAGGGTTGTGCGAAAAGAACTGTGGGACATGTTGCCGAGATATGGGATTGACGGTGCACTGCTCCGTGCTGTGCATTCCATGAATGAATGAATGAATTACTGTACTGTGGATCTTATTAGTGGTCACTAATAAGATTTTTGTATATCCATATTATCTATTCATTAAAATGTCTTAATGTCAATGCAACATTTTAACCTAATCCAAAATCGTTTTGGCTCTCAATACGATCCATCTCACAATCTAAAACTATTTTGTTCACACAACAAACTGACCTTCTCATACCAATAAGCGCATAGTAAGCTGCATTACGAAAGTGCATTAACATTTGTTCGTAACCGATGCATTGACGGATGACCGCGCTTACCTCATGTTTTATTAAAGACCTTGTCCACTCCAAATTACAGAATACGTTATGTAATCCTCTTAATACCATGGTAGGGAGTGAGGTTCATGTTTTTGTTAGGCTTGTTATTCACTTGGTAAAATATATATTTTTTTAAACTACGTCGGGAAGTATACAAGCATACGGCCCATCTGATATAAAGAGTTACAGTAGCCTATAAATGCTGGCAATACATTAAGTATTACTCCCGCGATGTCACCTCAGCTGCTAACACAGCAAATTACTGGAGGACCTCACTCACACAGGAATACAACAACCCTCTAGGGAGTTGTTATTTGGCTGCGGTTTTTGTGCGGTGGAGGTACTTCCCCAGACGGACTGCTTTAATGCGCCCTACCTCTCATAAAACACCCGACCAAGACAAACAGACATGTTCATGTACACAAATGTTTGTCTTGTGTGGGAATCGAACCCACGAGCGTTGACTAGCGTAGCGTTCCTAACCATTGCGCCATCGAGCTCGTCAAAATTAATTTATTAATCCATTAGAAAACTACGACAATGAACCCTATTGCTTTTTAAAATAAACTGCTGCATCCTTTAATTGTTACAAACAAACAAACAAACAGGTATCTGAACCAATACGGCTTTTCTTGTCATCTCGAATTCTCAGCGATGTACCGAGGAATTCATGACTGAGAACGAATATATATGAGAGGCTAGCAATAGTGTAATTGAGTCACAGCTGTATGTGGTGCACCCCTCTGAAATACGTGGTATGTTTGTTTATTATACGTGGTAATATTTGTTTTATGAACGATTTCGTTATGAACCCAGTGGAACATTAGCTTTAGCTCCAGAATGCCTCCTACTTACGTGGGCGTAGAATAGATCAAGGCGATAACTTATCAAGGAATAAAATTGATAACTTTTACATAGAGGCATTTTAGATAGATATTTATTCTAGAACATAGTTGAAGAGAGAAATTCGTAGAAAAATATATATTACAATAAATATATGTGAGTGTACATATAGTGATATCAAGTGGTTCAACTAAAGATATATTAATGACATGAATGATGATACATGTGCTGAATCATTTCCAAACATCTCTGTCAGTTAAATATTCATCGATTCTGTAATAACTCTTCTTACATAGAATATTTTTGATGTACCTTTTGAACATATTGTCAGTCAAGGACAGAACAGTCTTGGCTAGCTGATACACCGGCATACGCAATTCCTGCATCTAAGATTTTCATTGAATTTTGAAAATGACTATATTTTTACAACCATACATTATGTTCTCCCACATAATATGTGGTGCCCATGTTATAAATAGAGCGGATGACTCTCTTTTGTAATATAAAAAGAGTTTCAATATCAGTCGCTTTTCTCCACTACAGTATACCATACGACATAATGCTATGAAAGTAGCTGAAATAAACAAAGCGCGTAGTAGCCATGTCTGTCAATTGTCTATTTCTGCTAACTGCATATGCGGCGGAGCTGAGCTTACTGGTAAGGTTTTTTATGTAGGGGGCCCACTGCAATTTGGAGTTTATTGTAATTCCAATAAATACAGTATCATTAATAAATTCTAGTACACTATTGTCAATGAGAACTACTGTATTGGCAGAAGCCACATTTGGTAGACTTAATTTGGTTTTAGTTGAGTTTAATAAAAGATTATTACATGTGAACTAATTTAGAATGGCTATCTGCCAACACTATTTACCTTGTCAATATTTTCGCACCGGCGAGTAACATTACAAATTAAAGAACTATCATCAGCAAACAGTAGTATATCCCCCATTTTCTCTACCATGTAGGGCAGATCATTCACATATATTAAAAATAAAAAGGGGCCCAAAATAGAGCCTTGGGGTACCCCAATATTAACATTACTGCCTTTAGATTTGACCCCATTTATATCAACAGTCTCTATTCTGTTATTTAAGTAAGTTGCAATCAAATTATGGGCTTTACCTCTAACTCCATAATGGCACAGCTTGAGCAATAATGTCCGAACCTGAAAACAATACGCTTCTTTTTTTGAGGAATTGTATAATAAAAAGGGGTAAGTCCGATGCTAAATATAAAATTATTTTTAAATAGAGTTTAGCTTCAGCGACAGTCATGTCGGGTTTAATATAAAAAATAAATCAGTAAAATGAAGTCAAAATGGCAACGTAAAGATATTGAATGATCTTCTATCAGACTCTGATTTCTTTGCACAAAAATGTTCCTTGAACTGAAAAATATTTTTGGTTATATTTGCGCATTGTGTTATCCTGGATGACAATCATTGACTCTTATACGTAATCAAAAATATTTATTTTAATACGACGTCGTATAGTATTTCGTTACCTAATTACCTGACCGTACCAAAAGCAGGTTATTTTCTGAGCTCTTTCCATCAAGTAACACAATACGCATGCCAGTAAAAAGTAATCAAAACGAATAAATTGGGTAGTGAATTCAAATATGCACTCCGTTGATTCAATGGAGATTAGAATGCCATGATAGTTTTTATTCATTTGTATTTATTTTTCTGAAACGATACACGAAAACTCCATATTTGGCAAAAAAACAAGGATTAACAAAAGAGCCCTAAAGAATTTAACGAGCTCGGTGGCTAAGTCGTGAATAACGCGACTTCGACACCAACGCTCGTGGGTTCGATTTCCACACAAGGCAAACATTTGTGCGCATGAATGTCTGTTTGTCTTGGTATGGATATTTTAAGAGAGGTAGGGCGCATCAAAGCAGCCCCTCTGGGGAAGTGCCTCCACCTCACAGAAAACCGCAGCGAAATAACGACTCCCTAGAGGGTTGTTGTGTTCCTGTGTGTAAGTGAGGTCACCAGTAAGCTCCCAAGGAGTTGCTGTGTAAGTAATGTATCACAAGCGTTAATAGGCTACGGTACCCGCTT
This sequence comes from Pyralis farinalis, assembly GCA_947507595.1. Classification (NCBI taxonomy): domain Eukaryota; kingdom Metazoa; phylum Arthropoda; class Insecta; order Lepidoptera; family Pyralidae; genus Pyralis; species Pyralis farinalis. The sequence continues at coordinate 11,507,683 of OX382258.1, read as the reverse complement.
TACATCAGGTGGGCTGTATGCTTGTATGCCTTCCGACGTAGTATAAAAAAAAGCTGCCAAGTATTAATTTGAATTAAGAATATAGTCTTGCCTACCCATGAACACCCACAAAAATATTGTCGCAAAATTGCATTGCATCTCAAATGCATGAAAGCCAGTAACGGAGTTCGGTCACTAATAAATATAAATAAATATTGTCGGACAAATTACACAGCACGAAGAAGAAGAAGCTTGTGTTATGGGCATTAGACAACTGATAAACATACGTAAATACATATTTTTTGTAAATACATACTTATTATACATTGAAAATACCCACAAACAACACACACACAAATGTTTGCACTGTGTGGGAATCGAACCCACGAGCATTGGTGTCAAAGTAGCATAACAGCGCGTTCCACCACTGCGCCACCGAGCTCATCCTAATCAAATATACTTACATCCATTTTTACTTTAGGCACATTTTGAAGTACATATATGATACTTATGTACAACATATAGATTTATGATTAATTGGTTTATAATAATAACTAAATGGCATTTGACTCGATAAGTATATGATAAACGCTAATTAGGTATCTGGAGCATTAAGATCAAATGGAAGTAGGGTGCTTGTGAACTCTCTTAGTGTTTCGATTAATTATGATAATAATTATGAGTATGTACTTATGCGTATTTTGTAGATTTCATTGCAAAAAACTTTTATATGATTTAAAAGTGTGTATGTTAAGGTAAATTGGCAATCCTTAGTATTTTCTTTATCTAAATTTATCTAATCTGTTTATATCTGTTTGTTATCTATCTGTTTATATTAATAAAATCATAACGAAAAAAAAAAACATTAAGAGGATAAAATCTGAGAGATATCGCTTATTTTATTTTACTTGTTGTTGTGATAATTATTTAAGTAAGTGAGTTAAGTTGCACGCTCAATCGGTGTCGATTGCGTCCCGTAAAAATGGTTTACACGGGCTTAGGATTTTTCCAAAGTTAGTTGTACGCTTAGTTAACGTCGGTTGGAAAGGGTTTAGGTTCCTTATCCACTGAGCTATCATTGCTTATAGCTCAGTGGATAAGGAACCGGCCTATTGAGCAAAAGGTCTCCGGTTCGAATCCAGGCGTGTACCACAAAATTCGTATTTTCCGATTTATTTAAAAACGTAATTGTCATTTGCTCGGCGGTGATGGAAAACATCGTGAGGAAACCTGTACGTCAACCACATGCACAAGAAACTATATTTCGATAGACGTGTGGCCTATCCTAAGGAAGGTCTGGTTTTCCCTCTGGGTTGTTGAGGTATGTCGGCAGTCGCGCCAATCCTAATGGATTGGGATGCTGAACGGCGCGTCGGCGCTAGGGCGACGAACTAAGCTGTATAATATACAGTGGGATATCTCTCATCCCAAGTAAGTAGGCACTATAAAAGTGCACATGACACTTAAAAGTATCTCTTATAAAGTACCTTATAAGAACGATACCATACTCGTAAAATAGGAAGAGTATGGGAAACTCACATAATATCCCAAATAGTGTCAAAACATTTGCCATACAAAATGGCTCACCATCGTTTTAGAATCAAAATGGACCCCGTCCCCACGTGGTGCGCACAAATTAGGCTTTTGCAAAAGTCATGTAGATCACAGTGATATTTAATTATAATCGAAACAACTAGGCCAGTACGTCCACCTTACGGAAGATGGCAGCTAAGTAACAATTCCCTGGAGCATTAATTACTATGGCGTATGTAAATGTTTCCTAGTCATGTTCCAATTCAAGTAAATACGAGTAAGTACTTGATACCTTTTTCCTGTATCGTGTATCTACATTTCGTTTTAACACTTAATTTCTTTATTTCCCCCCTATTTGCTAGGAACTGTATTAAAATTCGTATTAATTAGTATTAGTAATTAGTAATTCGTAAATAGTAGGGATAATTCTTCGTTTAATCACACAGTTGATAAATGATCGTCTTATAGGCAGCCTCTGGTAAAGATGCTAGATGTTTATTGGTATCTGTAGTTTCTCGTCCGTCTTCTAGCCTTATGAAGATACGTGGGATTGTCCTGAACAAATTTTACTTTTACCACTACATAGTGTTGTGTTACTTCAAAAAAAACTTTTCATTCTTTCTTTTGAAGTTCTTTATTCTTATTATATTTCTTCTTCATCAACACTAGACCCAGGCATCATTAGCTAACAAGGAGTAGATTGTCCTTTCGAGGATCGTCTCGTGAGAAGTCCTATTTGTCGGTGTTAAAATGCAAATGAGCAAATATAGTGAAGGGCTATAGGACAAGCTTCTGCTCAATATTCTTAATTCAAGATATTTCGATTTTAAAATAAACTTGATCGATTTCCAAAGAGTATCTTACAGATTGTAGAGCGTTGTTCTACTGAACGCAATACCCAGAGACGACGAAAAATCTTCATTCATCTATGTATTTTTTTATTCATACATCGGCGAAAGACATTCAAGCATACGGCCGGCATTATTTGGCTGCGGTTTTCTGTGAGGTGGAGGTAAGACAAACAGACATGTTCATGCACACAAATGTAAGTCCTATGTGGGAATCGAACCTTCGAGCGTTGGCATCAAAGTAACGCAACAGAGCTTTTCGCCACTGAGCTAGAGCTCGTAAATGCATATAAGTTTGCGTGCCGAATAAAAATAATAAATTCTTCCAAAGATTTAATTGCAGTTTCTGATGACGATTTTTTACATACATATGAAAATGGACATCTGGAATATTCATCTATGTTTGTAAATATAGATTTGTTACTCGGTAGTGGTCCTTAAAATCTAGATTCAGCCTCTCAAACGGCGCATTCATAAGCTGGCCCTTAGTTTGTGAGCAAAGAGGTTTTATCTCGGAACGTACTTAATATCAGGCAGGACAGGACTTACTATCATTGACGGAGAATGCAAATTTTTATTACACACTCAATGTGGCATCGTTTCTACTCCTGGATGTCTGAGATGATCATGCGACTCATTATGCTTATTATTTTGAGTTACATACTCGTATGCACAAATATGAGAAAGTGCATCTGCCGCGACGTTTTACGAGACCGGTAATATAATCAAATTTATAACAGGAGATTTCTAATCGCCAGCGCTCGATCTTTTCACTTTTTATTTTATTCGAATATGTTTGATTAAACATGTATGTTCAACCAATTGCTGATTTGGCATAAATATAAAATGTCGACCAATCAAGAAATGACGCCACTTTCTTAATGACACACAATTGCATAAGGATCTTTCTCTATCGCAGAATTATAGCGATGGAAGTTAGCGAGAGCACGTACAAAGAACAGTAGTAGCTATTAAATGCTCCGCTTCGTAGTCTCCACAATGAAAGAGTTAAAGTTTTCTGCAATTAGCATATATATCGATATGACAAATGATCGCTTTTATTATTTCAGATATTTTTTCACTTCGAGTAATGCGTGCATAGTACTTGGAAGCAGATAATTGTTCAGTACCAATCGTAAGTTGTAAGGTCCGCTGAAAGACAGCAATGCCACGTGTCACCGCGAGAACTTCATAAAGTTTGCCAGATGCTTTAAAAGTTGCGTACCGTCGTTCCCGTTCTACTATAGGTATTTTATGGTAGACATTTTTGAAATTGATTTGAGTAAAATGATTGTACGTTGCTTCTTTTGACACAACAGCTCATATTTTAGTCAAGAAAAATTATCTAATTAATGAATGGATCTAAAATTTTGAGAAAAGTCAATTATTGTTTTATCAAACTTCGCTGTCAATGACTAAAACTTGTGCCCACCGTGAGGAGGATGACTGAATAACTCCGTCAGCTAATAGCTTTTATACTTGTATGTATGTATGCATATCTTTTGCATGCACGCTTGCCGGTTCTTGGGGTTCCCGACATCAAATTCTGATAAAACACGATCAATTTAATCATGGTAGTTTAGTCTTTGTCTTCCTCGGCTCCTACATCCTTCCACTTTCGCATTGTATATCTGTTTCGTCATTCTTTTATCCTGCATTCTTTCTACATGTCCGAACCAACGAAGCATGCCTTTTCTTATCTTAATACCGACACTTCATACACTTATATACTTCTTGCCCAATAAATATCAAATCATTTACAGAACTTTGTTAACCTATTTTCATGGGTAAGGGCCGATCGGACGCAGCTATATGGTTACAAATTTTAAATGGATCCTTATCACCGATAACACAGAATATAGATGAGATTTCTTTATGTATGTCATGACCAGTTATTACATCGGCACAGAGACTATTAACAATTAGCAGTGGTATCTGTTTATAAATGTGCTGATCAAATTCAATCGTTTTAACATCACATGCCACATACCTTCCACGAACAATATCTGGCTCAGCAGGCTAATATAACCATTTGACATGGCCTTTTCTTGAGCTTAATGGTATCGGTCAGGGCTCTTATATCTATAAAGCGCACAGAACTGCCAGCAGGTATCTATATGGGCATCAGCACGACAGTTGTTTATGTATGTAGGTATTGTATCTTTGCGTACAATCGACGTGGAAGTAGCCAGTATCGCTGCTGTCGAAATATTTGAATCTGGTTTTATAAAAAATGGATGATGCATCTTCATGAGAATTTGTTAATGGTCAATTAATATCATTATATTCAGTAATTAAAGCATACGATATTCTACCACTTCGACGAATATTTGCGAAGTGACCACTTCTAAAACTCAGTTGACAAGGTGATTTAAAAACAGGACATTTTCACACGTTGATGTGCTGCCTCCATAGAAAAAAGAACAACGCCCAACTTCTAAGAAGTCACAACAGGATAATATCGAACATCATTTACTGCACACTAACCGACTAACACACTTTGAACCATGGAAAAAAAACTTTTTCTGGGAACTCATGACGAACCCTTGGTCCGTATTATTAAAAAGTTTATACCTACAGTTTTCAGCCATTTCAAGTGTAATAGCCTAAGTCAAAACTTGTTCCCACGTCAGTGACATATTTTCTAATAGTGGTTGTCGCATTTAATGAGACTGCAACTCTGATATGAATGTATGTACCTCATTTTGATATTATTCTGCACATACATAATTACATGGATCAAATTGTTAACTACCTGCATTTTAAAAAGTTTAAATATATAAAAGAGCGATATATAATTGATTGTTACCCTGCAGCGTTGTTCATGGTTGTTTTATAAAATAAAACACTAAAGATCAGCGTTTCTCACGGATGTGAGGTACCTTTTCGAGGAATACAGGAACCTTGATACGTGACGCTCGAGCTCAGCACGACAGGATATCGACTATCAAGCCATTATGCCGACCAACGACCTTACAGATGTGTATGGAATTCGTTAACCGGCGAATTATTTTCTAATAACAGTACTTTTAGCATATTTGGATTTAACTAGTTGTATATAATATATCTATGCCAGCAGTACTAAAAAATGTACAGTACCTAGCGCTGCTTAATTATACAAAAATTAATCGTATAGTTCATGAAGTAAGCAGAAATTTTTATTCTGCGGAACACACCTTATAAGATAAAAAGTACAGTCAAGAGCAGATCACGCTTAACAATCTCGTATCTCTTATTTCGTAGTACATAGGAATGGTAAAATGTCGTTTAGTTATTGCAGGTTTATGCTACATTTTGGTTTTATTCGAGATAAGGAAATAAATTAACTTTTTTTTGTTTGTACTTTTTTATACCACTAAGGTGACAAACAAGCCTGATACTAAGCAGTTACCTTACGCCGTGGACATTTGTAACACCAGCGATATCACTCTTGTGATGCTGTTTCTATATCACTTGCGTTGGCGGCCCGTATTGTTACCGACTGTAGTCCTATTATTTCCTAATATAGTTTCCCTAAAACAATAGGAGTAGTTATGTTATGCTCCGTTTAGACCTACTGAACTACTAGTTACTAGTAATTCTAGGTTTAGTTAATATTCGATAATGCTTTAGAGGAGTAGGCCAGGAGTGACAGTCATGGTGCCTACTGCTATTGCGGTATCAAGTAGAGCTATGATTTTTGCTTTTATATTCCAAACATAATGTGTTGTAGTTAAGCCAATATGTTCTCGGTAAACTTTCAAATAGGTCCTATGTAATTGCTTGATGAGCTCGGTGACTCAGTCGTGAATGACGCGACTTTGACTCCAATGCTCGTGGGTTCGATTCCCATACAAGACAAACATTTGTGTGCATGAACATGTCTGTTTGTCTTGGTCTGGATGTTTTAAGAGAGGTAGGGCGCATCAAAGCAGCCCGTCTGGGGAAGTACCTCCACCTCATAGAAAACCGCAGCCAAATAACAACTCCCCAGAGGGTTGTTGTGTTCCTGCGTGTGAGTGAGGTCACCAGTAAGCTCCCCAGGAGTTGCTGTGTAAGCAGCAGAGGAGGCATCGCGCGAGTGACACTTAATATATCGCAAGCGTTAATAGGCCACGGTACCCGTTTTACATCATGTGGGCCGTATGCTTGTATGCCTAAAAAAACGACCGTTCCGCTTTTAAGAGGCAGACTTTTCTCAAACGTATATTGAGGACTAGCTGTGCCTGAATTGATGTGATTGAATGAATTTTTAAGTTATTGTTCAGTATTATTTTATTTACCTAAATAAGCAGAGTAAAATACGAGTAGCAAACAGCAAAATATTAATAGATATGTATTATGTCATCCGCGCGGAATAGTTTTTTTTTTATTATTTATTTATATTAATAAAAATAAATAAAATTATATATTATCAAGAATAAAAGTAGCCTAAGTTACTCCTTATTATATCAGCTATCTGCCAATGAAAGTCCCGTCAAAATCGGTGCAGGCGTTTCAGAGATTAGCCGGAACACACATACAGACAGACAGACAGCCAAAAATTGTAAAAATATTCATATGTACCGTGTGTACATCCATATGCATACATATACATAGTAAAAAGCGATTATTTTAATATTATAAACAGACACTCCAATTTTATTTATCTGTAATAGATAAACGAGCTGCTTAAAAATATTTGTTCGTCATATGTTGCCATTTTTCATTACTTGCAAGTTGTTTAGACCTTAGAACAATCACTGCAGAAGTTTACTATAAATGATTTCAAATGACGATGGACAAGCTCACTATCAAATAATCGACACTTGTCAATTGCTAACTCCACTTGTTCTTCATAACGCTTGTGTGCACACTGCACGACAGACTGTCTACATCTACAGGGTACAGAATTTCCATAGAAGTTACGACGGTAAACTTTCCGTCACCTACCTTACTCACCAGAGCTGATTGCGTCTGATCTCTAATTTTTTCGAATATTGTTAGCTTTTTACAGAAGAGAAATTTAAATGCTATGAGGTGACAAAAAGGTCTTTAAAAAGTCATCGATTTTCTTCCCAAAATGCAGACTTGCTGTCTGCTATCGATATAACTGACCACTTTTACCATTTTAATGGCAAAATTGACAATTTTGTTAATTTTGACAATATTAACCAATAATTCAACTAATTAAATACATGCATTATTCTTTATTCGTGGCAAAAATATTTCAGTATCGCTGCAATAATGTCGTGGGTGCCACACTTTTTAGATTTAAATTCGATATTTTTAACTTTAGATGTAATTTAGTCTTAGTTTAATTACTCACCTTTTTTACTTTTAATGTAGGTTTTTGGGTACAAAGAAATCTTGTTATTATAATTTTGTGTCTCGCCTTAACTGATCTGGAGAAATATTATTAAATGTATACTTTAAATTTTTCCCTTAATTTTAAAAGGCATTTTCATAGATGTGGACCTATTAGTCCTTGATGAATGAAACCAACGTTATAGTTTAACTATTTATATATATATATATATATATATATATATATATATATATATAGTTATAACTTTGACCAAATAAAGTTAATAATTTATAGAATGATGGTGTTATTATAAATGTATTCGTTTTCTTCGTCCTGTTACCTATAGGTACTGCCTAAAAATCTGGTGGCAATAAGCCAGACGTCAAAGCCAAAATAGGAAATATCAGTCGAAGATTTTATTTTGCTCATCGTTTTAGTTCTGCCAACGTTATCATCGCAAATATCGTTGGCAGCAGTGAACGAAAAAAGGATGTTTTTCGTTCACTGGTTGGCAGACATTTCTGACCATTCAGATCTAGTTGGAATTTCCATTGTAATAATAAATATAGGCCCAAGTGACTACATAAAACGATACACAATACATACTAAAAGAAAACAAGGGCGTCGTATTACATGAGACAGGCTGAAAAGTTATGGTTTTGATTAGCTGTCCTCTGAGTTATCTTGTTTCATAAATATTATGGACTGTTCCGCCCTCGGAATTTCCATTCCCACGGGAATCTATTATGGTAATAGAAATTATAATAAAACGCTTGTGGATAATTGGACACTTAAAGAAAGAGAGAATTCGTGGATACAGCTGAAATGCGTATAATAATCATATAGCGAACTTGAAATTAGAAAGTCTTGGGATAGTAAATTAAGATTTTTCAATGTATTTCCATAGACATTGTTCGAAATTTATTAGTTTATAGTGGGAAGTAGGTAGGTAAGTAGGCATCATAGCGTAAATCGTAAAAGCCGTCTATGTACTTACGTTCAATAAGTAAAGTACTTTCGCTTAAAATGTAGCCAACTTACATTATTTAATTATTTTTATATTTTAATATTACCGAAATTGTGTTTTACGTAAATACAATTTCAATGCTTAAAATGCAATAATTTACTAGTATATTAATCCTCTCTAAAAACAGCTCATTTGCATCTAAAATTTTGATCATATGTTAGCGACGAGCTCGGTGGCTCAGTGGTGGAACGCGTTACGCTACTTTGACACCAACGCTCGTGGGTTCGATTCCCACACAGTACAAACATTTGTGTGCATGAATATGTCTGTTTGTATTGGTCTGGGTATTTTCTATGTATAATAAGTATATATTTACAAAAAAAAAATGTATTTACGTATGTTTATCAGTTGTCTAGTACCCATAACACAAGCTTCGCTTACTTTGGGGCTAGGTGGCGCTGTGTAATTTGTCCGACAATATTTATTTATTATTTATTAAATAAATTCTTATTCATTTTGACTCAAAATTATTACTGACACCTTGAAAGTCGTCAGGAATTCTAAAGTTCTTGACAAACAAGGAAAAACTACACTGCAACTCGTAAATATGTGACATTATTAGCAAGTGTATGTAAATTTCTGTTGTTTGTACATATTAGATGCAAAAAGTTCTGCGGCCGATAGTTTGTTGGTAAACATCCTGAAGCCATGAATTGTTTGTCGTTTTCTATGGATCAGTGTTACACAATTGTCAAGGTTTATTTGTGTTCTATCTGCAGACGTAACTTATGTGACATAATTTGAAACGGTAACCAGTCGTTATTGAGAAATAGCAAAAAACAAATATAGTCTCTCGAGATAAGTCTCGTTTCTAAGTAGTAAAGTCGATGGTGCTTATTAAAATGTACAATTAAGTCCTTATTTAATTTTCTTTAGTTATCAATCATGAAGTAATATCAGGCGAGGATATAACAGATGTTTAATGATGTGAATTATGATTAAAATAAAAAGAAAATGAGTAATAATAAATATGTAATTTTAAATAATACAAATAAACGTAATTAATAAAAAATGTGTAATATTACTGCTTCCACGGATAAATAATATTTCTATGACGTTGACGAGTGGCGGCCGGTAGCGGAGTGGTTACGAATGCTACTTTAATACTAAGGTTACACGTTCGATTCCCACAGAGGACAAACATTTCTGTGCATCAATATGTCTATGTATAGGAGTGACATACGTCGGACCGCGTAGAAAACCGCACCTAAATAACAAGTCCCCGGAGGCTTGTTGTATTCCTGCGAGTGTATACATCTTGCTGAGTTATCAGCAGGGGTGGTAACGTACGAGTGATATATGATGATAGTGTATTACAAGAGTTTATAGGTTACAGTAACCACTATACATCAGGTGGGCCGTATGCATGCATGCCTCCTGACATTGTATAAGAAAATGACGTTTTAAGAAAGGTAGGGCGCATCAAAGCAATGAGTCTGGGGAAGTACCTCCCACCTCATATAAAACCGCAGCAAAGTAACAACTCCCTAGAGGATTGTCGTGTTCCTGCGTGTGAGTGAGGTCACCAGTAAGCTCCCAAGGAGTTGCTGTGTAAGCAGCAGAGGAGGTATCGCGCGAGTGATACTTAATATGTATATATCGCAAGCGTTAATAGGCTACGGTAACTGCTTTACATCAGGTGGACCGTATGATTGTACGCCTCCCGACGTTTATAAAAAAAAAAATGTTTTACGACTATTAAGTTATGGAACCAAAATTATAGACAATTTAATTTGCAACAAATAATGTTTTTACAAATTTTCTGTGCGATTAATACTAGTAGTTTGCCCAATATAGTGTAAAAACCATTCGCAGCCCTTTTCGAGACGCCGCTCGACCGTGGGACAAGCGTTGTGACCCCACAAACATGGATTTAACTTTACACTAACCCCCTCTTGACATCCAAAAAATAAAATTGCATGCTCCGACTTTTACAACCCCAAATTTAACTTTTCTATGGACTATAGTTCCTGAAATTGAAAATAATTTGCTGTGTTAACAAAGGGGTATACTTAATGTATTGCAAGCATGAAAGAAACAACCTATGGAGATCCGATGCCACGATTTTGTGTAGTAAATAAACTCACCAGTACGGGTCGTGGGTACAGCCATGCAATTCTGTAAGAGCAAACATCCTTACATCCTCGGAAACATCGGTTGTTATAGCTTTGAACACAAAATTGCAATTCCTTAGTGTCGCTTTTCATGGTTGTGCGACACTAGCGCCTCAAGGCTGCGTTTGGAATTGGAATTCTACAAGGCAAACAGCCTCGCGTACGCTTACAGCCTTATAGAATACCAAATAAAAAGCCGTGATCGCAGTAGACGATGTCAAAGCTGTGACATCTGTGATCACAGCGACGCACACAGCCATTACGAGTCGCTTAGAGAATTGCATGGCAGTATAGAACGTACAGCTGTTATTGTGTATTTCACGGATCTATATCGCGTCACTTATCGCTTATTGGTTAAAATATGCTGGCATTAGTCAGTAGGGTTGTATCGCCAAGATATTTGAACGCTTAAACACTACGTTTTGGTGATTGGGTGTGGTCGACATGCGTCGTCAAGTGGTTTATTGGTTTATGATTGCAAGCAATCATAGTCTACGGTAACAACTTTAAGTCACGAGAGTTGTTTTCTTGTATAGCTCCTGGCGTTGTATAAAAAAAATCCTCTTATACAAACTATCTATCTATCTATAACTTCATGCCAAATCCCTTGGGGGGTAGGCAGAAAGAACCGAGCGCCATAAGACGAGGTCCTTACACACTTCACTCGTTTCTTTAACATTCATAACTCTTTTCATGCACGCCCGCCGGTTTCTAGGACTATTGACATCACCTTCCGGTAAAACACGACGTATTTGGTCATGGTAGGTTAGTCTTGGTCTTCCTCAGCTCCTAAATCCTTCCACTTTTGCATTGTATATCTGTTTCGTCATTCTTTCATCCTGCATTCTTTCTACATGTCCGAATCAACGGAGCGTGCCCTTTCTTATCTTAACACCGACACTATCTTTCAGACCAACTCTCTTTCTTACGTCATCATTACGAACGCGGTCAGCAAACGTTGAAACTAACTATGAAGAGTTTAATAGATGCAAAAGTTATTTTGCGAAAGTCAAATTTGCAAGCAAGCAATCTAAACTTTGTTGTTTAAAATGTTAGCTTCCGGTACCGATTAGTACACTAACAACATGCATCTACTAACGGTAGTAGGCCCGGCCGGCGCAACTTCGCATGAACTAATCGCTTAGCGGAAGTACACAAAGTAGTTTAGATCGAATTGCTTGTAAACTAAGAAGAACATGGAATAAGTACGATAAAAATTGTGTGTACACTGGACTTTAAAAAGATTGAGTTAAGATTGATAGTATGTCGAAACTAACCAACCAATTACTGATCGGTGTTTTGTAAAATGAACAAAAAGATTATAAATGTCATTGTACAAATTTACAAATAAGAGTTTCGAGATGCAAAGTCCAAGGATTGCTGGTTGAGAAGCAAATAACGTCACATCAAACGTAAAATCCTATTTAAGTAACAGTAGATTCAGCTCGGATTATCGTCTATAAGACGAGTCAGGTCCATTTCTGTAGCCTTGTGCAGAAAACCGTTCTGACTCACTCATCTCGGATAGCGTGAAAACAAGCTTCGCTCCTTTTTCGATAAAGTACGTATTCTTTACCGCAACTATATGCAGTCTGTTGAAATGTCAAATTAAATAAATAAATGCAGTATTTTTTTTCCATCGGATCGAATGACTTCCATCATCCTTGACTCAAAAAGATATACTCACTTGAAATATTTAATTATTCTAATCACAATCTGTAGGTTAATGTTTGAAAGATAGTTTTGGTGTTAAAATTGAAGAGGTATGCTTCGTTGCTTTGGACGTAACGCGAAAACTTCAGCCGACGAAATGTAGAAGCTGACGAAGGCTAAAACTCGCCTACCACCTTCAAATTGGTTGTACTTTATCAGAATGTGAAGAAAGGAGCCTTGGAAACCGGCGAACGTGCATAGGAAGAGCTATGAATGTTAAAGAATTGGGTGAGGTGTATAAGGTCGGTTCTCTTTACCTTCCCAGCAAGGGACTTTGCGTGAGGTTATAGATATATAGATAAATGAATTAAATAAATTTGTAAACTATATTCATTAAGTATAAAATATTTATTTTTGCAAGTCTGCATAATCGTTGTAGTTTGTAACTCTAATTTTTGTTCGATGTCATTAGGCTACAAGTTTCAGTAGATTGGGGAAAAAATAAAATATAATTTATTTGATAAAATTAAAATATGTACTATTTAGAATTTTTCGAAAAAGACAATTGATGTAAAAAATACCCCAAAATTAAACTATAGATCGTACATAAAATAGATCGCTTTTGCTGTTACATAATTAATCTGTCCTTTTCCCAATTCATCTGAAGGCATCACAATGTGACGTTATATATACATATATATTTATACTACGTCGGGAGGTATATAAGCTTACGGCCCACCTGATGTAAAACGGGTACCGTAGCCTATTAAAGCTTGCGATATATTAAGTATCACTCGCGCGATGCCTCCTCTGCTGCTTACACAGCAACTCCTTTGGAGCTTACTGGTGACCTCACTCACACGCAGGAACACGACAACCCTCTAGGTAGTTTTTTTTTTGGTTGCGGTTTTCTGTGCGGTTGATTGAGGTACTTCAAGAGACGGGCTGCTTTGACACACCCTACCTCTCTTAAAACATCCAGACCATGACAAACAGACATGTTCATGCACACAAATGTTTGCCTTGTGTGGGAATCGTACCCCACGAGCGTTGGTGTCAAAGTCGCGTCATTCACGACTTAGCCATCGAGCGCGTCAAAATATATATATTATATGTCATGTATCCTACTATTATTATAAATGCGAAAGTTTGTATGTATGGATGTTTGTTGCTCTTTCACGCTTAAACGGCTGAACGGATTTTAATGAAATTTGGCACGTAGATAGATTATTATCTGGATTAACACATAGGCTACGTTATTTGTCTCCACGCGGGCAGAGCCGCGGGCAGCAGCTAGTATATTATATATAACACGACTAGCGGTCTCCCGTGATTCGGAATTGGAATTTTGTATACACGTTTAGATTGGATGACAATGCATGATTATCCCAAAAAGTTATTCTTAATCCAATATGGCAGACTCCTAAAGATCGCGGGATAGTTATTTTTAATACACTCCCTTGATATGGGTATTAAATGAAGGGCCTTGCTGAGAAGAATACGAAAAATAAATTGCTGTCTATTTCAATTCAATATGGCAGACGCCCCAAGAAAGCGCATTTTTGTTAACTACATATTTTTTTTTTAATAATATTTTATTTATTTGGTATACCTAAGTACTGTTATTAGTACTATATAATCATTTGAATTGAGTAAAAACTTGTTACTTCGAAATTACAAACGGGACAATTCAACTTTATTTGTTATTGTTGTTTATATAGATAATACTCCTATGCCATTTTAATTTAATATTTTGCGATAGGCCTACTTTGCTGCTTAATGCCTAGCCTTACTTACGGTTTAGGTATAAATTGTAGTTATAGTCATAATACTGAACAGGACTGTAAACTGTGGTCAAAATACGATGGCAAATCATAATTTGGCTAGTATATCAGTTCCCGTGAGTCATGATCATAACTGCATTGCCTGCAGCAATCAATGAAGTTATTCGATGTGTTTATAATGCATCAAGAATAGTGAAGGGAATGTGCTTGTATATTTAGTCAGAAACTGTTTATGGTAACAGTAATTTTAGTAGTTTAACGGAAATTCTGCAGTAGTAAAGTTTGAGTATTAGCCATAAGTTCTAATTTGACGACCACGGTGATCGATGGGCTAGCAAGGGTTAAATTATGTGCATGTGACAAGTCTGTTTGTCTTGGTCTGAGAATTTTTATGAGAAGTAGGGCGCATTGCAGAGCAGCCCGACTGGGGAAATACTTCCACCTCACACAAAACCACAGCGTAGACACTATTCTTGAAGGATTGTTGTGTTCTTAAGAATGAGATTACAAGCAAACTCCTAAGGAACTGCTGTGTTAGCAGCAGAGGTAACAACGCACGAGTCACACTTCCTGCATTGCAAGCGTATATAGGATACGGTTTGGCTGTATGATCTAATAAAGGTTTTGATAATATTATAAAAAAGGCAGTTTTATTATGAATTATAAATAAATTCAATAATAGTATCTAGTTTAGCGCTTTATCTACAGGTAGTGACCAGATCAATATAATATAAAATCTTATGACACCCGTTGCGACAACCTAAAAATACGGTAACTAATCAAACAATTTCATAAAGAATAGATGTTACGCAGGAATTAGCCTCGCTTTTCGAACTGTTTGAAAGCTTAGTGGTACTTTATTTAAGCTAATGTTTTATTGGTGCAATGAAACGAAATTATTTCTATTGCCAGCACATCACTAAAACCTCACGCCACTAATTCTTGTTATTAGAGCAAACAGTCCTAAATTAAGACACTTGACATTAATTGCCTAACTAACGCAATATTTGATTAGTAAACTGATAAGATTTTACTTTGGCCTTGACTGCTAGTCATTGCATTAAAGACTGCACTGATACTGATTGTCTACATTTACGTTCCTAAAACACGACTGTAAATTTATCCCCTTTGAGGATAAGCATGTTTACTAGGGATCCAATTAGGAACTAAACACTAACACGCCAAATCCGGCGCATGAACTTGAGTACGGTTGACATAACAAATTTACATCATTCTGGCAGTTCCATGTCACGCGCTTCATTCATTTGACCTTTGCAGAGACGAGTTTCGTAAATTTGTCGCATGTTGCTTGCAATGTTGTCACAGACACGAATACTCGCCCCTCTATGTTTTAATAGAGAATCTGTTTCTTCTTCTTAGCTTTAACCCGTTTCTTAGCCCATTATGATTGCCGGGGCCCGCTACCTAAATCTAAGAGTTTGGTAAAGACGCTGATTTTAAAGAGCGCCTACTGTCAGACCTCTACAACTCAGAGGAAAAACCAGACCTTTCTTAGATTAGGCCACGCGTCTGTCGAAATATAGTTTCTTGAACTTGTGGGTTGACTCGCGATGTATTCCTTCACCGCCGCGCAAATGATAATTACAATATATGGGTAAGTCTCAAAACACGAATTTAGTTGTAAATGCAAGGATTTGGTCAATAGGCTAGTTCATTATCCACTGGGCAACAGGTTTAACATTCATGCTATTTTTTTAATAGAGACCATACTATAACCTCGAAAATATCTGTTACATGTGGCATATTGAAAGAGTCAAAAACCGAAAACTGCCCGCTTACATTAAAAGAAATAGAAAATCAATTACGAAATAAAAACTTAAACATGTCACTTTTTAAGACTTTTTTTGAGGTTTCCACTGTGGAGTCGTTTCAATCCACATTTTATTAACGACTTTTGGCACGGCCTAAGTCAGAGAATTGCCAGAGACTTTAATTGGCGTTTAGCGAAGAAGACTCATCTCGTAGCTCGTGTATGCGTGGTTTAGTGAGAATACGTGAAGTTCTACCAGCGACACATCATCATCATCATATCAGCCGAAAGACGTCCACTGCTGAACATAGGCCTCCCCCTTATGAGGGGGTTTTGCCATAATCACCACGCTTGGCAGGCGGGTTGGTGATCGCAGTTTGAGGCAGTGCACGAGATGACGCTGCTGTTCGTCATCCGGTTGTGTGCTTCCCTCAGCCGACTCCTACGGCACCTACGGGACGAGAGGGGGTGATGACACACAAAGATTACAGCGACTGCTATTACCAAATCTAATACTGATACTGTACGTCAATTAATTGAGACTGACAGAAAACATTTGTCAGCAAATTCGTACTGTATTGAATAATGGAATGAGTTGCAAGAGATTTGACATCTGAAAGTAAAGAATCTTTGCACTCAATGAATACTGCATGATTTGACGGAAGACCAGAAATGGCATTGTTGTGAACTCCTTAGATTATAAGCTTTTTTTATATAAAAGAATTTATTGTTTTGTTCTGTTCAGTTGTCAAGTTGACTTATATTTTATTGTTGTATTTTGTGTTACTGTGTTTTTGTCTGTAAATGTAGTTTAATTTTATTATATTTATTCTACCAATTCTCATTTAGTTCTCATTTCTCCGTTACAGGCATCGTGTGAGTGGAAAATAGAGAGCAATCAATAGCTGCTATGATAATAACGGAAATAATATTAGCAGGATCCTTGTAAAGATTTCCCAACTAGAAGGCTAAGCAAAGTCGAACTATGGTTAATTCTTTTTTCGGCAAATGAGGACTCGTATTCATAACAGTGTCGCTTGAACACTAAATGTCAGTGACTGTGGGTTTGTATGCCAATACTTTTTACCTGTGTCTTTGGAATAGTTTGTGAAAAGCGCCCTCGATGCAATGTCGTGCTATATAACACGATAGTTCTTTTATTTTTAAAAGTTCAGCATAGTGGCTCCGCTTTGCCTGATAGTAAGCGGAAGAGGAGCCCAAATCGCAACTGCAACTAACAAAAGACTACACAGTGTCCTGTCAGTTGTCGCTGCCATGCTGACCCGCAAAATGCTTCTTCACGCTTCGTTTGATGGATCCCATATTGTAGGAAGGAGGGAACACATGTGCAGGCAAGGCGTGATATCGCAAGCCTGCACGTGTGGTTCTATGAAAGATAGGAGAGGGTGGGATAAGGAAAAACAGTTCTTCAGAGCACTCACCATGGTAAAAGCGGTAAAATACGCTTAGCGAGCCTACGGAGTGGAAGAGGTTCTAGGTTTTTGGTGACCTATTTGTCGTCGATTATGCGGATAGCCCGTCGCTGCGACCTATCGAGAGCCTCATTTCGTCAGCACATTCTACTGAAGTAACGAAAGTGTATTTGAAAGCTTCATATGTCGAGCTAATGCCGTATCCTCTATATAGCCCGGACCTTGCACCTTATGACTTTTTTGTTTTCTAAATTTAACGTACAAGTCTTAGTCCTTGATCGGACTAGGCAAACATGTCTAGCGGACCCTGGGCTCCGAAGCAAAAGCGTAGGACGCCACCGGGATTAACGCACGGATGATGATGATGATGTTTTCCTAGTCCTGAATCCGTAGCGAATGTTTCGTTCCACGAGGCCATTCAACAGATACCTATATAAAAATATATAAATGGGGAATATACTTTTAAAAACAAGAATTGCGTGATAAGTTTATACTTCTTAGCAGGTATTTTTACCAGAATCCAGAAGTGTTGATTTTTGTAATCTAACTTTAAAATAAAAGTGTCGAGTTGTGACAGTGTGTCTAAAAATGACCATAAAAGTTCTTGATGAAAATTAAGAATATCAGTCTCCTTTTATAACTACTTACTGCGACATCAATAATATATAATTTTATTAATGTAATTTTTATTATGGTAAGTATTCAGAAATATGATTCTTATTCATGATTTTTATCAACAATTATGATCTCATTTGAAAATATTTATTTTTTGAAACTTTCCGACTTACAAAAGTTTCAGTTTTATAACTCATTTCTGCAAATTTAATTACATAATACTTCTAAAGATATATTTTATATCGAAAAGAAAGTATAATGTGAGATACGAAAATATGACATATATTTTAAAATCTGATTCAGTAAAATTAATTATTACTACTTTTTTGCTAACGCATGGATTGATGCGCGCGAGTGGGATACGTTTGTTGTCGTGGCTCGGGTGGTTCAGCTATAAATAGCGTATAGGTACGTCCGTTTCAAGAATGCAAATGCTTGCTGCAATGATATTGTCAGAGAAGAGGGATGGCTTCCTAGTTTCTTACCAGTTATTCCGGACAGACTATACGATACCATTTGATAAGATCTTTTTAGTCTTTTTAGTCTGTGATAAACAACTATGATTCATCGCTGTAGTGCAATAGATCTGTTTCAATTCAATGTTCGCGTTATTTAATCATTTATTTGCTAAAATACAGTTGGTAAAAAAAATAATTAAATGTAGTACAGTACAATGTATTTAGCCTGGAGGAAAGCATGCAAATATTTTTATACATAATACATTATGTCACATTAAAGTTTGAGTTAAGAATTAAGTTTTTTTTAATTAGTAAGAGATAGCATTAACTTAATTTATTTTAAACAATAACATGTTTTGTGCCCTTAATAAATAATATTAAGGGCTCAAAACATGTTTTCTCCAAACGGTCAAAGGAGGAATTCTGTAAATTACAGTTTTAATATTCCTTGATAGTAGAGATTTTATGTAATTTGGACCTACTATATCGATTGCTGCTGAAACGTAAAATGTAGATATTTTTTTCAAAATTATAAATACTTGAGTCAAAATTCATCCAAAATACAATTTGGTATACAACATTATTTTATTAGTACCCAGTTCATATTGTTTTTATAGTGAAAATCTCTAAACGCACGTTGAGCTATTTTTATACGGGAAAATCTTTTATACGGTTGTTTTTTGGACTTCTACAGGGCCTTCGACCTAGTGTCATATAAAGTGCTATGGGGAAAGATGGAGAACAGGCGTGTGCCGGTGGACTTACTCAATATCTTTAAGTTCTGGTATAAGCACCAGACAAATTTTGTTAAATGGTCCGACGGTATCTCGGATGCATACAGGTTGATGTGTGGGGTGAGGCAGGGGGATTTCGTCTCCCAAGCTCTTCAACCCGTATGTTAATGATCTTATAGTTGAACTCAGCAGAATGCGAGTGGGGTGCAGCGTGGTATAGTCATGAATAATATTAGCTATGCTGATGATATGGCGCTGCTGGGCCCAACAGTGTGGTTAATCAATGAAATGCTCAAAATTTGTCAGAAGTATGCGACTACATATGGGCTAATATATAATATAAAGAAATGTGAGTATATTGTCTTTAAGTCCGCCGGTAGATATTCCGTAAATACCCCACCTATAACACTAAATGGCTTGAACTTGAACCGAGTGACAACTTTTAAATATCTATGACATCTTCTTGCCGCCGACCGTAAAGACAACGCTGATATAGAACGGGAACTTATTAATTGAAATCACATTAATTAACGTTGCCATAAGAACACAGGTTGCCACCTGTTTGTCTTATTTCTCTTGTGGTTCGCATTCGAATCTTCATATATTTGTGAAACCTTACTTTTATAATTAATGTCGGTAGCAGTTTTAAAATATGTCAACTGTGAATCGCGAGATAGTTATGTAGATCGCCCTGCACTATTCTAATATGCAAGCGGTACAGATGAAGCATGTCTAATTGTTTATGCAGTTACAATTATATTAATGTGTTCCTTCCAGCGATTGCAACATGAATTAAACTCAAGTGTGGGTTCGAGTGTGCTCTCATGATTATATTAAGACTAATTAATGTATTAAAACTTTCATTGCTATTTTATTACGCATTTTTGTTCATTGCGTCTTCACTTCAGATTATTATTATCTTTGATATTTTAGGGTTCCGTAGGTACTTCAAAAGAAAAAATGGAACCCTTACAGTTGTATTGCACCCGTACATTTGTCAAGATCCTTTTTTCAGGAACGCGTGGAGGTAGAAGATGAAATTGATATTAAAAACTCAAGTCTACAATCACGTGGAGCAGTGACAACATCAAACTTCTAAGTCAACTCAATCAACAGATACGGCCGTTTACGCTGCATATTTTGACACTCGCAAGGTTACTTCCCGTTGATTCCGATTCATGAAATTTTGCAAGAAGCAATGTCATGTTGAATAAAGGGAAAAATCCGAAAACCGTAAATTTAGAGTTATATCGCAAGAATTTTTTTTCATAGGGTTTTTGCTATTACAAACATATTTACAGTTGGTAACCTGACCGCGACCTTACTACGTCAATGTACAAAGACGAAAGTTTTCCAACGGATAGGTTATGCTTTTTGAAAATTGATTTTGGGGGCAAATAACAACGTAAACACGAGAAAAATCTTCGAGACTGGATTTCCGTAATGGACAAACTGTTAACATACCTACTAGTTTGTATGAAGCCCTTGGAGCGCGAGTTAGTTGTATAGGCCGGTCTAAAAAATGAATCATTTACAAAAACCTTTAAATAAAAATTTAATCTGACTACTCAAGTCGACGCCTGTTCATTGATTTCTTTATCTTTATTGACGTCAATTTTTACACACAATGAAGTCGGTTTCTACGTTATTTGCAGGTTTTTACTTAATTATTACATCAAATTTTAAATCGGCACCAACATTCATATGTCTTTCATCACAGAAGTATACCAATGAAAAACAATCTAGGAAAGTCAATGACAGTCGATTATATATATACTTTTGATTTTTTTTACTTTTAATCTGATCGACGTCACTGGCGACCAAAGAGCTGGTAGTTTTCTCGCTCAGCGCATTAGTATTGCGATTCAACGCGGGAATGCTGCCAGCATCGTTGGTACAACCAACAACCAACCCGCGCTGCGCCGCGGGGGCCACACTTTTTAGATTTAGTTTAGGTTATAATTTTATTTTAGATTTATTAAATTTTAGATGTAATTTAGTTTTAGTTCTATTGTGTATTTATTTAATTTTAGTTATGTACTTTTTATCTTATCATGACTCAAATGTTCAGTAAAATTTGTATCTCAGTTTCACTTTAACAGAAATACATTCTGAAGTATCCAAATCTGTTTACAGTTTCCTACATACATCAGTACGTTTGGAATTAAACAAGATTGAATCCTGCATTATTAGACATAATTATCTACAAAACCCTTATGGTTTTAAGAAATAGAATAAATAAGAAATAGACCATTGTTTCTATTTTAGTGAATGACACATTTCATCATTATAAGGGGATCGAACATGTAATTTTTATTCTACATAGATACTTACGAATTTGGTAAACTGTTTCTATTAATACAGTAGGATATTCATTTTTTATATCACTAAGGCGACAAAGAAGAGTACGCTCTGCCTGTCAGTCAACAAAAAGTCTCTCTCTTTGATGTCATATTGTTTGCAAAACTAAAGTATCACAATATTTATTTTCGCATTGCAAATAACGATCAAAGCCTTAAAATAAAAATAAAATCTTACCGGCAAATAAATTATTTATTGGCTTATTTTTTTAAGGAACGTTATAGGTAACATGGATACTGCCCAATGTGATACTGATCTAATGCGGTTACCGTAGCCTATGGTGTTTTTTTATATAACGTTGGGATGTATAGAAACATACGCCCACCTGTTGTAAAACGGCTACCGTTGCCTATAAACACATAATGAGTATCACTCGCGCAATGCCACCTCAGCTGCTAACTCAGCAACTCCTTAGGAGTTTACTGGTGACCTCACTCACACGCAGGAACATAACAACCCTCTAGAGAGTTGTTATTTCACTACGGTCTTCTTCAGGGTGGAAGTATTTCTCCAGTCAGTGTGCTGTAAAGTGGTGTGAGTGAGGTCTCCAGTAAGCCCCTAAGGAGTTTCTGTGTTAGCAGCAGAGGTGGCATCGCATGAGTAATACTTAATGAGAAAATAAGAGAGGTAAGGCGCATCATAGCAGCCCGTCTGGGGAAGTACCTCCACCTCACAGAAAACCGCAGCCAAATAACAACTCCCTAGAGGGTTGTTGTGTTTCTGCATGTGAGTGAGGTCACCAGTAAGCTCCCAAGGAGTTGCTGTGTAAGCAGCAGAGGAAGCATCGCGCGAGTAATACTTAATATGTCGCAAGCGTTAATAGACTACGGTACCCGCTTTACATCAAATGGGCCACATGCTTGTATGCCACCCAACGTTGTATAAAAAAAAATGTATTGCAAGCGTTTATAGGCTACGGTAACCACTTTACATCAGGTGGGTCGTATGCTTGTATGCCTCCCGATGTAGCGTAATAAAAAAATATTTCAGCTGTGATTCATATACTGATTGAAGTAATTCAATACCAGTCATGAACAGCACTGTGGTTATCGAGATCGCGTAATTTGATTTTCATTGACACTCATTCAAAGAGGCCAAGTGTAGAGCGAGGCTGTGTCAAATGCTCACTTACAGTTTGCTCCTATTTAGAAGAGCTCGTCAAAACTGGTTTTATGATGTTAGCCCTGAAGTAAATCCTACCTATCGTTTAGTTACTTTAGAATATTAGGGTGTAAAGTTATTGCAGAGCCTTCAGTTTAGAAGCTAGAGAGCTGATTGTTCGATGTAATGTACCTTGAGTATTGTAGATTCCCCTAAAATAGATTAAATTTCGATTAGCTCAATAAAGGATATCGATAAGTGATGTTATCGCCCGAAAAACCGTTCCAATACAAAGTCTATTGGAGCGCGTATGGCGAGCTCATTTCAAGTTTTGTAAATTTATATTCCGGGTCAAATTAATTGTCAAAATATTTATTAACACAAGGGTTAGGGTTAGCAGCTCTGCTTAAGCAGCTTGCTGTTATTTGCTTATTGTGCAAAAGTTGCTCTGCCAATGCGCCGCAGGCCCAGCTCCCCTAGTATTTCATGCGCCTATACGGCACACACTCTCCTCACCCCGTCGCGGTCGGGTAGGCGCTGCGGTCTTAACTGTCGCATGCACTTATATTCGCACATTCTCACAGACAAGGGTGAATCGGTACGCGTCTGGGCATGCCATAATGCGCGCATCGGTGCGATTTTGGTCCTAAATTGGGTTTGGTGGATTGGAAACGTGAGCGAGAGAGGTGTGTAAGGATGTAAGGAAGTCTTATGGCATTTGGTACTCTCTATCTACCCCGCAAGGGACCTGGCGTGAAGAGATAGATAGAAAGTGATTTACAAATTGAAATGTGTTTTGTTGTCCGAATAAATAAATATGTTTACACTTTATTACGTTATACAGCTGTCACATTTTTTATTAATAGCCATCAAATGTTTATTATAACACAGGTGTTGATATTCATTACATTGTAAAAAAAACAAATTTAATGTTGTAATATGTTATTTTATACCTTGGTACTTACAAAACAAGCGGGATGGGATTACACAGGTGCCATTTTGTTCGATAACTTGTTGCCTTTTTGTAGGTTAGTGACGTAATCCCTTGCTGTAGAAATTTTATGACTGATAAAAAAATTGCGACTTCATTTGACAGTCCTCTCTAAATCTATGGCCGCAAGGTCAGGGCTATATGGTGAATGCATAAGATGTAGCTAAAGCTGTGTGTGGTCTAGCGTCATCATGATGAAAAACCACACCCTTTCTATTGATCAATTCCAGTAATTTTTTCTCTATATCTTGCTTGAGTCTCATTAGCTGTTGGCTGTAGAGATTCGAATCGGTTTTGCCCGGCGGTAAAGGCTCATAATGCACGATGCACTTCCAATCCCATCATACACACAGCATCACGTTATTGTGAGTTAAACCGGGTTTCGCTATAGTCTGTGGAGCTTGACTGTCATTCGACCATGAACTTTTTTGCACGTTTTAAGAGAGGTAGGGCGCATCAAAGCAGCCCGCCTAGGGAAGTACCTCCACCTCACAGAAAACCGCAGTCAAATAACAACTCCCTTGAGGGTTGTTGTGTTCCTGCGTGTGAGTGAGGTCACCAGTAAGCTCCCAAGGAGTTGCTGTGTAAGCAACAGAGGAGGCTTCGCGTGAGTGATACTTAATATATCACAAGCGTTAATAGGCTACGGTACCCGCTTTACATTAGGTGGGACGTATGCTTGTATGCCTCCCGACGTAGTAGAAAAAAACGTTCTTATCGTAGGTTCAGTTTCATTACGTTTCAATAGAAAATCGCAAATGAGTTCATGATTCCTCAGGTTTCTTTCAATGAGACTCTCTATCACATTAACTGAAAACAGTCGCCATTACACAGCGAATTTACATTTTAGATATCAAAAATCCAATCAGAATCATCTTTACGTTCACCTTTATTTTATATATAGGTACCCTTTTTTGAGAGCGGCCCGACTGGTGAAGGACCTCTTCCATAGAGAAATCGCAGTCAACAAGGGCTCTTGAGGAAGTGCTGCGTTAGCATTGGAGTAGCAACGCACATGTGATCATCAAGCCATACTTATTTCTCTGCTTTAATATGCTACGTCTCGTCCTAATTAAATCAGAGCGTACTCTACCCTACTATACGAGGTATTTCCACTCCAGCTAGCTGTTAATGTAATCTAAAAGCAGATGTATATGTAATTTATAGTAGCATAACTGCATATTCAGCATTAAAACGATTATGAAGAAAAACTGTACTTACTTTATGCCATTATTAGTTTATGTAGAGAGTCTATTCAAAAGTCACAACAGCCGGGATTAACAGTGTTATTTCTTGAACCGATTCAAACACTGGGTGTAGTTAGCACTGCTTGACCTGTATAATCTTCTAGAATCTAGACTGATACGTAAAACAATACCAACGCTACTTAAACAGTCAATGAATTCGTCTTATAATCTCTTTTATATTATGCCGATGTCTCCGAGCAGAATGAACATATTAAGGCACTGAATACCGCTGATAATGGTCACAGATTAGTAGAAATTTTTTGCATGTTTTTTTTAAATTTATTTAGATATAATGGTATCCCGAGTAAATTTGGTGAATTTCATGTGTTACGACAATAACGAAAGAAGTTTTCAATATAGATACACAATTGAAAAAGACATCTTGCAACACTAAATACGTACGAAAAAGCCTCCTGCTTTTTTAAGTCAATTAAAAAGGGTCATCATTGCAGTACTCAGAACAAAATTTTATTTTTAATTTAACAAAGAGAACCTTGACCATAGGTAGTTGTCAGTGGCTTAACAATCATATACGGTTCTCGTCCCTCGACTCAATTATGTCCTATTAATTTTTTTGTCGATTCAAATGAACTTTTTTTCGCCGCTATATCTCTTTCCCATCACACACGTGGGACACGCAGATAATATGGATAGCCCAGTGGTCGAATTGCAATGCAAATTTAATGCCAGTGGCTTAAGTTTCCGTTCAAAATAGACATTTGTGTGCACGAACACAGATATTGGTCTTAGTTCTTTGTATGAAACATTAGAGACAAACAAGCACAAGCACGGCCTGTCTATATTAACCCGTTGTTAAAGTTAGTACTTACAGTTATATTTTTCTCTTTCTTTAGCTAGATCATTCAGTTTCAATTAAACAACACTCTAAACAGTTACGATGTCTTTTTCTTAGCGTCATCTAATCTGATCCATTAGCATTAGCAGGGTCCGCTACCTAAGCCTAAAGATTTGGCGAAGATACTGATTTTGATATGAAGGGACTGCCGTTGGACCTCCACAAACCAGAGGGAAATCCAGACCTTTCTTAAGTTACGTCTATCGAAATATATATTTTTTTACATGCGGGTTTCCTAACGATGTTTTCCATCACCGCCGAGCAAGTGATAATTACAAATATGTACATAAATCCGAAGACACGAAATTAGTGGTACATGCCTGGATTCGAACCGGGTAACTGTTGCTCTATAGCTGGTTCCTTATCCACTGCGCTAACACTGCTCTATGCCAAGGGCAACATTACTTATTTTGTAACAAATACCTATTAAATGGCAGTGTAGATAAAATAAGTAATAAATAATTTATTGGTGTTTTTCTTGAGAAAACGTAATTTTATACAAATATATATATATATATATATTTGAATATCCCGAGCGAAGCCCAGGTACTTTCATTAAAAACAAACAGTATGTCGTATTTGGCATGGAACAATGATAGAAACGATGTCTAAACATACATAAGGTTACATTGCTTTTGAAAATCGTTTTTGGTAGACCATAAAATTAATAGTGACGAGTTTTGCGTGCCCTGAGTCTTACAATGCAAAAGCAAGTTTACAGATGTGACTTGTACGCTGTACACTTGTAACTGACAGATGATACTGTACAAGAAGTCTCATTATAAAACTCAGACCATGAAAAAAATCTTGATCTGAGTTACAAAATTACGCACGATTTACGCGAACTTGTTTAGTCATTAAATTGTGATTTTTTTGTCTTTGCTATATGCTAGCAGTAGCATAGACATCCCCGTCCTATGGTATATATATATATATATATATACATGACATGTCTGCGAATGGCATTATTATTTAGTTAAAGACGACATATAAGTTCTACAAAGTTGCATAAGTTAACCATCTCGTTCAAGTTAACATTTATTACAAATGTACGTGACAATCTGACACCAATTTAACACGAAGATGTTGGAAGATTTATCGTCTACTCAATTGCAACTATTACTTGTTAACGTTGTGTATACTAACAGAAAATATTATAGCATGTAATTTGTAAAGGTTTAACGTTCTTTTGAAATCTATATTTTGTTTCAATGTGTACATGGTTTTGCGTGTCACATTATTTTTGTGAAAACGTCAATTGTCGGCGATGTGTGCACATTTTTTGAAATCATTAGATAAGATAAGATAAAAAATATTTATTTGCCATCGGGCTCTCGTGGGCACGTCTTATGTCTTTTGAAATATAATTATATTGAATCTTATTCAATGTTCTTTGCTAATGGTCATTTCCGAAATGCAACGAAATTGTTGCATTTCGGAAATGACCATTAGCGAAGAAGAAATGCCGAAAGAAAATTACCAACACGGGTCTCTTTTCAAATTGTAAAGTAGATATTACAATAAATTCATGTCAGCATAATGGTACAATAATGATATCAAATGGTACAATTAAATATTATTAAGAAAAGGGTGTCTGTGCTGAATTATTTCCAGACATCTTTGTCAGTTACATATTCATCAATTCTATAATGAGCCTTTTACAGAGAGTATTTTGATGTGTTTTTTGAATACATTGTCAGAAAAGTTCCATGAATGATTCTCTGGGGCCTATGTTATAAATAGAGCAAATGACTCTTTATTTGTAGGATAAAAGTTGTCTCAATATCAGCCGCCGTTCCACACAACAGTATACCATACGATATAATGCTGTGAAAGTAATTGAAATATACTGAGCGGGCAGTAGCCACATTCGTCAATTGTCTGATTCTCCTCACTGCGTATGCAGCGGAGCTGAGGGCCCCATTGTCTACTATAATTCCATAAAACACTTTTTATTATAAACAAATTCAAATTTATTCTTCCTAATGAGAACTTCTGTATTGGCATAAGTCACATTTGGAAAATAAAATTTGATGCACTTGGTTTTAGCCAAATGTTGCATAAGATTATTACACGTGAACTGGTTTAGAATAGCAGACATAACATTTACCTTATCAATGTTTTCACACCGGCGGGCAACATTAAAAATTAAAGAGGTATCATCAGCAAATACTATATCCGCCATTTTCTGCACCATATAGATAGGGCAGATCATTCGTATAGGTATACTAAAAATAAAAAGGTACCCAAAACAGAAACCTGGGGCATTCCGATATTTAACATGAAAAGCTGTATAATATGGGCCATTTTTTCACTTACAAAGTATTTGTAAACGCTTGTACAGCTTGTTAAACAGCTTATAATATACAATGGAACCGAAAAACAGCTTGTATACTTATTGAACTACTTGGAGGGCTACGGTTGCCTCGAAAGTGACAACGAATTAAATCACAAAAGATTACTAGAAGTAGGAAGCTGTAACTTTCTCCATTGGCAATTTGAGAGACAGTAATATGACACAAAAATAGCTAGTGAAGTGAATTATAATTGTGTACCACTGTCATGAATTTATCTTATTGTCGAGGTCAGTGGATAAAGAACTCGCATATTGACCAAATGGTCCCCGGTACGAATCCTAACATGCACCGCTAAATTTGTGATTTTAGATTTGTGTACGTAATAGTAGATTGACGAGCTGGGTGGCGCAGTGGTGAAACGCGCTGTTACGCTACTTTGACACCAACGGTCGTGGGTTCGATTCCCACACAGTACAAATATTTGTGTGCATGAACATGTCTGTTTGTATTGGTCTGGGTATTTTCTATGTATAATAAGTATGTATTTACAAAAAAAAAATGTATTTACGTTATCAGTTGTCTAGTACCCATAACACAAGCTTCGCTTACTTTGGGGCTAGGTGGCGCTGTGTAATTTGTCCGGCAATATTTATTTATTTATTATTTATTTATTTATAATTTACTCGGCGGTGAAGGAAAACATGGTGAGTAAACTCGAACGTTCAAGAATTTATATTTCAAAAGATGCGACCTTACCTAAGATAAGATACGGTTTTCCCATACCTGTGAACTAAATAATAAATCTACCGTATTTGGGGTCGAAAGGAGTGTTGTTTCTTTATTAAAAAAAATTTCATCATGCTAAGCGATAAACAGCGTGCCCAATCTTTAACATCCGCTAGCGTGGCTGCCATCTTCAAATTGCAACCAAATGCAATTTACTGAACAATTGTCGTAATTCAGTTGTCTCGAGAACTGGGTCAAGATTACACCCAATTAAGTTTCATTATTGGTTATGTTAATTTCAGTTTTAATCATGCGTTCTTCATAATTATAAATAAGCATATGTGTTAATAAGATATGTAACCAAAAAATGAAATTGATGCGTAAACATTTTTTATTTGACATTTAGTGGCTAACCAGCATATTGTCCGCCTGATCCGAGACGGTTACTGTAGTATATGAATACATTATTTATCACTTACCCGATGCCACATCTGTTGCTAACACAGCAGCTTCTTAGGAGCTCACTGGTAACCTCACTCACTCGCAGGAACACAACAACCGTCCAGGGAGTTGCTATTTAGCTGTGGTTTTCTTGGAAGTATATTACTTATTTTTATCTTATCTCTCTTAAAAACATCCAGTACAATACCAACAAACATGATTATGCACACATATATTTATTCTGTGTGGCAATCGAACTCGCGTGCCTTGGTGTCAAAGCAGCGTTACTAACTACTGCGCTACCGAGCTCGTATTTATTTTTGTTTCTAGGGTTTAATTTTCATTGTCACCGGAACATAACATTCTACGAGTATAACGGGTAGGCAGCGGTGTGGGTAGTGCCATTGATTCATTTGTATAATTTAAAAAATATATATTTAAAGGCGATTTGATTTTACCTACTTCGTATGCTTCCGTCATCAACACGTTTTTGATGGCGGAAGCACACAAAGCAGGTTAAATCAACTTGCATGTAAATTTGACTTTCGCAAAATAACACCTTAATCTATGAACTATATTAAACTTCAGTGGTAAATAAACCGGGGTGACCATGGACATCGCAACTAGAACAAATTTCTATAAACCGGATAGACGATAACAGTTGTAGATAATTGTTTGTATTATTATGAATCCAGTATACAAATAATACTATTGTTTATTATAGCACCCGCTTGATAAAACGGTATGGAACGATAACTGGTGCCAATTAATTCTATCCAATGATGTTAACATGTCCTGTGATAAAACATCAAATAGAGTTAATAATAAGCCGGTTGAGAATGCGCAAGCTTGCATTGCCAGAGGAACACCTGGCTCGTCAATTATATAACAATTCAATTTTTTTTTGTTAATTTGTCGGCCATTTTTACCATGTTCCTTAAGAGATAGGAACGGTGTTCCTGAACATTCCTATTCTACTTTTTTAATCTGAATCCGAATCCGAAGTCAAAATTCGAATATTCGAAAAAAACGCACACACAGACAAACATATAGATTTCATATAGGAACGGTGTTCCTGAATATATATATATATCGTAGTATGTTATTTTAACGACTAACATCTATCTATACCGTATTCACTTAGGCTTGAAACGAAGTGTAAAGCAGAGAAAAGATATTTTTTAAACTTACGAATCAGTACACGGAGGCATAGTCGAAATCATTTCTACATGTCTTAATATGTTAATAACAGTGCCCATGTTCGTAGAACGCATTGGAATAGATTTGAAATTTTTGAAAGCTTTTTCTTCGGCAAATTAAAGCGCAAAAACTACTCTGTCCAGGTTCACTCAGCTTTATTCAGAACATCGACGTTCTGATAACAGAGACATCGACAATAACAGAATATGAAAACGTAACTCTATATCTATAAAAATCTCGTGTCACGGTGTTTATGGTTGCACTCCTCCGAAACGGCTCGACCGATTTTTATATTTTTTTTCATGTATATTTGGTAGGTATGAGAATAGATCGTAAAGTATAATTCATAGCTAGGTGATTAGGTTGTCCCTATCCAGATTATTTTAAAAAAATTTAAAAAAAATATTTTCGTATTTTTATTAGGCATCAAAAAATAAAATATTTTTTTTTAACAACTAAAATATTCACTACGTAATTATTGACATGACAGCACAACATTTGTCGGATGAACTAGTAGCTTTATAAAAAGCATAACTTTATCGAAAGTAATTAAGAAATAATGACAGTAAACGACGGCCGAAACGCTCGCGTCAACCTCTCTGTCAAAAGTTAAAATGCGATCCGGATAAATGCAATAAATAGCTGTAAATTCTTCAAACTTCGTATGTATCAATTGTTCTCACCTTCATTAGGAACTATAATAGGGTGTCAAAGCTTAAAAATTCACTACGATAACACTCGCAGGTATTTTATAATGCCCGCAATTATGAAATCTTCATAGAAAAATATACTTATGGAGTATTCGAATTAACGACATGTGTATATGTGTATTAGTGAAAAAAAAAACCGACCAAGTGCGAGTCGGTTTCTCGCACGAGTTCCGTACCATTATCTATAAAAACAGCAAAAAAATCACGTTTGTTGTGTGGGAAACCCCCTAAATATTTATGTTATTCTATTTTTTAGTATTTGTTGTTATAGCGGCAACAGAAATAAATCATCTGTGAAAATTATTTTGAAAGTGAATATATAACTAAATATTATGTGAATATTTCAAGCGAATACCTGTTGCTGTTATCAATATCGAGCAAAAACGAGCAAAAAAAATCACATTTGTTGTATGGAGCCCCCTTAAATATTTATTTTATTCTATTTTTTAGTATTTGTTGTTATAGCGGCAACAGAAATACATCATCTGGGAAAATTTCAACTGTCTAACTGTCACGGTTCATGAGATACAGCCTGGTGACAGACGGACGGACAGCGGAGTCTCAGTAATAGGGTTCCGTTTTACCCTTTGGGTACGGAACCCTAAACACGACGGAAATCGTTATCGCAATTCTAGAACTAACTTAATTAAAAATAAATTTATTTAAATGCAAGTAACATTAAACATGGAACTAAATGTATCGTGTTTGGTTTATTAGGGTTCCGTACCCAAAGGGTAAAACGGAACCCTATTACTGAGACTCCGCTGTCCGTCCGTCTGTCACCAGGCTGTATCTCATGAACCGTGATAGTTAGACAGTTGAAATTTTCCCAGATGATGTATTTCTGTTGCCGCTATAACAACAAATACTAAAAAACAGAATAAAATAAATATTTAAGGGGGCTCCATACAACAAATGTGGATTTTTTTTGCTCGTTTTTGCTCGATATTGATAACGGCAACAGGTATTCGCTTGAAATATTCACAGAATATTTAGTTATATATTCACTTTCAAAATAAATAATAAAATTAAAATAAAACAAATATTTAAGGGAGCCCCCTTAGCCCCCCATACAACAAATGTGATTTTTTTGCCGTTTTTATAGATAATGGTACGGAACCCTTCCTGCGCGAGTCCGACTCGCAATTGGCCGGTTTATTTATATAAAGTAACTTTTTTTATGGTTTCGATACATTTCGTCTCAAACCCAAGTGAATACAACATATCTGACTAGACGACCGAAGCAGCTAGGGCAAAACGGTGGGGGGTGCATGCGGTTCATGCTTCAGATGGAGGACCTTCGCAGAGACGACCGCAGCAGCCGAGGCAAAGCCGATCGGAGCAGCAGCAGTGGCAGTGGCATGCCTCTACTAACGGTGGGTGCCGGCCTGCGCTGATTCGCATGGACTACTCGGTAGCGGAATAACACGAAGTAGTTTAGAACAAATTGTCTAAAAAAGATACCTTTCTACCACAGTAAAGAGTATATACGTATGTATACCTAGTCATTATGGCTAATATATTTTTAAATAGGTAAAACGAGGCGAGTTTGTTTGTTTGAACGCACTAATCCCTGGAACAGGTAGTCGCATTTGAAAAATTCATTTTGCATCAGCCTATAATTCCTCATGAATATGAAGGAAGGTATACGGGATAATATACAAAAATAAAAACGTTTATTTTGGTGGGCTTAGAAACACATTTTTTCTAGGCAAGTTGTCCTTCTCTATCCATACTAACGTATAGAACAAAAGAGTTTGTTTATTTTAACGAACTGATCTCTGGAACTACCAATCGGATTTACAAAATTCGTTTTGCATTTGATAGTCCAATTCTTGAGGAAGTTATACACTATTTAATATCACGATGCGACTCTTAGAAGCCGAGGAAAAAGATATAAAGTAGAAAAAGCGGTCCCTACGGGATACCGAGATAAGCGCTGGAGGAGTTGCTGTGTAAGCAGCAGAGGAGGCATCACGCGAGTGATATATATGTTACAAGCGCTAATTGGCTACGGTATCTAGTTTACATCAGGTGGACCGTATGCTTGTATGCTTCCCGACGTTGTATAAAAAAAGTCTTAGGGTGCGGTTAGTATTGTTATAAGGTGAAATTATGTTGTAACTATAAGATTGGATATAGAGTTGGCTTAACAGCTTTTGTACACGATCGTAATGTGTACAAAAACGTAACGGTTAGGTAGAGTACCTTCTCGTATATTGTGGGTGAGCCATTTCACGGTTGAATACTCCCGCAATTTATCTATACGACAGTTTACTTGCTATTGTCAATGCTATCTTCTTTATGTCCATATGTGTAAAAATACAAATAATATATATACCCTCCTCACAGAAATGTGTAAAAAGACAATTCGATTGCAGCAATTAACATTGTCGGAACTGCATTTTGACGATTTTTATTTTAATGCACTACAAGTCTTAAAATATCAATATCTACGAAAACTTTCTACTTTTTTTAGTATGAAAAATAGATATGGAGTCTAGTTTAAGATATGAAACTTTGCGAGCGCATAGATATTGATATTTTAAGACTTGTAGTGCATTAAAATAAAAATCGTCAAAATGCAGTTCCGGCAATGTTAATTGCTGCAGTCGAATTGTTTGTTTGTCTTGGTCTCGGGGGTTCGGAGGGAACCTCACAGAAAACCGCAGCCAAATAACAACTCCCTGAAGGGTTATTGTGTTCCTGTGAGTGAGTGTGGTCGTCAGTATGTTCCTATGCAGTTGTTGTGTTAGCAGCAGAAGTTGCATCGCGCGAATTATACTTAATTTATTGCTAGCGTGCATAGACTGCGGTAACCGCTTTACATCAGGTGGGCCGTATGCTTGAATGTCTAACGTGTATAAAAGAAATGCCCGCCATGTTAGCACACAACCCTAAGTTCGCAGGCAAGTCAATCGCGGCTGAACCAAAGAGTATAGTTACAATAGAGAATTATTTGTACGTTGTACGATCACTGACGTAGCTATTACGCGTACGTTGGTGATATGTCTAAAGGCGTCAGCGCAAAAAGCGTAAAAAATAAATACATAATTCTTCAAAAATATCTCATAATATCTATCAATTTCTGTGTGAATATTTATGGTTTATGTAATCGCAGAGCGTACATAATAATGAGTTTGATAAGCGTGCGTGTAGATACTAGCGCCACCTGTTAGCAATGTTTTGAAATACGTGTATGGAATGTGATTGCTAATTTCGACATTACTTCACGTTGTCAGGATGGCCGAGCGGTCTAAGGCGCCAGACTCAAGGTTTACCTTACCCGTGTAACGGGTGTATGAGTTGTTCTGGTCCTCTCTGAGGGCGTGGGTTCGAATCCCACTTCTGACATTACTTTTTTTTTTATTGTTTTCATATTTTTATAATATTTTGTAGTGTTCGTTTTTCGATGGGAAATAAATGTATAGATTATTTAACTTTCACAGCTATTTTTATCCTCCGGAAAAAGAACTATTTAAGTATGAAGCGTATGTATGTGTATCTGTCTGACATAATAGCAGATTAATTAATATTTACTAATAAAATCTGAAACCTATTTATAAACTATGTATTGCAATCATCTAATCTAATCTGTAGTATGTATAACATTCATAGATATAATCTTCTCTATTATTCTTTAGAATTAAATACCTTTATTTCCTGGTATTATAAACTTTAGTAATACATTATCATCATACCTCTAGGACTAACTTTATACTAGTATATAGTTATGGTTATTTAATTTTTTCTTTCGTAATCATTTCGTCTTTATTGCATCTTGATGGTGATACCGTTGGGAAGAATGTGGACACAGCCTCACCGTTCAAGTATTATCTTCATAACAACTTTGACGTATAGAGTCACATACAGTCACCGAACCGTATAAAAACTTAGACAAACTTTAATAGTCACCTGTTGCAGTATTCAGCATGCTTTTTGTGTTCAAGGCACACCTATCAAATCAATAAATTTCAGGCGAACTCCATAGGAAAATGAAATTTTTATTTTACATTTATTTACTATTAAAATTAATATAATATAAAAAGAAATATGAGCGTATTTTACTGAGTATAAGCGATCATACTTTGCAAAAGACCAATGGTAGCCGGATAGATAAAGAACCGGCCCTATTGACCAACTAGTTCCCGGTTCAAATCCCGGAATGTATCACTAAATTCCTATCTATGTATCTTCACGCCAGGTTCTTTGCGAGGTAGACAGAGAAAACCGAGCGCCATAAGACGCGGTCCTTACTCACTTCACTTGTTTCTTTAACCTTCATTGCTCTTTTCATGCACGCTCGCCGGTGCCTAGGGTTCCTGACATCATCTTCTGATGAAACACGACCAATTTTGTCATGGAAGGTTAGTCTTGGTCTTAGACATTCGTGTTTTCGCATTTATGAACATATTTGTGATTAATTTGCTCGGCGGTGAAGGAAACCATTGTGAGGAAACCACGGGAGGAAACCAACACGTCCAAAAAATTATGAGAATGAAATTATAGATAGATAGATAGATAACAAGAATTTTCAACTTAGTAAGCAGAGCCTGACTGGAAATAAAGTCAAGTTAATATTTTGAACATGACTTGATTGTATTTAGCCAATAATTAATAAATAATATAAATAAATATTGTCGGACAAATTACACAGCGCCATCTAGCCTCAAAGTAAGCGAAGCTTGTGTTATGGGTACTAGACAACTGATAAACATACATACTTATTATACATAGAAAATACCCAGACCAAGACAAACAGACATGTTCATGCACACAAATATTTGTATCGTGTGGAAATCGAACCCACGAGCGTTGGTGTCAAAGTAGCGTAACAGCGCGTTACACCACTGCGCCATCGAGCTCGTCGAGCCAAGTAATTCTAACAAAGCTAAAATTACTGTAATCGAAAATTTTGAACAATGCAACATTGATCTTGAAAGTGTTAATGGGGTACGTGTACAGAATAACTACTTAGCACCAGGAAAGCTGTGTTCCTGTTTGCCACGTTAGTGGTATAAAAAAACAAACTTATAAAACTAATATTATGTTAGTGAAACCTAAATCGACAACGATCCGTAGATTCTGAAATCTACTTATGGTTCTTTTACTGAAGACCTCCCAAATAACAACCCTGGAGGGTTGTTGTCTTCCTGCGATTGAGAGAGCTTATCAGTGAGCTCCCAATGAGTTGCTGTGTTATCAGCAAGGGTGCAACCCGCGAGTGATACTTCATGTGTTGCTAACGGTTATAGGCTACGGTAAACTCTTTACATCAGATGGGCTGTGTTGCATGTCTACCAACGTTGTATAATTAAAGACCTCAATATCTTCAATTACGAATTGTACTCTTGAGGGGAGGTGTATGTTCAGCAGTGGACGAATACGGGTTGAGATGATGGTGAATATCTTCAATTCTGTCTTCTGTCTGTCAAATAAAACCCAAAAATTGTTTGTACGTATCCGTCCGTTATAACCATTCAACCGATGTAGCCCAAACCGGCATTTCATTTGAAAGGCAATAATGCGAAGATGGTTTTAGACCTCTAAAACAATGCATTAGGCATATTCGGTGCATTCGTGAAGTCGACTTTCTGCTTTTCCCATGCAAAAAAAGGGTCGCGTTACTCGCAAATAAATTAAACACATTAGTGTAAAGTTGGCCGCTTGCTGCAGAGTTAGAACGTCGAAAAATCTTTATGTTTACAAACTTACAGAAAAAACTCAAAATGTTTTTTTTAGCATACGGTAAATAAGGTAGAAAAGGTAATAAATAAAGAAAATATCCTTTTTTTTCTAACATATAAACCTGTAGTCTCTGCCTCGGCTGCTGCGGTCGTCCGCCATCTGGAACAGAATCCGCATGCCCCCACCACCACCGTCGCTGCCACGACTGGCCTGGTTGTCGCTGCGACACGTGTTTCGCCTCTCCGCGAGGCAACATCAGGCATTGCAGACGTTAATCGCAAGACTTCTTGCGATATAAAACCGTAAATTTGTAGTTCCCCAACAAAAAAAAAACTTTTGCGACAACAATTTGCGAAAATATTTTTTTTCGGAACCCTCCAAGCGCGAGTCGACTCTTTTTTTTCGGCTTTTTTGACGTAGGAACACATGCCGGGTATCCGCTAGTGTGTTATTATAGTAATATAATAATAGTATTATAGTAACCCGATTAATAGGAGTTGATGTTTAATTGTTTTTATTTTATTTTCCGCAGGTTGGCAGTGTCGGTGTGATGGTGCGGGTGCACACAGTGCTGCTGGTGGTAGCACTGTGCCGCGCCGCCACCACACTCGACTCCGAGCTAGGCGTTGGCAAAGCAATCAATATATTTATGAGGCAAGTATTTATTCATCGAAATTTATTTATAGATCCTGGAAAGCATTACGTAATGTTTACAACCAGGACTCAGGTAGATACGGTGACCACAAAACAATAAGCTATGTCCTTGACTACGCATGAAGGCCCCCACGCTGTGTTTTACCACCTCACCGATTCAAGCCCACCGACCAATGGGAGAGTATTTTAACCAATAAGCCGATAAGTGCCGTGATGTTGATCCGCGAACTAGCCAATAAGAGCTGCGCGTCATGATAGGGACTGATGATGGAGAATATTTGTCCACTAGTCAGTACTTCATCATAGAAGACATCTCTACATCACAGAAGACCGCAGCCAAATAACTCGTATTGCAAGCG
This sequence comes from Pyralis farinalis, assembly GCA_947507595.1. Taxonomy (NCBI): domain Eukaryota; kingdom Metazoa; phylum Arthropoda; class Insecta; order Lepidoptera; family Pyralidae; genus Pyralis; species Pyralis farinalis. The sequence continues at coordinate 11,469,837 of OX382258.1, read as the reverse complement.
TTCATAGCAAGTTTACATTATGTGGGCCGTATTACATTATGTAATGCTTGTTTGCCTCCTGAGCAAACAAGCATATTTTTCTACGGTATGTAGAAAACGAAGCCGTCAAGTGCTAGTCCAACTCGCGTACCGAGGGTTCCGTAAAAAAATGTTTTCTCAAGTTATTTTCGCAAAAGAGTATAATTTTTTGTAATGTAACTACAAATTTACGGGTTGCAGATTTTTTCCTCTATTTGTTAACATACTTCAAAAAGGAGGAGGTTCTCAATTCGACTGTATTTTTTTTGTATGTTTGTTACGCGATCATTTCGCCAATTATGAATTGATTTGATGATTATTTTTTTGTTTGGTAGGTCATACTTCAGAGGTGGTCCCATATATTTTTTTCGGAACTGATTCAGCGCTTTTTGAGATAATAAATAAAAATATGTCTGTAGTTTGGTCTGTGGTTCCCTTAAGCAAAAGTTTTTGATGAGGACATTCAATCTCTTTTTTTTATGTACACCACTAAAAAGCAAAAATAAATTATTTTTAAATAAAAAAGAACCGCCTTCAAAAACACTCAGGAACTAAACACACACATTTACCTACGAACCTACGAGCCCTAGTTTCAAAACAGCGTTATTAACCACTGCGCCACCAAGCTCGTCAATACAATTTTTTGAAGGTTGCAAATGATGATGGACAAGCTCGTTGTCAATCAACCGAAACTTGTTATCATCATCATATCAGCCGAAGGACGTCCACTGCTGAATATAGGCCTCCCCTTTAGACTTCCACTTCAGCTTGCTGATCCTTAGAGCCACGTCGGTAACTCTAGTTCTGCTACGGATGTGCTCAATTCTGAATCTATCTCGTAGAGAAACTCTGAGCATGGTTCTCTCCATCGCACGCTGTGCAGACTTGAGCTTCCGTATGAGGCCCATAGTAAGCGACCATGTTTCTGTGCTGTAAGTCATCACTGGCAAAACACACTCGTCGAAGACGTTCGTCTTGAGAAACTAAGGTATTTCGGAAGAGAAAATCTTTCGAAATTTGCCCAACGCTCCGAGTTGGATTCGTCGAGAGACCTCTTTCTCGAAGTTAGTTTTTTTTATACAACTAAATTGGCAAGCAAGCATGCGATCCGCATTAGATTGTAAGCGATCACCGGATCCTATTGACGCTCGCAACACCACGGGGATGTTACTCGCGCGCTGCCAATCTTGTAACCTAAGGTTGTTTCGTCACAGTACCCAGTAATTTCTCTGTCATATCTCACCCTTCTAACCGGAACACAGCTATATAAATATAGCTGCTTGGCTGATCTACCTACCTGGACTGTCTGTCCTAGGTAGACATCAACAACATCAAGAACCGAGCTCTCAACTGAGACTGGAGTGGGTGCAACAGGTACATTCAACACGATTTTCGTTTTGTCCATGTTCATTTTAAGACCCACTCGTTGGGATGCTCTGTCGGGATCTTCAAGCATTGTGTTCATGTCTTCCAGCGATTTCGCAATGATTCCAATATCATCGGTAAATCGAAGGTGAGTGATATTCTCGCCGTGGATATTGATGCCGTATCCTTTCCAGTCCAGTAGCTTGAATACTTCTTCCAATGCAGCCGTGAACAATTTCAGAGAAACTACGTCTCTCTGTCTCGGAGAAACTCTGCCTCACTCGTCTCTGCAATCGAATCTCTTACTCTGGTCCTGTAGTTGGAGCTACATGATCGCGTTTTCATATTGTATACTCCTCAACACTTACCTTTAATCAATGCGGAATCGCTGGAGAGACTGGAGCACAACCCAAGTCTCGATCGAATCGAAAGTCTTCTCATAGTCCACAAACGCTGGCTATACTCTTCGGTCTTCTGTATAACCTGCCGCAGGGTGTGTATGAGGTCTATGGTTGAGAAGCCTTTCTGAAAACCGGCTTGTTCGGGCGGCTTGAAGTCATCAAACCTGCATGTAAGACGATTCGTGACAGCTTATAGAGATGGCTCAAAAGAGAGATGGGTCTAAAGTTTTTCAATAAGGCTTTATCAACCTTCTTGAAAAACAACACCACCACGCTTCTGCCCCATGACTGTGGAGCTTTGCCCTCGATGATGACGGAATTAAAAGCTTCTGAAGAACCCTAAGTACTGGTTTTCCACCCGATTTCAGAAGTTCCGATGTGACTCCGTCATCGCCCGGAGCTTTGCTGTTCTTAAGTTGTTTAAGAACCATCCTAATCTCGTACAGGGATATCCTCGGTGTAGTGTCGGATTAATTTTGCTCTTGGGTCTGATGTTGAACCAGAAACGGGTTCTGGTGATTTGGTATATAACTGTTCATAGAAACTCTCAATCTCTCTCAAGATTTCTGGTTTGGACGAGCCAATGTCGCCACTCTTGGTCATCAGGTGCGTTAACTGGCTTTGACCAAGAGACAGATTCCTTGCGAACACTATGGAACCTTTTTCTGCTTAATGATCTCTTCAATATCTTTTTGTATTGAAGAGATGAGTGTCGCATCGCAAAGAGACCGAAATCTGCCTGTTTAGCTGCCTATACGAGAACGAATACTGAATACTGCAACCTTTGAAAGCTTCTGAGGTTTGTTTGTGCGGCGGGGCTTTAAAAACTTAGCTTAACCGCATGGACAGTTTTTATTTAGCTCGTCGACGGAGACACAGTTCTCTAGGCCTTCGAAGCGATTTTGGAGTTCTAGCTGAAAGCTTTCTGGGTTTTAGATATAGGCTCTCGAAAGTCTTAGAGTAGACGTCATCAGGCATCTTTCCAGTCTGTCATCGATATTCAAGACGCCTCTCACCATACGGTGATCGCTACCGGTTTTCACTTTAGCGATCACCGAGACGTCATTGAATATCTGTCTTCTGGTGGTCAAGATAAAGTCTATCTCATTCCTTGTTAAACCGTTAGGGCTCACCCAGGTCCTGTGTGGTGACTTCCTAAAGAAGAAGTTCATCATATAGAGAAACTAGTCTATTGCTCCAAAATTCCAAAGCAGTAAGGTGATAAAAGAAGAGTTAGAGATTCACTTCCCCAGCATTTTGACAGCAAAGCATCGAAGAACATAAGGTACATTTTGACATTAATTGATCAAGTTTATCGAAACATAAGTAATCGACAGTAATGGACAGTATTTCGATTTTTTTTCATCAGATCATTGTAGGCAGTTACTGTAACCAATGAATACCTCTTTCTAATCTACTATTAAAACTAATCTTTGACTTTTGATCTTTCATCATTTTAAATAGTTGCAATTTTATTTTTCACAGATATGGGTACCTCAGCATATGCATGCGTGTGGTCCCGCGCAATGACACCGAAGGCTGGTTGTTCAGAGAGCCAACAGTCAGCGTGTTTAAGGACGTTGACCACTTCTCTGTGGCTCCTAAGCCTCGCCACGCGAAGACTATCTTCGATGGAGACTTCCACATGGAATTCTGCGATAACTTGAAGCAGCTTCTCCAGGCTTACTTCAGAGATTTCACGTTTGAAAGGTATGTATTGTAGGCTAGGTTGACGCCATTCGAAAACGTTTCTTCCCCAGAGGTTGCCGGTTCTACGAGCAATGTGACCGGTCCACTGTCACTTCTGCTTGCTTATCCTTTGGGCTATGTCAGTTACTTTAGCTCTACTCCGAGTCCTTTCCATAGCATCACCTTGAGCTTCTTATATAAAACGAGAAATTTGTTAAAACTGCCGTTTCAAATATTTAATGGTGACTATAAATTTACCTAATCAAACATTATTTACTTGCATTTTAATTGCTTTATACGGTACCTACGGGAAAATTACAAGCATATAAGTTGTAATCAGAATGTAACCATTTTATTATATACATAAACAATAGTTTTGGCAACAATTTTTTTTTTATACCACTAATTACAGTACCGACACTACATTTTACAAGTTAATGGTTTATAGTTATATTACGGCGAGATATTGGCGATTTGCGAGCGTTTTTCCAGCGAGATAATTAAGGGTTTGCAGCGAATACGTTGCAAGGAGATGGCATCGCAGATGCAATATAGCAAACTTGTGTATGTAACAACCACCAGCCACTTCATTAAATGATACTGGAGGTACAATAACCCAGCAACAGCTCGCTAACTATGCAATGCCCGTCGCAAAATGAGCGTAGTTTAGAGCTCAGGTACGCGTTGCAGAAACCCGGACGTCAACTATACGGTACATCGAGTTTGTGTTACTACTCCTACCTGACCAATCGGATTGTGGTGGTAGGCTCTTGCACATGGTTTTTCTGATCTTGGGTTGCCATTGGTTGTTTACCTTAGTTGTACCTAAAGGCCTACCTGGATATTTTTATTATAAATAGTGTCTGACAAATTACATAGCGCCATGTAGTCGCCCCACAGTAAGCAAAACTTGTGTTATGGGCACTTGACAACTGATAAACGTACGTAATTACATATTTTTTTAAATACCAACTTATGAAACATAGAAAACAACCATGATACATAGAACCAAGACATATTCATGCAAACAAATGTTTGTCCTATGTGGGAATCGAACCCACGAACGTTAGTGTCAAAGTAGTGTTACTAACCACTACGCCACCGAGCTCATCTAAATGGGTACGGTCGGGTAATATCTGGCACCTAACCGGAAGGAAAGAATAGTTCTTGCGGCTTGTCAAACGCCTCTGTACAACCTCTGTGGTAAATTTTATCATGAGTGTGTGATAGAGTGATTTAGTTCTAGGAATGTGCGTAAAGTTAGAAACAACAGAGGTAGCACGTGCACGTTGAGTCAACAATGACAAGTTGCTAAATGTGGCTTGTAAAGAGCACTTAAACGCGTCTATACAGTAAGCTCGCTATGCAGACACGGTAGGTACGTTAACAGATCGCCTTGCAAGAAATACACTCGCACATCGCACCCTAATTCTATTACACAATCTAAAGAATTATACAGGATGGTAATACATATAACAAATTGTCCATAAATTTATTTTTTGACATGAATTACACCAGAATCTATTAACTATCTAATAATTATGACCATACTAGTTTTAATAATCCTCTGTGATACAGAGCTGTGAAATATAGACATATAACATCAATCACAATATCTTGTCAAGAAGTCTAAAAAGTAGCTATTAATGTCTTATCTTATCTTTTCTCTATTCCTGATCGTATGACACAATCCTCGGGAACACATTAGTACCCACTTAATTTTCACTGTATACAAAACTTTGCTATTTCACGCAGATTGGTATTTTTAAGTTAACTATAAAAATTTAACACCGCTAAGATTTGCTTGGATTTAGACTACATTACATAAAATTGATGAAATTTTAGATTATGGTACATTTCTATATGTAGATTATATATCCGTTAGAATTAGGTCAATATTAAAAAAACAGACATGATTGAACTACTATTTTATATTAGTAACATAAGGACTTATGATCCCGTAAGTGGAGCCCTTCATAGAAAAATATAACTGGTCGAGTGTGAGTTAGGCTGCCTGTCCACTGGAGTGGAGAAGAGCGGAGTCATAATATAAAGTAATAGAATCTAAACTCCTCTTCGCTCTGCTTCTGTGGGCATGTATTTGCGAACTGTATTAAAAATTCATACATTTTAAACACAGCGGGTAAGCGGAGTTATCAAACGGAGCGGGAAAGCAGAGTGAAAAATGGCTGCGAGGTGCGCATATGAAGGAGGAGGTTGCCGCTACTGTGGTCTGACCAGTGCTACATATACTCCACTTTCTCGCTCAATTTTAATTCACAAACACAGTCCGTAACTCCGCTCCGCATTACTCCATCGTTCCGCGTCAATGGACAGGCAGCCTTAGACTTGCGCCGGTCACGGTTCCAGTAATAACATATATTTAAATATTAAGATATTACGTAGTTTCATAAATAATAATAAACTAGTAAAGTCCACGCATCCTATTATACTTTTCTGTGCTTACCTAGACCACAAAATGGGCGCTAAAACTATACACGTAGAAAATATATAAATTACATTACAAAAATGTAACAATTTTGCAGTTCCATTTACATACACTTTACACGCGTTGCTAACCAAGTACGCTTTAAGCTGGTCTGCTTAATAAGTAAAGCCTACTCTTTTTCCATTTAAATTCGTTATACATATTAAAATTTTCAATGAGCCAAGTATAAAAAAGAGCGGTTTTTTTTTAAAAAAGACGGGGTGTGGATGAGTCATGAATACGACCGTGAGTTGTACGTGAATACGTACTTGTAACGGGGAAACGGAAGTAAGTTAGTAAGTTGTACTAATAGGAAATTATATGATACAGCGAAATACTTTCAAAATTGCCCCTCCCCCTCCGCGCGCGATGCGTCGCAGTCCTCAAATCAGTCGAAAAATCAAACATGCACATCTATAATGTAAGTGCTTGAAATACGTTGGAGTTGTTGAAAATTAAATGAAAATGAATTATAAACTATATAATTATGTTTTTCGAATGGTCAAATTATGTATATCACATCAACTTCTGTCGTTTAATCAATAAATGTCAAATCAAATTTCATTTACATCCTTGCAAATGTACTAATTGCAAGATCCAAGAATAAGAATACAGACCGTCATCCACTCCCTTTTTACTCTAGGGTAACCTTCAAAGCGAATGACCAGGTTATGTTCAAAATTTGTATGAAACTTACTCTCAAGTCTCTAAGTCAAGTTCCATTTAAAAGAAGCAAAATGGCTTGTCTTTTGTTATTGCTTAAGTTAATGGAATGTTACTTTCTTTGAATGAATACATTAACATAATCTTAAATTAAACAAAATATTTAATATTCTTCAACTCTATCGCAATAATTCTATTACTTTTGGATTCTTAAAATAGCCCTATGATATTTTACAATTTCAAAAATTAATTCGAAACAATGTATGATTTTAAAATCTTTTTGTATCAAAATCTTACACCAGTTACATCAGTGTTATTTGTGTGATATATATATATATATATATATATATATATATATATATATATATATATATATAATGTGATATTATTAATTATTACGGTCGTGGCTTCAAAAGTGCTTGCAACAGCTTACTAGAACAGACAGCTCTGGAAGGAACATTATAATACGTCGCCAAGTCTGTAGGAAAATCCTGATCTTGCGATGAAACTTCGTCATGTTGAACAGTAGACTGTGCAGCAATCGACCAAGTAACAGCCGTATTTATTATGGGCCTGTTAGTATCAATAGCTCTCACAGATTCAGAATTATGTGGTAATCCGTATCAGGAAGCATCAGAATATTTAATGTTTTCAATTAACTCAGCTATACCTTTTTGAAATTGGAGTTGCTGCCGAGGAGTCATCGAGGACATATGTGGAAGCAAGCTTAAGAGATATAGCTCACAAGGGTCTTTGTCTAAATGAATTCTCATTTTCTTTGGAGCCAAATTTAAGTGATTGGCCATACTTCCGTGATTGTTATATTTGGATGTACTTGCGGCAGAATGGTTCCTTGAATCGCATCTGCTTTGTGTTTGTGTAACCCATGCTACCTCGTTAACATGCAGTCTCATGTCTTCATCGCTTGAACTATCGTTGGAGTTTAAATCCTGCTTATTTTGCTGCATGATGGAGTCACTGTTTTCCGTAAATTCCTTAGTATTATTTCGCACCATAAATTATACTCGAAGAATGTTAATCGCGAGTTTCTGTGCGTAAATATAAGGTACGCAAATATGGAGTGCGATAACCAACTTTATTTGGCAGATTACTTTTTGTAATTAAGCCCTTTGTGTAATGTCGTATAATTTTCCATTTGTTTTTAATGTAAACAACTGAAACAAATTGAATTACATATAAGCATACACATATTTATTAAATTTTATATAATTTGTTTTCATGTATTAAAAAATGGGCAAGACTAAAATCATGAAATGCAGAAAAATGCAAGATGAAAGAATGACGAAACAGATATACAATGCGAAAGTGGAAGGATGTAGGAGCCGTGACCAAATTGGTCGTGTTTTATCAGAAGGTGATGTTAACATATACACACATACATACTAAAATCATGTCGAATGTCCCCGTACACCTATATCGGTCAAGGTTGAAAACACTTAGCTCAAAGTTGTTGACGAACATGTCTACCTAGGGCAACTTAATCAGTTAGATACGTTCAACTACGACCGAGAGGTCAACAGATGAATCCAACTCGGCTGGGCAGCGGGACTCTTCAATACAATTTCTCGTCTAAAATTCTACATCACCTGAAGAGCAAAATCTTCGAACAGTGTGTTGCCAGGGATGAGATACGGAACTGAGACATGACCTTTCACTGCAGGCCGTATGTAGAAGCTATGATATGATGATGATGTTAAAAAACCGTGATAACTCATGTTTTTATAGACATCTATTACTTTCTTTCTACGAGGAAAATTGATCATATGAAGAAATAACTGCTGCCTGTATACCACCGGCGTTCAACTTTTAAAGTGCTACTCAGGAATCTTAAATACAAAATAGTCTAAACAAACACTCGGCGATAATGTTGATTCATATCTATATCTTCACACCAAGTCCCTTGTGGGATAGGCAGAGAGAACCGAGCGCCATGACTCGGTCCATACACACCTTACCAAGATAAATTATTATTATTATATTTATATAATATAGCATAACATGGCAATTGTACTTAAAATCTCATTTAAAATTAAAGAAATTAGTTAGTAAGAAATTAGTACTAAGTATTATTAATCATGTATACATTGCAATAAGTGCATGTGTCAATTAAATCTGCAAGTAACATTGGTAAGCATATGGAATCCATATTGCCTGTTTAGCCGGCCGGCTCAGATGTCTCGATGTTCTATTACCGTTGCCTCCTATAATTAACTTAGTGAATATAGCGGGGGTACTCACTGAATTCTTTGGTAGTTTCCGCAATTTTGTCCCAAATAGCTTCTGTATATTTCTTAATATATCCAGGATCATGGTGATCGATTCAGCGCGTGTCCTTTTCTATTTCTTTGATGGATTCAATGTAAAAGGTGATGTCGTATTTTATTTTACGAAAACATGTTTACGGCGCATGTGCAGCTTCGGTGCAGAGTGCGTTTGCATCTATATCTCTATATGCATAAAGGTAAAGGCCGCTGGAAGTACTTGCAGCTACGCCCTTAATCGATAATCGCAGATGATGATACTGTTAGTTTGTAGAGCACAAACAGATTATAACGTTTAAAAAGATTCTTGTTTTACATACGTTTTAGAGTAGCTGGTAGCTCATGTAGATCGCGTTCGCAATGACGATGTAAGAAACAAAGTTGATCTGAAAATGTGTCGGTGTTAAAATAAGAGAAGTATTCTCCGTTAGTTCGTATATGTAGAAAGAATGCAGGTAGAAAGAATTACAAAACAGATATAAACGCGAAAGTAGAAGGATGTAGGAGCCTAGGAAGGCCAAGACTTACTTACCTAGATCAAATTTATGAATGTGTTTTATCAGAAAATATGTCAGGAGCTCGATGGCGTCCTTGCGCGCGTCATTCTAACCGGACACGCAGTTTAAGCAATACTAACCGCAGCCTATCTATGGATGAGTTTACCAATCTCGAGCTTCTCCGCGCTCAGGGGGCACGTTAAGCTGTTCGATAGATGTCAGTTGTTAAACTAAGTCAGTGGCCTTCGGGCGGCTTGAAAACACTGGCCTCCACCAATTCGCAATTGAGCAGCGTGGTGGAATACGCTCTAAACCCCTTCGGTTGAAGGGACACTTTAATCTCTGCAGTGGTATGAAGTAGGGTTGGTGTAGTAGATGTCAGGAGCCCAGGATTTCAGGAGAGAAACGTTATAGAAGCGAGTGAGGTGTATAAGGACCGCGTCATGTGGCGCTCGGTTCCCCTTGCATACCCCGTAAGGGATTTGGCGTGATGTTATAGATACATAATACGAATTTGTCGTCTGGGTTTTTTTAAATACCGATATACTCGTACCTATTTGTGAATTTATAATGTGTAGTTTGCCAACGCGATAGCGATCTAGTATTATTTATTACGCAGTAAACGCAGAAACGCACCTATTAGGGGTGAAGGGATTAAAAGGTCAAGGGAGGTAAAGGGCGACATTGCGTAAACCTAAGTTTTTTTTTACACAACGTCGACAGACAAATAGGTACACTACTCGATGTAAAAAGGATGCCGTTGTTATGAACGCTTGAATACAAGAGTATTATTATTTCGCGCGCGTAACGTCCGCTGCTACCACAGACACTTTCAAAAGCTTACTAGTAATTTTACTCACTCTCGGAAGACAATGACTATGCAGTGAATTGTTATTTGGCTGAGGTAGAGGTACTTGCCCGGTCCTTTGATGCGCCCTACCTCTCTTCCGTCAGAGTCCCGTTAATAGTAAGTTAATAGCACTAGTACGTACGTAAGATGGGATTGGACTCTAAATATACAGTGACTTAGCCCCAGCAACTGACACAAGGTTTATTTTTTTATACAACGTCGGGAGGCAAACAAGCAACGGCTCACCTGATGTAACGCTATTCCGTAGGCTATGAATGCTTGTAATACATTGAGTACCTAACACTCGCGCTATGCCACTTCTGCTGCTAACACAGCAACTCCTTAGGAGCTTACTGGTGATCTCACTCACACCCAGAAACACAATAATCCTCTGGATTATTGTTGTTATTTGGCTGCGGTTTTCAGTGAGGGGTATGTACTTCCGCAGACGGGTTGCTTTGATGCACCCTACCTCTCTTACATACTACATACGTTTCTTTAAGAGAGGTCGGTTCCATCAAAGCAGTCTGTCTTAGGAAGTACCTCCACCTCACAAAAAACCGCAGACAAATAACTCCCTGGAGGGTTGTTGTGTTCCTGTTAGTCACTGAGATCGCCAATAAGCTACTAAGAAGTTGCTGTGTTTAGTAGCAGAGGTGACATCACGCGAGTGTACTTAATGTATTGCCAGCGTCAATAGGCTACAGTGACCGCTTTACATCAGGTGCGCCGCATACTTGTATGCCTCCCGAAACAGACAGAATGGAAATCCGCATCCCTGCAGTGCTATGAGTTAGGGTTGGTGTAGTAGTAGTAGTAATTGATGCAGATCTGTTAATGAATGAAATGTAGGTTAAAGTAACAAATACATTTTTAGGGGGTCATGGCAGAAGCGTGCTCGTTCGCGACCTCTGTCAATCAATCAGATTGCAATTCTGGACCAAGAGCGTACCGATATGCGGATTAGGGTGTCCCCACGAGGCGTACCGATCCGCCCCCGTTAGTGCGAATGTAGCTGCATGCCGCGGTGGGGGCCGCTATTTACCACGCAGCGCGCATTCCGGCGGGTCGAGGAGAGCCGAGTGATGCATAGGCACGTGGAATATGAGAGATGGATTGAATAATAAGATGAACGAACTGATAAACGTAATGAATGAGAGAAGTCTAGATGCTTTGCTTTGCTTTGTGTGATAGAGACTAAGCGCAAGGGGAGCGACACCGATGATCTGCCCGGTGAAGTAATGGTCCTAAGGTCTGGGGTAGACGGAACGATCATTGCAGTGCTGGTGTAGGTGTCGTACTCTCCTCTCGCTTAACCACTGGTGTAAGAGATTAGTGTAGGTAGGGCCTAAACTTTCCTGGGTTCGTATAAAACTGGGCATCACGCGGGTATTTCTGGTTGCAGCATACGCTCCCGTAAATTCAGCGTGTGCTCAAGAACTAGAGAAGTTTTTGGAGTCTGTGAGAGATGTTCTGGATTTAGCTGAAGGGAATGAAAGAGTGATTATGTGTGGAAATTTGAATGGATGGGTTGGGACCAAGCGTGACAGCTATGAAGCTGTTCTTGGTCCGTGTGGAGAAAGGAGAGTGAATGAAGCAGGTAAGTGAATTCTAGATTTATGTATGGAACGAAAACTCCTCGTGTTGAATACTTTATTTCATCACAAGGATATTCAAACATATACATGGAGACGGAATGACAAAAAAAGTATGATTCATGTAATTTTTCGTCTGGAGAAAGGAGAGTGAATGAAGCAGGTAAGTGAATTTTAGATTTATATATGGAACGAAACCTTCTCGTATCGAATACTTTATTTCATCACAAGGATATTCAAACATACCTATACATGGAGACGGAATTACCAAAAAGTGTGATTCATGTGATTTTCATTTCATCAAGGATATTAACACGCATAAATGGGGACGGAATGACCAAAACAGTTTGATGCTTACTCCACGTTGACGGCGTCCGACGAAGGCATAACTATGGATGAGATCGAATGGTCGATACGAAGCTTGAAAAATGGAAAGTCAGCGGGAATTGATCTGATCACAGCTGAGAAGATCAATCTAGGTAGCACTTACTTAGGGTTGTGCGAAAGGAACTATGGGGCATATTGCTAGGATATGGCATTGATGGTTCACTGCTCCGTGCTATGCTGTCCACTTACAAGGATTGCTCAGCATGTGTACGGATAGATAGTACCATGTCACCCTGGTTTGATGACAAATTTGGTGTCAAACAGGGTTGCATGCTATCTGCTAGGTATGCTATCTATATCATGCTACTCTGTATCTCAATAATTGTCTGCAGAGTATATGGTCAACGAGCGTAGGATTGCACATGGGTGACCTAGTAGTGAACTATCTGATATATGCAGACGATGCCGTGATATTGGTCACAATAATGAAAGACGATTGTATGGAGAAAAGCATACTATTGAATGCAAAGAAAACAAAGAAAATGGTATTTGAAACAGAAGAAACCAGAACCAAGGATTACGGTTGATGATGAAGTAAGTGTTGGAACAAGTGGATGAGATTGTATATCTTGAATGCGCTTTCAGCAGGGATGGAAGGTACACCGCAGATGTGAAAAGACGAGTGACTGCTGGAAATAGTGTGAATGGAGCGTTGGGAAAACTTCTTGGCAGTAAAAACTTGAGCCAGAAGGCACAGCATTTTTTTGGCTGGCCCAACGCTTACTTATGGAAGCGGGAGCTGGATATGGCAGAGAAAGCATGAAAGTAGGATAAACGCGGTCGAAATAAGAGTGTTACGCAAAATTCCTGGCGTAATGCTTGCAGACCGTATTCGCAATATTGATATTAGAAACAGAGTTGGTTCTGAAAGAGAGCGTTGGTGTTAAAATAAGAAGAGGCATGCTCTGTTGGTTCGGAGGTGTGAGGTGTGTAAGGATTGAGTCACGTGGCGCTCGGTTCTCTATGCCTGCCTCGCAAGGGATTTGGCGTGAAATTATAAATAGATAGATACATTTTTTAAATTTTTACCAAAATATTTTGGGTTATCTTCCAAATGTCCTGGTCTCTTCGGACTATTAAAAACCTAGCTACTCGTACCAATAGCTAAATTTTCTCTTCGCAACTCCAATAGACAAAATAGTTGGTTTGAATTGTCACACTAGTTACTAATAATTGCCATCCTATGTCTTTACAGATTGGAACGTCCATGGCGTGCCTTTACCGCCGGCTGGCCGACGGATATCATGGCAAGAAACCTGGGCATTAACTCCTCGTTTATCAATGGTGACCACTGCTACGTGCTCGTCAGGGTCTCTAGGTGGGTATCCGAGTCAAAACGTAGCTGCCTAAGTTGAATCTCAATTCAGCATTGGTGCTAAGCTTAGACTTCCCCATGTGCTTGGTCAAGTTGCTTGACTCATTGAATATATTTGTATTCGGTGGTGGATTTGGGATTTCGGGCCAATTGAAGTAGCCACTATATGCCTCTATTGCAGACCAAGGCGCTTGACCATAGTGTGTTTGCAATGGATGTTCTTTAGTAATATTTCTAATGAGACTGTAGTGAAGTCCAGCAGCTGCATAGCTTCATCTGTGTCGCCAACGCTTAGAAGCGGGCAGGGTGTACTCGATCCTGACAATCTATTATATGCGTAGTGAGTACTTAGGGGTGGACGTTTATAGGCTGCCGCTACTTGGTGCTTGAATAGCAGGGGCAGGGAACGAAGAACTAAAGGCAGAGTTATATGCCAAAGAATAGACAATATGTCTAGCCGCGAATACCTAATGTATACGCTTATGATCTATCTTCTCAGCAGAAGGCACGAATTTTACTTACTTCTATTCTGAACGGAAAAGGCATATAGGTCGGCATCTCTTAGGTTGTTCGGGAATCCCATCTTCCGAGTAGTAGGAGTATACAGGGAATTGGGGCCCGCCCTTATTATATTTTTTTATATTAATTTCGCGGATTAATAGTGGCGAACTGGTGTATGAAATCCTTAGGAGCTTACTTAACCTCACTCACAGGACAACGACAACCCTCCAGGGTGTTATTATTTGACTGTGGGTTTCTGTGAGGTGGAGGTACTTCCTCTGAAGGGTAGCTTTGATGCGTTCTACCTCTCTTTAAAATATCCAAACCCACACAAACAGATATGTTCATGCACATATTTGATATGTGTGGGAATCGAATCCACGAGCCTTGATGTCCGAGTAGCACTACTAACCACTTCACCACAGAGTTCATCATAGACTTGCAGTAGATTGGAGCATCAGTTATTTGTACCTTACCTTGCCACTCGAACAAATAATAGACCATTCAGAGTAACAATCAAGCATAGGGCGCGCCTGCTGTACCTAATCAAATTAAGTCGAATCGAATCGGGCGGCGTTAACAGTAAGTACTTAAGTAGTTGCTGTGTTTGCAGTTGGGGTGGCAATACGCAAGCGTTTCGTCCTATATTAAAGGCGTTCATAGGCTTCGATAACTACCTTCAGGTATCACCTATCAGGTGTGATGCATGACTGTCTCTTGACATAGTGTAACAAAAATGCAGTAACCCTTATCTGATCTTCTAGAGAAGGTTCATGACCATCCACTCCTAGTTATTTATCGCTGTGCCCTCTCTTTCACCAGAGACTTGTTTGTCAGTCGACAGACAGTTCCATTTTACTGTCATAATGTACATTTCATAATCATTTCAGGTTCCGAGAAACAGCAAAACTGAAAGACCTGCCACCTAACATCAACGTAGAAGACGTGGTGTTCGAGGCAATCCAAGAATCTACAATAGGTGATACAGTGTCTATCGCGGACTTCATAAGAAAGTATGGCTCGCATTATATCGCATCTTATGTGACAGGGAATTCGCTGTATCAGGTGAGAATACGTTGCTACTAGTATAATATAATATATATATATTATATATATAATATATAGTATAATACGGCTGCATTGCATGCAGCCGCACGTCGGCTGTGAAATTCCAGCTTGGATGCCGTTTTTGTACACGACTGCATCAAAACTGCCAATCCATTACGTAATCAGCATGCTCTTCTAATGACTGTCCTCACTGCAAACTATACAACGACTGTAAAAAGACTGCGCAGTCTTTTGGCAGCTTCGATATAGTCGTACTAACTGTAAAAAAGGCGTACAAAGAGAAATTTTGCAGCCGAAATGCAGTTCAAATTCAGCCCCTCTGTACAAACATAGTTAGAGAATTTTAATTAGTATTACGCACACACCTGTCTAACTTATTTACATGACCAAAGATTATCCCCTTCGGTCAGTAAGTGTTAACATACAATGATCTTAAGTTCTTAACATTACGTTACAAAAGGCTACAACATACTGAAATTTTAATGTTATTATTACCTTTACCACAAAACTATTTTATCTTAATATCTTAATATTTTTAATGCGTGCCTACTTCCATGCATATGGTAAATTTATCTAAGAAATGGCCTCGGCAGGAAAGTAAATTAGCCCCTGGGCGAATACGTGAGTATCTAATGATATCACAAATGTGTTCAATCGTGTGAAACTCGCGCAGTGGGAAACGTGATCATGTTTAACTAACGCGCATAGTGTACAAAACAATCGATAATTACCGATATGGCAATATTATGTTTATGACTAATGAGCAATTTCATCGCCGTCACGTTTTGCATATCCCGTCTAATAGTACAGTCAAGAGAGCTTCAAGGTTGACACTTGGGTTCCGGTTGTAACGCTTATTTAATAAAACGATAGAAATAAATACTTTTTTTGTTATATATAATAGATATAATGTAGACTTAAACGCTGTCAATTTTACTTTTTTAATTAAAATCTGTAGTTTAGTCGTCATCTTTATCTCACCAGGCATTAGTGCACCTAACTAAAATATTTTGTCTACTTTTAAATAAAATGTTATTTTAATACAATTCCTAAAATCTGAGCTTTACTAGCATAGGATAATATTTCTATATAAAATGTTATATTAATGGATAGTTGCAGTAGTTTTGGTCAGATAAATTTGTCAATTTAATCTAAATTATATCAGATAATGTCAACTGAAATTTATTAAAATTAATATCACGCAACACTGGCGCCATCATCGAAAAAAATCTTTTTACTAGGATAATTCTCTCAAGTCTGCCTATGCAGAACTTCGTATCAATTATTATGTTAATTTAGAATTTATTATGTTTTAAACGCCATCAATGTTGGGTAATTGTAGTAAAAATAATCTCAACAAACACAAAATGTGAAAAATGGTCTAGTTCCGTATTAAAGACGCCAGAGTTTGAGGCTGATGACGTATTAACTGTTCACCTTTATTGGGAAACACAATAAGGCGTCTAAGCTTTTAAATTCATTAGGCTATTAGGAATAATGTCCACAACTATGAAATCTTCATAGAAAAATATACTTATAGAGTATTCGAATTAACGACATATGTATTGGTGAAAAAATTGCAATCGCAATTCTAGTATTAACTTTATAATATTTGTTTTTATCCAAATTATTAAACATTTTACTAAATGTATTGTGTTTGATAAAAGTTTATTTTGTGATAAAAGCGACACTTAAAATATACCATATTGATGGTTTGTTTACATTTGTCTCAAGCCCAAGTGAATACGGTATAGCTATAAATTCAATGTTAATGAAAGTAAACAAATCTATAAATAAATTTAAGAAAGTTGTATATTTTTGACACTTTAAGAAAGTGCTATGAATCTTTACGCCGTTATCGTTTAGATCTTTACTCTTTTATCGTCGTCGGGCGTGAAACTTTGAAACACTTCCATTTAATAACATTATACCTTTTTAACACTAATATCATAAGAAAATTCTACAAAACTTGACAACCGTCTTATATTGGCGACAGCACCAGCACTGACTTTTAACAGCTGCACTCTCTTCTCTTTATTTATTGTTTTTATTTTTTTTTTATTTCTGATACTCTATAGTTTCCAGATTTTGTTTTTATATACTTACGTGTCATAATCTATATGCATAATCTTAATGCCAAATTACAAGTACTAAGTATAAAGTTTTGATGGGCGTAATTAATGTAGTTAGAAATTATCGTCGCCCGCATTTATGAGAGTTTCATTTTTTTTACGAACTATGAATATTTGAGGTGGTGGCGCTAGTTTCACGTGAATAACCCTAACCTTATAGTAAGGGCGTGTAATAAGATTTTAATAAATTAGCTTACATCTCCAGGTTTTCGTGTTCACCCGGGGCGTATACGCCAAGATCAAAGAGCGAGTGAAGTCGGGCGGCGTCACTGACTTACCACCGACAGAATTAAACAACTATTTCTCCCCATTTTACGCAGAGCACATTGGCGCTATCAAGGTTGGAACTGTATTAAGCCTGATTCTAAATCGTGCCTTCCATTAACATGCATATAATCTTTACCATGTAAACGAACCAGCAAGTTTCCAATGCACGTGTGCAGAAAGTATATATCATGACATTATCATCAAATTATTTCGAAAACGATTTACCATTCCTATGTTTATACTATGTTTAGACTGTATGGAGCTTTTGTCATAAGAATAACTAATATAAGGAAATTTACTTCGAGGTTCTTCTTCGACATTGTCATCACACAATAGGCACCAGAGCTGTCACGCTTAAAATATACTTCGAAAAAAGTATTTTACATTCCATACGTACGGTAAAAGTATTTATCTTTAAAAAAAATTGCCAGATAAAATTAGAAGTAAAATTCATAATGGACTCTTTTCCATTTCAACGTGGGACATAAAATTGTTTACTTACATACAATTTAATATTAAATAGAGTAAACTGGTCATTCTGATCATTTACAAGCTTTTTTTTAAAACGTACATGATGAATTAAAACTTGCAAATGCGTAGAGGTAACATACATATCTGCGATAATGTCTGGCGTCTAGGTACTGTCTTTATTTCTTATATACTCGATTAGATATGTAATATGTACAAAAATTTGTGTTACGAAGGACAGGTTTTTTTTATACCACTAAAGGTAAAAGGCAATCAAGCATACGGCCTGCCTGATGGTAAACAGTCACCGTAGCCTATGGACATTTGCAACACCAGGGGTGTCACTCACAGGGGTGCGTTGCCGACCCTAAAACAGGTGCAATCTTAATGATAATAGTCATACCTTTTTAATTGTCGAATGAATTTAATTTAATTTGTCCAACCAGCTCTGGTTTAACTAATTTGTTAAACCAGCGCCAGATAACAGAAAAGCTGTTAAACGCGTCTGACAAAAGATTTCCTTTTCTATACCGCATTATTAGTTATTCTTAAAGTACACGTCATGAGTCTTATACCAAAATTTAATCTATCCGAATGTTAAGAGTCTTTTTGTTATTAAACCAAAAAGGCTGCTAACATGTACTACAACATTTTTAGAATCAGGCTAATGAGGCAAAATTTGCAACATTCAGTCATGTCATCAATCTCATGAATGTCGCATGTTTATGATAAAAAACTTCTTTTCTAACATTATCATTCATTCACTTTACAGTTGACATGTTCTTTGTCAGACCTTCATACCATCTCTTTTAGAACGCAATCATTTTTGTCATTGTAGGAAGTTCATAATTCATTTCTTTTAATTAGTTTAAAAATATTATTATTTTATATTTCATTGGATAACAGAAAATTGTATATGTTTAAATTGCGGAATTACATTATCGGTATAATTAATAATAAAACCAATGAAAAGAAAGCTATTCAAAGAGTCAATTATTCAGAAATCACGTCAGGTACACAATTTGTTAAATTAATTCTCAAAAAATATTATGTAAAAAAGTAAAACGTTTCTAAAATAAAATAATGTAATGAATATGAAACGACAAATATTGGGTTTGATAAATATTTAGATTTTTTATAACTTAACGAGAGCACTGTTTGCTATAATTTACTGTTGTAGAGATGTGTAGATAATGAATGACATACTTACTAAATAAAACGTATTGTGGATTCTAGAAAAATATGCCAAACAGATAAAGATTAGTAAAGAAGTTTTTAACAGTCTAACTTTGGTTAAATTCAACTGGGAGGACACGAACAATGTCATATATATCAAAATCAAATTGAAACATAAATATCTATGAAAATTGTCTATGCTCTCACTCCAGGTGTTTGTATTCTCTAGAACCGTATACTCTATGATCAAAGAGAGATTAAAAAGCAAAGGTGTTGCTGACATAACAGCGAAGGAGCTGGAAGGCTATTTCTCTCCTTGGCATGCCAAACATATCGGCCAAATAAAGGTAACATAAATAAAAAGATGTATTTATATATATATTACTATTAACATATCATTCATTCATTCATTTCAACTCTTTTACATCCATTCATTTCATTTTTTTTTTGTAAAACATAAGTAAGCTGTTTGTTCCTTCAATTCCTTTGAAGGTAAATGAAAAACCTAAAATACACCTAAACACTTTTTATATACATTCTGTTCAATTCCTGTTCCAGGTGGCAAGTGGTAACAAAACAGTAGAAAACTGGGCAATGAAGCGGCTACGAGTTCATTATTACATTTTCTCATACCCGAGTCTGCTGAAGCTCCATGGAGAACCAACGCTCCTTAGAAACCTCGACACACTCCTAGGAAACGAAGCTTTATTACAATTAGAATTAAAGACATTATCGCCTGCCTTTAAAGATGTGAAAAAGAAAAAGTGGTTCGAGGAAGTCATAGATAATTATTTAAAACTATGGGAAAGTAATATGTGAGACATTCACAGAGTAACACCCTGTGTGGATTCTGTCTACACTTGTTACTACGGTGGTGTTGCTCTATGGAGACGTTAGAATATTCAATAACGCTTTTGGAAATGCAGTAGCCCTGATTTTTGCTATAAAATATTATAGGTAGAAGAACATATTTTGAACATAGATATAAAATTTAAAAGTAATTTTATGAGAAGGTGATCCAAATTCTGTACACTAAGCAGAATATGAATTCTAGAGTCAAAGGGTATGCAAACAACTCATCGCCATGACTTCGACACGTCAAGCTACACCAAATATTTAGATCAGCTTTAGTTAGGTTCCAAACTATGATTATCCGATGTGCGTACCAGTCAAATCGTGTCATAGATACCTACAATTGATTCGTTTTACATAGACCAACCTACGCAAAAAAAATCTTTTTCAGTATGCATTTTCCAATAAATGACTTTAATACAGCATTACTAACACAATACGTTTGCTTTGTATAATTTAGATATAAGGATCGATTCCTATATATACCTCTTATGAGCGTGGCACATTAGTTTGGAAATAACTCCTTAGGTTTATGGTCTATATTTAGAGTTCAATGTAAACTTTAATAGCAAGAAAGTTATGCCTACTGCATTTTTGAATGCAATCGTAATGGGGTGTCCATTTATTACGTAAATTTTAGTAATAATTTCTTATGAATCTCCGTAAGGTTGAGTTTCCAGCAAAACGAAACGTAGTGGTCTTACGATAAATGCGCTTCTCCTTGACTGTCACTGGTAGAGCAACAAACAATTTCTATAAAATAACTAGCTGACCCGGCAAAAGTTGTTCTGCCATATAAACTATTTCTTTATGAAATATACTTGACGACCTATTCTCATATCTACCAAATATACATTAAAAAAATCATAAAATCGATCGATCCATTTCGGGGGAGTGCGACCACAAACACCGTGACACGAGATTTTTATAAATATACATCATTAAAAATGTACAAACAGAAAAACACAATAAAATTTTAAGTGCGTTGAAATATGATTATTCATTTAAATTCTCGATTGTCCCGCTAATAGAATGAGGGCCAGTTGGACGAATGGTTATGAATACACAGTTACATAATTCTACCGTTTCCTGCTCTACCATGCCAATATAATAATATAACTATATGTACATTGCCTTACTTATTAAAAAAAAATGCATTCATACGTAATAAATGAATACTCTATAATTAGATAATTATGTAGCTGTTGTGATAATTAATTATAATGTACTAATTTAATTGCAAGTTTTGCAATTTTATGTCCGATTCATGAATTTAGTTAGAAATTATTAAGAATAATGTCTTCCCAATTATATGTTTTTACGATTATGATATTACAGGTAATTTTAATACAGATTTACGTACGGTAACAGGTATTTAGCTTGGCACAAAATTGCCGTAATATAAATGATTCATGCCTATAAACTTGCTTACGGCTATGACGATGAAATTTATAGGTACCTGTACTTTAGAATAGTGCCAACTTAGATACATGAAGTAAAATCCGAATCATGTTTACTTGCGGCCAATGCCTGGAAATGTAAATATACGGTGGATACAGGAAATGCTACTACATTCAAGACAGTATTAGGGCATGGCATGCACACTTTATCATCTAAATGACGTCTACTCTCAAATCTTTACACTTCGCTTTTGTGCCGTTTGCCCCATCAGTTCCTTTATCTTCATTGCCACTTTTTATCACATATTTGTGTAATTCTATAGGTGCCCGTTGATGAAGAATAGTTAATCTTTTCAATATTTTACATCATCAGCCTTTTCTTAGTCTTCCACATTGATAAAATTGTGCTGTTTGCATCATCAGCGCCATTATCCATTATTTCACAATTTTTTGATTTTTATAGATAACTGATCTTTTCAATATCACAATATTGTATTTTTTTAATATTTTTTATGTATGCTGTTGATGTATCTAAAGAGATAAATCAGCCTAGGGACAGCCAATGCTACACTCCATTAACTATTCCGTATTGATCGATGTTGTGCTGTTTGTATCATCATATCACATATTTGTAATTAGTTTATATAGTTATTTTCAATATTTTAGTAGAGTGTGTCCGCTGGCGACATAGGCATACTTGAATCAGACGGATTATATTGCAGGCACTGCAGGACGAAAGTTGGCAATTATACGTATCTAGAGATGTAATTCTAGAAGTTAAAACCTGAAACAATGCAATGATATCACATTAGTTCTAAGTACAATAAGTAAATATACAAAGATTGTGTAGGTACAAAGAGTCTGACATTCAGTGGTGATGGCAGGAACAATGGATTTATATCAGCACATAATACTTTTGGCACCATTAAAAAAAGACAAAACCTATCTACGTAATTCGTTGTCTACTCAGGTTAACGTCTGAGCCCAATCACGAGATAAAAGCAACTTCTAATTGACCTGCAAGTCGATCTTTTGCCAGACAATCCTGTTGAGAGCAAGAAAATCATCAACTGCTTTAACATAATTATAAAATGTTTCAAACTCTTAAGGCGCTATTATTGATGATTGTCGTTGATCATATTTTATAACAAATAAATGCACATTTATTTTACGTTTCTCTTTCAAGAAACGCAAAAATATTTATGTCTCCCTTGTATAAGTTAAATTTGTAATTATTTGCTTAAAAAAACTAACTCCTAAAAGAATTCTAAAAAAATGAGATATTAAAAATTGATTATTTTGGAACTCACCCAAAATAATCCATTTTTGTGAAGATTTAAAAAAATCAAATACCTACAGATCTTCATAAGAATAGTTTTTAATAAGTGATCACATTTACCATGAGTAGATGGGTAAATGTAACTGAAATAAAAATCTTTCTAATTATTTCATTTTTGGTCCACGTTTCACGTCCCAGTAGTAATTAAAAGAAAAACTCAATAAACAAACCCACAAACCTGGGGCATTTTATTTCTGATTCTATTAAGAAAGCAAAAGAAGAAACGTTCGCATTTTCTCCATTATAGGCATCGGAAAAAATGAGGTTCTCAAGTATACACAAGTATATACTTAATTTTCTTACTACATTCAATCTAGATCTAAGGCCATGCAACTTTTTACATTTACACAGTAGTCCGTTTTTATGACGACAGCAGAAATATTAGTAGTAGTTGGACAATTCGAACGAAAGATTATCAAACCTTACATGTATCTATGAATGAAAATGCTCCTTAACCAAATTACATCATCGAAATAATAACTAATCGCTGATGCTGAAAGTATTGCGTGTGCGATATGACTCTACTCCAAAGACAATCTATAGACGGGACAGTGTGTTATATTGAAAAATTGTAAAGGTTGATTTTATATCGTGTATTTAAATCGTAATGCGCAATTAAGATGCCGCTCCATAAATAATAAAATAAAACTGTTTTAATTGACCTTCTCCCTGTCGTTAAGTTAAGAGTATATTAAAGAATTTGGAAAGGGGTGTTGGTAAACTCCTACCTACCAAATTCTATATTAAAAATACAAAATAAACTATGAAATTGGTATTTTGTGAAAAGGCACGTTGCATATCACATTTTCTGTATGTGAATGAGTAGAATATAATACATTGCGTCAATATAATTTTAGAACTTCATACCTCTAATTTTAGTTATATACATCACAGTTCAGTCTATAGATGTTCAATGGTAAATTGTAACAAAATATTTTATTACAATTTGTATTTTGTATTGTAAAAAAAAAACAAAATGTGATTAATTTTATTCAAAATAGAAAACGAACCATTCAAATAACTACTTAAAATATATTTTTATAATTAATATTTAATTGATTCAATGAGCCTTAAATCTTATTCAAATTGGCTTAACTTAAATTAACATAATTAGTTAGATTCTAAAAATTCTATTTAATTCGGAAGATCTTCGATCCCTGTTTGATTTTATTAGATAGAAATAGATATACAGCAATACTGTAATATGTTTGCACTCACAAAAACTGCATTATCTACATAGTGACGACATTATGTAGAACAGAGGGAGAAACGATACACCATCGAAACTAGCGCCATCATCAAAGAAGATGAGATTTTCTTACAATACATTTACGGCATAAAATAATAGTGTATTGTAGGGTTGTTACATTATTTGTAATAGGAAAGTCTTAACGTAATAAGTCAGTAGCTAATGGTAAGTAGGGTTATGGTGGTGTGGGATACGGGACAGGCCCACCTCTCATTCCCAGGCCTTGTGTCTCCTGTGTAGCCATAATTAACAGCGGCGACCACCAAAAGGCAACTGCTGACCCGGGAGGGTAACTACAGGACATTATAGGAGTATAAACTATAAACTTTGGTTGTTTTTGGTGTGGGATATGTGAAATATGCGAATATGGAGGCTGACTGTATTGTACAGTGAGAGAATGGTAATATTATTATGTGAAAGAGGTTTTCTATTGACGATCATTTAACGTCTTTTGAATCTGTAGAATGGAGTTAGTTTCACAATTACTATTCGATTGTTTATTCACATGTAAACTTGTTACTACTACTAATTTTAAATTCTTGTACAATGTATTTTTTCTATGGCGGCCTTAGTTTCGACGATGTATGAAATACAAACTGAACCACTGAGCTGAATAAATCGAATTGAAGAATATAGGATATTTCGATCAATTTTTCGACCCATGTTTCTTCAGCAAAGTCGTTCAGCTTTTTGAACCGAGTTAGGATGTAATTGATTGGATGAGTATTGCACCCATGAACCGAAAGCCAAATGAATCACCTACAATCACTAATAGTGTCTACAGTGTTTTGTCATGTATAGATATAAACTTAGAATAAAAATGATTTTCAAATTCGAAGTTCAAGTCCTGAGCTCGACGTAAATTTGTTTCTTAGGTATCTACTTAATGTAACTATGACATAATACATACATTATTATTTGGCGTAGACACACTTGTGGGCGAAATTTCAATAATATATAAATAATAAAAAGTATAATTTGTAATTAGATACATGTCGAAATTTTGCACAATAGAGTTTAATTCAGTTTTTGTAGTTGCAAATGAGAAGGCAGCTTTTCATACTTTGTAAGGCCCAGACTCTGCCTTTAGCGGGGTGATACAATGAAGTAGAAAATGTTTGGTTATTTATAAAAAATAATTTGCTCTAAATTCGCGGTAGATGAGGTGCTGATAATTATTGGTAAAATAAATTTAATCATTGAGATAGCCACAAATTAATTTTTAAAGTTAAGCTCAAAGGCTACTTAAATTTCATTTAATTTTTTGTTCCTGTATTTTCAGAATAAATAAACCAAGTTCAACAAAAGGTCACAATTTATTTTTATTAGTATCGGAAATAAATTGAGTAAATTGCATAAAAACGCTGGGCCGAAACCTGCCATTACATCTCTTTAAAAATGGAATGTGCAATATTAGTTTTCCGTGTTAAACAATTTATAATTACAATGTGGGATTAACATTGAGAATGCATTTACATTAGTTATACTTAAGCTAGTAAATAACTGATGTGAATATTTTTCGAAGCATGTATAAGTATGTAAAAGAAAATAAAACGGATTGTATATTTTTTTTGTTTCTTTTGTCGGGTCCAACTTTTTGTTGAAGAACTGCGCCTGCACATTTGAGGCTAACATCAGTCATCAATGCTATCTGTGCTTTGGAATCAGGAAAACCACGGTGGTAGTGTCGCCGCAAGTCCTGTTTACATTAAGGAAAGGCTCGTTCTATGGTAGCGTACCATTTGATCTAAGAGTTATCGTTCTTTTTTGATTTTTTGAAATACGCATTGAGTGGCGCTTGATGCTTGGGTGGACGGTCAGATATCTGTAAAAATTGACCATGCCCATGAAACGAAAGAGTTATTTGACTGTCTTCGATTTTGGGTAATCATTGATCGCTTGCGATTTTTCTTTGTCGATTTCATTCCTTTGCTCATTATATGATAATCAAGAAAGTCTAACTTTTGCTTGACAAACACGCACTTGCTCAAATTAATTGTGATGTCTTTTTCGCTCAGTCGTTTGAATACTACCTCCAGATGCTTGAAATTCTCTTGTTTGCTCCTGGATGCAATTAAAATATCAGCCATGAACACAAATGTAAAATCCAGATCTCGGAAAATAAAATCCATAAACATCTGGAATGTTTGTCCGGCGTTACGTAACCCAAATGGCATCTTCAGAAAGTGTACCATGGCAAGGGGTAAAATTACAGCCGTTTTTTCAGGTTGAGGAACAGGTAATTGTGACGATTCCAAACAAATGTAGCCATTTTTACGGAATAAAAAGATTTTGACTTTGACTTTGACTTTGGTACGCTATAGTAAGCCTTCCTTATGTCAATTTTCCAAATACTCTTTTTCCGCTCGTAGTATACGAAAACTCCAATGTTCTAGGAAGAGGATACCTATCCGAAACTGTGATTGCATTCAATGCGCGGTAATCACCGCAGAGCCTCAAGTCACCGTTTTTCTTCTTAACCATGTGTAGTGGACTGGCCCATGGACTGCTACATGGTTCGCAAATACCCATATCCATCAATTCTTGAAATTCCTTTTTTTTCAGGCGGGAGTGGGCGAGCTCAAGTGCATACTGGAGGCCCTTTCGTGATGATATGAAGCTGGATATTGTGTTTAACAGGCGTTTTCCGAGCCCTTGGCTTGGCGATCTCTTCGTATTTTTCCAACAGTTGCTTTATCGAGACATGTAATCCACCGTCGATGGAGCGAATAGAAGGAATACTCGGTTCGGTTACCCTAGCAGACGTTTGGAGTTCTGTAATCTTATCAACCAATTTCCTTCCGGCTATGTCTACCAATAACCGACAATGTTCCAAAAAGTTCTTCTCCTACTCTTACTCCTAAAATCGGCATCGGCAATATAAAGCGTCGTTGTAGTCCCAAATCTAATTTCATTGTTTTTTCGCCATATGTATCTATGACTGTTTCGACTGTTGGCGGCGTAAAGTTTAAATTCTTGAAATTCCTTTTTTTTCAGGCGGGAGTGGGCGAGCTCAAGTGCATACTGGAGGCCCTTTCGTGATGATATGAAGCTGGATATTGTGTTTAACAGGCGTTTTCCGAGCCCTTGGCTTGGCGATCTCTTCGTATTTTTCCAACAGTTGCTTTATCGAGACATGTAATCCACCGTCGATGGAGCGAATAGAAGGAATACTCGGTTCGGTTACCCTAGCAGACGTTTGGAGTTCTGTAATCTTATCAACCAATTTCCTTCCGGCTATGTCTACCAATAACCGACAATGTTCCAAAAAGTTCTTCTCCTACTTTTACTCCTAAAATCGGCATCGGCAATATAAAGCGTCGTTGTAGTCCCAAATCTAATTTCATTGTTTTTTCGCCATATGTATCTATGACTGTTCCGACTGTTGGCGGCGTAAAGTTTAAAATCGCTCGCATTTTCTTACTGAAATATTTGTCTCTGTATCAACTAAAAATCTGTAAACACTCTTGCAGTCGGTTATATTAAGGCAATTAGACGGACGTATAGCACAGAGATCCGCCTCATTCCGTGCTATTTTTAGTTTTCCAGATGCCGTACATTATTTTTCCAAAAACAGGGTTTGCGACATTTATATGCATTGTTCTTAAATTTCCGATGGTAATAGCAAAACCTTGACGATGAATGACTGCGGGCTCTTGACCTAGATCGGCTATAATGCTGACGCTCATTATTGTCGCGTCAGCTCGACCTCTGTTCGTTACGTAATGCGGTGACTTCCAGCTGTAATGACGCAATTTGTGACGTCAGACGCGTAATCATGTTGAACTCAGATGTGACCGCAGGTGGTGTTTTCCTATTATATCGCATATTTTCGTGAATGCGATCGACCATCTCGATTAGCTTGTCTAGTGACAACTGTTCGGTCACTAGACAAGAACCGCAGGAGGAAGTTGCCGAATCCATAATAACCGTATTATGTCCTCGTTAATTTTCCCTTGTGCCTGTGATGTGCGTGTGAACTGTGATAGTTTTTTATCACCAAGGCCCATATCTGCGAGTAATTTGTGGAAGCGCAGTTGCTCGCTCTCTTCATAACAGCTTATAAGCTGTTCCTTTATCGCTGTGTATTTATTTTCTGCCGAATGATAAGTTAGAATGTCACTAACTTGATGGATAACTTCTTTCGGATGTTTCGCCACCACCGCGTTACATTTGTAGTCGTCGCCCTGTTTCTGTGGCGTGATAATGGCTTCAAATTGTGCAAACCATAAGCGAGGTGCATCTTTCCAAAATTCAGGCAGTCGGTCGGCGATCGATATTAATGCGACTACGTCGGTGAAGGAGTCGAAACACGTATCGCTGGAACCGACGATGTTGAATCTCTTCAATGGTGTTATAGGGGCCATTTTTGACGATTATTCTAATGTCGTTTACAGTGTCTTAAATTTAAACGGGTCTCATCGGTCCGGAAATTTCCGGACCGGTGAGACCCGCTTGTGGGAGGCCGGTGGAAATATGCACGTTGATTTCGCCGTCGTCGGTTCACTTCTTCAGGCGTCAATGATCACTTCGGGTTCACCAATTTATGGGGTCGTAGGTTACAGGTTGCGTAGTGGTATTACGACGAGTAAATAATATCAGATAGACCAATGAGATACTGAATGGCTTATTCTTATTACAACGACTTATATAAATATTTACATGGCCCTCAACATAGCACGTTACGTTAGGGGCATGATGATGCTAAATTAACATAATATAGATGAATATTGCTAATACTTCCTTATGTATATCACGTCTAATTATTAAGGCTGCTATAATCCCTAAGGAGTCTATTTCCTATTTTTAAATATGTGTAAATAAATTACTTTCTTTTAGTTTAATAAGTTTTATGCATATAATAACCATTGCAGTTGTAAGAGTAACAATAATTAAAAACAAAAAAAAAAATTAACCAGCACAGTCTTAAAGAAATCATCAAAATCAAACAATAATGACCACTGTCTCCGAAGTTATGGTGAAAAACCTAAAATAAATGAATTTAAGTTTATTTATTTACACGTGTGTGTGAGGGTGATGTATATATTAAAATATGAACAGAAAAATATAATGATGCTTTAAAAGACACTTTATTTCAAACGAGACTCGCAGCGATATGGTTTGGATCAGGATTAAGACTATATTATAGAAAATATATATTACAAAAAACCTCGGTTGGTTCGGGCATGTACAAAAATTACAGAATGACGAAACAAATATACAATGCCAAAGTGGAAGGATGCAAGACACGAGAAAGTTTCCACCTATGAATGTTATATAAAACCTGTATACAATATAACAGACGCAGTGTTTTATTTATTTATATTTTGAGTGCGTGTAAAGACTGTTTCTTATAGCGTCGCTAGTGCTTGCGAGGCAAGGGATCTAACGTGAACATATATATATATATATATATATATATAGATAAATCATATATCCTTCAGAAATGAACGTAACTCAGACTCACACTTGATCGACTTTAATTATCTACTTTGCTTACACGTGTAGAATGGTAAGAAATTATTTTTCATAGCTAATAGTACTAGGATAAATTTATTTTATGACCATTATTACAAAAAAAAGTTATATACTACTAATACTACTATAAACTTCACGCCAAATCCCTTACGGGGTAGGCAGAGAGAACCGAGCGCCACGTGACTCGATCCTTACATACCTCACTCACTTCTTTAACATTCATTGCTCTTTTCATACACGCTCGCCGGTTTCTAGGGCTCCTGACATCACCTTCTGATAGAACACGACCAATTTGGTCATGGTAGGTAAGTCTTGGCCTTCCTCGGCTCCTACATCCTTCCACTTTTGCATTGTATATCTGCTTCGTCATTCTTTCATCTTGCATTCTTTCTACATATCCGAACCAACGGAGCATGCCTCTTCTTACTTTAACACCGACGCTATCTTTTAGGCCAACTCTCTTTCTAACATCATCATTGCGAATACGGTCTGCAAGCCATACGCCACAAATTTTGCGCAGCGCTCGCATTTCGAAAAAAGTTACATACAAAAATTATTTTGTTGATACTGTAACTGCTGCCAGCGTTCTCACCCTTTTAGTGTTCCAAGTTTATGCAGATAATAGTATGCTTTTATAAAAACATTTTAAAAGTCAAATTTCAAATTAAAAAAACCACATAACATCCCCCGATACACTAAAATTGTTATGTAGCTAGTTAATTGAAGTGTACCCAGATACATTAATTTTCCATTTACGAACTACAGGTTTTCAATGAAGGATTACCTATTTACACGTAGCAATTTTCATGCATCGATCTTATTTGCAATTTCTCGTCGCTCAGCCGGCGTCGGTCAGGTCGGTTCGTATAAACTTATTGCAATACATGATAAACACACACACGAACACATAGACACATGTACTCACATACCTTATTTAATATTGTTAATTACAAATTTTAATTTGGAAATAAACAATTTATTGTTGCAGTTGCAACTGTAAGCTCCCCTGGGAATGAGCATATTCATACAGCAGTAATCAGTGTTTTCTACGGGTGTATATTTCATATTTTTCAATGTCAGGGCGTAAAAAAATATAAACGTGTCTTGGAATCAGTGTTGGCAAAAATTTTGTTTGACGATTAAAAACTAAATCTAACGTTATAAGTTTAACGATTGACGACTGAATTAGTTTTAGTCGAATAAAAAATTTAGTGGTGATTGAATTCGTTTTAGTTTTCAATTTTGATTAGTAATTTGATTGAAATAGTAATATCGACGAAATTGTAATGTAAAAGAATTATTGAACTAGACAAATAGTTTATTCTTTTATTAGTCATATATACATGATATCCAAATGGTAATATTTTGAATTTTTTTATTTATTTATTTACTTTCTATTGATACATTACATATAATCATACAGATGAGAACATGGTATGAAAATAACAATATTTTCATATTTTTTATTTATTTACGTTCCACTGGGACAATACATATAATCAAACTGATGATTTTCTGTTGAAAATATTTGTTTCGTACGTCAATATCTCTGTAGCTAACACTGCTTTGTATCAATACGTTATACAATACACCCTTTCCAGGTATTAACACGTGCAGAGATATAATGTGCTAATAAAAAGTAAAATACCTATAACACTTATTTTGAATTGAACGAACCTAAGTAATTTTGTGAATTTAAAACTTTATAGCTTATGACAGTAGTTACTAGAAGGTAGTAGATTCAATATCTGAATAATGCTTCATTAGCATTACCTTGCTTCCAAATACGAAAAATAACTTTTTAGTTAAAAAAATTCAATCAAACTAAAACTAATGATTACTGCATTTTAGTAGTGACGAAAACTAAATCATCAATCGTGATTGATTTAGTCATAACTAAAATAATCACTAACTTTTTATTTTGATTCCTCAATCGATTAAAAATATTACTTAATAGTACGTCCAACTCTGCTTGGAATGTGCAAGTACAGTCCTTTCATGATGGTACCTAAATTGAGTTAGAAACCGCACTTTGAAATTTCGATCTTCTTTTTGCAAATGTAACAAAAGGTACTCGTATGAACTTTGAACGGATATTTTAAAAATGTATTCAGAATATATTCTCACTTATGGAAAAAGTACTCAGAATAAACCTATTTTTGTTGACTATATTGCCTACCCAGAAATGTCAGATACTTTTTTTTATAGAACAAAGAGTTTTATAGCTGATACGGTATATCATTTTGCATGTTTATCTACTGGATTGTTTTATAAAATTCGCCGAAAGCAGAAAGTTGAACGACTTCTCTATCAGTCATAAGGTACGTTTACGATAAATTTACCAAGTCTGTGATGCAGACAGTGACCCTAATTTTGTATGATAAAACCTATCGGAATTTAAAAAATGTTGACGCCATGCTTTTTCGTCATCATCTATGTCGTTTTTGTGCGGGATAATAGATGAAAAAGCTAGAAAGGTTTTATGGGCATCAATGATGATTATTATAACACCGTAATGTAAAATAAACGTTATCCCGTTTAAACTTTTATGTTACATTGTATAGTAAACTTAAAAGTTGAATAAAATCATTTGATTCATCGCGTTCATTCGAAATAACAACGTGATAATGTTGTACATGGCACTAAACATGAATTCTGTATGTATACGTAAGTATGTATTGTTTTAGTTTTTAATATTCTAGATGCGTCTATCAATCTTGTACATTTCAAAGTTTTCTACTCTTATTAGGTTTTCTTATTTTGGGCATTCTGGGCATTGTATTTCGTTAGAAGAACTAGAGTGATGAAACATTTTCGACTCTGCGCAACGCCGACGGTCTCTGGTTCGAATCCCGGCGACATATACAACTAAATTAGTGTTTTCGAATTTATGTTTTCCCTTGCTCTTGCTTATCACTTGGTCGGCGATGAAGGAACTCATCGTGAGGAAACCGTACGGAAATTATATTTCAAAAGGTGGGTGTGACCTAAGAAAAGGTCTGATTTTCCTCCTGTATTGTGAAGGTCTGACGGCACGGAAGTCGCACATTTTCGCTAAATCCTTGGGCTTAAGTAACCAACCTCGTCAATTTAATAGATGACTAGGAAACCGGATACACCAGGAAGACAAAGAAGTACAATAATTCTTCTTCTTCCAAAAAGTAAGATAGCAGTAGTAAGTAGAAGTAAGATTTTCCGTGTCATTATAGTCTAATTTTAGGAGTCTTGTCCACGATTTTTATTTAGCTTTGATGAGTTTTATGATGTCATATTCTATGCAGGAGGTATGAGATTCTACGAATTGATAATAAAAATCTTATTTTGTCCGCCAATTGGCAGGATGCATAATAATAGTAAAGCAACTTTTGCCACCAAATATGGTCAGGTCTCCATTACATACAAATAAAGCAACCCTAAAAGGGCTTGCCTTTGGAAACAAGATATTCACAAAAAAATATATAACCTGCCTTTAGATATATACAAAATAATGCAGACAACAACGGTTATGATGCCGCTACCCACGTATCAGTTTTTTAATCTTGACTTTATGCAATTCAAATATCCGGTTACTATGCTGTAAGATGCATCCTGTACTTGTGCAGTTAGGTAATAAGTACTCGGTGTTACGTAGTTTAGGTAACTGATAAGGAAATTTTTCGAGTGGTGCCTAAAATTGGATCAACTACATATTTTTATAGGAACATGTTCATATAACATTATAAATTGTTATTCAGTTAAACGTGTTAGCACAAAAGTAAATTTTGTCGTACAGATTTCTAATTTAACTGTGAAAAATCGTATCTATGCTCGTGTTGATTTTTTTTTATATTAGAGGGGGGCAAACGAGCATGTGGGTCACCTGATGGTAAGTGATCACCACCGCCCATAGACATCAGCAACTCCAAAGGGTCACTGATCCGTTGCCAGCCTTTTCAGGGAAACGTAGGCTCTTTTCCTGAAGGCACCCATATCGTATTTGTTTGGGAACACCGTTGAGGGTTATTTATTCCACAATTTCACCGTACGTGGTAGAAAATGCCTCAAAAAGCGTACTGTAGTGGATTGCCTCTCATCAAGAGGGTGAGGATGAAATTTAAGTTTGTGGCAAGTGGTATGATAGTGGAACTCAGCTACTGGTATTAAGTTGAACAGCTCCTCCTCAGTTGTAAATAAATGTAATAGTATATTATTATTAAAAAATAGTATATAAATTAGTATTTATTTATTCTGGCAACACTTCGACTTGTAATATATTATTAAAAATGATATAATGATATAACGTGCACGAAAAGAGCTATGAATGTTACAGAAGCGAGTGAAGTATGTAAGGACCGCGTCTTATGGCGCTCGGTTCTCTGCCTACCCGGCAAGGGACTTGGCATAAAGATATATACCTATAGACAGATATTTCTACACGAAATGACAATTTCATAAGTAACGACTAAATATTTTAAAACAATACCTCATAGACCATTATGATTATATCAATTGCACAAAATAACGTTATATTAAACTGTTAATTGTCACAAATTATATCTATATGAATACACACCTCACTTACTTCTTTAACATTTATGCACCTAATAACATAAAACAGCAAGTACTGCTGAATTTGCACATTGGGTATGTATTTTTGGTGAAAATTTATTAGGCGAATACATGAACGGAAGACAAATCAACATTTTTTGTCTGTTTGTTTGAAGAACAGCTAAAGCGGTTTCAATAAACTTTTTTATAGTCAGGCTTTTAGTAAGGATTCTTCTTCTTCTTAGCGTTATCCCGTTTTCCTAATCCATTAGTATTGGCGGGGTCCGCTACCTAATCCTAAAGATTTGGCAAAGAAACGGATTTTGACATGGAGCGACTGCCATGGAGTCAGGCCTTCACAGTCCAGAAGGAAAACCGGATCATTCTTAGGTAAGGTCACACGTCTTTCGAAATATAATTTCTTGGACGTGCTGGTTTCCTCACGATGTTTTCCTTCACCGCCGAGCAAGTGATAATTATAAATATGTACATAAATCCGAAAACACGAGTGATGCCAAGATTCGAACCAGGTACTTGTTGATCACTAGGCCCGTTCATTATCCACTAGGCTATCACTGTTCAACGCTTTCTAACAGTGTTTCTGTTTACTGGCTGTAGTAAGACTTTCTGACTTAATTAATCTACGAAGTTTCTTTTCAAACTCTGCAAAAGATAGCGTACAGCTTGTCCTCTCCGTTCTAGGGGATACCATATAAAGCGGAATCGGACCATTGCGAACTAACCACGCGATCAAACTCGCGCTAATTCGCTAGTAAATAATAACTTCACATAGTTTAGTCGTAGTACGATAAGGTAATTCATACAGCGGGTCGTGGGGTTATCAATGGAGGGCGGTTGAACGCGTCTGTTCCGAGGACCTTGGTTTTTATTTAAAACGTATCATTGACCAATTCTGGTCAATAGATAAATTTCATGCACATATTAATTTCAGTGCGGCTCAGGCCATGATAGGTTTGCGAGGGGTTCATACTGCCATGCATCATAAGTACCTATCTAGTAAACCAGATACGCCAGGAAAATGACCACTGAACACTATTCATGTCCGTGTTTAGAAAGATATAAATTTGAGGATGCCTTGCTGAGATGAAACACATACAGACAATAGCGGCCAGGGCAACAGCGGTTGCATCTTCTGTTACAGATGGCGGGCCATCCGAGAGACGGAAGCAACAGTCGAGGCAAAGATATATGATATATAATAGACATAAACAAGATTAGGAAACACACACAGCAGTATAGCTTCCATTGTCTGTAAATTTGACCTCAAATTATTGCCTGTACATAAATAAGAGATACAAGTATCAGGCAACGATATCTATGTTACCCCTTGATTGAGCTTCATGCACCACAAAGATCTTATTACTCACTTTGAGGTTTATAGTGTAACCATCTACACATTTTAATTCAATACGTGCATAATTAATTTGCTTGTCCGCGTGTATGATATTACACTTGTAATGTTTTATAGTAAATAATCATAAAAAATATTTCTCATTATAGTACCGATTGCATAAATAGGACTGCATTTTGTTTTTTGCCGCACATTGACACTCAAAATCATGTAAATATTATAAATTTTCATTTCAAAATTCCATTTTAAATTACCCTTTGTCACACTTACTTGGATTAAGCGCCGCGTAACTGTTAAAAAGAGACTAAAATAAGCGGGACGCGCCGGCCAAGTAACTGATAATCGAGTTTACGGATTGATATACTCGTAGCAACTGCATTTCCATATAAAAAACACGGAAAAAAATTATTTTGTATGCAGACCTCGAAGACTTCTGTACAACTACACAAGCCCCGTCCAGTGACGTAGTAACGGCCCATAGGGGCCAACTACAAGGTCAAAAAAAAAACTACACAAGCTAGACAAAATTAATATTGTGTCCCAGCTCGGCAGCTAAAAAAACGAAGAATAAAGTAGGATTAACACATTTCTGGTGCAAAATAATTGAGCTCGCAATATTTAACTGCCTATTTTAGGCATTCATTTATCTATCTATCTAAAACTTCACGCCAAATCCCTTACGGGGTAGGCAGACAGAACCGAGCGCCACGTGACTCGATACTTACATACCTCACTCGCTTCTTTAACATTCATTGCTCTTTTCATGCACGCTCGTCATTTACTGGAGGACAAGGATTCAAAAACTGTAAGTTGTTCAGATGGTGTGTGTGTAAGGAAAATAAAAAATGATGCGTTTTCAAAACTATCTTTCGGTGAAAGAAAAAACAAGTGATTGAGAAAGGCCGCTGTACACCGGATTTGAAATGCAACATGCTGTATTTTTTGGTAAGTTAATAGCTTTAAAAAAATTCTGCCTACCCTGTCAAAAATCTCTGTGCACGCCACTGACCTTGACTGTCATCACATCACACATGTTCTTTGACTATCATCACATATAGCGTGGATTCTTGTGACTTGTCCTTTAAACTTATCGTAAAACTATTCAGGCGGAGTCGTTGGGCGTTTGATTGTATATGTGTAAGTACTTAAAATCTAGTTGACATGATTTTGTCACACATAAATTGCTTTCCAAGTGATGATGCAATTATTTTTATGTTTAGTGGGAATTTGTAAAAATATTAAAAAGCCATTACCTACGATAATCTAATTGTCTTTCCCTGATGGGATATCACTATCATAATTGCAGTAGTAAGTTATTATCATATATTGTTTTTTTTTTTATATATTGTGACGCAGAAATTATAATTAATTTCCGAATGGTTAGCTCCAATAATTAAATTTATATATTTTTAATCAAAAAAAAAGTCCGCGTCAGCCAAAGATTACTTCCCACAGACGTGTTGATCGATTTACCATATATTTTGTAGTGTGATACATAAAATACATGTCTATCATTTGATTATCAGTTGCGTAGATATTTTAGACAAGTATTGTTTAGTATTTTCACCCTTATAAATGAATGATGATGTTAGAAGCAGAGCTGGTCTGAAAGAGAGCGTCGGTGTTAAAATAAGAAGAGACATGCTCCTTTGGTTCGGACATGTTGAAAAAATGCAGGATGAAAGAATGACGAAGCAGATATACAATGCAAAAGTGGAGGATGTAGGAACCGAGGAAGGCCAAGACTTACCTACCATGATCAAATTGGTCGTGTTCTATCAGAAGGTGATGTCAGGAGCCCTAGAAACCGGTGAGCGTGCATGAAACGAGCTATGAACGTTAGAGAAGCGAGTGAAGTATGTAAGGACCGCGTCTTAAGGCGCTCGGTTCTCTCTGCCTACCCCGCAAGGGACCTGGCGGCTGGCGTGAAGATATACATACAGTAAAAATATACAATATTCTACTTTAAATATTGACACTTAAGCCAAAGTAGGAAAAAAGATTACACGAAAATGGGAGAATGTAGCAGCCGAGGAAGGTCAAGACTCAGGACCAGGACCAAATAGGTCGAGTTTTATCAGAAAGTGGTATCAGGAGCGGTAGGAATCGGCGAGCGTATATGAAAAGAGCAATTAATCTTAATGAAGCGAGAGCGGTGTGTAAGAACTGCGTCTTGTGGTTCTCTCTGCATGCTCCGGACTGGACCTGACAAGATGGGAAGGGATGGGACAAGACCGGGAATATGTAGACATAGACTCCTTATAATTTTGACAATCCTCCTTCCTAACTTTAATTGGCAAGGAAAGTATAGTAAAACCCAAACTCCCTACTGTTTCATATATTTAATAATGTCTAGATTCACGTGAACATCAATCCGCGAGTAAAGTCAGATGATAAGCGTAGTAAAGTTATGTTGATAAGTACCTACAAACTAATCTGTTAGGTCAAGTTCACTGATGAGATGTGTACTGGGTGTTAACATTAGCAAAATGTAAAAAAAAACTCAGTTCACGCGTCGCATCCGCGCCGGTACATATACCCCGAGTTTAGTGTAACAAAAATGTTGTTTTGTCTCCTTCTTTTATTTGTGTGCGGCCAGTGCGTGAGCGAGAAAAGTGATTTGGGATACGAACTGAACATTGGCAACGCGATCGACGTGTTTGCGAAGTATATTTTTGTTTCTTAAATGCCTCGATATTGCTAATAATATCTCCATTATCAGACCATATTATATTATCTATCTTCATACATTTACACAAATTATACAGCTAACACGTACGAGCTCAGCTCTACGTGGATGTCCTAACATCTTCGTTTGCGTATATGCGTATAATTGCTATATACGTGTGCAGGAGATAAACCTACATATTTCCTGACTATATTTATAGTATATTTATCCATATGGTGCATAACTCTATGTATCATATCTAAAGAATATATGTTTATGATATACAGAAATTATACTATATACGCACTTTTTTAAATATTATATAAAAAAAAATATCTATGTATTTTGTCTAGTACTCACGAGATATACTTTGCTTAATGCGTTTGGAGAAGTTTAAATTTATTCATTAATACGAATGTGCAATAACACTAGACCCATTTTTATCAGTTAAACAGTTACTTAGCCAGTTTTTTAAAGCTATAAACTAATTTTCTAATTGACTTTTATGTTAGGTAACGAAATATAGTTAGCTATATAATAATAATGAGAATAATTTAAATAACTCAAAAGTAGTGGAATAAACTCCATGTCGAGATTTTCCTAAGAGACTCCCTCAGAAAGGGCGTGAAGAAGTAGGCGGTTCTTACAAGGTTACGAATATCCATAGGCTACGGTAACTGTTTGTCAGACAAGCCGTGCGCGTGTTTGCCATTATTGCCATAGTGGTATTAAAAAAAGAACAAAGATGAAGAACGCACTTCGATTATTTAAAGCTCTAGTTCTGACTAATAGGTAACTTCTTTAAAAAAATATGTGCTACATTTGCTCAGCTCCGCCCGTGGAAAAGCAAGTGTAGATTTTCCATGGCAATAAAGGCAGCCATGTTGTACAACTTATAGACGTTGATTCCTCGAGATTCTACAAATTCCGATAATCCATCGACGACACATGACAAAAACTTCTGTAAAGTTTTTCATTATTCTAGAAATATAATATCACATGAACAAATGCCGGGCGCCCAACAAGTTGTAATGTACAAACAACAACAAGCAACCCTTGCGTCAAATTTTAATGTGCCAAGTAGTCAACAATTGTTTCTACATTTAAAGGTGACACGTGCTTGTGCAGACCTTCCGCGTATTTACAAGACGACATACTAACAGCTGTGTAAGAATAAGTTGCCTTCTGCGTCTGGCATTAAGATTGAGAAAAAAGTTTTGAACATGTACAATATATATTACAAGTGTAATTTAACACTAAAACGGCCACTCAATTTATTACATTCAGTATCAAAACTACACATATTTCGGAATACTTTTTATACTTTAACAAAAAGTAACTTAACGGGCAAACGGGAAATTCGCCGCATTCTGCGCTTCGGTATAATCCATCTTGATGTCAAAACATGCAGCCGAAAGCTTTTTTCAGAACTGTTTATAAAAAATAAAGGCCTTGATAGACAGACAAACAACTTAATGGACAACAAAGTAATCCAGAAATGATTCCCAATTTGCAAAGAGGAGGTGTTACACTCATCGAATGAGTCACATACTCACGATGAGTGTAACACCTCCTCTATCAGTATTCTAATTAATATATTTCTATATATATCTAATTATTATATATCTATATATGAGACTCATACTCACGTTGAGTGTAACACCTCCTCTATCAGTATTCTAATTAATATATTTCTATATATATCCAATTATTATATTTCTATATATGAGTCTCATACTCACGATGAGTGTAACACCTCCTCTATCAGTATTCTTTGATCAATACTACGTATTACATGAACGAAAAGAACAGAATGTGTTTATTTTGTAACATCGACTAGAAAACAAACATAATGTGTGCCTGTGATATGAAATTTTTCAAAGATGCTGGGAAATGTTCGCGTTATTTCTAAATATTTATAAAACGGATAATTCCACTTTCTTGACGAAACAAAAAACTTGTTTGAATCCGTGATGTCGCGATTGTCGGTCGAAAGCTCTTCCTACTGAGCTACTAGGAAGGTTTGTGGTGGTGACTAATTATTATATTGCTATATAATGCTGTAAAGTTACGGTATAATGCGATCTACCCACTAAGTTATGCACTACTAAAAGAATATAGCAGCCCACCGTTATAGATGGGATTCAGCTACTTTTTCAGACATGTAAATTGACATATAATATGTAAATCTGTCTATCTATAACTTTACCCCAAAACCCTAGCGGTGTAGGCTCAAGCAATGATAGCGCAATGGAGAAAGAACTAGCCTATTACCGACTGGTGACTTTTTCAAATCCTCACGTGGGCACGTACAAGTGAATTCGCCTTTTCGAATTCATGCACACTCGTAATTGAGGAAAGAAAGAAAGATATATTTATTGGCATAAACATTGATAACACACACACAATAAAAAAGAAAATTGGTGAAAATATACAAAAATATGTGTATTGTAATGGCTGCCAACAAGGAGCCTTCTCAGCATAATGTTGGAGTACATGGGTGACCGTGTATCAACGCTGTTTTTCGTCAGGCCCTTAGTGACGCCGGATTCCGGACACCAGACAGTTAATCATCCACCAACTTATAAACGACAAATGTATAAATTCCTACGTATACTAAAAACAAAAATGATTCCACTTCGATATTTGTAATAATAAAATAAAAAACCAGCGCTCGTTACTACTATATAGGGGAGATACGAGTATGTAGCTACATTGGATGGTTGGATCACTAAATAATTAAAATTAATAAATAAAAACACAAATAACCAAACAGGGGTTCAAGTCACCCCAATACTGCCTACATATAAAGATCGATGGTTAAAACATATGTTAATAGAATTAATACTATCTAATATTAATAGACATATGCATTCAATATAATAAATATAACATAGTTAAAATTTGATTTAAATTGTACATTTTGGAAAGCAGCACGCCCAAGAAATTATATTTCGTAAGACGTGTGTCTTAACTAATCTTTATGGTTTGTTGTGGTCTGATGGCAGTTGCTCCTTGACAAAATCAGTATCTTCGCCAAATTCTTATTCTTAAGTTGCAGACCCCACTAATCCCAATGAATTTCGGAAACAGTTTTATAATTGTTTTTAGGCGTAACTTTGTTAGAAATTATGTTTCAAAAACGACGACTTGACTAGTTACGTATAAAAGTTGGCGTCACCCGAGCCGTACATGGTCGCAGCGTCTGCTCCCGTAAGGTTAGCATGTCGAGAAGTTTTGCGAGTCTATGAGGAAAATTGAAATTTACCTGAAGTTTGATATGATAGATTTGTGAAGATTTTCATGGATGGGTCGAATCCAAACGAGACAATTACGTGGCTGTTGTTACGAACCAAGAGCAGTCTCGAGATAAGAGAGTAAATGACGCAGGTAAGCTAATTATAGACGTGTGCATGGAACGAAATTTTCTTTGTAAGCAACACGTGGACAAGACGAAATCACCAAAAAAGTGGGTTTTAATACATTCTAATAGAAATTCTAGTGCTAAATACAAGAGCCTATCAGAGGTTCCACTCTTGAAACGGAGCATTACCTGGTAGGAAGCCAACAAACCGTCTTTCAAGAAGCAGATGCATTGATAAGATATGTCGTGACAAGGATAAGGAGTGTATAATTGCAAACGAAGTCTCGAGGTTGACTAAATGGACGCGTTACAACGGTTGAATCAATATTTTGGTGACAATGTGATTACGTATGATTATGATGTTGACAATGTTAGGAAATCTGTGGCTGACTCAATGATGTCTGACGAAGACATAACTATAGATGAGAAATCACCGAAAATAGATATGATCTGAGTCTAAGTCCAGGGCACTTTCTGGTACTGGAATTTCTGAACTTGAATTCGAAAACCGGAAGTGTCCCAACCGATTGGAGATGCGCAGTCACCATGCTCTTGTATAAAGCAGGGTGTCACGGATGAACTACGCCAGCTATTGATCAGTTTAGCAGCAACTGCTAATAGAAAAAAGAGATGAATGATGAAATGAGGGAGAAATTCGACGGAATGCTGTCCGAGGCACATGGAGGATTCCGAAAAAAGATTGTATGGAGTAAAATTTCGATGAACGTGTCCAGCTACGATACTCATTTGTTAATAATTAAAACAATGAGATGAGTCTACTACTACAAAAAATACCGAATCACGAAAACTCACAAACATTTAATTATTAACTATTACATTTAATTATAACATCGATATGTATGAATCCGTCGCTTTTTTGTAGTAATTCTAAATTGGTCGGATAACCAGCCGTTGTTTCCATGTTTTGGTTTTTGTTTATATCTGCTTATAGGCGAAACATTCCAAGCAGAAAATTTACACTATATTATTTGACTACTTATACGCACTAATCTTTGGTTTACACGTACGTCTCGGGTTGAGTCGGTTTCTTGTATGTTGTCGTCAAAGTTATGACACCGTCGTTTTGAGTTTTAGTAATATTATACAATAACGCATGTACGTACACTTTTGAAACTTTTTATCATTATTATAAGTGTCAAGAAGGACCGAATACAGTTTTCAGCGAGCTTAATAACTGAAGTTTTTTCGGGTTTTCATAAAAGCGTTAAATTATGAATATTTTCTCAAATGTAGGTAATTCTGACACAAATACGCACAAATCAAGAGCTGCTTGTGAATGTTTATTCTACGGGCGCGCATATAATGGTTTTAGAGATACACGATTTTGCAAACCGTTACTCTGCCAGGAAATGCAATATCTCGAAAACCTGAATACGCACAAATTATATTTTCGGCGCTCATTTTTGCACAAATATAAGCTCTCTGACCATGTACATTTCAGTTCTCTCCGATTATTCCTTTAGAATTTTCCTGCTGGAACAACGTTACTCCTGCAGGAATCGTTTTTAGGGTTCCGTACCCAAAGGGTAAAACGGAACCCTATTACTGAGACTTCGCTGTCCGTCCGTCCGTCTGTCACCAGGCTGTATCTCATGAACCGTGATAGTTAGACAGTTGAAATTTTCACAGATGATGTATTTCTGTTGCCGCTATAACAACAAATACTAAAAAATAGAATAAAATAAATATTTAAGGGGGCTCCCATACAACAAACGTGTTTCTTTTGCTCGTTTTTGCTCGATATTGATAACGGCAGCAGGTAAACGCTTGAAATATTCACAGAATATTTAGTTATATATTCACTTTAAGAATAAATAATTAAATTAAAATAAAACAAATATTTAGGGGGGGCTCCCATACATCAAATGTGTTTTTTTTGCCGCTTTTATAGATAATGGTACGGAACCCTTCGTGCGCGAGTCCGACTCGCACTTGGCCGATTTTTTTACGTTTCTTATCTAAACGACTACACACACATTTTTTTTATACGGCGCAAATTTACACCAGATTACGCACTAATTATACGTTCCACTCATATCACTCTATGAGACACATTCCTGCTGGAGTAACTTACACGCAATTTTAGTGTCACTGGAGTAGGTCAAGGTAGCGTCCAAGAAACTTTATGTGCTGAATAGAGCTAAGCAATACAATCGAGACGACTCTTTTTTTATACAACTAATTAAAATTAGGTGGTAAGCGGTCACCGCAGCCTATTGACGCTCGCAACACCACGGGATGTTACTCGCGCGCTGCCAATCTTGTGACCTAAGGCTATTCACACCCTCGTCACAGTAGCCAGCAATTTTACTGCTATATCACCCTTCAAACCGGAACACAGCTATATATATAGCTGCTTGGCGGTAGAAATAGGTGAGACAGAGGTATCCACGCATACGACTTTTGTGCAAAGTCTCCCTCTGGTAAACTCACACGGGTTCACAAGTCTCATGTCAGACCGCACATGGACTACTGTAGACTGTCGATGGGCGGGAGCAACTGCATACCAACTAGGACCTTGTGATTCAAGGCAAAGACGAGAGTTTAAGGCGATATTTTGCCTCCCTTTATGTGATCTACAGGTTGTACAATGAATTGTATTCTAATGAGTTATTCGATATTATGCCAACTTTTAACACGCTGCTCGCCATCAGCTAAGAATTCATCCTCACACTTCCTGCATAGGTTTTCCCTAGGAATACATAGTAAGATCCAAAAATGCATGAAGAGGATTTCATGTAGTGTTCATAGGTTACAGTCACTCTTTACATCAGGCAGACCGTATGCTAGCTTGTTACCTTAGTGTTATATAAAAAAACTTGTATAACTTAAGACTTTACCCCGCGTTGAAGTACTGCTACGTTCTGTTAAGAACACTAAGTTCTTGGACGCCAGCTTTATTATCTCTTCCAGGTGATTTCGGAGCTGAACTTCGCCGGAGATTGATGAAAATATAAAGGATCCTGTAAAGACGGAATTGCAATGTAATATGCCAAAGACACATTACGTT
The DNA here is from genome assembly GCA_947507595.1 of Pyralis farinalis. Taxonomy (NCBI): domain Eukaryota; kingdom Metazoa; phylum Arthropoda; class Insecta; order Lepidoptera; family Pyralidae; genus Pyralis; species Pyralis farinalis. Next base: position 11,425,395 of record OX382258.1, on the reverse strand, counting down.
CCAATCCAGTCAACGTTTTGGCAAAGTATCTTAACAACGAGGTACAGCTAAGTGCACATCAAGCTAGACACTGACCTTTGTACAATTCTTATATCATACATAACAACAGTTACAAACGAAATTCGAGTGTCAAACGTGATCTGCTCTTAGCTGTACAGTAACTAGATACATATTATTACAGCTATGGTGACCTTTCACAAGTGACCCAAGTGGTGTCATCAGAGTATGACGATGAGAAGCAGGAACCCTTTAGTGAGAAGAATATCAGAGTGTTCACGAACGCTACCAGTAAGGAAGAAAACAGGGAGATACGCTCGAATATGGACATACTCCTTTGCGAGACATTTGACGATCTACTCGATACCTACTTCAAAAACTTCAAGATTGAAGGGTGAGCCTTTTGACTGATATCAGTTTACATTATTAATAGATATTACCGATATTCGCAAAGGTGGATTAAAAGGGTTGCGAACCTTTCGGTTCAATATGACCTGACCTGGAAGAAATCCTTACCATAGCTAGGTTCAGCCTCCGCTGTTGGGGCGAAGACTCAGGGCTTGTCGCCACTGAGTCCCCCTTTTTTATATATTTAAATGTTTTTTTATAATTAAATATGTATTAATAGATGAGTATAAAAATGAATTACAGAACAGACAAGCCGTGGAAGGCGTTCATGGGTGATTGGATACTGGAAGAGATAATGCGCACCCTGGGCATCTTAAACGATGGAAAGCCTGATAATTGCTGCTATGTCCTCGTCAAAGTGAGCAAGACTCACAAAGCGGTGCAATTGGATGAGCTCTCCAACGTGGGTGTGAAGGATTATGTGGCCGAAGCTATTGAGAGAATGAATGTCAGTAACCCGACCGATGTACGCAAATTCATGACCAGTTATGGGACTCACTACATCGACTCTTATGTAACTGGAAACTTTATTTATCAGGTAATCTGTGTAATGGTAAAACTAGTTAGTTTAGCTAGAATATATAAATAATCTTATTACAATCTGTAATATGTAATCTTGTTATACAGGGTGTCAGGTGCGTGGTAATCCAGCAAATGGTAAATAAAGGATACCACCTGCTACATATCTGATAGATACTTATCAATTTATTTACGTAACCTAATGTTTAAATATAAAAATAATGTATAGTAGCGCCTACTTAGGACAAGTGATCCTCTTCTACGTCACATTAATAGAATTTTACCTCTTGTCAACCATAAACAGGATGCATCAAATCTAAAAACGTATAACATTTGTTGTAGCTTTAGACAGGCATAAACAAGGAAAAAAATAAACAGGAACCTAAAGTTAACGACCTTACTAACGGTATATTATATAGCCGAGGAACTGTTCAATCTAAACGAGACAGATGGTTTGCTCTTTTTTTTTCTTCCATATGCTATAACCATGTTACCTTTGGTTATATATTCAGACATATTGTCCGAGCGATAATGTAAACGTAATTAAATTTATAAAGAGTCAAAGAGACAACTACTTTAACACAATAACTGTATCATTAAAATCAACAGTAACGACAACAGAGAAACGCGTGGTGTTGTCTAAAAGCAGAGGTAATCGTAATACGACTCACTAAAACATTTCCAAAATGAATTTTGATAACTGATCTTTTGTTTCAACTACCGACATCTGTGTACCGGAACTTTGTCAATATGAATTCTAATTATACACGAGGTATAGTAACAAAAGAGCGCTTTTCTTGCATTTTATTCTAATATCTTTATAAAACAGCATCTCTAAAACCAAGATTTAAAATTTCAAACTACATAGTGCATAAATAGCACACATATTTTCACAAACATTACAAATGCCTTCATTTATTAACCGTATTCATTTGACCGACCATGTACCTACTACGTAATACTCTGCATTAATAGTAGATAGTCATTCTGCGCTATCAACCATTTTTAGTCAACCATGCGCCTGGCATCCTGTATATAATCAATATGTCCAGACTCAGATGTATTGCCTGATCATAATTCCATGTCGAAATAGTTGAAAAAATCACTTAAGCATACATGTAGCCATCAAATAACAGAATTCGTGCTCCGAGAGGAAAATATGAAAGACTTATGAAAATGAAGAACCATAATTCAGGAACGTTTTAAAAAGGAACTTGCTGTACAGTTAATTAACTGCCCGTCCTATTCTACAACGTGAAGAGCAAGTACTCACAACCTAGAAAATCTATATTTCGACAGGAAAAAAAGGAAAGAGAGAGTTCAATGTGGTGGGTTTTAGGAGAGTGAAAATTTGTATGTTTGTTTATGTTTCCCAGGTATTCAAGTACAAAAGACAATGGTACAACGTGTTCAAGTCTAAGATACGCAGCAGCCTGCAGACTGGGTCCAGCAATTTACGCTTCTACTTTTCGTCATACTTTTTGACACAAATTGGTGATATAAGGGTAGGTGTCCACTACACTAGTTACTCAAAAAAAAGGTATGAAGATGTTTTTACAGGGTTGGTAAACGCTGGATGTGTCTTAGACTTCCTTAATATCAAATGGATTTCCTCAAGATGTTTTCCTTCACCGCCAAATGACAACCATAACGAAATTCTGAAAAAATTGTATATTCACTCTGTGTTATAATTATATGCATAACTCAAATAACAAGTTAAGGGCAACACACACCATTTTAATAAATGTTTGCTCAATGTTATTTTTAACACATGCAGATTTACCTTCTTTGAGGACAGTGATAGCTCAGTGTATAAAGATCCGATCTATTGTCAGACAGGTAGTTTGAATCCTCATGTGGGCATGAGTACTAATTGGCGTTTTCGGATTTCTATATCTACATATCTTTTAATTATAATTTGATCGGCGATAATAGAATCCAACCCATCCAAGAAATTATATTTCGAAAGATGTTTTACCTAATTTAAGAAAAGTCTGGTTTCCTTCTGAGTTGTGGAGGTCTGTCGGCAGTCGCTCCATGTAAAAATCTATATCTTCGCCAAATCCTTAGGCTTAGGTAGCGGCCCCAACCAATCCTAATGGATTAGGAAACGGGATAATGCTAGGATTTACCCTCTTTACCAATATTTTAAAATATTTGACAATAGGTACCAATCTGCTGTAAATCTATAAGACTACTGCATAGAAATCAAATAGTTTATTCCCGCTTAACGAGATACACAGGTATATTGAGAAGCAAAACCAGACATTTCTCAATTGTTAAACTTAAATTTCATTAATATGTTTGCGATTATATATTGTACTTACTGGACAGTACTAGAACCATTTTTGGGTAGAGCAAGTCTTGATCGTGTGTAAAAATAACTTGATTTTAGAAGAATACATGAAGCTTGACACTTTTCAAGAGCTCGGTGTCGCAGTGGTTAGTAACGCTGCTTTATACGCTCGTTGGTTCGATTCCCACACATGACAAATATTTGTGGGCAGGCATATTTGTCTTGATCTGGGTGTATTTGAGAGAGATAGGTCGCAATAAAAGCGGCCCGCCTGGGGAAGTACCTCCATCTCACAGAAAACCGCTACCAAATAACAGCTCCCTAGAGAGTTGTTGTGTTCCTGCAAGTGAGTGAGGTCACCAGTAAGCTACTAAGGAGTTGCTGCGTTAGCAGCAGATGTGGCATCACGCGAGTGATACTTAATGTGTGGAAAGCATTCATAGGCTAAGGCAAACTTTACATCATTTGGACCGTATGCTTGAATGCCTCTCGACGTTGTATAAAAAAAAGTTGTATTAAAAAAAACTTAAGACATTACCATCCTTATGTCGCTTTGATGATGTCTTTGTTCTTGACTGTACAGTATAATCTAATATCCACAGATAGCAAGCGGAAACAAGACGACAGAAGCATGGGCGCGAAGGAACCTTCGAGATAACCAGTACCTGTATTCCCGACCAAGTTTACTCCGACTGTACTACAACCCTATGCTGGGCTACAAGCTCAACCATATTTTTGACAACGGAGCCCTGCTTGGACTAAGCTTGAAGACACTCCGGCCGCTGTTTAAAGATCGCCGCAAGGGTGACCTCTATGCTGAAATCGTTGAAAATGATCTTAAATTATGGGAAGTTAATGCGTAAATGTAATCTTGGTACCTATGTTTTCTGATACTGAACTAATAGTACAAAATAGAGATGCGCTGAATACTCGGTTATTACTCGGGAAGTAATCGGAGTACTCGCCACTTTTTACAGTACTCGGCCGAGTAACTCGTTTCGAATGCAGAGTACTCGTTTCAACTGCAGAGTACTCGTTTAATATCATGTATGGTTAAAAATGTTTTTTTCATTAGGGATTGAATAAATAAGCATATTTAATTTAGGTAATAAAAATTTAATAATTTGAAATACATAAAAAAAAAGAAGCATACACTGGAATACGGTATGGAGTGTATGAATCCTATAAATGAATATTGGAATTTTAGCAAAGCAAAGTTCTTAATACAACGTCGGAAGGCATACAAGCATACGGCCCACCTGATGTAAACCTGTTACCGTAGCTTATGAACGCTTGCCATACAATAAGTATCACTCGCGCGATGCCACCTCTGCTGCTAACACGGCAAAGTTTCTGGAGACCTCACTCAGACGTAGGAACACAATAATCCTTCAGGGAGCTGTTGGTTGGCTGGGTTACTTTTATATTAGAGGGGGGCAAACGACACCACCGCCCATAGAGATCAGCGACACCAAAGTGTCACTGATCCGATGCCAGCCATTTTAGGTAAACGTAGGCTCTTTTCTTGAAGGTACCCATATCGTATTTATTCGATAGTTTATTCCACAATTGTGGTAGAAAATGTCTCAAAAAGCGTACTGTAGTAGGTTGCCACTCATCAAGATTGTGAAGGTGGAATTTCAGTTAGAGACGAGTGGTACGAAAGTGAACTCAGCGGGTGGTATTAAGTTGAACAGCTCCCCAAGACACAATTTGTACAGTACACAAAGAGAAGCAACGTCTCTTCGAGTCAAAGCGTACACAGCGAGTCCAACCGAGCGGAGATCACTGGGTCGCCGACGATTCGAACTGCTCTACGTTGTATGCGATCAAATGGAGTAAGCAAATATTGTGGCGCGCCAGCCCAAAGATATGAACAGTATTCCATGAGAGGCCGGACGTGGGCCTTATAATGTTGAAGGCGATTTGAGCTGTTAAGTATCTATATATAAGATCACACCAATGTTCTTGGACGCCAACTTAGCTTTGCTCTCCAGATGATCGTGAAACTGTGTACATCGCTCGATATGACGGCACCCAGGATACCGATGCTAGGCGTAACGCTGAGGAGTATACCTTATAATCGAGGAGCTAAGACCCGTTCCGTTGAAGCTTCAATCTCAGACACAAGCAGTGAGGTTTCCTGTGAGGTGGAGGTACTTCTCCAGATATGCTACTTTTATACGCTCTACCTTTCTTAAAAATGCCCAGATCAAGACAAACAGACATGTACTTGCACACAAATACGAAATTGAACCCATGAGCGTTGGTGTCAAAGTAGTGTTTATTAACCACTGCGCCACCGAACTCGTGAAATTTAAGTTATGATGATATAAGCAATCCTTTTCTGCCTTCACAATGCACCCAGCGAGAGGCGGCGAAGTACCGCTCGCTCGCTGCACTATCTGAACTGAACTCGGCCGAGTACTCGATTTGGTAAAGGAAAACCGCGTAATACTCGGTAAATTGTATACTCGGCGCATCTCTAGTACAAATACAGAAAAAATATATCCTACGAGTCCGTACTCATACTGTATTGACAGGGCAGCATTGGGACGAGTAATAAATGAAAATTCTGCATATACCTACAGCTAAGTGCTGATCACGCTTGATACTCGAACTGCAATTGTAACTAATATATAGTTATAGATTCAGGCGTTATTTTGCGAAAGTCAAATTTACATGTAATTTGATCTAACCTGCTTTGTGTGTTCCCGCCGCTAATTAGTTCATGCAAACTAACTACCCCCTACCGTTAGTAGATACAACATGCCGTCGCTGCCTCGGCTGCTGCGGTCGTCCGCCATCTGAAACAGAAACCGTATGCACCCGCCACCGTCGCTGCCAAAACTGTCCTGGTTGTCACTCCGATACGTGTTTCGCCTCTCCACGAGGCATCGTCAGGCGCTGTAGATGTTAGTCGTTAGAACGACGAACGACGACCAGGGCAGTCATGGCAGCAACGGTGGCGGGTGCGTGCGGTTTCTGTTCCAGATGGCGGGCAATCGCGAGGACGACCGCAGCAGCCGAGGCAGAGACTATTGGAGCGACCATGGCAGCCATGGTCGCTCTTAGTAGTAAGGTATGGGTGGGTGACGACCGGTGTCATTTCGCATGAACTATTTGGTGGCGGAAGCACGCAAACCAGGTTATGATCAAATTGCATCTAACTATTATTACGGCATAAAACAGTACAAAGGTCAAAATGTCTAGCTTTACAAGCACTTAGCTGTACCTACATCAAACGACGTGTACAATAAATTTGAGAAAATATGTACATCATGAAAAGTGACTGAAACAGAAGCTTATTAGTGAAGACAGAGCACAAACTAATTCACTGGTATGCCTTTCTTAATTATGAAAGGGCAACGGTAGTGTAAACAATTTAATTACATAAAAATTATATTAATACTGTACATAAGCATATTAAACAAATCTTTCTTTTAACTGAGTTTATTTTGAATCTGCCGCAACAAAGTTGTAGTATAAAAATTGATCGAATAAATAGTAAATAAGCAGTCGATCCAACCGGCGAAGTATGTATGTATATCTTCACGCCAGGTCCCTTGCGGGGCATGCAGAGAATACAGAGCGCCATAAAACGCAGTCTAACATATAGCTCATAGGTTTAACATTTCATGCCCGCCCGCCGGTTCCTAGGGCCCCTGATATCACCTTCCGACAAAACACGACCAATTTGATCATGGTACGTGAGTCTTAGTATTCCTCGGCTCCTACATTCTTACACTTCAGTATCGTATATCTGTTTCGTCATTCTTTCCTCCTGCATTCTTTTCTCCAGAAGTTTCTTGTGTGCTTGAAAGTGGGTGAAAGAGCACGAAACTCCAAAAAACAGGCTGCTCAACATCGTGCGATCCATACTCCTTATGTTATAAGCGATTATAGTCCACGATAATTACTACCAATCATGGATCGGGAGGTATTTGGTTGGTAAATGAAAGGCGGTTCCCAACTCAACAAGCCACGCTTGATACACGCTACAACTGTATGTACGAGTAACAAGAAATAGCAATGGGTACTTAGAATGGATATAAGGATCTCAATAACTGCACCACCAGGAAACCTATTCTTACATTTATGCGAAAACTAATTAGTATAACCAGGCTACTTTTTCCTAGCGTTGTTATTGCAAAAGTACAATAGGCGGTCTTATCGCTAAAGCGATCTCTTCCAGACAAACATATCAAAGGCAGAGAAACAAACATTAAGATACAAGTAGGTAGTGGCGCATTTATAACTATACCTATTTCTACACATAGATACATATACATAGACTCTACATAAAATACAATCGAGAGAAAAAATATATATAATGAGTGTAATGAGCAGAAAAGTACCAAGGACAACATCAGACAACAAAGTACGTAAATGTCCAATACACACATATACATATATATTTTAATATAGTTAGATAGACAGGAGGACTAGACATAAGGATTGGCGGGGTCCGCTACCTAAACCTAAGGATTTGGCGATGATACCGATTTTGACATGGAGCGAATGCCGTCAGACCCCCACAACCCACAGGGAAAATCTGATTTTTTCTTAGATTAAGTCACACGATTTTCAAAATGTTATTTATGGAACGTGCGCGTTCCCACACTATGTTTACCGTCACCGGCGATCGTTATCGAGTGATCGTTACAAAAATTAACATATCCGAAAATAAGAATTTTTGTGGTACACGCCCCTTGCACGCCCCCATCAGAATACGAACCGGTGGCCTGTCGGTTAATAAGCACATTCTTTACCCAGTGAGCTATCACTGCACTATTCTAGTACGACCAGGTTTTTTTTTATCCAAGCTCGGGAGGCATACAAGCATACGGCCTACCTGATGTTAAGCGATTACCGTAGCCTATAAACGCTTGCAATACAAGTATCACTCGCGCGATGCCACCTCTACTGATAACACAGCAACTCCATAAGAGCTTACTGGTAACCTCGCTAACACGCAGGAGCACAACGACCCTCTGGGGAGTTATTATTTGGTTGCGGTTTTCTGTGAGGTGGAGGAACTTTCCTAGACGGGCTGCTTTGATGCGCCCTACCTCTCTTAAAAACACCCAAACCACGACAGACATGTTCATGCACACAATTTTTGTCATGTGTGGGAATCGAACCCACGACCGTTGGTGTCACAGTAACGTAACACCGCGTTTCACCACTTCGCCACCGAGCTCGTCAAAAAGGATTTTCTACCAATAAAACAAAGTTTTATTAAACGGCATGTCTTTTATTTTCTTAATTTACATTAATAATTGAAACATAATTTCTGTTACGTTATTAATATCTCATTCTTGGAAAAGGTATTGTAATTACGTTTTATATTGGCAACAAGTAAGAAATGTACAACTACAAATCTCATTAGTATAAAAATGTGCGCGTAAAACCGAAATGAGTCTCTGAATTCATTCATCGTCTCATCACCATTATCTGGTTTACCCCTGTTTGAAAAATACCTGTATATTATTATCCCTTATCGATTTCGTTCGGAAGGAAATCTAATCTTTAGTAAAACGCTTATTACAAACGTAATACATCCAGGGTTGTCAACATACATACAAAGAATTCTCAACAACGAAGAAACATATTGGTATTAAGGTTATTATTTATAAAAACTATCGGCTAATGAATGACCCTTAAAATACAGGTTAGCACACAAGTGCGCTGGGAAGTAATCCAAAATATTATGTTTGTAATTTGTAAACAAAGAGCGTTGCGCTTTTGAGCGATCTGCGCAATGACATGAACGAACCTGAAAAATTGATTTAAGTTACGCCGTGCGTGTACCTAAACTAATACAATAATTGAGGAGCGTCTGAACATAAACCAATAATTCCATTAAAAAATATCTCTTTTTCTGATCTTGACAAAAATATTTCAATTTGTTAAATACTTCAGTTTGTATCATAAAGTAATATTTTCAAAGTAAAAAACCTCTTCAAAAATCTAATTTGGATTAAAAGTCAATAATTCGATATGTAATACTGTGCAGTAATGAAACCTGTTCAAAAACCAATATTTCTTTAAGACATTTTCGAGAATGAATTTAAGTTTACTTCACAAACCAATAAATACTTTCACTGATTTTTTATCAAGTGACTCATTCGATTATAATCGTATTGTGCCTTTAGACCATTTTTGGACGTTATGATATCTGTCAATACTTCATATTGGCAACATCTTGACAGGTAAAAATGTAAACATAACCGTTGCGAAATTAGTTGGAATGAATTGCGCAGAGCAAAGTGATTTAGCTACGCCAAGTAATATTAACTCAGTTTAGCTGTTTCTTTCTTGTTGAAACACTTAGCTGTTCATGTTCAAACGTTGTTGCGTAAAATGGAAACTCAGAGTGTTCAAGTATTAAATTCCGGAACGAGACGTAGAAAACCACGCAACACAATATCATAATCATAAGTATACATAAGTCACAAGTCATCGTTCAATGTTTATTTCATTTCTTGTTTCTATATTATATTTGTATTTTCTTGTGCTAATGTGATCACATCCATGAATCGTGATAATATTTTTTATTTAAGATATTCAGACACCGATCCTCATTGCCTTAACTTTCAAAGGCCATGTAATCATTTTAACAAGAAAAACACTAAATTCCAGTGTTCAAAATTACAACTGGAAGATGTAATTAAAAACAGAGAACTTTTTTTTAAAGGCTTCCATAGTTCAACAAGACATACTTGACCCGATTAATTTCGTTCTTTGAAACTCAAAAAATAGACAAAAATGTGCCATCATCATCAGGTCACAAGAATCGCAAAGTAAGCTGTGTCTATTATATTTACTTAAAGAAAAAAAACAGTACGAGATTGCCAGGGATTTTTTATGGCTACATTTTCTATAACAATTAACTGCTTAAATAATATTTGTCATCATGTACTGTCTGGAGATTTGCCTAAAGAAATGAGAGTAGAAGATAGAAAATCGTCAAAAAGTCATAAGAAGGAAAGCCTACGTAACTTCATTAAAAGTTTGCCTGATTATTTGGATTCCTTGCCACTAGACAATATCAGACTCTTAAGACTTTATGATGGACATATAATAGAGGTGCCTTAACCCCATGCTGCGACTACATCCGCCGCACAAGTTATATAATACATACCCGATTGTTAAGATAACAACGGTGATGGTATTTTCAAGTGGTTTCATAGGAATGGAAATGTTTTCATTTTGGACTGCGGACCACTAAACGCAGTTGCTGAGTCTAATACATTCCCCAATGTTTATTTTCCTCAGAGAGAGGATGACTCCGATCTTTGAAAAGGGTGACCCAACAGGAGCTTATAAATGCACAGACAAGGATAGATCAATGAGGAACTTTTCCTTAAATGAGTCAAGCACTTCACGTAGCATGCCAAACCTATTTACTCATCACAGACGAAGCAGTTTTATTAATATTGAATTATCGTGCGAATCAAATTTCATTGCGCGACCATGAGCTTTGTATGAAAAACTATATGCTGTCCCTATCATCCCATACTTGTCACCGCATGCAGCCATTGGATGACTCCGCTTTTGGATCATTCAAACCGGCATATAGAAGAAAATGCTGTTTTATCATGAAAAGTCAACTTGCAAAGCGCAAACTCTGCAGGTATCGAAAGATATTTCGACGTCAGACGTGAACACGGACGAGTTATGCCAGGATGATCAAGACGCCGCTTGTTGACAGAGGCGGAGAAAAATAAAAAATCCTATCGTTTTGAAGGTTGTACGTGAACAACGGTTTGTAAAGTTGGATAATTCCTTTGGCACTATTCTTAAATTGTTTTCGAGAAATTAATTCACTGTATATATTTTTGGACTGCTTTTGCTTTTCAGAAAAGAAATCATTACTTTTGCCGAATACCGATGCCTAATCTATATCAGAATGACAAAGATACAAAAGATAGCATTGCAAAAGTAAATGTGTTAGGAAATTTAATGATGTATAAAATTGAAGAAAGGGAAATCTTTACAGAAAAATGTTTTTTAATATATTCTAAAATACATTTTTCGATAAATATTTCACTACTAGCTATCCGCCCCGGCTTCGCACGGGTGATATGATCGCTACCAAACTTGACAGGATCACCTGCTGGGCTAATCTGAAGATTCACTGAAAATTTCATCAAAATCTGCCCAGCCGTTTTTGAGTACATAGAGGACACAGACAAACATTCATTTTTATATATATATATAGATTTTCATCCATGGTATAAAATACTTCATGAAGAATGAAAGTGTAAATTCTGCACGTATGGAGAATGCAGTCTTTATTACAATGTCTAAAGATGAAAGGGTGAAGCCGGCGCAATCCCCTCATACAGGGAGTGTGGCAAAGCCCCACCAACACGAAATCAACCGCGAGGGTTGAACACTGCTCCTAATAGTTTGGTTATGTTAGACCTCACACCCAGAAATAGGTGCGCAGGACTTTATCGATTTGCCTTTGATCAGTTTTATTCAGTATGTTTCAAATTATTCGTAACAATTGACATACTCTACAAAAGTATATCAACTGAAATGATTCAACAGTACATTTTTATGACAACCAGTTACATTTTGATAATGTTACAACAATATTACCATTTAGCCATTATATAATTATAATGATTGTTTTGCTAGCCGTAAGTTTCCCGAAAACAATAAAATAAAATAAAAATAAAATATGCTTACAGATTGAGCAATTACGCGGAATAGCATAGAGGTTATAACATATTACGTAAGTGAAAGGTTAAATATGCCGAGAATAAGTATAGTTTATAATACGACTATAAAATGTAAACGTCCAAGTAATTAGTTGGTATTGGATCATATCCTCTTCTGTTCCACGGGCTCAAATATTGGGCCGCTGTGAACTTCACTCAACCTGAACCGATTTTTATAACAGTCTTGTAACCCTTCGCCTCTATAACGTCAGCATACCTTATAATACCTACTAGGTGCACCATGAATTCTCAGTCTCTTTTGAACAACATGAAGTTGTACCTGTTGGGTCACTGTATCTCGTAGGTACTGGTCACTTTGGTGCACGCGAACTGGTTGCGGCCGACTCGTTTTCCATTCACCAGCATCAACATTGGATTGTTCAACCGTATTGACTTGAAATCGTATTTCTGGAAATGAATTTTTAATTATAGACTCAAACTAGAAGAGCTCATCCGGCTATGGTAAACATGTCGGTCGCGTACTAGCGGATTCGGAGCTATTTCCATAGCATAGCAATATACATAATACAAATTCCTTGATATGAATACATATATATAATATCAGTCGTAATGTGCAAGAGATTAAAGTTTTCACTTTTGCCAACAGTCCTTGTAACTTGCCTTTTAATATTTTTTATACAACGTCGGAAGGCATACAAGCATACGGCCCACCTGATGTAGAGCAATTACCGTAGCCTATGAACGCTTGCAAACATTAAGTACACGCAGGATCACCAGGGAGTTGTTATTTGGCTGCGGTAATCTGTGAGGTGGAGGTAAGATCCAGACTAAGACAAACAGACATGTTCATGCACACAAACGTTGGTCCTGTGTGGGAAACGAACCCACTAGCGTTGGTGTCACAGTCGTCATTCACGACTGTGCCACCGAGCTCGTCAAACTTTAACCGAAGCCATCATTTGTAGTTTTTATTTTTATACAACGTCAAGTGGTATACAAACATACGGCCCACCTGATGTAAATGTGCCTACGAACGCTTGTATTACAAGAAGCTAGCTCGCGCGTTTCCACACCTGCTAATACAGCAACTTTTTACAATGCCACAGTTCAGAACAGTCATGTTAACAACGTAGCATTACAACACACACACAATATGTTAAACACAAGTATGTTAAAGTGGCATTGCTAACCACTCTGCTACTGGGCTAGACATTATTAAAAGCATCTGAAAAGTACGTGTATTTGACCAATACAGCAATTTAAATTTATCTAAAATTAAGGGCACAGGGGAAAAACATGCGATGTCACTATGACAATGAACTGAGAAATTGGTAAATTAACATTTTGAACTTTAAAAAAACATGCATCAAAGCATGAAATAACTGTATGATGTATGATTGAATGTATGATAAAAGGTATGATTTGTAAAGAAAATATATTTGTTTTGGGTGTGTAACACAAAAAATAACCTTCTTGCTTGTATTTATTATGTTCTCAAAAAAAAAAGTGAAAAAATCAGAAAATACAGGAAAAAAATATGCAATGTCCATGACATTGTTTATGTGTCATTATATTTTATCTGTGAGAAGTATTGCCTAGCTCTTGGTCCGCAAAACTTTGACAAGGCCTGGATATCCATAAATTTTGCCTTTGAAACTGGAAGGCTCTCATTGTACGACTGATCTGGTGAGACACCTACGGTATGAGAGTAATTGCCAACTAATATAATAAAAATTGAAATATATTTTTATTTAATATCTAACCACATGCCGCACAACACAACAGATGAACGAAGGTAACCTCAAAAATTCAAACAGACTGTAACCGTCAAGCCAGCGACCATGGACAATGCTTATTTTTTTCCTGTACGACTTGGACATTGCTTGTTATTGCACTTTATCAATATATTTCGATATATTCCATTTCCATTCCATTCCATATTTCCAATACTCCGTAACACTGAATGTTATTGCAAAGTATGTTTTGGCGTATCGTTCTACCACCTTTGTATAATAAAATGGTATTGCCAGTTTCAAAAACATAAAAATGTGACATTGCATGTTGTTCCCCTGTGCCCTTCAAATATAACCGTCAAAATAATGCTAATATATGAGAAAAATATGAAGTGCTTACAGCTAACGGCGAGTCCAACGTGTGCACACTGAGTTTGGGCTCGGGCACGCAGACGCAGTCACCGATGATGGCGCCGCGCCCGTCCGCCCAGTTGTACACCGTCACACACACGCACTCCATGCTCTCGTCTACTATCGCGAACGTGCTGCAAATTATCATATAGCGCTCGTCAATAACATCGTTGCTTATACGGCAATCTAAATTGTCATCAATTCTCATCACTAGGGACATAGTCAATCCGGTGTTAAGGTGGGTGATTTTTGTTTACATTTTATTCTTTTTCTTTCTAGCCTTATCTCGTTTTCTAATCCATTAGGATTGGCGGTGTCATAAGCCTAAGCGTTTGGCGAAGAAACAGACTTCTATATCAAGAGATTGCTGTCAAACCCCCACAACCCAGAGGGAAAATCAGACTAATTTCCTGGACATACGGGTCTCCTCATGATGTTTTCCTTCGCCGAGCAAGTGGTTACATATATGTACATAAATCCGAAAACACGAATGTAGTGTACATGCCTACGCCAGGATTCGAACCGTAGACCAGTAGGTCAATAGGAGGGTTCTTTATCCACTATTTATATTTTGTTATTTGTTCTTTTAAATCATTAAGATGATATTCAAGTTTAAGGTCTACCTTCTCACGCCCTGCAAATTCAGAAGACCTGATATACACCCCTATACCCAATGAATCTTGAGGAATACTGGTTTCTATGAAAGATCACTAAGCAGGTTTCGTTCTTCTTTCGTTTTTAATGCAAACAAGCTTACGTTCCGCCTGGCTTAAATCAGTTAACGGAACTTATAAACGCTTACAACCCAGAGAAAAAATCTTGCACATTGACACCCCGCCGCTAATGCGTCAATTCCAGACGGGATTCCGGTTAGTTCAGTTACTCGCTGTAACCACAATAACATTCAAAGAAATTGTTATTTAGCTACGGTCCTCTGATGGGGAGGTAGTATATTTAATCGGACTGTATTTTTTTAATAAATATCCTTTGACATATGCGTACCGTAACTATATTGTCGGTTTAGGAAAGACATTGTAACAGGTAGGCATAGCGATATTCCTCCTCTACCTTACAGTGGATAGTACCTTCGGTCCTGAAAATCGTTAGCCATTTAACAGTCCCTTAGTGTACTAATGTTCCTGTGTCTGCGACTAGTAAGATATGTGAAGTACGACAATGTTTACCACTGCTAAAGGTAGCTAGATGAGGTGTCTTTAGAGATAAGGTTACCTTTATGAGCCATATACATTAAATATATACGTTTTAATTTGTTGTGTGCAATAAAGGATATCAAAGATTCCTTAGGATGTGCTACTTGAAGACACTACTTATCACCAAAATGTCCCAAAGCATGTTCTAAATATGGCCAACATGTACTTGTGTCAACGGGTGAGTGTAACGCTACTTATGATCCCCAAAGCGTGACAAATCATGTTCTTGTACGTAAATAAAATAAATAAAAATAATTTATTTGGAACAATAACAAGAGTACAGAAACAATATTGTACGATAACAGCTACATTAGTCTCTAAAGACTGTGTCGCAGAATAACATTAGCTACTTACAAAGGTACGGCATTTTCATTATGTATAGAGCCAACGACCCGTCCCAAAATGACTTTCGCTTCGTTGTCGCCTTCCTGGAGAGAGTCGAGACGAGCGTGTTCCAACGTTACATCTCGTCGACTGCCGAACGTATGGAACGTGCCTTTTGCGTATACACCCAGCATCTTCTTGTCTATGGTCTGAGAAATACATAAATAACTCGTAACTAAAAAACTAACAAAATCCTCTTAGATACTGGCATTTAAAATTTAATACTAAAATATTTTTTACTTTTTGAGTTGTAAAGGTTCAAAAGTATTTTTAATTATCACTGACTGATTTACTCGCTAAAATTCTTAGTTCAGTTCTATCTTCTACGTCAAATCCCTTGCGGGGCAGGCAGAGAGCCACGTAACTCGATACTTACACACCTCACTCGCTTCTTTAACATTCATTGCTCATCTCATGCACGCTCGCCGGTTTACAAGATTCAAGTAAGTGACTTACAAACTAAAAATTTGGCGATAAAGTAGGTCAGGTTACTTAACTTATGTGAGACCATTTAAGAGCAACTGTGTAAATATAACCATTACATAGGTGAAGAGGAAATAGACAATATGTATGATTTAGGGGACTTTTACAGGCAATTTATAAAGATGATGACCCAACCTGCACCATCTGCGTCAGTTTCTTCGTCTTGATCTTGCCCTTGGTACGAACGAGATCATTAGCCGCAGCGAGGTATTGGGTCAGGCGGGTCAACTCCAATTTTGGTGACTCCCAAGGAGGATCTAAACGGCATGCATACTCAAAGTTCTCTAATGCTTCTGAATATTGTTCCTCATATTTTAAAGCCTGTAACGTCATTAAAAGTAAAGATAAACCAACAGACTAACACAAGACAGCATGCGTTTATATCCCTAGTGTTGCAAGTGTACCTAGGTTGGTAACTACGTGCCATCAGGCAGGCCGTTAGTAGAAAGAAAGTACCCATTTCTGAATCGAACTTTGTAGCTTGTTTTAGACGCTAAAACCTAATATTTCATCATAAATCACATATTTTTTGACAAAAAAAAAAGTCATCTGTAACTGTTTTTTACGACTTTTCGTTGGTATTTCGCCAATATCATCGCCGTCATTTGTTTGAGATTGACTAATAGATGACGACGCTAATGACTCCAAATCAGAACGATTATCTAAGCTTTTATTTTGTTTACTAATTTTTTCCATGGATGCTGTATAAACCAAAGGATGTATTTTTTTAATGTTTTAACAAATTTGTGGTGTTCCCAAAATAATAAAGGTTTTTTTACACTCTTTGCACTACACTTTTTATCTTCTAAAACATTGTAAAAGTTCCAAACTTCGGGTTTTTTCTTCGGAGCCAAGCTAGAAATTTCGTAGTCACCGATTAAAAAAAAGAACACTAAAATCTAACACTAAATTTCACAATTCTAACATAACTGACAAATCAAAATAATAACTTAGTAGAAACAATTAAATAAAACTTTAATACCACATTAAACTGAAACATTAAAACAAGTTTAAACCTGCTACGATTCATCAACACTTCTCGTGACCAACTTCACATTACTCTTTAGTGGGCTAGGCGTATAGTAGGCATTCAAAATTCGACTGTATGAAGTTGTATTCCATTAATGTAATTCAATGCATTAATTTTTAATAGGATATTTACTGTACTTACAACTCCTTTATTGTAATACAAATCAGGTTGCCCCTTGGCAACGGGATCCAACCACGCTTGTTTATATGCACTCAAGCAAGACTTCAATGTTGCAGGGTCTTGGGCTACCATGAAGAACTGGCACAAGTATGCGTTTCCCAGAACAGTCCATGAAACTCCGTCTTTGATATCCTGCGCCACTGCCTCTTTAGCTAGTTCCACACTTTTGACAATAGCAGGTGTTGCTTCTCCTCGTTTCTTATCCCCACTTTCTTGGCGGAGAATTATTGATAAGCAGCGGAGAGAGAGGCGGTTGCGTTCCTGATACCAAAATAAAATATAATTGAAGTATAATTACGTCTTCTACTTCGTATTATCATCGTTTCCTAATCCATTAGGATTTGTGGGGTCCGCTACATAAGATTTGGCGAAGATACAGATTTCTGCATAGAGCGCCTGCCGTCAGGCCTCCACAACCCAGAGGGAAAACCAGATCTATCACACGACTTAGTAAGGTCACACGACTTTCGAAACATAATATCTTGGACGTTCAGGTTTCCTCACGATGTTTTCCTTCACTGTCGAGCAAGTGATAATTACAAACATGAACATAAATCCGAAAACACGAATTTAGTGGTACATCCCAGGATCTAAATCGGGGACCTGTTGGTCCGAAAAAGGCCGATTCTCCACTGGGGTATCACTGCTCTATAATTACAATTACGTATAAGTACATAATCACAAGTCAACTTATAGATGCACACAAGCAATACATAATTGAAATGAATTTTACAGTATGATGTGATATCAACACCGCCAAGTAGAAAACGCAAACTTGAAAACGCCGACCTGGATACATTTTAAAGAAAACTTCTGATAATAACTTTTTCAGAAATAGTTTATTTCTGTAATTTTTATTGTTATCACTTCTTTTGATACTGAAAAGAATGATACTACTTGTATTAATACTTGAATTCTAAACTAATGTATGTATGTATATCTTCACGCCAGGTCCCTTGCCGGGTAGGCAAAGTGAACCAAGCGCCATAAGATGCGGTCCTTACACACTTCACTCGCTTCTTTCACATTCATAGCTCTTTTCATGCACGCTCGCCAGTTCCTGAGCTCCTGACATCACCGTCTAATAAAACACAACCAATTTGGTCATGGTAGGTTAGTCTCGGCCTTCCTCGGCTCCTACATCCTTCCACTTTCGCATTGTATATCTGTTTCGTCATTCTTTCATGTTGCATTCTTTCTACATGTCCGAACCAATGGAGCATACCCTTACTTATCTTAACACCGACACTCTCTTTCAGTCCAACTCTCTTTCGTATAATTATTAACTATCATTAGTTTTGAATTCAACTTCAGCTAGCATGGTGTACACATAAAATTTCTTTGAATTAATAAATAATATGTTACACCAACTCATTCTTAGCCTACTTTATTTTATGAACTGTCAAAATAAAAACTGAAAAACACACCTGTTTAATTTAAAACATTTTAGAAAACAAAATTTGTGTTAGTTTCTAGTCCATGTCTTAAGCATTTTCGTGTAAAACACAGAAATTGTCCAATATTCAAATTAACTAAATAGCTGGTGTCGATATACATTTTTTTTTAAATAAACTACTTGACTATCATATTTCGTACAGACCACAGAGAAAAAAAGGATTTAAATTCAATCCTGGTCTATTCATCTTTCATCACATCACTTCTATTGGTTTTTTTTTACAATTAATTTGTATTAATAATTATATTAATTTTATCTAAATCAACATAACCAACATAGAAAGTCACATAAAATTATTTGTAAGAAAACTCATTTTTACATTCAATATATATACGAGTAAAGAGAATTTGTATATAAAAAAGAAAATGCTGACTGACTGAATGACACTCAATGCAAACCTCACGCTAGGTTTAGGAAATAAATTTTGTGCAGGGATATTATTTACGAGCTAAGAAAGGATTTTCAAAAAATGCCTGCAAAATACCAGGATAGTGAGGACATGATCATAATTTTCTTGTTTGAAATATAAAAAAATTTACTCCTTACATGTTTCAAAGCACCTTCAAAACTAGCCTTGGCCTCTTTGACATTCATATTCTTCCAATAACATTCCCCAAGTTCATTCCAAGCGTCTACAAGATGTGGATTCAATTTCACAGCCTTACTTAGACACTGAGTCGCTCGGGAATCATAAGCAGGGCTGATATTATAACAGCGACCTTTCAAATATAGAAATTGCGCACGAAGAGAGAATGGTATTTGAGTGTCCACTGAAAACAAATAAAGCACACTACATTGAAATAATCATTATTTAGGGGTACCGTTAGTGTTCCGTGCCACTATTAATATAAATAACAGCTTTAATGATACATACAACAATACATGGTTGAAACAAGCTCACTGATGCATGCATGATTTGCATGAAGAATATCTTTCTATTGAAGATAATGTGAGTGTTATGTGACATATCAACAGATTTGGGCAACTTTAGGCATTGGTATGAGCTAAGTATAAATCGTCTTATAGGAGCATTTAGGCATCAGGAGGCTTTGTACAAACACTAGAAGTATCCCTCACAATTTTCCAGAAGATCAAAATCACTGTTGTTTGGATTGATGGCATAAAATGCTTAAAAAGTATGGAATTGCCACAGTTGATGAAAGCTGGGATTATTCCAAAACCATCTGCCCAATGGATATTTCCATTTGAAGAATTGGCAACCAGGTAAAATTCAAGTAATAAAGATTATTGCCTCATTCTTTAGATGGATGGGTCATTTTGCAACAATAATAATCCTTTTTCCTCAACTGTACTGTGCAGAAAAGTAGTTGCAATGTCAAACTGACACAGAGAGATTTTCTTGTCCAGTATTACCAATATATCTTTAATTGTGCTTAGGTGAATTACAACCATTTTTACTACAAAGACACTCTATTAATAAACATATTGCAGGATAATAGATAAATTTGAATCTATTACCTCGTCGTGTCATTTGCCATCAATTCCTATAGCTTAATATATATTTTTAATGAATTGACAATTTCAATAACTTCACAATAGCATTTTGAAAGAAGTATAGTTGAATACATAATATGTATTTTTATTTTTTGAATCTTTTTTATTATTTTTATTGTGAGTGTCCCATATATTTAAAAAAATTCAGTTTTGTTGTTTATTAGCTAACAACCATCCAGAACTTACATAGAAGAGGAGCAATGTCTCCTCAAACTTCACACTACATGTACGTATTGCTGGCAGTAAAACTTCACTTGAACCAGTTGTATTCAATTCTCATTTCTTCAAACATGGTTATAACAAATTGCATAAGATATTCAATAATCTCTATCTATGATTCTTTATTTTCTATCTATCTATAACTTCACACCACATCCCTTGCAGAGTAGGCAAAGCTTCACATGACTTGATTTATTTTCATACAAGATATTTTAAAAGTAATATTATCAAAATAAAATTATTATAGACTTACCATCAATGCTTTCAAACTTTTCAACAAGTACACATTTTTTCTCTTCTACAAACATATTTTTCTGTGATGCCATTTCTACTGGATGATTCTCAAAAAATAAATCCCTAAATGTGTACAGTTTCTTTAACTCAGTCTGTAATAAAAGATAAGTTTATTTACAAAAACTAGGATATGAATTTAAACTATTAACATATTATTCCTTTCTAAACATTTATTACATGCTTAGCATAGCAGTAATACTCAGAATTCTGTATTCTGAGCAGTAATATTGAGTTATATGAAACTCATGAGTTAAAGAAATGTAGGTTTAAGCGTCATCGTGGGCGGTATTGAACGGTACGTTAAATCTTGGAATTACAATATAATATTACTCTTGATGTAAAATAAAGTTACCGCAAGCTCTTCCATAACGTCTGATATATTTTCTAAGATCTCCGCTTCATCGTCGGTTTCGTGCGACATTGTTACAAACCAATTAAGACACACAAAAGGTTAGATAAAACAATTTTAGGACTAGAAAGAAAAAGTGCAGCAAAAGTGGCTTTCTATTATGTATTTCAATTCGATCAAAAAAACAATAAAAAGTACGTAGTTATTTAATCACAAAGACCATAGAAGAAAAATATTGACACTTATTTTTAGTGTTGCCAGATGCATCTATTGTACGGGTGGTATTTAAACTGGGTTGATTGGGTCTAGGTACCCTTCTCAAGTATTTTTTCAGCACAGTTCCTGAAGCTGGAACATAGAATTAAGACTTTCAAATGGTTCTAAACTGAAAACTTTGACACTGGCATAAAGTAGCAACACTATTGCCATATATTATATAAAAAAAAATACTTTAAAATAGGTTACGCGATTTGTCATCTGTCGTTGATATGGATCTTTGAGTTTTGTGCATTGAGAGACTTTGCACATAATATCGTGTAAATTTCGGTTTATGTCTAGTAAAACGGCATTATAATGAACAAAGTCATTCGTGGCAGTGCCCATGAAATAATTTACAAAGTTTTTGTTGTAAAAGAAGGTAGGTTGAAATTGAAAGAGTTGCAATGTCGACTGGCCGGTTATAATATTTGAATGTGACAGTGGTGTCAAGTTCTTTGTTCTTCTGTTATTGAGATTTTTTTTTATTGTTGTGTCATCTCAACATTTTAATAATATAAAATAAATCCATTTTATGTTTCAAATGTGTGTTAACTACAGTTAAACTTAGGCCACTACTCTGCTACTCCACCAGTTTTCATATTATGGTGTATGGCCGAATTTCAATCAGGAAAGTTGCTATCAAATCTGGACGATGTATACAAACGTACAGCAGATTTTTAGCAGAGTTTGTATATAATTATTATACGATATATTCTTTTTATTATTCTAGGTGTTTCTGAGAGTACAGTACGTCGAATAGCGAAACACGGTGGAAAAAGGCGGCAAATTCTCGACACCTGCTAAACATAGAAAGGGTCGTCCCTCAAAAGTATTGGATGATTTTGATACATGTGTGTTCAACCTAGGTGGTCTGGTGCACTCCGTGTACTTGGATTTGGGTATTAAAAAGCACAACTGTTCCATAGAGCGATTTATTCGGAACGATCCGAAGATCTGAACCACACATTAAAACAACAGAGGTTTTGCTTGCATATAAAAAATAACTTTCTACTGCGCGCTTGAGTACAAAATATAAAATGCATGACGCCATCTATTGGTAGAAACTATAAACTAAAAATATAATAAGATGAAGCAAATCATGCTATAAGATACTAAGCAAGCATGTGTATAAAAGTCTACTTTTCTATTGCTTTAATAAAATACCATTACATAATGCTTTATAGTTAATGATTGGTTTAACAATGTGCGTTTAGCCAAAAAATTCACAATTATGCCGTTAAAAAGGAGGTATCTACAATTGGTAAATTACTAACTCAATTAAAAGAAGATATCGGTTATGACAGTAGTCGCGAGCATTTGCGAAAACTTTTAAAGAAAATCGGATTCCGATATATAAAATACACGACAAACAGAGAAGCTTTAATAGAGAAACCTATAATTGCACATAATAGAGAACAGTATTTAAAGTCAATTATGGACAACAGAAATTTGCCTGAAGAGCTTCAAAAAGATATAATATATTTGGACGAAAGCTACATCCACTCTAGCTACAAGCGTAAAAAATGCTGGGAGTCCATTGCAACCAAAGGTGTTACTACGGATATTTCGAAAGGAAAGCGATGGATTATCGTGCATACTGGTAATGAAAAAGGTTTTGTGCGTAATGCACTTATAGTCTTTAGCGGTGTAAATACACAAGAAGATTACCATTCCGAAATGAACCAAAGTAACTTCACTAAATGGGTTACAGAAAAGCTGATCCCCAACATCACAGAGCCCTCAATCATTGTGATGGACAATGCACCCTATCAGTCCTATCACTCTGTGGTAAAAAATAAAGCTCCAACATCTGCTACTAGGATTAATGACATAAGGATATGGTTACTGCAAAATAATGTGCCATTCGATCATGATTTGCGGAAACCTTCTCTTTTGGCCCGGGTGAAGAAACATAAACCTGATCCAGTTTATGAAAACGACGAAATTTTAGGTCAATACGGTCATACAGTGATAAGGTTACCGCTTTACCACTGCGATCTGAATCCAATAGAGTTGTTTTGGTCACTGGCTAAGAGGAAGGTCGCTGCACAAAATGTTGGTGTAATAGATATACAGAAGTTGACCATGGAAGAATTCGAATCAATAACAACTCATTGGAAAAATTGCTGCATGTGAAAAAAATTGAAAAAGAGTACTATGATCGTAGGAGAACATTATATACCGACATAGATGAATTAGTCATTAGGGTTGGTTCAGATAGTACTGATGATGAGGTTGATACAGAGAGTAGTGACGAATTAATGTCTGACTTGGACACTAAAGAATATTTACGTATTGAGGAAAGTTGTATGATGATGAATATATTCTTACGTACTACTAAATATGTGTATATAACATATTTAGTAGTACGTAAGAATATAATCATTAGCTCTAAAGCTGTCAGGGTTAAATTTATCCATATTAAAATTTTTGATTATACTCGTACCTAGCTTGTTCGTTGGTAATGTTGTAGATGTGGCTGCGCTCGTCACGCTGCTCATCATAGGTAACCTATCCGATGTTATTGTAGTCGATGTCGTAGTTAATGTCGAGACCAACATTGTAAGTATTTTCGTGATTTGTTCTTGCTGCGCCTGTTGAACGCTAAAAAATTGTGCAAATTGTTCGGAGTCCATCCTCGTCGCCAATAAAGAATATTTACGTATTGGGGAAAGTTGTAAATATATACACATATTTAGTAGTACGTAAGAAAATTTTAATAATGACAAATATTTTTAGTGACAAGACAAAATGTATGAAATTTGATTTACAAAGAGTTTTTAACAGACACCACGAACTTAGGTGCTGGTACATCGCAGGAATTAAGTAACCCTATGGAAGGGGTTAATTCTTGGATTTTGACTTGTTAAAATAGTTTTGTTTTTTTTTTACACTACATTTAGAAATAAAAAGTTTACATTAATGTTGTAGTGGTTTTATTAGGCGATATTTTTATCGGTTGATGCGAACCACGCAAGCATGTGTTCGTCGCCGCATGTGCATTTGAATCTGGCCCATTTTTTAAATCCTTGCGAAATGTAATAAGACTTAGGGAAATTAGTAAAAACTTAAATCAAAGGTCCATGAATTTCTTAAACGTGAATTAAAACTTATGATTAACCCTTTAACCGCCGTGCCCGTAATATTACGGGATATGAAAAATGTGCTCCACGCGCCACAGACGTAATTTCACGTCAAGTTTTATAAATTGTTTATTGGTGCATTTATATTAAAGATTAAGTTGCAATAAACGTTGTACATTACAATCCAGGATGTATTCTTAATAATTAACAAATTTTGCTGCGTTTCATTATGATATTTATAGAAAAAATCGTTGTAAGCTGTTACTTAGTACCAACACGAATCGCCAATAACGTGATATTACGTGTACTAGGGATGGGCAAATCAATGTAATCTCAATGAAATTTTATTGAATAATCATGGTGCGAAAGCAAACATATTGTATTGAAATCCAAATTATTTCGTAAAATTCGAAGCACGAATAGTCGTACTAATTAGAAGCATGTTAAACCAATAAAAATGTTTATTTTATGTGTTAAATATTAGATATAATTTATTGTTTCGATAAAGAAGCGACAACTGAGAACTTCACTAGTCCAGACTGTCCCCGATCGCCGTCACCGTGATTTTACGTGCGGCTCAAGGTCAAACGACGCCATATTTGCTGTTCCTCAGGCGCCGTCACCGTAATAACACGTTCCTTGTACAAATTAGTGTTGATCCCTTGCCATGTTAGAAGACTACGAATTATTAAATATTTTAGAAGGAAATAATGACTGTTCGACCTGAGGTACGATCAGAATTATATATGAAAATTATTAATTTGATAAATCAAGCTCGAAGAGATGCATCATTAAACGAAGATGTTATACTAGATTCATTGCTAGAATATTGATTGAAACGTGGTAAATAATGTTATTTTTTATGCCACTAAGGTAGCAAACAAGCTTACGGCCTGCCTGATGGTAAGCAGTTACCGTAGCCTATTGCAACACCAGGGGTGTCACTCTTGCGTTGCCGACCCTGTAAGAACCTCTTCACGCCTTTCTTGAATAACCCCCGTACTGTAGTCCATTGATATTTGATTAATAAAGACTGATTTAATATTAATTAAATTTTGAACTTTTATTCATTTAAACTAATCGATAACACTATTTCTCAACCCTATTTAAAATTACGCCGACAGGCCGCTGGCGTTAGGGTGTATGATGATGTAACAAAATATGGCGGTCAAAGGGTTAACAAATTGCTTCCTAAATTGTCGCCGTTTTAACAATAATATTTATTGCTATTTGCAAAGCTGTCGAGTTTGACCGTTAAATCGACGCTACTTTACAAGGTACTTATAATTTGAAATTTAGTGTTTAACTGTCGGCACAACGTATATAACGGGGTCTGACCGGTTAAAATAAATAAAAATACACAAGTATCAAGACCGGTTAGGTCATACTAACTCTGTTGCCACATAAACGATCGTGGCGCCCTCATTTATTTTCTACTCTTTTATGTCGCACTGTACAAGACAATAATAATATGCTTTTCGGAGTTCCTCGTGCGATGATCTGTTAGGCACCGAAGTCCAAACTACTGCCTGTACCGTATATTGATATTTGCCGGGACATGTGCCTCGATTCCTGTGCCAAAGTTAGAACTGCGTCGGGACCCAACGAACATTTTCGTCGTATAAGTATAAGTTATACAACTCAAAGTGCTATAAATATCGTATAGAAGTAATTTTAGCCTATAATGCGACTTAGTGCCTCTTATCGTTACAACTTTTAGTCATTTAAAGACGTCGTATACACTTCTATGCGACTGTATTATATGACCATTACACATTTTTCAATGGTAAAACCGGCGCTGTCGTCCTAGTAACGTTTGAATGACTTTTACACTGACATTAATTGTATTAGAGTCGCGTGAACCACTTTTACGTGGCATTCGTGAAAAAGTGACAAATTGCACTCTTACACGATTTTTAGTAAATTTGCATACTATTATACTACTATTTAATGACTGAATGTCCTATAAGTGAAGAGTATAGTACTATTATATTCAGCCATTATTTTCTAAAATATTTCGTTAAAATGGATAGAAAAAGCTGGGCTAGTGTAAAAAAAGTGGTTCTTTTAAAAGGAAAGTTAAAAAAAACTATACCGCGCTCCTTATGTCCAATTACATTAGACTGAATATTTCTACACGACAAGATAATTTTCGTCAAACTGGAATTGATTCCGTACAAAATTTAATATTAAACTCAAGAGAATTGAGCTCGGTGCAGAATCTAGAGCTCGAGACCGAAGATAATGTTGCTTCAAGCGCATTAAGTGGGTCTAGTGGTTCTGCAATAGTAGAGAGGAAAAAGACGAAGTAGATGAAATATTTGAAAAACTATGTCTTACTGATAGTGAAACAGATTGTGATAGCGAAAGCGAAGCCAGCAAAAATGATAAACTTCGTGATAAAATAAGAAAATGGGCAATTAGTTTTAATATTAC
Organism: Pyralis farinalis; assembly: GCA_947507595.1. NCBI lineage: Eukaryota > Metazoa > Arthropoda > Insecta > Lepidoptera > Pyralidae > Pyralis > Pyralis farinalis. The sequence continues at coordinate 11,398,437 of OX382258.1, read as the reverse complement.
ACAAGATGCATTGAGAGAACTAAACCAAATTCTGAACGAGAGATTTCCCTGTTCAATTCCAAAGGATCCACGGACACTTTTAAATTGTCAAAAAACAAATATGTCTATAGTTTCAGTTGATTCTGGTATAATGGCCTTGAGGCCCAGACGGTTGAATTCCGCCATGCGCGTTATGGCAACAAGTATATAATGGGCCTCAATGAATTAATACGCTAAAAACGGTTTTACAACATTTAGACAATATACCAGAGTGCATATCTCTTAATGTAAATATTGACGTCTTACCATTATTCAAAAGTTCCAAACATCAAGTGTGGCCAATATTGTGCAACATTCATGAATTCCTCAATATTCCGCCATTGGTTGTGGGTGTATATGAGGGCACAAATAAACTTATTCTTGCAAACGTTTATTGATGAATTACTGCAGCTTTACCGTAATAATTTAAAATTGATTACACGACAGAATATTGAAGTAACAACCAAAGTAAAACTGAGGGCTGTTATATGCGATTGTCCTGCAAGAGCATTATTTAAAGGTAACGCATTTAAAATGCATTTCCATGACCATACAAAGATATTTGTAATATTCGTAAAAAATATTATAATATAAAAAATCACGACAATCCTTACGGATATATAATAAAAATATTATTCAATTTATAGTATATTTATATTATATATTTATATACTAATATTTTTTTTTGACAATTTAAAATATATCTATCTATCTATAACTTCACGCCAAATCCCTTGCGGGGTAGGCAGAAAGAACCGAGCGCCACGTGACTCGATCGGTCTACAAGCCTTACGCCACAAATTTTGCGCAGCGCTCGCATTTCGACCGCGTTTATTCTACTTTCATGCTCTTTCTGCCATACCCAGCTCTCGCTTCCATAAGTTAGCGTTGGGAGCAACACTGCATTGTGTATAGCGAGTTGTGCCTTCTGGCTCAGGATTTTACTGCCAAGAAGTTTTCCCAACGCTCCATTCACACTATTCCCAGCACTCACTCGTCTTTCCACATCTGCGGTGTACCTTCCATCCCTGCTGAAAGCGCATCCAAGATATACAAATTCATCCACTTGTTCCAACACTTCATCATCAATCGTAATCCTTACATTAGTTCTGGATTCTTCTCTTTCAAATACCATTATCTTTGTTTTCTTCGCTCAGTAGTAAGCCTTTCTCCATTCATTCGTCTTTCATCGTTGTGACCAGTGTTTGCAGTTCAGATGGTGTATCTGCTAATAGCACGGCATCGTCTGCATACAGCAGACAGTTCACCACTAGGTCACCCATGCACAATCCCACGTTCGTTGACCTTATTCTCTGCAGACAACTATCGAGATACAGGATAAACAGCCTAGCAGATAGCATGCAACCCTGTTTGACACCAATTCTGCCATCAAACCAGGGTGACATGCCACCATCTATCCGCACACATGCTGAGCAATCCTTGTAAGTGGACTGCACAGTACGGAGCAGTGACCCGTCAATCCCATATCTCGGCAATATGTCCCACAGTTCCTTTCGCAACCCTATCAAAGGCTTTCTCAAGATCCACAAAACCGCAGAAAACCTTCTGGTCTATGGCCAGATGCTTCTCTACGATATCGCGGAGCGAGAAAACTTGATCCGTACATCCCCTTCCTTTTAAAATATATTTGTTTAATATTTCAATGCTTACGGATTGAAATAAATAATTTTATGAATATTATTACTAAAATTCCGTAGGGCAGCTTGTGGCAACCTTGTCTTGGGGAGTAGTGACCCCGCGGACCTAAGTGCTCCTAGGAGAGGCTCCTGTTCCTCGCCTCCGAACTTCCTTTGTTAAGGACGAAGTGGAAACCGGACAGGAAGGAGAGCTGTACATATTTGAACTTAGGCGTTTGCTGTAAAATTCTCTACATAATATTATAATTATTAACAAAAGATTGAATGACATTGATTAAGCTGGAATGACATGTCACTATACATGTTAATGTGTTTTGTGCTTCATCAATTAATGTTAGTACCTCACTTCAATAATCTATTTTATTTGTGTTGATTTTTGTGTATTTTTTTTTATTAAGTACAATATTCACATTCATCTCCGGGGTAGTGATTATATATAGCAAAAAATGCGCAGAGTGGGCACCAAAAAAAATCTAAATTTATCATATATTTAACATTTGTGTAGGTTTAGTTTCGTCGCTGGTTATCGAAAATCCACAACCTAAACAATGATCCACTCGGATAAAGTGTGTAGATATCCATGGCCATCTCATATTCATATGTATCAATTTAATAAAATCTGTCTTGGTTAAAAACTTATCAAAGTCCATTAAATCACATATATTTTTTTTATAAATCACACAAGCGACACCACCAACAGAAAAATCACGAGTTGAATTTGTGTAAATTTTATTAGAGTAATGAACCCTAATTTTATTAATATGGCTGATACTGTACAGATAAAACAAATTGCATATAATGAAAAGTCGTTTGGATGTTGTATTACTGTTGTGTCTTAAACTATAAGTCCTAAAAAAGTAACTGTTAGCACATTCATGAAAAATAATTGGAAATGTATTGTTTAATTTTAAGAATTTGTAAGGCGCGTTAATTATATTGAGAAAACTCGATAACATTAATTTCTCAACAAATTAATGTGCCTCCCGACGACATATAATAAAAATAAAACACGGTCCAGCGCACAGACCGGTGTAGGTATTTGGGATCTGTCCTCCACGCGTCCGGTTCCGGAGACATCGATTACGACGTCAAGGCTCGCATATCAACGGCTTGGGCCAAGTGGCGTGACGTGACATATTTGGTTGTGACGTGACGTGACCCTAGAATGCCATATCGCGTATAAAGAATTTGAACTTCAAAAACAAATTAATTGAATGAAACACGGATAATCCCTTGATATTATTAATTTCTTAAAGATTTATAATTGTAGTTTCGTATTACCAAGGTGATATGTCAGATGTACACATCATATAAAGCTCGCTTGTTTTATTATATTTATAATCTTTTCTTTATGGTGTTGTGTACGGAATATAACAGATTGAGCAAAAAAAATACAAACTATTCATCTAACTAAAATATTGAAATACACATCAGATTCATGTGCATTTTAGTTATTATAATGAACATAGTATTTTCGTAGGTTGGGTTATGTTTAGTATGCTGACCAATTAAATACAATCCGATGTATATCACGATTATAAGGTACTTAATTTGAATCACTTTTTGAAATGTTGTCCGATATTGTGATATTGTTTTGTAACAAAAGTGCTAATGAGCTTGTGCAGTAATGAAAAAGCTCAAACGTAACACGTTCATGTACTTTTTGGCTCAGACCAAATAAAAAAGTTAAGACGGAACTCGGCAAACAGCGAAGTGAGGCCGGTCAAACTACGCCTTGCCGTGTACATACACAGTTACACGCACACACGTACAATAAAACTACGCCTTGCCTTGTCAGTGTAGCTATCGCGGCGCGGGGAGCAATACCTTTTGAGAAATAATAAATTTACCTTTGAAAATGCCGAATTGTGTTGTGAAAGGGTGTACAAATCAATCTTCAAAAGATAAAAAGCAGGATTGAATCACATTTCACACGTAAGTAATTTGGAAACTAATATTATTCAATAAATTAAAATAAAATTTTGACGCTATTGCTTAGAACACAAGTGTTGCCATTATGAAGTGTTTTTGTTTACCCTATTATTGGGTAATGTGACACGCAACGTAACGTAGAAAGTAAAAAATACCTATCGATGAGCCATCAAATTCGATTAAGTGACACATATAATCATATAAATTGATGGGACGACATGGTTTGCTCGTTGAAATGGCGCTATAATATCGCGGCAGGGGTACCGCTAAGTTTAAAGCACAAAGATAACAAAATAGCTAAAATTAAAATGGTTAAAATTGCATACTCATAACGCTCCCTGACTTAACAATCTAACACCCAATGTAACTAGATTTGCAACAAAAATTTGATCGTATCATAACAAGTTGATCGGAAATGCTAGTAAATGAATAGATCCGCGATATTATACCGTATTTCAACGAGCAAACCTTGTCGTGCTATCAATTTCTATGATTAAAATATATATAGGTGTTACTCAATCGAATTTGATGGCTCAAGGATAAGTATTATTTTTGACTTTTCAAATGATAACTTTTCTTTTTAAACTTTTTATGTAATTTCTATGAACGTGTCAATTATATTCATATTAATAAGTTAATTAATATTCTAAAGGCGAATTTCTACCTGTTTGTTACCGCCTATGAAATGAAATAACTAATTTTTTGGGGTAATTTGTATTATCATGGCAACACCGGCCCACACAACACATGTTTAGATAACTGGCCTCACTTTGCTGTTTGCCGAGTTCCGTCTTAACTTTTTTATTTGGTCTGAGCTTTTTGGAAGATACGAGAAAGGCCATGAATATTGCCAGTTTTGCGGGGTGGTATTTAAACTTAGTAAACGGATGGAGGAGCCAAGGAAGCCCCAGATTCATCTATCACGACTAAATTGGTCGTGCCAGAGGCGATATCAGGAGCCCTAGAAGCTGGCGAACGTGCATGAAAAGTGCTATGAATTATATAGAAGCGAGTGAGGTGTATAAAGACCGAGTTATTAATTAAATATTGCACATAGTATAAGCGCAGTAAGTTCATTTAATCACTTAATGATATGTTTCCATAGTAAAAGCAGATGACTCACAATTAATATTAATGCAGTAATTACAATTTATACTGCGTACATAGTAAGGTTAGTCAGAGTGTTGCATAGGTGCAACATGATATGAACGCAGTCACTGACAACTACGGCATTTATGGTACGCGCGCGTATTTGTGTACGTCAAATACGATTATTATTTTAATGTCATAAGATCATTTACTGCATACATGTTACGGCAAAATACGAATGGGAATCAATCTGAGCCAAAATTTTAGACGTAGTGAAGTGTTTTACTGCATATATAATAACCCGTGAGGGGCGGGGGGCGGCGCGGCATGTTCACCACCAACGATTGCGGCGCGCAGGCAACATTCTCGCATTCAAGGAGTAACGCGCGGTACTCGGTGGGTGTGTCGGTAGTGCGCCGAGCGCGTTTTTACGACTTTGTACAGGCGCGAAAGTGGTATGTGTTTAATCTATCATATTATAATCAATACTAAAATAAGAATCTCATTATTAACCACCAGTTTAAATGCTATTTGTTAAGTATTCTAGGCAATTTTTTTTCTAGGTTCATGCAGAATGTCTTATAGAAGACGTAAAATTATGTCTGCCTTAAAAGCAAATAAAAAAAATACTGAATAGGCGACAAACGATTCCGATGTATGGCGCAGATACGTTGATTATAAAGAATTTATATCTGTTTTTGATTACCGGAATGAAACAATAATTCATTTAGATTCATGCATTCATTTGAGACGGATATTTTAAAAGACAATTTAAGTAAATTTGAAAACCAAATGACATATTTAATAAGTGTGACTTGCAATGTCACGAATTGATACCACCATCTGTTAAGCAAGAATCTAATATAACAGAGTTAAGAGACATCGATCCTTTTGCGAATTCTGATGACGATGATAAAGACTACCTTCCAGTACAAGATGAGATTTCCAGTAGTTCTTTTGATTCGACTTACAGTGCAGAAAGAGGAGATATTAACGATGTAGCGGAACTTCGGGACTTAAAAAATAAAACACCATATTTCCAAAATCAGAATAACAGTAAACAATTAGATACGCAGCATTGTGAATATGTAGAATGTACATTGGATGTCTTCAGCACCTGCGCTAAATGTCTCTGTTTTTTATGTTGGGAGCACTTCAATAACACCTCATATTATAATAACTGTCAAAACCATATGCCATTTCATACAGATCAGACCTTAAGTAAAAAAAGTAAAAAAAATAAACATGGCGAGACAACTGTTGCCAATACTGAAAAAGTTGAAGAACTAAATCAACACTTTCTCTGAGATCAACAGCATAGCATTCAGCATTGTGAATACGTTCAATGTAACAATAAAATCATAACCTCTTGTACAAAGTGCTCTTGTTTTTTATGTGCCGATCACTTTCAAATATTTACTTTGAACGACAGGTGTAATAACCATAACTCATACTCATCTCACAAAGATGTACCAGAATTATACATAACAAAAAAAGGTAAAATCAGCAAGAGAAGAGTATTTGCAGAAACTTTAGAACAAAGAAAAGAGAAGATAAAACAATTAAAACTAGAAAGATTTGCAATAAAAAACCCATGCGATAATAAATGTACAGAAAAGTGTGCTATCAATATTAGTCAGGCAAGAAGACAACAGCTACACGATGAATACAGTAATTTGGATTGGGAATAGCAAGGAATTTTTATTAAAGGATTGGTTAATGGAAAACAAGTTCAAAGATGAAAAGAGACACACATTTTGAATCCTAAAAGAAAAGCAACATACGCTTATTACTTTGTTTCGGAGGACTTGGCAAAAATACTAGTTTGCATAAAGTTTTTTTTAACTACCTTAGGCTTTAAACCAAGCAATGATAGAAGGGTTTTATCAGGTAAGATAAACAGCAATCTAACTTAAAAAATATTTTACTTAACGTGTGACTAGATACCTAAATATATTTCATATAATTTCGAATAAATATACATCTCATTATAATTAATGTTACATTTATTTCATTTCCGTCAGTCAGTTAGTAATCAAAGAAATAAGAAGGGATCTTATACAAGAACAAAAAATGTCGACAAAAATATTATAAAAGAACATATAAAAAAATACAAACCAACCATATCTCATTACAGACGGGAACATGCACCTAATCGCCTATACTTGCCCAGTGATATTACTATAAAATCGATGTATGAGGACTTTTGTTCCGAATATAATAAACTAACGCCTGATAATAAACGCCTGTTAACGAAAGCGAAGACGGCCGCGAAAGATAAGGGTTACGCTTATGTATGGGTCAAAGATTGTAAAATTCACGTAAGAAAAAATGATACCTCTCATGTGTTCATTGTCAATAAGGAAAGTGATTTAAACAAAATTGTATAGTCTGTTTCGAAGTCGGCGTAATATGGTTACATTTATTATACTGTTGTGTGAATGACATTACTATAAATCTAGTACAAAAAAATAAATTTACTTAAAAAAAAATGTATTGCGACCCAATGCATAAAAGTTTTACGAGCACTGTTGCAGATCCACCTGTTGCACATTCACCTAACCATTGTCTGTCACTGTGTCGCATGCGCCGGTTGCATTCTTTCTATTGTTAATCATTCATTTGTGTGTACGTATGACCTACCCAATATGTCGGTACGTTTCGCACTTATTGATGTTATAATACATCGATCGCTCGCTTGTGTCTATACGGCAATTAATTATGCACTTTTGAGTTGCCTCTTAACTTTATTGCTATTATCCTACCTTCACAACCTAAAGATAAAAATACATACTTCATATACAGACTTCGGTAAACCATAATATTGTGTTTGTTAAGCTTGCTCCGCACTTTCTAATTATCATTATTAGATCTGTATTTAGTAGAATTATATTTTGTTTATTCGATCGGCCAGTGTACCGCTGTTATTCATGCGCTATGCATTTAACCGTATATATGTATCTCAATAATTTAATTAGCCTATTCATTTTACATTCTCTGCTTGCTCGCACTCAGGAACCACGTGGTACTGTCCTTTGGCCCATATATAGCGTACTAATGATCAATTGTTATGATTGCAACATATTTCATTCCGTTTCCGCCATAGACGCAATAAAAAAAACAGACACCGTCTCCCGAACTAAACACTGAAGCACCTCCATAGTAAGTCAGTCGCTATACGTACGAGCCGACACGCACACACTCACACCATAGTAAGTCTACCGCCCGCCATTACGCACCGACACCTCGCCGCGTGATAACCTTGTCGAAAATAATAATACCGTCGTGCGTGGTGAAGAGCTGTCGGAACCATAGTGGTACAATTAAAAAAAGCCAAGGGATTACTTTTCATAGGCAAGCAAGTAATTTTTCTGTTTAAATAATCGTTTTCACTTAAATTAATTTTTCAAAACAATAAAGCGACCGGTGTTACCATAACTCACATTTCCAAATTAGCGTAAATGTGGGAGAACATTTTTCTTTTGTTCTCTTGTAATTCTCACTTAATTCAGATACCTAATTTTATTTCAATAGGCATATAAACTTACATCCTATGATTCTTTAGATTTCCATCGTCAAATGATGCATGGAAGAATGATTGGGTACAAATCATAAGAGAGTCCAGAAAAGAAAGCGACTGGATTCCATCTAAATCCAGTGTAATATGCAATATACATTTTGAGGAGTGGCTGCCGTCTTCTGTGAGGTGGAAGTACTTCCCCAGTCAGGGTAACGTCGTGCCCTACCTCTCTTTCGCCAGAGCCTCGTCTGGTCATTAAAATTGGTGTATTTGTTTGGGCATTATTTATTTCAAATAAGTATGCATTTGTCCTACATAATAAAAGGAATATGTAATGTTATATTTCATGTGTTTAATTTATTTTCATCAATACCTATTTTAAACAATACAAGTTACAAATCAATGATCCATAAAATTCGAGTTCCAAAGACAGGAACGAATCATATAATTTTTTTATTTATTTTTTGTTAGTTTCTCTCAAGCTGTGGAATGAGCTCCCAGCCGAGGTTTTTCCAAGGGACTACAGCATGGAGTTCTTCAAGAAATGCGTGAAGAGGTTTTTAGAGGGTCAGCAACGCATGAGTGATACCCCTGGTGTTGCAAATGTCCATAGGCTACGGTGACTGTTTACCATCAGGCAGGCCGTATGTTTGATTGCCACCTTAGTGGTATAAAAAAAATTGTTAAAGAAATGGGAAATTTTCTTCCATCTGGCAACCCACTTGACAATCACACATATTTACATGCCGCCGCCATTGTGGTGCTTCAGTTGTTTCTTAGCGAGATTCCGTCTGACTATTTTATTACGTCTATGGTTTCCGCATTAATAATAATGCCTGTAAACCTTATCGATTATTATTTATACAAACTTGTTTTTATTAAGGTATATGAATTAATAGTAATAAAAAAAGCAGACACCGTCTCCCGAACTAAACACTGAAGCACCTCCATAGTAAGTCAGTCGCTATACGTACGAGCCGACACGCATTCATTCACACCATAGTAAGTCTACCGTCCGCCATTACGCACCGACACATCGCCAGCGTCGGACTGGCCATATAGTCGAGGTGGCATTTGCCAGCCGGGCCCCAGCCTGCGTGGGCCCCCCACGGGCCTGGATTATGGGGCTCGTGGCAACCGTAGGATAGAAGGCCCGCGAAGGCTAGGTCCCAGCTCTTGCGAACTAAATGTTAAACTAGATCAGATAGTTCGTTCATACAATTAGAGAGAAATGAAATAGAAAAATTCGAAAAATGGTTGAACCTGAGCAAGACACCCCTTGAAACTAGTTTTGGAATATTTTGTTGAACGGCAATAACTTTTGATCGAATCAACTTATTTAGACGTGCATCATTATAACGTAATGCATTACATTTTACATTGTTTCATAGATATTAAGAAAACGAAATTTAATTTTGAGATGTTTTTAAAAACTCGATAGATTCGGTACTGAAACGAACGTAACGCATTTATTCACTCTCGTCTCATATTTCTGATGAAACGGAACGCATTAAGCAAGTAAAGAATCTTGTGGTTGGGGAATCCCCGACGCGCGCTCCTGGCTCATGGCATCGTATTCCATAGTTTTGTCGGTTTGTATTGCCGTTATCGCCGATACTCTAGTCAGTGCGAGTTCATAATAGTACGTGTTTTTTTTTTTGGAATTTATTGATGGTTTTTTATGTTTTGATGTGTGATGCGTGTAGTTTGTTTTAACTGTCCCTATATTATGATAAACACTTAATACAACATAAAACTGAATTGTCAATTACAATGGAAAAGGCAAGTTGCATATTATTTAAATTACCTTCTGAAAAACAGTTACTTTGGAGTATTTGTACATGTCTAATATTATATATGTATTACTTACTCAAATTGATATACTTAATGGTTTCTGTCACATTCAGCAGCATATAAACACAAATCTGGTTCCAAGAAACGGAAAAATAAAAGAAAAATCGAATTACAAACAATGATATTAAAGTAAAACATCATTGATTACAAACAGCGTCTTCGAATTCAAAGCAATCCAGCCTTCCTTCACGTCTACATTTCAAGAGCTTAATTTGCACCGACGGACGTACCTGTAACAAATATTTGTATCGAACACATTGCGGAACTTGGCGGGCACGCTATTGTATTTGCTCAATTAAAGGTGACTAAAAATAAAGAATTTCCCCCTGAAGAGACTAATACTGCTGTGCGGACTCTAAATACAATGCTGGACTGTATATCTGATTGGTCACATAATAATTCTCTTGTATTGAATCCCTCAAAATCAAAATATATGATCTTCGGATCCAAATCTCAAGTAGAGAGAATATCATTCAAATCACCGATCATTGCTATCCAAGGGAAACCTATTGATTTTACGAAGGAAGCTCGCAATCTCGGGTCTGTTAATGGATGAAAAACTAAAATTTGAAAACCATGTTTTAGAGCGTAATAGCGGTTGTTTCTATCGGCTTAAAATTTTATATCAAATAAGGGTCTATCTTTCAACTGAAATACGCGTTCAGCTCTGTGATACGCTGGTGCTGTCATGGTTAAATTATGGTCTGACAGTGTACGGCTCATGTTTACTGGGTAGGTCACAGCGTCTCGTGCAGCGTGTTCAGAACGCTTGCGCTCGCTTCTGTTTTAGCATTCCGCCACGTAGTTATGTTTCACCCTATCTTAATCAAGCTAATCTTTTAAAAATGACAGGACGTCACAGATTATATTTTGCGTCAATGCTCTTTGAAGTGGTCAATACGCGGTCACCTGAATATTTGTACAAAAAACTGCACTGGTCCTCGGATAAACATAATTATAAGAGGCGAGCTTCTTCCTATCTTTTAATAACTCCACATCACCGGACCGCTGCATTCAGGGGCAGTTTCAGGTACTTAGCCTCCAAGTGTTGGAATAATTTACCACCTCCAATTCGCAATCAAAAGTCGAAATTCAGTTTCAAAAAAATGTTATAAAGCCTTTCAATTAGAGGAACAAAGAACGGCATAACTTGGTGGCTGTACTTTACCGTCTCATGTCTGGATGAGCGGTGTGGTGATGGGGATTGTGTGGAACTGAGGGAACCACTGTTTGCTCGTGCGTGGTCAATGCTATAGGTTTCTTTTCTTTTTTTCTTTTGATTTTATTGAGGTATGTGCATGTTTGGGATAAAATTTACAAATAAGAGATGAAAGCGTGAGAGCGTAGCTATGCAACATATGTACGAGTAGTTATGCTGTTGCGATAAAGGTGCTGACATAATGTCAGTGCTGTGGTTACTCCGCAGCTTTTTGCTGAGTCAGGGCCTTTTTGTTGTCACGACACACACAGGACGCACAAGTTGTTACCGTTTGAGCCTACTGTACAATTTATTTTATATTTAAATGTTTGCTGTCATTACTGTTGTCATTGTTACCTATATGTGATTTTTCTTTTTTCTTGTGTTTCTGTATTTGTGTGTGTTTCTATGTGATAACAAATAAAACTAATTATCTATATATCTATCTAGTCTCGGGCCCCGGGCTTGTGGTCAGCCACCCGGGCCCTTCCGGCCCAGTCCGACCCTGCACATCGCCGCGAGATAACCTTGTCGAAAAATAATAATAATGCCGTCGTGCGTAGTGAAGAGCAGTCGGAACCATAGTGGTACAATTAAAAAAAGCCAAGGGATTACTTTTCATAGGTAAGCAAGTATTTTTTCTGATTAACTAATCGTTTTCACTTAGATGAATTTTTGAAAACAATAAATCGACCGGTGGTGCCATTACTTACATTTCCAAATTAGCGTAAATGTGTGGGAGATCATTTTTCTTTTGTTCTCTTGTAATTCTTACTTAATTCAGATACCTAATTTTGTTTATACAGATATATAAACTTACATCCTATGATTCTTTTACTGAACAACTATTATTCATACCTTTAATATTTTTTAGATTTCCATCGTCAAACGATGCATGGAAGAATGATTGGGTACAAATCATAAGAGAGGCCAGAAAAGAAAGCGGCTTGATTCCATCTAGATCCAGAGTAATATGTAGTATACATTTTGAGGAGTGTGAGGAGTGGCTGCCGTCTTCTGTGAGGTGGAGGTACTTCCCCAGTCAGGCTAACGTGCCCTACCTCTCTTTCGGCAGAGCCTCGTCTGGTCATTAAAGTTGGTGTATTTGTTTGGGCATTTTTTATTTCAAACAAGTATGCATCTGTTTGACCTACATAATAAAAGGAATATGTAATGTTATATTTCATATGTTTAATTTATTTTCATAAATACTTATTTTAAACAACACAAATTACAAATCAACGGTCCATAAAATTCGAGTTTCAAATACAGTAACGAATCATATAATTTTTTATTTCTTTTTAGTTAATGAAATGGGAAATTTTCCTCCATCTAGCAACCCACTTGACACTCACACATAGTTACATGCCGCCATTGTAGTGCTTCAGTTGTTTCTCAGCGAGATTCCGTTTGTATTTTTTATTACGTCTATGGTTACATGCCGCCATTGTGGTGCTTCAGTTGTTTCTCAGCGAGATTCCGTCTGACTTTTTTATTACGTCTATGATATGGTTGTTGAAATTTTCTATTACCTACATAGGTACGCCCTATGCGTATGCCTCAGAATACAGAATAAACCAGAACTCAGAGGAAGTATATACCTAGAGTTGACAAACGCGTAGACCCATAAGGGACGGCAACAAAAGTACATACAATAACAAGGTTACCAGACTGTGGAAAATAGGCTATAATAATCTATATATATAAAAGGAGAAGCTGACTGACTGACATATCAACGCAGGGCCTAAACTATAAGGGTTAGAAACTTGAAATTTTGCACAGGGGTTCCTTTTATAACGTAGGGGAGCACTAAGAAAGGATTTTTGGAAATTCATCCCCTAAGGGGGTAAAACGGGGGTGCAAATTTAGTATGAAACTTTGCCGTTTTTGAAGCTATTCGAATGAAATTCAGCATGAAGGTTTTCTACTGATAGGCATGAAACATGAGTAAAATATTTTTTTCAAAATTTATCCCTTAGGGGGTTAAACGGGGGCGCAAAGTTAGGATGAAACTTTGCCGTTTTTGAAGTTATTCGAATGAAATTCAGCATGAAGGTTCTTTATTGAAAGGCATGAAACACGAGTAAAATATTTTTCTCAAAAATCATCCCTTAAGGGCGGTAAAACGGGGGTGCAAAGTTAGTATGAAACTTAGCCGTTTTTGAAGTTATTCGAATGAAATTCAGCATGAAGGTTCTTTATTGAAAGGCATGAAACACGAGTAAAGTATTTTTCTCAAAAAGCATCTATATCTATCTATATATATAAAAGGAGAAGCTGACTGACTGACATATCAACGCAGGGCCTAAACTATAAGGGTTAGAAACTTGAAATTTTGCACAGGGGTTCCTTTTATAACGTAGGGGAGCGAAAGGATTTTTGGAAATTCATCCCCTAAGGGGGTAAAACGGGGGTGCAAATTTAGTATGAAACTTTGCCGTTTTTGAAGTTATTCGAATGAAATTCAGCATGAAGGTTCTCTACTGATAGGCATGAAACATGAGTAAAATATTTTTTTTCAAAATTCATCCCTTAGGGGGTTAAACGGGGGCGCAAAGTTAGTATGAAACTTTGCCGTTTTTGAAGCTATTCGAATGAAATTCAGCATGAAGGTTCTTTATTGAAAGGCATGAAACACGAGTAAAATATTTTTCTCAAAAATCATCTATATTCTATCTATATATATATAAAAGGAGAAGCTGACTGACTGACATATCAACGCAGGGCCTAAACTATAAGGGTTAGAAACTTGAAATTTTGCACAGGGGTTCCTTTTATAACGTAGGGGAGCACTAAGAAAGGATTTTTGGAAATTCATCCCTTAGGGGGTTAAACGGGGGCGCAAAGTTAGTATGAAACGTTGCCGTTTTTGAAGTTATTCGAATGAAATTCAGCATGAAGGTTCTTTATTGAAACACAAGTAAAATATTTTTCTCAAAATCATCCCTTAAGGGCGGTAAAACGGGGATGCAAAGTTAGTACGAAACTGCCATTTTTGAAGTTATTTGAATTGAATTCAGCACGAAGGTTCTTTATAGAAAGGCATGAAACACGAGTAAAATATTTTTCTCAAAAATCATCTATCTATATATATAAAAGGAGAAGCTGACTGACTGACATATCAACGCAGGGCCTAAACTATAAGGGTTAGAAACTTGAAATTTTGCACAGGGGTTCCTTTTATAACGTAGGAGAGCACTAAGAAATGATTTTTGGAAATTCATCCCCTAAGGGGGTAAAACGAGGGTGCAAATTTGGTATGAAACTTTCCGTTTTTGAAGTTATTCGAATGAAATTCAGCATGAAGGTTCTTTACTGATAGGCATGAAACATGAGTAAAATATTTTTTTCAAAATTCATCCCTTAGGGGGTTAAACGGGGGCGCAAATTTAGTATGAAACTTTGCCGTTTTTGAAGTTATTCGAATGAAATTCAGCATGAAATTAAGAAATTGTTATTTTTTAAAGTGAGCTGCTTTAGACTGTAAATATACTCTCAATCAAGACGTCAAATAAGTAATTTCAGCGTTTTTCAAAATTCCACCTTTAGGGGCTGAAAAGGGGGTTGACAGTTTGTATGGAGCAGAAAACTTTTTGAAGTTAGTGACTTGAAACTTTGTATAGACACTCTTTATTAGAATCAAAAAAACTGGTTTCAACGTTTTCAAAAATTCCACCCTTAGCGAGGTGAGGTGAGGTGAAAAGGGGGTTGAAAGTGTATTTGAACGAGACGCTAATCTATATTAATAGAAATGGAGTTCCTGTCTAATTCACTGACTCACCAATAGGTTTCTTTTGTAATGCATATGAGAGATAAGAAAGATTTTTTTGAATTTCAACCCAGGCAGATATTTTTTTAAGTGGCTTGAATCTTTTATGTTTTTAAAATAGACAATGTTGAGAATAAAGAGGTGCTTTGAGTGTATACAGCCAGTATCAGATAATGAAAACCGAACAGGCCGTGACATATCTTCATTACTACACAAATAAGGATATTCGATACTAATACTAACTATTTAATGCCGACTGTACTAAAAAATAAGAAGTAAAATAAAAATAAGTAAAACTGCTAAAATTCCAAAATCTACGCGTGCGAAGCCGCGGGCATAAGCTAGTATACTCATAATATGATATTAGCAATGTAAAAAAATCGAATAAATCGATACAGCCATTTCTACACACAAAGTAATAAAAGTTAATATTTACATACGTATGAAAACTACAGTATCTGAATAGATCAACAAACATATTTGCACTTTAATATTATTATAATAGTTTATTTTTTTTCGCAAATCGAGTTACTGTATAGATCTATTAATTAATAGTAAGCCTGAGTTAGTTTCAGTAAGATCTGTGAAATCATTGGAATAAGGATAGGAGATTGGTCAAACCTAGCAGAGTTATATAAATTAAACAATATATTTTTCTATTTTAGACATATATTTTAAAGTACAAGCGATGACATGATACTAAATATAGGCATAGATATGAGATAAAAGATAAAAAACACGTTATAGACAATTTGTAAATAAAAATATTCGTGCCTTACAAACTAGCATTTATGTTTATTTTTTCATAGATTTTTACTCTTGAAATTAATGTTATTAGATTGATTTTTCCACATCGTGTATTTATATAAATATCGTGAGAATGAAACAGTTTGTTTGTTTGTATAATCTTTATTGTACTACAAGGAAAAACAAAATACAGATAAAATATTGTTTGTACAATGGCGGACTTATCCCATCCAGGATCTCTTCCAGTCAACTATATTCACACTATATTAATAAACAAACAAATCAATCTGTTACACATATAGATATAAACGTAAACTTATATAAATATCATACATATAAATACTAACATATCCATCTTCGCATACATACACAAATACATACAATACACATAAATACCAGTACATATACATATCAGATACTAGTAGACAATTAGCTCAAATTTTCAGGTGCATCAAACCAGAGATTAAACAATTTTAATTTAAAAGATTGGACAGACTGGGCCATTCTCACATCACCTGGAAGTGAATTCCAAAGACGCGCCGCCTGCACAGTAAAAGATTTCGCATAGGAATGACAATTGTATAATGGAATCTCCAATATCAGGTTTTTGCTAGGACGTAAGCGATCATCTCGTACACGGAACTCGAATCTCTCCGAGAGGTAATTTGGAGCTGAGGGATTAAATAGAACCTGAAAAAGCAACGTGAGAATGTGCATATTTCTGCGATATCTGATAGGTAGTAAATTTAGTTTATGACGAAATTCAGTTATGTGATCAAACTTTCGCAGACCGAAGACATATCTGATGCACATATTTTGAATGCGTTCTAATTTATAAGGAGGTTTTCAGTAGAATCTAAATATGCAACATCCGCATAGTCAAGTATAGGGAGAAGTAGAGAGCGAGCAAGCAAAGCTTTTGTACCCAGAGGAAGAAAATACTGGAGGCGTTTTAATGAGTGGAGCGATGCAATAATTTTACGGCTGACTTCACCGATTTGAGGGGCCCAGGATAGAATTTGGTCACTGGTAATGCCCAAATTCTTGACAGTGGGTGCCAAAGGAATGATGTTCCCATCAAGGACTATATTTGGGCATACCACACTTTGCAGTTTTGATATGTAGTATGGACTGCCTACAACAATGGCCTAAGATTTTAACGCGTTTATATTCAACCCGTAATCATTGGTCCACTTACCAATGACGGATAGGTCATTATTGATATTATCAATAGCCGAATTAATGTCATCAAGTGAAGCAGATGCGTAAATTTGAAGATCATCGGCATATAAGTGATAAGAAGAAGAAAGAGACGTTACAATGCCATTGATGAAGAAGGAGAACAGAATAGATGAAAGCACTCCCCCCTGAGGAACACCAGCCTTGAGTTCACACCAGTCGGACTTAGAGTCTTTAGTTTTTGTTAACTGCTTTCGGTTAGTGAGGTAAGACTTGAACCATAAATGAGCAGTGGGTGATAGGTTAAGGGTGCGTAACATACCAAGCAATATATCGACGTCAACGGTATTAAAGGCATTCGTCAAATCAAGTAAAACAAGGATTGTTATTTTTTTGTTATCTATATTGCCTCTTATGTCATCAGTGATTTTCACCAGTGCTGATAAAGTACCGTGCCCAGCTCGAAATCCCGACTGATGCTCACTCAGTAGGTTATGCCTTCGCAGATAGACAGTCGCTGATACACAAAGTGCTCCAATACCTTGGACAAGACAGGTAGAATTGAGATAGGGCGGAAATCAGAAAAGGAAGACGGATTGGACTTCTTGGGGTGGGGTATTATATGAGCTTTCTTCCAAGCTAAAGGAAAAACTCCATCAGTAATCGAGCAATTTAGAATGTTTGCCAGATAAAGAGCAATTACATATTTTATAGGCTCTAGCATATCAATACTAATGTCATCATCTCCCACAGCCTTGGATTTGATGGTATCCAGTATTTTGAGCACTTCTGCAGGTGTTATCTCTCCAAGGTCAAAGGAATCTGCATTGAATGTTGGCAAATCATTAAGATGTGCCAGCATAGAAAGTTTATTGAGTGGGTCGAAACCAGCTGGTGGCGAACTGAAATGAGCATTTAGGTTATTAATATCCACGGTACTATAACAGCCATCAGTTTGTTGTTGCTTGCCAATACCTATTCCCTTTAAATACTTCCAGAGCTTATTGGGCGGACAGCTATCAATAGAGGAATGGATGAGCCTACGTTTGGCCTCTCTACACATTTTACTGCATCGGTTGCGCAAAGTGACGTATAATTCGCGTTTGGTCTCGTTAGGATTATGACGCATCTTAATCTTAGCCCTATCCCGCCTAGACATCAGTCAGTCGTCGAATATTCATGGTCACATTTACATACACGGTTTTTATTTAAATCTTCTTTACACAATAAATGCGGATTATTCCTTCTTAAAATTAAACATAAAAATTTTCAATAATTGTCATGTAAAAAAGAATTAGTGCCAGGGATGATTTAAGTGTAAATATTAAACAAAGGTAAACAATCTTTGTTTTTAAACATTTTGTATTGCGCATCATGGTTTTCATTAGACTTAAACTAAAGCTACAATTGATCAAGGATTATTCTTTCACATATTGTACTCAAAAGGTGGTAAACTGCTACGGTCCCTTAATTCCCTAGTTCACTCTTTTCCTCTAACTTGTATAATCATATCTATCATCTATACATCGATTACATTAAAATTCTGTATAATGACAGATAGTTCAGCATTTTTATTTCAAGTCGTTTAGTTTTTGACCTTAATATAGCTAATTTCTTCTTGCGTGACTCAGCCAGTAATGTCTTCAGTCTCAATTCAAAAGTAAGCTTTAATTTTCATGGTGTTAATGTAGTGTCCGTCGCTATTGGAAGCCCTGGATAATCGGTCTGGAAAATAGGACAATTTTAATTTTGTAACGCATTATTAGCATGTAATATCGACAGCCTAGTACTGACAGCCTAGTACTAACATTATATTAAAACTACTGTCAATACTATAATTTAGTTGAGCTTTACATATTTAAAAGTTTACAAATTCAGACAATATAAAATGCATGATTAACATTTATGTGTTGACACAAAAGCATGTGTGTGTGCGTGATTAACTTGATTAACGTGGTATAAATAATTGGTATAGAATAATCTACACGACTACCCTCCATATCTTTCACAATTACCTGTATAAATATAATCAACCCATCAACATCATATCAATCCATACTCACTTCATTACTGGAGTACCGGTTCTTATTTCAACCAAAAGACCTAAGAAGATATGTCCCGAAACTACTCAATTACGGATTGTCGGAGTCGTTGGAATATTTTCATATGTTTTTGTACTTCAATTATACGCTTCTACGACTAAAATGTAACTATGTAAAATTTCAAGTCTGTACGTGAAACTTTCTAAGACAGACTAGCAGACGGAACAGGCAGGCATGTAAATCATCTAATTTAGTTCCTTATTTTTTTAATACCTATCATCATATATACTCGCCAACAAACTGTTATAACAGTTTGGCGAACATAATATTTTGTACTATGTAACTGTATCGTGTAAATAAATAAATAAAAACAATATAAATCAGTTGAGAACGCGCAAGCTTGCATTGCCAGAGGAACACCTGGTTCGTCAACAAATCAAATGTTGACGAACCAGGTCAACAAATGTTAACTTACGTGTATGGTGGATGTTGAAACTGACGACTTATCCAAATAAATTTCTTCCGAAAGCAGTGGTCTTTAAAATGTTTGGAACATATGCGACTGTACTCGGCTCCTAATTCTGTCGTCCAGTAGCAAAAATCCATGCATTACGCACACTGACGACTTTAGGAAATCTAAAAAATAAACATACATCTAAGATTAAACAAGTTAACATTTTTAATTTAAAAATAAATAAATACATTTTGACGAAAAATTATAAACAAAGAAGTATACAAAAAGTAAGAAGTTAAAAAAAAAGGTGTCTGTACCCATATAATTTACCCATAATTTCGGGGTGTTTTCCCATACTACATACTGGTAACCCTAAAACGCTCTTTATACCGATAAATTGAAAATAGTTAATAGATTCAGGCGTTACTTTGCGAAAGTCAAATTTACAGGCAATTTGATCCAAACTACTTTGTGTGCTTCCGCTCCCGATTAGTTCATGCGAACTACTGCCGGCCGGCACCCACCCACTACCGTTAGTAGATGCATGCCGCCGCTGCTATGGCTGCTCCGGTCGTCTCTGCGAGTGTTCGCCATCTGAAATGTGAACCGCATGCACCCGCTACCGTTGTTGCCCTGGCTGCTCCGGTCGTCTCGGCGACACGTGTTTCGCCTCTCCACGAGGAATCCTCAGGCGCTGTAGATGTTAGTCGTTAGAATAACATGCTACGAATGAGTCATCCATCGCATTGCATTGATATTAGAATTTTTATGCTTAACTATTTCCAACTGTTCTCTAATATTCAATTTTAGTCCTTTATTTATTGTATGTAAGATTTTAAATGTGTTAGTAGCGGATAAATCATGTCCTTTGTCTACAAGATGTTCGGCGAAGTGTGACCTTTCTGGGCATTTGTTTTTATATGCAGATATGTGTTCCTGAAATCGTTTTTGAAAACTACGACCAGTTTGACCGATATAAACATGATCACATTCATCACAAAACAACTTGTAGACGCCGGATTTTTTATTTGGCGGAATTTTGTCTTTACTGTTACAAAGCGATTTGAGAGTGTTATGTGTTTTGAGTGCAACGTTTATTTTATTATAAATTGAAAATACAACAGAAAATGGCTGACGCATTACCCACAGACAACCTTCAAGATTTAGGCAGTTTTTACTAGAAATACTTTTTGTAAATTAAACCGATATTTTCATTGTTTTTACGTTATTATACAAACATTTTAAAACTACATGTGTATCTAATTTTCGCAAAATATTTGATAACAACTATTAAAACTTTATACTTACGGATGAAAGGGTATGTTTTCGCATTTTTACTAACTGAGGCTTTTGCAGCCTTTTACACAGCAACGTACCATGGTTAAAGTAAAAAGCCAATCCCAAACAAGCAAAAGAACACAAATATGCACTAATATTTCCTTTATATTTAGTAATTTATGCAAAAAATTTGTTGTACTACAAGGAACGAAATGATTGTTTGCCACGAATTTGTTTTTGTGGCAAACACAAAATAGTGAAACTATGACAGGGACAAAAAATATTTTATCTGTCTCTTTCCTTCTTATGAGGAACTGTATACATCTATCACGTTCTATCTTGGTATTATTATTTGCTTGTCACCTCTGGGTATCCTTCCTCTGAGAACCAGAAGGAGCCTACAGCCGATAATACACACATCAAAAGTGTCTAGG
Organism: Pyralis farinalis; assembly: GCA_947507595.1. Classification (NCBI taxonomy): domain Eukaryota; kingdom Metazoa; phylum Arthropoda; class Insecta; order Lepidoptera; family Pyralidae; genus Pyralis; species Pyralis farinalis. The sequence continues at coordinate 11,377,265 of OX382258.1, read as the reverse complement.
GATCAACATATATTTTTGCAATAACTTTTCTCCTGATTGATATTAATTAAAATTTTCTTTAAGGATTCATCAAATAAAGTGTTTTCGTTTGTCTACAGTAACGATAAACCAAGTCACCTTTGCATTAATAAAGAAATTTGCCATTTTCATAATAAAGGGATTTTTGACATTTGAACCACTAACATTAAAGTTCGAAAAAAAGACTGAAATAACAGTTTTCTTTAAAATTTTATTGGGTAACTTAAACAATTAATAATCCGTGTTTCTACCGCGAACACTAACAACACAAGAACATCGGTTTGGCATACTCAAAATGAGTTCATCCAAATCACGCTGTGGAATGGCCGCCCATGTTCGTTGCAACAAATGTAGTGTTATCAGTCGACTTTGGACACGTTACCGAAGCACTGGTACCGTGGCTGAGCGCCATGGAGGACGGTATCGCTGCACCACACGGAGAGAAGACCGATACATTCAAATCACAACTCGAAGAGCTCCAACAATAACCGCCATGATGTTAGCCGTGACGCTTCATCACTCTTCAGGGAACTTAATTAGCGACCAAACAGTCAGAAACCGCTTGCATGAAGTGAACCTTCATTCCCGAAGACCGCTAAGGGTACCACCTATAGCAATGCACAATCGTAGGATTCGATATCAACGGGCTCTTGAACACAGAAATTGGGCAGAAGAACAATGGCGTTTCGTGTGCTTTTCTGATGAGTCTCGTTTTGGTATGAGACCGGATACAAGACGTATACGACACTGGAGAACCCCTGGACGCCAACAGCGATTAAAATCCTGCCAGGAAGTCCATCCTTATAGTGGTGGAACCATCATGGTATGGGCGGGTATTTGGATTGGCGGAAGAACTGAGTTGATTTGGATCAGAGGCAACCTCAACGCTCAAATTTATGCTGAGACGATTGTATCAGACGTCATCGTTCCTCTACAAGTGCAAATCGGTCCCTTATTTCAGTTAATGCATGATAATGCACGACCGCACACCGCAAGAGTTGTAAGACAGACTCTCGCCGCAGCTAACATCAATGTCATGCCCTGGCCTGCTCAGTCGCCAGACTTGAACCCGATTGAGCATGCATGGGATATGCTACAGAGAAGAGCTCTGCCGAATATGGAGGGTATCCAGTCGCAAGAAGACCTTTTTTTGTTGTTGCAACGAACATTGGCGGCCATTCCACAGCGTCATTTGGATGAACTCATTTTGAGTATGCCAAACCGATGTTCTTGTGTTGTTAGTGTTCGCGGTAGAAACACGGATTATTAATTGTTTAAGTTACCCAATAAAATTTTAAAGAAAACTGTTATTTCAGTCTTTTTTTTCGAACTTTAATGTTAGTGGTTCAAATGTCAAAAATCCCTTTATTATGAAAATGGCAAATTTCTTTATTAATGCAAAGGTGACTTGGTTTATCGTTACTGTAGACAAACGAAAACACTTTATTTGATGAATCCTTAAAGAAAATTTTAATTAATATCAATCAGGAGAAAAGTTATTGCAAAAATATATGTTGATCCCTAGACACTTTTGATGTGTGTACATGCCATCCGCTGTGTCCAGAAACAATTCGCAATCACCCGCACTCCTCATACTTCCCACCCGTACAGTGTTGCTAGCTTAGTGAGAGTTCGCCTCTTTTAGGGTAAATTAAAAGTGTTATATTAATATTAAAGGTGTTATATTAATATACTGTTATGCATAAAAAAATGCTTTAGTAACATAAAACACAAGTTATTTACAAAAAATATGTCTTAACTTAGGTACATTTTGTTGTACATTTTTTTATAATATTCCCGTTTTGATTCTGAAGTAATCAATACATTTTTACGTTTCGACGTCTTGCTCTTTGCTTTTATAATTTCATCAGTGGGGGACTTGAAATTCTACATATAATAATTAGAATAGTTTTACACAGAACATTTATGTGAAATTTACACAATTTCACATAAATGCAGACTATATACCAAAAACATTAGTTAATAATATTTCAAACATATTAAGTCAATATTATCAATATTATTAAGTCAATAATAATTATTTATTTCAGGCAATATTTATATTAAAAGATCTCAAATAGTGTAAACATAGGCTCATATCATAAATACCTTAAAATTAAATAAATGTATTTACATATTTTATATTAATCGAACCAATGATATTGTATTAAAAAGAGGTAGATGTCGTACTAGCGCGCAAAAACTGAGGCAATGAAATTAACCCAATTGGTCTAATATGCGCTATTCTATGATGCGCTGACGTATTTCAAGTGCAACTCTTGACAGATAGCTATCTCTCTCTATATCATGCGTTCCGTATTATCTATCCCCTTCTTAAGTAAGTAAGTACTATAATGTCGTAGTGGAACAATAACAAAACGACGCGCAGTATGAATATACGTCATCTTTAAATTCAATATCATTGAATCGAACTATTTTTTAATTATTTAACATGCATTTATTAATTATTTCATCAATGTGAACTTTATAAAAAAAAGTAGGGGAAAGAAACCAGTAAAACTGGCAACATGAACAAAATGGACTGGCCCAAATTGTTTACCACTATCAACGAGTAAAAGAAATTCATTATTTAAATAAAATGAGATGTAAATGCGCTAATTACACATGAAATGTGATCCCATCTTGTTTTTTATGCTTCTAACTGCATTCTTGCAGGTGGGAACCGCACAAGACGGCATTATTTAATAAAAACTATCGAGAAATTTTAACGCGTAATAGACACGGTGGCCAAATATATACTAGTCATCCAAATGTCAAACTACTCTCTATGAGAGTAGTTTGTATGGCTTCAGCTTAGGGCGTGTTCGCGGTTTCTGGTTTATTCTGTATTCTGAGGCCTCAGAATACAGAATAAACCAGAAGGAGCCTACAGCCGATAATACATGCGGTCCGCTGTGTCCAGAAACATTTCGCAATCCCCCGCACTCCTCATACTTCCCACCCGTACAGTATTGCTAGCTTAGTGAGAGTTCGCCTCTTTTAGGGTAAATTAAAAGTGTTATATTAATATAAAAGATGTTATATTAATATACTGTTATGCATAAAAAAATGCTTTAGTAAAATAAAACACAAGTCATTTACAAAAAATATGTCTTTACTTAGGTACATTTTGTTGTACTAATAATATTGCCGTTTTGATTCTGAGGTAATCATTTTTACGTTTCGACAAATGAAGCAGTCTTGCTCTTTGCTTTTATAATTTCATCAGTGGGGAACTGAAATTCCATATATAATAATTAGAATAGTTTTACACAAAATATTTTTGTAAAAAAAACTACTATTTACACAATTTCACATATGCAGACTATATACCAAAAACATTAGTTTAGTATTTCAATCATTATTATTAAGTCAATAATTATTATTTATTTCAGGTAATATTTATATTAAAAGATCTCAAATAATGTAAGCCTATGTTTACATTATCATATCGTAAATACCTTAAAATTAAATAAATGTATTTACATATTTTATATTAATCAAACTATTTTTTAATTACTTAACATGCATTTATTATTTATTTCATCAATGTCAACTTTATAAAAAAGTAGGGAAAAGAAGCCAGTAAAACTGGCAACATGAACAAAATGGACTCGCCCAAATTGTTTACCACTATCAACGAGTAAAAGAAATTCATTATTTAAATAAAATGAGATGTAAATGCGCTAATTACACATGAAATGTGATCCCATCTTGTTTTTTTATGCTTCTAACTGCATTCTTGCAGGTGGGAACCGCACAAGATGGCATTATTTAATAAAAACTATCGATAAATTTTTACGCGTAATAGACACGGTGGCCAAATATCTTGAACTAATCAACCACTGGACGCGAAACCCAATCGCAAATCTATAAAACCACGTTCAACCGATTGTCGCGGGGGGCGAGGGACGCACACTCGACTAAGATTTATTAGAATATTCACACTGCAGTGTTTATTTTGCACGTACATCATGGATTGACTCTGTGTGAGTTGTTGTTGCGCTATTTACGCGTAAAGCACTATCTCTGTTACTCTTACTACTACTGACTCAGCTATCAATACACACAAATAAAGATTTTTACGTCAACCGCTAGTGGTTCCAAAATTTAACTAATTATCGATTAATGAATGAATGAATTTTCATTCATTCATTCATTGATCGATAATTAGTTAAATTTAGGAGAACACAAAACATCCGAAGGATTTTCAAATAGTATGGATTCAATCATCATCATCGTCTGCCCGTACCGGCCCACTGCTGAACTCGGACCTATTTATATAAGCCAGTGAAGGTTACTTGATCCATTCTCGGGTTAATTTTTTTAATTTTTTTATTGGTATATTATATAAAGATGCTTACTCTTTTTTCTTTCTGATTTTCTTATTCTGATGTCGACTCCAGTTAACACAAAAACTGATTTTTGTTTTCTTTTATACTATGTCTGGTGGAAAACAAGCATACGGTACGCCTGATGTAAATGTAAGTGCTTACCGTAACCTATGAATGCTTACAACAAAAATAGTATTAGTCACACTTTACTACCTCTACTGACGACGGACTCCCTCATTCGCTCGCAGAAACACAACTATCCTCCAAAGAATTATTAATTGGCTGCAGTCTTCTATGAAGCTGGGGTACTTCCACAGTGGAGTTATCGCTGTGACCTACCTACCTCTTTTTCGCCAGAGTCTGTTTGTTAATAGACAGGGTGCACCACGTGCAGGTGTGATAAGTTTTAATTCTTAAGGTGATATTGAGCAACTTGCACCTACTGATTAAAGCAATCTTGGTGTTGTAGGTCAAGTGGAACTGTAGCGGGAGCATGAATGAAATAATATAAACTCTGTATCTCTAAACAATGGTCTACACTCCCGCTATCACTAAACGGTGGCCTTCACAGTGCCAATAAGGTTGGATTACATTTGATATAAATCAATAAGTCTGCACTCAAAATTACATTTAATAAAACAGTAAGGTAAAGAAGGACTGGCGCCACTCGTCATGTAAACAATATACTCCTCACTATAACTATAACGAACTCCGAACTATAACGTAAGAATGAAAAAGAACTATGAAATGTATAACATACTTCGCAGTTTCGTTGTACTCGTATCTTACGTTAAATTAAGACATGATACACTTCTTTCAAAAGGACAGCGAGTGTACTGGGAGATCTGGTAAGAGTTGCCAGGTTTGACTCGCACAACTTACAAAATATTCAATTGTTACTCTACTGTTTCATCATATGTAAGGATATTGAGTGCAGATTAATTGATTTATTCCTAGTATAATTCCACCTTATTGGCACTGTAGGCCATCGCTTAGTGGTACCAGGAATTATTATTACATTCATACTCCCCTACAGTTACACTTGGCTTACAACACCCAGATTGCCTCAACCAGACTTTGTATTAACTGGGGTCGAAAACAAGCCAAACAATTAAAAAATACAAGCAACTGTTTTTCCTAATGGAAAATAAAATAAAAATGATCCGATAGTTAATCAACATCAATTGACGTATATAAGGTTATGTGATATCTGCTGATCTAAAAAACCGCTCATCTCTGGCAAGGGTGAATAGCAGGTGTAAATTCCCAACTTTCTGTATCGTTACTAAGGCGTTGTCCTAATATAAAGCATTTTGTACAAATAAAGATCGCGCGAACTATATTTGTACGAAACAGTCGCGCGATGATCGCCTAATCGCATTCTATTAGGACAACCCCTACCCCACACAACGCCGCCGTCGTATACTGAGTCGTTAAAAATATCAGCTATGATTTTCACAGTTTCGCACACTTGAATTGAGCTTGTCTAAATTAAAAATTAAGCGAGTGAATGATTTTGTAAGTTGCTCATACCTGGCAACTCTTGCCGGGAGATCTCACAGTATACTTGCCGCTGTTATTTTGAAATAGTGCGCCGTATAAGGAAATTGTTTCTTGCGTTATTCTGTACGTTCACAAATACATTTTACGCACAAAATAGGTACAATCACAATATTCAATTTGTATTTTAAATAAACAATATATTTTTTTATATGTTACTTAGATCGATTATTTCGCACACCTTATACTGAATAAAGTTCCGCACGGCAAAGCGGAGCGAAATGACAATTTGTTTTTACATCGATATTCCAATACCTTTTTGATTAGCATAGTAATAAACGTATTCATTCATATCAATATCGTTCATCAACAGAGTCAAGCCCTAGTTAGAAACAAATTTGATGACCGAACGGTAGAATGAACGGTAACCCGACTTGTTACAATAGATAATTATTTGGTGCTGTCATTTAACATTTAATTGATTTTACAAAAAATAGCAATATTAATAGGATAAAATTGTACTTACGAGTGAAAGGAAACATCAACTGTTCGCCCACTATAGTTTTTGCAAAAAAATTCAGCGCATTTCACCATTTTTTTGCAATGTTTTTCCGTCGAGCTCTCAAAGTTAACTGACTTGATAATATCGTTCACCCTGAATTAAATTCAGGGTCCGTGACAGAGGGGTAAAAGGCGAGAACGACTGAGTGTCGTGTCCAGTGGTTGATTAGTTCAAGCCAAATATATACTAGTCGTCCAAATGTCAAACTACTCTCATTGAGAGTAGTTTGTATGGCTTCAGTTTTGGGCGTGTTTGCGGTTTCTGGTTTATTCTGTATTCTGAGTCTGAGGCGTATGCGTACAAATTTACTTAATCTTATGACATTTAAAGTTATGTTAATGTTTATGTAAAACAAGCGGAGTTGTTTTTTTAATGACTTGTATGGTCTTTATTTTATTAGTTACATAAGTTACTGAAGTGATTATAACCTACTAAACCTTAGATGGGCGCCATTTTGCACCTAGTCAGTTAAAATGTGTCTGTGATTTATTAAAGGGATCTCGATAATAATTTGTAATCCTTGTTTCATTTACCTATTGCTGATTTGGTAAAGTTCAACGTGAAAGCGTTATTGACATAAAATTAACGCAGTATAATTGTAATAATACTGCGCATTAAAAGTTATGATTGATTATTTTGTTTCATGCTCCCACTCATGAATGCAGTATGTTGCAAAGATACGGCGCATATATTATGTTGTAAGATCTAAAATTACATCGAATTATTTAATATATGTACCGTAAGTACAGAAAACTACTGATAAACGCACTAAGTAACAATCATACCGCATTCATGAGTAGAAATTATCGAGTAAAAACTAAGTTAAGCCATAACAGAAACAGTTTTTCTTATATTTTATACCCAAAAAATAATTGAAAGATAAAAATTATTTGGGGGTCATGTGCCAGAAGCGTGCTCGTTCGCGACCCCTGCCAATCAGTCGATTGCAATTCTGGACCAAGAGCGCACCGATGTGCGGATTAGGGCGTCTCCCGAAGGCGACGCGCACCGATCCGCCCCCGTCGGTGCGAATATAGCTGCATGCGGCGGTGGGTGCCGCCACCCACCGCGCAGCGCCAATTCCGGCGGGACGAGGGGAGCCGAGTGCCGCATAGGCACGTGGAATGTGAGAGGTGGATTGAATGATAAGACGAATTAACTGATAGACGTTTGGATGCTTTATGATCTGCCCGGTGGGATGACGGCCCTATGGTTTGGGGTAGACCTGGACGATCATGCCAGTGCTGGTGTAGGTGTCGTACTCTCCTCTCGCTTTCCCACTGGTGTAAGAGATTACTGTTTGGTAGGGCCTAGACTTCTCTGGGTTCGTATTAAACTGGGCATCACGCGAGTATTTCTGGTTGCAGCATATACTCCCGTAAGCTCAGCGTGTGCTCAAGAACTGGAGAAGTTTTGGGAGTCTGTGAGGGATGTTCTGGACTTAGCTGAAGGGAATGACAGAGTAATTATGTGTGAAGATTTGAATGGATGGGTTGGGACCAAGCGATACAGCTATGAAGCTGTTCTTGGTCCGTATGGAGATAAGAGAGTGAACGAAGCAGGTAAGTCAATACTAAATTTATGTATGGAACGAAACCTCCTCGTGTCGAATACTTTATTTCATCATAAGGATATTTACACGTATACATGGAGAAGGAATGACCAAAAAAGTGTGATTGATTTGATTTTAATAGATAGACGTCTCCGAAATGTTATAATGGATACAAGAGCCTTTAGAGGCCCCACTCTTGAGACGGACCACTACCTGGTGGTAAGCCGGTTTATGGGCCTTTTTAGGAAGAAGAGGCACTGGCGAGTGCGTATCCCTTTCGGAGATCATGAAAGGATAATGAGCGAAAAATTGCAAGATGAAAGTGTAAGGAGAATGTATGTGCATCTGGTAAGTGAGAGACTTGCAAATGCAAGCCTCTCCGATTCAGATGTGGATGATTGTTGGAAAGTTTTAAAAGAAAGTATGGTGGATAGTGCAAAAGAAGCTTGTGGATGCGCAAAGAGACGTAAAACAGCGAAAGGAGATGCCTGGTGGGATGCGGAGGTTGAATTCTCCGTAGCAAGAAAAAGGAAAGCGTGGCTGGATTACGTATCATCTTTGCCCTTAAATGAAAATATGAGAGAAAAGAAGAAAGAAATGTACCGTGTATGCAAGAATGAAACCAAGGCTTTAGTGAAAGAGAAGCGTGAAAGACAAATTATGAATGAGGAAGAGAAGCTGACGAAGTACCAAACTCTTTTGGAGAGAGGTAAAGAAGTCTCGGAGTGGTTCGTCGGCATCCAGAATGGATAAGATAAAGTCTAAAGCTGGTATCATTCTTGCTAACACTCAGGAAGTGTTAGAACGGTGGAGTGAATATTTTGAAGAAATGTATGAGTATGCCTCGGACGCTGACAATGAGAGTGAGTCGGATGCTTACTCCACGTTGACGGCGTTCGACGAAGGCATAACTATGGATGAGATCGAATGGTCGATACGAAGCTTGAAAAATGGAAAATCAGCGGGGATTGATCTGATCACAGCTGAGATGATCAAATTAGGTGGCACTTACGTCCGGGACGCCTTCTGGTACTTATGCAACCTATGCTGAAGAACTGGAAGGGTCCCAATGGACTGGAGACGTGCAGTCATCGTGCCCTTGTATAAAGGCAAGGGGTCACGCATGGACTGCGCCAACTATAGGGCCATCAGTTTGATCAGCTTAGCAGCAAAAGTATATGGAAAGGTGATTGTAAGGAGAATGAGGGTGAAATCCGATGAAATGCTGTGGGACGCACAAGGAGGTTCCCGAAATGGAAGGGGATGTACGGATCAAGCTTTTTCGCTTCGCAATATCGTAGAGAAGCATCTGACCATAGACCAGAAGGTTTTCTGCGGTTTTGTGGATCTTGAGAAAGCCTTTGATAGGGTTGTGCGAAAGGAACTGTGGGACATATTGCCGAGATATGGGATTGATGGTTCACTGCTCCGTGCTGTGCAGTCCACTTACAAGGATTACTCAGCATGTGTGCGGATAGACGGTGGCATGTTACCCTGGTTTGATGTCAAAATTGGTGTCAAACAGGGTTGCATGCTATCTGCTAGGCTGTTTATCCTGTATCTCGATAGTTGTCTGCAGAGAATAAGGTCAACGAATGTGGGATTGCGCATGGGTGACCTAGTGGTGAACTCAGTGGCGTAACTATACCATCTGAGGCCCGTGGCAAATTCTTTGGATGGGGCCCTCCGGCGTCCCAGTAAAAATAGTCACTTTATAATTTAATTTTAATAAACCACTTATGTAGTTACTAAAAACTATTAATAATTTTGTGTGCATTTTAGTTAAAAAATCTAATAAGTTTTATTGTCAAGAGTATAGGTTTGTACAAATATTTATAATGAAATAACAATTTACTTTTAATAAGATTTTTATTAATAAAATTACTTTCTCCAAGCTTTCTGTTCCGCAAAAGTATAACATCATCAAAGTTTAAAGATCGGGCCATAGAGTTTTCAATAGACAGAATAGCCAAGTTACGTAGCCTGTCTTGTGCCATAGAGTTTCTTAAATTGGTTTTTATGAATTTTAGTTCCGTAAATGATCGTTCAGCACTAGCTGTAGTCACTTAATTGTAACAAATAACATTTAATGCAGTACATATTTCAGGAAAGCTGCACGACATAAAATTATTCTTTATTATTAATAAATCAGCAAGTTCTCTAATACACGCACGATGACTTTTTATTTCGTCTCTGAAAGTGGACCGAAAACTGAGAATTTCCCTGGGAAATGATTCAGATATGTCTCTTTTATATATATTAACAAATTCTAGAGCTTTTTTAATCAGTGTCATTTAAAAATAAAATTTGTTATAAAAAACCAAAAATGATTTACTTTACCGCGGTTTTTGATGAATTTTAGTGCATTGAATAGGAAATTTCGTGATTAAAAAATTATAAATTTTAAGTACTTAGGTACAAAATTTTGTTAAAAATGTTAGGTTATTTCTGAGCCTCTTGGGCCGGGGCCCTATTGGGTCGGGGGCCCGTGGCATTTTACCAGCCCTGCCACCCTATAGTTACGCCCCTGGGTGAACTGTCTGCTGTATGCAGACGATGCCGTGCTATTAGCAGATACACCATCTGAACTGCAAACACTGGTCACAACGATGAAAGACGAATGAATGGAGAAAGGCTTACTACTGAATGCGAAGAAAACTAAGATAATGGTATTTGAAAGAGCAGAATCCAGAACTAATGTAAGGATTACGATTGATGATGAAGTGTTGGAACAAGTGGATGAGTTTGTATATCTTGGATGCGCTTTCAGCAGGGATGGTAGGTACACCGCAGATGTGGAAAGACGACTTCTTGGCAGTAAAAACCTGAGCCAGAAGGCACAACTCGCTATACACAATGCAGTGTTGGTGACAACGCTAACTTATGGAAGCGAGAGCTGGGTATGGAAGAAAGAGCATGAAAGTAGAATAAACACGGTGGAAATGCGAGCGCTGCGCAAAATTTGTGGCGTAAGGCTTGTAGACCGTATTCGCAATGACAATGTTAGAAACAGAGTTAGTCTGAAAGAGAGCGTCGGTGTTAAAATAAGACGAGGCATGCTCTGATGGTTCGGACATGTAGAAAGAATGCAAGATGAAAGAATGACAAAGCAGATATACAATTCAAAAGTGGAAGGATGTAGGAGCCGGGGAAGGCCAAGACTTACCTACCATGACCAAATTGGTCGTGTTCTATCAGAAGGTGCTGTCAGGAGCCCTAGAAACCGGCGAGCGTGCATGAGAAGAGCAATGAATGTTAAAGAAGCGAGTGAGATATGTAAGGATCGAATCACGTGGCGCTCGGTTCTTTCTGCCTACCCCGCAAGGGATTTGGCGTGAAGTTATAGATAGATAGAGAGATTCTTTATTTGCCATTGGGCCCTCGCGGGCACTTAGTCACGTCTTACAGTTTTTGAAATATAATCTTATTGTATCTTATTTAATTCTCTTTTTACTTTTTTTTTATATACTAGCATTTCGGAAATGACCATTGATTAAGAAGAAATGCCGAAAGAAACTTGCCAATATAGGTCTCTTTTAAAATTGACGATTAGATATTACAAAAATAAAAAATACATAAGTATATTGGTACAATAATTATATCAAATGGTAAAATTAAAGATTATTAAGAACAGGTAGTCTGTGCTGAATTATTTCCGGACATCTTTATCAGATACATATTCATCAATTCTATAATAAGCCCTTCTGCAGAGAGTATTTTTAATGTGCTTTTTGAATACATTGGCAGGAAAGGACAGAACTGTTTCAGGCAACTTATTATAAAATCGAATACAATTTACAAGAATAGATCTACCAGTCCTAGCAAGCCGACGTACCGGCATACACAACTTATTTCTACTTCTAAGTTTTTCACTGAAGTTCGAAAACGACTTTAAATTTTTACGTGCATACATTATATTTTCATAAACATATTGAGATGTAACAGTGAGGATATTTATTTCTTTGAACAGTTCCCTGAGGGATTCTCTGGAGCCCATGTTATAAATAGAGCGAATAGCTCTTTTTTGTCACATAAAATTATCTCAATGTCAGCCGCCGTTCCCCACAACAGTATACCATACGACATAATGCTGTGAAAGTAGCTGAAATAGACTAAGCGCGCAGTAGCCACATCATTCAATTGCCTGATTCTCCTAACTGCATATACAGCAGAGCTGAGCTTACCGGCTAATTTATTTATGTGGAGTATTGTAATTTGGAGTCTACTGTAATTCCAAGAAACACAGTGTTATTAACAAATTCTAATTTATTATTCCCAATGAGAACTTCTGTATTAAAAAGCTAAAACCTAATATCAAGATGATCTTCGGGGTTTACTCTTTAAGCCCATATATTTATTTTTACAAATTTTTGCGCAACAAATGTTAGGCACCCTAAAATAAAATTTCAACTTTTACCGCGATTTTCTCGAAACTGTTCATATGTTCTTTGTTTCTGGTCATGCAGTAATGCACCACCTCAATTTATTAGGTTTATGTAGGGATGAGCAAATCAAAAATATATATCGAAATCGATATTTTTAAAAATATCGATATACGTACTATCAAAAATATCGAAATTCCGATATATCGATATTTTTTCCAGCAGGACATGGTAATACGTATTAAGTATTATCCGGCTGTTGCCATCGAGTACGTAACCTAATAGAGACTAAATGTTGCTTATTTTGTTTGACAATAAGTCCGCCAAATCATTGTGGTGACCGCTGTGCTCCGATTGGCCGACGCTAGGTCATACGTTACCCTAAAGTTGGGCACGAGAATATTATTATCGATATCGGTAAATAGAAAGGGTGTATAGTGCGATAGTATATTTATACTAAAATATTTGTTTTACTATGGTAATAAGTGTAAACATGTAATAATAAACGTTATAACTGAAACAGTTTTTACGTATTGCAAGAATTCATTGGATACGGTAACCGCTTTACATCAGGTTGGTCATATGCTTGCATGCCTACCGCCGTTGCATAAAAAAAAAACTATTTATTAAAATTTAATACGTAAAATTTTTTATTATGTACTTAATTATTTTTTATTAATTAACAGATTAAATGTATTTTATACATTTACATTGACCTAGTAAAAACAATACTCAGATCAAGATAGTAAGAGCGCATCAAAGCAGTCCGACTAGGAAAGTACCGCCACGTCACAGAAAACCGTAGCCAAATAACAACTCCATGTAGGGTTGTTGTGTTCTTACGAGTGAGTGAGGTTACCAGTGAGCTCCTAAGAAATGTGCTGTGTTATCAGCAGGGGTGCCAACGCGCTAGTGATACTTCATGTATTGCAAGCGTTCATAAGCTATTGTAACCGCTTTACATCAGGTGGGTGTGCATGCCTCCCGCCGTTGCATAAAAAATACTATAATTGAAGTGTGTATCAAATTTTTTTTTCATTATATTATATACCAATTAAAATTTAAATAAATAGTTGTGCAATAATACACTTTACTCGTCTATATCGATACGTAATTAAATTGCAGCAGTACAGCACTAGTGACAAGTGTAATAAAATAGAATGAGATAACGTAATGGGTTGCGCCTAGGGTTCCCACCTCTCCCGGAATTCCGGGAGTCTCCAGGAATTCAGCAATGAAAAATTAAATCTCCCGGCTCCCGGAAGGAAAATCAAATAAACAGTTTTCTCCCGGAATTTCAAATTTGCGCGCGCTGGCGGAATGATAGAGAGTGCGAAAATAATATGAAGATGCGCGGCAGCGGTCTGTTGGTCAGTGCCTCGCAGCTCGCAGTTGCTCGCGTCCACATTTTCAACCTCTCTCGCTCACCTCACCCCCGCCGCCCGCCTCGCTCGCTCGCTAGCAAACTTTATGAAGATTTCTGCGTTTTGAGAGAGATTCAAGACAGCATTGTTGAGTCAAATGAAAGAGTAGATTTGAGATGGACAAAATTTTTCTCAAAACCAGAGTTGGAGACGAATTGAAGAAAATAGTTTCATGCGTTTTGACAATACCTGTATCAAACGCCGCTTGCGTGCGTGTTTTTAGTATTGTATCCGATATATGGACCAAAGAAAGAAACTGCTTAAATGAAGAACATGTCAAGGCAGAAATCCAAACGTTCTTCAATTTTAAAATGGACTGCAGAGTTTTTTTATTTGTTAGGCCAGATATTTTGAAGTCTGTACGTTCAAATGAAAAGTATAAGTTCAAACTAAAATAAAAAGTTATGAAGTCGCTGTTTTTTTTCTCCCGGATTTAGACTAATCAGAGGTGGCAACCCTAGTTGCGCCTAAGATAAAAGAGGACGCATAGATGACGCATCAATTGTTTCATTTCTCTTGAATTTAACTTGAACCGCGTCATTATGGACGTAAATTGTACAAATTTATTATATACCATTACTTAACGGTGAAATGTGATTCCATCTGCTTTATAGTTCGATTTATTACTTATTTTTCCCACACCACCGAATAGCAAATAACGCCTTTATTATACGACAATAAACGACAATATACACACAGGTCACTTGTTGGTGATGTACTGTTTTAGTGCGAGCGAGCGTTGATGTTTATAAGTGTAAAATCACTGATCAGTTTCGGAATTGGACGGCCGCATTACGGCTCTATTAGGTTGTATACTCGATGGCTGTTGCATACATGTGTCTTATGTACAGAAGTCTTAAAAAAATATCAAATTTGATACATATTCGATACTCTGAAATAAATATCGAATATCGATATTTCGAGAATAAATACGATTCTTTTTCATAAAATATCGATATTTAAAAATGTAATGTAACTTCTTTTCGAAGTTTGTCAATTAACTTTACATGAAGTGACAAAATGTAGTAACTTCATGTCCGAAGACCCCAGGCAAAAGTTCTGTGATCATATAGCCTTGCTTAATATACTCCCTATATTTTGAATATCATTATTTTCAGATAGGATATGGATACGGTTGCAGCCTAATTAGTATTTCATTATATATTTTTGTTCTTCTATTTCTTTTCTTCACTATTTATTACGAATTTCTACAAATTAGCTTAAATTGTTAATGTATTGCTATCAGGTAGACGTTCAATGTGGCATACAGTTTTAGTTTGTGTAGTATATATTTTGTTATTAATTGTTATTATTACTATTTTGTTTTTGTTATTGTTACTGTTAAGTGCTTTTGTATTGCATATACTCATATATACACGGTTCGATAATGATGATGACAAGTGAGGATGATGAGCAGCAGGAATAATATTTATCTCTAACATCGTCTAATAGTGACAGCTTTCATAGTATTCCTCTGACTCTTAAAGAGTATTTGCATTTGCATTTTTCAGACGTACCTAAAAACTTCAATGTCGTGCACATTAATGCTCAAAGTATACCAGCGCATCACGCTGATATGCTCGAGTCATTCGATTTGTGTAATATTCATGCTATACTTATGTCTGAAACTTGGTTTAAGCCCTGTTTGCCTTCCACAGCATATTCCTTGCCTGGTTTTCGGCTTATACGAAATGACCGTGTTGGGAAGTGTGGAGGTGGCGTTGCTATCTACTAACGTGCACATATCCCCTTCAATATTATCGCCTCTTCTCACGTCTCCAATCCTTCTAATGAGTTGGAATACCTATTTCTTGATGTCACCCTTTCCCATGCTCATGTACTCCTTGGCGTCGTGTACAGTCCCTCAGCTTCCATTAATTATTTTTCCTCTCTTGAAAACATATTTGAAAATCTATCTCCTTCGTTTAACCACTCTATTATATTGGGTGACTTTAACACCTGTCTACTCAAAAACGATCACCGGTCTCATTCTCTTAAATCCCTTGTCAATGCTTGCAACTTTACACTTTTGCCTCTTAATGCGATTCACTTCTTTCCAAATTGCAGACCGTCCCTTCTTGACTTAATCCTGTTGTCGTCTCCCGTGCATGTTGCCAAACATGGACAATGTAGTGCAGAGGCTTTCTCCTTCCATGACCTCATTTTCCTTTCTTATAAAATTCGTCCTCCGAAAGCTAGGGTTAAAACCCTCTTGCAGCGAAGTTTTGGTGCCATTGATTTGAATTTACTGCGTGATGATGCGCGTGCGATTGATTGATCGGAAATCTGTTCAGCTGATACTGTAGATAGGCAAATAGAATTATTTAATAACAAAATTACTGATCTTTATGACCATCATGCCCCTATTCGTCCAGTTAAAGTTAGGCATCTTCCTGCTCCATGGCTGACTGACGAAATTAAAGACCTAATTAAAAAGAAAAACAGAGTCAAGGCCAAATATAAAACTGACCCAGGCAGGTATCGTGATCAGTATATTATACGTACTCGCAACGTCTGCAATAGGATGTGCAGGGATGCCCAACGCCATCATATCCATAAATCTGTTCAAAACGGTGATCCAGTAAAGGTTTGAAAATTTATGAGGTCACTTGGAGTTGGAAAAAATCGAGCTGACTGTTCTAATAATATTCACATCGATGATCTTAATCGGTAATTCTCTTCGTCAGCAACTTTAAATTGCAATATTAAAGACCAAACTCTTAACGAGATTTCATCACTTCCAACTCCAGACTATTCTCCTTTTTTCTTTAGTCAGTTCACTGAATGTGATGTTCAGAAGAACGTACTTTCGGTAGCTTCGAATGCGGTGGGGGACGATAACATCAGTCGTCATATGATATTACCTATCCTTGACATTATCCTTCCTGTAATCACCCTGATCCTCAACAAATCCATTACTTCTGGTGTTTTCCCATCTGCTTGGAAGAATGCTTACATTATTCCCTTACCCAAAAAATCCAATCCTTCTTCTTACTCAGATTATCGTCCTATCTCAATTCTCCCTTTTCTTTCTAAAGTACTTGAACGCCTTGTTGAAAAACAACTTACCGACTTCCTTTCCAAAAACTATATCCTCAATCCATTCCAATCCGGTTTTCGACCAGGTCATAGTACGACTGGTGACTTAGTTAAAATCGCGGATGATATCCGCTTCGCTATGGACTCGTCTCAACTGACTGTTTTATGTCTACTGGACTTCAGTAATGCGTTCAACACCGTCTATTCTGATATACTTTTGGAGCGACTGCGTTCTCTTAACATATCTCCTACAGTAATTGACTGGTTTCATTCGTACCTGCATGGGCGTTGGCAGCGTATACGCCTCGATGATACATTTTCCTCGTGGTGTCCTGCAACTGCCGGTGTATCTCAGGGTGGCGTATTATCTTCTACTTTATTTTCTCTTTTCATTAATTCCATAACGTCAAATATTCGCTCCTTCTGCCATCTTTATGCTGACGATTTGCAGATTTATTTACATGACTCAGTAACTAATCTGCCTAATACTATCGCGAAAGTGAATGCAGACCTCGTACGCATATCTGAATGGAGTAGATCAAACGGCCTTGTAGTCAATCCTATAAAAACACAAGCCATTGTTATAGGCAGCTCGCGCTTTATCTCTAACATCGATTGGGAGGCTCTACCTCCAATAATATTTAATAGTGTTCATGTCCATTACAGTGAGAGTGTGAAGAACCTTGGCGTTTACTTTGACAAAACCTTTTCTTGGTCAGTGCAGATAGCCAACGTTAGCAGGAAGTTATTTGCAGCAACTGGCTCCCTTTGTCGTTTGCGTAATTTTCTCCCCATTAGCACCAAAATTTCACTTGCACATTCCTTGCTCCTTCCCATTCTTGACTATGCTGACTCTTGCTACCTTAACCTCACTGAAGACCAATTAAACAAACTTGAGCGCCTTCAAAATCTTTGTATACGATTCATATTTGGGCTTCGCAAATATGATCATGTTTCCGAATTTCGCTCACAGCTCAAGTAGCTCCCTATCAGGTTTCGTCGCACCTTGCACGTACTCTCTCTTCTTTATTCTATCCTTTTCAATCCTACTTCTCCCAGTTACTTGAAAGAACGTTTCATATATCTCAGTGAGGTACGGGATCGTTGTGATAGCAGTACACGTAGTACTCTTTCCCTTCGCCTGATTACGCCATTTCACTCTTCGCAATACTACTTTAAATCGTTCTCGGTACGGGCTGTGCAACTGTGGAATGCTTTACCACTCTCTATTCGCTGTGCACAATCTTTAATGTCCTTCAAAAACAGTGTAAAATCTCACTATCTGTCTATCTAACTATGGTAGAATATGTATGTGTGTATGTATATGTATATTATGTATATGTGGGTGTATATGTATGTCTACATGTGTGTATTTGGTATTGCTATATGTACGTACATTGTTGTCCTGTCACTTATCTGCTCATTACACTCATCTTAAATATTATTATTATTTTCGATTATATAGTATGTTGAGTTTAAGTATATGAATCTATGTGTGTAAATAGGTATAGTCATAAATGCGCCACTACCTACTTGTATTTTAATGATTGTTTCTCTTCCTTTGATATGGTTGTCTGGAAGAGATCGCTTTAGCGATAAGACCGCCCATTGTACTCTTACAATAACATGTTACTTAAATGTATTAATTTTGGTGCAATAAAGTGTATTCTATTCTATTTTGATATATCGATATTTTTTACCCAAGCCTAGGTTTATGTTCGTGTAGACGTAATAATAAAATTTTTAATTTTGTTTATTACGTCTATGGTTGACGTTGGTAAAGTAACATATTGCCATAAGAGGGGATAAAAAAAAGTTGTATACATACTTATCATTTATTTTATTTGGGACTTCTTCCCGCGCTTTTGACGAGGGACATTGTTGTTTTACTTGAAATTTTTACAATTCAGTATAAAATTAGTTTTGTGTGACAATTTCGATAGTATTTTGTACCATAAGTGCTAGTGAATTTATACAGTAATGAAAAAACTCAAATATAACACGTTTATGCACTTTTTGGAAGACGTGAATAAGTTCATCAAGAAAACCTTGTAAAATCACTATCGTTTTATGAGTGGTATTTAAACTGGGTTGATTGGGTCTGGGCACTCTTCCCAAGTTGTTTTTCAGCAGAGTTCCTGAAGCTGGAACATAGAATTAAGATTTTCAAATAGTTCTGAACTGATGACTTGGCTGTATGGGCTAGATCCCTTTGCCTTTCCCCTCGGGGATAAAAAGAACCAAAAAAAAAAATTATTTTATTTGTTATCTTCTATCGTAATTGTTATACCTTGTGATACCTCCAAGGTATCGATACTTTTACTCGATTCAGTATTGGTGTTTAAAGTATCGATACCTCCTCGGTATCGATTGAAAAGTATCGATACCAAAAGTACTTGGTATCGGAAGGAAAGTATCGAGTAAGTACTTGTATTTACTCGTATCGTTTTATCCCTAGTGAGGAGGTGTTCATAAGTTCAATATACTTTCACGCGAAAAAGATGCATTTTTTATATACATTTCTGTCAACATAGTTAGACAAGTCACAGGCTCACAGAAGGCTCTTCAACCTGTTTAAATAAAATCGTGACATTGGCATGCCGATACGAGTACTTTTCAAAATTTTGAACGATACCTACTCGATACTCAGTTTCAAAGTATCGATACCAAAGTACTTGCTATCGGAAGGAAAGTATCGAGTAAGTACTTGTATTTACTCGTATCGTTTTATCCCTAGTTATACCAAAGAGAATACCTGTATGTACATTTCCTACCCATAGTTTATGAAAAATAATGTATAATATCCGTAGATAATATCCTTTTTCAGTTGTTATCTAACGCCTCAGACCAGTGACAAGAATTGATGAATGCATCAAATCCATTGAAATTTGTTCCATTTCCATAGCAATCTAGTGTCTGGAAATGCTATGTTGTGCTGAAATTGGCTTCCATAGTGGTTCTATTTGGTAATATACCTGGGAATTATAAGGCTAAGGCTTTAGTGAAATGGCATACTATGAAGATATTTACGAAGAGGATGAGCCGAGATGTATGTTATGTGACATTGCATTATTAGATGATAATGTTTCTATTGATGAACATATGAACACAGACAATCACAAAAAATTATATATAAACAGAATACTGCTTAGAAATAGCATGGAAATACAAACTGACAATACAGTTAACTGCTTGATATGCAATGTACAACATATCAGTATTTTTACACTTAATGAACATATTAGAAGTGAGAATCATAAATCAACAATGGATAAAATAAATCAGATAATAATGAAAGATGGTTCGTTTATTGAATTGCCAGAAAATGAGGAACATAATAAAGTTACTTGTTTAATCTGTAATCGTGATGTTTCTATATATTTTTCATTATCATCAATTTTAAACCATGTGAGTTCTGAAATTCACAGGAGAGCCCGATCTATAGCCGTCCAGCCATTCAATGGAATATGTTCAGTTGAAGGCAGCAGTAAAGATCTTTGGTGTAAAATTTGTAAAAAGTACTTTGATAATTATATAGAATCTATATTTGCACATGTTGATGATGATGGAGAACATGTCACAGAGCTCACTAAGTTACTGAGTTTGATTAAGGGACAGAATATTAGTATAGAAAAATATCTGGTGGATCCAAAAGAAGATAAAGCTAAATGTAATAAGTGTGGCACAGAAGTTGCATGTAATCTTTTAAATTTAAGTTCCCATATCATCGCAAAAGGCAAAGGCAAACATAATGGGAATGTTTGTTAACTATTTTATTGAAAAAGAAGAAGGCAAGCCAATGCGTTTGAAATTTGCTTTTATAGGGGCCAAAATAAGAGCATATTTACTTTAAATTCAATGATGGTAATCTTTTGCAAACAATCAAGTTGTTGAGTGGAAGCCTCTAAATCTCTATAGATACAAGTGCTACATGCAGTGTTCTAAATGTATATGGACTGTAGTGACTGCATACCCTCAGGTGGGTCCTGACATTGCTCCCTTAGAGATAATAAAAAAAACAAGATAAGCACAAGTAGAATATACAAGCTAACCTTAGGATGTTAGTATGACTATTTGGACAGCACAGGCCAATATATAATTTCTTTAATTGTGTTGTAGAACTCTTGAGGAGCTGTTGTATTACCAGAAGTGGTGATGAGCATGCAAGCTATACTTCCTGTATTGCAAGTGTTCATAGACACTTTACATTAAGTTGTATGTATACTTGTATGTCTCCCTATGTTATACAAAAACATCTTAGTTTATTGTTAATGTTAATCAATTAACTAATTAATTCTTAAAAATTAAAAAATGTTTATTTATTGTAGGTTTTATTGCTCTTAGAAAATATTTGAATACTGTAAGGATATGCCGCCATAAACCCTTTTTATGTGGATGGCAACCACACGCATTAACTTTAATCTTTTTTTTATTTATTTTTAATGATTAAAATGTGCATATGATATGCCCATACAATTTCTTAGCTAATATTTTCTTATTAAAATAAAAATATACAATCCTTACATAGTTTTTTGCTTACCTAGAATAATTATTATCATCTGTAAAAAAGTTTTTATAAAGTTGAAAGTTTGACAACAGCCTAGCCTATTCCTACATTCATAAAACAAAATGTTTACTTACTATGGATATTTTAATACTTTACACTTCATGCATCCAAAGGATTTTCATTATAAGAAGTGTTTATGCACATTATTAGAGCAATTAATAAAAAAAATTTAACTCAAAGCTAGGAAAGTAAATTGGCAATAAATGGGGCATATTGGGCGTTTCTGGAATTGGCCACTTATAACAAAAGAAATAAAAAACAAATTCTGGGGATTGTAATTTGTTTTTCATTCAAGAATGGCCAAGAAGTTTTTTGGTTTTTTCTGTTGTTTAAGAGAGTTGTCAGGAACTTTAATTGGCGATGACGCCCCATCTTGAAGCACTGGATACCCGTGGTTCAGTGACTTACCAAATGTAATGTTAATGCTGTATGTCAATTAATTGACACAGACAAAAAAAAACTTCTTTCATATCTTTATGTATACATGTAAAACCTTTGACACAAAAAACTAAGGACATGAATAGACAGAAGACCAAATACTAATACATGTAGAAAGTGGTGCCGTAAATGTTAGTAAAGCTTGATGGAGAGCACTTCTTGCCTGTCTATAATATTATGATAAGTGATGAGCCAGCATGGATTGCTTTGAACTTCCAGTGCAAAGCAGTACATACCCAATCAGAAAATTAAGAAAAGTCTATTGGTAAGAAAATGATCGCTCCTTTTTTGAAAACAGAAATGTTAAATTTTTGTCTGTTGTGTGTTAAATGATCGCTCCTTTTTGCAAACAGAAATGTTAAATTTCTGTCTGTTGTGTGTTAAATGATCGCTCCTTTTTGCAAACAGAAATGTTAAATTTCTGTCTGTTGTGTGTTAAATGATTGCTCCTTTTTGCAAACAGAAATGTCAAATTTCTCTTTTCAAAAAAGGAGCGACCTTTTTTACCAATACATATAGAAATATATAAATCGTGAGGGTGTATGCTTTGAAAAATATATGTATCATAAGTCTAATAACCGGCTCTATTCATCAGAATTCAGATTTTTTATGTATGGCTATATAATTTATTGTATGGTTGAAGCATAAAATAACTATTCAAGTATGTGGGGCCAGCATATTACGTAAGACTTCTTAACATGTTGAATTTTAAACTGGACACATATTTTATTACACTTAAGATAAGTGTTAAATTTCTGATATTACATTTTTTATGTATTATTATTTAGTAATAATAATAAAGTATTGAGTACTGACAATAGGTAATGTATATAGTCTTGCATTCACTTAATATTTTTTTTTATAAATATAATTATGGTTATTAAACAACAAACATTTAATTAAATATTATAAAGAAAACGTTAATATAAAATAAAATTAATTAAGTGTTAAAAAGTTTAGAAGTATAAAAAACACTATACCAATACTCTTGTAATCATTAACAGGGGGGTCATGTGCTAGAAGCGTGCTCGTTCGCGACCGCTGCCAATCAATAGGATTGCAATTCTGGACCAAGAGCGCACCGACGTGCGGATTTATAAGGCGTCCCCCGAAGGCGACGCGCACCGATCCGCCCCCGTCGGTGCGAATATAGGTGCATGCGGCAGTGGGGGCCGCCTTCCACCACG
The DNA here is from genome assembly GCA_947507595.1 of Pyralis farinalis. Taxonomy (NCBI): domain Eukaryota; kingdom Metazoa; phylum Arthropoda; class Insecta; order Lepidoptera; family Pyralidae; genus Pyralis; species Pyralis farinalis. The sequence goes on along the minus strand of OX382258.1, from coordinate 11,354,262 downwards.
CAGCGCTAATTCCGGCGGGACGAGGGGAGCTGAGTGCCGCATAGGCACGTGGAATGTGAGGGGTGGATTGAATGATAAGATGAACGAACTGATAGACGTAATGAATGAGAGACGTTTGGATGCTTTGTGTGTGACAGAGACTAAGCGCAAGAGGAGCGACACCGATGATCTGCCCGGTGGGATGATGGCCCTATGGTCTGGGGTAGACCGGGACAATCATGCCAGTGCAGGTGTAGGTGTCGTACTCTCCTCATGCTTAGCCACTTGTGTAAGAGATTACTGTTTGGTAGGGCCTAGACTGTAGACATCGTACTCTCCTCTTGCTTAGCCACTGGTGTAAGAGATTACTGTTTGGTAGGGCCTAGTTCTCTGGGTTCGTATTACCGTTCGTTCGTACCTGTGGAGGCAGCTGTGCTTCGAATCAGACGACATTGATTCCTGCGCAACCGCAGTGGCTGCGGCAATATTGGATGGCATGGAATGCTTCATTCCCAATCGCCTTGTAGCTACTGCAGGAGCTCAAAAGCGGCCGTGGTTTAATCGGCGTTGTAAGGAAGTCATTCTTCTTACAATGCAGGCTGCTTACAATGCTTGGACCACGACGCGTGCTAATGGGGATCCTAGTGTCTCTGTTTTGAAACGCAAACTGAATGCTGCCTCGAGATCCAGTAAAAGGGTGGTTGCTAGAGCAAAATTCGATTTCGTCGGCAGAGTTGGCGAGCGGCTTGCGAGCTTTCCCTCTGGGAGCTGTGCTTTCTGGTCGCTCGGTAAAGCTGCCGAGGGAAATTTCTGTCAACCGTCCATGCCACCACTGCAAAAATCGGATGGCAATTTGGCCCATAGCGCTAAGGAGAAAGCCGATTTACTCAGTAATCTCTTTGCGTCTAACTCGAATATGAATGACGGGGGAGCAGTGCCACCTACTATCCCGTGGTGCGGTAGCTCAATGCCGGAAATCTCCATTACCCAGCGAGATGTCCGGCGAGCCTTACTGTTACCAGTATATTTTTAGTGCAATGAAAACCAACCTATTTTTGTACTGGTAACTTTGTGTAATCGACAACAGACTAATGCTGCGCTCTCTCTCTGACAGCTGACGATGTAGCAAATAATTTGTTTCCGTACAGTGTATTTTATAATAATTAAAGTTATCAATAAACCTGTGATTCTACAACTAAAATATCGTTTTATTTATATGACGGGACCCGTTAACAACCAAAACTTACTCTCCCTCGACATTCATAAATCGAGTGGGCCGGATGGTATACCGACAGTGGTGCTGAAACTGTGTGCTTCTGAGTTGTGTTCTGTACTAATGCGCCTTTTCGTGCTTTCCTACTCCACTGGGCAAGTCCCGACTTCACGGAAGGCCGCCAATGTGCACCCGGTGCCCAATCAGACCCATCGAATTACAGGCCTATCGCCATAACCTCCCTTCTATCCAAGGTGATGTAGCGTGTGATCAACTCACGACTCCTAGGATACCTAGAGGATTGCGACTTGATTAGCGACCGTCAATACGGTTTCCGCCATGGTCGCTCAACTGATGATCTTCTAGTGTATCTTACACACCGCTGGGCTTTGGCGATAGAGAATCAAGGTGAGGCATTGGCTGTCAGCCTAGATATGGCGAAGGCGTTCGTGTTAACAGTATATTTTTAGTTAGTTAAATCGGACAATGGCACAGAGTTTGTGAATCAAGAACTACAAATATTTATAAAAGGTCAAGGGATCGTGCATCGGACTACATGTGCATATAGCCCCGAACAGAATGGTAAAGCAGAACGTGACATGACAACATTGGTTGAAGCAGGTAGAACTATGATCCATTCAAAACAATTAGAGAAGAACCTATGGGCAGAAGCTATCAATACAACAGTGTATATATTTAAATAGGACAAGCAAAGGCAAAGAAAATAAAACACCGTATCAACTATGGGAAAATAAAGATTTTGACATCACAAAGCTAGATAAAATTTTCGGAACAGAAGTATACCCAAAGAAAAACGTAGAAAATGGGATTCCAAAGCAGAAAAAGGGATTTTTGTGGGATATGAAGATATAAAAGGCTATATACTACCCTAAGAAAAGAAAATTGGAAGTGAAAAGAGATGTAATATTCATGAAAGATCAAACAAAAACCGATTTAACAGAAAATACAAAAGAATACTACAGAAGTACAAATAATATAGAAGATTACAGCGATAACATAGAAGCATTTGAAAAGCAACACATAGAAAAGACAGAAGAAGACAACACAAAAGATACCACAGAAGACGGAGGATTCTTTCCTGATTCGTCAAAAGATTCTCCGATGATAGACCAAACGGTAATTATGCAAGAAGTAAGCACAGAAGATGAATACCATGACATTGATGATTACAGCACAGAAGACGATGAACCTAAAAACAGAAAAAGAGTTAGTACTCGTAAAACACCAAAATGGATGGATGATTACGTTGTTGGCTTAGCTAGTAGGTACTACTATAAATACAGAAGATGAGGAATTAACCTATGATAAAGCTATGAGAGGAAAGGATTCAGCAAAATGGAAAGAAGCAATACAAAGAGAAATAGAAGCATTAGAAAGAAATAAAACTTGGATAGAAATGAAAGAAACTAAAGAAGATAATATGAAAGTAATAGAAGCGAAATGGGTATTTAAAATAAAGAAGGAAAACAATAAAGATATATATAAAGCTAGACTAGTCGCAAGAGGCTTTCAACAGAATGACAAAATTGATCATGCAGATATCTACACACCTGTTGCAAAACTACCTACGTTGAGAATTCTACTAGCAATTAGTATGAAATATAACTTAGAATGGACTCAAATGGATGTAAAAAGTGCTTTCTTGTATGGAGACATAAAAGAAGAAGTATATATAAAGATAAAACAAGGTCCGGAGGAATATTCAAACAAAATTTTCAAATTACAGAAGTCATTATACGGATTAAAGAAGTCACCAAGAAACTAGAATGATAAATTCTACACATTTATGATAGTAGAAGGATTTGAAAGAAGCAAAGCTAACTACTGTCTATACTACAACGAAAAAGAAAAGTTCTATGTACTTTTATATGTTGATGATTTGATGATTATATGTGAAACAGAAAGAAAATATAAAGAAATCATTGGAAAATACTTTTCATATAACAGATTTAGGACAAAATAACAATAAATATTTAAGCATAAAATATCAAAAGAAACGGAAAAATAATAGAATTGGATCAAATGCAATATTTGGAAATTATATTACAGAAATATAAGATGCAAGACTGTAATGCAGTGTCAACTCCAATAGAACCTGGCATAGAATTAACTACAGAACCTACAAAAGACAAGAAGTTAGAACATCGACGTAGACAGCTGATAGGCAGCCTGATGTATGCAATGTTAGGCACAAGACCTGATATATGTTATGCATTATGTTATCTGAGCAGATATCAAAGTTATGCTAATGAGAAATTATGGAATGCCTTGAAACGCATCCTGAGATACATAAAAGGTACGTTAAATTATAAACTTATATATAAAGAGAATAAAGAAGATAGACTTACCGGATATACAGATGCAGACTGGGGTGGTGATAAAATCAACGTCAACCTCTGCTTATGTTATGAAGCTTTATGGCTTTATTATATTTATATATCATCAAAACAACAATGTACAGCGTTATCGTCAACTGAGTCTGAGTATGTGGCTCTTAGCAAGGGAATTGCAGAAGGTTGTTGGATTAATAATATTATGAAAGAGTTAGGATTACAATTGCAGGGTTTTAACTTGTATGTCGACAACCAGTCTGCTATTCATATAGCTAAGAATCCAGAAAAACGCAAAAGGCTTACACATAGATTTGAGATACCACTTTATAAGAGACAAAGTCAATGATGGAATAGTATCTTTGGAATATATTAGTAGTGAAGAACAGATTGCAGACTTATTTACTAAACCTCTTCCAAGGATCCTATTTCAAAAACATTATTTGAAATTGTAAAATGTTTATTCTTACAATATAGTATAAGTAAAAGAGTAAGTGAAACTTGTAATAGAGTTAAAGTAGACTGTTTTATATGAGTGTAACAAATGATAGATTTGTTAATTAAGATTTTAGTTTTATAGATGTGGTTTTCATTGAGGAAGGGTGTTAACAGTATATTTTTAGTGCAATGAAAACCAAGCTACTTTTGTACTGGTAACTTTGTGTAATCGACAACAGACTAATGCTGTGCTCTCTCTCTGACGATGTATCAAATAGATGTTTACGTACAGTGTATTTTATAATAATTAAAGTTGTCAATAAACCTGTGATTCTACAACTAAAATATAGTTTTCATTTATATGACGGGACCCGTTAACAACCAAGAGTTCGATCGACCTTGGCACCGGGGTCTTCTATCGAAGTTACCATCATACGGGCTGCCCGACGGTTTGTGCCAATGGGTCGCCAGCTTTTTATCCAACAGATGCATAAAAGCCTTGGTTGACGGTGGATGCTCCGATAGTGTGGATATCAATGCTGGCATCCCTCAGGGTTCTGTACTGTCTCCGACGCTGTTTCTGCTGCATATCAATGATATGTTGTCAATTGATGGCATTCATTGTTATGCGGACGACAGCACCGGGGACACTTATCATACAGGCCGTGCAAATATCCCGCGTTCCCTTGTGAAGGAAAACCGCGATAAACTTGTGTCTGAAATGGATGGTACTTTGGCTAAAGTATCTGACCGGGGGCGGCTTAATTTGGTCGAATTCAATCCCAAGAAGACACAAGTTTGCGCGTTCACCGCTAAGAAAACTCTATTTGCTATGGTTCCTAAATTCCAGAACACACCTCTTACCGTCATCAAAAGTATTAGGATGCTTGGCGTCGAGATCTCCAGTGATGTGCAATATCGAAATCACTTGGAGGAGAAGGTCAAGCTGGCGTCCAAAAAACTTGGTGTGTTCAACAGAACAAAGCAGTACTTCAGTGCGGGGCAAAGACTTATATAAGTCGCAAGTCAGACCGCACTTGGAGTACTGCAGTCACCTTTGGGCGGGAGCACCTGGATACCAGCTTGGAGCGTGTGATTCGATTCAGAGACGAGTTGTGAGAATTGTCGACAATCCTAAGCTTACACACGGTATTGAACCCTTAGGTTTAAGGAGAGATTTTCCCTCCCTCTATTTGTTCTACCGATTGTACAACGGGTTGTGTTCTGAAGAGTTGTTCGAAATGATGCCGACAGCTACTTTTTATAACCGCACCGCTCGCCGAAGGCGGGGAGTTCATCCTCATACACTGGAATCGCAATGGTCGCATACTGTGCGGTTCCAGAGAAGTTTTCTTCCTGAACTCTCAAGCTGTGGAATGAGCTCCCAGCCGAGGTTTTTCCAAGGGACTACAGCATGGAGTGCTTCAAGAAATGCGTGAAGAGGGTTTTAGATGGTCGGCAACGCATGAGTGACACCCCTGGTGTTGCAAATGTCCATAGGCTACGGTGACTGTTTACCATCAGGCAAGCCGTATGCTTGATTGCCACCTTAAAAAAAATTCTCGGCATCACGCGAATATTTCTGGTTGCAGCATATGCTCCCGTAAGCTCAGCGTGTGCTCAAGAACTAAAGAAGTTTTGAGAGTCTGTGAGGGATGTTTTGACTTAGCTGAAGGGAATGAAAGAGTGATTATGTGTGGAGATTTGAATGGATAGGTTGGGACCAAGCGATCAGCTATGAGAGAGTGAACGAAGCAAGTAAGTCAATATTTTTTTTATTCATCATAATTTCTTTATTTCGTCATAAGGATATTCACATGTATACATGGAGACGGAATGACCAAAAAAGTGTGATTGATTTGATTTTAATAGATAGACGTCTCCGAAATGTTATAATGGATACTTGAGACGGACCACCACTACCTGGTGGGAAGCCGGTTTGTGGGCCTTTTTAGGAAGTGGAGGCACTGGCGAGTGCGTATCCCTTTCGGAGATCATAAAAGGATAAGGAGCGAAAAATTGCAAGATGAAAGTGTAAGGAGAACGTATGTGCATCTGGTACCTAAGTGAGAGACTTACAAATGCAAGCCTCTCCTACTCAGACGTGAATGATTGTTGGAAAGTTTTGAAAGAAAGTATAGTGGATAGTGCAAAAGAAACATGTGGATGCGCAAAGAGACGTAAAACAGTGAAAGGAGATGCCTGGTGGGATGCAGAGGTTGAATCCTCCGTAGCAAGAAAGAGATCCTTGCCCTTAAATGAAAATATAAGAGAAAAGAAGAAAGAAATATACCGTCTATGCAAGAATGAAACCAAGGCTTTAGTGAAAGAGAAGCGTGAAAGAGGTAAAGAGTTGTAGAGAGGATGATCAAACCAGGTGGCACTTGCGTCCGGGACGCCTTTTGGTACTTAAGCAATCTGTGCTGGATAACTGGACCTAACCTTCTAACTTAATAAATATTCTAAATCTTCTAACCTTCGGCCCCCACTTCGAGCGGTTGGGGCCGAAGGTCATCAGAGCTGCGGCGGCGCTGGGTCGCCTCCTGCCCAATGTTGGCGGGCCCAGCGCCGCGTGCAGGCGGCTGTACTCCGGCGTCTGCCGGAGTATGGCCACGTACGGTGCCCCAATATGGGCGGACGCCCTCTGCAGCCGCAACAGGGCCCAGCTGCGCAGAGCGCAGCGGGTCATAGCGCAGAGGGCGATAAGGGGGTACCGTACGGTAGCTTGGACGGCCGCGACCGCCCTCGCTGGCGACCCGCCCTGGGAGTTGGAGGCGGAGGTGCTCGCCGAGGTATACGGGTTTGTCTCGGAAAGGAGGAGCCTCGGCGAGCGCCCCACATCGGTGGAGGTGGGGCGGTATCGCCAGCGAGGGCATGTGGAGATGATGCGGAGGTGGGGGGAGGACCTGGCGCAGCCGCGGTACGGAGTCCGCGTTGCGGATGCGCTGCGCCCGGTCCTGGAGGCGTGGATGCGTCGTAGACGTAAACCCCTCACCTTCCGCATGGTGCAGGTGCTCACCGGGCATGGGTGCTTCGGTGAGTACTTGCACCGGGTCGCGAGGCGGGAGGAGCGGCCAGGCTGCCACGATTGTGGCGCGGCCGAGGACACTGCCCAGCACACTCTGGAGCAGTGTCCCAGGTGGTCTCGGCAGCGCCGCGATCTGGTGTCCGCGCTAGGAAGCGCGGACCTCTCGCTCCCGAGCGTGGTCCGCTACATGCTCGGGAGCGACAGTGCCTGGCAGGCGATGGCCTCCTTCTGTGAGACCGTCATGTCCCAGAAGGAGGCCGCGGAGCGGGACAGGGAAGACGATCCTCAGGCTGTCCCGCTCCGGAGACGGCGGACGGGAGTGCGGCGTAGGCGCTACGCGCACCTACTGCCGCCTCCCTAACCTGTGGGACTAGGGGTCAGGATGGGAACCTGGCCCCATAATGGTCCCGCCGCCGGAGGGGCTGTCCCAATTTGCCGGGACGGCCCCTAGATAGAAGAAGTCCGGCCCCTTCTGAGGGGCTGGCCAGTCGCAGTGGTGCCCTGTTGCTGACAGATCCGGGGCACCACACCAACGCGGCCGATGGCATTTCGCGGGGTTGTTTAGTGGGTATACCGTCGGACAGCCGACGGGGAGTCCCACACTACCACCGGAGGCCACCCAGGCACCGGTGGTGTGCGTAACGCATTTTTCCCCGCGTCACAAAAAAAAAAAAAAAAAAAAAAAATGACTGTTTGTCTTGGTCTGGGTATTTTCTATGTATAATAAGTATGTATTTACAAAAAAAAAATGTATTTACGTACGTTTATCAGTTGTCTAGTACCCATAACACAAGCTTCACTTACTTTGGGGTTAGATGGCGCTGTGTAATTTGTCCGACAATATTTATTATTATCTTTCTACTCACGGGTATTAATCCCGGTCATTTGATAGGCTTGCGCGGGGATAAAGATCCAACGCGTAGAGGCCCCTTAGAAAAGATTGTATGTAATGTTGTACACCTGCCGTGATCCGCTCCAGGGGATATCAATGGGGCAATATACTAATGAACAGGCCACGGCAGGTATTGGGACTATTGGAAATATGTCGGGAAAAAGTGGGTTATTAAAGTGAGATTTGGAGGTATTATTAGAACCGGGCTATTGCAGAAGAGGGACGGACACCTGCCATAACTATCATATCTGACTGTTACTTTTGGCAGGCGGTGGCTCGTCACTCACTAGATGGACCCCCGAAATGCCAGAGATAGTCGGCCGGGGGCAACACCGGTGTGAGTGACTCAGGGGTGTGGAGAGGTGTGCTGCGCTTTCTCCGAAGTTACTCGCGGCGTTATGCCCTTTAACACTTCCACCCCTGGAGTATATCACCTGCTAGAGCAATATACTCTATCGACTCCTCTCTGGACGGCCAATGAAGGCAAGCCAGAGCTGAGAGTCCTGCGGGCCTTCTTGACTTTTCACTCCGACCGACGAAGACACGTCGGAGACGAAGGCCCTGATCGACTCTCTGGAGCACTCGGGTACCCGTGGTGTCGTTACGCACCAACAGCTCGCCACAAGCTGCCCTGTGGGGTTATTATTATTATTATTAACTATAGAGCCATCAGTTTGATCAGCTTAGCAGCAAAAGTATATGGAAAGGTGATTGAAAGATGAGAGTAAATTTGATGAAATGCTGTGGGACGCACAAGGAGGATTCCGAAATGGTAGGGGATGTACGGATTAAGTTTTCTCGTACGTGGAACGTAACGTAACGTACGTAAGTGGAGAAGCATCTGGCCATAGGCCAGAAGGTTTTCTACGGTTTTGTAGATCTTGAGAAAGCATTTGATAGAGTTGTGTGAAAAGAAGTGTGGTACATATTGCCGAGAAATGGGATTGACGGTTCACTGCTCCGTGCTGTGCAGTCCACTTACAGGGATTGATCAGCATGTGTGCGGATAGCATGTCGCCCTGGTTTGATCTCAAAATTAGTGTCAAACAGGGTTGCATGCTATCTGCTAGGCTGTTTATCCTGTATCTCGGTAGTTGTCTGCAGAGAATAAGGTCAACGAATGTGGGATTGCGTATATGTGACCTAGTGGTGAACTGCCTCCTGTATGCAGACAATGCCGTGCTATTAGCAGAAACACCACCTGAACTGCAAACACTGGTCACAACGATGAAAGACGAATATATGTATATATATATATAAGACTTACTATTGAATGCGAAGAAAACAAAGATAATGGTATTTGAAAGAGAAGAATCCAGAACTAATGTAAGGATTACGGTTGATGGTGAAGTGTTGGAACAAGTGGATGAGATTGTATATCTTGGATGCGAGGCTTTCAGCAGGGATGGAAGGTACACCGCAGATGTGGAAAGACGAGTGGGTGCTGGGAACAGTGTGAATGGAGCGTTGGGAAAACTTCTTGGCAGTAAAAACCTGAGCCAGAAGGCACAGCTGGCTATACACAATGCAGTGCTGGTCCCAACGCTAACTTATGGAAGCGAGAGCTGGGTATGGCAGAGAGAACATGAAAGTAGGATAAACGCGGTCGAAATGCGAGCGCTACGCAAAATCTGTGGCGTAAGGCTTGTAGACCGTGTTCGCAATGATGATGTTAGAAACAGAGTTGGTTTGAAGAGAGCGTCGGTGTTAAAATAAGAAGAGGCATGCTCCGTTGTTTCGGACATATAGAAAGAATGCAGGATGAAAGAATAGCGAAGCAGATATACAATGCAAAAGTGGAAGGATGTAGGAGCCGAGGAAGGCCAAGACTTACCTACCATGACCAATTGGTCGTGTTCTATCAGAAGGTGATGTCAGGAGCCCTAGAAACCGGCGAGCGTGCATGAGGTAGAGCAATGAATGTTAAAGAAGCGAGTGAGATATCTAAGGATCGAGTCACGTGGCGCTAGGTTCTCTCTGCGTACCTCGCAGGGACGTGAAGTTATAGATAGATAGTAATCGTTAACAGATTCAGGGGTTATTTTGCCAAAGTCAAATTTACATGCAATTTGATCTAACCTGCTTTAGGTGCTTATTTATGATGTATAGCTATTCGCCTACACATACGTATACGTATGTACCGCAGCGACACGGCGCGCCCGCACATTGGTATGTGACACCATGCAGTAATAAACTGGCTTCGTAACAGAGTACTTGTTTCATTGCGCACCCGTACATATCAATTTACCAATTAGTTCATGCGGACTAGCGCCGACTACTGTTACATTACGCACTGCTGTTAGTAGATGTAACATGTCGTCGTTACCCTGGCTGCACCGGTAGTCCGCATGCACCTTCCACCGTCTCTGCCACGACTGTCCTGGTCGTGACACGTGTCTCGCCTCTCCACGAGGCATCCTCGGTGCTGTAGATGTTAGTCGTTAGAATAACAAGCTGCAAGTGACAAATCTTGTAATCTTTACAAAGAGTGTTAACTACTAACTTGTATTTGATATTGAGTCTTAATAATTATTGAGCCTGCGTAACCATAATCAGCAGAAAAGAGTGAAGTATGACTCTATATCACATTGCACACCATTAAAGCAAGCCTTACTTGCACGTCTAAAATGTAGCTAATTAGTAAAGACGCTGTCAAAAAAGAGGTGCAGTGATACTGAAGCAAGATAAAGTCGTCTGCGTAAGTACTTACTGCAGCTAAATAACAGTTTACTGGGCCATTTCACTTCGCCACCGAGCGAGATGCTAAAATAATTTTTAGAGAATATGTTTATGAACAGTTAAAAATTTCGAAAAAAAATAAATAAAAAGAAAAAGAAAATAATAAGTGTTCGCGACAACTATGTAAATAAATAGATAACCGTCGCGCGTAGTATAAGTGATGCACATTTTATATAGTTATAGTTGTTTATGTATAGTTTGTATTAGTTGTTTATGTAAGGATTAGAATAGGTTTACACAGTTTACATACATACTTTGTTAGAGATAAGTTTTACATGTTTAGTATAGGTACGAGCTGTTGCAAGCCAGGTATATAATAAAGTTATAACGGCGAATTACTGGCTGCAACAGCTCAATAGTGCATAGATGTACCTATTAACGTAGTTTTAAGTTTGTAATGAAAACATTTATACGTAAAACTTATCTGACCCATAAGTTTTGACAATAACTTTAGCAAAAGTTTTTATGGTTTTATATGAAAAGGGGTCAAATGTATGAAATAATAGTACAACTTACAAACATTTTAGACACAAATAAAGCGAGCACGATCAGGTATTGCCTCTAGGTCTGGGCGATTTTGGCTATTGCTATCTCTTTCCCACACATGTACCTCTCGCTCGCACAGCGGGGGTATAAATATGGGCCATACAACGGTGATCGGTATTCCGCGGCCAGTTTTCGATACGTGTACACGTATCGACGCTGGCCATCTTCTCTCTCGCTCCCACATCTTCGCTCTCGCCCGCTCTGCGTACGTGAGTATTATCACGCGCGTCGCGACCGTTATAGTCGAGGCGCCGCGTCGTCTGCGTTTTTCGCGGGTTTTAATTGCAACGCGTGCAACTGTTGTTTTTACAACTTGTGAATTTACCGCCCGCGTTGTATCGGTGGATACCTACTGGGTGATACGAAGCCGATAAACGTTGACCCGACACGTTACTGAGTTCCTTCAGAACTCAGTGAAGTCGGAAGACCCGAACCCATTGCACTTGGCTTTTGCCAAGGGTGAAGGTCCTTTTCAGCGGCTATTAAATTATAATACCTGCTGTAAATTCATACTCCCCCACCCCCCTGCCATCTGGCAGGGAGGTTTACTTCGCCGATATGGCCAGAATTAACGATTTACCCCTCGAGCACTTGCTCGTAGTATTTAATCAAATGATTGAGGCAGCAGTTAATCCCTCAAATAAAGTTAGCCCGAGAGACATAGCTCTTAAAGCTCTCTCCAAATTCATGTCCCCCGCCTCCCCAGACCCCTCCCCAGACCCCTCCCCTGTCCCCTCCCCCGCTCCCTCATACGTCGCATCCGTATCGGAGAGCGAATACTCCTCCGCTCCTTCCTCCCCTGCAGTCGGCGACGCCGATGTAGAGGGAGGCTCCTCCCCCTCCAAAGCCCCGTCCGATGAAGGACACGCCAGTGACATGGAGCTAGACGTCTCCATTCCTCTAACCCAAAAAACTGGGAAGCGTCACGCTCCCAGCGATGACGACGAGCAAGGTTACACCCTTGTCTCACATCCCACAAAGCCCACAGCCAAAAAGAACCGGCGTGCTCGCTCTGTCTCGCCGCAGAGAGCATCCTCCGCCGCGTCACAAAGCCCCACCATCCCGGCTCTTATGAGCCTTGACGTCCCAGCGCCTTCAGCGCTTGACACCGCCGCTGCCCCGACCTCCTCCTCCTCCTCCGCCACCGCCAAGCCAGCAACTCGCTGTGCACCGGAGGTGCCCAGGATCAAACCCCCTCCGGCTATATTCCTCAGGGATAAGGCGAGGTGGGGCGAGATCTCTAAAATATGCGCTGATAAAAAAGTGCAATTTACAAAGGCCACCAATACCGGCGTGGCCATCAAAATTGAGGTCCCCTCTATCTCCGAATACAGGGGCCTCACAGCCATTCTGGCGCAAATTAACGCGCCCTACCATACATACGCCCTCACGGAGGAGCGTAAAGTCCGTGCGGTACTCAGAGGAGTGCCTCACGAAATCCCGGCCGAGGAAATCCGGGCTGACTTAGTCGGCCAGGGTTTCCCTGTAGAGGCTGTACATAAAATGTACAGCCGCTCGGGCCGTACTTACCCGCTGGCGTTGGTGGTTTTAACCAACAACGGCGAGGCTAGAGCCATGTTTAAAGAGACCCGCACGGTGTGCGGGATCTCTAACATAACAGTAGAGCCGCCCCGCAAGACTGGCATGCCGGCCCAGTGCCACCGCTGCCAGTTATACGGACACGCGGTTCGAAATTGTACGGCTGCGCCCAGGTGCGTTAAGTGCCTGGTGCCGCACCTTACCAAAGACTGCGGTCGCACACGCGACCAGCAGGCTTCCACGCCCCCGGCGTGTGTACTCTGCGGCCAGTCTGGCCACCCGGCCAATTATAGAGGCTGCCCGCGCGCGCCTCGGCCGTCCCCCTCCCAACAGTCCCGCAAGGCCGCCAACGGCCGAGGTGGGGCCCAAAGTGGCCGTAAAGCGCCTCGGGCGCCCACGGCGAGCCACTTCCCGCCTCTGCCCGCGGCGACAAAGTCCGGCTCCACGCCTGCGTGGGGCCCAAAAAAGGCTGACTTCGTGCAGCCTAAAACCCAGGCCTGGGGGCCCCGCAGGGAGCCTGCCTTCAAGCAGGCCCCAGCAGGAGCGCCTCAGACTGTAAAACCTGCGCCCACAGCCACTTCAGCCGGCCCGGGTATGCTTAGCTTCCCCAAGGTTGATGTGGCTGAGGTCACACAGTTCCTGCAACTGTACAAAAGCAGTGACATCATCGGGCGGATGGAACTTTTCACCCGCTACCACCACCTCATTCTTGCCTTTAAATAAATGCATCCAGTAGTTGCAAACCCCACGGCCACGAACACCGCCGCCGGCGGCACCGGGCCGGACCAAACCGAAAGGGCTCTCGCTTATTTCATTTAATACGCGTAGTTTACGTCCTAACATTCCAGAACTGAAGGAGTTTGTACGTAGTAGGGATATTGACCTGCTGCTCCTTCAGGAAACGTGGCTTAAACCCACTGACCGGAAGGGGCTGTCGATTCCTCAGTACACTTTAGTTCGGAATGACAGGCCGCGCGACCTTAGAGGCGGCGGTACCGCTATCTACTATAGACAAGCACTTCATTGCTCAACTATAGACACTCCTCCTTTGAGTAGTATGGAGGCCACAGTATGTAAGGTGGCTATGACAGGACATCAGTCCATACTCATAGCGTCCATCTACATACCTAGCGGGACAATTCCACTAAGAAGCGACTTTGAATCGCTCTTAGAACTAGGCAAGTCTGTCATTCTCTTTGGAGACTTTAACTCCAAACATACAGACTGGACCTGTCAGTCTTCCAACACCAGTGGCAGGAAGCTACTGGAGATCACCCAAGCCCTAGATCTGGACGTCTTATGTCCATTCTCGCCCACACATTACCCTGATCAGGTAAATGCCACTCCTGACGTACTAGACTTTGCGCTAGTCAAAGGAGTGTCGCTTCAGCTCAGATCAATCGAGCCTCTCGATGATCTAGGCTCTGACCACCGTCCAGTCTCACTGGTAATGGGGCCGTTGGATCCCCACCCCTCCTCCACCAACAAGACCTTCACCAATTGGAAAGGTTTTAAGGCCACCCTAGAGGCAGCCTTTGACGCCCCAGATTCACCGTACGCTCTCACGTCCGACTACTTCGATAGTCCGGACAAGATTGACAGTGCGGTGGATTCTCTAACCAAACTGGTTCAATCAGCTGTCCAGGACAACTCGCGGGTGGTGAAGGTGGATAACCGCCGAAAACTACCGCAGGCTGTCAGGGACCTGATTAAAGCCAAAAACGCAGCGCTCCGCAGAGCCAAGCTGTACCCCACCCCGTCTAACAGGACTCTTGCGAACCGCCTTCAGCGGCAAGTGAGGTCCTCTCTCTCCGACCTGAGGGAAGAGCGATGGGGCGACCTCATGGAGAATATAACTCCCTCCCACGTTGCGTACTACAAAGTAGCGAGAGCACTGCGTAGTGACGCAATAACGCACACCCCACCACTCCAACGTCCCGATGGCACCATTGCCTTCGAGGACGATGAGAAAGCCGAATGTTTCGCTGACAGCATTGCTTCACAATGTTCTGTCAGCATGCAGCCATGCAACGCTGCACACGTCAAATCAGTGGAGGAGGAGGTCTTACATAAGAGCTCACTCCCTCTCACTGCAGACCCCACCACAGTGTCCAATGATAAAATTAGCTCTTTCATCAAAGGACTAAGCCCTCACAAAGCCCCAGGCGCTGATGGAATTTCAAATAAGGCGCTAAAGAACTTCCCAGCCCAAGTGCTGACGCTCTTAGCCCTTATATTCAACGCCTGCTTCGACCTGTGCCACTTTCCAACCGCCTGGAAAGTTGCTACGGTCATTGGTATACCTAAACCGGGTAAACCACTCAACAACCCCACTAGTCACCGCCCCATCAGTCTACTAAAGGCGATGGGGAAACTTCTTGAGAGAGTAATGCTCGCTCGATTGAGAGAGCATCTCTTCTCAAACGGTCTCATAATAGACAACCAGTTCGGCTTTCGCTCCAAACACTCTTGCCCACAGGAAGTCCACCGCATAGTCGAGTATATCTCGAGCGGTTTTTATCCAAAGCGTCAAAAGACAGTAGCTGTCTTTTTTGACGTTGCCAAGGCTTTTGATAAAGTCTGGCATGGAGGACTTATATACAAGCTTTACAAGCTTAATATCCCAGACCGACTTATCCGATTAGTGGCCTCCTACCTCAAACATCGCACCTTTCGTTTTAGACACGAAGGAGTGCTCTCAACCCCACGCCCACTCAAGGCTGGGGTCCCACAGGGCTCTGTCTTGGCACCCCTGCTGTATATATCGTACACCAACGATATCCCCACCCCTCGTAAAGGCGTTGAGCTCTCGCTCTTCGCCGACGACACAGCCCTCTATTCAAAGAGCGTGCAAGTGTCATCTGCGTTAGCCAAGCTTCAAACCTCAGTTACTGAGTTAGGAAGATGGTTCAGAAAATGGCGCATAGAGGTGAACCCGGAGAAAAGCTCCGCAGTTCACTTCTGTGCGAGACGCAAACTCCCATATAATTCTCCCCGCCTGCGTATGCTAGGGGCGTCAGTCCCCTGGAAACGCACGGCGAAGTATCTCGGAGTCACTCTAGACTCCAGACTCTCTTTTGTCCCCCACGTTAGAAAGGTAGAAAGTACCGAGATATGTATAGGCGGTCACGAAAGATCTTTTAAAAAAATATTTTTATTAATTATGTAGATATGTTTACAGTATCAAACTCAGAACAAGACTATTTTAAATTACAATTAATTATTGTCTACAGAAACTGTCGCAATTGCTGACTCGAAGGTTCTTGCCGGCGCATGTAGCCGACGATGCAGCTACGTCGACGATTTACCAAGGTTACGCCTTGGTAACTCCTCCCTCATTAAGATAAAACCTGGTCCCACTGGTTTGCTCGGGGGTGTCCCTCGATGTCGCTGGTCGCCCATATGGTGTTATTTTTCTTCCAGAACAATGCTTGTATGTCTTCCAGATAACGAAAGCAGCTCCGATAACATACAACATGATGGTGGTCCAGCTTGGTGTTAAAGATACAAATGGTTCATCATAGGAGTCATCTATTTGTAAGTTTCTCGCTTTGTTCACAAGTTGGTGCATATTGTCTAACGAGATATTTTCCAATTCCACTTCAAATCTGACTTCTTTATTCGTCATGTATTGTTGCTGCGGTAGTGGGATGACGTCATGTATGCTCACGGCACTACTATGTGTTTGTAGTGTTCTGTTGAGTACTTCTGCACGACATTCGTTCGAGATGGTGATGAGTTGCGTTTTCGTGAGAGTGTGGTACGTAACTTCGTTTCCGCACGATGCTTTCAGTATTTCGTGACTGTTGGTGATGAGAAGCCAGCTATTAGGACTGATACTTTGAAGTTTACTATTTTCCAGCTTCATCTTCGCGTACGAACATTTCAGGTGATCTGGTTGATGTTGTATTATGGATGTTATACAATCTCCAGTATCCTCAAGCGGTTTCGTGATCAGCTGCTTGCAGACTTGGGTTTCATCCGAAACGTGACGACATTCTTGATCGATGTAGGCGTACTCTCCGCTACCAAGTACTAGGAATTTGGATTGTGGGATAATAGTTAAGTATTGATCATTGGGAATGGAGTATATGTGGATGAGGTCATAAGGTATTGGGTCTACAGAGGGTATTCCTAAGATAAAATTTAACGAGCGTCCGGTACTATAGGCTTTAACCTCTATAGATTTCTCTATACTATGTATATTATCTAAGCTAATGGGAGCTACAGCCGTAAAACTGAAGTTTCTACTTATCTCTAAAATATCAGCAATAAGATTCTTTGAATTGATTATGCTAGGGTGCATGATGCCTATCTGTGCGAATGCAACAGCGTCTTCTAATACCATAAGTTTATCTAAAATTACCTGTAAGCTGAAATCTATCTGTATGTGAACTTGTAAAAGATTAAAGTGCCTGTAGACTAAGTTAGAGTGCATAGTTATATTTTTTATGATTAGACCTAGTTTCTCTTGATTTTCGTTAATTTTACGTAATTGTGTAGAGAACTCGGTGACAGCATTTTGAGCTATGCCAACTGACTTCTCTTGGACGTTATGAATTCTGTTATTGAGATTAGATATCTGTTCTTCTATTCTCACTGCATCATTATAATCCAAATTACCTGTTACTAACTTAATAACTGATCCCAGACCATTGAACAAGCCACGCCTTACCCTGCTGTGAGGTGCCAGGAATATTAATTTATCATTAATTCTTTTAACTTTGTGCTCAATTTGGTCGGTATATGATTTGTGTAGATCTCCTACAAGATTAGGGTCTAAGGACTTAGTGCTTGCATATAGCTCTGCTAATTTAAGGGTGGTTGTATAAAGGTAAGAAATATTATAAGTACAAACTAAGTTAAAGGTATCTACTTGTCTAAAGATTATGCCTTGTTTTATAAGTACCAAATAAGCCATTGGAGTTATCGATGGGAGTGATATTCACGGTGGCTGCTGCTGAGAGCACGAGGGCTCCGGGGAAGATGGCCCTGGAACAAGGTGAGGCCGTCGTAATAGTTTGAAATGGACTCTTATTGACTTAGAGTTAGGGTGGTTCCCTATAATCTCAGCCACGTTGTTGGGATGTAAGTGTATGATTTTATACGGACCTTTAAATACTGGCTTAGTCTTGTCTTGCCGCGCTGTCTTCGCTACTTGCTTATAAACGGTTTCACCTACCTTTAATTGATTTTCTTCAGCTACCTGGTTCCGTTTCGCTATTACTTGTTCCTTATTTTTAGCTAGAAGTGCCGCTATACACTCTTGTACAGCTTCCGCGTTTGATCTATGCTTGAGTACAAAATCCTGGTAGAATTCCTTAGGATAGTATATCTCTAAGGGATTCCTAGCTGCTGTGTGCCCATAGAGTAACTCATATGGTGTGTAACCTATAGCCGAATGTATGGAGTTATTGTAAGCTATTACCGCGTACCTCATAATAGTTTGTATGGTATCATCTTTGTTGGTCATACGCTGAATTCTTACAATCTCTCCAATAGTGGAGTGAAATCTTTCTATTGGGGAATTCGAATTAGGGTTGTACGGTGTTGTAAAGTGAATTTCGATATTGTGAGAGGCACATATTTCCTTTAGAACATCATTATCGAATTTGGTATCTGAATCAGTTGTAATTTTAAGGGGTAGTCCTAATATAGAGAATATTTTCAAAAGAGCGTCTGCTACGTGAACACTGCTAGAACCTGACATGGGTACTGCTTGAGCAAATTTTGAAAAGTTATCTATAATAGTTAGAAATGTTCCCCCACCTGTAGAATATAAATCCATAAACAGGTGCTGTAAAGGTTTAGTAGGCGTTTCTGTTACCATCAAGGGTGGTCTCAAAGGGTTACGTTCGTACTTCGCTTTAAGGCATGTATCGCATTTATTAATAAAAGATTGTATTGTTAGTAACATGTTTGGCCAGTGGTAATTCCTGCGGATATGTTTATCCGTTTCCTGTATACCACGGTGTATGTTCTTTCCTTCGTGGTATTTCTTAATTATATCTATTTGCTCTGCTTTGTTATCAACTAGTGTTACGCGGCATGTGCATCTTATTAACTTAGGACCTCTTTCATTAAATACAGTAGTATATACGCGCGAGAATGCTAGGTATAGACTTTCGTCGTAAAAATAGCAGTGGAATACTCTACTAGCTATAGTGTGCTCCTTAAGAAATTTAATTATTTCTTGTTCGGTGTTATTTATGGGTATGAACACATCTTTAATAGTGATTTTAGAATTACTAGTCCTATTCTCAACTCTATATGTGGAACCTGGTGTGGATCTTATGTAAAACTGTTTCTTTTGTCTTTCAATAGCGTCATCTACTATAGGAATACCATTATTTTCATTGTCCGGCTGAGTATGGTTTGTGGAGACTAATTCATTGGGATCTAATGACACTACGCTCATGGTATCTGATGTAGTGCCAGTTTGAGATGGAGCTATATATACGGGTTCTGCGGGATTTTCTAAAAGGTCTTGCTGATTGTTGTTATTTTCAGCTTCGCGTTCTATCTCCCGACGAACGTTCTCGAAGATTCTCGGTATAATATCATCGTCGTCATTATCGTCAAAATTAACAGCAAGGGAATCTATACTATTATGGAATATTTTAGCTCGAGATAGGGCATCGGCGTTTGTATTTTGCGAGCCCTTTTTGTATAGGACATTATAGTCATACTCGGCTAGTTTCAATCTCCATCTGGTTAACTTGGAGTTGGGATCCTTCAGAGACATAAGCCACGTGAGAGGACGGTGGTCAGTGTAGATGGTAAATTTACGACCGTATAGATAAGGGCGAAAGTATTTGACTGCCCACACTATGGCTAATAACTCTTTCTCTATAGTAGAGTACCGTGTTTCCGTATCTGATAATGTTCGGGACGCATATGCTACCGGTTTATCAGAACCTATTTGGCCTTGGGATAAGACTGCTCCCAGAGCAAAGTCCGAGGCGTCAGTGGTCAGAATGAAAGGCTGTTCGAAGTCCGGAAACTGTAGGATGGGGTCGTTAGTTAGGATTTGTTTACAGTTAGTAAAGGACTCTACGAAGTCAGGGGTATGTTCTATTTTACGGTTTTTCTTGAGACATACGGTCATCGGCTTAGTCAGTTTTGCAAAGTCTTTTATAAATTTCCTATAATAGCCTACTAATCCTAAGAAAGCCTTTAATTCTTTCGGTGTTTTGGGTATAGGGAAATTCAGTACAGCTTTAATTTTATCTTGATTGGGCTTAAGGCCATCTGATGTTAACTCATGACCTAAGAACTGTACATGCTTTTGCAAAAACTCCGATTTATCCAATTGAATTTTTAGATTATGGAGTTTGAGACGGTCAAAAACTTCTTTAAGCTTATGCATATGTTCCTGAAGGGATGTGGAAGCGATGATAACGTCATCTAAGTACGTAAAAACATTGTCTATCCCACGTAAGATGTGATCCATGAGCCGTTGAAAGGTACTAGGTGCATTTTTGAGTCCAAAAGGCATCCTAAGGTCCTCTTTCGGTTGAGAAGGCTGTTTTCTCAATGTCTTGTGGGTGCATTTCCACCTGATGGTAGCCGCTCGCTAAATCAAGTGTACTAAAGTATTGGGCGCGCCCTAACCTGTCCAATATGTCGCTTATATTAGGTAGAGGATACTTATCTTCTATTATCTTATCATTAAGCCTTCTGTAATCTATGACGAGGCGCCACTTGACCTTGCCTGAAGCATCTGGCTTCTTTGGCACAATATGAACAGGGCATGACCACGGAGACACGCTTTCACGTATGATACCTTGTCTCAGTAAGTCATTTACTTGTTTTTTAATTTCTTCCCGTTGTCCTGTTGGGGCCTGTCTATAGCTACGTACAAAAATAGGAGTGTTGTCCGTTAGTCTCAACTCGTGCTTGACGGCATGAGTAAAAGTTAGAGGTATGTTCTCGGAATAGAATATATTTCTATACTGATAACAAAGTCTCGTTATCTCGCGTTTCTCTTCCTCGTTCATATGTTCGGTCCGAATTTTATTTAAATTCTGACGAAGTTCCCTATCAACTTCATTATTAAAACTTGATTTTGTCTGTATTGAGTTTAACGAGCATTGGTTGTAATGGGTTGCGTCGTCAACATATGGAATTAAGCTAATTGGAGGTTTATTGCAAATAACTTTTTTTTCGGAGTGTAAATTCAAAATTTCAGTTAAAAATGAACCGTTAACTACATTAACAATTGCCGTGGGTGAAATTAACCCTTTCATCCACTCGTAGTCCTCCTGAATATAAGTACCATTTACATGATTAGTTTTTACTTTAATGATTTTCCTACAATGAGGTTCAACTCTAATTTTTTTTAAGGGGTAATCAAAATGAATCGGAATTATCGCGGTAGATGTGCGTAGCACCTTATTTTTTAAGTCAATATTAGTACAGAGAGATTTTAATAAATCTAAACCAATAAGACCTTTATATTTTGGATCGAACTCGAAGATGAGAAACTTGTGAGTTATATCGCTATTAAAAACCGGTGGTAGTGGTAAGTATGCGACGTACGAGTGTCGCGTTACCGCGTGAGCTGTTTTTACCTCGAAAGGCTCGATGTCGACATAGTGTTCGAGCACGGTGTTTTGTATGACATCAGGGGATATCATAGAACGCGAGGCCCCTGTATCTATAAGGAATTTACCTTGAAATTCCGGTATCTCTATGTAAGGAAGGTGGTCTTTATCCTGATGATTTAGCTTTATCAGCTCTGGTCTCCCGGATCCCGATCCTCTGGAAAATCCTGAGAGGTGCTTGGTTTATCCTCCTCCCGACTAATTGAGGGGTAACTTACGTCCTGATCGTCCTCAGCAGGGTAGCAGTCTGTTGAGTCGTAGTAATATTGAGGTAAATTTACATTACCTTCGTACGGAGAATAAAATAATTCTTCGAATGCGAATTGTGGCGGCGCCGGCTTGTTAACCGATCGCATTGTGACGTCTGATGAAACCTGAGGTGGGTTGACCTGTTGCTGAGGTATATTAGGCTGCCTTTGTGGGTTCCCTATGTTCCTAAAATAGCCTGAATTATTTTTAAATGTACCTTGAGGTTGTCGGTTCTTCCAAGGCAGTAAGGAGTTTACTAGCTGCTGTTTCTGTTCGGGGGTCAAGTTGTTGCGTTGAGGTACAAAGTTATTAGGGTGTGCAAAGTGTGGCTGAGGTGCGAAATTAAATGGCCTAAAGAAAGGTTGACTATATGTACGTTGAAAGTTATTTTGATTATTTCCCGATTTAAAATTCTCAGGTTTTTTATTTTGGGGTTGGTTACTAGAGGGGTTATTGAAACTAGGACCCTGTCTATAACCTGAACGCGCTTCCTCTTGCCGTGCAGTCACTATTGCAAGCTCTAAGCTATTAGGTCTATTAATACGTACCCCTATGGATACTTGAAACTCTAATTGACTAATGTACTGTTCAATAGCCATATTCTCGTAATATGTTTTGTCCGAATGCTTTCCTACCATATACAGAGTATCTAACACATCTCTGATACGTCTACCAAAAGACTCGGCATCCTCGTTCTTATTGCGACGGGTGCGTGTTAGTTCCTGCATTACTTGGATTTCGTTACGAGGCTCTCCTAATCTCGTCAGAAGAACGTGTTTTATTTCTGTCCAACTGTTCAGAGGTCCCTCGGGTGCAAGGGCGTCTATTGCCGCACCGCTAAGTTTACTTTTAATTAAACACACTAATGCTAACGAACCTGAACCGTCAACCGGTCTAATAAGTCCCATTATATTATCTACTTCTTTAACATAAAAGTGTAACCTCTTTGGGTTCCCATCAAATTTGGGCATAAGTTCGGAGATCATTTTAAAGTCTGTTTGAAACTCCATTTTCAATATGTAAAATAAACGCGTGCACTTAGACTTTAAAATTGATTGAAAATTTAGTCTATAATCTACAGCGATATGAGCCTATAGATAGACACACGTTAAATAGTATCTTAAGATTAATACGACAGGAAATAGAGCAGAAAGGAATGTACTTGGGAAGCGAAAGAGTACTCACCAACACAGCATCCTCTGCATCTCCTGCTCGGGTCTTGTCGAGTACGGGTCTCCAATGTTCCGGATCCCCGCTGGTTCTGATGGCTTACGGTGACCGCCGAAGGTTCTTTGTTATCGCGGTTGGCAACGATTGAAACCGTTCACTCTGGGTCTTCACGAAGAGTTTTATTCGCGAATAGGACTTTTATTTTGAAAGTCCTAGAGTGCCGCGACCCTACCAAGAAGAGACTGCGCCAGATATGTATAGGCGGTCACGAAAGATCTTTTAAAAAAATATTTTTATTAATTATGTAGATATGTTTACAGTATCAAACTCAGAACAAGACTATTTTAAATTACAATTAATTATTGTCTACAGAAACTGTCGCAATTGCTGACTCGAAGGTTCTTGCCGGCGCATGTAGCCGACGATGCAGCTACGTCGACGATTTACCAAGGTTACGCCTTGGTAACTACCGCCAGATTTTATCTGAACCGACTCAGCCCTATCTATGCTGGGAAGGCACAGTAAAATGTCCCTCAGAAATAAGCGAACCCTGTACAAGGTTTGTATAAGGCCGGTGATGTCGTACGCGTCTCCGGTGTTCGCTCATGCCAGTCCTGCAACCATTAATAGGCTGCAGACAGTCCAAAACATCTTTTGTCGTCGAGCCACTAATGCTCAGTGGGCTCAACGTAATGCTGAACTCCACCGTGACCTCCAACTCCCATCAATCCAACAACATTTCCAACTCCTGTCAAAGCGATTCTTCGAAACCGCTGAGACCCATCCTAACCCGCTCATCCAGCAGGCTGCGTCCTACAACCCGCCCCAGCCTCCTTTATCCCGCTATCAAAACCGCAGGCCACGTAGTGTCCTCTTAGATCAGCCAAATAAAATTTCGAGAGCTTTGGACCGCTATGCAGCGGCCGAAGCCTCCTTAGGGCAACAGTCCTCCACCATGTGAGCACCCTTCCGGTCGCTCGGTTTAGGCGCTTATAGGGTCCAGGGTCGGCGTCCTCAGGAGGAAGTCGACCCTTCTCTAAGCGTATGCTCTTATAAGAGTGACGCTTGCGTCACCCCGTTCCCCTGGGGTGACCGCTTCAGATGAAGCCTTTGTAGCCTTCCCGGCTAGAGGCAGTCCCAGGGGGTGTTTTAGTCGGTGGAAATCCGACATAATCAGTTCGTTCGCACGAAATGGTATCTTTAAAAGATTTCACCTCCTCCCTCCCGTTTTCCGGAGGGTGCCCCTCACGGAGGAATGA
This sequence comes from Pyralis farinalis, assembly GCA_947507595.1. Taxonomy (NCBI): domain Eukaryota; kingdom Metazoa; phylum Arthropoda; class Insecta; order Lepidoptera; family Pyralidae; genus Pyralis; species Pyralis farinalis. The sequence goes on along the minus strand of OX382258.1, from coordinate 11,330,253 downwards.
CCAATGCACACCCGGGTGTGGGTTGGTCCTTCCTTTGTGGGTCTTCAATTTCTTGGGCGAAAATCAAAAAAAAAAAAAAAAAAACGGTGATCGGTACCAGTCGTCCGCTACACTCAGCGCTCACACTACAGTGAAATAGCCAGCCAAGTCACTCCGAAACCAAGCCAGTCCAGACCTAGCAGCAAGTACCTACGGCTCCATACTTCTGAAGACAGCAACAGGCGTTTCATTCTGCACCAACCCACAGACCTGCGACTTACAACCGGAGGTCGAAGAACGAAGCCCGCCAGTGCCTACATTCTATTATTTTTATATTCATTTACGAAAGTGTACGGGTCGTATCGAAGGGGCCCGTACAATAAGATACTTATCACGAATCCAGCGGTGTAAGGGTATTTGTGCGTCATGAGTGCCTGATTTTTACAAAATTGCGGTTATTTAAACTAAATATACGTACATACAATAGAAATAGTGGGTAAAGTTAAGTAGATAGGTACGACTAATACGTTTTCAGTGTTTAATCAAGTCGCGGTAGCTTTATTGCAATTGGTTTTAGTAAGGAAATATATAGAGATAAAAGTGTAAGAAAGGTTATCACAGAATCGATGAATATCTAACTAACAGAGATATTTCGAAATGATTCAGCACATGTATTAATACATCTTTAGTTGTACCACTTGATATCACTATATGTACACTCACATAATATGTGAATATAAATATATTATTTATATTTATTGTAATATACCTTGTCGGGTCATAAGTTCTGTCAAAACCTTATTATTTTAATTTTGGAATACTGGCCAGAAATACTTTGACTAATTTTAAAAAAGAACGTTTGGGGGGTCGTGTGCCAGAAGCGTGCTGGTTCGCAACCCCTGCCAATCAATTAGATTGCAATTCTGGCCTGAAAACGCACCGATGTGCAGGTTAGGGCGTCCCCCGGAGGCGATGCGATCCGCTCCCGTCGGTGCGAAAATAGGTGCATGCGGCGGTGTGACAGAGACTAAGCGCAAGGGGAGCGACACCGATGATCTGCCCGGTGGGATGATGAACCTATGGTCTGGTGTAGACCGGGACGATCATGCCAGTGCTGGTGTAGGTGTCATACTCTCCTCTCGCTTAGCCTCTAAAGTGAAAGATTACTGTTTGGTAGGGCCTAGACTTCTCTGGGTTCGTATAAAACTGGGCATCTCGCGAGTATTTCAGGTTGCAGCATACGCTCCCGGAAGCTCAGCGTGTGCTAGTCTGTCCATCTGCCCATGATCTAACGTTCTTACACGGGCTTCTCAATGGCAATCTAAAATGTGTTGAACTCGTGGAGAACATCTCTTTCTATGCGCCATCCCGTCTGCCTCGCCAGCCAATAAATAAAACGTTCGTGCTACCTACATTTAAAACCAATGTTGGTCAAAACGCCCCTCTCGTCCGATGTTGCGCGAAATATAATGCACTGACTAAAAATAATGCTACTAGCGCAGATGTTCTTCATGACCGGTAACTCACCGTCATGGAACTCCAGCAGTTAGCACATCTAAACTTGGCCATATGATTTATTTTGTTAATAGTTTTTACATATCTTAGAAATTTATTAATGTAAGCGAAATACCCAGATAATGTAAATGCTGTGTACGCCTGTAATAGGTATATATACATATAAGAATTATGTTTATACTAGGGGCACACTAAAAGTTTTGCACTTCTACCTAATCGGAACTATTTGAATTTCGAATGTTATATTTTTTGAAACGTTGCAACCTACTTAGTAATAAAAAAAAACAATTGGCGGGAAATCATTTGTCAATTGTTTTTTATGACACATCAAAGTTCTACGTATACGCAACGAAAATGGAATTGAAAGATTGTCAACGTCACGTCAAGTGCATTGGCTGTTCTTTTGGTTTTTCGATTACAAAATAATTTTGTGTGCATAACAAAGGGCTTGATAGTGTGTATCTAATTTCAATAGATAATTAGCTGTAAATATTTGTAAGTATTCATAGTTTTTAGTTGTTTCAGTTTTACGTACGAATAGTATAAGGGCGATCGTCATTTGTTAGGATGGCGGAATCGTCCGCTGGGGATGATGGTGACCCTCCTGACCCTGTACCGGCGGCAGCAATGGAGGTAGTGATTGATGCAAATGACTCAGGATCAGTACGGGAGAGCGATGATTCTATAGATTCTGTAGTGGAAATGAACTCCTTGGGCTTTTCAGTTGTAGATGATAAGCGCAAAGGTTTAAATAGGAAAAAACACCCTAAAAAGTTAAAGGCAAATGCCTACCCAGTTTCCTTGAGAACTGCAAAGTGGGGTTTCAGATTCACCTATTCCTTTAGGGCAAAATACGTCAAAATCTGTTAAAACACTCCAATTGTACATTCAGGGATTGATTCAGTTGCTCCATCACCCACTATGCCTCAGACTGCTTATAAGGACACAATACCAACTGGGAGACAATTTTATAGTTCGGCTGATAATGGCCCCTTTGTGGTCCATGCCCAGAGGCTTGAAGACTCCGCTTCGGCTGGGGTCAGTTTGGGTCAGCTTTAGATTAAGTAACACCTGATATCAGCACCATATTTTTTTTATGAATAGCTTTACTAAAGAAGATTAAATCACTAAAATTTTAAGGCACGGAGATGCATAGTTTTTACGCTAGAATTTATTGAAATTTACAATGTTTTTTCAAGGAATCGTAATAAAATCGCCATGTTTGATATAAATTATCAAAACGTTTCATTATAAGCATTAGAAACGTCAAACTCAACGTAACAATGTAGATGTCAAGTGCATTTGTAACTGAAAATACAAGAATAAACAGTGAAATGGAAATAAACATCGTATTTGTCAAGTCAATATCGCTTGTCCGCCATTTTGTTTCATTTGGTAGAATTATTGTTAAGATGATTATTATAATCACACGAAACGTTTGGGCATTTATCATTTGTCAAATCTTTCAAACAAATAAAAATTTTGTAATAAGTATAGCAACAGAAATCTCAGTTGGTTAGGTTAGGTTAGAGTATGACAAACAATGCACGAGCCGAGCGAGCGAAGCGAGCGTGCCGCGGCAGCGGCCGGCGAAGTGCCAGAAGCGAATCTTTGCCATTTTGAAAAGTGTCATTATAAAAAGTAGACCAAACATACAGTTGGCAACTGTGAGGTTGGGAAATAAAACAAAATTATACGAAAAGTTGGCAAATGAAAGTGATTGTTCGAATTTGAAAGATTGTAGGTGACATAACCTCAAAAAATTAGAATGTTAATAACTTTAAAACTATGCGTTTCCGTGTTATAGTTCCCTCCTCTGGGGGTTCCTCTCCCTCCCCCTCACCCCCCTCCCCTCCCCTTTTACGGTGTTACTTAATCTAAAGTGCTTCCGTCAGTTTAAATACCATTAACTTTGGGCGTCTTTTGAAGAGGTTAGCTATTCAGGGGATTGTGGATGGTAGCCTACAAAGAATTGGTCGTAATAGGGTTACAATGAATTTTAACAGTGCCGCCAACTCGTTTATCATAAAAGATTTGTCAAAAGAGCACAATTACAGGATTTTTATTCCAACTTTTAATACCACTCGCATGGGACTGGTTCGTGGTGTGCCAGCTGAGTGGAGCGAGGAAGATGTGATAGAAAATATTTCTCTGCCATCTGGGTGTGGTAAGGTTTTAAAGATAAGACGCATAAATTATAAAGTGGTTGTTGATGGGACTGCTCAGTGGAGAGCTTCCCAGTCCTGCGTGTTAACTTTCGATGGGCAAACATTACCTAATAGAGTTTTCATTTGTTATAATTCTCTCCCTGTGGAGAAATATTATTATCCTACCATCCAATGTTTTAATTGCTGTCGGTTTGGGCACACTAAATTGCAGTGCCGTTCCAAGCCCAGGTGTTATAAGTGTGAAGGTGAGCACGCTGGTGATACATGTGGAGTTGAGGAGGTCTGTGCTTCATGTGTATGTTGTTCAGGTTCTCATTACGCGACAAGTAAGAAGTGTCCAGAGTATGATAGGCAACGTGCTATCAAAATTTCTATGGCAGATAGATCCATTTCATATATGGAAGCTTCGAAATTGCACCCTCCCATCAAAAAAAGTTACAGTGAAATTGCTAAAACTGTTTATGCAGTACCCCAAAGTTCTTCTGGGAATATTACCGTGCCCCAAAATTCTTTTACTAAAAGTTCATACAAGAAGACCGTTTTCTTAAAACCTAAAGTTTCCCCTCCAAACCCCCATATTGGATATAACCACGTTGCCCATCATGCAATTACTGCGCAACCTGTCCTTCCTAAATCTGGTCCGATTTGGGAAAAAAATGTTCAACCCTCCATGTTGATCTCATACAGTCACTAATTAACTTGTTATCGTCAGTTTCACCTTTACCGTCCAACGTTGCCCAAGCATGTAACGCAGCTTCTTTAAATATCCAGAATGGATCTATCCAGCCCAGTGGCAATTCAGTGGAATTGCAGAGGACTCACAAGGAAAAAATCTGAAGTCCTTTATTTTGTACAGAAATATAACCCTATTTTATTTGCTTTTTCAGAATGCTGGTTAAGGCCATCATCTAATGTTAGAATACCAGAATTTATTACTTTCCGCGAAGATAGAAGTGATGGTTACGGTGGTGTTTGTTTTCTAGTAAATTCCTCATATTCTGCTCAAAGAGTTAACATTCCTTTTTATAATTCAGATATTTCTATTATTTGTTTAAAGATGAAAGGTATATTCTTTGTATCTCTGTATATACCATACCCTTCTTTAACCATTTTAAAATGGGTTTTTGATTTTATTTCATCATTGTCTAGTCCAGTCATCGTTATGGGTGACTTTAATATACACCACTCCTCCTGGGGATGTGGAAAGGACGACGAATTAGCCAAAACTTTTTAGAGTTTTTAGATACTGCTGGATTATGTTTATTGAACTCTGGCTCTCCAACACGTAGAACTAAACCTACTGAACATAAAAGTGCAATTGATTTGACGCTGGTGTCTCCTTCCCTGGTCCCCTCTATGTTCTGGTCTGTGCTTCCTTCAACTCATGCTAGTGATCATTTTCCAATTCTGTTACACCTTCCATTGCCTAACATTTGTAAAAAGAATTCATTTCCTTTATTAAAATTTAGTATCAACTCTAAAGTAGGTTGGAACAAATTTTCATCTTTCCTTTCGTCATATGTTTCATTACTACCAGATGTTAACTATTGAAATTTAAGTACATGCTGTCACAAGCTTGTAGAGCTTTTAAATGCTGCTGCTGAACAGTCATTCCCTTTAAAGTCTGCGCTCAGTAAGAAGCCAACTCTTCCCCCGTGGTGGGACAAAGAATGTTCTAATTTAGTTACACAAAGAAAAGAAGCTGAAAGAATCTATGAAGCAAATATGTCTAGTGAGAACTTTGAATATGTCACATCTACAATTTCTGAGGTTAGTTCTGCTTTAAGGAAGAAGAAATCTGATGATTGGCTGAGTTTCTGTGAATCCATATCTCCATGTAATTCTGCCACTCTCATTTGGAAACAAATTAAAAGATTTATTGGTTGATTTACAGAACAAAATTTTTTACGTCCCTCAAATTCAAGCTGGTGTGAGCAATTCATGGACAAAATAGCTCCCCCTTCTGTTCCTAATAAGAAGGATTTAACTTTGCATCTAAATTATTCAGGTGACGAGGAGAGTGCTTTTAGTGCTCCATTCACACTCCAGGAGTTAAAAGTGGCTTCTAACCTCTTGTAAAGATTCTTCCCCAGGGATTGATGGCATACCATATTCTTTCTTTAAAAATGCACCACCAGAAGTACTGGAATACCTCCTTTCTTTAGTTAACGCCATAGTAGACTCAGCAGACATTCCCGTGGAGTTGAGAACTCAAATTATTGTACCAGTGTTAAAGTCTCAACAAAACCCAGATCATCCAGAAAATTACAGACCTATTGCTATGTCGACTGTAATTGCTAAATTGGCTGAACACCTTATTAAAAACAGGTTGGAATTATTATGTGAGAGTAGAGGTCTACTATCGCAAAATCAATTTGGTTTTCGTAAAGGTAGATGTACCATAGACAATTTGTCCCTTCTTATCACTGATATCCACACTTCATTCAGTAAGAAAGAGTCTACGTTGGCTGCATTTTTGGATATAAATTCAGCATGTGACAGTGTATCTCTGTCTCTCCTTAGTTATAAGCTGTCTGATATGGGTATTCCAAAAAAATATGTAGCCTATATTTTTAATAGTTTTTCTGGTCGTACCCGACCTGACCCACAATTGGGTCCGGCCGTTACGCACCCATTCCGCGACGCCCCCGGCCGGGACGCCCCCACAGTGAAAATTTTGTTATTCCACTACGCCCCCGGCCGGGACGCACCCGTTTTAAAACAGCAGTTTTAAAACACCCGTTTTTGACAGGAATCTTGAGTAAGGTACTGTTGTGAACATAATTGTTAAAAAAATAGAGTAGTAGTGGGTTTATACCTGTGGGCTATAGTGGTGAGTTAAGTCCCTTTTTTCCATTACAGCTAACCAGCCGTCTTCAATATCTTCTTTAGGAAGGAATGCTAAACTGGCACATAACTTTATATATTCTGCTGTCTCGTCATGTTCCATTAATCCCAAAGATTTTGCTTTCCTGTATAGGCTTCTTTGAAAGTGTACAAAACACCCATGGATAGCTGCATGTGGAAAAACAACATTTATTGCGTGCATTGCAGACACTTCGAAATCTAACGTAAATTTCATAGGGTTGAAGTCCGGCAAAGCTTCTTTTATATTAGCTAACATTGTTTTATATGTATCTTTCTCTTTATTTATGAGAAGTACGTAAAACATGGGGACTATGTTAGTTTCATCACTTTTGCACCCAACATCTCCATGTATGGTAAATATTTGCTTAAATGGTTTGGGGCAGCAATCAAAGGTACCATCGCAGAAATAGTCACGCACGTTCATTATTTCAATCAAAGCCTTCTTAGAAGCGAATGCAATTATTCTGTTGTCGTTATGATTGTAATCAAATAGAATATTTGTTCGAAATTTTTCTGGAATGACGACATCAGATGGCTCCTTAAATATTGTTTTTGGTACTTGCAAAGCTCTATTTCGCTGATTATATAACGTGGTCTTAACATTTGTGTAGGCTGGAATATCTGCATCAAAACCTTTATTCTTTAAACCTGCAGTCCGCGATTCAAAATTTTTTTTTATTGAACCGAAATTTATTGAAACTTCCTTCTTTATTTTGGCCATGACAACATTTACTTCGTTCTTGAAGAAATCTGGTTGACAGTGGCCGGTATGTCTCATCTGTATTTGCACATTATCACTTATATTCACTAACTTCACTGAACCAGTACATTTTTCACGTCTCTTATTGATACACACCCACACACTTGAACAGTTATTATTTCTTTTAAACGTGTAGCAATGTCCCGCGTGCAACAACGTTTTTCCTCCATTTCTATTAGTGATAATCTCATAATTACGTTTAATTCCTTCAGAGGAAGAAGGTTCATCACTCGACATTGTGAAATGACACACTGACCGATTGACCTATCTTATCACTTGCATACTTGCAATATTCGATCATTAGCGAAAGGGATGCACTTATTGTCGGTCTCAATTTATTTATTGTTATCAAAAACTCATTTAACTTCAGGTATAAGACCTACACAATAGGCGAGCTACCCTTTCATTGTTTCCGTGTAGTGTTATTTTGGTAACCACTTTTATATTTGCAATATTCGATCATGAGCGAAAGGGATGCACTTATTGTCCATCTCAATATATCTATTGTTATCAAAAACTCGTCCGAGTTCAGGTAACCTACACAATAGGTGAGTACTGAAACATGAAAAGATTTCACTGTTTCCGGTCGATGTTCATTTTGTTAACCAATATATTTTAATAATATGCGTACAATTTACTTTTTATTTTTTAATTACATTGTTTAAAGGGAGTACTTAAAAACTAATCTTACTAATTCTAAGGCTAATGCATGACAGTATACGCTCACCACAAAATAAAAATATTTAAATAAATAAATAAATAATTTTCTCACACTTTTATTCACTTCTATTCAAAAACACTTGTGTTTTCAACAGTATTAGCTCAAGTTTCCTGTCAAAAAACGGGTGTGTTAAAACGGGTGCGTCCCGGCCGGGAGCATAGCGGAATAACAAAATTTTCACAGTGGGGGCGTCCCGGCCGGGGGCGTCGCGGGATGGGTGCGTAACGGCCGGACCCGTACAATTTTGTTGCGCATTGATGGTTTATTGAAGTATTCTAGAACTGTTTATAAAGGTCTTCCACAGGGCTCTGTCCTTAGTCCTTTATTATTTAACCTGTATACTTCAGATTTAGACAAGTCTGTCCCACAAGATTGCGAAGTTCGACAGTATGCTGATGACATTGTGTTATATGTCTCACATAGAGACCCTTCATCATGTGTTGGCCTTATATCTCCTGCTCTAGTATCTCTGTCAAACTGGCTACATAATAATAATCTTGAGCTGTCTCCTCACAAAAGTTCAGTTGTTTTATTTACAAAAAAAAGACTTCTACCGCGAATTGACGTTGTATACAATAACGTTAGAATTCCAGTTAAGAACAGTATTAAATTCCTAGGAATGATTTTAGATTCTAAGTTAACAGGTATCCCACATGTCGAATTCGTTGTGGCCAAGTGTGAAAAAAATCTTAATGTATTGAAGTGCTTGGCAGGGGTTTGGTGGGGGGCTCATCCTTATTGCCTTAAATTAGTTTATAATGCCATTATACGAAGTATTCTGGATTATGGGTCCTTTTTATTGGAGCCAGCTTATTACGGAGTTCTTAAAAAGCTTGACATAATTCAACATAAGTCTTTAAGGATAATAACTGGGGCTATGAAGTCAACCCCAATTAATGCATTACAGGTTGAATGTTCTGATCCTCCTTTATATTTAAGAAGGCAGTTTCTAGCAGACAGATACTTATTATACCGTTGGCAAGTTTCATCGCACCTTTTATTTGAAAAACTTGAATACTTGTCCAAAACATGTTTATTCATGTCTTTTTTTTTTTTTTTGTGACGCGGGGAAAAATGCGTTACGCACACCACCGGTGCCTGGGTGGCCTCCGGTGGTAGTGTGGGACTCCCCGTCGGCTGCCCGACGGTATACCCACTAAACAACCCCGCGAATTGCCATCGGCCGCGTTGGTGTGGTGCCCCGGATCTGTCAGCAACAGGGCACCACTGCGACTGGCCAGCCCCTCAGAAGGGGCCGGACTTCTTCACTCTAGGGGCCATCCCGGCAAATTGGGACAGCCCCTCCGGCGGCGGGACCACTATGGGGCCAGGTTCCCATCCTGACACCTAGTCCCACATATTAGGGAGGCGGCAAATGGTGCACGTAGCGCCTACGCCGCACTCCCGTCCGCCGTCTCCGGAGCGGGACAGCATCGGGATCATCCTCCCTGTCCCGCTCCATGGCCTCCTTCCGGGACATAACTATTTCGCAGAAGGAGGCCATTGCCTTCCAGGACCTGTCACTCCCGAGTATGGAGCGGACCACGCTCGGGAGCGAGAGGTCTGCGTCTCCCAGCACGGACACCAGATCGCGGCGCTGCCGAGACCACATGGGACACTGCTCCAGAGTGTGTTGAGCAGTGTCTTCCGCCGCGCCGCACTCATGGCAGTCCGGCTGTTCCTCCCGCCTCGCGACCCGGTGCAGATACTCCCATGCCCGGTTAGTACCTGCACCATGCGGAAGGTGAGGGGTTTGCGTTTCCTACGCATCCACGTCTCTAGGACCGGGCGCAGCGCCTCCGCAACGCGGGTTCCGTACCGCGGCTGCGCCAGGTCCTCCCCCCACCTCCGCATCATCTCTGCATGCCCTCGCTGACGTACCGCCCTATTTCCTCCAACGTGGGGCGCTCGCCGAGTGCCCTCCTACTAGCAACAAAGCCGTACACCTCGGCGAGCACCTCCGCCACCAACTCCCAGGGCGGGTCGCCAGCGAGGGCGGTCGCGGCCGTCCAGGCTACAGTCCGGTACCCCCTTATCGCCCTCTGCGCTATGACCCGCTGCGCTCTGCGCAGCTGGGCCTTGTTACGCTCGCAGAGGGCGTCCGCCCATATGGGGGCACCGTACGTGGCCATACTCCGGCAGATGCCGGAGTACAGCCGTCTGCACGCAGCGCCGGGTCCGCCCACATTAGGCAGGAGGCGACCCAGCGGGGGCAGGCCCCAAGTGTATTCCAGTACGTCGTCGTCGTCTGCCCTGGACCCATTCCACCTGGTGCGCGGTAACGCAGTGGCCGGTGGGTGGTGACTAAATCTGGAAGTACGGTACTTGTGGGCGATTCGGTGCGAACCAATATTAACGCAATGGAGGCGAAAAATGGAGCAGAGAGAGAGGCGCGAGTCTTGCTGTCGCGGTGCGACGATCTGTGCCGCGACCTGCCGGTGCTACCGGGAGGGGGGACGATGCGGGGGCCGGAGGGTCCCGGGGAGAGTGGCCTCCCGGAAGAGCCACAGACGGTGGCAATAGAGCGACGGTGTGGGGGAGGGGAGGAGACGGACACTATGTCGGTCACCACCCTCTCAGAGTCGGAGCTGGGCCGGAAGCGTTTGTTTTCCGGCTCAGAGACGGACACGCCCGATGAAAGGGCGAAGCTGACCACGGCCAGACGCGGGAAGAGGGTCGGCTATGCCCCCAGTCTGGCCAGAGCCCGCCGTCAGCTCAAGGAGCGAACGGAGGAGGCCAAGGAGGCGGCCATCCAGGCGCTCCTTGAGAGGCGGGCCCTCAGTGGCCAGAAGAGCAGCACGGCAGTGGCCGGAAGCGCCGAGGGGGTGAGCCCCGAGGCGGAAAACCAAAGCCCCGAAGGGACAAGCCCTGAGGGGAAACCGGCGGACCCAACGGCGGGGAGAGCCGATGACCTGATGGTGAGGGGCGAGAAGATGCTGGGCGTCATCCTCAACCTCACAGGGAAGTCGGCGAGCCTCAAGGGGGGGAACGCCGAACGCCGCAAAGATCGCGAAGGCTGCGGGCGGGATCCGGGGGATCCTGAAGGCCCTGGTGGTGCGCACGGAGGCGGAGGAGACCCACCGCCTCCGAGCCGACAACGCTCGGCTGCAACGGGAGGTGGCCTCCCTGAGGGAAGAGGTCAAGGCGCACCGCCGGGAGTTCGAGGAGCTCCGCAAAGAAAGGAGGACGAAGGGGCCGATGAGCTCGGGCGATGTCCAGTCTCTGGAGCGGAACATCGTCCAACTCGTCGGCAATTTGGTGGATGGGCGGCTCGCCGAGTTAGAGTCGCGCCTGCCTCCTCCGACTGTCACCCGTCCGCCATTAGCGGGCGACAGCTCCGCGGTGGCGAAAGCCGCGAGAGCGGCCATCGAGGGCGCGCGACGACCGGCACCTAAGCCGCGGAAGGCGCCAGCCGAGCTCGAGGGGCGCCCTCAGGCGAGGTCGGCCGCCAAAACGGGTCCCGCCCGCAGTGGTGCCCGGGAGGAGTCGTGGACGAGCTTCGGCCCGTCCACATCAAAGGGTAAACCGGCCGCGGCGGCCCCGTCGGCGGAGCCGTCGTGGACCGATGTGGTCCGTCGCAAGCCGCGGAAAACCGCGGTACCCGCTGCTCCCGCGGCACCCGCGCCGCCTACCAGGGCGTCAGCACCTCCTGCTCCCGCAGGCAGGGAGGAGGGCCTTAAGGCTAAAGTGGTGCTCCCCGGCTCCACGGCCGTAATTTTAAAGTTACGGCCGGAGGCAGCCACTGGGGGAGCAACGTATGCCGCGGCCCTATTAAAGGCCGAGCAGGAGGTCAATCTGGGGGAGCTGGGGATCAGCTCGCTCCGGATTCGCAAGTCTGCGACCGGAGCAAGGCTCATCGAGGTCCCCGGCTCCTCCAGCCATGAGAAGGCAGACGCCCTGGCAGCCAAGTTGACGGCTACCTTGTCCGGCGTCGTGGAGGTATCTAGACCGGTGAAGTGCGCGGAGTTCCGGATCACCGGGCTGGATGACGCCGCCACAGTACAGCGAGTACAGGTTGCGGTCGCTCGCGAGGGGGGCTGCGCCCCCGAGCAGGTCCGGGTGGGCGAAATCCGCCCGGACTGGCGGAACTCCAGTTCCGCCCTGATGCGCTGCCCGGTGACGGCAGCGAAGAAGCTGCTCGAACTGGGCAGTATTGGGGTGGGCTGGAGCCGGGTGCAGCTCCACCTGCTGAAGGCGCGCCCCATGCACTGCTTTAAGTGTATGGGGAAGGGGCACACAGCGGAGTTGTGCCCCTCCAAGGCGGACCGCAGCCGCCTGTGTTACAGGTGCGGGCAGCCGGGGCACATCGCCTCGGGCTGCTCGGCACAGGCCCGCTGTGCCGTGTGTACCGACGCCGGACGAAAGGCGAGCCACGTGATGGGGAGCCGGCTCTGCAACCCCCCATCCATCCGCGGGAGAACGCCCCCCACCTCTCGCGGGAGTGGGCGGCAGCAGGCGCCTGAGGCCAGGATGTCCGAGTAATGGCCGGACATCCTCGCTTCCTGCAGGCCAACGTCAACCACTGCGCTGGGGCTCAGGACCTTTTCCTGCAGTCCATGGCGCAGTGGGACGTGGACGTGGCGGTGGTTGCGGAACCATACTACGTGCCCTCCCGGCCTTATTGGGCCGGGGACCAGGACGGATCCGTGGCCATCGTCGCGAGGCCTGGCGCCAGCCCCCCACTCGTGGTGAGGGGGAGGGGAGCGGGCTACGTGGCGGCGGTTCGGGGAGAGTACGCAATAATCGGTGTGTACTTCTCCCCGAACCGCGACCTGCCGGCCTTGGAGCGGCTGCTCGACGCTCTTGGGTCGGCAGTGAGGCGGCTAGCGCCCGCCCAGGTTATCGTGGCCGGGGACTTCAACGCCAAGTCCACGGCATGGGGCAACCCGGCCACGCAAGCCAAAGGGCGAAGGGCTGGTCGTCTTTGCGACGCCTTCACGGCGGTGTGCAGGGCGGCCATGCCCAACGTTGGGCGTCCGCCCCCAAGGCGGGCGGTCTATTGGTGGTCGGCGGAGATAGCCGACCTCCGGGACGACTGCAACGGGGCGCGTAGAGCGTATACCCGGAGCAGGCGTCGCCGCCCCCGGGACGAAGGAAGGGATAGCCATCTGCACGGTGTCTACGTGGAGAGCAGGAGAGCCCTGCAGATGGCTATAAGTAGGGCCAAGGAGGGAGCGTGGCAGGAGCTGCTGGTGGGCCTAGACAGGGACCCTTGGGGTCGACCGTACAGAGGAGCGCGGAACAAGCTCCGCGCTCAGTCGGCCCCGCTGACAGAGACCCTCCAGCCGGCCCTGCTGGAGAGGGTTGTCGGGGAACTCTTCCCTGACACCCCGCGGGGTTTCGCTCCCCCAAGGATGGCCCGATCGCTGGACTCCAAAGGAGAGGTGGAGGGCGCTTCGCCGACCGTCACCGACCAGGAGATGGAGGCGGTCATTGACCGCCTCCGAAGCAAGAAGAGGGCGCCGGGTCCGGACGGGGTGCACGGAAGGGTGCTAGCCCTAGCCCTCGTGCACCTCGGAGACGGGTTCCGGGAGCTCCTTGACTGCTGCTTGCGGTCGGGGTGCTGCCCGGGACCCTTCAGGGTGGGCCGGCTCGTACTTCTGTTAAAGGGAGATCGGCCCCCGGACTCGGGGTCGGCGGTTCGACCAGTCATTCTGCTGAACGAGGCGGGCAAAGCCCTGGAAAGGGTTGTCGCCTCCCGCCTCGCTCAGCATTTGGAGGATGGCCCGGGCCCGGGCCTCTCGGATGCCCAGTTCGGGTTCCGGGCCAGACGGTCGACCGTCGACGCCATAAGGCGCCTAAGGTCGGTGACGGAGGATGCGGAGCGCGAGGGAGACGTGGTGGTGGCGGTGTCGCTGGACATCGCCAATGCCTTCAACAGCCTCCCCCACAGTACCATCCTGGAGGCCCTCAAATACTTTGAGGTGCCTCCGTACTTGGGGAGACTGTTGAAGGCATACTTGGAGGACAGGGAGGTGCGCTACGAGGACGCGAGGGGTCAGATGATCAGAAGACGCGTCGTGTGCGGTGTCCCACAGGGGTCCGTTCTGGGCCCCATCCTGTGGGACCTCGCATACGACTGGGTCCTGCGGTGCCGTCTCCTCCCCGGGATGAGTGTCATCTGCTATGCATATGACACCCTTGTTACGTCCCGGGGTAAGACCTTTGTGGAGGCGGCGCGGCTGGCCGAAGTCGGAGTAGGACTGGTGGTCAGCCGCATAGAGAGACTTGGGCTTCGGGTCCGATTGGAGAAAACCGAGGCCCTCCTCTTCCGCGGGACCGGTAGGCGGGGCCCCCCCTCGGGAGCGCACCTCCAAATAGGAGGAGAGAGTATAAGGGTGAGTGCCCAGATGAGGTACCTGGGCCTCACCCTTGACGGAAGATGGACCTTCGGTGCCCACTTCGAGCGGTTGGGACCGAAGGTCATCAGAGCTGCGGCGGCGCTGGGTCGCCTCCTGCCCAATGTGGGCGGACCCAGCGCCGCGTGCAGGCGGCTGTACTCCGGCATCTGCCGGAGTATGGCCACGTACGGTGCCCCTATATGGGCGGACGCTCTCTGCGCTCGGAACAGGGCTCAGCTGCGCAGAGCGCAGCGAGTCATAGCGCAGAGGGCGATAAGGGGGTATCTAAGGTAAGGGGGTATATATATGTTGACACTTCCCTGAATTTAAGACCATATGATTATCATGACACCATTGCGTAATCCGATTGAGATCTTCTTGCATCAGTCGAGAACCATTTTCTGACGAAACGTTACAGAAAATTTTCATATCATCAGCGAACATAGAACATTGACAGTGACGCACGCAAGACATAATGTCATTTATGAAAAGTACAAATAAAATAGGTCCCAAGTGTGAGGTACCCCAGAGGACGCAATGTATCTCTCTGATTCGTACCCATTTACTACAACAACCAGTTCCCTATCAGCCAAATACGTCACGAACCATTTAATTAATACGTCACATATACCATACTGAAATTGGAGCTTAAGAATGAGTAATTGATGGTCGACGCGATCAAA
This sequence comes from Pyralis farinalis, assembly GCA_947507595.1. NCBI lineage: Eukaryota > Metazoa > Arthropoda > Insecta > Lepidoptera > Pyralidae > Pyralis > Pyralis farinalis. Next base: position 11,315,218 of record OX382258.1, on the reverse strand, counting down.
TGCACTGGAAAAATCTGTGTAAATAGCATCCATTTGACGATTGCTGTCAACTCCTTCTATAATGGGTGTTAAATAAGAAATGAGATTAGTTAGCACGGATTTCTTAGCTTGGAACCCGTGCTGTTCCGGTCTGATTCGAGACTTGGTATGTTTCGTGAGTATCGGTCATAACAGTGACTCGAACAATTTAGAAAAGGAAGACAAAATGGATATGGGCCTATAGTTATGAACGTCATCACTATCTCCCTTCTTAAAAATTGGCACTATACGAGCGCGTTTCCATTCGGATGGGAAAATTCCACTACTGAGAGACGCGTTGAAAATAAGCTTCAATGGGTAAGGCAGAACCTTAGCACATCGCTTTAGAAAGATGGGGGGGATTCCATCGGGACCAGCTCCCTTGTTTGTATCCAGCAACTTTAGTTGTTTCAGGATATTATACTCGCTAATATTTGCCGAACTTAACCTGCATGCAGAATTCGATTGAGTTCCATGAACAGTGCCCAGAGGAGAATGATGATTCAGTCGAGAATCACTGTAGATTGATCTGAAATGAGATGCAAATAAATTTACGATATCCGGACCACAGGACGCTTCCTGTCGATCACCACCGTGCATAGCAGAAGGCAGAGCGTTAGGAGATGCACCCTTTCTCTGTTTAATAAAGCTCCAGAATGCTTTAAGACTTCTCAGATTAGTTTCAATACTGTTAATGAAATTACTGTAACAAGTATTTTGCAACTTTACACATCGCTTTTTTAAAATATCAAACTCATACTTGTCACGAGGATTGTGAAATTTGCGTACCCTATGTCTTAATTTCTCTTTTTCCTTCAAGAGCCGTATCAATTCAAAATTGAACTAAGCTGGGTATGCACGCTTGCGAGATTTACGTTTTGGCACAAATTAGAATATAGAATAATCTACACGACAAATAATCTACACCCTCCGTATCTTTCACAATTACCTGTATAAATATAATCAACCCATCAACATCATATCAACCCATACTCACTTCATTACTGGAGTACGGGTTCTTATTTCAAACAAAAGACCTTAGAAGATATGTACCGAAACTACTCAATTACGGATTGTCGGAGTCGTTGGAATATTTTCATATGTTTTTGTACTTCAATTATACGCTTGTACGACTAAAATGTAACTGTAAAATTTCAAGTCTGTACGTGAAACTTTCTGAGACAGACTAGCAGACGAACAGGCAGACATGTAAATACTCGTAATCTAATTTAGTTCCTTATTTTTTTTAATACCTATCATCATATTGTAATTTGCCAACAAATTGTTATAACAGTTTGGCGAACATAATAATTTGTACTATGTAACTGTATCGTGTAAATAAATAAATAAAAACAATATAAATCAGTTGAGATTGCGCAAGCTTGCATTGCCAGAGGAACACCTGGTTCGTCAACAAATCAAATGTTGACGAACCAGGTCAATAAATATTAACTTACGTGTATGGTGGATGTTGAAACTGACGACTTATCCAAATAAACTTCTTCCGAAAGCAGTGGTCTTTAAAATGTTTGAAACATATGCGACTGTACTCGGCTCCCAATTCTGTCGTCCAGTAGCAAAAATCCATGCATTACGCACACTGACGACTTTAGGAAATCTAAAAAATAAACATACATCTAAGATTAAACATGTTAACATTTTTAATTTAAAAATAAATAAATACATTTTGACGAAAAATTATAAACAAAGAAGTATACAAAAAGTAAGAAGTTAAAAAAAAGGTCTGTACGCATATAATACCAATACCAAGATAGAACGTGATAGATGTATACAGTTCCTCATAAGAAGGAAAGAGACAGATAAAATATTTTTTGTCCCTGTCATAGTTTCACTATTTTGTGTTTGCCACAAAAACAAATTCGTGGCAAACAATCAGTTCGTTCCTTGTAGTACAACAAATTGTTTGCATAAATTACTAAATATAAGCGAAATATTAGTGCATATTTGTGTTCTTTTGCTTGTTTGGGGTTGTCTTTTTACTTTAACAATGGTACGTTGCTGTGTAAAAGGCTGCAAACGCCTCAGCAAAAATACGAAAACATAACCTTTCATACGTAAGTATAAAGTTTTAATAGTTGTTATCAAATATTTTGCGAAAATTAGATACACATGTAGTTTTTAAATAAATTGTTTGTATAATAACGTAAAAACAATGAAAATATCGGTTTAATTTACAAATAGTATTTCTAGTAAAAACCGCCTAAATCTTGAAGGTTGTCTGTGGGTAATGCGTCAGCCATTTTCTGTTGTATTTTCAATTTATCGGTATAATGAGCGTTTTAGGGTTACCAGTATGTAGTATGGGAAAACACCCCGAAATTATGGGTAAATTATATGCGTACAGACACCTTTTTTTTAACTTCTTACTTTTTGTATACTTCTTTGTTTATAATTTTTCGTCAAAATGTATTTATTTATTTTTAAATTAAAAATGTTAACATGTTTAATCTTAGATGTATGTTTATTTTTTAGATTTCCTAATGTCGTCAGTGTGCGTAATGCATGGATTTTTGCTACTGGACGACAGAATTGGGAGCCGAGTACAGTCGCATATGTTTCAAACATTTTAAAGACCACTGCTTTCGGAAGAAGTTTATTTGGATAAGTCGTCAGTTTCAACATCCACCATACACGTAAGTTAACATTTATTGACCTGGTTCGTCAACATTTGATTTGTTGACGAACCAGGTTTTCCTCTGGCAATGTAAGCTTGCGCAATCTCAACTGATTTATATTGTTTTTATTTATTTATTTACACGATACAGTTACATAGTACAAATTATTATGTTCGCCAAACTGGTATAACAGTTTGTTGGCGAGTATATATGATGATAGGTATTAAAAAAAATAAGGAACTAAATTAGATTACGAGTATTTACATGTCTGCCTGTTCGTCTGCTAGTCTGTCTTAGAAAGTTTCACGTACAGACTTGAAATTTTACATAGTTACATTTTAGTCGTAGAAGCGTATAATTGAAGTACAAAAACATATGAAAATATTCCAACGACTCCGACAATCCGTAATTGAGTAGTTTCGGGACATATCTTCTAACCCGTACTCCAGTAATGAAGTGAGTATGGGTTGATATGATGTTGATGGGTTGATTATATTTATACAGGTACAATTGTGAAAGATACGGAGGGTAGTCGTGTAGATTATTCTATACCAATTATTTATACCACGTTAATCAAGTTAATCACGCACACACGCATGCTTTTGTGTCAACACATAAATGTTAATCAAGCATTTTATATTGTCTGAATTTGTAAACTTTTAAATATGTAAAGCTCAATTAAATTATAGTATTGACAGTAGTTTTAATATAATGTTAGTACTAGTCTGTCGATATTACATGTTAATAATGTGTTACAAAATTAAAATTGTCCTATTTTCCAGACCGATTATCCAGGGCTTCCAATAGCGACGGACACTACATTAACACCATGAAAATTAAAGCTTACTTTTGAATTGAGACTAAAACATTACTGGCTGAGTCACGCAAGAAGAAATTAGCTATATTAACGTCAAAAACTAAACGACTTGAAATAAAAATGCTGAACTATCTGTCATTATACAAAATTTTAATGTAATCGATGTATAGATGATAGATATCATTATACAAGTTAGAGGAAAAGAGTGAACTAGGGAATTAAGGGACCGTAGCAGTTTACCACCTTTTGAGTACAATATGTGAAAGGATAATCCTGGATCAATGGTAGCTTTAGTTTAAGTTTAATGAAAACCATGATGCGCTATACAAAATGTTTAAAAACAAAGATTGTTTACCTTTGTTTAATATTTACACTTAAATCATACCTGGCACTAATTCTTTTTAACATGACAATTATTGAAAATTTTTATGCGATATGTTTAATTTTAAGAAGGAATAATCCGCATTTATTGTGTAAAGAAGATTAAACTAAAAACCGTGTATGTAAGTGTGACCATGAATATTCGACGGCTGTTTCATTCGCACGATATTTATATAAATACACGATGTAGAAAAATCGATCTAATAATATTGATTTCAAGAATAAAAACTATGAAAAAATAAACATTAATATGTTTGTAAGGCACGAATATTTTTATTTACAAATTGTCTATAAAGTGTTTTTTATCTTTTATCTCATATCTGTTAACGAATAACTGAATTCATGATGAATAAGGATTAAGAAAATACTTTGAATAAAGCTAAATCAGTTTATATTTCATAATGACATCAACAAAACTAGTTACTATCGCAACCATCGCTTCTCAATGGTAGGCATAAATAACAAAGGAGGCTTACTGCCTTAACATCCCGCTCTGTTTGTAATGCCTGACATTTTTGCAATGTTCCAGTATTCCGGGTCTATATAGAGGCTTTGTTAACATACCTGCCAGTTGTCTTTTAGCTGGCACTTTACAGACCTTAATTGTGCCGTTTGTTACGCACTCTCTTATAAAGAATGATCTTATTCTTATATGTTTCGTTCGGTGATGATATTCATGCGGCGGATTCTTGGCTAATTGGATTGCAGATTCATTATCAATATACAGAGTCGTAACACTCTCCTCATTTGTGATATCCTTTAAAATCCTCTTCAGTCATATTATTTCACATGCAGTTTCACTGGCTGCAATGACTTCTGCTTCTGTTGATGAAATGGCAACAGTAGATTGTCGTTTGCTTCGCCATGAAATTGGAACTCCAGCAAATAAGCGTAATATGCCGGTAGTTGACCGTCCTGTATCACCGTGATCAGCATCGCTGTAACATTCCAGTCCAAGTGCTTCATCACTTTTGTAGATAATTCCTTTATTCAATGTTCCTTTCAGATAGCGTAATATCCGCTTGACGGTTTGAATATCTTCTATTGTAGGATTATCTAAATTACGTGATACAACATTTACAGCAAATGCTATGTCGGGTCTGGTACCTGTCATTAGATAAGATAGCGCTCCTACTATCTGCCGATATGGGAATTGTGCTGTAGATATTTCCTTCTCTTTCTTTACAGCATCAGATTTCAGAATTGGTGATGGAACCGGTTTACAGCCATCCATACCAAATTTATCTAATATGCGTTTGGCATATCCTTCTTGATGAAGCTGGATTGAACCATCCGAGTCTCTTTCTATTTCAATTCCCAGAAAATAATTTCCGGGCTTGACTGTAATTCTGAAACGTCTCTTCATCTCTTCTAAGAACTTTGCCGTTTCTTTGTCACTTGTGGAAGCAAACAACCCATCATCCACATAAAGGGCTAATATAATTTTTTCTTTGCCATTGTTCCTGATAAAAAGACAAGGGTCTGCAGCACTCTGTTTGAAACCAGTCTCAATGATATAGTCAGTAATACATCGGTTCCAACAGCGTGGTGCCTGTTTTAGCCCATAAAGACTCTTTTTTTTAGCTTGAATACTAATTTTTGATCAGCGACATACCCTTCCGGAGGTTTCATATAAATCTCCTCGTCCAGTTTTCCATATAAGAATGCAGTTGATACGTCAAATTGACTGAGAGTCATTCTTTCTTTAGCAGCATCACTTATCACTGCTCTTATTGTACTACATCTTGCTACGGGACTGAATGTCACAAAGAAATCTAACCCTTCCTTTTGAGAATATCCTTTAATGACCAATCTGGCCTTGTATTCATCAACAGTATTATCAGGATTCATTTTAACCTTGAATAACCATTTACTTGCAATCGCTTTTCGACCTTTTGGTAATGCAGTCAATTCCCATGTTTCATTTTCTTTTAATGAATTTATTTCATTGTTAATGGCCTCTTGCCATTTATTACGATCTGCATAAGACATAGCTTCCTTAAAAGTTTTAGGTTCAACGATTGAATTGTTGTATGTTGCATTACAGACAAAATCTTTATATCGATTTGGAGCTTTAATACTAGTCCTGTCTCTAAGAGTAATTTGTCCTTCATGAGCATTTTCATCTATCATTAGAGATTCATCCTCAGCACATTCAAAGTCCTCTATTTCAGATTCATCTTGTTCTACAACTTCTCTTTGTACGTTCTCTTGCTGTTCATCCATTTCGTCATGATGAGATACTGGATCTTCCAAGGGTGCTTGCTTGTCTGTGGAGTTATCGTGTTGTACAGACATTTCTCGTGATAAATCTCCTTTTTGAAAATTTGGTAGCTCATACAGAAATAATTTATTGTTTGGCGATGATGTTGAAGATTGAGAAACATCCAGGGCGTTCTTTATCTTATTGCATTCTAGTAATGGAATTTCTTCAAAAGTAACTTCTCTTGATCTAATCAACTTGTGATTATCCTTATCCCAGATTCTGTATCCTTCATCTCCGTCATACCCAATTAATATCCCCTTCTTAGCTTTTTTTCTAATTTTTTCCGATGAGATTTAGGAATATGAGCGTAGCATTTTCAACCAATGATCCTTAAGTGTTTGATACCAGGTTTCTTTTTATGCCATAATTCGTAAGGTGATAACCCTGTCACACTTGTTGTGCCAGTGCGATTTAGTATATGCACGGCAGTATTAATAAGCTCTGCCCAAAGACCTTGCGGTAGCTCTTCATGAGCGTGCATCATTGCTCGAGCTGCTTCAACTACTGTTCGATTCTCTCTTTCAATACAACCGGCTTGTTCGTGAGTATAGGGCATCGCCAGTCTTTGTGTTATGCCGTGTTCTCTTAAAACATTTTGAAATAATTTACTTTCAAATTCTCCTCCGTTATCACTTAGTATTTCTTTTACAGTGTACCCTGCAACTTTGACTTCAGCCAGCATTTGTTTAAGCTTTATCCAAGCTTCAGATTTTTCCTTTAAGAAATATATATATCGATACCGGGTAAAATCATCTTTGAACATAATGAAATACCGATATTTAGAGATAGAATAGGCAAAGGGTCCACATAAGTCAGTATACAATAGCTCCCCAGGTTGGGTAGCTCTTATTCTAGAACCAAACTTGTCTATGCGCTTTGCCATATATACAGCCTTCACAAAGATCTGTCTGACTATCCTTTATTTTCAATCCAAACTCTCTTTCCATTACCTCCTTCACATGTCTTTTGTTTCGGTGAGCCATTCTCTCATGATAAACTTGTAGTGGATTATTCATTACTAGGTTAACCTTTGGATCAGTAGACATCCTCGTACATTTTAAATTTAATTTATAAAGCCCACCATTTATCTCTCTGTCACCAATTAGCATAACCTTTCCATCTACTTTTAGTGTACATTCATTTGGCGTCGACTCAAAGACTGTGTTATGAGAGTGATCATGTGCAGCAAGAATAGAGAAAATATTTACCTTGATATTTGGAACATACCACACATCTTTGAGTAAGATTTGCTCTCGTCTTCCATAGATAATAGCCTCAGTACAGATATTACCCTTACCTATTGCTTCTACAGTTTGACCATTTGCTGTCGTCACTGTGTTGTAGCCTTTAAAATATTCAAATGTTTAATAAAAATCGGCTCCATTCGTGATATGATTTGTTGCACCATTATCGACGAACCAGCTATGCTTATTTGCAGCAAAAGATACATCCAAAGTAGAAATGTATAGGGTTATATTATTATATATTATCAGTCTCGCGCACGCATCCACCTGTGCTGCGCGTGTTTCGCGCGCGAGTCTGTTATTGTACGCAAAAATGTCGTGTACCGTGAAGTGCAATAACTGTAATATTGTAATTGACGAGCTTTTGGCTTACGTGCAAAATAAAATATCGATTTCTGATGAAGAAACCTTGGTGCGAATATGTACGTCTTTTTATACGGGTGATCAAATTCAAAAATCACACGCGTTATTATTTGAGTCGGTGTCATCCGAAATAAGAAAAATTGCACGAAAAGGAAAAGGAAAGGAAGATCGTGTTCTGTACGACATAATCAATTTCTTCAAAATCACGGAGCCTGATGTGCTGCCTGTTTTTGTAGCTCGAGACCTCGAGAGGCTACCTTCATTAACCCTGGACCATTTGGATGTTTCCAAGCTCCTAAAGGATCTAACACGGGTTCAAGCTGAAGTGAAGGAGATTAGAGCAACTTATGTGACTATGGAACAGCTAGAAGATATGAAGGAGTGTATTAATAATACTAGAAATCGCTCGCCGCCTTTTTCTACCGTTAAAATAAATATGAAGAGAGGCGTGTATCGTAATAGCGGCCCAATAGGCTTATCGCTATTAGACGAGTCTATTGCAAACAATGAAAGCATAGCTAGTTGTGAGCCTGTTGCAGCAGCGAGTGATTTAATTTCACATTATAGAAAAGGTGACACGAAACAGTTGGAGGGTATGCGCGACGATGGTTCGCCCCAACAGACGACGGTTTTAGTAGCGGGAAGAAGCGGTGACTTAGACATGCACTTCGAGTGCAATGAGTCACCGCGTAGAAACCGACAGCGACAACCGAGCGATCAGCTGACTAACAGCGCAGTCAACTCAAATAATAATGTATCCTACGCGCAAGTCGCAAAGTCGAATACGGAGTGGACAATTGTCGAAAAAAAGAAAAGAAAATTGAAAAACCGCGTCGAAGGAAAGTCAGGAACAGTCGTGGTCGAGGCTGACGAGATGTTTCGTGCAGCGGAGAGAAAAATACCTCTGTTTATAACCAATGTGCACAAAGGTACAACAGAATCGGATATTGTTCGATATATTTGTAAAAAAACACAGGAAACAGTCAAGTTAGAAAAATTATCCATTAGGCGTGAACGTGATTACAACGCTTATAAATTCTTTGTTGCACAACACAAACTTTCATTGTTTCTAGATGACAAAATATGGCCACAAGGAATAATTTTCCGCCGCTTTATAAATTTTAAATTGAATCGTAAGAATGAAACTTCTGTTACAGAAGGCGGCTCTTCAATTATAAATTAGTATGGGCGATGATAATAATACATACAAATTTGTTACTTTCAATTGCAAAAACGTGAAACGTTCCGTAGATAACATACGTGAGTTATGTAAGACGTGCGATATTATTGCATTGCAAGAGACGTGGTTATTCTCAGAGGAAATTTCGTTTCTGAACACAATAAGTGACGACTTCTGCTGTACGGGGGTATCGGCTATGGATTCAACGGCCGGGATTCAACGAGGTCGCCCTCACGGAGGAGTAAGTCTGCTGTGGAGACGTAGTGTTTTTCAGAATGTAGTTGTTATTGAGTGCAGTAGCCCACGTATTTGTGCTATTAAAATAGTGTTACAAGAAAAATCGTTGTTAGTGATGTGCGTCTATATGCCGACAGATGAGGCAGTCAACCTAATGGATTTTACGGATGTGCTTAGCTCGGTAAGTGCTACAATAGACAATTGCGGTATAGACAGTGTGTACATATTGGGTGACTACAATGCTCATCCATTTGAACGATTTTACTATGAACTAATGAACTTTTGTACGGATCAAGAGTGGTCATGCATAGATATTGATATGTTAGGTATATCATCTGATACATACACGTCTGTTAGTGATGCACATGCGTCAAAGAGATCGCTCGATCACTGCATAGTGACGAAGGCAGCGATGAATTCTGTACAGCGTGTTTACGTTATTCATGATGTATTTTGGTCAGATCATTACCCGCTTGTATTGGAATGTAATTTGAATGTTATTAGGGCATTGAGGTCATCTAATTATATTTATAAAAATGCGATCGTGTGGGGGGAAAGAACGCCCGAAGAAGTAGATATCTATCAGAAAGAATCTCACAAGAGGTTGAGACTTATTGATTTCCCACCTGAGTTGCTATATTGTAGTGATAGGATGTGTCACGATACTAATCATAGAACTGACATAGATCGACTATATAAAGACATTGTGCAGGCACTTACCTCCTCTTCCATAATAGGTCATAAATGTAGAAAACCTATTAAAAGGGTGGTCGCAGGATGGAACAAACATGTAGCTCAAGCGCACGGGAGGGCTAGGCTAGGTTTCAACCTGTGGGTGTGGCATGGTAGGCCTGCTTCAGGTAATATTTATGAGGAAATGTGTGAGACTAGAAAAATTTTCAAGTCACGATTAAAGTGGTGTCAAGATCACGAAAATCAAATTAAGATGGATATTTTAGCTTCTCATCATGCAAAAAATGATTTTCGTTCATTTTGGAAACACACAAACAGGTTGCAGCATAGACCTGCCATCCCCATGAGCATTGATGGAGTGAGTGACCCTGAACAGATAGCTAATCTGTTCATGGATCATTTTATTGTAAGATCGCCACTGGGACCTTCATGTTCGACATTGAATGCTGTGCCCGACGTGGATAGGGAAATAACATTTATGTGTAAAGAAATAAGTCATGTAATTAAAACAATGTCAAGAGGAAAATCCCCTGGCCACGACGGGCTCAGTATTGAGCATCTCAAGTCTGCTGGATCGCACTTGCCTCGTGTTCTGGCCATGCTATTTAACTTCTGCCTTACGCATGCTTACATGCCTACTGATATGATACGGACTGTGGTCGTCCCTATTGTGAAAAATAAAACAGGCGACCTAGCTGATAAAAATAATTATCGACCAATATCGTTGGCAACTGTTATTTCTAAAGTATTTGATAGCGTGCTTAATACACATCTAAATAAATATGTAAAACCTCATGATAACCAATTTGGCTTCAGACCAAAATTGTCGACTGAAACCGCTATACTGTGTGTTAAGCACGCAGTCAACTATTATACGAAGCGCAAAACCCCAGTATTTGCGTGTTTTCTGGATCTGACGCAGGCTTTTGACCTGGTAGGATATTTTGTGGGAAAAACTTGAGAAAGTAAACTTGCCCGTGGAGCTCATAAACCTGTTCAAATATTGGTATGGAAACCAGGTCAACAATGTAAGATGGGAAGGTACCATATCTAGACCATATGGTTTGGAGTGTGGGGTGAGACAGGGGGGACTGAGTTCGCCAACACTCTTCAACCTGTATGTGAACGAACTAATAGGTGAACTCAGTAGTACCAGAGTCGGTTGTTATATAGACGGTGTCAGTGTCAACAATATCAGCTACGCTGATGATATGGTGCTGCTGAGTGCGTCTATCTGCGGCCTGAGAAAACTGGTGGCTAAATGTGAAGAGTATGCTATATCCCATGGTTTGACCTATAATGTTAAAAAGAGCCAAGTCATGGTTTTTCAGGCCGGGAGTAAACATTATGACAAGATGCCTCCCGTTTTATTAAATAATAACGTATTGCAGCGAGTATATCGGTTTAAATATCTAGGCCACATGTTGACTCCCGACCTTAAAGACGATGACGACATAGAGAGAGAACGAAGGGCATTGTCAGTGAGAGCAAACATGCTGGCTCGCAGGTTCGCACATTGTTCACGTGAAGTTAAAGTAACGCTATTTAGAGCCTTTTGTACATCTTTTTACACGTGCAGCCTGTGGGCTAGAGGTACTAAAGGGGCTTACAGCGCCCTTCGTATACAATATAATAACGCGTTTAGGGTGCTGTTGAGACTACCTCGCTACTGTAGTGCATCGGGGATGTTCGCGGAAGCCAGAGTGGACTGCTTCCATGCTACCATGCGTAAGAGGTGTGCGTCCCTGGTGCGCAGGGTGCGGGGGGGCACCAACAGCATCTTAAACATGATCGCCAGCAGACTTGACTGCTCATACGTGAACCATTGCTGTAACATATCGGGTGGCATGGTGCAGGAATGGATCACAAATTAATGTAAGGTTTTATGTTATTTCATTTTTACTAATACTAGTTTTTGTACATATCTTTTACTAACAAAATGTGAGTCCTGGTTACTTGAATAAATATTATTATTATTATTATAGTGACTTTGTTGGCCTCTTTGGGTGGTCTTCTGTCAGCAATCCATTTCGTACATTGTCTTACTCTATGTCCAGTTAGTCCACAATATTTACATTTTAAATATTTTTCTTTGCACTTTTATTAGTTTTCGTAATCAATGCTTCACTAGTGCTCGCATTCTCTGTTTTATTCAGTAATGATTTTTCATGGACACACAGCTGCGTAGTAAGATTATCTATTGTACGATCCCTTTTATTCATTAATAACCAGCTTGACTTGAAGGCAAAGAATTCTTCTGGTAAAGTTTACAAAATCTTACAGATGAGAAGCATCTCTGGTAATTTTGAATCTAACTGACAGTTTAATTCATGCCAGATATTCTTTAACGCAGAAATATGAGTTGCCAAACAGTGCTCCGGTTCTTTTTTATAACTAAAGAATCTTAGACATAGTTCATAGCTTTTATCTTCACTATTTTCTCCATACAGCCAGTTCAATTCATCCCAAACCTCTTTTGAAGTCGTTAGACGCATAAAATGATTCAAATTTTCATCAGTCATATTTGTTGTCAAGAGAATTAAAGCTGCACTATCAGTATACATGAAATCTTGTAACTCTTTTTCATACTTAGCTTTATTGATTTCCGTTGCCGTTTTATCTGGAGCTTGTGGCTTACATCGCCTACCTTCGATAATATCTAGGGCTCCAGGAATAGCTTTTAGAATAACGGTTATTCTGTATTTCCATGACTTGAAGTTTTTTGTATCCAGGTGTCCTATCTGCACTTTTGATGCCTCTACAATACCCCTGTCCATAGTGGTAGTCGGCTAGTACAAATTTTCCGTACGAATTTATTAGCTCAAAATTCTTTCCCAGAGTAAAACTTCTATCCTTACTTAAACGATATTTGCTCTGCTACCATGTTAACGAATAACTGAATTCATGATGAATAAGGATTAAGAAAATACTTTGAATAAAGCTAAATCAGTTTATATTTCACAATGACATCAACAAAACTAGTTACTATCGCAACCATCGCTTCTCAATGGTAGGCATAAATAACAAAGGAGGCTTACTGCCTTAACAATATCTATGCCTATATTTAGTATCATGTCATCGCTTGTATTTTAAAATATATGTCTAAAATAGAAAAATATATTGTTTAATTTATATAACTCTGCTAGGTTTGACCAATCTCCTATCCTTATTCCAATGATTTCACAGATCTTACTGAAACTAACTCAGGCTTACTATTAATTAATAGATCTATACAGTAACTCGATTTGCGAAAAAAAATAAACTATTATAATAATATTAAAGTGCAAATATGTTTGTTGATCTATTCAGATACTGTAGTTTTCATACGTATGTAAATATTAACTTTTATTACTTTGTGTGTAGAAATGGCTGTATCGACTTATTTGATTTTTTTACATTGCTAATATCATATTATGAGTATATTATTATAGCACACAATACACATTCTATGCAGGTTTCTGGTAAACAGTTATCTGGGTATTGAAATTAAACTATTTTTAACGGAAGTATCGCGTGTTTTATTTATTTTGTTGAAACCTGACGTTTATCTGGGTACATTGTAAATTTCAAATTGCCGAAACGCATTATGTAGTGGGGTAAATTTTCCACAGTCTGGTAACCTTGTTATTGAATGTACTTTTGTTGCCGTCCCTTACGGGTGTACGCATTTGTCAACTCTAGGTATATACTTTCTCTGAGGATTGTTTTGTTTGGCCCTGGAAATTCTTCTTCCCGCGCTTTTGAGCAGTGACATTGTTGTTATACTTGAAATATTTACAATTCAGTAAAAAAATAGTTTTATGTGACAATTTCGATAGTATTTTGTAACATAAGTGCTAGTGAATTATACAGTAATGAAAAAACTCAAATAAAACACGTTTATGCACTTTATGGAAGGCGTGAATAATCGCGTTAATGTTAATACTTGCACTTGTACAGATTCCACTTCATAATTTTTATTAATAATTATTTTTACCGACCGGTTTTGCCTTTACGGCATTATCAAGGTATATTATACAATACAACCCACCAAGCGCCTACAATCAACAGTATCAACATAATAAGGCGCGAATAAGTTCATCAACATTACGGATGGTATTTAAACTGGGTTGATTGGGTCTAGGTAGCCTTCCCAAGTATCTTTTCAGCACAGTTCCTGAAGCTGGAACATAGAATTAAGATTTTCAAATGGTTCTACTGAAGACTTTGCTGTATGGGCTAGATCCCTTTGCCTTTCCCCTCGGGGATAAAACGAACCAAAAGAAAAATTGTTTGGCCATGTCCATGTCAAATTTACAAAATTACAAATAAAATAACTTGGAAAATTTTTAAGTCAGTTATATATTTTCAAAAATAAAACAAAATACGCGGGCATAACTATTAAAACTTCTACAAAATTTGCTATAATTGAATCAATATGAAAAAGGGTCTATTAGACGGTATAGTCGCCAGTTCTAAGACACGGGTTCGTTGCGTATTTTGCGGAGTTCACATACCAAAAGCTAACAAATGCATAGAACAACACACAAACGGCGCCAAGCACAAAGAAAATATAATTCTGATGGCAGAGAACGGGATGCTTTTTAAAAATGATGAATTGTTCTGCAAACCTTGCGACAGAACAGTAGAAGCCGAAATGTCCGTGTCTTCGCACACAGAGGTCGAAAGTCATGCGAACTGGCGGGCTGCTATAGATGACCTCACAGACGGTGAGTTCATCAAGCTAGAGCCGTATCTATCATCTGAAAACGAGAATGCCTACTGTGACGTGTGCAGTCAAGACGTAAACTGCACTTTGCAGGCATTAGAGACGCATGTAAACAGTATTCCTCATAGAGCTAATATCATGGAGAGACTAAAACCTATGAATGGAATCTTTCCTACAGATAATAATGATGAAGTTTACTGCAAAGTGTGTGATGTATACATCGATAATACTATACAGAGTGTTTTAGAGCACATTGATGATGATGAGGAACACATAGAATGGTTTACGCAACATGAGGACCTTATTGAAGATCAGGATATATCCCTGGCTCCATATCTTAGCAATGAACATGAAATACACATATACTGCAAACGATGCGACATAGAAATTATCTGTGATATTCAAAATATTGTGGAGCATATTAACAGTGAATCTCATCTTAATATGGACAATATCTTACAGTGAAATTATTAATATTGCTTTAACTTATTAATTTATTGTTAATCTAGTATTATTTGTTTCTTATGATTACAGGTTACCATAAAATGACAAATTATGAAATGGTAAAAAGTTAAAATGTATTCAAAAGTTCCACTTGATATACTATGGCATACTCCAAACTACATTTAGATGAAGTGCACAGAGAGTTTAAGCTAACAAAATACTTTTGCATTCTTAACCCTTCGAAACCCGGGTGATCGAATACGACCGCAAAATGTATGGGAAAACGTATATAACGGGTTCTGACAGGTCACATGTATAGTAGTGTACACCCATTTATCTACTGGTATCTAACAACATTGTTTTGCTGTTTTTGATTTCTGCATTGTTTTAAATGGAACCTGTTGTATTTTGCTAAATGAAAATGAAAACCTTGATATATTACAGGTAATTTTTTTTTAGTAATAAGTTTCATGTAGTCATAACACACAGATAAGTTATTAATCTTTTGATCTCCTCAACTTGACATGAGACATATAATTTTATTGATTAATTGCAAATTTTAAAAACCTCGCTTATGTGCCACTTAATATTGATATCACTTAACTGAAGGCGTATGGTGCATTGGTATCATGACATTGAAATCTCATTTAACGCAAATGGCCCATTGATGGAAATGAATGGCTGTAGTATCAGTTATGCATCCTACATTGCTGCATATTCTCTATATAACATTGTCAGTTGTGGTAGTCAAAAGATTAATTCTGATTTTTAATTGTGATCATTTTTGATTCTGTTTATTTAATCTGATGAGTTAAGTTCTAATGTCATATAAAAGACTTATTATTCCTGGCTTTAAAAACATTACTTTAATTGTCTTTAATTTTAAATTTATATTTAAAAAATGCCTATTATCATTAAGCTGTAAATTAATGTTAAAAAATGTATAATGGGTAGTATTTAAAGTAGTATTGAAATATTTAAATTTTTGTTTGATATATATCCGTAAATATACACATTTCCCCCTATTTATTTAAATTCTGAACTAAATAAAATTATTATTTCAATAATTCCTAATAAATTTTATTCTTGTCTTTTAACAAGAAAAATAATCTATTTATCCATAAATTCAATAGATCAAATCCCTTGTGGGGTAGGCAGAGACATGAGCACCTAACTCGCTCCTTACACCCGTCACTCAATTCTTTAATATTTCTTTAATACAAAAATCTGTCATAATAATCTGTTAAGTTATTATGATTGATCCATAGGCAACTGCATATATATTTTAAATATTTAATATGTTTACGTAATACTAGTGATAATTGCCACATAATTGTCTGTGAGCCACGTACTTTCGTCAATCATCTCTGACGAAAACTCGTAAAATGCTTCAGAGTTGTATCATGAAGCCATGTGAACCTCAGCTGCGGTTCCGTGGGTGTGTTGAGTAGTAGTACGCTCCAACGTACGACTTCTCGGTTGAAAATTTATCAACTTATAGGAAAAAAGAAACGTCAGCTGATCACACGAACATGAAATACATATAGGTATGTTTAGTGATTTATTCTCAATTGAAAATTTATCAGATGATGGTTTACCTCTCAGAATACAGAATAAACCAGAAGGAGCCTACAGCCGATAATACATGACGTCCACTGTGTCCAGAAACAATTCGCAATCCCCCACACTCCTCATACTTCCCACCCGTACAGTGTTCCTAGCTTAGTGAGAGTTCGCCTCTTTTAGGGTAAATTAAAAGTGTAATATTAAAGATGTTATATTAATATACTGTTATCATAGACGTAATAAAATAGTCAGACGGAATCTCGCTGAGAAACAACTGAAGCACCACAATGGCGGCATGTAAATATGGTTGAGTGTCAAGTGGGTTGCCAGATGGAAAAAAAATTCCATTTTATAACTATTTTTTTATACCACTAAGGTGGCAATCACGCATACGGCCTGCCTGATGGTAAACATTTACCGTAGCCTATGGGCATTTGCAGCACCAGGGGTGTCACTCATGCGTTGCCGACCCTCTAAAAACCTCTTCACGCATTTCTTGAAGAACTCCATGCTGTAATCCCTTGGAAAAACCGGCTGGGAGCTCATTCCACAGCTTGAGAGAAACTAACTAAAAAGAAATAAAAAAAATGATATGATTCGTTACTGTCTTTGGAACTCCAATTTTATAGATCGTTGATTTGTAACTTGTATTTTTTAAAATAAGTATTTATGAAAATAAATTAAACACATGAAATAGAACATTACATATTCCTTTTATTATGTAGGATAAACAGATGCATACTTATTTGAAATAAATAATGCCCAAACAAATACACCAATTTTAATGACCAGACGAGGCTCTGGCGAAAGAGAGGTAGGGTACGACGTTAGCCTGACTGGGGAAGTACCTCCACCTCACAGAAGACGCAGCCACTCCTCGAAATGTATATTGCATATTACACTGGATTTAGATGGAATCCAGCCGCTTTCTTTTCTGGACTCTCTTATGATTTGTACCGAATCATTCTTTCAAATGATGCATTCATTTGACGATGGACATCTAAAAAATATTAAAGGTATGAATAATAGTTGTTCAGTAAAAGAATTATATATATAATTCTTTGTAATATATATATAATATAGTAAAAGAATTAATAAACTTACATAGTTTATATGTCTATTTAAACAAAATTAGGTATCTGAATTAAGTAAGAATTACAAGAGAACAAAAGAAAAATGATCTCCCACATTTACGCTAATTTGGAAGTGTGAGTTATGGCAACACCGGTCGATTTATTGTTTTGAAAAATTAATTTAAGTGAAAACGATTATTTAGTCAGAAAAATGACTTGCTTATCTTTGAAAAGTAATCCCTTGGCTTTTTTTAATTGTACCACTATGGTATCCACAGCTCTTCACCACGCACGACGGTATTATTATTTTTTTTTCGACAAAGTTATCACGTGGCGAGGTGTCGGTGCGTAATGGCGGGCAGTAGACTTACTATGGTGTGAATGTGTGCGTGTCGGCTCGTACGCATAGCGGCTGACTTACTATGGCGGTGCTTCAGTGTTTAGTTCGGGAGACGGTGTCTGCTTTTTTTATTACGTCTATGACTGTTATGCATAAATAAATGTTTTAGTAAAATAAAACACAAGTAATTTACAAAAAATATGTCTTTACTTAGGTACCTTTTGTTGTACTAATAATATTGCCGTTTTGATTCTGAGGTAATCAATACATTTTTACGTTTCTACAAATGAAGAAGTCTTACTCTTTGCTTTTATAATTTCATCAGTGGGGAACTGAAATTCCACATATAATAATTAGAATAGTTTTACACAAAACAATTTTGTAAAATAACTACTATTTACACAACTTCACATATGCAGACTATATACCAAAAATATTAGTTAATAATATTTCAATCATTATTATTAAGTCAATAATTATTATTTATTTCAGGTAATATTTATATTAAAGCTCATATCGTAAATACCTTAAAATTAAATAAATGTATTTACATATTTTATATTAAACAAACTATTTTTTAATTACTTAACATACATTTATTATTTATTTCATCAATGTCAACTTAATAAAAAAAGTAGGGAAAAGAAACCAGTAAAACTGGCAACATGAACAAAATGGACTCGCCCAAATTGTTTACCACTATCAACGAGTAAAAGAAATTCATTATTTAAATAAAATGAGATGTAAATGCGCTAGTTACACAAGAAATGTGATCCCATCTTGTTTTTTTTATGCTTCTAACTGCGATCTTGCAGGTGGGAACCGCACAAGACGGCATTATTTAATAAAAACTATCGAGAAATTTTTACGCGTAAGTTTTTTTTTTCTTTTTTGATTTTCGCCCAAGAAAGTTGAAGGCCCACAAAGGAAGGACCAACCCACACCCGGGTGTGCATTGGTCATTCCTCCGTGAGGGGCAGCCTCCGGAAAACGGGAGGGAGGAGGTGAAATCTTTTAAAGATACCATTTCGTGCGAACGAACTGATTATGTCGGATTTCCACCGACTAAAACACCCCCTGGGACTGCCTTTAGCCGGGAGGGCTACAAAGACTTCATCTGAAGCGATCACCCCAGGGGAACGGGGTGACGCAAACGCGTAAGAGACACGGTGGCCAAATATATACTAGTCGTCCAAATGTCAAACTACTCTCATTGAGAGTAGTTTGTATGGCTTCAGTTTTGAGCGTGTTCGCGGTTTCTGGTTTATTCTGTATTCTGAGGGTTTACCTATATGCTATTTTGAATAAATAAAACGTCAGCTGGCTGTATCCCAGTTGAAAGATTGTTAGCTGATGTCCTGAAGGGTGTAATCCAAGAGCTAAACTGAGCATCTATCATCTATTTAAATACATCAGCTGACGAGTTTTCCCTCAGCATACTGCTAGCTGATTTTTTTATTAGGTTTCCGTAGTAAACAAGGAACCCTTAGTTTCGTCATGTCCATCTGTCTGCCTGACCGTCTGTCCGCAGCGTACCTCAGAGAAGCTTGATACTAGAAGCTGTAGTCTAGCTTGTATATGCTTGTTAACTATGCTGACAAAGAGGTAGAATAAAATCTTGAAAAAATTTTTTTTTGGTGGTTCTCTACACGTAAAGTGGGGGTGATTTTTTTATTCGCGCCCACCCCATGGTGACCGTATTTTACGTTACGTTAGATAGGTTTTTTAAAAACCTGAGGGTTGGGAAGATCGTTTTTCGATATACCTAGTGATGTGTTTGCGAAATATTTATATTAAAAGTGTATTTTTGTTAGACTCAAGTGTTCCCCTCTATGCCAGCAAACCTGTTGTATTTGGAAATGTAAAAAAATCATGATAGTAGTCCATATAGTGAATTTTAAATTAAAATTATCACGGCTAAGTAGACTTACAGGTTAACGAGTAATAGTCGACGAACTTTTTTCTTTTACGAAATTTGTACAAATGTCATAGAATATGACATTGCACTTATCTACACTAAGCGTTTTGCTTCCTAGTTTTTAATTTGAACGGCCAAATTGTAAAATTCTCCCCCTGCGACATAGGCAATTACTTGTTTTTCCTATAGTTTGTTTTTTTTAACAAACGAGTGCTGAGTATGTCTCGCACATTTCCAATATTGACAGAGTGAGATGGGTCATTGTTAGGGGTGGTAACGCCTTTGTTCTTGTTTTGAAATTGTAAAGGCCCGTTCATATTGAATACTTCTAAAATTTACTATCTTGAAAATGAAATAATTTTTTTAATGATTTAAATTTGCATACTTTGTGTATTCGTAACAAAATTTTCTGGTTTGCGTGATATCATGATAAGATATTTTCATAAATAAATCCCAATAAAACAATATTGGATAGGTATAGTACGAGGGTCATTTGAAAAGTTCTTAGCCTAACATACTTAATGAAACCACACGATTTTGAGTTTATTTTTATTTTTCAACATACTCTCCTCCGAGCTCAAAACACTTTTTCCATCGACCCGGTAAGGCTTCGATACCCGTTTTAAAAAAATCTTCGTCTAACTCCTCAAAGTAAGCGTCCACGGCGGCTATGACCTCTTCATTTGTAAAAAAATGTTTACCACCTAAAAATTTTTTCAGCTTTGGGAACAGATAAAAGTCGGACGGTGCTAAATCCGGTGAATATGGGGGATGAGGTAACAATTTGAAACCACATTGATGGATTTCTGCCATGGATTGCACAGAGGTGTGAACGCGCGCATTGTCCTGATGAAACAAGACTTCTCAATAAACCTGGACGTTTTTCTTTGATTTCTTCTCTCAAACGACGCAACAGGTTGCAATAGTAATCGGAGTTTATTGTTTCACCCTTTTTTAAATAATCCACGAGAATTATACCCTTTGCATCCCAAAAAACGGATGCCATGACTTTGCCCGCCAATAAAACCACCTTTGCCTTCTTTGGGGTGGGCGATCCTGCTCTTTTCCATTGTTTCGACTGTTCTTTTGTCTCGGGTGTATTGTGGTGAACCCAGGTTTCATCCATGGTTATAAATCTTTCAACAAATTCTATTGGGTCAGCTTCATATAACTCTAAACAGTCGCGAGAAGTTGTGAGTCGGTTGCGTTTTTGCAGCGTCGGACTGGCCATATAGTCATGATGGCATTTGCCAGCCGGCCCCCAGCCTTCGCGGGCCCCCCAGGGGCCTGGCTTGCGGCAACCGTAGGATAGCGCGCAGGCTAGGTCCCAGCTCTTGCGACCTAAATGTAACTAAAACTAGGTCAGATAGTTCGTTCATACAATTCGAAAGAAATGGAATAGAAAAATTCGAAAAATGGTTGAAACTTGAACCGGAGCAAGCCACCTCCTGAAAGTAGTTTTGATTTTTTTGCTGAACGGCGTATTTTTTGATCGAATCAACTTATTTAGACGTGTATCATTATAGCGTAACGCATTACATTTTACATTGTTTCTGTCTTCAAAGTCATTATTAATACAGCTTTAGTTAAAATAACCGAAAAATTTGGAAAAATTCATCTGCAACGAAGATTTAATGAAAGATACCGCTTGTTTGGACCCGAAAATCTTTAAGAAAACCAACGAAAATGGGATTCCTAATGACGCACTAAAAAGTCTGTCGCATCAATTGCAAATGTCGATCGAGAGTTGCTGTCATAAGAACTGAAATCTTTTGCAAATAATTTTCATGAACTGTCTAAAACTCTTTGGGATGAGCTCATTTCTAGGCAACATAAGCAAGACTCAGATTCACAAAGTGAAGAAGAAGACGACGAAGATGTCTTAGACCAAACAACAAAGGACGCCATGTGTTTTTTCAGAAGTGGTTTGGACGTCTGTCAAAGTTGCATAGGTACCATACCATGTGCATGTAAACTTTTATCACAGTATAACATGCATGGATATCGGCATGTACAGTACCTTATATGTTGCACATTGTGTAATTCTCACAATTTCATTCATGCAAGTGACTTCTGAGAGACGATTTTCAGCGTTGAAGCGCATTAAAACGTGACTTCGCTCTCTTCTGGGGCAAGCACTGTTGGATTCGTTGATTATATTAAACACAGGACCAGATCTAACCAAGGATGACGAGAACAGCAGCTTTTACGATCGAGTCATTAATGCATAGCTGAAAGTTCTCCTCTTTTAAAAAAAATATTGACTGGCTAGCTTTATATATTATTTGTTATACTTATTATTTTATTATTGATTGAGATATCAAACAGCTTATATTTAATATATATGTTTGAATTGTGTTATATATAATACAAAAGCCAATAATATGACATCATTGCAAAAGTAACCAAGCACTCAAAGGTTGCTATTTTATGTAAGTGTAATTTAAAAACAAAAACAATATTTAAAGGTATGTAGTAGGTAATGTACGTATGTATTAGAAAATAGGAAAAAAAAATTACCTACAGCCCATTAATGTTAGAGGAGAGACTATATAATTAATATCAGTCTCTTGTGTCTAACAATTTACAAAGATCGGATTCTTAAATGTGTGTTTAATATAGGTAATTAATAATTATTGGAATATCTATCAGGTTACTAAACCTTGAACTGAGCTCGAGTTATACGAAACTCGCCTATTAAGGGAAGTCATTTTATATTGGTAGTGGGTAACCTGATGTGCTATTGTCCGTTCCTTATTAAATTATTACATCCTTGATAATTAATTTTTATAATTTGTTTATCTCAATTTCTATATCTCAGTATTTTCCGATAGTATCCCATCTACCATCATCTAGTCTCGGGCCCCGGGCTTGTGGTCAGCCACCCGGGCCCTTCCGGCCCAGTCCGACCCTGCGTTTTTGTTCCACTGAAAGCAGTCGCGGTATACCCACCGCGCAGACACCTTAGAGAATCCAAGTTCAGTAGTAATTATATAATGTGTTCGCTCAGATGAGATGCCTACAGTCTTAGCTATCTCCTCGACAGTCAATCTTCGATCAGATAAAATTAAATCACAGATTTTTTCTTTGTTTTGATCAGTGGAAGCAGTCGAAGGCCGGTCACTACGGGGCTCATCTTGACTGGTCTCACGACCACGTTTAAACTCTACCACCCAGTTTTTAACAGTCGCATACGACGGAGCGGACTCACCCAAAGTAGCAGACATGATTTCCCATTTTCAAAAATAGCTCTGACTTGACTTACTGTATCACGTGTAAACGAACAATGAGTTACTGTGAATAAACTAAATTGTGCATACTTGTTGCTAAATAATTTAACTACAAAATGAGGGTAGTTATAAAAAAAAACCAATAACTTTAACCATGTTAGGCTAAGAACTTTTCAAATGACCCTCGTATAAATACTTAGTCTGGCCATAGGTACTGATTTCAGATTTAGATTTCAGATATTACATTTGAATTTGGAATCTGTCATTTTTATATGATTGTTCATTGAGTTTCTCATTTTGGCGCCAATACATAGTACAATATTTTGCGATATTAAAATGGAGTGGGGTGATAAAGAGAACCGAATCGCTGTGATTGCATTACACAAAGTAGGTATGGAGCCAAATACAATTTTGAAAACTCTCCATACGTTTGGTATTAGTAAAATGTTTGTGTACCGAGCTATTAATACGTACCTACTGGTCATTTCTTAACTGATAATTTAAAAAAGAATAGGGTGGTAAAATCGAAGCAACTACTGAAGCGGTACGCAAAGGGAGGTCACAGAAAAATTTTGTTTACGGATGAGAAAATTTTTACCGTCGAAGAAAGTTACAACAAACAAAATGATAAGGTGTATGCCCACAGTTGTGAAGAAGCGAGCGCGCGTATTCCGAGGGTCCAGCGAAGGGCATTATCCTTCATCAATCATGATTTGGCTTGGAGTCTCATATTTAGGCTTAACTGAGGTGTTTTTCTGTGAAAAAAGGTGTGAAAACCAGTGCCGTGGTTTACCAAAATACAGTCCTAATAAACATAATAGAACCACTTTCTCAAACAATGTTCAAAAACAGACACTGGGTATTCCAACAGGACTCTGCACCAGCTAATAAGGCACGAGGCACTCAAAACTGGTTGACCGCCCGTGGAATTCACTTCATCGGGCATGAAAACTGGCCCTCTTCTAGTCCAGATTTAAACCCACTGGACTACAAGATATGGCAACATTTGGAAGAGAAAGTCTGCGCTAAACCTCATCAGAGGACTTCTTCCCGCGCTTTTGACGAGTTACATTGTTGTTATACTTGAAATTTTTACAATTCAGTATAAAATTAGTTTTTTGTGACAATTTCGATAGTATTTTGTAACATAAGTGCTAGTGAAATTATACAGTAATGAAAAACTCAAATATAACACGTTTATGCTTTTTTTTTTTTTGGAAGACGTGAATAAGTTCTTCAAGAAAACCTTGTAAAAATCACTATCGTTTTACGGGTGGTATTTAAATTGGGTTGATTGGGTCTAGGTACCCTTCCCAAGTATTTTTTCAGCACAGTTCCTGAAGCTGTAACATAGAATTAAGATTTTCAAATGGTTCTAAAACTCAAAACTTTGACACTGGCATAAAGTAGCAACACTATTGCCATATATATATTAAAAAAAAAACCTCATCAGAATTTGGAGTCTCTCCCGAGTATCTCTGCTTAAAGCAGCGGCAGAAATAGATATAAATGTGGTGAGTGATCGATGACTGGCCGCGTCGATTAAGGGCATGTATTCAAAATGGAGGAGAGCATTTCGAATAATGTAAATAAAATTTTATTGCACATTTAATTACCTTTCATTTCATATATAACTTCTACATAATTATCAAAAAGTGTATTATTAATTATTTCAAAAGTTTTTCACAGAACTTATGACCTGACTAGGTATATTAATTATGCACTAGAACTTATAAATCAAATAATTATTATATAAATAAATATTGTCGGACAAATTACACAGCGCCACCTAGACCCAAATTAAGCGAAGCTTGCGTTATGGGTACTAGACGACTGATAAACATTCGTAAATACATTTTTTTTTGTAAATACATAGAAAATACCCAGACCAAGACAAATAGACATGTTCATTGCACACAAATATTTGTACTGTGTGGAAATCGAACCCACGAGCGTTGGTGTCAAAGTAGCGTAATAGCGCGTTTCACCACTACGCCACCGAACTCGTCTCGTTATATAATACTTGTAATCTTAAAAACTATCGTCATCACTTCCTTCTGATGAGCTTTAGGCAGACACGTGAATAATAAACTGCTCTAAGATATTTTCTACATTATTGTCGACTTCGTACATTTTTGTTTCGATCTTGGTTATCACATGATTGACACATGACGACCATTTCTGGCTATCCACTTTAGCTACTCCTTGTAATAAAAGAGTTCGAACTTCATCAATTTTATAACTTTTGTTATTTGCAGCCACGTAGCCCTTCACTTGAGCCCAAACAAGCTCAATTGGGTTGAGCTCACAGTGACACTCAGTAAAACACGTGCGACGCGCAGGTAGTCTATGACTCAACTGAGTATGCATGGAACTACAGCGTTTGTGTGAAACGGACTCTATGTTGATTACGTGGACCAATAGGAACGCAGTCAAATTTTTCGGTACTCGTTTGTTAAAAAAACAGACTATAGTTCATTTGAATTTCATACATAATTTAGTTCCGATATTGTACCTACACGCAGTATGGTTTCATTTTCATCAATCTTATGGAAAAAAAACAACTTAAGAAATAAGTGGCGTACCGAGTAGCCCAGGTACCTGGGCGCCTCTCCTCTGAGGTCCTTCAGGCACGAACACGCGTGTTCGATTGTTTAGCTCGGCGACGCCCTACGCCGAGGTTCGACCCTTCTCGAGGGCCCTTAGGCAGTCGCTTTTTTGTTTTTTCAGGCTGTGTCGCCTCACGGCCGCCTCTCCCGTCCGGTGACATACTAAAGGCCCACAGGGGCCAACTACATAGTCAGGTCAAAAAAAAAAGTGTACACTCTACAAAGCCTCGTCCTCACATACGCCAAGGTCGTGTACGCACACGCTGCGGGCTCTCTTCTGCCGTCTAGGCGCTACTTCGAAACTACATCTCAACACCCCAACCCATAGGTAGCCTGGGCTGCCAATTACACTCCACGGATCGACGCCCGGGGGTTCCGGCGCAGATCGCGAAATTCAATCTTTCATCCCGATAATCGCATTACAGTTGCGAATGTCCCCTACCTCCGACCCTAACACTCCACATATACACCGCACTCGGCGGATCCGAGTGCAGAGAGTTAGGACTTCTGCGTAATACACCAGGTACCGAGTAGCCCAGGTACCTGGGTCCTGGTACCTGGTCTTTCAGGCACGAACACGCGTGTTCGATTGTTTAGCTCCGCGACGCCCTACGCCGAGGTTCGACCCTTCTCGAGGGCTCTTAGGCAGTCGCTTTTTTGCTTTTTCAAGCTCTGGCGCCTCACGCTCGCCTCTCCCCTCCGGTGGCGTAGTAAAGGCCCACAGGGGCCAACTACGTAGCCAGTGTAAAAATAAGACCTCATATTCATGTGCCTATGCGTTTTGGATCTGGATAGTCATAGATTTAATTCGGCTTTGTATCATACCTTTGAATATATAGTTACATTATTTAAATAGGTATAGTTAGTTATAAGCAGTAAAGTATAAATAAAATAGTTATACTATACTAGCATTCAATAGTTACTAACGCGGCTCGATTTTTGAATGTATGTATAACCCTCACAATATTTGACAATGCTCAGTAACTTGGTTTTAAATGTTAAAAAAATCCAATAGGCTCGATTTCCTATTAATTTAGGCAACTGTCTAATTTTTCGCGAGCAAGCAAAGCGAAGCAAATACGGAACTCCACAGAGTGCGTGGCCCGACATACACTTGGCCGGTTTTTTTACTTACAAAATCATATTGATTTCATCATTTTTATACGAGAGGAAATAATAGTTGGTACCTGTACTAACTATATCTATTTTATTTTAAAGCTATTTGAAAGTTATTTTGTTTGTTATTAGCCAATTAACTTCATTAATAGCTTTTAAGGCTGGTAGTTTATTTTCTTACAGATAACGTCACACGTTCCGAGATCAACGCGCCATTTAAGCAGTGACACGCTTTTATCGTAGTTTATGAACGCATGTTAAATTCTCGCAACTTCTCGCCGGAATACTACTCCTCAGGGATAATTTGGCTATCCTTCTTCAGTCGGGCTCATAATAGGGGTTAAAGTATGAAATTGCCGTTTTATAGTAATAGATAGGTACTTTGAATTGACATTAAACCTTCATGGTGTGAGATTTTCGAGCGAAACTTTTTCACATGATACCGATGAGGTTTTCCTTTTAAAAACGTGCAACATTTGATTTTCGAATTTCAATTGTTTTTTATTCAGCTTAGACGGGGAAGATGGATACTTCGAAAATCCGAGTAATTTTTGAATACCTACGAGTTACGACGCGGAACTAACACTGCAGAAACGGCTCGCATTATCAATGCTGCGTTTGGAGAGGAGACTGCTAATGAACGCACCGTGCGTTTTTGGTTTAAACGCTTTCGTAATGGAAACTTCGACTTGAAGAACGAACTACGTGGAAGACCGCCCCACACAGGTGAATAACGTTGAATTGAAGGAGATGGTGGAAGCCGATCCGAGTCAAACTACCCAGGAATTTAGCGGCATGGTTTAACGTTATCATACCTACAATATTGACTCATTTTCATCGAATTAATAAGATAAAAAAATATGAAAAAATGGGTGCCTCATGATTTGACTGAAAGAAACGTGTGGTGCCTAGTTGTATCGGTACAGAAATGAAGGAATATTGGCTCGAATGTCACAATGTCACAATTCGAGCCAATATTCCTTCATTTCTGTACCGATACAACTAGGCACCACACGTTTCAACACGCGTTTCTTTCAGTCAAATCATGAGGCACCCATTTTTTCATATTTTTTTATCTTATTAATTATGACTCACAGTCAGTCAGTCAGTCGAAAAGTTGATTCTTTACGATAACCACAAGCGAAAAATGCAATGACTAACCCCAGGTCAAACGCCGCAACAGTGCCTTAAAGTAAAGCTTACCAATAAAAAGGTGATGGTAACTGTTTGATGGTCTCTTCATGGCGTTATTCACTATAGCATTCACAGGTCTGGTCAAGCAATAACAGCAGATGTTTACTGTGCCGAACTTCGAACAATGATGGTGAAACTGGCAGTGAAACAGCCCGACTCGTGAATCGATCTTCACCATTATTGCTCCATGATAACGCAAGATCTCACACTGCACGAGAAACCGTTGTAATTCTACAAGAGCTGCAGTTAGAAACCATACGTCATCTTCCGTACTCGCCAGACCTTGCTTTAACTGACTACCATTTTTTTCGTGATTTGGACAATTTTCTAGGTGGTAAAAAATTTTCTTCCTAGGAGGCAGTTCAAAATGCTTTCACACAGTTTGTCGAATCTAGATCCCCAGAGTTCTATCGCAAAGGCAAAATAAACTTCCGATTAAATGGCAGCAATGTACATACGACGGTAATTTGAAAAGTTCTTAGCCTAACATGGTTAAAGTCATTGGTTTTTTTTATAACTACCCTCATTTTATAGTTACATTATTTAGCAAAAAGTATGCACAGTTTAGTTTATTCACAGTAACTCATTGTTCGTTTACACGTGATACCCTAAGTCAAGTCAGAGCTATTTTTGAAAATGGATAAAATTGAACATCGTGCAGTGATAAAATTACCTGAATTTGAAAGGTTTAACTCCAAAAGCTATACATGAAGACATGTCTGCTACTTTGGGTGAGTCCGCTCCTTCGTATGCGACTGTCAAAAACTGGGTGGCAGAGTTTAAACGTGGTCGTGAGACCATTCAAGATGAGCCCCGTAGTGGCCGGCCTTCGACTGCTTCCACTGATCAAAACAAAGAAAAAATCCGTGATTTAATTTTATCTGATCGAAGATTGACTGTCGAGGAGATAGCTAAGACTGTAGGCATCTCATCTGAGCGAACACATCATATAATTACTACTGAACTTGGATTCTCTAAGGTGTCTGCGCGGTGGGTACCGAGACTGCTATCAGCGGAACAAAAACGCAACCGACTCACAACTTCTCGCGACTGTTTAGAGTTATATGAAGCTGACCCAATAGAATTTGTTGAAAGATTTAGAACCATGGATGAAACCTGCGTTCACCACAATACACCCGAGATAAAAGAACAGTCGAAACAATGGAAAAGAGCAGGATCGCCCACCCCAAAGAAGGAAAAGGTGGTTTTATCGGCGGGCAAAGTCATGGCATCCGTTTTTTGGGATGCAAAGGGTATAATTCTCGTGGATTATTTAAAAAAGGGTGAAACAATAAACTCCGATTACTATTGCAACCTGTTGCGTCGTTTGAGAGAAGAAATCAAAGAAAAACGTCCAGGTTTATTGAGAAGAAAAGTCTTGTTTCATCAGTACAATGCGCGCGTTCACACCTCTGTGCAATCCATGGCAGAAATCCATCAATGTGGCTTCGAATTG
Organism: Pyralis farinalis; assembly: GCA_947507595.1. Taxonomy (NCBI): domain Eukaryota; kingdom Metazoa; phylum Arthropoda; class Insecta; order Lepidoptera; family Pyralidae; genus Pyralis; species Pyralis farinalis. The sequence continues at coordinate 11,285,729 of OX382258.1, read as the reverse complement.
TTACCTCATCCCCTATATTCACCGGATTTAGCACCGTCCGACTTTTATCTGTTCCCAAAGCTGAAAAATTTTTTAGGTGGTAAACATTTTTTTACAAATGAAGAGGTCATAGCCGCCGTTGACGCTTATTTTGAGGAGTTAGACGAAGATTTTTTTAAAACGGGTATCGAAGCCTTACCGGGTCGATGGAAAAAATGTTTTGAGCTCGGAGGAGAGTATGTTGAAAAATAAACTCAAAATCGTGTGGTTTCATTAAGTACATAGATAACAGAAACAACGGGAGATGTGACATACTACGTGAGTTTACACCGGGACGGTTGTCGCCTAGTTTCACACTCCATAAAACACTCACACACTTAAATAAATAAAAGATGTCATTCTACGCACACAAGTACAACGACACACTTTTGTTAAGACGCTGTCATTGGACGTTTATTTAAACAACACCCAAGTAAGCACGCACTACTACAAACACTGATAAAGCGACTTTGCTGGGACACGCGGGTCGATATGACTTTGTCGATATTGACAACGTTATATCGATCTATGATCTATCAAGAAGTGTAATGTTTGTAATAAAATATTTATGGGGTGTAAGTGGATCAATGTCAACTTAGAGCCAAAGCCAACCCCACTATACTATATAACAATTCCCTGGAGGATGATTGATTTCATGCGAGTTAGTGAGGTCACAAGAAGTTGAGTTGCTGGATTGGCAGCGAGGGTGACGATGAAAATATAGATGAAATAATAACTACAGTAAAGACTTATAATTTTTATCTAATACTAGCAGTCTATTGACACTTCGTATCGATAAGTGAAGTCAAAGCGCACCCCTAACCGGCGGCAGAAACAAGCGGCCGTATCTCGAAACTGCACACACAGTGAACGAATAATATCACTCGCTTTACATTGCGTGTTGGGAAACGAGCGGTGGCGACTGCGTAATGGTAGAAAAGCAATGTATGATTTAAGAATGAGATGTTGATTATTTAAAATTTGCATCGTGGTAAGGTTCGGGTAGAAATGGCGTCGGAGAATTTTTGAAATTAATTTTGTATTTATGCTTATAAAACGTAATATTATTTGTACTTACAGGTGATAAGTGATTCCATTTGATTTAAAGTTAACCACTGCACTTCTATTTTTGCAAATTGCAACAGCACAACTTGGCATTTTGCTAAAACAAGGAGCAACGTATCTCAATCGAACTTGATTGCAACTAACTAACTGTTCTTGGCAATGTTCTCGTTTTGAGCATATTGCGGCGACACCAACCACGCCCCCTTGTCACATCTCCCGTTGTTTCTGTTATCTATGATTAAGTGTGTTAGGCTAAGAACTTTCAAATGACCCTCGTATAATGAGGGTAAATATTTTGATTAAATAAATATGTTTTACGAATTTTAATTTTTCAGTACAAATCGGCAATTTCATATTTTAACCGCTAATATTATATTGCTTATATTATATTGGTAAGTCCTCCTTTTACCAGAGCCTGTCGTACGTGAATTTGGCTTTGGCTGTTAAGATGAAAGTAAGTTATACGTGGGTAACGCTGAAAGTTTTGAAAATCAAAAACAGAATGATCTAGGAGCCCGTTAATATTTTTACTACTTTACGAAGCAGTTTAGTAGTTGTAGCGAGCGAGCGAGCGCAAAATTTGTGACGGAACGCTTCTAGACCGTATTCGCAATGATGATGTTAGAAACAGAGTTGGTCTGAAAAAGAGTGTCGGTGTTAAAATAAGAAGAGGCATGCTCCGTTGGTTCGACATGTAGAAATAATGCAGGAAGAAATAATTACGAAACAGATATACAACGCGAAAGTAGAGGATGTAGGAACCGAGGAAGTGTTCGAGGAGCGAAAGTTGAAAGAGGAAGAAGCCAAAATTGATCGTGTTTTATTAGAAGGTAATGTCAGGAGCCGGCGAGCGTGTATAAGAAGAGCAATAAATGTTAAAGAAGCGAGGGAGGTTTGTAAGAATCGAGTCATGTGGCGTTCGGTTCCCTCTGCCTTCCCCGCCAGGGAAGTTATAAATAGATAGATACGAAGTAGTCTCCGTTCTTTCTAACGTAGCCCACTCATTTTTAGGGATCCCTTACACGCTTTTTTCAAACACACGCATTGCATCTTCAGGGGTCATAAAACGAATTCCTCTTAGTTTATATTTTATTTGGGAAAATAAAGAAAAACTGAAGGTACTGGGTCAGAACTGTAACGAACATAATTCACTAATTTCAACTTCTATTATCAAGCGAACCCTGGGCTCCGAAGCGAAAGCGTAGGACGCGACCGTGATTAACGCTCGGATGATGATAATAATAATATAATAATAATAAATGTTTATTTCTCCCATAAATTGTACAAGAAACAGAATATTACAGATTGCTTTGTTCATAGTTATGGGAGACTGGTGCCTAAGCTAGTCAAGCCTGTATTTCAGGACACCAGTCCTCCACCCTAGGTTATTGGCTTAGTGAAACAATATTCCAATTTCAGTAACATTAATTAAATTAACACAGAAAAAAGTAAAAGAGTATTTGTGCCTCTAACTAAACTTCAGTATATGTTTGGTGAGATGAGAGTTAATGTGTGAATTGTGAAGTTTTGTGTTGTTACGTTGCATATGTTTAAGTTGTACATTGCTTTATTTATAACTATATTCAAAGCCAAGATTGTATTAGAAGAGACTAATGAAAACAAACTTTGAGAACTAGGAAACCACACTTATCAACTTTTCGGTGTCATCGTAGCTAAAGTTAAGTAACCAATTTTTGACCACTATTTTGTATTTTACTTTATTCAGACTATAGACCGACAGATGCCTGCTTACTCTGTTGTATAGGAAAGATCCTAGAAAGCAGAAGAAGTGTTTGACCAGAGTGGACGAATATTTTTTGCGGTTGGCGCAAACTAGGTCTTTACGTCTTTTATGTGTTAGAATATGGGGCTCGTATGGATATTCAGAGTGTTGCTTCATTACGGTGCTGAGAATAAATAATTGTCGGACCGTTAATACCTTTGCTCTACTGTACAACTCACTTGTGGCATATCTAAAAGGTAAATAAAACATAACTTTCAAGATGGCAGGTTGTGATCTTTCTATTTTGAGAAGTAATGATTTATATGTACCATCCCAAGATGTTATACCGTAGAGCAGTAACGATTGACATAATGCATAGTAAATTGATACTAAGATTTTGTTATTGACAACATGTCGAAGATTTTTAAATACATGTATGAATTTCCGAAGTCTGTAAGTAAATTTATATGTTGTTGAAAATTTAATTTTGAATCTATCGTTATTACAAGATATTTAGTGTTATCGACTTTATCTATTTGGGAACAATTACAGCTTGTAGATTGAACTGAAGCACACGAATGAGCCTTGATTGAAAATTGTGATGTGATATTTGGGGCTTTGAATGAAAAAGTAATGTACTTAGTTTTTTTAATGTTGAAAGACCGTAAATTGGATTTTAACCATTTATTGACAACATTAAAACCTCTTTGAGCCACGTAATTAAGACTTTATAACTTAAATGATGGTGATGATTTGTAATTATCACTTGCTCGGTGGTGATAGAAACATCGTGAGGAAGCTCGCATGTCTAAAATATATATATTTAGTGACAGCGTCATGTACAGCATTCGAATCAACTCGGCTATACATTTCAAGTATTACTCAGCGTCAGTCCAAACGACGACGGCATTTTTGACCTTTTGGCAAAATGTGAAGTATTCATCTAGTACAAAACTTTCTGAAGCTTAAATGTTCATAAAAGACTATGTATATACATACACACACACATATCATCACGCCTGTCTCCCACTGGGATAGGCAGAGACTGGAACGCCAGATGCACCGATCTAAACCTACCTCTCTCGCTTGCTTTTTTAGTTTTTTTATTTATACAACTAGATTGGCAAGCAAGAATGCGGCCCGCATTAGATGGTAAATGGTCACCGCAGCCTATTGGCGCTCGCAACACCACGGGGATGTTATTCGCGCGCTGCCAATCTTGTGAGCTAGGACAGTTTCGTCACAGTACCCAGTAATTTCTCTGCCATACCTTCAAACCGGAACACAGCTATATACTCGTAAATATAGCTGCTTGACGGTAGAAATAGGTAAGACAGAGGTGCAGACGACTTTTCTACAAAGTCTCCTTCCTCCACACTCATTAACCTCTTCATACGATCTCGTCAGTTTTGGGTGCTTTAGATTTGGCTCTTTTTTAACACATCACAAATTTGACCTACTGTGTGCGTCTAGAGCGGAACCTTCCGATATCTTTACTCGCTCTTGCCCTATACACTTCTTTCGTAACTCTGTTGTTATTTATTATTTCTAAATGGCCAAAACATCTCACTATACCCTTTTCAACTTATGTACTATAATTATGTAGCTTAGTCATAAAATGCCAATCGAAATCTATCAAAACATTGTTATTGAGTGATCAGTCAGAACCCGTTATATACGTTTTCCCATACATTTCGGGGTCATATATGACTATCCGGGTTTCGAAGGGTTAAGACTGCAACGAAAGTCGTAACAAAATTGACAAGCTCGGTGGCGCAGTGGTTAGTAACGCTGCTTTGACACCAAAGCTCGTGGGTTCGATTCCCACACAGAACAAACATTTGTGTGCATGAATATGTCTGTTTGTCTTTGTCTGAGTGTTTTCTATGTGTCATAAGTTTGTATTTACGTATTTTTATCAGTTGTCTAGTACCCATAAGACAAGCTTCGATTACTTTAGGGCTATAGTACTTTATAATTTGTCCGTTAATATTTAGTATTATTTAATCATAATTCGAAAATTTTCACTAGCACATTTCAAATTGCGCCCAATATGTGAAAACAAATGACGTAAATTCAATGTACATTTAGAGCTTTCCAAAGAGTTATTTTTTAAAAGTTATTTAATTTATCATAGGCAACTTTTCTCACTGGCTAATTAATATAATCTTTCAGAGTGGCTAACTCCCGTACACTGATTTAATCAGGATTTCGGAGCTCAAGCCATCATGACATCAATATTTTACCAACGTAAAACATTCGCCATGCCTGCTGATAGGTACACAAGTTCCAGATTAGAGAAATTATGTACAACCTTAGTAAAAAATCAGAGTGTTCTAAATTATACCATACCGTATGTAGTGCAAAAGGATGGCAAAACAAAGAGCATTACTTTGTAATAACATTTAATTAGATTCTACATATAATACACATAGCAAAAGTTATTTCCAAATACTAGTTATAAATATTTACACTATTTAAAAATAAACGTTACAAAACTAGACAGAAATTACTACTTTCAAATTGTACAAACAACTAAAATAAAATTCTCAAAACAGCCGTTTTATTATCGAGGAGCAAGGGACGCGGCAATACTCCCTTGACCCACATCCATTCGCCCCCTCCTTTTCTTAGGCTCCACATTTCCCTTGACGTAGAGATTTTTTGCTATTATAAAAATAACCTCACCAGCTTGTAATAGATATATTAGATAGACAGTTTTGTTAGATTATATTACGTTACGTTGTTTTGTTAGGCTTTCTTCACTTCAGGGTGCGAGCCGGGGACTTAATTCGAACTGGATCCGTACACAAATTCGGCAATTTTTTATCTAATGTTTTGTAAGTAAGCATTTAGGTAATTTTTAAATTCACCTGTCGAAGTGTTCTGTTATATGTTATTGTCAATGTATAATAAAGAAAATAAGTGATCGAGAGCATAGTCAACCTCGTGCATTATCCTTGTTGGTGGGTGGATAAGATGCGAGTGGTGATGGGTCTAATGCACCAACTGCATTCCCGACCTTTCTGCGACGATCCCATTAATATACCTATATTAAAACTACGTGAAGTTATTTAATTATCATACGGAAAATCATCTTCTTCATCTTCCTCTATGATAGCAGCAAGAGGAACTCTAGGACTCTCGTTCGCAAGCTGTGTAGCCACGGCAGCATGAGACTGGATACTCGAAGTTTGCGACTCATTCGTGGTTCCTTCGCCAAGTCGCCAACACATCCTGTCCTGGTCTAACTGTACAACTCCTGCTATGTCCTCAGCTCGGCAGTCGATTTGTGAAATTGTTCCGCTTAGGTTATTTTGTAAAGACCTGCAAATATTAGTTTCTTCTTATATGGTGGTAATTAAACATGTCATCTGCACGATGTCCAGCGGTTACCGTAGCGTACATGGACGGTTGCAATAATACAAGGAGTATCGCTTGCGCGTCGCCACCGCAGCTGCTGAAGTAGTAAACTGTTTTCCGATTCATTTCCAGCAATACCTCATGACCTTTATTACTCGGAGGAACACGATAACCCACTAGCTCAGTGCCGGACCACTGGTGCTCTCTGAAAGCACACGAAGTGGTCCGCGAAGCCATTTTTAAAATCTGACAACAACATGAGTTGAAACTGGTGAAATCACAGGGCGTTCGCTAGTACTAATTAAAATCAATCTGGAAGATTTTTGGAACCAAAAGGCAATTTTTTCCTTGCAAAGATTCGAAAAAACGTATTTCTGTAATTTAAAAGTTTCATAATAAAATTAAAATGTTCTTGAAAATTATATGTGTGTTCTCTGTATACATATGACAACCCTATGTTTAATTATATTTACTGCATATTATCCCTAAGCAGTCGATAATCCATCACTGATAGGTTAAGAACCACTGCTCTAGTTAATCATTGCTGCGATAGGTATTTTTAGGGTAGATTTTCTTCCGCAGTCGGGCAGCTTCGTAACTAAAAATAGATGTACCCTATCTTCTTTTATCAGAGCCTCGTTTGTTAATCGGCGGGATGAACCGGGTTCACTCGGTCCATCTTCAGGTTAGACTGGCTTTGCCTTTAAACAAAAATAGTCTGTACATAATACTCGTGATATTTCTCCTCAAATGTTTCAGGAAATGTCTCAGTCTCAAGATCTCGTCGCGAAGCTGTCTGTCCACTTCATCCATGGTGAACTCCCCAGCAGGCCTCAGTGTGCGGTCGGCGAGTCTGGCCTCAATCACTCTTTCTTGTTCCATCGTCTCCAGTAGATTCTGTTCTGTGATTATTAATTCTTCGTCTAACACTTTAATGTCTCTTATCGCCTGTAAAAAGAAACGCAATGACGCAGCTCAGGTACGGACTTTAACGATTGCTCCTATCTTCGAATTGGAACACGAATACATTCCACGTAACCAAAATTCCACGGAATCCTCAAAGGACTACCTATGCAGATAAAACAAAATCAAATTCGGATTACAAACAGAACAAAGGCACAAAGAATGTGGATTTTTTTTTATTTTCTTTAAACTATTTAACAAATTCTCAAGTTTTTAATTTTTTTTCTTTTTTTTATGCTTCTTTTATATATTTTTTTTCATAATCGTAGACCACATACGGAACGATTAATCATGTAAAAATTAAATTGGCCTGATAGTGAGTGTCGGTGTTAAAATAAAAAAGGCATCCTCTGTTAGTTCGGACATATTGAAAGCTTGTAGGAGAAAACAATGACGAAAAAACAAATTTCTCTTCCACCTCGGACCGTGAATTAAATAAGTCGTGTATCGTGTGTCCTGTCCTCACAACAAATTTAATTTTAATTATTTATTTTTTAAAACATACCTAGTGAAAACTGATTCAATGATTCAATACTAGGCGCTCATAAATACAGTGCGGTGTCGTCATCGGCATTCTTGTAGTCGTTGTAAGAAAGGGATAGCAACTGCGAAAACGAACTTACGAACGAACGAGTTACGTCTCCAATCAACCCTGCATCGGCGTATGCGCAAACTTGTCACTGTCATCTGTTAGTGTCAAAGTCCGAGAGCTGTCACAGTGAGTCATTTGCCACCTGTCACTTGTTAGTTTTGGTGTATGACCCAAGTTACAAACAGACGGAATTGTATTGGTGTATGGTTCAAGTAGCAAGCGTGCCGAATAGTTTTGGTGCATGGTCCAAGAGCGGTGTGGAAAGGTTGCATCACTTTTTGAATCTTTTCGACTGTTTATTTTTAAACGACATTTACCGTTTATAAACGACATTTAAAATGTCCCTTATTCGCACGCCACCGAAAGACTGTGACAATGTACTTCACCAATTCACCACGGATCAGACTCTGATGATAAAACTATAAATAAAGCTGACTTTAACATTGTGAAAATATTTAAACGTAACTTATCAGACACTAGTAGTACAATGTTGTCAGAGTTCAGAAATATGTTGGAAGAATTGCAGGTCCAACAGAACTCGAGGTTTGAAGCATTAAAAGCTACTCTAAAAACAGTACAGGAACAACATTATGAAATCAATATCTCCATTGAATTTATGTCTTACAAATATGATGAGATAGTGGAAAAGTACATTACTTTACAGGAGGAAAATAATCAAAATGACATAAAATCGATCTATTGGAACAAAAATTAGAACAAGTAGAAAGGAATGCACGAGCTACGTCAGTTGAAATTACGAGTAGAAATGTACCCAAAGTGGAGCCTGAAACAAAGTCGAGTGAGGTGTGTAGAGACCGAGTGTCACTTGGCTCGTCCTGCCTACCCAGCAAGAGACTTGGTGTGAAGGTATAGATATCATCAGGACAAATCTTTACCCAATTTATAACGAATTAAATACGGATCTACATATAATCGGATAGAGCGTAGTTTGTTATCTAAATCTTTAATGAGTTATAAAATAAAATAAAATTAATACAGTTTCTATCTATTTACCGATCCATCGATCTTCTCTAGCTATCGATACGCATATTTATATGGAAAAGAACATACGCGATGAACATACAAGCTTTATTTTTTTTCAAAAATAGTTCGAATTTAGAACACTATGAAACAAATTGTTTCTATTTTTTTTCTCATAATTAATTGACTCCTTAATTTCACGCACGTTATTTTCATAATTCCCGTTTTTATCGAGGTAGGTAGCAAAATAAAAGTAACAAGGCAGAAAAATATCCCAAACCTCCTCTCTCTGCCATTCCAGTTCTTGAAGCTTTAGAGTGTTGGCATGTAGTCGTTTTCTCAAAGCTGCATCGACCCTTGCTGCGTGAGCTTGAGCAGCTATAGAGATGTGAACCCTGGCACCCCTCACCTGAAATGACATATCGATGACCTCGTTGTGTTTGTCAGTCGGCACGATTAGGCAAGTGAAGAATTTAGTTATCGCACCGGTCGCCATCTATGGGGAATACATTCCCACAAATTGGAGCCGAAATGGACGAGAAAAACAATCTATATGATATATGTATATATATATATATATATATACAATATGGCTGGATTCAGTGTTATTTCCTTTCGATTGAACACTGAGTTGTGTACCGAAGGGTTGTCCGATGCGATGCCCGCGGCTTCCTTCCAGTATTGCACCGCTCGCCGCCTCTGGGAACTTTATCAACACGCACTATAACGGCAGTGGTGTAATTTTAGTATAATATTAAGTTTTCTTCTAAGTGAATGAACTCTCTAGCTAAGATATACTAATTGTACAAAATGTCATAACAATATGTTCCATGGTTTGTCGTGATTGGATATCAATTAGACACAGAAATTTTCTGTTATTTTTATGGTCCTACATATATATCTATATCTATAAAAATCTCGTGTCACGGTGTTTGTGGTCGCACTCCTCCGAAACGGCTCGACCGATTTTTATGAAATATTTTTAATATGTATATTTGGTAGTTGTGAGAATATGCGCAAGCTTGCATTGCCAGAGGAACACCTGGCTCGTTAATTATATAACAATTCAATTTTTTTTTTTAATTTGTCGGCCATTTTGCCAATGTTCCTTAAGAGATAGGAACGGTGTTCCTGAACATTCTTATTCTACTTTTTTATGCTGAATTCGAATCTGAAGTTAAAATTCGAATATTCAATAAACATATAGATTTCAGAACTGTGCTCCTGATAATTAGAAAAGGAATCATACGAAATAATTTATATGGTAGAACAACGTTTGCCGGGTTAGCTAGTTTTCACATATTATGAATTTTCCTAATACCGATTTTTCATAGTTTTATTACAACTAGTGGTCGTCGCAATTGCCGGAAGTTGATCATATGTATTATTCTTGTTATTCTTCTACTTTTCTAAATCTTTTTATTGATAATACTGAAGCTCAAACAGGCTGGATAATATCCCCCACCAAACTATTACAGACGCAGGATGATGACCACATTGTACCTTTCCGACCACTTGGGCGGCTTCTTTAGAACTGTGTGCGTACACTTTGTCATTTTGCTTGTTGTAGAGCTCTTCGATCGTGAAAATGTTTTCATCAGTAAAGAGGATATTTCTGTGCCTTTCACCTGCGTATCAGAAGGCGTTGTGATCGATCCACTTTATTCAACTGTAAGGATTGAGTTAGGGCATGTCCTGTATATCGACGATAAGCGCCGAGCTTCAGGTCTTCAACAGAGGAAGTGTTGGTAATAAGGTTAAAGTATGAAATTGCCGTTTTATAGTGTAGATACTTGAATTTTTTTTTTTTTTTAATATTGTCGGACAAATTACACAGCGCCATCCAGCCCCAAAGTAAGCGAAGCTTGTGTTATGGGTACTAGACAACTGATAAACGTACGTAAATACATTTTTTTTTGTAAATACATACTTATTATACATAGAAAATACCCAGATCAAGACAAACAGACATGTTTGTCCTGTGTGGGAATCGAACCCACGAGCGTTGGTGTCAAAGTAGCGTAACAGCGCGTTTCACCACTGCGCCACCGTGCTCGTCAAATATGTTACATCTTAGAGAAAACGAGTTTTAATTTTTCAGTACTAATCGGCAATTTCATACTTTAACCCCTAATATACCAATCTGTCGGCGGGAAATCGAAAGAAGTTTTTTGAACGCGTTCCAAATTTAAAATAGACTTTAAAAAATAAAAGTTTCTATATAAAAGTATTTATGGCCAGACTAGTTACACATAGACGTATTGATATCTATTAGATGGGCAAGGGTCATCAATGCCACCCATAAAATTAACTATGAATAGTGAAGTACATCTGGGGGGTGATACTGTGTGGTTTTTTTTTATTACATTAGCTGAAACGATTACCGTAGTCTACGAACGCTCGCTACAAACGAATATCGCTCATGCACTACGAAGTCTACGAACACCACTGTTATAGCAGCTACTCTTTCTCAAGAATACAGGCCTCCAGCAAGTCTTTGCTTGGCTGCAGTCTTATGTTAAAGTGAAATATTTTCCTATTATATGCATCTTCTCGTACGTTACTTGTCGAGATGTAAAAGAGGTTAGCTTTGGTTCTAAAAATGATGAGTCGTATACCACAATACTTTTGCTGATGAAGAAAAGTCGTAATGTTCTTTCGTGTAAAATTGGAACATAAATTTGTCTGTTCTGACCTGTTGTCTACAAACAATGGCGTTAGTGAGAGCTTTCAGACCGGCTCTTTTCAGAGATGCACATCGATTCTCCCAACGTGTTAAAGGCGAAAATCTGGAAGTATACCATAAAAGCTTAAACAGAAACTGTGATACTTTAGTAGCAGTGGATGAAAAACCGGCTATTAACTAAACACATCCTGGTGTGGGCACGTATCACTAAATTCGTGTTATTTGCATTTATGTACATATTTGTAATTATCATTTGTTCGGCGGTGATGGAAAATATCTTTATCCAAGAAATTATGTTTCGAAAGTCGTATGATCAGACCTAAGAAATATTTGATTTTCCACGTGAGTTGTGGCGGTGTGATCGCAGTCCTACCATGTTAAAATCAGTATCTTCACCAAATCTTTAGGCTTAGGTAAGCGGACCCCGCCAATCCTAATGGATTAAGGAACGGTATAATACTAGGAAGAAGTAACCGTGGAATTTATAACAGGTTTGCAAGAGATGTAACAATAATACGTGAATTTGATTTTTGTCATTTATCAGGTGCTTTAGTCTAAAACTTTTATCTGTAACATTTCAAGTGTTAGGAAAGTGACTGTAATTTTTTTTATTTTTGTTAAGTTTCATTATTATTTTTATCACGAGCTGAGTGGAGGTATCTTTAAACAAGCCTTTAAACCTGGTTTGCATTAGTGATTAAACGTCGCCAATAAACTCATTTTATATAAAGTATTATGTAATTAATTCCTGGGCGATTTACTTTTTTTTTAAATCACTTTTTTTTTGGAAAGACAATTATTTATTGTGTAATATCCTATTAAGCAATAACATTATTTCAGGGTGTTTTGTTTGAATATGAAAGAAAACAGTATTCAAGATTTATTTACCAAGTACCTTCCTTTCGGATTTTCAGAAATCCGGCTGAAAAAATGTAGGCTTGCTTTGTTTTCGACATTAGCTTCGCTAGTTTCAAGCAACTAATATTAAACTTTAAGATTAAACCTAAGTTTAAAAAAAAATATAAATTGGCTTACACGGAATTTTTGATGTGATACAGGGCTCGTTGGTTCGATTCCCGCACAGGATAAACATTTGTGTGCATGAACATGCCCCTTGGTATTGGTCTGGATCTGGGTGTCATTAAGAGAAGTAGGGCGCATTAAAGCGGCCCATCTGTGGAAGTACGTCCACTTCACAGAAAATCGCAACCAAATAACAATTCCCTAAAGGGCTGTTGTGTTCCTGCGAGTGAGGTTACCTGTGAACTCCTAATTAGTTGCTGTGTTAGTAGCAGACGTGGCATCGCGCGAGTGATACTTAATGTACTGCAAGCGTTCATAGGGTACGGTATCATCAGGTGGGCCAAATGCTTGTATGCCTACCAACGTTCTATATAAAAAATGATTTGTTCATGGTAAAAATGTACATACCGTCTCTTTTTTCTTTTGTTATATTCAACGGAGCTCATAGAATTATTATCAATACCAGCACAAGTCTCCTCTATAGAGATTGTCTTTTGCTTATTAAGCAGGTCTACGTCTATTTTCATCTTAATCTTCTCAATAACTGCTGTCTGTTTGTCCAACTCTGAGATCATTCTCTCGAAGTTCTTCTTTTCTTCCCGAAGAAAGTTGTATTCCTAAGTTTGAAACAGAATTAAATGTAAATTTTTTATACAACGTCTCGGTAGACTTAAAGGCCGCATGCCTTGATGTAAAGCGGTTACCGTAGGCTATGCACGCTTGCAATACTTTAAGTATAAATAATATTACAATGGCATCGGCGGGGATTTCATCCGCACACATTAAAATTTCAATTTTTGTGTTTTGTGCGGTTTCGGAGTTTTCTCCTGAAAACTGAATTCCTTGTAGGTTATCCTAAGAGGCAGCATGAAGATTTTCACAAAAGCCGTGAAGATCACCAGTAGGCTCCTAAGGAGATGCTGTGTTAGCAGCAGAGGCGGCACTGCTCGAGTGATACTTAATGTATTGCAAGCTTTCATAGACTACGGTAACTGTTTTTCATAAGTACGCTTGTATACCTCCTGACGTTGTATAAAAAAACCTACATGTGTATTTCGCCATTATTTTTAAATGGCTAGACGCATTCAGCGCGTTAAGTGTGATACTCGTAGTAGAATTTCCTGACAGTCCACATCTGTGAGCATAATGGAGGAGCATGATAGTGTCATTGCTCGTACCACTCTAATTAAACATGCAGATTAAGCAACGTCAACCGCAGCCTGTCTATGGTTGGGTTTAACCACCACGGGATTCTCCTTTGCTTCGAAGAGCACGTTAATCCATCGGTTTCATATATTATCGATAGATGACAGTCATTAGGCTAAGTTGTTGGCCTTCGAGCAGCTTGAAAAAGCGGTTGAGCAGCGTGTCCGAAGGGGGATTCGATTACTGCAGTACGATAATAATGTTTGGAGTGTGAGGTAAGCATGCGTAATATACTATAATCATGTAGGCACAATGATATAGCATAATACACCATTAAGTATAACTAATCTTTTTCAGAGTTTTATTTAGCTTGATATTATATTTGTCAAATCCTGCTATAATTTTTCACTTCTACTGAACCGATTCTCATGAATCTTTGTGTTCCCGTGATTATACCACATTATAATTTCGATTTGGTAACGAGCATTTCAACTTGGTAAAGCGGGTCTGATTATGGAGCTACGAGGTGAATCGTGGGTCTTTTCAACGGTTAGTAATCCCTGTATAGTTCAAGCTAATTTTATTTGTTCAGGCTAATTTGATGGGTATACTGATGGAGTCAGAAGATAAATCTCTTTAAACAATACAAGCTAGTCCCTCTTGTTCAAAGTCATTTGATTAATTTTGAAGTGTTTTAAACATTATTCTTAGAGTATAAAAAGCTGTAAAATTACTGTATAAGAACAACTTGTCTAGAAAAATGTGTTTCCAGGCTCACCAAAATAAACATTTCAAGTACTCCTCACGTTTGTATTTTAGTCCGTTAAAAACTTTGATTATAACATAATCCGCTGACAAAGCTAGACAAGGCGCCCCTTTGGATCTGACTTATCGAAACAGCACTAGAAATATTACTATATTTCGTATTTACCAGACGTCAGAATCTTACCCAGGTTTGCGTCTAATAATCTATACAAATAAATAATGTTAAAGCGTCTGTTTGTAAGGTCAAAATAGCAGCTTTTTATTAAATGCATATGGATACACGGCTCTTCAAAAAAAAAAAATGAAATTTTTGCCTGTTTGTTTGTTTGTTCGGCTAATCTCCGAAACGGCTGGATCGATTTCAATAAAATTTTCAGGCAATCTTCAACTTAACCCAGCAGGTGATCCTGAGTTTGGTAGCGATCGGATTGTTCTCACTTTCAGGTTGTCAATGTCTTACAGATTAGCAATCTTGGACAGAAATTACACTGATATACAATTGTCTTTGTCACTTCCATTTCAAATATCACTGTTATCCGAGATATAGTTTCTTATGCTTAACCGTATAGAACCGCACGTCCAAGAAATAAGATTTCAAAATATGAGTGACCTTACCTAAAAACGGTCTGGTTGTCCCCCTGGGTTGTGGAGGTCTGACGGTAGTCGCTCCATGTAAAAATCAATATCTTAGCTAAATCCTTAGGCTTAGGTAGCGGACCCTGCCAATCTGCTGTTATTTCAAAGTAGATTACCTCTAGAATAACTTCCTCTACGATATCTTTACATGGATTCAGTGCCCCAGGCCTGGTGGCTTCTCTTGAATGCTCATTGATCTCGCTGTGAATTCTTTGAACCACAACCCGAAGTGCATTATGCTCATATTTTAAGGCGTCTATTACTTCATCTAGACGTTTCGATAAGTCTTCCAGGACCCAACGCCAGGACGCTATGTCGGATATTCTGTATAACATTAAAATTTTATATTTGGTTAATAAATTTAGGCGTTATTATACGAAAGAAAAAATTATATACATACGTTATTACACGTTTTACAAATGCAGTTTAAAGTAACACACATCTCCGTACGCATCTTCCCTCTATAAAATATCTTTTCACTCACCCCTTCTGCTCCCTCCTCCAATTCTATATAAGGGACGGGATTGCGATGGATTTGTTTGCGTTGCCCCGTTTCCGGCAATCGCTTCCGATGAAGTCTTTGAAGCCTACCCGGCTAAAGGCAATCCCTAGGTAGGTTTAGTCAGTAAGAGTCTAGACATTATCGTTCGGCCGTCTGAAAGGGTAGTCCTAAGAGTTCACCACCTCCCTGCAAACGGGTCCTGGAACGTGCCCCTCTTAGAAGAATGACTAACGCACGATTTTAGTGAGTTAGTCCTTTCGTGGGTTGTCGTTTACGTTGGGTTTTTACCAGAGGGAGACTTTGTACATAAGTCGTCTGCATGGGTACCTCTATCTCACCTATTTCTACCGCCAAGCAGCTATATTTATATAGCTGTGTTCCGGTTTGAAGGGTGAGATATGGCAGAGAAATTACTGGGTACTGTGACGAAACATCCTTAGGTCACAAGATTGACAGCGCGCGAGTAACATTCCGTGGTGTTGCGAGCGTCAATAGGCTGCGGTGACCGCTTACCATCTAATGCGGGCCGCATGCTTGTGTGCCAATCTAGATGTATAAAAAAAACAAAAATAAATAGATTTGTCATTCGTAGTATGTTATCTATCAACTAACATTTAGCGCCTGAGGATGCCTCGCGGAGTGGCGAAACAAGTGTCGCAGCACGATCGGAGCAGCCATGGCATGCATCTACCGTGCGGGGTGGGTGCTGACCGGCACTAGTTCATATGAACTTATCGGTAGCACGCAAAGTAGTTTAGATCAAAAAGCCTACATCAATCCCGAGGTATCTAAAGAATACTCCATGTTAAATGCCCAATCAGAATACCACAGTTTGCTGTAGAAGAACTATCATATTTATTTGCCAGTGTTCTAAATTTAGTTTCGAAATGACCGTAAAATATTTATAAATTGATATGTGCGGACCATAGTCTTCAGAGCCATAAGCTTTACTGCACACGGTGCACCCTGGCGATTATCAAAATTGCTCTATTAAAAGAGTAAGGTTCACGGCTATTTAATAAAAAATAATAAGGTAGCAATCTGACTGGAGCAGTAACTCTACATCACAGAAGATCCTACCAATTAATTCACTATAGAATTGTTGTATAGCTGTGATTATGTACAGAAGTTGTTGTGTTAGTTGGAGGGGTAGCAGCGGGGGGGAGACACTACTTATGTTGATCTCAGATAGGCCGCCTGATGTTTTACAATGCGAGATCAGTGCCTTATCTTCAAATGTTGGTATTTTGTGATTCGAATATAACCAAAGGTCAAATTCTTTGCTGGGTAGGCAGAGAGAAACGAGCGACATATGACTCTGCCTTACATACCTCCCTCGCTTCTTTTGCATTCATAGCTCTTCTCATGCACGCACGCTGCCGGTTTCTAGGGCGCCTGACATCACCTTCTGATAAGACACGATCAATTTGGTCATGGTAGGTAATCTTGGCTTTCCTCGGTTCCTACATTACATTACATTCGCGTTGTATATCTGTTCCGTAATTTTTTCTTCCAGCATTCTTTCTACATGTCGGAACCAACGGAGCATGCCTCTTTTTATTTTAACACCGGTATTCTCTTTCAGACCAGCTCAGCTTCTAACGTCATCATTTCGAACGCTGACTACAAGTGTTACGCCACAAATTTTGCGACACATTTCGACCGCGTTTATTTTACTTTCATGCTCTCTCTGCTATGTCCATACATAATAAAATATAATTTTGCTATTCTGGATAGGCATGATCCTGTTAGCACTAGGCTAACGTTAATCTACTCGTACGTATAGAGGATATCGTGTATTATAAAAAAAAATAAGACAGTACACATTCTACCAGATGGGATTAGTAAAATCACCCATATTCACCTAATAATAGATATACAGATATATACAGTTTCGCCGTGTTCTGGAAGAAGAGACAGAGGTAGACTCGGCAAGTGCTGGTTTGACGTCATGAGGGATGATATGCGTGCCAATGGTCTCACTATAAGGGATGAAGTGGCCCCTGGGCTGCGATGCGAAACCGTAACACGTGACCGGGATCAACGGTCAGATGACGATGACGACCTACCTCTCTTGCAAACATTTCTTGAACTGATATTCATTTGCTTCTTTTGCGAACGTATTCATCATGACCAGTTCCTGAGAAGTCTGTAGCTGATCCAGAACTTTAGCGTTCAAGCTATTGTTCAAACGTGTCAGGTCCTCCACGCCGTTAGGACATCCTAGATATCCGTCTTGGGAAAACATGACAAATAGTTAAAGCTACGAATAAATAATTATTTATTCGTAGAGTTAAAGTAATAAATAATATAAAAAAATGCTTTGTTGCATTTACATTTCAATGTCACTTTAATTGACATAAACATAGAGAATTAAAAAAAAAATCGTAGAGCCACGAGAATTCAATCAGTACGTTTTAGACGCTTAGCTAAATGGTGTAACTCTCGAGGCTAAATGTGATGCGAAATTGTCTCCGTGAAGTTTAATTGTTTGTTTTATACCTGTATAAACACACATTCATAGACGAAGTTATTTTTCCCAACTAAACGAGATTCAAATTTTATTGACTATGTTTATGTGTGTAGGTCGTTTTATACAATAAGTTTTATATGCTAAAATAGGTTAGGTTTAGCTCTAAAGTTTATCTTCTATACCGTTTTGAGCGGATGACTGTGTGTATGCACCTGCGTACCAGCGTCTCTCTCTTTATCTCTCTGTTTGTGCATGGTGTAATGCGTTCGTACACGTTGGGTGTGTGAGTGCGTGCGAGTTGCGTATGAACGAGAGTAAACTAATGCAAGTGAGAGTGAGAGCATGTGTATGCTTATGAGTGTGTGTTTATATGAGTGTGTGCACAACGTCGAGAGGCAAACATCCCAACTGATGTAAAGTGTTTACCGTAGCCACACAGGCATCTTCACGCCGATCGATGATCTCTCCGTAGATATCGAAGTCTTAAATTGTGACCTATATATCAAAAATATCTTGGAATAAATTGTATGAGCTCACAGTTAATCCAACAAAAACTCAAGCTATTATATTATATAGGTAGTTTTCGGTTTGTCTCCGAAATAAAATAGTCTAATCTTATTGTCATTATTTTCGATGGACTTCAAATTAAGCTTACAGAGCAAGAGAAGAAACTTGGTGTATACTTTGACAGAACCATGTCTTGGAATCTTCAGGTGGTCAGCAGGAGGATATTTGCAGCCACTGGCTCTCTTTGATGATTTTGAAATTGCCTTCCTATAAATGCAAAATAGCGCTAGCACAGTCCTTATTCCATCCTATCCTAGATTACCTACATCGACTCTTGCTATTTGGATCTAACCGAACAACAGCTTAATGAACTTAAGCGTCTTCAAAACTTGTATGTTCGTTGCATTTATGGACTCCGTATATATGAACACTGTTTCTGAATTTCGTACGCAACTCAAGTGATTCCCTATCCGTTTTAGCAGAAACTTGCATATTCTTTCCCTCTTATACTCCATACTTTTTAATCTAATATATATTAAATAAGAGATTCTTACTTGAAATAATGGTTTTCGTTCCATAGAGATGTGAATAGTGAGGGTCCCACGACGTGACATTTTCTATTTTCGTCTTAAAACACATTGTCACTCCACAAATTACTTTATTAATTCTTTCTCTATTCAAGCAACCCGTCTGTGAAGTCAATCTCGAACACTGTACATCTTTAAACACGTCATTAAAAACGACTTCCATTCAAATTAACCTTCCTAATTTATATATACTTCCATCCTGCACAAGTCGTGGGCACAAGTTTGTTGTAGGACACAACTGCATATTGTTTATTTTGTACTTATACTCACACACTCGTAAGAACACAACAAACCAACAGGTGTTGTTATACTTATGGCTACGGTCGTCTGTGAAGTAGATGCCCTTCCGTCGGGCTGCTTTGCTACAGCCACTATACAAAATTTCTCGAATACCTTAATGGTACATATGTATCAAGTTTGTTGATCAAGAAATTCACTAATGTGCGACCATTATTGTAAAACGATTTAGCGACCGCCAACCTACGCCTCTCCGCTTTTAAGTAAACATGGTACTGTCAGTACATAGTAAGAGCATCGGCTGCAAATTCGATCTCTGATACCACTATTTATTCCTGAAACTAGTTCAAAAAATGGTAAGGAGCTCAGTTCAATTCAATAATTATATAAGAAAACAAGACCGAGTAGGTGATGAACCCTATATGTTCCGTACTGTTATTATAAAGCTTAGTAATAACAAAAGAAATAAAAGATATTATTTTTAGGTTTTGATTGTCATCTAAAATCTTCGAAATGTAGATAGAAATAGTGTTTCTAATTGGCGGTGGTGTAATATTCCAATACATAGTTGCCTGATAGCGGAAGCTACCAGTAATTGCTACTGTCCTATGAGAATACACTCTGAGTAACGCTCGGATTGGACGATGACTGCATTTGTCGCCAATCGTTGCAAAATTAAGCCTGGAATATAAGTAGTCTGGTTGTTTACATGAAATAACACCAAACAGCAAGAAAGCTAAGTGAAGTTATCTTCGAGACTCCATGTTTAATATTGAGCCCTGGTTGCGAAACGGGGTGATGTGACTGCAGGGTGGAATATTAAAGCAGTAGCTGTAACAAGAATTTTGAACACGTTGTATTGCAAAGTCGACGTGGGCCTTCAACCCTGTCCCCATAAATAAGTTTGGACATCACCACAGACTCACATAGTGTTACGTGTACCTTTTCAGTTATCAAACTGCGTATCTTGTACAAGAACTTTAGTTGATAGAAGCAGTTCTTTCAGAATTTGATTCTTTTAAGTCAACCAATCTGCCAGATACTTTCGGATGTCTCCTTCTTCTTCTTAGCGTTATCCCGTTTCCATTGAGATTGGCGGAATCCGTTACCTGAACCTAAGGATTTGGCAAAGATACTGATTTTGACATGGAACGACTGTCAGACCTCCACAACCCAGGGGGAAAACCAGGCCTTTCTTAGATTAGGTCACACGTCTTTCGGAATATAATTTGGTAGACGTGCGGGTTTTCTCTGGAGGTCTCCCTTCATCGCCGAGCTTACAAATATGTACATAAATCCAAAAATCCGAATTTAGTGGTATATGCCAGGATTTGAACAGGATACCACTGGGCTATCACTGCCTCAAGTACTTTCGGATGTATGGTATTGAAACTCAAAGATTTTTGGCGCTAACAATGGATGTTACTACTACACTCTTAAGATGTAGACACGGTAGCAAAGATAATGTTTTAATTAAAGAAACGTTGATTACAATAAATCGAGTAATTTTAAATATAATAAATCAGCTACTTTAAAAGCACATTTCTGTACTCACCTGGCTTTGGTAAACTTTATTCAGGAGTTTTTGAAAAAATATTACAAGCGGCAATGAGTTCGATTAGCAACCGCCCGAACTCGTACTATAGGTAGGAATTTACGTTACACTTGTGCTAAATGTAAGATAAAACCAAATAAGTAGAGTAAGATATCGAAAATTTAATAGAATTACAATGTTAAAAGTTTTATGCCAGTGGGGGAGTACAATACATTTGCAGTCATGCTATCTAACTTATGGTGATCTATTGTATATTCCGTTCTACGCAGCCTTTTAACAATAAAAAGCTTTTTGCCTTTGCCGTATCTACCAAGATATGTGTTAAAGTTAAAGTAGTTGTAGCCACATAGGCCTTCGTGTTAGTAATGTTGACCTTAAACAAGCCTCCCAATTCATTTTGTAAAAAAAAAACAGGTATATGTCACCGGTTACATGTGACGATAACTGACCCAGTCAATTGCCCTTCAGGAATTCCAGTTCTAAGTTTGATCCCAAATTGGTGTTGAAAATATTCGCACTTAAAGTATTTTCAATATTTTGCGTAACTAGATAACTCAAGAAAATGGTAGTCAACTAGAATAAACCAATAGACCACTTGACTGCGCATGAAGGCACCCGAACTCACAAAACGTTATGGTTTAGCGCTTTAATAACTCAGCGATTCGAGCTTACTGATCATCGGGAGAATATTTAAATCAATAAGCTAAATAATGCTGCGATGTTGATTCGCGAACTAGCCGTTCAAGAGCGGCGCATTGAACTTAGCCCCCGACTCGTAGCGGTGAATTGAGTTATTACGTAATATCGACCTCGGCTCTCCATAGGTTATTTGCTTCGTGTCATGTAGGTACGCACAATTTACACTCCTAGAATCGTCAAATTATCAGTAACATGAGGGTTTTGAGTTGCCTTATATTAAAAGATGGATGTATATGTATATATATACCATATCTGATCAAATACGTGGATTTACTTTGGAGCATCGTAGGTCTTGTAACAAAATCTCGTTGATGAAGTGTTTGAACTCACTGTAGGGAAAACTTTCGTCTGATTTCTTTTCATAATTCGTTTATTTAGTTATTCTGATACTATTACGTTTAGGGGTGTAAATTGCGCATAATCATTTTTGACAAGCGCGATGGCTACGCTGATGACAACGCTACTTTGACACCGACGCTCGTCGGTTTGATTCCCACATAGGATAAAGGATTTGAGTGCATGATATGTCTATTTGTTTTGGTCTGGGTGTTTTTACGAGAGGTAGGGCGCATCAAAGCAGCCCATCTGAGGAAATCGTCCACCTCTAAAAAAACCCGCAGCTTCTTGTATACCAAATAGCTACTTTCTAGAGGGTTGTTGCGTTCACCAGTAAGCTGCTTAGGAGTTTCTTTGTTAGCAGCAGAGGTAGCATTGCGCGATTGATACTTGATGTATTGCAAGCGTTCATAAGCTATAGTAACCGTTATATATCAGGTAGGCATTATGCCCCCCAAGTTCTATAAACAAAAATTAACCCACATATTATAAGAACATTCAAAGCAAATAAAATCATTCATTTTTAAGTTTGCAATTTGTTTATTATACGAAGCGAAAGCATGCAAGTACAGAGAAATTACAATTTATAGTGATTAACATACATGTAGTACCTAATGACAATATTCAACATTTATATATCCATCCAATTACGGCATTTGGTGTCCTTAATGGTCTCCTTTAAGATTACGTAGAAGGGACGCAGGGTCACAAAGAAGATCAGTTCAGCTACACTGATGATGCTGAAGCCAAGAAACAAACTCAGAAGTCCGCCGATCGCACCTTAGTAGAAACAAAAGTACCATTATAATAAAGTAAAATAAATGCTTATTTACAGTAACTATTTGTAGTGTTTAAATGTAGAAGTGGCTATTTGGAGTTTCCTTTTAGACAAACAAATTGCCCGTATTAGGAATCTGCTCTGCGTTTACAATCATAATCTTTTTATGTACTAAATTTTTTATGTTAGGTGTTATTAACAACATTTTCATGTTTACCATATATACAAATTATATTAGATTACGAATAGTAGTTACATTTACGTTACTCCACCACGAGTTCGGTGATAGAGAGCCTAGCAATGACAATATTTGTATCTATGAAGACGTCTATCTTGCGGTGAAGGAAAACATCGTGAGGAAACCCGCACGTCGAAAAAAATATGTTTCAAAAGATGTGTAACATGACCTAATAGGTCTGGTTTACTCTTTTAGTTATGGAGGTCCGACAGCAATCGCTCTACGTAAAAATAAGTAATATCAAATCCTTAGGTTTTAGTAGTGCACCCCGCCAATCTTTATGGATTAGAAAACGTGGCAATGCTGTCTGTAAATCTGCATTGAAAGGTTATACCTTAGAATTGAGATTAGTGTTTAGTACTATGGGTACTAAATATTAATCTACATATTAATGTATAAGCTGCGCTAGTAAAAGGGGAGCTAAATGATGCTGTATAGTTACTTAATTTTCTATTTATATATATCTTCAGGCCCAGTCAATTATGGGGTAGGCAGAGACAACTGAGCGCCACATGACTATCCTTACTCACTTCACACGTTTCTTTAACATTCACGGCGCTTTTTATGCATCGTACAAAAAAAGCCATGCCGCCGTATAAATATTTTACATAATTTTGCCTGGAAATACGTGGGACACTCGGACTGTTATGCGAAAATAAAAAGAAGTGTTCTATAGGTAAATATTTTTACATTAAATCTTTTGAAAGTATTCTTCATCAGCCGCTATACAAAGTTTCATGCGTCTGAACCAGTTTTCGAACACTTTTTCCAGTCCGCCGCAGACACCTTATTTACAGCCTGCTCGAACGCTGACAGCGCATCTTCCGGCGACGAAAATTATATCCCTTTGAGCTGATTTTTTAATTTCGGGAATAAAAAAGTCACACTGTGCTAGGTCAGGGCTGTAAGGAGGGTGACCAGGAGTCCCTCGTTTTGAGCACGGTGTACGCGGGTGCGTGCTCGTGGTGGGGCAGTAGCCCGCGGAGTCTTGTGTTTGGTCGCGTGTTGCTCACAACAGAGAAAACTTCTGCCAAGCATTTGGTAGTATATCATTCGGCGTTGATGCTTCTTTGGTTCTGTAGAGGAATTGACGCCAGGTAGCCAGTCAAATTGAAAAAGCTCGCGATTAAAAACTTCCCCCCGCTTCTAGATCGCTTCCTTTGGTATGTGTTGATTCGCTTTGAAGCACCCAAACCGTCGACTGGCGTTTCGTTTCTGGATCGTATCGATACATTCAGGACTCATCACCTGTAATGGTGTCGTAAACACGCCGAGACGAGCCTGTTTTCCGCGTATCTGGACAGAAGGCATTTTGATAGATCGACTCTCTTCAACTGTAGGGATTCATTTAGGACATAACCTGTATATCGGCGATAAGCACCGAGCAGGTCTTGTTTTATTATATGCGACAGAGTCCTAGCTGGAATCTTCATTACTCGCGATAAGATTTTTTGTTTCCTACTACGAATAAATAATAATTTATTCGTAGGTTTCCTAATAGGATTTCGGCGATTTCTGGCTTTAACAGCATCAACAGCCTTTGTAGTTCTAACAGCACGCGGTCGCCCCTATCTTTTACAGTCTTCAACAGAAAAAGTGTTGGCATATTTGTCGATAGTAGGTACGATATACGAACATTTGGTTGATACCAAGCTTTCGAAGTGTCTTGAATATGACCGACGGCTCCATACCCACTTCATGCAAGCAATAATTGCAATCCTATTTTCTTTAACACATCCTTTTATATTGTAATAAACACGAAAAAAAATGTAAAACGGCGGGAAATCGAAAGAAGTTTTTAACATAATAAATACATTCCAAATTCAAAATAATTAAAGAGTTAAAAAAAAGAAAAGTTTCTCTGTAACAGTATTTATAGCCAGACCAGATATTTAAGAGAGTTAGGAGGCATCAAAGCAACCCTTCTGGTGACCTCTGTACTGTAAGTAGGTACCTCCACCTCACAGAAAACCGTAGCCAAATAACATCTCTCTAGAATGTTCTTGCGTGCGTGTGAGTGAGGTCACAAGTAAGCTCCCAAGGAGTAGCTGTGTTAGTAGCAACCATATGATTGTATGGCTACCGATGTTGTATAAAAAAAAACTAAAGTCATATGCCCTACCACATGGGGCGCCTTACCAATTTGTAAAAGAGGCTGGCAGAAGGCAAAGACAGGTCGAAGTGATGTTTAATAATAGCTAAACTCCTTAAACGGAGGGCTGCTGTTCCTACGAGTGAGTAATTAACCTTATTTTACAAACGTGTATACAAACCCACGAAGTAATAATCATCATACTGCGCGTGGCGATGCTGTCCGAGGAACATGTCATCATAGAAATGGACGTTGATTAGAGTTAATTCTCCTCTGTAAATAGACAGGGGAAAAAACACTTTTCAGTCAATACATGAATTGCAGGCAGGCTAAGGAACAACAAACACGGGCGGAAGGGTCATGATAATGGTGACCGCATGACTTGCTTGACGTCCTCATTATATTAGAGAGATAATAATAGAACATAATATTATTAAATTAAAATAAGAAGAGGCATGCTCCGATGGTTCGGACATGTAGAAAGAATGCAAGATGAAAGAATGACGAAGCAGATATACAATGCTAAAGTGGAAGGATGTAGGAGCCGGGGAAGGCCAAGACTTACCTACCATGACCAAATTGGTCGTGTTTAATCAGAAGGTGATATCAGGAGCCCTAGAAACCGGCGAGCGTGCATGAAAAGAGCAATGAATGTTAAAGAAGCGAGTGAGATATGTAAGGATCGAGTCACGTGGCGCTCGGTTCTCTCTGCCTACTCCGCAAGGGATTTGGCGTGAAGTTATAGATAGATAGATAATATTATTAGAGAGAAAAAAGTAAGATAAACTAGCACGTAAATATAAGAGTATACCAAGCCTTATCCGGCTTGGCACCAAAATCTACATAAGGAACCCTTGCACAAAAATACCATCGAAATGCATCGAACGTTTGCAAATTGAAAACTCTGAAATAGTCACGGATGATAAAGAGTTTTGTAATATAACAGTAAAAATAGAATTATAGTTGTTTTTGTCAGAGACTTTTAGTAATAACCTTGTTAGCATACCTCACTATGTTGTCAAGGGTTTTTACTCCAAATACAAATTTATTTATGCGGTCGGTGAAGCGTCCGCACCTAGTCTGACTTAAGCTATAACTTAAATCAGATTTGGATCGAATGTGAAGAAAGTAAAGCGATGCTTCTAATTAGCAGTTTTAGCAGTTTGTTTCTAACAATCTTTCACAATCCCACTTAGCAACACGGTCAAAGAAACATACGGAATCCTCGGTGAGCAAGTTCGACTGGCACTTTCTCACCGCCTTTATCTACACAGGTTTAGTAAGGAATACAGGAAATCAATTACCGTTTAGCTTCTCCCCAAACCGGCGATGGATCACCAGGTTCCTTGATCAAATCAGAGTAAAATACTTGGCTGTCGTAGATGACGTCATTACAAGAGGGGTGGCAGAATGTGGATCCACTTGTTGGCTTACCTTCCTCGCTGTCATTGTAGTATGCGTATATCTGTTGTTTGATTACTTTGTCTGTGAATATATAGATTTAAGATAGTTTTGTAATCACAACATATCAAATTGTGTGTATTACACCGTCGTGTCCAGGGAGCATTGCTGATTTGCAATAACCTCGATGTATGTCGATTGCGACTACTACGGACACAAGGAGCTGACATCGTATATCGTGATAGACATTGCTCCACCTCCGCGGGTCTCGGACCTTGCGACACATCGGATTTAATATCGATTGTTGTTGTAGCTAAACAAATAGTAGTAGTAAATATAAGGGGCCGACTATGTTTTGTTGTTTCGCAATTTAAAAAAATACATTTCATCATAAATTTTGGTAAATGTGTGAGGAACCATAATCACTGGAGATGCCTGAGACAATCTGTGTCTTCAGATCCCGTCTCCAACTATATAGACTATAACTATACTTCTGTATATTGTTACAGAAGTATAGTTATAGTCTATATAGTTGTTATTTGGTTAACTCGACCCAATAATGTTTTTTCGAGTCCATATAGTGAGACATAAAAAGTTTAATTAACAATAAAAACCGATTTTTTTTCATGTTTCACTATATTGACTCGAAAAAACACTTCATGTTCATAAACAAATATAGTACAGTCACGAACACTTGTAGTGGGAGGATTGAAAGTATTTTTATGGACTCGAGTATGGATGTTCAGACAAAAGTCACCAATAATGTAAGAATCAAGCAAATATATAATTTAAGAGGAGTAGAGCGCATCAAAGCAGCACAACGCGGTACGTATCTCCATTTTATAGGAAACCACTATCAAATACCAACTTCCTGGACGGCTGTTGCGTTCCTGCAAATAAATAGGGTTATCAGTTAGCTCTTAAGTAGATGCTGTGTTAGCAGTTGGGGTGGCATGCGATACTTGCTGTATTGATAGCGTTCATGACCTATGGCAGCCACTTTACTCAGGTGGGATGAATGCTAGTATGCCTCCAAACATCGTAAAACAAGTTAAACAAAACTGACGTTATTTTTACCCTTTATAATATTAATTAATATTATATTATATTATATTTACCTTTTATCTTAGCAATACATTCAAAATCTTTTTTTGTAGAGCATATAGGATCTTGAACAGATTTTCCTGAAACATATGCATATGTTACTGAAGAACAGTGATGGCCCGTCACGTTTGAATTCATACTGGCTTTCACTTAGGATTTCTCTATTTTCGACAATGCACTCCAGTCTGATTTTAACCAGGTAGTAGTAGCACACCAAGATCTTAACTAGGACAGATCGAAGAGCTATGGGTTTATAGGAGAAGAGGTCCGCAGGATCCTTATCACGCTTTGCGATGAGAATAACAATTTTAGAGAACCAATATCTGGTTTAGAATTTGAAGGATAATGTTTTTCAAGAGGCTTTACAAATAAAGAATATGGGATATCATCAATGCCTAGGCAAGAATCGTTCAAATGGCCGAGAGCGCAGTGCATCTCTACTAGTGTAAAGATATACTTTGTGCTGTCTTTTGTGAATGAGGAAAGAGAAGAAGATAGAAAGCAGTCATGGGTAGAACACATGAGTATGAAGGGGGTTATTTATTAATAAAATCATCTAACAAAGGTGAACGGTCCTTAGATTGTTTACTTTGGACAGAAAATGAACAGCGGAAATTTTTAATTTTCTTGCAAACAAAGCAGCAAGAGTTCTAGGAGATAGGGATTTGCAGAACTGTCGCATCCACAAGCTATGTGTTTTTCTCAGCTAAAAGCCTTGTAATGCGCATACAGGTTATATTAACGGCTATTACCTAGCCTTTAATATGCATGCGCATTATAATTTAACTTTACAGCCTTTGCTCCGCGTACCTTTTGTTATGTTTGTAGTTATTAATAATGTTAGATTTGTTGATCCGCACTAGTCCTTTGTCGTAAAGCTATAGGACCAGCATCTTCTTTTGTCGTTATTATTATTGTCATATCCTTTATGTTTCATATGCAGTTCTTTTATTATACAAGATGTCCAAAAAGGGTATTCTGCATTTGTTTTAGCGTTGGAATGTAGTACCACCACCAAGTAGCGATAGCATTAAAATATGGATGTAAAAAATCAAAACACGGGTCGCTCTCGTTCAGTCTGTGACCAGGAAACCATCGAAGAAGTGCATTGCATTGCATTAGTCAAAATCCGTCTTTATCTATCCGATACGAGGTGAACATCAAAAAATCATCTTTGCATTTGATTTTAAAGCAAGATTTGCATTTAAAAGTCTATAAAGTTCAATTGGTTCAAGAATTAAAGGTTACGGACTACGCTAATCGATTGAATTTTGCGAACGAAATGCTTCAGCGGTTCAGCGGCTTTGAAAACATACTGTTCAGTGACGTTGTTGACTTTCACCTGAATGGACATGTTAACAAACAGAATTGCCAGTACTGGGCAGAGGAGAATCCGTGTCGAAAGCATGAACGAACACTGCATAGCCCAAAAGTCATTGTATGGGCAGCTATATCTGCTAAAGTCATAATCGGTCCTTATTTTCGTGAAGATCAACGAGGCCGATCACTCAATGTAAATTTATTGCGATATGCTGCGAAACTTTTTGATCTAGGGGTGAAATTTCACGGGGTCAATCCAAGAACCTGGTTTCTACAAGATAGGGTCATGTGCCATACATCAGATCAATCAATTGGAACTGTTAACGAGTTACTCCCTAATAAGGTCATTTCGCGTGGAGGTAACATCAACTGGCCTCCCAGAAGCCCTAATCCCGCTTGATTATTTCTTGCGGCGATACCTTAAAAGTGACGTTTATGAGAATAATCCCATGAACCTAACCCAATTGAAACAGAAAATCAGTTCAGAAATGGCAGCAATATCAAGAGCTATGTGTCAGCGTGTTATCTCCAATCTTCGTTCCAGATTAGAACAGCAGCGTAACGGTCTTCATTTGGATCAGTTAAAGTGTATCATTTTGGTTTTTCGTTAAGAGTATCTCCTCATAAGTTTCTTTATTAATTTATTTTATACCACTGTATATTTCGTTCAGGGTATGTGCAATCCATGGGATTTCTGTGAATGCAGAGAAGCTCATGGTCGATAGTTGTAATGACATTTGGTTTGATGTACCGTATATTAGAAAAGTTTTCCCGGTCGACATATGGAATTTTGTTGTGGTCGCCTACCAGCAGAAGGTCCCTGGAACTCGTTAGTTTTGTTGCCATCACTACGGCTCCATAGTGGTTTATCACGGCCTCGTCGATTATCTTGAAATCCTTATTCCTTTTTATGCCGTTAACCAGCAACGACGTCATCGTGCGTGCACTGTACCGTACGTTCGGCCCGACTTTGAGTTCATTTGCTACTACATTGGTGGCAATGGTGAATTGATGTCTGTTTCAACAACGAAGTTTCTCATCACTAATGCCGCAGCCTGAGACTACTAAAGTATACATGTATATACTAGAGTACACAGTATGCAACATATATTATGGTTTGATACCTAAAGGTTTTCAGCCTCCTTTCTTTCCTTCCCATAGTCCCATCAAGAAGATGAAAAAATACGATTACGGGCGGAATTTTTAAGGAGAACGGCTTCATCTGCAGCTGTTATAATGCAGGAAAGGAATTTTTCATAGCTGTTAAGGAAATTGTTCTCATCTACGGGAGAGAGGGATGATAATTTAATCCTCTAGACAGCTTGAATATTTAGCCCAATAGCCAATTTAGCTTTATGGGTTTTATTTAAGAAGAAAGTGTAGAAATTTTGGATGGTGACTAAATTAGAAAAATTATCACTGCCATAAGAATTAGGGAAAACAGACTAAAGCACGGGAGAACGGGGACTAAGGAGTGGAAAGCCAGAGGCAAGTCAGGGGCACATGGGTTTACGCCTGGGGACACTGAGCGAGTGAGGGAGCCTTATATCATAAGACTTACCAGAGGTGGGCTTATAGCTGGGAGAGTAAAATTTAAGATTTCTGCCTGCCATGGCCATTGGGGTCAATGACTGAGTGGTTGCCTCAACTTTGTACTCATCCACATCACATGTATTTCCAGTATGGAGCTGTGCACATTTGTAACAACACGGTTTAGATCTTCAATGGGTGGGCAGATATGTCCAAATCTGCAGCAGTTGCTAAAAACTGCCTCAATTTAAGGGATTGTATGGTTATATTAGGTTATGATTAGGTTGGACTGGAGGAGGTGTCGGGATCTGCGCGGGCTACGTGGACAATTTCTGGATCAGTGTCAGTATCCGAGTACTTGAACATGGAGTATTATTTTTTTATCCAGGTCTGGTGTATTCGGACTTAGAAGAGTTAGAAGGAGGTAAATTAGAAAGTGATGCACTTTAATAATTTGTCATTAGCTGGCCATTTGTTTTACTTCTGATTTTGTGACATATTTATCCAGAGCGATAAGGCCTTTCCTATCTGAAATAATTTTATCTCAACCACGTGTGCCAATCAACACAGCGACGAACAAAAAAAAAATGAAATTACTTACGTGGCCAGTTAAACATCGAGCAGTTACAGTTTACCAACGATTCTTGCATCAACATGTCCATCTTACAGTTAGTCTCCGTATAAAACTGAAAATAATTCAGTTTTATTTCATTCTGAAAAAAGCACTGTCTTTGTTCTGGGTGCAGTGCTCGCAGCCCAGTGTCCGTTTTATACGTGATCGGCGAGACTTCTATCGTTGTCATCTTATCCATGGGGATTCGAAGCACAGTGCTAGTGTAAACATGGTTTGTTGGTGATCGAATTAAAACCTGAAAGAGAAGATTATTCATATCGTCAGAGATTAATTGAAATATAGGCAGTTGATCTTAGTTTTTTAACAGACTTGAGAAAAAGACCGAGGAACTATCTTCGTTTTATAATGTAATGAATGGTCATTAAATTTTATACATGTTTTTATATGTGTAACTTTTTTTAAATACATCGAAAATGTAAAACAGAAAATTAAAATGCAGGTTGAATGATAAAAAAATAAAAAGTAGTCTTCGAACATGGAATTTGCTTCTTTTATAAAATTATTTGATTTGCTTTTATGTGTCTAAATTGAATCGAAGAATTATGAATACAAAAAAAATACCCTGCTGTGAACGGTGCGATCTTCATCATTTTTAGAAATGGATAAAAAGTGAAAGCGAAATAGTTGAGACAAAAGTGTCTCTGTTGGTACTAGTAAATAACAGCAAGCTGTGTAGGCAGAGCTGATATTTTTTAAATTTAAAAAATATTTAAATATATTATTTTTAATTTTTTAATTTTTTAAAAATATATGGAACCCTGTACGACATCTAGCGACGAGTGCTGTTACTTTTTCTGTTGATGGGAGTGCAGTGCAGACTCTGCACTGCAGAGTGGCCGGCCATACGTTTTCCCATATGTTTTTTTTTCTAATTGGGACGATTTTGGACCGTTCTTCCTCACCAACGAACATTTAAATTTCAAATTAAAGGATACAAAACTACAATATGTTAGCTATTAGTGTGTCGATTTTGGAGTTTCTCACTATTACCGTCTAAACGCTAGCTGGATGACATCAGTCTACCCCAAACGGCAATTTTGAGGGTAATGTGGCTCCGCTGGCTATCGCAGCTCTGCCAATAAAGCAGTTGTCGTAACCTATGCATACTTTTAATACAGGAACTAACGCTCGCGCGTTTCCAACCTCGCTGCTAATATTGTGACTCCTCGAGAACTTACTGGCAACCTTACTTATTCACAAGAATACAACAACCCTTTAGGGAGTTATTTAGTTAGCTGCACCCTACGGGGGGTAGGGTCTATTTAACGACTGTCATCTGTAGCAAACAACTAGACACGGAGGAACTTGGAACGACTAAATCCATCTATAGATTTAACTTGCGTGTTTACTTACATTGGCACGCGCAACCGCGCCATCGAGTTCAACGAGCCTACAGACGCTTTTATACTACAGCTCTTGACTATTACCACTACAGACAGACTTTGGATTAAGATTGAACTCAATTTTATATACACTTACTGTAAAACCCAAGCTATTCCCATTACACGCGTACTGGTGCTCGCTGTTGTTCAAAAAGAGCTCAACTCCTAACCCATACGCCTCCCCTGACACCATAACTCTGAATGGCGTCATGTTTTGGTCTGGGGTGATTGAGACAGGGTAGCCGCCATCAAGGTTCCAATGTAGCGTACCCGGAGATGAAAAAGGGGAGAAACTTTTGTGCCATGCCCAAGTGTCATTGGTCCTGAAACATACAGCAAGATGATATAAATTCATTGAGAACATCTTTTGACGTATGCAACCCTACAACATATCAGTTTCAGACTATAAATAGTGGGAAAGCAAGCACATCGAATATCCAATGTTGTAGAATCTTGAAAAGGCTGTATGACAGTACATTTTAGAAGTAATTTCGAAGGTAGGAAAGTCTGTTACTTCAATTTAAAACTTGTTGCAGAGTAATTAGAGAAAACGGATCTTTGTCATAATCCTGGACGATTGCAACTGACCGGAAATTTCGCAAATCCGAGGTATTTTCAGGATCATTGTAAAAATCTGACCTATTTTAGGTTAAGTTAGGTTTTCCTATTATGCGACATTGAGGTCATGGGTCTGTTTCTGGTCATTGATCTGTACAAGAGATGACTTCTCAAATCATAATTGGGACGCAGTGCTTAAAGAGTACGCTTTGTTCCGCCCTATAAATAATCGCATTGTATGTTTGTGCGTTTAGGTTTTATTGAACGCTTTGAGTGATGACTAATAGTGGTCCCGACGCTCCTAGCGTGCTTTCAAAATGCAACGTTAGCTAAACGCTAGGTCTCCCACAGGAAACAAATGGTAACTGAGCACATAAATCGATCGTTATTTTTGAGGCCCATTTACAGCAAAATCTAGTTTAAATATTAATATTTCAGTCATTATTGAAGAATCGTGTTCATTCCAATTCGTTGTTTAGCCTTTCTAATTAGATTTATTAACAGTAATTTATAATAATTAAGATAAGAATATTTATTTTCAGTTACTAATTTACATGTTAATATTGTTCATCAATTTACAATAATATGAGCTATGAATGTTACAGAAGCGAGTGAATGAAGTATGTAAGGCCCGCGTGTTATAGCGCTCGTTTCTCTCTGCCTACCCCGCAAGGCCTGGCGTGAAGTATACATACATACAATTTACAATAAAAAATATGGCTACTTTCTTTTAGTCAGGTTTTAGTTTTTAAAGTTAATTTTGTTTTAGTAAATACATAATAAGTTACAATATATAAAAGAGTGCAAGACTATTATATTCAATAAAAATATGTTATGCGCACCTGAAGGTTTGTCTACATTATTTATCTTGGCTGCTTGAACGCACTTTACATATATACATAGCCTTTTTTTTTTTTTTTTTTTTTTTTGACGCGGGGAAAAATGCGTTATGCACACCACCGGTGCCTGGGTGGCCTCCGGTGGTAGTGTGGGACTCCCCGTCGGCTGCCCGACGGTATACCCACTAAACAACCCCGCGAATTGCCATCGGCCGCGTTGGTGTGGTGCCCCGGATCTGTCAGCAACAGGGCACCACTGCGACATATATACATAGCCTGTTAAAATCATAAAACTCCTTTTAGCCTTTTTTCTTAGTTAAAAAGACTAAATACTTATGGCAAAGCGCGATTGATAACCCAAGTAACTCAATGCTACAGTAACTACTTACCACCTAGGAGGCCGCTAACTTGTTTGCCACCGTAAAAAGAAGTTCAAAGGAATTAGCTTACATTCCATTTAAAGGTAAGTTGTTAAATGAGTAACAAAGTCCATAGTCAGTGAACACAGGTTGGAACAGTTTCTCGCAGCACTCCTTGGTCACCCACTGAGTGTTATGCATAGCCGGCCAGTTACACCTCTTCACCACGTCACTGCATTTAAGTGAGCCCTAAAAAGTAATTAGACGTGAAAGATAGTAAAGATTTTTCAAAGTATTCCTTTTAACGCTGAAATATGATGAGAGTAATTTTTATGACACCACTATCTAAACTTAACATCACGAAGTTGATTAGTAAATATCTCTGAAGTTTTGAAACTTTCGGAGTTACATATTCTTATTTTATTGGCCAAAAAGTACAACTTCTTACGTGCATACGTACGTACTACGTACGTACAAACACACTTCTTTATAGGGTTAACTTACAATGTCTTACAGTGATGTCTTGTGAGGTATTGCAAGTGCCCACAGATTACGCTATGTGATTACTATGAGGCAGGCCGTACTCTTCTTTATCACGTTTGGGGTAGGTGTAAACAATAGTATAAAAAAGCGCAAGTTCCAAATTTATTTCATGAAGTGTTCAACTTTATATTAGTTTCACAATTTGTAACAAAGTTTATTTATACAACCTTTAAAGAAACTCAAACCTTCGCCCTGCCCCGTCCCCCTATGTAACCTTTCTGGTAACCTCACTCACTCGCAGGAAGGAGAGCAACCCTCCATGATGTTTTTATTTGGATGTGGTGGAAGGTACTCACCCAGTCGAAACGTTTTGATGCCGAGCGACGGCTAAAAGTGCCTTTAGAATAACGGAGGAACTCGAGATATACTAAACACATTCATAGACAGATTGCGGTTGACGATGCTTAACTTGCGTATTTGATTAGAGTGACACGCGTTATGATGCCATCGAGCTTCTTAATACGTACCTCGTTGATAAAATTCTGAAGCATAATTATTTCAGTTGCATTTAACGTTTGAGTCCGATTCAATCTGTGCATTCTTGGACATACATTAGATGCAAAAAACTCTTCCAAACTAAAACACATTTTGTAAAACAGACAGTTTGAAATAAAATGAGAACCATGTAAAGTCAAAATAAAAAACGTGTCAAGTAACTCCAACTTACAGTTTAAGTTTTGAAACGTTAGCGTAAGATAACTTAAGTCGCAGATGTGGGCACAATACTACTGTGGGAAATGGTACAGCCGATATTGGAGTAGGCAAGGAGTCGATGACGTTAACGAAGGGTGTGGACGTCCATTTGCTGAATAGTCTGATGATATTCACGGCACAGAAGGCTAGGCTAATGACCACAATGACAATCCAAGTAGCACGTTCTTTGCGGCTAAATGTAGGCTCGAAAATGTACCTTGAAAAAAAATTTATTGTAGAAAAAAAAATTAAAATGGAAAATAATACAATCTACAGACACAATCTACGTATCTATTCCTTTTTACATCAAACGACAAATAAGTTAAACGAACTGTATCCATTTTACTAATTGATTCCATTTATATGGCAGCAAAGCGTGGCTGGTATTTGAGCGACACAAGCAGAAGCTGCGTACCACGAAGATGCTGCGCTGAATGTGCAGAGTGACGCGAAAGGATCACGTATATAACTCCCGCCTTTACGGTAGTCTTCATGTCCGTGACAAAGCAGTTAGAGTCTCATAGTAAGGGATGCCGAAAACCGCGCGAAGTGAAAAGGTTAGAATTCGGAAAGTTGACGGTGGGTTCCAAAGCGAAAGGGCATGATGCGACCGGGATTAACGGATGATGATGATTATTCAGTTTAGTAAAATGGATACAGTTTCTTGGTGGCAGATAAGTTGTGACTGTAGAGTACCATTTTAGATATTTTGATGTCTTGTTCAGTTCTTAGTGTTCAAGATTCTTCACAATGTGATCAGTTCGGCTACATAACTCGTTAAGTTTGTTTTAGATATATTTTAATTTCTATCAATCGTATTAGTAAAGTAAAAGTTAAGTTTAAACCTATTTATTTTACTGAATGTGAATACCATTTACACTAATTATACGGCCGTTAGCAACACATATTATACGGTATAACTGTAGATTTAGTCTTGTCGCTAATTCCAATGACAATCCAATTCCAATGTCAAAGTTTTCGGTAATATTTCATAATCTCGACTATAATTTGGTCACAGTGTGATTGAATCTTATTATTATTTGATCAAATTACTGTGTGTGCTTCCGCTCTCGATTAGTTCGTGCGAACTACTGCCGGCCGGCACCCACGTACTACCATTAGTAGAATTATGCCGCCGCTGCCCTGGCTGCTCCGGTCGCCTCTGCGACACGTGTTTCACCTCTCCACGAGGCATCCTCAGGCGCTGTAGATTTTAGTCGTTAGAATAACATACTACGAATGAAATTATTCTAACGACTAACATCTACAAAAAGGTTAGATACTTGGTTTTTTGTGCATTTAGGGTAAGAAGATTACATCGAAGCCAGTCTGATACCTGGTTGAGACCTTTTTGGCGTACTAAAAGGCTAACTCCCATGTATCAGCCATAAAGAGTAATGCAAACAAAAGAAACTATGTAAATTGGGGTCGACTTCAATGTGACTTAGGTTAGAAATTGTATTTTTTATCTATCAACTACCAGTTGCGTGCACTCCATATAGGCAAAAAGACATTGCCTACCCTATCAATTTGATAAATACCATCCGATGTTTCTTAATTCTTAAACATAGTTTTTAACTAATATTTCGTATCAAAAACAAAAAATTAAAAACAGCTCCATCTATCGATATCGGTGCAGGTTATTAAAATAGATTCATTAATACCCGCTACATCGATGTTCTACATTAGCGCCGCAATGGGAGCTTAACGGCAGAGACACAAACTATTTCTGTCTAAATTTACATATGTGTGCCGCGTTGGTAATACGAATAGTGTAGTGTGCATACCTGTAAATACATTGCCCACAATAACACAAATAACGCACACAATCGCATAGTTTAGACAGTGTCTTCAACCGAACCATGTCGTAAATTACCGAAGTGTCGCGAACATTGCTACGTAACTATTTTAAAGAGTAGTTTGCTCCATATAATTACAGTGAAAGAAACTGCCATTTCTTTTTTTCGTATAAAATTGATGTTAAATTTTATTTTGTTCTTAAACTGGGCCGCCATTGTTTGTTTATTCAAGTTGTTCAGGTGGAGTAAGTAGGGAAAATAAAAATGATGCGTTTTCACAACTTTCTTTCGGTAAAAAAAAACAAGTGATTCAGAAAGGCGGCTGTACACCGGATTTGAAATTAATACAAACTAAAGGCAAAGTATATCGAAAGTTTAATGCAAAACCGAAAGGCCGCTTCGAATATCTGCAAATTGATATATATATATATATATATTAATATAATCAATCAATCTATATATATTTGAGGTGGCTAACCAATCCCATACATCATTATTTCCACAAGACTGGGTAACCAAAATCAACATGCTGTAATTTTTGGTAAGTTAATAGCTTTTAAAAAATTCTGCCTACCCTGTCAAAAATCTCTGTGCACGCCACTGTCAACTATATACATCTATCTACAACCAGTAAAATCAAGCACAATTATGTTGTTTATGTGTATGGTGTATTATATATTTTTTTACTGTTTCGCCTAATAATATTATATATAAATATATATATATAGTTCTATTACTACATTTTTCTAAACTTACTTGACTCCGTGAAGAGATCCTCCATAAAAGAACTGTTTAAGTCCTCTTAGAACCTCTTTAGCCCAAAGATGAACCATTAAAGTACATGTTAATTCACTGCCTTTCACCAAACCTTTAGTATTGCCACTTTTATTAATTTCGTCGTCTGGAAATCGATTCGGACTTATATAAAGATAATCTTTCC
This sequence comes from Pyralis farinalis, assembly GCA_947507595.1. NCBI lineage: Eukaryota > Metazoa > Arthropoda > Insecta > Lepidoptera > Pyralidae > Pyralis > Pyralis farinalis. Next base: position 11,247,662 of record OX382258.1, on the reverse strand, counting down.
AGTAATAGTCACGGAAATACCAATTGGGAACGTTTTCTTCATCCAAACTATTTGCGGCATTTATTTCATGCGCTCTGTTAGTAAGTTCAGACATATTATTACCATTAGCGGCTTTAGGTGGAGAATAAGTATGTGAATAGCTAAAGACTACAACGGGTAACCGCATGGCAATGTTCCGATAGTTTTACTATACTTTGGTTAATTGAAGTGGTAGACACATACATATAGACACAGAAATTGTCTGTACGATAACTTGTATAGTTTCACATAGTTTTGCTACGTGCTTATTATTTCTCACAAATAACTAACTCTTACGAGTATGTATCTTAGTCACCAGTCAGTCAGTATTTATCTCGGTCATTTGATAAGCATGCGCGGGAAAAAGGATCCAACGCGTAGAGGGTTTGACGAGCTCGATGGTTCAGTCGTGAATGACGCGACTTTGACACCAACGCTCGTGGGTTCGATTCCCACACAAGGCAAATATTTGTGTACATGAACATGTCTGTTTGTCATGGTCTGGTTTAACGGAGGTAGGGCGCATTAAAGTAACCCGTCTGGGGAAGTACCTTCACTTCACAGAAAACCGCAGCCAAATAACAACTCCTTAGAGGGTTGTTGTGTTCCTGCGTGTGAGTGAGGTCAGCAGTAAGCTCCCAAGGAGTTGCTGTGTAAGCAGCAGAGGAGGCATCGCGCGAGTGATACTTAATATACCGCTAGCGTTAATAGGCTACGGTACCCACTTCACATCAGGTGGGCCGTATGCTTGTATGCCTCCCGACGTAGTATAAAAAAAGGCCCCTTCGAAAAGATTGATGTAATATATACCCGCTCCAAGGGATGCCAATGGAAAAATATAAACATGAGCATTTTCGGTATGTAATGGGACTATTGCGAATATGTGGGATTATTATGATATTTCATGTAATTTGAAGGGATTACCGATACTGTTACAGAGTGCTATTACAGAATAGAGACGGACACCTGTCATAACTATCACACATCTGATTGTTACTTCCGGTAGGTGGTAGCTCGCTATTCACTGGACGGACTCCCGAAATGCCAGTGAAAGTCGGACGAGGGTAAAACGCCGTGAGCGACTCAGGGGTCTCTAGAGGTAAGCTGTGCTTTCTCCGAAGTTACTCGCGGAGTTATGCCCTTTAACACTTCCACCCTTGGAGCATATGGTTCGGCAAACCAGAGTTGGGAGTCCTGCAGGCCTTCTTGGTTTTATATTGTAGGTAGATTTTAATGTAAGTTTTTACTTCATGTATAGTCACTATGTCTTTTCAAGGCAATCACTCAATCAATAGATCTTTCATGAAAGCGTGCGTGCGAGCTTAATGGCTCTTAACTTGGGCTGAACTTCAGGGACGAACCGCCCTTGAGTATTTTAAGTTACGCGGATGTGAGAGAGGTCTTATTTGTTTGTAGAATGACTGACAGACGTTAGTTTAGCTTTCTTGGCGGGCAGTGAGGGAATTTACAACACAATACATGTTGTACGTGCAACAAGTGAAAGGATAACACAACCTGGCTTACACCTGGATAGGGTTGTTTGTCTGTTACATACGTATACAGTTACTTTTGCAGTCATAATATTGTTGAAGTGCATAGTGTTTCTTTACATTTGTATCACACTGTAGAATTCCAGTAAAGTTATAGGTAACGCAGGTAAAACTGCGTTAACAACATAGTATTCCAAACATCGGTGTCAATTAAAAAAACACAATTGCAACAGAATGCACTTTACTGTATTGGTGATATTTAACTGTGTTCAACGAGTTCTAGACATTAGGAAAACATGTAATAAACTTAATTGTGATCACTCGTTTATCCATTAAAAACTCCCATTTACTTGTTGGTTAAGGGGCAAATAGATATATTCGTAATTATGTTGTTGGTTTTAGGTAGATTTTGTTGTAAGTTTTTACTTCATGTTAGTTACTATGTTTTTTCAGGGCAATCACTCAATCAACAGATCTTGCGCCCATGAAAGTATGCTTTGGCGCCCTCTTGGGATAAACCTACATAACTAGTAAGAGATACTATTAAATCAATCCGACTGGAGAAATAAGGAATAATAATTAATACCTCCACAAGATCGCAAGCAGCTAACAACTCCCTGGAGGGTTGTTGTGTTCCTGCGAGTAAGTGAGGTTATCGTTAAATTCCTGAACTGGATAAAGACTTAACCCAAATATATTATCCTTTATTTTCACCTTTAAACCGATTTTTTTTTTTTTTGTAAACAGAGAATACCTTTTATTATCTTATCACCGACACTCTCTTTCAGACCAACTCTCTTTCTTACGTCATCATTATGAACGCGGTCAGTAAGTGTTATGCCATAAATTTTGTGCAGTGCTCGCATCTCGACCGCATTTATTCTACTTTCATGCTCTCTCTGTCATACCCAGCTTTCACTTCCATAAGTTAGTGTTGCGATTAGCACCGCGTTGTGTATATGTAGCGAGTTGTGTCTTCTGGCTTAGATTTTGGCTGCCTAGAAGTTTACCCAACGCTCCATTCACGCTATTCCCTGCACTCATTCGTCTTTTCACACGGTGCGGTGTACCTTCCGTCGCTGCTAAAAGCGTGTCCAAGATATACAATCTTATCCACTTGCTCCAACACTACACCTTCAACCGTGATACTAATATTCGTTATGGTTGTCTCTATTTCAAAACCATTATCTTCGTTTTCTTCGCATTTACGACTGAGCCACCGAGCTTGTCAAAACTAGTGTTTGTAGTTCGGATGGTTCGCAACTCGCGTTCGCAAGTCTTTCACTGACTTGACGTACAAACGTACACTTTCATCTTCTAATTATTTTTCTTTCATGATCTCCAAAAGAAATACACACTCGCCAGTGCGTTCACTTCTTGAAAAGGCACACAAACCGGCTTATCACTATATAGTGGTCCGTTTCAAGAGTAGTTAACCCAGAGAAGTCTTGGACCCACTAAATCGTAATCTTTCACACCAGCGGCTAAGCGAAATGAAAGTATGATACCTACGCCAGCGCTGGTATGATCGTCCTGGTTCACCCTGGACCACAGGGCCGCCATGCCACCCGGCAGATCATCGGTGTCGCTTTCCTTCCGCTTGGTCTCTGATACAAAGCATCTAGGCATCTCTCGTTCATTATCTATCAACTCATTCATCTTATCTTGTAATCCACTTCTCACGTTCTATGTATATGACATTATATGACACTCAGCTCTCCTCGACACACCGTGTTGGCCGTTGCGTGGTGGGTGTTGCCCCCACCGCCGCATGCACTTAAACCCGCATCGACGAGGGCGGATCTGTGCGCGTCGCCTCCGGGGGACGCCCTAATCTGCGCGTCTGTGCAGTTTACGTTTCCGTCCAGAATTGCGATTCATAGCGTAGGCAGGGTCACGGCGTGCACGCTTTCGGTAACGATCTCATTTTATATGAAACGCCTTTTTTATGGTACTCGCATCTCAAGAACGAATTGACGAATTTCAGTGAATATTTTTTGTTCGTCTTGGTGAGTGCTGAAACACCTCCAGCGATAACATTGGCCAGTTTCTTTTCGATTTATCAAGTTGCCTCTGATATGCCACATTATTACACTTGGAACGCTCATACCAGATACTTCAACATCAGGAGCAAGGCAATATGATTCCTGATCATCCGGATGTGCGTTCTGCTGATGCTTTTGATTGTATTTACACAGTTTATTCAAGGAGTAACGAATGCTTCTACTTGCGGTTGTTACGGATAAATGTTCGTCGGCCGGCATCATTTGGATCACATCGAACTGTTAATGGTGTCGTATGTCCAATATTTCATGGTTCATGTCAACAGCTCAATTTGCTTGAAAATGATACTCATTGGGACATGACAATGAAGGCTAAAGCAGATGCTATATTTTCAAGTGCTTCGTGTAAAATGTAGAACATTAAATTTAAACTTCACAATTCAAAATTAAAACGTTGGTCCACTGCATTCTTTCAAATCTATCGACTATGTAACAAACCAAGACGAAACAACCACCTATATAACTGATTCCCCAGACGGGCTGCTTTGATTACTCTACCTCACTACGTCGCTATGTCAAAATAATGATATAATTAAGAGGTTCTTCACTTTGGAGCTCTGACCATAGGTAGTGTTTGCCGATGGCCCTTTTTTCTTAAATATATTTTAATATGTAAACAATATAGTTAAAAATGTAAAAAAAGGTATAAATAAATAAATGGTTTAGTAATAATATTTCTTCTCTCACATAGAACAATACAAAAAGAATACAATAACTGTTATAGCAAGATTGTATATTACAATCAACTTAATTGATGCGAGGGACTTGTATCTGAACTAGATTAACCTCTATGACAGCTTATCAGTCTCCCCGTCACTGGACCAGCTTGACAAAGGGTAAGTACAAATTATTTCTTCAATTAATGTACGAATGTATGTAACATTGTATTGGTGTCCTCAGTGGCGGCGTAGGGTAGATTGGCAACCCGGACGGTTTTATATTGAACACGCATACTTAAAACTCCAAATAGACGACATGTTTACGAGGCAATTAGAAATTATGCATATATTTTTTTTTATTGAGTTGCATTTCAAAATATAATAATAGTAAGTACTTATGTAAGTCGATAGGTACAAGAGTAGGTAGTTATTTATTTTTATGTCGTTATAAAGAAAGCTAATTTTACAGAAAACCGCAACCAAATAATGCTGCGGTTTTTATTGAGGTCGACTCCCTAGACCAGCGGGTTGTTGTGTTCCTGCGTGTGAGTGAGGTCACCAGAAAGCTCCTAAAGAGTTGTTGTGTAAGCAGCAGATGAGGCATCGCGCGAGTGATACTTAATATATTACAAGCGTTAATAGGCTACGGTTACTGCTTTATATTCGGTGGGCTGTATGCTTGTAGGCCTCCCGACGTTGTATAAAAAAACATTTACAGTGAGAGAAGCAAACCAGTACTTGATTATCGAAATCACCAAAGAAAAGTGTGGGCGACATCTATACTTAGATACCTACGTAGGTGGCAGTTAATCGCACCATCAAGTAATAGGCCTTTGAATTTTAACGGATACCACAGCTTTTTTTACCTCCCTATGTTTAGGTAGGTAAAAAATGCTGTGGTATCCAGATAATTTATTGGTGTATATTTACACCAATAACTTGTTCACCTTTATTTTTAAAGCTTGACTTTAACCTTACTTTCACTAACAGAATAAAACAGGGGTTTAGGCGAGGTTTTTTTTTGGGTTGCAGCATATGTTCCCGCCAATCAGCCAATCCCCAGGACCTCAAGAAGTTTTAGGGATATTCCGGATTTGCCTGATGGGAATAAGCGGAGATATTGTATGTGTGATCTGAATGGATGGATTGGGCCCTAGCGAAACAGTTACGAGGCTATTCATCTATCTATCTGTAAATTCACGCCAAATCCTTACAGCAAGGTACTCGTACATGGAAAGAATCGAGCACCACATGACTCGGTTACATATATTAGCGTTGGGATTAACAGCGAGCTGTGAGCTTCTGGCTCAGGTTGTCACTTATAAATGTTTTCCTAACGCTCCATACACGCTATTCCCTGCACTCAGTCGCCTCTCTTTGTAATTTTTCTTTGCACATTGGCATGATGTTGAATGTCTCACGGTATTGCAGGTAGATATATTAGGTAGTATAGATATATTATATATGTAGGTATATTTAAAAATGTATAATGAGTGTACTTGACATTTGACTACTCTAACACACTCCAATAAACAACATGGCAGCTCATACTTGAACGACTTTTACTCCAATACTCTTCATATTCGGCCTCCTCCGAGCAATAATACATCATCGCCCATTTGGTCCTTCGAGACGGATATATAAAGAATCTGTTGGTAGAAGATTGGAAATACTATATTCGAGATTGCGCCATGTTGTGTCGATCAAGTGGGCCTGTGTGGTTGGACATTTGGTAATAGTTGTCTGGTTGGACTTACTTCGTTGTAAGTTTTATTTTTCACTGGTCACGGCATCGCCGGAGGATGTCAGAAGGACAAAAATAAAGCCTGGTCAATTCACGGCGATCACGGCGATGCAAATTCCACCTGGCTTGATCATCTCAACTGCATTTATGTCTATTTTTGCTGACTTTCCATTCCAGGCTTCGTATCGACCATTCAACCTCTTCTATAGTAAAGTCAGCATAAGATACAGACTATGCAGAGTCAGTCATAAGCTGACCTGCAGTGTCTGCGGGCCGGATATCATCATACATTTCTTCAATACCGTTCTAACATTGTTTGTTAGCAAAAATATCACTAACAAACCACTCTGTGACTTCTTTACCTCCTTCCAAAAGAGTTAGTTTGGATGCACCTCGCATGCACCTCGTGGTTTTCCGTTAGCTCTTACTCATTCTAAATTATTCTTTTTCTTGGTTTCACTTTCACTAAAGCGCTTGGTTACATTCTTTCATTAAATTTCTCTCTTCTCTCTCATACTATCATTTAGGTATAAATATATGACATAATCCAACCACACTTTTCTCTTTTTTGCCATGGAGTTTTTGAACTACTACGCCACCTTTTCTAAGTTTTATTTCTCTTTGCGCATCATGTACATGTATCTTTTGTACTATACGCCATACTATCACAGGACTTTCCACAATCCGTCATTGTCTAAGAAGGAAAGACTCGTGTTTGCAAGTCCTTCACTGACTAGACGTGCAGACATGCATATACTTACGGTTTCATCTTCCAATTTTTGCCTTTCATAGTCTCCGAAACACGCACTGTTAGACGGGGTCCCTTTGAAACGTTTTTAAAAAAAAGAGAAACTTAGAAAAGGATATGGATTTAATATATTTATATAATATAATAATAATAGATTTAATATATTTAAAGGGACCCGTTGGCAACCTTTTCGGTTCGTATCTCGGCGCAGACTCACTAACTAGAGCATGATCAACGCCATGTCTCCGATCGGCTGCTGACTAAGCATCTCTTAGCGTAAGGGCTTCTACATGCAGTCCTAAGTTATAACAGCACGCTCTCGCCAGCTTTTCTACTTCGTGAAAAAGGCCAACAAACCAGTTTATCGCCAGGTAGTGTTCAGACAATGTCTGCTATATTAACAGAGAGAGCATGTAGCATAGTTTTTCTTTCCTTAACGGTTTGTACACATATTTATTTCTGATGTCAATACAATATGTAATATACAATATTCAGTATCATTGTAAATTCAAGATGGGCGCTACCGCAAAATAGGGGTAGGTATATACTTTAAACCCACTCAATGTGTGTACAGTTTACAGTGTGTATACCAAATAGGTCTCCACTCCGCATAATATCTTGGCACGAAATGCCTCGATGCTGATATTCTATGGACACCATTAGTAAAAGAGGTGCCTGACATCGAGTAAACAATAATATTACAAGCCAATTCATAATATGTAATGGTATTAATATATAAATAAATAAATATGATAATTAGTGTTATTATTATTCATGTAGGTATGTACTTAGTAACATTATGTTTATTGATAAATATTGTTATGAACAAATACTGAGTATACCATATAGTCTTAAGGAGATAATGTATGCACATGATTTACCAGCTTTTTTGTAAATTTAAAAGATATTCCCTGTACCTAGCTTCAAAACATAACAGATTGTGAATTTCTGATTGGTGGGAGAATGTTATTCCAACATTTGGATGCTGAATATCGAAACCTATCACGTAATGGAGCTGTATTTTGTGATGGACAGATTAGGATCAAGTATTCGGGATTCTCGTTGAATAAATTGCATTTTAGAAAACAGGTATGCCGAATTTTAAACGTTTTACAATTCCAAAGAGCAAACTAGCGGAGTGTTTCTTACGTCTCGTCTCCGTATTCATTAGATTATTGATATTTATGTAAGGGGAAATGTGTGCTCTGCGAGGTAAAGGGAGGCAGAATCTGATGCATGAATTCTGGACACGCTAGAACACTTTTTTGGTTCGAGCTAACAGGCATCCTCCAACCACTTACATTACAGTTAATATATTAATTGCCTCGGCGTGAGAATAGGCCACCCAATCTCCACCCGTGGGTGTCGTAAAAGATGACTAAGGAAATTATCCAGGAGATGGGCAGCAGGGTCCCCTGATTTTAATATATTTGAAGTACGTATATACGTAATACGTTAATGGTACATAACTTGAGCTAAAGTTATGTACCATTAACCTATTGCAAAGCTCGAGTTTTGATACCAAAAATAGGACTTTGACCTAGTACATAAATATACCTTTTTTAGTGATATCTAAGTAAATCTTACATCTTGATAGACTTAGAGCAGCGATCTACTACGATAATATATCTAATATTTTTATTACCACGTCGGGTGCCGATTGATTACAGCCCGCCTTGCTGAAGCGGTTATTCCAGCCTACAACGAGAATCATCGCGCGTTGCAACCCGCGCTGGCAACGTAGCAATTTCACAAGAGCTTACTGCTTACCTCTCGCACTCGCAAGACAATAACCCTTCAGGATGTTGCTAGCTGACTGCGAAATAAGGTGGAGGAACTCCACAGGCAAGCTACTACGACGTTTTGACGTTTTTTGCTTGTCGGCAAGGTGCTCCACGTGCAGGCCAGTTAGGAGATGGCTGGAAAGATAATAAAGAGCTACTTAAATACCGAATACAAAAATATCATAACATAAAATATTGGTCTTGATCAGGTGAAGTATCAGTCAACTGCATCAATATTCTCTAACATATTATCTTTTGTTCTAAAAAGTTGGAAATAAGAAATGATTGAAATGCCTTTGGCGTACAAATCACACATTTTGTCCAAGTTTCTGCATATCAATCAGAATATGCGACTTGTTGTTCACCGACTTTTCTTCTTCCATTGTGAAAATATCTGAAATAAATCAGGGGGAGAGTTATAACTAAGTTTAAAGTTACGATAAGAATTATATGGTACCTCGCTTGAACGTTGCCTTGACAAGATTGGTTTCAGTAATATACCTGTTTTGGAGTAACAATAAGTCTGCCGTAGGACGATAATACATCAATCTTTTTCTTCGTATTAGAGTTCTCCCTTTACCTAATACATTAGGATTGGCGGGGTTTTCTATTTAAGCCTAAGGATTTGGGAAAGATACCAATTTTTACATGGAGTGACTTTCGCTCGTCAAATCTCCACAGCCCAGAGGGAAAACCAGACCTTTCTGATGTAAGGTCACACGCCTTTCTATATAGTATACATCTTTCTGCAAGATATTTTCCTTTATCAAGTGAACGGAAAAAGTGGTAATTACAAATATTTGTACATATATCCGAAAACACGAATTTAGTGGTAGATGTCAGTATTCGAACTGGAGACCATTTGGTCACTAGGCCGGTTCTTCATCCACTGGGCTATCACTGCTCAACATCAACGTTTAATCTATTTACCTTTATTGCATTTAAACACAAGCTTTTGCATTGGCAATGGAACTTCTTATTTTCCAAACAAGCGGATCCCACAGATGTTCTATGCGAAAATAAAAAGAGAACCCGTTTGCAGCGCCATCTACGATACCATTTACCGAGGAGTTTAGTGGCTCACATATGGAAGATTTATACTACTATTATATATATAGATATACAGATACTCGTAAATACATGCATATTGTGTATATTGTTACGGGAGTTTCATCAAAATTGCTATTATTCCCGCAGGGATTTTCAAAAAAAATATTATATTTTCTTAGCAAGCTTTACTGTTTAGGTACTAACCTGTGAAATCGTTGGTTTTAATATTGGCTAGTGTGAAGATCGATATCTTCATACTATGGATTCAAATTAATTTTATAATATAGATATGACATCTTTATAAAAATGTTGTACATTAGAGATCTCTCCGTCATCTGCCGGTCTTCCCGGACCTGGCTCTGAATGTTTATATTTTTGCAATTCCGATAACTTTTTAAATGTAAAAGATTTCAACACCGTTCATCGATATCCGTCTGATAACAGAAACATCAATAAACGTGTATTAACATTAACAAAGCAATATTGAATCGAAGAATATGGCTACTTCGATTTATTAAATACTAGCTGAATCCCGCGGCTTCGCACGCATGAAATTTGGGCTTTCAGTAGCCTTTTATTTCTCCATAGACCTTTTTTCTGTTAAAAAAAAACAAAGTTCAGGGTCGTAGATGCAATCATAGAGCGATTCAATTTTCATACAGCGCCATCTATTGACCTTTACGGGAGGCAACGTATAATTATTTTATTTTTATTACATAAAAAATGCGTAGTTATTTTATGTCACAAAAATACGTATTCTGTGAAAATAATAAAATAAAACTGCAAAGTCCCCCTAATTTTAACAGTTTTTCATTTTTTACGCAGGAACCCTAAATATTTACGGGATAAAAAGTACCCTATATTCTTCTATGAACAGTCCTCTATCTACCAGTGAAAGTCCCGTCAAAATCGATTCAGCCATTTCGAAGATTAGCCCGGACAAACAAACAGACAGACAGACAGACAAAAAGTTAAAATGTGTATTTAGGCTTTGATAACGTGAAAATAATAATATGAGCTTAAGATAAAGGCTTTATTTTGAAATCACAGACAGACACTTTAATTTTATTTATATGTATAGATTATAACTGAAAACAAATCTACATAAAACGACAATCTCATAGGAAAGGATCTCACACTAATATGATGTTATGCTATGTTTTTTTTTATACCACTAAGGTGACAAACAAGCGTACGGCCTGCCTGATGGTAAGCAGTTACCGTAGCCTAGGGGCATTTGCAACACCAGGGGTGCCACTCTTGCGTTGCCGACTCTGTAAGAACCTCTTCACGCCTTTCTTGAAGAACCCCATAACGTAGTCCCTTGGGAAAACCTCAGCAGGGAGCTCGTGCCACAACTTAACTAACTACTTCTTAACTACTTCTCGGTAGAAAACTTCTCGTGAAGCGCACAGTGCGCGACCATTGCGGTTCCAGTGTGTGCGGATGAACTCCCAGCCGCCGGCGAGCTGTGCGATTGTAAAACGAGGCTGTTGGTATAATGTCGAACAACTCCTCAGAACACAACCCATTATACAGCCGGTAGAACACGCTAAGGGAAGCAAAATCTCTTCTCAAACTCAAGGGCTCAATGCCGTGTGTGAGTCCAGGATCATCGATAATCCTCACAGCTCGTCTCTGTACCGAGTCACAAGGTTCTAGCTGGTATCCAGGTGCTCCCGCCCAAAGGTGGCTACAGTACTCCATATGCGGTCTGACTTGGGACTTATATAACATAAGCCTTTGTCCCGTGCTGAAGTACTGTTTAGCTCTGTTGAGCACACCGAGTTTCTTAGACGCAGCTTGACCTTCTCGTCGTTATGATGACTTCACTGTACAAATTATTATTCTCTATGTGACTTTCATCCCCTCTGATTTTTTTTTGACACGCTAAGTAAAACAATCTTAGCGAGTCCGCACTCGCAACATTGCAGTCCTGATCCTGAAGCCATATGAAAACGGAATATCCTGGGTCAATATTACAGTGCTATTAGCGACTGTGTTGTCTTGATACATATAAATATCACTTAAAATTGCAGGCTTTTTGCTCCTACAGGTAGTAGGCACAGGTAATATATAAGTACTGAACAAAAACAAACAAAAACAAAAAACAAACAAAAACCACAGTTAAATAACCACTCCCTGGAGGGTTGTTGTGTTCCTACGAGTGAGTGAGTTTCCAGTGGACTCCTAAGGAGTTGCTATGTTTTCAACAGGAGTGGCTGCTCGCGAGTGAAACTTCATGTATTGCAAGCGTTCATAGGCTACGGTAACCGCTTTGCATTAGGTGAATCGCATGCGCGTGTGTCAGCCAACGTTGTACTTATATAAAAAAAAACATAAGCGCTAAGTAATAAGAGTTTCATATAAGTGGATTTTAGAACTAGATCAGTATTTATTTTTTTAGTGCAGATAGCCAGGTGCGAAAGAACTGACACCAGAAAGTCATGCATGTAGCTTATATTTTTATTAAGTCTAATTTAGGGTTCGTAAGTACTCAGTTCACTCTACTATTAGAATCGCAAACAAAATAAATTGCCTTTTGTATTTTTAAATGCAAAAATTCACAATAACCAGGTAACCCTATGGCAGTGACCCATGAAAAAGTTTTTTATGAGATCAGTAGTCTGTTTGAACTTAGATCAATGAATAAAACTATGGAGGTACATGCTACATCAAACTAATTCATTCCAATAAGATAGGATAACATAAGGCTTATTGTGTTGTTGTTTAATGTTGTTACAATAATACGATCCTAAACATTGTCTTTAAGATTTAAAATATTTTCTACATATGCCTTGGTATAATAGTTCTTTTTTAACATATGTAATTGGACAGTATCTACTTATATAAAATGCTAAGTACATTCCATGTGGTGACTTTGTAATGGCCCACAGGGCGTACTGCATATAACAGTGACAAAAAAATATACTTGAACGCGTAGACATTATTTAGACATATCTAAGTAGTTACCTACGTACAGTAAGCGACGTATTAGCCTTCTTTAAAAAAAAACAAATATGCAGTTAAAAAAATTATAAATTTTAATATTAAAGCATCTGGGATTGGTGTGTGCGAACCAGCATATTGTATGTAGGAGCTCCGCACGCAAAATGATGAGCCGGTAAAGTTCGCTAGGTGCCGATGGATCAATCGGACCAAAACTCATTATTTTTAAATCATTATTAAATCATGAAGGCATTATCATGATGATCCAATATTTTCTATATGTAAGGTGAAGAAGGTTTGACTATTTCGACGACTATATCTTGCCATCTTAGAGCTGTGCTCTATGCTTGCCATACAAAGAAAAACTGAACGGACGTAAAGTTTTCCCATGAAACTTAAATCAAGAGAGGTAGAACCCATAAAAGCAGCCTGTCAGGGATGTCTCACAAAAACCACAGTTAAATAACCACTCCCTGGAGGGTTGTTGTGTTCCTACGAGTGAGTGAAATTTCCAGTGGACTCCTAAGGAGTTGCTATGTTATCAGCAGGAGTGGCTGCTCGCGAGTGAAACTTCATGTATTGCAAGCGTTCATAGGCTACGGTAACCGCTTTACATCAGGTGAATCGCATGCGTGTGTGTCATTCAACGTTGCATTCATTAGAATCGCAAGATAGACATGTTAAAAAGAGTTAAGAGATTATAAAAACATGATAAAAAAAGATTGATCGTCATGAAACTCTAAGGACCCTACCCCTTACACTTCCATGACGATAGGTCTTGTGGTCTTTGTTCAGCAGTTGTTGTCCTTCGGCTGAAATTATGATGATGATGATTAATGTTCAATTTAGATACTTACCTAGTGAATAGGTAAAATTTTAGAAACTACATGTTAAATGGAATATTAAAAAAAATCTCCAATTTCCTATTTCTAAAATTAATGGGTTTTCTTAAAATTTAGCTTTGATGCGCCCTACCTCTCTTAAAAATCTGAGGTCTGATTGATCCATTTAGTTAACAATAATGTAAGTACTATGAAACCAGAACTAAAAAAGATTTGATTTTCCCTCTGGGCTGTGGAGGTATCACGGCAGTTGCTCCATGATAAAAACAGTATCTTCGACAAATCATTGCACTTATCTAATTTTTACATGAAGCGATGATTGTTGATTTTAACATGGTAAGACTATTGACAGAATTCCTCCACTTTTATTTTATGTATTTCGACAATCCTGTAGGATTAACAGGTGATAATATAAGATGTTCTCTTCAACAGAGGAATGTTGGTATATCTGTCGATGGTACGATCTACGAACATACGGTTGATTTTAAAGTATCTTGAATATGACCGACGGCACCCACTTTGTCAAGGCAATCACTGCAATCCTATTTTCTTTAACACCCCATTCCATTGTAATTTGATAATAAATTAAAAAAAATATATGTAAAATTGCGAGAAATTCAAAGAAGTTTTTAACGTAATAACCGCGTTTCAAATTCAAAATAATTAAAGAGTTGAAAAAAGTAGTTTCTATGTAACAGTATTTATGGCCAGACTAGTTTTAGTATTTGCAATGATGATGTTAGAAACAGAGTTGAACTGATAGAGAGCGTCGGTGTTAAAATAAGAAGAGGCATGCTCCGTGGGTTTGGACATGTGGAAAGAATCTAGGAACAAAGAATTACAGAGAAACAGATATATAACGCAAAAGTGGAAGGATGTAGGAACCCAGGAAGGACAAAACTTACCTACCATGACCAAATTGATCGAGTTCTAGAAACCGGCGAGCGTGCATGAGAAGGGTAATGAATGTAAAAGAAGCGAGTGAGGTATGCAAAGATCGAGTCATGTGGCGATCGGTTCTCTGTGCCTAGATCGCAAGAGATTTGGCAAGTTATACATACATATCATTACATTTTACTTGACTTTGTCACATTTTCAAATTATTGAATCATCATCATCAAAAGTCTCATTTAGTGAATGAGGATAACAGCTTGGTATTTCTGACCTGTATTCACCTGTATAAATCTAAGTGATCTAATTTCATAACGAACTTATCAGTGGCTTGTAAGGAAATGAAGATATGAAAATGTAGAGAGTAAATCTTAGTGCCCACTTTTTTGCTGGTGAACGTATGTACATCTAGACTGTAGTTAGTCGACTGTGAAGGAAATGTCACGACAAGTCTTGTATTTTTCCCTTCACAGTTTATTTTAAATTGAGTCACATTATGTGTTGGTAATTTTATTTTTGTAACTAAAGAATTAAAATTATTCAAACTATATTAATTTTGTATGTATAAAAAATAAATATATTACATTTGGGGGCATCACTTCACACATTGTCATCGCGGTATCGAGGGTCAAATTTCACAGATAACGATAACTTCATTCACACGAACGTTCACAACAACGGGGCCAATCATAACAAATACAAATTACATTAGGTTTTCGCTCGATAATTTGAATAATAGGTACCATCGACATAATCAATCATGATCTATCTTTTATTGCGAAATGGTCTAATAACTTTGGTTTAAGGGTTAATCCAGCCAAATCACAATCAGTTATCATTGGCAATCCTTACTTCATATCACGTCTTCAGAATCTGCAAGATTGTCCTGATGTTGTATTTGATGGAAACATTATCCCTTATTCCTCCACAGTCAAAAATTTAGCTACCATTTTTGACCAAACTTTGTCCTGGGCATCTCAGATTGGCGAAGATAGTCGCAAGATCTTCGCTTCTCTTCACTCTTTGAAAGGACTTCAACATTTTCTTCCTGTCAATACTAAAGCATTACTGATGCAGACTCTTCTGCTTCCTGTCCTGGATTACGGAGAAATAGCTTCCTGGACCCATCTGAGGAATTATTCAATAACTTGGAGCGACTGTGTATAAGGTATGTTTTTGGCTTGCGGAAGTTCAACCATGTTACAGAATATCGCAATCGCCTTAATTTGCTACCGGTGGGTCTTCGCAGAACTCTCCATATCCTTAGTTTGCTTTATCGTGTCCTTTTTTATCCTACGGCTCCAAATTACTAACGGGAAAGATTCACGTTTCGCACTCTAGATGATCATCTGCGGTCTTGCAACAATCCTTTTCTACATGTTCCTTACTGATACAACTATACCAAATCAGTTAGTGTGTAAGCAACAGGTTTATGAAACTCGCTTTCAATAGACGTAAAAATGGCACACGCGATTAATTTGTTCAAATTCAGTGTGCACGTGATGAGTACTCCCGTTACATTGACCTAGTAATGTTACGTATTATGTTCGTAATTTATTGTGAGTATTGTCTTATTTATTGTGTTTTATACATTCTATACCGCTCTTGTGTATACGAGTGTTTATATCTGTGTACCTATTTTGTCGATCTTAGGTCTCACATTGTTCCTAAAACCCACGTTAAGTTATATCTCTTTTCAGGACTGGTTCTCTATGGTTGGCTGGAAGAGATCCCAAATTTGATACATTTGTACAGTACTATTTTTAACCAAACCATGTACTTACATATCGTTATGTTAGTTATTGTACAACATTGTTTTCTACAACAACTACTTTATTTGCATATTGTCAAGTAGAAATTAATGCTGGTACAATCACTATGATTTAAGTTGGGAAGTACTGCTTGAATTGTCAAAACGAACATGTCTATTACAATTAACTTAATACGAACTACTGATAGTTATTTGACAATTTTAAAAGTATATAACGCGTTTAACACTTTATTATTTATTTCGGAACATTAGAATATTTTATAAATAAATAAATAGACTTATGTTAAACACATTTTCGACTTTTAAAACTGTCAAATAATAATTATTTTTTTGCTATTAGCAGTACATTACATATATTAGGTTAATATTGTTGTGAGTTGCCATAGTACAACAAAGTGACGATCTACACTCATCAATGTAACATAATGTAATATTTCGCTTATATGTTCTATATTATAATAATATGTTCCGTATTAATTTCTCGTATACATTCATTCCATTGTACATTTTTTCCTTGTATGTACAATTTAAAAGCTGATATACAAAAGCGAATTGAATATAAGTAATGTTTAATTGAGTTTTCGATTTGACGTCGTCGAATGAATACGTAGATATTATTAACTTTAAAGTTAACCATTACCCTTGCGCCCCTTCCCCCTCTCTGAACATAATGTGCCACCCTCTGTGCGTAAACTTTGTCAATGGTTCACAACGTTCAAAAAGCTACTATTTTCATATAGATTATATCCTGTTATACTTTGTAATGTATATTTTAAAATAGTAAACATTTAAGTTTTGTCCACACGGGGTTAAGCAAACTTAGTTGCGTGACATTAACAACTTCATAACGCGTTTTACTCATGATGAAAAATAATATTGGGCAGCCAAATAACGTATAACATAAATACATAGTAAGGGTGCATCTAAATAAGTAATCATCACGAATCGTCTTGCACGCAGGTTGATGATTTCCAGCCTCGCGAACAATGCGCCAATTTTGGAAAAGGCTTCACAACCACAGACCACATACCTACATACGCTGCGGCGGGTTACACAGAAGACTGAGATGTATAACCGGCCACTATGTTTAGCGTTTGTGGACTGATAGTCTTCGATTCTATAGAGACATGGCAGTTCTTCAACACCTTCAGCGGTGCCGTATTGATTATGATTCATGAAAGTATTGAGGAGTATATCCGAAAACTATAAGACCAGAGTACGAAATCTATCCAATACCAAAAAGTATGAGACAGGAAGACGTTACAACTACGAAACTGTTCACCGCTGCGTTGGAAGATGTTTTCAAGTTTTGTAACTGGAAAGAATTTACTGATGATGTAGACTTCATTTTCAAAGTCGTTGACGAATATGTCCACTTAGGACAAACAGTCCAGCTAGGTAGATCCATCTTTGAACGATGTCTCTCGTCGAATCCAACTTGTACGGACGACATTCGGGAAACTGTGAAAAATCTTCTCATCCAAAATACCTCAAATATGTCTTAAGAAGGAAGTCTTCGTTCAGAGTGTGTTGCCAGTGACGACTTGCACTTAGGCACAAAGACGTAACCTTTTACTATACAGCCGCTCGGGCTGAAAGGTTCTCAAATGGCGACGACAAACCGGAAAATGCAGAGTAGATCGGCTCCCCGTACGTTAGACCGACGATTTGATGAAAATATCATGGAACTGATTGAGACAAACAGCTGAGGTCTAACGAAGAAGTCTAAGGAGGATTTTTAACAGTGGGGGTTCCTCGGCAGTCATTTCGTTATAACATAGATGACGACGCTGTGGTTAGACTTATGGTTAACATTCGTCCGATTTTCGACGTTCTGTCCGAATTTTTGAATTTAAATGGGGGAAAAAGTGAATGAATAAACTTGAAAATAAAACAAGTCTCAAAATCTGATATCAAACTTTAATATGGCGCATAGAATTAACTATTATTTTACTACTATACAGGCAGGACATATTTATAGTTGGACTTTTCATTGGTTTTGCATATTCTGGTGAGTATCTGAATTGTTTTCAGATACTCACTAGTCTGAATCTGTTTGTCTCTTTGTTTGAAGTATCAAGAAGTATTGTCTGCGCTACACACTTTATTTAACCTGTGTGTCGCTGTGTTGACTACTGACTTCAGTTAGATAAAAACAAGTGGAGTGACGCGCTCGCCTTTGTATTCAATAATTTATAAACCGAGGTAATTAATTGTTATATGTTTAGTGTGTGTGAGCGTAGGACGATCAGGTAGTCCGTACGCTCATTTGATTTGTGGTGCGGTGGTGGCATTTACCTTAGTGCTATTTTTGCTAACATTTTGCTTAAATCCATTATAAATAATTGTACTTGTTGTTTTTTGTGTCATTCTCCTCATTTGAAGAATGATGTTAGTTCTCATCGAAACTATACTGAACTATTCAGTCTCGGATGCAAATAGTAGCTTAGTAGAAAATTGAAGGAATGTGAATTTGATCATTTTTTATGAGAAGGTGATGTTAGAAGCCTTAGAAACCGGCGAGCGTGTGTAAGAAATGAATGAATGAAAATGAATGTCAAAAAAGCAGGTGAGGTTTGTAAGAATCGAGTCATGTGGCGATCGGTTCTCCCTGCCTACTCCGCAAGGGATTTGGCATGAAGTTATATATAGATTATAGATAAGAAAGGTAGGTCCAAAATACCCTCCCCCACCAATCATAAAAGAAATATTTACAAAAATTTTGTTCCAAGAAACTTAAGAGAGGTTAGGCGCATCAAGCTGCCTGGTCTGCCTGGGGATGTACCTCCACCTCACAAAAAACCGCACCAATTAATAACTCACCAGTATCCTCTTGAGAAATTGCTGAACTGGCAGCAGGGGAGGTAACGCACGATACTTTCTGTATTTCAAGCGTTAATACAGGCTGGCTACGATAACCATTTAATAATTGCTTGTATACTTCCCGACGTAGTATAAAAATAAAATGAAGAGTGTTTTCAGTATTAGTCAGACCCAAATGCAAAATAGTATTACAGCTTAGCTTTTTTATATAACGCCGAGAGGCATACAAGCATACGGTCTGATGTAAAGTGGTTACTATAGCCTATGGACACTTGCAAACGCACGAGTGACACCCCATGGTGTTGCAAGTGGTCATAGTGTAGTACTTACCTACGTACCTACTTACCATCAGGCGGGCAGTATGCTTCTTTGCATCTTAGTCGTTTAAAAAAATGCTGTCTAGAGTGTTATAATTAATACTAAATTTCGTGCGTATACCCGAGAACCAATAAAATATGGGGCAAGTGATAAACAATCGTACACAGTTTGATTGTATTCAATGTAAGTAACTGTGATATGTTATTTATTAACAAGAATAATGACTACCGTTGTGTTTATATAACACATTTAATTGTTGACAATTTAGGAGCAGGGATAGCCTAATAGATAAATAATAAGCCTGTTAACCTAATGGTCCCTGGTTTAAAACCTGGCGTGGGATACAGTTATATATTTTTAATTATTATTTTCTCGATAAACGAAAACATCGTGAGGAAACACGCACTTCAAAAAAATATATGTGTGTTTCCGCTTAGGGTTGTGGACGTTTAAAGGCAGTCGCTCCCTGTCCAAATCAGTATTTCGCCAAATCCATACGTTTATGTAGCGGATAATAGATAAGAACCGATTTTTTTTATACCACTAAGGTGGCAATCAAACATACAGCTTGCCTGATGGTAAACAGTTACCGTTGCCTATGGACATCGGTAATACCAGGGATGTCACCCATGCGTTGCCGACCCTCTAAAAACCTCTTCAAGCATTTCTTGAAGAATTCCATGCTGTAGTCCCTTGAAAAAACCTCGGCTGGGAGTTCATTCCACAGCTTGAGAGTTCTCGGAAGAAAACTTCTCTGGAACCGCACAGTACGCGACCATTGCGGTTCCAGTGTGTGAGGGTGAGCTCCCCACCGTCGGCGAGCGGTGCGGTTATAAAAATCGTCCAAGTGCGAGTCGGACTCGCGCACGAAAGGTTCCGTACTATTATCTATAAAAACGGCAAAAAAAATCACGTTTGTTGTATGGGAGCCCCCCTTAAATATATGTTTTATTTTAATTTAATTATTAATTCTTAAAGTGAATATATGACTAAATATTCTGTGAATATTTGAAGCGTCTACCTGTTGCCGTTATCAATATCGAGCAAAAACGAGCAAAAAAATCACGTTTGTTGTATGGCAGCCCCCTTAAATATTTATTTTATTCTATTTTTTAGTATTTGTTGTTATAGCGGCAATAAAAATACATCATCTGTGAAAATTTCAACTATCTAACTATCACGGTTCATGAGATTGAGAACAGCCTGGTGACAGACGGACGGACGGACAGCGGAGTCTCAGTAATACGGTTCCGTTTTACCCTTTGGGTACGGAACCCTAAAAAGTAGCTGTCGACATCATTTCGAACAGTTCTTCAGAACACAACCCGTTGTACAAATTACACTAGGAGGCGGAATTTAATTGTTATCAGTAACAAGGAGGGTTTGTGTTTCTCTGAGAGACTGAGGTTACTAATGTGCTCTTAAGGACCTGCTGTGTCAGCAGCAATGGTGGCAACGTGCAAGCGTGGCTTCTTGTAATGCAAGAAATCATTGACTATTGTCAACGACTCGTATTTACATCAGGTGGGCCGGTTTGTTCGTTTAAGACAAGGAAACGAACCGATGTGATTTTTTACGTAGAGATGGTACAACGATTAGTACAAACGTAGGTACATACAGTGTTAAAAAAAACTATTCACTTGCAAGTCGGACTCTCACTAGACCGGTTTCGAACGGACGGACCAGACGACCGAAAAATATTTACGATTACACATTTCTTTAAAATAGTTTAGTGTTATAAAAATATAGTAGTTAGTAGTAGTAGTATATAATGTTATAGGTAATGTAGTTTACTACATTATGATTCGCCGTTATCAGTATTTATTCTTTAACTCGGTCTTAAAAACTAAACAACATAGGAATTTACAACTATATGTACAATTATATATATATTTTGTATATTCCACATACTGTTTATGTGTACAATTATATATATATTTTGTATATTCCACATACTGTTTATGTGGAATATACAAAATATATATATAATTGTACATATAGTTGTAAGTTCCTATGTTGTTGAGTTTTTAAGACCGAGCTCGTAACAAAAACGGTATAAGAATTAGGTAGTTTTATCAGCCCTCAATTTTTTCATTTATGACGACGAAAAAAACAAAATATGTTATACTCTACTCGATGAGCTCTAAACGGTGATACTCAGGTGCCAGATATGAAACGACTTTTTTTGACTCCATTTCAATCATCAAATTGAAAAGAAAGAAAAATTGTTTTATTGGAAGAAACGGCTGACAATAAAAAAAGAAACGAAGGAACTTGCTGAAACTAGAACACAATGTGCACTGCAAGGGCCGTCGAGAAGGTGCCTTCTCAGCATTATATTGTACTACATGGGTGACCATATACTTCAACGCTGTTTTTCGTCAACACTGGGGAAGTAGCTCAAACTCGCAGAAGACCGCAGCTAAATTACAACTCCCTGTTGTAGGATCTCTGCGATTAGATGAGGTAGAGGTAACTTCTTGAGGAGTTGTCGTAGTAGCAGTGGGTGGGCCGTATGCTTGCATGATTCCTGATGTTATATAAAAAAAATGTAAAAGATTAAAAACAATATCCGAGTATATCCACGGGCAGCATCTAGTTTTCAAAATATGTTCATAATCGAGCTATTTACTGACTTCCTGGACGAAACATAATCGGAGTCTCATTATCCTATGATATTCGTGAAAGGCGTGGAAGGTATTGAAAATCTTAATGGAGTTCACAACTCCTTTCCTGTAGGCATTTGCGAGGAAACTTTTGTTCAATTTAATGTGTTCTGTATTTTGATTTACGAAGTTTTAAACATCGTCTGAAGGTGTGGTGATAATTCTGGGAGTCTCGACACGTCTTACAACATGTTTTGGGTAAAGTACGTTAGTTTGAAATGACACAATCTTATAGGATCACTCGCGACATTCTGTGCGTCTGCCAGATTATGTGAAATTTGATACATACTTACATGAATTTCTGCGAAATATATAAATTAATTTTGGGAGAATGCTCAGGGAATATGAGGGTCACCTTTACAGGTCAAATTAGAGAGTTAAAAAGTTTTGCAAACTGAACTGTGTGAAATATCAAGTATATATTTTTTATAACTTTATAATAAATAGTTTTATTGTTATATAAAAAAATAGATAAAAATTAACCATTCACCCCATGCTTTTATATTTAAAACTATTGAGATTAATATTTTGAAAAAAATATTGAATAATATTTTTTTATAGACTTCAGGCCTTATAAGTACTACAATGGTAAATATGTTAACATTATGCATGCATGTTTTCCAATTACCATATTGTTCGTACTTGCCATAAGTTATTTTAGTTACCCTTAACAAGTTAGGGTCATATTAAAAAACATGGTGTATGTAATTTAACCCCGACTCCGACGATAGACGAATTGATGATTGATTTAATTGAAAGCTGATGACATGATTATATTTAATTGAAAGCTAGCCGTTTGGGGAAGTACTTATACGTTGCCCTGCTGCTATTATTGCTCCTCTCAATAGTTCTGGGCAGCAATTAAGCGAAGCGAAACAACCTGCAAAGCAAACCCTGGGATTACCCGAAATGACGACCTGTCACTACGAAATGTCGTTTACGGAAGTTCTTCTTAGGGTTCCGTACCCAAAGGGTAAAATGGAACCCTATTACTGAGACTTCGCTGTCCGTCCGTCCGTCCGTCCGTCCGTCTGTCACCAGGCTGTATCTCATGAACCGTGATAATTAGACAGTTGAAATTTTCAGAGATGATGTATTTCTATTGCAGCTATAACAACAAATACAAAAAAATAGAATAAGATAAATATTTAAGGGGGCTCCCATACAACAAACGTGATTTTTTTGCTCGTTTTTGCTCGATATTGATAACGGCAACAGGTAGACGCTTGAAATATTCACAAAATATTTAGTTATATATTCACTTTAAAAATAAATAATTAAATTTAAATAACGAGTCCGACTCGCACTTGGCCGATTTTTTTAATACTATGTCAGGAGGCATACAAGTATAAGACAAACCTGATTGAAATAGGTTACCATAGCCTATATACTGGCACGTTGATTGTTTATTGGATACAAAAGTCATTCGCAGAAATACAACAACGTTCCAGGGAGTTACAAGTAGGCCGTGATCTACTTTAAGGTCGAGGTCCTTTCCCAGCCCAGTTGTTTTGATACTCTCTACATGTCTTTCAGCAGAGCGTAGTTTGTTGATTAGGAGGATGCACTTACTAAATACGTTTCTTCTGAGTTCTTATGTTAGATTTCAGGTAGATTAGATCATCTTGGCCTTGTTTTATGTCAATAAGGAGGTAAAGAAGTAACTCGCATAAAGCCTGGCTAATAGTAAATAGTTATCGTAACCTATGGACGCTTGTAACACCAGTGGCACCTCTCGTGCGCTGCCTACTTTGTAAAAATCCTCTACTGTAAGGGTAGCAAGCACACAGTAGCTGGTGACGGCGTAGTGCGTCAGATTTGGTGGTCAAAAGATTGAATAGGTCTTCCTGGGGCAATAAGATTCTAAGAAGACGATGAAGTAGCGGAGGTACCAAGGCGAGCGACACTCTTTTTGTAGCACATGTTAAGATGCCGCAGTAACATTTTAATATTAGGCGGGACGCGCTTGTTCCGGATAGTATATAAAAAAAGGAGTAGGTGCTTCCTTTTTTTATATAATATCCCTCTGATGATTATAAAAAATAATCATCAGAGGGATATTGGTAGCGGAAGCACACAAAGCAGGTTAGATCAAATTGCATGTGACTTTAGCAAAATAACGCCTGAATCTATTAACTATTTTTATAATTTATTTTTTAGTACCGTCTTAATAAACTATATACCTTTAAAATTAAAATTCGATTTTCAGATAATGGCGTGGAACAGAGTATTCTACATATCGATAGTTCTGCTATCCTTGGTGTACAAATGTGAGTAACAGCTTTTAATTTTTATCTGTATGACCTTTCCCATCTCTTAATCTAAAGTCTATTTCAATATATACAATATGGCTTTGAATATACCAAAGTTATGATCACCACCGAAAACATAATGAAATATAGCTTACGATGCAATTGTGTTTCGTAAAATATCGTTGATCAATGCGGAATTTGGTTTGGTTGTGGAAGGAATACGAACTAAAGAACTGTCGGATTTTCGAAAAATCTTTCAAAATTGTCCCGACAATTACGAACACAACACAAAAGAAATCCGTTAAATCGGTCGACCTGATCTCAAGTGATGGTTCTATATATATATATACGGCAATTGACATTTATTTATATAGAAAATGGCATTATAATCTATTCTTAGGAAAAATGGGCAAATAAATAAATAATAAATAAATAAATATTGTCGGACAAATTACACAGCGCCACCTAGCCCTAAAGTAAGCGAAGCTTGTGTTATGGGTACTAGACAACTGATAAACATACGTAAATACATTCTTTTTAGTAAATACATACTTATTATACATAGAAAACACCCAGACCAAGACAAACAAACATGTTCATGCACACAAATGTTTGTCCTGTGTGGGAATCGAACCCACGAGCGTTGGTGTCTAAGTAGCGTAACAACGTGTTTCACCACTGCGCCACCGAAATAGTGCAGATAATTGTTGTTAATAATTGTAGTAGTTTTCCAATGGATTGAATAGTTATTCAACTATTAAAATCGGTTAATGGTTGCGATCTGTAGCATGCAACCGACCAATCGTAGGTATACGTATTCGTACAGACATAAATACAGATCAACGGACATAGGCGTACTTCGGTTTTTAAAACACAAATGCCTTTGTTTTTAATAATTCGAAAATGGTATTAGATAGAACAAGATGGTATTCATATAACTGCACTAATACACTAACTCAATTCCAAAACTTCCTACTCCTACAAATTTCTTCATTAAATTTCTGATTAAATTCGTTGTGAGTTCCAAAGCAGCTGTAGTATAACCCCCAGGACGGCAGTGAACTTCACTGCCCATTGCCTTTTTGTTGGTCGCCGCTGTTAATTCTGGCTACACAGGAGACACAGTGGCGGGTATGAGTGGTGGGCCTGTCCCGATAACTGCACTAAATGTCTAATCTTATGAAAACTAAAGCGGGCACATTCAATGATAACGGTACAATTCATAGTACTAGACATAAAGCAATAAAAGCTAGTTACGTTTAGAAAATTAGCAGTTTTTTAAAATATATATAATAAAACTGTTGTATTGAAAATTAATGTCAGGACCCATAAAAACAGTAAATGTGTAAAGTCGTGAGAACAGCCCATATCCCGGCTTTATAATATAGGATGCTTATTAATTCGGTTCATAAAAGGATTTCCATGGGTAAATGCACTAACCGAATTTACGAATTACTGAATGAATTATGATATACCTAAACTTCTTCATTGGATAGTCCTTGCCTAAAAGACTATTCCATCCATTCCTTCCTCTGTTTTCTATTTCACAAAGAAAGAAAATACCGAAAAATGATTCTCATGCAACAAGTTACGGTCTGTTTATTTCATATTAGAGTGGTCTGATTCGCTCGATTATTTGTATTAATAAAATCGCCCGACTTTATACTGGGAATGCATTGAAGCAATTAAAAATCTTAAATTATGTAAATCGAAAACTACAAAACCATAGAAATCTGTGATATAAACAAAATTGTAAACATATTGTTAATAAGGTTTATACCTTAAAAAAAGAATAAATATCCCAATTACATTACTTTTCACTTAAAAATCTCATTAGAAAAGTTCATCCATTCAGGGGCTATGATTTATGGTCGTGCAAATAAATTTACGGTAATTATTGTATTGGGACTTAAAATTTAAAAAAAAAACCCTTCCTGAGTAAGTCAGATTTGCACAATTACGCGATAGACGTACTATTATACTAAGTTACAAATTAATGAGGTATACATGCGGGCGAAACTGCGGTCAAAAACTAGATTGTTTACTGTAAGTTTACATTTATCTTTCAGCGACTTCAATACACTGCTACTATTGCAACAGTGCCAACAACACCGCGTGCCTGGACATCAACAAGTTCGACCACGAGGAGCGTTCGCGAATCATACCCATTGTCAACTGCGAGACGGCCATACCCAGCCCAGTGGCTGTCAATTTCTTCTGCCGAAAGATTATACAGACTAGTAAGAATCACTTGTCCATTTACAATACAATTTATTTGGGACCAAAATGACATTTAAGTTTTTCATTTCAGGAATTTTATAATTGCCCCAAATCGAATTCCAAATATTGTTCACATGTTTAAGTCTCAACGTCTCGTAGTCCTTTTATACCATTTTTGTGTGTGTGAGTATATGTATAGGTTCGTAAACAAAATGTTACAAGTAATTGTGGTAATAAATTTGTATTGAGGATATATTTTGTTACGTATCACACCAGGATCGACAAAGCCCAATAGGCTAAGTGATAGAAAACGTATTTTTTTTTTAAGATTAATTGTTTCTGAGTGAGATATGAAATCAGAAGTCTATTTTAAATGACATCTTTAAAAAAAAGCGAGTGAGCGAGGTTGCTAGTAAGCTCCTAAGGAGTAGCATATTGGCAGCAGAGGTGGTGGTATGTTATATATTTGTTATTGCAAAAGCCCGAACTACGGTAAATCTTAGGTTTTGCCAATAAATCTTAAGATTTACCGACATGAGTTGGTAAACGTAAGTATTAATAAAAAGAGGAAGAATATTCGGAATACTTATTAGACCATTAGAAACTGGTACATGCTAGGTTTTACCAGATATTGGTTTGGGAAGAAAAATATAAGTACTTTTGCTTTATTAATTTCAATTAACTATAAGTAATCAACAAAGTAATTATTAATCATATTACCAATCAGTCAAATCCTGACCTATATAAAAATATTTTTATTTGGTAAGTATTTTTGTTTGTTTGTTAAGGTATTAGTCATTTTAAAATTCTTTTTAAAGAAATGACATAAATTAAATTGTCTTCTTAAAAATATTATTTTTAAAATTCTTAAAAAAAAAAACAACGCTTAATCGGCTAGGTAATCTAACTGAATCATTGCTTTTCTTATTATTTAGTATTTAACAAATAAAAATAATGACAATTTATCTATTGTCACTAACTAGTATGTAGTAAATAAAAATTACTTCTCGAATACAACTTCTCGATCTCTAACAACGTTCTGTCTTTATAAAATCTTCAGAGCATGAGGTAAATTGGTATCGAGTGTTAAGCTGCTTTAGTACTTCAATTTTGGTAACAAGTTGGCAAAAGGAGCTTTCGTTCACATCTACCACAACTGGAATAATGCTTTTCGGGTCAGTGTTGACTCTGTCGATGTCATTTTGACCAATTTTCACATTTGAATACTTATTAGCCGGTGTGGCTTTCATTCTTTCAGCTTGATTTTCTAAATTCAATTTAGCTTTTTTTCTTATTGTCTGGACAGATTCTATCTTTCTCGGTTGCATTCTTGTTCTTGAGACTTGAGTTGCGTTTTCTGTCTCTGAATCGGTATATCTCTGTATCCTTCAATTTTTCGGTTTCAATAATTTTGTTTTCTTGTGGTTTAGCCTTCACACATTCACTGTCCTCTTCTGACTCATTTTCAACAACATTGTCTTCCTTGAGGTGTCCAATTGCATTTTCGTCATTAATATTTTGTTCTGTATTTTTTTTTTCAAATGTAACAAGTTTTCTAAATCTTCTGATCCAATCATATCTTTAGGAATTGCTGACGTTGCAATGCCCATCCACCACTACCAAACATTGCTTCGTAAGGGGAGCATTTAATTCCCTCGTTATATTTTTTTAGAACGTCGGGAGTCATACAAGCATACGGCCCACCTGATGTAAACAGTTACCGTAGCCTATGAACGCGTGTAATACATTATTCTGTAATAAATTGCCTGAACCAGTCCTGTCCTATTCTGACAATGATTTCAACAGGCACATCAAAACACTCTTTGCGTGATGGTTAATTATAGAATCGATGAATATCTGACTGACAAGGATAAGATAAAATGACAAGGAAAAATATGAACAAAGTACAATAAGATTTAATTTTATAAATGTATGACATGTCTAATTGCACGAGGGCCCAACAACGAATAAAGATTTTTACCATTATCTCTTCTTCTTCTTAGCGTTATCCCGTTTTCTTAATTCATTAGGATAGATCCGCTACCTAAGCCTAAAGATTTGGCGACATACTGATTTTTACATGGAGCTACCGCCGTCTGACTTCCGCGACTCAGAAGGAAAACCAGATCATGTCTTAGGTAAGGGCACACCTCATTTGATATATAAGTTCTTGGAGACGCGGGTTTCCTAACGACTTTTTCCTTTACCCCTGACCAAGTGATAATTACAAATATGTACATAAATCCGAAACACGAATTTAGTGGTACATGCTAGGATTCGAACCGGAGACCTGTCGTCACAAGGCCGATTCTTTATCCACTAGGCTGTCACTGCTCTGTATCATTTTTATCTTTATCTCTTTGTGTTTATTATATTTGTGCTCTATTTTCCAGTTTACCACCCTTATCACGACTCAGAGGTGCGCGTGACCCGTGGCTGTGGTTGGGTCAGAAGCGAGAGAGAATGCTACAATGCCAACAACCAAGACCACTTGGAGACAGTCTGCCAGTGCTTCGACGACCACTGCAACAGCGGAAACAATGTGGATCCCACTTCTATAACTGCATTGTTCTTAATACTCTCCGCTGTTTTGTTCTATTGGCGATAAGATACACTAGTTAATATAACAACTTTATAGGTTAAAGTACAGGTCATAGTGAGCTCTTGTGCCAGAGGGTTACGATAAAAGAAATCGATGTACGTGTTCCCCTCAGAATGATAGTTGAGCGTTAAAAATACCACATGCGGCAGTTATAATTCATATTTTCAATATCATTTTGTACATACAGATTCCAAAATTGACATAAAAATGTTTTTATTTGTCCATTTGCGCGATATACAGTTACTCTACCTTTTTTAATTGTTTGTTATGCGATATGAAACTGCCTTATTGTATTTGTAATTAAGGAATAATATTTTAATATATGTAATTCTTCTGTACGTGGGTGCGTTTATGATAAGCTCGGTAACGCAGTGGTAGGCGTAACACTACTTCGACACCAACGATATTTGTGTTGTGGTGTTTTAAGAGAGATTCGCGTTCGGATTTAGAGAGCTCGATGGCGCCGTTGCGCGTGTCATTCTAACCGAACACGCAGATTCCAGCAACGTCGACCGTAGCCTGTCTATGGATGGGTTTATCTATCTCGAGTTTATCCGTGCTCGGAGGGCATGTTAAGCCGTCGGTCCCGGCTGTTGTCGATAAATGACAGTCGTTAAGCTAAGTCAGTGGCCGTCGGGCGGCTTGAAAATACTGGCCTCCGCATTTGAGCAGCGTGGTGGAGTATGCTCTAAACCCCTTCGGTTAAAGGGAGACCCGTATCCCTGCAGTGGGATGAGTAAGGGTTGATGTGTGAAGACAAATTATATCTATCTCTCTTAAAAATACCCAGACCTCTCAATTTGAGCATGCATACAAGCATACAACGCACTTGATGTAAAGCGGTTACCGTTGTATATGAACGCTTGGAATACACCTCTGCTGCTAACACAGCAACTCCTTAGGAGCTTAGCTTATTTAGCTGCGCTTTTTTGTGAGGTGGAGGTACTTTCTCAGACTGCTTTAGTGCGTCCTACCTCTCTTAAAACACTAACTAGACTAACACAAACAGACATATTCATAAATGTTTGTCCTATGTGGGAATCGAACCATTGGTGTCAAGCAGCAATATTAACCACCCCGCTACCGGTCTAGTCAAATGATTAGTGTTACTAATAAAACATTTTGGAAACAGTAGAAAAAAAATTGTGTACATGCAATTTTCTGTAATGATTAAGGTCAAATTACAAACATCGGGCACGGAAATAATACAACGTACTAAAACAGACAGTAATACTGGCATTTCATAAATCCAACTGTAGATTTTACAAAGCCGCCAGTGGGGCTCCTGCACACGGCTGTGTGTTTGTTCATTACTTATTAAGAGATGTCCCAGTGGGGGCCAGCTGACAGCGGATTCATAAGCGGAGCGAAAACTATTCCCTTGGACATTAGCGATGGCTCTCGTTTGCACTATTACTGCATGTTATTTTACTATATACGTCAAAGATATTTTTTTTTCTTACTTCACTCATTTGTTTTGTCGAACTCGGTAACGCAGCGTTTAATAACGCGACTTTGATACCAACGCTCCTGGGTTTGATTGACACAGACCTGTTCACGCACTCAAATGTTTGTCCTGTACAAACATTTGAGTGCGTCTGTTTATCTTGGTCTGGATGTATTTAAGAGAGTTAGGGGTCCATTAAAGCAGAACGTCTGAGGAAGTATCTCCGCCTCACAGAAAACCGCAGCCAAATAATAACTCTCTGGAGTGTTGTTGTGTTTCTGCGTGTGAGTGATGTCACCACTAAGTTAATAAGGAGTTTTTGTATTAGCAGCAGAGGTGGCATCGTGCGAATGATACTTGTGTATTACAAGCGTTCATAGGCTACGGCAATTGATTTACATCAGATGGATCTTATGCTTGTATACCATCCGACGTTGTAAGAAAACAAATGTTATTTTTGTTGCAGCAGTTTATTTTTGATGTTATACAATAGAAATACTTTAAATGATTAGTCTTTCACTTTATTGGATTTTTGCCTGACAATTATATTACTTTGAATTATATATTTTTTTTAACGGAAGTATCGCGTGTTTTATTTATTTTGTTGAACCTGACGTTTCGAATGCTTTGCAGCATCCGTGGTCGCAATGTTTTTTATTTGACTACGAATACTAAGCACAAAACGCACTGGCTGCTTGATCGCAGAGGTGCACGTACAGCTAAGAGGGGATCACACTTGACGCTTAAAGTGCGATTGTATCTCTTATCGCGTATGAAATAAGGCTTTGTACCGTACAAAGGTCAAAGTGTTAAACTTGACGTGCACTCAGCCGTACCACTACGTTTGTAATGTATGGAACTGTATAAGATATTACGTCTACCTGAACGTGCATGTCTATACGTATGCAACCAGTATGTCTTGGCCCATCTGTTTAGCTGTTTGTTTTGATACTTACCATAGCTTATCCTACGAGTACATAATTCTTCACGGCTAATCGCCTGCTACCTGTAAATACATAAAGCAAATACATTTTAGTACACATTTTGAAAACTTTCCATACAAACAGTACTTTTTCGCAACAGACTAGTCTTCATTTTGTGTTTCTGTGCTCGGAAGTTCTTCAAACGCTCCGAGAAGTAGCCTATAGATTCAGCATACAACCTAGCCTACAGAGAACCACTTTAAAGCGTGTTTTAGTACTTTTCATCTGTTTTTAGGATAGGATAGGCCAAAATTTTTAGGAAATAAAACTGAAAGACGATGATTGAAAGAATGAATTGTGACGTGAAAGAATGATGTATGAATGCGTTTATTTATATTGTAAGTAAATATATATAATAAAGTTGTTTTAAATTAATATGAACAAACAGAGCCTTGCCCAAAAAAAAAGTATGTCTTGGCTTCTAAGTTGAACTTGGTCTCCAAGATATACAAGATAAGAACCGTCAAGATCAAACAAGTCATTTTCTCTGTCTTTTCTAACAAGTTACCGTACCATATCCAAACGAGTATATCTTATTACTTTAAACGAACAAATCTTGTGTAAATGTGTAAACATATATTCTTGTGTAAATGTGTAAACTTATTTCGTATATTTCAGAAACGGCTCTAACGATTTGTTTCAAATATTGTAACTGGATAAGATTGTACATTTTATGATTACCTAGGAAGGTGTTTACCTGAAAAAAAAAGCGATTTACACAAGAAAATATTCAATAATAATAATATATATGACGATAACTTAGCGCTTTAACATGTTGATAAGTACTGTCTTGCTTTAAGTTTATGGGAGGTAGAGCTCTCCTGTCTTCTCATTTGCCGACTATTGTATCATAAAAATGAAAGTGAGTTATCGTCTTAATTAAATTGTATTATATACTAATGAATAGTTACGACCAGGGCAGGTACATTTTATTTTAATTTAATGCTGCAGAGGGCGGGATCATCCCTAGTTACGTCACCTTTTAATAACAACACATTTAATATCTCACCAGAATCCATTATTTACAGAGCACTGGTTTATGCTCTGTATTATACCAATAAAGATAATTGAAATGTCAATATGAAAGCATTTCAAAATAAAAGCGTGCATTACCAAAATCTAAATACCTATGTGTTTTTAATTTATCTTACTGAAGAGAATAAAATATTATTTCACGAAACTTATGTAGAGGACAGTCATGTTTTTATATGATTTCTTAAATACTGTGCTAATTACAGAGCATTAAGTATAACTTCTCCCTTTGCCCTCATGTTGGCATCATTGCATGCAGGAACATGTATCGACACAACGAATCTCATCAAATCATACATAATTACGTTACGTTACGATCTGTAGAAATATTCTACAGTTTCTGTGAGATAAATACACCTGCCTATGGACTATTCAACATCACGAGACAACCCTTAGCAGCCAAGAAAAAAGAAAGAAAATAAGAACCAGCGGTTCCCTCGGGATACTGGCGTACGCGTGGATGACGTCGCGTGGTGCAGCTGGTATATATGACTACGGTATAGCATCTGTGACAGGCATGTTTACGGACGAACGAACTGGTGGCAAACGTAGACCGTGAAAAAGCGAAGATATGGTTGTTTCTTCTTTTACGGGCATTAAAATATTATACACTGTACATCTTATAATTAAACTTTTTACAGGTATTCGTTTTAACGAGTCAGATAGAAACAGTTGACTATCAAGAGTTGCGTATCTCTCAAATCCTAAAGAGAAGTAGCTTAATAAAATGGGCGCAGTATAACTTGAATTTTTATGGAGGTTCACATTGATGCGTAGGCATCCCCGAAATTGCAAATTTCCACGGACTATCGGGAGACGCGCCGATGATGTATTTGTACCTTTGGTAAATTTTAAGTCAAAAAGTTAGAACCTTAGAAACCAGTGCATGAGAAGAGCGACGAATGTTAAAAAAGCGAGTGAGATGTGTAAGGATCGAGTAATGTGGCGCTCGGTTCTCTCTGCGTACCCCGCAAGGGATTTGACATGAAGTTATAAATAAATCAAAAAACATTG
The DNA here is from genome assembly GCA_947507595.1 of Pyralis farinalis. Lineage (NCBI taxonomy): Eukaryota > Metazoa > Arthropoda > Insecta > Lepidoptera > Pyralidae > Pyralis > Pyralis farinalis. The sequence continues at coordinate 11,214,296 of OX382258.1, read as the reverse complement.
CTACATAGTGTGAATAGATCCTGGTTTCAATTGCTAACTGATGTTTGGTAATACTTTAATAGTACTATTAAAGTACCTTAATTATTAACGCTCCTTAATTATTAATTAATCCCAGATTCCAAACCATGATGTGGGTACACCAGGATTCGAATCAGGGACCCAGTTGGTTAATAGGCTATTTTTTTATCCACTGGGCTATCACTGCAGGTTGATGACATATATGTGGTTAAATTTAAAGGCAGTAATATTAATATCAAGAAGCCCCAAGGTTTTGTCTTGTGTCCCTCTTTATCTTAAGTATATGTAAATGCTTTACATAGTGCAGAAAATGACAGATGTAGTACTATTTCCTGAGGATATATAGTAACATATAAATAAAAACATATTTATTCATTCATCTTTTATTTCAATAAACTAGGATGATTTACAAACAAGTTTCCATATTTAATAATAATAGAATAATACAACTTTACCAGAGTCATTTCATGGATTTTCTTGAATAAATACAATAAAAAAAATACAATCCACCCAGCCTGCGAAATAACCCTGGCAACTAGGTTAGCATTTTATAACCCTTATATAATAGTTACAATAATTATTTATTACAGATTAATAATACTTGACGATGGAGTCCCATTTACAATTTAAGAAATTTTCAAAAAATTGAATTGATAATTAAGAGACGGATAATTTGGGCATGTGTAACTACATGTTTAGCTCTATTAAAATATTGCCTTTATTTATTCATATAAATGGCGTCCATTAGAGTGTATGTTGGCATATTGAGTATTGCAGCTGTTTAAGCGGAATGGATATTAATTCTGTTTAATTTGTCTTTTTTTCCTTTCTTCGTGTACCGCTTCTATTTGTTCCGGATCACTGCGTTCACTGTCATTCTGGAACATGGTATCTGCAAATATATAATTACCATGGTTATTAATGTCCATTACATTGACCTTCAGCTTACCTATTACGTCGAAAATAAAACAGATAATGATTTTGGTTCTTTATATTCCTCAATTTATTTACCTTGCCTTCAAATAAATTACTCAATAATAATTTGTAAAAGAGAGGGAGAGATTTAACTAAAAGAAAGAAAAAAATGTTATAAGGTGCTGTTAAAGTTTAATAAAAAACTTTGAGACCATAGACTACATGATGAGTTCAACTCAAATGGTTGTCATGAATAGCATTATCACGTTGATCACGTGGCACAAATTTGATTTGAGTATCAAAATATTGGGTGTACCAGTCACTAGACCTAAGAAAATATCCACCATAGATACCACAAATGTTTATAGGAAAGTGTAGAACGGGCTGTCAGGGATCGGCAACTTGCACGTGGTAAAGATGGCAATTGTTGCAAGACTATGTAATTAATATTTCTGAATGTGTTTCGAATAATCTAAAAAAAACCAGTGTGCTTTACCACACGACTGAAGTAAAACTTCTTTAGCTCCATAGTGTGATACAGACAATAGGCCTGCACTGTGTATTAGATATACGAAACTTAACTCGCTATGAGAGAAAGAAAATGTGCGCTCGCACCTGTCTCTCTCTTGCCCCTACAGTAATATACGAAACGTAACTCTCTCTCTTTCTATCTTCACTAACTTATATCTAACTCTCAACTTCCGTTCGCCTCGCCCGATCACACTTTTCGTAACACTCTCGTCACGCATTCACCAGCTTACTCCCCAAGTCAAGAAAAAGTAAAGAGAGTAGTAGTAGTAAAGAAGTTTTACTTCATTAAATTGTCCAGTCTGGTTTATTTCTATATGCAATGTCATTTTTTTTCATTGGCAAACAAGCATGTGGCCCACATTAGATGGTTAGCGGTAACCGCAGCCTATTGACGCTCGCTATACCACGGGGATGTGACTCAAGCTCTGCCAATATTGTGAACTAAGGCTGTTACGTCACAGTACCCAGTAATTTCACTGCCATATCTCACCCTTCAAACCGGAATACATCTCAATAAATATAGCTGCTTGGCGGTAGAAATAGGTAAGACAGAGGTACCCACGCAGACGACTTTTGTACAAAGTCTCCCTCTGGTAATGGTCCTCGATTAGTTTAAAATTGAATTTAATAATAAATGAGTTAGTGATAATTAGAATGTACATTCATCGACTGAAACGAAGGTGATAAATATTTATAAATAAAGTGTAGTAACATACACTACAATTTTATACACTGGTAGTATGAAAAAGGTATAAAAGAAAACAACTTTTACTTTGGAATCGGTTCAAAATCGCGAAAAAAATTTCAAGGTGTGTACACCATACATACATGAGTGATCAGCAAGTTGAACAACTTTTAATTTTTCCATAGTTTCGAAATCCTACCCCACAATGTAAAAGTTGCTTGTAATATATAACTTATTAATTAGAACCACGCCCTTTTGGCTTGATATATTCTTCTGATAAAAAAATCAGATTAATGGAGAAAATATTTTTCCAGATGATTCAGGACAACATAAGCTTATGTTATGTCAACACCGAATGAAAAAAATGAATAATGAAATTGTAAAGTGTAGTCATGAATCGATAAAAAATTAACCCTAAATAAAACCGAAACTAATAACTAAATTGACACCAAACATCCTAATGATGTGTACCATCATTAGGATGTTTGGTGTCAATTTATAATATACAGTTAATAGAGAAAATGCGTTACCATCGTCTTCGCTTTTGAAAGACCTGCCAACCCGAGGTCCGAACCACATACCGCTGGTGTCGGAGCGCCGCACCGGCATCGGGACCTGCTCCGCATGGAGCGGTTCCATACGGAGCAGTGACAGATCGTTGCGACCCACCCGAGGAAACGCGTACAACTGTCGCTTCTCTAGTGGCTCGTAATCTGATAAAAAATAAGTTTTTACATAGAATGTAATAAAGAAAATGCTATGCATGCATTTTTATTGCGTCTCCAAAGTACAAGGTAAGTAACTGTAAAGAAAATTTGTTCTCAGTTTGCGGAAGAACGTGCCATTATAGGTATAATGTGGTTACCGTAGCCTTTTAGCGCTTGCAATAAAGAAAGTAATACTTGCGCGTTACCACCCTGCTGTTAAAACAGGAACTCCTTAGGAGCTAACTGGTAACCTCACTCACTCGTAGGAACACAAAAACCCTTCAGGGAATTGTTACTTGGCTACGATTTTCTGTCAAATGTGCCGCTTTGATGTTGAAATTTCAAGACTGTGGGAATCGAAACTTTAGTATTAAAGTAGCGTTGATAATCACTCAGCCAGCGGGATCGTCAATGGACATCCTTCAAAAATAATTGTCGATACTTTTATAGTCGATATGGGGTACAACATTACTCATCCGCAAACAGATAGGAATTGAGTTACTTCAATGCTTGCTAAGATAACCTACTGTCTTATACAAGTCATTTATATGTTAATATAATTAGTCTTACACGCGAACCCTACTTAAATAACGAGAAGGTTCGAAAGATAATTTATTATTTTAACGTAATCTTTTGTAAATTTTAATTTTCAAAATTCAAATTTACGAATACGTTATTATTACATTTACGTTTAGTTCGACAAATAGTATAGAAATTGTAGCCGCACCTCTGGTGGAACCTTTTGGAATCTCGAAATGTTGTACTACTCTGTGTAAAAAGTATCGGGAATATGTCAATAAAAAGACCCGCGTAAAAGAGGTCGTTCTAATTTTTTTACTGCATGTTGGTAGCACTGTACTGATTTAGCGCGCAAAATTTGAGCGGGATCTGTCATTTAATTTGTTTTAAACTATACTTTTTGTTGGTCATAGTTTTGAGTCCTCGGCGATTTTTACAATGGAAAATATTGTTGAACAAAGAGTGTGCCTTAAATTTTGTGTTTCAAATGATATTTCATGTGGTGAATCACTAAAAATGTTGCGAAATACCTACGGCGAATCGTGTATATCGAAAACAAGGGCTTATGAATGGTATAAGGCTTTTAAAGAAGGCCGAGAAGTAGTAGTAGACTTGCCTCGTTCTGGTAGACCTTCAACCGCTACGACCAGAGAAAACATCGACAGAATCAAGAAGCTAGTGCTCGAAAATCGACGTATGAGTCTGAGAGAGTTGGCTAGTGAGGTGAACATATCTTTTAAGTCCGTCCACAACATTCTCATTGACATTTTAGGCATGAAACGCGTCGCCGCTCGACTAGTTCCAAAAGAGCTCAATTTTGTTCAAAAAGCGCAGCGAAAGCATGTCGCTGAAGACATGGTTTCCCGAGCTTCTACGGATCCGACCTTTATGAAACGTATAATAACTGGCGACGAGACATGGGTTTATGAGTACGACATGCAAACAAGCCAACAGTCTTCAGAATGGCGTCTCGAAAACGAGCCGAAACCCAAAAAACCGCGGCAAAGTCGCTCCAAAATCAAGGTGATGCTGACAGTTTTTTTTGACTACCGTGGTGTGGTTCACTCCGAATTCCTTCCAGAGGGAGAAACAGTGAATAAAGAATATTATTTAGGCGTCATGAAGCGTTTGCGTGAGAGTATCCGCCGAAAACGTCCAGATTTGTGGCAACACAACTCATGGATGCTGCACCATGATAATGCACCATCACACACAGCCATTATAGTGAAAGAGTTTTTAGCGAAAAATTCAACAAAAGTTCTCGACCAAGCACCGTATTCACCTGATATGGCTCCGTCTGACTTTTTTTTATTTCCCAAGTTAAAATTACCACTTCGAGGAAAACGTTTTGAGTCGATAGAAGCCATAAAAGAAAATTCGCTGAATGAGCTAAAGGCCATACCGCAAATAGCCTATGAAAAATGTATGGAAGACTGGGTGAAGCGGTGGAGATGTTGTATTGCAAGCGATGGGGCCTACTTTGAAGGCGATAAAATAAATTTAGATGAATAATTTGTATTTTTTGTTTTATTGACAAATTCCCGATACTTAGTACACAGAATGTACATCACCTAAACGAAAATAAAAAATATATAAAAAGAAAATTTTTGTTAAACTTGAACTTACGAGACAGATTAAATAAAGAGTGGTTAGAAGTCAATCATCCCGTTGCGCAATTTTTAACTGGGCATGGAAATTTTAGGGCTAAGCTCTTTTCGTTTAGACTTGTGTCACCACCTTTATGTGAGTGTTCCACGACAAACCATGAATTCGAGCAAACAGCGATCTCTGGCGTCGGGAGCGGGACGATATGTTAAATTCCTTGCATGTCACATTGCATGAAACAGGGGAGAATTGCTGGGTGTTTAGCTGGTTCTGAAATCTATATTACTGGAATCGATGTGTTAGGTAACAACTCACAGTTTAAGTCCCAATAGTGTTAGATATCTGATAAACCGGGGTGCTCGGCAGTTGAGCTTCACTTGACTAGCTATTTCTTTGAGGTTTTTTTAATACCTTATTGGCATCACGGCAAAGTGAGAGACAGCAATATTTCATATTGCAGTCTCTCACTTTGCCATGCATGTTGTATTTATGCTTTGTTGTGAAATTAAAATCTACTGCAGCTTTCTTAATAATTCTTGAAAAAGAATGTATAATTTTAAAAATCGTATCGTGAGATACTGATGTGACTGTTTTAATGATGATATTTCTTACCTGAATATAAGTCATTGTGTGGTGGTACCGGAACTTGCCAGGTGTGTCGAGAAGCTCTGCCTACCCTTGGGAAGGGGTAGAGATTGAGGACTCCATCTCGACGAAGCTTGGCACTGCTGTCTGTTGAGGAATAACATAGATTTTTACATCTTGAAACATTGCAATTCAATATTCTGTTGTCATTATCACCTTACCAAGTCTACCTAAATCTCATAACTCTTAATGTATATATAGTATAAATAAAAATAGCTACCAAATTGGTCGTGTTTTATCAGAAGGTGATGTAAGGAGCCTTAGGACGGTTCCTAGTTCGAGCGTGCATGAAAAGAGCTATGAATGTGAAAGAAGCGAGTGAAGTGTGTATGTACCGCGTCTTATGGCGCTCGGTTCTGTCTGCCTACTCCGCAAGGGACATGGCGTGAAGATATACATACATACATACAATTAAATAGCAATCACCTGATGATATTATTCACAGCTCGCGTTGTATGTTCGTGTTTCCATAAAATTACTGTACAGGTACTATAAGGAACAATATTTTTTAAACTGTATTTATCATCAAACACATCGACTATTCTAAGTGGAACGAAAGTGACCCGACGATTTTTACGTCAATACAAAATCAATAAACAACTTGACCGAGTGTAAAGTACCCGTCACTCACGAAAACGTAGTGTTTTGGCACCTAAATATCTCTGCGATTCGAGCCGAGGATATGTTAACCAATAATCCGATAAATGACACGATCTTGACCCGTAAACCAGCCAATAAGAGCTGCGCGTTATACTTTACCCCCGACCCGTAGCGGTGAGTAGAGTTGCAAAGCAATTTTGTTTTATCGGTTCTCCATTGGTTATTTTCTTCATGGGTGGATACCATTCATTCTACTTAGAATTTAAAATTTAAACTAACTTTACGATATAACTATTACATTTCTTTTGAAAATCCGTTTTATTGTCGTTAGATTTTTAGAGTTCCGTACCTAAAAGGAAAAACGGAATCCTTATAGGATCACTTTGTTGTCCGTCTGTCTGTGAAGACCCTTTTTCTCAGGAACGGGTGGAGCTATCAAACTGAAATTAATATCAAATACATCACTCTGTAATCAGTAAGAAAGTCAAACTTCTAATTCAACGTAATCAAAAGATACGGCTGTTTATGCCTCGTTTATGCGCATATGACACTCGCAAGGGAATCAAACCCTATATACTTCCCGTTGACATAGAATCATAAAATTTAGATGCAATGTCATGTAGCACAAATAAAGAAAAAAATCCGAAAACCGTAAATTTGTAGTTCCATCACAAAAAAAATACTTTTTTTACGACAATAATTTGCGAAAATTATTTCTTACGGAACCCTCAGAGCGCGAGTCGGACTCGCATTTGAAGGCTTTTTATTCTTCTTTCTCTTCTCTCTCTTTTTAAAAATCGAAATTCAGCGTTAATAAATGATCTTCATATACTCTGATGTCTCAAGACAACGCACGGCGCCGGAAGTCCCATCAGAGTGTACCTCTGATGGGAAAATTGAAATACTCGTAAATCGAAAGTTTATAATTATTACTTTTTGGGTACAAAAAGGTAGTCGAAAATCTGAAGTTTAACAAAATTTAAAAGTACCCACATGTTTTCTAACAAAATCATTCATTTGCATGCATCGGAAGTCGACGATTAAGCGTGCATTAGCGCACGCTATCAAGTTTTGTTTACCAAGTGATTGCAATTACTGTATTTGGAATGTGATATTGAGCATTATGGAGATTAAAGAAGAAGGTACCTACGTGTAGTGTTTTTATATAAATGAAACATCGTTTCCATTAGTTAATAAAAAAACAGTCGAGAATGCGCAAGCTTGCATTGCCAGAGGAACACCTGGCTCATCAATTACGAGTATATAACAATTCAATTATTTTTTTTAATTTGTCGGCCATTTTGACCATGTTCCTTAAGAGATAGGAACGATGTTCTTGAACATTCCTATTCTACTTTTTTATGCTGAATCCGAATCTGAAGTCAAAATTCGAATATTCGAAAAAAAGCGACAGACAAACATATAGAATTCATGTAGGAACGGTGTTTCTGAATATAAGTAATAGTATCATCAAAATAATCCGTGGACTGAACTTAAGCACGATTTAATACTAATAGTGTATATATAGGAAGTGTTTTAGTTAAGTTGCCTCCCGGTGACCGTGGTAACTCATATGTAATTATGTAGCTAAAGTGTTTAACATAATATCCATGTCACAAATTTACCCAACATTACCAAGGAGCTTGCTGATAATAGGTTTTTAGGACTCTATTTTTATTTACTTCCTGCACTTTTCCGTTGAATTTATAAATCTTTTATTCTATTAGGTCAAAATTTGGAATGCTCGTCTCACGAATGTTCGTGTTTGAACTTCGGCTTGTTGTAAGAGGTTCGTAATGCGGAAAAAACTAAATACGTTTTCCAGCAACTTACTATACCACTCACGAATAACGAGGATAATATTGATATGCAAGATTTGCAAAATAGATGCCTCTATCTTTGCAAAAAAATAAAAGAGTACTTGAAGAAGGCAGCTCAGTCCAAAAGCGTATTCAAAAATAGACATTCTGAATGGCTAAACTTTCGAGAAAATATCGTTTTATTATACACACTACAAAATTGATATCCTTATCCCTGAGACGTCTGCTGGGACCTCGCGACGCAGTAGGTCCAAGTAGCCATTTTCGGAGTGTAGCCAACGTTCTAAAAGAAGAAGACTAGCAGAACCGTCTAAGATGGACGTAAGTTTAACAACTACTCTTAAACATGGTACTGCAAATGTTACAATGGCAAAAATGGCAAATGAGGTTCCCAGAAGAAAAATGCCTTATGTCGGAATGAAAGAAGCTTGTACAACTACAATTCAGGCAAAAAATGGGTCTGATAGTTGACAAACCTCAAAGTGGTAGTAGTGGTTCTTTGAACGACGGAAATACGGCATGAAAGTTTTTGATAATCCAGAACTATCTGATTTAATATACCGATGTGCTGTGATGTTAAAAGTCTTGTCCTCTGGGTATAAAATTAATAAAGAAAATTACGAAAAATACGCAATAAAACAGCAAAGATTTTATTAGCACAATACCCTTGGTATAATCTATAAGGTATAATCTTCCTGCGTCAGTGCATAAGGTCTTAGTTCACGGTTCAGTAGTTATAGAATATGCCCATCTGTCTATTAGAGAGTTATAAGAAGAGGCTGTGGCAGCAAGAAACAAAGATGCAAAGTACTTCAGGCAATACAATACCAGAAAGAACTCTAGGATAACGTACAATAGTGACTTAGTAAATCGACTTCTATTGACATCCGATCCTTATATAACCAGTCTACGAAATTTACCTAAAAAAAAGAAGGGTCTATTACCAAAAGAGTGTTTATCATCGATTTTAGAACATAACGTGTAATAAAGAAACGTTATATTTTTTTAAATTTTATGACAAGTTTTGTATTTTTGGCCACTGTAATAAGAACGCGGGACCACTGTGGCACGGTGCGTTTGGTCACTTTCGTCATAGCTTTCGTTATTGAAATTTTGATCTCAATAATACTCAATGGTCGACCGGAGCCGAGAGTCGGTATCGATGAAACTAATATAGTATGAGCCATAGTGGAAGGAGACTTATCTGAAACCACATTTTAATAAGCAGTAACCTTCAACGTAAGTGATGAAATATACTGATGCATTTATGTAAAATTAAAAAGACAATAAGCTTAGAGAGCTTGCCTTAACTTATATTTGTCCATTATTATTATGGGTATTCGTTTATAAAGTTGGTGAGACTTAGTCTTTTGTATCTTGAAAACAAAAAGGGTTTTGTTCCTTTTTGTTTTGTTGTCGACTGGCTATATCTACTGAGCCAGTGATAGTAAATGGGGGAGGAAAGTCCTAGAGTGGAGACAATATGAAACGACGATTTGTGTTGTATGCACACACTAGATGATGATCCGATGCAGAACGCGAAACGCAAATAGTGGCAAACATCAGGAAAGATCAATATATAGCAGTGAGTAAATACGGGATAGGAATGAAACGATACTTAAGCATTGTAATATTGGAAAGATAAAAAGCACCGTAAGAATTCGTTGAACAGCAACGACAAGATCGCGTAGCTTGACTTAACTTTTGTAGAAGAGACAAATAACCGGAACCTTGTATATATCATAATCTTTATCTCCAGCCCGTGTCTATAACAATATATTGATGTCAAGAAGAAGAAGAACGCTGAGGCGGTGTTGGGGGGGATTAATAAAATGCAATGTCCTCATACAAAGTATTTGACAATTATACTCTATTAATGAGGATGAGGAGAATGAGAATGTTTAAATTTATTACTGCTGCTAATTAATTTATCAAATTAATAAGTGTAATCATATCATACATTTATAATAAATGATCATATCTGATCAGTTTATTGAGTAAATAATTCACAAAGCTTTAGATACGTTTGAATCTACCGAAATAAATTATTTGGATTACAACAAAACACACTATCAAAGAGCCAAGGGCTCTATTCCACAAATTGACTGACAAATGTGCTGAACTCCCGCTCTGCGACTGTGTCGCTATAAATAAACTAAAGCCTGCCCCATCGATTTCAATCAAAGTTTTTCGCTCTGTATTCCCAGGTATGTATTGTAAGATGTTTCTCACAGTGTCCAATCAAACTTTAGTGTGGAAAACATTGAAAATACAAACTTTTCCCAACCAAATATCCCGTTATTGCAATAATACGTAAGCTGAGAGCTGGGTAATACAGCGTCCAATCCATACAAATTACCCAGGTCTCAGACTTCCTCTATAGATAATTATAATACAATTCACTACTTTCTTTGAACATTGGTCATGTATTTGTACCACACTTGTATTTCAACTGATAATCTTGTTATTTATTATATTGTCAAATCAGGCTTACACTTTAATTGTACAGCATAAAATTTTGACTGTTTGTGCGGTGGAAAAAATATCAATGTGTGTGGTGCTAGCGATACATTTGCACCATTGATAGTGCTAGTTAATGATGCATGTGGTACTAGGACACCTATTTCCCCTCGTATCATAGCAGCATACATAAAACAGATCCAAAAAAAATGTAATTTGTGATAAGTGCCATTCTTTACAGATCATCGAGTACCTCCACCTCACAGAAAACCGCAGCCAAATAACATATCCCTAAAGGGCTGTTGTGATCCTGCGTGTGAGTGAGGTCTCCAGTAAGCTCCTAAGGAGTTGCTGTGTTAGCAGCTGGGTGGCGTCGCGCGAGTGATATTTAATTCATTGTAAGCGTTTACAGGTTACGTTAACCGCTTTACATCAGGTGGGCCGTATGCTTATATGCCTCCCGACGTTGAATAAAAAATAATTAATTAGCATGCCTTGTAGTTGATATGAAATAATATATTGTATATTTAACCCAGGAAAAACTAATCAACATCTCTCCTCATTTATAGGTAAAATTGTAAAATTGATCATTATCTCTTGCTCATGCACCTAAATATCTCGGGTGCAACTTTTCACCTTCTTCGATAAACGATTTTTATTATTTATTATTATTATTTTTATAGCACAGCGGCGGCAAACAAGTAAGGCGGTCGTCACGCCTGCGTCCATAGGCGTGCGAATCTATGAACATAAATTCCTTATGTTCATTGATTCGCATCATCATTGCTCACCCGTTACTTGTCACTCCCGCTCTAACGTTCTTTCCCAAACATTATTTTTTTTTTTTACGGATTGTGTTTTTTTTTACTCCGACTGTTCTTTTTCTTAGTGTTGTGCCATTTCGTAATCTATTAGGATTGGCAGCGCCAGCCTGAGGATTTGGCGAAGATGCTAATTTTGACTTGGAGCTACTGCCCTCAGACGTCCACAACACAGAAGGAAAACTAGTTATTTCTTAGGTTAGGCCACACATCTTTTTTCGACGTAGAGTATTGGACAAAAATAAGTTCCAAAGTATTTATAGTTGAATATATCTTGATAAAATTTGTATCAAATATGAAAATATTGATTATTTTTATTTTCTCTAATATGAATATTAAAGAAGGAAGACTAAAAGCAATTAATTGCTTTTAGACGGAAAATGCTACACTAACTATAGTAATAAAGAGAGTAAGGTTTTCGTAAATTAAAAATTTACATTCCAGAACTTGAAATTATTATTTACCAGTAGTTTCTTCAATTTTAGATATACGCTCTTGTAGAGAGATTTAATCCTTACTAATAATACTACAGACTGGCGTCATAAAATTTAAGGCTGTTACTTTCGCCTTAGGTATAATCTACCTGTCTTTACGCCAAATCCCTCGACGGGCAGAGAGAATCGGGAGCTTATTGCTCGCTTATTATCCATTCTACATACAAAAAATTCATTTGTACTAATAACACTGTTGATTGCGACTATAAAAATGAAAAATACTTTTTTTTATTACAAAAATGTCTCTTGCATTGTATGAGAGACTGTCATAGAAGAGAACACTATTTTTTTTTATTTTTTTTTCTGAGTCGAATCTGGCAAAAAGAGGGCTGTGAGTGAGGTCACCAGTAAGCTCCCAAGGAGTTGCTGTATAAGCAGAAGAGGAGGCTACGGTACCCGCTTTACATCAGGTGGGCCGTATGCTTGCAAGCCTCCCGACGTAGTATAAAAATAAAAAGTAAAAATAAAATATGTGAAAATATTGTAGTTTAATGTGTTACTGGAAGGGTACGAAATATGCATATAATTTCTTTCAGAAAATGTCGTAAAAGAACATACTAATTATGTACCTAGAACTCTAGAGTTGATTTTAATTGAATTCCAGAGCTGACAGAAGGTAAGACTGACTGGCTGTGACTTCTATAAGGTAGGTTTACTTTCCTAGTCATATGTTTCATCTTTTCCAGAGGCTCGTTTACTATGAGGTTAATCTCGACTTTAAAGATAATAGTGAGTCATTCTACATTTATCTACATTTCTAACATAGTCGGATCTTTTATTGAAATTTATTAAAACCTTCGGTAGACCACAAATTTAGTAGAAGTCAATGCACGACTTTACGTCTTAAATGTTTAGATTATATTAGCTTGACAATTTAATAAACAAAGTTTGATAAACAACCTAATTGAGTATATATATATATATAGTTTCAATTAAATAGTTTATGGTTAAACCTTTGAAGACACTTTGATTAAAATTTAATGAAAATATTCTAAAATCAAACAAAATGTATGAGCACAGAAAATAGTATTATTTTGAATATGTCCATTTGAATATTATTACCTAATTATTAATTAAGAGAGGTAGGGCGCATCAAAGCAGCCCGTCTGGGGAAGTATCTTCACCTCAAAGAAAACCGCAGCCAAATAACAACTCCCTAGAGGGTTGTTGTGTTCCTGCGTGTGAGTGAGGTCACCAGTATGCTCCCAAGGAGTTGCTGTGTAAGCAGCAGAGGAGGCATCGCGCGAGTGATAATTAATATATCGCAAGCGTTAATTTAAGTTGGGGGTCATGTGCCAGAAGCGTGATCGTTCGCGACCCCTGCCAATCGATTAGATTGCAATTCTGGCCCGAAAACGCACCGATGTGCAGGTTAGGGCGTCCCCCGGAGGCGACGCGCAACGATCCGCCCCCGTCGGTGCGAAAATAGGTGCATGCGGCGGTGGGGGCCGCCACCCACCACGTAGCGCTAATTCCGGCGGGTCGAAGAGAGCCGAGTGCTGCATAGACACGTGGAATGTGAGAGGTGGATTGAGTGATAAGATGAATGAGTTGATGGACGTAATGAATGAGAGATGCTTAAATGCTTTATATGTGACAGAGACTAAGCGCAAGGGGAGCGACACGAATGATCTGCCCGGTGGGATGATGGCCATGGCTGGATTATGCATCATCTTTGCCCTTAAATGAAAGTATGAGAGTGAAGAAGAAAGAAATGTACCGTCTATGCAAGAATGAAACCAAGGCTTTAGTGAAAGAGAAGCGTGAAAGACAAATTATGAATGAGGAAGAGAGGCTGACGAAAAACTTCGAGGCAAATACCAAACTCTTTTGGAGAGAGGTAAAGAAGTCTCGGGGTAGTTCGTCGGCATCAAGTATGAACAAGATTAAGTCTAAAGCTGGTATCATTCTTGCAAACACTCAGGAAGTGTTAGAACGGTGGAGTGAATATTTTGAAGAAATGTATGAATATGCCTCGGACGCTGACAATGAGAGTGAGTCTGATGCTCACTCCACGTTGACGGCGTCCGATGAAGGTATAACTATGGATGAGATAGAATGGTCGATACGAAGTTTGAAAAATGGAAAGTCTGCGGGAATTGATATGATCACAGCTGAGATGATCAAACTAGGTGGCACTTACGTCCGGGACGCCTTCTGGTACTTATGCAACCTATGCTGGAGAACTGGAAGGGTCCCAATGGACTGGGGACGCGCAGTCATCGTACCCTTGTATAAAGGCAAGGGATCACGTATGCACTGCGCCAGCTATAGGGCCATCAGTTTGATCAGCTTAGCAGCAAAAGTATATGGAAAGATAATTGAAAGGAGAATGAGGGTGAAATCTGACGAAATGCTGTGGGAGGCACAGGGAGGTTTCCGAAATGGAAGGGGATGTACGGATCAAGTTTTCTCGCTCCGCAATATCGTAGAGAAGCATCTGGCCACAGACCAGAAGGTTTTCTGCGGTTTTGTGGATCTTGAGAAGGTATTTGATAGGGTTGTGCGAAAGGAACTGTGGTGCATATTGCCGAGATATGGGATTGACGGCTCACTGCTCCGTGCTGTGCAGTCCACCTACAAGGATTGCTCAGCACGTGTGCGAATAGATGGCAACATGTCACCCTGGTTTGATGTCAAAATTGGTGTCAAACAGGGTTGCATGTTGTCTGCTAGGCTGTTTATTACGTATCTTGATAGTTGTCTACAGAGAATAAGTTCGACGAATGTAAGATTACGCATGGGTGACCTAGTGGTGAACTGTCTGCTGTATGCAGATGATGCAGTCCTATTAGCAGAAACACCATCTGAGCTGCAAACTCTAGTCACAATGATGAAAGACGAATGTATGCAGGAAGGCTTACTACTGAATGCGAAGAAAACAAAGATAATGGTATTTGAAAGAGAAGAAACCAGAACTAATGTAAGGATTACGGTAGATGATGAAGTGTTGGAACAAGTGGATGAGTTTGTATATCTTGGATGCGCTTTCAGCAGGGATGGAAGGTACACCGCAGATGTGGAAAGGCGAGTGAGTGCTGGGAATAGTGTGAATGGAGCGTTGGGAAAACTTCTTGGCAGTAAAACTTGAGCCAGAAGGCGCAGCTGGCTATACACAATGCAGTGCTGGTCCCAACGCTAACTTATGGAAGCGAGAGCTGGGTATGGCAGAAAGAGCATGAAAGTAGAATAAACGCGGTCGAAATGCGAGCGCTGCGCAAAATTTGTGGCGTAAGGCTTGCAGACCGTATTCGCAATGATGATGTTAGAAAGAGAGTTGGTCTGAAAGAGAGCATCGGTATTAAAGTAAGAAGAGGCATGCTCCGTTGGTTCGGACATGTAGAAAGAATGCAAGATGAAAGAATGACGAAGCAGATATACAATGCAAAATCTTTCGATGTAGGAGCAGAGGAAGGCCAAGACTTATCTACCATGACCAAATTGGTCGTGTTCTATCAGAAGGTGATGTCAGGAGCCCTAGAAACCGGCGAGCGTGCATGAAAAGAGCAATGAATGTTAAAGAAGCGAGTGAGGTATGTAAGGATCGAGTCGCGTGGCGCTCGGTTCTATCTGCCTACCCCGTAAGGGATTTGGCGTGAAGTTATAGTAATAGTAGCAAGCGTTAATAGGCTACGGTACCCGCTTCACATCAGGTGGGTCGTATGCTTGTATGCCTCCCGAAGTAGTATTAAAAAAAATATATTATAATACGAAAGAAAATAAAGGCGAGCGTGCATGAAAAGAGCAATGAATGTTAAAGAAGCGAGTGAGGTATGTAAGGATCGAGTCGCGTGGCGCTCGGTTCTATCTGCCTACCCCGCAAGGGACTTGGCGTGAAGATATACATACATACGAAAGAAAATCTTTCTGTGTTTTCATGAACAGGCTTTCTATTGTTTTCATGGATTTTTGTTCGATGAACTATTCGAATGAAATTTTGTAAAGGAGTTTGGAGAGGAGGGTGTTTAAAATACTTCCTTACCAAATTTCAAGTCGAAGAAGTGCATACATTGCTTATCACGATAGTACGAGTATCACTCACGCGGACGAAGCCTATGGCCGAAGACAGTACATAAATTTTGCCTCAAATCTATATACAATATTTGTAATCAAATTATGACGAGCTCTGTGGCGTAGTGGTCGTCAGTAATACTATTTGATACCGCTCGTAATTTCGATTCCCACACAGTACAAACATTTGTGTGCATGAACATGTCTGTTTGTCTTGGTCTGGGTGTTTTTAAGAGAGATAGGTTGCATCAAAGCTGCCCATCTGGGGAACTATCTCCACATCACAGACAACCCCAGTCAAATAACAAATCCCTGGAAGTTTGTTGTGTTCCTGGGAGTGAGTGAGGTCACCAGTAAGTTGCTGTGTTAGCAGCAGAGTGGCATCGGACGAGTGATACTTAATGTGTTGCAAGCGTTCATAGGCAACGATAACCGCTTTACATCACTGGGCCGTGCCGTATGCATGTATTCCTTCCGTCGTTTTAAATAATAAATAATAAAAAGAAAACGATCCGAATGAGTTATTTTAATGTATACTATTACCACCCGCCCTCCGTTTTCCGCCCTTGTGACCGTAGTTTACATGAGGAAAACCTTACAAAGATTTAGTTTTATTCGAAATTTACAGGAAAGCTTATACAAGACTTATACAAGACCCTTTATTTTAATCGATCTCGACAACATGTTTTCTTTTCCTTTTATCTGCGTCATCTTCATTAAAATATTTTTATTCAGTGTGACAAAATTTCAGAAATCAAGAACTTACTAAAAACATTATCGTACATATCGATATCGATAGTTCGTATCGGCAATGTGCCTAAAGCGTGCGCGTACTCTATGACCGATTTTGGTGTGATAATGCGTTTATGCAGTTTTTCTTACTTTAAAACATATTTCGTTTTTTTTCATTCAGATATTCAAGCATATTGCCCACCTGATGTAAAGCAGTTACCGTAGCTTATTAACTCTTGTATTATATTAAGTATCACTCGCGCGATGCCTCCTCTGCTGCTTACGCAGCAACTCCTTAGGAGCTTACTGGCGACCTTACTCACACGCAGGAACACAACAAACCTCTAAGGAGTTGTTATTTGGCTGCGGTTTTCTGTGAGGTAGAGAGTACTTCCCCAGGGCTGCTTTAATGCGCCCTACCTCTCTTTAAACATCCAGACCAAGACAAACAGATATGTTCATACACAGAAGTGTTTGTCTTGAGTGGGAATCGAACCCGCGAGCGTTGCGGTCAAAGTCTCGTCATTCACGGCTGAGCCACCGAGCTCGTTTTCCTTCTGCTTACGTTTGTCGATATTATACATACATACTTTCTGTTTTCACGTATATATAAGTGAAACAAAAGTGTTATACTTTTGTTGTACACTTTCTTCCCAGTACTACTGAGAACCCGTTCGAGGGATCGCAAAGATTGTACAGTAACAACCCTATAATTGTCTTTTGTATTTGATTAAATGTTGTCCTTGTCTATGCGATGTGTTTTGCGTTGACAAAAAACAAAATTGAGTTATACACATTTCGATTAATGGCAAACATTGTTGTTTCAACGTAAATAAAGTCTTAGATACGTATTTGGTGGCACACAAGACAAACACTAATAGTGAGTCCTACCTGAGGGATAGTATTTTTGGCTATTGAACAATAAACCGACCTGAATCCTTAGTGGTATAATTATATACAGATTTAAAGCGATATACTTAAACGGTAAACGTAAAACGTGGCGCTGTGGTTAGTAATGCTACTTTGATACCAACGCTCGTGGGTTCTATTCCTACAAAGGACAAACATTTATGTTTGTTTTGGACTGGGTGGTTTTTAAGATACATAGGGCATCACCAAAGCAGCCTGGGAAAGTACCTCCATCTCACAGAAAACTGTAGCCAAATAACAACTCCCTGGAGGATTGTTGAGTTCCTGCGAGTGAGTGAGGTTACCAGTAACCTCCTAAGGAGTTTCAGTGTTAGTAGCAGAGGTGATATCGCGTGAGTGATACTTAATGTATTGCAAACGTTCATAGGCTACCGGTACCGTTAAGCGATTACCGTGCTTTACATCTAACACAGAAAATCCTTAGGAGGTTACTGGTTACTAGTAACCTCCCTGAATGTTTGGCGTGTGTGGGAATCGAACCCACAAGCGTTGGTGTCAAAGTAGCGTTATTAACCACTGCATCACCGAACTCGTCAGTTGTTGACTAGGATCTACGTTAGAAGCATGGGCCGCAATACGCGAGAGTTACATCTCGTGTTGCTAGATTCTATAACATTGTAACCACTTGTTGTCGAAGTTACTTATACCACTAAGGTGACAAAAATGTATAAGGCCTGATAGTATAGATAGTAAGCAGTTACCGTAGCCTATGGACACTTGAAACTTCAAGCGTGTCATTCGTGTGTTTACGATGCTGAAACTGTCATATATGATCATCGGATGTTGTGACATTTCGACAAGGTAGCATGTACAAAGTGGAGTTGATCTTCGGATGCCTGATATCTGATAAAATTAGGTCACCAGATAAGTTTGCAGCCGGTGATGGTGAATGTTTACTCACGGTAAGCACTGGCGAGCGCAGACGCTAAGAGTACTATAGCTACGGCGATTCTTGCTGCGGTCTGCATGATACCTGAGGAAGAAAAATAGGTTAAAAATGGATAGTAAAACCAAACGTGTACACCCCGTAGCTCACTTTCTTTATTATTGTTTTCGGGTACACCACATGTAAATGAAGCTCTATTACACTACGCACGTTATATATATAACTTCACGCCAAGTCACAGGGCAGGCAAGGAGAACCGAACGCCACATGATTCGGTCCTTACGCACCTCACCCGGTTCTTTAACATATATAGGTCTTCATGCAAGCTTGCCCGTTTCTAGTTTAATTTGGTCATAGGAAATAAGTCTTGGCCTTCTTGAGCTCCTGTATCCTTCTACTTTCGTGGCATACATCTGTTCCGTAATATAATAATATATATATTTATATAGTAACATCATTATTTTAATATCGTTTTGATATATATTATGATATAAATTTATGCTGAAGATATCAAGCGGTCCCTGGTCCGACAGTGATTATCGCTCGGATGATAATGATGATAAGTTTATACTGAAAAGCTGGAAGGGGGACCAATTGGTGACGCGTAGTCATAGTGTACTTGTGTAAAAACAAGGGCTATGCCATCACGCTCATGCGATTAGTTTGATCAGCATAGCATCTAAAGTGTGTGGAAAAAATATTGAAAGGAGAATGAGAATGAATGGAATGCTTTGGGAAGCACAGGGTGGATGTCGAAATGTTAGAGGATGGATGGTTTAAGTATTTCACTCCGCAATATCGTAGAGAAGCATCTGGCTATAGACCAAAATGTTTTATGCGGCTTTGCGGATCATTTGATAGGATCGTGCGAAACGCTCTGGTACATTTTGCCCGGCTTATAACTTGCCTACAGACAGAATTATAAATTATGGATGGAAATACATTGAAAAGACATTTAAAAATTTGGTTAATAAGTAATGTATTCTATAATTTGAACGAATTTTTTTATATTTAATTTTAGTGATACTGTAATTTTTCTTTTTTGTCATAGATTTATTTTAATTTAGATTTACAGTATGCGTGCGGGTGGACGGTAGCTTGTTGCACTGGTTTGACATCAATATCGGTATCAGACACGGATGCATGGTGTCTACAAGACTGTTCATCCTGTATCTGAACAGCTGTCTTTAGAGAATAAAAAATATGAATGTGGGAATGCAAATGGGTGACTCAGACGAAGCGGTATCAATAGCAGAATCACCATCCAAATGGCAAACACTAGTTACAACAATAAAAGGTAATTAAATGAATTATATGAAGGCTTACAATTGAATACGACGAAAACCATGATTCTCAAGATCCACAAAACCGCAAAAAGCCTTCTGGTCTATGGCCCGATGCTTCTCTACGATATTGCGGAGCGAGAAAACTTGATCCGTACATCCCCTTCCATTTCGGAAACCTCCTTGTGCGTCCCACAGCATTTCTTCGGATTTCACCCTCATTCTCCTTTCAATCACCTTTCCATATACTTTTGCTGCTAAGCTGATCAAACTGATGGCCCTATAGCTGGCGCAGTCCATGCGTGATCCCTTGCCTTTATACGAGGGCACGATGACTGCACGTCTCCAGTCCAGTGGGATCCTTCTAGTTCTCCAGCATAGGTTGCATAAGTACCAAAAGGCGTTCCGGACGTAAGTGCCACCTAATTTGATCATCTCAGCTGTGATCAGATCAATTCCCGCTGATTTTCCATTTTTCAAGCTTCGTATCGACCGTTCGATCTCATCCATAGTTATGCCTTCGTCGGACGCCGTCAATCTGGAGTAAGCATCCGACTCACTCTCAATGTCAGCGTCCGAGGCATACTCATACATTTCTTCAAAATATTTACTCCACCGTTCTAACACTTCCTGAGTGTTCGCAAGAATGACACCAGCTTTAGACTTTGTCTTGTCCATTCTGGATGACGACGAACCACTCCGAGACTTCTTTACCTCTCTCCAAAAGAGTTTGGTATTTGCCTCGAAGTTTTTCGTCAGCCTCTCTTCCTCATTCATAATTTCTCTTTCACGTTTCTTATTCACTAAAGCCTTGGTTTCACTCTCGCATAGACGGTACATTTCTTTCTTCTTTTCTCTCATATTTTCATTTCAGGGCAAAGATGATACGTAATCCAACAACGCTTTCCTCTTTCTTGCTACGGAGGATTCAACCTCCGCATCCCACCTGGCATCTCCTTTCGCTGTTTTACGTCTCTTTGGGCATCCACAAGCTACTTTTGCACTATCCACCATACTTTTTTTCAAAACTTTCCAACAGTCATCCACATTTGAGTCGGAGAGGCTTGCATTTGCAAGTCTCTCACTTACTAGATGCACATACATTCTCTTTACACGTTCATCTTGCAATTTTTCGCCACTATCCTTTCATGATCTTCGAAAGGGTTACGCACTCGCCAGTGCCTCCACTTCCTAAAAAGGCCCACAAACCGGCTAACCACCAGGTAGTGGTCCGTCTCAAGAGTGGGGCTTCTAAAGGCTCTTATATCCATTATAACATTTCGGAGACGTCTATCTATTAAAACCAAATCAATCACACTTTTTTGGTCATTCCTTCTCCATGTACACGTGTGAATATCCTTATGATGAAATAAAGTATTCGACACGAGGAGGTTTCGTTCCATACATAAATCTAGTATTGACTTACCTGCTTCGTTCACTCTCTTATCTCCATACGGACCAAGAACAGCTTCATAGCTGTATCGCTTGGTCCCAACCCATCCATTCAAATCTCCACACATAATCACTCTTTCATTCCCTTCAGCTAAGTCCAGAACATCCCTCACAGACTCCCAAAACTTCTCCAGTTCTTGAGCACACGCTGAGCTTACGGGAGCGTATGCTGCAACCAGAAATAAAGATAAAAGATAAAAGATAAAAATCATTTATTTGCCATTAGACCCTTACGGGCACTTAGACACGTCTTACATTCTTTAAATTAAATCATATTGTATCTTAATAATTTTCCATTTTTTTTTTTTTTTTTACTTTTAATCTCTCTTTTTTAATCTACCAGCATTTCGGAAATGACCATTGGCGAAGAAGAAATGCCAAAAGAAACTTGCCAATATGGGTCTTTTTTTTCGCGCTCGCGTGATGCCCAGTTTAATACGAACCCAGAGAATTCTAGGCCATACCAAACAGTAATCTCTTACACCAGTGGCTAAGCGAGAGGAGAGTACGACACCTACACCAGCACTGGCATGATCGTCCCGGTCTACCCCACACCATAGGGCCATCATCCCACCGGGCAGATCATCGGTGTCGCTCCCCTTGCGCTTAGTCTCTGTCACACATAAAGCATCCAAACGTCTATCATTCATTACGTCTATCAATTCATTCGTCTTATCATTCAATCCACCTCTCACACTCCACGTGCCTATGCGGCACTCGGCTCCCCTCGTCCCGCCGGAATTGGCGCTGCGTGGTGGGTGGCGGCCCCCACCGCCGCATGCAGCTATATTCGCACCGACGGGGGCGGATCGGTGCGCGTCGCCTACGGGGAACGCCCTAATCTGCACATCGGTGCGCTTTTGGTCCAGAATTGCAATCGACTGATTGGCAGGGGTCGCGAACGAGCACGCTTCTGGCACATGACCCCCCTAAGTATATGCCTCTAGTATATTATTTCATCCTTATTAATTCTTGAATTTTCTCCGGACCGCAGAGTGACTGGTCAGTCGGGCTCTCGCACTGAGGGTTCCATACTGTACGTGCACAACGTACGTTACTCGTAGATTATAAAACTGCGCCAGTTAGAACATGTCGGGAGGCATACGGCTGAGGTTAAATTATTACCGTAGCTTATGAATCCCCTGCTGTAAACACAGCAACTCTATAGGAGTTCACTGATGCTCGCTTCCTACCCAAAACCTCTTGAGTGAGTTATTATTTAGATGCGGCTTTCTTCAAGGTGGGGGTGCTTTGATGCGCCCTACTAACCTCTCCTAAAAAATATCACAAGTAGTTGTTAAGACTTAACTAATTTGTTTTTTTATGCGTTAACAATTAATAAAAATACTTATGCCTGAACCTGACCGTTCTTCGATGATTTCTAAAGTAAATAAAAATATCCTTCCACTGCTATGTTACAATTTACGATTATTTTCTAATTTCTGGCTTCAAAAACTTCAGACAAAAGGTGGGAGAAATGTCGTGGTTCAGAGGTACGAACACAACAACCCTCCAAGAGCTTGTTATTTGGCTACAGTTTTTCTGAGTACTGGAGGTACTTCACCACTTGGACTACTATGATGCTATGTATTAGTCAGGATGTTTTTGAGAGACGTAAGGTTTCTCTCAAAAACATCTTGACTAATACAAGCAGACATGTGTATGTATGTATGAACATACACACGAATGTTTCTGTGTGGGTATCGAACCCACGAGCATTGGTGTTAAAGTACCGTTACTAACCTCTTGACGTCACCAGAATCTATATAGCTGTCACAGTAAAATTGTTCATATTTATGAATACAATTACTTTCTTACTCATGTATATAATCTTTCTGATACAACCTGTATATGACGATTTTAACATACAACATAACAGTTGCTTGCAATCGTTATGAAAAGCATCCGAAAAGTCTAAAACTACACATTTAATCAAACCAGATATATTAGACTTATACAGATTGACGTCATATTAATAATTACATATTCGATTAGATACTATAATATTTCCCAGGGGTCTCATAAGATTCCTTTGCTACACAAATCAGTTTTGAGATTAATCTCTAACATAAGTATTTAAATATTCAGTATAACGTAAATACGTAAACGATACACGAGTTGCTTATCTTAATCTGTGGATTAAACTTTGTAGATAATCATCGCAATTTAACATTTTGAATTTCATATTACTTGTGGCCGTACACAAGACTAGAATCTCACACGACTTTGTTTTACATACTTTTTGTAGATTATTTCGCTTTTCACTATCCGAAAGAGAGTGTAGGTGTTAAAATTAGTAGAGACATGCTCCGTTGGTTCGGACGTGTAGAAATAATGAATTATAAAACAGATATTATAATATAATACAAACTTAGTGACACCCCTGGTGTTACAAATGTCCATAGGTTACGGTAATTGTTTACCATCAGACAGGCCGTACGTTTGTTTTCCACCTTAGTGGTATAAAAAAACTTTAGGTAAAAGGTGAGGACCGAGTCATATGGCGCTCGGTTCCCTCTGCCTACCCCGCAAGGGATTTGGCGTGAAGTTTTAGGTAAATGATAGTGGAATAAGTGGGAATGGCTAACAACAAGCATACGGTCCACCTAATGTAAAATGGTTACCGTAGTCCCTTGCAATAATAGGTGAATAGTTCCAATTCGATGCTAACATGCCAACGCCCAAAACCTTACTGGTAACCTTAGTCACTCGCAGGAACAACCCTCCAGGAGCTTGTTATTTGGCTCCAGTCTTGTTTGAAGTAGAAGTACTTTCTAAATCGGGTAGCTTCGAGACGTCTACCTCTTTTTCCCTATAGATTCATTTGTAAATTAGCGGGCTGCATTACGTGCAGGTGAGGTTGAATTCGACTTATAACATGATAGTGAGCCACTTATATCCCAAAACAATTGATATAAACAGCTGCAAAAAAACCTCGATAGCAAAAAAATATGGAGATTCAACAAAATTGTTAAGAGTTAAAAACGTAACGCTGCTCATATATAAGTTAGCATTCCATTTCCCTAGTTTTTGGTTAAAGAACAAAAATGGGAAAAACTGAAATAAAATTACCAAGTTCCTTGCCGGGGACGCATCATTTGAATAGCATAAAAGAACACGATAAATTACTGGAACAAAGTCAGTTTCCATTCGCGTGTTTTTGTATAGCTCCGTAAGTAGCGCGCTGAGTCAGGTTTTCATAGAAAAATAAATAGATCGTTTAAGTTTTATTCAGTTTATCTTTAGAAAATTCTCCCAGTCTTGGGTAAATGAAAACATCAGACTTGTTCTCGCATTTTAATGATGTTAAATATGAAATTGCGGCAAGTAGTGACAAGGTTGGGGTTTTTAAATAAACTTTTTACTACTACTATTACTACAATACAACTACTAGTGAAGTATCATCTTGTAAGTTTTTTCATCACGCTTTCTCGTAATCGAGTCATAACACTCACACAAAGCAGGTAGGAATGGCGTTCATAACGCCCACGAGCCTAATTCTAGGCATTTAAGCATTAAATATAACAATTTGTTATTGGTTTGAATTAGTTTTTATAATATATTCATTTATTTGTTACTTAAAATAGATAATTTATGGCATTATAATCGGTATTTCCTTAGTCTTCGATTTTCATTTTGTGTACGACTTATATAGAAAAGTAAAACATGACTATTTTTGCATTTTACATCTATTTCGTATGCACTCTGCCTACATTCTTTCTACATACCCTTCCTAATTTAATATCTACACATCAAATGCAAATGCGGTCAGCTAGCAAAACGCTACAGATTTTGCACAATGCTCGCGTCTCGACCTTGATTATGCCACTTTCATACCATCTCGACTATACCCATACTCTATTTCCATACGTTAGCGTGTATATATATGCACGCATGTATATGTGGGTATATACAGATGTAAGTTGACGATATTATAATTAGACGGTGCTATAAAATTTTAGTATAACAGGAGACAATAAACAAGTAACACGAATATTATATTACAGGTTTTGTTTTCTATATTTTTTATTCCTTATTTAATCAAAAAGTGAACTTTTGGTGTTTGTGTGTAATATGGAATTTGGTCGTATACTCGTACAGCTAATTTTACTAATTTTGTGTAATGTACGGATAACTCGTAAAAATAAAATACATAAAAATCACTCCAATTGAAACTTAAATATTATGTAGTGAATTCTAGTTTCGTTCCTTTATGACTTTCTGAAACCAGCCCTCGCTACTACTACTTTAGAGTCATTCATGAAATTACAATTCTAACATAACTGCAGGCAATAAACAAGATACAGAATTTTTGATGATTTTCTTTTTGTAAAATATGAAATAAAATTTGTAATCACTGTAATGTATAGGTTTGGTATCGCGGATGTGATGCCCCTAATGTATTGAATTTTTCAGTGCTACTGTGGCCACTTTGATAAAAAAAACCATAAAAATAAAAATATAAAAAATTCAAGGTGAAAAATTTGCATGCAAGTCCGAGTCGTGATTGCTCAGTGTTTTATTAATCATTTGCGAATAATACTCGTAATGCTATTCTCATGTCTCCATTTTTATTAAAATCCAAATTGTATCTGTTGCATATAATATAACACCAGCTTGCTATCCATTTCGCACTAGTAATGGATTTTCGTAGTTACTTCCAGGCCTAGGCGAATTGACCAATAAATAATATTGCAGTCTGAATAGCACCTGACTTGACGTAACATTTATTTATACATTTTTTTTTTAATAAACAAAAAAACAATTGGCAATGTTCCGTGAATATTTTCTTTTTGTGACATATGTAATAATGTCTTTAATTTTATTCCCTAGTCTCAACTGTTCAATTTGTGCATAGACAATCTGTGATTTTTGCTGCTAACTTTAAATATTTATCAAAAAGTATAAGTACTCATTTCTACAATAAACTATACACATTAGAACGAGTACATAAAAAATCAATGCAAAACTTTATCTCTATTTTAAGGGTGCTGCAGCTATAAATCTACGCTATTAACATGTAAATTTTTCTACCAAGATCACGGATTTATTTTATATTTTTGCTTAATACATGCAATGGGAAAGTTTTAGATAAATCAAGAAGGAAGGCAAGAAAACCTTTTAATTTTCGGAAAATGCATGGATTTATGAAAAATTGGGAAAATACAAATTATGACGCAAATTTTAAACTAGGGAAAAATTTGCGTCGTAATTTTTATTTTCCCAATATATATCGCTGCAGTACCCTTAAAATTGATGAATTTCTGAAAATTTCTTTTAGTTAACTATGCAAATCACTTGAGTAACATATAGCCAAAACTTCATTCTCTATCTTATCGCTTTCGCTTGTGTGTCAATCAACCAGTCTGCCAGTCAATTCCCTCCTTTACATATACAGAAGATGTATCGTTTGTGACTCTGTGTAATTCTCTTGTGTTAATAACAGATTTATTTATCATTTTGAAATAAAGATCATTTTGTCTAAACAAAAGTTAACCAAAAGAGAAAAAAGTGGCCGAATAGATATTTTATGAATACATACGAGTATATGATGTGATGACTAATTAAAAAGTCATATATGATGATTAATTAATAACTTTTAATTTATTGGTTTATTATCGCGAGTGTGATACCCCTAATGTTGGGCTGGATGAGCTACAGGAATTGCTTATTACCAGATAGGTTTGTTAAACACTTTATTAGTATAAAAAAAAACACTGAATCATACTCGAGATCTGGTGGCACGCCTTTCCCTTTACAATTAAATAAAATTAAAATATAGCCTAAAGACACATTCATTCACAAATGTGGCGCAGTGCTAGTGCCACTATTATCACAATATTATTGCAATAAAAGTATCTCTTCATGATCAGGAACGCAAAAAAATATTTTATTTGAAAATTTGGTCCTAACTTCAATATTAATTATGAATAATCTCATGATTTTTTATTAAATAGCTATATTCACAGTACTTATTTTCAGAATGTGCTTATAAAATGATTTGTTTTCTTACACGCGATAAAGTAGCATTAACATGTTACTCACCTGAACTCCGTCACCTGTTGCACGCTAGAATGCTCTCCCGATCCCTGTATCCAACTTTATATACGACGGGACGCCCTCGCAACAGCGGCTCTCAAACTATGGCACTGAGCCTCGGGCTAAATATTATACACATAGTAGTCCAATTCAATTTTCCCCTACACTAATACTAATGCCTCTGAATATATTTCCATCAAAATTGTGAAAGAAATATTATTATATCATCTTCATAAGTACTTTGCTTGATTGAAAGTAAAAAACACGCCATCAGCTAAAGTCACTTTCTTTTTATGCCAGTTGTAACAGATGCAAGAAAAATATAAAAATACGTTGCAATAACATAAACTATGTTTGATATAATTATACATTGTAAATTTCTGTAATATATAATCGTTAAAGCAACAGCACCTTGTAGTAACAACATGTTATAGAGCCAAATAAAAATTTCATTACAGTGTTGTGTTGTTGTTGGGAGTGAGTATGTAACTTCTGTCTCTCTCCTGAGGAGTAACAATAAAAATTTTACGTTATAAACAAAACACACTAATAAATTTATATAATTTGTATACTGCACTTGGTTAGTCTAGCTAGACTAGACCCATTGGGTTGACAAATTAACGTGCTCAAAAGATAATTTCATTACACGTAGATCAGTAAAACGAGAGATTGAAGAAACATTTCTATTCTGTAGTAGAAATGACTTTGACAATTATATGTCTATTGAGGCGTTATTTTGCGAAAGTCAAATTTACATGCAATTTGATATAACCTACTTTGTGCTCCCTCCACCAATTAGTTCATACTAACTAGCGCCGGCCGGCAGACGACCACTACCTTTAGTAATGCAAGCCGTCACTGCCAGGGCAGCTACAGTCGTGCTCGTGATTGCCCGACATCTGAAACATGAACCGCATGCACCCGCCGTCGTTGTTGCCTTCGCTGACCTAGACGTTTCTGCGACACGTGTTTCGCCTATAAGTGAGGCATCCTCAGGCGCTGTAGATGTTAGTGGTTAATCGTAAATCATAATAACATAGTACGATTGACCTAATGCAATCTATTGAACTAATTGGTGGCGTAAGCACACAAATCAAATTACTTATGAGTACGATTATACCTATAGACATACTACATTATAAATATACTGTACTCGTTAGTTATACATTCAATCTTAGAGTGGGCTTTACCCACTATGTTACAACTGCAAGTGATCGATTAAAGAAAAAACTTTACTTGAAAGGAGATTATGTAATTTAATGCAAACTTTAGATAAAAGAGCATAAACATTTTGTATTTGTAAAAGGGGGGGCGTATGACGTATTAAAATGTGTACAGTTTGAGTGCCACAGCCCGGTGTGGTAACGGAATCACGTCCGGAGTATTTAAGATAATTCATTTACGAATCACTCCACCACCCCCTCGCAGTATTGCCAATATTCCAATACACTAATACGTGTTACTTAGCTCAACTAATGAGGCGTAACAGTGTTAACACAAATTTTAATGGAAAAGTTTATTACTGCGAATTTGAAAAATCCGAATTAATGTAAACGCAACCAAAGCATTAGACATTTTCTCGCATTAGTGACGTTTTTATTACAGGGTCGGCAACGCACACGTTATGACTATGGTGTCGCAAGTGTCCATAGGTTACCGTAACTTCTGTGACAAGTAGTATGAAAATATTAAGTTGTCCATATTTTACATTTTGTGCTGATGCAGTTACTGTATGCGCATGTTTTCAACACGTTTAATTCTATTCTGGTGATATATTCTGTTAGATGTAGGTATTTTCCCCTAGTGTAGAAATGAAGATTTGAAAGTTTGAGTTTTCATAAATAACATATTAAGTGAATTAATTGAAATTCTGTTATGTCTTACATATTCTAAATAAATCAGTTAAAGAAAAGAAAGACTACAAAAAGAACAGAATGTTTTATTCGTAGATTTCAAAGGTTTTTCGTTCTTCTCGAGGATTACGGATTAACTGATACAATTTAATTATAAAAAGTTTTCAAGCACTTAAATAAAATTAATAATTAGTCGGACTAAAAGTTAATAGTCGTGAACGGAATTCTAAAGACTTGCTGAAATCGTTATATTATCAACATCCGCGAGGAATTGAAAATAAGGCTCGGGATCCGGGGGTCATGCGAACGTTCGTTACGTTCAATCTAAGATAATTCCTAATGTTCTTTATCACACTTTTATTACGAGTACCTCAGGCACTTTCGTATAAGATAAGTTTCTAAAAAAAGGAATTATAACTTACTTTATTCATCTCTAATTTGTTATATCTTAGAAATTAATATTAGAATGTATACAGATCAGCATGTATTAATATCACTAAGGTAGCAAACAAGCGTACTATCGACTTTTGCAATACCGGTGGTGTCGACTCTAGAGATAATTACGTTAGTAAATAAATGTAACGTAATTATCTCAAATTTCACGTTTGACAGTTCCAGTGATAAATTGTCCGATAGAGACACGTGAATATTTTTATTAGGGTCCATTTTATTAAATGACCAATTCTATAACTAATTGTCCATTATCTGTCCGTCTGTCCGGCCATCCATCTACTCGATTGTCTGTCAAACAAATTCAATAAAACTTAAAGTTACCTACTGAGTTCGTATGGGGTTACATAATAAAAACAAATATTTTTTCCAAGCGTCATCACGTTTCTTAATCCATTAGAATTGGCTGGGTTCACTACTTAAGTCACTGATTTGTACATGGAACGAGCTCCGCAATCCAAAGAAAAAAGGTTACAGGTACAGTACAATACAGTAAACAGTGTAGTCTGGTATACAGTCATAAATTTACTCTCTTAGGTTGGTATTTCGAAACTTCGATCGATCTTTGAGCTGGGACGCGCTGGTTTCCTCACGGTGTTTTACTTCATCGCCGAGCAAGTTATAATTACGAATATGTACATAAATCTGAAAACACCAATTTGGTGGCACATGCTTCATACCAGAATTGGAAACAGTGGACCAGTTGCATAATAGGCCATTTCTCTATCTACTGGTCCATACTTGCTTTCGAATGATAAAAATAAAATGAAATTAAAAATTAAAGGGCAGCTCTATAGAAGAAACGTGTTTTTATCAGGGCTTTTTACATACTTAGTGGTACGGAACACTTTATGTGCGCCTTCATCTCGCACTTTGCCGGGTTTTCCCCATTGATTTACGGAACTATGATAACCGGGGATTCATTTTAAGCAGTTATTACCTTAAAGCTGTATGACAGAGCTTTTACAAAGCTACTGTATTAAGGCTTAAGGCTTTCAGTGGTGCAGTAAACTGTTTAGTATCTTATGTAAATACACATCGACACATAGATCCTTGAAAGCTCCATCGGATGTGCGTATAATTCAGTTTCAGCGATGCGACGGATCGACGATAAATTTAAACCTGATGTTTATGATATGAAGTTTATTGCTATAGACTGGTCTCACTGCGGGGAATATCTTTCTATCTATTTAGAATGTTACGCCAAATTCCTTGCGGAGTAGGAAAACACATACCACACTCGCTTCTTTAACATTCACAGCTCTACTCATACACGCTCGCCGGTTTCTAAGGCTCCTGATATCATCCTCTGATAAAACTCGATCAATTTGGTAATGGTAGGTAAGTCTTGACCTTCCTCGGCTCCTACATCCTTCTACTTTGTCGTTGTACATTTGTTTTGTAGTTATTTCTTCCTGCATTCTTTCTACATGTCCGAACCAACGGATCATGCCTTTTCGACAATCTCTTCCAAGTCAACTCTGTTTCTAACATCATCATAGCGAATACCGTCTATAAGCATTACGTTACAAATTTTGCGTAACGCTCGCATGTCGACGGCACTTATCATACTTTCATGCTCTCTCTACCATACCCTGCCCACGCATCCATAAGTTAGCAATAGAACCAGCGCTGCGTGGTGTATAAGCTTCTTTCTACATGTACCTTTTTTTGAGGGTAGCCGTGGTTAAAGCAAGGTGTATAAAGTCACTGCTCTCTTTTAAAAATTAAATTTAAATATATACTTGGTATTTATTGAAAAATATATGTTCTTAAATCACACTTGTTTATCTACCTGTAAGCAGACATATTTCCTTTCGCCATCTCCATAACAATGGAAAATATGCAAATTCAATAATCTATTGCTGAAATGATGGAGCACTTTGGCACTAAGATGGCCGAATTTCAATGGGAGCTTCAAAAAGCCAGCTCAACACCAACTATCTCCTCACTAGCAGCCGAGTTTCATACTTTTAAACTAAGACTTCGTCGTAACTGGCACAGCCTTTCCCTTCCTTATTCTATCCTCTTTGACCCTGCTACCCCATCCTATTTAAAGGAACGTTTTGTGTTTCACAGCGATTCACAGGATCGTACCTTGCGTAGTGCACTTTTACTCCGTCTTAAAACACCATACCACACCACTGATTTTTATACTAATTCATTCTCGGTCGAGGCAGTGCGCCTATGGAATTCTTTGCCATTTGATAGAAGGAGTGCTCAATCACTTCGATCCTTCAAACATCTTGTAAAACTTCACTATCTTTCTCTTAACATTACGTAATCACCTTAATCCTTCCTGGCTTTCCCCTCAGTCTCATTAGTTCCATTTACTGTGTGTATATTTATACAATGTATATATCATTTAGATTAATTACGTATTTATTTTAGTATATATAATATATGTATGTTTATGTATTCGTGTATGTACTTTTATTTTCCTAAGTTTTGTTCTGCGCCGCCCTACCTTGTTTCCTTATTTCTCCTCTACCTAAAGGTCGCCTGGAAGAGATCGCATCGCGATAAGACCGCCCTTGTACTGCTACTTTATTGTTTTTGTTTTTATGTATTTTTCTTTTGGTGCAATAAAGTGTATTGTATTGTATTGTACCTTCCACCCCTATTAGAAGAAAGCGCAAGAAGAGCAATCGTCCTCGCTTTTGTAGCGGTTTCTTTTCTTTCAAATACCATTCATTATCTTTGTTTTCTGGCTGGTGTTACTGCTAATAACACAGTATCGTCTGCATAAAACATACAGTTCATCACTAGATCACCCATGGGCAATCCTGCATTCGTTGACCTCATTCTCCACAAAAAACTATCGAGAAATGAATGAACAGACAGCAGACAGCATGCAAACCTACTTGGCAACAATTTTGAGTTCAAATTAGGGTGACATGATGCCATCTATCCACACATACGCTGAGTAATTCTTGAACTGCACTGCACTGCACCAGGCAATACACCGTCAATCCCATATATCACAATATGCCCCATAGTTTCTTTCATACAACCCTTTGAAATGCTTTCATCAACATCCACAAAACTGCAGAAAATCCACTGGTCTATGGCCAGGTGCTTCTCAACGATATTGTGGAGTAAGTCAACTTGATCCGTACATCTCATTACATTTCGAAATCCTCCCTGTGACTCCCATATCACTCCATCGGATATCACACTTATTCTCCTTTCAATTATTTAACCGTATACTTCTGCTGCTTAAATTGATAGGTGACAATGTTCATACGTGACTTCTTGCCTTTACGCAAGGGTATGATGACTACGCGTCCCCAACATACGAGATTGCTTACGTCCTAGAAGTCCCGAACGTAAGTGTCACCTAATTAGATTATCCACGACAATTTCCGCTGACTTGTCATTTTTCAAGCTTCGTATTGACCATTCTATCTCGTCCATAGTTATACCTTTATCGGACCCCAACAACGTAGAGTGAGCATCACACTTATTCACAGAGCGCATGCTGTAACCAGAATGTCTATATACAGGCGATTATGAAAAAAATAACCTATGGAACACCGATGAGAGCGATTTTACTTAGTAAACAAATCCACCGCTACGGGTCGAGGCTAAAGTAAAAAGCGCAACTCTTATTGGCTAGTTCACAGTTCAACATCGCGGCACTTATCTGGATATGGGTTAAAATATTCTCCCATTGGTCAATAGACTTGAATCGCTGATAATAGTAAAAGAAAACTGAGTGTCATTGAGTTATGATAGTACTGTAAGTAGTAATGAGGGCTATAAAATTCCAGATTTTGAGAAATGGTCGTCGATGGACAATTAGTTTTGGCTTAATGTATATTCTATTGTACTATACTATCCTGTCCTGCCCCGTTTTGTATTGTATTACGTTCAGTAGAGTTATCGTATCGTATTGTGTTATGTTATGGTGTGTTGTATTGTACTGTACTAGTGTATTGTAATGCACTGTATTGCATTGTACTTTAGCTTTCTGGTCGTCGAGAGATACACTCTAAATGTAATCCGTATACAACTTTCAACGACGTATATCGTCGTGGAAGGTTGTGGTGTGGAATTATGTTAGTGAAACAAAAAACTGTCTTGCTATTTTACGTTATATATGACAGCACCCTTTCATCGATATACTCACTATTTTTTTATATAGGGGTCTAAGCCAAGTGTATATCTACGAGAAATAAGTTGTACTAAGTATTTTCTGGAAGGTAAAGGTACTTTCCCGGCGTACAGTAAATATAAATAAATAAATAAATATTGTCGGACAAATTACACAGCGCCATCTAGCCCCAAAGTAAGCAAAGCTTGTATTATGGGTACTAGACAACTGATAAACATACGTAAATACATTTTTTTTTTGTAAATACATACTTATTATACATAGAAAATACCCAGACCAAGACAAACAGACATGTTCATGTACACAAATGTTTGTACTGTGTGTGAATCGAACCCACGAGCGTTGGTGTTAAAGCAGCGTAACAGCGCCACCGAGCTCGTCACCGCAGTGTTCTTACGCTCTTAACGCACGACCGTACACGAACATCGAACAAATTAGCTAAACTACGTTCATATACGAGCATTAATTTGAACAGCCACGAACATACTTATGAACATAATGTTCGTGATCCTTAGTCTGTGAACGCTTTACCATTTTAAAAATGTCAGTGAACCGCTTACCATCCAATGGTGTCTCGGTAGAAAGGCATAACGATCGTCAACATTTACATAATTCTCAATATTGCCATTCGTTTGGTTGTTTCCCCTTATTGATAAAAGCATAAGCATTTGAATACTTTTGATGGTAAGTGAAACAAAAATAATATTAATGTAAATATAATAAGAAATGTAACTTTTCTTAATTGTCAAACACGAAGTTAATGCTTCGACAACCACAAATATTTACAGAAGTATGCTCTTTATAGTCTAATATGTTTTTCGAATATCTACACAAAAATATTTATGTAACCTAAGATGTAAGCATAAAAGAAATAAAATATCCAAGTACGGGTCGGGTTTAAGTGTAACATTCAATTTTAGATATTCCGTTAGTACGAGTAGAACGTCGATACATAGAAAGGGTTAATAGCGCTTCCGATAAACAATTATATTTTTAGGTATTCAAATTGCTCGGAAAGCCATATTTGACACGGATTCGAATAGTTTTCCCCCATATTCCATAGACATTGTGTGAAAACTTTTCGATTCCGATTTGAATATAGTATTTCAAGGCAATATGAATTCGCCTACTGAACGAGTGCCATGCCCCATACCACTGTCATCAATAACGAATTTATTATTTGGCAAGTAGTGTGCATATATATATATATATACACACTACTTGCCAAATAATAAATTCGTTATTGATGATTGATGTATATATATATATATATATATATATATATATATATACAGCCGCAATCGTGATTCTCTGCACTCCCAAAGGTCGACTCGTAGAGAATGCAACTAGCAAAGTCCGCCTATTGGACCAAAATGTGAAGTTTTAATTCAATGTGTAACAATCGCGAAAACCTAAGAAAATAATAAAATGTGAAGTGGTCAATAAAGGTTTAAATAAATTAATTAATTAATAAAAGTGTTCATACGCTACGGTAACGCTTTACACTGCGTGGGTCGAGTGCTTGAATGCCTCCCGGCGTTGTATAAAAAAAAAACTACGCGACTAGTCTATTGAACTACTTTCACAGCATTATGTCTGATGGTGATGATGATGAGCCCTAGAAACCGGCGAGCGTGCATGAAAAGAGCAATGAATGTTAAATAATCGAGTGAGGTATGTAAGGATCGAGTCACGTAGCGCTCGGCTTTCTCTGCCTACCCCGCAAGGGATTTGGCGAGTAGTTATAGATAGATAGATGTCTGATGGTATATAAGCTGCTGACATTGCAACAATTTTTATTATACAATTTAGAGTTGTAACGGTTTATCCGTACACGCGAGCATAAATATCCCTGTTCCCTAAATTAACATTTGCAAAAAATAATAATTATACAATCATAGAATTTACGCATGTTGTCTTTGTTAAGATCTCTTTTTTGTACATACCAGTATGATTCTTTTTAGATTGTTAAAGTCGGAATTACAAAAATTGCCCTGTGTTGTGGTCCAAGAGACTTAGGTCTTTCATCAGCGCGCCCTATAGCTTCATATTCGATTCATTCAGTATATTCGAGGCAAACAAATCTAAACATGCATTTTTTTCTGGTTGCTGAGCGTATATTTATATCAATATTATAGTTTAGTAGGATGCTCTTTAACGTGTCAGTATTTTTATCTGATTTAAAAATATCAATGTTTCAATCTCTACATTTTCATTTTTTATTAATTAATTTACTTAATAATATGTCGAGTTTCTTAAAAAATATTGAGGTATTTGAAGTCGGCGTTCTGTATATACAGATAACTTTTAGTTTTTCCTTTCCTTTGATTTCATCGGGAAAACGTTGCTATAGGCTTGGGAGTAACTTGAAGCCAGAACCCACCACTCTAAAAGGACAATACCTTTCGTGCGGATTGTACTATGAATATCTAATTTATAGCAAATATACCTATATTATATATAAAAAGATTTTGTATCCTACCTAGGATCCAAAATCTTTTTAGGAGTTAATTGCTTTTTCCTATCGTGGCTTTACATTGTTCATTATTTGGTACGTTTGTGTTCTTTATACATAATTCACGATTCCATTTCTTTGTTGATTCTTGGCCCATTCATTGTATTACTTCTCAGAATAACTCGCACAGTGACATTCATATTTGTGTTTACATATTAAATATGACATTATATTTTTTATGTTAATAGATGTTTTACATAATGATGAGTTTTTTTGCCCTTATTAGTAGATTAAGGAGTGTACCACTTAGAAGAGAAGAGACCGTCGGTGTTAAAATAAGAAGAGGCATGCTCCGTTGGTTCGGGCATGTAGAAAGAATGCAGGATGAAAGAATGACGAAGCAGATATACAATGCAAAAGTGGAAGGATGTAGGAGCCGGGGAAGGCCAAGACTTACCTACCATGACCAAATTGGTCGTGTTCTATCAGAACGTGATGTCAGGAGCCCAAGAAACCGGTGAGCGTGCATAAAAAGAGCAATGAATGTTAATGAAGCGAGTGAGATATGTAAGGATCTAGTCATGTGGCGCTCGGTTCTCTCTGCCTACATCGCAAGGGATTTGCTTGAAGTTATAGTTATATGCCACTTCTGTAAAAGTTCCGAATCACTTTTCTATCTATTGATAGTCTTCAGCTATAGTTGTTATTTTTTATTACAATAATTAATTATTTTTATTCTATTTGTTCTTCTTCTTAGCGTTATCCCGTTTCCTAATCCATTAGGATTGGCGGGGTCCGCAACTTGAGCCCAAGGATTTGGCGAAGATACTGATTTTCACATGCAGCGACTGCCATCGGATCTACACGCTTCTAGAGGAACATGAGACCATTCTTAGGTAAGGTCACACGTCTTCCAAAATATAATTTATTGAACGTGCGGGTTTCTTTCACCGCGGAACAAGTGATAATTGCAAATATGTACATAAATCAGAAAACACTTTTGTGTTTAATGGTACATGGCAGGATTCGAACCGAGGACCAATTGATCAATAGGCCGATTCTTTATCCATTAGGCTATTACTTCTCAGTATTTATTATTATTGTATAATTAATAATGTCGTAAATTTTTATTCTCACTCTAGGATAATTTAGCACAATACTAGTTCTCAGATATATATGTTCGTGAATTCTATAGACATATATTCTTCGGTACTAAAGTCATCCCTTACAAGCAAGATTGTAACGAATATTGTACTGTAGCTTACGAAAAGCCAATGTCCCAATATCACTGTCACTAATTTTTTGTATAGTAATTCCACAGTTTTAATAAAATTATGTCTCCCTTTTTCTTTTGCTGAAATAATATTTTTCAATAAACTATATTGTTATTTAAATCTTATTAGGAAAGTGCATTGTATTACCCTGAAATCTTTTGTATTAATTTATTTTAACTACCAATGATGAACTTTTGAAAAAACGCTATTTCGTCAGGAGCGCAAAGTCTCAATGATTGACTATACTGAAAGTTTTTGAAAAGAGTTAGGGCACAACAAAGCTTCCAGACAAGGAAAGGATCTATATCTACCACACAGAAAACTGCAGCCAAATATCAACTCCCTGCAGGGTTGTACGCGCAAGCAGTTATTGTGCCAGCAGCAAGGGTGGCAACACGCGCACTATACTTCCTCTATTGCAAGCGTCGGTAACCACTAAGTGGGCCGCATGCCATTTTGTTAATAGTTATTCGTTATTTCGATGTCAGTAGCTTAAATTGAATTAACGGCAAAATATTTCGCGCTGATATTTTATGATTCAAAAGTGCTCTTTTTTCTCTAGATTGCTCTGTTCAACACCAAAATAATTTTGGGAAGAAAACGCCTCCTCTGACTGAGACGCAGAATTTGAAGATGTATGTGTTTCCCTGAATGACGACATTAGCGAAATACGAAGTAAAGTACGAGAAATACAATCGAGAAGCCGCACCGTCTTGCACCATGACAGTGCTACTTTGCATACATCAAACAAATTAATAATATTTTAGCCTCCCAACAAGTAGTGCTCCTGACCTATTCTGCTCATTGTTCGGCTCTCGCATCCTCTGATTTCTTGATTTTTCCAAAAGTTAAAGGAAAATTTGATAGGAGGTTCGAGCCAACAAGAACAGGTCATAATGTCTTTCAATCAACACTTGGAAATCACTCCGTTCGGTCAGTGGTTCTCATGTTTTAATAACGGATCAATTGAATGAAAAATGTCTGAAATATGAAGAAGATTATTTTGCAAGATAACAAGTACATTACTATGCTCTTAACTTATTTTATTTTGAGTTACGTAAAAATTTTAATGCACCTAGGGCACTTATTGATATTTGTGGTTAAACCACTCTCATACGATGTTCATCGTTGCTATTGGAATGTATTGGAATGTGGGTATAAGTGACTATATCTATGTGTATAAATAATGTATATTGTCTTAAATGCGCCACCTACCTATTGGTTTTTAACAATTATTTCTCTTCCTCCGGTACGGTTGTTTAGAAGAGATCACTTTAGCGATAATACCGCCTATTGTACTCTTCTAATGTTGTGTCTCTCAAATGTATTTATTTTGGTGCAGTAAAGTATATTTCTATTTTATTGTACTTGGTGGGTATTCTACGTCTTAGTTGGGTTTTAGTTTGAAATTTAATTATTTGTCATGCGTTTACGTTCATATTGAACGGAGATCCTGTTGTGTCACAAGTAGTATCAGTCACAATCTGTTAAGTTATGTAAGTACTATTTTTTTAACCTAATACAAATTTATTTGTGGTAAATTAAAAAAATGTATGTATAGCACAGAATTGTAGATAAAAATTGTTGAATATAAAGGTATACTAAATTCATATACACCTATGCGCCTTGTGTCGTTCTATTAAAGGTAAGTTTTGAACGGTTTGGTACGTAGAACGTATACACGGCGACAGATCAAGCTATACAATACAGTAGAAAGTATTCTGATATTTTCTCTCATATTTTCCTCAAATACGTACGCTTGCTAGACATACGACGTCCCTGACCGATAATGCTTAGCGCGGTAGGCACGAGGAATGATAGATGCTTAACCTAATTATGTCGAATGGATTGTACCTACTAGTAGTAATTTATCCAAAGAACAAATTTAATATTGCAGTTGAAAAATATGTTCGTCCACAAATTCCAACTGCCAATGCAAGTTTGTACACAGAACATTGAGCGTTTTATCATATTATTAAATCATACACATACTTACCATAGATTTTTCAGTATTTTGTGAGCAATGAATCATTTAAATATCTTTTATAATATTTTAGACTTTGTAGTCTCAGAACGAAAGTTACTAATATCATTTTTTTTGTGATTCAATACTTTTTATTTCTAAATTATATAAATATGTATTTGAGAGACGCTCTTTATTATAAATTTATTTAATTACGTTACACGTCTGTGTTTTACTCGTATACATTTATACCAAATTTCAACTAAATAGTAGATTACGAACACAATCCTAACTACTGGACCTAATAAGTTGAGATTTAGTACGCATATGTTTGTGATGTGCGTACTAAATCTCACTCGCGTGTGCGAGTTGTTGCATACGAAACCTTGCGACTGTATTACAATTTATGAATGTGATATTATTTACAGAAAAATACGTTTGGTAAACAAGGTTTCTTCTTCATTTTGCACTTAAAAAAAAAATGAGTCTTTTTTTGTCGTCAACCACGTCTCGACAATTAAGCATATGCTTATAAACTTGTTGTTGTGCTATTGGAAATTGTATATGGGTTTTGCTTATATGACAGTTTCCACTTACCCTACCGTAAAAACCCCTAAATCTAAATATCTATATAAGCCTTTTGAAAGTATGCTATCGTTTTCATTACAATGTAACTGCTATTCTATTATTCCATACTTATTATCTGCGTGCCAAGAATCACAACCCTAGAGGTTTGTCATAGAAAAGCGTCCCCTTATCTTCGCTTCGAGCATTGCGTCATCGTTACCTTTCCCCAGTCTATAGTAGACGATACGGCTTGTTTATTATTCTGTAAGAATGTAGATAGTTGTTTGTTATGTGTCGATGAATTATTTAAAATGCTTAGGACACGTAGGGCACAAATTGAGAGTGAGTGCCGGATGCGATACGTGATCATATTAAGACGCGACGTGTACACGGACCGGACTGTCGTGGCAGACGAGATATTTTTCAACGATATTGATGTACATATATCAAATTGAGCAGTGATAACCGGGGGTACAGATCTATTAACCAACGGTCCTTGGTTCGAATCCTGGCGTAGACATACACTATTAAATTCCTGTTTTGGATTAATGTGTTGCAAACGTTTATAGGCTACGGAAACCGCTTTACATCGGGTGAGCTGTACGAGTGAGGTGAAAAAATGTGTATATATTTGTAATTATCACTTGATCAGCGGTGAAAGATAACATCCTGAGGAAAGCCGCACGTTCAGCAAATTACAGATTGCAAAAGGCGTGTGACCTAACCTAAGAAAGGTCTGAATTTCCCTCTGGGTTGTTAAGATCAGACGGCAGTCGCTCCATGTTAAAAATCAGCATCTTTGTCAAATCATTAGGTTTACGTTGCGGACCCCGCCAGTCCTTATGGATTACGAAACGGGGTAACAGTAGGAAAACGACTGATTTATTTACCTTTGATAGATAACGATTTCTTTGATACCTTGCTGTGAAATGGAAGGGGATATGCGGTTCACGTTTTCTCGCTCCACAATATCGTGGAGAAGCATCTGGCCATAAACCAGAGGGTTTTCTGCGGTTTTGTGGATCTTGAGAATGCATTTGATAGGCAGTAAAAATTTGAGCCAGAAGGCACAGCTCGCTATACACAATGTAGTGCTGCTCCCAACGCTTACTTAAAAGGTGTTGTCAGTTGTCTTTTAAAAAATGTGCAACATTTGATTTTCGAACCTCAATAGAATTGTTTTATTCAGGCACTATGTCCAACAGTGGTCGCGTCCAACAACTAATATATATCGAAATAATAATGATGATGCCTGGTGCTCTATACCAACTTAGCGACATTATCATATCATATCATAAAGCAGTAACAAGTGTATGTACCCAGACAGAGGAAACGTTTTTTGTAACAAGACACAACTCACAAGAAGAAAGAGATTTTTTTCTTGGCTAATAATTTAACTACGAGTAGCTTAAATTTGCTGCTTCAAAATCTTTGTGGGCTTAATAATAAAAAAACAAGAATTAGAAATGTACATTGCACTTCAAGGTTTAAAATTACATTACATTTGTATCACTGAACATTTTTTTAAATTCTACATCGGCACCAATAATTAACGTAGATAATTATAAACTAGCATCATACAATTGTAGAGTATCAAAAAAACGAGGTGGCAGTTTAATCCTTGCTGATATTAATAGAGAGACTGAGGATCTAGAAATATGCAAAAAACTGTACAAATGTCAAAGTTTTGAAATTAGTGGAGTGCGCGATGTAAGAACTAATGTATTAATCTTTTGTATATATAGAAATCCCGTAAAAGACAATCTTGCTGATTTTTTTTTTGTCAACTTGAAAAATTATTACAATTCAGTCTTGACAAAACATGTATAATTTGTGGCGATTTTAACATTAATTTATTAGTTGATGACGATAAATGCAATAGCTTTGTATCTCTACTTAAATGTTACAATTATAGACCTCTTATTAAAATTCCAACATTCCGACGAAATAATTCTGAATCATGCCTTGACAACTTTTTGACTAATTTACCAGAGGAATGTATCTCTGAAAGTTCGGTTGACCATAATGGTCTTGCGGATGGACATGCGGCTCTATTCTGTAGTTTGAAAGTAAAAGAAGCAAAAAATAACAACTGTTTCCATTACATAGCCGAACGTCGATCTTTTAGCAAAAACAATAAAGAGAATTTTAAACGTAACCTAAAGCAACAAAACTGGAGTACTATGGGCATAAACTTGTTTCTTAATACCTTACAAAGAATATTCAACAATTCGTTTAAAAAAAGGAAATTGCGGATTAAGTTAGGAATTACTTCTAGACTAAAGTGGATAACTCCTGGTTTAAGGACTGCAAGTAAGATGAAACGCTTTTTGACAACTATGAATGTTGATAACGACGAATCACTAAAAAAAAATATAAATATTCATATATAAAAATATAATAATAATAATAATAAATATACTTTATTGCACCACATAAAATTTACAAAGTATATTAAACTTATGAACTAAAGCACAACAGGCGGTCTTATCGCTAAGCGATCTCTTCCAGACAACCTATATCTGAGAGAGAAAAATAAAATAATTGATAAAAACAGGTAGGTGGCGCTGAGTAAATTTTATAACATAAATGTAGAATAATATATATATATTGAATTTACATAATATACATACTGTAGTTGCATGCATAATAATAGAAAAAGAAAAAAGAAAGAAATAGAGGTTAGCGAAAGGTGACGATTAGGTTGAGTTTAGGGAAAGGTAGTACGTTTTGACTAGAGATTTGAAGGAGGAAAGAGTTTGAGCACTTCGAATATTAAACGGCAGAGCATTCCAGAGGCGCACTGCTTGAACTGAAAAGGATTTCGCGTAGAATTGAGAGGAGTGTAGTGGTGTTCTGAGACGAAGAAGAAGGGATTGACGTAACTCTCGACCCTGACTGTCACTGTAAAATGTAAAACGGTCTTTGAGGTAACAAGGAGTGGTGGGATTGAAAAAAATAGTATAGAGCAAAGACAGTAAGTGCAGGTTGCGACGAAAAGTAATAGGGAGCCACTTGAGCTGAGTGCGAAATCCGGAGACATGGTCATATTTGCGAAGCCCAGATATAAACCGAATGCAGAGATTTTGAAGGCGCTCAAGTTTATTTAGTTGCTCTACAGTGAGGTCAAGGTAACAGGAGTCGGCATAATCAAGAATAGGAAGGAGTAGAGATTGTGCAAGCGCAATTTTGGTATCTATTGGGAGAAAATTACGCAATCTTCTCAAAGAAGAATTGGCGGCAAACAACCTTTTACCAAGATCGGCAATATGCACAGACCAAGACAAAGTCCTATCGAAATACACACCGAGATTTTTTACTTTGTCGCTATATTTGATTGCCGTTCCATCAAAAACTACAGGACTTAAACTACTCCAGTTAACTCTAGATATAAGGCGAGGACTGCCTATTATAATAGTTTGTGTTTTGGATGGATTTAATATAACGCCGTGAGACTTACTCCAGCGAGCTATGTGCGTAAGGTCAACGTTAATATCTGATATAGCGTCAGAAAGGTGTTCTAATTGTGAGTGCGTATAAATTTGGAGATCATCTGCATAAAGATGGTAGGAGGAGCGAAGGTTAGAAGAGATAGAATTAATAAATAAGGAAAATAGAAGAGGAGACAATACGCCGCCCTGAGGCACGCCAGCAGATATTGAGCACCATGAAGAAAATGAGTTCTCAATACGTACACGCTGGCGACGACCATACAGGTAGGAATGAAACCAATCAATTGCCGCTGGAGATATGTTGAGAGAACGCAACTGTTGCAGTAGAACATCGAAATCTACAGTGTTAAACGCGTTGCTGAAGTCCAACAGCGTCAAAACCGTAAGCTGTGATTTGTCCATATAAAAACGGATGTCGTCAGTAATTTTTATGAGAGCGGTAGTCGTACTATGACCGGGACGGAAACCAGATTGGAAGGGATTTAGAATGTTATTTCTGTTCAGGAAAAGAATCAGTTGTTGCTGAACTAGGTGTTCCAGGACTTTAGATAGGAAAGGAAGAATAGAAATGGGGCGGTAATCGGAAAAAGATGACGAGTTGGATTTCTTAGGTAATGGGATAACTTGGGCAACTTTCCAGGTATTTGGGAAAACTCCAGAACTAATGGAATTGTTGAGGATTAATGTTATGGTAGGAAGGATGATGTCTAGGATAGGTAAAATCATAAGACGACTAATGCTGTCATTCCCCACGGCATTCGATGCCACAGAACGTATATTCTTCTCAACATCACAATCGGCAAATTGATTAAAGAAAAAGGGTGGATAATCTGGAGTTGGGAGCGATGAAAGATAGTCAAGAGTAGTTGCCTTAGTACCGCTATCAAATACGGCGGAAGATGAGAAGTGCACATTCAGTGCATCTATATCAATATTATCAGGATTATTATTATATCTTTTCCCAACTCCTAGAGATTTTAGAAATTTCCAGACTTTAGCTGGATCTCCATTTTCAACGGATTTGTGAATATGGCGTCGTTGTGCTTCCCTACATATCCTGTTGCAGATATTGCGGGCACGAATATATTTATCACGGTACCTGTCCGGGTCTGTCCTATATATATATATAAAAGAGTAATTAATAAAGCACGCAAAATAGCAGTCACTCAGGAAATAGATAGGGCGAAAGATTCGACTAAAGCCATATGGAAAGTTGTAAATAGAAGCAGAAATAAACAATCTATGCTACACAACGATAGACTTTATCTTAAATTAAATAATAAGCTAATAACAAATTCTCAAGACATAGTCGACATTTTTTCTGATTATTTTAAAATAGATAACAAAAATTCTCTTACAAATAATAAAAACGCGATACTAATGTTGACTGAAAACACCAATAGAGTAACGGACGATATGAATTGGGAGCCAGTGACTCCTTACGA
This sequence comes from Pyralis farinalis, assembly GCA_947507595.1. Classification (NCBI taxonomy): domain Eukaryota; kingdom Metazoa; phylum Arthropoda; class Insecta; order Lepidoptera; family Pyralidae; genus Pyralis; species Pyralis farinalis. The sequence continues at coordinate 11,169,567 of OX382258.1, read as the reverse complement.
GATCCAAGCTATTGTAAGCAATATGAAACTTAAAAAGTCTTTTGGTTACGATGGTATTACCATTGCATTAATCAAGGAAAATATAAACTTACTTGCTGAACCCTTTAGCCACTTTATTAATCAATGTGTAGAAAAGGGTATTTTTCCTGATCAGTTAAAGATTGCTAAGGTTATACCTATCCATAAGAAAGGTTCTAAAACAGATCCGAAAAATTATAGGCCGATATCCTTACTATCTGTACTCTCCAAGATTTTTGAAAAAGTTATGAAGAAAAGATTAGTTTTGCATTTAAACAGAAATAATATATTAAGCTGCAAACAATTTGGATATCAAAAAGGTAAAGGTACTAGAGATGCAATTGATAACTTAATTGGAGAAGTAACATCTAGACTTAATGAAAAGAAAAAGGTGGCGGGTCTATTTCTTGATTTAAGCTCGGCTTTCGATGGTGTAGATCACAACATACTTATGAAAAAACTTGAACACTTGGGAGTTAGGGGTAAATGTTTTGATTTATTTCGTTCATATCTCACGAATAGAAAACAATTTGTACAATTAAGTAATATAGAGGAAGGCCGGGAAAAAATTGCTAAATCCAAAATTGAAATCATTAAAAGAGGTGTCCCACAGGGATCCATTTTGGGGCCCATATTATTCATAATATTTACAAATGATTTAATTAATTATTTTAAAAAAAGTGCAACTGACATTGAATTAATAAATTTTGCTGACGACACTAATGCTATTATACATGATACTGACATTGAATCCTTAAATCTTAAGACGAATGAGGCATTAAAGGCTTTTCACTTATGGTTTACAAATAATAATTTAAAACTAAATGCAAGTAAAACAAAAATCATATTGTTTAAATCAACAAGTAGGAAACAAGCAAACGTAGGCATTAACTTCAATGATAGACAAATTGACATTGTCGATAATGTTAAATTCTTGGGCACATATATTGATGAGTATTTAAACTGGAAAAAAGAACTATCATCAATTGAAAGTACTATTGCATCGGCTTCTTATGCATTACGTAATCTTCGTGACAAAATTAGTTTGGAGAGGCTCAGAATGGTCTACTTTGCACTTGTAGAATCCAAGCTTCGTTATAGCATAAAATACTGGGGACAAAGCTATGACTATAACATAAATAGAGCTTTTGTCTCCCAAAAGCGTGCTATACGTGCAATGGTACGAATATCTCCACAAGAATCATGTAAACCACATTTTGAGAGGTTGCGAATCCTTACGGTACCTAGTCTTTATTTGTTAGTGCTTTTAACTGACTTTAAGAAACAGCTTCCTTTTCTTGAAACTGAAAATCAAAGGATTGAACGTGAAAATACCAGAAGGAAATGTTTTAAATCCAATCTGCTACCCAGCTTAAATGTCGTCAAGCACTGTCCTCAATACCAGGCAGTAAAATGTTTCAACTTACTGCCAGTGAAATTTAGAGAAAATATTGGCCTCTTACCATTCAAAAATAAATTAAAAAGGTTATTGTTGGAAAAGAATTTGTACAAAATTGAGAACTTTTTCTGTTTCGCCTCATAGTTCTTGCATGTATCGTCATAAATTTCTTGTCATCTTGTATTTAAATTTATATAAAACTTGACTAGATTACCTGACATGCTTCGTGATTATAATGTAATATAATGACGTATTAATTAGATATTTTAGGAATTAAAAGCATTCCTAGCAGCAGTTTCTTAACAAAATAATTATTTCATAAACCGTACTTAAAGGGATGTACAAAGTGGCATACTTATTTGAATACAAGAACTGCTGTGCCAAGACTGTACGGCCGGTCTATATCACAGTCTTTGCAATTGAATAAAATAACGAAGATTCGTGGTTTCAGCCCACGTTTTGTATAAACGCAAATGAGGAGTGTGTTCTGCGTAAATTAGGCAACTTAAAGGTACTTACAGATCGGAGAGCTGAGTAGTGTATAGGACGGGCAAGAATATTTATAATATAAGGTCAAACGAACTTATGAAGTGAAGTTGGATCATTATCATACGAGTCGGTTATACGCTCACACGGCTATATTAACTCTAGCGTGCTTTCACCTCTTACAAAATTACATAATTTAATGAAACAGTGAATGAAATTTTTAATTTAACATAAAAGAAAATTACATAGTCAATTTTGCACTATTCATAAACAAACATATTTTAATCAATCCTTCGTTCGCCGAACAACATATTTTAAAATAAAATGCAAAGCATGAATCACTAAAGCCAATAATAGATAATCGCCGATCTTGGCATCCAGCCTTTACCAAGAACAGGCAGTCACCTATCCTAGGATCTATCTAATACCAACAACAGACATGAACCCGTCCTAGGATCTAACGTCCAAGACCGGGATAAAGGATACGCATGGTGGTCATTACTAGCGCTCAAGGAAGAATATTGACAGAAAATACAAAATGCACGTCAAATTTAATTTAAAGTAAAAGCTTCTAAATAAACATGTATGTTTGTTGTATATTGTTAAAAAGTGTATTGCTGAAAGGTTTCACAACACGATCCAAGACAGTCTCTTGATACACTTTGGCTGAAATCTTTACTCCTTTTTACACAAAAACGAAGCTTTGTGAGTCCTTGATAAGACACCCCCACCAAACCATTACAGACGCAGGATGATGACCACGTTGTACCTTTCCGACCATTTGGATAGCTTTTTTAGAACTGTGTGCGTACACTTTGTCATTTCGCTTGTTGTAGTGCTCTTCAATCATGAAATTTTTTTCATCAGTAAAGAGGTCATCAGATTTCTGTACCTTTTACCTGCGTATCGACACAGATGGCGTTTTCATCGATCCACTCTCTTCAACTGTAGGTATGTCCTGTATATTGACGATTAGCGCCTAGCTTCAGGTCTTGTTTTAATATACGCGACAGAGTTCCAGCGGGAATCTTCATTTCTCGCGATAAGATTATTTGTTTCCTAATGGGGTTTCGGCGAATTCTGGCTTTAACAGCATAAACAGCTTTTGTAGTTCTAACAGCACGCGGTCGCCCCAATCTTTAATAGTCTTTAACAGAGGAAGTATTGGTATATCTATCGATAGTACGATATTCGAACATACGGCTGATACCAAGCTCTTGAAGTGTCTTGAATATGACCGACGGCTCCATACCCACTTTGTGCAAGGCAATCACTGCAATTCTATTTTCTTTAACACCCCATTGCATATTGTAATTTGATAATAAACATGAAATAATATGTCAACGGCGGGAAATCGAAGGAAGTTTTTAACATAATAAACGCGTTCCAAAAAAATAATTAAAGAATCGAAAAAAAGAAAAATTTCCATGTAACAGTGCCTATTTATGGCCAGACTAGTTATAAGAATATCGTAGGTGGAGTAGCGATGACCTAGTGGATAAAGAAGCATCTTAGTACCCGACTGGTCCTTGATTCGTACCCTGATTTGGGCATGTACCACTAAATTCGTGTTTTATATCGATTTTGTGATATATGAAATTACTAGCTGCGTGCCCGCGTGGAGTCAAATAGCGTAGCCTACGTGTTAATCCAGATCATAATCTATCTACGTGCCAAATTTCATTCAAATTCATTCAGCCGTTTAAGCGTGAAAGAGCAACAAACATCCATACATACATACTTTCGCATTTATAATATTAGTAGGATAACTTTCACGACGGTACAGGAAAACATTGTGAGGAACGCTAAAAAACATAATTCGAAAGACCTACAGAGAGATCTGGTTTTCCCGCTCAATCCTTATGCTTAAACAATCCTAACAAATTAGGAAACAGGACGACGATATGAAGAAGTTAAGCATATCGTAGATATAAACTTCTAAAGTATCGACATGTACTTTAACACGAATCTGAAAGCATATTTTTATGATCGTATTCCAGGGGGCTAATAATGTCATCCTGCTTTTATATTCTTCATACTGATATACATATTTACTTCATACTGATATACATTAATACATACTTACGGGAATAAGGACTATTAAACTCGAGTAAAAATACGTGTTATTCCACGCAAGTAATAAAAGGTAAAATAAAATGGAAGCTTGGTATTTTTAGAGAAACAAATCTTGATTCACCGATTCTTACGGTAACACACGCAATTAGTAGTTATTACTTGACTACGGCGAAGCCAAGGGAGGGTTACGCTTTTAGCAGGCTATGTGTATAAAGTGCGTTCAGACAACGGAGATAAAGAATCTATCAACGGGGAGCTCAACGCATTTTTATTGAGTATAGTAGTCTTCTTCCTCCAAGCCTTATCACCCACAACACTTCAATACTCCTTGACGCGAGAGCTTCTGTCGCCGTTTAATGTCACTTTTTCTTAATTATTGAAGTGATAACTTCTTATGGGAGGGTAAACCGCTTCGTTACGTAACGCGTTACAGTCTGTCTGGCTTCACTTTCTCTCACGCATACGGCAGCGGTAGGCAGGCTCAATTGTAACTAAGAATAAAATATATTTTATAATCAATAAAAGATTTTATTAATAAATAACCTTTTTTTACATTATCGTATATATACATAATATACATAAAATTTAAGTAATAACCTAAGTTTTTCTCAAGTTAAACAATTTCAATATTAAATAGTTAGATTAGTTTAAGTTATCACAATTGTCGGGCGTCCCGAGACGCACACATTTTTTTTTTTTTTATAAAGTCACACATTTGTGCATATGCAATAAAAAGTTTTAGAATTTTCAAACACTACATTCATAGTTAAAAATATTCACAGTGCGACAGCTGAGGGTGTTACTCGTTGAGGGCAAACGTTTTATTTTACTTTAGTGTAATTTATTATATACTAATGCAACGTCGCACGCGTGGTATTCGAAATAAGAATAGGTTATGTAACAGGAAAGGTCTTCTCTTGGAGATACTGTGGTGTGGTGATGAGCCGGATAATTTTTCTTTCTAAGTCGGGGTGTTTTGTTATTTTAATTATATTTTTGTATATGATGATTAGATTACTATGAATGAGATTGAATGATCGATATAAAGTCTGAAGTGAAAAGGCATCATGAATAGATATGGTTCCAGCTGAGATGACCAAACTAGTTGGCACTTGTATCCGAGACACTTTGTGGTTCGTTTTCAGTGTATGCTAGAGAAAAAGTTGAAAAAGTATTTGACAGAGTTTTACGAAAGGATCTCAGGGGCAAATTGCCGGGATATGATGCCCTACTACGCGCTGTACAGTCTACTTATAAGGATTGTACATCATGGGTAAGGGTGGGCTTGTCGCCCTAGTTTGACGTTAACTTTGGTGTCAAGTCGGCGGAGCTGTTTATTCTGTATATTATCAATTACCTACATACAGTAAGATCTACGAATATACAATTGCGCATGGCTGACTTAGTAGTGCCTTTCTGTTTAATGCAAATGATAACGTGCTAACAGCAGACCTACCTGAACTGCAAACACTAGTCATAATGATAAAAGACTGTATGGAGAAAGGTTTACAGAAAAAAGACTTGCTGCGAAGAAAACCATGATAATGGTATTTGAAAGAGAAGAAACCTGAACTGTAAGAATTGCAGTTGATGATGTAGTGTTGGAACAAATTAATGAGATTATATATCTTGGATGCACTTATAGAAGGGATGGAAGGTACACCACTGATGTGGATAGGCGAGTGAGGATAGGCAAAAATGTGAATGCAGCGTTGGGAAAACTACTTGACAACAAGAACTTGAGCCAGAGGGTACAGCTTGCTATACACAATTCGGTGTTGATCCCAACATTAATGTATGAAAGCGAGAATTGGGTTTATTAAAGAGAGCATAAGAACAGAATAAATGCCGTAGAGATGCGAGCGTTGCGCAAAATCTGCGACGTAACGCCGAGTTCGCAATGATGAAAGAAAAATGTATAGTCGGAAAGAGAGCATCGGTGTTAAGATAAGAAGAGCATGCTTCGCTGGCTCGGACATGTAGAAAGAATGCAAAGAGAAAGACTAACGAAACAGATACAATGCGAAGGATAAGGATGAAGGAGCCAAGGAAAGTCAAGACTCCCCTACCACGACCAAATTGGGCGTATGTTATTAGAATGTGGTGACAGGAGCTAATGAGGTGTGTAAGGTCATGTGGCGCTTAGTTATCTGTGTCTACCTCTCAAGGGACGTGGTGTGAAGTTGTAGTAGTAGTAATAGTTCTGGGTATTTTCTATTTATCATAAAGACGGTATTGACGTATGTTCATCAGTTGTATCTTTGTTACGGTGTAAAACTATACTTCCGTGTTATTTGCGAATGTCGGTACTGCCAGCATCATCTGTTAAGAAGAAGATGAGTTCATCATAGTGGCAACGCGTAGTCGTCAACGGATAGATTTGGTTTTGACACTTTTGACAGATAAATTCCGGTTTGGCGGGAGGCAACGCGCTTTCTTGGACCTTTTTTTTATTTGTGTAAAATGTAAAATCAATTTCTTGGCTCGTAGTGGACCTGGCCATGCAATATGGCTTTGAAACTAATAATTTAACATATTGTTCTAATCCTGAAGATTAAATATATGGACTTTCAATCAGGAAACGTGGCGTCATCGCGTCACCTACAAAATTAGCTTTGACCTTTCAATTTTCAATACCGGGTAAGTAAGTCTGAATAGTTTGCATTTGTAAAGCGGAGGATATTTTCATTCCCGGAAATTTGATGTCGAGAATCTAATGGTTACTTTCCTTACTTGCAGACTGTAAGGTTCGGTCGCAATACATGGTCGTAATTCGAGATTAACAGCCCCGTGCTGATTCGCGCCGGCTGCAGGTGTTCACGGACCGCAATCCCGTGGTATGCGCTTCCTGGTCGTCTACATATATAACATGAGAGGTGCAACGCTGGTTTGTTCTTGTCATAACACCCGATGCCCCGTTTACAATCGGGTGACCGTTCTGATGTTTCGGAATTTTCTGTAAAGTGTTAACTTTTCTAAAAGATAAATATTTTGACCCAATAATGCACTCAAAAAGTAATTAGATCTGTACAAATGTACACCTGTTTTATAGAGTATGCGATTTTATGCATTTACATAGGCCTAATACAGTAGGTAGAATTTAAGTGTATGTGTGATCTAGCTTAAAACATGATAACCTAAACTAGTTGAATATATATAGATATATGTTGTCCATATGAAAGGAAATTTATTTATTTTTTAATTATATCTGAATATGCCATGTGGGATATGAACATATGAAAGTTAATCTATATTTCCTGTTAATTGTGTCTAAAAGCAACTACAAAGCATAAATACATGACTGCATTCTCTTTATATAAGTTTGTGCATTACTTTGTCATACCTTCCTAATAGTCTTAGGTTAAATTAGGTGGCGCTCTGCCTTTCTCTTATCTATTGTCTTTGAAACAGACTAATTATTAGCTTCCCTAGTTTTTGGCCTGCAAAACTGCACGAACACACGCCCTCTTGCTCTACCGACACACACATAAGTGTTACACCTTAGTGCTCTCTGCCTACCCCTTCAGGGACCCGGCGTTAAGAAGCAATAGTACAAGCTTGCTTAGTTTGATATTATATGACTCTGTGTAACTTGTCCGAGTAAATATATTCATTAATTATAGGCTACGCTAACCACTTATATTAGGTGAGTCATATAATAGTATATCACGACGTTGAATTTTCGATGTTGTAAGGATTTATCATAACACACAAAAGTAGTTACTCGTGTAGAGACATAATAATGTGCCGTCTTTTACATGTAAAGCCGTCGTACGACATGATAAAATGCAAATTGTTTGAGAAGTCGCACCAATCGGTGCTAAAAACGAGCTAATACGCATTTTAACATAGAAATCGCTTATTTCGATCCCGTATAATGTAATCTAATAATTACATGCTCCGCTCACTTTATAAATTAATTAAAGCGTGCTATTTTTAACACTACTATGAACCTAAGTTAGTTAGCTGATATTTTAAGTATTTAATTCTGTTTTTTTATACAACGTAATTTTTTAAGTACGTGTTAAATATTATTTATACGATGTATATGAACGTTTGCAATACAATAAGTATCGCTTGAGCGATGCCACCTCTGCTGTTAACACAGCAACTCCTTAGGAGCTTACTGGTGGCCTGACTCACATGAAGAAACACGACAACCCTCCAGGTAGTGGCTGCGGTTTTCGGTAAGGAGATACTTCTTCAGACGAGTTGCATTGCTGCGCCCTACCTCTCTTAACACCCAGACCAAAACAAGCAGACATGTTCGTGTCACACAAAATGTTTATTTTTGCTATCTATTATCACGTAAACGTAATTTAAAACTCAAATAAAAAGATAAATATTTAAAAACTTCTGATTTATTACTAAGTCCCGCATTCGTTGGAAAAAAAAAACAATAAATTATAAAAGCCCGACTTGACAATAAAAAATCTGGCAACGCTGATTGTAACCCTTATTACGAACGACATATAAGACTTATAAGAACAGTACAAGGTCAAAGTATTAAGCTTGAGCTGCACTTAGCTGTACTGACACGGATTCTGCCGCAATTACTTGAACAGTTCGGACGTCTGCTTCGCTGACTTCGTATTATGATATATTACAACAGATAAGTGATATTGTGTTGATAATTATATTCTAGCTTAATTCATATTTTACAATGTATTACACCTTTAGTCTATTAAAGTACCTGCTGTTTATTTTAGAAACATGCTAATCAATAAATAAGTGGTAATAAAATTGATAATAAAATTATAGGAAAGATCTTCCAAATAAATATTTAGACGAATTGGTAACGGTTTACCATTTATAGTAAAATCTCTGCAGTCAAGTGACGTGTTCGGTGGCTCAGTTGTGAATGACGCGACTTTGACACTAACGCTCGTGCGTTCGATTCCCACACAAAGCAAACATTTGTGTGCATGCACATGTCTGTTTGTCTTGGTATGGATGTTTTAAGAGAGGTAGGGCGCATCAAAGCAGTCTGGGGAAGTACCTCCACCTCACAGAATACCGCAGCCAAATAACAACTCAGTAAGCTCCCAAGGAGTTGCTGTGTAAGCAGCAGAGGAGGCATCGCGCGAGTGATACTTAACATATCGCAAGCGTTAATAGGTTACGGTACCCGCTTTACATCAGATGAGCTGTATCCTTGTATGTTTGACAACGTAGTATAAAAAAAAAATTTCTTCTCAAAAAAATCGATTTTCTTTACGCACAAAAAAGCATTATCTCTTATGCAACTCTACCCAGGAAATGTAAGAAAAATAGACAAATCTTCATTTTAAGTATAGCAGAATCTTAAGGAGGTCGTCTACCTAATTTTATTGCCGGAGCTACTGCGTGGTAACTACTTGTATATCTATGGCGTGGTACGAAATGTTTAAGACATGTGAAGCAAGTGATGAGTCTTTAAAACGAATCCGTTGTTGAAATCGCCAAATTGATTAGTCAAGCTTTACCCATCGGTATGTACGGCAATCAAAATTGGTTTTGCCATTCTAGCAACAACATGTAGCATTGAAAGACGTGGAATCGGTCAACGATAGGAAACTTGAAGGTAAGGCATGCTTAGCTGCAAGGCCTGTGCATACTTAGTGTTCACAGGAAAAAAGTAAAGCAGGACACTAGACGCCCTAATTTTTTATTCTAAAATTTGCTAAAGAAATTCTTAATCTTTTTCTGCTTATTTTTGTTTTTCTGCCAGGGGGATGCAAGTGCACCTCCTTGCATCCTGCTGCCAGCGTCCATGTTTATACATGACGCTCTCAAATTATTCGGCTTTTATCGGTTAGGTATAAACATCGAAATCGTAACTGATTGTAACACAATAAAAAGATCTTACGCCATGGGTTTGATGGTAGACGTAACATGCGGAATTTTTTTGGGGTTATGTATTATAAAAGAACGTACTTTAACCATGTAGACTATTTGAGTTGTAATACCGTAAGACATGATTAAACTCCAAAGTAGAGAGAATCCCTTGAGGCAAAAAGTTACAAGTCTTTTTACTAATTCAAAATAAAATCTGTACCTATTGTACCAACGACCAAAAGTACAGAGTTAGAGGCAACCTAAGGAGTGATAATGTCTTCACAATCCAACAAACGAACGGTACCGAAACTCAGTCGTTGATAGAAAGACAAAAAATCGGCCAAGTGCGAGTCAGACTCGCGAGTGTTCCGTACCATTACTATAAAAACAGCAAAAAAAAAATCGCGTTTGTTGTATGGGAGCCTCCCTTAAATACTTATTTTATTTTAATTTAATTATTTATTCTTAAAGTGAATATATAACTAAATATTCTGTGAATATTTCAAGCGTCTACCTGTTGACGTTATCAATATCGAGCAAAAATGAGCAAAAAAATCACGTTTGTTGTATGGGAGCCCCCTTAAATATTTATTTTATTCTATTTTTTAGTATTTCTTGTTATAGCGGCAACAGAAATACATCACCTGTGAAAAATTCAACTGTCTAACTATCACGGTTCATGAGATACAGCCTGGTGACAGACGGACGGACGGACGGACAGCGGAGCCTCAGTAATAGGGTTCCGTTTTACCCTTTGGGTACGGAACCCTAAAACATATCTTGATAGAAATGATTTGCAATACTATAAAACTTACCTAACTGCTAAATCATTACTTTGCATGTCCAGATACAATAGTAGAATGTATTTTAAAAGAACTTCACAATAGCCTTACAATGTAAAAACTCAATACCATTTCGCACAACTATCTAGTGCAGGACACAAGTACACATTCTTATGATTATAAATAGCGTAACAAAATGTATTTTATAATGTTTTAGCGTAAGGAATTTGCTAATGTTGCACAAAATATATTAACACTAGCGGCCCGCCCCGGCTTCGCACGGGTAGGGACATTTATTTTTTAAACATTTTGGGATAAACGAAGAGTAAATGTATCTTTAAAGAGTTTTTTAAATAGTTTTTCTTAAGTAGCTTTTTTTTTTCAGACAAATTACTTTATGTGGTACGTACTTAGTAGTATTTAATTTTTTATTAGTTTTTATCCATAACCCTAATTACAATCGGAAAGTTTATTTTTTATTTATTTATATTGTTTTTAGTTTTATTTTTACATTTCTTTTTTACATATATTTCGAGTCTTTATATTAATTTAATTTAATAGGTTTTACTTTTTTAGTTTCCAATATGTCTACCTTTAGGCTGTATACTATATTGGCTGTGGTATTCGTAGATGGCAACAAAATATATTGATTTTTAGGAATCCTACTCGAGAAAGTGCAACATATAATTGGCTATGAGAAAAGCATTCTTCTCTTAGGTCGATGCCAAAGATCGAGAAAGTTTGTCCCTGGGATTTATTTATTATAAGGGCAAACGATACCTTTAACGTTTTAAAAGACATGGTATCATCACAAATCTGTTGGTATCATCGGGATCCGCGGAATGTGAGCTAGCTGTCCGGTCGTGGGACCGGTGATGATTGTTGCTATAATCAGATTGTCTCGTAATTCCTTTATCAAAAGCCTTGTGCCATTACACATATTGGGAGGGCTTAAATTTCCCAACAGCATAATGGGAGTACCTACTTTTAATTTCAGTTCGTGTGGTGGCAAGCCGGCGGGATAGAGAGAATTTAAAAATTCTTGTAGATAGTGTATCTTCGATGTTGCACACGTTATCAATAGATTTGTAACATTTAAAATCACCTGGTACTTTTTCAATGATCATTTTGTTTATCTCATTTACTGAGCTGTTTTTCGGTGAGACGATCGCCCTCGAATAGAGCCAATTGAAATTTCTTTCTGTAAGATGTTCGATGTCGGGATAGATTGTCTCTATAAGGATTTCTAGACTGTGAACAGTTTGAGCCAATTCATTATCTAATAATACTTGGAGGCTATGTGCAATTGGAGATGGTAATTTTCCGCTTCCAAGTTTAAGTAATTTTTGTGAGAAATTGTCGTTGCCGTCATTACTTAAACGTGCTCTCATATTCGTGCGCAAATTGAGAGTTTCAATTGATTGCCATAAAGGTGATGATTTGAGGCACGCTTTTCTGAAAAGAACTTTTTAACTGGAACAGAAAAAATGTGGTATGAAAAAGTCAAAACATTCAATGTCGGTAGCGCGCGAATGAGCCGCGCGGGTACCTATCTCATAGATGTGCGCCGCGCCGCCCGCTGTCACGCGCCGTGGCCGCTGGTGTCGCAAGCAAGGGATTGAAACACAGAACAAAATCCGTAATATCTTTGGAATGGAATGTCCGATTTCGTTAATTCAAAGAGTAACCTACAGGCATTGAAACAGTCTTGAATACGAAATGATTTATTTGGTTAAGGATTAATACCAAGGTACGAATAATGTGGCCTAGTTTGTACCGGCGTTACTATAGCATATTTTAACATGAAAAAGTAGTTATTGTGACGTAATTGTAATAGTTAGACATATGGTATCGCGGACTTTTTTGTAGATATTGATGTCCTCTATAAAACTGTAGTACATTACTCTGCTCTATTGTCAATAGTTTCAGCAGCGTACGCGGTATAAGGATTTTTTGGTATCTTTTTCACACATTATCGAAGTTTTCATACGGATCCCTAACTATTTTCAAAATATTTTATAGCCTATGTTAAGCATTTATATTGCAGCATTCTAATGGTGAAAGAATTTTTGAAATCGGCCCAGTAGTTTTTGAGTTTATTCATAACATACATACAAATCTTTCCTCTTTATAATAATAGTATAGATTATTTGATACACCCTTGCTAGTAATATCAAACCGAAGCACAATTTTTACAAATAGTCAATTATAATCCATATATAGTAAGTACCTGGTAGAAATATACCACCTTGGAATCCCTAAAAGTAAGAATCAAAAAGATACATGTAAGTCAGATTGGCCGAATCGTTTGTCAAAAGTTCAGCAGTCTGTATATTAATAGACTGCCGAACTTTCCATAAATTCTTCCATCCAGAAATCAACTGTATTTGCTCCAAAACGATTATTGATTAGACATAATAAGAATGTAGAGCTAAGAGCAGAATACGCTTGACACTCAAAGTTCGATTGTAGTTTTTATTAATTATTTACTCATGGAACTTATTTATTCATTGTTACTATTTTTGTTATTATTGTAGTTCTCATGTGTCTTTTTTGTCTTTTTGAGAATATACTTCTTTAAATCTATTACGTACGACTTATGAACTGTACAATGGTCAAAAGTTAATATTTTTTTTATTCAACGTCGGGAGGCATACGGCCTACCGGATGGAAAGTGGTTACCATAGCCTATGAACGCTTGCAATAGATTAAGTATCACTCGCACCTCTGCTGCTGACACAGCAACTCCTTAAGAGCTTTCCGGTGACCTCACTCCCATGCAGGAACACGACAAAGTTGTTATTTGGCTGCGGTTTCCTGTGAGGTGGAGGTACTTCCCCAGCCGGGCTGCTTTCATACGTCCTATCTCTTTTCACCCTGACCAAGACAACAGTCATGTTCATGTACACAAATATTTGCTCTGCGTGGGATTGAAACCCACGAGCGTTGGTGTCAATGTAACGTAACAGCGGGTTTCGCCAATGCGCCGCCGAGCTCGTCCCTAAAGAGTGGGCACTAGACATAATTAAAATATTTAAACTAGTAAATAACAGCAAGCTGTGTAGGCAGAGCTGATATTTTTTAAATTAAAAAAATATTTAAATATTTTATTTTTAATTTTTAAAAAATATATGGAACCCTGTACGACATCTAGCGACGAGTGCTGTTACTTTTTCTGTTGATGGGAGTGCAGTGCAGACTCTGCACTGCAGAGTGGCCGGCCATACGTTTTCCCATATGTTTTTTTTTCTAATTGGAACGATTTTGGACCGTTCTTCCTCACCAACGAACATTTAAATTTCAAATTAAAGGATACAAAACTACAATATGTTAGCTATTAGTGTGTCGATTTTGGAGTTTCTCACTATTACCGTCTAAACGCTAGCTGGATGACATCAGTCTACCCCAAACGGCAATTTTGAGGGTAATGTGGCTCCGCTGGCTATCGCAGCTCTGCCAATAAAGTAATTATGACACTGGTTTCTTCATTACAATGAATACTGTAGTCAACAACCTTTAGTAAACAATGCCTTTATTTATAGCCTTCTTAAGATAGGTCACACGTCTGTCGAAATATAATTTCTTGGACGTGTGGATTTCACGATGTTTTCCATCGTGAGGAACCGCACGTGATACTTACTTATATGTACATATATGTATATATGGAGTATGTATTAATAAGGGACTTGTGCCTGCTTGTTGGATTCCAAATACATACTCTCACACGCGCTGGTATATCAAACATCGTTACTTTGCTATATCCGATGTTCCTATTCTGCAGTTCAGTTCGTAGGGAGTCTAATTGAAAAGGCAAACTAGAAAAACCATGGTGTGCAGAATAGGTGCAGATGTAAGTTACAAGCACATCCCCGGACCTTAGGATATATTACAGTTATATTGTAATAGAATATGTATAGACCAGAGACGGTCTTAAGGTGTACCTAACAGTTTCATGGACATAGGATATTATGTCGAGAGAGACTTTGCCTCCCTTTGTAAATGACTTAACAACCAGTATAATTGTTAAGAGGAATGAGGACAGTGAATGTTTGATATAATGACCAATATTTCTAGTTAATAGATTCAGGCGTTATGGCAGTATAGGCAGCAGCCGAGGCAGAGACTACCGGAGCAGCCATGGCAGCGTCGGCATGTAGCACGCACTAACAGTAGTGGGTGGGTGCCGGTCGGCGCTAGGCCGCATGAACTGATTGGTGGAGGAAGCAGTGTGAGGATGAATGTTCCGCCGACGGCGATCGATTGTACAACGAAGCTGGTGACATTTGGTTGCGGTTTTCTGTGAGGTGAAGGTACTTCCCCAGACGGGCTGCTTTGATGCGCCCTACTTCTCTTAAAAGTGTGTTTTTGTATTGCTGTGAGCTGGAGGTACTTCTCCAGATGGGTCCTTCTCTTAAGACGATGGATGGATACTTCTCTTAAGATTTGTCGCTGCGTGTATGCCCGGTCACAATCCGGGTGCTCCCGCCCAAAAGTGACTCAGATGACTGTACTCCATGCGCAGTCTATCTTTAGATAACACAAGCCTTGATTTTAAGTACTATTTCGCTCAGTTAAGCACGCCAAGTTTCTTTGATGTCAGAGTAATATTTTCCTTTATTTAGGAAATTTCACAACTGGACATCACAAAAAACCTCAATACCAAGAACTCCAATGCTCTTGGCGATGGTAAGAACTACAACAAATGGTGGTAAATACACAGACATGTATGATGGGATTAAATTGGAACAAGTTCAACCATTCACAGACGGATATTTTAGTTAAAATACCTTCCATTTCAGACACGAGTTGATCGAGGCTCTCGTCCACAAATGCACGAGGCATGTTAGCAAGACCTGTATAATAAGTGCTCCCGATGCTCGCCCATGACAATTAATGCCATAATGGACAAAATATCGTTAATCAGCATTGGAGACAGCAGAGCCTTGCGCAACGCTATAACTTATATCCATGGCATCGGAGCAGCAACCATCAATAACGGCTTTATGCATCTGCTGATTAAGAAGAAAAAGAACTCATTTGGACAAGCCTACAGGTGGACCCTACGATGGCATCTGCTGACTCTATTAAAAGCATTGGCAATGCCAATTTATTCCACACCTTGATTACATTGGAGAAATTCTTTGTGACGGTACACGACCTTTTTGAATCTAATGTATGACAGAAATATTGGTCTGTAATTCGATCCAACCTGCTTCAATGGTCTACTTCAATGGTCACATACTATAAGGTTGCAGATTTCCCCAAGGAACGATAACATAAGATTTTTTCGCTCGCCATCAGGCAGGCAGTGCGCCTGTTTCTACCATACTGCTATATACTGACAGTTCTAAAAAATGATGAGAGTATTCTATTTAAACGACACCATCTCTCACATCTCTTACGTTTGGTTCGTGGCTATATTCAAGGTAGTTATTCAAATACTTGTTTATGAATCTACAACACTGTACCTTAGACACACACTACTGACAATTTTTTAGATACAAATATATATATGTGTTGTGCGTCTTCACAATTTATAACTTATATACTTAAATATGGAAATAATGCAGGAAGAAATAATTAGGAATGTTAGTTAGTAATAGTTTAGCTGATGTTATTGCTACTACTATCTTCACATCAAATCCCTTGCGGGTTAGGCAGGGATAACCCGGAGCCACATGACTTAGTCCTTACACACACCATTTCTTTAATACTCATAGCTCTTTTCATGTACGCTCGCCGTTTCCTAACACTCCCGACATCAACTTCAAATAACATACAACCAATTTGGTCGTGGTAGGAAAGTCTTGGCCTTGGCCTGCTATACCCAAATTACAATGGCTTCAAATAGTTAATAGAGTCAGGCGTTATTTTGCAAAGTCAAATTTACATGAAAAAATACTTACCTACTTCTTCTATTCAGAAATATACTTGCGTTTATTTTTATAATTCGCATAATATACCAGCAAGTTCGTCGACCAGCAAAATCTGTTGAAGTGTTGAATAAATGCGTTGTGATCCCATACTTATCTCAAAATTAAAATATTTTTTCTTGATTGTAATGTAACCTGGAAAAGAGATTATTACGCTTTCAAAGAAAACTTCAGGTTCCGAGCCCTGGAAAGATTTAAATTTCAACTTGCTAGCTAGACGGCTAAAAATGCATGATGCATTCAGTGACCTCTATTAGAGGGTACCTGGTTCTAACTTTAGCATTTAGCAGACTGCTTTTCGTATAGAGTTCCAGCCATCTGTAGTTATATCAATGAACCATGAATCAATTTTTAATGCAGTGGCGCCATCTCTGTTAGGGTAACGGAAGTGATGTTATAAGGCCTCTTCTCATAGAGGGCAGGACAAGGCTTTCGAAGTACAGCAGTGCTATATTTTCAGTAAAGGGTACTCAAAACTAAAAAAACATATTGCGCATTTTTTATTTTAATTCATCGCAATTTTTAGACAACTGACGTACTAGTGGTGTAACCCGCTGACCTGCAATCACGAATCCTTTTTTATACCACCAACGTGTAAAACAAGCATATGACCTGCCTGATGGTAAACAGTTTCCGTAGCATATGGAAATTTCCAACAATAAGGGGTTCTCATATGTTGCCGTACCTTTAAAAACCTCTTCACGCCATTCTTGAAGAACCCCATGCTGCAGTCCCTTGGGAAAACCTCGGCTGGGAGTTCATTCCACAACTTGAGAGTGATCGAAAAAAACTTCTCTGGAACCGCACCGTACACAATAGTTGTGATTTGGGCCGATTCTACTAAAAACTGCAACTGCACTGCAGCGCGGCGTGTGTCAAAATGCGTACATTTTGACGTTTCGGTATTCTGTTAAACGATCTGACAGCAGCGACGTTGCAGGAATGTTGCAGTAAATGAATCGCTATTCTGTTAAAAAACCTGCACTGCAACTGCACGTTTCCTGCAATATAATCGTATTCTGATAAATTGTTTAGACATTTGTATACCGGTGACAGATGTTTTGAAGGAGTTTACTTGCAGTTTTGTTAACGTTACTCTTGAGCAACTTTTGCGAAGTGAAATTAATATTCTGAGCCGGTGAATTATATTTGCTTTGTTTTGGGAGATGTTTGTGGATAAATATAATTAAGTAAAGCTTCTTTTCGGTTAGAAATACCTCCACTCCGGGAACCAAGGTCAATAGTGAAACTATAGGAGTCAACATTAAATAAAAATTCAGTTTTATTAATTTCAATTTAATATATGGCAACATTTCAGGTTTTAAGTAGTTTATTTGCAGAATACGCACAGTTGCAGCGTAGTTGCAGTGCCGTTGCAGTGCAGCATACGCGCAGTTGCAGTGCAGGAAATTTTAGTAGAATACACCTATCGGCACTGCACTATTCCTGCACGACTCAAGTGACAGGCGTAAACGTGCAGTTGCAGTTATTTAGCAGAATTGGCCCACAGTGTGTGAGGGTGAACTCCCGCCGGCCGTCGGCGAGCGGTGCGGTTGTAAAAGGAAGCTGTCCATACTATCGAACAATTCTTCAAAACTCAACCTGTTGCACAATCGTTAGAACACACAAGGTTAAGGAGAGATTTCGCCTCCCTTTGCGTGTTCTACCGATTTTACAATGGGTTGTGTTCTGAGGAGTTGTTTTACAACCGCACTGCTCGCTTGGGAGTTCACCCTCATACACTGGAACCGCAATGGTCGCGTACTGTACGGTTCCTGAGAAGCTTTCTACTGAGAACTATTAAGTTGTGGAATGAGCTCCCTGCCGAGGTTTTCCCAAGGGACTGCAGTATGGGGTTCTTCAAGAAAGGCGTGAAGAGGTCCTTACAGGGTCGGCAACGCAAAAGTGACATCTCTGGTGTTGCAAATGTCCATACGCTACGGTAACTGCTTACCATCAGGCAGAACGTATGCTTGTTTGCCACCTTGGTGGTATAAAAAAAAAAGGTGAGGCAAAATCACTGCTTAAAATTAAGAGCTCAATACCGTGTATAAGCGTAGGATCGTCGACAATTCTCACAACTCATCTGAACCGAATCACATGGTCCTAGTTGGTATGTGCGGTCTGACTTGAGACTTGTGTAACATAAGTCTGTAAGGACCTAATAAATATTTCATAATAAAAAACGGTACATTAGTAGATTGGTACTTCGATTTTTCCTGTAGGTCGACCTTTCAGAACACAGAGCTGTTTCAGAAAGTGAGTAAGGTTGACATGATCCTTTAAGTTGTGGAATTAACTAATGGCCGTGGCTTTCTCAATGGAGTAAACCTTCGTGTTCTTCAAAAAGAATGTGAGGTAAATTTTACCGATGCGAAACCACGAAACCATTTTGCAAAGAAAACACTCACGTAGGCTCACTGCTGACTGTAGGTTCGATAGCGCCCCAACACCTAACCTTTAGGTCCCACAGGTATAAGTAGATGCTATATTAACCATATACGTGATAAAGTGTTTGGTGATGGGTAGCACGCTTAGTTTTTACAGAGTCTACAGTGCTCTAATGATGCATGGTCCATGGTTGCTCTGATCGTCTCTGCCCTAGCTTCTACAATCGCTTCTGCAATTGTATTTTGCAATCTGTAATTGAAAATATATGTAACTATCACCAGCAACGAAACAAAAATTGCATGTATGAGGCCTACATCTGTAAGGGGCCCAGCAATTGTGGTTATCACATGCTCGGCGGTGAAAGAAAACATCATTTAACGAGCTCGGTGGCGCAGTGGTGGAACACGCTGTTACGCTACTTTGACACCAACGCTCGTGGGTTCGATTCCCACACAGTACAAACATTTGTGTGCATGAACATGTCTGTTTGTATTGGTCTGGGTATTTTCTTTGTATAATAAGTATGTATTTACAAAAAAAATGTATTTACGTATGTTTATCAGCTGTCTAGTACCCATAACACAAGCTTCGCTTACTTTGGGGCTAGATGGCGCTGTGTAATTGGTCCGGCATTATTAAAAATTATTTAAAAAAAATCACGGGGAAACCGGCACATTCATGAAATTGTATTACCGAAATTATTATATTAACTAAAAGGCGTGTCACTTATCCTGCGAAAGGTATGATTTTTTCTGGGTTATAGAGATCTAACGGCAGTCGCTTCATGAGGAAATCAGTCTCTTCGTCAAATCCTTAGGTTGCGGACCCTTCCAATACTAAGGGATATGATACCAGACAACGCTAGGAAGATGAACCCATAGTAAGGGACTATAACTTCTGTGTGGTAAGTTACAAGTTTACTTAAAACTCAACTAACTCCGACAAGCATCCCAATTTGTAAGCAAACAGTGTCTGTAATAGCCACTGATAATAACTTTGACAAGAATACACAGGACAAACATTTGTGTGCATGAACATGTCTGTTTGTCTTGGTCTGGGTATTTTCTATGTATAATGAGTATGTATTTACAAAAAAAAAAATGTATTTACGTATGTTTATCAGTTGTCTAGTACCCATAACACAAGCTTCGCTTACTTTGGGACTAGATGGCGCTGTGTAATTTGTCCGTCAATATTTATTTATATTTATTTATTTATTTAATATAAAATCAAAAAATAACACTTTTTGATTAACTACTGTGAGGCAGAATCACTACGAAACATTAGTAATTGACTTTAGTTACTAGGATGTAAGTAAAATCCAAACAAGTATACGACTCGCCTGATGTTATACGGCTACCGTTGCCCGTAAACACTTGCGGTATAGGGAGTATCGCTCGCCGGTTTCCACCTCTGCTGCTAAGTAGCTTCCTCCTCATCAGGAGCTTACTGTGGTAATATCTTCATACAGGAACACAATAACAACTCTCCAGAGTATTGTTATTTGTGTGCGATTTTTTGTAAATCGGAGGTAGGGAGGAGGTGCGCCCTAGCTCCCTTTCACTCTAGCCTCATTTGTTAAATGAAAAGGTGCTGATGAGATTGACTTTAATATTAAAGGTGATAGTGAGTTACATTCAGTTACTAAATATTTGTATATTTTTTTCAAGACAAAAGGGTACGCCTTTTGTCACACCATTCACCGGATGTAAAGTGGATACCACCTATGAACGCTTGCAATACAAGAAATATCGTACGCGTGTTGCCACCCCTACTGCTAACACAGCCACTCCTTAGGAGCTTAGCCTCACTCCCTCGCAAGAACGGAATAACCCTTTAGGATGTTATTTGGGTGCGGTTTTATGTGAGGCGGAGGTACGTCCTCGTTGAGGCTGCTTTGATGCACCATGCCAATCTTATGACCCAGGCGAAGATAAACAAACATTCATTTATATATTTGTACTGTGTGGGAATCGAACCCACAATACAGTTAACCACTTCGCCACCGGGCTCTTTAATAATGTAACTATAATTAGCTTACTATATTCTACATTATTCTACATGTAACCAGAGTGAACTGATATAGTAGTGAGTTTTGGTATTATCTATTGTAATTAGTAATTATGGTAGAGATGCACTCGTAGATTTACAGTAGTGAGATACAGCCGAGACACACCGTTCGTAAGAAAATGTAAGAACGGCGTGGAAGTTTTTGTAACTATAACTGTGTGGTCTGTTTGTGCTTCTGTCTGGGCGACTGTCTGTGCGCGTGCCTGTGCCTCCGTCTATGCGTTTCCTGCGCAGGCAGACGCCTGTGCGTCTGTCAGTGGGTCTGCCAGGGCGACTGCCTGTGCCTCTGTCTGTGCGCCTAGCTGTGCCTTCTGTGTGTATGTCAGTGCGCCTGTCTGTGCGCCTGCATGTGCCTCAGTCTGTGCATCTGTTCGTGCGTTAGTCTGTGCGCCTGTCTGTACGCCCGCCTGTATCTCCGTCAGTGCGTCTGTCTAAGCGCATGCCTGTGCCTCTGTCTGTGCGTGCGTCCCTGTGTCGGTCTGTGGGCCTGTCCGTGTGCCTGTGTGTGCGCCTGTATGTGCATCTGCCTGTGTGTCTCTCTGTATGTATATCTGTGTGTCTGTTTGTGCGCCTGTATGTGCGTCTATTTGTGCGTCTGTCTGTGGTTCTGCTTGTGGATATATCTGTATATCTGTTTAAGACTACGTCTGTCTGTTCCTCTGTCGTTCATTTATCTATTCGTTGGTTACAAGGTTCGTATGTATCTTTTCAGAGCTAGAACTCTAATAGATAGATACTTGAAATTTTCCCACGGTGTGTAATACTATGGACGCTACCAAATCAAGTAAAAAAGGTAGAATTAAAAAGGATCCAGTGGCGGCGCTAGGCGTAGGCGACCGCCTACGGCCTCGCGCATGCGAGGACCTCGCAAAAAAGGTTTTTTTGTAATTTTTATCATTATTTGATTAGCAATAATACTTTTAAAATAAAATGTAGGTGTAATTATTAGTTGTGTACAATTCAGCTCATTTAATTTAACATTTTCTTTCTGTCTCGAAAATGACAGGGGCCTCGCAGATCTGATGTCGCCGACGTCCACGTTTCGTCTAGCGCCACCACTGAATGGATCCCCATATTACAAAGGTGTTTTTGTCGGCGTTTTTTTACGCGATGGTACAGAACCTTTCATGTACAAGTCTGGCTAGCATTTGAGTGGTTCCTTTATATAGTCAGTAACGGAAGTGAGTAAGCAGTGGTGCTGCAAGTGTCCATTGGTAACGGTAACTGTTAAAAAAGGTTCATTCATTCTTGATCATCGAATACCAACAGAATGCTTGCACATTCTGTTGGTATTCGATGTGGTATGTTCCTCATTCGGGAAGTGTCGAAGTTGGTGCGTGGCTTGTATGGCCTTCAGCAAATATCGCTTGGTAATTCTGAATATAAGGTATACAGTGTTATTGAAATGAAAGCGCTTAGGAGTATGTGTGGAGTTAGAATGATTGATAGAGTAAGAAATATCACAATACGAGGACATTGTGGAATGAAAGATGATGTAAAAAATTGAAAAGGGTATGCTGAGATGGTTCGGACATATGGAAAGAATGAATGACAAAAGAGTTACGAAATAAGTATACCGAGCAAGAGTGAGTGGGGATATCGGCAGGAGCCGCCCTAGACGCACACATTTCGACCAGCTGATGTTCTGAAAAAATCAAAAGCACCTGACACGAGAGAGGTATGTTTGGATCTTTCAGCTTTATCATCTTCTCATCGGTTCTTATTGCTAACCTGTTGTATGTCGCCAGATATTTTGACAAATGGAATCTTATTGGAGGAATCTTGATAACACGCGGTGTTAAGACGTGACTATGTATTGATGGGCTCGTTGCAGACATAAAAGGTGGTGCTCCAAATATTTTGTTTTACAATGGAAAAATCACCGCTCACTTAGGTGGTTTTGAAGAGGACGTCTGGATTGCCGGTCGAGCGCTCTACCAACTTAGCCACCAGGAAGATTTGTGCAGGTGGCAAACTTTATCATTTCTATACAACTTTAAACTTATTATAATTGCAACGAAATAATGATTCCCTAGAGTGTTGTAAATGGGGAAGGTCGCATATAACTTCCTGAAGAACTGCTGCATTAGAAACAAGTATGGCAGCCGTCGAACGTTAGTCTTTATGTCCCAATCCTTTATCATTGTCTATAAGGCGGAAAATATTCCCGTAATTATTTAAATAACGCTGTGATCTATTACTCTTTCAGATCAGCCCCGATTGCTAAACGGTCAGATCAAGAAGATTATAAGCCACTTACTTTGAGCGGGAACCTAAACAATGTTCATCTCTTACAATGATATAAAAAAGGCATCGTTAAAATAAAAACCTTTGCAAAAATACAAAACTTTTTAAAAATTATACTAGTACTTTTTTTTGTAACAAACAAGCGCAGTAGCCATGTTGCAATCTCCATTTGCATAATAATTGCACCGCGCTCCGTGTAGGAAGTTCGCCCGATGGCCGCGCGACGCATATTTCTACATGCATTTGTGCATTTTGGTATATGCACATATTGTTAGATGCGGTTATGTTTGCTGTATAAATGTTAGCTAATTATTTTATTTACAGCTCTGAACTGCAAGAGTAGAAAGGTACTCATACATACACTCTGTATATGATTGATATGATGGCGACATTACGATAACGCTCCAGGTATCAAAAAACTGCACAACGTAGAAACTTTGGTATAAGTGGTTTCCATCCCCTCTAGATTTCTGCCGTGATTACTTCAAAGTTTAAAGTCAAATTTACAAAGTCGATGGGTTCGGAGTACGGTCGTACCCACTCGATTCACTATTTCGTACCCAATGGTTTTCAAAATATAATATAATTATGATTATAATGGTTCGATTGCAAGGCACAATCCCCAGGACTGTGTATCGCTCTCTAAAGTATATATTCATAATAGTGGTATAAAATAAAGTAAATATTTTGGAAATACACGAAAGAGTTTTGGTAGTATTTTCTTTATATTCTTACTAGGGTGCCATACAAGCGGGCGGCCTGCCTGAATGCAAGCAGTTACATCACTCATGCGTTGTCGACATTTAAAAACTTCTTCATGACTTTTTTGGTGAACCTTATACCGTAGTCATTGGGAAAACTTCGACAGGGAGTCATGTCGAATTTTTCAACTTAAGAGATCTCGAAAGACAACGTCTCTGGAACTACACAATAGGTAACCAATGGGGTTTCTGTGTGGGTGGATGAATTCCACGTCGACGGCTAGCGGTGCTGTTGCCAACACAATGTTATACACTTTTACGTTACACTTTTTTGACAGGGAATTCTCATTGAAATAAGAGCTATGGTAAAGCTTAACATCACCACCGGGTGGAATGGCATTCCATCAGGTAGGCTGTAACTTCAATAGTCACTTTAGTACGAGTAGTATGAAAGTCATTGCTTTCTGCCTGTATATTGTTACGTAAAGACATATATCTCGAAGACTGTACACTGAGAATTAACAGACGACGGTGTCAAATAAGCATTTATTAATGACTATTTTTAAAATTATAATTCTTTATTACGTTGCAATTTACACAGTGAATAAAATTATGTAGCTATAATATTTTCAGTATTCGAGCATTTCGAGCTTCTTAACATTCATTTTTTTTTGTAAGACGTCGCGAGGCATTCAAGCATACAGCCCACCTAATGTAAAGCGGTTGCCGTATCCTATGAACGCTTGTAATACATTATGTACTCAGCAACTTACCGAAAGGAGGGAAACTAAAAAAGGAGCTTACTGGTGACCTTATTCACACAGAAAGTCAGTTAGGGAGTTGTTATTTGGCTGCGATATTATTAGAGGTGAAGGTACTTCCCCAGACGGGCTGCTTTGATGCGCCCTGCCTCTCTTAAAAACACCCAGACCAAAACAAACAGACATGTTCATTCACACAAATGTTTGTCTTGTGTGGGAATCGAACCCACGAGCATCGGTGACAAACATTGGGATCAAAATCGCGGTTGGGAAAAAACTCATGTTTCTACTGCCAAGAATTTCCCATTGCCCCATGCGCACTATTCCTACACTCATTGGCCTCTCCACATCAAAGCTGTATCTTTTATTCCTGATAAAAGTGCATTCAACTCAAAATCTCATTAACTTGTTTTAACAGTATATTCTTCTTGCATTAATTCCAGTTTCCTCTCTTTAAAATAAATACAACGTTTTTATCTCCCAAATGTACTGAATACTTATGATAAGCGCATGCAAAACATCTAAATACGTAAATATCTAAATATCTGTCAATCCCATCGCGGTGGACAAGTGTCCCCAAATGTAGGTACTCATTTGTTTGAGGGACATCTGTATTCGCACAGGGTACAGTACACCTCATTAATGGACCGCGAAGGGACTCTCTCTGTGTTGCCATTACATAACAGTTGCTGTATCTTACGGAAGTTCAGTGGATCTAACTAACAGCAAAGCATTCAGAGTAGCTTATTTAAACGTGGAAAACGGGAACGACAAACATATTGTCATTCATGCCAAACAACATTATCACTCATGCCAATCATGCATTATTTGCAAAATACTGTTTGTAGAGCCTTTTACGCTCTGGACATTCATAAATCAACCGGGTGGAATAGCATTCCACCCATTATGGTTTGTTGTGTGTATGTATTAAGTAATGCAATTTGATCTAACCTGCTTTGTGTGTTTCCGCCACCAATTAGTTCATACGGACTAGCGCCGGCCGACACTCACCCACTACACTACGCTAGTAGATGCAACATGTCGTCGCTGCCATGGCTGCTCCTTGTCTCGGCTGCGGTCGTCCGCCATATGGAACAGAAACCGCATGCACCCGCCACCTTACTGCCATGACTGCCCTGGTCGTCGCTTCGACACGTGATTCGCCTCTCCACGAGGCATCCTCAGGCGATGTAGATGTTAGTCGTTAAAATAAAGTACGACATAAAGCATTACTTTTAAAACTTCCTTCCTATGGACTACCTCAGAGATTTCGTACATAGACAATCAGATTTCTGACTAGGCGGAACATCAAAGTATGCAGCATACATTGCTGGTTAGCATGGCATAGCGTGACAGTGCCTGCTATTAATGCTCGATATACAGCAAGCCCAAGTCAATATCTCACGGGATTGCGTCGATGAGTATCAAACAACACATGTATCTGAACTTGAAATGTCCCTTTTTGTACCGTTCTTATGTCGTCAATTATCATGCAATCCAACTCTGCGTGTTAAGCATTATCTACTCTTAGCTGTACTAATAAAACTTCAATTTCAAAATGGCCTTCATCCCACCATCAATGTGATCGACAATGTAGTTTACCTACCACATCAATATGATTAAGACAAATACATGTGGTGAGTATTGGTGAAATTATAATGAACGGCAACTTATTAATGATCCTTGATGTTCTAATTTAAAAAAAATGCAGATGTTTGCCAATAGGTATTTTCCTCTATTATTTGGGATGTAAGGTCGAGTCAGGATAAAAACAAATACGATTCGAAATACTGGTATTGATCAAGTATTTTCGTTTAAGACATCTCCTTAACTTCAAGTACTTTCCAACGCCTCTCAATATGAGCATTTGCTACCATAGCTTGCGCATTGCTGAAGTGTTGCCTACAACGAGATCGAGTACCTAGTCATATTTACTACTATCAGCAACGATTGTGGATTCGATTTTCATAAAAACAATTGTGTGCTCATACACGTTTATTTATCTTGGTCTGAATTAATATTGTTTATTTTGTATCATATCATACATTTTTTTCCGATGAGGGAGCCTCCTAACTATTAAGTTTTCCCGCGCGCACTCTATTTCATTCACCAATAAAGAAAAGTTAATTAATTATTGTATTACTCAATTTATATTATTCATAAGTAACGATTTCAAAATCGTTAACTGGCAACACCATTCGGCAACGGCGTGTCTGTTTCTCCCTCGTCCCTCGATGTCATTCAGTGAGCGTTATAATGGGTTTATACTTTTGTGGCTTTGTGCGAGGACTTAGTTGGGATAATAGTAGATTTTATCATAATTTAAATAAAGTGTTTTCAATGAAAGACACTGCCCGCCGTTCAATGTTTTTAATGCTCGAGATGATAATTACCTTAAAGTGGTTTTACTACTCTAATAAGACATTCAAAGTATATGTACTTATTTTAAATATCTAATTTTAGTAAGTAATTTTACTAGAACTGTATCTGAGAATTTATTAAATGTTGACTAAGTACAAGTTACATGTAGGTAAAATTACGAGGTTGTAAAGCTTCAACTTAGGCGTACAGTTTTTATGCCTATGCAATGCGAGATAAATAATTGGAACCGTTTTAAGATATACGGGAATTTTCTTAGCCATGAGCTGGCAAAACAAGTCCATGAGCTAGAAAAGCGAAACGGAACCACAAAGAAAGGATTCCGTACCTCCGTTCTAAAAATACACATTTCGTGCATTTAATTTTCAACTTAATAACTCACTGTCTGTCAAAATGTCCACTATCTACAATCTTCACAGGACAGTCCTGTTGACAGCCAGTAGAGCCTTAGTAATATGTTTTCATTGGTACCCATCGAGTGCGAAACCCTAAAAAGGAACTAGCAAAGCAAATATCTATAAATTTGGCTAAATTTGATGAAATCGCCAAGCGAATGATCAGCATCGTGTAAAGAGGTAATCATAATCTAAGTACAGCATGAAAAACATATGCTATGATATGCTGAGTTGAGATTACAACAGTTATTTTAATAGCTACATATGATATTTGATTCACGCTGTACAATCCTCATAAGTGGAGAGTATAGCATACAGTAAGATAGGTATCAACAATTCCGTATCGCAGTTTCAGAGATCATTTTGTCCACAACTATGTCAACTGCTTTCTCAAGATCCTCTAAATAGCAGAAAACATTCCGGTCTAGCGTCAAATACTTTTTCACGATATTTCAGAGTGAAAATATTCCATTTCGGAATCCCACAACTCTAGATACTCTGATTATGACGGATCACCCTGTGACTGCTTTACTACTCTCCAAAAGAATATGAGATTCGCCTAAATTATTATTTCACGCTTCACTTTCATTAAAAGATTTAGTTTCATTCTCGCATCGACGGTAAATATCTTTCTTCTTCTCTCTCAAACTATCACGGAGTTTCATTCGTTCTCTTATCTCCATAAATCAAGTACAGCATCATAGCTGCCATGTCAGCATGTTTAGTACCATGTAAAATATACACTTCAGATACTTAGAACTACCTATGTTCGCCCGTATTCCGAAAAAAAAAAAATATTAGAACCCGTCCTCGAGTTTGTAGGTTCATTCGAAAGAGTTGTATATGTGCAAAAGTGTATGAATTTAGTCTGATCAAACAAAAAGCAATATATATTTCTTTGACACCTATATAAATAAATGGCGTGTGGTTGCGCCACGGATGTAATGTAACATCGGCAGCACATCGTCCGCATCTCCATTCATCCCATTGATGTGCAATTGCGCACTCAGTGCGCTGGGCACTGCGTGCACGATACTGTGGAGGCACACTCTTTGTAAAAATGTGTTGTCTTTACTTTCGATTACTTGTATTTTTTTATACAACTTCTGAAGACATACGGCCGACTTGATGTAAAGTGGTTAAAGTAGTAAACTCACGCCTGCTGCTAACACAGCAACTCTTTAGGAGCTATCTGGTAATCCCACTCAGTAACACGGCAACCCTCCAGGGAATTATTATTTGGTTGCGGTTTTCTGTAACGAGGAGGTACTTCCCCAGTCAGCTGCTTTGATGCGCCCTACCACTCTTACATTTTTTTTATTATTGGAGTTTACTCCTCCTGTTCAGGCCCGGTGGTTCCGTTACTTCATATATATATGTTAAGCGAGTGCTATATATATGGCAGTCGGGACTCGACGAGTTTAAGAAACGATTTTGAATTATAAGGCCCGGTACGGAAATTTTATGAGGAGTAACATCAAGTGAACGCATTAACAAAAAAATATATTTAAAAAATAATAAACATATACATCTGCAGGAGAGAATGAGAAAAAACGGTCTTTAGGTTTTAAGTGAGATTTTTGATTTAAAACGTATGTTGGCGCGCCTCGGCAGTAAATCGAACCGTATGCCGTGACGGAAGTTGGCATGACATCAAAGGAGATTGATTGACTTTGGAGTTTTTGATCCCCAAATTGTACTTCAACGAAATAGTATGTAAAGTTCTTAAATTATTTATTACAAATGAGTACAAAACTGAAGCATTTTTGTACCCTAGAAAACATTATCACATAGGTAGATAAGGAAATTATCGACATTTGTATTACTCAAATCTAAATCAGTCGTCATTATCACTTCCGTTCAGAAATTTAACAGTGTTCATGTTTAAAAACTTACAGCTTAAAACTATATAAAACTAATATCAACAATCCTAAATCATTTGATAATATACCATTTCATTTTAGTACAATTCTATTTTATTTGTTCATTTGAGGTTTGAAATGTGAATACCTCCGTGAAGAGAGATGGCATTATCGTGAAACACGTATGTGTGAGCAAGACAGAGCATGAGATTTTTGTCTCTATTTGCGTACAGGGTTCTGGTGTCTGCCACCAAAAGTTTTTGTTGTCACGGAATTTTGTTTTGATAAAAGTGTAAGGCCAGTATATGTCTTTCATTTGTGACTAAAGATTATGTGAAAAGGCGCATTGAACACGCAGTCATGGTGAATTGCTGTATAATTGTCTGTAAAAACCGTAGGGAACGAAAACCGCCCAACCTTTATCACCGATAAGTCGCTTTATTCTTAGAATGTAATGATGTGTGTTCTATTTATTCATTCGATTATTAATTTTAATGCATATTTATAGACAATAATATGCAATCTCGATATATTAACACATCTTCTTTTTTTTGTATTAGCCGATATTATAGCGAATTTATTAACGCTACTTATCTATTATAACTTATTATTAAGTGACATCTGTAAATAGTGGGATTATAACATGTGGGGTTACCAACACTTGACTTAATTTAGCACATTTAACATATCGCCCACCTATTGTTTAAGGTTTAGCAAGGAACCATTTTGTTGGATAAATGGACTGAGGACTGTCGAATTTTGAATGTAGTTGCTTTCAAGTGAAGAAATCCAAAATATTCTTAAATGAACATGCAAAACCTACACATTTCATCCACGTAAGTTTAATTAAAAATAATGTTAAGTACTTAAATATATAATAATTACAATATTTTTAATTACTACGAGATATTACTTTTAAATATACTGTCGTAAATTGGAAGGTAAAAGAATTAAAAATGAACGTCGATACGTCAGTTGCCAACAACAATAAGGCCCGCCTCAAGTGTAGCGGTTAACGTAGCGTATAGACACATGCAACATAAAATATCGCCAACAAGGTTAACCCTCTAGCCCCTGCGAAAGAGTCTTATGTAGAATCTTTATGTAAGACAAAAACTCTTATCTACCTAAGTTTCAATTCTCGGAAAATTCATCTTCTAAAAATCACGAGCTAAGGTCGGTCGCCCAAGCACCTCCTATTAGTTTATTAATGTAATGTATTTTGTTATTTCAGACCCTAAAGATTATAGGGAACTCTTCAGGCCATGGAGGTGTATACCAGGTTCTTCTAAATATGATACTTTAAGGATGGTGGTAGTAGCTAAAATAATCATAGTAGCGATAGCCTTAGAAAATATTGTTATTTTTTAACAACATAAACATACGATATAAACTGTCAAACGGATAATCTGGTTGAGCGTTTGCCCCATGCGTATAAACTCACTAATACAGCTCGTATCGTATTATATTGTAACATAAATATTCAGAGCGGTATACTGTGCTAATAAAGCTGATGTCAAATAGAAGTTTAATACTCTCTAGGTATTAAATATTAGATTGAAATTGGCGATATGTACTGAAAAATGAAAACTCGTTTTTTTCTAATATTTATTCAATCAAAATATTTACCTTCATTATTTATACATTGCTGCCATGTAATCGCAAGTATATTCATGTCTTTGCGATAGAACTCGGGGGATCTAGATTCGATAAACTGTGTGGAAGCATTTTGTACTGCCTACTGAGAATTTTTTTTTTATCACGTAGAAAATTGTTGAAATCTGTGCAATAGAGCTTGCAGAAATACGAAGCGTAAACACATCCGTGACTCTATAGAATGATGCACGCGTGGTAGTCTTTGGAAATATCTAAAAAGCATAGGTATAAGAAAGAATAGATCCAACGACAACGAAAATCTTTTAAATCTGAACGACGTTAATAAACATTTTAGTTCCTCACCGTATCACTTAATCCTGCCATTAAGCAGGCTACTTGGACCAAACTAATCAACTCTTCTCCTACTGATGCCGAGAGAACAGCACTTGACCTAGGATTAATCATGGTAGATGAGGTGGTGAAAATTATTATATTACAGTATTAAATCCGGAGCGATGGGAGAGTACAAAATTTGTCTTTCCATGATTACACCTGTAGTTGTAATACTCGCTCCTCTTCTTGTTCATATTTTGATAATTGTTCGCTTACTACAGGTGTTTTTCCTGCCATCTGCCTGAAAACATGGCCACGAACACCATGTCCATCAACGTCTTTTACACGCTTTCTCTGTAAACATAATATTCTCAGTCATCATCTGTCTGGTTTTTGCAGTGGTCATAACACAACATTTGCCCTTGTTATTATTTTAGAAGTAGCATTCATTTGCCCTCTTTTCCTATTCGCTATATATCATAATTATCATTTGTAAGGAGTAAACTATAATAAGTATATACTATTATGTATATACTAATATAAGTAATACTATAGTACTAATGTAAGTATACTATTAAGTATATACTAATATAAGTAAACTATAATAAATTCCCCAGTTTTTTGGGCTCTAAGTCTTACCGTCTGTCTAAACACGTCAAATTTGGTAATAGTTGGTTAGTCTTGACCTTTCTAGTCTCCGGTCATATTTTATATCTATTTCGTCATTCCATCTACATGCCCGAACCAACGGAGCCCGCTTTTTCTTATTTTAGCACCAACACTTTATTTCAGACAGACTCCTTTTCTTACATCATCGCAGAGAACACAGCCAGTAAACATTCCACCACATTACACGCGATTATTAGTCTCCGGAGGTGGTTGATCGAGTGAGTCCGGCCTGATTATCAGACGACCTAGATCACTGGCGGAACTTCAGAAACAGACTGAATGCTAACCCTATCTTAACCTCAACAATGGCATAAAATGCAGAGAGAGCGAGAAGGATAGAGATGATATACCGTGGTGCTGTTAAATTATGATGATCTACGTTGTGTGACGATCGATGCTGTATCCCAATGCAGCGGGACTAAGAGAGACCGGTGTAGTTCACCGACCTCGTATCGTCGGCGGTAAAGTTTGCTGCTTTACGCAGAAAGGGGAGCGCCTACAGACGATACCGAAAGCGTTGTTGTGGACGTTGCTGCAACAGAACGGAGAGAGGGCGTAACAACAACCTCGGTGGCGGGGATGTGTCAGTAAGGAAGAAATAAGAACTAGTAAGCAGAGGATGTGCCTAATCTAAGCATAAGGCACACCTAACTGAGAATTTATTAGCCTATCTTAAACATTGCGTATTCTCATGCAAAAGTAAAAGCTGCCGTGTCGGAGCCAGTATGAAGTATGAAGTGTTGATGCTGCTGATAGCATTTGTGAACCTCTTTTTCAGAGGTTTACAAATGCTATCTATCGGCAGATAAACAAGAGTAAACTCACCTTTTTTTTATCGTGTTTCTAAACTGCTCAATCATTAAAACATTGTAAATAGAAATAAAATGGTGTTCACACATTCATACAACCGAACTTTCTTTCTATAATGTCTATACGGAAGAAAATACATCTTTCGTTATTTAAAAGATGAAATAACATTACTTTCTAAATACCCTGGATTTTCCAAAAATCTAACGTATTGGCATACACAATTTGGCCATGCACTGTGATTGAATTCAGTTTATTTAAATGTAACTACGCGATACTATCACTCCTCTGAGTATATTAATACTGTGTTGGGGTACCTATATCATACATAGAGAAAAATTCTCAACACAATACGCCCGACATGGGTAAGTACTCGTACTGTCTCTCACTATAACCTTTACGAAGACCATAGTTATCTTAATAAACCAAATAATATATGTATCACAATAACGACTTTGACAATCCCAATGGCAGAGGGTTAGCAATGACAACTTCAACACCAAGGGTCGTGAGTTCGGTTCTACACAGGGCAAACACTTGTGTGTATGAACATGTCTGCATATTTTTAAGAGAGGGAGGGCGCATCGACAGTACCGTAGATTTCCCAAAAATTAAACAAGTACTTTGTATACAGTAATGTTATTTTAATCCTTCTAACAGAGATTTTAACAACACAAACCTTACGTTTTTCTCTCTATTTATAAAATCCATCTCCATACTAACAGAGCTGCTAGTGTTGGCAGATTCTTCGCCAAATTGAGCGTTAAAGAGGAAATGTAAGCATTCCACTTTGACGAAAACAATCACCGCACTTGTTGTTACAAATGAAGTCCCTTAGCCTGTTATTGTCCTGCATAATTGATTACTTGTATTGCTAAATCATCCGGCTTTTATACCACTCGCGTCGAAAAGAAGCATACACACTTAATGTGGAACGGTAATAGTACGATTTCTATGGTGGACATAAATATCGTAAACTTTTTTAAAGAGGTCGTTGTTTTATTTAGTAAACTGGGAGACCGGCGTTTTATTATGTTTGTGTAAAAACAATTTTTCTCAGGAAAGACATACAAAATTTGATCTAAATCGTTAAAACTGTTTCCGAGGTACACCGAATATTTAAAAATGTACTTCAAGTGTCTGTTTAGGAAAACTCTGCATAAACACAGTGCTGTTAGTGGGTTTCGAACCAGAGACCTTTGTGACTGTATAAGATTGACCGTACATTCGGTGGAACCCAATACGTAATAATCATGATGTCGAACAGCTAGTATTGGTAATTAATACGATCTGCAGTTTTTTTTGTCTAACATCGCGTTTTTAATGGTAGATGAACATTGAGCAGTCAGAACCAGTTATATACGTTTTCCCATACATTTCGCGGTCGTATACGACCACCCGGGTTTCGAAGGGTTAATAGAAAAATCTTATCTCAATACACAATTTCATCCAAATGGTTAGAGCCGTTTCGGAAGTATACAAAGTATATTTATATATTTACAAGAATTTCTTGTTTAAATTCATAAGGTATGACATACTTACCTGTACTCGTAGAGAAACAAGAGAGGTAGGGCGCATCAAAGCAGACGGGGCTTTGATGCGCCCTACCTCTCTTGTTTCTCTACGTCTGGGGAAGTACCTACCTCTACATTTCAGATAACCGCAGCCAAATAACAATTCCATAGAGGGTTGTTGTGTTCCTGTGTGTGAGTGAGGTCACCAGAGTAAGCTCCTAAGGAGTTGCTATGTAAGCAGCCGAGGGGTCATCGCGCGAGTGATACATAATATATTACAAGCGCTAATAGGCTACGTTTCCATCAAGTGGACCGTATGCTTGTATGCCTCCCGACGTTGTATAAAATAATCGGCCAAGTGCGAGTCGGACTCGCGCCCGAAGGGTTCCGTACCATTATCTATAAAAACGGCAAAAAAATCACGTTTGTTGTATGGGAGCCTCCTTAAATATTTATTTTATTCTATTTTTTAGTATTTGTTGTTATAGCGGCAACAGAAATACATCATCTGTGAAATTTTCAACTGTCTAACTATCACGGTTCATGAGATATAGCCTGGTGACAGACGGACGGACGGACGGACGGACGGACAGCGGAGCCTCAGTAATAGGGTTCCGTTTTACCCTTTGGGTACGGAACCCTAAAAAAAGAGACGGGAAGGTTAATAAGTCATGTTTTTCAAAATGCACCGATGCAGGATGTGTATTGTGGAAACACGTATATATTAAATTGATAGATATTTTTACCAATAAATGTTCTACCGATGTTATAGATTCTATTCGTATATCCGTATTTGTTTATGTGAAATGTGAATTCCGTCCTGTTCATGTGAACGTAAGTGTTCTTTATGTTAGTGCATTGCGTATTTAGAAATTTAATATTGGAAAAAATGTACTAAAATTGAAAACTTACTAGAATATTTATCACCTGTTTTGACCAATAAAAATGGAAAATACTTATATGCCCAATATATGTGACGTATTTTTGTTCAATCGAAGAAATCTATTTAATTTTTGAAGACTAAACAGAATAAATATATATTTGTACTCCACTTGATGAGCTCTAAATAAGACACCTCAAATGCCAGGGTGAGATTATTTTTGACTCCGTTTTATGTACGGGACCCGTGATTAAAATAATATATTGGTTTGTAAATGTTTTGTTTTGAATCAAATTTCAGGCCTGTTAACTCACTTCGTTTACATTCATATAAATCTATCACTCTGCTAGCAGAGTGACAGTTACCTAATAGTAACAGCACTCTGCCATGACTGTTTGACCTTTAGCTACGAAATCCTAAAAGTAAAAAAAAGTAAAAGTAAAAGTACGGAATTCAGAAGTTGACTACATTTTTACTTATAAATAACTAATAATTACTTACTAATATTACAAATATTATGGTAAATCGTAAGTAATTATTACTTATTCAATAAATATTTGAAACGGATTTTACTCAGTTTACTAAAAACTATTTTTATTTATTCTTGAATAAAATCTCCTACAACTTACAATTTTTTTATTTAATCTATTCTGTAAGTTACTGGAGGAACTCGTTAAAAAACAATTATTTATTTTTTTAATACAAAAATAAATGGCCTGCATTTTAGTGGTATTCGGTAGTATCAATAGTAAAAAGAAAATCCTGTACTGTATCAAAAATTTAAGGTAATGTAGACAAACGACATTGGAAAATTTTATTTATTTAAATAATAATCATTTAATAATTTTATTCATGAGTCAAAACAGTTTAGAAAATATTGGTATTTTTACTTGTATGGAAACTCCGTTAATATTCAACTTCAGAAATATTCGGAAAACCTTTCTAGATATTTACTAAATCTGAAGGTATAATTTTTGAATTGAACATGTTTTTGATTTAACAAGAACACTCAAATACTTGAATAGTTTTTTAAGTCTACGCTTCTGAATACATTTGCATATAATCATTCATCATCATCATCATATATCTAAACATTGAAAAATGGGACGGGATAATATTAACGACAAAAATTAATTAAACCGGATTCTAAAAGCTTAGCAGGTAACTACCTAATGTTTTTAACTAAAAACTAACTGAATTTGTAAGCAAAAGCCATACGCAATGTGACCTTAAAAAACTTTTTATTTTGAAACCGTATGCAGTTAGTTCATTTTATTGCATATGTAGATGTTAAATTTTATATTAACTACATTAAAAATAAAACAGTTTCACAAAAACTTCATTTACTCCAAAATTAAAAAGTAGAAACAAGACAATACGACAATGTGACAGTAATAAAAGGAATATTACATTTTTAAAATGGAACTAAAAGAAATAATTTAAACTCTGAAGCGCGCGAAACCAAAAAATTTGAGAGCTTTGATTGGCTCAAAAAGGCTCACGGTTACGTACCATTGGTCAAAGATAATGTTTGTGTGACTAACAATTTGTGCGGGGGAGATAAACCACAAAACTCGACCGCAATGTTGACAGAAGTTTAAACATGTACTACCAACTGAAAACAGACCATGTTCCAAGCTGTTAGGACTGCTATTTCTTTTCCAAATATAACCACTTATTACAGAAATATGACAAGTGTACAAGGAAAAGAGATGGCAAGCGAGTTTACAAGCCTTTTTCTACATCGGGGGGAAAGAGACCACATTAGCATTAAAGGGTTACATTACAGAAATAGAATCACAAATATAAGCTTGTCTTAGCTTGGTTTGTACTGATATACTTACTATTAAATGTGAGGATGGTAAAGCGCGTCTGAAAAAGAGATCAACGCTTTTTTCTGTTATCTTACCGTACCGACACTAACCGTAGTACTTATTCGTAAATGAAGTGTAAGTAGATGCACTAAGTTGCACAGAAATACATTAGATATATTATTTTTGTTACTGCATTATTATTTTATTATTTTTGTTGTGCCTAATTGTAGAGCTTTGATGTTCTTGGATCACTACTGACCGATACTGCCTACGAATAACACATTTAAACAAAACAAATATTCAGAACTAATTCACGTGAGGTAGCTTTTCTTTTATCTTTTGCATACAATATAATTATCTATGACTTAGGTAATATTATTAGCTATTAACATTGTAGATAAAAGCTATTATGTGTTCATAAAAGTTAAATGGCTTTGTAGATATCTTGTGACAATTAAGTACAAAAAATAATTTATAATGGAACATATTACTTATAATGGAAATCTATAAACCATACGAGATTAGCAACTGTCATAAATGTCGTTCATTGAAGATAAAGATATCGACATAAATTAAACACATCATTACCATAACCAACCCCTTATTTTGCGAAATAATTTTATTATAATAGATAATTTAAAACTGCCCAAGTTTACCCCACTACTGGGGGGGTTAAATGAGAAATGGGCGGTCCGCGTATTAAAATCGAAACACAATAAAAAGCTAGGCATCTCTGTCGCTCAAATGAGCAGTCCAGAATGCAGTAAGCGGTTTACAATGGGAGTTGACACTGGGTAATGGTACTGTCTCTTTCTGCTCGGCGGTGTTCCTATAGAACTGTCTCGGCGTAGTTATAGGGATGTGTACATTTAGTACAGTTCCACGTGAGATTGTGTTTTGTAATCAGTGAAGTGGCGCCTTTATTCAGAAGCAGAGGCACAATGTTCGCGCGTTTGACAGTTTGACGTTTCGTTTGGCGGGAATTAGCATTTTGCGTGTTTTCCAACACGCAACGTGCATGGAAATCGGTTTTATACAGCCAAAGGTTTACTGTGAACTTTAAGTAGAGACGGAAAAGTAGTTTTTGTGATGTTATTTGCAGCTAGTTGAAAATTATTACCGTTATTGCCTCGGCAATAACTTGGATTATTTTTGCAGTAATTTAAGGTAGGTATGCTCGTATTATGATAAAATGAGAACATATGATGAACACATTATTAAATTATTTTTCTTGATTAAGGTCTTACCTAATAACAGTTACTGTTAAACAAGTACTTTAAATTGCATATTTAATATAAATAACAAATTTAAAGTATGCATTAGGTAGTAGTACCTATCAATTTGGTTACACAGGTATAATTTTAGTTTTTCATTTCTCCATTATTGTATTTCTACTTAGGATATCAAATCATTTCGTAGTATGAAAATAAGTAAATAAATTTACATGCCTTAACAGTTTTGACTACTAAATCTAGGAGGTTAGTAGTCAAAATAACAGCTTAAACACATTGTTTTTATTATTAAAATAAAATGAATATTTTTTTCAATTAAAAGAATAAATAGACACCATTTGTATGTTACCTAGGTTGGCAGCTGTTTAATGTTGGCCAAATTTAATCTAAGAATCCTTAATTTAAAATTTTGGAATATTTGCCAGGGTAAAATACAAATAGGTAGTACTTATATGTATTTTTAAAAGATGGGAAAGTAAAATAAATTATTTTGAGACGGTTGAACAATAACATTTATTGTAGGTAGTTTGTTTCAATCGCTTTCGTGTCCAATATAGAGAAACAGGTTTTAAGTCCTTAACTTTTGGACGTTCTTTACATTTAAAAACGACTTAATTTTAATTAATATGAACAAAACTCGAAAATATTCTCTTAATTTTGATATTTCATTGTTTAAGGATGTTATTAGTTCATTGGCGTATGCGTTTAATTGAAAAAAAAAAACACTTACCTATTGCTGATGCACATATATATGCTATAGACTTTAAAAAAATGTTTGGTCTATAGAACGAGTAGTTAAGAATATAAAGTATTTATTGTGATATTAAATAAAATAATTGTCAAATACATTGACTATCTAATAATTGACTTAACCTCTGATCTATATGGATCCAATCTTACTTTGGTCAAATTATTAAAAAATAATTTATATTTGCAATTTAACAGCAGTGATAGCTCAGTGGATAAGGAACGAACTATTGACCAATTGGTTTTCGGTTCCAATCCTAGCGTGTACCACTAATTTGTGTTTTCGGATTTAGTGCATATTTGTAATTATCACTTGCTCGGCGGTGAAGGAATACGTCGTGAGGAGACCCTCAAGTCCAAGATATTATTTTTCAAAAGACGTGTGACCTAACCCAACAAAGATCTGATGGCAGTTGCTCCATGTAAAAATCAATATCTACGCTAAATCCTTAGCTTTAGATA
The DNA here is from genome assembly GCA_947507595.1 of Pyralis farinalis. Classification (NCBI taxonomy): domain Eukaryota; kingdom Metazoa; phylum Arthropoda; class Insecta; order Lepidoptera; family Pyralidae; genus Pyralis; species Pyralis farinalis. The sequence goes on along the minus strand of OX382258.1, from coordinate 11,130,196 downwards.
ACGGACCGCCAATCCCAATTAATCAGGAAACGGGATAACGCTAAGAAGGTTTATGTATTTACAAATTAATATTTACTAGTACCAATTAGATATTGCATAAAAATAATTGTATATGGAATGTTAACGAATACCCTTATTTAGGTAATATCTAATATGCAGTTATTAAAGTCACATGCATGCTAAACACTTTTTTATTACTGATACTTTTTTATTGTTGAATATTTTACCTAGAGTTACCCCGTTTCTTAATCCATTAGGACTTTTTTATTCCACTAAGGTGGCAACAAACATACGGCCGACTTGATGGTAAACAGTCACCATAGCCTACGGACAATTGTAACTCCAGGGGTGACACTCGTGCGTTGCCGACCCTCTAAAAACCCCTTAACGCTTTTCATGTTCGTTCCACAACTTCGAGAATTCTATTCTGGAATCGTATCGTGCGCGACCATTGCGGTTCCAGTGCATGAAGGTGAACTCCCCGCCGTCGGCGAGCGATGCGGTTGTAAAAAAAGCTGTCGGCATCATAACGAACAATTCTTCAAAACACAACCCGTTGTAAATCTGTAGAACATACAAAGGAAGGCAAAATCTTTCCTTAAACTTAAGGGTTCAATACCGTGTAACCGTAAGCTTAGGATCATCAACAAACTAGTATCAAGGTGGTGACGCCCAATATAGAGATACGCGTTTTAAGTCCTAAATTTTTCTCTCGCACGGGTCTCGTTTGCACAATCTCACTCAATAATCAAAAATTGGTTAATATTGAGTGATATATCTCTGTTTACACAGTGTGCTTAAATGTACGAGAATGAAGACAACGACAATGTTTTTAAAGCCACGATTACAAATCGAAGTTATTTTTAGTCTCCGAAAAATAGAGCTCGTCTTCATTGAGTGCTGGGAATTATTTATTTTTCCAAAGATCAAAGATTTAATAAGAGATACGACTTCTACGAAGTCGGAAGGCCCATGATCGCTTCCAATCGAAAGGTGAAAGACATGCCGTCCGACCATTTGACCTAGTCATGAAGGGCGAAACGTAACGCAGAAAGTAATTATGTTCAACCGAAACGCTGTTTAAAATATAAAGAAGAGTTTTCCGAAAAGCAAAAAATAAATTACTTAAGGTGTCTACTTATGAGTTATGCAAAACTTTCAGTTTCAGACTAACAGTCGCCCCACGTATTCGTAGGGAAAATAATGCTTTTGTAAGCAAATCTCCACATGTTATTAAACTGTATTATGATCACAAATAAGTATTAGTAATTGTTTTCATACATGAAAAATAAAAAATAAACTTTCCATTTATTTCACCTGTAAATGATATTCAATGGGCAAGCTAGTGGACGAGCTAATGGACAAACGAATAGTTGTCCAAGTTACAATGTATTTAGGTCAAATGCTTTATTTCAATTGAAGAAAAAACAGTAACAAATATATATAAAGACTACTACTGTTTTAGTATTATAATTGGCAACCCTCAATAGAAATAATGTGTTATATATTCCAAATCTATAGTTAAAATTAATAAAATGTTCTACCTTATAATTAGATATAAATAATTACAAGTGAAACGCTTTTGTTTGTGATTTGAAGTTTGTCATAGATTTTATGTGCCTATTTATAATAAAATGTACATACATTATTATAATTATCAAATAAGTATATAAATAAAAATACTCATAAAAATGAATATTTGAAGTTACGTGTACCGACGAAGTTATTTGTGTTAACCTCCCATGAAAACAAGGGGTCTCTGAAAGAAAAAACATAAAATATTATAAAATGTAATTTGTTCAAGCTCAGCGCTTCTATACCTATTTAATCAGCACAAGTTACGCGCAGTCTGTCTATCAATGGGTTTAGTCGTCTCGAGTTTCCTCGGCTAGGCAATCGGTCCCAGCTGTTTCCGATAAATGGCAGCAAAGAGATAGGACAGTCCGACTGTTGTAGTACCTCTGCCTGAAAGAAAGCCGTCATCAAATAACACCTCTCTGGAGGGTTGTTGTTACGAGTGAGAGAGAACCGAGCGCCATAAGAAGTGGTCCTTCCACAGCTCGCCGGCTTCTTTAACATTCATAGTTCTTTTCATGAATGCTCGCAGTTCCTGGAGCTCCTGACATCACCTTCTGATAAAACACGACCAATTTGGGCATGGCCTTCCTCGGCTCCTACATCCTTCCACTTTCGCATTGTTTATCTATTTTGTGATTCTTTCATCGCGTATTCTTTCTACACGTCCGAACCTACGGAGCATGCCTTTTCTTAACTTTACACCGACACTCTCTTTCAGGTCAACTCTTTTTCTTACATTATCGTAGGTCAGCAAACATAACACTACAAATTTTACGCAATATTTGCATCATGACCGCATTCTAGTTTCATGCTCTCACTTCCATAAACTATCATTAGAATTAACACCGCGTAGTGTACAACGAGCAGTGCCTTCTAGCGTAGATTAGATTGAATAAATGGGTATTGTAAAATAATTTAGTAATTCAAGTAATTACATATTATTTCCTCATAACAGAAACGAAATATATTGAGTTTATATCGGAAAGAAGTAATAACGATAAATGCAAATATACATGATAATTACTGTATCCAGGGGTTGAATAGTTACCGACCGTAGCAATAAAAAATACATTCATTCCAAGACAGAAAAAAGCTATTTATATAATTAAATTTATTATTTTTACTTTAGATTGTTGGTGCTTGGTGGAATTTTAAAGACATCTTGTTAATGTTAACACTTGTACAGATTCCACTTTACAAAGTTATTTATTAAGTTCTTATTTTTTATTTTTACTGACCGGTTTCGCCTTTACGGCATTATCAAGGTATACATTACAAACAAACATCTAATACATACATACATATCTAATAATAAACCGAAATTAAATAAGCCTAAACTCGAAGGGTTTCAGTTTTCTTATAACCAAATTCAAAAAGGGGTAGAATTTGAATTTGACTCTATAACTCTATTTGGTAATGCGTATGTTATGCTATATCATCCGATTCGTACCGATTTTTATTTTTTGTAGAAGTTTCTAGTGTATCGGGTTTTACGATTTTTAAATGCAGTCCAGTGGTTTCCGGCTCCATCAGTGTTGCCATATATTAGGCATTGGCCTTCATTTCTGACAGTTCTATTCATATCGGCTTGGTGTTTTCTAAATTATTTGCAAAAACAAAAGGATCGAGTTAATAAAATATGTAACAAAATAGAATTACGTACCTCCAATCGTTTGCGTTTCTTACTGGTTGTAGTTTTAACTGTAGACGTTGTAGTCTCAGCTTTAGTAGTTTTAATTTTCATCTTATGTTTAAATATAATATCATCCAAGAAGTCAGACGCGACCGTAAATTTCTTCTTTTTTGGTTTTTTAATAGTTGCATTTACAGTTGTAATTACGTTTTCATCATCTTTGGGCATCATAGTTACATTTACAGTGGTAATTAACTTTTCATCAGTTTTAGGTATTAAGTTTGTTACCATTTGTTCACTTATTTCTATTGTTGAAGTTTCTTCCGATTTATTTGTACTTATGTACAATAGCACTTCCGAATTATTTTCATGTTGTATAATATTATGAGTTGCATTTGTTGTACTCGTTTGGATATTTTTATCGTCAATATAAGCTATAGTTGCTGTTTCATTTTGTTCATTCTCTTTATTTGTAGAACTGTTAGTTACATCGTTTAATGTGTTTATAGAGGCAGATCCACTTTTTGTATTGTCAATTAATTTTGTAGTAATTTGTTCATATCTTACACTCACTGATTGATGTACCATGTCCTTAACAATATTTTTAGTTGTTCTATTTTCAAAAAGAACCGTTGACGAATTATTTTTGGATCTAATATTTTTCGTTTGTGTATGGGTTGTAGTGATATCTATATTATTTTTAGTGTTTTTGATGTGTGTAATAATTCTTATAGGTGCATTTGTTGTTTTTTTAAAAGCACTTGTTTTGTTCACTGTGAACGTTTTAACAATTACACCAGTAGGTCTTTGATTCCATATTGCACTATTTCTAGTAACAACAACTATCTTTCTAGTAGAAGCAACTCTAGAAATTAGAGCACTTTTAAATTCATCTAAAGTTAAGTACGCTTTTGGCATCTTTGACTCCACGGGGTTATTTATATATATAAAAGATTGTTGTTGCTCTGTTTTTGGTATTTCCTTAATCAAAAGATTATGTCTTTTGAAACCATTTACTTCTTTGAGCCTTTTAATATGAATTTTGAATTCTCTATTTTCTTTAAATAAACGACGCTGCGATGTATTATTATCTACAATAGAATTTTGTATTTACAGTACTGCTTCATAATCCAACTCAATAACTTGTAGTAAACGCGTACTTTCGTATTATATTAAAGTTCTATTAAATTCGTAACTATTACATATACTAAATAAATAATAATACTTAAATGAAAGGCCTGGTGGTGAAGTGGTTGGCAATGCCACTTTAACACCAAGGCTCATGGGTTCTATTCCGACAGTTCGTATGAGGAAGAACCACCACCACACAAAAAACCGCGGCCAATAGCATCTTCCCGAAGAGTTGTTGTATTCCTGAAATTTAGTGAGGTTACTACTACGCTACTAAGGAGTTGTGTTAGCATCTGGGGAGGCAACGCGCGAACGATGCTTCCTATATTGCCAGCATTCATAAGCTAGCGTAACCACTTTACATCAGGTGTGACATGTACTTATATACCTCCCGACGTTGTACTAAAACAAAAATAAGCAGAAAATATATAGGAACATCGTAGACACATAGCCGTTCAATAATAAGTCATAGATAATTATTTATCTACATCTACACTCCCGTAATTTTCAAGTCAAGGCTAGGAATTCATAAATAGATATTATAAGACCATAACTGTCCTATTCATCTGCGTGTGCCATATTAAACTAAATAGTGTTGGCCTAAAATTCGCTGAAGAGTCCCACCTCCACCGAATTTGCATGTTTCCAATTTTATTCCTACCGTAGCTAACTTTTTTTATAGATAAACACTAAATCTCGTCAACATCTATTAACCAAACAAAAAAAATTTAGTTATTTTTATCCCTGAGGGGAAAGGTCCATAAGTCTTCAGTTTAGACAATTAAAACTATTCAAAATATTAATTCTTAAATGTTTCAGCTTCAGGAATTCTGCTGAAAAAATACTAGGGTAGAGTACCCAAACCCAAACCTGCAGTTTAAATATCTATATACATATACAGATAAATATAATTGGTGTGACTGTTTGTAATATTAAAATAACCGCTTTTAATTAAATGCTTATGGATGTATACACGGTACATATACCAAAATATTTTTTTTACTATTTTTGTCTGTCTGTCTGTTTGTTCCGGGCAATCTCTGAAACGGCTGGACCGATTTTGACGGGACTTTCACTGGCAGATAGCTGATGTAATAAGAACTTCTACTTTCATTTTAGAAATTTTATTTATTTTTATTAATATAAATAAATTTTAATAAAATAACTATTACGCGCGGACGAAGTCGCGGGCACAGCTAGTCACCCATAAAACGATAGTGAATTTTACAACGTTTTCTTCATGGACTTAATCACTCGTTCCAAAAAAATGCATAGACATGTTATATTTGAGTTTCTCATTACTTTATAAGTTCACTACTATTACATGTTTAAAAACTACTATTAAAATTATCATATATATATGTATGTATGTATGTATATTTTCACGCTATATCCCTTGCGGCGTAGGCAGAGAGAGCCGAGCGCCATAAGACTATATATATATGTATGTAATTTTGGACAGAATCGTAAAAAAACCAAGAATAACAACACTGTCACTCATCAAAAACGCGAGAAGAAATCTCCAAAAAATCAGTGTAACCATAAATTCTGCCACAAGGTACGGAACTGTTTTGTCTTTGCCTGTTTATACGATTAGGTATATATCTTTAGTTGCTATGCAAATTGACATCAAAGCTTTAACAATGATGAAAAATTACCTCGCATCATTGTTTTAAGTGAGAAAATAATTATAATTTTAATAATTACGAGTATGTTCTTACCGCTGTCCACCGCCTCCATATATTTTAAATACAAATCTGAAATCAAATCCTCGTGTAGGCTACTCAGGGCATACTTTAAATTAAAAATGAAATACAAAGTGAATACGACAATTTGTCTGAACTCTCGATAATACATGTTTTGAAATAAAAATGGTGAAATTTAAACAAGTATGTAAACACTACGAATGAACGCACCGATGAAATGTAATTCTTGATAATCGAAATTATTACTCATACCTTGATAACTCGTTTCTTATACGATGTCTAACACCACCGCTTCAAATCAGATGGACTGTATTGCATGCCTCAAGCAATACGGCCCATCTGTTGTGAAACGGTTACCGTAGCCTATAAACGTTTGCATTACATGAAATATCATTCGCGCTTTGCTACTTCTGCTGATAACGCAGCGATTCCTTAGGAGCGTAATGGTAACCTCACTCACCCGCTGGAACACAACAACTGCGACTGCGGTTTTCTGTGAGGTGAACTTCTCTAGACAAGCTGCTTTGATGCGCCCTACCTCTCCCGAAAACATCCAGAAACGGACATGTTCATAACATGGAAATGGTAAAAGCCAGCGGCTTCGCACACCGAAATGGTAATTCTCTTTTTCCTCGTGGTTCGTCAAGTTCGATTTGATAAATTGGTTGGCGAAGGCCATTGTTGTCATACTTTGGTGACCACCGACTTGACTTTACAATAGCTCCGATGACTTAACATAAACACACATAGGAGTTCAAGATAATTCATTAAAGATAATAGTCATCTATTCATTTATCACATCCTGCAATAGCCTAATTGCGCTGCAAAACTGTGAGGGTATCTGTTGTTTTAATAAAACATCATTCAGATGAGTGATTATTGGTAATATAATGTATTAATTCTGAGTTGCCTATAAAAAAATTGTCGCAATGATTATTAATTAAATGTTTCCGACAATTTTATTAATTATAATTAATGGAATTGTCGGGATTTACGCTAGGTATATAAGTGAATGAAACATCGTTATAAAGATTTTTTTACATTCTTAACATCAGTTCCTTTAAAATGACGTTTCATTCACTTAAAAAACGTATTCCTATTTCCTACAATTTTATTAATTATAAATGTATTAAACATTGTATTGCCAATAATCATTCACCTGAATGATGTTTTATTAGAAAAACAGATACCTACACAATTTTGCAGCAGGGATTACAGTTACCACCTCATATAAGTTTGCATAAGAAAAAATCTGCATACATTCGACGTTACCATTTGAATTCCTGTATTTGGTTTTTTTTTTTTTTTTAATTTATTGACAGAACCACAAACAGGTTTACAATACAGCTTACATCTTATGACATAACCTAAAATTATTATTTTTATTGTAAACCCAACATAATGGTTACAAATAATACGTTAACATGCACAATTATAACTAAGTATATAAAACTTTTACAAATATTATTTATTCTGTTTCTATTTATGATTATGAATTTGTGTGTTTAGCGAGGTCGTGTTGATTGCGTGTATGTGTGCGTATAAGTGTCAACATATATATAATGTGTTTTAGGTTGGGGTCAGGAGCCTTAGAAACCGACGAACGTGCATGAAAAGAGCTATGAATGCTAAAGAAGCGAGTGAGGTGTACAAGGACCGAGCCATGTGGCGCTCAGTTCTCTCTGCCTACCCCACAATGGACGTGGTGTGAAGGTATAGATCGATAGGAATTGAAATAGAGATACTTGTTGGTGTGCATGTGAAGCGGGGATGTGTTTTTGGCTATTAGCTGACACGATCACACGCAGGCATCCCCGAGAAGTGGTATTTATACAAACTACCAGATGCAGAAAAGCACGAGTTAATATTTTTTCTCATTAAGCAAGGTTCATTTGTTCAATAATACATCAATAATTTTCCTCAATCCTTGGTTGTTGGCCACTGTGGGCATTTACAAATTTTGCAAAATGGACTGAATACGTTGGATAGTTAATTCAATTTGGAATGAACTCTCTGGAAATTTAGCTGGAGAATTTTTTTGCACTACGATTACTTACGATTTTTGCTTTACTTAATCCGAAGCTCAGTAAAATAATTGCCAAAGACTTTAATTTGAATTTGGCGAAAAGTCCCATCTCATATCACTGTGTATGCGTGGTTCGGTTTAAACGTGGTGTAATCATTTTTATGACGATGCAAACACGTCATGTCGACCAACGACTGCGGTTACCGAATCTAATATTGATACCGTAAGTTTGTTTAATTTATGATGTAGTTTTTTGTTTATTGTTGTTATACCAGCCTATTATGATTTAAAAGGCTCAGTGACAGATGGACGGTCCAGTTGGAAGCCTTTCGGTACTAAACCTTTAAAAAATTACATATTTTTAAGGATGAAGAAATTTTTAATGAGAAAGTTTTTTTAACCTCTAGTTATTAATGAAATAAGAAATAAAACTATTAAAAAAGAAGAAAATAAAATGGAGAAGTACCAAACCATTGACCAAAAGGTTTTCTGAGCTTTTGATGATCTTGAAAAAGCATTTGGCAGGGTGTGCGAAAGGAACTGTGGAACACATTCCCGAGATATGAAATTGACGGTGCACTGCTCCGTGCTGTGCAGTCCACTTACAAGAATTGCTCAGCGTGTGTGCGGATAGACGGGAGCATGTTACCTTGGTTTGATGTCAAAATTGATTTTAAACAGAATCGCGTGCTGTCTGCTCGGCTATTTATCCTATATCTCGATAGTTGTCTGCTCAGAATAAGGTCAATGAATGCAGGATTCCACATAGGTGACCCGGTGGTGAACAGTCTGCTTTGCCCTGCTATTAGGAGAAATACCATCTGAACTGAAAACACTGCTGACAATAATGAAAGACGCTTGTATCGAGAAGGGCTTATTACTGAATGTGAAGAAGACTAGTAATAGAAAGAGAAGAAACCAAAACCAGTACGGTTGTTGATGAAGTATTGGAATAAGTAATTGAGATTATGTGTCTTGAAAGTACTCGTATATCTTGGATACGCTTTCAGCAGGGACGGAAAGTACACCTCTGATGGGAAAACTTGACAGTAGAAGCTTGTACCAGAAGGCACAGTGCAATGCTAGTCCCAATGTATACTTATGGAAGCGAGAGCTGGATATGGTAGAGAGAGCATGAAAGTAGGATACACGCGGTCGAAATGCAAGCGTTGCACAAAATTTGTGGTGTAACCCTTGTAGACCGTGTTCGTAGTGATGATGTTAAATAAAGAGTTGGCCTAAAAGAGAGTGTCAGTATTAAATAAGACGAGACATGGCGAGTAAGGTGTGCATGGTCCGAGTCATGTGTAGCTTGGTTCCCTCTGCCTACCACGATAGGGATTTGACGTGTAGTTATAAATTGATAGAAAGATATTAAAGAAAAAATAAATAAAATTAGTCAGATATATAAATAAAAGGCAGGATTTGTATGCTCAGACGTTGAAGATTTTCTTTTATTTTATTAGCTTTCTATTAATAGTATAATAGAGCTATGAATGTAAAAAAAGCGAGTGAGGTGTGTAAGGACCGAATCATGTGGCAGTCGGTTCTTTCTGCCTACCCCGCAAGGTACTTGGCGTGAAGTTGTAGTTAGATAGATGGATAATATAATGAGTGGCTCACAGGACAGCTTCCGCGGCTGTTGATGAGTAACTTCAGAGAAATCGCAGCAAAGCTCTTGCGGCATCTGAGTCACTTACACCGGTGGTGTTTTGTCCCACTCCGACTTTTTCTGGCATTTTGGGGTTTCAGTAAAGAGCGCTACTTCCGGCAAGCGGTGGCTGAAAGTAGCGACGAGATTTGGCAATTATGGCAGGTATCCGCCTCTCTTCTGTAATATCCTAATAGGGTTATTCTACGATAAGAGGTTTTGACTCCATAGAAGATGCGGCCAAGGTCAAAAGTTGAAGGTTTTAGGTTAAACACATATATTACGATTTTAGTACCTTTTATGTATATATTCACGTAAGGGCAACTCACTTTATACATATTTAGTTACTTTTTATAAGGCCAGGGTAAATACGTCAGGCAGGGTAGAGACATCAAGATCAGGGTAGATATTTTTTTGACCAGGGGAGAGACTGTGCATTATGAAACAATAAATAAAATCAACTTTTGTTAAACATTGTACTTAACTTATAATCAGAGTATCATTTTCGTATTACAGCCTTTCTTTATATCTAAAACTAGAGCTTCTTTAGTGTCTGTGACAAAAATATAAATATAGTAACTTGACATAGCACTTTCAACAGATAAAGCATTCTTTTATCAATACTTATTAAGTAGACTAGCGCCTTTTAAGTGATAATCAGAACAATTTTCATATTACCTATACTTGTACTATACCTTTCATTAAATCAACTAGTTTTACTCATGATATAAACTAAAAAGAAATAACATAACAAATTAAAAGGTAAAAATATGCTTAAGCTTTGTTAAACACATCCACCGAATTTTTGAACGAGTAGAATATCCTCTGCCCTTTTAAAATAAGATTTGATGTAGAGTGTCTCGACAATCTGGTCCTTTAAGAAAAGTTAAATATCTTGTTCATCAAGTTTAAATAATTCTCCAGTTTGGTCCCCTATTTTACAGAAAACTACTTGGATCTCGTCATCTTCCAAACCCATACACATAGCCACGTAACATTACTCTATTTTTTATCCTCGTTTGATCAGAATGAAGTCGCAGTTCTTTAGTGTTTTTTTGAATGTCGACGGCTGAAAAGGTGTAATGATTTGTTCACTGTCAGCTGATTTATCTTTATCATTCTCGCACTCTGAACCCGGTTCGTAAACATCCTCAACTCGTTATGTGTATGTGTATATGTGTTATGAAATGAAACAATTTATATTTTTATTGCAAAAGCAGCTAAAGGCTTCATCGCAGTCATCAGACAGTATCGGAGTCATTTGATTGACAGTTTTTATTATTCCTTTCTCCTTCTTTAAATATTTTTCCTTATCTTTTTGTTAATTGATAATTTTTAATCCTTTCATGGCGTAATCTCTCAGCTTGACGCTTCTTCTCTAATCGTTTTTCATGTGTTAACTTTTCGCGTGGTGCCATGATTTGTAACAATATTATAGAACCAATCTCGAGGGACACCTATTAAATAAAAAAGAAATCATTAAAATCGGGTCAGTAACAAAGAAATTACCCACAAACACACATAAAAAGCACTTTTAATAATTCATAAAGTTTCTTGAGAATGATAATGTAAGTTAGCTATATCTGAATTAATTTGCACCTTACGCCTATGTATATATGATCTACATTATCTTCCCTGGTCAGTGAGTATCTCCCCTGGTAGTTATCGTGCCAGGGGAAATACGGCAGGGGAGAGACGTTTTCGTGACAAATTTAAAAATTTTAACTGACCTAAGTTAATATTGCGTTAATCATATATCACACCTCAACTATTACAGTATTATTGAATTTAGGCAGTAAATGCAAATAAATTAAGTGAATTTTATAAATTTTACGACTTACCAGTGGAGAGACACATTCACCTTGCGAAACCAGCTCACCGCACTGTCGCATCGCGCCAACTAACAAATAACAGCGATGTAACAGCTTCTGCGTTTAGTGTTATAAACTTCACGTTGATACGTGTCTTTGAACGCCATTTTAAATATGATCGTCTAATACTATTCTTTATAATAACAGATTAAACTTTGCCAGGGTAGATACGCAAAAAAAGCGAGACAATAATGAAGTTCGAATTTTTTTGTAAAATAATCTAATATTGTTGTATTTTCCCCTTATAATACTTAAGTATACTTGTCATATTCGTTCTAAATATAATTTAATTTAGCAACTACGACATTGAACATATGTACTGTTTGCATGTTTAACTAAAAACGTCAAGGGGACAGGCCAGGGTAGAGACTTTTTCAGACTTAAATACAGAATTTCAGGAAAATGCAGTTTAATTGGGCATTTAATCATAATGCTACTTATAAAATACATTAGGATGCTGTGATCAATTGCATAAAATAACAACTTGTAGTATAAAAATAATATTTTATAATGGGTGACGTACACATTACCTCTTATCGTAGAATGACCCAATAATAACACCTCCAGATCTCATATCTATTAGCCATACGTTTCCAATTCATTCATAAAAGTTCCAATATCTTCCGCAGCTGGTAGTGGCGAGTGTACCACATTAATTAATACCACATAACACTTTTCTAAGGTACACGTGGGATTCATATCCCTGCACACGCCTTCTAGAATTTCAATGCATCCATTAAAGATAAGTAGGTCTGTACTCGCCGAACTTAGTTCGCATGAACTTATTGATGGCGCAAGTACACAAAATAATAATCAAATTGTATGTAAATTTGACTTTCGCAAAATAATGCCTGAATCCATTATCTAACTATTTCTAAAATTGTCGCTTTTACACAGTCGGTTTGCTTTTGTGTTTAATATTTAAGTAAGAGAAAACTATAAAAAGAAATCGCACCGTGTAACAATAAAATAATGCTATAAGTACGCAACCTGCAAAATTCGTCAACATGCTTAAGTAAAAATAAGTAACAAAAAATTGGTAAAAAAAAATTATATACGAAACATTTTTGGTCCATTTCAATGTTAAAGTAGATATTCATATTAAGTATATAATAGTACACAATATAACAATATCACCCTCTTTCAGTTTAATCATGATATCTGGTTATTCTCTACGTAATCTAGCAAGTCCTTGATAGTTTACTGGAAACATTCACGGGAATACAACAACTCTCCAAGGGTTGTTATCTTGCTGCTATATTATGCAGAGTGCAAGTTCTTTCTCAGAATTAGTAACCCCTACTGAACATATATATGTCAATTTCTCTTATCTGCATCATTTCCTTCATAGGTCGTCACCATAGAAGAATACGGCGTGTACACGATGCTGCCGGCGCAGCAGCTGGCGCCAATCAGCCCCTGGCCGCCCGACGCCAATCTGCTGGACCGGATGGATGACCTGGCGCACAAAGGTAAAGGTAATGGTGCCTGCCATTTTTATAATATTTGGTATGGTCAATATTTAAGCTTGAGCCCGTGTCTAAGTTCTTAATTAATCAGCTTGACTACAAGATGGGTTGGCTCGAAGTCACATTTAGCAATCATGTAATGCATAGCAACACCCGAATCAACGTAATGGTATGAATAGTTTTCTTCTTACTTGTGAGTGACAAGAACCCTGAAAAATGAGGCTTCCTGTACAAAGAGCCAAAGCCGCTTTGGAGGGTGTTTAACGTACAGATACTAGATACAGATACAGAACGTAGTACACACCGAGAAAATAAGCCAAAACAAAGAATTATCGGGGGCGCATCCTGGATAATTCTTTGTTTTGGCTTATTTTCTCGCATTACCTAATTCGTTGTTACAAATAAATTCGTTACGCCACCGGTCACATCTTTTCTTGGTTTGATCTAAAGCTTAGACTTTATTTTTTTTCTTACCAAAAAAAAGTTATATTCAATTATTCAAAGTATAGCCGTTGTCGATGCACTATTATCATTTAATGAAAATTCGTTAATAAAAATCCTAATTCCGCAAAAAATATACTAGAGCAAATTCTGTTGAGTATGGTGAAAAGTTTTCGCTTGCAACTCCTGTAGGTCTGAGATGGTCCATTATGTTCTGTGTTGTTATAAAGGAGTGAATGAGAACAATTGACCAATCACGGTTATTTATCAGTGAGTTTGTCCATCACCGTTTATAGTTCTTCACAATAAACCACAGTAATGCCGCCAAAGGTACATACACCCATATACTTACAAGCAGCTTCTCTAGAATCAAATTATGTCTGGGACATTGTTAGATTAGCTTCTCTCTTCAAGCAGTACTTACTTTTAGGGGCTTTTATCTTTCAAATTTGACCTAAATAAATCAGTATCTTTTTACCACCTACGTCAAAGTTAGTATGAATTTCCACGTGCTTTGCGATATGCCACGAGATTCATGCAGCAATAGGAGAGCCCTCTCCTATTGCTGCGGGTGGCATGTTTAATTTTGATGTTTATTTCATTATCATCCGATGGTAAGACCTTGTTGTAGCAATAGTAAGGAGTTCAGTGATTGCCACTCACGCATTTAGATAATATGCGTGTGATAGCAAGCATACGATTGCAAGCGTTCATATGCTACGATAACCACATTACACCAACTATATTTGAACGCACTCAAAACTTCCTTAGTCGTATTGTATTGAAACTTAGCAAAATTTAAATTATATTGCCGAATTTTACGGGTAGCTCAAATGGCTCCCTCTTCGTCTTCGCAGGAATTATCACATTGTTGGTCAACTGCGTTATACCTTCTGTTTTATCACACATAAAGATAGTAATCTAAGGGAGTTAAATTGGAAGAACATGGCGACAAACGATAAAGGTGAAGCTATGGCCCTCTCGTTATATGTTGTCATACAAAAAATAACCGAGGCATGAACAAGACTGACAACCATAAATATCTTTATTTTTATATTTGAAATCATTATTATTGTAGTGGTATACTACAAATTACAAATTGAGTCAATTACACCTAATTGAGTCACTCACTCATCAAGTAAGTATGTCCCCGTTGCATCCACTACGGAGCCCGGGGTTCGCTATGATCATAATCCAAGATGTGGCGAATCCAGTTATTACATAGGAGCGACTGCCATCTGACCTCCGTAACACCAAAGGGGAACCAGACACGACAATGAATCATGATTACACATCCAGAAGATTCATGTGCAGGTTTCCTCGCGGTGTTTTCCCTCACCGGGTGCAAGTAGGTAGTAGCGGAACGCAAGTAAATTGTACTTACTCGTAAAAACCGAGTGGGCACCCGCCGGGGTTCGAACGCGGAACCTCACGCTTGTTAGGCGTGCGGTTATACCGTACACATAAGTAATATATATATATATATATATCATATAAGTACAAATGATATATTTTGTAATTTTGCTGTTCACTTTACCCATACTTCATGGCCACTTACAAAGCGGTAAAGCGGTTTTGGTAATTTGCATTTCATATTATTATTATTTTTATATTTGTGTGAATTTAATTCACACATTATATTATAAGAATTTTGTGAATCAAAATTAAAGTATCCGCATTGACTTGACCTTTACTACTACAAAAAATATCTTTACTTAAAAATGTCCGCAAGCTCTATATATTACCAATTAATTAACTCTGTTCCTTTAGTTTTTATTACAATAGCTCAAAGCCTTTTTTCAATCTGTACCTTTCTAACTAGTATCTTTTAACCACAACAGATTGTAAACGGGTTTTGCAATAAAAGAAGTTGGAAATTTAATACACGACCGTGCAAATATATGTACTTATGTGCCCGTATATAAATTGTAATTATATTACAACTAACTAACAAGGCAAACAATGATAAATTTAACTATAAAAATGTATCATACTTGTTGTGAAACACAAACAATATTTTTATATAAAGTAAAAACAATACATCTCGACAACCTTTGCAAGGGTAATATGTTATAACAAAAATTACAATAAAATAATCTGGTCGCGAAAAGTCATGGCGCGGCTGACGCTCAGCTGCTCCTTGACCACTGTACGTTAATCTTTCGTGACACATTTATTAAAAAAAAATGTTTTTCGTAATTAGTGGGCACTACATCATTATCCTTGCAAAGTTTGTCGAATTAATGTATTTACACCATATATACTATTACAGAATTTAATAGAATAGAACCTATACATTCTAAAAGCAACAAACCAACCAACCAACGACTGACTTAGCTTAACGACTGTCATCTATCGACAACAGCCGAGATTGACGGCTTAAAGTGCCCTCCGAAGCACGGAGAAACTCGAGATAGATAAACTCATCCATAGACAGCCTACGGTCGACGTTGCTTAACCTTCGTGTTCGATTACAATGATACGCGCAGCGACGCTATCGAGCTCTCAACAAACCAACAAAAATTTTACAGTAATATTTATTTGGCGAAATTGAAAATAACCACAAATAGCAATATACAATTTTAAATTAAACTATTGTCCTACAGTACAGTAAAATATTGTAGGTACCTACTTAAACAAATTGGAAACACCGCTGACATTAAAAACATAATGACAAATAATCAGTGATGTTCGTATATTTTAATGTAACATTATCCAAAGATAGTATCAAATTTAGAAACGATTTTATACAAATCAGTCATAAATTACGTGCCCATGCACATATATTCATAAACTCTTACATGTAATGTTATGATATCATTATATATGTTATGTATAATGATATCATAACAACATATAATAACAATTGTCTTGTCTGTCAAACATGTTTATAGTGAATAGGGGCAATCATCATTTTGTGCGGTCGTGTAAAATCATGCACATTGCTCAATACAAACCTGTTGCATTAGCAAGTCTACTGTACCTGGAAATGTAATAGCATGATTAATTGGAGTAAGCAGACTTATGATGCGACAGGTCACAGCGGTGTTAACCAGCTCGGCGGCGTGTTTGTAGGAGGGCGGCCGCTGCCTGACTCGACGCGGCAGAAAATCGTGGAGCTGGCTCACTCCGGGGCCCGGCCATGTGACATCAGCCGCATCCTGCAGGTCTCCAACGGCTGCGTCTCCAAGATACTGGGCAGGTAAGTTGCTTTCTCTATTTTGTAGGTGCATCTTTATACTTTATGGTTACTTTAGTTTTTCTTTGGCATTAGCTTGTATTTGTCCCTGTTTTGCTGCAATATTACTTATCTATTCATTTTAGCTATACATATCCATGGATATGTGTTTATTTTATTTAAATCTGTTATTCGTCTTTGAACTGAAATCCAATATTTTTAACAAAATTTCAAAGACCTCATTTATCTATTCAATTGAGAACCAGCAACATTAATTAAATACAAAATTTTCATATGTTAATGCAGCAATATGTTGATTCCAAAAGCAAATAAGACCGCAAGCATATTCCACATAGATTTTACCAATCTACTATTGTGTTCGTAGAATCTAATCATTAGCAACACCACGATGCTTTTATCCTAATTCTAAATCAGTATCAAATATTTGAAGGTAAAGGAAAGAAGCAATGCCAATTGGCTTGAATTGTCCCAAATATCGATTCCACAAACAGACAAAGACATAAATTCCTTTTCTAACCGCAGCAATTTCCGCAATGTACCGTGGATCATTTCTGGTAACACCGCACTAAACTATTCCAAAAATGCTGTGGAAATAGATCCTCTGTTGTACTGGTCGCGACCGCAGGATTATATCCACATACCACTATAACCGCACAGACCGACCGTTTCTAAAAGACATCCATCGTCTATATTGTCAAGATCATTATAACAACTTTTTATATTGTAGATTAAATCTTAGTTTATTCTTAGTATAGGTATAGTGTATATGTAAAATATTTTAATTTCTCTAGATAAGACTTAGATCTAGGCAAACTGAGTTCTCCAATTTTTCATTCGTCTCACCAAACTTTGAAACGTTTTAATTATAGTAATTGTTCATTAGATAGCTCATATTTTTTTCTTATTTCATTTATCTCAATTAATTTGGAATCAAACTTGACATTCCTGAAAATGAATAAGAGTATATTGCATTAGATTAAGGAATTGCATCTGCTTTAATGCACAAAAATCTAGTGTAAATTTACTAATATAAAAGCTTTGTCGATTTTTCTTTTCAACGTGGGTGACTAGAATTTACTTGTACAAACAGGTACTTACATTAAATACATTGTGATTATCAAAATGCAGTACTTTTGGGGACACCATAAAATTAATATAATAAACCACAGTGTTGTTAATATACAATAATATAATGAAAAGCAATTAAAAATCATTAGTATAAATCATAGACCATAGTAAATAGAATTTTAATTGAATTGTTAATATAAACAGATGGACAAGGTGACGAAATTAAGGCTAAGACAGGCAACAGCAGAAAGTTTATTTTTATAGAGCGCACGAATGTCGCCACATTTTTGTTTCTGTATGCAGTTAGAGAAACTGCCGATATACAATAAAATGAGTTTAGGTATATAGGTAATGTAATCAACATGATAGTAATCCATATAGAACACACCTCGGCTAGTGCTACGGCTTACTAATACCGTAATAGTTATATCTCTTCGGTAGAATGAATAAAGAGTCAGATAACTTGTTGCTTACTGTCCTGTCTGCTTTTATACAATATCGTGTGTTATATGTATTAGATCTACATATTCTTGTTTAGCTTAATCAGCTCAAGCGTTAGCTCAAAGGTTGATTTTTAAGAGATCCTACTCGATTACATCGCCGTCCTGTTTCGTACCACAATAACTAGCGCAAGGCCGTCTCCTCAGATCACATATTTAGTTGTGATCTGACTCCCTTTCAGATGCATGTCCTCTTTCCATCTTTGTAATCATAATTCTTTTGTCCCTAACAAACTCCTGCAATTTCTGTATCATTACTCATTTTACCCATTCCTCTACAGTCGTCACTTTATGAAACTTTGTAGTTGAACTTGCGCTAAGTGTTTCAATAGAACGTCGGTTTCCTTAGCGGGTTTAAAAAATAGTATTTTGTTTTCTTTATCTTGCCGGTAATAACAATGTGTTGAACATAAAGCTTACGTAAGAATGCAATCAGGCAAATGGTTTACAAATAAACAAAATATGGATAGAATGAATTGTATTTTAATTAACAGTTATTAATACTTCGTTTATACGTTATCAAATATAAACTTAAATTATAATATATGTTAATTTAAACAAAATTAATTATTTTAGTCAACCATTTTATACTTCCCACTTTTTTGCGACAAAACGTCAGGTGGCCAATGGCAGTCGCCATTTATACTTACCTGGAATCAAACCTGATACTGCAGGCAAGGCAATCCGACACCGGCAGACTCGCCGGCCACCCTCTACGCGAAGAACTGCGATAATACACGGCCGTGGAACAGTTCTCGACCAAAATTTTCACATTAAATTATAGACATTCATGTGCCTTACAAATCAAAAACATTTATTTCACGGGATAATATAGTCACGGGATATAGCCATGGTACGGGATAATATAGTAAAATTGCTACTTTTTCAAGTACAAAATGTATAGACAGGTAGTTCGTAAATGAATATTCTTTTGCCACCGAAAAAATATTTAAACTACATCTACACGTCGCGTTATCGGCATAGGCTAGGCTAATGCAATTATTATACCATCCATAGACTAGTTTTAAGTTAATTATATCCATTTCATATTTATATTCCTAAAAACCTTTACGATGGTGTATTAAACAGGAACTTATTCAGGTTTCTTCTTATTTATTTTTTTAATAGTATACTTGCGACCCAACCCGGCTTCGCACGGGTAAGATAGCAAAGTATAATATCCGATGAAAGCTCCCAGGCGACTTGACTTTTTCTGACATTGTGTACAATTATAATCATTATTTAACCGATTTATACAAAACCTTAATAAATTATACATCTAAACCTTCCGCGGGAAACACTCTGTAGGTATATTGGTCAAATCCGCATGAAAATCCGTTCAGTAGTTTTTGACTTTATCGCGAAGAGACAGACAGACGCGACGTGGCGTTCTGTTTTATAATATGTAGTGATGTCCAGTTTAATGAATACTTGAACGAGTTTTGTTCAATTATTAATTTCCTAAAATTTTGCGAAGAGTACTAAAATCTCTATTCTTTACATCGTTTCTTATCGAGCTCACTGTTCAAACAGCAGAGTCATTGCGCTTTTTCACAAGTCACTATTGCCAGCTAACTTCCCAAAGATGCTTACTTGTTTAATGCCTCGTCATCATGACTAGATATACGTTACAGGAGACTCACGTCTGTTTACAAAGTGAGAACTGAAAGTTTAATGTCATAAAAATAAAATTTTACACTTAGTTTATTACTAATGCTGCAGAAAGAAGTTAGGGTTGACCGGTAAAGAACGCTTTTATAGCGTCAAGTCCACCCTTTGCAGAAGTTTAGATAAATAAATAAAAAAGGAATACATTAACCTATTTGTTCATGGTTAAATCACAATGAGGCCAGACAGAAATAAAGCTGAACTACAACTTTATATTAATCTATCTTTCCATACATTCACGTCAAGTTTTCCACCCGGGCAGTGAAAACACATGACGCGGTTTTCTACACATCACTATTCATTAAAATTCATAGTTATTTTCATACACGTTGATTGTAGAGTTCTTGACGAGAAGTTAATTTACGTTGTATCGCGTTATTGCGATAAGTAGCACATGTTCTTCGTCAAATCGATTGTTTTGCGATCAGATTAGTGGTTTTGTTGTTAAACGGTAATAAATAGACAGATATATTGACATTAATAGTATTGGTGTGCTTTCAATATGTTTATTTTTTATACATCTATGTAAAAAACTCCTTTTCAACAAGTCGTTTTTGCTGTACTCATACAAACAGTAACTCGTAATATGATTAGTTTTGGATAACGAGTGTAGGATTGATGTAAATCTTATTAATTGAAACTAGCAATACACACATATATATATATATATATATATATATATATATATATATATATATATATATATATAAGTTTACTATGTGAGCAAGCACCACAAAATTCGAGTTTCCGGATTTACGTACATATTTGTAATGATCACTTGCTCAGCGGTGAAGGAAATCATCGTAAGGAAACCCGCATGTCCAAGAAATTATATTTGAAAGACTATTAATGTAGGTACGGGACTTACCGCGATTTCTTTTTATATTTCCCCTATATTTCGGCGACATGGGAGGACAATAGTGTGAACAACTGTGAAAGTTTAAAATCATGTATTTGAAAGACCTTGCCTAAGAATGGTCTGGCTTTCCTTCTCAGTTGTGGAGGTCTGACGGCAGTCGCTCCATATAAAAATCAGTATCTTCGTATGGACGAGTATAACTTACCAATACGGGCTGCTAGACGAGGTCTGCTATGGTATGGTATGGAGGTATAATATGGGTCCAGCAATTATAATCCTAGCCGAGATCGCTTCAACTCGAGTTGAAGCAATCTTTATAGACTTCTTTTAACTTTTCCAAACGAGTAAATTCATGAACAAAAGCACAAAGTAAGCCCATGCTGTATGATTCTCAATCAAAAGGAGCTCGTCAATCGAACACGCAGGTTAAGCAACCTCGACGGCATTCTGTCTATGAATGGGTTTATATATCTGGAGTTTCTCTGTGCCTTAACTCGTTCGCTTTTGTTGATCGTTAAGTGAGTCGTCAAGCTAAGTCAGTTGCCTTCGGGCGGCTTGAAAACACTGGCCTCCGACAACCCGCCATTGAGCAGTATGGCAGAGTATGCTCTGAACCCCTTCGGTTGAAGGGAGACCCGTAACCCTGTAGCGGGATGAGTAAGGGTTGGTGTGTATTATTGGCAATCTAATGGAAAACTTCTTACTATAGTAATGAACTCGAACTCAGTCAAAACTAAACAATAATTCAAGTATGTTTGTGCAGGTACTACGAAACGGGATCGATAAGGCCACGTGCCATTGGTGGATCCAAGCCCCGGGTGGCGACTGCAGAGGTGGTGAGCAAGATTGCCCAGTACAAGAGAGAGTGCCCTTCTATCTTCGCCTGGGAGATACGAGATCGCCTGCTCAGCGAAGGGGTCTGCACGTCGGATAATATTCCAAGTGTAAGTACCTATTGTGAAATCTACATTCTACCAGATTTGCTACTATAAAATCTAGAATAAAGACCTCAATACTAATATTAGTACATTAATTATTTTCTAATTGAAAAAGCAGCGGTAATAAAACACAACTCCATAGACAATACCATGAATTTTCACTTGACTATGTATACTACCCAAAAAACCTTTCGACACCGCACAATCTACATGAACTGTCAAAAAATATTTAAACAAAACACAACACAAAATATTCTTTCGAATACAGCTAAATGGGAAACGCACGTTCTACTGAAACGCCTCTGAAAAGTATGAAATTATGGAAGGGCGAGCCTTGAATCACAATGGTTTTGCTCACCGTAGCTATACTGCGGTTATATACAGGATGCTATAACGCCTTATCTTGCCCCCGCACTATACAGGGTCCCCTTTCTGTCCCCGCCCGCCCCCACTTCGTGGCAAAACAATATGACGTTATACTTTTTTCTTCATTTTTCCCCTTTTTGAATACGGGGCCGCTCCCTTCTGGGACATCCTTTAGACGTCGATACGTCTTCTGATATAGAGGTGGATGTTTTTATAATAATGTCGGGTGGGTTTTTCTATTACGAGTATGTATGCAAAATGCTCTTTTAAGTGCTTATTTTATGCCAAAGTTGAAAACCCGGGCAGAAAGCTCTGTGTATCTACACACCCACACACACTATATATTTTAAACTACGGCAATAAAGAAGGATATTATTTATTCAATAATTATTTGTACAATATATTTACCGATATAAGAGGGTTCATTCGATCTAAATAGTATATAGTTATTGTAAGGTATATATATGAAGTAGTCTTATATAAGTTTGGTGAAGTTTGTTTTAAAGATAAGTTATTTTATAACAATGTGTTTTGAAAAACTCATTATCAGAATTTCTTTATATCTTTATTTTGTTATAATTTTTGTATTTTTTCCTGATTGTATACATACTTATGAAAGAATGATTAAACAAAATCCTTTTGATATAATTTAGTTAAAGAGAGATAAGGGCGCATCAAAGCAAGCCGAGTCGGCAACGCATGGGTGACACCCCTGATGTTGCAAATATTCGTAGGCTGCAATACCATTAAGCAAGCCGTACGCTTGTTTTTCGCCGTAGTGGTGTAAAAAACCTGCCTGGGAAAGTACCCATGGAAAAACGACTAAGTAACAACTGCCTGGAGGGTTGTTGTGTTCCTACGAATGAGTGAGGTTACAAGTAAGTTTGTATTGTGTAAGCTTGGCCCGTATGTTTGTATGCCTCCCGACGGTATATATAAAAAAATAGTGAAGAGTATAATATAATATTACATAGTTGTAGAACACAATATTTAACAAACCTTGAAATCAACTTTATGTATTTCAAGTAAGTAAAAATTAAGAGACATGAATGATAGTAAACATTAAAGCATCAATGAAAATAGACCTCGATAGTAATTTAATGTTATTATCTGCAGTTTTTTTTTCGCAAAAATGTGTCTATTGACGTTACGAAATATAATGTCACGGTAAGTAGGTAATATTGTGCTTCATTCCCCAATACAAATACATATCACAATTAATTCAAGAGACTGAAAATCATATCAAAAGTAAATATAATAGACAAGATATACTTTCCCAATGGTGCTTTCTTTAAATAAAATTGATTTTTACAAATTTCTATAACATTATATTTTTCAATACAAATGAACTGTCAATCCTTTTAATTGATATATCTTTGTTGTCAATACTTTCACAATTACCTATATACATTACATTTCTTAATATCCTTGTCAACAAATTCAGCAAATATCAGAAAACTTATAAGTATGCCATAAAAACATCATAAAAATTAACGTACCGAAGGAGTTACACTCACAACATCATGAATCTACAAAACTCAGGCCTTCACGACTTAGGAATTGTTAACACCCTTTCATAAAACATCTCCCTCTTGGATACTTAACATAAATTAATTAAGAAATACGCACCATCATCCTGTTGGTGACGTTTTTCATGAAAAAACGGTGCACACTAAGTACTCGCCGTCAAGAATATCGAGAAAAACATAAAACCGAAACAGAGGGAAAATCTAGAAACGAGACGGCGATATGCCGTCGCTAATGAGAGCGAAAGAGTTGTGTTGATGTCTTTTTTCATCTTCAAAGGGGGGAAGAGCGGGCGATTTTGACACGGCATGAATAAAGAAAATATGAGGGCTTTTGTTACCGTAAAAATTCCTATACAGGGGATAAAGTCTTTAAGTTATCAGCGAGGGAACCTCTAAGGGCGGGCGTAGGCACCTATAAATGGGTAGGTGTACGGTTATTATAGGTAAGAGCGTTTGAAGTCTCGTATCTGTCGAATATCGGGTTATATTGCGTGTTTACGTAGATATATTGTTTTAAGGGTGCTTAGCGATTGAATATATTAACGTTGGGGCTCGGCATACGTTAAACTCGCGTCGAATTTCATTATCTCTAATGAAAAGTGAATGTCATGACAAAATGAAATCTTTTAATACACGTGAACAAATTAATTTGGTGAAATAATAACATTGTCGACAGTCTCTGATATGGAAAAATATGTTATGACGTTTTTAGACTTTATATAAAGACGTAAAAAAATGATGTAAATTGGAATATTAAATTTGAAAATAATAAGGTGGTCGTAAAAAAATCTTAGGTTATAAGTAACTGTCTTCTGCTCCCTGTTTTTTTTAATACAGAGAGAACCAATAGCACGGCCTGCCTTATCGTGAGTAGTTACAGTAGCCTATGGATATTTGCATTCAATGGACATTATTCACGCTTTGCTGACCCTGAGAAAACCCTCTTCACGCACACCCTCTTCTCTCAAACTGTATCCTAGTGGGAGAACCTCCAAAGGTATTTCGCAAGATAATGAATTTCTTTTGTTTTGTTTATTTCTTCAATTTTGAAGACTAATTCTGGGAAGGAAACACCGGCTATGCATCTCCAGCATCTTGTAGCGCAAATTTTATTCTAAAATCATCAGCTATTAATATCGCTAAGGACTGACTCCCTAAGTTCGTATGAGATTTTTTTGTACTTGACATAATGCTCAAGTTATTCAAACCTGTGACTTCTACCTTTTCAGTTACCTCATCATGTGTCGCAGAGTAGGTACTAACATTATATTCATTTTTCGTCGTAGAAGGTTTCCTAACACTGGTGTTCTATAAGATTAGTATGACCTCGTTTAAACTTTAGATGAGATGAAATTAAATATGAGATAGGGACTCATCATGAAATGTCAATTGTCTAATTATGTAGATAAAAGAGATATCTGAATTAATACCGAAGCAAGAACGTCTTAAATAAATTTAAAAACGCACGCCAAGATAAATTGACGTTCTTTTTAACTACCTAAGGTGGCAAACAAACACTTCCCAATCAAAGAGTGTATCATCCACGAATTGCCACCAGCAATTCCTCAGGAACACTAATAACGTCACTAGGGGAGGAGTACAACGAGAGAGAATTGTTATTGCACTTATATGTAAGGAAGAGGTACTTCTTCGTTAAACTTATTACTAACTAAATAAGTAAAATAGTAGATACTAATGTACTAACAAAGTTTGTGCTCTTCTGTAATTTGCCACGTATGAAAAACATTGACTAATTAAATCAATTTGCCCATTCACTTTTTCCAACAAGTTTTTCATATATATAGCATAGATAAGAAGTCTATATTTATGGCTAGTTGGTATAAACATCAATCAAGAAAACGTTTTAAAATTATAAAGTACTGTGTGACAGAGCGAATATTGGAATAAATACTAATATGTCATTAATATTTTCTACGGTAGATTAACAGCAAACAAAAATGCGAAACAGTCACTAAGCCTTTGCAGTAACGACCCTTAACTAAAAAGTAGTAACGCTACCCTATTAACAATTCATACATCCCTAAACGTTTCCTTTGTCGAGGTAAATTGTATTCAAAATGTATTGCGGTAAAGTTTAGTTTAGATTAATAAGAAAATCATATCGGGTAAGAGGGTCAATTGTTGTCACTGTGCCATATCACAGTGGTACATGCGTTCCCGTTGCAAATCACTTCCGGGCCACTAAATCCAGGCCAAATTAATGCATTTAGCACGCTCCCTGCCCTTGCTGGGGATGACAACTTTATTTCATTGTATCGTGATATTTTCTTGTCACTTGGTGACAGGCACATTGCCTTTTTAGGCAGTTGGTTTGACTTTTGCAAGGTTTCACGGTTTTATATTTCGTGGACGGATATCCGTCATTGTATATGCATGTTATTGCTAATCAGTACTTAGGTATTTGTATTTCCGAGCCATATATACAATAGTTCTACGAAAACACAATTCTATTATGGAAACTTTGGCACAGCTACATAAATCATTAGTTACTTTGAAAGTTTCAATGTGAACCGAACGAACGTACTAAAGGACAACATAATCCTGAAAGTAAAATGAGTATCTTTAAGTTCTTGCTTCTGATATCTCAAAATTAAAACTAACTATTACCTATCTATAGTTTGACATTACATTTTAGTTTTATTTTAGTATAGGAACCGCGTGTGTGATACCTCTGCTCTCAAAAGTAGCTTACCATCAGGCTGGTTGGTAGCCTGTTTACTACGTTTGTTACTTTAAGGGAATCAAAATGAAATAAATTATTGATTTTCTTTTTTAAAATAGTAGATTTCTGAATCCTGAATAACTTTCCAGCAGAAATATGGACTACGATATAATGTCAACTCACTGAAGCTATAATTTAACCTACTGTAAAATAGAGCTCTCATTAGAATGTGTCTCCGATTTCCATGACCACTCAGATAAAAAAATATTGTTAATGATGGCTATTAAAAGCTTATAAAACTTAATTAATAGTTACAGTCTTATTGGATCCCATACATATGAAATTCAAGTTGTTGTATTCACAATTATGATTGAAAGAGTAGTTACGATCTTGACATTAATAAAGTCTTGAATAAAGTTTAATAGCACTCATAGGGGATAAAACTACATTGAGGTTACCTAGGGAGTAAAGGAAGTAAGGCATCTTTATAGAAATAACTGTAAGAAAATAACAATTTCGTCGTGTGTTCCTACAACTCCTAAGTGTTAACGTTATCTAAACTTTTTTGTTCTCAACAAAGACTTGATCCTAATCCCATTCAAGGCAATATCGAAGCCAATAAATAGCTCGTTCAAAACACTGATTCAAAATATCATTACGGATCATATCTGAGATTCGGATCTCACGGGGGACGACGACGGAGCGAATATATCGCAGCAACAAATTGTAACAAAGGAGTCCGGTAAAGGAGATTATCGTAGATGGCGCGTGTCGCGCGCGTGACCAGCATGCGTCCATGATAGACTCGTTCGCCCTACCGTACCCCTACCATTTTAAAATAAACTTTATTACCACAAAATAAGAATCACTTTTGTCGAAAATTAACAATCCAAGCAAGTCATACGGGGAAACAAAGAAATATGGTTTTTATTCAATATCTATTAGATATAATTTTGAGTGAAGATAAAGAGTCAGAAAGTTACTTAAAAATAAGAAGTGTTGGAGGGAAATTAATACCACAATTCAAAGGATTTAAGGCTTATATTGATGTCGAGTGTGTAATCGGAAGAGCAAATAAATATATAAAATCACGAGTGTTGTCCGTCATGTGCGGTTAATGTTGGTGCCATTCGCAATAATACCTCCAGGGGATATTCAAACAGATACTGTTTGTTTTTTCTTCAAGTTAACCTGAAATCTGCTCAGGTTTTGTGATTCTGGCATTATATTTTATGCTTCAAAGAATCCCAAGACAATCATAATCATTTTTTTTGTATTGAAAAATTCGCCGTTGTCATTTAAATTCTTTTGTATCAAACAATTTCTTGCTATTACGACATTTTCAAATTATAGCGTATTTCGACGCCTTTTTTACAAATATGCAGTGTAGTTGCTCTAAGCAACTCATAATTTTTTTTTATACAATGTCAGGACAAATACTACCCACCAGATGTAAAGTAGTTATAGTACCCTATTTTTATTTTGCTCTCCCGTTGCCACCTCTGCTGCTAAAACAGAAACTCCTTAGGAGTTTCCTGGTTTTGAATCATAACCAAGCTCCAGTGCTCGTGGTGCACACTGCTAATAATTAACAAACGAGACTCTGGTGAAAGAGAGGGAGGCACAAAGCGACTCGGCCTGGGAAGTTCCTCCGCCTCACAGAAGACCGCAGCCAAATACGAACTCTGTCGAGGGTTCTTGTGTTCCTGGGAATAAGTGAGGTTACCAGTAAGCTCCTGAAGACTTACTGGTAACGTCACTCATTCCAGGTGAATGACTCGGTTCACTTACTGACTTTTAGTCTGCTTTTAGTGCATTTATTTTCAGTCGATTTTCCTCTGTGTATTGCAAGCGTTCATAGGCTACGTAATAACATCTGGTGGGCCGTATGTTTGTATGCCTTCAATCGTTATATAAAAGAAGAAATTATATTCACCAGAAGACATTCTTTCCATGACACTATGATAACGACGACTTTATGTAATATAACATAATATCTTCGATGAATATCTGACTGACAAAGCATTTTGGAAATGATTCAGCACATGACACGAATAATAACGTGTATATTCGTTTGGTATAATCATTATAGCACTTGACATTATCATTATTATTGTATTGTTATGCCGATATAGAGTTATTGTTGAAAAAGGGCTAAATCAAAAGTACCCAAAACCGAGGAGCATGCATGAAGAAGTCGATGAGTGTCGAAGAAGCGAGATATATACGAGTATCTCTATAGTCTCTGCCTACCCCAGTGGGAGATAGGCGTGATGATATGTATGTATGTAGTTATTGTAACATCAAAAGTCAAAATTTTGGAAACGCTAGTAAATCGAAAACTAAAAACTAAAACTATGAGAAGTTATTAAATTTGAGGATTTACTTAAGTGCCCGGTTAGACACATCTTACAAAGAAGAAGAAATATCAAATGAAAACCCAAATGGCAAATAAAGGTTTTTTTATGTTTTTATCCTTATCTTTAACCAAATTAATAGCCACCAGCTCTTGTTGAACCAACAAGAAGTTAATAATATAAAGGTGTGTACCCTTGTACCGCCCTTCCCCTAAACACCGTAAGCATACGCAATATGTTTAAAGGCTTTACATACATTAAAACAATTAATTGCTTGTATTTTGTTGTACACACACACACTACTATGTTGATTCAAATAGTGGTTGCTTTTTAGTGTAATAACATCTTATTACTTCCGAGCAATTCTTGTATTTATATACTTATATTTCCTGTACCTTAATCTAACTATTTGGATCAAATTTTATATTTAGATTAAGTTTTGCATTTTAAGTTTATCTACATAGGTGTCATTACTGAATAAACGGAACTTAACAAAAAGCGACGCTTATTTACCGACAATATAATATTTATTAGGGTGTGAGTAATACTAACACTGAGTTGCAGCCATTTTGCCATGCTTTGGTACATACATACATGTGCTTATTAATTTATTATTTTTTAATGTAAGCATTTTATGTATGTGAATGAAGATGCAAATAAAAATGATGGCTATCTAAGTGACCATCATTTTCAGAGCCAAAGTTAGCCTCGTCTGCACCCTGTCAAACAGAAAACGTGACTCTATGAAAAGGCGTAAGTTACATTAAATAAGCTGCTCGACTGCGAAAGTTAGTCTGCTGCAGCAGACCGAGAATAAATAATCACTCTATTTCTACGAGCGAGTTAGTCCTTTTTAATATGAATTTATATTTCGTAACTTTTTGGATTCTGATAAAGCTTTGTAAATTTGAAGTAGAGATCATCACTCAAAATTAAGTACTGTCTTTCGTAATACCACAGAAGTGTAGGTATATCATGAATAATCAAAATCTAATCAAAAACAATACCCTTTAATGACTAATTTTTTATATTCTGACTACAATTATTTTGATTAGCTTTATTAGCTCGGTGACTCAGTAGCGAAACGCGCTGTTACACCAACTTTGTCTTTGACAAAATGCGCGAACGGCCTTACCGCGGCGATCGCGACTGCACTAGAATGTTTCTTTTCTATCCTTGAAGCATTATCGAAAGGGTATTTGTAAAAATTCTACGTGTCCATAGTCACAACAAAAGGTTAGGTAGCTATTCGATAAAAATCACAGTTTCGCGAGTACAGTCAACAATAGCAGCGACAGTGTAGCTCGAAGCTCGCCAGAGCGCGCGGCGAGCCGAGGGTGCCAAGCGATGCGCGATAAATATCGCCTCGCCACGTGCGCGCTAAGCCGGGATATGCAATTTTTGTATTATTCTCCTCTTATTATTACTGCCTAGCAACTGCGGAGTGTTTTATGAGAAATTTCAAATTATTGGCGATTTAAAAATCAATAGACCATCTCTTCAATACAAAGCTGGTTATCGCACGTGCAGGGAACTTTTTTTAACCAGATATTACTTGATTTATATAGCAGGTACAACTTGTAATAATCACAAAGCGTGGATTTGTAATTATTCAAATCATTTTTTACAATAATTTATTTAGGCGATCCTTTTTTGTTATGTTATCCGACGTAGAAACAATCATATATGATTGTCATTGTCAACTGCTTAAGATTACTCTATAGAGTAATCTTAAGCAGTTGATTACTAGCTCTTGCCACCCACTGAGTGTCGATCGCTCAGCCTCCACCGTAATCACAATAAAACAATTAAATATTTATCACGCTGCTGGACAATGACAAGGAATTTATTCTCAGGCACACCACACTCACACCCACCGTGCTTTTCCAGAGAGACTCTCTTTAGCGAATTCTCTATTTGTGGAATAACTCCTTCATAGCGTTATCCATTTTATGATACCGGAGGATTGGTCGTAGATACGGGACGTAAGCCTAAAATTTGACTAAGATAATAATTTATGCTCCGCCTCCACAACCCAAAAACATACCAGATCATTCTTAAGGTAGGTGACGTGTGACCTATCTTAAGAAAGATCTGGTATTCTTTATCATTTATTTATGAACAAAAGTTATGAAACAGTATTCGTACGCTACTTGCATATAAACATAGATTGATAAATTTATAACCTGTTGCTTGCTATAGTAACGGTGTACTAAAAAAATTTTTAACCTGCTCATTTCTCTATAACTCAAGTGCTCTTCCATCATCTCGGCCCATATTCGTCCACTACCGAACATATGCCTCCCCTCTAGAGTGCCAATAGGGCTCTTAACTCTATCGTATTTGAATAAGCGTTCATAATCACGAAAAATAACGCAGATTAAATATTAATTAGTTACGTATTATTTTTGAGGCATTTATAGGGAATAATGTCGGAGTCGTTAATAGATTCAGGCGTTATTTTGCGAAAGTCAAATTTACATGCAATTTGATCTAACCTGCTTTGTGTGCTTCCGCCACCAATTAGTTCATGCGGCCTAGCGCCGGCCGGCACCCACCCACTACTGTTAGTACGTGCTACATGCCGACGCTGCCATGGCTGCTCCGGTAGTCTCTACCTCGGCTGCTGCGGTCGTCCGCCATCTGGAACAGAATCCGCATGCCCCCACCACCACCGTCGCTGCCACGACTGGCCTGGTCGTCGCTGCGACACGTGTTTCGCCTCTCCACGAGGCATCATCAGGCGTTGTAGACGTAAATCGTAAGAATAACATGCTACAAGTCACACGGAATCAACATGTTACGCAACTAAAGCAATTTTCATGTTTGATTTTCTAGCTTTTTGCGATAAATGTCGTGACAGACTGACAGTATATAGGCGGACACGATCAAATTAGTCATGTTTTATCAAAAGGTGATGTCAGGAGCCCTAGAAACCAGGGAGCGTCCATATGAAGAGCCATGAATGGGAAAGAAGCGTGTGAGGTGTGTAAAGATTTAGTCATATGGCATTTGGTTCTCTCTGCCTACCTTGCAATGGATTTGACGTAAAAATATTGATAGATAGAACTATATCCGTCTTCTTGCCGTTATCCCTTTTCCTAACCCATTAGAATTGCTGGGGTCCGCTACCTAAGCCTAAGGATTTGACGAAGAATCTGGGTAGTTACATGAAGCGACTGCTATCAGACCTCCACCACCCAAAAGGAAAACTAGACCTTTCTTAGGTAAGACCACACGTTTTTCGAAATATAATTTCTTTGACGTGCAGTTTTATCACACGATGTTTTCCTTCACTACCAAACAACTGTTAATTAACAATATGTACATAAATCTGAATGCACAAATTTGTAAATGCCGAAATTCGAACCTGAGACCTGTCAATAGACCTGCTCATATGTAGATAGAACTTTAATGAACAATACAAACATTTGTTACCTAACAACATAGAGTACGGAAAAACCAATCTGTTTTACGAAACATACATACCTATATTATGTACAATGCAGTAACATTGCGTAGAGTATAGTAACAGATTGCGTATATTAGCGCTAAATCCCGAAGCGGCCGATCCACCCGAATCATCCAACCGCTCCGCGCTGATCCCCGGGTACTGACCGCATAAACATGTCACAAATTAATTAATTAATTAATTAGATCGATAATTGTTTATTCGTATACATGGTGACGAGCTTGGTAACATAGTTAGTAACACTAGTTTGACAAGGACGCTTGTCGTTTCGATTCCCATGCAGGACAAAATTTTGTATACCTAAGAGAGGTAGGTAGTATTAGAGCAGCCCATTTGGGGAAGTACCCTCCACCTCACAGAATACCTGTAATAGTTGTTGTGTTCCAGCGTCTGCATGAGGGCACCAGTAAACTGTAGTATTAGCAGCAGAGGTATTGCGAGCGTTCGTAGGCTACGATCACTGATTTACATCAGGTGGGCTGTGTACTTGTATGAAAAATGAGGCTTAATACTTGGCCATTGGCATTGGCATCGTTGCTGGTGAGAATCTAATTCTAGGGTAGGAAGGTACAGCCCGCGGACCAACTTCGACACGCGAAGAGCTCTATACAAATCTCGCCAATGTTCCTTCAAGAGTAGGAATTCTATGTTTCTTCTTTTTCCTAAATTTTTTTTATATACTACGTCAGGAGGAATACAAGGATACGGCCCACCTGATGTAAAGCGTGTACCGTAGCCTATTACGTCTGCCATATATTAAGTATCACTCGCGCGATGCCTCCTCTGCTGCTTACACAGCAACTCCTTGGGAGCTTACTGGTGACCTCACTCACACGCAGGAACACAACAACCCTCTAGGGAGTTGTTATTTGGCTGCGGTTTTCTGTGAGGTGGAGGTACTTCCCCAGACGGTGTGCTTTGATGCGTCCTACCTCTCTTAAAACATCCAGACCAAGACAAACAGACATGTTCATGCACACAAATGTTTGCCTAGTGTGAGAATCGAACGCACGAGCGTTGGTGTCAAAGTTGCGTGGTCCGCTACCAGAGCCTAAGCTTTTATCAAAGATACTAAACATATACTACGTATGGAGGTCTAACGGCAGTTGCTCCATGTCAATATCAGAGTCTTTAGCACAGAGGGAAAATCAGATCAATCTTAGGTTAGGTCAGTAGGAAGTAACATGTGGCTCTCGAAAATTTTGCCAGCTTCTTTGACACAAACTTATTTAACTTATCCATCTTTAGCCCAGAAAGTAAAAATTGGTATCAGAAATATCATTTGAATTTGAATGTAATAATTTGATTTATTTATTAAATGCTGGCTCACGCTGGATGTAGCTTGACAGTTCCGATCAACCAGAACATTTTGTTTTTGCCAAGCATCACTTTACCGCACCCATCTCAAGGGTGGAATCATCGTGGTATCAGATGACGCGGTTTATTTGAAGCTGGCTCTCGAACTACAAGCTCTTTTCGACGTCTGAAGGCATACGGTCCAAGCAATGTAAAGTGTTTAGCGTAGCTTATGAACATTTGTCATACAACCGTTAGCTACGGCTGATACTGTAATCCCTAAGGAACGCCCAACAGGGAGTTGTTACTTGACTGCGGTTTTATATGCAAAATGCTACGATACTTATTTGTTATGTCAACCGTACCCGCCTCCCCCTGTCCAACGCAATATTAAATAGCGATAACATCAGTGATATTAGATAAGGTGGTGATTACAAACAAGTACATATGGACGGGGGTCCCCCTCAATTAAACGATTTTATTTCGGAGAAAGTCAATGATCTATATGCTCTACGATACTCCTTATAACAAAAAAAAACGAGTTGCACTCCGGGAGTGCCCGGCAAAAGTGAAAACTTGAACATTAACGTTGTGCATGTTTTAATATTTTGAAATGGTTAGGGAATAATTTCCTCGAATTGCTTTATTTATCAGTATAAAAGTACGATTATATATGTTGTAAAATACAATATTCGTTTATCGCTCTATCGTACACAAACATGACAATTTATATTACATTAAAAATTTAACACTTCAGATCTATTACAATTATTTTACGTATTGTTGAGCCATCAGCAGTCACCATCCGTGGATACGCATAGCAGGCTGTAGTACAACACGCACACTCGCGCAAGCGCCCTGCGCCGCTTAAACAAAACAGCGATGTTGATAAACTACGTTGAACGAAACGCGTAAGCGCCAAGAATTTCATGGCGCAAATTTCAACGATCTAGCGCTTCATGTTTTAATTATTTAATTAGTTCTCACCAAAATCTTACGGTCAGGGTCACGTGTCAAAAAATGTTAAACTAGCGTCAAAGTTTAACATTTTTTACTCATCCCAAAAAGTGCACAACGTCGCTAAAGAAGTTTTCACTTCAAAACTTACTTGATTTGCAATAAACCTCTCAGCAATACAGCTGATAGGTTTCACAACACGATCCAAGGCAATCTCTTGATACACTTTAGTTGAAGTCTTCACTCCTTTTTCACAAAAATGAAGCTTTGTGATTCCTTGATAAGACACCTGCCACCAAACCGTTGCAGACGCAGGATGATGACCACGTTCTACCTTACCGACCACTTGGGCGGATTCTTTAGAACTGTGTGCGTACACTATGTCAATTCGCTTGTTGTAGTGCTCTTCAATTGTGAAAATTGTATCATCAGTAAAGAAGATGTTTCTGTGCCTTTCACCTGCGTACCGGGACAGAAGGCGTTTTAATCGATCAACTCTCTTCAACTATAGGGATTGATTTAGGACATGTCCTGTATATCGACGATAAGTTCAGGTCTTGTTTTATTATACGCGACAAAGTCCTAGCGGGATCGTCATTTCTCGCGATAAGATTTTTTGTTCCCTAATGGATTTTCGGCGAATTCTGGCTTTAACAGCATTAACAATCTTTGTAGTTTAAATCTTTTATTGTTTTCTACAGAGGAAGTGCTGGTATATCTATCGATAGTACGATATACGAACACACGGCTGATACTAAGC
Source organism: Pyralis farinalis (assembly GCA_947507595.1). NCBI lineage: Eukaryota > Metazoa > Arthropoda > Insecta > Lepidoptera > Pyralidae > Pyralis > Pyralis farinalis. Next base: position 11,095,038 of record OX382258.1, on the reverse strand, counting down.
TTTTAAAATGGCTTGAATTTGACCGACGACTCCATACCCACTTCGTGCAAGGCAATCACTACACTCCTTTTTTCCATATTGTAATTTGATAATAAACACGAAAAAAATATGTAAAACGGTGAGAAATCGAAAAGGTTTTTAACATAATAAACGTATTCCAAAATCAAAACGAATTAAAGAGTTAATAAAAAGAAAAGTTTCTATATAACAGTATTTATGGTGAAACTAGTTAGATGACCATAAATACTGTTACTGATGCTGAAGTTCTAATCAGAAGCGTCCATCAGTAAGCGCTCATGTTCCTCATAATGCTTTACAAGGCGTCCACTTCTCCATGGTCCCCTTCCAAACCAAGCAACCTCACAATTTAGCCAATTGTGTATATCAAGTTCTAGAAGTATATTGGGCCTATATAGGCTGAATCCAATCTATCGTTTCATGCCGTAGATCTGCATACTTAGAACAGAACTAAAGAATGCAGTCTCTGCCTTCCCTCACAATCTCATATCTGTGGTATTCTATAGCACCCGTAATCCACGAGAAACTGCGAGGTTGGAACTGACCCAGGTCCCTCTTAGCACTTAGCGAGAAGAATTTGCGGAGCTCGTCTCCCTTCTAATCGGCCGCGAGTTTCCACGCTCCCTGCGCGTCTAGATCGTTAAATCTCAAGGTCTACAGGGGAACCTCCTGCCTGCACAAATTATGAATTACGTTTAACTTTAACAATGACTTGTGGACGAATTACGGTCACTGGGCGACAGCTAGTTAAAATGTACACGAATTTATTCGATTAGATACAGAGCAGAATATCGCATTATTATTATTATCTAGTACATTTCTTCTGTAGTTTTCTTGAATATTCCAGGTTTAAAGTAAGAATGATTATTTATTTATGCATATATATCTTCAGGTCAATTCCTTGCTGATTATACATAGGAAACCGTCGAAACGTCACATGACTCGGTCCTTACTTCCTTACACACCTAACCGCTTCATTAACATTGATAGCTCTTTTTATACACGCTCGCTAGAGCTGCTAGCTCCTGATATCGCGACCAATATAAAACACGACCAATGTGGTCATATTAGGTGAGTGTTGACCTTTATCTCCTACATCCTTCCACTTTCGCGTTGTGTAAATATTTCATAATTATTTCTTCCTGTGTTCTTTTTCCTTAACATTGATAATCTCTTTCAGACTAACTATTAATTATGTCATAATTGTGAAAGTGTTCTACGAGCGTTATGCCACAAATCTTACGTAACGCTCGCAGTTCGACCGCGATTCTACTTCCACTCTCTCTCTCTCTGCCATATCCAGCACTTGTGTCCATAAGTTAGAGTTGGGATCAGCACCGCGTTGTGCATAGTGATCTGTGCCATCTGGCTCAAGATTTTACTACCTTAAAACCTTCGTAATTCTTCATTTGCACCATTTCCCGCACTTTCGTCTTTCCACATCAGCGGTGTACCTCGCATACCTGCTGAAGATATAGGATCTTACCCACTTGTTCCTACAATACATCATCAACTGTAATTTAGTTATCTAGGAATAATGATTAATTTTCAGATTAATTAAATTGGTCACTATGTGCTGTGTTGAATCCCTGATGAAACGAAATCACTTCAGTAAAACAGCTAAAGCATGATGATGGCATGGTCATAGTATGACAGCTTCCACCGACGATTTTCTGAAAAAAATCTATGGGATTAGGGATTGTACATATACTATGCCCGCTGTACGTGTTTCCATCTATCTAATGGTTCAAAATGAAGAAAGAAACAAATCGAAGATATAAATTAATGTTACAGCCATATAATAGTTACAGCTATTAATATAAATGTTAAGGAAGTGAGTGAGGCGTCTAAGGACCGTGTCTTATGGCGCTCAGTTATCTCTGACTACCCCGCAAGGGAGCTGACGTGAAGATATACATACATACAATATTATAGGTAATTAATTGCATTATGCGCCTCTCAACCAAGTTAACGAGAACAAGCGCCGGCCTACACGCACCCGTCGGTAGAAGTATACCGTCGCCGTCAAGACCCATAAAAATACATTGTAAGTAGCTATTGTAGCTTACGCTCTGTATTATCCTCTTAAGCTACTAATATGCTTGCTATGCAATCAATTACTTAGGATATGTATGATAAATTTATTTACCCAAAAAAATCAATATCAAAATGTTAATTTATATTATTCTGTATCGTATAGATACATAACTAAACATCTAATTTACCTACATTTTATTTAAATTGTAAGTTTAAGGCAGTCCGTCTGGGCGGGCGGCATTCTTAGGGCCCTCTCGGTTGAGCGAACATCAAACGCCGAACCCTCCACACTACGCACCAGTCATAATCAGACGTTAGGCTTTCTTTGATAACCAACATTAGCGTCTTGGAGGGATTTAATTTGTTTTCACTTGTACCACAAACTTTGGGCTGGGTATCTTGGAGAACAATTTGAATACCGTAGGTATCCTTTTTTGTTATCGATAGGAAAATTCTCAAGCATACAACATAGCCAAAGGCATGCCGAAGTAGTTAATGTCGGGCCGCTAGAAGAAGTGTGCTAGGAGCCCATACCGTTTCTCCATCCGGCATTGCGCTAAAGTAGATCTAGTGACTAAAAGCACTATTGCAGAATTCTGTTTCGCAACGAAGATATAGGTTGCAAATTTTCATGATTGTTGGTAATATTCTGATTGGAGTCTTATTTTGCTCCATGCTGTTCGGGTCAGTTTCATGTAGCCCGCAGAGTGCGAAGCGAAATGTCTTGTCACTCTATTTTGATATCAAAAGCAGTGCTACGTTCTTTCAGATCAACAGTTTATTCTGTATAAATGTCTACATTGAATAAGATCTATAAATAAATGATGTCGAGAGGGCGGTATATTAGGATATTGTATGCACTATGCAGACAATGCCGTGTTACTATCAAAATCCTGGGCTACAAGCACTAGTGACTACGACGAAAATTTCAAGTGAAAGACAAAACATTTTCAAAAAGTGCTTGAGATCGAAATTAAAAAATCACCCATAATTGTGAGCCAGTGTTTATGTCCCTGAAAATATTTACCTTTTCGTCTCTGCACATACTTGAAATATGCACTATCGTCTAATTTTTCAAGTATGTTTGTCAATCGAAACTCAATCAATACCTGTTTGTCTTATTAAAGAAATCAAGAAACAGAGCAGTACAATCTTAGTATGCTCACAAATATAAAGTTGGTGGTTATAACGCAGTATTGTCACAGAAAAATCTAATCGGAATGGCACTTATAACATAATAACAAACTACCAGACAGTTTCATAATATTGACATCAACCTTCTTATACACTAATATCATTTTAAACGGACAAATTCTATTAACCCTCCGAAACCCGGGTGGTCGTATACGACCGCGAAATGTATGGGAAAACGTATATAACGGGTTCTGACTGCTCAATAATTGTTTAAATACATACCTTACATTAATAATGTAATTTATGCACGGTTATATTGATTTGGATAAATGTGACGTATAGCTTGGCCGGTATAATATGATATTCAATAGTTTTAATTTTTTGCATATCTTATTAAAGGCGAAATGTACAAGGGGTCTCAATTTAACATGTTTAATTCATTAGGATTGACGGGGTTTGCTACCTAAGCCTAGAGGTTTGGCGAAGATATTAATTTTTACATTTAGCTACTACCGCCTCACCACCACAACCCAAAAGGAAAACCAGATCTTTTCTTAGGTAAGATCACGCGTCTTTAGAAATATACTTTTTGGACGTGCGGGTTTCCTTATGATGTTTTCCTTCGCCGTCGAGCAAGTAATAATTACAAATATATACTTAGATCCTATAATATGAATTTAATCGTACATGGCAGGATTCGAAATGAAGACTAGTTATTCAGTAGGCCGGTTTTATTATCCACTGCCAATTTATATCACCTACTACTTATGTACTTACCTACATTTCTTTTCTACATTTATGATGATATTATTATGATGATTATAAAATTATAGATGATTATAAGGAAAAGACTTACAATTGAATGCGAAAAAGGGAAGATAATTTATTTGAAAGAGAGAAAACCGGAACATACACAAAGATTTATTTATAAGTGAATAAAATTGTATACCTTCGGTCAGTATTTAAAATACAAGTTAAGAGAGGTAGGGCGCATCAAAACAGCCCGTCTGAGAAAGTACCTTCACCTCACCGCAGAAAACTGCAGTCAAATAACAACTTCCTAGAGGGTTGTTGTGTTCCTGCGTGTGAGTGAGGTCACCAGTAAGCTCCTAAGGAGTTGCTGTGTAAGCAGCAGAGGGGGCATCGCGCGAGTGATACTTAATATATCGCAAGCGTTAATAGGCTACGGTACCCGATTTACATCAGGTGCAGGCATGCTTCCGATGGCAGGGCATGCTTGTATGACCCCCGAATTAGTAGTAGTAAAGAAAAACCATCTCTGACTTCCATAAACGACTGAGTGCAGGGAACGGTGTGTATGTAGTGTTCGGAAATCTTTGAAGTCGAAAAACTGTCATGAGACTACTGTGTACACAACGCGAGGATGACCCCAATCCAACGTATGGAATTGAGAGATGGGTATGACAGATAGAACACAAAAAAGGAATAAACGCATCGAATAAAATGGTCGAGATGTAAATATTGCGCATAATTTGTGGCATAATGCCCACGGCCAGTAAGCATTATGCATTCGCAACGATAATAATAGGTATGAGAAAGATAGTTCGACCATAAAGAAAGAATGCTTGATGATGAATCGGATATACATGCTTGAAAGTGGAAGAATGTAAAGCATGAAGGTAAAAACTCAACTGACATGACCAAAACCGAGTGAGTATCTTGGGGTGTTCAGTTATCTCTGTCTGTACTGCAAGGGAACTGGATGAGTACAGTCCTCGACATACTTATGCGTCTACAACATTGACAATCAATATATTTACATGCAATTTGATCTAACCTGCTTTGTGTGCTTCCGCCACCAATTAGTTCATGCGGCCTAGCGCCGGTCGGCACCCACCCACTACTGTTAGTTAATGCAACATGTAGACGCTGTCATGGCTGCTCCTGTAGTGTCTGCCTCGGCTGCTGCGGTCGTCCGCCATCTGGAACGGAATCCGCATCTATTTAAAATTTCATCAATCCACCACTACCGTCGCTGCCACGACTGGCCTGGTCGTCGCTGCGTATTGCGTTCCCAAGTATGTCAATTTTCTGTAACAATTGGACGATTGTTGTAATTGTTTAAGTAAGCGATACTAGGAAGCTCCTAAGGAATTTTTGCATTAGCAACCAATATAGTATCGAGGAAGCGATACTCCTTGTGATCTGTCGGTCCTGTACAGTAGTTCAATCAGCTTGTTACGAAACTATGGATACATTTGTTCAATGTATAAGGATATATTGGGCTCACATTCGCGGAATTTGAAACATTTCCACCGCATTGCAAGGTTCATATACATATGTATGACAACGTTGCACACAGAACTGCATGGAATGCCAACATTGGCTAATGAATGGACGCAACGAGTACAAATGGCCGAGGCCTATAGCGCTATTAGCGGCTTGTAACACAATGTACTCGTAGCTTTATATGCCCAGCTTTAAACGCAACTAAACTGGAAAATGGCCGGATTACCAATATGAAATTGTTATTTGTGATAGGTAATTAATAGAATTGAGATATTATTCACCGTATTATTTTCAATCAACATGTGTACAAGATGTTTTTGTGCAAAAGTTAGTTTTGCCTATAACATACATTTGAATAAATGTAGAGTCTTATGAATAGAATTTGAATACTTAAATCGTCTGAATAGTTTTAGAAATATACATCGAGCTCTATAAAGTGGTGCCATGTTTCTGACATTGCTTCCCATAACAGCACTTTAGAGCCCGGATACACTTTTAGATCTTGCAGATCATACTGATTATAACGTTACAGCTTATAAAAGTGTACATAATCGTTTGAAAAAAAGAAAGATGTACCTAAACCTATACATGTAAAGCAAGCCATTCGCGCTCAATTCTCTTAGCTTCTTATACACCTCGCTTGCTTCTTCAACGTTCATAGCTCTTTCCACGTTCGCCAGTTTCTAAAGCTCCTTGCACCACCTTCTCATAAATAAATAAAATCAAAGATTTATTCTAGTGTTTATTGTTATTTTGAAATCACTTATGTTAAATCCGCAAACCAATAAACCATTTAACAATGCATAACGACATCCCTCACTCACAATAACGTTGTGTTTTAGTGCCTAAATTTCTCAGAGATACGCCTATGGTCCAATACTTTAACTAATACGCCGATAAATGACGCGGTGTCCATCTATAAACTACCCAATCAGAGCTGCATTCTACTGTACCCAACCGACCCGTAGCGGTGAATTAAGTTACTATAGCAGAACAGTCTCATCGGTTTTCCACAGTTTATTTCCTACATGGTTAAATCACAAATCAACAACAACAGAAGTATCCAGCATTATTACAAAAATTATCTGTATTACCTTTTTATTTAACAGCCCATATCACTTACCTTGTGAACAGGTGACCGTGGGCGGTATACATATAAGGACTGTGTTTATAATGACTTCTTTACGCACTATATAAATGCACAATAACGAATGCAAATCACCGATGGCAGTGGATTACCGCACGCGTGAAACTCACAGCATATGTCGCTGTTAGAACGCAGGGAGGACGCATGCAAACTCACCCCACCGTGCATAAACAAGATTTGCTAAACGACGACACTTGTTTACAAGATTTAAAATCCAAATAAAAATTGTGAACGTTAATTTAATTGACATGGACTGTTTTTGACACATTTCGATCTGGCATATAATACTATACACCGTTATTTGAGTCCAAACATTTGTTATGTCACAAAAGCCTATAAAAAAAGCTGCTACTGATTTTCAGGAACACTGTTCCTATATGAAATCTATATGTTTGTCTGTGTGTGTCTGTCGCTTTTTTTCGAATATTCGAATTTTGACTTCAGATTCGGATTCAGTATAAAAAAGTAGAATAGGAATTGAATTAAACAATTTTTAACGGAAGTATCGCGTATTTTATTTATTTTGTTGAACCTGACGTTTCGAACGCTTTGCAGCGTCCGTGGTCGCAGGAAGACTAAGGTGGTATTTGTCTTACATTAGTTATTCAATTATTACATCTACCGACATGGATGGATTAATTATATATGTTCCGATTCACACAAAAATCGCTCACAGTGTCCGAACATTTTTTAGATCTTTGGGTTTGGGATTTGATTATTTTTAGGACTGGATCCCAAGCAGGTGGTACTTGCCAACCATCTTCTCTCTCGTGCGATACTTCCGTTAAAAATTGTTTAATTCAATGTGTAACAATCGCGAAAAGCTAAGACAATAGAATAGGAATGTCAGAAATACCAACCTCCTATCCCTTAAGGAACATGGACAAAATGGCCGACAAATTAAAAAAAAATGATTTTTTTATTTCAGATTCGTAAAAGTAAATTAAAAAGTAGAATAGGAATGTCTTAAAAACCAGTATCATATTTCGGAACATGGTCAAAATGGCCGACAAAGTTTTAAAAAAATAATTAAATTGTTATATATTTGACGAGCCAGGTGTTTCTCTGGCAATGCAAGCTTGCGCATTCTCAACTGGTTATATCATGAAATCTGCTACGTGGAACAGGATTCGCATATGCCGGCCACCAAAAGACAATCGCTGAGGCGACCACAGCAGTCGAGATAGAAACGACCAGAGCAGCTATCGACAAGCTCGGTGTCGCAGTCGTGAATGACGCGACTTTGACACCAACGCTCGTGGGTTCGATTCCCACACAAGGCAAACATTTGTGTGCATGAACATGTCTGTTTGTCTTGGTCTGGATGTTTTAAGAGTGATAGGGTGCATCAAAGCAGCCCGTCTGGGGAAGTACCTCCACCTCATAGAAAACCGCAGCCAAATAACAACTCCTTAGAGGGTTGTTGTGTTCCTGCACGTGATTGAGGTCACCAGTAAGCGCCCAAGGAGTTGCTGTGTAAGCAGCAGAGGAGGCATCGCGCGGGTGATACTTTGTGTGTCACAAGCGTTAATAGGCTGTGGTACCCGCTTTGCATCAGGTGGGCCGTATGCTTGTATGCCTCCCAACGTAATATAAAAAAAAGCAATGGATGCAACGGCATGCATTTAGGTACTTATAGTCATCGCGCGTGTGAGTGCCGGCTGGCGCTAGTTGCCGTGAACTAACTGCTGGCGGAAGCACACAACGTTATTGCATATTACATACATTTATACAACGTTATTGCATATTACATATATTTGGGGTCGGTACCAGAAGCGTGCACGTCGCGACCCTGCCAGTCCAACACTTGGACTGCAATTCTGGACCCAAACCGCACAGACGCGCGGATTAGGGCGTCCCCCGGAGGCGACGCGCACCGATCCGCCCCCGTCGGTGCGAAATCTAGGGCATGCGGCGGTGGGGGCCGCCACCCACCACGCAACGCCCATCCCATCGCGGGTCGAGGGGAGCTGAGTGTCGTATAGGCACATGGAATGTGAGAGGTGGTCTAAAAGATAAGATGAATGAGTTGATAGATATAATGAACGTGAGATGCCTAGATGCTTTGTGTGTGTCAGAGACCAAGCGAAAGGGAAGCGACACCGAAGATCTGCCCGGTGGCATGATGGCCCTGTGGTCCGGGGTGGACCAGGACGTTCATGCCAGCGCTGGCGTAGGTGTCGTGCTTTCATCTCGCTTGGCCGCGGGTGTGAAAGATTACGATTTAGTAGGTCCAAGACTTCTCTGGGTTAAGATAAAACTGGGGATTACGCGAGTGTTTTTAGTTGCAGCATATGCTCCTGTGAGCTCTGCTGATCCCCAGGAGCTCGAGAAGTTTTGGGAGACTGTAAGGGGTATTCTGGATTTGGCCGAAGCGAATGAACGGATAATTATGTGTGGTGATCTGAATGGATGGGTTGGGACCAAGCGAAGCAGTTATGACGCTGTGCTTGGTCCATACGGAGATAAGAGAGTGAACGATGCTGGTAAGTTACTTTTAGACGTATGTATGGAACGAAACCTCCTTGTGTCGAACACGCTCTTCCATCACAAGGATATTCACACTTACACATGGAGACGGAATGAACAGAAAAGTGTGATTGATTTGATTTTGATAGATGGACGTCTCCGAAAGTCGTTAATGGATACAAGAGCCTTCAGAGGTCCCACTCTTGAAACGGACCACTATCTGGTGATAAGCCGATTTGTGGGGCTTTTCAAGAAGTGGAGGCACTGGCGAGTGCGTATTCCTTTCGGAGACCATGAAAGAATAAGAAGTGAAAAATTGGAAGATGAAAGTGTGAGGAGTACGTATGTACGTCTAGTCAGTGAAAGACTTGCGAACGCGAGTCTTTCCGACTCAGATGTAGACGAATGTTGGAAAGTTCTGAAAGAAAGTATGGTGGACAGTGCGAAAGAAGCATGTGGATGCGCAAAGAGACGTAGAACACTAAGAGGAGATGCCTGGTGGGATGCGGAGGTTCAATCCTCCGTGGAAAAAAAGAGGAAAGCGTGGCTGGATTACGTATCATCTTTGCACCAGAGTGATGGTATGAAAGAAATGAAGAAAGAAATATACCGTCGATGCAAGAATGACTCCAAAGCTTTAGTGAAAGAGAAGCGTGAAAGACTACATATGATTGAGGAAGAGAAGCTGACGAAGAACTTCGAGGCAAATACCAAACTCTTCTGGAGAGAGGTAAAGAAGTCTCGAAGTGGTTCGTCAGCATCCAGAATGGACAAGATAAGATGTAAAGCTGGTGGCATTCTTGCTAACACTCAGGAAGTGTTAGAACGGTGGAGTGAATATTTTAGAGAAATGTATGATTATGTCCATGACGCTGGCATTGTGAATGAGTCTGTGATAGACTCGGCAGTGCCAGCGTACCATGAAGACATTACTATGGATGAGATTGAATGGTCGATACGAAGTTTGAAAGATGGAAAGTCAGCGGGAATCGATATGGTAACAGCTGAGATGATCAAGCTAGGTGGTACCTGCGTTAGGGACGCCTTCTGGTTTTTGAGCAAATTATGCTGGAGAACCGGAAGGGTCCCGAGCGATTGGAGACGCGCAGTCATCGTGCCCTTGTATAAAGGCAAGGGCTCACGTATGGACTGCGCCAACTATAGGGCCATCAGTTTGATCAGCTTAGCAGCTAAAGTGTATGGAAAAATCATTGAAAGGAGAATGAGGGTGAAATCCGATGGAATGCTTTGGGAAGCACAGGGTGGATTTCGAAGCGGCAGAGGATGTACGGATCAAGTTTTTTCACTCCGCAACATCGTAGAGAAGCATCTGGCTTTGGATCAGAAGGTTTTCTGCGGTTTTGTGGACTTTGAGAAAGCATTTGATAGAGTCGTGCGAAAGAATCTCTGGAACATTTTGCCCGGATATGAGGTTGACGGTGACCTACTCCGTGCTGTGCAATCCACTTATGAGGATTGTACAGCATGTGTGCGGGTGGACGGCAGCTTGTCGCCCTGGTTTGATGTCAATATTGGTGTCAGACAGGGATGCGTGCTGTCGGCTCGGCTGTTCATCCTGTATCTGGACAGTTGTCTTCAGAGAATAAGAAATATGAATGTGGGAATGCGAATGGGTGACTCAGTGGTCAACTGCCTGCTTTATGCAGACGATGCGGCATTAATAGCAGAATCACCATCCGAACTGCAAACACTAGTTACAACAATGAAAGATGATTGTATGAAGAAAGGCTTACAATTGAATGCGAAGAAAACCAAGATAATGGTATTTGAAAGAGAGACAACCAGAACGAACGCTAGGATTATGGTTGATGATGTAGTGTTGGAGCAAGTGAATGAGATTGTATATCTTGGAAGTGCTTTTAGCAGCAATGGAAGGTACACCGCTGATGTGGAGAGACGAGTGAGTGCCGGGAATAGGGTAAATGGAGCGTTGGGTAAACTTCTAGGCAGCCGAAATCTAAGCCAGAAGGCACAGCTCGCTGTACACAACGCGGTGCTAATTCCAACGCTAACTTATGGAAGTGAGAGCTGGGTATGGCAGAGAGAGCATGAAAGTAGAATAAATGCGGTCGAGATGCGAGCATTGCGCAAAATTTGTGGCATAACGCTTGCTGACCGCGTTCGTAATGAAGACGTGAGAGAAAGAGTTGGTCTAAAAGAGAGTGTCGGTGTGAAGATAAGAAAGGGCATGCTCCGTTGGTTCGGACATGTAGAAAGAATGCGGGACGAAAGAATGACGAAACAGATATACAATGCAAAAGTGGAAGGATGTAGGAGCCGAGGAAGGCCGAGACTAACCTACCATGACCAAATTGGTCGTGTTTTATCAGAAGGTGATGTCAGAAGCCCCAGGAACCGGCGAGCGTGCATGAAAAGAGCTATGAATGTCACAGAAGCGAGTGAAGTATGCAAGGACCGTGTCTTATGGCGCTCGGTTCTCTCTGCCTACCCCGCAAGGGACTTGGCGTGAAGATATACATACATACATACATTTATATTAAATAGTGTTTCGAACTTGATTTTTTTTTTATATTGTTTCTACATTATTGTATTCATACTAGCTGAAAATGAATGTGATACATCAGTGATAGCTTAGTAGATAAAAACAGCCTATTAAGGTCTTGGTTCGAATCCTGTTGTGGGCATATACTACTAAATTTGTGTTTTCGGATTTATGTGTCATATTTGTAATTATCACTTGCTCGATAGTGAGGGATCATCATGAGGAAACGTGTGACCTAACCAAAGAAAGGTCACGTTTTTCGTTTGGGTTGTGGACGTCGAACGGCAGTCACTCAATGTCGACAACAGTATATTCGCCAAAGCCTTAACCTTGTGTAACGGATTTTTTTATACTACGTCGGAAGCCATACAAGCATACGGCCCACCTGATGTAAAGCTGGTGCCGTAGCCTATTAAAGCTTGCGATATATTAAGTATCACTCGCGCGATGCCTCCTCTGCTGCTTACACAGCAATTTCTTGCTGCTGGTGAGCTTACTGGTGACCTCACTCAGGAACACAACGACCTTCTAGGGAGTTGCTATTTGCCTGTGGCTTTCTGTGAGGTGGAGGTACTTCCCCAGACGGGCTGCTTTGATGTGCCCTACCTCTCTGAAAACATCAGACCTAGACAAATAGACACGTTCATGCATACAAATGTGTCTTGTGTGGGTATCGAATTCACGACTGAGCCACCGAGCTCGTCGTATCCTTAAGACAGAAATCTATGAACTCTAAAGGAGTTTTCATCGCCTTAACGGATTAGATTTTTACTTCACTGAAACTTATCCGAATTTCGAAAGGAATGGCAATCAGTTGGAGTAATGTCAGGTCAGTGTGATTGGTGACAGAGAGCTCTTGTCCATAACTCTTGTAGCTTAGGTGCAGTCTGTTGTGGGATGTGTAGACAAGCGTTGTCGTGAAGAACGAGTGGATTAAAGCAACTACATAATACGTTTCGGTTGTTTGACACCAAGCTTAGTCTGCTATCAATTGGAATTCTCCGCTGTACTTCTCTGTAAATGTTGACCCAGACTTCAGAATTCCCCTGTCAAGTGACAATTCGAGTCAGAATTCTCTCATTTGATGCCTATTCTACAAGTTAAGGCAAACTTCGCGATAATAGTAATGTTCTATCTATCTATCTATAACTTCACGCCAAATCCCTTACGGGGTAGGCGTAATAATAGTAATGTTGTTCAGTATATTAATACGGTATCCATTTTACGAGCTTTTTATATTTTCAAATTGGCGTAATTGCATAGGTACGTTTTTATTACTTACTTTTGGCTTTCAATGAATCGTAATCGATCTCCGTTTCTTGTCGCTCTTGGGATTTATTTGAGATCAAAAATTTCAAAGAACGAAAGTAGCGCTGCGTTCGAGCCATGGCGGAACTCATGTATGGCAAGCACTTGCTTTCTCGCTATTCAAATGTTATTGATGTCTGTATTATTATGACTATGTAAAAATCATAAATAACATTTGAACGATGAGAAAACAAGCGAACAATTGATCTTTAAAAGCAATAAAATGAAAAAGATAAAAAAAAAATATTTGCCTTTGGACCGTCACGGGCACTTATACACACGTCTTACATTCTCGATATTATAACTTATTAATTTGTCATAGTTTTGATTTCTCTTTTTTAATCTACCTGCATTTCAAATGGCCATTGGCGAAGAAGAAATGCCAAAAGAAACTTGCCAGTATAGGTCTTTTTCTTAAATCATTTATACATATTACAATAAATATATATGAGTGTGCATATAGTGATATCAAGTGGGACAATTAGAGATATATTAATATATGTGCTAAACCATTTCCAAACATCTCTGTCAGTTATTATCGATACAGACAGATATTCATCGATTCTATAATAACCCTTCTTACATAGGGTATTTTTGATGTGCCTTTTGAACATATTGTCAGGTAAAGACAGATCTGTTTCAGGTAATTTATTATAGAATCGAATACAATTTAAAACAAAAGATCTATTAGTCTTAGCAAGCCGATGTACTGGCATACGCAAGCTATGCCTGCTTCTAAGATTTTCACCACATTTTGAAAACGAATTTATATTTTTACGAGCATACATTATGTTCTCATAAATGTACTGAGAGGTAACCGTATATTTATTTCTTTGAATAGTTCGCTAAGTGATTCCCTGGAGCCCATGTTATAAATAGAGCGGATGGCTTTTGTAATATAAAAATGTCACAGCTATATTAAAAAATATTTTGAATTTGGAAAAGAGTTTGAGTGAAAACATCTATATTTAATGTACATTAGACAGGAGTAAGATAAATCAATTTTATCGATAAGGAACTAATCTTATACATAAAAATCAAGCTTTGTTTGTGTGTTCTTATTTTATACGTTCCCATACCGATCCCAATGTTGTCAATTTGTAGGAAGATTTTATTTTATGATTATAAGTATTGTGTATATTTAAATATAAAAGAAGCAACAATGCCTCAATATTAGATAGTAACTATAAACAATATTTTAGTAATGTTACTATGCGGAGACGAATATAAAATGACAAACTAGAAGGAGTCTATTAAAGAGTCCACCTTCGGGTCCCATTGCAACATCATTTTCATGATCATTCATATTTCTCAAAACAGTAGTATGTATGTGTATATAATATGTCAGCTCGTTCAGCCGGTAATTAGAAGTAGGAGAAAAATTTTAATTTATATTAAACAGGAACTAAGTCATATAGGCAAACTTTGTGATTAAATAAATGTACGGGAAATATAAAAATAAACATTGTTGAGTATACTTACCGTAAAGCAAATTTTGTCCAATTTTTAATATGTAAAAGAGCTGTACACAAAAATAACTATAAAATCTTAGTTGCGCTAAATCTTAGTAGCGCAGTACACTGCTACGACATAACAAATTTATAATGGACTCCACTTAATTGCAATATGGAGGTACATACATACGTACATATCATCTCGCCTGTCTCCCATTGGGGTAGGCAGAGACTATAGAACGCCAGGTGCATCGATCCAAACATCTCTTGCCAAGGATAATATGGAGGTAAAAAGTAATTTTCGTTAATTTCGTCCAACTTACCTATCATAATTTCTTTAAAATACCATGTGAAAAAATACCGATAATCGACAGGTCATAAATTCAACTTTTAATTGTAGGCAGTGTAAGTTTAGGTAATGAAGATAGTCCACGCAATTTAAAAAAATATATATTTTATTCAAATGATTCGTCACATCAAAAATAGCGCATTAGAAACTCCATCTTCTATAAATATAATTATCCAGACATTTATCAAATTTAAAGTCATTTCAAAACAATTTCACAGATGACACAGTGACTCGCTCCCCAGTCTACTGACGGAAGAGTCGGAAATCGGCGCCCAGCCAAAAATAATGCGTTTCGATCCGAATCGAATCCGCAGACAATGACTACCCTCGACTTAACACATGAGTTATGACTTATTACGAGTGGCGAGGAGACCCCGCGGACACTACATCTAATAGCCCCTGTTCGCATCCAAATGACACGTCGTTGCTTTGTCACCTTTGCGATTTATGAATGTGGTTACACTCTGTACATCACTAGAGAACATTGACTTATTATGAATAGGCTGCTAAAATCAATCAAAATTAAGTGTATTTTGACGTATAGACCTGTATAATCAACAGAAAATGATAATCAAAGAGAGAAATGTGTAATCAAAGTAATTTAATAATACTAAAAATTAAATAAACGTAAATAAATATCAGTCTCACGGGAATATTTAAGAAACACGTTAATTTTGTTAAACGTAACGTAGTAATGAAAATGCGTTATGCAAAGGCAAGCATGGGCATCGTGGAAAATAAAAATAACATCTCTAAATCTGTTCAAAAGTAATAAGTTTTCTTTAGAATAACAATTTCAGTATTTCTAAAATACTGAATGTGCAGTCCATACCTTTAATATCAATGTCCGGATGACTTCTGGCTATCCCACTCGCTCGCTCCACTTTGAAAACTATCCCTCGCCCGCTCTATCGATATTTATTATAATTTTATGCAGCGTCCACACTATTGTGTGTTAAACGACGTCGTTGGGTTTTTGTTGTTCGAGGGTGGGGACACTAAATGTAATAACTGTACTATCTTGATACGTGATGAATATTAATGTGTTTTTTCTGGAAATCTGATGCGAGATTTAATTCGGTGATTACGGGGTGTCAGTTGTCTCCAATTATACTATTGCTATTTTGCTGCCGCTTTGTGGTCGTATCATTACAATTGTAGTGTTCAATTACACATTAAATTGTATTCAAATATGTGTAGTATTTTCCATTAATGGTAAATGCTTCATTTTAATACTAATACAGATGGCTCAAACCAATTTTTGAATGTGTAGGAGCATCTATGTATCCATATATATTCAAATAAGTAAAATTATTTTTTAATCTATTCATGCAAATTTTTTTTCTGGGTTTTTATATAAAAAAATAATCATTGTGATTAGTAGGTACATTTTTGAGCCGATACTACAGTGAGACAAAAAAAAAAATTTGGTGCTTATTAATAAACAATTAAAATGATAAGATTATAAATTATAATATACAAATTATTTATGTGCAATAAATGGGACAGTTACAACAAATTCAAATTAATTTAAAAAAGTTGTTCGTGTATTACCCATATGTGATAGTTTGTTAGCATTCAAATTTTGCATTGTTGTTAACTGTCGACAATTTTATAGCTACCACATTTTATATAAATTAGGTGACTCAAACTTCTACATCATTTTATAAACCTACCTTACCCAAACGTATAACGGTAGGTAGCATAATATGTTAAGTGATCTAGTATACAATCTACATGAAACATCAGTTGAAAGTTGCTTATAGTTCATATGTATAATTTCTGCCTGTTGAGAACTTCGTTAATGTAAACATCCTTATCATTTCATTATCCTGAAGTAAAAGCTCATACACGATTATGAATTCAACATAATACACAATTATTATGACAATATTTCTAGAAACTGTTAAATTTAACATACACAATATTTATATAAAATTTTGTTAACGGGATATTAGCAAACAAATATATTTATTTGCTTTTCATTACCATAAAAAAACGAAAATGAGGAATGAAATAAAATACTTAAGCACGCGTCAAACTTAACATTTCATGCGCACTATTGTAACGAATATTTAACAAAAAAATATGAATAAAATAAAAAAGCCGTTATAAAGTTGTCATTCTGATTCACTCGAGCGTTCATCCCCGCGCGAACGTAATAATACACTATTATATTATTTTAATAATAATAACGGCTGCCATTATCGACGTTAATATAAAATGATTATTGCAACCGAGAGCGGTTCACAAAGTAAACACAATTGACTCTTGCCGTTCGGGTGAGTCTCAAAGACATAGGTATTTAATTATATTGACCCTTCAAATGTTTTCACTCCATCGTTGTGACATCTTTTACGACTTTTCATAAACAATATACGATTTGTTATTGTTATGTAAAATTTTCGTTAATTTAAAACAAAGACTTTGAAATGTGAATATGTTTTACGACTTTTTTTTTGTTTCGTAGTAAAAAATTACATGATCGAACGCTCACTTCGTTACAAGTCTTCTGCATTGCACTCTGCTAATACAAGGAAAACGGTAAACAACATTTTGTCGTTTTTTTTATACAACATCGGGAGGCATAAGTAGCATGCAGGCCACGTAATTACCGTATGTATGTTATTATCGAAGTCTATGAGCGCTTGCAACACATAATGTATCGTACGTGCGTTGCCACCTCTGCTGCTAAGACAACAACTCTCATCAACTTAATAATAATCCTACTCACTCGAAAGATCATAATATGACCACACGCGACCGATGCGCCTTGCCTTGTATCATAATATTTATAGGCTATGTTAAAAGCGTCCCATCACAAATGCGTTTAAAAAATTTAAGTAAAATATTTACATTTCATTATCGCTATAACAATAAAACTAAATATATGTTTAATCAAATAATCACAAAATTCATTGCCGTAAAAATGGCTTCGTCACACTTCAGCCCCTGCTATTTCATACAAGTGAGGCGTAAGAGCGGAACACGACAATCTCGTATTTACGTTAGAATAGACTGCGCTACAAATATTATAGAATCGACGATCAATTTTACGCCAGCCTGGTCGGTCCGAAGTATTTTTGTCACAATTTTATTATTTTGCCAATACATCTGCCGGAAAATCGCGTCCTGCCTCCGACTTTGGCGTAACACGGGAAAATCTTACCCATTTATTATTTGGATACAAGAAATACTTCATGCTTGACTAACTACCGAATACATTTGGTGTTCTATAGGTTTCTATTGGTTGATTGATGACCGTAAGTTTTCATACTAAAATTGTAGAGGCTTCAAATAAAATTCCTATTAATGAAATTAAATAATGCTTCATTTTATAGGCATCGTACTACCTTTAAAAAGTTATTCAAGGAATACTAATTCATTATTACTCACTAAAGGGAAGAACTCTTATGTTAAATTTAATGAATAATTTACTGTTAAATATCTCCATTTGACATCATTATTATTATAGTGACATGCGAACATTTATTTACTGTTTTTATACCACTAAGGTATAAAAAAGCTACTTATTGTAATGCTTCATTAACGTTTTCAAAAGAAGACCTAAATGGGCAATTTATTTCGAATATTCTTTACTATTTCATTTTGGAAATGCCGATAAATAAATACACAAGAATAATAATTTAATAGATAACATAAATGTTAGATATAGATAACAATGGGCAATTTATTTCGAATATTCTTTACTATTTCATTTTGGAAATGCCGATAAATAAATACACAAGAATAATGATTTAATAGATAACATAAATGTTAGATATAGATAACATGATTACATCCTAAGAAAAAAGTGTCTGTCTGCCCGCTAAAATCAAATGGCAAATAGAGAATGTTTTTCTATTCATCTTTATATTTTTTTATACATCAAAGGTGGCCGACTGGGGAAGTACTTCCACGTACCTCCACGTTGCAGAAAACTGCAGCAAAATATCAACTCTTCGGCGGTTTCTTGTCTTACTGCTGGTGGGTGTGGTTATCTGATAGCTTTCGAGTTGTTACTGTGTTAGCAGCAGGGATAGCAACATGTTAAAGATAGTTCTTTATTACTAATTTTAAAGCTACGGTAATCACTTTATATCAGGTGGTCCATATGTTTGCTTGTCTCTCGACGTTTTAAAAAAAAAACATAATTAGGCAAGTCCCAGATTTAAATTTTCCCAAATCTGGAAATGATATACTACTACTACGTGGGTCAAACGCAGCAATTTCAACTAATATTCTACAACCAGGCTCGATGCAAAAAAAGACATAAACGCACGAAACAGTGTACGAACATAGAAATTTCAATATTGGTTCCGACACGATAATCGAACTCGTTTCTCCTGCCCTTACAATAAACATTGCTAGCCTGTTGACCTTCGATCAGCTGTTGAACACCAGAATAAAACTATACTGTATATGCTAAATTCCCTTCAGCATTTACAAATTAGTACAGCCTCAAATAAGACCCTAATGATTTTTTCAATTGCAAAGTTTATCGGTATCACAAATTGAAATTTCTAAAACAAACAATTCCGTTCTACATAAATGTGAAAGCTCTTAATAAAGCGCTGCATATCATTTCACCCTCAGGTGACTTCGAATAGAGGGCTATGAGGCGAGCACCTAAGACATAGTTAATAAATACGCCATAACAGGACCCTCGTAGGACCCCTGCAGATCATAATACATGCAAGTATTGACAAAATGCCTATAACTCAATCAAACAATACATTTATGAGCTCCTTACGTATTGACCCATTTCTTTGATTGTAGAAAATACAATACCATAACTACAATTAGATTTATACTTCGTGGGAATCGTTCGAATTAAGCAAGTCTCAAATATTGTCATCGCGCGGCGAGAGTTTTAAGCCAGAGGCGTGTCGGGGCGGTGTGTGGTAACCTTTATTTTGATTGTGTGAGAACATCTCACTCTTTGTTGTGATTGATGAATTAATTGTTGGCGATTTCTGGATTTCTTCTATTCAGCTTTCGCTTTTGTCTTGGAATAATTTATTATTCCAACCTATGGCACCTTTTGAAAATTGAGAGTTTATCGCCAAATAAAATTGGAAGGCCGTGATACTGACTGAATAAAAGTCGTGAGAAAACGTTAGAGTGAACCTACTTTCTTATTTAAAAATATATATCAAAATAGGATACATCTAATTAATCCTACTTTATATCGTCAGATTTCTTGCGACGTAGGCAGAGTTTTTATTGTATCTCGTAAAATTATGTGAAAACTCTAGTTCACGTGTTCTTATCTAGAAAATAAAAAAATAGGTTTTAACGTTATAGCAATTAGCAAAGACATACGAAAAACAAATATGCACTCTATCCATTGAATTTCAATTAATCACGAAAAGTGCAAAAACAAAGAACAATCTATGACACGAGGACCTAAAGGTGAACAGTTGTTCGCTGACTGCGCAAAATATAAGAATGAAAGTCACCAAAATATTGAGACACAAAGTGCCGCGCACAATAAACCAGCAGGTTGCCTTTTGTGAGCGCCCTGCTTCACTCAACAATGGCGTAATGCACTACTTTTTTGTCAGAGGAACATAAAAATATAAAGCTAAGGTAAGGAGCGTTGGATTAGATATGGAAATGATTGTTCAAACAATGGCAAATGTTTTAAATTGCATTTCTTTATGCTTTTCAGTTGTTAAAATCTTTCGCAAATCTCAGAACTCACAATACCTATTAATTTCGATTTATTGATGACAGACAGAGTACAATATTTATTATTAAGTTCCTTGAAGAAAATTATTAAGATAATCATAATTTTGCCAGGTAATTATTAAAACAATTTTTATTTCGCGAAACATTCAGTTAATTTATTTTTTATATATTCATATTATATATTCATATTGGGTCAGTGATAGCCTAATGGATAAAGAACCAGCTTATTAACCGGCTGGTCCGTGGTTCGAATCCTAGTGTGGTCATGTATCACATATATCAATTCGTGTCTACGGATTTATGTGCATATACTTCGCTTACTTTGGGGCTAGATGGCGCTGTGTAATTTGTCCAACAATGTTTATTATTATTATTTATTATATGTGTAATTATCATTTGTTTACGTGCATGTTTCCTCAAAATGTTTATTTGCACGGAAATGAAAATAAACATTTTGAGGAAACATGCACGTCCAAGATATTATATTTCGAGAAACTAACCTAACCTAAGAAAGGTACCATACCTTTCTTAGGTTAGGTCACACGTTTCCGGAAACCGTTCCCATTGACGACAGATCCCTTATATCAAAACTATGTATTGGCTATATACTTAGGCCTAGGTGGCCGACTACACTAATGAATTAGGAAACGGCATAACACTAGTAAGAAGACTAATATTCATCAAGACAATAATTATTTCATTAACTTCGTGATCCCAGTCCATTTGGGAGTCGCAGTATATTTCTCTTTTCCATTCATCACGTCCGCCGTCATCGAGTCATCTCGACCATTTTTATTTATATCAACATTCACACTATCTATCTTTTCTACAGTGGACGACTGTAGAAAAGACAGATAGTGTGAATGTTGATCTTACCTTACTCACACACCGATATTTATACTCAACTATCACTTCGTCATATTTTCTCATCACATACTAAAACAAGTTTTTTCTTTTCAACTTTCCACGCACAATCACCACTTTCATACCTTAATATATATATTTTTTTTATACTACGTCGATATACAAGCATACGGCCCACCTGATGTAAAGCGGGTACCGTAGCCTATGAACGCTTGCGACATATTAAGTATCACTCGCATGATGCCTCCTTTGCTGTTTACACAACAACTCCTTGGGAGCTTACTGGTGACCTCACTCACACGCAGGAACACAAGAACCCTCTAGGGAGTTGTTATTTGGCTGCGGTTTTCTGTAAGGTGGAGGTACTTCAATGTGATGCGCCCTACCTCTCTTAAAAAAAATATTCTGTATATTGTTGATTCTCATCATGTTATATACCACCCTAACATTTTTATCCATGGAACATATTTTTTCATGCATCTGCTTATTAACTCATTACTTAGATCCATACGGTACGATAACTTTTATTACAGTTTTATAAACATAATACAGGTGCAAGCATCAGTTTTGCAGGAAAGTAGTTCTATAGTACGCCAAGTGGTGAGATAGCATGTGGTCCACTTGAGTTGAAGTAGTCGCTGTATGGATCTTTACAATATGAGGACGGTCGCTCGCTTAGCCACCGCTAATGCTGTGACTCAACACAACACCTTTGAACTGCTTATAGAGCGCAATGGAGACTTCGAGTGAGTAATTATTTGATTACGGGTCGCTTATTAAATATCGCTTTCATGTGCTATTTACACCCTGATTAGTCATATACACAAAACAAACATTAATTACATAATAAAGACATCAACTAGTATCCAAATCACATTTCTTAATAACCTACTACCTAAAATACTTTCCTTTGAGCTATACAAAAAGTAAATATACACTTTAAAATTATTGGCAAAAATATTCTATACAAAACAGAAAACAGCAGTGAGAGAAATCAAATGGGTCGATAGATGAGACACCCTCTATTTGCCCGTTCCGTTTCGCACAACGCTCCGCTTTACAAGATGGGACTCGCGAAATAAAAAAAAACGCTCTCTAAGCTTATTGAAAAGTATTCTCGCAGTCGCCCTACGTTCACGGCTTCTGAACAAATATAAGATAATTTTCGCGCTTCACCTCACCCGGTATTTAGGGGGCACCTTTCATACTTTTTACGGCGTTTGATGGTAGCTACGCTCTAATGTAATTTATTTTGTATTCAAAACGCGTCTCGTACGATACGGAACCCAGAAACTTTGATTGACGGTTGGTATTCGTGTTCGCAATCAATGAACACTTATGGAAAAGAATACCTATCCGTTTCAATAGAGACAAAATAATTTTCACTAAACTTTAAATTCGATAACATTACAACTGCTTACCTGAAATATATTTTTCTAAACAATTGCCTATTGTCCTTATGGAGACATACAGGCTGAGATTTCTCCTTTCAAATGTTACCTGATTTTCTTCATAGATTTTTTAGCATTTGTATTTATTCATAAAAGTTAGGACTTTGACGAGCAAAGATAAATCCTTGATTGTCTTTTTTCATAGGTATTTTCATTATGCTTTGAAAATACGTAGGTACCATCAGAATGACTTATGAAGCTTACTATCTCATAATTTTCGCCTTGATGGGATGGGATATAAGAAAAATAAACAAAACTGAATAAATAATTGAGGCGTACTCTACTTTTCAAAGTTCCCACAGGATTTTAACATTTCTATTATCATGTACAATCGCTACAAATCCGACAGGTGCTCTAATAATCTCGACGTGCTTTTTCAACAAATAAAAAGCTATTAAATCCTATAATTCAGCTACCGGCACCAAACATTGAATTAAAATCATACTTAATTCACCATGCACACAACCGCAACCGCATTTGACTCAAATCGCATGAAAAAGTCCATTGTTGGTTCGATATTGTCTATGTGCAAACCTTTAAAGAAAATTAATGCTCGTAAACATATATAAACAAATTTAGTTCAAGGGTTATTTACTAATTGAGGCATTGGTAAGTACAATTGTGGAAACAAGTCAATCGACGTGTGTAATTCGAATTAAGGGACTGTTTACAGGTCCATACTTTGCGTTCCGTTTATATTTTTTTTTATAAACGGACACTGCACATACGGTTTTCACACATGGCCTCACACCATGCGCTTGGGTCGCTTTTAGCCTTCGTTTGTAATAGATTTTTACTGAGGTAGCGCTTTTGAATTTGCACTTTAAGGTTTATAATTATACCAGGCATAATGTAATCTCTAACATATTTACATGTTGGAATATTAATTAAGCAAAATACTTTTATTTTGTACAACTAACAGAAAATACTTCAATAATCAGTCAATACATGTTTGCTAAATAGATAGTTCCTTAATCAATTGTAAAATACCAACCTTATCTCTTAAAAAATAGCGTTACCAAACAATTAACACCTAAAACTAGTAATAACATAAAAGCCCGACAAAAGGCAATTAATTAAGATGATTGAAAAACAAAAATATTATGACAATCAATTAAGAAGTAGCACAAGGAAACATTTAATTGATACAACTCATTGGTTCATATTTCTACGACATTCTTTTTGTACAGGCTTGTTAAAAATTTCCATTTCATTTGTAAGAAAAGTTACTGTGCCAACCCTTTCCAATTTATTTACTTTATGTTTGAACTCCCGACTTGACTTTTAATTATTTGTTACTTGTTAAAATTTTCTAATCGAACAAATCTTATATTGCATCCAATTTTGATTTATGATTGCTGTTCTATTATCACTATTCGAATGATGATTTATTGGTTTTAAGGCTCAGTATAAAAACGCAACAAAATACTAAATTGTTTGATAACTCAACAAGTTTACCTATATATTTATTTCGTGAGTCGCTTGAATTGATCATCGTTTAATTGGGATCAAGCCTCGTTATTTATATGTACTATAAACATACCATGTATTGGTAATTTTTATCAGGTTTTTGTAACCAATGCTGAATGAATTTGGGGAACCACCAAACTGTCAACCACAAAAATCATAGACAAAAAGCTTTTGTTTATAAAAATGACCATTCTCCGAACGTGCCGCGCTTTTTCGGTCCATCGGGCATTCCGTCAGCTGCCAGTCAGAGCGCGGCGGGGACCACCGCGCGGCCACGTATCAGGTTACCATCTATCGTCTTACGGCCTTCCTGCCCTACGTCTAAGTTACGTTGTACGTCCGCTTGGAGCGCTGTCACAGGCGTGTGTGACAGTTGGTAAGGCCGGGAGGGACATTTTTTTATTTCCTTCGTCAATGTGGACATTCTGGCGCGGGTGGGCTGTACATCACGATACACAATTCTATCATTAGGTACCTGGCCAATCTACAATCTAATGTCAAATTAGTTATCTGATTAATTATAACCTTTTCGGTTACTTCTAAGAACCACTATTGAATAAAAGAATTTGTTTACGGTTTATCAGTCAAGTCAAAAGAGGCGAAACCTCGAAACTACAAACAGCAATCTGGGAAATACATATACATCTATATTAATTGCAAAGTAACCTTACTGGAGAAGATCGTCCAACTCAATTAACATCACAAATTATTGTTTGCATACAGCGGCGCATTCTGAACCAGTTACCATTGTATGTGCAGCTGGTTCACTCGTTGCTATATATACAATTACTCTGGAGCTTTGTTAAACTCATTTTTCTTACTTCCTTATTTTTATTTTTCAATAATATACTTAAATCGGTAATTTCATTTAATAAACAGTCTATGTCAAATTAGTTATCTGATTGAATAAATTATTTTCGCGTACTTCAGAAAACCACAATAAGATGAATTCCTAATTAATATGCACTATATACCTACCCTGCAAAGGGCCTGACGCGTAGATATAGATATATACGTAGATAGATGTATTGATTTGAATTAAACCTATTTAATTACTTATTTCCACGATACGATATATTTATACAATGTAAAATTTACAATATTATAGGTATAACAAGCGTAAATTTTCAAAAAGCAAACAAGTGCAAATTGGATACTCACACTGTGGATTCCGTACTTTCCTTGGACCGTACTAACTTTGTTGAAAATGTGGAATTTTACAAATATATTCTATTTTTCTTCGACTTTTTTGACTAAAATTATATACATATTAAACATGTATATAAAATATTTTACAATTATTTAAAAGGTCACTTCATACATGTTGGATATAAAGGGAAGAAATGATAAAAAACTTTAGAGGAACCACATTGCAATGTATAATTTCGATGTCGCCGTAGTCAAGGAGACGGAAGGTCTGTATGTATATGAACCTAAATAATTTTCATGATGTAGCTAGCTTTTGAAAGAGGGATATAATTTCTGTTGTACCATAAATGTATATCTATATGGCTTACTACCATTCTTAAAGTCGAGATTCAGTTGCACCCTGCTTTTTAACAACCGAGGTTCTGCTAGATAAAAAGCAAGGTGTATCGAACCAGCTCGTCTGGTAAAATACCTCAGTTTTACAGAAAGACCGCAGCTAAATAACAACTTCCTTGGGGGTTGACGGGGATGACAACGCAAAAGCGGTATTCCTTATATTGTATAAAAACCAGTTGTAAAAAATATGCTAGCAAAATACAAAAAAAATAAAAACCGTTTTTCGCAATATCCTAGTAAAAATGTTTTTCTATTCACAGATAAAATAACTGTCCATTACTATACATTTATATAACCATTAGTCGTGAAATCTGTAAGTTAGCCATGTATATTGGATAGTTAACAAATCTATATGGGTATAAGAATAGGCAAAACAATCAGTAACTTTTTCTTCTCTAGTTGTTATCCGATTATCTATGTATTGTTTTGTAGCTATTGACGAATTTTATTACTTATAGATATATATATTGACATTAGTGTTTTCATAAAAAACAATTTGAAAATTAAGTCGAAAACGTGGAAATTCGTATAGGTTTTACCTAAAATTTGATTTTCAACTATTGAGGCAACACTTACAATACTAAAACGATATCGCCTTCTATTTAATTTTCGAATTTAATTTAATACACGCCTTTCTGACTTCATATCGTCATCGTTGGCCGCTTTATCGTATCAGGCATATCATATCTCGACATCGGAGCTGAAGATTGGTGTGATACGTGTGTGTATGTTTGCATGTGTTCCATGGTAATTATTATTTGTATTACTTATTGTGAGCACTCGCGGAATATGGTCTTATTTGTACAGGTGGAGTAGTCACTAATTTTTGTGTTACTAGCTTTTCACTTTCACTTTCTTACCGACGACCTTAAGGATGATGTTGATATAGAGAGGGAGCGTAGAGCTTTGGCGATCAGAGGTAATATGCTAGCCCGTAGGTTCGCCCGATGTGCGGACCAGGTCAAAATTACGCTCTTTAAGGCGTATTGTCAGGGTCTGTACACGCGCGGCCTGTGGATGGCGTATGCCAAAAGGTCGATAAACACTCTACGCGTCCAGTACAACAACATCTTCAGGATGATGTTGAAACTTCCTCGCTTTTATAGTGCCTCCGGGATGTTTGCACAGGCCCGAACTGACGATTTTCATGCAGTTATTCGGAAAAAAGTTGCATCTCTAATGAAAATGGTGCGGGGGAGTGACAACAGCATGCTGAAAGCTATCGCTGAGGACGTGCATGCACCTGTGCTGAGGCATTTCGTCAGGACTATGGCCGAAATAAAAGGTGTACACTCCGTGGTTCGTTGTCGTTGTAGTCCTCACGGACTGCCTCTCAGGTACGTGATATATTAAAATTGTCAGTTTCCAAATTTATTAGTAATGCTTAACATTATTTTAAGTTTCTGTCTACTAACCAATGGATCTATGTTATCTGAAATAAATAAAATTTAATAATTTAATTTTGTCCTCGGCTTCGTTTCTAGAGTCAATAATCGAAGAAAAAGTAACCTTCTCCAGGTTCAGGATTTTTTCTGTATAAATTTTTATTACGATCCATCCTTTAGTCCTGAATAGCTTATAAACTCAAGAAGAGTCAATTTAGCATTTATGTATAAGTGTGGACTAATGGTCACCCAGAGGTCGAAGTTTGCCCATAATTCCTCAACTTTTTAGTTCGAACGTTATTAACCCTTCGAAACCCGGTTGGTCGTATACGACCGCGAAATGTATGGGAAAACGTATGTAACGGGTTCTGACTGCTGGTACATTTGTCAAAGAGTAACCTCCATAATCACTGCAAATCGTATTTTTATTTTTTTACAAATTCTTCATAGGAAATATTGGCTTGACTAAGCTACATTAAAAAACCAATATACCTTATTCGACATTTTTTGATTGTGAACCCAGGTTTCATCCATGGTTATAAATCTTTCAACAAATTCTATTGGGTCAGCTTCATATAACTCTAAACAGTCGCGAGAAGTTGTGAGTCGGTTGCGTTTTTGTTCCACTGAAAGCAGTCGCGGTACCCACCGCGCAGACACCTTAGAGAATCCAAGTTCAGTAGTAATTATATGATATGTTCGCTCAGATGAGATGCCTACAGTCTTAACTATCTCCTCGACAGTCAATCTTCGATCAGATAAAATTAAATCACAGATTTTTCTTTGTTTTAATCAGTGGAAGCAGTCGAAGGCCGGCCACTACGGGGCTCATCTTGAATGGTCTCACGACCACGTTTAAACTCTGCCACCCAGTTTTTAACAGTCGCATACGAAGGAGCGGACTCACCCAAAGTAGCAGACATGTCTTCATGTATAGCTTTTGGAGTTAAACCTTTCAAATTCAGGTATTTTATCACTGCACGATGTTCAATTTTATCCATTTTCAAAAATAGCTCTGACTTGACTTACGGTATCACGTGTAAAAGAACAATGAGTTACTGTGAATAAACTAAACTGCTGTGCACACTTGTTGCTAAATAATGTAACTACAAAATGAGGGTAGTTATAAAAAAAACCAATGACTTTAACCATGTTAGGCTAAGAACTTTTCAAATGACCCTCGTATATATCTATATATATATATATAAATAAATAATAAATATTGTTGGACAATAATTATAATTATATATATATATATATATCAGGTTAATTAAACAACTAAAACACAAAAATAAATATAAACCCATTTGGATGCACTTGGCTGGAATTTACTACCCTTGCCATTAATTTTCCAAACATCCATATAAACATAAAAAAACATAAACATCCATTACCAGTAGACGGACTGTACTTGCCTTAATGGTATAAAAAATATACTAATTATATTAATTTTCCATCAGGTGTCATCCATTAATCGCGTGCTCCGCAACCTAGCAGCCCAGAAGGAAAAATCGAACACGCAGCCACCTTCCTCCGACTGCTCTACTCCTGTGTACGAGAGGCTTCGACTCCTGGGAACTCCTGGAGCTGCGCCGTCTTGGCCCAGAGCACCCTGGCCTGCGCAAATAGATACTAGGACACCGCCATATCAAATACACAGCTTAAGTCCGGGTCCCCAAGCTATAGCTTGTAATGGCGGCGATATAGCAGCTATGAAAAAAGGTAAGTTTAGTATAATAAATATATAGCTTTAAAAGTACAGAAAGGTTGGAAATTAGCTATATTAAAATAAAACCAACTACTTCTTTTATATATAACGCCAGGGGGCAGACAAATATACGGCCCATCTGATATATAACGGTTACCGTTGCCTATCAACGCTTGCGATACAGAATATATCGCTAGTGCATTGCCACCCCAGCTGCTAACACAGCAACTCCTTAGGAGCTTACTAGTAACCTCACTCTATCGCAGGTATACAACAACCCTCCAAGTAGTTGTTATTTGGCAGCGGTTATTTGTGAGGTACGAGTAGTTATACTTTCCCAGTCGGGCTACTTTGATGCACCCTATCTTCCTTAAAAACGCCCAGATTAAGGCAAAAGACTTATCTACTGTGTGGGAATCGAACCCATGAGCTTGGCTTTCAAGTGGCCATTGCTAACTCGGTAACCGGGTTCATCAAATAAAACCTTACTAATAATTAATAGTTCTTTAGTTTATATTTGGCGTCGAATGAAACATGAAACGAAGTAATCAGATACTTCAAATTTATTTGGTACCGATCCAGAATTAGATCCCAATAAATTTAAGAGTTGTAAACCTGATTGTAGCTTACTAAAAAAAACCATTACCAGCCTTGGCTCCAACGATTTCGAGGACATTTTAGCCGAAACGAGTGTAACGCGCACGGCCCTTGGTACTCTAAGGCTCTCTTCGTGGGCAATTCTTTGCTCTCATCAAATTGTTTAATTCCTTCTCCACGTATCTATTCATAGCTTTCTCCCCATTATGGGGCAACAACAAGCACGCTTAAACCTTCGTAGGTGCAAGGCACTTAAAAGACACAGTCTCACTGTGTAGTAGGCCTTACTCCGCCACTGCGCCACCATAATACTTCCATACACCTTCAGTAGTAATTAACAAGGCGCCTAGACCGTGTTCGACCATCTAGTTTATTTGGCAATGACAAGATTGTGCTAAAAGTAAAAGCCTTCTTAAACTCTCTCATATTACCTTCTATCTAAGGATGCTTTTCCATCGGCTTAATGAAACTAACAGAAGCGAGGCGGAAATTAAAAATTGTAAAAAACTGTCAAAAATCAAAAATTCTTGCATTTTTTACTCGCGTATCTATGATGGAAATATTGGAATTGCTGAGGATTTAGGTGACAAGAAACGGAATAATATTTAGTGATCGGTCTAACGTATATAGTGTAGTGTAGTGTACAAGAACGGAAACAGTTCCTGGATATGTACGGCGCAGGCCAGTGCCAAAAATCGCGGGTTTACTTCTTCGTAAGCGTTATCCTGTTTCCCAATCCATTAGGATTGGCGAGATCCACTACCTAAACCTAAGGATGTGGCGAAGATACTTATTTTTACATGGAGCGACTGCCGTCAGACCTCCGCAACCCAGAGGGTAAACCAGATCTTCCTTAGGTTAGGTCACACGTCTTTGAAATATTATTTCTTGGACGTGCGGACTTCCTCGCGATGTTTTTCCTTCATCGCCGAGCAAGTGATAATTACAAATATGTACATAAATCCGAAAAGACATATTTAGTGGTACATGCCATGTATTCGAACCGGGGACCTGTTGGTTAGGCCAGTTCTTTATCCACTGGGCTATCACTGTAATTTATATATCTATAATATCATTAGAGGGATGGAGGAATATGTTACGCTGTGAATTGATTTCATTCAATTTGATCTAACCTGCTTCGTGTGCTTCCGCCACCAATTAGTTCATGCTGCTTAGCGCCGGCCGGCACCCACCCACTACTGTTAGTAAATGCAACATGCCGACGCTGCCATGGCTGCTCCGGTAGTCTCTGCCTCGGCTGCTGCGGTCGTCCGCCATCTGGAACAGAATCCGCATGCCCCCACCACCACCATCGCTGCCACGACTGGCCTGGTCGTCGCTGGACACGTGTTTCGCCTCTCCACGAGGCATCATCAGGCGTTGTAGACGTTAATCGTAAGAATAACAAGCTACAAGAGATGCCGGAGCAGCCATGGCAGCGTCGGTATGTTGCATTTACAGTAGTGGGTGGGTGCCGGCCGGCGCTAGGCCGCATGAACTAATTGGTGGCGGAAGCACACAAAGCAGGTTATATCAAATTGCATGTAAATTTGACTTTCGCAAAATAACGTCTGAATCTATTAACTATTTTATTGATTTCATTGTCGTATGTGGGTGATATATGAATACCTCGCATGTACGTACTCGAACGGGCAAACACATACAGCTAAGTGCACACTAAGCCTACCACTTTCAACTTTGTCCTATTTTTATTCCGTACGTAACAAGACTTACAGTCGCACTTTGATTCTCACGCGTCATTTGCTCTTAACTGTACACACATAAGCTTGCAATGCATATGAATAAAATAAATGAACATAATTATAAAAATTGATTATTGAAAAGCTCGGTGGCGCAGTCGTGAGTGACGCGACCTTGATACCAGTGCTCGTGGGTTCGATTCCCACACAAGACAAACATTCGTGTGCATGAACATGTCTGTTTGTCTTAGTCTGGATGTTTTAAGAGAGGCAGGGCGCATCAAAGCAGCCTGTCTGGCGAAGTACAGAAACCTCACAGAAAACCGCAGCCAAATAACAACACCCTAGAGGGTTGTTGTGTTCCTACATGTAAGTCTCTAAGTCGTAAGTAAGTAAGTAAGGTCTCCTAAGGAGTTGCTGTGTTAGGCGCAGAGGTGACATCGCGCGAGTGATACATAATGTATTGCAAGCCTTTATAGGCTACGGTAACCGCTTTACATCAGGTGGGCCGTACGCTTGTGTCCAGACGCTGTATAAAAATAAAAATAACACTTCCATCTAGCTTTAAGGGTCTTGACGATAAAGCACCTAGAGCGAAAAGGTCCCTTTATTTGATTTGTCATTGATTGGCTTGTATTTGGCACTAGGTAATTCTTGGTCTCTTATTTTTTTCAAAAGCGGTAACTTTTTACTTTTATCACCAACGTTTTCATATAGCTGTACTTATTGTATATAAGTACCCAAATAATTTTCTATAGCTAACAAATAAAACCAAAACAACACAAAAGCTGATATCATAATGATTGTCAAATTGAATGCTGGTCAAATTTATCGAAGTGTATCGAAGTTCACGTAGAGAAGAATAAATTTTCTGAAACTCATTCAATTAACCCATTCATGAATTACCGATATTAACTCGAGCTACAGATTAAAATCTGTCTCGGCCACGCCAGTACAACAACGAAATGACAAAATGGCGAAAATAAAACAAAAGCGCGCCAAAAAAGGCAGAAAACCCACAACAGGCGGTCACACTGTCTGGCAACAACTTTTTTCACCAGTATTTTGATAGTCGATTTGCGGCTCCCCCTACGGGCGCGGTGCCGGGGAGGGGGCGAGTCCCGCCTACGATACCGTCAAAAACATTACTCTGCTCATCCGCTTGGAAGATTTAATTTTCATTTTTATCTCAAACATCCCCCTTTGTAGTGGTCTGTACTGTATCCAATTAGTTGGCTTTGAGCATTTTTCTGAAAGTACCACATAGCTACGGCGCGGAGTTATGGAATTTTTAATTTCGATCCTGTGATACCGATTATAACAGATTTAAAAGAACCTCACGTCTTAAACATAAAAGGCTAATTGAATAACGTTGTCTTATAACACAGGCATAACGTACACTTTACTTTAGTCTTCGCTTTCTTATTTCCTAAATAACTCCGCATTTATTAAATTGTTCAATAAATAAGATATTCTCAAAGTACTATTTTAAGAACTACATCCTGAAGATCAACGTTATCTATTACGTTTACAACGTTATCTACTTATAAAGCAGTATTGTAACTGATTTGTTGTCTAACTAACAATACGCAGCTTAAGTCACTGGACCATAACATGTTTTAAAAGAGATAATGTTCCCAGTATTCCCAATAAACTGGGTTGGAAAGGCTTTGTGATAATACCTTTCTATGTATGTATATCACGCCAGGTCCCTTGTGGGGTAGGCAGAGAGAACCGAGTGCCTTAAGACGCGATCCTTACATACTTCACTCGCTTGTCTTACATTCCTAGCCCTTATCATGCACTCCTTTCATAATACCTTTGTGATTTGTGATAATCCTCTATGTAGGTAACCTAGAGGATTTCTTATTCTTTGTGTGGGCTCTCTGAAGCTTTTTTTTCTCAACAGGACTATTACATTTTGCACAAATGACTGTCAATAATAATAGTCTGCCTTAATCAAATTGTAGCCACTGCAATGAAATATTCAAAAATAAAACACATTAAAAGCTGACACCTGTCGTCGTGCAGTGGTATCATCGAGAGTTCGGTGGGGCCTGGCTGAGGCGGCCACAAAGCGTGAAAGTGCCGGCAAATCGGTAAGGCGATAGCTCTCGAGCACGCCTCAGTGCCCGCCGCGATATTTCTGACGATTATTCGATACGACGTTCTCGAAGTTTGAGGTTACCATTATATAATTAACAATAATTGTAAATAATAGTAGTGTGTTTTTAATAAGTAATAATATATTAAACAATATTTTTTATTTCATTTAACATTGTGATACTGTTACAATAATAATTATTTACCAACAAACACAAAAAACGCGCACGCGCAAATTTCTGCCTGTCTTCACGCGGAGTCCTTTGGAATGCAGAGAGAGCTGTGCACCATATGACTCGGCCCTTGCACACCTAACTCGCTTCTTTAATTTGAACCCCTTCCGGTGACGTAGTAACGGCCCACAGGGGTCAACTAATAGTCAGTGTCAAAAAAAAAATTCTACCTAATTTAATGTCTAACTCTGCTATTTATTATCTGCATCAAAATATTTTTTAGTAGATACACTTTAGCTTAGTATAAGCAGTGATAGTACAGTGGATAAAGAACCGGCCTATTGACCACCTGATCCCCGTTTCGAATCCTGGCTGGGGCATGTAACACTAGTTCGTTTTTTCGTATTATTTGTACCTACATATTTGTTCGGCGGTGATGGAAAACATCGTGAGGTAACCTACACATCCAAGAAATTATATTTCGAATGACGTGTGACTTTATCTAAGTAAGATTTGGTTTTCTCTATGAGTTGCGGAGGTCAGACGGCAGTCGCTCCATGTATCAGTACATTAGCCAAATCCTGAGGCTTAGGTAGTGGACCCCGCCAATCCTAATAGATTAGGAATTAGGAAAATTAGGAAAGGAACGGGATAACGCTAAGAAGAACAAGAAGCCTGTATCAAATAAATATAAAATATATAAAAAACTTCTCATAAGCAGTAATAGTACAAACAGTAATCAGTCTGCGAAATTAACAACGGAGCACGCTTCCTTCTTCTTTTTCTTATATTAACACCAACACTCCCTTCCAGATCAACTCTTTAATTACGAGTACATCTCCGTTGTGAACAAAGAACACAACAGCCAAGCGTTACTCCCAGATTTTGTGCGTATATATTATGCAAAATCCATTTTGGCATTTATACCAAAAAATCAAACGATACCGAACCTAAAACCTATTATTTTAGCGGGTACCATAGCCTATTAACGCTTGCGATATATTCATTATCACTCGCGCGATGCCTCCTCTGCTGCTTACACATCAATTCCTTAGGAGCTTACTGGTAACCACACTCACACGCATGAACACAACAAACCTCTAAGGAACCTAAAAACTTATTTAACAGATTGGAAATACTACTAATTCCAAATAATAATATTAGACTGATATTATATATAGGAATAACCGAAAAACGGTACGTAAATGCCAATACTATGCATTTGTTAATAAAACGTGTTTAAAGTCTCCGCAAACTTCAATAAAAAGATAAAAATCTAAAATGATTACAGTTGATAATCTTATTATTTATTCGTAGTTGATAATAGTTTATGTACCTACTTAATTAAATACAATAGGAAAATGGAATAACGTTCTTACCCATAGCATAGTTTCAGCAATAATTCTTTTCAAATTAATGAATGACAAGTATTTTCAAAATCACTTTATCACATAATCTTAATTAATAGATAATTAATTACTTAATCACATAGAGCTTTCTGTTTGTACACGTGTATTGTAGTACGTAACGTATTGTTACATTCACTTATTTCGACAGCATAGTTTTGAAAAAATAATTTAGCGTAAACGAAGTTTATCCGTTTTGGTATCTTAGTCCTGATTATTTAGGAGAAAATTAGTAGATACTTTCAACGGATAAATCTTCCTGTTATTCTGGCAACTCTGTGAAACCTCTGTGACTGGGTAAAATTACAATCAGAGTCACAAAGCCGACGTTTGTTTACAGACCGCTGTGTCAAAACAGTTGCATGCCTTCGGGGCACACTTTGTTACTGCTCACCAATTATCTGCAAGCGCTGTGCTTTGTGTGTGCGACTGATTCTGTGAGAAGTATCAACATTGCCATAAAAATATTTATCAATTAAGATAAACACAGATTTCAAGGCGTCAGTTGACGTAGCTAAATAGCGATTATTCCGAAATTGAACGACGCGCTCAATATTCTGATTTTTTCCATTTCTCGTTTAGCAGTTCAATTGATTTTAAATAATGTTGAAGATGAACAAGCTTACGGCCCACCTGATGTAAAAAATACATACAGTAACCTTTGAACGGTTGCAATACAAGAAATAAAGCTCACGCATAGTCTTCGACTATAAGCTATAAGCAAGTACTCAAAAGCTTTCGGGAACCCCACTTGCAGGGACACATTTGATGCGCCTGGCCTTTCTTTCGCCAGGGCCTCGTTTATCAATTAGCAACGTGCACCACGAGCAGGTCAGGTTGGTTTTGACTCTAAAGGTATTAATGAACCCCAAATATTCATTTGCAATATGAAACAATCATTATGCATAGTTATCAGAGCTCCTTATCTTGCTTTGAAAACCTGTAGGCTTGGAAGAGTTTCAACCATTGTTTCCTCGAAGCATTTTAACGCTACGAAATTTATTTGTGTACAATACACATCACACAATACCTTAAATACATTTGATATTAAGAAAATAAGGTTAACCGAACGTGAAAATGATCCTACCCTACATATTTCTACCGCCAAGCAGCTATGTTTATATAGCTGTGTTCCGCTTTGAAGGGTGTGATATGGCAGTGAAATTACTGGGTACTGTGACGATACATCCTTAGGCCACAAGATTGGCAGCGCGCGAATTGCATCGCCGTGGTGTTGCAAGTTTCAATAGACTACGGAGATCGCTTACCATCTAATGCGGCCAGCATGCATAATTATACGAATCCCTCCAAGACATTTGGACTTTATAACTCTATGAGTTCTATGATTCTTTACGCAGAATCATATCATCTACCCAGATCTATACCACAGGAGCCGTGCCCGAAATAAAAGTGACACATGTTTTAACTTATCAATTTATGCGCCACATAAACAATACAACCTATAGGAGTTATAAATGTTTCCGGAATAAAAAATCAAATCAATTCAGTCGTTAATATGATAATCGCAGTTGATATCATAATCCTAAGCAAATTCATATTTCAGTTATAATATATTTCTGTAGAATATTATAAGACCGATTGCTTTCCGCGAACACAAGCAAATTGTGAGCACTCGAAACTCGGCAGCAAGCCACATAAATTTGACTAATAGTGGGGAATCTCTGGGTAAAGCAGTCTTCGCGAAGGGGTCATCCCACGGAAACACATCACTGGGATAAAAAGTTGCCTTTTTATCCCAGTGATGTGTTTCTGTGGGATAGTGTGGAATAGTAGTAGATGAAACGCCGCCGATTCGTTAAAGATATTGATATTATAAAACATTCATATTTAGTACGATTCAAACATCTAAACATCCAAACTATCCCACGGGAATATATCACCGAGATAAAAAATAGCTTAATCCAGTACCTCATCTAACTACCTACCAAATTTCATCCAAATCCGTTCACGCGTTGCGGCGTGTTTTCACGATGAACAAACATCTACACATACATCCATACAAACCTTCGCGTTTTTAATATTAGTAGGATATTAAAAATAGAAGTTAAGTAATGCGATACTATTTAATGTATGATAAATATTATAAGGTATAGGAAAGAAGGGATTCATCTAATACAGCATTAATTAATTAATTAACAAAACATATCCCACCGTAGTATATATAATAGAATCTAAATTTCATCATTAATAAAATTTTGTATGAATGTAATGTCATTGATATAATTTTATACAATACATTTTTTATACAAAGGTTTTATTTGACTACTCGTTACTATGTCATATTACTTATACGAGTGAGAGATATATCTGATATATCTAACTGTAGAGAGGGGTAATGAAAATAAAATTAGTTCATTTATTTACCCCTCATAAGAACCCTTGCAGCACTTGAACTTGCACAGCAACCCTAAGCTCTTACGATAGTTTGAATATCCCATTATAGTAGTTTATGATACTGTTATATAAAAGTGGCTGTTACGAGTATAATCATGAGAGTGCGATTAAAAAACGGAACAGGTTTTAATTTTTTAAATTGTCACTAAAATGTTATACTGTCTAATTATGAGTAGTGTCAAACACAATTTTAATTACAGCACGTAAAAATATTTTAGCGATACAAACTATATAATGTTCCACAAGTAGTGATACATTGCAATCTTGCGTCTTTATGAATATTAGCATTAATACTATATTTTCCTTACTACTGGCATTCTCGGGCATTGTCAATAACTCAATAAATGAAGACATAGATCAAGTAATTGATTCCATTAAAAATAATAAATAAATTGAAAACTTCACTAGAGAAGAACCGAGTTTGCATCGATTTCGCCACAGACAATAAATTTATATCACCAAAAACTACAGGAACACGTTCTTGCTTCAATGAATATTAAATTATAAATTTAATAAAACAGACAGTTACTGGTAGATATATACTTCCAGCGTACAATATTCTTACTGTATATCGACGCGTTGTAACTAACCTGTTCTTTATTATTTTTATGAATATAATACAAATTCGTAATTTGAAACGGTGTAGGCACAGATAAATATTTTTAAACTCTGACATGATAAGGATCTTGGTGTAATAATTAATACTAATATTTTATAGTAGAATTTAACCAATGACTAATTCCCTGGTGGATACATAAACATTTTCTTAAGATGAACCCACAATGAGCCCCTTTACCTTGTATTTGATTCCCATCTACCAATATAGAATTTAAGAATATAGAAGCCCTTTTCTAGAACATTATTGAACTTTGTATCATATCTTTTTATATTACTTACTCCAGACACTTGGTACTCATAAGGTCACATTCACATACAAATCGAGACGGCAAACCGCAACACTCGACCTCAATTTAGAATTTTAGAGGTCATACAATAATAAACCCTTAAGAATTTTCATTCGACGAAGTACGAGACACAAGGTCAAAGTACGATCGCTGAATAAATCCATTAAGAGACGAAAACTAAATAAAACGTACCGAATAAAGGGAGGTGGCAACTCGTGATAAATGTTAGATGAAAAGGATAAATATATCGACTGGCCCTTAAGACGGACAGAGACAAAAACCCGTCTGGTCTCTTTAGATAAGGCGAAGAAAAATGTCGCGGGATATTTATTCGCGGGGTCCCGGATAAATGGTTATTACGGGGTTCCGTTGTAGTAAATTAGTGAGATGTATGGTCGTCCGTTGAATATTTATTTATTGCGCCCGTAAGTTATTGTCTTAACGTACTTGTGGTCGGGGAAATGAAGTGTTATTTGTCCCGACTAAAAGAACGAACCACGATTACAAGTTGTTCTAGTCTACATTTACATCTTTTGCGTAGACGGACAAGCGGTATTACCATTATGCACTATTCGTTACAATATGGCTACTTGACACAGATTACTATCATGAATGAAGTAATCTATGGAGAGCCAATGAGACTGATATTATGTAGTAACTCAATTCACCGCTACGGGTCGGGGGCAAAGTATAACGCACAACTCTTATTGGCTAATTCGCTAATGAACATCGCGGCACTTGGCTTGGCTTATTGGTTAAAATATTCTCCCATTGGTCAGTAGGCTCTAATCGCTGAAATATTTAGGCGCTAAAACACAACGTTTTTGGGACCTCACGGGGTGCCTTCATGCGCAATCAAGTGGTTTATTGCTTTGTGGGTACTCTGTACGTCTCATATAATTTATGCATTAACATTTTTTTTTATTATTTATAACGCATATTTAATTTTCATGGTTTAGCCACTTGGAAATATTGTAGCTTAGAAAAACGTTGTAAAACGTTTGAAGTCATTACATCCATAGGTATCAGTAGTGAGGAGCTTCCTCACCCGAAGGTGTTGTAAGGATCTACGTACTGTACAGTATGCTTCCTGCTTCCATATGGTAGTTGCCAGCTAGTTGCCAGACATGTCATTTTTACCATAGTCATTTTCCTGGTTTATCAGAAAAAAAGCAAAAGTAGTAGTATTCGTATGTAGATACAGAGCAGAAAACTATACCTTATTTATTACTGCATATTCATATTCTGGACACACAAATCATCTAGGCACCTGTTTTTAAGTACATCTATGATCTCGATTATTGAAATAATCCTATCCTGTCATATCAATTCACCCAAGAAACACATATTGTAATCTTTGACAATATAGCTTTGAATAAAATAACAAAACAAATAATAGAAGGTAAAATTTCAATACTCGTATATTCATGAAGTTAAACGCTCTGTAAATCTTGTGAGGACGTAACTAGAAATATGATAGTAAGTTAAACGGTACTTGTGACTTTATTAATAACGAGATGAGATGTCTGCAAAGTTCCACTATGTGCCGGCCATTGTCACCACGACAACTTCATATATACCCGTTCCACTAGTACATACTAGGCAAAAGCCTCCAATCGTTGGCCTGTAACCAGTAGTTTTCAACTTTCGGAAGCCTTAGCGACTGTCATCTTTTAACAACAGCCGGACTGACTGGTTAAGGTGAGATCCAAGGTATAGATGATTAATGAAACACAAACAAATATAATATATAATTAAATAATTAAAATTGAATTCATAAAATTCTGTCAACATAATACATGACACAAGACACATGCTAATTTTAAATTAAACCAGTTGAGAATGCGCAAGCTTGCACTGCCACAGGAACACCTGGCGCAAAATTTATTTTTTTAATTTGTCGGCCATTTTGACCATGTTCCTTAAGAGATAGAAACGGTGTTCCTGAACATTCCTATTCTACTTTTTTATGCTGAATCCGAAGTCAAAATTCGAATATTCGAAAAAAACGCACAGACAAACATATAGATTTCATATAGGAACGGTGTTCCTGAAAATATATGATCATGTTGTACAACTCTATTTTAAACATTATGTAATTTCGAATTTGCATTTGTTTTAGCATAGAATTTTTTGTGTTGTCAACATGTTTTTTTTTAATAAAAAACTTCTATAGGCTCGTTGGGCACTTTTTTGATGGCAAAAAAACACACATGAACTCGCGTGACCATCACACTCAGATACATATAGGAAAAAGATGTGTGTGAAAAATTGCCTTGCTATTAAATTTTTATTTAATAGCAAGGCAATTTTTTTGTTATTAAATTTTACAAAATTAATATGTATTTATAAATTCGTTTGTATTATATAGATAATAATCATTCTTTTTCATGTAAAACAGCGCTATAAATGAAAATTTTATTACTATATTAATGCGTTGATAAAAATATTTTCTAATAAAGAATACTTCCTAGAAATATTTCTTAACAAAAAATTATGTTTACGAGTTTGTGAAGCTAAGATGATTTTTTAAACAACGGACGGCAATAAGAATGCAGCTTGAAGTGGTTACCGTAACCTATCAACGCTTGCAGTATAGGAAGTATCTCATGAGCGTTGCCGCCCCTAAATCTAACACAGCACTCCTCAGAAGCTTACTTGCAAGACAACAATCCTCCAGAGAATTATTATTTGGCTACGGTTTCTATGAGGCGGAGATACTTCCCCAGTCCGTATATAAAAGATCGAATCTTGTCAGTTTAAGTTTACCAGCGCGCCCCATAATTTTACTTATCATGAAATTTCAATTATAAAATTCAAAATTTCAACTATTTTTTGGAGTTCAAGTTTAATGGAGTTAAATTACAGTGTATATAACTAATGTTACTATTCGTCGTTTTGAATTACATCGTTAAGAATTAAGTGATTGAGGGTCGTTATTCGGGAAATCAAACAATTTAATGTACTTGGGGTCTCTACATTTCGCCCCTGCAGTGACAAAATCAATTGACTTTCAAATATCGGTATTGAGTGTCTGGGAGACTAAACCAGTATTATTATAAATTATCGGTAATATCAATCTTCTAGTTCGAGTTATCCCGTTTCCTAACACATTAAGATAGACGGGGTCCGCTACCTAAGCCTAAGAATTTGACGAAGATACTGATCTTCACATGGAGCGACTGCTGGCAGGCCTCTGCAACCCAGAGGGAAAACCAGATCTATCTTAGGTTAGGTCACACGTCTTTCAAAATATAATTTCTTGGACGTGTGGGTTTCCTCACGATGTTTTCCTTCACCGCCGAGCAAGTGAGAAATATGTATATAATTTCGAAAACACGAATTTAGTGGTACATGCCCCGCCAGGATTCGAACCGAGGACCAAGGTCAATTAGGCCGGTTCCTTATCCACTGGGCTATAACTGCTCTCCTACGATTTTGGTAATATGAATATGCAGTAATAAATAAAGTAAAGGTGTCTGCCCTGTACTGACCTTCTTAGTCGTTCACTCTTGACAGAGTGGTCGTGGTCTCATGACGATGCATTTTCTTTGGACAATGCCGCCTTCGCGGTGCGTCTCCACTTGTTGCGGTCTTCAGCGTTACGGAAACATTGGACTATGGTGTTATCCGTTGCAACCGTTATCAGATCTGTCCAGCGCATAGGCGATAGACCTCGTGACCGCTTGCCCTCCACTTGTCCCTCGACAACGAGTCCCATGGAGTTTTGGTTTCGAGCAATGTGTCCGAAATATTTGAGAATTCGTGTTTGCACAGGCGACGATAATCTCTCCTTAATTTGTAGCTCTTCCAGGATCGAGATATTGGTCTGAAACGCTGTCCAAGGGATCCGTAGCAGTCGTCGCCAGCACCACATTTCGAGTGCATCAATCTTGCGTCGGTTTATTTACGAACTGTCCATGTTTCTGAGCTATATAGAAATATAGGGAAGACTAAGCTTCTCATTGAGCGGACTTTCGTGGCTTTGGTAATATTGCGGTTGGTCCAGTACTGATTACCTCCAATCAATCAATCAAATTATTTATTTGCATGAATACGGGTCAAGTACTTGGATAATATAATAAATAAAGGTAAAGGCAGTATTCTACCATTAAGGGATGCAAATACATGAGCCAAGTTATTAAACATTGCAGCTTTACATATCTCATACTAAATTATTATCACAATTTTTATTAATTTAAAATGTCGTTTTATTTTCGTTCATTTCAGACCGTTAGAAAAATTGATGACTCATATGATTTAATGTCAAAATATATTGCGTTTTAATATTAAATTTATAATACAAATATTCTTTAATTGCATAATATGATTTGTCAATTAGAATTTCTTTGATTCTAAAGTCATTATTATTCGTTTAAAGGTGACAAAATTATCAATCTCAAGTACATTTTTCCGTAGTTTATTATACTTTCAATAGGTGTCAAATTAGTACATTGTCGTGACATTTTCAAAGTTTAGACTATATCACTCTTATTTTCGAGAGTTTCATCGCTCCGTCCCTGTCAATACTGTTATAAGTTAGAGCAACCACTTTTCATCAGGTGTACCGTATAGATGTTTGCCATCTGACATAGTGTAAAAAAACTTCCCTGAGATTACTTAACCATGTCTAATACATTTTTGAAAATTAAAAAAAAAGAAAAGGTGCCAATTCAGGGTTTTTTTTACATAAAAGGTGATCTTTTGTATAGACACACTAGTCGCAACTAATTTGACTGCGATATTCACTTAAAATTATACAACGGCACGCAACTGTGTGAATACGACGATTTCAAACGACTCTTTGAAGTTATCTTTCTGCTTATATCGCTTTACCAGTCTGTACCGAGAGCGTAAGCACATCCAGACGTTTGTTTCAAATAAAGCCTTAAATTCATCCAGATTTATAGTCAAGATGGTGTACGAAAATAGCCAGCTTCAATGGTGGTATGCTAATACATATACGGTGTAGATCAAAGGGCCAGGCGCGCGCCGCCGGTCTTTGAGCGTGCCGACATGCCATGCCCGGTATATGTGAACACATGCATGTGTCTACGAGATGTTTGTATGTTTTGATAGGTACTCTGGTTATGTGTGTAATTTGCTGGGGTGTGATGAGTGCCTATATTTTATTAGGATTTGGAAAATGTTTATACATTCTGTGTACTAAGTATCGGGAATTTGTCAATAAAACAAAAAATACAAATTATTCATCTAAATTTATTTTATCGCCTTCAAAGTAGGCCCCATCGCTTGCAATACAACATCTCCACCGCTTCACCCAGTCTTCCATACATTTTTCATAGGCTATTTGCGGTATGGCCTTTAGCTCATTCAGCGAATTTTCTTTTATGGCTTCTATCGACTCAAAACGTTTTCCTCGAAGTGGTAATTTTAACTTGGGAAATAAAAAAAAGTCAGACGGAGCCATATCAGGTGAATACGGTGCTTGGTCGAGAACTTTTGTTGAATTTTTCGCTAAAAACTCTTTCACTATAATGGCTGTGTGTGATGGTGCATTATCATGGTGCAGCATCCATGAGTTGTGTTGCCACAAATCTGGACGTTTTCGGCGGATACTCTCACGCAAACGCTTCATGACGCCTAAATAATATTCTTTATTCACTGTTTCTCCCTCTGGAAGGAATTCGGAGTGAACCACACCACGGTAGTCAAAAAAAACTGTCAGCATCACCTTGATTTTGGAGCGACTTTGCCGCGGTTTTTTGGGTTTCGGCTCGTTTTCGAGACGCCATTCTGAAGACTGTTGGCTTGTTTGCATGTCGTACTCATAAACCCATGTCTCGTCGCCAGTTATTATACGTTTCATAAAGGTCGGATCCGTAGAAGCTCGGGAAACCATGTCTTCAGCGACATGCTTTCGCTGCGCTTTTTGAACAAAATTGAGCTCTTTTGGAACTAGTCGAGCGGCGACGCGTTTCATGCCTAAAATGTCAATGAGAATGTTGTGGACGGACTTAAAAGATATGTTCACCTCACTAGCCAACTCTCTCAGACTCATACGTCGATTTTCGAGCACTAGCTTCTTGATTCTGTCGATGTTTTCTCTGGTCGTAGCGGTTGAAGGTCTACCAGAACGAGGCAAGTCTACTACTACTTCTCGGCCTTCTTTAAAAGCCTTATACCATTCATAAGCCCTTGTTTTCGATATACACGATTCGCCGTAGGTATTTCGCAACATTTTTAGTGATTCACCACATGAAATATCATTTGAAACACAAAATTTAAGGCACACTCTTTGTTCAACAATATTTTCCATTGTAAAAATCGCCGAGGACTCAAAACTATGACCAACAAAAAGTGTAGTTTAAAACAAATTAAATGACAGATCCCGCTCAAATTTTGCGCGCTAAATCAGTACAGTGCTACCAACATGCAGTAAAAAAATTAGAACGACCTCTTTTACGCGGGTCTTTTTATTGACATATTCCCGATACTTTTTACACAGAGTAGTATATAACATAATATATCAGCTTTTTATTAATTGAGTTCCCAATTCGATTAAATTGAGTTAAAGGACGTTCTCGATTCGGCCAGTACTTTTTTTATATTTTTCCCTATTGAACCGACACAAAATCATTTTTTTTATGGAGGCTCTATCACCCTAATGTCTTGTATAAGTATCGTGAAATCAGTTTTCATGGTCTGTATTAAATATTGTGAGGTTCAGACGTAGCGCGAGTTAGTTAATAGTACTTCACAATATC
Organism: Pyralis farinalis; assembly: GCA_947507595.1. Classification (NCBI taxonomy): domain Eukaryota; kingdom Metazoa; phylum Arthropoda; class Insecta; order Lepidoptera; family Pyralidae; genus Pyralis; species Pyralis farinalis. The sequence goes on along the minus strand of OX382258.1, from coordinate 11,050,204 downwards.
GTAGAGCTATTTTTTAAGTTAAAGGAAAAAATAAAGTAAATTTACAGTGATTCGTCAGATTAAATGAGATTCTTTGATTTATAGATATATTTCCCTTGATACCATACCTCGCTACTTTTACTACATCCTTCATCATCGTCATCTATCAAATTTAATTAACGTTGATATTTTTTTTTTTAAATAGAATCTAGATCACCACATTTAACCTAAAGTCAATCTCACCGGCACGTGGCGCAACCTGATAAATAACAAACGTGGTTCTGGCGAGACTTAGGGCGTATTGAAGTGGCCCGACTGGGGATTTATCTACCTCCATCTCACAGGATATCGCAGTAAAATAACAACTCTCTGGAGGGTTGTTGCGTGACACACACACACTCACACTCAGTCGCACTCAAAATACCGTATAAAATTAATTCAATTCATCTCATCTGTTAAAAAATGATTTTGTAAACATGAATACGTGTGAATACACACGAGGACATATGTAAAAAGAAGCGAGCGACCTCAGTCTGCTATGTGTGAATAAATCGATTATCCCTTTGGTTTAGCTAATAGCGTGGCGCGTAGTTGAGTTTATAGAGCCGGCTACAATATAAACCAAAGTGTCTAATTAATTTTAAGTCAATTCCCTGTTGCCGCAACCTTTCGATTGCAGTGACAAGGGAACCTTTCAAAAAAACAATTCCTAAAAATCGTTGGATTTAGGTAAATAAATCAGTCATTTCTGTACTTAACTATTAGAGAATTTTGAAAATTTTCAAGGAGTACCACAATGCGAATGGTTACCTATTCGTATATCTTAACTTGTCAATAACATCCAGCGAGTTCAACAGAGAAATTAGCAGGCACCATATTGAAGAACTCAAAATACGTACACTATTATATACGCAGAATAATCATATATTAACGTGGTAATACCTAAACCGAACAGATTAGTACATACCCCGCCGATGAAAGAGACGGGACCCTCAAACCGAGGCATACACGCAAAATAGCAATTAAATCTGCCTTCATTACGTCGCACCCCAGCTGCCTGTAATGCACGTTCAAACGAACTCGCTGCGTCCTTTGATTTAACTGCATATACCTATGTATAACAAGGAATTTACAGTTGGGTTTTATCCCTCATTGGCTTCATCGTATTTGTATAAAGGTAACATCGTTCAAAACACAGCTTTGTAGTTTATGCAGATTGAGAGCTTATGTAATTTAGAAACCAAAACAACTGTGCTGTGTATTATTATAAATGTTATGGCGCATAAATAAGTTAAACAAAAATAGCAAGATTAGCAAGATCATTCTTACTATCATCCTATCAAATCCACAAACTCCATAATAATTGTCACTATTCACACCTTCATTTACCATATCCACGGCTTTAATTTTAATTAAGTTTCATACAAAATTACATCTTCATTCAAAGAAAATATTTTTAACTTTTATTATCGATTTGAATGAAGCTGTGACTTTTAGCAAAATGTCATTGTAGAAACATTTTGAACGAAATATGATGAGATAAGAATATCTAATCATTGCCTACAATTTACGTAAAACAACTTATTTATTACGAGTAGTTTGTCACCCTTGAAGTCAGCTAATAAAATTTAAATGCCACAATATTGTTTAACCACTTCGAAAACTGCGGCAGCGTTTCTAATAATTACTGTTGCGTATTGTCGCAGGTTTTTCACGCGAACGGGCCGCACAAAGGGTTTGCGGGCCAATAACGCATGAAACAGGATTATAAAACATGAAAACGCTCGCTAAAGGGCGGTTTTGGTCCCCTCCTAGCTTACATGTAATTATATCTGTTAATTTGCAAGGTGCTTTGTATATGTGAAATATATATTGGTTTACGGTGCGGGAACGAACGTATTGCGTTGACTATAGGTATATGTTACATTGGACATCGTTCAAGGTTTCAGGGTAAACTAAGTAATAAACTAATGCAATAATAAAGCTAAACATTTTTGAAATAACTTGCTTCTTTATACGATTTACAGTCGGCCTAAAGAGCCTGTTACTTTACAGGAGAAAATATTAAATTAAATTTCGTGTACGTCGTAAAAGGCTCCAACAATTTGGATCAAATTTTGTATATAGGTAGGTTTTGCTTTTTAAGTTTATCTATATAGAGGTCTTCTTCCTAGCGTTAACACGCTTCATAATTCATTGGAATTGACGGAGATTCTGATTATTACATGAAACTATAGCTGTTAGAACTCCACAACGCAGGGAGAAAACCAGACCGTTTTGTTAGGTTAGGTCACAATTCTTTCGAAATATAATTTATTTGACGTGTAAGATGGGTTTGTAGAAGGATGTAGGAGCCGAGGAAGGCCAAGACTCAGCTACCATGACCAAATTGATCGTGTTTATCAAAAGGTGATATCAGGAGCCTTAGAAACCGGCGAGCGTGCATAATAACAGCAATGAATGCTAAAGAAGCGAGTGAGGTTTGTATGGATCGGGTCATATAGCGGTCGGTTCTCTCTGCCTACCCCACAAGGGATTTGGCGTGAAGTTATGGATATTATAGGTGGATTTCCTCCCGATGTTTTCCTTCAACAACGAGCAAGTGATAATTGCAAATATGTACATAATTTGAAAATACGAATTTATTTACATGCCCATATCAATATTTGAATTGAACACATACCTATTCTTGGAGGTATCAGAAGGAACATAGGATACTTTTTATTCAAAAAAAAATGCGAGGGAAGCCGCCGATAAAAGCTAGTAATATTATAAATGTGAATGTCCGTTTGTTTGTTAGCTTTCACGCGAAAACTACTCAACCGATCATCATAAAACTTTGTACACATATTCTTGGAGGTATCTGAAGTAACATACTCGTAAGATACTTTTTATTAAAAAAAAAATGCGAGGGAAGCTGCGGGTAAAAGCTAGTTAAGAATAAAACTATGTATCCTTCGTCGTATCATTTCCCAGTTAATGCATTATGATTGGCGGGGTCCACTACCTGAGCCTAAGGACTTGGTATATTATTTTATATTGATTTTGATATGGAGCGGCTGTCCTCAGATGTCCACAAGGTAGGAAAAGCAGAGTTTTTTTAGATTAGCGCGGGATTCTTCAAGATGGTTTCCTTCGCCGCCGAGCAGGTGATAATGGCAAGTATGTACATAAATCCGAAAAGACGAAATTTTATTAGTAGTACATGTCCCAACCAGCATTCGAATTATGGACTAGTCGATTAATAGGCGAGTTATAACCATAGTCAAACCATGTTTATGGTTATATGGCACATTATTTCACATTTTGTTATTGGCCTAAGTTTTACTATTGTCAATAAACTAATTTAGAAATGAAAACAAAGATTTTGAAGAATAACTTGCTTCTTGATACGTTTTTCAGTCGGCTTATATAGAAATATGAATAGGAAGAAGGATTTGTAATGGTTGTATCAGCATGAAACTTTACCATTAAGTTACTATTTGAGAGTGATTATATAAGAATAATGTGTGTTTGATTAACGAGATCGAAAGTGGTTTTAATGGATTCAAACACTTAGGAATGATTGGTTCGAAGACGCGCGCTTTAAAGTAAATAACAGTTTTTTTTTATATGTACTTCAATATGTGCACAATACTTATCTGCCTTTTGCATAACTATGATAGAATGCCGTATTTACAAAACTTTAAATTACTAAACTTACTTACAAATCCTGGTGTGGGCATGTACCACTAAATTCGTATTTTCAGATTTATATATATTGTAATTATCACTTGTTTGCTGGTTAAGCAAAACATTGTGAGAAAACTCGTAAATCTAAGTAATAATATTTAGAAAGATGTGTGACTTAACCTAAGAAAGGCCTGGTTTTCCCTGTGGATCATAGAAAACTGACGGCAGTCGCTCCATGGCAAAATGAGTATCTTGGGTTAATCCTAAGCCTTATGTGGCAGACTTCGCCAATCGTAATGAATTTGGAGCCAGAAAAACGCTAGGAAGAAGAATCATATTCTGTTAATTAAGAGGAAAAAATATTATTATTATTCCTCTTTTTTCTTTTTTTTTTTTTTTTTATTATATAATTAACAGAATATGAAATAAATTTAAAAAGTAAACTCAATGATCATCCAGTCTAAATAATCAAGCAAGAAGTTAATAAGTATGATATATTTTCTTCTTTAGTCTTAAATTGATAATTAACCATGTCCACCGCCAATCCTCTCTAAACCCATTCTATTAATCGGAAATCCGTACCTATACCAGCCGTAAGTTGAATAATGATGATGATAAAGAATTATGAAATATAATATAAGTGTAGAAATACCTAACAGAACAGAATTGACATAAATCAAACCACACATATAATATGAATGATATTTGGAAACAATCGCTGTAGAAATGATAAATAAAAAAGGTGCGAGGGACGCTGGGCGGGGCGGCGCGACGGGCGGGCGCCCCGCCCACACAACAAACAACATATAATTATTGTATGTTACGACGGCGTGTCATCACGTGCCGCTTACTAACACAGTCGGTTATAATCCTTCGAATAATCCATTTAAATACAACCAGAATATTGGTGTGAATTGGAAAATTAAATCGCCTCGATTTCGCTTTTCCCATCGAACGTCTGAAATATTAACAAATATATGACTGACATCTAAAATAACTTAATGCACTCCTTATACTATAACTTACATCAATTGAAATACGTGAATAGTATAATATCAATACATATTCTAGTTGTTATTTTTTTTTTGTTAATCCCTAACCCATAAAATAGTACAGTTTCTCCCTCTATTTCTCTGCACTGACATTTTGGCCTCTAGAAATAAAACTATAAATGCGATTGAGATGCGGTTTTCACCAGAAAGTCAAACTAAATTGCATCTTTCTAATGGTATCAAATGGAGTTAATTTGATAACCGGAAGTATTTAAAAAAGTACATTTTGTAAAAGTAGTGGTGGGATCTGCGCGAAGCGCGAACTCCAGCACTTGTAACGAATAAACATCCAAAGGAAGAGTACTGGTGTACGCTGTAACACAAGCTTGCTTTCTACTGGCACCAGTCTCTTTCAATCTGCATGCTAGCTTAGCTCTAGTTATGTTTGATGCTGTTTTATACCATGTATTGCGACCATTGTAGATTCTTATGAGAAAATAAATATACATTATTATTATTAAAAAAAAAATCTATTACACCATTATCTAAAAATAAAAGAACGTGCTTATTATCCAACTGGTTCGAATCATGGTGGGGTATATGCTATTAAAATAGTATTTCGGATTTATGTACACAATAATTCATATTTGTAATTGTCACTTGCTCGACGGTGAATGAAAACATTGTGAGGAAATCCGCATGTCAAAGAAATAAGTGATACGCCTAAGAAAGGTCTTGTACTGTTCTGTTCTGGGTTTTTTAGCATTAATATCCTAAAGAAACAGATATAATCAAATTAATATAATATCTTTTATACATCCGCTTGACCAGAAACTAGCAACCCGTATGTGCACACACAGTCGGGCAGCCCATACGATGACATACTTCGACAGAAGATCCCCATTCCATCCTATCGAATACTTTTCACAGTTAATATCTCACCTTGATACTCAATGGCTAAAGCCTAACGATGTGTAAAATATACTAGAAGAACGAAAGCCTCATTAGCGATTGCTCCGAGAATCAATTCGTGATCTCCCAGATGTGCCAGGAGTCGCTTGTTTACCACACGTTCCATCGTCGTCTTGGAGAGGAAATGATTCGATGGGTATCTATACAAATAGCATTTTGTTGTATCAGTATTTTCAATAGACATAACCTGATACTTCATCGTAAAAAAAATATATACTGCGAGCATACTTCGATTCTTCGACTATGCACTCGAGTGCATAAGTACGAGAGCTGCGTTTCAAAATAATTTAATGAAACTTTAATACATAATTAAATCGATATTTTAATTTAAATCAAGCTAACACTTTTGCGCTACCATGCCAAGGTCTACCACAACACAATTTCTGACATTAAATAAGTGTATTTTCTAAAAGTATCACAGTAGCTCTACATTATCTTTATAACATTTGTTTTTATATATATGACTTGGAAAATTTTACCGCTACGCAAAAATCTTTTTAACTTTTAACCAAACCAACACCAGCACAGGTGTTGCGATAGCTTTTTCTCGACTGATGGCGATCAAATGTAAAGTAACTAGAGTACGATAATGAGGTTATAGAGACTCTACGAAATATTTAATCAATAGTTTTTGATGTCATCATTTATGTGCGAAACTAATATACTATAATTTATTAAATTATACACCCCTCCAAGACAAATATTATAATTTCAATATTTAATTCAGCCGGCGCAGTACCTATCACCTGTGGTCGGTCGAGCGTTGCCCTTTCCCGCCATTGCGCAAAATGGCCGACGCGTGAACAGACTACCGATTTCCCTTTATCCTTAGTTGGTTTTGATAAATGCCTCGCTTTAAAATAAATATCACTGTAGCATTGTTTTTCAGTTTTGAATAATTTAATTAATAATTAAAAGAAACACGGAATAAAAATATTTTATAAATAACTTTGGTAAATATTTTATTTAGGTAAGAAATGCTAAATAAGTATATATTACCATCGCCATTTCACACGCTTAATTTGAATAAATTTTAGATAGTTGTATTATAATATACTTATTATTTGTTGTACTACTATTCATTAAAAGTGAGACAGGTGATAAAAAGCCATCAAGTGCTAGTCCGACTCGCGCCTTGAATGTTCCGTAAAAAGATATTTTCGCAAATTATTATCGCAAATAAAGTTTTTTTTTGTGATGGAACTACAAAATTACTTTTTTCGGATTTTTTCCTTTACTTGTGCTACATGATATTGCTTTATACTGAATTTCATGACTCTAGGTCAACCGGAAGTACCCTATAGGTTTTGATTCCCTTGCAAGTGTCAAAATATGCACATTCGCGTGAAAAACCAATTCGCAAAGAGGCATAAACAGTTGTATCTTTTGATTGCATTGACTAAGAAATATGTTTTTTTTCACTGTTCAAAGGGATTACAGGGACATACAGATAAACATATTACATTAATTTTAGCTTGATAGCTCAAGATGAAATTAATATCAAATACACCTGTGCCTGAGAAAAATGTCTTGACAGACAGACAGACGCACCGCCAACAAAGTGATCCTTAAGGGTTCCATTTTTTCTTTTAAAGTACGAAACCCTAAATAATGAAAAATCTGGTTAATATTACTATTTTGACTTAAGTATATAAGGTATTGTACATACTACGAGTATATTATCATTTCGTCAGCGTATTCAGTATCTACTCATGTAAGTAAATAAGTATAAAGAACGGGCGAAATATATCGCTGGATTATTTTTTAGATACCTATAGTAGAGCACAAGAGGCAAACAAAACGTCCCTCCCTCGCGGTGACACACACAGGGGAATCGTGAAGTCTACACGTTATTTTTGCGATAAGCCAGTTTTGTTTATGGGTAATCCGCCATCTTGGCGCCAAAAAAATCTGACATCCGCAATACATGTTACTTAGAATTATATAATACATAATTAAAATTTCATATTCATTTGGTTTACATATTTGAGCAACTTATTCCATAGTGAAATCTCCAAATCTATGGTTTAGCGCACTGTGTGAATGTAAAAATGTTTTTTGTAAAAATATTTCGTTAAATTTTATAGAAATCTCAATCGCACTATTATTTAATACACTGATGACTGACTTCAGACTGAATTCTACAGAATGTAGAAGGGAAATAGGCAATTAAACTAAATTTATTTGTATCACTGTGTACAAAAAGACCATTTTTTTGGGTCTTTTCACGGATATTTCAATTTTATGTTGAGATATTGTACGAGCTCAATCTCCTTCGCATCTATGTCTGCCAAGAATGTCTGACTGTAGGGCGATAGCGGCAGCAAAATTTCAGTCTGTCAATATAGTAATCAGTATACAGTATAACCAATACAGTAGTCAGCGTTTCAATATAGTAATGTACCTACTTACTTATCCCAGATAATTTACTTCCAATTTACAGTATTGCTGCTATAACTGCAAATGTCTTATTTTAAAATGTCTAATGCTATTAAGAAAAAGCGGCAGCTAGATATTTTATGCTTTTATATAGGTACCCAAGAAACTCGCATATCGAAGAAATTGTATTTGGAAAGACGAGAAGAAGTGTCATTTAACCTAAGAAAATTCTGGTTTTAACTCTGAGCTGTGGACATCTAACAGTAGTCGCTTCATATCAATAACGAATGGAATTTTGCTATACATCGATCATTCTATCTAATTATAATAATATTTAAATTAGAGACGTCCACGCCTTCCACATAATTCCAGGATGCGATCTTCTACCACAGTGGAGGTACAACTTCTTACTGTCACCTCTTTGATGAAAGCCTCTGTTGCGGTAAGTTTTATGTACCATAATACCATCCACCATAGAATCCTACCAACATACTAGACAAATCCAAACAAAAATAGCTACACATTCCATCAGATAAAACAACATGGAGGTATCGCAAATTTCATTACAAGTCAGGAAAAACTACGTATCAGTTGATAGGACGTTTCCACCGTCCCTAGACATTGAGTGACAGTAAATATGACGCAGACACGTCTATTATCTGATACGAATCTGTACACGGCATCATGTAACATTAATGTTCTCGCGCCTGACAGATGGGCTTCAGATACAAATCGTGTTTTACCATCGATGAACCAAAACGACGTGGGAATATCACCCTTATGCTTTGGTGATACAGCGAGGGTAGGATTTTATGATGTGTTGTTGGATTTGTAGTTATTTTGGGGTGTATTTCGAAGTGTCATATTCGTTGTGTTGAAACTTCGGTATAGTTATAAAAATATAGTTACTCTATCTAAAATCATATTCTAGAATAATCACACATTTTAACTTTACTACTATATTATATTTTCACACCAAGTCCTTACGGGATAGACAGTGATAATATAACTCGCGGCACATAACTCGATACTTACAAAACTAGATCGCTTCTGCACATGCATGGAGGTATCTAGACCTCCTAGTCAGATCTCCTGACATCACCAATTTGGTCACCGTAGTATCGTTTTACATTTTCACTTACATTCTTATAGCCAGTACTCTCAGTAGCCAGTGCTTAGCGATGGAATAAATTGGAATATAATAGTATATATAATAGTACAGTATATAATAATTGCACTAACTGCAATAATTTAAATGATTAAATTGGGTTTTATTCAATCATTGGATGTAAATAAGCCCATTTAATTTCTTAATACTATATACTACTACTTAATTAGTCTCTTGGTAACACTGTTAGTATTTTAATTGGGACTAGCTGCTACAAACTTGTGTAGCTTGTGCCAATGTTAGACATAGCCGTAGCACTCACATGTAATGTAACTTTCTAGTAGTGAAAGAATTTTCAGAACCAGATCTGTAGTCCTAGAAATTAACTCCTAATCTAAACGAACAGACAAACGAAGGAACTTACTTTTTTATAATATTAGTTTAAATTTGGACGGCGGCAACACAAAGAGTATCTCTCCTGTTACTATCACAGCCTATGCCGCACTTCCATAAGAGATTCTCACCAGGAATCACACTAAATAAAACTTATCAACTCTCGATTAAACCAATATTTTGACTGCCGCCCTCTATCCCCACTCGTAGTGTTCCTATTTAAATATATCTGTGTTCTCTCTACTTTAACAACCTGCCTTGCAAAATCAATGCTACCACTAAATAGAAGTTCGGAACAGTTTTTGACTCAATTAAGGTTCGCGAAACATAACTGAAAGTGATATTCAATACGTTTTTAGTAAGTAACAATGAAAAATACATTCTTCATTTCTTAACAAATTGCATAAATTTGAAAAAAAAAATGTTTTAGGTATGTCACACATTTAAATGTGAAATCCTCCATTGAGCAGTCAGAACCCGTTATATACGTTTTCCCATACATTTCGCGGTCGTATACGAGTTTCGAAGGGTTAAGTCATTTTTTTTTCAAATTTTCATTTAATAAATAACTCTCTCAAAATTTTACTTGTGGAAAGAGCCTCCTATGAAAAAGAGACCCGGCATTAAGACGCACTTGCCGTGTAATTAATAATTATTCTGTTATTCTGCCGTCATTTGCCTTTATACACATAAGTAATATCTACACTTATATGTTAAGCGGAATATTATTTTTATTTGAAAGCGCTATAATCCCTGAAACAATCAGGTGGAAGGTTATAGGCTATTCTACATCACAAAACGCCGAGAAAAAGTAGGAAAGTAGAATAAGCGATTACCACGGGATACCAGGATATGCGTGGACGAAGAAGCTGGTTGCAGCTAGATATTAATGTAGGTAACTGCTATTCTAGAGAAGCATAATAGTTTATTAGTGTTTCCCGATCCTCGTCTAGTTATCGACCGAGCACAACACGCCCGCATTGAGGTAAGCTTTGGCTTTTCAACTGTCTGCCTAATGTGAAGCTTTTACCTAGCGTGGCACCGCTCGTTACTACCACCACTGATATCGAGTCCCGTAGCGTGCGTAGCGTCCTTCTTCTTCTGGTACTATTTTTCACTCACAATTCCCAGGGAATTGCAATCTGGCTAGTCTTCGATGAGCACAGTTGGATGCTCATAATGAAATATCATCCTATACCATTATTACTTTATACACTATGAACATAATTTATATATGCGTAATCTCCAACGTTATGACACAAAACTAAACTCTTTACGTAGCTCATCGTGGTACCGGGCGCTGTAAAAACACTCCAGCCGCGTACGCCCCTACCATGTAACTTGACTCATTCATGAAATATTTTTTTTGTAAATACTAAAAAAAATATTTTGTAGTATTGTACACGTATTCTCGTATTACATTATATCGAAATTAAAACGAAAAAGGGCGACAAATACTTTTATTTAATTAAATAAGAAACAGTAAATAACTGCCTAATATTAATATATAACGTAATAATATTCCATAAATTTACAGAAATAGTATTTAAAGAAAGTATTCAGTACGCAAATAAGCAATGACAATTAACCCACAAAATTTCACGAACGTCGTTTTGTTACCACGAAATTGATAACAACCTGTTTCAACCTAAGTGAATTTCGTAATTAAGTGCCGAAGTTATCTTCAAGCAAAGAAATAAATTATTAGAAAGTCGTACTTAAAAATCTTTTATACATAACGGTTTCCTTACAGTTCACAAACTTCAAACGCTATTTCCTCAAAATGTTAGTTGTAAAGATTGACATGTTATTGCTTGTGTGAAAATGTCTATCACTGTCCATCATTTGCTCTGACTAATTAGGTATTATTCATTTATAATAATCTACTAAATATTAATACAACTTTGAAAGATAACGATATACTTGAAACAATAGTCACAATGTACTGACTGAAATTGCGTAGAACTCGTAGCACTGGCGTAGCGTAGTGCGGCGTAGCGTACAGTAACCGTCGGTTTCTGTAGAGCGAGCTGTACAACAATTATGTATTGTGGCTTCGTGGCCAATCGTTATATTCTTGCAATTGGGTGAGGTCACAAATTAGATTCTGAGGACTGATGCATTACTGAGAGCCGGACGGAGAGCTATACATCTGCTTCTTCGTGCTGCAAGCCCTTGGTAACCCCTTCACAGCAATTGATCTAAATGGCGGATTATTGATTTTGACGAGCTCGGTGGCGCAGTGGTGAAACGCGTTGGTACGCTACTTTGACACCAACGCTCGTGGGTTCGATTCCCACACAGTACAAACATTTGTGTGCATGAATATGTCTGTTGTCTGGGTCTGGGTGTTTTCAATGTATAATAAGTATGTATTTACAAAAAAAATGTATTTACGTATGTTTATCAGTTGTCTAGTACCCATAACACAAGCTTCGCTTACTTTGGGGCTAGGTGGCGCTGTGTAATTTGTGCGACAATATTTATTTATTATTATTATTATCTTTCTACTCACGGGTATTAATCCCGGTCATTTGATAGGCTTGCGCGGGGATAAAGATCCAACGCGTAGAGGCCCCTTAGAAAAGATTGTATGTAATGTTGTACACCTGCCGTGATCCGCTCCAGGGGATATCAATGGGGCAATATACCAATGAACAGGCCACGGCAGGTATTGGGACTATTGGAAATATGTCGGGAAAAAGTGGGCTATTAAAGTGGCTATTAAATTATTTATTATTATTATTATTGATCTAATCTATATTCTGCGTCTAAAAATATAGTTATCAAATGGATGTACTAAGATTTTATTTTAAATGAAACGCGCGTACGATCCTAATGTAAAATTTGCAGGGTCAGTTCAATTTTTGGAATAACGCCATAATACGCTCTTCCATCTAACTCGAATGCTACGAGATTACGTAGTCGTAGACGTTGGGGGTTTTCGTTAAAATAACCTTGCCACCTGAGCAGTGCCTAGCGGATAAAGGAACTGGCCTAGTGACCATATGGTCCCTGGAACGAATACTCTCATTTACCACTAAATTCGTGTTTTCGGATTTATATATTTGTAATTATTACTAGTTAAGTAGTGAAGGAAAACATCGTGAGGAAACCCGCACGTCCAAGAAATTATATTTCTATCGATGTGTGACCTAACCTAAGAAAGGTCTTTTATTTTTTTTATAATTGTCGGACAAATTACACAGCGCCACCTAGCCCCAAAGTAAGCGAAGCCTGTGCTATGGGTACTAGACAACTGATAAACATACGTAAATACACTCTTCCTTGCAAATACATACTTATTATATATAGAAAATACCCAGACCAATACAAACAGACATGTTCATGCACACAAATGTTTGTACTGTGTGGGAATCGAACCCACGAGCGTTGGTGTCAAAGTAGCGCAACAGCGCGTTCCACCACTGAGCCACCGAGCTCGTCTGTCTGATTGTCCCTCTGGGTTGTGGAGGTCTGACAGCAGTCGCTACATATAAAAATTAGTATCTTCGCCAAATCCTTAGGTTTACGGAGCAAGCCCCGCCAATCCTAATGGATTAGGAAACGGAATAACGCTAAGAAGAACCTTCGTTTTTAAATATTCTAACAGTAAAACGTTATTTTTGTTTTATTGTTAAATTTATTGATAAATGAATATTTTCCGCAAATACAGCGGCATGATTGTTTCTAGTAAAAGCAATCATGCCTTTTTTAAATACTAGAATATTAAAAAAACAAGCACACCCAGCTGAAAAGCAAGGCCAACAAGCTTACGACCAACCTGATATTAAGCTGTTACCGTAGCGTCTGAACGCTGTCAATAGGTACTAGGAGTATCGCCCCTACTGTTAACACAGCTACCCAACATAACTCATCAATTTCTTGTCATCTGCCATAAGGTGGACGTATTTCCTCAGTGAGGCGGATATTATTGAATACGAGTATGGCTAGCGCCTCATTTGCTGGTTGGCAGAGTGCACCACATGCGGATGAGATTAGCTTATCTTTAAAGACATTGGTGAATACTTACCACCTAAAACTCATACCCGTTCTCAGTGCATCCCTAAAAATACTCGTAATATTGCTACAAATTATGTTCTCTATAAATTTAATGGATCCAACACTTAGGTATAATGGAGTTAGTTTCGCTGTGCACTATGCATTGTCTGTCAGTCAGTCACAATACTCTTTTGATATATCTATAGGAATTAATAAATTTGAAGTGTTTGCTTGTAATGTATACAAGGTAATATGAATGTATACTAGGTACTTATACCAAAAAATCATAATTTTTAATTTTTGCCTGTTTGTTCATTCGGCTAATCTCCGTTCGTACGTCCGTTCGGCGAATGAGGGAACGCGGAAAAGATAAACCCCGTGAAATTGTGAACAAATTCCACATGGACGAAGTCGCGAGGACGCCGCTGGTTTTAAATAAAATAAACATGTTCATAATTGTATATTGTTTTATTTCAATTCGATACATATGTATAATTTAGTAAATAATAAGTTATCTATGAAGCGGCAAACAAGTAGGTATACACGCTTAACGATAAGCATCTATCGTAAACACTTTAATAAAAATTTAAACACTTTATTGTTTAAATTTATAAAGTTCCCATAAAATATTCCCAAACAATAATTCGCATAATTCAAAATTACGCCATCTTATCGGGCAGGTAACTCTGCCAAACTAAAGTGCACCTTGTCAAATCCACCACTCCATTATTAGGCATACATTTTTAGCCGATATGGTTATCTCAGTCGGTAACGCAGCGGGGTTACGTGTTAGGCCGCCGTTATCGTCAGTTTCTGCATGAACGCGCGCGTTACGGTGGCCCCGCGCCCCTCTCCCTTCACCGACTCCCCACCGCTCCCTCCCTACACCCCCTCCCGACTGGAGACAGCGCCTGTGAGATCTTGACACTTGAGCTTAATTTATTCACGGAGTTAGTTTAGGGATCCTGCTATGTTAACTAACATTCGAGATATACGAATATTGGCGGAATGACTAGAACGTACCTAAGACAGTAATAAATATGAAGTGTAATTTACAATTTGGTTGAGATAATTGACGACGTATACAAATATATTAATAACCATTGGTTACTTACATGGCTTGACAAGGCCTTTAGTCGAGAGGCTAACGAATGCAATAATAGTCAATAATTACTAAACACAACGGGTAGTAGTAGAAAAACAGATTGTAAGGTTTGTGCTACTCAGTCACAATCCAATAAACCAATTAAGTGCTCATTAAGGCATCACGCGAAACGCGCGAGTGATACTTTTATGGGACACATCAGACAGGGTTCTATACTTGTTGATATCAGACATTGATATTTTGTCAAGCTATGATGATAATATTTCTTTTTCTTTCTTCGCGTTATCTCGTTTCCTAAACTATTAAGACGGGGTAAGCTACCTAAGCCTAACGAGTTCGTGAAGATACTGATTTTTCATGGAGCGACTACCGACAGACTTCTACAATCCAAAGGGAAAATCAGATCTTTTTTAGATTAGGTCACACGTCTTTCGAAATATAATTTCTGTGGAAGTGTGGGTTTCCACACGATATTTTCTTTCACTGTCGAGCAAGTGATAAATATGTACATAGATCCGAAAACACAAATTAAATAAAAACTATGATTTTATAATAAAATATGATGAGCTATATGTACTTCAATTAAGAATAAAAGAAACTATTTTACGTAAGAAAACATACATACTTGTATAAATATATGTATGCATAAGAATTACTCGTTTAAAGTAATAGACATGAATTATATACATTAAATTAGTAAAATCATGCTGTTTTCTTATATAAAATAATAAAATAAACTGATACAATACAATATCACAATTTTTTATTTTTTATTTAATAATTATTTATGATATTATATTAAAGATACGAGGAACAGCGATAGATTTGTAGCTAAAGAACATATTAACCGACTGATCCATGGTTTGAATCCTAATGTACCCTCAATTGGTGTTTTGGTAATCATGTACTAATTGTAATCATCATGTGCTTGGCGGTGAAGAAAAACATCGTGAGAAAATCCGCACATTACCTAGAAATTATATTTCGAAAAATGTGTTACCTAACCTAAGAAAAGAAGAAAGGTCTGGTTGGAGGTGTTGGAGGTGTAACGGCTGTCGATCCATATTAAAATCAGTATCTCAGCCACATCCTTAGGCTTAGGTAGTGGACGCTAATGGATGAGGAAACGGGATGACGCTAGATAGAAGAGTTAAAGAACGGATCGAAAAGTTCGGTTCTCTCTACCCACAAGCGATTTGACGTGAATATAATATATACACACAAAACGAATAAAAAAAAGGTTGAGGTATGTGTGGCTCTTGGTCAAAGCTAACCTCTCCTGCATTTATATCGAGCACGTTATTCCATACAAGCATATTAACACGTATACACGGAGAAGGTTAACCAACAAAGTGTGAGCGATTTGATTCTGAATGGTGGGCTCTGAAATTCGAGAGCACTGATAGCCTAGTGGATAAAGAACCTATCCGACGGATCAGGAAACGGGATAACGGAATAATTGGAAGAAGAAACTTCGATGTGGATAGAAGAGTCTGTAGAGACCGATGCTCTTAAAACGGTTGGGCCCACTATTTGATTGTCGGTAAGCCGATTTGTTGGCCTTTTCATGAAGTACGTATCCAAGAATAATGGTGAAATTCGGTGAAATGCATTTGGAAGGTTTTCTGCGGTTATATAGATTTTGAAAAAGCATTTTATAGGGTTGGGTGAAAGCATCACATGTCTGGTCAAAACGTGACATTTTGCTACGTGCTGTGCAGTCCGCTTATAAGACATGCAGTGTGCAGAGGTGGACGGCAGCTTGTTACCTTGATTTGGCATCAATATAGCTCTCAGACAGCGCTGCGTGCTGTCGGCTCTGCTGTTCATTACGTATCTGGACCATTGTCTGCAGAGAATAAGATTTATGAATGTGAGATTGCGAATGGGTGAATGGTGAATTGTCTACTGTATGCAAACTATGCCGTATTATTAGCACAATCGCCATTCGGACTGCAAATATTACTCACAACGATGATAAATGATTGTATGAAGAAGACTTACAATTGAATGCGAAGAAAATATGTTAAGATATTTGAAAGAGAGGAAACCAGAACGAAAACTAGGTTTACGGTGGACGATATAGCGTTGGAACCAGTAATGGTTTGGAAGGGACGGAATGTACACGGCTGATATGGAGAAATTAATGAGTGCAGAACTCGGTCTAGATGCGAACATTGCATTGCACTAAATATGTGGCGTAAGTGTGGGATGAAGTAAGAAAGAGAGTTAGTATCAGAAATAGTATCCGTATCAAGATAAGAAGAAAATACATATTTAGAATAGATAGAATAGATAAAAATAGGATAGAAAATATAAATCACAACAACTGTGTTTTCAAAATAACTCTGCTAATCTGCATATATCTATGTAAATAGAAGAACAAGACTTGTACGGACAAGTTAACAAAACTAATAGTAGTGCATTTTCTTTCACAATTACATATCACCAATTTTAAAAGTCATGTGTTAATTTCAACGCAATTTTTTTTTTATATTAAATTACAATAAACAAATAAATAAAGTTGATGTGTATATGTATGTTTTATAAGGCCAAATTAACAGGTTTTTACAAAATACGTATGTATGCACAGTACTTATCATAAAATCATTGTTTTTTTTTTGTCTTGATGTCTTTTTGTTCAGGCTAATCTCCGAAACGGGGATCAATTTTAACGGAAGTTTCACTGGCAGATAGTTAATATCGTAGGGAATATCTTAGACTACTTTTATCTTTTAATAAATAGGTGTCCGCGGAAAAAATCTCTTGACTCGACTTCAATTCGATTCGGAAGAAGTGACACTAGTTCGAAATAAAAATTAAATACTTTCACTAATACTCGTAAGTAGCCTTTAATGGGAAAGCACTTACGGACCGTGAAAGTGTTTATACCTAGATTATAATACACACTGTAACGTTTGGTGGAAACCGACATAATCAAGGCTAAGGATCTGAGGAAATTAAAATGAAACAAGTTAGGTATTATAAAAGTCTTACGAACTATGCTTTCTCCTACGTATTAATGACACTTATTTGGTTATAAAGCAGAGACAATGGGAATACTTGATCTGGTTATAGATAACTCTTATAGTACTATCATCATCAGGCATCCTACCTCCCGGTGACTAGTAAACAGGCCAGTGCTGCGGCGGATGCCCGTGAGCGGCTTAAGATGCGCAAATATAGTTGTCTCGATGCCCAATACGAATTTGTCGCATTCGGCGTCGAGACCCTTGGTCCGTGGGGTCGAGGCGCGTACGGGCTCTTCAAGGAGCTCAGTAAACGGCTGAGGGAGGCTACTGGAGATCCCCGCGCAGGCAGCTTTCTCGCGCAGAGACTTTCCTTAGCAATCCAACGTGGGAACGCTGCCTGCGTTATGGGTACCTTACCCAAAGGATCTAATTTTTTAAATATTTTTTAATAGTTTTAGTTTAGGTAATTTTAGTTTGTAGTTGTATTTTTAATTAGGACACTATTATTATTATATTTATATTAATAAAAAAAATATATTTTCTAATACTTCGAATGGGCCATTATAAACATTTTCTAATTTATAGTACTAGAGTCCATACGTGATGATGAAAACGAAAGGGAAAGATTCTATTTCCAAATATGAATTTTTAAGAGAGGTATGGCGCATCATGGGAACCAGGCTGAGGAAGTGTCTCCATCTCAAGTTAGTGTATTCTTACAAGTGAGTGAAGTTACCAGTAAGCTTGAGAGTAGTTCTTGCGTTAGCGAGGGTCGTCAACGATACTTCCTGGGGTGCAAGCGTTCATAGGCTACGGCTACTTTACAACAGGTGGTCTGTATGCTTATATGGCTGCCGACGTATAAAAAGCCGTCATGCGAGTCCTACTCGCGCACCGAGGGTTCCGTAAAAAAATATTTCAGCAAATTAACTTCGCATTTTTTTTGTCATGTAACTACAAATTTACAGTTTTCAGATTTTTTCCTTTGCTTGTGCTACATGACATTGCTTCTTTCAAAATATGCGCATAAACGGGACATAAACGGCCATATCTTTTGATTGCATTGACTTAGAATTTTGTTTTTTTCACTGTTGGAAAAGATTGGACATCTAAGTATTTTATATTAATTTCAGCTTGATAGCTCCACCTGTCCCTGAGAAAGGGTCTTGACAGACAGACAGACGGGCAACAAAGTGATCCTATAAGAGTTCCGTTTTTCTCTTTTGTGGTACGGAACCCTAAAGAAGGAGAAATATTCACCACATGGCCAACTTTAAAACTGGCGCAGTTAACATTATCCATCGCTGTCACGCACATAATCATTGCAGCGTGCAAGAGAGACAGAGAATTCTATGTTGCATTTTTATTCATTTTCTTGACGAACTTTTCATAAGCAGTTTGAAATTAAACCGTGTGTATATTCACAGACAATACACAAGCACAATGTATGATAGAAGTACGTGTTAGCTTTCGATAACCGATCCATACAGAAAAAGTAGTATATTTCACGATGGTGATGTCGACCCCATAGTCAAAGTTGTACGTTAATATGTAGAATGACCTTTTATTTTACCAATCACTCCTGGGTCTCTGGATCGTGATCTATCCATCGGTGTGAGGTCCCCTAAACAAGCTTGATGGTTGAAGCTTGATGGTGTCCTTGCACTTGTCATTCTCATCGTCGACCTCAGCCTGCCTGTGAATGGATATATCTTCCTTGAGCTTCTCCGTTCGCCCAAGAGCACGTTCAGCCGTCGATCCAGGCTGTTCTCGATAGATGACAGTCGTTATGCTAAGTCAGTGGCTTCCGAGCGGACTGAAAACACTGGTCGCTGACAATTCATAGACCCCTTCGGTTGAAGGAATACCCCTATCCGAATAGAAGTATAAGTATTGGTTTATGTGGTTCCTGCTAGTGAGTTTACCACCTGAGAAATTGTTCTCACAACACCCGAACGATACTCCTTGTGTTGCAAACGTTCATAGTAGCCGATTAATATCAGGCTTGTTTTCCACCGCAAAAATAGCAATTAATAACAATAACGCGTTACCAATATGCGTTATTATGTTATCAATTGCTATTTTTTATAACTGACAATTTTAAATTAATAAATTAAATTTATGTTGCTTTGAAATTGCTGACAAGTTACAATATTAACATCAAGTTTAGTGTCGTGATTAGTGAGCTAATTAACTACCTGAACTGCAGAATATGAAGGAGAACAAAGGAAACTATTGCACGTGTTAAAACTATTTTAAAACAACCTATATATAAGTATATAACTATATTACAAGGGAATCATCCGTATCTAATTTCAACAGCTTCTGATCGTTGTATCATCACATAACTTGGTAATTGGCTGCAGTTTTGAGGACAATAGAAATGAAACCACCTCTGAACTTGAACGTCAATTATCATAATGGACGTTGAAGGTCAAACGTTACGAACTTCTCAATGGTTAACTGTCCATCTAATTTGGACTCGTTTATCTGGTTATTTAATTAATGTATAAACTAAGGCATTTGATTATGTACAATGGGACAAATTGCTGACTGTGTTGCACGAGATGGGGACTCCTAAGCATCCGGTTGGCTTGATCCGACACCTATATTTTAGGAATCGCTCTTATGTCAAAATCGCCACCGACTGTTCAAATGTGTTCGAAACAAAAATGGCGAATGCGACAAGGCTGCATCCTGTCCCCGGCCTTATTCAACATATATGGGGAATATATCATCCGGAAGGTGCTCGAAACCTGGGACAAGGGATTTCCAATAGGCGAAAAACGGATATCAAATCTCAGGTATGCCGATGACACTATTAGTCCTCCTAGCGACGTCTATTGAAGATATGCAGAAACTATACACAAGCATCATCCCAGGCGTTGACACCACAACGATGGCAGTTGCACACCGGAGATAAAGAGGCGTATTGATATGGCTAAAGAAGCCATGATGCGACTTAATATCATTTGGAAGAAGGTTACCAATAGGTACCACCAAGATCCGAGTATTCACCATATTCTTGTATGTCGTGGAAACATGCACAATACGAGCTTGAGAAAGACAAAGAATCGATTAATTGGAGATGTGGTGCTGGATGCTTATGTTACGCATACCCTGGGCCGTCAAGCGCACCAACGCATCCATCTTATCGCAGCTTCGTGTCCAAACCCGCCTCTCCACGATTTGTCGGCAACATATACTTACCTACTTTGACCACATAATGAGGAAGGACCAGAGCCTACAAAGGCTGGTCGTTGATGAGAACACAGCGGGTAAACGAGCCCGTGGGCGCTCCCCAACCAGATGGAGCGATCAAGTAAAGGGGTTTACCTCAGCCAAGTTTTGCTAGGTCGTCAGAAACGCCATGGACAGAAACAGATGGAGGCCGATCATACGATCTGGGTGCACACCATCCACATCCACCGATGATCACGATCCTCAGTCATGAGGGAACGATCACACAGAGAGAGATATGTTTCTATTAAGTCCATAAACTTTATATGAGTTTATATGTGTTAAGCGAACAAACTCTTGCCGTACTAAGAAACTTTTACTTGATGTGTTATAATCGTAGAATTTAACTTCATGAAAATTCCCATCGTCATTGATGCATAGGAATTGTTTTTTTTATTTCTAATTTATTTACATTCACATCAGTGGAAGAACGAACCTAACATATCTACATACTCTTGCTTCCGCTGTACTTTGTTTATACTGTATCTATATCGCAAGGCGCGTAATAATATGATGTAAACAGTTTGCCTAAAACCGATATAAGTTCGAAGTTATCTTAGTACCTAATACCAAAAATGTCTCGGAATGTTCCGGCTTAGAGGGTACTTTATCAAAGTGATTCCCTTCGGCGAAGTTCCGAGTACTTCCGACCGCCGAACGCTCAAGTAATTAATTTCCAAACAAGACTCGATAACCGTGAATTTATTCGAGTTGCCGATTTTAATCTTCGTTCGGAAGGTGGCCGCGTTTGCGCCGCCTCTGCCGCCATTTATTACCGGCGGGAATTCAATTGTGAAGACCTGATTACGAGAAAGTTACTTAGCAAATTATAATGTTAGTCCAATTGTTGTAATTGACCAGTCTAAATTCAAAGTTTCGAGAGTAAATTGCTGGATTAAAAACCAATCGTCAATAATCAACATCATCATCTTAATTTTGATTTTCGTGTCTCTCTTGCCAATTACCATTGGATCAACTTTTTCGAATGACCGAAGAACCTAAACCAACCTAACCTGCACTCATATCAATCAACAAACGAAGCTCTCGCTGTAGAAGTTTAATAATGGTTTTGTGCAACACGACTTGTGAAGTATTTCCTTATAGAAGAATGAACTATTTTGTAGTACAAATGAATAACCTATTTATCTGATTGTCTAGGTGAAGAGCCGCTGGAAGGTTTGGAGGGTTTACAGTCTGACGAGACGGGGTCTGGAGATAACTCAAACGCTGGCTCCAGCGGAGCAGACGACGACGCAGCCCGGCTGAGGCTCAAACGCAAGCTGCAACGCAATAGGACTAGCTTCACGAATGAGCAGATAGACAGCTTAGAAAGAGGTGAGAACCTAAGGGTTTTATTGACGACTGAGGCTCTGAAATCTAGTAACGTTTATATGAAACCTTTTCCTCGATATGTGAAATTGTTGCCTCATATAATTCTGGCTCCGGTAATCCGCAGTTAAGTAGTGTAGCGGAGTATACTCTGAACCGATTCAATTGATACAAGATGCTTGCAATGGGATGAGTAAGAACTGGTGTGGAATATTTTTAGGGTGCTATGCCAGAAAGGTAACGATTTTGATGTCACTCTCTCTGTCCGCTCGTCCTCCTGGTCGAACATTTCATACAACATATGTCAATGGCATTTCATATAACATTTCGTTAGTTCTCGATTTGTCCAGTTGAATAGATAAGTCGGTCGCACTGCACCTATTTAAATGAAGCTACTTACTTACTCAACGGAAGAAGTACTACGAGGTTGCGAGTTGTCGACGAGGGAGTAAGATTAACAATAAGCTGAGCAGCTATTGCGTTTAGGGGGCGTATAAAGCTAAGTGGCGCCCTCATTTTGTTTTTCTTATCAAGCCTGAATTTTGAACATTATATGTATTTATTACCCATGTACAAGTAACCAAAATTTTAATTATTGCTTATTGTGGCCACCTATATCAATAATTAAAATTATGCCTAATAGTACATAAATAATAAATTCAGAGAAAGTCTCAAAAAATCATAAACATGGTTCTACAGTGCCAGTTCTACAGTATTTAATGTTTTTTGGAATTGATGTTAAATTCATCGTTGTAAATTAAAACAAAATGAGGGCGCCACTTAGCTTTATACGCACTCTAGCAACAGTGGAAACGCGCAAGTAAAGTGCCGTAGCTTGCGTTCCAAGCTACGGCAGTCATTACACATCAGGCGGACCGTATTCACCGGTCATCTGGAGAGCAAAGCTCAGTCGGCGTCCAAAAACCTTGGTGTGATCAATAGAGCTAAACAATACTTTACACCTCAACATTGTTTTCAAGTTTATAAGGCCCAGGTCCGGCCTCACATGGGATACTTCACATCCTTGGGCCGGCGCGTCACAATATTCGCTTACTCCATTTGATCGCATACAACGTAGAGCAGTTCGAATCGTTGACGACCCAGTGATCTCCACTCGGCTGGACTCGCTTTGTACACAAAGAGACGTTGCTTCTCTTTGTGTACTGTACATATTGTATCATGGGGAGTGTTCGGAGGAGCTGTTCATCTTAATACCAGCTGCTGAGTTCCACTATCGCCACAAACTTAAATTTCCACCATCATCATCCACCATCTTGATGAGAGGCAATCCACTACATTACGCTTTTTGAGGTATTTTCTACCACGTACGGTGAAATTATGGAATAAACTATCTACCGTCAACGGTGTTCCCAAACAAATACGACATTTTTTTTGCCTTTAAGAAAAAAGCCCATGTTACCCTAAAAAGGATCAGTGACACTTTGGTGTTGCTGATGTCTATGGGCGGTGGTGACCACTTAACATCAGGTGACGCACATGCTCGTTAGCCCCCCTCTAGTATAAAAAACCCGTAATCATGTTTACCATCTGATGCAATCTGATGTAGATTTAAAAACATCGTATCGGTTCATTTGATTTCTAATATCTTAAATGATTTCAGAGTTCGAAAGGACCCATTACCCAGACGTGTTTGCGCGGGAGAGATTAGCGGCCAAAATAGGATTACCAGAAGCTAGAATACAGGTGAGTTCACATAAATCTGTAGTTTATCTATTACTAAATAAGGCTGTTACTTATCATATATATCTAATAGAGATCGTTCTTAGCATTGATTTGAGTTCAACAAAGTTTGAAATTAATAATTAAAGCTTTGTATTTGCGTGATAACTCCCGAACGTATACTACAGGCCTGTAGCTTAACCGAGACAGTTCGTGAGGTAGCTCCACCCCTCTCGAGTAGCTCAGCTTCCTCACAACACCTCTCTGATATCCTACAGCTACCTTACGAACCGTCATAGCTAAGCGGCAGGCTCGTACAGGACTCTACTAAAATATTTTCAGAAAATAGACTAGATATTTTCCACTTCATAAAAATATTACAGGCAGGAACAGGTAACCCCGGTTCTTCAGAAATGTT
Organism: Pyralis farinalis; assembly: GCA_947507595.1. Lineage (NCBI taxonomy): Eukaryota > Metazoa > Arthropoda > Insecta > Lepidoptera > Pyralidae > Pyralis > Pyralis farinalis. The sequence continues at coordinate 11,025,963 of OX382258.1, read as the reverse complement.
GCATTGGAGACGAGAGTGGTAATATAAACGCACGGGCGATATTATTTGCACAGCAAGCGTCTATAGAGATTGCATGTCACTTTTACCATCCAAGTGACAAAATGAATTGTATACCTAGGTGAAATTACACTACGTTCTTGTGACATTTCTTTGCGCAGCTGACTATATTTTAAAATACTTAATGCTATGAATGTAACAGATAACGACAATTAGATATTCAGAAATATATTATTCAAATTCAATAGGAATGATATACTAAGTATAATATTTAAAATTATGTACCAAATAGATATTAATTTAAAAGAGATCGTAACGTCTCATCGACGCTAGCAATATTTACTATTGTTGAAAAAGTGTGAGTAGCGCGTAGAATCCGCGCGTTGTGTTAACCTGACCCGACCTTAAGGTGTGGTTCTCGAATCGGCGTGCGAAGTGGCGGCGCGAGGAGAAGATCAGGTCGCAGAGACGCAGCCCAGAGTGCGGGTATGCGCCGCCCGCGCCGCACCCCGCCGCGCACCCAGCACCGTCGGCGCACCCGCCGCATCCGCCCCACCCGCACCAGCCGTACCAACCGACGCTCAACGTGGACACGTACAGGTTAGACGCGAAACCATTGTAGAACATGTGTATCAATTACATTAGATAATAGTTATGGCGCTAAAACACGCGGGTATTGTGATGTTTTTGCCTTCTTTGTGATATTACTTGCTTAATTCAGAGCAGCCTGTGAGGATACATCCTACAGAAGATCTTAGTGACTCTTTCATTTTTACAAAAATCCAGCCTAAGCTGTACATGGAATGGCAACTCATCGTTGAGCAAACACGGCGAAAATGAGGTCTCGCGCGGTAACAGTAATATTTATTTAACAATTAATTACAGAAGATTGTGCTTACGTATCTGCAAAACTTCTTGTGATACAAGCGTTCATTGATCTACTTGACCATTGTGGTGTGAACTGGATACGCGTTTACAGTGCTTATAGTAAACGCGACGTGGTGACGAAAGAAAGATCGGGTACGTACAGCAATATTTCGCGCTCAGCCTTCAGCAGCCCGACTAGGGTAGTACTTACCATAGAGGAGAACAAACCCAAATTCCAAGCGTTCGGTCCTGCAAAAAATCAATTCAAAGAGATAGCGATAGGAAAGAACAGAGAAATAACGATATGTTGCAACATGATAATTCGAAAATTATGTTACTTTTCCGTTTTATGTCACATTCACATAAAAAGAATTTATTAAAATGCGCCAAGCGACTTTCAAGTACGGAAATTTCAACTTGTAGAACAGAAAAGAAAAAACATAAAAAACATAAACATAACTTTAAAACATAAAGCTTCATAGCAGCGAAGTCAAAAAGAAATTAATATTTTTAAGTAGTATGTACTCGTATATAAACCTAATTCTTCAACAAGTTTTTTCTATTTACGGATAATTAATATATATTGACAGATTTGGAAGCCTAGAACTAGATATACATATACACAAGCCAAAAATACCTGCGTCTACGTTTTGGCTTCGACACAATCCAGCGTTCCACCTCCTGCTATTGACTTGAGCTCGTTACTTGGTCTGGACGAGAGTTGGCCGACGCCTAGTCGTAATATACGCGGCTCTTTAGGACATACATGGAGTTATATTACGATAGTTCAACATTTTTTTAAGAGAGTTAGAGCGCATCAAAACATCCCGTCTGTGGAAGTATCTTCACCTCACATATTACCGCACCAAATAACAACTCACTAAAGGGTTGTTGTGTTCCTGCGTGTAAGTGAGGTCACCAGTAAGTTCCTAAAGAATTGCTATCTTAACAGCGGAGGTGGCATCGTGCGAATGATACTTATTGTGTTGCAAGCGTTCATAGGCTATGGTAATCGCTTTACATCAGGTGGACCGTATGCTAGTATGCCTCCCGAAATTGCATAAAAATGAAATCTTTCTCAACTATTTATAGTGTCATACATTCCAGCCCACTAACACCCATGGGTTACGGCGGGGGCATGGTCGGCGAGACTCCTGTTTGCGAAGGTGCTGAAACTGACCTCTGCAAGGGCGGGTTCCTGGGATACCCTCGCTATGAGCTGGGGTACCGACAACCACCGCATCCGTATGTCAACCATCACGGGTATCAGCATGAACCAGCATCGCCACCACCAGGTAATAATAAAAATAATACATTAATATGAATGCACCATGATTTTAGTGAGTATGGAATAGTGCCAACTGTTTACTACCAGCGGTGGTTGACTTCTGCTGTGCGTGAATAAAGTCTATTTTTTATACAACGTCCCGATCAAACATACCTTCCACCCTCACATGTGTACCTAAAATTAAAGGTATTTCGTGCTCCCAAATCGATAGGTGTATATGTGGGTACAGTGTTTAAAATGTAATTAATTGTAAATAAATTTTAGTGCAGTAAAATGGAATTAATTGGAATGGAATTTCATATTTTAAATTATTATTATTTTAGTGCTCCGTGCATAAATCTTGTAGTGTTTGTAGAAACTCTATTGTAATAATCTATACACAACATAAGCGAAGGCGTGTGTTAAGAGTATTAAGAGTAGAATGCGATTCAAATAAGTTTCTTTTTCCCTGAACCTACACCATTTACTAACTGGACCTTTAACTAATTAAAGTTGATCTAAACATACGCAGAATGCTTGTTTACCAACTTTCTAGTATAAAAAACGCTACGTAACCTTGTTTTTAAAGTACCCTTGGCGTAATTTGGCCACAATCAAAGTTTGAGCACACACGTTCAAAAGTCACTTGAGGTTTTCTACTAGGTACGTGCATTATTTTTATTTTTAGACTTTTCCATAAATTCTGTCGATTGCCTAGATCCCCAATTTTGATACATTATTCCACTTGGAAAAGAGAGGGGCAAGGGAAATGAAAAGATTAAGCGTAACCAACCAAGCCAACCCAAATACATTTGTGATTTGAAAATCCTTTATTTTTTTATAATAAAAAGTGTAGAACTAGAAGTTATGCGGTAATGCGGGCGTAGACGACAGACAGACCTAAAAAAATGTAGTTTCAGTTTCTACATTATTTCTAAATTTCACCGAAATTGTTTCTCTAAAAATAGGTAGGTATGATTTAGTCAACAAGCCTGTGGCACTCGCACGTTACAAATCATGACTGAAAATAAGTGTTTATTTCACGTAGTTTTTCAAATTCAAATTATGTTAAGAAACGAAAGCTACTTAGTTTTCTGTAGTAGGTACTATGACTTGCTTTTATGTGTGTTTTGATGGGAACAAGGAGATCGAAGAGAGTATATATGAATAAGACATTTAATACACATACCAACTTTATTGTACAAATCTTAATTGGTCCGTACCAAATAGTAGGTACCATTGTAAAATGTTATATGATATATTACAGAGCTGGGCGGTTTGTTGGGCGCGGGCGTGTCGGTCCCGCTGGCGGTGCCCGGTCAGGATTCGCAGCAGTACTGGTCGCGTCTCCAGTGACCCTGGTGGAACTAGCTGCGTTCGTACTTCACTCTTACTTTAACAAATCATGCTTACTTTGGAATCAAGACACTAATATGTGTAAAAATCAACGTTAAAATGCAATGGTATAAGTTTTTTTGTGAATTGACGTGTAACATAGAAACTTGAAACTACAATTACTAGCAAAACCTAGTAGTATCATGAGTGTCGTAAAGCTAAAAGTACTTTACGCTTGAAGCTATCGATCCGAATGTAACTCCTAACAGCTTTTAGCTGTACAAGAAGGTATTTTTGCTTAAAACTTTCGCAGTGCAACATATGCAATGTTTGTTAAGAAACATAAACCACTTTGTTGTAGCTATTTGTGATAAATACCAACATCGTTATAATCATTTTTAATTCAATGGAGGAGCCAGTTGGACGCAGTCTGCGCCTTGTTTGTGCTAGACTCTGGTCTCGGCATTGAAGTAATATCTTATCTTTCAACGAAGATGAGAAAGGAAAAGCTCTGTATGTACCAATCAAACAAATAATAACGGCGGGCAAAAAAAATGATTAATGTGAAACATTTTTAATGTTGGAGCCAAAAGCCTTGTGTATAGTATAGTGCCTACAGAGCATATTCCTTTTTTTTCTTCGTTTACCAACTACAATTTTGTTCAACTACTGCCATAGAGTTAGTAATGTTTTTTAAATATTCCGCAATCACAACACTCATATTTCGCTCACCGACAAGGTCCGTCTCCTGATAAGGTACCTATGTGAATAAAATGACAAACCACTACTTAAACACACAAGTGTTTTTTTAATTCCAACAATGAAACAATAAGATACGTACCTAAAAGTGTATCTTCACTCCAACACAACAAGATACACTCAAATGTTGTGTTGGACAAGTCATATATAATGATAGGAGTAGATAGACTATTTGTTATTATATTATGCGCGACCGACACTTTGCATTCCAAACTAATTCTAAATCGGGAGCATTATAAACGGCAAGTCCGTACCTTAACTATATAGGGTAACTAACAAGTAGATACATGATTCGCCTTACGGTAATCAGGTATCGCAGAGAACATTTACCACACCAGAGTCATCACTTATGTTTTAGGAACTCTTGAAACATATCGTGATGACCGTTTAGAATTAATTACCTGCGACCCACGACCGACGTAATCTAATATAAAAACCTCAAAAGCTCAGACGGCTGACTCTATCTTATCAAATGGATAAGGAAATTAGAGAGAAACGGCATCTCGCGAGATATTAAAAAATCCGCATACTGTTGTACGTAATCGCGGGCAACGGCTCTAGTTAGTTAAGAATTTTGAAAATGGATCAAGTATGATCGGATGGACTCAGTGCATTTGGCGTGTAAATGTTACATTATATTATTTTTTTTCAGTACGCACGTCAACATCTCGATAATTGTCTTAACTATATATAGATGAATGATCCAGTCACAGATTATATTTAGTAGTTGGTATAATTAGACCCCAATTATTATTATTGTTATTAGTCTGACCAGCAAAGGTAAGAAGAAACTGACCGAAATTAATATTATGTGATAATAAGAATACTACCTACTTATATATATATATATATATATATCTAACAATCATTTATTAAAATACATTCCTAAATAGGAGCGTCTTGCTAACAGTTTGCAGAGTGATCATAAGAGAGAAGTAGGTATGTATACCAAAGATAGCAAGAGGATTGTGATAATTTGTACATACTTTATATATTATATTTATGTACACACAGCGACACCTCAAGCTAGACTGTTTAGCCTTTGTGCCGCTCTTATGGTGCACGCGATAAGAGTAAAAATGGTGCTGCAAAGTCATCTCCTCTTTTCACTTCACATCACTTACCTCTCTGTGTACATAAAGCATTTGCCACTTATATTTGCCATTTATATTGTATTTGCCACTTTAGTAAAAAAATCGTTTTTTTTTATACAACGTCGGAAGACAAACAGCAACGGCAAACCTGATGTAAAGTGGTCGCCGTAGCCTTTGAAAGCTTGTAGTACAGTATGCTTCATTGCTCTTGCGTAGTCACCCTTGCTACTAACACAGCAATTCCTTGGGAGCTTACTAGTATCCCCACTCACTCGCAGAAACACAGGAATATTCGGCTGCGGTGTTTCTGTACTTCTCAGGGCTGCTTTGATAAGCACTACCTCTCTTAAAACCTTCAATGTAGAGTAAACAGACGTGTTCATGCACACAAATATCTATTCTGTGGGAATCGAATCCACGAGCCTTGTTGTAGCATTGCTAACCACTCCTCAATCACGCTCGTCTACAATGGTAGTTTGCTTTTTAATATCACATAATATTATTGACCTGCTACCTAAATATTCCTTCGACCTGCTTATATTAAATTAAAAAGTACCTACTGAGACGATCTAAGTAGGTACTTTTTAATTTAATATGGTTCTTTGGTTTATTTTAGAAACTGGTCAGACTTTCATTATGTATGAAGAACACACCTGCCAGTCGTGCACACGTATAGTATAAAGAATGAACATATCCGTTAGTTGCCACAAAACAGAAAGAAGAGCACAAAGAAAGGCTCAAATTGTATAAATTTATGTAAATTAGACTATTTCATTCAAACCCTTTAACTAATAAGTATTTTACTACACTTCGTTCAATTCACATATGATGTGGTATTTTATAGGTAAATTAAAATGAATGAAATAATTTAATATTTTTGTGTAACTATTTTCTTTGATACGTATCGCTGACTAGTTAGAATAATAGCAACTAATATAAAATGTGGAGCTCTGTATATTCGTTGTAAATGTTTATAAATAAAATTCGAAATTTCTATATAATTTGCAATGACATGATAAAAATGAAATTGTTAAAAAATCTTGTGTGAAATGTCTTTAGGAGTACTGAGCCTTATGTGTAAGTTTTTACAAAAATGTCCTTACTTATACCTTGGAGGAATAGTAACTAAAACCAGGTATCTTACTCCTCCAGTCTTCGCAAATTTTTCAAAGATTGCTCCCGTGTTGAAAATGGGACAATAAAATGTGCATTGAGGGATGGATAATCCTAAAAATTGGAGGCGGTAAAAAGACTTCAAAGCACTACGTATACTTAGGTATTAGGTCAATTTAGTAGAACAAGTAGGTACTAAGTAGTTTTGTAAAAACATACACACGAGACTCTGTTTTATTATTTTTCCACGAAAACAGGGCTTTTAGTCTAAGTGTACTTGTAAATAATTTATTTGGTGTAAACGCTAATACATATTCACTGTGGGTATTTTCAGTATGTATATCACTGTATGTAACTAAGGGCGAGTTCAAACCAAGCGGACTGCACGAGTATTAAGGTATTTTTAGCTATAACTTAAAATTCTTCAATTTCATAACAGTTTATAATTTTGAATACAATTATAAAAAAACAAAATACATCTATTTTACTAATTTCATTGTTCTACACTTAAAGGAATGTCATCATACTTAAGTTACATTTGATACATATTATGGCATATTCATGCATACTTCACTGTGGCACCTTATTGTGAAACATATGAATGTCCCTAACGGACATAACTTGCTAGCTTGGCTTGAACTAATCCGAACAAGAGCTAAATGTAGTCCATTTTGCTTACATCTCACATCAGATAGGTAGCTCTCAAACACATTTCATTTAGCGTCAATCTCAACAATTGAGAGATTACTTTCGAATTTATTATTATTAGTTTTAAACTGTATAGTTAGAATAGGGTTATAAATTGTGAATAATTGTGTGATGTCGATAAACCGTTTTAATAACAGCATTATATAAATACATTTTTGGATCAAATTGCAGTTTCATATTTATTATTACCGTACTGTTTTTTGAACGTTGCTCAATTACTCAATCAAGCTATTATTACAAAATCATACGTATTTGTGTAACGGACCAAAACCAAACCAAACCAGTTTTCCGTTTTCAAGAAATGCGTGAAGAGGTTTTAGACTTTAGAGGGTCGGCAACGCATGAGTGACGTCCCTAGTGTTGCAAATGTCCATATGCTACGGTGACTGTTTATCATCAGGTAGGCCGTATGCTTGATTGCCACATTAGTAGTGTAAAAAAAAAACTTGCGTAGAAACTTTGCTGATGGAGTATAAACCTGAGCTAGGTTAATCGACCAGACATTAGAGCCGTTCGTACCTTCCGAGCATCATAAACAAAATAGTGGTTAATATTATGTATGTCGGAGACACAATCCCAGTGTATACCGGTGAAGCCCCAGAAGAAATAAACAATATGTCACAGTAGTAGGAATACTGTGGCATATTGTTCGGGCATCACTAAGCTAACCTACTAACATTCAACTTGACAAAACCACATTTACGTACTGAATCTAGAACTTATTAACATAATAATTTGTGTTCATATAATTCGTAATTCGTAAGGTTTAACCTTTTGAATTTGATCCTTAATTACTTGTTAATTGTTAGAGGAATCCCCGTTGTACACTCTGTTTGCCGACTCAAGTCAGAGGTGGGCTATTTTAAATGCTCATGTAAAATCGTTATCGCTAAAACCACTTTCTGAAACTAGATGGAGGTGCAGGGTAGCATCGGTGAAAGCCATTAAATACCAACTAAGCGATATATGTGATGCGTTAAAGGATTTAGCAGAAAATACAACAAATTATCAGTTGGTCAGTGAATGCCATTCTATAGAAAAGGAAATAACTACCTACGAGTTTGTAGTTTCACTTGTCATAATGGTATGACATTCTTACAAAGATAAATGTTATAAGTAAAATGTGGCAAAACGAAAACATGCACTTAGATGTGGCTATACAACACCTAGACGCGTTCACAAATTGGCTCGATAATTATCGAGAAAATGGTTTTCAGTCATCCCTTGTAACAGCGAGAGAAATAGCCGAGGAAAATGATATTTACAGTCAGTTCAAAGAAGTCAGAAGACGACGTAAAAAATGCATTTTGATTATGAAGACATGAATTGAATGCGAAAGAGATTTTCAAAATAAACTATTTTTATGTCATTGTCGACAATGTGCGCACGTCAATATTTGGTTTAATGTATAATATAAAAAGATTAAAGGAAATTAGTGATAGTGAACTTTTGAAGCAATGCAGCGACTTGCAAATATCTATGACAGTAGGAGAATCGTGTGATATTGATGGACCTGAATTGTACGAAGAACTGAATATGTTCATCCGTGTGTATGAAGGAAACGACGACATTATCTCGGTGCTGAAATACATAATAGAAAAAAAAAATAACTGAAGTTTACCCCACTATCCAAATAGTCCTGAGAATTATTGCTACCACACCTGTTACAGTTGCGTCTGCTGAAAGGAGTTTTTCAAGGCTTAAAATTATTAAAACATATTTGAGGAATTCGATGACACAAGAACCCTTGCTACTACGAATTACTTGCTACGTCATTTTCGATTGAAAGAATATTTCAATTGAAAATGACGTAGTTCATTCGTTAGATTATTGTGCTTTAATTAAAGATTTTACTCTTAGGAAAAGCCGCAAACATCAATTTTAAAATTTATCATCATCATTTGTTAATTTTGTAAATCTTTCAATGTAAAATATTTTAAAACTCAAATTTTATTTATTTGTATAACTTTAGCATTTCTCCTCAAACATGACAAATACCTAAACCAACAGACCTACTTTCCCATCACATACTTTTCACGAAGGACAGAGGGCTTCGCAAAGACCTGCCGCCCGGAGCCTCGCAATGGGTAAGGCCGCCTCTGACTATATCAATATTCCTTGATAATTATCGTGTTAACTTATACACAAGACACGGTTGTTTTATTTCTCAGGAACTATCCAACTGATTGAGTGTGTTTCTTTTTACTTGGGGTACTTTTTAGGTCCAATTTTTTGGTGCAATTATATTTTATGTATAATGGTTAAATATTAAAATATTATGGAACACCAGTCATCTTGATGCCAATATGACGGGTGCCTTAATTTAGAAATAATTTCTTTCTGAAGGAGGTACTGATTTATTAAAGCTAGGTACATAATAGTGGATTTCAGGTACATTTTTTTGATAATCGGTACAATTAATTCGCTATGATACACCCGCCATTTTGACTCTCACTTACCTAAATAACAGCTTGGGGAGGATTGTCGTATTCTTGTACATGAGTGAGGTCACAAACTCGTGGAGAATCGTCGCCATCCGCTGATCGTTACTATTTTACATAGTTCCGTTTCCGAACCTGGGAAATACCTACTAATTCCTCTTCTGCTGAACTGAATACTGCATTAAGGTTCAGTATTGTTTGCTAAAAAGTTGAAGAAACTTTCAATTACGTGGGTACAATTGATGATCGTTGCTCTGGATACTATATGCTTTAGGTTCTGGGTACTCTCGCTAAAGCTCATTAAGGAAATTTCGTAAGTCGTCAGTTTCTTTGTTTTGTCATTGCGGAGACCGGATGGCTGTTTGACCTTATAATATTAAAAAGAAAACCGATTTAGTTGGTTAATATAAAAATCCCTTTGCCTCTAACTCGAATTTGAATGACAGACTGTTCCACCTACCATCCCAAACAGCAGTAATTCAATTATGGATTATCTATCAGTCAGATGATATGGATAAAGTCAAAGTCAAAGTCAAAATCTTTTTTATTCCGTAAAAATGGCTACATTTGTTTGGAATCGTCACAATTTTTTTCCCTACCGTGCAGTTTATGACTAGGTGAGCACTGATAAAAATACTGCCAAAAAACTCAGGCATCCCTCTTTTGGTATCCAAACAAATTTACATATTTTATTAATTACATTATAATTGGATCGACTCACTCCCAGGCATTTTTATCATTAATATAGTATATATTATATATAATAATGCATAGATATAATGCCGTCCGCATGTCTATGCTATCTCAGATTATTTCTGTTACACATATGATAAATATTGCAGAAATAGTTGCTGCATGTCAACTATTTCTGCAATATTATGACTTAATTATAGAAACCGTGCTAAACATCGCTCGTTCTTGTGGAGGAAAGCCGCTATCAAATTATATCTATATAAAATACTTGTAATGATTGTACTTTAACTAATGTATTCATCTTGGGGCAATTGAAATTGGTCCAATTTAACCTCATAAAGACACAAGACACAAGCTTGTAATTCATTAATTCCAGAACACGCCCCTTCAATGCGTCCAAGAAACTTGATGTGCTCAACAGATGCTTTAGCTGTTGACAAAGACTTACGAGTCTCAAGTCAGACCGTACACGGAGTGCTGTAGTCACCTTTGGGCAAAAGCACATGGACACCAGCTAGGATCTTGTGAATCGGTTGGAGGCGAGCTACAAACTAAGGAACTAACAACTTTAAGGATTCTTCTCCCTTTTTGAGTCCTACCGACTGCATAACGGGTAGCGTTCCAATAAGTTGTTCCATGTTTGATATATCTATCTACACACATATTACTATTTACATTATTACACTACACCCACACATATAATGTACACAGTTTCTTTCTGGAATCGTACGGCTCCCCGTCGACAGGGGCGTATTCATTGTCACGCGCTGGAGGCACAATGGTCATCTACTGTGCCCAGAGCAGTTTCTTCTAGGAACTTTTAGGTGAAATGTATTCTCGGCCGATATGTTCACGAGGCGTTTGTAGTTCTTTGACGGTATAAACAGTGTACGACGTGTTAAGTGCCCGCGACGGTCTAATGCCGATTCGAGAATATATGGCGGCATCGAATTAGTTTTATTACTATACTACACAGACTTTGCAAGTTCAAATAACTGTGAAAAAAAAAAGAGGCGAGCAATATGGGACAGGACTGTACACCATATTCCCGCCGCCACAATAAAGACTTTCAAATAAGGAGCGAGAGAAAAGAACAAGTTTATTCTTTAATGACTAATAAATCACAAGTTTAATAAAACGCGGCCATGATACAAATATCTCTCACTGAAAGGATGTCGTTCAAAATAGTTTCAATTTTTACCATGTACGCATTGTAACTAAGGGTCAATCCCCACTGAAGGGCAGTGGCCGGAAGAGCAAGTGACTGAACGCGGCGCAGGCAGCGGGCCTCCGCGTGGTAGCTTTGAAAACTAGTGTACGATCTACATTACTCATTGTGTTCTTTTTCATCACGGACCGTACAAGGCACGTTCTAAGTTAATAAATACCCTCTAGTAAAATGATGCGTATTGCGCAGGTGGCGAGCGCGCGGGCAGGAAAAGATCGCGCGCTCCTTCCCTCGTCGAGCGTGTCTGTTACCGCGCCGCGCGGCGCCTCTTTAGACTAGTTGCTAAAAGGGTCGTGCAGTCTCGCGGCGCCGCTCTGCCTCTCCTTTGCCTTCAAATTAATATGAACTTTTTGCAAAGGTTAATAAGATTCAAAATGGTTTGTAATATTTGGCCTCAAAAAGCCGCTGCCGACGCTGCTCTTTTAGTGAGAATTGACCTGTTACATTTTTTTTTGTAGAGATCAATGTGACTAAAGTATGTAATTCATGAGGTATCTATTTTTGAATTTGTAATTTAAAAATAATGACATGGGTATACATAAAATATAAAAACAACTGAACATTAATTAAACTAACATACATATAATAAAAATCTACGAAGTGTAGACATGCACCTAGTTTTATAACACGGCTCTTCTCAAAAGACACGTCAGAAAATAAAATATTCGTCTAGTTATTTGTACGCATTCATCTTATAGGCTAAACGAAGCAATTTAAAATCATAAATCGTCACTTAAAAGTGCGTCTATATCACTAAGCACATCTCTGGCTGTATTGTCTTTGCTAGTGTGTATGTGGCAACTTGCAACCACATCAGGCACATTTTTAACCAAATCTAGATCTAAGTCTGAAACTGTAATATCACTTTCTTCTGGATCATCACTAAGGTCCACTATGTCTATTGGTTCATCCAGATTTGTAGTGTCTACATCTATAATTTCACTATCAGAAGTTTTGTTTATGCTTAATTGTTTATCATTAATTTCTATGCTAACTAGTTGTACTTCGGAGTCCGAGTCGTCTGTTCTACTGTTGTCAGCTTCATAGATTTCACTATGATTTTTGTTACTTTCTTTATTTATGTTTTGTCTATTTCTAATTAGCCTGGGCTTCTGTTTTTGCTCTGTAATTTTAATTCTCTTAAACTCGTGAAAATTGTCATCGAGCTCATCTTCTTGGGTGTCGTAAATATCACTAAGTTCAGATATTGTACGCTTCCTATTTGGATTTTCTTCATTGTGTTTTTGGTCTGGCTTAGGTTGACTAGGGACTGTGGGAGCATTGTGGTCTAGTTTTTTGTACACTATAGAATTACTCCTAACAACTTTGATTATTTTATTGCCTGTCGTGGTTATAGTCTCTTGTGTCGATAATGTTCGTTTCCTACTCAGATTTAACGTTATAGGTGTGGTGTGAATAATCGTGTCACTAGTTTTCTTGCGCGCTCTAATTTCTTCGAGTGATAATACTTTGAAATCTAACGAATTTCGCCTCTCAGCAGTCTGCTTGTTACCTGAGATCTCATCTAGAGACAGTCTGTCATACTTGTTATTCACGTTACTTCTGACGACTTTGCGTTCTTTGTTATCAGCTGTGGCCAATGCGTCGTAGCTATAGAAGGCAGCGGCCTCTGCCTGGATACGCTCCAGGAGGACGAGTTCCTGTGACTTAGTGCGCGCGATTCTCTGTGCGTCGTCCGGCGACACGGTTTTTGTGGGTGTGGAAGATGGTGCGCTTTCATTGTCCGACTCTGCAAGAACACACCAAGTAACCGCTTAGTTGGATCGATCGCGAAAATTCTCGATGTTAATGATTTTCGTAATTAATTTTGAAACGACCAGTCTCGATTTACTAGCGGTGTGTTCTCGTCAAGTCGACCTGAAAACTCGGGGTGGGCGGTCAAAAATAATTACAAAAATCATAATTACGAAACATTTTTATTTACTCGTTGGTATATTAAACACAATTTGATTAAACAAAGCCAAAGTATATTCTTTTCCAATACGAGTTCCTATATCAGTTTGAAAGTTAAGTAAAGAAAGGTCTTAAACACACGCGTTACTAATATTAAAGATATATTGAAATTCTTATATAAAATAAGACTAAGATTAACATAACAACAACCCCGTTTTAATGCAAACAAGAAACCAGCAGCACTTAGGGGCGTAGGCGCGGGGAGGCCGGGGCTGCGCCCTGCCGCCGATAGTGGCTGCTAGCTAAATACAAAACGCCTATATTATACCGCACTCCTAGTCCGACTCTTAACACCTTGCAGCGCTTAACACCAGACCGCGCTATCGTGGGATCCAAAGTGCTGCACTAAATTTGTCTATCTCACTTCCGCACACTAATACAAATTTATAAAATTTCATTCCTCAATAACCGATTTAATTAACATTGAAATTAAATAATACGGGCGTACTTAATGTCAACTTTGTTAGGTATTTTTGCGTTAAACATACTCTCTGATCATTTTTTCCGGACAAGTTACTTTTGACAGTCAATCCCTTTTATCTATTTCGGTACGAGATATGCATCAGTTGACAGTAAGTATCGCTTTCCTGCTCAATGAATTCCAAATGAATTGCTACTTGATTACTTATGATGAACTTATCAAATTGCTTAATATAATGTTACATTTCACCAGCAATCGTTACATTAAACAAATCGGTTATTCATTACTCAATTATTTCTAATATACCCTGAGTCATTGGCGATTAATTAAAGACTATAGATACTCTAATTCGATACTAAAATCATATTATTATACAAAAGTTTAGATTAAAATACACGTAATATCAGCAGCCATGTTGGATTTTTTAGTTTTCAAATGATCACCAATAATTCAGGGCTCATGTATTCTTCACCTAAAAATGTAGCACTACAACTCTAAGCAGAAAACTCCAACTCGTGAACCGGAGGTAATACTTCAATTAGTACCCTAGATAAACACCTTCATTTTATCAATCTCTTTGAAATCCGCATGTAAAAAGTTGCAGAGATACAATTTCAGTCAATTCTGGACATCTTTCACTTTACAACACAAGTTATGAAACTGTCTAACAGAAAACATCAACAGTCCAACAATTAATCTAAAAGTAAATAAATAGTTTATAATAAAAAAGACGCTATTAATGTTATACACTACATAGAAAGTATTGCTAATATAACTCGTACGAGTGAAACCAATGTTATTTAGGTAAACGAAGTCACAAATGTGAGCTGCCTTAAGAAAACAACCTGAATTTGTACTAATTCATGCTAAAATTGTTTCAGTTCATTTATTCCGTGCAAAAATTTGTCATATATGGCAGTACATTGTATTATACACGAGGAAGTATATGTTATATTATGAGCATATTTACTATAGTATTGTTGTGGCAATCTGTCTTACGCTATCCCACCCTTCGAAATATTTTGTTTGTTTTAAATATTGATTATAAGTTTTATATATAAATAATGACTAGGAGTACCATGGACCATACACAAATTTATATTTTGTCTCATCTTCCACCTGTTAACTGTCCTGTTCGTACATTTTGCAGATTTTTGTAATAAATATAGGAACTTTACTATCAGTGCAAAAATATATAAAAAAATTAATATCCTTTTCGCAGAGCGTTCACACGGAAATAATTTACCTAATGTTTCCACAAATCCGTTGCGAAATGTACGGTAACCGGAAGCGTTATCAAATATGTATTACCAAAAACTGCTATGCAATTACACGCTTTTTATGTATACTTATCTAATTTTAAATCCCTTAAATTTGGTAATACGATCTTAATAAGCACGAATTTTTTTATCTTTTATAGTAAGCACAGCAGTTAACTATATATCGTCTGTGGAAGTGATACTAAAAACGATCCACAGAGACTACGAAACTGTGCTCCTATATGTATACCTAGATATACTTTTTTTTTAATTTTATTAGCTCTATCTAATTCTCACGGTGCGAATACAAAGTATAGGGGGCGTTAGCAGTGGGTACCATCATTATACTGCCGAAGCCCCTTAAAATATCCTACATACTAACATACAAACAATTTAAAGGCATAAAGCTTCATGTTTTTTTTTTCTTTTTTTTTCGTACCTATGTTATGAGTTACAGTATTCGTGTATATATATTTTTATTTGTATTTAATATGTTTATTTAACCTATTTATTATGTACTTTTCTATCATAGACATCTATTTAAAAAAATATTGCAGTGACGTTTTTAATAATGGCCGACACAGTCCGACTGCCGGCGAGAATTCAAAATGCACTGCAATATAATGGTGACTTATAAACCGCTATATAACCATACAATAAATGAAAGCGAGATATTTACGAATCTAATTAGCTAAGATATGAAAGATTATATCCTCTAATTTATTGCACATATAAAAATACCGACATGGCTCTTCACTTCGTCAACGAAACAGCTAGAGTATATATTAGAGAATCTGAGGTTCGCGTCTCGATCAATGTCTATGGTATAAAGAAACATCGTCTATGCTTGTTAGACACAACTAAATCGCCGCATCGGCTGGCAACATAAACTGTATCCTAAATAAAACACTCTCTGGGCTCAGTTTCTAATGATAAAATACAGTAGCATTCCTCAGTGCATATTCTGTTACAGAACCTGAACCCAAACAACACTATTATAAACACTATAATAATTGACTATTGAGGAAAACAAAATACTATGTTTGCAATAAAGACGTTCGAATTATGCCGCCGTGGGCCAGGAGCACGGAAACTAAAATATATTTTCTTTATTAAAACAGTTTGAAATTAAGTAACTGCATTCTGTTAAAGAAAAATATTCAAAAAAAACGGCTCCCGGCCAGCGGCGCTCGATAAAATAAGTAAAAACGTTCTTAACAACTAATAACATGGGGTTAAATAAATATATTTTCAAACTAATCGTAACATACATTTTCGTATTAGCATTTTTTTCTCATGTATTGGCACATAATGCAACGAAATTTATATCAGTCTGTCTGCATATCTTGCATTCATGCTCCCTTTCGTTTCACACTGGAGTGGCACCGAGAGCAAAGCGACAAAAACATGTATAATTTTTTTGTTTAAAATGTATTCTCGATCAACATTTTACATCCGGCGCTTTCCTCGCGGTGACAGCCAGTGTATCATTCAGAACTCAACCCACATTAGTGCCATAGGGAATAGAAGTTCATCCTCTAAAAGCATAGCATTATTTAAAGGTAAAAATTAACATAAATATGAGCGTTCGAAGTGTTATTAAATATCGTTACCTCTTAACCCTATACACTCCACCCTTTGCCAGAATGCAGAGTTTTCAAACGTGAACGACGTGACACGTAGTATTTCATACTATTAAGTAAAATTGCTTTATATTCACATACTCGACTTGGCGACAACAAATGACCAAGAACCGAGTTTTAAGTCAGCAACTTTCGCGTCTTGCGGTGGAAGTGAACCGCATATTGAAAACTCTACTGCATTCTTATAAATTACAGTTATCGGCTATAAATAGTTTTTGAATGTCACCGTTAAAGTAATAGAATTGCAAGTCGCTATCCTGAGCATTGCGGGTGAATGTGGTAACAGAGCTTCACCGGTGTCATTTAAAGACTTCACATCGACGCCGACGCATAAGCCCCTGTCGTGTAATCGAGATAGTACAGTGGTTGCCCGCTAAGCCAACGTTACTATTAAGCGTGCATTTGAAAACTTAACTCGCTCCAGCCGGTAAGGTATCAAGTCTAAATCTAAGAGGAACTTTATCAATTGGAACTATTCACAAGTAACATATCATCTTGAATGTTTTAGAAATTTACCACCCTTATATAAATTTAAATGTTCCCAATCACATGCTCTCAACATACTCAATTTGAAGCACTCTTTTAATTTATGAAATTACCTTTGCATTTGCAGATTTTTT
The DNA here is from genome assembly GCA_947507595.1 of Pyralis farinalis. Lineage (NCBI taxonomy): Eukaryota > Metazoa > Arthropoda > Insecta > Lepidoptera > Pyralidae > Pyralis > Pyralis farinalis. The sequence continues at coordinate 11,008,544 of OX382258.1, read as the reverse complement.
TCTGTGATAGCATCGCATCAATGTAATTTATATTTTCGACCTCAAAAGTGCATTTTAGACTGTGATTATTCGACGTCATTTCGTAAATATATTAAAGGCGCACTTGCAATCGAAAATACTATCATAAATTCATGTCTTCTCATTTATTTTGGCTAGGGCTTATGCTCACTAGTATTTTTGGGAATACGAATTTATGAACAAGTGTCCAAATGATAAAATTCCTCTTTACATATTGCGGTTGCATTTTCTGTTCGTTTAGGAGCGCGACGGGCATATTTCTCGAGTCGATCCAGGGGCTTAGTACATATAGTTTCAGTATAGCCTCATACCTTCCTCGAAGTTGACGACGAGTGGGTCAACGGGCAGCGGCGCGTAGGGGTTGGGCGCGGCGTCGTGTGCGTGGGCGTGAGCGTGCGCGTGGGCGTGGGCGTGCGGTGCCAGCACACGCCGCCCCAGCAACTCGCTCGACGTGGGCAGTACACCGAGGATCGCCGAGTCTAGGACCACTGCCCAGTCAAACTTGAATTATCAACTAACCACACCATCACATGCAGTGGCATCATCCAGACACATACAAACAATAATAAATACATATTTAAAAAAAGGAATGGTATAGTGATGAAGAAGTCAGAAGCAACTTAACTGGAGACATACCAGAACATCACAGCGAAATAACAATTCCTTAGAGGCTTCTTGAATTCCTGCGAGTGAACTCCTGTATATGTATGTATGGGTATACGGTAACCGCTATACAATTAAGATATCATATAATATGGATTGCAAGTAATATAGTCAGTGATTTCTCAAATTTCCTATTTTTAATGTATACATTTAGCGAAAATCATGCATATGTATGCATAACAAGGTGTCTGTACTTTCGCAGCAGTGAGTTGTATACTGCTCCCTCCTCCTGGAACAAACCTTGCTACTGTTTCTTTATTTTCCTAGCATTATCCCATTTCTTTCCCTTAGGATTGGCAGTATTCGCTACTTAAGCTTAAGGATTTGGCCAAGATATCAGATCTTTCTTAAGTCACATTTTTCGAATTGTAATTTGGCTATAATTTAGTCTCGTGGGTGTCCTCATGATGTTTTTCATCACCACCGAGCAAATGATAATTACAAATATAAATAAATTCTAAAACACGAGCATTTGAACCAGGACCAATCAGTTCTTTATCCACTGGGCTATCACTGCTCTCGCCTGCCATAATTATCAGTTGTTATCACTATTTTTGCACACATTATTACACACCTTGAAAAATGCCCAAAGAAGACTAACGAGGGCAACACTAGTGTGAATGATGCAGGTGGGTTGAAAGATGCTGCATATACTGACGGACTTGTGGAATATATAGTTCTAACGAATCGTTCTTCTTCTATATTTATGATTCTTGTTTATTGACCTGGCTTCTGTTTGTGATGGGGATATTTACACCTAGATAGGGTATTATCAAATACACTTGCAGAGCAGTGAGTTGCACACTGCATGTTCAATGATTTGCAGTGTGATCAGTCAGTTCAATAGTTATTTACATTGTGAAAATAGTTTATTTACACTATCTAACAAATTATTCAATAGTATAGCCCTTTCATAAATAGTGTTCTATGGATACTAAAACGAATTTTCGAAACATTTACTAAAGGAAAATATTAACCTTGCCGTTGCTGCTGGGGCCAGAGCAGTGGCACGGGTGCAGGGGCGGGAGGTACGGCGGGTGTCACGTTCGACAGCGGGGCCTGCTGCTCGGTGGCGGCGGTCTCCGCTACGGCGCCGGACGGCACAGCTTGGGTCTGCAGATATATAATATATTTATAAAGACATGCCGTAAAAATTAAACAATCCCGATAACGTGAGCAACGTATGAACGCAGCGCTAGGAATGAAATAGCGTAATTTCGTACAAACGCAATGAAAAAAAATGGAAAGAGTGCTTGTGCACCAAAGTAGATGGCAAAACCTTTTCTGTTTGTTTTTTATTCAACAGAGGAAGTGGAGGTACTTCCACAGACAGGCTGCTTTGATGCGTTTATGAAAGAAATAATCTATGCAGATTCCAGCACATTTAGCGAAAATTCAATGATAGATTTTGCATAGTAAATAAAACTCACCACTAAGGTAAGGGTAAAGTAGAACAGGGAGCTCTTAGTGGCTAGTTCACGGATCAACATTGCATTACTTATCGGTTTATTGGTTTAAATATCCTGCCGTTGATCAATAGGCTTAAATTGCTGATATTTTATTTAAAATACTACGCTTTGGTGGGAGAAGAGGGCCTCTGTTTCCATTGCAACTAAGTAAACTCATCAACCAGTTGTGCTGAATGAAATTCAAAGTGGCATTAACACCAAACGATTCAAACGGTTGATTCTATTGTCACGTCAATTGTAATATTGTGTTCCAATCAGAACAACTATACTATAAATTATATGATGAGAGGAATGGTGTTAAAATCTGTTTTGAGATGTGTATGAATACTTTAAAATGTATAGGGACGGTTCTGTTCAAATACCAAACGAGAAAAAATGTATCAATACTCCTATGCTACTCAATGGATAAAATAATCAGAAAATTTTATAACTGAAGTAGTCAAATAACATAGATTATTATTGGATGATTGATTACAATTATAACGATATTTCAGTTTACTCTGCATATCCAGCAAGGAATTTGTCGTGAAGTTATATACAGATAGATATTTATGGTTCCCAGAGAGGAAACTGACTCTAACAAATGCCAATATCAGCACGACAGATTTGTAAAACCTAAGATCTGCTAACCATATAGCAGATCAGTAGGTGTATTCATTGCCTCGAAACACCATATTCGAATCGGAATCGAAAAATGTTAATTTTTTTTCTTTTCAAAATGTATGGAATTTGAATTTTGCCGACCTAGTCTTGTTTACGAATATTTTACACAAGAAGGGCCACTTTCAAAGTTTATCTCAACAGGTATATTATCAATATATTTCTGTCGCCAAACAGCAACTGCAAAATGGGGGCTCAGGAATACAACTAATGTTATATATATTCGCAATTGAGAGGTAGAGAATATTATTACTACATTTTCAGAACTGAGTATGAAGCAGATTAAGATAAGAATTGCTGGCATAATGGACATACGGGTACTGCTGGTGCAGGCTGGCTTGGTGCAATGCCATCAGTGCGGGCATCAGGGTTCTTGTGCATGAATGGGCAGTGCTTCTTACGACAGCCTCCGGGCTGATTTTCCCAGTAACATGGGATTTGCTTGCGGTTTTTCTGTAAACAATGAAATTAACAAATCAAAACTACACATATTTTTTCGATAACTAACCAGAAAATATCTGCTCGTTTATAAATATTAAAGAAATAAAAAGAAAAATATTTTTTTTCACATTCCCATCAATATGTACCCACTAATACTTGCGCATGCGATCTGGATTGGATAAAGCTTAGATTTTTTTTGGATTGGTATAAAGCTTAGTATGTTTGAGATACAAGCCTATGTGTTACTTGTCCGAAGCAATGCACGTTGCGCCAGTCTATTCCGATTTTGTCATAATAATTTGAAGACAACTTGTACATACAAATTCCTCACTAACTTTTAACGATAAATATAATAGACTCTGTTGAGGACTTCATTTTCAAGGATCTCACGAAAATATAGAGGATTTTATGTAACCTGGCCGTTCAACTTTTATAAAATTCTATAGGTACTCATTCTATTTGTATATATATTGTCTCAGGACTATAGGCAAATAAAAGTACTTCTAAATGTAGTATATCTAAGATTATACTGTAAGAAATACATATTGTCTCTGTAGATATGTAATGATGAAGCAGTTAAAGAAGCTTATTATTGAACATTTTTGGATTTTGGTTGGTGTACCATTACCACTATTTGCTCCAGATGCCCTGACTCCAGGCACTCACAAAGTAAGCGTTCCTAATAGTAGTTAGTAGAAAATATTCTTCTTCCTATAACGTTTAGGTTCCAAGGAGCCAGGATAAAATAATTGATACTGCATTAAGATATTCAGTTATTTTCTTGTTACTGCTTCTAATAGCAATAGCAGCAAGTATGATACTTGATTGAGGGGTATTTCAATTATGGTATTTGAACGAATATTGTCTGACAACATTGTAAGCATTACACACAGATAAGCCTAACCACTTGCGTACACTTTTCAAGCTATAACTGAAAAATCAGAGTCCTGCGGCCCAGTATATACATAACTAGTCTGGAATATTGAAATGTGTGTGCAGGTCTTGTGGTGTGCTCTGTGTATCTATTCCTCTTTATCAAATCAAATTATGATCAGGTCAGGGATTTTGCCGGGAATACAAAACAAACAAATGTGTAGACAGACACTTAAGTTATGCATACATAAAACTAGAACCGATGTCCAACTTTCCAGTTCATTTTATTTCTCCATTTATCTATGTGATGGTGATAGTTTTTATGTTCTTTGCTACACTCGGAACATATTTTTATTTTATTAATGTATTCATATTTAGTTAATAGATTCAGGCGTTACTTTGCGAAAGTCAAATCTATATGCAATTTGATCTAACCTGCTTTGCGTGCTTCCGCCACCAAGGTTGCACGCAAAGCAGGTTAGATCAAATTGCGTATTCATATTTGACTGGCAAGGGCTTGTATACAAAGTTGGCAAGGCCTCGAAACATGTTTCAATCATCTCACTGTGTGTGTATCATGTGTTTAACTCATTTTACTTCTATATCCTATCTCTCTCAATACTTGACAGTCACTCTCCATTCTATTATCACGCCATCTTCTAGTGTTACTTATATGCAATAAAAACTATATGAGTATACATATATCTAACTTCACATGTTTTTCTAAACTTCTCACAGGCTTTGATGGGTAAAGTTTATCAGTTAATTATAAATAGATTAGAAAATTTACAAACATTGTAAGATGTCGAGTATGCAGAGAAATCATTTTTTTTCTCGGTACTATTACTGGTGCTTCGCAACTTCTGGATATGAATGGACACTGCATGGTTAGGATAATATAGGTTAGGACATATGGTCACTATTGATTTCATTCTGTGTTAGGACAACAGAACACAAATTCTAGTTGGAACGTTAAAAGTCAGCACTTATATATGTGTCTCCAGCCATGTGAGTGTTAACCAATCATAGTAGTGATGGGACTCGAGTGATTTTTTTTCACTCGAGTCACTCGGTACTGGTAACTAGTAACTATCTCACTCGAATGCCACTCGAGTGAAGATAAAACTCGAGTGATTTTTATTGACTCGAGTCACTCGGAATATAAAACTCGAGTGACCAAAATTTTAAAACGATTTTTTAATTTTACATAGGAAATGTGTATTCATTTTCGCATTAATGTAAAAGCTACTCAAAAAAATCTAAACAAAATGTAAAAAAATAGAATTTTCCTTCAAACTAAACCTGTAATATATAATCAAGAAATCTCTTATATCAACTTTCAGTCAAATTGAAATATTATAATTTAATAACCGTTATTAAATTATAATATTTAAATTTTTGTCAAAAAATGACCACGCAATTGCTTTTTTTACACGTTTACTCATTTTCACCACTTTCTAATAACACGCAGTCATAAATAACCAAAACATTAAACAGTAACAACTCACACAAACAGATTTCTACGTAGTATTGTCTTAGGTTTTCGCGATTGTTACACATTGAAATTAAACTATTTTTAACGGAAGTATCGCGTGTTTTATTTATTTTGTTGAAACCTGACGTTTCGAACGCTTTGCAGCGTCCGTGGTCGCAGGAAAGACTAAGGTGGTATTTGTCTTACATTAGTTATTCAATTATTACATCTACCGACATGGATGGATTAATTATATATGTTCCGATTCACACAAAAATCGCTAACAGTGTCCGAACATTTTTTAGTAGATCTTTGGATTTGTGACTTGATTATTTTTAGGACTGGATCCCAAGCAGGTGGTACTTGCCAACCATCTTCTCTATTGAAATTGGGGTGTTTTCTTATTTCAATAGCCTCGCGCAACATTCTCGGCATGTAGCGATTCTCCTTGGCGAGGATTTGTGGTTTATCAAACCGGATGTAATGGTTTGGCTGGTCCAGTGTATGTTCACATACTGCAGAGTTTTTATCGCGCCTATTCTTCATGTCAGCAATGTGTTCTTTCACACGAATACCTACGCTTCTCTTTGTTTGCCCTATGTATGATAAACCACATTCGCAGTCTAATTTGTATACTCCTGCATCTTGTAGGGGGATATTAGACTTGATAGGTCTTAGAAATTGACTGATCTTCTTATGGGGCTTGAAGTAAGTTTTAATTGAAGCTCGCCGTAAGATGTTGCCAATTTTGTCTGTGACTCCCTTTAAGTATGGTAAGATGGCAGGTTGACGTTCAACTGTAGGTGGCTTCGGGCGGCTTCTGTGACGCATGCGAGGGAGTTTGTGACTATTGCTCCGCAGTACTTGTTTGACATGTTGGAGTTCCTCCTCTAGATGCTCAGCGTCGCAGATGCCGTGTGCTCTCTGAAACAAAGATTTGCCTACGGTAGCTAACTGACATGGATGGTGGTGTGAGTTACCATTGAGATATTTGTCTGTATGGGTGGGTATATACCCATACAGACAAATATCTCAATGGTAACTCACACCACCATCCATGTCAGTTAGCTACCGTAGGCAAATCTTTGTTTCAGAGAGCACACGGCATCTGCGACGCTGAGCATCTAGAGGAGGAACTCCAACATGTCAAACAAGTACTGCGGAGCAATAGTCACAAACTCCCTCGCATGCGTCACAGAAGCCGCCCGAAGCCACCTACAGTTGAACGTCAACCTGCCATCTTACCATACTTAAAGGGAGTCACAGACAAAATTGGCAACATCTTACGGCGAGCTTCAATTAAAACTTACTTCAAGCCCCATAAGAAGATCAGTCAATTTCTAAGACCTATCAAGTCTAATATCCCCCTACAAGATGCAGGAGTATACAAATTAGACTGCGAATGTGGTTTATCATACATAGGGCAAACAAAGAGAAGCGTAGGTATTCGTGTGAAAGAACACATTGCTGACATGAAGAATAGGCGCGATAAAAACTCTGCAGTATGTGAACATACACTGGACCAGCCAAACCATTACATCCGGTTTGATAAACCACAAATCCTCGCCAAGGAGAATCGCTACATGCCGAGAATGTTGCGCGAGGCTATTGAAATAAGAAAACACCCCAATTTCAATAGAGAAGATGGTTGGCAAGTACCACCTGCTTGGGATCCAGTCCTAAAAATAATCAAGTCACAAATCCAAAGATCTACTAAAAAATGTTCGGACACTGTTAGCGATTTTTGTGTGAATCGGAACATATATAATTAATCCATCCATGTCGGTAGATGTAATAATTGAATAACTAATGTAAGACAAATACCACCTTAGTCTTTCCTGCGACCACGGACGCTGCAAAGCGTTCGAAACGTCAGGTTTCAACAAAATAAATAAAACACGCGATACTTCCGTTAAAAATAGTTTAATTTCAAGATTTCTACGTAATTAGAGAACCTACAGCGGGTAAACTTGTCACAACTTGAATTTCTCACTCGGCTCGGTATAAACCACTCGAGTGGTACGAGTCACTCGAAACTCGAGTCGTCAAAAATTTAACTCGAGTGCGAGTAATATAAAAACTACTCGAGTCACTCGAGTGAAAAGCAACTCGAATCCCATCACTAAATCATAGCGTCGATTTTATTAGCACATTGTGCACACGTTCTCATTATAGTCATTGCAGCAGTAGTAGTGATTTTTGACAGACTTTTTTACGCCAAAATGCGTAAGCCACTAAAGCCTTTGTATGTATTATGCGCTTAGTATATTCAAACTGTATTGGACAACAGCTAAAATAAATACCCAGTGGGCGTATGTGTCAATACATGTTATCATTTGAGTAGATATCGGTTTTTTTCTCAGAAAAATATAGGAGCCATGTAAATAAAACAAGTTTAATTTGATTTGCCATTGTTCATACAGTCAGATTAATATTTGTTTAGTGGTGTGGTTTTTACAGGTGTGCTTCTGTTATGTTAGCCTTAACGTTGCCGTTGATGCCAGACATGTATGATTTATGTATAATTACCATTTCTGTATTGGCTTGTTACGTAATACTCGCTTCTGTCCATGACTATGACCGTGAGTGCCTGCCTGATTATTTTGGGATGATCATATTTACATAGGGATATTATGGAATCTTTCCTGCGTCCCAGACTAGCTCTATAAAATTTTATGTGCCTTCAATTTAATAGTCAGAACTATAGTATAGTAGTCTAGCTGTCTCTATCTTCACGCCAAGTCCTTTGCGGGGTAAGAAGAGAGTACCGAGCGCCATAAGACTCGGTCTTCCATGATCGTTCTTCAAGTCGAAGTTTCCATTAAGAAAGCGTTTAAACCAAAAACGCATGGGGCATTCATTAGCTTTCTCCTCTCCAAACGCAGCATTGATATTACGAGCCGTTTCTGCCGCATTAGTTACGAACTTGTATTTAAAAATTACTCGGATTTTTGAAGTATCATCTTTCCCTATCATCATCATCTTTTGTCTAAGCTGAATAAAAAAGCCAATTGGATTTTGAAAACCTAATGTTGCACATTTCTTAAAACGAAAACCTCATAGGTATGACGTGAAAAAAGTTTTACTTGAAAATCTTACAACATGACGGTTTATTGTCAATGCAAAGTATCTATTTCTATAAAAGGGCAATTTCATACTTCAACCCCTCTTTCATCATGAGACTATCATTGCAAAACATGGAATAGAATGTCTTTTTAACCCATGGTGCATCCCATACATTTGCAAATTTTTGGTTAGAAATATCTATTTTCGAGTTGTTTTGTTGTTTGTCAAAAATGGCCTAAACTCAAAGGGTAGTTTTGGTTTTTGTTTATCTAGTTCAAACAGGCCAGTCAAAATGTAGGATGCTGTGAGCACAGTTCCCTATATCCGGCCTTAGTCTACAGGATGTGTGATGGGGGACAAAATTTTCTGTACTACAGTGTTGCTACAAAATAATGTGACATCAGGGAGATGTTTTTCTTTTTTTTACCTTTATTAAAAGGAAATAAAAAGACATTATGTTCCAACCTTAATTTAAACTATATTATACCAAGTTTGCAAAAAAATTGTTTATACATACTCTTAATTCCATATGGCGCAGCTTGCATCGTTTGTCAAGACACTTGCCCTGTTGCCATGCAGTGCACATAGTCTCACAGCCAAGGGCGGATGGCTCATGGCGGAAAACACAGTTGTCCCCCTGGAACACAACCAGTACTGCCATGAATATAAGATATTTAATTATACATATTTAATTTACTCAAAATAAGCTCAATAGCTACATTTTTATTAATTAATGTGAATGTACTGATATAATAATAAGTATGAAAAGATATTGTAACAAAGTCGGCAATATGCAAGTGCTACCCTACCTATTACAAGTGTTTAAGGCTACAGAATTCAATCGCAGAAAAAAAAATATTTGTCTCCAATTAAATCTCTGGCCAAATTAAAAAGTCCTTGCATCACACGCTTATTCAGTCATCAACACCTTAGAAATGCATTGTTGTAGCAATGTCTAAATGTTGCAAAAATACAGACTTGTGTCAATATAATAACTTGCAAGAATGATAATAGGAAGCATTTTCATTTTGGTTGAAAAATTATATTTTTTTTCGTTCTTTGAAAATGGTAACTACATTCTTTAAAAGACTCCAATGTTGAACTTACACTGTATGCAGTATTCATGCTATTCATTCAGCTTCTGTCTAGTTTAAAGACAAACATGTTTGAGTGTGGCATAGAGCTGAGATCGAGTAACACACTCAATACTCTATGCTACTACTATCACTTAAGTGGTGGGTTTCCTCAGGCTAACATCACACTATACTGTATAGGTAATAAGCTAACATTTACTAATGATAATGTATTTAAAAAAAATGCCACAATTACCTAAGTGGTAATTAAGTACCATTAGTTCAGCATGTACAACACTAATTAAAAAGGCATTTTTGCTATACATAAGCAGGTGTAACTCTGCTCTGACTAAAAAATTCCTTTAAAAGATTCTTATCAAAAGAGGTTTGTTAATATTATGGTGATCAGACAGCATTTCAAAATGTGATTCAAATTAATTATAATGGATATTAAAAAAATACCATTTCAAATACACCTTTAATTGGACCTAAAACTATATGTAAGGATTATTTAATTAAAAATACCATGTAATAAGCATATCTATTACATATAATGAAACTACAAACCATAAAAGCTATTATTTTATTCCTGATACGAAAGCTATTTGTACTAGTAGTAGTATAGTACTAATAGTAACGCCCCGAGGCCCGTTATATACTTGGCACCGTAACGCGCATGGTGAAATTCAGCCACGCGGGCCTCAACGGGTTAATTAACTTGTTTGTAATTTATTTTTTTTGTCAATCAATTGCAAAATAAATTTTATAGTTGGTAACATGTTAACTTACAAATGACATCACACTTTCTGAGATCAATGTATTATATATGCAGTATTTTCTAATAAATAATCTTTAACGCCTTGAGGCCCGTTATATACTTGGTGCTGTAACGCGCATGGCGGAATTCAGCCACGGGGGCCTCAACGGGTTAAATTTAGTATTGGAATATTTAAACATTTATTTATAAAAAAAAGTATATTTGTCACCATTTGTTAAGGTGATCCTATATGATTCATTTTAATCATATCTTAAAATATTGTCCGCTCACCTATCAGACATCTAATAATTAGATACGCTGAAATAGAAAAATGTTACAGGTATATGAGAAATATCCTCATTTCTTATGACAAAAAATATTTGTAAATTATCCTGTGTAAATTTGTAGCAATTATCACTTAAGATTAGATGATGGTCAAAAGTGATGTTTGCACATTAATTGATGTTAAAAATTACATAGTACATTGCAATATCACTTGTCTCAATACTTTAAATATTTGTTTTGTGAAGTCTGGCCACTGAGGTTATTCATGAGAATGTATCAAAATCTGCAACAGTTTTAGTAACAAACATGTGATAAGCATTTGCACACAGAACTGCATTAAAACATTTCCATGATGTATTTAACAGTGAAGATTTTTTAACACAAATTGGTACTTGATGGGTGATTGGACATGAAAATATGTAACTGTTATAATAAAAAAAGTGGAAATGTCCTTACAGGGTCTGCAATAAATTAAGTGATATAACAGTCAATAGACTTCAGTACCGTTTTCCTTCAGGCAGCCTATACACTTGTTTTCCACCTTAGTGGTAATAAAATATGAATCGACCACAAATAACAGAATTCAAGTACATAATAACATTTGAAACAGTTAATGTTGAATATTTAAAGTCCGAAAATGTACTTATGAGAGCCAGCATATTATTATTAATAATAACATTAAATTTAAACATAAGACTTCTTATCAAGTAGACAAATATTTTATCACAATATTTTGCCACATAACTGTTTAATTTAGGAATACCCCCTGCTTACGCCGCCTGATAAAAATACCTCTTATCAATCACTGGCTCACCTTGGTGCATGTAGAGTAGTAGTAGAAATAGCAGTCGTTAAATTTTCTCGGGGATTCCATGGTGTTTTTCGCCGTCCAGAGCCTGCGAATCACGACAATCCCATGTAGGTACGTTGGCCAATGCAATCAATGCCGCAACTTATCACGACTATGCAAGATCAATTATGACATTTTGATGTCACTATGAATTGGAATTAACACTCAGAAATTATTTCACAATTTCTGAGAATACAAAAAATATGGTTTTTCCGTCTTGACAAATAAGTACGTAAAGCACGTCGCGGTTAAACAAGTTCCAAATTAAAAACTATCTATATAACAAACTATTACTGCACATTTTACTCACCGTGTAATAAATAAACTAAAGATTAATTAAATGAAACAACAAATATCTACACAACAATGCTATCTAAGACAAAATAATATGAACGTCACAATTAGAAAGAAGATGTAGATATGGCGGACATGTGGCGGTGGTGGTGGCGGAACTGGCGGACTTTCATTTCATGCTCGCAACCGCCCATTGGCCTATTTACTACCATAGAGTATTACTCTCTGTCCAACCATGTCGAAACATTTGACATTCATTATACAAAATGACAACCAAATAGCCAATCCTAGCAAGAGATTCAAGTCAAAAGTTTATTTTAGACCAATAACAGTATGTAGAAATAACTCTACATATTGTCATTGGTTAAAGTAAGTTTAAAGTTGACCTTTGTGCCCACGAGTATCTTCTTCGCAAATTTTTGTTAGTGGCATTCAGATCGTGCTTACTGCTATACGATACATTGTCAAATATTTGAAATTGGTGCCACGAAAGTCCATAGATTTGTAAAAAATATTGCAATCGTTTTTCATTACGTAAGCAAGAATGTTTTAAATAAAAATATTTCCATATCAGGTTTTGTTTATATATGAATGTAAGTGTGCGTGTTATTACATAACTTAAAGTAAATGATCTATTATTATGACAAAAAAACGCGGGCACTTGTTTTTGAAATGTAATATATCGAGAATCAAAAAATACTATCTGCTCATCTAAATTCAAAAATATTGAAATAAAATCAGCTTATTAATTTGATGAGCAGTTCAGTATTTTTAGATGTGAACATAGTATTTTCGAACGTTAGGTTATGATTAGTATGTTGATCAATTAAATACATACCCTTTTTTATAGAGTCAAGTCGGCATACCTGATGACAACTAGCTCTCTTGAAGAAATAATTACTATTTTGAACAACATTATGCTGTAGTCACTTGAGAAATCCTTAGCAGTAACTTCAGCATTGGAGTCTTAATAGTTAGTAGAGTCAACGCTAATCCCATTTGCACTCGATACACCTTGCCCCCTGTTAACTAGCAAACTCGGCTCTGGGCAAATACAGTTAAAAACACGGAGGTAATAAAATCACTCGAATAGCGCAATGTACTCTCTTTACAAAAGGCCGTATCCAAATAACAAATCGCTGAAGAGTTGTTGTTTCTGAGAATGGCTGAAGATACCGGTAAGCTTGGGTAAATAGTGCTCACGGAAATGAGTAAGTTTTGCCTAGAAATGGGAAGGAGGAAAAAATTGGGCGGCAGAGAATTTTATTTAGAAGAGCACTGATTGAACTGAAATAAAAATAATTTAATTATATTAGAATTGAGAGGAATGTAATTGTATATTAATACGAAGGGAAGGAATTGGCTTAACCGACGAACTTAGCTATCACTGTATAAGGTACCTAATATACATGTTCTTTTAAAAAACAAATTCCACGAAAATGGAATAGAACAGGCGTAGTGTAACTTGCGGCGAAGTGTAATAGGGAGCTATTTGAGCTGAGTGCGAAATTCGGAGACATGACCATATTTTCAGAGTCCAAATACAAAACGAATAGAGAGATTTCAAAGGCACATAGACGCGTGGGAATTATTAAAAAATAATATTATAATGATAAAATATTTACTTATGTTTATTTTTAAAATACACTTATATTAAAAAAATATATATACATATATTTAATGGTCCAAAAATGATTGAAGAATAGTAATATTAGGAAGGCCTTGCGTAGTTTGGGGTAAATTATTTTCTATTAAAGCATAATGAGCTCAAGTTAAGTTTGTTTAATTGTTCTATAATGAAGTCAATAGAAAGGAGTAAGAATTGTCCAAGCCAATTTTGTTATCCATCGGGAGGAAAATACGCAACATTTTAGAGAAGAGTTTGCGCCAAATAACTATATACTAATATCAGCAATATGTGAAGATAAGGATCTATCCAAATACACTACAAAATTCAGAACTTTATTTATCTATCAATCTATACCTTCACGCCACATCCCTTGCCGGATAGGCAGAGAAAACCAAGCGCCACGTGACTCAATCCTTACATGTCTTACTCGCTTCTCATTCATTGCTCTTCTCATGCACGCTCGCTGGTTTCTAGGGCTCCTGACATCACTTTCGGATAGAACACGACCAATTTGGTCATGGTAGGTAAGTATTGACCTTCCTCGGTTCCTACATTCTGCCAATTTTGCATTGTGTATCATTCTGTTTCGTCATTCTTTCATCCTGCATTATTTCTACATGTCCGAACCAACGGAGCATGCCTCTTCTTATTTTAAAACCGACGCTCTCTTTCAAACCAACGCTGTTTCTAACATCATTATTGCGGATACGGTCTGCAAGCGTTACCCAACAAATTTTGCGCAACGCTCTCATTTCGACCGCGTTTATCCTACTTTCATGTTCTCTCTGCCATACCCAGCTCTCGCTTCCATAAGTAAGCGTTAGCACCAGCACTGCATTGTGTATATCTAACTGTGCATTCTGGTTCAAGTTTTTAATGCTAAGAAGTTTCCCTAACGCTCCATTTAACACTATTCCCAGCACACATTCATCTTTCCACATCTACGCTGTACCTTCCATCCCTGATGAAAGCGCATCCAAGATGTACAATCTCATCCACTTGTTCCAACACTTCATCATCAACCGTAATTCTTACATTGGTTCTGGTTTCTTCTTAACTTTATAGCTATATTGACTTAAGTTACGAAGCTTCATTTTTGGGGTGCATATCACAGGAACGTGCTCTTCGCGACCCTTACCTTGCACAATTTTTGACCTAAATTTGCACCGACGCGACGGGCGAAATATAGTGCATGCTGTGATGGGGCCGCCAACACACAGCGCAAATTCTATCAGGATAATCACAATCTAGGAGAGCTGAGCGCAGCATAGGGATTTGAGTGGTGGAATGAAAGATAGAATAATATAACTGATTGACGTAGTGAATGAGAGTTGTTTTGCTGAGACGCTCATGACTAAGAGGATATTTCCAGTGGGATCATGACCTTTTGGTCTAGGATGAGACAAATAAGGAAGACAATCTGACGAGAAATTTCAAGGCAAACACCAAAATCTTCTAAAGTGATTTAAAAAAAAATTAGTATTAAAATAATAATATTGTCTATACATTGAGGCAAAAAACTGATTCGCTTTATTTTTTACTAAGGTTTGTGCTAAATGTTGATTTGTAATGAGGAGAATAAGGTAGGGTTTGTAATATTTTTTTGGCTGAAGACCGTGGCGTTAAATTGTTAGTTGGAGCAAAAAGGTCGGGGCATAACGGGGTACTATCTTGTCCAACTAACGTGGTCATTTTATGACCAAGTGACTGAAAAAGAGGAACATAGTAAAACAAATTATTATAAAACTAATAACTAAACAGCAAATTATTAAAAAAAACTTGACTAGAAAACCATAATACAGTAGGGCGAATAAAAGCAGCCAGTCTGGGGAAGTTACGGCCACCTCAAAGACAACCGCAATAAATAACAACTCCCTGTTGTATTCCTGCGCGTGAGTGAGGTCACCAATAAGCTTCTTAGGAGTTACCGTGTTAGCAGCAGAGGTGGCATCGTGATACTTAATATATCGTAAACGTTATCGTTTACGATAGGATATGATTAGGCTACTGTGATCGATTTACATCAGTTGAGGCGTAGTATACGCCTACTACTTACTACTACGTACTTGTATACCTAATGACGTTGTATAAACAAAAAGCCGAATCCTGCATCGATGCTGCACTGATACATCTCAAAAGGTGCACAATGAAATTTAAATTAAATTAATTTCATTGGGGTATTCTAATATATGGATATAAATGTACACGCAGTCAACTGAAAGTTTACCGATCCGATCCGTGTGCTGCCGATGACGAGTACGATGAAGCATAAACTTGTGATCTCTGTTGGTCTGAATAAAATATATGCTCTTTTTACCCCGTGATGTTTCTCATTGCCCCGTGGTTGGGACATAATTGGGAAATTTGATTTTCTTACCAATGTTCTTAATTCCCAAAAAAGCATGTGCCGTCGCCTGCAGAATGTTTCAATTATACGAAGTTGAGTTACTAATAGATATTGGCCTCTGTGGCTATCAATGTTCTATTAATTTAAATATACTATCTATCGTTAGTGTATTATATTGGTCAATTATCTTTCTATGACGAATTCTCTTTTATCCCATTTTACCCCTGTATCCCATACCATTATTTTTTAACTAAAAATACAATATTATATTGTGTTGTGGTGTAAAAAATTCAATGTAGAAATATTTTTATCTCGCATGCAAGTACCATTAATACTGAAAAGCAGATAGATTGACGATTGTATGTATATAGCTTCGATCACTAATATAAAAACTAAATACACTATCAGCGCCCAAAAAACGTCCTTATCAAAAGAACACCCAAATTGGAATTGGGTGCTCTTTTAAATTAGTAGCATTCGGACGCTCAAACAGTAAACATTCCACAGCGTTCCTTTAAAAACTGCTGAAACCGTATGTCTAGGATGTTAAAAAAGGATGGAGTTTCAGTAAGTAATCAATACCAGTTTAATATAATACCCAGCGAACTTACTTTTTAAGTTCGCTGATAATACCGATTAATTGGACATAAATTTAGGTTAAATAGCTGTTTTAAAGAAAATACTCAGAATACAGAATAAACCCGAAGGAGCCTACACCCTCCAGCCGATATGTAATACATGCCGTCCGCTGTGTCCAGAAACAATTCGCAATTCCCCGCACTCCTCATACTTCCCACTAGTGATGGGATTCGAGTTGCTTTTGACTTGAGTAGTTTTTATATTACTCGCACTCGAGATAAATTTTTAACTACTCGAGTTTCGAGTGACTCGAGTCGACTCGAATTACGAGTGACTCGAGTTGGCTCGTACCACTCGAGTGGTTTATACCGAGCCGAGTGAGAAATTCTAGTTGTGACAAGTTTACCCGCTGTATGTTCTCTTTGAAATTACGTAATTACGTAAAAATCTGTTTGTGTGAGTTGTTACTGTTTAATGTTTTGGTTATTTATGACTGTGTGTTATTACTAAGTAGTGAAAATGAGTAAAAGTGTAAGAAAAGCAATTGTGTGGTCATTTTTTGAAAAAAATTTAGAACAAAAAACCGTTATTTGTAAGTTTTGCAAAAAAAGTTACAAAGATTTTGGTCATACAACTAACTTGATTTCTCACATGAAAAATAAACATCCAGTTCAGTACAAGGATAGCAGTGGTGAATGTAGTTCGTCTCAAGCATGTTCTTCGAGTGAAGGTGATTAGGTGAGTGTTCTGCTTCCACGTCAGCCACTAACAATTCTATTTCAAAGAAACGGCGTTATCAGCAATTACAGCTTGCAAAGCCAAATGCTTCACTTACTAAGCAAAAAGAAAAAAGAATTTCTTTAGCTCTTACTAAAATGATTTGTCAAGACTTGCTACCTCGACAAATAGTGGAAAATAAAGGCTCTACTAATTTTTGCCATGAAATGAATCCTGATTATGTTTTATCCAGCAGGAAATCTTTAAGAGAGAAAATTCTTCCTGATGCTTATCATGCCGCACGCACTGTAATTGTAGATATTCTACATTTAGTTGAATATATGGGTGCTACAACAGATTTATGGACTTCTGACAGTAAAAAAACATACCTAACTGTTACAATACATATCATTTATAATTCAAAACTTTTTTCGCAAAATATTAGTACTCGAGAGGTTACGGAGGAACATTCTTCTATTATTTTAGCAAGTGTGCTGAAGTCGATATTTGATGAGTGGCAAATTACAGAAAAAAATGTGACAATAGTATCCGATAATGCTCCGAATATAAAGAAAGCTATTTCTGAATATTTAAGTAAGAGGAACCACTACTACGTAGCTCACACTTTGAACTTGGTGATCATTGACTGTAAGAAAGCTAACCCTGAATTTATGGAAATTATAAATAAATGCCAATTCATAGTCACATATTTTAAACAAAGCACCAAAGCAAAAAAACTTATGGAAATGCAACGTACAATGGATATGGAATGTATCAAATTAAAGCAAGATGTCCCAACGCGCTGAAGTTATTAATATTGAATGCTAGATAAAATGCTCAAAATTATAACTGCTTTATCAGCAACTATGTCCGATATGCCTGATTCACTAAATAATTTACAAAACTTTGAATGGGAAGTGGTTCAAGAATGCGTAGATCTTTTAAGACCTCTTGAAAAACTTGCTGCAGCCTTATCCGGAGAGAAATATCCAACATTGTCTTCAGTGATTCCTTTGATTAGAAATGTTCAAGCAGCACTGGTAAAAAAGATCGTAAATACAGGCATTGGTCAAGAACTAAAAAAAACTTTATTAGATGCTGTAGATAAACGGTTAGGTATTTTAGAATCAAAGAAAACTGCAGCTAAATCTACTTGGATCCGAAATTTAAGAATATTGGGTTTGGAGTAGAATCTAATGCTGATAGGGCTATGCAATCCGTTATTGAAGAAATTGAAACTACTTCTATATCCACAAATTCAGATAATATCAGTACAGAATCGGAGTCTTCATCGTCAAGCCAACCGCAACCAGAAACTAAGGACGTGAATGATTTACGGGAACATTTTGATGCAAACTTTCGGAAGTACTACAAATCAAACATCATTAGCCTCGGCTATTATCATGGTGAAACAATACAATGACGAAGAATACTTAGATAGAAAAGATGATCCTATTGCTTACTGGGAGAAAAGGAAACCGATTATGCCAGTGCTGTATATATTAGCTACGAAATATTTATGCATCCCAGCGACTTCTGTTCCTTCAGAACGAGTTTTTTCTAAAGCTGCACTGATATATTATCAAAGAAGAAACCGTTTGGAAGGGAAAAAATTGATCAAATAATTTTTTTTAAGTAGGTATTACAGAAATTTCAGTTAAATTTGTTATCTCATTAAAAATACATTTCTGTTCTTTTGTTGAGTTTATTTAAGTTTCATTTAAGTTAATTTTAAAGCATGTTTATTATTACCTAAATTGTGTAAGAACATAATAAAACTGTTCATATTTGGATCTCACGAAAGTTCCTTGTTAGAATAAATTAAATTGGATTAGAACTTATTAGTACTAGATTATAATATTTCAATTTCACTGATAGTTGATATAAGAGGTTTCTTGATTATACACGTTTATACAAGTTTACTGTGTATTATACAAGTTTAGTTTAAAGGAAAATTCTATTTTATTACATTTTGTTTAGATTTTCTTGAGTAGCTTTTACATTAATGCGAAAATCAATACACATTTTCTACTTAAAATTTATATTGTTTTATTCGTTTTAAAATTTTGGTCACTCGAGTTTTATATTCCGAGTGACTGGAGTCAATAAAAATCACTCGAGTTTTAACTTCACTCGAGTGGCATTCGAGTGAGAAAGTTACCAGAACGGAGTGACTCGAGTGAAAAAAAATCACTCGAGTCCCATCACTACTTCCCACCCATACAGTGTTGCTAGCTTAGTGAGAGTTCGCCTCTTTTAGGATAAATTAAAAGTGTAATATTAATATTAAAGATCTTATATTATACTGTTATGCATAAAAAAAAGCTTTAGTAAAATAAAACACAAGTAATTTACAAAAAAATATGTCTTTACTTAGGTACATTTTGTTGTACTATTTTTTTATAATATTGCCGTTTTGATTCTGAGGTAAACAATACATTTTTACGTTTCGACAAATGAAGAAGTCTTGCTCTTTGCTTTTATAATTTCATCAGCGGACCTGAAATTCCACATATAATAATTAGAATAGTTATACACAAAACATTTTTGTAAAAAAACTACTATTTACACAATTTCACACTCAGAGAAAGTATATACCTAGAGGTGACAAGCAAATAATAATACCAAGATAGAACGTGATAGATGTATACAGTTCCTCATAAGAAGGAAAGAGACAGATAAAATATTTTTTGTCCCTGTCATAGTTCTACTATTTTGTGTTTGCCACAAAAACAAATTCGTGGCAAACAATCATTTCGTTCCTTGTAGTACAACAAATTGTTTGCATAAATTACTAAATATAAGTGAAATATTAGTGCATATTTGTGTTCGTTTGCTTGTGTGGGATTGTCTTTTTACTTTAACAATGGTACGTTGCTGTGTAAAAGGCTGCAAAAGCCTCAGTTAGCAAAAATACGAAAATATAACCTTTCATACGTAAGTATAAAGTTTTAATAGTTGTTATCAAATATTTAGCGAAAATTAGATACACATGTTGTTTTTAAATAAATTGTTTGTATAATAACGTAAAAACTATGAAAATATCGGTTTAATTTACAAAAAGTATTTCTAGTAAAAACCGCCTAAATCTTGAAGGTTGTCTGTAGGTAATGCGTCAGCCATTTTCTGTTGTATTTTCAATTTATCGATATAATGAGCATTTTAGGGTTACCAGTATGTAGTATGGTAAAACACCCCCAAATTATGGGTAAATTATATGGGTATAGACACCTTTTTTTTTAACGTCTTACTTTTTGTATACTTCTTTGTTTATAATTTTTCGTCAAAATGTATTTATTTATTTTTAAATTAAAAATGTTAACATGTTTAATCTTAGATGTATGTTTATTTTTTAGATTTCCTAAAGTCGTCAGTGTGTGTAATGCATGGATTTTTGCTACTGGACGACAGAATTGGGAGCCGAGTACAGTCGCATATGTTCCAAACATTTTAAAGACCACTGCTTTCGAAAGAAGTTTATTTGGATAAGTCGTCAGTTTCAACATCCACCATACACGTTAACATTTGTTGACCTGGTTCGTCAACAAATCAAATGTTGAGGTGTTCCTCTGGCAATGCAAGCTTGCGCATTCTCAACTGATTTATATTGTTTTTATTTATTTATTTACACGATACAGTTACATAGTACAAATTATTATGTTCGCCAAACTGTTATAACAGTTTGTTGGCGAGTATATATGATGAAAGGTTTAAAAAAAAATAAGGAACTAAATTAGATGATTTACATGCCTGCCTGTTCGTCTGCTAGCCTGTCTTAGAATTGACTTGAAATTTTATATAGTTACATTTTAGTCGTAGAAGCGTATAATTGGAGTACAAAAACATATGAGTAATATTCCAACGACTCCGACAATCCGTTATTGAGTAGTTTCGGGACATATCTTCTAAGGTCTTTTGGTTGAAATAAGAACCCGTACTCCAGTAATGAAGTGAGTATGGGTTGATATGATGTTGATGGGTTGATTATATTTATACAGGTAATTGTGAAAGATACGGAGGGTAGTCGTGTAGATTATTCTATACCAATTATTTATACCAAGTTAATCAAGTTAATCACGCACACACACATGCTTTTGTGTCAACACATAAATGTTAATCAAGCATTTTATATTCTCTGAATTTGTAAACTTTTAAATATGTAAAGCTCAATTAAATTATAGTATTGACAGTAGTTTTAATATAATGTTAGTACTAGGCTGTCGATATTACATGCTAATAATGCGTTACAAAATTAAAATTGTCCTATTTTCCAGACCGATTATCCAGGGCTTCCAATAGCGACGGACACTACATTAACACCATGAAAATTAAAACTTACTTTTGAATTGAGACTGAAAACATTACTGGCTGAGTCACGCAAGAAGAAATTAGCTATATTAAGGTCAAAAACTAAACGACTTGAAATAAAAATGCTGAACTATCTGTCATTATACAGAATTTTAATGTAATCGATGTATAGACGATAGATATCATTATACAAGTTAGAGGAAAAGAGTGAACTAGGGAATTAAGGGACCGTAGCAGTTTACCACCTTTTGAGTACAATATGTGAAAGGATAATCCTTGATCAATTGTAGCTTTAGTTTAAGTCTAATGAAAACCATGATGCGCAATACAAAATGTTTAAAAACAATGATTGTTTACCTTTTAGACTTAAATCATCCCTGGCACTAATTCTTTTTTACATGACAATTATTGAATTTTTATGCAATATGTTTAATTTTAAGAAGGAATAATCCGCATTTATTGTGTAAAGAAGATTTAACTAAAAACCGTGTATGTAAATGTGACCATGAATATTCGACGGCTGTTTCATTCCCACGATATTTATATAAATACACGATGTAGAAAAATCGATCTAATTACATTAATTTCAAGAATAAAAATTTATGAAAAAATAAACATTAATATGTTTGTAACGCACGAATATTTTTATTTACAAATTGTCTATAAAGTGTTTTTTATCTTTTATCTCATATCTATGCCTATATTTAGTATCATGTCATCGCTTGTAGTTTAAAATATATGTCTAAAATAGAAAAATATATTGTTTAATTTATATAACTATGCTAGGTTTGACCAATCTCCTATCCTTATTCCAATGATTTCACAGATCTTACTGAAACGAACTCAGGCTTACTATTAATTAATAGATGTATACAGTAACTCTATTTGCGTAAAAAAAAATACTATTTTAATAATATTAAAGTGCAAATATGTTTGTTGATCTATTCAGATACTGTAGTTTTCATACGTATGTAAATATTAACTTTTATTACTTTGTGTGTAGAAATGGCTGTATCGTCTTATTCGATTTTTTTACATTGCTAATATCATATTATGAGTATATTATTATAGCACACTACACATTCTATGCAAGTTTCTGGTAAACGGTTATCTGGGTACATTGTAAATTTCAAATTGCCGAAACGCATTATGTAGTGGGGTAAATTTTCCACAGTCTGGTAACCTTGTCATTGAATGTACTTTTGTTGCCGTCCCTTACGGGTTTACGCGTTTGGCAACTCTAGGTATATACTTTCTCTGAGATTTCACATATGCAGATTATATACCAAAAACATTAGTTATAATTGAGAGAGAGAGAGAGAGAGAGAGAATTAGAAATTAATATTTCAATCATTATTATTAAGTCAATAATTATTATTTATTTCAGGCAATATTTATATTAAAAGATCTCAAATAATGTAAACATAAGCTCATATCATAAATACCTTAAAATTAAATAAATTTATTTACATATTTTACATTAATCAAACTATTTTTTCATTATTTAATGTTCGCGACAATAAGTCACTGTAAATACAAAACCGTCGCACGTAGTTATTAAGGCATATAGTTATAGTTGTTTTTTATATAAGACGCATAGGATAGTCATTTTACATTAAATAAACAGTTTTTACACATTAGTTTCATAGATATAAGTTTACACGTTTTATACTTTATGCATTAGTTATAGGTACGAGCTGTTGCAGCCAAATATATAATATATTGGGTTAGTGGCGGCAAAAGCTATAGTTTGTGAATGTTACAAGTACCTACCGTCATAGTTTTAAGTATGAATAAAACATTTTCATGTGTGTAAATTTTACTGACCCATAGGTTCACCGAGGCACTACCAGTGCTGGCAGGCGTATTACCAGTTGACTTAGAAATTCAACGCCGGGCTTCAATGTACTACACCTCTAAAAACATACACTCTGACTTTCTAAGACGCCGCGATATTGACAAAATACTTAGATTGTTCAAACCAATTGACGAGGTATTTGAAACTTTACTGTCGGAATTGCAAGAAAGATGGGAAACTTCTACTAAAGGACGCCACTTGTATCTGTTCTTTCAATCAGTGCGAAAGTCGATCATCCTGTTGCGCAATTTTTAACAGGGCATGGAAACTTTAGGGCAAAGCTCTTTTCATTTAGACTTGTGTCATCGCCTTTATGTGAGTGTTCTACGACAAATCATGAATTCGAGCAAACAGCACATCATGTTCTCTGGGAGTGCGATCTCTGGCAACGGGAGCGGGACGATATGTTAAATTCCTTGCGTGTCACATCCGGGGTAGTAGGTATACTATTCTGATTTGGTGGCAACAAGGGAGAACTACCAGGCGTTTAGGCGGTTCTGCAATCTATATTATTGGAATCGATGCGTTAGGTAACAACTCACAGTTTAGGTCCCAATAGTGTTAGATATTTGATTATCCGTGGTGCACGGCAGTTGAGCTTCACTTGACTAGCCATCTCTTTGAGGTTTCAAATGCCTTATTTGTCATATTGCTGTCTCTCACTTTGCCAAGAGGGGAAGTCAATTCTAAAACTTCCTACTCCTACAAATTTCTTCTGATTAAATTCGTTTGTGAGTTCCAAGGCAGCTGTAGTTTAACCCCCGGGACGGCAATGGACTTTCATTGCCTTTTTTTGTGGTCGCCGCTGTTAATTCTGGCTACACAGGAGACACAGTGGTGGGTATGAGTGGTGGGCCTGTCCCGTTGACCCATAGGTTTTAGTAAGAACTTTTATCAAAAGTTTTATAAACTTGTATGAAAAAGGGTCAAAAGTATGTAAAACTGGACCAACTCTAATGTAATTTTGATTCAAAATAAGGTAATTCTTCGAGATCTGGGCGATTTTGGCTATCGTTATCTCTTTCACACAGTAGCGCCGCTCGCTCACACACCGGGGGTATAAATATGGCACCCAGTGCGGCGATCGGCACCCGCCTAGTCCATCAACCGATTATGACAATCGAGACTGAGTCTGTCCACAAAGAGGCCAAGGTTTACGCTCTTGGAATAGACATCCACGCGGGTAGGCAATCCATGCACCTATACGCAGCCTACAGACCCCCGATTGGGAAGTTGGACCCGGCGGAGATAACCCGCCTAGTCGATACGGAGACTAATACACCTGTCCTACTGGCTGGCGACTTCAATTGCAAAGTTCAAAGTTCTTCGTCAGCCTCTCTTCCTCATGTAGTAGTAGTCTTTCACTAAATCTTTGGTTTCATTCTTGCATCGACAGTATATTTCTTCTCTTTCATACTATCACTCTGGTGCAAGAAGATACGTAATCCACGGAGGATTAAATCTCCGCATCCCCCCCCCCCCCCCCCCTCCAAGGTATCTCGTCTCAGTGTTCTGTCTCTGCGCATTCACATGCTTCTTTCACACTGTTCACCATACTTTCTTTCAGAACATTCCAATATTCTTTCCAACAGTCTTTCGCTGTCTAATTAGTTACTATACATACGTACTCCCTACACTTTCATCTTCCAATTTTTCACTTCTTATTCTTTCATGATCTCTGAAAGGAATACCTACGCACTCGCCAATGCCATCACTTCTTGAAAAGGGCACAAACCGGCTTATCACCAGATAGTGGTCCGTTTCAAGAGTGGGACCTCTGAACGCTCCTGTATGTATGCCGAGGAACCATCGACGACTTTCGGACTTCCATCTATCAAAATCAGATCAATCACACCCTTCTGTTCATTTCGTCTCCATGTGTACGTGAGAATATCCTTGTGATGGAAGAACGTCTTCGTTACAAGGAGGTTTCGTTCCATACGTACGTCTAAAAGCAACTTATCAGCATCGTTCACTCTCTTATTTCCGTATGGACCAAGAACAGCCTCATAACTACTTCGCTTGGTCCCAACACATCCATTTAGATCTTGCCACATAATTATCTGTTCATTCGCATCAGCCAAACCCAGTGCACCTCTTACGGTCTCCCAAAACTACTGGAGCTCCTCGGGATTAGTAGAGCTTACAGGAGCATATGCTGCAACCAAGAAGTCGAAGTGTCGCTTCCCTTTCACTTGGTCTCCGACACACAAAGCAACCAGGCATCTCTCGTTCATTATATCTATCAATTCATTCATCTAATCTTATAATCCACCTCCCATCTTCCATGTGCCTATACGACACTCAGCTCTCCTTGACCCGCCGAGTTGGGCGTTGCGTTGTGGGTGGCGGCTCCCACCGCCGCATGCACTTAAACCCGCACCGACGAGGGCGGATCGGTGCACGTCGCCTCCGGGGAACGCTCTTACCCGCGCGTCTGTGCGGTTTATGTTTAGGTCCAGAATTTCAATCCAGTGTTAGACTGGCAGGGTCGCGCTTCTCGTATCGACCCCAAATGACGCTCGCTTCTTTAATATTAGTTAAATAACATAAAATGTAACACAGAAGCTGTAAAGAAATAAATAATAGATTTATGCTGGTAAGCTCAGAATGACTCTATAGTTGGCACAGCCCATACGTGAGCCCTTGCCTTTACAACATAATACAACGGCACGATGACTGCGCGTCTCCAAACGCTCAGGACCCTTCCCGTTCTCCAGCATAATTAGCTCAAAAAAAAGAAGACAGGTGACACCTAGTTTGATCATCTCAGCTGTTACCATATCGATTCCCGCTGACTTTCCATTTCTCAAACTTCGTATCGACCATTCAATCTCATCTATGGTAATGTCTTCGTGGCACGCTGGCACTGCCGAGTCAATCACAGACTCTTTCACAGTGCCAGCATCCTGGACATAATCATACATTTCTGTTAAATATTCACTCCACCGTTCTAACACTTCCTCGAAGTTAACAAGAATGCGACCAGCTTTATATTTTATTTTATCCATTCTGGATGCTGACAAACCACTTCGAGACTTCTTTGCCTTTCTCCAGAAGAGTTTGGTATTTGCCTCGAAGTTCTTCGGTAGCCTCTCTTCCTCATTCATAAGTAGTCTTTCACGCCTCTCTTTCACTAAATCTTTGGTTTCATTCTTGCATCGACGGTATTTTTCTTTCTTCGTTTCTTTCATACCATTACTTTGGTTTTGGTTACAATTTAGCACTTCTTATTCTTTCATGATTTCCGAAAGAAATTTGCACTCGCCAGTGTCTCCACTTTTTGAAAAGATCCACAAACCGGCTTATCTCCAGATAGTGGTCCATTTCAAGAGTGGGACCTCTGAAGGCTCTTGTATCCATTAACGACGACTTTCGGAGACGTCCATCTATCAAAATCAAATCAATCACACTTTTCTGTTCACACCGTCTCCATCTGTAAGTAAATATCCTTGTGATGGAAGAACGTGTTCGACACAAGGAGATTTCGTTCCATACATACGTTTAAAAGTAACTTACCAGCTTTTTCGCTGTTCACTCGCTTCAGCCAAAACCAGAGCACCCCTCACAGTCTCACAAAACTTCTAGAGCTCCTGGGGATTAGCAGAGCTCACAGGAGCATATGCTGCAACTAAGAACACTCGGGTAATCCCCAGTTTTATCTTAACCCAGAGAAATCTTGGACCTACTAAATCGTAACCTTTCACACCAGCGGCCAAGCGAGATGAAAGCAGTGGGACCTACACCAGCGCTGGTATGAATGTCCTGGTTCGCCCCGAACCACAGGGCCATCATGTCACCGGGTAATCTTCGATGTGGCTTCCCTTTCGCTTGGTCTCTGACACACACATATATATATCTTCATTCATCTTATCTTTTAGTCCACCTCTAACATTCCATGTGCCTATACGACACTCAGTTCTCCTCGAACCGCCAGGATTTGCGTTGCGTGGTGGGTGGCGGCCGCCACTGCCGCATGCATTTAAGTTCGCACCAAAAAGGGCGGATCGGTGCGTGTCGCCTCTGGGGGGGGATTATCATTGGGCACTGCTTAGACTTGACTTTGTCCAATTAGAAAAAAAAACCCATACGAGATTTTCTGTTTGACAAGACTAAAATTTAAATAAAGCTTTTTCACTTTAATGAACAATAAAATTATAGTATTGCATTTATTTTTTACACAAAAACACCGCTCTGACCAGTGTAGAAGCATTAATCAAGATACAATAGAAGTAAACAAACGGACACGCTCGCAATCGGCAGTTGAGTCTTGCGCGCAAATGAGCTGTAATCGAAGGGTCACGGAAATTAACGAATACCCCCGAAACAGTGATCGGCTTCGCCGAATAGTCGGCCTCTTTACAACCGACTAATTTTCGGCTAATCAGCTAGTCGGCCAGGCATAGTCGACACATTTCTAGTAATTATCACTTGCTTGACGGTGAAAAAAAAAACATCGTGAGGAAATCTACAAGTCTACGAAATTATGTGTCTCGAAAGACGTGAGACATAACCTAAGAACAGACATTTCTTACCTCTGAACGCTCCTGTATGTATGCCGAGGAACCATCGACGACTTTCGGACTTCCATCTATCAAAATCAGATCAATCACACCCTTCTGTTCATTTCGTCTCCATGTGTACGTGTGAATATCCTTGTGATGGAAGAACGTCTTCGTTACAAGGTTTCATTCCATACATACGACTAAAAGCAACTTTTCAGCATCGTTCACTCTCTTATCTCCGTATGGACCAAGAACAGCCTCATAACTACTTCGCTTGGTCCCAACACGTCCATTTAGATCTTCCCACATAATTATCTGTTCATTCGCATCAGCCAAACCCAGTGCACCTCTTACGGTCTCCCAAAACTACTGGAGCTCCTCGGGATTAGTAGAGCTTACAGGAGCATATGCTGCAACCAAGAAGTCGAAGTGTCGCTTCCCTTTCACTTGGTCTCCGACACACAAAGCAACCGGCCAGGCCTAGTCGACACATTTCTAGTAATTATCACTTGCTTGACGGTGAAAAAAAAAACATCGTGAGGAAACCTGCAAGTCTACGAAATCATGTAGGTAAGTCTCGAAAGACGTGAGACATAACCTAAGAACAGACATTTCTTAGGTTATGTCTCACGTCTTTCGATACTTATATAAATTCGTGGACTTGCAGGTTTCCTCACGATGTTTTTTTTTTCACCTGTTTTCTCTCTGTTTTGTGGATGTCTGACAGCAATCGCTTTATGTAAAAATCATTATCTTCGGAAAAACTTTGGTAGCGGATCAGCCAATCGTAATAGGTTAGGAAATGGGATAATGCTAGGAGCTAGCAAGTCTCAATACCTATTGTTTTTTTTTCACCTCTTTAATCACGGGTGTTAACCCCGGTTTTTTGATAGGCGTGTGCGGGGATATGGATCCAACGCGAAAAGTCCCTTAGAAAAGATTGATGTAATGTATTATACCCGCTGTGAGCTGCTCTAGGAGATATCAATGGGAGGATATACCCACGAACAGGTCACGGCAGGTATTGGGACTATTGTAAATGTGTCGGTAATAATTGAGCTATTGAAATGAGATCTAGAGGAATTCTTAGTACTGGGCTATTACAGAAGAGAGACGGACATTAATATTAAGAATATGCAGCAGGGCGCGGCGGGCGCATTACATCAAACTTCTCAAGAGGTGCACGCGTATTATTATAAAATTATTATATGACAGCATATCAACCCGTGAACCCCAAAGAGAAATAATAATATAGAACTTCAATGTTGTATGAACTTTATTTATTATTATTACATCATGATTTAAAAAATATTAATTTACACAAATAAATAAATGCTCGCAATATAATATGAAGTCGAATTACAAGTTAAAAAAAAAACATATTTTATACTACGTAAAGTGACAGCTAACTTAATGACAAACATAGGAAAGCAAAAAATTGAGACCAGACACAATAGTTTTTATTCAGGCATAGATAACTAACAGAGGTTTGAGTATATTGCATGTAGGATAAGGCGCGAAATCACAGTGGGGGCGAGGCTCGCATTGTATTAAGACCATAAATGAAAGGACTAACACTATTTGAATATATCCTATCTGGATAGAAATGGCACTTCAAAACAACATTTATTTAAAAAGCCACTCGTTGACGAGACAATAAATTGTAATACATAACTCGAACCGTCGTTGCTTGTATGGATTTATAACGTTTTTGGTTGGGAGCGGACGGGGAACCTATGCATCCAAACTTTTAGAATCCAAGTAAATTGAATCAGAAGTGTCTTAATACTGTACTCAATAAGGGCAAGGGCTTATTTGTTAAATAATAAAATTTCTTCCATGTGCGCTCACTCTCTCTGCTTACCCCACAAGGATCTTGGTATAAAGATATAGATAGAACATTATTACATGTCAGAACTATAATGTCATTTTAATTTATTTTTGTGTATAACATTGATTGCAAGAGAAATAATAGTCATAGTTAGTTACATTATTTTAGAACAGATTGATAGATAAAATATGCTTTATTTGTACAATATAGACTGTAGGAAATACATTTGAACAATATACATACATAAATAAAATCTAATGTGCGAACGTAATTTGCGTAAATTCTGTAATTAAATTTTAATGGCATATAAATAGTGTTAATGTAATGGATGAAATTTGATGACAAATTATACATAGAAAACCAATACTGAAGGGGAATGTTCAATTTTATATGAATTTATTATGGTCGTTAAAATTATGAGATAATGTTACGGCCTCATCACAGCTCACAAAGTTTTCTAACAAACCTACTGGATGACCACTAACCACTCGCATCAACTAAACACAAATGATAAAACATAACTAATCCATTTTGTAAACAATTAGGACAATAATGAGTATTGCTTAAAAAGTCGCAAACCCTACAAACAGTCTTAAAATCATTCAATCAACAGGACAAGTACAAGCGAATCCATTAAAAAGGGCAACGAACGCAGTATTTAACAACATTATCAAGGCCATGAATGCCAGATGTCATAACTCGAATATTTCAATCAATTAATAGTTTTCATACGCAATGAAAACTACATTGACTCGTACAAAACTATAGTATTCGATACTCTCACTAGTGGTCTATTCACGAACGTTATTAACAATTAACTATTATAGTGATTATTGTGTTACTTCGCTACGAGATATTGAACCACAACGGTTGATTACAACATCATTTACTGGATGAAATAACATTAATTGTCAATTCAGTATTAACACCGGAGAAGGTTACATGTTACAACTATATAGTTATATCAAATTACAAAGCTGTTAAAACTTGTCTTATAATACAGTGGAGCAGATGGGGCAGGGTAGAAACCCTCGTAAGTAAATTTCGTCACGCGTGCAACTAGGAAAATTTTGAGGATACAAGCTCCTATACCTAACATATATAAAATTTATAAAAAAAAGTACTGTTATTCTTATTTGCATATTTTGTTTGTCCATTAAAATATGTGAAGCTAGTCAGAAATGATACTCGACGAAGATTATTTTTGATGTATTATTATAAGCTCTTGAAAAATTAATCATATTTTCCCTCTATGTTCACATAACATACTAATACAAAGAGATAAAGTTTGGATGTAGGGGAGTAATCTATGGAATAACTGATCAGATTTGGAAATTCTTTCTTTGGTAGCTACAATATCCAAGAGTGATATAATATACAGTTTTATTTGAAACACGGTGTAACTTGAATATCCAAATTCCACACAAGTGGAGCCGCGGGCTGCAGGTAAATAAAATTGAAGTAGTAAATAAAATTAATTTCTAAAACTGCAGCTGATAAAGAATGCATTTCTGACTGCATACAGATTGATATAAGTTCTATAGCCTTCTCTTTCGGTATATTACGAAAGAGAAGGCTTTGTTCTTTCGAGATCCTATTACATCGACTGACAGCGGTCAGGAACGGGTGGCCTCGAATGTGCCACAAATAGAAGTATATGTAGACTTTACAGTTATTGTTTCCCTACTCTGTGATTAGAATCAGACCAGTCATCTTCGGTAGCTACGGTAATATGATCAATGACTCAAACTATACTATCTGACTGTAAACAACAACAAATATCTTAGCATTGTCTAGTAAATGTATAGAAGCGTCCATGATCGAGTACAGCCCCTTTACATTGTTATAATTGTTTTCATATTTCATTACAGAAGTCCAACATTATACAAACGTGTCATTATACTATTTATATGAATGCAATATCAAACGAGCAAACAAGTCCCCGTGCACTCAGTCCAGTCCTAACCGGAAACGTGGACATAATAAATGGCAAACAAATATACGCTAAGTTTTTTTACCATCGAACTACTTCTAACATCAACTCTCGACTTTAAACATTACACCCGGTTCTCTTATGCCAGAATGATTAACTTGTGAACAAGCTCATTCCAGCATATAACTATAACAAAAGTGTAATAAAGTGCTTACACGCCTAATGTGCTAGACGATGATAGTTTTATAGAGTTATCCAATTCAATATGTCCATTGGGTATGGCAAGACGCTAGCCAATTTTAAATGATATAATGACCATCCTCAAGTTGAGAAATGTTTGCTTATAGGAGCTATATATAAGACAAGTAAAATAAGTTCGTTATTTTCATTTTTACAGGCCCAATTGATGTTATGATACATTACGTAACTCAAGTTGAAATATGAAATCATTCGAAATAGGTGCAAATCCACTCCTTTTCGATTATATTATCAAACTACGGGAGATTTACTACAGACGCACGTTTATTCAGAACTCGGGCGCACGTTTTTCAACATAAACCCCTTACCAGGAGACAAAGATCGCCAGTGTTTAAGCTTTTATACCCTGTCTTTAGCGATAACGGTAAAACGTATTGTCATGTTCGCGTACCTCGGTAAGGGGGCCTACAACAATTGGACACGATCGTCCCACGACTGCAGAACGACACGTTAGGCCATAGGAATAATATATATAACACTAAATAAGTTTAAGATCTAACACGATGGAGTGAGGAATTTTGACAAGAGTTCCTAGCTTCTACAGCAAGAGTAATTTCTTGAGATTCGAGGACTAGCTAACACAAGTTTAATTATTCAATCGAGAAGTCAAAAAACTACTCGTACCAAAGAAAACTATTCGAAATTCTGTACTGAAACTAATTCACTCCTAATCGTTTCGTATATCATTCGCGGTTATCGCTTACATGGCAATAAGGTCTACGAGGTTATGTTAATAATAGTGTAACGTGAGAATGAGAGAGAGCTACCAAATCCGGGAGGTGCGAATGGGACGGCCTTATCTCTTGGAGGAGCTCTTGATCTGTTGTAGTTTGAGGCGTAGCGCGTCGACGGCCGCTTCGTTCTTTTGAGATACTGACTGAGTCGTGTGGAGCTGGAAGAGTTAAATGTGTTATTTCAAGCGATATAAACATGTGAGCCATTAGTTGTCTTGGACGAAATTGCCAAAACTATAGGCTGTACTGTTTCCAAGTTAGATTTTATTTTGATCAAAAATAAAAAGTAATAGTTCCGACAAGTTGCGGGCTACATCTATCGACAATTACATCGAAGTATGTGTCTACTGCCCCCAAGATGATACTCGTATTGTCGTCCATTTTTAGTTTCAACATACGATTGTGTGTCTAACACAGAACAAACATATTATGTGTGTATGAACATGTCTGTTTCTAAGTCTGAATGTTTTTAAGTGAGGTAGGGACCGCATTGAAGCAGCATAAAAACCGCAGTAACAGCTTACTGTTGGGATGATGTGTTCCCGCGAGTGGACAAGCTCTAATAAGCTGCTGCGTTTGCAGCAGGGGTCGCAATACGCGAACGATACTTCCTGTATTGCAAGCATGCATAGGCTACAATGTAAATAATTTACTTTGGGTGGGCTGTAAGCAAAGAAGTAAAAAAATCATGTGAACATTACTTTTACCTAAGATCTTTGACCTCAAAAGTGATATATATTGAGAGTACTAGTGGTACTGCGTTACTTTTTTTACACATTAAAAAAAACATGTGAAGGTGAATTGAGTCACCGTTTATTCTATAATTTATTTTCAGCCAGCTTTTATACTTTATGTCTACGACAATGAATATAAAATTCATACTGATGCATATAAATGTACGGGTGGAATGATGATCGGCTACACTCACCTCCAACTGTGGATCAATGTTGTGGGTACGAGGTAGAGTATTTTCATTGATGGAGTCTCCTAGGGCTTTGTTGTCACTGACAGGCGTGCGCGGCTGAGATGATGGTACTTCTGTTTTAAGACCTGCTTTAGCCTGAAATATACCAATGGATAGTTTCATACGTATCTCAGATAGGATGTCTACTCTGCGAGAATACTGTAATCATTGGTAGGGTCTACTATTAACCATATCGATTGTAGAATAAAAAAAAATCTATACAAATAGACCCATTTTTTTTCAAATATACATAAATTAATGTATGTGTGTATATCTTCACGCTAAGTCCCTTGCGGGGTAGGCAGAAAGAACCGAGCGCCATAAGACGCGGTAAAAATAAATAAATAATTTACTATAAATAAATGTAATTTACTACTTTAATAATTTTCAGGATTAAAATAGTCAATTTGTTCGTCAATTTGTTCAATTTGTTCGCCGGAGTCAATGTATTCGTTCAGAAAAGAATTTTGCAGCGTAGCGACGAAGTGTATTTAAAATAAATATTCATGCCCTCGTCTGTACTTACCTGTAAAGCTCTTAGCCTTTCCAAGAATATGACGTGTGACTTCTCATCGTTTTCGTTAGTTATGTCTGCAACAGAATAATACATTTTGAGGTTAGCTTTGGAATTAAATACAATGGTGAGCCTCTTGTACTTGAATGGAGAACTACTGGTAGATGAAAAAGAAATAATCAAAAGTATCCTTCTGCAATCATATCCCTTTTCGCCATCGCTAGATCTTTCTTCTAACGCATCAAAATAGTTGTGTGCTGTATATTCTGACAAAATAAACAACAAATGTATATAACAGATAAACATATTTTTTATTTATTGATGACATTGTATTGTGTACTGTGTATTATAAAAATGTATTGTGTATTATAAAAATATTTCATTTCCGTTTTATAATCCATACTAATGATGATTGCTTTCAAAGTTTATAGCTACGTGATATGTATTATAATAAATACAGATTCGCAGTGTAGTTTACAAAGCACAATAAAGCAGTTTTTTAGTCTTTCACGGATTGTTACTATACACGTGTGGAAATAAAAACAGGTCATAAACGCTGCTCATTAGAGTTACGCTATTTTTTTTTGTGCACTCACAGCAACTCAAACGGAGACATTGTTATTCTGCCGCCATCTTTTGTAACGTGGAAGTACTTCCTCGCACAGCTGCTATAAATTGTGCGCCTCAATGTAGCTATATCTATTTTCGCTACTACCTTCTTGGCTTATGGGAAATGTGAAGGTAAGGTTGGCATCAGACTTTAACGAGCTCGGTGGCTCAGTCGTGAATAACGCGACTATATGACACAAACGCTCGTGGGTTCGATTTCCACACAAGGCAAACATTTGTGTGCATGAACATGTCTGATTGTCGTGGTCTGAATGTTTTAAGAGAGGTAGGGCGCATTAAAGCAGCCCATCTAGGGAACCTCACAGAAAACCGCAGCCAAATAACAACTCCCTAGAGGTTTGTTGTGTTCCTGCGTGTGAGTGAGGTCACCAGTAAGCTCCCAAGGAGGCATCGCGCGAGTGATACTTAATATATCGCAAGCTACGGTACCCGCTTTACGTCATGTGGGCCGTATGCTTGTATACCTCCCGACGTAGTATAAAAAAAAATCCAATTATAATGATAAATCACTTACAAAAATTCCGATATACATATTAATAATTTATGGACTTATGAATATGTCATACTTTACCTATGTTATCTGTTTTATAGTCGTGTTTATATATGGGCATAGAGGCGAGTTTCCTCTGATCTGCGACCTCTCGCAAACCTCGCTCCACGTAGTTGCGGAAGTAGAATGATGAGCCCTGCATGAATGTCCAGATATCTACTTCGGGATGACGCTCCTGCAGTGACAAAGAGACAGATTAACAACGTGCAATGTGGGTTTTACTTACAAACGATCAGAGAAAGGGTGTTACTACAACTGTTGATCGACGTCGACAGATGGTTTATTATTTCCAGATAAATGACACAGCACCCTCTAGTCCCAAATTTAAACATAGCTTCTGCTGTGTATACGAAACAACTGATAAACATACGTAATTTCTTATTTTGTGTACCCCTGACGTTAAATTGCCGTTAATATCCAATCAGTAACCGGAATGATTGAAATCTATATAGACTAATGTTCTAAAACCTGTGGCTGGTCGTAGTTTAAAGTGAAGAGTCATGAAAATGTTTTGTACAAAATAAAATAAATTCTTCTCATTTAAGAGCTGGGCTTATATCGGCGAAGACCTCTCCAGCAACCACTTTACTTGTCGATAAAACAAGACATTTACTTTTTCCTTCACTTACTCCATGAAACTTGGCCTTGATCTTTCTCTATTTCAACTTCCTTCCACTTTCCCATTCAATGACGTTTTTCAAGAATCCATATCTTTAACAAGCGCCCTAACATTTTTCAAGAGGTTCCTTTTTTCTTTTACTAATTGCAGGTTCTCACTATAAATCTACTACTTGTAACAAACTCAAACACACACACTTTATAAAAAGTATACCTTTATAAAACTGGCAACCAAACTAGGCCGAGCTTGTATTTTAGGCACCAGTTTCTTACTTTGACATTTAATTTTAACACTTTATCAGAACCTCTCAAAAAGATAAGAAACAAAACAACACAAAAGCATTTGACCCTCGTTCCGTCGAACTTTGCAGCGTATAGAGTCATTTGACACATGGTATTCAAATGCCTCTACAAACCCTGTATATGTTTGTGTGGACACTGGTCCACGTCTAGCAGTAAGATATAGATTTTAAATAAATTAATAACATAAATAACACCGTACCCTTAGGTCGTACAACTGTGAGAGGGCTTCTCGATTGTGTTCCTTGCTGCCGATGCGCTTCAGTATGAGCGCAAGTTCCTCGTGTACTCCTCGCGGCAGCCGGTTCGCGTTAAGCGACGCGTTATTGGCTGGTACCGCCGCCAACACACATCCTCCGTTTAGGGTATCAGATGTATTCTCCTTCTTCTCGTCTAACTTTAATTGCTGGAAGTACAATTGGTAATGTGAATACAATTATTATTCAACAGATAAATGTAGCGTAAGCGCAGTGATAAAAAGCCGGCCTGTTGGCCTACAGGTACCCGGTTCTAAATTCTTCCCAGTTGTAAGTTCTAATTGATAAATGTTCATGCAGGAAACAAAAAAGGCTTTGTACCCGAAGCGGGAATCAAAACAAACTATAAAGTACTTAGTTCTGAATTCAAATACTGATAAACGATAAATCGGAGGGTCCCAAAGGACTGGAAACGCGCAGTCATCGTGCCCTTGTATCACGCTAAGCATGTATAAAGCAAAGCGCTTGTATCAAGGGGTCACGCTTGGACTGCGCCAACTATGTGGCCATCAGTTTAGCACAGCAAAAGTATATGGAAAGGTAATTGAAAGGAGAATGAGGGTGAAATCCCATTGAATGCTGTGGGAGGCACAGGGAGGATTTCGAAATGGAAGGGGATGTACGGATGAAGTTTTCTCGCTCCGCAATATCGTGGAGAAGCATCTGGCCATAGACCAGAAGATTTTCTGCGGTTTTGTGGATCTTGAGAAAGCATTTGATAGGGTTGGGCGAAAGGAACTGTGGGGCATATTACCGAGATATGGGATCGACGGTTCACAGTTACGTGTTGTGGAGTCCATTTACAAGGATTGTTCAGCATGTGTGCAGATGGAGGGTCGCATGTCACCCTGGTTTGATGTCCAAATTGGTGTCAAACAGTCTAGCAGCTAGCATGCAACCCTGTTTGACACCAACACCCAACACCCTATATAGAATAAACAATCTAGCAGATAGCATGCAACCCGCATGCTAGATTGTTTATTCTGTATGTTATTCTGCTAGAATGTTTAGATTTAATATTTTATTCAACGCTGGCATTCGAAAATCTTTTGAACAGCAGTCTATGCTATTCAAAAGATTTTCGAATGCTAGCGTTTCAAGCCGCCTAACAGCTACAGTCTTGGCTTAATGATTCTATGGACCAATATTCTATAGACGAATATCGTAGGCGAAACCGAGATCGTAACGGGTCCTAAGAAGCTTGAAATAAATATTTTCATCCAAAGACTGTTAGGCACAACGACACCTAACCATTCTAGACTAGCAAACAGGTGTCCTGCCGTTTTAAGTTCATGCGCATTTCTATACTACAACTACTACTTTACTTTCATGACACTCATATCTTAGGACTTTTCCAATTTAATTGTAGTGAGCAGACCCTCCATTTTTTAAATACGTTTAACCTTTATTTTTTATTTTTGATAACAATTGCAACTCTCCCATCGTGTCATTAGTATATAAAAAGAAAAACGCTTTACCTTAAGTACTTTAAGCAGATAAGGATAAAGGTCGGACTCGTTGACATCGGATATTTGGGTCAGGTGATTTGTTATCGAAGCACCCTTCATCTTGACTAGAGTGTGCACCAACGTCTTCACAGTTCTGGAACATAATTTTATATTGTAATGAAAAGGTAATAAAAATTAACAACTACTTTAGGGTCGGCAACGCAAGAATGACACCCCTGGTGTTGCAAATGTCCATAGGCTACGGTAACTGCTTACCATCAGGCAGGCCGTAAGCTTGTTTGCCACCTTAGTGGTATCAAAAAAAATAAAACGTGAAACCGGTGTAATTGATGTCCACGCACGTACATAGACGTCGGGCTTCATTTTCCAATTATTTCATTTTAAAACTTTTTGGTTTATCAATTTACGTGCAATCATAAAATAGTCAATACTAATGAAAGAAAAATGAATACCCAGACATTGAAAGGTTCCGTTAAACAGGAGCCCGAGATATCGAAAACGCACAAAAATTTATTTATCAAAAATAAAAACTCAAGTAAGTTAAGAAGACAAATGCATTTAACTTAGGGTCTTCAAAAAACTTACTTTGCGTCAATAAGTGTAATTCTTGTTATAAATATATGTATAATTTCACTGCAGGTCACGTCCGGCGTAGGCAGAGAGTACCAAGCGCCGTAAGACGCGGTTCTTACACACTTCACTCGCTTCTCTAACATTCATAGCTCTTTTCATGCACGCTCGCCGGTTCCTAAGGCTTCCTAACATCACCTTCTAATAAAACACGACCAATTTTGTCACAGTAAATGTAATTTGCAATTATAAATTTCCAGAGATAAGGAAGGAAATAAAATAACCGCAATATCTGCATAACTATTATTTCTCACTAGTTTTAAGAAATAATACTAGCTATGTTAAAATATATTGTATATTGCCGGACAAGTTACACAGCGCCACCTAGCCCCAAAGTAAGCGAAGCTTGTGTTATGGGTACTAGACAACTGATAAACATACGTAAATACATTTTTTTTTTGTAAATACATACTTATTATACATAGAAAATACCCAGACCAATACAAACAGACATGTTCATGCACACAAATGTTTGTACTGTGTGGGAATCGAACCCACGAGCGTTGATGTCAAAGTAGCGTAACAGCGCGTTTCACCACTGCGCCACCGAGCCCGTCAAAATGTGTAAATAATATCTCACCTGTACGGCGTATCGCTAACATCGGGATTCTTCTTCCAGTAGCTGTTTGGATACGCCTTGTAGAACAGATGTATTTTGTACAGTACCGCGTCATAGTCTATAGAATCCACGTCCCAAGTAACGATCATTTTGAGTGTCTTCCAGAAACACTTGAGTAGCAAGTCTTGATAGCGAGGGTATGCGGGGTCCGAGACGCCTATTGATTCATGAAGTAGTGACACTATTGCGCTAAAATAGGAAAGATACACTTATTAGTTAAAAGACAATTCAAAATTAAGGTTGCAATTTAAATAAGAAATTTAATTTCTGTTATATTCAAGATGCTTTCCTCGTCATTTTCCATACGTAACATATATAAATAATAATAATAATAAATATTGTCGGACAAATTACACAGCGTCATCCAGTACCAAAGTAAGCGACGCTTGTGTTATGGGCACTAGACAATTGATAAACATACGTACATTCCTTTTTTTTGTAAATACATATTTATGATACATAGATAATATCCAGACCAAGACTAACATACATGCTCACGCACACAAATATGTTTGTCCTGTGCAGGAATCGAACCCACGAGCGTCGGTGTCAAAGTCGCGTCATTCACGACTGTGCTATCGAGCTCGTCGATTTTAGAACATAATGTGTAATAATAAAACGTTTTGATATATTTAAAAAAATATATGACAAATTTGTTTTTTTTGGCCACTGTAATAAGAAACACGGGACCACTGTGCAATGTGTCAATATATACCTTACTACATACCTCACAACCTCCCATCGCTCGCTTCATTCTCGAATAATATATTACGAATAAAATCAAAGAGAAACCTTCGGAACGAATGATTTGCAACGATATCTAACTAAAGCTACATACATTATATTTTTGTTTCGTTTATCATTTGTGTGAACTGGGTACTGACCAGAGTAACGCGGTCTTAGGTGAGTGTTCCAACACGCGCACGCACACGTTGTTCAGTATCCGTACGAGCCGTTCGCCGTCCACGCCAGCCGCCGCGTTGGCTCCCGCCCCGCCACCCAGCACGCGGAGCAGCTCGCCCAGGAGAGAACATAACGCAGCCTCGCCTACTTGGGACCCGCAGCCCGCCGTTTCGTAGAACTTGAAAATGAAATAGTATAATGGAATCGCTACCGTACGAAGATACGGTACGATGTGTAATTTTTTATACGAGGTATATTTATTATAAATCCTTAATTAACGCAACACAGCTTACATAAAAAATGTAATATAGTGTTTACACGGAAACTAAAATATTACCAGGTGTACATAAAATTTTAACAAATATTTCTTGACACGGAAACTTTGACACATAACATTTTATGAATGGCTGATCATAGGAAATTATGCAGATTAAAAAAAGATTAAAAAAAGGGGAGAAAGCACGTTAAATGTGCTATCTATGAGCTCACTAAGACAAGAACAAAATTAAGTGTTATTGTTAAACATTTAAGAGGATTCAAATTGCCTTGGAAAGCCATATTCAAATTGAAAGCGAAAAGTTATCTGTCAAAATGTATGGAATTTAAGTAAAAACTTTTCGAAAACGTTTCCAATATGGCTTACCGAGATCATGTGAATAACCCGGGCAGCAGCAGCAATACTTTATCATTGTATTGTTTTCAGAATTATACTCAACTGATAAGTTTCAAGAAGATACAATATTGTTGAAATTGGGTCTGGTAAAAATTATTTAACGAATAGGTATGAATAAACATAGCTATACATGAAAAATAATTTAAAATAAATGCCGGGATGTAAAAATCATGACATATCCCCCATATAACTTTATACCGGTGTCGTACGACGCTTCTGGCATACAAACTTATCGACACCGCCCATCAAAGATGGCCAACCTTT
This sequence comes from Pyralis farinalis, assembly GCA_947507595.1. Taxonomy (NCBI): domain Eukaryota; kingdom Metazoa; phylum Arthropoda; class Insecta; order Lepidoptera; family Pyralidae; genus Pyralis; species Pyralis farinalis. The sequence continues at coordinate 10,967,530 of OX382258.1, read as the reverse complement.
TTAGGTTACATGTGGTCTTACAATAGAACGGCCATATACATATGCTCGAAACCCTCTCGTCGATCGATCTGGTAAAAGTAAAGCTATCTTGTTAATAAATAAATTCTGCAACAGTGAATCAAATGATATACCGTGGTGAGTGCTCCAGCGAGGTACTTGTACGCGGGCAGGGCTTCGTGTGGTTGCAAGTTGGCAGCGCCAGTGCGTAGGCGGCGCACTTGTGCAGCTATCGCACTCACCAGCCTCGCTTCATGCGAAGCTAGTGCTGCACCCCGGCCGGACACCAGCGCGCCGGAGATCAAGGATAGTGCACGGATCGCCGCCTATTGCATCAACCAACATATCGCTTGAATATAGCACAAGTGAGAAATTTGGTTACACCTTAACACAGGAAAATATACATATTCAAATTTGGATAAGGAAACCGGTTACGACATTTTTTGCAGTTACGCCAATTTTCACGATAAAGTATATTGTAAAAATACTTTATCGTTGGCGCTACTGCAAAATCAAACTTTAAAATCAACAAAATATAAAACTTGGATGTTCCGTCCCATCAGTGGACGCCAATTATATCAATTAACTTACATTTAAGTCCGGACTAGCGATGGAGTGTATAGTGTCGGCCAGCTGTGTGTCATCGATGGATTGTGTCGTGTGTTGGGTCGATACCATTGGATGTGGAGTCATGTGCCGAGGAGGAGACATTGGCACGATACTGGAAAAAATATTTTTTATTACATAATTGTCACTCATAATTAATTAAATAACGTGTAACCCTATATTATTACGTGTACTGCATAAAGAAATATTTTTTAGTGGTATGTTTAAGATTCCGCTGATATAGTTAATCATGTACTATAAACTATATGCAGGTACTATAAAATATAGTTAATACACAATTTATATTTGGATTACTTAACAACTAAAAGAGACATCTAAATTTCTTCGGCCACTTTTACAATGTTTGATGATCAAATTTGATTGAATAGCGTGACATGCCGTTACTTTTGGAACATTTGATAATAAGATACGTTTTATGTGTTGTTCAGTGAATTTTCGTACTCATGACATTCATGGCACATTCATACTCATGATTGATACAATATATTAAATAAGCATATATTGTTGATAAGTACAAGTTAATCATCGCTGGAAATGTGTAGGTAATAGTACTATCTAGCGGATCCAATTTGCAGTTACCTCTGTCTGACTGCAGACTGATAGGCTGTACGTGTAACATATGTTTATCACCCGCCAGTAGGTATTGTTGAGAAAAAATACACTGCAGTATCTAGATGAGGTAACATATTATGGTGGAAATTTTATTTACATTCGTATGACTCTGTAGGCTGATCAATTATGTATAAGGGTATTTAGGTTTAGAACAGAACGATGTATTTATTATTTTTTAAGTAAATGTTACCTTACTGTCGCATTAGGCACAGTTTGCCTGTAATGATAGCTGTAAGTTTTTGTTGAAATAAATAAATAAATGTCTGTTCTTCTCCCATTGGCAAGGATGGACTTTTCGAAAAACATCTGGCATATTTGAAAATTATATCTGGTTCAGGGAAAACTCTCCATCACCGATAAACTATTATGATGTGGTCTAAAATGGAAATACCTTTGTCTTATTGTAGGTTGATGTACTGTATGTGTGGTGTGGGTGCGTCCCCCGCTGGCGGGGATCGGTTCGTCAAGGAACTTCAAGTCTAGTTCAGACAGGTCCGGCCGCCGCTGCACTGGCACAGCTGCGTCTAGCTGAGCTATTAGATCAGGGTCCAGCCCGAATGGTCCGGTAATAACTCTAGGCTCTGGAGGTGCGCTGCAAGGACAAAGTTCCGAGTTTAGTAGTGTAATATGCAAATACAATTTATTTAAAACATTAGCTGAAATATTAAATAACATTATAATTAAAACAAATAAAACGACATTAAGCTTGGTTTTATAATACAGCCATAATAAGTCCATATATAATAATACACATCATTAAGAAAATTTATAAATAGATTTTCGATAGATAGATAGATAGATTAGATAGTCATATTATTCAACGAGTGGATTACGACTTACGGATTTGGTGCCAGTGGAACAGGTTCATCCTCTTCTTCTTCTTCGTACTCCGTGGGAGGGACGTCCACTGATATGACACGTCTAGGATCCTCCTACAAATTAAAAATATTGACAATCTTTTATTAGATCAAATTGCAAAGGAAAAGCACTGTCTAAACTTTTTTTTTTTTTCATACTAACCATACACGCTTTCGGCCTACCTTATATAAAATGGTTAAAGTAGCCTATGAGCGCTTGTAATACGGTCACTCGTTTTTTTTTATACAACGTCGGGAGTCATGCGAGCATACGGTCCACCTGATGTAAAGCAGTTACCGTAGCCTATTAACGCGTGTAATATATTGAGCACCACTCGCGCGATGCCTCCTCTGCTGCTTACACACAGCTACTCCTTAGGAGCTTACTGGTTGTAACCCTAGCTGCTAACACAGCAACTCTTTAGGAGCTCTTCGACAATCTCACTCACTTGGAGGAATACAACAACCCTACATCTAATGATAAAAATGCCTGGGATTGAGTCAATCCAATTATAATGTAATTAATAAATTATGTACATTTGTTTGGATACCAAAAGAGGGATGCCTGAGTTTTTTGGCAGTATTTATAGCAGTGCTCACCTAGTCATGAACTGCACTGTAGGGAAAAAAATTGTGACGATTCCAAACAAATGTAGCCATTTTTACGGAATAAAAATATTTTGACTTTGAAGTATTGTCTTAGGTTTTCGCGATTGTTACACATTGAATTAAATTCAATTTTGACTTTGACTTTACAGAGAGTTGTTATTTGGCTGCGATTTTCTATGAGGTGGAGGTTCTTTTCCAGTAGGTCTGCTTTGATGTGCCCTACCTCTTTTATAAATACCCAGATCGAAACGAACAGACATACATAGTCACGTACACAAATGTTTGTGCTGTGTGGGAATCAAACCTACGAAAATACAAAATATATGGCACCATAATTAAAAGGCGACGAATCCAAACTGTCTACAGATACGAACTATATCGCCGCAGCAAGCTTCTCATAGTCAAATCCAGTCGATTGTGACAAGGGAAAGAAAAATATACATTTAAATACAATCTATCACTGCCTAATTCATCAATAAGCACTGACCAGTACGAGATTTAACACAAACTATTTAATGGATATTATTTCAAGATCGTGAAATCCATAAAAGGCAAATCTCTCTAAAGAAGACTCTTTTAAATGGTAATAACATGAGAATGAACTAGATTTGGTATTACACACTGATGTAAGATGATTAAGTTCATGCAACTTATTGCAAAGATTTAGAGATCTATGGGACGATATAATAAAATGTCGTGAAAAGAGGGATGATGATTTGTACGTGATTAATATTAGAGTATATATTGCTCATGCGGGATAAGTAATATCTTTACGCCCGTTGTTACGGGTGATAAGTCGCTATTTGCCCATTTTATAATTACAACATGAGTTTTGAGTATACCACACTGCATTTGAGTGCAACAAGTAAACTTGGCGCACGCAGATTTTCCTTCACCCCATTTGAGTGGCACAAGTAAACTTGGCGCACGCAGATTGACGAGAAAAAAAAATGAATAACGCCCCTGGACCCCAATTATGGACGACGATAAAAAATAGTATATGCAACTATAGTTGCATAAGCATAGCTCTAAATTCCTCCAGCGATATCGCCATGAGAACTATATATAGTTCTCATGGCGATATCGCTGGAGGAATTTAGAGCTATGCTCAATGATCTCAAGTGTTTCCAACAAGGTAGGTCTCAAGATGAACATGGACAAAATTAATATCATGTCGAATGTCCATGCAACACTAATGCCGGTCACGGTTGGAAGCACTAAGCTCGAAATTGTTGACGAATATGTTTACCTAGGGTAGGTTAATCAGTTAGGTAAGTTCAATTTCGACCGAGAGGTCAACAGACGGATTCAACTTGGCTGGGCAGCGTTCGGGAAACTTCGCCACATCTTCTCGTGCAAAATACCTCAACTCCTGAAGCGCAAGGTGATGACATACGGAACTGAGATGTGGCCCTTCACTACGAGCCGGGGAATGCTCAATGGGGAAGCTCAAGGTCGCTCAGCGTGCTACGGAAAGAGCTATTACTCGGGGTTTCTCTGCATGATAGAATCAGAAATAAGGACATCCTCAGTAGAACTAATGTAACCGACATAGACCACAGGATAAGCAAGCTGAAGTGGCAATAGGCCGGCCACATAGTTCGTAGAACCGACCGCCGCTGAAGAAGAAAGGTTCTCGAATGGCGTTCCCGTACTAGTACTCGCAGTGTGGGATGACCCTACACTACATGGAGCGACGACTTCAATAGTTTTGTAGGAAGACTATGGATGCAGGTGGCACAGGATCAAGAAGTGGTAATTCTACAGGGAAGGCTTATGTTCAGCAGTGGACGAATACAGGCAGAGATGATGATGAACCGTAAAATTCTGTTACCTCGCGCTGTTGGTAATAAATAATGAGTAAGTAACGGTAAAATTCTGTTACCTCAGGTTGTTGGTGTAGTATGGGCTTGCCAGATGCTGAGAGTGGCACGACCATAGATCGACGTGCTTCTGCGCTACGGCTTTTGCTTGCTCGTTTTATACGCTCCTCTAGTAAAGACAAGTCTTTATCTGATATCTGGAATAAAATATTTTTTAGACATCGCTCAAAGGGAGTTCTTTAAAACAAAATATTTCTGTTGCCACTAAAGGGGCAAATAAGTATACGATTATCTTCGGAACGGCTAGGTTCAGGATAATTCTCCAATGAGACATAGCCTTTATTTTATTCGCTTCGCCCCAATGAAAGATATTTGGTGGAGCGGACATGAACATTTACAACTTACACGTTTGCAGCTCCAATTGTACCATTGCTACTAACATGCTATTATAGTCATGCTTAGGAAACTTTGTTGTGAACTTGCTTACTTGTAGGAAGTCGTTATCAGGTTGCGTTCTTCTGCAAAGCTCTCTAGAGCTACATTTGTAATTCACTGAATACGTGCGCATGCATACATCTAGGTGAAATGGTATTTGATTTTCCCTGGCCATCAAGTTCAGCCTTTCGAATGTTTCGTAACTTAATGGCATTTTATAATGACAAATTTGTCAAATTTCGGATTGGCATGATTTTTCTTTCTAATCATAGATTGCAAAATGACACCTTATAAATGATATGCTGCTATAAAGTGTGCCCTAGATATATAAAAAAGTACACAGCTGCATAGAACCAATACGTCGTTCTCTTTCGTATCAGTACACCCCTCTGACCAATTATTTTGTACACCAGTTTCCCCTGCGATAATATGGTCTCGATAACAATGACCAAATACGTAATGCTCCTTTGTATCACCATACCGCCTAGTCCCGTTATCTTTACCCACGGAATACGTCGTGCTCTTTCGTATCAATACACCCACCTGACCGATCATCTTGTACACTTTCTCCCCCTCAAGGAAGTATGCGGCCGCGACAGCATTAAGCGCAGCAGAGCGGACAGCATTATCGCGATCGCCGATATGCCTTGCTAGCTCTTTCAACGCAGCACCACAGCCCGGCGACATCACTGTCGATCCGTATGTCTCCAACAAGTGTCCTATGCACTCCAGACATTCTGAAAAAATACATATACTCTTTTACATGCTATTCCACTCGGCAAAAGTTTGATATGTGAAAGCTATGTAAGTTAAAAAAAACCTTCATATCAGGTCCAAGGTAAATTGAATGCTCACGAAAAAATACGTCAGTTTGTCTCACATGTATCGCTTGGCACTTTCAACGTTCATAGCTCTTTTCAGGCACGCTCGCCAGTTCCTAGGGTTCGTGATGTCACTTTTCGATAAAACACAACCAATTTGATATTGGTAGGCAAGTAGTGACATACTCGTTTCCTACATCCCCTTTCGCATTGTATCGTCACTCTTTCATCCCGCCTTCTGCCTACATACGCGTACTTTTGAAGCATATCTTTTCTCACTTAAGCACCGACACTCTCTTTCAGATTCACTCACATCATGTTTGCGAACATGGTCAGTAAAAATTAAACATCTAAACTTCTTCGAAATTATATAGTACCAAATTTTCATCAGTTGAGCCGTTCTAGAGATATCGGATAAAAATGAGATTGACGCATACATTATCGAAACTACTAGGCTCGTTAAGATCATATTCCTTCCTGGGTACAAGTTTAACTGCAGCTACTCCAATACTCATTGTACTATTAGTAGAGAAAGTAGTATAAACAAATTATATATAGATACATATCATGATTATTATAACTCACCAGCCCTCTGTCTTGCATTCTTGGATTTCAGACCCTCCATCAAATATCCAAATAATTTTGTAACCGAATATACTACACATATTTGCTTGAAAAGAGCCTTCACTCCATTGCGGACTGTATCTTTTGGATCACCTACCTGAAAAATATACAATTACCGTTTAAATCATGTTATCAGATATGGTACTAAATATAATATTACATATTCGAAACCAATGAAGTGAAATGATTTCTTATAATGCATTTAACAGACACAGATCTCGCGTAAGTTAGAAGTTGTCTCAAACATGTTCAGAAATTATACACATTAATAGCTAGATTAGACTTCTATTCTACTCGATCAAAATGTGGAAAGGCTAGCTACTTACTTTTATATACTACTACTACTAATATACTTTTAATTCTTGTTTTTTTTTTATTTCTATTAACTATTATACATGCCTCGTACAGGTTTATGATTGTCAGATTGTATCAAACCTCGTCTGGCGGTTCGTCGGTCAATAATAGTCAATAAATTTCCGGCGTATGCAGTAATTGCTTTTAATTCTAAACGTCGACTTCATTTCGATCAACAAAGTTAATTTAAATTAATTTAGTTCAAATACATATAAAGAAATGAACAAGATCATACCTTGAGTACTAAATAAGGTATGAAGCAATTAGCCTCATACTCGGCCATCGTATAATCGCTGTCGATGAGGTACTGGAACACTATGGACAGATACTCCAAACCCTTGAGTATGACAGACGGATTCGTATCGAAGAAGCGCAGAGTTAGCCATTTAAGAACCAAGTCGAGATTCGCCATTAAAGCTGACCCATTCTCGTGAAGATCCTCGGATAGAGCCTCTATAGCTTTCAGATGGTATCTAAAATTACGAAATTGGACATGTCAATCTATCAGGTGCAGAACATTTACTTCGAATGGCTGTGTATATTGTGTCTAAATCCAACACTCAGCTGTATGATCTAGGTATAGTATAGTAAACATTATGAAGCGAATGAAACATTATGAGAATACATGTTAGAATACACTGTCTTAATTCAATGTGAAGGAGTTTAGACTAGAGGACCGCTACGCTGGCACTCATTGATGGAGAGGTCATATTCTTAAGACGTTTAGCGATTTAGAGAACACTAGCTTTTATCTTTATCTTATCTTTCATCTTTATAGTAACTGCCTACAGCAGGCCACAACTCTTAGTGGTACTGCATTGATAGTAGTAGTAAAAAGGAAATACTCTGTATGTTTATTGGATACAATTAATATATGTGTATGTTAAAATAATGTGTGGGTATTACTTTAGTCAGTCTCACCTGAAATCATTATGGAACATGTTAGCCACCAGTTGCTTGTTGAGACCAGCTGTGCCCATTTGTTCCTTTAACAGCTCGAAGAATTCTTCGCGTGGCGTTGTGAAATTCCATTTCAACACTATAGGGAATAACGAATTTAAAAATTTTCTTCAGTAGAAACTTATTTTACATACACAAAGTGGCTACTTTAAAAGTCTGGTAACGAATCAGTGATGATATTATCTGATGACGTTTGTCTCCTTTTACATAAAAAAAACTTTTTCGCATTAGACATTATTTTGCGCTATAATTATCCTTTATTAACTCAGTTCGTTTCGAGGTAAGAATTCTATATGTTGATGTTTATTAAACTATTCGGCAATAGGATCAGTAGGCATATTTGCATCTCCTTAAACAATGATGAATTATGCGAACCTACATATACATACATTGCTGGCTTGACAAAAAGTAGTAGTTAGTTACTAACATTGTCACACAAACAGGTGTTTTATGTGTCTACATAAAAGACCTGCTTGTACAGTTAGACATAGCAAAATTATCATGACATTATAAAATAAAAGCGGTGGCTTTAGCCCACGTACATGATGAGTTGAGAATAGGTGGTGTCATGACAGTTTTAGCATAAGAGACTACAATTTTATGATGTATGTCATCTTACATATACAATACATACTTCAGTCCATACCTTTTAGCTTCTGGTCGTCGATTATACGCTGGTTCTTTGCATTGTTATTGGGCAGTAATGGCGTACAATCCTCGTCGTCTTTTTTTCCACGACTAGATGCTGACACCGGTTTTACTGGACCCTAGATTTGATATAGAATTAACATCATGTGTACTTAATGTTTACACGACCCTAAGTTAATGGTCATTACAAGTGGCAGACGTTTTCAGTACTCACCATATACAACATGAACATAAAACAAGGACCTAAGCTGGACAGTTTTCACATACTTTTATTTGCTATATAACTCGTCATGTCAAAAAAAGAAAATTAAGTATTAAAAATTCACAAAAATATGACAGCCAAGCATCAAAAAGTATATTTTTATGTTCATAATAATATATTATTTAAAATTCATAGATTCTATACGACAACGAAAACACTTAAAGTATTATAACACATATAATATATTATTTAAAATTCATAGATTCTATACGACAACGAAAACACTTAAAGTATTATAACACATTTGGTTACATTGAGATTTCCACAAGAATACTAAAGTTCTGAAAAAATCTGTTCTCTGATCTGATAAATTTATCCTTAAAACTGGCCACTTTCCTGACGAATGTTTAATTAAGAAAGGAATGAAACAACATTTGGAAAACTTATTTCTATATTAAAAAACTACCAATTGATAACTTGGACGAATGGATTTCAAGATTGCAAGATCAAAATGGCTTTAAAGGGAAGCCAACTACACTTGCATTTACATGATTCTCAATGTAATACTTGGTCTTGATACGAAACACGCGTCATAGTACTGTTTTTGTTATGTCAAGAGCTTTTAACTTGGTAATCCGATATAATACTGGATAAACTAAAGAAATACGGTATACTAACTAGTATACTAAAATAGATGTCAATGTGTTAAAGGAGTTCCTAAACCTGCTCCCCATAGCGGCTAGATCGATCCTATCGGTCAATTTATTAATTTAACTAATTTGGCGTTCCACAGGGTAGTGTTTTAGGTTTTATTACATAATTTCAACTAGTCCATATTAGTTCTTAAGAAAATTACATTGATCGATAGAGTAAGAAATAGTACGATGCAAGAAAAACGTGGAATTTGATTACAACGCGGTTGATATGTAAACCAAGAAATGCGAGAGATAGATTTTATTGTATCAGAAATTTTTTGTTTTATGTGTATTAACGGTTTATAATTAATAATATTCCCGACAAGTTAAAAACAAGTGCCTTCTTTAACCCACGACGCCGCTTGTATACTGAGGTTGGATATAAGAAAAATGTGCTCACAGCGTCCAATATCCGGCCTCAGTCTACAGACTAGTTCGTTCTTTTATTGAAAAACTTTAATTATCAAGTAAGTGATGTAGTTTTTGTGCCGTGGATTGTGTAGGCGATTTATCGACAATAATTATAATATGTAATAAATACGTCACATATAATTATTCAAAACAACTCGAAAATTGGATATTCTAACCAAAACGGGAAATTTTCAAATGTATGGGATGCTACGGGTACATTTACGTTTTAGTACCGCGACGCGTCACGGGTTAACGGCACACTAACCGCAAAAAAACCTGTATCAACCATTCACGCAGTAGTAACAAAAAAGTTACAATAGCAATGATTGGAAAGTATGATTTGCTTTTAGCTGTACCCTTATTCTAGGCAAATAAATATATCTTCCATCTAAATGTAGTGAATAATCTCTCTTCTAATTTGCTTTACCTTTCCTTTGACAGGAGCAGTTCCCTTCTTTTCCGCCTCCTTTTTCATAGCTCCAGCTGTTTTCACACCGCGAGATTCTTCTTTCTTGCCTTTAGGCCGTAATGGCTGCACGGGCAGGCTCGGTCGAGCCTTATCAAGTGCTGCTAGTACAACGGTCTTTGAACCAGGCTGAAAAAAAAATTATATTTTTTATAAACACTTCTAGATACAACTCGAAATGATACACACTAACAAGAACAAAGCATTTCTGCAGGAGAGACCTTGATTGTTTTATTATGATATACTTTATTAATTCATAATATTGTTTGTATTACAACCATCTAAATCCAATAGGCGGTCAGTTATAATACACATCAGGGTTTCAGGGTCGGCAACGCATGGGTGACACCCCTGGTGTTGTAAATGTTCATAGGCTACGGTGACTGTTTACCATCAGACAGGCCGTATGCTTGTTTGCCACCTTAGTGGTATTAAAAAAAAAACAGACCGACAAATATACGAAACTATTAAAGTACCTTGTTTATGAACCCTAAAAAGTACAAATATCTTGCCAGAGTTCGGACTCTCGACATCTACTGATATAAATCTACTCAAACACACTGTACTTTGTATCTATAACACTCGTGAAAACATTGTAAGCATAAAGGGTATGTAATTTGTATAATTACAATGTTTACCTTGAGCTTATCGAGTTGCTTGTGCATGGCTTCGTATCCAAGGTGCAGCATGAAGGGCAGCACGCAGTCAGCGGCAGCCTTGCGGACCTCTGCCGCACGATCCTCCAGGCAAGCGAACAACGTCGGCACGCACGAAGACAGCTCTTCGCGAGGGAAAGACTTCAGAGGCACTGCAAGCACAAACTACATTGAGGCTGGGCTAGTTGAATTTCAATAATCATTTATATATATGACAAAACAGTTCACTAAGTATCTATTTCAGATCTTGCTACTATAGAGACGTATTATCCAGGGCCATTAAACTACGAAGGGTGCTAGAATATTTTATATTCTCTGATGTCTGTATTAATTGCTATGAATTCGCCATAATAACCTAAAACATAATAAAAAAAAACTAAATGCCATTTGATGACAGCACAGACGTATAGATGACAGAACAGACTTTGTAATAGGGACCGTTGGCACCATTGAGTACTCCTCTTTTTTACAGATATCATATTAATGTGATTATAAAGCAAATATGTACTTAAATAAAATAGCAAATAACTAGAACTGGACAAGTGTGAGTCGAACTTTGGTTAAAACAGTACATTGCAGTTATATTGTCTATCAATAACTTCGCGTCAAATCCCTTGCGTGGTAGGCAGAGAGTACTGAACGCCACATGACTCGATCCCTCGAACAAACCTTACTCGCTTCTTCAACATTCATTGCTCGTCTTATACACGTTCGCCGGTTTCTAAGGCTCCTGATATCACCTTCTGATGCAACACGACCAATTTGATCATGGTAGATTAGTCTTGGTCTTCCACGGCTTCTACATCCTTCTACTTTCGTGTTGTACATCTGTTTCGTAATTCTAATATGTTTAGTTATATTGTCGTTTTTTATAATTATTTCGCAACACTACTACGTACGGCTAAATAGAATTCAGTTTATAAGATTTTTGTGAGGGAGTCGAATCCGCACTTGACAGCTTACAATTGACTCATACAACAGACAATAAAAATTTTGTTTCGTTACTTTACATACCATTTGGTAGATGTTCCGCGAACCATGTCATCAGCGAAGCCCTGAGTACTGGCGAGCCAGCCTTCAGTGCATCGAGTAACATCTCGCCGTCCAGCGGAGCGTTTGGCCCGGCCTCGCGACACCATGTCTCAATGCAGGAAACTGCTGCTGTACGTATCCATTGCTTGCTATCGCCCAGAGCTGATAATAAATATTATTTCCTGTTATAATGACACTATAAAAGCACAATAAAGATGGCAATTAGATACAGTTCTTTTTACATGTACAAGAATACCTGTTATACATGAGGTCATACCACCACTCCATTGTTGGGAATATGTATATTAGTCGAAAAAAGAGTAATAAAACTTAGTAAGGTTGATTTTAGAGTACATTCTTCTTTCTAGCATTCTTCCGTCACTCTATAGCGCGCACAAACCCAAAGACAAAAGTTCTAAATCATTGTATTGGGTTCTATTACGTTGATAAAGTCCCATGTCAGTTAGTCAGACAATAATAATAAAGCCCGCAGGGCAGCTTGTGGCGGGTTGTTGATACGTAACGACACCACGGGTACCCGAGTGCTCCAGAGAGTTGATCAGGGCCTTCGTCTCTCAGCTCTGGTTTACCTTCATTGGCCGTCCAGAGACGAGTCGATAGAGCGTATTGCCCTATTAGGTGATATGCTCCAGGGGTGGAAGTGTTAAAGAGTATAACGCCGCGAGTAACTTCGGAGAAACCTCTCGACACCCCTGAGTCACTCACACCGGTGTTGCCACCTGCCGACTTTCTCTGGCATTTCGGGGGTCCATCTAGTGAGTGGCGAGCCGCCGTCTACCAGAATTAACAACGCTGTGGTGCACGCACCGAAGCTACAGCACTTGAGCTCCGGTTTAGGTGCAGCCTCCGAGACCGCAGCACCAATTCGCTGGTCAAGATCCACCAGGGACTGTATGCAGTGAGCAGGCCCTTTATATTCCTTACGTACGTAGATTGCTCCGTCGCGTACCCAGCATAAACGAAACCCATGAAGTCGCGCTCGCTGGAGCTTGGCTGAATAGTAGCCGGTTTTCTTTAGTGAGGCGTTCGTTGATGTATAGGGATTTCGTTGAATTCCCCAGTTTGTCGTTCCGCCGTTTTTTGGATACGTTGAGTAGCTCCTCCCGCTTCGTTTTCTAAGGATTTTGATGATGACAGGGCGGGATGCTTTGCTTTTACTCGAAGGTTGTTTGGGGCCGGCTCGGAATAACGTGTCGATGTCACTCTTTTCTAGCTGTACGCCGATTCCCCTCGTTTCTGTCACCACCCGTACAACCAAGTTCTCTTTGTCCTTTTCCGGAATACCCCCAAATTCAATCTCGTTTCTCAAGAGTTTTTTATTCCCGTGCCGCAAGTGATAGTTGCACCTCACATAAGCTGGACTGTAAGGACACTATAATAACATCTCGTGACTCCAGATTTTTATTTTATATTTTTATATTCATTTAGTCTGCAATTGTAGGTCGTCGTCAATGCAGATATCTGCTACGCCAGTTCTGTATGTTGTAGTTTAATGCCATTAATTTTTTATCTGAGGTGGCGTATTTCTTGAACCAAGGTAGCCAAGTCATCTCCCTCTGAGGAGATATGAGTAGAGAGTTTGAGACAGCTACCGCGCGCCAGGTTGATATAACGGTTACTAGACGTATATGTATCGTTCAGGTTATCAGTAGCCTGTCGAATTGGGGTGGAGAAATTGTGTAAGCTGCACATACAAGACGGTTAAAGCCATTTTTCTTAGTACTGTTGAGTAAGATCTTTGAACTTCTCGTTAGTTAGATTAAGATACTGCAAGTCGTATATTTCATTCCATTTGTTGCATTCCATAAATTCTATGTTTAGTATCTTTGCATTACATGCAGCGCAAGTAGTTGACATTATTATGAATATTGTTTCCACTTACTATCGAGCTGAGCGGCGATCGCAGGGTAGATATGATTGTAACACAAGTAGCCACGGGTATAGTCGGTGTTCAATTTTCACTCCTATGTCTATTACAGTATAGCTTAGGTGCGAAGAGAATACTGTGCGTGCGATGAAACAATGCACTGCACCAATACTATCTCCTTAAGTTACTAATTTATCGCGAAAATATTGCCTTTGTTCTTTATACTTACTTTGTAGAAAGTATTATACATATAATCATATAAAATCATATAATAGGGAGAAAAATGAAATAGAATGTAAATAGGAAAGGTACCTTGAAAGAAAGCTGGGAAGAATGTCCTGACATGAGTTTTGCACTTCGATCCCATTGCTGTTGCAAGCATTTCACAGATCTGTAGAGCGCTCTGCGCTAGCTTCGAGTTTGAATCTAATAGTCTTGCTGATAAAGCTGCAGGTAACTCGCCCAGTGATGGTTTGATTGGTGATGAGTTGGTGATTATTGCCTTTACCTTGTCTAAAGCTTCGTTCCGCACCTGTGTAAGTGTAACAAACACAAACAAATGTTGAGACGCAGGCTAGCATAGGACAAGACAAATTCATATAAATACATACTAGCTAATAGCTACGGATTCACCAGCATGGGGTTTCATGTATTTCTTTTATACAACGTCATGTCATGAGGCATACAAGCATATGGCCCACATGATGTAAAGCGGTTACCATAGTCTGTGAATGTTTGCAATACATTAAGTATCATTCGCGATTTGTTAACACTGCTGTTAATATAGCAACTCATTGGGAGTTTACTGGTGACCTCACTCACACGCAGGAGCATAATAATCCATCCAGGGAATTGTTATTTAGCAGCGGTTTTCTGTGAGAAGGAGGTACTTTCCCAGACAGGCTGCTTTGATGCGTCCTACTTCTCTTAAAAAGGAATTGTTATTTAGCTACGGTTTTCTGTGAGGCAGAGGTACTTCCCCAGACGGATGCTATCATGTGACTACCTTTCTTAAAAACACTCAGCCTGTGGACAAACAGACAGACAGACAGATGTTTATGCACACAAATGTTTGTCCTATGCGGGAATCGAACCCATGAGCGTTAGTGGCGAAGTAGCGTTACTAATCAATGCGTCACCGAGCTCGTCAAAAAAGGTGCTTGTTTCATGCATCAACTGTAAATATTTCTAAAGTAGGCAAAATGTTGACCCGATATATGAGATACAACCGTGAAAAAATGCATTTAAATTAGTTAATAAAAAGGTATAGAGTACAGGTGCATCATAATAAAAAAAAAATCCGTGTACACACTGGACCATGCTACGATTTTATTATATGTAAAAAGATTAACACGATACCTTCCAATTCTTGTCGTTTACTTCGGCGACGAGAGCCTCAGTGATGAGTGGTGCGAGGTCTGTCCTCGGCCGCGTGTCCTCAACTACTGCCGGTTCATCATCCGCGGCGTCCTCATAATGCTCGTCGATGTCGTCTCCCATCGACCCCTTGCTTGCAGACTAAAATAATAATGAGAAATTGTGTCAATACATGTATTATTCAATCTATTTTACAAGTTCAGTATCTAAAAACAAATATCTAGTCTGAACTTCATTAACTTTTATCGCCAATGGTCTAACATCAATTATTCAAATACATCAATTAAATACTATATGAAGAGTTTGAACTCGGGACAATATAAGATAGCTTTTTCATGCTCCCTTGTATTGCACCGAGCTTTAATCAACATTTTTGTATGTCATAATTGTAAGGCTGTTGCAAAGTAAATAATGCGATTGCGAGGCGTCCATGTGAAGTGGGAGTAATATTCATCTGAGCCTGTAGTTTTTCTGTCTACCATGATTATACTCAGAATGAAATTTAGTCTCATCAATAGATAATAAATTAATATAAATATGTAATCTTAAATGTTAAACTTCAATTCCTCTCTTGAGTTATTCCGAATCTACTGAATGTGAAAATACAAGCGAATAAGACAATTTTTTATTATTAGCTCATTCTTGAAATTGGCAAAAAGTACTTATTATGAGCTTGTCATACAAGTATTGTTAAGTTACATACAAAGTTACAACAAAAAAAAACAATTACAATTTGCAATACATTCGTAACATTGAATCTTCTTCTGATGTGTATATGTATGTTCCATATAGGCTGAAAAACGGCTAGGCCAATATTGATGAAATTTTCCGGAAATTTTCTAATTAGGTAGGCGATCGGATCACTCATGCTAATCCAGGGTAAGTCGCTAATGTTTTAAAAAACTATGTCTAAATATACTCACTTTGCTAACTCCTCCCAACTGCTTTGTAGGTGTTGGCGGAGTGCTATTGGCGTGTTTGTCTAACTCCAAGCTGATTAATTGCTTGGTGGCCGGCTTCTCGCTGTCAAAGTGGTTTATTAACGATGGCCCAATGTAAAGAGATAGAATGCCGAGAAAGTTGACACACGAAGTCCGTACATTGGGGTTCGTCGCTGATAACGCCTTCTTCGAATGCGCGATTATTGCTTTTACGTTCATGCTGGAAGATATTAAATTAGAGGTAAGTTATGTGTGAAGAGTAGGTTTAATTTTGCATTTGTAAGGGTTTTGAACAAAGTGTAATTGTGTTTTACATAATCAGGTCATGAACAGAACATATGAATGGCTTTATGTGTACATGTTAATCTAAAGTTAATGCTTGCTACAGACGGAACATCACTCGCCCCTTCTTGTTCATACATCAACTCAAAAAGCTTGTAACTGCACTCGCATTTGTGGACACAACAACCATTCAGGGAGTTCTTTGTCTCCAGTTTCCTGAAAAGTGGAGGTACTTTACTAGTTAGGCTTCTAGTTCTAGTAGTCCAAATTTCATTTGCATCGACACGGTGCACCAAGTTCAATGGAAGTCGGGTCACTTATATGTTAAAAAAAAAATCTAAAATTAAGACCACGGCCGTTAAAGAAATGTTTAGAGCCATAAATCAGTCAATAACTTCCTTTTCCTTGTGTATATTGCATATTTTCGGACTTTCGCATAGAAGTAAATTCACAGAATCCTTACTGTAAGGATTTTTTCAAGAGTTTTGTATACAAAGGGTTTGAACAGGACTAGTGTTTACCAGTACGAAATTTGCCTAAAAAAAACTCCTTAATGAACGAATCTAGCTCACTCAATCTAGATCAACAACACTTCGAATTTAGTTGTACTTACGAAAATCCAAATTCTTTAATAGCATTGGACATCCAATTAAACATCTCCGATTGCACTTTGGGGTTCTTCTGAGAGTCCATGGCGAAGGTCAGACCTTCGTTGAGAACGTGCTCCAATCCGCATGCATCAGCTAAAGACGTGAGGCACTCTGTCGATATAGCAGCGCAGGACGCCTCGCCTAGCTTTGTCACTACGTCCTGGAGAACAAAATCCGCTGCCACACTGTAAAGGAAAGTAATTTTGTATCGAATAGTGCATGTGAACTAGCACCGGGCTGGCATTCACCCATTAACGTCGGTAGGTGCATCGCTGCCACAGCTACGACCATAGCAGTCTGGGGCAGCAACGGTGGCGGGTGCAAGAGATACCTGTTTCAGACGGCGGGCAATTGTAGAGACGACCGCATCAGCGGAGGCAAAGACGGTATGCATATACTAACGGAAATAATCGGTGGAGGAAGCACACAACGTTGTTAAAATCAAATTGCTTGTATATTTGACATTTCAATATAACACCTAAATCTATTACTAATGACATTGCTTGACTTGTGTTTTAGACACAAAACCACCCATCAAGCTACTCGTTATTATACTTACTTGGAAATGGGGAAGTTCTCTGTGATATATTTACAAGCTTCAAGTCTGGCTTTCATCACTTGTACATTAGTATCCTTTAAACCAGGTTTCTTGTTCAAAACTCGGTACAGCACCTGCGCTGTGGCGTCGTTCGTCGTTAACCCTTGAACAGTCGAGTGGAAGCTTTGGACTGCTGTGAGACGATTCTTCCAATTCCCATCGCCAAGACCTGTCGAACGGGTATGATAAAAAATAAAAATATATGATTTTGTCTTATTTTTCATTTTTATCTTAAATATAAATAAAAATATACTGTCGGACAAATTACACAGCGCCGCCTAGCCCTTGTGTTATAGGTACTAGACTGCTAGTAAACATACGTAAATACATTGTTTTTTGTAAACACATACTTATTATGCATAGAAAATACCCAGACCAATACAAACAGACATGTTCATGCACACAAATGTTTGTACTGTGTGGGAATCGAACCCACGAGCGTTGGTGTCAAAGCAGCGTAACAGCGCGTTTCACCACTGCGCTACCGAGCTCGTCAAACTAAGAACATTTCGGAAGGGACTACTGTTGAAGAAAAGCTCTTAAATAAAGTTGTTTATGCCATTTTATCAGTTAAATGACGTATTTCCAATATAATTGAACAAGTGTTATGATATCCGATACTGTTTAAGAATGATCGAGTGAGTACGCATACATTTCAATCTGTAGAACAGAAAGTATGAATACATACCTACTAGTTTCGCTGCTTTTTATGTCATTTAAGGAAGTAGTCACATTAGTTAGTTTTTCGTTCATTCATAGCATTCGTTAAATGCTAATATCGGCACTTTAACAGTTTAATGGTTTATTTTTAAAATAAGTGAGATACTAATACTCACTTGATTGGAGTAGACTCTACTCCATATGAAAGTTGTTAATATGAATGATTACAGTGGAAAGGAGGGATTGAAATAAGGGGAAGGGACAGTATTGATAAATAACAGAAATCTATGGAAGGCATCTTTGTACTCTGACAGAGATATTAACAAATAAATGATGATACCTGTGAGTACATCGGCAGTGAATAGTTCCTCAGCCTTAACATCAACTTCTTCTGGTGACAGTTCTTGTTCGCGTGGCGGGCTCGGCTGACCTCGTCCTGCTGGAGCTTTTTTGGCAGCACCCACCGTCTTCTTTGGTGCTCCTGTTCAATTTTAACAGAGGTAATATTACCAACTTATTTCCTGGCTGAGATATAGGTCCCCATTACATTTAGCAAGGTTTTTAGTATACCCTATCATCCTGGTTCACAGCAGATTGGCAAAGATCAGTGACCTGATGCACTGAAGACACTGCTGAAATATAATCATCCACCACACAATGTTATGTGCCCTCCAAAGCAGACAAATAATTAGCGTTCGGATTAGCACCGCGTTGTGTACAGCGAGCTGTGCCTTCTAACTTGGATTTCGGCTGTCAAGAAGTTTACCAAACACTCTATTCACGCAATTCCCTGCACTCGTCTCTCAACATCAGCGGCGTACATTCCACCGCTGCTAAAAGCACTTCCAAGATATACGATCTCATTCATTTGCTCCAACAATACGTCATCAACCGTAATCCTATTGTTCTGGTCGTCTCTCTTTCAAATACCATTATCTTGGTTTTCTTCGCATACAATTGTAAGGCTTTCTTCAATCATCTTTCATTGCTGTAACTAGTGGTTGCAGCTCGGTGATTCTACTATTAATAACGCGTCGTCTGCATAAAGCAGACAGTCGACCATTAAGTCACCCATTTGCATTCCTACATTCATATATCTTATTCTCTGAAGACAACTGTCCAGATACAGGATGAATAGCCGAGGCGACAGGACGCAGCCCTGTCTGACACCAATGTTGCTATCAAACCAGGGCGACAAGCGGCCATCCACCTGCACACATGTTGTACAATCGTCATACGTGGATTGCATAGCACGGAGCAGGTCACCGTCAACCCCATATCTGGGCAAAATGTTCGAGATATTCTTTGGCACGACCCTATCAAATGCTTTCTCAAGGTCCACAAAACCGCAGAAAACCCTCTGCTCCATAGCCAGACGTTTCTCCATGTGTTACTGAGCGAAAATACTTGATCCGTACATCCTCTGCTGCTTCGAAATCCACCCTGTGCTGCCCACTGCATTCCATCGGATTTCACAGTCCATACGTGAACCCTTGCTTTTTATATAAGGCATGATGACTGCACATCTCCTATCGGTCGGGCGACTTCCGGTTCTCAAGCATAATTTGTTCAAAAACCTGAAGGCGTACCTAATGTAGGTGCCACCTAGTTTTATCATCTCAGCTGTAACCATATCGATTCCTTCTGACTTTCCATTTTTTAAATTTCGTATTGACCATTTAATCTCATCCACAGTAAAGTTTTCAGAGTACGCTGGCACTGCCGAGTCAGTCACAGGCTCATTCACAGCGTCAGCGTCCTGGACATAATCATACATTTCTCTAATATTTTCAGTCCACCATTCTAGCACTTCCGGAGTGTTAGCAAGAATGCCACCAACTTTGCCATTTTATCTTGTCCATTCTAGATGCATCGAGAATCCTTTACCACACTCTCTAGAAGAATTTGGTATTAGCCTCGAATTTCTTCGTCAGCCTCTATTCATAAGTAGTCTTTCACGCTTCTCTTTCACTAAAGCTTTTTTAATTTTTGCATCGACGGTATATTTCTTTTTTCTTCTATTTCATACTATCACTCTGATGCAAAGATGATACGTAATCCAGCCATGCTTTCCTCTTTTTTTTCACAGAGGATTCAACCTTCGCATCCCACCAGGTATCTCCTCTCAGTGTTCTAGGTCTCTTTGCACATCCACATGCTTCTTTCGCACTGTTCACCATACTTTCTTTCAGAACTTTACAATATTCATCTACATCTGAGTCGGAAAGACTCGCGTTCGCAATTCTTTCACTGGCTACACGTACCTTTTATCTTCCACTTTTTCAATTCTTATTCTTTCATGATCTCCGAAAGGAATACGCACTCGCCAGTGTCTCCACTTCTCGGACAGGCCCATAAACCGGCTAATCACCAGATAGTGGTCCGATTCAAGAGTGGGAATTCTGAAGGCTCTTTAATCCATTAACGACTTTCGGAGACGTCCATCTATCAAAATCAAATCAATCCCACTTTTCTGTTCATTCCGTCTCCATGTGCACGTGTGAATATCCCTATGATGGAAGAACGTGTTCGACATAAGGTTTCGTTCCATACATAAGTCTAAAAGTAACTTACCAGCATCGTTCACTCGCTATCTCCGTATGGACCAAGCACAGCCTCGTAACTGCTTCGCTTGGTCCCAACTCATCCGTTTAAATCTCCACACAAAATTATCCGTTCCTTCGCATAAGCCAAATCCAGAACACCCCTTACGATCTCCCAAAACTTCTCGAGTTCATGGTGATTAGTAGAGCTAACAGGAGCATATGGTGCAACCAAAAAGACTCATGTAATCCCCAGTTTATTTAACTCAGAGAAGTCTTGGGCCTACTAAATCGTAATCTGGTGTGAAAACCAGCTGCCAAGCGAGATGAAAGCACGACACATGCGCCAGCATGATCGTCCTGGTTCACCACAGACCACAGGGCCATCATGTCACCAGGCAGATCTTAGGAGTCGCTTTCCTTTCGCTTGGTCTCTGAAATACACAGAACATCCAGGCATCTCTCGTTCATTATATCTATCAACTCATTCATGGTAATCCACCTCTCACATTCCATGTGCCTATACGACACTCAGCTCTCCTCGTCCCGCCGGATTGAGCGTTGCGTGGTGGGTGGCGGCCCCCACCGCCACAAGCAATTACTCTCGCGCCGACGAGGGCGGATCGGTGCGCGTCGCCTCCGGGCGACGACCTAATGCGCGCGGTATATTATTGTATATTCTTGATGATTGATGATAACCGCGCAGTATATTCTTGAAGATTATAATTTGATAGAGGTGACTCTTTTTCCCAATTTCAAAAACGCCTCATTGTTTCATAGTATACACGATCTATCTTTATGTATACAATTTTTCTGTACGTGTGTAAATCACTGAACACTTCTTATACGCATGGATCAATTTTGATGAAGTTTATTATGTTCAAATAGGCCCAGTAGGCGGTACTGCAATGGGTACTAAGATTTTTTTTAGTTTTGAGTAGGACAACGTTTGTTGGGTCGGCTAGTATACCTAAATATATTTTGACGCAGAACACACCTTCAATAATGACACCGTAAAAAAATTGCACTTTCTGCACCATATACCTGTAGCTGGTCGTTTCACGGGCTTAGGTTGTGTGGATCCAGCAGGCTTAGCATCTCCTTTCCCAGTGGCCGGCGCTGCTTTCGGTTTGGCGTCTTTCTTTGGTACAGTCAGCTTCACTTTGATTTCAGCCTGTGTAATATAACAATTTAGGAGTAAAGAGCTGCTAGATGGGAAAAATAGTACATATTGCCCCAGTAGTTTTATTCTTTATTTTCTCGTAGTACATTTTGCATTATATCCGGCAGTTTTAGCAGACGATTATATTAAGGTCGGTTTGCCGAGTTGTGGTCGATACCATTTCATTTATAGATTGCTTTTTGTACAATATCGGGAGGCCATACAGCTAACCTGATGTAAAGTGGTTACCATAGTCTATGAACCTTGCAATACAGGAAGTATTGATCGCGCGTTGTCACCCCTGCTGCTAATAGTAAACCCTTAGGAACGTATTGGTAACTTCGCTCACTTGCAGGAACACAACCCTTAAGGGAGTTGCTATTTGGATGAAGTTTTCTGTGAGGTGAATGTACATCCCCAGTAGGATAGTTTTGTTGCGCCCTAACTCTCTTAAAAACAACTAAAATCAGATACAATATAAGTACCAGGGTGGGTCTGGATTTCCCTCTGGGTTGCGGAAGTCAGACGGCAGTCGGTTCATGTAAAAATCAGTATATTCGCCAAATCCATAGGCTAAGGTAGCGGACCCCGGCAATCCTAGTGGATTAGGTAACGGGATAACGCTAAGAAGAAGGTAGGTCAGATAATTATGAAGCTCAAATAGGTAAAAAAAAATGAGCAAAAATTAGGGTATACATAATGGTATGATAACTCAGTCTTTATTGAGGTATCATTATGTATGCTCCATGTAGCACGTGCCCCACCTGTTGGAATTCTGAAACACCTGTATAAGATACCTTATCAGCAAATTCCTTGATTTTCTGCTCTTTAAGATTATCCAACTTGCCGATGTGCGGCGCGATATTCTTCTCGCCGACAAGCTTAGTGGCAGTACCCAGGGCTTCCGCTGCAGAGTCACGGACCACAGGATCTAATCAAATCAAACAATTTTTTTTGTGAATATAAGATATACAAGAGTTGAATGGATTACAATTTACTAGGGAGTCAAATATTAGTGTCTTGGCAATTAGGGTTGACAATAGTTATACTTTCAGCAATAGTTTGATATATACTAGCAGTTGACTTCGCTCGCTCCTTAGCGGGATCTTACATAGCTTATAACCTTCCATATATTCTTTATTGCATAAAATTACACACAGAGTTAGTTACATTGAAAATAGTGTACAATGGTGAGCTTATCTCTTTAAGAGATTTCTTCCAGCTAGCCGTAGTGTGTGTGCAGTCATTTTATTTTGGAGTTAAAAAGTTATGCGAAATTAAATATACAATACCATGACCATGAATTTCATACACTTATTCACATTTAAAATACATATAGCTTGGCAAAAAAAGTTTGCCGTGGTGACAGCTGGAACTAATATTTTTTTTATGGCAACACTACTTTCCCGTCGGATTTATGATCGGTTCGTTATACTTATTGTTTTTATTCTTTATTATTATACACACCTACCTAATGCCATAAATATTATGATCTTTATCAAAAATTGTAAAAGTAATAAAAGTATCACTATCGTTTTGGTCGTCTCTAAAAGGGTGACCATATGTATGACATGTAGCGCCCTCATTTTTGGCAAACTTTTGCCAAGCTGTACATAGTCTTTAATAATATCAATACATATAAATAACTACACATATAAATATATAAGTACTGTACATATAATATCACTTATTGTGAGTAAGATAGTACTCTCTCAACCTTTTCCTGTAAAACCTTCCTCAATAATTGGGCCATTACATGCAAAAATATTTTTTTCAAATCCGACTGGTATATCATCCAGAGATTCGTCCGTTCAAACAAAGAAACAAACACTTCCACTTTATATATTAGTATAGATTAATCAGTCATCAAGACACACACTGGAAGGTGTCATTTAAGCTCGAATAAGTCGAAGTCATTTCAGTAATAAACATAATTTTCAAACTTTTTTAAGCTATACAAATATTTCTTAGGATGCCAGAACCGAACCCGCATCTCGGAACGTCTAAAATTACGACAATACTGTATAGAGAAAAGTAGTAACTTTTTCGAGATAATTGCTAACACTCGTATTAAACCATTAATGTCGCTTTGAAGGACCAACCATAATTGTTTTGACTGTAAACTCCATTAATAAGAACGCAGGAACGAATCTTTAAGGTTAACCTAGTGTTTATATATCTTTACAGTAATAGTAAGTATCATGATTCGCTTCCATTTCACTTTCACATCAGTTAATTAGAAAGTCAATACTTACCGGCACTTTCGAGCAGCTTCAGCAAACTACCCACGTATAATTTAATCAGTTTCTTGTTGAATGCAGCCGGCTGTGTGTGACAAAGCGCGCGGGCAAGAAACAGCGCGCTTTCCGACTTGATCTGCGGATTTTTGTTATCGAAAGCTGCTATCATGTCTTCGCTTATCGCCTCGAGGTTTGTCTGTGGACAAAGATCATTGTTCACTTTCGTTTTGAGTTTCTGGGATGGGACCTGCTATGAAATTCATACATAGTTTATATATGTGTTTGTATGAGTCGGTATTGAAGTTTTGGAAAATTTGTTAACTCAATACTAAGTCTATTCCTCAGATATCACGGTCCTTTTTTAAAATCACCCCAAGAACCTATACCTAGCGACTTCCTTTATTAGTTTAGCGCACAACTATCAAACATAGCGATACTCAATATTTAGCACTAGTATAATGAGGTCACCATAGATTCATAGATCAAAATAAAATTTTGGTAAATTGCCTGACAATTCATCATTTGAACTTTGACCTGTCTTTTTTACTAGGATGTCAATTTATATGACGTGACAACTTATGCCGTATCCCGGAATTTTTGCCATAATGCTAGAAAAAAAAACAGTTAAATCTTTTATATAAATAGGTGACGTTGAAAAATCGGCTGAGCAGTTTCTCATGATGATTCTCAAAAAACAATCAGTCAAAAAATGAACATTGTATGTTCGATTGTGTTTATTTCCCTCCTATTGGATTTTAGTGTTATTTATTTTTTATGTCGCTTTGGTGCGAACATTGGATCGAACAGCAACTTACACATGGATATATAGCGTCAATGGCTTCTCTCAGTGCCGCCACGACGTTAGTTTTCCTCTCTTTAAATTTCTCTAAGATAGCCTGCACGCAGGCCACCGCGTACGGATGGAATTTGCCACGGAGCCCACTCGCCAACATTCCGATGAGACGACCGCCAAGGGCCACCAACATAACATTCGTATCTTTTGATATCACCTGAAAGTTAACATATTTTTTAGATGTTCCAATCACTACAAAAGTTAAAGTGATAATAATTACTTTCATAACTTTGACCATAGATTATATTTATACATACTTATTTTATTATTGTTATTGTTAGTATGTATTAACAAAATTATACATTATATTAATAGACTATTTTAGTACCTATACAATCATATCATACCAAAAGTCTGAAATAGAAATATAAAAAAATAATAAGCTGTGTATAACAGCAGATATTAGTAGCAAAACAACCATACCTTTCTATCTATATCTATAACTACACGCCAAATCCCTTGCGGGGTAGGCAGAGAGAACCGAGCGCCATAAGACGCGGTCCTTACACACCTCACATCCTTCTTTAACATTCATAAGTCTATTCATGCACGCTCGCCGGTTTCTAGAACTCTTGATATCACCTTCTGACAAAACACGACCTATTTGGTCATGGTTGGTTAGTGTTGGTCTTCTATACTTTTCTACTTCTTACAAAATAAATAAAACAACTGTTTTATTTATCTCAAAGGCCCTATGAAGGTCGATGTGTTCATGAACGTGGATCTTTTTGTGTTGCGTTGACGGATCACTCGAAATTTTAATTCGTTAGGTTGTAATTCGGCCGTATATGTATCTGAGCGTAAGTTACACAATTATGCCACCGTTATTATAATTTTCAAGGATTTAAACGTTTGGTATTTATTTTTTACCTTTTTAAGTGCTCTGACTAAATCGGCATAATCGCCCGGTTCCAACCTCGGGGCATTTTTCAATATGTTCTCCACAGAGTCGAGCGCCTCTTTCCTGTCCTGCCATTTTTTGGCTTCCAATTTTTCATAGAAGTCTTTTGGAATTTTGGAGATTATTTCCACTGGGTCCAGAAGGTCGTACGGGTCAATATCGACTGCGTCACAACCTCCCGCGTCGACGTCATCGTCTTCAACAGCACCTGCAAATTGTACATGCTAATTGTTTTTTTTATACAACGTCGGAAGGCAGACAAGCATACGGCCCACTTGATAAAAAGCAGTTATCGTAGCCTATTAACGCTTGTAATATATTAAGTATCATTCGCGCGATGAGTCCTCTGCTGCTTATACAGCAACTCCTTAGGTGCTTACTGGTGACATCACACACGCAGGAACACAACAACCCCATAGGGAGTTGTTATTTGGCTACGGTTTTCTGTGAGGTCAATTTAAGAAAGGTCTGGTTTTCTGGATTGTGGAGATCGGACAGTAGACGCTTTATGACAAAATCTTAAATCAAATCCTTAGGTTTGGGCAGCGGGCCCCGCCGATCCTAAGAGATTAGGAAACGGGATAACGCTAGGCAGAAGAGTGCATGCCTATGTATTAAAAAAATATGATTTAATTTTGCATTAATAATTATTTCAATACTCGTTCGCACATTTTTGAAAATTCAAATCATTTCCACAGCAAACGCACAGGGGAGATATTTGAAATTTTGCGATACAATTTTCAATTATCACCTCGCCGCCGAAAATCACCTTTAATATCTGACTTTGCTCACCATCATTGGAATCAGCGGCGGCCTGCATTTCCCTGACCCTGTTTTGTTGGGAACGTAGATATCGTGTGGGTTGCGCGCCTCCACCACCGCCCGTGAAAGCCTCCCGAAGCTCTTGTTGTACCACCGCTTGTAATGATGCGATGTGGGGCTCTATGGCCGGACCAATCCATCTGAAATCGAAACAGCGTTTACACCACAAGTTTACTATTTTAGTGCAAGTAACCATGACCTCGACAGAGAGGAGATCGATGGTGGCGTTTCACGATGGGTATAATTCACTCTTACCGATGCATTTCAACGACGAGCGCCTTCATCTCGTCTCTTACACTCTTGTCCCTATCAGCCAGCAGCACTGGGATCTTCTTCACCATCGGCTTTATAGCGATCACTTTGTTTCCAAACTGTTTGAGGGATGTGTTCAACGCCGCCGTGCAAGCAGCTACTACTTTGGGGTTCTTTTGCTCCATACCTTTCAGCAATTCCTCTTCTACGATCTCATGTTTCTCGATTTCTATGTACATTAGCGTCACCTGTGGAATACATTTTTAGGTATGGTTTTGTGATACAAATAATATGGAGCAGTGTTCCGCAAAGTGTGTGGCTGCGGCACATTGGTGTACCGGAAAAATGACAAATATTGTCAGAAAGATATGATAATAATACCTACACAGTAGAGTGGTTATGCGAATGCGACGCATTTTTGCGGGAGGAGCACAAACAAAACCGTTTGGTTAAAGATTTTGAATTCCAATTCTGTTTATCTAAGAACTGACCCGTGTGCGTCGATTTTTTACCTTGTACATGTCGCATTGTATTTGTACTATGTAAAGTAAAAGTATGTACTATAAGTGCCACTAGTTTGTAAAAATTGTCGTTGCCGTCGTGAAATTTCGAAAAACCATATCTGACCAACCACCAACATAGCATTCGTGGCACACATGCTATGTTGCCAACGCAGCACTATCTTCGAAGCATAGTTCATCTACATTCAGTTCAATAAAATTGTTATATGGTTACACGTACGTTACATTGAATATAACAATTTCATTGATTAATTTTTACCTGTAAAGCAAGGTCCTTAGTTTTAGTTTTGGGTGCGGCAATACATTTAGCCACAATGCCCGACATCACTTCGCCAGTTGTTTTCCCAGCAAATGCGCAGTTCTCCACAAATACCATAGCAGCCTCGAGACCTAATCAACAAGAATGAGTATTCAGTTAAATTTATTTACATTATTATCCATTTAGAAACGTCTTAATTATAATGTACATTTTTTTTAAATACATTGTATACTTGTAATATGAAAGAAGACTATATTTTCAAAGCAAGTTGCTGATAATCCTAGCTAATTGGTTATGTCTGTGCAAATACTCGCCGTTGGCATGATGAGTATTATTAATAATTTTTTTTTAATTTAACTAGATAATTTTCTAACTCAAGAAATTCAATTATAGTTTAGAGAATTTTCTGTATTTTTTCATTCAATCCATATTCAGACGGGCGATAAAAAACGCATTGCATGTACAAATTTCGCCCTGCTTACGAGTTTATCATAATTACTAGCTGTATCCCCTCAGCTGCAACTTCGTTCGTGTCGCCTGACTAAATATTGAAAACTATTTTTGCACAAACAAAAAATAAACTATCGGCTTAATGAAATAAAACCAAGATAATCGGGTGGTTAGTAGTAGCACTACTTTGATACCAACGGTAATGGGTTCGATTCAAACACAGGACTAACATTTGTGTGCACGAACATGTCTGTTTGTCTTGACCTCTGTATTTTTAAGAAGTAGGGTGTATCGAATCAGCCCGTCTAAGGAAGTACCTCCAACTCACAAAAAAACCGCAGCTAAATAACAACTCCCTGAAGAGTTGTTGTGTTCCTGTGAGTGGGATCACAAGTAAGCTACTAAGGAGTCATCAGAAATAGATTGTAAACAGTCCCATGAGAATCTCTCGTTCATTCGGCTGTTTTGAATCCAACTGGAAAAGGGAGTTCACTAAACCAGGCTAAGGCCTTTTCCATGAAAGAGTCATAATCGATTAAGCCATTCCTAAGATATAGCTTTCGCTTTTTCCCATGAGGTTCATTCTATACTGTCAGGAAAATAGCGTGACATGTTGACCAAGCATGTGAATTATCATTATACCAAATTTTATTTAATCCATCCAGAATTTTCAAGTCATTCGCAACAAACAAACAGATAAATACGTATGTATGTATGTATATCTTCACACCAGGTCCCTTGAGGGGTAGGCAGAGAGAACCGAGCGCCATAAGACGCGATCCTTACATACTTCACTCGCTTCTGTGACATTCATAGCTCTTTTCATGCACGCACGTTCCTGGGGCTCCTGACATCACCTTCTGATAAAACACGACCAATTTGGTCATGGTAGTCTTCCTCGGCTCCTACATCCTTCCACTTTTGCATTGTATATCTGTTTCGTCATTCGAGCCCGCATTCTTTCTACATGTCCGAACCAATGGAGCATCCCTTTTCTTATCTTAACACCGATACCCTCTTTCAGACCAATTCTATCTCTCACGTCTTCATTATGAACGCGGTCATCAAGCGTTATGCCACAAATTTTGCGCAATGCTCTCAACTCGACCGCATTTATTCTACTTTCATGCTCTCTCCGCCATACCCAGCTGCCACTTCCATAACCGCCTATGGACATTTGCAACATCAGGGGGTGTCACTCATACGTTTTCTGATCCTGTAAAAAATTCTTGACGAACCTCAAACTTAATAGGGAAAAACCTCGGCTGGGAGTTCATTCTACAACTTGAGAGTTCTCGGAAGAAAACTTCTGTGGAATCACACAGTACGCGACCATTTCGGTTCCAGTGAGTGTCTCGCCGCCGTTAAGCGGTTGCAAAAAGAAGTATTGTTATTAGTGATTACAACTTGTAATTATGGTGATGTAATAACAAATTGTTGATATGATAGATAACAAGAACGTTCTTTCGAAACAAAGAATTACATTAACATGCGACAATAAGAAAACACGTGGGACGACTCATCAGCAGTTCTAAATACATATCATACATTTACATATAAGCTGTACAAACATACGAACAGTTTCAGTACGATATGTATGCAAAATGTGCAACAAACATGGAAACAGGCTACGGGCACGGTTGAACAAGCAACGGACCCAATCTAAAACAGTGAACCAATCAACCATGGACTGGTAATAATTCAATCTGGCAGATTAAAAGTAGTCTAGATCTCTGGAACGAGATAACTGTAAAATATAATCATCAAATAAGTCGAAAATATTACATCGACTTTTGTCGGCGCTTCATTTCTACTGCAAATAATTTGTATCTTTAACTTATAGCAAAGAAGTTTTACAGTCGTCGCGTATGATTTTTTTTTATTTAACAGATTTGGTCTCATTTAAGATTGAACATTCGATACTTAATTAAAAAGATATTTAAAATAAATCTTTGTTCTCTCCGGAGCTGCTTTGATGATCTTATTTTAAAACCTACTTCATGGAACTCGACTCCAATAAATATAAAATAGTTATGTGAATAGGCGTCGACTTCCGTGATACATTTTTTTATTTAATTTAAAAGTTTATTAGTTGATCCGTTTAAAAATTCAAGTTATCTGACTGCGCAGCCAAAATCCAGAGCATCTGCAACGAAAAGGATTTCCAAAATTACCATGAGAAACTAGAAGTGCTGCCCGATTAAGCGGCGGCTGGTTAATAGTGCTTTGACAGTTTATCATTAAATTTTATTTCTTATAAGTTTCTATATTTTTTCTAGATTACGCAAAGTACGATTTAATAAGTTATATTACCTGCACCTGGTAAATAGTAACTATTAATATTAAACACCGAGACTTATTACTATTGTAATAACTCTCAGAACCAGACTGCCTTATTCATTCATTCATTTAATCGCGATCCATTCCTATATGAACATTAACAAACGCCAATTTAACTTCATAACTGTATAAAATAAGAACCCATTTTGTCTGGACTGGTAGACCACCGTCGGAGGACTCCCCTCTCCACGGTCGGATGACACCAAATTCCAATGCGCTATAAAAAGATTTTTAAGGCAATCCAAAAATAGAGAAATCCTTTCAGTCAAAACAAACGTTCAAGACAATTGTACGTAAATATAAATAGGCAAAGACAAAACAGACCTTTTTAATCTCTGTTTGTCATGCAATTTTCTTTTATTTTATTTTTGATTTAGTAGCTATTGTCAAGCTTTTAGAATTATCAATTGAAATCAGTAGAAAAAAAAATGTCGATAAAAAGCAAACTAAAATATATTTTCATCGCAATTTCAGTAAAGCATCTTATTCTTCTGCTTAGTGTTATCCCGTTTCCTAATCCATTAGGATTGGCGGAGTCCGCTACCTAAGCCTAAGGATTTGGCGAAGGTACTGATCTTTACATGAAGCGACTGCCGTCAGGCCTCCACGTCCCAGAGGGAAAACAAGACCTATCCAAGGTAAGGTCACACGTCTTTCGGAATATAATTTCTTGGACGTGCGGGTTTCCTCACGATGATTTTCCTTTCCCGCCGAGAAAGTGACAATTACAAAATATGTACATTGATCCGAGAACACGAATTTAGCGGTACATACCTGGATTCGAACCGAGGATGTGTTAGTCACAAGGCCGGTTCTCTATTCACTAGGCCAGGGATTCCCAAAGTGGTCGACATAAACGAAAACTGATTTTAGGGGGTCGACGAGGTCTAAAACCCCCTATGAATTAACACAACCAACCAACCAACTTGTTATGAGAATTACTAATATTTTAGTAGGAAGTATCATTGTTGTACTTTAAAAAAAACTAGAGATAGGATTTTTAAAGTAATATTGAGTATTTTGGACAGGCGGTCTCTTGGCGAAAATAATTTGAGAATCACTGATCATTTTCAATAGTGAATACGGATGAATTTCGACAATTTGAAATTCGAGTGAACACTTGTAATGTATAAAATCCTCCTCATGTTAGGCAGGTCGTATTCTAGTCGGCCGCCTGACGTAGTATAATAATGCACCGAGATAATGGGATAGTCTACTAGAGTATTAAACGTGTGAACACGCGTTTCTGATGCCGTACAAATATCGCTGGCAGGACTCCGTACACGTGATGACTACTAATCAGCTATAATTGTGGGACTTAAAAAATTGGACTGAGCATATAAAACGTACCAATTACGTGCATAAATTAGTGTCTACGTCTAATAACTCCAATAAGCTTAAATACGTTTGTTATGAAACAGCCTTAAATAGTAATCGACTTAAGGCTGCTTCGATACCAGACAATGTCTTAATTTCTTTAGCACTGTTAATTATACTAGCGGTAATCTTACTTCATATAATTATTGGAATCCTTTCCGTTTACTTGATTTCGTAAGTGGAAGTGTATAATATGTAGCATCAAACTCCATAAAATTCAATCGCCAAACAACATAACTGCAGTCAGTAAGGCAAGGTACCTATTTTCGCGTCAGGTCTAGATAAGTGACGTCTTTTTATGGAACATGCTGCTAACCAACGGGTGATTTAGTTTTCGCAGGAGCCGACTACGGTACCAAAGTCATTTCCTTTAGCACTAAGGCGGTAACAAGCACAGGGCCCGCCTAATAGTAAGGAGTTATCGTAGCCTGTGGTCATTTGTAACACCAGGGGTGTCACTCTCAAAAACCTCTCTTGAAGAACCTCTTGCTGTGGTCCCTTGGAAATACCTCCAGTTTTAGTATTGCAAAAATGGCCATTTTTTGCCAACAACAATAGTCCGATGTTAAATAACACATAAAAACGTTAGTGTCAAGTTTGATGTGCCTTCGATTGTATTTACAATGAAGAATCAATGAAAAGATAGATTTTTTATCAAACGACGGCGACGGCTTACGGATTCTGCTTTTATACAAGTTTGTAACTTATACAATGTAGTTACAGTTCAGTGCAAGTCTACTTTTTCATATAAAAAATATGCCAATGGGCATAGGAGCTAACAAATCTTAAGTGAGATATAAATCGTACAGGCAGCTCAATTGAGCTCAACCATATAATTGTACGGCGTATTGCATGATTATCAATTTGTCTATAAACTTCCAAGTTAAGTGAATAAATACATTTTATAAGTTTAAAAGAATTGGATAAGGTTCACACAAATATGTTTACCACTGGATATTGTCTAGGATTCATATTAAACAGGTAATATATCGTATTACTTTAAATGAGCTATTCTTGTATATGTATATATATGTGTATATCTATATTGTGTATCTTGGAAACGGCTCTAACCATTTGTATAGAACTTTGTATTTAGAAAAGGTTTTGCTTTTTAAGTATTTCTACATAGGTGTCTTTAAATTATGGCACATTATTTTTGAGACATCATTATTGTATTGCTACGAGTAATATGTCTATTCTCGCCGTCTGTCTGATTAACTAATAGATGAACACATGAGCAATCTTATTACTGTTGCTCTTCAGTTCCTAATCGGTACAGAATACTAAAACTACAATAATTATGCTGTCTAACAAATAATCCGATCTTGTATGTATTCATAAAATATATGCAGACAAAAAGATAAAAACATAGATAATTTCATCAATATCTTCACCATTGCATTGATAGTTTATCATAATATTAAACCTATTATTGCAAATATAAGATTAACATTTGATAGAGCGTTGATAAATAGTGATTGGCCTTCCCCGGACAATATACTGGAGCATAGGTAGCTAAATAATGAATAAATCAGTACAAAGAGTTAAAAAACACTAGATTTTTTTAATTAAAAGCCAACAATTGTAGCTTAGAAAATAATATTAAATTGTAATAATTTGTTATTCTTAGTGTTCCATACCAGAATCGGTAAAACGAAAGACAGAATCATCGTACATACGAGGGGAGGTCCAAAAGTCCGCAACATTCCAAAAGGAATAAAACAAAGTTAGTTTTCTTTTCTATGTAATCCCCCTTAAGCTTAATACATGTTTTACTTTTAGGAACAAGCTTCTCTAGACCGTCGAAAAACCACCCTCAAAGGCTTAAAATAGCCTGTTTAACCTCATTGAGATAAGAATTCCCCCATTAGTATATTCTATTGCGGGACTGCAACTGTGCGTATCCTGACAAAAACTTGATGACAGCGCAATGTTCGATTTGCTACATAGTAGCAGTATTCATCCGGATCATTGAAATTTGACTTAGATACTAATGATGAGTGCGTGGTTGTCGCAAGTCAGCAACGCGTTCGTGTCGCCTCTGGTGTTGCATGTGTCCATATTGTCCATATTTATATGTAATTGTCACTTAGTCGAAGCTTAAAAGACCTTTTTCACTCTTTTTAAAAGCCTTAAGTTGTAGTCTTTTAATAAAACCTCGTTGATGTTTCTTTAGGTCAGGTCAAACCACAAACTAAACCATTTGAATGCATGAAGGCACCCCTCACTCACAAAAAAGTCGTGTTTTAGCGCCTAAATAACTCAGCGATTCGGGCCTACTGACCAATGGGAGGATATTTTAACCAAAAAGTCGATAAGAGACGCGATGTCGATCCGTGAACTAGCCAATAAGAGCTGCGCGTTCTTTACCCCCCCTCAATAGTGGTAATTTGTGTTACTATTGCCAAATAGTCTGATCGGTTCTCTATAGGTTATTTACTTTGCGCTCAAACCATTACTCTTTAACTTTTCTATAAGTGTTCCCAAGATAGTAAGCTGTCTCTAATTCACCACAAAAGAGAACAAAGAGTGGGTTAAATGTGGGAGGGACTATTTTGTGTGCAGTACTATTATGCATTCTATATTATTCACATCTTGTTTATCTTATGATAATATGTGGATGAATTCTGTATTTTTTTTTGTTTTTAATGTGAATTGCATTAATTTGTTTTCAATAACCAGATTCAACATATGACTAATTGATTGTGTTAATTAATATGGCCTCATAATTTCGCCTCTAAAAGCATCGAGAATCTTAGGGTGGAAATCTCCAGAAACATTCGGTCCCATAGTCGATCAGAGCAAGATTAAGCTATGGGCACTACTCCAAACCCTCACCGAGACCGAGACGAAACATGCTACCAGGAATATAATCACAATCAAGTTGCTAGAGTCCTGCTTCGAATGGCTCCTATTTCTATGTGTGGGGTCTAAAGAGAGCTAATGTATGTCGTACGCATGCATGTCACCAATGAGCCTACTGTAACACATTTATTTTAAATTGTATTTGTGGTTGAAATAGTTTTAGTGGTTGTGTTAACAGTCCTAGAATGGAAAGGATTGTGTTTGGAAATGTTTTATGTGATGCACATAGCTCGAGCTATATACTTTTTCGTCGTTAA
The DNA here is from genome assembly GCA_947507595.1 of Pyralis farinalis. Lineage (NCBI taxonomy): Eukaryota > Metazoa > Arthropoda > Insecta > Lepidoptera > Pyralidae > Pyralis > Pyralis farinalis. The sequence continues at coordinate 10,932,463 of OX382258.1, read as the reverse complement.
CAGTTAACACATTAATTATCGGGAACCAAGAAGCCATTGTACCCAGCTAACCTTACTAACTTAGTTTTATGATCTTGTTTCTAAAAGTATTAAAACATTAATCAGATTTCAAATGGTTTTATTTGCTACTCTCCTTGAGATTAAATTTCCAGGCATTGCTGGACTATTTGGTGCAATGTTATGGAAAGAGTATGACTGGCGCCCGGCATTCACCTTGCTTTTTAAGCTCTTTCTTTAACCTGTCAAACGCCGTTATATACCTGTTGCCATAACGTGCATGGTTCAATCAAACCGCTCGGCACGCAACGGGTTAATTAGTGTCATGCCTTTCCACTGGCTGAGGTCGCCTATAAAATGACCTCACCCATAATAATAATTTAACAAAAAAATTTACATGACAATATATTCACATCCGCAATTGTTTCAAACCGAACAGAATACAAGATTATTCCAGATATATCACACACAAAGAACTAATCTATTACCTGATGGTCCATGGTTCAAATCCTATTGCGGGCATTTACCACAATATTCATGTTTTCAGATTTATGTACTTATATGGAATTGTCACTTGCTCGACAGTGAAGGAAAATATTTTGAGGACCCACAATTTCAAAAAATTACATTTCAAAAATATATATCCCCCCAAAACACCAATGGTATCGAAGTGTTCCATGTTTTTTTTTCCTTTTGCTTCATTATATAATCTTATATTTCTCTATAATTAATAGTATTATCCTTACTTGCGCCTCATGTGAACAGTATGCTACTAAATTGGCAATATCGATGTCCAACCATAATCATTCAAATACTCACTCAGAATTTAAAACATAAAACTTTCTGGTAACGCCATTACAGTTACTTAAGAGCAGCGTCGTTTTGAAACCAACAAGAGAAAAAGAAACAGTAAGAAAACAATAACAAGAAGAAAGCCTTTCGTATTTTTTTTACATGTATAGAATGAACATACAGATGGTATATAACATAATAAAAATCATTAGTTATCAATTTACTTTTCGAAATACAAAATTTCAATCATAACTCTCAAAAGAAGAGAAATGTTGCAGGTTGTAATTTTTTTACATGCATACATACATCCACTTCATTTAAGATTCAGAACAACAGTTGGCAAGGGAACATTTCGAATGCAAGAAATTGGATGGCAAGTAGCGTTGCTCGCTGCTTCACCCCCGAAGAAAAATTTTTCACACTTTTGAACGGGGCCGAGGCTCAGCACATCTACAGATAAGCTAACTTAAAGACTGGTCTGGTTTTCCCTCTTGGTTATTTAAGTCAGATTGATGGCAGTCGTTCCATGTTAAAATCAATATCTTTGTCAAATTCTTAGGGATAGGTAACGGACCTTGACATTCATAATGGATAGAGGAATATTTTTCTGTTGTAACTAAAAATTCTATATTGTATATGAGCCTAACATATACACACCTTTTTCTTGAGCCACAGCATTGCTATCGCTTACAAATTTCTTGATCAATCCCAAGTATTTATTCCATTCTGGGGACTTTTCATCATCAATTTGATTGAAAAGCTTAATTGCTTCTTCATAACCTGCAACTCTTGCTTTCCATAACTTATGAACACATTTTTCATCTGTTGGTAATTTTTTGTATTCATTTTCATCCTCCATTTTGACAATTTTTTAATTATTTCCTTGTGTTATGTCCAATGTTGACTGTCTGAAAAATATTCGAAAATCATAACACATTTTTCCTAACAATCTTTGAAAATTTTAATTCCATAAAAAAATATGATTATCATGATTTCTAGGAAACTATTTTTAACTAGTAAGGTGTTTAAAGCCCCAATGCATTATTACGAAACAATCTTCATACATGTTGGTTTGTTAAAAATAGTGCAATGCCATGTGGTAAAGGCACAACATAATAAACATTATTATACTTTAAAAGGATGCTAGTTAGCCCTGAATGGAAATTGCAGGTGATTAATACGCGCTTGGATTATAAGACCTTTTTAAAGCCTGTGGTTCCAGTATGAGTTCAAGGATTTGTGGAACAAATGGTATTCACTTTAACAGACCGATTCGCATGTACAAAAATCATCAACACATCTGTGAGACATTTAATTATAAAAAAAATAACAAGCCTAAACACCCAATTTTTGTTATTTAAGAACTTTCCTTTCGGCGTAGGCGTTTGTATTCAAGCACTAGTGCAGGGAATACGTACAAGAAACGATGATTCAACGGAGACTCCTTTCGAATCCAATAATGGCTACCTGGCCAATATCACGGAATAAATAGATAATTGGCGAGCCGGTTCATTTATAACACTGCCCATTAAAAGGCGAGATGTGAAACTAGATCGCATCTGCAGTGGCCGCGAGCGCTCGGCAACGGTCACTTTCTCATTCAACAAACAAAATTCTATCAAAATGTCACGACACTTACCGTTAATATTTTCTCTTATTATGTCTTCTTGTTATAATTATGGATGGAACACTATTAGTGTGAACAATAAATCACTCACATTATACAAGAAGTAGATTTATTTTATCGGACATAAAGTATTGTATTATTCTTTTCCGTCGTCGTTTTTTTAAGTTTGGGAAATGAAAATGGATGGACTTGGACGGAAGTAAAATGTTGCCAGAAATAATTTCAAAAAATTCCATTATTTAGTATAATGACAGTTCACTGTAATATCGTGCGTGCATAATTTACTAATTTAACTTTTTAAATTTCTCGATAGATCGGCATTGTTTCAACCACACAATGGGTGATCATTGTAAAATACAAAGAAAGAGCCGTTTATTTCAGTCATTAACTTCGTATTCTTCGTAAAGAAATAAGAATAAGATGCTACATAATGCAATAGACAGAAAGATTATATAATTATGTGAGACGATTGTATGGGAAAGGAAATTCGATTGTATTGAATGCGAAAAAGACAAAGATAACGGTATTTGAAAAGAAGGAACCAGAACTGATGTAAGGATTACGTTTGATGACGAATTGTTAGAACAAGTGAATGATATAGTAATCTTGAATGCGCTTTCAGCAGGGATGGAAGGTACACCGCTGATGGAGAAAGACGAATGAGCGCTGGGAATAGTGTGAATGGAGCGTTGATAAAACTTCTTGGCAGTAATAGCTTGAGCTAGAAGGCACAGCTCGCTATACACAATTCAGTGCTGATCTCAACGCTTACTTAAGGAAGCGATAGCTGAGTATGGCAGAGAGAGAATGAAAGTAGAATAAATGCACTCAATATGCAAGTGAAAAATTTGTGGCGTAACGCTTGTAGATCGTATTCGCAATAATGATGTTCGAAACAGAGCTGGTCTGAAAGAGAGTATCGGTGTTAAAATAAGAAGAGGTATGCTCCGTTGGTACGGACATGTAGAAAGAATGTAGGAAGAAAGAATTACGAAACAGATATACAACGCGAAAGTAGAAGGATGTAGGAACCGAGGAAGGCCAATACTTACCTACTATGACCAAATTGATCGTGTTTTCTCAGAAAGTGATGTCAGGACCCTTAGAAATCAGAGCACGCTCGTCGGTAAGAAGAACAATGAATGCTAAAGAAGCAAGTGAGGTTTGTAAGGATCGAGACATGTGGCGGTGTGTTCTCTCTGCCTACTTCGCGAGTGAATTTGGCGTGAAGTTTTAGATTGATAGACAGAAAGTTATAAAAAACCGATAACAAGTAATAACAATATGGACTAATTGAGACAATATCTATCGATCGAAAGGCAAAAGAAATCGCGGTAAGTTCCGTATCCATAACTATTATTATTATTATAGATGCGGAACTTACTGCGAATTCTTTTTATATTTTTCCAATATTTCGGCGGCATTGCAGACGCTGTGGTCACGGGATGAATGACTTTAAATTATTTAAATTTGAATATGTAAAATAAGTTAAATAATTTTTAATTATCATTGCTTTATGTTTGCTGGTCCTTATAGTTGTATTTACAGTCACAAACAGATCAAACCCAATAGTATGTCGCTCAGCGATAATCTGTCAAAGAATCTACAAAACTAAACTAACTGTAGATAAATACTAGCTTTCACGGTGGCCCGTTTTGGGATTTCTCAATGTCTAACGTGTTTTTAATTTGTTTCCAGTCTCTGTATATTTCCCTACATCACGTACTACCGTAAAAAATGGCAATACTTTCATGTATAGACAATAAAATCATAGGGTTAAATACATTTATTTCATACAAATAAACTCTGTGGATAACGTTAAAAAGTATTTGTCCGTATACATACTTGTACGTCTCATAAATTTATAATATGTACCTAATGCTATAAAACAATTTATTTTATTTGTCGACTAGCTTATCATTCACTCTTGTAGCTTATCATTCACTCTTGTAGTACGTTTTGTCATTCATTCATTTGTATGAGTTCGACGGACGATTGACTGACACTTCACAACCAAACAAAACAAAAAATATAAACTAACAAACTGTTGAGAGACATACAGCGAGCGAGACGTGTGTCGCGTTGCGGTCGTGACTACTGTGCGTTCGCAGTTTAAGAGTTATCGTCTTTTTTACTTAGTAAAATATTCGTTTATCACTTTACTAATTGTAGCTTTTTGTTTGTGCATGGAACAGTAATAATTAGGCAAAGGAGGGATAGTTACTTCGATTTAATTGACTATACAAGGTGTTGTGTTTTCATACGTTGTGTAAGCTTGCGTTGTACAACCAGAAGAAGATTTCTACCAGCTGTTTGGGCATATTATGCTTCATATTGTGAGTACGTTTTATATTATAGACTAAAGTTTTATTAAAAACCATCCCGAATTAAAATTCACACAAGACAGAACCGGATTGTTGGGCCAGTCAACTCATCCTTGAATAAAATATATAAATTAAATGGCAAATTCTTGAATTATAATAAAATATATCATATTCTAATCTCGGTCTCGTAAATTCAAACATTGTGTAAGTGTACTTACTAATGTAGGTACCTAGGTATTCGTGGGTACAAAATATAATATCGCTTAGCCATAATCAATCTTGTCTGAATGTGGTGCATCCTAGGTTCTGTCCGAAGAGAGGCAGGTCATAGTGATATTAGGAGCATCCCAAATGGATCAGTAATTCACTGTGTGGGCAACCACAACAATAGAATTATCCTACAGATTTTTGTGATCCTGTGACTAAGGTCAGCAGGAAGTTCCTGATAAGGTTCTGCTTTAGTAACAGTAACAGGCATGGCATGCCATGGCAAAGGCAAATGGATAGTTCTTGTGTTGCAAGTATGTATAGACTACGGTAATAACTTCACATTATGTGAGTTCTATTCTAGTTTATGCCACCACCTGATGTTCTAAACAAATATTTAGTCTTCCGCTTATTATCATTAATAATATCATATATTTATTACTAAATACCTACCTAAAATTATTGACAATATTTCATAGCTTCATTTTTATTTATATATAATGCAATACTTGTTTCTAAACAAAGATCCATAAGGTACCAACCTAAATAAGTCAATAAAGTCTTTAACCAGTTTTTACATGAGTCATAAATTTAGCAATTTTATAGTGATACGTACTTAATTAAAATCAATTTGATGATAGCCAGTGAACATTATACTCCTTATGTCTACCTACCTTCGATTAATGAAGTTATTTTGATTATGAGAACATGATGGTAGTCAGGAGTTGAATTAATGATATTTTGGATATAATTGGTAGATATAAATCACTATATAAACTCTGCTAAACACATATCTTTTTATTGAATTTGATGAGTCCCATATTGTGAGTGTTTAGTAATACTTTAATACTAAACTTTGTGGGTTTGAATTCCACATAAAACAACCATATGTGTACAATAACATGTCTGATTCTCTTTTCTCCATGTTTTCTATGGTACACAGATAGTATTTATTTACATAACTAAATTTATTTACATGTGTTATCTGTTTTCTTGTATCCATAACACAAACTTTGATGAATTTTGGGATAGCTGGTGCTATGAAATTTGGCCAGAAGAATTATTTTCATAAAATATATATCTTTTTGTAAGTTCCCAACTGCTCTTTGGTTGGTCCCACAACAAAATTAAATGTAATTTTTAACTGGATAAAATTCCTCAAAATCATATATTTCATTAATGGCTTCATCTGCATATGTGATAACTTAACATTTAATATTCCAAGAAATACATATTTGTTAAGTATTTAAAATTTCTTACAATTACTTTGTGCTTAGTAATGACCATTTTTACAACATAACTTAGGGATACTTGGATACCTTCAAAAATGCAGGATATATTCAAAATGGTAAACTAGCTGTCTCTGCATTTATGCACTTGAATGGCCTATGATGCAGCCTATGTATTTGATAATCTGTGAGTACACAAGTGTACAAATTAGGTAGGCGCCAAACTTTTATAGCCTATGTTTCATTATGTACTTGAAACTTGTTATTCAGTATTTTTGTATACCATTAAGGCGGCAAATATGCATAAATTCTGGCTGATGGTAGCCAGTTATTGTAGTTTGTGGACAATCCATAACACTTGAAACACCTACGGCATTCAAAATTGTAAAAACCTAAATATGCTCTATTTGAAGAACCCCAAGTTTCTGCAATTTCTAGGGAAACCCTTACAAGGAAGAGTCCTACAACCTAACAGTTCTCTCAAGTAATCCTCATTAGAACCACATAGTAACAATTTTCCACTATGTGACGAACAATTCTCTGTTGATGATGTAGAGGGAAACTGATTCAATTAAGGGATATAGAAGATATGCAAAAAACGTCACAAGTATGAGTACAGCAAGGAGCATGGTATTTATTTCAAGCTATCATCCTTTTCAATTAAGGTATAGGTCCCTTAAAAGTCTTATGGATTATTTTAATCATGGAATATATATTGCTAGCTCATTAATTTGAAATCTGACTCTGATTTTATCAAATGATGGTCAAGTAGAAGTAGGTGTCTATTTTGATCATATTTTTTACCCTTTGTATTATCAGCAAATACGCATACATATCGTAGCTTCATTTTAGTAGCATTACATTGGAATGGCAGTTACTATACATATAGTGGTATAAGATTACTGTAATGTAGAGACATTTGAAAAATATACACAGTAGAAAAAATGTCAGAAAGATGAAAATTTCAACATGTCCTCAGATTTTCCACACTAGTTATTATTATTAAACTATAAGCGTCATATGTATCGACTGTGATAAGCTATAAGTATGTTTTACACGTTGCTAATTTATGTCGATTCTGTAACATTGAAAGCCGTAACCCATAGGGATGGGAAAAGTGGGTAAGCATTAGCGATTTGAGATGTGATTTTTTGTAACATTTGTGTTGCAACCTGTCACATACCCCACATTTACCGATTTTGACGCCCCTGTGGAATTTGGCTTAACATACTGCATTCCATTTACCCTTTTTTTTTACCAAAATTTAGACACCAGCCCCCTCACAACTGCTTCTTGGGCCTAGTGCCAAGTTACTTTTAGTTGTTGAAACTGACAGAATAAAATATTTAGAGGATGTATGGTCGGTATTCATTTTTCCTCATACAGACGTATGAGGAAAATTTAATTTAATTTAAATTTATTTGGATAGCCAACATAATTACATTGAATAAAGATACATAAAATGTTATAAACAAAGCCGTTTATAGGCAATCGTAGATAGAATGCAGTGCCTATCCTAATTTTGGCACTACATCCATTATTTTTTCATACTATATACATCCGTTTATCTTAATTGTCTCTACGTTTTTAGTAAGACTTTCAAGCGAGTGTAGCCAATGAAAAGTATTTATAATTGTAATTTTTTCGACTTGTTATTTCGATTAAAATGTTTTCGGAAAAAATTATGACGTTCAAAAACGGGAATAAAATGCCTACTTTATGGTCTCGACCCTAATGCGGGTTCATTATTTATATACCTGAAAATTATTTAGATAAAAGACGCAGATAGAAGTGCGGAAGTGCTTTCTTGAAGAAGAAAATGGAAAAGGAAGAAAAATTTCCTTGCGAATTGCTAAATTCCAGCGAATGAGCGAAGTCAATGTTGCAATCGTTCGTAGGCTTCAGCATTAGACGCGTCATATGCCTGTTTACTACCCGAAGGCAGGAAGAAAATCGTGTTGCTAAGGTAGCTATCACACACTCGTCATATTTCTAGTCGTTGTTTGTCTATTATTTCTCCATTAAAGCACCGGCCCGCGTTTTCCGCGACTTCCGTAATTCAACCTTTTTCGTTTTTACCGTAGTGTTGGCAATTCAATTAACTTTTTGTTTATTGTTTAGATCGATCAGTTAAGTGTGAGGTCACTAATTACGGTAAGTGAGTGTTGGGTGTAATTATGGGAGTTATTCGGCAACGTTGTGCTTATACAGTGTTAAAAAATATATATTCACAGTGAACTAATTAGTATAGAACTAAGTACACTAATTTAATGTTATTAGCTTTTTATTGCGATAATAAATAAACGTTTATATTTAACGCTGCGTTTTCTACAAATACTTTTTTGCAATCAAAGTCAAATAAAGTTTCGAATTATTTATGTATTTTTTTAAATATTAACTCAATTTTATTTATAATTTAGTTATATTTTTGATCAACATGGTTTTTAGGTTACCATACCCAAGTGGTGCCAATCAGCCCCTAATACTTAAGGTCCACTCTCTGACCTTACATTTGTCACAGGACATATAAACGATTAAAAAAACAAATAAAGTTAAAAGCTAAAGGAGGTCAAACAAAAAACTTCAGCTTTTATTTTTACAAATCTATTTCGAAAAATATGCAGTGTATTACACAGTTAAACATGCTTGGTTCATTTTTAAACTATTATGGTTCGCCTAGACGTTATTGAAATTTTGAGGGATATAGGTACACATAAATCTGCATATTTCCAACTTATAATTGTTAAAATTTAATTAAGCACAAAATTTCTAAAACTCATAACAAGTTACTAAATGAAAAGAAAATTGATTAACTTACCGAAGACAAAAAAGTACTGATACGAATTGTCTTTACCTAAATATATAATTTATATTTAACTAACTGCACCCCGCAACATCGTTCGGGTGTGTCGTAGTATCCTGTGGGAACCACTTTTTCTTATTTCTTTTCTCCGCTTCTAAGAGTAATCATCGCGTAATGTTGAACAGACTATAGCCTTCATTAAGAATTGGGCTATCAAATGCAAAATGAATTCTTCAAATCCGACTGGTGGTTCCAGAGTTTGGCGCGTTCAAACAAACAAACAAACTTCTATATACTTGTATTAGTATAGATATCTCATTATTGGTACAAACACCACAGGACCGTGCTAGCAACGCTACTTTACGGTTGTCTAGTCACAGTAGGTACTTGATAAGAGAATGTTCTGCCTATTTAAAGTTGACGAGTTGGTTGACACTCGCAATCATTAGCGACATTAAATTATTATTGCAATTATCAATTTATTGACAAAGATGTCTAGAAATGATTCAGCGTACGCAGCCATATGTATTTAATTTTTCCAATTGACATCATTGTTATTGTACCGATATACTGACATAAATTTATTTTAATAGCTTAATGACAATGAACAATACTTACAACATTGTTTCATCTTGGTATTTCTACTTGGTCAATAGTCATTTTCAAAGCGCTGGTAAATAAAATAATGAAGACTACCTTAAGGTTTAGGTTACTAAATTTGTATATGTAGGTGTCATAACAGAATCGAGCAAGAGTGAATGGAAATATCGCTCTAGACACCGCACATATAGATTAAATTAGTGATGTGTTGAAAAAGGGCCAAATTAAAAGCACCCACAACCATGCCAAGAGAATGCATGAAGAGGTTGATGAGCGTGGAAGAAGCGAGACGGGTATGTTTGGATCGACGTACCTGGCGTTCCATAGTCTCTGCCTAACCCAATTTGAGACAGGCGTAATGATATGTATGGATGTAGGTGTCATTCATAAAAAAAATCGAGCGAAGTATGCTCGTTCGCGGAGTCGCCCAAGTACTAGATATATTTTAAACCGACATCTGTAAACTGTAGGATTTAACATTTTTAGTTATCTTGCCGGTAAGCTCAGCTCTGCTGCATATGCAGTTGGGAGAATCAGGCAATCGACGGATGTGCCTACTGCGCTAAGCGCGCAGTATACAGTAGTAGTCTATTTCAGCTACTTCCACAGCATTATGTCGTATGGTATACTGTTGTGGGGAACGACGGTTGACATTGAGCCAATTTTTATTGTCCATTCGCTCTATTTATATCATGGGCTCCAGAGAATTCCTCGGGAACTGTTCAAAGAAATAAATATCCTCACTGTTACTTCTCAATATATTTGTAAAAACATAATGTATGCCCGTAAAAAATTAAAGTCGTTACACTTCAGTGAAAAACTTAGAAGTAGAAATAAGTTGTGTATGCCGGTACATCGGCTTGCTAGGACTGGTAGATCTTTTTTTGTAGATTGTATTCGATTTTTTAATAAATTGCTTTCCTGACAATGTATTCAAAAAATACAATAAAATACTCTCTGTAGAAGGGCTTATTATAGAATTGATGAATATATAACTGACAAAGATGTCTGGAAATAATTCAGCACAGACTATCTATCCTTAATAATCTTTAATTTTACCATTTTATATTATTATTGTACCAATATGCTTATGTGAATATTTTTTTTGTAATATCTAATTGACAATTTTAAAAGAGATCTATATTGGCAAGTTTCTTTCGGCATTTCTTCTTCGACAATGGTCATTTCCGAAATGCTAGTAGATAAAAAAAAGGAATAAAGTAAAATAAGAATTAAATAAGATACAATTAGATTACGTTTCAAAAATGTATGACGTTTCTAAGTGCCCGCGAGGACCCAATGGCAATTTTTTAAAATTCTATTTGTTAATGAATAACAGGAAGGAACAATAAATTAAAATTTTTTAATTGCCCTCGAAGGTACATTGACATCTAAAGATTTTTAATTTTTTTATTATTTTTCACTTCCATAAATATGTACATATAAGTTTTATTAAGATCACATTACTTCAGAAAAAAATAAATGCATATTAATTTGTAACAGCACTTATGGCCGGACTCGCTATTTTTAGATCACCTTTCCCATTATTACCCACTCGATAGGTACGGAAGACTTTTGAAGTTATTCGTCTGTTGGGCGTAATATATGGGATAATATGTTTACTAGCGGATGTACAATATAGTACGTGCAATGCTACATGTATTGTACGGTATGGTTGGCAACTCGTGATTCACCCAAGCGGACCTAGGTCAGATCGGATTTCCTAGTACATATTTTGTAAAGTTGGTCGACAATGGATGTAACATTATCTGTAACCTCTCATTGCTAGCACGCCGACCGCAACATCCTATATTTGTAATAAAAAGCCTATATAATATACTATTTAATAGCATCATTTTTAGGGTTCCGTGACCAAAGGGTAAAACGGAACCCTATTACTGAGGCTCCGCTGTCCGTCCGTCCGTCCGTCTGTCTGTCACCAGGCTGTATCTCATGAACCGTGATAGTTAGACAGTTGAAATTTTCACAGATGATGTATTTCTGTTGCCGCTATAACAACAAATACTAAAATATAGAATAAAATAAATAATTATGGGGGCTACCATACAACAAACGTGATTTTTTGCTCATTTTTGCTCGATATTGATAACGGCAACAGGTTGACGCTTGAAATATTCACTGAATATTTAGTTATATATTAAATTTAAGAACAAATAATTAAATTTAAATAAAACAAATATTTAAGGGGGGCTCCCGTACAACAAACGTGATTTTTTTTTTGCCGTTTTTATAGATAATGGTACGGAACCCTTCGTGTGCGAGTCCGACTCGCACTTGCCCGATTTTTATGATTACTTTAATGACCGTATTTGCAATGATGATGTTGGACACAGAGTTGGTCGGTAAGAGAGCGTCGGCGTTCAAATAAGAAGAACGTTGATTCGGACATGTGGAAAGAATTCTTGGTCAGGTCACACATTTTCCAAATATAATTTCTTGGTCGTGCGGGCTTCCTCACGATGTTTTCCTTCACCTTCGAGCAAGTGATGTTTACAAATAAATGTACGTAAATCCGAAAACACGAATTTAGCGGTACATGTCCACGTCAGGGTTCGAACCTGGGACCAGTTGGTCAATAGTCCGGTTTTTTATCCACTGGGATATCATTGCATATTACTATATTATATACTAGCTGTGCCCGCGACTTCGTACGCGCGGAATAGTTATTTTTTTATTATTTATTTATATTAATAAAAATAAATAATATATTTTAAATAAAAGTAGCCTAAGTTACTCCTTATTACATCAGTTATCTGCCAGTGAATGTCCGGTCGAAATCGGTCCAGCCGTTTCAGAGATTAGCCGGAACAAACAGACAGACAGACAAAAATTGTAAAAATATTCATTTTGGTATATGTACCGTGTATATATAATGCATAATATGGATGATATTATGCATTTAGTAAGAAGCGGTTATTTTAATATTACAAACAGACACTCCCAATTTTATTTATCTGTATAAACTATATAATATACAAAGCTGTGTCATAAACATAATAAAAAATCTAGTGTTATGTTTATTTTTAATTAAAATAATACAGAAATATCCATTTAATAAAATACTGTTGAGTATGTTGTGAATTTGATGAAATTGCACTTTTTTTTATTACTAGCAGACAACCGCGACTTCGTTTGCCTTTTTAAAAATATATTCAAATCAGTAGAACCATTTTTGAGTTTTTGCGAGACTAATGCACTGCAATTGATTTTTAAATATCTTATTATACTCGTATATAATACTATTCTTCTGTACGTGTGTTTGTCACCTAACTCTTCCTAAACGGCTGGACCGCGCCCGTGGATGGACCGACGCAGTATGGGGTGGGAAGTTTGAAAACAGATATAATAGTTTCACCGACGTTCAAAAATGGGCAAAATTAAAAAATTTAGGAAATCAAACTGTAAGATGATGCATGAAAGAATACACTGAGCAATGCGAGAGTATGACGTATGAATGTGTTTTATTTTATGTGTTTTAGTAATGTGAATGTGAGAAATAAATATGTACTGTAATTAAAAGTGCCTTGCCCACGGCAGGGGTTTACGATTAAAAATAGAGAAGAAAAAAAAAAAAACGACTGGACCGACTTGGATGAAATTTTGTGTGTATATTTCAATGGACCCGGTAGGTGGCGGTGATGTCGGTATGTCGTTTCATGTGGCGCTAATTTTCCAGGCAGGACGACATCTGCTGGGTCCGCTAGTATATATAGGTCTTTGTCTACTGTTCCCTGTCACTAACTACTGTCCGCGGCTCCACTAAGAGGAATTCTGCTTTTCGACTCAGGATAAAGTAGGTTTTATATTAGTGAAAGAATGTAGATCCACAAGTCACCCCTTTATATTTGAATAGATTACAAATCTAAACGAACAGTAACAATGAATCTACAGAAATCAAGTATCTTTAAATATGAGGCGAAGACAAAATAGTTTTTTTTTAATCAAATTAATCGTTTATTTTTCACAATGACAACGTTAGCTGGATTATGGATACAAACTGTGGGTAGTTTACAATTTTATTGCCACCATGAGAGCGGAATCTGTATTAGGTTGCCCTGTGTTACAGCATTCCGGGCCACACCCCGGCCCTACATTGCACTTCCTAATTTGAATGTTTATTTTTGTTTGTTTACTTTATTCATGGAATTAATAATTACACGTAGTACTTATTGTATGTATGTATGTATATCTTCACGCCAAGTCCCTTGCGGGGTAGGCAGAGAGAACCGAGCGCCATAAGACGCGGTACTTACATACTTCACTCGCTTCTGTGACATTTTGTCAACCAATTGGCATTGTTTTAGTGTGTAACTATGTGTGTAATAAAAAAATAAACAATGACAAAAGAAGTAGGAATCCGACAAATTCATATAATATGTTTACCTCAAATTTTCTATAATAAGCTATAGTCATAATTTGAGCATTGGGCGAGCACTGGTTATACATATTATATCTACAAGAAATCTCTTCCAGTCAACCTTTGAGTATTTGAAAGGATTGCAATCAATGTGAGGGCCTTTTAACACGGTTTCTTACAAATATTACAACATATGACCTCTAAAATTCATTGACAGTATTAGCACTCTTACCGCAACATGTTGTTTATACACCCATTACTTTTTTTTCATCTGTTCACGTCAAGTCCCTCGCGGGTTAGGCAGATTTAACCGCTAGCCAAGTCTTTCTACACTTCTCTCGCAAAAAAAAAACATACATTCTATTGACTAACATCACCTGATAAAACGAGTTGACGAGCTCGGTGGCTCAGTTATGAATGACGCGACTTTGACACCAATGCTCGTGGGTTCGATTCCCACACAAGGCAAACACTTGTGTACATGAACATTTCTGTCTTGGTCTGGATGTTTAAAGAGAGGTAGGGCGCATCAAAGCCGCTCGTCTGGGGAAGTACCTCCACCTCATAGAAAACCGCAGTTAAATAACAACTCCCTAGAGGGTTGTTGTGTTCCTGCGTGTGAGTGAGGTCACCAGTAAGCTCCCAAGGAGTTGCTGTGTAAGCAGCAGAGGAGGCATCGCGCGAGTGATAATTAATATATCGCGAGCGAGGCTATGGTACCCGCTTTACATCAGGTGGGCCGTATGCTTGTATGCCTCCCGACGTAGTATAAAAAAACACGATCAATTTGATCTTGATACTTGGATATTGTCTTTTGAACTGCGTCCTCCTTTCTTTTCAATGTTGGAACTCTATTTCTTACATCATCATTGCTTCGTTTGTAGTTGACTTATGAAAAGGAGTTCCCCGTATCTACCAGCCCTTTTTAGAGTACTCCGCGTGTTTTTCGTCACGTATCTCTCATAATAGCGGTGCGTGTCTGCATCCTGCAACCACGATGGCGGCGGTTGGCGACTCGTGAATCATACGCGGGCGGGATCGTTGCACGCAATATGATTGCGCGCGAAAATGTTTATTACTAGGGCTGCTAATTCTTCGGGATTACATCGCATTTCTCCGAGCGAGCCCTGACTCGAAGTATTCGCGTAGAAAGCTTTGAAATTGTGTAGTTCATGTAAAATTAAAACCCAGTGTTAAATAGTGTTTGTGATTTTATAATATGTAGCAAGTCCCGAAGATCGGCGGAGTACAGTGGCGTAACTACGCGTGGCCAGTATAATCGAATACCAACGTTAAACAACGTCTAACGACTGTGTATGGATGGAATCATTTTCGGCTCGATCTTAAACCCTTCCCGAAGTAGAAGGGGATGTTAAGGGCTGATGTTGATAAATGGCAGTCGTTTACGAAATCAGACTTCATAACACTAGGTTCTGGTTCTGCTAATTTGGAATGCTCTACGTTATATGGTATGTATTGTAGTATAAATTCGTATCCTCTTAGTGTATATGTGTGTGGGTCGTTGTGGCGGCGGTGAGTGATCCATCGTAACATAGTTTTTTTTTATTTTTATTTAAAAACGATTCTCGATGGCTATGTATGCTTTCTACATAAGTGGCAGCCCTAATTGCAATTCTTTTTGCAAACAATCGAATGGTGTCATCATTTCCGGTTATTGCTTTTGTGCTTTGGATTTTAAATTAAAAGGTTATTTCATGACTGTCCACGTCACCCGAGAGAGGATCCCCTTGAGCTGTTAAGTATCCTATGAAGTATTCTCTAGGTTCCAGGTTGCCTCTTACCGAAGCTCATTACGATCCCTGCAGCGATTAAGTCGTGAAAAGAAACAAGAGTCATTTTCCCATTTTTATGGTTCTGTAGTACACAAGAAAAAAGTCAAAGTTTCGATATGTGTCGTTATCAGTCTGTGTGTCATAGTCATTTTACTCTCAAACTTCGGTATTATATGTTTATGACACCAACAAAGTTACAAAGTGAAACTCGGGCGTATTTATTTTTTTGTGAGTGCACTCCCTCGTTTAAGGTCATTGAAAAGGTTTCCAACAAAAATATCGAGGGTTGCTTTATCATTATTATCATTTTAACTTTTAATGACGTGTTTCCTAAAAATTCTGTGCCAACCCTAACTCATCCCACTGCAGGGATACATGTCACCCTTCAACCGAAGGGGTTTAGAGCATACTGCATCACGCTTTTCAACTGCGGATTGGTGGTGGCTAGTGTTTTCAAGCCGCCCGAAGGAGTGGCCTTGACGACTGTTATCTATCGACAACAGCCGGGACCGACGGCTTAACGTGCCTCCGAGGCCCGGAGAAGCTCCAGATAGATAAACCCATCCAGGCACAGGCTACGGTTGATGTTTCTTAAGAGGGGGTATAAAGCTAAGTGGCATTTAATTTTTAATTCATTTAATTTTTATTAACAACGCTGAATTTAAGATCAATTTCAAAAAGCGCTCAATACAGGCACTATAGAACCATATTTATGTTTACTTTACTTAGCTTTATGCCTTTCTTAACCTGCGTGTGCGGTTAGAATAATATTTTTTTTAATACTACTAAGGTAGCAATCAAGCGTACGGTCTGCCTGATGGTAAGCAGTTACCGTAGCCTATGGACATTTGCAACACCTTACCATATTTATTTCGTATATTTCAATATATATATATATATACATACCGAAAAATTAATATATATGTGTACATATATATATATATATATATTAATTTTTCTGTACGTGTGTGTATGGATGTCACTTAAGCAGCTACACCGATTTTTTTTGTGCATATTTGAGTGAGTTCTTGGGTGGTTTAGATTCACAATTGGAACCGGCAGTAATTGGTTTCTAGGATATTTTTTTTATTGTCAAACAGGACAACGTTTGTCTGGTTCGCTAGTAGTATATGAATTTGCGTGTTTCCAACTTTTTCTGTTTCTATATTTTTCTAGTTTTTTTTCTCGTTTTTTTTTCCACAGTAGCTATTGAAGAACTTTAGTTCGTACTGTGGGAAAAACGAGAAAATCGGACGATGAAAAAGTACTGACGGTTTGTATTCACCTATTTATATATATATAGATTAGTGTGGATGGTGACATACATATTGCGATACATTGCGGTAACTTGTAATGTTTGTCAAATTCAGACAGTGTGAAGCACTCGACCATGATCATTATCGTAATAATACGAGTTTCTACAGGAAGTAGTGAAAGTATTATGTTCAATACCTGTTATTTACCGAGGCTGCGTACAGTTAAGAGAACATCAAACGTTACACTGCAATTCTAATTCAATTCGTATGGCGAGTGGTATAAAATTGAAATTGTTTTACATCTTGTGTGGGCCTTAGCCATGTATTTTCTAAGGCACAACTTTATTATCTTTTCGACATTTCGTGCGATATTATACGACGCGCACAACATGGCTAGCGACATGCTGCGATTTTTTCTAGTGCGTTTCTTTTTTTTATACTACATCGGGAGGCATACAAGCATACGGCCCACCTGATGTAAAGCGGGTACCGTAGCCTATTAGCGCTTGTAATATATTAAGTATCAGTCGCGTGATGCCTCCTCTGCTGCTAACACAGCAACTCCTGGGAGCTTACTGGTGACCTCACTCACACGCAGAAACACAACAACCCTCCAGGGAGTTGTTATTTGACTGCGGTTTTCTGTGAGGTGGAGGTACTTCCCCAGACGGGCTGCTTTGATGCGCCCTACCTCTCTTAAAAGATCCAGACCAAACAGACATGTTCATGCACACAAATGTTTGCCTTGTGTGGGAATCGAACACACGAGCGTTGGTGTCAAAGTCGCGTCATTCACGACTGAGCCACCGAGCTCGTCAAAACCCTGAGCTCGTCGTTTCTTGTATATCTGGACGCAACAATTAAAAACGCCTGTAACTCAATTTCTTAAAACCTAGTTAATAAATATACAGGATTAATAAATAAAAAATTAAGAACAAAATTAATTTATTATAATTTATAATATTGTCGTATATAATATTTATATTCCATAGGTTTGAAAGATTTTTTCTTCAGTCTACACAAGGAGTGTGGAGTACCCAATCCACTATATATACTATGATGCACATAGGCCATGTCTTATTGATGATATATAAAAAGCCGTGTGACAAAATCACGGACGACATCACACGACGTGCGAGATTAGTCGGGCGACCCTTGTCGCGAAACATTTACCTCCTATTAAAAATATGCAGCTTTATCCCCGTTTTCCATTCAAGTGGTATAAAACAAAAAATACTTTCACATTATATTCCTTTGATTAATAAAATCAAGGGCTTAAAACATTAGTGATATGAGAAATGACGTGTCAAGACTTACTATCATCACCTTTTCAGGCAAAGGACGTCCGCTTTTACAGCATAGGCTTCCACAGCGATCGGTCATTTGCCACTTGCATTCATCGGCTAACAAGATCGTCGGTTCATCGTGTGGGGAACCGTCCTACGCTGAGTTTTCTGGTTCGTGCCAGACCTTTCTGCCCCAACTTCCATCGGCTCCTCTAGCTATCAAGACTTATTGCTTAACCCAAATTACAGTATGATGTACGAGGCATTTATTCTATAGAACACCCATAATATAAAAGGGGTCCATTTATTTTGTCGTACTATTGGCGGTCTCTACAAGTAATTCGATTTACGGATTGTGCGACATGTGCTGTTTATGGCGACATGTGAGTGAGCACTGCTACGGATTCCATGCTTGATTTAATTACTGTTGCCGTCATAGAAATGCACGGTTCGCGAATCGTGAACTGCTAAACGCCGACTTTGCCCGCTGACGTGGAAACTTTTTTAAACCACTAAGGTACAAACAACCGTAGGGCCTGCCTGTTGGTAAGCAGTTACCATAGCCTGTGGACATCCACACCAGGGGTGTCACTCTTGCGTTGCCTCCTCACGTCTTTCTTGAAGAACCCCATGCTGTAGTTTGTAAGAAAAACCCCGGCAGGGAGCTCATTCCACAACTTTAAGATTTCTCGGTAACTTCTCTGGAATTCGCACAGTTAAACTTAAATACGTATGGCTTAACATCGGACATAGTTAACCTCATCTGCAATGTGGTGCTTCCTGCCAGTTAACAAATCGTTGGTCGAATCACGAAAGGGGCGACACATCATAGATTTCGGTTTGGATCCATCATTGTAATGTGTCAATTATTTTACTAAGTAAAATGAAATCTTAGTAACACATGATATAAGTTATTATCAGTTTAACGTGATTCATTTTTTTTGTATAAAAAATCGGTTTGGTGTATTTTAAATATATGTATACATATAATAAGATAGGTAGGCCGTATCAAAGCAGCTTGTCTGAAGTACCTTCACCTCACAGAAAACTACACTCAAATAACAACTCCTTGGAGGGTCGTTGTGTTCCTGCGTGTGATTGAGGTCACCAGTAAGCAAGTAAGCCATGTCGATGGCAATGTGATTAGATGAAGTTAATCCTTGGATTGTTAGTGTGATCTCTTTCTAAATGATTTGTTCAAGTGCATGACCCCATATATTCTGCACAAACAAATAAATTAATGCGGCTACCAAGCGGCTTCCAGAGAATCGTTAGAATAAACAAACGTTCAAAAGTATTTCAAATTGTTTATTATTATCGTAATAAACTTAAAGTTGGAAACAAATGTGGTGCATAAATAAACGAAACAACTGTTTAAAAAAATTTTCCCGTTCATTACTAGACATTACGCAACTTCATCTGCTTAATCCGGTTTCTCGTAATTTATATATTTATATGTTTATCTATCTATACATAACTCCACGCCAAAACTCTTACGGTGTAAGCAGAGAGATCCAAGCGCCACATGGTTCGATCCTTACACACTCCAGTCGCTTCTTTAACATTCAAAGCTCTATTCATGCTCGCCCGCCGTATGTATATATTATTGTTTACTAGATGCACACCGTGACTTCGTCCCCGCGTTTGCCCGTTATTAAAAACCCCCTCTCCATTTTTTTCCTTGTTTTCTAAGAGTCGTATTCGTATCGTGATCTTGGATAGCCTATATATAACCCCCCTCAAGAATTGGGTTATCAAATGCAAGTTTTTTTTCAAACCTGCTAGTTACATAGATTAACGTATCCAAACAAAGGAACAAATTTTTGACTTTAGGTATATCTTAGTTTAGATACATATGACTGCAGCTATTTAGCTTTAAGAGGGGTCATAAAGGTAAGTGGTGCCCTCAATTTGTTTTTATTAATAACGCTGAATTTAAGATCAATTCCAAAAAACGCTCAATAAAGGCACTGAAGAACCACATTTATGTTTTTTGAAACATATTCTGTTTTTATTATTTATGTACAATTAGTCATAATTTTGATATAAAAATTGAAAATATTGCTATAAGTGGCCACAATAAGCAATAATTAAAATTTTGGTTATTTGTACATAGATAATAAATACAAGATATGTTTCGAAAAAACAGAAATATGATTCTTCAGTAGGTACCTGTATTGAGCGTTTTTTGGAATTGGTCTTAAATTCAGCGTTATTGATAAAAACAAAATGAGGGCGCCACTTGACTTTATGGCCCCTCTTAAGGCAAATATTTTGTATTGTATTTACTTATATGGAACGATGGTGATAAAAACGGCTTTAATCGACGACAGATCGCTTCATTCCTCAATTTCTGAAATTTGGTGTTATGAAATGTTTTTAATACAACTTCGGGAAGTAATTAAGCATACGGCCCGCCTTATAGTGGCTATGAACGCTAACAATACAAGGAGTATCTCTCGCGCGTTTTGCTACCCACCACTGCTTACGCAAAATCCCCTCAGGGGCCCTTTAAGAGAGGTAGGGCGCATCAAATCAACCCGTCTGGGGAAGTACCTCAACCTCACAGAAATCCGCAGCCAAAATAACTCCCTAGGGGTTGTTTTGTTCCTGCGTGTGAGTGAGGTCACCAGTAAGCTCCTAAGGAGTTGCTGTGTTAATTACTTAATTTGTTGCAACTGTTCACAGGCTATAAGTAAACGCTTTACATCAAATGGCTCGTATGCTTGTATGCCTCCCGAAGTTGTATAAAAAAAAGCTTACTGGTTTCCTCACCACTCGCAGGAACACGACCCTCCAGAGAGTTCTTATTTGGCTACGATATTTTGAGATTAAGGTACTTTACCAGTTGCATATCAAATTTACCTTTCAGAGAAAGTGGATAATTATGCGTCATACAGATTTGAATTGAGTCACGTATGAACCGGCAACAATGAGATTCGGTAGGAATGACCTTCGATAAACAATGGTATGATGTAAGATGGTGACATATAATAACCATGTACGGAGTGCTATGAATGATGTAGAGTAAACTGGACGACTTATCACAAATGCATTGTCATAGATACATATTATCTCAGAATACAGAAACAGGAATAGAGAACTGGCAGAAATGGCCGACATGATTTGATCTGCCTACGACAGAATACATGTATAGTTGTTAATTATGCGGATATCTAATAAATTTCGATGATGAGCACTCAAAATTTCATTTCTCATTTGTATACAGTGCAGTTAAAGCTCGCAGAAATCTTGTTTACTCCCTCAATTTTAAACAATCGATTGAAAATAAAACTGTATGGTTGGCTCGGATGCTTTTATCACTTTATTTGGTCGTCTAATTCCATTACCCTGTACCTGACTAGTAGTAACTAATGCGATAAAACCTATAAAGTCTTGGCAATCCTGCCCAATTATGTCATAACGTCGAAATCAGACTTCAATGTATAATACGTTTGTTATTATTACTAATGTTCTTCTCTTTCTTATTCCTAGCGTTACCCCGTGTTCTACACCGTTGTATAGGCGGGGTCCGCTATCTTAGCCTAAGGATTCGGAAAGAACATTCTGATTTAGACATGACGCGACCAACTCCACGATTCAGATAGAAAATCAAATCTTTATTTTGTTTCGAAATATTTCTTGGAGGTACGGGTTTACTTACTATGTTTTTCTTCACATAATATGTATGTAAGTCCGTAAACATATCTGTCCCTAACAGTTGACACCAGAAATGATGCCTTTTCCTATTTTTTTCGCACATTAGTGCTAGTTAAGCACTAGTTAGCATTTTGTATGAAAATTAATCATATTATAAATGCATATCAAAAAGTTATGTAAACAACAGTTTACTTCGACATCAAATTGACCTCATTCAAGCTTTTTTAAATACAATTACTCTAGCTAGTACGTCGTGAGTGATGCTCTTTGTGTTGCAAATATGTTGCACTTACGAACGATACTGTTGTAAATAGTCAAGCCCAGTTGTACAATGGAGCTCTCATATATACAATCGTCACGCCTGTCTCCCATTGGGGTAGGCATAAACTATGGAACGCCAGGTGCATCGATCCAAACATGCCTCTCTCGCTTCTTCCACACTCATCAACCTCTTCATGTATGCTAAAAAATATTACTGGAAATATCAATGGAATATATCTTCACTACACACGGCTCGATAATACATACCCTAATATCAATCTCGATTGTATTTAACAGAGGTCTTGCTTTTAACTAAACCAAATTCCCTTGTAATTGCTCGGTCTTCCATTTTAATACAACGTAAGCACATGAGATTGTCACTTCGCACCATGTGGACCATACGCTTGTTTGTCAGTGGCGTAGATGACTGTTATGTCATTATTTCTATAAGTAAATTAACAATAAAACATTGTACCAACAATTGAGGACAGTCGTTGATACCGCCTCGGCAACAATAGGTATAAACAAATCCCGAGTTAGTCATGCCGATTCATGCGATACAGTACGAACCCTTTACGAGTTTCTTGTCCTCGATTGTGGCATTTACCGTCAATTTTATAACATCCGAACAACAGAACTTTTACATTTAGTGAAAGACGATTTATTTCTTTTTTAGCTTGCTCAATATTACTTCGCGTCTTCGGATTTGTTATTACCAGTAATGTAAGTATTGTAAGTTATGTGTTGAATTGAAGATGATGTAGCGACTAAAATTAAAAAGGCATGCTGAGATGGTTCGGACATTTGGAAAGAATTAATGGCAAAATAGTTACGAAAGAAGTATATCGAGCGAGAGTGTGTGGAGATAACGGCAGGGGTTGCCGTAGACGTACACATTTGGATCAAATAGTTGATGTGCTGAAAAAGGTCGCCGTAGACGTACACATTTGGATCAAATAGCTGATGTGCTGAAAAAGGGCCAAATCAAAGCATTCGAGAAGAGGTCGATGAGTGTGGAAGAGGCAAGAGAGTTATGTTTGGATCGGTGCACCTGGCGTTCCATGGTCAATGGGATTGGATGGGATGGGCCCAATGGGAGACAGGCGTGATGATATGTGTATGTATGTTATAGTAACAACGTTAATTTTTCATTTCAATACGCGAGATTTATATTTTATTTCACCTCTCTTATTATTTTTCTACAGCTGAGACACAGACGTGGCAATCTTATTATGTGAGAGCAAAGCTATTCTACAGCTTCTTGTGGCGATCAGTTCTCATCCTATTCGTACCCCGTGAAGGTCTTGGCGTGAAGATACAAATATATACAGTTTCTTTTCTAAGATTGTTAATAAGAATATGTAACTTTATCAAAACGAAAATATTTTAAATTTTGTTTAGAAATTGACGTAAATAGATTTGCCTTTGCGATAAATTCCTCTTATGTAATTTTCATTTCTTTTTGTACGACGTCGAGGAGGCATACAAGCATACGGCCCACCTGATGTGAAGTGGTTACCATAGCCTATAAACCTTAGCAATACATTAAGTATACCGATGTTACCCCTTCTGCTAACACAGTAACCTTTGGAGCTTACTGGTAACATCACTGACTCCTAGGAACACTACGACCCTCCAGGTTATCACGCTGCGGTTTTCTGTTATTTAGAGGTCCTCCTCTTACTTTGTTTGATGCGCTCTACCTTTCTTAAACTTAACTATTATTTCTTATTCCGTGTATAGAATAAAATAGCCATTTAATACATCCCCTAATTAACTTCCCAATCAAAAGATATAACAGATAAAATTACGAAAATTTCCTTGAGAGGTAGCCAAATGGTTGGCCCAATAAAAACGGCGCCGAGTCCAACAGTATGAGCTTTATCTCAATACAGGTCAATGCTCACAGGGTTGAACGACACCGGTCCAGATATAGTTTGACCGAATTCGTGAAATATCGCAACACGAGAGGATGTTGCAGTACCATAATATAAATGTTTAGAGTCTTGCCTTTGACTGTGGGTTCTTGAAACCGCTGCGTGAAATAAACTTGATGCGAAGTAAACATATTTTTCTATCGAAAATAGTTTTGCAATGGGTTCTAGTGAGAATCGCTTCATGTCTTTAAAAGTAGTCTCGTAGTACATTCGTAGTAGCAGAAGAAAAGTCGTCTAGTGCGATTTCGACACGCACGCTTAGGGTTCCGTAACAAAATATTTTCGCATTTTTTTTGTGATTAACTACAAATTTACGGTTTTCGGGTCGATTTTTTCCTTTACTTGTGCTACATGACATTGCTTCTTACCAAATGTCATGATTCTGGGTCAACGGGAAGTACCCTATAGATTTTGATTCACTTGCAAGTGTCAAAATATGCGCATAAACTAGGGATAACAGGCCTGAGTATTTGATATTAATTACAGCTTGATAGCTCCACCCGTTCCTAGGAGGAATGGTCTTGACAGACGGATCGACAAACAAACAGACAGATAACAAAATGATCTTATAAGGGTTTAGTTTTTCCTCTTGAGGTACGAAACTCTAAAAATGTGGAAAATACACAATACAAACAAGTGAAATAGATATCAATTAATAAAGCATATTAAGTGAAATAAATTCTAAATATTTAATCAGTGAGTTTCCTTTCGTATCTATTTCTACAAATACGTTACTCTTTTATTATAAATGTTCTGTTTAATAACTTTTTATTGTTTTCGTTTATAAACTATGATTTAGTGGCACTGATTAGGCAAACCTTGTACAGTAGGTATATTTAAAACACAGTAGGCGGCACCGGCGGCACAGACGGAATCACAAACTCTACATTTGTGTTAGGAGCGTTAGGCATTCAAATTTACTATTTCCATGGATTTGGAAAAATACAAAACCATGAATAACTAAGACAAATCATCCATTGAATTGTAACTGATATATCTGCTTCCACCGCCATTTTTACCAACGAGAATATATTTATTTTACGTTCGAGGTTACTTTAATTAGATCTTTTGACTTGAAAGATTAATGGGCGTGAATTAGTTGCGATGCTAGTGGCAATTCGTTGCAACATGATTGCTTCCATCGATGTGTCGCAATATTCACCATGTACTGTACAGTTAGTGTTGCTAAGACACAGTTTAACAGCACTATTAGATTGTCTTTTTTAAAGTACAGCATATCCGGGCAACGTGGTCGCTTACTATGGACCTCGTACGAAAGCTCAAGGTTTCACAGCGTGCGATGGAGAGAGCCGTGCTCGGAGTTTACCTGCGAGATAGATTTTTAGGGTTCCGTACCCAAAGGGTAAAACGGAACCCTATTACTGAGGCTCCGCTGTCCGTCCGTCCGTCCGTCTGTCACCAGGCTGTATCTCATGAACCGTGATAGTTAGATAGTTGAAATTTTCACAGATGATGTATTTCTGTTGCCGCTATAACAACAAATACTAAAAAATAGAATATAATAACTATTTAAGGGGGCTCCCATACAACAAACGTGATTTTTTTGCTCATTTTTGCTCAGTATTGATAACGGCAACAGGTAGACGCTTGAAATATTCACAGAATATTTAGTTATATATTCACTTTAAGAATAAATAATTAAAATAAAATAAAACAAATATTTAAGGGGGGCTCCCATACAACAAAAGTGTATTTTTTTGGCGCTTTTATAGATAATGGTACGGAACCCTTCGTGCGCGAGTCCGACTCGCGCTTGGCCGATTTTTTAAAGTACAGCATATCCGGACAACGTGGTCGCTTACTATGGGCGTCATACGAAAGCTCAAGGTTTCACAGCGTGCGATGGAGAGAGCCGTGCTCGGAGTTTACCTGCGAGATAGATTTTTTTTTATACTACGGCGGGAGGCATACAAGCATACGGCCCATCTGATATAAAGCGGGCACCGTAGCCTATAAACGCTTGAGATATATTAAGTATCACTCGCACGATGCCTCCTCTGCTTACACAGCAGCTCCTTGGGAGCTTACTGGTGACCTCACTCACACGCAGGAACACAACAACCCTCTAGGAAGTTGTTATTTGGCTGCGGTTTTCTGTGAGGTAGAGGTACTTTCCCAGACGGGCTGCTTTGATGCGCCCTACCTCTCTTAGTAATGAGTACATCCGTAGTAGAACTGAAGTTACTGACGAGGCACTAAGGATCAGCAAGATGAAGTGGCATCTGTGTGGCCGTAGCTCGAAGAACCGATGGCCGTTGGGGCAGAAAGGTTCTTGAATGGCGACCACGATCCGAAAATCAAACCGAGAAACTAAAGGAAACTGATGGGATGCAAGCGGCACAGGAGTCACAGGACCAATCGCTGTGAAAGTCTAAGGCCTATGTAATGTTCAGCAATAGACGTTTTTTGGCTAAAATGATAATATCCGGATAGTGGCGATAGTTGATTGAAGATACATTCATGTAAATTAATACTTCGTATTGGAACAATTACTAATGATATACATTTCACATTGAAAAGATACAGGTACTTGGACGGACATGTGGTCCATTTTTTCTAATATCATTACATTTTTTAATTTGAATTAAAACTTATCGTGTTTAATCTACCGGTAAGTTCTACACGGGGATTAAATATTTTCGAGATGTAAAGTATTGGTGTGCTAAGGTTTATCCCGTCATCAATTTTTCGCGTGAAAGAACAAGCATCGATACATTCTAACAAATGAATGAAAAATTATGAATATACATATTCGGCCTGACCTAAGATAGGTCTGGTTTTCCCTCTGAGTCATGGAGCTCTGACGGTAGTCGCTCCATGTTAAAACCGGTATCTTCGCGCAACTTAGTTTTGGTAGCGGTCCTCGCCAATACTAACCAAAAATTTTGCAGGGCTAATGTATGATGTTGTACCCATTATGAATACTACGTTTTTTTAAGTAAGTGAATGTGTCTCAAAAGGTCAATGTCAGTGGCCAATGCTCAGCTGAATGTCAGCCACGCTATGGCTACTGACCTTTCGTGACACGTTCATTTACTACATTTGTATGTTGTTCGTAATGGGTACATCTTGTACATGCCCATTGCAAAGTTTGTCGAGTTTATTTTGCTATGGGTATATCACAAAATAAACAATATTACTAAAGACGTACCTATATATATATAAATTTTTGTACAGAAATGTACCTGCAACGGCGGCCTTAATGCTGTTTATCTCTGATTACGATCCCGACTTCAGAATTCCAAAAATCATAGGTATTTTCATGTAAATTGTGCATGAAAAGAGCTATGAATGTCACAGAAGCGAGTGAAGTATGTAAGGACCGCGTCTTATGGCGCTCGGTTCTCTCTGCCTACCCCGCAAGGGACTTGGCGTGAAGATATACATACATACATGATTATGTCTGAAAATAATGAAGCGCAACCATATACCTAGCTTTATTTCTACCACTTGACATCATAATTATTGTGCTAATATGCTGACATAAATTAATTATAATACAAATTGACAATTTGAAAAGAGACCTATTTTTGGCAAAAGTTTCTTTCAGCTTTTCACCAATGGTCATTTCCGAAATGCTAGTAGAAAAACTAAGAGAATTGAATAAATAAGCTAGAATAAGATTATATTTTTAAACTGTAAGCCGTGTCTTAGTGCCCGCGAGGCAATGTCAAATAAAGGGAAAGGAAAGAATAATTATATTTTAAGGGGTTTAAGAGGGGTTCTTTAAGAAAGACGTGAAGAGGTTTTTACAGGGTCGGCAACGCATGAGTGACACCCCTGGTGTTTGCAAATGTTCATAGGCTACGGTAACTGCTTACCGTCAGACAGACCATACGCTTGATTGCAACCTTAGTGGTATTAAAAAGAAAAGGCAAAAATACTTCATTTTATAGCAATGAACACATAAGAACATAACACGGCACGTCTATAAACCGAAACAAACGGTCCTAATTTGTATCCATGCGGTCTCCACCCGATGATGACTTCGATACTCAAGTAACACAAGTCTTTGCGCCAAGCTAAGGAACTAACTTGACTCTGAAGAAATAAAAATAGGCGCCCTACCTACTTTTTATATGTTCTGGAAATCGTGATGACTATTTTCTCCTTTGTCCTTTCCTTAACAGTCATAACAAATAAAAAGGAACAAAAGAAATGAGTTAGTTAGTAAATATTAAAAACAACTTGACCTAGATTTCATTCTGACGCAGAAAGTCCATTAAACTTTAAAGTCAAAAAACATACTTGAGTTTCAAGCTATATCTTATCTTATTCCAATAATGGTGGAAGACTTGAAATTGAACAGCTTCAATTACGTTTCAGTTTTAACGAGAGGTCATACTTGAAGACAATGATGTCTATATTAAGACTCTTATATGTCTGGGAATTTATCCGTCTGTTGGTCAAATGGTCAGAACTCCACAGCTGGAGAGGCTTTCAAATAACACGATTTACGACTGTATACAGAATTAACTTAGCCGCGCTAATTATTTATGAATCACAAGCGGCTGTCCGCAGTATCGCCCGCGTGTAGTTCGGATGGACCTCATATGTTCTGCAAAATATTACGGCATCCGACAAAATAAGTTTAATTTTTTCAAACGGAGATTATTTTTAATTTAAAATTTCTCTTTCAGTTGAATGGTTTGTCGCAAAGTATCAATAATCAATTCATAATTTGTTTTTGTTATAAGAACGAACGAACGAAAAACTGTCAAATGACAGGATGTCACGTGACATCCACCTAAATCGGTCCAGCCGTTTTCTGGAGATGATCATACATATACATACTGCAATTATTTTTTATTTATGTAGTATTTTTATTTGTATAGTACTTTATTTATAGGTAACATACATACATATAGGTAGCCAAATAACGATTTTTTAAATATTTTTCTGTCTACTGCATAACGGTTACATCCTGAATCAATTTTTTTTTATCGAGCAATATTTTCAGCTCCTAACTTATACTAAAAAGACATTCCATGCAATCTAAGCATACATCGCACATCGTTAGTTTAAAACAAAGTTTAGAATAAACCCTTCTATTATTCACATGCAAGAACAATCTGAAATCGCTAATAATTTTTAAGAATATTTCATTAACAAAAAATAAAATAACTATATATAAATAAAATAAAACCTAAGGAATTATTGCACGATGGTCGCGGATTTCTGATTGTAATACGGAAAGACCGCGCTATGTCGCCTTATCGTTCTCCGGTTTGTTTAGTTTATTTTGTTACAAATTAGTTCCGATATCGAAGTAAAAATTAATGAGCTACATCATTCCAAAAAAAAATGAAATGAAAATTAATAAATAGATAATATGATGAAAGTGTTATGTGTATCATGTATTTTTTAATCAGTTTAATTATCATAAAGTAGTTTAATATACTTGTGTAATATATATTACAGCAATCAACTCTTTCAAGTCTTTTGAACGACAGTAATTGATTCCGTTTTTAACTATCTGTCTATGTCGTCACGCCAAGTCTCTTGCGGGGTAGGCAGAGAAAACCAACCGCCACATAACTTGGTACTTACGCGCCTCAATTACTTCTTTAATATTCGTAGCTGTATTCATACACGCTCGCCGGTTAATTATGTTTCTGTTGTAACAAAATTCGAATTAGACACGTATGAAAGTTTTTATGCTGAAAATAAATGTACAAAATTTGTTCACGAGTTCGGTGATTTATGTTAAAATTGAATTGGAAAACTTCCATTATTTAGTATTACTAATTGGATAGTAACGCGCACGTTTGCTCAACAAAGCGACTTGCGTTTACAAATGTATATTTTGTCATCGTATCCATACAATAAACGAGAACCAGAATATTCTGCCAATAATAGCGTGTTCAAAAAAATTTTAGGGTCTCTTACTACAATAAGTCAATGTAACCCTTTTTCTTAGGCACGTGTGGAAGTGTCAAGTTGAAAATGAAAAGAAATAAAATATATACAGTTCCTTGGAGCTGTGAAAATCTACCTTCTATATCGACGCCATAGAAACAATAGAACTATTGCAATAATCACAGTACTTTACGCAACAAATGTACCTACTTTGATATTGATTATCACTTTAGAACCTTACTATTCTGTCAATATTTTTTATTGGTTGATATAACCGTTCCATTATTGACAGAGGACATTTTATTATACGCTCGTCGTTCCGAGATCACTCGATTTTTTTTATATAATAAAAAATGTATTGTCAAATTAATCCCATAATTTATTTGATAAACAAATTTGTTTTTATATTAAAAACAGTCGAGGCGTTGGTCATTGTTAACCAACAACACAAAAGGAAGTGTTGCGACTGCGCAAAGTTCCGTTTGGTCGCGGTTGGCATAAGATTAAGAAACAATTTGATTACACTTCCTGCGATGGTGCAGCGCCTATAAATAAACTAATATGGCGGACCGGAAACACGGCGGCCTCGGTAGGGAAGTTTTGTCGTCGGAATTACAAGGAGGAGTGGATTATAATAAACAACCCCGGATATAGATGGCAATAAGGATGTAAACCGTGTAAGTTACATTATGTAAAACGAGGCTAGCTGCTCTATAATTTATCGTGTATGTTTCAATCAAAAATATGTACGTAACGGGTATATACTAGAATTATTTTAATGTTGATATATTCTTAGTTTTAATGAAAACATATTCTAGATTAGTCTAATTTTATTTCTGGGCGTCAATTATCTAATTTTTTCTTCATTACGTGCTTCATTTACTATCGAAGCGTTCATAGATTAAACGTATCCATTTTATAGTTGTATAGGACATCCTATAGGCGATGGTCATGGCTATCATAATTTTGTCGACAACGCCGCGCCGCCGGCCGTCTTGAATAGGGATCGAGTCTTCATCCCGAACCACAGTCTTATGGTCTTCAGTAGCCTTGAATCTCCCTGCATTATTAATTGTATCTACATGATTATATCTGCTTCCGTTTCCGTGTTATATGCCAAAGCCACAGCAATTTATGGCGTTTTGTAGTGTTTAGGATTTCTATATTCTATATTCATTGTACGCATATTCTCATGGAGTACTATCTCATTCCGCATCTTATCCACACAATATATCTTTAATATTCTTCAGTACACCCACATCTTGTTTTTTTTTCTTACACATTTCTATGTGAGTCTATGTTTTAACGACATAAAGGAGAGTGGAAAAGACGTAAAAGCAGGCCAAGGGAACATAGGTTGCTATAGTAAGCATGGTAACTCTAGAGAACGGTTGCAAAGTGACTCGTAATCTTCACGAGCGTGTTGCGACAGCGAAGATAAGCTGGTCATAACGACCTATCCACAGCAAGGAAGTCGTGGGCATCAGTGTATTTAAATATATAAAGTATTAAATCTAAATATATTAATGCTCTCATTAATATATTTAGATTTAATACTTTATTATAGTACCTGCCCACAAGATGTAAAGCGGGTACCATAGCCTATTAACGCTTGCGATATATTAAGTATCACTCGCGCGACTCCTCTTCTGCTGCAACTCTTGGGAGCTTACTGGTGAACTCATTCACACGCAGGAACACAACAACCTTCTAGGGAGTTGTTATTTGGCTGCGGTTTTCTGTGAGGTGGAGGTACTTCCCCAGATGGGCTGCTTTGATGCGCCCTACCTCTCTTAAAACATCCAGACCAAGACAAACAGACATGTTCATGCACACAAATGTTTGCCTTGTGTGGGAATCGAACCCAGGAGCTTTAGTGTCAAAGTCGCGTCATTCGACTGCGCCACCGAGCTCGTCAAAAGCGTATTTTGTATAACGCTTAAAATCTATATTTATATTTTTACTCCATTTCATTTCATACCTAATAGTAGTGGTACTACGAGTAGTACTGGTAGTGGTAGTGAGTGTGAGTGCCGGCGCTAGTTGGCACGAACTAATTGGTGGCGGAAGCGCACAAAGCCTGCTTAAATTGCATGCGAATTTGACTTTCACGAAATAACGCCTGAATCTATTAACTAGATATTCTTGAGCCGTGCTTCCCAAAGTGGTCCATATCGACCCCATGGGATCGATTGCAACAAGTAAGGGGTCCATCAGATTCAAACAAGCAGGAGGTCGACGGAGAGCAGAAAATATATTGGCAAGGGGTCTACGAAAAATGATTGGAAATCTCTTTTCTAGAGTTATGGTGTTTACAAGTGTGACATTAACACTTCATATTGATTGATGTTTATATGAGCGTCAGATCTCACAAGGTATATGTATCCTCGCATTATATTACTCTAAATATAAATTCTGTGTCATCGTATTTCTCAGACGTCAACATTATATGAATTATCATATTTGCTTCTGATAGGGTTCAATGTCTTGTATTGATCAATTTCACCATTTTTTGTAGATGTGTGGAAAAAGAAACAAATCTTACATTGAGCAAAAGATGTATCTTCTTTAGCATATCCATACCAACATCCTTACTCATCTGACTGCAGAGATATGGGTTTACCTTTAACGGAATGGGTTTACAGCATATTCTGTGACGCTATTCAATTGCGAATTGGGGGTGCCAGTGTTTTCAAGCCGCGCCGAGGCTGACGCCGCACTGACTAAGCTTAACGACTGCCTATCAGCAATAGTCGGGACCGATGGTTTCACATGCCCCCCGAGATACATAAACCCATCCATGGACTGGCTGCAGCCAACGTTGCTTAACCTACTTGTTCAATTAGAGTGAGACACGCAACGATAACATACAGTTGTATTTTTTTTAATGCTCGTCTACATTATGCTATAAAAAAAGTTTAGTCCATTCATTTGCATAATAAGGCGATATTAGAACCCATATTTAGCAAGAAATAAATTTATTGTTATATAGTGAATTAACTTTGTATCTTATTTCTATGATTCAATTTGGTGGTTCTACCCATTGTTTTGTATATAAGCTACATTGCGAATATTTATCTGGTCACGGAAATCGAATACGGAACTAGGTAGACGAACGGTTCCGTCATCTAGAACAACAAAACAGGTCGGCATATATGGCACGGCACGCAGACATAAACCGCTTTACCTTCAAAAAGTAACGCGAAATAATATCGTGGATTTGTAATCCGTATGAAAACTATAAAGCCAATAATAACATCTGTGACCTCGAAACATTACCGAGTAATTCAATTCTGGATCTTATAGTAATAGCACTGAAAAGTATCGGAATATGTTACACTTTGGAGTATAAGTGGCTTTTTAAAGCTAATATCATCTTTAGCTTTTAATATTAGGTTGACTTAGATTGTTGCCACTGTTGGCCCTGTTGTAATAAGTGTTTTCTTTCTATTTGTATTTTAATTACAAGTATTTTAAATAACCCACAACGCAATCCTACGAGTGAATGAAGTAATCACTTGAGGAGTACCTACATTGCAATCTAGTGCATTTGTACAGCGATATTCAGATATGTTATATCTGTTTTTATAATTATTGTATTAGAAGTCCTATTATTTATGCATCCAAAATCATGATTAGGGAATTTTTAACTATTATTAATACTACACTCAGTAAGGGGCATTTTTTCAAGATGTCGTTGCGGGGAGGTTACACATCTGAATAATTTTATCGTGCGTTATCCAGATTTATAACAAGACCCCCGCTGCGTTTAATAATTGTGATATTTTTGGAGTACTATACTATTTTACATTTTTCTGTGGATGTGCTGATGGGAATTCTCTTTCTATTTATATCATGTAATTTATAATATAATGTCAGTGATTCGCTATTGCTGTGAAGCAAGCAACTTCAGTGATAAAGTTCCAATTTCCTCACTTATGAACTAGCGTATTTCGGATAGCTTTATTTAATATGTATATAGGCTTTAGATTAAAATGAAGAACCATAATATGTTTCGAATAGTATTTACCCAATAATTAGAAAAAGATTGAAACTTGCATTCAAACGCTGTTATAAATTAAAATATAGTTCCGTAGTGAGTTCGGAAAAAGCCGCCAGAAAGCGGGAGAAATACCTACAGTCGTACAAACTAGTTAGCAGGTATATATAGTTGTGATGAATTTGGTTCTCTTTATTCAAATTATTTTCAATCTCTGAACTTTCCTCCGTGCCGGACGGTGAAGAAGCCTTATATTATAGGTAAAGCTTAAAAAAACTAGTGCAACTGTTTGACCTAGAGCTGTTTTTGCTAGATTTCACTACTTATTGCCTTGGGAGGGCACTTTCAATTCGCCAGTTGGTTCAACTTTCAACAAATAGAAGGACGAAGTTGTTTGTTACGGTCGGAACATTTTGAAATAGGTCTCGTATTTATAACCCGACCAGTGGGGGTATTCACATTGCCTCGAAACACTACATTCGAATTGGATTCGAAAAGTTGTCTATGAAAATGTATGGAATCTGAATGAAAACTGTTCGATTTCATTTCCGAGGCTATGTGAATATCCCCACAGATCATTTTACAATGAAATTCTCACTCGTCGGGATATAAACGAGGTCTACAATTTGATGCTTTCATAGTTAGGACGTTGTGAACTCGCAATGACTTTGTATTATCATAATCGTACTAAGTTCCTGCGAGACGCTCAATTTATAACAAACTAGCGGGACGCCCCGACTTCGCACAGGTGATCTGAAATCTCACAGGATCGCCCGCTAATCTGAAAATTCCCTGAAAATGATATCAAAATCGGTCCGCTGTTTTGTCCGCCGAGTCCGTAGCTCAGTAGTAGCTTTTATGCGTGATAAAATATGTATATATAAGATATGGGGATATTCGCAGTAGGCGATTCGAGAAACTAATGTAACCAGCATAGCCCAAAGGATAAGCAAGCAGAAGTGGCAGTAGCCGGCCACATTGTTCGTAAAACCGAAAACCGCTGCGGAAAAAGGGTTCTCGAACCAACCAGGATCCAGGCGTGTTTCACTTTGGGCGGGGGGGTTTATGTTCAGTAATGGACGAATACGAGCTGCAATGATGATGATTATGTTGTCGTATTCTGTTTATTGTACAAAGTAATAACATATAAAGAAGCTTACAAATTTATATTCTAACTGTAATATCTAATTAAAGTATGGCAACAGATTTGGGCGGTGAAATCATGTTGTACTTTCCATATTTGTAGATTTTTCTTATAAATTTAATGCGAAATGAGTTATTGCTTATTATTTCAAATTTCCGTATCATATATCTACGTCTTAGTGCTCCCTCGAAGTCATATTCAAGCATGCACCTATTGGCATTGCCAATTGAAGTATTTATTTTTCAGAAGGTTATACTAAAGATAATTTACCTCTCTACCAACTGTGTAATCCTGAATATTCCGGGGAACTGCACGATCTTGTAGCAGCCGCTCAATCTGATTATGACACCACCGTTCGCAAACTGAATTTGCACGCAAACTACACGTGTGGGGTAAATGGCAACAGTTTCGATCGATCAGCTTTAATTAGTCTATATAATTGTGAACGAATTTCTTACTCAATAGTTTATATTATTTATAAAATTAAAATAAACATAAAAAAAAATAGCTTTATTAAACATTAGCAAAGATTTTATTTTAAGATTAGCAGCAACCGCATGCACCCGCCACCTCTCGTGGTGGTTACAGCAGCCGCGCTGTATACGAGAAAGTGCACTCTGCCATAAAAACCTGTACCCGCATGTCAAATTTTCTACATAGTATAAGTAGTTTGTTCGACATGAAAGCGTAGCTGACATCTTTGTTAGATTTTAATTGTGTTTGGAGACTAGAATATGATTGTACCTAAGTCAAATTATGGGCTTCCCAAAAGGTAAGACTGGCAACATTTATATGGTAGTGCCTATAACAATATTCTATTTACTTTTCAATGGTACAGTTTATCCAACCCACTGGTTACATCCTTTTTTTGAATTCCTATACTATTTCCTATTGATAGAACAATAGTGGTTTTGTCATCCAGCTGTTCATAATTTTATCTATTAGTTGGCCATATATTGCACATCTGTCTGTTTGTTTGGGAGATGCTGATGTCGCTGTTTTGAAACGCAAATTTAATGCTGCCTCGAGATCCAGTAAGAGGGTGATTACCAGAGCAAAATTCGATTTCATCGGCAGAGTTGGGGAGCGGCTAGGAAGCCTTCCCTATGGGAGCCGTGCTTTCTGGTCGCCAAAGCCAATTTACTCGGTAATCTCTTTGCCTCTAACTCGAATATAAATGACGGTGGAGTTGTGCCACCTACCATCCCGTGGTTAGGTGTCTCAATGCCGGAGATCTCCATTATCCAGTCCAGATGTCCGGCGGGCATTACTCTCTCTCGACATTCATATGTCGAGTGAGCAAAATGGTATACCGGCAGTGGTGCCGAAGCTGTGTGTTCCTGACTGGTATTCTGTTCGCGTCTTTTCGTGCTTTCGTACTCCACTAGGAAAGTCACGGTGCAATCGCTTTTCACGAAAATACGATTACTACATGAAGTTCCTTCCTGGATCGCAGTCGCTTTTCCTGCCTCCGTGGGTTTTGGCTTTACCCACCTGCTTCAGAAAATTGATACTTTTGTTTAGACTGATGATGTGATGTGCTGTCCATGAAACTGGTTTCCGTCCATGCGGATGTGTATTCTGCAGTATAAATTATTAAATAACTCGCTTCAGATGGAAACTTGTTTTCTTTCCTTAGTAATATTGGTCGTGACAGCAGACTAGTAACGATTCTATTAAAAGTTTCTTATTTTGTTGTGTACATAAATAGTAGAAAATTAAGGGAAATACGTTTAGATGTTGCAAAGAAAGCTATGAGCAATCTATTACGAGTTGATTATTATGTTGAGCATTGTAAATCACAAGGTTTCCTCACGCCCGATTTGAAATTCACATGTCAATAAATTGAAAATGGTAATGTGCAACGTAAATTAATTGTATAAAACTTGTTTGTTTGTATTTATATTCCGCCAAATGATTATCTGACAAATCGCCAAAAATGTTGACCTTGTCAATGAGAATATAGTGATGAAACTTCGTAAAAATAGTATGTACGCTTTCAATAGTACATTACACATTCGAAATGCCCGCAATTTCTTGAATCAATTGCGTATTTTGTCTCTGTAGCACAAACAACTATAATAGACACAGCTAGCACACCATTTAAGCGACGTACGTACTTACCATATATGCCAAGTACCTAGACCCTGAACATTTAGAGTCTGTTACACAGACGTTACATTACGTCCGTGGCTGATTTGACTGCGAACATTGCTTAGATTCGTGAGTAGAGTAGTGTACGAGAACCTTCAACACTCGTTCGCTCTGTCGCGACACTGTCGTGAAATGAGTTAATTTGCAGATTCTGAAAATAGAACTGCGCGGTAATGAAATGTCTTATTTGCGGCTAATGCATACTTTCGTGTTTTCTTCTCACTAATTGTGTATTCTTTTTGTTACTCTCTGAGACATCTTTTTATTTTTCATACAACGTCGGGAGATATACAAGCATACGTCCCACCTGATGCAAAGCAGTTACCGTAGCCTA
The DNA here is from genome assembly GCA_947507595.1 of Pyralis farinalis. Taxonomy (NCBI): domain Eukaryota; kingdom Metazoa; phylum Arthropoda; class Insecta; order Lepidoptera; family Pyralidae; genus Pyralis; species Pyralis farinalis. The sequence goes on along the minus strand of OX382258.1, from coordinate 10,894,801 downwards.
TTAACGCTTGTAATATATTAAATTAAGTATCGCTCGTGCGATGCCTTCTCCGCTGCTTACACAGTAACTCCTTAGGAGCTTACACCATGAAAATATAAGTTCACTAAAACGATACTGGGCTGAGAATAAGAAGATGTGGCTTGCCTGAAGTGTAGCTTAATAAAATGACATTGAACATGCATTAGATGCGTATTTATCTATCTATATACTCAAACCAAGTCCCTTGCGGTGTAGCAGAGAGAACCGAGCGTTACGAGACGTGGACCTTACATGTATTTAAACTTGAAATGTTTTCAGACTTCGAAGAGACTTCCATATACATTTCTCTGTGCTTTTTAATGTGTCCTTTAGGTAATACGACGAGCTCGGTGGCGCAGTGGTGAAACGGGTTGTTACACTACTTTGACACCAGCGCTCGTGGGTTCGATTCCCACACAGTACAAACATTTGTGTGCAATACATGTCTGTTTGTCTTGGTCTGGGTATATTTTATGTATAATAAGTATGTATTTACAAAAAAAAATGTATTTATGTATGTTTATCAGTTGTCTAGTACCCATAACACAAGCTTCGCTTACTTTGAGGCTAGAAGGCGCTGTGTAATTTGTCCGACAATAATTTGTCCGACACAACATAAGCTCTTAGTTATTTAGCTGTAAGGTTTTAATTAAAGTTTAAACTCGGTGATAAATGTGATAATAGTTCACGATATTGTACGTATCATCTGAATATAAACAAACAAAGACAAAGTAGCTATTGACTAGTTTTAGTACAATAAAAAATAAACTGACATTTTGTACATAACTTGTCTGTATGTTTTTATGTACAACAACATTCACACTCTTGGTAACTGTTACGTCATGAGACGTGGTTAAAATGTAACACCGATTTTTTCAATACAACGTCCGGAAGCATACAAGCATACGGCCCACCTGATGAATACATTTAGTATCACTCGCGCGATGCCACCTCTGCTGCTAACACAGCAATTCCATTGGAGCTTACTGGTGACCTCACTCCCACGCAGGAACACAACAACCCTCTAGGGAGCTGTTACTTGGCTGCGGTTTTCTGTGAGGTGGAGGTGCTTCACCAGACGGGCTGCTTTGATGCGCTTTACCTTACCTATATTTGTGTAAAAACCAAAATTCGGTTAATTTTATACATGAGCTACCGTATGTAATAGCATTACATTATCTACTAAACAGACTGCTATTCTGATAAATATCGAGTTTGTAATGTACACACAACATATACACGGTTTCTGTTTATTGTCTTGCTGGCACAGTTTGCCAGCTGAGTAAATTAATGACATTGCATTCGAAACTTTACCGTTATAATAATAGATCGCCCGTGCCTCGCTTGCTTTATGTTTTCTTGTGTAATATCATGTATAAAATAATCAGACAAGAATATAGATAAACTTCCACACCGAAGACATATTTCAATACAAAATTGGATTCAAATCGATAAAGCTGTTTCCAATGTATATGTCGCAGGATAATCGGAAACAACGGACATTTGCGATAATCCTAGGACGACTGTAAATGATCGGATAATAGGAAAACGTAACCAAACTTAAAATAGGTCGCATTTTTGCAATTATCCTGAAAATACCTCGGATGATTGCGATAATCTTTCTTAGATTCCTATTATCCGGTCATTTGCAATCATCCTAGGATTATCGCAAAGATCTGTTTTCTCTAATTGTCCTGGAACATATACACATAATGTATTAAAGTAATAGTGGCCCCTTCGCTTCGGTCTTGCCCGGTATCTAATAATCCGTCCTTATAATAATGTCCTCTCTTAGTCACGCCTTGAATCGAGTATGCGAGTGAGCGATTTTTAATTCATCATTATCTGACATTAAAATTAGTAAGTATTTGTAAAAGTTACTCACTTCTTAAGGTGCGGAGGACCGGAATACCGTAACACAGTATCCTAGTATGGATTCCACTCCCTCGCAATGGCGTTGCACCATTTCACGACTAAATTGACATGCTAACTGAATTTCCTTGAGCATTGTGATGGCAAATAAATATATGTTTTTATACAACTTAGGGGGGTATGCAAGCACAACGCCCACCTGATATGTAAAGCGGTTACCGTAGCCTACGATGCTTGCAATACAATAAGTGTCACTCGCGCGATGCCACCTCTACTGCTAACACAGAAACTTCTTAGAGGCTTATTGGTGACCTCACTTACTCGCAGAAACACGACTGTCCTCCAGGGAGTTGTTATTTAACAGCGGTTTTCTATGAGGTGGAGGTACATCTCCAAACGGGCCGACCTCCGAGCTCGCCAAAAAATGTTATTTGTTACTTTTACTTTTCCCTTTTTAAATCTCTGGACTAAAACTACCTATATTCCATTAAAAAAAACTTTCAGGAACCTATAGTTTTCAAAGAAGAAGTTGTTGCATTCTCGATGAAAGTTGCTACGCGATGCATTCTGGAATCTTGTATTCATACTGCAGATGCAGTGTTATATACTGTGTATCTAAGCTTCACGCCAAATCTCTTGCTTTGGCGTGAAGCTTAGATACATAGTATATAATTGTATAATTATACTCAGTGTTTTCCTGCGACCACGGACGCTGCAAAGCGTTGGAAACGTCAGGTTCAACAAAATAAATAAAATACGCGATATTTCCGTTAAAAAATGTTTAATTCAATGTGTAACAATCGCGAAAACCTAAGACAATACAATTATACTCAACGTTTTCTATAATCGGTCACCTTGTTTAGCTTACGTAAACCTGCCTGAATACGCTTTGTTATTTACTTTTGTACTTAATTGGGTAGCAAACAAGCATGCGGTCCTTTTCATGTAAAGTAATCTTCACCTTCATTTATTTATTTATTTTAGGATCAACAAACAGTGTACACAAAGTTACAATATTAAGCTTAAATACAGGTTGTACAAATATCGTGCCACCAACTCCGTTGACCACAAATAATTTTACAATAAAATGTCGGTGTGGTGGTAAATACGAGAACTCCCTCCTAGGGTGAACGGAGTAATTTCAAAGAACAATAAAATGTAAAAATAAAGAAAATGAAATGCTATCTCTGGGTAGAGGTTTAACAATTAACAGTAAAGGGAATTAAAAAAAAAAGAAATTAAAATTAAATGAAAAAATATTAATGAAAACATTTTACAAGCCACGGCAGGTGTCACGTCTTGAGCTGAGCCGCTACCATTCTCTTAAAAGTACCAATACGTGTAGCAAAAATGTCTATTGAATTGAAATTCTTGTTATATGAGTCGACTAGTCTGTAAAGTGGTGAGCGCTTTCCAGCATTGGTACGACAAAAAGTGGTAGCAAATAATTGACAGGGATTTCGACAATGTGTTCTAAAAGGAACTCTGTAGCATAACTTGTTATGGAGCGATATACAATCGTATTTATTATGACAAAGATCATAGAGAAGCGTTGTCTCGAGTTGCAGTCGTCTGGACTCTAATGTTAACATGTTATATTTATCCAAAAGGACCTCATATGATAGACGCCTATGGTAACATTTATAGTGCATACTGCGTAAAAATGCATTTATATACTTGTTGTAAAATGGATTCCATACGGGCACAGCATACTCTAATTGTGAACGAATGAGTGATTTATACATATGAAGAAAGGTTGATGGTCGGGTGAAGTCTGAACCAAATCTCATGACAAACCCATACATTTTGTAGGCCTTAGCGGTTATGTTATCTATGTGAATATCTAGATGTAATTTGGCATCCAATGTGACTCCGAGGTCCCTTACAGACTCGACAGATTCAAGGCGAATGCCACATAACATATACGGATAACGACTTACATTGTGTTTTTTTGTGAAAGTTATAGATTTGCATTTACCAATACTTAAGCGTAAATATATGCGTACTTAAGCGTTCATATATGACACCTTGGCATATTTACACTTGCAATATAATGAGAGTTGACATGTCACCCCCGCTACTTATACAGCGACTTCTACTGCCAAACTGCTTCTCTAACTGGTGCAATACAACAACCCTTCAGGTATTTCATATTTGGATGAAGATTTTTACTGTTTAGATTATTTTGCTACTACCTAAACCAGTTGCGCGGGCGGGTGAAACCTAAAAAAAGTAAAGTGCTAAACTCCAAAGGGTTGTAACGTGATGTTAAATTGCCAAAAACCTTTATGTGTGTGTTTGTACTTATGTACGCACGTAAGAAGTTATTATTCTTTCGCGTAATAGAACAAAAATAACTCCTAAAAGTTCAGCTCGCGCGCCTGTACTTTACTTTGTATGTATGTATAATATCTTCACGCCAGGTCCCTTGTGCGGTAGGCAGAGAGAACTAAGCGTGATAAGACGCGGTCCTTACATACTTCACACGCTTCTCTAACATTCACTCTTTTCATGCACGCTCGCCGGCTCATGGGACTCCTGACATGACCTTCTGATAAAACACGACCAATTTGGTCATGGTAGGTAGGTATCTCGGTCTTCCTCGGCTCCTACATCCTTTATTCTACGTTTATAAAACTAAATGATAATATAATAAGTTAATGACAGACACACGCATGCTTACTTATATATAAATATATTTTATCTGCACTGATATACAAGCCGTGTTGTAGATTCATAAATAAGTATTTGAATAATTAACTTGAATATAGTAACAAAACTTGAGAGATATTTTTACCAACCAATATCGTGATGTCGTTTCTAGATGTCGGTGTGCGACCAACTTCGTGGTGTCGATTTTGGAAGTCGGTATCGAAAAATTCACTCTCATAATTTTTCCCCTAACGCCCAAAAGAAGTATATATCTTAAGTATATATAATATAAGTATAACTTCAAAAGGCTTGCGGGCCTATGTGTGGGTAACAATGGGTTTTGAAAGGTGACCTAAAAATATACACAACCATGTCTAACGTTACTCTTTAATTAACAAAATGTTATTTATTCAATTAGCTTTATACTTAATACTTTATTTATTAATCCTAATGTGGAGCGATGATGGCCCTGCGGTATAACCGCACGCCTAACAAGCGTGAGGTTCGGCGTTCGAACCCCGGCGGTTGCCTACCCCGTACAATTTACTTGCGTTCGGCTACCATTTGCTCCCGGTGAGGGAAAACACAGCGAGAAAACCTCCACATGGAATTCTTTTGGATAATCATGGTTCATTATCTTGTCTGGCTTCCGTTTAAGGGTTACGGAGGTCAGATGGCAGTCGCTCCTATGTAATAACTGGACTCGCCACATCTTGGATCATGATCATAGCGAACCCCGGGCTCCGTAGTGGATGCAACCGGGACTTACAGCTTGATGAGTGAGTGTGAGTGTGACTTATTAGTTTAAATGTGTGATTATTAGAAAATAGTGATATGTCTCAGCTTAGCAAGGGTTGATAGGCAGAAAGAAAAAATTAGTACTTTTCAAATAGAACATAACGCTTCCTGAAGCTATTTAGTTGGATAAGCATTAGTATCATATGAATGTCATCATCCTTTGACGTTTATTGTGACTTGACTATTATAATTAGACATACCACATCATCCCTTACTCATCCCACTGCAGGGATACGGGTCTCTCTTTAACCGAAGGGGTTTAGAGCATACTCCACCACGCTGCTCAAATGCGGATTAGTGGAGGTGGAATAAGACATATAGTCTTCAGGATTTTTTGTGGGTAATAATGAGTATTAAAACATATAGTACATCATTTTATGTATCATCAATATACAATATACAAATAATGGCTTTCGTAAGCAAATTTTTGGTACCCTGGGGTTACATTATTGCAATTTTTTTGGAGATCTCTAATTTTGTGAAAATAAATTATAACCTGTTATCCGCTAATAATGTAGCTTTTTATATGTGAAACAATGTTTTAAATAGGTTAAGTATTTTTTGAGTTTATCCACTACAAACAAACATACAAAATAAAAACTAATCCTTTCTCATTATAATGTTAGTTCAGGTAATGACGGGCGCGTTTTTTCAATTCTTAATAAATTGACTTGTTTTTACCAAGCTATATTCGTACTGAGCGGCGGGACAAGGCAATATTTATTATAATCTAAGTCAGTGACCGGTCGGTGTCTACGTTTCCTTATCTTTTTTATTGGGTGGTGCGATTGCAACGGTACACTCTTCTTCTTAACAAGTCGATCCATTACTGGCGTAATTTCTCTTTTACCACACATCTGCAAAATGACGTCACCGAATATCGTCATATCTGGACTAAAACTATAATATTCCATCAAAAAAGCTCTTTCAAGAACCTATAGTTTCAAATAAGAAGCTGTTGCATTCTCGATGAAAGTTGCTCCGCGACGCATTCTGGAATCTTGGACATACTTCAGACGCAGTATTATATATTATGTGTCTATAGCTTCACTATTATACTCAATGTATTTTATATTATCGGTCACCTTGTTTTGCTTATGTAAACCTGCCTGAATACGCATTGTTATTTACTTTTGTACTTAATCGGGTAGCAAACAAGCATGCGGTCCTTTTTCTTTACTCACCAGTAGGGGTATTGCCTCTTACCACATATATCGGAATCGAAAAGTTATTTGTCAAAATATATGGAATCTGAGTGAAAACTTTTCGGCTGCGTTTCGAATGTGGTTTTCCGAGGTAATGTGAATATCATCAGCTGATGTAAAATGGTTCCTGTAGTCTAAAAATGCTTGTAATACATGAAGTAGTACTTGCGCGTTGCTACCGTGCTGTTAACACAGCAACTCTGGAGTCTTGGCGAGCACGTTTGTTGAGTTGAGCAATGGCTAATGACACCAAAGCCCGTGGGTTCGATATCCACATGTCATATGATATGAACATGTCTATTTGTCTTGATTTAGTTGTTTTTAAGAGACGTAGGGCGCATTAAAGCAACCTGTGTGGTGGAGGTACTTTAGACAAGTCTACCATACAGTAAACCACAGCCAAATAACAACTCACAAATAACAACTCACTAAGGGTTAATATCTTCCTGCGAGTAAGTAAGCTTAACAATAAGCTGGGGTAAGCTTTGTATTTGTACAGGTAAATAAAGCTCATTTTGTTCATTAGATAAAGATAAAAATCATTTATTTGCCATTAGACCTTTACGGGCACTTAGACACGTCTTACATTCTTTAAATTAAATCATATTGTATCTTAATAATTTTCCAGTTTTTTTTTTTTTACTTTTAATCTCTCTTTTTTAATCTACCAGCATTTCGGAAATGACCATTGGCGAAGAAGAAATGCCAAAAGAAACTTGCCAATATGGGTCTTTTTTTTCCATCGTTAAAATATATTACAATAAATATATGTGAGTGTACATATAGTGAAATCAAGTGGTACAATTAAAGATATATTAATACATGTGCTGAATCATTTCCAAGCATCTCTATCAGTTAGATATTCATCATTTGTTATTATTTATAAGTGACGTGTACCACATCAGCCCTTACTCATCCCACTGCAGGGATACGGGTCTCCCTTCAACCGAAGGGGTTTAGAGCATACTCCGCCACATTGCTCAAATGCGGGTTGGCGGAGGCCAGTGTTTTCAAGCCTCCCGAGGGTCACTGACTTAGCTTAACGGCTGTCATCTATCGACAACAACCGGGACCGACGGCTTAACGTGCTCTCCGAAGCACGGAGAATCGAGATAGATAAACCCATCCATAGACAGCAAGAATGAACGCTTGAAATTTCGCTCTTGGGATGCCACCTCTAGTGCTCGTACGTGCTAACACAGTAACTCCTTAGGAGTTTACTGGAATCCTCACGCAGGAATACAACAACCGTCGATGGAGATGTTATTTGGCTGCAATTTTCTGTGAGGCGGAGGAACTTCCAGTTATCTATCCATCCGGGTCTTTAATAGGCGTTGCAGTTGTAATATGTTGTTTTACATAAGTTAATTTTAAACCGACCCTGAATCAATTCGTGTCAATAAACTATAATAATATGGATGACCCTATAAATGAGACAAACAGCAACCGGTTCTTGCCGCCTTATACAAGGAAATAAATCAAACGGCTACTCTTAGGAAATCAATGTTTCATTTCTAGTTTCCGCGACAAATTTAAGTAAGCCGGACAAGTTGGAGATGGACTCGCACACCAAGGGTTCCGTACCACTGTATAAATTTAACAGTACCTAATAAAAATAGTTTAGTCACAAGACGCCGATAAAAATACGTTTCTATTATGGGGAACCTGTTTAATTTTTAAACTAATTCATATTTTTTTATTTGCTTTAAAACATTGTATACAATGGTGACACAGATTATATTTCGAACATTAAAAACTAATATGAGTCAAAAAAGTCTCTCAAACTGTAAAAGTTTTTATCAATAAACCACATATAACTCGTTCTTATAACGCATGATATGTAGTATTTTTATTTCTTCCGGTTATATTTTTATATTATTTATATTATAAGCTTAATTTTATTTTAATTATTAATTTGTTGGTACAGTGGTCATCGAAAATTTGAAGTACCTACCTATTACAATCTATGCTCATACATATTATGTTATGTTAGGCTCTATGTCACACGGACGTATAGATCCTTAACTGACCGTGACAGAGTCATTGTTTTGACAGAATTTTAGACTACGGTAACTGCTTTACATCAGGTGGACAGTATGCTTGTATGCCTCCCGACGTTGTATAAAAAAAATGTAATTTTTCCCTTAATGATTACATAAACTTATTAAACAAAATCGTATCGGTCGTTTTACAATCTTCGGAGAAGTTTGGACTAGGATGCACTTTTGTTCCCAAAGTGTAAAGACATACACACATAATGGTCGTGGAAACCTTTGCGTTCTTTTGAAATAACGCAAATAAAAAAAAAAGAACAGAATTAAAGATTTACGGAAACGATTAGAAGAAATACTGTCACAATCACAACAAGTCGTGACATTGCCGCTGCCACCTCATCTAACAACCGACATTGTGCAAAGTACGTGATTAATTCACACTATTATTATGTTACATAACTTCCTACTGCCGCAGGTACGACTGTGATGTAACACACAAGATCAACATGTTTTGTCCTACCTGTTGGTCACGCTATGCGTGTAAAAATCAATTTATTGTCCCTTATTATAAAAACTACAATTGATTGTATCATGATATCAAAATGCGGCACGTACTATCATCCACCCGTTGCATTATTTATTACATAAATCGACCTCATTTGACCTTGTCTATTCGATTGCTTGAACTTGGGGAGGGTCGAAATATAAAAAGGCAACCTTTATAGCGTTGGTTGTAAATTGTGATACCTAGGCATATCCGGGTAGCTGGTTAAAAGCCTGGTATTTGAGCACGCGTATGGGTGTTATTGCAACAGAGGAAATAATCTTTATTAAAAATATTTCACTCTCTTCATTTTATGGGTCCGTACTCAAAGGAAAAAACGCAACCATTACAACGTTACTGACGTGTCTGTCACACACGATAAATTTACTCAATAAGTATTTAAATACAAATGTGAATTTTTATGAGAAACTCCAACTGACACGCGTATTCTAAATATTATTTGAAGTGTTAAATTTTTACGGTCCTAAAGGTAGCCCTGACAAGAGATACGGACGGACAGCGGAGCCTTAATAATATAAGCGGAGGGTTAATAATTATGGCGTTCTCTCTGCCTAGGTACTCCGCAAGGGATATGGCGGGAAGATTTAGTTAGAGTTTCTAAAAAATAATGTGAAACATTAGGGAGGGGAAGAACAAAAAAACACGCCTAATTTTCTTATGTAACCCAGCATAAGAAAATTAGGTGTTATTTTTTCTTGAATCTTTTCACAACAAATTAATATTTAATTTAATAATGAGCATAGGAAAAATATGTATTTTGTAAATAACTATTTACCACGCGCCGCGGCGGCAAAATGTGCTACCGAATAGATACTTGCTGCGCGCAGCGGCTGTTTTTCAGTTCAGTTTGTTATAACTTTTTCTAGGGTTTTCCAATGTGTAGTATTGTAGCCACAGACGGCTACAAGACATTGATTTAGTAGCACATGTACCCCTTTGATATAAAATTGTAAACAGAAGAAAAAATCGGTCAAGGTGCGATGAGTTTGCGTGATGCGCCCTCGACGTACATTATGTTTATTTACGTTTCATGTTAATTTTTCAAGGGCGGCGTCCAAACCTTTTTCCGACGGGGGTGGTCGGCGGTCTGGCGAGTGTACCTGTGCTGAAATAACCGGAAAATCGATTATCTTTTATTTCAGAAAACGAGACTATACAGTGTGTATCAGAAAGAAGATAAGCCAAAAGTGGTGATTCTTCTTGTATTGATATGAACAACGTTTACGATAAGATTAACATCGAAACTCCACTGAAAAAAATATTAGTGAGTTTAAAGTTAAGTTTATGTATATACATGGCTACCAATGTACATGTTAATGGAGCTAATTTGGCCCCTGTGGAGACAACTGTGTTCTTGGGTATAACAATTGACTCCAGACTACAATGGGGCCCACAAATTGAAAAATTATCAGGAAAACTAAGTTCTGCAGCCTATGCAGTGAAAACTATTAGACGGCTCACTGATATTGATACGGCTAGAATAGTTTATTTCAGCTACTTTCATAGTATTATGTCATATGGAATTCTTCTCTGGGGTAACTCCGCGGACATTAACACCATCTTTTTATTGCAAAAGAGAGCCATAAGAGCTATCTACAAACTTGGTCCCCGTGAGAGCCTTAGAGAAAAATTCAAAGAAATAAATATTTTAACAGTCGCATCGCAATATATCTATGAAAATCTTTTGTATGTCCACAAAAACATAGACTCATTTTGTAAAAAGAGTGATACTCATAGCATAAATACTAGATATAAGCATAATCTTGTCTTACATGCAAGCCGTCTCCACAAAATAAGTAATTCTTTTATGGGGCAATGTATACGGTTCTATAACAAACTTCCCAGCAATATAAGAGAATTGTCAATTAACAAATTTAAAACTACTATTAAAGCCAAATTGTGTAGCAGGGCATATTATAAAGTATCTGACTATATTAATGATAAAAATGCCTGGGAGTGAGTCGATCCAATTATAATGTAATTAATAAAATATGTAAATTTGTTTGGATACCAAAAGAGGGATGCCTGAGTTTTTTGGCAGTATTTTTATCAGTGCTCACCTAGTCATAAACTGCACGGTAGGGAAAAAAATTGTGACGATTCCAAACAAATGTAGCCATTTTTACGGAATAAAAAGATTTTGACTTTGACTTGACTTTGACTATGTTTGGCCTCATTGCTTTTTTAAAACATTCGTGTGTATGTAGGCATATTTTTAAAAACTAAACTAAAATGTAGTAGGTGTGCCGCGAAAACAATGCAAGTTAGTTCAGAATGTTATGAATATAACCTAATATATACATAGGTGAGAGAAAAGCGAGGACGTTCGACGAAGGAGTGGAATAGTGCTGTCAGCGATTGCTCCAAATTTTGATCACCAATACTCAATTATGCTGCCTCGCAATTATCATTGAATGTCTTTTCACAGTATATTAATAATATAAAAGTTTTTTTTTATATTATTAATATAAAAGTTTTTTAATAAACAAAAAATAAACATTGGCTAAACTACAATGTACACATAGCGACACCTCAAGTTAAACTATTTGACCTTTGTGCTGTTCTTATGGCGCACGTAGTAAGAGTAAAAATGGTGCTACAAGTAGGCTTCGGAGCATAGAATTCTTTGATAGTAATTTAAAATTTCTATCATAGAATTTTATGGTGGGTTTTTAGAATAGAATTTCTTGATATGACATAGAGGTGTACACAAAATGTTTTTGGATACTGCTGTATATCCTACAATATGTATTATGCTATTAACCTGTCTGTAACATTCACGCGTAACACTTCCAATGTCTTCTAATTGGTTTTCGCTTCAGGACCATATCGACATATTTATAGTACGAACCACGCTTTTGTTAATGGTAAAGCGGGGAATTATTTTAATGGCGTTTTCAAGACCAATGGTAATTACCATTGTTGAAAGTTGTTCGCATTATTTTGCTACTGTAAACATATTTTTTTTTAATTTGTTTCGTGGAAATCCATTTTGCACTAGTACCATAATTTTAGGGTTCCGTACCCAAAGGGTAAAACGGAACCCTATTACTGAGGCTCCGCTGTCCGTCCGTCCGTCCGTTCGTCTGTCACCAGGCTGTATCTCATGAACGGTGATAGTTAGAAAGTTGAAATTTTCACAGATGATGTATTTCTGTTGCCGCTATAACAACAAATACTAAAAAATAGAATAAAATAAATATTTAAGGGGGCTCCCATACAACTAACGTGATTTTTTTGCCGTTTTTATAGATAATGGTACGGAACCCTTCGTGCGCGAGTCCGACTCGCACTTGGCAGATTTTTTAATTTGGTTACGCGAACATTTTAGAATAACTTCCTTAAAAAATGTTTTGTTTACTTTTATGCAATTAATTAAGTATCGTGATCGTGGTATTGATTTAATTTGCCATAATTTGGCTTCTTTCGTGTTATTAACTGACTTTAAAAAAAGGAAGAGGTTCTTTATTCGGCTGTTTTTTTTTGTATATATGTTACGCGATATTTTAGCAAATCGTTTACCGATTTTTATGATTCTTTTTTTATTGTATATGGCATACGTCGATTATGTATTAACCGGCCGGCTGGATTTTCATCTGATATCTGCTTTAATTATGCTAAGATTTTTATGATTATTTTTTTAGTGAAGATTTGACGTGTCGAGACCCGCGTGGCTTGATCAAGCCATGCGCGTTACTGCAAGCAGTATATAACGGGCCTCGACGGGACTTTGTATATAGACAGCTGAAAACAGCTTTTTAAGAAATTTGGTTTGCTTCCACTGCCCTGCATTTACATTAGAAAAGCTTGTCTTTTTGTCAAATACTTTTTGGGCATTTTGAATCACATCAAGATATTTAAGACAAAGTTTTTTCGTTTCGTTTCGTTGACTTGTAGCATGTTATTCTTACGATTAACGTCTACAACGCCTGATGATGCCTCGTGGAGAGGCGAAACACGTGTCGCAGCGACGACCAGGCCAGTCGTGGCAGCGACGGTGGTGGTGGGGGCACGCGGATTCTGTTCCAGATGGCGGACGACCGATGCAGCCGAGGCAGAGACTACCGGAGCAGCCATGGCAGCGTCGGCATGTAGCACGCACTAACAGTAGTGGGTGGGTGCCGGCCGGCGCTAGGCCGCATGAACTAATTGGTGGCGGAAGCACACAAAGCAGGTTGGATCAAATTGCATGTAAGTTTGACTTTCGCAAAATAACGCCTGAATCTATTAACTAATGATACTTAATGTATTGCGAGCGTTCATAAGCTACTGTAACCGCTTTCCATCAGGTGGACTGTATGCTTGTATGTCTCCCGACGTTGTAAAAAAAGGTACAAGTTCATGCGGGCTTAGTTGTACTATGAAATCCCGGGATGAGTAGACTTAATGCATACTTTGGTTTGGGCAATTGAACCCCTGCCCTGGGTAAGAGTGTGTTCAGTTGATTAAGGAGCCGAAACTGGCAATATCTAGTTGTGTCTGAATGAATCTCTGACAACACAAACAAATAAACCACTTGACTGCGCATGAACGCACACCGCGCTCACTAAAACGTGTGCGCACTGAGATATTTAGGCGCTGAAGCCTAAATATCTCAGTGATCAGCCTACTGACCAATGGGAGACTATTTCCCATGATGAAATGTAAACATATTTTTCATCTTTCGTTCTTTCACCGTGGCTAATGTGGTTTGTATAAAATGCAATTAACATCAAATCATCTCAATTTACCAATTTGCTGCGGTCAACAAAGTTATTGACAATTTTAGTTTTAATGACAAATTTGTTAATGTTTATTAACTTGCTGCTTGTTGTCAGAGCGGGTATAAATTGATCGTCTAATTAGTTAATCTCTTCTTAATTACCGTCACTATTATTTACTACTTTAACAAAAAAAAAACATGGGAACTTAGCAACCAAACATAGTATTATGATTTGGAAGTGAGATAAAACTACAACAATCGTGAAAGACTGGCATGTATTGCAACAACTGACTTATCAATTGATGTATCAATATTGTTTGTGCATAGATCATAACTTGCAAAACTTGGCAAAGAAAACTGCACATCAAGAATCGTAACAAATGAGCGGGCCGCGAACGGCATCGTCCTAAAGTTTTTTCACCTACGTAGCATACAACGAGTCGAAACAAATTATTTCTCGGTTGATGTTCGAAACGCCAAATTGAATTAAAATCTGTCTAACAACTCATAATTCCACCCTTTGGCAACTTCTTTGCAAAAGAGGTTGTATATAGTATCAGCCAAAAATTTTGCGTTTGCTCATTAACAACAATAAGATGGAGTACAACACATCTACCCGGACACTTAACGAATGATTCGTGCATCTTTCAGCTTTCTCGTTCTCCATTTCGATGCAACAGGTTACTTGCCTGGCAGTGTACACAATCGGTGTCAAGTTAGCTACCTCCCTGTTACGCAGGCATGTTGCGTGCAGCGGACATGAAGGTTGCTAATATCAAAGTATTACATCATCCCATATATTTAAATAGCCGCGATGATCTTCTACGTCTACGACCACAATCTATCTATACGATGAATTTTACTCCTCTGCGCTACGCAAGGCACTCTCGATGGATCTCGACTTTCATCTAACTCCGACGAAGTTGTACTACGCAATCACACTAATCAGCTCATAACTTTAAGGTTTAAGGTTTTTTTTCGGCAAGGCGATAAAGTTCTCACGAGACTTCTTCCCGCGCTTTTGACAAGTGACATTGTTGTTATACTTGTAATTTTTACAATTCAATATAAAATTAGTTTTATGTGACAATTTCGATAGTATTTTGTAACATAAGTGTTAGTGAAATTATACAGTAATGAAAAAACTCAAATATAACACGTTTATGCACTTTTTGGAAGACGTGAATAAGTTCATCAAGAAACCTTGTAGAAATCACTATCGTTTTACGGGTGTATTAATGTTTCCCTAACTTTGACATAAAGTAGTAACACTATTGCCATATATATATATTTAAAAAAAAAGTTCTCACGACCACTACTCTCACTATCATTCACATTGGCACAGCTGTTCTTCTTAGCAAAACATAATATGTAGTTCTTCCGCGTTAGCTACTCTCAAAACGTTTAGCTTAGCAGAGTTGTTTGTTTTAGCAATACATACGCTACGCTGAGTCTCATTTTGGCAGAGTTATTCTTCTTAGCAAGATAAAAAGTTACGGGGGCTACGCTCAAGGGCTTTGTAACATCAGTTAAGAGAGGTAGGGCGCACGATTCATACGATTTGTCTTAGGACATCTATTCGTCTCTATATTTCTTTCTCATTATGTTATGATGACATAGAATACCAAATAAATGTTACTGACCCTTACAACAGCGCATTCTCATAACCTTATGATATTATCAGTCCAGTAAGATAAACGAGCACTTATACAGTTTTCTTTAACCTATAAATTATAATTAGACAATACGTATAATCCGGTTTTCTTCGCACGTAATACCATGAAATCGTGATGAATTGCAGCATAATCCAGGTCGTCGCTTAACAATGGATTCTCCGGCACGCCTAACTCGTTTTTGTTGTTTGACATTGTAATTAGTCACAAGAGTCTGAAAACCTCATTCTTATATTTACATGAGGGACGTTTTTATAACTTACTAGCGATCCGCCCCGGCATCGCACATGTGCAATTTACTAAGATACTAGAAAGAAAATAAGATTTGCCCTTAACGAAAAGTAGTATATGTATTTTATAGATTGTCTTTATTTCCGTGATGATGATGAGTATGATGATTGATGAGATAATGATATTATATGAGATAAATTATATGTGTGAAACAGACATATAATTTCAATATTAATTTAGACAAACATGTGTTCTCTTGCAAATATTTTCGTAAGCATTTTCAAGTCATATTTTTATAAATACGTAACAGTGTGCAATCACCCTTATACGGGCTGCAATTATGCAGGTGTCTACTAATAGCTACGATAATAATATCTATGATGTATTTCGAAGCGATCGGTAGGCGTTTTCCCACGCACTTCCTCGTACCTCAAGGACCTTCCTTACTCTTGTCTACTAACTCAAGCACATACCTACGAGTATGTGCTGTTAATATAAATACTTCATATATTGAACAGATGGTTATTAACATAGTATTTATATGTGCCTTCTGGACTAACACCATATTTAGCATATTAGCAGAACCTAAGTACCTATCTGTTACTTCCGTGAAGATAAATGCGACTAACAACTAATTAATGTACCGTAGGATGTGGAAAATAGAAACAATTACAAACTTTATTATGGACTTACAAGATGTCCGGATTAATAATTAAATATTTTATGTGGTTTACTGCCATGATTTCATAAAATAGTCTAGATTAAACTGAAAAAAAAAATCGGCCAAGTGCGAGTGGGACTCGCGCTCGAAGGGTTCCGTACCATTATCTATAAAAAAGGCAATAAAATCACGTTTGTTGTATGGGAGCCCCCTTAAATATTTATTTTATTCTATTTTTTAGTATTTGTTGTTATAGCGGCAACAGAAATACATCATCTGTGAAAATTTCAACTGTCTAACTATCACGGTTCATGAGATACAGCCTGGTGACAGACGGACGGACGGACAGCGGAGCCTCAGTAATAGGGTTTCGTACCCAAAGTACGGAACCCTAAAAATGGGTATTTTTTTCTACTTACCCCGCAATTGACGAGCTCGGTTGCGCCTTGAATGACACACAAGTCAAACATTTGTGTGCATGAACATGTCTGTTTATCTCGGTCTGGGTTTTTTAAGAGATGTAGGGCGCATCAAATCCGCCCGTCTGGGGAAGTACCTCCACCTTACAGAAAACCCCAGACGGGCTGCTTTGATGCGCCCTACCTCTCTTTGAAATCATAAATCCGTGCATACGATAATATTGAATGCTTCCATATTTGCCAATTGTTTTATTAGATCATACGTGCGACAGGCCCGGCGCTTCGTACACACCCACCATCACAACTCACGATATTACATCTGTATAGTATCGTTCCCGATGAGTCACAGTGTTTTGTTGAAGTTTGAGCGGTATGCTAATATACGCCGGCGTTAAACTATGTTAATCGCTTTGTATGAACATGACAATTTCATTGTTACCAACGTAGCAACTCTCGTTCGATATTCTTCTTAAAGCTGCGACTGATTTTACAGTAAAGATCGACTTGGAACGGCTGCAAGTTCTAAGATTTCGAATTGCGAGCGAGATATGACTCGTAATACCAGTGGTTAAAGACCACCACCAACACCAAGTTCGATTCCCACACAAAACAAATATTTGCGGGCATGAACATGTCTGTTTGTCTTGGTCTGCATGTTTCTAAGAGAGGTAGACATTTATCCGCAGCTGAATACCAACTCCCTGGAAGGGTATTGTGTTCCCGCGTGTGACTAAATTCTCGAGTAAACTCCTAAGGAGTTGTTGTGTTAGCAGCGGAGGTGGTATCGCGCGACCGATGCTAAGTGTATTGTACTTTACATCAGGTGGGCCGTATGCTTGTGGTTCCCGGTGGTGTATAAAAAAATAGTAACGCGTATCTCCCATGATTTGGTTCAAAATGGCCGCAAGGTGGGAGCGGTGCCGGTGGCGGGTTCTGTAGGGCGATTCTACTAAAAAACTGCAACTGCACTGCAGCGCGGCGTGTGTCAAAATGCGTACATTTTGACGTTTGTTAAACGTCGCTGCTGTCAGATCGCTTGACGAAACGTCAAAATGTACGCATTTTGACACACGCCGCGCTACAGTGCAGTTGCAGTTTTTTAGTAGAATCGCCCTACTGTTCTAACGTGCGCTGGTAACCATATCCTAAAAGGCCTAAGCGTGCTAGTTAACTTACTATCTTTGAGTTCGTTATGACACTCACCTACTTTACGAATAATGTTCTGTAGTATAACAGTAAATTTCGGTAAACGTCCGACGTTTGGAAAGGCATTAGTGTCCTCAATTGGACTTGGGTGACAATATTAGTTAGTGGTCTCATTTCATTAGACGTGGATGATGTTTGTGATGAGACAAATGATATGCTGCAATTTAAAGTTTTATTTTGAACAATTGATAGCAAATAAGCTAACGCCGCGCCTGATGTATTACGATTACCTAAGCGCAGTGTCGCTGGCGGGTTGTCATCCTCTTTGCTAACGCAGTATTTCAGGAGCTTCCTTGCCACTTTACTAACTGGAACACGGCCTTCGGCTGAAATATTGGGAATGAAGTGATTCCCCGATGGAGCTGGTTTTGTACAAATGTCGTGCAACTTGGGGTTTCATAATTATTGGTGAGATACTCAGAACCTGAAATCATTTCTATAAAGATTGAGGCAAAGGCGTACATTACATTCAAAACATTCTTTCGAAACATTACTTCAGTATATAGTACTTAATAGAAGGGCCTATTCGTGCACCTAGGTACCTTGCGATAGGTATCGTTTGCACAGTACAGATATTAAAATCAGTAAGTGAACACAAGTGCTAGAGTCATTTTTCATCGCGCAATAATTGCACATTGCCTTAAGTACGGTTTACATTGACCGGCGTTTGCGTCGCAGAGGATGCGCGCGCACGCGATAAACTGTGCCTACAAAAACACGCTTGAATCCGAATGCATCCGCATGCATGCGCGCGTATTACGGCAATTGATGCTGCACTCACTGCCACGCGTCACAGGCAATCTCTCTCAGTCCTAATGTGTTCACGTACCGTAATTTTATTAAGAAATGGTTGAATAGGCGAACACAACGGCAGTCGAATGCAGTCGCCAGTGCACTCGAGGAGCTAAGTTCGACGAGCTGGGTGGCTCAGTCGTGAATGACGCGACTTTGACACCAATACTCGTCGGTTCAAACCCCACACAAGACAAACATGTGTGCATGAACATGTCTGTTTGTATTGGTCTCGATGTTTTAAGAGAGGTAGGGCGCATCAAAGCAGCCCGTCAGAGGAAGTACCTGCACCTCACAAAAACCGTAGCCAAATAACAACTCCCTAGAGGGTTGTTGTGTTCTTGCTTGTGAGTGAGGTCACCAGTAAGCTGCTAAGGAGTTGCTGTGTATGCAGCAGGTGAGGCATCGCGTGAGTTATATTAGTATATTAATAAGCGTTAATAGGCGACGGTAATTGCTTTAAATCAGGTGGGTCCTATGCTTTCGTGCCTTCCTAAGTAGTATAAAAAAAAGTGTAGACTAGGATCTTGTACGCTAGGAGCCGCCAGCCGGCTGTCGCGGAGTCTGGGTGACTATTGTCAAATGTGACTACTCGTTTCGATTCAAACATCGCTACTGATATTATAGCGCGCATCATTACTAACTGCCCATGAACTGCCCCCTGTGACTTGGTTTGCGCTTGTCCTGGTATCCCGTGTCAACAGCTTTTTCTCGCTTTCTTTCTTTATTCTCGCTTTCTAACCGTATCGTATATATCTTCACGCCAAGTCCCTTGCGGGGTAGGCAGAGAGAGTGGTTGAGAGAGTAACCGTATCATGATGTTGAATAATAATCTTCCACAAGAACTGGGCTATCAAATGCAAAAATATTTCTTTAAATCTCACTGGTAATTCCAGAGATTAGCGCCTTCAAACAAATGATCAAACAAACAAACTGTTCCGCTTATATATTAGTAGATATAGATGACTCTTTGCCATCTGCGAGTACCGCATACAATACCCACGGCCTACACATCTCATTGTGTTGTATAAACATAGACGGAGGAAACTTTATACTGTTGGTTGTTGCTTTCTTTGCAATCGCTTTGTGTGGGTAATTTAATAGTAGATATCTATCACTCAGTGTAAGCACGATTTGAAAGTAGACTTGTCTAGGCAACTACTATGGTACCTGTTTATCTTGGCATAGCTTACGAGTCATGATTACTTTTTCCAAGTACTAGTGATAAATTTCAGCTCAGTCATTGTAAGCTCTTACTTTTAACACTTTTTCATTCACTTTAATCGGTAATTGATTTTTTTTAATAACGTGTTTGATTATGCCGTTATGGAGGATTTCTAGCATTTAGTTCTTTATTATAAAACGGGAATAAAGATGGCACTGTGTAATTTGTCCGTAAATATAATAAAAAATATTTCTTTTTTTATAACATGATAATAAACCCTACAGAGGGCTTTACCTCACATTTATTCTTATACAAACGTTTATTTGTCTATATTTATGATGCTCATATTATGTATTTTGTGCAGTAGATCTGGGATTTAATGCAAACGTATATTAAAAAAAAAACACAAACAAAGTGTACTCAAAAATTGTATTTACTTACATACTTTTACAATTTATGTTCATTAATGCACATATTCGGGAAATTAGAATATTTGGGAAAATTGAAAATTTTTTGATAATTGAAAGTTTATGAAAAATATTTCAGTTACACTTTACATAATCTTTTGCACTCAACACGCGGTGCGAGTGTGCGAGGTACAAGTACGCGGGGACGTGTGGGCCGGTGGATGACATGATATGGGAGACTTGAATGAAGCTCTATCTGGCGTCAACATGCTTCTAGAGTCTAGAATCTAGACTATTTCGACAAGAGCGAAAATATCTACCTTGATAAAAACTTTTACATAAAAAAGTGAAATCGGCGGCTATTTATCGTTGCTTCAATGTTTGGTAGATTAAGTTCGAATATAAACTTTTTTAGTTTTTTTACTTAACAGAACAAATACTATGACTAAGGCATCTGTTGGCGACAGACCTTTTTAGATATCTTTACCTTTTTTATGAATTTTTATAAATTAGGTTTTAATACTTCTTTGTTTTTGGTATTGACAATTGTATAGTTTTGAGCAGGGAGTATTATATTCTTTGGTTTTGAGTGAAATGTGCTCCGAAATACAAGTTCCTCCTATAATATTATTTTATTTAGCTGCTGCCCTTTACTCCATCCTACGCGACTAACGCCAATTTCATCCTTTTTTGGAGTCGGTTAAAAAACAGATGTACCCCACTACTTATACGCTCACTTACTACTGTTAACATACTCGTATTTATATATGAAATATTTACACAAAATTTGCATCTGCACGGATTTTAATCCACGTGTTTTTGCGACAGTAGGTACTTCTTATTGCTAACTCTATTTTAAATAATGTGTCTCTGAGACATATGTTTATTTATATTCTTTCATTCCGTGTTTGTTTAGAATTATTGCATTAAGATAATTAAATTGTCAAGAAAATAGTACAACTATTTAGGTACCTACTCTACTTGTCTGCTTAATAAAGTGTATTTTGTTGATATTGGGACACGAAAATTTTAGGTCTTGAGGATTCGCTCGGGAGGCGTCCTGTAGGCCGGCCCCGCAAGTCAGTACAAACAAATAAAAATCTCTTATCTGCTGCAACTGCACGATTTCGATGCCGCATTGCTATCTGTATGCTGTCGGCTTTGTTGAGGCTCAATCATCTCTCATTTTAAGGGAAGTTGTACTAAGTTGTGTGGTAATTGCCCCAAAAGTCGAAATCAATTTTGTTGACGTTTGCGTTTCCTGAGTCGTTTTGAGCGGAAGGCCTAACGTATGTGTGTGTGTCTGTATGGGCATGAGGTGTACACGTAGGTAAATAAACGATCAATTTTCTCCCTAGCTTCTGGATCTTTTGGGCTGTTTTATACTGGGTTTATCTTAACGTAGTTTTGCCGTGCCTATATTTTTAGCTTAGCTGGGAGAATATTTTTTAGCTTAATAAATATTAGTAATATTAAAATGAGAAGTCTGCAACTTTGCCATAGTTTATATGCCGCCGCGCCTAGTTATTTATTCACAATAACTTGCGATCCGGCGCCGGCGCGGGCTGTGCGGATCCGGTGCTTATCCGACGTCACGTTTTTTTTTGTATAGAACGTCGGAAAGCATACAAGCATAGGGCCCACCTGATGTAAAGTGGTTAACCGTAGCCTATGAACGCTTGTAATAATTAAGTGTTACTCGCGCGATGCCTCCTCTGCTGCTAACACAGCAACTCCTTAGGAGCTTACTGGCGACCTCCCTCACACGTAGGAACACAACGACCCTCTAGGGAGTTGTTATTTGACTGCGGTTTACTATGAGGTGAGGGTACTTCCCCAAGCGGGCTGCTTTGATGCGCCCTACCTTTCTTAAAAAGAATCAAGACAAACAGACATGATCATGCACATACATATTACTTGTTTGTCCAGTTTAGGAATCTAACACACGAGCGTGGTATCATAGTCGTTCGCACGTTACGCACACCACCGGTGCCTGGGTGGCCTCCGGTGGTAGTGTGGGACTCCCCGTCGGCTGCCCGACGGTATACCCACTAAACAACCCCGCGAATTGCCATCGGCCGCGTTGGTGTGGTGCTCCGGATCTGTCAGCAACAGGGCACCACTGCGACTGGCCAGCCCCTCAGAAGGGGCCCGACTTCTTCACTCTAGGGGCCATCCCGGCAAATTGGGACAGCCCCTCCGGCGGCGGGACCACTATGGGGCCAGGTTCCCATCCTAACCCCTAGTCCCACATATTAGGGAGGCGGCAATAGGTGCGCGTAGCGCCTACGCCGCACTCCCGTCCGCCGTCTCCGGAGCGGGACAGCCTCAGGATCATCCTCCCTGTCCCGCTCCGAGGCCTCCTTCTGGGACATGACCGTCTCACAGAAGGAGGCCACCGCCTGCCAGGCACTGTCACTCCCGAGCATGGAGCGGACCACGCTCGGGAGTGAGAGGTCCGCGCTTAAGCGCGGACACCAGGTCGTGGCGCTGCCGAGACCACCTGGGACACTGCTCCAGCGTATGTTGGGCAGTGTCCTCGGCCGCGCCACAATCGTGGCAGCCCGGCTCCTCCTCCCGCCTCGCAACCCGGTGCAGATACTCACCGAAGCACCCATGCCCGGTGAGCACCTGCACCATGCGGAAGGTGAGGTCCCTGCCACCCCTGCTTATAACACAGCAACTCCTTTGTAGCTTACTGGTAACTTACTCGCATAAACAATTCTCTCTGAGGTGGAGGCTCCTGTTGGGCTGCGGTGATGTCCTCTACGTCTTAAATTAAATAAAAACCTAGTTATGCCTATGTTTTATTTGGTGTACTGTAAAAATCATTTTGGGGTCGAATGAAGTTTTGCATCTGTCGGTTTATTTAGATTAGACTCTGGTGTTATCTCTAAGATGATCATGAACCATTTTCACTTAAGATAAGCTCGGTAGGTACTAATTTAAGTGAATACCTCATGATACAATTACATGTCTGTGTGTTTTATACTTCTTCAAAAAGTCTATATTTATATATATATATATATATATATATATATATATATATATATATATTTGGTTCGGACATGTAGAAAGAATGCAGTATGAAAGAATAACGAAGCAGATATACAATGCAAAAGTGGAAGGATGTAGGAGCCGAGGAAGGCCGAGACTTACCTACCATGACCAAATTGGTCGTGTTCTATCAGAAGGTAATGTCAGGAGCACTAGAAACCGGCGAGCGTGCATGAAAAGAGCAATGAATGTTAAAGACGCGAGTGAGGTATGTATGGATCGAGTCACGTGGCGCTCGGTTCTCTCTGCCTACCCCGTAAGGGATTTGGTGTGAAGTTATAGATAGATAGATATATATATACGATATTCCTACTTTGTAGTTTTTATGTGTATATCATATATTAGCCAATTGTAAACCGATTATGAATATCGTTTTTTTTAAATACCTCATACCACGTATGTTGAATAGACAGAAAGATAGAATTATTATTGAACTGAGTTTTTTAACCATAGCAATTATTATATCGAATCTTTAGGTCAAGAATCTGTTTCTGCAAGGAACAGAGGTGCCTCATCGTCATTTTCAGCCACAAAACTGAGTTCACCTGCACGTAGTACACTCTGCAGTCTAACATAAAAAAGTAAAAAAGAAGATGGTAGAGTACAGGTAGGCGGCACAGCGCAGGGAAAGGCGTGTCTCTACATTATGCAACACTGTATCTAAATAACAACTCCCCGGATGGTATTCCTGCCAGTGAGTAAGGTCACAAACCGGTGTGGTGTTGTTAGATAGTAGCGGGGGTGTCAATACGCGCTTCTCGTAAGAGAGAGAAAGTTTATTTGACACCCGACGTAGTATGGATAAAACCGGTGTGTGGCTTACACGACCGTAAAGTTTTACGTGAATATGTCTTTTTTTTTATACAACGTATCATACAAACATACGGTCCACCTGATGTAAAGCAGTTACTGTAGCCTATTAACGCGTGTAATGTAGCCACCGAGCTCGTCAAAACCTCGTAACGGGTGAACGGGCAGTAAGCTATAGACATTATATGACGCAGTGAAATGATCGCATAATAGCGTCTTTTTCATCCCGCCGCCGCGCGCGTGCATTACAGTTCTCACTCAATATAACGAATTCTTTGATTATTTAGCTATCAAGTAGTGTAAAAAAAATTTAATGTATACGATAAATATATAACTACAACATCAAACTGTTTACCCCTGTTTAGTAATTATCAGTTTTCTAAAGCAAATTTAGTGAAGTATTCCATCAAAATAACCGGTTTAAAGGGTGTGTTTTCATCTCGACCGCGCGTCGCCTTCTATGTTATGTGTATAAATATTATCATTTAATACATCAAGTACATATTATATGAGGATAAATGTGGGTTAGTAGTTAGGTTATTACAGTCAAGGCGATCGTTTATTGTAGACAGTGCTGTTAAGTCGTAAACGGTTTCAGAGCATTTGTGGTTTGCTTTCATAAAAAAATATATTTATCAATTGTAATACTATTGAAGTTTACAGAATTTGTACCATGATTTCATTACGTGTTACATTTTTGGATATTCGTGGATACGACTAACAATTTTTTTTTACTTTTGTTCGACGTGGTGGTGCAGTGGTTAGTAACGCTACTTTCACATCAACGCTCGTGGGTTCATTTCCCACACAAGGCAAACATTTGTGTGCGTGAACATTTCTATTTATCTTGGTCTGGGTGTTTTTAAGAGAGGTAGGGCGCATCAAGCCTGTCCTAAATATCTGAGCGATTCGAGCCTACTGACCAATGGGGACATATTTTAACCAATAAACTGTTAGGTACCGCGACGTTGATCCGTGAATTAGCCAATAAAAGCTGCGCATTGTACTTTACCCTCTAACTAGTAACGATGAATTGAATTGCTACGTAATATCCGTTTCATCGGCTCTCTGTGATAAGATGCAGATACGCTTGGTTATAGGTCGGAAAACGATGATCAGGCACTTCGACCGAGTCATCGCGTCTAGTCGAGATCATCGCGTCCGAGCGACGTGATAATCCACCGACTCCTAACGGTGAATTGAGTTACTACGTAATATTAGGCTCGTTAGTTCTCCATAGGTTGCTTTCTTGATGTAAGCATTTATACAATCGAAGTAAACTAGTCAACAATAGGTTTTCGTCATATTTATGTAAATGTATGTAATAATTTACATAATCAAAATATTTTATATATATTATTAGATATAAACATTATTCTTCAATGCTGGTAAATAAAAGCCGGACTTTGTACTACAACGTAAACAATAATGCGTAAATTAATTATATTGTATTTTTGTGTGCGCTTTATCTTCGCCATTCATTGAAAGCTGAGATGCTCCAACTATTGACTTATATATATATTAACTAGCTGCTGCCCGCGGCTCCGCCCGCGTGGAGTCAAATAACGTAGCCTATGTGTTAATCCAGATCATAATCTATCTACGTGCCAAATTCCATTCAAACCCGTTCAGCCGTTTAAGCGTGAAAGAGCAACAAACATCCATCCGTACATACAAACTTTCGCATTTATAATATTAGTAGGATTAACATATACTGAGTTACTTTCCTCGTACTTCTTATAATCCTATCCCAACATGGCAGGCAGTATGTTATAAATACCTATCAATATGTAATCAATACTTCAGATTGTATGAGCAGTGATAGCCTAGTGGATATACAACCAGGCTATTGATCAAATGGTCCCCGGTTCGAAACCTGTCATGTACTACTATATTCGTGTTTTGTTATTGTCACTTGTTCGGCGGTGAAAGAAAACATCGTGAGTAAACCCGCAAGTCCAAGATATTATATTTCGGAGGGCGTGTGACCTTACCTAAGAAAGGTCCGGTTTTCCCTCTGGGATGTGGAGATCTAACGGCGGTCGTTTCATGTTGACGAGCTCGGTGACGCAGTGGTGAAACGCGTTGTTACACTACTTTGACACCAACGCTCGTGGGTTCGATTCCCACACAGTACAAACATTTGTGTCCATGAACATGTCTGTTGTCTTGGTCTGGGTATTTTCTATGTATAATAAGTATGTATTTACAAAAAAAAATGTATTTACGTATGTTTATCAGTTGTTTAGTACCCATAACACATGCTTCGTTTACTTTGGGGCTAGATGGCGCTGTGTAATTTGTCCGACAATATTTATATTTATTTATGTAAAATCAGTATTTTCGTCAAATCCTTAGTCTTAGGTAACGGTCCCCGCCAATCCTCACGGATTAGGAAACGGGATAACGCTGAGAAGAAGATGGCAGGTAGTGTTATGACTTTTACAGGTACGTAATTACCTGTCAACACGTAATCAACACTTCCCAAGTTTATAAACAAGCACGTACGTATTACGAAATGTCTTATTGCATATCCTTGGTTGATAATTTCCTAGTGACGCAAATATGCAGGACAATGGTCAAATTATGTCGAGATAGGTGGAACGTAGGTTAATATTGCTATAAGTGTTTCTGTGACTCATTTCTTATCTTAGCTATCAATTTGGTTTCTGTATACATCACTCAAAAAAGTCCACCTGTGAAAATAAACGAATTACGGATATTAGCCGTAATTCGGTTATTTTTACTGAGGTAAATAACTAGTCAGTTTGATAATAAACAGTCTGCAAATTATTCGATATGTAGAAGTCATGTTGCTGGAAATAAGTCTTGTAATTTTAACTAAGCCAATTGGATATTATGTGAGATTCTGATAAGTTTTAATTTGCTGAAACACGGGTTTGCTTGGTTGGTGCGTTGACTACGAGTATTCGGTTCTGCTCGAAAAAATCCGCTATATTATGATCTCTAAATAGTGGTTTCTTGCTAAAATTCGTTGAAATATATTACGTAATATCGTCGTGTTAAATTTCATAGAATATCAATGCTTATATATCATCAGAGTCTATAATATACATATAAATAAATGAGCAATTCTTATATACATATA
Organism: Pyralis farinalis; assembly: GCA_947507595.1. NCBI lineage: Eukaryota > Metazoa > Arthropoda > Insecta > Lepidoptera > Pyralidae > Pyralis > Pyralis farinalis. Next base: position 10,867,465 of record OX382258.1, on the reverse strand, counting down.
TCTCAAAAACGTCCCAGCCGTTCAACAATTTGGATCAAATTTTGTATTTAAAATAAAGTTAAACTTTTTTAAATATAATGTCTTTCTGTGTGAAAAACAAAACCGAATTTACATAAACAAACTAATACATGCTATTCAGTATTGCCATAATAACGTATTTGATCTTTTGATTTATTCGTTTAAACACATGTCCCCAACCCCACTAACGGCCTTGTTTATTTGCACACATTTTTCTCCTATTATTTTAAATGAGGAATTCTTTTAAATTTAAATATATTCCCTGTATCTCGAAAAAGGCTGTAACAATTTGAATCAAATTTTGTATTTACTTAAAGTTTCTTGAGGAAGTGCGATTTTATAAAAAAATCTTAAAAACGCCGAGTGTGAAGCTCTATTGACGCGATACTATTATTTATATGATGAAAATTTTTGTTTCTCTTTCCAAGTAATCAGTTTCACAAGATATTTTTTGGAACGAACATGAAAGTTTCTCTTTAACGTTTATAAGTCGCTACTTGCTCAATACTTGAATATTAGGATCGTGCAAATCGAAATCATTATAATTAACAGTTTATTACGACTTGTGTGAATAAGAAAACACATCGAAATGTATTATATTTGAAAAATAATGTGTGAAAAAACATTTTGTAAACATTTATATGTTTTCATCTATATAATTTATCGTACCGTAATTACGGATGTAGTTCAACATTACACGGCTCGTTTAAATTAGGTATCATTATATTATTACGGTTATATAAGGTAATGAACGACATTATAAATGTTTATACAACCGACTGCGCATTGTGATGAATAATTGTTCTATCCCCCACAATCTCATCACATGATAGCTGTTATAATAAGTTCTACTTACAGGCGACATAACTGTTATATAATAGTCAATTTATATTAAATAATGCAATTATCGGTGTTTTCAAGCATTTAAATATATAGGACAATTAAGTTTACATTTGAAGATCATGTTGTTGTCAATACATTGTTGTTTTATGGGGTACATATGTATTTTAAAAGCTAAAACCCACGGAGGCGGGAAAAGCGGGAAATTCGGGAGGGATCCGGGATGGGATTTTTTTATAACACAGTCGTATTTGTATGCAACCTGTCACGCAAAAAGCGGGCACCTACGCACCGCGCCCTAGTGATTTTTTTCTATGTCTATGGATGCTTCCATAGAGTTGTTCCCAACATAAAAACGTTGACGAACGCGGTGACGCAGTGGTGAAACGCGCTGTTACGCTACTTTGATACTAACACTCGTGGGTTCGTTTCCCACACAGGACGAACATTTGTGCGTGGATGAACATGTCTGTTTGTCTTGTCTTTTTAAAAGAGGTACGGCGTATCAAAGCAGCCCATCTGGGGAAGTATCTCCACTACTTACTTACGTGTGTTAGCGGCGGAGGTGGCTAGTGTTATTTAATTTATTGCAGTTTTTATAGGCTTCAGTAATCGCTTTACCTCAGGTGGGCGGTATGTTTGTATGTCTCCTGACGTTGTATAAAAAGAATCCGTTGTTTTCCTTCACAATGCCCAAAAAATACAGAATTAGTTTTAACGAGTGAGTGAAATTACGTTACAACTTCATTGAAGTCTGTCACCAGTAATTATTTCATAGAGAATTTATGCTGGTGCTGTTATTTTATGCTCATGCGTCATGAAGACTTACAAGAGCTTCCCCTTGACCTAGAATCATGTACAGCTTATGACATACATGGCGTGACAAGTACGCACCTTTAAGTATGTACACAATAATATGTGCTACATTACATTAATCTTTTAGGGAGGGCTACTACATATTGGATTAGTCTAGTCTAGATAGAACTGAGCGCCATAAGGCGCGATTCTTACATACCTCACTCGCTTCATTTCTCATTCTTAGCTCTTTTCGTGAACCGCGAATAATACCCGTGAGTTAAAGGAGATAGAATTAGTGGTACGCAAGCCATGTTTAAAATTCCATATCACCTCTCGTTTCGCAGCGGAAGCCGGCCCTAAGACGGAAGGCAACCTCCCAAGGTAAACTGGCGTCAATGTCCTGTTATCAGTACTACGTCGTTTGATAGTTTCCGCGAATGCTAATTTATCCAAGAGCTTGCGAGGAAATAGTGGTAGGAAATAGTCACCTATCGGATGTGGAAACGAGTTGCTGTTGTTGGAAAAAGTCGACTTTAGTTAACTTTAGATACTTGAATACGATAAGGTCTTCTACTATAATAGGATCGTGTTATATAGTTTAGGTATATATCCCACAGAATACTACTATTTTAAACTGGTTCACATCTGTTGCTAAACTCTGCAAAAACCAAATGCATCATATTTGGTCTTCAATAAAGAAGAAAAAATTTCGTCTTCAAAAAGTAGGAGGAGGGAACATTTCTATCAGAGCAGGTGCAAGTTATAGTATAAGTTTGGACGAAGGTCAAAAAAGTACGGTAAGGTTCCTAAATAAGATAGTTTTATAAATAAACTAGCGACAGGGCGTTTGCTGCTGGTTGTGCGTATCCCGGTATCCCGTGGGAACCACTTTTTCATACTTTCTTTTTCCTCGACTAACTTCTAAAGGTCGTATCGTGATGCTGAATAGCGTATAACCTTCCTCAAGAACGGACCCATCAAATGCAAAAAAAGAAAAATCCGATTGGTACTTTCAGAGATTATATTTAAACAATTAAACAAACTTCCGTTTTATTTAGAATAGTAAAAAAAGGGATTGAAGGATCTAACAATCTCAAAAAAATGTGTTCTTTCAGTACAGTTATCACTATCTATATTTATAATTGCACGGATAGGATATAATATCGCAAAAGTTAAAGGTAGGTAAAGGCAACACTGTTCAGTAAATTTTTTCTCCTATGTGAACCGATTTTCTTAATTTTTTGTTTAATAGCTTAAAAAGAATAACTTCAGTGTTATCCATAAAATTACTTTGTAAAATTTGAAAAAAAAATGACAACACGTATTTTCCTCAAAAAATGAGTAATTAATTATTTTGCTTTTTTTATTTATGACTTGAATTCATGCTAATTTTCCTGTACCACCACAATTTGTACCAGCACAATAGTCGATTTGATCAAGTACTGTCGAAATCTCATCAATTTTTTTTATAATCGTTTTTACAGTTGCTCTTCGTTCAGTTGCGTTTCTCTAGTTTTTGCTAACTCGCTTTCCTGTTTTGAATGAAGGACACGTGCGATCTACACCATAAATTGAATATTGTTCAATCTAGTCTAACTCGTGGGTTCGATTCCCACACAGGACAAACATTTGTGTGCATGAATATGCCTGTTTGTCTTGGTCTGGATGTTTTTAAGAGAGGTTAGGCGCATCAAAGCAGCCCATCTGGGGAAGTAGATACCTCTCAGAAAACCGCAGCTAAATAATAACTCCCTAGAGGGTTGTTGTGTTCCTGCGTGTGAGTGAGGTCACCAGTAAGCAGCTAAGGAGGCATCACGCGAGTGATACTTAATGTATTACGAGTGTTCACCGGCTACGGTAATCGCTTCACATCAGGTGTGCCGTATGCTTGGTTGCCTTCCGAACTATTCCGAAGTTAAGTGTAAAAAAAACAAGAGATAAAAAATATTTATTTGCCATTAGGCTCTCACGGTCACTTAAACACGTCTTACATTCTTTAAATCGGATCCCATTGTATCTTATTTCTAATAGAAGCCAATTGTCTTCCTTACTGTATCTTCACGCCAAGTCCCTTGCGGGGTAGGCAGAGAGAACCGAGCGCCATAAGACGCGGTCCTTGCATACTTCACTCGCTTCTGTGACATTCATAGCTCTTTTCATGCACGCTCGCCGGTTCCTGGGGCTTCTGACATCACCTTCTGATAAAACACGACCAATTTTTGACCAAGTCTTCCTTACTTCATTTATAATCATTTTCCTCAAGAAAGCTTTCAATTGATTAAGAAATTATCATTAATTATTTATACGGAACTCTTTCAACGGCTATCTCAGTTACAAAAACAGTCAATTAAATGTGCCTCGCTCCATTTCGCCTTCTGATTGACTCCGGCAAAAAGAGCAGCTTCAATTCAGGAAGTCATGTCGTTCTGACTGACTGCTGGTATTGATGGGAAAAATAACTTGAGTAGGTACACACAGCGATAAGTCATGTTAAACACTTATTGTACCATTTTGAGTCTTATTGCGTGCGCCATAAGAACGGTACAAAGGGTCGAACAGTAGCTGAGGTGTCGCTGTACATGTCGGGTTGATGGTTAGTTTTCCCGGTGGCTGTCCAGGATATCTAATACTTTCAGCTTATTGAATCATAGTTTTCGTAGATTTTTCCTTTCTTTTTATACAACGTATACAAGCATACGGCCCACCTGATGTAAAGCGGTTTTCGTAGCCTATAAATGGTTGTAATACATTAGGTATCACTCGGGCGATACCACCTCTGCTGCTAACACAGCAACTACTTACAAGCTTACTGGTGACCTTACCCACACGCAGGAACACTACAACCAGAGAGTTGTTATTTGGCTACAGTTTTTATTTGAGGTGGAAGTACTTCGAGCTAGCCTGCTTTGTTTGATGCACCCTACCTCTCTTAAAAATCGTATACTAAAAAGCTTATTGAATCATAGTTTTTGTAGAATTAACCACCATTACATGCAATTTGATGCAAAAAAGAAATTTCAAATGCTTACGAATGTGCTTGAACATTTAATGTTTCAGAATTTTTAAATATCATAGGAGAGGTAGGGTACATCAATGCAGGCTGACTGTTGAAGTGCTTCCTACTACCCTACACCAACCCTGACTCATATCCCACTGCAGAGATACGAGTTCTCAACCGAGAGGGTTCAGAGCATACTCCACCACGCTGCTCAACTGCGTATTAGCGGAGGCCAGCGTTTTCCAGCCGCTCGAAAACCACTGACGTAACGACTGTCATCTATTGACAACTGCCGAGACGAACGACTTAACATGCCGAAGTCGAAGCAGCTCAAGATAGAGTTCAGACTTGCTGTCGACGTTGCTTAACCTGCGTGTTCGGTTAGAATAACACGCGCAATGATGTCACTGAGCTTTCTTTGAAGCTCTGCTCTGATCGAGAAGTGCCTTCACCTCACAGAGAACAGGTTTTATATGTTCCTGGGAGGGAGATTACCAGTAAGCTCCTAATGAGTTGCTGTATTAGCAATGGCGATGCCAACGCGCGAGTAATTCTGCCTGTATTTCAAGCATACATGAACTACGGGAACTACTACTGTTTGACGAGTCTGGTGATGGAGGGATTTGCAATGCAGGTTCGATTTCCATGCAAGACAAACATTTGTGTGCATGAACTGGCTGTTTTCAAGAGAGGTATTATCAATGCAGGCTGACTGTTGAAGTACCTCTACCTAACAGAAAACCGCGGCCAAGTTAGCTCCTAAGGAATTACTGTGTTAGCGGCAGGGCAGTAGAGGATGAGCAATACTTTCTGTATTAGGTACGAGCGTTCATAGTACGGTAATCATTTTAGATCAGAAAAGCCATGTACCTCCCGCCATTCATTATCTAAACAAATCTATAAAAACCGCTCGACTGCACATGGAGGCACCCCGCGCTCACAAAAATGTAGTGTTTTAGTGAATATTTTACCCAATAAGCCGATAAATGCCACGATTTTGATCGGCAACTAGCCAATAAGAGTTACGCGTTCTACTTTGCCCCTCGACCCGTAGCGGTGAATTGAGTTACTAAATAATATCGATCTCATTGGCCCTGCGTAAGTTATTTCCTGGTTATCTTATGCTTTTTTTAATTTTATTATCGTATGGTTATCATACATAAGCGTAGGTTACATGTGACAGGGGACTCCTAGTAAGCAAATAAAACTGTATACAAAAAACCTAAAAGTCTAGACACAGTATTTGGGTTATGTTTTCGTATGCCAGCCGTGTAGCGTGTTGCTAGTTAGATATTAATCGCCTGAGTTCCGAACGGCCTCCCCAGTAAACAAATATCATTAACATGACTGTACCAAGGTGGGCTATCGACAATTTCCCTCCAGGGTCGCCGTGGCATTATTAGGGACCAAGGTCATAGCGACCTTGCCGCGTAAAGGTATCTGATGTGGAAATATTTTTCTTAACATGAATTACAGGGTAGACGACATTTATGGTTTGAGCAGGGACTGCTCAGTGGAAAAACAACCGGCGTATTGATCAACTGGTAGCCAAACAGAATCCTGGCATGTACCACTAAACACGTCCAAGAAATTATTCGACCGTGTGACCTAACTTAAGAAAGGTCTAATTTTCCTTCTGGAATGTGGAGATCTGATGGCAGTCGCTCTATATAAGGATCAGTGTCAGTGTTAGCGGACCCCGCCAATTCTAATGGATTAGGATTAACGCTAAGAATACAGTTTTAGACAAGGTTTAGAGACAAACAAGCATGCGGTTCACCTGATGTGGTTGTCTCCCTCGCTGCTAACACAGCAATTCCTTGGGAGCTTACTAGTAACCTCACTTACTCGCAGGAACGCGACAACCCTGGTTGGGAATTGTTATTTGGCTGCGTTTTAGTGTAAGGTAGAGAAAGTTCTCCGATCGAGCTTATTGACGCTCTCTTAAAAACATCCAGACCAAGACATACAGACATGTTCCAAAAATCTAATTTAAAAGAATAAAATTTTATGTAAAATGATGCCGCTGTAATGATACATTTTCCTTTTCTTTTCGATATTTATGTCGTTATTGTGGTTTTTAAAAAAAGGAAGTAGCTGAGCAGACTACGTAGATAACTAAAGCGCGGTGTCTTCCAACCCTGGATAGTGCAGGTTATGCGATTTGCTAGCACGGCGGGCGGAAGGTTTCCCCCCGGCCTGCTGCAGCAGCCGAGTCCACTTCGATCCCCTTCTTCGGCACGACCATTGCAACAGGGTTTCTGCGCAGGTCAGCTCCTAGGGGGAAGATTATGTGATCCCGAGTTCGAGAACCCTACTGACCTGCGGGCGGCCAGCGGTCAGCTGTTCGACCGGATGTCGTTGACGGTGGCGGTTCGAATTTCCGGCGGTCCTCCCACTGCCTGCACAACTTCTCGAACAACTGGCAACCTTACTCACACACAAGAACACAACAAATCTCCGCGAACTTTTATTTAGCGGTCTTTTGTAACGTAGAGTAAGACGTTCACACGTTTTAAGAAGAAGAGCACCATTACAGAAATATCTAAGACGGCGGAGCACAGAACCATAGTAAAATCAAATAAGTAGGCCGACTCGAGCCCTGAGCGAACAATAATAGCCTAAACACGTAGGGATGTCGCTTATAGTTTATACAATCGTCAAAAATGCATAGTCTATCTATATACAAAACAATTTTCCCCTGTAGTGGAATCATCAGGGATCTATAACACAAAGTTTTTCTTAATTATTTTTTGTACATAGACTATGTCGAACACTCGCAATGTCTGTCGCCTCTCAAATTTCTGAAATGTACTAGGAAGCTCTTGGTATTGCGATAAATAATAAATATAAAAGATGGATAAAAAACATATAAAAATACAGCTCTCGTGTTTAATACTTAAACAAGTCAAAATTTTTTAAAACGTCCTTCATTTCTCATAGTATAATTTGTTAGAAGCGATGATAAAATGCACGAACGACACTCCTCGTGTTGCAAGCGTACATGGGCATATTCACATCAGGCGAAACGCGTCCGTGTTTATATCGGAGGTTTATTAAAAAAAATACAAACTGTAATAAAGGATTTTCGAAATATCTATCTAAAATACCCTCGTAGAGTACACGACGTGGGGTTGCCGTCATGCGTGGCTGTTTGGTGGAAAGTCCGAAAAGACATTCGCAAGCAACAAGGATATCTATTCTGCATTATCATTCTCGCTGCCAGCGCTTTACCCAACATCGCAGGAGCTCTGTCGACATATAATTTGTTCGAGCTATTCAAACTGCTGTATCATTGTCATAAATCAAGATATACACACTTTCACTCGTTGGCCTTACAAAAGCAAACCCCATAAACGGGGATCAAAGCGGCCGGTACGTTCTCCAGGGTCATCACATCATTAGAGTGCAAGTTCACTGCGGCCTTGCTGAGTAATGGCTTTATGCCCGAAGTTCAATATCGCAGTCACGCGATGTTACCCCATTTCGACCCCTATAAGGTTTGGGCTAAGGTAATCCGTGTATATCGATAAACTATTTTTTTTTTTGCTTTCTTTACGTGGCAGGTGGCGTAATATGTCCGTAGCCTATACACGCTGGCAAGAATGTGTATTACTCGCTTGTTGTCACACCTGCTGCTAACGCACCAGGTTCCTGTTCTCCATAATCGCAGGAATAGAACAGTAGGATATTGTTATCTGGCCACAGTAACTCGAATGTATTTTCGCAATCAGGGAGTTAAATATATATCGTTTGCCAATCGGCTAGGTGTACCACTTGTATGCGAGATTAGCTTTGATTCTAAAGATGACGGAGGGTAATTTTTTGATTTTTCGATATACTTTCGGATAATAATAAGATATTGATTGGCTGACGATATGTCAATGCACGACACATCCATTTATGATCAATTAAAAAATCTACAGAATAACAAAATGTCAGGATGAAATCACGGGATATGCAACTCCTTACTAGACCCTAATTTAAAAGTAAAAGGTTGATATTAATATTAGTTTACAAATTTTATACTCTAGAATATAGATTCAAAGTTTCAATTTCAGATCTGCCGATATGATTTTCAATCATGAATATGTTTATGTATATTAGTATTTTATATATTTTTTTAAATAATTATATATCATTTACAATATCTGAGCTAATATCTCTGTATCGTTTCTATTTTTTTATGTTATCCATCTAACAACAATTGGTTTTAACTATAATTATCCGTCAATAATTTTAGTCAACCAGAGATATATTTTTATTGGCTGCGTTCCTAGACCCAGTTCGACTTCGATCAATATAATTTACAAGGAGTTATAGCTACAGGCGGTCTGAACTCTGCGACTCCATGGGGTGCGTCGTATTTACTTTATTAAGACGCTTATTGTCGCCATGGGTATAAAGGTTGCCACAAAAAAAATTTTAATTATTACGACGAATTAAAAGAAATATAGGTATTTACAATTATAACACATGCATACTCGTAAGAAAATATTTGATAAGGGCTATTTAATCAAAAATCACAGATATCATAATATTAAATTTTCACGAAGAACACGCATAAATTTATATATTTATTATTTTATCGATATCGACTTATTTCTAAGTTCATCATTTTGCGTCGGTCTTGTCGCTCCTCAGGGTTGCCACAAGGACACTGTGCTCAGTCATGGCCGAGGCACAACCTTGCTGGCTTGTACTTTCTAAGTTTTTATCAGACCCTTTTGTATTCCTTCCGGTTTGCTGCCGGCGAAACGAGTTGCTTACTTTCCGTTCTTGTTATTAAGAGGCTAAGACATTGACGTCTTTAGGGTTCCTTACTTAAAATGGTTAAACGAACCCCTATTAATGTAACTGTGCTGTTAGTTTCGGGTCTAGCTCACAAACGGAATGACTATTTAGCTATTACTTAGACTATTAAGCCTTCAGAACCCGTTAACACGGGTTTCGAAGGGTTAACCCTTCGAAACCCGGCTGGTCGTATACGACCGCGAAATGTATGGGAAAACATATATATAGGGTTGTGACTGCTCAAAGGAGGATTTTCACAAATCGATTAGGTACTAGGTGTTTTCTGTGAGTAAGTGATATTTTAGACAACTGTGTACCGTTTCTAATATTTATTGGGATCCTCGCATTCCCTTGGTCCCGTATAAATTTAATGACGTAACGAGGTCTTTTTATCACAATTCTTAGTCCTAGCGTTATCCTGTTTCTTATAATCTCTTAGGATTGACGTGATCCCGCTATTTAAAATAATATTTGGCAAAGATACGCATTTTGACATGGAGTAACTGCCATCAAACCTCCATAAAACAGACGGTAAATTAGACATTGATTAGATCACACGTCTTACGAAATATAATTTCTTGGACGCCACCGTGCAAGTAATAATTGCAAATCCTACTAATATTATAAATGCGAAAGTTTGTATGTATGGATGTTTGTTGCTCTTTCACGCTTAAACGGCTGAACGGATTAGAATGAAATTTGGCACGTAGATAGATTATGATCTGGATTAACACATAGGCTACGTTATTTGACTCTACGCGGGCGGAGTCGCGGGGAGCAGCTAGTATGTACATAAAGCCGAAAGCGCGGACTTAGTGGTACATGGCCATGTCAGAATTCGAATCAAGAACCACTCGGTTAATTAGCTGTTATCAATATCCACTAGACTATCACCTGCTCTTTCTCTTTTTATCAACATTATGTTTATGAAACCACTTTCATACGTGAAATTAGGTAACCGATTTTATGCTTTTCCCTTTTTTTTATACCACTAAGGTGGAAATCAAGCATACGGCCTGCCTGATGGTAAACAGTCAACGTAGCCTATGGACATTTGCAACACCAGGGGTGTCACTCTAAAAACGTCTTCACGCATTTCTTGAAGAACTCCATGCTGTAGTCCTTTGCAAAAACCTCGGCTGGGAGCTCATTCCACAGCTTGAGAGTTCTCGGAAGAAAACTTCTCTGGAACCGCACAGTACGCGACCATTGCGGTTCCAACGTGTGAGTGTGTACTCCCCGCCGTCGGCGAGCGGTGCGGTTATAAAAAGTAGCTATCCGTATCATTTCGAACAACTCTTCAGAACGCACACCGTTGTATAATCGGTAGAACACACAAAGGGAGGCAAAATCTCTCCTTGTGTATGGTGTGTAATTGTGTCGAGCTCATTGAATATTGTACACAAAACTATTATATATTTAATACACTTTTACACTGTGGTACTCGTAGTTATAAAATACTTGATTATCTTTTATTCACTCTCGCCCGAGTCAGTGCGCCTAAGGAATGCTTTGCCAGACGATATCCGGAATGCTCAATCTCTTTGATCTTTCAAAGATCATGTCATACATCACTATCTTTCTCTTAATCAGCTTTATTGTGTTTATTATTTACCCCTCAGCCTCATTAGCTCAATTGACTGTGGAATATACATGTTTTTCAATGTTCAAATTAAGGTTTAACATATGTATGTTTATCTTCCACTTAAGTTTTCCACTGCACTGTAGTACTGTAGTGATAATATGTGCTTATAGGTATATCTTTTCTTGATCTATTGACAAGCATACCCTCATTCGTAATCTTATTAGAAATTTAAATTTATTCTTGTACGTTTTTTTACATAAAATAACAATCAATCGTACAAATCTTTTGTATAGTTAAACACATATGTAGTTGTATTGAGACTTATTTACATAGAATAGCTAATTAACACAACCATTTTGTATGATGACCCTTCTCGATTTTTATCTAATCGGATGTCTGTATTCAACAAACCGAATAGTACCTTGTATTATTTGATTATTTATTTTATCTTGTTATCTGTCTATTTAATATCTCAAAATGTTAATGCACTCACTCCGGTATGCGTAGTCTAGTCTACGCTTTATAATTGTGTGTATGTGTACATTTGAACAGATTTTTAAAACTTCAATAAAATAAACGATAAAATAAGTGATAATTGACATTCGTGATAAATGATTTTTACATTTTCAATTTATAATTGTTTATTTAAAAGCCATGTGTAAATTTGAAATGTACAAATGTTCAACATGTGTACAATCGTTCGTAATAAAAACTTTTAACTAAACGAGACGTGTGTAAATTGATCATTTGTAAAACATTGTGTGTGTTTGTATTGTATTGAATACACTTAATGTAAATATTGTAGAGGTGTTACTACAAGGATCCCATTATCGTATATTATTTAATACGTCAAATAAAGTGCGATAAGTGGTATTATGATACGAGTACCGCAACCGAGGAAGTTTCGGTCACATTCGACATTGGAACTAACTTACATAAAACCCAGAAATGAGATACTATTGAGCTCTGTTTCTACTAGACTAAATTATCGTGATCCTTGCACGTACACTATTACAAATACAGAAATACAAAAATATAAAAATATTTAGTTCTATAACATGATCACACTTTTAGACTAACAACGTAAACATAGAGTTAGCAGAATTTTTTTTTACCACTAATGTGGCAATCAAGCATACGGCCTGCATGATGGTAAACAGTCACCGTAGCCTATGAACATTTGCAACACCATGTCTACTTGTGCTAGAATAATTTTGCTGTTCACTATTATCTATTTCGTACAGTTCTTAGTTAAATGTATGGATTAAACACATATTATTTTGAGAGTATAGCAGATTTTTTATGCATCACGTACCTTTTTTTGTTTTAAAAAAAATTTAAATATGCATTCTTAAAAAGCGACAATGAAACTTTAAGAAATATATATATATATATATATAAATTTTCGTCGCATTATTGTCGAACATTTTTGTCAGGCAACAAATTTCTATACAAATGTTTTCTTTATTTTTTCTTGTAAGACATGTCAATCGAGCACAAATCGATGGAAATGAATAATTGAGGAGTCGCTATCAGCACCTCTGACTTCCATCATCTATTGGTTCACGCCAAATCCCTTGCGGGGTAGGCGGAGAGAACCGAGCGCGACGTGACTCGATCCTTACATACCTCACTCGCTTCTTTAACATTAATTGACTTTCATCATCATACCGGTTTATTGGTTCCATATTATTGTCATCTAAAACTACATTCAATTGTTAAGTTTTACAGACAATGTCAGGAGCCAAACATACATACGACCCACCTGATGTAAAGTGGCTACCATTACCTATGAACGCGTACAAAATAAAGAGTATCGCTCGCGCGTTACTACCTCTGCGTTCGGTGGGTGTTATCAAGCGGTTGTCTTCTGTGAGATGGATGCGCTTCCCCAGTCAGACTGCTAGGATGCGCCCTACCTCTCTTCATAATGCAACAATTAGAAGTAGTTGAAATTCCCACGCACGGCAGATATTTGTGTGTTTCAATTCAATACTATTAATTGGATACTACGAATTAATTAGTTGATAGATTAAGGCGGTAGTTTTTATCGCATGAACTAAATGGTGACGGAAGCACACAAAGCTGGTGACATTTGTTACATCAATGTGCATATGGATACAAAACCCCTACTTATCGACACTTACAACCCATAAAAATGATATCACCGCCTGATAATTCTTCTGTCTAATTTCTCCGTAGATCACGTTATCTGGTGAATGACTTTTACATTCTTTGAACGTGAATAATAACGTTACGTAAATAAGTGCGTAATACCGTAAGCGGGTGTGTATTTGCTTTATTATTCAATTCGGTTCTCGTGGTTTGTCATAATTGAGACTTGAGGACTTACCACAATATTTCACGTAAATAGGAAACACAAAGCAATGAGTTACTATTATATGTAAAGAATTTTATTCCTTAACATAACTCTTTACATATAATAATAACTCAAGAGGATAATAACTTAGGAATTAAATAAACTGCTTGTTTTTATTTACTTATTACTAGCTGTGCCCGCGACTTCGTCCGCGCGGAATAGTTTTTTTTTTATTATTTATTTATATTAATAAAAATAAATAAAATTTCTAAAATAAAGTAGGCTAAGTTACTCCTTATTACATTAGCTACCTGCCAGTGAAAGTCCCGTCAAAATCGGTCCAGCCGTTTCAGAGATTAGCCGGAACAAACAGACACACGGACAGACAGACAAAAATTGTAAAAATATTCATTTTGGTATATGTACTGTGTATACATCCATATGCATTTAGTAAAAAGCGGTTATTTTAATATTACAAAAAGACACTCCAATTTTATTTATCTCTATAGATGTATAGATATGTTTATACCAAAATTTATAGAATTCGTATACGCGAAGTATACATCCAAATGCTAAATTACCTCCACGAGAATGCCATAGCTTGTGTCCCCCTCCATAAGAAAACTACATTTCGGCTTGAAAGAGGAGTTAGACAGGGTGATACAATTCCTCCTAAAATTTTCACACTGGCGTTGGAATTGGAAAATATATTTCAACAGATGGAGTGGAAAGATAAAGGATTGATGGTGGACAGAGAAAGACCCTCAAAGCTGCGATTTGCGGATGATCTGGTTGACATAACAGACAACGTGGAAGATATGATGTCTATGATTTTAGAGTCAAGGACAGTTTCATCAAAAGCTGTCCTCAAAATGAACAACGGGAAAACAAAGATTATGACCAATATGGCAGACATAGTAAACTATCAGTTACCAGTAGAAACAGTGACCGAGTATATTATATACCTTGGGCATAAAATAACTTTGGACTACGAAAACCAGACGGCAGAAGTAGAACGCAGAATTGTACAGACCTGGGCAGCGTTTAGAGGAAATAAAGAGACACTACGTGGTAAACTGGACGAGACGAATACAAGATCGCCAGGAGTGTGGAAGGAGGGAAGAGGCTTATATCCAAAACTGGGTCTCATAAGGCCGTCACGAGGATGATGAAGATACCAAAAAATATATTGTGCTGAAAAAGGGTCAAATCATAAGCACCCAAAACCGAAGAGCATGTATGAAGAGGTTGATGAGTGTGGAAGAGGCGAGAGAGGTATGTTTGGATCGGTGCACCTGGCGTTCCATAGTCTCTGTCTAATGGAAGACAGGCGTGATAATATATATCTACTTATACTAGCCCAACAGAAGTTCTCCTGCCCGGAAATAAAATTCTTGAAGTCAGATGGCAACGCCCACCTACCGAGTCTTATTGTAAATCTAAATAATCTAAGCACCCACTGTAAACCTAACAAAATAGTTTATTGACATACACACGTACAGAAGAATTATATATATAAATGTGTACCTGAATGATCAGGCAGGCTGTTTATGTATACTAAAATAATAAAAAAAAACGATTGTCGCTGTTCCGTAGAACATGCTTATCCCTACTGGATTAAAGTGTATGGACAAATGTTTATTCTCGCGATGGACAATGCTCCCAATAAAAAAATATGATTGTTTTTGTGTATGAAATTTTCTCCGATGCATCACAAAATACGCATTTTTTTCTTGTATGCGCTTTGGTCTTGTATCAAGTTTTTCAACTTATATAAATACATAAACTCTTTGTACATGATTGATTACAAATGATTCATTCAATGAATTTATTCGTCGTTGACATGTGTGATATGGTATCTCTCTCTTCTATTAGCTTTTGTCTACATTCAGAGAAATAAAATAAATGAATGGATATTCCCGGACAACTTACACAGCACTATCTAATTCGAAACTAAAGAAAGCTTGTATTATGAATACTATAAAACTAATCAACATAAATGAAGATTTTTTTGTAAATGTGAACTTATAATAAGGTAGAGACCACCCAGGCATAGTATTAAAAAAATTACTCTTTTACAAACGTGTGTTTTCGTCTTCTTAGCGTATCCTAACCCGTTAGGATTGCTCCGCTAATCGCCCTAAAGATTTGGCGAAAACATTGATTTTTACATGAAGCGACTGCCGTCAGAACTCCACTCCCCAGAGAGAGTACCAGATCGTGTGAGCTTCCTCACGATTTTTTCCTTCACCGCCGAGCAAATGATAAATATGTACTTAAATAAGAAAACACGAATTTTACACGAACGCCACAACTCCTCTTTTACAAACGTGTAAAAGTGATTTTTTGAAAATAAAATTGACTTTATTTAAAATTCTTTGGGAACATATAAAATTAAGCTAATTTTATTTCAATGCGGGAAGAGAACCATTCTGAAACGGGACCATTCATCAATGGACCTCGAGTCGAGAGTGAGCGATAACTTGGTAATGCGATTGTTTACAATATTAAAACTTTAACGGTTGTTCAACTATTGTATGTGCGGGACTTTTTTATATGTTCCCGATATTTCGGCGATGTAGACGCCATGGTCACGGGATGATTGTGTCTTCGTCATCTCATGACCATGACGTCTGTAACGTGAAAGTTTAAAATTATAATTCTTCGCATTCCCAAGGTATCACTCACTTCCGAAAGGTCCGTTGATGTGTAGTCTCGAAATAAAATCAGCTTAATTCTATATGTTCCTAAAGAATTCTAAAAGTTATCGAATTAATCGATTGTCGCGTGAATTAAATATATGTTTATCTCCAGTTCACATAGTGCCAACAAACTATTGTTCTTCATGAATCACCATATGATGATTTGATTTTCATTACAAATGTAAAATGCGGCCGATGACCTGTCGCCGACTTATTGTAGTTTGTTTGCTTAAATTTACCGTATTATCAAAATGTTATGTCGTTCTGGATTGTTCTATCAAGATATGCTTATCTAAGGATATGTATGTAATATATGGAAATTATCTAATTCACGTGGATAAAATATTTCATTTTTATTGCTTCTGTATCTGTCTATAACTTCACGCCATTTGCCCTTGCCTTGCGGTGTAGGCAGAGTGAACCGAGCGTCACAATTCGGCCCTTACACACCGCACTCGCTTCTTTAACATTCATAGCTCTTTTTCTTCATTCTATTCTTTCTAAATATATATAATCTATATTCACAAAGAAAGATACTATGAAATATCGACTCCAATAATAAGTGGTAGGACATAGCTGTGTTTATTTAGAAACTACCCTAGGAGAAGTACTTCAATCTTACAGAAAATCGCAACTAAGAAATAATCCTGTCCAGGTTTGTTGTGTTCGTGCAAGTGAGTTAGGTCAACAGTAAGCTGGTGAGGAGATCTGCATTATTAGCAGAGGAAGTGGCAACAACCCTGCCAGTCTCTTTGTATTGCAAGCGTTTGTTCCTCCGGTACCCGGTCCACATCAGACGGTATACATTTTATGCGCCTTAGCCATTTCATAAACGAGTGAAGATATTTCAGTGAATTTTCTATTTAGGTATCTATGTCATCATGTTAGGTGGGATAGACAGAGAAAACCAAGTGCCACATTACTATAAACATCTCACTCGCTTCTTTAACATTCATCGCTCTTTTCATCTGTTCGCTGGCTTTTAGGGCTCCTGACATCACCGGATAAAACACGACCAATTTGGTCCTGGTAGACGAGTCTCGATCTTCATCGTCATCCATCCTTCCACTTTTTGTATACACCCTGGAAGTAGAAGAAGCATGTTTCTTTTTTCAATAATTTCGACTTAAAAGCTAATAAACTTAAATTACTAAATAATGACAAATTGTGTTATTCGTGATTTTTCATTATTTATTCAATTATCTATAAGCTATTAACTCTTTGAGCTCCAGTTACATAAAACCCATCCATATACAGGCCACGGTCGACATAGCTTAACTTACGTGTTCGCGTAGACTGATATGCGTGTGATATGATATGGGTGTATAGTGTAGATATATATTTTGATTAGGATTATGGTTGATGATGTAGTGTTGGAGCAAGTGAATGAGATTGAATATCTGGGTCGCGCTTTTAGCAGCAATGGAAGGTACACCGCTGATGTGGAGAGACGAGTGAGTGCGGGGAATAGGGTGAATGGAGCGTTGGGTAAACTTCTAGGCAGCCGAAATCTAAGGCACAGTTCGCTGTACACAACACGGTGCCAATCTTAACGCTAACTTATGGAAGTGAGAGCTGGGTATGTCAGAGAGAGTATGAAAGTAGAATAATTGCGGTCGAGATGAGAGCATTGCGCAAAATTTGTGGCATAACACTTGCTGACCGCGTTCGTAATGAAGACGTGAGCGAAATAGTTGGTCTGAAAGAAGAGTGTCGGTGTTAAGATAAGAAAAGTAATGCTCCGTTGGTTCGGACATGTAGAAAGAATGCAGGCCGAAAGAATGACGAAACACATATACAATGCAAAAGTGGAAGGATGTATGAGCCGTGGAAGACTAAGACTAACCTACCATGAACAAATTGGTCGTGTTTTATCAGAAGGTGATGTCAGGAGCCCCAGGAACCGGCGAGCGTGCATGAAAAGAACTATGAATGTTAGAGAAGCGAGTGAAGTATGTAAGGACCGCGTCTTATGACGCTCAGTTCTATCTGCCTACACCGCGAAGGACCTGGCGCGAAGATATACATATATATATTTTGACTGTTTTCCGCGCGCGTGGAATTCCCGTTTTGTCAATGTTATGTAGCCTATGACCTGCCCCAGATCCCAGACTACGTATGTGTCAAGCCTCGTTACACTACTTTTAAACTAAAATCTAAGAGAAAATAAACAGTAAAACGTTGACATACATACAGATACAAAGACAGAATCATTTCTGCATTTATTATATAAACGTGAATAGGTGTCAATGTTAAGACATTTTTTATACAACGTCGGTAGGTATACAAGCATACGGCCCACCTGATATAAAGTAGCCTATAAACGCTTGAAGTGTATGAAGTATCGCGATGCCAACTCTACTGATAACACATCATCTCCTTATGAGTGTACTGACAACCTCACTCGCAGGAACACAACAACCATGGGCTTGTTATTAGCTGCACAACATATCCAAGCGGTATAGCGGCATACTATAGTTTATTTTGTTTTAGCTACAAAGCTGGTTTTAATTATGTCTACAAAAATTGCAAGTGTCTGTGCCGCAGTGTTTATCGCTACACCCACAGACCCATATAATTATATACGGCCTACGTGACTAACAACTATCATAATAACACAGCTACCGGCTCTCTGACGTCACCGTTCTATTGTTTCAGTTGCCCGCTGCGGTGAAGTTCCTCGACGGGTATGGGGCAGCCATCGACTTCGCTCATGCAATAGCACACGCACTGAGAATGCGGACATCTTGACGAAGAGAACAAACCAATGTTAAATTTGCCTCAACAGCCAGTGTTGTGCAAACAGTCGATAAACATATCTCTTTTAAATCCATTGCGCCCGTTTTCGTTGCCGATAGTAGTTGATAAGTTGTGCTGATTTCGAACGGGCGTCACACCGCTCGCGATTTCGCCGAGACGTGCTCGATAGTGCCGTGCGGCGATAGCGCGTAAATGTTTAGAAACAATTCGACGGATACATTGTGTATCGAGTGTAGAGTGTGCACCGGCATAGCTACATTGTGTAGTGTTATATTACGTTTTTATCGATAGTGTATTGTTTAAAATGCGTTCGGAAGAGCTGTGGTGCAGTGTGGCAGCGCTCGGTTGGTTTGCCACGTTCGTCGGATGCCATGCTCCTGGCAGCGAGCTGGAGTCGGTACGATACGGGCCGGCCGAGGAGCGTATTGATACCTTCACTATCGCCAACATCAATTTGACGTACGAAGACGAACATGGAGGACAGTATACCGAGATATCAGAGGTAAGCGATTCACGTGCGTATATTTTTTAATACAACGTTGGGGTCCTTGCGGCCCATCTGATGTTGTGCGGTTACCGTAGCTATTGAACGCTCGCATCGTGTTGTGTATCATTCGCGCGATGCTACCACAGCTGCTCCTAAGGATCTTACTGGTGATCTCACTCACACGCAGAAACACAACAACCCTGCAGGGAGTAGTTATTTGGCTGCGGTTTTCTGTGAGGTGGAGGTGTTTCACGGGCCTCTAAAAACGTATGCGCATTTTTCTTTACATAAGTGTATCTGGCGAAGTCAACTTAAAGACTAACTCATGTCGTACACGAAACAGTCGTATTTATGAGACATTATTAGATAAGTGTGAGACCAGTTGACTTGAGGCAATTTTGAATGGTGCTGCTGCCGCGCTCGCAATTGACAATTATGTCAATAAAATCAATGATAACAACTCAATAATATTATAATTTAGCTTCTTGTGGAGAACCTCATTTTTATACATGACTGAGAAATATTTTATCTATGAAGCAAAAGCTAGACTAACATTTTCGGAGAATTTTGTTTTCTACTTGTTAGTGTTGGTATGGTCAGTTTTAGAGGACATAGCCTGCTCGAAACGACACGCCGATATTGTGTCTCATAAGAAATCTCTGGAGCAAACAGTGGCTATTACCCAAGTGCGTAAATCCATAGGTTCGTGGCCAGACAGATCAAAGGCTTGTATCAAAGCCCTAGGTGGTCCTTTCTTTTAAGTTTTATTAAGATTACATTACTTCATGAAAACATAAATGCATATTCATTTGTAAAGAACTTATTGCCGGACTATGTATATGTATACACATTTTACTTTTATTTAGACATCTATAAAATTAGCATTTTAGGTGCCCTAATCAGGCACCGCTCAATCTACAAATGGTAGCCATGTACTTAACTAAATACTAATGTGTCGTAGGTAAGAATTTATTTCGTACATCTATGTGATCCTTCAGATAGCTACCTAGGTGGTTAGATATATTATCGGTCAGTAGCACCGCGGTGCTTTTGAGATTCAGGTTTACGACAATGGTTAATACCATCACTTTAATCACAAATTTAAGAGCCGTGTCCCAGAAACCTTTTCAGCTCTATTTTCTGGCAACTTCTTTGGTACGCCAGGGCTTCTTTTAACATTCCATTCAATGACTACTTTATAAGGCTGCAATATTAATGTGCATTGTTGAGAAATGTTTTTAGGAGCTGATTTGAATGAATTGAATTATCATATTGAAGTTTTGAGAAAAACTTAGGTATATGAATTTGCATGTTTCCTTTTTCCCTCCTCATTTAAAGCGGTTATCATGGCCTGTACCATTTATTTATTTATTTCTCCTATAATTTGTACAACGAACAGAATATTATACATTAGTGTAGTCTGTGATTATGGGAGACTAAGAGTAATTTCTAAGCTAGGCAAAGCCTGTATTTCAGGGTACAATGTCTTCACCCATAGACATCTTCTGTTCACGTGAATCCCTGTGTAGGAATTCATGTGGAAAGAGTTCAATCTACATAATTATAATTGTAATCTTGTACGTTGAGTCGTGTTGTATATATATATTTATATTATACTAGCTGCTGCCCGCGGTTCCGCCCGCGTGGAGTCAAATAATGTAGCCTATGTGTTAATCCAGATCATAATCTATCTACGTGCCAAATTTCATTCAAATCCGTTCAGCCGTTTAAGCGTGAAAGAGCAACAAATATCCATCCATACATACTTTCGCATTTATAATATTAGTAGGATACTTTTCAATAATGTATGGGTCTAAAAGCTGCCTAAATAAGTAAATATTAATAATAATAGGTTATTGGCTTGCTGAAACAATATTCGAATCTCAGTAGTATTCATTAGATGAAACCAAAAATAGCGTTTGAGCCATTTACTTGATGTATCTATTAATAGGCCTATTATCGAGTCAAACTTACTAGGCACTTATGATGTTTGTACATTATCAAAGACCTATAGCAAGACCTATAGGCCTATAGCCAGCCTGAGTCGTGTGGTTTAGTTTAGAGGCAGACTGTGAAAATTGTCGAAAATTCTAACCTTACATACGATTTGAGACATGAGATTTTTAACATGCATTTTACTCACGAGTTATGCAAGTGTTGCACTGCACTGGCTCATCAGGCAGGTCATACCTACGCTTGATTACCGCCTAAGTGGCATAAACAATCAAAGCATGGTTTAGCACAGTACAATTTTAGACTACACGTTTAGAGTAGGCTGGAAACCGCTAATTCGTTCAGTCTTTGTCAATTCGATGACGTCACCAGTCTTTCAATGGCTTTTTCACAAGATTTCACAACATTACAGAATCATAGCAATTGTAACGCGTCAATAAGTATTCTTTTTAAACAGTTTCAAAAAAGGAAAGTTTCTTTTTTTTTAAAAGATTGGTATAGTTTAATTTATATGTATTTTATTAAGATGTAGGTATTTGATATTGGTGCTATAAAAAATTCACTGAGGAATAGATTAAATTAGTTCGAAAATTATTTAGAAAAGCTTTCATTACCAGATTTTTAAAGTTTTTTTTTAATAATGATGATTTATTATTAAATGACCTTTTGAGCAGTCACAACCCGTTATATACGTTTTCCCATACATTTCGCGGTCGTATACGACCACCCGGGTTTCAAAGGGTTAATGAATCATGCAAAATACCAGATGTTTAGAAGAATCTACTATAATAAAAGACAATTTAAAGTTTACGTATCGCTGGACGAGTTACACACGTCTTTCCAAAGTTTTTTGTACATAGGGTAACAAACAAGCATACGGCTCGACTGATATGGAAGTGATATCGTAGCCTATGAACGATTACAACGAAGTAAAATGAAAACAATTTAAATCGCGCAATAATTTATCAAATTTAATACGAATTTTATCTTTTACTTTCTACTTTAATTTTCTTTTATTCACAATCTTATTTTATTTATCTTGTCGTACACGCATTCTGCTAATATATGCTGTAAATAATGTAATATATGCTGTCTGGTGGCTTCACTCGTAGCGACACAACTATCCTTCAAGGAATTGCTGATGAGCAAATTTGCAGCTACGATATTGACAGATTGGCATGTCACACCGCCAGGCGTGTTATTTACTGTACATTTTCATTATAAAGACATATTACGTGGCAAAAGTCCAATTAAGGAAACGATATAAAACAGGCTCCAAGTAGGTCATGCTTCGTTACTAAATCGTCGCAGTGAAAGGCAATTTATATTAATAGACAATGGCTTAGACCCAATATTGAAGTGATAACCTAGCTAGCAGATAGTCCCTGGTTCGAATCTTGGTGTAAGCATGTACCACTAAATAATAAAAGACGTTTCGTTAAACGAAACGTCAAAATGTGTGCAGTTGCAGTTTTTTAGTAGGATCGCCCTACTGGTTTTTCTATCAATTAAGTATCTTCGCCAAATCCTTAAGCTTAGCTAGCGAACCCGACCATTATCTCCAATATATTCTTCCTCCTTTATCCTTCTCCAATATATTAAGACGACTTTTCCCAACCCAATTTCACAAAATTTTTACGTAGCATTCTTCCAAGCGTTTTATCGAGCTCGGTGGCGCAGTGGACGGCAACGCTCGTGGGTTCGATTCCCACACAGGACAAACATTGTGCATGAACATGTCTGTTTGTCTTGGTCTGGATGTTTTTAAGACAGGTAAGCCGCCCATCTAGGGAAGTACCTCCACCTCACAAAAAGTAGTCTCTCCAGTAAGCTTCTAAGGAGTTGTTGTGTTAGCAGCAGAGGTGATACTTAATGTATTGCAAGCGTTTATAGACTACGGTAACCACTTTACATCAGGTATGCCGTATGGTTCTATGCCTCCCGAAATTGTATAAAAAAGAAGCGAAGAAGCGTTCTCAGTTCTAAAGGGATTTATTTACATTTACAGTTCTGTGATTTTTCTGAATCCTTGTTTGTTTAGAATGTTGATAATATCGTTGACGCTAGATAACGAGTAGTCACGGCGTCTGAAGATCGTGATATTTATTTACTTCGGCTTTGTTGGCCATAATGGCAAATCTGTCAGGGGCCTAGAAATACCAACTGTGTCGTTATGTCTCGTTTTGAGATTTTAGCTATTTATAGCGGTCGTGTCTGCCTCGGTTGCTGTAGCTCCGCTATTGCCCACTATCTGGAACATGAACCGCATACGTCCGCCGCTGCAGCCGAGCTCTGGCTACCTTGGTCGTCCCTGTGACAAGTGTTTACCCTCTCCATGAGGCATCCTCAAGAGATGTAGATGTTAATCGTTAGAATAACATGGTTATGAATGACGAATCAACCGCACTCAAAAGGTCATCGCCCAGAAAGGTAACACTTAGCTGAACATCTTATAAATAAAGGTCGTGATTTATCCCCCATTAATACTTACAAACACATACGCACAATAGCTAAAGTAATAAAACTGAGTATTTGAGAACAATGAGGATCAGTAAAGTTATAGCAAATTCAATAGAACTAGTGTTTACGATATTCTTTATGAACTAAGAAGGATATATCTTTTTGAATTATCCTAATCGGACCATTACTTACGAAGATATTAAGTAATAAACATATGCCATTCCTGTCGCTAAAAGTCAATGTACGCGGGTGCGTGTGACGTCACTGTGACGGAACCGAGCTCGGCCGGCCGGCCGCCGCCGCCTTTGATTACCTAGGTGATCATTCCAAGTTCACCAGCGCTGAAATCCGTGGTTGGAAACTACAAAGGTAAGGGTACTGCTTATTTATCTACGTATGTAGGTACTTATTAGTAATATTTAATCTGTTAGTGGTAGGAAGGTGTAAGAAAGAATGAATGTAAAGTGTAAGTACAGGGATGTATTCATAACTTATGAATAGAGTTTATAGTATCTTGATATACCGAATGTTATTTCATTCATTCATATGAAGATCATTTCGCGTATGGCTGTTTAACCTACCTTGTTGCGCTTTATTTAGTGCATGGTCCTCTATACTTGCTGATCTATGTATATCAGAAACCTTAATATTGATTGCCAATAGCTGTTTTTTTTTTTTGCTATGTCGCTTTTTGTTACAAATCATTAGTTCAATGTGTACTTAAGTAGGATGACTTGAATATAAAGCAAAAAATATATAATATTTTTCTTTATACATATATTTTAATGCCGTTTTATTTATTTATTACAGATCGGCACGTGAAAGCTATGGAGATGATGCTGTAGGTTTTGTCCAAGTCCAGAGGTCAGGACATGTTTGTACGGTAAAAGCAAAAATAACGCCTGAACATAGAATAAAAAGTAAAGCGTATTGCTGCACATTTACATGTGATGAAAATGAGGGGACGGTTTTGAACGTGGATTGTCATGACTGTGCTGCTCAAAAGGGAGGCTAGCTATAGCGTAGCATTTTTGATGTAGCTGCATAGACGCAGCGAGGAGCCGTCTCCCACTGAAAAAAAATGTTACTGGGCCAAACCAAAGCTGGCTACTATAGGTACAACTACAAAATTTATAAAAGCTAAAGATATAGTTCGGAGCTCAGTTACTATTGAAGATAAAAACACTGATAACACTAAAGGAGACCAGTTTTTCCTAGCGGTTGTGTAAAGCATAAAGGCAAATTCTATTCAAAATCAGTTATCAGCATACGTTACAAAGAATGAGTTGAAAAAATTTTCTTTGCATAATCTCGTTCAACAATACAAAAAGGAAGGCAATAATATAAATAGCGCAGATGATTTTATTGATTATTGCTCTACTAAAATCACCATAGAAGAATGTCACCAAGCAGAAGAAGCAACAGTTCGTCAAGCTAGTTCACTGTTATGGCATGAGTTAAGGTATTGTAGAATAACCTAAAGTTCTCGAAGCTGCACATTGCAAGACTCCTGATGGTGCTTTAGTTGAACAAATATTTGGTGCCTCTGTACCAGAGACTCTGGCGATGAATAGAGGCAAACGATTGGAATCCGATGTCAGAGCAGAAGTAGCCAAAACAAGGAAAATAGCCGGTAGCCTGGGCAGAGGGTGTAGTTTTATCATGCAATTTGATCTAACCTGCTTTGCGTGCTTCCGCCACCAATTAGTTCATGCGGCCTAGCGCCGGCCGGCGCTAGGCCGCATGAACTAATTGGTGGCGGAAGCACGCAAAGCAGGTTAGATCAAATTGCATGTAGATTTGACTTTCGCAAAGTAACGCCTGAATCTATTAACTAGTTTTATCATCTCTTTTTACAACGGAATATCATTTTTTACGAAGTTTTGGGTCTTTCGGCACGTTAAAAAATAGTTTTTCTGGCGTTTTAATAGAAGTGTTTGGGCATTTCGGCACTATACAATATCTATACATAGTTAAAAAAGTGAATTAGACACAAATCGGACACTTAATTTGTTTTAAAGTCACAATTAAAGAAACAAAACACTGCGCGCCTTATCGTTGCCAACGGCTAAATGGCGGCGACCGTCACAGTGACGTCACAGCTACTTCGACGGCCACTCTGTGAACTTCGCTAGTAATTCAGTCATAACTTCGTCAATTTTTGTCGTAGAACAAAAATTTTTGTACTGTATGCTAAGAATTTCTTAGCTCTATAAATCTGTATTCTCAACTAAAAACCGTACGGATCCTCATTAGACATTGTATGAATCTCTATTAAATATCCTTTCACTCGTCCTTTCTACCTCTAACTCCAACTCAATGAGAGGAACAGCAGTGCGATGAATATGTCATTCGTAGCATGCTATTCCAATGACTATCATCTACAGCGCCCGAGGCTATCTTAGAGAGAAGAAACGCGTGTCGCAGAGAATCAGAAGAAGAAGATAAAGATCAGAACCTTGTGAAGAGTGCATGCAGCTTGTTTCAGATGGCGGATAATCGCAGTGACGAACGCAGCAGCCGAGGCGGAGACGACCATAGCAGCGTCGGCAAGCATCTATTATCGTTATAGGGTAGGCGGCTGACACTATCGTATGAACTCAGTAGCAGTAGTTTGTAGCGGAAGCACACAAAGTAGTTTAGATCGAATTGTCTGTAAATTTGACTTTCACAAAATATAATCAGAATCTTTTAACTGCTTATTTAACAAGATATTTGCGAAACAACATTATTGTACAATCTATTTATTGTTTATGTAACAAACACCGAACAGAACAAGATTTGGTAAAATGAATGGTACACGAAACATTTTGAAGAGTTTTGCTTACACATTAATAATAATAATAATGCTTACACATTTCTATACTGGCTCTTTTTTTTTTGTCGGGACAGGCCCACCACTGTGTCTCCTGTGTAGCTAGAATTAACAGTGGCGACCAACAACCAAAAGGCAATGAACAGTGAAGTTCACTGCCGTCCCGGGAGTTAAACTACAGCTGCCTTGGAACTCACAACGAATTTAATCAGAAGAAATTTGTAGGAGTAGGAAGTTTTGGAATTGATTTCTATACTGGCTCGTATTATATGTATGTATCATATGCTTTCGCAGTGAGGCTGCTTTGATACCTCTTATCACTCTGAAGCTGACTTCTTATTACGCAAACCGTGATCGGCTGATTGTCAGCTGACCGACTCTGAGCAGTGAATCAATCGATCGTAAACTCAATGTCGAGTGAGTAGCGAACTGTAGCATATTAGCCGCGTAGCGGTGGCGTACTCTTGGCAAAGAAGGCAAATAGAGCTACTATCACACATGCGCTGCACTAGTATCAATTGTTCGCATACGTAACGCCGGGCGTAGTGAGAGTACTTCTCCATCAACTGAGGCAAATTGCGAGTAATTTCGTTGCGAATCGGTGGCTCACTGAATGTGGCGTTACGAACTGCCTACAGTATGCATAGTACGGACATTTAAAGTTCATAAGAAGGTGAACAGGAGTGTCAATCAGCAGTATATCAGTGAGCAGTGATAGCCAAGTTGACAGAGAACTGCCATGCAATTCTCTAAGCGACTTGTAATGGCTGTGTGCGTCGCTGTGATCACAGACGTCACAGCTTTGACATCGTCTACTGCGATCACGGCTTTTTATTTGGTATTCTATAAGGCTGTAGGCGTACGCGAGGCTGTTTGCCTTGTAGAATTCCAATTTCAAACGCAGCCTTGCGGCGCTAGTGTCGCACAACCATGAAAAGCGACACTAAGGAATTGCAATTTTGTGTTCAAGGCTATAACAGCCGATGTTTTCGAGGATGTAAGGCTGTTTGCTCTTACAGAATTGCATGGCTGGCGTATTGACCGACTGGGCCCCGGTTCGAATACTGATGTGAGCATGTGCTACTTAAATCGTGTATTCGCATTTGTGTACATATTTGTGATTATTACTTGCTCGGTGGTAAAGAAAAACGTCGCGAGTAATCCCGCACGTCTCAGAAATCGTATTTGGAAAGACCTGACCTAAGAAAGTTCTGGTTTTCCCTCTGCGTTGTGGAGGTCTGACAGCAGTCACACTAGGTAAAAATCAGTATCTTCGCCAAATCCTTAGACTTAGGTAGCGGACCTCACCAATCCTAATTGATTAGGACAGTAGTCGCACTATGTAAAAATCAGTATCTTCGCCAAATCCTTAGACTTAGGTAGCGGACCTCACCAATCCTAATTGATTAGGATACTGGACTACGCTAGGAAAAAGAAGGAAGGCGAACTGGAGGCAAAAAGTCAGTCGCTCACTGTTCGCATATAGCACTTTGTAGTCTGTTTCGTTGATTCGAAAGTAAATTGTTTTATCGCATTATTACATGCGGACGAATTTTTTTTTATTTGTAAAATCATGTAACTGTAATTAGTCCTGTTGGGTGGATGGATTTGCTTTCGCAAACAAATAAAGTTATCGTTAGATATCATATTATCATATACACGATAATGGTTTTGATAAGATAATTTACTTCTTTTAGAGAGAAGGTATATTTGTTTAGGCCTTAAGTGGAACAATTCTTATACATAATAATATATAAATATTCTAAATTTGTGTAATACTTTGACGCACGAGTGACATCCCTGTTGTTGAAAGGAGTAAGTTGCTGAAGAAATTATGTTTCGAAAGACGTACACCTAGTATAAGGAAGGTCTGGTTTATCCCCTGGGTTGTGGAAGTATGGCGGCAGTCGCTCAATCCTACAGGATTAGAAACGAGATAACGCTAAGAAAAAGATCTCCTTGGGATTCGTTTTAGTATTTAGTAGTCAAAGTAACTTTAGTCCATTAGGATTCTTCATTCAAATAGGCCCACTAAAACTTATACCGATGGTTCTGTTGACTATTTATGTAGGTACAAGACTTACCGCGTTTTGTTTTTATATGTCCCCGATATTTCGGCGACATTGCAGACGCCATGGTCACGGAATGTCTGGAGCCCGGCGAGTAGATAAAGCCGTTAAGAGGGGGCATAAAGCTTAGTGGCGCCCTCATTTTGTTTTTATTAATAATGCCAATGATTTTAATACGATATCATTGAATAACGCTGAATTTAAGACCAATTCCAAAAAACGCTCAATACTGGCACTGTAGAACCATATTAATGTTTTTGAGACATATTCTTGTTTTTATTGTTTACGTAGAATTAGTCATAATTTTGATTATTGCTATAAGTGGCCACAATAAGCAATAGTTAAAATTTTGGTTACTTGTACATATTCTTTTGTTCCGTTATTTTTGTGTGAATAATTATTAAAAGTTATTTTTTTGAGTTTAAATCTACATATATCTGTAGATAAAAAGTCAACTAATCCCGCAGTGAAATTGGTTTTTGCAAATTTGAATACAGTGAATTGTTATGAGCATAATAAGATCAAACATTTTTAAATAACTTTTTATTAATCAAATTACACATACATATATATATTTTTTAAGAATGATTGTCAATAACACCGATCTATTATAATATTTATTGTATTAGCGTAAGTACCGCAAGTTACTTTTGGAAATCTCATTATTAAGTTCCCACAAGACAGGCCTAGTGTGGGTAATTAGGAAAATAGTAAAATGAAAGAATTTTTGTGAATAAAAGTATTTTGTTTTTGTATAGATAATAAATATGGTTCTTCAGTGGCTGTATTGAACGTTTTTTGGTATTGGTCTTAAATTCAGCGTTATTAAAAACAAAATGAGGGCGCCACTTACCTTTGAACGCCCTCATAAGGGCAGACATATCTGTCTACCATTTCTGCGTCGCTTATTACATCGGTCGGTTCTGTTGACGTAGGTAATGTATGTTTTGAACAAGAATCCCGTTGACAGGTATTCACACAACCCGACTGGTTGACCTTCAAATGTCATTGATTCGAATGTAATGCGTCTGTGACTGCACTGTTGTTTTCGTGATATAATTGTCAAAGCGTTGACATTAGTTGCTCAGTTGGTCAATTCAAAATATGCATTAACTGAACTTCAACTGAACCTCTGAGATAAGTTCGAGTGCGCTTAGTTAACTAAAGAAGTTATTTGACGAGCTCGGTGGCGCAGTGGTGAAACTCGCTGAACGCTGGTGGGATTCCCATACAGGCTAAAAATGTGTGTGCACGAACATGTCCGTTTGTCTGAGAGGTATGGCTCACCAAAGCACGGGCGTCTCGGGAAGTGCATCCACCTCCCAGAAAACCATAGCCAAATAATTACTTCCTACAGGGTTGTTGTATTCCTGCGTGTGAGTGAGGTCACCGGTAAGCTCCTAAGGAGTTGCTGTGTTAGTAGCAGAGGTGACATCACGCGAGTGATACTTATTGTATTGCAAGCGTTCATAGGCTACTGTAATCGCTTGGCAACTGGTGGTCCGTATGCTTGTATGCCTCCCGAGGTTTATAAAAAAAGTATAGTATAATTCCGTACTTTTGTTCTATCCATTCGAATGTGACAGTTATTTTATTCAACGACTGTTGTACCGTAGCAGCGAAATTATATTCAAAAATTCAAATTCAAAAGCCTTTATTACATTTCTTACAATATAAACTAATACAGTGTCTGGGATCTTCTTTTAAGTAAACAATACCTGTATTAGGAGACCCCGCTCTTCTATGATAACAAAAATACAATGTATAGAAATTAATAGGTACTCAGTAACATAGACGTATTGCCAATTTGTGCTCAGTATGTGTGTTTACTATTTTGTGTAGATGTGAGATTATTAGAATGTATAGAATATATCTACCTACCTAATAGATACCTACCTAAATAGATTTCAATATATATAGTGTTTTATAATATACTACACAGTGATTATGTTACTTATATACATATATCTAATTACAATTACAGCACAATTACATATTATTTATTTATATTTTTAAATTTTATTATTATTACACAGGTCTATTTAAGGAGCTCTTCCGTCTTTAGATAATCAAGAGTCTTTAGCCATTCTGTTACCGTTTTTTTGCAAGTGTACGAAGTCATGGGATATATATCAATCTTTGAATTGATCATATTATAAAGTCGTGCTGATTGACTAATGAACTGCCTACGAGCATATTCAGTTCTGGTTGCGGTTTTGGGAGCGACTGCATGTGTTCTTCTTCCTGCAGGCAAGGTAGGGTCATACCTCAATGTCCTGTGGAGTCTCAGGACCGAGTTTAGTATATATAGCTGTCTAACCGTAAGAAGATCTCACAGCTCGTATAACCGACTCGTTGAATACCTCCGGCGTTTGAAGCTCATAACCTTAAGCAATGCTCTTTGTGCTCTCTCTAAATCCAAAAACTTAGTCTTTGACTGACTATATATCCGTTATAAAATAATGTTGGCCTTACTAGCTATATTCTTACACCAAATCCTTTGCGGGACAGACTGTACTAAGCGCCACATGACTTGGAACTTAATAATGACTTTTTGTTATCAAAACCATTACAGAGACATAAGCAAACTCGAGTACTTAGGACTTTTTGACATGATTCTACTGCATAAATTAATTAATTACTAACTGGTCGTTACATCGTGAACAGGGAGCGGCGAAAGCTGGTTTTACGCCGATCAGCAGCTCAGCTTGTACGAGTAGCTTATATTAAAAATATCTATATGTGTGTAATTTCACGCCAAGTCCCTTGCGGGATAGGCAGGGAGGCCCGTGCTTCACAGAACTCGGTCCTGACTCACCTCAAGTGTTTTTTAGCATTCATAGCTCTTTTCATGCACGTCTGCCGTTTTCTTGCTAATTGCTATAGATATATCGGACATGAGATCGGTTCGTTATAAGGTACTTGACCTTGAATCGCCGTATTTTAAAATTATATCTATAACTTTACGCCAAGTCTAGTAGTTGTAGGCAAAGAGAACCGATCGCCACATGACTTGGTCCTATCGCCCCTAATTCGCTTGTTATTTAAAATTATTTTTCGTTTTCGGAATCTGCATGTAATTTACCCATTTTCGAAAAGGTTCGCATGGGTCGAAATTGCACCTTGCACACAACTAAAAGAAAAACCCTCAAAAATCATGACACAACATGCTAGACTCGATAGTTTACGATATAGCTGCCTACGTTAGGTTATTTTGTACTGTACAGAATGTTTAGGGAAAATTGCAAAAGCGGCCAACGACGCCATATTCTGAACAATAATTAATTTAAATAACGTAAACAATAATTAATTGAAATAACGAATAGTATAAAAATTATCATTTGTTTTATACAGCATCGGGAGATTCACCAGGATACTAGCTCGTTGCTACCCCTTCTGCTAACACGGCAACTCCAAGCCTTGACTACTAACTCACTCGCAGGAATTAAATAACTCTCCAGGGAGTTGTTATTTGGTTGCCATTTTCTGTGAAGAGCCTTAGGCCTCAGCTGTTTTTGTCATAAACAACATAAAGTACTAAACATAAAGTAACAATCATAGAGTTATCAGCTGTTTTTGATAACAGGTGACCAGCCTTTCAAACAGTGTTATAGTTATAAAGCTAATGTTTGAAAAAACAGACCAATGGCTTTATTGTCCTCCGAACACGGAGGAACTCGAGATTAATAAACCCATCCATAGACAGGCTGCGGTCGACGCTGTCGCACTCACATAGTCGCTCCAATACGCTATGATTCTATACGAAGTTCATAGTGAAATCAATCTTGACCAATGAGTTGATAGTAATTGATTTGATTACCTTGGTCTTGGATTTTGTACTTCGAAACTACTTGTTTGTACTGCCAAGTCCCTGGCTGCGTAAGCAGAGATTGCTTACTCCACCAGGGACTTGGCATGAAGTTACAGACAGATACACTTTTTTTTTAATATTAGCTACTACGGCAAGCTGAGCTGCTGATCCCCGTAAAGGCAGCTTACGCCGATTACGTTCACGATGTGTTAGAAACTATTAATTATTTTGAGCTGTAGAACTATGTCAAAAAGTCCTATTTTTGTTTCGTCGTCAGGAGGGATACAAGCATACGGTTCACCTGGTGTTGTTACCGTAGCCTATGAATGGTCGTCATACATTGTATCACTCGCGAGATGCCACTTCCGTGGCTAACATAGCAACTCTTTAGAAGCTTACTGGTGACCTCACTCACACACTGGAATCGATGTGTTAGGTAACAACTCACTGTTTAGGTCCCAATAGTGTTAGATATTTGATTATCCGTGGTGCACGGCAGTTGAGCTTCACTTGACTAGCCATCTCTTTGAGGTTTTAAATGCCTTATTTGTCATATTGCTGTCTCTCACTTTGCCAAGAGGGGAAGTCAATTCTAAAATTTCCTACTCCTACAAATTTCTTCTGATTAAATTCGTTTGTGAGTTCCAAGGCAGCTGTAGTTTAACCCCCGGGACGGCAATGGACTTCACTGTTCATTGCCTTTTTTGTGGTCGCCGCTGTTAATTCTGGCTACACAGGAGACACAGTGGTGGGTATGAGTGGTGGGCCGGTCCCGTTAAAAAAAAAAAAAAAAAACACTGGAACACAACAACCCTCTAGGGAATTGATTTTTGGTTGCGGTTTTCTGTGAGGGGGAGGTACTTCCCCAGTCAGTCTGCTTTGATGCGCCCTACCTCTCTTAAAACACTCAGACCAAAACAAACAGACATGTTCATGCAAACACAAATGTTTGCCCTGTATGGGGAATCCAACCCACGAGCGTTGGTGTGAAAGTCGCGGTATTAACTGCGGCGCCACCGGGCTCGTCTTTACTACATAAACCTGCTCAAGCTAAGTGCTTGAGTTTGCTTGTGTAGTGGTTTTGATAAAAGAAAGCTATTATTAGAGGCCAATCGTGGAAGACAGAGAATATGTTTTTATTATTTGCCTATCTAATCTTTTTAGTGCATTTATCTAATCTATTTATACTATCTAATCTCTTTGTCTTTAAGACACTGTGTTTAGTGCAGACACAATGTTAAAAATGTTTTTTTTACACTGTTGCGTACATTAAGGAAGCTGGTCTGAGCAAGATACAGTAGTAATATAGGGGGCGCGAATTAACTAAATTAATATTTTCAATTGTTGGCTTGAACATTTCCATGTGCTTTTTAGGTTAAACAATGTTCAAAGTATTCAATAACCAAATCATTGGTTTTAATTTGACTAGAAAATAATACTTTGTTCAGAAAGTTGATTTTTCCCTGAAAAGTCAGAAATATAATACTTACCCTGCAATCGGGGCTACATTTAACGATTTAGAGGTAAGTATTAACAAAACGGACAACAATTTACATTTTCATCTATAAAATATATTTATATCTAATTATTATTTATATCTAATTTCAGAAAACAAATAATAATGATATTTTTATTAACTTATAAAAATAACATTAGGCGCCAACCATTACTGTACTTTGTCCTTACAACAATGTTTTAGCAATATAAATTTAAAACCAGTTGAGAATGCGCAAGCTTGCATTGCCAGAGGAACACCTGGCTCGTCAATTATATAACACTTCCATTTTTTTTTTAATTTGTCGGCCATTTTACCATGTTCCTTAAGAGATACGAACGGTGTTCCTGAACATTCCTATTCTACTTTTTTATGCTGAATCAGAATATAAAGTGAAAATTCGAATATTTGAAAAAACACAGACAAACGCACAGATAAACATATAGATTTCATATAGGAACGGTGTTTATGAAAATGAAACCACTATATCTCTGCACAGAACAATAAAAATTAACAAACCTCTGAATGATTTTTAACAGCTACTTCTACCGTCATGTTATTAAAGAAAATGTTAGTTTTTAAGAATCACATTTTATACTTAGTGGAAAATTAAACCTGGAAGTTGTTTTGGTAAACAATAATGAATGAAATAAGTAATTAAGATAGGTAGGGCGCTTTTTGATGAACGACCTCACCGAAAACCGCAGCCAAATAACAACTCCCCTAGAGGGTAGTTGTGTTTATGCGTGTGAGTGAGGTCACCAGTAAGCTCTCAATGAGATGTTGCGTAAGCAGCAGAGGAGCCACCTCGCGAGTGATACTTAATATATCGCAAGCGTTAATAGGCTACAGTACCCGCTTTACATCAGGTGAGAAAGCCATGCTCGGAGTTTCTCTGCGGGATAGGCTCAAAAATGAGCACATCCGTAGTAGAACTGTAGTTACCGACGTGGCTCTAAGGATCAGCAAGCTGAAG
This sequence comes from Pyralis farinalis, assembly GCA_947507595.1. Classification (NCBI taxonomy): domain Eukaryota; kingdom Metazoa; phylum Arthropoda; class Insecta; order Lepidoptera; family Pyralidae; genus Pyralis; species Pyralis farinalis. The sequence goes on along the minus strand of OX382258.1, from coordinate 10,832,584 downwards.
TGGCAGTGGGCAGGCCACATAGCTCGGAGAACCGATGGTCGTTGGGGCAGGAAAGTTCTCGAATGGCGACCACAAACCGGAAAACGCAACGTAGGACGGCCCCGCACATGATGGACAGACGATCTTGTAAAGATCGCAGGGAGTCGTTGGATGCAAGCAGCACAAGACCGATTGCTTGTGGAAGTCTAAGGGGGAGGCCTATGTTCAGCAGTGGACGTCTTTCGGCTGATATGATGATGATGACTATGTCTTTGTTGCACCACATATAACACGAAATTAACTTGTAATTAAAGTACAAAAGGTGGTCTTGTCATATAGTCATCTCTGGAAGAGACACCTTACACACAACCTTAGGGTAGAGGAAAATAAAACCTTTAAGACGAAAAGATTACTTAGAAATAATCAAAATGACAATAACGGTAGATATTTATATACGTACACACATAAATACATATACACATACGTACAATTAACACATAATTTTCTTTATTTTGACAAATTGTTCACCCTAGTCTAAAATAACAGGTAAGAACAATCTGTTTTACACCAAATTGCTTCAACCTTTTGATACCCTTTTGAAGTTATACTTCTTTCGGCGCGTTAGAGAAAAAATATGAGACTGAATTTTTACTATGAGCGCCACACACCTACAAATTAACACCAAGAAGTTAGTTGCATACCAACATCTAAAACCGACACCATAAAATTGGTTTTTCGCCGAAAATCGTTTTGTTTTACAAACGTAGAGGCACGCGGGATGAAATTTTTGGGAGTTATTTTTGTTTTGTTACGGCAAAGATGTTTAACTTCTTACGTGCGTACGTAATTACGCACACACTTTTTTTTCACAAGACGAGGATAATGTTGTATTTATTAGCTCATCGAAAAAAAAATACCTACCTCAGTTTTTCGATTCAAAACTACTAATATCTTATTTTTATTACTACTAATGTTGGAAAATAAACATACTACCTGCCTGATGGTAGGTAATTACCGTTGCCTATAAACGCTTGTGACACCGAGGGTCACTCGTGCGTTGCCGGCCCTGTAAAAATCCATGCTTTTTTTAATGAACCTCCTCATCAGTAAGGAAGATCTTGACAGAGAGTTCATTCCACTACTAAAGAGTTCTCAGTAGAAAAATCTCTGGAACCGTACAGTACGCAACCATTGCGGTTGTACTGTGTGAGGATGAATTTGCAGCCGTTGGCAAGCGGTGCGAATGTAAAATGAGGCTGTTGGCAACATACCGAACAACTCCTCAAATAATAAACAATATTCTGTTTATTATTCGGAAAGTATAATCGTAAATTCGTAAAAGGCTCGTTTGAATGCAATGTGATACATTAGTAAAATAATTACATGTAAAAATAAATGAGTCGAGAACGCAAATAAATAAATGAAGCGATTCCTACCAAGTTGCCTCCTAAAATAGTATGCTGCGTGCATAATTTGCGGCGTACATTGTTTACTCGACCGTGGCAGTCGGACATGTTCCGAATGTGAGACGACAATGACTTTGCTACAGTCTCGTTACATTACGTCATTCGTTTCGCGAATACCTACATAAACATTAGTTAAGCCAGCAATCAGTGTACACCTATCATCGACATTAGTCGCTCACTTCCTATAAAATTTACGAAATTATTAGAATATTTATCTTTATTGTCGAATAGTTCTTGTTTGTTTACAAATATTTGCTGTAAACATGTGTTTTTAACATAAAACATTGATGGTTAATCACGTGTAATTATTATAATGAATCGTTATTTCATAGTCTAACTATCAATAACTTCACGCCAAATCCCTTGCGGTAGGCAGAGAGAACCAAGCGTCACATGACTCGATCCTTACAAACCTCACTCGCTTCTTTAACATTAATTGCTCTTCTTATGCACGCCCGCCGGTTTCTAAGGCTCCAGACATCACCTTCTAATAAAACACAATCAATTTGGTCATGGTACATCCTTCTACTTTCGTATTGTATATCTGTTTCGTAATTCTTTCTTATTACATTCTTTCTACATTTCCGAACCCACGGAGAGTGCCTCTTCTTATTTTAACACCAACGCGCTCTTTCAGACCAGCTCTGTTTCTAATATCATCATTGCGAATACGGTCTACAAGCGTTACGTCACAAATTTTGCGCTACGCTCGCATTCCAACCGCGCTTATTCTACTTTCATGCTCTCTCTGCCATACCCAGCTCTCGCTTCCATAAGTAAGCGTTGGGACCAGTACTGCATTGTGTATAGCGAGTTGTGGCTTCTGGATCACGCTTTTACTGCCAATAAGTTTTCCTAACGCTCCATTCACACTATTTCCGGCACTCACTTCGTCTTTCCACATCAGCGGTGTACCTTCCATCCCAGCTAAAAACGCATTCAAGATACACAATCTCATTCGCTTGTTCCAACACTTCATCATCAACCGTAATCCTTACATTAGTTCTGGTTTCTTCTATTTCAAATACCATTATCTTTGTCTTCTTCGCATTCAATAGTATGTCTTCCTTCATACAATCGTCTATCATTATTGTGACCAGTATTTGCAGTTCAGATGGTGTTTCTGCTAATACCACGGCATCGTCTGCATAAAGCAGACAGTTCATCATTAGGTCAGCCATGCGTAATCCTGCATTCGTCGATCTTATTCTCTGTTGACAACTAATGAGATACAGAATAAACAGCCTAGCAGATAACATGAAACCCTGTTTGACATAGCCCGTCAATTCCATATCTCAGCAATATGCCTCACAGTTCCTTTCGCAACATTCCTCCGCGACATTGCGGAGCAAGAAAACTTGATCCGTATATCCCCTTCCATCTCGGGATCCTCCCTGTGTCTCCCACAGTATTTTGTCATATTTCACCCTCATTCTCCTTTCAATTACCGTTCCATATAATTTTCCTGCTAAGCTGATCAAACTGATGGCCCTATAGTTTGCACAGTCCATGCGTTACGCCTTGCCTTTGTACAAAGGCACGATGACTGCGCGTCTCCACTCAGCTGGGGCCCTTCCAGTTCTCCATCATAGATGCCTCCTGAAACATAGTATTTGTCATTAATATAGAAATTTTGTGTAATCCATTTTCTTGAGGCAAGTGTACAAAACACTTTGCATTCGTAAGTACTCTACTATTGGCAGCTATTTACGTTTATTATGTAACTGAAACCACAAGTCATCTGCGAAAAACCGCCGGTCATTCCCTTCCAGGTTTTTTGAGTGATTTTTGGAAACCATTTTATTTATAAAAAGAGGCGAGTGCGTTGGCCTTATTAAATCGATTCGCCAGGCCCTGGCGGCGTGCCATTCACTCCGCGAATGTGGGTTACTGCGAACGATTTCGCTGTTTAACTAAAGCTGTATTCAGATACATTTACTCGTTTATGCATCTGTAATTAACAAGTTATGCAATGCTTTTATTTATATTATTAGCTGTTGCCAGCGGCGTGACTTGAATACTTAAGAAATACTCTAGCTAAATTTCATGGCAATATCAACTTACTACGATTGGCGATTGAGCTCCTACATAAACCTATTGATTTGGGGAAAATGCCGATTTTATATGAAATACTGATTTTAACATGGAGTGATTCCTTCAGACTTTGACAAACCACAGAGAAAACCAGACCTTCCTTGGGGTGGTTGTCTTTCGAAATATCATTTCTTACGTGCAAGTTCCTTTACAACCGCAAGTGATAATAATAAATATGTACATAATTAAGTGGCACGTGCCCATGCTAGGATTCAAATCAGTGACCAATCGGTTAATAGGTTGGTTCTGTATCCACTAGGCTATCACTGCTAGCTAACACGGCTTAAAATTCATGACTATATATAGGGATATTTTTGTTTCCTTTATAGCTTTTTCATACAAATATTCGCCCCCGCCTTTCGCACCATTTGGAGAGATGTCAACTTCAACTTCATTTATTTGCCAAATATAGGTAGGTACATAGATGTTTGACATTCAGAAAAAATTGGCTCACCGCTATTAAAAGTGCCTTTGTGAGACCCGTGAGACACCGTGAACGAAAGGAAAAAGGGAGTGTTTATAACTGCACTAACTTGTGTCTGTTTGTAACACGCGTTTATCTCAGAACGTGTTAGATATATAAATGTGAAATACGTTACTAATAATAGTTATGTAACATGCTGACCTCCGCTGATATGTACTAATATTATTTTCTCAAAATTTATGTGTAATGTTTTATTAGAAAAAGGTCGTATGAGGTAACTAGCTGCTGCCCGCGGCTCCGCCCGCGTGGAGTCAAATAACGTAGCCTATGTGTTAATCCAGATCATAATCTATCTACGTACCAAATTTCATTCAAATCCGTTCAGCCGTTTAAGCGTGAAAGAGCAACAAACATCCATACATACAAACTTTCGCATTTATAATATTAGTAGGATAGTGTGTTTATTACAGAAAACAGCATATTGAGTACATTCTAGATTAGTTTATGTATGTATATCTTCACGCCAGGTCCCATGCGGGGTAGTCAGAGAGAACCGAGCGCCAAAAGACGCGGGCCTTTTTTTATATTATTTAGCCAAGGTGGCAAACAAGCATATGGCCTGCCTGTTGGTAAACAGTCTCCGTAGCCTTGCAACAGCAAATGTCCATAGGCTACGGAGACTGTCACTCTCTAAAAACCTCTTCGTGCCTTTCTTGAAGAGCCCCATGCTGTAGTCCCTTGGGAAAACCTCTATTATCTATGAGGTGGAGGTACTTCTCCAGACGGTCTGCTTTGATGCACCCTACCTTCGCCTTGATAATACCCAGATGAAAACAAACAGATGTTCATGCACACAAATGTTTGCACTGTTTGAGAATCGAATCCACGAGCGTTGGTGTCAAAGTAATGTCACACCGCGTTAAGTTACTGCGCCACCGAGGTCGTCACTCGATACTTCGACTTAGTATATTTAATATTTTTCTTTAATAATAATTTAAGTAAGTACATAAAGGTTCCTTCATTCACCTTCTATACATATACGGAATCATCGAAACGCGATCAGTTTCTCACCTGACCGGACTTTAAAGAAGGCATGTGCAAGGAAGGTATACAATCATAGGCTCATCTGATCTAAAGTGGTTCCGTAGCCTATGAATGCATACAATTACAAGAAGAGTCGCTCTCGCATCGCCACTACTCCTCAGGACCTTACTGATAACCTGTCTCACTCCCGGAATACAATAACTCTCACTGGAGTTGTTATTTGTTTTTCCATGAGGCGGAGGTACTGCGGTCAATGCTGCTTAACTTGCGTGTGCAATTAGACTGACCTACAGACTTACGATGATGGATATACTTTTTTTTATACTACGTCGGGAGGCATACAAGCATACGGCCCATCTGATGTAATGCGGGTGCCGTAGCCTATTAACGCTTGCGATGTATTGAGTATCACTCGCGCGATGCCTCCTCTGCTGCTTACACAGCAACTCCTTGGGAGCTTACTGGTGACTTCACTCACACGCAGGAACACAACAACCCTCTAGGGAGTTGTTATTTGGCTGCAGATTTCTGTGAGGTAGAGGTACTTCCCCAGACGGGCGTGCTTTAATGCGCCCTACCTCTCTTAAAACATCCAGACCGAGACAAACAGACATGTTCATGCACACAAATGTTGTCTTGTGTGGGAATCGAACCCACGAGCGTTTGTGTCAATGTCGCGTCATTCACGACTGAGTTACCGAGCTCATAAGTACCGACATAAGTACTTTGGTAATATATCTAATATATCTTGATCTAATCAGATTTGGAATATCTATTTACGATATATATATATTTCATCAACGCTGGGTTAAAGCCAAGATACAGCGGTCATAGCCCAATGCAACAGAACCAACTGTTTAAGATCGCGCATTTAGTGCAATGAAACACGAAGAGATATATGTGGGCAGCATCAAAGCAACCCGACATACAAATTATTGTAAACAAGTGTATCACGAAAGTCATGGTCTCTGCTCAAGACTATTGCGGTCGTCTTTACCTAGACTCTTGCGGTCGCCTCTCCCCAGGCTGTTGTGGTCGTCTTTGCCTAGACTGTTGACCTCGTCCCTGCCCAGGCTGTTGCGGTTGTCTTTGCCCAGGCTGCTGCGGTCGTCTCTACCCATACTGTTGTAGCCGCCTTTGTCTATACTGTTGCGGTTGACTCTGACGAGGCTGTTGCGGTCATCTTTGCCCAGGCTGTTGCAGTCGTATCTGCCCATACTGTTGCGGTCATCTCTGCCCAGACTGTTACGGTCGACTTTGCCTAGACTAGACTATGACGTGTATAGACAGACGTGTATGCGCTAGCCCGCGATTTGTAAAGGACAATAAAATGCAGATGCTGCTATAGAAACGTTATAAATTTGACTTCTATTTAAAATTTCTTTTATTTAAAAGTCTTGAACGCTAAACACCAATGTCATTGTCTGTGTGCCTAGATATGCTAAGGTCACCGTAAACTAATATTGATATTACAACGCTTATAACAGTTTGTCGTCAGTTCAGCACGCAAACATAATGGCCGCTCGGCGCGTCTCGTCGGCTATTATCACTCCCCAATTGTTTTAATTTGTATTGTTGTCTATAGTAATAATCGTACAATACGCGAAGTATATTCAATTCAGTTTTATTATATATTTAGTGAACTTTATTGCCTTATGTTTAAAGTATAAAATTAAGTTTATGTATGAATATGTAATCAGGCGCGACATATTTGTAAGTTGGTGCATTCATGCTGCCCTTTCATTACTCATTGGACGCCATTGTGGGTGGGCATATGATTTTTTTGAATTCACATTAATTCAACCTCGTAATATGGGTGATTCTTTACTGGATTTCTTCAATACTGCCTTTTTATGAATAATGATCTCCCCATGCAATGTACTAACTCTACTAACTGAATTATTACTGATTGCACGGTACCGCCATATGTTGTATAAAATACCTTGATAATGCCGTAAAGGCGAAACCGGTCGGTAAAAATAATTATTAAATAAAATTGTGAAGTGGAATCTGTACAAGTGCAAGTATTAATATTAACGCGATGTCTACTAATTGAATTGTGTCGGTTTGAGTAAATAATGAACTAATTGTCCGGAAACATAAGGGAAAGTGTAAGTCTGAGGGCTTTTAGTTGAGCCTATTTTTTTTTTGTGTATAACCTCAGATTGCTAACAAGTACAATCCTGATATAAACCTTTTACCTATTAATATTAATTCTAAGAAATGACTTCGGAAGTCCCTTCAATTAACAGAATACCTTAGCGAAATAAGAATTCTCTAGAGGGATGTTGTGTCCCTGCAAGTGAGAGTGGTTACTAATGGGATCCTGAGGAGTTCCTGTGTTAGCAGCAGGAGTAAGAATGCGAATGCGAGAAAATGAGACTTTATGAGCAAGCATTTAGGTCTAGTTAGGCGTTAGACTACTGTAACCATTTCGTACTCTATGGCAGGAGTTCCCAACCAGGGGGGCACGCCCCTCTAGGGAGGCGTAGGGAGATATCGGGGGGGGGGGGGGGGGGGGGGATTTATAATCCAGGGAGGCTCAACAAAAGAAAGGTTGGGAAACCCTGCTCTATGGTGATGTTTTAAAAAAAACAAAATTCTTATTATTTTGCTGGTAACCTCACTTAGATAAAGAAGCATTAATTATACCTTACCCTTTTGAGCTCTTCTGCTAATTGACAAGATACGCTTCGTACACTTGAGAATGGCTTTGAATATAATAATGACGGCGAACCAATTATCTTTACTTCACTCCATCCAAAGTTGATTCATAAACTTCCAACAGAGAACATTCTTCAGTTTTTCCATTAGTACCTGCCTTCTATAACCGTTGTTTGGTGAAGGAAGCGGAAGCGATGCGATCTGATTGTCAAGCCGATCACGCCGGCACGAGACCGCCATACCGATGGCCGATTAATTCGCCAACCGTCACTCAATGGATAAGCCGACAATGACGCTGGAAACTAGTTCTTGTGCTACAATACAACTTTTCGTTTTATTTATCCGAACAATGATTAGTTTTATAATGTATTTTAAACTGACTTCAGAAAAGCATATTATATGGAAATGGCTTAACGGACTTGAAATGAGATTCGCTCGGTTTTTGTTTTTGTCAATGTAAAATTATGGTATATATATATATTATGTAAAATCGTGTTTTTTTTTTACACGAAAGACACGTGTATATAGATAAACTTATAAAACAAAATGCTCGTTTGAATATTACAAACAAACCAAAATTTTAAATATGGATGGTTTTATATTTAAAATTTCTTAATGTAATTTTACTCATTACGTGACGCATTTTCAATAGCAGTTTAATTTTTTTATTGTACTATATTTACGAAATCATCGCCTGCACACAGCGATTACATTCTGTAGATATATAGGTATATAGAGGAACAAAAGAATATTGTAAGGCTAGAGCGATACTTCCTATCCATAGCGGAGCGAAGGATTCACCTTTGGGATCCCTCACTGCGCTCAGTATATTGTACTCCCTTCGATCTGATGAGAAATTGCATGCTACATGTAATCATATTGTTTTATTTCCACTCACTTTTTCTCATAGAAGTAAATCGAAGTAGGGTCATATTATTTGTACTTCGGGCGACGTATTCTGATTCCCTCATTGCGCAAACAGTAGGGCAAGGACGAATCTTTTTCGAAAAAACATTCGTATCAATTTGTATGAAAATTGAGCAGCGCCTCTATCGGACGTAAAAGTAACTAAATTTTGAAGCACTTTTTTTTTTCGTAGTTACTTTCGTATCGAGTTCGTATCGTAACGTGTACGTATCTTGACATAATTGTATTAAATTTGGGAGCACGAACTTTGTTTTGACGTACGGTATCGAGAATCTCGAAGGTTGGCTATCGAAACTTACGAATTCACGTAAAAATTGTGGATGAAACAACTTGCGTAATTTTGAAAACATAGTATTTGAGCATTATTTTCAGTGTTTTTGGTAGTATTTCACTTGACAATATTAGTAGACTAATATTTTACATAAAATGCAAGATTATATATCTAGAGTTTAACGTAGTTTATTGTGTTATTTTATCATCTTACTACAATACTTATTGAACACCCAGTAAATGAACAATAATATAGAAAACCTATACTAATAATACAGAAAAATAAACCTATTTTTTCAATTATTAGTAAGATGAAATAAAAAATTGTAAATAATAAATTTATGTATTAAATATATAGTTTATATTTCATTCTACTAATATATAATTGAAAAAAATATGTATTTGTACTAAAGTACCTACCGTTATTTTTATTTATTGATTATGTTACACAGAAGTAAGTCGCAGGGCTAACAAAGAAAATCAACAAAACTGCTAGACCTGATAGAAACTGAATTTAAAAATAGTTTTGCCTTTAAAGATAACAACCAGCCCTCCACCAGTGCCACTAGCAGCCCTATAGATATTTGCCTAATGCATATCGTGTTGTTTTTAAAGGAGCCCCAACCTTGACCCAATAAAACTAAAAAATAAATTAAAACACAAACTGAGTTCACCCTGCGTCACAAAAACAAACAAAAAATTCCTGGTAAGTATGTGCGACATGAACGAAATCGATTGATGACTTTTTATATATTATACTTAGGACGAGCACTTGAAATTCTTGAGACTATTAAATGCATACCTTGCGATCTTTGATTATTTATACAATATATAAATAATCAAAGCTTGCGTGCGACAGTTCTCCTTCGTCGAATCTCCGAGACAGAATGTCAAGAAGCCGTTCAGAAATAAAAGTAATCTAGCTGTTTATGTTTTTCAAATTAAAACATAATTTATATATTTTTCAAATGTTAATACAATTAAAAATGTTAATACAAAAAGAATATTCATATTTCAAAGTTTTTGTACATAGTTCACTCGAATATTTCATAGAATACTTAAGATAAAAATTACAACAACAACTTCATCTAATTTCAGAACGAATCGTTCACTCAATTTGTTCGTTCCCCGGTTTACGTAGTATCGAAATGCTATCGAGGATACGATAGGACGACGAAGGTGCTTGGTGCTAGGTACTAGCGTGATGCTGCGTAATACTATCGAGGACTCGTTACGATTACGATACGAGTTTCTAATATGTTCGTGCTTACCCTACAGAATGCTTCGATCAGGACAATAGATTTTAATATATTACACTGGGATAGTAGTTTTTAATATTACAATACTTCCTGGCTAGATTAAAATTTTTAATTTCCTGATATGTTTTAATTTTACTTGGGTGAGGATCGTAGTAGGGCTAAGTACATGGATTTTTTTAAATAGTGATAGAGCTGAACTCTTGTCTGGCTGGAGCAATAAAGAAGCCAGAATAGTTATTAGAAAATTTCCGTCTGTCTGTCTTTTGGTACATCCCATAAAAACTACCTACTTAACGGTTTTTGGGGAAATTTTACATGGTTACATACTTACACACTAATTATGATCGAAAGTCAAAGCCATTATTTCGACTACTTTTTATCTATGTAAAATATGTCTGTTTGTCTTGGTCTCGGTATTTTCTATGTATAATAAGTTTCTTTTTCTATACCACTAAGGTGGTAAACAGCATACGTCCTGCCTGATGGTAAGCAGTTACCGCAGCCTATGGACATTTACAACACCATGTATTTATAAAAGTGTGTATTTACAAAAAAAATGTATTTACGTATATTTATCAGTTGTCTTGTACCCATGACACAAGCTTCACTGACTTTGGGGCTAGATGGCGCTGTGTAATTTGTCCGACAATATTTATTTATAATATTTATTTGTTCCAGAATTAGATTTCCTGCGTAATACTTGAAAAAAAAAAGAAACATTTATTTATTAATACATTACGTTACAAATATACAGTATATTTTACGTAGATATTTGTAATTTCATCTCCGTATATATTAACAATACAATATCAATTCTTATTAATTATAATTACATACAAAATTTGTACGACGGCTCGACAGACCAGTAGGGCAAGCACGAATCCTTTGCGAAAAAACATTCGTATCGTCATCGTATACAATTTGTATGAAAATTGAGCAGCGCCTCTATCGGACGTAAAAGTAACTACATTTTAAGCACAAAGTACTTTCGTATCGAGCTCGTATCGTAACGTGTACGTATCTTGACATATTTGTATGAAATTTGGGAGCACGAACTTTGTTTTGGCGTGCGGTATCGACAATCTCGAAGGCTGGCTATCGAGACTTACGAATATTTATTCACGTAAAAATTGTGGATGAAACAACTTGCGTAATTGTGAAAACATAGTATTTGACCATTATTTTCAGTGTTTTTGGTAGTATTTCGCTTGAAAACATTAGTAGACTAATGTTTTACATAAAATGCAAGATTTACCTAGAGTTTAACGTAGTTTATTGTGTTATTTTATTATCTTACTACAATACTTATTGAACACCCAGTAAATGAACAATAATATAGAAAACCTATACTAATAATATAGAACAATAAACCTATTTTTTCAATTATTAGTAGCATGAAATAAACATTTGTAAATAATAAATTTATATATTAAATATATAGTTTATATTTCATTCTACTAATACATAATTGAAAAAAATATGTATTTGTACTAAAGTACCTACCGTTATTTTTATTTATTGATTATGTTACACAGAAGTAAGTCGCAGGGCTAACAAAGAAAATCAACAAAACTGCTAGATCTAATAGAAACTGAATTTAAAAATAGTTTTGCCTTCAATGATAACAACCAGCCCTCCACCAGTGCCTCTAGCAGCCCTATAGATATTTGCCTAATGCATATCGTGTTGTTTTTAAAGGAGCTCCAACCTTGACCCAATAAAACGAAATAAACTAAAACAAAAACTGAGTTCACACTCCATCACAAAAACAATCAAAAAATACTGATAAGGTATGTGCGACATGAACGAAATCGATTGATGACTTTTTATATATTATACTTAGGACGAGCACTTGAAATTCTTGAGACTATTAAATGCATACCTTGCGACCTTTGATTATTTATACGATATATAAATAAACAAAGCTTGCGACAATTCTGCTTTGTCGAGTCTCCGAGACAGAATATCAAGAAGCCGTTCAGAAATAAAAGTAATCCAGCTGTTTATGTTTTTCACATTAAAACATAATTTATATTTTTTCAAATATTAATACAATTTAAAATGTTAATACAAAAGAATATTCATATTTCAAAGTTTTTGTACATAAACCACTCGAATATTTCATAGAATACTCAAGATAAAAATTACAAGAACAACTTCATCTAATTTCAGAACGAATCGTTCACTCAATTTGTTCGTTCCCGGTTTACGTAGTATTGAAATGCTATCGAGGATACGATAGGACGACGAAGGTGCTTCGTGCTAAGTACTAGCGTGATGCTGCGTAATACTATCGGGGACTCGTTACGATTACGATAGGAGTTTCTAAAATGTTCGTGCTTACCCTACAGATTTCCCAATAATATCTAGCTATAGCTTCACGCGAAGTCCTTTGCGGGGTAGGCAGAGAGGACTGCCCCCATATGACTTGGTCCCTAGGCGTCATTACTCACAGGCCCCGCTTCTTTTAAATTCATAACTCATTACATACACGATCGCCGGTTACTGCGGCTCCTGGCACCTTCTGATGAAACTCAACCAATCCGATCGTGATAGGTGAGTTTTGGTCTTCCTAGGCTCCTACATCCTTTCCCTTTCACATTGTTTCGTCATTCTTTCCTTATGCATTATTTCTACGTACCAGAACCAACGGAGTATACCTATTCTTGTCCTACAACCGATACTCTTTTTCAGATCAACTCTCTTTTTTACGTCTTCATTGTAAACACAGTCTGCAAGCGTTACCCTGCAGATTTTTTGACGAGTTCAGTGGCGCAGTGGTAAAGCTACTTTGACTCTCGACTTTGTATAAAAAAAAATATTTTCTCCATAATATTTGTCCAGTATTTATCTAGTTCCTGTCATTAGTTTTATTAACGAAAAAAAACACTTCCATGTTTGCCAAATATTCAGGCTAAAACGCACGTAATTTTCTTTCATGGCTGCCAACAAAGAAATAAACGACGGAGACGGAAAATTATTAAATGTCGTATCAAAGAATGTTATATATATGTACTCGTAAAAATGTGTAACTGCATACAAATGTTTTTATTCTCCGATAGCTTTACATAGTAAAGTTGATTTTTACAGACTATGACATATTATAAAACAATTGCCATCCGTTACTCTCGCAAGAACTCGACAATTTGTATATATTTGTTTGCACCTAGTAGAATAAAAAAAATGCAGACGAAGTCGTAATTTAACAGTGGGTTAAAACGATAATTTTAGGCTAAGTTTCGAAATGTATACTGGCTGCTACAATTTTGTTTTACGTTTTCGTTTATTAAAATAACAGTAGGTATATAAGTACTTCTTATTTTTATTGTAACTGATGGATGTGTTTTATTGTATGTTTGACACATCGTGTCGATACGCTCGTTGCATAAACATTAGGTGCCAAGGCCCAATGGAGTGATCCTTTGTATGGCTTCGAATCAATTCGATTTCATGACATGTTGTTTTTACAATCATATTTTATTTACAGGTTCTGTTTCAAACGGAAAATATACTAGTTTATCTTTTTGGGACAAGTTATTAAAGTGTTTAGTGTTGTAATATTAAAAAAAAAGCTGCTAAAATGCCATTTTGATCCTTGCGACAATAACAACTAAGGAGTGCTGATGATTTGCCGCTTCTTCCACCACATACCGAATCATATAATTGTTACTAGCTCACTCCACGATTTCGTTCGCGCGTATCCCGGTATTCCGCGGGAACCGCTTTTTCTTACTTTCCTCTTCTCTCTCTTACATTTCTAAGGATCGTATCGTGGTGTTAAATTGTCTATAACCTTGCTCAACAATTAGTCTATAAAATGCAAAAAGATTTTTTCAAATCCGACTGGTAGTTTCAGAGATTAGCGTGTTCAAACAAACAAACTCTTCTTCTTTATAAATTGGTATAAACTACGCAACTGATGTAGCGTAAAGGAAATAGCATTGTTTTTCGTACAATTTTCACGCCCACGTGTCATTTTGATGATGGCGTACTTCTTGCTTCGTTTGCGTAGAAGTAAGTAAGTATTTTCCGAGCTCGGAAAGTAAGTTGATCGGCTCCGGGAGTAAATGTAGTAAATATGGTTACTATATTAAAACCACTATCAATAAACCTGTGGTTACATTTATTATTATAGGACGTATAAAAGCTTAATTTTCCCGTAAAACGTTTTACCTATAATAACATTTTATAACTCAATAACAAAGTTTTTGGATAACCGCCACTAAATCATTAGCCTGTGTAATAAAATCCGACCAATCTAACCTTAATACTCCTATAAATAAATTCCATATCATCAATATCCATAGATTAATGCCTGCTCGCGTGGGATTCTGTTGTTACGATAAAAAATAGGCACCCTGTACTTCTCCAAACTATCTATGTACGTACACACAGCGACAACTCATGTTAGACACTTGTAGCACTATTTTCACTCTTATCGCGTGCTTTATAAGAACGATACAAAGGTCAAACAGTCTAGCTTGAGGTGTTCCTGTGTTTACACACAAGTTAGACGGTTTGTTTGTGTCTATGCACCTCTCATAAAACTCACTTCAAAGACAATGTATAACAAATACAAGTAGGATCAGCAAACAGGCCACATAGCTCCAACCAATGGCCACTAGACAAGTCTAAGGAGTAGGTCTGTGTTCACCAGTGGACATTCTATGAGTGAAATGATGATGATCAAGATAACAAATATTAAAGATGAAAAAAAAATCTATATTGGCAAGTTTCTTTTTGGAATTTCTTCTTCGCCAATGGTCATTTTAGAAATGCTGGTAGATTAAAAAAGGGAGATAAAAACTAAAAAAAAAATACGAAAATTAATAATATACAATATGATCTAATTTAAAGAATGTAAGACGTGTATAAGTGTCCGTAAGGGCCTAATGGCAAATCAATGATTTTTATCTTTTAACCCTTTGATTGTATTGAAAATAGCCGCCATATTTACAGGACTAGAAACATTTTAAATATAATGCTACTCGTTCGAATATGCCAATGTGACCTTCATGTCGCAAATGTTCACTATTTTGTTACATTTCAATAAATATCGCTAATTGTGTGCATTCACTATTTGTATTTATATAATTGCGACGATTCCTTTTCATTTTCTTTCGTTATATTATATTTACTATAACTGTCTGTGTCGTTCGTAGATGCTTTAATACATCTTCGGTAGGCGTACAAGCTTTCACCCACCCGTTGTAAAGTGGTTACAAACGCTTGCATACAGGAAGCATCGCTTGCACGTTGCAACCTTTGCTGCGACCACAACAACCCTTGTGAAGCTCACTGGTAAACTTACTTAGACGTAGTAACATCAACCCTTCAGAGAGTTGGCTGCGGTTTTTGTGAGGTGGAGGTACTTTTATGCGCCCTACAATTCTATATTGTTGTTCTGAATTCAATGTTGAGGTATAAACTGTAGTATAAAAATACGGTGTGTCATCAAAGGGTTAAACTACCCTAAATCCAATTCATTTACTTTTAGCAGTTGAGCTTCATAGGGACGGCTATCTCTGCTGTATTATTATACTTGATGTTACCATATTGTCACAGAATTGCAAACTTACAGCGATTCCATTACCTATCATTATCATCCATGGGGCGGTGTGACCTCTGCGTCTCGGTTTCGTGTACACGATTTCTGACAGCATTTATATGACGAGCTCGGTGGCGCAGTGGTGGAACGCGCTGTTACGCTACTTTGACATCAACGCTCGTGGGTTCGATTCCCACACAGTACAAACATTTGTGTGCATGAACATGTCTGTTTGTCTTGGTCTGGGTATTTTCTATGTATAATAAGTATGTACATATGTATTTACAAAAAAAAAATATTTACGTATGTTTATCAGTTGTCTATTACGCATAACACAAGCTTCGCTTACTTTGGGGCTAGGTGGCGCTGTGTAATTTGCCCGACAATATTTATTTATCTATCTATGTACAGTTTACTTTTCTAGCCTGTATTGTGTTATACCTTGTCACATTGATATGGAATTGCCGGAGATTCATATCAGTTGTCTTTGTCCACAGTCTGGTAAATATGGCGAGGGTCACATCGGTGCAGCCCGAGGGCTGGCAGTCCACGTGCGCGCGAAGGGTCCGGGTGGCGCGCGCGACCATTCCGGCTGTACGTGGCCACTGCTATCTACAATTGCGCCTTACGACCCGCTGCCGGAGGAGCCCTGGATCGCTGTCATTAAGAGAGGCAATTGCAACTTTGAAATTAAGGTTAGTTACGTCAAGTAAACAACAAGTGATTGAAATGGTGGCATGGTACCATGGACCTATGTGTAACAGTGTAGCCCAGTGGATAATAAACCTACCTAATATAATGCTACGGAATAACGCTAGGAAGAAGAAGCTACTATGAGCCTATGTGGGTAACATAGAAAGTTTTTGAAAATCAAAAACAGAATACTATCCGATCCTTTCTAAGCACCGTCTCCGCCGCCTCGGCATGCCTAAGGATGACTTAGCATGTCCAAGGACATTTCGCTATGTATTAGTACGCTTCGACATGCCTAAGGACGACTTAGCATGTCTAAGGACATCTCGCTATGTATTAGTACGCTTCGACATGCCTAACGACGACTTAGCATGTCCAAGGACATCTCGCTATGTATTAGTACGTTTCGACATGCCTAAGGACGACTTAGCATGTCCAAGGACATCTCGCTATGTATTAGTACGCTTCGACATGCCTAAGTACAACTTAGCATGTCCAAGGATATCTCGCTATGATTAGTACGCTTCGACATGCCTAAGGACGACTTAGCATGTCCAAGGACATCTCGCTATGTATTAGTACGCTTCGACATGCCTAGGGACGACTTAGCATGTCCAAGGACATCTCGCTATGTATTAGTACGCTTCGACATGCCTAAGGACGACTTAGCATGTCCAAGGACATCTCGCTATGTATTAGTACGCTTCGACATGCCTAAGGAAGACTTAGCATGTCCAAGGACATCTCGCTATGTATTAGTACGCTTGACATGCCTAAAGACGCCTCGGAATTCTTAAGGACCCTTCGTCATATTTAAGGATGCTTGGAAATCCCTAAAGTACATCTCGGCATGCCTGAGAACGCCTCGACAGTATTGCACCTGCACACAGGTTTGCCGAAGGATCCCTTGTCGTGCCGTGCCGTGCCGATAGTGGGCCTTAGGGTTTATAAAGCGAATTCCTCTGAGTTTATCTTGAGATTATATTTTATATTGAGAATTAAATAAACGTAGCAAAGTGCAAGGTCGAGACTGTAAGGAGGGTGACTCACTAATTCCATACCTTCTATAGACAAATATTCGATTGTCCGTTTGGTGGAGTGAGCTGGAGCGTTATCGTGATGGAAGAGGATCCTGTTCTTGGGTTCTACTGATATTTTCCAAGACAACTGGAAGACAAAATCATAGGGGCCTCCATTCTATCGTAGTTTGGAGCATACTCCTTTTTTCATTATCTGATTGGCGAAATCCAGTGGTTTTAAGCCGTCCGAAGGCTATCTAGCATAACTATATGTGACTAACGTTACTACTTGCTCTCCTGCGGAGGTGTTCGAGGTGGTCAGACTGATGTCAACAGTGCTTAACTTGCGTCTATGATTATCCAGACCCACGCAAACCCAACTAGGTTTATAGTTCCTCTAGCTGGACATAGGCATTCCGTGATGCCTTCCCAAATAAAATTTAAATAAATCCCAAATTTAAATAAAAATTAGGAGGCAAACAAGCTAACGTAAAGTGGTTACCGTAGCCCATAAATCTTTGTAATACAAGGAATTTACCTCACTTACTCGCAGGAATACAACAACTCTCCAGGGATTTGATTTTTTTTTATTATTTGGTTTTCTGTAAGTTTTTTCCCCAGTTTGAATTTGATTCACCCTACCTCTCTTTCGAACCTCGTTAGTTGATTGGCTTTGGCTCTAAGGATGCCAGTGAGTCACATACCCCAATTAATAATTTCCTGTCATCTCAACAGCACAATTTGCGCAAACAAAATGATTGCGATAGCGATTTGAAGTTTATAAATGGACATTGGAGAACGTAATATAGATAAACTTCATATTATTGCCACACGTAGATTACACGTTATTCCTGATATCGAAGATGGATTGTATGATAGCCCGTTAATGATTACAGCGTTTATACATGCAGTCACACAATTTAGACGATACCTGCCTGAAAGATACATTATCATATAAGCTCTACAACACTAATACACTTTTTGTTTCAATTTGATAGTGATACATTTCAGGAACGTTTCCTTTTTAACCGACTTCGAAAAAGGACATGGTTTTATGACTGCCGTGTACATTTTTAGTTATGTTTATCGATATCTCGGAAAGAGCTCCGCAGGTAGACTCTATACGTAACTAACTAGTTAGTTCAAACTGTATTCTGTTAAGTTAGAAGTTGGACTCGTAGTTGAAGTTGAATTTGATAATGTTTTGATTCTAAGACTAAGAGTTAACCCAGCTCGATTAAATTAAATTGACTTTTTAATTAATCCACTTGAAATTTTTAAGTCTAAGTTCTGAAGTTTGTGGTACTAATCCTAGTTTTACAACTATTTTCCTTTCTGCTTCCCCGGCGATGCGTCACAGTGCTCACACAACGTATCGCATTATTATCCTACAGATACATATGTAGTTACAACACCAAACTGTATCCCCAGGTTTTGTTGTTATCAGTTTTCCGAGTTACTTCCCACTATGGAAGCAAAAATAAAGACGTTTTCACGATGATAGGATTAAATTTAAATCACTCCAGATTGGAGTGAAAATTTCATTAAATAGGGTGAAAATTTATTACGGTTATTTAGCGTAGTTGTACAGCAAATTACAACTCAAGCTTTACACTTTGACCTTTGTACCGTTCTTATGTCGTTCGTAATAAAGGTTACAATCGCAATTCGACTATTAAGCATGATCTTGTCGTCGTTGTCGTGTTGGTGTCTTATTTATAGTCTATGAATATGAAACAAATAACCTATGGAAACACGAGAGCTTACGGAGAGCGATTACAGATCGTAACCTAATGCACCGCTATGGAATCTATGTCACCGCTATGGGGATGCTATATCAGGGAGTAAAATAGATCATTCATTGATTCCAAAATAAGACGAAGCCAGTTATATTCTTAGTATACACATGATGACATAAAAATGAAATATTTCAGGTGCAAAATGCGTGGCGCGCGAACGCGTCTGCCGTCCTCGTGTACAACGACCGGGATACCACGCTGCTGGAGAAGATGAAACTGTCTACAGAGAATGGACGTGAGTAGACTACCAGATATTCTTGATACATGAAGCGGTTACGTAAGGGTTGCACGTAGCCAACGCTGCAGTTAACGCTGCAATGTCTCTCCAGATTTCTGCGCGAGCAGATGATACGATAAACCTAGACGGTTCGCGATGATTTTTTCACAATTTTCAAAGTTTATTCTATTTTTGTATACAACGTCGCAAAACGTACGAGCATACGGTCCACCTGATGTAAAGCAGTTACCACAGCTTTTTTATTTATTTATTTATTTGGTACACTAACAGGTTACATGTATACACTTATAACTAATTGATTCTAGGTCTTATTACTATCATGTAGCCCAATTAAAGGTGAACACATCATTCACTTAAGACTATATAATAACTAAATCAATACATAATAGACCTAAATATAAATTATAACACAGATTATGTATGCTTGGAACATATTAAGTATCACTCCACACAACTGCTGCTTACTACTTCCCCAGGCAAAAAGCAACCTAAAGAATGCGATCTACCTCTCTTAAAAACACCCAAACCCGGGCAAACAGACATGTTGATGCACACAAATGTGTTTCCCTTTGTGGGAATCGAAGTGTAAAGTAGCGTTCCTGACCACTGCGCCACCGAGATCCTGTATCCCACATACGAATTTTTTTTTGTTCTGAAGGCTTTCAGATTTTCTGGACTCGAGGTTTTAGGTTTAGCCTGACGTTCATCTGTTGGATAATAAGTACGACATTATAGGTACTAGTTTTGACCCCAATCATTATTATTGAAAATCTGAGGAAAACATACGAATTTGCATGTTTTTTTTAACTATTTATATATATTTTTTAAGTGATGGTACTAACGCTCGTCAATAGCTACAAAACAAAAAAAAAAAGAAAATCGATTTGCCAAAGTTGAAAAAGGAATTATATCGTCGAAGAAATTGCACCTTTGTATTTCTATCTTTAATATACTCGTACGTACTACTTTCGCGCTATTTCTTGACATTTGATCTCTGTTATGTCAGCCTGCTATTTAAAATGCTAATATACCGGTCATATACTAAAATTGCAGTGATGAAACATGCAATAAGTAGTATTAAATATATAATGCATTGTTTTTTTCTTCTTAGCGTTATCTCATTGGTCTTCGAGAGAGTGTCGGAGTTAAGATAAGAAAAGGCTTACTCCGTTGGTTCGGACATGTAGAAAGAATGCAGGATGAAATAATGACGAAACAGATGTACAATGCGAAAGTGAAAGGATGTAGGAGCCGAGGAAGACCGAGACTAACCTACTATGACCAAATTGGTCGTTTTTTGTCAGAAGGTGATGTCAGGAGCCTTAGTAACCGGTGAGCGTGCATGAAAAGAGCTATGAATGTGAAAGAAGCGAGTGAAGTGTGTAAGGACCGCGTCTTATGGCGCTCGGTTCTCTCTGCCTACCCCGTAAGGGACCTGTGGGCCAATTCTGCTAAATAACTGCAACTGCACGTTTACGCCTGTCACTTGAGTCGTGCAGGAATTAGTGCAGTGTCGATAGGTGTATTCTACTAAAATATCCTGCACTGCAACTGCGCTGGAACTGCGCGTATGCTGCACTGCAACGGCACTGCAACTGTGCGTATCCTGCAAGTAAACTACTTAAAACCTGAAATGTTGCCATATTTCAATCTAATAAAACTGAATTTTTATTTAATGTTGACTCCTATAGTTTCACTATTGACCTTGGTTGCCGGAGTGGAGGTATTTCTAACCGAAAAGAAGCTTTACTTAATTATATTTATCCACAAACATCTCCCAAAACAAAGCAAATATAATTCACCGCCTCAGAATATTAATTTCACTTCGCAAAAGTTGCTCAAGAGTAACGTTAACAAAACTGCAAGTAAACTCCTTCAAAACATCTGTCACCGGTATACAAATGTCAAAACAATTTATCAGAACACGATTATATTGCAGGAAACGTGCAGTTGCAGTGCAGGTTTTTTAACAGAATAGTGATTCATTTACTGCAACATTCCTCAGCTCGACACCACCGCCCTGCTCGATTCCGTTCTGTCCGTCTCGGGACCGCGTGTTTATATATTTTTACACGAAGCGACGACCTCAGACCTCACAACCCAGAGGGAAAACCAGACCTTTCTTAGGAAAAGTCACACATTTTTCGAAATATAATTGCTTGGACGCACGGATTATCTCACGGTGTTTTCCTTCGTCGCCGAGCAAGTAACAATTACAATAAATATATTACGTAATATGCTTATTTATAGATCAAATCATTACTTGATAAAATAGTCGTATGTGTAAACCACATTAGTAAACGACTCGATAATTAAATACCTATTTATATACATCGTTAGGTTCAAGGCGAGGTACGTACCTCTATGGTTCTAGAATTAGTTGTATAAAAAAGAACATATTCCGCTGTGTACTATGTACCTTCTTACAATGGAAAATACAGACGAATGGCAATGGCAGACGAACAGGATACTTTTTTTTTTGTTTTTCGCCCAAGAAATTTGAAGACCCACACAAGAAGGACTAACCCACACCCGGGTGTGCGTTTGTCATTCTTCCGTGAGGGGCACCCTCCGGAAAAAGGGAGGGAGGAGGTGAAATCTTTCAAAGATACCATTTCGTGCGAACGAACTGGTTATGTCAGATTTCCACTGACTAAAACACCCCCTGGGACTGCCTTTAGCCGGGAAGGCTATAAAGGCTTCTTTGGAAGCGATCACCCCAGGGGAACGGGGTGACGCAAAAGAACAGGACACGTAACTGCGGTCAATTTATCTGGCTAATTATTTTACAGTTCTCTGTGAAGACGTATATTCAGGAAACGTTCTCGTTCAGATTTCACCATATATAATAAATAAATATTATCGGACAAATTACACAGCGCCACCTAGCCCCAAAGTAAGCGAAGCTTGTGTTATGGGTGTTAGACAACTGATAAACATACGTAAATATTTTGTTTTTTGTAAATACATACTTATTATACATAGAAAATACCCAGACCAAGACATACGGACATGTTCATGCACACAAATGTTTGTACTGTGTGGGAATCGAACCCACGAGCTTTGGATGCAAAGTAGCGTAACAGCGCATTTCACCACTGCGCCACCGAGTTCGTCAAATGTGTCCATATGTGTCCACAGAAGATATATTTGGAGGTGCTTCTGTGTTCGTTGTATGCTTTTTTTTATACAACGTTGGGAAGCATACGGCCCACCTGATGTAAAGCGATTACCGTAGCCTATAAACCATTGTAATTCATTAAGTATCACTCGCCCGATGCCTCCTCTGCTGTTAACACATCGACTCCTTAGGAGCTTACTGGTAACCTCACTTACAGGAGTTCTTATTTGGTTGCGGTTTTCTGTGAGGTGGAGGTACTTCACCAGACGGGCTGCTTTGATGCGCCCTACCTCTCTTAAAACATCCACATGCACACAAATGTTTGCCCAGCGTGGGAATCGAACCCACGGGCGTTGGTATCAAAGTCGCGCCATTCACGACTGCGCCACCGAGCTCGTCAGATGCTTATCTATATGTCAGAAACGGCTTATCCGGTTTGAATAGTATAACTATTTATCTATAAGGTACATACCAGAAGTAAGTACCTATAATGGTTGTAAATCACATTCACAATGTTAACGAGCTCGGTGGCACAGTGGATAGCAATGCTGCTTTAACACCAACGGTCGTGGAATCGATTCCCACATAGGACAAACATTTGTGTACATAAACATATTTGTTTTTTATACCACTAAGGTGGAAATCAATCATACGGCCTGCCTTATGGTAAACAGTCACCGTAGCCTATGGACACTTGCAACACCAGAGGTGTCACTCATGCGTTGCCGGCCCTCTAAAAACCTCTTCACGTTTTTCTTGAAGAATTTCACCGCAACCGCACAGCGGAGAGTACACCCTCACACGCTGGAACCGCAATGGTCGCGTACTGTGCGGTTCCAGAGAAGTTCCGAGAACTCTCAAGTTGTGGAATGAGCTCCCAGCCGAGGTTTTTCCATGTGACTACAGCATGGAATTCTTCAAGAAATGCGTGAAGAGGTTTTTTAGAGGGTCGACAACGCATGGGTGACACCCCTGATGTTGCCAATGTCCATAGGCTACGGTGACTGTTTACCATCAGGCAGGCCGTATGCTTGATTGCCACCTTAGTGGTATAAAAAAAATTTCGTCCTGCAGTTGATGATTATTATAGGGTAGTGGTGGTGTTTTTACGAGGCAATCTATCACCAGGAAGCTCCAGAGGAGTTGATGTGTTAAAAGATATGGTAGGAATGCGGTAGATATATTCCTTTTATTGTAATTTGTCGTACCATTAAAAAGTGGAACGCCTTTGCTGTGTTCCCTCCTTCCTACAATATGGGATCCTTCAAACGAAGCGTGAACAAGCTTCTTGCGGGGCAGCATGGCAGCGTCTGTGATAACTGTGTAGTATTTTGCACTTGCAGTTGCGATTTGGGCTCCTCTTTCGCTTACCATCAGGCAAAGAGCAGCCACTATGCTGAACTAATATAAAAAAGAAATAGATCAATATCACGCCGCTTATCGGTTCATTGGTTAAATATTCTTCCATTGGTCAGTAGGCTCGAATCGCTGAGAAAGGCGCTAAAACACAATGTTTTTGTGCCGTGCGTATTGCGGTGACTGTTTTACATTAATCAATGTAATGTTTGTACAAAAAAGCTATCTTGAAATTCTCCTCTGTTATCTGTAGGGGTGTGAGGCCAATGTAGACAATAAAATTAAATAGGGTTGTCCGACACCGCGCCCACCGCCCACCTACGACAGGCGGTTCAATGACTTGCCGGTGGTCGCCAGCCTTTAGTCATGCGTCAGGGTTATGCAAATAGTGTTTTGTAGTGACTTACCCAGCCCAATCAATACTTTACCATATCTTAACCCTTCGAAACCCGGATGGTCATATATGACCGCGAAATGTATGGGAAAACGTATATAACGGGTTCTGACTGTCACGAAGTACTTGAGCTGAAAATCAAAAATTAGTAAGTAGTAAAAGTAGTAATTAGACATTCAAATCTGCCAACGGCTTTGCCTGATATTAAGGAGTCGCCCGTTACCTAATCACGTGAGTTTTTTTAGCAACTTTTTAACTACCCTTCCCCCATAGCGATACGTGTATTCCACCCCATCACGTTTATTTTTGGTGCAAATTATTATTATTTTCGTAATAATTATCTTTGAATACCCGTAATAATCTAATAAATACACGTGATATCTTACCCAGATTGTAAAATTCGTGATTTTTCCGAAACTATCAGGTATACACTAGAGATTGGCCACGACTTCATGCACTCATGTCCAGGTATCTCGTGGCAGACGTACTATGTATATATTAGGAAGTAACTCTATCTTAAGAAAATCGTGACCGATTGACGATTATCTTTTAGTGGTTATTGTGTTTCGATGGACAAGTAAGGTTTCATTATCCTTTTGTGGAGTTGCCACGTTCGTAGGTGAGATGGCAACGCGCCAACTATACTTATTTTATACCAAGCATTTGACTACCTACCGTACAACCGTAGTACAAAAACGTCATGTCCTGTCGTGTCTTTTAGAAATATATTTTTTAAGGTTTATATATAGTTAAAAATACATATTATATTTTGCACGCACCGCGCGGTGGGTGTGTTCCAGGCTGCCGTAGAAGGCTGGCCACAGGGCCCGCCTTGGGTCTTATTTCAACGATAAAATTAATCATATTGTGCAAAGTAGATAAAAGTGTGACACTCATGTCTGACTGCACAAGGCAAACATTCGTGTGCACCAATACGTCTGTTGGCCTCGGCCCGGGTGTTTTCTATGTATTGTAAATATGCATTTATAAAAAACCGGCCAAGTGCGAGTCGGACTCGCGCACGAAGGGTTCCGTACCATTATCTATAAATCGGCACATTTGTTGTATGGGAGCCTTAAATATTTGTTTTATTTTAATTTAATTACTTATTTTTAAAGTGAATATATAAATATTCAAAGTGAATATTTCAAGCGTCTACCTGTTGCCGTTATCAATATCAAGCAAAAACGAGCAAAAAAATCACGTTTGTTGTATGGGAGCCCCATTAAATATTCATTTTATTCTGTTTTTTAGTATTTGTTGTTATAGCGGCAACAGATCTGTGAAAATTTCAACTGTCTAATTATCATGGTTCATGAGATACAGCCTGGTGACAGACGGACGGACAGCCGAGTAAAGGGTCCGTTTTACCCTTTGGGTACGGAACCCTAAAAAAGTACAAATTATGCTCATTTGATAGTATTTATTTATTTTATTATCATGATGAAAAGCTAAAACCCACAGGGGAGGGAAAAGTGTGAAAACGGCAGCGATCCAAGACGGGATTTTTTGTAACATACGTATTTGTATGCAACGTGTCACATAAAAAGCAGTCGCTCTGCGCCGGATCGCGCCCGCTTTTGTTCTGTCTTTTGTGATTCCTTGATTTATTGTTCATATTGTGATTATAAATCGTGTACAAATTTAGTGTTATGAGAAACCGAGTTGTTGTATTAAATAATACCATTGTCAATTATTAAAATATTATTATTTAAACGAACATGGATAAACGGAAATGAAATGCGCACTGACTGTTGGTTTGTACGTAAGTACATATTCTATAATTAATTATAGAAAGGAGAACGATGTAGGAGCCGATGAAGGCCAAGACTTACTATGACTAAATTGATCGTGCTTTATCAGAAGGTAATATCAGGAGCACGGGAAGTGCAATGAATATTAAAGAAGCGAGTGAGGTGTGTAAGGATCGCGTCATGTGGCGCTCGGTACCTCTGCCTACCCCGCAAGATATTTGGCGTGAATTTATAAGTTATATAGAAGTATAGGATATTACATCCTTTGTCTTTTTATTCAAGTAAACCATACACGTTTATTTTGAAGTCGGTTATTTCGTAACAAAGGGGCGAACAAAGCAACTTGTGCATGGACATGGTGTATGCGGAAATTATTATTTGCAACATTAAAGTCTATAAACGACTATAAATATGCAGATCAAGGAAGAAGCATGCGCGTAAGTACGTAGATTGCGGAAAAACTCGAAGTAAGATAAAGAATCAGGTTAAGCCTTGTCCACACCATGGTGATGTCGCAACATGTGTGGGTAGATGCCTTTGTGCGAACAGTTTCTTGTTTAAAAAGTACTACCTATTGTATGTGCGGCTGGTCGGTTTACAGCTTGTCTCGGTGTGTAATAACCTTTAGAGACATCCTTGTATGTCTTCTATAATTTCTTCCAAGGTGATCGTCCCTCGTGCCTTCCTATAAATAAATCGCCATTAATAACGACTCCTTGAAGTTGTTCTTTTTTATTCTGTCTGGATGACTGTACCGACTGTATTATAATATTAATAGATATTAATGTTATTAAGAGAGGTAGAGCGCATCAAAGGTGCCCGACTTGAGAACTTCATGGAAAACCGCAGGTAAATAACAATTCCCTGGAATGTTGTTGTGTTCTTGCGAGTAAAGTTATCAGTAAGCTCCTAATGAGTTGCTTTTTGTTAGCAGGGGCAACGCGCGAACGATACTTCCGGTATTGCAAGCGTTCATAGTCTATGGTGATCGCTTTTCATCCAGTGGACCGTATTTGTATGCCAATGTATGTAACATAGTATAAAGACAATGAAGTGCGTTTGTACGTTTATAAATTTATTTAAATTTTCCTAGCGTTATCCCGTTTCCTACTCTATTAGGATTGGCGGGGTTCCTTACGACCATCGCCAAATCCTTAGGCTTACCTAAGGATTTGCCGACGAAACTGTAGGCCGATTCTACTACGAGTAAATAACTGGAACTGCACTGCAGCGCGGCGTGTATCTAAATGCGTACATTTTGTCGTTTCGTTACACGTAGCTGCTGTCAGATCGCTTAACGAAACGTCATAATTTATGTATTTTGAGACACGCCGCGCTGCAGTGCAGTTGCAGTTTTTTAGTAGAATCGGCCTACTGAATTATGAATGGAGCGACTGCCGACAGACCTCAAACCAGAGGGAACAACCAAACCTTTCTTAGGTTAGATCTTTCGAAATATAATTTTTTGGACGCGCGAGATTTCTCAAGATATTTTGTGGTCAATGGATTGGAACCAGCGGATTAATAGGCTAGCTCTTTATCCAGTAGGTTATCACGACTCTTAAACTGTACTTAATAATGTCATTTATTTACAATTAACTGATCAAATACACATACAAAGAAAACAAATTTACTTGAGGGTTGCTGATGCACTGAGATACAGCCCTCGGCGTAGTTCAGACACCTGTCTCTCGCCATCTTATATTGTCACACTACGTCAATTTACGCATACTAACTACTACTATCTTTTAGGTATTTGTTACTGTACTCATAGCACCTAAGCCTAAATAGTAGAGGGAGAAATAAAATATTTGAATTTGTACTATCTTTTAGGTATTTGTTACTGTACTCATAGCACCTAAGCCTAAATATTAGAGGGAGAAATAAAATATTTGAATTTGTACTATCTTTTAGACATTTGTTACTGTACTCATAGCACCTAAGCCTAAATAGTAGAGGGAGAAATAAAAGATTTGAATTTGAAATTTGTTAAGGCTGTTATATAAATTGAATTTTGTTTTTTTTTTGTTTTGTGCCTGACGTGAACTACGACCCATAGAAGAAGGATTAAGTGACTGAAAGCGATTGCGTCGCCCCGCATCCCCTGGAGCGATCGCCTCCGATGAAGCCTTTAAAGCCTTCCCGGCTAAAGGCATCCCTAGGCGGTGTTTAATCAGTAGCAGTCTGACATAACTCGTTCGGCCGTCTGAAAGGGCTCATGAGAGTTCACCGCCTCCCTCCCATCAGGTCCCGGAGGGTGCCCCTCACGGAAGAATGACTAACGCACACCCGGGTGTGGGTTAGTTCTTTTTTTGTGGGTCTTCATTTTCACGGCGGAAACACAAAAAAAAACTGAAAGCGTGGCTTAGTCATTCTTCTGATTCGAGGGAGGGCGGCAGCGAACTCTCATGAGTACAATTACGGCCGCGCGGGTTATGACAGATTCTTACTTGCTTTGCTTCTTACTTAAGGGTTGCCGATCGCCCCCGGGGAAGTAGGTCTATTTGATATATAAAAAAATGTAAGCAAATATATTTTTTTACCAAGCATACACAGCGACTAGTCATATTAGACACTTCCAGCACAATTTTCGCTCTTATACTTCACGCCATAAGAACGGTGCAAAGGTCTAACAATCTAGCTTGAGGTGTCACTTTGTGTGTCATGATTCTTTATCTGTAACAGTAACATCTCATCAGTTGTATCTGTACAACTAGATTGGCAAACAAGCATGCGGCCCGCATTAGACGGTAAGCGGTCACCGCAGCCTATTGACGCTCGCAACACCACGGGAATGTTACTCGCGCGCTGCGAATCTTGTGACCTATGGCTGTCTAGTCACAGCACCCAGTAATTTCTCTGGCATATTATGTCACCCTTCAAACCGGAACACAGCTATATAAATATAGCCGCTTGGCGGTAGAAATAGGTGAGACAGAGGTACCCACGCAGACGACTATTGTACAAAGTCTCCCTCTGGTAAAAAAAAGGTAAAACTTCAAAGATGTGCTATTTAGCAAAAGAACTGAAAAATGATGATGTGGGGATTATTTTAACGATATATTTTACAAACATGTATTATAGCTGTATCTGTATACCACTTAGAAAATATTCAAAGTAAAGTTTACACAATTGCTAGGTATATAATACAATATTATATCAAAATGCGTAGTCTACCGAAATGACGTTGGTGAGAAACGTGTTATTTACGTAACAAAACTTTTAGATAACCCGACCATAATAATAAGGCAGATGGTTGTATACGGTAAATGTATGTTGTAAAGGATCTAAATTGTTTGGTTTACTAGTAAGTAATTGATGCATTATTACTTTACGTAAATACTCTCATTATTTACGTAATGACGTAGGTTATAATCATATTATAACGTACGACCAGATACACCTATGTTATATTTTACGTCGTTGACGAGGTCGCCCGGTCAACATTAATTTAAACTTCAGCCCTTGTTAAAGTAATCGTTTTGTAGGACGTAGGTTTAGTAATATTAATCACATATAATTGTAGTTATTTATGATATATATATAGCTACAAACAGTACGTTACTCTCAGCGCTAACTAATGGGGGCGATAGCTAGGTATGGCAGAGAAAACATGAAACTAGAATAAATGCGATGATTTTTGACGAGCTTGGTGGCTCAGTCGTGAATGACGCGACTTTGACACCAACACTCGTGGGTTCGATTTCCACACAAGGCAAACGTTTGTGTGCATGAACATGTCTGTTTGTCTTGGTCTGGATGTTTTAAGAGAGGTAGGGCGCATCAAAGCAGCCCGTCTGGGGAAGTATCTTCACCGCACAGAAAACCGCAGCCAAATAAAAAGAAAAGAAAAAAGAGGGTTGTTGTGTTCCTGCGTGTGAGTGAGGTCACCAGTAAGCTCCCAAGGAGTTGCTGTATAAGCAGCAGAGGCGGCATCGCGCGAGTGATACTTAATATATCGCAAGCTTTGATAGGCTACGGTACCCACTTTACATCAGGTGGGCCGTATGCTTCTACGCTTCCCGATGTAGTATAAAAAAAAATGCGATTGATATGCGACCGTTAATTTATGGCGTACCTAATGCTCGTAGACCGCATTCGCAATGATGATGTAACTAACTGTGGTTGAACGATAGTATCAATGTTAAAATAAGAAGAAACATACTCCATTGGTTTCGAGATATAGGAAGAATGCAAAGGCTTTCCCTTTGCAATCAGGAAACAGATACACGATGCGAAAATGAAAGGATTTAGGAGCTCAAGTGACGTAAGACTCACTTACCATGGTTAAATTGATCGTGTTTTGTCGAAAGGTGACGTCAGAGAAGAGCTATGAATGTTAAAGAAACGAGTAAGGTGTGTACCAAGTCATGTGGCACTCGGATCTCTCTGCCTACCACACAAGGGACTTGATATAACATATAAAACCAGTTGAGAATGCGCAAGCTTGCGTTGCCAGAGGAACACCTGGCTTGTCAATTATATAACAATTAATTTTTTTTTTTAATTTGTCGGCCATTTTGACCATGTTCCTTAAGAGATAGGAACCGTGTTCCTGAACATTCCTATTCTACTTTTTTATGCTGAATCCGAATCTGAAGTCAAAATTCGAATATTCGAAAAAAAACGCACACACAGACAAACGCACACGCAGCCAAACGCACAGATAAACGCACACACTGACAAACATATAGATCTCATGTAGGAACGGTGTTCCTGATTAGTTAGTTGTGATGCTGTTATCAAAACAATATTGCATCCATTGAATTTCGTCTAATAAATACGACATTACACAATTATCTAGTTTAGAGTGTCATGGAGACACAAATGCATATGTTTATGTAAAATGTATCCGTGCGCAATCGATTATGACATAATTTATTAAAGTATATATGCCAACGTTGATAAACTTAATATCTGGTTTGATAAAAATAAAAATGTTTTCGCGGACGTTGTAACTTGATAGTTTGATAACGATCAATGCAATCTTTTAAGATGATTAATGTTGTGAAAGTGGCTTTCGCTTTCATAATAAGCAGGTATTTTGATGAGTCCGGTGGCGAAGTAGTTAGCAATGTTTTATCACTAAGGTTTGTGGGTTCGATTCCCATACGGTACAAACATTTGTGTGCATGAACATGTCTGTTTGTCTACGCCTGGGTGTTTTTAAGAGAAGTATCAAAGGGCGCGTCAAAGCAGCCGACTGGGGAAGTACATCCATGTCACTGAAAACGTACACCAAATAAAAACTCACTGGAGTGTTGATTTGTTTCTGCGCGTGAGTGGGTTTACCAGTAAGCTCCTAAGGAGTAGGAGGAGGGACAGAGGTGGCAACCAACGAGCAATACTTAGTGGGTCGTATGCTTGTATGACCATGACAAAGATACATGTTCATGCACACAAATATTTGTCCTGTGTGAAAATCGAACCCAAAAAAAGGCTCGTCCTGGTATTAAAGTAACCACTCTGCCACCGGGCTGTAGGTCTAACGAGATTAGAGATCAACTCACTTCAAGTTTTACTGCCAAGGCTCACTGTCACCGCAACGTGCTCACGACGTCACAAACATACCAGCTAAATATATAAATAGTATTCTCATAGAACAAATATCTTAATCTTGTTAAAGCTTGTTACTAGAGCTCATAGTTAAATAGTAAGATGAAGTTGGCATTTACTAGTTGATAGTAATAAATAGTTGTACAGCAATAGCTTAGTGGATAAAGAAACAGCCTATGAACCAACTGGTCCCTCGTTCGAATTCCGGTGTGAGCATGTACGGGGGCATGTACCATTAAAATTCGTAATAGAAGCTCTAGTTGCGAAATGGCAATAATTATATGAAGAAATACATATTTCTCACTTTCTCGGCGGTGAAGGAAAACATCATGAGGAAACCCACATATCCAAAAAATTATATTGCGAAAGACGTGTGACTTAACTCAAGAAAGAAAGGTGGCGCTCCCTCCATGTAAAAATCAGTGTCTTCGCCAAATCCTTAGGCTTAGATAGCGGAACCCGCCAATCCTAATGGATTAGGAAAATGGGATAACGCGAAGAATATCTTCTTCGCTTTTGTTTTTGTTATTATCACTTGCTCGGTGATGAAGGAAAACATCGTGAGCAGAACCTGCCCGTTCATCATTCGCGAGAACAATTGAGTTGATGGTTTTTCATGCACACAAATGTTAGTTCTGTGTGAGATTCAAACCCACGAGTCTTCGCACCGGTCTGGTCAAAAAATATATGACAGATTTCAATCACTTGCAATTGTTGTATCATTATTCATTAATTAATTCATTGTTTGCCGGTGATATGAAAATGAAAAACTATTGCTAGCACGGACGACGTGAGGCTGTTGCAGGATGACTTGGATCGAATTGGTATCCAGTGGATTAACAATCAAATGATAATCAACCCTAGCTACCACAACAAGTTTACCCGTAACATCAACACAATCCGATCTTCATACAGTGTCAGTGGATCTGTGCTGGTGGTAGTGACATTCGCGACCTCGGCGTGACTCTCGACAGCAAACTCAGTTGTCTGCCTCATTACAATGCAATTGTGTCGACGAAGCCTTTGCAGATGTTCGGTTTTAGAAGGCGAAACACATCTGATTTCATGAATGTAATCACATTGATTATTCTTTACAATGCGTTGGTTGGCAGTCGTCTAGAGTTTGCAAGTGCGGTGTGGAACCCGTAGTACGTGAAACGCGCTGTTACGTTACTTTGACACCAACGCTCGTGGGTTCGATTCCCACACAGGACAAATTTGTGTGCATGAACATGACTGTTTGTCTTGGTCTGGATGTTTTCAAAAGAAGTAGGGCGCATCAAAGCAGCCCGTCTGGGGAAGTACCACCTCACAGAAAACCGCAACCAAATACCAACTTCCAACCAACAAAAAGTTATTGTTTTCCTGCGTGTGAGTGAGGTCACCAGTAAGCTCCTAAGGAGTTGCTGCTGTGATAGCAGCAGAGGTGGCATCGCGAAACATTTTTATTTTACACCTTGGTAGAGGCGCCCCTCTACCGAGAATGCCCTCTAGTTATAATAGAGTCAATAGTCAATCATGACTGACTCTTATTATTCAAGCGAAAGGTTCAGTCGTCATTATTATGAATATCAAGTAATAGAAGTTCTAGTTGCGAAATGGCAAGACTTATATTATGTAATAGAAGCTCTAGTTGTGAAATAGCAAGACTTAGGTATATTAAGTAATAGAAGCTCTAGTTGCAAAATGACAAGACTTATATTAAGTAATAGAAGCGCTAGTTGCGAAATAGCAAGACTTATATTATGTAATAGAAGCGCTAGTTGCGAAATAGCAAGACGTATATTATGTAATAGAAGCTCTAGTTGTGAAATAGCAAGACTTATGTAATAGAAGCTCTAGTTGCGAAATAGCAAAACTTATATTAAGTGATAGTTGCGAAATAGCAAGACTTATATTATGTAATAGAAGCTCTAGTTGCGAAATAGCAAGACTTATATTAAGTAATAGAAGCTCAAGTTGCGAAATGGCAAGCTTTATATTAATGTATGTCTTGCCATTTCGCCAACAATCTTATATATATTGGGGCTGTATGTAATTTTATTTTCTGTTTATTTTGTGAATGATGTGTTCACCCGAATAGGGTTGCATACTGGGCCTACATTTGAATATATTATATTGAATGTCATCGTGTAACATATTGGTGTACCTGGATAAATAAAATAAAAATAACTGCGTAATATTGTCTTAGGTTTTCGCGATTGTTATACATTGAATTAAACAATTTTTAACGGAAGTATCGCGTGTTTTATTTATTTTGTTGAACCTGACGTTTCGAATGCTTTGCAACATCCGTGGTCGCGGGAAGGTCTTCATGCTGAAAAGCACTTCCATTAAAAATTGTTTAATTCGAATAACTGCGTAACTTCACAAGTGAGTGTAGTTTCGATGACAATACAATAAGATAAGATACCACCGAATTAGTCTGATGATGGAAGTAGGGGTTTGTCATAAGGACACTCTGTTAAAGATAGATCCGTCCAGTCTAGTTTGATTTGTCTGCACCACATGGGGTGATTTTGCGCCTAAATATTTCAGCGTTTCGAAACTACTGACCAAATGGGAGAATATTATAACTAATAAGCCGATAAGTGCCGCGATGTTGTACTTTGCTCCCCGACCTGTAGCGGTGAATTAAGTTACGTAACGGTCTCATTGGTTCTCCATAGGTTATTTTCTTCACGGTCTACCCCTTCTGTAATACAGTGCGTTTTATTACATAATCATTATACGTTTAATATACATTATTCAATGAACTCGTGTTTTCTTTATCAATTACTTAAGAAACGTGCCTGTACTATCTGACTATGTACATAAGTACAAACAATTATTCGCAATTGTGAAGATAACTATTATCTCTGTTCAATCAATGATGACGTAGAAACAGCTGGTCTGAAAGAGAGTGTTGATGTTAAAATAAGGAGAGGCATGCTCCGTTGGTTCGGACATGCAGAAAAAATGCAGGATTTAAGAATTACGAAACAGATATACAACACGAAAGTAGAAGGATGTAAGAGCCGAGGAAGGCCAAGACTTACCTACCATGACCAAATTGATCGTGTTTTATCAGAAGGTGATGTCAGGAGCCTTAGAAACCGGCGATCGTGCATAAGAAGAGCAATGAATGCTAAAGAGGCGAGTGACGTTTGTAAGCGGCGCTCGGTTCTCTCTGACTACACCGCAAGGGATTTGGCGTGAACTTATAGATAGATAGAACTATTATCTCAACAGAGAGTAGCCTCGTGATGGCACTGCTAATTGCATAAAAGTTGCATTTCAGCAAGTTCTGTCTGTTAAAAATGTCTTTCTCCAAAACTGCTGAATATATTTGTCATAGTACTGTAAAAAATCTAGTTTATCTTCTTCCTAGCGTATCCCGTTGCCTAATCCGTTTGGATTGGGTGGGTTCGTTATCTAAGTCTAAGGTTTTGGCGAAGATACTGATTTTTACATGGAACGCGTGCTGTCTAAACTTCGTAACCCTTAGGGAAAACCAGGTTTTTTTAGATTAGGTAACCAGTCTTTCAAAATATAATTTCTTGGACATACGGGTTTCCTCACGATGTTTTCCTTCATCGCCGATCAAGTGATAATTACAAATCTATATATATAAAAATGAATGTTTGTCTGTATGTCCTCTATGGACTCAAAAACGGCTGGGCAGATTTTGATAAAATTTTGTGTGGCTCTTCAGATTAGCCCAGCAGGTGATCCTGTGAAGTTTGGTAGCGATCATATCAGCGGATAGCTAGTATGTACATAAATCCAAAACACAAATTTAATGGTACAGGCCAAGATTCGAACCGGGGGGACAAGTTGGTCAATAGATATAATATATTTATTTTCTCTCCAAGGATACAATGTTAAATGTGGGTTACATAGTTTTGCTTAAACTATACCTTACAGGAGAGAACTGGTGCCCGTGCTAGGTGGAGAACCCGACTGTGATATTCCGCTGCTTTATCCACTGGGCTATCTATATAGTATAGAATCTCAGTGGGAGGCAAAGTCTCCTCTGATTTACGGGCTCAATACCAGACTTCATACAATAAAAATTGCATGTCGTTTCAGGTAACATCAGCGCGGTGTTCACGTACAAGTGGAAGGGCGCGGAGATCACGCGTCTCATCGACAACGGGACCAGGGTCATGATCGGCATCACCAAAGGACGAACATTCAGCAGCGTTGGAAACAACATCAACAAGTGAGTACACATACAAACACAATTGTTCGTATTAAAATAACACCAACGCAAGGTACAAGCCCGGAATGATAAGTCTGGTAATAATTATGACAAGGAATATGGAATTTGTAACTGTTAGAAATTTATTTATTAACGTATTTTCCTACTAGATTTTACATAGATACCTTCCACATAACGAGATTTTGTTAACACTACAATATGTAACTGGCCATAAATACTTTTACATAGAAACTTTTGTTTTTTTCTATTCTTTAATAATTTTGAATTTGGAACCCGTTTATTATGTTAAAAACTTCTTTCACTTTCCCGCCATTTTTCATATTTTTTTCCTGTTTATTATCAAATTACAATATGGAATGGGGTGTTAAAGAAAATAGGGTTGCAGTGATTGCTTTGCACAAAGTGTGCATGGAGCCGTCGGTCATATTCAAAACACTTCGAATGCTTGGTATCAGCCGTATGTTTGTATATCGTACTATCGGCAGATATACAAACACTTCCTGTTGCAGACCATAAAAGATCGGGGCGACCGCGTGCTATTAGAACTACAAAGGCTATTAATAATGTTAATGCCAGAATTCGCTGAAGCCCCATTACGAAACAAAAGAAATTATGGCGAGAAATGAAGATTCCCGCTAGGACTCTGTCGCGTATAATAAAACAAGACTTGAAGCTCGGCGCTTATCGTCGATATACAGGACATGTCCTAAATCAATTCCTACAGTTGAAGAGAGTCGA
Organism: Pyralis farinalis; assembly: GCA_947507595.1. Lineage (NCBI taxonomy): Eukaryota > Metazoa > Arthropoda > Insecta > Lepidoptera > Pyralidae > Pyralis > Pyralis farinalis. Next base: position 10,796,037 of record OX382258.1, on the reverse strand, counting down.
TCGATCAAAATGTCTTCTTTAAAAGCGCAGAAATATCGTCTTTAAAATGTATCGTGGACTATCAGCTGGACTTTGCACCTGGTCACAAGGCATGACCTATCCATGCCTGGCTTGAAACCAACGTTCCAGACTTCTAGCCCAGATCTGAACCCCTTATACTACAAATTATGGTCAACGACAAGCCGACATTTTCACTCTAAGAAACCTCTGGAGCAAGCAGTGGCTAAATTTCCCATGGAAACGGTGCGTAAATCCATAGATTCGTGGCCAGACGGCCTGTATCAAAGCCAGAGGTGGCCATTTCGAATAGAATCATTTTTTATTTTTTTGCTGAGATTTCCATAAATATGTACCTACATATAAGTTTTATTAATATTACGTTACTTCATATAAAAATAAATGCATATTCATTTGTAACAGAACTTATGGCCGGACGCTTTATTGCATGTTCTTTTCCTTTTATTTATTTTTTAATTTAGAATCAGGAAGTTCTTGAGAGCACAGCGACTTACTCGTATTAAATTTGGCCATGCCAATCTCATAGGTTTGTTATGAAAATATTTTCTTAGTCAAATGTGGTCGTAAATACTTTGTTTAAATAGTACAATGAATTGAAATAATATTTCTAGTTAGTAGATGTTCCTTATGTAAATAATCATTGTGGATGGATCTCAAATTACTTTATTACTTAATTAGCCGATAAAACTGCTTTATTTTTTTTGCAACTAATTTGCGGACGCTGATATAAAGGAGAATACACACTGAGCTGTGGTCGGTGAGAGTCCGTCGCAGAGGTATTCAACCACCTTATGTTAATCTGACTCTAATCGACCGCACACGCAATTCGAGCAACAATGACGTCAATAATGATGAGTTTAAATGAGTTTACATAACTCATTTAAACCTAAGCTAACCTATACATCTCGACTGTAGTCGTTATTAAGCTACGTTGGGGCTGATTGTGCAGCGTGGCCTGTCATTGGACGAAAACACTGCTTCTTCACCAGTTTGTAATTCTAGAATAGCAGAATGACCTTTATATCACCCACCAGTCTGATGAGTGTTTACACTGATGGCTGAAAATTATGGTCCGCGAAAATATAAGTTGACAGAGGAGATATATAAAAGTGTTTTCGATTTTAGTGCATATGCGATGTTGCTTTTTGGCAATAAAGACTGCTCTGCACGCCTCCAAATGTACGTCAGTGCCTATAGCGGTCAGTGACGGCACCGCGCACGTTCGTACTTTTTGCTCTGTTTCTGTATCTTCTCGAGTGGAAATTTATTTCGAAAAGACAACAAGTAGTTCGAGTATTAGGATATAACGGTCACGGGAATAATGTATAGACTACTATTATTTAGTCTTACCATTACACCAAGTTGGTTTTTATAAAACTAAAATGGCAAAAATGCGCGCATCTGTGTTCATCGCAGCCTGTTTTTGACGTGAACAGCAATTGTTCAGTAAGTTTCCAGTATAATACAGATTGTTATATATGTTGCAGGACATCGGTGTTGTTCGTGTCGATATCATTCATCGTGCTGATGGTGATATCCCTGGCGTGGCTTGTTTTCTACTACATACAGCGCTTCAGATATATACACGCTAAAGATCGCCTCTCTGTGAGTATCCAGTCTGTTACATTACAATATATTGGTTATAAATTGTATTATCTTAGGTTTTCGCTGTTGTTACACATTGAATTAAACAATTTTTAACGGAAGTATCGCGTGTTTTATTTATTTTGTTGAACCTGACGTTTCGAATGCTTTGCAGCATCCGTGGTCGCAGGAAGTCTTCAACAAAATAAATAAAACACTCGATACTTCCGTTAAAAATTGTTTAATTCAATGGTTATAAATTGTCTGTTTATTGTGCCTGCCTTTGGCATCGAATCCATTCAATCACTTTTATAGAGTTCTAAACATTTTTAGCGAAATATCTCATTCCAGTGCTATAGGTTTCAGAGATATCGCTAAACGCGTATTCTCCGAATTCCGAAAATCGAAAAATAATCAATGAAAGTCGGAACCTAAGACTATTATAATTAATTTAATTATTAAGTAATTCCTTTTGCGATGTTAAGCTTATTTGGCTTTGTCAAAACTGGTTCTGATTAGGAGGAAGAAATAATACTATTTAGACTTGTTGGTACTACATACAGAAAAGGAATGCTCTAGAGGTCCATCGATAGTGGAAATGTTTCAATTAGAGGTTTTCATTAATTAGGCTTTATTCACCGTAATGCTCTGTCATTCAGCATTCACTACCAGTCAATTTTAGGGGAAAATTGATGCGTCTTACAAATAATAGTACCTATGTTTGTGTATGATTTCTCAATAATCTGCGAATTAACCATTTTAAATTGTGTGTACGTCATATATTTATCAAATTTGTAGCTCTGCATGCCTGGTTAGTATTTATTTACTGACTGACATCCTTAACCAAATGTTGATTATTTTTATGATTACAGAAACGGTTGTGCTGTGCTGCCAAGAAAGCGCTATCGAAGATACCTGTAAAGAGTTTAAAGACTGAAGATAGAGTGAGTAAAACATTAAAAATATATATGTATTTACCTTTTTCTTTCGCTATGCCAGCTCTGACATGGGATATTTTAAAGCTTTATCGGTTAAAGATTTATGTAGCATTAACCGTAAATTTTGTTCATGGCGATTTTTGGGTCATTTCATCATCATCAATTTACTTACTAGCTATATTAATATTTTATGTTTACATATCAGTCGAGAAAATACAGGAAAAGCGCTACCATTATTGGTTTTGCTATACACCATCATTATACAAAATAGCTTGCACGCAGTCCCTATATTCTGCTCCCCAAAGTGACTTCAATACAGTGTCCCCTTATATTACAATCAAACCGAGACGTAATTTCCTCCAGAACCATACCACCCCTTATTATTCTTTTATACCACTCCATATTCTGTATCTTAAATTCGATTGAATTGAAGACAGTATTACATAGATGGTAACGTGTATACGTGTATATGTCATGTAACATGACAGTACTAAGCCGAGAACTAATTAGGTCTAGATCTTATTGAACTGTAAATTCTTCTCGACTTAGTATGGCTATACATCAAGGTTTATTACGTAAATGAAAGTTAGTCGAGTCAATTTGTACGTACTACAGTGTAATACGTTGCGGTTTTTAATGTAATTTAAATTTAATGTTTGGCATTCGAATCTTTTCTGTAGAACTTTCGCGTAATTTTCTCTTAAAAAAACTCTTGAAGTATACTGTATTTAATATTCAATTATTATATTGTCTTTTCAGGAGGTGCAAGGCGACGGCGAATGCTGCGCTATCTGTATAGAACCTTACAAAGTATCCGAAACACTTAGATCTCTTCCTTGCAGGTGAGTTGTATATGCTTTTATTCCTATTAAACATGTTTTTGGAGGTGAACGAAAACTATGGTTTTTGTACTAGACTCGTAGGTCTATTAAATTGGTCATTGGTTGTATAACGTACCGTGCTGTTTTTTCCACATAGGCCATTTCCAATATAGCATTCATTAGAAGTGTGGGTCAAGATAAGTGCAGGGTTAACACTCTGAATCCGTTTTGGTTTAGATTCTGTAACAGATTGGAGTCTGTAGCCGTGAATATCGGGTATTATTTTTGGTTTGTGGTGGACGATGTCGTCGAAATTAATTAATTTGTAATTATCACTTGCCCGGCGGTGAAGGAAAACATAATGTTTAAACACGCACGTCCTGAAATTATATTTCGAAAGGGCGTGACCTTACCTAAGAAAGGTCTGGTTTTCACTCTAGGTTGTGGAGGTCTAAAGGCGGTCGATCTATTTAAACAATCAATATCTTCGCCAAATCCTTGAACCTAGGTAGCGGACCCCGTTAATCCAAATGGATTAGGAAGCCTAAAGATTTGGCAAAGATACTGATTTTAACATGGAGCGATTGCCGTCAAACCTCCACAACCTAGAGGCAAAACCAAATATTTCATAGGTTAGGTCACACATCTTTCAGCCACTTATTAAAATCAACGCAAATGATTCATAATGTTGTTCCAGACACGACTTCCACAAGAACTGCATAGATCCGTGGTTGCTCGAGCACCGAACCTGCCCCATGTGCAAGATGGATATACTTCAGTACTATGGCTATGTGGTACGTATTCATATACATTTGGATGGCTTTAAGGTTGGTTATGTAATGACAAATACCCTTTTTATGCCTATTTAATGCTATATTCTATTTTGACATTTTGAGTTACTCGATAGCGTCGTTACGTGTGTTAGCGTCATCGAACACGTTAACGGGACAGGCCCACCACTGTGTCTCCTGTGTAGCCAGAATTACCAACAAAAAGGCAATGAACAGTGAAGTTCACTGCCGTCCCGGGGGTTAAACTACAGCTGCCTTGGAATTCACAACGAATTTAATCAGAAGAAATTTCTAGGAGTAGGAAGTTTTGGAATTGACTTCCCCTCTTGGCAAAGTGAGAGACAGCAATATGACAAATAAGGCATTTAAAAACCTCAAAGAGATTGCTAGTCAAGAGAAGCTCAAATATCTAACACTATTGGGACCTAAACTGTGAGTTGTTACCTAACACATGGATTCCAATAATATAGATTGCAGAACCGCCTAAACGCCTGGTAATTGTTTGACTCCCTTGTTGCCACAAAATCAGAATAGTATACTACCCCGAATGTGACATGCAAGGAATTTAACATATCGTCCCGCTCCCGACGCCAGAGATCGCACTCCCAGAGAACATGATGTGCGATCGAACACGTTAGTCAAGTAGTGTCAAGCATAGCTTGCCTATAGATGTGTATAGTTATTGGATCCTCCGTGCTTCGTACGTCATTTTTTGCCTTCAGTCCCATCCCGGCTGTTTTCGATAGATGGATAGTTTTTAACTTAAGTGAGATAGAAGTACCTCCACCTCACAGAAAACAGCAGCAAAATAACTACTTAACTAATAATTACTTAACTAACCTATAGGATAAACTCCTGGAGAGTTTAGTAGTATGTATACGTTTATAGGATACGGTACACTTTACATCAGGTGGGTCCTATGATTGTATTTCTCTCGACGATGTGTAAATAAAACATTCATATTAACTTATAGTGGGGTGACCCGCAGCCGCGATACGGGTCATCAGTAGAAGATGTTTAAAGCATACTCCGCCACGCTGCTCCACTATGGGTTGTGGTATAGATCACCTTTGAAGACCAAAGGCCATTGGCTGGGTGTACCAATTGTCAACAGCCGGCAACAAGAAACTTGAGATGAAAGACGACATTGCTTGACATGTGTATTTGAGAATAATCGACTGGCGCTACTAAGCCATCTAGTATTTAGTTTATAAGTATTTAAGCTTTAAAAAGTACTACTCTACTACCACTATACAGCCACTCTATGAATTTCCCAGATCAAAATTAGCCTAAACATTGACCCAGGATAAATACTATCACTATAACTAAATTCCTCAAAATCTGTTAAGTAGTTTTTGTGTGATGCGTGCACGACGCACAGAAAAAGTAGGTTTTTGAAATTTTGTATTGGCAGTATGATTCAGTTGAGGCCATTATTTTAAATCAAATATTGCACGTACTCATAGCCACACATCAAGCTATACACCTATGCGTCTTATGTCGTTGTGGTAAAGGTAAATTTTGAATCATGAAGGAATTAACTTATGGAGGCTTAATGACGCGATTTTGCGTAGCAAAAATACTCATCGTTACGGGTCGGGGGTACAGTAAAACGCGCAGCTCTGATTGGTTAGTCCACGGAGCAATATCGCGGCAAATAAGTAGATAAGTATCTACTTGTTTGTTAATCCTCCCATAGGCCAGTAGAGAAACGTTGAGATATTTGAGTGCTATAAAACACTTAAGTTTTGGCGAGTGAGCGGAAACTTCATGCGATTGGTTTATTCAAATGAAATCAAATCAAACAATTTATTTGCAAGAATACAAGGTTACATTCGTGTTAAAACGCAATTGTCATACAATTTTTGAAAATTCCTTCATGCATGCCGTATTCAACCTGCGCGCAGGTGTGCAAATATTTCATATTTAATTTCACAATAATTATAAATTATCAATACAATAGTCTATTTTAGTTTTGTATAGCTTGTATCTGTCGCCGTGTATACTATGTGACTGCTACCACGTTACTATATGTAGTATGTATTGTCTGGTTGCAGTACACTGGCAGTCAAGAGAGCATGCTCCAGATCGAAGTGGAGGAGGCGAGGAGTCGGACGCTCAGCCCCGCGCGCAACCGACAACCACTCACGCTGGTAACACATATTATTTTTTATTTTTATTCGACGTCGGGTGGCATACATCTTACCTGTTGTAAAGCGGTTACCAGAGCCTATTGTATTACATTAAGTATCACCCGCTTGATGCCACTTCTGCTGCTAACACAGTAATTCATTAGGAGCTTACTGGTAACCTCATTGCCATGCAAAAACCCTCAGCTGTTGTAATTTGTCTGCGCTCTTCTGTTAAATAGAGGCACTTCCTCAGCTGGCTGCCTCTGCAACGCATCGCTCTTGCATCTCTTATGTAAAAAAAAGAGCCTGAGTTTGCAAATAAGCGGGGTGCACCACGTGCCAGTAAGATTACTTTAACGCTCGTAAAGATGATATTGGGCTACTTACACCTCAGATGCTGGGGTGACAAAGGGTGTTAATTGTGTTGATTTAGGTCAGTTTTCCCACAGTTTAAGTTGTCCTTAGCTGAGGTTGAAAGCATTCTGTAACATAATTGTTGTTGTTTCCAGTTGACTAGTGATAATTCGTACGAGGAGGCGGCGAGCGAGCGCAGCAGTCGCGCGTCGTCGCCTGACGAGCTGGTGCCCACGCTGCGGCCGCGCGACCCCGCCGTGCGGCCTGCAGACACGCGCTGTGACCACTACAGGTAAACAACACGCTGATTAACGTTAATACGAATTTTATGACGTGCCCGGTGGCGCAGTCGCGAATGACTTTGACACCAACACACGATTTCCACACAAGATAAAAATTTGTGTCCATGGACATGTCTGTTTGCCTTGGCCTGGGTGTTTTTAAGAGACGTAGGGCTCATAAAAACGGGCCGCTTGGGGAAGTACCTCCACCTCACAGAAAACCGCAGCCAAATAACATCTCCCTAGAGGCTTGTTGTGTTCCTGCGTGTGAGGTCAGCAGTAAGCTCATAAGGAGTTGCTGTGTTAGCAGCAGAGGAGACGTCACGCGAGTGATACTTAATGTATTACAAGCGTTCATAGGCTACGGTAACCGCTTCACATCAGGTGGGCCGTATGCTTGTATACCTCCTGACGTTGTAAAAAAAAATTGATATTTTATATGTTCAATATTCAAAAATACCTTAGTAGTTCTGAGTTTATATACATTTACCAATCGTGCCGCCATTACTCTCTTGTTAGCGTAATCCCGTTTTCTAATCCCATTAGAATTGGTGGACTCCGCTGCCTAAGGTTAACTAAACTAACTAACTAAACTTAGGGTTTGGCGAAGATAGTGATAGATTTTTACATGGAGCGACTGCTGTCAGACCTTCCTTAGGTTAGGTCGAACGTCTTTCGAAATATAATTTCTTGCACGTACGGTGATAATAACAATATGTACATAAATTCATAAACACGAATTTAGTGGTGCATGCTCACGCAAAGATTCCAAACCGGGGTGAACCGTTTGGTCAACAGGCATGTTCTTTATCCACTGGCCTATCATTGCTTAGCTCGTGTGGTTATTACATCACGTTATATTCCACAAAGCAAGCTGTTTAATACCTCAATGAATCATTTTTCAAAGTTTCAAATGCTTCTCCAGTTCTTCCTCGTCGTCGAGTTCGGGCAGTCCTCGAGCGGAGAGCTCCAGGCAAGAACCCACCACAACGCGTCCGAGCGAGACGCACGACTGAGAGACTGTCCGCCCCGCCGCCATAGTGCCAAATGTTACCTAGGATATCTATGTGACGACGTGTCCAAGCTCACCGAAGCTGGACCGGGAACATGTACCAAATACGTGAATGTGGACTTGTGAAGTGACCGCTAGTTAGTTACGAGACGTTTATGTGTTCAATATAATAAATACTCAAAAATTAAAAAAAAAAAAACCTTGTGGTCCGAACTTCCAGTGAGTTATGTGGATGATACGTGATATTTTTGTACTTTGTAAGGACTATATAGATTCATATGTGTAGTTGATAGAAATCCGCAACTCCGCCTAGTCAACGAAATAGTGTTCTGCTTGCCTGCAGTCGGCATACGCCATTATTACCATCAGCGGGAATACTTCATATGGATATAATTTGTTAGGCGATTTTATTGATACCAGGTAAGCTATCTTCTTTCATTATGATCACTGAAAAGATTGTTATTTACCGAAACGTATAAAATCCTAATGATTTATATCCACGTGTTATTATTGAATTGTGAGTTAATCTAAGGATATTTACAATGTTGACAACGCGCGAGTGACACCTCTGGTTGGTATTGCAGGTGCATAAAGGCAATATTTGCATACCGTCAAGCGACACCATCTTGGTGAATTAAAAGAGATGAAAGTTACAAAGTTGTGAGCTTGTAAGACATTGACAATCATTTGGAAATACGAAAATAGATTATTGTCAAATGTTGTCAATTTACATTCTATAGCAATATTTTTGCTCAAATGTTTATCAAAACTGCTTATAATAAGGCCAAGTACACACAGTTATGTAAGGTGTAATGAACTACATTGCTTCCTTTTTAGAGACGTGTACTTAACAAGTGTTATAAAGTCGGCAATGTATTTCATCACCGTCAACGCAACGCATGTAGTGCGAAGTGAAACTATATTGCATTGAAATTACGACACCAATATTATGTTTTCAATGTGTGAATTGCTTACTAAACAAGTGGCGGATAAAACAATGATTTGACATTAAAACGTGAATAAAATTGCGAGTACCCAAAAAATTGAGCCACTGTACTTAGGTTCATGATCTCATAATAGTATCTTTGGCAATTAACTTATCCGGACCAGGCTGGAAAAAGCACTTATGTCATATTTTTTGCAACATGACAGAACCCTTATAACTGTTCGTAATAATAACAAGAAATAATAAGAAAGATAAGGCGTATCAAAGCAGTCCTCACAGAAAACAGCAGCCAAATAATAACTCCCTGAGGGGTTATTGTGTTCTTGCGTGAACTCTGTGTAGTTGCTGTATTCTGTAGTTGTAGCTTCCTTCCTGTATTACAAGCGTTCATTGGCTACGGAAACCGGTTAAATCACGTAGGCCGTATGTTTGCATGTCTCCCGACGTTGTAAAAATAAGATTTTCGTTCAATAATTATCATTCATCGCGCCTATATGTGTATTTTTATCACATTTTAATTCATACAGCGTTCATAACCTCATATTTCAACTTGAGTGGTTTTGCTCGAATAAAAACATAAGTGCTTATACCAGCTAAATGTAAGTTATTGTCTTTGTACATTGTATAAATACGGTTGTGGTAGCCTGCCTTGTGAACAGAAATTACAATGGAGATTGTAAATCGTATGATGGAAATCGATCTTTAATAGATTGTCGAGATATATGAAGTACGGGTTTCCGTCCATAATAAATGTTACTAACAATGTTAACATGCCCTTGTTCCCACTAGCCTTCCCCAACGACTCCTCCGTCTGAGTATGAAAATACCTGTGGAAAATATATGTTAGTATGTTTATTGTGCACTTTGGTGTATGTGTGTTAATACTGAATATATTTACTAATAAACAGGTTAAGTTTTCAATAGTTGCATATATCTGATTATTGTTGTAATAACTAATAATTATGTAATTTATTGAACATGCGCGTCTAGGGTGAAAATACTTCTCTTACATATTTTGTAAGAAGGTCCACTAATAATTTTGATAGACTAATAATTATAATTTGAAGAATTTTAATTACATTTTTGACCCATTTATTTCATATTTTAACTGATATACTGCCATCAATTTTTTTATAGCATCGCCTGTATACTACTTGATATTATTATCAATTAACTGAACACGTACGATGCGTTGGGAGGCATGACTTTGAAATCCAGTTCAACGCAAATGTTGCGTCGATGGCAGCGAATGGATTAAAGAACTTTAGAAATCTTTAATGTCAGCTATAACCGTCGAACGATACTAAAATCGTCAATTGCAGCAAACTCTTATTAGTCTATCTTTCTTTATGTTTGATAAGTTAATTTTCGCCCTGAACTCCGATTACAAGAGCCATTTCGCAGCCAGAAAACTTTTTCCTCTTCTGTAATATAACCTATTTCTTAATATTTGTTTCTAATTTCACAAGGCTTTGCATGTTAAAATTAATACAAAACTATCTTCTACTAAGTTGGATGCATTTTAATATGAGAACTGTATACATTCATAACATTGCAGAGTAGAGGGTAACACTGATTTCGTGACTCTGTGAAATGGTAGTTTTAAAATCTAGTCTGAAGTTGCGTCGCTTTTAAATTCGATTTAAAATATGCGAGTGTATATCAGTAATTATTCATTGTTTTTCTATTTTAAGTCGTGTTTAAAAGCGACCCCCATCGATTCAAACATTATTTCTAAGTAATAAAATATTATTTAGTATTTAAGTGAGCATTTAAGTTATTACTTACACAGTACATTTTAAGGTACTTATACGAGAAATCCTATGGGATTCTATATTAACAAGGAGACTGGTATGTACTTTATAATAACTACAGATATATTGTGCAAAGAATATTTACATTCCCTTCGTAAAACGTTCTGTAACGTAATCCATATGTGTACACCAAGAGTTGAAATAAAAACCAAAACAGTATTGAAATTGTATTTTTATTCCACTCCCTAATAACAGCTTACAGTTTATAGATTTTATTTCGAACTTGGCAAAATCAAAATGTGTATAATCTGCCTTTATGTCTGGCGTATGTGGACTACGAAAAAGCCTTTGATTCGGTTGAGAGATGGGCAGTGTTACAGTTTCTCCAGCGATGCCAAAAGGTGTAATTACAGGGCGACGTCATATCCCCATATCCCCAAACGTCATATCCCCAAAAGCATTAAGGCAAGAACCGATGATTTTGCTTTGAAACTTAATTCACCGTTACGGGTCTGGGAATAAAGTAGAAAATCGCGTCACTTATCGTCTTATCAATTTCCACCAATCCTCCTATTTATCAGTAGGCTCGAAACGCTAAGATATTTAGGCGCTAAGACATTACGTTTTGGTGAGTAACCGGGGGGGTTTCATGCGCCATCAAGTGGTTTGTGCTCGAAACTCTTCATCACAGCATTGGAAGATGTTTTCAAGTTCTTGGACTGGAAATGATGCAGTATAAAACATCAATGATAAATACACAACTACGATACAGTTCTCATGACGAATCGCTGGAGGACCTTAGGCCTTAAGGTAAACATGGACTACACTAAGGTCGTATCGAACGGCCGTGCCACACCTACACCGGGCAGGGAGACTCTAAGCTCGAAGCTGTTGACTCTTGTTGTTGTATAATATAAGGTATTACCGCGTACTATACCCATCTTGTAGTACCTGATGCGTTATACTATGAAGTTGCAATTATTAATGGGTGTACTCATTATTTTTAATAAACCAACGTCACCTACTACGAATACATTTTGTGTATCTTGGAAATTGCTCTATTTGGATAATATTTTGTATTTACTAAAGTTTTGCTTTTCAATTCCGTCTATGTAGGTAACAATTCCTGAAAACAACGCGATTTTAATCAACAAACAAAGAGGAGCGAAGCTCAGTTGTCCAGATATTGTACTCAACACACAAAGTAAGTCAATTGAAACCAAGAATAAGCTAAAACGTTTATTTCATTAAGTTCGTTTTATACAAAATAAAAACAATATTATTACTATAAGTAACACCATTGTCACGTAGCGTGCTGCAATATCACAATCAAACAAGCTACAAACAATTTTACACAATATACAGACTTCCACCTCTTTGGCGATTACGGACAGCGCAGGCTGAAAGGAGCCTTTTTTTAAGAAATTTCTGTTGAGGCAAAAAAATAAAAGTGAACGATGACAAGAAAGGTAGTCGCGACTTGCGAGTCCTTGTACACATTGGCGTTATATTGATGTTCTCATATGAATGGTTTCATTTATAGTTAAAAATGCGCTCCTCTCGGTCTGCGCAGGTTACACATATCTAGCTACTAGATAATCAAGTTAAAGGCCTCGAACATTCCTTTTTGAGCGCAGAGAGGTTTTTTTCGGTAACGCTGAGAACCTTCAACCGCAGGAATGTTGTTTCTTCATGGTCCAAAGGACTTGTATGTCACATGAAGGCCAGCCCAAAATTATTATTAATAATAAATAAGCGCATGAGCTTATTATCATATATATATATTAATACAACCTACCCCTACCTACCTAACCCTACTAGAGAATTCAAAAAGGTTGACCGCTGTTATGAAAAAGGGAGCTCTAAACGAGAAAGTTTTCACGGTAATGTGTTATAGACAAGTATGTTTGTTAAAAACTTGAAATGATTGTGACAATTCCGATTGTCGACTAGCTGGCAATAGCTACTTTAACTTCAAAGGTTGCTGGTTCAAGTCTCACACAAAATATTTGAGTTGGGTTGAGTTCTCTATATTATACGGCACTCTGTTATATAGTACACATAGTGCATTTTTTATTAAATTAGGATTTAGATGTTGTCTCTATTCCTTTAGATGTGGATTTTTGATATTAAAGAACATTTTGAAGGTATTTTAATACACATGGAGCTCCAGAAATTGTCAAGATCTGTCATAAATGATTGTTGACGGAAAAACTGCGTAAAATCGGAATTATGACATTTGCTTCAAATCACGAGGCTATTGATTGTTACATAGCTCACATTACACGGTCAGTAGATTATATGATGCTGGATAATACAGACGAGTATTACCTGCCATACATAGCCATGAAAACGTTGCACGTTGACAGCTTCCTTTGGCAATATTCGATCCCTTACAACTGTTATGTACATCTACGATTAAACATTATATAACTTAAGAAAAATATGCACTACTAATGAAATATTCTATTTTTATATAAAAAAGACATTTTAACAGCCACTATAAAAACCTTATTCATATTTTATAAAAAACAGAGGGGCCATTCACAATAATACTAATACATTTCATACATTGAGGCGAACATCAACTATATAGGATGTAACATTCATAACAGTTAACATGGGGATCTTTTGTTGGTATGGGAGATTTTAGAGATAAGAAATGCATTCGTAGATTTTCAAATTAACTCGCACATTACTCCTTGAACGAACTCGGTTATGTTTCCTATGACATACATACATAATAAAATAATACAACAGTACATGATTCTCTCTGCATACCTTGCGAGGGACCCGACGTGAAGATATACATGCATGCAACAGAATAAAACATATAATTTACGGTATAGGTTGTATTGAATAAATATGCAACTTACTATGTTTACGACCGAAAAAACACTATTTTATCTTAATATTTTATTTTATCATATGCCAAAGTTATGTCCCTTAACATTGAGACAATTAATTATGAAACGCATTATGAATAATAATATATCCTTTATCAAATGCAATTAACTGTCAATGTAAATCATTTGAAAAAGAAATTCTGGAAAATAGTGTCTGCGTATCAATACTAAAGATTTTAAAATGGTTTGTGAGTTCCTTGACGAAATTGAATCATCCACTAAACTTATTGGATTATTTCTCCTGAAATTACGTAACAATGAATTTTTTAACACAAGCTTATAACACCGTTAAACGTTAAATAGCAGTCAACGTGACTATTATATTATTTATTGGTCACTAATGAATGACACAATCAAGACAATGTTTTCAGGAACACCGTTCCTATATGAAATCTATATGTTTGTCTGTCGCTTTTTTTCGAATATTCGAATTTTGACTTCAGATTCGGATCAGCATAAATAGTAGAATAGGAATGTTCATGAACACTGATCCTATTTCTTAAGGAACATGATCCAAATGGTCGACAAATTTAAAAAGAAAAAAATTTAATTGTTATATAATTGACGAGCCAGGTGTTCCTCTGGCAATGCAAGCTTGCGCATTCTCATCTGGTTTTTTATACTACTAAGGTGCAAACAAGCGTACGGTCTGTTGATGGTAAGCAGTTACCGTAGCATATGGACATATGCAACACCAGAGGTGTTACTCTTACGTTGCCGACCCCGTAAAAACCTCTTCATGCCTTTCTTGTAGAATCTCATGTAGCTCATTTCACAACGTAATATTTCTTGGTAGAAAACTTCTCTGGAACCGCACAGTACGCGACCATTGCGGCTCCAGTGTGTTGAACATTAAATAATTAAATATAACTTTCTTTACCAATTTTTGTAATAAAGTGTATTTTTTCTTCTTCAATTGGGTTGTTCGACTTTGGTTACTTGTATGAGTTTTGTTTAAATCTACGAATGCAGTTATTTACAGTTATTCTTATTTCTGATACCGTCATTATCAATTTTTCTATTTCTTACAGTTTCCAAGCTTCCCTATACATACTCAATATCTCACCCTATATAAGTGATAAGCACTTATTTATTTGATACACATAGTCTTTGAAAACTAGACATCTACACAGAAATATTTACAATTTACTAGTTTAATTTACTTACATACAAGTCAGTTATATATTTACATTTTAATCGAGAAGTGCCTTACATTTGTTGGCATAAATTCGCAAATTATCTACATGTGTTAAAAGCCATTATTACCTCTTCAAAATGTATGTGCTGCAAAAATTCACGAGTATATTCTTTCACCCCAATAGTTAGTATTCAGCCATAGAAAGAAAACAAAAAGAAATATAGTCGTATGTAACTAAATTATAGCACTGATAACAATCTTATTTTCTATATAAAATTTGAGAGCTGTGTTAAATTGTTTCATCACAATATAAAAAAAAAAAACACTAATCCGTAAAATGAAAACTGCTAAAGGGTAAATTTTTAACTGTGTACATATTATAGAAGAGTCAATATGGCCTCCTAGTACACATTTTCTGTGGACCCTTGGGGCGTGAAATCTTTATTTTATAAAATAACGAATCCAGGCTAGAAAAACTAATCAAAAAAGGAGAATTGTGGCGGACATACAGTTGTAAAGTAAAAAAGCTAGCTACGAGTGCAAGGTGCGAAGCGAACGAGGTGTGCAACGTTCTGCAATGGCCTGGTTTGCTCGAAATATAAACAGTAGGCCTTGCGAGTGAGTGAGGTCACCAAAGTTCCGAAGAGGTGTTGTAGTGCACATCGTCACTGGAAAACAAACTTGATCGGAATGTATGGAACACCATTTTTGGCGAATTCCCAACGAAATTACCAGAACATTCGTCAATAGACGCACACTACTATCACTTATTCATTACACCATTACACACATTTAAAGATTACCGAAACAATGTGACTGATGCTTTTAAATAATTAAAATGTGACCTTATATAATACAGTAAACTAATAGTAACAGTACGTTTACGTGTAAGGTCCATTTTAGGTCACAATAGTTCCATAACTGTAAATCCAGTGTTCGGGTAAACAAAAAAAAATGCATTTATGATGCATAGAATCGCTTCTGAATCTATTAGATAGTGGCAACACAGTGTAACCTCAAGGATAGTAAGAAATGAGGGAAATGAGGACATTCAAGTTTACTTTTCGTACAATTGATATAACTATATTGTCTCATTTTAATTTGGGGTCGGATATATCGCGAAGATAATTGTGCGTGAAAGTCTGACCTACGGCGTGTGTGCAACTACATATTTCTTAGTTCCATCGTCGCGTTTTTTCATTGAGACAACAAAAGCACAAAAAAACAAAACAAATTTTGTTTTATTTTTCAATGGCAATCAAAATACAACGACCGTGTTATAGATAATTATTCTGCAAATTAATTAACTGTACCTAAAAAATAATAAAGAACAATGATGGACAAATTATCCAATACATATATAACGATCAGGAATCACATACGCTCAAAATATACAAAATGATTTATTACTGTAATATCGCCGACACGTGCGCTTTACTCGATGTCTGTGCGTCGACTAAAGTGTGACGGAAGTTCATCCGTCCATCCATACGTCGGACAAAGAGATTTAGGCTTAAAGAGCACTCATTCAATTCAATTTTCATGTTGATCACGTGCCTGGGAACGCGGGACTGCGATTGCAGCCGCAATTTCCCGCACGAAGAAGTCATCGAAGTCAAACTTAGATCATTTGTCCCACAAACCTGCCTCTTTCATCTTCGTCTGGAAATATTTTTCTAGGGTATTTGCGCATCTGTAATAAAATAGAAAATTAAATCATACATTTATTTAAAGACAATTGGAGGGAAATTATATCCCTATGTTTTTTATGTTTTTATACAACGTCGGGAGGCATACAAGCATACGGCCCACCTGATATAAAGCAGTTATCGTAGCCTATTAACGCTTGTAATATATTAAGTATCACTCGCGTGATGTCTCCTCTGCTGCTTACACAGCAATTCCTCAGGAGCTTACTGGTGACCTCACTTACACGCAGGAACACAACAACCCCCTAGTTATTTCGCTGCAGGTTTCTATCAGGTGGAGGCACTTCCCCAGACGGGCTGCTTTGATACGCCCTACCTCTCATAAAATATCCAGACACACAAATGTTTGTCTCGCGTGGGAATCGAACCCACGAGCATCGGTGTCAAAGTCGCGTCACTCACGACTGAGCCACCGAGCTCGTCGAACATTTTGTCATACATTTTGATAGAGACATAATCACCTGTAATAATAATTTTATGTTCCCGCGTGTGAGTCAGGTCACCAGTAAGCTCCTCAGTAAGGAGTTGCTGTGATAGTAGCAGAGGAGGCATCGCGCAAGTGATACTTAATGTATTACAAGCGTTCATAGGCTGCGTAATCGCTTTACATCAGGTGGGCCGTATGCGTGTATGCCTTCCGACGTTGAATAAAAGAAAAAACACAGCGTAGGAGTCAGGTAGTTGTTAAATACACAAACTAAAATAAATACAAGTATGCCAACCAATTAACAAGTTCATCAGTTCCCTATTGTACCGCCAGGTGCATATAGAAATAAAAATATATTTATTCCAAATTCACATAATAATTTACAATAAAGTATGTACACATAACACACAAGTGAAGTCAGAATTGACCTTCACTCAGGCTTCTATGCTAGGAACTCACAAAGAATTCCCAGCCCTGGTTTTCAGTAAAAGTCAAGAGTGACGATATGGACCGAAAATATACAATGATATTTAACTATTACAATGCATATAAAAAATACAAAAAAAAAACAAAATACCAATATTGTTAAGGTAGGTATAATAACAATGGCATATGCCATAATAACAATGGCGCTGTGGTGCTACAATACAAGGTAAACACTACAATAAATTACAACTTACCGATAACGAAGCACACGTTATCGGTAAGTTATGATTTATTACATATACATCACACTACAATAAATTACAACTTACCGATAACGAAGGACACGTTATCGGTAAGTTATAATTTATTGTCGTATCATTTCAACATGTAACTAACACTGTCAAGTTACTTTTTGATGTTACCTGTAATAGTCTGTGTCTGGTGAGTTGTACAGTCTGCAATTTGTGAATATCCGCGTCATGTCGGCGATGAACAAACGCTTCGAGTTGTAGTAGCGTGCCTTCAGCCGCTCACCCATCGTGCGCAAGTCTGTAAATAATAACGTTTACCATGAACCGATGAACAATAAAGGGCATGGTTGCCCTAATAATTACTGGATATCTTCAGCCACGAAGCCATCACAGTAGACATGACTCAATTTAACCTTTGAGGCAATTACGCATGGCCTCGATCGATCAGCATTATAACTACGTTATTTGTGAATGGCTTTTTTTTAACTGGAAGAAGGTAGTTGATACCACAACCGCGCAGCATGGCAGCACGGTAAGTAAAAGAGTTGCAAAAGAAATTGAAACGGCTAGTAGGATGGATGAGCGTCTTGGTAAGAGTAAGGTATTAGTTACATTCCTACTATTTTTATTGATTGCAATACTTCTTAATATAATATATATATATTTTACAACTAGATTGGCAAACAAGCATGCGGCCCACATTAGATGGTAAGCGGTCACTGCAGCCTATTGACGTTCGAAACACCACGGGGAAGTTACTCGCGCGCTGCTAATCTTATGACCGTGTTTCGTCATAGTACCCAGTAATTTCTCTGCCATATCTCACCCTTCAAATTTGAACACAGCTATATAAATATAGCTGCTTGGCGGTAGAACTAGGTGAGACAGAGGTACCCCCGTTGACGACTTTTGTACAAAGCCTCCCTCTGGTGATAATATTTGTAGAAATATATAAACAATAGATAAAAACTAAAATCAACGTATAACAATTACTAGTAACAAAGATATGGTCTATAGCAGGGCTGTCCAAACCAGATATGATCGCGGGCTAATGCAAATCACTGTATATATTGGAGGGCCGCAAAAACGAATACCTAGCATTAATTAATTTATTTGGAGAAAATGAAAAAACGGCCATAGTGTTAAATTTAGTTTTATTAATTCTTCATTAATGTATCTTTTACAAATTCTATCAATATCGACATTAATATTTGTAATTGCCAAGCGCACTCGTGTGTAAGTGAATTATCAATCAGTGAAGACCTATATTTAAATTTTATAAAATTGTTGCGGGCCGCATCAATATAAGGCGCGGGCCACATGCGGCCCGCGTGCTGTGATTTGGACAGCCCTGGTCTATAGTATAGACCATATCTTTGTTACTACGATTGATCGAAGTGTTACGTTACTACCCGACTGATCAGTATTGGCCGTTACTTTTAAAGAATAGAATATTGGGTCTTAAAACGATTATCTCATTTTAATTACATACTTTTTTATTGTTAACTGTAGTTGACGATACTCGTATTCTTAAAAGTAATTTTTCATCTCCTAGTAAAATAAGTTTAATAAGCGTCACAACAAATCCTATCGCGCACATTGCTTTTTGACTCGTGTCTCAGTAAAATATGGTTGAAAATGGTGTATAAATAAACATATACTACTCTGTGTAAAAAGTATCGGGAATATGTCAATAAAAAGACCCGCGTAAAAGAGGTCGTTCTAATTTTTTTACTGCATGTTGGTAGCACTGTACTGATTTAGCGCGCAAAATTTGAGCGGGATCTGTCATTTAATTTGTTTTAAACTACACTTTTTGTTGGTCATAGTTTTGAGTCCTCGGCGATTTTTACAATGGAAAATATTGTTGAACAAAGAGTGTGCCTTAAATTTTGTGTTTCAAATGATATTTCATGTGGTGAATCACTAAAAATGTTGCGAAATACCTACGGCGAATCGTGTATATCGAAAACAAGGGCTTATGAATGGTATAAGGCTTTTAAAGAAGGCCGAGAAGTAGTAGTAGACTTGCCTCGTTCTGGTAGACCTTCAACCGCTACGACCAGAGAAAACATCGACAGAATCAAGAAGCTAGTGCTCGAAAATCGACGTATGAGTCTGAGAGAGTTGGCTAGTGAGGTGAACATATCTTTTAAGTCCGTCCACAACATTCTCATTGACATTTTAGGCATGAAACGCGTCGCCGCTCGACTAGTTCCAAAAGAGCTCAATTTTGTTCAAAAAGCGCAGCGAAAGCATGTCGCTGAAGACATGGTTTCCCGAGCTTCTACGGATCCGACCTTTATGAAACGTATAGTAACTGGCGACGAGACATGGGTTTATGAGTACGACATGCAAACAAGCCAACAGTCTTCAGAATGGCGTCTCGAAAACGAGCCGAAACCCAAAAAACCGCGGCAAAGTCGCTCCAAAATCAAGGTGATGCTGACAGTTTTTTTTGACTACCGTGGTGTGGTTCACTCCGAATTCCTTCCAGAGGGAGAAACAGTGAATAAAGAATATTATTTAGGCGTCATGAAGCGTTTGCGTGAGAGTATCCGCCGAAAACGTCCAGATTTGTGGCAACACAACTCATGGATGCTGCACCATGATAATGCACCATCACACACAGCCATTATAGTGAAAGAGTTTTTAGCGAAAAATTCAACAAAAGTTCTCGACCAAGCACCGTATTCACCTGATATGGCTCCGTCTGACTTTTTTTTATTTCCCAAGTTAAAATTACCACTTCGAGGAAAACGTTTTGAGTCGATAGAAGCCATAAAAGAAAATTCGCTGAATGAGCTAAAGGCCATACCGCAAATAGCCTATGAAAAATGTATGGAAGACTGGGTGAAGCGGTGGAGATGTTGTATTGCAAGCGATGGGGCCTACTTTGAAGGCGATAAAATAAATTTAGATGAATAATTTGTATTTTTTGTTTTATTGACAAATTCCCGATACTTAGTACACAGAATGTATAATAGTCTTTGTTTATGGTATTAAATAACCATACAAATTTATGGATTTTTTCAAATTGAGAATATTGTAGTTAGATCAACATACCTATTTACAGTGGGATTTAACTCCCATCATATATCCTCTTCATATTTATCATGGAACTTTGTAGTTGGAATGGAGTGTAGCTCAACAGTAAACATCGTAATTACTGTAACTAATTTCCTCATTTAAATGAAAAATAGCTTTTTCACATAAAACGTGACGATTAACGTCATAATTCATTTTTAATATACTGTAACAATAATTACAATTGCCCTATAATTGCTCAGACATTCGCAATATTCCCATTACCTGCCGAGATCTGCTCATGGAGATCTCGGGCAGGTCACGTATTGTTAGACTGATATCCCCAGGAACTTGTCACGGCGGGTATACAACATTACATTAATCTTCTCAAAGTGACCTCTTCGCGTTAGATCCATATCCTCGCGCACGCGTATCAAATGACCGGGTCAACACCCGTGAAAAGAAAACAAAACTAATTATTTATCCAATAATTATATCAGCAATTTAATTTCATTAATAACACAATATTTTTGGGGACTGAATTTGGGAGAAACTTAAAACATAATCGATAAAAATCTTCGAGTGTCGATTCCCATGACGGAGGAACTATTTACATACATACAAGTTTATATGGAACCCTTATCCGCGAATCTGACTCGCACTTGGTTGGTTTTTTTTTGTATACCATTAAGATGACAAATGGGCGATCTAAATTAATATAATTTAATATTCATAGAAGCACGAATCGTAATTTTAATTTCTTTGTTGTGTATTGCGGCGCGAAAATGGCGGCTAACCCTGAATAGGCGTAATGGAGGACACTATTTCTTTGCGCGGTAAATTTTTCGCACTTTATTTGATCTCACTACTAAGAAATAACATCCGTAACAGATAAAATAAAATACTACACATTACACGATACTATAATACTTCTACATACATATTATCACGGCAGTCTCCCATTGCGGTAGGCAGAGACTATGGAACGCAAAGCGCACCGATCCAAACATACCTTTCTCGTTTCTTCCACACTCATGAACCTCTTCATGCATGCATGGTTCTGGGTTTTGATTTGGTCCTATTTCAACATATAAACAATTTGATATATATGTTTGCCGATATGTTCATTCACTTTTTCCCTACACAATTCTTTCGCAACCCTTTCTAAATGACCAAACCATCTCAGCATACCCTTTTCCATTTTTGTCACTGCATCATCTTTCATTCCACATTGTTCTCGTATCGTGATATTTCTTACTCTATCAATCATTCTAACTCCGTACATGCTCCTCAGCGCTCTCATTTCTGCGGCGCTTTACAATACTTATGTGACATATAAACGTCTGATAGCCACAAATTTGTTTATTATTCACTCACCCATAGGATATTTGATGTGGTCATAGTAGTCTGGGACTTCAGCTTTATCTACAGGTTTCAGGAAGGGCCACGCCGCTGCGTGGTTTTTGACCTGAAATGACATATGATACATAATTATATTTAATGTAGAAGTAAGTCTGTTTGTTTGTAAAACATTCCCACGGCCGAAACGCTAGACAAATTTTGATCGAACCCAACACAGCGTACTGAACGCCCTCAATAGGTCTAGGCGACATTTTTTTATACAACGTCGGGAGGCATACATTCATATGGCCCACTTGATGTAAAGTGATTACCGCGAAGTAAAGGTATTATTAAAAAAATGCCTTCGCTGCGCCAAGTCACTATATTACCGTGTGTAGAACATTTCGTAGCGTCGCCAGGTCTGCGTCGGTGTCCACTTCCATGTGATGGTGGGGTACGCGGGGGGCGGAGCGCCAGCCTGTTTCTCGGAGCCCCGGGATGCTGTCTATCGGAATGTTCCGGACCTGATGACACACGGACACAAAATCTATTTACATTTAGTGTCAAAGTCATACTTTTGTATTTGTCAGTACAACCCGCGGAGAAACTAATATTATATATAGAAAGTCAGCATTTTTCTAAAACTATTCTCGATCAATCGGCCCACACTATGCTGGTTAGTTGATAATCAACATGTTCAATCAGTCAGTCAGTTTTCTATTTTATCTCCTAACCCCCACTAGTATATCGTTATCCCGTTTCCTATGCCATTAGGATTGGCGGTGTACGCTACCTAAACCTAAGGATTTGGCGAAGATACTGATTTTAACATTTAGCGATTGCCGTCAGACTTTCATAACCCAGAGGGAAAACCAGACCTTTCTTAGGTCCCGTCAAAGTCACACGGCTTTTGAAATATAACTTGGTTGTGCAGGTTTCCTTGCGATGTTTTCCTTCACGGCCGAGGTTCCCTACCTCGAGGTAGGGATATTTACAAAATATGCTCTTCTCTATCAATCAATACTCATTCCACTGCTAGAATAGTCCATTCAATGAAAGGCATGTTTAAGGTTTTGCCATGCTACTTAATTGTAGATTGAAGGAAGACCGCTAACAAAACCACTATCACTTATTGACTCAGTTCTACGTCTATATAGACAAGAATCAATAAAGATAAAGATAAAAATTCTTTATTTCTTACATTTTTTGAAATATAATCTTATTGTATCTTATTTAATTCTCTTTTTTTACTTGTTATTTTTTTTATATGATGACCATTGGCGAAGAAGGAATGCCGAAATAAACTTGCCAATATAGGTCTCTTTAAAAATTGGCAATTAGATATTACAAAACAGAAATATATAAGCATATTGGTACAATAATGATAAATGGTAAAATTAAAGATTATATAATAGGAGTAAAACCTGATTAGGCGAGATTCAAACCTGCGTAGGGTTACCTCTCAATAAATAATAGCATCACGTTGATAGCACAGAAAGTGATAGGTGTTCTAAACTTTAGCAGTATTTTAAGAAGTTTTTTTACTTACACCTTCCTTGAAACATGTCAAGCCTGAGTGTATCTTTCTAACTTCTTTTTGTCGCATATCAATTAATTTCTTGACGATCTGGAAACATACAATACACATGAAGGTATTTGTTATTTTTTACCAATAATTATCGAATTATTAGAGAAAAAAATATTTTTGTATCTATTAAGAGAGTTTATGCTGCAAGCTAGATCATATCACGTAAATGGACTATTATTTCATATACAATATTTATTTAGATAATTTAATATTTTCAAATTTATTTAATCAACATTTAAAATGGTTTGTATACTGATACCGTGTTGTATACATATAAACGATATTTTCTAGCAATATTGCATGATTTAATTTTCACCTTGCTTAAGTAGCTTCCAGTAAGCAAATAGTCGATTATATCACAATAAATTAATAAACACAAAGGCGAGGGATTCAAATTACGTCGCTCGAAGAGAAAAATATTGTGAGGCTGAATGATACGGTGCACCTGATGTAACGTGGTTACTGTAGCCTATGAACATTTGCAATAGGTTCAGTATCACTGGCGAGATACCACCTCTGCTACTAACACAGCAACTCCAACCACCAAATGGTGTCGTTATTTGGCTGTAGTTTTCCGAGTTGAAAGTACTTTCCCAAACAGGCTACTTTGATGCGCCCCACCTATCTTAAAACACCCAGAGTAAGACAAAACAGACATGTTCATGCACACAAATGTTTGTCCAATGGACGAACTTAGTATGCGCCATGGCGTACACGAGTTCGTCCATTTTTTTTTCCTTTATTTAATGTTTGGAACTGAATATTAAAAAAAACGTACCTCTTTTTGCTGGCGTATGACGCACGTGAATTGTGTATATACGATGCGAGGATTTAATTCACAATGCATCAACGTAGCACCCTCATAGTCTTTTATGTATCCCTGGTACATGGCGCGTGGTAGCTTTATATCTTTGCTGAATCCCTGCTTTTTGAAGTAACCTGCAAGAGTCGGAAATCAAGAAAGTTAACTTCCAACAACAAATTAAAAATTTAACAAACTATTCGATTCGTTTTCTTCCGAGAACTCTCAAGCTGTGGAATGAGCTCCCAGCCGAGGTTCTTCAAGGGACAACAGCATGGAGTTCTTCAAGAAATGCGTGAAGAGGTTTTTAGAGCGTCGGCAACGCATGAGCGACACCCCTGGTGTTGCAAACGTCCATAGGCTACGGTGACTGTTTACCTATGCTATGTATGCTTGATTACCACCTTAGTGGTATACAAAAAAAATTCGTACATACAATGTGAAAGTGGAAGTTACCTATCACGACTAAATTGATCGAATTCTATCAGAAGGTGATGCTCTCGACATGATTCCTTAGGAACCGGCGAGCGGACATGAAAAGAGCGAATGTTAAACAAGCGAGCGAGGTGTGAAAGCTCGCTCGCTCGTTGCTCTTCGCCTTCCCCACGAGACCTGGCGGGAAGACATACATAGATAAATACAGAAATATATATCCTTACCAATCGCGAACTCGTCCGCGAACGTTAAGAAGTGCAGTATATTGGTCCTTATGTGGTAGTCCTTGAGGTGGTTCATGAGATGTGTGCCGTACCCTTTCACTTGTTCGTTGGATGTGACGGCGCAGAACACTATTTCGCTGAAACCCTGGAAAAAAGAGAACCCTGTATTAGTTGCCTACCATCATGTTGAGAGTCAAGTACACAGTGACGTTGGAGGTAGCTCGTCGATTAGTGAACAATGATCTCTCATAAGGCATGGGAATATCCATATTTCTTACTCTATTTGTATAAACAACATTCTCAAAACATATTCAGGTGTATTACACCAAAGTATCTATAATTTGAAGAGTCAAAGCTAATGTAATAAGCTGACGAGCTCGGTGGCAGAGTGGTTAATAATGATATTATGACAGAAAGGCTCGTGTGGGTTCGATTTTTACACATGACATACATTGTTTCGATCACCGAATAAGCACGATTCCCTGTACGGTTCAGCCCCCAATCTAAACTCTAGTAAGGATAAGGAAAGTACTTCAGATGGGAATGTAAACTTACCCTCATTGAAAAGACGTCGGTGTGATTGCGGTGGAGTTTTGGACGATTCGAAATTGGATATGTTTATGAATACACTTACAGCCTGGCGGCAGGAGACAGATGCTAAGCTGTCCAGCATTCAAAAATCAATGCAGGATCTTATGCGACAGAATACTGATTTGATCACTTCAAACTTGGAGATTGAAAAATCTATTGATTTTTTATCGTCGAAGTACGATGATCTCGGCTTGCGTTTAACCAATTTCCAAGCCAAAAGTAATGACTTTGTCGAGCGTATATCAAAAGTGGAAGACCGCACTGAAGAACTGGACCGCAATTCTCGCTCCAGCTCCTTGGAATTACGGAATATACCGTTGACGAAGTTTCCTACACAAGATGAAATGTTAAGCATTACGTCTCGAATCTTTAAAGAGCTTGCAGTTGAATCAACGTTATCTGATATTTACGATATACGCCGTCTTACTTCAAAAACTGATAACAAGACTATTGTAGTCACGCTGAAGTCAGTGATACTGAAAAATAAAACTGTTAAAGCTTTTAGAGATTACAACAGAACCAATACTTCTGGCAAACTCAGCAGCTGTGTGCTTGGGTTGAACTTTCCCTCGCAGCCTATTTACATTGCTGAGCACTTGACACCACGTGCACGCAGGCTCTTCTATCTGGCCCGCGAGTTTGCCAAAGCGGAAGACTATAAGCACTGCTGGACTGCAGGCGGAAGAGTGCTGCTGAGGAAGGCTGACAATGGCAGGCTTATAGTTGTAAACGCGGAAGCTCAACTGATAGAACTCGCATCAAAAAACTAGATCAGGTCTACGTTCTGGTTACTCCACACAACTATTTTTTTGTTTACTTATGTTACATTTTCATTATAGTTTTAGTTATTACTGTAAGTAAGATCTATTCACAATCAAGCTCTCAGATTATTTACAAAAAAAGTCACACATACGACTCTTATATGCAACTTTCTCTCACATATACATATCCTCTCGCGAGTTCCCTTTTGCACCCTCACACACCTTTATGCACTTCAATACACTCCTTTCCTACACTTACTTGCATAACATATATTACACACATATCCCAAAAATATAAACATATCATAAATAATATCATATTAAGCTTGAAACATAAATTGAAGTCCTTAGTCGTACCTCATAGTTCATTCTGTTTACGCCTTTACAAAATATGTTACTTTTATACTCGACATAAACAAATCGTCGTTCTATACGTGCCAACTTCAATTACCCATACATCATGTTGCGCCATTATATTCCTATGCGATAAGATATTTTCACTGTCTCCTTCCATACGCCGATTTCCAAATTCGATCCAAACCATTTAATTAATAGCATAGATAGCGTGGCCTTTTCAACCGCGCTGACTTGTGAGCCCCATGAAGTCCGCGTTCAATTGAGCAAGCATAACAAGCCTCTTAATATTCTCACTCAAAATATACGTAGTATTGGTGCTAACTTTTCTAGTTTCAATATTTTATTAAATAACATTCACACCATGCCTGACGTCATAATCCTTACTGAGTGTTGGCTCCCACTTAATCCTGTAATACCATATTTGGAAGGCTATTCACAAATCGCATCGAGTAATCCTATTAATCAAAACGACGGTGTTGTTGTCTACTACAATGAGTCACTTACCGGAGTCTCTATTTCAGAGCCTAATCTCACAGACGCTAGTGGGCTTGTCATTAAAATTAACTCAGAAACTGCTATACTAGCGATCTACAGACCTTGTACGTTTCGCAATCCCTCCAACTTTGTTCAGTCTTTAAATAATGTATTACTTGCACTTCACAACTGTCAAAATGTTATCGTAATGGGCGACATCAACATTAATATATCCCCGGAAGCGGTTGATGAGGGAGCTGAGGAGTATTTACAAACAATAGCTCACCAGGGCCTCCTACCGGCGCATACGCTACCTACTCGTCACTTGTCATGTCTAGATCATATAATTCTCAAGTCCCCATACCCCGCTCTTTCTATTGTCATTGAGTCTTCCGTGACTGATCACAGCGCTGTACTTTTATCTCTAAATCTAAGAAAAAAACAAACCACTCCGCCCCGAACCATTTCCAAAATAGACCATAATAGTATTTCCCTGGCACTAGAAGAAGCTGATTTCTCCCCAATATTCGCTACCTCAGACCCGGATATAGCCACCAATGAGTTAATTGACATTATTCAATCAACTGTCGCCTCCCACACAACCTTGGTGACCCTTCCTAGACGGCGTAGAACCCTCAAACCTTGGATTACACCTGGCCTGTTAAGATGTATAAATAACAGAGACAGTTTGCACAAAAAATATAAAAAAATCCCAGAAAATGATGTTTTACGGACTACCTATTACAGATATAGGAATTTCTGCAACTCACTGTTAAAAAAAGTTAAGAAAAAGTTTGATGCAGAGGTAATTAACAGAGCTGGCAACAACACCAAGAACCTGTGGAGTGCTATAAGAAATGTCACCAATTTACAGAAAAACTTGACAACAACGAATGACTTGCTGCAATGTAAATCCACCCCTAAGGAATCCGTTGATTACATCAACTCGTTCTTTGTAGGGATCGGTAAATCGCTCGCGGAAGACTCAATGAGGCTAATTTCTGGCACGAATGGGTCTCCTCCTCCTATTCCTTTAAACTATCCAAAAACCGCTTCTTCTTTTGTCCTTACCGATACCAATAGTGAAGAAGTCATGGAGGTGATAAGTTCGCTAAGGGAGGATTGTGCCGTTGGTTGGGACAACATCTCCTCCTTGCTCTTAAAGCGTAAGTCAAAATTACTTGCTGCCCCAATAGCTCACATCTGCAATCTCAGCTTATCAACTGGCTCCTTTCCAGCAGCATTTAAAAAGGCTCTGGTGCATCCAATTTTCAAGGCTGGAGATCGCGGTAGTATACACAACTATCGGCCCATTTCCGTTCTTTCGGCGCTGTCTAAAATTCTGGAGCGGCTCATGAATAAGAGACTCATCAGTTTCCTTGAGAGCAAATCTTTACTTTCATCTTGCCAATATGGTTTTAGATCTCGCTTATCGACAGCTGATGCCGTTCAAGAATTAACGAGCCATGTAGTTGGATGTTTGGACAGGGGCAGTAAATGTCTGTCTATTTTCCTGGACCTTGCTCGGGTGTTTGATACAGTCTCGATTCCCATCTTGTTATACAAGCTAGAGTCACTGGGAGTGCGGGGGAACCAACTGTCGTTATTCAGAAGCTACCTGAGCGGACGCAG
Source organism: Pyralis farinalis (assembly GCA_947507595.1). Taxonomy (NCBI): domain Eukaryota; kingdom Metazoa; phylum Arthropoda; class Insecta; order Lepidoptera; family Pyralidae; genus Pyralis; species Pyralis farinalis. The sequence continues at coordinate 10,767,317 of OX382258.1, read as the reverse complement.
ACAGTGTGTAGTTCTTAATGGTAATACCAGCTCATACCTCCCTCTTGACTACGGTGTCCCTCAGGGAAGCATTTTGGGTCCCTCGCTCTTCCTTGTATATATTAATGACCTTTTCTCACTCGAAATACCAAATTGTAAAATAATATCATATGCAGATGATACGTCACTCATGTTCTCTGCCAAGACGTGGAGGGAAACTTTCAGGTATGCACAGGATGGGCTTAATTGCGTTTCTGGTTGGCTTCGGCGGAATTTACTTACACTAAATGCTCATAAAACCCAATATCTCACATTCTCTATACGCGAACCACCTCCAAATTCTATTTCTAATCTGAAAATCACCGCCCATTCCCATGACCATACATATAATTACCCTTGCACCTGTCCCACTTTATGCTCGTCAAATTCCGTTAAATACCTTGGCATTATTTTAGACAACAGATTAAATTTTCATAAGCATATTAACGTCTTGGCTGGGAGAGTGCGCAAACTAATGTTCATTTTCAAAAAACTACGTCATGTTGCAGCGCCTAATATTATCAAAATGGCATATTCCGCACTCTGTCAGTCACTCCTCATCTACTGCATTACATCTTGGGGAGGCGCGTCTAAAACCTCGCTAATAAAACTGGAACGAGCACAGAGAGCCCTCCTTAAGGTGTGTACTTTTAAGCCCATTCTGTTCCCTACTTTTGAGCTGTATCAATTCTGTGAAGTCCTTACCGTCCGCCAGCTTCTCATTTTATATACGGTTCTTAAGCAACACAGTATTACCGAATCTCATATTTACCCCTCCCAATCCCGTCGGAACCACCTCGTAGCCAAATCGTACCTCTTTAACACTGCCTTCTCACATAATTTTTTTGGTTTCCTTGGTCCGTTTCTTTATAATTCGCTGCACAAAAAATTAAACTTATTGTCAAGTACTAGATTCATTTGTAAAAAAAAGGTCGTACATTTTCTACAAAGCCTAAATTACGAAGAGACTGAAAAACTATTGATTCCAGCTACCTAGTCCACATTAATAGTCTCATACAAGCACTTTCCTCCAAATCTTCATTATCCCTGTATACTCACACAACAATTCTCACTACTCATACATACACACACCACTCAAACTCCGTCTCATACTTACGTACTTCATAGTCCCTGCCTCTTTCCTGCCATATCTTATATACCAAGTCCCTCACACAATACATTTCCTTACTGTTCTTCCTAACTGTAACTGCTACATTTTCCTCGAATACAAACACCCATACATATATAAATCCATCCACTCCATCCATCAATATACTCCACACACACACTAGTATTCCCCTTCATTTTCAAAAAATAAAAAAATGTTTTTGTGTTTTGAAATGCGCCTTCCGTCCATGTCAAGTGGGGAGAGTACTGGTGACCAGAGTCACAGGCTCAGGCCTAGTTCAGGCGCCAGTCTCTCTCAATCTTAATTAGTATTACATATTTATATTTTCATTTTATACCTACCAAATAAGTAAGATTGTGAAGAGAGAAAAATAAATATATTATTATTATTATTATTATTATTTGTTTGTATGTTTCTTTGTCTTGGTTTGAATGTTTTTAAGAGAGGTAGAACGCATCAAGGCATCCCTGACTTGGGAAGTACTTCCACCTCACAGAAAACCGTAGCCAAATAACAACTCCCTAGAGGTAGGTACTTCCTGGGAGTGAGTGAGATTATCTAAGCTCCTAAGGTGTTACTATATTTACAGCAGAGGTGTCATCGGAGCTATAATTAATGTGCGAGTACTATAGAATACATATGGAGAATAAGCTACGGTATTCACTTTACATCAGGTGGGCCGTATGCGTGTATGCTTCCTGACGTAAAAAAAATCTAGAGGTTTATGCTTCTGAGAAGGAGCTAGATTACCAAAAGCACCTGAAAACTTCCTATGACAACAGTTGGGACAACGCGATATTCCTTGTAAAGCAATTGCATTAGAATGCACAAGATTAGAAATAGTCAAACAAGCAAATATAGGATGTTAAGTCTAATAAAATCTTGTGAAAAGTAGTAATTCGTACTAACTTGCCATACATGTTTTACACTTACCTGAGATCGGAACGTCCTAAAACAAATTCCACCAATAGGTCTGCCTTCTTTTATCAATGCTAAAGTCTTGTGCTTGCTGTAAACAAAGTAAATGCATGTAATATATATCAGGAGCCTTTACAAACATTTATATAGTAAATATAATTTACATTGATAGCTATTTCTTTTTACTGACAAATATATCATTCGCTACAATATCTATATTATATAAAAATCTCGTGTCACGGTGTTTGTGGTCGCTCTCCTCCGAAACAGCTCGACCGATTTTTATGAAATTTTTTATGTATATTTGGTATGAGAATAGGTCGTAAAGTCATATACTTTACGACCTATTCTCATATAAAAAAAAATAAACAAAAATAATTTATATGGCAGAACAACGTTTGCCGGGGTCAGCTAGTAAATATATATCTATTTCGCCACTTTCATGGATTGTTACGTTGGTTGGCAGAGAATACTTTTGGCATTAGATCCTCTCGTACCCTTACATCGTGGTCAATAGGTATTAAATAATACCAGGTAATAGGTATTACTCATTAGAGTACGTAATTCTTTTTAAACTAGCGATTTTTTCCCCAGTTCAGTATATCAAGAAATATTTAAACAATTTATGATATGTACATACTCACGGGTCAAATACTAATTGCGATATGTATTCTTTAGTCATTTCCGGTAACTGATGAGAAAATACATTATGGAGACCTGAAAAAAAAAAACAAAAGCCTGAAAATTCTTTGGACAGTTAATAGTGCAAAGCAAATGTGAATGCACACTTTGGAACCGATTGCCCAGAGGCAATACTTACACTACTTTAAATAAATAAATAAATATTGTCGGACAAATTACACAGCGCCACCTAGCCCCAAAGTAAGCGAAGCTTGTGTTATGGGTACTAGAGAACTGATAAACATACGTAAATACATTTTTTTTTTTGTAAATACATACTTATTATACATAGAAAATACCCAGACCAATACAAACAGACATGTTCATGCACACAAATGTTTGTACTGTGTGGGAATCGAACCCACGAGCATTGGTGTCAAAGTAGCGTAACAGCGCGTTTCACCACTGCGCCACCGAGCTCGTCTTGTAATGAGAGTGTTTTATTTACACTACACAACACAATAAAAAGTCATAAACTGATTCGCAATTACTGTCATAGCGTGAGGCAATAACAGTTCACATTCATTGGATATTTTTTGTTTGAAATGATTTTAATTTCGTTCTAAATAATCCGTAACGGAATGTCGCTAAATACAAGTTTTAGAAATGAGAGTAATGGTTATATTTTGGCGAAGACCAGTCTCTTCAAGCCGCTAGAAGGCCACTGACTTAGCTTAACGACTGTCATCTATCGAGATAGATAAACCCATCCATAGACGGCCGACTTGCGTGTTCGCTTATAATTGAGCTGTCTATGTTGCATCACCCCGTTCCCCTGGGGTGATCGCTTCAGATGAAGTCTTTATAGCCTTCCCGGCTAAAGGCAGTCCCAGGGGGTGTTTTAGTCAGTGGAAATCTGACATAACCAGTTCGTTCGCACGAAATGGTATCTTTGAAAGATTTCACCTCCTCCCTCCCTTTTTCCGGAGGGAGCCTCTCACGGAAGAATGACCAATGCACACCCGGGTGTGGGTTGGTCCTTCTTTTGTGGGTCTTCAAATTTCTTGGGCGAAAATAAAAAAAAAAGCTCTCTATAGTTTTGGTACTAGTAATCAATTGCTTTAGGCAAGTTTCAATAGAACGAATACTAACTACCCTCTGCAATAAGACCAGTATTGGAACTTACTGGACCTTGAAAAAACTGCACTGTAATGATAAAGACATTGATTCTAATATAAACCTAATGCACGTTTATCAGGTTATATATCTAAGTAAGTCATTCAATATTATTTTTTTTCAATGTAAGAGCTAAATTCTCTTATATTCTAAATCTAAAAATTTTGGTAAGAAAAATCACTCACCTACTAATTACTTAGCCAATAAAAAGCAGTGACTTAATCTGTATATGCGGTATTCTTTATTACCGCAATCATCCAAAAGGCATACTCATTTATTTCACCCAAAAAGATGTATGTAATATGTATAATTGGCAAATACACTTTACTTCTATAACGGTAATGTAATAATGCAAATAAAAATACTGTTTCTTTTACAACATCGGCAGGCACACGAGCATACAGCCCACCTGACGTTAAGTGATTACCGTAACCTATGAATGCTTGGAATACATTAAGTAACGCTCGCGCGATGCCACCTCTGCTGTTAGCACAGCAACTCCTTAGGAGCTTCCTGGTAACTTCTCTTACTTGCAGAATCTCAGCAACTTCCCCAGACGTACAGCTTTGATGCGACCTACCTCTCTTAAAAACACCTAGACCAAGGCAAACAAACATATTCACCCACACCAATGTTTGTCCTGTGTTGGAATCGAACCTACGACCTCTGGTGTTGCGGTTTTGTAGCATACTTTTGTTTATTCTAATGTGATATTTACGCGTAACAACTTACGCATTAAATTATTAAGCATAATTTCTCTAAGCATAACATTTTAAAGCATAAATTTATTTATGCATAATGATATTAAAACATATTTTTATAGGCATACCCATAATAATAATGTACTTAGAGAAAAGGTAAGTTTTGTAAATTTGTTATATGTATGTATAACATATTGGTGGTTTAGCAGTAATGTAAAACATATTAGGTTAACCTATTGATACTCATTATGCCCAGTAACATTATGCAAATTAAAATTATATATGCCAAAATAAATTAGACTACAAGATAATTATGTCAACATATGTAAATGTATATCAAAAATAATTATAGCTAATTAGTAGTATATCAAAAAATATATATGCCATAATATTTGTCAAGTGGCAAGACTGTAAATTTACACAATAATAAGGATTATCAAATAAAAAATATATACATTTGCGGTAGGTTACCCATGTTTCTCTTTATTTTTCATATTTTTATTTGGAAGTAGTTTCACACCGTTTTCCTACCCCGAACTTGATAATAATGCAGGGCATACCAATGAGCCAAAGCATGGTCTGTTTGTTGACGGGGCCGGTGAGAGAGTTCCCGATCACGTGGAACTCTATCAGCTTGCGTTGCTCCTCGGACTTGGCGGCCTCGTCGCGGGGCGCTTGCATTTGGAACAATGCCTAAAATAAGAGTAAAATAATAATATTTTTTATCTTATTTTTTACAACGTCGGGAGATATACGAGCATAGGGCCACCTGATGAAATGCTCACAATGCATAAAGTATCACTCACGTGATGCCTCCACTGCTGCTAGCGAACACAGCAAATTCTAGGAGCTCACTGGTTACCTCATTCACACGCAGTAACACAACAACTCTCCATGGACTTGTTAATTAGCTGCGGTTTTCTATGAGGTAGAGGTATTTCCCCAGACGGGCTGCTTTGATGCGCCCTACCTTTCTTTAAAATACCCAACCAAGACAAGCAGCAATGTTCACAACATGTTCACGCACACAAAATGTTTGTCCTTTGTGGGAGTCGAACCCACGAGCGTTGGTGTCAAAGTAGCGTTATATTAACCATTGCGCCACCGAGCTCTCTCAAAAATCAGCTACGTCACTTAAATAAATTACATTGATCTGTCGATCAGGTGAGTTTATGTGCGACGAAAAAAAAAGTTGGAATGTATGTACGTCGTACTTACGTCCGGACCGCACATATAGTTGGGGTCGTTGATGGTGGCGACGATCTCGGCGACGGTCGCTTCGCTGACGTCGTCGCCCGCCTCATCAGCGACGCGACGTCGCTTGGCGCTGGACGTCGGCTGATCACCGGACCGGGACTCTGCCCCGCGCTTCAAGCCTTCTTGCTTTACTATGCCTATTTTATATAAAGCCTAAATAAAAACAAAAGTCAACTCGCGCACTGAGGGTAACCTGTACCCCATAAATAAGATAAAAAGATTTCATAGTTTTGATTTCTCTTTTTTAATCTACCAGCATTTCAAATGACCATTGGCGAAGAAGAAATTCCAAAAGAAATTTGCCAATATAGGTCAAAATCGTAAATTTATATGACAATAAATTTATGATAGTGTATAATGGTGAAAAGTTGTACAGAAGATATATTAATACATGTGCTGAGTCATATCCAGACATCTCTGACAGCCAGCCATTCATCGATCCTGTAATAACCTTTCTTACATAGAGTATTTTTGATGTGCCTTTGAACATATTGTCAGGCAGAACTGTTTCAGGTAATTTATTATAGAATCGAATACAATTTACAACAAATGATCTCGTCTTAGCAAGCCGGCATACGTAATCAATTCCTGCTTCTAAGATTTTCATTACATTTTGAAAACGACTACATATTTATTCGAGCATACATTATGTTCTCATAAATATACTGAGAGGTAACCGAGAGGATATTTATTTCATTGCATAGTTCTTTAAGTGATTCCCTGGAGCATACGTTATAAATAGAGCTGATGGCTCTCTTTCGTAATACAAAAATTGTTTCAATATCAGCCGCTCTAAAAACAAATAATGTCAAAATTGCCACATTGTTTGTGTGTACCTGTAAATTTATACTCAGATTATCTTACAAAGTACGTGTGTAATCACTGAACTCTCCTAAAGGGCTGAACTGATTTTAATGAATTTCTGTATGAAGTTTAAGTGGGTCCCTGGACGGCTTAAATTCACAATTATACACGGTAGGTGGGGCTCCAATCGGAATATAGGTTTTTTATTTTCATTTTATGACAGGATAAAACTCAACATCGGTAGTATTTTATTTAACACACTAACCACACACGACGCGCAAGAGATAGGCACCTGAATGAGTCTTAGGTTCGATCCTATTTGATAGTTGTAAAAATGGTTGTCAATATTGAGTTCTAGTGGTGGTCTTCAACCTAAGCAATGCAGACTCACCAGACGAGAGCGAGACTGTTGTGAACCCGTCCTTGCTGTCTCCACTGGTGGTGACGCGCTCAAACTCGCCTCCACGGCGACTTGCTACGGAATAACGTTCACACAAATATTACAAGGAGAAAAACACATATTTTGGGTGTTAATATGTTGTATTGGGATAAAATGTTACAGCTATCGAAACCTGAATTAGAAATGGATGTGGGTAAATACCCAATCTTGGCTATTTATCTGATATATAACAATAAAAATTAATTGCCGTGGTTTATTTAGAAGTGAGTACTGGATATACTTTTTACATTTAAGAAAAATGCTTAAAATGTCATCTAATCCTAGTTTTGAACTTGGCAACACTAAATACGTGCATTCGCAGACAGATCCTGACTATCTGTTACATAATACGCCAGTATATGTGAGAGTACAGGCAAGTAATACGGAGTTTCTGTGCGCTGAAATGATAAATATCGTAACTTGCTTGCCGACGAACGGTCGTGTATATGACGGCGCGTACATGAACGCGGCATCGCATTTGAACATTGATTGTATGACATGCGGTATTTTTTTTTTTTTCTGTTAATGAAGTTGGATTGATATTTCTGAGACCTTCGTTATTGATCCCCCAGTATAAAATGTCAAATTAATGCAAACAAAAAATCAATAGGAAAAAATACTTAGATGACATATTGTGATCTTTTGGTCAATTTGAAAAACCTGAGAAGTGCGAGTAGAACTTGGCTTGAAGTGTGCTATGGTTGCATTTAAAAAAAATCTTCATTATATATAACAAACTATTGTTTGTATAACTCACGTGTTTTGTTATCAAGGATGGCCTGCAGGTGCGTGGGGGGTTGTTGTTTATAGTCCGGGTCCCAAATAGGCGAATTCGCGCTGAAAATCTCATCCTCCAGTAACGCCAAGAAACGGGGGAAGTGAGTCAGAACCAGCACCTGATGAAAACAATCTTCTTATACTACCAAATCGTAGGCGCATCCTGTGGGGCTTAGGTTTGGCGTAAGTACTTTGAGACAATCTGAAAAATCTTTAAATCAAATGCAGAGTTGCAACACTGTATGTAGCTTCGCTGCGTTCAGACGCTTGGCGATATCACAGCTTGCTTAATCTGTTTGTATACGGTCACATAAAAGTTTCATGTATTTTATCATACACTGTTTAGTCTACACTTATATAAACGTATTTTGCGAAATTAATATTGCATAGGGTTCTGTTTATTAAAATACAAAATGGATAGAACGCCCTGGTAGGACTACCTGTCTTTTTCTTACCGTGTCTGTATTGGGACTAATATGTTGTTTAACAGAAGCTTTTTTCTGTTTTTAGAGATGTTTGTTACCTAATAATTATTTTTAAATTTGTAATTTGATAAGCGTTCATTTACATGAATTTAAACTTTAATACTACGAGTATTTTATGACATTAAAAATACTTAATAAACAGATAACACGTTTTTCTAGGATAGCTTGCAGCTATTTAAGCGTGAAATCGGCAATAATTTTCTAGCAAGATAAGAGCTCACACAATTAGGGTATAACTAAATTTCTCACGAGGAACAAAATTGATTACTGAAACTTGAACTTACCTGAACTTATCTGTTAAGTTTTTGTAATTGATTTTGTACAGTTTCGATTCTTTTGTAGATTGTCATTTGTTAAAAAGTACTTATTGTTTTCAAGGAAACAAACGAGAGACATACCAGAAACATTGCGGTGATAATAAGACATATTTTAAATTGGAATACCCGTTTCTCCGGAGGCATTCTGTCACGTTCCGAGTGGCACTTCTCCATAAGTTGCTTGCAGACAGATTTGAACACTGCTCTCAACAAAGTCCGTCCAAACACCAGCGATGTTTCATAGTGGGGCAGGGAGTCGCAGAACGCAGGCACGTGGCAGAACACAAGCCATCTATCAACATTAACATCATATACAACATTATTTTTATGGTATGTTAGAAAGGTCACAAATATGCAGTTCTTACCTTACGTACCTTATGCATGAAAAAATAACCTATCGAGAACAGATGAGACCGATATTATATAGTAACTTACTTCACCGCTATGGATCGAGGGGTAAAGTAGAATGCGTAGCTCTTATTGGCCAGTTATACCAATAAGATTAGAACATCGCGACACTTATCGGCTTATTGGTTAATATATTCACCCATTGGTCAGTAGACTCGGATCACTGAGATATTTAGGCGCTAAAACACACCGTTTTGTGAGCGCTTGGTGCTTTCATGTGCAGATTTATTGGTTTATGACTTGGTGTGAAGTGGTTAAGCAGTCAATCCGAGATTTGTTGAATATAGGCGAATGATTATTGATATATAATAAAGAAACAAACATACCTTGTGTAGTTTATTTGATATGCTGATATGTCTTCTGGATTTGACACTTGCTGAAAATACATAATAATCATTAAAATACTTTCACTGTTTTAATATCTTCTCTACATTTTTATCTAAGTTATAAAGATTTGCTATATATGTAATACAGAATTTCAATGTAAAATCATTAAACTTTACTTTGAAATTCGGTATGTAAAATGAATTAAATGTGCTCATCAAATGTAAGAATAAGCAAGAAGTTAATATTCCACCAAGACGACACGCAAACAGTCAAGGACCCCAAAAATTGTCCTATTCGAGAGTGTGCATTGCATTCGATAACAAATATTGCTTGTAATCATAGTAGTATAATACTAACCAGTTTCCGTACGCTAGGTGTTTCAAAGTTCCAGTGGTTGAAGCAATGCAGGAACATTTTGGCCAGGTCATACATCGTCTGCCATTCCCTCTGGGGCAATGCTTGAAACTTGTACAGTACGAAGTTGGTGATCGCTTTAGCAATGGAGGGCCTCTCGAACGGTGGCTGGCCGAGAGGACCCTCGATTCGAGGAGGCGTTCGGGTCAGGATGCATTTACGGAGGAGCTGGAAATTTATATGTATTCCTTATTGCACAAAACAAACATAACAACATTTGAACAACAGTTTGCAAAGGCGAGTTTATATCTATGTAAGATCTGTTCCAGTCAACCTGTGCTGTGGGACAGAGAATGTAATGTATATAGTCCACACGTTTACTCAATCATTCTAAAATGAAACCAGTTTTTAGATTTATCAGAATACTGTGTAATGGTACCATTATACACGATATTTGGAATAGAAATAGATCTAGTTAATCTGCTACTGCCAATGATCATAGATTGCGATTTAGTGGGATTAATTAACAACCTGTTTAACTAGCATTTAGCCCAGTTTGCAGTTGTTTCCAAATCAGAATTAACTGACTGAATGGCTGAAAAGACATCAGATGTTGCAAAATGTCGATATATTTATAAATCGACTGCATATAGGTGGTGAGACGAAGAAATGACTTTAGTAATTTGGTATATGAATACCGAGAAGAGTAGTGGTGATAGGACGCCGCCCTGAGGGACACCAACAGTTAAGTCGTTTCACCCCGAAAGGTTGTCATCAACCTTAACGCACTGCTGCCTACCTTGAAGGTATGAGTTAAACAATGAGATTTATTTATTTATACTTTATTCACATATTTAGGGCACAAAGGCGGACTTAATGCTAATAGCATTCTCTACCAGACAACCTTTTGGAAGAGTACATATTATAGCGAATCGGTACACAAAATAAGAAATCAAATTAATTTAATATATATAATTAAAATTACTACTCCTAGTAAATATACTTACATATACATAAACTTAATATAAATCTGACGATGATTGATGGTTCATAGTTTTGGCAAATTGTTCAGTAAGTAGGCATGAATTTTCTCCTCGAAAATGAACCTGTTCGAGATACCTCGGAGAGTTTTTTTTTATTTTTTATATATATACATACCCCTGCCATGGGCAAGGCGCTGTTTGCAGCAATATATATGCATTATACACTTTATGTATGATTAAAAATATAAATAATAACACATTCATACATCATCCTTTCTTTCATTCCGCAATTTATTCTTCCATTCATCATCTTTCAGTTTTATGTACTACAAATTTTTATTTTGCCCATTTTAGAACGTCGGTGAAACGATAATCTCTGTTTCCAAACTTCCCTCCCCATACTGCGTCAGTCCAGACACGGGCGACAGCGAGCTTCACAGCTCCACCTAGCCACCGCGATCCCATCGGCTATACACCTCGGAGAGATTCGGGGTGTATAGCCGATGGGATCGCGGTGGCTAGGTGGAGAGATTCGGACCTCGGAGAGATTCGGACAGTGCATTCGGGAGACGTGTAGTTTGTAATGTAAAGGAGTTTGACATAAAGCCAGAATGATAATAGGTGTAGAGAGCTTTAGAGATGAAGATCGGAGTTGTCGTTCATGGGAGTCGCAGAGATAATGAAATTGGCACTTTAAGTATTCAGGAAAGAGAGGATTATAGAGAATAGAGTGAAGTGAATAAAGCAGCCGCTTTTACATGCGCTGACGAATAGGAAGCCATTTGAGCTGAGACAGATAGGAAGAGTCATGATTGAATTTGCGAAGACAAAAGATAAACTGGATACCATTATTGATAAGTCGGTCCAGCTCCAGTCCAGCAGAAGATCTTCGTTTAGATCAGGACAGCAGACATCAGCATAATCAATGATGGGGAATATGAGTGGTATTACTAGAGTGACCATAATATTGATTGGGAGAAAATTTCTAAACCGATGGAGGAATCGTAAGGAAGAAATAACCGCTGACTGATCTCCATGATTTGCATCGTCCACATGTGTAGGAGGTACGTAGGTGGACATGGAAGAATCAGTTCCTGACTGCAGAAAACACTATGTTGCAGGGGTGAAATAAAAAACAAGTGTTGATTTCTGATAACGAAACATAAAACAGCAGCAAGCTCTGTGTTGGTGTTTAGCTCGGTGGCGCAGTAGCGAAATGAGCTGCGTTACTTTCATACCAATGCTTGTGGGTTCGATTCCCACACACGACAAACATTTGTGTGCATGAACATGTTTGTTGGTCTTGGAATGACCATTTTTAGGAGAGGTAGGGCGTGTCAAAGCAGCCCATCTGGGGTAGTACCTCAACCTCACAGAAAACTGCAGTCAAATAACTGCATGTGAGTGAGGACACCAGTAAACTACCTGTGTTACCAGTTTACATCAGGTGGGCCATATGCTAGTACGTCTCCCGACGTTGAACAAAAAAAAAAGTATACATAGACTTTCTTGAGAGCATCAACACTAAACTAACAAAACAAGTTTGGTAAACACTAGTTTGTAAGAATTGTTACAAGAAAGGGAAAAAGGGCTATCCTCTATAAAAATAGTAAAGTCCTCCCCTTGGTCTCAATTTATGTAAATATAAATATGAACTTACTTTGAACAAGTAGTAATAAACACGTTTGGTGTCATGGTCGTCTTCTCTATGCATGGACATGAAGATATTCTCAACGTCCACCACAGCTCCCAGTAGTTTGTTCACGTCTGGTATGGGGAGCCCTTGAAGCTGAGTTATATGCTTTTCTGAAAATAATTAGTTTCAATTAAAATTAATTTAAATTACACACATATATATTATACAGGTATATATGTAACATTATTGTTGTTACATTTCTGTTTTGTTTGGGATCATTTTAGAGATGCTGCATGAGATTTTTCGCACATATAGGCTACAGTAACAGCTGACCAATCAGGCAAGGAGTCCACTTTTTTTGCATAATTTTGGTCTAATTAAAAAGTATATACGAGGGTCATTTGAAAAGTTCTTAGTCTAACATACTTAATGAAACCACGCGATTTTGAGTTTATTTTTCAACATACTCTCCTCCGAGCTCAAAACACTTTTTCTATCGACCCGGTAAGGCTTCGATACCCGTGTTAAAAAAATCTTCGTCTAACTCCTCAAAATAAGCATCCACGGCGGCTATGACCTCTTCATTTGTAAAAAAATGTTTACCACCTAAAAATTTTTTCAGCTTTGGGATAAAAGTCGGACGGTGCTAAATCCGGTGAATATGGGGGATGAGGTAACAATTCAATGCCACATTGATGGATTTCTGCCATGGATTCCACAGAGGTGTGAACGCGCACATTGTCCTGATGAAACAAGACTTTTCTTCTCAATAAACCTGGACGTTTTTCTTTGATTTCTTCTCTCAAACGACGCAACAGGTTGCAATAGTAATCGGAGTTTATTGTTTCACCCTTTTTTAAATAATCCACGAGAATTATACCCTTTGCATCCCAAAAAACAGATGCCATGACTTTGCCCGCCGATAAAACCACCTTTGCCTTCTTTGGGGTGGGCGATCCTGCTCTTTTCCATTGTTTCGACTGTTCTTTTGTCTCGGGTGTATTGTGGTGAACCCAGGTTTCATCCATGGTTATAAATCTTTCAACAAATTCTATTGGGTCAGCTTCATATAACTCTAAACAGTCGCGAGAAGTTGTGAGTCGGTTGCGTTTTTGTTCCACTGAAAGCAGTCGCGGTACCCACCGCGTAGACACCTTAGAGAATCCAAGTTCAGTAGTAATTATATGATGTGTTCGCTCAGATGAGATACCTACAGACTTAGCTATCTCCTCGACAGTCAATCTTCGATCAGATAAAATTAAATCACCGATTTTTTCTTTGTTTTGATCAGTGGAAGCAGTCGAAGGCCGGCCACTACGGGGCTCATCTTGAATGGTCTCACGACCACATTTAACCTCTGCCACCCAGTTTTTAACAGTTGCATACGAAGGAGTGGACTCACCCAAAGTAGCAGACATGTCTTCATGTATAGCTTTTGGAGTTAAACCTTTCAAATTCAGGTATTTTATCACTGCACGATGTTCAATTTTATCCATTTTCAAAAATAGCTCTGACTTGACTTACGGTATCACGTGTAAACGAACAATGAGTTACTGTGAATAAACTAAACTGTGCATACTTGTTGCTAAATAATGTAACTACAAAATGAGGGTAGTTATAAAAAAAACCAATGACTTTAACCATGTTAGGCTAAGAACTTTTCAAATGACCCTCGTATAGTATTTTTGAACATCATTTTTTACTTTAAGAATGATAAAACAGATATACTATGAGAAAGGAAAGATGTAGGAGCCGAGGAAGACCAAGACTAACCTAGAATGATCAGATTGGTCATGTTTTATCAGATGGTGATGACAGAATCCCTAGGAACTGGCGAGCGGGCATGAAAAGAGATATGAATGTTAAAGAAGCGAGTGAGGAATGTAAGGACCGCGTTTTATGACGCTCGGTTCTTTCTGCCTACTCTACAAGGGACCTGGCATGATGATATACATACATACATAATTTTTAACTGAATAGTTTGCAACTAATAGACAGGAGAATACATTCATCCTGATTTGTCCTGATATATGCGAACTTTTCGCGTTCTGTTTGGATATTCTCTCGCTATTCGATTTGTCAAGTGATTCAGATAGGGAAAAATTGTTTCAATTTCTATAACATTAAAAAGTAGTTATTTAAAAGAGGACTATAGATTTTACCTTACAAAAGTGTCTAATTGCGGAAATCGCTATGTCAGTTTTAATATGACCTCATTTCACCTGTTTCTTGGATTATTTTTGTTTATTATTTTCTTGTAAATGAGAAAAAGTACTATACAAGTCTAAACCAAAATAGTTGTGGCTTCACTTCGTCAGTACTGAGTTTAACCTTTTCCCCAAATTCATTCTGTTTTCAATTACTGTATGTTATTAAAAATCCACAATAATATTATTATGCTATGTTTTTAAATAAATTATTAAGAATAATTACATCACCAGTCAATAAACTTCCTAAGGTAAATGTTTACATAGAGCAAGCAAATTCCCGATCAGCAACAATGCACGTGTCGTGGGCGTATTGGCTGCGTGTACCATACGCAAGAAGGGCCGCTTGCGACTTGTATAACCTGAATTAAAGAAAATAAATCCTTACCCAATATGTGATTGCAAGTGCGGCAGGGGTCAGTGAAACTAGCCAGTGGTTGGTTATCGGCTCGTGGATTGCCTTTCGCGGCTTGTTGCGGCACCGGTGTCTTCCACCCATTACAGCTGCAGTCTGGTGTCTACAAATAAAATCCTATTGATAAATTAAATCAAAACTTTGGTGGTTTTTTTGGTTAAATCTAACCAGTGGCTAGGAATGGCGATGTTAACACTAAGATTTTTGGGTTTGATTCCTGCACAAGACAATCACTTTGTGTACATGAACATGTCTGTTTGTCTTGGAATGATTATTTTTAGGAGAGGTAGGGCGCGTCAAAATAACAACTGCGTGTGAGTGAGGCTGGTGCCCTAGCTTGCTGTGTTAGCAGCAGAGGTGGCATTACGCAAGTGATACTTAATGTATAACAAGCGTTTATAAGCTATGGTAACCAATTTACATCAGGTGGGCCATATGCTTATACGTCTCGTGACGTTGAACAAAAAAAGTATACATAGACTTTCTTGAGAGCATCAACACTTAACAAACAAAACAAGTTTGGTAAACACTAAAATTGTTTCAAGAAAGGGAAAAATGGCTATCCTCTATAAAAATAGTAAAGTCCTCCCCTTGGGATCATCTTTGGGATGATCACTTTGTGTACATAGACATGTCTGTTGTTTTTTTATATATCGTAAGTATCTATTTACAAAAAGTATTTACATATGTTGTATAAATACTTACCTGACAAGCTGAGTATATGGCCAACTTGAGCAGTTTCTTATTGTGTGGCCAGCCATACACTTGCTGCTTACGTTGCTGTATGCGTTGCAAGTTGGACTGTCGGGAGGCTTGACCCTCAGTACCAGATGCTGCTGCAGTGCTGCTTGTTGCTGTGTCATCAGAGTTTGTGCTACCTGGTCCTGAAAATCAATTTTTACATCCAGTATATAGCCTGCACCTTGATCAGTGTATATCCTTGATTTATGTTGAAATTGCTTGCCCACACTCCCATGAAGAAATGCTAAAATGCTTTCTTATATATGTTTGATGTCATTTACACTAATGTCAATACAGTGAGTACTGATCACCTATTAACCCTTCGAAACACGGGTGGTCATATATGACCGCGAAATGTATGGGAAAACGTATATAACGGGTTCTGACAGCTTAAGCAAGTTTATGTGCCTGCTTGATGGTAAGCTCCTACAGCAGTTTATAATTCTTGCTACACAGAGACACTATTTCAAGTCCCTGTAGAAATCTAATTACATTATTTCAAATGGCCTAATTTTCAACAGGAATTCATTACACAACTGAAGAATCAGGAAAGAAAACTACTATTGAACTAAACATTATGTGAACCAAATTTCATTCTGGTCTGAAGTGACTTCCCTTTAACCCTCACCATATATCAACATATCCAGTCCCTTCTTTACTCTGTTCTTTTAATATGACTATATATATATAAGTGACTACTCCTGAAAATTAAATAAATGGGTGCTTCTTCTTTCCATTGTGAAAAGAGAAGCACTGATTTATTTAATTGTTATTTAATAGTGTCAGTGTCTATTTGCAGCGCTCTTACTCTGTAAATAGTTTCCTTGAAACAACATCACACTCTTCCCAATATTACACAATTTCATCTCAGTACAAGCAGAATGGCTTTGGAATGCTCTACCATTATCAATCCAATATGCGCCAACGGTGTGTAGTTATAGTAATATACATACATCAAAAGTGTCTAGGGATCAAGCATTTTTATGCGGATTTCTTGAGATTGAGATGTGGCTTTGTAATAAATTTATGATTTTATAAATTTATATGGATCCTTTTTGGTGCATTTCATAATTTGAAACAGGAACTGTCAATCAAATTCGAGTAAAAGATGAAAATCAGCTGTCAATATTTTCCCTATAAAAACATACAACGCATTGAAGACATTATTAGTGCTACTGTTTCCCTACTACTGATTAAAACCAACGTTATTATGGAGCGGCGACGTCATTTAAGCAGGGAAGAAATGCTCAGAGCCGTGGGAATGATAGAAGCTGGTTCCCGGCAACGTACTGTGGCTTTAGCTCTGAATACAAGTCAGATGTTATCAGTCGACTTTGGACACGTTACCGAAGCACAGGTACCGTGGCTGAGCGCCATGGAGGACGGTGTCGCTGCACCACACGGAGACAAGACCGATACATTCAAATCACAACTCGAAGAGCTCCAACAATAACCGCCATGATGTTAGCCGTGACGCTTCATCACTCTTCAGGGAACTTAATTAGCGACCAAACAGTCAGAAACCGCTTGCATGAAGTGAACCTTCATTCCCGAAGACCGCTAAGGGTACCACCTATAGCAATGCACAATCGTAGGATTCGATATCAATGGGCTCTTGAACACAGAAATTGGGCAGAAGAAGAAGAAGTCTCGTTTTGGTATGAGACCGGATACAAGACGTATACGACACTGGAGAACCCCTGGACCAACAGCGATTAAAATCCTGCCAGGAAGTCCATCCTTATAGTGGTGGAACCATCATGGTATGGGCGGGTATTTGGATCGGCGGAAGAACTGAGTTGATTTGGATCAGAGGCAACCTCAGACGATTGTATCAGACGTCATCGTTCCTCTACAAGTGCAAATCGGTCCCTTATTTCAGTTAATGCATGATAATGCACGACCGCACACCGCAAGAGTTGTAAGACAGACTCTCGCCGCAGCTAACATCAATGTCATGCCCTGGCCTGCTCAGTCGCCAGACTTGAACCCAATTAAGCATGCATGGGATATGCTACAGAGAAGAGCTCTGCCGAATATGGAGGGTATCCAGTCGCAAGAAGACCTTTTTTTGTTGTTGCAACGAACATGGGCGGCCATTCCACAGCGTGATTTGTATGAACTCATTTTGAGTATGCCAAACCGATGTTCTTGTGTTGTTAGTGTTCGCGGTAGAAACACGGATTATTAATTGTTTAAGTTACCCAATAAAATTTTAAAGAAAACTGTTATTTCAGTCTTTTTTCGAACTTTAATGTTAGTGGTTCAAATGTCAAAAATCCCTTTATTATGAAAATGGCAAATTTCTTTATTAATGCAAAGGTGACTTGGTTTATCGTTACTGTAGACAAACGAAAACACTTTATTTGATGAATCCTTAAAGAAAATTTTAATTAATATCAATCAGGAGAAAAGTTATTGCAAAAATATATGTTGATCCCTAGACACTTTTGATGTGTGTAGCTTATAGATAATGACGATTATTAACCTGACTATTACTTCTCTTATCTCAGTTTAACTTAATAAATTCAGTTCTATTGTTAGGCTGCACTTACAGCTACAAAACTGTGAGTAACTGAATAAATATGTTATGTATAACCGAAGAGCTAAGAGCAGTAATACCCCAGTGGACAAGGAACCGGCCTATTCCCAGGAAGGTACCACTAATTTCATGTTTTCGGATTTATGTACTTATTCCCACTTGTTTGGTGGTGAAGGAAAACTTTTGATTGTGAGGAAACACATATGTCCAAGAAAATATATTTTGAAAAATGTGTCACCTAATCTAAGAAAGATCTGGTTTTCCCTCGAGGTTGTGGAGGTCTGACGGCAGTCGCTCCGTGTAAAAATCTGTGTCTTCGCCAAATCCTTAGGCTTAGGTAGCGGATCCTGCCAATCTTTATGGATTAGGAAATGACATAATGTGAAGAAGAAGAGTATAACTGAAGAGCATGCATGAAAAGGTTGATTAGTGTGTAAGAGGCGAGAGAGATATGTTTGGATCGTTGCACCTGGCATTCCATAGTCTCTGCCTACCCCAATGGGAGACAGGCATGATGATATATATGTATATATACATTTAAATGTACATTTCTATATCTTTATGTATATAATTCTGTATGCACATATGTCATTAAAGTCCTCCTAAACAGCTGGATGGATTTTGGTAAGTTGTTGTGTGTCCAGATGTCCCTGGACAGTTTAGATTTACTATTATTGTATATATGCATTAATATTATAGCAGTGCAAGTGAATATAGATGCATTTATACCAATATAGAGGCCCAAAATCTACATCTGTGTTTCGAAACCGAAGCAGTGTTAGTTTGTGACAATGCAACACTAATGTATTTTACAGGAAGCAGCCCAACTTGAGATTCCCCTAAAAGCCTAATAGTGCCCACCTCTTTTAGGGGAATCTCAAGTTGGGCTGCTTCCTGCAAAATACATTGTATTTTATTTTGACAAACCTTGTCTGTTAACTAGTGGGGTGCACCACATGTAGATACAGTATTGGCTTTACAGTTAGTGAACTATTTACACGAGTTATCGTGTTTTACTTTTAGAAATGTTTTTTTTTGTGAATAGCAACTTTTTAACAGAACGTAACTTTTAAGTTATATCAGTTAATCTAAACAGCTGAGTTGATGCAAAATTTTGTTAAAATTGACAGTTTCTCATTTTTGTATTGGCATCACTTAAAAAAATTGATATTAAATAAGCAGCATGTGTGCTGAAACGTGTTTGTTTTGTAAACAATAGATAAATAAAACGACAACGAACTTATTTGTATATAAACAATATTTACCATCATGACCGTGAGTTTGGGACGAATCAGCTTCGGTGCCTGTCATCGTCAAATCACTCATCTCGTCACTCATTTCAGGAGAAGTAACACTTTCTTCGAAACACTACCACGGCTATGGCGCGGAACTTCTAATTTCACAGTTATATAAATAAAATGATTAACGAAACATTGTTAGAGCATAAAGTATTGCAAAAGTGTAGTGTAGATTCTTTTTTTTTGGTACGCTATATAATTTGACGACATTATGTGTTGCCAGATTGCTATGTGTATTTCTCCCAAATCTGACTCAAATATTCACCAAAAGGAAATAGGTATTAAAATAAAACCCCACAGGAAAAATGTTTAATAATTTTTAGGTACAATTTAAACCACAATAACTCCGATTCACTATTTAAATTTTTATATTTCTACAAACCTGCAAAAATTACATCACCAGTGTAATTATTGTCTTCTTATTATGTTTTTTTTTTTACAATTGAAACATAAGGAGTTTTGTCATGCATATGCAGCATTGGAATGAAATATGTGCACTCTTTTATTTACATATAAAGATAATATATTTATTTGCGTAAAACATGAGTAATATTACATACGTTCACATGTAAATATGGTGTATAATACGAGTATTACGAACAGTTATATTAAGGGTTCTGTCATGTTGCAAAAAATATGACATAAGTGCTTTTTCCAGCCTGGTCCGGATAAGTTAATTGCCAAAGATATTATGAGATCATGAACCTAAGTACAGTGGCTCAATTTTTTGGGTACACGCAATTTTATTCACGTTTTAATGTCAAATCATTGTTTTATCCGCCACTTGTTTAGTAAGCAATTCACACATTGAAAACATAATATTGGAGTCGTAATTTCAATGCAATATAGTTTCACTTCCCACTACATGCGTTGCGTTGACGGTGATGAAATACATTGCTGACTTTATAACACTTGTTAAGTACAGGTCTCTAAAAAGGAAGCAATGTAGTTCATTACACCTTACATAACTCTGTGTGTACTTGGCCTTATTATAAGCAGTTTTGATAAACATTTGAGCAAAACTATTGCTATAGAATGTAAATTGACAACATTTGACAATAATCTATTTTCGTATTTCCAAATGATTGTCAATGTCTTACAAGCTCACAACTTTGCAACTTTCATCTTTTTTAATTCACCAAGATGGTGTCACTTGACGGTATGCAAAAAAAGTTGCCTTTATGCACCTGCAATACCATTTACCAGATATCAATACCAGAGCAACATTTTTTTATTAAAAAATTGTTGAAATGTTTTTTAAACATACTGTTATTCAGGGATTTCGAACAGTTAGAACAAAAAAAACTTTACAATAACAAAAGAAATCCTACAAAAACAGATTCTCTGCAAAGAATGTTTGCCAAGTACAACATTTTACAACATTTATCGCATAAAGAATAAAAATAATTATTTTGCAAAAAAGTTACAAATAAATTATTTGAACGTACTAACTTTATGACTATGAAAAAGTTATAAGATAATTGGTAACAAAGGGTACACATTTATTGAAGCATACTTATCCTCCCTGTCACAAAATATGTTTTTTTTTACTATTTATCTCAAAGACTGTCAGAGAGGGGCGCCACTGTCAGATTTTTACCCCGGTGAACCGACCGTAGGTGGAGCCGATTGAAATATTTTTTGTCACTGAAAAAATTTGAGATTTTCCGGTAAGTTGTGTATTGAACAATTTTATTACAAAATCATACAACAGCTAGTATATTGATTTGGTAACCGTGTTTTTCTCATTGTAAATGAACTTCATTTTTTGTCAAGGAAGTATCATTTGCAATGTTTATCGTCAATTTAAAAATTGTAGTACATCTTTGGTTTAAAATTTGCTTTAGAATGTACAGTCTAAAGTAAATTTAATACTGCTTTCCTGGGTCGGTATTGATTTTGTGTGTAGTGTAATGAAACCATCCTAAAATATGCAACAAATAGAAAAAAGAAACACGCACGAACGCAAGAAATAACCTCGAATGTAGGGTAAAACGCCAAATCTGGCAATATCACACAAACCAAGTCTTCTTCTTAGTTTAGATTATTGGCACTGAGTCCTCTGCTGCTGGCGAGCTGTAAGGCAAGTGGTTAGGAATGGCACTTTTAACATCACGGCTTGTGGTATTCAATCTTACATAAGACAAACATTTTATATGTCATGTATGTGTCTGTTGTCTTATATGTTGATCAGGGTGTTTATAAGAGAGGTAGGGCACATCAAAACATTCCAACGGGGGATATACAACTTCCTGGAAGGTTGCGATTGAGTAAAATTATTAGTAAGCTTCTAAGGATTTGTGATTTAGCCGCTAACACGCGAACTCGAGGTGTAATCGAAGTATTTTTTTTTCATGTTGTTTTTTTTTCATTTGAATACATTAACAATTCCCGCAGGAGTTAAAATGCTTCGAAATAGCCGACAGAGGATTTTTTTAGGAACAAACGGATATTGGTGGCAATATGTTTTTGGGTCGTCCTTCTTACGCGATTCTGACATCACAAATTCCAAACACTGTATACTGTAACCGGCTTTGCTTAATATTATATTACCAATACTACAGATCAATCCGCGAAGTTTTAGAAATGGTTTACTGAACCACGAATTGCGGCGCTGTATGCGGTGCGACGGACGCCCGTACAGAGGAACCGCTCAGAACACATCGTCATTTTTCGCATGCAAACAATGACATTACGTTTAAATTTTATTATTCTTCTGCTTGAGAATGCCTGTAAAAACGTACCTATCTCAAGATCAACTTCTAGAACAGATCTCGGCCGATTGTCGCAAGGGCAAGACCGGCCGTTCGACCCTTTCTGAAAAATGAATAAGCGGCATTACTAGGGCTGCAGCGTATTTGGTTGTTTATATACAACTAAAAATGATGTACACACGTTATTTACCTTTCCAAACGATAGTGAAAGGTAAGCAAAACTCGGTTTTTTCTCTCTCTTGTAGGTAGGTATTTATTCAAACAAGCCGTTACCAAACTTACATTTTAAAGATGCTAGTCATTAAATCTCAGCTACCACTCTTCATCTATATGCACAGCAATGTGCCTGCACAGTCCAGTTCTAGAGACAACGGACGACGTACGAACACAAACGTGTTATGGTAGAAATGATTACTTTTCTAAGGTTCTTTCCTGCAAAAATAACTAAATAGTTCGTTTAAAAATAATGTAATGTTTTCTGTACAAATGAACCTCATTAAAAAAAAACGGGTTGCACTCCGGGAGTAAACACAACACAGACAGAAGAGAAAACTTGAACATTAACGTTGTGCATTTTTGAATATTTTGGAATGGTTAGGGAATCATTTTGCACGAATTTCTTTATTTATCAGTATAAAAGTACTATCATGTATGTGGTAAAATACAATATTCATTTATTGCGCTATCGTACACAAACATGACAATTTATATTACATTAAAAATATAACACTTCAGAACTATTACATTTATTATACATTAAAAAGTTTATCTCTCAGAAAAATCAACTTTCGGGTTAGAAGCTTTATGACTAATTCGCCTTATTACTACATAGGGGTATGACTAGATCGCTTTATGTTACTTTCCTTTTGAAGATGCGCCAACAAAACTTGTGAAAAGTCGAAGCATTGGGAAGAAAAGATAGTCCAGTCTTACAAAAAGCAATGTTGTCCTTCACTACGATAACGCGTCTGCACATTCCGCTATGGCAACGGAAGTGTATTTGAAGGAACTGATGACACATTCACCATACGGGCCAGACGTAACATTATTCGATTTTTTTGTTTCCCAAAATTAAATATGAACTTAGAGACACTCGTTTTTTGAGCCCTATTTCCCAAAGCTATTGAAAAAGTCATTTTAGACTGGTCCAAATGCTTTCAAAAACTATTTTCAAGAGCAATATAATTAGTAATATCACGTCTTATATATCAGAACTCTACTATAAAGATTATATTCAAAATAAACTACCTACTTGACATTTCTAGAGTAATCCGTGTATTCTATAACTACCACTGACCATAGAATACACGCTATTCTTATCTATCTATCTGTAACTTTACGCGAAATAGGCAGGAAGAACCGAGTCCTACATCCTGACAAACCTCACTTGCTTATTTAACATTCATTACTCTTCTTGCAGGCTCGCCTGGTTCTAAGGCTCCTGAAATCGCCTTCTGATAAAATACGATCATGCGTCATGGTAGGTAAGTTATGGCCTTCCTCGGCCACTCTACTTTTAAGTTGTACCTATATCTGTTTCGTAATTCCTACTTCCTGTTTTGTTTCTACGTGTCCGAACCAACGAAGCACGCCTCTTCTTATTTTAACTCTCTATTCTTATAGTAGGTAATTATTACGTCTATATAGATCAATTTATTGATACAGACCTACTTAATACAACATTATGGGAGGAAATAATTGGTAATTGTTGGCAAGGTTCCCATCTTATTTGCCGCATTTTATGGGCATTCCAGCCGAGTTTCAATGTATAGGCAAAAGAGAACGTCGACAAAGTCTTTTGAACATATTTCAATTACTATACGTACGTACTTGTATTATTGAACTTTCGGGAAGCGAAACTACTCCAAATGTGATATGCCTATAATGCTATATACGCATATCATATTTGGAGTAGTTTCGGCTTCAATATCAATATGAACGTACAAAGAGTAGGTTTATATTTTTGACATTGTGAAATAACTATGTTCGAAAAAAACATGTCGGAATCATATCCGTTATGAAACGGAAACTTTTTATATACTTATTTAAGTTTACAAAAGTCTAATTTGCAAACCGGCGGAGTGTACCACGTGCACATGGGTACGATATGACTGTAATTATAACAGTAAACCCCTTAACACTTCAAACTGTTTATAAAGCAAGAAAGAAAATTCGTCATTTTTTGTACCGATACAGTATTTTTTTAGTAGAGACATACATAGAGTCTAATTCAATGAACTTATTATTTAACTAAGGGCGTGTTGCATAATCCCTAATAGTAAGAAGCATAAAGTTTATTGTTATTATTTTTGCAACAAACTGTGGATATCACACGTAAATTATGACTAATTTTACGATTCTGGCGAAAATTGTGACAGGATTCAGTTCAGCCAAAAAGCCGCTTATATGATGCCTCAACTTGCCTGACTCGTTAGGGTTGCTTATGTACTGAATCATAATTTTGAAAAGAAGAATGTAAAAATAATAATAGCACATCGTAATTAAATAAACTATATAATAACATACATTTTGTCCTCTTTTAATAATATGAAATATTGACTACAAGAGAAAAAATTTTCTTCATACCAACAAGCATATAATAATATATAGCTTTAATTTTAGAAACTTTCATTAGATATATAGCAGCCTTGACGCCTTGAGGCCCATTATATACTTGTTGCCGTAACACGCATGGCAGAATTCAGCCACCTGGGCCTGAGACGGGATAATAATAACCAGACGTGATATACATAAGGAAATGTTAGCAATATTCATCTATATTTATTATGTTAATTTAGCATCATCACGTTCCTAACGTAAGGTGCTATTTTCAGGGCCATGTAAATATTTATATCTGTATATAAGTTGTCGTAATAATAATAAAACCATTCAGTATCCATGGGTCTACCTGGTAGGTATTCTTTACTCGTCGTAATACCACTACGAAACCTGTCACCTATTTCCTTTTGTATTAATGTACATTCGCTTGAGTGTTGACTCGGATTATTTAGTAAAAATTCATATAACAGTTTCTATGCTTTTGTAACCTATGAACGCTCACTCCTCGCAGGACACAACAACCCTCTTGGGAGTTGTTGTTTGACCGCGGTTTTCTCTTAAAAGTAGTCTGTACTATAACTCCAGTAGAATGAAATTTGAACTTTGCTTGTTATTTTACAACTTTAGATAAACAGCAGGAAGATTATTTTCCTAAACTCAAGAATATCTGTTTTAAGCTATCGTTTTGGAGTACAAGAATAGAAGGCACTTTTTTCATATTATGTACATGATACGGTGGTCTCCACAGTCGCTACTGATTACTTATTTTCATGTTCTATGACAGTTAGCAAAAGTTTATCAATTGAGCCTTTTTTATCTTTATTGAGCAGTCAGAACCCGTTATATACGTTTTCCCATACATTTCGCGGTCATATACGACCACCCGGGTTTTGAAGGGTTAAAGAACGAATTTCGAAGTGTGCCAGACAAACTCGGAGGCAGTTGACCATTTATTTTTTATATCTTCTCGTTCAATTATTTTTTTGTAATTTTGAAGTGAAAACTTCTTTAGCATCGTTGTGCACTTTTTGAGATGAGTAAAAAATGTTAAACTCGCGTCAGGACACGTGACGTGACCCTGACCGTAAGATTTTGGTGAGAATTAGAAGTTAAGTTCGCTGCAGCGCTAAAACATTCGTTACCTCTAAACATGAAGCGCTAGATCGTTCATATGGCATTATTTTCTCGCGACCAAAACCATGAAATTCTTGGCGCTTATGCGTTTCGTTCAACGTTGTTTATCAACATCGCTGTTTGGTTTAAGCGGCACGGTATGTTTGAGTTTTAGAGATTGGCGATGATGATGCTGGTAATGAAAGAGTGAAAGAGTCGTTGAAATTATGGATGAAAGTTGAGGTTAGAAGCTTTATGACTAATTCGCTTTATTACTACATAGGGGTATGACTAGATCGCCCTCCGGCCGTTGTCGCAAATGTGATTCGCAACCACTTACAATGTTCAATAATTCTTACAACTGACAATGTTCGGTTCTGGCACTTCGTCGGCCGCTACCGCGGCACGCTCGCTCGGCTCGCGCGCTGTAGGGTCGCAGTTCTACCTAACACTCCTCGCTTCGCTCGTCGTTGTACCTATCTCAGCCTAGCTCATGACGCGTCAATCTGCCGACGAGTACTGCCAGTAACAACGCTTAACCACAGTAGGTTTTGGCGCAACGGTGCTTGGCACTGTGCTGGATACCAGGCAGTGGCCAGATGTGCCCAGGGGTGCCCTAACCTCAACCCGGTAGCCAGTAGGGTGGGTGGTCAGCAGTAGGCCTAGTAGCCTGATCAGCGATGTCTGGTATTCTGATAGGTTTGTCTACCAATTGTGTTAGGCTGTGCGAAAGAGCGTTGCGCGAAAACGCGTGGGCGGTCCTTCATGCATGGCTAGTTATGGAGGATCCCAACCAGGAGCCGCGGTGAAAGTTATATACCAGCTCTGCAGTAGGGTACCGCTCCTGCGCTTCATCTACCGCCCGACTTATGTACTCAAAGAGCCAAGTCGTCTCTGTGTCCTTAGTATGGACGGCGACAACATACATCCTAACGGATAAACAAACAGACCCTGGCTCAAACACATAACCGGAGTACCGGAGGTAGGACGTGTCTGCTGGACGCTGGATCTGTGTCTCCGTGAGGAAGAGCAGGGCGCGCCGTGCCGTCTCAAGGTATTGGTCGACAGCATTAAGGTTTGATTGGAGTCCGCGGATGTTAGGAAGGTAGTCGTTGAGTCCTCACCATCCGGCCACCAACCGGCACGACGAGACGATCTACCCCGAGATTATGCGTGGTATGAAAGGGCAGCTTTTCAACGGGAAGAGAGGGGGCGGTGATTTTTAGTATTCTGTCTCTGTCACCGTACGGATACAAACTCTCTTTCACACAGTATCTATTTCCTACTGTGACAGAGAGAGATAGAGTTTTTTGATCTTTGGTTTCCGTCAGCTGATTGGCTCTCCACCCGCGGTGGCTATTACGTAGTGATAACAAGTCTGTTCATAGTAAAAGGGATGTGCATAATGGTACAGCTCGCAAATTTTAATTTATAAATTATGATTTTTGAAAATGTCTGTAATACTCGTATTATGTTTAATTTTTTGTATTATAATCGTAATAGGTACAACATATACAAAAACCCTAAGACTTTTCAAAGTTTGTCGGGTTGAATATGTTATGATCTTATATACCTATGTACGAGTATAATATATTCCGTGCTTTGGAGGGCACGTTAAGCCGTCGGTCCCGGCTGTTGTCGATAGATGACAGTCGTTCAGCTAAGTCGGTGGCCCTCGGGTGGCTTGAAAACACTGGCCTCCGCCAATCCGCATTCGAGCAGCGTGGTGGAGTATATTCTAAACCCCTTCGGTTGAAGGGAGACCCGTATCCCTGCAGTGGGATGGGTAATAGTTGATATGATATGGTATGGTGGTATATATATAATATACAAGTTACTAATAGTACAGTACATGTCATGCTGCCCATTCGACTTACAATTAATATTGTTGATCGAAGGTTTCTAACGCACATACGACCTTCTTATCATTTTCAAAGTAGCTTTTAGCTTGATGACTAGTGGTGGGGTGATAAGAGGTGTGTTTTGTTGTGTACCATTGTCAGCTAGGAACAGTTTCTAAATTGCTAGGATACAAATTGTCGCCCATTGTTCAAGACTACAGTGTAGGGTGCTCTGAAATTGCAGATTTTTTTTATTTTAGTGTTCGTATGCACCATGACCTAGTAGTCCATTTGCTATCGATCACATTAAATAAAAAAAAAATGTCGGTTCTATGGACCGAAATCAATATGTATCCTTTGTCATTGACCTTTAGTTCTTCACAATAGTAGAGAAGTGTTCAGTTGATTCATTCTGTTCTAAATATTTTAAAGTCCCCTCATATAGGTACTCATTGACGAGCTCGGTGGCTCAGTCGTGAATGACGCGACTTTGACACCGACGCTCGTGGGTTCGATTTTCTGGTCATAAAGTAGTTATAGTCCGGCTGACTGGTTGTAGGAACAGACGTAAATGCACCATCGCCATTATGGTATGGTAAGCTAAAAGCAACCGCTCACAGACGCTCTGCTGTTAAAGACTTTATTGCTGAAATGAATCTTCTTATTCACAATGCCCCGGAAGCACCACCAATACTAGTCGTCACACTTCACGTCATACTTTCTAGTGTAGACGAAAGGTTTTAATTACATTGAATACAAAAATCAGGTTGGAGAAAAAGCCAAAAAGAACTTTTATGCGTTAACTCGAATTTCTGCTGCTTAACGTTTAAAACGTTCAAAATTATTTACACAGTCACATATATAGGATATATTATGTACAGTTCACTGCGTGCGTAAGTTGCTGCAAAGTCAGCGTCTCGATTTAATATTTTTATGTAAATCGTATAGAACTGTGAGTAATAAGGCACTACCACTGCTGGCTGTGTTTACTTAGAAATACAACGACGCGCTTTAATGTACTACACCTCTAAAAACATGCACCCTGATTTTCTAAAATACCGCGATCATGACAAAATACTTAAATTGTTCAAGCCAATGAGGATCCGTACGGTTTTTAGTTGAGAATACAGATTTATAGAGCTAAGAAATTCTTAGCATACAGTACAAAAATTTTTGTTTTACGACAAAAATTGACGAAGTTATGACTGAATTACTAGCGAAGTTCACAGAGTGGCCGTCGAAGTAGCTGTGACGTCACTGTGACGGTCGCCGCCATTTAGCCGTTGGCAACGATAAGGCGCGCAGTGTTTTGTTTCTTTAATTGTGACTTTAAAACAAATTAAGTGTCCGATTTGTGTCTAATTCACTTTTTTAACTATGTATAGATATTGTATAGTGCCGAAATGCACAAACACTTCTATTAAAACGCCAGAAAAACTATTTTTTAACGTGCCGAAAGACCCAAAACTTCGTAAAAAATGGTATTCCGTTGTAAAAAGAGATGATAAAACTACACCCTCTGCCCAGGCTACCGGCTATTTTCCTTGTTTTGGCTACTTCTGCTCTGACATCGGATTCCAATCGTTTGCCTCTATTCATCGCCAGAGTCTCTGGTACAGAGGCACCAAATATTTGTTCAACTAAAGCACCATCAGGAGTCTTGCAATGTGCAGCTTCGAGAACTTTAGATGCGGTTATTCTACAATACCTTAACTCATGCCATAACGGTGAACTAGCTTGACGAACTGTTGCTTCTTCTGCTTGGTGACATTCTTCTATGGTGATTTTAGTAGAGCAATAATCAATAAAATCATCTGCGCTATTTATATTATTGCCTTCCTTTTTGTATTGTTGAACGAGATTATGCAAAGAAAATTTTTTCAACTCATTCTTTGTAACGTATGCTGATAACTGATTTTGAATAGAATTTGCCTTCCCGTCATTTTCATCACATGTAAATGTGCAGCAATACGCTTTACTTTTTATTCTATGTTCAGGCGTTATTTTTGCTTTTACCGTACAAACATGTCCCGACCTCTGGGCTTGGACAAAACCTACAGCATCATCTCCATAGCTTTCACGTCCCGATCTGTAATAAATAAATAAAACGGCATTAAAATATATGTATAAAAAAAAATATTACACACATCAAAAGTGTCTAGGGATCAACATATATTTTTGCAATAACTTTTCTCCTGATTGATATTAATTAAAATTTTCTTTAAGGATTCATCAAATAAAGTGTTTTCGTTTGTCTACAGTAACGATAAACCAAGTCACCTTTGCATTAATAAAGAAATTTGCCATTTTCATAATAAAGGGATTTTTGACATTTGAACCACTAACATTAAAGTTCGAAAAAAAGAAATAACAATAAAGAATAACTGAAATAACAGTTTTCTTTAAAATTTTATTGGGTAACTTAAACAATTAATAATCCGTGTTTCTACCGCGAACACTAACAACACAAGAACATCGGTTTGGCATACTCAAAATGAGTTCATCCAAATCACGCTGTGGAATGGCCGCCCATGTTCGTTGCAACAACAAAAAAAGGTCTTCTTGCGACTGGATACCCTCCATATTCGGCAGAGCTCTTCTCTGTAGCATATCCCATGCATGCTCAATCGGGTTCAAGTCTGGCGACTGAGCAGGCCAGGGCATGACATTGATGTTAGCTGCGGCGAGAGTCTGTCTTACAACTCTTGCGGTGTGCGGTCGTGCATTATCATGCATTAACTGAAATAAGGGACCGATTTGCACTTGTAGAGGAACGATGACGTCTGATACAATCGTCTCAGCATAAATTTGAGCGTTGAGGTTGCCTCTGATCCAAATCAACTCAGTTCTTCCGCCGATCCAAATACCCGCCCATACCATGATGGTTCCACCACTATAAGGATGGACTTCCTGGCAGGATTTTAATCGCTGTTGGCGTCCAGGGGTTCTCCAGTGTCGTATACGTTTATATATTTTATATATTTTTTTATTACAAAGCCACATCTCAATCTCAAGAAATCCGCATAAAAATGCTTGATCCCTAGACACTTTTGATGTGTGTATATATTTTTTGCTTTATATTCAAGTCATCCTACTTAAGTACACATTGAACTAATGATTTGTAACAAAAAGCGACATAGTAAAAAAAAAAAAACAGCTATTGGCAACCAATATTAAGGTTTCTGACATACATAGGTCAGCAAGTATAGAGGACCATGCACTAAATAAAGCGCAACAAGGTAGGTTAAACAGCCATACGCGAAATGATCTTCATATGAATGAATAAAACAACATTCGGTATATCAAGATATTATAAACTCTATTCATAAGTTATGAATACGTCCCTGTACTTACACTTTACATTCATTCTTTCTTACACCTTCCTACCACTAACAGATTAAATATTACTAATAAGTACCTACATACGTAGATAAATAAGCAGTACCCTTACCTTTGTAGTTTCCAACCACGGATTTCAGCGCTGGTGAACTTGAAATGATCACCTAGGTAATCAAAGGCGGCGGCGGCCGGCCGGCCGCGCTCGGTTCCGTCACAGTGACGTCACACGCACCCGCGTACATTGACTTTTAGCGACAGGAATGGCATATGTTTATTACTTAATATCTTCGTAAGTAATGGTCCGATTAGGATAATTCAAAAAGATATATCATTCTTAGTTCATAAAGAATATCGTGAACACTAGTTCTATTGAATTTGCTATAACTTTACTGATCCTCATTGACAAGGGAAACTTCTAGTAAAGGACGCTACTTGTATCTGTTCTTTCAATCAGTGCGAGACAGATTAAATAAATAGTGACTACTGAGTGACTAGAAGTCGATCATCCCGTTGCGCAATTTTTAACTGAGCATGGAAACTTTAGGGCTACGCTCTTTTCGATATGTTAAATTCCTTGCATGTCACATCCGGGGTAGGTATTCTGATTTGGTGGCAACAAGGGAGAATTAACAGGCGTTTATTGGAATCCATGTTTTAGGTAACAACTCACGTGACCAGCCATCTCTTCGAGGTTTTTAAATGCCTTATTTGTCATATTGCTGTCTCTCACTTTGCCAAGACGAAGTCAATTCCAAAACTTCCTACTCCTACAAACTTCTGATTAAATTCGTTGTGAGTTCCAAGGCAGCAGTAGTTTAACCCCCGGGACAGCAATGAACTTCACTGTTTATTGCCTTTTTGGTGGTAGCCGCTGTTAATTCTGACTACACAGAAGACACACGGTGGGAATGAGTAGTGGGCCTGTCCTGTAAAAAAAACAAATAATATTTTCTACTGACATTCAATGTTAGACAGATTCATAAACAAAAACACAGTAATGTTAATAGGATCGCTGTAGGTTTTAATTGAATTTCAAGAGTTTTCCTTAAACCCAAAAATAAAGAAAGGCTTATAAAACGAACACCAGAATTACGGCTGATGATGAAGTTTTGGAGGAAGTGGATGAAATTTTATGTCTCGAAAGCCCTTTCAGCAGGGATGGAAGGTACACCGCTCATGTAGAGAGACGAGTAAGTGCAGTGAACAGCATGAATGGAGCGTTAAAATGGAGGGTAAACATCTAAGCAGCCGAAATCTAACACAGAAGGCACTGCTCGCTGTACACAACGCGGTGCTAATGACAATGCTAACGTATGGAAGTGAAAGCAGAGAGAGCATGAAAGTAGAATAAATGCGGTCGAGATGCGAGCATTGCGCAAAATTTGTGGCGTAACGCTTGCTGACCGCGTTCGTAATGATGACGTACGAAGGAGAGTTGGTGTGAAAGAGATTGTCGGTGTTAAGTTAAAAAAGGCATGCTCCATTGGTTCGGACATGTAGAAAGAATGCATGATGAAAGAATGACGTAACAGATATACAATGGAAAGTGGAAGGATGTAGGAGCCGAGGAAGACCAAGACTAAGCTACCATGGCCAAATTGGTCCTAGGAACCGGCGAGCGTGCCCGAAAAGAGAAAAATAATATTAAAGAAGCGAGTGAAGTGTGTAAGGACCGCGTCTTATGTCGCTCGGTTCTCTCTGCCCACCCCGCAAGGGCACTGGTGTGAAGATGAAGAGAAGTGACCAAAAATAACTAGAGAAATATTAAAAGGCAGAGATTGCTGCCTTTTGCACATTGTCAACACAAGTGTACGAATGCAATTAATTAACAGGGCGATAACTGTAGGTCATGCACTCGATAAGTTACGATAACAAAACTAAGTATACTTGTTTATCTGAAATTTATGATATGTGTGTGTCTTATTCGTTTTTAGTACGCATCTACGTTAAAAATGTGTTCCTAACAGGACACAATAACAGTGAGTGCGCTGTAATTCTTTAAGACACACCTGTGTTTAGTGATGTATCAGGTCAAATGATATGACAACGTCATATATTTTATATAAATATTCGACAAGCCGCGTTATATTATGGTCGTCATGGATGCAGCCAAACTGTTGAGCGAAAAACTTTCCCTGGAAAATCAGGGGAAAGAAAAATTCATTTCATGCATTCAAGTCCAACAAAAATTGGTAATAGCATTTATTTTATAAATTGTATTGCCGAGAGGAACGAAAATGTAAGACATCTTTCAAATTATCCATGCAAGACGCTACTAGCCAATAGTGCAGAATGGGGTTGGTATTGCCGTAGATCAGAAGCGCATGCGTGCGTCATTGTGTTGGGCATTTAGGCACTTAACATTTTTAAATGAAATTATATTCTGTGTTGTAGTTAAATCCGGATAATGTCCGTAATAAAATAGCACTCAGCGCTGGTAATGCCTGCTGCGAATGGAAGATTTAAATAAGTGGCTAAGTAAATCTTATATTATTATATCTTATTACTTAAACGAGTAATTCTTGTATAAGATAAGATACATATATTTCTTGCATATCAGAAAAATTCTAATGATTTTGTATTTACATAAGGTTTTGCACTTTAGTTTTATATATGTCTCTATGTGTTTCTTCAGTCCAGATCCCTTGCGGGGACAGAGGAGATCGAGCGCCATATCACTCGGTCCTTATACACTTCACTCGTTTTTTTAACATTCATAGCTCTTTTCATGCATGCTCGCCGGTTCCTAGGGCTCCTGACATCACCTTCTGATAAAACACGACCCATAAGGTCATGACAGGTTAGTTTTGGTCTTCCTCGGTTCCAACATCCTCTCACTTTCGCATTGTATATCTGTTTCGTCATTATTTTATCCTACATTCTTTCTACATATCCTAAATAACAGCAGTCCTTTTCTTATCTTAACACCAACACTCTCTTTCAGACCAACTCTCCTTTTTTCGTCGTCATTACGAACGCGGTCAGCAAGCGTAATGCCACGAATTTTGCACAATGCTCGCATCTCGATCGCATCTGTTCTACTTTGATGCTCTATCTGCCATTCCCAGCTTCGACTTCCATAAGTTAGCGCTGTGAACGGCGAGCTGTGTCTTCTAGCTTAGATTTCGGCTGCCTAGAAGTTTACCCAACGCTCCATTCACACTGTTCCCTGCGCTTACTCGTCTCTCTACATCAGCGATGTACTTTCCAGTCATGCTAAAAGCGCTTCTAAGATATACAATCTTATTTATTTATTACATTACATGCAAGTTTATAGAGTGTACTAACTCCAACGCACCAGCAAGTACAATAGTTGCAGATTAAATTAAGTTGATTACAAACGACCACACGTTACTCGAAACAATTATGATAGATTATTATGTTAAATTACGATAGTGTCACAAATTACAATAGAATAAGAATCTTTACTAAAGGTCCCAATTCGATTATCAACATCCTAAGTCAGCATCATATCATTTATGTAAAAAAATTAAATAAAATCAACAAATAAAATTCAAATACAAATTATAATGTCAAAAACAATTACTATTGAGGAACCCAGCAGCTCCGCTGAGCAGTCTTTCAATACTGTCAGCAAACATATCCATTTGCTCATATACCATCAACCGCAATCCTAGTGTTCGTTCTGGTTGTGTCTCTTTCAAATACCATTAATTTTCTTTAATTATTTTAAAACGCTATTTCATATTAAAAAGAAAACAAAAATGGCAGGTTTTACTAGTTACTTCTTTTACGTACAATATATTTTTTGGGCCATAGTAGTAGTGATCTTTTTAGTAATTTTTTTAGGCAATTTGCATTGACACATATCTTTTTTAAGAGATAGGGTGCATCAAAACTGCCTGTCTGGGGAAGTATCTCCACCTCACAGAAAACCGCAGCCTAAATAGCAACTCCCTAGAGGAGTTGCTGTGTTAGCAGCAGAGGAGGTAACGCGCGAGTGATACTTAATGTATTACAAGCGTTGTGTAGGCTACGGTAACCGCTTTACATCCGGTGGTATGCTTGTATGCCTTCCAATGTTGTATAAAACAAATATCGATTCTGGTCAAAGCTGGTGACATTCTTGCTAACACTCTAGAAGTGCTAGAACGGTGGAGGTGGATAACGGAGGAATGTATGATTATGTCCAGACGCTCGTACTGTGAATGAGTCAATGATTGACTCAACAGTGCCAGCATACCATGAAGAGATTGAATGGGTAAGTTGAGATGATCAAATTGCATGGTACTTACTCCTACTAATCCAAATAAGTCTTGATCCATTAACTTTTGTCATAGATTAGGCGCGACTTTCACTTCAAACATAAATCTGTTTATGTATACGTGCCTTTATAAGTACTAATCGTTGCAGAACGGCACTCCTACTACTATTTAAATATGTTTGTTTTATGTCAAAAGTACAAAATAATTTTCCTCCATTCTCCAGATTAGTGATGTATGAACGAATATAAGTTTTAAAGTAAAAATAACTTTTATAATTTGTTCAGAACACTAGCTAGCCCGTTGAGGCCCGCGCGGCTGAATTCCGCCATGCGCGTTATGGCGCCAAGCATATAACGGGCCTCAAGCCGTCAAGAAATTTGGATAGATAATGAAAAATGGACTGTACATAGAAATTATGGGTAGGGCGGGGCAAATACCACTAGGTATCCTAAGAATGCGTCAAAAAGAAATTCGAACTAACTATAGTCGAGTTTGAGTGGTAGGTACTGAGTTAAAATAAATTCGGTCTGAATATAGTTGAGTTTGCGTAGTAAGGACGGGTTGGAATGGTAAATCACACAGATCTTCAACGTTCAGACTTTCAGTTCGCGCGGGAAACGGTTGATTCCAGACATGCCGCTAGTCGACACCTCAGCTTACTACATTGGCGTAAATAGTTGAATATTCGAAACTAATTTAAATCAAGTTGTATCTTTAAAATAATATAAGTAATATAATGTAACTTTAATAAAAAAAAATAGTAACGTATAAGAAATAAGATCAAAATGGATGCGCGATTGTTTCTCCGGCAAAATGAAACGTATGATAATTTTTACCACCGTTGCAATAATTTATCTCAATTTGACTGCAGTGAGGAAGAAATGTTATGGTGGTTGATGGGCTCCCGGAGACTGCCTCTGTCTGAGATAGTGCCGATAAGTATAGTTTTGGTGGTGATATTTTTGACTGGGGTGGTTGGCAATGTTTGCGTGTGTGTGATCATAGTGAAACATCCTGGGTTACATACCGCTACCAACTATTATTTGTTCAGTTTGGCGGTCAGTGATCTACTATTGCTTATGTTTGGTGAGTAATTTTCTAGCTTTTTTATATTTATTATGTTCGGGTATCAATTAAGCATACGCGATTATTGCAGTGAACGGACGCTCGTAAAACGAGAAGTAGTAGTCTTGCTCGGATTACTAATCTCGTAGCTAAAATAGCACCTACTCGGTAGCTTCTTGGTGCACTTCGTATGAAATATAGCTATGTCCTTGCCCCTCATTTGATCATTCGCTAATCAGCAAAGTGCAGTATTTGCTGGTGAAATTTAGCTTTAAAGATTAGGTGAGCCCATAACATCTTGTTCAATGTTTTTTGGTATCTTTGCATGTACCTACGTTTTACATCGTGTTATTAACTACGGAAAAAGAAACACAAAATTCTTGTTATTTTCAAATCTTTATCATCATCATACGGCGAGCTCGGTGGCGCAGTGGTGAAACGCGCTGTTACACCACTTTGGTACCAACGCTCGTGGGTTCGATTCCTAAACAGGACAAACATTTGTGTGCATGAACATGTCTGTTTGTCTTGGTCTGGGTATTTTCTATGTATAATAAGTTTGTATCAACAAAAAAAATTGTATTTACGTATGTTTATCAGTTGTCTAGTACCCATAACACGAGCTTCGCTTACTATCTATCTATGTAATGTGTAATTTGTCCGATAATATTTATTTATTTATTATATTTATCATCATCATCATATCAGTCGAAGGATATCCGCTGTTGAACATAGGCCTCCCCTTAAACTTCACCAGCGATTGGTCCTGCGCCGCTTGCATCCATCGACTCCGTGCGATCATAACAAGATCGTCGGTCCACCGTCCTACGCCGCGTTTCCCTGTTCGTGGTCGCCATTCGAGAACTTTTCTGCCCCAACGGCCATCAGTTCTCCGAGCTATGTGGCCTGCCCACTGCCACTTCAGCTTGGTGAAATAAAGATTTTTTATCTTTATATATTTGGGTACATATGTATTTGTGTGTCAAACGCATGGTAGTGTATGTAAAGTCTTTTTTATTAATTTAATGAATTTTCCAAGCATTATTATAAAAAAAAAATAACTTTCTGCACTTCTTCTCCATATAAACCCTTTCTCCTGTGAGGTAATCGAACCCACGGGCATCGGTGTTGAAGTAGCGTTACTAACCACTGCGCCAACGAGCTCGCCGATCAAATATTTTCATGTTATTTTAACTAATTAACAATGGTGTATAATTTGAAAGGGTTGCACCACCAATTGTATAGCGGTTAAAGTCTTCTACTGTATTATCGAGACGAGGACTGAGATAATGATGATGATGATGATGACAACGGATGATAACGAAGGAATGTATGATTATGTCCATGCACACAACTATTTCTCCTGTGAGGTAATCGAACCCACGGGCATCGGTGTTGAAGTAGCGTTACTAACCCCTGCGCCAACGAGCTCGCCGATCAAATATTTTCATGTTATTTTATCAAGGGAATGGGAAGGGAAGGGAAAAAATACAAAGGGAAAGGGAAGGGAAAGGGGACTGTATTATCAAGGGAATTCAAATCAAATGCATAGAAGCAGGAACAGGATCGAGTGTACAGGTAATGTATTGCCGAGTTAATATACGATATATTTCTATATCTGCGTAGAACTGTCAACTATATATCCGTTTTAATGATCATAGTTACTAGTCATATACATTCTACTGATCTTCTAAATCACGTACAATGTAAAGTTCCTGGTAGACTGAAAGTTATAAAATTTGAATTATCGTTCGAATTCCTACTTTATGCGCGCATAAAACAATTCAAGCAGTAAACGATTCAACACATATCAAATAAGTAACAATTGAATCTATTATTGACTTAATTTTTTGTTTCTCAATCCGATGTTTTGAAGAGCTCGGTGGCGCAGCGGTTCATAACGCGACTTACACCATACAGGACAAACGTTTAAAAATCAAAATCATAATAACTTAGTGGTATTAAAAAAATATTGTATGTATATCTTCACGCCAAGTCCCTTGCGGGGTAGGCAGAGAGAACCGAGCGCCATAAGACGCGGTCCTTGCATACTTCACTCGCTTCTGTGACATTCATAGCTCTTTTCATGGACGCTCGCCGGTTCCTGGGGCTTCTGACATCACCTTCTGATAAAACACGACCAATTTGGTCATGGTAGGTTAGTCTCGGCCTTCCTCGGCTCCTACATCCTTCCAATTTTGCATTGTATATCTGTTTCGTCATTCTTTCGTCCCGCATTCTTTCTACATGTCCGAACCAACGGAGCATGCCCTTTCTTATCTTAACACCGACACTCTCTTTTAGACCAACTCTTTCAAAAACTCTTTTTTTTTTCTTTCGTCTCTTTCTTCTTTAAAAAATATTGTAATTTATTAAAATAACTACATTGCAGTAAAGTATAACTTATAAAAAAATCAATAAACTTAAATAAACATGAACAAACAACAACTTTCAGTAAAGTTAAAACAATATATAACTATTTCAGTACATATGAATTATCGAAAAACTGTTCGGAATGTAGAAATGAATTATTACCCTCTGCTTCTCTCGTCAGAGGTTTATTAAATCCCAGGCTTTAAGAAACACCCAATATTTTCTGGTTACCGCTTATTTTCTTTATGCTTGCTTGTCACTTTACATGAAGAAAAAAATAAGTTTCATTCCACACAAAATTAATCATAATTTAAGACAAAACAAATTAAAAATTGTAAATATTAACAAGTACTAGTGCTGGACCCAATGGTCAAAATGTGACCATCCTCATTATCGAAAATTTGAAGAAAACATATATTTTTTTAATATTTCCAACTTTTTGTTACTCTTTTCAATGTTTCCTAATTGATCATTGTTGACAAAGGGAAGAGGTGTTGAACTGCTTTGTCTTTGCCTATTTATATACCTATACATAGATATGCGTTTAATATTTAAAAATATATGTCATTATTAATCAAACAATTGAATCTGTATCATACAGAGTTCGATTAATAATAATACAGATTTCATTGTTTTTATTAACAATAATGTTATAATATAAGTATTGTCCCAAATTCTGCAAATATGTAGATAATTTTTTATACACCGTCGGAAGGCAAAACAAAAGATGCTCCACCAGATGGGGAGCGTCGTGCTCGCGCGTTGCCACTCCCGCTGCTAATAACATGTCAGCTTCCCTTTTTGGTAATCGCACTAATTTTCAGAAAATAACAACTCCAGGCAGTATTATTTAGCTATACGGCCTTCTGTAAAGTGGAGGTACCTCCCTTCGTCGTCGATTTTTTGTAAATAATAGCAAAAATTGTGCCTTCAAGACAAGGAGAAGAGTCTCCTAGTGACATCAGTTTTCTTTCTACAACGTCGGGCATACAAGCTGCGACCCATCTGATGTTAAGTTGTTG
This sequence comes from Pyralis farinalis, assembly GCA_947507595.1. NCBI lineage: Eukaryota > Metazoa > Arthropoda > Insecta > Lepidoptera > Pyralidae > Pyralis > Pyralis farinalis. The sequence continues at coordinate 10,727,512 of OX382258.1, read as the reverse complement.
CCGTAGACTATAAATGATTGCAATACAGAAAATAGCTCGCGCATTGTCATCCCCGCTGCTAACATAGCAACTACTTAGGAGCTTACTAGTAACCCTGCCCACTCGCAGAAACACAACACCCCTCGTCGATTTTTGTAAAGATTAACAAAAAACTTCGTTGTCTCCTAGCAACATCATTCTACCTCACTCGCATTAAGAACAGCAGTGACGCGAGGTCGTTGAGTGATGTGATCCCCGTAATCACTACATGGAGACTCTATCAACCAGTGATGGATATACATTACTCAATAGCATCGAATAATGGATATTTGTTACACAAATAGACCGCCCAACATCTTCTCACTGTTTATTTACTTTTCGCCCGGAAACCGCTCAGTTTCAAACGGCAGTACTGTTATTTACCGATCTAGAACTATAGCTATTAACAAATGTCACAGTTCACTCTGAAAATGTGAATTGATTATTCATACCAATGAACATTGTAGACGATACGTTATCTTCTTATCTTTTGTAATATACTAGATATGCCTGCGACTTCGTCCGCGCGGAATAGTTATTTTTTATTATTTATTTATATTAATCAAAATAAATAAAATTACTAAAATAAAAGTAGCCTAAGTTACTCCTTATTACATCAGCTATCTGCCAGTGAAAGTCCCGTCAAAAACGGTCCAGCCGTTTCAGAGATTACCCGGAACAAACAGACAGACAGACAAAAATTGTAAAACAAAATTTTTTGGTATATGTACAGTGTATACATCCATATGCATTTAGTTATTACAAACAGACACTCCAATTTTATTTATCTGTATAGATAAAGCGGATGAGTTTGTACGAACACGCTTAGGTAGCTCTGAAACTAATGATCGAATTAAAAAAAAAAATTTGCATTTCATAACCCAACTCTTGAGGAAGGTTATAGGCTATTCAACGTCTCGATATGACTCTTAGAACCCGAGCAAAGAGAAAGTAGAGAGAGCAGTTCTCACGGAATACTGGGATACGTGCGGAGTACAATTAGTATAAGTAAATATATACCAGATGCATTTAAACCACGCGCGCTCTATATTGTATAAAGTATTGAAATATTATAATCCGAGATACACGAGGTATCTCGGAAAAGGTTCTAACGATTTGGATCAAATTTTATATTTAGATACAGTTTCGCTTTTTAGGTTTAAAATCATAAAAAATCGACGAACAAAGCTCGTTCGCCCCAATACTAAAATTAAAACGGGTTTATTTTTTTGAACAACGTCGGATGCCATGAAGACATACTGGTTACGGTAGCCTTATGGCTGCTTGCAATTCAGGAAGTATCGCTCGCGCGTTGCCACTTCAACAACTCCTCAGAAGTTTACTGGTTACTTCACTCACTCGTAGGACCACAACAATTCTGCAGGCAGTTGTTATTTGGCTACGGTTTTCTGCGAGGGGAAGGAACTTTCTTCCCTAGACGAGCTGGTTTGATGCGGCCTACCTCTCTAAAACCCAGGCCAAGAAAAACAGACATGATCATGCTCACAACTGTTTCTCCTGTGTGGGAATCGAACTCACGGTCATTGCTGTTGAAGTAGAGTTACTAACCACTGTGCCAACGAGCTCGCCGATCAAATATTTGCATTTTATTTTAACTAATTGACAATGGTGTATAATTTGAAAGGGTTGCACCACCAATTGTATAGCGGTTAAAGTCTTCTACTGTATTATCGAGACGAGGGCTGAGATAATTATGATGATGATGATGACTGTATTATCAAGAGAACGATCAAATGCACGGAAGCAGGAATAGGATCGAGTGTACAGGTATTGCCGAGCCAGGACATGATATGCTATTGCTACTTTCACAGCATTATGTCGTATGGCATACTGTTGTGGGGAAAAACGGCTGATATTGAAACTATTTTTATATTACAAAAGAGAGCTATCTGTTCTATTTATAACATGGGCTCCAAGGACTCACTTAGAGAACTATTCAAAGAAATAAATATCCTCTCGGTTACCTCTCAGTATATTTATGACAACATAATGTATGCTCGTAAAAATAGTCATTTTCTAAATTTAGTGAAAATTTTAGCTAAGCTAAGGCTAGTAGATCTTTTGTTATAAATTGTATTGTATTAAAAAAATATATCTAACTGAGAGATGTTTGGAAATGATTCAGCACATGTATTAATATATCTTTAATTGTACCTCTTGATATCCCTATGTGTAAACTCACATATATTTATTGTAATCTAAGTGATTTGAAAAGATACCTATATTGGCAAGTTTCTTTTAGCAATTCTTCTACGCCAATGGTCATTTTCGAAATGCTGGTATATTAAAAAAGAGAGATTAAAACTATGAAAAATTAATGAGATACAATATGTACTCATTTAAAAAATGTAAGACGTCTTGTAAGGGCCTAATGGCAAATAAATTATTTTTCTCTTTATCTTTTATCTTGGTCTGGGTGTTTTAAAGAGAGATATGGTGCATCAAAACAGCCCGTCTGGGGAAGTACCTCCATTTCACAGAAAACCGCAGCCGAGTAACAACTCTCGAGAGCTGCGTGTGAGTAAAACTTCTAAAGAGTTGTTGTGTTAGTAGCATCGCGCGAATGATACTCAATGTATTACAAGCGTTCTTAGATTACAGTAACCGCTTTACATCAGGTGGGCCGTATGCTTGTATGCCTCCTGATGTTGTATAAAAAAATCCGATGCATGATAAAGAACATGTTTACTATATAAAATATTAGAGCTAATATAATTAATATTAGGATAATATTGACTACGCAAATATTAATTACATTAACTCTAATATTTTATATTAATTGATATTCTTTCATGATCGTTACTGTAGTTTAGATTTTGTCGCACTTCTTTGTATTTTTTTCATTCTATGTGGGAAAACTAAAGGCTATGCTGTTAGTTTTACATTTAGATAATTAAAAGAAAGTCATGAAAAATCACGACTGCTCCCAGCCGATTAACCCCAATAACTTTGCTGGTACAGTAAACAAAACAATCTAAACATCTGGCAAACAACTAAAAGGAAATAAATCAATCAAGTTTAATGTAGCGTCTCAACTAACGACTACTACTTATACTTCTGTTTCAAAATGGAAGTCTACGTATGCTACGCGCGCTTGAGGTCGGAAATGGCCGTAGGTACGCTACGGCCATTTCCGACCTCAATCATCATACTATCTTGACTGTTATATGTTATTGCATAGTCTTTTAAAATACACCTTATTTCTAGATGAATAAATAGTGGCTGCTAGATTTCAAAGCCATTTAAATAAATATAATAAGTTTGTAAAATCAAAATGCATACTTCGCAAGTCTCATACATCAATCACCACGTTCATCTGAATCTCAACTATAAGTTGATTTGGATATGTAGGATAGAGATCGCTCCGTATGCCTATAAGTATAATGGTGGGGGATATTTCTTTTTGCTTTCTGAGTTTTCAAATACATGCATAATATACAATAAATGTAATGCTTACTCGCATATACTTGGGTTAAATAAAAGTAAAATAAAATAGCGCGCATACCTACGAATAAATAATAAGTCCCACACTTCGTTTTTGTAACGGAAATAAGTATACATAGTGGTCGTTAGTTGTGACACTATATTCAACTTGATTGGTTCTAAAACAATTGGCAAACCTTTTTGTCGTTTGCCAGTTATTCTGGTAGTTTTGTTTCGTGTACCAGCTAAGTTATTGGGGTTAATCTACTGGGGGTAGCCGTGATTTTTCTATGACATTCTTTTATTTATCTAAACGTAAAACTAACAGCATAGCCTTTAGTAGTAGGTAATAATCAATTTAAATAGTTACATGATTCTAAAATTAAGGAAGTGTAATTAATAATTGATAACTTTCTCATTCAGATATTCACTCACAGTATAATAAGATTTATTTAGAAGCCATTTATGTATTTTTTTTAATAATGTATAGTTCTTATGAAATTGTATGTATTGTAATTTTTTTATAGCCATGCAATGTACATTGGTAGAATATAATGCAAGCCTTTGCTTAGGTACAAGTAATCTATCCATGTCTACTTCTGGAAGATATACAATCATCATGTCTAATGAACAAATATTGATATTTTTGAACAAAAATACATATTTCAAAGACACGACAGAGGTAAATTTTTCGATTTTATGAAGAACTGTTCGTTGGATCTACATTATATATGGCACGAATACACTTTTTTGACCGATAAATATTGTTGACACCTTGACGGAGTTCCCCATAAAATAACCCCATATCTAAGCAATGATGACACATATCCATGGTAAGCCATTATAGCAATTTCAATTGATGGCAGGCATCTAACTCTTCCCAGCACATACAAATCTATCCAGTTTACGGCAAAGTAATTTTACATGACCATTCTAATTGCATAGGTTATTTCGTCAATACTTGTGTTATTGTATGTAATATTGATAGGAATATTATTAGCATTATTATCAGTTTCAAAGTTAATTAGTTATGATTAAGTCATATTTATATTTAAATTATTTTGCTTTATCCAATTTATTGTATTGTACAAAGTAGTTTCAATATCTGTTTTATAATCTATATTATCTTTTTTATCAATTAGAGTTGTAGTGTCTAAATACTGCCTTGAGGTACCCCAAAGTTATTGTGACAATATTTTGATGTATACACTTATTTATACCGTCCTATCAACCTTGTAATTTCTACACACTGTTGTCGATTGCTCAAGTAGCTTTCGAACCACGAGTGTGCTGTTCCACGAATTCCATAACGTCATATTTTATTTAATAGAATGTCATGAGATACAAAGTCAAAAGCTTTTGACATATCAAGTAATATAGCAGTTATGGGCACTTTATCATCCAATTTTTTCGTTAGTCTTAATCAGTCAGTAACATGCTGAGATTGTCAACATATTTTTCCTAAAGCTAAATTGTTCTTTGAAATATTGAAAATTGATAGAAATGCGTAAGTTTTATCATACATTATTCGTTCAATTATTTTTGCTAATACCGGGTCAATGAGATTGGTCTGTAAATATTTACAGACTTTCTGTCTGTCCTTTTTTAAACAAAGGCTTAACTATTATATATTTCAACCTGGACGGATATTTGCCTTGTCGTTTTCTATCAGAAGGTGATGTCAGGAGCCCAATAAACCGGCGAGCGTTCATGAGAAGAGCAATGTATTTTAAAGAAGTGAGTGAGATATGTAAGAATCGAGGCACGTGGCGCTCGGTTCTCTCTGCCTACCCCACAAGAGATTTGGCGTGAAGTTATAGATGTATATAAATACGAATTTTGTGGTATTTAGTATAGAGATAGATAGTAAATGTTAAATTGATAATATGTGCCAACGGGACACTCAGCTTTTTAGCACACTGTTTTAATATTTTTACATTAATATCGTCATACCCTGATGAATTTGTATTATTTGTACTAAGGATTACTCTATAAACATCATCAGGATTTACTGGTGTTAAATATATGTTATTATTATTGTAATTGGTGTTAGAAGGGCAACGAGAGTTCGTCGCTTTCGTTACGTGATTTGAATTGAATTCAAAAAATGCTTATTAAATAGTTCACAAATCTTCTCAGAATATACTTTATTGTCGTAATTTATTGAAGTAATATTATTAGTTGAGTGGTTACATTTCGTTTTTTTTTATTATATCCCAAGCTACTATACTTTTATTTTGTGATTTTTGTATATGTTTCATGTGATTTAATCGTTGTGCCTCATACATACATTTTTTGAATACCTTGGAGTATGTATTATATTTATTTTTTGTATTAAGCTTCTCACCCGGGAGTTTTTTGTATAAGGAGACATTATTATATAAGGTTCTTTTCATAACACAACTTTTTTTATACCTTTGGTTATCCATTTATTTTTAATTGGCTTATTATTAATTTTAACTTTAACTATAGGGAAACACAAATTATAAAACAGTACTAATGTGTCGTAAAAATAGTTAAAGGCTTTATCAACATCGTTTTCAGCTAATACCTCTTGAAACGACAATGCCGCAATACAATTACAAAATTTACGCATATTGTCATCTGAGTTATCTCTTCTCTTCGAACCATTCTGAATGAATTTTATTAGTTTTGTCCTAGCTTTGTCATTTATTTCGACTGAAAAAGAAATTGTTTGGGGTGTTTCATGATCGGATAGCGCTAAGCAGTGTATATCAGATTTAATATCAGATATGTTACTTGCGATTAAATCGATACATGACATTTTTCGCGTCGGTCTTTTAATGTGGTTAGAGAGATTATAGTTACTTAATATTGATTTGAGTGCTTTGGAGTACTTATTGTTTTTTAGCCAGCCAATATTCCAGTCTCTACATAGTACGATATTTTTATCTTTCTTTTCTGCATGCTGGCATAACAATTTAGTTCAAGAAATAAATTGACTGGTTCTTTTTACAATAGGCTATCAGAATAAAAACAAAGCTCAATAAAAATGTGATTTATTATTCATAACCTACATTTCGTATTGTCATACATAGACTGTTCAGTAATTGGCAGCCAAAAAGATCTAACAACACGTCAGACAGAGCGGCCGGCTTTGAGGCTTGTAATCTAATTGAGGAGCTAACTCGTGTCAGCCAGTTCTGATTTTCTGCGCTTCTAAAAACCTTCATAATAAATGATTTAAATTCAAGTCTACAGAAATCTAACTTGCCCCGGAGTTATTTAAAAGTTTTTACTTTGAAATCAAACAAACGTAAATGCAAATTTACTAATAGGTTGGATTTTTACCATATTTCAAGGTGACCTTTAACTATCTACTTATTATATCCCGGTAACTCTGGAAATTAAGTCCAAAGAAAACTTGATTCCATTGACATTTTTTCTCTATTTTTTATGTTAATTATACTTGATTAGGATATTAGATTCGTAAAAAGAACATCAAACAAGGTAGACAAAAAATAGATGTTGTTTGTTTATTTCAATCCCTTTGTCCCATTTTGGGTATGAAGTTAGGTACTGTAGATAACAGATACGAGTACAAGCTCGTGAGTTTTTTACGCGTACAGAAGCTTAACTCCAAGCGAATGTAATCTTTACTGCTATGGCGTCAGGTGCACGGTACTTTAGGATGATTTGTTGTACATATTGTACTTGAAATAACTTGTATGAAGTAATTTTCAGTGACAGTTCCAAGCACCAGTATTCCGTACACGATGATTTGTGTTTAATGTTTTGATATATTATGTTAGAATATTAGCAATCCCGACTGATATGGTTCTGTTTCAAATGTTTCTAATTATAAGATCACTTTGTTGTCCGTCTGTCTGTATGTAAGCCAGACAGACAGACTGACAATGTCTGTCTGTCTTTCCGTCTGTCAAGACCCTTTTTCTCAGCGACGGAAGCTTTCAAGCTGAAAATAATATAAAAAACTCAGGTCTGCAATCCATTCGGGCAGCGAAAAAATTAAATTTCTAAGTCAACGCATTCAATAGATACGGCCGTTTATACCCTGTTTATGCCACATATTTTGACACTCGCAGGGGAACCAAAACTTATAGGGTACTTCCCGTTGATCTAGAATCATGAAATTTGGTAAGAAGCAGTGTCATGTAGCACAAATAAAGAAAAAAATAAAAATCCGAAAATCGTAAAATTTGTAGTTAATCACATAATATTTCTTTTTTGCGATTACAAACTTATTTTGCAGTTGGTAAACACGAATATTGCAATTATACGTTTTGGGGAGAAATTTACAACATAATCGAAAAAACGGGGAAAATCTTCGAGACTCGATCCACGTGGTGAACTAACTATTTACAAACCTACAAGTTTATTCGAAATCCTCGGTGGGCGACTCGGACTTGAACATGCCGGCTTTTTTTAAATGAGTTTTATATTAGTCGTAGTAATTTTTTTCTATGCATATTTACCGATATTTCGAGAACAGTTCAAAGAATTCGGATGATTCAAACTATATTATGTTAAGCTAGGTTCGATTTTCGAGAACATTCTGCGAATAATTGCAAGCAAATAGCCAAATCGTTCCTGTCGTTTTTAACTGATGGGTCTACCAACGAACATCATATTTCATAAGTCGCACTTTACTGCAATAAGGCTGTCCGTTTCACGACTTCGTTTTGAATGGCGCCAAGTTCTAATTAAATATAATCACAAATTCCAAAATAGTTCCGACGGGCTATTTAAACTCACAAAAACCTTATATTCTCGTTATCGTTACGGTCCTTATATCTCAACTTGGTAGAATCAAAATTTGTAGGAAACGTAAATATTTCTGTAATCTCGTAACACATAACTACTAAAATTGTCGTATAATTAAGAGTATAAATAATAGATCGATTGATTGACGTCGTCACCCGTTTCCATTAATCCGCGTTTGCGTGGTCTAAAAACCAGAAACGGAATTACGGGAAAATAGGAACATTTTGTCCTACATTTGTTAATCGATATCACTTGATTTATAACATATTAAGACACTGATTTATTTCTGTTATGGTATGTGTTTAGGTATTTTTATCTAAGTCTTTTAGGAATTAATAAAGTCCATTTTTACTGGATTATTTATTTCTTCAAAATTAGCAAATTACTGTGTTAAAGACGAGTGAGTGATAGGAATAGTGTGAATAGAGCGTTGGGAAAATTTCTTGGTAGTAAAAGCTTGAGCCAGAAGGCACAGCTCGCTATACACAATACAGTGCTGGTCAAAAGCTTACTAATTAATGGAAGCAGGAGCTGGGTATGGCAAAGAGACCCGCGTTACTAGCCGTTAAATTGAAATTAGATTAACAAAGGCCTTACAAGAACTCAATGCATTATAAGAACTTAGCGAGCGACTGTTGCATGAGAGAGATGAGAGTGAAGAGGAGATCATGAAGGTCTTACAAAAGAACACCGAACTCAAAAGTTAGTTTTCTGAACTGGATATTACCTACCATGACATCCTTGACTAGCGTGATCAACTTCAAAAACTGTTGATACTTTCCACCAATACAGTGACACACATGAGGAAGCCCTCAGACGTATTTCTGAGTTAGAACTGGATTTGAGAGAGGCGTACAAGCTTATAAATTTATATCAATAAATTGCAGAGCAATGTGACTCTACGAGAATTACATATTTATATGAAGAAGTAGTCAACAATGCTTCTGCGTCTGTCTGAACAGGTACTCCACATGTTACCGAAAACTTAATTAAGTCACATAATAAAAGTTAAAAAACACTGTGCTAAAATTTGAAAAGTCGCTCAAAAATAGATATCATAATTACATTAAAAATACTAAAATTTCATTAACAAATGTAAAACTCCATACCGAGCTTAAGTTGTGTCAAACAGAACTGGTGGAAAGACAACAAATATATGATGCTGACACAAAATACCTGCTATCCAAAATTGAAACATTGGCTAGGTTGCGTAGCTAGTAGCTAAATACAGTTTATCCCAAAGCCAAATACAAGAACTAATTTTGGCACTGGATGATAATAGACATGAGTAAATATAATGCAGATCGCTTTGAATGTTTGAGTAATCGCTGCACTTGTAGCAATGCAAACATAACTGTGGTCAGTGACAGCCGAACCGTTTCAATGGATATTCTAACTCAAAAATCTAAATTCAGATATTTGTAGCAGCAGTTCGGATTGTAACAGCAAAACCATTGTATTTATAGATAGAATGCGTTCTTATCTAGGCAATTTGTTAAATAACAACGTTAAAGGCAATATTATTAATTATTGTATGCCATATATATGCAACATATAGCCAAATTATAGACAACATTATGAATATACAGGTAGATGACGAAACTACTATTGTTCTTTTAATAGCAAATAGTATAAGAATTCAAAAAAGGATGTAACCAGTGAATTGGATAAACTGCACTGTTTAAAGTAAATAGGATATTGTTACGCGCACTACCTTATACATGTTGCCAGATACCAAAATTGAGTACTAACATATATAATATGTCATAATGACAATTTTGTAATATTTGACAATAATAATATTATTAGTGATTTTTATTTGACAAAAGATAATCTTTCAAATAAATCTAGAATCAAGACATTCACTTAAGTGGCTTATAATGTCAATAGTCTTAACAGTTTATATTGTAAACGATAAATTAAAACAAATTTTATAGATTTGACTGCAGATTTAAACTGCTCAATGAGACAAAAGGAAAGCAATACTTAAATCTTGTACCAAAATATTCAAGGCTTTCCTGGCTGTGAAAATGTAGTACAATTGTTTATGTATGTTTAAATACAACATTGATATTTTATTTTTGACTGAGCATTGGTTAAGAGCTCTATGGCATCGTTGCGCGTGTCATTCAATCCGAACACGCAGGTGAAGTAACATCGACCGCAGCCGGTCTATGGATGGGTTTTTCTATCTCGAGTTTCTCCGTGCTTCGGAGGGCACGTTAAGACGTCGGCCCCGCCTGTTGTCGATAGATAACAGTCGTTAAGCTTAAGTCTGCGGCTCTCGGGCGAAAACATTTGAAAACACTGGCCTCCGCCAATCCGCATTTGAGCAGCGTGGTGGAGTACGTTCTAACCCTTTCGGTTGAAGGGAGACCCGTATCCCTGCAGTGGGATGAGTAAGGATTGATGTGGAGCTTTGGTTAAAATGTCAGTTACGAGTAGTTAGTACTCGTAATTATAAAATAGTCAGTTGCTTCAATAGAGAGTTTTCATAAGAGGTGAGTCAATGATTGTGTCAAAAATTACCTAAAAGCCAAAGAACGTTTGGATATTGTTACGCTCTCTATTGAGTGCACTATCGAGGTGTCATGTGCTGAATTAGAAAATTATATAATTATTTCCATCGACCCGGTAAGGCTTCAATACCCGTTTTAAAAAAATCTTCGTCCTGATGAAACAAGACTTTTCTTCTCAATAAACCTGGAACGTTTTTCTTTGATTTCTTCTCTCAAACGACGTAACAGGTTGCAATAGTAATCGGAGTTTATTGTTTCACTCTTTTTTAAATAATCCACGAGAATTATACCCTTTGCATCCCAAAAAACGGATGCCATGACTTTGCCCGCCGATAAAACCACCTTCGCCTTCTTTAGGGTGGGCGATCCTGCTTTTTTCCATTGTTTCGACTGTTCTATTGTCTCGGATGTATTGTGGTGAACCCAGGTTTCATCCATGGTTATAAATCTTTCAACAATTTCTATTGGGTCAGCTTCATATAACTCTAAACAGTCGCGAGAAGTTGTGAGTCGGTTGCGTTTTTGTTCCACTGAAAGCAGTCGCGGTACCCACCGCGCAGACACCTTAGAGAATCCAAGTTCAGTAGTAATTATATGATGTGTTCGCTCAGATGAAATGCCTACAGCCTTAGCTATCTCTTCGACAGTCAATCTTCGATCAGATAAAACTAAATCACAGATTTTTTCTTTGTTTTGATCAGTGGAAGCAGTCGAAGGCCGGCCACTACGGGGCTCATTTTGAATGGTCTCACGACCACGTTTAAACTCTGCCACCCAATTTTTAACAGTCGCATACGAAGGAGCTGACTCACCCAAAGTAGCAGACATGTCTTCATGTATAGCTTTTGGAGTTAAACCTTTCAAATTCAGGTATTTAAGTATGTTAAATTTTATCCATTTTCAAAAATAGCTCTTACTTGACTTACGGTATCACGTGTAAACGAACAATGAGTTACTGTGAATAAACTAAACTGTGCATACTTGTTGCTAAATAATGTAACTACAAAATGACTACCCTATAAAAAAACCAATGACTTTTACCATGTTAGGCTAAGAACTTTTCAAATGACCCTCGTATTAGTAGAAACACATGCAAATATTACATTTTTGAATTTATTTCAATCCTTTGATCTAGAAAATCTATTTCTGGAGCCTCCGCGTATAACGTTCACATTTGCAACTTGTCTTTATAATGTTTTTTGTAATTGTGATCATATAAATAAAACAATAATTGGCAACTTGCTCTCAGATCATTGTGGTTAGTTGGTAGTTTATCAAGGTTCATATAATACAGATTTAAGAAATCATCACATACAGACCAATGACCAGAAACAGACTTATTTGATACAATAATGTATTGGAGGACAGTTTGCAATTGTTGGATTACACTGTAGGCGATCCAGATTTTCTTTATACCCATCTGCCTCATACTATATACAGTAAATATCAAAAAATATTTAAACGCAAAAAATTGATATTTAAATAAATTTTAGTTTAATGATTGGGCAACTTCAGATATTCTGCTAAGTAGAAACAAAATGTTTGATTTGTATGCAGAAAAGTATTACAGATTTGACTCAGTTTTTGTCAATTATGTCAAGAACTATTCCAGAATATTTAAAAATGTATGCAGAGAAGCAAAGTCTATGTATATTACAAACAAAATTAAGCAATAATCGAAGAAAATTAAGGCTGTATGGGATATTGTTAGTCAATAAACAGGTAAATATAAGCTACGGGATAATGAGTGTACTGACTGATGACTGATAATCGAAATATTACAGACGCTAAACAAGTAGCAGATCTATTTCAAGACTACTTCATAAATATCCCTTATCTTATCACTAACTCCCTTATTTCCTCTTCAGATAGTGCTGCTGAGTTATTAAAAAAAAATGTACAACCTAGTGGAATTTTTAAACAGTTTAACATTAAAAACTCAGAGGATCACTGGGGAATGCCTATTAAAGTTTTTTATAGTATTATCGAGGCAAAAGCTTCACACTTGTCGCATATTTTAAATATAAGTGTAGATATGGGTGTTCTCCCAGATTTGATGAAATTTAGTAAACTTGTTCTTTTATTCATGTTAGGGAAAAAGAGCGATCTGGGAAATTACCCCGGAAGGAATAAACACTTTAAGTGTAAAAATTACAGTTTACAGCAAGAAGTTGTTGTTGTTGTTGTTGTTGTAGAAAACTTTATTGTACAATGAATAACATAACAATATATTACATGATTTGGTTAAAAATAGTACTGTACAATGGCGGACTTATCCCATTCGGGATCTCTTCCAGTCAACCATAGAGAATCTGAAAGGAGATATAAGCTTAACGAGGGTTAAGGAACAATGTAAGTAGATACTAAGATCAACAAAATAGGTACATAGATAAAAATACTAGTATATACAAGAGTGGTATAGAATGTATAACACACACATATAAGAAATAGTAAACAATACACACATAAATCAATAAATTACAAACATAATACATAACATTACTAGGTCAATGTAACAGGAGTATTGACCACGTGCTTCATCACACTGGATTTGAACGAATTAATTGTTTGCGCCATTTTCACATCTATTGGAAGCGAGTTCCATAAACGTGCTGCAAACACACTAAAAGATTTGGTATAGTTGTAGGAGTTGGGAACAGGAACATGTAGAGATGGATTGTTGCAAGACCGCAGACGATCATCTAGAGTGCGAAACGTGAATCTTTCCCGTAGGTAATTTGGAGCCGTAGGATGAAAAAGGACATGATAAAGCAGACTAAGGATATGGAGAGTTCTGCGAAGACGCACCGGTAGCAAATTAAGACGATTGCGATATTCTGTAACATGATTGAACTTCCGCAAACCGAAAACATACCTTATACACAGATTTTGTATGCGCTCCAACTTATTGAGTAATTCCTCAGATGGGTCCAGGTAAGCTATGTCGCCGTAATCCAGGACAGGAAGCAGAAGAGTCTGCATCAGTAATGCTTTGGTATTGACAGGAAGAAAATGTTGAAGTCTTTTCAAGGAGTGCAGAGAAGCGAAGATCTTGCGGCTGACTTCGTCAATCTGAGATGCCCAGGACAAAGTTTGGTCAAAAATGATACCTAAATTTTTGACTGTGGAGGAATAAGGGATAATGTTTCCATCAAATACAACATCAGGACAATCTTGTAGATTCTGAAGACGTGATATAAAGTAAGGATTGCCAATGATAATTGATTGTGATTTGGCAGGATTAACCCTTAAACCAAAGTCATTGGACCATTTCGCAATAAAAGATAGATCTTGATTGATAATGTCGATGGCATCATTCAAATTATCGAGCGAAGCAGCCGCATATATCTGAAGATCGTCAGCATAGAGATGGTGAGAGGAGGAGAGCTTGGAAGTTATACTGTTGATAAAAATAGAGAAGAGAATAGGAGAAAGTACTCCCCCTTGAGGAACGCCTGAGAGAAGCTGATTCCAGTCAGATCTAGTTTCATCAATCTTTACCAATTGGCGACGATTAAGTAGATAAGATCTAAACCACGATAAGGCCAAAGGAGATGGATTTACTGCACACAGCATGCCAAGCAAAATATCAAAATCGACCGTGTTAAATGCGCTTGTAAAGTCAAGTAATACTAATAGAGTTAATTTTTTTTCATCAATGTTTTTCCTAATGTCATCGGTGACCTTGACAAGTGCAGAAACAGTGCTGTGCCCAGCGCGAAATCCGGATTGGTATTCACTCAAGAGGTTATGCTGACGTAAATGATTAGATAAGAGTTGGTGCACAAAGTGTTCCAACACCTTGGAAAGAACAGGCAAAATAGAAATTGGGCGATAATCTAAGAAAGAAGAGGGGTTAGGTTTTTTCGGCAAAGGAATTACATGGGCATCTTTCCATAATGAAGGAAAGACCCCAGAAGCAAGAGAACAGTTGAGAATATTGGCAAGAATAGGAGCAATTTCTTCCTTTATGGGATCCAACATACTAATGCCAATCTCATCATTCCCAACAGCCTTAGACTTAATGGTACTTATCAGTTTGATCACCTCTTCAGATGAAATCTGACCAAGTTCAAGCGGAGCTATGTTCGGGGTAAGTGAATTTAATTGGGCTAATGTGGATTGCTTACATAGAGGGTCAATATTAATGGGGGAAGAACAAAAATGCTTATTTAACGCATTAAGATCTAAATTACAGGGAACATTGGAGTGATTCCTGCCAACACCATTTGATTTCAGAAAATTCCATAGCTTGTTGGGTGGACAGCTCTCAATAGAGGTATGCATATATGCACGCCTGGCCTCCCTACAAACCTTGTTACATTTATTTCGGAGAGCTATGTATTTGTCACGTTTCTCAGGCGAGAAGTCATGACGTAATTTAATTTTCGCTCTATCCCTACGTGACATGAGATTTTTTATTTCATTTGATAACCATGGCGCAGGGAGATGTTTGACACGCACGGAACGAACCGGGGCATATTTATTATAAAGATCTAATATTATAGTATTGAAAGCTATCAACTTGGAGTCGACATCTGAAACCGAGAGCACAGAATCCCAGTTCTCATCACGTATTTCACTCAATAGTTCATCCCAGTTAAGGGCGGAAAAATTGCGAAGGAGTATGGTTTTGTGTCTGCGTTTCGGTGGACGAACTCTGAAAGAAGCATATACCAAGTCATGAGCAGAAAACGCTGGAGCACTGAACTGACCGTGCGTCGACACTAGCTCAGGAGATGAGGTGATTATCAAATCAAGGAGAGAAGGAGGACCATTATGCGGAAAATGAGTGGGATTAAGAGAAAGGTGACAAAGATTTGTAGAATGTAAAAGGGACAGCAGTTTTTTACTACGAGAATCATCTTTAATGAGGCAAGTGTTGAAATCACCCATAATAATAGTGTGATCACATTGTGTGCTCAAATCTGTTAGAAGAGTTTCTAATGATTCAAAATAGTCAATTTGAAGTGACGGACTATAATACACGCCCAGCAAGATTTTACAGTGGTGAAGCGTTACTTGTAGGAATAAATGTTCCGGAGATTGATATTGGGGAGAAGATTGTGATAGCACTTGATGAGGGATGTCACTACGTAGATACATTGCAACACCGCCATAACCCACCATCCTAGTGGTGCCACCGTGTGTTTTAGTACACGTACGGTCATTCCTGATTAGTTTGAACCCTGGAAGAGGAAAAAGCGTAGAAGGCAGAGTGGGTTTAAGAAACGTCTCCGATATTAGAATTGCGTGTACATTGTCGCTTGTAAAAGTGGCCAATAAGTCAGAGTAATGCGCCGCAACACTTTGTGCATTAATGTGTACGACATTGAAATTTTTTGGTAGCGAATATAAAGCAGCATTCAGGACAGTGTTCAGTGAAGAAGCATCGGAGCTATCACTAGCGCCGGAGCCACTTTCGAACGAGGAAGATAGCGAATAGTACTCTGAATCAGACATCTATATAATAATGTATTGTATTGATAATATATAAAAAATAAATAAACAAAATGAAAACAATAAATGAAAATAATAATAAAATTACACTATCATATGAATATGAACTTCTTTATATCACCTTCAGATTGTCGCCGGCTGTTACAGAAATAAAAGACGAATAAAACACGAATATCATAAAAAAGAATAAAAACACACACAATCAACGTTAATACACACAGTAGTAAAAAGTACGGTATCATTTTTAAATAACGCAATATAAAAATTTAACAACGTTTACAACAGTTGTAGTTTCTACACAAGCTGGATAGATTGCCAACAATAAAAAAAAAAGAAAAGTAAGAACAAAGTTTGGACTGTCAAGTAAAACCAAATTTGTTTTGTTAAGTGTAAAAAATATATATATATGTTACGTTTACCGTCTATTTAATTAATAATTATGAGTAATGTATTTACCCACCAGCTTAATTTATTGCATAATTATAAAGATACGAAAAACAAGAAACATAAGTACTAAAAGTGCAATTTCGGACACTTAGTAGCTTAAACATTCATTTCCGTACTTATTCATTGTGTAAAATATTATAACTACTACTGTGTGAGAAAAATAATGGCACACCTACTTCACCCTGGACGGATTCCTAGCAGCGCGCTGTTTACTGCGCTGACGCAGTGGCTGCTCAGTCGCTTCCACTGCATCCACGGAGCTGCCGGAGATTGTAGGAATGGGATTCGCTTTGGGATCCAGTACATCACATTTAAATGAGTCAAATTCCGTCATTGATACAATCTTTCGCCGAGTACCATTTGGAGCGACCACAACAATTTTGCCATCACTAGTCCAAGAACCCTTGACGCCAAGTACCTTGCGGGCCTCCACAAACACCATGTGTCGGCTGCTTGTCAGAAATTCGGATACTGTTAAACCACTACCCTTTAGTAACCGTTTAGCAGCCCACATTTGATTCCTCATCTGCTGGTTCAGGAATCGTATCAAAATTGGACGAGGTTTGCCTGTAGAGCTCTGCTTACCCAACCGATGACAAGAAGAAATGGAAGATGCAGTACACTCTTTCAAGCCAAGAGAATCATGACAAAGTTTATACACAGTATTATTCGGATTCTCTCCAGCAGCCTCCGGTACACCATGCAGCAATAATACACAGGAGCGCGACCTCATCTCAAACTCATCCAAAGTGGCTACAACTAAATCGCACTGTTTTTTTAGGCTTGAAACCGCTTTCCACATAACTGCTTTGAATGTGTAATAATCCTTTGCGAGCGATGAAATGTCTTGAGACTGACCGTGACTTGTATTGAGGGAGTGTTCAAATTCATCCATCTTTGTTGAAAACATCTCTGCAATGTCGTCCATATTTTTCCTGAGATGTGACATTGAATCCATTGTGTGTTGTATATAAGTGTTGTAAATGTCCAAGGAGTGATTGTAGGATTGGGGATTATCAGCTGGCGACTAGCAAATCATATGTTAAAACATATGAAGTAAACCAAAGGTATTAATTTACTTATTAACTATTTTTAAACAATAAAATTTATAGAGCTTATATAAAAAGTGTCTACTCTTCTTGTGCCTACCCCCAAAAAAAAAGAAGTTTTTAGTAACTGGTGAAAAAAAAATTAAGTACTTAAACGTTTTCGTTTTAATGGTTTATTTTCATCTTAGGCTATAAAACTTTTCTTATGTATTTAAGATATTAATGTAATTTTGAATAAACAATGAATTAAATGACCAAAGTTATAATGAACGGACATAATAATTGACATAAGTGGTTATATCTATGTCTATGTCATAGAAAAGTAAACTAATTTCCTACGACTAAACTATTTTCTTACATTTAAAATAAAAAAGAAAACTAGTTACCTATTAGCTACTTAACATCTTAATTGGGAGACAAATTTACAAATTTAAAACTGCAGACTAGTCAAAATGTCTATCATCCGATTCTTTCAAATTTGGATAAATATTTGGAATATCAGCTTTGGTATTTAAATTGTGAGTGACCTGATATTATAAACTTAATAGGCTGTAGCGTTAACTTTGACTGCAATAAATATGTAAACATTACTGCGGGCGGGTGTAGGATCTGTGCTCTTGTAGGCCAAGTAATTGGTCTTCGCCACATTTAGTCTTAGATCGCCGTTCTCAAGCGACCCTCTCCACGCATTCTCGCGTCGCTAGGCACCCCCTATGCACGTCCACCAGCGCAATATTATCAGCATACATGAGCAACCATGGAGGCTGCTCATGCGTATCTCGGATGCTGTCTGACACAACGTCTAATATTACGCTGAACAGAACCGGACTAAGGGCTGATGGACCTCGACGGCGATCGCGAAGGGTTGTGTGTCGCCAACAGCAGTCCTAAGTATGGAATCATAATTGAGATACATGTCTCGGCAAATATCAATATAGACTTCAAGTGCCCGTTTGGACCTCAGTGCTCACCAGATCATCGCCCAAGGAACACTGTGGAAGGCCTTCTCCATATCTCAAAACAGAAGATGGAGGAACGACTCTTAGAGCAGAAACGGGGTCTATGGTCCCATGACCAGGTCAAAAGCCATACTGACATTCCGAGAGAAAAAAAAAGCACTCCTATCTTATTTCTGACACATGTAACAATACTTAGGCAATGGCTTCAAACGACATTCTTTGACTGTTTTCCCGGAAGCTATATGTACGATTTGCCTAAGTTTCTTTTAATTTGCGATCTTGTTTTCTTTTTTGCTCTGACGATTGCCTTGAATAGTTTCATGATACGATGTTGTGTCTGGTCCTTGAGAAGTGGGCAGTAGTTTTGAATCATCTTGTAGATCCAATAAAAGGCTAGGAGCTATCAGAAGCGTAAGTTGGATCAGCAATTGATTCATCACTTGAGTAGTCACTACATTCTATTGCAATAACTATTGGGTGAACACTTTGCTACAAGCCAGGTTGATGTTCAACGTCTATTTCTTGCTTACCTGCAATAAAATATGAGGATATAGAAACAATGACCGTCGTACTAATTAAATATGAAAAGATTTTTTTTATACAACGTTGGGAGGCATACAAGCATACGGTCCACCTGATGTAAAGCAGTTACCGTAGCCTATTAACGCTTGTAACATATATCACTCGCCCGATGCCTCCTCTGCTGCTTACACAGCAACTCCTTGGGAGCTTACTCACACGCAGAAACACAACAACCCTCAGGGAAGTTGTTATTTGGGTGCGGTTTTCTGTGAGGTGGAGGTACTTCCCCAGACGAGCTGCTTTGATGCGCCCTACCTCTCCTATATGAATCTCTTTTATTTTATATTAGACGATTTCTGGCATGAGATAAACGTTTTGATTTACTGTTCATTAAATATGAATTTGTCTGGGTTATAATAAAAATATTATTAATATTTTAAATACGTCAGGTGTATGACTAAACTTTTAATCAATTTGGATTCAATGTATACATAAGTAAGATTGCTGAAATTTGAATTATAAATTTATAAATATTATTGAATCAAATGTTATAATAATGAACAATCAAACTTACCAATTTCGACTTGATCCATTACTAATTTAACCAATTTTCTGCCTTTTGAATGCATTTTGAACACACTCGCTCAACAACAGTACATAACGTTATTAAGTCAGTCAAAATAGCGGAACTTTACTAAATACACACTTCTTTAGAAACACAAAAAACATAAAATAAAAAGGTCATAAACAAATCAGTTTTAAAGTTGCTATTACCCACTTGAGTTGACAGAAGTACTTATTACCGCCGTTTTATTAAAAGGTTTATTTAACATTTTAGGCCATACAAAAGTACTTAGGCAACGTAAGTGCTTATTACCGCCGCTAATTATTGAAATTAAAGTAAAGTGATTGAGTCCGATCTATTATAGCGGGAAAAAGTAACACATTATAACTTAAGTGATTATTCCCGATGATGGAATAGCTAAAAATAAGGATTCTTAAAAAGTTTCTAATTTTGATCAAAAAGGGACTTAAGTGCTTATTCCTTCCGGGTCTAGTGCTTGATCAATTGCAGCTCTTTTTTAAGACCAATGAAATTTTTCATGATGCACAATACGGTTTTACAGCTGGTAAACGTCTACTACAGATGCAGGAGTGGCATTGGTTAGGCATATTCTTAACGCATGCGAGAGATTACCAGATGCAGGATAATCTATATTAGTAAAAATGGAGTTCCTGACTAATTCACTGTCTCATCAACGCCCAGTCCTAGGTTTAAGGGTTTAAACCTAGAAAGCTGTAATTTTGCATATAGGTTATAGTCCAAGATCCCAGGGCCGCCAGACGTCACTTATTTTCTGATGAACTCTAAAGTATTTGAGAGAGAGAGCAATAACACTCATGCATGTCTCACTCACACTCATGCGCACGTATAGTGCCCTCGCTCATACTCACAGCGGCATTACAATTGGGTCTAGGGGATGTTTGGCCCCTCGGATCGGTCTGTCTGTTTGCAAAACGTTTTAAAATAGTTGTCTGGCTAACATAAATAAAAATGAAGCATCAGAATATAGTTGAGATTAATTAATTTTTTTGAGAGCTTTAAAGCGTCTGTAAGGTAATACTGTCGACCGGAAGTGTCTGGGAGTATTGATTACTGATTCTTAACGTAACATATATGTATTGTGTAACATATATGTATTGTGTAACATATATGTAAAAATCAGCTATCAGAATTTAAGTGAGGTGAGTCGCGTTTTTATGTACCTTGATTACCTGATACCTGGAAAATGGCCGTCTGGCCAAGGTAGCAGGTAGTCATACGATCATAGTATACACCAACACTACTCAATCTTGCACATTTTGTTCATCAGAAAATAAGGGACGTCTGGCGGCCCTGGGATCTTCGTCTATTACTTTTGTAATGCTCACAAGAGATAAGAAAGGATTTTTTGAAATTCAACCCCTAATAAGGTGTAAATGGGATTGACAGTTTGTATAGAACAGAAATTGTATTTCAAGTCAGTGACTTGAAACTTTGTACAAATACTCTCTATTAGAATTCAAAAAAAGTAATTTCAGCGTTTAGATAAAGGTAGGAACTTGATAAAAATCATGATACCTACCTATTCATGAAAACAATGATATTAACGATAAGCGCCAAGCATTACGGGAAAAGAAAATTAAATGAAAAATACCTAAGAAATAAATAAAAGTACGACAATACGGTATAAAATAACAAGAGCAGTAAAAACAAATTAAAAGGTATGTTATTATATTACTATTATAACAAAATCTAATTAACAGGCAATTTGTTCTAAATTACTTTGAGTGTTTATATAATATCTTAAGATGGTTAGGAACATCTGTGATACAATCCCTCTGCTTCTGAGTTTGAGTTGCTTTATACTACTTAGGCGAAAAACAGGCATATGGCCTGCTTGATGGTAAACAGTCACCGTAGGTTACGCACACTTACAATATTAGGGGTGTCATTCATGCGTTGCCGATCCTCTAAAAACCTTTTAATGCCTTTCCTGAAAAACACATATTGAAGTCCCTTAGCAAAAGGCTGTTAGTTCCACAACTCGATAGTTCTCGGAGGAAAACTTCTCTGGAACCGCACAGTACGCGACTATTGGGGTTCCAGCTTGAGGGTGAATTCCCCGCCGACGGCGAGAGGTGCGGTTGTAAAATAATGCTTTGGCATCATATTGAACAATTCTTCAGAACACAACCCTTTATACAATCGATACAAAGGGAGGCAAAATCTCTCCTTATACATAAGGGTTCAATACCGTGTGTAAGCTAAGGATTAAATAGTCGGTCCACGCTGGTATCCAGGTACCGCCCAAAGGTTACTGCAGTACTCCATGCGCGGTCTGACTTCAGACTTATATAACATAAATCTTTGCTGAAGTAGTGCTTTGCTCTATTGAGCACACCAAGTTTTCATATTATTATGTGAATATTTTTGATATTTACATATTTTATATTTATGTTACATCAGATCTTGCCTTATTGATATTTGATCTAAACTACTTTCTGTGTCTCCGCCACCGCTTAGTTCATGCAAACTATTGCTAACCGGTACTCGCGCACTACCGTTAATAGATGTATGCTGTCGCTGCCATGGCTGCTCCGAACATCTCTGGCTCGGTTGCTGCGGTCGTCTCTACGATTGCAGCAACAGAATCAGAGGCGACCGTTGCAGCCATACCAGCGACGGCATACAGAATTCTACTACTAGCTATTATAGTGACTTAAAGGTTACTACAGGACTACATATGCGGTCCCACTTAAGGCTTAATAAGTTATTGTTTTGACAGAAGCTGAAGTGTTGTTTCGCTCCATTACGTACACCAAGTTTCTTAATCGTCAGTTTGTTAGGATTTGCGATTCATTGCAGAACTTCAGCTTGTGGATACTTAAACTTTACAAACCTCAAGTAACAGCTCAATAATTAAAGTATAGCATGTAATGTACATGTGCTTTTACGTCACTGGGAAATTCTCTATCAATGACTCTATGGTTGGCTGGTATAGATCTCTTTGTGGGATAAGTACGCCTATATACCACTGTCTCTTTTAGCACTTATTACTAATGTATATTTTGTAACGTAAATTAAAGATATCATTTCTGTGTCATTATATTTATTAATTTCTAATAATAATAAAAATAAACATAAAAAATCTAAAATTACTCTCATGAACAAACAGACTGACGTAAACCATTCCCGACTATTAAATATCTTTTCGCTCACACCATCCACCCCCACCCTCAATTCAATATAAGGGACGGCACTGCGATGGATTTGTCACTTGTTGCATGTTATTCTTACGATTAACGTCTACAACGCCTGATGATGCCTCATGGAGAGGTGAAACACGTGTCGCAACGATGACCAGGCCAGTCGTGGCAGCGACGGTGATGCGGATTCTGTTCCAGATGGCGGACGATCACAGCAGCCGAGGCAGAGACTACCGGAGCAGCCATCGCAGCGTTGGCATGTTGCACTTACTAACAGTAGTGGGTGAGTGCCGGCCGGCGCTAGGCGGCATGAACTAATTGGTGGCGGAGGCACACGTGCTCCGTGTTAGATCAAATTGCATATAAATTTGACTTTCGCAAAATAACGCCCGAATCTATTAACAAAAAATCGGAATCATAGTAACTCATTTGTTTCAATTGTGCCACAAAATTTCAACAAGACATTATTTTAAAACTAGCTGTGCCCGCGACTCCGTCCGCATGGAATAGTATTTATTTATATATAAAATATCTAAAATAAAAGTAGACTAAATTACTCCTTATTACATCAGCTATCTGCCAGTGACAGTCCTGTCAAAATCGGTCCAGCCGTTTCAGAGATTAGCCGGAACAAACAGACAGACAAAAATTGTAAAAATATTCATTTTGGTATATGTACCGTGTATACATCCATATGCATTTAGTAAAAAGCGGTTATTTTAATATTACAAACAGACACTCCAATTTTATTTATCTGTATAGATCACAAATTACTCAAGTAAGTAATTAGTGGTAAAGCAATAAACACAAACAACAAGGGATAAGCACAAGTAATGAAAAAAAAACCGAGCACAAGTACCTATGGGACAAATAAAACTCAAAATTTAGAGTGTGCCTGTTTAGTCCGCTATCCCTGTAGCAGAGGTGATTGTAAACTCTGTGATTACCAATAACCATCCCGGTGGTTATTCTAACTGTAACCATCCCCGTGGTTACTACACTTATAACCATCCCTGTGGTTACTCTGCCTGCAACCAGTCCTGTGCTTACGTTCACAACCATCCTTGTGGTTACTCTGCCTGCAACCAGCCCTGTGCTTACGTTCTTACCCATCCCTGTGTCCAACACGCACGAGACTAGTTACTACAATTAATATCACTCATCAAGCTCCATATTTTCAGTAATCTCAGGAGCGCTGACATCCATGAGTACTTGTCCTTCAGGCATTTTCTTTAACCTGTCATGAGCGTACTTGCAGGCGCGCTTTGAATTTAAAGCTTTTAAACAATATCGGTCACCATCAAGTACCTTAATGACTTAACAGGGTCCCTTAAACTTAGGGTCCAACTTTGTCTGATTGCGCTCCTAATTCTCAATCAGGACAAAGTCGCCCACCGAAAACTTGGTAAGTTTTGCATTTGTACTATCAAATCTTTGTTTATTGTACTTAGCTGACTTTTTTTATCTCTTCTACCGCTTTTTCCCTAACTTCTTTCAAATCTACCTTCTCTTCCTCATCTACATCGCTAGCCATCAAAGAGCTACTCTACCTATCATCAACTCAAGGGGCGAGCATTACGTGACCCTATTCGCTGTGCAATTGATAGCTAGTTGAACTTCTCCTAACGAGCCTTGCCATGATTTTTCGCCAATCTCTATCGCGATCAGCATAGACTTTAGGACGTTCATTACTCGCTCTACCTACCCATTTGATCAAATGCAGGTGGATATTCTTACTCTCGCAAAATTCGCGGTACTCCTTGCTAGCAAAACACCTACCTTGGTCAGCTATTATTCGAGAGAGTGCACCAAAAAGAGCTACGCTTTTATTAACATAGTCATAGAGTAAGACGAATTTTGTAAATGCATCGATTAGAACGAATGCGTATTCCTTATTCCCGGATTCCAAACAAAGCTACACTTCAGTGAAGTCAGTTTGTAGAGCGATGCCGTGAGGTAAGAAAATTTTGGAACGAACCGATGAAAGTAGTAAGCTAACCCTATAAATTGTCTCAACTGTGTCACTGATTCAGGAGAAGGTAACGCTGTTAGTGTCTCTACTTTTCGTTTGTTTGGTCTCATCTCACCCTTCTCTACTTCATAACCTAAGAATTCAATTTTCGTTTTGAGGAGCACTTCTTCAGGTTAAGGGAGAAGCCCGCTTTAGTAAGTACGGCTAGGACGGTTTTGAGCCGTTCAATGCCTTGTTCTACATTTTTCGACACAATTAGAACATAATCAACGTACACAATTACGTAATGGGCGAGGTCATCTAAAGCATTGACAATGGATCTCTGAAAAACTGGAATGGCATTACGTAAATCAAAAGGCAATAGTAAGATACTCGTACTGGCCATCAGGCGTTGTGAATGCCGTACGCTCGATATAGTCAGGGCTGACTGGAATTAAATGGAAACTGTTAGCACAGTCTAGTTTCGTAAAATAATTGGTTTTGTGTAAGGTAATAGAGAAATTAGGTGTTGGATGAAAAGAACTGGATACCTATCTGGAACAGTATTTGCATTTAGCTTCCTATAATCAATGCACATCCTATCCGATCCATCGGCCTTCTTAACGAGAATATCAGGGCTTCCAAACAGGGACTGACTAGGTCGAATAGTGTTTGCACGTAACAGTTCATCAACTCTATCACGCAGAGTCTTACGATCATCCGCGGAAAACCGGTACGGATGTTTATGTACTGTGCGATTCAAATCTATAAGGCTAATCTCTAATTCACCCGTTGAAATAACCTTCCGTATTCATGACGGAATGCGACATATATATATCTTAAAATTAACTATAACTAAATTACAAATGAATAAAAAACTAATTATTAAAATCTAAGGGCGAGCCGTGACATCCTATCGAAGATGCTGGCGATGTTACTTCACTGTATAGTAATGCTGATACGTTGCAAGAAAGCCATCAGACCTTCGGTAACTAATTATATTGAAATAATACGTCATAAAAACAAACCCAAATTAAAAATAAACGTGTGCGTTTCGGAACGCCCGACAGAAGTGATAACTTAAACTAATCCGCTGCCGTATCCGTGAGAGAAAGTAAAGCTAGATAGACTGACGCCGTAACACGTTACGTAACGAAGCGGTTACTAAAATTAATTAAAAAGTAATAATGCACTTTTAGAACTCTATTATTTGTTTACACAGAGAAACGAGCGCATCTAAATATGTTTTAGAACATGTGGAAGGTCATGAGACAAGGGGTTAGCTCACTCACTCGAACGAACACAAAAAATCTTCTGCTGCCTGCAGGTTTTTGTAAGGTAGTTTCACAGTCGGACTGGTTTGATGCATCCTACCTCATCCTACCAGTAAGCTATTAAGAAATTGCTGTTAGCAGCAAGGGTAGCAACGTGAACTTTCTGAATTATAAGCGTCCATAAGCTACGGTAACCACTTTACATACATAGGCCGTAAAAAACTCGTATATTTTTCACCTTACTTTACACATGTTTTACCTTATTGTAATAGGATTTACACCAATAGATCGAAAATGAGATTTATATAATACAAATATGCATTGTTTAATATATACCTGTGTAGCATTAAGGTGACCAGCAAGCGTACTACCCCCCTGATGATAAGTAGTTATCGTAGCATATAGACACTGGCATTACCAGGGACCATTTTTAAATAAATCGTAACTCTTTCATCCTGCATTCTTTCTACATATCCGAATCAACGGAACATGCAACAGATGGTCGGGTATTAATTTGAAAATTACAGGATTATAAGTTGGCGTAATATGTTCGGAATTATCGAAAACGCGAGTCAGGGGAAAGCTTGCATTGAGAGTAATGTAATAAGCCGAAAAAAGCTTGTGGTCAAAGATAGATTTAGAATGTACCTTTCAGACTACGAAAATACATTGAAGTTTGTAAACCTCTGTAATCCTCAATTGCGGAACGTACGATTGTCGCTATTTATACATCATTTTAGAAATAATATTTAGTAGGTACTGTTTATAAAATAGACTAGGTGATAAATTCAATATAATTCGTATTGATTGGCTTGGCATTAGAAGCAGGCTCATTTCCTATTTGGTAAAGTTGGTAGTTGTACTACATAAAAAGAAAAACTGCTATTAAGAATTATTGTATCCGTACATGTCTAAGTATGAGAAAAAAATGACGTAAATAATGAGATTTCTACGTTGTATCTATAAATACGACATACAGAGCAAATGCTTTTGAAATAGCAATATCCACGGCATCAGCAATAATTTAACTGGTTTTAGAAGTTGTTGAGGACTTGAAAGGCAACGTCAGCTAGTTTTACCGCTAGCCAGCAATTTTTTTATTTTATTTCCCTGGCTATAAACTGTATTCTTGGCCTCTTACTCTGTAATGTAACATTTTACTTAAGTGTCACGTACATGCTCGTAGGTGGCACGGGGCATAGCGCTTTGAATCCTAAAATAGTCTTAATTGGAAGGCAACTTGTTTCACTAGGAAAATATGTTTAATTACGTTTATTTATTTGAATGCTGATTTTTGTCCATATATTAGGGGTTGAAGTATGAAATTGCCGATTTGTGCTGAAAAATAAAACTAGTTTTTTTCTAAGATATAACATATTTATTTAATCAAAATATTTACCCTCATTATCTATACTTTGCTGCCATCTATTCGGAAGTTTATTTATGGCTTTGCGATAGAACACTGGGGATCTAGTTAGATTCCACAAACTGTGTGAAGGCATTTTGTTCTGCCTCCTGGGAAGAATTTTTTACCAAGTAGAAAATTGTCCAAATCAGGCAAATAAATGGTAGGTAGCTAGAGCAAGTCTGGCGTTTACGGAGGATGACATTTGGATTATAACTGTAGCTCCTGTAGACTTACAACGGTTTCTCGTGCAGTGTTAGGTCTTGCGTTATCATGGAGCAATAATGGCGAAGATCGATTCACGAGCCAGGGCTGTTTCACTGCCAGTTTCGCTATCATTGTTCGAAGTTCGGCACAGTAAACATCTGCTGTTATTGCTTGACCAGACCTGAGAAAGCTATATTGAATAACGCGATGAAGAGACCATCAAACAGTTACCATTACCGTTTTATTGGTAAGCTTTGCTTTAGGGCACTGTTGCGGCGTTTGACCTGGGATCAGCTATTACAGTTTTTGCTAACAGTTATCGTAAAGAATCCACTTGTCGACAAATGCCACAATTCGATCCAATATTCCTTCATTTCTGTACCGATTCAACAAGGCAACACAAGTTTCAACACGTGTTTCTTTCTGCAGATCAGTCAAATTTTTATTGATTTGATGCAAATGAGTCAATATTGTAGTTAAGGTAACGTTAAACAATGCCACTAATTCCTGGGTAGTTTGACTCGGATCGGTTTCCATCATCTCCTTCAATTCAGCGTTATTCACCTGTGTGGGCTGTCTTCCACGTGGTTCGTTCTTCAAGTCGAAGTTTCCATCACGAAAGCGTTTAAACCAAAAACGCACGGTGCGTTCATTAGCAGTCTCCTCTCCAAACGCAGCATTGATATTGCGAGCCGTTTCTGACGTGTTAGTTCCGCGTCGGAACTCGCATTCAAAAATTATTCGGATTTTCGAAGTTTCTTTTCCTTCTAAGCTGAATAAAAAAAAAAAATCGCCCAAGTGCGAGTGGGACTCGCGCATGAAGGGTTCCGTACCATTATCTATAAAAAATGTAAAATATTTATTTTATTATATTTTTTAGTATTTGTTGTTATAGCGGCAATAGAAATACATCATCTGTGAAAATTTCAACTGTCTAACTATCACGGTTCATGAGATACAGCCTGGTGACAGACGGACGGACGGACGGACAGCGGAGCCTCAGTAATAGGGTTCCGTTTTACCCTTTGGGTACGGAACCCTAAAAAACAATTGAAATTTGAAAATCAAATGTTGTACATTTTTTAAAAGAAAAACCTCATAGGTGAAAAAAATTTCACTCGAAAATCTCACACCATTAAGGTTTAATGTCAATTCTTATGTATCTATTAATATAAAACGGCAATTTCATACACTTTCATACACTACACTACGTTTTCCGGTTTGTGGTCGCCATTCGAGAACCTTTCTGCCCCAATGGCCATCGGTTCGCCGAGCTATGTGGCCTGTCCTGCTACCGCTTCAGCTTGCAGATTTCTCTATACGTAAGTGGATAATCAAAGTTTGTGTCGTCGAAATCTTGTCACAAATTCTCAGACGTCGAGAATCATTATTGCTGTTAGATCGACTAGAAACTTATAACATCAAAGCAAAATGTGGAGACATGAAAAAATATTTTATGAACGTAGAAGTTATATTACAATTGAATGGATTAAAGACGAAGGTTATACTTTATTATTTTTACACAACGTTGGGAGGCATACAAGTATACGTGATCCTGATCATCACTCGCACGTTGCGTAACGCAGCTACTTCTAGGAGCTTACTGGTAATCTTATTTACTCGAAGGAACACAACAACCTCCCAGAGACTTGTTATTTGGTTACGGTTTTCTGTGAGGTGGAGATACTTCTCAAGTCGGGCTGCTTTGATGCGCTCTACCTCTCTTGAAAATGCCAAGACCAAGAGAAACAGACATGTTCATGTATACAAATGTTTGTCCTGTGTGGGAATCGAACCCACGAGCGTTGGTGCCAAAGTAACGTAACAGCGTGTTTCGCTACTGCGCCACTGAGCTCGTCAACACTAATGCCACTGTTTAGTGAATCTGACCCACTATTACGGTCTAGAAGATCTCACGCTATATTTGTTCGAAAAGTCGGAATATTGTTTTTATGATAATTATGACATCAACTAAAATAGTTAGATGAAGCAGCCTACGCGAATACATATTTAGCATAGAGAGTTTATTCAAATATGGATATATGGCTTCTCAATGAAATTTCAGAATAAAATGGCAGCAGGCATTTTGTATCCGCTGAATCAAGCGCTCTATCTTGTACAGTAAGCGGGGTGTAAGATAGGGGTTTTTGGTTTAACTTATTCGGGGTGCAGATATATAAAGTCGAAGATAATCTACATACTGATGATATTTGCAGTTATAAATAACGAGGCTAGGATCGAACCCTGAGGGATTCCCCTTTGGATAGATTTAATGCCAGATGTAGGCCGGGAACCGTCCGCTCCCAAAAATATAATGGTCTGGGTGCAAAGATTGAAGTAACTGTTGAACCACGCTAACGAATTATCATCTACACCGTAGTATATCAACTTAGAAAGAAGTAACGGTAAAAGTGAGGTCGAACATGAAAAATCCAATAGTACTAAACAGGTGTCAGTAGCAGCGTTCAACAAGAATTTCGTCTACAACTTCCTGTAGAGTTGTGACAGCGCAGCGCCCATGCCCTTCCGTAAACCTGACTGAGATTGCGGTAGTATATTGTACGATTTCACAAACAGACTTAATTAATTACATACACCACAAACATTTTTGACAAAATAGGCGGAATAGATAGCACGACGGTCTTTCAATACAGTGGGATTAATAAATAATAATAATAATAAATATTGTCGGACAAATTACACAGCGCCATCTAGCCCCAAAGTAAGCGAAGCTTGTGTTATGGGTACTAGACAACTGATAAACATACGTAAATACTTTTTTTTTTGTAAATACATAGGTACTTATTATACATAGAAAATACCCAGACCAATACAAACAGACATGTTCATGCACACAAATGTTTGTACTGTGTGGGAATCGAACCCACGAGCGTTGGTGTCAAAGTAGCGTAACAACGCGTTTCACCACTGCGCCACCGAGCTCGATTAGTTATTCTAGATAGGGGAGTAGCCAGGGTAGACTTCTATATTCTTCATCGTGAATGTACTTTTGATATCCTTTTGGTTATTGGTATGCATTTGGGTCAATTAGTCGCTAAACTCTTCACACACCCTCTCTCACGCACTCAGTCACCACACTCATAAATACACTCATACATTGTAATGTATGAGTGTATTTATGATCCTTGTGTACAAGGAGAGGAGATCACGATACACTACTACAACATCTCCCACTAAATTTTATTAAGACGTTTATGTAACAATTTTTTTGCCCTTTAAGTATTTTTGTCTTTGTTTTGATTTTGTATCTGATTTTAGATTAACACAAATTGTAAGTTTTACCTAGAATACCCTAAAAGTATCTTACGTTTTGCTAATGTATGTACGAGTATAAAATTAAGGAAGAGCACTGGTTCGAAATACAGGTTTATTGTAACCTAGTTCGGACACAGATGTTTGCAAATATTGTACTATTTAGCAATGCACACTTAAAATGTATTTATTATGTTCATTTACTCTGAAATAAAATTATTACGAGTATTATACTTTATTTATACACTTCATTTACATTTTTAAATATAAAAAATAAATACATTTAAAAATATAAAAAAGGGGGCACCCGCCTGTAGTGAAGCGAAGACCCAAGCTACCAGTGGTCAGGGATCTTGAGTGAGGAACCTTCTCACAATACGGGCCATGTCCAGAAGAACCGACTTCTGAATCTGGTTCTTGACCCAACTGCCAAGCGAGAGCCTCTCAAGAATATAAGAAGAATCGGTCGAGGCTCTTCGCTATAAGCCCGTTTGCTGTCACGACTATTGCAACAATTATCGTTGATTCCACATGCCACATGGCGGTAACCTCGTGAGCCAAGTCCAAGTACTTAGAAAGTTTCTCTTTCTCAGCTTTCACGAGGTTTACCTTATAAGGAATGGTAACGTCAACGAGAACTGCACGGTGTGTCTCCCAATCTATTATCACAATACCAGGCCTATTGGCGACAACAGTCCTGTCTGTGATAATATACCGGTCCCAGTAGAGCGTGACACTGCCGTTTTCGAGAACTGGCGCTTCAGAAAGCAGCAGCAAGTTGCTGGTTAATGATCCTAGTTACTTGATTGTGTATATTTTTTATACCACTAAGGTGGCAATCAAGCATACGGCCTGCCTAATGGTAAACAGTCACCGTAGCCTATGTACATTTGCAACACCAGGGGTGTCACTCATACGTTGCCGACCCTCTAAAAACCTCTTCTCGCATTTCTTGAAGAACTCCATGCTGTAGTCCCTTAGAAAAACCTCGGCTTATTCCACAGCTCGAGATTTCTCGGAAGAAACACAGTACGCGACCATTGGGGTTCCAGCGTATGAGGGTGAACTTTATAACTCTATATATATATATATATATATATATATATATATATATATATATATATATATAACTCTATATATAATATGAGTGCTTGCCGTTAGCAAGATGAGAATAACCGGAAACGATTGTATTATTATTTTTCTAGGGATAATACCGGTCCGAATAGATTTGTTTACCATGTCAGTGAGAACGGCAGTGTGCGCGATAAAATGTGTAGAATCATATCTTTAGTAACAGCGTCTATACCAATGGGATTAGTCTTCACAGATATGATAAACCAAACAAGGCTGAAGGAGGCAGTTCCGAAGTTACGAGTGTCAAAAGAGGACAATTCGCATGTTGCGGCGTAGTCCGGGCCAGGTATGGTCAGAAAATGGTAATTGTTTAGGTTTGGATCACTAAACAGACACGCATCACTTGACGAATCTATAGTAATTTTACATTTTATAAATAAATAAATATTGTCGGACAAATTGCACAGCACCACATAGCCCCAAAGTAAGCGAAGCTTGTGTTATGGGTACTAGACAACTGATAAACATACGTAAATACATTTTTTTTTGTAAATACATACTTATTATACATAGAAAATACTCAGACCAAGACAAACAGACATGTTCATGCACACAAATGTTTGTACTGTGTGGGAATCGAACCCACGAGCGTTGGTGACAAAGTAACGTAACAGCGCGTTTCACCACTGCCCCACCGAGCTCGTCAATACACTAGACCTAACAAAGTTTTTAATTGTCAATGCTACTTACTGTTTTTTCTTACGATAATTTAGGTAAGCTTTATTTCATTTATCATTAATATTTTCAGGAACACCGTTGCGATATGAAATCTAAATGTTTGTCTGTCGTGTTTTTCGAATATTCGAATTTTGACTTCAGATTCGGATTCAGCATACAAAAGTAGAATAGGAATGTCTGAAAAACCAACCTCCTATCTCGTGACCTGTTGAAACCTGGTGGTACCGTTACTCCACATATGTGTCGTAAGCGAGTGGCATATATATGGCAGTCGGGACTCGACGGGACATGGTCAAAATGGCCGACAAAGTTTTAAAAAAATAATTTAATTGTTATATAATTGACGAGCCAGGTGTTCCTCTGGCAATACAAGCTTGCGCATTCTCAACTGGTTTATAATATCGGTTATCAAAATTTTGAGTGGTGCATGTGGTATTAAACTTAGCTTCCCGTCAATAGCCGGCAGCGCAATGAGCGATTCCCAGTTTATAGCATTTAGGTCTGCGTTAAAAAATTCCATGTCCGTATTTTTCGTTGAACGGTATCTAATGATTTAGGGTGGGCGACGTGCCCGACGTTAACGCGTGCGTGTTTGAGAGCGCCTGTAATATTTAATTAAAAAGTTATGCTGCATGGTTAGTTCGAACAATGCTTTCCTTAGAGAATAACCCATGGCTGGCACGTATGGCTGTTTATTATTGATTTATAAAATATAAGTATCGTAATTGTAATGGTAGGATTGTTTTATACTTAACTATTAGGTATTGAAACAATTTTATGTCATTGGCAAAACTAAAATATTAACATAACTCGATCAAATTAGCAAGATTTCTATTAGTAGGCTATCCTAAATCTGTCCCAAAACTATCCCAATTCAATTCCAAACCCCAAAACCATCTTAAACACATCTCAAACCCATCCCAAGTCATTCCTTAACTTTTCCCAAATTTATCTTAAACTCATCCTAAACCATCCCTAATGTATCTAAAATATCCCTTATCTATTACAAACTCATTCCAAAGCTATTCCAAATCTATCCCGATTCCATCCCAAACTCATCCCAATTCTATCCTGAATTTAGAATTGGAATGAGTTTGGGATGCATTTGAGATAGATTTTAGTCATACATCCAGAAATGCGAACAGAAAAAATAGGTAATAATTATTATAGAGTCGTGCAAAAACGAAGGATATTGAAAAAAATCCAAATATCACAAGCATTTGAGCTCAATTTCGTCCAAAAAAAAAAACAATATTATGGATGGCACAATTGAGTTGTCGTGATCCAACTCATATGCGTTGCGGGCACCATAATAATAGGGGTTAAAGTATGAAATTACCGTTTTATAATATATATATAGATATTTTGAATTGACATTAAAATCTTCATGGTGTGAGATTTTCGAGTGAAACTTTTTTCACAAGACACTAATAAGGTTTTTCTTTTAAAAAAATTGCGACATTTGTTTTTCGAATTCCAATTGTTTTTTTTATTCAGCTTAGACAGGATACTTCGAAAATCTGAGTAAATTTTGAATACGAGTTCCGACGCGGAACCAGCGCGGCAAAAACGGCTCGCAATATGAATGCTGCGTTTGGAGAGGAGACTGCTAATAAACGCACCGTGCGTTTTTGGTTTAGACGCTTTCGTAATAGAAACTTCGACTTGAAGAACAAACCACGTGGAGAGTATACAGATGAAAAATGATCAATTGAAGGAGATGGTGAAAGCTGATCCGAGTCAAATTACACGTTACCTTACCTACAATATCGACTCATTTTATCAATAAGATAAGAAAATATGAAAAATGGGTGCGTCATGATTTGACTGACCTGCAGAAAGAAACGCGTGTTGAAACTTGTGTTGCCTTGTTGAATCGGTACAGAAATGAAAGAATATTGGATCGAATTGTGACATGTGACGGAAAGTGGATTCTATACGATAAATGCAATGGTTCACCCCAGGTCAAACGCCGCAACAGTAAAGTAAAGCTTACCAATAAAAAAGGAATGGTAACTGTTTGGTGGTCTCTTCATGGCGTTATTCACTACAGCTTCCTCAGATTTGGTCAAGCAATAACAGCAGATGTTTACTGTGCCGAACTTCGAACAATGATGCCGAAACTGGCAGTGAAGCTCCGAGTCGTGAATCGATCTTCACCGTTATTGCTATAATGCAAGACCTCATACGGCACGAGAAACCGTTGTAACTCTACAGGGGCCGCAGTTAGAAACCACACGTAATCCTCCGTACTCGTCAGACCTTGCTCCAACTGACTACTATTTTTTTCGTGATTTGGTGAATTTTCTACGCTTTCTACGCTTATATTTTTCTTTCCAGGATGCAGTATAAAGTGCTTTCACACAGTTCGAATCGAATCTTGATCCCCAGAGTTCTGTCGCAAAGGCATAAATAAACTTCTGATAAGATGGTAGCAATGCATAGATAATGAGGGTAAATATTTTGATAAAATAAATATGTTGCATCATAGAAAAAACGAGTTTTAATTTTTCATTACAAATCGGCAATTTCATACTGCAACCTCTAATAATAAGCGGTAGCTTATTTAATTTAACAACGCGCGAGGAACACTCGTGCTAGCTCTCGCCAAAGTCGCGGGTGAGTACTGCTTATGACTGCATGAGAATGCCGTTCTGTCATTGATGTTACGTTTTGACAGGGAGACCCCTCTGAACCAAGCGCTATTTCTTGCACGCAATAGAAATGACGCTTGGTTTTGAGCGGTTTCTCTGTCCGGGCATACGTACGTGTTGCATACGTATTTTGTGACTATAACTATACACAGTAATAATAATCATACTCGTAAATTAAATATTTATTGATACGTTACGTCTAGAGGTACATATATCCCAGGTCGGCATAATGAAAGCGCAATATATTCTCTAAAAATATTCAGCATATTATGCATACTAAATTATGAAAATCGGCACAAGTATTTGACACTTAATATTATAACACATAAATCTTCCGCCAGATTGGCGTATCAACTAGAACTTGTGAAATTGACACTTGAATTAGGTAATGAAGACTATCGATTTGAAACTTATGGTTTACACAGCTGAGGCCGACTATATTCATTAATCTGCGGTTAAGGCTGAGAACTTTGATAAATGACAATAAATCTTCGGAGAGAAGATAACCACTATGCTTTATCATTTGCAACATTTATTCATACAACATCGGTAGGCCATGACCCACTTGAGGTTAAGTTATTTCCGTAGTCAACGAGCGTTTGTAACATAAGAAGTAACGCTTGCGCGTTGCTGCCCTCCCTGCTAACAACTCTTCGAGGGTTAAACTACAGAAGGATCTATGAATAGTTTCTTTATTTCTATCAATCTATAACTTCACGCCAAATCCCTTGCGAGATAGGCAGAGAGAACCGAGCGCCACGTGACTCGATCCTTACATACCTCACCCGCTTCTTTAACATACATTGCTCTTTTCATGCACGCTCACCGGTTTCTAGGGCTCCTGACATCACCTTCTGATAGAACACGACCAATTTCATCATGGTAGGTAAGTCTTGGCCTTCCTCGGCTCCTACATCCTTCCGCTTTTGCATTGTATAGCTGCATCGTCATTCTTTCATCCTGCATTCTTTCTACATGTCCGAATCAACGGAGCATGCCTCTTCTTATTTTAAAACCGACGCTCTCTTCTAGACCAACTCTGCTTCTAACATCATCATTGTGAACACATCTACAAGCGTTACGCCACCAAATTTGCGCAACACTCGCATTTGGTCTTCGTTTATCCCACTTTCATGCTCTCTCTGCCATACCCCAGCTCTCGCTGCCGCATCCCAGACCGCCTGTATGCCCGCTGTAGAATGCAGCGAGGACAAGGTAGATAGAGGTGTTGGCGGACCACCTTGCCAACACCTTCCAATCCAATCCAGCAGATATATCTGATGTCATTCGTGAAAACCACTCTCACGTGGTGCACCGCGTGGAGCATTTTCTTGCGGCCCCGGCGCAACTGCTCGAGGGCGACGAATTTGTTTCGCCGGCCGAAGTACGGCGACTACTGAAGCGGCTTCCCAGGTGTAAGGCGCCGGGACCGGACGGAATATCCAACACGATGCTCCAGCAACTACCCAGGAAGAGCGTCGTAGCGCTTGCGCGCATTGCCAACTGTGTGTTGCATACAGCGCACTTCCCGTAGTGCTGGCGCCCCGAGTGTGTCATTGTTCTTCTAAAGCCGGGTAAAGACAGACGTTACCCGGCTAGTTACCGCCCAATTGCTCACGAACGGCTCCAAGCTGTTGCAGCGACTTCTGCTGCGCCAGATTTAGCCATTCCTAACTTCCAGAGAGGACAATTTAGTTTCCGAGCGCAGCACTCTCCAACATTACAGTTGACGCGTGTGCTCCAGTGTAGAAAACAGGGACCGTTGCCATACAACGGCCGGAGTTTTTCTCGATAATGAGAAGGCCTTCGACCATGTGTGGCATGAGGGGCTAATATTTATACCAATACACCCGCAGCTCGTGCGTGTAGTGGCATCTTTTCTGAGCGAACGCCCTTTCACGGTTGCGGTGGAGGACGCGGAATCGCAGGCCCACCCTATAAGAGCAGGTGTACCAAAGGGTTCCTTATCTCCAGACGTAGGTACCTAACTACTATATTTATTTACCGCTTAAGCTGTTGCGGCCACCAATCTCAAATATGTACACCTACAACATATACACTATAACAAACGCTTATGTACTATATCGACAAGTTATTACGTACTATTAACATTTTATAATAACTTATACCAACATTTGTATATTTCAAGTACATAGCCTTATGAGTCTCTTTATATGTTTATGTATATGGTACTACTCGTAACATCAAAATTGCCATTACGAACGAAAATCCGTATATACAAGAATTACGTTCGCAGTAGGCTTACATATGCGACCCCGAGGTGGTATACGCTCTGCTCTTTTTTTTCATGCATTTTTTTGTGTTGTTGTTGCATTCCATATGTGCATGGGCGGTATGTAACAAAGGAGATAATAGTTCGTAGTGTGCACATACAGTCGGTGCACGATTTTGTAGTCGAGACGGCGCGAAAAATGTTTAGTCGCGCCGACCAATCTAACTATGCGCACCTACGTAATATAGCTCCGCTTTATTCCAGACCGCCCGACGCCCATCGCGTCGGCCCGCGCGACCTATTAGACGAGTAAAGTGCGAATCTGCTGCACCTGTAAATCAACCGGTCATTACAAACATGAATTAGGGTTTGAGTGGCCTATCGAGTACACATGCACTCGATAGACCACTCAAACACAAGCCAATCAAAATTTAAAATTTAGTTCAAAATTCCAAACGAACTAGGCTGTGGGAACCCGTGTGGGTATCGTCCCACAGACCTAAATTTAGACCCAAAATAAATTTATTAAATAAAAACATCTGTAGGACGATACCACGCGGGTTCCTATTCTGTCTCCTGTTTAGTATTGTCTCATCTCGAGTATATGTCTATCTCTAGTCAATTGTCTGTCCCTGTCCAGTGTGGCTATCCGTATCCTTGCTACACCCTGTCTATTGTCCTTATGCAATTCCGATATCCCTATGTGTTATTTGTTACTAAGTGATATATATTCGAGGTAAGGTGCATGAATGTGTATATCTACTGGGCATATACATCCCATACCCATCATCCGCGACAGAAGAGGCCGTAGAGTCTGTTTGTTTGGGTTTTATTGGTTTCGCACTCACTCTGTATTTTAGCTGCGGGGGTGTCTAGAGGAGTTCCAGCAATGTACATATTTGGTGTCGTGAAGGCTTCTGGCATTCCCCAGCAGCCGCATAGATCCTTTC
This sequence comes from Pyralis farinalis, assembly GCA_947507595.1. Classification (NCBI taxonomy): domain Eukaryota; kingdom Metazoa; phylum Arthropoda; class Insecta; order Lepidoptera; family Pyralidae; genus Pyralis; species Pyralis farinalis. The sequence continues at coordinate 10,688,839 of OX382258.1, read as the reverse complement.
TGGGTGCACTCAGACGTGATTAATCCTCGGATTCGTCTGTCCTGCGTAAATGCCTACGTGTATGTTCTGCGTGTCGTCGTTGTTTGTCCGTATGTCGTATTTGTCCTCTTCCCACAACTTCTGTGTTGTGTATTAATTGTCCTTTATGCGAAGCGTCGGTGCTTCCCTACTTTCTTTTTCCACTTCCTAAAATGTGGATAAAATTACTCTGCAGCGGTTCGCCGCCGAAGACAGCACGGCCAAGAGCTTATAGCTCGAGGCCCGTACGCATTCACTCGCGGATGCACAAACCAAAGGAGAAGATGATTATTTCTCTGAACATGCCAGTCGTTACAAATTTTACGCCATATTAAAAAAGGATTAATCATCTCAAATATCGTTTCTCGCCTCTGCAGCCTTGACAAGGTATCGATAAAGTCGACTTAACTTCCAGTAGTCCGTGAGCCGTATGTAGAATATCCTACCTCATCGTTTGGTCGAAAGAGACGCTTATTTTTTATACCACAGCAGGATCTTAGCTCCCAATCGTAATTTGGAAGGTATATTATATTTGATCCCCCACGTAAACCGGCAACTGTACCATACATTGACTCTTCGTTGTGAAATGTAATTCATGTGAAAAATGGACTGCACCTCTGATAGGCGTCGGTTTCTATAATGTATTCGATTGAGCGGGTTTTCAAATGGAACAATCCCATCAATTAATTTGTAATAGGTTTGTACCTATTTTATTACCTTAATATTGCTTATGTGACTTGCGTTGTATCGACAAAGTTGATCAGAAAGCAAAACTACAAAGTATTAAGTAACCTAAAATTCTTTTTCATTCATCATCATTTAGCTACGTTGTAGTATAATATATGTGCTATTAAAATATGACGTTTGTTTAGTTGTCGATGACGTAACATTACCTACATCCACCACACGAACTACCTCACATGACAAGCGGATATCCGAGGTGAAAGGTGGTAAAAATATGTTTTTTGATATTTATATAGTAGCATAATTGGTATTTTCTACCAATATGGAAGCAACATTATAAAAAACAAACGTACGACGTACCAGTCACCCAGCCTATATTTGCTTGTAACACCAATCGCATCGTTCGATCGAGCCTGTAAAAAGCCCTTCACCCTATTCTTGAAAACTGCTATCCTGCATCTTTTAGGGCCTCACTTAAACCTCACGCAAGATACCTGCCTGTGACATAACAATATGTTAGGATGAATTACAATCCAATGCCGAGCGGGGCGATTTTTGAGAATCATATCAAACATTATGTATATCTATATATATATATATATATATATATAAACCCTGCCTATTCCGCGGTGGACCTGGCGTAAAAGTATACGTGTATATTAAAATAATTTGCCAACCGCAAAGAGAACTTTGGTCGATTTGGTTCATTCGCAGGAACACAATAAACGTCATTAAAAAATCTTGTTAATATTAACACTTGTACAGATTTTACTTCACAATGTTGTTACATTATCAAGGTATTCTTTACAATTATGATGTCCTCAAAATTCCACCTAGCGCCAACAATCAACAGTATCAACATAAGTCCTTAAAAATGTTATTTGGCTGCAGTTTTCTGCAACGTATTTTCTCCGTCAGGGTGTTTTTACAAAGTTAATAAACCTCTATGAAAATAAACGGATAATAATTTATCCTTTTATCACAACTAGTTTCATGAATTTTTCTATTTGATAATACAGGCTGTTTGATCAAACTTTCTTTTTTTTTTTGAACAACGAAGCACAAATTTAATAAAAATAGATAGAACCTGCATTATATGCTTCCGCCACTAATTAGTTCATGCGGACTAGCTTCGGCCGGCACCCACCCGCTACCGTTAGTAGATGCAACATGACGACGCTGCCATTAATGCTCTGGTAGTCTCTGCCTCAGCTACTGCGGTTGTCCGCCATCTGGAACAGAAACCGCATGCTCCCGTCACCGTCGTTGCCACCTGGTCGTCGCTGCGACACGCTGCATGCATAAATTTCACTTTCGCAAAATAACGCCTGAATCTAGTAACAATTTCATATAAATTTGACGCAAAGTTACACACGTATATTATTACCTAACTAACTACTAACTATTAACCGGGCACGGAAGAAAAATCATAAATTCTTTTCTTAAATCTATTAAATATTGAAACCAACTACAACGTAAACATTAATGTAAGGTGCATTGAATATATATTTTTTGGTTTGTTTCAGGACTTCCAAATGATCTGTCAGTATACTGGCACCAGTATCCTTACAGTCTGGGGATGGTGTTCTGCAAGTCCAGAGCTCTAATATCAGAGGCGTAAGTACATACCTATTACTACTTATCTGAATTGCCTATTTTAAATAGAAAATATTATATTGGTACGCAGTTAACTTTTGCGCAGGACCGCAAATCGTTTCACGGATGAAAGCGGACTACTTTTTATCTCGGAAATACTCGTATATAGCGTTTCTGTTTACGTTACATTGATAAATGCAAATGACAATCGCGCGGGTATCGACCCCTCAATTTTTTGGCGTTAAAGTTGCCGTTGCTAACCACATGACTACGAGCCCAGTATTAACTAGTCAAATTTTTGAAGTGGAACCTTCTGAGATAATTCATACAGCGTTCCCTAAACAAAATGGTCTAAAACCAACAACTTTCGCGGCACGCCATTTATTTGTTTCTTGAAACGAACGAAATCCCAAAATGTTATGTATTTAAAATATTCACCAACAACATTCTACCTACACAAAACATCCTTTTGGATATCCCGGAATGTATATCCAGAGGCCGCGGCGCGCGGTGCTGACGGTCTGTTGCCGGATCACCCGGCGCGACGCGCGGGTGTAGATTCAGGTTCACTCATTTTGTTTACGAGCTAGATACTCGTGACAGTGACATACGCTCGGACAGACAGCTGAGTGACAGTGATAGGGTCCTCCTTTTTCACTTTAGGCGCGGAACCATAAGAATTATATTTTGAGTTCTTGTAAATTTAGTTATGTGTACTCCGTAAGAGCATAAACTCCTTATACGTAATTTAGTGGAAAGTTAATGGGTAATAAAAACGGGCCTAAACAGGTGTTATATCAAGGGAAACTTAATTAAAAGTGATAAATGCATCGAGCGAAATTCGGTCATTTAGTTACTGTCGTCTACGTAAATGCTTGTATTTCATTATATCCATAGGGTTCATGGTATTAGCGAAAAAATCTCACAGGATCTTTACCCCTGTGCAGTATTTTCTTACTTAGTTATATAGGGATCTCGCCCGTTGCAATGTATACATTTTTTTTTCAAAGAATTTATTTCAGACAACAGATTTTACAAACACATATTCCATACCTGTCTTAACTTAAAATATAATGACATTACATACTTAACTTTAACTAATTTTATGCAATGTATATGGCAATCAGGTGACTTCGGTTTGCCTGATGTACAGTCGTTATAGATGCTTGTAATTATAATATAGGGAGTATCGCACCCGCCACGACACCCCAACTGCTAACGTTACCCCTCATCAGGAGTTGACCAAATGACATTACTTTATTACTTTCTCTGTAAAACAAAATTCGTCGCCGAGCTCGAATAAATCTTGTAACAATATTCTAAGAATAATCCCTTTGATTTTACCTCCAAGTACGCAATCTTGTTTCAAAATACAATACATTTTAAAATTATAATTTATTCGTCGCCATTTAATTGTTTCGCATTTGCGCAGAAGACTTTACATCTACAATAATAAAAGACAAATCACCTGAGTCTTTAATACAAAGTGAAAGCGTAAACATTGCGTTGTCTCATAAATTGTTTTCCCGAGAAATATTTCACTTTTATAAATGTTCAATAAACAAAATGAGCATCAATTTCAAAAGAAAAACATTTGTATAGATGAAGCGATTGCATTTTACTAGTAAATATTATAATGGTACCTACGCAATTAACTTGATGGGCACATTCCGAGCTAAAAAGTATAAGAACACAGACAGATCATTCCGAATATTTTGTGTATATGAGTACTTACGAGTAGATACTAGTAAGGAAATCAAACCCAATTATTATTTCTAAATCGACTCGTATAAAAATAAGAGTCGGAAAAATAATCATTTTGTGGTTCGATTAAAGGCCACTAAATAAATGTACTTACCTAATCAAATGGCCAATATTCAATAACGTAAATATGTAATTTTATTACTGACGTAAAATAAAATAGCAGTCTATAGTGTCCTTTTACATTATACTAATTTCATTGCTTCAGTTTTATTTCTAGTTCTAAAATCTATAGTAGATGACGTTGTTCAAAATTACATAAAATTTTACTGTTAAGACCATTTCGTTTTGATGTTGCGCAGTCAAGTATTCTAAAACATCTCCCTTTCTGTGAATAAATAGCGGCCCACAGGGGCCAACTACATAGTGTAAAAAAAAAAAACTATATCATCTACTCGAACGCGGAAGATCTAAGAAACTTTTGATTATCATTCGGTATTTTATTCAACTATTACTATATCTCACATGTTGGCGAAAAGAAATTCTATCTATATAATATTCAGGTCTAGGACGGTATTATGAATTCTACTCTCGAGCTCCATCACTAACTTCCCGGCCACAGCGGCAATGGGCTATTACCGGACTAGCAGTTCGACTTTTTTTTTTATCTTTAACTAGAAACCTCTAAGCGTCAGTATTTTTTTTACCAACATTACAATTTTTAAGACCACAGTGTTGGGGGCCATTATTTCTACTAAGACTGAGATTCTGAGTGAGATAGAGAAGTTCTATGGACAGCTGTACACATCGTTGTTACAACCGGGCAACAGCAACGACCCAAGAGCTAAACTGACCCGACACTATACCGAAGATATCCCGGACATCAGTCTGTACGACATTCCTGTGACTCTCAAAAAGCTTAAAAATGGGAATGCACGGGTGAGGACGGAAATACGGCGGAGCTTCTGAAAGCGGACGATGCTTGTAGTCCTTCAGAGGCTATTTAATTCCGTCATACACTCTGGTGAGACACCGGAAGCCTGGAGCAGAAGCTTGGTCATGTTGTTCTTCAAAAAGGGTGATTAGACCCTCTTGAAGAACTATAAAGCCGATATTGCTTCTGAGCCGCGTTTATGTACTGTTTTCGAGAGTTATCTTAAACCGTCTCGCTCGAAGACTTGATGAATTCCAGCCTCCCGAACAAGCTGAAACAGATAGATGTCAGATTATACAGAAGACTGAGGAGTATAGTCTGCCCTTATGTTTGACGTATGTGGACTACGAAAAGATCTTTGATTCTGTTGATACATTGGGCGGTTGAAGTACTTATACTGTAAGGCAACGATGTTAATCCGAGCACAGCACCAGAGTACGACACCGATCCAAGTACAAAAAGGTGTATATAAGATAGGGCACTGTCATATGAGAGGTAATAAATTAATCGGATTTATTTGTAGGACTACAAAGTCATTTAAAAATACAACTACACTGTTTAAACTGTACACAACTTTAGTTCGCTGTGTACTTGAGTATTGTGCACCGATATGGTCTCCGTTCTACTCAACTCACATTAGTCGTATAGAAGCAATACAGGCAGGTTTCTTAAGATACGTGACAAAATGATGGGGCCTCAGACGGCAATTAAAATATTATGAAGACAGACTTTCGCATTTTAAGCTGAGCAGTTTACTGACAAGACGCAAGGTCATTGATTTGACGGTGTTGTATGGGATTGTCAACGGCAAATTAGATTGTGGTATGCTAGAACATATAAAAATAAAGGCCGGTGGGCGTTCTGTCCGTATACAAAAGCTCTTCTGTATTCCATTAGCCCGAAATTATGTTTCTCAAAATAGTCCACTGATCAGGATGTGTAAATTGTACAACGAGATCTGTAACTCAGATAAAGTTGATATATTTCATCAAAAGTTGGGTTCGTATAGAGATGCGCTTTATAATACACTGTGAAGTGCATTTCTGTTAGAATTAAAAGAAATGTATATTTTGTTTTATTATTATTATATTTTTTATTTATTTTTGTTAATAGCCTTACTGTGACGTTTGTATAAAATTTAATCATTGCGTTAAGATGTGTATAACTGTAATTGCATTATAGACTAGCCGTGCCCATAGGTATATAATATGTGTAAATATTTAAGTTAATATTCTGTTGTTGTGCCAAATAAATGAATAAATATCTCCTAAACTCTTCACCGCATCATTGGAAGATGTCTTCAAACTCTTGAACTGGAAGGGATACGGTATAAACATCAATGGTGAATACATTACTCACCTTCGATTTACCGACGAAATAGTTCTCATGGCGAAGTCGCTGGATGAACTTAGCACTATGCTCAAGGACCTCAATAGCATTTATAATTAGGTAGATCTCTAGATGAACATAGACAATACTAAAATTACGTTGAATTAGGTGTAAACCTAATAGGAAGCACTAAGCTCGAAGTTGTTGACGAAAAGTTGTTGAAATATATCTACCTAGGGCAGGTGATTCAGCTAGGCAAATTCAACTACGACTGAGAGGTCAACAGACGTATCCAACTCGGCTGGGCAGCGTTCAGGAAACTTCGAGACGTCTACTTGTCCAAAATACCTCAACGCCTGAAGAGCAAACTAAGATGTGGCCCTTCACTGCGGGTCGTATGGGGAAGCTCAAGGTCGCTTAGCGTGCTATGGAACGAGCTGTGCTCGGGGTTTTTATGCGTGATAGAATCAGAAATGAGGATATCCGCAGTAAAACTAAGATAACCGACATAGACCACAGGATAAGCTAGCTGAACTGGTAGTGGACTGGCTACATAGTTCGTAGAACCGACATCCGCTGAGGAAGAAATGGCGTCTCCGTACTGGTACACGCGGTGTGGGACGACCCCCCGCTAGATGGAGCGACGACCTAAATAGATTTGAAGGAGTCGATGGGTGCAGGTGGCACAGGATCAAGACGAGTGGCACTCCAGAGGGGAGGCCTATGTTCAGCAGTGGATGAATACAGGCTGAGATGATGTTGATGATTTTTTTACGAATATGAATATAGCGAGATAGCATAAAAACGAATAATATTCCGTAGAATTTACTAGCCTTACAACTAAATTACTCATTAGAATTTTTCGAAAGCAAAGCAAGGTCTAGGCTCATGTTTGTGCTTCCTGTTCGTAAAGTAGGTATCACGCGCCAAGGGTCGAATTATCCACCTGAAACTTGTCTATTTACACTGCCCTCGAGAATAGCTCTCGATTACACCAATACCTCTATTTATAAAGGATATCTGTACCATTCGGATATAAAAATACATACCTATATACATAATACGATAAGCATACGCATGTTATCGAGCCTCTGAGTTTAAGAAGTGACTTTTTTTTTATAATATGTCGGGAGGCATACAAGCATACGGCCCGCCTGATGTAAAGCGGGCACTGTAGCCTATTAACGCTTGCGATATATTTAGTATCACTCGAGCGATGCCTCCTCTGCTGCTTACACAGCAACTCCTTGGGAGCTTACTGGTGACCTCACCGACACGCAGGAACACAACAACCCTCTAGGGAGTTGTTATTTGATTGCGATTTTCTGTGAGGTGGAGGTACTTCCCCAGATAGGCTGTTTCGATGCGCTCTACCTCTCTTAAAAAATATTTTCCTTTGTGTGTTTAATCTTGTACAACGGATTAAGTTTCGAGGAGCTTTTCTATACGTTAAATTACTTCCATCTTAATATTAAGCGGCTACTGTTGCCTTTGCTAAATCTTGTAATAGTGGATAGATTACTAAGATCAACAATTGTTTTCAGGGCCACATACGTCTCGGTGCTGACGATATCAGCATTCTCCTTGGAGCGCTACTTAGCGATATGTCATCCCCTTCATCTTTACGCCATGGCGGGCCTAACCAGAGCATCCAGAATCATATTAATACTATGGACCATATCCATAGCATGCGCTGTTCCGTTTGCTCTCTATTCGGACATCAGCTACAGAGATTACCCACCAAGTAAGTAGACGTTCCTTGTATATAGTTAAAATAAGTTCATAATTGGAGAGAAAGATTTACATTATTTATTATAGGAGCTATATAAAGAATGAATAAATGAAGAATTAAAAAGAAGTATGAATATATAGTATGGGAATTAAGTGGGAGGAAATTTATGAAACGATTAAGAAAGTGATTACACGTCTAGATTGACCAAGTTGTGACCAAGATTTTCCTGCGTACACTGTGTAAAACACAGCACTGTTGTATTCCTTCTAATCGCCGCTTTCCTGAATATATTTTCGGGCTAGCATGGTAGCGTCAACTGACAGGGCACTGTAGTCCTTTGTCAGTTACCGGTGCAATTTGGGCTCCTATTTTCAATTACCAACAGGCGAAGCGGAGCCACTATGCTGAGCCAATATAATAAAAAAAGAATACGTGAAATGTAAGTAACGTTGTGCCTCCAAGGTCGCTACTGTTCTGTCTGTACCACTTTAAAAACTAGAAACTTATGTCCGACTTATTAACTTCATAACATGTAGGAAGATGGAGAATCAATGATAACGAAATTACATAGCAAATTCACCGCTACGGGTCAGGGGATAAAGTGGTAGGTAGGCGCAGCTCTTATTGGCCGTAGTTGGAGGATAAACATCACGGCACTTATTGGCTCATTAAAATATTCTCCTGTTAGCTAGTGGGCTCGAATCGTTGAGAATATTTAGGCGCTTAAATATAACGTTTTTGTGAGCGCAGGGGGCCTTCATACGCAGTCAAGTGGTTTATTTATTTGTGTTTTACGGCTTCGCAACTTTGGATCAACCGAGGGTCGAAGTTTATTTTCAAAAAGAATGTTAAAGCTCACCACCTGCTGAAAAATCCATTCTAGAAATAATGTTTTTTGTTCTGTTTGTATATATATTAAATATACGTGCATGAACGTAAAAAGGCTTGTTCTACCGTCAACGCACGTTTGTTTAGATACTGGTAAACACAAATATCTGGAAATAATTTGACACGGACACTTTTAAACCTTTATCCTACACTAAGAAAACGTCTAACACCCGTGAGAGCTCGTTGGCAATTTATTTGGCGTACTTATTTTTTATCGTATATCGTATCGTGAAGCCCATCCAGACTTAAAGACAATTTCTATCATGTAACGCAAATTTCCATTGCCCTTTGTCAACACATAAATTTGTTTTAAGCATTCCTGTAGATTGATGTTTTTTCACGTCCTTGGGGTTTTGTTATATTTATATGAATCTTATGCCACACAGCCGTTAAGTGATATTAACGTACCAATGTTCTCAGCAAAGACCCCTTTATTAAAAGGCATTTGGCGGTCGAAAGTCTCCAATTATAGATTGCACAATAGTCAGTAATCATAACAGTTTGGTCGATAGTATCGATTACTGTAATAATGTTTTACTTTGTTAATTCATTACTAGTATTATGTAATTTATAAATAAAATGTCTTTTTTATACAACGTCGGGAGGCATACAAGCATATGGATATGGCCCACCTGATTTCAAGTGGTTATCGTAGCCTATAAACACTAATACCTACATTAAGTATCACTCGCGCGATGCCACACCTGCTGCACACTTCTTAGCACTTACACAGCGACTTCTTAGGAGCTTATTGATAACCTCACTCAGTAAGGAAAGCATGAATACAACAACCCTCTCGCGAGTTGTTATTTGCGGTTTGCTGTGAGGTAGAAGTACTTCACCAGACGGGCTGTTTTGTTGCGCCCTACATCTTTTATAATATCTATAAATTTCATTCGATTAGTGTGAAAAATATATTTCTTTTTTACATTGTGTCACTATTGAAGCCTTATGTATTTGTTTTGGGCATGATAACAAATCGATTGTTACACACTGTAGTATATTATTTTTTATCATACTGTTACATATACCAAAATTAATGAACTGTTTCCGCCAATCGATACATTTGAGCAAGTATAGTTAACATCTTCCAAATCACAAAAATAGAATAGAAGCTATACGGCTAAATATGCCACTTATGAACTTTGGTAGCCAAAAATTTGGTTACAAACATTACGATTGTAATTTTACAGTTTTAAAATTCACATTATGTATTTGATATTTATGTGATTAACTGATAAGATTAATATTTTAATCGTCTAATTAATTTCATATCCTCAGTGCCAACTTCTCCATAAAATGGGTAAAGCGAGGTGTGTAAAGGCCGAATCATGTGGTGGTATCCTTTAGCTACCCCGCAAGGAACTTGGTATAAACATATATAGATAGACCTTCAGAAATTCTATATGAGAGACAAAATTCATTTCAATTGGTAATATGTGACTTTAATAAAAAAATATTACGTGAATCAATTTAGAACGGCGGCAGAGAGAACATTTTTTACCCTGTTAATATATTCACGCCCGCGATCAAAATTTCATATTCCCGTACGTAAAAACTGGTTTTATTACACCGCTGGTCTGGACAGCAGCTATGCACAGTTTATAAGGGATGTCTCTTGTGAATTGTGCATAATTTATTACTTAAAGTAATTGGACATAAGAGAAAAAGAATTGACTACCTGGTGTATATGACTACTTACCAATTTCAAGGACGTAATACGATGTAATTCTTGACGAGCTCGGTGGCGCAGTGGTGAAACGCGTTGTTACGCTACTTTGACACCAACGCTCGTGGGTTCAATTCCCACACAATACAAACATTTGTGTGCATGAACATGTCTGTTTGTCTTGGTCTGGGTATTTTCTATGTATAATAAGTATGTATTTACAAAAAAAATGTATTTACGTATGTTTATCAGTTGTCTAGTACCCATAACACAAGCTTCGCTTACTTTGGGGCTAGATGGCGCTGTGTAATTTGTGAGACAATATTTATTTTATTTATTTATTTATTATTCATTTAATCCTGGATACGATATCGTTTGGTTAGAATAGAGGAAGAAATTTTGACGAGCTCAGTGGCGCCGCAGTTAATAACGCGACTTTGAAACGCTCGTGGCTTCGATTCCCACACAGGACAAACATTTGTGCCCATGAATATGTCTGTTTGTCTTGGCAGCCCGTCTCAGAAAGTACCTACAGCAGCAAAGAAAACTGTAGTCAAATAACAAACTCCCTGGAGGGTTGTTGTGCTCCTGCGTATGAGTGAGGTTACCGGTAAGCTCCTAAGGAGTTGCTGTGTTAGCGGAGGAGAGGAGGCTTGTCGCGAGTGATACTTACTATATGAAAAGCCTTCATCAGCTACGGTATCTGTTTTACATCAGGTGGGCCGTATGTTTGTATGCTTTCCAACGTTGTATAAAAAAAAGCTCCTGAGGAATTGCTGTGTTAGCAGCGTTCATAGGTAACCACTTTCCAGCAGGTGGACCATATGCTCGTATGTCTGTCGAAGTTGTATAAAAAAAAAGAAAATAATTCGAAGAAAACAGGGACTTTCCCTGTATTCCGAGTCAACAATTGCTTAACCTGCTTACAAATAAGCATCGTCATTTTAAATTTCTATTAATTAAAATCCAAACGCGTGGTTTTCAAGAGTAGGCTGATAAGCGCATTTGGCCCTTATGACACAATCACCAACGCTCCAATTGCACCAGTTCCATGGTCACTCCTCAACGAAAATAATGAGCAGCACGATATATAGACGTAACCAGTAAGCTTGAGGTGCAAGTTGCAGCTGATTTGGCTGCGAACATCGCTTCCAGTATCATTTAGCGTACTTTCGTATGAGTGAAATGGCTCTGTTATTTAGAAGTCCTTCCACATATACGAGTTTCTATAAAAATAATAATACATGGCAATTTGATCTAAACTACTTTGTGAGCTTCCGCTACCGATTTTTTTTTTTTTTTTTATATTAATTCAGCATAGTGGCCCCTCTTTGTCTGATGGTAAGCGAAAGAGGAGCCCAAATCGCAACTGCAACTGACAACATACTACATCCCGTATCCTGTCAGTTGACGCTGCCATGCTGACCCGCAAAATGCTTCTTCACGCTTCGTTTGAAGGATCCCATATTGTAGGAAGGAGGGAACACATGTGCAGGCAAGGCGTTCCACTTTTTAATGGTAAACTAATATTAGTTTATGCGAACTAGTGCTGGCCGGCACCCACTCCCTATCGTTAGTAGATGCATGCTACAGTAGAAAAATATGCTACGAATATTCGTAGCATGTTATTCTAACGACTAACATCTACAGCGTCTGAGAATGCCCCGTGGAGAGGCGAAACACGTGTCGCCCGGACATGACCGGAGCAGCCTGGACAGCAACGGTCGCGGGCGCATGCGGTTCATATTTCAGATGGCGGACACTCACAGAGACGAACGCAGCAGCCGAGGCAAAGACGAGGGAAGAGGCCATAGCAACACGGCGGCATGCATCTCTACTAACGGTATCGGGTGGGTGCCGGCCGGCACTAGTTCGCGTGAACTAATCGGTAGCAGGTAGGCAGCACACAAACTAGTTTAGATTAAATTGCCTGTAAATTGGATTGGATTCGCAAAATAACGCATGAACCTATTAACTAATAATACATGTATTTCGTTAATGTTAATTCTTGCATTGTACAGATTCCAATTCACAATTTTATTTATTAATTATTTTTACCTCCTGGGAAGAAATTTTTTTACCAAGTAGTAAATTGTCCAAATCACGAAAACAATGATAGTCAATTGGAGTAAGGTCTGGCGAGTACGGAGGATGACGTATGGTTTCTAACTGCAGCTTCTGTAGAGTTACAATCGATTAGTGAAGATCGATTCACGAGTCGGGGCTGTTCGGCACAGTAAACATCTGCTGTTGTTGCTTGATCACAACACCTGAAAAATCTATAGCGAATGACACCATGAAGAGACCACTAAACCGTTACCATTACCTTTTTATTGGTTCGTTCTTCAAGTCGAAGTTTCCATTACGAAAGCGTTTAAACCAAAAACGCACGGTGCGTTCATTAGCAGTCTCCTCTCCAAATGCAGCATTGAATTTGCGAGCCGTTTCTGCCGAGGGTCCGTATCAGAACTCGTATTCAAAAGTTACTCGGCTTTTCGAAATATCCATCTTTCCCGTCTAAGCTAAATAAATAAAACAATTGATATTCGAAAATCAAAAGTTGCAATTTTTTAAAGAAAATCCTCATAGGCATCATGTGAAAAAAGTTTCACTCAAAAAAATATCACACTATGAAGATCAATTCAAAGTATCTATTACTATAAAACGGCAATTTCATACTTAAACCCCTATTATATATGTTTAATGTGAATTTGCTTCATTAGTTTCAATTTAACCAAACACAGATTCAATTGAACTTTGAAAGGGTGAGTTTAGATTTGTGAACATTTAGGCATATCTGTAACTTCGTAGGCATACCTGCGTAATCTTAGAAATGTTTGTATAACTAATCAGATATGTAGCAGTATTCGTGTGAATACTGCCTATAGATATACATCGCTTTCTACTTGTTAACAACGTAACTTCTTAAAGTTATAATATTTCTTTATAGTATATGGTACCTGAAATAGGTAACGTAAAATATTAGAACTTGCGGGAGATGATCGAAAATTAAATTCTGTTTTATAAAGACAGGCATGTTGTAATGAAAAAATCGTTATACTTGCTCGTAAACATTCTCATAACACGCTGACAATATGGTCTGGCTGGCCCGTATGATCATCATGATGCCCGCGGGAGCTATAGAAATTAAATGCGTATGTCCTACATTTTACTGCAGATATTATACCACTGTGTAGGCATTTTACTATTCGAAGGTTAATCATGTATTTAAAAGAGGTTTTAAGTCGTTTTTTGGTCATGCAAGACTTGTACTTACTCAACATGAGTAACAAATTAGATAATATGATATGAATTTTATTTGCGGTGATCAAGTTTACGGCAATTTTATTTTCGCCACCAGCATCCTGAGGCACTGTAGATGTAAAAACATGCTAAGAATTTTTTTCTAACTACTATTAGACGGTTATAGTAAAGAATCCACTTTTCGTCACAAGTCATAATTCGATCCAATATTCCTACATTTATGTACCGATTCAACAAGGCAACAATACGCGTTTCTTTCTGCAGATCAGTCAAATCATGAGGCACTCATATTTCAATGTCTATGAATGTCACAGAAGCGAGTGAAGTATGCAAGGACCGCGTCTTATGGCGCTCGGTTCTCTCTGCCTACCCCGCAAGGGACTTGGCGTGAAGATATACATATACATACATAAAACTGTAAGATGATGAATGGAAGATGAATGGCTGAATGAAAGAAAGAGTGATGTATGAATGTGTTTATTTATACGTGTAAATTTTTTTTTGTAATAATAAATGATAATGTAATAAAAAGAGCCTTGCCCATGGCAGGGGTGCACATATTAAAAAAAAAAAAATATGCCAACTCTGCCATGGATGCTCCGGTAGTTTCTGCCTCTGCTGCTGCGGTCGTCCTGGAACAGAAACCGCATGCACCCGACACCGTCGCTGCCACGACTGCCCTGGTTGGGTCGCTGCGACACGTGTTTCGCCTCTCCACAAGGCATCAGGCGTTGTAGACGTTAATCGTTAGAATAACATGCTACAAGTGACAAATCCACCGTAGTGAATATTACACCACGCTTATACATATACACCCTTATATTGAATTGAGGGTGGGAGTAAACGGGGTGAGTGAAAAGATATTTAATAGAGGAGAGTCGCTTAGGTACGTCAGTTCGTTCATGAGAGTAATTTTAGAATTTCTATGTTTAATCATAATTATTCTCTAGTATTTAGTTTTAAACCTTTATCTATGATATGTAAAATTTGATATGTATTAGTGGGGGATAAAGTACGTCATTTGCCTATGAGATGTCCGGCGAAGTGCGACCTTCTGTGTGATGGTTTTTATATGCCGATACGTGTCCGTGAAATCATTTTTGAAAATTACGAGTAGTTTGACCGATATAAACATGTTCACATTCATCGCAGAACAGCTGATAGACTCCGGATTTATTATTTGGCGGGATTATATCTTTTGTGTTACAAAGTGATTTGAGTGAATTATGGGATTTGAGAGCAACGTGTATGTTATTTTAGTAGTTTCGTCATCCACTTGTATGTTCATAATCGACAAAATTATGACAAATTATTTGGCTATATGTTGCATATGGCATACAATAATTAATAATATTGCCTTTAACGTGGTTACTTAACAAAGCGCTTAGATTAGAACCTATTCTGTCTGAGAATACAATGGTTTCGCTGTTAGAACCTGAACTATTGCCACAAATACCTCAATTTAGACACCACCACCGAGCTCGTTATCATTATTCTTAAAATATATATATTTAGGTTGTAGTACTTAGATTTACTAATATACCTAATTAATATTAAAATAATAATTCAAGTAATTTAATTAAATACATACACAAGTTTAGATACTCGACTTATTTACTTTGAAGTTTCGAGTCTCCAGACAAAATATCTCTCTTGAAGG
The DNA here is from genome assembly GCA_947507595.1 of Pyralis farinalis. Lineage (NCBI taxonomy): Eukaryota > Metazoa > Arthropoda > Insecta > Lepidoptera > Pyralidae > Pyralis > Pyralis farinalis. The sequence continues at coordinate 10,673,364 of OX382258.1, read as the reverse complement.
GCTTAGTAAATTACAGTTGAGGAGTGCTACAATGTCTAGAGTCTATCGAACCCCTCCAATTGAATCTCTACTCTCATTAAATCTATTTACAGTCATTACCCTGTAATCCCGCTTCTAAAGGGCTTGTTAGTCCTTTATGTATTCCTACTTCCGGTTTAAGAGAAGCGAGTGTGAAATTTATACAAGCCTCCGTAAATCATAGCTTAATTTACTCCTGAATAGCAGGAATAAATTAAAAATGTTTAACGTTGTTATTCGCAGAGTGTGTGCTGGTATGTAATTTGCAAAGTAGTGTATTTTCTATCTATTTAAACCTTCACGATAAGTACCTTACAGAGAATACTAGGCGTTTTTGATTCAATACTCCACACTTTTTTTTAAGTATTACTTGCGCGATGCCACTTCTGTTGCTTACACATCAACTTGATAGGAGCTTACTGGTGACTCGCTCGCACGAACATAACAAGCCTCCATGGAATTGTTATTTGGCTGCGATTTTTTGTGTGGTAGTGTTACTTCCCCAGATGGACTGCTTTGTTGCTCCCTACCTCTCTGAAAAATACGCTGACCGAGATAAACAGACATGTTCATGCACACAAATATTTGTCCTGTGTGAGAATCGAACCCAAGTGTTGGTCTCAAAGTAGCGTTACTAACCACTGCGCCACCGAGCTCGTCATTTCTCTGTACTTGCTTCTTTAATATTTTCAGCCCTTTTCATGCACGCTCGCTGGATCCTGATACGTCCTTTTGATAACGGTCATTTGTATGCTATCTTATGCTATGTACCTTGTATACGTAGTTCTATTCTATTTTTATAGTAGGTAGGTTAGCGATACTAAGAAAATAACTAGTAGCGTTACTGACCGCGTACCATGCAATCACGCGGCGGATGCTACTGCGTCGGTATACCTTGGTATGATAGTCGCGAATATACCAAGTTTTCTTAGGAACGCGTGGAGTTGAAATTAATATCGAATACTGTCGCCGCCAAGTAAGTGGTTACAGACTTACACTTATGTGGATGAACATATATATTTGCCAGTGGATAAAGAATCGTCCTTTTGACCAAAAGGTCACTGGTTCGAATCTTGACATGCACCACTAATACAAATACACGTTTTCGGATTGATGTACATATTCGCAATTTACATGCAATTTGATTTAACCTGCTTTTGTGCTTCCGCCATCAATTAGTTCATGCGGCCTAGCGCCGGTCGGCACTGACCTGGTCCTCGCTGCGACACGTGTTTCGCCTCTTCACGGGGCATCATCAGGCGTTGTAGACGTTAATCGTAAGAATAACATGCTACAAGTGACAAATCCATCGCAGTGACGTCCCTTATATTGAATTGAGGGTGTGGGTGGATGGTGTGAGCGAAAAGATATTTAATAGTGGGGAATTGTTTACATCAGTCTGTTTGTTCATGAGAGTAATTTTAGAAGAAGGGACCTTTCTGGGCGATCGCACTTCGCCGAACATCTCATAGACAAAGGATATAATTTATCCCCCACTCGTACGTATCAAATTTTGCATACCATAGACAAAGGTTTAAAACTAAATATTGTCTCAGATCATACGCCAATGCGAACTGGCGTAGGATCTGAGACATTGAAGGCCAAGTACTCTGTCTTCTCACATTTAGTTTAAGACCGCCGTTCTCAAGGACTCTCTCCAAGCGTTCACTCGTCGCACCAGGCGCCCCCTGTCTGGACGCATACAGGGGGCGCCTGGTGCGACGAGTGACAGCCAGCGCAATATCGTCAGCATACATGAGCAACCACGGAGACAACTCATGTGTATCTCTGATGCTGTGTATGTTCATAATGTATCTACATATTCAGTTGGGCCGCTCCAGCGACGGCCGCCTGAATCCTATCCCAGTGGTGCTGGATTGGTTCGCCGTCGATACCAGTGCACATATCGCACGTAGCCTGTGGCATCTGCAGTGCTCAAAGCGACTCTCCTTGGGCTTCGCGCAGAGGTCCATTACAAGGAGACGATATTATGCATTGAGACTCTCGCCGGGTATGACCTTTTAGTTGGCTACTTTGCTGATGTGGTGCCTCTTGGTGAGTAAGAAATCAATTTGGGTAGCATGCACTCCGCTCCTGTAGGTGATTAAATGTTCGGATTTCTCTTTGAAGTATGTATTCACGATGGCCAGATCGGCAGTCGCACAAGTCCGGAGGATATCTTCATCCTTTGCGTTACGAGTACTGTATCCAAAGCCACCGTGAATATACTCAAACCCCTCCCTCACCTTATCCACTACATGACCGTTAAGAACACCACCTAAAATGATCCCCTGTGGCAACAGGATACCACAAAGTACTGTACCGAGTCGATTCCAGAACCTATTAGCTTCGCTACAACCGGTCTGCGGCGCGTAAGCACTTATCAAATTCTTTCCACCGAGTCTCCTGAAGGAACGCCACGATCACTTTTTGCCTGGAGAGCACATTGGCCAGCTCCCCCGCGCGTCTAGTCAGCGTGCCAATGTTCCAGGTCGTGAAACGGATTTTCCTTTTGGCTCGCGTGTCTAGCCGTGCTCGCTTATTGCGCGGTAGTCCTTGTCCACTTATCACAGGAGTCGGGCGAGGCTCCTGCGCGCCGTTTTGCGGCAGCGCCCTATCCGTGACACAAGATCTTTTCTTTCTCTCCATAATAAAATTGGCTTGAATTTTGGCTTTTACTGAAGCGACTGCCATCCGACCTCCCAATTCAGAAGAGAGAGCCCGCGCCAGAACCTCGTCTGTCGATCAGCAGGTGCACTAACCAAAAAATATAGGTAAGGTTGTCTTGGAATCTGTAGACATTGGTGGGGTCCACTATAGGGTACTTTCCATTGACCAAGCATCATGAAATTTGGCAAGAAGCAATGTCACGTAGCACAAGTAAACGGAAAATCCAAAACCGATGGAAGTTACATCTCAAATAATATTTCAGTTACAAATGTATTTGCATTGGTAAACTAACTGTGATGTACAAGCATATGTAGTTACAATGTATGGGGACCGCAGTTTTTCAACGGCAAAGTTAAGTTTCTATGCTCAATCCAGTTCATGTTTTCGTTAACTCAATGTACCATACATTGAGTTAACGAAAACATAAACTGGATTCACAGTTCATGCTCAAAATAAAATAAACACTACGCAAACTAACACCATACTGGACAACGTTTTTTCCAACTTCAATGTACAATGCGGTACTATTTATTCCTTTTTTAGTCACCACGTACAAATATGGTTTAAATTTAATACATTAGTAAATATATTATAGTTTTGATATTTAATTTTATATTTCACCTATAAAAACGCTAATACTGTTATTATATTATATATTTTGGGGATTGATTTTGGGAACGGGAAATTTACAATATAATCGACAAAAATACGATAAATCTTCTAGATTCGATTCCCGTGATGAACGAAATATTTATATACCTACAAGTCTGTACGGAACCCTAAGTACGCGAGCGCGACTCCCACTTGACATTTTTTCATTCCACTAAGTTGGTCAATTGATGATGATCATTAAGTTAGTTCGTCATGGTATGCAGTTACAATTATTTATCATACTGGACAACGTGCAGGGGAAGTTGGATTTAAAGAAGATAGTGAGTGATTTACACTTTAAAATATATCACTCCAAACGCTAAACCCTCTAAACTAAAAGTGAATTAAACAATTTTTAAGGAAAGGAAAGTCAAAAACAGGAAGTCTTCCTGCGACCACGGACGCTTCAAAGCGTTCGAAACGTCAGATTCAACAAAATACGCGATATTTCCGTTAAAAATTGTTTAATTCAATGTATAACAATCGCGAAAACCTAAGACAATACTAAAAGTGAAATTAAGCAAACGGGTGTACTACGGGTATACATAAATCTATAAATATAAATATATATATATATTCTTTTATTCTTAAGGAATATATGTACTATGTATATATCTCATTTTGCGGATACAAACTAAAAATAATTAAACGCAAAATCCATATAATCCACGTAGATCTCTCCATTTAGGATTCTTAAGAGCATCAAATTGCTTTTCGGTATGTAGCATATCAATTACCTACAGTAAAAAAGGAACAATATTGGCTTTATTCATTGTTAAATCTTGCTCAACGAATGGGCGTACTACGCCTACTCCTAAAGCTATTTGCAGCTTTTACTTCCTCTAGTTAACCTTGACTATTTGTCCTAATAGAGGTAAAAATTATTACCTTTCTTGCTTGCTATGAGTTCGTTCAATATTCCATAAAATCTATGTTTTACATTCATATCGATTTGTAAGTAGCTTCCTCACAGTAAAATATAATCAAACTAGCTGCTGCCCGCGGCTCATCCCGCCTGGAGTCAAATAACGTAGCCTATGTGTTAATCCAGATTATAATCTATCTACGTGCCAAATTTCATCCAAATCCATTTTCAGCCATTTAAGCGTGAAAGAGCAACAAATATCCATCCATACATAAAAACTTTCGCATTTATAATATTAGTAGGATATCGAATTAAACTCACTTTCGAACTATAAATTACTTTAATAAAATATCAAAATCACAAACAGAAAATGAAGTAACTTACGTGTTCAAACGTGTTCAACGATCGACTGAGGTGGTAAAGGGGGTGGTACAGGAAGCGGGGAGTTGCAATCTGCCCGCGAGTTCGAGCGAGACGATGTGGTGAACACATACTGACATGTCTGTTTATCATTTTTGCCAGAAATAACTTATTTATGCTTTGTGGCGAAGTACGTATAGACGTGACGCGAGAGCGTGCCCAACTGAATGCGAGGTGGGCAATTACCTTACTTTCGTATTGCCATTCTAGAGCGTGTACGACGTATCTATGACTATAAAAACATCTTAGAGTCTACTCAGGAAAAATGGTTGGATAAGGCAAAAGTAAAAAAAAATACATACGTCTCAAATCGTGAAGAATAATAATGTATCAGATTTCATACAAATTCGACAAGCAGTTATACCCTACAAGAAACTGCTGTGGGAGACAAAAAATAATCTTAAAGATAACTACAAATATATCTGGTGCAAGAAGGGCAATTATTATTATAGCAAGATTAGGCAAGGAGGACAACTCAGAGGTGAAAATTATCAAAACAGAAGAAGATATTAATATTTTAAAGCTAAGTTAATAGATAGATCTACTCCTTGTTCCGTTTTTCTGTCCCATTCCTTTGCAGGGTCTTCCCTTATCTATATCTAATATCCAATAACAGTAAAAATGTTACCTTTAAATAACCACATTGATATAATGGAGTTTAATGATTGCGCAAACTTAAACGACTTTACAGATACCATTACTAACAATCGTATTAATCTATTATGTATACACGTGAACATAAGGTCCCTGATTAAGAATTTCAATACACTCGAACATGACATACTCTCCAGTAATAAATGTGTGGACGTGGTGGTAGTAACTGAGGCTAACATCTCTGACTCGGTGTCTTCTTTATATAACCTAAATGGCCACCATATGTACACGCGATTGCGAATTAATCAGAAAGGTGGTGGCAGAAAGAGTAAAATAAGAATCCAATTTTACCCCGCTGACAAAAACTATTTCAAAAATTCAGATCTCGTAAATTTATAAAAATACAAAGTTGAGACTTGAAACATATTTCTGTAGATCTGAACCTTACTTGACACAGTTAATTAGAATATCCTAAAGTTACTACTTCATGGATTTTGTATGGAATGTTTTAACCGTAAGTTGAAATGTATGATCCACTAAAAGAGATATAAATTTTGATGCCACGAATCTGCTTTCTTAATCTGAAACATAAACAATGTTTTTTTCAACAAATTTGAACATAAAATCTTTCTTGAACAAAAAAGTGATATTTCAAATAGTAATTTCTTACTTAGATTATAGCTAATACCAAAAACTCACAAAGGTAACCCTGAACTAATTATAAAATTACTCCTGAAAGTAAGGTAAGGTAATAATAATATAAGGTACTGAAAATTACTTCGAATTTTTTGTCTTTAAGCCTGATTATTATCATTTCCTTTTGACTTTGTCAATTTTTATTCATCTGTATATTGTTCATGTCTTTTCTACTTTCTCTTCTTCTTCTCTTCTCGCTTACTCTCCTTCGTTTTTTTGTTTCATATTATCGGCGGTTGACAATTTTGTCTTCAACTATTCCTTTAAAAAAGAATAGAAAGGTCTTTTTTTATTGTATTTTACTATTTCATTCACCGACTTAATCCACAAATATCATCATATTGGAAACTTATTTCTATCTTCCTAGATAATCCCTCATATTAGTAGCGAAAACCGTATGAAATCAGTACAGTTCTTTCTGTCATTACAAACACGCACAAGCGCGGTCCGGGACTTTAATTGATAACATGTAGATGTAGTACATATAGGTGTAGTGTATTGATGGTTGTTTACACCGTTTAACCAGTTTTTTTTTAAAGAGGGTCTCAATTGGTCAACCAGTATGATATATTTTTGAGCGTATGTTATGCGATATCTTCGCCAATTATGAATCATTAAAAAAAATACATTGGGATTTATGGTCTAAATTCCTATTGGTCCCATAAAAAAAAATATTTAAGTAAATTTTGCGTTTTTTATCATTTATTCTTAGTCAATTTTCTAACTCAGCACATAAAGCGTGACACACTAAAAGTTGGAAGTGAAAATAACAAAATCACCGATTTTGGATTTGCTTTCATTTACGCCACTCCATTTATCTGACTATATTATATTATACGCTATGCCGATTTATTCGCCTACAATAAAAAATCAAGTGAATGTTCTAAATCACTATTGGATGTACTCGCGTCACTCACCAAGTGACGACAAAATAAACGACTCTTCGATACAATTTGTTTGAGGAGGCATTGAACTCCTATATGGAAGAGCGAATATTATTTACATATTCAAGTCAGTCACCTGTTAAAGATTGTTGCTATTCATGAGTACATTCGCATCCTCTATTCCTAATACTTATACCTATCGTCCGTATAATTTTGACTGCATCTTAAATTTGACATCAAGCTATTAATCGAGGTTCACTGCAACAGAACAACGAGTAGCATAGTGTAATTGTCTAAGAAATACTTATTGGATAAATTTGTGTAGATTCAACGAAAACAAAAGGAAATTTGGTCTCTGGTGATGAACAATACAATCGAATCGGCAGTCGACAATCGAATGCTAACTGACCGTCGGTGTCCGTATGGACAGTAGTTCAGGATGGGTTCTATACAAAGTGATGTAATTATATTGCTTGTAATACATTACGTATCATTCGAGCAATGCCACCTCTGTTGCTAACACAGCAACGCCTTAGGAGTTTATTGGTGACCTTATCCACACGCAGGAACAGAGCAGACAATTCAGAGAGTTTATTTATTTATTTTTTATTTATTTATTTTTTATTTATTTATAAATATTTATTTCTCCCATAAATTGTACAAGAAACAGAATATTACAGATTGCTTTGTTCATAGTTATGGAAGATTGGTGCCTAAGCTAGGCAAGCCTGTATTTCAGGACACCAGCCCTCCACCCTAGGTTATTGGCTTAGTGAAACAATATTCCAATTTCAGTAACATTAATTAAGTTGTTATTCGGCTGCGGTTTTCAGTGAGGTGGAGATACTTCCCCAGACGGGCTGTTTTGATGCACCCTTTCTCTCTTAAAAACATACAGACTAAGACAAACAGACGTGTTCATGCACACAAATGTTTGTCCTGTGTGGAAATCGAACCCATGAGCGTTGATGTCAAAGACGCGTTATCAACCGTTGCGCCACCGACCTCGTCAAAAATACCTCAGTGTAATTTTTTTGCAAGGTGACGTGTAAAGTTTAATGATGTGTGTGATACTGGTAGGATGTGTGCTTTGTGGGAAATAATTTGAATGAAATTGGCTCTGTGGGATATAATTTAACTCAAATGAAGAGATCATGCAAAAGACGTTGAGATAATGTCACCATATTTAAGGTACCGAAAAGTTGGAGAAATGTTGATTGAAGCGTAGGTATTGATAAAGGCGGAGCAAGGGAGAAAATAAATAAAAGCTCATATAAAATTTCTAATCCTTGGTCAATTTTACACGAATTGTCACTTCCATGGAGGCATCCATTAACAAAAGACTTTAGAAAATAAATCACCAGGCGTGTAATAAACGATGAAAGTTTGTATGAAAATCTGTCTGTTTAATGCTTTACTTGGGACTAATCGGTTTTCATACAAACTTTCATAAATTAAAGTGTATTTGCTTCTTGGTGCAAATCCTGTATGTTATTTATTTGGCTGCGGTTTTCGGTGAGGTGGAGGTAATTCCCCAGACGGGCTGCTTTGATGCGCCATACCTCTCTTAAAACACCAAGACCAAGAGACATGTTCATGCACACAAATGTTTGCCTTGTGTGGGAATCTAACCCACGAATGTTGGTGTCAAAGTCGCGTCATTCACGACTGAGCAACCGAGCTCGTCAAAATATGATCCTGTATGTTTGTCTCGGTTATATTTTTTGCGCGCATAACACGTAAATATAACATTGAGATTCTACAACTTGTAAGTTACTCTTAGTTTCCAATTTCGACTTTGCGTTTCTTATATTGCACTGTCGTAAACGAACCCTCCTTATCATTGTCATTTGAGTACATGTTATTAGTCGGAACACTACTGCTTCACGCTTCTCCTTATTGCAAGTTGATACGGAAGACACGCCCGGTCTACTGTGGTGCATACGGGATCCCTTTCACTTCTCTTTCATAATATTCCTTTTTATTGGGTTCTCGGTCATAATATCACGATATGTGGGGGTATGCAATTCTTCAGAATCATCAACGGGGATACCTCGCGTGTGGGGTGTGATCCACGTACAGGAGGCAGCGGCGGTGTCGTACGCTATTGTAATTTATGGTAACTTTTCGGAGTAGTTGACACAGAATCCACATGTACTGCTTTATGGTCTTTGATAGACGATTGCATTTCCAGTATCTCCAGTCATTTTTGCCTGGAATTGTGTCATTTCCTCCTCATGGCTTTGTCATGCATGTCTTTAAGGAGCTGTGTGACATCCACATAGTCAAAAGTAACTAATGGCAAGCGGTTTATATCCTTCGCCATAAATACCGGCTGGCTATCAGCTGGGTCCACTTCCCTCATTAACTTAATGACATCTTTAATATTTTTCTTCTTCTTGTCGTCTCCTATTCTTTGTATGTTTCTAAAGCCATTACCACAGGCTTTATATAACTTACTTTTAATTTCTTCTATTTCATAGTCACTGTAGTTCGCAGCACAAATCTGCACTAGACTTAACTCGTCCAAGAGGTCTATTTTGAAAGAATGCTAAAAATTTGTTAATAATACGAGTTTCCGATATTTCTTATTAACTTGGACCACAATAAATTGAATGATCAAGCAACTGCACGTCCGAGCGGCACTGTAGCTCGACGCGGAAATAAGGCATTATTTATATTTAGAGCACTGATGGCCTAGATTAGAACCAGTCTATTAACCGACTATTTTGTAAAAAGAGACTATAGACTCATTTTGTAAAAAGAGTGATACTCATAGCATAAATACTAGATATAAGCATAATCTTGTGTTACATGCAAGCCGTCTCCACAAAATAAGTAATTCTTTTATGGGGCAATGTATACGGTTCTATAACAAACTTCCCAGCAATATAAGAGAATTGTCAATAAACAAATCTAAAACTACTATTAAAGCCAAATTGTGTAGCAGGGCATATTATAAAGTATCTGACTATATTAATGATAAAAATGCCTGGGAGTGAGTCGATCCAATTATAATGTAATTAATAAAATATGTAAATTTGTTTGGACACCAAAAGAGGGATGCCTGAGTTTTTTGGCAGTATTTTTATCAGTGCTCACCTAGTCATAAACTGCACGGTAGGGAAAAAAATTGTGACGATTCCAAACAAATGTAGCCATTTTTACGGAATAAAAAGATTTTGACTTTGACTTTGACTGGTCTGTTTATCAGGCTGAATTCTTGTGTATGCATGCACCGCCAACCTCATGTTACAAGTACGTACATACTCATTACGTACATCATTGACGAGCTCGATAGCGCAGTGGCGAAACGCGCTGTTACGTTACTCTGATACCAACGCTCGTGAGTTCGATTCCCACACAGGACAAACATTTGTGTGCATGAACATGTATGTTTGTCGTGATATAGATAATTTTAAGAGTGGTAGGGCGCATCACGCAGCCCGTCTGGGGAAGTCTCACGATAGAAAATCGCAACCAAATAACAACTGCATACAGAGTTATTGTGTTCCTACGTGTGAGTGAGCTCACAAGTAAGCTCCTATGGAGTTGCTGTGTTAGCATCAGACGTGGCATCGCGCGAGTTGTACTTAATGTATTTCAAGCGTTTATAGGCTACGGTAACGGCTTTACATTAGGTGGGCCGTATGCTTGTATGCCTCCCGAAGTACACTAAAAAAATACGCTAGGCGGTAAAGGAAAAATCGCGAGGAAATGCACCGCACGAAATGAAACATATTTCGAAACACGTGTGGGCTAACTTAATAGAGGTCTGGTTATCACTCTGGATCATGGAGGTCTAACAGCAGTCGATCAGTATCTTAGTCAAATCCTTGGGTTTAGTGGGTAGCGGAGCCCGCCAATCCTAACGGATTAGGAAATGGGATAACGCAAGGAAGAACAAATTCGATATACAGACAAACTTACAAAGTAAAACTTAAATTGAACCAATACGTTGGAGCTGTTTCCGATATACACGAAACGTATTAATATAAATTTATTTTTCTTATTTATATGAAGGGGACGTCAGAAGCCCTATAAACCAGTGAGCGAGCATGAAAATAGCAATGAATTTTAAAGAAGTCAGCGAGGTGTAAAATATTACATCTTATGGTGCTCGTTCTTTGTGTCTACCGCACAAGGAATCTGGCGTGAAGATATGTAGATAGATATATAGATATTTTTATATATGAAATAAGCCACGTGCAACAGCTAGTAATAGAAAGTTCTAACCACGTTATGTGTCGTTGAATTGGTGAGACATTTCACAGCTGCCACTAACTTTAATTTGATTTGTCAAAGTTGGTAGACGTTTTTAATTTATCATACATGTTATTTAACTTTGATAAGGTTCATCAGATAGTCGTATTTGAATCTGAACTATAATTTAATACTCGTCGCAAAGTTCAAAGCATCAGACGAACTCTCAGTGTCAACGTCCAAGGCATAGTCATACATTTATTCAAAATATTTTCTGAGACGTGATATCTTCCAGAAAGTTTTTTTAATTTGAAGTATATTTTAAATTAAAAGAATAGTATGGAACAGAAAAGGAAGATAATGGTGTTTGAAAGAGAAGAAACCTGAACCAATGTAAGATTACTGTTGATGATGGGGTGTTGGAACAAGTGGATAAGATTGTACATCTTAGACGCGGTTTTAGCAGGGATGGAAAGTATACTGCTGATGTGGAAAGATGAGTGGGTTTTGAGAATAGTCTGAATGGAGCGTTGGGAATACTTTTTGGCAGTAAAAGCTTGACGCAAAAGGCGCAGCTATGCTCAACGCAGTGCTAGTCCTAACACTAACTTATGGAAGCGAGAGCTGGGCATAGCAGAGAGAACATGCAAGTAGAATAAACGCGGTCGACATGAATATACATCTTAAAAGATTTAAGCTTTGTGGTGAAGCATGTATAGCCGCGACGCGAGAGCGCGCTCAAATGGACGCGACTTGGGCAATTACCTTACTTTCGAATTGCCATTCTAGAGCCTGTACGACGTATCTATAACTATACAAACTAAGTAAATAAGAAGCGGTTCCCTCGGGATACTGGGATACATGCCCACGCCAGAATTTGGTCAATAGGCCGTTTGTTCATTCACAGAGCTAACACTGTTCTACTTTAACTTCTTCTACACACATTTTTAATTAGTATAAAAAGTATATTTCGCATCAAAGTACTTAACCAAATTGGATCCATTTCTCTGCACGTCATCCGTGAGCCCTTAACCTCCATTCCGATACGAATATGAGTTAACGACCTGCTGAGTACCAATTGTTGAGTGACAGGATTGTATACCGATATGATTTCAATATGAAAAACAACCAGTCCTTTGAAAAACATATACATATACAGTTAGTAGATTCAGACGTTATTTTGTAAAAGTAACATGCAATTTTATCTAACCTGCTTTGTTTGTTTAAAGGAAGTAACCTTCTTAATAAAGGAAATAAGTCTTCCTGCGACCACAGGCGCTGCAAAGTATTCGAAACGTCAGGTTCAACAAAATAAACAAAACACGCGATACTTCCGTTAAAAATTGTTTAATTCAAGGAAATAACCTGTCAATCAATTCACCACTACGGGTCAGGGTGTAAAGTAGAACACACAACCATTATTGGCTAGTTCGCGGATCAACATCGCAGCACTTATCGGCTTATTGGTTAAATATTTTCCAATGCTACGAAATTCGTAGCATGTTATTCTTATTCATGGCGTGTAACCACGGCGGTAACGGCATGCATATACTAATAGTAGTGGGCGGGTGTCGATCGGCGGTAGTTCACTTGAACTAATTGGTTGCGGAAACGCACAGAGCGGGTTAGATTAAATTGCATGTAAAAAATAAGAGCACGCAATTCAGGAAACTATTAAAGAATCTCGTAATAAGTACCTACGTTTGTTAAAATTAATACTGTAATGGTACCAGCACATCTTATCGATAATAAGATTGCGTAATATTATTCAAAATTGGAATGGTTTAAAATTCCTTAAGATTGTTGTATGGTCGAAAGCAACGTGGCTGTGCGCACATGTGCAAACCATTATTTTTTGTTAGCTGGCATCGAGCCCGTCGAGCTATGCAATCAAATTAGGGTTACCCAAGGCTATAGAACAAAACCACGTAAGATATGTTGATGTTTTGGTGAAATTCGAAAATTGACAATGAATACAAGATCTAAACGATCTGTTGGAAATAATTATAACGAGTAATAGATGTTTGAGAATAATTGGATTACAAGTGGTTCGACGCAATTTCTGCCCCAAGGAACAGTCCTTGGGTGTGACAGACAGACTCAGTCTGGAGTTTATTCGGGTATTTAGAATAAGATCTAAAATTTGGTACTAATCACAGTTAATTAGCATGTGTAAATTATGCATTATTCGGTAAATTAAGTTAGTTGTAAGGCCTAGTCTGGAGTGGAGAATGTGTACGGAACCTTGCGTTTAAACACAGATCGGCGTGGCGGTTTTACGGGGGTGAAGTACGCGGGGTTTTGTCGTGGACTATATAGGAATGTGAATCGTTGAGACTTGACACAATAGCCAATACTGACGGTGAGGCGAAACGTATTTCGGGAATTCTTAAAACTTGGTACTTTTGTAACTTAAGCAATCAGTATTCGTTGGGCTATTAGGCTATAAGATTTGTTAACCAATTCTTATAGTTTTCTTTAAATTCGCGATAGTTTGTTTTAAAGTGGCTTGTTATTAAGCAGTATCGACACATTTCAAGCACCGTGGTAAACTGACTGTGACAACTGAGCGGAGTTTGAAGTGTATAGAATCAAATACACGATTTAGTACGGACAGGTAAGCCGTGTCTAGATCTTCCCACATTACACTAGGGAAACGCTTTGCTAGCTCGAAAATAAAGCGCTGGTGAAGTGTACACATACATTTATCGAATGTCGGGGCGACTATGAATCCCTAGATTTGAGCAATTTATTAATTGCGGAAGATCTAGGCTCACGTGAGTCTGCGTGAGCCACATTCGAAGTTAACGGGCCATAGAACTAGGAGATCAGATACACACACGCCCGTTGGCTGTCTACACAAAGTTATATACACATATATATATTTTATAACACAACTATCTATACACAACGTCCTTAGACACACTCGCGTTAGGGCGTTAGGTCACATCCCGGGTCTTGTTTCTTTAAATCCGCGATAGGTTCTGTTAGATAATTAGGAGTAGGATTAGAGAATTTAAGTTGTAAGGTTCCGTATAGAATCCATTGTCGACTAAGTTATAAATAAGTGCTTGTTCGCATGAGTTTGAATGTTTATTGAAAAAGGTGGTTGGTAGTATAAGGAACTCGCGATTTTGACTATATAACGCTCTCATTTTATTTCTTTTGGAAAAAAAAAGAGGATATATTTATATCAGTAAATGTAACATCATAGTGTGCGGTAAAGATTAATCAGTGTTAGCCCCGTGGTTTTGAACATCGATTAATTTTGGTTGGGCGTCCGTGGCGGATCATGTCGGGCCTGTAGCCAGTTCTGAATGCACTGATATCAGACGGTTATTCACTCGACTGATATGGTTGGGTACCGTACACTTTACAATAAATGATGAAGTTTCTTTAAAGTACAGTAAGGTTGAAATGCCATAAACACGAGAGCATAGCTTGCGCGATAACGTCCCGCGTGAATAAGCAAAAGAACGCTATAAGCGTCAATAAACTTTGATTTCCGATAAGCTTGTAATTCGTTCGTATAACGAGAAAGTAATTAACATGTCTTTAAAATGTTAAGGCAATCCGCCGAGTGTATTCAATTCACTCCCATCCAGTCCCATTAATTGGTAAAACCCGATCAGGGTTTAAGAGCTCTTACACAATCAATAATGCGCACATATAACTTATAATATATAAATTATACCAATGGACTTGGAATATTTAAGGCTTGGAGCAGTGGCTATTAGTTGCAACAACAAATATTAAATAAAAGTCGTACGCACACAAATACATGTTTATATAAATACATTGTTTCTTTGCGAAGAAACCAGCTCCAAAGACCTTAGCTGTGTGTTGGAAATCCCGGCCAGGGTAAGCAAGCCACGATATAAATATTATAATACAACCCACACACATGCAAATAAAAGTTCGACTAACCTCGAGCTTATGGGCGGATTTCCATTATTAACTCGTATATACGACACTAGGCACTAAAACATCGAAATATCTTACATCAATATATATATATATCAACAAATCGAAGTAGAGCTGTTATTTCAACTGTACATAGGCTGGGAAGATAGGGCTTTAGGTAAATACAGAATACATAAGACGATACTAGGTAGCATAGGTAGGGCTTGATCACGAAACGCATAGGTAGAGCTTAAAACTGAGATTAGGTTATCTAGGTAGGACGTAATATTAAACACATACGTAGATCTTAGAACAGGTACATTAAAGAAGTATAGGTTAGGCACATAAGTAGGGAATTTAGGACATTAGGTAGGGAAGATTTGTAGAGCTTAGCAAGGCAGAAACGGTTAGTTCGTTAGGTAAGATAATAATAACAAAATAGCAATAGAATTAGATAGGATTCATCAGTAGCAGTAGGTGTAGTTAAATAGTAGGTAGTGAAAATAATAGTAGGCAGATAGGCTGGACACGCTCCAGTCCATTAAATTTGGTAGGAGCCAATAGGCATATCGGTGAGTAGGCTTAGGCGTGCTGCATGCATGTCCACTACATCCACTACATCCACATAGGTTTCATTCCGTTTACATCCCGAGGCAAAAGCAGTAGGTAGGTAGGGTGGGTCGCGCTGAGGTCCAGTACATCTGGTGCTCGTGAGCAAGGATCGAAGACAAGTAGTTACTACGGCTAAACACAACGTAATTTATATAATAAAATCAAGCATATCGGTTATTTAGATAGTTTGCGGTAACTGTGTTACATCAGGCGAGGTTTGGTTTCATATGACAAGCATATCGGCTATTTAGATAGTTTGCGGTAACTGTGTTACATCAGGCGAGGTTTGGTTTCATATGACAAGCATATCGGCTATTTAGATAGTTTGCGGTAACTGTGTTACATCAGGCGAGGTTGGTTTCATATGACAAGCATATTGGCTATGTAGATAAGTTTGCGGTAACTGCTTAACATCAGGCAAGCTTAAGCATAGACACAACATAAGAGTAAAAAGAAGACTAGCATTCAAGCTATATACCTAGGTTTCAATAAGTGGTTGCTTTTTAGAATAGTAACTGATATATTCATAGACAGCGGTGTGCATTTGCCATCAGGCAAGAGGAAAATAAAAGTTAGCAATCGAATTTACAAATTGTTTGTTAGTTATCGGTTCTGTAAATTAATGTAGCAAACATTAAATTGGTTGCCGCTTAACATAAGTTAGATAGATTTATCTTTGAAACAAGCATACAAATAATTAGTTAAAGTTAGCGAAGTTTGCGTTAACTGCTTAGCATAAGTTAGATAGAGATATCTTTGAAACAAGCATACAAATAATTAGTTAAGGTAGCAGGTCAGAATTTTTTTTGTAATCAAGTGTGAGCAAAAGGTCTCTCTCGGTTTCCGTGAAACCGACATATGGTAGTAATAAAACATTTTTGAGACTCTCATAAGCAACATGTTTTGTGAACAGGTCAGAATTTTTTTTTGTGGAAACAAGAGTATTGGGTTCGGTTTAAGTGTCAATTTTATAGTTACCACTTGTTTCGGTTTCAAGTGAGTTAGGGTTGGTATTTTGTTATACTCGTATTACAAAAGAAAGGGATTCTGGATTGTTGAAACAACTATTATGTGAACGTTTGCATAAGAGTGTGGTAGATTGGAAGTTAGTTTATTACGGTTAGGTTAGACGGTTGCGTACGTTAGTTATTATGGCTAGGCGATGACCTCGCAAGACTAGATTGGGGGTCCAAAACGAGTTGAGCAATGATCTATTACAAAGTATACTACAGAGAGTGATAGCATTAGAAGAAAGGCAGACCTCAGTTAACACCACAACGCCAGATAGTGGGCTGGAGTCTAATAATTTGAACTCTTTATCAGACCAGGGGGAGACTATTTCCCTTCCGGGAACTAGTAGGCGTGATTTTGGAAGTAGTTCAGTTGAGACAAGACCAGTGTGTGTCTATAAATCTACACAGACACTACCTAAATTTAATGGTCGAGACGCGGGCAATCCGATGGGTTTTCTAAGAATCTCAACCGTTATTTAAAGATAACAGGTTTCTTTGCCTGAGATAAAAGTGACAATACAAGGTTTAGAGGTGACTGCTTTAATTGATACGGGAAGTGAGGTGACGTGTATAAGAGGTGATATATTCGAGCAGATTTCGGCAGGGGGTAGGCAGTGGCCAGACATCCCCATACCGGCGGTTAACGTAGTTGGAGCTTTTGGTGTTAGTAAAGGAAAGGTCAACAGGTTAATAATTTTACCATTAGAAATCAATGAGCGTGTTGTAGATACTCCTATGTTAGTTTTAAATAAGTTGCCGAAAGAAATGATTTTAGGCTATGACTGGTTGACGACAGTAAAGGCGTGTATCTCTTGTAGCAGTTCAGGAACATTATCAGTGACGTATGGAGAGCGTACTAGTGAGGTACATATGATTGATAACGAGGGTATGAATGAACGATGTAACTTTGTACTTACCACAAATAAGAATGGTTATACCATAGAGCAAATAAGAGAGTATGTATCTAAGTTAGAATTACCGGTAGAGCATAGGAATAAATTGCAAGAAGTTTTGGTTAAGAATAAGGAGGTGTTTTCTGATAGGCCAGGGGTAATTCATAAATACGTTCATGAAATTAAAATGAAAGACGAAACGCCATTCATAAAACGATCCTATCCAATTCCACATGCGTACCGCCAGGAAGTACAAAATAAGATTTCGGAATTGGAAGCGTTAGGCGTCATTAGTAGAGCGCATACGGCTTACAGTAGCCCATTGACGTACACAATTAAGAAGGACGGTTCCGTTAGAGTTTTGCTTGATGCCCGGGAATTGAACTCTCGAATGGTGGGAGAAACAGAGTGTGCTCCTTTGGCTAGTGAAATTTTACAGTCAGGTTACAAAATAGATTATTTAGCAGTATTAGATATAAAGGATGCATATTTTAGTGTACCTTTGACCGAGGAATCTAAACAGTACACAGGGTTTGTAGTGTCAGGGAAAAGTTATGTGTACAATCGTTTACCACAAGGATTGAAAACATCTGTTGGATCCTTTTCACGTGCGATGGATATTATACTAGGAAGCGAAGTTAGAAGTTATTGTTTGAACTTCTTAGATGATTTGGCTATTTTGACTAAAGGCAGGTTAGTGGATCATATAATGAGGTTGTATATGGAGGAAGGGCAGAGTTAAGTACTGATAGGTATTTGAATATAGAAACGAATACAGTCAATGTAGAGCCAATCCGCGCACAGGTAAGCGAATATGCACGTAAGATGGCAGGACAGCGAGCCAAACGTTTTGATAAAGTAAATAGGTTGATAACTTACCAAGTCGGTGATTTAGTTAAGTTGCGGACAGTACCTAAGTCTGATAAGGCGCACAAATTGACTAAAAAGTTCGCATTACTATATAGTGGGCCGTACGAGATTGGAGCGATACCATATGCCAACTGTTACACATTGATAAATCCAAATACGCGAGAAATTAAAGGTAATTATAATACGATTAATATAGCGCGGTACTATGGTGGCAGGAAAGAAAGGATTACTGTGGTTAAGGTTTAGTGCCATGGGAGTTTAGGAGGTATTCAAGTTAGAGACGGGAAACCATTAAAGCTATGTAGAATTTATCAAGACGGGAGTTATGGGTTAATTCTTTTGCTCCTTACTGACGGAGAAGGTTATATCTTGTGAGGATGCAGTCTAACATTTACACGTTATTCAACATCTCAAGGGGGAGGTTGTAATGGTACCAGCACATCTTATCGATAATAAGATTGCGTAATATTATTCAAAATTGGAATGGTTTAAAATTCCTTAAGATTGTTGTATGGTCGAAAGCAACGTGGCTGTGCGCACATGTGCAAACCATTATTTTTTGTTAGCTGGCATCGAGCCCGTCGAGCTATGCAATCAAATTAGGGTTACCCAAGGCTATAGAACAAAACCACGTAAGATATGTTGATGTTTTGGTGAAATTCGAAAATTGACAATGAATACAAGATCTAAACGATCTGTTGGAAATAATTATAACGAGTAATAGATGTTTGAGAATAATTGGATTACAAGTGGTTCGACGCAATTTCTGCCCCAAGGAACAGTCCTTGGGTGTGACAGACAGACTCAGTCTGGAGTTTATTCGGGTATTTAGAATAAGATCTAAAATTTGGTACTAATCACAGTTAATTAGCATGTGTAAATTATGCATTATTCGGTAAATTAAGTTAGTTGTAAGGCCTAGTCTGGAGTGGAGAATGTGTACGGAACCTTGCGTTTAAACACAGATCGGCGTGGCGGTTTTACGGGGGTGAAGTACGCGGGGTTTTGTCGTGGACTATATAGGAATGTGAATCGTTGAGACTTGACACAATAGCCAATACTGACGGTGAGGCGAAACGTATTTCGGGAATTCTTAAAACTTGGTACTTTTGTAACTTAAGCAATCAGTATTCGTTGGGCTATTAGGCTATAAGATTTGTTAACCAATTCTTATAGTTTTCTTTAAATTCGCGATAGTTTGTTTTAAAGTGGCTTGTTATTAAGCAGTATCGACACATTTCAAGCACCGTGGTAAACTGACTGTGACAACTGAGCGGAGTTTGAAGTGTATAGAATCAAATACACGATTTAGTACGGACAGGTAAGCCGTGTCTAGATCTTCCCACATTACACTAGGGAAACGCTTTGCTAGCTCGAAAATAAAGCGCTGGTGAAGTGTACACATACATTTATCGAATGTCGGGGCGACTATGAATCCCTAGATTTGAGCAATTTATTAATTGCGGAAGATCTAGGCTCACGTGAGTCTGCGTGAGCCACATTCGAAGTTAACGGGCCATAGAACTAGGAGATCAGATACACACACGCCCGTTGGCTGTCTACACAAAGTTATATACACATATATATATTTTATAACACAACTATCTATACACAACGTCCTTAGACACACTCGCGTTAGGGCGTTAGGTCACATCCCGGGTCTTGTTTCTTTAAATCCGCGATAGGTTCTGTTAGATAATTAGGAGTAGGATTAGAGAATTTAAGTTGTAAGGTTCCGTATAGAATCCATTGTCGACTAAGTTATAAATAAGTGCTTGTTCGCATGAGTTTGAATGTTTATTGAATAAGGTGGTTGGTAGTATAAGGAACTCGCGATTTTGACTATATAACGCTCTCATTTTATTTCTTTTGGAAAAAAAAAGAGGATATATTTATATCAGTAAATGTAACATCATAGTGTGCGGTAAAGATTAATCAGTGTTAGCCCCGTGGTTTTGAACATCGATTAATTTTGGTTGGGCGTCCGTGGCGGATCATGTCGGGCCTGTAGCCAGTTCTGAATGCACTGATATCAGACGGTTATTCACTCGACTGATATGGTTGGGTACCGTACACTTTACAATAAATGATGAAGTTTCTTTAAAGTACAGTAAGGTTGAAATGCCATAAACACGAGAGCATAGCTTGCGCGATAACGTCCCGCGTGAATAAGCAAAAGAACGCTATAAGCGTCAATAAACTTTGATTTCCGATAAGCTTGTAATTCGTTCGTATAACGAGAAAGTAATTAACATGTCTTTAAAATGTTAAGGCAATCCGCCGAGTGTATTCAATTCACTCCCATCCAGTCCCATTAATTGGTAAAACCCGATCAGGGTTTAAGAGCTCTTACACAATCAATAATGCGCACATATAACTTATAATATATAAATTATACCAATGGACTTGGAATATTTAAGGCTTGGAGCAGTGGCTATTAGTTGCAACAACAAATATTAAATAAAAGTCGTACGCACACAAATACATGTTTATATAAATACATTGTTTCTTTGCGAAGAAACCAGCTCCAAAGACCTTAGCTGTGTGTTGGAAATCCCGGCCAGGGTAAGCAAGCCACGATATAAATATTATAATACAACCCACACACATGCAAATAAAAGTTCGACTAACCTCGAGCTTATGGGCGGATTTCCATTATTAACTCGTATATACGACACTAGGCACTAAAACATCGAAATATCTTACATCAATATATATATATATCAACAAATCGAAGTAGAGCTGTTATTTCAACTGTACATAGGCTGGGAAGATAGGGCTTTAGGTAAATACAGAATACATAAGACGATACTAGGTAGCATAGGTAGGGCTTGATCACGAAACGCATAGGTAGAGCTTAAAACTGAGATTAGGTTATCTAGGTAGGACGTAATATTAAACACATACGTAGATCTTAGAACAGGTACATTAAAGAAGTATAGGTTAGGCACATAAGTAGGGAATTTAGGACATTAGGTAGGGAAGATTTGTAGAGCTTAGCAAGGCAGAAACGGTTAGTTCGTTAGGTAAGATAATAATAACAAAATAGCAATAGAATTAGATAGGATTCATCAGTAGCAGTAGGTGTAGTTAAATAGTAGGTAGTGAAAATAATAGTAGGCAGATAGGCTGGACACGCTCCAGTCCATTAAATTTGGTAGGAGCCAATAGGCATATCGGTGAGTAGGCTTAGGCGTGCTGCATGCATGTCCACTACATCCACTACATCCACATAGGTTTCATTCCGTTTACATCCCGAGGCAAAAGCAGTAGGTAGGTAGGGTGGGTCGCCCTGCGGTCCAGTACAATACTCAACCATTTGGCGTGCGTAGACAATTACTTTACTATGACGAATTTAAATTTATGCGTAGTCAATTACTTTACTATGACGAATTTAAATTTATGCGTAGTCAATTACTTTACTATGCCGAATTTAAATGTATGCGTAGTCAATAACTTTACTATGATGAATTTAAATTATAATTATGCCGAAATTCTCGATAACTTTGCCGAATAAAACCAACATTTTCTAAACACATACATTACAAATTACTAAAACAAAATAATTATTCGTCACGGGACAGTCTGTAAAATTGCATCAGTAAAAGAAGATTCAGTGACTTCGTTCAAGTCTAACCTCTCATCAAAACCTAGGAAAATTAAGATTCTCATTGTTCACACAGACGTGACAGTTCATTCATAGAGAACCCCATAGCACCAATGATTTACGATGCTTTGGTATATCTATCAAAAGGATTTATTTTATATAACTAGATTGGCAAACAAGCATGCGGTCCGCATTAGAGGGTAAGCGGTCACCGTATCCTATTGACGCTCGCCGGGGATCTTACTAGCGCGCTGCCAACCTTGTGACCTAAGGCTGTTTCGTCACAGTATCCAGTAATTTCTCTGCCATATCTCACCCTTCAAACCGGAACACAGCTATATAAATATAGAATATATAGCTTTAGAAATAGTATAAAATTTCAATTCATCTTTACTAACCATTTTATGAAACAACTACCTATTAGCTGTATGCACCGTTTTCCGTTATTTTTTTTTTGTAAAACGTTGGGAGGCTAACGGCCCACCTGATTTAAAATGGTTACCGTAGCCTATAAACGCTTGTAATACATTAAGTAACACTCGCGCCATGCCACCTCTGCTGCTAACATAGCAACTCCTAAGGAGCTTACTGTAGAGCTCACTCACACGCAGGAATACAACAATCCTCTTGGGAGTTGTTATCTGGCTGCGGTTTTCTTTGAGATGGATGTACTTCCCCAGACGGCCGGATTTAATGCGCACTACCTCTCTTAAAAATCTTAGGTCAGGATCATATTTGTTATTTCACGCGCGATTAACATGCTACCACGATCGTGATGTTGTATCTGATCGTTCCCCAATAAATTTCGTATCGTACTGTATAAGAATATCACAGAATTGATTTCCATAGAAAACAAGGAACCTGTATAGTTTCGTTATCTCCTTCTGTTTATCTGTACGTCATAGCTATTATACTCGCATACTTTTTGAGATCGAAAGTTAAAATTTGGTGGTGATTGGTTTGGATAGATACTTCCTATATTAACAAATTTATGAAGTAAGCTCCTAAGGAGTTGCTATGTAAGCAGCAGAGGAGGCATCGCACGAGTGATATATGTTACAAGCGTTAACAGGCTACGGTAACTGCTTTACATCAGGTGGACCGTATGCTTGTATGCATCCCGACGTAGTACAAAAAAAATTAAGTAAAAGAATATAAAAATACATAAAAGGGCAAAGGTAAAAAGTGTGAATGAGAATTGGGCAAACTAATAGGCAGTGAAGACATAAGCTAGAAAGCACAGCATACATAAAGTGGTGCTGATGCATCTAAGGAATATCTGTGTTAGTAGTGGAGGTGGCATCACGAGAGCGATACTAAATGTGTTGCATGCGTTCAAAGGCTACGATAACTACTTTAGATCAGGCGGGCCGTATGCTTGTGTGACTCCTGACATTGTATAAATAAATGCTGACACCAACGCAAAGTTGCGGAGGAGACATTTGGATATGGCAGACTACTCCTCAGGAGCTTACTGGTGACCTCTCTCACTCGCATGAACATAACGACCTTTTAGGGACTTGGTATTTTGCGGCTTTCTGTGCGATGGAGGTTCTTCCCCAGAGCTTTGATGCGCCCTACCTCTCTTAAAAACGCCCACACCAAACAGATATGTGACGTCTTATCGCACCCACGATATCAAAGTAGCATTACTAACCACTGCGTCACCGAGCTTATCATGTTAAACCAACCTAGAAACAGCAAATACGCGATGCAATGAAGTTCACGGACGAGGATAATAAAAGGAAATTCGATGAAGTCCCGCTTCGGCAAACTCCTATTTAAGAGCATGGGGTTTAAAGGGAACCTAATTAACCTATTGTGAGCAGTGAGGGTTTGTTTAGCGTTTACTTAATCTTTTACTCCTCCCGAGTCAGTTAAAGCTCGGTCATTTCATTTAAAATCTACTTTTCTCTAATTAAAATCCGATATAATCAAAATTATGTGAATATCTATAATCGATATAGTCCAAAACAAATATTAGTAAAAAGATATTAAGAATATATATTTATTAATATTTACTTTTGATTATATCAGAGTTTAATTAGAGAAAAGTAGGTATTAATGAAATGACCCATTTTAAACTGATTTGGCAGGACTAAAAGAATGAGTGACATGTGTTTTTAACTATTATGTCAGTGAATATCAGTTGTGACGAGCTAGGCGGCTAGGGTAACGCTACTTTGACACCAACGCTCGTTGGTTCGATTCCCACGTGGGACAAACATTTATGTGCATGAACTTGTCCATTTGTTCTGGGGTCAGGGTTCTTTTTGACGCAGAGGTAGAGCGCATCAATGCAGCTCAGCAGTATAACGAACTAGTTCGTAACTTGTTCCCTATTCCTAAATAAAATAATTTATTATGTAAGCATGAATGACGGTCGTATTAGTCTGGTTATTGCGAATACTCGTATTTAAACCTATAATATCTACATTGTAATTGCAATGAAATGTAAATGATCTGAATTACTGACGTTGTGTCATTTCACCTATGAATTTTGATATACTTGCTTGATTTTAAGACATAAAGTTTGCGACGAGCACATGTAACTTGAGGTTATCGTGAGAAAATATACCGTTCGAGAGTTGCACTTGCACATAAGAGTTCCGTATCAATTGCGATTAATTTTTTCACCATTAAAATGCATTCCACTACTGCTGCGAATAGTATTTAAAAAACCATAAGAGGAGGTGACGCACTCGTCGGCAAGTTGACGGCATATTTACTTGTTTCCTACCTGTATATTTTGAAGTAGCTACAACCAAGACTTGGATCTCATACCTTAGCATTGATCACTGTATTACTTAGTTTTTGTTTATACTCGAATTGAACATAGAAGAAGGTTTTATGGTCGCTACATATTTTGTTCTATGCATATGATATCTCCGGAACGTTACTTAATTGCTACTCCCTAATTTGGTTCCATATGAATGTAATTTTTATAAAGCTGTATTTATCAGATTTTGTCTTATCTACTTCTTCCTATCGTCGTCCTGGCACCATTAGGTTTCCCCAGAGAGGAAAACAGATCTTTATTGAGTTATTTATTCGGTTAGGTCACACATCTTTTCAAATACAATTTCTAGGGCGTGCCGGTTTACTCACGATATTTTCGTTTACCGTCGATTTAGTGATAAATACAAATATGACAGAAATCCGATAGCACGATTTAATGGTACATGTCCAAATCTGGTTACGATGAGATAAGGGTCGCTACTGTAAAAGTCAACGAGAGATAAGTGCTGTATAGGCACATCAAATGTGTGAGGTGGATTGAACGATAAGATGAATTAGCTGATAAGTATAATGAACGAGAGATACCATGCTGTAAATGCTCTGTGTGACAGAGACTAAGTGGAAGAGAAATGGCAATGATGATTTTCACAGTGACATGCTGACCCTGTGATCGGGGTGAAAAGGATGATCGTGCCAATGCGGATCGGTGTCGTGCTCACCTCTCGCTTTGCCTCTGGTGTGTGATTACAGTTTGATAGGTTATAGACACAATAAAGTTTTGCAGCATATGCACCCGTCAATTCTCAGCAGCTCGAGAAGTTTTTGAAGACCATAAGGAATATTCTGGATTTGGCTGAAAGGACATTTATGTGTGTAGATGTGAATGGATGAGCAGGGATTGAGCGACACAGTGCATAAAGGATAAGAAGTGAAAAAATTGCAAATGTGCTTTCATTTTCCAATTTTAAGGAGTACGTATGCACGTCTAGTCAGTGAAAAACTTGCTAACGCGAGCTTTTTCGATTTAGATGTACAGGCATTTGTGGGAAAGTTTTGAATGAAAATATGATAGACAGTGCTAAAGAAGTACTACGTGGTAGCATAAAGAGACATAAACCCTAAAATAGTGATATACCTATAGATATTGAAGTGGTTAGCATTGGCTACTTTAATACCGAGTGTAGTGACCTAAGCTACCGGCAGTTAGGACTCCGGCATGAGGTACTTTATCACAATGGTCCAAAGGAACTGTGTAGTAGAAGCATCACAATATTTGTTACGCGTAGTTGAATCCTCCGTGGAAAAAAATAGGAAACCGTGACATGGAATATGGTGTAATATCCGCACCTGATTGATAATATGAGACAGAAGAGAATTAAGCTTTACTGAAAGTGATGTGTGAATGAAAAGCTCTGAATAAGTAAGAGAGGCTAACGAAGAATTTCGAGGCGAATACCAAACTCTTCTGGAGAGAGGTAAAGTAATCTCAGGGTATGTTCATCAGTCTTCAGAATGAATAAAATAGTCTAAAGCATGTTACAAGTATGTTACAAGCTTTGCTCATGAAATGCTATATACATAGTATTGTCTTAGGTTTTCGCGATTGTTACACATTGAATTAAACAATTTTTAACGGAAGCATCGCGACCACGGACGCTGCAAAGCGTTCGGTTCAACAAAATAAATAAAACACGTGATGCTTCCGTTAAAAATTGTTTAATTCAATATGTTATATATATATTTTTTAATTACAATGTTAAGTTTGTACTTGAGGTGAATTATTTTAGTTACCATTAACAACTTTGCGGCATATTAAAAAAATGTCGAAGACACTATTTCTCTCCACGCGAGTTCAACTCAACCATGTCTCCTTTTTTAATTATATTATAATACGAGAATAGTAGAGTGCCAATTTGATGGTTTTTAAATGAAATTTAATAAGTATTTATTGGTTATTGCAAGTATTCGCAATTATATAGGATATGTACTCATTGATGTATGTATATGTTTGTCATCGAGCGACAACTTTTTCAACGAAATATTCATGTATTTTTTATCTGGTATGATTATATCTGCTATAAGGACATTGGTTTTTGCAAATGTCCTGGGTTGTCTATAAATGCGTTATTTAGGTTTTGATTTGTAATTTCTTGCCATACATACGAACAAAAAAGTGATTCTACGTGTAAATGTTTGTACTACGATTCCCTAAAAACACGAATTGCAATTCATTTTTTTTATCTGGTATGAATATATCTGCTATAAGGACATGGTTTTTTGCAAATATCCTGGATTGTCTACAAATGCCTTATTTTTTTTTCTAATGTGGCCTGTCAAAATGTCCCTATCGCGCCTGATGGAAATCGTCAATGAGAACCAGATGTGAGAACAGCCATCACAGTGATTAGCGCTGTGCTGGCTGTCCCCCCCCCCCCCCTTGACGGCCCGCCAAGGTGCTTCTTCACACCTCGTCTAAACGACGGGATTGTAGGAAGTGGGGAACACATGCGCCGGAAACGAATTCCACATTTTGATAGTCCGATAAATAAATGAGTCGCTGAACTTCTTAGTACGGGAGGTAAGCAACACAACTAAGGAGAAGGAGGGACGAGATCAAAAAGCTCTTCAGAACATTCCCCATGATAGGTACAGTAGAGAACACGCAAGCTACCTATATCCCTACGCAGCTGAAGAGGTTCAAGGGAGTTAGTGATCTCAGCGCTCTATGATGCGTATAGCGCGGCGCTGCATTCTAACGAGAGCGTCAAGTAGATATTTGGCAGACCCGTCCCAGAGGTGAGTACTCTACGCATGAGCGGACTTGAGCTTTGTATAGAAGGCAGCGCTGCTTAGGCGTGCAGAACCTATATTTTTATGTTTTGATTTGTAATTTGATTTTGTAATTTGTAATTTGTGAATCTACGTGTAAAGGTTCCTTATTACCTTTTGTGCTACGATTTCTTAAAAACACGAATTGCAAACAATATTATCATTGACAATCCTTTCCCTATTTTTGTAGTCTTTATTTTCATTCAACAAACTGTTTTTTTTTTTGTTTCAGATTCGGGGAACATATCTCTAAACTCAGCGTTTTGCGCACTGATGGCGCCGTCACCGCTCCTGGAACTGAGCAGCATATTCTTTTTCTTCTTACCAGGGATTCTTATACTGATCCTCTATGTAAGAATGGGCTTGCACATTCGGTAAGCATCTTAATTTCATACATCACCTGTGATTATTTACGGCTCATTGTTGTAAAATTTATGTACAGTATGCATATAGAAAGAAAACGCTCATTGAAAGAAAAAGCAGTCCAGAACTAGTTATGTATTCCAAATACATCGTGAAATATATAGTATTTATGAAAATGAGCGTGGCACTTTGGCAAACCCAGAAACATCGCATAGCAAAATTCGTGTCGTGATGTCGTGATATTTGATCACAACGAAAAACCTTTTTTTTTGGTGATTTCTAGTTTTTAACGCCTGAATCACTTGCATAACTACTGAAGAGAGTATGTCAGTTATTTGTAGTCTAGTATTCAGCAAAGATGATGACTATGAGTTGTGTAGAGTTCCTACTCATCTTCTGCCTACCTTCATGAACAAAGAATTCCGGGAAGAGCGAATCGTATGAATTTCCGACCCTGGTTGCCCAACGACATACGCTACACGTAGTAAACTCTACGTCGAGATTGAGTTTGTTTTTATACAACGTTGGGAGGTATACAAGCATACGGCTCACCTGATGTAAAGTGGTTATCGTAGCCTATGAATTTAGTATTGCTTTCGCGATTCCACTTCTGCTGCTAACACATCAGCTGCTCAGTGGTAAACTCACACACTCAAAGAAACACAACAATCTATTAAGAATTATAAGGAAGTACCTCACAGAAAACCGCAGCAAAATAACAACTCCCTGGAAGATTGTTGTGTTTCTTGCTTCTTCTTCTTCTTGTCGCTTATAATTCCTAATTCTCGTAAAACCACCCCAAGACAAACAGACATGTTCGTGCACGCAAGTGGAAATCCAACCCACGAGCCTTGGTGACAAAGTAGAATTTTTTTTATACAACGTCGGGAGGCAAACAAACATATGGCCTACCTGATGTAAAGCTGTTGCCGTAATCTATGCACGCTTGTAATACATTAAGTATCACTCGTGCAATGCTACCTCTGCTGCTAACACGGCATCTCCTTTGGAGTTTACTGGTGACTTTACTCACACGCAGTGAGCACAACAACCCTCCAGACAGTTGATATTGGCTGTGGTTTCCTATGAGGTGGAGGTACTTCCCCAGAGGGACTGCTTTGACGCCCCCTATCTCTCTTAAAAAGTAATGAAAATGAGGCTCAATGAACTTGTACCGTTGAAAGGTGCTCGTATCAAGTGATCGGAAGTTAGTATAATACTTTTGTTCGTCAGTTCGATTCCACAGCGAATACTGCTTTAGAGGTTTACAGTTAATATTTACGTAGGCACTGTAATCTTGCCAGCACTTTCGTAGAACTTCGATGCTCATTTCGGCGTAACGATCAAATTCTTGATGGGATTATAAACCTCTTTGTTTTAGTTTACGATGTTGAAGATGACTGGCTATTTCAATTGAGAGCTCCCGCCCATTGTTAATAGTTCGAACGCTTATAGCTCTCATGTCTAAACAATCTAAATTAATATTATAAACAGAAAATAAGTGTTTTTGTATGTTTGCTTGCAATGAATGAACTATAAAGATACTAAACCCATTTTAAAAATTCTTTCACGTATAGAAAGCTACATTATCAGTGGGTAATGAATGTTGGACATATTTTATTTTCAATAAGTTAGAAATATCGATGAAAATTGCAATAATGTAGCTCAAGGTATCATAAATTTTTCTTTCAATTTGATCTAACCTGCTTTATGTGCTTCCGCTACTAATTAGTTCATACGGCTTAGCGCCGGCCAGCACCCACCCACTAGTGTTAGTAGATGCAACATGCCGACGCTGCCATGACTGCTCCGGTAGTCTCTGCCTCGGCTGCTGCGGTCGTCCGCCATCTGGAACAGAAACCGCCTGCCCCCACTAACGTCTCTACCACGACTGTCCTGGTCGTCGCTGCGACACGTGTTTCGCCTCTCCACGAGGCATCCTCTGGCGCTGTAGACGTTAATCGTTAGAATAACATGGACAAACAGTAGTGTGCATGAACATGCCTGTTTGTATTGGTCTGGGTGTTTTAAGAGAGGTAGGACCCCTCAAAATAACCTGTCTGTGGAAGTACCTCCACCTCACAGAAAACGCAGCCAAATAACAACTCCCTGGAAGATTGTTGTGTTTCTACGAGATAGTGATATTACCAGCAAGCTCCTAAGAAGCGCTGTGTTAGCAGCAGAGTGACACTTAATGTGTTGCAAGTTCATAGGCTATGATAACCGCTTTACATCACGTGGGCCGTATGATTGTATCCTTGACATTGCCTAAAAACATATCTACAAAACATTTATCGAAAAATATGTTAATGGTTTAGTTTCTGGACATTCTCAAGAGGTCAATGCGCAGATACTTGCACATTAATTTGATGTTTGCAAAGATAAGTATAGATATAAAAGATCTCAGTCAGCATTTGGTTTCATACACATTGGACGGTAGACGTAACAAACGTTCAAAATTAATGATGTAGGAAGACTACATTGTTGTAGATAAAATAGAAAATAGCTCCCACAGAATAAACTTTTACATTCCGAGTTACTTGGAGTTACGGTACTGGCTGCCACTAAAAGCGGTGAGGTCAGTCTGTGGTGACACAACTGAAGCACATCGGAACGTCACAATAAAATGTTATAGTTACATGGCATATTAATCTTTATATCTTCAGTGCAACGAAGGGCTAAATGTTCACGTGTGACATGTAGATCTTTTTAAATTACCTGAAAAAAAAACACGAAAGTAGCTTCCATCCTTTGACGAGTATTTCTACCTTTTGACGAGCTTTTCTATCTTTTGATGATCGCGGTTAGTAACGTTTCTTTGACAACGTTCTTGGAATCGTTTCCCACATAGGAAAAAGATTTGTGTGTATGAACATGTCTGTTTGTTTTGGTCTGGGTATTTTTGATGGTTGAGAGGTAGGATCAAAGATACCCGTCTGGGGAACTACCTCCACCTCAGAGAAAACCGCAGGCAAATAACAACTTTCTGGAGGGTAGTTGTGTCCCTGTGAGTGAATAAGGTCACAAGCTTCTTAGGAGTTGCAGTGATAGCAGCAGAGGTGGCATCGCGCGAATGACATTTAATGTGTTGCAAGCGTCCTTAGGCTACGGTAGCTGCTTTACATCAGGTTGGCCGTATGCTTGTATGCCTCCCGAAGTTGTATAAGAATTATATCCTTTTTGTACGTTTACCAATGCTTCGTAACAGCTAAACCTATACGTAGATAGTTTAGCCAGTATTTATTACATTCATGTATGTTGCAAAGTGTTTACATATAAATTTAATGATAATTTGTTTTAGTTTTCTAATCTAGGCGAGTTAGTATTTTGGCTATTGGAAGAGTACAAAAATTTCATTTTAAACGTGCACAGTTTTGTTTACCTATGCACATACGAACACACTCACACACGCACCAGCCGTTTTATGCCACTTTAAAATGGTATTGAACAATATAGTAGGTACCTACTCTGGAGGGCTTAAAACTCGACTAAGACGAGCTCGATGGCGCAGTGGTGAAACGCGTTGTTACACTACTTTGACACCAACGCTCGTGGGTTCGATTCCCACACAGTACAAACATTTGTGTGCATGAACATGTCTGTTTGTCTTGGTCTGGGTATTTTCTATGTATGATAAGTATGAATTTACAAAAAAAAAAAAAATTACGTATGTTTATCAGTTGTCTAGTACCCATAACACAAGCTTCGCTTACTTTGGGGCTAGATGGCGCTGTGTAATTTGTCCGACAATATTTATTTATATTTATTTATTTAACTTAAATTCATCAACAAACTTCATACCTTTAAATAGGGAAACCTTTGGTTTATGATTTATAATTTAACATGTTTATGATTTTAATTATATTTATACTCATGTGCTGAACTTATGACGTTGAAAATGATTAACCATACACTAATAAGTTATAAGATAAATAAAAATGTCAGCAAAACTCAATGATTTGAATAGGCGTTTACATGAACAAAATAGTTTTAGGTACTCAAGCTATCCATATCAACTCAAGTCCCTTGCGGGATACGTTAGCGGTAGAACGAACACCGCGTTGTGTATAGTGAGGTGTGCCTTCTGACTGAAGCTTTTAATGCCAACCAATATTACCAATACTCCATTCATATTATTCCTAGCACTTACTCGTCAGAATCAGAATATGTTTATTGTCAAACTGATTTTACAGATGGTGTATAGTGAATAATGACGGGAACACTTTATATAGTATTGTCTTAGGTTTTCGCGATTGTTACACATTGAACTAAACAATTTTTAACGGAAGTATCGCGTGTTTTATTTATTTTGTTGAACCTGACGTTTCGAACGCTTTGCAGCGTCCGTGGTCGCAGGAAGACTTCCGTGGACGAAGAAGAAAGCGTTCGAAACGTCAGGTTCAACAAAATAAATAAAACACGCGATACTTCCGTTAAAAATTGTTTAATTCAAAACACTTTATATCTTATAGTCAGTCATACAATACAAATCCTTAAACCTAAGGTTGAATTAAAATGTAAGGTTGAATAATCGAATCAAATTTTCAGTTATTGGGGAAAAATAGATTTAATTGGGGCTAGATGGCGCTGTGTAATTTGTCCGACAATATTTATATTTATTTAAATGTTTGATATCTTTTGGCAATTTATTATAAATACAGAACTTATATATTGGATATTGATCGTGTGTCATTGCTTTAATGTAGATGGAAAACCTTGTCTATGCACGATATGTGAGTCTATGATTTAGTATATCCGATCGACTCTCTCTTGTGTGCTGTCTTGTAAGAGAAACAGCTATGTAGGCTTAGGCAAACTATTAATGTAAAACTAATGCTAGTAAATAAACGTCTAATCTGCTTTACTTGGGCTATTTTCATTTATCTTTCCATTAGGTTATGGGCCCAGAGCTCATAGTAAGTCAGATTGACACAGTATAGCTTAGGAGTGCTAAAAAACGGCAACCATTGAAAAAGGTCACGCCGATGTCACTTGGGGTAGGTTTCTATTTTCAGCTTGATAGACAATAAAAACAAAATGGAAATAAACACATTAGCACCAAATATATATAAAATTCCGTCATTGGAAAAAGGTAACTTTGGAAACTGGCTGTTTAGACTTGAGATGAACCTGGATGAAAAAGGCTGTAAAGGGGTTATAAAAGAAAGACCACCGGCCGTAATGAGCGCTGAAATCAAAGCACAAGATGCAAAAGCAAGAAACTTAATCGTACAGGCGCTGACAGATAATCACCTGGAATATGTGAAAAGTGCCAAAAATGCCTACGAAATGGTCGAGAAACTTAGAACTGTATTTGAGAGAAAAAGCACTATGACAAATTTGTATCTAAAAAGACAGCTAATGAGTCTTAAATGTAGTAAACGTGAAAACATAGAGGAACATTTTATGCGATTTGACAAAATAATTCAAGAAATTGAAGCAAATGGAGCCAAAATGGAAGAGAAAGACAAGGTATGTCAACTCTTATTAAGCGTAGAAGATGCTTATCAGCGTGTGGTAACTGCACTTGAGACGGCAAACATAGAATTGACCATAGATTTTGTGAAAAGTAAGCTATTGGATGCAGAACTTAAAGAAAAGAGTAACAACTATCCGAGTACTTCAAATAGCGAGTATGTATTCCAAAGCAGCACTTTAAAATGTTTTGCATGTGGCAAACCAAACCATTTTGCCAGAAACTGTCCTAATCGTTCATCAAATCAGCGTCATAGAGGAAATCAACGTGGAAAAGGTAATCAAAGAAATTTTAGAGGTGTGCAAAATAATCGAAGGCACAATGCGAATATTAGTGAAGACAAAGAACAAGTAAACTTTGTAGCGGCACAGGCATATACATCAATAAGCCACGAGAACGAAATAGAATTTGTTATCGACTCGGGAGCATCATACCATATGATAAATAAAAAATATGAAAAGTATATGACCGATGTCGAAGAAATTCAAGAGATCAAAATTCAAGTAGCGAACAAGAATATGATATCAAGTAATAAGAAAGGAAAGTTAGTAGCATTTTGGAAAAATAAGCAAATAACTATAGAAGACTGTCTTATTATGGATAAATTGTCACACAATCTTATTTCAGTTATGAAATTAAATGAAAAAGGTCTGACAGTAACATTTGGTAGAAATTTGGTTATTATCAGTAACAAGAAAACAAATGTAACAGGGCAAAGTAATGGTAAACTGTACATAACAAAAATGAGTATTGTAGAAAAAGCTTTAGCCACTGAAAATAAGGATACAACCTTATGGCATAGAAGGATGGGTCATTTGAACTATGGTGGAATGAAAATACTAGGTCTACCACTATCTAACGAACGGTGTACAATTTGCATGGAAGCAAAAGGAACGCGTTGTCCATTCAAACAAATTCTAACACCTAGGACAAAACATATTGGTGAATTAATATACTGCGACATTGGAGGACCTGTATCACCTACATCAAGAAATGGAGAAAAATATTATTTAACAATAATAGACGATTACTCACATTTTACTGAAGTTTATTTATTGCAATCAAAAAATGAAGCAAAAGAATATATCATGAAATATATAAAGAGAATGCAAAATAATGGAACAAATGTAAAGAGAATTAGAACTGATAGAGGAACAGAATTTCTAAATCAAACACTTAAGAAATTTTATGATGAAAATGGTATCAGACAAGAAACAACATGTAGCTATACTCCACAACAAAATTCTATTTGTGAAAGAATGAATCGTACACTGATTGACAAAGTAAGAGCATTATTATTAGAGACAAACTTACCTAAATACTTATGGGGAGAAGCAATCAGATGTGCAGCATATACAATAAATAGGTCGCCCACAAAAGCATTAAAAGGTGAAACGCCATCAATGATATGGTATGGTAAGAATGAGTTGGACAAACTGCGAGTCTTTGGATCAAAAACATGGTGTGTCATATTACCCAAAAAAAGTAAACTGGATGCTAGAGCAAAACCTTTAATTATGATTGGATATTGTGGATCAGGATACAGATTATGGGATCCAAAAACGAATGAAATTATAGAATCAAGAGATGTTCGATTTGATGAGACCAAATACAAATATCAAGATGACAAAGAATGTAATAATTATTACATATCCTATGAACAAGAATATAAACCAAGCATACAACACGAAGATAGAGCAAAGATAGAAAGTCAAGTAAGAAATGAAAAATCGAAAGAAAACCAAGACATAGAGGCCCCGCTAAACAATGATGGAATAGCGGAATATGAAACTTATATGACAGGCGATGAAGAAGTGTCAGAAGAAGAAACATGTCAAAAGAAAACTAAAAGGTCACGAAATCCCCCGAAAAGATTTCAAGAGTTTGATATGTCACATATAGCTTATGCTTTGATGTCAGAAGATCCGACTTGCTATACAGAAGCAATTGAACAAGGGGAATGGTTAGAGGCCATAGAAAGCGAATTAGAAGCGCATAGAAAACTTAAAACATGGGAAGAATGCGAGTTACCAAAAGGACACAAAGTTATTGATACTAAATGGGTATTTCGAACAAAACCAGATAATACAAAAAAGGCCAGGCTAGTTGCTAAAGGATTTCAAGAAGAAACCACCACGAATGTATATGCACCCGTTGCTAGAATGTCAACAGTGAGAATATTCCTGAATAAAGCACTTCAAGAAGATTTAGCTATAAAACAATTGGACATTCCTACTGCTTTTTTAAATGGTGAACTAAAAACGGATATCTTTATAAAATATCCTGAAGGATTAAAAAGAAAAGAAGGAAAAGTGCTTAAATTGCGAAAAGCTTTGTATGGACTAAAGGAAGCACCACGCTGTTGGAATGAAACATTAAATCACTTTTTAGTAAACCATGGATTTAAACAATCACAGAGCGATTTCTGTTTATACACAGGGAAAGATGTATATATCCTAATATTTGTTGATGATATTTTAGTAATAGGCAGAGGACAGTCGATCATAGAGAAGCTAAAAGCAGAATTTCAGGCAAAAGATTTGGGAAATATAAGTAAATTTCTTGGTATGGAAATAACTTGTTCTAAAAGGACGCTGGAAATAAAACAAACACAGATAATTGAAAAGATTTTATTAAAATTTAATATGCAAGATTGCAAGGACATAAATACACCAATGGAAGTTGGATTAAACATAGATGAAAATGAAGACATTTTGACAAACGTCCCATACAGAGAACTCGTTGGTTCACTAATGTACTTGGCGACAGTTAGCAGACCAGACATTGCATATGCTACTGGTTTCCTTAGCAGATATATGCATCGTCCAACATCCACTCTTTGGAAGGCAGGGAAAAGAATCCTCAGATACCTGAAACATACAAAAGAAAATGGATTAGTATACAAGAAAGAAGATAATAATAATTTATTAGCTTTTTCAGATTCCGACTTTGGTTCAGAGAAAATAGACCGGAAAAGTGTGAGCGGAGTCGCTA
This sequence comes from Pyralis farinalis, assembly GCA_947507595.1. Taxonomy (NCBI): domain Eukaryota; kingdom Metazoa; phylum Arthropoda; class Insecta; order Lepidoptera; family Pyralidae; genus Pyralis; species Pyralis farinalis. The sequence continues at coordinate 10,637,064 of OX382258.1, read as the reverse complement.
TTTTTTATCAAGGCAACTTGATAAGTTGGAGTTCGAAGAAGCAGTCTACAGTGGCACTCTCAACAGCAGAAGCTGAGTATGTTGCTGCAGCCTTAACTGTAAGTGAAACAGTGTTCATCATTGGAGTTTTAAAAGACTTACAGTGTAGTAATAACTTAAAATGTTTTTTGTTAATTGATAATCAGAGTACATTAAAAATGATAGAAAGTTATGAAAATAGTAAAAGAACGAAACACATAGATATTAAAGTACATTTTATTAAAGATAGTATAAATAAAGGATTGTTAACATTACAATATGTACAAAGTTCAGAAAATAGAGCAGACATACTTACCAAATCATTGTCGAAAGTGAGGCACAATTATTTGTGCAATTTAATTGGATTAGTAAGTAACTAAGTTATTACAGTAATTTCATGTTTCCTGTATGTAATTGTTATCAATGTAAACTCGTTGTTTCATAACCGTACTATAGACACAGAATATATAAATGTCACTTGTGTTTTGAGTAATAAATAAGTACTTTATTTTGTAAATTGTATGTTTCCTTGGTTAGCAAAAATAATTATGTTAAATGTTTGGAGGTTATGTTTATAAATTTATATGTCATCGACAGTGTTGCCAGGAAATTAATAATAGTACCATTTTGTAGATTTATGTTGCAAGTTCAAGTTTATTTTGATTTGTATAATTTTAAAATGGAACTTGATCTTGAGCCGGGGTATTGGATATTGATCGTGTGTCATTGCTTTAATGTAGATGGAAAACCTTGTCTATGCACGATATGTGAGTCTATGATTTAGTATATCCGATCGACTCTCTCTTGTGTGCTGTCTTGTAAGAGAAACAGCTATGTAGGCTTAGGCAAACTATTAATGTAAAACTAATGCTAGTAAATAAACGTCTAATCTGCTTTACTTGGGCTATTTTCATTTATCTTTCCATTATTATATAATACAAAACAGTTACATATGCACTTTTATTATAAATTTCACAACGTATGTCTGGGAAAACAACTAGCGACTTCTGTCGCTAACATTTCTTGAATGAACATTTTTCTACATCATTGGTAAGTATATCACTTACCATCCCTACTGAAATCCCGTCCAAGATATATAAACTCATCTACTTGTTCCAACACTACACCATCTTCTTCTCTCTTTGTTTTTAGACATTATTCTCTGTAGACAATTATAGAGATACAGAATGAAATTTTGACAAGATCCCACCTATCCGTAAAAGTGCTGTATAATTCTTATATGTGGAATTCACAACACAAAGCAAAGCACCGTCAATTCCATATTTTTTTTTTTTTTTTTATAGTATTTCAGCATAGTGGCCCCTCTTTGCCTGATGGTAAGCGAAAGAGGAGCCCAAATCGCAACTGCAACTGACAATATACTACATCCCGTATCCTGTCAGTTGACGCTGCCATGCTGACCCGCAAAATGCTTCTTCACGCTTCGTTTGAAGGATCCCATATTGTAGGAAGGAGGGAACACATGTGCAGGCAAGGCGTTCCACTTTTTAATGGTACGACAAAGATAGGAGTTGCCGAACTTTTTGGTACGCGAAGAGATCTCCTCAACCGTGGAACTATGACATCGCAAGCCCGCACGTGTGGTTCTATGACGGAAGGGTGAGGGTGGGATAAGGGAAAACAGTTCTTCAGAGCACTCGCCATGGTAAAGGCGGTAAAATACGCTTAGAGAGCCTATGTCCCTACGGAGTTGAAGAGGTTCTAGGTTTTTGGTGACCTCTTCGTCGTCAATTATGCGGATAGCCCGTCGCTGCAACCTATCGAGAGCCTCAAGAAGATATTGTGCGGAGCCGTCCCAGAGATGCGAGCAATACTCCACGCAGGCCCGAACTTGTGTCTTATAAAGCAGACAAAGTTGGTCCGGCGTGAAGAACCGGCGCACCCTGTTCAGGACTCCGAGCTTTCTTGAGGCTGTTGAGATGAGGCTCTCGATGTAATAACGCTGGTTAAGGTCGCAACGAATACCCATACCCAGCATATTCAGGCTATCACGCATACTGAGGGAAGCACCCTGAAGACTGGGAGTGGGAAGGAAGGGGGACATTTTTGTTGTAAACGCGCAAACCTGAGTTTTCTCGGCATTAAACTCAACCAGGTTATTGGAACCCCATTTACTAATGAGATCCAAAACCCGATTCAGTTCAACGACAAGACTCTCACGCCTCTCACCGATTTCTGTCCGACCAGCACCAGGCCGACCGAAATATCGCCCATGGACCGTACTGTCATCTGTATAGCAATGAATATTACCAAGTGGCAGCATGTCATTGATATGCAGAAGAAAGAGGGTGGGCGATAGAACGGAGCCCTGTGGGACACCGGCATTCACTGACATGAACCGCGAAGCGCATCCATCCATCCATATCTAGTCCATATAGAATCCAGAGGTCGTTTCACATAACCCTGTCAAATGCTTTCTTATAATCGACAACAGCGTAGAATTCTACACAAAAGTTAAACAATTCCAAGAAACGGAGTGAGAAAATTTAAACCGTACATATATGTAGGAACTGTTTTAGAAAAAGCGGCTGATATTTCAAGTATATTTTAATTTTACAAAAGGGTGCCGCCCAGTTCGATCTATTTATAACATGTGGGCTCCATGGAATTACATAGGGAAATATTTTAAAGAATAGGAAAATAGATTTTACCTAATTAAGTGGGTATACGGATTTGTAAATCTTTTAAACTAACTTGAGTGAAGTCGCAAGTTCACCAAATTTAAATGGAGGTTAAAAATACTCGTATATAGACATACAGATCGAATTAAGAAACTACTCCTTTTGAAATAATATATCAAATAGATTTCATCCTCCCATAGCTATGAAATTACGATGGTAATGTGTCCGCTGCTTCGATGTCAATAACATACACTTACACTGTGTATAGTAAGTAGCTTTGATTACACAGTTAATGTTACAATTCCCCAGTTAACGTGCTAATACATACGTGTGTATTGGTTATTAATGCAAAGGTTTATGCAACAGTAATATTAGTAATAAGTAATACATTCATATTTCTATCCCATTTCGTTAAGAATATTTATCATATAATTAATATAATATCATAACATATTACGCAAATATATTTTCATATGATTATATAATTGTGTCCGAAAATATTTTTTTTTTACGATTATATAATTGTCTTATACACAATTACATAATCATTTAAAAATATATTTGCATTTTTTTTTAATCATAAATCAATTTTATTATATTATAATGGTACTTTCTATTAACTGTCCATATCTACTGTCTTAAATTATGTTAATGTTAGATCAACTAAATCTAACTCACAATAATCCTAATTTATTGATAATATTACGTCAGGATGGTACCACTATGGTAACGATGGTAACACTAGTGTTGTGTCAGAACAAAAGAGTCGGTGCTATTTAGAATTATGTGTAAACGAATGAGACTCAAGAAACTGAGAAATCATTCAATTATTTCAATTGTTCCTGTATTTTCTCATTCAATTCAATTTTCTTCATATTACACAGGGTTACCTGTGACATGTTATTATCTTTTACATATTTGGAGGTGCATGCTGTTTTGCCGCACCATTTTATTGAACAAAAAGCATGATTTATATTTATTCTAGAAGATCATTCGCAGCGCAATATCATCCTCGTACTGAAACGTATTCCGGAAATGGCGAGATATTTAGGCGCTAGAATACTACGTCTTGGTGAGTGAGTATGGAACGGAACCACATTGTATCAATTTATTCTGGCATAAGGATATTGATCGTGATCGTCTTGATTTTGATAGATAAACAGAATCCGAAATAATAATGTGGATACAAGAACCTACAAAGGTACCTACCCCTTTCCAAGCGGACCACTTACTGGTGATAAGCCGGTGTTTCGATCTTTTAAAAAAGTAGAGGCACTGACGAGTGCTTATTACTTTTGGACAACACAAAAGGATCAGGAGTAAAAATTTGAATATCTTCAAACGTTTGACATATGACACTTTCATCTTTAAATTGAATAAGTCTAAAATTTTTTTTCTGATATTCTTGCTAACAGGAAGTGTTATCAACGTGAAGGGAATGTGTTGCGGATAATGTATGATATTGTCCAGGACTATATCGCTGTGAGTAAGTTTATGATTGACTCCGCGGTGTCTGTGTCTGGTAACAAGATCCCTATGGATGAGATTGAATGGATTATATGAAGTTTGAAGCAGGATGCGATATGCTTACAGCTGAGATGAGTAAAATAGGTGGCAATTGAGAACTGAAAAGAACCTAATGGATTGGACAGGCGGAGTCATCGTTCCAAGGCAAGGGATCACGGATATACAGAGCCAGCTTTACCGTTATTTTCGTTAAAAAGTCCTTGATAAATAGCTAGACCAGAAGGTTCTGTGGATTTTGAGAAAGCATATGACAGATTTGTGCAATAGGATTTTGAGATATAGAATTGATGGTACCCTATTGCGTGTAGAGTTTCTTATAAGGACTACGTAGAATGTGAGCAGGCGGACAGCAGCCTGTCGCTCTGATTTGACGTCAACATTGGTGTCAAGTATGATTGTTTAATAATTCGTTTGTCTCGAATTCGGCGATTTGAATCAAATTTCCAGTGAAGGTTATCGTCGAATTTCGATCGTTATTGGAATGAACACTAGTTTAGCAGTAGTAGTAGGTGCTAATTAGTGCATTATGATTACATTGCACACGTATAACAATACAAATAAAGAAGCATTACTGTATATATTTAATTTTTGGTTATTGATAGAATGACTATGCCACGCGAACGAAGTCGCTGGTGCTAGCTAGTCATGAATACTAAAAAATAAACATCCGAACGGATTCTAATGCAATTTTATCAGCTGACAGCCCGGCTGTTCATTTTATATCTTAATAATTGTCTACAGAGAATAAGATCTAGGAATGTAGGATTATGCATGGGTTTGCTTAAGCCTTCAGAACCCGTTATACCTTTTCCCATACATTTCGCTTGCTGATAATCTACAACTAGACCACTAGTTGTGAATTGTCTGCATTTTACAAACTTCTTACTAGTATATATACAATCTGGGTAGCAAATACTAGTCATAATGTTGAAAGACGATTGTTAGGAGAGAGTTTACAAATGAATGCGAAGAAAACAAAGAGAGAACAAGAACGTAAGAAAGGATTGAGGTTGGTAAATGTACATTACAGCAAAGATGTTCTCTCAGCATACCTCGCAAGGGACAAGGCCGCGAAGATGTAAATATATAGACAGCAGTAACATCGATTTCATTGAAGTCGAAGCCAGTAAACATGAATACAGTATAAATAAGAATCGATTTCAATGAAGTTCATTTTACTTTTTTAATTAATTAATTTTATTTTTTCATGTTCATAAGTCAATAATAGACACAGCAGAGGTTCTAACCTTTGGGTTTACGGACATGAAGTTTCACAAAGAGGTTTCAATAGGTTAAAAAGGTAAGGCGCATTAAAGCATTCCGACAGGGGAAGTACCTTCACCTCAGAGAAAATCCGTAGAATAATAACAACTCCCTGAAGTGTCGTTTTGTTCCTGCGACTGTTTATACGTAGCCTACGTCTTAACTCACCTGAGGCGTTGCTGCATTAAGAACGCGCGTTAATTCATTGCCTGTTGTATAAAAAGTTACGTTAACATCTCGCGTAAACCATTAAAAACAAAATGGTTTTTTAAATGTCGAAATTTTAATGTAACTCTTCTAGTACGGACAACTGCGGAGTAACAGGGACACAAAAAGTTGAACTTTATGGAACAGAAACCATCTGCGCCACGATCGATCGGATTGAATGCACTAGGAGAGCGGGTGTTGAATTTAATTACACTTTTCTTTCTTGAGTCGCAAACCTATACATATCCTGCTTTAAGCGAGCAATTCTTGTTTATCTGTCTGCCTATAACTTCAGGCCAATTCCCTTGTGGAGTAGACAGAAGGAAGCGAGCGCCACGTTACTCGATTCTTTAACATTTATTGCTCATCTTATATACGCTCGCCGGAATTTTAATAATAAATAAATTTGTCTTGTTTATATCCAAATATATTTCGTTTGTCTCGAATTCGGCGATTTGAATCAAATTTCTAGTGAAGGTTATCGTCGAATTTCGATCGTTATTGGAATGAACACTAGTTTAGTAGTAGTAGTAGGTGCTAATTAGTGCATTATGATTACATTGCACACATATAACAATACAAATAAAGAAGCATTACTGTAAATATTTAACTTTTGGTCATTGATACAATGACTATGCCACGCGAACGAAGTCGCTGGTGCTAGCTAGTCATGAATACTAAAAAATAAACATCCGAACGGATTCTAATGTAATTTTATCAGGCGGAGAATAAAGGATGTTTATTTTCGCGACCACGGGATACCCAAATAGTAGAATTAATACAAATAGTTCGTGCGTACACACAATGTATTCAGAATATAAATATCTTGACATTTAGTAATATAACATGCAAGTCGAGAGAAACTTTAACTAAGTGCTGTTTGTTCCACTAGCATACGAGTACAATCAATTCAATTATCATGCGCTGCAATGCCACAGTAACTTGGCAGACTCCCAGACCAGACTGTAAAGAAACTAAAACAGGTACCGACTACCTACTCATATTTAGCCTGTCTGTTTATCTTGAGACGAAACGGTATGCTTTTTTTTTTTTTTTTTAACGGGACAGGCCCACCTATCTTACCCACCACTGTGTCTCCTGTGTAGCCAGAATGAACAGCGGCGACCACAAAAAAGGCAATGAACAGTGAAGTCCATTGCCTTCCCGGGGGTTAAACTACAGCTGCCTTGGAACTCACAACGAATTTAATCAGAAGAAATTTGTAGGAGTAGGAAGTTTTGGAATTGACTTCCCCTCTTGGCAAAGCGAGAGACAGCAATATGACAAATAAGGCATTTAAAACCTCAAAGAGATGGCTAGTCAAGTGAAGCTCTACTGCCGTGCACCACGGATTATCAAATATCTAACACTATTGGGACCTAAACTGTGAGTTGTTACCTAACACATCGATTCCAATAATATAGATTGCAGAACCGCCTAAACGCCTGGTAGTTCTCCCTTGTTGCCACCAAATCAGAATAGTATACTACCCCGGATGTGACACGCAAGGAATTTAACATATCGTCCCGCTCTCGTTGCCAGAGATCTCCCAGAGAACATGATGTGCTGTTTGCTCGAATTCATGATTTGTCGTAGAACACTCACATAAAGGCGATGACACAAGTCTAAATGAAAAGAGCTTCGCCCTAAAGTTTCCATGCCCTGTTAAAAATTGCGCAAAACGGTATTCTGTCTAATACTGGTCATAAAATTATTGAATTTTTTCTTGCATTAAACAATAGAACTTCCATGATGGGGAACGGTCATCGAGCAACTTCCAGCAGAAGAAGTATTGACCCTGATTTACCGTTTATCGCAGTAATCCAGGAACTGTCATACAACTGCTGTTATTCGAAGTTACATCCCAAAACTGTGTATAGAGCGCCTAGTCTGAGGTTTACTAACATTTATGTTACTACACTGTTCAGCGAATTAGTAAGAATCCTGAGGTGCCATAACATAAACAGGAGTGTATATTTCATGATTAGTTTTATAACTTTGTTATTCTTACAAAAAAAAACTTACATAATAAAAAAATGCTAAATAACTTAATTAAATATACGTAACGTAGCCTGTCTTAAGGTAGGCTTAAAAGAAGATAAATCAGTGAGAAGAACATCTGTATCACGGCACTAAAAGAACAATAACGAATGAATGTTAATTAATTATCAGGTACAATTAATCAACCCTCTACCATTATACCTTCAGTAACCTTTTTTTGCAACGTCGGAACGCACACGGTCGACTTCGTGTGAAGTGGTTACCGTAACCTATGAATACTTGCAAGTTTGAAATACATTTTTTTTTTGGTTCTTTTTATCCCCGAGGGGAAAGGCAAAGGGATCTAGCCCATACAGCCAAGTCATCAGTTTAGAACCATTTGAAAATCTTAATTCTATATCCCAGCTTCAGGAACTGTGCTGATAAAATACTTGGGAAGGGTACCTAGACCCAATCAACCCAGTTTAAATACCACCCGTAAAACGATAGTGATTTTTACAAGGTTTTCTTGATGAACTTATTCACGTCTTCCAAAAAGTGCATAAACGTGTTATATTTGAGTTTTTCCATTATTGTATAATTTCACTAGCACTTATGTTACAAAATACTATCGAAATTGTCGCATGATACTAATTTTATACTGAATTGTAAAAAATTCAAGTATTACAACAATGTCACTCGTCAAAAGCGCGGGAAGAAGTCCTTCCTTTGAAATACATATCGCACATGTGTTGCCAACCTCACTACTAATATAGTAATGCTTCAGTATACTGGTAACCTCACACATTTGTCGGGACACAACCCTCCAGGTAGTTTGTTACTTGGCTGCGAATTTTACAGAACTGGGGGATATTTTATTAGACTCCTTAATAAAATACCCCCCTTTCTGCTTAAAGCTTAATTTTTCTGAAAAAGGAGTGAAGACTTCAGACAAAGTGTATCAAGACACTATCTTCTATCGTGTTGTGAAACCTCTCAGCAATATGCTTTTTAAAAATGTACCGTGGACTTTCCACCAGGACTCTGCACTTGGTCACACCGCACGAAATACTCAAACCTGGCTCGAAACCTACGTTCCGGACTTTATAAGAGCTGAAGACTGGCCCTCGTCTAGCCCAGATCTGAACCCCTTAGACTACAAATGGTATGGCCAGTTATAGAGGACATGGCCTGCTCCAAACGATACGCCGACATTGTGTCTGTTAACACGTTGAATTGTTGACTTCTAAGTCTGGAGTATATTTTGCGAAACGAATGAGTTCTGATTTGCCAGAGACTTATTATTCCTGCAGTACGGTTTATTTTTGTCCAGTAAGAAGACCTTTGTTTGGGAGTATTTTTTAGTTTTCGGAATTAATATTTCTTTTTTCGTTTCATACAAAAACGGCATCATTACGAACAGAAATTGTACTTATTGTTATAGCATGGGGTTTGTATGTTGAATATCGTGGTATTAGGAATCAAAGTTATGTATCAAAACTGATTCTTATTATAGCAGGTCCGTAGCTTCCATATTCATAGTGTACGAGGCAGAAATGATACAGTTATAGTGATACAGATAAAATATTCAGGCGTTACTTTGCGAAAGTCAAATTTACAGGTAATTTAATCTAAACTACTTTGTGTGCTTCCACTCCCGATTAGTTCATGCGAACTACTGCCGGCCGGCACCCAACTACTACCGGTAGTAGATGCCGCCACTGCCATGGCTGCTCCGGTCGTTTCTGCCTTGGCTGATGCGGTAGCCTCTGCGAGTGTTCGCCATACAGATCGTAGCATGTTATTTTAACGACTAACATCATCGTCTCGTCTATAACCAAGAATTTTTCATATTGGATAAATGTCTATGAATCATTTTTAAACATGTTCTAATCTTTGTCAATTTATCCGTGTTTAGGCCTGTTGAATCGTCGCTAAAGTGCGAAAACTTAAGTAGTAATAATATAAACTGTCTCTTGACGTGCTTTCAGAACAAATACATGCTCATGCATGTATTTGTTCTGAAAGCACGCTGTTTTAGACCAATAGCAGTACATAGACGGCAGCTTAACAAGGCCCATTGTAACTAATATTATCTGTATACTTATTGTTTCGTTAACCATTTTAATAATTCATTACGAATAGTTTATAAATATCAAAAGGAAATTTAGCATCACCAGAATATTCGATTTAAATTTGTTTGTAAAATCTGATATATTTTTTAAGAGGGTCGGCAACACACGAGTGACATCAGGGATGCCACTCATGCCTGGCAAATGTCCATAGGCTTCGGTTACTGTTTACTATCAGGCATAAAAATACGCATAGTCTGTACCTAATATACTTAGTTAATTTCACGAATAGTAGAAAATCTATTTATTTTATCTGCCCGCATCACATTCATGAGATATCACCAAAACAGAATCCATCAGGCCGGACCGAACACACAGCAATTTTTCTTGGAAGGTCGCAGATTCGAACCCGCGATACATAAGCATTGTAATTTATCACTGTCGTCAAAGCTCGGGTGGCAATTACTTAACAAGTTCTCAGAAAGTGGGTACTGCGTGTGCACGATCTATTTATTTTCCTCTTCAAATTTCGAATTCATCTTGTTACTAATAGGAGAGTACAAATGTTTTCATTTGATATATGGTTCCATCTGGTTATCAACTTCCGTTCCTGGCTCCGTATGGGTTAATAAGTTTATTTAATATATGCTTAAGAATTTTCCAACATTGTATGATTTTATAATTGTTATAATACTTAACCTTCCTAGCAGCTCATTAGGAAGCGCATTAAACCGGAAATCGAGAAGTCGTGGATTCGAGTCCTATATAGCCGGGCCGGGCGAGATTAAATTTTCCATTGTAATATATTGATAGATTTTCCTATATCCTATTTTTTATTTACTCCACAACCTTCCAGATAATTGATATTTGGATGCCGTCTTTTTAGGGTTCCGTACCCAAAGGGTAAAACGGAACCCTATTACTGAGGCTCCGCTGTCCGTCCGTCCGTCCGTCTGTCTGTCTGTCACCAGGCTGTATCTCATGAACCGTGATAGTTAGACAGTTGAAATTTTCACAGATGATGTATTCCTGTTGCCGCTATAACAACAAATACTAAAAAATAGAATAAAATAAATATTTAAGGGGGCTCCCATACAACAAACGTGATTTTTTTGCTGTTTTTATAGATAATGGTACGGAACCCTTCGTGCGCGAGTCCGACTCGCACTTGGCCGATTTTTTTTATACAGTTTAGGGTAGGGGAATACATTAAGTATCACTCGCGCGATGTAACCTCTGATACTAACACAGCAACTCCTTAGGAGCTTACTGATTATCTCACTTACACTTACCTACCCTCCAGTGAGTTGATATTTGGCGGTTTTTACGGTTTTCTGTGAGGTGGCGGTACTTCCCCTTCCGCTTTGATGCGCTCTACCTATCTTAGAAACACCCAGACCAAGACAAACGTACATGTGTTCATGCACACAAGTATTTGTCGTGTGTGGAATCGAATCCACGAGCTTGGTGTCAAAGTCGCGTTATTAATCGCTGCGCCACCGAATTCATCAACCGTCTTCTGTGCAATGATTACCTATCTTCTGATATACCCTCGTTGGCTAATTGATATTATGCACCACTTGCATGGTGAGGTTGACCTTGGGTCTAAATATAATGCTGAGCCCACCCTAAAGTATACATATAAAGCCCATGCGTTTGATGTTGTACAGCAATATAGCCCAGTTTTATTACAGGCGACAACTTACAACGCTGCCTTTTAAACCCTTACATATTCATAACCATTATTCCCAATTTTTTTTATATTAAACAAAAAATATCCCTTGCCCGCCCCGTTGAAATGAATTTACGCCTACATGCAATAAATCCCAGCATCCATGATACGATTACTACGGTTTAGTACGTTTGCAAGGCGAAAATATAATCAAAATTCAGATTGTAGAGGGATGAAGCAAATTTATTCATATACTTTATGTTCACGACAGCGGCAAAGAATGCGTACATGGCAGCGGAAAGGACAGGACGACCTAACATAACAAAGGTATTATAATAAGTTTAAGAGGAAAACTCAACATTATGATATACTGCAGTTCCTCCCGTTAGAATTACAAGTTTCATGTTTTATACTGAGAACCTAAATAAATTTAGGGTAGAAAGTATTATAGCTGCCTCAGATTTAAAAAAATATATAAAATAAGGTACAAAATTTACCCTACTGCGATTTCATTATATATATATGTACATATATGTTTTATGCTATATATATATATATATATATATAGCATAAAACATGTATGTACATACATGACATATTCATACATGTACGAATCTTTTATTCTAGTCTAATACTTAACAGCAAAAATATGTTTTTTTTCAACTGTTTTGTGATTCTTGTTCTGTTTACATTCCAAAATAATCTTCCAGTTTCAACATAACATTTTTGTAACATCTTTTGGTTAGATAAGATTATAATAGGTGAACATTGAATACGTATGTTTTGTGGTTCCTTAATGAAAACGTTGATAGTGTGACTCTGTCTGCTTCTAGGTATAAAGTTCCATTATATTGAGTACACGGAAAAAAGGCAGAAGTCATTTCTACGCCTTCACGCAAATAGATTTTTAATGTATTTATTAATATTTATAATGCGACATTTTGAAATAGCTTATTTAATTTTAACCGGCTTTCTTAGATAGGGCAACTATATTGCTGCCACAACTCGTAAATCGCTTCAAAGCCAGCGATTGTTTTTAGCGAGTTGTGTTGAGCTAGCTGTATGTACAGCACGCATTGCCTGCGCTGGCAGACATAGTGCTGACATTCGTAGAAGTTTCTTTACTGCAAATTTCTCTCTTAGACGATTACATAATCTATTTTTGGACACCGAAATTGCATTTTACAGAATCCTTACTTCATTCTATGTTAATTATGCCGAGTAGAGTAATTAAACAAACTTTAGGATATTCAAAATATTTGCGATCGGGTCTATAATTGGACTTCGCAAATATGAATATGTCTCCTAATTTCGCCTTCCGCTGAAGTTATATATACGTGTACGTAGGTACACGTATCGCTCAGCAATTTTATTTTATTTATTTATTCGTTTTTTTTTTATTTATTGTTTGTATGTATTTTTATTATTATCATTTTATTTATTTTTGCGAAATATATATTTTTGTATTGTGTCGTATCATATTATATTGTACTTTGAAGTTGCAGAAGTACAAAAAAGTAGTCGTAACTATCATAAAAAATAAGATGGTGTTAAAATACGTACTGTTCTATCTCATAGTACAAGGTACTTGAAACACGGATGTCTCTATATTAGAAAATGTGGGACACTTCTACTAACATGCGCCATTTGTATCGCATTGCGGCGTTCTCTTAATTGGTGCGGGGTAGATTACATAAAACTTGAAGTGCATTCTTTTTTAATCGGGCACGGAAACTTTAAGTCTCAAAGTTTTCTTATTTAAACTTGTGCTGTCGACGTTATGCGAGTATTCTGCTGCAAACTATGAAATTGAACAAATATCACAGTATTCTCTGTTTGGCGTCGGGAGCGTAATGTAATGTTGAATTCCTTGCACGTCACATCCGAGGCGTTATACTGTACACATCTGGATGTTGCCATTAAGGGAAAAATACCAGGCGTTTAAAAGATTCCGCAATTAACTTTAGGGTTGAGTTTAACTGTTCACTGAACTAAAGCTAATCTACAAAAATAATGTCTATTCGTTAAAATACTGAACTGCTCACCAAAATAACAATTTTAGACGATATTTTTTTTTGTTCTATTTATTACAGAAAGTGTTGGTCTGAAAGATAGTGTCGGTGTTAAAATAAGAAAAGGTATGCTTTGTTGGTTCGGGCATGTAGAAATAATGCCGGATGATAGAATGACGAAAGAGATATACCTACTGAGAAGTAGAACATTTTATCAGAAGGTGGTGAAAAGAGCTATGAATGTTAATAAATGAAACGAGGTAAGACTACCCCGCAAGAACCTGGCGTAAAGATATTGTATTCCTTAATATTGTTCTAATGAATGTGTTAACGTAACAATCCCTTCCCCATACTGTGCTATGATAAATCAGTGGTAGGCGGCAGCCGAGCTTCACTTATCTAGCTTCTTTTTCAGGGTACAGATATGTTTGTGTCATACTATAAACTGTAAGTTTGACTTCATTCCTGGCAATGTCACACAACTTCCTACAGTCCCCTTAACCTTACCTGACGCTGCAGCCTGTGAAAGGTAGGGCGCATTAAAGCAGCCCGTCTGGGACTTCCCCAGACGGGCTTCTCCACCTCCACCTCACAGAAAACCGCAGCGGAATAACAACTTCCTAGAAGGTTGTTGTGTTCCCGCGTGCGAGTGAGGTAACCAGTAAGCTCCTAAGAAGTTACTGTGCTAGCGGCGAGTGATACTTAATTTATTGCTAGGCTACGGTAACCGCTTTACATCAGGTGGGTCGTATGCTTGTATGCCTCCCGACGTTATATAAAAAAAAGGAGAACGTCAGAAGATCATAGACTAACGGTAACTGTTTACCATAGGGAGATCTAGACCACAAATTCAACAATCAAATTCGAGTCTGGCGTGTTCGCTCTAGTACGAGCGTAAGAACGAGACAAAAGAAAGAAAACTGCAGCGTTATTATTCAAATCACGTAGCGATGGCAACCCTTACTACTCGTAGATTAATTAATAAATTAGATTACTTGCCTATTCTAGATTACTTTATTCGAATTCTCATTACACAGAGGTAGGTAGCGACTACAGTACCTCCATATTAAAGACAGTCTACCATTAGCCATCTGAAACAAAAATATGTCTAACTTTAAACTTTGATGGTTATTTCTATCATTATTGCAAGTATGAGATTTACCTCTGTTTTATATTCTCCCGATATTTCAATATGTGAAACAACGCTGTTTATTTACTAAATCTGATGGTAAAAGAATATATTACTCGTACTAATGAACGAGGCTTTGGGGCCAAAATAAATAATTATTTTATTTATTTCTTTTCTGCCGGCTTCATCATGGCATAGCTATGATATCGTTCTCATTAATCACCTCACATAGCATTAATCACCTCACGTATAAGACGTGAACGCATTGTTCAAAATACAAAAAAAAAAAAAAAAAAAAGATTTAGTATTTGAATAATAGGAAACCATTCACTTTGAAACTACCGCAATTATGTTTTACTAGCTGCTGTCCGCGGCTCCGCCCGCGTGGAGTCAAATAACGTAGCCTATGTGTTAATCCAGATCATAATCTATCTACGTGCCAAATGAAATTCAAATCCGTTCAGCCATTTAAGCGTGAAAGAGGAACAAACATCCATACATACAAACTTTCGCATTTACGAGTATAATATTAGTAGGATAAACGGGAGTTCTATCAACTCGTTTCACTTAAGAGGTACAAAAAAATGCCCATATCTAAATAGCACCTAAAATAACTATGAACATTAGTCATACATATACACGCTTATAAGTAAATTCGAACAATGCACTCTAAAATGAAAATCAACCCACCATAGTGACACTTTTAACGACAGAATCAACTTATCTTTGAGATAACTCCATCCTAATATCAATTTGACGTTCCACTAATTGTACCTATATTGTAATGCTCAGTATATATATATATATAGTTTATCAGAAAATATATGCAATGTAACTCGTATTAACATATACATATAAATGCAATCAATATTTGTGTATTGAGGGTATTTACCACGTGAATAAAAAAGGGCTCCTTTTGGTCGCTCGATTGCATATCAAACAAATGTTTATTTTGAGAGATGGACTTTATCTGATGGACACCAATTCTAACACTCAGCCTAAATATTTGACATGGGTGTAATTTACTAATAAAGAAAATGAGAAATGCAGTTGCCAAAAAATGGTTTAGGCTGTGTGTTGTCTCACTGAAACCTCAATTGCAATTTTGATAAACCATACACACTGTACCTTAATAGACTGTGACACACCCGTGGCGTAATCACCTGTTGAATCGTATTTGAATAACAAACGCACATCTAGAATTCGTGCATTTGGTATGTGCGTCGCATGGATTCCCAAAGTGGTCGATATCGATCCCTTGGGGTCTATATCGATTTCCCAGGGGTCGACGAGGTCTAAAAATCGACCCCTATTAATTAACACAAGTTCTTATTTGAAACTTTCAAGATACTGTATAAGTTGTGTTACATGTGCCAACCTGTTATAAGAATAACTAATATTTAACTAATAATAGGAAGTATCATTGATGTACTTTAAAAAAAACTAGAGATAGGATTTTTAAAGTAATTTGGCTGTGGAGGTCTGAGGTATCAGTTCATTTTGGGAAAGGGGTCTCTTGTTTAAAATAGTTTAGTTATCCCTGGTTTATCGTAATATATATCAGATATTTTCACGGCTCACTGATGGCATTATTTGTGAAGTGATGACTATTTTGCCTCTACCTCGCAAGGGATATAGCGTGAAGATAATATACATACATACTGTATACTATTTTGTTGATTTAAATGATTCCTTGGAAATTCTTAACTGGTTCTGGATCTGGAACCCGATTGCCGCGCCATCTACTGGAGTAGGTGGCGCTGTAATCGGGTTCTCGGAAATTATTATTTTTAATTTAGGGCAGTGTAACGTGTGTCGGGTTAGCTAGTGTATAATTACGTATAATACACATAAGCAGTTTTCTTTTCAGGAACACCGTTCCTATATGAATTCAATATGTTTGTCTGTGCGTTTGTCCGTGCGTCTGTCTGTGCGTTTGCCCGCTGTTTTTTTCGAATATTCGAATTTTGACTTCAGATTCGGATTCAGCATAAAAAAGTAGAATAGGAATGTTCAGGAACACCGTTCCTATCTCTTAAGAAACATAGTGAAAATGGCCGACAAATTAAAAAAAAAAATTGA
Organism: Pyralis farinalis; assembly: GCA_947507595.1. Lineage (NCBI taxonomy): Eukaryota > Metazoa > Arthropoda > Insecta > Lepidoptera > Pyralidae > Pyralis > Pyralis farinalis. The sequence goes on along the minus strand of OX382258.1, from coordinate 10,620,460 downwards.
ATTGTTATATAATTGACTAAACTGGTTTTGGTTGATTTTTAAAACCCCACTTCAACACTTACATTTGCATCATAACTAGTATTATAATAGTGACTGAGGTGTGAGGTGTCAGCGTTGAAGTAAATAACTAATGGCGAACCGATGGAATCATTTTGCTTTGAAACTCAACTCACCGCTACGAATCGAGGGTGAAGTAGAAAGTTTCTCTAGATGAAGTAGACTAGCTCTTATTGGCTAGTTCACGGATGGCTTTTTAATTTAATTTAATTCACGGATGACTTATCGGCTTTTTAATTAAATAACCTCGAATGGGACAGTATTTGGATGGGATTATTAGTTATTTGTCTGTAGTTCCTCCAAATTATGGACGATAGCCATCTGATTAGAATGTTGCCAATAGATGGCAATCATCTCGTCTATATTAGGGCGGATCAAAATAATCGGTACCGCGTGGCGGAGTATACTCTAACAAACCATCGTTTGAAAAAACCTTATCAAGCAAGCGATGTTGTTTATGTGAACACAGTTTATTTGTACTGTTTACAATAAATACTTTATACCGTAGGTGCACCAGAGTGAGCGAGAAGACAAAGCTGGGGTTACAGAACGGGCAAGTCCATGGCGAGACGAGACAGGCCAAGTCCAGGAAAACCATAATCCGCATGCTGGGTAAGTCATTTTCAGAATTATAAATCTTGAAGTATAACGGTTGGGGAGGTTGAATCCTGGTTGTAAGTTTCAAACTGTAATGATTTTTGTGAGTATTTTTACGTATGTTATATAAAAATACAAAGATATTTTACATTTTAAGTGGAGTACTTTGCCGATCAGAAAACGAGTCTCTTGCAGCCTGGACTAGAGACAGCGTCGACCGCAGCCTGTCTATGGATGGGTTTAATTGTCTTAAGAACCTCGAGCTGTTTTGGACAATAGTTAAGCTTATCTAAGAGCGGTAGTGCACATCAATACAGCGCGATTGGAGAAACACCTCCAAAGACAGCAACCATATAACTATTCCATATGAAGGAATAAAATCTTTTGTTTTATTTTACATATAGTAACATTTCTACCACCCTAACGAGTTTGCTTGATGACTTAGCCCTATTATGGGCACGCGGTGGCCGAAGTGTCCTCAACCATATAAAATCAAATAAGCAGGATATGTTCATAGATACGCACCGCGTTCGGTTTGTATGTGTGCGCGCCGTACCATCATCCCGTACGTATGCGTCGTCGCACGCACATACCGACAAAATTAATCGCTGTTAAAGGTACTTCAGTCGTGGCTACGCCGTGGTTAATACCGCGCGCGCCCACGCACGCACCGCCGCTGTGCTCCCGCTCGTAATAATTTGTCCGTATACCTAACTTAACTACAAATTCGTAAAGATAGCTAAAACGTAAAAGTATTTTTTTTGTATCAAATGTGTAATATTGTTATAAAATCACAAATTTCCTACAGTAAAAAGTACTTTTAATGCCTATCATTTTAGGCTACTGTAAAAATATGAAATTTTCGAATATAAAGATTATAATTTTGATAAGTGTAGTAAATGAAAAAGTAAAAAATAGTTTAGTGTAAAAAAAAAAAATGGGTGCGTGTACTTATGTACGCACGTGAGAAGTTATAATTCTCTGGAATCATTAAATAACAAATCCCTGGAGGGATTGGGAGAGTTGTGTTCATGCGAGTGAGTGACGTTAACACCTCACAGATGATTACAGGGGAAATTTTTTTTGTATATATTTATACTATGCATTTTTGACGATTGTATAAACTATAAGCGACATCCCTACGTGTTTAGGCTATTATCCTTCGCTCAGGGGTCGAGTCGGCAAAATTTGATTTTACTGTGCCTCAACTGTCCATACACGTGCATAAGGTATATTTAAGCTTGCGGAACAGGATATAGTATTATTATTAAAATTGTGACGGATATTATACTCGTAGTATAGGTATTTTCGCTTTGTATGGGAGTGATGTATCTGAACGAAGCAACTATTATCTAATCTATGACTGTACCCTTGATTAATCGTGTTCTCTCCTGGCACGACACCCACTAGCGCCCACACGGTGTATGATTCAGTCAAAGTAGATACCCTAATCTGCTGTTATATAGCGAATAATTTCCAAAGAAATTTTTGTTCCGCCAAGGTGAGGGGAATTTGGATGACGAGAGAAAATTCCCAATCTTCGACCTATTGGGCGGTACAGTAATGACTGTTATGCTTAATTCGACGAGCTCGGTGGTGCAATGGTGAAACGCGTTGTTACACTACTTTGACACCAACGCTCGTGGGTTCGATTCCCACACAGTACAAACATTTGTGTGCATGAACATGTCTGTTTGTCTTGGTCTGGGTATTTTCTATGTTATGATAAGTATGTATTTACAAAAAAAAAATGTATTTACGTATGTTTATCAGTTGTATAGTACCCATAACACAAGCTTCGCTTACTTTGGGGCTAGATGGCGCTGTGTAATTTGTCCGACAATATTAATTAATCTTTGGTTTTTCGTGGTAGGAACAGGTTCATCTATCACCAGTTACAAAGTTACCCACTTTCTTATCAGACAACCTATATAGTATAGATATACGTTGTCTTCTAAAAATATTACTTTTACTTTTCAGGAACACCGTTCCTATATGAAATCTATATGTTTGTCTGTCGTTTTTTTTTTCGAATATTCGAATTTTGCCTTCAGATTCGGTTTCAGCATAAAAAAGTAGAATAGGAGTGTTCAGGAACACCGTTCTATCTCTTAAGGAACATGGTCAAAATGGCCGACAAATTAAAAATAACAATAATAATTGTTATATAATTGACGAGCCAGGTGTTCCTCTGGCAATGCATGCTTGCGCATTCTCAACCGGTTAAAGTTAACTTTATAAAACAACATTATTAATGTTAAATGAAGTTTATTATTGTTGTAGCTAATGTACATTTTAAATAATGCTTGTTAACTGCAGTAAAATATTATTTCATTTCAATATAGGTACTATATTATAAATTTATTATATGACACATTTTTGAGTTTGTATGCAAAATTTGCTTTAAATTATAAAATAAATATTATAAAATAGTATACTTACATTGTTAAAATGTCAACTAAAATGTAAAATTATGCATCGATTTTGAATGATCAAAATGAAGAGCACATTTACTACGGCAAGAGTCGTCGCTTCACTCTACTTCCCAACATTCGTGCACATCGCCGCAGCAGCGGTTAATGAGAATAGAATGGAAGGTCACAGAGGGAGGGACTGGTCCACACTGCGTACCGCGCTCGAGCACCAGCTACCAACGTCTTAGCACAGCGACTGCCCGATCAGGTGCAGGCTATCCAATTTTGTACTCTGTAAAATGACGCTGCACTTGTGAGGCTTCTAATGTACTCAAGTATGTGTCTCAAGTGCTACGTCAGGGTTAATGATGAAACGGCAGAGATTAAAATATATTCCAAGGTGACAATTTGTGTTCCTTGTGGTTCTGTTTGGCCTTGATTTAAAACTAGGCTACAGGTGATAGAGAGGTCAGATTACATCTCATCTTCTATGCATGAATGACCTTATGCTTTTTACATGGAACAAAGTTAATGGTTTATTAGGTTAAACGTGACTTAAAACATTGGTAATTTTATTAAAATTCAATTTCACAACAAATGCGCTGTCTTACGTGCAAAGAATGGAAAGATATCAGTATCTGAATGACTAGAGATCGACATGAAACATTCTGTAGAGGGGTGCGTTTTAGACCTGACAACGGTTTTTAATAGTCTTTTATGGGAGAGTAATAATTTTCAATGGTTTCAGCTTACAATGAGTTATACCGTTCTGAACTGTATTCTACCTGAACTGGACATGAAGTCCAAATAGTGTGGATTGCACACCGTACGCATCATCTGCATTCGTCAGACGTGAAGTTCTCTCTCACCTCTCTCACAAAAATGTGGGAGCCTCTTCTCTATCTTTTCTGAAGATCCATCTTCTTTTTTTATACTACGTCGGAAGGCATACAAGCATACGACCCATCTGGTGTAAAGCAGGTACCGTAGCCTATTAACGCTTGCGATATATTAACTATCACTCGCGCGATGCCTCCTCTGCTGCTTACACAGCAATTGCTTGGGAGCTCACTGGTGACCTCACTCACACGCAGGAACACAACAACCTTCTAGGGAATTGTTATTTGGCTGCGGTTTTCTGTGAGGTGGAGGTTCTTCTTCCACTTCCCCAGACGGGCTGTATTGATGCGCCCTACCACTCTTAAAACATCCAGACCAAGACAACCAGCCATGTTCATGCACACAAATGTTTACCTTGTGTGGGAATCGAACCCTCAAATTCACGACTGAGCCATCGAGCTCGTCAAAATCTCTCTTCATCTCTCTCTATTTCTTCACAAGATCGTTTGTCCATCGTATGGGGGACATAGGTACTTTTATATCATATAAATTGTGGCAAATGAGAAATGACGTTATAAGTTAACAGTAAAAGTTGTAGTATAAAAGATTTTTTTTCTTTTTGGAGCATTTAAATAAACGCTTGTTTTAAAAAAAAATACTGGTATTTTTCCTTATTCTTTCTTCTGCATTCTTTCTACATGTCCGAACCAACGAAACATGCCTCTTCTTATTTTAACATCCGATATTCGTTATGGAAACATCATAAATATATACATTTTCTTTTAATAAATAAAGACGAAAATATGCATGTCTACCATTCAGCCTTCATTGTTGTCTAGTTATTTGTTATTTGATAAACGTTTCTATTAAAGTATATTGACTTGCAAGGCTGAGTGATAAAGTATAAAGCAGCAGACAACAAAAGCATTTCGCTACCTCAATGCACATGATATAATATTTTCAATTTATAATTTGTACAAAGACAGTTTGCAAGATCCATGTGTATCTTTTACGCACAGATGGAGTCTTGCATGACATACTGCCACGAAAGTAATAAAAAAGATTTTTAATTAGCATTTAAGTTAGAAACGCACTGAAGTTGCAGGGATGGCATACATGAGTAATACTCATACACTCGTAGTTCGATAAATATCATAGTTTGATATCGTCATAATACGATAGCATACATTCGTAGGCTAACAGACTATCTTAACAACATGCGGGCTGTATGCTCATTTACCTATCGATGCTGTATATGTAGTGTACTAAGTTCCATTTGATGACCCAAGTATTTCGTTGTTGTGTCTAATATATCACTAAGAGTGAAATAACTGGAACATAGCTTAATGATAAGTTGTGGTGGCTTGAAAACTTTTACGGCCATAGGGTGATCAATCTCTAGAGTTCCTAGCGTAACGACCACCTAATTTCTCACAATTACGATTAGTTCTTAGTAATGATTGCTGGATTGTCAGAAAGGATACTACGTGTTCAGTGTATTTTAAATGTTTTTATACCGTTATATGTGAACGAGAGGCAGCTTAAGGCATCTGCAGCTGCATTATGCCATTCCGGGATCTTATATACAAATTACTCGTACTATAGCTATAAGTATTAGGTCCATAATGGGATATCTTGTCTATGTATGCTTTAAACTTCTACTCACGTATGCAATTTACGTATGTAATTTCACTATTATTTCAATCATTATATACGACCATTGGGCAAGATTGAACCTAGCCCCTGTTTTGAGGTATCTGTCTATAAGATGAAGATGTTATCATCTGGGAAGTTAAGTTAGGATAGTGAGCGGCAGAATAGTTAATAAATGCAGATTTCAATTAAATAAATGCTAAATCACAATCATCTGATCAATTGAAAGTATGTTCATGTTTCTTACAAATTTTATTTAACGCATAAGATACGTCAGCGAAATGTGAAATAAAACATCTGTATAGTTGTCGAGTAATTTTGTACAACGTATATGTTACAGTGTATATTGTAGCACATATTGAGTGAGCTGTGTTTTGACGCTCGGTTCTTGTGCCTACCGGGCAAGGAACGTATCGTGATAATACATGGGGCACACTAAAAGTTTTGCACTTCTAGCTAATCGGAACTATTTGAATTTCGAATGTTACTCGTATATTTTTTGAAACGTTGCAACCTACTTAGTAATAAAAAAAAACAATTGGCGGGAAATCATTTGTCAATTGTTTTTTATCACATATCAAAGTTCTACGTACGCAACGAAAATGGAATTGAGTCGAAAAGATTTTAGAGCAATGATTTTTTATGATTTTAAAAGTTCTCTCTCTCCGCAAGACTGTGCTGCTCGTCTTCAAAATGCTTTTGGGAGAGAAGCACCTTCTTTGAGCACCGTGAGGCGATGGTTTGCTGAATTTGAGAGAGGTCAAGTTTCTTTACATGACGAATTTCGTGAAGGGAGGCCTTCAACTGCCGTCAACATAAATAATGTGGCTACTGTTAAGCGGCTAATTGAAGAAAACCCGCGGATTACCTATGAGACAATTCGAGAACTATTGGGGATTGGTATGAGCCAAATTCAGAAAATTTTACACGAAGAATTGAAAGTTTGGAAACTTTGTTGTCGTTGGATCCCTCATGAACTGACAGCGGAGCAGAAGCGGGCTCGCGTGGAATGGTGCTCACAGATGCTACTGAAGTATGACCACGGACATTCTAATGCTGTTTATGACATTGTCATAGGAGACGAAACGTGGATTTATTGTTTGGAACCCGAAAAAAAAACAGCAATCTTGTGAATGGGTGTTTGAAAATGAGAACAGGCCAACAAAAGTGAGGGAGGCGAGAAACGTTGGTAAAAAAATGATCGCGTTTTTTTTCTCAGCTACGGGTCCCATCTGCACAATTCCACTTGAAGATCAAAAGAGTGTTAATGCCGAGTGATATTTTACCATTTGTTTACCCAGGGTGTTAGAAAAAGTTCACGAAAGACGACCAAAAAGCCGCGTTCTCCTACATCATGACAACGCTTCTTCACACACGGCCAACAAAACAAAGTCCTTTTTAACTTCCGAAAAAGTACAACTCGTTACCCATCCTGCGCATAGCCCCGACCTAGCACCCTGTGATTTCTATATTTTCCCCAAAATCAAAGATTTGATGAGAGGTTTCACTTTTACCAACTCCGAAGAGGCAGTGATAGCGTTCAATCAGCACGTACAAAACATGCCTTCGGATCTGTGGTCCTCCTGTTTTAAAAAAAGGTTCGATCGCATGAAAAAATGTTTAAAATGTAAAGGAGAGTATTAAACATAATATTTTGGTTATAACATGTTGTTTTTTTAAGTTACGCAAAACTTATAGTGTGACCTACGTATTACTATATATTTTTCTTGGATTGAGAAGAAGTAATAAAATATTTCTTGGAGAGAGAAAATATTTCATATTCATTTAAATTTAATTCATAATAGCTTTTAATCCCACTGTCTGTTTCAACTTCACCAAGAACACACTGAAACGAACACATTGTCACTGGAATCCTGTTAAAAGACACACTTTTATGTGAATAAACTATGACGCCGCCTCTTTTAAGTCTGCGTCGTAACTTTCGCATTTCGTAGTTAGGTAGCTCGAATAACTAATTACACTGTTCTGTAATATTTGCTTCAGTAATAGCAAGTATATGTATTAAACGAGTTCTGCTCTTGACGATATGATCCAGTTGCGAAAACTGGATATTACTTAACCGACGTGGAGCGTTATTAAGTTATTACTGCGCTGTGGTATGACATTCATAAATTCCAAAGTAAGTGGTGAATAAACTTTATATCACTAGGCGCATAATAAATTTATTTGCAAAACTACGAACATTAAAAAATAAATATAATTAATATAATAGTATCCTAATTAAAAATACAACTATAAAATAAAATTACTTATACTTAAACAATTAACAAAATTTTTAAAAATGGAATTTTAGGTAACTTGTCCATACGCAGGCAGCGTTCCCGCGCTGGGTTGCTAAGGTGTCTTTCCGCGAGAAAGCTGCCTGCGCCGATCCCCAGTTGCCTCCCTCTACCGTTTACTGAGCTCCTTGAACAGCCCGAGCGCACCTTGACCTCACAGACCAAGGGTCTCGACATCCGCCGCTGCACTGGTGTGTTTACTGGTCGTCGGGACAAAGGACGCTGCTAACGTATCGGCGCATGTGGCAACCCACACCAACGCACGTCCCATCCTCCACGGTATCAGAGACATCCCGTCATCGTTTAGCATGATCTGTGGCTCAAGAGCCGCGGGAACGTTGACGGTGACCCTTCTAAGGATGTTATTGAGCGAGACATGGCGGGAATGACGGGTCGCGACGCAATGATCAACACAATCTTCAGTCCCTAGCCAATTGCGATTCGGCGTGTACTGGAGTCAATGAAAGTTTCAGTGTTGGGCGAGGGATAAGCGTGTAGCCAGTATCCCCACTCCGATTGGGACATTGCCAACAGCCTGGCTCCATCTTTACCTACAGATCTGTCAATTAGGGAATTAAGGGTAGCGGTAGAAGCTATTATGTCGCAGTTATTTTTTGGTGTGGGCGGTAAATTTGCACTTGGCCCAGCAAACAAGGCATCTACAATCTCGCAGTTCATTGTCACGGGTCTTTCAAGATTTTATTTGCGAGATCAAGGGTTAATCGCAGACAGGTAAGCCAGTAGAGTTTTTAGTAAATAGCAGCTAACTAATAACTCCCTAGAGGGTTGTTATGTTCCTGCGTGTGAGTGAGGTCACCAGTAAGCCCCCAAGGAATTGCTGTGTAAGCAGCAGAGGAGGCATCGCGCGAGTGATAATTAATATATCGCAAGCGTTAATAGGCTACGGTACCCGCTTTACATCAGGTGGAACGTATGCTTGTATGCCTCCCGACGTAGTATATATAAAAAAAGTAGAGCTATATGATAGTTGAATTTTTCAGAAATATAAAATTCACATTTATTAAAATTTAGTTCTAGTCCAATAGATATGCAAGAACAGTCTGTGAATCTCCACCAAACGTGCCATCGTCAAGATACTATACATCGAATTTAGAATTATAGAATTTATAGCCAAACGAAAAATAGCTGGACCAATCACCCTGTTGACATCCCACAGCCAAAGTAATTTGGTAATTTTTATAAACTAATTTAGAAGGACAGTAATAACACTGTAGAAGGAAGTTATTTATTTCCGGAACATGTAATTTAATTTCATTCAGCAAAGTATTCCGGTTCACAGAATTGAATGCGTTTTTCACATCTAATTTTGAAATAACCTCGTACAGGTCCATGTGAGCAAAGGCACGCAGGTTTACAACCTCTGCGTGTACCAAAGGCGACCTGTACAAACGTTCAAAAAGGACCTGCAATTTGGAGCGAAATAGTCGCCCACATACATTGGCAGTCAAACGCCTAAAGGTAGAACCCACAGCGATTGGACGCACACAACCATATTTTTTGTGACAGCAATAAGATTCGCTCCATAGGTTATATATTAGCGTCTTGCCATACATCTCCCAGCAGCATAAGGTTTACTAGTTTGGTGAGAGTAACGATGAGAGCTTCGCCCGCTATCCAACCATAGCCGCTAAGGTCAGGGAGATGCCGTCCAAGCCGGATGCAAACCCTTTAGGAAAGGATGCAAGTGCAGATGTGATATCTCAAACGTTTCGTCGAGACAGCACGCATGGTCAGAAGGCAAGTCTACAAAAATGGGAGTAAAAGGGCTTGGCGGTGTTTGGATTGCAAAACGCGTATGGTCTCTGGAGTGTTTTGAGTCAACGCGGCGTCGGTGAATACAATTCGCGTAGCACCTTTGAGGCCACCGTCTTGAGCTTCTTCGACTTTCTTAAATACGTTTTAAATATTTCTTGGCGACTTGGGAGTTGGAGCTGAGATTAATATTGAGTTAGAAAGGGTGTTGTTTTTTTATTTTCTGTGTTAAAGATATGGTATCATTTTATTCCTGAACGTGTGAAATTTTGTGTAAAAAAGTTAGTAGGCTATACCAGGAAGATTTATTGTTATGTAAAATGCACGTAGTGATATTGTTAGATAAAGCATCTGCAACGGAACATCTAGCACCATGTGCAATCCGCTTTATGACCGAAGTTGATTATTTAAGTTGACCGAGGAGGGTGTTTAGGGGGATGGAATCTTGTATCGGGCTAGACGTGTGCGTTTGTTGTGATAGGAAGCTGAAGCTGGAGTATAGAGGATAAGAAGACCTTTGAGGGAGGCAATTTTTTAATGACACACTTCGGAAGATTGCATGAATTTAATAATCTATCTATCTATAACTTCACGCCAAATCCCTCGCGGAGTAGACAGAGAGAACCGAGCGCCATAAGACGCGGTCCTTGCATACTTCACTCGCTTCTTTAATATTCATAACTCTTTTCATGCACACTCGCCGGCTTCTAGGACTCTTGATATCACCTTCTGACAAAACACGACAAACTTGGTCATAGTAGGTTAGTCTTGGTTTTCCTCGGCTCCTATATCCTTCTACTTTTGCATTGTATATCTGTATCGGCATTCTTTCATCTACATGTCTGAACCAACGGAGTATACCTTTTCTTATCTTAACACCGAAACTCTCTTTTAGTCCAAATCTCTTTCTTACGTCATCATTACAAACGCGGTCAGCAAGCGTTACGCCACAAATTTTGCACAATGCTCTCATCTCGACCCTATTTATTCTACGGTCATGCTCTCTCTGCCATACTCACCTTTCACTTCCAATAATTAACGTTGTGATTAGTACCCCGTTGTGTACAGCGAGCTGTGCCTTCTAGCTTAGATTTCGGCTGCCTAGAAGTTTACCTAACGCTCTATTCACGCTATTCCCCACGCGTCTCTCCACATCAGCGGTGTACCTTCCATCGCTGCTAAAAGTGCTTCCGAGATATACAATTTCATCCACTTGCTTCAACACTACATCATCAACCGTAATCCTAGTTTTCATGTTTTATTAATGAATTAATGAAATATTATTAAATTTCACTCACTCAAAATAAATATACGCAAGACGGATTAACAATAGCACTAAAAACAACGCGGTATATATAGCATAAAACACACAACCCATATAAACTAAACTATAAAATCCTACTATAACAGGTATTACAAATGTGAAAGCATGGTTGTTTAGACGTTTCAATGTAAAAAAAAATGATAAGTTAAAACATGCGTCGTTTTTATTACGAGCACATGCACGACTCCTGTGGAATAGATCCAGAGCGTAGAGAATCATAGAATAGAATCATAGAGTCATAAAGTCCAAATGACTTAGAGGGGTATGTCTCGTACTATTATGAATATAAAATAGTATTTATTTGTCGGTTAGTCCTTTTTTCAAATCAAAACGGAGGAACGCATTGATGTATTTTTTTTGTATGAAGATTTATTTTGTATGGAGGGCTCGACAGTGACATAGGCTACTTTTACCGCGGCAAAATATCTTACTCCAACAAGAAACTACACTTTGTTTTCCTTTGACCATGCGGGCGAAGCCGCGGGTAATCAATCATAAGTGAAATAATGACATCGCAAGCCTGCACGTGTGGTTCTATGACGGAAGAGAGAGGGTGAGATAAGGGAAAACAGTTCTTGATACCACTCTCCATGGTCAAGGCGGTCAAATACGCTTAGCGAGCCCATGCCCCTGCAAATATGAAGTGGTTCTAGGTTTTTGGTGACCGTTTCGTCGTCGATTATGTGGATAGCCCGTCGCTGCAACCTTTCGAGAGCATCATCATCATCCGTTAGCGTTAATCCCGGTCGTGTCCTACGCTTTTGCTTCGGAGCCCAGGGTCCGCTTTCTGACTTTTACTTCTCCATTTACGGTCTTCGGTATCCCTCACAGTGAGACCATTGGCACGGATGTCATACCTCATGACGGCAAATCAGCACTTCTTGGATCTGCCCCTTCTGCCGTCCGCCGCTGGTCCGGCGGAGGTGGCATGGCTAGACATTTGTTCCCCACGTAACTTGCCGGTTTTCATAGGACGTGGCTGTACCAGCGTAGGCGACACTCTTGCAGTTTGTCTGCTATGTCATGGACACGAAGACTACCGCGAATGCGGGAGTTCCTTACGCGATCCTTTCGCGTCACTCCGCACATCCAGCGCAGCATTTTCATCTCCGTGACACTCAGCTCCAGCTTGTGCCGCTCAAGTACAGGCCACGGTTCGCTGCCTTATAAAAGGACAGGTCTAATGATGGATTAATAAGTCTGTCCCTTTAGCTTAACCGGCTAATCTAGGGTCACAAATGACGCCAGCCATCTCATGCCACTTGGCCCAAGCCGCTGATATGTGTGCCTTGACGTCGTAATCAATGTCTCCGTACGCGTGGAGGATAGATCCCAAATACCTAAACCGGTCCGTGTGCTCGGCCGTGTCTTCACCAATACGAACTTGTGTAGGATCTGAGACATTGCAGGGCCAGTACTAACTTCGAGTATTTCGAACACTTCACCATTTTGATTACGTCTGTCTATTGCGTCTGCTTGTCTGCCGTAAAACATATCGAGCTAGTGACGATGTAATATTGAAGAAGGACATTGAAGCAACGATGGTGACATTGAGCGATCGAAACTGTCTTAGCTGCAAGATAACTATATTTATTCAATATTCATAATATTCTTAATTTTAAATAAGGTTAATTACTAATACATTCTCTCTGCCTACCCCGCAAGGGACTTGGCGTGAAGATATACATACTAATACACTATAATTTATATCAAAAAGTAAAAAAAAATAATAAATATTTCTTTAGGAAAGTTTTTTGTTATTACTAAATGGCCAATCATTAGTACAAGTGCAATTAATAAACGCCACGGCCATACAATAAATCTCTAACGCTGTTTTGTTCTGACAAATGAGTACGATCACAAGAAAGCTGCTAAGAAGGTATTAAGTAGGGAAGGCGCTATTCCTTGTATTGCAATTATTTCGGCCATTTGGATTACAACATCTTGATATGATACTTGGCTCTGCGTCTCAAAATGTTAGCAATAAGAAGTGACAATATGTTTATTTTGACCGAAAATAATTAAACAAATATCGCATCTAAACTTTGAATCTCTGCATGATTCTTAAATATCACGATTTCATAAAATCTTTACGAATATTTTATTTTTTGGCTTTGGTAATTTCATCTAAACTACTTCCACACACACACACACACACTTTCGCTACCTATTAGTTCCCACTATCGTTAGTAGATGCATGCCGTCGGTACCATGACTGCTCCAGTCGTCTCTGCTAATGTCCGGCATATAAAATATGAATCACATGCACCCGCCACCGTTGCTGCCCTGGCTACTCCAGGTGTCTCTGCGACACGTGTTTTGCCTCTTCTCGAGACACCCTCAGGCCCTGTAGATGTTAGTCGTTAGAATAATATGTTACGAAATATATTTTACATTTCATACGGTGGCCTGCTATCTGATGGCGGGCATTCGCAAAGACGCAGCAGACAAAGCAGCAGCCGAAGCAGATACGACCGGAGAAGCCATGGCAGCGACGGCATGAATGATGGGTGTCGGAGGGCACTAGTTCGCGTGAACTAATCGGTAGCGGAAGCACACAAAGTAGTTTAGATCAAATTGCCTGTTTAATTTGACTTTCGCAAAAAAATCACATCACATCAACCCTTACTCATCCCACTGCAGGGATACGGGTCTCCCTTCAATCGAAACGGTTTAGAGCATACTCTACCACGCTGCTCAAATGGCGGAGGCCAGTGTTTTCAAGCCGCCCAACGGCCACTGACTTAGCTTAACGACTGTCATCTGTCGACAAAAGCTGGGACCGACGGCTTAACGTTTCCTCCGAAGTACGGAGAAACTCGAGATAGATAAAAACCATCCATAGACAGGCTGTGGTCGACGTAGCTTAACCTGCGTGTTCGGTTAGAATGGCACGCGCAACTACGCAATCGAGCTCTTACTCAAAAAGACGTCTGAATCTAATTATTTTGTACTACTATCAAAAATTTCAACGTTAATTGACCGTGCTTTAGAATGCGTGAATACGCGCACAAATTATTTATTTATTACACGGGTTATTTATGCGGGGTTGATATTATTGTGTAGCACATAGTGCTACACAATAATATCAATCATAGTTTCCTAAAGACTTCATTAACTGTCGAGTACAGAATTGACGGCTGTCGGTAAATGATCTGGAATCGAACGGTAGTGTGTTTTCAGCGCAATTAACTCGTGTTTTTGTTACGTTTTTAGGGTTCCGTACCCAAAGGGTAAAACGGAACCCTATTACTGAGGCTCCGCTGTCCTTCCGTCCGTCCGTCCGTCCGTCCGTCCGTCCGTCCGTCCGTCTGTCACCAGGCTATATCTCACGAACCGTGATAGTTAGACAGTTGAAATTTTCACAGATGATGTATTTCTGTTGCCGCTATAACAACAAATACTAAAAAATAGAATAAAATAAATATTTAAGGGGTCTCCCATACAACAAACGTGATTTTTTTGCTGTTTTTATCGATAATGGTACGGAACCCTTCGTGTGCGAGTCCGACTCGCACTTGGCCGATTTTTTTATTTATTTTATATAGAAATGCCAAGTTGTAATAGATATAGATTATTAGTAATTTAAAGTAGATAATTTTCTTATTTCTAAATAGATATATACATATAAATGTACAGAACATGGATAAAATATTAGTTCCTAAGGCAGAGTAACCATAGAAACCAAGATAGAGCAATTTAAGAGAGTAGAAAATTAAGGAATAAGTGATTAAGAAGCCCAGAACAAACATGAGGATTTTGGTTGATGATGTAGTGTTGAAATTAGTGAATATCTGTAGTATGGAATTAGTAAATTGTACTCGTATATATATATATATATCGGAAGCACTTTTAGCATGGAAGGTACACCGCTGATGTGGAGAGACGAGTGAGTGCGGGGAACAGTGTGAATGAAAACTTCAAGACGGCCGAAACTTTAGCCAGAAAGCAGCTCGCTGTATACAACGTGGTGCTAACCCCAATACTAACTTATGGAACTGAAAACTGGGTATATCAGAGAGAGTATTAAAGTAAAATAATCGCGGTCGCGATGGGGGCATCGCGCAATATTTGTGAAGTATGGAACATGACGTATGGTTCCTAACTGCAACTCCTGTAGAGTTACAATGGTTTCTCGTGCAGTCTGTGGTCTTATCATAGAACAATAATGGTGAAGATCGATTCACGAGTCGGGGCTGTGTCACCATCATTGTTCGAAGTTCGGCACAGTAAACATCTGCGGTTATCGCTCGACCAGACCTGAGAAAGCTATAGTGAATAATGCCATGAAGAGACCACCAAACAGTAACCATTACCTTTTTATTAGTAAGTTTTGCCTTAGGGCACCGATGCGGCGTTTGACCCGGGGTCAGCCATTTTTCGCTTACGGTCATCGTAAAGAATCCACTTTTTATTACATGTCACAATTCGATCTACGAGTAATATTCCTTCATTTCTGTACCGGTTCAACAAGGCAGTTGAAGTTTCAACACGCGTTTCTTTCAGATCAGTCAAATCATGAGGCACCAATTTTTCATATTTTATACAGGCCGTGCTGACATCCGTTGTTCCCTTCTGGAGAAAAACGGCAATCAACTTGTGTCTGAAATTGAGGGTACCGTCACTAAAGTGATTGGTACGGTTAAGTTTGGTCCAATTTAATCTTATCAAGACACAAGTCCTCGCGTTCACCACTTCTAAAAAAACTCAGTTTGCTGTAATCCTTTACCTTCGGAACACGCTTCCTACTATCACCAAGAGCATAGTGACTCTTGGTGTGGAACTGTGGAGATCTCCTATGACGTTCAGTTCTGAAGTCACCTGGTGGAAAAGGTCAAGCGTCCAAAAAACTTGATGTGCTGAACAGAGTGAAACAGTCCTTCAGCTCCTCTTGTTATAAACGTCTCAATATCGCATAGGGAGTAATGTAGTCACCCACGGGCGGGTAGCAACTAAGACTTTATGATTCGGTGCAAAGACGAGCTGTAAGAATTGACTATGATTTTAAGCTCAAACACGGTATTGAGGCATTGAGTTTGGGAACATTTTGCCTCCTTTTTGTGTTCTACTGATTGAGTGATGGATTGTGTTCCTAAGAGTTCTTCAATATGACGTTAACAGCTTTGTTTCACAATCGCACCGTTCGCCGAAGGCTGGAAATATTTAATGTCCATTGCTCCAAATTTTAAAATATTGCGCTACCTATAGACTAATAAAATAATACAGTGTCTAATTATATAACATGCGCACACAATTAAAAGGTTTTAGCATTGTAATTATTATTGTTATTGGCCCGAATTATTCTAATATATATATTTTTTCTTAATCCCTATTTAGTATCAAAACGTAAATTTAAAAATTTTAATGTATTACACTACATTTGACCACAGAATATTTAGTCTAATGTCAAATGTCTTATATTCGTCGATTTAACGTACTCGTATATATTGTGACACAAAATATTGACAAATGTGAAAGTATTAGTTTACAAATTGCAAAGTTTGTGAAATATTTTTAGTGTTCCGTACCTCAAGAAAAAAATGGAAATTTTACAGGATCACTTCTTTATCCGTCTGTCAAGAGCCTTTTCATCAGGTACGCGTGGAGGTATCTAATTGAAATTAATACGGAATACTCAATCGCTAGGAGCAGAGAAAAAAATAATCTTTTTTTATACAACCTCCTAAGGCATACAAGCATACGGTCCACCTTATATAAAGCGGTTACCGTAGCCTATGAACGCTTGTAATACATTAAGCATCATTCACGCGATGCCTTCTCTGCTGCTAACACAGCAACTCCTTAGGAGCTTACTGATACGTAGGAACACGACATCCCTCTAGGATGTTGTTATTTGGCTGCGGTTTTCTGTGAAGTGGAGGTTCTTTCCCAGATGGGCTGCTTTGATGCGCCCTACCTCTCTTAAAATATCCAGACCAAGACAAGCAGACGTGCTCATTTACACAAATGTTTGCCATGTGTGGGAATCGAACCCGAGCGTTGGTGTCAAAATCGCGTCATTCACGACTGCGTCATTGAGCTCGTCAAAACTTTTAAGCAAACGCAATTAAAAAATACGCCATTTATGTCACGTTTATGCCGCGTATCAAAATATATGGTAAGATAATCAAAACCTGTTGTCTTAGAATCATGAAATTTGGAAGAAACAGCAGTAGCACAAGTAAAAGGAAAAGTTCGAAAACCGTAAAATTGTAGTTACATCACAAAAAAAAAATCTATTACAAATTTATTTGCAGTTGCTAAATTAACCTCGACCTAAATCGAAGTATGGGGACAACAAATTTTCAGCGGCAATGCCATGTTTCTTCTTTAATCCAGTTAATCTTTTCATTAGAGCAATGTTCGGCGCTTTCATAGTTTATGAACTTCAGTAATGTTACCTAATTATTTTGGTGAATGTAGCTCTACATTTACTAGCTACTTACACTGTTATACGTACCTATTTGTTATGAAAGTACATAGACTGTCTCTAAATCGATGTATAAGTAGATGAATATTGTACATACATATCATCTAGAGACTATAGAACGCCAGGTGCACCGATCCAATCATACCCTCTCACTTCTTCCACACTCATCAACCTCTTCATGCATGCTCTTCGGTTTTGGGTACTTTTGATTTTGATGAATATTGTTTTTGTTAATTTACGGCATTTGTCATCAATTAAAAATGTGATGATGAAGTGTTGGAATATGTAGACGAGATTGTATATCTTGGATGCGCTTTCAGGAGGGATGGAAGGTACACCTCTGACAGTGGCGTGCACAGAGATTTTTGACAGGGTAGGCAAAATTATTTGAAAGCTATTAAGTTACCAAAAAATACAGAATGTTGATTTTGGTTACCCAGTCTTGTGGAAATAATGATGTATGTAATCACTTGTTTTTTTTCACCGAAAGATAGTTTTGAAAACGCATTTATTTTCCCTACACACACCACATGAACAACTTTCGCAGTGAATATCATCCATATTTATCAACTTTAAAACTTTAAAATCTTATTTCGTCTGCTACCAGTCAATCGATTCAAAACAAAAACAATGGCGGCCGTTTTAAAATCAAAATAAAATTTAACATCAATTTTATACGAAAAAAAGAAATGGAAAAAAAGAAATCTTTCACTATAATTGTATGCAGCAAACTACTTTTTAAAATAGTTACGTAGCAATGCTCACGACACTTCGGTAATTTACGTTATAGTTCAGCTGAAAAGACATTGTCTATAGTATGCGATTGTGTGCGTTATTTGTGTTATTGTGGGCAATGTAATGACAGGAATGCACACTACAGTACTTGTATTAACAACACGGTACACATACGTAAATTTAGACAGACATAGTTAGTGTCTCTGCCGTTAACAGCTGCCAATGCGGCGCTAGTGTAGCGTAGCGCCTAGCTGCGATTTGAATATGACTAGCGATGATCTTAATAACTTGCACCGAATCCGATAGATGGAGCTGTTTTTTGTTTTTGATACGAAATATTAGTTAAAAACTTTGTTTAACAATGAAACATCGGATGGTATTTATCAAATTGATAAGGTAGGCAATGTCTTTTTGCCTATATGGAGTACACGCCACTGACCTCTGATGTGGAAAGGCAAGTGAGTGCTGGGAATAGTGTAAATGGAGAGTTGGAAAAACTTTTTGGCAGACCTGGCAAACTTGAAACAGAAAGCACAGCTCGCTGTACAAAATGCAGTGCCGGTCTCAACGCTTACTTATGGAAGCGAGAGCTGGTAATGGCAGAGAGACCATAATTTGTAGCATAATGCTTGTAGACCGTATTCGCAATGATGATGTTACTACGTCGGGAGGCATACAAGCATACGGCCCACCTGATGTAAAGCGGGTGCCGAAGCCTATTAACGCTAGCGATATATTAAGTATCACACGCGATGCCTCCTCTGCTGCTTACACAACAACTCCTTGGGAGCTTACTACCTCTCTTAAGAGGTCTCTCAAGACAAACAGACATGTTCATGCGCACAAATGTTTGTCTTGTGTGGGAATCGAACTCACGAGCATTGGTGTCAAAGTCGCGTCATTCACGACTGAGCCACTGAGCTCGTCAATAATGAACTGAAAGAGAGCGTCGGTGTTAAAATAAGAAGAGTCATGCTCTGTTAGTTCTGACATGTAGAAAGAATGCAGAAAGATAGAATTAATAAACAGATATACAACGCAAAAAAGGAAGGATTTAGGAGCCGAGGAAGGCTAAGACTTACCTAACATTACCAAATAGATCGTGTTCTATGAGAAAGTGAAGTCAAGAGTCTTAGAAACCGGCGAACGTACATGAGAAAAGCAATGAATGTTAAAGAAGCGAGTGAGGTGTGTAAGGATCGAGTCATATGGCGTTCAGTTCTCTCTGCCTACCCCGCAAGGTGTTTGGCGTGAATTTATACATAAATATAACCTGAAAATATGACTCACATTTGAAAATAAAATACTTTCAATTTTCAATTTCAACTATAAATTAGTATTGTAATTATTAGAGATGTGCCGAGTACACGATTCACCGAGTAACCGAGTATTACTCGGTATTGTCTTTACCTAACCGAGTACTCGGCCGAGTTACTCGACACGTCCGTCCCGAAGCCAGAAGGAGCACGATGCTTAGTGTTCCTGCATCATAACTTGCTTCTGTTAAATATCCAATATAAGTTTATAGAGCTCATAGCAATTTCCATTTCAATAATTAAAATAAATAAAGTGGGCTCCATTAAACACCATGGCGTCATGATTATCATGGCAATCACATCTGGACGTGTAGGATTAGCAGACTAATGTGGATCTTTGAAACAATAAGACATGTTACTTCTCAACAATTACTGAATCGAATTTATGTGGCGCTTGCCATTGATTGGTATCTATTATTATTATATATATTTATTGACCTATTGCATACCTTTTACAATCGTATAACTAAAGCCCTTGAAATCTATCCCCTAACCCTACCGCGAATGTAAACGCCAACTAACCTCCTGGTCCGTTAGTTTATGACATTGTAGAAAAGCTGCTAACACATAACATATGAATATTGTCTGAATGAATAGGAATTATTAATTTATTACTTTAATAATAACAATGATTTGTTACGTACACACATACTGCGAGAACACACGCGCACGCACACACTGCGAGACCACACGCATCCTCATACACGCACATAACAAGCGTACGCACGGACACATACATATGCCTACCCAAACCATGCCATATCGCTTTTACTATGCTATATTACTATACTGTCGGGATACGGGCCTCCCTTCAACCGAAGGGGTGTAGAACATACTCCACCATGCTGCTCAAATGCGGATAGGCGGAGACCAGTGTTTTCAAGCCGCCCGAGGACCACTGACTGTCATCTATCGACAATAGCCGGGACCGACGGCTTAACGTGCCCTACGAGCACGGAGAAACTCAAGATAGCTAAACCTATCCATAGACAGACTGCGGTCGACATTGCTTAACCTGCGTGTTCGGTTTGAATGACACGCGCAACGACGCCATCTAGCTCTCCCGGTATAATCACACAAGTTAATTATCTCTTCACACTACAGCGTGTGGGTGTAGTGTGAAGAGATAATTACACATAATTATAGCATACCCAACCTCGGATTTATTACACTCCCTAATTCCACATCACTAATCTATACAGATACACAAAATTGGAGTGTCTGTTTGTAATATTAAAATAACAGCTTTTTACTAAATGCATATGGATATATACACGGTACATATACCAAAATGATTATTTTTACAATTTTTGTCTGTCTGTCTGTTTGTTCCGGCTAATCTCTGAAATGGCTGGACCGATTTTGACGGGACTTTCACTGGCAGATAGCTGATGTAATAAGGAGTAACTTAGGCTACCTTTATTTTAGATTTTTTTTATTTTTATTAATATAAGTTAATATTTAAGTTAAAATTTAATAATTAAGTAAATATTTAAAAAACTTTTCCGCGCGGACGAAGTCGCGGGCACAGCTAGTAAATAATAAAAATACTGTCGTATAAAACAGTTATAGCTATAAAGGAGCGGCTCCTTCTGACACAGGTGTGCGAACACTTCAAAGAAGGAGTCAAACTCTGTGTTATGTTATTTGTTAATGAAACAAACATTTATTTTCATTAAAATAATCAAATGTTAGTTACCTACGAGTAAATTAATATCCGTATTTATTTGAAGTTTTTATTTGAATTATCCGAATTTAAGCTCCGTAATGAGAAAACAATATTTTTAAAAACGAGTTACTCGGCCGAGTACGAGTACCTACTATAAAACGTGCCGAGCACAGAGTAATAACCGAGTACGCGCCGCATCACTAGTAATTATACATTTTGGGAATTGATTTTGAAGCGAAACTTACAACATATTTGGAAAAATGATAAAAGCCGACAAGATTCATTTATATACCTTTAAATTCACATGGAACCCTCAGTGCGCGAATCTCGCTCGCACTTGGCCAGTTTTACATGAAATGTTAATTTCTCTGCTGACAACTAAAACTTATCAGTGAACATATCTTTAATGACTAGTCGTCGATTCCTAAGGTCACAGTTGGATGTTATGTATCTTGGGATTGGATTGGAGGAATCTGAACGCCGAAAGTTCAGTTCAAATTAATACTTTGACAGTATTTTTTCAGACAACGTGTTAAGTTTTTTTGTACCATAAGGTAACTAAGTGAGTCGTAGGTACGCTCTATCCTTTGGCCCGGAGTCATAAATAAAGGTGCTTGAGAAATTGTTAACCGACCAAAAAACCGATATTTCGCCTCACACTAGTGTCTTGTTTCCAAGAAGATAAACCTCGAACTTAAATCAATTGACTGTTTACATTACACCAAATTACCACGATCTCACATGAATTAGGATACTGGGGAAGTCGGCGAGTACCGGACATGTAAGGAATCTTGACAATATCAACGAAGGGTACTAATTTTGACATGAAGTGATTGCGATCAGACCTCCACAATCCAGATGGGAAAATCAGACATCTTTTGAAATGTAAATTCTTAAACGTATGTGTTTTCTCACGATGTTTTACTTCACCGACGAACAAGTGATAATTACTATTGTGCCCAAGCCAGGATCTGGACCAGGGACCGCCGGTTAAAGGCTGGTTCTTTATTCATTATCACCGGCCCCAGTCTAAACTAGTGAGATTTTTGTTTGTGTAGATAAAGTTATTAGGTTTACTAAAGTTATTAATATTTCCCCTTATAAATTCGAGCACTTTTGCACATTTTTTATCAATTGTAAAATATTTTTAATTTTAAATCGGTTCAGTATCTTTTGGGTTTATCCATTACAAACAAAAATACGAATCATTTCATTTCTGTTTGTGATTTTTGTTTCATAGTAGATATGGGTAGTGGATATGCATAGTAAGCGTTATGCACATGTGTATATGTATGCAAGTGTGCAGGTGTGTATATACATGTATACATGGGTGTATGTGTGTGTGTATTTATATAGGACTACGAGCGCTAAAATTATTTATCATGTTGTGTGCACGTGTATATGGATTACAGTTCAGATGTAATAACAACTATTTATAATTTAAGCTAGATTTAACTGTAATTTGTATTGTGTACCTAAATAAATAAATAAATAAATTGTTGTTTTTCTACAACGTAGCTGATGTTAAACGGTTAGGGTGATATTTAATGTATTGTAGCGTATACACGCTTGCAATAGATCATTCGCATGACATTATTATGACATTAAGCAACACAGCAACATTCAGTGTCACTCGTACGATGCCATCTCTGCTGCTACCACAGCAACTCCTTTGAAGTTTACTGGTGACTTCACTTACACACAAAAACACAACGGCCCTCCAGAGAATTGTTATTTAGTTACAGTTTTCTAAAAGGTGCAGGTCCCCAGACACGTTCATAAATACAAATGTTTGTCCTGTATGGGAATCGAATCCACGAGTCCTGGTGTCAAAGTAGCGTTACTAACCACTGCGCTACCAAACTCGTCAAGTTCAGCCGTGTCGTGGAAGTGTGAACTAAATTTGTCAATTTACTTCAACAATGACCTCCAATTCTCGTATTTCGCTCACTTCTCGAGGAGTTATACCGTCCAAGATATAAACTAGATATAACTATTAACTTTTTCTTATTAAACTTGCTGAGACAGCATTAATGGTCATTTTTATTTTCATTGCGCCGTATTCGGAATTTGCTTAAATCATTCCGAATTAATTTAATGTCCGCGACAAGAGAAAATTGCAATATTTTATATGATGAATTAAGTAATTTATAAAGACGGAGAAAAGCGTAAGACTTAAAAGCCAATAATTTGACACATGGGATTCATTAATATGTATACCTATATCATGTTTGTAATAAATACAATTTAAATGAAGATAACATTTACTATGAATACCAAAGAGTTCTAGCACGTAAACAATTAAAATACCATTAGAAGTGCGAGACGCAATAAGTGTCGAAAATGAAAAGACGCAATATCACGCCTGCGATTTAATATATAAATATATATACGGCGATAAGCCTCTGTTTAGCTAATGTTCTCATGCAATCGAGATTATATTTGTTTTTCTCGACCTCTCTTGAATTGGAGTTGATGCTCTGTGACATACTTGTACTGATATGGATGAACAATTGACTGAAATAGATTGAAAACATATGTCAATATAGATATTAGATGATGGTTATTAACTTTGCTAAGATCGCTATTTTACGTATTTCGATTCCGACCGAAATATGTTCTCCTGTTAACGATAGGGCCAGAATTGAACAGCATCGTTTTACAATCAGTTGAAGTATTTAATTTTAATTCTCTACGAGTACAAACAAATATTGATGAGGGCCTAAATACATATCAAGAATATG
Source organism: Pyralis farinalis (assembly GCA_947507595.1). Lineage (NCBI taxonomy): Eukaryota > Metazoa > Arthropoda > Insecta > Lepidoptera > Pyralidae > Pyralis > Pyralis farinalis. Next base: position 10,596,608 of record OX382258.1, on the reverse strand, counting down.
TAAGAACACTTTGAATTAGAAAGAGTTTCCATCTTCTTAGATACAATTGCGTTATTGGTAATACTAATATGCCACATAATGGATGTGGCTTAGCTTTAGACCTGGATTGGGGTTTATTATGACAAGTTTACATGGGGTTTAAGTCTGGTTTATATATCTAGACTCAACCTAAAATCTCGATCAAAACTGAGCGACTTGTCTAAGTCGGATTTAGGTTAGGTTAAGCTTAGGTATAATCAGTTTTAAGAAAGGCTTAGGTAAGTTTATGTTCGGGTTTGACTTTGTATACTTTTGTTTGGATTGGATAATTTGGTTTTATGTGTGAATATTGCATTAATTAGTTTATATATACATAAAGTATTAACTTTCCTGATTCTCAATCGAGCTTACAATTTATTTCATTAGTTTAGAAACCTCATGTAAAATCGCTTTATCGGCTCTGAAGTTATAATATCACAGTAAACTATTATGGAGTAACTCACTAATAAGTGTTGAGTTTGTCATAAAACTATTGCGTTTGAATGTTGGATAGGATACCGCAAGCGATCGATGTAACAGCGAAATTATTGGGTGAGTTATGAGTTTATGACGTTAGTTAGTTACAATTAAACGCTGTTTGCCTGGAACGCTTATTAAACGTATTTATTCTAAATAGTTTTAGACGTATCTGAAGCCATATTAAAGAGATGTATATTTTAGAATCATATATAGCTGTTCAAATAACATTACGCTATGGTCTCATTAGTAGGTATATTTTTTGTATATTAAGTTTTAGTGAGGGGCTTTCATGCAATGTCAGGTGGTTAATTGTTTTGTGGGTTCTTCGAACTGGTTTAAATGTAAAGTGGTTATTTGAATGAACGTTCGTACAATTAGCAAGATCGCATACGAAAATATTACCAGTCCTAAATGTTTTAATCCAGCGAACACTAATTTGATGAAAATGTCGGGATTCTATGTTTTTATATTGCTTAACTTTAGAAATAGCCTTTAGAAATGAGAAACCTTGGAACATCTGGAAATTGGACGGAAATACGAGTATTTTCCCATTTTTAATGGGAAACCTTGGAACATTTGGAAATGGGATGGAAATACGAGTATATTTTTAGAACATTAGTTGACTTTCGCCGGTGTTCGAGTGAGTTTATACCAATTCATGAAAACAAATGAACTTATCAAACATATATGCGTCTACAAATACTAACACTCACAATTTACACAACAATAGAACTCTTAATATCATCCACTATGAGATGATAACTTTCGTCCGAGATCTATAGTCTCCTGAATGGCTTCCCAACAACCCTTCTAGTATTTTCCTGATCCCGTATATATCTCTTTGTAGTTACCATATAATCGCTCTAAGTAACAGTTAAACGACTCACCCTAAATACCGTTCATCCTGTAATGATATTGATATGGAGCAAATCATATTTTAATATCATGTAGCCGCCGGTGCATAATAAAGTAATACGATTCAGATAATAGTATGGTAAACGTGTAAGTGACGTAATATGTTGAACTGGTACCCTAAGTAAAATGAACGTCATTAATTAATGTAAATAAACTGCAATCAGCTCGAACACAAAGATAATAATAACTATACCTACTCTATACAACAAATAATTACTCATTGTCTAGAACACGAAGATAATAATAAATAAAATATTTAGATACAGATTGGATGTATTAGAATCGTGTTAGAGTATTTTACATAAACACGTCCTTCTAACAGCAGCTTCTGAAGATGAAAAGAAAATCAAATTCGATTATTTAAAGAACGTTGAATGACACTTGATTGGAACAGCGCTCAGAATAGAAGGCAAATTGAATTAGTTTAGCCTCAAAACAATAAGCTTTTCATAGCAAATGAATACTATTATAGTATACAACTACCCACATTATCTGGAGATTACAGGATTGACTGTGTTTCTACATGATAATACAATGCTATGTAATGTAAATAAATGCCAATATTTGAAATAAAGTTTATACAAGGAGAAGCAGATATTTTGATTAAACAAATTTCAGTGGCATAGTCACGCTTTTATATTATAGCAGTGATAACCCAGTGGATAATATTTTGTAATTATCCCTTGCTCGATGGTGATGGAAAACATAGTGAGGAAACACACATGCCCATGAAATCATATTTCGCAAGACGTGTGACCTAATCTAAGTTCTGGTTTTCTCTCTCGATTGTGGGGTCGAAATCAGTATCTTCGTCAAATCCTTAGGCTCAGATAGCGGACCTCATCAATCCTAATAGATTAGGAAATCTGATAACGCTAAGATGGAGGAATGACATTAATAGTTTATACATATATTAAGTGACTAGTTGGTATATCCATGACCTTAACTGAATTTAGTTGTAGTAGTAGTTTCGATATGTTATGCTTCATATCAAAACTACTCAATCAAAGTGAGTGTCTAATTAGTCACTAAAAGCGATCAAAAATTTATTATACGCCTTTGAATTTTTAAATTCAGTTAAGGTAATGGATATACCAACTAGTCACTTAATATATGTATAAACTATTAATGTCATTCCTGTAGTCATTGGAATGATTGAATAGTTTATTTTGGCAGTCGGGTTCGCAAGATATTCGAATAACGCAAAGGAAATGTTGATAATCTTTTTTATTATACAACGTTGGCAGGCATACAACCATACGGCCCACTTGATGTAAAGCGATTACGGTAACTTATAAACGCTTGTAATATATTAAGTATTACTCGCGCGATGTCACCTCTGCTGCTAACACAGCAACTCCTTAGGAGCTTACTGGTGATCTCACTTACACTCTGGAACACAACAACCCTGTAGGGAATTGTTATTCGGCTCCAGTTTCCTGTTGAAGAGGAGGTACTACACTACTCACATGCAAAGGTCTGTCGGGATTCTTATATTTTGACAAACTCCGTGGCGCAGTGTCTACTGTAATAAAAAACAGTAACGCTGCTTTACACAAACTCTCGTGGGTTCGATTCCCCCATAGAACAAACGTTTGTGTGCATGAACATGTCCGTTTGTCTTGGTCTAGATGTTTTTTAAGAGAAGAAGGGCGCATCAAAGCAGCCCATCTGGGGAAGTGCCTCCACCTCACAGAAAACCGTAGCCAAATAAGATCCTCGTAGGAAACACAACAACTCCTGGAAAGTGGTTGTGTTTCCTGCGAGTGAATGAGGTCGCCAGTAAGCTTCTAAGGAGTAGCTGTGTGTAGCAGCAGCGGTGGCATCATGTGTTGCAAGCATTTATAGGCTACTGCTTTACATCAGGTGGGCCGTATGCAGTGGATAAGGAATCTATTGAGCAAGAAGACCCCGATTCAAATCCAGGCATGTACCATTAAATACGTGTTTTCTGATTTATATACATATTTGTAATTATTACTTGCTCGACGGTGATAGCAAACATCGTGAGGAAACCCGCACGCCCAAGAAATTATATTTCGATAGACGTGTGACCTTACCTAAGAAAGGTCTGGTTTTCCCTCTGGGTTGTGGAGGTATGACGGCAATCGCTCCATGTCAAATCAGAATCAAATCTTTATTTAGCCTTAGCGAACCCCGCCAATGAGATCAGATGGGTCCGTATATTTGTATGCCTCCCGACATTGTTGTATAAAAAAAAAATAGATTTAGAACAAACATAAAGGCCCTGGATACTAGCATTACACCTCGGGCAAAATGTTTGTTTTGTAATGCTAATCATAGACTTTACTCGTGTAAACAATTTTGCGAGATACTCCGGCAACAATATGTACAGACAAGGAGTCTTTGTTTACCTATTGATATTATTATGATATAAATCGAAGCATCTATCACCGGCAGTAACTCGTGCTTCCATTGAAGCCCCTTTTCAGCTTTTTATAAAAAGGAATATTATCTCGACGCGAGGGCTTTGGTAGGATGCCGTACAAAACTATAAACGCAACACTCCTAGCGTCTATATTAGATATTGTAAAGCACGACGAGTATTAAGTTCTTTTTGTACATATCTACATACATACATACAATAAATAGGAATCAGCAGATTAAACTTTTTCGCTTTCTAAATTCATAAAACAACACATAAATTAGCTAAAATATCTTATATATCACGCCCGGTCCCTTGCATCACATACCTATATACACATATCTTCATCACATTTGCATTTTAATTCTATACAAAACTGTGGCTTTATTGAATTATTATTATCTTTACATTCGAGATTAGGTCCAGCAAATCCCGAACCTGGCAGTAATAAATTCAAATTGATCAATTTCGGACGAAATAAAATAAACGTTATACCGGTAGCTATTGTTTAAATTAATTAATTTCTGAACCTAGTTAAATACGCGTATGTAGACATTTCATTATCATTGAGTAGTATTAAACTTGGATGACGTTACCTAATCTACCTTGTCTAAGTCCTACCTACCTGCAAATTAAAACATACCTAAGTATTCTAAAAGGCTAATAAAAATCAACTTTGAGATACACGAAATATTTGTTACGTTACACTACATTGTTGTCTAAACAATTACTGGCGAACTACTGCTATGTTAAGGAAATAATAACTTTTAGAAAACATAAATTCTTCCATATTACAGACTTATCACTCCACCCTTATATTTGTTAAGTTTTGGAAATCCACGTTATAAACAACTTTATTTAAAGTGGCCGCTTTTGGCTTCGCTACAGGCTGTCCCATCTCCGGCCTCCGGAGAAAAATGTATAGGTCTCTAATTTTTCTGTGACGACATTACCTATATTTATAGTACTTCCGGTTGACCTAAGAGGTTGAAATTCGGTTGTCATGAAGTTGCATAAAGATAAGTAAAAGAAGTTTGTTTTTATTTTTCTCCATTTCATAAAGGTATAGAAAAGGCGAGTTAGCGAGTACGTTTTATTTCTACATTTTTTTTTTTTTGTCGCTTGTTTCGTAGCCTCCAACACGGGTTTCAAAACTTCAGCAACTCGTCGATTTTCAAACATTTGTATTGTCCGCAAACGTTTGAAGGATTGTTTTGGGGTGTAAGTGGATCATTATCATCTTTAGAGTAAAAACCAATCTGATTCCACGTGGTATACAACGTTCACCCTGCTTAATAATATGACGAGCTCGGTGGCTCAGTCGTGAAAGACGCGACTTTGACACCAACGCTCGTGGGTTCCAAACATTTGTGTGCAAGAACATGTCTGAATGTCTTGGTCTGGATGTTTTAAGAGTATAATCGCATCTAAGCAGCCCGCCTGGGGAAGTACCTCCACCTCACAGAAAACCGCAGCCAAATAACGTGTGAGTGAGGTCACCAGTAAGCTCCTAAGTAGTTGCTGTGGAGGAGCAGAGGAGGCATCGCGCGAGTGATACTTAATTTATTACAAGCCTTAATAGGCTACGGTAACTGTTTTATATCAGGTGGGCCGTATGCTTGAATGCCTCCCGACGTTGTAAAAAGCTAGCTAGAAAACACGTGGCGTAAATTTGTCCTCCCTACTCTGGTATTCATAGAAGATGCCATAATTCGAACTGGTTAATACACATAAAATATCATCTAATTTCCCATCTAATCACTGTATGTAAATCCAACACCTAACTGGGCCAGCAATACACCCTGGTCATGGTTACTTAAACAACGATATCGGTAGATAAATTTAAATGAGTTGGGCAGTATTTGAGATACTTCGGGGCATGTGGCCAGTCCAGACCAGAAGGGCAGTGCATGTTCCCCGCTCTGACTTACGAAGCAGGGTCTTGGGCCCAAGCCGTTGGACTGGTCTTTGATTTGCCAGTTAAATGCCAGTTTGTTAAAACTGATAATATTGACGCTCATATTAAAAATAATGAAATAATGTATGCACATATAGTAATAATATCAAATAAGTAAAAATGAATTCATTACCCGTAAGGCTTCTGTCTACCGAGTCAGTGATGGCAAATGGGGTAGGAAAGTCCTAGAGTCGAGACCGTGTACTACTAAAAAACTGCAACTGCAGTACAGTTGCAGTTTTTTTAGTAGAAACGGCCTACAGTATAATATATGCTCTTGAAAATATAAAGTCGTTTTCAAAATTCAGTGAAATCTTATTCTCATAAAACACGAATAATTTTGTCATTATAATTGAGTATTGGTCTTCTTCGGTTCCTACATCCTTCCACTTTCGCATTGTATATCTGATTCGTCGTTCTCTCACCCTGCATTATTTCTACATGGCACCCAACGGAGCATGCAATCAACGTTTTTGCCTTTAGAATAAGAAAATTTTAGAGAAGATTCTATATAGACTGTAAGAGTCATAGAATATAACATCAAATTGGTATCACAACGACGACTGAGAGCTTAGTGCTAATGTTAACAGACAACTTTTCTCATTCTAACTTAAAGCAAACCGTTTTCTAAGGAGAGCGGTAAAATTTCTCTGTGTAAAACCAACATACCCCGCATTTAGTTTGCACAGGAAAACTGAATATTTGCCTTCACAAAGTCAGGAATAGTAATAATGTCTATGATGAGCACTGAAAGATATTGGGCAAGGTATAAATGCGAAAATTATATTTTTAATACTACTGAAAAGGCAATCAAGCTCGCTAGCAATCACAATCATGTTAACAACACTAGGATCAATACTCACAATATGGTAGTGGTACTAGTGAATTACGAAGCACAAACGTAATTCAGCCACCAGTGATGAAACTCAGTGGATATCTATGTGAAACCAGTTTTTAAACTATTTTTTAGTTCCGTGTAAGAAACGGATTCATAGCTTTATCTCGGTGTCAGTGTATTCGTATGTCAGAGCATGTCGTTTCAAGACCGAAGGACAGTGGCTGCAAATTGATATTTTAAAGTTATTTGTTCAGAGGCATAAAAAAGTTCACAATAGACGTCCTCAAAGCAATGTCATCCTTCACCGCGATATCGTGTCCGCACATTTTACTACGCCAAACCTACCTCATCCCACTGGAGGCAAATTTTTCGAGCACTGATCAACGGTGAATGCGTTTCCCGCAGCTATTGAAGTTAAAAGGTCTCTGGAAGACTGATCCCGCGACTTTTTACAATGGTTCCAGCGAATGCAAAAAGTAAAAAACATCACATCTCTCTACCTCACCAATCTCGAAGCATCATTCTCCTCTGCCATGGTACGAGTATATTATATGCGATAATGTGATCCATTGCGTGTACAAAAACAACTTGCGTAATCGATTCTCTGACAGTCTTATAATCGTTTCGCTTCGGTGACATCGTAGTGTTGTACTAAAAAATATTTTTAAATAAAAAAAAACCGCCTTCCGAAAACACCCAGGAACTAAAAATCGAAAAATAGTCACAGTATACTGATATTATCGATTAATTTTGTGCGGCTTGCACCGACTGTAAAGATCGTAAGTAATTGTGACCAATTTTTTTTCGCTTTTTAGTTCCTGGGTGTTTTTTCAAAAGCGGTTTTTTTTATTTAAATATAACGTATTTTTTGCTTTTTAGTGGTGTAAATAAAAAAAACAGAGATTGAAAGTCCTCATCAAAAACCTTTTGCTTAAGGGTAAAGATAATGTTTTGACTACAAATCAAAACATTATCTGTGTATATATTTTTGTTTTTGTTAATTTTTTCAATCAGCGCTAAACGAATTTCGGTAAAATTTATATGGGACTACCTCTGAAGTATGATCTACCAAACAAAAAAGAATCATCAAAATTAATAATTGGCGGAATGATCGCGTAACAAACATACAAAAAAAAATACAGCCGAATTGAAAACAAGAGGTGGAACACTTCTAGTTTGCCAAAAGATGGAATTACCTTTCACAGGTAAGTTATTTGTTTTATTAATTATTGCTGTTTCTATTTAAAGAAACTAAAATGGTATGAAATCGATCCAGTAATCAATTATCTATCTTACTCCATGCAATTTATAACCATATTTCATACTTTAACAATTGCTTAAAATTGCCTAATCTACAGCAAAATAAATTAATCGTTACAATACAATACAAGTGGTCACATGACAACGCTCACAATAAGGGTACAACTAAACTAATTTTGCAATTATACATTTAATTTTATGAGAATTTAAAAGCTAATGTTGCCTGACAAAACAATACTCCATTTACAACTACATTAACAGCCATTTTAGATTTTAAGGGAATTCCCACGAGGCTAATTGGAATGATATGCAACCATACTTTTATTTTATAGGCTTTAAAATTTAATATTGTCTGGCAAACAAATGCGCAACACAACTTTAACTATATCTTCATACTTCGAATAAAAAGGAATTGTGAGGGGGGTATTGACTTTACATCGGAAAGTCATATTCGAAACGGATTTGAAAACTTTTCACTCAGAGTCCGTACGTCTCGACAGATATTTTTTCGATTCCCACTACCTAAGCTCAAAGATTTGGCGAAGATACAGATTTTCACATGTAGGTACTGCAGACCTTCACAACCCAGAGAGAAAACCAAATCTTTTCTTAGAAAGACCTTTCTAAATATTATCTCTTCGACGTACGGGTTTCCTCACGATGTTATCTTTCACTGCCAAGCAAATGAGAAAACTTAACCTTTTCTTAGGTTAGGCCGCACGTATTTCGAAATATAATTTTTTAGAAGTACTGGTTTCCACGCGATGTTTTATTTCACCGCCGAACAAGTGATAATTACAAATTTAGTGGTAAATGGCAGGATTCCAAGGGACCAGTATTGGTCAACATACCGGTTCTTTATCCACTGGGCTATCACTGCTTAAATAATATACATTTTCCTAGTCTATTAAGCGATTAATAATAAAGTTAAGACTGTATACTATTACAGTGAAGTTAAACAAAAAATATTTACTACATTTATTGGTATAACGACTAAAAGATATTGCAATAAAGGCACGCAGACAGTATTCTTCGAAACTGATTACTTACACCCTAAGTTTACAAGTATGTTTATTCCCAATATATTCATATTAAGTTGAATTGAAATTCGTCTGTTTAATCGAATACGCAAGTTAAGCAGCGTTGACTGCAGCCTGTCTAAGGATGGGCTGGGTTTATAGTTTCTTCGTCTAAGTTTTCGATACATAACAGTCGTAAGCAAAGCGAGGTTGGGCACAGCCTAACTTGTGTAGTACCACCTCACAGGAAACCGCATACAAAATAAAAATACCATGTGTACTAGTGATCCAATACCGACGCACACTCCACTCCGCACAAAACAAATCGGAAAAAATTGTTAAAGTGCTCATACCAACGCGAAAAATGTTAAAAAGTGTAGTGTACCTTCGTCACAAGGGACGAGGCAACGCTGTATCCCGAAGGGCCTCAGAGTTATTAATTACATCACAAACTTCCCGACGAACAGCGGTGGAACGATGAGACGCCCCATTTTGTAATAATCCACCTTCAAAACTATCAGATCGATCAAACGAGTCACTACATCAGCCGCTACGTTGAAGCCACAGCGAGATAGAGGTGTCAAAACGTACCCATTCTGGAACGCTTCCACTGGACCTAAGAATCTAAGAGAACGCCGCACTGTACGTTGCCAAAAAGAGCATCTCAACCGCATTCCTTGCACCCGGAAGAAAGCTTGCAGAAAGGGTGAAGTTCCAGGACTTCCCGCACCCCACAACTCAAATAACAACTGAGTACGAATTCCTCAAGGATATGGAACCCCCGACTTAGGAAACCCGCCAAAAAGTCGGAGCGGCGTTCACATGGTGGGAAGGCGAAAGGGAAACAGCCTACGTCACCTTCAGCCTCGACCGAACATACACTGTTTTTCAATGCGAAATGCACTCCACAGAGCCATAATCAGGGCAAAGACAGTAAAAGGGAGGCAGTAAATGTCTTGAGTAACTGATGATCGAATTGAAATTAAACAATTTTTAACGGAGCATCGCGTGTTTTATTTATTAAAAATTGTTTAATTTCAATGTGTAACAATCGCGAAAACCTAAGATAACTCATGATCGTTACTCGAGTTACTGAACAACCTCAGCTCCTTCACCCTCTGGTTAAGGCCCTGAAGGAGAACACCATACGGATGGGAAAGCAGGGCGAAAAACTGCGGCTTTGCTGGCTCAGAGCACATGTAGGAACAGCAGGAAGCAAAACTGCAGGCGAGCTTGCAAAAACAGCCGCAAGCAAGAGGGCAACCCCCGACTACGCAGAGCTCCCACTCTCATATGTCAGGAAAATGATCCGAGAGGAGTCGGTCCCGAAATGGCAAGCACAATACGACCCCTCCGAGATGGGTTCGGTCACGAAAGTATTCCTCCGAGATGTGAGCACAGATCGTGAGAAAAACGAGACTGACCCACTTCCAAATCCAAATCCTGACAGGACACGGCGGCTTCGGAGAGTATCTTTACAGGTTCAATCTGAAGACCAGCCCAGGATGCCAGTATGGCCCCCAAAACAGCTAGTGCTAGTCAATGTGGCACATATTACTCGACTGCCCTCGTTTTCAGCTAGCAAGATTCAACCTACAGTGTTCTGTTCAACTCACACAACACAATGTCCCAAGGCTGATAGAGTACAAGAAATCCCGCCCCAACCTTCTGCCCTATATGGAAAAGGTGATATCAGTCGCAACGCGGCGGAACAGCACCTATCCTACCCCCCAAGGGACACGACGCAATCCCCGAACAGAACAACACACATAACATTAACAACACTCACACAAAAACTATTGACAAAACGACGCTTACACAGCCAAGCCACTCCTTCAATCTCATAAACTGCGGAGAAAAGCGACGAGGAATTCAACGCAAACACCTGCAACTCCATCCTGCAGACATATCACCGCGGCTCACAGGAACTGCTACGGATAAAATTAAGTGAAGCCGAGGCAGTCGTCTACGTCAGTGACAGAAACCTATGTGTATATGTGATACTACGCAACATGTCGAGGTCGTACATGCAGCCTAAAGTGCAACCGGTGGTTTTGTGTCCCAGGACGAAAAGAGGGCGGTTGGAGAGAGGAGGATCACTTTTAAAACACCGACGGAAGATCCGGTAGTAGTAGTCGCCAAGTGCACTAAGGTGATGCTGGATGACAGAATCCTCGATATGACCGAAACCATAGCGGGGAACCTGTTCCAAAGCGGAAACCCGGAGCACGGGGTGAAACCCATTATGGCATGAGTAAACAAGATCAACATCGCGTAACTTATTGTCTCATTGGGGAAAAATTTCTAAAAAATCCATTGCACCGTAGGCTCGAGTCGCTGATATACTCGTATTTAGGCGCTAAAATACTGCGTTTTGGTGAGTGAGGCGACCTTTTTGCACCGTCAAGTGCAAATCTTTTCCGTACAATCATATGATAGAGGTAATGTAATCAATCATAATCAAGATTAAAAGAAGAGCCGCTGTGCCAAAATGATTATTGCTCGTTATTCTCGAAGATTACCACGATTACTAGCAATCATGAAAGAAATAACCAATGGAGAACGGATGAATTGAAATTGTTTGCAATTCAACTCACCGCTATGGGTATATGTTACGGGAGTTAACTAGATAAAACAAGCTGCTCTTATTGACTTGTAAGTATGGTGGTTCGGGTTCATAGAAGGATGTTCAGTTAAAAACTTGTGACTCAGTTCACAAAATATATTGAATATTAAACTTTACAATTATATGTCAAAAATATATACCATCATAATATATACCAGGTGCGAACCGACGGACGTAGCGGATAGCGGAAGGCGACTGGCGAGTTAGGCGCTTGCGCGTCCACCATGCGATTCGCTGTGTCAGCGATGGGCTAGGTGGGGCGTACAGACTATTCCACGGATCAGCTTCGCGTCACACTGTTTATTGGTTAAAATATCTTCCTATTGATCAGTAAGCACCAAACGGTGAGCTATTTAGGCGCAATAAATGCCTTTATACACGGTCATGTGGTTTAATGATTCGTACTAGTACTGCTCCAATACTTAAAATTAACATTCTTTTCATTAAACGCCCTCTCAGTGTACGTCGAGATTCAGGGTCGACCCGCTTGACAGCAATCGACAAACTTCGAAAATTTTGAGCGCATGTAACGTGGATCGCGAAATTAGCCAAGTTTTGGGTTGGAATTCGAAGGGCGTTCCAAGGTGTTCATATTTTGGATCCTTGTCGCTAAGCTGATTTTATCACTTCTACGCCGACGATTTGCCTAACTATTTTCTCATATACTCAAGAAATGGACATGTAAGAGTGTAATAATCATTCACACGAAGAGTTCCGTACTATTATTTACGAAAAACGCCGTAAATAACGTGTTTTTTGTACGGGAGATTCCCAAACGGAAGATCATGTTATTTTCGGCTTTTGATTTTTATTATTTTTTATTTTCATTATTTTTATTATTTGCTGTTATAGCGACCATAGTAGTATAGTACACACTCTTTGAAATTTCCAGTGTGGTACCTATTACGGTTCAAATGATACAGCATATCTGTCCGTCCGTCTGTAGTTTTAGTTAAGAGATCCCGTTGTCAATCTTTGTGTACGGAACCAGTCAAGTGCAAGTGACGCACTCAATTTATTGTCAAAGGGTTTGTACTCTGTTGCTCCTTTTACCAATCATAAATACCAATCTTACTGCCGTTAGGCAACAAAATCTTCCCCTAGTACTACCAACCGGTCCAATAAGGTCCGGTAAGTAGTTTTTATATAGACCATTTTTTCAGTTCTTACATTGTAACAACTCAAAAAAATCAACTACTATTTTTCTCTTTGTCACACGTGCGTTGTGACTCGACATTGTTACTAGGCCCTTCTTGTTTAAATACAATATGTGTATAGAGGTACAGTCTATATAACATTCCAAAGTCCTCAAGTCCATCACATACATACTATATATATATATATATATTATATTACTACGTACTACAATATACATATATAAATATATTTCGTGTATCTCGGAATAAAATGTATTTGTAGAATTTATAAGCTTATATATTTCGGTGTCTTTCTTGAAAAATCGCACCCGACAAACCATGTAGGTGTAATACAGCGCGCGCGGATTGTGGTATTATGGTCAATGAGCCCGCACCTACTCACTTCTAAACGGCCTAATCTTGTAGTGATTATGAGTGTATTTGCGTGTTAAATTTGGTTATAAAATTACTAAATGATGGTTGTCGACGCAATAATATGTAGGTATTTGTGTGTGCCTTCTCCCTGTATATAAAACTCTGATACCAAAGACGTAAGAAATATTTATTACTTTGCTCAAGTAATGTTGCATGATATGAGTATTTTTCTGTTATTAGAGCCCATATATCTTTCTTCTGGAAGATATTACGCTGTAACTTTTTTTCATACGTCAGGTAGCGCACAAACATATGGTCCACCTGATGTAAAGTGGTTACCATAGCCTATAAACGCTTGTGATACATTAAGTATCACTCGCGCTCCTAAGGAGCTCACTGGAGGCCTCACTCACAAGCAGGTACACAACAACCGTCTAGACCAGGGATGGCCACGATGACCAGGGACCGAGCTATTTTTGTATTTTTTATTCGGACACGTCTATGATACATGAATCTATGTAGATAATTGATAAAAATAAGTAATTTGTCGAAATTTGTGTAGGTAACAAAGTTCATTGAGTATTAACCGAAGTACTCGTACGAACGGTGGCAGATTATATAAATAAATAAATAAATATTGTCGGACAAAATACACAGCGCCATCTAGCCCAAAGTAAGCGAAGCTAGTGTTATGGGTACTAGACAACTGATAAACATACGTAAATATTTTTTTTTTTTTGTAAATACATACTTATTATACATAGAAAATACCCAGTGCAAGACAAACAGACATGTTCATGCACACAAATGTTTGTCTTGTGTGGGAATCGAACCCACGAGCGTTGGTGTCAAAGTAGCGTCATTCACGACTGAGCTACCGAGCTCGTCAATTATACAAGAGAAATTACTTAATGTCTCATACATACCAAATTCCAACTGATGCGCTTCGATTTTTTCACCAAAAATGGTACGTTTACCAATAAAGGTTCGCTATCCCTGCTCTAGGGACTAGTTGTTTGCCTGCGTTTTCTGTGAGGTGGAGGTACGTTACCAGGCTGCTTTGATGCGCCCTATCTCTCTTAAAAACATCCAGACCGAGACAAACAGACATGTTCATGCACACTTAAAGTCATAAGCCATGATTTTACTCGTTTACACAAGCAGATTTAAGAGAGGTAGAGCATATCAAAGCTACCCTACTGGGGAAGTGTCTCCACCATACAGAAAACCGCAGCCAAATAACAATTCCGTGGTGGGTTGTTGTGTTTCTTCAAGTGGGTGTGGTTACATGAATGGCAATGCTACGATAGCCACTTTATATCATGTGGGCCATGTATACTTGTATATCTCTCGACGATCCAATAATGGATCAAAGCACATCGGCAACACAATTATAAAATGAAGTCACCCTAATAAAGTATTTTGCTCATACAACGTCGGGGGTCACACAAGTATACTATATAGTTAATAGATTCAGGCGTTACTTTGCGAAAGTCAAATTTACAGGCAATTTGATCCAAACTACTTTGTGTGCTTCCGCTCCCGATTAGTTCATGCGAACTACTGCCGGCCGGCACCCACCCACTACCGTTAGTAGATGCGCAGAGACGACCGGAGCAGCCATGGCAGCGGCGGCATGCATCTACTAACGGTAGTGGGTGGGTGCCGGCCGGCAGTAGTTCGCATGAACTAATCGGGAGCGGAAGCACACAAAGTAGTTTGGATCAAATTGCCTGTAAGTATACTATACACCTGATGTAAAGTGGTTACCGTAGCTTATGAACGCTCGTGACACATTAATTATCACTTGCGCGATGTCACCTCAGCTGCTATCACAGCAACTTCTAAGGAGGTTACCGGCGACCACACACGCAAGAATATAACCCTCCAGGGACGTATTTGGCTACAGTTTGCTCTGTGTTGGAGGTACTTCCCCAGTTAGGCTACTTTGATGTGCCCTATCTCTCTTATGTTCATGCATACGAATTTTTGTCCTGTGTGGGAATCGAACCCACCGCTGCGCCACCGGGCTCGTCAAATGTAGTAGGCTAATGGTTTACTTACGTTTAACCACTTAAAGTAAAAGTAAACAAAACTAAATGCTCAAACATTATCGCAATTACCGTGTGAGTATTTAAAGATTTGTTTTGTTTAAATGTACTTTATAGTAACTATACAGCATTTTGGATCATTTACATAAATTGGATGTTTACCTAGAATGAACATTGAATTTATACGTTTTAATTTTGTGAGCACAGGGAGACGAGTATGGCCATTACGAGCATCGGGTTCACGAGGACTGTGTGTCGTCTTTTCAAACTTAGAATTTATATGAAAACTACGCCGCGTGCTGAAGCCTTAAAGAGACTTGTTCTCATAAATAACCAAGTGCATGCGACCAGATGTTGAATTTCGTTGTAGTTAATACAACTGTGCGATCCTAGACAACTGTCTCTTTATAGTAATTGTTGACCTAGGATTCTTAATAGTTAATCTGGAACAAATGGTCCGACATCGAGAACGAAGCATGTCGATTCTGACTCAGATGGCCGGCGTTCAGGGAATTGCGATGATTTTCTCGTCCACAATACCTCGATGTCCCGACCAGCGTGAAATAGAAGATACTTTATTAGTGTGTGTTGACGACTTACGACAAAGAAACCTGGTCCTTAGCTATGGGCTTGATACGAAAGCTCATAGTTGCATAATTTGCAAGGTGAACAGAGCCGTGCGCGGAGCTTCTCTTGGAGATAGATTCTGAAATGAGTATCTACATCCATAGTAGTTTAACATGCTTTGCAGCTTAGTATCAGTTATTGTCGATAAGTCGCCGAACTCGGTTTTAATGACGCCAACAAACCAACGTTAGTATTTATTTCGTCAATTGAACATTAAGCTCCTAAGGAGTTGCTGTGTTAGCAGAAGAGGTGGCGAGTGATACTTAATGTATTACAAGCGTTCATAGGCTACGGTAATCGTATTACATCAGGCGTTGTAACATTGCATATTTTGCATAAATGCTGCGTTTTGATCAGATCTACTCATTTCTTGACACCGATACTTCCCTGATATTTGTTGATAAATTTGCACTAGAAGAGGATTACGGAGATGACCATTTCGACGTCGTAGATATCACCGTATCCTTGACTAATCTACAGGTTCCACTGAAGTAGGCAACCAATAACTGAGAATATTATATTCATAAGAAATTACAAAGATAGAAATAATAAACATGATCATCATCATTTCATGCTGAAGAACTACCTCTACTTAACATAGGTGCACCCCTTAGACTTCCACAGTGATCACCACTGTACTGCTTGCATCCAACCCATTCGCCGGCCATCTGAGTCGTATTCGACGACAGGCTTGTATCAACAACTACTATACTTGACGACTTCGAGAACTGAGTTCGGCTACCTACGTTTTTTCCAAGTTCATCTTAAGACACAGCCGTTGGGATGCTGTATCAACGTCTTCGAGCATTGTTCTCTGATTCCAGCAATTCCACCATTATCACTATATCACCAGCAATCGAAAATGAGTGATATACACGCCGTTGATGTTGATAACGTATCTTTTCCAGTCCAATGGGTTGAAAACATTTCTAACGCAGTGATGAACGGATTCGTAGAAATAACATCCCCTATCTCACATCTCAAGTAGTGACTTCATATATACTTCTCGACACATCGAGATACCTATAATTAATGCAGTGGCGCTGTAGAGACAGAATAATAAAACGTAGTTAAAGCTATCATATTAATTGCACGTCAGTAGTTTACCAAACTTTCTTTCCGCTCCAGAAACTGGCTATTTTCGTAGTATAACGGTGACCCTTGCACCAGGAAACCCTGGTAAATAAGTAGGTACTTATTGATTATACGACCCACTTCAAAGTAAAAGCTTTTGGCCATAATCCTTGAGCGCACTGAATTATTTCGGTATCACTATGTTATGAGTAATAGCTGCAATACAAAGTGCATTCTTAACACAATACGGTAAATGCAAGCGTGCATAGACATCTTGCCTGCTTGCCATCTAATAGGCCTTATTGTTAGACACAGAGTCAGTTATAGTTAGAGTGTGAATTCACTGTTGGTATTCGAGGAATTTAGGGCGCAATGTCGTCGCGTTTATAAGATTCCGAGACTGCTGACTGCGACTCGTGTTACACGTCGTCGACATTGCGTGTATCATTGTTTATAAGTTCTACAAATACAATACTATATATGTGTATATATATATATATATATATATATATATATATATACATATGTACCTAGGTTAAGCCTGCAGTGTTACTATTTTTATTATTTTATCGTTTATTGTTTCTAATCAGCATGTTTGTCCGAAACTAGTGCCTTATGCGGAAGCTCAAGGTTGCACAGCGTGCGATGAATTAATAGTCGTACATCCGTAGCAAGACTGGAGTTACCGACGTGGCTCTAAGGGGCAACAAGCTGAAGTGGCAGTTGGCAGGCCACATAGCTCGGAGAACCGATGGCCGTTGCGGCAGACAGCTTCTCTAATGGCGACCACGAACCGGAAAACGCAGCGTAGGACGTCCCCACATACGATGGACCGACGATCTTGTAAAGATCGCAAGGAGCCGATGGATGCGAGCGCCACAGGACCGATCGCTGTGGAAGTCTTAGGGGAGGCCTATGTTCAGCAGTGGACGTCCTTCGGCTAATATGATGATGATGTTTATCCGATTAAAAAAAATCCTCAGTTAACTGATTTCCCGAAAACAAACAACATCATAGTCATTTTGAAATGTAATTATGAGTATCTAGCATACCCCGTATTATAATTATATGGGAAATAAGCAAATTAAACTTTGAATATGTGCTATGTTTTAAAAGTTTTTACGCTATGTTAAAGTTGTCTAGGCCCTACCCCGCAAGGAACTCCGTATAATAATATTATAGTTATACGCATATATAATTGCAATCAAGCAATCAATATAAAAAAGGCACATGTTTGAGTTGCATTTGCATATATTATGTTCTTAATTACAAGTAATTTTCTTGTAATAATTAAATACACTTTATTGACTATAGTTATTTTAGATTTTTCGCTTTTCAAGCTTTAGAGATACTTTATTATAAATACATTTCATAAAAAAATATTAAAGCTAAGGGACTAGTCGCATTAACTTTCGAAAAGATTGTCTGTCTTTATAAAATAAAATAAGCACCGCGGAGAAACGCACTAAGTTTCTCGGGAATGTTTTAGTCTGTTACGAGAGAAATTTTAAATGCTTTAAAATGTAATCGTTTAACCTGAATAATTAAGTAAATTGTCTTTGAGATTATACCTGGCCTTAATAGCATAGCTCCTTTAATAGATAACATTAGACTTTCAAAGTTAGTCATGTTGCAGTTTGAGATTAAATATATATACCATATAGACTCGTATTTTATTTCAATTAATTTTATTTTAGAAAATAAACATTTATTACGCAAATTAACAGTCTCAAGACTGTTAACCGTGGGTCATTGGCCGAAATGATCGAATTTATTTATATTTTTAATTATAACACACAAAACAGATTACAATTATTGTTAAATAGTGTAGTATGGTATCGTTCTAAATTACAATCTAAAACATGTGTGCCTAATAGCTTCTATACATAATTAGTAGCTACAGAGCGCCGTTATACTCGTATATCAATCTTTATAAATTAGTTACCTGTTGGAAATATTTATAATTTGAGTTAATTACGTAACAATTGAATAACAAATCAAAGTTCTTATTGAAATATGATTGTGCTGAAAATATCGATCTCTCTGTTGGAGGCTAGAATTTCGTTGTATTGGCCAAACATTCTAACGATTGGGTATTCACGGATATTATCCCGGTCATTTGATAGGCGTGCGCGGGGATATGGATCCAATGCGTAGAGGCCCTTTTGAGAAGATTCATGTTATGTTGTACACCCACCGAGACCCGCTCCTAAAAATATCGATAGAACCTTAATGAGGGGTGTCGAGAGGTGTGCTGCGCTTTCTCCGAAGTTACTCGCGGCGTTATGCCCTTTAACATTTCCACCCCTGGAGCATATCACCTGATACAGCAATATGCTCTATCGACTCCTCTTTGGATGTCCAATGAAGGCAAGCCAGAGCTGAGAGTCTTGCGGGCCTCCTTGAGTTTACACTCCGACCGACGAAGATACGCTGGAGACGAAGGCCCTGATCGGATTAATAGCCCTTATTAATAGTGGTACGACATATTATTCGTGAAAACTTGGAGCGTAAAAATATTAAAATTTTGATTTCGGGCTCTAAATCGCGTATTAAACTTCAATGACGAGAGAAGGCTGGGAGAGTCTAAAAGTTTCCTAGGGCAAAGAGAGCTAGCAAGTCGCTCCGGAGTATGCGCTTGATTGATGGTCGTTTGCGTTGTAGAATACAAGTAATAGGGTGCGGGGTTTCACTCTTTGATTCTGTGTACCCATTATTGTTGGGAGAGGTTTGTGCGCCGGAGGTGGGCGGGCGCGCGGTACTCCATGATGGACTCAAACACACTAATGTGTTTGTAGACAATCTAGAACTGGTTTCCCACTCCAATGTCATGTAAGTCGTGGAGCTCACGTGCAAGGCTCCAAATGAATAGCTCTGATATGTCGATTTTAGTCGCCATGCTGAACACTATGTCCATGAGGTGGCGTTTGCGACCTCCCTGAAGGGGAGTCTGCTGGGGTGCAGTTGCTGGGACAGTAATCATGAGTTCGACCGGGGTCGGTTGAGGGACAAGAGGCTGACTGGGGGCAGGCCATGTAGATACGGCCGGGTTGGGTGCCGGGATAAACGGCTGTGCTACCCGGGTGGGTCAAAAGCTGACTGCTCTGGGAGGGTGGAGGGAGGCGGATGAGGCTCCACCGCCGGGTCGCGTGGACACTATGCCTTCTCGTGATCGCCTAAGCATTTCACGCATCGTGACTTTGAAAAGCAATTAGGGGCGGAGTGTCCGTAATTTAACATGCAATTTGATCTAACCTGCTTTTTGCGTGCTTCCGCCACCAATTAGTTCATGCGGCCTAGCGCCGACCGGCACCCACCCACTACTGTTAGTAAATGCAACATGCCGACGCTGCCATAGCTGCTCCGGTAGTCTCTGCCTCGGCTGCTGCGGTCGTCCGCCATCTGAAACAGAATCCGCATGCCCCCACTACCACCGTCGCTGCAACGACTGGCCTGGTCGTCGCCTCTCCACGAGGCATCATCAGGCGTTGTATACGTTAATCGTAAGAATAACATGCTACAATTTCTTGTAGCATGTTATTCTTAGGATTATATATATATAACCGCCAGGATTTTTGTCTACCAAGATAAGTTCTGAAAAGAACTTGAACCCGTTGGGAGCAACAAAAATTAGCGCGGGCTAGCTTCGTTGAGCCTGGGCCACAGCGGGTCTTGAAAAAGACCGTATGGCACCACGGAGGTAGGGGTTGCAGCGGGTCTTGAAAAAGACCGTACAACGCCACAACGACAGGCGAATGTCGAACTGAGAATGGACAGAGTAACGCACAGATCAGAATCGGTAAGCGGGAGCGAACCGTGACCTTCACCGTGCTCTGTTCGGATCGGAATGGGTGAATATCAGGTTAACAACTGATTGACTTCTATAAAATTGATGAAAACGAAACCATAGCGCGTGTAAGTTATATACAGCGCCATCTAGTGTAAAATATCAGAACTAAAACAATACTTGTCTAACAAAAATTTACACTTTTAAAATAAATATTTCGCAAACGAATCACTATATCGAAAAATGATCTTGCCGCGCCCTCAATGTTTTCTCGTTTTTAAAAACCTATCTAACATCACACAACTACAGCTTTCTGATACCAAGCGTCTCTGACCTAGGCCGCGGACAGACAGACAGACGGATATGGCGAAACTATAAGGGTTCCTTGTTTACTACGGAACCCTAAAAACTAGATGTTGTCTGCCATGACATCAAATCAATACAGCTATTGTGCAAGTATCGGCTTATCATCAAAGGAAGTGTGAACAAGCAAACTCTGAAATTGATGTCGCATCTCCTAACAATCATAAGTAACTTGCCTTGACTTTATCGCTAGTCATCGGTTTAACATGTTCTGTTAGTAGAGCTTCCAAGATTCTGTCCAGAAGGAGCAAATTCGCGGCGAATCGTCTCTCGCGAATTGATACACGCGTCGGCGAGCTACTTCACGTCAATATATATCGCGACCACGTTTTCGCGCGAGTTCTAAATTTGTGCGTAAACGCGCGCAATACGCCAAACCGTGGCTAGAGACTCTTTGAAGCGTAGAGAACTTCAAAGGGAGGACACATTAAAAAGGGAATGACAAATTTTTGATACCGATATTGTTTATAGACGAAATAAAAAAAAATCCGGCAATATGGGATCTTCTAATTATTCCAATTATTCCAATTCTAATATTTTCATTATTCCAATTATTCCAAAGAAGTTTAAAACGGAGAGCTTGGGAAGAATTGGGATTAATATTTTATATGTTAGGATAAAATATTTGGCACGGTATCACGAAGAATCTAATACACTAAGTACATTCTAGTTTCCGTTTGTTTTCCCTTCTAGTAGTAGTAAGCTAACTACAGCTCGATCTTTTCATCCGAATTCAGGTTTAATACTGAATCCGTCCTAAAACGCTTACGTGTGAACGCTCCTTTTGAACGTAGAGTACGCGCGTATACGTGTGAAATAATACACACCATTCCGGCCGTATCTACATGGGCTACCCCCAGGCAGCCTCTTGGCTCTCAACTGACTCCGGTCCTGGCCCAGCAACTGCACACCCGCAGACTCCCCTTCAACGAGACCGCAAACCCCACCTCACGGTCATAGTGCTCGACATGGCGAGTAAAATCGACATATCGGAGCTATTCGTCCTTGTACGTAAGCTCCACGACTTTCAGGACACTGGAGTGCAAAACCGGTTCCAGATTATCTGCAAACACATTAGTGTGTTTAAGTCTATCACGGAGTACCGCGCGCCCGCCTATCTCCGGCGCACAAACCTCTTCTAACACATAATGGGTACACGGAATCAAAGAGTGAAACCTCGTACCCTATCCCTTCCGTTCTACAACCCAAATGGCCTTGCGTGGCAACGGGTACGAAGTACGCGAGTAACTAACTGACCACCAAGTTGATATCCTCCTAGTGCAGGAGACGTTTTTGAAACGTTGCAATCGCAACCCGCGCATTGCAAATTACACCGTCATCCGTAATGATAGAGTAGGCCGCGGGGGCGGAACCATCATCTATTGCAAAAGATCCCTGCACTGCATCCCATTAGAACCCACTGCTCTCGAAAACCTCGAGGTTTCCATCTGCAAGTTAGGGATGACCGGCCACCAGTCGATTAACATCGCGTTCGCGTACCTCCCTCCTAGCAAGCGCACTTGCTACCCCTCTTTGTCCTGGGAAACTCCACCATTCTGGCTGGAGATTTCAATAGTAAGCACATCCAGTGGAATAGCCACTCGTCCTCACCGAACGACATAATCCTAGATAGGCTACAGGACTCTCTAGAATTTGACGTAATTGCCCACCATGTCTCCCACCCACTTTCCCGTGTGACAGAGGAACACCAACCTACCGTTCTGGACTTTGCACTTTTAAAGAACGTAGCCTTATGGATGCGTTCATTACAAATGCACACAGAACTTAGCTCTGACCACCGGCCGATTCTGTTTAAATTCGGGCACCAGAAACTATACTGACAGACTGGCGAAAACTCTAAAGAGTTCCCGAACAGACCTCGTCTCCCGAACTGGACCAAATACGCGAACAGATCCTCACAAATGACGAGACCCTAGTGAGGGTCTCGTCATTTGTCACTTGCAAACGGCAGCTAACAACTGCTCCAGACCTTTAAAAATCTCGCCTTTTGTAAAGAACCTCATATTGTAGCTCCATGAGAAAACCTCTGCAGGAAGTATGGTCTGCTAAGGTTTTCTAGATAGAGTCATAGTTTAAGTTTTGTGGGAGAAATAAATAAGTCGTTACTTGCTATAGACGACAATAACTATTTACCGTCAGGAAGGCTGAGCGTTTGCTTGTCAAATTATGTTAGGTCGTTAGAAGGTGTAAGTGGCTCACTCACTTTAGAGCCTATGCCAGCCTCGCCGGCTAGTCGTGCAGCCTACATCGCGCGATGGCAATGCGCGAGCGATATTTTCCGTATTACAGTCCTAACAAAAAGACTATCATATATTATGAAGCGAATTTACTTATTTATTTATTTATATATATATTTATTTATACAGAGAAAAGTTACATGCTTCACTTAGTTCATGGCTAGAATATAGTATAGTATAGTTAAACTATTGTCTTACATTTATGAAAAAAAAACATCGGCTTTAGTTCTACGGAAACCCATTTAATATTCAAGTTAGAGATAATTCCGGGAAATCATTCGAGATACTTACAAAAAACGTGAAATTTCACCAAGATTTAACTGTACCTAATCTTTAAAAACGTTGTTTGGTTTGGTTGTCAGTCACCAGACATTTTTAATCGTGTTTTATGATAATGTTCTAATGACGTTGAGCATGTATCCATCAAAATTTCGAAGTCGAAAAAAACGTATGCAGTACTTTCATCATGATCACTGAGGTGACAAAGAAGCATACGGCCTGCCTGAGGTAAGTGATATTCCCGTAGCTACGCACTGTTGCAACACTGGGGATGTTACTTGTGCGTTGTCGACCCGCTAACAACGCTGAGAATGCGCAAGCTTGCATTGCCAGAGGAACACCTGGCTCGTCAATTATATAATAATATTTTTTTTTTTTTTAATTTGTCGGCCATTTTGACCATGTTTCTTAAGAGATAGGAACGGTGTTCCTGAACATTCCTATTCTACTTTTTTATGCTGAATCCGAATCCGAAGTCAAAATTCGAATATTCGAAAAAACGTACACAGAGACAAACGCACAGACAAACATAGATTTCATATAGGAACGGTGTTCCTGAAAATGCATTGTGAATGAAAGACATAATTTACAAGTAATTACAACACTAACCTTAATAATATCGATAAAAAGATATATTCCAAGACTAAGTGAGTCGTCTTGTACTGACTATAAAGAAAGAAAGAAGAAGAAAGAAAGTATTTTATTTTCCACTCTACAATTAAAATAGATACAATTTACAGGGTTAATGAGGTGGACTGGAGCCTAAGCTAGGTTAGACCTGTATTTCAGGCCTCCAGGTCACCCGCCCGCAGAGCACTGCTAGTTCTTAACATTGGGAAGGACAAGAAGGAAAGGGGGGAGGGGGAATGGGAATGGGAAGGAGATAATATTTTGCTTGTTTTATTGAGTGTGGTGTGTGGACCTGTGAGTGAATATTCCGACATAGCAGTAAGTATCGGTTAGTTTTTAGTTTTATTAGTCTAGTTAGGATAATAACAAAAGATTCCGTTTCGGTATAGTTGAGATTAAGTAGATATTTTTGTATAATGGATTTACAATCATATGTACATTTATAATATATATTTAATTTGGAGTTTATTTTATTATATATGTATGAGCTCAGGAAGATAGAGTTACGTCTGAAAAAGACTATTGTAACTATGGACTTGTTTGAAAATAACTATATTAAATTTATTTTTAAACAATGATTACTCCGATTTAGAAAAGGGTTCTACAATGTTTTAAATATAGCTATTTTAAATATGTGTCTAAAATGATTTATTAAAAAAAATGTATAAGTTTTAATAAAGATTAATTACGAGTATTAATTCAAATGTAAGAACGAAATGTCATTCATAGAAGTTTTAGCCGCCGCAGGAAACTGTCACTTACTTCCCTCACTCTGAACATTCAATCAGTCCTTGATAGTAACGTCCATCGTTTAATCAGTCCATGGCAATAAACTAATATTGAATGAGCGAATCCCTTCGACGCTTGATTACCCCCGAATGCTTATCGTGGAAAAACGCGCGATAATTTGCCAGAAGCTGTGCCAGAAGCCAGACGTACAAGAGAATAGAAGAAAATAAATATCGTGAAATTTCAGACCTTATTTATCCTTTACTTTTTTTCTTGGTGTGAGTGAAATAAATATGTATTAGACGACGACGCGCGGTAGCATTTATAATAGGCTTATTGATACGAGTTTTCATTTTAAGGCGTGTAGGTATAAATGTAATATTATTATTTTAAACTCGGCTAATCCATCCAATTATTGGCACTTTAAGAAGCAATCTGTAATCATTTGAAATATTTAATGCGAAATAGAGTCTAATACGATTAAAATTACGTTTACTTGTAATGAATGTGTATAAGTCTCTCAAACTTTCTATCAATACATTATTTTCTATCTTAGTACTAAGTTAATATAAAAAAAAAGATTTAAAGTATCTACATACTAAACCCAACTACCTATAGCATATTCTACCCAGAGTATTGAATTGAGTGCATCTTATTATTTGTTAAATACGAGTATAAGGATGCCAATAATTGGGTGGGTGCCAAAGTTTGGACTGATTACGGTACTTAAGAACTTCTGATCCGATTGTTTGTTTACACACTGTGGTACGCACGCACACACATAAACGGCCAGAGAGCATCTTCTTAAAGATGGTATAGAACTACTTAGTACGGTACTAAGCCTGGATAAATTATGTATTTTACATTGGAAAACTACAACAAATTCCTCTAAAATGGGATAATCTCAAAGCTTGTACCGGGTGATGGCTGATTCTACTCAAGAGAGACGAAAATAAGGATATTTTCAAGACGACATTTTTTTGTATATAAGTTATTGATATATAAGTTTAGCAATGTAGCTTGACGTGAAGCTTAGGTCGTTCATTTACTGATTTATGATCGGCCAGAATTAAGGCAAATTTTATTCATGGCTACTTTGAAAAATAATGAGTCCAGGAGACTGAGTCTGTTAACGGAATACTGAATGTCATCACAAAATAATCTTTTGATGAAAATATTTTCTATGTATAATAAGTATGTATTTACAAAAAAAGAAAATGTATTTACGTATGTTTATCAGTTGTCTAGTACCCATAACACAAGCTTCGCTTACTTTGGGGCTAGATGGCGCTGTGTAATTTGTCCGACAATATTTATTTATTTGATGAAAATGTTTGAAAAATTACGATCATAGTTCATGTTTGTTGAAAAAGTATCACGGAGTTGAATTTTTACATATTTGAATTTAGCACCGAGTTAAGTTCAGTTCCAATGCCAATGCATTTTTACGGTAAGCATGGCCTGAACTCTGCCCATACCTTTTGTTATATTTAAAATGCTTAATAGTATTAGTTTTGTTAATATATTTGGTTGATCAGCACAAGTGCTTCGTCTTAAAACTATAAAACAGACATATTCGTAGTTCTTAGCATTATTTTATGTAGATGGGATTCGAGAGGTGCGTGCAGACCAGCCCCCCCCCCCCCCCCCCCCCCGAGCAGAACTCGTTATCGAGTTGAGCCATATTCTATCATTTTAAAGGGATGAGAGGGAGGGAAACGCCAGACAAGACGCCACCGCCCGTTTAGACTTTATTTTCTCCTTTTTACAGCGTTCAAATATAAGCGTGTGTTTAGAAATGTAATTTACTATTAATTTATTTTTACTTTTCGCTAGACATATTTATGAGTCTGTCAACCAAGTCTGAATATATTTCTTTTAATGCGTCATTGTTGCATAACAGTTTTCCTATTCACTTAGTTCAGTCTAGTTCTTCAATAAGGATACCTTATAGCGATTTGCCTCTACATAAGTCACGCCAGCAACGAAAAACTTTGAGCCTAAGACTAAGGCATGGTCGAAAGTATCGTACATTTCGTGTACTGAGCATAATTGGAAACCAAGCATAATATAATTGATATCTTTTTTTTTTGCTACGACTAGGTATATTTCGCTGGAAATTTCACAAATTTGTGTTAAATAAGGTGTACACCATTTTCATCGTTACTGTTTTCGGTGGTAAGTTTTTCTTGCCGTCTAAACTTTTTTTCTCTTACTTTCTTTTCCTTCGTGTTGATGTTTCAGGTTTTTTAGGGTTCCGTACCCAAAGGGTAAAACGGAACCCTATTACTGAGACTTCGCTGTCCGTCCGTCCGTCCGTCCGTCTGTCATCAGGCTGTATCTCACGAACCGTGATAGTTAGACAGTTGAAATTTTCACACATGATGTATTTCTGTTGCCGCTATAACAACAAATACTAATAAATGGAATAAAATAAATATTTAAGCGGGCTCCCATACAACAAACGTGATTTTTTTGCCGTTTTTATAGATAATGGTACGGAACCCTTCGTGCGCGAGTCCGACTCGCACTTGGCCGATTTTTTAAATATTGTTTATACAAGTACCTAAATAAATAAATATCTGTCGTTACATAGTTCGCCCCGGTGTCTTGAGGTGGTAAATTCTTGATTTCATCTTTGATATACGCTATCGTCAATCAGTCCTCAACTTAGATGTTTGTAGGTATGCGTCACTTATCTTGAAGCTTACTTGCACCAACGAAACACAGATCGGGTTCGATTTTGAAGCATTTCCCCTCCAAGACAGATTGGAAACCTATTCTAATGAAGCCCTTCTCGCCAAATTACACAAGTCATAGTGCGAAGCCAACCAAGGCGCACTATCCGTTACGCCAGATAGAACCGGCTATCAATATTGAACGCATATACTTATCGTAACTATTTTGTTGATCGTTGAACAGTTTCTTCGTCACTTCAAATCCAAGCCCTGAGCGCAATAGTCATGTCACGGTGAAAGAAACTTAGATTGAGCGTTCACAATTAGACGCATTTTTTACAACATCAGGAGGTACACAACCATATGGTTCACCTGTGCTAGTGTTACCGTAGCCTATAAAAGTTTACAATACAACAACCCTCCATGGAATTGTTACATGTTCCTGCGTGTTGCTGTATTAGCAGCAGAGGCAAACTTTGCAAGCATCTGCCAAAGTTAACGACCCGACTAAACTGACTTATTTATATTTTTAATATTTAAATATAAAATTTTAACGTATACAAATTTCGGGCTTGCCTCAAGAACATTTTTTGAAGAAAAGAAACCTATATTTTTTTAATGTAAGGGTTGATTTAGTCCCACTACAGCCAGGTCTGTAATTCTCTGTTATAGTATTATACGAGAAGTATAGGACAAGTTTTCCGCTTGCCTCAAATACCTACTCAAAAATGTCTGCCAGCTCTTTACTGCTGTACTACTACTATAGGGGTGTCACTCAGGCGTTGCCGACCCAGTAAAAATCCTCTTCACGCGTTTCTTGAAGTACTTCATGCGGTAGTCTCTTGGGAAAACCTCGGCATCCCTGCCGAACTCTCAAATTGTGGGATGAAATTCCGTCACAATTTGAGAGTTCTCGGAAGAAATCTTCTCTGGAATCGAACAGTACGCAACCGCTGCGATTCCAGTGTGGATGAGCTCCCCTCTGTCGGCGAGCGGCGGCGGCAGTCCGGAACTTAAGGGCACAATACCGTGTAAGCTTGGGATCGTCGATAATTCTCACATCCCGTCTTTGAACCGAATCATACTGCATGACTACCTACAGTACTCCATGTGCGAGTTGACTTGAGACTTACGTAACATAAGTTATACTCGTATGTTCTCTGCCCCGCACTGAAGTACCTACTGCTGTATAACACGTCCGCGTTATTTTTCATTTCAATACACCACTCGACATAGAACAGGACTGTACACATTAAAATAACAGTGCAATATAACAATTTCGAGTAGACGTGTCTCGTGAGCGAAATATAATGTTGCAACTTCGCGGATCTTATGGGGAAGCTAAAGGCAGCACAGCGTGCTATGGAATGGGCTAAATTCGGGGTTTTACTGCGAGATAGAATCGAAATGAGGATATCCACAGTAAAACTAAAGTAACTGACGTAACCCATAAGCAAGCTGAAGTTGCGATGGGCCGGCCGCCAGCAACCGGGAAAAACAGTTCTCGAATGACACCGATGGATACAGATGGCTCAGGATCAATGCGCGTGGCTCTCTAGAGGGTAGGCCTATTTCTAGCAATGGACGAATACGGACTCAAATGATGATGATGATGTTATAATAACAGTACATAACTATATAAACTGTTTTATGTTCTTATCATCCACTATATCGAGCGGTGACAGCCCAATGGATATAGAACTAGCCTAATAACCGACGCTTCCTGGTTATAATCCCGGATTTATATACATATTTATATTGTCACTTGCGTTTCGTTTAAGAAATTATATGTAAAAGACATGTGACGTAAACTGAGATAGATTTGGATATCCTTTTTGAGTTGCCGGTATCGAGTCTGACGGCAGTCGTTCCATGTAAAATCTGGATCTATGGCCGTTTGATTAAAACTTGTTTTAATCAAAGTCTGTCAAATCCTTTGGATTAGTCCTAAATTAGGAAAAGAGTAAATAAAGTTATTTTGTAATATGTTTCGTTTATGTTTATGTCGTTTACGTTTATGTTCATGTGTTGTTAAAATAAGAAGAGGCATGCGCCGATGGTTCGGGCATGTAGAAAGAATGCAAGATGAAAGAATGACGAAGCAGATATACAATGCAAAAGTGAAAGTATGTAGGAGCCGGGGAAGGCCAAGACTTACCTACCATGACCAAATTGGTCGTGTTCTATCAGAAGGTGATGTCAGGAGCCCTAGAAACCGGCGAGCGTGCATGAGAAGAGCAATGAATGTTAAAGAAGCGAGTGAGGTATGTAAGGATCGAGTCACGTGGCGCTCGGTTCTCTCTGCCTACCCCGCAAGGGATTTGGCGTGAAGTTATAGATAGATAGATAGAGTTTCGTTTATGTAGTCTGAGATAGAGATAGAATAGAAAATAATACGTTTTGTTATTTAGCTAAGATTATAATTTTATCCTATCACATCCATTCATTGTAGATATATTTTGGGCACAACAAATTTGTTGTAATAATTAATTGCTTTCATCTCTAAAAAAGTTATTTTTCTTTTTCATGTAAGTACATTCTGTGTACTAAGTATCGGGAATTTGTCAATAAAACAAAAAATACAAATTATTCATCTAAATTTATTTTATCGCCTTCAAAGTAGGCCCCATCGCTTGCAATACAACATCTCCACCGCTTCACCCAGTCTTCCATACATTTTTCATAGGCTATTTGCGGTATGGCCTTTAGCTCATTCAGCGAATTTTCTTTTATGGCTTCTATCGACTCAAAACGTTTTCCTCGAAGTGGTAATTTTAACTTGGGAAATAAAAAAAAGTCAGACGGAGCCATATCAGGTGAATACGGTGCTTGGTCGAGAACTTTTGTTGAATTTTTCGCTAAAAACTCTTTCACTATAATGGCTGTGTGTGATGGTGCATTATCATGGTGCAGCATCCATGAGTTGTGTTGCCACAAATCTGGACGTTTTCGGCGGATACTCTCACGCAAACGCTTCATGACGCCTAAATAATATTCTTTATTCACTGTTTCTCCCTCTGGAAGGAATTCGGAGTGAACCACACCACGGTAGTCAAAAAAAACTGTCAGCATCACCTTGATTTTGGAGCGACTTTGCCGCGGTTTTTTGGGTTTCGGCTCGTTTTCGAGACGCCATTCTGAAGACTGTTGGCTTGTTTGCATGTCGTACTCATAAACCCATGTCTCGTCGCCAGTTATTATACGTTTCATAAAGGTCGGATCCGTAGAAGCTCGGGAAACCATGTCTTCAGCGACATGCTTTCGCTGCGCTTTTTGAACAAAATTGAGCTCTTTTGGAACTAGTCGAGCGGCGACGCGTTTCATGCCTAAAATGTCAATGAGAATGTTGTGGACGGACTTAAAAGATATGTTCACCTCACTAGCCAACTCTCTCAGACTCATACGTCGATTTTCGAGCACTAGCTTCTTGATTCTGTCGATGTTTTCTCTGGTCGTAGCGGTTGAAGGTCTACCAGAACGAGGCAAGTCTACTACTACTTCTCGGCCTTCTTTAAAAGCCTTATACCATTCATAAGCCCTTGTTTTCGATATACACGATTCGCCGTAGGTATTTCGCAACATTTTTAGTGATTCACCACATGAAATATCATTTGAAACACAAAATTTAAGGCACACTCTTTGTTCAACAATATTTTCCATTGTAAAAATCGCCGAGGACTCAAAACTATGACCAACAAAAAGTGTAGTTTAAAACAAATTAAATGACAGATCCCGCTCAAATTTTGCGCGCTAAATCAGTACAGTGCTACCAACATGCAGTAAAAAAATTAGAACGACCTCTTTTACGCGGGTCTTTTTATTGACATATTCCCGATACTTTTTACACAGAGTAGTATATATAATGAAGGAATGTATAAAGAATATATAATTTCATGTGTTATTTTTTTAATTTTGTTGAGGTATCTAGATAGGTACACTAAGACCATAGATAGCTATTATATGAGGAGGAGGATTTGCGAGTGCGGCTTTAAGAGGGCTAAATTAAGGATTTGATATACCTACTACTCATACAAGCAAAATATGTTTGCTGTTCACAATGAGCAAAATCCCTATTGTTGTGTTTAATCTATTGCATATAACATTAAGAAGTAAGTTCAAATATCTAAAATTATTAACAAATTTTGTTATATTCATATAATAGAATTTGTAATTATTACATTAACTAGTTTAATTATTGGTAGTTTTATGCCGGTGTTATATAAACACTCATAGGCCTTGAAACTTCGTATGTACCTACACTCTATTATATTTTTACAGGTTTAGACGTATGATTATTTTTTTATATTACTTGGCATACAAGCATACGGCCCACCTGCTTACACAACAACTCCTTAGGAGCTTACCGGTGACCTCACTCACACGCTGGATCACAACAACCCTCTAGGGAGTTGATATTTGCCTGCGGTTTTCTGTGAGGTGGAGGTACTTCCCCAGACGGGCTGCTTTGATGCTTCCTGCCTCTCTTAAAACATCCAGACCAAGACAAACAGACATGTTCATGCACACAAATGTTTGCCTTGTGTAAGAATCGAGCCCTCGAGCGTTGGTCTCAAAGTAGCGTCATTCACGACTGAGCCACCAAGTTCGTCATATGATGAACGTATATACATACATTTGATTGTATTTTATATATCACATTTCATGTGCAATATCAAATTGTATTTCATGTATGACGAACCCGGTGGCCGAGTGTTTATCAATGCTACTTTAGCACCATAGCTTGTGGGTGATGCTGTGTTGGTCGGAGATTAATGAGATGAATATAAAGAGAGAAGGAGATGATATGAAGGGTTTTTGTATTAAATTAAAAGCGTCCTTCAATTGGGAGTTGTTTAAGGAATATAATACAGACAACTCAAATGTCAAGTACAATATTATACACTTTTAAATATAGCGCTATCTACCGGCAATACTGTGAAACATTTAATATAATGTCAATGTGCAAAATAGAAACTTAACAATTTATTTCGTTACAAATTGTTACGACCGAGAGCTCTGGTAAATTTTGTCCAGCTCGTGAGTTCGATTCTCACACAAACAAACATTTGTGTGCATGAATATGACTGTTTGTCTGGACTAGGTGTTAAGAGGGGTAGGGCACAGCAAAGCAGCCGGACTGAGGAAGTTCCTCCACCTCACAGAGAACCGCAGCCTAATAACAAACTCCGTGGAGAGTTGTTGTCTGCGTGTGAGTGAGGTCAAAGCTAAGCTCCTAAGGAATTGCTGTGTTAGCAGCAGAGGTGTCATCGCCCGAGTGATACTTAAAGTATTATCGGCGTTCATAGGCTACGGTAATCACTTTACATCAAGTGGGCCGTATGCTTGTTTTTGTTTATTATGTTTGTACGTTGAATTATAAAAAAAGTTCGTAAAAAGTTGTAGTGTAAGCAACAAGGGTGGCAACGTGCGATCAATACATCTTTTGCAAGTGTTTATAGGCTACGGTAACCACTTTACTTAATATTGGCCGTATGCTTCCATACAGACGTTGCATTTATAAAAAAAAATATTTACTTTTCGACTTTTAACGGAAAGGCTTTTCTTTGCGTAATCCCGTTTCCATTAGGCTCATTGGGGTTCACTTCCTAAGCCTAAGAATTTAGTGAAGATACTTATTTTTCCATGGAGGGGTTGCCGTTAAACCTCCACAACCCAGAGGGAAAATCAAATCTTTCTTTCTTTCAAAAGTTGTGTGATCTAATCACACGACTTTCGAAATATATTTTTTGAACGTGCGAGTTTCTTCGACGATATTTTCGGTCACCTTCACAGTTTCAGTTCAATGAAAATTACAAATATGTACAAAAATGCGAAAACACAATATTAGTGGTACGCGCCGGGATTCGAAACGTGGACCGGTTGGTCAATAGGGCGATTCTTTATCCACTGTACTATCACTGCTGATTAAACAAAGGGCAATCTGATCTGTACTAATTCGTGTGCTTTCGATAGGTACCTATTAATTTACGCGGCTGGAACTCATCCACTATTCATTAAACAATTAAGCATTAATGAAACAGATTAATGTTGGAAACATACTCCAAGTTTTGGAACAGACCAGGTGAGAGACTGGATGTCAGTCTGCCAGAGTATTTCAATACGATTAGGTAATCAATATTTACATTAAAGTTCAGGTAACTCTCGTAGTTTCTCAATAGGCTTACCTGTTTAATAAGTCACATGAATTGCTTAATTCAGTTAGTTCTAGTATAGTAATCTAAATTAATATGCTTAGGTTGAGTTTTGAGAATCTATACCAATATAATAAAGCGGCAGAGTTTGTTTGTTTGAATCCGCTAATCTCTGGAACTACCAATCGGATTTGAAAACATATTTTTCCGTTTGATAATTATTATTTATTAATTATTATTTATTAATTATTATTAATTGCTGAGGAAGGTGACAAGGATCTATCGTTAAGTCTATTTTTCGTCACGAGACGACCCTTGGAAGTTGAGCAAACAGAAAGAAAGTGAGAAAAAGTGATTTCTATTGAATACCGGGACGAAGCCGCGGACTGGAGCTAGTATTGAGTAAGGAGATTAGTGGACTACAGTGCACCGCTCGCCGATGGCTGGGAATTCATCCTCGCAAACTGGAACCGCAATGGTTGCGTATTGTGCGGTTCCAAAGAAGTATTCTTCCTTGAACTCTTTAAGTTGTGGAATGCTGCTTACCGAGATTCTACCCTTGAGGCTATAGCGTAAGGTTTTTCAAAAAGTTGGGAAGTGGTTTTTATAGGGTCTACACCGCACTAGTGAAACCCCTGGTGCTGCAACGATTCGTAGACTATGGCACTGCTTACAAGCTTGTTTTGTTTTTAGTGGTATAAATAAACAGTATTTTTCCATATTACTTTTTTTGATTGTGAAGGTACACAGTATTTGCATGCGAACAAGTGTGTCCACACGGCTTTTTGATTTACTGTACTCTCTAACATAGTTCCAGTCTAGATAAATCATACCTACACACATACATCTACATATTCCATATAACAGGACAATTTCGTGTGTTACATATTTGTTACATAGCTCCATGATTAATTATATTTTACCGGCCAATTTTAGCAACGCCAGTCGCGTTTCTCAACAAAGCGTGACATGCATTGTAAGCAGCGATGGCTATTGGGCATCTGTGGGTGTATTCACATAGCCACGGATAGCCATTTTTTCGGTCCATTGAGTCGGTATCGAGAAGTGATCTGTGATAATGTATGAAATTTTGAGTATGACTCTCCGAGGCAATACGAATGTCCCCACTGGTCTCCGGCACAAATACTGGCTTACGCTTACGCACGTTTACCACTAAATTCCTTAAGAATGTCTGGGTTGTTGGGAAGTATGACAGCCGCTCTATATAAAATCATATCTTCGCCAAATCCTTAAACTTAGGTAGCGGACCCCGGCAATCCTTGTTGTTGTTGTTGTAATCTCTTTATTGTACACATATACATAACATATACAGTTACAAATCTTTAGTATGTACAAAAGCGGACTTATCTCTGTAAGAGATCTCTTCCAGTCAACCTTTATAAGTTTAACAGGAATATGTAGTCGAGTCAGTGATTATTGTGCGTACAACCTCCAAAAAATCCCACCTCCTCCAAAGTGTCCCCCATGCCGTTGTCGCGGTCTCTAGACACACGAATAGCTGTGTATACCACACAGACTGTACCGATAACGACGCGACAGCTCGGTTTATCCAGCGAGCCGAGACCGCGACAACAGAACACATCAGGGACTATAACCTTAAGATGGCGATGAGGGCGAGAGACGAGAAGGTCATCAAAAAGTTGACCTAAAGCTCCGAAGACCCAGAGAGCGGTCCCTCCTCCTCCTCCCAAACCAGTAGACTGAGAGAGGGGAGGAGCGTCATGGCAAGGCTCCGGGATGCCATCTCCCTTCCTTTCCGGAAGAAACAAAAGTAACTAAAGCAGAGATAGAGATGAGAGATGCCAGCAGTCGTGCTCACTAAAATGTCTAGACGGGCGGCGGCGTTGGGGGGCGGGTCATCGAGTTCCCTAAAATATGGTTGAACACGATGATGGCTGCCCTCTGCGTCAACTCGTGAACGGGTGCCGCTCGGAGGGACTGGTCTGCCCGCGTGTCTCGTCCCACTTTCTGCTTAAAACAAAAACTACTTAAGGCACTTATTGTAATCGCACTTGCGGACCGATAATAAAAAACTAACAATCTGACAAAAAAAATGACAAACAAACAAAGGCACGGGCCAAAGAGCCAGTGGATATGACTACTATTTAAAAAAAAAAAACAGGAATATGTAATACATATATACGCAGAGAAACTATCTAATGGTTTAGGAAACGGGATAGCGTTAGGAAGAAGAGTTGCGTTTCGCAACCAAAAAAAATAATGAGTCTGTTCCTCATGGAAACCTATAGGAACGACTGGAGCTACTCCCGTAAGTGTTCCGATCAACAATTGAAAACTTGCCTAAATATTGTTTATACGACGTCGAGAGGCAAACTAGCATAGGCCCACCTTATATTTAGTTTACAGATCAATATCGCGTCAATTATCAGCTTATTGGTACATACCCCCATTGAATCATAGCTTCCAATCGCTTAGGGGTTAAAGTATGAAATTGCCGATTTGTACTGAAAAATTAAAACTCGTTTTTTTCTAAGATGTAATATATTTATTTAATCAAAATATTTACCCTCATTATCTACCTACACATTGCTGCCATCTAATCGGAAATTTATTTATGCCTTTGCGACAGAACTCTGGGGATCTAGATTCGTGTGAGAAACTGTATGAAAGCATTTTGTTCTGCCTCCTGGGAAGAAATTTTTTTATGATATAGAAAATTGTCTGGCGAGTACGGAGGATACCATATGATTTCTAACTGCAGCTCCTATAGAGCAGTAATGGTGAAGATTGATTCACGAGTCGGGGCTGTTTCACTGCCAGTTTCGCTATTATTTTTCGAAGTTCGGCACAGTAAACATCTGCTGTTATTGCTTGACCAGACCTAAGAAAGCTACAGAGAATAAAGCCATGAAGAGACCACCAAACAGTTACCATTACCTTTTTATTGGTAAGATTTGCTATAGGGCACTGTTGTGGCGTTTGATACCTGGGGTCAGCCATTGCATTTTTCGCTTACGGTTATCGTAAAGAATCCATCTTTCGTCCCTTGTCACAATTCTATTCAATATTTTTTCATTTCTGTACGGATTCAACAAAGCAACATAAGTTGCAACACACGTTTCTTTCTGCATGTCAGTCAAATCATGAACCCATTTTTAATTTTTTTTTTATCTTATTGATTTGATGCAAATGGGTAATTATTGTAGGTAAGGTAACGTTAAACCATGCCGCTAATTCCTGGGTAGATTGACACATCTCCTTCAATTCAGCGTTATTCACCTGTGTGGGCGATCTTCCACGTGATTCGTTCTTCAAGTCGAAGTTTCCATTACGAAAGCACTTAACTAAAAACGCACGGTGTGTTCATTAGCAATCTCCTCTCCAAAGGCAGCATTGATATGCGAGCCGTGACTGCCGCGTTAGTTCCGCGTCGGAACTTGTTTTAAAAATTACTCGGATTTTCGAAGTATCTATATTTTCCGTCTAAGCAGAATAAAAAACAATTGAAATTCGAAAATCACAAAAGTATAAAAAGTTCTATATACACAATTGAAAAAATGTTTTGTTATCACGAATGTAGCTTATCAGAGAACAGAAGTAGAGGTTATAAACTTCCCACGTGTAACTTCGCTATTTTATAGGTTCATTGACAAATAATTTCCTAATGGTTGCCTACGCCTAAGGAAAGTCCATGCTTGTTGTCTACTACATCCTATAGAACTCCTATATCCTAGAACTAACCGCGTAGCCACGGCGTTGTTAATTTGACAGTCCTTTATTTAAATGTAATCGTTTATTGTCACTCACAATGTCGCAAGATTGCAGTAAGTGTAACTTAAACTAGAATTTACATTTGATTTAATTATTAACATTATATGATATATTTGTCGTAGTTATAAATTGTTACGACGATTGTGAGAGAGCAGAATCTGTACTAGGATACCCTGTGTTACAGCATTCCGGCTCCAGCAGTGCGGGGGCACTTGGCACCGCGATTGGACAAGTGTGTCCCTCTGTTTATGTGTGTTGTGTGTGCGCGTGTACGTGTATGTATGATTGTATTTGTGTGTGTGTTAATTAGTGTGTGTTTGTGTTTGTGACAGCATGTTAAGTCTTATTGAATTGTTTTTAACAATATTTCAGTTTCATCATACGATATAGTTTGCAACCATTTTGTGACCCTTACTCCACATTTGTAATGGGTGACAAGGTATATGTGTAATAGCCGATTCAATTTATTGTGATTGATTCAATGATTGTAAAAGGTCCCAAAAATACATGTTGACGTTTAGCGAACGGCGATACGGGCGGAGTTGCTCTAAAAACTAAATCTTTCCTCCGTATTTTGATTTTGCTGGGAACAAAAATAGTTTTTGAGTGACAATATATTATAGATCTTAGTATAAAAAGCTGTCGGACTGTAAGCACATTTATATATTTGTAGATTTGCGTTGCTGAGTATCTAAAAGGGTTACCCAGAATAACTTTTAGGACCGCTCTTTGTGCTCTTTCTATTTTAGCATGTAGTTTTTAAAGGTTCCTCCACAGCTAGTAATACAGTATGTGATTATAGACTGACATAAGGCAAGGCAAGTGATCTTAAGTAATCTAGTGTCGGCAGCTGACCATAGGCGCTTGAATATATATATATATATATATATATATATATATATTAATTTGCGGATTTTCGCTGTGAGCATTTCAGTGTGTTTTTTCCAAGATAGTATGGGGTCAATATATACACCAAGGTATTTAATAAATGTTACACAACAAAATGTTGTACAAACAAAATTATCGTTAGTACGGTGTTTTCACCACTAGTTTTCAATACACTGCGTACATATATACTCCTAGAAAATCATGGCATAGAGCTGTGGCAAGAAACTGAGCATTCACGCTCAAATTTTGGTCATATTCAAAGAGCCGCAAATATTTAAAGTTAGAAGAGGCATATCAGAGCTATATATGATGCATATTATTTAACTTCATGCACTCTTAGAGAAATTTAAACGTTGACCCTGATTGGTATGCAGATGAAGCTAATATCAGTTTTGCGAAGTAACATGCCTATTTTTTTTCGAAAATTAATTATGTTCGGACAAGAGAACAAAAAATGTGTGAATGGGAAGAAGTATGGTCAGCAAAAATGCTTTTCACACGGCGATACATATTTATAATAAGATTCCAAGTCGTTTTACACAGTTACCCGTCGGACAATTTAAAAGTAAGTTACACACTTGGCTAATTGACAAATGTTTCTATTCCCTTATTGAATTTCTGTAATAACGATTGACGAGTAGAATAATTTAAATTATCAGTGCATTATAATTGATTAAATATAATATAAAATTAAATTAATTAAAACTATTTATTTCGGACAACAAAAATCCATTTTATATTTTTTTTGTGTATTTTTTTATTTAATTAAATGTCAATATTATCATTATGCTTGAAATTGTGTGTGCCTAATTGTACGAGATGCAGGACACAGTGGAAACATTGTTTGAAATAACATCTTTATTTTTGGACTTACATGTATGCAAAATAAATCACTGGAGATGAATTCAGAATTAATCGTGTACTGGTAGCTCCGGTCAACTTTAAGCATTAGCGTTTCACTGCTTAAGCCCTTTTTGACATAATTACTAATGTACCCTCTGAAGCGGTTAGGCCCATTAAGTACAGTTGTCACTTTACAAGATCGCGAACAGCGATTGACCCTCTACAGAGATGGGACCAGTCGTTCCGATCCAATGTGTTATCCAATGTGTTTACAAACATATAAGTGTACGTATGTGCTGAAACAGAAACAAGTTGACGTGTCTTAGCAGTCATTCTTCCGTATATGTATATTTGAGAAATCTGGACAGCCCTATTGTTTTGGGATACGTGCCAACTCAGGATCAAAGTATCTAGATGTTTAAATAGTATTTAACATTGGTACGTAAATTACATAGCGACTTAGCTTAGTAAATATTTTATAAAGTGTTAAGGAAGCTTTTAATTATGTCTTAACG
The DNA here is from genome assembly GCA_947507595.1 of Pyralis farinalis. Classification (NCBI taxonomy): domain Eukaryota; kingdom Metazoa; phylum Arthropoda; class Insecta; order Lepidoptera; family Pyralidae; genus Pyralis; species Pyralis farinalis. The sequence continues at coordinate 10,556,971 of OX382258.1, read as the reverse complement.
TATGTAAGTATACCTTTTTATAGAAAATATTTTTGATGCGCATTTTGAACATATTGTCAGACAATTTATTATGGAATCGAATAAAATTTAGAAGAAAAGATCCACCAGTCCAAGCAACCCGATGTACGCTACTTATTTCGACTTCTAAGGTTTTTCGCGAAAGATTGTAAACGACTTAAATTTTTTACGGCATATATTACGTTTTCATAAATACTTATATTGAGAAATAACAGTGAGGATATTTATTTTTTGAAACAGTTCCCTGGGTGATTCTCTGAGGTCCATGTTATAAATATAACGAATGGCTCTTTTTGCCAAATAAATCAATCTACGAGTATCTATCTATAACTTCACGCCAAATCCCTTACGGCGTAGACAGAGGGAACCGAGTGCCATGCGACTCGATCCTTACACACCTCACTCGCTTCTTTAACATTCATTGCTTTTTTCATGCACGCTCGCCGGTTTCTAGGGCTCCTGACATCACCTTTTGATAGGACACGACCAATTTGATCATGGTAGGTAACTCTTGGCCTTCCTCGTCTCCTACATCCTTCCACTTTTGCATTGTATATCTGCTTCGTCATTCTTTCATCCTGCATTCTTTCTACATGTCCGAACCAACGGAGCATGCCTCTTCTTATTTTAACACCGACGCTCTCTTTCAGACCAACTCTGCTTCTAACCTCATCATTGCGAATACGGTCTACAAGCGTTACGCCACAAGTTTTGCGTAACGCTCGCATTTCAACCGCGTTTATCCTACTTTCATGTTCTCTTTACCATACCCAGCTCTCGCTTCCATAAGTAAGCGTTGGGACCAGCACTGCATTGTGTATAGCCAGCTGCGCCTTCTGGATCAGGTTTTTACTGCCAAAAAGTTTTCCCAACGCTCCATTCACACTATTCCCAGCACTCACTCGCCTTTCCACATCTGCGATGTACCTTCCATCCCTGCTGAAAGCGCATCCAAGATATACAAACTGATCCACTTGTTCCAACACTTCATCATCTATCGTAATCCTTACATTGGTTCTGGTTTCTTCTCTTTCAAATACCATTATCTTCGTTTTCTTCGCATTCAATAGTAAGCCAAGTTTACTACATAAATGTCATTACATCTGGGATCACGCCCATATGTATAAATATGGGTGGGATCCCAGTACGTGTAGGTTACCTACATATTAAAAATAAGTGGCACGTCACACTATTGCCTCGATAATATAATAAAATACTTTAATGGACATTTCGCAATGATGCTCTGAGTTTTTAATATTCAACAGTTTAAAAGGTTTAATTATTTCAGTTGGTTCAATATGTGTAACAACTCAGCAGCATCGTTAAATAGCTATTCTGCACTTCGACCACATGCATATTACGTTCTCTACAAATAAACCGTTTACTGCAATTTACGACGCTACTTTGCATTTCCAGATGCTTGTACTGATTCAGCAACAGATGTATTTTCATATCAGATACAGATGAGTACGCTGGTTAGGAGCGAGACATTAGGAAGTGATTATGTTGCAAATTTATGATATATTCATCGTCGTTTACTAAATGATCGTATTCATTTCATGTTGGTTGGTGGTAGGTGACACTTTCGTAATAACGGATCTAACTAGGTCGCCTACAATTCAAGGAAAGATGAGATGATATGTTACTAGTTGAAGAAAAGGGAGTATTAAAAGCGATACTAATTTAATAGGTATATTTTACAAAATATAATAAATATAAAAAAAGGGTTCACTTTAAGTTCGGCTAAATAAGGTCTTTAAGAACTCGCGCTTTAATTTGTCTAACCGGTATATCACTGATAGAATCACTGGTGGGTGTACTAAGTGGCCGCCGGCTATAGTGGTCGACGACTGTAGACGGCAGGTTAGCGTGCTAGCCAGCACGCAGATCCAGACGTAGAAGTTGTTGGCAATGGTGGGGACCGCCTTACGGACCAACACCGCAGCGGTATCTTTGTCAGCCGCCTTAGTCCACAAGAGGGGCTGCAGGTATTATAATTTTTAGATTAGTTAGATGTCCGGAAATTATCGAGTTTGGAAAAGGTAGTAATATCCCGAGGGTTCACTACGTAGCCATCACCAGGAGGCTGGTGGTCTCAGACGTGGTGCACTGAATCTCTACTTCTCGAAAGCTTCCTCCAGACTGACTTGTTTTCTGTTTTCCGACACTAAAATGTAATATTTTAAAATTTTGAATTACAAATCAATATTTTTGACAAATTGTCATCGACTAAACAGAGCATGCAAAGAAAAGATTCTATATAAATCATTAAATAAGGTTGTAACATTACAGTGTGAATGATACACTTATTAAGAAGGGGCCGCCTCCCATATATAAGAAACAACGTAGTCGGGGTTCTACCTCCTTATGTAACCTGTGAAGACACGCAGCAGTTAGAAAGCAGAATGCTATCAACTCTAAAGTCTTGTTTTGGTAAGTGCGTTTTTTTATACAACACCGGAGTCGTACATACATACGAACCACTCGATGTAATGTGGTCACCGTAGCCTGCAATACATTAAGTATGGCTCGCGCAATGCCCTACTGCTAACACAGGAGAAGAACAACTACTTAGAGCCTTACCGGTAACCCCACTCACTCACAGGGACACGACGCCTCTACAGGGAGTTGTTATTTGGCTACGGTTTTCTGTGAGGTAGAGGTATTTACTTGCCCAGTCGGAGTACTTTTATTCACCTATTCTCTCTTGAAAACATCCACATCAAGACAAACAGGCATATTAGTGTTATTTTTGAATGGGTATTATGTATAAGTAATGGGTGGGTATTTATATTTAAGTAATGCTCTTTCTGTGACAAGCGTCCATAGACTAGAATACGCCGCTACGCCGGCGATACGCTTGTTTGTAATCAGATGTAGTATTAAATATGTGTGCCTATTTCTAGAAATGAGTATGGCCGCGTTTTATCTTTACATTGCTTAATAATAGGCACACAACAATTTGCTTTTCAACGAGGTCAATGTAATTTTCAGTTATTAAATTGAGTGTTGCTCGGAATTGAGTGAAGAAAACACGCCATCACTCTGCTTCTAATTTTGGCCCGCAAAATGCCTACTCTCCATTGAAATAAAATAATTTCAAATTACCTTCATCACCACGACGTCTCTTTTGCTTTAATGTCCCGGAAATAATCCCTATCTGGCCTAATTTAATTTTTATTACAAGCAATGTAGCTGGCTCTCAAGTAACAGTGAATAAGTATCACACTAATTTAATAAAATTTACTGTGTTGAGTAAGGGAGCTACATTAACTTTAGATATGGTACCAAATTATAAAATTTTTATACCACTAAGGTAGCAAACAAAAATACGGTCTGCCTGATGGTAAGCAGTTCCCGTAGCCTATGGATATTTGCAACACCAGGGGTTATGGGTGCGTTGTCAACCCTAAAGACTAGCCTCAATTTTAAACTGCAAACGGATTTTACAAAGAAACTTACCAAGTTGGAAGCAAACAAGCATATTTCCCACCAGATGTTTACCGTTACACTTTTAATACAAAATGTATGGCACAAAGGGTGGCACTAGCACAAGGGTGAGAATTATGAGGACAAGAATAATTAATAAATTAAGACATTATTTTGCGAAAGTCAAATTTACATGTAATTTGATCCTACCTGCTTTGTGTGCTTCCGTCACCTATTAGTTCAAAAGAACTAGCGCCGGCCGGCACACACCCACTACCGTTAGTGGACGCAACATGACGTCGCTGCCATGACTGCTCTGGTAATCTCCGCATCGGCTGCTACGGTCGTCCTCGCGATTGCCCGCTATCTGGAAGAGGAACCGCATGCAGCCGCCACCGTTGCTACCATGACTGTCCTCAAGTCACTAGTCAATGCTGCGACAAGTGTTTCACATTTTCACGAGGTATCCTCAGGCGCTGAAGGTGTTTTATAAATATTATATACATTATTTCATAAAAAAATAAATGCATATTCATTTGTAACAGAACTTATGTCCGGACTAGGTATATATATTTGCATGACTTAATGATAGAATATGGCCTAGAACAATTATGTATTGTATTATCCAACTGCTTGACCTGTAGAAAAAGAGTGATGATACTCATAACATAAATACTAGATATAAGTATAATCTTGTGTTACATGCAAGCCGTCTCCACAAAATAAGTAATTCTTTTATGGGGCAATGTAAACGGGTTTATAACAAACTTCCCAGCAATATAAGAGAATTGTCAATAAACAAATTTAAAACTACTATTAAAGCCAAATTGTGGAGCAGGGCATATTATAAAGTATCTGACTATATTAATGATAAAAATGCCTGGGATTGAGTCGATCTAATTATAATGTAATTAATAAATTATGTAATTTTGTTTGGATACCAAAAGAGGGATGCCTAAGTTTTTTGGCAGTATTTTTATCAGTGCTCACCTAGTCATAAACTGCACGGTAGGGAAAAAAATTGTGACGATTCCAAACAAACGTAGCCATTTTTACGGAATAAAAAGATCTTGACTTTGACTTTGTATTCATGCAAATAAACAATTTGATTGATTGACTATTTTTCATATATCTTTCACACTTATCCTCCGTTCATTAGCTAACTTCCATACACTTCTGTCGCTGAGCAGATCTACCTTTAGTTGTAGTAGATAGTCAATTCGTGATCTCCTGTTTTTATACTATAGGGATATTTTAGAAACACTTGCAGATTTAATAATTTATCTATATAGCAGTGAATAACATATCAAGTGTTTCTATGCTAATTATAAATCTCCACATATGAATAAATTTGTTGACGTATCTACCACATAATTAACATATTTAATAGTTCGTCCAGATATAACAACTGTTTCCCACTGTTCACTTGCACTTATGTTACAAAATACAATCAAAATTTTCACGTATAACTAATTTTATACTGACGGGAAGAAGTCGCATGTTTTAAATCAGTAGATCCCAAAGTGGTCCAGGTGGACCCCCAGGGGTCCACGGGAGACTCGACGGGGGTCTACGTTGGCGTGATAAAACAGTCCATAGTTAGATCTAATCTTTATATTTTTTGTCGAGGTTTGGGAATATGGTAGAAATGTAGCTGCCACCGGAACCAGCAAAATTTTGAAAGTGGTCTATGAGAAAAAAGTCTGGGAACCTCTGTTTCAAATTAACATTTTGTCTGACAATAAAAACGTTTTCTTTGTCAACAGCGGCCGTGGTCATCGCGTTCTTTGTCTGCTGGACACCGTTTCACATCCAACGCCTGTTTTTCATATACGGAGAGCACCTGCCCCAGTTCCATGTCATCAATGAACATCTATTCAACGTCGCTGGTGCGCTGTACTACGTGTCGGCCACAGTGAACCCCATACTCTACAACGTTATGAGCGGAAGGTAAGATTTTTTTAATCGATGTGCGATAGTAACTCTTATTACGAATGCCATAAGAACGGTTCGAAGATTAGTGTAAAGCTTGAAGTGCACTAACTAAACTACAAAAGTATTTTTAAAATTGGAGTGTATCTCACTATCATTTTGACGAACTCGGTGGTGCAGTGTTTAGCTACTTAGACACCAACGTTAGTGGGTTGTAAAAAAGGATACTCCTCACTGACTTCAGCCGTGGACTATTCAGCAGGACTCTGCATCTGGTCACAAGGCACGAACTACCCAACCCGGTTCTGGACTTTATGAGCTGAAGACTGGCCCTCGTCTAGCTTAGATCCGAAATACAAAATATGGTCAGTTTTGGAGGATGGCCTGCTCGAAACGACACGCCGACAATAATAATAATAAATATTCTCGGACAAATTACACAGCGCCACCTAGCCCCAAAGTAAGCGAAGCTTGTGTGCTAGACAACTGATAAACTTACGTAAATACATTTTTTTTTTGTAAATACATACTTGTTATACATAGTAAATACCCAGACCAAGACAAACAGACATGTTCAAGTTCATGCACACAAATGTTTGTTCTGTGTGGGAATCGAACCCACGAGCGTTGGTGTCAAAGTAGCGTAACAGCGCGTTTCACCACTGTATAATGTGTCCCTAAGAAATCTCTGAAGCAAGCAGTGGCTAAATTTCTCTCTGAAACAGTGCGTAAATCCATAGATTCGTGACCAGACATATTAAAGGCCTTTATCAAAGCCAAAGGTGGTCATTTCGAATAGATTTTCTTTTTAATTTTATTGCAGAGTCTTCCATAAATAAGTACATTTAAGTTTTATTAAGATTACATTACTTCATGAAAAAATAAATGCGTATTCAATTGTAAAAGAGCCTATGACCAGACTAGGTATTGCGTACGTAGGTAGGTAGGTGCGTACTGGGTGTATAGGTATTTCGGACTAGGTACACATCATTTACAACTACTGTGAGCCTCGCACGTTTATTCTTGATTATTATACCATTATTCCACTTACTAACCCATTAGGATTGGACCTCTACCTAAGCCTAAAGATTGGGCGAATTTTCAAGATACTGATTTTTACATAGAGCGGATGCTCTAAGACCTCCACAACCCAGAGGGAAATATCTGATCTTTCTTTAGTTATTTCAGACATCTTTCGAAATATAATTTCTTCAAGATACGGATTCCTTCACGACGAACTTTCACCGCCGAGCAAGTGATAATTGCAAATCCTACTAATATTATAAATGCGAAAGTTTGTATGTATGGATGGATGTTTGTTGCTCTTTCACGCTTAAACGGCTGAACGGATTTAAATGAAATTTGGCACGTAGATAGATTATGATCTGGATTAACATATAGGTTACATTATTTGACTCCACGCGGGCGGAGCCGCGGGCAGCAGCTTGTATTACATAAATCCGAAAACCCGAATTTAGTGGTAGTTCATGTTAATACCAGGTTTCGAAATAGGGACCGTCGTATAATAAAGTCGATTATTTCACCACTAGGCTATCACTGCTCTATTACTATTGAAATATACAGGCTGTTTTGTAGAGGGTTAGCCAAACTCGTGTAACATGAAGGTTATCAATATTTGACAAGTTTCAAGAACTTATTGGTACATGTAGTATACCGTTGGAAGGAGGAATAGTTAGAGAAGTGTTTAAAAGTATTTGAAGCATTTGATCGCGTTTACTTTTTTTTTCATATTAAGTTAAAGTTGAGTCTTTTATCTTTTTCCACCAGTTTATTGAACTTTATCACCTCATAACTAATTCCTTAGTCACTATTTGGATCTAAAATTACATTTGTTAGTTTAAGAATACATTGGACACCAATAACGAACAAAACATTCATTAGAAACATGTTAAAAAAATGAAATTTTAAGTTAATATTTCGCTAAATTGTCAATAAATAGAAAAAGTAATTTAAAAAAAAATGGGGACGCTTAGAGTCTTAAATGTGTATGTCAATATGTATTTTCCAAATAAGTCTACCTTCATGCCCCACGAGTTTGGCTAACCCTCTACAAAACACCCTGTATGTATACAAACGGACCCGGCACACGTTGTTCTGTCCAAAAATATAATAAAAAAAACCGAGAACCCGATCATAGCGCCACCTTGCGGATCCAATTCTAATTCTAAACCTAAACCATCCAGGGCTCACTCAAACACACCCACAAACTTTCATCAAAATCTATTCAGACAAGGAGGACAAGTTCAGCGGCATACACACGTATCTACAGAAGAATCAATAAATAAATATTTCTAAATTTCATATATTGTATACAAATATTGCTCCTTTAATGTACCTAATAGGATACGTACGTAATGATTATTATATATAAATGTACGCATTGTTAAACAACGATGAACATCCATCTATTCTTGGATAAACTTTAATACAAAATTTGCTAAGGGAATTTGTATCTGATATAAAGCTCTATTGTAGCTCGATATAAAGGAATAAAATAACGATTTTGAATATTATAATATTCTATTTTAGTTGTGTATTTGTTATTAAAAATTGCATTCCAAGTATTAACTACTTTTAGGTCGATACTGACGAATACATCTATACATGTATACATATATACAAATACATCTGTACAATTTTATCCCACCTACTTTGTGGGTTTCCACCGTGAATTAGTTCATGCGAACAAGCGCCGGCCAGCACCCATCCACTACCGTTAGTAGATGCATCATGCCGTACTTGCTATGGCTGCTCCCGGCATCTCTGTCTCGACTGCTACGGTCGTCCTCGCGATTGCCCGCCATCTAGAACAGGAACCTCATGCACCCGCCACCGTTGGTGCCATGACTGTCCTGTCGTCTCCACGACAGGTGTTTCGCCTCTCCACGAGGCATCCTCAGGCGCTGTAGATGTCAGTCGTTAATATATGACAAACGATATTTGACTTCAAACTAACGCCTGAATCTATTGAATATATCATTCCATCCATCTATATTTGCACATATCTACTCGTACATTTTACTTGTATTTGTTTACTATATCTATCCGATGGTTTTTAATTTTTATTTCTTAAATAAGTTGAATATTCACTAAGATGTTTCACATCTGCCGGGCGTCCCGTGACGCCCACTATATTTTACCACAACCTCGTTAGTTGATAATTAGGTTAGTTATTAATAAGAGAAGTAAGACGCACCAATACACCGCGACTGTGGAATTACCTTCACTTCACAGACACACCAGCTAAATAATAGCTCTCACGAGGGTTGTTGTGTTCCTGCGAGTGAGTGAGGTCACCAGTAAGCTTCCAAGGAGCTGTGTTAGCAGCAGAGGAGGGGGCAAACGTTCATAGTATCCGCTTTACATCAGACGGGCCGTATGCTTGTGTGTATCTCGTTGTTGATTAAAAGAAAAGTAAAGCAGTTACAAGTAAACACTCTAAATCTTTATTTCAAAAATATTATCTACTGTTCTGTCTCAAACACTAAAATAGAATTTTACTAGCTATTGTAATTTTATTGCGTGGGATAATTATGGATATGTACTAGCGAGATATACTTTGGCGAGCTCGGTGGCGCAGTGGTGAAACGCGCTGTTACGCTACGTTGACACCAACGCCCGTGGGTTCGATTCCCACACAATACAAACATTTGTGTGCTTGATCATGTCTGTTTGTCTTGGTCTAGGTATTTTCTATGTATAATAAGTATGTATTTACAGAAAAAAAAATGTGTTTACGTATGTTTATCAGTTGTCTAGTACCCATAACACAAGCTTCGCTTACTTTGGGGCTAGTCGGCGCTGTATAATTTGTCCGACAATATTTATTTATTTATATGTATACTAATCTGAAATAAATGAAGTTTCCTCACTACATAGGCTTCATACATTGTAGTAATCTCAGACATTAATTTAGATACAGAATAGATAATTGTTACATTTGAAATTCTACCTCCTACCTAAGGGTTCATATTACGTAGTAACAAGGTATATATACGTAATATAGCTAGAGCCATCGTTTATTGGCTAAATTAATATATGTATAGTATGTCGAGTGGCAAACCAGCATAGGACCCGCCTGATGGAAGCTGTTACTGTAGCCTAAGTACCCGTACAGTACAAGTAGTATCACTCGCAAGTTATACATCCGTTGCCTATACACAAATTCCACAGCATACTCGTAACTTCACTTACGCCAAGGAGTTGTTTTACCATAGCTTAGTTTGTTAGTAAACGAGATAAGGCGCATCAAAGAAATCCGACTGGAGTATCTCCACGTCATGAGCTTCAGCCAAGTAACAACTCCCGGGCGGGTTCTTGTTTCTTGCCAGTGTGTGAGGTTAACAGTGAGATTCTAAGTATTTACTGTGTTAGCAGTAAGGGAGGCAGCAAGCGACTTCCTGTATTACAAGCGTTCGCAGGTTGTGATAATTTCTTTACATCCAGTGGGCAGTGGGTGTATGCTTAATATGCCTCCCAGACGTTGTATAAAAAGCTAAATGTATATTAGGTACATACTAAAAGACATTTATATATTTAAAAAGTTAGAAATGCTTACCAGGTGCATACAGTTGCTAGTCTATAAAAATATTTTGCAAGCTTCTCAAACTCGTATGACGTTAGTAAACTTACATTGTAAGTGTTAGGTAAAGATAAAAATTCTTGTGAGTCAGCGAGGGCCCATTTTGCCATTGACTTATTTTAAATAGAATTACTTGTATATTATTCCTTTCTTAATATTCATTCTGCTTTTTAATCTACTAGCATTTCGGAAAGCACGGAGAAGAAATATTGTCAGAAACTTGCATACAACCATTTTTTTACATTTTTTTTTTTCAAATTTTTATTACATGTAACAATAAGTTATGTCAGAGTATCGGTACAACTACAAAATTTTATCTTCTTATTAGCGTTATCCCATTATAATCCACTAGCAGCTAGTGGATTATAATGGGATAACGCTAAACGCGGTTCCGCCCGCGTGGAGTCAAATAACGTAGCCTATGTGTTAATCCAGATCATAATCTATCTACGTGCCAAATTTCATTCAAATCCGTTCAGCCGTTTAAGCGTGAAAGAACAACAAACATCCATACATACAAACTTTCGCATTTATAATATTAGTAGGACTAGGATTGGCGGGGACCGCTACCTTTGCCAAAGGATTTGGCAAAATTACTTTTTTTTTACATGATGCGACTGCAGTCAAACCTTCATAACCCAGACAGAAATCTAGACCTTTCTTAGGTAAGGTCACATGTCTTTCGAAATATAATTTTTTGGTCGTGCGGGTTTCCTCGCGATGTATTCCTTCACCGCCGAGCGAGTGATAATTACAAATACACACATCAAAAGTGTCTAGGGATCAACATATATTTTTGCAATAACTTTTCTCCTGATTGATATTAATTAAATTTTTCTTTAAGGATTCATCAAATAAAGTGTTTTCGTTTGTCTACAGTAACGATAAACCAAGTCACCTTTGCATTAATAAAGAAATTTGCCATTTTCATAATAAAGGGATTTTTGACATTTGAACCACTAACATTAAAGTTCGAAAAAAAGACTGAAATAACAGTTTTCTTTAAAATTTTATTGGGTAACTTAAACAATTAATAATCCGTGTTTCTACCGCGAACACTAACAACACAAGAACATCGGTTTGGCATACTCAAAATGTGTTCATCCAAATCACGCTGTGGAATGGCCGCCCATGTTCGTTGCAACAACAAAAAAAGGTCTTCTTGCGACTGGATACCCTCCATATTCGGCAGAGCTCTTCTCTGTAGCATATCCCATGCATGCTCAATCGGGTTCAAGTCTGGCGACTGAGCAGGCCAGGGCATGACATTGATGTTAGCTGCGGCGAGAGTCTGTCTTACAACTCTTGCGGTGTGCGGTCGTGCATTATCATGCATTAACTGAAATAAGGGACCGATTTGCACTTGTAGAGGAACGATGACGTCTGATACAATCGTCTCAGCATAAATTTGAGCGTTGAGGTTGCCTCTGATCCAAATCAACTCGGTTCTTCCGCCGATCCAAATACCCGCCCATACCATGATGGTTCCACCACTATAAGGATGGACTTCCTGGCAGGATTTTAATCGCTGTTAGCGTCCAGTGGTTCTCCAGTGTCGTATACGTTTATATATTTTATATATTTTTTTATTACAAAGCCACATCTCAATCTTAAGAAATCCGCATAAAAATGCTTGATCCCTAGACACTTTTGATGTGTGTATGTACATAAATTTTGTGGTACATGCCAAGATTCGAACCTGGGACCAGTTGATCAATATGCTGGTTCTCTAACCACTGGGCCATCATTTCTACCGGTACAATAACAGATATATATATATATTAATAGATATTAGGTATAAAAATAAATATTGTTCATGTTGAATATTTTCAGATATCTTTTTAGAGTAGATATTCAGAAACCCCATGAGAACCTTTTTAAATCGTACTTTTGAAGTACCTTTTGACAACTGGAACGGATAACTGTGTCAAACAATTTTTTTTAAATTTATTACGCATCGAATCTCATAAAATACACAACAAGAAACGTCCGATCCGATATTCCCGATTCACAGAATTTTGCTAAATTTGATATTTGACTTTATATTTACTTATATTTAGTTTAGTTATCGTAAACAAAGGCAAAAGGGCGAGAGTTTCTAATTAATTCCAGTAATTCATATAATACCATCTTATATTTTTATTATAGTAAACAAGTAGATAACTTGTTTACTATAATAAAAGCATAAAATGGTCTTACATGAATGATGCATGATGTGTATCATCACCATCCTTGTAACACATGTTAACACGTCCCAATCGTCCAAATATTGCGACGATAGACAAAGACAACATCGAATAAGAAATATTAGCTTTATAATCTTTATTAAACATGTTTTCGGAACTAGGTATTCATTTAAAGCATAAATTTGTTGGAAAAAATGTAGAGATATTACGTTTCAAATATCCATTTACTTTGTATTTCTCCCTAAATTCATCAAAGAGACTAAACAGCAAAGGGATGGATCCATTCCCGTAACGTAATTACGATGACTTTGGCGATGCACAGAATTGAATTTAGTTACAGAGCAACCGTTTAAACCCAGTACATATAATGTGTTTAGGGTTCAAACTTGCCCTAAGGAAGGTAAGACAATTTAATCAAACACGAACAGAGATAAGCGAGTCTCATAACAATAATTGTACATTAATATCATGGTTACAGTTTTATGGCAATAAATATGAATTTAGGCAACTCACTCAGGTTAAGCTACATTGACCGTAGCCTGTGTATTTATTTATTTATTTGCAATTGCATTCGTGTTACATATTAAGGTGTTAGGTTTATAGATAGCTTTATTTGTCTCGAGCTGCTACGCCGACTAGAGCGTGTTAATCGTTCCCGGCTGTTTTCGATCGATGACAGTCGTTAAACTAAGACGTATTTGGTGTTGAAAACACTGGTATTCGCCAATACACAATTGAGCAACATGCTGGAATATGCTTTTAACCACTTCGGTTGAAGGGAGACCAGTATCTCACCAATAAGATTAGTGTGGGTTAAATGGGTCGTAGGGACATTAACACAGAAGCCAAAACAGTATTTTTTTTTATTCCCGTCAGTCTGTTTGTCCGTAGTGCATGCATCGCATAAAACAACTAAATATATTTTGCTAAAATTTTACAAGAAATTGATTGTTCAATTTCTTGTAAAATTTTAGCAAAATATATTTCGCTGTTTTTTAACGCTTTTAATAAAATTAAATAAATAAAATTAAAAATGAGAAGAATTGTATACCTAATCCATAATGAAATAATATTATGACAATGATCTAACATAAATTATTGTGACATTTTAATGAAGTCGTAAGAGAGGTAGGGCGCTTCAAAGCAGCCCGTCTGGGGCAGTACCTCCACCTCACAGAAAGTCGCAGCCAAATTACAACTCCCTAGAGGGTTGTTGTGTTCCTGCGTGTGAGTGAGGTCACCAGTAAGCGCCCAAGGAGTTGCTGTGTAAGCGTGTAAGCAGCAGAGGAGGCATCGCGCGTGTGATACTTAATATATCACAAGCGCTAATAGACTACGGTACCCGCTTTACATCAGGCGGGCCGTATGCGTGTATGCCTCCCGACGTAGTATAAGAAAAAAGAACTTGACAGGCATAAATAATAAATATATGTGTATACATAATTATATACATTATTTATGTCGAGCTCTGTGGCGCAGTGGTTTGATACCAAAGTGCGTGGGTGGTTCGTCCCGCACAGAACAAACATTCGTGTGCATGAACATGTTTGTTTGTCTTGTACTGTGTGTTTTCTATGTATCATATGTATGTAAAAAAATGTATTTACGTACGTTTATCAGTTGTCTAGTACCCATTACACAGACTTCGCTCAATTTGGGGCTAGATGGGTCTGTGTAATTTGTACGACAACAATAATAAATCACTCACACAAGTATGTATAAAATCTTTTTGCCTGCTCCTCCTCATACACGACTAAACTCTTTAAACCTCTAATAATATGTATGTAATAAACTGTACGCAATCTGCTACATCTTCTTACGAAAAGAAGGTAGAGCGAAGTGATATTTAATAAGTAGCATGACTGTGGAGAAGTATTTTCACGTTACTAAAGATTGCAATAATATATTGTCAGAATGAATGTTACCAATAAGCTCTGGAGGAATTGTAATGGTAACAGCGGGATGGCGACGAGCCAGGGATATCGCTTATAATGCAAGTATTCATAGACTACGATAATAACTTTATATCAGTTGGGTCAATACTTGTTAACCACCCGACCCGACCTAAACAACTGCTTTGAAATTTTGAAACAAAATTTTGCTATATAATGGAGAAATTTCGAAAAAAAAACCAGATCGACTAATAAACCCCGCTGTCATGAAAACGTTGTGTTCATGCTGTTGTTGTTCATCACACGTTGTGTTCGTGATGATCGCCCGGGTCTGGACTGACGCAGTATATGGAGGGCAACTGGAAATATGTAGTTATGATAGCTTCATCGGCGTTCTAAAATGCGAAAACATAACTGTAAGATGATAAATCGAAGATGAATTGCGGAATGAAAGAAAGAGTGATGTCTGAATGTGTTTATTTATACGTGTTATATTTAAAAATTGTAATAAATAATAATGTAATAAAAAGAGCCTTGCCCATGGCAGGGGTGCAAGTATTAAAAAAAAATTAAAATAAACCAACAACCCGATAAGTGACGCAATGATTATCCGTGAACTAGCCAATAAGAGCTGAGTATTCTACTTTTCCGCCAACCGGTAGCGATAAGTTGAGTTGCTACGCAATATCATTTAATCAGTTTTGTATAGGTTATTTCCTTCATGACAACAACACTTCAGCTTGATTTTCACTTAGAACTGGCTATGCCCAGCCAGTTCTAAGTGAAAATAAAAAGTCGATCTCAGATCCGACAATAGATACTATTTTTGTTCCAATTTTGAGATTGGGGTCTTAACTGTTATTGGCACTTGAGTTTACGACTCCAAGAATAGCATGTCGCAAATGATGAAAGAAAATGGAAAGTAATACTAGGAAAAAAGCTCCTTGTACAGTGAAGTAAATTAAAATAGCCTTAAGGGTTTGGACACATTAACGGCGGGCGGGGAGAGTTCCGGCGATGACGCGGACCTAATTTATTGGATTATATGAGAATAACGGGATGGTCGAGTATGATGTCTCGGCCACGCAATAGTCCCGTCCCTCTCTTGGTCTTTAGAAACTTGGTTCTATGGTTCCGAACTCGACAACAATACGGGAACTCTGTTGAGATCGCCCTGCTTTCTCTCCGGCTATATGTCTCGGTAAAGGTTGTAAACAAAATTAGTTACACTTACAGACCTGTTCTTTAAGAGAGATCGGGCGCATCAAATGATGCTATAGGAGCCGAGGTAAACGACAACTCACTTACTACGACGAAATTAGTCATGTCATTGTGTTATCCGGAAGTGGTGTCTGGAGACCCAAAAACTGGCAAGCGTGCATTATTAGCTATGAGTGTTAAAGAAGCGAATGAGGTGTATAAGGTACGAGTCAAGTGTAGCCCGCTACTCTTGACCTACCCGCAAAGGACTTGGTGTGAAGATATAGAAAAGAATAGACCACATTTTTTTTTAATCCAACGATTTAGTGATGGTGGTCAGCTCGATGATTACTTTAACTCTAAGGATCATGGGCTCGCTTCCCACGTAAGACAAGCACTTCTGGGTGTACACATGTCTGTTTGTGTTAGGCTGTATGTTATTATGAGAAGTAAGGCACATCAAAGCAGGCCGACGGGGGAAGCACCTCTTACTGACAGAAAACTACAGCCAAATAACCACTCCCTGAAGAATTGTTGTATTCCTGAGAGTGAGTGAGGTTCCCAGTAAGTTCTTAATTTATTACTTTTATAGCAGCACGTGTGGCAACATTGAGCCATACTTCCCGTATTGCAAGCGTTTATTAATTATGATAATCAATTTAATTCACGTGAACGTGACTTTAAAAAATAACGTAGATAATCCACAATTAAAAAATATTTAAAATATTTCCACAGCGCGGGTCAGACGGTGTCAAGGCTAAGCGAGGTTAGCATAAATAAGTACAGGACAATAATTTAAACTGGCAACATTTCAACTTTCGGCACGTTTGACACAGCGGCCTGTCAAGGCTTGACTGGGGTCGCTGTTTATTCAAATAAGTTCGTTCCCAAATTTATCGAGTCTGACTAGCCGTGAATGTGGGCGTATTGTATTAATACCTGGCACGTTTTAAACCACTAAGGCAAACAAACGTACGGCCTGCCTGGGTAAGCAGTCATCGTAGCCTATGCACATTTGCATACACCATGTGTGTCACTCTTGCGTTGCCGACCCTGTAAAAACCTCTCGACGCCCCCCTCGAAGAACCCCATGCTGTGGTTTCTAGGGAGCTCCTCAGCTGGGAGTTCATTCCATCTATAACTTCTTCACGCCAAATCCCTTACGGGGTAGGCAGAGAGAACCGAGCGCCACGCGACTCGATCCTTACATACCTCACTCGCTTCTTTCACATTCATTGCTCTTTTCATGCACGCTCGCCGGTTTCTAGGGCTCCTGACATCACCTTCTGATAGAACACGACCAATCTGATCATGATAGGTAAGTATTGGCCTTCCTCGGCTCCTACATCCTTCCACTTTTGCATTGTATATCTGCTTCGTCATTCTTTCATCCTGCATTCTTTCTACATGTCCGAACCAACGGAGCATGCCTCTTCTTATTTTAACACCGACGCTCTCTTTCAGACCAACTCTGCTTCTAACCTCATCATTGCGGATACGGTCTGCAAGCGTTACACCACAGATTTTGCGCAACGCTCGCATTTCAACCGCGTTTATCCTACTTTCATGCTCTCTCTGCCATACCCAGCTCTCGCTTCCATAAGTAAGCCTTGGGACCAGCACTGCATTGTGTATAGCCAGCTGCGCCTTCTGGCTCAGGTTTTTACTGCCAAGAAGTTTTCCCAACGCTCCATTCACACTATTCCCAGCACTCACTCGCCTTTCCACATCTGCGGTGTACCTTCCATCCCTGCTGAAAGCGCATCCAAGATATACTAACTCATTCACTTGTTCCAACACTTCATCATCTACCGTAATTCTTACATTGGTTCTGGTTTCTTCTCTTTCAAATACCATAATTTTGTTTTCTTCGCATTCAATAGTAAGCCTTCCTTCATACATTCGTCTTTCATCATTGTGACTAGTGTTTGCAGCTCAGATGGTGTTTCTGCTAACAGGACGGCATCGTCTGCATACAGCAGACAGTTCACCACTAGGTCACCCATGCGTAATCCTACATTCGTCGATCTTATTCTCTGTAGACAACTATCGAGATACAGAATAAACAGCCTAGCAGACAACATGCAACCCTGTTTGACACCAATTTTGACATCAAACCAGGGTGACATGTTGCCATCTATTCGCACACATGCTGAGCAATCCTTGTAGGTGGACTGCACAGCACGCAGCAGTGAGCCGTCAATCCCATATCTCGGCAATATGCACCACAGTTCCTTTCGCACAACCATATCAAATGCCTTCTCAAGATCCACAAAACCGCAGAAAACCTTCTGGTCTGTGGCCAGATGCTTCTCTACGATATTGCGGAGCGAGAAAACTTGATCCGTACATCCCCTTCCATTTCGGAATCCTCCTTGTGCCTCCCACAGCATTTCGTCAGATTTCACCCTCATTCTCCTTTCAATTATCTTTCCATATACTTTTGCTGCTAAGCTGATCAAACTGATGGCCCTATAGTTGGCGCAGTCCATGCGTGATCCCTTGCCTTTATACAAGGGTACGATGACTGCGCGTCCCCAGTCCATTGGGACCCTTCCAGTTCTCCAGCAAAGGTTGCATAAGTACCAGAAGGCGTCCCGGACGTAAGTGCCACCTAGTTTGATCATCTCAGCTGTAATCATATCAATTCCCGCAGACTTTCCATTTTTCAAACTTCGTATCGACCATTCTATCTCATCCATAGTTATACCTTCATCGGACGCCGTCAACGCGGAGTGAGCATCAGACTCACTCTCATTGTCAGCGTCCGAGGCATATTCGTACATTTCTTCAAAATATTCACTCCACCGTTCTAACACTTCCTGAGTGTTTGCAAGAATTATACCAGCTTTAGACTTAATCTTGTTCATACTGGATGCCGACGAACCACCCCGAGACTTCTTTACCTCTCTCCAAAAGAGTTTGGTATTTGCCTCGAAGTTTCTCGTCAGCCTCTCTTCCTCATTCATAATTTGTCTTTCACGCTTCTCTTTCACTAAAGCCTTGGTTTCATTCTTGCATTGACGGTACATTTCTTTCTTCTTCTCTCTCATACTTTCATTTAAGGGCAAAGATGATACATAATCCAGCCACGCTTTCCTCTTTCTTGCTACGGAGGATTCAACCTCCGCATCCCACCAGGCATCCCCTTTCAATGTTTTATGCCTCTTTGCGCATCCACATGCTTCTTTTGCACTATCCACCATACTTTCTTTCAGAACTTTCCAGCAATCATCCACATCTGTGCCGGAAAGACTTGCATTTGCAAGTCTTTCGCTTACCAGATGTACATACATTCTCCTTACACTTTCATCTTGCAATTTTTCACTCCTTATCCTTTCATGATCTCCGAAAGGGATACGCACTCGCCAATGCCTCCACTTCTTGAAAAGTCCCACAAACCGGCTTACCACCAGGTAGTGGTCCGTTTCAAGAGTGGGACCTCTAAAGGCTCTTGTATCCATTATAGTATTTCGGAGACGTCTATCAATTATAATCAAATCAATCACACTTTTTTGGTCATTCCGTCTCCATGTATACGTGTGAATATCCTTGTGACGAAATAAAGTATTCGACACGAGGAGGTTTCGTTCCATACATAAATCTAGAATCGACTTACCTGCTTCGTTCACTCTCTTATCTCCATAGGGACCAAGAGCAGCTTCATAGCCGTCTCGTTTGGTCCCAACCCATCCATTCAAATCTCCACACATAATCACTCTTTCATTCCCTTCAGCTAAATCCAGAACATCCCTCACAGACTCCCGAAACTTCTCTAGTTCTTGGGCACACGCTGAGCTGAGGAGGGAGCGTATGCTGCAACCAGAAATACTCGCGTGATGCCCAGTTTTATACGAACCCAGAGAAGTCTAGGCCCTACCAAACAGTAATCTTTCACACCAGGGGCTAAGCGAGAGGAGAGTATGACACCTACACCAGCACTGGCATGATCGTCCCGGTCTACACCAGACCATAGGGCCATCATCCCATCGGGCAGATCATCCGTGTCGCTCCCCTTGCGCTTAGTCTCTGTCACACACAAAGCATCTAAGCGTCTCTCATTCATTACGTCCATCAGCTCATTCATCTTATCACTCAGTCCACCTCTCACATTCCACGTGCCTATGCAGCACTCGGCTCTCTTCGACCCGCCGGAATTGGCGCTGCGTGGAGGGTGGCGGCCCCCACCGCCGCATGCACCTATGTTCGCACCGACGGGGGCGGATCGGTGCGCGTCGCCTCCGGGGGACGCCCTAATCCGCACATCGGTGCGTTTTCGGTCCAGAATGGCAATCTACTCGATTGGCAGGGGTCGCGAACGAGCACGCTTCTGGCACATGACCCCCATACAGACCTGTTCTTTAAGAGAGATCGGGCGCATCAAATGATGCTATAGGAGCCGAGGTAAACGAAAACTCACTTACTACGACGAAATTAGTCATGTCATTGTGTTATCCGGAAGTGGTGTCTGGAGACCCAAAAACTGGCAAGCGTGCATTATTAGCTATGAGTGTTAAAGAAGCGAATGAGGTGTATAAGGTACGAGTCAAGTGTAGCCCGCTACTCTTGACCTACCCGCAAAGGACTTGGTGTGAAGATATAGAAAAGAATAGACCACATTTTTTTTTAATCCAACGATTTAGTGATGGTGGTCAGCTCGATGATTACTTTAACTCTAAGGATCATGGGCTCGCTTCCCACGTAAGACAAGCACTTCTGGGTGTACACATGTCTGTTTGTGTTAGGCTGTATGTTATTATGAGAAGTAAGGCACATCAAAGCAGGCCGACGGGGGAAGCACCTCTTACTGACAGAAAACTACAGCCAAATAACCACTCCCTGAAGAATTGTTGTATTCCTGAGAGTGAGTGAGGTTCCCAGTAAGTTCTTAATTTGTTACTTTTATAGCAGCACGTGTGGCAACATTGAGCCATACTTCCCGTATTGCAAGCGTTTATTAATTATGATAATCAATTTAATTCACGTGAACGTGACTTTAAAAAATAACGTAGATAATCCACAATTAAAAAATATTTAAAATATTTCCACAGCGCGGGTCAGACGGTGTCAAGGCTAAGCGAGGTTAGCATAAATAAGTACAGGACAATAATTTAAACTGGCAACATTTCAACTTTCGGCACGTTTGACACAGCGGCCTGTCAAGGCTTGACTGGGGTCGCTGTTTATTCAAATAAGTTCGTTCCCAAATTTATCGAGTCTGACTAGCCGTGAATGTGGGCGTATTGTATTAATACCTGGCACGTTTTAAACCACTAAGGCAAACAAACGTACGGCCTGCCTGGGTAAGCAGTCATCGTAGCCTATGCACATTTGCATACACCATGTGTGTCACTCTTGCGTTGCCGACCCTGTAAAAACCTCTCGACGCCCCCCTCGAAGAACCCCATGCTGTGGTTTCTAGGGAGCTCCTCAGTTGGGAGTTCATTCCACAACTTGAAAGTTCTCGGAAGAAACCTTCTCTCGAACCGCACAGTACGCAACCACTGTGGTTCCAGTGTGTGAGGCGAGCGGTGTCGTTGTAAAATAGCTATTGACAACATATCGAACAATTTATCAGAATACAAACCCTTGTACAATCGGTAGAACAGGCAAAACCTCTCCTCAAACTTAAGGGCTCAATACCGTGTGTAAGCTTGGGATCGTCGACAATTCTCACAGCTCGTCTATGAATCGAATAATAGAGACGGTCCTAACTGGTATCCAAGTGCTCCCACCCAAAAGTGACTGTAGTACTCCAAGTGCGGTCTGACTTGAGACTTATCTTAGTCTTTGCCCCGCGCCGAAGTACTGCTTTCTATATTACTACACCGACACTAACTCACTCCACTACAGCGATGTGGATCTCCCTTCAACTAAGGGGTTTAGAGCATACTCCACCACGCTGCTCAACTGCGAATTGGCGGAGGTCAGTGATTTCAAGCCACCCGAAGGCCACTGACTTACCTTAACGACTGACATCTATTAACAACAGCCGGGAACGATGGCTTAACGTGCCCTTTGAAGCACGAAGAAGCTCGAAATAGATAAACCCATCCATAGACAGGTTGCGGTGGACGTTGCTTAACCTGCTGTGCTGTGTTCAGTTAGAATGACACGCGCAACAACGCCATGGAGCTCTCAATTTCTATGTTAACGGATGGCGATTCCATACCTGTTTATCTTTACAACATCCTATAAATTAATGACAAAACTAGCTAACGCTTTTAACTTTTAACACACATAAACTTCGTAAACACTTGATAATAACCGCCAAGACTGTTTGGTCAAGCAATTTTCTTCAAAGCTATTTTCCACACAGAACTGGAAAATATCGGTAAATTGGTAATACAGTTCCTTTTATGAGTTGAGTGATTGAAGTTATAAACGAACCGACATTTTAGCTTTCATGAATAGCGGGAACATCAATAAATGTGATCAATACAGAATTTACTTAGACGTAATATCGAAATGTGAGGGTGAAAGATGTGAAAGTAGAAGATGCTTACTTACTTATGCTTACAGCTCAAGTTTCACTATTAGTATTTTTTAGTTATACGATAGCAAAAGTAAAATACTGATAGTGTAGAAATTGAATCAGAACCGAGGTAACTCTATGCTTTGTATTATAATAAATACATGAAGTGAATATGTAAGTCTAAATTCTATTGTCTGTTCACCATTGGACTCATTATTGTATTGTTTAAACTACTGTTCTTCTTTCTCTTAACGTCATTCCTAATTCATTAGGATTGGCGGGGTCCACTAACTAAGCCCAAGGATATGGCGTAGTTACTGACTTTTACTTGTAGCGATTGGCGTCAGACCTCCACGACCTAGAAGGAAAAGCAGATGTTTCTTAGTTTAGGTCACACATTTCTCGAAATGTACGACGTTTCCCTGTTTACCTTCACCGCCGAGCTAGTGATAATTACAATCTTGTACATAAATCCAAAAACACGAATTTAGTAGTACGTCCCTGGATTCTCACCGCAGATCAGTTGGTCAATAAGCCGGTATTTTATCCACTGGGCTATCACTGTTCAACCCAAATGCATAGTTTAAACTACTAATAATATAGAAATTTGAAATTTTAATGGTCTTTATAAGCAATATTGGAAGTCAAACCAGTATATAGCTCACTCGATGTGAAGTACCATACTGAGAGAGTCGGTGCACACGATATTAACCCCTGCTGCTTACTAAGCGACTCTGCTTACTGTTATTTTAATCCTGTCATCTTTAAGATGAATATCATTCTAATATCTGAGTTTGCCAGAGCGATATTAGCTAAATGATATGGTGAACCGCATACAGATGAGATTAACTTGAACTACACACATCAAAAGTGTCTAGGGATCAACATATATTTTTGCAATAACTTTTCTCCTGATTGATATTAATTAGAATTTTCTTTAAGGATTCATCAAATAAAGTGTTTTCGTTTGTCTACAGTAACGATAAACCAAGTCACCTTTGCATTAATAAAGAAATTTGCCATTTTCATAATAAAGGGATTTTTGACATTTGAACCACTAACATTAAAGTTCGAAAAAAAGACTGAAATAACAGTTTTCTTTAAAATTTTATTGGGTAACTTAAACAATTAATAATCCGTGTTTCTACCGCGAACACTAACAACACAAGAACATCGGTTTGGCATACTCAAAATGAGTTCATCCAAATCACGCTGTGGAATGGCCGCCCATGTTCGTTGCAACAACAAAAAAAGGTCTTCTTGCGACTGGATACCCTCCATATTCGGCAGAGCTCTTCTCTGTAGCATATCCCATGCATGCTCAATCGGGTTCAAGTCTGGCGACTGAGCAGGCCAGGGCATGACATTGATGTTAGCTGCGGCGAGAGTCTGTCTTACAACTCTTGCGGTGTGCGGTCGTGCATTATCATGCATTAACTGAAATAAGGGGCCGATTTGCACTTGTAGAGGAACGATGACGTCTGATACAATCGTCTCAGCATAAATTTGAGCGTTGAGGTTGCCTCTGATCCAAATCAACTCAGTTCTTCCGCCGATCCAAATACCCGCCCATACCATGATGGTTCCACCACTATAAGGATGGACTTCCTGGCAGGATTTTAATCGCTGTTAGCGTCCAGGGGTTCTCCAGTGTCGTATACGTCTTGTATCCGGTCTCATACCAAAACGAGACTCATCAGAAAAGCACACGAAACGCCATTGTTCTTCTGCCCAATTTCTGTGTTCAAGAGCCCATTGATATCGAATCCTACGATTGTGCATTGCTATAGGTGGTACCCTTAGCGGTTTTCGGGAATGAAGGTTCACTTCATGCAAGCGGTTTCTGACTGTTTGGTCGCTAATTAAGTTCCCTGAAGAGTGATGAAGCGTCACGGCTAACATCATGGCGGTTATTGTTGGAGCTCTTCGAGTTGTGATTTGAATGTATCGGTCTTGTCTCCGTGTGGTGCAGCGATACCGTCCTCCATGGCGCTCAGCCACGATACCAGTGCTTCGGTAACGTGTCCAAAGTCCTTTTTTTGTTGTTGCAACGAACATGGGCGGCCATTCCACAGCGTGATTTGGATGAACTCATTTTGAGTATGCCAAACCGATGTTCTTGTGTTGTTAGTGTTCGCGGTAGAAACACGGATTATTAATTGTTTAAGTTACCCAATAAAATTTTAAAGAAAACTGTTATTTCAGTCTTTTTTTCGAACTTTAATGTTAGTGGTTCAAATGTCAAAAATCCCTTTATTATGAAAATGGCAAATTTCTTTATTAATGCAAAGGTGACTTGGTTTATCGTTACTGTAGACAAACGAAAACACTTTATTTGATGAATCCTTAAAGAAAATTTTAATTAATATCAATCAGGAGAAAAGTTATTGCAAAAATATATGTTGATCCCTAGACACTTTTGATGTGTGTATAAAGATATTAGTGAACTACTTTCGGAATCGGATTATTTTCCCTTACTTTTACGAATACTCTTATCACGATCGTGCACCTACAGCGTACCTACTTCAAAAGTAGTGCAGGACTATAGCTACAGAATACAAGTAGCATAGCTGGATCGTAGCTGGAGCTTAGATATATATTAGATAGCTAGAGTGTAACTACAACGTAAGTGTAGTTTGATTGGAGCGAAGCTACGGCGTAGCTGAATCGTAACTGAAGCGTAGCTGCAGTCTAGGTAAAGCGTTACCTAGGGCGTCTGTCGATTGTGACTAGAATGTAGGTGCGTAGCTGGAGCTTAGATATATATTAGATAGCTAGAGTGTAACTACAGCGTAAGTGTAGTTTAATTGGAGCGAAGCTACGGCGTAACTGAATCGTAACTGAAGCGTAGCTGCCGTCTAGGTAAAGCGTTACCTAGGGCTTCTGTCAATTGTGACTAGAATGTAGGTGTAAAGTGAAGGTTAGCTGGGACGTGACTGGAACATGAGAGCTAAACTGGATCACAACAATAACAAAAGTGTTGCTAAGCTGGAATACAACTAACAAAATGCGAGTTACAGTAAGACAGAAGTTGCAGCGTAGCTTGAATTTAGCTGTTGCGTAATAGGAGCGTAGCTGAGAAGTAGTTGCAGCATAAAATAAGTTTATCTAGAACTTATCGCAGCGTAGATGAAGGTTATCTAGAGCTTCGTGTTTTAAATTAACTGAACTGAATATATATGAATTTGTTTACACATAACAAATAACGAAAAGTTGATGCTAAATATATAAGATGGATATTCATAAAAGGTAATAAGTAATGTAATGATGGGGGAAACTTATAATATTATTTATTACAACGCGACAATCAAAATATCATTGGTTTAGTACTAAACTATATGTTGACCAATTTAGCTGTACTCGTATATCTATCGGTAACGGCCCAGTGTAACTAATTTTTTTACTCCCATGGTGCGCCTAAAGATGTTTCACTTCAATAAACTGTTTACATGGTTAACGGGACAGGCCCACCACTCTTCCCACCACTGTGTCTCCTGTGTAGCCAGAATTAACAGCGGCGACCACCAAAAAGGCAATGAACAGTGTAGTTCATTGCTGCCGCGGGGGTTAAACTACAGCTGTCTTGGAACTCACAACGAATTTAATCACAAGAAATTTGTTTGAGTAGGAAGTTTTGGAATTGAATTGTCATAATTATCTGATTTTAAAATACTGATAACGAAATCTGCTAAAAACATACCTGGTATTTGATATTTGGTGAACAAGTGGTAAACCAACCATGCCATTGTCCGTAGGCTACGGTAACTGCTTACCAGCCTGCAGACCATAAGCTTGTTTTCCACTTTAGTGATATAAAAAACCCAACTTCACTACAATATTCTAACCTACCTTACCTTCTCTTACCTACAGGTACCGAATGGCATTCCAAGAGACACTTCTCTGCCGGCACCAGCGTCGCCGAGATTCCCGAAATATGGACCTCACCAGCTGCCGGGAGACCCAATTAAGTAAAAGCTCCAGAAAACGTGATCCCAGAATATCCTTCATCAGCAAAGTGGACTTTGTAGAAGATCCGTCGCCGTACTGCATGCACGTGACGAATGACGATGAGAGATCCGTCACAGAGTTTTATACAAATGTCGGCAAAGATTATTTGAGTAATAGAAATTCTTCTAGAATTAATGACGATGGTGTGTGAGTCTTTAAGAAGAAAATGCATATTTCTCGTACGACCTAGTTTGAAATTTGAAGTTTGAATGTGTTTAAGGTTTTATGACAAAATTAAGAACAGTAACACTACTGGAGTCTATTTATCTGGCCGTCTTAATTCAAAAGCGTCTAAATTCCAATGACGTTAGTCTTGAAATTTGGTACATATAACAATGATATAATGTAATAATGTTACGAGAAAATCAGCCGAGTGTGAGTAACAATGTTATGATAAAAAAAACCGGCTAAGTGTAACTAAAACTTACGGAGGAAAGGGACCCGTGCTCGTACAAGCAATATGACATATTTAAAATATCAAAATATATTTGCAGTTACCTTTACAATTTCTATGAACGCCGATTCTAGAAATATTGTAATTGAACTAGTAAAGTATGTTATTTATTTTTATTATATTATACAGAGTTAGTTTTACAGTTCTGTTTGCATACTATTTATATGAAACTCACTGCTAGCCATTTGACACTTTAAATTGACTGACGATTACTAATAAAACTTATTCCTAGGTACGTGGTTGTTCTTTTAAATTAATAAAATTAATCATTGTTTTAATACTCGTAATAAGCAGAGTATCATAATAGAGTGGTTTAATTTTTAGAAGGGTGGCACATGTCATTCTAACAATAAGTCATAAACCTCCATATTTAGTGAATACCTACTTTGTTTTTAACTACTCTACACATGATGGGGTGCACTAATAACAAAAAAAAACACTTATCACCATAAGGTGAAAAAAATACTTGTCACTTAGGTGTAGTGATAAGTTTTTTTTCTTATTTTTTTTTTGCCTTTCTTTTCTAATACTTTTCACTTTATGGTGGTAACTCCATAAAGTGAAAAGTATTATTTTTATTGTAAGTATTTTTTATATTTGTGTATTACTGAGACGTTTCACAACACGATCTAAAACAGTCTCTTGATACATTTTGGCTGAAGTCTTTACTCCTTTTTCACAAAATGAATCTTTTTGACTCCTTGTTAAACACTCCCCAGTAAACCATTACAGATGCAGGATGATGACCACGTTGTACCTTTCCGACCACTTAGGAGGCTTCTGTAGAACTGTGTGCGTACACTTCATCAGTTTGCTTGTTGTAGTGCTCTTCAATAGTGAACATCGTAACAGAACGGAAGGCGTTTTGATCGATCCACTCTCTTCTACTGTAGGGATTAATGGTGCACGACAGAGTTCTAGCGGGAATCTTCATTTCTCGCGATAATATTTTTTGTTTCCTAATGGGGTTTCGACGAATTCTGGCTTTAACAGCATTAACAGGATCTGAAGTTATAATAGCATGCAATCTTTTATGGTCTTCAATAGAGGACGTGTATCTATAGGTATCTGTCGATTGTACAATGTACGTACGAACAAACGGCTGATACCAAGCTTTTGAAGTTTGTTGAATATGAAAGACTTCTCCATAAGCACTTTGTGCAAAGCAATCACTACAATCCTATTTTCTTTAACATATTGTAATTTGATAATAGACACGAAAAAAATATGTAAAACGGCGGAGGATCGAAAGAAGTTTTTAACATTATAAACGCATTCCAAATTCAAAAATGTAACAGTAGGTATTTATGGCCATACTAGATATATGATAGATACATGTATCATACGCATGCAATTCCATTTCAACGATCGTCTCACTTCAATTGTTTTTAGAAATAAAATTATTACTTAGAATGTTAATTATAAATTCATTTTATATTACAGCCTCTTTTATAATATCTGTTGTGATATGCTTCTCCATTGCTTGATTATTTTTTGATATCGATATGTCAGTGGCCATTTAAAAATCTGTGAACAAAATTGCCTGTTAATTTTTATTAAAAAGATAAAGACAAAAGACAAAAAGTGTGTTTGTGTCGGCTCCGACGCACGACTGGGGTTTACTCCTTACGAACGATAATTATGATATATATCGAATAGAAAAAGAGGATAAAGAATAAAATTTAAATTATTAATAAATGTCAACTACAAGCTTACTAATTAACCGCGTTTTTCGGATTCTCCTTTCACTCGAATCAGTTTCTTCGATACTTTCCAATGTTTATTTAACTTTAATTACATACTTGATGATTTGTTTAATAGTACATAGAAATATACGTAAAATATATTAAGCTTCGTAATACACTGGCGCGCACATACACGTACAAAGCTCAAACCCTGTAATAAACGCTGTATAATGTCTTCTATCTCATTCTCTCGCACAGTAAACCCTACAGATGAACATGTTTGTCTCTTTATAAGTGGACGAGCGTAACGCCATCACTTATAGAGCATAACGCCATCACTTTTAGTTAGCACTTGATTTTACTCCTTATAAAATTTCCATACCGGGCCTTACAACATTGTTTCTTAAGGAGTAAACTCCAATAATTCGGTTTTTGCCATTAGGCCCTCGCGCTTAGGCACGTCTTACATTTTTTAATATAATCTTGTTGTACCCTATTTAATTATCTTTAACTTATTTTGCTTCTTTTATCTACTAATAGCAGTTCCGTCATGACTCCAACGCAGCTCAGAAGCGTAGCAAAAGATAAAGTAGTGCATATAACTGTGTGGTGCGTTTTTCATTTGATCTCAAGGGTCTCAAGAGTGACCCCGTAGTCGACCGTAGATAAAGTCGAAAACGATGATTTGAATGTCGGAAGTAGAAATAATTGTACACATAAGTGACATGAAAGAATTGTACCTACACCACGTATGCGTTGTCTACATATATTGTAGCGTAGAAAACATAAATGAATCCACATTTTTACTATTGTCTTTAACATACCTGTATTAACCATTTTATGTCATCCTTGTCTATAATAATATTGTCATTAGATCTGTAAATATATTCAGATAATAGGTTGTACAAATTTATCGACATGATGCCCGCATTATTTGTAAGACAGCAAGGTATTTAGTGGAGTCAGACTGGTAGTATTGGCTCCCTCATATTATTTCCATAATTTTGTTACTTTTTCTTTGTAAGGAATAAAAGTGTTTAAATGTAGGAACAGTCCATAACCAATAACTCTGTGTAACCCTCGAATAAGAGGACCTGACCTGACCTGACCAGTTTTTTATCAAGCTTGGATGCGTATCGCTAAGGATGTTAGTGTATATAGCTTCTTAAATAGCGATCTACATACCATGCGATTAAGATAATTATTAATACAGTGTTATACGTTTTAGTATTGTGGATCAAAAGTAACTCATATTCATGAAAATTAATATGAGAAATATTATTTTCTATGTACATAAAATAAGTTAAGATATTTCCCAAAATAACTGTATATTCATGAAAATTGTTCTACAACTTTCGACGTTGAAACAAATATGCTAATAAATATTGGAACATCATTGTTTACGATATTGTATCATTTGAATCCGAAAGCAAAAAATATAAGCTCCTCATTTTTGTGTATACACCATGCTTATACCATACCTTCGTTAACTTTCAACCAATTTTACAAGGCTCTCGTTATTGAGAAGCTTCTAGCTCCCGATTGGTACAATATAAACTTCGCGAAGTTATGACTTAATTGACTCAGTTTCATTGGATTTTTAAACTTTCTTGTTGCATTCAACATTGTATAATTTTTATACGTAGCATTAAGGACTAGCGTAGCAGAAGAAATTAACTTAATTAAACTTTGTGTAATAATTCTACTTTTTCCTGATGTTATCCCGGTTCATAATTCATTAGGACTGGCAGGGTCCGCTACCTAAGCCTAAGGATTTGGCGAAGTTACTGATTTTAACATGGAACGACGGCTGTCAGAGCTCTACAACCCAAAGGGAAAACCAGACCTTTCTTTCGAAATAGTCGCACACTTTCGAAATATAAAATTTCTTGGGAGTGCGGGTTTTCTCATGACGTTTTCCTTCGCCGAGTAAGTGATGATTACAAATCCTACTAATATTATAAATGTGAATGTCCGTTTGTTTGTTACGCTGTCACGCGAAAACAAGTGAACCGATCATCATGAAACTTTGTACACATATTCTTGGAGGAATCAGAAGTAAAATAGGATACTTTTTATTAAAAAAAAATATTTTTTATCGAACGAAGCCGCCAGTGGCGTGCACAGAGATTTTTGACAGGGTAGGCAGATTTTTTTTAAAGCTATTAACTTACCAAAAAATACAGAATGTTGATTTTGGTTACCCAGTCTTGTGGAAATAATGATGTATGTGATCACTTGTTTTTATTCACCGAACACTACACACACCACATGAACAACTTTCGCAATGAATATCATCCATATTTATCAACTTTAAAACTTTAAAATCTTATTTCGTCTGCTACCAGTCAATCAATTCAAAACAAAAACAATGGCGGCCGTCTTAAAATCAAAATAAAATGAACATCAATTTTATACGAAAAAAAGAAATGGCAATATCTTTCACTATAATTATATGCAGCAAACTACTTTTTAAAATAGTTACGTAGCAATGCTCGCGACACTTAGGTAATTTACCTTATAGTTCAGCTGAAAGACATTGTCTATACTATGCGATAGTGTGCGTTATTTGTGTTATTGTGGGCAATGTAATTACAGGAATGCACACTACAGTATTTGTATTAACAACACGGCACACATACGTAAATTTAGACAGAAATAGTTAGTGTCTTCCGCCGTTAAAAGCTGCCAATGCGGCGCTGGTGTAGCGTAGCGCCTAGCTGCGATTTGAATATGACTAGCGATGATTTTAATAACTTACCGATACCGATAGATGGAGCTGTTTTTAATTTTTTGTTTTTGATACGAAATATTAGTTAAAAACTATGTTTAAGAATGAAACATCGGATGGTATTTATCAAATTGATAGGGTAGGCAATGTCTTTTTGTCTATATGGAGTGCACGCCACTGGAAGCCGCGGGTAAAAGCTAATATGTACATAAATCCGAAAACATTAATTTAGTGGTACATTAGTGGTGTAATAATTATACCGAGTAAGCGGATGAAAATTGTATGTCCTTATTGGGTCGCATAATTTCGTAGCACACACATTCCAAATATGCATAATTATTCTCGACATACTCATAATTTTGTTCAAATAATCTAAACAAGACATGTAGTTTTTACTGAGTCAGGTATATACTATTAGCTTTTGTGAACTACGAAAAAGCCTTCGCCAAAGCTTTTATCATTCTTAGCAAGCCGATATACCAGCATACAATTTATTCCTGCTTCTAATTTATTATCAATGAGAACTTCTGTATTGGCAGAAGTCACATTTGGTAGACTAAATTTAATACAGGTTTTGATTGAGTTTAATAAAAGATTATTGTGAACCAGTTTAGAATGACACACATAATATTTATTTACCTTTTCAATGATCTCACACCGGCGAGCAACATTAAAAATTAAAAAGGTGTCATCAGCAAATAGTACTATATCCACCATTTCCTGCACCATAAAGGCATAAAGGGAGATAGTTCACATACACAAAAAATAAAAATAGGACCCTGGTACAATATTAACAACTGACTATAGATTTAACCCCATTTATGTCAACGGTCTATATTTTGCTATTTAAATAAGATGAATGACGAAACAGATATACAATGCAAAAGTGGAAGGATGTAAGAGCTGAGGAAGACCAAGACTAACCTACCGTGACCAAATTGGTCGTGTTTTACCAGAAGAGATGTCAAGAGTCCTAGAAACCGGCGAGCGTGCATGAAAAAGTTAAGAATGTTAAAAAAGCGAGTGAAGTGCGTAAGGATCGCGTCTTATGACATTCGGTACTCTCTGCCTACCCCGGAAGGGATGTGACGTGAAGTTATAGATAGAAATAAGATGAAATCAAATTATAGGCTTTACCTTAGTAGTGGCACAGCTTGAGTAATAATGTGCTCCATATTGTCGCCATAATCAAAAGCTTTGGAGAGATCACAGGAGACCCCAATTAACCAATGATACCCGCATCTACCTGCTGTAAACCATATTGTTAATCGTGAAAAAATGATCTTAAAGTAGAGTTGCAATAGATTAAACATTATCCTTTCGAATATTTTACTCAGAACTGACAGTATAAATATGGGCCTGTAATTTCCCAGTTTAATTGTTTTGCCAGACTTGATTAACGGAATCAATTTACAAAAATTTAATTAAGTCTGGGAGCAGACCGACATCTATACATTGATTAGAGATAAGTACCAAATGTGCAGCTATTGCCATAAAAAGTTCTTATTTTTTAACTAGATCCCCCAATGATTCTCTGAGTTTTTGCTCAACTGTTTAAAAAATTCAATTATTTTACTTGACTGGATATGTGTAAAATGAAAACGCTCCACACTCGGCTGTATATTGTCCTTCAGTACTTCAAAAGCAACATGCGGTGATGAATTAAGAGAGTTAGTGGTAATGTAAGGAATATTTGCGAGGTAGCCCTTAAATAAATTTGCTACTTGTTTAAAAACTATTACAGTCTTTCTTTACCTGCTCCTTTATTTACAATATTCCATACAGCCTAAGCCTTATTTGTTGACTTCTTAATTTTGTTTTTATATATATAACGATTTTGCAACTTTGTAAACTTTTGAATATTTTTCAATAATAATTAGCAAAGTCCGGATCAAATCTGTAAGTCTTTTCTGCATACAAATCAAACATCTTATTTCTACTTATCAAGATACCTGTTGTTGCCCAATCATTAAATTAACTTGTAATATTCATCTTTTTTTACTTGTGAAATTTTTTGGTACTCACTGGATATAATATGAAATAATTTGTTGTAAAGCAATTCAAAATCAGAACAATCCAAAAATGGCTACCTGTCGTCCAATACGTTGTTGCATTTAATTAGTGGTAATTGACCTGTATGAGAGATCACTTTTTAAGTCTGTGTGACACAATGATACGAAGGCAAGTGGCCAATACTATATCATAGTTACAAAATACATAATCCAGATAAGTTGCAGCATCGTTATACGCGTAGACTCCATAAATACATTTTGTAGATTAAAGGATTTAAATAAATTTAAAAACCTTAAGACTTGTATGTGTATTCAATTAAATGTAAATATTTAAATCACTGCAGAATAATATATTTTTTGCTTTCAAATTTTTTTTAAGATAATTGCCACTAGGAAGTCTGTATACACACATAATTGTATAATTGTCTGATACGGCACATGACATCTCGATAGTGCATACTATAGAGAGCCTATCTAAATGCCTATACGTTCTCCATGTAAAAATTTTTGTTAATTTAGACACTGAACAACCTCTGATTGAAGACTTTTATTAGAGCAACTAACTATTTCATAATTATTAATAACATTTGACTCTTGTTTAACCAATGTTCGGTTAAACATAAGATATCAATATTGTGTTACAAGACAATCCCCAAATCGCAAGGGATTTAGCGTTAAGGTACAGATCGATAGATAATCTCCAATTTTTCATCTTATAAGTCTGGCTTTGTTACCATCGCTGAGTCTTTCTTTGAGCGAATCTACTCGTAATTTTTCAATTATCCTTTTGTACTAGACATTGTTGTTTAAGCGAAAGCTAAAACTCCTAAGGAGTTTCTATGTTAGCAGCAGAGATGGCATCGCGATTCTTAATGTATTGCAAGTGTTTATAATCTACGGTAATCACTTTACACATCAGGCGGCCCATATGCTCGTACGCCTACCGATGTTGTACTAAAAAAATTAATATTTTTTCAATACGCTTACTGGTAATTAATGGAATTACATGTAAATATAGCTTAAATACGTGGGACACTCAGAAAGTTTTGCGATAAATAAATAAAAAAGTGTTCTATGGATAAATATTTTTATCAAATCTTTTGAAACTATTCTCCACCCGCCTATACAAAGTTTCATGCGTCTGAACCAGTTTTCGAAACACTTTTCCAGTCCGCCGCAGACACCTCATTTACAGCCAGCTCGAACGCTGACAACGCATCTTCCGGCGACGAAAATTGCATCCCTTTGAGCAGATTTTTTATTTACTACGTTTTCTTCCGTAACATGACGGCTGCTAGGGACACTTCTTTCTTCATCCTCCAAAATTAGTCGACCGCACTTGAATTCGTTATACCAAAGATACACGGTTGCCTTAGGTCGGCATTCATCCATGAATACCATTTGAAGTCTATCGTACGATTCGTCCGGTTTCAGGTGACACTTGAAATGGTATAAAATCATAGTACGAAAATATTCCCGGCGCAGATCCATTTTTCAATGAGACACGATAATGTAAATTAGCTCGCAAAAAATGTGGAGGGACATTGTGAAATAGGAACGTTCTTATTTTTACTTATAAACATTCAAATTTTCAAAACAGATTGTAACTAGCCAGTCTCCTATACATAAAAACTTTTTTTCACAATACTTTTTGAGTGGACTGGTATGCCACGGTAAATGTCGAATCAAGTGAAGATGTAGTCTGTAATACTCGTAGCTACTTAAAAAGGTTACCTAATTATACATAAATGCGAAAAGTTTTCACACTAATTTTAAAATACACTTCAGCCCTTTTTTATTTTCCTCATTTTCATTTGACCGAAAATACAATTGACAGATTGATGAAATGCCGATTTTCGCTAGTTATTTTTTTCGAATGTTTTGAACTCTAACTCAACGTTGAACCGCATCTACTCGTATTATTGCTAGATGTTTCCAGAAAAATGTTTCCCATATTATGAAAAGACAACATTTAATTTAATAATATTGTAAATAACATCTATCAAAAGAAAACTACATGCTTTGATAATCGGACAACGGTTTTTCTAGAAAACTAAATATAAGAAAATAAGTTTCTAGAAACACTAAATATATAAAAAACTATTTGGCATTTAAAATTTCATCATACCTTTTTCGAATAATTGCAAATCGAACGTGGTGGTGGAAAAGTGGTAGACTGACGTTGTCTAGTGTTACGAAACATCGCATAACTTCAAAGGCCGGTTAAGCGGTGTTGCGTTTTTTTTATACGATGTCGGGAGCCATACAAACACCCGACCCACGTGACGTAAAGTGTTTACTATAACATATGAACGCCTGCAATACAGGGAGTATCAATTGCTCATTACAACCCCTAATCGAAATATGAGCCTTGGTGTGTACGTAAACAAGCTTGAAATCATCAATCCTATCACAGCCTTCAGTAATTCTTTGTTCGGACTTCGGAACAAAGGATCCTAATCAATTACTGAAGGCTTTTAGTACTTACTTTTTACTTATTCCTCAACATTTCAATATACCTGTGGTCAATGTCCGCGGCATCACAACCCAGGTCCATAAACGCTATACTTAGCACCCATTTATAATCTTTGGTATAAACTATCGTAGCACAAGCTCTGTGGTTGAGAAACCTTTTCAGAGATCATATTCTTCAAGAGGATGGAAGCTTGTGATGGCAACTGCATTGGTCATTTAAAGTTGCAAAATGGTATTGGCCGTAATAACTATCATTGCGTCCTCACATTCAATAAACTATTTCTAATTATTCTTAATTATATTTAATTCCTAATATTCATAAAAATCATGAAAATCGATTATGTTCTATATAATTTGCGATAAGACCACCTATTGTACTATAGTTTATAAGTATCATTTGTGTACAATTTTAATTTGGTTAAAAAATATGTAATATTTGTATTGTATTGTATAATTTTCTTGTTCAAGCACATCCGGGCTTCGGTCACCCTTACTAATGTTTAGTGTTTTTTTTATAAAAGACACATCAACGTTTTCATATGATTCGTTAAAATTTGTATCCTGGATCTGAATGTTTTGTCAGCACCATCGCTGGATGATGCATGATGTGTATTGCATTGTAGAAAGCTTCTGTGTGTACACCACAAACATGTGTGTGCATTGACTCTTATAGCGCAGAGCTACGAATCATATTGTAGGTACTGGTCTCAGTTTCACTTCATGCATTCGATATTATTTTGACCTTATAACTTACACAATTTTTGATATTAATTTTAAAACTAGTAGTCCCACACTGCCCTCTCTGCATATTATTCATGGTTTCGTTATTTTAAACAGGGGTAGAAATCTTTCAAAAGATTTGTTGATTTTCAAATTAATGTCGATTTGACAGGATATAATTATACAAGTATTTAGTAACAAAGACACAGTGAAACAGAAACCGTATGCATCCGCTACCATTGCTACCCTGGACGTCTCTGCGACACGTATTTTACCTTTTCACGGGATGCCACAAGTGCTGTAGATGTTAGTTGTTAGAATAACATGGTATATAAGTGATAAATCGCAGCTACGTCCCTCATATTGAGCTGAAGGTGAGGATAAAAAGAGTGAGTGAAAAGATATCCAATAGATGGGAGTTACTTATGTCTGTCTGTTTGTTCATAAGAGAAATTATAGAATTTTTATGTTTAGTAATTTCTAATAGTTTTCTAATATTTCGTTTCAGTCTTTTATCTATTGTGCGTAAAATGTTGTGTGTTAGTGGAGGATACAGTAATTATGTACTTATAAGATGTGCGATGAAGTGTGACCTTTCTGGGCGATTGTTTATATACGGTGACAAGTATTGATGAAATCGTGTTTGAAAATTACGACTAGTTTGACCGATATAAACAGTTCACAAACATCAAATTTTTAATTGGCGAGATTTTATTTTTACAGTTACAATCACGTTCACGATCTACGTTTTCATCAACTCGGAGATCCTCAGTTAAAGTGTGACCCGATAATCTGAATCTTCCCACTCTTTCCACTAAAGCGCCGTCTAAACAAAATGGGAGTACCCTCTTTTCTTCCTTCCTTTCCAAGTACACACTAGAATTGAGCCTGCCTACAAGGCAACTCATGATGACTCTCGAAAATTTTCTAGTAGATCTAGCTTAGAATATTAAGTCGTTACATATAAGTCTAAGTCTTCTGGAATGTTCCTTTCTTTTTTAAAATAACAACATATTCGTCAGCCGTACTTCTGTGACGCTTTGACCTTAAGAATAAATTTTAGTTAATACATTCAGGCGTTATTTTGCGAAAGTCAAATTTGCAGACAATTTGGACTAATCTACTTTGTGTGCTTCTGCTACCGATGCGTATGTTCTTTCACTTATAATGTACTATGTACGTACGTGTGTATATAAATATATGTTGTAAAAAATAAACTTATATGTTATGCACTTTGTATCATTGAATAAAAATACTCCACCAAAAAGTTATGACTAATAAGAATGTGTCTGTGTACCTGGTTTCAATACAGTTTATTTTTATAAGAAATTTGACGTATTGCATATTAAATAAAATACAGACGAATTAAGTCTACTACTCTGTACCACATGGTAGTCTTTTGTAAAAACTCGTAAATAATGACATCAAAGACTGTGCACTTTCTTATTATCGTACTTGGCAAACCGACATCAGTACGTTATGTGAATACATAATCGTAGATAATGTAATTTTAAGATAACGAGCGTAAATAATGTAAATAGTAAAGAAAAGTATTCTTGTAATATAAGAGCGAATAAATATACGGTGTGTTTGCCGGTATATATGCACAACCCCCTCTATTCCCCTGGGCGCCGTAGACGCTCAGAAAACACGTTACTATATGCTACATGACAGGCAGCATCATCATCAATCAATCAATCTACTACATAGTCTATTTGCTTGAAATACAATTTTAAAGTACTCACATTGACGATAGTGCGCGAGTTCAGCCTGCTCACAGACGTGCAAAGTTTTCTACAATGCAAATAATGTCAAAAATTATTGTGACTACATAAATCAATATTTCAATAATATTTCACTGTCGCCAATATAAAACTTCTTCTTCATTCGTTTCCTAATACATTAGGATTGGTGGGGTCGCTACCTAAGCCTATGGGTTTGGCGAAGATAATGATTTTGATATGGTGCGGCTTCTATTAGACCTCCACAAACCTAAGGCAAAATCAGACCTTTCTTACCATGTATTTTTCACCGCTGGGGAAGTTATAGTTACAAAAATCTGAAGACGCAAAAATTGTGGTACATGTCTCCACCAATTGTGTCACTAAATCAATAGCCTAATTCTTTATCAACTGGATTGTGACTACTCGAGCTGTCAATTTCATTATTATTATAAAACATTTTCCGGCAAATTATAAATGATTATGACCTGACCTCGACACACCTTGATGAAGAGTTCGAGACAATATATGAGTATATTCCTTAAGCCGTATATGGCTACAGGACCCACTACACGGTTGTTATCGCTGATTTCAACACAATGTATACCAGAGCAATGGAACAGAGCAGGGAGTGGGGCAAATTGGAATAGTGCAGCGCAATCGAAGGGAACAACAGATGGTAGCAGACTTCGAGAAGATGGAAGAAGACACTACTCAATGTAGTGAACCTGGATGAGTCTTGGCGATTTGCGAACTTAGTGTAGAAGTGTGAAAATATTAACAAATAAAATTAGTTAACGAAATATCTATGTATATGTTGGAATACGATTATCTATACGATGCGGATTAGGCATGTAATATTTTATACGTCATTCTACAACTTATATTTTTCGAAGATAAGTGTTAGACGCTCTTCTACGAGAACACCTAAACGAATATTAAAAGTTTAATTAAATCATGTAACAAAAAAGAGGTCTTCTGTTGTGGAAATATTGTGTATCTCTAATAACAATAAATAAATCGGCCTTTAACACTATTCAAGCAGATATAAAACATTATTATAACATGGACATAGCTGAATCGACAGAAATGTTTTTACTTTTTTCTTCGTTATATAAAATAAACCGTAATAACAAACTTAAATTATATAATACTCGTATATTCTATATTTCTTTCGCCGATTTCGAAATTTGATATAATAAAAATTATTAACGCTACGACAGTATGACAGTAGCTAATATAATAGCGCCTACTTTGCTTCACAAAGTGAATTTTTGCCTTATAGAAAAAGATATACTTTCAAATAGGTTGAAATAAGCAGTTATTATTCTAATGATTAAACATTGCAACAGGAAAATTATAAAGATTATTAAGAACTGCCGTCCGCATCAGTATCTATATTTTTAAATCGAAAATGTTACATATGTAAAAATAAAGGCATTCTTTGAAATCAAAAACTCATTTACAGTTTATTAATATGTTTTTCAAAATGATTTTTTGGAAAAAGTTATCTTAATGTAGGACAAGCCGAAACCGACAATAACTTTATTTACATCCAAATCCCTTGCGGGCTAGCTTTATTTATGAACGGCCATATCCATTCAATAGCTTTGTTTATTGACAGTCATGCATGACAACATTTATAACTGAAATGTATGCAATGTTCAACATAGAATTGTGCTCATTAAACTAAAAACAAAGCATGTAGTGTGTTAGGTTCACTCCTATTTTAATATCGATTTAAACGACCTCGGTGCTCGGCGGTGAAGGAAATATTATGAAGATAAGAAAAGAAAAGAAATTATTTATATTTTTTATTTTATTAATTTATATTTCTAACGACCTACCCTAAAGAAAGTTCTATTTTCCCCTCTGGATTTTGTTGGTCTGACGGCAGTCGTACTAGTAAAAATCAGTATCTACGCCAAATCCTTAGAGATGAATGCCAGTTTTCAGCTCTTATAAAGTCCGGAACGTTGGTTTCGAGCCAGACTTTTGTAGTTCGTGCCTTGGGACAACTGAGAGGTTTCACGATCCAAAACAGTCTCTTGATACTCACTTTGGTTGAAGTCTTCACTGTTTTTTCACAAAAAGAAGCTTTTGTGACTTCTTAATAAACCAAACTCCCCACCAAATCATTACGCAGGATAATGACCACGTTGTACCTTTCCGGCCACTTGGGCGGCTTCTTTAGAATTTGTGCGTACACTTTATCATTTTGCTAGTTGTAGTGCTCTTCAATCGTAAAATTTTTTTCATCAGTATAGAGCATATTTCTATACCTTTCACCTGCGAATCGGGATAGAAGGCATTTTGATTGACCCACTCTATTCAACAGTAAGGGTTGATTTAGGGCATGTCCTGTATATCGGCGATAATCGCCGAGCTTCAGGTCTTGTTTTATTATACGCTACAGAGTTCTAGCGGGAATCTTCATTTCTCGTGATAAGATTTTTTCGTCCTAATGGGGTTTCGGCTAATTTTGGCTTTAACAGCATTACCAATTTTGGAGTTCTAATAGCACGCGGTCGCCCCGATCTTTTATGGTCTTCAACAGAGGAAGTGTTAGTATATGACCGACGTCTCCATACTCATTTTGTGCAAGGCAATCACTGCAATCCTATTTTCTTTAACACCCCATGTCATATTGTAATTTGATAATAAACACGAAAAAAATATGTAAAATGCCGGGAAATCGAAAGCGTTCCCCATTCAAAATGATTAAGGAATAGAAAAAAAGAAAAGTCTCTATGTAACAGTATTTATGGTCAGACTAGTTACGAGTATATAAGAACAATACTAATATAAGAACAAATACACACATCAAAAGTGTCTAGGGATCAAGCATTTTTATGCGGATTTCTTGAGATGAACAATGGCTTTTCGTGTGCTTTTCTGATGAGTCTCGTTTTGGTATGAGACCGGATACAAGACGTATACGACACTGGAGAACCCCTGGACGCCAATAGCGATTAAAATCCTGCCAGGAAGTCCATCCTTATAGTGGTGGAACCATCATGGTATGGGCGGGTATTTGGATCGGCGGAAGAACTGAGTTGATTTGGATCAGAGGCAACCTCAACGCTCAAATTTATGCTGAGACGATTGTATCAGACGTCATCGTTCCTCTACAAGTGCAAATCGGTCCCTTATTTCAGTTAATGCATGATAATGCACGACCGCACACCGCAAGAGTTGTAAGACAGACTCTCGCCGCAGCTAACATCAATGTCATGCCCTGGTCTGCTCAGTCGCCAGACTTGAACCCGATTGAGCATGCATGGGATATGCTACAGAGAAGAGCTCTGCTGAATATGGAGGGTATCCAGTCGCAAGAAGACCTTTTTTTGTTGTTGCAACGAACATGGGCGGCCATTCCACAGCGTGATTTGGATGAACTCATTTTGAGTATGCCAAACCGATGTTCTTGTGTTGTTAGTGTTCGCGGTAGAAACACGGATTATTAATTGTTTAAGTTACCCAATAAAATTTTAAAGAAAACTGTTATTTCAGTCTTTTTTTCGAACTTTAATGTTAGTGGTTCAAATGTCAAAAATCCCTTTATTATGAAAATGGCAAATTTCTTTATTAATGCAAAGGTGACTTGGTTTATCGTTACTGTAGACAAACGAAAACACTTTATTTGATGAATCCTTAAAGAAAATTTTAATTAATATCAATCAGGAGAAAAGTTATTGCAAAAATATATGTTGATCCCTAGACACTTTTGATGTGTGTGTATATATATATATATAGAAAGAATGTGGGATGAAAGAACGACGAAACAGATATACAATACTAAAGTAGAAGGATGTAGGAGCCAACGATGACGGAGACTCACCTACCATGACCAAATTGGTCATCTTTTATCAGAAGGGGACCCTAGGAGCCGACAAGCATGCATGAAAAGAGAATGATGTTAACTATAAATATAAGAATATAACTATGAATGTTAAAGAAGCGAGTGATATTGATGAGTGGCGCTCTGTTCTCTCTGCCTACTTCGCAAGGGACGTGAAGATGCACAAGTCCATATACAGAACTCCTTGTTTAAAGTAATAGGATAAGGAAGTATTTTTACACGAAATAAACAGAGCCACAGCAACACGTGAGCGAGTATAGTCACTTCGAATTTAATAAAGTCGATCTCAGAACCGACAGATACATACATTTGAATCCCTATTTTGAAAAAGGATTCTTAAGTAGTATTGGCATTTAAATGTACGACTAGAATAGCCCATTTCGCAAGTAATAAA
Source organism: Pyralis farinalis (assembly GCA_947507595.1). Classification (NCBI taxonomy): domain Eukaryota; kingdom Metazoa; phylum Arthropoda; class Insecta; order Lepidoptera; family Pyralidae; genus Pyralis; species Pyralis farinalis. The sequence continues at coordinate 10,515,174 of OX382258.1, read as the reverse complement.
GGAAAATGGGGAATAAAATAGGGGGAAAATTCATAAAAATTCAGGGTACAAACTTTATTTCGTGAAGTAAACTAAAGTAGTCTTAAGGGTTTGGACACATTAGCGACGGGTGATGGGCGTCACGGCGACGACGCGGGTGTAATTTATTGAATTATGTGAGAACAACGGGATGGTTCCACCAGTTATTGGACATGATACAACTGGCGCAACCATTCCGTTGTTCTCACATACCACGTGTTTTATACTGTGGCCATCCTCTTCGCATTATAAGTGCTGCCATCCGCGCATCCATTTTCCTCTGAATGCGTAGAGGGATGGCCGAACACGAAAAACTATACGGGATCCTTACTGTGGTCGCCCAGTTGGAGTTCGGATTTTACAGGAAATGCAATATAACAGAGCGCATATATGAAATAGGCACTTTAAATATACTCGTACGTAGGTCCTATATAGAAGCGACGGCTGTATTATACGCCATTCAGTTTGCAAATTTCTTCTTTAGTATTGGTAGTATAAAAGTAACGGCTATAATATTTAATAAGCCTGGTTGACCAGTGGTTAACAATGGTCGCTTTAATACCAAGGTTGGTTAAGTACCATAGTAGCATTTAAGAAAAGAAGGGTGCATCAAAGCAGCCCGTCTGCGGGAAGTGCCTCCACTTTATAGAAAATGGCAACTCTCTGGAGGGGTGTTGTGTTTCTGCGTGTGACAGATGTTACCAGTAAGCGCCTAATGAGTTACTGTGTTATGTATATTCAATGTATTTGACAAATGCAAAAATAATATCTTTTGCTGATGATACAATGTGACATTTCCAAACTTCCTGCGACCACGGACGCTGAAGTGAAACGTTAACTTATATATAATTGTTTACTTACAAATCACTATACCAATACGCTGTGTTTCACCTGTAACCGAACTATAAACATTATGTACACACTTTGTTCTGGAATTTAGTAGGTAAGAATTTTTTTGTGTCTATGTATTTATGTGTTTGTTGTTACTTAATTGGAAAAATAAACTTGAATTGTATTACAAGTGTTCACGTGGGCCATATGCTTATATAGTATGAAAAATAACGTAGATATCCACAATTAAAGATCATTTAAAACATTGACACGGGACTGGTCATACTGGCAACAGTAAGCGAAGAGCATAAATAAATACGGGACAATATAATTTAAATTGGCAACATTTCAGCTCCCGGACTGTTTGACACCGCGGCTTGTCAAAGCTTGATTTGGGTCGCTGTTTATTCAAATAAGCGCGTTCCCAAATTTATTGAATCAGACTAACAATAATGTGGACATATTTTATCAATGCCTGACATGTAATAATAAGCGACAAAAATGCCGTGGCAAAAATTTGCATTATATATAGGTACAGCGTATTCACAAAGTTATAAATAAATATTCTATATATACTGAAATGGCTGGACTGATTTTAATGAAATTTTCAAGCAATCTTCAGATAAGCGTACGGATCACCCGTGCGAAGCCGGGGCTGATCGCTACTATTATATAAAAACAATATCAGAAGGCAAACAAGCATACGCCCCACCTTATATAAAGTAGTAACTATAAACTAAGAACGCTTGCAATACAAATATCGCCTAAACCTTGCCACTCCTGCTGTTAACACAGCAACTACTCTATTAGTAACCTCACTCAGTTTTGACAAAACATACATTTTTACACACAGACAACATGACAATTTTGCAGGGAGTTATTATTTGGTTGCGATCTTGTGTTTGGTGGAGGTAGTTCTCCAATTAACCTTTACAATTGGTCATAGTTGGAGCGTAGATGAAACTTGGCTAAAGTGAAGCTACAGCGTAAGTTTAGTTTAACAGAAGCGAAACTACATTGTAGCCGAATTGTAACTGAAAAGTAGCAGCTACTGTTATTAAATTAAACTTGCTCTACAATACATACATTTATTCAATTTAAAGCTTTCTGACAACTACGTTTTTGATTTTGTTTTTCAGTGCATAAATATATAAAATTGATGGCTTTTTTCATTGAGGTATTATGTAGTACATAGTAGTTCAATGGCTTTTTTACACGTAAACACGCGATATATAGTTGTCCATGCGCGAAACATGAAGCTCCAAGTCAATTCCCCAAACTTCTAACGACTAACCTTGTGATTTGTTTATGGTCAACACAATGCCAGACGCACGGGGAATTGTAGCCGCTTAAAATGGAATGGCAAGTCCGATGGAATCATCGGGATGCGCTGAAACAAAACATCCTGCCCTTTATATTTCCCTTGATAATCGTTGCCTCGAAACATCGAAAAAAATGATGAATAACGTCAGTTTATTTTTTTTTACAGCCGGTTTCTTTCCATTGCATAGTCGAGGTTGATTGATTACAAGGGTAAATTTTATTGTGATGAATCTTATTACATGATCGTATCTTACTACATTTATTATTATATTTAGCTATAAATTGAGAATTCTTTTACAAATGCAAAAAAAAGTATTTAATTCCTTACCATTAGTTTGCTGTCTGCGTTTATTGCTTGTCTTGTTTTTTGTGATTACTGACATTTTTACCAATCAATCAGTCAATAATTTTTAACATCTTTTATATATTATGTACCTAAATATAGTTAAATGTAGCGTTTTATTACTCGTACTGTAAATTATATTATCAATAGTACCAGCCTCTCGGAAAATGGGTTGGTACCATCTCACGGCTAACTCTACCATTGCGCGCGCTTATTGGTCAAATAAAATAACGCGTGCTTCGCCGACTTCCTGTTACACATTTCCGTTCCTTTTCACTATATCACTCCCACAGATTGCAGAAAAGCTAGAGAAAAAATTAAAGCTAGATGAAAGACATCAAAAATTAAATAAAGATAAAATTAAAATACTTTGATATTATAATATACGTATTAAGTCCCGGTCTGTTACAAGTGAAATCATTACCAGTACTGAAAGATAAATAAAGTATTCGATTGAATAAAGGCAGTTAATTGAAAGTAATTCTATTATTGAGCAAAACTTGTATTTATTATTTATTTTATTCATTAGCGTTTTTCGCGTAAATCCGGAGCTATTTTTAAACAATGTTACGTTTATTACAATACATAGCTTGCTCTGCAGATTGCAGCCGGTTTAATTTCTGCACAACAAAAATAATATTGAAACCAAATTCCATATCTACAACAATGGACATTCTCCTTTATTGGTGACTTGCTCTCCGAATAACATTAATATGATATTCTTGAGTGATTAATTTGATTCTTTATTCATAAACCTCTAATTTTTAATGGGGTCTATGTAAATCTTCCAGATTACGGTCTCTCGTTCTTTCCCTTGAACGTAATCAAATTATTTTTAAACTTTGAAAATATTTCCATTTGGAGATGAATGTCTACGAGCTTAGTAAGTAACTCCAAACAAATTGAAAAAGAAATGGATTTGTTGGTATAAAAGCATCCAGTGACATTCGAACCAGGAAAATGAATTTTATAACAAAAGTGTTTTACTTTTTTATGTATGTATCTTCACGTCAGCTCCCTTGCGGGGCAGGCAGAGAGAACCGACCGCCATGAGTCGCGATCCTTACACATTTCGCTCACTTCTTTAATATTCAAAGCTCTTTTCATGCACGCTCACCATGCATGCTTGGTTCCCAGAGCTCCTGACATCCACACATGACATCTTTCTGACCTTCTGATAAAACACGACCAATTTGGTCATGATAGGTTAGTCTTGGTCTTCCTCGGCTCCTACATCCTTCCACTTTCGCATTGTATATCTGTTTCGTCATTCTTTTATCCTGCGTTCTTTCTACATTTCCGAATCAACGGAGCATAATAAATTCTAATACATTATTGTCAACGAGAACTACTGTATTGGCCAAAAGCCACATTTGGTAGACTAAATTTTATACATTTGGTGTTAGTTGAGTTTAGTAAAAGATTATAAATGCCGCATATACAGTTAGGAGAATTAGACAATTGACAGATGTGGCTACTGCGCGTTTAGTCTATTTCAACTACTTTTACAGTATTATGTCGTATGGTATACTGTTGTTGGGAAAAGTGGCTGATATTGAAACTATTTTTAATCACAAAAGAGAACCATCCGCTCTATTTATGACATGGGCTCACTTTAGAGAACTATTACACAAAGATATAAATATCCCCTCTCAGTACATATATGAGAATATAAGGTATGATCGTAAAAATATAGTCATTTTCAAAATTCAGTGATAATCTTCGATGCAGAAATAGATGGCGTATGCCGGTTCATTGACTTGCCAAGACTAGTAGTATTGTAAATTGTATTCGATTCCATAATAAATTACCTGAAACAGTTCTGTCCTTGCCTGACAATATGTTCAAAAGGTACATCAAAAATACTCTGTGTAAGAAGGGTTATTACAGAATCGATGAATATTTAACTGACAGAGATGTTTGGAAATCTTTAATTGTACCACTTGATATCACTATATGTACACTCACATATATTTATTGTAATATATATTGACGATGAAAAGAAGGCCCATATTGGCAAGTTCCTTTTAGCATTTCTTCGCCAATGGTATTTTTCGAAATGCTGGTAGATTAAAAAGGAGAGATTAAAACTATGAAAACTTAATAAGATACAAGGGTGTCCAAGTGCCTGAAAGGGTCTAATGGCAAATAAATGATTTTATCTTGACTTTTCGTTCCTGCGAATCAGACAATAACCATATTTCAGGCTCCTCGGGCCAGAGGAATGGCACTCGAACACCCACCCTAAAAATCTTAGTTGACGTATCGGATGAGACATTGGAACCGTTTCGTCGTCGCTTGGCAACCGTTGTTATTCGAATTTTTTATAATTATGCGACATTTTTCACTAACATTCACTTCACTTCTTCGTATTCAACAAGAGGTCACCAGTTTAGATCACATTAGATTAGGACGGGTCAGGAAGGATGTAAAACAATAAATAAGCGGCAGACTATATCGTATATATTATGGTACAATAACAATGGTAAACAAAATATAATACATGCAGTACACCCGTGACAATTCGAAAGGTGGTTGTTACTGTACTGCCATGCAATTCTCTAAGCGACTCGTAATGGCTGTGTGCGTCGCTGTGATCACAGATGTCACAGCTTTGACACCGTCTACTGCGATCACGGCTATTTATTTGGTATTCTATAAGGCTGTAAGCGTACGCGAGGTTGTTTGCTTTGTAAAATTCAAATTCCAAACGCAGCCTTGCGGTGCTAGTGTCGCACAACCATGAAAAGCGACACTAAGAAATTGCCATTTTGTGTTCAAGGCTATAACAGCCGATGTTTCTGAAGATGTAAGGATGTTTGCTCTTACAGAATTGTATGGCTGGACGGCGCAGGCGGGTGAACAGACGAGCAGTTGTTGACTAGTGCGCGCACACGTGCACGGTGAACACAACAATATTGAATGAATAGGCCGATTGGCGAATCGTCTCCAATGTATTGAAGACCGTTCTTCGTAGTTATATTACAGCCTGAAAAGAACTCCCTGGAGAGTCGTTGTGTAATTGCGGGCAAGTGTGGACCAGGAAGCTCCTAAAGAGTTACTGTGTTAATATCTGGAGTGACAAAGCGCGAGCAAAGTTATATTTTACATCAGATTGGTTACATATAATCATTTATTTTTATAACCGCACCGCTCGCCGACGGCGGGGAGTTCACCCTCACACGCTTGAACCGCTATGGTCGCGTACGGTACGGTTCCAGAGAAGTTTTCTTCCGAGAACACTCAAGCTGTGGAATGAGCTCCCAGCCGAGGTTTTTCCAAGGAACTACAGCATGGAGTTCTTCAAGAAATGCGTGAAGAGGTTTTTAGAGGGTCGGCAACACATGAGTGACGCCCCTGGTGTTGCAAATGTCCATAGGCTACGGTGACTGTTTAACATCAGGCAGGCCGTATGCTTGATTTCCACCATAGTGGTATAAAAAAAAAAAAACGCTTATATTCCTACCGTCCTTGTTTCAAAAAAATGTGTTTGTAGCTAGGTGATTTTAATATACTGGGTAACGAGATCTGTCATAGAACTTTGTATTAGATCGGGATTTTATATGTGGTGAACACCTACCACAACTAAAATTACAAAACAAAATTAGTCGAATTTTGTCAGAAGGTGATAGCAGCAGCCCTAGGAAGAGCAAAATGTGGGTAAATCGAATAAAATCTAAAAAATATTTATGATGTGATTTTAAGTTATTATGTTAATATAGTATTGTCTTAGGTTTTCGCGATTGTTACACATTGAAATTAAACTATTTTTAACGGAAGTATCGCGTGTTTTATTTATTTTGTTGAAACCTGACGTTTCGAACGCTTTGCAGCGTCCGTGGTCGCAGGAAAGACTAAGGTGGTATTTGTCTTACATTAGTTATTCAATTATTACATCTACCGACATGGATGGATTAATTATATATGTTCCGATTCACACAAAAATCGCTCACAGTGTCCGAACATTTTTTAGTAGATCTTTGGATTTGTGACTTGATTATTTTTAGGACTGGATCCCAAGCAGGTGGTACTTGCCAACCATCTTCTCTATTGAAATTGGGGTGTTTTCTTATTTCAATAGCCTCGCGCAACATTCTCGGCATGTAGCGATTTTCCTTGGCGAGGATTTGTGGTTTATCGAACCGGATGTAATGGTTTGGTTGGTCCAGTGTATGTTCACATACTGCAGAGTTTTTATCGCGCCTATTCTTCATGTCAGCAATGTGTTCTTTCACACGAGTACCTACGCTTCTCTTTGTTTGCCCTATGTATGATAAACCACATTCGCAGTCTAATTTGTATACTCCTGCATCTTGTAGGGGGATATTAGACTTGATAGGTCTTAGAAATTGACTGATCTTCTTATGGGGCTTGAAATAAGTTTTAATTGAAGCTCGCCGTAAGATGTTGCCAATTTTGTCTGTGACTCCCTTTAAGTATGGTAAGATGGCAGGTTGACGTTCAACTGTAGGTGGCTTCGGGCGGCTTCTGTGACGCATGCGAGGGAGTGTGTGACTATTGCTCCGCAGTACTTGTTTGACATGTTGGAGTTCCTCCTCTAGATGCTCAGCGTCGCAGATGCCGTGTGCTCTCTGAAACAAAGATTTGCCTACGGTAGCTAACTGACATGGATGGTGGTGTGAGTTACCATTGAGATATTTGTCTGTATGGGTGGGTTTCCTATACACTGTGTGAGTAAGTGAGTTGTCAAGTTTCCTGGTGATTAATATATCAAGGAATGCTAGTGAATTATTTGCCTCTAATTCCATGGTGAATTTGATTTTATTGTTGATATTATGTTAATATTTTTACTGTTTTATCTTCTTCCTAGCGATATTCCGTTTCCTAATCCATTAGGCGTGCTAGGTTCCGCTACCTAAGCCTAGGAATTTGGCGAATACTATTTTTACATAGAGCGACTGCCTTCAGACCTCAAATAACCCACAGGGAAAACCAGATCTCTTTCTTAGGTTAGGTCACAAGAAAATAATTTCTTAGACGTGCGGGTTTCCTCACGATGTTTTCCTTCACCGAAAAGCAAGTGATAATTACAAATATGTAAAGGTTCACTGCAACAATGATGAATGTCCAAAATTACTTTAATTCTAAGTAAGCATGTCATTTACACACATGATATATGCAGTTAGTGATCTCGTTAACAAACTCAGCAGTATCGCTCACAGTCTCGAGATATTAACTGGTTCGCAGTCCCGAAGCAATTTGAAACCTTAGTATTGACACGTCCCCTTAGTATTGATGACATTTAACACTCATGACGGTTCGTATTGAGTTACGTCATTATTGCCTTCAAATATTATGATACTTTATGTGTCATAGAGGTTGAAATTTATTATATCGATAACTTCCAAAGGAAATGAAATATTTACTTACGTGTTTATTGTTAGTAGATTTTTTATTTTATTTTATAGGATAACGCAATGAAAATTTGACGGCAAAAAAAGCTGCAAAAAAAGACTAAAATGGTATCGAGTGAATATACAGTATGTAAAATTCCATATTGTGTACAATTTTTTCGTATCGTATCTAAGTCAACTTTATTTTTTGTTTGAATAATTAAGAATTTGATTGGTTAAAATTGGTTGTGGTTCTTGTATATTCTACTAGATAATACTAAAAATAAATAATACCCATAAAATATATTATTTATCGAAATATCAACTGCATTATTCACATCACTGTCCATGAGACATATGTGATGCATGGATATACTAGTGAAACAATTCATGAGGCACATTTGCCTCCTTGGACTGCGAACTTGTTCATGTTTTTAATAATTACATACACGACTAAAATGCCCAGCGTCGCAGGTGTTCCCGACAATAATGATGAATGTCCATCGCCTCGCAATGCCGGCCATCTTTCCGTGCCGGGCAGCGGCGATACCTCCAATCGTTTTGTCAGTCATTACAAGATTGGCGACGATACATACGAGATACCAGTGTGTAGAAAAGCTTTTTATACTTACTTGGTATCACTGGAAGAAGACTGTTGTTTATTCAAAAATCACTTTCCGAGCATGGCGTTGCCCAAAAAGATAAACGAGCGGCGCATATTAAAACACAGCTTCCTAAACAAACTACTAATTTAACGTTCAAACAAAATTAACACTGATAAATCAGTTAACGGTAATAAATGCCACTACAATTTACGTCTAAAAATATGATCTCCAATGAGTTAAACTTATGTAATATTTACAAGATGTTTGTGTACTTTAAGTAATGCTTGTAATACTTAAACTATCACTCGCGCGACGCCACCTCTGCTGCTAACACAGCAACTCCTTAAAAGCTTACTGGTGACAACACTCACAAGCAGGAACACAACAACCCTCTAGGGAGTTGTTATTTGGGTTGCGGTTTTTCTGTGAGGTGGAGGTACTTCCCCAGACAGGCTGCTTTGATGCGCCTTATCTCTCTTAAAAACACACAGACCAAGACAAACATGAGACATGTTCATGCACATAAATGTTGGTCCTGTGTGGGAATCGAACCTACGAGCGTTGGTGTCAAAGTAGCGTAACAGCGCGTTTCAGCACTGCGCCACCGAGCTCATCACTTTTTTACAAATCATAAAAAATAAAATACTTTCCCTCCTCTCCCACCATTTACAATCAATAGTTGACTGAAAAACCTAAAATAATTGCAGTAAAAGTTATGAAAATATTATAGGACAAATTTAATGATATTCCGAACTAGTACATTTTTTATAACCATAAAAAATTTAAACTTCGTAGATAGAAGGGGGAATCCGATATGATTTCCTCCGTTTTAGTCTCAGTTATGATAGAAATTATGATCGGCGACGAACTTGTCAAGTATCAATATTTCGATGCAGAGTGCACTGAAGCCAGGCCAGCCTTTCTACAGTTCCACTCAGGTCATATTCGTACCTCACTCACGATGGTAGTAGATGAGATATTAGATGCCGCTGAGTCTATATGTTGTCCAATGGTAGATCGTGTAGTACAGGCATGATGAAGATGATGATGGTATACAACGTAGGCATGCAATCAAGCATACGGTCCATTTGATGTGAAATTTATCGCAACTTATGAACAATACAAGAAGTATACTCGCGCTTCTGACACTCCTCGAGGTCTTTCTGCTAATCTCACTCAAGCGCAGAAATACAACAACCCTATTGGTAGTTCTTATTTGCAGAAGTACTTCCCTAAACCGACTACTTTAGTGATTTTGGAATTGAAATATTCAATTGGAATTGAATGTACTCGTAGAATGAAAATTAACGGTATTGTAGCAGACGGTTATAAAATAGATAAATATTATTGAGTTAAATTACAGGAATGATAAAGATTCCCGTAGGCAGTAGTACATGAATTTAAATGGTGGATAAGCGTTATATCATAAATACAATTGCGTAAGAATTTTCCATTTATATGACATGAAGGGATGATACAAATATCACATGCGTACTTACTTACGTGGTACTTAGAAATTGTGTATTGAATTTTCAAATGAATTCTCAATTTTTCCATTATCTTTGACATATTTTACCATTTGTCTGGTTTTCATTATTTGTAACATTTTTATCGGCAGAAATGTAAATGTATTTAGATAATAGGTTATGCATAATGTAGGAATTATAAACTAGTAGTATCTTACGTACATAAAATATTGATATTTTTGGTTAACTACCCAAGTAGATTAGGCGGAACCGCTGATAAGATCACCCACGTTTCTTGACAGTTCGTCGCAGGTAGCACAGCTATGTAACACGCTGATCTCCACATATTCCATAATTATATGTGGAGTCAAAAAGCAAAATTTAAGAAATATTTTATACATAATTAAAAAATGAAGATAACACTTTTTTCATAATATTCTTTGGCGAGTGATAAAAATAAATGTAGGAGTCCGCAACCAATATGTAACCCTGTAATAGTATGTAACCCTTGGTTGCGAGTACGACTCACACTCGACTACTTTTTTAACAAATTTGCACGTGTACATCACTGAGAATGTAGTGTATTAAGTTACTATTATGTTTTAGTAATTTGAATCAATAACTGTTCAGTAACTGATATTTATGAAAATAAATATGAGAAGAGCTATCTTATATGTATATTACATAAAATAAGTTATGGTCTTTCAAGAAAACAACTGTGTAATAAATATTAAAATATCATAATTTACGATCTCGTATTATTTTAACCCGATAGCAATAAAAAGTAGCTTCTAGTTTTTTTTACGTCTATGCTTAGCTATTCGTATACCTCCAACAACTTCCTAGTCTAGTTAGTTTGATATAAAATTGGTAAAGTTATGACTTAATAGAAGTCGATTTTAATGGTTGTTCAAACTTTGTAGTTACCACATTGTAAAAATTGTATACGTAAGGTTACAGATAATAATGAAATTAAACTTGACGTAATCACAAAACGAATTCATGAACATCTGTTACAAGATTTTGTGTCCATATATAGTCGCATACATTTATTAGTCATATTAAAAAAATGCATATTCAAATCTAATCTAAACCATACGCATCATTATTACTTAGTTAGGTTTATTCTGTTCGATCTTGGTGGATTACGAAAAAACTTACTATTTATCGAAATGTAGTCTAGTCTGGAAAATTCTAATAGGACACCACTATATTGAGCTGCGTCCAGAAATGTAGTAATCCATCCATGTCTGTCTAGTCAGTGAAGGTAGATGGACGAGAAAAATACTAGTGTGGAAACCACGTATATGACGACGGGTCTTGGACGTCCCTCCTCCAGATGGGCCGATCAAAACGAGCGGCCGGTAATGGCTGGATGTGAAAATCCGACAAAGGCATATAATGGAACGCATTAGGGAATACCTGTATCTAGCAGCGAGGTATGTAAATGACATATGTTAAATTACAAAAACATACTGATTATTTCTGTGAAAAACTGAGGCTAAAATCTAACATACGTTCGCAATTTAAGGAATATAATAAATTGAGCAACAAAAATACTAAGATGTAGATTTAGATGTGAACATAGTGTTTTCGTAAGTTAGGTTAGGTTTATTATATTGATCAATTAAATACAATCCCAATATAAATATGAAACACGTGTTGAAACATTTTCTAGTTGTATACATGATAAAAGCAATTTGCCGGAATATATTAAATCTCTAAATGGATTTTTTTTATACTACGTCGGGAGGCATACAAGCATATTGCCCACCTGATGTTAAGCGGGTACCGTAGCCTATTAACGCTTGCGATATATCAAGTATCACTCGCACGATGCCTACTTTGCTCCTTACACAGCAACTCCTTAGGAGCTTACTGGTGACCTCACTCACACGCAGGAACACAACAACCCTCGAGTTGTTATTTGGCTGCGGTTTTCTGTGAGGTGGAGGTACTTCCCCAGACGGGCTGCTTTGATGCGCTCTACCTCTCTTAAAACATCCAGACCAAGACAAACAGACATATTCATGCACACAAATGTTTGCCTTGTGTAGGAATCGAACCCACGAGCGTTGGTGTTAAAGTCGCGTCATTCCCGACTGAGTCACCGAGCTCGTCAAACGGAAATTAAATTAAAGGAAATCAGATAAATGAATGAATGAATGAATTAAATTTATTGCAAGTAACTAAGACTCATAAAAGATGTTAGTAAAAAACTTAAGCACTATGTTAATAAGAATTAGATTTAAAATAATACTACATTCACATTGGCCATTCCTGCACCACTCCCCCTGATATAGAACAGCAATGGTTTACATATCGACAGTCCAGTCTGCTTGCAATCATATTCAGGATGCTATTGCCACTCATCCGCACCCGGCGCACCAGGGACGCGCACCGTTTGCGCATTGTTGCGTAGAAGCAGTCTACTCGTGCTTCGGCGAACATCCCTGATGCGCGATACAGAAGCGAGGCAATCGCAGCAGCACCCTGAACGCATTATTATACTGAATACGGAGAGCGTTGTAAGCTTTTTGAGTATATCTGGCCCACAGGCTGCACATGTAGAATGATGTGCAGAAAGCTCTGAAGAGCGTAATTTTCACTTCCCGTGAACAACGTGCAAACCTGCGAGCCAGCATGTTCGCTCTCACTGACAACGCCCTCCGCGCCCTCTCAATGTCGTCATCGTCCTTCAGGTCGGGAGTCAACACATGACCAAGATATTTAAATTTAAATACTCTTTGCAGTATTTCATTGTATAATGCAACAGGTGGTATATTTTCATATCTTTTACTCCCGGCCCCAAAGACCATAACTTGGCTCTTCTTAACATTGTATACTAAGCCATGGGAAGTGGCGTATGCTTCGCAGATTGCCACCATGCTTCGTAGCCCGCAGACCGATGCACTCAGCAGCACCATATAATAATAATAATAATAATTTAATTTAATTTCAACCCCGCAGGGCAGCTTGTGGCGAGCTGTTGGTGCGTAACGACACCACGGGTACCCGAGTGCTCCAGAGAGTCGATCAGGGCCTTCGTCTCCGGCGTGTCTTCGTCGGTCGGAGTGGAAATCCAAGAAGGCCCGCAGGACTCTCAGCTCTGGCTTGCCTTCATTGGCCGTCCAGAGAGGAGTCGATAGAGTATATTGCTCTAGCAGGTGATATACTCCAGGGGTGGAAGTGTTAAAGGGCATAACGCCGCGAGTAACTTCGGAGAAAGCGCAGCACACCTCTCGACACCCCTGAGTCACTCACACCGGTGTTGCCCCCGGCCGACTTTCTCTGGCATTTCGGGGGTCCATCTAGTGAGTGGCGAGCCACCGCCTGCCAAAAATAACAGTCAGATATGATAGTTATGGCAGGTGTCCGTCCCTCTTCTGCAATAACCCAGTGCCAATAATCCCTCCAGACCTCATTACAATAGACTAATCATTTCCTACACACTCGCAATAGTCCCAATACCTGCCGTGACCTATTCATTGGTATATTGTCCCACTGATGTCCCCTGGAGTGGGTCACGGCGGGTGTACAACATTGCATAGTCTTTTCAAAGGGGCCTCTACGCGTTGGATCCTTATCCCCGCGCACGCCTATCAAATGACCGGGATAATGCCCGTGAGAATAATAGAATATAATAATAATAATATCTTTATTGCTTAAAACATGGTATACATAGATCTTAATTTATGGTCGAGAACATTCATGTTTTGCTAACGGAGAAGATAGCATGCAAGTATTACAATAAAATTTTACTAAATTAAGTGATCATTATTTATAAAAAAAAAAATCTTTCAAATTATAAAAGTTATTATCATTCAGCCATTTGCATAATTTTGTCTTGAATAACTTGATATTTAACATTTTTATGTCAACTGGTAAATTATTATAAATTTTTACACACATAGCTATACAACTTTTATTATATTTTGTTAATCTAGGGTTATCGTCCAGTATAAGTCTATATGGATCACGTCTACTCCTTGAATACAGATTAGAAACACTCTTAAAGTACTTTATGTGCTTGTGTACAAATATACATACCTCGTAAATATACAAAGATGGAAGTGGTAACAAACCAAGCTTTTTAAATATTGGCTTACAAGAAACATCAGATGGGAGACCATATAACGCTCTCATACATTTCTTTTGGGCAACAAATGCTCTATTTATGTCGGTGCTGTTACCCCACAGTACGAGTCCGTATCGCAATACAGATTCTACGTAGGCATGATAACACGTAATAGCCGTATTGATATTAGTTATATTTTTGACTTTTTTTAGAGCATACACGAATTTGTTAATTTTATTAGCTACTTTTTCAACATGTGATTTCCAGTCTAAATTTTGGTCAATATTCACACCTAAAAATTTTATTTGGGTTGTGTTTTGAATTCTTTGGACATTTAATTGTAAATTATTATTTGTATTTGCTATTCTATTAAATTGAATGTATTTCGTTTTTTCCAAATTAATTTTTAAATTATTAATGTCTGTCCATTTTATAACTTCGTCAATTGTATTTTTAATGTCATTTTCATGATCTCTAATTGTATTTCCTTTTTTGTCAGTGGTCACAATAATAGAAATGTCATCAGCGAATAAGGTACATTTATAATTTGTTATATTACTGATGTCATTTACGTAAAGTATAAATAATATTGGGCCCAGTATACTTCCTTGTGGGACGCCACATTTAATCGATCTATAACCAGATGAATAAGTAGTCATTTCACTGTTTTTATCAATCTTGTTAATAGTAACATATTGCTGTCTGTTGTTTAGATAGGATGTTAACCATTCATGCGTAGGCCCTCTAATTCCTATAAGGTCAAGTTTTTTAAATAATATGTCATGTGAAACCGTGTCAAAAGCTTTTGACAAATCAAAAAACAATGCAGTAGTCCAATAATTTCTATTAAGCTTAGTCAATACTGTTTTCAAAAGACAGAAAATTGCCAATGTTGTTGACTTCTGTTTTCGAAAACCATACTGTTCCTCACAAATTAATTTATATTTATTTAGAAATTCAAGTAACCGCTTGTGCATACATTTTTCAAATATTTTGGAAAAGATCGGTACTAAAGTAATTGGTCGATAATTACCGATGTCCTCCTTATTACCACTTTTGAATAGCGGCTTCACAATTAATAATTTCAATGCTTCTGGAAAAGTTCCAGACGAAAAAGAAAGGTTCACCAAATGGGTCAGAATACAGACTAGTTCATAAGCACATAATTTTATGATTTTAGTATTGATACCATCATATCCTTCGGAGCCAGTGTTCTTCAGTGATAGGATTTCCAATAAGACTTCATTTTCTGACATTGGTCTTACAAACATCGAGTTATTTCTAGTATTTTGTTTATAATTACTGTTAGTGACATTCATGTTCGAGTGGCAACTTGCATCAACAAAATGGTCATTGAAGGCAGTGGCAATTTCTACAGGGTCACTTGTTGATTTGTTTTTTATTTTAATATTAAATGTATCATGGGACATTGGTTTATAAATTTCATTTTTAATTACTTTCCATGTCGCTTTACATTTATTATCATTTCTGTTTATAAATTTGATGTTTGAGTTCTTTTTTGCTTTAAATATACATTTTTTCAATATATGAGAATATGTAGTATACTTATATTTATTTACATGGTTTTTATTTTGATAATATTTATATCGCAGTGTACGTTTAAATCTACAACTCTTTTTAAGTCCTTCGCTTATCCAATTTTGTTTAGTTTTAGCATTATTGTTTATTTTCATTTTTATTTTTGGAAAGCAAAGATTGTAGAGTAAGCAAATAAACTCATGAAATTTGTTGAATGCCGTATTTAAATCAATTTCCTCATAGACATTTGACCAAGATAAATTATGTAGGCACTCTTTAAATTTACGGATATTGTCAATGCTAAAATCTCTTTTGTATGTATAGTAAATGGCTTTTTTTTGCTCTTTATGCTCTACAGAAAAACTTAGCATTTGCGCTGTTTCGTGGTCTGATAGATGAAGGGGCAGGACCAAAGCATTCGCATCTGTGATGTTGCTCAAGATGTGGTCAATACAAGATAATTTACGCGTTGGGACATCTATGTGAATTTTCAAATTATAATTATATGACAAATCCTGTAACTCGTTCGTAAGCCTTCCCTTTTTCAAAGTGTTTATATTTAAATCACCCGTCAATACTAATCGTGATTTTGTTTTTTTATTAAATTTGTTTAATTCGTATAGTAGACCATCTAGTTTATTAAAAAATTGAAAGGGATTAGATTGCGGTGTTCTATATACACAAATAATCTTTAATTGACATGATGGAATTTCTATGCCACAGACTTCGAATATATTTTGAGCGGCGTATTTTTTTAGACAGTCAAGTTCCTTGTAAATTAATCCTCTTTTTACCAGAATACACGTACCGCCTCTTTGTTTTTCTCTACAAAAATTTGTTGCCATTTCGTAATTGGCTATTTTTAAATAACAGTCGTGACCCTTTTTCAAGAAAGTTTCTGATAGGCATATTACATCTGGTTCATTACGTGCTTTCCGTAAATCAAGTAATGTTATTTCTAATAGTTCTTGTTTAGACAAAATACTGGCGATATTTTGATGAAGAATTTTGAACTTTGTTGAACTTGCGTTTTTAGTCACGAAAAAACGTTTTATTGTTTATTACAGGGAAATAAAAAGGAATAGTCCCTTTTTTCCTCTCAACTATTGATTTATCTAAATACTTATTAGAAATTTTACTGCTAGTCATAAGTGTATATCGTCTGCGTAGCTTATGTTATTGACGCAGACACCGTCTATGTGACAACCGATACTGGTGCCGCTAAGTTCTCGAATCAACTCATTTACGTATAGATTGAAGAGCGTGGGCGAGCTTATCCCTCCCTGTCGTACCCCGCACTCCAGACCATTTGGTCTTGAGAGGGTCACCCCCCATCGGACATTATTGACCTGATTTCTGTACCAATGCTTAAAAATATTAATGAGTTCCACAGGCAACTGAGCTTTTTCAAGCTTTCTCCACAAGATATCGTAAGAAACCAGGTCAAAAGCTCGCGACAGGTCTAGGAAACAAGCAAAGACTGGCGTTTTTCGCTCCATGTAGTAAGAGACAGCGTGCTTAAGACACAGTACAGCGCTTTCAGTAGACAATTTAGGTCTGAATCCAAACTGATTATCATGCAGGATCACGTATTTATTCAACTGTGTGTTCAGCACGCTATCAAATACTTTGGAAATTATTGTTGCTAATGATATAGGCCTATAGTTGGTTTTATCTGCTAGATCGCCCGTTTTATTTTTAACTATTGGCACTACTATCGTACGCATCATGTCGTCAGGTATGTAACTATGTCCTAGGCAATAATTAAATAATAAAAACAGTACTCGAGGCAAATGCGGGCCGGCAAACTTTAGATGCTCAATACTGAGCCCGTCGTGACCCGGTGATTTACCTCTAGACATGGACTTAATTACACCATCTATCTCTTTGACCGTAAAGATTATTTTCCTGTTCACATCGGGCTCAATATTCAGTGTCGACTGAGATGGCCCAAGGGGCGATGCTACCGTAAAGTGGTCCATAAACATATTAGCAATATCAATAGACTCAGCCACACCATCAACGCTCACAGACTGGCCCGGCCCACACTGCAATCGTTTGGTGTGTTTCCAAAAAGAACGGAAGTCATTTTTTGAGTGATGCGAGGCTAGAATATCCATCTTTAATTGGGTTTCGTGATCTTGACACCACTTCAACCGTGATTTGAATATTTTTCTAGCCTCATACATTTCATTATATGAGTCACCGGATGCAGGTTTACCCTGCAACTCCCACGATTGAAATTTAAGCCTGGCCTGTCCGTGAGCCGCCGCCACATGCTTGTTCCAGCCCGTTACAATTTTCTTTTTTGATTTCTTTCTTATATTACCCATTATGGAAGATTCCTTAAGGGCCTGTACAATGTCTCTATATAACTTGTTAATTACAATTTTGTGGTTAGTATCATTACAGATCCTATCACAACATTTATGCAACTCGGGGGGACAATCAATAAGCCTCAACTTTTGATTGCATAATTTTGAATACAAATCGATCTGTGCAGGTGTCCTTTCACCCCACATAACCTTCTCTTGACGAAAAACATTGTTGAATTTCTTAGATAAAACAACATCTAAATTACATTCCACTGCTAACGGAAAGTGGTCGGACCAAAATACATCGTAAACAACATACACATTTTGAATAGAATTGACTGCCGCTTTGCTTGCTAAAATGTGATCCAACCACCTCCTAGACCCATTCATCTCACTTACATAAGTATGCGTAGTACTAGATATACCTAGCATATCAAAATCACTACAAGACCATTCTTGATCCGAGCAAAAGTTTTGTAGTTCATAATAAAACTGTTCGTAAGGATGGGCATTATAGTCTCCTAGCATATATACACAGTCTATACCACAGCTGTCTATTATAGCACTCACCGCACTAAGCACATCCGTAAACTCCGCCAGGTTCGCTTTGTCGTCAGTAGGCATATAAACGCACATCACAAGAAACGATCTTTCCTTCAACACTACCTTTATTGCACAAATACGCGCGTTATCGCACTCAATCACCACCACATTCTCAAAAACGCTACGTCGCCAGAGTAGTGCTACGCCTCCGTAGGGCCGACCTCTTATAAGGCCTGCCGTTGTGTTCATCGCCGTGACTCCAGTACTGCTGAAATCGTTCCTTATTGTGTTCAGAAAAGGGATTTCTTCACTGAGCAACCATGTTTCTTGTAACGCTATTATATCATATGTCTTACAGAGATCGCGTATGTTGTCTATGGAGCGTTTAACATTTTTGCAATTAAATGTAACAAAATTATATGTATCCATTATTTGATTGTATTTGTCGTGCGACGTTACATTTTTTTGCTTCAATTTGAAATTGACAAAACGGCGAAAAATTATTCCCTCTGGCCAAATCTTTTCATCAAGGAACTTTGATAGTTTGTTCTGTGCTACAAAGAATTTATAAGCGTTGTAGTCACATTGACGCTGAATATGTATTTTCTCCAACTTAACCGTTTCCTGAGTCATCTTACAGATGTATCGAATAATATCGGATTCACAAGTGTTTTGGTGTACATTTGTTATGAAAAGAGGTACTTTCCGTTCCGCTGCTCTAAACATTTCATCCTCGCCTACTACCACTGTCCCCGACTTTCCTTCTACGCGATTTTTCGATTTTTTCGCCTTCTTTTGAACAATTGTCCATTCACTATTTACCCCATCGGCTACTTGCGCATACGATTTGTTATTTGATGCGTCACCGCTCAGCCGGGCGGCCGCTTGCTCTGCAGTAGAAGGAATATTACGCTGTGATTGTGAGTCATCGCTTGTGCGTTCGGTCATCGGGCCGGTAGCCGTTTGCAACGCGTCGCTGTTACCCTCTATTTGATTGCAGTTTGTTTCTTGATAGTGCAGAGTATATTCGCTCGTGGATAGCGGTTCACAACTTTGTTTGCTGTTATCGTTAACATGCGACTCATCAAAAAGCGACAAACCTATTGGTCCACTATCCCGATATGCGCCTCTCTTCATGTTTACTTTCGCAGTCGAAAAAGGTGGCGAAGAGTTCTTTACGTTAAAACACTCTCTCTTAAACGATTCTAGTTGCTCGACTCGAACATATGAAGACTTAATTTGCATAATATCGGCTTGTACCAGTGCTAAATCTTTCAGAAGTCTCGATACTCCATAGTAAGTGGTGGCAATTTATCCAAATTTCTAGCCACAAACACAGGTAGCATATCAGGCTCCGTAACTTTTAAAAAGTGAAGCATATCGTATATCAAACGATCTTCTTTTCCTTTACCTTTGCGAGAAATTTTTCTCAACTCGGAGGGCACTGATTCGAATAGTAACGTATGAGAACGTATGACTCGCGAATGTTGACGTACATAGTTTCACCAGGCTTTCTTCGTCAGCTCTAGACATTTTGGCCTTTAGATAGGCCAACAACTCATCGATCACAATATTACAGCCTACACATTTCACTGTACACGACATTTTTGCGGACACACCACCGTCTCGTAATCGGAAACACGCCCAGCGTGGGGGGATGCGCTCGCGCGACTGGAATAATTTGAAAGAATACTTTGATAAAGTTACTAATTAACTAATTGCACAAAATAGGTAAATAACATGAAAAACTGACAATAATCTATACAGATAAATAAAATTAGAGTGTCTGTTTGTAATATTAAAATAACCGCTTTTTACTAAACGCATATGGATGTATACACGGTACATATACTAAAATGAATATTTTTACAATTTTTGTCTATCTGTCTGTCTGTCCGTCTGTCGTTTGTTCAGGCTAATATCTGAAATAGCTGGACCGATTTTGACGGGACTTTCACTGGCAGATAGCTGTAATAGGAGTAACTTAGGCTACTTTTAGTTTAGAAATTTTATTTATTTTTATTAATATAAATAAATAATAAAAAAAAAACTATTCCGCGCGGACGTAGTACATAATACATATCTATTATTATTTTGCTGTTCGCTATTTTACTCTGCTTACTTAGGTACTTATAATCAAATCAAATAAATTAAATTATAATTGAACAATAGCTTTTTTTTTAATTCTGCGCGGACGTTGTCGCGGGCACAGCTAGTAAATAATATAGTTCGAAATGGACAAACTGTAGAAACAATTACACTGATATGATGCCATTGTACACCACAGTTGACAATAAATGTTTATCTTATCTTATGTACACCTATATAAAAATTACTAAGTAAGTAAATATAACCCACAACTCCGAAAAGGAAATAACGAATCTCATTTCTCCCCCGGAGATCGACAACTAGCAAGATTGACGGATCCTATTTCACATTTGGCACTCGCTGCGTATTTATATGATAGAGTAACCGGTACCGGTTGTATATATATTGTTACTAGCTATCCGCCACGGCTTCGCACGGGCGATATGATCGCTACCAAACTTCACAGGATCTCCTGCTGGGCTAACCTGAAGATTCACTGAAAATTTCATCAAAACCTGCTCTGCCGTTTTTGAGTCCATAGAGGACATACAGACAAACATTCATTTTTATATATATAGATTAAATATTAGCATCATTATGTGACGAACTTTGTAGTGAAGTTAGCCAGCCACGTTTACTTCATATCAAGGATCGCGTGTACGAACGTGTGTGAACATATCTGTGCATATGGATGATTTTTTTATACCACTAAAGTGGAAAACAAGCATACGGCCTACCTGATGGTAAGTAGTTACCGTAGCCTGTGTATATTTGCAACACCAGGGGTGTCGCTCATGCGTTGCCAACCCTCTAAAAACCTCTTCACGCATTTCTTGAAGAATTCCATGCTGTAGTCCCTTGGAAAAACATCAGCTGGGAGCTCATTCCACAGCTTGAGAGTTCTCGGAAGAAAACGTCTCTGGAACCGCACAGTACGCGACCATTGCGGTTCCAGCGTGTGAGGGTGAACTCCCCGCCGTCGGCGAGCGGTGCGGTTACCATAGCCTATGGACATTTGCAACACCAGGGTGTCACTCTTGCGTTGCTTATTATATTAGGGAATATGCTATGTATATGCATGCAAGTTTTTCTACGAAATAGATTTAGAAATGAGCACATCCGTAGCAGAACTAGAGTTACCGACGTGGCTCTAAGTATCAGCAAGCTGAAGTGGCAGTGGACAGGCCACATAGCTCGGAGAACCGATGGCCGTTGGGGCAGGAAAGTTCTCGAATGGTGACCACGAACCGGAAAACGCAGCGTAGGATGGCCCTCACACACGATGGACCGACGAACTTGTGAAGATCGCAGGGAGCCGATGGATGCAAGCGGCACAGGACCGATCGCAGTGGAAGTCTAAGGGAGAGGCCTATGTTGAGCAGTGGACGTCCTTCGGCTGATATATGATGATGGTGTATCTAAGCAGCTGGTATGGGGAAGTACCTCCATGTAACAGAAAACTGTAGTCAAATAACGAGTCTCAAAAGGGTTGTTTCCTGTCAATAAGTGAGGTCACCAGTAAGGTCGTAAGGAGTAGTTGTGTTAGCAGCAGAAGTAACAGCGTGCGAGTGATACCTAATAGGTTTTATCTGTCTACCCCTCAATAGATAGCCCAGTGTATAAGGAACCGACCTATTGAGCAACAGGTACCCGGTTTAAATCCTGGCATGTACTACTAAATAAGTTTTCGGACTTATGTACATATTTGTAGTTATCACTTGCTCGGCGGTGATGGAAACCCGCACGCGCGTGGAGGTCGGACGGCAGTCGCTTCATGTCAAAATCGGTATCTTCGTCAAATCTTTAGGCTTAGGTACCGGACCCCGCCGATCCTAACAGATTAGGAAACGGGATAACGCTAGGGAGAACAAGACTTTTTAATGTGTTACCAGTTAATTTCCAATTCGCAAGGACCTTGTAAAGATACAGATGGTATTATAGTCTTCATTTTAATTTCATTTCATTAGTCTGGCGCCGGCGAGGCTTTTCTTGAGCGAATTTAATTTTTCAATTATCCCCTTGTACTTGACATTGTGTTATTTGTAAAACAAGTAACGTATAAAAAATGTTCAATGTTTGAAATATTTTTTTCTTAATTTCCAATTTTTCCCGACCTTCTCATTACGTCACACTTGCTGGTAATTAATGGAATTGCATAAAGATGAGGCTATTGAGAGCAGTGATAGCCCGGTGGAAAAGGAACCGGCCTAGTGACCAACTGGAGCCCGGTTCGAAACCCGGCATGTACCAATAAATCCGTGTTTTCGAATTTCGTCATAGACTTCGATTTATGTACATGGTCGTGTTTTATCAGAAGATGTCAGGAGCCCTAGGAATCAGCGAGAGTGCCTAAAAAGAGCTATGAATGTTAAAGAAAGGTAAAGGGTCAGGAATGCAAAAATTATCGTGGTACAGTCCTGAGTATAGTCGGTAAATTGTATGCAAGGATACTGATTGAGAGTTATTTCTGTAACGGAACCGAAAATCTGGGATTTGTAAGCGGAGTTTCGAAAGGGGATGGATGTGTGGATTAAGTTTTTTCCTTAAGTGCGAAGAAAGCCTTAGCAAAACATAAAAAGGTTTTCTACGCCTTCATTGACTTGGAAAAGGCTTATGACAGAGTGGCGAGGGACGAGGTCTACGCTATCCATGTATGGGGTGAACAGTATTTTGATACAGCGACTGGAGCCCTTGTACAGGGATTTGAGTGCCTGTGTCAGTATAAACGGGATCTGTACAGACTGGTTCATCATCGAACGTGGTGTTAGGCTGTGTTAATAAGTTGGACAGCCAAGGGGATGCCCTGTCTAACACCACGTTCACTTGCCCTACGGCTGCTTCTTGAAGACGGAGTTCGTCATAAAGAGTTCCTTCTTCTCCATGAATCACACAGGACAAACATTTGTGTGCATGAACATGTCTGTTGTCTTGGTTTGGAATTTTGGATGTTTTTAAGAAAGGTAGGGCGCATAGAAGCAGTCAGTCGAGAGAGTACCTTCCAGAAAATCGAAACCAAACCACAACTCCCTGGAGGGTTACGTATTTCTGCTAGTGAGTGAGGCTACCAGTAAGCTCCTAAATAGTCCCTTGTTAGCAGCAGAGGTAGCATCGCGCGAGCAATACTTGTATTGCAAGTGTTCATAAGCTACGGTAACCTACTTTACATGAGGTGGGCCATAGACACGTATATCTCCCGACGTTGCATAAAAAAAAATTGGAAACAGGAAATAGTCATAAGGGGCTAAATACGGAATGAATACGGAGTACATGGGGCACTTTGTCCATGGCGATCACGCCGAAATGCACTCATTTCCACTTGCTTTTTTTCTGATTGTTAACGATTTTCTCCTTACGCAAATGTCGACGTATTTATTTCCTTTCGAATTTCGAAAATTCGAATAAACTCGCATAATATTCGCCAGCAATCGTTTCACCCTTCTGTGAATAATGTGGTTTATACTTCGTGAATTTCAAAAGCCCACAAACTTTGGGGGAGATAAAACTATTTAGCCTTCTTCGGCGCAAGTTTGCCCGAAATAATATAATTTCTATTTTTTCTTGGTTTCTGGCAGGTAGTAATAGAAAAACGTTGTTAGGTATTTAGCTGCGGTTTTTAGTGACATAGGGGTACTTCCCCAATCGGGTTGCTTTTATACGCTGTACATCTCTTAATAATACTAAACCCAATAGAATATGTTGATACTGATTAAATGATTGGGCTTCCCAAATAGATATTTATTCTATTTATTTGTAACGCGTCAACATTTTCGCGATGATAAGAAGTAGAGCTTAATTTTTCGATGCTAAGTAACTAACATATTTCGGACGCTCAGAATACAGAGTATTCTGAGTTCGGACATGACGGAAGACACAACAATTCTGTATCCCTATATATAAAATTTGTAATAATTCTTCATACTATATCTCATTATATAGTTACCTTCCACCTGAAATCCAAAAATCATGTCCGAGGAAACATTTGATGAACGATTGTTACGGATTGTTTTAAAAAAAATATATTTTTCTCCATTTTTTATTCCAATTTAAAGTTCTCTACCGCTAAACAAACCTATAAGTTTATGACCGTAGTATAAAACTAATTGTTGATATAATATTCAGTTAATAAAACCAAAATAAATTCGATTTGTCTGTGGTTAACTGTAGCAGCGCAGTCCTAACTGTATCAAATTTCATCATAACTTATTAATTACTTAAGGGATACTAATGAAACTTCTTGAACATTTGTAGTCATTAGTAAGCTGCAAAGCCATGTTTCAATTAAGTATTTAGAAGTCTTATTCGAAATGCGAGAACCTATTAAAGTTCATTAATATTTACTTAAATAACTGCGAATCGGTAAATATTTGCTATTTGCTCAACCAATTACAACGATGTTATAAGTATAAAAAAACAATAATAGTGCGTTTAACCGTTTCAGAGACCCAGCAACCATGTCAACGATATTCCAGAAGAATTTTGAATATATTTGCAACCATACAAAGATATAGGCACTTAATACAAAATAAGTCACGATATTTACGTCGTCTAGGCAAAGTTACTTCAACTTCCACATACCCATTTAAAACAAGGTAGGGTTCTAACCACTAGACCAAAGATTTCCAACTAGATGACAACGGCCCCTGCAGGCTGTACCTGTGGGAAAGCTAAAACACAATCCAAAGCATACGCAAATTGAAGTGGCAGTTGGCCCACACCATGGCAGTTATACGTAGACCGACAACCGCTGGAGACATAGATAACAGTTGTTTCTGTTATCTATGGCTGGGGAAGAAAGGTTCTCGAATGGCGTCCCCGTACTGATACACGTAGTGTGAGAAGACCATATTTTTATTCAAATGAGTAAATATTGAAATTTTAACGAAGAATTAAAGAATTGACTTGGAAAACTTTCCTATTATTATCATATTACCCAAAACATTGAATTCAATGAAACTAATAAAATTAATTCACATTCTGAGAATATTTCATCTAATCGTAAAGCATAAAGAAAACCTCTTTGAAATCGCACAGTATGCGATTATTTTGGTTGCGGCGTCAGGTTCAACAAAATAAACAAAACGCGCGATACTTCCATTAAAAATTGTTTAATTCAAGCCTAGATTTTGTTCCAAAATGACTGTATTAACTTTATACTACCAAAATGTCCGTGGTTTACCCACAAAAACAACTAGTTTCTGTAGAAGTGTATGTTTAAACGAATACAACGTAATAGCTATAACAGAAACATGGCTACTTGATGGTATATCTAGCAGTGGTATGTCGCAAAAGTCGTCTGTGTGGGTACATTTGTCTCACCTATTTCTACCGCCAAGCAGCTATATTTATATATATATAGTCCAAGATCGCTTTAAAGCTCTCAAAAAAATTTATTGATATCACTTATATTCTGATGCATTTTTTTATATATAGGTATGTGTCTGGCCAAGGTAGCAGGTAGTCATATGATCATAGTACACACACTAATCTAACACTACTAAATCTTGCACATTTTGTTCATCAGAAAATAAGTGACGTCTGGCGGCCCTGGGATCTCCCTCTAATAGCTGAGTTCCGGTTTGAAGGGTGAGATATAGCAGAGAAATTACTGGGTACTGTGACGAAACAGCCTTAGGTCAAAAGATTGGCTCGGGCGCGAGTAACTTCCGCGTGGTGTTGCGAGCGTCAATAGGCTGCGGTGACCGCTTACGATCTGATGCAGGCCGCATGCTTGTTTGCCAATGTAGTTGTATAAAAAAAATAGTAGGTAGTGAGTTATTTGACGATCACTATTTGGTTTGGCGTCGCGATCGCGATTATCAGCGTACACAGCAAACCCTTGGTGGTGGTGTTCTATTGGCAGTAAAACATAATTTCACGTGTATCGAGCGACCGGAATGGCATAGTTCTGCGGAAGATTTGTGGATATCTATAGTACCAGACAAACAAAAGCTAGATTTGCCTTTCAATTTAAACATTTGTACTCTTTACTTAGTAAAGGAGGAGGGGCGCAACTCATATAGATCTCAATTAAAAAAAATCATTGAGAAGCTGTGTGAGGTGGTACTATCTTGTCCTTTTGATAAATTCATAATAATGGGGGAGTTTAATTTTAGTGTAACGTTAATTTGGAGGCATTTTTTACCTACTGATTGTACTATGAATTCTCTGATAGATTTGACGGTATTGCCTCCTGTAATTTAAATCAGTACAGCAGTGTATTTAATGTTCATAATCGAATTGACTTGATACTCAGTAATGAATGTTTAACGGTAATTCCGTGCAGTGACTCGCTAGCTGTTGAAGATTCGCATCATAAATCGTTATGTATTCAGGCTCGATTTACAGATTGTCACCAGTTGAAAGACAAGCCAAGAAAAAAATCTTATATAACAACGCTAATTATATAGATATTCAAAAGGATTTGATTGGAGCGAATAGGCTTGAGTGCCTACAAATAGGTACGGTCGATCAAGCGGTCGGTGTTTTTATGACATATTATATAGACTTCCCGATAAACATGTGCCGAGCAGAATTGTGTCTCGCAAATCTCACCCACCATGATTTAGTACCGCACTAGTAAAAATCTTATAAAGGGAAAATCAAAATTTCATCGTAAATATAAATTTTATGGCGACATGTCAGACTATCAATCTTTTTCTACCTCTGTGCTAGAGCTCATAAACTTGAGAAAGAGTGTTATGCTAACTGAGATTTCTTGAGCAGTCAGAACCCGTTGTATACGTTTTCCCATACATTTCGCGGTCGTATACGACCACCCGGGTTTCGAAGGGTTAAAGAGACACAATATCGGCGTGTGTTTGGAGCAGGCCATGTTCTCTAAATCTGATCATTATTTGTAGTCTAAGCGGTTTAGATCTGGGCTAGACAAGTGCCTGTCTTCAGCTCCTTATAAAGTCCGGAACGTTGGTTTCTAGCGAGGCTTGGCTAGTTCATGCCTAGTGACAAGGTGCTGCTGGAAAATCAATGGTACATCTTTAAAAAGTCTATCTATCTATAACTTCACGCCAAATCCCTTGCGGGGTAGGCAGGGAGAAGCGAGCACCACGTGACTCGATCCTTACATATCTCACTCGCCTCATCAACATTCATTGCTCTTCTCATGCACGCTCGCCGGCTTCTAGGGCTCCTGACATCACCTTCTGATAGAACACGATCAATTTGGTCATGGTAGGTAAGTCTTGGCCTTCTCTGGCTCCTACATCCTTCCACTTTTGCATTGTATATCTGCTTCATCATTCTTTCATCTTGCATTCTTTCTACATGTCCGAACCAACGGAGCATGCCTCTTCTTATTTTAACACCGACGCTCTCTTTCAGACCAACTCTGTTTCTAACATCATCATTGCGAAGACGGTCTTGTATATATATATATATATATATATATATATATTGTCATCATTGCCTTACGCCACAAATTTTGCGCAGCGCTCGCATTTCGACCGCGTTTATTCTACTTTTATGCTCTTTCTGCCATACCCAGCTCTTACTTCCATAAGTTAGCGTTGGTCACACTGCATTGTGTATAGCGAGTTGTGCCTTCTGACTCAGATTTTACTGCCAAAAAGCTCTCCCAACGCTCCATTCACACTATTCCCAGACTCACTCGTCTTTCCACATCTGCAGTGTACCTTCCATCCCTGCTGAAAGCGCATCCAAGATATACAAACTCATCCACTTGTTCCAACACTTCATCATCAACCATAATCCTTACATTAGTTCTGGATTCTTCTCTTTTAAATACCATTATCTTTGTTTTCTTCGCATTCAGTAGTAAGCCTTTCTCCATACATTCGTCTTTCATCGTTGTGACCAGTGTTTGCAGTTCAGATGGTGTATCTGCTAATAGCACGGCACCGTCTGCATACAGCAGACGGTTCACCACTAGGTCACCCATGCGCAATCCCACATTCGTTGACCTTATTCTCTGCAAACAACTATCGAGATACAGGATAAACAGCCTAGCAGATAGCATGCAACCCTGTTTGACACCAATTTTGACATCAAACCAGGCTGACATGCCACCATCTATCCGCACACACTGTGGACTGCAGAGCACGGAGCAGTGAACCGTCAATCCCATATCTCGGCAATATGTCCCACAGTTCCTTTCGCACAACCCTATCAAATGTTTTCTCAAGATCCACTAAACCGCAGAAAATCTTCTGGTCTATGGCCAGATGCTTCTCCACGATATTGCGGAGCGAGAAAACTTGATCCGTACATCCCCTTTCATTTCAGTTGAAATCACCCTTTTGTGAAAGCCTCAAATTCATCGGTAGAGAGAGAATAAAAGAAAATATTTTAAAAATAAGCACAAATTTCGGTTGAAAAAATGCCCGCCATTAATTTCAAACAAGTTCTTTGATCACGATCGGCTAGTTACCGGTCTATTGAATAAAAATAAGTAAGTCTACTTAACTTTTTGTTCAGAATATGCCACCGAAAAAGGTTAATAATCTCTAATTGGATACGCGGGACTCTTTTAATACAACAGATTTTCTTTGCTAAATAGATAGGAATAAGATATAGAATCACTAATACCTACAATAAGACGGTAAATATTGAGCGTAATATGTCGAAAATCTATTCGGGGCATTTAGGAGCCCTCACTAAAAAAGCTTTTATGATTTTGAATGAACACATTTTGCATGTTGACATTCTTTGCGTCATTTCCTTTAAAATAACTTTCATTCACTTAAAAAGCAGATAGCTCAAAATCATAAAATTTCATTCATTATAAAATATTTAATTAAAAATCATTGCGGCCAATTTTTTATAGGCAACCCGGAATTAACACATTGTATTACTAATAATCATTCAACTGAATTTTTTTTTATTAAAAAACAGATCTACACAATTTTGCACCGGGATCTTAAGCTAATAGTAGGTAAGGATAAACTTCATTTATTCCTGTCAATGTAGCTTTATCTACTTGTAATTGATGAGTCTGACTAGCACTTTTTTTATTTTAGGCCATATGCTATATCATTTTGTCGCCAACTAATAGACAGCCTGCCAGCCATAAACTCGATTACATGACATGAACATCACAAATGTCTCTCACGCGTGGCCACCTCTGTGTTACTTCAGATTAGACGACCCATGTTATTACAAAATACTCTGTAATATCTTCGTTGCTAAAAATTCAACGTGTTCCAGTTACTTGTTCAGCAATGTCAAAGAAATTAGATTGTATTTTGTGCCTTTTCAAATGTAAACTTCATGTATGTATATATTTACGATTAGGTCCCTAACGGGGTAGGCAGAGTGGACCTTCCTTACACACCTCCCTCGCTTCTTTAACATTCGATTACCGCTGACTTTCCATTCTTCAACTTCGTAACCATTCAATCTCATCTATGGTAATTTCTTCATGTTACGCTGGCATGCCGAGTCAGTCACAAATTCATTAACAGTGTCAGCTTAACATAATATTCACTCCACCAATTTAACACTTTTTGAGTGTTACTAAGAATGCCACTAGCTTTCGAGGTTATCTTGTCCATACTGGATGTTGACGAACCACCCCGAGACTTCTTTACCTCTCTCCAGAAAAATTTGTTATTTGTCTCGAAGCTCTTCGTCAACATTTCATCCTTATTCAACTAATTCTTTCACGCTTGACTTACACTAAAGCTTTGATTTCATTCCGTCTTAAGCGAAAGAAGAAAACATGCATGAGTGCGACAAGAAATTTCAACTGTTGAGGAGATAATCTTTTTTTTTCGAAGACGTCGTTAAACACTTTCCTTGTAGATACCGGGACATCCGTAATTTTTTTAAATCATATTATTTTTATTGTTGTTATAGGGGCAACATTAATACACACTCTATGAAAGTTTCAAGTGGCGTTGGCGTATAATCCTTTCCTTTCAACACGTTAATTCACGGAAGGGCATATGCTTAGGAAGGATTTTCGAAACCTCCCACGGGATCGCACGGTGAAATTGCAGGTAATCTCTAGTGCTTTGTTTAAAAATAAGTATGAGGTAAACATTGGCGACAGTCATTGTTTGCCCTAAATCTGACCCCTGCCGAGTTCATGATTGATGGTGCTCACCGTGATAGGGACCACGAACACGAACATAAAAGAATATCGATAAGGGGAGAACAGGAAACCATTAAGGCCATTGTTGGTTTGCTTATGTTGAAAATGTCTTTTTTATGTACCAAACTAACTACTGCCCTTGGCTTCACATTAATAAAAATGATAAAGAGTAGCATTAATATTGTAAAATTTCGTCAATATCCGGAATATGAATAATAGTAGACAGACAGATAGACGTAATTTAAATACAGAAATTTAAAAATGACTGTTTTGACGTCTGTGTTTATATTAGATAAAAAAATATATATTCCAAACTAATAGATTGGTGGCAAAACACACAGCCCATCTGACGTAAGGGTAAAGCTACAAACGCTTGTAATACACAGAAGAATTTCTCGCATGTTTGCACTTATTTTGCCAACATGGCGAAACATATTGTTTGAACATTATTTACATACTCGTAAATACGTATGTTATATGGCTGGACATACATGGGACTCGGTACGTATCTCTGCTGAACGTGGGCTTGCCAGGGTTGCTGGTTTGTTTAAATACAATCTTTTAACCTTAAACACTTGCAAAGCCAATTACATATGTTTTTCCAATTTTTTTTTATACCACTAAGGTGACAAACAAGCGTTCGGCCTGCCTGATGGTAAGCAGTTACCGTAGCCTATGGGCATTTGCAACACCAGGGGTGCCACTCTTGCGTTGCCGATCCTGTAAGAACCTCTTCACGCCTTTCTTGAAGAACCCCATACTGTAGTCCCCATCCTGTAATTATAATATAGGACGCAACCATGTACAAATATTAAAATAAAAATTCACACATGTAGTAACTATCATAATAACTGTTCAGTCAAATTATGTATGTGGGTGTAGTTGTTGATCAGCGGCTGTCTTGGCATGCTCACACTAAACTGTTGATGTCTAGAATCAGGAAACTAATATGGATTTTTAATCTCTGCGGCATGTTACTGGCAAAGTTTTAATGAAGCGTATATACGTTACTATTGCTCAATTGTAAACGAGGAAAATTTTATTTATTCTAAATCTGCATACTTCTGCAAAAAAACTGGTTAAACACTAAACAAACACAAACTATGTCTTATGAAGAAATAGAGAAGATGTCGTGTACTACCCAATAAACTGTTTATCCATTATATTTAACAACATCCTTATCTCTTCTTCTTCTTAGCGTTGTCCTGTTTTCTAATCTTTACAATGTATTATTATATTTAAGAAGGAGCGGAGACTCCTAAAACAGGTATTATTGTATACTTAAACGGAGTCTCCGACAATTTGTTTGTTTTCAATGTACAAGGATATTGAATAAAAATAAAATAATAAATATGTATAATATAATGTAACAGTTTATTATTATTTATCTCGCATCTTCTCTTTACGTACTATTTTACTTCAGTTTTTTCACTTTGTATAGAATCGTAGATACAAAGCTTAAAAACTGCAAACTCAACTACAGCTACATATGGCCTCAGCTGAGATGACCAAACGACGCTTACTAAGCTTTCTGGCTCTTAAGAAATTAATACTGGAAAACCGAAGGACTTCCAACGAATAGGTTTATAGTATACTAGCTGCTGCCCGCGGCTCCACACCCGCGTGAAGTCAATTAACGTAGCCTCTGTTAATCCAGATCATAATCTATCTACGTGCCAAATTTCATTCAAATCTGTTCAGCCGTTTAAGCGTGAAAGAGCAACAAACATCCATCCATACATACAAACTTTCGCATTTATAATATTAATAGGAGTAGGATTAATAAATGAAAATCAGTTTACGATTGGCCCACCAGCGGAAGCTAACGATAGCCAAAGGGGAGGCAATTGGGAGGCCAAATTTTTGATATGAATGGCGCAGCATGTGTATTTTAGACACGCTTTTTTTCATTACGCCTTTTCTTCGCCGACACTACAGGAAGCTTTTTGTTTTGCTAGACAATAAGTTTCCTAGAGCTGCTCTTCACTCACTCTCCTAGTGCCGACCTTATCTGGCACTACATCACTTCGGCCAAGTAAATTTGGGGAAACTATAATTATATATTAGGCGTGAAGTTATAGATATATAATTATATATACTGTAATATAATATCATAAACTATAGTTAAAGTATGCGCATGTGAGAACTTTCGTTTTTCTGTTACCGACTAACAAACCCCTGCGACACCACCATGTATAATAAGGTCCGAGCCATGTCCATAATGGCAAATTTATTAGCAACGTTAACACACAAGGACTGTGTATTACGATGTCATTAATTTCAGACAGACATTTGAACGCTTCGCGAACATAATCTGCGTAATCACTTATGGATATGAATATTGTAAACGCTTCTTACAGAGTCGTTAGATCTAGAGCAATGGTTCCCAACTTTTTATTGACCAGGGACCAGTTTTTTCGTTGTTAGCAGGGACCATAAACACAGAAAACATAAGCCTCTTTAACTTAAAAATAAACGATAACGCAGGAGTGACGCCTCTGGTGTTGCAAATGTCCATAGGCTACGGTGACTGTTTAACATCAGGCAGGCCGTATGCTTGATTGCCACCTTAGTGGTATAAAAAAAAAGATATGATTTTTATAAATTTTTACTCTTATAATCTCAAATATAACCTTCTTAGAAGGAAATTAAATTCTGTTTTGGACAAAAATATAGTAAATTGTAAAATCTGAAACAAATAATATTTAAAACATAAAATCTTTCGCAGGCAACATTTTCTGTTTTTGTGTTGGGAAACACTGTATTAGAGCTCAACATGACGTTATACTGCGGTGTATTAAGAAGGTGATGTTTCAGTTTTTGTCTCTCCGGCTCATCTTCGAATTATTTGCCACTTTGTACCTATTTAATTAACTGACATAAAGACAGAAAAGTACTGCTACTTAAACTACCCAATTCCCAACAAAATATACCCAACACTGTTTCAATACTTACAAAAGCTGATTTACAAATAAGCAAGGTTAGTTCTACGGTTAATAATCTGCTTTTAAATGATAAAAAGACAAAAGTAATTAAGTTCTCAACACCTAATGTAAGACAGGTGACTACCAATGTCAATGTTAATGGAACAAATTTAGCCCCTGTGGAGACAACTGTGTTCTTGGGTATAACAATTGACTCCAGACTACAATGGGGCCCACAAATTGAAAAATTATCAGGAAAACTAAGTTCTGCAGCCTATGCAGTGAAAACTATTAGACGGCTCACTGATGTTGATACGGCTAGAATAGTTTATTTCAGCTACTTTCATAGTATTATGTCATATGGAATTCTTCTTTGGGGTAACTCCGCGGACATTAACACCATCTTTTTATTGCAAAAGAGAGCCATAAGAGCTATCTACAAACTTGGTCCCCGGGAGAGCCTTAAAGAAAAATTCAAAGAAATAAATATTTTAACAGTCGCATCGCAATATATATATGAAAATCTTTTGTATGTCCATAAAAACATAGACTCATTTTGTAAAAAGAGTGATACTCATAATATAAATACTAGATATAAGCATAATCTTGTGTTACATGCAAGCCGTCTCCACAAAATAAGTAATTCTTTTATGGGGCAATGTATACGGTTCTATAACAAACTTCCCAGCAATATAAGAGAATTGTCAATAAACAAATTTAAAACTACTATTAAAGCCAAATTGTGTAGCAGGGCATATTATAAAGTATCTGACTATATTAATGATAAAAATGCCTGGGATTGAGTCGATCCAATTGTAATGTAATTAATAAATTATGTAAATTTGTTTGGATACCAAAAGGGGGATGCCTGAGTTTTTTGGCAGTATTTTTATCAGTGCTCACCTAGTCATGAACTGCACGGTAGGGAAAAAAATTGTGACGATTCCAAACAAATGTAGCCATTTTTACGGAATAAAAAGATTTTGACTTTGACTTTGACTTTGACTACGCTAAAGTAGAAACTAACCTTGCTTATTTGTGATGTGGGGTGCGATCGGCAAGAAGCAATTTTTAGGACACAACAATAATATCATCATATAATAAAATCACTGTAATATTTAATAAATTCACAATGTATTTTTGAATTTATTAATCAAATTGTACAAGTCATGTTTAGCTAGAAGGTCGGGCCACTGGACCGCAGGGGAAGGCCATAATACGAGTTCAGGAGTTCAGCAATTAAACCACGTGAGGAAAATATTATAAAATATGTCAAGTAATTTTTTTACGATTTTTATACATATCTCTTTTGATTCCGGCGGTAACATGTTCTGCTGGGATTACTTTGGTTATTTTAAATAGTATATTATTTTTATTATTTATCAACTTTCCATGATTTTCAGGCTGTCATTATTTTATATACCAAAAAATAAAATAAATAAACATCGCTATTTAATGTATGTGTAACAGCGATATCATACATATATTTCGAGCTTAAATAATTAAACTTGTACATTACCCTTTCGCCCGACTCCTGGTGCTGGCACAGATGCTAGTCCATCAATCACTACCTGCCCGATCTTTGCAGTCACAATAATAATAATGGCCCTTGTAATTTACCTTATGTTCGATGTAATGCAATCGCAAGGGTAAAGTAAATGTTCTGTACATGTATTCCATATTATCGAATTTAAATACTTCCGGTATACATACCTACTTCCGCATGTCGATACGGCAGCCGGAAGTGCGTGAGTTAATCATAATAAAATTTCAGTCTGTTTTCTTTAAATGTATTTTTTGTGTTATTTTATATTATTACTATTTTCCTTTTAAGTACAGAATTTACTTTCATTTATTAAACCAAGTATAGTCAAAATAATGGCAACACAAAAAACACGCAAACTTTTGTTGTCTGTTGTTTCCTATTTCGTTTTTATTATTAGATTATTTATTTATGCTAAGACATAAAGCGAGAGAATTTGTTGGTTTCAGCAGGTTTCAACGCATTTTCGAATAAGTTTGCATATTCTTGAAATTCCTTCCTTCCTCAATATTATTCAACATCACGATGCGCCCCTACCTCTCTTGAAAACACCCAGACCAAGACAAACAGACATGTTCATGCATACAAATATTTGTCCTACCATTTTGGTGGCCATTTCGAATAGAATCATTTTATTTATTTTTTGTTGAGACTTCCATAAATACATACATATAAGTTTTATTAAGATTACATTACTTCAATAAAAAAATAAACGCATATTAAATTGTAATAGAACTTGACTATCTGACAGACTAATATCTATGATATTAACATAGAAGAGAAAACAGTTTATTCCTGTAGTTCAGTTTCCTAAAATAACAAATTTAAGAAAGCTAATCAGGAGAATAAAAAACATAATAAGTACATGGTTACGTGCCATGCTATTAATTATGGCTATATCAATTTATAAGATACAATCAGACGTATGCCGTTCTGGGAATATCCAAAGTTCTCGGTATCTAATAATCGATGTGAGATGTATGGGGAAACTGGGAATATTCCCTTGATCGACACACCGTTATTCACAAGTCATTTTGGTAGCTTTGATTATTAACCTGTACTGTAGCCTGTACTATAAAAAATTATATCATGGTCATTCATGTACATTTCAGAGTTTATATCATGATATAAACTCTGAAATGTACATACAAAATAATCTAACGATGTACCTGTAAGATTGGCTGGCGGGAAAATAATCTCAAAGGTCACAGACGTAACAATCTAACCTTCGTACAAATAATACACAATAAGACATTGACAAACTCCAACACCAACACTCGTGGGTTCGATTCTCACACAAGACAAACATTTGTGGGCATGAACACGTCTGTTTGTCTTACCGTATATTACCGTAGCCTATTAACGCATCACTCGCGCGATGCCTCCTCTGCTGCTTACACAGCAACTCCTTGGGAACTTACTGGTGACCTCACTCACTCGCAGGAACACAAATACCCTCAAGGGAGTTGTTATTTGGCTACGGTTTTCTGTGAGGAGGAGGTACTTCCCCAGACGGGCTGCTTTGATGCGCCCTACCTCTCTTAAAACATTCACACCAAGACAAACAGACATGTTCATGCACACTAATGTTTGTCTTATATGGGAATCGAACCCACGAGCGTTGATGTCAAAGTGGCGTCTTTCACGACTGAGCCACTGAGCCCGTCACAATAAATTCGTCGTCTTAAGACATTAGTGTTTCCAAAATCCCCTGCTCTTCCAACTCGTATATTATATTGGTCACCACTGGAGAAGTCCTTGTCTGAACCTCCTCTGTAAACTGGTGGGTAGAGTCTGTAAAGGAGGTAAAGGAGGAGGAAAGGTATGCGTCCTCTGGTAACTAAGTGTAATATTAACTGATTTGTGCCAAGCCTCTTCCATACCTCCCAGTAATGTTTCAGGCATCCCCCCTTGAAAGCTTGGTGGCCCCCTGTATAGTCACTTGTTTTTTGTACTTGCTGTTGAGTGTTCCTTTTTGGCACGAAAGTCTCGAAAGTTGCGCATCTGGGAAGTATTCTGCCTATTCTTGTGTTCAACTTTTCCACCCCTATTACTAGAGGATGGCTGCCTCCTATCTTGTCGGTAACTAGGAAATGACAAATCAGTAAATAATAAGCATTATATAAACTGCCACGTACGGGTTATCGATCAAACGGTGATCAGTTGTATATACCCGTAGGTATTGTTGAATACGATCAGTGTTACATCTCATGAATGTTACTACGTTGGGATATATTTCACAACATGGAACTTAATTGCGTCACCATAAAACCAGTCATACAGTGAAGGTAATATTTATGGGCAAACAAAGCTATACGTTTTGACGAGTTCGGTGGCGCAGTGGTGAAACGCGCTGTCACGTTACTTTGACATCAACGCTCGTGGATTCGATTCCCACACATGACAAACATTTGTGTGCACGAACATGTCTGCTTTTCTTGGTCTGGATGTTTTAAGAGTGGTAGGGCGCATCAAAGTAGCCCATCTGGGGAAGTACCTCCACCTCACAGAAAACAGCAGCCAAATAACAACTCTCTGGAGGGTTGTTGTGTTCCTGCA
The DNA here is from genome assembly GCA_947507595.1 of Pyralis farinalis. Taxonomy (NCBI): domain Eukaryota; kingdom Metazoa; phylum Arthropoda; class Insecta; order Lepidoptera; family Pyralidae; genus Pyralis; species Pyralis farinalis. The sequence continues at coordinate 10,477,576 of OX382258.1, read as the reverse complement.
TGTGAACTGCCTTAGGTCACCAGTAAGCCCCTACGGAGTTGCTGAGTTAGCAGCAGAGGTGGCATCGCGCGAGTGACACTTAATGTATTTCAGGCGTTCATAGGCTACGATAACCGCTTTACATCAGGTGGGCCGTATGCTCCTATGCCTCCCGACGTGGTACAAAAAAAAATAGTAGGTACACGCTGTGGTCCAAGGCTAGTATTGCATAGCATACTTGAGAAGATTGGCTCTCTACAAGGCCGGCTGGTGCATGGTACTTGGCTCTGAAATTGGCTCGCTGTAAAATACTGACTGAAAAAAAAATTGTAACCCAGGTAAATTGATAAGCAGATCTCCCTGTGTAGTCAGAGGACCCAGAGACAAGCGACTCGGTATGACGGGTATTAAATTCTTCCAAAATCACTAACTTCGCGGAAGAATAATGCTCAATGATTTTGTCAGTCGCTATTCTACCAGCCTAACTTATTGATTTATTTGACTCGAGCTCTTGAAAACATCGTCTTCAACAGTCAAAGCCAACCACCAATGGACGTGGTATAAAAATGATCATAGACTATTATAACCACATCACATAAGGCAAACATTTTTCTGTTTGACACCGGACATAGTGAGTATATAGAACGCTAAGAAAAGTTTGCATGTACATACTTAATTGTAGTAACGCTACAAAAGTGCGAGTTCCGCGTTACGTTAAATAATAAATCAAAGAATAAAGCTCACCCTCACTGTATCCAAGCTTAGGACTCACAAGAAGTACTATAAGCTTAAGTAAAATAGTGAAACAACACTTAGTAAAATTGTAGGAATTGTGTACAATTACAATATTTAGTATTAAATTAATTTATTGTCATAATATTAGTGCACAATGATCTACAAATTTACCATTCCCTTTTAGTAGCAAAGAGTATGTTCTCCGCGGAATTAAGTAGAGTTAATTACCGGAAATTGCGCTGTGTTATATTTTCAGGGCTGTACAATACGTACAAAAATAAATGTGTGCGAAACATTTCATATGAAAGAAATCTATTAAATTTTGTATAAAAGAGTCTGTATAAATCAGTTTGGCTCGCTATATATTTTAGAATCAAAACCAAACCTGTCCTTTGGTGGCACCCATCATTTGTAGTACCAAATGACGAGTAGGACAGGTATATTTAATACTATCTATAGATATCATTCTAAACAGTATACTTAAATCCTGTTTTTGAAATATAAAAACCGCTTGTCTGTGTTTTTATAAATTTCTTTTTCAACTCTACATACATATAAGACTCGACGAGACAGTTTTTCGGTACTCGCATACTGAGCCGCTCGACCCACCAAGCAATTATGATGCTTCTTCCGATGATGAATCTTAACCAAACACTTATTGACTTTATTATGTGTCTATTTTGACGAGCTCGGTGGCTCAGTCGTGAATGACGCGACTTTGACACCAACGCTCGTGGGTTCGATTCCCACATATGGCAAACATTTGTGTGCATGAACATGTCTGTTTGTCATGGTCTGGGTATTTTCTATGTATAATAAGTATGTATTTACAAAAAAAAATGTATTTACGTATGTTTATCAGCTGTCTAGTACCCATACACAAGCTTCGCTTACTTTGGGGCTAGATGGCGCTGTGTAATTTGTCCGACAATATTTATTATTATTATTACGAGTATTATATCTTCACGTAAAATCCTTTGCCTATCATTACTCTTTAGCATTAGCTGCTTAATATTTACAATAAGTATAACATATTCTGAATACTGGTTGCTTACCAAAGCTAACACAAGGATTACGGTTGATGATGTGTACACTAAGGACAAGTGAACGAGATTGTATATCTTGGATATGCTTTCAGCGGGGATGTGAAAAGAAGAATAAGTGCTGGAAAAGAATGGTGCGTTAGGAAAACTTTTCGACCGTAAAAGCTTGAGTCAGAAGACACCACAGCTCGCTTTACATAACGCGGTGCTAGTTCCAACGCTAACATATGGAAGCTGGATATGGCAGAGAGACTTAAGGTAAAATAAAGTTGTTGAAATTAATGTTTTTGGTTCACAATACTCAAAATGTGGACCGCTTCGCAATAATGATGTTAGAAACAGAGTTACTCCGAAATATTATCGAAGTTAAAAGTAGAATCGGCATATGATTTCGATATGTAAAAAGAATTCAGGAGGAAAGAATGATAAGACACATTAAGGTAAGTTAAAGTTTTTAATGTTTTTTTTATTCGGTCCAAATAACATGTACAAATTTAGTTACTGTTACAACAGTACAACTAGGTAATTATAGTATTAGAAGCACTAGAAACAATACAGTATCGCTGGACTCCACACTAGGATTTCCTGTGTCGTGGAGACCAGACTTCCCATATAAATAATTGCCATAATTATTATAGTGTACGTATTTGTCTGTGTGTTAGTGTATGCAATGTGCTTAATAGAAGTTTAATTTGAATTACGTAGTAGGGTTTCAGTTTCATTATAGTTTATATTTTTAAACTATTTGTACATTTCAAGTGTGCGTTCTATTCTATTCATTTCTACGATATTTTTGTCGAATTTATATATTTTGGAGTTCTAGTAGGGGCTCATATATTGACTGGATTAAGATGAAGATTTAGACGTAGATTAAGCAAGCAAAAAGCAAAAATTGATACGAAATTACAATAATTTGCATCTGCGCCTAAACTTAACATGCCTATATCTCGGGCGCCAGATATACAATGCGAAAGTGGAAGGATGTAGGAGTTGTGGACGGCCAAGATTCGTCTACTGTAACTAACTTGGTAGTGTATAAACAGAAGGTGTCAGGAGTCCTAGAATTCAACGAGCGTGCACGAATAGAGATGCGAGTGTCAATGAAGCGAGTTAGGTGTATAAGGACCGCGTTAAATTGCGCTCAGTTATCTCTGCCTACTAGTCTGCTTGCTTATTTATTTTTATACATCATCGTAAAGCAAACAAATGTACGGACCTCCTGATATGGTTACCGTAGCCTATGAATACTTACGATATAAGTATCACCCTTGGTACCAACATATTAAATCCACAGAAGCTTACTTACTACTACTTGACTGACTTGCAGGAATAGAACAACTCATCAGGAGGTTGTTATTTTTTTTTATGGAACTAGACTGGCAAACTAACATGTGGCCCACATCAGATGGCAAGCGGTCGCCGCAGCCTTTTGACGCTCGCAACACCACGGGGATGTTACTCGCGCGCTGCCAATCTTGTGACCTAAGGATGTTTCGTCACAGTACCCTGTAATTTCTCTGCCATATCTCACCCTTGAAACCGAAACACAGCTATATAAATATAGCTGCTTGGCGGTAGAAATAGGTGAGAGAGAGGTACCCATGCAGACGACTTTTGTACAAAGACTCCATCTGGTAAAATGTTGAAAAAAAAGCTAATGTTATTTGGCTGCGATATTCTGTGAGTTAGAAATACTTTCCCAGTGGGGCTGTTTTGATAAGCCCTAACTCACTTTCGACACTCTTTGTTAATTCATAGAATGCGTGCAAGTGATGTTGGTTTTAACTCTAATGTGATAGTGTGTCACTTACGCCTAATTCATTGCTGAAATTAATTAAATTCATGTGTTAGGTGTGTGCGCTCGTATGAAGATTTCCCACTGAGAGATAGTACTTACTACCTTCTATATTCTCCAAAATCATTGCAAAGAAAGTATTGTGGAAGCGATTCTCACACAGGACAATCAATTGTGAAGGAAATGTATGTTTGTCTTGTTCTATGTATTTTCAAAAGTGGTAAAGTAAGTGTCATATGAATTCAAAGTACATCTACAGCCAAAAGTACGTATAAAATTCGGCGTCTACAGCTTCCCAAAAATATATTTATTTGAATTCAATTGTCGGCAACTTTTCTTACGGGCCAATTCTAAAGGAAGGAGACGATTCTTAATTCGACAGATTTTTTTTCTTTGTCAATTGTAGACCTATTTTGATTATTTTTTCATTGAAGTAACGTGTACAGTATTTTAAAAACTCTTGAAAAACCTGTGTCTAACGTTTCACCTGATATCTTCATCAAATGTGAATCAATTTTCATTATTATTAGTGAAAAATTAATGTTAATACCTGAAGATATAATAATAAACTAAAAAGTTGTGTAACAAAACTTTTTAAATAAAAAAGTGGAAAGTTTATATTAAGTAATATTAAGTCGACGCCTATTTACATACATAGTGTTGTGCCGGAGTCAATTCAATGAGATTCGTTCACTTTTTTATTTAAAAAGTCTTATTTGGCTAAATGTTATTGGCTTAAGGTCTTGTTTGGCTGAAAGTTGACGCATCAAGTCAGCCCGTTCGGGGGTTGCACCTCAATCTCACAGAAAACCACAGTCAAATACAATTCCCTGAGGATTGTTGAGTTCCTTCGAGTGAATGAGGTTACCAGTAAGACCCAAACGAGTTGCTATATTAGAAGCTGGGGGGACAACGCTCAAACGATACTTCATGTATTGCAAACGTTCATAGGCTACAGAAAGCACTTGATATTACCCAATGTATGTACATAAAATATATGTACATAAAAACTACACACAGAGCTGAACAACCCTGAGAGCGCATCGATATTTCCAATTCCTGCTGATAATATAACGCTCAATATTATACTGATACGGGATAAGTAGTTGTTATTAATATTCATCAATCTGCGGGTACTAATATAAATAGGGCCCAAATATATAATCCTCAGATGTTGAGAGATATGTTACATTTATACTACTTTTGACAAGCTCGGTGGCTAAGTCGTGAATAACGTGACTTTGACACCAACGCTCGTGGGTTCGATTCCCACAGATGGAAAACATTTGTGTGCATGAACATGTCTGTTTGTCTTGGTCTGGATGTTTTAAGAGAGGTAGAGCGCATCAATGCAGCCGGTCTGGAGAAGTACCTGCACCTCACAGAAAACCGCAGCCAAATAACAATTCCCTAGAGGGTTGTTGTGTTCCTGCGTGTGAGAGAGGTCACCAGTAAGCTCCCAAGGAGTTGCTGTGTAATCAACAGAGGGGGCATCACGCAAGCAATTAATATATCGCAAGCGTTAATAGGCTACGGTACCCGCTTTACATCAGGTGGGCCGTATACTTGTATGCCTCCTGACGTAGTATAAAAAAATATATATAAAGCAAAAGATTTTATTTGTTTGAATTCCTTAATCACTGTAACTACAAGTCGGATTTGAAATTGTTATTTTTGCCTTTGAATACTCAATTCTTGAGTAAGGTTATAGGTTATTCAACATCACGACACGACCCTTGGAAACTGAAGAAAAAGAAAGAAAGCCAGAAAACTCGTCTCGCGTCGTCTGTTCTCTTACCATCGTCTCTTAAAATGCCCTTAGGTCCGAGTAATGCCGGAGCAATGACGGTTGAGATCAAGAGATCGGCGAATTATTTTGCTGAACGCCGTCCCCAGTCTTTGATGTCCAGGTCGGAGCCGCTGGGACGCTTATGGGAAGTACAGACCTACACCTCCAGTTTCAGGTAGTACAGTGTGGACGTCGTATAAAAAAAAATCTTTATGGGCAAGACTTCGTTGATCAATAATCGTCCGGTTACTCGTCGTGCAGGTGAGGTTATTAAATGATTTATTAAATAATACGTGCATATTTATTTACAACACATTTATTAGTAGGATATAGATATATAGATAAATAGACAATTTAAACAGGTGACATACTATTACATAGTCATATTAAACCTACAGTAAATCGGACATTTTATCAAAAATTAAGAGTATTTGTTTTTAGTATAAACGGAGACCCGACTGATCAGGACAAACCATATCAACGGAATATAAAACAATAAAAATACAATATGATTATTATTATTATTATTGAAATACAAACAAGATATTTAAATAAGAAGAAACTACATTTTACTGCGAAATAATAAATTAACCCGAAATACATTAGAAAAGAAAATTGAGAGAAATGTAGCAAGGCACACATTTCTCATAAAATTTCGCTGTACTTAAATGTTTATTACATGAATTTCCAACTCTAAATTTATCAGAATATTGTAAAATAAACACCCAAATCAAGTACCTAGTTAATATGCAGTCGTACTAAATCGATAGTAAATCGGACATTTTATAAAAAATACAGAGTATTTATTTTTAGTATAAACGGGGCTCCGGCTGATCAATACTACATGCCACAACGATGAAATATACTTAAATTAAAATTTACTCTTTAAATAAATACGACTAGACATAATTTTACTGGGCAGAAATATACTGACCCAAAATATCCAGGAATGTAATGGAAAAATATCTAAAAGAGCCTTGTGACATTTCCCATAGATTGGAACATTTTTTTTTAAATACTATTGAATAATACGTGAATATTGTCACATCTTATTTATTAATGGGATATTGATAAATAGACATACAATTTAAATAGTTATATAATATATAATAATACACAGTCATCTTAAATCTACAGTAAATCGGTCATTTTATCAAAAAATAATAATTTTCATTAAATTTTCGATAAGACCGGCTGATCAGGACGTGTCATATGAACAAAATACAAAAATAAGTAGAAATTAATTTTCTTTTTACTGAAAATGATAATCTCATCCAAATTATATTTACAGAATAGAATTGGAAAATTTCTAACAGACTTACGACATTTCATACGATATGATCTGGATCTGGAGGTAATCGACAAAGTTCACGGTTGACCCCCTTAAGGACTATTCTTGCTTGCAGTGGTCGACCCTCATCATCGTCGACTTTTGTTTAATAACGTGCACAAATAGCATTTAATTGTTATAAAACAAAAAACTTTTTAACAGACAAGACCATGTATGCCTTTAGTTTCTTATTGAGTCAAGTGCGGGTTGAACTCGCGCATGTTGGGTCTGTACCGTAATAAAAATACTTAGAAAAAATGTTTTCGTTGTTTGTTGATTCCTTTTATTTTTAACTTTACTAAAAAGAAACGATATGAAAATTTATTGTAGGTTGATGATTTTTTTTTCAAAACAAAATATAAAACAAGTATTTAATGTTTAATTTTATGATGCTAATTTTAACAGTTTGCTTGTTTGTTTGTAATATCTTTAATGTACAAAAAGAAATGTGATTGCAAAATCTGGTATCTGGCAACTTTAAAGCCCCGAAAACAAATAAATGGTTTTGACTTATTGTTGTATTATTGTTTGACTATTAACATTTATTGATATTTTACTAGATGTGATGAAAGTTTGAAGCTATAAAGTTTAATGACCATAACAAAAATGTCTTTTGGAACTTGAAAAACCAACCTTATTGGTTAAAAAATAAAGGGATGGACTAGCTATGAAAACACGTACATACAAGGAAGGTTTGTTGGGTCAACCACAAACTATGTAGAATGGGTCTACCGGTCAACTATGTATCTAGGGTCAACCGTTGACGTGAATATACTGGCAAACCGGTCAACGTTGCCAGTATATTCAAGTCACATATTACCGCAAGCAAAAAACACTGAATGTTACTGTGAGTGATTAATGTCGCTGGCAATCTTATGTTTGTATCCTACCCACGATAACTGTAACATATAAAATGATAGATTACTCATACATACCTATGTTTTAACCTCACCGCAAGATGAAAATGTTTACTTAAATAGACCTATTCATATCTACTACGACTAGAATATTCATTATTTTTGTAACGTATCTACGATAGCACAGTCATGTCTTTTAAAGACGAAGGCAAAAGCAATAGTAATTCTCTGAGAATTTTCATTCGTATAAAACTAAATAGATAGGCCTTAATATATATTTGAGAGTTTCCTACGACCAAAAGGATATTTTTTATTAATAAAATATCCTAGATAGGATCAAATTAGAGTACCCCGTATAAAGAAGTCGACTGTTTTCAATGGCATACAATGATAATTACTTGTATTATATTGTTATTAAAGGAAATTAGTGTACTGCGTAATTTACGCCGTAGGAAATTCCTCACATATTATATGGTATATATTAATAATAACTAATTTACTAACACTTCAAATCTGGGCCCAAATTAGTATTACTTTGCTAAATTTTACACACACGTGATCTCATACTCGTCCTAACAATCGCTACTATGCGTATCTCCATTCAATCGGAAGAGGTAGTTATGCAGCGTTTATAATAATGATTATACAATGTTATATTAATTTGAAAATACTTATACTTAATAAACTTGATTTTGTTGTTGGTAATTCTAATGATTTCGTAGGTAGTGTTTCTTATAAAGATCCGTGATCTCAGTAATGCTTACAATATTATTTCATATATATTGAATATAGTTTAAGAAAAAGCGCACTTTAGATGTTTGTACGAAATCCAGTAATCTGGTCATAACATAACTTTATAAACATAAACAGCAATAGGTTCATATATTTATTTTATACGACTATCCATAAAATAGAAATATTACAGTTTTCAATAATTTCATAGAAATACGAATAAGTATAAATTATCTTTCTCGCGATATGAACGAAGACATTAATAACCTAAAATATAATATATACCGCTTATTCATAATTTTCTTCTTTTTTCTCTGTTTCTAAAGGCCGTATAGTGATGTCGAATAGCCTATACCCTTCCTTGAGAGTTGTGCTATAAAATGCAAAAGGAATTTTTCAAATCCGACTGGTAGTGCCAGAGCGCGTTCAACGAAACTCTTCTACTTTGCATATTAGTATTGATTAGACCAGAGATTGCCAATCACTTTTGTCCCGTAGATCCCTTGCCTATATATTTTTTGCTCTCCGTAAACCCTCTGCCTAACTAATGTTTTAACCTAACGGAGCTCTTACTTGTTGCAATCGCCATGAGGTTGATATAGACATCTGAGGGAAGCACGGGATTAGACTTTGTACAACGTATCCAGATAACGGCAATGGATGGCAAATACTTACAATTTAAAAAAGTTTCGTTAAACACGAGATAAAAATTTACGAAGTCGAATCTATTTATTTTCAAACCAAATGTTATACCTGTGTATTTTATTTTATTTATTCTATTGAGCAAAGTATAATTTAAATTTCAATCAATATGTACATATTACAAATTATTTTACTATTAATTATTTTAACATTACAAATTGCAATAAAAACCAAATTTGATCACAAAGTGCGCTCAATCCTAAAATAATAGATACAATCGTTTATATCTTAAACTAATACGAATATAAATAACATAATTTATATTTACACGAATATCCGAGTTCTATTACTAATTGAGTAGAAGAATTACCCATTAAAAGGGCATTTCTTTATTTACAGTAATCGAAATGCCCTAAACTATTAAACACCTAACTAAATTCGCGATACAGTTCATGATGCGTGAAGTCTCCGTTTGTTATATGTACATTTTAATAATGTATAAATATGTTATATGTATATATATATATAATAGTAATACTTATTCACTACGGGCAACATTCATCCTAACACCGCGTCTCGTAGTTTTACCACACATATGGGGAGTAACTTATGCATTTACATGTTTTACTTACGTAATTGTTGTGATTGGTAAAAGACAAAAAATATATATAAACTATTTTCTGTCGTTAATACGAATTTAATACATGAAGATTTACAAATATAACTCACTCATATGTATTAAATATATATATTATCAAAATTATATACCTATCTATATAAGAAATTTTAATGGCACAGAATAAAAAAATATTATGTGTGTAGCGCAGCATACAAAATCACATTAAATAAATTCACAAAAGGTTACAAACATATTTACTAATTAATCTTTCACACAATTATAATGTCTTCTTCTGAGCCTAAGCAACTTGACCTAAAATGTCTAATGAATAAAACCAATGTAACTTACTTATCTATCGCAGACGTGAATCGTGCACTTAGTATTTCATTTAGATATTCGTCAGAAGAAAATAAATGGCAGAAGGGTGAAATGTAAAAATAATATATTTTTTAGGATACTATTCTACAGATGTTATTTTCTTTACGTCCTTCGGCAATCATCGGATTTCTGAATGTACCTACCTACCTTGAATATTAATTTCCATGCCCATTAATTACTTTTATAATCTATAATATTACTTTAGTTGAGAACTACATACGTTAATGTTGTTTTTTATTTTATTTCCGTATGGTGTTCTAAAACTATGTTTTTAGTCAATTGTTACGTTAGCAACAGTAGGGTACCCACTACTGAATCTGAAGTATGTCTACTCAACGAGGTAATTTAAGTATCTTATAATAACATTTGTACAGACTACTCTAGTGTCCCATCTTTGCAATTTATATATATTTTAATGGGTCTTTTTAATATTTACAGACTTATAACCCGTGACCCTAAACGTAGAGATTAGCTCAGCAGCGTACCTACGGCCTCGTGGCTCAAGTAGGTATTCCTTAATCTACGCTTAATAAGTACATTTTGTATTATAGGCGGTAGTGTAAATTAAAACCAAGAGCCTATTAGCATTATTACTTGATGGTATATTTAGCAGCCTGAGGTGAAATGTAGAATGCGTTAGTAACTCGCGTTTATATATTCCGTACCGTCCATTATACATACTATGTATGTTAAATGGTAATATAAGACAAACAACTTTACATAAAACTCATTTAAGTAACGAAATGTTTATTAAGGAGCCTGTTATTAGAGTTCGCAAGTAAAACCTGACATTTCCGTGCTCAAAAATTGTGTGCCTGACAAAAATGTAAACTTTAGTATCAAAAAAAATTCAAGAGAAAGTAACTTTAGAGCAACAGTAAATGTATTATCGGTATTTTTCCAACTTCGGTGTTAATATTACCATTAGAAATAGACATGGTTAAATCTTGTTTTGAAAGTGGCAATCACAATACAGCACAGATCATGTAAAGACAATCAACAAAAATCTAACTATCTATCTATAACTTCACGCCAAATCCCTTGCGGGGTAGGCAGAGAGAACCGAGCGCTAAACGACTCGATCCTTGCAAAGCAAACCTCACTCGCCTCTCTAACATTCATTGCTCTTCTTACGCACGCTCGCCGGTTTCTAAAGCCATCACCTTCTAATAATACACGATCATATGGTAATGGTAGGTAAGTCTTGACCTTCCTCGTCTCCTAATACTTTCGCGTTGTATATCTGTTTCGTAAATCTTTCTTCCTGCGTTCTTTCTACATGTCCGAACCAACGGAGCATGCCTCTTCTTATTTTAACACTGACACTCTCTTTCAGATCAGCTCTGTTTCTAACATCATCATTACGAATACGGTCTACAAGCGTTACGCCACAAATTTTGCGCAATGCTCGCATTTCGACCGCTTTATTCTAACTTCATTTTATTTCAACAAAATCAATCATAATATAATCATATAACTTAGAAAGTGAGTACTTAAGCATTCAATAAGGAAGTAATATAATATAATGTAATATAAATATTTTTATATTTAAGTTTAGTATAAGTGAAAAAACGAAGCCCTTTGTTTAGATACCTACCTAAGTAAATTTGTAATTGTAAAATAACGTAAAACGTAAAAAAAAATATAATTACTGCAATACCTAATTTCAAGCAAATAATGAATTGAGTAAAATATAATTAATATATATAATTGTCTGCAAACAAAGTTTAAAACGAAAAATTTTTCCTTTTTGATTTAAAACCTTTGTCATTAATTTGACGTATGGGTTCTAAGATGAGATATAGGTAATTAAAATTTAAAAACCGAAAAAGAAATACTGTTATTTTTGTGTTAGAATTGCCCGCTTTCCATGTATATTATGAGGCTGTCTCTAAGCAAGTGTGATAAAAAATAATATTTATTGTAATTTCACACATGAATATATTAAGTACAGTACTCAATTACCAAACCTTTGTATATCAATTAACAGTTGCTGAACGGCGAGTCATATTGCTTCACTCGATGTTTTAGTCACTCTTGTAGCAAACAAAACGACAGAATTTATCGATTGTTTACTAACTTCTTTTGCTTAAGTACTTAACTACCCAATAAATATCATAATTTTTTTTTTAATTTACTACACTACTTATTTCAATTAAGATTGTCCCGTTATGTATTTAAATACCTACTTAATTAACTTACTTCTATATCTACTTAGTACCTATTATTACTACTTACGTAAAGATAGTACTACTCATCTGTACGTACAGTGCTGTGTGTGTGTGCTTGTGAACAAGTTTTGATTGCATGAAAGAGACGCGACAGGGGACTTCCTAATAGGGTCCCCATCTATAGGTACTGACAGGCCCACCACTGATACCTACTGAAACATACAAAAAGGCAATGAACAGTGAAGTTCATTGCTGTCCCGGGGGTTAAACTACATACAGCTGCCTTGGAACTCGCAACGAATTTAATCAGAAGAAATTTGTAGGAGTAGGAAGTTTTGGAATTGCTGATCTATAAAAATGTGTTTAAAAAGTATTTATTTGAAACATTAAAAATAGAAAGTACTGATATTTTTTTATAAAATGCTGTCAATTTAAATTCTCCGGTCGTAAGTTAATTTCTTGCAAAAAAAAGCTGTACCCTACGTCCTCGTAGGGCACACAGTCACTTTCTGTATATGTGCACGCACGCACAAATGAGTAGTTAGCAGTATCTGTACCTAATTATCGAAAGATGCCATTCCACGATATAACTAAGGATATCTACAAGTACATTATTTTTATATTTTGTTATAATTATTTATTAAGTAGTAGCTTGCGCCATTATTGAATCGAACCATTTTTAGTCTTATTAACAATACTTATTTACAATGTTCTTTCGTACAACACATTTTCATATGTTACCTCTGATATGCGCGACACACGTTTTCAAATTTACATGGTACTTAATCGGTTAAACGTAATTACTAATTTTATAAGTACATATTAAGCCTATGCATCAAAGAGATGTTATATAATAAAACATAAATTTTATTTAGACAAATACCTTGTTTAAGTACTATTTGTATATACTTAATTTCCGAATGAATACAAATACCTATGCATCTCGAAAATGCTTTAAGCCTAAATAAGCTAGACACACTAGCAAACCATCCATGCGCCGAGGCACTGTCGATTAATATAATTTCAATTATAATTCAAACCTATAATCTCAATTATAATCCAAAATTTAAAACATCACGTTTTCAATTTCTGTTCGAACGCTGACAGCGCATCTTCAGACGACGAAAATTGTATCCTTTTGAGCTGATTGTTTATTTTCGGAAAAAAAATGTGCGGTCCAGAAAGTCCCTCGTTCTGAGCGCAGTGTGGTCGTGGTGGAGCAGTAGCCCGCGGAGCCCTGTGTTTAGTCGCTTTTTGCTCACAACAGAGAAAACTTCTGCCAAGCATTTGGTAGTATACAATTCGGCGTTGATGCTTCTTTAGTACTGTAAAGGAATTGACACCAGGTAGCCAGTCAAATTGAAAAGCTCGCGATCAAAATCTTCCCCCCACTTCTAGATCGCTGCACTTTGGAGGGCGTTGATTCGTTTTGAAACACCCAACCGTCGACTGGCGCTTCGTTTCTGGATTGTCGATAAATCCAGGACTCATCACCTGTAATGATGTAAACACGCCGAGACGAGCCTGCTTCAAATTTGTTTATCATATCACTGTACCATTCCACCCGAGCATGCTTCTGATCAACAGTGATGTTGTGCGGCACCCAGTGTGAAACTATCCTCCTCACGCGAAGATGCAACTGCTGAATCTTGTGAAGGGTTCCCCAACCAATCTGTAGTATGTGCTGAATCTCCTGATACGTAACTCGACTATTGTCTTGGATTAATTTTTTCACTGCTAGCAAGTTTTGTTTTGTAAGAGCCGTCAAAGGGCGACCACTTCCCCCAAAGTTAGTCGACCGCGCTTGAATTAGTTATACCAACGATACACGGCTGCCTTGGAAGGGCCTCCATCCATGAATGCCATTTGAAGTCTATCGTACGATTCGTCCAGTTTCAAGCAAAACAAGTGTCAATTGTAAAAAATCATAACATGAAAATGTTCCCGGCGCAGATCAATTTTTCAACGACACGATAATTTAAATTAGCTCGCAAAAAATGTTTAGGGAAAATTTTAAATTGGAGTGTACCTATTTTTACTTATAAATAATTATATTTTCAAAATAGATTATAACTGGCCAGTCGCTAATACATAAAAACTTTTTTTCGCAATACTTTCTGTGTGGCCTGGTATAACATAGCTCACATTCACATATAGCTTCTCACCCCTTACATATGTACGCGGTTTTCCTTTTCCAACCCCAATACTATTACATGGGCTACATAAGAACTACGCAAATGGGAAAGTACTTCCAGCTTGCAGAAGGCTGCAGCCAAAAATTCTCTGGAGTTGCTGTTTCAGATTTTGGGGTTCATAGTAGGGTCGCTAGAGGACTGTAGGAGTGACGCTCGTGGGTTCGATTCCCACACACGACAAATATTTGTATGCATGAACGTGTCTGTTTCTATCTAGTGATATATAGCACACTGGGTAAACAGAGATATATCACTCAATATTAACCACTTTTTGATAAGAGAGGTAGGGCGCATCTACTGCTCGTCTGGGGATATACCTCCACCACACACACACACAACCGCAGTCAAATAAAAACTCCCTGGTTGTGTTCCGACGATTGGTGTCACCAGTAGACTTCTAAGGAGTAGCAGCAGAGGTGGCATCGTAAGTAATACTTAGTGTTGCAAACGTTCATAGGCTACGGTAACCGCTTTACATCAGGTGAGCCGTATGCTCGTATGTCTCCCAACTATAGAAGCAAAGCTGGTTGTTAACGATTACAACCGAGCGGTTGAAAACGGTTGTTTTTGTTTTTAACCGTTGTCAACGGTTGTAAATGGCTTGAAACGGGTAAGAACATGTTTTTTTTAAATGGTATCAGTTTTTCCTCCTAGCTAATTGATAGAATAGGCCAATTTTATGTAGGTACTTAATCGGTTTTTTTAAGTAAATTATTTAAAGATAATTTATATGTAAAGTAACTTTCATGAGATACTTCAGTGTAGGTAAAAGTACCTTTATTTTGAAATAATCACTTTCATTTGTTATTGAAGTAAAAACTAGGCATACGTATACCCATCTCACCCACGCACGGCATGCATGACATGATGCACGAAGTGGCAACGTATTGCACACACGACGACCCGTGCGCAATAATAATTATTACCAAGTTTCGTATTTTAACGAATGTATTTAGTAATTACAATTATCTCTACGTAGTATAAAACAAAGTTGATCACCGCCGCCTGTACGCTTTTAGATTTTTTAAACTACGCAACGGATTATATAGGGGTTTTTATCAATAGGCAGAGTAATTCAATAGGGAGATTTATATGTATAACAGGTACATTCATATTATAGTAGAGAAAAGACGAGAATTTCAAAGATTTTAATGTGATGTTGTAAAAAATATTTTTTGTGCGCTTACATTGCAAACGCTTAACTTACGAGATATATCAAAATAAAGTACAACGGAATTGAATTATGATATAAATTACGGAACAAAAACTGTAATAAAGTAATCTCTTTTTTAGCTCGCAGTCGGATAAACAACCGGTTTTCAACCGTTAATTATACGTTATCAACATCTACTTTGGATAAATATGCATTGTTAACCGTTGCTTTACAACTATACTCCCAACGTTGTGTAAAAAAAATGTAATCAAGTCCTAATTTCAAACGAACAATAGAACGATATTATCGTATGATCATACTACTAAGTATGCATACCATATGATAGTAAAAACTATACAAACAATAAAACAAAATAAAATAAAGAGGTTTATTTTCATTATTATTCCCCACATAAACAAAACAAAAACAAATCTATACAGTTGTACACCGTATGAAAAAAATACTAACATATACATTACATAAAAAAATAACTAATGGTATTTATTAAACCAAACAAAATAACTAAAATAAAATTAAGTTAAAACAAAACGAGTTATAATAAGAAAAATACACTACAATATAATTTTTAACATTTCTACTTTGATGTTATACCCTGACAATTAAAGTTGGAGACTTATTTGTAAAAAGAAAACAGTCCGGTGCATTTTATTTTTGACATCGAAGTTTTTCCATGAGATTAAATTACTAGTTTATAACTGCACGATAAATATTAAATTTCTAATTATTGAATTGATCGAGAATTCTATTTCGTAAGTTGTTATTGTTTTTTTTTTTTGTGTGACCATTAGTGTACCAATAAACAAAGTAAGCAAACTAAGCATCACGCACTAATGAAATCCTATAACTCCCACTTAGCAAATTTCGGCTGCAAAAAGGTACACATAGCGATACCTTAAGCTGGACTGTTTGACCTTTGTAACATTCATAAAACGCACGCATTAAGAGTAAAAATGGTGCTACAAGCACCTAAGATGACTTGTCGCTGTGTGTACATATCTATTTTATGCAAATATCTAACACGTTAATATCGACACAATCATAACACGTTAAGTCTATATTTTTTTCAAATGTAAAATATAACCCATAAAAGAATAATTAGCATACTACAGATAATCTTATCTAAATGAAGCTTTTGATTAAAAAAAGACTTTTAATATACATTCACATGCATTTATAAATCAACCCAATATATAAATGTTTGATTACATACACGTTTATTTTTTAAATGGTCAATTATAATGGGTCAGGGAGGCTGTGTAATAACATCCAACTCGACCATCTAACTAAGCTAGTTATTCAATAATACAAGGTGGAAAAAGTACCGGGTCCTGTGCGGTATTTATGTAACATGTTTGATTGATGGGCGATTGTTGACGCCATTGATTTAACTTCTCCATATCTTCCGACATTCGTGAAATCTTTTCCCTTTTCAAATACTCTTTATAAGAATGCCGATTATCGATTGACCGATTAATAAGATACATAATTACCCACAAATACTGAGTGCCACGTGCAGGGGAGGTTCGTTCCTGAATGTAGAGTCGCTTACGGCCGACATATTTAACTAACTGAATAAAAAAAGATCGCTTCGTCTCTGAGCTCATTTTAACTAATAATCAAAACTGTTAAATAATCAAAAATGCTTTTTGAACTACATAATGTCGTTCTACTCCAAGGCTCACTTGTGTTTTCCATCCCCTATCTATACCATAAAACCCACCATAACACATCAATATATACAGAATTATACAATAAGCAGTCCTGTAGACACCCTAGATAATTAAATCGACTTTGTGGCTCTCGGTACAACATATAATACTCGTATATTTACACACTTATTTTAATCATATCTATCTGCTAATATTACTTTCATCTATAGCTCATCCTAATTACTTTATACAAACTTGCTGTTATCCAAATGTTTAATTAAAAACGATGTTTGTTTTAAATCAAGAATTAAGTACTATGCGTTATGTCCTTAGTACGTTTAAGACCGCTCTTCCAGGAGCAAGTTATTCGCCTGCATTAGTAGCTGTTTGAAAACAGAAATACGCCAAAAATTTTTCAGTACCTCGATGAAAACGGCCAGTACTAATCTCCAAAAAGATGGTACTCCAAAAAAATACTAAACTCTAAAAAGACTTTAATGAGTGATGTTAATTTGGTTTTAAAATTATACTGTAAATGTATGGAAGGTAAGTAAAAAAAACTAATTAATGATAAGGTGTTTTGGTTATTTTTTTATTTTCTTGTCAAAACATAATTATAAATTTACAATTACATATAATATAATATGTAATTGTTAAAATTTTATATGTGTATGGAGTAGTAGAACTTAGTAGAAGAACTTTATTTTAAAAGTATAATACAAATAATATTTAGTATTTTCTGTGAACAATCAGGTATATATGCCAACTTGACTATTATGAAATCGTAACATTAATTGATTTTAGAATATACCAACATACATTTTTACACATTGATTCGTTTTTATACCACAAAATTTTATGAATTAAACATTTGGACACTTTAAACCTAGATTATACCCTAATTGAGGTGGATTTTACGTTGGTTGTAATAGTATTGTTTTTTTTATACTTTATATTGCAGTCTGGTGTTCTGTAACACCAGAATGCAATATGAAGATATGAAAGAAATACCATAACATAAAGAAGCTACAGCAACAACTCTGCCTACATCGTCAAAAATATTTTTATGCAAATAATAGAAATGAAACTTTTAAATTTATACAAGAAACCAACCAATATTAATTTGATTTTTTTAAATAATATATATATTTGTTTATAACTTATGCTATTAACGCACTAAAATATATATTTTAAGTAAAGTATAATAAACAGAAAACTAACCAGGCGGAATGCCGACGACAAACAAAAACAACTCGTTTAACTTATTTTGCGCTTAGTATGTATGTATGACGATAATTAATATAACCCAAAAACTGACGAGATAGCCATGGGGCCATGGGGGGATAAGTTGTGGCCCAAATTTTGTTGATGACGGGTAAACCCTGATTGACGTGTAAAGGTTGGAAAGTTGCAGCTATATTTCATCCAAATTACGAACTGCCAGTAACGCCTTTCTACACAAACGTGTTTTGCACTTTTCACATATTATAAATAAGTGAACAGTCTTTGTTTACGACAAACTACCATTTGAAATAATTGTAAATTATAAATTATAAATTAATATTTCTATTTTGAGTTTATTATCGGTCGTAAAAATGAATGGTCGTACGTAATTGGAACCGCGTCTCATTCCCACATTCACATTCTGTTTAGTGTAATATTTAAAACGCAACAACATAAACTATTTTCATATAACTAAAACTTTACTTTGTTTACCACTTAAGTTCATTTAAATCAAATAATCAATTAATAAAAGTTTTTTTTATTTACTAAATTGACTTTAGAATACTCCTGTTTTCTTGCCCAGCCGATGCTCTGTCATGCAATGACGCATTTTGTTATTAAAATTGGAAGGCACTGGTGTTATGTACCGTTCGTAATAATAGTACTGTGCAAAAAGTAAAATTACTTGTATGTACATACACTCAAATATACAATGAGAGACAGACGGTATTCATACTTAAGCCAAATTTCAGATGTATTTGACAATAGTTGACCTATTATATGATGCATATTCGATTCAGACGTATGTTACATTTTACCGGATTTTATAGGCTACATAAATTCAAATAATTAATTTTATATCACAGAAAGTTTGGCTGGAGTATATATACCCACTATAATCAACAAAACAAAAATGAGTTCATTATATTAAAAATCGACTACGATTTAATATCTATTTAGAATTAACTTTCAGCGCCTCCAAGCCGTGTTGGAAATATACAATGTAATATTGTTAAATGCTAACATATTAGAATTTTACACAAGTCGACTAACTCGTTAATATTACTTATAATAAGTTATTGAAATAGTATATTTTAACGTCTCAAGGCTAATTGTAAAACGAAGATCATAATAAAATAAGTAAATAATAATATTTTCAAGCGACTATTTGGCCACAAAAATCATATAACACGAAACAACTTGAAAACAAAATTAAAATTAATAATTGAACGCAGGAAGTACAAAGCGAAAACATTCGTAAAACTAAATAAAATAAAGCTTTTTAATAAGACATACAATCTTGAAATTTAACGCTAATTTTATATAATCAACTTATTTAGTATTACTTTAATCGAATCTTAAGTTTAATTATAGACTATTCATTGAATCTTACTTGTCCTACTTTATAAACAAAAATCAGTCCGTAATATAAATCGAACTTTTGTCACCTTCTATCCAAAGGAATGAAATATTTCGAAGTCTTCGCCTTTGGATAGAAGGAATCAGAACGAAAAAAGTAATTTAGTTTTCGTTACACAAAAGAATCTCAACGAATGCTAAACTGTTCTTACTATGAACACTGTTCTGAAATTAATTTTATAAAAACTGCCGCATTATGAATGAAAATTTCATGATTGAGTAAGAAAAATATTAAATTGTCCAACATTTGCACTGCAATTTGGAATTCAGGTGTCGGGATTAGGCTAGGATTGTTATTCTGCGGTTAAATTAAGGTTAAATTAACACTTCTTATACATACTTGAAAGATAAATAAATCGCGAATAATGTCGTATAAGTGATGAGAAAAATTTTGCGATGTAAGTTTTTTTTTACTTTCAACTTTTTTTATGAATAATTAAGTGTAACTAATTAACTAATTTATCAATGACATTTATTCTAGGCTTTTCGAATTGGTATTGCAATTTAACCGATTTCCAAGACTATTTAAAAGCCTAGCTATTGTAAAATACAAGCACCGTAATAAAATGTTATTGCATCTGGTTTCAATTACGCGGTATTTGATTACAAAGTAGAAAGGACAAGTAAGAAAAAAATAATTCATGTTTTATATTTAATTCATGATATCCCATGTCTACAACTAACACTTGCCCCTGCGAAGTGATTGATTTCTTAGATGTACGAAGCTGTTATATAAACTGAGCATCATGGCTAATCCAGTCAGCTCAGTTAGCCTAAGCTAAAATTCTTTAGGAATCTTTTCACAAAAGCTATTTTTTAACGTAATATATTTTTATTGAGATAAAGAGATGAGACACCAATATATATCGAGAAAGTATTTTAAAAACGATCTAATTAAACAACTCTGGAAATAATTAATAATACTGATATCAGTTTCCACATTTGTGAGCATCAACATTATTTCTTACTTATAGTTTGACAAAAAACGGTTGAATGGCAGATAAAAATATTTTCATACGGTAACCCTAAAGTACTTTTGTATGAATAATACAATGTTGATAACACGATGTTGGTAGTTACAATAAATTTATCCCAATTCAGTTCATTTGGTACCGATTTTAACTTCTGTCACATTAGATTTCAAATCTTGAGTAATTTATTTGACACATACTTGTGAGGTTTATTTGACATGTAGCATTCTCGAACAAATCTATAATTTCGTCTTGAGCCGTTATCATTGTATAGCCAAATAGAACCAGTGTAATGTTCATCCATATTTATATCGATGGTAATACATAACGCGACTTTAACCCTGTTCTATCAGAACGTAACTGATGATATGCGTAATTTTGAACCTTTTAAAGTGTGCATGTAAGTGGCCAATTACGGCATTTTTTATTAAAATAAAGTGGTAGTCTCATCCTTTGAATATTGTTTGTTATACTTAGTCTTACAGAAATGTTACTCATCAACTTAAATTACATTAATCAAGCTACAAAGATGTGTGCAAATCTTAGCTAATAACTAACTTTGTATTATTTGACGACGCTTTGCAAATTATTCTTAAAAATAGTACTGGCCCAAGCACACAAAATATAATTATTATTACTAATAATATTGAAAAATCTATAGTACATTTTATAGTCTGTCGCAGTGAAGTAAAATACCAAATACATGCACGGTATGCTACTAAAATGATAAAAATCGTATATAGCTACTTATATTTTATTTTATTGTCAAGAAAAGCGAATTATCTGTAATATGTATATCCTGTACATATAGGATAGACTGAACATTGTACATAATATGTACTATACAGCCCAAACAACACAAAGTTAGCCCAAAAATAAAAAGAAAGCTATGTTGTATCACTCTGTTGACGAGTATGTCATCTTGTGACAACTTACTTCAATATTCTAATGTATTTTTATTTACACTAAGTATATTATTATTGGATCCACTGACATTATTATATAATGAAATGTACTTCTTATACAATGCGCATTTTCGCTGAGCAAATTTTAAGGAACGACTGCACTCATAATTACAAACGACTTTATCGATATAGATACTCTAGAACTGAAAATTGGACTTCCAAAACAAAACACACCATTAAGAGAACGGTTTATATGGAACTCCGAAATATTTCCATCGATTTAAAAGTTGCTTCAGTAGGAATCGTTGCTCGAAAAGATGAGTTCTCTCGCCACCTAAAAGCGAAATACTCCGTAAGTGCGTATACACTTATTCTAAAACATTAACGAACTGTTAATATTTCAGAATAAGTGAATACGAACTTACAGTATGGCAGCAATTTAGGGTACTGATGGAGCTCCTAGTTTAGGTTTCTTCGAAACACAAAATGTGATTTTTCGAAAGGGACAGTTGTAATTTCAGGTATAATATCTGTCAATGGATCTAAAATAAATTACAATAAATTTATACTTATTTACTTACTACATATTTTTCATAATTAGCGCAAACGCACTAAGTGTTTGCTTCCACTAATTATGAAAAAATATATTTACAATCCTTACTGCGAGAGAGGTGCTCAACCATCGGTATTATTTTGAAAATAAGAGAAAGTGTATTTAATTAGCTTTTATTCGACGACGGGGAAAAGCAATACAAATGTGTTATTGTATAAATTTTCTCATTGTTATTCTAAATAATACCGAGAATATATTGAATGCTGCTGCTTATTTATTTTTATATACAAGTTATCTAGTTATATATCTCTTGAAGGTATTTAAATACAAATTAAAAGTATCCTCAATGGTAAACTCAAGTCGAAACAGGTAAATTTTATAGTATACATTGATCAAAAACTATGTAATCAATTTCAAAGAAATGAAGAAAAAACAGTCAAGAGTTTGAGAAATTTGATTTGTTCACCTTACTCAAACTTTCGACTGGTTTTTGACCGAAATATTTTCAAATATTTATTTTTTATCTTTAATCTATTTTATATTTTTATTTAATATCATTAAGATTAGCAGAATAACGGCGCCACCGCTAAGTTTTCGCGAAAAATAACGAGCTATAAAAATACTTTTCTAACTAAAAAGTATTTTAATAAACAAATAAGACTTGGTATGAGAACTTCGTAAACTTTTATTTTTGTATATACGTACCTTTAAGCTATACTAACCTTACTTGCATCTGTTAGATTACAAATACAATCTTACTTTGGATATTTTTAAAGTGGTCTGTCACCAAATTATCAAACAGTTATAGATGTTCATGGTGGCAAGAAACAAACACCAATCACGTAAAGCCAATGGCGCCATGCGCTACGATTTAGGTACCAACTATAATAATTTGCTGAAATTTGCAAGTTTTTTAGCCGTGCTATGTACTTTGGCCTAATGTATCTAAACACGCCTCTGCATTCTTAACACTAATGTTATACTTATCTAGAGTTAATTATTAAAAATATATACTTTTCTTATTAATAGTAATTACAGACTACACAATCGTTCGCTTTAGTGGCCACCTTAGTCGCTATCTTAAAATATAATAGCATTTAATGCTGATTTAATAATTAATTCAAAAAGATCGCAACTTAACGTTACGTTACATTATACAAACTAAGAATAGATTATACGAATCACGTGTATGTTACTCGTACCATAATACTTACAATTAATTATACATATATTCGGCATTGGGTCACTTTTTTCACATTGTACCAATTTCTATTTTATTATCCCCACTTATCGTACTTATCCCCATCATATCATAAATGGCGTGGTTTTTCATATATTTAAATGTTAGGTTTAGCTTAAAATTCCTTTACTTATCTCCTGGATTTTGGTGGTATTTCTTGGTTTACCGAGAGCTGAAATTAGGGTTGTCACTTTTGAATAATATTATGTCCACCGCTGCTTTCTATCACATTTCATACGCTGGACAAAACCGTTTTTTTAACCACTTAGTACGCCTGATGGGATACCTTCTGGTCACTTACATAGAAACAAAATGAAAATTAGGCTAAACATGAAGCCGATTGATAGAACTGATTTCTCTTTTTTAGTATATTATACACGACTTCGTACACATACAAATAGTGCATTTAATCACATGCAACACGAAAGAAGATGAAACTTCAAAATCGAAAAATAACTTAATTTACACACAATCACACAAGTGTCGAGTAGAGACTGTACGAGCTCTTTTTTTATTTTATCACGATTTCGAAAACAATCCGATGGTAAGTGTTATTATTATTCATGAGTACATTTACCTCTTATCGTGTCGCAGATGATTAAATACTACAAGACTACATTTGACATAGACATATAAGGAGGAGATACATAAAGTTATGAATATTTAGGATGGATAATAGAACAGAAAATGACCCATTTTCTGTTCTATTATCCATCCTAAATATTCATAACTGCTTGAATAACCAAAATAAACAAATAATATAGTTATTAGATTATAATTACTATGTTTATAACGTTTCTTCAGTTGCTCGTCCAGCATATGTAAATATCACCACTGCATTTAGAGATCATCCCAAAATTGGGAAGTATACCAACTTTTTCAAAGAAGGAAAGCTATAGGAATAACAATTTCAAATATTGACAACCCTGCGTGTTGAATAAAATTTCAGATCATGCATGGAGGTATAAAATAAATTGTAATTTCTTACGAGTCTAAAACGCATCAGCCACAGATTAGGACGAGTATCATGAGATGCACGAGTGCCAACGCCAAACAACTATATTTTTCGCTGTTAATTTTTTTATAACTATCTAAATATTGAATAAACCTAACACTTATTATAACACAAATTGTATAATCTAATTATACCAAAATATATTTACCATTGAATGATAAAGTACACAATAACATACATATTTTTAATGATGTCCTTAAAAATCCCTTCAGAAGGGTATTCTAATAGAGAACTATCAATAATAGAAACAAACTAGTAGTTTTACAACTTAGAATAAAAGTTTAAAATTAAACAACGCAAAATGAAGTAAGGGCTCAAGAGAATAGAGCCGCGTTCTACATATACCGATAAACGCTTGTTTGATTAAAAAAAAATTTCATAAATAAATCGCCAACACAACCCCCCTCCCTTCTTACTTCCCTTAGAACCATTCCACAATAAAAGAAAATAAATACAGTCGAGTTATGGTCGACATACAAATGATTGAAATAATGATGGCAAAAAGCAGAACAAATTGCTTGATAATTTGTTTTACGCAAAATAATACCTGAATCTATTAACTTTTAAAACTGATATCATAAATTTAAAAAGGTTTCGCTTCCTCCTGCTTGACCAGCCCCAGCTCCTGGAGCATGGCGTCGATCCCTTCTGGCATTCGGCCCTGATCTAGTTCCAGATTCCATTTATAAAACTGTAAAATATATAAAACACTTTATAAATAAATAGGTAAAGCAGTTTAATATCTTTTCTCCTCTGTGAAGTTCCACTTTCTTTTCTTTTTTCAAACGAAGGTATTTGTTTAGAAGTAAATATTCTAAATCCATTGGGATTGGCGGGGTTTGCTACCTAAGCTTAAGAATTTAGTGAAGTACTTATTTTTACTTTACAGCGGCTGCCGTCAGATCTACACAACCCAGAGGGAAAACCGAAATAATTCGACATATATTTTCTGCGACGTGTGGTGTGGTTTCCTCGCGACATTTTCATTCACCACCAAGCAAGCGATAATTAGAAACATGTACATTTATCCGAAAACACAAATTTAGTGGTAATATGCTCACACCAGGATTCGAACTGAGGATCTGTCGATTCTGATCCACTTTAACCACTAGGATATTAGTGCTCTCATTCTAGCGTTACGATTATTACCAAGTGGGGTGACAAAACACCAGTAATACTCCTTGGCAGAGCGGTCGTGTTCATCATGAGCGAGGGTTAGAGGCACAAGTTGCTCGCATCACAATGTCTCGTCCGTTTTGACGCACTTTTGGTGCATTCGTGCAATGAGCCGCCTACAGCAAACTTTATGTGATCGGTCCATCGCATGGGTGACCTGCCTCGCGATCTTGTAACCTTGACTCTACCTTGGACCACCATGCGTTCGATAGTCACATTTACGACTCGAGGCCTTTAAAGAATGTGGGTTTGTACTATGGTAGATAGACGTTTCTTAATACCGGGTTCCTGTATGCAGAGCCACGGTAACAGATTTCAATCAGGCTATCAATACGTTTGTTAGACACGACTTTGTACAAAATAAATTTAATAAAGGGCGATTACCGAAGTTGAGAAATTGAGCCGACGATGAATGGCGGAGGATGCCGAGAGTTGCTATATCAACCCACACTCATCCCACTGCTGGGATGAAATATATCTGTTCTCTCGAAGAGATCATTACAAATCCATCACGAAATACGCAGTATGCACTTAAGCGTTTGAAATTTCTAAGCTCCATTGTGAACGAGCACAGACCAAAGTGTTTTTAAGCTCCTGAAAGCCACCGACTTAACCACTGTCACCTATCGACAACAACCGAAACGCACTAGGTACTTAAAGTAACCTGCAAGACACGGTGGAGCTCAGGTAATTAAATCCATCCTAGGACAGACTACGATCGTACGGCTTGCGTGTACACTTAGAGTAAGTATCACGCACAACAAATCCATCGAGCTTATCAAATTCACCTTACCAAAATGTTTACATTAACAAATTTTGTTATGCCACTCAAGAGAGTGGAGTAGACGTAAAAATAATTCCGGCAACTTAGTCATACGATAAGATTGCGATAACAAAACATAAACATTTAGTAAAAAATAATGTCCATACGACAAGTAAACAGATAAATTGACCTGGGCTCACGAAACGACGTGACTTTAATAATAATAATAATAATAAATATTGTCGGACAAATTACACAGCGCCACCTAGCCCCAAAGTAAGCGAAGCTTGTGTTATGGGTACTAGACAACTGATAAACATACATAAATACATTTTTTTTTGTAAATATATACTTATTATACATAGAAAATACCCAGACCAAGACAAACAGACATATTCATGCATACAAATGTTTGTACTGTGTGGGAATCGAACCCACGAGCGTTGGTGTCAAAGTAGCGTAACAACGCGTTTCACCACTGCGCCACCGAGCTCGTCAAACTTTGGTGATTGAAGTTTTGAAAAGATGGACAGACAGAAAGTGAAGCATTGTGCCATTGGTCCGCCGACGAAGTCAATATTATAGAAACATTTTTTTTTATACAACGTTGGAAGGCATATATGCATACTGCCCACATGATATAAAATGGTTACCGTAACCTATGGACGTTTGCGCCACTCTCCATGCCACCTCTGATGCTAACACAGCAAATTCTTAGGAGCTTACTGGTGATCTCTTTCACACGCAGAAACACAACAACCCTTAGGGGAATTATAATTTGGCTGCAGTTTCCTGTGAGGTGGACCGGATCGGAGATTACCGAGATGGGCTGTTTTGATGCGCCCTACCTTTCTTAAAACACTCAGACCAGACAAACAGACATGTTCATACACACACAAATATTTGTCGTGTGTGGGAATCGAACCCACGAATGTTGGTGTCAAAATCGCGTTACTAACCACTGCGCTACCGAGTTCGTCAAAAAAATGTGATAAGCATTCGGCATGCCTGACACTTCGTGGATTTACCATGATTAAATCGTATTATGATAGGTAAAAATGAAAGGTAAAATTGACTGACAAAATGTACATGTATAGTCAAACCAAAACGATTTTTTTTTAATCGTGGAAAATGCAATAAATGCTCACCCTCGCGAATCTCCACAGGAGCCAATTATGTACGAGTAAGGAATATGACAATTCGATGGCGCAGTTGCGCGTGTCATTCTAACCAGACAAGCAGATTAAGCAACGTCGACGGCAGCCTGCCTATGGATGTGTTTATCTATCTTGAGCTTCTCCGAGGACGGCACGTTAAGTCATCGGTCCCGGCCGTTGTCGATAGGTGACAGTTGTTAAGCTAAGTCAGTGGCCTTTAGGCAGCTTGAACACTGGCCTCCCCGCAAATCCGCCATTTAACAGCGTGGTGGAGTGTGCTCTAAACCCCTTCGGTTGAAAGGGGACCCGTATCTCTGCAGTGGGATGAATTAGGGTTGGTGTAGTAAGGAATAATTCTGAGAAATTCTGTTGTGATAGTTTTCCAATTGAATAAAAAAAGTATGAGCAAGCTCTTTTAAGTTTAGCCACTTCGTTCCTTAATCCAAATTTAGTATACAAGAAACGTATAGTTGATATTAATTGATAGAACAAGTATGACGAGCTCGGTGACGCAATGGTTAGTATCGCTACTTTAACAACAACGCTCGTTGGTTCGATTCCCACACAGGACAAACATTTGTGTGCATGAACATATCTGCTTGTCTTGGTCTGGATGTTTTTAAGCGTAATGTACGCCGTCTCGTGAAGTACGTCTACCGCACAGAAAACCGTAGGCAAATAAGAACTCCCGGGAGGGTTGTTGTGTTCATTTGTATGTGAGTGACTAGTACTAACTAGTAGCTCCTGAGGAGGAGCTGTATTAACAGCAGAGAATAATAATGTATTACAAACATTCATAGGCTACAGTAACAGTTTACGTAAGTTGGACCGTATACTTGTAGGTCTAAGATAAGATAAGATCTAGATATAGACCCCATGCTTGTAGGCCCAAGATAAGATAAGATCTAGATATAGACCGTATGCTTGTAGGCCTAAGATAAGATCTAGATATAGACCCTATGTTTGTAGGCCCAAGATAAGATAAGATCTAGATATAGACCGTATGCTTGTAGGCCTAAGATAAGATATAGACAAGATCTTGTTTATTTTTACGCAACAACGTTGCTATCTATCAAAAACTACATTAGAACATACTCGTATCACTTTTATCGTTGAAATCTAATTCGAGCGCTTTAAGCCTGAGTGTGCTATAGAGTTATGATTTCATAAAGAAAGACGTATGGTATGGACGCACCTTATCAAGTTCTTTCCGAAGCGCAAGAACCGACCGCTCCCTGTCGGCTACCAGCTCCTCGAGGTACTGGTAGCGGAGCTTCTTGCGGGCACGACACTCGCGCGCCGACTGACGACTACGTTCTGTAACACAAAACAGTAATTACATAATTATTTTAGAAGTGGACCGTCTAGCCACTAGACGGGACCGGCTTATCGGGAAAACCGACTATTGGGACATTTAAATCGGCTGTTAGGCGTAGAACGCCCCTTTCTTTAAATGTACCCTTATAATAAAATTTAATTAAAAATTTAAAAAACCCCCGACGCAAATATAACCTATATGATATACACAAAAAACACTCTCGATTAAGTCTCCTTTTAAACAAAAAAAAACAAAATCACAATCGGTTCATCCGTTTCGAAGCTACGATGACACAGACATATACACAGATACACACGTCAAAATTATGACACCCCTCTTTTGCGTCGGGGATTAAAACAAGTCTAAATCCGCATGTGTTATCGCTTTTTGTAAGACGGGTTACATATAAACAAGAATGTTACAAAAAATTCCGTCCCGGATTGATGCCGCTTTCACGCAATTCCCGCCCCTGTAACTGTTGGCTCCTTTTCTAGAATGCCCTTCTCGCAGAAAGTTCCTTTCTTAGAATGTACCTATTTTATCATGCCAGGTCATTGAGGGGCCAAATAATATATTATAATTACTAGCAGTATACCACAGCTTTGCTCGTGTAGGAGTAGTATATTTGCAGAGCTGCGTTAGCCAGCGAAGCTTTATAACCGAGAAAATTGTATTTTTTGCAGTTTTGCGGTTTTCGACTGTTACACGTAGTAACTCCTTCAGTTTAGAAGCTAGAGAGCTGATTTTTCGACGTGAATGTACCTTAAGTATTGTAGATTCCCCTAAAATAGATTAAATTTCGATTAGCGGATTTCGATAAGTGATGTTATCGCCCGAAAAACCGTTCCAATACAAAGTCTATTGGAGCGCGTATGGCGAGCTCATTTCAAGTTTTGCAAATTTATATTCCGGGTCAAATTAATTGTCAAAATATTTATTGACACAAGGGTTAGGGTTAGAAGCTCTGCTTACGCAGCTTGCTGTTATTTACTTATTGTGCAAAAGCAGCTCTGCCAATGCGCCGCCCAGCTCCCCTAGTTACATTTATATACAATTTAACCAACATTTATGCTAATATTAATTTCGTCCCCTAATTAACCCCCTTACAACCCTCAACTCCCATATAAAATAAGGACGAACTGACTGAAAGGACGCTTCTAATTTCATGTCAACTGGTCTAGCATCAAGCACAGGCCACACAACTGCTAGCTTTTGTTGCTACCGTTCATAGTCTACAGTAACCGCTTAGCAAACAAACATACGATCCGCCTGATGTACAGGCGGATCGTATGTTTGTTTGCTATCCGTCGTAGTATAAAAAAAATATAGATATAAAAAAAAATTCAAGTCACATATTGTAAAATGATTGAGAAATTATATTATAGGCAAACACTCTTCAAAATTCATTGCAACTAGAATAAGTAATGTATATAATAGAATAAATCTTTATATAAGATGACCAGTAGGACAAGAAAGTTAATTTATACAATGAAACTACTGCGTGATGTTGCACCACTGACCTTACTGAAAACCGTGTACATCACTCTATGTCAGTCTATTTTGACATATTGCATTCTAGTCTGGGGGGGCGCTGCTTCTACTCATATGCTCTCACTTGAAAGAGCCCAACGAGCAATTCTTAAAACAATGTTACAAAAACCCGTACGTTTCTCCACGACTCTCCTCTATCAGGAAGCTCAAGTCCTTAGCGTTCGTAGACTATACCTGCTTGCTGTTGCTCATTTTACCCATAAAGAAGTGTTATTGTCTGCAAACTACACCAATTTACTCAAAAAAACGTACTTTCAGGCTTCCGCTCCCCAAAGTAAATTCAACGTTTGCCAAAAGATTCCTCTCTTTCAGAAAGCCTTTTATTTACAACAAAATCAACAGGAAATATAATCTCCATTTAGATATGTAGCTACAACACTAAAATGTATCCCCCGATTTTGTTATCATCACTTTTCTGAATTGCCTCCCACTATGGAAGCAAATTTAAAGACATATTCACGACAAACAACTGGAACATTTAGGAGTGTGTATAAAAGTCATAGACATTTTTTTTTTCGAAATATGACGTCACGTCCAAAATGTTCTCTGCCAAACCGCATTTGCGCAGCGTGGTGGAGTATGCTCTAAAACACCTTCGGTTGAAGGGAGACCCGTATCCCTGCAGTGGGATGAGTAAGGGTTGATGTAGCCCAAAATGTTCATGATCTACTGAGACAATATTCATAAAACGGTTGAGATTTTTTTACAATGTCGGGAGGCATTCAAATGCTTACGGTCCACCTGATGTAAAATGGTTACCGTAGCCTATGAACGCTGTGGACAAAATCCGCATTCCAGCGTGGACAAAATCGCGATCAAATAACAAACAAAATGTTAGTTGACATGATATTATTGGTATTGCCAAGTAGACGTGTATAATAATTGTATTTGACATCTGTCACGACTTCTATAGTATTTGTATTTGACATTTGTCTTGTCTGTATTACATTCTAATAAACATCACGGCTCCAATGTGAATGATGTTTTAATTTTAATCCAACAAAACTTCACCATCCCACCGAGCAAATACAACATCGCCCACGCTGGTAAAACATTAAGTATCATTCGCGCGATGCCATCTCTGCTGCTAACACAGCAACTCCTTAGGAGGCTTACTGTTGACCTCACTCACACGCAGGAACACAACAACGTCCTGGGAGTTGTTATTTGGCCGCGGTTTTCTGGGAGGAGATACTTTTAGAACCAAAAATAAAATTTAAATATGTCTGCGTGAACTGTGGCCATGTGATCAATGACGATGATTAATACGTAAACAAATCCTACCTAACTTGGCCTTCATATCCTGTTTGTCAAGCTGCGCCTTCCTGCCTGGTCGGCGCCCGCGCTTGCCCCCCTCACGGCGCTCCCCTCCCTCAGCCCCGCCTGCCCCCACGGACCCGAACACCCCGCCGCCGACCGACTCCTGTAACGTAGAAAAAAAAACAAAAATTAGAACTTAAATACTAATCTTTGGCATACCTTGTAGGGGCTGTAGGGTTACCTCTTGAAAGTAATTGCGACACATAAAAATTGAAATTAAACTCTTAAAGCACGGAAGTAACGCCTACTTGATCAGTCTTGGTGATAAATAGACTGTATAGTTTCCTACTAATATTTAACGAGCTCGGTGGTGCAGTGGTTAATAACGCTACCTTGACACCAACAACGCTCGTGGGGTCGATTTCCATTTGTGACATGAACATGTCTATTTGTTTGTCGCGGTCTGAGTGTTTTTAAGAGAGCATAGGACGCGTCAAAGTAGCGGACTACTTTGTTGAATCCTCTGGGGACGTACCTCCACCTCACAGAGAACAAAAATAACAACTCCCTAGAAGCTTGTGTTCCTGGGTCTTGGTTATGTCACCAGTATGCAGCAAAGATGGCATCGCGCGAGTGATACTTAACGTATTGCAAGCGTTCATAGGCTATGGTAACCGTTTTACATCAGGTAGGTCACTAAGGTCACATAAACTTGTCGAGATTGCGAAAATTTACTAAATTCTATATAAAAATATACTATTCTATATAATAGAATATTAACATCACTTGTATCTTCAAGTAACAAACTATTAGTGTATACTTGTTTTTACCGAACATTTTTTTATCTTCAATACGCATGAGCGAAGGCCTGCCGCGCATTGGCAGAGCTGCTTTTGCACAATAAGTAAATAATAGCAAACTGCGTAAGCAGAGCTGCTAACCCTAACCCTTGTGTCAATAAATATTTTGACAATTTGACCCGGAATATAAATTTGCGAAACTTGAAATGAGCTCGCCATACGCGCTCCAATAGACTTTGTATTGGAACGGTTTTTCGGGCGATAACATCACTTATCGATATCCTCTATTGAGCTAATCGAAATTTAATCTATTTTAGGGGAATCTACAATACTTAAGGTACATTCACGTCGAACAATCAGCTCTCTAGCTTCTAAACTGAAGGAGTACTACGTGTAACAGTCGA
This sequence comes from Pyralis farinalis, assembly GCA_947507595.1. NCBI lineage: Eukaryota > Metazoa > Arthropoda > Insecta > Lepidoptera > Pyralidae > Pyralis > Pyralis farinalis. The sequence goes on along the minus strand of OX382258.1, from coordinate 10,444,732 downwards.
AAACCGTAAAACTGCAAAAAAGACGATTTTCTCGGTTATAAAGCTTCGCTGGCTAACGCAGCTCTACAATAAATAAAACCATTAACTGGTAGCTTGTGGATAAAGAACCAGGCTATCGACCGACTGGTTCCTACCTCGGATCCTGACATGTACCAATATATTCCTGTTGTGCGGATTTATCTAACATATTCGTAATAGCTTGCTATGAAGGAAAACATCGTGAATCCGCCACGTCCAAGATATTTTATAGGTTTTCTCTGTAGATTGTGGAGGTTCTCGTCAAAATCAGTATCTTCGCCAAATACTTAAGCTTAGCTAGCGGACTCCGTCAGTCCTAATGGATTAGGAAATGGTCTAACGCTAGGAAGAAGATTAACTGGTAAATTATATCCAAAACAGAACACATCAGTGACTACGTTTGTGCAACGCCTAAATTGTGCAATGGATATGTGACAGACAAAAAACATAGTGCCTAGTTCATTCATACATTCAGAACACTTCCCATTATAAAACATTCCATATTGTGTTCTTATCGAACAAAGAATATAGCGGGTTCCCGACCACAAATTATCGTTTAGGTCTTGGTACACACTTACTTACATGCAAGCAACACAATGGTCTACGATAAAAAGTCGAATAATACTCATTGTAATGTCAAATGCTGAAATTGTCAGCATTGGAATCGTAGACAGAGAACGCGCACGCTCGCCGGTTTCTAATAAGGGTTTATCAACCTTTTTGAAAAACAACACCAATACGGTTCTGCTTCGTGCTTGTGGCGCTTTGTCCTCGAGGATGACGGAATTGAAAAGCTTTTAAAGGACCCAAGTATTGGTTTTCCACCCACTTTCAGAAGTCCCGATGTGATTCCATCAACGCCCCGCCCAGCTCAAAAACAGCAAAATACAGGTGTACAGGCTGATATCTAGGATATCCTCGGTGAAATGTCAGCTAATATTGGTTCTTGAGTCTGATGTCTAAGCAGATTCTAGTGACTTGGTGTATAACTGTCCATAGAAACTCTCAATTTCCCTCAAAATCTCTAGATTGGACGAGATAATATCACCATTGTCGGTATTCAGGACAAATTTCCACGAGTCTGAGCGTTTGGGTAGGAATCTTCTGAGTTTTGTTTGTGTGGCGGCGCAGAACTTAGTTCCAACCGCATGAACAATTTCCGTCAGAAAGTTATTTATAGCTCGTCGACGGAGATGCAGACTCCAGGCCTTCGAAGCGATTTTGGAGTTCAAGCTGTAAGCTTTCTGGGTTTTAGATATGGACTCTTGAAGGTCGTAGAATATACTTCATACAGCTTTACATTGATATTCAAGACGCTTCTCACCATACGGGGATCGCTACCGGTGTTCACTCTAACGATCACGGAAACGTGCCTGAACATCTGTCTTTTGGTGGTCATGATGAAGTCTATATCATTCTTTTTGGAACCAACAAGGCTATTTCCTGTATGGTGGCTTACTGAAGGAGTTCATCATATAGAGTTCCTCCTTCTCCATGAAGTGATACAACTTCTGTCAACTTCGGTTACGCAGCCCTATTCCAAATTGCCCCACTCTCTGCTCCGTCCCGCTCCTCTGACCTAGCATTGCTTCGAAATTATCTATAGTGATCGTGGAGGTATGTATGGCTTTAGAGATATCCTCATTAATTGTTACCACCTCCTCATCAGGGTGTGTAGATCTGCATCACCTGTAGCGAGTATCGCTTGGTGATTGGAATAAGGTACGACTCCACAACACGATGCTTTACAGAGAAAACTCCAGACAATAAACCCAACACCACCTTGGGACTATTGGTCGCTTTCCCGAAAATAGAGCAAGTTGCCGGAGTCGAAGATTATCGTGTCCTCCCTCTCTTCGGACTTCTGATAATCCAATGATGAGTATAACCTGTCCATTTCTTCTTCCAGTTCTGTAATTTTCTCTTCAGACCGCAACTATATGTTGCCAGGTCGTCGGTTTTGGTAGCTGGATCTGTGCCGGGGATTGTTCGCAACCCCTACCCCGCCATACCGCTACCGTATTCCGCAATAGCGGCCCGCCGGAGTCTAGGGTCTGAGTATTTGTTCAGTCCATCATGTTTCGGGTGGTTTTGCCATAATCACCACGCGTGGCAGGCGGGTTGGTGATCGCAGTATAAGTTAGTGCACGAGATGACACTGCTGCCCGTCATCTGGTAAAGTGTTTTCATCAGCCGGCTACTAAAACACCCGAGGGACGAGGTAGGCTGGCGCAATTTTATGCAGGCTATTTCTACCATGACAAAATTGATTGTGTTTTATCAGAAGCTGGAGTCAGAAGCCCTAGAAACTGACTAGCGAGTATGAGAAGAGCAATTTATGTTACAGAGGCGAGTGAGGTGACCAAGTCATGTGGCGCTCAGTTCTCTTTGCCTACCCCGCAAGAGACATGTTCTGAAGCTATAGTATAGTAGTACAAGTAACAAAAAGTATGCACTTTTAGCAGTACCTAAGGCTATTCTTTGTAACATCAAACCGAATATTCGTTATATCGATTTGAAATATAAATCCCTTATCCTGCCCGGCTGTAACCGGATCCACTCCGATATCTAAACATGTTTACATTGTGTGGAATATTCGCAACGGTCAAGGACAAGGTCAAGTCTAAGTTGACCCCTGCAAATGATATTGTATTCCTGACAATTAAATACATGGGTCCAATGGTACAATGGGTTAAATAAAGGCGACAGTTAGCTTACATACATCAACCCTTACTGATCCCACTGCAACTGCAGGTCTCAAGTGTTTCCAAGCCCGAAGGCCCCTGACTTGTGTAATTTAATGACTGTCATCTACAACAGCGGGTTTCAGAGATTTGTGTGCTTGAACATATCTGTTCATCTTGGTCAGGATGTTTAAAATAACACTGATAAGGTCGGCAATAAACGAGCATTTTTATTTTACTTTCAGCGACTAACTACATAACTAACTATAATGGTTAAACATATTCTAATGGATATCGGCAAAACTTAAAAAGTCTTAAGTGAGGTAGGACGCATCAAAGCAGCCCGTCTGGGGAAGTACCTCCACCTCACAGAAAACCGCAGTCAAATAAGAAATTCCCTGGAGGGTTGTTGTGTCCCTGCGTGTGAGTGAGGTCACCAGTAAACTCCTAAGGAGGCGCTGCGTTAGCAACAGAGGTGGCATCGCGCGAGTTATAATTAATGTATTAACAGCGTTTATAAGCTACGGTAACCATTTTACATCAATTGGACCGTGTGCATGTATGCGTCCCGACGTTGTATAAAAAAAATGTTTTCTTTACTTTCCATGTGAGTGACAAAATATGTAAATGAAAACGTAAGGAATCATAAACAAACGGAACCGAGAGAACGCGAGCCAAGCTCGCACTTGACATAAATTTATTTATACTTGGTACGTAATCAAGTTTAATATTATGTCATCCTTACAAGCACAATGTGCTACACTCGCGCGTTGCCGCCCCGGTACTAAAAACAGAACTTTGTGGCGACATTACTTATCCATTGCTCGTCTATTTATGATTAACTATCGTTCCAAAACGATATTTTATTTTAATAGTACGTTTATTTCTATGTAATCAATTAAATGAAAACTGAAGGAATTTCTAGCGCATTTTCAGAGCCAGTAGTAGACGACAATACAATACCATTAACCCCTAAAAGGTAAATGTTAAAAAATAAAAGTGTAACAGAGTTAAATTTATAAATAAACTGAAGATAAATCTATTTCTTACCATTAGGCCTTATCCAACTGAATCAGTTCTTATCGTTCAAGGTCTAATGACAAAAATTGTATTATCTGATTTTTAGGGGCGATGACGACTACCTACGCACTTCATCAGCCTGGTCAACGAACAAAAGGACATGTAAGGCCAGTAGAGAAGCAATGGATGAGGAAAGCACAAGAGTAGAACTGGCGTGATATTGACAAGACGGCAGCCAATATATAAAAACTAAGACAAGTGATTAAAACTAACCAGAACGTAAAGACCCCAATACGTCGTACAAATATAGACATACCATGTACAAGTTCTATACTCGAGTGTAAAATAGTGCAATGCAAATGTAGACTGCTCCTGCATTATCGATTTTGTTGGAGCGCATGTCATGCATGTGTCAGAGCAGAGAGGTGGGGAACGGATCTGACCCAGCCAAGGACAAAGGAAGGCCCTACCGACTAAATTGAAAGCGAATCAGTTTCACCAATTTTATTTCTAGAATTTGATTTTGGTTTATTTTATACTTTTTTTTAGCTGAGCAGGTGCGTAAACTTATCTTGTAATAAGTCAGTTCTTTAAACCGACTGAGAGATATATTCAGTACGCTGTTAAGTGGTAAGTTTGTCCTCTGGTTCTAATGTCTTTCCCCAGAGGATTTCCATTCGTTTGCCAGCTAGGCATCGCATTAACTAAGTGCCCTCGTTTGGACGTTTATACGAATTTGCAAATAACACCAACAAAAACTAAAAAAAAATAATTCTAGTGATCATTAGTATGTATGTAAACGTTTGTTTTAATTATGTAGACTATAGTAATCGCCCTAATAAACTACTAAAACTATAGTTCTAAACGAGAAACTGTATACTTACAACACTAAACTAATCCAATTAATTATTTCCATCACCATATAAGTGTATGAAACGTACCTAGCGTAAAGACATATATCATATATGCATGAAAAGGACATTTAATTTTCTTTTTTATACCTAGTAACACAAACAAGCGTACGGCCTGCCTGATGGTAAGCTAAGTGGCCGTAGCAAATGTCCGTAAATTTGCCAACACCAAGGGTGTGTAAAATCCTATTCACGTCCTTCGAAGACCCGACCCTCATGCTGTATTCACGCACGGCTCGATGTCAATACGTAAGTAAAAAATGTTAATGGCTAATTCATTGGTAATACTTAATATAAACTTTTAATATCATTTCCTCGAAACAACCTCACCTCGACTTACTTCTTTTATCGCATGGACAGCAGAAATGACCTATTATATTCATAATCGATCCGTTTAACTATATTGTTTCATTGCGTATTAAATTTACATTGATTTACATTATTTTCCACTTGGTTAAACATAATTTCGCGTTAAAATACACTAGATCCGACAGAGTGAATTTAATTTTAGATATTAATGGCCTAATGAAGACCTTATATGGCCTACATATAAATAAGACGTAAATATATGACTTTAAATAAAAACAAGTCGCGAATACTACGCATAAAAGCTTGAGGTCGATGACACCAATGGCGCATTGAAGTCAGACGCAAGGAAGCCACCACAACAAGACCACAACTCAATGGCATAAGGTTAAATTTAAAATAGCTTAACTTCTAGATTGACACACCATCAATCGTCACTCTGTGAACATGTCTTCACAATGAAGAAATATTTTTAGCGCTATTAGAGGCAGTGAATGGTTGCAACTTTATGACTTATAAAGGATCACATCATAGAAATTAAGTACGATTGGAGCTGTAAATGAGTTTTCATATGAAAATCCACATTAGAACATACATGGTATAATAATATATTTTATTATAGTGCAATAAGTGACTCAAAATATCCACCCTATTCGTCCCATTATAATTAATGTAATACAAATATATAAAGCGGATGCATTTGTTTGAACAGTAGGGTTTAAAAATATTTTTTGTATTTGATAGTCTAATTCTTGAGGAAGGTTATGGGATATTCGGCGGCAATATACGATTCTTAGAAGCCGAGGAAAAGGAAGAAAGTAGAATAAGCTGTTTCCACAGGGTACCGGGATAGGCGCGGACGAAGTCGCGGAGTGCAGTTAGTAAATATATAAAGCGGAAGAATTTATTTGTTTGTATGAAAGCGTTAATCTATGGAAAGACGAGTAGGAAGGTTATAGGCTACTAAACATCAAGATTGCACTTAGAAGCCGAGGAAAAAGGAATAAAGTAAAAAAAGCTGTTTCCACGGGATACAGGGATACGCACGGACAAAGTCGCGGGCTGCAGCAAGTAACGAATACTTCCCAGGCGGCGCAGTCGCCATTTTGAAACCATATCAAAATCAATCAATCAATTTTGCGATAAAGTGTACCGAAAAAGAATTACGCCGTGGTACCAATCGAAAATTTCTGGAAAGATCTAACAACCTTAACGAATAAACAACATATTCAAATTAAAAAATAATGAACATCATCCATCCGTTTTGGGTAACGCTAGGACAAATATACAACATAAACACTGACTCAAACTTACAAAACCACTGTTTGAATTGCCAGGAATTGCTAAGAAGTCGAAATTAGCTGAAGCAGAACAAAGACAAACCAATAGTGGAAAGCTCAAGGAGAGTCCTAAATCTAACACTGAGCAGATAGAGGCAGCTGATACTTAATAAACGAGACAGTATTCAAGGAAAGACCGCTTCTGCTATTCTAATTAGTAAAGCACCTTGCAGCACCTCGCTGATGACGTACAAAATGGCCAATCAATAAATAGACTTACCTTCTTTCGGGTTTTACGCTCCATATACAGTTTTCGCTGGCAAATCTGTCCTGAATTCAAACTATTGGTATAATATGACAGAGTATTTTGAAGATACGACGCGAAAGAAGCAGATATCGATACGCGGAGGCCCCGTGAAAGGAATGACGCAAGCCAAAGTAAAGGTTGAATACACAACTGCGCAGTAGCGCCGGCCGGTCTGTGCAGCGGTGCAACCATTTTCTAGGTCACGTCTACATGCGCAAACAACATCCACGGTACCAAAAAATTAATTTCAATAGATACCTAACATATTTTTCCACATCCCACATGCCTTTTTACATGTATTCCCATATACAGCTGCTATTAAAGAAAATAAAGGCATCTTACGGGGAGTCACAATGCAATATCCCGATTAATTAAAACTTAACAGATTCAATACAGGTAGTATTGATTGGGATAACGCGCATGCACTGGGTTGAGGTAACGATTAGGGCTGTTCAGTCAAAAAGGAAAATACTGACGCATAGTCTAAAATCATTTTTTTCCTTTTATACCTTTGGGATCATAGACAAAAGCCGGAGTTTTCATTTAAATCCCATATATTATTCAGTTGTATGTATTACGTTAGCAATATTGTATACTTCTGCAGTACTGTGACAAGTACATCACATCCTGTGAACACTATTGTACCTATATAATATACTATTGTCTGCCATACGCTTTGATGAGACATGATAAAACGCGAAGCAATTAACTTAATTGGAACAAAATAGCACCCCTCCATGGAATTGTTGCTCTGCCGCATATGTCAGTTGCAGATACTTAGTCAGTCCAGCTCACACTACTTCAAATTGAGGAGATAGTTCGTTATATAGCGATACCTAAGTGATTACCGTACGCTTGCAATGTATCCCTTGAGCGTTACCACTGCAAATTCAGTAAATCCTCAGGAGCTTACCGGTAACCTCACTCACTCGCAAGAACACAACAACTCTCTAGGGAAGTTATTTGGCTACGGTTTTCTGTGAGGCGACAGAACCCATCTTTACACAGACTGCGGTCAAGGCATTTATCAAAATTTCTCAAAATTTACTCGTTGACTAATCAAAAGGATACACCATGTGTAGTTGAGGTGGCCTTTGGATAATAAGAGGCACTTAAACGAAAAATAAACAGTTGTTTCATCCATTTTGTCTGACTGATCATTTTCTATGGAATACCTAATTGGTATTACCTCCGTGATATAAACATGTAAAAAGCATTAGTATTTGTTAAAGCATTTTTTATACATCACTAAATCAACTCTGTTTCACATACAACTATTGCACTAATAATTTGCCGAATGTTACTATTCCAATGACAAAAAAACTTTTAAACGCATAAGTCACCTTCATTAAATCGACATTAAATCTCATGAATATTCTTTCACGCGTGTATTATTATTACCATTTTGATACCTCTTGAGCATAAATTATCCAAAGTAATAAGAATATAGAGTTTAATATCGATAAGAACTAATTCATAGTTATATTGTTAATCCCAATGGTCGAATGACATTCATAATAATAGAAAATTTAACAAAAGTATAAACAAATTTTAATGTTCCCAACATTAATTTTGTCGATATCTATTAAAAAAAATCGATAGATTAACAGAGAAGAAAAAGTGTTGCCTTTGCCTGTTTGGTTATATATAATTCAGCCCACATAAAGACATTGCTTTAATAAATATGTAAAAAGTGCAAACATCTGTATTGTTCTATTCGATTATTTGATAACTAACATAAAACTTGAAACAGAGACAACCTGAATGAACACGAGGATTGCGGTTGATGATGTAGAGTAGGAGCAAGTGGATGAGATTGTATATCTTGGAAGTGCTTTTAACAGGGATGGAAGGTAGGTACACCACTGATCTGCAGAGACGAGTGAGTGCAGGGAACAGCGTGAATGGAGCGTTGGGTAAACTTCTAGGCAGCCATAATCTAAGCCAGTAGGCACAGCTCTCTAAACGTAACGCGGTGCTAATGCTCGTGCTCAACGCTAACTTACAGAACTGAAAACTGGATATGGCAGTAGAATAAATGCGGTCGATAAGCGAGCATTGCGCAAAAATTATAGAATAAGGCTTGCTGACCGCGTTAAAAACAATGATGTAAGAAAAAGAGTGTCGGTGTTAAGATAAAAAAAGGCAGGCTCTGTTGGTTCGGACATGTAGAAAGAATGCAGGATGAAAGAATGACGAAACAGATATACATTGCGAAATTGGAAGAATGTAGGAGCCGAAGAAGACCGAGACTAACCTACCATGACCAAATTGGTCGTGTTTTATCAGAAGGTTATGTCAGGAGCCCTAGAAGCGTGCATGAAAAGAGCTAGCAATGTTAAAGAAGCGAGTGAGGTGTGTTAAGAGCCGCGTCATAAGCACTCGGTTCTTTCTGCCTAACACGCAATGGACCTGACGTGAAGATATTACATAACATGTTGATGAAAAAAACCCCGCCGTTAATTTAATTTCCCGTACGTTGGTTACTTTCGTATTCAAGGCCGATGAAATTGGTCACTTAGTTAAATTGTTTAGAACATTGTGTAAACTGTATATTCGGCTACACGTAAGAGTAAATTGCCACAACAACATTTATTCAAAATTATTTCATAATTGCAGAGCTGCGTTAGCCAGCGAAGCTTTATAACCGAGAAAATTGTCTTTTTTGCAGTTTTGCGGTTTTCGACTGTTACACGTAGCACTCCTTCAGTTTTGAAGCTAGAGAGCTGATTGTTCGACGTGAATGTACCTTAAGTATTGTAGATTCCCCTAAAATAGATTAAATTCAGATTAGCTCAATAAAGGATATCGATAAGTGATGTTATCGCCCGAAAAACCGTTCCAATACAAAGTCTATTGGAGCGCGTATGGCGAGCTCATTTCAAGTTTCGCAAATTTATATTCCGGGTCAAATTAATTGTCAAAATATTTATTGACACAAGGGTTAGGGTTAGGGTTAGCAGCTCTGCTTACGCAGCTTGCTGTTATTTACTTATTGTGCAAAAGCAGCTCTGCCAATGCGCCGCAGGCCCAGCTCCCCTAGTATATTGTACATAAAACTGCACCCTAGAAGCCTCACAGGGCTTATCTTAGTGTCGGTTGGTCGCTGACATACAGTGTTTTAAGTAGTTTTTTCAGTACAAACATTTTACTTTTTGTGTACATATCTTGAATTTGTGGTGTAGTTTCATTTAGGTAACACGGAATGAGATAGTTAGAAGTTCACTTATCATACGTATTGATAAATTTAGGCAGTACATATGTGTTTGATTTCAAACTGCGTTCGAATGAACTGGAGTAATAGCATGTATGTATGTAATTTGAGTATTTCACGAAAATGTCAATCGATTAAACGTTGTTTGTGTCAATCTATCTATCACTTCACGCCAAATCCCTTGCGGGGTAGGCAGAATAGTTTGTGTCAAACAACACAATAAAAAGGTGATGTCAGGAGCCCCAGGAATCGGCGAGAGTGCATGAAAAGAGCCATGAATGTTACAGAAGCGAGTGAAGTAAGGACCGCGTCTTACGGCGCTCGGTTCTCTCTGCCTACCCCGCAAGGGACCTGGCGTGAAGATATACATACAACACAATAAAAAGTGTTTAGGTGTTATTTCCGTATTGTGTTAATGGAGAGGCTTTTCGTAGAGACGCTATTACAGCTTATGACTTAATGTCCCGCGCTGGCTTTACACTGTACTTAATAATAGGTACCTACTTCCATAAAAATTCTGTAAATGATTGTTGTCACAATTGCATCAAACCCCGTTGCGTAATATTGGAGAACTAAACGTACGAATGAGAGCTCGATGGTGTTTGCGCGTGTCATTCTAACCAAAAACACAGGGAAGTCATTTTGTTGACCGCAGCCTGTCTATAGATGGGTTTTTATCTATGTCGAGTTTCTCCGTGCTCGGAGGGCACGTTAAGCCGTCGGCTGTAGTCGATAGATGACAGTCGTTAAGCTAAGTCAGTGGCCCTCGGGCGGCGTGCTCTAAACTCTAAACTCCTTCGGTTGAAGGGAGGCCCTTATCCCTGCAGTGGGATGGGTAAAGGTTGATATGGAAAGGAACGAATAGAAAATTACAGATTTTTCTCAGTAGTCACCGCCGGTGATGAAATCACTTCAGTTAGTAGCAATGGTAGTTGAAACATAAGCAAATGATAACTAAAATAATTTGTTAAGCGAACAGTTTCGTGCTTCGTTAAGTATTTGTTTGTGATTATACGCTGGTCATATTTTAAAGTACATATACTTTTTTGCACATTTTTAAATAGAAGCGGTAGTTAAATAAGTGTGCGTAAGTACACTCGTAGGTAACTAATAAATGAAACTGTTGTTAGCTGAAGTGCTTTAACAACATAGTTATACAATATCCATTAGCTCGTGGTATCGTTAAACTTTAAATAATTATCCACCGTATCACCAGAAACACGTAGTACGTAGGGGTAAGGTGGGTCTGAAGTGATGTTTAATTTAAATTTACTTCATAGACATCTATTTCGCGTTAGAAATGCCACCAGAACAAAGATATAAGGACGCGATATACGATTACTGCAACCGGAACCATTACAATGCAAACGAACAGATTAGAAGGTAATTCGCAGCGATCTGTGGGTTTGTTGCTTTTATTACGTAGCGATCGGCAGCTTCCAAGGAACCGGTAGCGTTCAACATTGAGGATTATTCTTGCCGGTAATTCCAATGACGATCCAACACGTCAAATTTCACCAAAACGTTTGGATAACGTCAACATGGGACTGAATCTCTTTACTAGTCCATAATTGGACAATCGGCGCAATGATCAAACTAGTACGGCACTCCAGTCGTAATTAAAGAGCATATTTCCAAAACTATAAAGTAATTTTTGGAATTGGTTTCCAGGGTAAACCTGCCGGTTCGGGAAGAGCGCGCGTTAAAATAGGTCAAGAAGCTAATTGGAAGGATGCACAAATCGTAATCATGTACACACAATCGGTGTATTATAAATATGTTTTTAGGGTTCCATACCCAAAGGGAAGGGAAAACGGAACCCTATTACTGAGACTCCGCTGTCCGTCCGTCCGTCCGTCCGTCTGTCACCAGGCTGTATCTCATGAACCGTTATAGTTAGACAGTTGAAATTTTCACAGATGATGTATTTCTATTGCCGCTATAACAACAAATACTAAAAAATAGAATAAAATAAATATTTAAGGGGGCTCCCATACAACAAACGTGATTTTTTTGCTCGTTTTTGCTCGATATTGAATACGGCAACAGGTAGACGCTTGAAATATTCACAGAATATTTCGTTATATATTCACTTTAAGAATAAATAATTAAATTAAAATAAAACAAATATTTAAGGAATATTTATAGATAATGGTACGGAACCCTTAATGCGCGAGTCCGACTCGCACTTGGCCGATTTTTTTGTTGTCTCAACGTTATTTTGAAGACTCACATAGTAAAATTGAGCACGTCATTTTGAAATACTGATACCATAACTGCGTTACTTCTAATCAGTAATCAAGCCCTATGATTCCATTTCGTGATGAGGTGATTCTGGATTCGTTTTGATGCTAGAACTGCGTGTGCAGATTTCTGCCGGTCCCCGGGAAGACACTCAAGAAGACAGCCATATCTTCACCCACTAACTCTCCGGACTATTCGATAGAGTATACGGCGATTAATTTGCACTAAGACAAACCTTAGTGCAAATTAGTGAACAGGGGAACTACAACCAACAAAAGGAGATTTTCTCAAAGGTCTACACCACGAGGTTCTCCAAAAAAGGCATAGAGGTTTTCATAGGGTCGGCATCGTACGAATGACATGGGCAACACCAGTAACGGCTAACCATTAGGCAGTGCAAACGCTTATTTGTCTCCTTAGTCGAATAAAAAATTGGTCGAGAACCTGCATTTCGGGCATTTCAGATAGCACAGCTAAAAAGGATATATTTGTTACTAAGAAAAAGCGGAGCATTTCATTTTTCAGTGGTCTTTTTGTTATGGTTTTTCATAAAAATTGCGTTTTCATTTTATATTTATAGTTAAAAAAATCTTATAATTTAATAATTATTTTATACAATTGTTATGTTGAATTGGAAGAAATAATATTATTTTAGTGTCATATACGTTAAACAATGTTTTGTAACTTTATTGTCGTAATAAAAAACTTGACTGAAAACTGATCCTGGTTTCATTTGGCTTAAGATTCTAGTAAAACTAGCTTGAAATACTTTTAATGATTATTTGATAGTTACTACAACTTTAGTCTGAATCTATGATCGAAGTTAGCATGGGTTCACATGTAAGTCGATTCAACAATGCTCATACGCATGACATCTCAACAACCAAGTATAAACATCAAGAATAACTCGTGACCGTAAATCATAGAATAATCTCCAACACCATGAAAGGGACGTAGGTCAGTACTAATGACACGTTATTATGCATTGTACGACTCGTATTACTATGCAATCGTAAAATACGCAGTTGTTTCGCTTGTCGGTTAGCAACAAACGATACCGACCGAACTGCGTCGTTCATTCGCGTCAACCGATGCTCATTTGCGGCGTAGAAACTGTCAATCGTTAACCTAAAATAAATCACCTTAAAACTTGTACAATGCTGTAAACACTTCATATTGCACTACCGGTGTACAGTAAATACGATTCTATGGATGTTTTCTCACAAGAATATCATTAGTAGTGATAAAGTAACTCACGTTTTGTGGAGATATAGGCGCGTGATGTCCGCACCCGTGACTGTCTCAACCCGCACTGGTTGCGCCGCGCGTCGCGTTGCGCAGAGCGAACGACCGCTTGCGATAGACTCTTCTTTTTATACAAGCAACTTTTAAATTTCCGATGGCAAGCAAGGGAACAGTATGTAGATACACCACAGCGAATGCCACTAACGTACTGGTGTTGCAATCGCACTCATTGTGTTCCCCCACCCTGGGCAAAGTGACCTTATCGTTCGGCTGCACTTGGTAACAGCGAATGCAATGTAGGAGACGCACTTACGTTTATATACGTGCGTGGCTGTCGCTAATCAAATTGGAGAAATGCAAAATGCCTAAGCTTTACGAAAGTCTTTATATTTTTGGATGTAGAAGTAAAATTACTAACCACTGTATTACTTATTGCTTTTAAAATAATTTCAATCAGTGCTTTAGTTAGTTATATACCCGGGGACATTACAATAAATTCCATTTTGACAATGGGAAAAAGGTATATGCTTCTGCACTTCCGTCCAATTTAAATAAATAGAAAGGATGTTCCCCGTTTGCCCTACAAACTTAAAGACATTACTCATACCTTAACAATAGTAATACATAGTAACAAAGTATGTGCTATAAAGGAGGCTGTATTGCTGAAACCAATAATTTCAAGACAACCTTAAATTGGCTACCATACAATTCTGAAATTTCTTTAATTTGATATTATGTAGGTGGGATATTAATTACGGAGATATTTGATAACATAGCACAGCGTAGCTTTGTAATGATTATGGCTAACAATATGACTGAAACTAGACGATAAACTATAAATATTCATGAAGTATAAGGTGAATGATAATTAATATTAATTACCAATATATGTATATAACATGTATAATAGTCATACATGTTTTGAATTACATAGAAATGAAAGAGTGTGAATCAATGATGGTGTGAATACAAAAATTTGTATGTAAAAAGTCAATATGGGATCACTAGAACACACAAGTGCTACAATGAGATGAAGGTTTGATCCCTTTATATTTAGATAAGCCAAATCTGTAGCAAAAGTATAATTGTGTAGATATATGTATAGAACGAGAAATATCTAATTCTTGTAAGTTTACGCTTACTACAAAACAAAAATAACAATAGATCGTACTATCGGGTATTGTTAACATATCAAGCTGAACTGAATATGTATCTATGTATATCTTCACGCCAGGGGTAGGCAGAGGACCGAGCACCATAAGACGCGGTCCTTACACATCTCACTTGCTTCTTTAACATTCATAGCTCTTAATTCTCGCCGGTTCGTAGACTCCTAAAATCTTGTGATAAAACACGACCAATTTAGTCATAGTGGAAGAGTCATGTATATCTGTTTCATCATTCTTTCCCCCTGCAAAGAATGGAGGATCAAATGATGATGAAATATTTCTACATGTCCGAACCAACGGAATATGCCTTTTCGTATCTTAACACCGATACTTTTTTCAGACCAACTCTCTTTCTTACATCATAATTGCGAGAGCGGTCAGCAAGCGTTATGTTATGCCACAAATTTTGCGCAATGCTCGTATCTTGACCGCATTTATTCTACTTTCATGCTCTCTCTTTGCCATACCCAGGTTTTAAAGATAAAAATTCTTTATTTGTCTTTAGACCCTCACGGGCACTTAGACACGTCTTACATTTTCAATATTATATCTTATCATATCATTTTTTTTTTTTTAAGTTTTTCTCTTTTTTAATCTAACAGCATTTCAAATGACCATTGGCGAAGAAGAAATTTCACTCTTCATTTTCACTTTCTTAAGTTTCACTTTCATATTAGCGTTGGGATTGGCACCACGTTGTGTACATAGAGCTGTGCCTTCTGTCTTAGATGTCGGCTGCCTAGAAATTTACCCCACGCTCCATTCACGCTGTTCTCTACACTCACTCGTCTCTTCCCATCAACGATGTGCCTTCTATTACCGCTAAAAGCGCATCCAAGATATACAATCTCGTTCACTTGTTCCAACACTACTTCATCAACCGTAATCATTGTGGTCGTTTTGGTTGCCTCTCTTGAGAATGTACCAACACATTAAAAAAAAGGACCTAATTAATTTAACAATGGGAATAATGAAAATACGAGTCAAAAATCATATTTTTTTTAAAGTATGTTAAGTACTTTCTCACCCACAATACTGCCCAAAACTCGAACTGATTCCCATTTCTTTTTTTCGGGATTTGTATAAAATTTTACAGGCGAAAAAATTTGAATCCTACGAGGTGATGGAAATCTTCCTTCAAAGAGGGTCCAACCCAGGATTCCGTACCAGAGGCATCAATTAATTTCTAAGTGTATCGATAATGTGTTCCCTCCTTCCTACAATATTGGATCCTTCAAACGAAGCGTGAAGAAGCATATTGCGGGTCAGCATGGCAGCGTCAACTCATACTATGTAGTATTTTATCAGTTGCGATTGCGATTTGGGCTCCTCTTTCGCTTACCATCAGGCAAAGAGGAGCCACTATGCTGAGCTAGTATAAAAAAACGGGATTAAATTCTTATTAGGAAATAAGTACAAATAACCTAATCAGTTTTGATACGAGAATGATTAATATACGAGAAATGATAAAAACCTTGGAACGTTTTAAGGTTCCTAAGGAATCTAAAGGGCAAATCTATCAGTATGTCAAAGGATTATAACTCTAAATCGAAATGAGTTATAAACCTTAAATTTGGCTATATTCTCTATCTATAACGTCACGCCAAATCCCTTGCGGAGTAAGCAGAGAGAACCGAGCGCCACGTGACTCGACGCTTACATACCTCACTCGCTTCTTTAACATTCATTGCTCTTCTTATGCACGCTCGCCGGTTTCTAGTGCTCCTGACACCACCTTCCGATAGAACACGACCAATTTGGTCATGGTAGGTAAGTCTTGGCCTTCCTCGGCTGATCGGCTCCTACATCCCTCGACCATTGCGTGTTTCGTCATTCTTTCATCCTGCATTCTTCCTACATGGCCTAACCAACGGAGCATCCTCTTCCTATTTTAACACCGATAACTAACTATATCTTCGTGCCTGGTCCCTTGCGGCGTTGGCAGAGAGAATCAAGCGCCCGAAGTCGCGTTCTTTACATACCTCACTAGTTTCTTTAAAAATACCAAACCAAGAGTGGAAATACGAGTGTGTCCCATCTGACGATTAGCGGAGGTACCATGCGCCAAATCAATTACCTATGGAAAACCCTATACCCCACTTGCCACTTGGTGTTCTACGGACGAAAATATTTGCCGATAGAATACACAGGAGGTCGTGACTGGAGAACCACGGGCATAGAACTTGGGAAACTTAGAAAATATTCATACCCATTTATTTAAGTTAAATTAGATCGTCTAATACATACACTGATGTATTAGAAATAATGGTGATATAGGTACATGGGAGTTTCAGATTGCGTTTACATTAATCATGACATTTATAGGAATATCCCTATACATTATCCTATTAATATTATAAATGCGAAAGTTTGTATGCATGGATGTTTGTTGCTCTTTCACGCTTAAACGGCTGAACGGATTTGAATGAAATTTCGCACGTAGATAGATTATGATCTGGATTAACACATAGGCTACGTTATTTGAATCCACGCGGGCGGGGCCGCGGGCAGCAGCTAGTATATCATAGACCTGTAGACAGTGCCTCGAAACACTATACTTATTCAAATATATATTTGAATCGGAATCGTAAAAATATCTGTCAAAATGTATGGAACCTGAGTGAAAACTTTTCGAATATGGCTTCTTCCGAGGCAATGTGAATACACCACTGATATTGCTTTCTTCATTCTCAATTTTTTTCTTTCCTGTTACTGTTATTTCGTCTGTCACATGTAGTGGGATTTTAGTTTACAGTGAATATACGTTATTTAACGGAAACTAACACGTCAATGTGAATAACAGTCCAAATGAATTCAAATTATGTCATAAAGAATAACATTATTCATATCCTATCCTACTTACTACTGCGCGTGAGTGAGGTCACCAGTAAGCTCAGGAGTTGTTGTGTAAGTAGCAGAGGAGGCATCGCGCGAGTGATACTTAATATATCGCAAGCGTTAATATGGTACGGTAACCGCCTTACATCTTGTATGCCTCCCGACGTTTTATAAAAACTGTGAATTTGTTATTGCAAATGGACCATAAATAATCAGACATTTCTTAAGAACAGTAGGTACCACACACAAACGTGTATCACAGGTTAGAGTCGGCAACGCATTAATGACACCCCTGGTGTCGCAAATGTCCATAGTCTACGGTAACTGCTTACATCAGGCAATTTCGCACTACAGAGACTCAAGTAACGACCTCTTGATAGGCAGATGTCTTGACCTCAAATATTATTAATAACTTAAAAAAAAATATCTGAAAATCATATTGAATCCTGATATTCTAGAAAATTTTGCATCAATGCCGGGTACCTATAGTTCAAAGAAACTTTTCTTTTTGCCAAATTACAAACAGTTTCCGAGCTCGTTGCAATGTTAGTTTTGCCACTACGAAAGTATTTTAATCCTTTTTAAAGCTTTTATAAAAAAGTAAGTATATGTCTGTCTATGATTGAAATGATAGGCAAACATATCTTTCTTTACATTTCTATGTCCTATGAAATATTTATCGTTAATTAGTATTTCAAATGAACCGACAATTGGAAGAAGGGATTTTTTAATGTTTCCTCTTTTTCAACATAAAATCGTTAGGTTGGAAGAGGGAAATAAAGGAAGCATCGTTTTCTTCTTCCAACTAACCATTTTATGGTTGCATTAATCTGTACGGATTGAAGAGGTTATTACTTCTTTCTCCGGCCATATATTGTAGCGCTACGTCTATGGAATGCAAGTGTCAAAAAATGGAAACGTCAAAAATTGGCGTTTATTCCTTTCTTCCAATGGGTGGTTCAAATACACTTACATATATACATTATTCAATTTTTACTCAACATAACTGTGCAACCGATTTAAGGATTACCTACTATCAGATACTTAAAATAAATAAAAAATATATGTACATGTCTATGGTCATTTCGAATATACACTAAAATTCCAAATGATCCTTAAATTGCGCAACAAATTTGCGAGTGTTGGAGACTATTACGTTTCGTGAATTCTACTGCGCATTAAACCAGACTGGGTTTTTTTTCAGGTTAGGTACTACGCTTTATCAATTTTAGACGCTAAACATTACTGTGTTTGCGTACTTAGGTATAAGTTGTTATTATCCACTACATAACATAACTATGGTTATGTAATGCTGTGTTTATTATAGTTCAGTTCGACATAATCACCGTCTAAAAACTATTTTTAGCAGCGTAACTTATACGGAGTAAAATTTATTTGTCTACGCAGAAGTATATCTTCATCTTCCTAACATTATTCTGTTTCCTAATATATTATCTATATCCCTAGGCTAAGCGGTGTCCACTACCTAAGCCTCAAGACTTGGCAAGCCAGAGGGAAAACTCTGATCTTTCTTAGATTAGGCCACATCGCTTTCGAAATACCATTTCTGAAACGTGTTTATTAATACATAATTATAAATATCACGATAAGTGCTAATTTGAAATACATGTGTACTTACATAAATCAGAAAACAAAAATTTTGTGGTACATGCTCTCACAAGAATTCGAACCAAGACAAGGCAGGTCCTTTATCCACTAGTTCACTGCTCTAATATAAAGAAATAAGTACATATACGGAACAAGTAACAATCGTATATGAAATAATTTCAAATAAACTTGCATAAAACGTTGCGCTTAAAAGGGGCCTTCGCGCTTAGGTTAAATGCGGTACATATGGATTTTTACAGCATTTATTTCCCTAAATTTTATAATCTTGCTTGTATAACATCCAATATCCACAGCACAACATACTTATTAGTTGAAAATATTTGATTAAAAATATAATACAACGCCATAAAGACGTACATTGGCAATTCATTTTTGAATTTCTTACCGCTTGTACCTATTAAATGGCGAACTGTTTACTTTGATTGAATACCCAATCACTTAAGGGAACAGCCTGTTAGCATTTTCAAAACGTCATTGTGTAAATAATGGCTTTTGGCAAAATCTTTTAATACTATTATCACAGATTACTTAATAGTTACTTCTATTATCATTTCATTAATGAGTTATTTGAGCTATATATATATATATATTATAGATTACTATTATATATATATTACTATTATATATTATATCCCTTGATTTAATAGTAAATCAAGGGAAATCAAGGGAGGTAGGGTGCATCAAAGCAGCCCATTTGGGGAAGTAACCTGTTTTCGACTACGGACTCATTCGACTTCTTTGTTAACAGCACCAGGTGCAGAAAATGTTTGGAGGAGCTTGGTGGAGCAGTGGTTAGTAACGCTACATTGACACCGACGCTCGTGGGTTTTCGATTCCCACACAGGGCATGTCGGGGGGCATACAAGCACACGGCCCACCTGATGTAGAGCGGTTACCCTAATCTGTGAACTCTTGCAATACATTAAGTATTACACGCGCGATGCCAACTCTGCTGTTAAAATAACAACTCCTTAGGAGCTTGCTGGTGTAACCAGTGACAGGAACACAACAACCCTCCAGAGAGTTGTCATTTGGCTGCGGTTTTCTGTGAGGTGGAGGTATTTTCCCACAGGCTGCGTTGATGCGCCTTACCTCTTTTAAAACGCCTAGACCAAAACAGACAGGCATGTTCATGCACACAAATGTTTGTCATGTGCAGTAATCGAGAACCCACCAGCGTCGGTATCAATACACTAACCACTGCGGCACCAAGCTCCACAAATCATTTTTGCACCTGGTGCTATTAGCAAAAAAATCTAGGTCTCCAGTCGAAAACAGGTTGGGAACCACTGTTTTAGAAACTGGTACAAACTTCCTTAATTTTGATGTTTTTTATACCACTTATATGGCAAACAAGCATACGGCATGCCTGATGGTAAACAGTCACCGTAGCCTACGGACATTTGCAACCGGGTGTCATTCATGCGTTGCCGACCTCTAAAATCTCTTCACGCCTTTCTTGAAGAACCTCATGCTGTAGTCCGTTGGTAAAACATCCCTTGGGACAACATGGGTGTTCATTCCACAACTTGAGGGTTCTCTGAAAAAAAAAACTTCTCTGGAACCGCACAGTACGCGACCAATGTGGTTCCAGCATGTGAGGGTGAACTCCCCGCCGTCGGCGAGCGGTGCGGTTATAAAATAATGCTCTCGGCATCATATTGAACAGTTCTTCAAAACACAACCCGTTGTACAATCAGTAGAACACACAAAGGGAGGCAAAATCTCTCCTTAAACATAAGGGTTCAAAACCGTGTATAAGCTAAGGATAGTCGACAATTCTCACAGCTCGACTCTAAACGGAATAACACGGTGCAAGCTGGTATCCAGGTGCTCCTGCCCAAAGGTGACTGCAATACTCCATGTGCGGTCTGACTTGACTAGAGACTTATATAACATAAGTCTTCGCGCCGCGCTGAAGTACTGCATTGCTCTGTTGAGCACACCAAGATTTTTGGATGCCAGCTTGACCTTTTCCTCCAGGTGACTCCGATATTGAACGTCACTGGAGATCTCAACACCAAGTATCCTAATGCTGTTGGTGATGGAAACAGGTGTGTTCTGCAACGTGCTCTTTAATGCCTACTAGGTTCCAGTATGACCCACGCCCCTGTTTTGGTGTTATAAACTTTAATCACTTTCCTTCCGTACAAAAAAATACGTTTATATTTTTTTCTCGAAAAGGGTAAGTTTTTTCGAAAAAAATCATTAGTAAAAGTGATATAAAATGAAGAAAGGATTACATAAAAATCGGCCAAGTGCGAGTCGGACTCGCGCACGAAGGGTTCCGTACCATTATCTATAAAAACGGCAAAAAAAAATCACGTTTGTTGTATGGGAGCCCCCTTAAATATTTATTTTATTCTATTTTTTAGTATTTGTTGTTATAGCGGCAACAGAAATGCATCATCTGTGAAAATTTCAACTGGGTTCATGAGATACAGCCTGGTGACGACGGACGGACGGACGGACGGACAGCGGAGCCTCAGCAATAGGGTTCCGTTTTACCCTTTGGATACGGAAACCTAAAAATCAACTTGAAATAAAGACTTTAATCTCTATGTCCCTAATTTTGTTAAAGTGGACCAGTGTGCAGCGGTATTAGATACACTAGCTAGAAGATTGCCAGTCGAACGGCCGTGGCTGAAGACGTATTATAATTATAATTAACGGGATTAATACCCGGGAGTGGAAAGATATATAAATAATAAAAATCTTTATTTTTTCCACAATCTAAGTATACATTAATATAATATAGTGGTTGTGACAAGTAAAAGATTGTGAGAGACTGATGAATGAACTAGGCAGGGACCTGTGACTCAAAGCAGTATTGACGGTCGCTGATCAAATTTTACAAGATATTGAAAGTATCAAACCCTTTTAAGTTGTAAAGAAGTTAAGAGATATCATCTCAATATCGCCATTACCTAAACTTAAGTTGTTGTGCACGAATTATGATGAAATTTTGTAAAGCGATGACAACTTTATCCTGGCTCAACATTTGAAAATTAATTTTGTCTCACAAATATTTAAAGTTGCTGCGTAAATCTTGGCAACCATGCTCGTTGTAGAAGTCGGAGAAGCAGACAATAACGAAATGAAACCGAAAGCACTTACTTTGTAATGGACCTCGGAAAGTGTCAATTGCCCTAAAGTTAATATGCCTTGATAGCAGCTACATTGTCGCAATTGTATTTATGCATACATCGGCTACGGCTTTAGTGTTATTCGCACCGCAATCAATATTCAACTCCCATCAAGAGGTGAACGTGGACATAGAAAGGATTCTGTAAAAATGCACCTTCGGCCCCGATGAAGATTCTCAAACTCAATCATATTTTTGACGAGCTCGGTGGCTCAGTCGTGAATGACGCGACCTTGACACCGTAGCTCGTGGGTTCGATTCCCACACAAGGCAAACATTTGTGTGCATGAACAATTGTGTCTTGGTCTGGATGTTTTAAGAGAGATAGGGCGCATCAAAGCAGCCCGTCTGGGGAAGTACCTCCACGTCACGGAAAACAGCAGCCAAATAATAACTCCCTAGAGGGGTGTTGTGTTCCTGCGTGTGAGTGAGGTCACCAGTAAGCTTCCAAGGAGTTGTTGTGTAAGCAGCGGTGGAGGAATCGCGCGAGTGAAAATTTATATATCGCTAGTAGGCTACGGTACCAGCTTTACATCTGGTGGGCCGTATGCTTGTACGCCTCCAGACGTAGTATAAAAAAAAATATTCGCATAGGAATAAAAAGTGTTCTCCTGCCCCAAAACTACATTAGTCATTCTTAAGGCAATAGCTGTATAACATTTCAATAGTGGTATGTTGTGTTCAAGGCGGTGCCTCGATGGCATCGAGGATGGCAAAATGCGTGTGACTATACGTTGTTGTGCAAGGCTAGTATACTATCACTTTATCTGTGGCTAAGTTAACTTTTCTTTTAAGGTTCTAGACTAGCCATGTGTATGCTTGCCATCCAAGTGCTATATTAAAATATTGTTATCCTACCTATCTTTAATTGTACGAAAGTATTTGTTTGCAACATTTTATGTAACTTTAGTCTCATCCGAAAATAATTTCTAATATTATTGTTGATAGTCACTAAATTATGTAACAAATACCTAAGTACCCATCAAAAAAAACAATTTAGGTATCTAAATATAGATTATACTACGCGCGCCATCTATCGGCACAATAGTTCAATAATAACACATCTATATTCACTTTAGTGTGTCCATCATAACATAGATGGCGTTAGGATGGCTAAAATACATTTCTTGTTTGTTTATTTTTGTAATGACACTGTATACAAAAATAAATTTCATCTGAAAGCCAAAGTATAAACATCATTAAAAAAAGACATTTCTCTTATTATTTACGTTTCAATTTAAGTGAATATAAAATTCTTTTAAAAGTGTGAGTTACATTGTCTACACTACATTATCATTTCGGCCTTGGCATAAATTGATAAGTGAACAGAGAAAAGAATGCATACCATACAACAAAATATAAGCTTGTATGTACTATAAAATTGTTGGTTATTTTCCATGACTTAAATTTATTACTATCGAAATGCCCATACTGTACAACAAAATACCCATACTGTACAACAAAATGCCATATTGTACAACAAATGTGCACATAAGTAAATTTGCTGTACTTGCTGTCAATTTCTCGAATATATATCAATAACACCCAAAAATGGAAAATGACTTGTTTTAAGAACTAGCTTCTGACTTCGCAGACATGGGTTCCCATTATTGCTCAAAATATTACCATAAATAATAAGTGCCTATGTTCTTCTAGAGGTCTAACACAACTTCCGGAGACTTGGAGAAGTACAAAGGCTACCTCTAGCTAAATCACATAATATATTTGGCTATATTCATTAAAAAACAAACAATGAAACAAAGACGAGTTAATTTGTCATTTATAATTCCATCACGATAAGACGGAAGTAGAGGGTGACTAATAATTTCAAACTACTTTTATGTGTTAAAGGATAAAAAGTAGTAATAATATGATATCTATGACCTTATCAAACAACACCAAAGCATTGGAACTGTACTTCGGCATTGAGACAAGCTGCAATATCTAATTAAACAAAGAATGAAAGCTAATAAGAGAATTGAAAGCTTTTATTTGAAGCGCATCTATACTGAAATGAGATTGTTAAGAAATAAACAGCTGATTGTTACAGAGCCTTACGAAAAAGTATAAATATTGAATATGGAGATATTTTTATAAGTTTCAGATATTAGGCACATTATATTTAAATTTTATTCAAATGTAATCTTAAAACTAAAAAGAAGAATAATCTTGATAACTTGATTACTTTTATCTTAGTTCCGAGTTGATAATATTTAGTTAGTCATTCTTGTGCTGTTCACATAACAAAGCAGTTTTTTAATTTATTAATCAAAACAACTTTACATTAAGCTAATCGGCAATTTTTAAAGAAAACCAGGACAGTTATGGAGCCTATATTGGCACAATGATGACATTATTCGTCGTATTGTGCAATAGGGCCTCGAATGAAAATTCAATGAAGAAAATGGTGTCACAAATGTATTAGACCAGGAAGTCACACTTACAATGATAACAAGAGTCCTCCGTTTATCTGCAAATTATACCTAATCTAGTGACATGTAACAAATAGGCTTTACAATAAAATACACGAAAATAAATTAGAGAAAACAAAGAAAAACAGGACTCACATTTTGAGACTCCTCTTCCAATACAGCCATAGCTTCGAAATCAATATTCATTATTACGCTTTTAAACTTTGTACTACCATCGAAAAACGCTAAGGTATTCTAAGAATATGAAGTCAATAATAAGGAAATTATAAAATACTTCAAGGTATTGTTTACAAACTGGCAAGGTCATTTGACATATTTTGGTAAACAAATCGGATGCGTTCAAAACGCGACCATTTCAGACATATTTTATTTAACCCAGTCTATCTTGATAGTTCATTATTATATCTTCTTTTACAACCCGCGCAAATAAATAATAGGATTGAAAATGGTGGCTGAATGAATATGTACCGTCAACAAACAATATTAAATGTTTTATTGAATAAGAAATGTTTACATGCTTTATTATTTTATTTTATTTATCTCCATCTTTTACATTTCTTAAACATAAATTGAATATAAACATACATTTAAAAAATATAAAAAGAGGTGCACCTGCCGGTAACGGAGCGAAGGCCCAAGCTAACGGTGGTTAAGGGTCCAGAGTGAGAAACCTCACAATGCGGGCAGTGTACAGAAGAACCACCTTCTGTATCTTGTTTTTGACCCAACTACCGAGTCAGAGCCTCTCAAGATATCGGTCGAGGCTCTTCGCTATAAGTCCGTTCACATTGCCATTTTCGAGAACTGGCGCTGGTGCATACTTATAGTATGGTACCCCAGGCCATACTATAAGTACAAGGCCTACTTACAAGGCCATATTTAAGTGCAAGTTGCGGGTATACAATCCTCACTACTAAATTGTGTCTATGCAAGTACACGCCGTTAGCAAGATGAAAACAATCTGAGACTATATGCCTGAGTGACACGCGGGACGGTGGCATGCTCAACAAATGGCGACCGTACCGTCCTTCAGGATATACTTCCGGTAGTTATTCGTCTTGATATATATCGCCTTGATAAGGCCCTTATCAATTGCTACAACGTTGCAATGCATCCCACTTTCACAATGAAGGAAATAGTCCCTGAGATTGCACATCTCACGGTTGTGTAGGTTCTTGACATTTGAGCAGTCAGAACCCGTTATATACGTTTTCCCATACATTTCGCGGTCGTATACGACCACCCGGGTTTCGAAGGGTTAAAAAGCCACCACCCCCGCGGGATGTACAATCACATCACCGATGATATGATCGTGGGTGATGCATGCAATGCGGCATGAACAATTTTCGGACCTTCACGTCCAGGGCGTCCAACTCAGTCTGCGTCCACCTTAGTATGCCGAAGGTATATATTAACAAGGGCATAACCCAACGGTTGAAGGCACATACTTTGTTGCCACCTGACAAAAGACGTTTTAATACTTTTTTTAGATAACCAAAGAAACGCTCCGTCACCGATTGTTTTATGTCCTCATCGGCCATACCTGAAGACTCTGACATACCAAGATATTTGTATGTTTCAACTTCAGAGAGATAGTTAAGGGATACAGTCTCAGAGAGTTGCAAACAATCTATGTTTACAACTCTACCCCGCTCTACATGAATGACCGCACATTTGTTAACACCAAATTCCATACCAATGACATTACTGAAAGTTTAAGTAACTTTCAGCAACGTAACCAGTTCTGTTTCTTTGGTGTAAAAAAATTTGAGGTTATCCATATACAACAGGTGAGAAATAATCTCACCCCCTCTACGGAGTCGGAAACCCAGCCCTGAATCTCTTAACAGAGTGCTAAGAGGACTCAGAGCTAGGCAAAACAACAGCGGACTCAGATTGTCACCCTGGAAGATACGGCATTGAATCCTTATTGGGTCTACTAATCCAGGAAAACCTCCACATAATGGTTGAAAAAGGACTGTAGTCTACTGCCTCATACGCGAACTGAGAAAGGAGCATAGATGTGCATCTACTTTATACAACTCTAGTACTCATTCGTAGCTGAGAAGCTACGAATGAGGCACCGAATCATAGGCCTTTTTATAGTCCCCCCAGTCAGCGGAGAGATTTTTCCTGTTTCGGCGCACCTGCTGGCATATGTCTATGTCAAAGAGCTCGGCTTGTTTATTGGACATTGAGTATACGCTCACTGATTTGGATCGTTGTTACATCGGAACGAAGACTGTGTAATATAACCTCATTACTGATGATCGCAGATGATGCATACGTTTTACAGTCAATAGTGTTCGGACTTTTTGGTCAACAGAGTCAAGTTCACCCTGAGTTCACTTAAGTATGCTAAAGGAATATATTGGGAGGTATCCAATATCGAACACATGTTGCAATTGAGACGCCAATGTGAACTTGGTAGCCATTTCAGCCAGTAGTTTTGAAATTTGTCCGGTCCTGGTGACTTCTAATTGGCCATGGACTGGAGTGCACTGGCTACATCATCCGTTGTTATAGTTACTTTTGCCATTGGTCTTATAAATTCACATGCGCGTCCGTCCGTGTTATGCAATATATCAACAGAGTGGCCGACAGGCACCGACCATATGTTCCACCAGAATAAATTCATAGTTTCTTCATTAGATAGACACATATAGGCCACATTTTGTTCGAGTCGCTCCCAAAATCCAAGGAATCAAAGGAGGGTATCCTTTGATTACTTTGAAACATGCGATTGTGTTTCCATCGGTCGACGCACTTCTTTTACCTACGTGTACGGTTTGCCCATGCGTAGACTTTTTGTTTCACAGAGTCATGCGTTCCGTGACTGGAGACAGAAATTCGTGTTGTTGAATGTTAATACCAATAAATGCTGGGTTCACAAACGCATACTTCTAGGGCCAGTGTTACCCGCCCTGAAACATATAAGCTTACCAGTGAGAACCCTAGTATCAGGTATACGCTTCTCAATTCTACATATATTACCAAACAGGCGTTTTTTTTTTTTTTCTACTGGACGTATAGTTCTATTGCAGTCAGAGAATCTGACAAGGGCTGCACGGCATGCTGCAACCGCTGCGCAATATAAAATTGCTAAATTGCAATATGGAAAGTAATCCATTACAAATGGCTGGAGCATTTAATGACTTTTTCATAAATGAAACTAAACAATCGAAAAATAAAATCGGCAGGTAAAAATAATACAAATTTTGACAAATTAATCAATAATAACGAAAATACAATATTTTTATCACCTGTCACCCCTTTAGATGTGTATAAAGTGTTAAAGCTTTAAAAATACAAATGCGACGGGTTATGATAACATAAATACTAAAATAATTAAAAAGTGTGCAAACCAACTGTCAGTGCCCTTATGTTATATTATAAATTTGTCATTCTGTGAGGGCAATTACCCAACGCGTTAAAAAAAATCGATTGTTAGACCTATGTTTAAAAAAGGAGATAAGCTGGACATTAACAATTATAGACCAATAACATTTGTACCTGTCTTATCTAAAATAATCGAAATAGTTATGGAGATAAGATAAACAGTTTCATATCGACATTTATCTGCTAACTAAGCAGCAATTTGGTTTTAGGAAAGGTTGTTCTACGACCTTAGCGTGTTTTTCACTTATTAAAGCAATTACAGACAGTTTTAACCTTTTATGCGTCTAGCATAGTATCCATATTTTTGGACATGAGTAAAGCATTTGACCCCGTATGTCACAAAACATTTTTTAATAAGCTAGAGCGATACGGTAAGCACTTGATTGGATCTCTAACTATTTAAAAAACCGTGAACAATGTGTGGAAGTATCTAAAATTGAGAAAGACAATATGTGTTCGTACAGATCATCATGTCGTACAAATGACAGTGGGGTACCACAAGGCAGTATACTGGGTCCTTTGTTGTTTGTAAATGATCTACCTTTGATGTTAATTATAAATGTATCCTGTTTGTCGATGATACTACACTCGTAATTGAGGACGTGAAAAACAATAAATGTCAATTTGAAAATGATGTCAACATAATAAATTGGCTTGACGCAAATAACTTACCTGTAAATCTAACTAAGACTAATCTTATTGAATTTTTGACAGATAATAATAAATCACTGGACATTAAAGCTTCGTATGACAATTAATTTATAAAATGTGTTGACAATACCGTATGCCTTGGCGTAACAATTGACAAACATTGTAATTGGAAACCCCATCCTTTCCCACGGCGAGCTAGTTGAACTACTCGAATCCGACGCTCCCGGGCGCCGGTGACGAAAAAATTCGACTACTCGTGCAAAGGATAGCAGTCAAGCGCCGGTACCTTTCCCATTGAGCCCCGCTCTGGGATCGTGGAAAGCGCCGCTGTCCTCTCCCGCTGCTCCCAGCAACTCCCACCCACGCATCCTCTCGTCCTGTCCGTTCGCGCCGACTGTGCCGTGTAAGAGTGTACCTCCTGCACAGTGCAGTCGACGCGTCTTGCTAGGCCGGAGTCGTACGCTTCTGAGCGAGTACTGCTTTTGCAGCACCGCTCCTGCTGATTGTCCGCTCGGGTGACTTCGGGCGCGCCGATCGGGAAACTTCGGTCTCTCGAACGGTGTGCCTGGGCGGTCGGACGGACGGTCAGCAGATTATTTTATATTCGTGTAGTGTTGTGTTGTTGTTGTCCGTGTCCGTGTCCGTGTCCTTGTGGCGTACAAGTCACGAGACAGGAACTAATTGTCGTTTTTAGTACAAAAAACGGCAATTACGTCCATCTAGTGTTGTCCTTGTTTGTTATAACCGTCCCTGTCTAGGTCTCGCGAACCTCGTCCATACAAGTAGTGTCTTTGTCCGCACCCGAGGTCCCTTCAGGATATCGGGTGCCTGTAATTGTACTGTTTTGGGTGTAGGCTGCGACTCCGACTAGTCGGAATCACAGGCTGCACACCGTTAACTGGGTCCGCTTGGGTGCCATTTTGACTGACTATCCTAGATAGTATCAGTCAAAATACTACGGCAGTACTAAGCGGGCTCAGCCCCGCTACCACTGGCTGGCATGGCGGACCGGAAGGGAAGCCGTTCGCCACCAAAAAGCCCGACCCCACCCCGCAGAGTTCCAACTGCCGGCATGGAACCCCTTGCCCCCCGTAAAGGTAGGAAACCCGCTGCTCCCTTCGGAGGGAGGCAGATTATTGCTCGCGATACCCAGACTGGACACACCAGACCAGTGTCTCCGTCTGAATTTGGCCTTGCATCCGCGACCTCCTCGCCGTCTCCTAGCGATGGCAAGCTGATCGCAGCGGTGCTAGAGAAAATCGAGGCAATCGAAGCCGGCCCGTCTAGCAGCGGCACTAGAATGCCTAAGCGTACAAATACTTCAACTCTCTCATCTGAGGATAGCTTGGCCCACGAGAATAAGAAGCCACGCCAAAGAGCAAGCTCAGAAGGAAGCCTTGCATCTCCTAGCTCACAACTGCTGCCGGAAAGGCAAAGCACGCCCCACGAAGCACCACAGACCACGCACTATTATGCTTCAGAATCAAACGAAGATCTAGCCGACGCCAACTTAGAGGAAGTATTTCGCTCAGCCATCATTACGCAACAGGACAATGCCTCCCATGGATCACAGGAGACATCCTACAGGCGCATAGTAAGCGCAGAGCGAAATACACAGCCGGACCTCACCTTGCCGAGCCAACAGCCGCAAACATCCTATGCAGACATGGCAGCCCATACTATAACACCAAGACGCCCAGAAAGGGTCCCAACACCACCAACTGCCGCTGCAGTGCAGGAAACTGCAATGAAGGGCTACCCACCCATCATTGCAGAGGTGCTACCTAATTGGACGCACCATTTTTCGGTGCTGCATGCCCATATAGGCCACGCACCGAATGCACGACCTTTTAAGCAGGGAGTACGTTTTCTGCCACGCAGCCCGGAAGAATTCCGTGCTGTGCAGGCCTACCTCCGCGTCCTGGGCGAATCTGAACCCCGTCTGTCTTGGTATTGTTACTCCACGGAGGAGGAACTACCTACCAAGATAGCGGTAAGAGGCCTCCCGCTGGGAACAAGCGAAGAGGATGTCAGAGCCGCCTTCGAAAACATAGGCTACGCCGTGAGGCATGTCCGGCCAATCATATCACACAAGGGAAAGATGAGCTGCCTCTTCCACGTTCAACTAGAACATCTCTCACAAGCAGAGCTCACTAGGCTGTACAGTATTGACGAACTACTGTATATGCCAGGGATAACCATAGAGGCGTGGAAGTCCATAAAAAGGGTAGCCCAGTGTCATAGATGCCAAGGGTTCGGGCATGCCTCCAACAACTGTCACCGTCCGCAGAAATGCCTCAAGTGCGCAGGTGAGCACGCAGCTAGTGGCTGTACGGCCGCCTTACTATGCGCTAACTGTGGGAAAAATCATGCATCCAACGACAGGCGATGCACAATATTCAGAAGAGAGGCGAGGAGGAAGGGCATACAACTTTCGGGAGCCCCTCCCCTCAGACCTGGACAAGCAACTGCAACTCACCATCCATCGCAGCTAACTCAGGAAGAGGTGGCAGAGGGGTGGCAAGTTGCCGGTGCCCGCCACACTCGACCTAAGCCGCACCAACCCACCATACACGCTGCCACGGAAGCCCAAACAGCGCTAAATACCCCGCTAACAAATGCACAGATGCCTACAACATTAAATCCACCAGCAAACGCAGGCACCTCTAGGGCCAAGAAGAAGAAAAAACCGCGCTCTAAGAAAAAGAAGGCCTCTCAACTGCAAACTGCCCAAACAATAGGCTCACAGCCTCCGTCGCGTAGCCACTCACCTGCCAATCGTCAAGTAAACGCCAACCTACCACCTAGAGAGAACGACACTGTTCGTACACAGTCGAACAGACAAACTAATAATGCTCCAACCCGCCCAACGGTTCGTTTCACGACATATAGAGCCACAGAATCGGCCTCGGCGGAAACAACTTCGCGTGCAAATATAAATAGAGCTCCTCCCCGCTCAAATGACCCAACAAGCGATCCAATTGCATACATAGTATGGATACTTGTAGAAATGATTCGTTCTATAGCCGCCGGGGTTGATATCTGGACGGCGGCTACAGACGCGCTCACGCAGATACTAATCCGACATGGACAGTAAGCTGCGTGCAATATACTGGAACCCCGGAGGGGTGTCATCAATGGCCCCCGCACTCAGAACACTCGCCCAGGAATACGACCCCCATATCATATTACTGGGCGAGACTAAACTAAATCCCAAAACACGCTTCCGCATCCCCAACTACCACATGTACCGCAGAGACCAGCTCACACCGCAAGGCCGAGGCATCAGAGGCACGGCAGTGCTGGTGCGCAGGGACTGTGTACATGAGGAGTTGAGTCACCTGCCATTTCAGTCGCTCTCCAACATAGGTGTGCGACTGAGGGTGGGTGGCGAGGAGATGCGGATATTCGCGTGTTACCGCCCCCCAGGACCCACTATCCACAAGGAAGATTTTACCACGCTCTTCGCAGGAAATGAACCTACACTAGCGCTGGGTGATTTCAACGCAAAAAGCCCCCTATGGGGGTCGCGAGTCACAAACCCCGCAGGACGTTCCTTAAATTACTTGGCTGAAGAAAAAGGGTACGTTATAATGGGCCCCTCATCTCCAACACATGTTCCAACAAACCTTAGGCAGTCGGCTGATGTACTGGATATAGCAATTATTAACTTAGTGTCCCACGTTATAACGTTAGATGTCTTGTACTCAGCCGACACACAACATCTGCCGGTACTGGCCACGGTCGACATGGGCGCGCCGCACACAATAGAGCGCCCTGTACGCACCCGCGTCGACTGGGACGAGTATAGGAAATTACTCTCTGGATTTTCGCTCGATGGACAGCTATCCACCGCGGAAGAGGTAGAGGCGGCGGTCCTACACCTTACTAGCGCGTTACAAACCGCTAAAGAAACTGCCACGAAAACCAATACAACACCGCAAAGGCATTACAGCGACCTGCCGAGCGAGATTCAGAGGATGATTAAAGAAAAGAGAGCGCTACGTAAACTCTGGATGAGAACAAGATGCCCCCGCCTCAAAACGGAATTAAATAAGAAATCTGCACAGCTGTCGGAAAGGGTCAGTAAATGGCGCGGCGCGTCGTGGGAGACCCTAATAGACACGGTCACTGAAAACCGCACCGGACTGTACGAACTCAACCGACAGCTAACCAATGCACGCCCTCCAATCTGCCCGCTGTACGACAGTGCGGGCAATAGAAAATATACAGCCTTAGAGAGAGCGGAGGTAATGGCAGACCATCTTGCCACAACCTTTCAGCCAAACCCTGTCCATCCAGAGGCCGACGCTGTCATCCGCGAACACCACACCCGTGTGGTGCACCGCGTGCAGGAATTTTTAAGAACCCCAGCGCCGCCGCTAACGGGGGATTTATTTGTTTCACCGGCTGAAGTGCGGAGACTCCTGAAGCGACTACCTAAACGGAAAGCACCGGGACCAGACGGAGTCACAAACTACATGCTACAGCAACTCCCACGAAGAGGGATAGTCGCACTCGCCCGCATCGCAAACGGCGTACTCCGCACCGCACACTTTCCGAGGTGCTGGTGTCCGGGTCGAGTCATTGTCCTCCCCAAGCCAGGCAAGGACCGCAGGTATCCCTCGAGTTATAGGCCCATAACACTCCTGGCGCACAGCTCCAAACTAGTAGAGCGTCTAGTGCTGTCCCGTCTCCGCCCCTACATAACGCTGAGGGACGAACAATATGGATTCAGGGGACAGCACTCGACGACTCTGCAACTAGTACGCGTTCTGCATTATCTTACAGACCATGCCAACCACGGCCGCACCTCGGTCGGAGTCTTCCTCGACATCGAGAAAGCCTTCGACCGGGTGTGGCACGAAGGTTTAATTTTCAAAATTATTGAGCAAACCAACACGCCACCGCAGCTTGTGCGCCTTATAGCCTCATTTTTGAGCGGCAGGTCCTTTACTGTTAAGGTGGAGGACAGTGAATCGAGCTCCAGACCCATCACAGCAGGAGTCCCCCAAGGAAGTTGCCTGTCCCCTACGCTGTACGCGGTCCACACCAACGACATCCCGCTACTGCCCGAGGCGCAAAGGCGCGAGGGAGAGCGGGATGTAATGTTGGCATTGTTCGCGGATGACAGCGCATATTTTACGGCATCTAGGAAGCCAGTGATCGCGGCTAGGCGGCTGCAGAGGCTGCTGGACGTGCTCCCTCACTGGTTCGATCTGTGGCGACTGAAGGTCAACGTGGATAAGACCATCGCGCTACAGGTCGGACAGAGACGCGTCCCGCCGCCACTGCAACTGCAAGGTCAACCTATTGCGTGGGAGAGCAGTGTGCGCTACCTAGGTGTAAACATCGACCGTTCATTAAGTATGGTAGCCAACGTTAACAACTTAACAACCAGCGCTAAGGCAGCCCGAGGCGCGCTACGGCCGGTCTTAAATTCTCGATTACCACTGCGCACTAAAGTTGGAATTTACAAAACTTACGTGCGCAGTAGATTAACCTACGCGGCACCAGCTTGGTACGCACTCTGCTCGCCCACGCAAAGGAACAGACTTCAAGTCGTCCAAAATGTGGCCCTGAGGATGTGTGTAAACGCAGGACGGTACGTAGCGAACGAAACAATAGCCCGCGGGATCCGTATACAAACGGTACACGAGTTCATAGTCGAGTTAACTCGTAAATTATTCGATCGCGCGGACAACTCCAGCTACGCACACCTCAGAGGCCTAGCGCCACTTCACACTAGACCTCCAGATGGGAAGCGAGACGGCCCTCGCGATCTCCTCAATAAATAGAGTGTTTACAAACACAATGACCTAAAAACATGAAAACTAAACGTTAAAACTAAAGCTTAAAACTATTAGTACACCACGTGACATTTGTTGTTGTTCTGTCTCAATTTATTGTACTGCACCATCTCTTTCTAAAAAACGACAACTGTCTCGTTTAGTATTACTCTGTCTCATTTTAGTAGCTCGTGGCTCCCTCTGTAGTAAGTACGGTTACTCTGAGATATTACATACCTTTTAAATATTACTGTCCATGTATATATGAATGTACTATATACATTAAATATATACTACATACATATTGCATACTAACCAACAAATGAAAATGCTCATAAAATTTAAAAATTAAACTTAAATTTATTATTTACTATTTACAAGTACTATTTACAAATTCATATACCTATAACAGACTGACTACTCAACGAAACCTCTCTCCCGGTTCCGTTGTAGTTCTGTATTACATTGAGTAAACTACATTATATATTACACTATATACTAAGTATATACACGTATATATGTATAGTTTATGTATATATATATATGTGCATATGTTTATATATGTTAACTTATTTGCTTATTTTCAGTACGAGTGAGTACATGCACATGGCACAGCCATATACATGTACACACCAATACTTCGTGCACGACTCAGCCACTGGAGTTCAGCGGGCGGGTGTGTGTGTCAAACAGCCATAGACTGTTTTACACATACACCATCCACTTCTAGTTGACTCCAATGACAGAAACACCGGGTTAGTCTTCGTTTTGGGACCGGACCGGCGTGTGCAGGCGGCTTACACCTGAAAAGGTGCTGTCGCGCACCCACGCCGGCCCAAGCAACATCGATAGTGCGAATACAACACCTGATGGCCGGCGGCCGCCGGGCGAGCCGATCTCCGCGGGTCCACTCTGGCTAAGTTAACATAGCGTGTGGGCCCGCGGGGTGAACGCTTGCAACTGGACGAACCGCTTGTCATCGGGTGGCGTAAACACACGGGTTGGTACAGTCGGGTGCAACAACGGAATACCGCGTAGCCACTCCCGGTCATGCCGCTCTCCCGGGGTCCAGTCTTGCTATGGTAATCTAGTGTCTGGATCCCGAGGGAGGGAGCGTGCTGGTGGGGCGGAGACGTAGGACCCGGGTGTTGCAGCCCTCAGTTCAGCATCGTCGTTCATCGCTGTTCCTGGAAAAGAAGAAAATTATGTCATTAAAACTTTTTCTCATGTACAAGTTACATATACCTATCTCCCTCGCACTGCTATACAGCACGACTTTTCTCGACAGGCACGTACGTGTCTATGGCGACATTATCACGCAAAATTCCACTAAGCATTGAATTAATTACACGGGGGTGGCTACGCCCCCGGAGCCCTACCCGAGTAAAGAGCGTAAGCTCGAGACTCGTAGCACATTCATGTATGACCCGTGATGATGATGATGGAAACCCCATGTAGAAAAGGTATGTAATAAACTAGATAAATTTGTGTATGTACTGTCAGGACTAAGACAAATTGCCAACAATGAAGCTGCTCTCCTGGTGTACCATGGCTATGTATCGTCTATTCTGAGGTACGCAATAATAGTATGGGGATATCTGTAGATAGTATTAATGTTTTTAAAGCACAAAAGAGATGCATCCGGGCACTTCGCGGTGCTGGATTTTTGGACAGTTGCAAACCGTGGTTTAGATCCAATAAGATATTACCCGTACCGGACTTATTTACAAAATATGCCAACATAGTAAATCATTGCCCAAGACTAAAAAATAAATTATGTGTGCCAATGCAACGACTGACAGTATTCAGTAGGAGTACATACTCACTGGCAATAGGAGTGTATAATCATCTACCAGACAGCATTAAGGAAAATAATCTTAGTCGGCTAAAAAAACACCTTTTTATTCTATTACTGGGAAAATGTTACTATTCAGTTGATGAATTTTTAATGACAAATATATTTTATGACTATTATATTGCTTACCTGATTGCTTATTTCAATATATATATATGATTAACTAGTTATTGATATTCACCAATAGGATAATGATAATGGGTTGTATAAATACTAGGGAAAATTTAGACATTATATTATGATTCATGTTTGCACGCCATTTTAATGGCAGAGTAAAATGGAATTAACTATCTTAAACATACAACTGTGAAATACTTACCTTACTCTGGCAAATAAACACATTCATTCATCCATTATACTTTATTTATATAGCTCCGTGAAGCGAGATGGCATGATCGTAAAATACGTATATGTAAGCCAGACAGAGCATGAGATTTTTTGTGTTTGTTGCGTATACGGTTTTAGTGTTTGCCACCAAGCTTGTTTAGTGGCAGACAATGTTTTTGTTTTCACGGAATTTTATTGATAAAAGTGTAAGACCTGTATATTTCTTTCATTTGTGACCTAGTGATTATGTCAAAAGATGCATTGAACACGCTGTCATGGTGTATAATAGTCTGTAAAATCCGTAGGGAACGAAAACAACCAAACATAATGGATCATCGGTAAGTCACTTGTTTCTTACAATCTAATGACGTGTGTTCTATTTATTTATTCGATTATTAATTTTAATGAATACCTAAATACACGTATTTTTTGGTATTTGCCGATTATTTAGCGAATAAACGCTAGTACGCTTGTTAGCCTTATTATTACGTGTCATTTGTAAATAGTGCGGTTATAAAATGTTGGGATTAGTAATACTTGCTTTAGTTTACCACATTTAACATATCATCCAACTGTCAGGTTTTTCGAAGGACCATTATCTATTATTCTCTGTCTACGGCCCACAAAGGGACATTAAATATCGCGCATATTTTTTAAATTTGTTTAACGACCCTAGATTCTAGCCCATTACGTGTGAATAATTATTTCGAATGATTGATGATTGCTGCAGTGCTGCCATACATAAAAATGCGACGTCAGATAGAATAAAATTGTCGACCTCGGATCAAATCGGACCTCGCTAGATTTTTCTTTCTGTGATACAAATTCGTTTACTTAGTGTTTTTTTCTTCTTGCGTGTGTGATGTGGCCATAAGAACGAAGACCTTTTTTATTCGTGTATTATTTTAGAATGTGTATATTGAGCATTATAGAGGCTGTAGTGATAAATTACGTGTGGTTAATGCATTAATGTCATTGAGAGATCACGATGCGTGTCGGTTTTGTGTTTTATTGGTGCGTATTTGCACTGCATCTGTGCAGAGCAGATGATTTGGAGAGGACAGAGTCCAGAGATGGTGGTCGAAGACAACAGTGGGGACCCATGGTGAGGAGCAGCTCGTTTGTAGGAGACACAATCATGACAGCATCTAATGAACAGAGTAAGTCTTGAACTTGAAGCTTTATACCCGTTTCCCATGACACCTGTTAACATCCTTCACTCAAATCGTGTTGCTAATTACCGGGTTTATTTATAACTGCCATCTGTTATACCTTATCTGTATTGTCTTCATTGTATTTTCTTATGCTTGTGACTTATAACACCTACTCATTTAATCATATTAGCATTAGCAACAGTTTTAATTTAATATCTTACACTTGTATGATAATAATTCTAAATTGACCTTTACTTTCCAAGTATATTCCAATAAAATGAAGTTTTAGTATTATGTATGTATGATTGACTAGATCATACATAATAGCAAAATCATCACATGTTATTCTGCCAGTTTTTAAACTCGCCAAAGATGAATTTGTCTCACCTGAACTCACCTGGCAAAAGAGCCCGGCAGTAGTCAGCAATTCATATTTGAGTAGCAATCCAGCAACAATTCTCTGATGGTTGTTGTATTCCGGCTAGTGGATTACCAGAAAGCTTAGAAGTGGCTCCTTGGGCAGTAGGGTTGGTGATGTATAACTAATGTTAGTAGGCTACAGTAACTGTTTTACAACAAACTATTTTTATTTTATAAATATATGACATGATTCAAATGCTTCATACTTGGGACAAACTTACCATTTAACCCTTCGAAACCCAGGTGGTCGTATACGACCGCGAAATGTATGGGAAAATGTATATAACAGGTTCTGACTGCTCAATGGTTTTACTGTGTAGGGATGGGGTTCATAGTGTTGCAGAGGGAAATATATAAATATGTTTTTTGCCACTAGATCCTAGAGATATTTTGCGAGGTATACTTCCTTTTGCTCCTATTTCTGCTGCATTCGGCTTAAACATTCTTGTTTATTTATTTGTTATGTTATTACCTGTTTTTACTGTAAGGTCTACAAGTACAATACTTTTTATATAATATTAATGTTAAACCAACACAAGCCAAAACTAAAAAAATTCAATATTCTATTTATATATAACAGGTGGAATTTTAGATTATGCAACCTCAGATTTGATAGATTTTGAAGGATTTGAGCGATTTTTCTTCTTAGGAGCTTACTGGTGACGTCACTTACTTGTAGAAATACAACAATCCTCCAGAGAGTTGTTATTTGGTTGCAGCTTTCTGTGAGGTGGAGGTGGAGAAGTCGTAATAAATGTGTGTTAGTGTCAAAGTACCATTATTAACTACTGCGACACCGAGCTAATATTTAATCTTTTTTTAAATAATAGCTATATATAATATATGAGGAATTTTTAAAAAAAAAAAAGCAATATAATGTACTTAGATAAATTTGTGTCTCATAATTATAAATTATTTTATATTTGCCATAAATCTATTAACCCGTCAGATTCCGCAGTTACCGTTATTCAGTATATATGTTGCGAGTGGTATAATTATGACAGTCTGATCTCGCCGGGTTAAAAGTAGAAGGATGTAGGAGCCGAGGAAGGCCAAGACGTACTTACCAAGACCAAATTGATAGTGTTTTATCAGAAGGAAGTCAGGAATCCTAGAAACTGGTGATCGTGCATGAGAAGAGCTATGAATGTTAAAGAAGTGAGTAAGGTGTGTAAGGATTGAGCCATGTAGCGCTTGGTTCTGTCTGCCTACCCCGTTAGGGATTTGGTGTGAAGTTATAGATAGATAGATGTATTATCTTGTTCATTTAAATAGTTAACATCATATATTTGAGATTCAAGGTTATGAAACTGGGCAGAATGCTATATGGTGTTGTGGTAGTGGTGGCTGGGTCTCTGTCGACAGTCTGACAATTAAAATGTCAGTTGAACTTGTGTCTGAGGAGCTGCATTTTTGTCTACTTACATATTCTGACAAAATGTGTATTTGATGATCTACCTACACATGTATCTGATGACAAGCATAGAATTTGTTTTGTTATAAGGCAATAGCAATTCATGTACTACTGTCAGGATTTGTGATACCGTTATTTATACCACTATAATCCTTGTCATAATACAGTTTGTGTGGCAATTTTCGAACATGAATAAATCGGGGCTGAATAGTTTGGCCAATATTTGGTTATTAACCAAACTATTGGTAGAATATTCACTATTATTGTAT
Organism: Pyralis farinalis; assembly: GCA_947507595.1. Taxonomy (NCBI): domain Eukaryota; kingdom Metazoa; phylum Arthropoda; class Insecta; order Lepidoptera; family Pyralidae; genus Pyralis; species Pyralis farinalis. Next base: position 10,405,012 of record OX382258.1, on the reverse strand, counting down.
ACCTTTCTACTAAAATTGTATTTTGCATCTAAAGAAATTAAAAGATAAATAAAGGCAAATTAATAAATAAACAACTTACACCATTCTTACATATTGCTTCCAGGTAGAGGTATATTTTGTAGTACTGGTAGTCGGTTAGTGTAATTTATGATTAAAATAAAGTTTTTTCGTTAACAATTCAATAAATTGTACTTTAGTGGCACATGCCAGGATTCAAACTGGGGATTGGTTCTTCATCCTTACAAGACAATAGAGTTATACTCTGGCAATGTAAATAGTAATAATAACAATATTCAAAATGAAACTAAAAGTAATAATAATACAATATCCCCATCAATTGTAAATTGTCAAGAATATAGAAAGAATAATAATTGTATCAACCTGGTGCACCAAAACATTCAGGGGATGATAGGAAAGGAGTTAGAATTGGAGTTGTTTATGAATTGTAGCAATATTGATATTTTATGTCTAACTGAGCACTGGCTAAAACCCCATCAATTCATTTTCAGCTTCAATAACCACCAGGTTGCAAGCTCATTCATCAGAGATAACTGTATACATGGTGGCTCCTTAATATTATTAAATAAGTTGCTTAAATTTAAAGAAAGGTGTGACATTGTGAGCCTCTCTGTTGAGCGAGTTGTAGAGATTTCATGCATTGAATTGGAACGATTCATTGTTATGAACCTGTACAAACCTCCTAGCGCGCCCTTTGAAACATTTTCAAATATCATGGAGGATGCCTTAAATAAATTATCTAATAGCCATAAAACTGTTATAATTTGTGGAGACTTTAATATAAATATCTTGGAGAAAAATACTGTTACCTACAACTTTTTAAATTTATTTAAATCAAATAATTTGCATCATATTTTTACAGAGCCAACAAGAGTAACTGCTACAAGTGCTACATGTATTGACAATATATTTAGCAATGTAAAACCTTCATATCAATCTATAATTAATAAAGTTCAGTCAGACCATTCAGGTCAATTGGTTTCATTTCCAAATTCTTCAAAAATACAAAGAAAGCAAATAAATTATATACCATTTAGTAAAAGCCGCTTAGAAAGATTTAAGTCTAATATAGCAGAAAAAATTGTATTGTTGCCCTATCACGGTACTCCGGACCACTTGTACAGTTCATTATTTAGCTTAATTACTAGTGAATTTAATGCAATCTTTACTCCAAAACAACTGTCTGTAAGTGACCGTATGACATTCAGTGATTGGGCAACTCCTGGTATTTACAAAAGTCGGAATAAATTGTATGAACTTTATGAAGAAAGGACCTGTAATCACAATCCGACTTTTCAAGAACTTGTAAAAAATTATGCTAAAATATTTAAACGAGCCTGTTCCAATGCTAAGTCTATATATTTAAGAAATAAAATTAATGGTTCAACAAATATTATTAAATCTGTTTGGAATATGATAAATAATGAGACGGGTAGAGCGAAAGTACGTAGTCGAGACTTTCAGTTAAAGATAAATGATATAGATATCAAAAATGATGTAGAAATTGCGACTGAGTTTGAAAAATATTTTTCTAACATTCCTCTTATTACTACGAGAAATCTTAGGTCTTCTTCTATAGCTGCTGAACTCGTTCTCAAACAGAGCGTGGTAGAATGCGACACAATATTTGAATTTTCAGCTGTAAGCCCAAAAGATGTTTTGAACGCTTTTAAATCAATAAATATGAAAAACACTAAAGATCTGTGGGGTCTATCTGTCAAAACCATATCTTCTATTATTATTTCAATCGCTCCACATTTAGCTACAATTTTCAATTGTTGTGTGGCATCTGGTGTATTTCCTGACTTGATGAAACATAGTAAAATCATTCCATTATTTAAATCTGGTGATAGTTCGGACCCTTCGAATTTTCGACCTGTTTCCATACTGCCCATTCTCAGTAAAATTTTTGAAAAACTAATGCTTAGCCAGTTGCTCAGACATTTTAATACACATAATTTGCTTCATAGGAGACAGTTCGGATTTACGAGAGGTTGTTCAACTATAGACGCAGGGATTCATTTGCTTAAAAGTATATTCGCGGCATGGGAAGGTTCGCAAGATGCCTTGGGAATTTTCTGTGATCTGTCTAAAGCGTTTGACTGCGTGCACCATGACACTCTTGTCAGAAAATTACACCACTACGGTATCAGGAACAAGGCTCTCGAACTTCTGTCTTCTTATCTGGGCAATAGGATACAGAAGGTCGATGTTAATGGTAAAAGATCTTCGGGGTCCCCTGTAGTCATGGGAGTCCCACAGGGGTCAATTCTAGGTCCATTCTTATTTTTAGTATATATAAATGACTTACCTTATTATGTAAAGGATAAACATGAGATTGTATTGTTTGCGGATGATACCTCTTTGACATTCAAAATTAATAGACAGTTAGGTAATTATGACGAAGTTAACGATGCTCTCTCTAAAGTTATGCATTGGTTTAATGTTAATAATCTGCTTTTAAATGATAAAAAGACTAAAGTAATTAAGTTCTCAACACCTAATGTAAGACAGGTGACTACCAATGTACATGTTAATGGAACTAATTTAGCCCCTGTGGAGACAACTGTGTTCTTGGGTATAACAATTGACTCCAAACTACAATGGGGCCCACAAATTGAAAAATTATCAGGAAAACTAAGTTCTGCAGCCTATGCAGTGAAAACTATTAGACGGCTCACTGATGTTGATACGGCTAGAATAGTTTATTTCAGCTACTTTCATAGTATTATGTCATACGGAATTCTTCTTTGGGGTAACTCCGCGGACATTAACACCATCTTTTTATTGCAAAAGAGAGCCATAAGAGCTATCTACAAACTTGGTCCCCGTGAGAGCCTTAGAGAAAAATTCAAAGAAATAAATATTCTAACAGTCGCATCGCAATATATCTATGAAAATCTTTTGTATGTCCATAAAAACATAGACTCATTTTGTAAAAAGAGTGATACTCATAACATAAATACTAGATATAAGCATAATCTTGTGTTACATGCAAGCCGTCTCCACAAAATAAGTAATTCTTTTATGGGGCAATGTATACGGTTCTATAACAAACTTCCCAGCAATATAAGAGAATTGTCAATAAACAAGTTTAAAACTACTATTAAAGCCAAATTGTGTAGCAGGGCATATTATAAAGTATCTGACTATATTAATGATAAAAATGCCTGGGATTGAGTCGATCCAATTATAATGTAATTAATAAATTATGTAAATTTGTTTGGATACCAAAAGAGGGATGCCTGAGTTTTTTGGCAGTATTTTTATCAGTGCTCACCTAGTCATGAACTGCACGGTAGGGAAAAAAATTGTGACGATTCCAAACAAATGTAGCCATTTTTACGGAATAAAAAGATTTTGACTTTGACTTTGACTTTGACTATCCACTGAATTATCACTGCTGTGAAAAATGGTATAAATTAATATTGGAAATTTAACGGGTTCAAGTTACTATACAGGAACATTAAGCATTTATATATTTCTGGTTGTGGGAGAGGCGAGACCGGCGAGATAACAATTGCTCGGGCGCTCAACTAGTTAATTAAAATGAGTAACTTGGCCGAATACATGGTTCGGTAAAGATAAAACCGAGTAATATTGGTAAATTGTGTATTCGCCGCATCTCTACTATATAAAAAAAATCAACAATCTTTATTAATAGTGTATGTATGAATATGTTTATGCCAAGTGCCTGGTGCTCGGTACTCTCTGCTGACCATGCAAGGGGCATGGTCAGCAGAGAGTACCGAGCACCAGGAGATGCAGTCCATACGCTGACAGGTTAACCTTCTAAATGTATTTAAGACCTTGGAATTTTTATTTTTAATAATAAACGCTAACAATTTTACTTGTGTGCAAATTACAATGAAATTAAATATATTCACTTCAAACATGTCTTAATGGTCATTCGTTAAAGTTTAAATTAAAATTGTGTTTCACCCACCACGCCAGATGTTAGTGTCAGATGCTAAACAAGTAAGTTTTATGAGGGGCAACATTAAACTACACTAAAAATGTTAAACCAAACATACACCATATGTTTTGTGTGGGTGTGTGTGTACCATGGGAAACAATTAGAAAATAATAAAAGTCTAGCTGTCCAAGTACTTCCTGATTTTTGAATGGTTCACTATAATATTTCATTTATCCACTGTCATAATAGACAAAGGGTTCCCCATAGTGTTGCTCTGATAGTAGAGTTTTAAGTAACATGTCATTACTGCAGAATCAATATCTCCTATCGCTAAAGTTGAGTTAGGCAATATTGATTTTAACCTTTAATGATCAATATTGTGTACCGTTTCAACTTATGACATAGTATTTATATTGGATCTTTGCCCACATAGGTTTAAAAAACATCATAAAGTAGTTTTCAGAAGCTCCGTTTTCATTTTTGAACATATTCACACTACTGGTTTTTCTTTAGTCTCCTGTGACAATGTCATAAACATCTTCATGCACCAATTAACATAAGGCCGTTTCTGTGTTGGCACTGGCAAATCCAAGTACAACAGACTTTCCTAATGATCAGGTAATTTTTAAACTTAGCTCATACCCAAATGTCCTCGAATCATCTTATAGGTGATATGGTTTTCTTCAATTAACTGTTTACCAGTAACAACACTTTCGTTTGCATGTCGTCATTCTGAGTAACAACTCATACAAATTCACAGTCACATAGATTTTTCTTCAAAGCCAAGTTAAATGATAGAAAGTGATACAACAAATATCTTCATAAATTCGAAAACCCGAATTCAGTGCTACATACATCAACGCCAGAATTCGAACCCGGGGCCTGTTGGTTGGTTGTTTATTCAATAGGCTATTGCTACACTTTATTGTAATTGTATAATGTCTTATTTATTCCTTATAGGTCCCGCTCTAACAGATGTTTTAGATAGATATTTGGTCAAATAGATTTTCCAATTTTACAGAACCCTCTGTACGAGAGGCGATCTATGAGGCATGCCTTTAACATTTTGCCATTTGAAGAAAAAAAAAATTATTAGAAAATTACTTAAGTTATTGTTTACTAGCTGCTGCCCGCGGCTCCGCCCGCGTGGAGTCAAATAACGTAGCCTATGTGTTAATCCAGATCATAATCTATCTACGCGCCAAATTTCATTCAAATCCGTTCAGCCGTTTAAGCATAAAAGAGCAACAAACATCCATCGATACATACAAACTTTCGCATTTATAATATTAGTAGGATGACAGACGCGCCATTTTACTCTTTCCCATTGCTTGAACCAGTATTCCAGGCCATTAACTCAGATGTTAGCTATTCGTAACACTGAAGCTGTTGTTAGGTCTCCTTGAATGGTGTAGAAAATTATTTCGCAGACAATATATAATTAATATTCATATTTATTACCAATACGAAAATTAATATTCATTACCAAGGAAAGTCTTTGGTAATATTAATTTTCGTTTGTAATCTGACAGTTTCAAAACAACAGAGCTGTGGCTAAACAATAGCATTATTCCTAATATGACTTAGGGGTTAAAGTATGAAATTGCTGATTTCTACTGAAAAATTAAAACTAATTTTTTTCTAAAATGTAACATTTTTATTTAATCAAAATATTTACCCTCATTATGTATACATTGCTACCATCTAATCGGGAGTTTATGCCTTTGCGATAGAACTCTGGCGATCTAGATTCGACAAACTGTGTGAAAGCATTTTGTACTGCCTCCTGGGAAGAAAATTTTTTACTACGTAGAAAATTGTCCAAATCACGAAAAAAATGGTAGTTAGTTGGAGCAAGGTCTGGCGAGTACAGAGGATGACGTATGGTTTCTAACTGCAGCTCCTGTAGAGTTACGACGGTTTCTCGTGCAGTGTGAGGTTTGCGTTATCATTAATGATGAAGATCGATTGCGAGTCGGGGCTGTTTCACTGCCAGTTTCGCCATCATTGTTCGAAGTTCGGCACAGTAAACATCTGCGGTTATTGCTTGACCAGACCTAAGAAAGCTATAGTGAATAACGCCATGAAGAGACCACCAAACAGTTACCATTACCTTTTTATTGGTAAGCTTTGCTTAAGGGCACTGTTGCGGCGTTTGAGCTGGGGTCAGCCATTGCATTTTTCGGTTACGGTTATCGTAAAGAATCCACTTTTTGTCACATGTAATCACAAGAGGGGAAGTCAATTCCAAAACTTCCTACTCCTACAAATTTCTTTTGATTAATTTCGTTGTGAGTTCCAAGGCAGCTGTAGTTTAACCCCCGGGACGGCAGTGAACTTCACTGTTCATTGCCTTTTTGTTGGTCGCCGCTGTTAATTCTGGCTACACAGGAAACACAGTGGTGGGTATGAGTGGTGGGCCTGTCCCGAAGACAACACAAGTTTCAACACGCGTTTCTTTCTGCAGATCAGTCAAATCATGAGGCACCCATTTTCCATATTTTTTTTATCTTATTGATATGATGCAAATGAGTCAATATTGAGTAAGGTAGTAAGTAAGGTAACGTTAAACCATGCCGTTAATTCCTGGGTAGTTTGACTCGGATCGGCTGCCACTGTCTCCCTGAATTCAGCGTTAATCACCTGTGCGCGGTCTTCCGCGTGGTTCGTTCTTCAAGTCGAAATTTCCATTACGAAAGCGTTTAAACCAAAAACGCACGGTGCATTCATTAGCAGTCTCCTCTCCAAACGCAGCATTGATATTGCAAGCCGTTTTTGCCGCGTTTGTTCCGCGTCGGACGTCGTATTTGAAAATTACTCGGATTTTCGAAGTATCCATCTTTCCCGTCTAAGCTGAATAAAAAACTATTGAAATTTACAAATCAAATGTTGTACATTTTTTAAAAGAAAATCCTCATAGGTTTCATGTGAAAAAGTTTCATATGATACCTATGATGATTTATATGGATATTAAGGATTTACGACAATGTTGCGTAATATCCTGGTTTGCTGGAAAAAAAACAAACGTTTTCTTAACAAGGATTTTCTTATTTTCTTTACGAAATCATCAAAAAGTCTTTGGCAGCTCTCTAACTGCTTTAAGCTCCAGAAAATATGATTGAAATTATAGCACGACAATTCTCTCCAGTTAGAGTCATTGTAATTCCGACACCCAATTCTCAATACTACGCCACAATGAAAAACAAATGACAAAAAAAAATAAAAAAATTAAAAAGTATGAGCAAAAGTATGTTTCCAGGTAGATCCATTTCAAAATACCGAATTCTTCAAAATACCGAATTCTATTTCTTTACTGTGACCAATTTCAAAAACTTTCTGTACACTCCATGCATTGCCTTCTGACATAGGCCGCCTCTAAAATTTTATTATGCTTTTCTTTTTGGTCGGTCTTCTCCAATTCACTCCAACTGCTGCTTTATTTCGTCTCCCTGTATCTTTCTCTTTCTTATCTGCTCTTGGACACCATTCTTTGACAAAAATACGTATGTATACGTACGTGGTTTGTTGTAAATATACATATATTTAGCTGTAAATTCATGAATGAACATACAGTAACAATTATATTATTTTCATTTCATTAGCTCAGGTTACCAAAACAAAAGACACAGTGGAGCCAAAATTTACAGAGAAGTAGTCACAATGAAATTACATCAATTAGTAAATTGGACTCTTGCCAAACATAAATTAAGTAACTTGTATTGTAACAGCTTCCGATGGTAATACACAATAAAATCTTAAATTTTATGATAATCTTAAAGTTCCTTTTGTTTTGTTTGTTGTTATATTGTGAGATTATTTGCTTTATTTTACAGAAAATAATAAAAATAAATTAAGTATGTTCTATGTATTGCTTTTCACCAATGGCTGTATCTGAGGTCCAGTAGGCCGATTCTCCTAAAAGACTAACTGCACTGCAGCGCGGCGTGTGTTAAAATGTGTACATTTTGACGTTTCTTTAAGCGATCTGACAGCAGCGCATTTTGACACACGCCGCGCTGCAGTGCAGTTGCAGTTTTTAGTAGAATCGGCTTACTGAACGTAATCATATCGTATTCGTATACTTTTTAATACAATTTAGTGTTTGGCAATCCAGTATTACTGTTGTTCGATTCTGATGATCATCATCCACAGTTTTGTGAGTGAGTGAGGGGCCACCAGGAAGCCCCATCGCGCGAGGGACACTCAATGTATTGTGAGATGGTGGTACTTCCCCAGACGGGCTGCTTTGATGCGCCGTACTTCTCTTATAAACACCCATACCAAGACAAACAGTCATGTTCATCCACATGTGCGAGAATCGAACTCACGAACTTTGGTTTCAAAGTAGCGTTACTAACCATTGCGGCCACTGAGCTCGGCAAAATACGTATATGAACTCCGAACACTGAAAATAAAGATTCGGAGACAACGAGAGGTGATCTTATATTTGCATATTCATTCTTTAGTGTCGATGTTCTTTGTTGTTTACAATTTGAGAGTTTCTCATATTAATGCCATCTCACAAGTATAATGACAAAAAGTTTTTCACGAACGTAAGGTTGAATGAAGGTCGCAGGAACGGAACAGCTCATAATTACACGTCCAATATGTCTTTACATTACTACTCATGCAAACAAGTGTAAGATAGGCTTTAAGAGAGGTAGGGCACATCCAAGCTACCTTCACACACGCTCGTGAGTGCAATTTGTACACAGCACAAACATTTGTGTGCATGGACATGTCTGTTTGTCTTGGTTTGGGTGTCTTAAGAGAGGTAGGGCGCATCGAAGCAGCCCGTCTGGGGAAGTACCTCCTCCTCATAGAAAACCGCAGCCAAATAACAACTGGAGGTAGGTCTGGAGAGTTGTTGTGTTCCTGCGTGTGAGTAAGGTCACCAGTAAGCTCCTAAGGAGTTGCTGTTAGCAGCAGAGGTGGCATCGCGCGAGTGATACTTAATGTATTACAAGCGTTCAAGGCTACGGTAACCGCTTCACATAAGGTGGGCCGTACGCTTGTATACTTCCCGACGTAGTATATAAAAAAGCTGTTAAGTGCGAGTCCGACTCGCGCACCGAGGGTTCTGCAAAAATATTTTTTCGCAAATATTTTTTTTGTGATGTAACTACAAATTTGCGGTCTTCTGATTTTTTTTCTTGTACTGCCTACATGACATTGCTTCTTGCCAAATTTCATGATTCTAGGTCAACGGGAGGTATCCTATAGGTTTTGATTCCCTTGCGAGTGTCAAAATATGCTCAAACGAGGCATAAACAGCCGTATATTAGTAAACGCACTGCTATTTCAGACACACTTTAATTTTGTCCCTCTAAACGCACTCCGACATCATCGTATAGAAAAAAATAATTACACTCGTTTGAGCCGCGAGCATTATTTTTTTCTATGACAAAATCACTATAAATGCAGACATATTAGACAATGCCCTATCTATCTTATCATTGAATGGAAGTACCTACTTTTCATACATACATTTTCGTGCACGTTTTTGAAGTTTCGATGAGTGGGAAAGTCCAGTGGTCATGAATACCAAAGTGCAATCTAACGAGTAAATGCAAAAACGATTTGCTCAAAGACTCTGAATTTACTACATAATTTGTGGATAATATATGCACGTGACGCCTGTGATTACATTGTCAATGGACACGGATTTTGAAGACATTGAGCGATGAATGGGAAGTCTTCGCTATATTTGCACTTGTCAAACATTATATTGGCTTAGCTGCGGCCTGCGACTTTGTCCACGCGTATCCCATGGGAGCTGCTATTTCTTACGTTCTTTCTTTTTCCTCGGCTTCTAAGTTCCGCATCGTGATGTTGAATAGCCTTTTTGAAAAAATTGGTCTGTCAAATGTAAAAAGATTTTTTCAAATCCGACTGATAGTTCCAGAGATTAGGTTATTCAAACAAACAAAATCTTCCGCGTTATATGTTTATGTATAACTAGCTGTGTCCGCGACTTCGTCCGCGCGGAATTTAACAAAAAAGTTATTGTTCAGTTATAACTTTATTTATTTGATTTGATTATAAGTGCCTAAATAAGCAGAGTAAAATAGCGAACAGCAAAATAATAATATATATGTATTATGTACTTCATCCGCGCGGAATAGTTATTTTTTTATTATTAGCCTAAGTTATTACATCAGCTATCTGCCAGTGAAAGTCCCGTCAAAATAGGTCCAGCCGTTTCAGAGATTAGCCGGAACAAACAGACAGACAAAAATTAAAAAAATATGAATTTTGGTATATGCACCGTGTACACATCCATATGCATTTAATAAAAAGCGGTTATGTTAATATTACAAACAGACACTCAAATTTTATTTATCTATATAGATTGGAAAATGCAGACATGATCCCTCACAGTTCAGTATTTCTACAATGTGTTTTAGTACTGCCTAGTACGCTGCCATTGGTATTTGCATTCGTCATTATATCAATCGTCTCGTTCGTTCTTACTTGGTGTAATGCGTGTGTATCTGACATTTAAATCTGTACAATTTCTGTAAAGAGCTGTAAGTATAGCGCATGTGTTTTCAGGAACGAAAAATATATCTCGAACTTGTCCAGTTGGCATTCGTTTTATATTGGCATTTAACCTTTTAATCGTGCTCCCACCGCCAATCATACGAAATTAATATCAACTAGTTGGAGCATACAAAATAAGATTATTAAAAAAAATGCTTCTAGACAAAGCGTATTATTAAAGAATACCTAGATGATAAGTTATTATGAGAGTTCAAGAAATTTAATTACATTAAAATTATATGACAAATGAACAATAATGTATGTATTACTATTTATTTCTTGTAACAAATGTGATATAATAGAACGCTTTTTTATGATGCTTTTTTTTATTATCGAAGTGTTTGTACCTGTAATATCGATGAAAAAAATCGGCCAAGTGCGAGTGGGACTCGCGCATGAAGGGTTCCGTACCATTATCTATAAAAAATGCAAAAAAAATCACGTTTGTTGTATGGGAGCCCCCTTAAATATATATTTTATTATATTTTTTAGTATTTGTTGTTATAGCGGCAATAGAAATACATCATCTGTGAAAATTTCAACTGTCTAACTATCACGGTTCATGAGATACAGCCTGGTGACAGACGGACGGACGGACGGACGGACGGACGGACAGCGGAGCCTCAGTAATAGGGTTCCGTTTTACCCTTTGGGTACGGAACCCTAAAAATGATCAATCTTAATTGATTTTTTTGTATACGACGTCGGGAGGCATACAAGTATACGGCCCACCTGATGTAAAGCGGGGACCGTGGCCTATTAACGCTTGCAATATATTAAGCATCACTCGCGCGATGCCTCCTCTGCTGCTTACACAGCAACTCCTTGGGAGCTTACTGGTGACCTCACTCATACGCAGGAACACAACAACCCTCTAGGGAGTTGTTATTTGGCTGCGGTTTTCTGTGAGGTGGAGGTATTTCCCCAGACGGGCTGCTTTGATGCGCCCTACCTCTCTTAAAACATCCAGACCAAGACAAACAGACATGTTCATGAACATAAATGTTTCCCTTGTGTGGAAATCGAACCCACGAGCGTTGGTGTCAAAGTCGCGTCATTCACGACTGAGCCACCGAGCTCGTCTATGTAATTAAATGGTGTAAAATTATTATAATGGAATGCATATTTGTTTTTTATCGCACCCATAGTAACTAACTTAATATAGTTTAATTGTAAAAAACACGTATGCTTAGATAAGGCGGTATGTGTCATATTTCACCATCCTTTTAATGAGTAATTAATACGCTACGATTTATATACCTTCGTTTATATTCTGTATGTATGTATATCTTCACGCCAAGTCCCTTGCGGGGTAGGCAGAGAGAACCAAGCGCCATAAGACGCGGTCCTTGCATACTTCACTCGCTTCTGTGACATTCATAGCTCTTTTCATGCACGCTCGCCGATTCCTAGGACTCCTGACATCATCTTCTGATAAAACACGACATTATATTCTGTCTTACTATTTAATAAACATTTCCCCATCACTGTAACTGCCAATTACATTTAAATATAAAAATACACACCAATAAATCAGTTAGAAATTAGTAGTAAGGCGTCGTGAGTTACTTGTCTGATAATAAACTCATGGTTTTAAAAAGGTTAAACTGTCGCATTGAATTAAACAATTTTTAACGGAAGTATCGCGTATTTTATTTATTTTGTTGAAACTGACGTTTCCTAAACCTAAGACAATACTATGTTAAACGGTCGCCATATGTATTTTATATTTAGAAGTGGGTAGAACTCACATACCCGTGATTTTATGGTGGTCATTGTAGAAAGACTCCGGTAGAACAACCCATGTTTAAGTACGAATATCTGCACTAGTATATAATAATATTAATATGTCTACCACCCAATTTAATTAAATATTAGATGTTTAAAGTCAAAACCCACAGGGGCGGAAAAATCGAGAAAGCGTGCAGCCAGGTTACGTACAAACACAAATAATCACAATAAATCCCGTCGCAGATCGCTACTGCTTACTCGCTTTTCCCGCCCCTGTAGGTTTCGACTTTTAATTGTATTTATAAACGAAGATGCTTACTAGAAGGACCTAATACCGAATGTACCTATTTATGGTGTATTTGGTTTACACAAATAAACATCTTTATTTTCATTACTCATATCATAACTTTATATACTGTATACATTAGTATATTGGTGACGTAAGCATGTAGACCCATAGATTTTCCCTTACCCAAAATCGTTCAACGCCTCTAAAGAAGTATTCGCTTGAGATATATCTTAGATATCACGAGTTTGTGAAAATAAATCACTATTCCCAGCAATATAAGAGAATTGTCAATAAACAAATTTAAAACTACTATTAAAGCCAAATTGTGTAGCAGGGCATATTATAAAGTATCTGACTATATTAATGATAAAAATGCCTGGGAGTGAGTCGATTCAATTATAATGTAATTAATAAAATATGTAAATTTGTTTGGACACCAAAAGAGGGATGCCTGAGTTTTTTGGCAGTATTTTTATCAGTGCTCACCTAGTCATAAACTGCACGGTAGGGAAAAAAATTGTGACGATTCCAAACAAATGTAGCCATTTTTACGGAATAAAAAGATTTTGACTTTGACTATCAAAGTCATTTATTTTCACAATCTCAACGTTGCTTCCATCCTAACGTAGTGTTAATACTAATAGTAGTGCCAATATATTGGTAGTAGTATCGCATAGTATTAGAGTTAAAACTAATTAATAACATAGCATCCATTCCCTTTCATTTTATCCATCACTGTTGCACTTCTATAGAATGCAAAATGAACACCCTGGCTTCATCAACAACTTTAGGGCCTAACCCAAGCTGTAATGATGAACGGGATACCTATGAGACCTCTCATCATACACACGATTGTATAAAACGAAACCTTGTTAGAATAATTTATTTTTATTTAATTTGTTTATCTAACTTCCGTCATCTTGATTTAGGACAACAATACGATTGCTTCATAGTTTAATTATTAACAAATCGATTATAAATTATTTTCATATTTAACACCTATTAACAGACGTTTAATCTATTACTATATTAAATACAATACAGTGGAAAATCTAATAAAAGAAAACAAGAAATTAATAGGCTAATGTCAATGGTTGTATCATAAGATAACTTATTCCCTAATAAATTCTGTGGATAGTTAATGATTGAAAGTGTTCGTAAGTTCTCGTTAATGTTAATACTTGCACTTGTACAGATTCCACTTCACAATTTTATTTAATAATTCTTTTTACCGACCGGGCTCGCCTTTACGGCATTATCAAGGTACCTTTTATTTAGGTTGGACCTTGATAATGCCGTAAAGGCGAAACCGGTCTGTAAAAATAATTATTAAATAAAATTGTGAAGTGGAATCTGTACAAGTGCAAGTATCAACATTAACGAGATGTCTTCAAAATTCCACCAAGCGCCTACAATCAAATCAACAGTATCAACATAATGTTCGTAAGTTTTTTTCGTATCATTTACTCACCCTCTCACACATACACTCACCCTTTCATATAAATCGCAGAGAGGTTCATCTCTACACACCTTGAGTTTACGGATCGATATGTATCTCATATAAAAAATTGAGATTTGTAGACTATTTTGTACTATCAGAGCGAGTGGCGCCGTACGCTGAAATACAGGTATCAAACCTAGTTCGGCAACGGATGCTGTTAATCACAATGGTGATATTGTACTAGCCTAGTTGTTAAGCATGAAATTTGTGTTACTTTTTAGGGTTCCGTACCCAAAGGGTAAAACGGAACCCTATTACTGAGGCTCCGCTGTCCGTCCGTCCGTCCGTCTGTCACCAGGCTGTATCTCTTGAACCGTGATAGTTAGACAGTTGAAATTTTCACAGATGATGTATTTCTATTGCCGCTATAACAACAAATACTAAAAAATAGAATAAAATAAATATTTAAGGGGGCTCCCATACAACAAACGAGATTTTTTTGCTCATTTTTGATTGATATTGATAACGGCAACAGGTAGACGCTTGAAATATTCACAGAATCTTAGTTATATATTCACTTTAAGAATAAAAAAATAAATTAAAATAAAACAAATATTTAAGGGGGCTCCCATACAACAAACGTGATTTTTTTTGCTGTTTTTATAGATAATGGTACTGAACCCTTCGTGTGCGAGTCCGACTCGCACTTGGCCGATTTTTTTATAAATAAAAACATATGTGATTATTGAACAAATGCTACTAGAGATATTATTAACCAAACATCTTTTTGTAAACGGGCGACACAATTTGAAAGGGAGAGGTGGCCATTTCACATCACTCTATTTTACTCTTCTGTCTTTCTATTTGATTTTACGAATTACAAGTGTTAGCGGGGCGGCTTAATTCATCTGATAAAAAATCCTTAATCGACTTTTTTATAGGTACGTTATTCGTTATCGAACACGCCGATGACTTAATGGCAGAGGCAACAATAAAGTGCAGCAATATACGCCTGACTCTTTTCCGAGATAATCAAGTTTCATTGTATTTTTTTTTTTACTTTAGTTGGATTGTATTAATAATAGTACTCCCTCCCGATGTTGTACAAAAAAGAGATACGTGCTTTTGACGAGACGAGTATTCTGGGGTTGTATTGATGACGAGTTATGTCATCACAGTCTTAAAAAGCGGTAAAGGTAAATTTTACTATTGTCTGTCATGTAAGTCTTTATAAGATTAGACAATGCAATTTTAACATCATAGGCGGGTTGTGCATGAACATGTCATCATGTCTTCGTCTCTCAGCGTTTTTAATGTTTTTTTTTGTGTATGAAATGTAACCAGTTAAGAATGCGCAAGCTTACATTGTTAGAGGATCACCTGGCTCATCAATTATATAACAATTCATTTTTTTTTCATTTTGGCCATGTTTTTTAAGAGTTAGGAACGGTGTTCCTGTACATTCCTATTCTACTTTTTTATGCTGAATCCGAATCTGAAGTAAAAATTCGAATATTCGAAAAAAAGCGACACAAACGCACAGACAAACGCACGGACAAACGTACAGAATTAATATAGGAACGGTGTTTCTGAAAAGGTACATTTATATGTAGAATGCAGGATGAAAGAATGACGAAACAGATATACAATGCGAATGTGGCAGGATATAGTAGCCGAGGAAGAAGATCAAGACTAACTTACCATGACCAAATTGGTCGTGTTTTATTTGAAGGTGATGACAGGAGCCCAAGGAACCGGCGAACGTGCATGAAAAGAGTTATGAATGTTAAAGAAGCGAGTGAAGTGTGTTAGGTCTTCGTCTTATGGCGCTCGGTTCTTTCTGCCTTCCCAGCAAGGGACCTGGCGTGAAGATATACATGTATATAAATATGATAAGATACATGTATATATAAAAAAGAATTGCTCGTTTAAAGTATTAGAAAAACACTTATAACATATATTTATCAGTCGTATAGTACCTACGGTACTACCATTGCTTAGTTTGGTACTATGGATGGAGCTGTGTAATTAGTAGGGAAATATTTAGCTCAAATAAATGTTTTTAAAATTCACAAAATGTTCACGGTTAAACGTGAAAAAATTTTTTTATAATTCATGTATAATTTTTATAATTCATCTATGCAAAGTTGATAACCCTACGCGTGTTTTGTATCGGAATTTCGTGTCGATGCTAGTGGAAATGATATACTACTTACTGGCGCCATAATACGCGCATGCGCACTTTGTACTTTTTAATCTGTGGTAGAACTAGGTTTTTTTTATAGCTAATAAAAAGATAATTACATATATCTTTTTATTAGGAATAAATAATATCATTTGAATAATTACCTGCAATTTGGCTGTACGTACTCTAGACATAGTAATGACTCACCAGAGTTCTCTGTATCAATGACTGCCAGACAATTGTGGCGCGATGTGCGGATACGTTCTATTTTCGAATGATAGGTGCAATTTTCAATTGCAGACTATATATCTATCGTAGGTAGTATTTTAACGGGAACTGTTTAGATTTAACGTTCGAAATTGAATTTTGTACTTTATATCTAAAAATGAAACGTTTTTCGGATTTTCTAAAAAAAAATATCTGTCGAAACAACACGAAGTCACACCATTTGTTTTGAACCAATTCGTTTTGAATAAAGGACTACAATCACCGGATGGTCGCGATTCAGCAGACGCGCTGGTGAGGGCCAGTGGACGCGACACGTCGATTTAATCGTAAAATATATGTTCACGACATGATAGGCAATCAAAATAATAATAATAATGATAAATAGAGTAAATACTGACACTAGTAATATAATAAGGTGGGGTTGAGAGAGGCGAGCGTGTCATGCTCACTAAAGTGTCCAAACGGACCGCGGCGTCGTCAGGCGGATTGCCGTGTTCCCTTCAAAATGGTTGAATACGACGCGTGAATGGGCGCCGTTTGAGAAAACAGGTATGCGCGCATCACTCGAATCCCATCTACATAAAATAGTAAAAGTCCTATGTTGGTTCTATAGCTTTAAGACAAAGCACTTGTGCGGATTAATAAAATGTAACACTATTAAGAACTATAAATATTACAAAATGTATGGGCGAGCAAAGCCTATCGAGTTAAATTACTAGTAAAAAAAGCCGTCAAGTACGAGTCTCCGACTCGGGATCCGAGGGTTCCGTAAAAAAATATTTTCACAAAATATTGTCGCAAAAAAGTATTTTTTTTGTGTGATGGAGCTACAAATTGACGATTTTCGGTTTTTTTTTCCTTTACTTGTGCTACGTGACATTGGTTCTTACCAAATTTCATGATTCTAGGTCAACGAGAGGTACCCTTTAGGTTTTGATTCCCTTGCGACTGTCAAAATATGCGCATAAACGAGGCATAAACAGCCTTATATTTTGACGGCGTTGCTTTGAAGTTTATTTTTTCACTGCTCTAACGGATTACAGACCTGAGTATTTGATATTAATTTCAGCTTGATAGCTCCACCCGTTCCTGAGAAAAAGGGTATTGACAGACAGACAGACAACAAAGTGATCTATAAGGGTTCCGTTTTTCCTTTCAAGGGGAACCCTAAAAAAGTACCAAATTCTAACATACCAAACTCCAAAAGGAGGTTAGTTGTTATCAGAGTGAATCTGACACGATGCTCGGCTTAATAAACTCTACCATGCATTCTACTACTTACCATCCTGTTGTTTTTAGAGCAGTCATCATTTGGAGATAGTTTGTCATTTGTATTAATTTTCAAAACGTTAAATCTGCATGTAAACATTACACGTTGTTCAGTGCCAGAACCTTTCTACTATGATTTATTTAAAACTCACATGTAGGGGTTTGTGTGTTCATATATTTGTGTCTTTCGCTGTATAATGTATGTTTTACTTCCATAAAAAAACCTTAGTTGTCATTATTTGGGGTGTTATTACTTTGTCTGTTTAGCGTTCACATTACTGCTATATTTTTATGAATTTGTGCGACACCTTTTTTGGATCGCAGACGGCCAGACGGCATTCCATGTAGTTAATACAAGACTAACGAGACGGAAATAACTCGCGGCTGGAAAATACCTCGGGCACAGTGGAGAGATTTAGCAGTAGGTTGACCTAAAGGCATACACGAAATCGTTGCATTTACACGCATGACCTACCACAGTTCTAGCGAAGTTCGCAGCTAAAGCTGTCGCTGCTGGTTCTTCGAAGCTGTACGTGCTCATAAAATCGACTGCCATGGCGTTCTAATGCGAGCGTTACTAGTCATGTCAAAAAAAAAACGAACAAGTCTATCTAGCGTACTGGGGGTTCCGTACAGGTTATGTGTAGATAGCACCTTCATCTCGGGAATCGGGATTTGATGATGATAAATAATTAAATTGATTTAATGGCCGTATTTATTTATACTGCATGAATGAGAATTTATTTGCCATTAAATAAGATAATCATTGGCCTGGCAATACCTGGCATGTACCACTAAAGTCGTGTTTTCGGATTGATGTACATATTTGTAATTATCACTTGCTCTGCGGTGAAAGAAAAACATCGTGAGGATAACACTTCCAAGAAAATATATTTCTAAAAATGTGTGATCTAACCTAAGAAAGGTCTGGTCTACCCCCTGGGTGGTGGAGGTCTGACGGCAGTCGCTCCATGAAAACTCAGTATCTTCGCCAAATCCTTAAGATTTCCAAGATAATCGTATTTTTTTTAAGTGTATTAACATATTTGCATGCTGTCCATGTAACTAAATTGGAAGAAACTAATATTTGTAGACCTTTTAATCATTACCTTGTTTCTTCTTTTTTCTTCTTAGCGTTTTCCTGTTTCCTAATACATTAGGATCGGCGGGGTCCGCTACCTAAGCCTAAGGATTTGGCGAAGATACTGATTTTTAACATGTAGCGACTGCCGTCGGACTTCCATAAGCCACGTAGAAAACCAGACCTTTCTACAATTCCTTCTTTCATTCATCATCTTTCAGTGTTATTATCTAAAATTCTAATATTTGCCCGTTTTTGAACGCCGGTGAAATTATTTTATTTGTTTTCGAACTTCCCTCCCCTTACTGCGTCAGTCCATCCACGGGCGACAGCGGGCTTCACAGCTCCACCTAGCCACCGCGATCCCATCGGCTATACGGAGTATAGCCGAGGTATACAGCATTAGTCCTAGGTGGAGCTGCTCTGCTTGTTGCGATCAATGACAACCGTAGCTAGACTGACGCAGTATTTTATAAATTTAGGTCTATTTCCCCCCAAAACTATTTCGGAGACTGTGGTTTCGGTGACTCGCATTCCCAACTCCTGCTCCAAATCGTACCTCTGTTTGGAGAATGCGGGACACCGAAACAATATGTGCTGCACTGTCTTCTTAGGTAAGGTTACGCGTCTTTCAAAACATAATTTCTTGGCCGTGCGGGTTTCCTCACGATGTTTTCCTTCACCGCCGTCCAAGTAATAATTACAAATGTATACATAAATCCGAAAACATGAACCTAGTGGTACATGTGCTCGCCAGGATTCGATCCGAAGACCGGTTGGTATTAAGTAAATAGGGTTCCTTTACTCACTGGGTTGTCATTGCTTTGAACCGCAGACATAGTATTTGGAATTAATTTAAACTATTAATTTGAACTTGATACCTCCACCCGTTCCTGAGAAGGTCTTGCTTGACAGATGTCGTAGTGGTCCTATAAGGATTTCTTTTTTTTATCAATTGGTACAGAATCCTGACAAGGGCTAGAAGCCCTGGTTGATTTACTGCTTATATCACTTTATTGTGCCAAGCACAACAGACAAACGGTCTGTGTGCTTTACTATCATCCATCAAACATCACTTACGGTCGGTGTACGATGATTTAGTGATATGACAATCGTGTCAGGGTCGGCAATCTAGGAGTGGCGCTTCCTGGTTGTGTCCATAGGCTACTAATATTAAATTCAAAGAGCTATGAATGTTAAAGAAGCGAGTGAAGTGTGTAAGCACCGCGTCTTATGGCGCTCGGTTCTCTCTGCCTACCCTGCAAGGGACCTGGCGTCCAGATATACATCATAGATACATACTCGTAGACGTACAGTTCAGAGTAGCTCACACTCAGCACTCAAAATTCATTTGTAACTCTTGTTACGTACGGAATAAGAACGGTATAGATGTTAAAGTGTTTAGCTAACATGCACTTAGCTGCACCATGGTGCTGGTAGTATATACTTGGCGTAAGATAATGAGCATTGTACGTTTACACGCAATAATTTTGGCGTGATTTCGGAGTAGTATTGCCATATCTACGTTCATAATACGAACTAACTGCACACATCAACAGTATCGAAACCCGGGAACAGAAAATACATAAATGTGAACTCTGTATCCCAACGTGCTTAAAAATTAAGCGCACCGTTAGTGCGTACTGCGTATATCGTTAATGTCTCAAATATGTACACTCTATTTCAGACACAAGTCTAACGCGGCTTTCTTCCACAAGGGAACGAGGGCTGCTAGCACGCCCCGTGTAATAAGTGCCCCCAGTGCAGCTATCGTCCGCATAGCAATAAATGCTGTCAATTGACAACATCTCATTCATATGCAGCAGAAACAGCGTCGGGGACAATACCCCTGTGGGACGCCATCATTGATATCTATGCTTTCGGAGCAACTACCGTCAACCACGGTTTTGATGCATCCTGCTGGATAAGAAGCTGGCAACCCATTTACACAAACCCTCGGGCATCCCATACGATGTTAACTTCGATAGAAGATCCCGATGCCAGACCCGATCGAACGTTTATGCCATATCTAGGCTAACAGCCAATGCCTCACCTTGACTCTCAATCGCCGCAGCCCAGCGGTGTGTAAGATACCAGTCGAACGACCGTGGTGGAAGCCGTTTGGACGGCCCCAGATCGTCGTCGTGATCTTCTAGGTATGCCAGGAGTCGTGTGTTTATCACACGCTCCTTCACCTTGAAGAGAAGGGAGGTAATGGCATAGGCCTGTAATTCGATTTATCCAATTTATCGCCCTTTTTGGCCACCGGATGCACATTGGCAGTCTTCCATGAAGACGAGACTTGCCCAGTGGAGTACGAAGCACGAAAAGGCGGGATGGTAGGCGGCTCACGACTCCCGTAAAACCAGCACATTGTGATAAACCTTTACACCATAAATGTAAATGAATGACTCGACAGACGCGGCCTGCGGCTGTGGGAGCATAATATGCTGTACTACCCGTGCGAAGCTGGGTGGGTCGCTAGTAGTATATATTACGAAATATAAACAAAACTTCGACATTGGAATTGGATTGTCATTGGAATTATCGTCAAGAGTAACCATACTGGAGGCTGCATTGACGATTACTTGAGAAATGTTATTAAAACATATCTATCTCAAAAATTTAACACCTTGAGATGTCACATTTATTTTTAATGTAACTCAAAAATCTAACCAACTTATAATAAAATTTAAAGATGTCTTCAATAACCTCTTTCAATTGATACTCCACACAATCGATTACTACTGTTTTTCCAATTTTTTTCACACTTATAATTATGATACGTATATCAAAATTATTATGCGTAAAATTAGTTACGCGGCTATACTAAATTACGTATATCTACTATCCAAGTGTTATTCTGAGATAAAATATCTGTGACAGACATGTAACTAGTCTGGCCATAAATACTGTTACATAAAAACTTTCTTTTTTTCAACTCTTTGATTATTTTGAATTTGGAACTCGTTTATTATGATAAAAACTTCTTTCGATTTCCCGCCATTTTACATAATTTTTTCGTGTTTATTATCAAATTACAACAAGAAATGGGGTGTTAAAGAAAATAGGATTGCAGCGATTACAAAGTGGGTATGGAGCCGTGGGTCATATTCAAGAGACTTCAAAAGCTTGGTATCAGGCGTATGTTCGTATATCGTGCTCCCAAGCCGGGCTCGAAACCTACTAGCCTGGATCTGAACCCCTAAGGAGTTAGATTAAAGGCCTGTATCAAAGCCAAAGGTGTCCATTTCGAATAGACTCATAAATGCTTCCATAAATATGTACATCTATGTTTTATTAAGATTACATTACTATATATAAAAATAAATGTATAGTCATCATTTGTAACAGAATTTATGGCCGGACTAGGTAGACACGTTAGTGATCTCACAAGATTTCCGTGTTTCCTTTTAGATACAGAAAACAACAAATCTCTAATAACAGAAGGCTTTTATGCCATTACACTAACGTTACCTTGAAACCATTGCTTTCTGCAACAAGGCCGCTTTGTTGCATACATATTACTTATCTGTGTCTATTCTAGATTCCCTTTTTGCTCATAAGGTCTAATATATTAAAATGTCCATATTACCAAAATGCTTATTGAAAATGACCAGTTAAAAACGTACATATATTTCAAAATTACCATAGTATTTTTACCGTAGTAAGTTAGACTTAATAAATAGACATTTTGATAATATGGCCATTTTATTAGACCTTATGAACCGAAAGGCATCCTTTTACCTAACCTTTTTAATTGTTGTACCTAATGCAAATCAAAAGAATATACCTTTTACCAGAAATTTGTAGATAACCAGAATGTATCTAAATGCAAGTTAAACTATTGAAATGTTATTCAGAAAAATCTATTGTTATATTATATATGTAATATTGTTGTATTATTTGCAGTGATGAGAACGACACTTCAGAGCCCCAACAAAAGTAGGTAACATCATTTGATATATTTTTTTCCTTTTTTTGCTACATATCCTAGCATTTGAGTATGCGCTGGACATTTTTTGCCGATTTTTGTAGCTACTAATGTGGTTTGTTATTAATTAGTGGCTTGTTTTGAACTGTGTTTTGATTTTCTACATCAAGTTATAATTAGCACCGTTATCAATGACATGATAAGTTGTGATGACATTATTATATTTAGATTTCTTTATTTTGTCAAACATGAGTGGTTGTTACATGGATAGAGATGTCACATAAGTAAATTAGTTCTACATGTTTGGCCACTAGGGCGTACAAAAGCTGAGTAGATGCACATGCCAACAAAATACAATTTAATTAAATTAATTATATAAATAAAATTGCAACCATAAAATAACAATATCAAACACTGTCATTATGGAATTACGAAACATTGTAGTAAAGTTTGTGCAATAATAATTTCTTTAACTTCTGCTTTTAAACATGTTAACCTAAACCTGTTAAACATGAAACATGTTAACTCAAGGAGATCTCTCAAGACTCTGGTAACATGTTGTATATTGTGGGTACCATATGAAATGTGCTGTCTTGCAATAATTTGTTGTTAGATTTTTTTGTGAATACTATTATCGCGACGATTTCTTTTACTGACGTCTGAAAGCCGTGGAAACAAATTCTGGTTGGTTTTCATAGTGAGAGTTCCCCCAGAATATTGTCCCGTATCGTTTTATGTCTTTAGCAAAACATTTTTAGTGTCCGTAACTCAACATAACCATTTAATAAGAAAGACATTTTATTAAACCTAGTGTACTCCCTAATGGTTGGACCATAATCATTATAGAAAATTTGGGGAAAATATTTACGAGTTTGCAGACTTCCAACTTTTTTTATTGTTTCTAATTTTTCTTTTGATTTCACTCAAGCTCGTCAATTGCTACTGAACAAAATGAAAATAGGTTCATAAAGAAACAAAAAGGTTTTTCCCTTTCCCTGTCTGGCCCAAATTATGCAATGAGTTTTGTCATTGCCTAATTTGCAAGTTTCCATTTTTTTATTTGTTTATTGGTAACTACAAAGTACGTCAGTAGTCATTAAACAAAAAAGAAAAACCAATTGACAAACAGGAGAAAAGATAGCCTAACCTAACCTAACTGTTATGTTTTCACCTATTTATATAGAGATTGAAAACGAAATAATATATGGGCTATCACCCCAGTGAATAAAGAACCGGCCTATTAACAAACTGGTCCACGGTTCGAATCCTGCTGGGCATGTTCCGCTAAAATCGTGTTTTACGATTTACATATTTGTAATTAAACTTGCTCGGCGGTGAAGCAAAACATAGGAACTCGCACGCCCAAGACATTATAAATTTCGTAAGACGTTTGATCTAACTAAGAAAGGTCTGATTTTCCCTCTGGGCTGTGGAGATCTTACCGCAATCTCTTCATGTAACAGTCAATATCTTCGCCAAATCCTTTGGCTTAGGTAGCGAACACCGACCTAATGGATTAGAAAACGGGATAACTAGGAAGAAGAGAGGACGATGTAAATATAATATAATAAAGTTATAAATTGGTAATATTAAAAAAAAATAAGGTCAACGAATGTAGGATTGCACACGGGTGACCTAGTAGTGAACTGTATGCCAACGATGCCGTAATATTAGCAGAAACACCATCTGAACTGCAAACACTGATCACAATAATGAAAGACGATTGTATGGAGAAAGGCTTACTATTGAATGCGAAGAAAACAAAGATAATGATATTTGAAAGAGAAGAAACCAGAACCAATGTATGGATTACGGTTGATGATGACGTGTTGGACCAAGTGGATCGGATTGTGTATCTTGTATGCGCTTTCAGCAGGGATGAAAGGTACACCGCAGATGTGGAAAGACGAGTGAGTGCTGGGAATAGTGTGAATGGAGTGCTGGGAAAACTTCTCGGCAGTAAAAACTTGAACCAGAAGGCACAGCTCGCTATACACAATGCAGTGCTGGTCCTTCTGGATATGGCAGAGAGAGTATGAAAATAGGATAAACGCGGTCGAAATACGAGCGTTGCGCAATAATTGTGGCTTCGATTTCCGGTGGTCTCAAAGAAAGCGTCGGTGTTAAAATAAGAAGGGGCATGTTCCGTTGGTCCGGACATGAATAATGCAGAATGAAAGAATGACGAAGCAGATATACAACGCAAAAGTTGAAGGATGTAGGAGCCGAGGAAGGCCAAGACTTACCTACCACGACCGAATTGGTCGTGTTCTATCAGAAGGTGCCTTATCATCAGGAGCCTTAGAAACCGGCGAGCATGCATGAGAAAAGCAATGAATTTTAAAGAACCGAGTGAGGTGTGTAAGAATCGAGTCACGTGGCACTCGGTTCTCTCTGCCTACCCCGCGAGGGAATTGGCGTGAAGTTATAGATAGATTATAAGTTGTTATACTTTTGATTTCGTTAGGTATGTTAATATTTGACCTATTAAAATTGACGCAATAGTGAAGTGCAAAGAATAGACAAATGTGTTTACTAAATAGTGAATACGCTTCTCTAACACAACCTCTTGTTATTGCTGCATGCACTAAAAAATAGAATGCCTAACAATATGAAGAAACGTGTTCCGTAGGTCCGATGTATTCTTCCGAGGTAGACTTTATCAAATAAATTGGATGACATCCAATTTATTTATTATTACACTATCGACATTTAAATGCGAGACTTTGTCTGTAATTTACCCGTGGAAACGACACTTTTTCACGGATACACTGAGCTGAAGCTTCGACGTGGCGTGAATATTTTCTAGCATCCTGAAGAGTAATTTGATTATTTTTGTGTGTTTCACAATCAGAAGTTATTTGGAGATTGCGTACGAAGTACATTTGATCAATCCTTGAACAAACGAATATGAAAATAGTGATATATACCCTAATATTAATACGAGCATGCGAAACAAGGAAGGCAAACTTTTGTTTATGGTTGATTTGTCAAAAACGTAAACAGCTGTTGGCACTCGGATTCGATTGCTTGATTAATTCCTTGGCAAAACGACCAACAATCCGCTATCGTGTCTACAAAATATGTACTTGGATGTGTATACCTATTAATGAAACACTATTGTTAGATGAACTGACATCACGTGAAGCCGCGAATTGTATCATACGCGGTCATTAATCTGTATGTATACTATGGTTCGGAAAAAGAAGCTGATTGATGTATCTACGCAGAGTAACATTCTCTTTTTTACAACGTCGGGAGGCATACAAGCAGTAGGTCTTCTGATGTAAAGTGGTTACCGTAACCCATGAACGCCGCGCGGTGCCTCCTCTGCTGTCTATACAGCAACTCTTTAGGAGCTTACTGGTAACCTCACTC
This sequence comes from Pyralis farinalis, assembly GCA_947507595.1. Lineage (NCBI taxonomy): Eukaryota > Metazoa > Arthropoda > Insecta > Lepidoptera > Pyralidae > Pyralis > Pyralis farinalis. The sequence goes on along the minus strand of OX382258.1, from coordinate 10,378,999 downwards.
ACTCGCAAGAACACAACGATTCTTCAAGGAGTTGGTATTTCTACGGTTTTCTGTGCAACTGGGTAAGTACCTGTCTGTGAAGGTACTTACCCAGTTGGGCTGTTTTGATGCGCGTATCTCTCTTAAAAACAACCAGACTAAGACAAACAGGCATGTTCATGCACACAAATGTTTGTACTACGTGGGAATTTAATCCACGAGTGTCAAAGTTGCCTTATTGACTCCACCTCCGAATTCGTCAATTCCATCATATGGCAGTATCCAGGTATTTTGAAATAGCGACATGTAGGAATGAAGCAAACGACAGATTTAACATTTACTAAGAAAAACAATGTCTAAGTATGTATTTTGAAATAGCGACATTTAGGAGTGAAGCAAACGACGGATTTAACATTTACTAAGAAAAACAATGTCTAAGTATGTGCATTTAGTAAATATAAAGCAAAGCTTGAAAGGAATCCTTTTAGAAAATTTCTTTGCCAGGATACGTGTAGACCAAGTGCGAAGAAGTAAGGTAATAAAGTGTTTTTTGTTAAATCCTGGCAATCGCCATGTTTACGTTATCTACGTAGATAGATATGAAAAACTGGTATCTATCCAAGAATAGAGTCATGAACAATAGAATCATGTCAATTATCTTCATGTGGTGCATGCCACTGCTAAATAAAAAAATCATGGTTCGTAAATATTGTATATAAAAATGGATGTGTATGTTCCTTGTGGACTCGAAAACCGCTGGACCCATTTTGATGAAATTTTCAGGTAATCGTTAGACTTGTCCTGCGGTTGATCTTGTGAAGTTTGGTCGTGATCGGATCACCCGTGGGAAGTCGAGATCTAATTAATAATAATATAGTAGATATAAAACATATTAATAAAAATGTATGTATGTCACGCCAGGTCCCTTGCGGGGTAGTCAGAGAGAACCGAGCTCCATAACACGCGATCCTTGCACACTTCACTCACCTCTTTAACATTCATAGCTCTTCATGCACAAACGCCGGTTCCTAGCGCTCCTGACATCACCTGATAAAACACGACCAATTTGGTCATGGTAAGTTAGTCTTGGACTTCCTCGGCTCCTACATCCTTCCACTTTCGCATTGTATGTCTGTTTCGTCATTCTTTCATCCTGCATTATTTCTACATGTCCGGACCAACAGAGCATGCCTTTTCTTAACACTTTCATACCAACTCTCTCTCTCTCTCTCTATGAATAAAAATAAGAAAAAACCTAAAACAACCGTTTTAGTGATGATGTAAACGCTGTCAAAATTTTGGAAATTGCGTTAGTGATGTAAAAATACTTTTCTGGAAGTCGATTTGACGAGCTCGGTAGCGCAGTGGTTAGTACGCGTTCGTGGGTTGAATTCCCACACAGGACAAACATTTGTGTGCATGAACAATTGTGTCTTGGCCTGGGTGTTTTTAAGAGACGTAGGGCGCATCAAAGCAGCCCGTGTGGGAGAGTACCTCCACCTCACAGAAACCGTAGCCAATTAACAACTCCCTAGAGGGTTGTTGTGTCCATACAGACATACGGAGGTACTTAATGTATTGCAAGCGTCAATAGGCTACGGCAACCGCTTCACATCAGGTGGGCCGTATGCTTGTATATCACCTGACGTTGTATAAAAAAAGGATATGAAATTCAATTACTGAAGCATATTAGCTCTAGTTAACGATGACGCTGTTCAACTTTATAGTTATTTTTTTATTTTAAAGTTGAATCGGGATGTTGAGATGTTTTTGTTTGTGACCTTGCACAGTCAAGTGTGTGTCAATGAGGAAATCGGTTTGTTAATGATGATAAATGGTTAAATTGATATATAATTAACAATAACTAGCTTATACAGAAAAGATGAAAGTAGATAAGCAGAAGTTGTCTATATCAAAATAACGATATATGAAAAGTAAAGGAAACTTCTCATTATATCTTTTATTACTTCCTCGCTTGTTTGAGACGAGCACTTGACATGTACTCTTCTCGAACATGCGAGAAAGTAGATAGATAGATAAATGATTTATTTTGCTTCTAAAACACACACGTACACACAAAAAATTACACATAAGAGGTTACAAACAAGAATATACATACTGTGTTTAGGATGTCTTATTTAGAGTACGCGTGTGCTGCAGTAGCGCAAGTGGGCTATAGCTCAGTTAGTAATGTCGCTCAGAAAGAGCAACCACTGATTTTCAGCTGTCACCCTTGAGATGCCGAGGACAAGTGCAATAAAAAGTCACCGTCTGCATTAGAGAAGTGTCTGTGTAGTACAAAATGTAAATAAAACCATCCATCATTGATGTTAATAATGTGTGAGAATTTCAGCAATCTACCACCGATGATTGTATTCCTTACTTTATACACGGCAAACAAAGTGTTGGGGAATACCAAGTTTTTGTTTTTCCAACATGAATGCTTTGAGGTGTAGTTTGAAAGTGACTTTGGCATTAAGATTTCTTATGGGTGGTGGGATATTATTCCAACACTTCGTTGCCGCATATCTAAAGATCCCAGTAAATGCTACGGTCTTATGATCATGAAGTATAAAGAAGCCAACTCAAACATCAGCCTCAGCGGGCCTTAAAATTGATCTACTCGTAGGAAGCAAGCTTCGCCTGACCAACAACCACTACAACTTCTAGAGAAATATACTGTATTGTCTTTCTGATAAATGTTTGTTTGATCGTGTTCATTGTTATACTCGTTTGATAACTGACTCGTTTGATTGTTATGCACTTCGGTGCGTTGTACGTCTTAACGAAAAGCACGTATGTATGCGTCAGTAGTGAATTAGATAAGAATTTTACCTGTTTTAAGTTACTGCGTGTTCTTATTCATGAACAATAAAATTGAAGTGTTCATAATTTTAAATAAAGACTTTTTCTTAAGTTAATATTGTTATATGCACTTTACCAACACACAAACATGTTTTTTATTTGAATTCATTGTCGCCAAGATTATCATTTCAGAGAACTTCCACTGCTCTGCGATTTTCACCAGATTCTGGTCGTGTGGGTGGCCGAGTACGATTTCTGGTATATGGTCACCATTCGAGAACCTTTCCGCACTGACGGCGATCGGTTCTTTGAGCTATGTGGCTTGCCTACTTCAACATTAGATTATGATCCTTAAAGACACGTCGAAGTCATACTATTGTATATATTCTTATATCAACTATAACATGGATATATTTAAAAAGTCAGTCGAGTGCCATCATATTCGCCTACTTAGGGTTATATACGTGTTCCGCATAACTAAGTTTGCTTGTGATTTTTTAAAGATTTCTAAACAACCGTGCTTTTTGCGAATATCATCATTTTTTTCTCTAATACTCGTACTTAGATATCCTTAGTAACATCATGTTCTAGCTAGAATCGTTAACAAAAACAGAACCGGTTTATAAAGGTTGATCCACACAAGCTTGAATGGAAAAGAATGTTTTTGACTTCATCGGTGCTGAAAACTGGCTGTTTTCTAGTCCCGATCTTATCTCCGCTCAATTAGGATTTGTTGGTCTGTTTTTATATGTGACGACATACTAACAAATTTAATGAGTCCCTAACATTCTATATGTGACAGTAGTGAATATTCCACATCATTGTTACTAGTCTCAACACAGAAATAATTAAGAAATTCTATAGTTAATTCAATATAAAAGAGATGAAAAATAACGATTTTTTATCTAACTTCAAGTAAAAGGAGATTCTCAATTCAACTCGTATCTATGCTGTTTTTGTGTGTATGTTGCACGATAGCTTCGCCAACTATATTGTAAATCGCTTTTGAAAATTCCATTTTTATCATTGTGATCTTGCGTCTTGATTTGAGATATACGCCATAAATAAATTTAGTGAAGTTACTTTAAAGGTATGCAAACTTTCATAATACTCGTAGTTAAAATTCTATTTTTATTTTGACGTATTCGTATGATCCTATATGTTATGGGATATGAATGAAACGTTACCAAAAAGCTACAACTTCATTGCTTTCACGAACTCTGTCTTCACGGTTTTGAAACCTTTGAAATTGTGTAGAATGTATATGGGTCTCTATAAAAATCACTTTTCGACCTTTTGGTACCTTGTATTACTTCAACTTATAATCTTATAAGAAATAACACAATATTCCTGTCACATAGTCAAAGTATCAAAACGATTGAGGAAGCGTCCCAGATGTTTCGCAAGGTTCAGAAGCATTGAACCTTGACAATTTTATCCATGACATCATCTGATTTAACCTTTACCCCGATTACGTGGGAATTTTCACAATATTCTTTCCTGCTATTTATTACTGAACCTGTTACGTACATAAGGAAACAACAGGTCAATTTAAAGAATAACACTTAATTGTATTAGCATTTTGATCTTACGGGTAATAAATAGTGATTATAATTTAAACAAGTCAGTTTATTAAGAATTAAATGCCTACAATTATTTCTATTAAAACAGTTTATATTCTTTACTGCATAACATTACACACAGAGTTAGTTACTAACAGTGTACAGAATTAAAGTATATATAGGAAATGAGTATTATACATAAAAATATAAAAAACCGCCCAAGTACGAGTCGGACTCGCGCATGAAGGGTTCCGTACCATTATCTACAAAAACGGCAAAAAAAAATCACGTTCGTTATATGGGAGCCCCCTTAAATATTTATTTTATTCTGTTTTTAAGTATTTGTTGTTATAGCGGCAACAGAAATACATCATCTGTGAAAATTTCAACTGTCTAACTATCACGGTTGAAAATTTCAACTGTCTTAACTATCACGGTTCATGAGATACAGCCTGGTGACAGACGGACGGACGGACAGCGGAGTCTCAGTAATAGGGCCCGTTTTACCCTGTGGGTACGGAACCCTAAAAATACGAAACTGATGTACAACGCGAAAGTAGAAGGATGTAGGAGCCGAAGAAGGTCAAGACTTAGCAGCCATGACCAAATTGATCATGTTTTATCAGAGGATGATGTCAGAAACCTTAGAAACCGACGTGCTTGCATGAGAAGAGCTATAATTATTAATTTAGCTCGTTAGTAGGATTGACGAAACGCTTGCCCTCTGGCACTCGTGTGTTCTCGACTCTCATGACAACTGTGTCAACTGTCAGTGTAACTTCGATCATTCTGATGACTGACTTGCTCACATTCCAAAGGAGGAAGCTGACCCTGGTGTTTCAAGCGTTTATAAGATACGGTACCATCTGGCAGCCCGTATGCTTGATTCCACTTTAGTTAGTGTATGAAAAGGAGCGTCTTCTATTTGATTTTTTAAAATATTATTGCAGTGAAAATTTCGATAAACAAACAACTCGCGGCTTTTCTTCAACGTCGGGAGGCATACGAACATACTGCCCACCTGATGTAAAGTGGTTACCGCGACCTATGAACGCTTGTAATACAAGACGTATCGTTCGCTCGCCACTCATGCTGCTAACACAGCAACTCCTCAGAAGCTTACTGGTAATCACACTCATTCGCAGGAACTCATCAACCGTCCAGGGAGTTGTTGTTTGACTGCGAAGGAAATAACCTATGAAGAAACGATGAGACCGATATTACGTAGTAAATGAATCCACCGCTACGGGTCGGGGGGAAGAGTAGAACACGCAGCTCTTATTGGCTAGTTCGCGGATCAACATCGCGGCACTTATCACCTTATTGGTTAAAATATTCTCCTACTGATGAGTAGGCTCGAATCGCTTAAGATATTTAGGTGCTATAACGCATCGTTTTTGTGAGCGCGAGGTGCCTTTATGCGTTTTAGTCAAATGGTTTTATTGGTTTGTGGTGGAGGTACTTGAACAACCGGCTACGTTGATGCGTCGTACCTCTCAAATCTATCTATCTAATCTATAACTTCCGCCAAATCCCTTGCGGGGTAGGCAGAGAGAACCGAGCGCCACATGACTCGATCCTTACATACCACACTCGCTTCTTTAACATTAATTGCTCTTCTCATGCACGCTCGCCGGTTTCTAGGGCTCCTGACATCACCTTCTGATAGAACACGACCAATTTGGTCATGGTAGGTAAGTCTTGGCCTTCCACGGCTCCTACATCCTTCCACTTTTGCATTGTATATCTGCTTCGTCATTCTTTCATCCTGCATTCTTTCTACATGTCCGAACCAACGGAGCATGCCTCTTCTTATTTTAACACCGACGCTCTCTTTCAGACCAACTCTGTTTCTAACATCATCATTTCAAATATGGTCTACAAACCTTACGCCACAAAATTCTCCATAAGCTCCTTTAAAATATTGCGTGCGCAATGACATGCATGTTTGTGCGCGTGCCGTATTGGTCTCTATTATGAATGTCGTTTAAATCATAAGATAATGTTCAGGCCATGCCAGTACAGACAACATAACGACCGATTGTTACATGTGTGGCCAGTTATATCTCCTTTTATGACTTGTAGTTGCGACGCTGACTGACTCATGACTCGACTATCGTATCGTACGTCCAATGTTTAAGTCTAGTGTTACAGGTTTTGTTTCTAGAAGCCGCCACCATTCAATGTCGATATACAATGCGTTTCAAATAAGTTGATAACTGTCATAATGACATTTTGATACGGTCGATAACTTCATTGTGTAACGTATGACCTTACGTTACACAATGAAGTTATCGACACGTATCAAAATGTCATTATGACAGTTATCAACTTATTTGAAACGCATTATAGACTATAATATAGTTGGATTTCTTCTTCTTTTTCGATTTCTGGCATTCCTTCATATGTTTATTGTAAATTTTTTTTTATACAACGTCGGAAGGCATACAAGCATATGGGCCACCTGATGTAAACCGGCTAGCGGTAACCGTAGCCTATCAACGCTTGTAATAAAGTCTCACTCGTGCGTTGCTTCTAACAAACACAGCAACTACTTAGGAACTTACTGGTTACCTCACTCACATGTAGGAACACAACAACCCTCCAGTGAGTTGTTATTTGGCTGCAGTTTTCTGTGAGGTGGAGGTACTTCCCCAGACGGGCTGCTTTAATGCGCTACTTTTCTTAAAAACTCCCAGAGCAAGACAAACAGATATGTTCATGCACACAAATGTTTGCCGTGTGTGGGAATCGAATCCACGAGTGTTGGTGTCAAAATAATGTAACAGCGTGTTTCGCCGCTGCGCCACCGAGCTCGTCAAAAATTCGAAACGTATGTTTCTCTTTTGACTTCGGCAAGCACTAAGAAGTGAATTACGGAAATTCATACTATATACCAATCTAAATATGAAACGGAATATTTTTTTCCGTGGCCGATTTACTTGTAACCTAGCTTATTAATATAAAACGTGTTGCAGATTTGCTCAATGTTCTTTTAATAGATTTTTTTTTAGACTTTTTAACCCACACAGATTGGTAAAGCGGGAAAGTGGCAGCGTTCCGGGATGAGGCTACTTATTTATAACATTTTTGTCTGTATGCAAACTTGCCACCGAAAAACCGGGCGCGATCCGCCGCGGTGCGATCGCGTTTTGTGTCACAGGTTGCATACAAACATGAATGGTGGACAAAATCCACTTCAGCGTTCTCTCTGTCTTAATAATTTATAACTTTTTAACCCACTGCCTACTTTTGCATGACATGCTTTTGGCATGTTATTAAAATATATAATGTTTGTACTTGACATTTGACGTTTGTACTACATTCCAACTAACATGGCAGCTCCTATTTGAACGACGCTTTTAATTTTAATCCAACAAAAATTCACCATCCCTCCGAACAATACATTCACCGCCCATTTGGTCGTTCAAACTGGATATAAAAAATCCGTCCGGGACCGCTGCCGTTTTCCCGCCTCTGCTGCCTCTGTGGGCTTTGGCTTTAAAATTGTGCGTAAATATGTATTAACAGTAGATTAAATACGAAATTAAATTATATTTGGTTTATTGTTGATAATAAAAAAATAATCTATCTAAAAGCTAATATTTCAATAATAAATTACAACAAAACTCCTTACTAGTACATCTTCACGCCAAGTCCTTTGAAGGTCTTCTTTAGGTAGAGAAGACAGAGCGCCATATGACTCGATCCATACACACCTTACTTGCTTCTGTAACATTCATAGCTCTTTTTCTGCACGCTCGCTGATTACTAGGGCTCTTGACATCACCTTATAACACACGACCAATTTGGTCGTAGTAGGCGAGTCTTGGCCTTCGTTGCCTCTTAAGTCCTTCCACTTTCGGTATATCTGTTTCGTCACTCTTTCCTAATGCGTTCCATCCTCTTGCGTTCTACATTTCCGAACCAGCGGATTATTTGACACCGATTCTCTCTTTCTTACATCTTCATTGCGAAATCGATCTACATGCGTTACACTACAGATTTTGAGCAAACTAAAACATCTGGACGGCGTTTATTGAATAATTTAATTAATTATATTACAAAGCATGTATGAATAAATAATAAATTTGTACTTCAAAAATTACACGAAATAGCAGAGACATTCAACTTCTTGCGACAAAGGATTAATAGTAATGAGGTCAATATCATACACTGCTCGAAAGAGGAGAGATGGAGGTAGAGCGAGAAGGAGGGTGGAAGCAGAGGATTGGGGGAAGGCTAATGTAGGGATAAGGAAGGACGAGATTATAATGAACAGCGGAGTAGAGGTTGGGCGTTCTACAATCACAAATTTTGGCTTTTTAGATTAATGTGAATCGGGTTTAGATTAGATAAAGAATAACCGACAGTAAGAAGGGAAGAAAAATGGAGGTGTGGATGCAGAGGATGTGAAGCAGAGAATGTAGGATTGTTACAATAAATCAGTGTGCAACTAGCCAGTGCGTTAGATGTGCTCTCCTTATCCTTCCTAATACTTAACATAAAGAAAGGTGATTAAGAAGTCGAGGCACTTGGAGAAAAGGGGACAGTGGAGGAATATATAGTATAAAAAGATAAAACTGACTTACTGGTTGATACACAAGCCTAATCGTTTAGGATGACATCGCAAGGATGCCATATATATGTGCCAGTAGCGTGTCTAATACACCCCCGTTTATTAGAATTGCCTCGGAATACCGGAATAGGCGCTGACGAATTCGAGGTCATTGTGTCTTGAGGACGATAAAAGCACAAGTTACTCTTATTAGATAACTAAATTGACATTTCACTAACACATGCTTTCACACATGATCATAAAATAAGGTAATTTATACGGGATTAAATATATTCCACTTTTAACGGCAAACCGTAAAACGGGATTATTCCTCAGTCAAAAAATAAAATGGCGTCGATTGTCTTTAACAGCTCAGTGTTGTGCCACGTGGACCGTGCGCCGGCCAAACGTGTACATACTTTACGTGCTTACTACATAATAATCCGACGTTTTTTAAAGATTATAGAATTCAAACTATTAATTTCGACTGAATATAATCTACATTAATACGTTCATTTGACTCTATCGCAGGCAGTTTAAAATATCCGTTTCTAATACTGTATTGTATTTTGTACATAGTAATATAGGTTATTCTCAACGTAAACGGCAGTTCTTCAAAGTAAAGTTGAATTATATATCAAAGTCAAAAAAATCTAATATGCCAATAAAAATCACTAATGGTCATTTTGAAATTTTAAGATGCTAATAATTTTTCACTAATAGTAATTTTGAAATTGTGAGATGCTAATATTTTTTCACTAATAGTAATTTTGAAATTGTAAGATGCTAATATTTTTTCACTAATAGTAATTTTGCATAGCGAATGTCAATGCCAGTAGCATGGTCACTGCTACGAGTTATAATTTCAAGGCTGTGTATAGTCATTGACAGCAATAGCTGCGCACTGTTTAGATAAACGTCTGTTGTAATGCTAAGTGGTACCCTTAACAATCGTCTTCGTCATTGTATACATTATAATTATGGCAATATACTAGAGTAAGATGGTTACCGCAATTTTGTTTTGTTCAAATTACGCTGCAACCATGAATATTTCCGTCATAAAAAGTAAGACAGACTAAAAATGAAACCTAAATGTTGAAAGACAAAACATCCTCATTTGCCAATAGAGCCTCATAGACACCTCTTACATTAAAAAAAAAACTTATTGTGTGTTGTTCAGTGGACATAGTTTTCATTATTCTTTTTTTTTATCAAGTGTCAAAATTCAAGAAATTTTAATGCATATGCTGAAGCATTTCCAGACAGATAAATCATTGTCAGTCGGTTGTCCCATCATCATCACCGTGTACCGATATGATTACATCCACAGTTTTTCAGTAGTGTGTGGTTCTTCTGTGTGGTTTGTAAAACGAGCTGCATTCGTTTTTAATAAAATCAATATACAAAATTTTTCAAAAACGATTTTATTTTATGTTCCATTAAAACTGTTTGTATGATGAATGAGCTTTCTGTCCAGATTTCTTGCGGGATAGATAAGACTTTACTAATAATACCTAACCGTCGTTGTTTCGATACTGGATGTCAATGCCATTTGCATGGCCACTGCTACGAGTTTTTACAATTTTAACCATTTGTATTATCTTACATACATACCATCGCGCCCGTCTCCCATTGGGGATAGGCAGATATCATGGAACGCCAGGTGCACCGATTTAAATACATATACGTCTTTCGTTTCTTCTACATTCATCAACCTCTTCGTATATACTCGTTGATTCCGGGTGTATTTGATTTTGGTCAATATGTACGCGCTAGATACGCTCTATTCCTCTTCTTTTGTAACTCTTTTGTCATCCATTCTTTCCAAATGTCCAAACCCGTTTCAATTTTTGCCACTGCATCACCTTTCATTCCACATTGTTGTCGTATCGTGCTATTTCTTAATTTATCAATCATCTTAACTCAACACATACTCCTCAGCGCTGTCATTGCTACAGCATTACTACTGGAAATTTTGAGCTTCTGTTTTCTCATAACTGTTTGAATTTTGAATTTTTAAAGACAAATTCGTGTTAGTTCTTTAAAAGAATATGGTAGGAACTCGTTTATCAATGGTTTTTATCATGCAGTAAAGTTCTTAGGGATAAATTATTTTACAAGTGTTTTTTCTCCGCAAGTTTGCTTTGTTTGTCTTAATATACCTCATCTGAATACCGTGAGACATTGGCACGTGGTATTTAAAGGTGGACGTGATCCGAATGAAGGTTGTTTATTAACTGCAACCACCGTGGAAAATGTGGTTTAATGACGAGGTGGTGTCGAAGACATTTAGCGATCTGTATGAGCAAGTTAAAAAAATTAAAAGAAAATTTTAAAGTTGGATCCTCTCCCTCAACTCCTCCTCCCAACTCCAGAATAGAAATTCGTGTTGATTGGTGCACAAAGATGTTGATGCAGTACGACCACCAACATGACGATGTTACTGTTTACAACGTTGTTACAATAAACCACTCTCTACTCAGAAAGTATTGCGAAAAAAGTTTTTATGTATGAGAGATTATGTATGAGAAAATCTATTTTGAAAATATGATTATTTATAAGTAAAAATAGGTACGTTCAAATTTCAAAACTTCCCTCCACATTTTTTGCGAGCTATTTTAAATTATCGTTTCTCATTGAAAAATGGATATGCGCCGGGAACATTTTCACGCTATGATTTTTTACGATTTCAAGTGTCGCCTAAAACCGGACGAATTATACGATCCCTTAGATCCTACTAAGGCAACCGTGTAGTGTTGGTATAACAAATTCAAGCGTGGTCAACTAATTTTGGGGGGGTGAAGAAATAAGTGGTCGCCCTTTGACGGATGTTACGGAAGAAAAAGTGCTAGCAGTGAAAAATTTAATCCAAGACAATAGATAAGTTACGTATCAGGACATTCAGCACGTTTCACGAGATTCTACACTTGCATCTTCGCGTGAGGAGGATAGTTTCACGCTGCCACACAACCTCGCCGTTTCTCAGAAGCAGGCCCGGTTGGAATGGTGCCGTGGTATAACGCGAAAGTGTAAGTAGTGCGTGCGATGAGCGTACATGAAAAGATCTATGAATGTTAAAGAAGCAAGTGAGGTGTGTAAGAAGTGAGTTATGTGGCACTCGGTTCTCTTTGCCTACACGGGTCTTTCCTTGAAGACATAGACAGATAGTGTTTTGCATATATTCATTGTAAGCATCACTATCTGCTACTACTGCTATTTTCGATCAAATCTCGAAACTGGTTCAACCAAATAGCTTGTTTTATGAAAAACAATTTACTAAATATAATTACTAATTATGATGTTATTCTGAACAAGTTGAAAATTTCATTTACAATCACAATTTTTAACCATTCCATTGCTTTTACGATTATTTCGAAATGTTTATTTCTACTTCCGGAAACTAGATCATTAACTTCAAAGATATTAAACCACAGCTTTAAGCCACATTCAGATCATTAAAAAATATTTATGTTCAAAGTTATCGTTGGCATTATTTATATTTTTGACTATACCATGTCATCGTTTTCATAAGCATTCTATGCGTTGTCTTGATAAACTTTTTATGTTTCTTTAACATTCATACCTCTTTTCGGTTTCTAAAGCATCTGCCCTTCTGATAAAACATTACCAATTAGACGATGTTTTTGGATATTGCTTTATACCTTTTCTCTGAAACGAAAAAAAAATCAGAATATCGTAATAATACCCTAGATGGTTTGGATTTATGCTGCGCGAATAATTTCTCCAGAAAGCTCCACAGGAAGTGCAGTGTTCATGTCAAGTCCCTTGCGGGGTACAGACAACTGAACGCCAGATTACTCGATTCTTGCCCACCTCACTCGCTTCTTCAACTCTTTCCATATAGGATTGTCGGTTCTTAGGGCTCCTGACAACACATTCTAAAGTGTATCTGCAAGTGATAAATACAAATAGACACATTTGGTCGTGGTAAGTCTTGGCCTACCTCGGCTCCTATAGCCTTCTACTTTTGCATTGTATACCTGTTTCATTAGTTGTTCCTCTTGCATTCGTTCTACATGTCGGAACCATCGGAGCATGCCTCTTATTTTACACCGATATTCTCTTTCAGACCCTCTCTCTTTCTTCAAATCTTCATTGCGAATTCGATCTACAAGTGCATGTCTACACCGTAGATTTAGGGCAAAGATCGCATCTCGATGGCGTCTATTTTATTTTCATGCTCTCTATGCTAAACCCAGCTCTCGCTTTTGTAAATTAGCGATGGGACCAGCACTGCGTCGTGTATAGCGAGCTAGGAATTCTGGCTCATGTTTTTGCTACCAAGAAATTTTGCCAACGCTTCATACATATATAATATTAAAAGTGTGAATGCAAAAGACCGATAGTATCATCAGAGAATCCGTGTGTAAAAGTAAAAATTCTATTACTCAGGAAAGGAACTATTAGTGAAAAATTCTCTTCTTCCTAGCATTATCCCATTTCCTTAACCATTAATCTGGCTTGGCGGGGTCCACTACCTAAGCCTAAGGATTTGGCGAAGATACTGATTGTGACATGGAACGACTGCCATCAGACCTCTACAACCCAGTGGGAAACGAAACTTTACTTACATTAAGGTCTCACTTCGTTCGAAATATATTTTTTTAGATGCGCAGGTTTCCTCGCGATGTTTTCTTCACCGCCGAACAACTGATAATTACAAGTAGGTATGTATATAAATCCGAAAACACGAATTTAGTGGTACATGACATACAAGGATTCCAACCAGGGGCCGGTCGGTGAATAGACTCATTTACCTATAAAGCTCGTTCACACGATCCATCGCCTTTATGTGAGTGTTCTTCTACTTCTACAAATCATGAATTCGAGCAAACAGCACATCATGTTTTCTGGGAGTGCGAACTCTGGCGTCGGGAGCGGGACGATATGTTAAATTCCTTACATGTCACATCCTGGGTAGTGTACTATTCTGATTTGGTGGCAACAAGGGATAATTACCAGGCGTTTAGGTGGTTCTGCAATCTATATTTTTGGAATCGACGTGTTAGGTAACAACTCAGAATTTAGGTCCCAATAGTGTTAGTTATCTGATAAACCGTGGTGCACGGCAGTTGAGCTTCACTTGACTGGCCATCTCTGAGGTTCTTTAATGTCTTATTTGTCATATGGCTGTCTCTCACTTTGCCAAGAGCGGAAGTCAGTTCCAAAACTTCCTTCTACAAATGTCTTCTGATTAAATTCGTTGTGAGTTCCAAGGCAGCTGTAGTTTAACCTCGGGATAGCAATGTACTTCACTGTTCATTGTCTTTTTGGTGGTCGCCGCTGTTAATTCTGGCTACACTGGAGACACAGTGGAGGGAATAAATAAGTGGGCCTGTCCCATTAAAAAAAAAATAAGGTGTGTTCAAAACAATGAATATGTTCAGTAATATGAGAATATCGTGCCATAGCTACTTAAAGCTGCTCCACATCCTCAGTGGTATGTGTGGTTACAAATTGATTGAGCCGCTGAACACCAATTGAAGTTAATAGAGGGGGAGTCAAATGGTTTGAATGATGCTGTTGTACTTTGATTCATTTATATCTACAATTAATGTCTTATAGTTTATTCTTGGTAAATTGCTTTCATTATACTATAATAGTATGATTTTTAAGAGAAGTACGGTACATCAAGTTAGGATGTGGGAATCGAACGATACGAAGCTGTTTTGATGCGTGGGGCGCATCAAAACAGCTCGACTGATTCTGATTCTGGTTCTGGTTGTTTCCCCTTGTATTTTCGTCTATTTGCTTATTGTTTCTTGTGTGGGTACTTATTAGTCTTATGTTAACGTTTCACTGTAATAAAAAATCTCGTAAATCTGCGTGGGAATTCACAACGGCCATTATTTCCGCGGCGTGGCAACCGTTCGCGATAAGGTGTATGGTAAATAACCTTGTATCTTGTTAAACAGTATTTTCGTTTTATCACACAGTTAAGTACGTAGCATCGTGCTGTTATTAATTATCTCCAATTAGTTTGAGTTTTAGCAGTGATAGCAGTGAATAATGAACCGGCCTATTGACCAAGTGCTCCCCTGTTCGAATCCTGGAATGTACCACTAAGTTCGTGTTTTCCGATTTATGTTTGTAATTATCATATAGTTCGGCGATGAAGGAAAACATCGTGTGGGAACCCGCACGCCCAAGAAATTATATTTTGAAAGACGAGTGACTTAACCCACGAAAGGACTGGTTTTCCCTTTGGATTGTGAAGGTGTGGCGGCAGTCGCTCCAAGTGAAAATTAGTATCTTTGCCAAATCGTTAGGCTTAGGTAGCGGAGCCCGCCAATCCTAGTGGATTAGGAAATGGTATGACATTTAGAAGAAATTTGAGTTAGAGAATTCCTTTTTTAATATAGTCAACCAATTTACGTAAGCGTGAATGTTTACTATTGCCCGATACTTAAAGAGAGGTAGGGCGCACCAAAGCAGCCCGTCTGGGGAAGTATCTCCACCTCACAGAAAACCGCAGCCAAATAACAACTCCCTAGAGGGTTGTTGTGTTCCTGCGTGTGAGTGAGGTCACCAGTAAGCTCCCAAGCAGTTGCTGTGTAAGCAGCAGAGGAGGCAAAAAAATACTCCGCCCTCGTGGAGTTCGGAATTTTAAGATTCACCCGGGAGCCCTAAATAAAAAAACAATATAGCACTCGAGAGATAATGTAACTTCACATTAGTAAAATAATTTTCAGAATCTGTTCAGTAGTTCCAGAGATTACTGACAATCAAACAAAGAGGCTTTACCTCTTTATGATTTCGGACATGTAGGTAGATACAGAATGCATGAAAAAAGAATTACGAAGCAGTATACAACGCGAAAGTAAAAGGATGTAGGAGCCGAGGAAGACGAAGACTCACCACCTACCTACCAAGACTAAATTGATCGTCTTTTATTGGAAGGTGAGTTCAGGAGCCCTAGAAACCGCGAGCGTTCGGTTTTATCTGTCTACACCGCAAGGGATCTGGCGTGAAGTTAAATACACACATCAAAAGTGTCTAGGGATCAAGTATTTTTATGCGGATTTCTTGAGATTGAGATGTGGCTTTGTAATAAAAAAATATATAAAATATATAAACGTATACGACACTGGAGAACCCCTGGACGCCAACAGCGATTAAAATCCTGCCAGGAAGTCCATCCTTATAGTGGTGGAACCATCATGGTATGGGCGGGTATTTGGATCGGCGGAAGAACTGAGTTGATTTGGATCAGAGGCAACCTCAACGCTCAAATTTATGCTGAGACGATTGTATCAGACGTCATCGTTCCTCTACAAGTGCAAATCGGTCCCTTATTTCAGTTAATGCATGATAATGCACGACCGCACACCGCAAGAGTTGTAAGACAGACTCTCGCCGCAGCTAACATCAATGTCATGCCCTGGCCTGCTCAGTCGCCAGACTTGAACCCGATTGAGCATGCATGGGATATGCTACAGAGAAGCGCTCTGCCGAATATGGAGGGTATCCAGTCGCAAGAAGACCTTTTTTGTTGTTGCAACGAACATGGGCGGCCATTCCACAGCGTGATTTGGATGAACTCATTTTGAGTATGCCAAACCGATGTTCTTGTGTTGTTAATGTTCGCGGTAGAAACACGGATTATTAATTGTTTAAGTTACCCAATAAAATTTTAAAGAAAACTGTTATTTCAGTCTTTTTTTCGAACTTTAATGTTAGTGGTTCAAATGTCAAAAATCCCTTTATTATGAAAATGGCAAATTTCTTTATTAATGCAAAGGTGACTTGGTTTATCGTTACTGTAGACAAACGAAAACACTTTTTTTGATGAATCCTTAAAGAAAATTTTAATTAATATCAATCAGGAGAAAAGTTATTGCAAAAATATATGTTGATCCCTAGACACTTTTGATGTGTGTAGTTCGAAATATTCTCGAAAACTTGTAGCCTAGTGAAATTTTAGCATATTTATTATATGTAAATTGCAAACATTAAGTAATTAAAAATTAACGATTGTGGGTTTTGGAGTGCGTGTATTTAGTTTAAAATTTAAATACATAATGAAAAACATGGAGATAAAATTGAAAGATTAATTATCGTTTACAACAATACACCTGTCTTCCATAGGCAGAGACTATGGAACGCCAGGTGCACCGATCCAAACATACGCCTCTCGCTTCTTTCACACTCATCAACCTCTTCATTCTTGCTCTTTGATTTCGGGTGCTTTTGATTTGGTCCTTTTTTCAACACGTAACCAATTTGATCTTTATGTGTAAGGTACGTCTAGAGCGGCCCCTCCCGAAATCTCCATTCACTCTTGCCTGATACACTTTATAGAACTAATCTCTATTGTACTGTCGTAACTCTTTTGTCATGCATCTTTCATTCCACAAAGTTTCCGTATCGTGCTATTTTTTACTCTATCTAATGATTGGTAGAGTTTCAGCTCTCTCATTTCTACGGCGATCACCCCGGTTTCATGCTTCTTCTGCCATACATCAATGTTGGCGTTAATACACCCGTTATCATTATCGTTTTGCGGGTGTTATTGATAAGATTTTTTTTGTTTTTGAGAACCCTATCAGAGCGTTTTTAAGCAGATTTTTTTGAGCTGGGACATTCAGAATTTAGTAAATTTTGAAATGGTTCTAAACTTAGACTTGTGCTTTATGGACAAAAACCCTTTGCCTGCACCGCTCTGGACTAAAAAACTGGGTGACGACTTTTCGATTCGAGTGAGAAGTTTCCGTGCCAATGTGAATACCCCTGCAGGATTCGAACTAACGACCAGTCCCTTAATAGGCTGGTTCGTTATCCACTAGTCTATCACTGCTCATTGGACAAAAAAACAACAATGCTCACAAAAATTAGGAAAGACAAGGCTATGTCAACCATAACAATTGTAGTGTTCTGACTTTTCAGAGGATTTGCATAAAACATTCGTCACCAGCCTGTTACGAAGTGTCGAGTTTTAAAGATACAATATTTAAGTCAAAGAATAAAGAATAGGCATGAAGAAGCATTACGCATTCAATAGATCTCTACAACAGAATAGAATATTCACATTAATGGTTACGTATATATATATATATACGTAACCAGTGATGTGAATATTCTATTCTGTTGTAGAGTAAATAAATAGAATATTCACATTAATGGTTACGTATATATTATATACGTAACCAGTGATGTGAATATTCTATTCTGTTGTAGAGTAAATAAATATAATATTCACATTAATGGTTACGTATATATATATATATATACGTAACCATTAATGTGAATATTCTATTCTGTTGTAGAGATCTATTGAAAATATATATCACCATAAAAATGGTGACACATATACTTTTATTAAAATATAAACCTTTAATGATCTAAAACTATGCCTAAGATTACCCATTTAAAAATGCCGCATAAAAACGTATAACGTCGGGAGGAATACAAGCATATGGCCCACCTGATGTAAAGCGAGTACCGTAAACTATTAACGCTTGTAATATATTAAGTACACTCACTCGCGCGGTGCCTCCTCTGCTGCTTACACAGCAACTCCTTAGGAGCTTACTGGTGACCTCACTCATACGCAGGAACACAACAACCCTCTAGGGAGTTGTTATTTGGCCGCGGTTTTCTATGAGGTGGAGGTACTTCCCCAGACGGGCTGCTTTGATGCGCCATACCTCACTTAAATAAATAAATAAATATTGTCGGACAAATTACACAGCGCCATCTAATCCCAAAGTAAGCGAAGCTTGTGTTATGGGTACTAGACAACTGATAAACATACGTAAATACATTTTTTTTTTGTAAATACATACTTATTATACATAGAAAATACCCAGACCAAGACAAACAGATATGTTCATGCACACAAATGTTTGTACTGTGTGGAAATCGAACCCACGAGCGTTGGTGTCAAAGTAGCGTAACAGCGCGTTCCACCACTGCGCCACCGAGCTCGTCAAAAATCAAAAATCATCCGTACCAAGACAGACATGTTCATGCACACAAATGTTTGCCTTGTGTGGGAAACGAACCCACGAGCGTTGGTGTTAAAATCGTGTCATTCACGACTGAGCCACTGAGCTCGTCAAATTTTTAACTTATAATATCAAAAATAAAATGATAGTTTTTACGGCTTGTAGTTTGATTAGGATTACACACAAAATAGCGTCGTGTTTTTTTCGCGGAATTTTTTTATAAAAAAATCTTGGACATAGTTTTGGGTCATTTAACGGTTTAATAATTTAAAATTTTATTTTTTTATGGTGATAAATATCCACTATGATTATTTTGGATCACTTTTTGATATGTTGTTCGATTCCCTACTACATAGCACGCATCGAGCGGTATGTCTACTATTACCATTTAATGCGCTCGCCTTAGTTAAAACGACAAAAGTAGTACTAAGGTAAAGTGATCTAAGTGATCTAAAATATAATGTAATTTTTTGGTAAAAAGAAATGTTCTCTTATTTGAAGTTTAAAATTGTCTTTGACTATATACGCATCCGTCTGTTGGTCAGTTGTGCTTTTAAAGAGGTTAATAGCGTTATCTTATGAAAATATTTATGAACGCGTGTTGTTTGCCTTTGATACTGTCACTGAGAAAATCTTCTAAATACAGAATTACCATTTATGTCATCAAATGTTTGTGTTTGATGTTTACCTATCAAGCAAAAATTTGCCCTATTCTCGTAACAATATTTACTTTCATATTTTTTGTTTAAATCTTGAGGTATAAATCCTTCTGATAGTACCTACTAAATTAAACGCAGGATGTGTATCGACCGGGAATGAATTGAGATATCGGTAGGGGTCGCCCTAGACGCACACATATATCGATTTGGTGATGTGCTGAAATCCAAAACAAAAGTACCCAAAACCGAAGGTCATGCATAGAGAGGTTGATGAGTGTTGAAGAAGCAAAAAAGGTATGTTTGGATCTGTGCACCTGGCATTCCATAGCCCCCCTGTCTACCCCAATGGGGGACAGGCGTGATGATATGTACGTATGTTTCTGTCAGCACACTACTGGCAAATTGCCGATTTTTTTAAAGTACAAAGGCAAAGCCCATTCACCAGTTCAATTAATATATGAGTTTACAACCTGAATTTTGTTCTATAAAAGTATAAACACTCAAATTTAAATTAGACACTTCTCGATACGAAGGTCCTTTGTGTTTCAATATCTCCTTTCGATTTCTCCCTTCCCTTTCAACCATTCAAGACTCAAAACAGTATGAGGTGTGTATGGTATTTGATTAGATGATTACTGCCTCTTTCCTAAAGTTTATACCCGATGAAGACTAAGATAGGTCGTGTTTTATCAGAAGATGGTGTCAGAAGTATTTTTATGATAAGAGTATCACCATAAATATACCCTTTTAGGTTTTATAAAAATAGTATCTTTTGACCCATAACATTAAATACAGATTTAAAAAACTAGATATAGATTACGCTCGACACTAGAATTCTGGTATTCTAGACAGAAGAACGGTATAACGGTAAAAGTCTAAGCTTGTCCATACACATATACCATTTTAAGAGAACGGAAACTACTTATATATTTAAATATATGTAATGACTTTTACAATAACTTCTCCTACCTAAAAATAAAAGTCAATACATAGGAAATCGACCCTTTAACAAAGTCTAAGGCACATACTACGTTTAATATAATTCAAGCTAGGTTAAATTGGAATTGATAGTGGAAATAATGCAATTTGAAAGTGGAAGAATGTAGAAACCGTGAAAGGCCAAAAATCTCCTACCACAACCGAATTGTTCGTGTTTTATCAGAAGGTGTCCGGAGCCTTAGGAACCGGCGAGTATACATGAAAAGATCTATTGAACGTTAAAGAATTGAGTGAGGTGTGTATGAACGCGCCTTATGGTGCTCTCTGCCCACCCCGAGACCTGGCGTAAAGATGTAGACGGAGAGATCTTGCTCCGTTCTAAGATTACGTGTAGATTTAAACCTTCGAATGGATGCTTCGAGAGATCTTTTACAATTACTTCGTTTCCTATTAGTAAAGCGTAATTGGCAAAGCTTATTGTATGAATCAACTAGCAAATTAATATTGCGACCAATGGAAGGCCGAATGTCATTGTAATGCTAATGGGATATTTCAATAGAGCTTATATTTATGGTCATCCATTTATTTATTTAGGTTTTTCACAGTATATATAGCCTGGTGAATATTCCACAACGTATCAAAAGATGATGCTTGACGCTACACAATTTATTTTTGTCCTTTTTTTTATTATTTTGTATCTTTTTTGTTGAGCGCAACTTAGCTGTACAAAAATGCAACGTTTGTAACTGTAGATTTTATACAAAATTTTGCCGCCATTTTGAGGTATATTTCGGTTCGCATCATATAATTGCGTGCACGAAAGGAAAAAGAAGAAGCGAGCCAGGCATGCAAGGACCGCGTCTTGTGACTCTCGATTACGACTGCCTACCCCGCAAGGGACCTGACGTATAGTTATATAATACAGACATAAAGGAAATAACTTGTGGAACACCGATGAGCTCGATATTACGTAGTAATTCAGTTCACCGCTACGGGTCGGGGGGGCAAAGTAGAAAGCGCGGCTCTTATTGACTAGTCTGCGGGTCAACATCGCGGCACTTGTCGACTTATTGGTTAAAATATTGTCAGTCAGGCGTCATGTCAGGAGGCTCGTTGAGATATTAAGGCGCTAAAACACAACGTTATTGTGAGCGTCAATTGATTTGTTTATCTATACATCTATACTCTATACAGATAAATAAAATTCGAGTATCTGTTTGTAATATTAAAATAACCACATTTTACTAAATGCATATGGATATACACGGTACATATTCCAAAATGAATATTTGTCTATCTGTCTGTCTGTTTGTTCCGGTTAATCTCTGAAACGGCTGGACCGATTTTGACGGGACTTTCACTGGCAGATAGCTGATGTAATAAGGAGTAACTTAGGCTACTTTTATTTTAGAATTTTTATTAATATAAATAAATAATAAAAAAAAATACTATTCCACGACGAAGTACATAATACATGTCTATTATTATTTTGCTGTTCGCTATTTTACTCTGCTTATTAATAAGTTATCGTAAACTCTTCGAACTGAACAATAACTTTTTTGTTAAATTCCACGCGGACGAAGTCGCGGGCACAGCTAGTAATATAGATAAACTACTACACAGTTAGTTCATAACGACCCTTCAAATCTAACTTTTCATCGAATTCGGCAATGTTAATAGATGTGCTAATCATCACTTGTGTCCAAATCACTCATGCGATGACAATAGTTGAACGAATGATGACTATTGTCATTGACACTACGTACCTACTGATGGTTTTTGTTATATGCAAGGTCGGGAGGCAAACGGAAGCTTACGACCCTATTGAGGCACACCATCATACAACCCACTTGATGTAAAGTGGTTACTGTAAGCCTACTTTTCTTATGTATAGTTATTAATGCTACTTTGATACTAAGGCTCGTAGGTACTGTAGCCACCTTTGGGCGGGAGCACCTGGATACCAGCTAGGACCTTGTGACTGGATACAGAGACTCGATACAGAGAGATACAGATCCTGGACTCACACACGGCATTGAGCCCTTGAGTTTGAGAAGAGATTTTGCTTCCCTTTGCGTGTTCTACCGGCTGTATAATGGGTTGTGTTCTGAGGAGTTGTTCAACATTATACCAACAGCCTCGTTTTACAATCGCACAGCTCGCCGGCGGCTGGGAGTTCATCCGCACACACTGGAACCGCAATGGTCGCGCACTGTGCGCTTCACGAGAAGTTTTCTACCGAGAACTATTATGTTGTGGAATGAGCTCCCTGCCGAGGTTTTCCCAAGGGACTACAGTATGGGGTTCTTCAAGAAAGGCGTGAAGAGGTTCTTACAGGGTCGGCAACGCAAGAGTGACACCCCTGGTGTTGCAAATGCCCATAGGCTACGGTAACTGCTTACCATCAGGCAGGCCGTACGCTTGTTTGCCACCTTAGTGGTATAAAAAAAAAGGTTCGATTCCCACACAGGTCAAGCATTTGTGTGCATGAAAATGTATGTTTATCTTAGTCTGGGTATTTTTAAGAGAAATTGAGCGGCATCATAGCAGCCGTCTGGGAAGTACCTCCACCTCACAGGAAACCGCAGCCAAATAATAACTCCCTGGAGGGTATGAGTAAGGTCACCAGTAAGTCTCTCCCAAGGAGTTGCCGTGTTATAAGCAGAAGTGACATCATGCGATACTTAATAAAAAACTAGAACGCGCAGCTCTTGGTTAATTCACAGATCAACATCGCGTAGCCGCTTCGGGCTTCGTGATATATTCATATGCTTAGGGGGAACTTTATACGCTCGCAAGTGGTTTACTAATTCCTCATACAAGTATATCTTAACACCAGTACTAAGTAGACACCGTAATATATTTATATAGACATTTTGTTTTTGAACTTATTTGTTCGAAGTGCTCGTTTTTCCCCCTCAATAATTTTGACGTTTTTGTACACGTTGAACTTGCTGATTACCTATCTCCGTATCTATATTTTCACGCCAAGTCTCTTGGGAGGTAGGCACAAAGAAACGATTGCCACATGACATACGCGAGGCTATTGAAATAAGAAAACACCCCAATTTCAATAGAGAAAATGGTTGGCATGTACCACCTGCTTGGGTTACAGTTCTAAAAACAATCAAGGCACAAACCCAGAATTCTACTCAAAAACATTCGGACACCGTGAGCGATTTTTGTGTGAATCGGTACATATTTAATTAATCCATCCATGTCGGTAGATGTCATAATTGAATAACCAATGTAATACAAATGTCACCTTAGTCTTCCTGCGACCACGGACGCTGCAAAACATTCGAAACGTCAGGTTCAACAAAATAAATAAAACGCGATACTTCCGTTAAAAATTGTTTAATTCAATTTTGTATATCATTTTATTAGTGCGTAGATTATTTGAAATCACTGCGTTTTTTAACCTCAATTACGTTGGTATCATTCTTTGTATCTACACTCTGAGGGAGTGATGGGCTTTTTCTTTTGTTTTCCGCCCATGAAAATGTAGACCCACAAAAGAAGGACTACCCCACACCCGGGTGGTGTGTTAGTCATTCTTTCGTGAGGGGCACTCTCATGAGTACCCTTTCAGATGGCCGAACGAATTATGTCAGACTAAACACCGTCTATGGAATGGCTTTAGCTGGGAAGGCTTTAAAGGCTTCATCGGAGGCGATCGGCTCAGGGGATTGGGGGCGACGCAGAGTGATGGGCATACAGGCAGCTTAGTTATAGCAAAAGGGTTCTTTTGCCCACCGCAAACGTAACCATGAAAACGATATGGCGAAAGAAAATGAGCTACAAATATGATATCTTGATATAAAGAAAACAGCAAAAATAAACAAAATCATTTTGTTGTTGTTTATTGTGTTCATAATTGAAGAAACAATGAATGAAACGTTTTCGTTCATTGGAAAATACCGATTATATGCATATATTTACAGATAGTATAATTATATGTAAAAACTTGTTTCATTAGTGCATTCTGGGTGATTGACCTTGAGTTTAACGTCACAAATAACTTAGTCAATGCGGCTAACATAGGTATTGCTAGGCATTGTCGAAAATATTCTATAACACTGTCAATTTTTTTATTAAGTATATACATACAAGTATATACATACAAGTCTAAAGAAAAATTGTAATGTGATTGATACATTCAAATGGTGACAGAATAACTGATATAGCACTACGCACTGAATTCGTACTTCCTAAACTTTTATATACCTACTAGCTGTGACCGCAACCACGTCCGCGTGGAATATTATTTATTTATATTAATAAAAATAAATAAAATTTCTTAAATAAAAGTAGCCTGAGTTACTCCTTATTACATCAGCTATCTGCCAGTGAATGTTCCGTCAAAATCGGGCCAGCCGTTTCAGGGATTAGTCGAAACAAACAGACCGACAGACAGACAGACAAAAAATGTAAAAATATTCATTTTGGTATATGTACCGTGTATACATCCATATGCATTTAGTAAAAAGCGGTTATTTTAATATTACAAACAGACACTCCAATTTTATTTATCTGTATAGATATCTTCATGCCAGATTCTTCCGGCTTCTTCTTAATATTCCAAGTATTTTTATACACAGGCATACAATCATACGGCCTACCTGATGTAAAGCGGTTACCGTAGCCTATAAACGCTTGCAAGACATTAAGTGTCACTCGCGTGATGCCACCTCTGCTGCTAACACAGCAACTCCATAGGAGCTTACCGGTGACCTCACTCACACGCAGGAACACAACAACCCTCTAGGTAGTTGTTATTTGGATGCGGTTTTCTGTGAGATGGAGATACTTCCATAGACGGGCTGCTATGACGCGCTCTGCCTCTCTTAAAAATACCCAGACTAAGATGAACAGACATTTTCATGCACACAAACGTCTGCCCTGTGTGGGAATCGAACCCATGAGCGTTTGTGACAGAGTAACGTAACAGCGCGTTTCACTACTGCGCCACCGAGCTCGTCACACCTCGTCGTCGTAGAAAATACAATTATAACTTCAAGTTCTTGCTATGTTGCGTTTTGGTTTGGTATACCTAATGTAGGAGCATAAGGAGGAGCACAAGGAGGTTTCCGAAATGGAAGGTGATGTACGGATCAAGTTTTCTCGCTCCGCAATATCGTAGAGAAGCATCTGGCCATAGACCGGAAGGTTTTCTGCGGTTTTGTGGATCTTGAGAAAGCCTTTGATAGGGTTGTGCGAAAGGAATTGTGGGACATATTGCCGAGATAT
Source organism: Pyralis farinalis (assembly GCA_947507595.1). NCBI lineage: Eukaryota > Metazoa > Arthropoda > Insecta > Lepidoptera > Pyralidae > Pyralis > Pyralis farinalis. Next base: position 10,353,279 of record OX382258.1, on the reverse strand, counting down.
GGGATTGTTCACTGCTCCGTGCTGTGCAGTCCACTTACAAGGATTGCTCAGCATGTGTGCGGATAGACGGTGGCATGTCACCCTGGTTTGATGTCAAAATTGGTGTCAAACAGGGTTGCATGCTATCTGCTAGGCTGTTTATCCTGTATCTCGTTAGTTGTCTGCAGATAATAATGTCTACGAATGTGGGATTGCGCATGGGTGACCTAGTGGTGAACTGTCTGCTGTATGCAGACGATGCCGTGCTTTTAGCAGATACACTATCTAAACTGCAAACACTGGTCACAACGATGAAAGACGAATGTATGGAGAAAGGCTTACTACTGAATGCGAAGAAAACAAAGATAATGGTATTTGAAAGAGAAGAATCCAGAACTAATGTAAGGATTACGATTGACGATGAAGTGTTGGAACAAGTGGATGAGTTTGTATATCTTGGATGTGCTTTCAGCAGGAATGGAAGGTACACCGCAGATGTGGAAAGACGAGTGAGTGCTGGGAATAGTGTGAATGGAGCGTTGGGAAAACTTCTTGGCAGTAAAAACCTGAGCCAGAAGGCACAACTCGCTATACACAATGCAGTGCTGGTCCCAACGCTAACTTATGGAAGCGAGAGCTGGGTATGGCAGAAAGAGCATGAAAGTAGAATAAACGCGGTTGAAATGCGAGCGCTGCGCAAAATTTGTGGCGTAAGGCTTGTAGACCGTATTCGCAATGATGATGTTAGAAATAGAGTTGGTCTGAAAGAGAGCGTCGGTGTTAAAATAAGAAGAGGCATGCTCCGATGGTTCGGGCATGTAGAAAGAATGCAAGATGAAAGAATGACGAAGCAGATATACAATGCAAAAGTGGACGGATGTAGGAGCCGGGGAAGGCCAAGTCTTACCTACCATGACCAAATTGGTCGTGTTCTATCAGAAGGTGATGTCAGGAGCCCTAGAAACCGGCGAGCGTGCATGAGAAGAGCAATGAATGTTAAAGAAGCGAGTGAGATATGTAAGGATCGAGTCACGTGGCGCTCGGTTCTCTCTGCCTACCCCGCAAGGGATTTGGCGTGAAGTTATAGAGGAGCATAGCATGTATACAAGACGGCGCAATTACCGCAGATGTGTTTGTTTAGTACAGTATAATGTATTTTACGTATTAGTTATTAGCGTAAAAATGCGAATCTTTCATTGACACCCAAGTGCGATAACGTACATTGAAAACAAGCTATGTTTATTCATTAAAAAGAATCCTTAAAGTTCTCAACGCACTGGCCTCGGTGAGGAAGCGTGCAGAAATATATATATATATATATAATTTTCTTTTTTCATTTTACCCGAGACTACGGTTCTGTATCGTATTGGATACTTAGTACAACTGCTCGCACTGGTTTAGTTTACAATGTTCTATGCAGCAACACTAAATTTTAAATGTTTAAATCAGAAGTTTGCCAATCCATATAAAACCAGTTGAGAATGCGCAAACTTGCATTGCCAGAAGAACACCAGGCTCGTCAATTATCCATCCATTTTCAATTAGCGTCCATTTTGATCCATCCATTGGTTTTTAAGACATTCCTATTCTACTTTTTAATTTACTTTTCGAATCTGAAATAAATAAAACATTTCTTTTTTTTAATTTGTCGGCCATTTTGACCATGTTCCTTAAGAGATAGGAGGTTGGTTTTTCAGACATTCCTATTCTACTTTTTTATGCTGAATCCGAATATGAAGTCAAAATTCGAATATTCGAAAAAAAGCGACAGACACGCACACGCAGACACACATATAGATTTCATACATTATTATTAATTAATATTCTGTAATATTACTAATTGGAAGAAAAGGGGCTTCTAAAAGGAATTACAAATTAGACTTAAATAAGACTAGTATTTACAATATAAAATATATATAACAAGAAGGATTCTTAGAATTCGGCTAGTTAAAGTCTTTGAGAACTCGCGTTGGATCGATCTAACCCAAAGTTCACTGTCAGCATTACCCGGCAAATGTAGAAAGCGGCCGCCGGCTGTAGTAGGCCGCGGACTGTAGATGAGCACGCCAGCGAACCAGCCAGCGCGCAGATCCGTGAGGGGCTCACGGACGTCGAAGACCAAGACGCGGAAGATAGCAGGAATCGCCTTGCGGTCCAACACCGCAGCGGTAAAAGATGCCGACCGCCGAGGAGGCATCGCGCGAGTGATACGTAATATATCGCAAGCGTTAATAGGTTACGGTACCCGCTTTACATCGGGCGGGCGATATGCTTGTATGCCTCCCGACGTAGTATAATAAAAAATAACTTTAACCACGGATCCGCGACGCCACGGCGCTAATTTGCCGACAGCTTTATAACTTTATTATGTATCCATAAATTGCCAATTTGCCATTCATTTACACATTAACGAAACGAGTTGGTGATATGGCATGCGTGCTTGTTAATCATGACCTCGTTTGGTAATAATATGTTGATCCACGTTATCAGTCAATGTAGAGGTCCTGGCCTATCAAGCGTTTATTTACTGTATGCACTGAATTTCACCGTATACAGGGCTGTATTTTTTTTTAATAATTATACATGCTGTGGTTTTGTGCGAATTTTAATTTGAATCAACAACATAGTCTAGTAATTTATTTTTTACTTAAGCTAATTAAAATAAAAGTTTATTTTTGGTAACATTTATACACAAAATATTTCAATTTGTCCTATCATATATTCATTTTACCCCCTTTCCCCACGATGGGCCGACGATCTTCTGAAGATCGCAGGAAGCCAATGACTGTGGAAGTCTAAGGGGAGACTTATGCTCAGCAGTGGACGTCCTGCTGCTGACGTCGACTGGAACGATGATGATATTAATTTACTCTAAGGTCTAAAGCGTGAGGTTCTTCAAAAAAGGCGTGAAGAGGGTTTTATAGGGTCAGCAAAGCATGAGTGATACCCCTGGTATCGCAACTGTCTGTTGGCTACGGTAACTGCTTACTATCATTCATTCCGTGTGCTTGTTTGTCATCTTAGTGGTATAAAAATAATCTGTCTATCTATAACTCCACGTCAAATCCCTTACGGGGTAGGCAGAGAATACCGAGCGCCACATGACTCGATCCTTACATACCTCACTCGCTTCTTTAACATTCATTGCGATTTTCATGCACGCTCGCCGGTTTCTAGGGCTCCTGAATATAAAAATAATCTTTGTTGATATAGTACGGAATTCCAATTGTGCGAGCGTCACTCGTTCTTAACCGATTTTTCTCCTTCAAAACAAAATTTTCCTTCCAATTCTTCCCAATTAGCGTATTTTTGTTAACATCCTTAAAATAATCATTGTCTTTCAGGTAAGCAATTAAACTTAAAAGGTCAAAGCAATCAAGTATTGTTTACACCACATACTACCTTTTTAATTAACCTAAATTTTTCATTTTTATGATGGGAGGAAATTTTTAAGTATGTGTTTATTTATATTCTTTGGTTATACAACTCGGAGGTTTTGTTCGATATGATGCATACATGCATACAATGCGTGCTGTACACACATTCGATGGAACTATCGCGTGTTCTTCCCCTTTGCTGGTACAGAGAATTCTCTGCTGAGGTTACTACATGGATGGTTTTTTTTTATACAACCTCGGGAGACACAAGCATACGGCCCACTTGATGTAAGGTGGTTACCGCAGCCTATGAACGCTTGCAATATATGAGGTTTTACTCGTGCATTGTCACTCCTACTGCTAATACATCAAATCCTTAGGAGCTTACTGATAACCCCACTCACTCACAGAAACACAATAACCCCCCCAGGGAGTTCTTATTTGGCTGCAGTTTTCTGTGAGGTGAATGCAATTTTTTTTTCCAGACGGAATATTTCGAAGAAGGCGTAAAGAGAGAAAGGATCGCACGTTTCTAATGTTTCCAGTGTCCCTAGGCCACGGTCACTGCTCATCATCAATCAATGAAATTGTTCATGAATACAGGTAGTTGGATAATGTATAAATGTACTACGCCGTGTTCTACTATTAAGGCATGCATAGATACATGGGTCGAGTTATTTTTCATTACAATTAGGTATATATATATTACCTACATATCTAAAACATGTGTGGCCTAACCTAAATATGTGTAGTTTTTCCTGTTGGGTGGTTTGATGGCAGTCGCTCTTTGTCAAAATGGGTATTCTTCTTCTTAGCGTTATTCAGTTTCCTAATCCATTAGGATTAGCAGATCCGATGCCTAAGACTAAGGATTTGGCAAATATACTGATTTTTACACGGACGGACGGTCAGATCTCCACAACCGAGAGGGAAAACCAGACCTTTCTTGGTTTTCTCACGATATTTTCCTTCAGCGTCCAACAAGTGTAGTTATAGATATGTACAGAAATCCGAAAACACGAATTGAGTACTACATGTCCACGTCAGGATTCGAACCGAGACCAATTGGTCAATAGACCAGTTCTTTATCCACTGGGCTATCACTGCTGTCTATCAAAATCAGTATCTTCGCCGTCGACATTAGAAAATCTTTAGACTTAGGTAGCGGACCCCGCCAAGGGGATATAGAGAAGATAATTATTAAGGTAACATAGAACTAATCTCTAATAGATTATTCCCGCGGCTTCATTTTATTGTAGCTCCCGCAATAGTTGTAGTAATCCCGTAAAAGTAATTTATACATAATATGTAGCCCGTGTCCTTTCTTACAGGCACCCGTAGCGTACTATCAGTATTAAATTTTCCCTACGATAAACAACAGTATACTAAAGAAAACAGATAAGACGATTATTTAAATTTAAGACGCGTATTGCTGTTACATTTATGCTCTCATTGTCATAGCGTAGAAAATAAATATTTAATAATATATTATTTATTGCTGTGCACAATGACGATTTATATACATATTTATAATAGGACCCATGTTTGAAATATATTATATATATGCAAAAATTACCCTTAGATATAAATCTATATTATAACAAAACCCTTAAGTATCTTTATTCCGGCATTTGTCAACAGTCTATTTTTCTTTTTGTTTAGTAGTTGTTGACGAACTTTAGTGTTATGAATAAAAAACATTTGGAATCAGTACTCCCATGAAGAAGAAGTGTAAGTTGTCCTCAATTTTTTAACAAGGGTTGTGGTCGAATTTCGACCATTGGAGCGAACTAGGGTGAAATCTTAGGGTTGAGCTTGTTCATATTTTTTTTAATGGTGATGCAGTTATACACGCTGCCGAGGCAAATGACAAAATAATTATTTTTAATTTCTGTTTGAGGACAGTCTGTCTCTTGTGTACACAAGACGGCATGACGATGAAACTGCTAAACGAATCTGACGAAATTTTACATTGTGATATAGGTCAATATTTAAGCTACTCGTTATCTTAAAAATACTTAGAATTGCTGCGAGAAACGTGATCAACCAATCACAAAACAGGTGAAGTCGCATACAGCAGCTTATATTTTAATATAATGACAGGTACGATTATGACACTCGCAATGTCGTATACATTTAAACCGATGATTACAAAATCGTACGATGAGTTTCTACAATCCTTATCATTGTCTGTATCATGTTATTAATGTTTTTCTTTAATCACGGGTGTTAACCCCGGTCTTTTGATAGGCGTGTGCGGGGATACGGATTCAACGCGTAGAGGCCCCTTAGCCGTTTAAGCGTGAAAGAGCAACAAACATCCATACATACAAACTTACACATTTATAATATTAGTAGGATAGTAGGATGTTATTATTGATACTACGAGTATGTTGAAAATCGTGTTGTTGCCGAAAATCTAACTTCAATTTAGAATAATGGCGAGCGTCTTCAGCTTATGCGATCCTGGAGCTCGTTAGGGCGACAATATTTAGTGGCACTTTCGCAGCACTTACCGCCTTAAACCAAAGTTTATAGACCAGTTTATCTACCCAGACTACCCAGGCTTTTGTTTATCTACCTTTGTTTGATCTGAGTTATATGACCTACGTTAATAACAGGAAAATTGATATGTCTTGTACAAACTGAAGATTATCTGTATCAGGACCTACATTCTATATTCATGTTCGGGCAAAATATGAAAATTCATGTGTTTGGAGCTTTATGGACCGTAAATGTATTTTTTTTATATAACTACTGTTCTGTAGCATATAAGCATACCGATCTGATGTAAAGCAGTTGCCGTAGCCTTTCAAAGCTTACAACACATTAAGATCACTCGTGCGATGTCATCCCTGTTACTAACACAGCTAATCCTAGCTTAATGGTGATTTCGCACTTGCAGGAATACAACAACATTCCAGGGAGTCGTTATTTGGCTGTGGCTTTTTTGCGTGGTGAGGGTACTTTCCCAGACGGGATGCCTTGATGCTACCTCTCATAAAAATAGAGGACCTAGAAAAAACGGACTAGCAACGTGTTCAAATAAATGAAATCCGCTTAGAATGCGTCAAACTTTTAGGAGTTATAATATGCTCCAGACTGATAAATATTCAGACCGAGAGTTGAAACAAACACACTCTCCTCCGCTTTTAATGTCTCTTGAGACTATAAAACAATACCAGCTACTTTCTTAGGAGCAATCAAGAAATTTTATATATAGGTACACCAAACTACTATGTATGTATGTAGTATGTATGTATATCTTCACGCCAGGGCCCTTGCCTACCCAGGCAGAGGGAACCAAGCGCCATAAGACGCGGTCCTTACATACTTCACTCGCTTCTGTGACATTCATAGCTCTTTTCATGCACGCTCGCCGGTTCCTAGGGCTCCTGACATCACCTTCTGATAAAACACGACCAATTTGGTCATGATAGGTTAGTTCCACTTTTGCATTGTATATCTGTTTCGTCATTCTTTCGTCCCGCATTCTTTCTACATGTCCGAACCAGCAGAGCATGCCTTTTCTTATCTTAACACCGACACTCTCTTTCAGACCAATTCTTTCTCTCGCGTCTTCATTACGAACTCGGTCAGCAAGCGTTATGCCACAAATTTTGCGCAATGCTCTCATCTCGACCGCATTTATTCTACCTTCATGCTCTCTCTGCCATATCCAGCTCTCACTTCCATAAGTAAAAACTACCTTATTACTACTGTATTAAACTACTACTAGTTAATGTGAAAGCCGAGAGAGGTGTGTAAGGATCGGGTCACGTGACGCTCGGTTCTCTCTGCCTACTTCGCAAGGGATTTGGCGTGAAGTTATAGATAGATAGTTAGTGGCGAATAACGATTGGTTTTTGGCGTTGTTGTGTTCCTGCGTGTGTGTGAGGTCACCCTTAAGCTCCTAAGGAGTTGCTGTGCTAGTAGCAGAGGTAGCATCGCGTGACTTATATTCATATTACTTAGCATTCATAGGCTTGTATCCATTTTACATCAGGTGGGCCGTATGCCTCCTGACGATGTAAAAGCTCGAAATGACGAGCTCGGTGGCGCAGTGGTGAAACGCGCTGTTATGCTACTTTGACACCAACGCTCATGGGTTCGATTCCCACACAGTACAAACATTTGTGTGCAGGAACATGTCTGTTTGTATTGGTCTGGGTATTTTCTATGTATAATAAGTATGTATTTACAAAAAAAAAATGTAGTTACGTATGTTTATCAGTTGTCTAGTACCCATAACACAAGCTTCGCTTACTTTGGGGCTAGGTGGCGCTGTGTAATTTGTTCCACAATATTTATTTATTTATTTTATTTATTTATTTAAAAAAAAAAAGAGATTTATGCCCTCCGGTCGACTACCACTTCCTAACTTTAAAAATGGTCAATTTAGGAACTGACCGAAGGGGATCTGTGCGTGTAAGTATTCCGCGCGAGTTAGCCTTGCACTTGACAGATATTACATGCCTTCCCGCGGCCTCGGCAATATCTTTCCAGTAACAAAAACAAAATACTGTTACGATTACTACTATAACTTCGCGCCAAATGCGGGGTAGGCAGAGAGAACCGAGCGCCACATGACTCGATCCTTTCAAACCTCACTCGCTTTAACATTCATTGCTCCTGTTAAGCACGCTCGCCGGTTTCTAAAGCTCCTGACATCACCTTCTGATAAAACACGAACAATTTGGTCATGGTATCTATCTAAAGGTACGTAAGCCTTGACACTCCTCGGCTCCTACATCCTGCTACGCGTTGTATATCTGTTTCGTGATTATTTTTTCCTGCATTTTTATACATGTCCGAACCAACGGAGCATGCATCTTCTTATTTTAACTCTAACGCTCTCTTTCAGAATGATAAGAGCTATAAATATTAAAGAAGCGAGTGAAGTGTGTAAGGACCGCGTCTTATGGCGCTCAGTACCCTCTGCCCTACACCGCAAGGGACCTCTTTTTCTAACATCGTTGTTGTGAATACGGTCTACAGGCGTTAAATACAAGATATAAATCCTGATTTGTGACGTCGCTAGACCGATGTAATGACTTCACAAGTCTGGACGTTTATTAATACGCTGACGTCACCAGACCTGTTCACAAACACTTTGCTATCGATAATCTCTAGTGCACCTCGTATAATATTGAACATGGACTTGTTTACTTTCGTATTATGATAACCCCCGCAAGCCAGATTGTTTCGTGTGTGGGGGTTTCACATATCAACAATTGATTATCTATTATATATGATTTTTTGACATCATTTTCAAGAGTTACTGTAATTTTAAAAAGTTTAACTTTGAAGAGAGCTTTTTGACGTGCAACTTTGACACCAACGCTCGTAGGTTCGATTCCGATATAGGACATATGTGCATTAACATGTCTGTAAACGTCCTGGTCGCCTGGCTACCCGTCAGGTGAAGTACCTTCTCACCTCAGTCTCCGAAGTACCTCATGGAAAATCACAAACAAATAACAATGGCTTGTATTGTTCTTGCGTCTGAATGACGTCACCAGTAAGCTCCTAAAGAGCTGTGCTCTGTGCTGTGTTAGCAGCAGAGACTGTGTTATGCCTCCCGAGTCCCGACGGTGTAAAAAAAATAGGTTGTCGCACTAATATTTAATAATTAGTAGCTCAACTACGGAAGTATCTCTCTACCTTATAGAAGACGGAAAGAAAATTCTTATAGGGTTGTTGTTTCTGTGATGCGATTGATTACGATAAGTAAAATTCATCGCATTGCACAACATTGTAAATGCAATAAGTTAACGTTAATACTTACGTACTTTTATGTACATACACATCACGTCAGGTCCCTTGCTGGGTTGGTAGAGAGAACCGAGCGCCATAAGACATACGTACGTACCTTTTAATTTCGTAGTATTCTCTTTCTATTTTAACCTTTATTGATGTATGCTGATACAAGTTTACAACCAAATCAAATATGGCGTCTGGAGGAAATTTCATTGCCTACAATGCATTCAATATCTTCGAACTGAACTGCGGAACGTTTAAAACCACGATAAGCAATTGAATTTACTTATCACTCGTAAGCATTTGTTTCAAATAAATGTGTTGTCCAGTTCAATTTGATAGATATGTGTTCGAGCAAGACGGAGTTTTGAACCACGAAAAGATCCATTAGAGGCAATTGAGATTTATTAACGCTTGTCAATTTTAGCCCTTGATGCCAGTAGTACAACTATAGTACCACTGATGGTACAAATGACACAACTTTGTATTTCTAGCACAATTAAAGAATAGTCAAGACATAACATGAACTTCTACATGGAAATGAATTGTAATTGAGTTCATTTCTGAAGCACGAGTTGCAGAAGCCGAGACTGCGCACGTTGTGTTTTGTGTTGTAAAAATTGAAATAAAAAAATCAAATTCAACTTCGCAAAATAAACAAGTAGTGAACATGACTTGTACCATCAATGGTAATACTGACATCAGGATAGCTTTTATTTCCATATATTAAATACGCCATTCGGATTACGAACGTATGGTTCAATTTGAGAAAAGTCTTCGAGCGATCGGCGTTTTGAATCATGAAAAAAATGCATTAAATGAAATTGAAAATTCTTATTGTGTGTCATACTTTCATATAAATACAATTCCAAGTATTTCTCCAGCCCTTTCAATTCGCTGTTTTCACTAAACTCATTTCAAATACGATTTCGTAGTTCAAATAGAACAATATAACTATGTACATACTTGGATTATTCGCGCGCATACAAGATTGCTGGTATTGCTTTAACGCAGTTGGAATCTGTGTTAAAGCAAAATTGATAAAGAGTTTTGTATTAACTGAACGTAAAGCTATGATATTTAGATCACCTCTTTAGGTAAACTTACATTTTCAAACGATCCATTTTCCTATTATTTGATTGGATTTGGCGTGTAGATAGATAGATAATAAAAGTGAAAACTGATTTCAATGAAGTCTTAATTTCACCATGCTTATGTGAAAGTGATGGAGCGTTCACAACATAAACAGAATTTTCATAAATACAAAGGTTTTGAAACTCTTTACGCCAAGTACCTTGCGGGGTAGGCATAGGCTATCAAACGCCACACGACTCGGACCTTATTCACCTAACTCTGAAATTAAGTGTTTGTATTGAGATGTAAATGGATAGGTTAAAACTGACTTCAGTTGATGTAACTTCACTATATGGAATGAAATATCTTATGATATACACACATAATAGTATTTGACGAGCTCGGTGGCGCATTGGTGAAACGCGCTGTTACGCTACTTTAACACCAACGCTCGTGGGTTCGATTCCCACACAGGACAAACATTTGTGTGCATGAACCTGTTTGTGTTGGTCTGGGTATTTTCTATGTATAATAAGTATGTATTTACAAAAAAAAAATGTATTTACGTATGTTTATCAGTTGTCTAGTACCCATAACACAAGCTTCGCTTACTTTGGGGCTAGGTGGCGCAGTGTAATCTGTCCGAGAATATTTATTATTATTTATTAATATAACACACATGGAAATGTTAAAAATAAGAAAAAAAAAATTGGTTATATTCAACCTTAACTAATTATCTGACAAGATCGAAGAGTGTTTATTTAATTAATCTAAATAATCTTACTATTGTTAATCTTACTATTGTATTCGCTTTAGGTGTTTATTGCTTATTATCCATTACTGAAAACTACCTTGTGAATTAAGTAATTATCTTCTATAACGCTATGGTAACTGCTTACCATTTGTTTTATTGCCGCTAGTGGTATAAAAAAAATCTCGATTAAATACTACTACGCCCGTATGGTGTGGTACTCATGAGGTGCCTTCTTATGCATTCCTATCTTTTAAGTAGACGCATGCAACTATTAGTGTAAGGTTATGATGACAATTGTTGGTAGTTCTAATAAATAAGTCACTGATAGAAAAGTTAGGTGGTTTTTTTTTCTAATAAGTCACTGATAGAACAATGATGTGGTTTTTCTAACAAATAAGTCACGAATAGAATAATGTTGTGGTTTTCCCCGTTCCGGACCATAATGTTAAATTGCTAAAATATTGTATTTGCAATATGTTGAATTCGCAAAATGTTGATTTTTTATTCTACTGAATTCAGATCTCAATTCCATTTATTACATACAATAATTATACATGATAAACGTTTTATATAATAATAATAAGTTAGAAAAATGAGTTACGCTTGTAACAAAATTTTTTTATCAATTTTTGGAACAATTACATGTTATAAAAATCTTCTGTTGTTCTTTTTAATATACCTATATAATTAAATTTTATAAAAACATATTAAATTTCTTACAATCTTCATGTTGAAAACACGAATTCACCATTTTGGGAATTGTTAATTTAACATTTTTCGAAAATCAACATTTTAGAATTCGACATTTTGCATATACAAGATTTTATTAATTCATGGTTTTTTCCCTATATTTAATTTTCAATGTGAATATTTCAGTTCTGCTGGAGGCCTGCCAGAACGACCCTGCGTGCTTACAAGACCGTGCCGGATTAGAGGCCATCGCGCAGCTTCACGGGCAGCTGGATGACGACGCCAACGGAAACGTTGATCTCAGCGAGAGTGATGATGTTAGTATTCATTATACATATACATTTATAAGAGAGGTAGGGCACATCAAAGCAGCCCGTCTGGGGAAGTACCTCCACCTCACAGAAAACCGTAGCCAAATAACAACTTCCTAGAGGGTTGTTGTGTTCCTGCGAGTGAGTGAGGTGACTAGTAAGCTCCCAAGGAGTTGCTGTGTAAGCAGCAGAGGTGGCATCGTAATTAATATATCGCAAGCGTTAATAGGCTACGATACCCGTTTTACATCAGGTGGGCCGTATGCTTGTATGACTCCCGACGGAGTATAAAAAAACATAGTATCGGTGTTGGTAACAAAAGCCTATGTTCTCAAGATACCGTACCGTAATTGCCCAATTTTACCCCCCGAACCTCTAAAGCGAGAGTGTACCGTTTTGTTTTACAGTGGGTATATCTTGGTAACGTAGCGCTTATAAGATTTTCACCTTAGTCAGACTGTTCTGACGTGTTCGCTGGCGTAGTGGTCAGTGGTTAGTAACGCTACATTGACGCCAACTGTCGTGGGTTCGATTCTCACACCGGATGAAAATATTTGCATAAACATGCCTGTTTGTCTTGGATTTTTTCAAGAGACGTAGGGCGCATCAAATCTATTTACTGAACGTCATATCGCCCCTGTCAAATAACTACCTGGAAGGTTGTCGTTTCCGGCGCGTATTAGTAGGATTATGATTTTTACAATAAGTTTACAAAGAGCGACTAACCATGAACTAGACGCTGTGTATAGTCTGTATTTTGGGTAAGTATCACTTTATTAAAAGTATACTTGCGTGTTCCAGTTCCTCCGCGAGGAGTTGCAGTATGACAGCGGGTACGAGAAGCGGCAGCGCGCCTTCCACCACAACGACGACATGCACATCTCCGTCAAGGAGCTGTGGGAGGCTTGGCTGCGATCTGAGGTACAAAGCTTATATTACAACAAATCATATATAAGTTTCTGAGGACATGTTGCTTTAGCAGCCAATGTAGACTATACTTTTTTATATTTTTATATTGTAAGTGTTCACAAGTTATGGTTACAGTTTTACATGTTTGGCATCCGACGTGTCATTATGCATGTATGTATGTATATCTTCACGCCAAGTCCCTTGCCAAGTCCTATAAAAAAATTATTATAAGTAATTAAATAACTGAAAAACACGCTTTCTTGGGGGGTTCCCGATTATTATTATTTAGAATGACGTCATTTTAATTTTCGTATTCTCAGCAAGGCCTTTCATTTGATACTCATATCAAGGGAATGCATAGAAAATGACTAATCCGCCATCTTTGAGAGTCCCCCATGTTGGATTTAGAGTGACGTCACTTTACTAATCATGCATTGTCATCTAAACTAAACGTGTGCAAAATATCAGCTGAATCGGAAACCGGGAAGTTTATCAAATTTAACTACCATGATTTTTTTACATAGTTAACGAGTAAGCTAATAAAAACGAGTTAATACGGCCCGCCTGCTGTGAAACGATTACCCTAGCCTATCGATAATTGTAATGAAGGATCATCCCCGCATTTTTCTAACACGCTTACCTAACACATCAACTTCTCATCCGTAGTTGTAATTTCTGAGGAAACTGTTAAATTATTATTTATGTAGACAGAATTAAATGACGTGTTATTTTATATACCTTTTGATGGTCTCTCAGTACTATGAAAGCGCAAATCAACGCGCGGATGATATTTCCGCAGTTGACACACAGGCATAGTGCCCGCCTGATAGTAAAAGTTATCGTAGTATAGCCTATGGTTACTTGCAACGGAAGCTATGAAACGGTTTCATTCCTTTTTAAGAACATTGTGATAGGAAAATCTCCGCAGGGAGTTTATTACGTAATTTAATGATTTGCAGACGAAAACAGTTTTTACGCCGCAAAGAGTCTAATTAGGTTCAATTAGTTGATGATGATCATTCGCTGTCGATGGCAGGCGGTGCGATTTACAATCGGTGGAACACACAGTGTTAAATCTTTCGATACTTCATACGTTTTCAGAAAAACCGCCTTTTCATGGTTATAGTCGACCAAAATCAACAATATGGCAATTTTAATCTGCGCCCTTCTCATTTTTCTTCCCCGGTCAGTATGTGTAGCGTAACCTAAGTGAACTATTTGGTGAATATATCTGTTTAGATATAAGTCCAACAGGTTCCCGGTTCAAATCCTGGCACTAAAATACTACTACTACACTAAATTCGTGTTTTCGGATTTATGTAAAATTTGTGATTGTCACTTTCTCTGCGATGAAGGAAAACAATACTTTACCAATAACTTAACGATATATAAATATTCAAACGTACAACACCAAACAGACTCATTCAACCACCCAACATAAAACCAAGCCCTGACTGACTATCGACCCGTTCTCTAACCCCATAAACAAACATGCACTTTTACACACGCACACACAATCATATATATATATATATATATATATGATTGTGTGTGCGTGTGTATATATATATATATATATATATACTTCAATCACCCACGCACACACACTCATATAAATATAACATAAATTTATTATTACTTCTTATTACTTCATAGCTGTAATTTAACATTCATAAGTTAGTTATGTAACTAATAATTCTATGAACTCACTTAGACATACAAGACTAGTATTATAGTATGTTCGCGGGAGGGCCTGGTGACCTGTTATACAGGTTCTTCTGAACCCACATCAGGCACCAGTTTCTCACAAAAAGATAGAAGTTAGTTATTAGTGTATCTACTAATACTCTTTTCAAACAACAAATGTATACATATTAAGATACAAATGTATTGTATAGAACTTATTTTGTGAGAGAAATAAAATAATTTTGAATAGAATTGAATAGAATAGAAACATCTTGAGGAACGTCCAAGAAATTATATTTCAAAAGACCTTACCTAAGTTCGATCTGATTTTCCCTCTCTGTTGTGGAGGTCTGATGGCAGTCACTCCATGTAAAAATCAGTATCTTCGCCAAATCCTTACGCTTAGGTAGCGGAACCCGCACATCCTAATGGATTAGGAAACGGGATAACGCTACGAAGAAGAAGATCAGGTTAGAAATAAGTCAGATATAGTATATAGGTCAGAGTGATAACCAATCAAAAGGCGGAGCACACTGACACACCTTGCTGGCTGAATTTAACCAGGTTTTTGCGAATAGTGAATAGGGTCGCATAGGTGTTTCAGTTGGAGTGATTGATTTTAAAAGGACTTTAATTTATTCTAAACCTTGGGCTCAATATCGCGTGCAAGGCTGTTATGGCCAAAATTCTTACGGCTAGTCTCTTCACAGCAGGCGATTGAACTTCAAAATAACTGGCAAACGTATAGTTTTTTTTTATACAACGTCAGGAGGCATTCAAGCATACGGCCCACCTGATGTAAAGCAGTTACCGTAGCCTAATAACACTTCTGATATGGTAAGTATCACTCACGCGGTGCCTCCTCTGCTGCTTACACAGCAACTCCTTAGGAGCTTACTGGTGATCTCACTCACACGTAGGAACACAACAACCCTCTAGGGAGTTGTTATTTGGCTGCGGTTTTCTGTAAGGTGGAGGTACTTCCAGACGGGCTGCTTTGATGCGCCCTACCTGTCTTTATATATATAGTAATCCTAGAAGAGCGTATTCGGCATCATCACTGATGTTGCAACCGTCCGTAGGCTATAACTTCTTACGATTGGGAATGTCGAAGGTTTGTTTGTAACCTTAGAAGTATAAAAAGAAATATTCAGACTGAAGAACTACAAAATCTACTAGACTACGTACATGGAACATGTCTACCCCTACCCAAATGGTAGGGGCGAGTAAAAAATAAGCGAGTTGGGTGTTGTGAACGCATAGATAATATAAATAAATAAATAGATAATTCTTTTCAATATATTTTCAGGTGCACAATTGGACTGCAGAGCAGACAGTGGAATGGTTATCGCAGTCAGTGGACCTTCCGCAGTACAAGACTCTGTTCCTGCAACACAAAGTGACTGGGGCTACACTGCCCAGGTGGGAATCTCTCATTTCCATGTCATCAGTAACTCGTACCAATCCGAGTTTCTTTCGTGCAAATACAACTTCGTGCCGCTAATAGCACAAAGCGGAATACGCTACGAACGAACAAACGAAAATTACGGTTTGCTTTCTTTAACACGTGACATAAAGGTGACAGGTATATATAGATAGATAGATAAATCATTTATTTACGTACTTCATGCACACGTGTGTGTGCAATACAATGTACATCGATATAACAACACGGTAAACTTAAAGCACAGTTTCGCTGTATTATAGAGAACGTTTTTAATTCAGGTGCCTGTGCGCGCGTGTGTGTGTGTGTGTGTGCCGCAGTAGCCCAAATGGGCTGTAGCTCAGTGTATAGCGTTGTATAAATTTATATTTATACAACGACGTTGTTATATATGGTGTTCTTAAAGTATATGCCCAAATTGAAATGGGAAATAGTATTATGTATGCTGATTATGATAGTAAATATATTTTATGCCCCACGCGTTACAAATTCGTTCATACAAAAAAAAATCCATCATAAAAAATAGCTATCTGTTGTATGAATCCAACCACCTAGGAAAATACAAGTATGTCACGCGACACGGTACGCAGGTACGCAGGCGCGCTTAGCGGGCTTTCGTAGAAACGCTAACCGCGCATGCGCCATCCATGTACCCACCGCGCTGCGTAGTAGATGGCGCACGCGTGGTCAGTCTGTTCCGAGTGTCGCACACTACACTACTACGCGTGACCGTAATCATGTCTGGACCTTGTTACTCTAATCAGGAGTATCTCCAAATGGTACTTTGTTATCGCGGGTGCAATAACATCACTGCAAAAGTTCGGAATACGAGTGAGCCATCACACAATCCTCGGCACAGTGTACAGGTTTCGTGAACATGGCAGTTACTTAACGATGAAGGCTTACATCCATACCACTTCACTAGGGTACAAGAACTCATGCCACAAGATCATGCGCCTCGTGTTGACTTCTTTTGTTGGCTTTCACACGCAGTGCGGCGCGATCATTTCCAACACAGATTTACAATACAACACTCGGTGACAGTGTTAGGACCAGTTTTTTTAGAGAGACTGAATACCTATCTTCACCTACTGCAAACACAAGTGGACAGTATGCTGGAAAATATTCCACTTGAACATCTAAGGGGTTTATACTTCCAGCACGATGGAGCACCAGCCCATTACGCCTTGCGTGTTCGCGAGTATCTGGACGTTACGTACGCCATGAGGTAGATAGGAAGGGGAGGGCTAGTCCAATGGGCTCCCCGTTCCCCTGATATAACGCCGATGGATTTTTTTATGAGGTTGTGGAAAGTGTGATGGAAAGTTTGTGACCTTTTTTAAGTTAAGTTTAAGTGGATCAGCTGTTATATCCGGTAAGTGTTCTATAAATTTCCATTTTATTTAACTAGATAGGTAGCGAATGTGAACTCACATAAGCGACGTCTCTGGTGTTAAAAATGTCTAAATGCTACGATAACTGCTTACAATCAGGAAGAGAGCACCTAAGCTTGTTTGCCACCTTAGTGGTGCAAGTGTACCTTTTCCTATATCGAACCTCGTACACAATTACCAACAATAGACATATCATTTTTTTTATCGTTCCCATAAACAAACTTAGAATAATATTCTAAGTAAACAAACCACTCATGAAATACCTACCTAATTCGTTGAAAATGTATCTAAGTGTAAACTAATCAGACTTAGTGATGGATGTTTGTCATATGAAGCAAATCAGCTGTTTCATCTGTTTCATACTTTGGATCAGGCGCATCTTTGTTTTTTACTACGTCGGGAGACAAATAAACATACGGCCCACTTGATGTAAAGTGGCTACCGTAGCCTATGAACGCTCGCACTAAGGTTTATCGCACGCGGGTTGCCACCCCCGTTGCTCACACAACAACTCCTCTCACTGCCTTCTGGTAACATCACTCACTCACATAAAATCAACAACCCTCCAGTAAGGTTATTTTGCTGCGGACTTCCCCTGTCGGACTGCTTTGATGTGCCCTACCTACCTATGTAAAAAACATTGTTAGGTGATGTATCAGCTGGCATAGTCACAGCCGTCATAGGTATTTCTTTTTTGTATACAACGTTGGGAGGCGTACGGTCGACCTGATGTAAAGTGGTTACCGTAGCCTATAAACGCTTGCAACACAGGAAGTATCGCTTGCGCGTTGCCAACCCCGCTACTGATACAGAAACTCTTCAGGAGCTCACTCGTAACCTTACTCACTCGCAGGATTAGTTGTTCTTTGGCTGCAGTTTTCTGTGAGGTGAAGGTACTTCTCCAGACGGACTGCTTTGACGCGTCCTACCTCTCTTCACTGAGCCTTCCGACTGGCAACTGTCAGGAACTCGGGACAGGCTGTGGTGGTCGCTGCGTAAATGGCGTGTTCGATTAGACCCGCGACCCGTGCATCGACCCCGTCAAACTGAATTATTAACAACTGATGATGATGACGGGGCAATCATTATGCACCATGAACCAAGTAGGCACTTTATTTATTTGATTTCTCAAACTTTTTTAACGATGCCGGGACACGAAGTTTCTTGTCTATCGTAACAAATAAACGATACTCTTTCTCCCATTGAAGTTCGGGCATATAGAAAAAAAACACCTTATATATCGTTTATACAACGTCGGGACGCACACAAGCATACGGCACACTTGATGTAAATCGGTTACCGATTGAAATACATTAAGTATCACTCGCGCGATGCCACCTCTACTAGTGACCTCACTCTTACGCAGAAACACAACAATCCTATAGAGAGTTGTTATTTGGCTGCGGTTTCCTGTGAGGTGGAGGTACTTCCCCAGACGGGCTGCTGGCTTTGGTGCGCCTTACCTCTCTTAAAGGTTATGATATTGTTGACAGATGAAGAATGTTTCATTTTAAGGTGCAACAATGAGCAAGTAAGTGCAATGTACAGTGATAGTCTAGTAGATAAATAATCAGCCTATTGACTAACTGGTTCCCAGTTTGGCATGTTTCCCGATTTATGTACATGTCTGTCAAAACCTTATATTAAGGATTAAAGTATGAAATTACCGGTTTGTACTGAAAAATTAAAACTGGTTTTTTTCTAAGTTGTAATATATTTATCTATCTATAACTTGGCGCCATGTCCCTTGCGGGGTAGCCAGAGAGAACATATTTATTTAAACAAAATATTTACCCTCATTATCTATACATTGCCGCAATCTAATCGGAAGTTTATTTATGCCTTTGCGATAGAACTCTGGGGATCTGGATTCGACAAACTGTTTGAAAGCATTTTGTATTGCCTCCTGGCAAGAAAATTTTATACCACGTAGTAAATTGACCAAAATCCCGAAAAAAAAGTAGCCAGTTGGAGTAAGGTCTGGCGAGTACGGTGGATGACGTGTGGTTTCTAACTGCAGCCCCTGTAGAGTTACAACGGTTTCTCGTACAGTGTGAGGTCTTGCATCATGGAGCAATAATGGTGAAGATCGATTCACGAGTCGGGGCTGTTTCTCTGCCAGTTTCGCCATCATTGTTCGAAGTCCGGCACAGTAAACATCTACTATTATTGCTTGACCAGACCTGAGCAAGCTATAGTGAATGACTATGAGCCATGAACAGACTACGAAACAGTAACCATTACCTTTTTATTGGTAAGCTTTGCTTTAGGGTACTGTTGCGGCGTTTGACCTGGGATCAGTCATTGCATTTTTCGCTTACGGTTATCGTAAAAAATCCACTATTCGTCACATGTTACAAATCTATCCAATATTCCTCCATTTCTGTATCGATTCAACAAGGCAACACAAGTTTCAACACGCGTTTCTTTCTGCAGATCAGTCAAATCATGAGGCACCCATTTTTTATATTTTTTTATCTTATTGATTGGATGCAAATGAGTTAATATTGAGTAAGGTAGTAAGGGAAGGTAACGTTAAACCATGCCGCTAATTCCTGGGTAGTTTGACTCGGATCGGCTTCCACCATCTCCTTCAATTCAGCGTTATTTAACTGTGTGGGCGGTTTCCACAGTGTTTTTTTTCGAAAAAAAAAGTTTCACTCGAAAATCTCACACCATAAAATAATAATAGTAATGTCAATTCAAAGTATCTATCTATTACTATGAAACAGCAATTTCATACTTTAACTCCTATTATTTGTAATGAGCACGTCCAAGACATTATATTTTCAAATACGTTGTGACCTGACCTAAGAAAAGGGATTTCTCTCAGAGCTGTGGAGGTCTGACGGCAGTCGCGCCGTGTAAAAACCAGTATCTTCGCCAAATCCTTAAGCTTAGGTAGCGGACCCCGCCAATCCTAATACATTAACGCTAAGAAGACGATTATCCTAAAAAAATATAAGAAAAATATATAAATTATCTGAAATTATATATGCTCAAGACTAACAAACTTATTAATCATGGTTTGAATTAAATAATGATTTAACCGTTTGATGTTATCATTGCTAACGTGAAAGTAATTGCCCACTTAGTGAGAACCTCAATAGTGCGGAATACTATGATTTCGTTAGAAAAAACTCACGACATACGCTATTCTAGAATCTATAATAGAAAAAACCTGATAAGTTGGTCTAAACCGATAACTTCGTATTTGTCTTTATACGCGTGCATACTCTGACTTTTGAAAAAAAGCGGTTTATCATATAAAAACTAACTTCCCGCCCCGCCGTCGCACGGTTGATCGGATCACTACCAAACTGCACAGAATCACTCGCTGGGCTTATCTATATATTTCCTGAAAATTTTATCAAAATCGCTTCAGCCGTTTTCGAGGCCATAGAGGACAGACCATACATTGTTTTTTATTTATATAGATAGAGGTGAATAACTTACCGATTATAATTGCAATCTCTACGAGAATTGAAACCACCTGCCCAATGTATAACTACGCAGTATAACTGGGATAGCTTTCTGACGAACGAATTCGACTACAACACACGAATAAGTGGTTAGTTGCGCAAAAAGCAGTACTTATCTATATATACTGTTGTCGGCATTGTATTAACAGTATCTGGACGACCGAGCGTCGCTCTGTATTTTTTATGTTATTTGCGTAAAAGTCGTTTTCTTCAGTAAAATCACGTATATAGATAAATTTAAGAAGCAAAATCTTATTAAAATTTGATCTAGATAGTTAAAGCCGTTTCTGAAATACGAAATATATATAAATATATACAAGAATCGCTCCTTTATAGTAATAAGATGTTTTTATAGGTAAATGAACTATAGTAGAAAATAATAAGTACTTTGTATTACAAATTCACAATAAACAGCGATGCGGGCTAGTTGAAATAATGCCGATTCTCAATCGATGGATCACAAGCGAATCCGCTACATAACAACTATGTTTAACATAGCAATCACCTAATGTGAGGTATGTTTGGATCGGTGCACCTGGCGTTCCATAGTCTCTACCTACTCCAATGGGAGACAAGAGATATGTATGTATGTATGACAAGAGATATGTATGTATATTGGCCTATTGCCAGCCGGCGTCTTATGTATTTTTATTAGGTATTTTTATAACACTAAAACAGTAACCGACGACTTCGACGAGTTCTATGGCGGACTAGTTAGGTTACTTGACACTTGGGTTCGATTCCCACACAAGAAAAAGATTTGTGTGCATGAACTTGTTTGTCTAGGTCTGGGTCCTTTTAAGGTTGCGGTTTTGTGTGAGGTGGAGGTACTTCCCAGGCGAGCTGCTTTGATGCGCCCTACCTCTCTTAAAAGCACTGTAACGTAATAATCCGTTTCGCCACTGCGCCACCGAGTTTGTCTAAATAAAAAGTATTTAGACATTAATAAAATATTATATAATCAATTAACTTTATTCATAATCATGTTTTTATTAGAAATAACGACAGGATTTTTGAATTACTTTGGCATGTTTCATCCAGATTGGCGGTGAACAATATGCAGTATCTAAGCAACGTGCTCGGCATCAAGGACCCCATACACAAACAGAAGCTTGCCTTGAAAGCCATGGACGTCGTGCTGTTTGGACCCCCGAAGGGTGAGCCTATCATTCTTATTAAATAACATGATTCTTTTACAAGTACACGGCCCACTTGATGTAAAATGGTTACCGTAGACTATGATAGCTTTAAAAAACGTGCGCTCGCCGAAGCGCACGAGAATTTTTCTTTACAGGGAAAATAAGTCTTAATAGTTTAGCAAAGCGCTTAAATTGTTTTGTCTTTTATTTGTTATAATTTTAAACTTTATTTGTTATATTATGTTTTTCTATGTTTCAAAAATAAATCTTAATATGGTAATTTAAAGATGAAGTAATATTTTGTAATTTTTAAATCTTTTGAATTGGCGATTCAGCGCACGAGCGCACTTAAGGTACAGCCGCCACTGGTATCCACATGTTCAGTTTATCCACTAATGAATATTGAGTGAGTCAATAAAATCCATGTTGTTTGCAAAATCCGTCTTCTCAGATGTGGGAGTATTATATTTTGTAAGACATCAAACATGTAGAAGGATAGACAAATATAGAAATAATACAAAAATAAATCCCGCGAAAATAAGGTTTTTTTTTAAATTGAGGTCGATTATCGGTCCATCATGTGGAGGGTCGTCCTGCGTTTCCTGATTCGTGGTCGCCATTCGAGATCCTTTGCGAACTATCGACTATCGGCTTTTTGAGCTATGTCACAAATGCTAAGTATTGTGACCGGTTATATTCTTCGGTCCTCTGTAACTGCCACAACGTGTAACGTTTAGGGTTAAGAATTCTATTCGGAAACCGGCTTGTTCGGAAGTCTTTAGATCTGCATGCAATACCATTCGCAATGACACTTGAAAACAGCTTATATACGTATAACTTTCTTATTACTTGTTTGACTATATATACTCGTAGTTATACCTAGGGTTCCCACCTCTCCCGGAATTCCGGGAGTCTCCAGGAATTCAGCAATGAAAATTTAAAGCTCCCGGCTCCCGGAAGGAAAATCAAATAAAACAAATTTCTCCCGGAATTTCAAATTTGCGCGCGCTGACGGATTGATGGAGAGTACAAAAACCATACGAAGATGCGCGGCAGCGGTCTGCTGGTCAGTGCGTCGCAGTTGCTCGCGTCCATTTTCAACCTCTCGCTCACCTCACCCCCTGCCGCCCGTCTCGCTCGGGAGGGACCAAAGAAAGAAACTGCTTAAATGAAGAACATGTCAAGGCAGAAATCCAAACGTTCTTCAATTTTAAAATGGACTGCAAAGAGTTTTTTTTTATTTGTTACGCCAGATTTTTTGAAGTCAAATGAAAAGTAAAGTTCAAAATAAAATAAAAAGTTATGGAAACTCGCTGGTTTTTTTCTCCCGGATTTAGACTAATCAGAGGTGGCAACCCTAGTTATACCCCAGACGAAGACGAAAATGTTCATTCCAATAAATGTTCGTCTTAGTTGAGAATCGAAACACCGGCCCTTGGTGTTCAGTACGTAACACAGAATAAAGTAAATTGATACCGTAACAGTAGTACAGCTTATCATGCGGTACACGACGGTTGATCGTTTATTGCTTGCCTGTACAGTCAAGATACACATATGTATCATGACTGTACAGGCTACTGTGACTGTGCTGTCACACCCAACTGTCAGAATTTGATACCGTTTCCTAAGAAAATAAATAAGAATGCATTCTAAATACGATGAGATCAAAGTATCTGTTAATAATTACCTCCCAGAAAAATCGTACAGTCTTCAGCACGAACCGTTTGCATCTATAATTGACCCATGCCATAATACTCGTAATAGCGCCAATCTAAACACTAACCGCGCCTATTACTATAACAAACTGTCGTTGATTCGCGTGTCCACTGCAATTAACACGAGCCACAGTTTACTGTTTTCAGGAGTCCGTACTCTGTACTTTACAAATAGTCAATGATGTTTGGAAACGATTTGGAGCTTCTATCTATCTATCTATAACTTCACGCCAAATCTCTTGCGGTGTAGGCACACCTTACTTTAACGTTAATAGCTCTTCTGATGCACGTTCGCCGGTTTCTAGGGCTCCTAACATCACCTTCTGATAAAACACGATCAATTTGGTCATGGTAGGGTAAGTAAGTCTTGGCCTGCTTTGGCTCCTACATCCTTCTACTTCGCGTGGTATTCCCACGTTACTGTCTAATTATTACGGTTTGTATTGAAACTTTAGAATATATAATGTCTAAAAACCGTTCCGGTGTGTTATTCAGCAGAATTTTTGAAGTTGGAATCTAGAATTAGGAAAATTTTGAAACGATTCTAAATTTAAGACTTGGGCTGTATGGGCATAGACGTTTTGCCTGTACCCCTCTGGACTAAAAATAAGAAATGAAATACGTATGTTGGCTCTTGGTGTGTGACGACTTTTCGATTCAAATGAGAAGTTTCCGTACCGATGTGAATCCCCCTGCAGGTCTGGTTTCTATGTCTGTCTTTGTATTATAAGTACCTATGCGTTTAGTAAAATAAAGATATGTATGTACGTTTTTCAGTTACGTATCTATAGAATGGATTACATACATAACTGAAAAACGTACATAAGCTATGAATGAAAGAGCCGGTGTTTAAGGATCGAGTTATGTGGCGCTCGGTTTTCTCTGCACGGGATAATAAGGAACTTGGCGTGAAGATATAGATTTATAGACAGATTTTTTTAATACAACATCGGAAAACATGCAAGCATACGAAATGCCTAATGTAAAGCTATTATCGTAGCCTATGACGTTAAGTATTACTCGCGCGATGCCACTCTGGCGCTAACACAGCAACTCCTTAGAAGCTTACTAATGACCGCACTCATACGCAGGAACACAAGGTTGAACACAAAAGTTTGCGGAACATTGCCTAGTAACCGGTGAGCGTGAATGAAAAGATCTATGAATGTTAAAGAAACGAGTATGTTGTGTAAGGAGGCGCTCGGTCCTCTCTGCCTATCTCGCAAGATAAATATAAAACCAGTTGAGAATGCGCAAGCTTGCATTGCCAGAGGAACACCTGGCTCGTCAATTATATAACAATTAATTAGTTATTTTTTATGCTGAATCCGAATCTGAAGTCAAAATTCGAATATTCGATAAAAAGCGACAGACAAACATATAGATTTCATATAGGAACGGTGTTCCTGAAAAGATAAAAATTCTTTATTTGACATTGAGCCCTCGCGGGCATTTAGACAAGTCTTACATTTTTTGAAATATAGTCTATTGTATCTTATTCAATTCTCTTATTTTACTTTTGTCTTTTTTAATCTGCTAGCATTTCGGAAATGACTATTGATCCGTACTAAGACCCTTGGTCTTGGGGTGAAGTTACAGATAATAGATAGCACGGAACTCATAAAGCACTGGTCCGACTCTCACTTTACCGGTATATCCTTTGCATAGTAAATATTTCGCGTAACTAGCGTGCTCATTGTATCAGAGAAAACGATACGACCGTGTCTCGCTCGCGTCTACGCCCATTTTGTTAATCGTCGTATTTTAAGGTCAGTTCGGAGATTAACGAGACACGTCGCCTGGGCGTTTTCCCACTATTTACACTGAGTAATTGTATTAATGGAAATATTGACACAGTTTTTCCCAATATTCCTATTAGCATTTAGATAACAAACTGATCAGGTAAATAAGAGATCGATTGACGATAAGTATAAAACAAAATAATGGTCACAGTAATGTTACGTGAACTAAGAAGAAGAAGAGCTTTGGTGTAAAGATATAGATTTTATTGTTATTTCTATGGGAAAATATCTATAGAGGGAAATCCTCGCTACTTGCAACAGACGGTGTGCACAGATGCGTGAAATCACTCTTATTGTTTATCTCGTACAAAGGACACAAAGAACATTGCTCATCGCATTATGAGGGCCTCAAATATATATTCTTAATCATTTTAAAATGCCGATAGATCCCAAAAGTATCCAGGTCCGTTGTATACAGTGAAGAATCCGTTCGACTCCCAATGACACGAATCAACTAGGAGAGTACGATTTATACGCTTTCGAACTCTATTGCGCAGATATTCGAAATCCGTTACGAATGGCAAAGTATCGTGTAGATTGGCAAAGTTTAGAAATTAACCAAGTCGTATAAAAACGCCCTATAGATACCAGAATTTTTGCAATATCGCGGTTGAGATTGCGATGCAAATAGAAATGCATGTTTTAACAGTGATCCGGTGATGCCACATGCAATTATTATATGAATGAGTTGTTAAAATAATAATAAAAAATTACTTAGGTAAATTAATTCTTAATTCTCTCTACCTACCCCGCTAGGGATTTGGCGTGAAGTTATAGATAGATTACTTAGGTAAATATTCTCATTTTTTTTCCTACTTCCGTATAGGGTGAATTTGTTGACGAGGTTATTTTGCGACCTTACATACTTTGTTCCATAATTAATACCTATACCTAATATTGCACTGCTAAAGCTTATTAATCTTAAGCTTAAATATTAAGCGAA
The DNA here is from genome assembly GCA_947507595.1 of Pyralis farinalis. Classification (NCBI taxonomy): domain Eukaryota; kingdom Metazoa; phylum Arthropoda; class Insecta; order Lepidoptera; family Pyralidae; genus Pyralis; species Pyralis farinalis. Next base: position 10,326,820 of record OX382258.1, on the reverse strand, counting down.
TTAAATCACAAAAAGTTTTTTTCCGTTCCGCTTGGACTGAGTAACCGGAAGAAGTAAGTTAATGCTATTTAGAACTAATATTTATAAGTATCACAAGTATCCGCTCAATTCTTAATATTGGTATCCCATTTAGTATTGATTCTAAGGCGAAATTCAACAATATCCTGACCTCCAATAATCCTCATAACGGCTTCAAGCCTGATCTAAACGAAACTAATTAACCAGGAAGATACCATATTTTATTAGAGCAAAATCCACCTCTATAATTTTACTCGAATGACCATGAAGTAGTTACAACCTTGGAAGATTAAAACATCTGTCCAAAAGAAAGTACTATTGTTCTTGTACCTGATTGCTTTGCTTTGTTTATTCATTACATGACCCTGAAGCTTGGTTTATTTGGAAAATGACTTAATTAGATGTAGGAATCGCTAATTAATTCGATTTTTATAATTAAATATATTTAGTATCACGAGTTATAATCCCGGTCATTTGATAGACGTGCGTAGACATATGAATCCAACCCGTAGAGGCTCTTTACGAAGATTGATATAATGTTGTATACCTTTTTTTTTTTTTTATTGTGACGCGGGGAAAAATGCGTTACGCACACCACCGGTGCCTGGGTGGCCTCCGGTGGTAGTGTGGGACTCCCCGTCGACTGTCCGACGGTATACCCACTAAACGACCCCGCGAAATGCCATCAGCCGCGTTGATGTGGTGCCCCGGATCTGTCAGCAACAGGGCACATAATGTTGTATACCTGCCTTGACCTACTCTAGGGGATATCAATGGGACAATATACCCATGAAAAGGTCACGGCAAGTATTGGGACTATTGCAAATATGTCGGAAAAAATTGGGCTATTGAAATGCGATCGGGAGAGATTATTAGAACTGCTATTATAGAAGAGGGACGGACGCCTGCCATAACTATTATAATCTGATGTTACATCGGCAAGTGGTGGCTCGCCACTCACTGTCAGAGTAAATCGGCCGGGGGCAACACCGGTGTGAGTCACTCAGGTGTCGATACCCCTGAGTGAGAGGTGTGCTGTCCTTTCTCCGAAGTTACTCGCGGCGTTATGCCCTTTAACATTTCCACCCCTGGATGATATCAGATACCTTCTTGAGTTTCTACTCCGATCGACGAAGACACGCTGGAGACGAAGGCCCTGATCCCCCGTGGGGTCGTTACGCACCAACAGCTCGCCTCGCGTAGTGGGAACCCGTGGTATCGTTACGCACCAACAGCTCGCCACAAGCTGCTGGCTTAATTAAATATTATTATTACGAGCCCTATAAATTCCAAGTATTTCTGTATGATCATTGTTCCGTCGGCCTTGAGGTATTTGTCCCATAGCATAGGAAGGCTGTTCCATGGCGCACCTTTGATTATGACGGCATTGAAATAGTCTACACTGTGACGAGCCTTGAACGTAAATACTAGGTACCAACCATTGTGTACCTGAAATACGACTGAATTCATTCTGTTCCTAAAAAAAATGAGAATATGCATTTCACTCTGCCTTCGGTTTTCTTATCATTTGCTAAATCCTTAAAATAAGTATATTCTATGTGCTGTCATGTGTGTGACATGTAGTCACATCGTGATAAATAATTGTAATAGTCCTAGAAATTACGTATTGTGAGGAAATAACCACACATATGTTATCATTGTTGCCGACAAGAACTATTACGATTTTATGTTCTTGCATTGTCTGATTACAATTATTATTCATAGTTCTATATATACCTACTAGTATATTCTTACCACATCTTCGCCCATTGATACTTATTCTTTGTGATATTACTCCGAGTTCATCGAGTATTCAGCATTTTTAAGGCCCCTTTCACGAAGTCACCCTGCGAGCAGGCAGCAGCTGTGACGGGCGTGTGCCGCCTGCTGCGTTGGTGATACAAATCTATGTATTTAACGCGCTGCGCTTGAGCTGCCGCCACCATCGCTCTGCTTCTCGTGGCTAATAGAACATTCTTAAATATATAGTACATACATAGCGATATGTGTAGATGCCTCTATATCCATGGACAAAAAATGGAGGATGTTCTATGTTCGATACGTGTATTGTGACATTTCTGAGAAAGCTCAAGGAATTTGAATAATTCAAACTGTGTGCTGTATGATACTCGCATTAACATAATCCGAAATAAGCCTCATAAAAATGTCTACAAACTAATCTAAAAGAAAAGTAAATCCTAAAAAAAGTATAACTTTCTGTATTATAGTAAATGTGTAATCAGCTATGAATTTTAAAGAAGCGAGTGTTGCAAGATTAGGTCTTGTAACGCTCGGTCCTTTGTACCACCCCCACAAGGGACTACGTGAAGACATACATCCATCGTCAGATGCGTTGAAACTGATTGATATTTTTAGTTGTTATTATTTATTTTTATCTTAGTTAGAGACGAGCTCGGTGGCGCAGTGGTGAAACGCGTTGTTACGCTACTTTGACACCAACGCCACGAGCGTTGGTGTCAAAGGTTCGCTTCCCATACACTACAAATATTTGTGTGCATGAACATGTCTGTTTGTATTGGTCTGGGTATTTTCTATGTATAATAAGTATGTATTTACAAAAAAAAGTATTTACGTATATTTATCAGTTGTCTAGTACCCATAACACAAGCTTCGCTTACTTTGGGGCTAGATGGCGCTGTGTAATTTGTCCGACAATATTTATTTATTTATTTAGTAAGCTGGATTTTTGTGTATTTATCTATTGCGTGTCAGACGTCGCGTTATTTATTCCACGCTGTTATTCAGCCGGGCCGCCGCCGCCCGATCCATTGTTACGCCCAGTACTTGTGCCCTTTACAAGAAATGGTAAACGATTGCATGCACGCGACATTTAAATTTATTATTATTCATTTAGAAGATTATCTTATTAATAATTAATATCGTCAATCCGCAGCTTATCGATTATCTGCTTGACCTTATTGTAGCGTGTAATCACAGTTTTCAGCATCAGTTTTTAAATCTTCTCATTATCTTGTTACTCTGTACTCAAGTAGATCTATGGATTCTGCAACTTCAATATATGTGTACATGGCGACAGACCAAACTATACAAAATCGTTCAAAACTTAGGTACTTTAAAGTACCTAACCAAAATCCGCAGGGGTGGGAAAAGCGATTGTCTTGATCGCGCCCGCTTATTATGTGGCAGGTTGCATACAGACACGAATATTACAACCACTTTTCCCACTCCCGTAGGTTTTAAATTTTATGACTACGACTTGAAACGCATAGCTTAATGTATCGTTGTGTCTAGCCGAGTATAGTCAAAACTAACCTCATCTACTCGTGACACACCCTCATTATTAACAAAGGTCATTCTACCGAAGGAAGGTAGGCCACATTGAAGTTACCCGACTAGGGAAGTATGTCCACCCTACAATGGAACGCAGCCAAATATAACTACTACCAGGAGAGCTGTTGTGTTCTTGGGAGGTAAAGTGGTTACCAGTCAGTTCCTGAGGAGTTATTGTGTTAGCAGTGGGGCATACACACCTATAGCAGGCGTACACCCGCGAAGGAAGTTGCGGGCTACAGTTAGCAAAATAATAAAATCTTTACTTGCGAATCGCAGTTAATGGAGCATTACTATTATTACTACTTATTATTCCTTTGGTTAAGTGTCACAAAGTGGGATTACTCTAGCCACTTTCTATTGCTCACATAGATCATTTTCCATCTCCTCAATGCAGCAATAGATTTATGTTAACTCAAAAACAAATTGCCTAATTACGTTCTATTGCATAAGCAAAGTATGATTTAAGTAAGAGTAAAACTGTTTTAATTTAGTAACGTCCTTAGTTTTCTTTGCGTTATCTTGTTTCCTAACTAGGATTGGCAGGGGTCCGCTACTGAGCTTTAAGTATTGGCGAAGATACTGATTTTCATATGGAGGGACTCCCGTCAGGTGTCCACAACACAGAGGGAAAACCAGATCTTTCTTAGGTAAAGTTACACGTCTTTCGAGTTAAAATTTCTTGGACGTGCGGGTTTCGTCACGATGTTCTCCGCCACCGTCGAGCAAGTGATAGTTACAAATATGTACATAAATCCGAAAATACGAATCTAGTGGTACATGCCAGCCAGTATTCCAGCCGGGAAGCAGTTGTCAATAGGCCGGTTCTTTATCCACTGTGCGGTCTTATCAGGTAATATGATTCTTATAACAATAGTTGTGGCAGTGTAAAGTTCTTTGTCATTGTCCCTAGATTGGTTTCTATTCCCAATGGTTACAGTACATTTATGAACAGTGATAGCCTAGTGGATAAAGAACTGGCCTATTGGTCCCCGTTTCGAATCCTGGCATGTAACAGTAAATTCGTGTCTTCGGATTTATGTACATACCTAGTCTAGCCACAAGTTCTGTTACAAATTTTAATGAATACGCATTTATTTTTTTATGAAGTAATGTAATCTTAATAAAGCTTATATGCTCATATTTATGGAAGCCTCAGCTAAAAAAACACGATGCTAATCAAAATAGCCACCTTCGACTTTGATAAATAAATAATCAATATTGTCGGACAAATTACACAGCGCCACCTAGCCCCAAAGTAAGCGAAACTTGTGATATGGGTACTAGACAACTGATAAACATACGTAAATATTTTTTTTTTTTTGCAAATACATACTTATTATACATAGAAAATACCCTATATTTAAATATTTGATAAAGGCCTTTAATCTGTCTGGCCACGATTTACGCACTGTTTCCATGGGAAATTTAGCTACTGCTTGCTCCAGAGATTTCTTGAGAGACACAATGTCGACGTATCATCGGGCAGGCCATGTCCTCTAAAACTGACCATAATTTGCAGTCTAAGGGGTTCAGATCTGGGGTAGACGAGGGCCAGTCTTCAACTCTTATAAAGTCTGGAACGTTGGTTTTGAGCCAGGCTTGTTTAGTTCGTACCCTGTGACCAGGTGTAGAGTCCTGCTGAAAAGTCCACGGTACATTTTAAAAAGTGTATTCCTGAGAGGTTTTACATCACAATCCAAAACAGTCTCTTGATATACTTTGGGTCAAAGTCTTCACTCCTTTTTCACAAAAATAAAGCTTTGTGACTCCTTGGTAAGACACCCCTCACCAAACCATTATATTCGCAGGATGATTACCACGTTGTACCTTTCCGACCTGTTTTAAAACTGTGTGCGTACTCTTTGTCATTTTACTAGTTGTAGTGCTCTTCAATGGGTAAAATTTGAGTCCTAGCGGGAATCTTCATTTCTCGCGATAAGATTTTTGTTTCCTAATGGAGTTTCGGCGAATTCTGGCTTTATGGTTGACTCTTATGGTCTTCAACAGACGAAGTGTTGGTATATCTGTCGATAGTACGATGTACGAACATACAGCTGATACCAAGCTTTTGAAGTATCTTGAATATGACCTACAGCTCCGTACCCACTTTGTGCAAGGCAATCACTGCCATCCTGTTTTCTTTAACACCCCATTCCATATTGTAATTTGATAATAAACACGAAAAATTCACACGCTCCAAACTCAAAATAAAGAGTTGAAAAAAAGAAAAGTTTCTATGTAACAGTATTAATACAAGGAAAGTCCAAGGTCTGATTTTCGCTCTGGGTTGTGAAGATCTGATGTGGTAGTTTCTCCATGTAAAAATCAGTATCTTCTCCAAATCCTTAGGCTTAGGTAACGGACCCCGCCAACCCTAATGTGTTAGGCAACGGGATAACGCTAAAAAGAAGAAAGGACATTTAGTATTTAGTAGTTATACGTATTCTTTGCCAGGTCTATTGTGGGGTAGGCAGAGATAATTTCTTCGGTAATTTACTTTGAATACAAGAATAATATGAATAACTTTCCCCTTGGTGCCTTTAATTTAATGGCGGGTATAGTTGATTGACTGTTGACACACACAGATCAACTATTTCTTAAGTTATCAAACAGATTGCCTCGCATGACAACATGGTGACAAAAATGTTACGACAGAAATGATGTGTATAATTTTATTGAACTTGAAGCATTGCCCGGGCACAAACACAATATCAGCCACTCTGGTTAGAAGTTATTACAGTTTGTAACGTGTTATTATGATGTGAATCGCGGATACTCCATATATAACGGGAAAATGTGGTACAACTTTAATAGTCCCAACCTCATCCGGCCCAAGTGAATGGAAATATTTGTCGTGTTCTGTTTATAAAATTCTACATAAGTTTACCCTGAAGTGGATACCAAACTGCCTTACTGGCATGATGAAAACTCTTGGAAGATAATAAGCATCTGTACTTGTAGTTCTTAATCAGAATAATCAATCAGAATATATTATGAAATACACGTATATTTTTTTATGTTACGTATTAAAATCGTCAGTCATAGATAGTATTTTTTATAGTGTATCCAAACTAGAGCTCAATTGACTCAATTCAATTTCATAAAAACACTATTAAGCGATTATTTCATATTTTATCTAATATAACTACATTTGTCGTAAATAATCAGTTAAAGTTAAAAAATATCACAGTGATTTAAACATCATCATAATTGGAACTATATGATTCTTACCGTGTAATATTAATTTGGAATTTTTATAGGTCATATAGTTTACAATTAGAACAAGTTTTACTTAATATGGGGAACATATACCCAATTCGAACTCATTAAGTTAACCTCTAATGTTGTTTATCATTTGCCAGTTAATATCATATTAATTTATTCAACAGTTAATAGCCCTTTTAATAATAGATAAGATCATGAATTTTATTCGGAGAAGACATTTTACGAAAATAAATGAAAATTAAAATAATTTATTAGGTAGGTAATTTTTATACACATTGCAGACAATCTTATTCTCACGCAGACTCAATTTCAGTATCAAATTAAAGTAAATTATTGAAAATATTTTCTTGTGTTTATTACTAACAGTGTCCATTTCGATCTACATTTGAATATATTACACTTCTCAACTAATATACCAGCCTATTTTTTACAATTTGCTAACATTATATGCTAGCGCATTCTCGCAATTTTGTTCACTCAAGTAATTTAGGATAGGATATGTACCCCAGTACGCAAACAGCTGAGTATATACAGAACGACTTGACATGAAACGTAGCTAAGTTTGTAAGTCATACCTACTGCAAGCCATACAATAAAAACCAGTGAGAATATGCAAGCTTGCATTGCCAGAGGAACACCTGGCTCATCAATTATATAACAATTCAATTTTTTTTTTTAATCTTCGGCCAATTTGATAATGTTCCTTAAGAGGCAGGAACGACGTTCCTGAACATTCCTATTCTACTTTTTTATGCTGAATCCGAATCTGAGGTCAAAATTCGAATATTCGAAAAAAAACGACAGTGAAACGCAAAGACAATCGCACGCACAAACGCACAGACAAACATATAGAATTCATATAGGAACGGTGTTCCTGAAAACACGTTATAAATCGACACGTCAGTTTTGTGTTATCATTTACCTAGATATTTTGAGCGATCGGTGGAATGTCCCTCGCTCAACGTCAAGCACAGTGCCCCTACCTCTTACATCATTGTGTTGAAGTATGATTAGGTTCAGTCGAACTTAGCGCGCTACAGCGATGGTGCATTTTTTTTGTAATGACTGTTCAAGGTAGGGCATGTGATGTGTACTGGACTTAGCAATTATGTTATAAATGGTGTTTGAGACTTGGGTCGCATTGGGAACAAGTTATACCGTGTATTTACTGTTCAGTGGCCGACATGTGTACTTGAGTGATAATGGTAAGTACATACTTAGTTTATGTGGACATTGTATGACATGTGAAGATAATAATAGTTCTTAATTTATGACTTTTGATGAGCAACGAATTGTTGTAGGTTCGATTCTCACATAGGACTAACATCTGTGTTTATGAACATCTATGTTTGTCTTGATCTGGGTGTTTTATGAGAGATAGGACGCATAAAAGCAGCCTGACTGGGGAAGTACCTCCACCGCACAGAAAACCGCGGCCAAATAATAACTCCCTGGAGGGTCGTGCCAGTGAGTGGAGTTATTAGTAAGCTCCTACGGAATTGCTGTGTTAGCAGCAGGGGTGGCAACGCGTGAGCAATACTTTCTCTATTGCAAGTGTATGAAAGTAGAGTAGCCTATGAAAGGCTGCGGTAACCACTTTACCCCAGGTGGGTCGCATGAATGTATGCCTCCCAACGCTGTATAAAAAAAAATAACTATAGAGAGTTCCCTATATAATTATATTTTAGGTTTTTTATAGGTCATAATTCGATTGTATTTTGTGTGTGCGTATGTGCTCCAATATCTTTGCCAATTATATAGAATTTCCAATTTTTTTTTATTGGAAAGCACCTAGAACCTTATTGAATTCTTGTAAATTTTGTAAAGACTTCATTGTTGAAAGTTAATTTTATGATTTTACCTTCGAAATAATTTAAAATATTTGCTTATGCTGCTCGCGTCTACGAATAAATAACTTATTCGTAGGCTCGCGTGGTAAAGCAAATTTAAGTGTTTTTCGACAAATCGTGCCTAATAATTTTTTTTTCATGTTTTTTGTACCAAAAGAAAATCTTGCTGCTTGTACATAATACCTTGTTATTTTGCTTATTTTTCTATTAAATGCTCTTATACGCGATTCAGATTTTAGTGAATAAGATTGGATAAATTTTATTTCGAGACACTCAACAAAGGTATTTTTAATTTTGTCGTCAGTATTTAGTCGTCATAATTAATAAATATCGCCTGAGAGGTGCCTTATAATAATTTGTTATTTTTTTCTCATAAATTATTTCACTGTACTTTGATTTTCGGAAAATTGAACTGCTCGTTCACATTGCATGCATTTTTTAAAGACAGATTTATAAAGCTAATATTTTTTTAAAGAATTAAAAATACTTACTTTTTTTGCTCAAAAGGCTGATACGAACCAAAAGAATCTTCTTCTTAACATTATCCGTTGCCTAATCCATTTATTTATCTAGGTTAATTTAAGCAATGTACGTTTAATACATCAGTTAAGTGGGTAATATTAATTTTGACTATTATGTATGTATGTTTTTTTATACCACTAAGGTGGCAATCAAGAATACGTCCTGCCTGATGGTAAACAGTCACCGTAACCTATGGACATTTGCAACACCAGGGGTGTCACTCATGCGTTGCCAAATGTATATTGTCTAATAATAAAAAATATAAAAAAATAGATTGACCGACTACTATGTTACTCGTTAGACTTGACCTAAGGATACAACTTCTGTTAGACCTCCGCTATCTACAGGTAAAACCCACCCCTAGGTAAAAACTAGACCGTAGGTTAGGTCACACGTCTTTCGAAATATAATTTCTTTGCGGGTTTCCTGATGTTTTCCATCACCGCAGACCAAGTGATAATTGGAGAGCTGCGTTAGCCAGCGAAGCTTTATAACCGAGAAAATTGTCTTTTTTGCAGTTTTGCGGTTTTCGACTGCTACACGTAGTACTTCTTCAGTTTAGAAGCCAGAGAGCCGATTGTTCGACGTGAATGTACCTTGAGTATTGTAGATTCCCCTAAAATAGATTAAATTTCCATTAGCTCAATAAAGGATATCGATAAGTGATGTTATCGCCCGAAAAACCGTTCCAATACAAAGTCTATAGGAGCGCGTATGGCGAGCTCATTTCAAGTTTTGCGAATTTATATTCCGGGTCAAATTAATTGTCAAAATATTTATTGACACAAGGGTCAGGGTTAGCAGCTCTGCTTACGCAGCTTGCTGTTATTTACTTATTGTGCAAAAGCAGCTCTGCCAATGCGCCGCAGGCCCAGCTCCCCTAGTTACAAATACGTACATAAATCCGATAAAGAACTAATCACTAATTTATATTTTAGTCGGCAGTGTTCACTTATTTATAAGTAAGCTGTAAGTGTTTGTTTTAGAACCCTTACTGAACTTTGTCCTGTAGCAGTTATGTTAATAATTTCTGTTAGCCCATTACACAGATTATTCACTCGGGCAAGTCCACAACGTTTTTTGCGTCCAAATCGAAGTCCCACCTGACTACAACAGAAGTGTACAAAGTTCGGATAAACTGAACATTGTACATTTCTGATGTAACCACTTTATATATTAATGCTTGTGTGATAAAAATACATGTGTGTGTACAATATATGTATCACACAACACTATTTAGTTTTAGTAAGACTGTCACAACTATATTGTAGGACTGCCACACTTCACAACCTACAAACACATTCATCAAGATAGTTTATCTCGTAGTACCTACAGTGTGATATTTTAACGAGCTCGGTGGCGCAGTCGTGAATGACGCGACTTTGACACCAACGCTCGTTGGTTCGATTCCCACACAAGACAAGTATTTGTGTGCATGAACACGTTTGTTTGTCTTGGACTGGATGTTTTAACAGAGGTAGGGCGCATCAAAGCAGCCCGTCTGGGGAAGTACCTCCACCTCATAGGAAACCGCGGCCAAATAACAACTCCCTAGGAGGTTGTTGTATTCCTGCGTGTGAGCGAGGTCACCAGTAAGCCTAAGGAGTTGCTGTGTTAGCAGAAGAGGAGGCATCGCCCGAGTGATACTTAATGTATTAGGTACAAGCGTTCATAGGCGACGGTAACCGCTTTACATCAGGTGGGCCGTATGCTTGAATGCCTTCTGACGTTGTAAAAAAAAAGACAATTGTAAGCATAATTGAAATTTTTAGGGTCGGCAACGCATGAGTGACACCCCTGGTGTTGTAAATGTCCATAGGCTACGGTGACTGTTTAACATCAGGCAGGCCGCATGCTTGATTACCACCTTAGTGGTATAAAAAAAAACATGATTATACTTGAATATTTTTGTAAAACATCGTGCTTCCCTACATTTATCATGCTATTTTATCAACAACTTGCAGTTGCAGTTTTTATGGCCCCACTCCATCTTTCCTTTTCCTCTCGTCTTCCCTTTCTTCAATAAAACCAAATCGGCTCCTATCCTATTTCTTGGAGTAGCATCGTAAACGAACCTAATACCGTCAGCAGTGGGAGCTTATTGACTTTTTTACTTCCACTGCTCCGTTTACTCCGTTATTATAACATATTGACATGTTTTTTTCTGCTATTCAAAGGCACATTTAAGGCAATGAAATTAATATCCATCATTGTTTTCTTGAATGTATATTTACAGATTGGCGTTCTAAAGCACAGGGTGTATTTTTATTATCGAAATTTTTTGACGTTACCTTAAATCTGTTTATGAACTGATATGTTAAGTATATAGTAGGTAATAATTTTAAATTCTAATTAACCATTATAGTTTAAAAATGACGCTTCAATGAGACAAGACTTTATTCAATGTCATATCGATTAGTGTCCAAGGTAAAAAAGTGTCTCGCAAAAAATACTCTAAAACGGTGTGTGGTAGTAATAATATAAGTAATGAGTAGCTGGGATTTCCCGCTCACTTTTTTCACTATGTCAGCCGTAACTTCGTTCGCGCGATTTTTTGGTAACGTTTCTACGCTTTTTTGTTGGGTTCCATAGTATAGAGGGGTTAAAGAGCTCGCGTTGATGTAATGAATTGAACGAAATTAAATATCGAAGTGTCTAACTCAGACTATTAACTATGTGTTATATGATTTTTCTTCTTCTTAGGACAGGACAATGTCTGTCGGAATTGCTAGTTAACTATATAATAAATAATCTATCTATAACTTCACGCCAAATCCCTTACGGGGTAGGCAGAGATAACCGAGCACCACGTGACTCGATCCTTACATATCTCACTCGCTTCTTTAACATTCATTGCTCTTTTCATGCACACTCGTCGGTGTCTAGGGCTCCTGACATCACCTTCTGATAGAAGACGACCAATTTGATCATGGTATAATAAATTAGCCCTAATTGTCATTTCGATTTTTTTTATTACATTCAGTCGGTTTTTCAGACGATTATCAAATGACCTTCGGCGGTGATAGGACGCGTTTTTGCACGACACATCATTTAGTTCTTGTTCACGCTTGCTATTATGCTGTGCTGCACGTGCTTCTTTATGATATAAAATTACGCACGTGGCCGGCCCTATCTGAGTAATTTGTATTAAGACTTAGCTATTATGTATTTTAGTAATATAGGGAGTGGAATCGATGATGACTGACACTGATGAATGGTAGAGAAAAATATACTGTGCTAACAGTAAATTTTTCTCTACCATTCATCAGTGTCAGTCATCATCTAACTACCTCGCCACTCACTCTAGATGAATTGAGGTACGATATTACATGTCGTATTTATACTAATATATAAAGCGGAACAGTTTATTTGTTTGAACGTGTTAATATCTCTAACTACCAGTCTAAAGGGAAGGAGCTTGAAAAAGGTTATATATAGACTATTCAACATTATGATACTCCATAGAAGCCGACCAAAAAAAGAAGGTAAGAAAAAGCGGTTTCCTTGGGACGCTTATTATTTACGACGTATAGTGTATCACAGAAAGCAAAGATAAATTCAGATGAAAATGGTATGTATAATCGCACTTTCCGCTTGACTATAATTTCGAAAGATTATGGTAGCTACATACTCTGCAAAATATTATAATATAAACTATGGTTAGCTACATACTCTCCAAAATAATGTAAGTCGAGTATCTGTTAAATAATTATAACAAAAATTTAGGTTCATAAAATTATTACGCAGAAAGCTCCTGAGGGGGAACTGAGGCAGATAAATAAATAGTAGCACCCGCTGTAATTTCGACATGTGCGAACAAATGACGAATTAATTATATACACATGCACGATTGTGTGGGCATTTGTCCGCTGGCCGTGGCTACCGTAGCGATACTCTTTTCGCCGATCGTCGTCGAACTTGTAGGAGGCCATTAATTTGCTTTGTCAATAATACTTCTGTTTGATTTATACGCGACGTGTTATAAAAAATAGAAGTTAGCAAATCTTATACCCGACTATACAAAAGGAGGAAACAAGCTAGTCATCATATTCTAAGTATCATCGACACTGTGATTTTTTACAATTGAACTTCACATACATCATTAAAATATATTAAAAAATGCGTAATAAATAAATTCACCGCTATGGGTCGGAGGGTGAAGTGAAGTAGAACGCTCACCTCTTATTGGTTACTTTATGAATGAACATTGCGTCACTTATCGCCATATTGGTTAAAATATCCTCCCCTTGGTCAGTCAGTAGGCTCGAATCGGAGATATATTTATGCGCTAAAACACTACGTTTTAGTGGGGCCTTCATGCGAAGTTAAGTGGTTTATTTTTTTGTGGCCATGGCACAGCGCCGCGGCGTGAGTATTTGAATTCTTCGCGGACAGATGTCCCTCGTTTGCGTAGGCCGTTTATCAAAACAGATGAAATGAGGTTTCGCCTTCCAGTTATAAGTTTCGTAGTTTGGTCAATTCTTCTATTGAATTTTCATCGTAAATGGGCGTGTCATTATGTAGTATTTTGAGAATTTAAATGCAACCCCACATATTACTATTTACCATTGTCAATATTACAATAAAATTTAATAGCATAATGTAATGCTAAAGAAATTTGAGCAATTTACCTATATTAATTATTTATTATTACCATTGATTGTGTTAATAGTGTCTATTCGATAGATGTTTCAATCATAAATCACCGACGATTCAATCGTGAAATAAACAATAAATATTATTTTATTTGTTGCGACCAAACTATTGAACCTTTTTAGGTAAAAATAGGCTCTTTTCTTGAAGGCACCAATATCGTATTTGTTCGGGAACACCGCTGAGGGTACTTTATTCCACAATTTACACCACAAGGTCTGGTTTTCCCTCTGGTATGTGAAGGTCTGACGGCAGTCACTCTATGTAAAAATGGGTACTACTACTACTACAATTCGCGCCAAGTCCCTTGCGGGGTAGACAGAGTACACAGAGTGTGTCTTCTTTAACAAAAAAAATCTGTCACCAAATCTTTAAGACCTAGATAGCGGACCCCGACAATCCTTAAAACGGAATAATGCTAGGAAGAAGCCTTTGCTAAAATACAATCGGTTTTTTTTCGGAAACGACTCTGTTTTTCGTTGTTGCGAACGTAAAGCCCTTATTACGTGTGCCATCTTGACACTGCCTTGGCATAAGTTATGTAATTGGTACAGTTGTACATAGTAGGTAGGCAGAAAATGGTCAAGCTTCAATTAATGCAAATTAAAATGGTTCTCTTTTTTATTATTCTTCACTGAACTAATGAATATTAAATCAGGTCAGGTTCTAATGGCAGCGGCATCATTCCCTCAATCAAGTACAATTATAATAATTGAAATGTAACTGATATTTTTGCCTATTTATTCCATATTAATATATTTTGTCTATCTATTACTATTAGCCCACAAATATTACAGGAGGTATAAAATTACATATTTTTCAAAATTATCATAATTGGCAGAGCTGCGATAGCCAGCGGAGCCACATTACCCTCAAAATTGTCGTTTGGGGTAGACTGATGTCATCCAGCTAGCGTTTAGACGGTAATAGTGAGAAACTCCAAAATCGACACACTAATAGCTAACATATTGTAGTTTTGTATCCTTTAATTTGAAATTTAAATGTTCGTTGGTGAGGAAGAACGGTCCAAAATCGTTCCAATTAGAAAAAAAAACATATGGGAAAACGTATGGCCGGCCACTCTGCAGTGCAGAGTCTGCACTGCACTCCCATCAACAGAAAAAGTAACAGCACTCGTCGCTAGATTCGTACAGGGTTCCATATATTTATAAAAAATTAAAAATAAAATATTTAAATATTTTTAAAATTTAAAAAATATTAGCTCTGCCTACACAGCTTGCTGTTATTTACTAATTAGCATTCGCCTTGATATGTTCGAAGTTCAAGTATAAACATTATTTAAAATTTGAGAAAAACATTAAATAATTTTTTGCGTGTTCCAACTTTTTTTCTGTTGTGTCCTATAGCTATAAAAGTTATTGATAACACTAAGTAACCAGTAAACAACAAGAGTGGTGAAGTGAATTGGAGTCACGCCCTCACGCAGCGAGGGTTTCATGCACTTTTTGGACAAATGTTAAAATTATGTATTCTACCACTTCAAAAATAAAAGTTTAAAATATTATAGAATTATTAATATTTCAGGATATCTCACAAATGACCTATCGATATGGCCACCATTCATTCCAAGGTATTTTTTATAACACTAAGATGAAAACAAGCATACGGCCTGCCTGATGGTAAACAGTCACCGTAGCCTAGGGACATTTGCACCACCAGAGGTGTCACTCATGCGTTGCCGACCCTCTAAAAACCTCTTCTCGCTTTTCTTGAAGAACCCAATGCAGTAGTCGCTCGGAAAAACCTCGGCTGGGAGCTCATTTCACAACTTGAGAGTTCTCGGAAGCTCTCGGGAACCACATAGTACGCGACCATTGCGGTTCCAGCGTGCGAGGGTGAACTCCCCGCCGTCGTCGGCGAGCGGTACGGTTATGAAAAGTAGCTGTCGGCACATCGAGTACATGTGTCGGCATCATATCGAACAATTCTTCAGAACACAACCCGTTGTACAATCGGTAGAAGACACAAAAATTATGAAATGATGAACACACAAGGTGATGGAGTGCGTGATAGTCACGTGACTCCTCGATACAATGAAGATCACGACTTCATCAGCGTCCGTCAATACGGCTTCCGCCGCGGTCGCACCACGGGGGATCTTCTAGGATATATTTCTCAAGTTTCGCAATAAATTGAAAATTTGTCAGAATAAAAATGAAAACTAAACTCTATTGGAATATGCAAGTGGATCATATGATAAGCCGCTTAAACTAGTAGCTGCTCTGAAATTTCACATATAGGAAGGACTATAAAAAGATAAAATTTATTTTGGCCCTTAAATAGGCCTTCGCTTCCTCCTTTTTTTGTTAAAATATAATCTTATTTAATTCTCTCTCGTATTTTTTTTCAATTTGCTAACATTTCCGAAATGACGATTGGCGTAGATGAAATTCCGAAATAAACTTGCCAATATAGGTCTCTTTTCAAATCGTCAATTAGATATTACAACAAATGCATGTCAGCATATTGGTACGATAATAATTCAAGTGATAAAAATGAAATTGAAAGTGAGTGAAGATTATTAACAAAGTTAACGTTGCCTGTGCTGAATTATTTCCAGACAGTCAGTCGGTTACATATTCATCAATTCTTACAATAAGCCTTTTGCCAGAGTACTTTTGATGTGCTTTTTGAACATATTGACTGGAAAGGACAGACCTGTTTCATGCAATGTATTATACAAATTATTCGATTCTATATAGAAATTACGAAAAAAAGACCTACCAGTTCTAACAAGGCCATGTACCCGGCCATACGCAACTTATTCCTACTTCTAAGACTTTCACGGAAGTTTGAAAACTACTTTAAGATTTTATAGGCATACAGTATGTTTTCATAAATTGATTGCATTGAGCTTCCGTAAGAGTTTCATAGTTAGGTTACCCGATACACCTCATGTGTACCTTCAAATATTGTACCATGTGGACATGTTTCTATGAATGACGACTCAATGTAAGATTGTGAACATTATGTGTGGCCAGAACATTATTTCTTAATGTACTATATATTGCAATACCTAGAGTTATCTATCTATAACTCCACGCCAAATCCCTTGCGGGGTAGGCAGAGAGAACCGATCGCCACGTGACTCGATCCTTACATATCTCACTCGCTTCTTTAACATTCATTGCTCTTCTCATGCACGCTCGGTTTCTAGGGCTCCTGACATCACCTTCTCATAGAACATGACCAATTTGGTCATGGTAGGTAAGTCTTGGCCTTCCTCGGCTCCTACATCCTTCGTACATTACGTAGAGTTAAATTTAATATATTATGTTAATAACTAAAATAGACGCGGTTCGGGCGTTTGTGAAGGCGGGAACATGTTTATTGTCTAACGAATAATTTAAATGTTATATGGGCATTACCTTATTTTTATAAAAAAAAAACATCGTCAATCAATAATAATCAATGAATATTTCATAATACTTTTTTCCTATAAAGTATTTACTGTTCCTGAACACTATACTGCTATTGAACACTTGTGGATCTTTTTCAATGTTGGAACATAGCAACTACTATTTGTATACACTTTTCGAAATGTATGTGTAATGTAATCTATGATATACACTCATGTGTGCACAGTAATAGTCAATTAATATTTACAGTTAAATATCTTTCTCGTCTAATTTGAGATAGAGTACTGTAAGGAAAGACGACGTTAATCTCATTAACATAAAATCGTGGGTGGTACGCAGATTTAACTATAGTGGATAGCCAAAAATGGTCATCATGTGTCCATCATGTGATAATCACGATCGAAACAAAAATGTACGAAGTCGACAATAATGTCAGAGCAGTTTATTATTCACGTGTGTGCCGAAAGAAGGAAGTTCATCAGAAGGAAGTGATGACGATAGTTTTTATGATTACAAGAATTATATGATAATTATTTGATTTACAAGTTCTAGTGCATAATATATTTATTCTATATCCAATATTATTTTATTGTTATTTATTTATGAAAATATCTAATCATTATGTCACGCAAACCAGAAAATTTTGTTACGAATAAATGTCAATATCGGAAATATGCGAGAGCCATACTTAGTACTCGTTTGTTAAAAAAAACAGACTGTAGTAAAATACTTTAAATTGTCACGGTTATTTAGATCGCTAATGTATAAACTGGACTTACTGCGAGTATTACGGAGATCTAAAATGATTTTTTTAAAGTTTCACGGTTGTTTATATCACTTTTCTGAAAGCAATAGGTACTGGCATTTGCTTTATTATATTCACCATATTTTGACTTCATTACTGGCTTTATTCACTGTATATCGTGACCATTCTAATACGCTTGCAGTATCACCTTAGAGCATGTCTGATAAAAAGCAGCTACTGTTCAAAAGTATGATTATTTCGTAGCCACCGCCGCTGCCATGGTAACAGTTTTTAAGAAACTTCGATGATCTTACATACTCTCATAAACATACCTACTATTGTCCTTGTATATTTCAGGAATGTGAAAGATATACATCAAGTATGTGCCGTAACATTCCGTTAATGTTTACAATTAGCTAACTGTCTCATTTAATTTTGACGTTGAAGACACTTTGAAAGAGAGACGTTAATCTTACTTGAGAAAATACATCGGCCTTACGCATGTATCTATCTAAGTAGTAAGTGATGTATATTTTTTTATACACGCTTTTATTTATTTACATCTATTTTCGTTCCTTTCTGCTTATCCCGCAAGAGGTTTTACATTACATCACTAAGATAAAAACTGCTATTTATTTTGGTACGAGTATTTAGACTACGTTGGCACTGGATTGCCATTATTTAATACCTCTTAAAATTATGTTAATTATAATCGATTAGGCATTTTTTTTTAATTAAAGAAGAGACTGTTTAACTATGTTTATGGAAAAGATAATATAATCTTTGTTTGCGCGGGAACTTAGGCACGTCCTACATTTTTAAAATATAAACATATTCAATTCAATTCTCTTAGTTATATTTTTTTTACTATTAGCAGAAAGCATAAAGATGGCGAAGAATATAATATATTTCTAACTAGAACAATTTTTCCTACATAAATCAAATTCTTTCGTATAGGTATGCGGTTCAATGATAATCAACCGTCGATGCACGACACGCACTTGACGGATCTTGTTTAATTTATTAAAACGAAAGTTGTTTGTCTTTCGATAAATCCGAAAATACTAAAGGACCCTCATTCATTTAGGTCATTAGACCTATGCAAGAATTTTTGGAAATCTTCAATTTGTCTCTAAATTCATGCCCTTATCAGTAATGATATAATTAAAATGCCTTTGTGTTTCACAGAAGGCAGTAGATGGAAAGACTGGCTCCTCGCATCTCTACTCCTGTGCGCGGTGGTCGGCGGATGGGCGGCATTGCGCGCGGGTCGCGCCAGCCGCTCTCAAGTACAACGGATGCTGCGGGACATGGAACAGCTGCGCAAAGCCGAAATGGCTCTAGATGACATGCAGAAGGAACTAGAGAAGGCTAGATTGGAGCAGGTGAGCTTATTATACTCAGGTGAAATATGTAGTTACATTTAATCACCAGACAAGCAGTAGTTCCCAAACACGTGATCAAAATAAGACTTGCTAAGTTTTTTTTTATACAATTTCGGGAGGCATACAAGCATACGGTCCACCTGATTTAAAGCAGTTACCGTAGCCTATTAACGCTTGTAACATATTTTACTCGCGCGATGCCTCCTCTGCTGCTTACACAGCAACTCCTTAGGAGCTTACTGGTGATTTCACTCACACGCAGGAACACAACAACCCTCTAGGGAGTTGTTATTTGGCTGCGGTTTTCTGTGAGCTGGCGGTACTTCCTCAGGCGAGCTGCTTTATTGCGCCCTACCTTTTTATTTAAAGTATTAAATATTTCAAACTGTTAATCAATGTAAATATTATTTGTTTCAATTAAAACACAACGTATTTAACCAAACAAAGGGTTCGTACTTTATTTTGAAATTGTGTTATTAAAAACAAGATTCAAGTGTTCCTATATGTTGTTGCTTCAATAATAATATTTACAAGATATACTTACTTGCCTTTCCAAGATTATATTATTTATAGCTTACAATAAGAATCTTTTAATGTTACTTTTTACGAATGTATTAAAAATCATAAAGTTTGTTGTAAGGTTATCACAGCATATTTTTTGAATCTTTTGGTCCCAGTTAACAACATGG
This sequence comes from Pyralis farinalis, assembly GCA_947507595.1. Taxonomy (NCBI): domain Eukaryota; kingdom Metazoa; phylum Arthropoda; class Insecta; order Lepidoptera; family Pyralidae; genus Pyralis; species Pyralis farinalis. The sequence goes on along the minus strand of OX382258.1, from coordinate 10,307,038 downwards.
AAGTTAATGTAGTCCCTGGTCAAAAATAGATTTGGAATCGTTTGTTATAGGTTTGTAGTAACCAAATATTGCCAGTCTGAGATACTGAGTAGATTTTAAGCTGCCACCAATCTATGACACCACGCTAAGTGTTCGGTTTGAAAATTACTGCTATATGTAGTAGTAACATATATAACTACTTTCCCAGGAAAGTGCGACAACGGAGAAGAAAAATTTGGAAAAGAAATTGAGAGAAGCCGGCGATACTCCGCTGTTGAACTCTGCATCCTCAGACTTAGAAGTATCGCAGCTGAAAGCTGAAATTGAGGTAAGTTGAATCTTCGAGTAGATCTGTTTCCTCTAAGTGGGCGTTAAGAGGGGCAGGAAAGGAATATTGAGCCGTGCCCATGTTTGGGTTTTGAAAAACTAGTCTCAAGGTATATAACTGCGAGGGCATCTGCTCCAGAAGATAAATTCTAAACCTTATTTTATTGTGAATTAAAAATTACGACAATCACTGAAATGTGAACTTGATCTGATAAACAAGTATGTACATAAAAAGATATAATTTTTCAGGTCTAGAAAGTTTTTTATCTATCACTATCATTCATGACAATCATGAATCCTTGAATACTAGGGTCAGTTCTATTACAACCCTCTTTACCTACAGATCGTTTATAGTTCGTAGTATGAAATGGCTTAACGGAAAGGACAAACAGGCACATTACTTGCCCAATGAAATGCATATGTGTATTCAGCATTAGAGACTATCACTGATTTTTAAATTCGTGTTTGCCGTGCAGTAGGTAAGAAAACGATAACTTACTATTTTTGAACAGACAAAAACGTACTCTTTATGAAATTATTAACCGATCATGATCATACTTAAAAGAGTGTCGTAAATATTTGATTACTAATTGGCCCGAAGAATATACTCGCAAGCAGTTGCAGAAATTGCCGTCAAACAAGATACCCCGAGAGCATTTGTTCGGGACATTCGTGTTAGGGACAATACTTAATACCGATAATGGCACTCACCCATTTGAATAAGTTGGCAGAAAGAGTGGGACACTTAACTGCCACTGTATACCCAAATTCCTATGACTGCTAGAACTAATACGATATCTGTGCCATAAAATGCAAAATCAAAGCAAAAGTACAGAGCAGAGAGCTATGTAATTGTGGTGGGGATTGTAAAGTAACATTTATAGCTAGAGTAATAATATTTGTCTATTTCTTTATTTTTTAATTCAAATTACAAAAAGCTTTTAGTCTATAAATCGATGTCTCATAAACCCGGTAGGATTTTATGTTGTATAATGTTGTAGCTGTGTGAGTGTTGTGAGGAGTGTGCATCTAATCTCATTTACTATTATTCTATTGACCACATCTTCCTTTGTGTAAACGACTAAAAGTAGACTATGCCATAGAGCTATTATTAAATATAAAAAATTGTCTCTATAAATAGCAACAATAGCGAGAGTAATAAAAATTAAATCTATTATAAAATGCAAGGAAGCCGAAAAGACTGAAACGGCTAGACCGAGATACAGTTATTTAAAAACAAAAATGAAATGTATGAATCTTATCAGGAATTGACGAGACTCGCGAAGACCACAACCGGGCGGCAAGAGCTCCACCGATAAGAGCATGACTCTTTGGTGATACTCGTCTGTATTATTCACAGATGTTGCGTGGTGAGCTCAGGCGCGCTGAAGGTGAACTCGAAGACAGATGCTGGGCGCCCCCGCCCGGTCTCCAGCAGTGGCTGCAACTCACACATGAAGTTGAAAACCGAGCATACCTACGGAAGAAACAGCAGGCTGACATGCAACTGCAGCAGGCCAGAGAAGCCGTAAGTATTTGATATAGGTAATATTCGAGTTAAAAATCCTAGTTGATAAATATTCAGCCTTTTAACCGACTGGTGCTTTGGAAATCTTGTGTGAGTATGTACCAGTAAATTCGTGTTTTGTATTTTTTAAACTTCGACTGTTTCGACAGAAGCTTCGGATTTCATTTCCGATCAGCCTCTTTATTTTAGTGTTAGTACACCCCTCTTACATACGTCTACATGCGTACGGAAGGCACTTGCGTAGTTTTCGATGTATCGTCGTCTTGGTCGTATCGATAGCCGTTCCACCACCGGTCGTTGATGTCCTCCTGATGAACATTTACCTTAGTGTAATTATTGTTTCAGTGTGAAAAACTGCGTAAGAAGCGGTCGAGCCTTGTGGGTGCGTTCGTGTCTACGCACGGTAAATCCATAGACGATGTCGATCGCTCCATAGTTGAAGCGCGCACTGCGCTCAACGAAGTTACGCAGGAGTTACAAGTAAGTATTTTAGAACAGTTTCCAAAACACATGTAAAATTGCACTATTGGTTTTGGAAATTTCCGAACGTAATATGTAACGTATATTTCGGAAATGATCATAATGCCGAGAGAAAAGAATGAAAATACATTATTAGTAGGTCTGCGATAGCCCAGTGGATAAAGAACCAGCCTATTGAGCAACTGATCCCCTGTTCGAATCCTCGTATGTACCACTTAATTCGTGTTTTCGAATTTATATGCATATGTATTTGTAATTATCACTTGCTAGGCGATGAAGGAAAACATCGAGAGGAAACCCGCACGTCCAAAAATTATGTTTTGAAACGGGAAACGGGATAACGCTATGAAGAAGAAGACATTATTTGATGGTCTGAGAATAAGGATCTGATTAGACTATAAAGTTAAAAAATAAAAGGAACGTCATTATAAATTAAAACTTTTTCGTAAGGTTTGTAACAGAATAAAATTTCAAACAGGTGTGTTTGAATTTGTTACATTGTTGTGTTTCAGGAGCGTATGCACAGATGGAAGCAAATTGAGCGACTGTGCGGCTTCAACATAATCAACAACAACGGGCTACAGTTCCTCGAGAGCACCCTGTATAGGAGCGCGAACGGACGCCTCAGTGGAAGAGGTACCTTATACAAGTTTATTAGAAAGCAAAAAATTCGTTTCGAGTTATCTATAGTAGTTTTTAGAGTAATTGACACGATAAAAAATGGCTTTCTCGAGAGCGTTCTCTGTGTCTTAAAACACATATTTAATAAATTGTAAAAGGAGATAAAAGGAGTACTGCAAAGCGATATTTAATTAAGAGCAGTACCACCACTGAAGAAGTATCTCCAACTTACAGAAAATCGCAGTCAAATAAAACTGCCCTGAAAAGTTCCTGCGAATTCCCATAAGCTCCTTAAAAATTTGCGTTAGCAGCGAGGATAACAACGCATAATTATTGCTCCTTGTATGGTAAAATCTAATAACTAATCATTTAAATAAATCTGCACCTATATCGTCTTATAGCTATTTCTGTATTTTCCACAGTACGAATGAGCAGTTCGCAAGATGATCTAAGCATTGGCGACGACACGTCACTTTGCGGGTCAGGTAAGATGGACGACTTGTCGCTCTTACACGAACATTTTGACTAAACATGTGATTTGAGGCTGTTTGCATGTAGGGGATGGCCGCGATGGCTATGGCTTTAGATCTGAAAGTGTGTAATACAATATCCGTTGTCGGTTACATGTAATTGGCAAGCAATGGTGAGGAAAGTGAAGCGCGACATTTGGCATGCGACATGCTATTCAAATAATATATGCATGCGCAACGTTATATGGGTGAGCAACGATTCGCTTAGGGATTGGAGAAGAAAAACAAAGCGTGTAAATCAACCCTTTCGCTGCGACTGGCGAGTTAATTCGTTCAATAGATTATGCTTTAACATACGGTGGGCGAGAATATTCGTTTTCAATTAATTGACGTTAGACACGGGGTTGTGGTAACGACGACCTCTTTACCCTCTTTGTGTTCCTTGTACTGATATCAGCAGTCATACTTACTTTTTATACTTATTGACTTTATTCAGTGTTACTAGTTTAATAAATTGTGTAATCTCTTTTGCATTTCATGCGTTAGGCGAGTTATCCCGAAAGGCGTGTTAATTCGTCACAAAAATATTATATGTTTCGTAATTAGTGATATATTATAATGTCATCACATCAGACTTCATTCAGTGCTTGGTCAGGAAACTTGCTATTTTGATCGGCTTCGAGTTTTCGACATTTTCTATTACATTGTGTATTTGTGTTAAACTTTTCCTGCTATATCTAATACATTAGAACGAGGAGAATCATACATATAGTACGGTTATAATGGGAAATAACAAAGGTAAGTCATATTTTCTACCTTCATTCTTGCTTTCTATTTGGCTTAGAACTCATAGAGTAATGTAGTCAGTACCCGCCTGGATAGCGGGACCGCGACACGCGTAGACGTAGAAATTTTATTTTATCAATATTTTTTATACTACACCGGGTGGCAAACAAGCATACGGCCTGCCTGATGTAAAGCGGTCACCGTAGCCTATGAACGCTAGCAACAAAAAAAGTGTCGCTAGTGTGTTGATGTTGTTGCAGTGTTGTTTTTATAGCATAGTCGGGTAAAATAGCCGACATAGACACAATTTTCGTTTCACAGAAAATGGCTATACGCTCAATTTATCGAATGGATTCTAGGGACTTCACTTCGTATATTTATGATTTTTTCACCTCGGTTGACACCACATTTGTTTTTTTTTTTATTTGCAATAAGTAATCAAATATTTTGTCCATTTAGGGTCTAAAGGAAGTCATTCATCCGATATCCTGGATTCGAGAAATTCGGATGGCTCAGTGTCAACAGCAAGTGCCAGTGCCAAAATACCGAATGTTGACCGCAAACAACGAATACATGATCTCAAAAGTCAACCACCTAATAAAATTATGAAGTCCAAATGTGTAGTTTGCGCATTTCACGTAGAAAATGATCAGAGGAATGATTATTTTTCCCAGATATTCAATGAAGAGCTGAAGTATACAAAACCATGCATGAGGACAAGGATTTACGCCAAAATATTACTCTTTTTGAACGATATAAAAAATAATCATACTGATGAAATAGAGCGTTAGGATAGAGAAAATAACTGTTAATACCTGCACGGGGTTGTAAGGAGTCTACTACGTATCAGAACTAGTTTTAATTTTACAAAATTGTTAGTTGACCTAGTGTTCTGATAACAGTTTTAGCGGCCCAACTAATTTGTTAACTTGATTCGACCTAATATGAATAGCTCGCGTTCTCGTAGCGTGCGATATACAGGCCGCGCAAGTCGTGCGACTAAGAACATTATGTACCTAGAAAGCGCGAGTCGTGATATTTACTAAAACATTAGACAGCCACAATTGAAACAAATCTCTTAATTCTTTAAGAAATGTTAATTATTTTGTGGAAATTATCAAGACAATTATTTTTACGTAATACGTTCGTATTTATATATATATATAGTATAGTCTTCCTGGTGATTAGTACCTTATTTTTTTAGATCTCGAGCTTTTTCTCTCTTGAATATAACTCTCGATATCTCAAAGTATTTTTTTGACTATTTTGACACTAGCATCATGTAAATGTACGTATAAATTTTGTTTATTCTTTTTTTACTCGTTTTTTCGAAATGTGTTTAATTGAGCTAGTGAGATTAAAATATTATGACGTGATTTCAATAAACAAAGTCTTATAGCATTGTAATTAATTAACGAACGTTTCCTCTGTTTGTACCACAATACATTTTTTACTATTATTAAGTAATAGATAAATGTATTAGGTTATAGGGCACCCTACATTATCATTAGCGCCACTTTTTAAAAAAATATTGACTAAATACACTTTTTTATCTATATATTTAAAAAAATATATAATTAATTTTATCTTAAAAATGTACATTATTATAATAAAGCCCCATATTTTTTTAGAACTCATAGATTTGATTAAGAGTAATAACTTGTAGTTATAGAAACATTTTTTTGAGACAAACGACTGTTTTTGGCAAATTTTGTTTCTTCAACTATAATATACAATGTTTCATCAAATGTATTAGTTATGAAAAACTATGGCGCTCTTTAAATAATAGTATATTTAACTATAATATAAGTATATATTATAATTCTGTATATAATGTTTCAGTTAACATGTGTAATTAACGAATAATATTTAATTCCAGAAGCGCTAGTGGGCCTGTCGGGAGCCCCTTAAGATAAATAATGTACAGTTGCTCCTTTTTGTATTTGCAATTGAAGCTAAGTGCCTATGATCCATGCTGATAGTTATGATTAAGTATATTATAAAATTAGAATTGCCCTATAAAACAGCGATTGTAAAAAAGATTTATGTGTGGTAATCGTTATAATCGGTATAAAACGCCGCCTGTTTATACACCATAGTCACTTTTAATGACTAATTTGTTATCGTATTTTTCGTACAGCTATGTTTATTATTATGTTACGTTAGTTTTTAGTTACAATAGCAAGAATAAAAAGCAAGGTAAATCATGAAGGTTGAGAACTGATTGGGTGGAAAAAATATATTTGCAGATTAGTTAACCAAGACATAGTCGTACATAATGTAGGTAAATATTTTAGCCAAATCGAACGTCAATCTTTACACAATTTGATAAATTAATAAATATCCTTAAGCAAATCACATAATGTCATCTAGTTCAAACTGATATGAGCTTGTACTATGATGATGCTTGTATTTTATTCATATTTATTTTATTCATTTAACAAAATTGAGAGATTGAGATAATGTGTGGGAGATAAAGATTTTATGTATAATATGACTCCACAAGGTGTCCACATATATTTCGTTTCTCTATTGATTGGACCTATCAAAGATGATACGCCTGATTTTCATTTTTGCTCTTTATTATTGGAAGAGTGCTATTATCTCCACGCAATCGGACTAATATAATAATGTTTATCACCATGTTCTAAAGATTGTGCAGTCAAGAGCACATCAAGCTGGACATTTAGATATTTGCACAATTCTTGTGCCGTATGCTATAGAAGCTGAATTAGAACTGCTTTGTTAAACTTCATGTGTGCACTTAACTGCACTAGATCTCAAAGGGAAACATGAGAAAGAGTAAGATGTAGAAGTTATTTGAAAATAAATATATACTCATATTTTATATTAATTATTAGACTGAAATAAAACAGTTTCTCATATCACACACAGCTTTTATTTAAATTATTGACCTTGTACTCGTATGTAAATAGCAAAACCCTTTACTCAGCTTACTAATTGTTTCAAAATTTACACATAATATGAGAAATGCGGAAACTCGGAAACATAACGCAACTCCACAAGTGCACACTCATATCGTGTTTCTTTTCTGGTCTTGTTGGACTTCTTTATGTTAGAGCATACGTGGCATTTAGGTATAGGTCGAAGTTTCTTTTCTGTGGCTCCAAGTTTCGAAGGAAAATGTCGACCGGTTAACTGAAGTGGCTTCAATGTATTTATGAGAAGGTCGAATAATATATTTCTCCCCATTAAGTTTTTCAATCAACCCTCTAATTACTTCCAGTTGGTATTCTGCTAATGGTATTGATTTTTCTTTAACAATGTTGTAAGCCAAAGTTATCATGTCCTCCATGGGAAATGCCATTTTCCTATACCACTTCAGGCTTTTTCTCGAAACTGCTGATTGTGTATGTATTAACATATCGGATTTATCGACAGCCCCTTTACCCAAGTTATAATCAATAATACATTTTGGCTTCATTTGGTTAAAAGGCGTAGGACAAATTCGCCAGTGTGTGCGGAAGTCGGTCATATGAATCATCCTTTTATCGCACCATTTAAGGGCCATCACAACTTGAGTGTGTTTAATTTCCATTTCTTCTCTTGATAACCGTGCAATCTTCCGCGGAATGTACTTTCAGTTAGTCTTGAGTGTACCACAGCAATTCCATTGTCGTGTCAATATTGAAATAGAATCGGGCTGATGTACCAGTTGACCGTAAATAAAGTGTGCCTTTTGTGTAAATAATCTTGAATGAGGTGCTTTACAATGGCTCCAGAAACACCAGCCTCTTTGTCTGCATTAACTGTGTCTTTGCCAGTGTATATAATTAACTCTTAAATAAATCCCGTGTCCGGATCTGACATCACATAAAATTTAACTCTGAAGCAACTTGTTTTATATGGTATGTACTGCTTGAATGAAATGCAGTCTACCTTTGAATAATACCAGACAATTATCAATGCACAGTTTTTCATTAGATGCAAAAGGTGATCTAAAACTGGTTTTAATTAATTCATAGAATCGTCTTAATTTTTTTTTTCTTTGTCGTTTCATTCGATTACTCAAAGTGAAACATTTTTCATTCATTTTTTAAGAGGTAGAGCACATCAAATCAGCCTGTCTGGATTCCTCCACCTCACAGAAAACCGCAGCCAAATAACAATTCTATAGAGGTGGTTGTGCTCCTACGTGTGAGTAAGGTCACCAGTAAGCTCTTAATGAGTTGCTGTGTTAGCAGCAGAGGTGGCATCGCGCGAGTGATACTTAATGTATTGCAAGCGTTTATGGGCTACGGTAACCGCTTTACATCAGGTGGGCCGTATGTTTTTATGCCTCCCGACGTTGTATAAAAAATATATTAAGTGCAACAACACTCATTATTTCAGAAGCGGAAGTTGGTTGCCATGTCTGTATACGAGATCTTACTTTTGAATCAAATGCTGCTTTACCCTTTTCGGCGTGTATGTTAGTGTTTACATAAATTTACGCTAAATCGTAATTAAAGAAGTGTTAAAACTGGTTTTTTTAATTGTGACGACATCTTAACTCGAAATCCATTTTCATCTATGGATAAATGTAACTTTGGATTTCTAAAATTGCCAGTTTCCCAACAAAATATTCCGGGATTACCAGCTGCTATAGAAATATCGTCACGAAGGTCTTCATATCTCCCTTGGTTATCTTCAGAATCGGAATCAATTAAGGCATGAATTAATTCATCGTCTGTACGATAATAAATTTCGGTTTCATACCTATCGTCTTGAATGTGAGGCTCCAGGTTCATTGATGGAATCACTTACTTCATCACGTAAGTCCGCGATTTTCGAATTAGATTATATGATATTTATATTGTAGGGACACAATGTGCTTACGCGGCGTTTGCGCCGTGTCGGGCCAGGCACGGCCATTTACAAGTAGTCGTCTCCTCGCGCCCAAAGTAGTAATACATATCCCGTCTTATAACGGCACCCGTATTGGCAATTAATATTGTGAGTAGAAATAAACAGTTGTACTTTGAAGTTATATTTTATCATTTCACAAAACCCTAGCACCTTCTCAGTGGAGTAGTGAACCTTTACAGTAGCGTAAAGAGAACATATACAGTGGAACTTATAATATAATAACAAATCACAAAATATGGTATAAATAGTTTCAAAAGGTACAGTTTTATCATCACAAGTGACCGATTTAATACTAAGTGATAAAATGTAAATATCGTGATCGAATATTCTCGTACCCTCATACAGTTAAAAAATTAGGGATCAGTATTCAAGTATCCCAGAAACTGTAAGCATTGCATTTTTCAAACAATAAAATTTAAAGGTCTAACCATTTGCAATATTTGTTTGTTCGTAATATCTTTATTGTACATAAAAAAACAGACATACATTTAAAAACAGTTGTTCAGGTTTTTAAATTATCCCTGTAAGGGATCTTACACATTTTTGAGACGAGTAAACTCGCCGACCGCACAACAGGACGGATTTTTACATTATTGTCAACAGGATGGAAGATGAGGAAAGCCGTTGGGGGCTTTGCTCATCTTCCGTGTATCAGAGCGTTTTCATTAAAACGAGTTATCTCGCCTACCGTACAGGGAGACAGCATTTTTTTTTTTTTTTGGTGAACCCGTGTACAGCTTATGTTTCGTGCACGGTCTGCTTGCAGTGAAAGGGTTAACACGCTACTTTTTGCTCAAATATTAATAATGTATATGTATTATATTAGTTGGGTGTACACAAACATTTAAGAACTGTTACTTATTTGGGCACTGTAACAGTGCTAGGTTTTCGCGAAGACGTGGCGGAAGCTACAGGGCCTGCTACAGGGTTCAATGTCTCACTGAATATGATCTATCTTCTATTTCTATGTATTTCGCGGTTTCAGTTATATTATCAGTAGTATAATATATAAGAAATATCGGTTACAGTGTCCAGCAATTGCTATTTGTGATCAGAGTCTCGCTAAAACCAATTCATGTTGACTTGAAAATCCGTGTTTCGAAAATATTTTCATATCTTCTTTCTCGGAGCATTTTGACTCTTGCGGGAGTCGTTTATGTGCCCCAATACACATTAACAATTATTATAAATTTTATAATGAGGGAAATGATCTTCAAGCGGTGCGCCAATAAATTAAACTAAGAAGAAGAAAATGTAAATACGACATGTCACTCATGATGATTGTCAACGACTTCTTCTTCTTCAAATATTTTTTCAGCACAGTTCCTGAAGCTGGAACATAGAATTAAGATTTTGAAATGGTTCTAAACCGAAGACTTGGCTGTATGGGCTAGATCCCTTTGCCTTTCCCCTCGTGGATAAAAAGAACCAAAAGTAATGATTGTCAATCATGCGTGATGCAGTGTATGTAGTTGTAGTGTATTGTTTGTAAATCTCAGTAACTACTTCTTTACAGAGTCACATACTAAGAATAACAACATACTTAGTTAAAGAACATTAAAAAAAAGCACTGACATTGGCGAGAACACCAGGATCGCCATAAGGAAATTGAATTAAATCTCAATATTTTAAACACATATAAATCTCAATATTTTAGCTGACACAATGAATTAATAGTCGTTGCCAACTTACCTACATGCAAACAGCCCAAACAGTGAAAGTTATCAGTATTACCACGAATTGTATACACGCTATGAACTGTTACCAAACAAAATATTAAATATTTATTAATGAATTATTCTACGTATCGACTTAAAATATATATTTCGTGGTAATAAAGCGCGTACGAGTTTTTGTGAAATTCGTTCATCCATCCAGTAGTAATATGTCACGTAACCTTTAAACTTAGATACATAGCCCAAGTTACTTGTATTTTTTTTTCAAACTAATTGCAACAATACTTATGCTATTTACAGTGTTTTTATTTTTGTTTCCTTTTTTTTTGCAATATAGATTAATTATTACAAATAGCACATTAATTTATCATCACATCGACATTATTATACCATACCTAATAATAATACTAAGAGCATGAAAAGCACTTTCTAAAATAAAATAATAAAACTCGTGCGCGCGTAATGAAAAAACTGGAGTCAATTCTTTTTTAACATTTTTAAATGGCTTAATATAAAAATGTCGAGAACTCATTATGATCACAAATGCTTTTTAATGATTTTGGTCATTCTGAGAACTAGTCAGTATTGCCAACAACTTGATGATTTCAAAATATAATTCACAATAAATGTTACCACCTGATGAAATTTAATAAATGTATAAAACACTGTTATATTATTATATACTCTTGCCATGAATATTAAAAACGGCACTCTTAGCATTACTTAAATGATTTAAACATGTATTATAGTTTCAGGATTTTTTCATATTGTAAATAGTCTACAAGTGGGCGAAAGATATTTTAATATAAAAATAGTGCCAAGCTATTAAGTAATAATAATACAGTCGAAGTGTTAGCCTCTTAAAATGTTATTGAAAGCCGTGATACCATTGTTGTTTTAAAAATAATTACACTTAATTTTATAACTAAATCTACGCATATTACAGAATAGGTTAGCGATAGTCGCCGTTCGAATACCCTATTCGACCAATATAATAGACCTATAATTACATTGGGGCTAGCAATGATGACAACTTTGTCACTTGTACACTTGTATGGAAGTTCCACAGTAATTTTTAAAAACGTATTTTGTGTCGAACGAGTTGTTTGCGTCACGAATGTCGACGACAATTATTTATATTTTTTTATAACAACTAGAAATAAATAAAAGTTTTGCTTTGACCCTAGAAACTAATAAATAATAGATAATTTTGAAAACAAACACATCGTTGACATGATGTAATAATTATATTCGCTTACATTAAAACTACAATATTTGTTTTCTTTTTTTGTTTTTTTATTAAGTATCATTGTTTATTTTTAATATTCCCTTTTGCTATGTTTATGGATAGCGTTCACTTGATACCAACTCAATATATAAAAAAATGTATTTCATGAGGAACGTAAACGTTACGGCTATTTTTTTTCGTAAACTGTCACTAAATAGCAGCTAAGTAAGCTACATGTTTTATAATAAATGTTCTTCTATAAGTTAAAGGTAGCTCTTAATGGGATAGTTGAAAACTCAATTAAGCAAAAAGCTAGCTTTCTCAGATATTATATGTGTAATCCCTGTACTCGTCATTGTCAAGATTCGTAAGCTTACAATGCAATGGTCAATGTACTAGAGAACGGCGGGGGTTTTCACCATGTGATCTAAATAGAATGTTAAATAAATTGCTATTTAGTCGACGCTATTAGAATATGCGCTAAAATATCTTAGATCATTTACTCCCACTTAGAGATGACTTTACAATAGATACTGGAATACAGAATTGTACTCTATATCTCTATAATCTATGTATCTAATGTACGGCGTTTTATTATTTAGGTTTATTATTTTTTCTCTTGCTTACTACTCGTATTAACCTTAATATTCACAAGATCATAACTTATTCTGAGGTTAACACTTTGTTATATTTCCGGATTGTTTATGTTTACGATAAAATTATATTAACTGCTATTTGTTATTTGTGTATAACTGTTAGCCTTTTCGCAATCTGGTAGGCAGCTTAAATCTACCCATGTTATAAGTTTACAAAAAGGTTTCACAATAATGTAAGGTAATAATATTATACATAGCATACGCATTTACATCTTACAGTACCTAACTGAAGTGTTATACCATTTTTAAGGAATCCTAATTTATAACTATGCTTTTTGTTAACCTAAGTTATTTTAGTGCTCAATTAAATTTTGTCTTGAGCAAGTTCTTAAAATTCGTACTTAAGCTTTTAGCGTTAAGCAAATTGTTTCTTTCCTAGAATATGATATTTCTTAATTTTATTTTGAATTTTTTCAATAGTTCCTGATTCCGATCTGTTTTTTTTTCTTTTTAAACTGGATGCTGACTATCATTTAAGTTTCAATAATTATTTTATTACTATTTATTGCAGTACAGTTAAAGCTTTTTTTGCTGTGTTTTCTTTAGTTTTATATTTTTTATTTAATAAACGTTTACGGAAAGTTTATTTTCATCACAATCGATAGAAGTTTTCAGACTGTCATTTTGCTTTTATTGTTAGCCATTGTAGAAATAATTTAGTTCTGGTTTTAGAACAAAATAAATATTATTATTATTATACTATACACTACGGAAACACCGTGTTACCCTGTGTGGTCTAATAAATATTCATCTATATAATAATCTATTATTCCTGAAATAATATCTGTTAATTATTTGTAACACAAATAATTTTATTTTTTATATAAAATCCAAAATTTATCCCCTGGGAGTGGGAACGTACATAGTTATACATTTCAATGTGATCAAAAGATGGGCGAACTTTCGTGTTCGTGTTACTAAATGACTAGCACTTAGTTATCTAAATGTATTTTTCACACAAAGTTATAAATTATATTAGCAGTGTTATATTATCATCTCGAATATCGTCAATATTCAGCTCATTCATAATAGATTCACATGGATTTTATTGTGTCGTTTTTACCATAAACAGCATGTATGAAATAATTCGTTACATCTTTTCCAACACTGGCAACATTTCCATTGAAAAAGTTTCTTTTTATTATATGTCGTTTTATTCCTTTCTAAATGTGTTTAAGTGAATATGCTGCTACTTTGCTACTTTTGCTAGTTGGTGTGGGTATTTTATCTGTATCCTTGTGCATGTTTTGTTGTCTAATATATACTCTTGTTATACAGTGTCATGTCACGTCGATGCAGTATGTACACTTAACCTTTAATCCTGCGTTCTACTTTTTTTGCTTTAACCGGTGATGTAAGTTCACGGACGTTCCATATATGTCTGTACATTATCTCAAAAACTAGGTGATCTCAATTCTTCTCCGTTAAGAAGCGTTAGGGTCTATTTAGTCATTGTGGGTATTTCAGGATGACGGAGGAGTTATGGTAAAAGCAATAAAGTATTTTTAAGTTTCTACTCACTATTGCAAATGTTAAGCACTCATTTTTAGTATAAAGCGCCCAACACATCGTTTTAGCTTTTGTCCTGAAGACTGTTTAAATTACTAAGGGACCAAAAATTTCTTTATTATTTGTGTAACAAATTCGATATTTTTTTTATTTTAAATGTAATTTTTGAATTTTGTTAACAAGTTACAGTTGTAGTCAAAAGATACTGTATTAACACTTTAGACTAAAACCACTTTTCGCACTTTCGTATTAAATGACCATTTTAAATGTTTACTAGATGACATAAAAGTTAGTACTTATTTTTTTCACTAACGGCGCTGGTTGCGCGTGATTAACACTGATCGATCATTATAGAGCATAAGAGTTGCGGATAGAGCTGCTGATGCAAAACATATTACCCCTAATAGAAGCATAATCGTTGCCCATAGCAGTGAAACCAAATATGTTTTATACATATTGCAGTTTTCATTTACCTTGCCCAAGCACCTTTTTTTGCAGACATTTTTTATTACTCGTGCCTTTTCTGTATATTTATCTCTCGTTTAGTTGAGAGTCGTAATTATACTAAACATTTGAGCTGTCAATTTACTTTCACTTATCTAAGTGGAACTGCTAGCATACTTTAGAGCATATTGCGCTTCTTACTTTTGTTGAAACTAATCATAAATACTTTACTAAATTACTAAATAATCATCAACGGAATGCATTCTAATTTTAAAAATATGCTAGATATGATGGGAGTATCTTATTACAAGAGTAAACCTGCTTCTGTAATATATGTTTGTGAATTCGGCTTACGTAATTCACGCACAAGTATTTTTTTTATATTTTAATTTCTGTATATTTCGATTTAATGTCATTTAATTTCAGAAATGTCGTATTATAATTTATTAATTCCATTATATTTATTGAATACCACACTACACCCCATAAACAGTACCTTTTTATATTTGTTTTTAGTTGCACGTTTGAAAGCTTTTGACGATTGTGATTTTATTTTATTATGCTATCAACCCACTCCCGACTTCCCAGTGTTGCAAGTTATTTGACCATAGATTAGATTTGCTTTCAGTGTTTATATATGCAACGTTATATGGCACAACACAGGTAAGATGATCTTAAAATAAAAATTCTTTATTTGATTAACCCCATTTAACAGCTTGTTTTCATCACATTACACCTATATTCGTTCTTAAAAATACGATTATTTCATACATGCTTATTAGGTAGGTAATGAAGAGTATTTTTTTTCTTATTATACAGAAATAGAAATCAACTGTTTTTGGATTTCTAGCTATGTCGAGCTTCAGTAGGGGTGTATTGGGTTCTAGGACTTTACTATGTGCCTGCATAGTGTAGAAACGAAACAGAATATATTGTTACTTAATACATAAAATTTGCATATATGTAACAATGTGTCATTGTTACATATATCTATTTATTTCTACTGTTATTTGTGACATTATACGTTTGTTTTAAAGCCCTGCCAGCGATAAGATATTCATACCCGCTCACCGGACCAAAATTTCTAAGGCGTCTTTCCATTGGACTATAACTCTCCCCATACACCACGAGGTTTCAGGTGGAATAATGACTAATGAAACTAGATTATCGATTACATGGGTACATAACAGCATGCAGGTGTTTCCGACATAACGATAGAATGTGGGCATTTTGGCATGTATTTTACAAATCTCCTGTGTATTCCAAATGCGTTCCATGTCGATCAGTGCTTCCTAGAATGCAGTTTTTGTATCATGCGTTCGTGTATACTCCCGATTCGCGAATGCAACAATTATCGACACTATCGAACCACGGGAACACACCCTTACAGATACTCAGTATAGCAGTGAAACCGCTCTTTATTACGTAGGTATCAGCCTTTTCAGAAAGCTACCTTTCATTACGATTTGAGACGTATTGCTTAACGTAAAGTATAAAGAAGAATACGATTTATGATTTTTGCTACGATGTGTGAAAACGTTAATTTTCTTACTGCGACGAGTAGGTTAATAAATTTGCTTTTATTTTCTAACAGTATTCTCACATAACATACATTACGCTGTCATATTTTTTTAATATAAGTAATATATGCTGAGTGTCCTTTGTGTGTCAAATTGCAGTCGCAGACAATTTCGGTTGGCGCGAGGATTCGTCAGGAAGTGAGGAACCCGATGCGCCACACTATCCTTTGGATCTGAGATTGGCTGAAGCAAGGTGTGTACTCTACGTATGTTCTCTTATGTATAAGATTGCTTGTTATTGGGGGCCAGCTAGACTGTGTCGCGATTCACCGGATATTGAATTTAGAATCTCGATCGCACATTCCCTGGGCCAGGGCGATTCAGATCTGATTTTTAGTGCCGAAAATCTAACATTGGTTATGTTGATAATGATCGTCTTCAGCTAAAGCGATAGAGACCTGGAGCTCTACTGACTTAACAAAAGAAGATTGTTACTTTTCTAAACAAGAGTACGATATTCGGAATAAAAAATAATGGACCTGAATTGTCTATACCTTATATATACTATATAAGGCGTATAAGAGCGAGATATTATTTCATTATATAAACAAGGTGTTCCGTATATAAACGTATTAAATGTTCCGTAGATCATTGTCTTTAGAACCAAAGCATCCCGTCTCGGGAAGTACCTCCATCTCACAGAAAACCGCGGCCAAATAACTCTACAAGGATTGTTCTGTTCCTGCGTGTGAGTGACGCCACCAGTAAGCTCCTAAGGAGTTGCTGTGTTAGCAGCAGAGGTAGCATCGTGCGAGTGGTACTTAATGTGTTACAAGCGTTCATAGTCTACGGTAACCACTTTACATCATGTGGGCCGTATGCTTGTATGCCTCCCGACGTTGTATAAAAATACACTACTGACAAGCATTAATTATGGTACCCATGTACCTTTCACAGGATGCAATTAGAAGAGCGCTTAGCTCAAGAAGCGCAACAGAGACGGTTGACTGATGATAAGCGGGACGATAAGAAGGTGTCTACAGAAGAACTTCGTGTGAAGAATTCGTTCAATGACGTGCGGAAAAGTCCCGTGGACGACAGGCGGAGGGACCAGGTCCACTTCGTATTGGGGGGAGACAAGTGAGTACAATATTTTGAGAAGAGATACAAGCTACACAAATATATACTTTATAATTTATCGCTGTATATGTCGACGTACCTTATAAAAGCGTTCTGTTACCACTATTCCACCAGCAATTTCATGTATCAATGTTGTTCCGTGGATAACATGATGTTACGTTAAATTTGTCCAATATCTTATAATATTAACGTGATCACGTCACGGGTTAAAGCTCGCCACACCCATCGCCAATAAATGTGAGACAGAGTTATTATGGAGAAATTAATTTAAAATTGGAAACGAATATTCAATATGGAGAATTTTGATTTGAATGTGCTGCAAAAAATATTTGCTTGTTAGTGCAATTTATATTGAGTATATATTTTTCATTCTTTAAGAACAAAACATAAAGCTATTAGATATAATTTAATTTTCGTTGAAAATGTCACAGTGAATTTACTTTTCCATTTCCTTCCATCAGTGTGAACTGGACCGGCGAGGATCTGTCCCGCGCGGTACACTCTACGTCCCAGCCGCAGCTGAGAGCGTCGCTCCGCAGCCTCGCGGGCGCTCCGCTGCCGCCGCCGCGGCGTCCACTCTCCTCCGGGACCATAGTGCGCTCGCGGAGCACCGACGTCGTCGCTATCTCGGATGACCCGCGGCCGCCGCCACGGCATCCCTTTACTAGGCAAAGGACTTTAGCAGAAGGTAATCAATATTGATGCCTAACGTTTTTTTTTTACATTTCGCATTTTTTTAGCCTTGTGAATGGACAGCAGAGAGACTTAGGTCTTTTGACAGGCACGTTAAGCATAATGAATGATAAGACGAGCTCGGTTGCGCAGTGGTTAATAACGCTACTTTGACACCAGCGCTCGTTCGGATTCGATTCCCACACAGGACAAACATTTGTGTGCATAAACATGTCGATTTTGGCTTGGTCTGGATGTTTTCTATTTATCATAAGTATGTATTTACCTATGTTTATCAGTTGTCCGGTACTCATAACAAAAGTTTCGCTTACTATGGGAATAGAGGACACTGTGTAATTTATTCGACGATATTTTTATTATTTAAAATGAATGATGTACATTAATGAGTATGTACCATAAAATACGTAGTATCAGAGGAAATTATGCGGATAGAAACAGATTACGTTGATAACTCGTCATGCGAATGTTATTAGATGATTGTCAATCACACAGGTGCAATCCACTCTGAGGTACCAACACCGTCGAGCAATACGCCTCCAGAAGAAGAGTCCACTGATTCATCTCTAATGGAAGACGAAAGCGTTCCCAAACCAAGGAAACGACGCATCCAACTGCCCTTCGGCAAGAAGGCTAAAACGCCAGCGTGACAACCACAACGTGAGCTACGTCCGCTCTGTCCTCAGCAGCATTTCAGTTGCTATAATGAGTATGGTTACGATTATCGATTCAATATCAGGTAGATCGGTAACATCGATTCTACACCAGGTAAAACGGTATTATCGATTCAACACCGGGTCGGTATTATCCATTCAACATCAGGTAAATCGGTAATATCGATTGAACATTAGGTAAATCGGTAATATCGATTGAACATCAGGTAAATCGGTATTATCGATTCAACACCGGGTCGGTATTATCCATTGAACATCGTGTAAAACGGTATTATCGATTCAACACCGGGTCGGTGTTATCCATTGAACATCGGGTAAATTGGTAATATCGATTGAACATTAGGTAAATCGGTATTGTCGGTTACTTTAAACATGACTTGGCGGCTGTGTTTTACGTATATCAAATGGCCAGTAGCTTATCACAGAGTGTGGCCAGTGTTAATTTATTAAACAGTTTACTTAAGTTGTTTAGAGGCCTCGTCATGACCAGTGACAATATAATAGTTTGTCTGAGCTGTATGAATGTCTTGAAATCGTTACCTTTTTCGCCTTAAAATAAGTTGTTTATATAGGAGATTTAATTATAGGACATCTCGTGATAGAAATAGTTTACCTTTATATTTTTACTTCATATTAATTGTTTATAAACATCTTACATTACATCAGTTGTTCAACAATACGGAGTACGTTCATACATAATATTGTGTGTTATTTATTGATTGTGAAAGGAAGTTTATCTTTACTCTGGTCGAATTAATAAAGCAAACAATACACTTCCAATATGGGTTTCTTCCGTGAACGGAGAATTAAACCGTTTTGATAGTAAGTTATTAGAAAAAGTTTATTATTTATTAAAATTGCATTATGAACTGCAACTATTTGTACATAAAAGTGAGTTAATAATATGAACTATTCAATAACGATTTCTACAGATCTACTTACTAGTGTTTTTAAAGTGTGTTAGAAATCGTTGTAATTTGAACTTTAGGTCAATTTCTATATTTATGCCACGATGAGTGTGTAATATGATGGAATGTTTAATGAGTATTTTATTATCATGTCATTTATTCGAAAATTAACAGTTCCTGGGTTTGCTTTTCACCCCAATATTATTTAAATCGTGCGAATTTGATGCTTGGTATATGATACCAAAATTATGAGAATCTATTTACTATATGCTTTCGGATTATGACAATCATTTTCTAAATATTTAGAATCAATTACAAAGATGACGAATCTTTATAACTAATGACAAAAATAATATAATCTAATCGACGGCAGTTAACGTCGGCTATAAACTCGTATTAAGAAACGGAATCACCTTCTGTCAATTTCCTTTAACTCGCCTGGGTGTGATGTAATAATGACGGGGTATAAAATTCGCGAAAGCAATATAAGACGTACAAGCTATAAGTGTTGTTCTGTAGAAACATTTATTTCTACTGCGATAGGATATATTTGTTCTGTGTGAATATTGCTTACTTTCATCACGTCGACCATAAACACAAGTTGGGACATGCCTTTAGAGCGCAAGGACCGAGTGCCATACCAGGGCTTTCTTGAGACAGCCATTGTCTATTACCGTCTGCACGTTTTGTGTTTATCAAAAGGTTTAAATGTGGTTTGATGACTTTATTAAAATATTAATTACCAATCCCCTGGACCTATGCATAGAAAAGGCCATTATTTGATGTCACTACGCGCTGGGTGTCCTACGTAATTCAGAAACTATCGCAGTAGGCGTGGGTCTGTCATCGCTGTTGCTTGGTGCGCCGTCTCCTCGTCGACCCCTCGCATAACCTCGTGTCGCCCCACTATATATGACGGTTACTTCCAAAGGAAACAATTATGAATGTACAACCTTCTACTTGTAGATCCTCATCTGAGTGTTAATAGTTTATGGTCGAATTTGTATGATTTATGTATTACTAAACTATTATTTTCATAGGCTATGAAGAAGTAAACCCCAGTATTTCGAGTAAGTAAACAGATTGCAAAGCTGTTTTGTAATTGAATCAGCTTGATTAAAAGTTGTGACCACACGATGATTGTACGTACGTAAGACAATGAATGTGAAATAAGGTTGGTGCTAAAAGTACTTCTTAATCTATATGTTTTAATTAAATACCTACGACTTCATTTGTAAGCTTAGTAATTTTTAAACAAAATAATATCGTGTAGGTATTTTTTTTTTAATTCCTTGCGCTGTACTACGCGTAGTGCGATATAGATTTAGAAGACGTTATAGTAAATCGAGATTACATTTAAGCACCAAAATTAGGTAGTGTTGTGTGGTCTCAGCTTCGTATATCAAATGCTAGTTATTGCGGTTTTGAAGAAATAGTGTCACGATGTCGCGTCATTCCCTATTGTTTGTATAGCGATGTATGGCCCCTTAGCTGTATTTAGATTAATTTAAGGCAAATTGGTGCTAAAATAACATTTTCAGACTGAACACCGTGCATGGCTCAAATTTTTATACATATTCGATAATTTGCTGTAATTTATAAATGTTGTGAAATTGATCATTTTACGCTGTCGAATCATACCGGATAATTAATTTATTTGAACTCCCTCTCATTATTGGTGAATTTTCTCATTCATTTGTCTGTTAGATAACTAAGAATGATAAATTGTAAAGGCTCTTGTACACGATACGGATCAGAAATGTACTTTTTTTAATTTAGTCTAAACAAATTTATACGAGTGTAGACTGAGAGGAATAACTAAAAGCTTTGTATAATATACATATATATATATATAATAATTATGTACTGACTGGCTCAATCAACGCACAGCCCAAGGTATAGGAGCTTGAAGTTCTGTACAGAAGAAACGCATACGCTCAGACAGAAGTTGTACATTATATTCTATATGTGTATCTGTAACTTCACGCCAAATGTCTTATGGGGTAGGCAGAGAGAAGCGAGCGCCATGTTACTCGGTTCTCACACACCTCATTCGCTTCTTTAACATTCATAACTCTTCTGATGCACGCTAGTTGGTTAAAAAACCCGCTTTTATGCGGATACGGCTTTCAAAGCCTCTCAGTTCCGAATACGAATTCAAAAAACCGTTGCAACTATTTACCGAAATATTCGTTGTATCCGTACGTGTGTATACTATTACATAAAGAATTCGAGAACCTTCGTGGCATGAGAAATGTGTAATTTTTCGAATCGAGTCGCGTTGTCCTCTGTTTATTTGATTTTTAGAAACAGCAATTAAATTCTGACATCTACTTAACATGTAACTAAAGGTCGGTCGCTCAGCGTACTATGGAATGGGCTATGCTGGGGGTTTTGGAATCAGAAATGAGGACATACATTGCTCGTAGAAACGACAACCGTTGGGGAAAAAACCATTATGGGGTCGCCATTGGAGAACACCTACACACGGTGTAGGACGACCTCCACTAGATGGAGCCACTACCTGTAAAATTTATACGTAGTCGATGGATGCAGCTGGGTCAGGATGGAGGCGAGTTACTCTCTAGAGATGAGGCTTATATCTAACAGTGGACGCATACGAGTTTAAATGATAATGATTTAACATTAATTATGTTGTATTATTGTTAATACAATTTAAACTATTGTAAATCATCAGAATTATTTATTTTTAACAATGTAACGGCCAAAAAGAAACTCGAGCCTTCTTGAAAGTGGCCTTCAAGTCGAAAGACTCGACCTCTTTTTTAAACTCGAGACTTTTTAATACTCGAATGCTCGCTTGATTGGCGGACTCAAGTTTCGCCCTACAACCATAGTTGACACACTGAGTTGCATGCGAGTTGAATCAATACAAAATATTCAAGCAAGGCATGCAGAGGACTCGGGAGTTTTCTAGACTCGAGCCAGCCCACAATGTGCTTACGCAAGTCATTCCTTACCGTGTACACGCGCCTTTAGTATATGCTAGTAAGTTACCTATTTATAGAGATGGTTTACATGAAATTCAATTTTGCAATATTAAGTATAGTAATTATTTGTACTTAATAAGTAGTGTAATTTAAAGTTGTTTACATGTTTTTCGGAGTACAAAATGATAATTTATCAACGATAAAAACGTTAACGCCATAACAGGTTTTTTTGTACAGTTTTAGAGCAGATATGTTTTTTTTATTAGGTACTTACAATTGTCTATTTTGTGGCAATGTAGGGAATTACTAATATAAATTATGTATTGTATAATTTCTAGTTTTTATTTTAAATTACCCTGTAATATTGGATCTTTTATTTCACGCAATGTACACTGTAGACCATAGATCTGACCGTGTAATGAAAAGACAAATCGTGATACCTAAATATTATATTGTTATATACCTACATCTTTGAAAGTTAATAAATTGATCTTGAAAAGATACATGAAGTTTTATTTGGTAGACGTATTATATATTATAGTGTTATTCCGTTGTAAGAGAGGTAGGGCGCATCAAAGCAGCCCATCTGGGGAAGCATCTCCACCTCACAGAAAACCGCAGCCAAATAACAACTGCCTAGAGGGTTGTTGTTTTCCTGCGAGTGAGTGAGGTCACTAGTAAGTACCCAAGGAGTTGCTGTGTTAGCAGCAGAAGAGGCATGCGAGTGATACTTAATATATCTCAAGTGTTAATAGGCTACGGTACCCGCTTTACATCAGATGGGCCGTATGCTTGTATGCCTCCCGACGTAGTATAAAAAAAATTTTCTAATCCATCAGGATCGGCGAGTTCCGCTAAGGGTTTGGCGAAGATATTCATTTTTACATGGAGCGACTGCCATCACACCTCCACAACCAGACCTTTCTTAGAATAGGTTGTCTTCTTTTGATATATAATTTCTTTGGTCGTGCGAGTTTCCTCACGATGTTTTCCTTCACCGCCGAGCAAGTGATAATAGGGGATCGGACAACATTTGAAAAAAATCCTCTGCGTCTCGGGACGCCCGGCAGAAGTGATGATAACTTAAACTAATCTACATAAAATTAAAGCTAAATGCGTGAGAGAAAGGGAAGCCAGACAGACTGGCGCCGTAACGCGTTACGTAACGAAGCGGTTTACCCTCCCATAAGAAGTTGTTACTTCAAAGGTGATTCAAATTAATCATATTGAATATTTATCGCCAATATCATCGTACTAATATTATAAATGCGAAAGTTTGTATGTATGGATGTTTGTTGTTGTTTAAAGCTTAAACGGCTGAACGGATTTGAATGAAATTTGGCACCTAGATAGATTATGATCTAGATTAACACATAGGCTACGTTATTTGACTCCACGCGGGCGGAGCCGCGGGCTGCAGCTAGTTTTAAATAAATAAACCTTTATCATAGTCACGTCAAAAAAAAGCGAATTGAAGTTGTGTCTGTTCTACCACAGAACTACAACATATTTGCGCACATTCAAGGAAAAATGTTATCGTAGATTATGCAACAAAATCATTTAGCACTGAAACTGGCAACATTTTTCATGACAAGAATGATTATCTTTTAATGACAATATATAATTCTTGTTGATTACCAAAGATCATAAGTAGGCAATTTAAGTGACTTGTATTGTGATTAAACGTCTTTCCAAAATTTTATTTCACACAACTCATTTCTCTAGTACCGAAAGTATTGAATTTTCCCCCGGTACAGGATCTATACCTACTCCAGTAGTGAATTACAAAATCGATTCCAGTGCCGGCACTGTTCCTGTGCGTGAGTAAAGTTAAAGCGCCTGCGTTGTGTCAGCAGCAGGGGGCAGCAAACATTCATAGGCTACTGTAACCACTTTGCATCAGATAGACCGCATCCTTGTATGCTATAAAAAAATACATTTAATGAGTTTGTGTTATACTTCCAGGCCACTCCACAACAGCAGTTTCAATTAAATTTGGCAGAATAATTGTCCATAAAATGTAGTTCTAGTCCTTCGTTTAACAAAATAGTCATTGTATTAAAAGGGAATAAATTTATACTAATTTATTATTAAACAAATGTTTAGTAATTTACTGTTCTACTATCTATCTAGTATTAGAAATAATGCCAAAATTATAACGTAACATTGAAATTTTGAAAAGTAATTAAATCTTTGCATTGTTTAGCATAAAAGTATTATTAGTATTAGGTATATTACGTATATACAAATATCTTTATTCGGCACAATTTTTGTACAAATTATTTGTGGTTGGAGTCTCCTATTAAGTATATATATATACTTGTGCTAGGAAACTCCGCTCCTCCATAACAATTATAGTATATAATTATAATATTATATTATAGTATATATTATTAGATATAAGTGAAATACTCATAACCATAGTTATCGCGGATGTCCGAATGATTATATGTATAGAACAAGAGTATTTTTTTATTATTTTACCTACCCACAATCAACCTCGTAGTGAAAAAGAACTGGATTGCGGGTAGAGAGCGTAATAAAAATGATTCTTTTAATTATTGTATTTGTAATTGGAATCATTCGTCCATCCGCGATAACGGACTATGCTCATAAATCACATTATTAGATTAATTTACAGTTCACCGCGAAATAAAAAAGAATATCAAAATAATGTGGGTAGATATCACGATGTAAAATGAAATACTGTAGTGCGAACGTCTGACATTTACTTTAGAGCAAAGGTTTTTTCCAATAACACACGCGCTTTATCGGTAATTAACCCTTTAACCGCCATCACCGTAATATTTCGGGATATAAAAAAATGTGCTCCACGCGCCACAGACGTAATTTCACGTCAAGTTTTATAAATTGTTTATTGGTGCATTTATATTAAAGATTAAGTTCCAATAAACGTTGTACTTTACAATCCAGGATGTATTCTTAATAATTAACAAATTTTGCTGCGTTTCATTATGATATTTATAGAAAATTGCGAAGTGATATTACGTGTACTAGGGATGAGCAAATCAACGTAATCTTAACTAAACTTTATTGAATGATCATGGTGTAAAAGCAAAAATATTGCATTGAAATCCAAATTATTTCGTCAAACTCGAAGCACGAATAGTCGTACTAAGTAGAAGCATGTTAAAAAAATAAAAATGTTTATTTTAATGTGTGTTAAATATTAGAGATAATTTATTGTTTCGATAAAGAAGTGATAACTGAGAACTTCACTAGTTCAGATTGTCTCCGATCGCCGTCACCGTGATTTTACGTGCGGCTCAAGGTCAAACGACGCCATATTTGTATCTTAATTATTCTTGATGGCTGTTGCTCAGGCGCCGTCACCGTAATAACACGTTCCTTGTACAAATTAGTGTTGTTCTCTTGCCATGTTAGAAGACTACGAATTATTAAATATTTTAGAAGGAAATAATGACTGTTCGACCTGAGGAGGATCAGAATAATATATAAAAAAATATTAATTTGATAAATCAAGCTCGAAGAGATGCATCAGAAAACGAAGATGTTATACTAGATTCATTGCTAGAATATTGATTGAAACGTGGTAAATAACGTTATTTTTTTTATACCACTAAGGTAGCAAACAAGCTTACGGCCTGCCTGATGGTAAGCAGTTACCGTAGCCTATGGACATTTGCAACACCAGGGGTGTCACTCTTGCGTTGCTGACCCTGTAAGAACCTCTTCACGCCTTTCTTGAATAACCCCATACTGTAGTCCCTTGATTAATAAAGACTGATTTAATATTAATTAAATTTTGAACTTTTATTCATTTAAACTAATCGATAATACTATTTCTCAACCCTGTTTGAAATTACGCCTACAGGCCGCTGGCGATAGGGTGTATGATGATGTAACAAAATATGGCGGTTAAAGGGTTAAGGCAACAATTTTTTTAAATTTCAATATTACGTTATGATTTTGGCGTATATCTAATTAGTAGAACAGACAATTACTAGACATTAGTAATATATTAGTATAAAATCCCCTTTTATTACGATTAGCGAGGTGGCATGGCGGTAAAGTATACTACCCGGTCACGACACGCAAGCCTAAGTTACAAGAAGTTTCTTGGACGGCAGTTTCTCGCGAGGCAATAATGCAATCTAGTCCTAGCACTAGTGTAAAAGTATCTCGAATGAGATTTTGCTCATTCTGTTATAATAAAACGGAAGGTATGCTCATAGTTACAACTTTGCTGAGGAACTAAATTTTGAATTCAAAGTTAAAAAAAAGGAGTACTTGGCGGGGCCAACGGCTTAACGTGCCATTCGAAGCACGGAGAAGCTCGCGGCAATCAAACCCATAAGTCAAAGTTGAGTGACTTGTTTAAACTGACACTCACAAAAGTACTTACCAGATTTGAAATAGGTCTGGTTGCTGTAACTGTCCTCATAAAAGAGTCTATCAACGAGAACCATGGAAGTTTTGGTGTATGTCATCTGCACTAACTCCAGTGTCAATGGAAGATTTAATTTTTTCATTACCTACAAATATTGGCTTCTTGTTTTTAATTTTTACTACTATTTCTTTAGAGCCAAAATTGTTAATAGCCAGCTCTGCGGCGAAAGAATTAACATCTGCATCTCTACTTTTTATTATAGGAGTCTTTTATCAAAATCAGTGCAGAGTGCTTTGTGCGCGTTTACGATTCTCGCCCGAGCACTGTTTATACCAGTAGACACGTATCCGTCTATCAATTAAGAGTTCTTCCGTGTAGTGTAAACATTTTAAGATATAAGAGTATTCGCCTTGGATGGCATACGAGTATCGCTTGAATGAAGAGTTACCTATCGTAATGTGAACAATACTTAGACAATTCAACAAAAGGACTCTCCATACGCGTGATTCTGTTAGTAAATAATTCTGTCATTTTTGACGGGGGGCGCGGTAACTACTACATAGAAACGATTACAACACGCGCAAAAACATTTTGTGTTGTCATAAACGCACACATGAAAAAATGTTGAACACTAGGTGATAGTTGTAAATGGAGTATTCTTTTGCCAGGCAATATTAGATTTTAAATTCTCATAAAATTAAACGTATAATTGCAAATTTAGTCTAGCTGTAGCTTCGTTGTGGCGTGGGCACGTGACCACTAGTCTCGTAAGTATTGAAACGATTAATTTATTTTGCTGTGAATTATGCAATTGTCAGCAATTATTATACTATGCAATATGGTTAAAAATTGCATGGAGTAGTCGCGGAATATGATTCGATTGTATCAGTACTCGATTACTGAATCGATTTCTCATGTATTAATCGTTATCACACCATTTTAATTTCTTATATATGAAAGCAAATAAAATAATACTTGCATATGAAAGGGAACTCAATATTTTTGCAAACTAGAAGTGTTCTACCTTTTTTGCATGACATAACTGCACAGTTTGGCATTTTTAGTGTAACACTTGATGTTACCTGAGCGATAACGATTACAAGACTTGTTAGAGAATCGATTACGCACGAAGTATTTATGCGCGTAATGGATCACAATATCTTGTACCACGACAGAGAGGAATGACCCTACGAGGCTGGTCCTTTAGTAACAAGTCTCTGGAACAATAGCAAGCGAAAATCATGTGAAGAGTTCTCGCATATGATAATCGTATACGATTTCTCTCCACTCGCATTCGAGAAACTCTTCTCGCGCAAGGCTGTTTTAAATCTGCTCAATTTCTCTTAACTTTTAGAAGACTACTTTTTAACTATGTACTAAAAACTTCGTTTTATGAACGTTTATTGTGAAAAATTTAATTACAATTGCTTTTGTGGCGTGACCAGGAAGTAAGTTTTGTCAGATACCAAAAACAGGAACAGTCGGGACGGGCAAACACAACGTACTAACATACAATGAAACACAATAAATATACTTTAATTATTAAATTTATTTAAAAAATGTTATGTGTACAAATATCCTATAGCTGGTGTACGCGATGCAGCTTTAACACTAATCGCCAATGTTGTTTACAGAACATTGGATACCACAACTTACACGTTCTCATTGGACTTGGAGATCGTTTCAAATCCGCAGTTTGGCTTTTGATTTGATTCAATTATATGTCAAGTGTTACCACATCTAAAAATTTACAGCTCTTAAAAAGCAAAGTAAACGAATATTACAAAGATTAAATTTTGATTCAGTTTTGACTCAGTGGATGTTTCATTTTTGTTAGTTGGTTTTTTATTCAAGGCCTTTATCATGTTGAATTGGGCTTTCTTTCGGGATTTGTATTTTTCTCTGATAACAAAAGCACCTACCAATGTAATTCACATAATTGTTATATTTTATATTCTACATACGACGAATATCGTTTAGTATAACGTTCCCAAAAATGTATATATTCTCAAAAATAACTAGTCCTGACAAAATTAGTGATAAATAGATATTATATAACAAAATTACTAACTCAATCATAGCATTAGACAAACTGGTTTAAAACAGTCTCAAAGACCGTTAAAAGTAACAGCTGTTAACAATCTTACAGGCAGTACATCACAAAGTGTCCTAGCAGCTATTTTATAATAAATACAATAACCAAGAGAATTAAATTAATGAAGTGCAAGGCGGACATCAATTACATTCCAACAATAACGTTTCAAAGGAATGTGGTGGATATTGACAAATCGACAAAATGATTGCGAGGTTTCATTCATCAGTCTAACTTACAATCCGAAAATTAATTAATTTATGCACTCTGAAGCTAATTATGGAATATAGTGGCCTCTTGGAAGAATTTACTAAGAATTAAATAAAAACTTTAGTATCAATAACATATTCTAACGAAAATCTAATTTAATTCAGACCTTTTTTGCTGCCTTATAAAATTGACAATTACCTGCGAACTTAAAACCATAAAGTACAAAAATTAAGAGGCCGTCCCATATAATTTTAGGTGAAACTTTAACATTATACACTTAGTACGCCATGTATTCCGTTACACCTGAAGGTAAACAGGGGTAGTTGACACCTCATTAACATTACTTACACTTTATCATCACATGTCCCAATTGAATTCTATACATAACGATACTGAAACACGCGGTACGACGTTGCTGTATTTACAGTTACTATTATTTTACACATTTTAGCTTACCGTAATGATGTATATTAAATATTCGATAAAGCCTAACGTAATAGTTATATGTTTCCGAACATGTTTGTGATTTCGTTTCAATGAAAATATGTTTTTTTGGCGTCAACTACTCAAATTAAAAGATAAACTGCAGTGACAACAAGTACCGTTTTATTTTATCTCGCAGCGTATTATTCACTTGAAGACAGCACCATATATGCAAATCTTTAAATAGACCTCGAGCGAATAACGAGTGAATTGGACCGCGACGTTGCAAAGCGGGCAGGTGACTGTCGGGTTAGCCCAGCGCTACTGCTGCTTGCACTCTGCGGGGTTCTCTTGCGGGCCCTTGCCTGCCTTCTTGCCTCGTCTCCGAGGCGCCGGTTCCTCATCTTCACTCTCCTCTGTCGAACACTCCTCTTCCTCCTAAACATTAGTATGATTAACACATAACGTACGAATAATATAGAAAAGCGTAACTTCTATTAACAACGAGTAAAATTGGATAAGTTCATGGTTGATTTTCCTTTGGCAGCAAGCGTGGCAATTTGCGCAGTAACGAGAGACGAGTGCCCGCCTACTACGAGAAAAAAATAGAAGTAATCGACCGTTCCAATCCCCGTAGGACATTTAGTCTGCCGTTCGGGGATTGGAACATTAATCCAGAGGCGATACCGCGCTTCACAATGTCTACTACGTGCGTGGTAATCATAAGCAATTATAAACACATTTTATAACTACAGTTACGCTTCTCCCTATTTATTATTCGTAAATACGAACATACGACATCTATAACACAAATGTTTAGTTACCTTTGATCAATATTTAATGTGAATTCCGCAACCATCTGCGTTCCGCAAACTCGCACAAACTAATTGCATGCAAACCAGGATAAAAAATAAAACACTTAATAAAAAGCATTACAATTTTAATGTTATCATAACGACATCATGCCAAACACATAAGCCATAACCATACGTATGACGAGAGCTGCTAAACATTGAACATATTATTATGCTAACTTCAATAGAAAGTTATATGAATAAAAAATATACATCTATACTCCGACCTAGCTATTGTCAATAATTATTACTAAATACGTTTCTGAGTAGGGGATCACAGATGAGGTGTTCGAGTGATGATATTAAATGCATTTTGGCACTATCAAGAGATTCAATACACTCAATCCTTGAATCCGCCGCCGAAGCGACGGATATTGTAGCGTCTATATGGAATGACAACACATAAATTTAGGACACATATCAATAGCCTTAGAAAATAATAATATCACATGAAATTTCAAAGTACACAAACGAATATGTAAAACTCGTAAACAAAAATACACACTATAATTACTGTATAAATTAATAAATAAAAACGAGAAATTGTATAACTAGAAATGCAATATAAGATATCGTAACAGACATCAAACAAGTTTCAACATGCATTGTATTGTATACATTAATCAATAAGGCACCTTTCGCTTCTACGTTAAATAAACAGCTCCCGTGACGGGATTGCAGTATACAGAGACTCTAAAACATATTTATCTATTCGAGAGATAAACAATGCATAGAGTAATTGAGCTTGAATATTGAAAGAAAATTACAACAAATTTTAACTAGCCACGACTTACAGTTCGTTATCGCTATAGATTATTCAAAATATTTTTGGAACAATTTTATAGATGATATGATCGAGATATGGAAGAGATGCACGCAGTACAAAAGCACAGTAATTTATTATCGAAGATGCCCCGCAGGCCGTCCTTAACAAAGATTTAAATTGTTTCATATACCCTTACTGATTGTATGTAGTGTGATCACACAGAAATATGTACTTTATGAAACAGGTGTGTCACGCATTTGGAGTGGCATCTCTGCATCTCTGAACAAAGTGACGACGGTGGACGTAAGTACTAATTTTAACAAAAAAATCGCGCATCCGTCAGTTTTATGATTTAATAACAAATTAACTTCCCTCCTTCAGAAAAATACAAAAAGAGATGAGACTATTGACGAATGTTTCGGTATCAAATGTAGGTCAGGGCATAATTCAACAATTTAAATCTTTAGTTCAGATAAGCAAACTATCGGGCAGTATCGACATCAGCCGCCGTGGGGCTTTCGAAAAGCCTAATAGATATTACGCTAGGAGGTCGGACTATCGTCTTGAATCAATCCTCCACGTCGGAAACCTCCTCCGTCCCCGAATCTTCATCAGAGTACGAATCCTCCTGAAATCAAATACACCGGTTGGTTGCTGTCACGTCGCCGGCCAGACGTAGATACCGTATCACCGGAGATGATGCTAAACGCTTCAAGAGTACACACACAGGGAAAATAATCACCGATTTAGAGTAGTACATACTGCTTGCTCGTCAAATAGTATAGCAAGTTACAGACCATATATTTTCCAGATTTTTATGATCTTCTGGATACACTAGAATGCACAGCAACGCCGGCAGACTTGGACGGACGGCTTGCGGTATCTAGATTACTCTAAACCAGTGAGATCATACTGTACCATCGTCTGAAACCGGGACTTTGGGAATAGGCAACTCAATGGCGCACTGTACTAAGCAAGCAACAACTCTACCATGCATAAGATACAAGCTAAAACGTCGCCGGAACACTAGATGGCTGTAGAATTCACGTAAGCGAGAAATTTGATTTTCGCATTTGATTTTCAGGTTTATAATAAACAGATGATCGTAGAACCGCATACCAAAAGCAGTACTGTAGTTCATGAAAAGCAAAATTTGTTTTCAACCTTTAAGATGTAAATTCCAATTACCTACTAAATAATGATAACTACTTTCATGTAAGATAAAATGATTTCGATGTCTAAATGTTCAAATTTAAAAATTGCCACTTAAGCAAAAATACAGAACAGACAAGGAACATAAGTGGCCAATTTGTCTGCGACACACTTATATTTTTTTAAATGGTACATAGAATTG
Source organism: Pyralis farinalis (assembly GCA_947507595.1). Taxonomy (NCBI): domain Eukaryota; kingdom Metazoa; phylum Arthropoda; class Insecta; order Lepidoptera; family Pyralidae; genus Pyralis; species Pyralis farinalis. The sequence continues at coordinate 10,274,511 of OX382258.1, read as the reverse complement.
TATTGATACATAAAAAAGTATGCCATTTGTGGTTAAAAAGTTCAATTACTGTATTAGTAATAGGGTTGTGTCACAGATAAAATGTAGCTTGCTGTCTGTCTGGCCATGCTTGTACACATTATAAACCCCATGGTAAAAAAAGCTAACTCTACAAATAAAACTAGTTACACAATGCTTTTACTGGCCTTCAATTTGATTTTTCCTCTGTTTGATAACTCAATCAAACATAACTACATGTACTAACTAATATGGCATAAATAGACGCCGATTTATGCCACAAATAAAATAATACTTGGGCATTTAGTACAAAACATATTATGTAATCTCCCATTAGTTGAACCACCTATTTTTGAAATAAAAGTAGATATATAATTGTCAAAGGAAACACGAGTTTACTATCTTGTCTTCTGGTCATAGCTACAGTCTTGTCCTTTTAATCACTTTGGACTGACATTATACCATATTGGATGTGCATTATCTCACCCAGTGAGAAAAGTGGTACATGTTGCTTTTATTTAGTTTTACTTATTTTCAAGTTATTCTGTTTAGCCCATGCCAAAATCCTCAATAAGGATATTTTGTGCTCAGCACACAAAATGCGAATGTGTATAACCCCATAACACCCTTCACATCTGCATCTAAAAGAATTTTGTTTTTTACTAAAATCAAACCTATTGATTCCTACCAAATTAAAAAGAAAACCCCCCATGTGTAAAAGTTAAGACAGCACTAGTTGAGTTTGTTGTGATCAAAGTATGTTACTGTTTTGCATCGCATTGCTCATAACTAGCTCTAACCTGTCTCACACAGTGCTAGGTGAGATAGCGAACAATTAGGACACGCCCACCGGCATATTTAGACCCGCAGAGATTAAATTGATTATAAGCATTTTCAGTTTATTTGAGCTTATATGCTCCATTCTCGTGTCTCGTTAATTATGTACGGCGATGACATATTGTCCATATTGTCGATGAAGTGCCAATACCTACTGATATTTTTGCTTAAATTGATATTTTTAATACAATAGGCTTAAAGTGGTTTACTGTTAATTTAATAGCCATTTCCACAAACTGTTGAGTCTTTCTGGCAATGATTGATGATTTGGTGAAATTGCTATCGATGCAAATTCCAACTTTAAGCCTATTGTATTGAAAAACTTAATTTGAGCATAATGTCAGGAGGTATTATTAGCACTTCATCAACGATTTATCACCAAATCTGACTTATATATGTTCCAGTATCTTTTATAACGATCCAAGAATTATATGTGCACACAAGCGAGCGTCAGCTGCAAATAATTTTAGCAGCTAGGTCACTCGCCCTCACCAGTGCATATACTTAAGAGCGGTATGGTGGTAGGTTCAATAAGTACAAAGTGGCAGATATTTTCGACTTACCTCTTCCTCATAATCATCATCGTCGTCATCGTCCAGCCCCTCGCCGGTGTAGAGGAGCACGGCGCGGGAGACTACCCTCTCGCGGATGTAATGGCCGATCTCGAAATCAGCAGTTAGCAGCGCCTGCAAATTTAAATTTATTATTTTAAAGTATGAAGTAACAACAAAAACAATTTATGTTGGTGATTTGTAACATGATGTATGTTCTAATAACAGAATACTGTTTTATGTGGCGCTTAAAGTTTACACACCTGGATATCTGAGGCCAATGTCGAGTTAGGATCTTCAGGCATGGTGGGTGGCGAGAAGAAGTTAAAGAATGAGTCTGCCTGCACAGACTTGGTGACGGTGCGCACAGAACCGCGCGACTTGTGCTTTTGCTTCTTCTTTATTGTCTTAACTGTCACATTCTTGCCTTTTTTCCAGTTGATTTCACAGCCCTGTATGATAGAGAACTCATATTATTCAATAGTAGATATAAAATATGTACACTTTCTTTTGTAATTTGATTCGAAGACATTTTAACATTTAAAAATATCAAAATTATTACAAGAAATTATTTAGATTGGACAAAACTCGGTGCATTTTTATAGAAAAGTATATAGGAACTTACCTTGCATGAATTGATTTCTGGTCCCTCAAATTCTAATGGGTTTTCATCATCAGGCTTGCATTTCATAGAGTACTCTTTAGTCAGTACTGTGTTTGTAAAATAGTCGTTAGGTGCGAAATGAAACTCTAAAGTGAAGCCAATAGGATCGTCGTGCATTTGGACTGTGAACAAAATTAATTGTATCAATAACATATTCAGGTCTGTAGTAATTGTTTTCAGTAAACTGCAAATCTCAGTTGGTGATGCATGTTAAATAAATCAATCATGATTGTCAGTAATTGGTGAAAAATTTCATCATAAAAATTAATATTAATATAAAAAAATACTGATTTACTATCATTACTTATATTAAGAAAACTGCTAGCAGACATAGTACAGACATATGTAAAGAAGGGACGATTTAATTTGTTGACAAACATTCAGTAGCACTGTGCTCCAAATGGTTCAAACATATGATTATCATCTTATAAAGTATTGGTTCTGTATTAAATTTCTTAGTTCTTGTCCGTTAATGGCTACCGTAACATTTAGACACCGAACATGGTATAAAGAAAATAAAAATGTTTTTATCTTAACAATGTGGGAGTTTAAAAATACTTTTATTTTAACGCTAACAAAACATAGCCTTACCTTTAATATCCTGCAAGCATTTTAGAATAGGCTCATCATGTTCCTGCATCATCTCACACAGCATTGACACATTCCTAAATATGGTGTACCAGAAATCTGGGATGCCCTTCACATTGGGGTCCATTGTAGGTCTACAACAACAAAACACTTTTTTACAATGATTGTAAAGGTAAAATCAAAATGGCAGAAAAATGAAAAACATCAGTTGGTGATGCATGTTAGAACAAATCAATCATGATTATCAGTGATTTGGTGATAATTTCATCATGCGTTTGCTGTTTGCTATGTAAGTTTGTTGTGTCAGAGATCTCTAACCTAAACGCGCATATATTAAAGAAATGCCACTAATCTGACTAAAGCATTAAACTTCTAGAAGCAAAATGTTATACTTTCATTCAAAGGTAAATCAGTTGTGTGTTCTTGTATGTATGTATATCTTCACGCCAAGTCCCTTGCGGGGTAGGCAGAGAGAATGTGTGTTCTTTCCTTCCTTAAACCTACTTCTAATCATAGGTTCGTTATACAAATACACAAGATTTACTTACTCGATGGCCTTGGTTTCATCTCCAGCCGGTTTCTTTTCTTCAGTTCCGTCTGTGATGGCAGTGCCCTGGACAGCGCGCGCCAGCTCTTCATCCTCATTCTCTTCTCGCCAAGGATTTAAACATTCCTCATCAGTTGGCTCATATCCACCGCTCACAATACGAGCGCGCTGTTGCATATAAACATGTATTCTAAACATTATCTATACCATACCAATATATAAGCAGAAGAATTTGTTTGAATGCGACAACCTCTGGAAATACCAATCGGATTTGAAAGAATCTTTTTTCATTCGATAGCCCAATTCTCGAGGAAGATTATATGCCATTACAGAATTTGATTGTCATGGTTCTATAAGTTTAGTTTTTCAATGAACCACTTCAAATTTCAAAATAGATTTATAGTCGGCTTTTACAAATTAAGAATAATAGATATTTCTACAGAAATCTATAAAAAATATTATTTTGTATAATTAACATCTTAAAATCTTTATACATAAAAGAGGTAAGGGCGCATCAATGCAGCTCCAATGGGGAAACATGTCAAATTCACACAAAACTGCTATTAAAAACAATTCCTTGGGAGGGTTGTTGTGCCTCTCTGTGAGGGTTGTTGCCTTTGTTCCATTAAAACTGGTATTACATAGTACCAGACACTACTCAATTGAAACATATACAAATCTTAAAAACATGTTTGTATACAGATTATGACCTGGCTGGTTGAAAAGTTCATACGAGTATTATGACTGACTCTGCATGAGAATGCCTGTAAACATAGCGTCAAAGTGTGTGTGTGAGAAATGACGTTTTGTTCAGAATAGACTCTCTGGTCAGGTTTCAGTTGCTAGCAATACATTATCTATAATGAGAGCAAGGAAGATTTAATTATGGACAAATTGGTTATTAATTAAGAGCTTCTTAAAAATTGCACCTCTACGGCCAATTAACATTCCAAATATTGTGTGAAAATAATTTTCATCGAATCTAACTAACAAAACTTATTTCCAATCTCATTGTTACCTTTTCAAATAACGGCTTATATAATTTTTCGTATTTGCATTCGAGCGCGTGCACTTCACTGTAGAATTTGGCCTCGATGTCTACGAAGTCCTTCTGTAGTGAGCGCAGTGCTCGGATGCGCCTGCGCACGTTTGGCGGGAGAGATGCCAACGTCTCCGCGTGAATGCGGTTTGTGATCGCTGCTAGCATCTCGTTGCGGGTAATACCACTGTTGACAAATGGATTGAATGAGTATAACGTATTCTATAATCAATCATTTACCATATGCTACTGATGAGAGTAGAATAAAAGACTTGACTAGAAAAGCGAAACAGATTTCAGGTATTTAATGTGTACAGCATACATCAATATTTTTTATTATTTTATAACCATCAATTCTTCACCAAAATTACTTTCGTTATTACCCCATACAGAATTTTATATTTTTAAATTTTTAGTATTCCGTACCTACCTTAAAAGGAAAAACGGAACCATTATAGGATCACTTTATTGTCTGTCTGTTTGTCAAGACCCTTTTTCTAAGGGACAGGTGGGAGCTATCAAGCTGAAATTATTATCAAATACTCAGGTCTGAAATCCCTTCGAGCAGTGAAAAAATTTAACTTCTAATTCAACGGAATCAAAAGATACGGCTGTTTATGCCTCGTTTATGCGCATATTTTGACACTCGCAAGGGAATCAAAACCTATAGGGTTGACCTAGAATCATGAAATTGTAGAATGGAAGCAATGCCATGTAGCACAAGTGAAGAAAAAAACCCGAAAACAGTAAATTTGTACAAAAAAAAAAATAGCGACAATAATTAGCGAATTTTTTTTACGGAACCCTTACAGCACTTGTCGGGCTTGACGGCTTTTTTACCGTAAGTCGAAAAGGACACGAGATAAAATAAATGTGTTTTGGAAGTGCCGGCGCTTCCACATTCTGAAACAGGTTTGTTTAGTTGCAATAATGTTGGATACGCAATATTTAAAAATAATACAAATTGCAAATGGATAGCATTAGTAGTTGCGGAAACATACCACTACGATAGACGGACGTACAAACAGACAAAAATTATAGTAGTTGCATGTTTAAAACATGCGTGACAAACATGCAACATCCTCTTTTTGTGAACTTGGTTAAAATATGTATGAGCACAAGATTTTAGAATAACACAATTTAAAACGAGCATTGAAGTGCCGCGTCAGCAGAAGAGTTGGCAACAAGTGTCCTCCACTTAACAAATGTTATATTCCAAGAATATGTTGACGAAGCACATAAGGTGGCAATAACAATTCGCTACAGTTCGTCAGCGTCAAAGTAACCTCTCGCAAGGGAGATCACAGGCACGAGAAGTTGCTCCTACAATTAATCTGATTTTCTAGTGCTATATACAGGTTGTGACTGTTCCGTCCGCCCCGCCGCGAGCAGGCGTTGGTTGGATAGTTAATTGATTATAATACGTTTGCGAAATGACTAGCAGGTCACATTTAGCCAAAGACAATATATATTGTTTTTATTCCTTTGACAAATCTTCAAAGAACGAGTTTATCTATCACAACACCTACGTAATCCAAAATGATTACAACACACTGTAGTTTTTGATGGAACTCCTATTCCATACACGCACAAGGCAAAGAATCTAGGAATTATCATGGACCGAACACTCATTTGGAGAATTCAAATTGCTGAAGTAAACAGGAAGTTGTTTGCAGTCGTGCTTTTTTAAAAGATTACGTAGTTTCATGTCTAATGATACCAAAATTGCGCTTGCAACAATCTCTGCTTCTCCCGATAATTGATTACGTTGGTACCTGTTATTTCTATATTGGTGAACGTTTCAAATATTTGATAATTATGCTTACTTATGCTGAGTAAATACCTCCATGTTCAGTTTCTACCCGTGGTTCGTCGCACGTTGTCGAAAAGAAAACTCCCTTATTTCAACTACTATAAACAACACTGCTACTTTAATAACACCTAAATCCTTAATTAGGTAATGTGAATAAATTTGTATTAGTCTTTTTTAATTCAATTTACCTTCTAAATTTAATGAAAAAAAAAATATGAATTACGAAAATCAAATAGAATACTATACATTTATTCGTCGATAACTGCAGGAAATATAAACCCTTACATTTCGTACATATTTTACGCAAAATAATTTCGAAAGATAAAAACCACGACAATCTATTAGTCATACTTGGGACCCTGGACCAGGGGCTTCGCAATTTAGAAGAAAGAATTTTCAAAGGTGGTATGCAAAAATATGGCATAACAGCCACAATCCTAATCGCCCACAACCAATTCCGACATTGCAATTGGGTATCATTGGATTTAATTTCATGAGTAAGCCTATTATTGCGTTTCTGCATAGTAGAAGTGCTGTGCTTTTGCTTATTTGACACAAGCATAAGACTTGCATGACGTGAAGCGGTTTTAACTAAAAGATCGCTGCTCTTGTAACTATTAAACTTAGGTTTATTAAACTCAGTTAAAGGTCGAATCGCAGACAACTAACAAACTTAGGTTAGTAACCCAGCCGAAGGTCAAACCAGCAATCGAATACAGCATAGAAAAACCTCACCGTATCAGAACGATATTTAGCAAAATCGCTTTATAGGATGAACAATGATAAGTCAAGTCTACCTAGTCGTCTATAAAGAACCCAGCCTATAAACCGATTGGTGTCCATTTCAAATCCTGATCTGTGTACACAAATATGTACATACTCGTAGATCAGAAAAGACGATTTTAGCGACTTCGTTATTGTTCAGTTATAATTTTATTTATTTGATTTAATTATAAGTACCTAAATAACCAAATTAAAATAGCGAACAGCAAAATAATAATTGATATGTATTATGTACTTCGTCCGCGCGGAATAGTTATTTTTTATTTATATATATTAATAAAAATAAATAAAATTTCTAAAATAAAAGTAGCCTAAGTTACTCCTTTTTACATTAGCTATCTGCCAGTGAAAGTCCCGTCAAAATCAGTTTCAGAGATTAGCCGGAACAAACAGACAGACAGACAGATAGATAAAAATTGAAAAATATAGTAATTTTGGTATATGTACCATGTATACATCCATATGCATTTAGTAAAAAGCGGTTATTTTAATATTACAAACAGACACTAATTTTATTTATCTGTACAGATCACATATTTGTAATTATCACATGCTCGGGGGATTTTGCACACTACAACATCTCGAGAAAAACTGCGCATCAGAATAATTTCTTACATTATTGTATGTATGTATATTTTCACGCCAGGTCCCTTGCGGGGCAGGCAGACGCGCTCCTTACACACTCCACTCGATTCATTCATTCATTATTGTAATGTTGAATAAACATGTTTATATAAATAAACGAACGTATAATGTAAACGATAAATATAACATCTAAGTGTTAGTATTTATGTTATATATTTTATGATTAATGTCATACTACATACATAAAGATATTCCTATAAAAATTTGAACAGAGGACATTATGTAACCCGAAGGTACGAATGCAGTATTACGACTAACATGTTCATTAAGCGTCCTTTCAATTCGAATTGTGTAAATTTCTCGCTTTATATACGATTTTCGTTAAAAACGGCAATTTAAACTGAACTTATGTCCAATTAATCGGTATTACATTAAACTAGTATTAATTAGTCACGGAAAATATGAAACTACATACTTTTTAAACATCGTAGGCATATGATTTCGGCAGTTTTAAGGGAACGCCGTGGTGTGTTTACTGTTCGAGCAACCAAATGCTACTAATTTCGAAAGAGACCCAATTCCGATTTGGGTCCTCTTTTGATGAGGACTTTTTTGTACGCTGATTGTGTATCTAGTTTTATATTAGTGATCGATGGGTTTTCCCTATGGGTTGTGGGGAGGTATGACGGCAGTCGTTTCCATGTAAAAATCAGTTCGCCTAAACCTAAAGATTTGGAAAACTACTAGTCTTCCAAATCTTTAGGCTTAGGCCAACTGATTAGTAATAAGCTTAATAAACACGTTTCTTATATAGGATCTCTTTAATTTTTACTATTACATATTTCATTTTATCTTTCTATATCTTCACGCCAAGTCCCTGGCGGGGTAGTCAGGGACAACCGAGCGCCATATGATTCTGCTCATACACACCTAACTCGCTTCGCATTCATAGCTGTTTTCATGAACAGTCGCCGATTACTAGGGCTCCTGACTAAGGTGGTGCTTCTTATAATGCACGATTAATACAGTCGTGGTAGTGAGTTTTGACCTTCTTCGGCTCTTAGATCCTTCCACTTTTGTGTATCTTTTGGGTATATAGTTAACCATTTGCCTTTATTAATTTGGAAATTTCTAGTGTACATCTATTACGGTTTATAAGTTACAGTCCTGTGACAGGCGGATGGACTGACAACAGAACCTTAGGCATAGGGTTCATGGGCACCCCAGCCCCTTGGTACAACTTTAAAAGCTATTATCTGCTTAAGACGGATAAGGTAAAGCCACAATGTCGAAAGGCCAAATCCCTCTTCTATTGTTCAACATTTGAGTCATTACTTATTCATTCATCAAATTATTTACTTTGACTTGTGAAAAAAATTAATTCCCCGACAATACAAAATGATTTTTGAACTGGTTTCCAATATCAAATTTAATACAACGAGCTTTTCATATCATAATTTGTCACAGGACTGACATTGTTCCCAAAGGTGTTGTGAATGGTTCGTCATATATATATATTTTGTATAAGTTATCATCATTCGCGTCAAAATGTATGCGTACATGTTATGTTAAATTTACTATAAAACTCCTGGATTTATGTATATATATAAGTATATCATCATCATCAAAGTCTCGGGATGATAAAAGGACTCGTGACAAAATAATCACAAACCCATCTTAACCAAGTCAAATCAGTCATTGAAAGTTTTAAGCAGTTTTTTATCGTGTCGTCGTGAATTTCCACAAAATGTATATGCTTCGAAATCTACCGCAGCCGAATAAACTTCTATCCAAATTCGTTGAGCCGTTACTAGTTCTTGAAATCTGTCAAAAACGAAACGTGCCCACAAACGCATGCATAGAATAAGCGCTGTGATTAGTTCGCGCTCTCGCCTAAGAGGGCGTTCAAAGGTAAGTGGTTTTGTTTTTAAACACTGAACTTAAAACCAATTAAAAAAAACGCTTAATACAGACACTGAAGAATCATATTTGTTTTTTTGAAACATATCTTGTATTTATTATCTAGGTGCCCCGGCTTCGCACGGGTACTTTACAGAAAATATAAAACAGTCTATGTTACTCCGAGGAGATGTAATTTGGTAAAATTGGTTGAGTAGTTTTTGAGTTAAATCGTAACAAACAAAACATCAAATAGCTTTTACATTACCACTTTATAATTGTCAATTTTTTTAAGTATTAAAATGGATATAGGTGGTATGTTATCTTTAACATAATTATAGACATATGTTATCGCGGACTATTCTGTAGGCATATATAAGATACACAATTCCACCATACATTGAAACACTACATAAACTTTCGGAGCCCACCGGCTCGGACGCGGGGCGCCAGCTCGGTTCGCTCGAATCACGGCGACATGAAATTAATTTCGTTGCGCATTATTTTGATTTTGCTATATCTCCTAAGGTATTGATTTTATTTGCATGGTGAAAATGGAAAAAATAATCTTCATGAAATGCTCAAGCTAACTAACGTATTTAAAATGATAAGGGTTAATTCCGTATTTGTGTAAATAGCTTTCCAATCACCGCTTTATAATTGCCCATTTATTAAAGTATGTTATACTTAAGAGATAGACATATGCCATCGCGGACTTTTCTATAGACCTATATAAGATACATAATTCCACCATACATTATTTTGTTATATCTCAAAGGGTTTAAGGCAGCGTTTTTGTTGAAAGCTCCCAGACAGCTTATTTTTTTCCGATAACTCCAACAAATATCGTTAATGTATACAAAAACTTAACAAATTATATACTAAAAACCTTCCTCGAGAACCACTCTATCCATTGGTGAAAACAGCATGAAAATCGGCGCAGTAGTTTTTGAATTTATCGCGATCAGACAGATAGACAGGACGTTGTTTTATAATATGTAGTGATGTACAAGTAACCAAAATTTTAATTATTGCTAAATGTGGCCACTTTTATAACAATAATCAAAATTATGACTTAATTGTACATTAATAATAATAATAACGCATGCATAGAATACGCGCTGTGATTAGTCCGCGCTCTCGCTTAAGAGGGCGTACAAAGTTGCAGAAGCAAAGTGGGCCTCTCATTTTGTTTTTTTTAATAACGCTGAATTTAAGACCAATTCAAAAAAATTCTCATTATTAAAAGGTTATTATTACTACATTACATACAGCCTTTCCTAAGGGACCTCTACGCGTTGGATCCTTATACCCGCGTACGCCTATCAAATGACCAGGATTAATACCCGTGACTGCAAAGAATGTAATAAATTATGATATAAAATTATGACTAATTGTATATAAATGTGGTTCTTCAGTGCCTGTATTGAGCGTTTTATGGAATTGGTCTTAAATTCAGTGTTATTACTTACTTTTGTGCCCCCTCTTAAGGATAAAAAACTTTGTCAGAGCGCTTGTTATGGTCCAAAACGTTTTACACGACCTGCTCTCGAAGAAATGCAAGCAAGTGAATGTACTTTTTGATTGCATAGGGATAGGCAGGCAACATATAGATTTCCCTTCAGATTTTACACAAAGATTGTCATATAAATAAAAATAATTTATTTTCTTCGGAAATGTCTATATACATCCAGTGAAGACGATTATTTTATTAGCCTACACTTTCTGTATACATCCATCGCCGTCCCTCTACACGTATGTTTACTCTTATACATGTTTAACGCTCGGGCGCGTTCTAATTCAAGAATTTCATCAAAGTCTATTGATCATGTAGAGCGGAAGGAGTTCAACGATCTAAGATTATATTGTACACTCGCCTTTTTTGTTTGGCCCGCGTTTTTATAGCATAGACAATTTACGCGGTAGCCGCGCCATCCATTTGCGAACTTTTACAATTTAGTCTGGTGAAGGTCTATTTTACCCGACTGATCAGAAAAGGAGGCAATGGTTTTTAATATATCACACCGTGGAATTTTGCCTCATTTGCGGTCGCCTATACGTAATTTATCCCTTCATCCTATAGATCCATTGAAGAACTAGAACTTCTGGGAAGAAACCATTTTTTTTTTAGTTTTGACGTTATTTTAAAAACTCGATAAAACTCCATAGAAATGCATTATTTCGTTTAAAATATCTGATATTGCAATTGTTATAAATTGGATCTTAAAAAGGGATGTTATATCTATTTATACAATCGAACAACTAAAAATAATCGCAAATTAAAAATATATTTTATTTGGTTAGTCTAATATTATATTCGTATTTTTTTCAACTTGAATAGTCCTATATTATAATCTGCCATATTATAAAAAAAAATCAAGAGTGAATAATGACGGACTTCTGATTTATATTTTTGAGGGTAGGTCTGTCACCTACCTTACTATAACAATAGGGAATATGCATTAAATTTTTTGGACAGATTTTAAAAGAGGAGATAGAGACAGGAAGATATCTCAAAGTAAAATGTTTCTAAGACAATGCTGTTTGAAAGTGGCATTGCCGCGGTAGATGACTTCACAAACTAAAGGTCGCAATTCTAAATATGCTAACTTTATTGAGCTGTTTTTTACTTTCCTCTATTTGATATTTTTAATTACTTGAAATTAATATTGTCGCCATGGCCACGCCACGCCATATTTTATTTGTATTCTTAAGTTTTAACTAAGGTTCAAAGTTAGAACTTTATAACCTAGGAAATTTTAGTTATAACTAAAAACGAAATAAAATATAAAATAATGTACTATATTGTTTCATTAAAGCGTCGCCTACGCTGGTTATACAGCCATGTCTCACGAAAACTGTCAATTTACATGGGGAACCAATGTCTAGCCATGGCCATCTCCGCCAAGTCTCGGTAGAAGGGTTGGCGTCGTAAGGGATGTCATGTGTGTCAATGTTCTCACAGTAGGGGATGTCGAGGACCGCGAAGTGGAGAAATAGAAGTCGGACTCCGGGCTGCGAACCGTGAGCTTGTGAAGCGACCGGGACTAACGCCCGGATGATGATGAGCAAAAGTGTTGCGGTGTTAGCGATACCGTTTGTATTTCAAGCGTTCATAGGCTAAGGTAACCGCTATATAGCAGGTGTATACTCATTTATCTCCCGTCGTACTCTATAAACATTCGACATTCGGCGCAACGAGACGGTTTAAAACTCTCCACGCGATATAATGTATGACAAATAAAGTCACAATTTGAACTTCCGGTTACATAAATTAATCGCCTACTTTATATTTAACCATTGAGTTCATTGATTCAAATTCTCAATCCTTTACGCAATGACTCGCAAGACATCGAGTCCGTGACTCATCTTCAAAGAATTCAGCACATGTGATGTTAGTCAATTGTCCTAATGAACGTCAAATATTTTCTTGATTTTCGTGCAGATTCCATGTCGAAAAAATGGACTAGAACTCACATCGAAACTGCAAATAAACTTTAATCTTCTCAATACAAAAAGGAATATTAACGGCACTCTAATTGTGCCGTCGTCGTAAGAGTCCTTTACCGCCTATTTTCTGTTGAGCTGATTAATGTTGAGAATTTCTGGTAAAACATAGATAAAGTAGTATATAAAACTTATAAAAAACGATCAAATAACTAAATCACTAACTGATATGTCAAAATTCACGACTCAAAAACTAAACGGAAATCAGGTCTGTGATAATTTTTAATTCGTTTAAATTTTAATCTGTTGACAGTTAAGTCCACAGTAATATTTTGGACTTCTATTAAATTCTATCTGAATATTATCTATTTCGCATTGAAGTGCCCGATGCATAAGTTACTTTTGTACTTTAACACTAAGGAGCACAAGTTGGATACCTATACATAACAAACACTTATTTTCAAGAAGGCCTGTTTTATCCATGCAGATGATTCTCCTATGTGTTAAAGTGTAATTCAGCAAAAAGCTTCAAAAACATTCAAGAAAAATATGTATGAGGTGCAAGTTTGTTGTTATACACTGTCAAGGGGCAACAATCAACAAATGCAATATAGGAAGTATTGCTCATGTGTTGCCATCTCTGTAGCGAATACAGTAACTCCAAAGAGCTTACTGGTAACCTCAGTCACTCGCAAGAACACAATCATTCAGGAAATTATTTGGCTACAGCAGCCCTGTGAGGTAGAGGTATTTCCTCAGCTGGGATGCTTTGACACACTCTACCTATTAAAACTTTTGAAGCAGTCACATTACTTCATGACAGATATTTACGGTGAAATCATCATTGATGTCTTTGTATAATTTTGTGTTGATTGTATGATCTTTAGTGTTGTCACTTAAAAAGTGATGAAGTGCAAGTTGCACTTGCATGCTAAGGGATCCATACAGTTCTTGGACATATAAAAAGTAGTAATTAAATACTTGGGTATATCTTACACACAACTGTCAGAGTCCAAAAATTAAAACAGCTAAACGCATAACTACACTATAGTGATGGAGTTTTGACGATTTTTAAAAACACTGTGCTTATTATTGTTCTATTTTTTCTGTAATATTAATATGGCCTTCAATTACTTTTAATTATATCAGATTTATGACTTTACAAATTTCAGAGATAAGGGGGAAACTTATTTCTTGACATTTATCATCAGTGGAAAATTACATGCCTTAAAAAAATTAAAACCTGTTTTGGAATGTGCAAGAGGAGCCCTTTCATATGTTGACCCTCTTGGATTAGTAGCTGCATTTAGAAATATTGATGAACCATTTCAATCTATTTTACAAATAAAAAATATTTTTCATTGCAATAATGTTAGATGTATAATGTTTAAAACTATTCCAAATAGATAGCATTAGTAGCTGCTGAAATGTATGATGAAGGACAGAAATACAGATGGACAATGCACAATAAGGGTTCTTTTTATACCAATTTGGGCACTGAACCTAAAAATCTAAAAAAAATGTATGCACCTTATTAATTGTATACACAAAAAAATTAAGTAAGTAAGCATGTGTTTATGTAATTTAAATACATGAATGGAAAATTACCATTTATATAATTATCAGATCCAAGTGAATTACTATTTAATTTAATCAGATTGTAGATTGTAATGGCATAACTTGTGAAGGCATTTTTGTACAAATATTATTATAAAATACAATGGATACAAATGACCCAAATTTTCAAAGGTTCATGGAAATTAAGAAGAAAAGTTGGTATAAGAGGAATAGAGTTACTACCCCCTCTTCCTAATAGGAAGAAAAAGCTCAAAAGTATATAGTTTTCAGAAAAAAATAAATATAAATTTAGATTATGTACTCAAAAATCCCCAAAATATAGTAAACAATGAGAGATAGGTATTTTTTTTTGTTTCTTAACAGTTTCCTTGTTAAAAAGAAAATAAGTTAAGTCAAGATTAACCAAAGGCAAATTTGTGCTTTGGTCACTCAGCTTTCGAATATCACTAGTCAAAACTGAACACAGAAAACAATATAAATTAACTTAAACATGACTATACATGCAGTTACATAGAAGACACACTTTCATTTCATTCATTAAATTACAGAACCATTAAAAATAAAATATTACGTCAAATTACCCACCAAAGGAAATGAAATTTAATTACTTTTTCTGATTATTAATTTAATTCAATAGTTAAAAAAATTGTAAATGAATATCATATAAATGTATATATAAGATGTAATTTCAAATTTTACAAGAGATCTTACATCAATAAATCATTTATAATTCGTATAACTAGTGCAAAATTGTTAAAACCACTGCCAGGGACAAGTTGCATACCTGTGCTCAAAGTGTATGTGGTAATTTATCAGTAGACCCTGTTATCTCAGTGCACTGACGTCACAATAGAGTAACTATGGGGACAAAATGACACAAAACATATTCTTTTTTCAATAATTGCAATTAAAATATCTGAACTGAGTTTTCAATATTTATTTTTTAAAACAATAGTCAGCTTTTTATAAATATGCTGACTTTTTCCATGTAAAGTTAACTTCGAAAACTGCTTCGTCACATTAGTTACAATTGACATGGACTCTGAAAGATTGATTTTCTAATTTTGTTCTAGCTTCAGATAAAATAGACACATTTTCCTTTTATAAATAGCAACTCTACTTTGGTGTTCTCTTTCAGCATAATTTCTTTTGCTTTTTCAACAGCTGTGTGATGATTAGAATTTTGGCAGTGCGCTTATAACATTTGCTACATCATTAAAATTTAAAACCGTTCAAAAATATTGATTTCTGTTATTGAATAAAATGCCATTTACAATAATTACCGAAGTATGCCACTTTGTCCCCATAGTACTCTATCGTGACGTCAGTGCACCGAGATAACGGGGTCTATTTATCACATTTGAAATATGGTGTGGAATATACTATATTTAAAATAAAATAAATCACATTTTTTTATTTTGTCCAACTGTTTGAATAGAAACTAATGTGACTAAAGGCTTAGAAAATCGCTATTGTATTTAGCACTGATTTCGATATGAACGGTTATTTTTATCATACAATGGAATTTAAATGTACTTAATTATTATTGTCAGCAGTGCCTATAAATTTTGTTTGATCGGTACCTACTGCGTAGCTAACCTACATGACAAAGGCCTTACCTTTTCATAAGATGGGCCAGTTCTCCGCCGCCAACCATTTCTTCCTCCTCTCCGGACTCGACCTCGGAGGTGTGGTCGTCACCAGAACGCTCAACAGTGCCCATGTCTTATTACACCTGCAAATAATTGACAATATTAATTTCACTTTTGCGCCACGTTGGTTGAATACCGGCATAAAAAAAAACGAACAATAGACTATGTCACAATTACAGAACGCAGAATTAGACATCAAACGTAATTTCTAAGACGAGAAATTAATCTTATATTACGATTTAATACCAAAAACATAATGCGTAGTTCGTAAATCCATTTTCGCCGACCACATGGTCGACTCGCCAGAGAGCGAAATTAACAAAGTAAATGTTGCAGTACAATATTTTATATTCCCTAGAACAATTAAAACTTTATCTGAATTCCTTTTCTACACAAATATGAGTTATTAATGTATTTAGAACATTTTACATACCTTTACGCCGACAAAAATTTTTATGAAAAGATGGCGACGAGACGATTTGATATGCAGAGCCAATGAAATGGGCTAGGCAGCCATTCTCAGTGTTGGTGTTTAACAAAATTAAGTTTGCCGTATTCGCAATCTAAACTTACCACTTTTAGGTCAAAACGAAAAATTATATACATATTTCGAAATATTTAATTTCAACCAAAATAAAAAGAAACATATAATTCTGTGTTTATTTATACGTAGTTCACAATTATATTTTTAACGAGTATTTTGTATGGGTTATTATAATACTGTATAATTTTTTTTTTTTTATAATATAGAAATTTACTAGGTACAGAAATACAGAAATTTCTTTCTTTTAAGAGGAATTTAGAGTTTGCTAGAGCTATGTTACATATGCATGAGATTTTATGGACCGAGCTCATGCTAAACGATTTCTGTATATGCTTTAGCAGAATATATTTACATACTTTAACAGAATAGGCCATATAGTACAGAGAAAAGAGGTCATGCAGAACTCTGTAGCGAAGAAATGTTTGAAGATGGACATCACTCAAATTTTCGAAGGAGTGGAGGAAATATTTTACCTTAGACCCAAAGAAGAAGAATACATAGATATTATCGACTGATTTCTATTCTCCCTTTTCAAAGTCCTCGAACGTCTTGTCCAAGAACAGCTTAACTACTATATTTCCAAAAACAATATCCTCAATCCAATCCAGTCGGGTTTTCGCCCAGGTCATAGTACGACTGGCGCTCTAGTAAAAATTACGGACGATATCCGTTTCGCAATGGACTCATCGTAACTCACTATATTATGCTTGCTAGACTTTAGTAACGCGTTCAACATTGTCGATTTTGATATACTCTTAAAGCGACTACTTTCTCTTAATATATCTCCTACAGCAATTGACTGGTTTCAATCTTACCAGTATGGACGTCAGCAGCGTGTTCGCCTTGATGATCAGCTTTCCTCTTGGTGTCCTACTACTGCTAGCGTACCTCAGGACGGCGTATTATCTACCTTTGTATATATACCTTTGTTATTTTCACTCTTTATAAATTCTATTACATCAAATATTCGCTCCTTCAGCTATCTTTATGCAGATGACTTGCAGATTTATTCACATACTTCAGCGGGTAATCTGCCTAATGTGACCACTGAAGTAAATAAAGACCTGGCGCGTATAATGGAATGGAGTAAATCTAATGGCCTTATGGTTAATCCTAGTAATTCCCAGGCCATTATTATCGGCAGCACCCGTCTTATTTCCAAATTCAATTGGGTGACTGTCCCTGGAATAATATTTGATAATGTTCATGTTCCCTATAGCGAGAGTGTCAAAAACCTTGGCATTTTTTTTGATAGAACCTTTTCCTGAACGGTGCAAATAGCCCACGTCAACAGGAAGCTGTTTGCAGCTGCTGGCTCCCTTCGGCGGTTGCATAATTTTCTCCCTATCGATCCAAAATTTCACTTGCTTGCTCCTCCCTATTCTGGACTATGCTGATTCTTGTTACCTTAGCCTCACTGAAGACCAATTAAATAAACTTGAGCGCCTTCAAAATCTCTGTATTCGATTTATATTTGGGCTTCGCAAATATGATCATGTTTCCGAACTTCGCACTCAGCTCAAGTGGCTCCCTATCAGGTTACGTCGTATCTGGCACATTGTCTCTCTTCTTTATTCTATTCTCTTCAATCCTACTTCTCCCAGCTACTCGTACTTAAAGGAACGTTTTGTTTTTCTCAGTGAGGTACGAGATCGTATTGATCGCAGTACACGCAGTATTCTTTCCCTTCGTCTAATAACGCCATCTCACTCTTCACAATATTACACTAAGTCCTTCTCGGTACGAGTTATGCAACTCTGGAATACCTTGCCAATTTCTATACGCAGTGCACAATCCTTAGCCTCCTTTAAAAATATGTTAAAATCTCACTATCTCTCCATGTACCTATGGTACTATATATGTATATATATATATATATATATATATTTGCCATTACCTTTATGTGAATATTATTGTATGTTCTGGTCTTCTGTCATGTTTTTGCTACTTTGTTATTTTTTCCATTATTATTATTTTTTGTATTAGAATGTGTAATTCGTTGTATATAAGTATACAATATATTAAGTGAAAATTGTACTTGCTTAAATGCGCCATCTACCTACTTTTTATATATGTATGTTTTTTTCGTGTCATGGTTGTCTGGAAGAGATCGCTTTAGCGATAAGACCGCCTATTGTACATTTGTTTTCTTTTTCTGCGTGTGTTCTGTATGTATTTGTTATTGGTGCAATAAAGAGTATTCTATTCTATTCTAATTTTTGGTTGTTATATTGTGAGTCCATTGCAAGTGTACTACTTTTTGACGCCTAAATGTTTATACGAGACTGAAAGCTCTGTGTTTTATTATAACATTTATGTGACTTGTGCGAAATAAGAAGCGAGTTAGGATTTTTTGGACTAGAAACATTCCACATCAAAAAGGCCATACATTTGGTTTTATCGGGATTTAAGAGTCAAATAATTATTTTGCAGCCATTCATTCACTAAGTTTACACCCATTTGAGCAGCATAAAGAGCAGTCTCCCAGGTACAAGCGGAAAAAAGGAGACACCTATCGTCTGTGTATGAGATGATATAACCATTGGAAAGCTGCATTGAGGAAAGATCGTTTATATATACGTAGAGTAGGGTTCAATATGCTACCTTGGGGAATACCGCAGGAAACTGAGGCTATTTTGGTTATATATTCTCCACTTTTCGTACTCTGTGTTGTATTGGAAAGATAATTTCTAAAAAGAGCTATAGTCTGCTTTTTTTAACAAAGGAGTACTGAGTATGTCTCTAGCACATTTCCGATTTTGACAGAGTGAGATGGGTCATTGTTAGGGGTGGGGTCATTGGCTATGTTATTGTTTTAAAATTGTAAACGCCCGTTCATATTGAATACTTCTAAAATTTACTGTAGAGAAAATTCAATTATATTTTTAACGATTGAAATTTGCATACTTAGTGTATCCGTAACAAAATTTTCTGGTTTGCGTGATATCATGATTACATATTTTCATAAATAAATAACAATAAAACAATATTGCATATAGTATAAATTATATAATTCTTGTAATCTTAAAAACTATCGTCATCACTTCGTTCGGATGAACGTGAATAATAATCTGCTCTAACCAATGTTATTGTATTTAAAGATGACGTATATTCATACTGCGCGTCGTTTTGTTATTGTTCCACTACGACATTATAGTAGTTACTTACTTAAGAAGGGGATAGATAATACGGAACGCATGATATAGAGAGAGATAGCTATCTGTCAAGAGTTGCGCTTGAAATACGTCAGCGCATCATAGAATAGCGCATATTAGACCAATTGGGTTAATTTCATTGCCTCAGTTTTTGCGCGCTAGTACGACATCTACCTCTTTTTAATACAATATCATTGACTCTAACAAATTTCGTACATTATTGTCGACTGCGTATATTTTTGTTTCGAGCTTGGTTATCACATGATTGACACATGACGGTCATTTTTGGCTATCCACTTTTGATACTCCTTGTAATAAAAGAGTTCTTAACTTGATATTGTCTGGGCAATTTCATTGTGATTGATACATAATTAGAACGTCACAAGGAATATTGGGTTTGTTCACCGTAAAACCGTAACATATTTTAGAGATAAATACTTGACAGCTAATGTAAATAATCTATCTCAATGGCAATGGCCATAACTACACATCAGTGATCTATTACAATCAGACTCTGAAATTATTTTAGCAGATTGTACATATGTAATTTGTCTTTTCTGTAGATTGCAAAGGGCGCTTAGTGCGCTTGTTATTGTAATAACCATAGAGTCGTGCAGTTCCAATACGTGTATTCTTTTAAACGTTCCACTGCAACGGAACTGCAACTACGCTGCTTTTTTTTTACCTGTCTACGTAGTTAGCCCCGAGTGGGCTGTTACTACGTCACCGGAATGAAGAGGCGGGCGTGAGGCGCCACAGCCTAAAAAACAAACTATAAACGACAGCCTAAGGGCCACCGAGAGGGGTCGAACCTCGGCTCAGGACGTTGTTGGAGAAACTAATCGAACACGCGGGTGCCTGAAGGGCCTTCTGGAGAGAGGCGCCCAGGTACCTGGGCTACTCGGTACCTGGTGTATCGCGCAGAATTCCTAACTCTTCGCGCTCGGATCCGCCGAGCGCGGTGTGTATGTGGAGTGTTGAGGTTGGAGGAGGAGAGGTAGGGGGCGTTCGCAACAGTAGTGCGATTATCGGGATCGAAGAGTGAATTTTGCGGTCTGCGCCGGAATCCCCGGGCGTCGATCCGCGGGGTGTAATTGACAGCGCGGGCTATCAATGGGTTGGGGTGTTGGGAGGCACTGGTGGAGGGGCGACCTTAGTGGCCGCTGGGGGGGGCGTTGGCCTGAGGGGCGGAGGGTGCGGGGTTTGTTCGACACCAGGTGCCGAACCCCGTTAGAAGGTCGGAGGCCATCGAGGCCACGTACCTACGCAGCATATGAAGCTGCGTAGTTGGATCCAACCGCGGATCCATGGCGGACATCGCCGAATGAGGGGGTGAAGGGCCGCCCGAGGGGTTCACTTGGGCGGTGTGTACCCTACGTATAAACCTAACCTCCCAGCCGGGTATAGGCCAGGAGGGTTCCTAGTCCACTAGGGACTAGGAACCCTCCTGGTGTGTGACCGGTGCCAGTCTTATTGTGTACCGGTTGTGTACCTAACAGCTTAAAACTACTGGGGTTGATGAGTGTAGCCCCCAAGGCCAGTGGTCCCAGACCCAGCCGAATGACTTGCCGTTCCCAGAGGGGAAAGGCTAGCGTACGGGTCAACGCTATGACTTGCTTTGTTGACACGTTCGCAATTCATAGCTGCCGAAACAGCGAGGTGGCCAGCTACGCTTTCCTCTGCCTTGGAGCTAGGCTCACAAGGCGAGTACTCACGTTTGATTGCTGGCCTAGTGAGATGTCGTACTTTCGTACAACAAACTCACCGTGAAATGCCGACACCTTATCCACAAGCCGACCGCACTAAAATCGTGTGGATTTGCAGACCGCTCTTAAGAAAATTTTCTACAGAGGTAAGTTCTGAAAAGAACTTCAACCTCACTCGAAGTCAACGAAAAATTAGCCGGGCTAATTTTCGTTGGAGACGGGCCTGCAGTGGGTCTATACAAGACCGTGCAGTACCTCGGGACACGGGTTGCAGCTGGTCTTGAAAAAGACCGTACAACTTAGCGTGTGTATAAGGCGGAAGGATCAGAATCGGTACGCGGGAGCGAACCGTGACCGTCACCGAGCGCTGCTCAGACCGGACTGTGCAACTATGCTGCAACTGTGCGTATCCTGCAAGTGAACTACTTAACACCTGTCATGTTACCATCTTTCAATTCAATAAATTGGATTTTTACTTAATGTTGACTCCTATAGTTTCAAGCCTCATTGCCCTTGGTTGCCGGCGTCGAGGTATATCTAACTGAAAAGAAGCTTTACTTAATCATATATTCCCATAACATCTCCTAAAACAAAACAAATGTTTTGTAATGTAAGTCACCACTTCAGATTCACTTTGCAAAAGTTGTTTAAGATAAACATTAGCAAAACTGTACATAAACTCCTTCAAAACTTCTGTCACCGCTATACAAATGTCAAAACAATGTATCAGAATACGACTTAGATAATTCAACAAAAGGACTCGCCATACTCGTGACTCTGTTAGTAAATAATTCTGCCATTTTTGACGGGGGACGAAGTAACCACTACATAGAAACGAAAATAATGTTTTAAGAAAATGTCAACCTTATTTCGAGGCACCTACAGTTCAAAGTTATTTTCTTACCGCTGCCTGCCATCTGTTGTGGAATAGCTGAACTTCTTCGTAAATCGAAGCTGGTAGATTCAAAATTACGCAACGTCTTATATACTTTTTTTTGTCTTTAGCTGAATGAACTCTATTTTACAGCATGAAGGACTGTTTTGTTTTGAAGTTTCTATAATTTACGCTAATTTGGGATAGGAGATATGCGACCAAAGTCGCGGAATATGATTCGATTGCATCAGTACTCGATTACTGAATCGATTTCTCATGTATTAATCATTATCACACCATTTTAAATTTCCTTTATATGAAAGCAAATAAAATAATACTTGCATGTGAAAGGTAACTCAATAATTTTGCAAACTAGAAGTGTTCGACCTTTTTTTGCATGACATAATTGCACAGTTTGGCATTTTTAGTGTAACACTTTATGATGTTACCTGAGCGATAACGATTACAAGACTGTTAGAGAATCGATTACGCTCGAAGTATTTATGCGCGCAATGGATCACAATATCTTGTACCATGACAGAGGGGAATGACCCTACGAGGCTGGTTCTTTAGTAACATGTCTCTGGAATACGATTATATTGCAGGAAACGTGCAGGTGCAGTGTAGGTTTTTTAACAGTATAGCGAGTCTTAACAGGAGCGTTGCGGCAACATCGCTGCTGTCAGAATAACAGCAACGAAATGTTAAAACATTGACACACGCTGCGCATCCATCAGTGCAGTTACCCTTTTTTAGAGTTTAGTACTATGTTTTACTTTTTTCTTTGAAGGTGAATAAAATGTTTGAATTAAACAAGTGAAGTTAAAATTTAGCCACGATGCCACCTACAGTACAAACAAATGAACCGGACCGCGAGAAGCGCCAGCAACGAACGGCCGAAAGAAGGTTGTTATTCATTTGATGAAATCACTTTGCAATAGTTATTTGACTTATGAATTGTAACAATATAAACAAATAACGTGCACATCATTTTATTTTTAGATCAGAGTTGGTTACAAGAGTAAAATACTGCAACACTCTTCCAGATATTCCTTTTGACTTAAAATTCATTACGTATCCGTTTCCATCAACTCGTTTCATACAATACAATCCTACATCGTTAGAGAAGAATTATCGATATGAAGTGTTGACTGAACATGACTTGGGCGTGCATATAGACTTGATAAACAGGGATATATATCAAGGGGACGGAAATGCACTATTAGATCCCGCTGATGAGAAGTTATTGGAAGATGACGTCCTCACCCCTCAGGACTCGAAGAGGTCGCGGCATCATGCAAAGAATGTGTCCTGGTTGAGACGCTCCGAGTATATCTCCACGGAACAGACTAGGTTTCAGCCTCAGTCAATGGAGAAGGTAACTTATTTTTTCATTATTCAGGATACATATAACCACTGTAGTACAAATTATGAGTTGGATTTCTAATCGAGTCGCCTTAATAGGAGGAATAGGGAGGGTTAGGACGAGAGGGGGAGGGGTGTGTAATCACCCCCACTGACGCCAGAGATGCATAGCTTTTTTCATAGAATTTTTAAATAATTGTCTTTTTAGGTTAGTTTTATAGGAAACCCAGAGGAAGTGAGGACTTTTTTTTATTAATGTGGCCCTGTAGGACATAGGCTCTAAAAAAGTATGCATTTCTGACACTCAAAACTTGCTTTTGACCCCCTCCCTTTCTCCTAAAGGGTGAGCACAATGCAAAATTTTAATTTTGCTGAATATATAATTTTTACTATTATATTTTACCTAAATTATTGTACTCACACATTAAAAGGCCCTGTATGATATTATGTTTGTCATTATAACTAAACTAAACATTTGGACTATAGATATTGGTAACCCTGGTAAACAATGTCACTCTACCACTATAGAAAATCTTGAATTTAGTTTCTCTTATTTTGTATTATTTTTAAATTCATTCAATACAAAGCATTACCTAAAATAAAATTATATGAAATAAATAGATAATGACTTGAGAAATTACCTTTCATCTCCTTTCTGATAGCTAACTTGCAAATATTTTTTAACTTTTCTTGTGTGAATGTGAAATATAATGGATAATGTATGAAAATTGTGTAATTTATGTGTAATTTATTATAATATAACTATTTTTGCAATTCTATTTAAACCTATTAATACTTTTCCAGCAAGCATATTTTCATAGGCGTTCCTTCCATATGTGTGCAATTTTTGCGGCATGTTTCATCACATTTCGTCAAGAATTGGTCTCTCAGTTGTCAGTGTACTCCTGTGTAGTTAGACTTGGATTTTGCTTACTCGAAGATGGGATATTTGTTAGCAAGCTACTACATGGTCTTGTATAAAACATGCTCTTGTGGAATGTCTGTTGTCATGTCATGAGCTTCTTATAGGGATCAACAGAAATGTAGTTCACTCTTAATTGATTTCTAATAGAAAAGTTGAAAAGAAGGAGTACTCCTTCTTTTCAACTTATTGCTTCTGTCAACTTATTCACATCTTCTATGCCATACAGTATGAGTGGTGGCGGTTTAGTGACTTTAGCAAAGCTTGTATAATGATCTCCAGTGCTATCGGTTGGTAGACTTGAAAAACTATTTTGTGTTTCTGTCATTTGCAATTGGGGCGGTGTGTCTGCAATTCTGTTGCGTTTATTGTTCCTTGGCACTGGGATTTTCTGCCAGTTGTGATTCTGACGTCTGTGTATGCTCTTCCTGTGTCAAATCCACTTGTGGTAAAACTGAAAAAATAATCCTTACACAAGTTCTAAACACTAATTATAACAAAATTATGACCGTAATCTCTTTTTATTTTGTAAATATATATAATACTAGCTGCTGCCCGCGGCTCCGCCCGCGTGGAGTCAAATAACATAGCCTATGTGTTAATCCAGATCATAATCTATCTACGTGCCTAATTTCATTCAAATCCATTCAGCCGTTTAAGTGTGAAAGAGCAACAAACATCCATACATACAAACTTTCCCATTTATAATATTAATAATAGGATTTTAAAAATATTTAAATTTAAAATATATTTTATATTTAAAAGAATTTAATAGATAATTAAAAAAACAAGGAAATAACAAAGTGGGTCATTACTATAATAATGTCTTTCCTTTGCCAGTTATCTTTTTAGTAATGTCAGTGCAAATTTTACACTAAAAATCAATTTTGCGCTGAACTCTCACCTGTGAACACACAACATTTCCTGTAAAATAAATAGTGTCCAAATAATAACCATTTCTATTTGAACATATCCTGAAAGAGTATTAGATGTATAGTTGGCGGATTGCATCTTAGAGACGTGGTTTTTATTTAAACAACCCAGGCATGTGCTATGTCCTCAAAAAGTGAACACAAATTCTATTAAAATCATCATAATGTGGCCAGTGGCGGCTGGTGGGTTATCGAACTGGTGGTGCACTTTACTTGCTCACCAAGTACTAATATTAGAAATTGCAACAAATCAACAATTTACATAAAAGATGTAAATTAAAAAAAAAAAATTGCTTAATATAAACAAACAATAATTAACGCGTCACAGATACAGCGAAACTATACTGATAAGGAGAGGTCCATCATGGCCGCCGTCGAACTCAAATTTCAAATTTCGTCAAACGTGGCGCACGAGAACCGACTCATGTCTCCGTACATTTCTATTAACTATCTTTTGTTTCACGCGTCAGGTATATTCGCTAGTAACTCATACAAGTTCTATTAGCAGTGCTCGTGCACTCGCCGAAGCGCACGAGCATTTTTCTTTACAGGGAAAATAAGTCTTAATAGTTTAGCAAAGCGCTTAAAAATTGTTTTGTCTTTTATTTGTTATAATTTAAAATTTTATTTGTTATATTATGTTTTTGTATGTTTCAAAAATAAATATTAATATGGTAATTTAAAGATGAAGTAATATTTTGTAATTTTTAAATCTTTTGAATTGGTAGTTCAGCCCACGAGCGCACTTAATATACAGCCGCCATTGAATGTGGCGATGCCGTGATTTGCTGGGAAAGTGTTAATCTCCAATATTTTATTTTTATTTTAGTATTAATAATGAGCTTACCGTAAATGGTTAATTGACTAGCCAAATATTCAAATTACTACTGTCATAGCAAATTGCTTTTTAGGTTTTCTACTTTCTATTTGTTTCAATTATTTGAATCAAAATGATCTAAGTAACAAAATAGTTTCCAACGGTCACCACATTGCATGAACTATAACAACATTGTAGTTGTTAAATTTATGTTGTTTATCATTTTTAGACTTTATATATGAATTGTGATGTACAAGAAATATCAAAACAGCCCTATTAGCTCTAAATACACAAAACATTAGAAATCAGTCTCTTTAGGACTCATGGGATGATAAATGAACATAAAAATCAACACGGTTACACATCTTTGATTGAAAGGATTTTGTCAAATTGAAATATATATTAAAAATACTGATTGACTAACAAACTGATAATAAGAATAGATAGATATAAAATAATCTTTGGACCATCTTATGCTGTACTCAATAGGAATTATAATCAAACAACAAGTATGAATTCTGATGTACTCGTAGCTTTACAAGAACTAACAAATTGTTTTAATCACAGGTTGAAGCAAAAGTTGGTTACAATGTCAAGAAAATATTTAGTGAAGAAACACTCTACATGGACCGTGAAAGTCAAATTAAGGCTATAGAAAAAACATTTGAGGACAACAAGAAGCCTATAGAAAAACATTATAGTAAACCAGGAGTGACACCTGTGGAGGTTATGTCTGTATTTCCTGACTTTGAAATGTGGAAATACCCATGTGCTCAAGTTATATTTGACTCGGACCCTGCACCAGCTGACAAGAACATTGCTGGACAAATTGAGGCTATGTCTCAAGCTATGATTCGGTAAGTTGCTATATTTAAACATATGTCCCTTGCAGATAAAACATTTCATTAACAGGAAACTCTGCACTCTGTTTTAAATTAGGTTAGTATATCTAAGCTAAGATGGTAAACATGTATAGACTCTAGCAGTTACTATAGATGCATGTAAGGGGGTATTATGAGCACATTGCAGCAAATGATCACACTAATACGTGATAAATATTAAAATTATAAAATTAACAAATGTATTTATGTTTTTCCTGCGTTCTGTCTTCCTTTTTTATTTACTTTATTTTTGTGTGCCGTCACAAAATAAATAAGGAAAAAAGGCCCAAAATTTAATTGTGTACTTTAGAATTAAGGTAACAGGTACTTTACTTAAGTTGACAACAATTTTTCAAAATAGAATTTCTATAATTCCAGAGGTGTCATGGACGAGAGTGGGGAACAGTTTGTGGCTTATTGCCTTCCAACTGAAGAAACGATACAGAAACGACGTCGCGATATTAATGAATCAGTACCGTACATGGATGAAGACACATATGAATACAAAATGGCTAGAGAATACAATTGGAATGTCAAGAGTAAAGCTTCCAAGGGCTATGAGGAGAATTATTTCTTGGTAAGTTACATAGTGTACTCTCAAAAGTCGTAGTTAGTAGTAACATTAATTAGATACAGTAACATTAATTAAACTAATGAATGGACACTTCCGAAACCACTTTCTCCTTAAATATTTTACACCTTTCATAGTATCCAATCGTAGATGCATCCATAGCCAGGCTCGAGTTGGACAAACAAGTCTCATACACCAACTCTATACTACATTTGAACCTCAATTTTTGAATAGCTGCCACCAGCTTGTTGTCTTCAATCACTTGTAATATGTGTTGTCTAGCTTATGGAATAGAAATATATCCTGTCAAGAATGTCAAATTTCATACAAATATAAACCCATTCAGGTAAGCAGTGACAGTCCAGTGGATAAGGAACTAGCCTATTAACAGTCTGATCCCTGGTTCGAATACTGGCGTGGGTATGTACCACTAAATTCGTCTTTTCGGATTTATGTACATGGTGATATTATCACTTGGTGAAGGAAACCTTCACATCCAAGAAATTATATTTCAATAGACGTGTGACATAACCTAAGAAAGTTCTGATTATCCCTGTTGGTTATGGAGGTCTGATGGCAGTCGCTCTATGTAAAAATCAGTATCAGAAGAGCCTGCCAACCCTAATGGATTGGGAAACCGAATAATGCTATGGAAGAAGAAGATGAACCCATTCAGGCAATATAAGTCTAACATGTCCAACCGTAAATTACCGGCCAGTAATTGCGACAATTGGCGTATTATTCGTTTTTAGTTGTAAATATATGTTACAGAGCATAGTAGCCATTTATTTGTCAACTACGACGCTTAGAGCACATACTATATATTTAATCTGCTTATTTATTTATCTTCAGGTTGTCCGCAATCACTGTGTATACTACAATGAATTGGAGACACGAGTACGTTTGTCCAAACGGCGTGCAAGGGCTGGTGCTGCTGCACAAGCGCTTACCAGGCTCGTTGTTACACATCGTCCTCTTAGCGGACCTGAACATCGCATGCTAAGGCTTCGGGAGAAACAGCTGGAACCAACACAGGTAAATATTTTTACAAACATTCAGTATTGCAGTTTATTTTTATCAACATAATTATTTTCCTTGATAATTATACAACAATAGACATAAACTAAAACTAAATGTATTTCTTTATTATCACAAGCCTAAAGTAACATATTGTATGTCATCCACTTTATAACATGAAATCGTAGTTTAGTGTCTGTATTCCTAAACTTGCTTAACAACCTTTATTGAAAGCATAAAAACATTGAATTCTAGCAATGTTTAGTCTTGTAGTCAGGAGTTGCATGCCCATATTTAAATCAATGAAACATTTTCTTTTTTATATGTAAACGAATGGCAATTTTTGTTAAGAGAAATCCCTATTTAATTGTGAAATTATGTAAAATTTAAAAGTACCTGACTCAATCGGTGCTGACGTCACTCGCAAGCTCGCTTGGGCAATTGTATAACAATAACAAATAACCAAATGAACAACTTTTCTTAGGTTTTCGCAATTGTTATACATTGAATTAAACAATTTTTAACGGAAGTATCGCGTGTTAAATAACAAAACACCCCAATTTCAATAGAGAAGATGGTTGGCAAGTACCACCTGCTTGGGATCCAGTTCTCAAAATAATCAAATCACAAACCCAGAGATCTACTCAAAAACGTTCGGACACCGTGAGCGATTTTTGTGTGAAACGGAACATATATAATTAATCCATCCATGTCGGTAGATGTAATAATTGAATAACCAATGTAAGACAAACGTCACCTTAGTCTTCCTGCGACCACGGATGCTGCAAAGCATTCGAAACGTCAGGTTCAACAAAATTAATAAAACACGCGATACTTCCGTTAAAAATTGTTTAATTAAATGAACAACTTATTTTAACTGCTTTAGAGTAATTGTTTAATCAATTATTCTGATGAATGAGAACCACGTATCGTCTGCGTTCGTATTGTTTCATACACAAAGAGAGATATTATTATATGTTCGATTGAATTAGAAAAAAAATATTTAAATACAAAAAAATGGGTTTCACTCAAAAAATAAATAAAAGATAAATTACGCTCATGTGTAGAAGAACACTGGTTCTTTTACACGATATAGCAACTCACTATCAACGCAAACGACAGAAGCGGCAATATTTTTATTTAATATTGAAAATTATATAATTTCATAATCTCTTGGCTCGTTGTGGACAAACCTACCCCCAGCATGTTTATTTTATAGAATTTTGATAGTGTCTGAGTGTGACTAAACACTGATTTTCCTTTTTTAGGAGGAGGACGAAGAAGAGGAAGATGACGACGAAGAAGAAGAAGACAAACAAGATCAAAATACAGAGAAAGAAAGGTATGTTGACTTTAAAATGAACTCTAATGATCAGAGAACATGGAGAATTTTAATATAAAATAATTGCAGGTCCCGCTCGCGTTCAAAATCAGGCTCGAAATCTCCTCAAGGTTCGGAGAAATCGAAGGGTTCGAACAGATCCCGCTCTGGTTCACGAGAGCGGTCACGGTCCAAATCAAAGTCCCGGAGCCGGTCGCGGTCCGGTTCTGGCTCGAGGAAATCCAAGTCGAGGTCTCGCTCTGGGTCTGCACGGTCTGGATCTGCTAGGTATGTTGCTAACCCACCCTAAATATGTGAGCATAATGCCTAAGGTATGCCTAATTGAAAACCTGTTTCAATTAAACTTCACAGTGTAATAAGGTAATTACCAGAGTTTCATGCACTTATAGTATAGGTGCTTACTATAGGTGCCTTAAAAGATATCGTCTTTATAAAAGTGGTTTACGAATTATTATACAGTTCAGTCTGTATAAAATCTTTATTGAGGGATCCGCGTAAGCTTAGAGTGCATTAACAGAATATTAAAACTCTACTATACAACTTTAAGTATTTTGTGAAACTTCAAGCCGGTTTTGTTGTTAAAGTTGTAAACAGGCTATATTTTGCATGTGTTCAGACTTAATATAGCCCTAAGTGTTATTATATTATTACGACAGACTCTCTCTTGTCTAAGTTAATGCAGATTAGCATTCACTCAATAACCGTTGAGGTACTGTTATTTGGCTGTGGTCTTGTAAGTTGTGACGCTGCCTGCCTAGTCTGACTTCCCTTAATGAAACCTCCGGGTTCACCCTTTCGTTTGCTAATGAAAGACGTATCGACGTGTAGGTGAGGTTGCCTCTAGCTCAAAACATAATGTCGAAGTTCTTATTCCTCAGGTATATGTCCCTGTAAAACAGTATCGTGAGCGATAGACAATGCAGAAATCGTCCATTAAACGCAAAAACGCTACAATTCGATATTAACATATTTAAAAGTGCGAGTAAAACCAAATTTAAAACATTGTTGAAGATTTTCAATGTTTTTATTTGATATCTCATATTTTGAGCGAAAGCTATGTGTCTTTATTTTATTACAAAATATAGGTAATCGATTTATGTTACATTTTCATAATAATATTATTACGAGCTTCTAAATTCTTCTAATAATTAAACCTATGAATGTAAACTCAAATTGTGTTGAATTTTGGAAGTATATACATCGGACAGGTGGGAATTCCGGTAATCATGTTTGTATATTCATTGAGACTTCTGTTTTTTATTTCCGATTAGATCCAGATCAGGCTCGGCTCGGTCCCGATCTCAATCTCGGTCTCGATCCCGGTCGCGGTCAAAGTCCGGATCGCGAGCCTCGTCTAGATCATCCTCTCGTGCAAGTTCTAAGAGCGGCAAGGGATCCCGTGCTAGTTCGGCGAGCGGTCGCGGCTCGAGGGCCAGTTCTAAAGGCAGCGATAAGGTGAGAAATGATATCTTTATACAACTTAGATCTGAACACAGACCGTCTCCAAAAGACATGGAATTTTTACGCGTCAACTGACAGGACACTGTGTAGTCTTGTCATTTGCAGTTGCGATTTGGGCCCGTTCTTTCGCTTACCATCATGCAAAGCGGAGCTATTATGCTAAACTTATATAAAAAAATGAATGCAAGAATGAGAAGGGCAATGAATGTTAAAGAAGCGAGTGAGGAGTGTAAGGATGAAATCATGCGGCGGCAATTATAGATAGATAATATAAAAATATATACCATGATATTCTGTTTTTTACCGACGAAAATATTTTTAAACGAGAGTCTTGTCTGTCTATGACTGACACGGTAGTTCTAAACAGAGGTACAGAGTTCAACTCAGTTTTGATTCTTCTTCAAAAATTCAATCAGCTCTAACCTTCGGTTCCCCCACAACATAATGACTGACGGCCAAATGTCTTGTATTAGTGAAGAACTATTATTATTATGAATATCGGCCGGTATGAAATGACTTGTAAAAATTAACGCTACCTCCCCTACTGTTACCTAAGAATGATTTGGTTTTTCCTCTGGGTTCTGGAGGTCTGACGTCAGTCCTTAGGTTTAGGTAGCGGACACCGCCAATCCTAATGAATTAGGAAACGGTAAGAAGAAGAAGAGTATATTTTAAAGGCATCTCTTTCGGACAACTGTTGAAATGCTTTTTGAGCAAATAATATTATAAACAAACGCGTAAAATTTTGTGTTTACAGTCAAGGGCAAGTTCTAAAGCGAGTTCTCGCGCATCCTCCCGTGTGAGCCGTGCCAGCAAGCGGTCGTCTCGTGCATCCTCTCGGGCCTCCTCCAAAAGATCCGGCTCCAAGGCCTCTTCGAGAGCCAGTTCTCGCAGGAATTCTGGATCTGGCAGTGGTTCCGGCCGCTCTAGGAGTCGATCAGCCAGTGGTTCTAAACAAGTAATTTTTTATGTTTTTTGCAAGAAAGGTTTTGTTTCATTTTGGATGAAAAGAGTTATGAAAGTCGAAGAAGCGAATGAGGTGTGTAAAGAACGCGTCTTATGGCGCTCGACGCCCACCTGATGTAAAGCGGGTACCGTAGCCAATTAACGCTCGAGATATATTAAGTATCACTCGCGCGATGCTTCCTCTGCTACTTACACAGCAACACCTTGGGAGCTTACTGGTGACCTCACTCACACGCAGGAACACAACAACCCTCTAGGTTGTTGTGTTCCTGCGTGTGAGTGAGGTAGTTGTTATTTGGCTGCGGTTTTCTGTGAGGTGGAGGTACTTCTGCACGTGGTGCACACTGCTTATCAACAGACTAGGCTCTGGCGATAGAGGGGTAGGGCACGACGTTAGCCCAACTGGGGAAGTACCTCCACCTCACAGAAGATGGCAGTCAAATGACAACTCCCTGGAGGAACATTATTTTTGTCGGTAGTGTCGCCCAGAGGCACAGTCCTTATCAATGCATAGTGCATATTCTCCGTACGGCCCACGCATGTCTGCCCGTCGTGTCTTGCTAACAAGCTAACAAATCATTTTGCAATAGGATAGAATTAATTTAATATTAAGTCAGTCTGTATTCTGCTCTCGATCATTAAAATTCCATTTGAATTTAAAAGTTTTAGTTTTTAAAAAGCTTCCTCGCGACTCTTGAAACTTAAGTAATTTTTTTTCCAGGGATCTCGTAGCGGGTCCGCGTCGAGCGCTTCTTCTAGACACAGCGGTTCGGACTGAAAAATGCTGTTATAATGTATTTGCAATTATTAAAATGACTTTGACTCAGATTCTGTATTTTTATTTTATACCACTAGGTGACAAACAAGCTTACGGCCTTTAGTTACAGTAGCTTATGGACATTTGCAACGCCATAAGCATCACTCGTGCGTTGCTGACTCTGGGAAAACCTCAGAAAACTCCGAAATCAACAGCACGCGATTAGCCACGGCGCGTTTTATTAATTACTACATAATTAATTAATTACAAAATAATTAAATACTATCAATTGTGTCTGAAAGCGATTGTAAAGTATAAATACATGAATATATTCTCTTTACATAAGTTTGTGCATTACTTTATCTTACCTTTCTGATAAGTTTAGGTGAAATCAGGTGGCGCTCTTTCTTTTTCTTATCTATTGTCTTACAGACCCATTATTGACTCCCTGGTTTTCGGCCTGCAAAACTACTTGAACACACATAATTGTTACAAAGTGCCTTTATTAAATATTAATATTAGCTTAAAAAGAAAAGTAAAAAATATTGTATTATCATTATTGCTGCTAATAAAAAGATAGTATTCATTTAAAAACAAATATAAGTATTGTAAGTCTCGAACCTGGGACGGGGACATGATTGTCTGTTTCTTAACCAATACGCGAGAATCTGCCACAAATGAATGGACGAAATATTAATATGAATGTAGTTAGCTAAGTATACACTAGAAATATTTTGAACTTAAAATCGTTCCCGTAAAGTTGAAAATCAGTATAGAAGATAATCATCAAAGTATTTTGAACCTAAACGCAGTTGTTTTAAGGTTGCCAATTTTGAACTAAGTGTGTCAATGTGTGTGTAATTAGCAGAATGATGCTTAACATTCATGCGATTTCGACCTGTAAGCTATGTATGCATTTTGACGCCAACCGTACGTTACTCCCGCAGGAAAGTGGCTCTTAGAGTGATACGAGTGGAAAGTATAATTAGTGCGTGCGACTGCTGTGAATGTGCCCCGCATAAAAAAAAATTGCAAAATTGTGAATGTCGTTTTGAAAAAAAAAAAAAAACACATTCCTGCAGGAGTAACGTTCCAACAGGATAATTCTAAATAAATGATGAAAGAGAAATATTGTGTATGGGCAGAGAGCTTATATTGGTGCAAAATTGGGCCGAAAATATAATTTGTGCGTCTTCAGGTTTTCGAGATATTGCATTTCCTGTTGGAGTAACGTTTTGCAGAGTCGTGTATCTCTAAAACTATTGTATGTGCCCCTGTAGAATAAAGATACTCGAGCAGGTCTTCACTTGTGCGTATTTATGATAGAATTAGATTTGAGAATAAAAAAACAAAACATATAATCGTGCTTTAAAAACTCGAAAAAAATTCAAAGCGCTTAAATGAGAAAAAGTATACGCTCACTGAAAACTGTATTCAGTTGTTCCTTCCTTAAAATAACCATGAAAAGTTTCAAAAGTGTACATACATGCGTTATTGAATAATATTACTAAAAATTAATACGACGGTGTCCTAACTTGGACGTCAACATACAAGAAACCGGCTCATGTTGGGTGTAAACCAAAAATTAATAATACAGTAAACATTTTCTGCTTGGAATATTTCGCATATAAGTAGATATAAACAAAACCAAAACATATAAACAACCGATGGTTATCTGACCAAATTCGAATGACTACAAAAAAGCGACGGATTCGTACATATCGATGATCTTCTTCATTGAACGTATTATACCTAAGTCGTACAGTCGCGTTCAAACGTTTGTTGGCAATTATAATAAACTTTGTTGTGGTGGTACCTGTTAGTGAAGACACAGATTTTGACATGGAGCGACTGCTATTATACCCTTCACAACCCAGACCCTTCTTAGGTTATGTCACACGTCTTTCGTAATATAATTTCTTAGACGTGCCGGTTTCCTCACGATCTTTTCCTTCACCGCCGAGAAAGTGATAATTATAAATTTGTACATAAATGTTTTCGGATTTATGTACAAATTTAGTGGTACATACCAACACCAGGATTCGAACCGGGGACCAACAGGTTAATAGGCTGGTTATTTATGCAATAGGCTGTCATTGTTTACAACCTAGGTGGTACCATATATCGTATTGTAATCGAAACTACACTCAACAGATACAATTTATACGTAGATGATACGACTCAATAGTTGAAAAAAAAAAACAATGTAGCAATATATATAGTTTTATTAGTGCACTATACAATTGATTACAATTCAATAAACAAATTATTGTGATTTTGGAAAAGATTTTTTATCACTAAACGTTTTTGAATCAATTCTCAAAAAATCTCAAAACGATTTACATCAAATTCATTCTTATATTAAAAGCGTGTTAAAAAAAACTTTTACATAGCAATACAGTTTTATTAGTGCGCTATTCACTTGATTGCAATTAAGTAACAAATTATTGTGATTGGAAAATATTTTTTTGTCATAAAACGGTATAGCAATGTCAGCGTTTATTAATGTCATTGTAAATGCAAAAAAAAAAGATTTTCATAAAATTCGTTCTTAGTTTAAAAGCGTTATGAAAACAAAAAACAATTTAATCGCAATACAGTTTTATTAGTGCACTATTGACTTGATTACAATTCAATAAACAAATTATTGTGATTTGAAAAGATTGTATTAACACAAAACTGTATTGAAGCAATGTCAGATTTTATCAATTTCATTAAATAACTATTTTCATAAAATTCGTTCTTAGATATGTACCTAAGTATAAAGGAAAAAACACAATAAACATCAATTTACTGTTTCAACTTACAATACACAAAAAAATTGTATTTTAGGATTGCTTTAAATAAACAGTTGCGTCAATTGACTAGGTTAAAACTGTCCCAAAATTTTGTCAAACCATTGTATTGTATAATAAATTAAAAAAAAAGCAAAAATGTTACTACTCACTGAACCATTTTTCGTATGAATCCATTCCATTCAATGTAAAAATATACTTATTTTTATATTATCGTCAATTTTGAATGAGTTTGTAAAAAGTAACAATAATAATTTAATGTGATGATGATGTTTACAGACGTACAATAATATCCTACAAATATATTATTTAGATTT
Organism: Pyralis farinalis; assembly: GCA_947507595.1. Lineage (NCBI taxonomy): Eukaryota > Metazoa > Arthropoda > Insecta > Lepidoptera > Pyralidae > Pyralis > Pyralis farinalis. The sequence goes on along the minus strand of OX382258.1, from coordinate 10,238,109 downwards.
ATGTTACTGTTTTACACAGCCACACTTTCTGAATATTTGAAGGTGATGGTTTTATATCATTTTTCTTGTATATTTAACTACATTACGCTGGTAAAAACTTAACCCAATTGGACTAATTGGGTTCAAATGGAATAAAAATATTGGGATACAAATTCACCACATGTTCGAATTGTATGCGTTTATAATGATTATAATTATAGAGTTTCATGTGAGCCTTTAACCGGTTGTTTACTCACGTAGTTTAAGTAAACAATGTTTTATTTACTATTATGCAATAACGAGAATTAAATATTTGTCATCACATTTGTTCATAAGTAGTTTCACAACATGCACGCAAAGCAGAGCGTGTGGCTTTCATAACGTCTACAGGCGTTTTGAATAACAGTAAAAAATTGGATATCTTTTCAAACTTTGCTTATTGAAAAATTGATATATCCAAAATGTTAATAAAATTCTGCTTGAATTATTTTTAGCGTTCTAACAGCATTTGTTATGTGTATTTTAAAATACATAAAATGAGTGCATTTATTGCCCTTCGATTCACGTCATGAAAAAGAAATACATTTTGTGCACAAACACCTTCCTTTCTTTCCTTGAAGGTAATAATATAAACATGTTTCATTGTAATGAGTCATTAAACCAATGTAATAGAAACTTCAATATTAATGTTATTGTTGCGTAAAAAAGCAATGAACGTATGATATTTTCTGTCGAATCGTCATGATCTTGACTCGTTCTTCTTTCAGAACAACTTTTAGCGAGAGCGTAACTTGTGTAACACGAGCGATGCTGAGATTTCAAATAAGAGGCTATTTAGAAAAGATCAAAGGCGACTCGACTAACCGCTCTTTATACGTGCACATATGAAAATGACTTTAAATTCAAATGGGATTTAGAAAACTCTAAGAGAGAGCAACAGTTGGTGCTTGAAGCGACTGGACTGAGCTTGATTGTTATGAAAACCCTAGAAAAGTTATGCGGTAGACAGTTCAGAGACATTACAACGTAACCAACATGCCTGCTACCTAAGTAAATTCACGAAGTCGGCGCTACACGCAGTAGTAAGGATATTGCACACGAAATTCAGAACAAGTTGGTCTTCTAGTCACTTTTATTGACATAGAGGAAGTTTCCGATAACATTGAATTCCACAGAATACAATTAGCTATTAAGAAATATCAGGTTAGTGAGCTAGATAAGTTGAATAAGTAACATCTTTTAAAAGTACATACATAACACTAATCAACATCAAATCAAAAATTAAGGCCCCTGAAATGAATTATCATTTCAGGGGGCCTTAATTTTTTGAATGAACTCGGATACACTGAGATCCTTTCCCAACACTGACCATTAATCTATAATTGTGAGTCCATAATTACGGTACCGATGTTCCACACACCGGAGCGCTGTTTGAGTTAAATGACATACCATGCTGGCCTGGTTTCCGGTACTCACGATCGCTAAGTCATCGATTTTTCATTGACCTCATTGACAACCAAATTAGCAAATACACGCACATTTATGCATAAACTGGTTTATACATCATAATAACTTGTTTTATATAAAGGGAATGGTCTAAGTAAATATGTGTTAATTTAAAGGCACGAATGTAATGGAAGTTAAAACTTTATTTTGGAATACGCCTTAGACACATTAGGCGGAATTCGTCCGAATTACGGCACGGATATATGTGGAACGTTTATTTTTATTGCCGCTGCTTATGGATTGAAATTACGTCGTATCGATGAATTCGAGTAGTTATATTTACACGACCATGTCGATTGAGTTAAATATTTTGAATACGTTTCACGTAACGTAATCTATGGATGCTAATTTTCTTTTAACGATTAGGATTAGATTTTAAATCACACGATATATATCAACTTACGTGATGGAATCACTGTAATGCATTTTTATAATGGTGAACCGAATTCGGGATGTAATTTAATTTCAACCTATAAGTAGCTAGTAAAAAAGCTTTTCAAGCGTAATTGTGACGAACTTCGGTCGAGTTATTTCGCCAGGTTCGTCGTAAAACTTCAGTGTTTGGAGACACGGTATTGAGAATATGCAGCAGTCATTTTTCACAAATTTCTTTGTAAAAGTGATGATAGTATATTCTCATTATATTTATTACGCTTGTAACTACTAATGCGATTTAATACCATTGAATTGGTACAAGCACCTTTATTTTGACTAGGAGCGTCAATTTGTAAACGAATTATGACATATAGGTAAATACAATAATCAGTATAAATATATTTCTTTATGTACGGTAGAAAACATATCTTTACGTTTTATATATGTATGATATAGGATATCAATGGATAACCTATATTTCTGATGTTCGAATTCTTTTGTTAGGTTCAGGTACCTAGTAGGGAACAAATTGAATAAGTGATAATATACTTTTTTTTCGTTTTAATATAGATAGAGAGATTATTATATAGATAGACCTGTTTCTCTTTTTTTGAGAAAATTTCATAAAAAAAAATTGTTATAATAGGCAGTAAATGGAAACTTGCCCCCTTGTGTGTATATGTTTTTTTTAATTATCAGAGATACATTAAAACTATATGTATTTTAATTGAAAGGTTGTAAAAAATTAAATGTATAAAATTTTAATGTCACGTTGATTACGCTTAAATTTTATTAATAATACACAGACATTCAATTAAAAGTAAATGGAGGAGAGAATATTTTTTTTTAAGAAATGCACTAACTTATCTTTATGACTACATTCTGTTCATCCTATAACATTTAATTTCTTTTTATAAAACTGTATTATTCATAATTTATGATTTCTTTAATCCGAGGAGATTTAACGCGGCATAGGTTATCAACACGTTTTAGGCATAAATCTATTTCATTAGGGGAAAATTTTATTTTTATGATTAATAAAAATTCAAAGTTAGTATTATTAGCTGGCATAAGATTTCAAATTTAAATCTAAGTCTATATGTGTTTAACTCCTACTTAGTTCTTCGGCGATGATATCCAAGTAATGCGACGTAAAGACAGCTTTATTGTGCATGACGTAACGCAGCAACGTTCCTGAGATGGTAGTCAGTTCCCGAGCGAAAGCGGAGAGGCCGACGGGAATCTGTCGGGAACCACCGGCGCATACAAGGATGACCTTTAAGAATTCAAGGATCCTTTGACCTGGAAAGAATTCATAAATTATTTTAAACTTAGTTTGGTCAATTAATCGCATTTCGTGGAATACCAAGTGACTTTAAATTATGCCACATTCGCATATTCTGGTTTTTGGTCTAACTTTGAAATTTTCTTATTCAATGAAACTCAATTAATTTATTAGTATATCTTCACGCCAAGTCCCTTGCGGGGTAGGCAGAGAGAACCGAGCGCCATAAGACGCGGTCCTTGCATACTTCACTCGCTTCTGTGACATTCATAGCACTTTTCATGCACGCTCGCCGGTTCCTGGGGCTTCTGACATCACCTTCTGATAAAACACGACCAATTTGGTCATGGTAGGTTAGTCTCGGCCTTCCTCGGCTCCTACATCCTTCCACTTTTGCATTGTATATCTGTTTCGTCATTCTTTCGTCCCGCATTCTTTCTACATGTCCGAACCAACGGAGCATGCCCTTTCTTATCTTAACACCGACACTCTCTTTTAGACCAACTCTTTCTCTCACGTCTTCATTACGAACGCGGTCAGCAAGCGTTATGCCACAAATTTTGCGCAATGCTCGCATCTCGACCGCATTTATTCTACTTTCATGCTCTCTCTGCCATAATATATAATTTATTAGGTCCGTAGATAAATACTTTTGACATAAAAAACGATATTATAAACCTAATTTTAACTAATTCTACGTGGAGTCGACGACGTGTATCGCATGACATATGGCAACCGCCCTCGGAACTTCCGACACGCGATTCCCTCGAGCCAGAAGTCTTCCTTCATCAAGGTTGGTAGATGATGAGTCGAAACTCATCATCACAAAGCAACTAAAATTCTATGGCGAGATTCCAATTGCTCGAACCACAAGGTGAGGTTATTACTATGGTCACACACAAGCTGGTTTGCCTGATGGTAAGCAGTTACTGTAACCTATGAACAATTGCAACACCAGGGTTGTCACTCGTGTGTTGCCGACTCTATAGAAAAGGGTGATAACGTAACCCTAATAGGAAGCCTACGCTGACTGTTTCTCCGTCTGTCCTCCTTTTAAGAGACTATGTTCTGAACCATTCTAAGCAGATAAAAGTTTCACAGAATATGTTTAAATAATAATGGGTTTCCCGAAAAAACGATCTATTTTTTACTTGTATATCCTCAAAATGGTACATAGCAATGCAATGGTAGTTTTTTATTTTGTATAATTACAAATATTATTTTTAAATTAATAATGTACTTAATATGATTATAATAAATTCTTTTTTTCTAATAAAAATATGACTATTCCCGTATGTGGTGCAAGTTATTTAAAAATCTTTCTTTATCATATATATATTTTTGTTCTTTTTTATTTATGATCAGATTTTGATTCTTCCATCGTTTTATTGAATCATTGATGATACATATTTTTTGTTAAAAAAGTGAGCCAGAAATGTCGGACAGTGCGAAGGTCGGTTTCACTCTTTTATTTACGGCGCTAGCACACTTACCGACATTTTTATCCTCTATGACTGAGATTTTGAATCAATTCTTTTCTGTAGACGCCTTGTACATCTATTTTCTGTTTGACGTAAACCCCTGCCTTACAAGCATTTAAAATAAGGACCCCTTGCATGTCAGTCCTAGCCTAGGTATAGACCCTTGGGCATAGGTATAGGAGGCCCCGTTTGGAAATCTATGATACAAGCAATAAGCAAACACCCACGTTTATGACGTTTTTCTTATAGTTTCGAGAAACTACGCAGATGGAGCCTTTTTAGATGAATATTTCGTTTAAAGACCCACATTTTTTGATTGCCGAAATTGAATATATCTTTAATTGATACAATTACACATTCTACAACATGCACGCCAATGTATTTTTTCATAAGTTGTCAACTTCTGCCACCGGCAACGGCAATTCTTTGGAGAACTTAGCTTTTCTCTCCATAATCACACAGACTGGAGACCGTGCATGTTTTGAACTTACAAGAAGTTAATTAACCGTTATTTTACGAAAGCCAACTTATAAGCAATTTGATAAAATACTTTGTGTGCTTGCGCCACCGATTAGTTCATGCGAACTAGCGTTGGACAGCACCTACCCACTACGGGTAGCAGATGTGTGTCGTCGTTGACTGTGCGGTGGGCGTCTCTACGATTGCGCGCCATTTAGAAGAGGATCTGGCTGCTCTGGTCATTTCTGAACAGAGCAGCCAGGGCAGCAACGGCGGCGATATTTTAACTTTAACTCGCAGTTGTTTAATTTTACGGCAGCCAAATAGCAACTCCCTGGAGGGTTGTTGTGTTCCTGCGAGTGAGTGACCTCACCATGGATGAGGGACAGCGAGGGTGGCAACGCGCTAGCGACATTCTTTTTGTTGCTAGCATTCATAGGCTACGGTAACCGTTTTACATCAGGCGGATCGTATGCTTGTTTGCTTTCCGTCGTATAAAAAAAAGTTGTGTCAATTACAGTTGTTGATTCTGCACATTGCCTAAAAGTTATCAGTATCGTCGGTATACAGTCTCAATCTTCAATGTAGTACTTTTATAACAGTATCAAATGTGTATACTTACGAACGATCTGTCTGACCCTGTGTTCAGGGTCCCGTAGTGATATGATCTGCGTTCTGATCAGCTCCTTAGTGTCAGCATTGAGCGGCTCTTGGTTGAGATTCTCCAGCAGCTGGTCTGTCATCAGTATCACCTCTTCGGCAATTGATGGCAACACTGCCTTTAGTTCACTGTAATATAAACATCAATTATGATAAAAAAATGTTTACGTTCATTTTAGTTATAATACTTTGTGGTGGAAAACATGTCTAGAGCCTCAGAGACGACTTGAGGAGCATCAGTCGCGCGTTTCTATTTCCCACTGCCATCTCATCTTATACGTTCACATCAAGGATGGATAACAAGCAAACGTCGCGCCTTATGTGAAGCGGTTGTTATAGCCTATAACCGCGTGCGATATAAGAAGTATCGCTCGCGCGTTGCCACCCCCGCAGCAACTAGCTTTAATGGGAGCTCACTGGTAACCACATTGACACGCAAATACTTGGTCTTCTGTAACCTCAGTCGCAGGAACATAAAAATCCTTATTTTACGAAGGAATTGCAACATCTATTCAATTTTTTATTTTTCTTGTGCACCAATGTGGTGCTTGAGACATTCAAAGCGTATATCGCTTTTTTTCTTACGTGTCATTAGAGGCGTTGTCCAAGATTATCACAAGTTTGTCTTTCAGCGCCTGTTTGTGTTGCGAAGCCGACGTCGGGTCCGTTGCGCACGAAGGACTGGCCAACAGCACGGAGGCCACGCTGACCAGCCTGTACACTTGGGTGCCCAGCTCGTAGAAACGTGGGGCGTCTAGAGACACCGTCTGTACAGTAAGAAACACACACTTTATTAACTTTGCATTTTGCGGGTCTTGTAATAATTGGTCCAAAAAATATATAAAAAGATTGTTGATACGTTAATATTTTAAGACTGTATGAGTTCACCATTTTTTAGAGGATGGCATTATGCGTATATGTAGTGATGTACATAAACAAAATTTTGCGTACTGATTTCTCCGGAAGCGCTGAGCTGATTATTTACCGCTTTCCCGTAAGTTACCCCTTTTTGGGGGCTCAGCTTGATTCGATCAGTATCTTGTTAGCCGTAAAAAATACGATGCCTTGATGTGAAAGTAGTATAGCTACCCATTCCGCCGGACTCGTAAAAAATCATCGATCAAATGTGTATTCGAGGCTACACTTGACTCCCCTCCCGTAAGACTCAAGTGACTCGACAAAAATATTTTGTGAACTTTTCTGATCAGGAACACCGTTCCTATATGAAATCTATATGTTTGTCTGTCGCTTTTTTTCGAATATTCGAATTTTGACTTCAGATTCGGATTCAGCATAAAAAAGTAGAATAGGAATGTTCAGGAACAACATTCCTATCTCTTAAGGAATATGGTCAATTAGGCCGACAAATAAAATAAAAAAAAGAATTGTTATATAATGGACGAGCCAGGTGTTCCTCTGGCAATGCAAGCTTGCGCATCCTCAACTGATTTTATTATGTGATATTTATGTAGCTGGTCATTATCGTTTCCTCTACCTCAAGGTTGTCTGGAAGAGATTGCTTTGCGATAAGACCGCTTTTTGTGTTTTAATGTTTACTTCATGTATATTTATTGTATTTGGTGCAATAAAATGTATTGTATTGTAGTTGCACTTGGCTACATTTCTGATTTTACTATGTTGTTGTAGTTGTAGTAGTACGTAGTTGGAGAAACCAAAGGGTTTTAAGTAATGAGAACAAAGTTCACATATAGTTTCTCTCGAGGTTACTATTTACAATAAAGGCTATTTTTTTTTAATGTAAAATGTAATTTCCATTAGTGACCGTTTTTTTTGAAGTAGCGCTTGCGTTTATTTACCTCTGGGTAACTGTGTGTTCCATCCCATTCCAATAACTCGAGATAAGCCTTGGCCAAAGTTTGGGCTGTGACGTTTCTGATGATGTTTTGGTCTGTCACAGGAATGCTTAGCCCCGTTTTGTCTGTGTGGCGTTTCAGCCATTCTCTCGTGTGTTGAAGACCATCTGTAATGAGGAATTCTTCGTTATAATCTAATGTTAAGTAGTGTACATTGCTAATCATTATCATATTTATGTATTTCATCATCATACATTTTAGAGTTCGATGGCATTATTTGCCTATTCGAACACGTTAGTCATCTCGAATTCTTCCGTGTTCGTTTTTGTCGTTTTCGTCGTTTCCGGCAGTTTTAGATAAATGTCAGTAGTTAAGCTTAGCAAAGAGAGATAGGGTGTGTCAAAGCAGTCCGTCTGGGAAAATATATCACAAAACATCACAAAAACCGCAGCCAAATAATAAGGGTTGGTGTCTTCTAGGGTTGATGACGATTCCGCTTCCTCATAATGCGGAAGATCACATTTTTTGAAGTTTCTTAACCGTTACCGCTTTACCATAAACGAAAGTTAAACCAATTCTATTCCGTTGCCGTTTCCGCATAGATTAACAGGAAAATAAGTAAGAGTCATTTTATTAAAAACCAAGCCGCTCAAAGGCCACAGATTTAGCTGAAAGACTGACATCTATCGACAATAGCCGTGACCGACTGCTCGACTCGAGATAGAGAAACCCGGCCATAAACAGGCGACGGTCGAGGTTGCTTGACCTGGGTGGTCGGTTAGAATGACACGCGCTTCGATGCCACCCAGCTCTCAATTATGTTATGCATATATTTATTATGTACAGTGCACTGCACCGGCACTGTTTAGAACGAGCCGCCTCTGGATACAAAATTAGACTTATTTCACATAACACATATACAAAAATAACTATAAACTATGTGGTTTTTATAAAGACATGTTGCTTATATATGGAGTACCTTCAGATAGTTGTAGCATTTCGTCAAACTTGGTTCGTTCGTATTGCACGCTCTCTTTTTGCACGTGCGGTCGTATTATTGATATCAGTGTGTTAGCCAAGTCCAGTTTTAGTACTTCTAGCGCTTCTAAAATGGCTCGGAAGATGTCCACCTAGAATAAAAAAAAAACATTAGTAAATATTGTATCTAACTAGTTCGTAAATCGAACTCCGCTTTAGCAATTCTCTTACTGGACCTCGAAGCACTATAAAGTTTGCATTTCAAAACGGAGACATCAGGACCCCCATTAGCACGTAACGTGGTCCAAGACTCGTAAGTAGACTGCTTGCGAAGTTTAGCTTCTCTATAAGGCCGATTAAACCACGGACGTTTTTGGCACCCGCAGCAGCCATTAAGCGATTGTGTATATCCAATATCGCCTCAGATTCTGCGGTAGTACAGGTGTCAATGCCCTCTGATTTGAAACAAAGTTGCCTTTTACGGGTACATTCCATCATCCATTAGACCGGCTAGATCATTGCATGTTAAATACTTCATGATTTAGTTTACATCTTTGTAAGTTCTGCAATTTGGAAAACATACTTACTGTATCAGTGAGTGCAGTGATATCGTTTATCATTTCGTCCCTGGCGGGTGCCGCTAATTTTGCCATCAGGTCGATGACAAACTTGGCGTACTTAGGGAAATCTAAGCTGTTGTTCTCAGCTTGCTGGCGGATAAATTCAGCGTCTAGCACCTCGTCGATCATTTCCCTGATGCGGGTGTGACGAGGCAAAAGAATAGAAAATAAACCCTGGAAGTAATATAATGAGTGATATATATATATATATATATATATAAGAATTGACAGTAACTGCAATCAAAAATCATACAGTACTAAAAAGAATAACGTTTGATTTGAAGAGATGCTTTCAAGAAATTAGTCATTGGGCATTCGCTAGTTGTCAATAAAATACAATAATTATCAATTTGGTACCAAATTTTCAATTGTCACTTACCATTAGGTAACACACATGCAGGCAATTGTTGTATTTTATTTTCTACATGCTCATATGGCCCGTAAGTGGTGCACCCTGCCGACTAATAAACGAAGCACCGGACTGTTTTTTATAAGAGGGAGGCAAGCATGATGTATGTCATCTAATGGTAAGTCATCACCACCGCCCATATATTCAAAAATACACAATACCTATTTAAAATTATAATCAAAAATATCAAAATGCAAAATAGGGATGGATTTTTTAGGATTGGTTATTATTTATTTGTTAAACATTCTGACTTAGGTTATTTATTTTAGTGATGACACAAAAATATTACTGAGATTACCTTTGTTCATACTCCAGCATTAACATGGGATCCAATCAATTGTTGGCTGATTTCTTAGACTTTCATAACGGATTACTAGTAAACCTTTGTTGCCTTACCAAAAAAAAAAATAGTTACCTGTTTAACATCTTCTAATAGTACAATAGCTTGCTTGTACTCAGGAGGGTCGGAATTGAGCTGCTCTCTCAATATGTCAAAGTATGCTTTGTGCATAGTTTCTTTAACTAATTTTTGGTAGCTGAAAAATTGATAGTAAGGTTTATTGATTGAAAATAATCCAATATAACATTGGTAAATGTTTACTACAAGGTAAAGACTCACTATAGAAAAACAAATATATCTATCTATAGCTTCACGCCAAATCCCTTGCTGGGTAGGCAGAGAGAACCGAGCGCCACGTGACTCGATCCTTACACACCTCACTCGCTTCTTTAACAATTATTGCTCTTCTCATGCACGCTCGCCGGTTTCTAAGGCTCCTCACATCACCTTCTGATAGTACACGACCAATTTGGTCATAGTAGGTAAATATTGGCCTTCCTCGGCTCCTACATCCTTCTACTTTTAGGTTGTATATCTGCTTCGTCATTATTTCATCCTGCATTCTTTCTACATGTTCTAACTAACGGAGCATGCGTCTTCTTACTTTAACACCACGAATATGGTCTACAAGCGTTAGGAATTTTGCGCAACGCTCGCATTTCGACGGTCTTTATCCTACTTTCACGCTCTCTCTGCCATACCAAGCTCTCACTTCCATAAGCGTTGGGACTGGCACTGCATTGTGTATAGCGAGCTGTGTATGTTATGGTACCCACTTTACATCAGGTGGGTCGTATGCTTGTATATCTCTCCCCACATAGTAAAAAAAAAAGACCGCACAGAGGCCTGCAGCATATCAAGAAGGTGTGTACGTTCAGGAACTCAATTGGCAGCAGAACCAGCAAGAACCTACGCAAATGCAAATCTATTTAATTTACAATGCTTATAGTATTTAGTATTGGCTAATTTAAGGAAATAAATAGTTTGTGTTAGAAATGGTAAAAATCAGAAACCTGTACAGGACATATTATGTCAAAGTATTTTACAGAAACATCAAAGAGCTGAAATGAATTTCATAATATAATGGTAAAGAAAACATTACGATTGCTCAATTAAAATCTGTGATGGACTGTGTGATCCATTCAAAATGTCATAGATGCCTAGATTTTTATCTTGCCCTTCTTGTATTAATATTTTTTTGTAAAATACTAAAACAAGAATTATGTTTTATTTTGGATATAAAATTTAACAGAGTCAGTTGCTCTGTGAATAAAAATTGATTAATAAATATATTGAACAATTACTTCATCCCATTGTGTTTGACAAATTTTTGGAATTCTACTATGAATTTTGTAGGAAAGTTGAATTTCTCAGTATGATCTTACTAGGTTCTGCTCTCAGCTTCACCCGTGCAAGGTCCTTTATCACAATAATAAGTAGCTTGTCATTATGATTTCTTCAGGCGTTTAGCTGTGAAAGGAACAAACAAATAGGCACAGTTAACAGTAAATTTATAATATTAGTGTATACCTGTTATCAGGGGGTTCAAAAGGCTCCAACTTGAAATCTTGATCAACAGCTATGTCATGGGCAAGGGCCATGTTCTGCATTCCATGTGCAGCTTTCATGATATCCTCCAAAGTAACGAATTTTGGTGGCGACGCTCCCGTAATGGTGGAACCTCGTACACGGAACTGGATTGGCTCACTTGCATAGTAGCTGCTGCTACTGGATAGTAAAATAAAGTTTATAATGATACATGAAAATATATTTAACCAACACAATATTATCTTTGGGGATAATGCAAGTCTGCAAATATACCATAGATAAAGGGTGCAAATCTACATCACACTTAGTTTTCATTAGTTTCTTATTTTTATAGGCTCATTTTGACACAGAGCATCAATTTATATGTTCACATCTCAGAATACAGAATAAACCAGAAGGAGCCTACAGTCGATAATACATGCGGTCCGCTGTGTCCAGAAACATTTCGCAATCCCCCGCACTCCTCATACTTCCCACCCGTACAGTATTGCTAGCTTAGTGAGAGTTCGCCTCTTTTAGGGTAAATTAAAAGTGTTATATTAATATAAAAGATGTTATATTGATATACTGTTATGCATAAAAAAATGCTTTAGTAAAATAAAACACAAGTAATTTACAAAAATATGTCTTGTTTACTTAGGTACATTTTGTTGTACTAATAATATTGCCGTTTTGATTCTGAGGTAATCAATACATTTTTACGTTTCGACAAATAAAAAAGTCTTGCTCTTTGCTTTTATAATTTCATCAGTGGGGAACTGAAATTCCATATATAATAATTAGAATAGTTTTACACAAAACATTTTTGTAAAAAAACTACTATTTACACAATTTCACATATGCAGACTATATACCAAAAACATTAGTTTAGTATTTCAATCATTATTATTAAGTCAATAATTATTATTTATTTCAGGCAATATTTATATTAAAAGATCTCAAATAATGTAAACACTCAAATATCGTAAATACCTTAAAATTAAATAAATGTATTTACATATTTTATATTAATCAAACTATTTGTTAATTACTTAATATGCATTTATTATTTATATATAAAAAACTTTATAAAAAAGTAGGGAAAAGAAACCAGTAAAACTGGCAACATGAACAAAATGGACTCGCCCAAATTGTTTACCACTATCAACGAGTAAAAGAAATTCATTATTTAAATAAAATGAGATGTAAATGCGCTAGTTACACATGAAATGTGATCCCATCTTGTTTTTTTATGCTTCTAACTGCATTCTTGCAGGTGAGAACCGCACAAGACGGCATTATTTAATAAAAACTATCGAGAAATTTTTACGCGTAATAGACACGGTGGCCAAATATATACTAGTCGACCAAATTGCAAACTACTCTCATTGAGAGTAGTTTGTATGGCTTCAGTTTTGGGCGTGTTTGCGGTTTCTGGTTTATTCTGTATTCTGAGGTTCACATATTGGTAATAATAGATTTATGTCAAAGTAATCTTTATAGTTGCATGTATATAATCTTTATACAGATTTGAGTTCATCACAAAGTTATAAAAAAAAACCTCATATAATAAGATCTGTAGTATTGAAACCAAATAATATTGTACAATATATTATTTAATCATCAAAGTAGAACATGCTATACAAAATCTGACCATAAGCTATTAAAAGTATAAAATAATTTACGTCAATTGTTTTTTAAACATAGAGATGTTTGTCTTTTTCAGTGAAAATAAAATTAATTTTTCTTATTAATTTTATTTTATTTTATTTCAGAACGAGCCAAGAAGGCCACAACTCATCTCATCTCATTGGGTTTATAGTAAACCATAGCAAACATTCTTTTTTTAAACAGCTTTTGTTTATTAATAATAGAGACAACATTGATTGATAATTTTTTAATTAGTATGTGTTCGTAAGTGGCGCGCCGAAGGTGCCGATAGAAGGTATTCTATTATTTAGACATTTTCTTTTGAGTTCATAATAAATGAAATTTTATTCTTTCCGTAAATGTTACAGAGTTGTCAATGTCAATGTTCTTTCAAGGTCGTTCAACAAAGATTGTGATTTTTTTTAATAATCAACATTATGAGTAGTTGCTTAGTTTTATGAACCTGCAATAAATACTTAATAATGTTATGTGAATAGTCAATTATTTTAGAAAAATAACTTATGTCTTAACTGGCTTTCAGGTCACAGATGCTGTGAATGAAGATACTCCTGACCTACGCAATCTTTCAAAGTCGACAATAAGGTTAGCCTTATTGTAACATTTGTATTTCAAATACGCAAGTCGCAAACGACGCAGCTCCTTAATAGCCAGGTAGTACATAATTTTGTGTTGCAAAAAATAATTGCAATAAAAGAATATTGCAGATAAGTGAAATTAATTTATTATCAAGATAGACTTAGGTGAACAAAGGCAAATTTACTAATATTAAGAGCTATTAAAATATATTATTTTCATTAATTTATGTATATTTGAGTAGGCCCACAGAATTTAATGTTTTTTAAAAAAGAAATAAGCACTTTTTTTTGTTATTTTACAGGACACATCTACAGCGCATGAGGATGCTTTGTGAAACACATGACCGGAGCAATCAGGGCAGCAACGGTAGCGGGTGCATGCGGTTCACATTTCAGATGGTGAACAACTTGCAGAGACGACTGCAGCAGCCGAGGCAGAGACAACTGGGGTAGCCATGGCAATGGCGGCATGCATCTACTAACGGTAGTGTGTGGGTGCCGGCCAGCAGTAGTTCGCATGAACTAATCGGGAGCGGAAGCACACAAAGTAGTTTCGCTATGTGACTCAGTGGTAGAATAACAATCCTCCGAGAAGTTGTTATTTTACTACCATCTTCTGTGAGGAGGATGTGTTTCCTCAGTCAAGCTGCTTTGATGTGCAAGCTCTCTTTCTCTTTTATTAGAAATTAGGAAGGTGCAGCATCTGTAGATGAGGTTTGCTTTGACTCTAAAGATAACAATGAGCCATTTAAACCACTATATATATATATATATATATATATATATATTCATACTGTCTATCTAATACATATATTAATAAGGTTTGGCACATCCCACAACTAGTTGGATAAATGACCTCAAGCGACTGAATGCAGAAAGTGTTAAATTACACACAACAGAAAGTATTAAGGACATATGGTGGAAAGTATTAGGGAAGGAGCATTGTTTTGGGGTCTAGATTAATTGAACTAGTTACGAATCTTTAATTTTTGAATATCATATACAGTTGTACCTACAGCTAAGAGCAGATCCCGTTTCACACTCGAAAGTTTTTTATTTTGATTGTATGTAGATTGTAAGTCTACCTATGGTATAAGAACGGTACAAGGGCCAAAGTGTAAAGCTTGATATGCAATTAGCTGTACTGTAACATTTAGACAACAAATATTTCAAAGACCTATTGAAATTGTGCTCTGTAAGTTGTTACCAAATAAACAAAATTTATATTTTTTCATGTATATATATATATATATATATACAACTAGCTTTTACCCGCGGCTTCGCTCGCATTGATAAAGAATATATATTTTTTTTAAATAAAAAGTATTCTATTTTACTTCTGATACCTCCAAGAATATGTGTACAAAGTTTCATGATGATCGGTTCAGTAGTTTTCGCGTGAAAGCGTAACAAACAAACGGACATTCACATTTATAATATTAGTAGGATGTAGTAAGTTGGAGAGTATGCAATGGAACCCTAATACATTAAGACCTGACTAAAAAAAAATTGAAAATAGCCACAACTTTGTGATGAACAGTTTCCATATTTTCAAAACCATAATACAAATATTATACAAGCGCAAACAAAGGTGTAATGTAAATTTGCATGCTGTGGAATTTCAACAAATATATGCTGTGTACCAAAAATGTTTTCGTGTCAAATTTTGTTTCATTATTTTACAACAAATCACGGCACCAGGATGAATAGGATAATTATTGTGAAAAATGAATCTGTTAACATCCAATAATATATATCCATAAACTTTTGCCCTGTTTTATTGCCTTGATATTTTTTAAATGTCTGTACAACTTTTAATTTTAAAATATAATTAAATGTATTTAAAATAATATAGTTGCAGAAGTTCTGATCTCTATCAAAACAGTTACTCAAGTAGTTACTTAGTAACTGTTTTGATAGAAATCAGATTTAGTATGTATGTACATATCAAACTAAACACTTAATTCATTTACACACATTCTATTTGACAATTTCAAACTAAATGCATGTTTTCATTTTGCCAAAACATAGTAAAATCATTGAATCTAGATGCATGTCTCATCAAAACATAAGTTTTTCAGTGTTACCTAATTTACATTTTCTTAATTCACTTCAAACAAAGAACAACGTCAGCTGATCAAAATGGGCGATCATGTTTTTATTTACTACTTATCATTCTACTACATCATTGCTAGCTTCAGAAGATTTTAGACAGTTAAAAAGTAATTCTTTTAGTTTTTACAAAACTGTCATGAGACGCATGTAATTGTACGTAAGAATTACGTCACACAAATAACGTACCTTGAACCTGTAGGCTGGGAGGGAATCTGCGTATTCTTATTCCCTTTGTCTGCTCCTTGGGATTCTGAACCACTTGGTCCTTCGCGCTCACTCATCGTTAATAATCGCTTATCTGGTCAATATATCATAGAAACCTTTCTCCAACCTATATAAGGCAGAATACATGAAGGCACTACTTCAAAAACCTCTAATCATGTTGCTATACAATCACTGTGATTCATAGCAAAACATAACCTATTTTTCACAACAATTAAACGTAGGAATATCAGTTTTTTTCTTTTGTCGGTAATATATTATTTTATTAGGATTAATTTCATGGAAAAGTTGTATTTTTATGCATTCTTTCGTGTTTTTTTTCGTACAAGCACCTAAAATGTAAATGTTTTCGTTTACTTGACAATTTAACTGTTACGTACGTTTCATACCGTAGGTAACGCGTAGGTATGTATATAAGTGTCAGTGTCAGACGGACAGATCACTTGTTTTTGGTTCTTTTTATCCCCGAGGCGAACGGCAAAGGAATCTTAATTCTATGTTCCAGCTTCAGGAACTGTGCTGAAAAAATACTTGGGAAGGGTACCTAGACCCAATCAACCCAGTTTAAATACCACCCGTAAAACGATAGTGATTTTTACAAGGTTTTGTTGATGAACTTATTCACGTCTTCCAAAACGTGCATAAACGTATTTATATTTGAGTTTTTTCATTACTGTATAATTTCACTAGCACTTATGTTACAAAATACTATCGAAATTGTCACATAAAACTAATTTTATACTGAATTGTAAAAATTTCAAGTAGAACAATATCACTCGTCAAAAGCGCGGGAAGAAGTCCCAGACAGATCACTCAGATTCTCAGAGTTTTTTTAATTAAGTTCTTCTCATGCATTGGGACAGGCAAAGGCAGAGCCATGCAGCCATTGTCTTAATTTACTTTTTATATTGTAGTCAAGTATTCAGTTCAAAACCATTTCAAAGTCTTCTTTATTCCAAATGTTAAAGCTTCAGGAACCCTGCTGAAAAATTACTCGGGAAGTGTACTATTACGGGGCGGATCAGGAAATAATTAAAAAAAATATATATTTAACACACGAAAATAATGTAATAAAGAAACAGAGAAAATTACTTGTATACCAACCCGGTCTGTCTAATTATAATTGAAATTAATGTGCATCGATTGCATTGACCTATTGCATTGACGTCAATGCAATAGGAGAGTCGGCGATTTATTTTACAATACTCGCCCGTGATTGGGCCGATATAATAATTCTCAGATCAGAATTATCCTGAGTTTAAATACCACCCGTATAAAGGTAGTGATTTTACAAGATTTTCTTCATGGACTTATTCACGTCTTCTAAAAAGTTCATGAACCATATATTTGAGTTTTTTATTACTGTAGAAGTTCACTAGCATATATTTTACAAAATACTGTCAACATTGTCACATAACGTTAATTTTATACTGAAGCGTAAAAATTCCAATATTTGCAACAAAGAAGAAGTCGATTCACAGAATTATACCTACTGTCCATTTCATTAAACTTTTGACCGGTAATAATTTTAATGCGTCAAAAAGAGACAGGCACCTATCAAGTGTTGCGTATCTCATAAATCCGAAAGAGATAGAATGATCTGCCAAAAGTTGCTTTAATAAAATGTACGCAGTATAGACTTGACAAGCGCTTACAGCAGAACAGGAACAAAGTGCACGCAAATAACATGGTTACCAGACTGTGTAAAATTTACCCCACTGATGCGTATTGGCAATTTCAATTTTACAATGTACCGAGTTAACTGTTTACCATAAGAAACTTGCATAGGAAGTGTATTGTGTGCTACAATAATATACTCATAATATGATATTAGCATAGTGAAAAAAAATGAATAAATCGAAACAACCATTTTTACAAACAAAGCAATAATACTAATTATAATATTAATACATATACAACCTTTTTATTGTCTTTGTACATAGCGATCCACCACAATGTAACACTTTAATTCAACCCTTTTTTTTAATCAGTAATATTACAACATACGTATGAAAACGAGTCTCTCAATAGATCAACAAACACATTTGCACTTTAACATTATTAGAATAGTGATTTTACGCAAATAGGGTTTACGCCAATGATATTGTATTTAAAGATGACGTATATTCATACTGCGCGTCGTTTTGTTATTGTTCCACTACGACATTATAGTACTTACTTACTAAGCGTATATAGATTACAACAATGAAGAGGATAGATAATACGGAACGCATGATATAGAGAGAGATAGCTATCTGTCAAGAGTTGCGCTTGAAATACGTCAGCGCATCATAGAATAGCGCATATTAGACCAATTGGGTTAATTTCATTGCCTCAGTTTTTGCGCGCTAGTCCGACATCTACTTTTTTTTAATACAATATCATTGGCTTACGCAAATTTTACTGCATAGATCTATTAATTAATAGTAACCCTGCGTTAGTTTAAATAAAATCTGTGAATTCATTTGAATAAGGATAGAATGATTGGTCAAACCTAGCAGAGTTATATAAATGTAGACAAATTATATATTTTTTATATATTTTATATATTTTATAATTCAAATACAAGAGGTGACATGGTAGATACTAAATATATGTATAGATAGTTAAAATAGACGTAGACCAGTAGACCGCATTCGCAATGATGAGGTTAGAAGCAGAGTTGGTCTGGAAGAGAGCGTCGGTGTAAAAATAAGAAGAGGCATGCTCCGTTGGTTCGGACATGTAGAAAGAATGCAGGATGAAAGAATGACGAAGCAGACAGAAGCAGACATTGCAAAAGTGGAAGGATGTAGGAGCCGAGGAAGGCCAAGACTTACCTACCATGATCAAATTGGTCGTGTTCTATCAGAAGGTGATGTCAGGAGCCCTAGAAACCGGCGAGCGTGCATGAAAAGAGCAATGAATGTTAAAGAAGCGAGTGAGGTATGTAAGGATCGAGTCACGTGGCGCTCGGTACTCTCTGCCCACCCCGTAAGGGATTTGGCGTGAAGTTATAGATAGATAGATAAAAGATGAGATAAGATAATAGATAAAAATACTATATAGACCATTTGTAAAAAAATCTATCCGTGCCTGAGAGGCACATAAACACGACATACTTACATTTTTTTACAAACATATTAGTGTTTATTTCATAGAAATTGTTTCTTGAAATCAATGTTATTGGATCGATTTTTCAACATTGTGTATTTATATAAATATCGTGAGAACGTAACAGATGTCGAATATTCATAGTCGCATTTACATACACGGTTTTTTGTTAAATCTAATTTACAAAATAAATAGGGATTACTCCATCTTAAAATTAAACATATTGCGTAATTTTTTTCAAGAATTAAGTAACGGAAATTTAATTAGTGCCATGAATGATTTAGAGGTAAATATTAGATGAAGGTAACATTGTTTAATTATCATCGGATTCTCGTAGGCACTTAACACCTAACTGTATTGCGCATCATGGTTTTCATTAGACTTAAACTAAATCTGCAATTGATTAAGGATTATCCTTTTACATATTTTACTCAAAAGTCGGTAACTGCTACGGGTCTTTAATTCCCTGGTTCACTATTTTCCTCTAACTTGTATAATGGTATCTATCGATTACATTACAATTTCGTATAATGGCAAATAGTTCAGCATTTTTATTTCATGTCGCTTAGTTTTTGACCTTAATATAGCAATTTTCTTCTTGCGTGACTCAGCCTGTAAAGTTTTCAGTTTCAATTCAATAGTAAGCTTTATTTTTCATGGTTGTAATGTAGTGACCATCGTTATTGCAGGCCCTGGATGATCGGTCTGAAAAATAAAACAATTTAAATTTTGTAATGCATTATTACCATGTAATATCAACAACCTAGTACTAAGATTATATTAAAACTACTGTCAATACTATAATTTAATTGAGCTTTAAACATCTAAGAGTTTAAAAATCCAGAAAATATAATATGCTTGATTAACATTTTGCGGTAAATATAATTGATATAGAATAATCTACACGACTTAACTCCGTATCTTTCACAATTATCTATATAATATAATCAAACCATCAACATTACGTCAACCCATATTCACTCCATTACTGGAGTACGGGTTCTCATTTCAACTGAAGGAGTTTAGAAGATATGTCACGCAACTACTCAATTGAGTATTGGTGTAGGACATTCCTTTATATTGTTTTCACCAAGTTTCCTCAAGATTTGGTAATTAATTTCGATGAAATATTTTAAAAAGTTTTTGCACTTCAATATATATCTATATATATATATACGACTAAAATGTAATTATGTAAAATTTCAAGTCTGTACGTGAAACTTTCTAAGACAGACTAGCAGTCGGACAAGCAGCCATGTAAATCATCCAATTTCGTTCCTTCTTTTTTAATACCTTACCAATGGTTTAATTTACCATTGTTATTTTGGTTGGATGAATTACATGCCTGCCTGTATTATTTATATACTAGCAGACGTTGCCCTGCCCGATAATATTAAAAGTTTCCGAGGACATGACTGCAGCGCCACTTGTTGAATTCAGTTCAATTGTGAATCTAAACCATTCTCGAATCCACTTAAACACACACAAAAAAATATCATAACCGGTCCAGCCGTATGAGAGGCCTTCAGCGACATACACGAGGACAGAAGAACTATATATATAAAGATAGATAATATCATGTCTGCGATTTTAATAAAACCATATAATACAGACAGGCATATAAATCCAATTCTATTCTTCTTTTTTCCTTTTCCCAACCTTATGAATATACACAGTAAAACGGTACTCACAGTTTCCAACTAGGACTCCATTGAGTCATGATCTTTGGAAAGTAGATATAAATATATTTTTAGTAAGTATATAATCTTTCGTACAAGTAATATACATATGTCCAAGTATACATGTATACAGGATGGTCCAAAGAGTGACGTCAATAATTTTTTTTAGATTCCTCACGCATGGGTGCATCCGAAAATACCCCATGTATGTTAAGCGATTTTTCGTAGTTTAGAAGTTATGATTTTTTTATAGTAATTACGAAATTTTCTACTAGAGCTACTTAAAAAAATCATAACTTGTTTAATAGTGATAATTTTTTCATTTTTTTTTCTGCAACATGAGTGCCTTGTATCACTCTTTCTTACGTTATAATCAACTACAAGACTTTCTTTAGTAACAGTTATTGAAAAAAGGGTCGAAAGTGAAAATTTTAGGTTTGAGTTAGACGAAGTAAAATTTTCATGATTCTCTTAAAAATACAAAATGGATGTTTCGTAGGTTCAAAGTACCTTTAAAAAATTTACCAATTCATCAGCTTACCTAATAATAAAAAAAAAGTTATTCTTAATAGGCGATTTTACGATGAAATCGGCTTCCAAACCTAGTCAGGTAAAAATACGTCAAAAAAATAATTGTCCATATTATTAATTGTTGTAGCTTTTTTCATCATAATGTCAGCAATTAGTTTAGTAAGGCATAATGAAGAGCATTCACATAATTTCAGATTAAACAAATGCTCCATTGACAGTTAAACAAATGCTTTTACAGTTTTTTATTAATACGGTTATTTTTATTTATTTTTAGGATAAATAAAAAATAAAATCGTTTATTTGAATTAATTTATTACAAACGATTTTCAAAATGACGCCCTTCAACTTCGATACACAATCGGCAACGTCTTAAAAAATTATCTTTTAAACTACGGAAAGCGCTTGAATTTTCTGTGACTTTTGTCGCTGCTTCTCTTAATTTTTGTCGAAGTTCTTCGGAATTAGTCTCCCGGGCGTAAACTACTTCTTTGTAGTTACAAATGTTAACTTACGTGATGGTCAATATTGGAACTAAGAACTTATCCAAATAAATTTGTATTGACTCTTCCGAAATCTGTGTTCTTTGAAATGTTTGGAGCATATGCGACTGTATTTACTCGGCTCCCAATTCCGTCTCCCGTATCAAAAATCCACGCATTACACAGTGACGACTCTAGGAAATCTTCATCTGAGAATAAACATGTTAACATTTTCAATTTAAAAAAATATACATTGTAATGAAAAACATGAATAAAGAAGTCTACGAAAAGTAAAAAGGTTAAACAAAAGTGTCTGCACCCATATAATTTACTCATAATTTCGTGATGTTTCCCATACTTTATAATTTAATAATTCGGATAAATTGAAAATACAACAGAAAATGGCTGACGGGTTAACCACAGACAACCTACAAGATTTAGGCGGTTTTTAGTAGAAACACTCCTTGTAAATTAAATTATTCCGATATTTTCATTGGTTTTACGTTATTATACAAACAATTTATTTAAAAACTACTTGTGTATCTAATTTTTGCAATATACTTGATAACAACAATTAAATCTTTATACTTACGTATGAAAGGTTATGTTTATGTATTTTTGTTATCTCAGGCTTTTGCATCCTTTTGCACAGCAACATATCATTGTTAAAGTAAAAATACAATCCTGAATCGAGCAAAGGAACACAAACACACACTTATATTTCGCTTAAATTCGGTAAATTCCACAAACAATTTGTTGTACCAAAGGGAACGAACTGTTTGTTTTGGGAACAAGCTCGAGTTAGTGCCCTACACAAAATAGTGATACTATGACAGGGACAAAAATATGTCATATGTCTCTTTATTTATTATGCGGAACTGTACATACATCTATCACGTTCAATTTTGGTATTATTATTTGCTGGTCAAGTCTGGTTATGTTTAGTCAGTCTGATTCTGACTTCAGAAGCTGAATAATTTTAAAACCTGAAACCGAACAAAACTACGTACCTACTTACATCCACATTAATATCATAAATGTGAAAATGTATTTGTTTGTTTGTCATTATTTCAGCTCAAAATGGAGTGATGAATCAATCGATCAGGTGGGGGTATTCACATTGACTATTAAAGCACTACTTATATTGACTATTCGAAACGGATCGAAAATTTTCACTCAGATTCCATTTTCTCTAGTTGTCTACTGTCCATAGACTTCGGTAATTGAACGGAATTTAAAAATAAAACCGAAATAATTATAATAATTTGATTATCACACAAAACATTTTTGGAAAATTGCAACTATATTGCGACTAATTACATGGATGCCTTGGAGAGGAGGATTTGAAAGCAATCTTTTCGTCATGGTTATTCAATGTATTGAATTACAGTATCACGAAGCATTTACGCTATCAATATTTAAGTTTAAGCTACGCATTCCAGCACCGTAGAAAAAAAAACTAATTTTACAGCGATAATGTAATATGCCTCAATATTGCTTCAATTTCTAACTACACTCATGGAGTCGTGGATTGCATGATAATTATTGATAGTGTAATATGGTTTAGAAGGTTCATATGAGAACGACAGGTTCCAAATTCAAATGTAGGTACTCATA
Organism: Pyralis farinalis; assembly: GCA_947507595.1. NCBI lineage: Eukaryota > Metazoa > Arthropoda > Insecta > Lepidoptera > Pyralidae > Pyralis > Pyralis farinalis. Next base: position 10,214,694 of record OX382258.1, on the reverse strand, counting down.
ATACTATTATTTTTATTTGTTGTAGGAACAGTAATTATTTTATTTAACCTGCATTTAAACATGTCTATATTAAATGATTTTTATACAGAAATGTATAAAGGCGGACTTAATTAAATAATGCAACCGATCTGGATAGTCAATAATAAACACATAGGGCCACTCTTATACTTTCCCAGTTCTCTAGCTCTGGGACCCCTAAAAGATACGCCTCTCTGGGACACTTCTTTGCCCTTAGACATAGACGTAATATTTGGTGGTTCCAGAAACACAGAAATATAACTTTCGAAAAGATGCTTATTAGAAAGACGAGAGGAAAGTAATACAGAGCCTATATTGAGAAGTCGAGACTTAGTAGACCTTACAGTCAACAAATGCTAGTCAAAGGTAAGTACAAGTTAAATTCCTTCAAGTTTAAAATGGAATTTGAGAAAAAGCAATCCGCCGGCAGCGCTGCGTTTGCGTAGGTAAATTAGTTGCCGGGAGTCGGCGAGTACCTAGTTCTCTGTCTGAACAAGTTAGATTGCCTCCTTTGCTATCAGAGCTTCTTTCATTTTTCTCATGAAATTATTTAGTTGCTTGCATGCTTTCTTTCCTGGTGTTTGTGTATGGAAATCGGCAATGAAATTCATAAGAATAACATCATACAGTTATATACAAATAAAAAAAAAATCGGCCAAGTGCGAGTCGGACTCGCGCACAAAGGGTTCCGTACCACTGTCTATAAAAACGGCAAAAAAATCACGTTTGTTGTATGGGAGCCCCCCTTAAATATTTGTTTTATTTTAATTTAATTATTTATTCTTAAAGTGAATATATAACTAAATATTCTGTGAATATTTCAAGCGTCTACCTGTTGCCGTTATTAATATTAATATTCGAGCAAAAACGAGCAAAAAAATTACATTTGTTGTATGGGAGCCCCCTTAAATATTTATGTTATTCTATTTTTTAGTATTTGTTGTTATAGCGGCAATAGAAATACATCATCTGTGAAAATTTCAACTGTCTAACTATTACGGTTCGTGAGATACAGCCTGGTGACAGACGGTCGGACGGACGGACGGACGGACGGACGGACGTCCGACGGACGGACAGCGAAGTCTCAGTAATAGGGTTCCGTTTTACCCTTTGGGTACGGAACCCTAAAAAACGAGTGTGCTTTAGACCCAGCGAACTTATAGACCACACGACTGAATTAAAACTTCTTTAGCTCCATAGTGTGATACAGACAATAGGCCTGCACTGTGTCTTACATATACGAAACTTAACTCGCTATGAAAGAAAGAGAGAAAGAAAATGTGTGCTCGCACCTCTCTCTCTTGCCCCTACAGTAACATACGAAACGTAACTCTCTCTCTTTCTATCTTCACTAACTTATGTCTCCTCAACTTCCGTTCGCCTCGCCCGATTACACTTTTCGTAACGCTCTCGTCACGCATTCACCAGCTTACTCCCCAAGTCAAGCGTGCATAAAGAAGTTTTACTTCAAAACCTTACACTTGCTCTCTGCTAATTAATATAGGAGCCAGGGCAAAGAGAGGCAGGGCACATCAATGCAGCTCGACTAGAGAAGTACCTTCATGTCACATAAAATGACAACTCCCCTGTGGGCTGCTGTGTTTTTGCAAGCAAGTTAGGTGATCAGCATGCCTCGGAGTAGTCGTAGAGTTAGCAGCGGGAGTGACAACATGATACTCCTTGGAATCAAGTTTATTATGGTATCGGACAGAGTATATAAAGTGTCCATTGTCCGCCGTAACAATTTCACATCAGGCGGGCTGAACACTTGTTTGTCACCCGACGGAGTATTAATGTGTCCATTGTCCGCCGTAACAATTTCACATCAGGCGGGCTGAACACTTGTTTGTCACCCGACGGAGTATTAAAGTGTCCATAGGCCGCCGTAACAGTTTCACATCAGGCGGGCTGAACACTTGTTTGTTATCCGTCTGAGTACTAAGAAGTGTCCATGGGTGGGGTAACAGTTTCACATCAGGCGGGCTGAACACTTGTTTGTCACCCGAATGAGTACTAAGAAGTGTCCATGGGCTGGGTAACAGTTTCACATCAGGCGGGCTGAACACTTGTTTGTCACCCGACGGAGTACTAAGAAGTGTCCATGGGCTGTGTAATAGTTTCACATCAGGCGGGCTGAGCACTTGTTTGCTTACGTTCTGTTTTGTTACGATTTAGAAAGAAAGAAGGTATATATATCACAGAAGTTATATATATTAGTAGTTGAAGAAGATAACCTAACCTAACGTCAGATGTTCTGTACGTGGTGCGCGCCTATTGATGAATGAGACTTTGGGAAAAGATTATAGGACATAGACATAGGACACATCGATTTTTGTTATAGACTACAGAAATTTTCCAAATAGTCAATTCGTGATATGAGGATAAAAGGTGAAGAGGTGGCACATTCAAAGAAATGTTTGACGGTTAAAAGGTTAAGAAAACCATAAAATTTACTTTAGCGAAATTTTTACTTCACTTTTATATAGACAGCGCTAGGAGCCTCCTAATAAAACATAATTAGCCATATCAGTACAGAAATTGGCGATGACATTGCGTAACATAAATAAACAACAAATTGAGAAAATTCTCCTATTTGAAATAGGTTCGTTGGACGTTAAAAAAAACAGCAGTACTAAATAGAAAATATGATGTAGCGATGCGGAATGAACTTGAGAAAATGTTAAATGAGATTGCCTGTTTACCTTAGAACAGTTCGCGGCGAACTAACTGGAAATTAGTTGGTCTCTTGTTGAAACTACTGCGGAGGAACTTTTATGTTTTAAGCTAGCTTTTCTGTGAATTTGTTAGTACATATATTGTAATGATTTTGGGGGTATTAGTATCTCGGAATCATCTTTAGGTCAAAGTCAATCTTACCTGCACGAGGTGCATCCTCCAGACTTGCAAATTAGGTTCTGACGAAGTAATTAGACAGCCAAATAAATGTGAACTTCGAAAATCTTATAGTCGACGAGCTCGGTGGCGCAGTGATTAGTAACGCCACTTTGACACCAACGCTCGTGGTTTCGATTCCCAAACAGGACAAACATGTGTGTGCATGAACATATCTGTTTGTTTTGGTCTCGTTGTATTTAAGAGAGTTTGGGGAAGTACCTCCACCGAACAGAAAACCGCAGCAAAATAATAATTATTGGGTTGTTGTGTGAGTGAGGTCACCAGTAAGCTCCTAAGGAGTTGCTGTATTAGTAGCAGAGGTGGCAAGGCACGAGTGATACTTAACGTATTGCGAACATAGGCGGAACATATACGGTAATCGCTTTACATCAGGTGGGCCGTATGCTTGTATGCGTCCCGACGTTGTATGGTTGTTTTGTTACAAAAAACCTTTTCGTTTGCTTTTTAACTGTGAATTGTTATTTGAGTACAGTTTTTTTTTGGGTTTTGGGTGTTCTATGTGCTCGTGAGGTTACCTTTGGTTTCAAAGACCACCCATTTTAAGCACTACCATAGATAAATAGGCAGATACAGATTTCATATTTATAACACATCTCTTTTAAGTTAGAGATTAAAAAGTGCTAAAGTTCAAAGTTAGAGTACGAGTTAAGCCCAATACCAAGCTGTTGGAGCAAAGTAAATCCAGCTTCATTTTTAATGAAACTCGCCTCTAACTTCTCTTGGAGTTATTTCAAACTGTTTCTTGAACGTTTCAAAACAATCTTTGCAATTCTAGAGTAGGTATTATGTTGTTAAAACAAAGTTCATTCTATTGGCATAATAGCAGACAACATCCAATACGCATAACGTCATATTACACTCAGTTACTCAGACTATATCAGTTGTAATTTATGAATATTTTTTTGTTGGTAATTGAATTGAATGAATTTTATCGCAAGGTGAAGCTTTTAAGCTTTTTGTTTAAGTACGCCTTCTATGCGCCGCGTGTGCACTGCTCACGCACTGCCCACATTATGTCAAGTATCCCCCGCGCGATGCCACCTCTGCTGCTAATACAGCAACTCCTTAGGAGCTTTCTGGTAATCTCGCTCACATGCAGGAACACAAGAATCCTGCAGGGAGTTGTTATTGGACTGCGGTTTTTTGTGAGGTGGAGGTACTTTCTAAGATGGACCGCTTTGATGCGCCTTACCTCTCTTAAATAAAAAAAAAGCCGTCAAGAGCGAGTCCTACTCGCCCACCGAGGGTTCTGTGAAGAATAGTTTTGTAAATTATTTTCGCAAACATTTTTTTTTTAATCTACTACTAATTTACGGTTTCCGGATTTTTCCTTTATTTGTGCTACATGACAATGCTTCTTACCAAATTTCATGATTCTAGGTCACCGGGAAGTACCCTATAGGTTTTGATTGCCTTGCGAGTGTCAAAACCTGCACATAAACGAGGCATAAACAGCCGTATCTTTTAATTGCTTTGACTTAGTAGTTTGATTTTTTCACTACATGAAGACATAGCAGATCTGAGTATTTGATATTTATTTCAGCTTGATAGCTCCACCTGTCACTGAAAAAAAAAATGTCCACTTGACAGACGGGCAGACAGACAGACGGACAACAAAGTGATCTTATAAGGGTTCCGTTTTTCCTTTTGAGGTAAGGGACAAACATTTCTTTGCATGAACATGTCTGTTTGTCTTGATTTGGGTGTTTTTAAGAGGTATAGCCCGGGGGAAGTATCTCCACCTAACAGAAAACCGCAGCCAAATAACAACTCTATGGAGGGTTGTTGTGTTCCTGCGAGTGAGTGAGGTCACCAATAAGTTCCTAAGGCGTTGTTCTATTAGCAGCAGAGTTAGCATTGTGCGAGTAATACTTAATGTATTACAAGCGTTCCTAGGCTACGGTAACCATTTTGCATCAGGTGGGCTGTATGCTTGCCTCTCGATGTTATATAAAACAAATACATTCTGCCAAAAGATCAAGGTTCAAGATTATAATAAATAACATTTTTAATACGAAAGCAATCAACACAGACGGATTAAAAGTTAAATTAACACGATTCCGAAGTGATATCGTCGGACTATCGCTTCCATACGTTAATCAGTTAAAATAATTTAAACTTTCAATCCCGGTTGCGTCGGACAATCTCGTAAACGAAGCCGCATGCGGGCAAAACACAGTTTTTGGTCAATTTTCAGAACAAATTGCGGGATTACGATGTGAAACTAACTTGTTTTAAATGTTTTGCTGATTGTTTTCATCCAGTTTAAAACATTTATGATGTTTTATCATTGGCTATTCACCATTATCTTTAGTGCGACAGTTATGGTTACCTTCAAGTTTTACATTATACCGATTATCAAAGGAGGTTCAGGATAGAGATATATAGAAGAGCAGTGATAGTCCAGTGGACAAGCAACGGACCTATTGACCACCTGGTCCTCGGTTCGTATCCCGACGGAGGCGTATACCACTAAATTCGTGTTTTCGGATTTATGTACATATTTGTCACTTGATCGGCGGTGAAGGAAAACATCGTGGAGAAACCCACACGTCCAAGAAATTATATTTCGAAAGACGTGTGACCTAATCTAAGAAAGGTCTCGTTTTCCCTCTGGGTTGTGGAGGTCTGTCTGACGGCAGTGGCTCTATGTAAAAATCAATGCCTTCGCCAAATCCTTAGACTTAGGTAGCGGACCGCGCCAATTCTAATGGAATAGAAAACGAGATAACACCAAGAAAAAGAAGAAAATTAGGGCATAATATATATATATATATATTATTATTTACACTACGTCGAGAGGCATACAAGCATACGGCCCGTCTGGTGAAACCGGTTACCGTAGCCTATGAACGCTCGCAATAAATTAAGTATCACTCGCGTGATGCTGCCTCTGCTGCTAACACAGCAACTCTTTAGGAGCTTGCTGGTGACTTTACTCACACGCAGGAACATAACAACCCTCTAGGGAGTTGTTATTTGTCTGCGGTTTTCTGGGAGGTCAGCTACTTCCCCAGACAGGCTTTGATGCGCCCTACCTCTCTTAATATATATATATATACATCTTATATGGTATATAACTTGCGGGCTTGATAGACGTTCTGTCCGAAAATAAATACAAAGAGTTCTGAAACCTGGAATTGCAGCGCCACCTACCGGGTCCATTTGGGAATCTTAACCTTCCAGGGATTTTAGATGAGTTTTTTTGATGAAAAAATTCATCAAAATTGATCCAGCCGTTTAGGAGAAATTCAATGACATACACACGTACATAAGAATATATTATGTACCTAGTCGGACTATAAGTTCTGTTATAAATGAATATGCATTTATTTTTTTATGAAGTAATGTAATCTTAATAAAACTTATATGTAGATACATGTCTCAGCAAAATATAAAAAAAAAATATTCTATTCGAAATAGCCATCTTTGGCTTTAATACAGCCCTTTAATCAGTCTGGCCATGAATCTATGTATTTACGCACTGTTTCCATGGGAAATTTAGCCAATGCTGGCTCCAGAGATTTCTTAAGGGACACAATGTCGACGTGTCGTTTCGAGCTGGCCATATCCTCTAAAACTGGCCATAATTTGTAGTCTAAGGGGTTCAGATCTAGGCTAGACGAGGGCCAGTCTTCAGATCTTATAAAGTCCGGAACGTTGGTTTCGAGCCAGGCTTGGGTAGTTCGTGCCTTGTGACCAGATGTAGAGTCCTGCTGGAAAGTCCACGGTCTAGTTATATGTAGCTCAACTGGGAAATTATCTTCCCTTTACCACAAACATTACAGAAGACGGCAATCAAATAAAGGCGTTTTTAATTTTCATGTGATTGAATGAGACTATATATCATAGTATATTTCCTATATGCGTTTTGACTGTGTGACAATTTGTGTATCATGTCATCACAGAAACTTACTTAAATCTCATACCCTTCATTGTGTTGTATGGAATAATTAAGTGATTATGTATGTGATATTGGTAATTTGTAGACATATTTAATATATTTAAATCACAGGATAATTTCACAGGAGTACTAAAAAAAATCAAAACAAAAGATAGTTATAAGGAACACTTCAAACAAAGAAACAAGCTAAAAAACTCAGAGGAGTATCGATCTATAGGTAAACGGCCAAATAACAACTCCCTAGAGGTTGTTGTGTTCCTGTGTGTGAGTGAGGTCACCTGTAAGCTCCTAAGGAGTTGCTGTGTTATAGACGTGACATCGCGCGAGTGTATCACTCGCGCGATGATGATTCATGTATTAAAAAGGTTCATATGCTATGGTAACCGCTTTACATCAGGTGGGCTCTATGCTTGTATGCCTTATGACGTTGTATAAAAAAATGATCTTAAAAAGAAAAGTGTTCTTTGCATGGTTTTAAAGTGTCTGATAAAATTCTTAACAGAAAAACCCTTAAGGAATTAACGAATAGAAAACCACCACCACCACCACATCTCATCAACCCTTACTCATTCCACTGCAGGAATACGGGCCTCCCTTCAACCGAAGGGGTTTAGAGCATACTCCACCACGCTGCTCAAATGCGGATTGGCGGAGGCCAGTGTTTTCAAGCCGCCCGAGGGCCACTGACTTAGCTTAACTCACTGCCGTCTATCGACAACAGCCGGGACCGACACGGCTTAACGTGCCCTCCGAGAACGGAGAAACTCGAGATATGTAAACCCATCCATAGACAGGCTGCGGTCGACATTGCTTAACCTGCGTGTACGGTTAGAATGACACGCGCAACGCCACCATCGGATGGAGAACCGATGAAACGAAATTGTTATGCAACTTAACTGACCGCTACGGGACGGAGAGTAAAGTAGAACGTTCAGCTCTTATTGGCTAGTTTACGGATCAACATTGCGTCACTTATCGTCTTATTGGTTTTAATTTTCAATATCCTCTCATTCTATCTGTAGTCTGTAGGTTCGATTCGCTAACATAGTAAGGCGCTAAACACTACATTGGTGTATTGGTTTATGATAAAAACGAACCAATTAACCTAGGTATTCAGAAAGCACCTAAATTATATGTTTATATCTATGTACCTTTATAACCAACGTTAGAATTTTCAATGATTTCCTTTAACTAACCTGTATCCAATTTTAATTATTAAATATAATTGTGACATTATTGAAATTGATCCTAACAATTTGACGTAAATAAGAGAGTTAGGTCACTCGTAAGCAGCCCAACTGTGGCAAGTAGGTACTTTCACCTCACAGAAAACCGCAGTGAAATAACTCCTTTGAGGGTTGTAATCATAACTGTCACAGACTAATATAAATGCTGATTTCAGTCTGCTACCCTCATACCAGTTTTACCTTTGACCAATTTCTGCTCAAACATTTTTTTCTAGCGATAAAATGAATGAGATACTGATTTACTTATTAAACATATTTATTCACTCTCGTGAACAACTCAAATGCCTGTATAATATGTTTTGACGAGCTCGGTTGCGCGATGGTTAGTAACGCTACTTTGACACCAACGCTCGTGGGTTCGATTCGCACACAAACCAACATTTATGTGCATAATCATGTCCGTTTTGGTGTGGGTGATTTTAAGAGAGGTAGGTAGCTTCAAAGCATCCCGTCTGGGAACGTACATCCACCTCACAGAAAACCGCAGTCAGCTCAGTTATCAGTAAGTTAAGTAGTTGCTGCATTAGCAGCAGGGGTGTCATTGCGCGAGCTATCCTTCTGCATTGCAAGCGTTCATAGGCTACGGTAACCGCTATACATTATTGCCATACATATGTATACCTACCGACGTTGCATGAAAATATATTATAGTTCATTAGAAACGTTACAAATACTTATCTACAGGAGGGATGTGTATTTGTATCGTATTCGCCGCAACGAAATAGAACTATATTTCAGCATCGAAAATTTGAGAAAAATCGGATGAATTTGCGATGAATGATTCTAACTTTGGTTTCGTTTTTTTTACTACTTTCAGATTTTTTATGATACTAAAGCTCGCCAAGCGCTACTAAATAAATACAAAAGAAAATAGATCACAAACTGAGGAGAAAAACTAAACTGAAAAATAAATTCATATTTCTGTCGATAATCTGAATCTGATTTTAGCAGACAAGCTTACTTAAATCTTATATCCAAAGACGAAGTATAATACCTAAGCACATTTCCCCAACTGTAACGCAGTTAATTACTATGCTAAGCGACACGCTCTGTTCTCATCTCATAGTTTTTGTCCGCTCTGGGGGCAATCTAAATTTCTAATCGCTTTGCGCAGTCATAACGGTAATCAATTCAAATACGACTAAATTATGAAGACTGGGAGACGTGGTGGAAATACAGAATCGTTTTGTCTTGGATGATTTGTTTTTCATTGTTTTTTTTTTAATATAAGGAGTTCATGCGAGCATATGGGTCATCTGATGTTTGATCCTATCACGATTTAAATATGGAAGGAAAGTTTTGAATGTTTGAGTTTGTTTATTTAAGGCCTTGTTTATTCCAATTAGGTAAATATTAGTAGGCACAAGGAAAAGTTTCTTTATTACAATTAGTTCCATATCTCCTCTATTAATTCAGTCGATATTGTCTATGCTGGTAATAAAGATAAATGTATAAGATCTTCTCATTCCTAGCGTATTTCCGTTTTCTAATTCATAAGGATTGGCGGGGTCGGCTACCTAAGCCCAAGAATTTGGCGAAGATACTAATTTCACTCACGCCGGATTTGAACCATGGACCGTAAGTTAATAGGTTAGTTTTTTATCAACTGAGGTATCATTGCTCTTAAAATAGGCTAAAGATAAAAAATCTTTATTTGTCATTGGACGCTCGCGGGCACAAGTCCTGCATTTTTTTTAAATATAAGATATTACAATAAATGTATGTCATATTGGTACATTCAAAAGAATCCACTTGTACCGAATGAACTGTGGAGTATTAAAAAGTCATTTACGAGTGTCATGTACTTCAGACATCAGCATCACCAGAGGGTCACCGACTTGTTTCTAGCTCTTTAAGGGACTCTTTTCTTGAATGACCCGATGCCATATTTTTTTTTGGAATTTGTATATGTAACCAACTAATGCGAACCGGTTTCTGTAAACTATTGACACTTGCAAGAATGACCTTCCTTTGATCCTTTGCAGGGTAGGCAGAGAGAACCGAGCGCCACATGATTCAGTACACACCTCACTCGCTTCATTAACATTCATAACCCTTTTCGTGCACACTCGTTGATTCTTAGGTACATAATATCAACATCATCATTTCACCCCGTAGTAAATCCCTACCAATCAGCTTTCCGCCAGGGTAGCACGACTACCGCTCTCTTGAAAATTACCGAGAATATCCGATCTAATGTGGATGCTCAACTAACGGTTTTAACGTTGCTAGACTTCAGTAACGCGTTTAATACCGTCGATTATGACATTCTTTTGGTACGTTTACGTTTGATCAATATATCTCCTTCTACAATTGAGTGGTTCCGTTTTTACTTGTATGGCTGTCAGCAGCGAGTACGTATTGAGAATACGTTCTCTTCTTGGTGCTCTTCAACTGCTGGTGTGCCTCAGGGTGGCGTGTTGTGTCCTCTTTTATTTGCTTTATTCATAATTCCATCACATCCGAACTTCGCTCTTCCTGTCATTTTTATGCAGACGATGTACAAATTTACACACAGGCTCCCTTATTTGAGCTTCCAAATGCCATGTCCTCTATTAACGAAGATCTCTCACGTATTTCTGTCTGGAGTAAGTCTCACGGTATCTTTGTCAATCCTTTAAAATCGTAAACCATTATTATAGGTAGTTCTTGTCGCGTATCTAAAATTGACTGGAATAACACGAATGACGGCACACCAATAAAGTTCAACGATAAAGTAAAAAATTGGGAATAATTTTTAATAATTCTTTATCTTGCTCAGAGCAGATGGCCGAAGATAGTAGGAAATTGTTTGCTGCATTTGGTTCCTTTAGAAGATTACCAAATTTTCTACCAGTAGATACTAAAATTGTGCTAGCATAATCCTCACTTCATCCTATCCTCGACTGTTGATTCCGGTTACCTAGATATCACCAAAGAGCAATTCTACTTGAATTGCTTGAGAGCTTGAGCGCCTCAAAACATTTGCATACGGTTCATATTTGGACTTCGTAAATATGATGTTTCTGAGTTTCTTTTTCAGCTCAAGTGGCTCCCTATAAGAGTTTGTCGCAACTGGGAAAGCCTTTCGCTTTTTTACTCTATCCTCTTTGATCCAACCACCCCAACCTATTTAAAGGAATGTTTTATCTTTCACAGCGATTCGAATGATCGCATCCTGCATAACGCACTTTTACTCCGTCTTAAAACACCATACCACTCCACTGCCAATTCATTTTCGGTTGAAGCAGTGCGCCTGTGGAATACTTTGCCTTTCGATATCCGGAATGCTCAATCACTTCGATTATTCAAACATAACTTCATTATCTCAGTCTCATTTATTGTGTGTATATTTTATTCAATGTATGTATTAATTTGATATTATATTATGTATACTTGGATATATATAATACCTATATGTAGTTTTGTTTGTTTGTGTTTTTTTATCCCTATTTATATAATTACTTTATTTTCTATAATTTATGCTCTGCCCACCCTATCTTGTTTATTTAGATCTTTTTTACCCTAAGGTTGGTGTTAAAATAAGAAGAGGCATGCTCCGTTGGTTCGGACATGTAGAAAGAATGCAGGATGAAAGAATGACGAAGCAGATATACAATGCAAAAGTGGAAGGATGTAGTCTCATTGCACATTTCGTTCGAGATCATTTTGTGTCCAGCGGTTGACGGTTCTACAAGCAAAGTGGTCGGCCCTCTGTCACTTCAGCTTGCTTATCCTTTGGGCTATATCAGTTACGCTGAGTGGAAAAAGCAGCGTGCTATGGAAAAGGTTATGCTCGAAGCATAGCCATTTCTATATCACTGAACTCACATAGTGTTGTCTGAAATTCACAGTTTTGTAAAACATGCGGTTGGAATAAAATCTTCCTCTTAAAATTGATTTAATGAATTTATAACTTCTAAAACACGTGGGAATAAAAATCTCCTCCAAAGTCGGTCAAAAATATAAATAAAATAATTGTTAACAACCCGGTCCATTTAAATCTCAAGCTCAAAATCCATACACTTTCCAGGAGCTTTCACATCTGTCATCATATCTAGGGTTCCACCATTCTCTAAAATTCATATAGCTAACTTTATGTAACATCCATGCTTGATTATTCAGTGTTCTGCAAAGCGTGCATGGATTTAATACCGGGGATTCTGAGAGCGTATAATAGTTCTTCCAACTGAAGAAATTGAAGTAACGGCTTCTATTCTGTATCACCTCGTGCATTGTTTTAGCTAATTTCATAGGACCCAATTCCAGCGCGTTTAAGTAGGAATTTGGTGGCAGGTAACTGAAAAATAAGATAACAATGTTCAATGGAATGAAGATTATTATGGCGAATCTAAAGCTATTGCCATATAATAGGCATCGTTTAGGTAATCATACTCTGTTATACTAGTTCATGGATTAACAACTAACGATAATTTAGCGGTTCCCTATTTACATTACGAATTTATTTTTTGTGAATACGTTAATTTATTATTTTACTACTACTTCTTATCGTTATGTCGTCATTTAATCCATTAGTACGGATGCAATTAGCGGCATACGCTATCTAAGCCTAATGATTGATATTTCATACGCTATCTAAGCTTAATGATTTAGATCTATTAAGTTATAAAAATGACACTCACTGTTGGTAATCGGCTCCACCTAACACAATTGGGACTGCGTTATACTTGTAGCCATACAACACGGTATCCGTAATGTAATCAATTGCTATAGAGTCTTCTAGAGCTAGATAGAAGTAGTAGTTCTTCCTAAGTTTCCAATAACACGGCGCCATGGTTTTCCTTCTGCATGTTTGAGGACCACAATCACCGAACACATCAATACTTAGTTTGTATTTATTGAGATGCTTTTCTAATTCCCTGATAAACTCTTCTCTTTTGCTCTTGGTTTCACATTTGTTTAAGAATATAACTGCTGCCTTTGATTTGGTGTACAACAGGTTCTTTGTTTGAATGTCAATTGGAGACATGTTTCTATTCCATTGGAAGTGACTTCCCAATTCTTCATCTTGGAGGTTTTTGACGGTGATAAATTTGTAGGGGATGGTGGAGTCGGGCCTGAGGAGATAAATTGTAACTATTAACATAGTAATATCTTACCTAGCTTATCATCTGAGGGGGGCCGCATGCTTGTTTGACAATCATATTGTATTATGTCAGAACGTGGATGTAATGGTCGTCAGGTGGCTCGTTGTTCATGGCGAATAAAGCGAAATACCAGCGTAGTTAATCTTCTCAATATTTAATCAGTCCATTACAATAATAATCGTAACAATAGTTATGCTCAGATCGTAGATTACAACGGATTCAAAATGCGGCGGACGCGACACGTGCGATTGGCTCCATTGCTCGATTGGTAATGCGCTTCCAATGACGGTATCTCATCTTGACGTTTTTGACAACTGACAACAATCGACATTTCGAGCAAACCATAACAAACACAACCGGTGTTGCCAATCCAACGATGTCGATTCCACCCAAGCGTCGATTTGACATTTTGATCCGTTATTATTAAAACTAGCATCACGGGGATTGATTTCTTCCGGGCTTCTCAATATGGTGTTGCTACCTCTGCGACACGGCCATTCTGATGCATCACACGTCCTCGTGTGCGTAATCTGTAACCAAAAAATCTGAGCAGAAACAGATCTTACTCCAGCTCGGCCAACCCTGACTAAGACTGGCTTTAGTCAACATTTATTTCAAGTAAAACAAATTTCAATTATTAACCAGTAACATAGTACAATTTGCATTTAACTCTAAGTTATAATTCACAATCGAGACCATTGTGCAATTATCTGCCAACATTTAGTTTAAAGTTAATTCAACATTTTTACTGGATTCTGCTATCATAAAATCATCGACTCCATCCGGCGGATACTCTCTAAATCATCGCCTCCATCCGGCGGATACTCTCAAAATCATCGCCTCCATCCGGCGGATACTCTAAAAATCATCGCCTCCATCCAGCGAATACTCTCAAAAAAGCCATCGCCTCCATCCGGCGGATACTTTCAAAAAACCATCGCCTCCATCCGGCGGATACTCTCAAAAAAGCCATCGCCTCCATCCGGCGGATACTCTCAAAAAAGCCATCGCCTCCATCCGGCGGATACTTTCACAATTTGCATGAAAACAGAACTCTTAAAATTCTAAACAACATTATTGCTCAATAGTCTTCGATCGATTATCATCCTCATCTAATTGAGGGCAATCATTAGGCATTTTTCACAAGCAATCATGAGCGTACTTGTAGGTACGGTCACCACTCAAAGCCTCTAAACGTAACGGTCATCTTCAAGCACCCCAATTACGTTATAGGGGCCTTTGTACTTAGGATCGAGCTTCGTTTGATTACGCACTTCATTTTTCAATAATACAAAGTCTCCAACTTTAAAGTTAACTTTAGCTTTTGTACTGTCAAAACGTGTTTTGTCATAGTCAGCATTTTTGTCAATATTCGGGCATATGAAACATCACATGCGCAAACAACAGTCGTCCTAGTAAACTGTAACTTAGCATGAGTCATATGAACTGCTAGATATTGTTTTAATAGTTCGCGGCCTACTAGAATGTCATATCGTAAGTAAGAGTCAGGCAGTACGTGAAAGAGGATTTCTAACTGAATGTCATCTATTTCAACAGTAGTCAAAATTTGAATAGTGCTATTAACTGACGTCTGTCCAATAACAGTCAAAGTTACAGTGTCATTACATCTCCTTTATAAGCGAGCATTCGGCTCCAGAATCATAATAGAATAGGTACTGCTCACCAGAGTGTCGCATTATCCTAGCAGGGGCGCTGATGCTGCACATATCCACTCATTTCTCCGCCGTAGCTCGGGTGCCGTTGGTACCGCTGGCTCCACCCTGGTCACGTCGATTGGGGCCGCTGGATGCATAGAGGCCTGTTCCCCGGCAGTGGAAGCAGGTAACTGCTGGATTCACAGGAGCGCTTCTATGTTGACTGGTCCCGCGTTGAGGTTTGTTTGTTCATTACTCTACTGTTTTGTCTCAAAAAATCACGTCGGTGACAACATTGTGGCGCTTTATGCTGAAGCTTGCCACAATTGTAGCATTTGAGAATGGTATCGCGACTTCGTTTTACTTCAGCAACTTGATCATTCGCTTTGGTAGGTGCTTTGCGTAATGATATCGCTTTCAGTTGAAATAGCTAAGCAGCAGCTTGTCCCTTCAGCGCACGGCTCAAAGCAAACATCAGCGGGACACCACTCAGTTGCTGATCCGGTACACACATATCCGCAGTATTGTTCCATGCACGCGCGTCCACATTTCCTTTGTCAAGATCGAATTCGGGTAGCTGAATGTCAATGCTAGTCAATGGTCCTTTCATCATTTGAACTAATGCTTAAAGATTCTGGTTTTGTTGCTCCAGTAAAAGACACTATTTTTCTTCATCACTATTTCCATTTTTCCTTATCGGGGCGGTTGGGTTACATCCCACGTCTGATGTCAGAACGTGGATGTAATGGTCGTCAGGTGGCTCGTTGTTCATGGCGAATAAAGCGAAATACCAGCGTAGTTAATCTTCTCAATATTTAATCAGTCCATTACAATAATAATCGTAACAAAAGTTATGCTCAGATCGTAGATGACAACGGATTCAAAATGCGGTGGACGCGACACGTGCGATTGGCTCCATTGCTCGATTCGTAATGCGCTTCCAATGACGGTATCTCATCTTGACGTTTTTGACAACTGACAACAATCGACATTTCGAGCAAACCATAACAAACACCACCGGTGTTGCCAATCCAACGATGTCGATTCCACCCAAGCGTCGACTTGACATTTTGATCCGTTATTATTAAAACTAGCATCACGGGCATTGATTTCTTCCGGGCTTCTCAATATGGTGTTGCTACCTCTGCGACATATATAAAAAAAAAAAAATGCGGCCAGCAATAGAATTTTTGTTAGCTCCTGAGGATTTGCTATGTTAGCGGCGGGGGTGACACGCACTTCACATCGCGTGATACTCACTTCACATCAGGTCGGCCGTATGCTTGTGCGGTTTCCGATGTTGTATATAACTACAATTAGTAAGGATAATTGTGACCACGTAGAAACTCGTAAATGAAGAAATCCGAACTATTTGAAGATTTTTATATGTTGCTAAAGGAAAAGCTGTTACTCATATCTAGTAGGCGATGACGAATTAATTTGGGAAAACTTTGTTTATAGCCATTTGAGTACCGTTGCAAAACTTCTGCACTTAAAAATAACAATGAAAGGAGATTATGGCGATGGTAGGTTAAAACAATGCGTAAATTATGAATCTTGTGACAGAATAACAAACCATCTACAGATTGCAACTGTATTTGCATGCGCCGTTCTCGATGGCGAGTTTGGGCGCTGTTGCCGCAGACTAAAATGTGGCCGCGTGTATATCATTGCGACATGATCCTTTGATGGCTTTACCTCTGAGATTGGCGAGGACATGGCGATTATGCGAATATTCGGCTCATGTGGGCTCCGGCCTTGACTGAATAGAAGACGGTTGAAATTTTCGGCATTGCCAATGAAATAAATACTTTTTGTCAAATATGCTCTGAAATATTCACAATCATTTTAAACCAGTTGAGAATGCGCAAGCTTGCATTGCCAGAGGAACACATGGCTCATCAATTATATAACAATAATTTTTTTTTTTTTTAAATTGTCGGCCATTTTGACCATGTTCCTTGAAATATGATATTGGTTTTTAAGACATTCTTATTCTACTTTGTAATTTAATTTTCGAATTTGAAATGTAATACAGTTTTTTTTTAATTAGTCGGCCATTTTGACTATGTGCCTTAAGAGATAGGAGGTTGGTTTTTCAGACATTCCTATTCTACTTTTTTAAGCTGAATCCGAATCTGAAGTCAAAATTCGAATATACGAAAAAAAGCGACACACACAGAGAGAGACAAACGCACACACAGACAAACATATAGATTTCATATAGAAACGGTGTTCCTGAAAAGCCAAGATGTTAACAGGTACGCAATGAAAACTTGTAATACTAAATAAATCTCTGGGGGAGTGGTACCGCTACTTTGACGCTCGTGGGTTCAATTCTCACACAAGGCAAACATTTCTGTAGGCGAACATGTCTGTTTGTCTTAAGAGAGTTAGGGCGCATCAAAACAGCCACCTCTCAGAAAACCGCAGTTAAATAACAACTCCCTAGAGGGTTGTTGTGTGAGTGAGTGAGGTGGCCAGTAAGATTCAAAAGAGTTGCTGTGCGGGTAGAACGGTACTTAATGTATTGCAAGTGTTTTTAGGCATAGACGGTAACGGCTATACATCAGGTGAGCCATATGTTCATATGCCTCTTGATGTTGTTTTTAAAAAAAGTATAAAACTTCAATCGCCATCTAGTACAATTTTTTGTAACTAGAAACAGTTTAATATCGCTTATAATTCAATTTATGACTATGCATAGTTAAGTGTGTGTGGACGTGGCTATTGATCTACAGTAAAATAAGTATATTATTAAAACAATCTTTAGACAGTAGATACAAAATTAGCCAAGTTAGATATATTTATACCATCTATTTCAAAGGAACCATTTAAGGCAAGTCTAAGAACCTTTTTGGATTCGGTATTTTATTATTATTGTTTATTATTGTTGTATGTTGAGAAAACTCGGGCTTCAATTGAGTGTGCGATGACTCGTATTCTTGAGTCGGCATTCACAGCCTTTGCTGTAATGTATCTAACATTATAGCGAATATCCATTATATAAGTTAATAAAACAAAACACTTAGGTACCTGTAAGTCCAACTCCAATTAAAAAAATTGTCATATCGCGCATTACACACTGGATAATTTTCAGCAGAATCATTAGCCACAAAAATGTATTTCTGCATAACACCTCTAGACTGCGGCACTTCAGAATCCTTTCCACTTACGTTTTGTACACTGAAAAGTATAGCATCAAAATACCTAACATCACCAAATAAACTTCTATTTTTTGTTATGTAACAATTAAAGTTATTGCACTTTTGTTTTATAAAAGGTATCTGCCCTTCATCATCAATGCCATGCATATTCGTCCATATCAAAATGTGTTTTAAATCTGGTTTATATCTGATGATTTTCTTAACGCTGTAGGTCTTAGTTGACTTTTGCGATACTATTAAGTATAGAGCTACCAAGTAAAGGACGTGTATTATGAACTTTGTAATATTTAAAGAACGACCCATTTTCTTTATAAAGAAAGTTTTGATTAAAGTCTCTTTATTTTAATCGTCGGATGATGCTGAAGCCTGTTGTGAGCGGAGCGTTATGTTTAGATTCGTCTTTGTAACATTGAATTAATGGACATATGGTTTATTGGTGTGCATTGTAATCTTGTATGTATTTACAAACATATCAATTGACGTTCGTAACTTCCGTTGAATTCTTTTCGAAATATTTACATTTTGCAATGTAAGATTATGCCAACAGAATGCAACTTCCATTTCTCGTGTATGGTAAAATTTTAAACTAAATAATGATTTAAATATTAATCCTTAAAAAAGGTAGGTACTTTATGCAGTTGATGATCCTTGGATGTGTTGTAGATAACAAATTGTTTAATAATAACTTTAGCTTCACTAAGAACATATATCATCTGGCAATCCCAAATTGAATACGCATGAATGAAAAAAGAAAAATATAATTTGATTTGTCAACTGCGTGATTTCGTTCATTTTTTTTCCAAAATGTCGACACTTTTTGTGAACGTTTTGTATTGTGTCCATGATGTGGGTCCGAAACGGACAGGCGGGTGGGATTGTCCGCCTCTGAATGGGCACGATTGCTGTTGTTACGGGAAAATCATTTTGATGGACGTCTTTCAAATACTTTTTTATGTTACGATTTTGACTTATGAATGTATTTCGTATTTGTGAATCTCAAATTGGTAAAAACGTATTTGCATATTTTAAACATGCTTTTATTTGGACGACCTGTATTTGTAACGGAATGGTACTTATTTTTCGGGTAGTGAATTTCAACTACTTCTAGTTATCGTACCGCCATAAATCATGGCAATAGATTGTAGTTTTGAGAACGATACACTAACATGACACCATTCCTTTGAGCTGGTCAAGGAGTTTCGGAGGTGGCCATAGGGACTCCTCATCGTCATCTCAGTGAATTCATTCAAAATACAGCGTGTCTTTTCGAGTTTCTATTAAATACATTGTAATATTACTTACTAATATTTACAATATAAGTGATATAAAAAAAAACGGATTCTAAAGTTCGGCTAGGTTAGTCTTTGAGAACTCGCGTTGGATTGATATCCACTGTTTACTGTTGGCAGCACCCGGTCACGGTCCGGATGCAAATGAAGGCCGGGGCGGCTGTAGTAGGCCGCCGACTATAGAGGAGCTCGCCAGCGAATCTCAGCCAGCGAGCAGATCTGTGAGGGGCTCACGGACATCGAAGATCAAGGCGCAGTAGAAAGTAGGAGTCGGTGGGGACCTCCTTGCGGTCCAACACCACAGCGGTAAAAGGTGCCACCGCCGGAGTACACCGCGTAGCCAACACAGTAGGGGCTGCCAACACACTGGCGCGGTAGTCGATACACAGTGCGTTGCTGATCAGATCTCAGCGTAGACTCCCCTTGTTTTTTGGTCGGTCGTCTAACGAACATTTGTATTTTGAATATTTAAATTTTATAAATTATTTTTTATTACAAATTTTGACAATGACCCTTTATCGACATGTACAAAGACAAAAAAAAGATTGTATACATGTTAATATTATAACATTTATTGTATACTGTACTTTAGCTGTGCTTAGCAACTTCGTCAACGGGACATTGTTAACAAAACTTCTAGATCCACAATGTTATTGGCATTGCTTACACGGGAGAGTAGATACTACATAGTTGTCCATGCGACAAGTAACTGGTGCTCAGGTCCACGCTAACTACTCACAAGGTTTGTCCTTGGGCTCTGTTTATTGAATGCGTTGGTATCATTTTAAATTTCAATCTTTCACTGAACGCTTGCTGTAACGTTTAGGTATATCTCAACGTAATTACAATTACTGTGCAATGCTATAGCAAGCATATATATGCAAAGTAAAGTGATTCTCAATTCATTTTTTATACTACGTTAGGAGGCATACAAACATACGACCCACCTGATGTAAAGCGGTCACCGTAGCCTATAAACGATTGCTATACATTAAGTATTATTCGCCCGATGCCACCTTTGCTGCTAACACAGAAACTCCTTAGGAGCTTATTGGTGTGAGTGAGTCACACGCAAGAACACAACAAACCTTTAGGTCGGTGAGTTGTTATTTGGCTGCGGTTTTCTGTAAGGTGGTGGTACTTCCCCAGACAGGGTGATTAGATGCGCCCAACTTATCTTAATGAATATACAGTAAACTATATTATAGCCGTTTTTTCTGTTATCGTATGTATGGACTAAATATGATTATAATGCAGTGAACCCACAAAGGATAAACAACTTGACTGCGCATAAAGGCACCCCGCGCTCACAAAAACGGTTGTGTTTTAGCGCCTTTGGCCTTCAAACCTACTGACTAATTGGAGAATATTTTAGCCAATAAGCCGATAAGTGCTGCAATGTGGATTCGCGAACTAGCCTTTGACGAGCTCGGTGGCTCAGTCGTGAACGACGCGACTTTGATACCAACGCTCGTGGGTTCAATTCCCACACAAGACAAACATATTGTGTGCATGAACATGTTTGTTTGTCTTGGTCTGGATGTTTTAGGAGAGATAGGGCGCATCAAAGCAGCCCGTCTGAGAAAGTACCTCCACCTCACAGAAAACTGCAGCTAAATAACAACTCCCTAGAGAGTTTTGTCTTAGGTTTTCGCGATTGTTATACATCCCTAGAGGGTTGTTGTGTTCCTGTGTGTGAGTGAGGTCACCAGTAAGCTCCTAAGGAGTTGCTGTGTGTAAGTGGAGGCATCGCGCGTGTGATACTTAATATATTACAAGCGTTAATAGGCTACGGAAACTGCTTTACATCAGGTGGGCCGTATGCTTGTATGCCTCCCGACGAAGTATAAAAAGAAAATAACTAGCACCACCACCACAACTTCAGTATTAGGTTTACACATGAAAGTAATAAATAACCTATGGAGAGCCGATGAGAGCGATATTACGTAACAGGTGGACCGTATGCTTGTATGCCTCCTGACGTTGTATAAAAAAAAAAGTACACTACCTATACTATATATTCACGTCTAGTCCTTCGCGGGATAGGCAGAGGAACCGAGTTTTACATGACTACAAGTCTATCATTACTCACTTCATTACCATTCATACTTCCTTCTCATGCACGATCGCCGATTTCTAGGGACTACAATAGTTTATTCGCATTAGAGATATATCAGTATTCGTTGTGAATATGTTAATCAATCATCCAACCTTTTTATACTACAATGTATAAATCGTAAACGTTGGTATATTTAGTAGGTAATAAAGTTTAAATCAATAAACAAACCTAGTGAACTCAACCTGATCAATAACCACAAAAACTATAATTTCTAAGAAAACGTAGTACTTCTTCTGAATGTATTTATTCGAATTGTGTTCAGATTTAATACAGAGATAAGATGGGATGTTGTGCGGTATTCAGTATTCAGTTGGCGGCAGTGATTTTCCAATGAGCAGTGCTAGGAATGCAAAGACGCGATGTCTTCTGTACCGGCCCGGTGTTATTCTGGCCATAGGCATTTTTTGGTTAATCTAATAGTTTACCTTCAGTTTAGTTTCTAATCTCATAGTTAATAGCGGCTTATTATTATTTTTCAAGCTAAAGCCAATTTCTGCCCTAGCCAATTAGTAAATCAGGCTCTAGTGTAAGAAAGGAAGGGGTTTGATCAGGTGTAGCATGGGAAAGTATGTACATTTACCTTACAGAAAACCTAATGGTTGAACAACAATTTCTTTATGTATTGTGATTCTGCGTGTAAGAAAGTTCACTAGGAAACTTCTATGGAAGAGCTCCTTCTACCCTCTTTTTTTCTAAAAAAAATATATGCAATTTGATCTAACCTGGTTTGTGTGCTTCCGCCACCAATTAGTTCATGCGGCCTAGCGCCGGCCGGCACTTACTAACTGTAGTGGGTGGGGGTGAAAGCACACAAAGCAGGTTAGATCAAATTGCATGTAAATTTGACTTTCGCAAAATAACGCCTGAATCTATTAACTAAAAAAATTATGTTA
This sequence comes from Pyralis farinalis, assembly GCA_947507595.1. Taxonomy (NCBI): domain Eukaryota; kingdom Metazoa; phylum Arthropoda; class Insecta; order Lepidoptera; family Pyralidae; genus Pyralis; species Pyralis farinalis. Next base: position 10,192,399 of record OX382258.1, on the reverse strand, counting down.
CAAATGCATAAATTCAGCACCCTACACAGTAAACATATGTAAGTATCTTAGAAATTATGATCGAAAAGAAATGGGGTGAATTAACTCATTATAACGAATAGATTAGAAATTTATTATAGCGCTAACTTGACATCGTTAAAAACATCAACGTCTCTACACGTACATTGTTCCTCAACTCATGGTGTTTGGATGTGGATTTTTATATATTTTCGATAGTGGTTCCACAAAAAGCAAATAAGGTTTTTAACCAATTACTCTTTATGTTTTGACCATAACTTCTGCAACCAACTGTATGGTGTATAAATATAGGTAGCATAGTTTTTTGACACGAAAACTGTGCCGTATTACACTAAAGTTAATACTTTTTGCTTACAGCACGGATTGGGAGTGTCAGGTGGGCCTTCCTCACGTCGCTGTCGTGCCTAGGGTTGTCATATTGTGTTGTATCATATTTTTATTCAAATGTTCTTAACTAATAGGTATCTTGAGCAGAAGCTTTAAGTTAGCTATACTGAATTTCAGTATCTAAATATTAAAAAATATTTGGAGGCTGAAATTCAGTATACGTATCTAAAATACTACGTCTACGTATGCATGTTTATATACTATTAAAATTAGTTTTAGATTAATGTAATTAACTTAAACCAAGAATCATAATCATTTTGAGCAAATAGATATATTATTGCAAAAGTTCTAAAGTATAGAATTCTAACTAAAGTAAATTTTTGATGTAAGCATTTTTAATTTTGAGAAAACATATACTTTTTCGAATTAAACGATTAATAACGGTCATAAAAACAATATTATTTTTGCTTAAGACTTTGAGTCTTCTACTTCGCGTTATCCCGTTTCCTGATCCATTAGGATTGGCGGGTTCAGCTACCTAAGTCTAAGGATTTGGCGGAGATACTGCTTTTTACATGGAGCGACTGCCGTCAGACCCCACAACCCAGAGGGAAAACCAGATCTATCTTAGGTTAGGTCACACGTTTTTCGAAATATAAATACTTGGACGTGTGGGTTTCCTCACGATGTTTTCCTTCACCGCCGAGCAAGCGATAAATATGTACATAAATACGAAAACACGAATTTTAGTGGTACATGCCCCCGCCGGGATTCGAACCGGGGACCTGTTGGTCAATAGACCGGTTCCTTATCTACTGGGCTATCACTGCTCGCTTAAGACATTGAGTGAAATAACAAAAAAAATGGTGGGATGGGATTTAAAAAAATCGGCCAAGTGCGAGTCGGACTCGCGCACGAAGGGGAACCCTTACCACTATAAAACGGCAAAAAAATCACGTTTGTTGTATGGGAGCCCCCTTAAATATTTATGTTATTCTATTTTTTAGTATTTGTTGTTATAGCGGCAACAGAAATACATCATCTGTGAAAATTTCAACTGTCTAACTATCACGGTTCGTGAGATACAGCCTGGTCAGACGGACGGACGGACGGACAGCGAAGTCTCAGTAATAGGGTTCCGTTTTACCCTTTGGGTACGGAACCCTAAAAACGAGTGTGCTTTAGACCACACGAGTGAAGTAAAACTTTTTTAGCTCCATGGTGTGACAGAGACAATAGGCTTGCACTGTGTCTTAGATATACGAAACTTAACTCGCTATGAGAGAAAGAGAGAAAGAAAATGTGTGCTCGCACCTCTTTCTCTCTTGTCCCTACAGTAATATACGAACCGTAACTCTCTCTCTTTCTATCTTCACTAATTTATCTACCTCTCAACTTCCGTTCGCCTCGCCCGATCACACTTTTCGTAAAGCTCTCGTCACGCATTCACCAGCTTACTCCCCAAGTCAAGCGTGCGTAAAGAAGTTTTACTTCAAAAAAATATTGTCTATTATTAACAGAAGAACACTTGCACTAGGACGCCGCTATGTAACTGCAACATGAATAATACAAAAAAGTTACTTAGTGTCTACCGTACCAATGAACGCTTTAGTTCATTGTATTGTATATAGTATATTTGCGACTTCAATTAATCTGTGAATATACCTGTGCTGACTCACCTGCAAAAAATATGCTATCGAATGTATGTAAACGTACATTAGGTAGACCGAAACGGTACGTAATATTCGAGAGCGGTAACGATACAGGTAGGTAATTCAGTAGCGTAAATTTCTCCAATGTCGCCACGCTGCAGTAACTTTCCGATCCGGAATAGTCCTCCCGGCTTAGGTAAGCGGGGTCTCGTCTCGCTAATGAGATTCTTTGGGTCGCGGTTTGCATTTCAGATCAGGTCGCCGCGTTCCGTCTCTCGTCGCCTTATGTCGTCGCTGTTCCACTGAACTCGTTCCCAGTGACGGGACAATTGTGATTGTAACTCTATTAAAATACTTAATTGGTTTTTATACTCAAAGTTGACCGTGTTTTTAGTTCGATTTAGTCGTATTATACCATTTGAGTATCAAACAAGGATACTGCTGGCTTGATAGTTCACAATCAATAGAGCATGCAGGGTTAGAGTGCACAAAATAAAGATGGCCGTAGACATGGCTGCCTATTCATATAGACTCGTCCTATTGTTGGGATTCGGGTCTTCCTTCACTCGATAAATTTGATTATACTTACTCATTCATTCTGCATGGGACGTTTCTAAAGTAATCTTTCTAGTATCTGTTTGTCAACCAAGAAAAAGATTTTGGTGATCCGTCTGTTATGTCACAGCTAGTATTTATCAGACCAATGTAAACACCTTGTCTGACCGATTTTTTAGTCTAACTAGTAGAAAGGATAAATTATTAGGTACGATCAAGCACGTTGTTATTTGTCTTTTTACAAGAAATACGATTTTAGAATTTAGGGATCCGTACTGAAAATATAAAAGAGGGAACTGATATCGATTTCAGACGATAAAGATTTTAGTAAATATACATTAAATGGAACAAAATAATGTTTCTAACTAGCACAGTTTTATTTGGAATCATGAAAAACTAAAACAAATGGATATTTCCCACCATTTATCTCGGAAGTTTACAAACATTAGAAATAATTACAATTATTGATAAACGTTGTGTGGCAGTTAAAGGAAAGACAAAATGATGTTTCTTTCTAGCATCATTTTTTAGATAAACAACGCGAAAGTAGAAGGATGTAGGAGACGAGATAAGTGAAGATTCTTCTTAGAAGGCCTTAGGAATCGGCGAACGTGTATGAAAACATGAATGTTAAAGAACCGAGTGAGTTGTGTCGGCCGATACACATGTGGTTCCAGTTTTTTCAAGTTCAGACGGGATGTTCTATGACAGAGAGAAAGACCATAAAATAGAATAAAAGCGGTGGAGATGCGAAGTTCTTCTTCCTAGCTTTATTCAGTTCCCTAATCCATTAGGATTGGCGGGGTCCGCTACCCAAATCTAAGAATTTGGGGAAGACACTGAATTCTAAATGAAGAGTATCATAGACCATAGAGAGTAGCCGTCAGTCCTCCACAACCCAGAGGCAAAACAAGACCTTTCTTAGGTTAGGTGACACGTCTTTCGGAATATAATTTCTTGGACGTGCGGGTTTCCTCACAATGTTTTCCTTCACCGCCGAGCAAGTGATACTTCTAAATACGTATGCGGTCAAGATGCGAGCATTGCGTAAAATTTGTGGCGTAACGCTTGCTCGCCGCGTTCGCAATGATGACGTAAGAAAGAAAGTTGATATAAAGAAAGTGTCGGTGTTAAGATAAGAAAACGGAGCATCCGTTGGGTCGGCCATGTAGAAAGACTTCAGGATGAAAGACTGATGAAACAGATATACAACGCGAAAGAGGAATGATGTAGGAGACGAGGCAGGTCTAGGGTTACCTACCACGATCAAATTATTCGTGTTTTATCAGAGGGTGTGTCGTAGTACGGGCATATCGAAATTGATTTTTTTATACTACTAGATTGGCAAACAAGCATGCAGCCCGCATCAGATGGCTATTGACGCTCGCAGCACTACGGGGATGATACTCGCGCGCTGCCAATTTTGTGACCAAGGATGTTTCGTCACAGTACCCAGTAATTTCTCTGCCATATCTCACCTTTCAGACCGGAACTCAGCTATATAAATAAATCTGCTTGGCGGTAGAAATAGGTGAGACAGAGGTACCCACGCAGACGACTTTTGTACAAAGTCTCCCTCTGGTTTGATGAAATGAATGATAAATCTTGCACTCCATATTCTATATCCAAAGGAACATGCGAAAACAGAACTTTCTTTACATCATGACATTTAAAAATAATACGCGTAAAAAAGGAATAGAGCAAGAAACGATGTTACATATTCTGAGAGGGGCGCATGAAAAAATCCTTTTATTGAAACTAGGTGGGTCGTTATCCATTATGTATTAGCTACTTGATGCTCGTATCCATACTATGACGTCACGGTGACTAAACTCGAGAGATCGGGTTCAAGAAATCATTGAGAGTTTAGGTCACAGTTTTCTGTGAGAGTTTTTCATTAATCACTCAATTCGTGTTTTTCATCCAGTTTAATTAGCGAACAAATAGCAATAAATAAAATTATTTTATGTATTACCTACACTTATTTACTCATTTGTAAAACTTCCTATTATAAGGGATTCAAAAATTATGTGTCATTGAAATTAAACAATTTTTAACGGAAGTATCGCGTGTTTTATTTATTTTGTTGAACCTGACGTTTCGAACGCTTTGCAGCGTCCGTGGTCACCACATAATTTCAATGTGTAACAATCGCGAAAACCTAAGACAATACAATTATGTGTCATTTTTGAATAAAGTATGTTATGTTCTGTGTATCAGGTACTGACAATACAATCGGCTCTATAATCGGTACATCGGTAATAAAAGTGATACAATACATGCTTATTATATCAAAACATAATAAGTATTATTATATTTTTTTTTATTTCAGTTTAGCGTTGTGGCTCCGCTTCGCCTGATGGTATGCGAAAAGAGGAACCCAAATCGCAGCGGCAACTGGCAAAAAACTACAGTGTCCTGTCAGTCGACGCTGCCATGCTGGCCCGCAAGGTGCTTCTTCACGCTTCGCTTTTTTTATACGACTAGATCGGCAAACAAACATGCGGCCCGCATTAGATGGTAAGCGGTCACCGCAGCGAATTGACGTTCGCAACACCACGGGGATGTTCAATCTTGTATGCTAAGACTGTTTCGTCACAGTATCCACTAATATCTGCCATATCTCACTCTTCAAACCGGAACACAGGTACATAAATATAGCTGTTTTGCGGTAAAAACCTTTTCGCTTGAAGGATCCCGCATTGTAGGAAGGAGGTAACACATGTGCAGGCAAGGCGTTCCACTTTTTAATAGTACGACAGAGATAGGAGTTGCCGAACTTTTTAGTACGCGAAGAAATGTTCTCAACAGTAGAATAATGACATAGCAAGCCCGCGCCTGTGGTTCCATGGCGGAAGGGAAGAGGATAAGGGAAAACAGGGAAAACATACTTGTTATACAAATATCTACACAATTACTTCAAGAGTTCGGGGGAAAATAGAACGCAAAATTTTATTAACGAATCGACGGGATCAAATCACACATACGCACACGGACATCCACTTACTCACTCACATACACATACTCACAAGTTTCCTCTAAAAACGGTATCAAACATTTAAATGAAATTCAAATATGTAATTTTCAATCATTTCATCAACTTTTGGGACATTACTATTCGAAAAAAGGCAATTCAAAAACGACACCCGTGTCGTGTAAGGAATTGGAAACTAGCAGCAATAATACTAGCATATCTCCAATATTCAGTTTTTGTCTGTGCACCGGTCCCCGGAGGGCCACTGCCGATGACACATGCGCGCGACAGAATCTCAAATGGGCCCCTTGAATACATTTGCTCATCCAATACTAGAGAGCCTCTTTGTCACCATATTGCGATGTTATAGTGTTCCCGAATATTTTATTTACTTTCTTTTTTATGTTTGCACTTTCTGATTTCTTAAACACACACTTTCTGTAAGTCGTGGTACCTCCAACTGGTAACTGTCTGTAAATTGGTTTTGTAATTTTCTACTATAAGGTGTGATTTTCGCTCGCACTCTGAAAATTTACGCCAATCCAAGATGCTAATTGTATACCATCCCAATTAACAAATTATGTTCTGGAAAAAGAGAGCTAAGTCGCAATAACGGCAGCAGTGTTCAGAATTTATCATCACTACTGTCATTTCAGCCGAAGGATGCCCACTGCTGAACATAGGTCACCCATACCCTCAACTCTAAGGAGTAGCTGTGTTACCAGCAGAGGTGACATGGCGCTAGTGATAATTGACGTGTTCTTGCAGCGTTCGTAGGCTACGGTAACCACTTTACATCAGGTGAGCGATATGGTTGTATGCCTCACGATGTTGTTTAAAAAAAAAAAATTCATTCGCACAAATGTTTGTCCTGTTCAGCAAACGAACCCACAAGCATTGGTGTCAAAGTAGCGTTAGTAACGACTCCGTCACCAAGCTCGTGAACTGGTTTCTTTGGTCATCAAGTACTGGAAACATATCATGTGTTAAATTATGACGTATATATAGACTTAATAACATTGTAACACGGTTGAATAGTTTCACACTGAAATTGGGATATGCACTCTACAATCGGTAGAGAATCTTGTCCGCATTACGCGAAACTGAATAGTTTCTATAAAATTGTATACCGTCTATGTCTACAATTAGGATATATACGTGGAACATTCAGAACGATTTACGAAAATAAAAAAAAAGTGTTCTATAGGTAAACATTTTTTTTATTAAATCTTTTCAAAGTATTCTCCACCGCAGCAAAGTTTCATGCGACTGAACCAGTTTTTGAAACACTTTTTCAGTCCACCGCAGACACCTCATTTACAGCCTGCTCGAACGCTGACAGCGCATCTTCCGGCGACGAAAATTGTATTTTCGTGAATAAAAAGAAGTTACACGTTATTAGTCCGGGCCGGTCACCCTCGGACCCAGGAGTTTGAGCGGCATGCTGTCCAGGAAGTCCCTCGTTTTGAGCGCGGTGTGCGCGGATGTCTTGTTGTGGTGGAGCAGTAGCCCGCGGAGCCCTGTGTTTGATCGCTTGCTGCTGTACAACAGAGAAAACTTCTACCTAGCATTTGGTAGTATACCATTCGTTAATGCTTCTTTGGCTCTGTAAAGGAATTAACACCAGGTAGTCAGTAAAATAAAAAGCTCGCGATCAAAATCTTCCCCCCGCTTCTAGATCGCTTCACTCTGGTAGGCGTTGATTCGTTTTGAAACACCTAAACCATCGACTGTCGTATCGATAAATCCAGGACTCGTCACTGCTTTTAATTTGTTTAGCATATCACGGCACCATTCCACACGGGCCTACTTCTGAGCAACGGTGAGGTTGTGCAGCATCCAGCGTGAAACTATCCTCCTCACGCGAAGACGCAAGTGTAGAATCTCGTGAAGGCCTTTCCGATCGAATTTGCAGTATGTGCTGAATCACCTGATACGTAACTCGCCTACAGTCTTGGATGAAATTTTTCACTGCTAGCACGTTTTCATACGTAACAGCCGTCAATGAGCGATCACATTCTTTCTTCATCCCCCAAAATTAGTTGACCGCACTTGAATTCGTTATATTAACGATATACGGTTGCCTTGGAAGTGCATTCGTCTATGAATGCCATTTGAAGTCTATCGTACGATTCGTCCCGTTTCTGGCGACACTTGTCTTTACTACACTTATCTTTTGTATGTCCATAAAAACATAGACTCATTTTGTAAAAAGAGTGATACTCATAGCATAAATACTAGATATAAGCATAATCTTGTGTTACATGCAAGCCGTCTCCACAAAATAAGTAATTCTTTTATGGGGCAATGTATACGGTTTTATAACATACTTCCCAGCAATATAAGAGAATTGTCAATTAACAAATTTAAAACTACTATTAAAGCCAAATTGTGTAGCAGGGCATATTATAAAGTATCTGACTATATTAATGATAAAAATGCCTGGGAGTGAGTCGATCTAATTATAATGTAATTAATAAAATATGTAAATTTGTTTGGATACCAAAAGAGGGATGCCTGAGTTTTTTGGCAGTATTTTTATCAGTGCTCACCTAGTCATAAACTGCACGGTAGGGGAAAAAAATGTGACAATTCCAAACAAATGTAGCCATTTTTACGGAATAAAAAGATTTTGACTTTGACTTGAAATCGTAAAAAATCATAGCACGAAAATATTCCCGGCGCAGATCCATTTTTCAATGAGACACGATAATTTAAATTAGCTCGCAAAAAATGTGGAGGGAAATTTTGAAATTGGAACGTACCTATTTTTACTTATCTAATTCTACTAATCATATTTTTAAAATAGATTATAACAGGCCAGTCTCTCATACGTAAAAACTTTTTTTCGCAATACTTTCTGAGTGACATCGTATTATCTCGAGAATACATATTATACTGGTGCTTTTTAATATAAAATCAAAATATGTTAGAGCGGCGTCGTGTAAAGTTTAGCTTTTTAAGTTTTACAAATTTACCCTCGATATTTTCATGATAAATATGTTCAGATAGTAGCCTATATGTATGAGTTTATATATAGATAATTAATTATAGATTACGATTATTCTACTAGACTGATGGTGATATAAATCCAGAACTGAATGTTTGCATTACCAAATACCTTGCATGCGTCCCATTGCATCGCATCTAATTATTACGCCCACCCATACAAGTCTTACAGTTAGTTGTACAGTTGGCGCATGCTATAATTAATTGTCTCGCATAGTCCGTGCAACTTACCACCCTATACCATTAATCATATTCGTAAACGTAAACATATGCAGAGCTGCAGTTTCATAGTTAATTCTTGATAGCTCCGTGATTGTAATTTGCAAAAATATAAATTTCATATTTTGTAGAATTTTTGAAACTGGCTAAAAATATCTTTTAGATAGATAAGTCAAAGTCAAAGTCAAAATCTTTTTATTCCGTAAAAATGGCTACATTTGTTTGGAATCGTCACAATTTTTTTCCCTACCGTGCAGTTTATGACTAGGTGAGCACTGATAAAAATACTGCCAAAAAACTCAGGCATCCCTCTTTTGGTGTCCAAACAAATTTACATATTTTATTAATTACATTATAATTGGATCGACTCACTCCCAGGCATTTTTATCATTAATATAGTCAGATACTTTATAATATGCCCTGCTACAGAATTTGGCTTTAATAGTAGTTTTAAATTTGTTTATTGACAATTCTCTTATATTGCTGGGAAGTTTGTTATAGAACCGTATACATTGCCCCATAAAAGAATTACTTATTTTGTGGAGACGGCTTGCATGTAACACAAGATTATGCTTATATCTAGTATTTATGCTATGAGTATCACTCTTTTTACAAAATGAGTCTATGTTTTTATGGACATATAAAAGATTTTCATAGATATATTGCGATGCGACTGTTAAAATATTTATTTCTTTGAATTTTTTTCTAAGGCTCTCCCGGGGACCAAGTTTGTAGATAGCTCTGACTGTACATTGGTGCCACATAAAAGGACTGCTGCGGCTGAATTTGCCATCGTTAGCTGAAGATAAGGCGTGTCTTGATGTATACATAGGACATAGAGGTTTTAAGTGACTCGCGATCATCTTTAGAGCTAACACCGAGTCTACCTACCAGTGGCGACCCGACTAGTATACTGCAACGCACATGTATTATTTCGTATCAAATCGTTTCTGAGGTAGCTAATCTACATGTAACTAAATTTACGTAACTATAATTAATAACTACAATTGCTAGCATTTGCATAAATACGAGTATGCCCGCATGTGACTTCGCAAGTTTTTCATCACATCACCTATATTTAGAGGTGTATTAGTGCCTAGTAAGTATATACTTTAGGCACGGTATGCAAATGCCAAAATCACGTTCTGCTGCTACTACGTGTATCGCTATTCCAGAGTCAACGCTGGCATCAATATGAGCACTTTTCAGAATCATTATAGCATGATCGTGGTTCTCAATTTTTATGGAAACCATTTTTAGAAACAAATCAAATAAACTATCGCATCATAGGATCTAATATTACATATATAAAGGTAAAATTCTTTATTTGTTAAAGGTGGGTATCCACCATGTTCGCGAACCTTTAACGCTCCGCGCTCCTGCAACTGCTCCACCTAAAGGATACGTTTGCGAACTTGGAGCGTGCAACCATAGTAAAATCAAACAAGTAGGTTGTCTTCATAGACACGCACCGCGTTCGGATTGTATGTTTGCGCGCCCGTACCATCCCGTACGTATGTGTCGTCGCACGCACACACTGACAAATTTTATCGCTGCCAAAGGAACGCCAGTCGTGGCTACGCCGTGCTTAATACCGCACGCGTTCACCGCCGCCGCTGCGCTCCCGCTCGTAATAATTTGTACGTGTACCTACTTACTTTAACTACAAATTCGTAAATATGGCTAAAAAGTAAAAAGATTTTTTTTTGTATCAAATGTGTAATTTTGTTATAAAATCTCAAATTTCCTACAGAAAAAAGTAATTTTAATGCCTATCATTTTAGGCTATTGTAAAAATATTAAATTTCCGAATATAAAGATTATAATTTTGATAAGTGTAGTAAATGAAAAAGTAAAAAATAGTATAGTGTAAAAAAAAAAATGGGTGCGTGTACTTATGTACGCGCGTGAGAAGTTATACTTCTCTGGCATCATTAAATAACAAATCCCTGGAGGGATGTTGTGTTCATGCGAGTGAGTGACGCTAGCACCTCACAGGCAACTGCAGCCAAATAACAATTCCCTGGAGGGTTGTTGTGTTCATGCAAGTGAGTGTCGTTACTACCTCACGGAAAACTGCAGTCATATAACAATTCCCTGGAGGGATGTTGTGTTCATCTGACTGACGTCACGAGTAAACTCCTAAGGAGTTGCCGTGTTAGCGGCAGAGGAGGCAATACGCGAGGCATACTTTAATGTATTGCAAGCGTAAACAGTTACAGTGACCGCTTTGAATTGGGTGGATCGTATGCTTGTTTGTTCATGCGAGTGAGTGACGTTACCACCGCACAGAAATCTGCAGCCAAATAACAATTCCCTGGACGATTGTTGTGTTCAGGTGAGTGAGTGACGTTACTACCTCACGGAAAACTGCAGCCAAATAACAATTAGCTGGACAGATGTTGCATTCATGCGAGTGAGTGACGTTACTGCCTCACGAAAAATATGCTCATAACTGCAGCCGAATAACAATTCCCTGGAGGATTGTTGTGTTCATGCGATTGAGTGACGTTAACGCCTCGCAGAAATCTGCAGCCAAATAACAATTCCCTGGACGGTTGTTGTGTTCAGGCGAGTGAGTGACGTTACTACCTCACGGAAAACTGCAGCCAAATAACAATTCGCTGGACAGATGTTGCGTTCATGCGAGTGACTGACGTTACTACCTCACGAAAAATATGCTCAAAACTGCAGCCGAATAACAATTCCCTGGAGGATTGTTGTGTTCATGCGAGTGAGTGACGTTAACACCTTACAGGAATCTGCAGCCAAATAACAATTCCCTGGACGGTTGTTGTGTTCAGGCGAGTGAGTGACGTTACTACCTCACGAAAAATATGCTCAAAACTGCAGCCGAATAACAATTCGCTGGACAGATGTTGCGTTCATGCGAGTGCCTGACGTTACTACCTCACGAAAAATATGCTCAAAACTGCAGCCGAATAACAATTCCCTGGAGGATTGTTGTGTTCATGCGAGTGAGTGACGTTAACACCTCACAGAAATCTGCAACCAAATAACAATTCCCTGGACGGTTGTTGTGTTCAGGCGAGTGAGTGACGTTACTACCTCACGGAAAACTGCAGCCAAATAACAATTCGCTGGACAGGTGTTGCGTTCATGCGAGTGACTGACGTTACTACCTCACGAAAAATATGCTCAAAACTGCAGCCGAATAACAATTCCCTGGAGGATTGTTGTGTTCATGCGAGTGAGTGACGTTAACACCTTACAGGAATCTGCAACCAAATAACAATTCCCTGGACGGTTGTTGTGTTCAGGCGAGTGAGTGACGTTACATGACGTTATATGGCTGCAGTTTCCGTGAGGTAATAACGTCACTCACTTGCATGAACACAATAATCCTCCAGGGAATTGTTATTTGGTTGCAGATTCCTGTAAGGTGTTAACGTCACTCACTCGCATGAACACAACAATCCTCCAGGGAATTGTTATTCGGCTGCAGTTTTGAGCATATTTTTCGTGACTTAATGAGCGGTTTAGCGGGCAGCTTCAACCTGTTACTTTTGTGTTACAGTATCTTAAAATTTCACTCATCATTTTTTCATAACGCGCCTATACGCGAGTATATAACTTCAATACAATAGTCAGCTCCTGGTCTATGTACAAAAAATAATTAAGAAAAACTTTGTATTATAGATCCCTGATGATTCACCTACTGGGGTAAATTGTTTTGTATATAGATAGACTATGCATTTTTGACGATTGTATAAACTATAAGCGACATCCCTACGTGTTTAGGCTATTATCCTTCGCGCAGGGGTCGAGTCGGCCTACTTGTTTGATTTTACTATGGTGCAACGTAGCACGCTCCGCGGCAGGCCATCCTGGCTGCGTCGGTTTTTAGCGCGAACTCAAAGCGGGGCGCCTCGTGTGTTCGTGGACGCGTTCTCCGCTCCGCGCACCTGTGCTACGAATCGTATAATGGAGTGGTCCGAAGAGAAATGTTAAGAATTAATTGAAGTATATCGGAATCAAACTTATTTCTTGTGATTTAAGATCCAACAGCAATGTATTTTTACATCTTTTCTTATAAAGATTAGATTTCCAAAACCAAGGAGGATTTTTATAGTCTTCAATAATACAATGTACCAAAACCTAAGCCGCACTGGCATTTTATTCTGGTGACGACATGTTACTTCAAAGGTTTATTGAAAACTGCAGACCGCACGAGGTTCGGGCGTGTTGTGTTGTGTGCAGGAGCGCGGAGCGTAAAAGGTTTGCGAACATAGTGGATACCCACCGTTATACAACGTTAGTGGCACTTAGAATTAGACTGAAGAATTTCAGAAAGGTTCTTTTTGCAAGCTTCATTCGTTATGGTCTCATAGACAAAGAAAACGCATAGTTTATATTGTGTCTAAAATAAAATCTTCTAAAATGAATGCTCTTGAAATGTGTGCATGCGGTGCACAAGCCACGGGCCGACGTATATGAATTACGACGCAACGTTAAATAGTTGGCAATATTGCCTGCGAACTATGTGAGAAAATTATAACGTAGCAATACCGAATGAGTCACACCATGCGACACGACCAATTAATACGGTCGTACGACATACGTATGCTCTTTAATAGTGCCATCTTTAAATAGGACATATAGAATGCTGTCGACCCTTCTACTAAACAGTTTTATGTCCGAGTCAGATGATTTTGAAGACATATTTAATACTATGAAAATAAAATAATTGTATTACAAAATAAACGTTTACGACAGACAGGAGAAATGACCATTGTGAAGATGTTAATTAATATCAACCAATATTTTATAATATACAAGAGCAGCTTATAGGATAAATAATCAATTTATCAACCTACTGGTCCGCAGTTCGTATCCTGCTGTGGGTATGTATCCATGAAGGTCCACAATATTGTACGAGTACATTGTGGTCCTTTTACATATGTCTATGGATAGACCGCATAAACTGTTTGTTTCTGTTTCAACAAATCCGAAAAGATGAAAAATTAAGGCCACTAACCGACGCACTCCCTAACACCATGTCGTGAGCATAACTTATATTATTAAAATTAACTCGGTCTATGCACAGCTGACACGGTGCTGCTGCGATGATCAGGTCGTTGATATCTTTATATAAATAGTGTTGGCGAGGACATACTTTCTTGGCTTTCAAAATGCCTCAGTATGTATGACGAATATAATGTTCCGATGGTAATTAAATATCTTCGACATTCTTCCAAAGTATACCATAGGAAATCCTGTCAAACTTCTTTGACGTTTTTCGACTTGCAGAGTATATGATAGCACTTAGCACGGTGTGTTCAGGTGACAGTCTCGATTGAAAGCTTTATATGTTAAAACTAGTTATCATGTCTCGGCCTGCATGCATACCCTGGAGACCCTAAGATGAATCATATCGACAAAAAGTTATCGTTGGGAGTTTCTGCAGGTCATATCAGCATCAGTTACCTTAAACAAACTGATGATGTCATCTAGCTTCCGGGTTTCTTTGACCTGTCCGTTACGAATTTTTATGGTGTTTTGCTGTAAAGATTTAAATAATAACGTCCGTGCCTCATTCACTTGAGCACCATTAATTGTGGACAAACATATTCACTTGACTATCCTCGTTTAAGATGGTGATCTTGATTTGGGACGTAAACTGCCAGCTCGTTAACAACAATATTACAATTTGCAAATTGTAGGCGCACTCTCACAGTGGTCAATCGAGATCATAAGCGAAAATCATTCAGAGATGCTCATTTGCGACAGATTAAAATATTATAAATCTAATAATGATGACACTACCTCAAGAAATAATTTCTCATCACACCAGTGTGTCTTGTTTTACATTTTTTACAACAACAACAAATATAAACAATATACGTGAAAGATTTTAATCATAAGTGATACATGAAAACAGAACATTTGTCAGAATATTTATTTTAACTCGGAGTCCAAAAACGGAGTTCCAATGTTCTTGTTCTTGGAGGTGTCGAATTCAACCTGTTATTTCATTAATGAACATGATCGTGTTCAAGACATCAGTCGGATCGTATAGTAGAAGTGTGCGCTTGTAGTTGAATGTAACTCTGAAATAACGAGGATACCCGACAGAGCACCCCGCGATATTGCATATTTGAGGATCTATACTGCCTAGATTTTGTATAACCTAGTTAGTGGATAGTGGACACAAAACGTACAAATATTCGTCAGTATATTTGATAGGTAAAATAATTTAGTTACTGGTACAGACTACGTAATAGCATACAATGATACTCGTATAAAAGCTTTGCCATATTATTTTATAAAGTGACTTTATTCAGTGAGTGAGTTATAAAACATTTTAGTCTCTCTCCTATTTTTCCTTTACTCCTATTTTTGCCTCTTAGTCTATTATTTTTCTCTTTTTATATTTCTGTCGCTTTAACTTCGGGAGCGAGTCGTATGCACGCTATGAGGGGCGAGATATACGGGGCTAACGGCCGCAGGTCAAACTGAATCCCTGAAATATAAGTCCGAATCCGCGGAGTATGACTGTTACATTTCAGCGGCAGCATATGGATATCAGCTTAGGGTTTGCGTGTCGGTTGAAAAACTAGTATTCTACTAGTTTAAAAAACAAATACTGAACGCCTAAAATGTATATTTTGTGACATTGCGGTATTTGTAGTTATACCATCAGTAGGCCAATTTTACTAAAATCGTATTGTCTCTGAAAGCCATATTCGAAACGGATTCTTTTTTTTTATACTACGTTGGGAGGCATACAAGCATACGGCCCACCTGATGTAAAGCGATTACCGTAGCCTATTAACGCTTGCGATATATTAATTATCACTCGCGCGATGCCTCCTCTGCTGCTTACACAGCAACTCCCTAGGAGTTTACTGGTGACCTAACTCACACGCAGGAACACAACAAC
The DNA here is from genome assembly GCA_947507595.1 of Pyralis farinalis. NCBI lineage: Eukaryota > Metazoa > Arthropoda > Insecta > Lepidoptera > Pyralidae > Pyralis > Pyralis farinalis. The sequence goes on along the minus strand of OX382258.1, from coordinate 10,176,741 downwards.
CCTCTAGGGAGTTGTTATTTGGCTGCGGTTTTCTGTGAGGTGGAGGTACTTCCCCAGACGGGCTGCTTTGATGCGTCCTACCTCTCTTGATTCGAAAAGTTTTGACTCAAAATCTTGACAATGACAATTTTGATTTTGATAAATAACTTTTTGATTTCGATTCGAATAGAGACGAGCTCGATGGCGCAGTCGTGAATGATGCAACTTTGACACCAACGCTCGTGGGTTCGATTCCCACACAAGGTAAACATGTGTATGCACATGTCAGTTTTATGACGATGATGATTCGATTTTGATGATGAACAGAAAACCGCAGCCAAATAACAACTCCCTAGAGGGTTGACGTGTTCCTGTGTGTGAGAGAGGTCACCAGCAAGCTCGGAGTGTGAAAGTGATACTTAATATATTACAAGCGTTCATAGGCCGCTTTACATCATGTGGGCCGTATGCTTGTATGCCTCCCGACGTTGTATAAAAAATATATATAGTGTTCTGAGACAATGTGAATACGCCTACTGTACCTACTGCTGCGCAGCGTGTGTCAAAATGTATATTTTGACGTTTCGTTATACCGCAGTCAGAACCCGTTATATACGTTTTCCCATACATTTCGCGGTCATATATGACCACCCGGGTTTCGAAGGGTTAAGCGATCTGACACCAGTGACGTTGCAGCGCAGCGCTGCAATGAATGACTCGCTATTCTGTTAAAAAACCTTCGATCACTAATATAAAACAGAACATCACAAGCAAAAGGAGTATAATGCTCAAAAAATAATGCTGCTGATGTAAAGCTGTTACTGCAGCTTATGAACGCATGTAAAAATCTTTCGCGTTGCCACCCCCACTGTTAATACAACTCTTTAAGAACTCACTGGTAGCTTCACTCACTTGCAGGTATTCAATAATCCTCCAGTCGAGAGAGCAGTTATTTCGCTTCGGTCTTTGGTAAGTTTAAAGTACTTCTTCAATCGGGCTAATTTTCTATTCGATATATCAGTCCCTGGAGGATTGTTTTGAACCTGCAAGTGGAACATTCCCAGCAAGCTCCTGATGAGTTGCTGTGTTGGCAAGCAGCGGCGGTGGCAATGCTCGACCTATATTCCCTGTATTTCCTTTATATATATATATGGCTATAGTGAGTGACCACTTTACATCAGGTGGGTCGTATGCCTGTTAACATTCCTATATGAAGAGAAATTAAGAGAATATTAGGCGCAGTATTGAAACGCACTGCTACGTTACTTTGACACCAACGCTCGTGGGTTCGATTCCCACACAAAACAAACATTTGTGTGCATGAACATGTCTGTTTGTTTGGGTGCTTTTAAGAAAGGTAGGGCGCATCAAAGCAAGCAAAACCACAGCCAAATAACATACCTCGAGGTTTGTTGTGTTCCTGCGTGTGACTGAGGATTCCAGAAAGCTCCTAAGGAGTCACTGTGTTAGAAGCAGAGGTGGCATCGCGCGAGTGATACTTAATTCATCGCAAGGGTTCATAAGCTACGGTAATCGCTTTACGTCAGGTGGGCCGTATGCTTGTATGCCTCCCGACGTAGTATAAAAATTATGATTAAAAGGATATTTGAAAATACCGACAGTTCCTATTCCTAACCTAATAAAATAAAAATAAAATAATAAGGTCGCCGGAATTGTTGCTGGCTTGACGTCGTGAGGGGTGATGACATGCGTGCCAATGGTCTCACTATGAGGGATACTGAAGACCGCGGGAAATGGAGACGTAAAAGCGGACTCAGGGCTTCGAAGCGAAATCATAGGATGCGACCGGGATTAACTCTCCGATGATGGTGATGATGAAGGTCCCAGGAATAGTACTGATAGTAAAATAATAATAGTAGGTAGAGAGAACCGAGTGCCATAAGTTGCGGTTCCTACCGGCTTCATTCGCTACTTTAATATTTATAGCTCTTTTCATGCACGCTCGTCGGTTCCTAGGGCTCCTGTCATCACCTTCTGATAAAGCACTAAAATAATAAAAATTATAGGCGGTCTCAAATGTTATAAGCAATTACTGAAGTAATAAGCAGATATAAAGAAAACTAATCCGAATACTTTTGTTGTCCTCAAACGTCCTTTCTATTACAGCGTTATTATTATTTGCAAGCTTAATGGTGTGTAAGCACCAGAAAAGTCAATCAATAACGTGCACGTCTCGTATTAGTGCGAACATGCATGTGTACCATCGATCAGTCTGAAAGTAGAACTAACTTGTCAGATTGGAGCGTGATCACTCAATCCTACCATTACATCGAGACTATCAGTCAATCGGGACTGCGTTTTCAAAGTACGAGATCACACGATTCGAAATACAATGAGGATCCGTACGGTTTTTAGTTGAGAATACAGATTTATAGAGCTAAGAAATTCTTAACATACAGTACAAAAATTTTTGTTCTACGACAAAAATTGGCGAAGTTATGACTGAATTACTAGCGAAGTTCACAGAGTAGCCGTCGAAGTAGCTGTGACGTCACTGTGACGGTCGCCGCCATTTAGCCGTTGGCAACGATAAGGCGCGCAGTGTTTTGTTTCATTAATTGTGACTCTAAAACAAATTAAGTGTCCGATTTGTGTCTAATTCACTTTTTTAACTATGTAACGAAATGCACAAACACTTCAATTAAAACGCCAGAAAAACTATTTTTTAACGTGCCGAAAGACCCAAAACTTCGTAAAAAATGGTATTCCGTTGTAAAAAGAGATGATAAAACTACACCCTCTGCCCAGGTTACAGGCTATTTTCCTTGTTTTGGTGTTGTTGTGGTGCTCTGGTACAGAGGCACCAAATATTTGTTCAACTAAAGCACCATCAGGAGTCTTGCAATGTGCAGCTTCGAGAACTTTAGACGCGGTTATTCTACAATACCTTAACTCATGCCATAACGGTGAACTAGCTTGACAAACTGTTGCTTCTTCTGCTTAGTGACATTCTTCTATGGTGATTTTAGTAGAGCAATAATCAATAAAATCATCTGCGCTATTTATATTATTGCCTTCCTTTTTGTATTGTTGACCGAGATTATGCAAAGACAATTTTTTCAACTCATTCTTTGTAACGTATGCTGATAACTGATTTTTAATAGAATTTTCCTTTATGCTTTGCACAACCGCTAGGAAAAACTGGTCTCCTTTAGTGTTATCAGTGTTTTTAACTTCAATAGTAACTGAGCTGCGAACTATATCTTTAGCTTTTATAAATTTTGTAGTTGTACTTATAGTAGCCAGCTTTGGTTTGGCCCAGTAACATTTTTTTTCAGTGGGAGACGGCTCCTCGCTGCGTCTATGGAGCCACATCAAAAATGCTACGCTATATACTACGCCTTTTGAGCAGCACAGTCATGACAATCCACGTTCAAAACCGTCCCCTCATTTTCATCACATGTAAATGTGCAGCAATACGCTATACATTTTATTCTATGTTCAGGCGTTATCTTTGCTTTTACCGTACAAACATGTCCCGACCTCTGGACTTGGACAAAACCTACAGCATCATCTCCATAGCTTTCACGTGCCGATCTGCAATAAATAAATAAAACGGCATTAAAATATATGTATAAAAAAAAATATTATTTATTTTTTGCTTTATATTCAAGTCATCCTACTTAAGTACACATTGAACTAATGATTTGTAAAAAAAAGCGAGATAGCAAAAAAAAACAGCTATTGGCAACCAATATTAAGGTTTCTGTCATACATAGATCAGCAAGTGTAGAGAACCATGCACTAAATAAAGCGCAACAAGGTAGGTTAAACAGCCATACTCGAAATGATCTTCATATGAATGAATAAAACAACATTCGTATATCAAGATACTATAAACTCTATTCATAAGTTATGAATACGTCCCTGTACTTACACTTTACATTCATTCTTTCTTACACCTTCCTACCACTAGCAGATTAAAAATTACTAATAAGTACCTACATACGTAGATAAATAAGTACCCTTACCTTTGTAGTTTCCAACCACGGATTTCAGCGCTGGTGAACTTAGAATGATCACCTAGGTAATAAAATACCATGAAAGAATCCACTTTTGGAAGGTTATCTGATTGAGCTTGCACAAACCCAGCTTCTACTTTATTAGTACTCATATTATATACGTTTTATATTTAAACAGCACAAAATTACACTATAACAACACTTTATATAAATAAATTACCAAATATTAGTAGCCAACCGCGTCGCCGCCGCTTCGTCGAATCGTGAAGTAAGCCGGCCGCGCTCGGTTCCGTCACAGTGACGTCACACGCACCCGCGTACATTGACTTTTAGCGACAGGAATGGCATATGTTTATTACTTAATATCTTCGTAAGTAATGGTCCGATTAGGATAATTCAAAAAGATATATCCTTCTTAGTTCATAAAGAATATCGTGAACACTAGTTCTATTGAATTTGCTATAACTTTACTGATCCTCATTGACAAGTTGCGACATACTTAAAAACAGAACACATAGGCACGTTGTTAAATAAAACCAGTTGAGAATGCGCAAGCTTGCATTGCCAGAGAAACACCTGGCTCGTCAATTATATATAACAATTCAATTTTTTTTTCAATTTGTCGGCCATTTTGACCATGTTCCTTAAGATAGGAACGGTGTTCCTGAACATTTCTATTCTACTTTTTTATGCTGAATCCGAATCTGAAGTCGAAATTCGAATATTCGAAATAAACGCACACACAGACAAACATATAGATTTCATATAGGAACGGTGTTCCTGAAAATGAAAATAGTGAGAAACAAAACAAATGAGCAAAATGTGTATAGTGAAATGAACGATTCAGGAGTCAAACTGGGTATTGAAGATTAGGGGCTTAAAAAACATGCATACATACATACTCCCACAACTCTCCTATCTATCGGTCTACCCTTATTTAAATAATGACAGACAGTATCTTTGTCTTGACGTTACAAATAAGTAACAGATTGATCGGACTTACAAAAACACAATCGATATACATTTATACTCAGTTTCGATAGCTTTTTCCAAAGAAAAGCGGCACATTAATCATAAACACAGCTTCATTCACATCTCACATGCGCGTATTGCACCCACAAAACAAGACCGGCAATATATCACGGAGGACAATGCGAACGAGCCGGAAAGCACAAGCGAGATGAAGATAGATTGAGGCGGCAGACGCGTGGTCACCCTGTCCGCGCTATGTTCCACTGTGTGATAGATGTCTCCTTTGTTATGGGCTCCTAGTACTTCAGATCATCAAATGTTATCGAGGGCATCTATTGAATCTAGCTTGTTTTGTTAATTGAGTCCCCTGATGGGTTTATTCATAAATAAGTAGGTAAATGATAGATACAACACGTGTCAAACTGAAAAAGAGAAATTCATAGGTAATAATAAAATCAAATTACCTAAAATCTAAGAGTAATAGAAAATATTTGTGTCTATGGAATTACAACAAGAACGCTCGACTTCACAGGATTTAGCATTGCAATCTTTCCTCGATGGCATACAATGCTAAATCATTTGAGAGAAAAATTAGCTAGCCCCTTATGTATCCAGCGGGAGTAATCAAACATGAAGAGATTTCTACATAAAAACTGTTCGCAACTGGGCCCCACCACCCAAAAATGTCAACTCCAAACGGCACAAATGTGTAATCTTGCGTGAGAGGTTCATAAAGCAATAAGTTTGATCTGCCGTCCTATCCCTTCTGGCACCCTCCCCAGGGTGATAACGAGGTAATGTGACCATACCAGTCGGCTTCCACACCATGTCCTCAGGGACTTAGTTACATACCATCGTGATCGTTACAATTATTACGACTAAGTAATATCCCGAGGTTCAGGTACGATGATGGTGATAAGAGTCATCCTGATAATGTGATTATCAGGATCCTTTTGACACTATTATCATATTCAGCTGATATAATCAACTTCGCTGCAACATTGGCACGTGCCAATTCAATCCGTTGCTGTACGGATGACAGCATCGGGTACAATTATTATAAAGGCCGTGAAAACATCCCTTATTCCCTTGTAGAGGGAAACAGCGATAAACTTTGTATCTGAAATTCAGGGTACTTTGACTAAAGTGTCTGATTAAAGACAGTGTAGTTTTCTACCGAGAACTTTTAAGTTGTGGAACGAACTCCCTACCCTGGTTTTCCCACACTACGCGTACCAGTACGGGGACACCATTAGATAACCTTTCTTCCCCAGCAGTTATCGGTTCTACGAACTATGTGGCCGGCCCACAGCCACTTGAGCTTGCTTATCCTGTGGGGTATGTCGGTTACCTTAGTTCTACTGCGGATATCCTCATTTCTGATTCTATCACACAGAGAAATCCCGACCATAGCTCTTTCCAAAGTACACAGATGGTCTTGAGCTTCCCCATACGGCCCGCAGTGAAGGGTCACATCTCAGTACTGTATATCATCATTGGCAACACACACAGTTCGAAGGCCTTGCTCTTCAGGCGTTGAGGTATTTTGGACGAGAAGACCTGTCGAATTTTCCCGGACGTTGCCCAGCCGAATTGGATCCGCCTGTTGACCTCTCGGTCGAAGTTGGATTTACCTAGCTAAATAACATGCTCTAGGTAAACATATTCGTCAACAACTTCGAGCTTAGTGTTTCCGGCCGTGACCGGCATAGGTGTAACATGGAAATTTGACATGATCTAAGTCTTGTCCATGTTCATCTTAAGACTACTTGGTTGGGAACATTATTGAGGTCATTGAGCATAGCGCTAAGTTCCTATGTATATATATACTCGTAGTATATCGTCGGCAAGCCGAAGGTGAGCGATGTATTCGCCATTGATGTTTATACCGTATCCTTTCCAGTCCAAGAGCTTGAAAACATCTTCCAACATTGCGGTGAAGTGTTTCGGAATAGAACATCGCCCCGTATGACACCAATTTGCACTTGGATCGGTTTCGGATACACATCGTAGCCTTACTGTATAAGCACTTCAACGCTTCGATGTATCGATAGTCAATTCGGCATCGCTGGAGAGACTGTAGCACTGCCCATGTCTCAACGGAATCAAAGGCCTTTTCGTAGTCCACATACGCCAAACATAAGGGCAGATTATACTCCTCCTGTCTCCAGTCTTCTGTATAATCTGGCGGAGAGTATGTATGTGATCCACGGTGCTAAAGCCTTTTCTGAATCCGGCTTCTTCGGGAAACTGGAATTCATCAAGTCTGCGTGCGAGAAGGTTTGTGATGACTTTCGAAACCAGTACATTATGCTATATCGACCCATACATCTTCAAAATGATTTTATCACCCTTTTTGAAAAACAACATGGCCAGGCTTCTGTTCTACGCTTCATGACGGATTTCAATAGCCTCTGAAAGACTACAGGTATCGGCTTTCCCCCCGCTTTCAAAAGCTCCACCGTAATTCCGTCCTCACCGGGTGCTTTTCCATTTGCTGTTTGAGAGCCATGAGACTTCGGTACAGTCCTATTATATCCCAATGAAACTTGCTTAGTTCCTCTTCCAGCTCCATTATTTTCTCGTCGGTCCTCAATGTACGCGTGTCGTATGTTGCCAGGGCCAATCCGTTGTAGTGGTAGCCGCGGCGTCGGAGCCGGGGATTCTTAGCCCCGAATACTCTGACCGTTACTGGAGGCACTGCCGTTACTGTTTTGGCAGGCGGGTTGGCAACCGCAGTAGTTAATAAAATATATTAAGAATAAGGGGACGCTGCTGCCCATCTCTTGGATTATTGTCTTAGTCGCCTTTTACGACACCCACGGGTTGACCTATTCTTACGCCGAGGACACACAGCAAAGGTTTAGATTATTATATATGAATTATATATTGGATGAGGAAAAAACTAAATAATACTGGTCTAATTGTGCAGGATTTAATTCACTTCCTAAGTCTAATTCATTCAGCCCAATGATTGATCTCGACGACATCGTTCATCTTTGATCGTAGGCATCAACATGTCGCTTTAATTTGACTTGCGTTAAATGGGGAGAACATCGAGACCAAAATTTTGTTTTTCCACATACGTACAGATTTACCTTCATATAGCCATCCTCTAAAAATTGTATAGACTAGACCAGGTAGCAACAAATTATAATTTCTACTTTTGACCAATTACAATAACTTCTCTTAAAGAAGGCAGTTAAAAGAAGTCTACTGACTTAGTTTTTCGTAACAGTAAATTTTCAAGTAGTAGGAACAGCTCGCGAGCTCGCGATAGTGTTCGGATCAGCACCGCATACACAATGCGGTGCTGATCCGAACACTATCTTGTGAAAGTGAGGACTGGATATGGCAGATAGAGCATGAAAGTAGAATAAACGTGGTAGAAACGCGAGTGCTGTGCAAAATTTGTGGCACGAATTCTGAACTGAGTCGTCACAACTGTGAAAGAGAGTATCAGAAGAAATCCCTACTACACACCACTGCACCAAACAAAACTCATCTTCCTTCAGCCGAAGGGCTTTAGAGCATGCTCTACTCTTCCGGTTGGCGGAGGCTAGTGTTTTCAAGCCGCCCAAAGGCCACTGACATTTTAGCTCAAGGCCACTGAAAAGTTTGAGATAGATAAACTCATTCATAGATAGGCTCCGGTGTAACATTTCGCGTATTTTAAAACAAATTGCTTTAAGTCTTTGCAGCTTCTGAGGGACGGGAGCGACTTTTGTCACTAAGTTCCTTATTTCAAAATACGCACGGTACGCAAAATGAGCTCAAACTTTTATGTAATGATGAGAGAACGTTACAGAACGTCTGGTTATAGGTAAACAGGCATGACCTGATGAGAAGCAGCTACAGTTAAAATACAAGGAGTGTCGCTGTCGCTTGTGGTACCACCTCCACTGCACACTCTTTACTAGAGCTTATATACTTATTCACGCCCAGGAATACAACTACTCTCTAGGGAACTATTATTTGGCTGCGATCTTCTGAGACGAAGTTGAATCTTCTGACTCGAGTTGCATATGATTGCTTTTATCTGACTTGTGTCAGAGCCTCATTCGTTAGTTGGGCATACATTCCACGTGTAGCTAAGGTTGACTTTACGCTTTAATTAAGTATAAGTACTATCACAAATACTATTGCTCTATATATTAATGTATATCTATACTTGTCAATACTAATATTATAAAGAGAGAGAGAAGAGTTTGTTATGAGAAAAGAAAGATCGATTTGAGATTTCTTTTCACTGTTTGAAAGGTATTCCAGAGTGACATAGGTTATATATTATGTTAATAAATACAAAACTTCTAAAGTTATGATGATGTTTGTCAGGCTAAGTCGGAAAATGTTTTGACTTTTCAAAACTTTTACTGCTGCGTTTTAGTTAAACCTACACTAAAACAATGTTAATGGATTGTTCCTTATATCAAAATCTATAAAAAAAATCCACGATAGAATATTGTATTTAAGATAAGTCACAATAACTATTATTATCTAAAAAAAATGGATCAAACGTAATGGATTATTTAACCGATATGGCGTTAATTTATTTCTAAAAAAATACATTTATCATATAAAATGTTTAATGTACACATTTGCCTTTCACACTCTTCTTCTTCTTAACGTTATCCCATTTCCTAATACATTAGGATCGGTGGGGTTCGCTTTCGCCTTGGGATTTGGCGAAGGTTTTTACATGGAGTGACTAACGATCAGACCTTCACAATACAGAGAGAAAACCATTTCATTCTTAGGTAAGGTCACAAGTCTTTCGAAATATGATTTGTAGGTGTGGGTTTCCTCACGATGTTTTTCGATAATTACAAATATGTACATAAATCCGAAAACACTAATTTAGTGGTACATGCCAGGATTCAAACACGATACTATATATATAATTAAAATCTTAGAAGTTATCGCAAAATAAAAACTTCCTCCTGGCCTAACAAGAGTGCAACTTGCGTACCTATTGCACCCGGGCGAAGCCGGGACGAGCCACTAGTAAGTAATATTCTTAGTAAGTTTACATCTAGCGTGATCAAAATTTTATAGCCGTAATATAATCCTTCAAATGTATACCGTAACATTATAGGAAATCAATTTGCTCTTTGTCATGGATGCTTGGTAAGTTCAAGATTACTACTCTATTAGCACAGATATAGTTGGAGCATTGTTGGCTGGGTCATTGAATAGGGATTTGACCAATTCATTCTATAGTAGGCTCATCAAGGAATCAGTATTTGAAAATGAACATTTTGAATTTGAATTTTCACTGACTTTCAACATTTTAACTTTGTATGACAAAAGGTAAAATTTAGTACTTAGACTAAATTATTAGATTAAAAGTCTAAAAGCATTACATTTTCTTAGTCACGTACGTACGTACTCATAGCGGCCAAAACAATTTCATTTTCTATCTATACACATAAAGCGGAAGAGCTTGTTTGGAAGCGCTAATCTCGAGAAATTGACGAAATTGAAAAATATTTTGCATTTGCTAGCCCAATTTATTACAGGCAGGCAACTGACGGTATGACGTTTAGAAACCTAGGAAAAAGATAGAAAAAGCGGATGGGATACCGGCATACTTTATATATAAACTATGTACAGTTCATATATATATATATATGTTCACGCTAGTTCCAGGTAGGTAGGGTCCTTGTGGGGTAGGTAGGGAGAACCGAGTGGCATACGTGGCCCTTACAAAACTCGCTCATTGCTTTAACGTTTTATATTTCGTTTCACGATCACTGGTTCCTAGTTCCGTTTCTTGTAAGTAGTTTCTTTCTATTTTTATCATATATATTAGTGTGATATATGAGAGTGCTCATGATAGGACATTTAAAATAATTATTCCGCCGGATAATTTTGTTTTTGTAATCATTATCTTGTTTATATTTTGTTTTACCTATACCTTAAAACTATCTGAAATATCTAGTTTTGGCATAAACCCGTATTTTGTCCTTCATTTTAAGTATTATATTATAAGCTGCAATAACTTTGAATAAGTATATTTATCATAATTAACTGTATATTAATCATAATTATCTATCAAGAGCAATATAGTTGAATTTCTATTCCATACAGGAAATCTTGATAGAATTGAATCATCGACAAAATATTTCGAGATGAGAACTGCTGTCATGTATCGTTATTGTCACCATCATCAACCAACATGCATTCATCGGTTATAATTATTCATAATATAACCGTTGCTTTTCTTCTCTTCTTTGTTATTGAGCGTATAGGATTTGGAGCGCATTCTGGTAAACTATTCTTATGGAGTACGCACTGATGTAAATGATTAATAAGGCTGATTATTTCTTCTGTTGTTAATTTTAATTTAAAATTGGGCTTATGCATACAAGCAATTTTTATATTACTAATGTGGTAATAGATAAGAACCATATGGACGTTTATAATGCTAAGGATGTCATTCGGATATCGCTGGCACTGTAAAAACTTTGCGTCTTTTTAAAAAAGCCCGGGGAAATCCTTGAGTGGATTCGACCACTTGAGTGCTTTTATTATATGCGTTGCATTTTTATTTCTTTTGTTTACATCACCAGTTACTGTATTATATTTTGATTTTCACACTCCACTTTCACTTGTTCGAATAGAACTTTACAACATGCTATATTTTCCGGAACACCGCCATAAAGAGTCCAAATTAGGTATGCTAGTGGTGGCCATCTCGCAATTTTTCCCTATAAAACATAAATTCCCCTTCCAACTTTGAGTGATCTCAGTAAGGTTATACCTAATTTTACGAGGAAACTTTCGCGTTGCCTCGTACAAACTTGGCTACGTAGTGATAAACCCTGGTTTATGCTCGTGAATGTTATAAAACATGTAGTTTAAACCATGGAATTATAAGTTGATTACTGATATTTTCATTTGCGTGTAAACAAATAGAAAAGTTGAATATAATTTGGTGGTTTCGCGGACAAATAAGTAGGCAAACAAGTTTTAGGTATTATAAGAAGTTTATATACTATTCCTAATAAGTTCTTAAATTATTATATATATAATTAGAAATTCTAAGCATTTCTCTCATAAACGTCGGGAAAAACTTGGTACAATTCGTGATGGATCATAAATAACTGTTGCGTAGCTATTATATTTCACATTAAAATCACTTCTCAATGATTGACTGTTGACCGTCAAAAATGGAGGCCGTCATGGGCGCCCGGCAGATGTGATGTGAATGTTTTTGTTTGTATGAACGTTGGGGACCTAATCAAGATTTTTTCATTGATCATATAAATGAAGTTATGTTGTCTAATTAACTGCCATTTTATTAAAAAAAAAAAGAATTATTCCATTCAGTATCCTAGGAGCCAAGAAATTAAAACATGAAAGTAGATAAGTGGTTTTTTTTAAATACTAAAGAGAAAAAGGCGCATTATCACGAGCTTGACGCGTCTTCTATTTGGACCCTTCTGTTGCATGATGCGTAGCTCCCCTATAATAGCCCACGTCACGAGTTTGACATTTGTCAGCAGTACTTAATTTCGAAAACTTTTACCCACCTACCGAATAGAGTAACGGTGGTATACCATACGAATCAGTTGTTTTTATTATGTCTGATGACAAACAAGCATATAGCCCGCCTGATGTGAAGTAGTTAAGAGAGGTTGGGCACATCAAAGCAGCCCGTCTGGGGAAGTACCTCCACCTTACAGAAAACCGCAGCCAAATAACAGCTCCCTAGAGGGTTGTTGTGACGCTTGCGATATATTAATTATCTATCGCTCGCGCGATGCCGCCTCTGCTGCTAACACAGCAACTCCTGAGGAGCCCACTGGTGACCTCACTCACAGACAGGTACACAATATCCCTCTACGGAGTTGTTACTTGGCTGCGATTTTCTGCGCAGTGGCGGTATTTTCCCAAACGGGCTGCTTTGATTCGCCCTACCTCTCTTATAAACATCCAAACCAAGACAAATAGACATGTTCATACACACAAATATTTGTCCTGTGTGGGAATCGAACCCACGAGCGTTCGTGTCAAAGTAACGTAACAGCGCGTTTCACCACTGCGTCAAGGAACTCGTCAAACGCTTGTTTGCCACCCGAAATTAAAAAAAAAACTGATTCGTATTGTATACCATCGTTACTCGTCACTGGCAAGAACAACTTAAAAACATTTGCCTAAAGTCCATTCCAGGGAACGACCTGCCAAAGAAAATCGTGTACGGTTATTGGTTAATCCGCGTGAACTTTGTTAGTCAATGCATTCTTTCTTTAAGATTGTCTTACATGTCGCATTTTCACATGTCTGATAATGGGAACTTACAACTGAGAAAAAGGCGTCTTTTTTCGTCACCGGAAAAAAATATAATTTTTAATACATATAACGCTTTAAGAAAGTCTAGTCTCTTAGAAAATTCCAACAGTGCCGTAACACGAATGTTGGTCAATGTATGGGAATTAACTGGAAGTCGGTGTTAAGCATTATCAGTGAAATGAGTCATAATGTAGAACCTTCATCACAAAATAAAGGCTTACCCTTTCTCCATACATTTGTCTTTCATCGTTGTGACCAGTGATTGCAGTTCAGATGGTGTTTCTGCTAATAGGACGGCATTGTCTGCATACAGAAGAGAGTTTACCACTAGGTCACCCATGCGCAATTCCACATTAGTTGACATTATTCTCTGCAGACAACTATAAGTATTTTCAGGAACACCGTTCCTATTCTATGTTTGTCTGTGCGTCTGTCTGTCGCTCTTTTTCGAGTATTCGAATTAAATATTCGAATATTCGATCCAGCATAAAAAAGTAGAATAGGAATGTTCATGAACACCGTTCCTATCTCTTAAGGAACATGGTCAAATGGCCGACAAATTAAAAAAAAAAAAAAATGTTATATAATTGACGAGCCAGGTGTTCCTCTGGCAATGCAAGCTTGCCCATTCTCATATGGTTATTCATGTTGTTGTAGTTAGTCATAAATGTTGTTTGTTGGTAGTTTGGTATACAGTGAAGTCAACTCTCACTATATAAATGACTCATAAATATCACAAATTTACAACTCATTTAGAATTATAACGGAACTGTTGACATTAGTTTTACAATATTTTTAGTTGTAAGTTTTTAAACATGAACACTGTTGAATTTCTGAACGGAAGTGATCATGGCAACTGAATTAGATTTGAATAATAAAAATGTTGATAATTTCCTTTCTATGTGATAATGTTTTTAGGATATAAAAAACGTTTCAGTTTTGTACGTATTTGTAATCAATCATTTAAGAATTTTACGTACTATTTCTTATATTTACAATCAGAGGTTCAAAAGCCGTAAAGTTAATCAACCTCCTTTGACGCATAACGGTGTGAGAGAGCGTCATGCCAACTTCCGTCACGGCATACGGTTCGATTTTATTAGCATGGCGCGCCAATAGATGTTTCACGTCAAAAATGGTTGTTCCGCCTCATAGTCTGAACAGGGACTAAGACGGGTTCCGTACGACACGGCCTAAGACGGGCCCAGGACGTTAATATAGCATACTTATTAGGGTTTCGCAGCGATGGGTTAGTTCATAACTCGTGATTTGGCTACGTTAATGGGGTTTGTTCAATGTGTTTTGTGATATACGCCGCGTTAACCGCATTGACTGAAAGGCACTGGATATATTCCAAGTTATTATTATGTTTTATGGCTAGAATTATGGAGAGATCGTCATCAAACTTGATATTGGTAAGTTGGGATGTATATAGTACAGAATATTATTATGACGAGCTCGATGGCGCTGCGGTTAATAATGCGACTTTGACGCTAACGGTCGTGGGTTTGATTCCCACACGGGACAAACATTTGTGTGTATGAACATATCTGTTTGTCTTGGTCTAGGAGAGGTAGACAGAGAGCATCAGAACAGCCCGTCTGGAGAACTACCTCCACCTCACAGAAAACCGCAGCCAAATAACAACTCTATCGAGGGTTGTTGTGTTCCTGCGTGTGAGTGAGGTCACCAGTAAGCTCCTAAGAGTCGTTGTGTAGGCAGCAGAGGAGGCATTGTGCGAGTGATACTAAGTATATTACAAGCGTTAATAGGCTACCGTAACTGTTTTGCATCAGGTGGATCGTATATTTGTATGACTTCTGACGTTATATAAAAAAAAAAACTCTTGGCATAGATAATTTGAAAGATTAAACTGACAGCGTTTATAAAAATATTATCTGCCAAAATAATTCACCGATAACAAATGGAGAAACGTACTTAATGTAAAGTAACTTTATTAGGGAACGAAGTAGAAATCGTGTACGAAATCATGTTCACGATTTCTAATTCGGTTCCTTTTCCACATTTTTGCCACTTGAGTAATGAGTTTTTAAAAATTGATGTATTGTAAAATTTGATATTATTCATGACTTCATGAGTACCATCACGTTCTTTTTTTAAACTCTCTTTGATTTATAATCATGGAGTATATTATCACTTTTAGGTTCCGTACTACGTCAATTTCGCTTTTACTCACTTTACATTAAAAAATAAATATTTAACCCTAATCCCAGCAAGGCTTTAAAGTTTTGAATGTTTTGTCATGGAAATGGATAGCGGCCGATGCAAATTTCGGAATAATCTGCTTATTGAGATGCGGCGACAATGAACCCGTTGTCGGCACCACTCGGCGACAGTTGTTCCGAATCGATCTACCGCAGTTCGTATTTGTTTAGCTAAGGATTGTGCTAGAAAATTGGATTTATTTTATTTATTATTTAAGTTTATCAAAATAGAGAAAAATCCGAAATATTCATCAATAATCGATCTATCATATATTCATCTAATATAAATATTCTTGCCTAACTGGGGTAAAGTACCTATAGTAACCCAGCTTATGAACGGAATTGGAAAAGCTACCTTAGCAGTAGCCTGCAGTTGGCTAGCTGCCTTAATAAATTGCCTGTTGAACCAAATACAGTGTGCCTCGCCCTGATATGGTTAACCCATTTAATTTTTCGAAAACCTGTACAAATATTTTAGTCTAATATAAGTACGTATCTGATTTAAAACTTTCAACCACTAATAGAGGTAGACCTAAGCCTCGACGAAATCCCTACGCCGAGTTTCCTCGGCGATTTAAAAAATAAAATGTTTTAAAAATTCCGAAACTTCGTGGAGGATCTCGCCTTGGCGCCTAACTTCTATGCTGAGAGGCTTAGCGGGGAACTTTCCAGGAACGTTCTGAAAACTCAACCTCATTCAATAGTCTTCACTCAAGTATTTATCGCTATTAAAGTGTTAAAGTAGAATTTAGCCATAGTACAAAATGAAAATAATATTTGTTTACTCTGTTTAGTACTGAATTAGAATAATATAAGGAGGTTGTGCTAGTGGTTCATCATATTTTAGACAGTTACCTGACCCACTCGGTGTACTCAGCAAATGAGGCTTTTAGGAAAGAGGGTACAGGTGTATTTAAGTATATCATAGTGATGACAGTCCGTTCAGTGAGCTGCAAGCGCCCAGAAGTTTCTAAAGTGTAGTATCAATGTTATATTTGATATTATATCTCCTTAATACGTTTCCAGATTCAAATAGCGCTCAACCTACTACAACACATTCTAATCTTATTAAAACGAATGAAATGTATAGCTGATTATTAGACGAATAAATGGTCTGAATTATGACATCACGTGAATTAAAATTAAATTACTATTTTATAATATCTAACGGTTGCCTTTTATTTACTAAATATTGTATAAGTAGCTGTATTATAGTTTACTTCAATGCACATTCTGTACTACCTTTTCTTTTTGAGCTGAGCAGCACATGTCTACAAATTAATTTTAGA
Source organism: Pyralis farinalis (assembly GCA_947507595.1). Taxonomy (NCBI): domain Eukaryota; kingdom Metazoa; phylum Arthropoda; class Insecta; order Lepidoptera; family Pyralidae; genus Pyralis; species Pyralis farinalis. The sequence continues at coordinate 10,159,998 of OX382258.1, read as the reverse complement.
TTATATACATATTTAATGATATTTTAATATTTTCTCATATAAATGGTTTTATGTTGTAATGAGGAATTAATAATAAAGATTCTTTAAATTGAAAATTAACCGAGAAAAAGTAGCCCAAATAAAAATAGATATTATCCACATTCGTGTTATATTTTACTTTGGAGCTTCTTGCCTTCGTTAGTTACATATGGTAATTATTTGGGTGAAATTACAATTTCACGACCTTAGTTTATAATTATTTCAGTAATATTTACACAAAACTTTGTCAACTGTAAATACATAATTCAGATCCTTCGCTGTACAAACTACGTATGGGAGGTATTGATGACAGATGAAATGACGAAATAGGGAGATAAGGGTTTCTTTTTACCTTTCGGGAACAGTTCTAAAAGGAACGATCACACGATTACCTTTAATGATCGAATTACACAAGAAGCCAATACGCTAAGGTCGTCCATAAGCACGCTTTGTTTGCATATCTTAGCAGTTCGATACCAATTACAATAATTCACAGCACAAAGCCTGACCTATCTCTGGTCTGGCCAATCCATTAACTAAACACTATTCATGTAAACCACATGTCTTTGTGACGAATGTACCAGAACACTCAATGTTGGTCATTAACATAACATATAGGTACAGAGTGTCTTGAAGCTGACGGAACTGTGGCTTAACCACAAGTCACGACTTACTACGATAACCATTTTAAGTAAACTTTTCTACTTTATTTTGAACTAGCTACTGCCCGCGACTCCGCCCGCGTGGAGTCAAATAACGTAGCCTATGTGTTAATCCAGATCATAATCTATCTACGTGCCAAATTTAATTCAAATCCGTTCACCTGTTTAAGCGTGAAAGAGCAACAAACATCCATCCATACATACAAACATTCGCATTTATAATATTAGTAGGATTTTACGTTGCGAACTATACTAGCATATAGCGGTTTTGATGAGAAGCGATTGCCGACTGTAGCCTGTGCATGCTTACAATACGAGAAGTATCGTGCGTTACCAGGCCCGCTCTTACTCATTAAGCCCACTACAGACGTAGCTATAATATATCGTAAGATGCTGCTGTAGCGTAACGTGCTGTGACGTAATAACTTACAAGCCGCCACTGAAACGGCCCGATAACTCTATTGCTTTCGTGGACGTTGAGAAAGCAGAATACTTCGCTGATAGCATTGCTTCACAATGTTTTATCAGCTCCCAACCGTGCGACCCTCCACGTATAAAAGCAGTGGAGGAGGAGGTTTTGTCAAAGAACTCACTCCCTCTGACTGCAGATCCAATTTCACTAACCAGTGATGAAATTAACTATTTCATCAGAGGACTGAAGTCCTAAAAGCCCCAGGCGCTGACGGTATATCAAATAAGGCTCAGAAGCATTTCCCAGCCCAAGTGCTGGCACTTCTAGCCCTTATTTAACGCTTCTGCTTCTGCTTCGACCTATGCTACTTTTCAGCCGCTTGTAAGGACGCTACGGTCATCGGCATTCCAAAGCCAGGCAAACCACTAGATAACCCTACAACTACTACTAAATCACCGACAAATTATCCTACTCAAGGCAATGGGCAAACTTCTTGAAAGAGTTATACTCTCTTGTATGAGAGAGCATCTCTTTTCATATGACTTATCATCGACAACCAATTCGGCTTTCGTTCACAACACTCTTGCCCACAGCAAGTCCACCGCATAGTCGAGTATATCTTGAGCGGTTTTTATCCGAAACATCATAAGACACTAGCTATCTTTTTCGACGTTTCCAAGGCTTTTCATAAGGTCTGGCACAGAGAACTCCTGTACAAGCTTTATCCTTGACGGCCTCCGGCAAGTCATTGACCATAATGATGAATTCCAGAGGACCAAGATTGCTCTCCTGACTTACTCCCGATCTTACGAAGTATAGTTCTGACCTATGTCCTGCGTACTCCACAACTGGCATCTATCGCTCATATAGCTTGCAAAGAACCTCAAGAGATGGGGGGGTGCAGCCGACACCTGCTAGTTTTCTCAGCAAGATATCGTTATCAACGACATCAAACGCTTTCCGAAAATAAAAGTAAGTGGCGCCTACCTGCTTCCCATCATCTACTGTAGGTACCAACTGTGTCATGTAGTTCAACAAGTTGCAATCCGGTCGAAAACCATGTTGTGCCTCTGACAGCTGCGCCTGTTGAACATGCATGATTTTGGGTAGTGCAGATTCGAATACCTTTGCAGGAGTAGATAGTATTGCTACCAGTCTGTATCCCTCGACATTCTCACCTGCCAGACCCTTTGGTACTCAAACTACACGAGTTGTTCTCCACATCTTCGGAAAATCCTCTTCTTGCAATGAAAGGTTATAAATGTGAAACCGACAGTCCCTAAAGATAAAGGACGGGATACCGTCAGGCTCTGCAGATCTCTTCGGCTTGAGATTTGCTAGAGCGCGGTACACGTCAGCCAATTGCAGTTGGTGCAGGTGTATCCGTGCAGATCCATTTGCACTGTCCACTTCTGCTACCGCTGCGTTAACATTGAGTTTCGCTGGTACTGCGCCATACGCTGCCTGAAAAAATGCGGTGATCTCAAAGACTTCTATGTATACATAGAAGTCTTTAGGTGATCTCCTTTTTTTTAACATCTAATACGATCCCGTCCTTACATATTTTCGGAGAATTACCATTTTCCCTTTTAGTCCTTACATAATTCCAAAAAGCTCTCGGGTCCTCAATCAAATGTTTTTGAACATGATCCTGATACTGTGCATGAGCCTTTTGAATCATATTTTTTACCCGCACCCTACACTTACTAAATGCTTCGTAATCATCTTGTGATTTACTCGCCTTGTACCGCTTGTGATGAGCAGCTTTACATTTTATGTCGCGAATTATTTCAGCGTTGTACCATTCGGGGTAATTGTATCTCAACGTTACATGCCCTCGCTTTTTTTTGGCACACAGTCACTAATTACCTTCTTAATTACATCATAAAAATACAATACACTCACCTCGACATTATTCAGATTATATAACGGTGTTCAGTCAATAGATGCTACGATGGAGTATAATAATGGATAGTCGGCCTTGGGAAAGTTCTACATCATTTGAGGGCCATCTGTGTCAATAAGATGTTCACTTGCGTCCACTCGATCTGGAGCTGCCGCCGGCGCGCACCCATCCAACACCATCGTATATCATAAGCAAGCATGCATATCATAAGCAGCGGATGATACGCATCAATCGGAACTTGCGATTCGCCCGCTTCACGCACACACACACACTCACCCAAAGATGTCAATACTAAGTCCAATAAACTGTTACTGCAATTAGTTATTCTGCTTCTCTGAACGAATCCACAATATGTTTTTAGATACTCGTAATAATTGCTAATGTTTAAATTACAAGAATGTAAGTTGAAATCCCCTTTAACCACTATTTGACAATATTTAACACATAACTGTTCTATAATTCTCAATAATACCTTATAATCATTTTCGCTACTATTTGGTGGGATTTAAACAACGCAACACAAAAGCAATAGCCTGTCGGGTGAATACACATTCGCACAAACTAGTCCAAATATCTACCTGATAAGGACGTCACCCGGTATGGGCACATTCCGCAACTCGAGACGCGGTGTGGCCACGAGAAATGCACCGCCTTGTTTACGTCCGTCCATTCTATTACTACGTAAGATTGTATATCCTGTTGGAATTATTTCGGCATCTTTCATCGAATCGTTGCAGCAAATTCTTCCAATTTTGTCCGAAGACCTCTAACATTCTGATAATAAATGTCAACTATTTTGTGTTGACAACATTTACAGGCCACACGTCTGGTTCATCCAATTTTATGTAAGCGCTTTCGGGAACTCCTATCCTAAATGAAGCATAGTCTCTCTGTCTTGTGATTTATTTTCTCAACCTTTATACTTAATGTATTGCGAGTGTTCAAAGGCTACGGGTAACCGCTTTCCATCAGGTGGGGCCGTATGCTTGTTTGCCTCCCGACGTTGTATAAAGAAAACCAGAGATATTAAAATATTTTTCTTGCTTTCCTAACTCGTAGTCAGGTAAAAATGAGTCTAATTATGCATCACGTATAAAATGTCACAAGTGTGTAAAGCTTTCATTACTTACGTAGACATAAAGTGGCGAAAGGGTACGCCTTGGCTGAACCCGATCCACAAACGGCGTACCAGGGAATTCACTTAGCATATGACAAATAGTGTCGGAGTGACATGCTTTTAAGATACACAATCATGCAGCCCGCTTCGGTAAAGGATTTATGCTTGCAAGTGCTCCGTAGTTAAGATTTCATATATTTATGATGGCACGTACCTATATAGGTATTTTTAAAGTGCAGAGGTTTTTCTTGGGTACAAAAACTCAAACTAACCACGGTTCTGTCTGCCTACATACATCTCAAGGGGCCTGACGTGATATTGTTATTGGGTTATATTATTACACGGGTATTAATCCCGGTCATTTGATAAGCGTGCGCGGGGATATGGATCTAACGCGTAGAGGGTGATATCTGTGGAACAATATACCTTTGAGCACGGTTCAGTAGGATTATTACGACTTGTGAATATTGTGGGAATTTCTTGCGAGCGATATCTAATATATTGTCAGTGTTCGTAGTCTAAGGCAGGCAAGGTGGTAATGATCTTCAAGCACACAAATGTACGTCTTATGTGGGAATCGAACCATATAGGTACGCTTTCACCGAGTTCAAATTTTATCTGATGAATTATCATTTCATTTTCATCTTTGGATTAAAAAAGTACAAAACGTGATAGCCGATTAAACGTTCCCTGCGATATTTTCCCCCAATACCGCACAAGATAAACAAAACGAGCGATATGTGGTCTGCGGCGAGATCGATAGACTTAGCAAACTACCGGCGGGTTCGAAAAGTTCATTTCAGACCCGCTCCACGGATTAAATTAGATACATTAAGCTGCCGAAAAAACACGGCTTTAGTAGGCTTTTTAGGCTGATTATGTATGTTTTTTTTCCATTAATTCTAATATGTAAAGGTTAGATTTTTGTTTGTGGAATTTGTAATGGATACAATCAAAAAATACTTGAAAGGTTTTAAAATTTCTTTCACATGTTGAGAGCTACATTATCAGAGAGTAACATAGGCAATGATTATTTACAAAAAATTAGAGATCCCTACGAAAATTACAATATAAAAATTTGAGTGTACTGATTAATATATTACATATTTATAGTAGTCATATGTCTATTATAGTTAATAAGAACCTTTTGTATTCAAGTTAGTCAATCAAGCACGGGTAGAACCAAAAGGTGATGTGATATCATGATATTAATCCTTATCCAACTAAATAGTCAACATAATAAACTATAATCTGTATATCTAGATTTCTTTTTAAATTAAATAACTGTCAGTTCATAATTTTTGTCTGTCTGTTTATTTGCACACTAATATCCGAAACGGCAAGACCGACGGTACTTTTTCTTTAGAAACATAATTAGTGTTCCCCGGGAAAAAATAAAACCTATGAATTTGTATATTTTTATAAATAGGTAAATACAAAATAGATCCGTACCTTTTTCTTCTCTGTTCGTCAGCCGATTTCTTGTTTAGTAGCAATTATCGGGCTTTACTGTATTTAATGTTTGTCTGCACTATTCTAGAGCATACTGATAACCTCTATCTCTCTTTCTCTCTCGCAGAAATATAACAAAAGCTCTCTGTCGGGAGTTGATAAATGGTTGGGGTCTTTTGTGAGATACTTACTATACTTTCTCAGACGGGCTGGAATCAAAAGATTCTCTTTCGTCAGAGTCTCGTTTGTCAATTATTAATATAGCAACTCTCCTCAGTTTAAAGTTTTTCATCCATCCATTCATGTCACAACCGTCCAGGAATCTATGATTTTTGCGGTCATCTGCTGGTGTAAATACTTTCGCAGCTGAGGTGGTTCCTACCTCTCTTTCGTTTATCACGACAGGGCTTTAGCTCAAAATATGCTGGTGACCCACACTCATCCCGGTTAAATTTGTAAGCGCATAACTCAAACTCAATTGTTGATAAAACGAAACGGAATCCAAATGCAAACAAATTTATCTACCAAAAATTTCTCTTACATAAATTACAATATAACATTCAAACACACAAACAAACGAATCGTCAATTACCGATTATATGTACTCGTAATACATTGTCCGTTATCAATGGAGCCCGCACTAGGCGTAGCCTGTATCGCGGGGACCAAAGCAACTTACCTGCGACATATATGACAATACGATACAACGTCCCAAAGTCAAAAGGTTATGATTAAAAATTTTAAAAATAATATTACAATAAAAATGGGGATTTTAAACAATTCAACAACCTAGAACCTACAAAAACAGCAACTACGATATAATTCTAAGAAAGTGTTCAGTCTCCACATAGTCCCAAGTCATTAAAAATGGGCTAAGAATTTGTTTTGCCTTGTGAGTGGTGTGCTGGCTTATGTCAATTTTCTTCATCATTTCGTTGTATAAAAATGGGAACATAGCGTTAGAAGAACGTTTTGCAAAAGATGTCTTGACCGTTGGTACTGTTGTTTTAAAGATTCGCTTCTTAAGTTTAATATTATACTATGGGGAGTTGCACAATTTTATGCGTTGATAGTACTGCGTGCAATATATATAATCGTCTGACGCTCAAGACTTCCGCGTATAGATCGACATGCCGTACCATGTCGATCGAAAATTATTATTGTATATTACCTTTAGCACGGACCTCTGAGCTCTTTCTAGTTTGATAATGAAGGAGGTAGGTACGTAGGTACAGACTGACAGAGTGCAAGGTAAATTGTTTTCAGAAGCTTCTTATCTGCTATATTACGAAGTGCTTTCATAACAAATATAAGTTTCCTCATTCTACTCGAAACTGTATCAATGTGAACCCTAAATGACAGCTTGTCATCGATAACAATACCTAAATGTTTAACTTTATTTGAAATATTAATTTTGTTGCAATCGCAGACTATATCCGTATCGGTCAAAATGGATGTGGGTTTGGTACCACATATGTGAATTATAAAATCAGGTAAACAATTTGGCGCTGATGGAATCGTTTTACGAAAGCAGAGATATTTAGTTTTCCAAAAGTTTAGGGTGAGAAGATTGTTGTTCAACGAGGAGCAAACCTTGACCATACTAACCTCAGCAACATGAAAGGAGTCACTCCAAGTAGATCCGTGAAAAACTAGGGCCGTGTCGTCCCCATAGCATGCAATATCGGCACTGTCAAGGTCGAGAGAAACAATATCATTTAGGTAGAGAAGAAATAGAGTCGGACCCAAAATCCTGCCCTGTGGCACCCCAAAAGTGATATTCTGTGTATTGCTTAAATGTGAATCGACTCTAAGTAGTTGCTTTCTGTTCGTAAGATAGCTGTGAAACCAGTTCAGTGCACAGCCTCTAACACCAGTGAGCTCAAGTTTTCGCAATAAGATAGGGATGTAGAACGCCTTTTTAATATCTAAAAAGATACCCACGTTAGCCAACCTCTCATCGAGATGCGAAGAGACAAGATTAACCAAATAAGACACCGCACCGTCAGTGGATTTTCCTTTACGAAAGCCGTACTGTTTTTCAGTAATTATATTTCGTTCTTCCAAGAATTTCACTAGTGGAGGTGAGGGGTTTTAGTATACTTTTCTTGATAGTTTTAATCAGCTGATTATTAATATCATCAAGACCCGGTGCACTGTCATTGCCTAAAGCCGCAATTATATCTGAAATTTGGATGTGAAAAGTGGGTTGCATAAAGAATGAATTGCTAGGGGACGTTATCTTGACCTTTGCGGCTAGGGATTCTTCTGTTTCATTAAGCTCCTTTAATATATCATTTGCTAATCTATGACCTATTTTTGTTAAGTAATCATTGCACTCATCTAAAGACTCGGTCGTACTAAGTTTTATTTTCATAGAAGATCAGAGGAAATACTATTTTTACGCTGGGTATGAGTGATTCGTTTTATTGCATCCTAGCGAGGCCGCGGATTGTTTGAGTGTTGTTTCAGTTCTCGCCCGTCGTATTCGTCTTTCAGTCGTCGTACGAGACTTCTATAGAAATTTCTATAGAGGGTGTAAATTATCCTCTTATATGGTCATTCGGGTTTTTGCGTGATTCTGAATGTAGTTTATATTTATGCCTAGCACATCTAAGAAGACCTGCTGACATCCACGGCTTTAAGTTATGCTTTGTACGACTAATTCGATTTAATTTAGTATGTTTCTGTACGATGTGGTTCATTTTTGACATTAAGAATTGAGAGGCTTCTGATGCAGAAGTTGAATTAATAACTTTTATCCAGTTAGTTTCTTTAAGATCGTTCGAAACGGACTTCATATCTATATTAGGACACAACCTCGTCTTTGCAGGTAGGTGCTAGGTGCTGAAAATCCTATCATAACAGTATCGTGAAAATCGAGAAAGGCCAACGCATTAAATGAGGGTGATCGATGAATAGCTGTAAAGCGACAAGATACCAGGCATTTCCACCGTAAGACTATTTGGCTCAGTAATATCAGCTCCTTGACTACAGGAGACCATTTCTTACTAACATAAACCACCCGCCCTATTCAGATTTTTAGTTGTATGGAAAGAATTGTAACCATCTATTTGCTTTATTGATGATGAATTTGACAGCCAGCACTCAGTCAATACTATAATATCATAAACAATATCGAAACGCTTAAGAGTCACTAAGAAATTATCAAATTTCCTTTGCAAGCATCTTATGTTCATTGTTATAACTTTAAGTGTATATTTACCAATGATCTCGCCACATTATTCCAGTATAGATATCGTATGGCATTTAATTGTAATAGAATTATTTATTTCGTCTAACACATCTAAATGGGCCATAGTGGCCAGAAGGCCATTACTAAAGCATAAGAATAAGAATAATTTTATTCCATAAGTTTAGTACACAGTATACCACTACACCTACACTATATTACACAGTAGTTTAAATTAACCAATTAAAATTAACCAAACCAAAACAAATAAGTGAATAATGAGCAGAAAATCTCTTTATGAGCCTTACCATATATTTTTATAAAAGCGAATGAACAAGATTCAGAAAAGAGAATGAACAACATACCGAAACCCGCAATTAAAACGAGATCAGCGCAATTTCCAGCATCAACTCTATAATTAGCAAAAGAACAAATTTCCGATCCGATCCGATTGGCAATACTTTTGTTTTATGTTGTATGTGAGGATTTTACTCGGTTTTTCATATAACTATTCCGAGGAACACCAGGAGCGTTCTTACTGTGTTGCAACTTTCTTGAAGAAACTCATGGGAAAACCTCGACAGGGAGTTTATTCTCTCTTAAAAAATCTCGAAAGAAAACTTCTATGGAACCGCACAGTATGCGACCGTTGCAGTTCTAGCATGTTAGGATGAAATCGCTGTCTTCGGGCCGAGCTGTGCGGTTGTAAAAGGAAGCTGTTGCCATCATATCGAACAACTCCTCGGAATGCAAGACATTGTACGATCGCAAGACAATAACAAAGGAAGGCAATGTTTCTCCTTAAACTCAACTGTGTAAAAACTAAGGATTGTTGACAATTCTCACAAATCATTACGAAATCACAAGATTCAAGGGGAACAAGATGGATGGGGAACAAGGCATGCAATCTTAATATTAACTACTATATTGACGAGTCCGGTGCACGAGTCGGTGACAATGGCTGTTTTAATACGAGTACCAAGAGTTGCGGGTATAATTCCTGCACAAAACAAATATTTGTGTGGATAAACATGTATGATTGTCTTGGTCAGACTGTTATCTAATTGTATTATATGTATGGATTAGAAAAAACCAAAGTATTTACGTATAATATCCGTTGTCTAGGATTCATATTTAATCTTCCAAATGTGACTTCTGCCAATACAGAAATCTTCAATGTCAATAATGAATTCAATTTAATTATTGACACAGTATTTATTTCTTGCAATTTCAGTAGACCGAAATCGCAGCATATAGTAAACTTGCCAGTAAGCTGCATGTGTAGTTAGTAGGTGAATATGACAATTTCTACTTTGATGGGAAAAGCGGATGAAATTGAAACAATTTATATGTTACAAAAGAGCCATCCGCTTTACTTAAAACATGGGCTCAAGGGAATCACTTGAGGAACTGTTCAAATTAATAAATATACTAGATCATTCGTAAATTTTATCCAATTCTATAATAAATTGACTGAAAAAGTGCTGTCCTATTCTGACAATATCTTAATAACCAAAAAATACATCTAAAGTACACTTTGTAAAAGGCTTACTATATAGAATTGATGAATGTCTAACTAGTCACTGGATTCAGGCGAAATTTTGTGAAAGTCAAGCTTACGTATAATTTGATCTAAGCTCCTTTGTGTGCTTTCGTCTCCAAGATGTTATACTAACATCTATAGCACCTAAGGATGCCCCGTGGAGAGGCGAAACACGTGTCGTGTTTCGCCTCTCCACGTGACAAAGACCAGAGCAGTCATCATGGCAGCAACGGTGGCGGGTGCATGCGGTTTCTGTTCCAGATGGCGGGCAATTGCGAGGACGACCGCTGCAGCCGAGGCAGAGATATCATGTTGCATCTACTAACGGTAGTGGGTGGGTACCGGCCAGCGGTAGTTCACGTGAACTAATTGGTGGCGGATGCACACAAAGCAGGTTCGATCAAATTGCATGAATATCTAACTGACAAAGATATCTGGAAATAATTCAGCACATGCATGCCGCCTGAGGGCCACTGACTTAGCTTAACGACTGTCATCTATCGACAACAACCGAGAGCGATGGCTTAACGTGCCCTTCGAAACACGGAGAAACTCGTCGACGAAACTTGTAGACATTGCTTTACCTGCGTATTTGGTTAAAATGCCACGCTCAACGACGCCATCGAGCTCTCCTTGAGCTCCTATCTTGAGCTTATATCATATAAAGACATATGAATTAGTTATTACATTAAATATTTTTGAGGTCAGGAATAATGCAGAGTAAATGTCTTTGAAATGAGATTAGGAAGGAACAACATACATTCAAAGATACATTATAAAGGTAAACAGCACGCGGTCGCCCCGATCTTTTATGGTTTTCAACAGAGGAAGTGTTGATGTATCTGTCGATAGTACGATATACAAAGATACGGCCGATACCAAGCTTTTGAAGTGTCTTGAATATGACCGACGGCTCCATACCCACTTTGTGCAAGGCAGTTACTGCAAGCCTATTTTATTTAACACCCCATTTCATATTGTAATTTAAAAATATCACAAAATAAATATATAAAACGGCAGGAAATCGAAAGAAGTTTTTAACATAATAAACGCGTTCCACATTCAAAATAATTAAAGAGTTGAAAAAAAGAAAAGCTGCTACGTAACAGTATTAATGGCCAGACTAGTTACATAGGCAAAGGAGAAACTAACCCAATCCGCGGGTCGTTGTAACACTGTGTTAATCTCTGGATGAGGGGCTACCAGGACTGGAATTAGATAAATAACAAGTCCCAACTTTGTTATATTAGTTGCGGCCCCCATTTTGTGAAACCGCGTGTGCCCTAACTAGCTAACTTCCGCCGCTCTGTCCATTTGTGTTTACTTTCTTTTGTGCTCGGGCAAAGTTTGCGGCGGTGGTGGGTTCACTAACTCAATCTTGCGTGATGAGCCATCGATCGGAGTGAGAGAGGAAAAATGTATTGTTTTATTAGCGGATTCGTCCAATATAAATGATCTGCGACAATCACTTAGGATCTATTCAGCGGGGTGCATGTGATGCACCGTGCTTATTATATACGAATACAACGTCACTGGTTGTTAATACAAATGAGGTTTGGACGAAACATAGGTGGGGTGCATTAGTGCAGCCCGACTGGGAAAGTACTTTCATCTCAGAGAATCCTTCAGCCAAATAACAATTATTATAACTGCTTTGAGGCTTATTGTATTGCAGCGAGTGAGTAGTGCGGTTTGTTAATTAGCAGACTACACCACGTGCAGTCGTTGGCATTGTCTCTTAAGATGACAGTAAGCTATTTACGCTCCGTTTGGTTTTTATGTATAAATACAAAATTTTGATGGTATTAACTATTAGCCTTTGTCTCCTCTTTTCTCTGTATGGAATTACAAGGAAATGAATAAGTATCATTTTTTCTAGCATTATCCCATTTCATGAAACATTACAATACGCGGGGTCCGTTACCTAAGGCTAAGCAATTGGCGAAGGTACTGACTTTAACATGGAGCGACTGCTGTTAGATCCCCACAATCGCGCCTCCAAAAATTATGTGACACGACACGTCACATAATTAGCACGGGCACGACGCGCGGGTTACGTTACGATGTTTTCCTTCACCGCCGAGCAAGTGACAGTTTCAAATATGTCATGATTTATTATCGGCTAGATTATCACTTGAAATTAATACTCATTAAGTAAAGGTCCATTGTAGGTGGTTTCATGGAATGGCTGTAAAGTTTTAAAGCCGCAGCGGCAATCTGGGACACGGCGGGACAGTGTCACACTATTTATTCATTGCCTTGTAGCACACGAATCTAATAGGAGTATGAATAGCAAAATTCATTCGGTGCAACAGGGTGAATGTTTTTTATACGGGAATTATATATCGTAAAAAAAATTACTACAATGTAGGAACTTTTACTATTTAGGGATGTTGAACTTAGAACCTAAGCTTCCGATACATTGTGCGCGATGCATGGCGGTGGTGATTTTACTTTGGAGGGCACGATACGCCCTTAGTTCCGAATGTTGTCGATAGATCTATAGATTAAGATATGTTAAGAGAAAATTAAGTATATTAAGAAGAGCGACTGCCAAACCTTTTCAGAAGTTAGGTTACACGTCTTTCGCAATATAATTTCTTGGAGTGTGGGTTTCCTCACGATGTTTTTCTTCACCAACTAGCAACTGATAATTACAAATATGTACATAAATCCGAAACTACGAATTTAGTTGTACATATCATTCGAACCCGGATCCGTTAGTCAATAGACCGCTTTTTGTATATTGAGCTATCAATGCTTTCATTATTTGCTTTTATTGCTTACACTGTTTGCTACCCGATACCGACGTTGTATAAACAAGTTACAAAATAATGACATCAAAGAAACCTAGTTCAAATTTTCTCGATAATAAAATACACCACAGGGGTGAAGCTTTCAACTAATTAAACTGTGCGCCCTGGACATCAAATTAGACAACTAATGTGAAAATACAGTTTTCTTTGCAACTGAGATAGTTCCAACGATATTACGTTTTGTCTTTATGTGTCTTTATTAAATTAATCTGCCGACGTGACGACGTGACTTACCCCCAAGTCCCGAGAAAATGGGTTGTTATAAGTTCCATTCGATTACTTTAAATGAGCAATTCTTGTACATATATAAATATTTTTCGTGTATTTCGGAAACGGCTCTAACGATTTGGATGAAATTTTAAATACAGATAAGATTTTTATTATATTGGCTATTAAATCTATGTAGTACAGCTGAGAGCAGATTATGCTTCATCTTCCGATGAGCTCGGTGGTGCAGTTGTGAAACGCGCTGTTACATTACTTTCAAATTAACGCTAGTGGGTTCGATTCCCACACAGGACAAACATTTGTGTGCATGAACAAGTCTGTTTGTTGGTCTGAATGTTTAACTTTACGGTAACCCTTTTACAACAGGTAGGCCGTATGCTTGTATGCCTCCTGATGTTGTATAAAAAAAAGATTAGATACAAATCTAAAGAGCTGAAAATTGTCAAGCTGAAAAAGTGAGTAGTTATATCGAACCTCAACGAAATTGTGTTTTGGTTTCTCATAACCAAAATTAGTTTACCGTAAATAATTTTAATAATTAGTCGCGGTTTCTCTGCGCGGTAGAATTAGAAATGAGGATATCGATCACTAAGGTAATCGACATAAAAGAAAAAAGACAAAGGCAATAATAAGCAAGCTGAAGTGGTATTGATCCGGCCACATAGTAGAAATGACAACCGCTGGTCAAGAAAGATTCTCGAATGGCGTTCCCGTACTGGTACACGCAGTATTAGACGACCCCTGCGATATGAAGCGACAACCTCAAAAAGTTTGTTGCGAGTCGACGGATGCAGGTGGCACACGATCGAGGCATAGATCGAGGCGAACGGTTCTCAAGAGGCCTATGTTTAGCAATGGATGAATACGGACTGAAATGATAATGATGCTGATGATATACGTACAATTTCTGGAGGTGAATATATATACAGGCTACCGACCGAACAGAAGCGATTATAGTAGCCTATGGAGTCTTGCAACATAAAAAGTATCGCTCGTGTTTGTGCGTTTTAGCTGTGTTAGCAGCAGAGGTGGCAGTAATACTGAATGTACTGCAAGTGTTCATAGGCTACAGTGTCGCTTTACATCAGTGGGTCGCGTGTTTATAGAACTCCCGGTTTTGTATAAAAAAGATACCACTCCCGCTACTAAAGCAGAAACTACATACCAACTCCCTGTCACGCTCCTGACAGGAATGAAACATCGCTCTCGGAAAATATTAGGTACTTGGCCTGTAAGACAACTGTAGACGCCTTTCTGCCCGCGCATATCCCTGTGTTCCGTGGGAGCCACTTTTTCTTACTTTCTTTTTGTTCGGCTTGTAAAGGTTGCGATGTTGAATAGCTTATAATCTTCCTCAAGAATTGGGCTATCAAATGGGAAATAAAATGAAATCCTACTAGTAGTTCCAAAGATTAGACCGTTCAAACAAACAAACAAAATTTATTATATTATCATCACTACCTCTCTTTCGTTATCAGTTTGTTAACAGGGAACGGGGTTGCTCTGAAGATGACGATGGTGAGATAGTTACAACAAAACAATTATTTCAACTTCATCCGGTGGACCTAAGGTCGCAGACTCGCATTCAATCTATCGGATTGAATCAGGGTAGGAATCTCCTTCAATGTAAAAAAATTAAATCGAAAAATGCCTTAATGTAAAATATAAGAGTATGTTAGTAGTCGAAAATTAGGTCTCCGTGGAACATTTGTCGGTTCATGTAAATATTAGAGGCGCAGTGTTCAAGTTGCAGTAAAACTTCAGATTGCAGTCTAATATAAATTTGTCTGTTTTAAATTTTGGCAGAAATTAATGTAAAATTAAAATATGATCTATATATTCAGTGAAATTTTGGATTGATACTTTATAGATAGGAGACATCAGCTAATAATGGATTTTATGGGATACATCAATAACGGATTTTTTAATTTTTCTACGGATAGTGGGATACGCATAAATAAAGTTACGCGGGATTCACTATTTTTTTACAATGTCAGGAGGCATGCAAGTATACGACTCATCTGATGTAAAGAGGTTCTGAACCGTAGCCTATGAACGCTTGTATTGTAGGAAGTATATATCCCTAGAGGCTTATTCGTGTTACTTACTCTTTCGCACCAACACAACGACCCTCCAGGGAGTGGTTACATGGCCGCGGTTTTCCCAGTCGGTATGAATTGATGCACCTTACGTCTCTTAAAAACACCTAGACCACAAACACACATGTTCATGCGCACAAATGTTTATCCTGTGTGGGAATCGAACACACGAGCCTTGGTGTTAAGTAGCGTTGTTAACTACTTCGCCACCGTAATCGTAAAAAACACACAATTTGTACAGTTTTCTTATAACATGCAGATGATATTCAAAAAAAAATTAAAAGATATTCTAAAATGACCAAGAGATAACGGGACATGCTCAGACGAAGCTCTCAGCAACCTGTTATAAAGATCTAGTATTCTTAATAGTGCTCCGGGGAAATATGGTATTACTAACAATTTTTTCAAGATAAAGTCATTGTCAAGTTTGCACGTAATTCATATTGCCTGCTACATTCATAAGAGCACGTTATCAGCTGGCACCGCGCCAGTCATAACGACTCAAAGTCATCTCGATGCAGTTCCAATATCTACCCAATGTTACTTACTACATTGAATTATTTATATGTCACAATTTAATATCAAAGACCTGATATTTGAGGAACCTGATATTTATATTGTAGAGAGCTCGATGGCGTGTCATTCTAATCGTACACGCAGGTTAAGTTACGTCGACTGAAGTCTGTCTATAGATGTGTTATATTCTCGAGATTTTTCGTGCTTCGGAGGGCATGTTAAGCCATCGGTTCCGGCTGTTGTCGGTAGATGGCAGTCGTTAAGCTAAGTCAGTGATCTTCGAGCAGCTTGAACACACTGGCCTCTGCCTATTCGCAGTTTAACAGCGTGGTGGAGTATGCTCTAAACTCCTTCAGTTGAAGGAAGATCTATATCCCTGTAATAGGATAATTTAGGGTTGGTGTAATAGTAGTAGTATTGCCATGTCAGACTGAGTACCTGTTTTATCAACTCATGATGAGGTTTCGATGAGCTCGGTGCCGTTGTGGTTAGTAACGCTACTTTGACACCAAAGCTCGTGGGTTAGAATTTCGCACAGGACAAACATTTCTGTGCATGAACATGAACATGTTTGTCTTGGTCTCCCCCACCACAGCGGGCTGGTGCTTAAGGACAGGAATGCGCAAGGACAACTGAGAAGTGAACTCTGCCATGGCCGGAAACTGCGGAAAGGCAGCCGCCTCACTCTCGCAATCAGGATGCTTCTGATGAGAGCAGCCCATCTGACCGGACCAATGGATCCCTAGAGAGCAAAAGTAAGGAAGAATTGCAAAATCTGGCCAAGACTGCAGTAGATGGTATCATGAAGTCTGCTGGGATGGGTCTTCCCACAATGTAATTGAGACTAAACAAGAATGAGTTTTCTTGCGTTGCCATCCATGGCCAACATCAGCTAGTCTTAGTAGCCTCCTTTAAGAGGTAATCAGACTACCCGAGCTTGAGATAAGCGCCAACAGGGCAAAACCGGTCTCAGTTGATGCTAAAGTACGCGCCTTGTAGGCCGAGAACAGGGCAGGAACTGGCGAGGGGGAGAGGCCCTTAGTGCTTTCGATCTCGTATTCCGACTACCTAAGCTCGGACGCAAGAATGGACCGCAACTGGGACCTAAGCCTTACTCAGGACCACTAGTTGCCGTAAACCCTGCAAAAGGAGCTGGCGACAGCTTAAGGAGTGCCGAAGCCACGATGGTGGTCGTGTAAAAGACGTCCCAGGAAGCAGCTGATCGCCTGAGAAGAGCCATCCCACCCATACTACGGGCTGTAGACGCACAATAGCGGATACCGTTAGTGGCACTGAATAACGTGGATGGTGATCCCAATGCCGATGACCTATTGGAGTGCCTTCATGAGCCAGGGAGCTTGCTCAGGAGGGCCATGCTCAGGGAGTCAGCTGACTGGCAAAACAGAAGACGGAGGGGAACAATAGTCATCGCTCTACCTAACAGTTCTTCGGGACTCGATGGGGTCTGCTCAGAGATCCTCAGATACGTATGGAAGGCCTTACCTGCTGAATTACACTTGCTAGTTTTACGTAGTGTGGTGGAGGGTATTTTCTTAGACAGCTGCAAAAGTGGCCGAATGTTAATCCTCCCTAAAGAAAATGGAAAATCGCTTAGCGACCCAAAGGCATACCATCCGATAACGCTTCTCCCCTCCCAATAAATCTGGTCAGGACTCTGTGAGGGGCATCACATCAGCTACGATCCTCAGAGTAGAGTTGGATCCGGCTATGGTATTTATATAGCACGCTTCGTGCATTGGTGAGCTTGCTGCAGCCTATTTTGGGAGAATTTCGAATGTCACAGCATCGCCTTCGGGCACAAAGTACCTCGTACTCAAGTCACTGTTTAAAGGATTTTTTTATTACATTGCTTACCTATGCAGTAGCGTATGCTCGCCGCAGTGTCGTACTGAGAAGTCAGAGGCAAGCACTTATTCTTCTGACCAAAGCATACAGATTCCCCAGTACGTCTGCCTTGGCCGTTCTAGCTGGAGTCCTCCCTGCAGATCTGGAGGTAGTCCGTGCTGGTCACGTTGACGGGGCGCATAAGACCTCGATTGGTAGGAAGATGTTGCTGTGTTAGCAGCAAATGTGGCGGGCGATACTTATGTATTTCTAGCGTTCATACCCGTAACCGCTTTACATCAGGTGGGCGTATGGTTGTATGCCTCTCGGAGTTGTATAAAAAATCAGTATGTCTGTATCATGCTTTTCCTCAGAGATTGTCAGACATAACAAGCTTAAATAAATCTGTAGAAATTTGGAGTGGTTGTGTTGACAGCAGGGCTAATAATTAGACATATAGCGTGATCGGAGTCGTAATGCGCGAGCGATACTCTTTGTATTGCATGTGTTCATGAGCTATCAGCGGTTTTGTCTACTAATCAGCACATATGACTGATAGCCTACGAATAAATAATTATTTATTCGTAGGCTATCAGTCATATGTGCTTGTTTACCTCACCATATTTAAAAAAAAACCAACGAAGTAGACAAATGAAGTTCAAAAAGCTAGGGGTCTTTTTTGGAGAGGCAGAATTAATCACAGCTGAGATGATCAAACTAGGTAGCACTTACGTCCGGGACGCCTTCTGGTACTTATGCAACCTATGCTGGAGAACTGGAAGGGTCCCAATGGACTGGGGACGCGCAGTCATTGTACCCTTGTATAAAGGCAAGGGATCACGTATGGACTACGCCAGCTATAGGGCCATCAGTTTGATCAGCTTAGCAGCAAAACTATATGGAAAAATAATTGAAAGGAAAATGAGGGTGAAATCTGACGAAATGCTGTGGGAGGCACAGGGAGGTTTCCGAAATGGAAACGGATGTACGGATCAAGTTTAGTAGTAGAGAAGCATTTGGTTACAGACCAGAAGGTTTTCTACGGTTTTGTGGATCTTGTTGACGGCTCACTGCTCCGTGCTGTGCAGTCCACCTACAAGGATGGTTCAGCATGTGTGCGAATAGATGGCCACATGTCACCCTGGTTTGATGTCAAAATTGGTGTCAAACAGGGTTGCATGTTGTCTGCTAGGCTGTTTATTCTGTATCTTGATAGTTGTCTACAGAGAATAAGATCGACGAATGTAGGATTACGCATGGGTGACCTAATGGTGAACTGTCTGCTGTATGCAGATGATACAGTCCTATTAGCAGAAACACCATCTGAGCTGCAAACACTAGTCACAATGATGAAAGACGAATGTATGAAGGAAATCTTACTACTGAATGCGAAGAAAACAAAGATAATGGTATTTGAAAGAGAAGAAACCAGAACCAATGTAAGGATTACGGTAGATGATGAAGTGTTGGAACAAGTGGATGAGTTTGTATATCTTGGATGCGCTTTCAGCAGGGATGGAAGGTACACCGCAGATGTGGAAAGGCGAGTGAGTGCTGGGAATAGTGTGAATGGAGCGT
This sequence comes from Pyralis farinalis, assembly GCA_947507595.1. Lineage (NCBI taxonomy): Eukaryota > Metazoa > Arthropoda > Insecta > Lepidoptera > Pyralidae > Pyralis > Pyralis farinalis. Next base: position 10,140,613 of record OX382258.1, on the reverse strand, counting down.
TGGGAAAACTTCTTGGCAGTAAAAACTTGAGCCAGAAGGCGCAGTTGGCTATACACAATGCAGTGCTGGTCCCAACGCTAACTTATGGAAGCGAGAGCTGGGTATGGCAGTAAGAGCATGAAAATAGAATAAACGCGGTCGAAATGCGAGCGCTGCGCAAAATTTGTGGCGTAAGGCTTGTAGACCGTATTCGCAATGATGATGTTAGAAAGAGCGTTGGTCTGAAAGAGAGCGTTGGTCTGAAAGAGAGCGTCGGTGTTAAAGTAAGAAGAGGCATGCTCCGTTGGTTCGGACATGTAGAAAGAATGCAAGATGAAAGAATGACGAAGCAGATATACAATGCAAAAGTGGAAGGATGTAGGAGCCGAGGAAGGCCAAGACTTACCTACCATGACCAAATTGGTCGTGTTCTATCAGAAGGTGATTGATGTCAGGAGTCCTAGAAACCGGCGAGCGTGCATGAAAAGAGCAATGAATGTTAAAGAAGCGAGTGAGATATGTAAGGATCGAGTCGCGTGGCGCTCGGTTCTCTCTGCCTACCCCGTAAGGGATTTGGCGTGACGTTATAGTAGTAGTAGCAGAATTGGTAACCAACCCGATTCAATCGAAGGGTATTAGGGCATACTGCACAACCCGGCTAAAATGCGAATTGGAGGAGGCCACTGTTTTCAAGCCGCCCGAAGGCCAATGACTTAAGTTAACGACTGTCATCTATTGACAGCAGCGGGGACCGATGGCTTAACGTGCCCTCCGAAGCTCGAGATAGATAAACCCATCCATAAACAGGCCGCGGTCGACGCTGTTTAACCTGCGCGTTCGGTTAGGATGAATCGCGTAACGATGCCATCGAGCTCTCTTGAAGTCGATAAGAGAACAACCTATTTTGTATATCTTCGTATCCGAGCTCTTTATCCGGGGTTTGCGAGCAAACTTTTTCATTGAAATAATTATATTACTGCATTTCACAAACCTTTTCAAAAAATTTAGTCAAGTAATATTTGAATTATATCAACATTGGAAGAAACGTGTATAATTAAGATGTACCTGTGATTTTGTTCACGCTACTTGTTTCACTATTACAAATGGCTTTACATGTGGGAAGAAGAATGCCTATTTAGGATAAAAAATGTACTTTTTCGGTTTCAGAGAGTTCCTTCGTAAATGGTTAAATGCTGCTTGAGACCTTTGCCATTTTCTATACTAATATACAAAACGGAAGAGTATGTTTGAACGTACTGATCTCTGAAACTACTATTTGAAAACTTTTTGCATTTGATAGCCCAGTTCTTGATGACGGTTATTCAACATTATAATATGACTCTGAGAAGCGGAGAAAAAAGAAAGAAAGCAGAAAAATACGTTTTGCACGAGATACCCGCGGACGAAATTTGCGGGCTGCAGCCAGTTTCTTTATACAATCCTTCTGGTCATAGTTAATATATGCTCAAATAAAATCTACTTCTCATAATGATTTTTTCTTTATCTTTTCGCGATATACTTACCATATATGTCTGAGACAGGGAAATTACTTAGATTTCTCAAACTTCAGGTCGCTTCCTTTCCTATATTCTACTGTACTCTCGTCTGACGCAAGTACATATGAGATTACCTTTTACTCTAAAAGCGAGTCAGTTTTCTTGAGTCTTCTGCGTGAGTTTCAGTCATGCAGTGCCACTCGTGGCAGCACTTTTCCATAGGAGTGCAGCGGAAAACGCACAGACTTATTTAATTTTTATTCTGAGTTATCAGTTTGTTATAATCATTTACAGAGGACTTTAGCACAAACATGAAAGAAAAATAGGTTGAGTATGTAATACATGTTACATTATGTTAAAGATACTCTGGCACTAGCTCAAAATGACACAGGAGATAAGATAACGGCGCTGAGTGAAAATAACGTCGTCGCATATGTAGTAAAAGGCGTAAAGTTGTTAACTCAGTAAATTCTTTATCTATACCAGTGTTATGAACTATTTTCTATAGACACGATAGATCGAACGACCCGCACACGTGAATATAAAATAATACAGGTACTGGCGGATTAGTTCTTCCCACCCCGCTTGTAGGTGCTGGCTGGAGAAATAAAAGGCATGAAATGCAGTATGAGGCCGGAGGTAATACTTCATAGATGATGGCTTGCTGGCTTCCAGAGGAGAGTGACGGGAGATGCTTATCCAATGACTGCAATCGGCAACTGCAGCGATGGACGCGGCCCGGCTCATACGGCCCGCCTGGTGCGAGCCAGACCACATATTTACTTTTAAAATAAGACTGCCGCGGCTACCAAATCTAACATAACCACATATTGTGCATACAGAACTTACAAACTATAAAACAGACATCTATGTAGGTACTATGTATTTATTGTTTTTTTTTTAATTATTTGTTTACATTGAGTACACGAAGGCTTTGAGTAATCTCCTGGCCTAAAGAGGATTGTTACTGATATGGCGAGCTCGGTGGCTCAGTGGTTACCAACGCTACTTTGATACCAACGCTCGTAAGTTCAACTCCCACACAGGACAAATATTTGTGTGTACGAACGTGTTTGTTTGATTTGGTTTGGTTGTTATTAAGAGAGGTACGGCGCACCAAAGGAGCCAGCCGTCTGACGAGTAGCTCACTCAAAACCGCAGCCAAATAACAACTCCCGGAGGGTTGTTTTGTGTATACTAACAGTAGAGGTGGCATAAACCACCAGAACCAATGTAAGGATTACGGTAGATGATGAAGTGTTGGAACAAGTGGATGAGTTTGTATATCTTGGATGCGCTTTCAGCAGGGTTGGAAGGTACACCGCAGATGTGGAAAGGCGAGTGAGTGCTGGGAATAGTGTGAATGGAGCGTTGGAAATACTTCTTGGCAGTAAAAACCTGAGCCAGAAGGCGCAGCTGGCTATACACACTGCAGTGCTGGTCCCAACGCTTACTTATGGAAGCGAGAGCTGGGTATGGCAGAGAGAACATGAAAGTAGGATAAACGCGGTTGAAATGCGAGCGTTGCGCAAAATTTGTGGTGTAACGCTTGTAGACCGTATTCGCAATGATGAGGTTAGAAGCAGAGTTGGTCTGAAAGAGAGCGTCGGTGTTAAAATAAGAAGAGGCATGCTCCGTTGGTTCCGACATGTAGAAAGAATGAAATGGATGAAAGAATGACGAAGCAGATATACAATGCAAAAGTGGAAGGATGTAGGAGCCGAGGAAGGCTAGGACTTACCTATCATGATCAAATTGGTCGTGTTCTATCAGAAGGTGATGTCAGGAGACCTAGAAACCGCCGAGCATGCATGAAAAGAGCAATGAATGTTAAAGTAGCGAGTGAGGTATGTAAGGATCGAGTCGGTTCTCTCTGCCTACCCCGTAAGGGATTTGGCGTGAAGTTATAGATAGATAGAGGTGGCATCGCGCGAGTGACACTTAATGTATTGCAAGCGGCAATCGCTTTATATCAATGGGGCCGTATGCTTGTATGCCTCCCGACGTTGTACAGCTAAGTGCAGCTCAAGCTTTACACTTTGATCTTTGCACCGTTCTTATGCTGTACGTAATAAGAGTTACAATCATGCTTTGAGTGTTAAGCGTGATCTGCTCTTAGCTGCACAAAAAAAAACGAGTTGCACTCCGAAAGTGCCGGCAGAAGTGAAAACATGAACATGCGGATCAAACAGCGATGTTGATAAACTACGTTGAACGAAACGCGTAAGCGCCAAGAATTTCATGGCACTTACAACGTTTTGGTCGCGAGAAAATAATGCCCTATGAACGATCTAGCGCTTCATGTTTTAATTAGAGGTAACTAATGTTTTAGCGCTGCAGCGAACTTAAGTTCTAATTCTCACTAAAATCTTACAGTTAGGGTCACGTGTCCTGACGCGAGTTTATCATTTTTTACTCATCCCAAAAAGTGCAGAACGCCGCTAAAGAAGTTTTCACTTCAAAAACTTATAACAAAAAACGCTTCTTTCACAGATGTTACAATTGCTGTATAGCGAGGTTCGACTCACGCTTGACCAGTTTTTGTACATTAAATTTATGTATTAATTAGTAATCTCCAAGCATGGGTATAATTAAAGACACGCCGGCGTAAATCGCACATAATAGATTCACACTGCAATTAGGAGTGCGAAGCGGGTGCTTGCCAAACCCAAAGTTTTTGACTCGATTATGCAAGAGTGAGACAAACTTTCTTATAAAATCCAAGGATTGTCTATGTAATTCAATAGAACAAAAATCGGCCAAGTGCGTCAAGTCGTACTCGTGATATGAGAGTTGAATGAAATGAAACAATTTAAGAGACCTCAAAGAATTCAGTACATTCTTTGGGTTCCCTTAAATTGTTAATAGATTCAGGCGTTATTTTGCGAAAGTCAAGTTTACATGTAATTTGATCAATTTTTTTTTTTTTTTTTTTTTTTTTTTTTTTTTTTTTTTTTTTGCGTGCTTTCGCCACCAATTAGTTCATGCAAACTAGCGCCGACCGGCACCTATCCACTACCGTTAGTAGATGCAACTGCCGTCATGGCAGCGACGGCATGTTAGATCAAATTGCATGTTCTCTTAAATTGTTTCGTTTATGTGGTCTAATGTAGTAAGAATGCAGGAAGAAAGAACAAAATAAATACATATACAACGCGTAAGTAGAATGATTTAGGAGCCGAGGAAGGCCAAGATTTACTACCATAACCAAATTGATCGTGTTTCAGAAGGCCTTGGAAAAAGCGTTCGTGCATGTCAAAGTCAAAATCTTTTTATTCCGTAAAAATGGCTACATTTGTTTGGAATCGTCACAATTTTTTCCCCTACCGTGCAGTTTATGACTAGGTGTGAGCACTGATAAAAATACTGCCAAAAAACTCAGACATCCCTCTTTTGGTATCCGAACAAATTTACATTATTTATTAATTACATTATAATTGGATCGACTCAATCCCATGCATTTTTATCATTAATATAGTCAGATTATAATATGCCCTGCTACACAACTTGGATTTAAAAGTACTTTTAAATTTGTTTATTGACAATTCTCTTATATTGCTGGGAAGTTTGTTATAGAACCGTATACATTGCCCCATAAAATAATTATTTATTTTGTGGAGACGGCTTGCATATAACACAAGATTATGCTTATATCTATTATTTATATTATGAGTATCACTCTTTTTTCATGAGAAGAGCTATGAGTGATAAAGAAGCGAGTGAGGTGTGTAAGAACCGAGTAATGTGGCGCTTGGTTCTCTCTGCCTACCCCGCAAGGGATTTAGCATGAAGTTATAGATAGATATATTAGATAGATTTATATGTTATGTTAGTCTAGTTTCTATAGTATACAATTTGAACTTGAAGGGTTATTTTTTAGAAAAATATTCCCGACACAGTGCGACTTACTCTTGCACTCGAAGGATTTCGTATCTACGTCTAAAAAGTCGTGTTTTAAGAGAGGTGGGGCGCATCGAAGCAGACCGAGTGAGGAATTGCCTCCACCTCACAGTGCGAGTGAGTATTCATCAATAAGCTCCCAAAGAGTACCTGTGTTACTCTTTGGGAGTGTGTAGTGATTATTGGTTCTTATATAATATATCGTAAGCTTCTTTAACATTAATTGCTCTTCTTATGCACGCTCGCCGGTTTCTAGGGCTCCTGACATCACCTTCTGATAGAACACGACCAATTTGGTCATGGTAGGTAAGTCTTGGCCTTCCTTGGCTCCTACATCCTTACACTTTTGCATTGTATATCTGCTTCGTCATTCTTTCACCCTGCATTCTTTCTACATGTCCGAACCAACAGAGCATGCCTTTTCTTATTTTAACACCGACGCTCTCTTTCAGACCAACTCTGTTTCTTACATCATCATCGCGAATATGGTCTATAAGCCTTACGCCACAAATTTTGCGCAATGCTCGCATTTCGACCGCGTTTATTCTACTTTCATGCTCTTTCTGCCATACCCAGCTCTCGCTTCCATAAGTTAGCGTTGGGACACAGCACTGCATTGTGTATAGCGAGTTGTGCCTTCTGGCTCAGGTTTTTACTGCCAAGAAGTTTTCTCAACGCTCCATTCACATTATTCCCAGCACCCACTCGTCTTTCCACATCTGCGGTGTACTCGTACCTTCCATCCCTGCTGAAAGCGCATCCGAGATATACAATCTCATCCACTTGTTCCAACATTTCATCATCAATCGTAATACTTACATTAGTTCTGGATTCTTCTCTTTCAAATATCTTTGTTTTCTTCGCATTCAGTAGTAAACCTTTCTCCATACATTCGTCTTTCATCGTTGTGACCAGTGTTTGCAGTTCAGATGGTGTTTCTGCTAATAGTTCGGCATCGTCTGCATACACATATTTTTTTACATCATGAATAATATACATGATGTTTCCAGCAAACTATTAAAACATTATTTGCCGTTCTCTATCTGTTATGGAGTATTTTTTAACTTTAAAATTAAACCTATATTCGATCAAAAATTCAGTTCCTTGGCATTTATTTTCATGTTGTGTTTAATTTCTGACTACATTAATACTTTTAGTAAACCATACAGAATGATAAATAAACTCGTAACTAAAAAAAACAGTAATTAAAAAATATGAAACGATGTCAAAAATATGAACAAAAATCGCAGCTTCCTTAAAATCGGTTATAAAAAAAAAATAAAAAAAAATCTAAAGCAGATACGCCCCCCCCTTTTTTGTTTTTTTTTTCTCATTGATTTTGCGAGAAAAGAGGCGGGCACTTCGCGACGGGTCACATTGTATAGTAATTGTTGTATAGTGTTATACAAATAATAAACACAATTAATATCATGTTGGTTACATCCCGAACAAACCTTTCAAAACGCAGATGCAACTAAGGCATATCATGCAGGATGTTAATGAGGACATACGAGTAATATAATTAAATTATCATACGAAACTTTACAACGAAATTCCAGCCACTAAACTTTTAATTGTGTTGCTGTCATCCAAGTAGTATTTCGACGAGCTCGGTGGCTCAGTTGTGAATGACGCGACTTTCACACCAACGCTCGTGGATTCGATTCCCACACAAGGCAAACATTTGTGTGCATGAACATGGCTGTTTGTCTTGGTCTGGATGTTTTAAGAGAGGTAGGTCGCATCAAAGCAGCCTATCTGGGGAAGTACCCTTCGCCTCACAGAAAACCGCAGCCAAATAACAACTCCCTAGAGGGTTGTAGTGTTCCTGCGTGTGAGTGAGGTCACCGGTAAGCTGCCAAGGAGCTGCTGTGTAGGCAGCAGAGGAGGCATCGCACGAGTGATACTTAATATATCGCAAGCGTTAATAGGCTACGGTACCCGCTTTACATCAGGTGGGCCGTATGCTTGTATGCCTCCGTACGTAGTATAAAAAAAGCTAACTTAAAAAAGATATGGTGCATCTAAGCACATCGACTGCGGAACTGCCTCCAACTCACAAGAAACTACAACGAAATAACAACTACCTGGAGGTCTGTGGAGTTTCTTGCAACTTACTTCTTGATACTTCTTTGCAAGCTTTGTGCTAGCCACTTTAGATCAGGTGGGCCGTATGTTTGTATGCCTCCAGCCACCGAGCTTCGAGAAACTTGAGACGACTACCATATGCAGAGTGCAGTCAACGCTGTTTAACATGCGTGGTCGATTAGACTGACAAGCGCATCGAGCTATTTAAATAATACTATAATGATATTAAAATTCTAAAAATAATAATCATATAAAAAGATTAGACTTTGAAGTTTTATTAGACTTTATTTTTGCAGTTCAAGACCCTAGTTACTATAAAGCCTGCTGAAATTTGTTTTAGAACCACATAGTTTTTTGAGATGCTCTGAAAAACTGTTTTGGAACCATATGATTTTCTAGATGCTTCTGTGAAAATTTGACAAAACGCAACATAATTCATGAAATAAAAATCTAAAAATCAATATACACACCGATATAATTGAATGCGATGTCAGAAATCTATGGATGTATTGTAATTATTTCTATAAAACATCTGGCGCCGAACAAGTATACGGTCGCGTTGTTTATTATAAAAAAGACGTCAGAGTCTTATTTGTTGAGTGCACCATGCTGTAAACATTCGCTAACACACTTAAATGATTATTTGGGCAAAAAACATGTTCACATTTCCCACTGAATTACTTTTTCTTAAAAAAAAAATCAGAAAAATGCGTACGAAATTTAGCACACAAATACAGTATATTCTGGGTTCACGCATTGGTTACTTTTTATTCCGAAAATATGTAGGGTTCCTGTGTAAAACTCGAAAACCGATTTCCACGGGGGCGGAGCCGAGGGCAGCATCTAGCTAAAAATAAAGTGCAGATTGAAGAAACTTACAAGGTAGTATTGTGAAGTTTACTGTTACTCTATCTATATAAAAATAGACAAAGGTTTATCAACAGATTTTCCATTTCCGTGTTTACGATTTGTTGATGATCTTTAGTGATTGAGTGACTTGAGTTATCAAAAATAAAAATAAAACACTAGAAAAAAAATAACGAATACAATATATAAAGAGAATGAAATTTAGAAAAGCTGGAGGATAGAAAAGGATATCTGCCGAATTGCGCAAAGCGAGTAGAGGAATCATAGCAGGCCTATTGGACCTTTTATTCAAACCTATGCTGGCGTTCCGGCCGTGTACTAGGCGACTGGGTAAAGGCCGTGATTGTGGTAAATGATGACAGCATGAATGCAACAATTATCGTGGTATAAGCCTCCTGCGTGTAGTATGTATGTAAAGATTTTGATTGAAAGAGTGATGTCTTTAACGGAATCGAAAATTGGGATGTGCAAGCATGGTTTCGAAAAGGCATGGGATGTTTGGATCAAGTCTTTTTCTTAAGGAGTATAATGGAGAAAGTCTTAACAAAACACAGAGGTTTTCTTCGCCATCATTGACTTGGAAAAGACTTATGACAGAGTGACGAGGGACGAACTTTGGTCTACGCTCTCCATGTATGAGGTGGATAGAATTTTGATACGGGCACTCGAGACCTTATTCAAGGTATATTCGAGTGTTTGTGTCAGGGTAAATGGGGTCTGTACAGACCAATTCAGCATTGAATGTGGTGTTAGGCAGGGCTGTAGAGCATCCAATTGGCTGTTCAACTTATTCATGGACAGTTGTTTGACAGACTTGAAAGAGTATGGCAGTGGAATAAAAATAAATGAGCCAGTATTTAAAACCCTGCTATACGCGGGTGATCAGGTTCTAATTACAACAAATGGTTACTGTAATGAATGAGGTCCTTTAAAGAAAAGGTATGAAAATAAATGTAATGAAGAGGAAAGCGATTGTGTTTGAAAGGAATGAAACTGTTACAGATTGCTAGATAATGATCGGAGATGAAAAAGTGGAACATTGAATGAATTTGTATTTCTAGGTTCTATGTTTACGAGAAATGGAAAATGTGTGAGCGATATTGAAAGAAGAGTGAAAGCAGGAAACCGCATGAATAGTGCGTTGTGCTCCGTGGTAACAAACGATAACATGTCGAGCAAAGCTCGCCTTGCTTTCATTCAGGGTTTATTAACGCCAACATTGTATGGCAGTGTAACATGGGTATGGCAGAAGAACCATGCAAAGCAAAGTTAGGTGAACATAGAAATAAGATCGATGAGGAGTATATGTGGAGTGAGAATGATTGATAGAGTAAAAAAAATAGCACGATACGGAAACTATGTGGAATTAAAAATGATGTAGTGACAAAAATTAAAAAGGGTATGCTGAGATGTTTTGTTCATGTAGAAAGAATGAATGAGTTACGAAAGAAGTGTATCAGGCAAGATTGAATGAAGATGTAGATCAAATTGGTGATGTGTTGAAAAAGGCCAAATTAAAAGCACCCAAAACCGAAGAGTATGCATGAAGAGGTTGATGAGTGTGGAAGAAGCGAGAGGTATGTTTGGATCGGTGCACCTGGCATTCCATAGTTCTTGCCTACCCCCATGGGAGACAGGCATGATGATATGTATGTATGTATAAAAAAAAATTGGAAAGATAGAAACTCATACATGTTTTCTTCAAATTTTCAATAGTGAGTATGATCGAGATCCGACCATTTTGGCGAACACTAGCTTAAATTAATATACAAATTCATATATTGTAAGTGTTTTATATAATAATATGTAACTGCATTCAGCCAAAACTCATAATTGAGCTACTAAGTCCCCTTGCCCCTGCATCCAAGAAGTCGACGACTCCACCAGCTGCATTCTTCACGCTTTGTATGCTATTGTTCATACCGTTACTAAATTGCGTCTTCATTCCTGGAGAATTAAGTTGGGGGTTGTTATGTGGTAGATAAATAGATAATAATTTATTATAATGAATATGGTATAATGAATGCCAATAATATGACTCCAAAGAGTTTGGTATTACAGACATAGACATTCTTGCTTACATCTGCTGTTAATGTAGAAGGAATTTCAAAATTTGCTGTTACTTCAAAATAAAATAAAATATCAAAATATAAGATTCTTGAATGATTATTATTACCTAGAAGAGTTTCTAAGATAAATATTTTTTATGACCCTTATATAATTTATTTACCTTTCAATATAAAAATAATAGTAATTTATGTAAGTTTAATTGGGGCTTATTTTGTGGCCCACCAATCCCAGTGAATTAGGAAACGGGATAACGCTATGAAGAAGACAACATTTAAAAACTGTGAAGATATAGTTGGTATTGAATGTATGAAACTTCTTACTGTTTTTATTTAACGATACAATATGAACACCACTAGGAAATTGTCCATGTAGGAGAATATAACTAGAAGTGTATCTTCAAGGATCATCTAGCAGCTTATGAATATATGTGTACCTAATACTAGATAGAAAGGCTCAATAGAAATTTGATAACAAAACTTACGCAACAATGGCAACAGGAATTTGACTGGCACTCCACTGAACATTGATCTACTTGTAGTGAAACTATTTTCGACTGGTTGCACATCTTCACTTATTTCTTCCAATAATTCATCGTCTTCCTTTTCTAAGTATTTTGATAATATATCAACAATCGTGTCAGCAGACGAGTTAGTCATGTTAATTGGGACGGCATCAAATTTCTTGGAATCATTTGCAAAAGGTCGAACGTTATCAAAATTTTCTTGGTTGTATTTCGAACCGATATTGTACAGAACTTCACTATTTTTTAGTTTATTATAATCATTTCGTTTATCAAGCGTTTCCTTTAATGCGATGTCTAAATGATTTGTCATTCGCTCACGATTTTTGTATTTGTCTGTGTCTGCATTATGGTCTATATTTTTTATACTTTCTCTTTTTTTTCTCATGGTTTTCTTTTCTGCTGGCATACCTTTAGTAATATTACCAGATGCCTCGTTTTTTATCACGTCAAAAACGAAATTTTCATTGAAATGTATTATGGATTTATCAAAACCTTCTTGTATAGGTAATTTATTAAAAGAGAAACGAATATCTTTGGTGTTTTTGTTACGATGTATCGATTCACCTGGGTCATATTTACCATCCGCCAAACTTAACGTTTCACTCAGTTTATGTGACGTTAAAACGAGATCTTCTAAAGCATTGGTTAGAACATCAAGATTATTAATATTCGTTTTAATCGCTGCTTGTAATGGTGTAATTATAATCTGTAATAAACAGATATGTTTAAAAACTTGGATTCGATATCAGAAGCATGCCTGTCGCGACCCTGCTAATCCAGGAAATGCAACTATAGGTGAATTGCAACTATTGAACAATACCGCACCGAGGAACGGTTTAGGCTGTCCCCCATAGGCGACGCGTATAGTCGGTGCGAAGCGTGGTGCATGGGACGGTGGGGATTCCACCCACCCACACATCACTTGGAATGTGAGAGGTGAATTGATTATAATGCATGGTAGATGTTTTGTGCATATCAGATACAAAGCGGATGAAGCGATTGCAAAGATCTGCCCAGTGGCATGATAGCCTTGTGGTTCGGAAGACCATAAGGGATGTTCTGTATATGAAGGAAATGAACGGATAATTATGTATGGAAATATAAATAGATGGTAGCACTGTAACTGTTTCATTAAGTCCCACCAAACGAAACAGTTACGAGGCTGTGCTTGGTCCATACGCAGATAAGAGAGTGAACGATACAGTTAAGGTAATTTTAGACGTATATATGGAACGACATCTCCTTGTGTCAAACACGTTATTTCGTCACTAGGATATTCACATATATACATGTACACGGAATGACTAGAAAAGTGTGATTGATTTGATTCTGATAAATGGACGACTTTGAAACTCGATAATGGATGGAGAGATTCTAGGAGTCGCATTAGACAAACACTGGAAGGAACATATCGATTAAGTTTGCAATAAATTAAATAGATTCGTGTTCGCCTTGAAAAGATTACGTGAGACTATTTTAATAGAGGCTGCCTTATCAGCATACTACATCCGTAGTACACGTATCCACGTGTCATCGGTGCTTCGTTACAGGTTGATACTTTGGGGCGACTCTGTAGACGTGGTAAGGCTTTTCAAAGTGCAATAAAGCGCATCCGCATTATATGCAATGCGTGGATTGATAGCTTTTATCCGCTTAAGCTTTATACCTATTTCGAAACTTACGTATGCTTGCATCGCCAAGCCAATATATTATTGATATCTGTTTATTTGTGAACTTCCATACACAGCACTGGAAAAACCGAATCATGAAAGGATGGAAGTAAAAAAAGCGACGATGAAAGTGTAAGGAGTACTTATGCATCTCTAGTCAGTGAAAGAAAGATTTAGATGGATATTCGGAAGTTCTGAAAAAAAGTATTATGGATAGTGTAAAAGAAGCATGTGGATGCGCAAAGAGAAACAGATTACTGAGAGGTGACGCCTGGTAAGATGCGGAGGTTGAATTCTCCGACGCAAAAAAGAGAAAAGCTTGGCTGGATTATGTATCATTTTCACACGAGAGAGATAGTATGAAAGAAAAGAAGACAGAAATAATATACCATCGATGCAATCATGAAACCAAAGCTTTACTAAAAGTGAACCATGAAAGCCAGACTTTGAATGAGGAAGAGAGACTGACGAAGAAGAACTTCGAGGCAAATATCTCTTTTGGAGAGAGGTAAAGAAATCTCGGGGTGGTGTGTCAGCTTCCAGAATGGACAAGACAACGTCTAAAGCTGATTACATTCTTGCAAAATCTCAAGAAGTAGTAGTAGAACAGTGAAGTGAATATTTAATGGAAAATAATGACTGACCCAACTAAACTAATTAAAAATATAGAAGGAAAGCACAGTGTGAACTTCGAAAAGGCAGAGGAGGTTAGAATTAAGTTCTATTCGCTCCGGAATATCGTGGAGAAGTATCTGAATCACATGATTTTCTTCGGTTTTGTGTATCTTGATAAATCTGATGAAAGATCTGATGATGGATGGGTTTATCTATCACGAGTTTCTGCGTCGCAGATCACGTTAAGCCATCGCTCCCGGCTGTTGTCGATAGATGACAGTCGTTAAGCTAAGTCAGTGGCCCTCGGGCGGCTTGAAAACGCTGGCGTCTGCGAATCCGCATATGAGCAGTGTGGTGGAGTATGCTCTAAACTCTATAGGAAGGCCCGTATCCCTGCAGTGGGATGAGTAAGGGTTGATGTGGTGGAGAATATCTCTGGCTTATTTTGTCTGTAAGTGGGGTTGACCTGTTCCATGCTATACAACCACTTATGAGAATAAGCGCATAATCATCTCAATCATATTCGCCTGCACGGTTCTAAGTTACACAGCAACGAATGAATAATATCTGTAATTTCCCCCTTTTATTTACCGACAGATTGGCCAAATGGTCAAATGAACTTATCGCCAAGGTCGGGAATCCGTGGTTTAAATTTGTGGTAAAATGGATTCAGTTGTTTTCTATTTTGTGAAATTCTTGAATGTATGATGAGCTCATATTATTTAATATAAAACTAAACCGTCGTGTCACCGAGCAGTCAATAGTAACCTTGAGTAGAGGGTAGTAAGTATTAATGTTATTGTTTCTCAGTGGGTTATCAAAAATATGAAAAAGATTTAAGTAGGTTAGGTCACTACACGAAGATATTTTAAATTTGTCGTTACTAGTTCGCTAGCGAGAGTGGTTGCCGATTGTTATTCTTTACGTTCTGTTTCAAATATGCAGGCTAATATTAAAGTGCAGTGCGATGTGCGAACGAATACTGTCGCTTCCCGCCACACGTCACTGTCACGAATATTAATTCGCGTACGAGCGGTCGCGGCGTAGCCGCTGTACGCTACCGTCGCTATGGGTTCCGAACAACTCATAGCCAACGAGTTCTTCGCATTCATATAACACGCCATCGACACTTTGGACGAAGTCAGCATCATGCGCATCTGTAAGTCTACCTTCAGTGAAGATGAGATTTGCAGTGGCAAGATGCTACTGTTCAAGACGCTGGACAAGACCACGGAGATGCCGTCACGCAGGAGGGATGAGGTGACAAAAGTATACAAGATGTCATCAGTCTTTTGAAGGTGCCCGATCCAGACGACGTGCCTTCCTTCGTAGTGAAAGACCTACGCAAGTTACCATCTGTGACCCTGGAACATGTCGACGTTCGTACGCTGCTGAAGGACATCAGAAGCCTGAAAGCCAGTCTCGCTGATGTCCAGTCACGATTAGCGACATCAGAAACAACAATTAGTGGGCTACGTACGGAAATATTATCACTAAAATGTAATGTTTCCGTAAGTAGGTCACCTGAGGTTAGCAACATTAACACGCGTCGTGGTGGACAAAATGCATCCGTATGCAGTTTAATGGTGTCACCGACTACTGTCGCTATGAGCAGCGTACCGAGCCATGCCGCCCGCTCACCAGCGAAGCCGACTACAAATGTAAACACTTCAACCCCGGGACGTGATTACGCAAATGTTACTGCATTATCACCGACTCACCTACCATCTTACCGGGAGAAGTCAAGTCGTTGCGAGCCCGCTCGCAAGACTTTGCAACCGGGTTCTCGCAAGAACCAGTGCGATGAGCAGGGCTTCATACAAGTGGACAGGAAGAAAAGAAGAAGCCCTCCAACCGCAACTACTGCGGCACCGCACAGACCGGATCTTCACAACTGCGCGTGGAAATACCAGCGACGCCGTTGTACGTTTCCAGACTACACTGGTCTACAAAGGTCGAGGAGGTTGTAGACTATGTGAAGAAGAAGACCAACTTCACCGTGAGAGTCGAGCGACTGGATCTCGCCACAAGGTAAACTTTAGTTCCTTTGTGGTGAAGGTTCCAACTCATCATCTGCCGACGTTCATGAAGGAAGAATTCTGGCCGGAGGGAATCGTGTTTCGGAAGTTCCGAGGACGGTTGCCCAACGACACGCGCTACACGTCGCCGACTAATCGTGGAATTAGTAATTAGTTTATATTGTTATATATATTTTAATTTAAGGTATGTATCTATGGACCCGTGTTGCAAAACCTGTTGTCTGTCATTAGCGGATTCA
Organism: Pyralis farinalis; assembly: GCA_947507595.1. Taxonomy (NCBI): domain Eukaryota; kingdom Metazoa; phylum Arthropoda; class Insecta; order Lepidoptera; family Pyralidae; genus Pyralis; species Pyralis farinalis. Next base: position 10,125,127 of record OX382258.1, on the reverse strand, counting down.
ATCATTTTTTATGGAATTAGTAGTTATGGTAGAACATATAAAACATATTTGGAAAAAATCTATAAATTACAAATAAGAATTTTAAAAAACATAATACCATCAAAGATAAAACACGAGTTTAAAGAACAAGAGCATCAATTGTTTGGATATTGTGGGGTGATGAGTGTATACGACAGATTTAAAACCGCTACTTTATGTGAACAGTGTGGCAACATGGACCAGCTCATTCCAAAAACAAGACTGGCCAATTTAAGGCAGCCGGCAAAAAATATATTTATAAGGCCGCATACCAACAATGTGTACGGAACTCGGACACTCAAATACTTACTGCCTAATATACTCAACGAGTTCACAGATCAAATACAATGTCAAATCGTTAGTGCCAGGAAACATTCACATATAAATACGACACTTAAGAGACTATACATAGGTAAATATAGGCGCATGCATAAGTGAAGAGTGAGAGAAATTATATAGTGTAACGCGCGAATTTAATCAATGGATAAATTAAAAGAAATAAAAAAAAGGAACGTGGTCCAGGTTGGTAGCTGGGTTTGATAGTGGCTTACAATTGATCCGTGGCTCACTCAACCACACATAAGCTATGCATAGCTTTCGATGGTTGATATGCTTTTTAATAATATTCTCTTTTTATATTATAAACAATAAAAAAAAAAAAAAAAAATGAATAAATAAATAAATAAAAAATATTAATTATCAATATGTAAGATAGAACACGCAGTATTGCGTTGCATAATATGCGATATAATATATCTCAAATTAGTAATAATTGTATCAATATTTTGGTTATATAATATATATTGATAATAATAACTTATTAGTTATCAATGTATATTATAATTATCAATATATAATAATAAATAAAAAAAAATGATTAAATTATGTCTCGTAGCTATGAAATGATTAACGTATAGCCTTTTTGATTAGTAGTCTTTAACAAGTTTATGATAATTTGTTAGTTTTAGTGAGGTTAGGACGTCGCGAAAAGGAAGGCAATGCTTCGACGCGGACGAGAATTGATTGTCCCCGACTTAACAATGAGTCACAGAGGAGATTTATGTGTCGACAATTTGATAAATTGCTGAGTTTGCGAATTTGTTTGACATCTCGGTATCTATCGTTCGTCGTCCAGCATTGCATATGGAGGGCTTGCATCATAGAACGCCAGCCAAAAAACACTATTTGACCGAGTTTCATAAGCAAAGTGCTTTTATTAAATAATAATTTTAGAGTGCAAACATTTTAGTAATTAATATCTTACTCAGGTATTTGAATTAACTTAATGTATAATAAGCTGCGTCCTGTCATCTCGGCTATTCATCGGATCTGGACATTTATACAACGAGGTGAGACATACAAACATACGGTCCACCTGATGTAAAGTGATGTAAAGTGGTTACGGTAGCCTATGAACCCTTGCAGTACATTAAGTATCACAGCATCTCCTTAGGACTTTAGTGGTAACCTCTCTCATTAGCACACAACAACCTTCCAGAAAGTTGTTATTTTTCTCTTCTCTTCCTCCACGGTATCCTGTGAGGTGGGCTTACTTCATCAGATGGGGTATTTTCATGCCCTACTTCTCTTAAAAACACCCAGACCAAGATAAACAAGCTTGTTCACACAAATTCCGATGCAATATTGGTCGAGTTATTTTAGAGTGTTGTGAGATTATCGGCACGAGCACGTCAAATATTGTATATATACATAGATAATATTGTGATATTAATATATATCTCTTTTGAATATATAATTAATCGTATGTTTGAACTGAAGGAAACACAATTAAATATTTCTGCAATAAATATATACATTAGAAAATCTCTTACCAAATAATTAACAAATAATATATGAGCACTAAAAAATTCAATTATCTTAAGCATGATTATACAAGTATAATCGCTTGCACATATGCATCGTTAATAATAAATGCATACAATATGGAAAACAAAGAGATCGTTAAACAACTGAAAGCTATTTTGCTTATCAACTTAACACATTATGTGTTATTTATTATGTGTATGTAATTGTAATTGTGACGGTGTATTAAATTGTGTTCGGCTATATAAGGCTCCGTTTCCATTGAGCTGAAGCCAAACGCTCATTGGATCGTAATCATACCAGTAACCCAATGTCTATTTGCCCGAAAATGTTTCGAAAATTAAAACAATTTTGTTTGTTGTAAACTACCTCCGGGAGAGGTTTCACTTTCGGATAGTGGACGAACGCCTACGACGTAGCGGAAATCCTATTCTGAAGGTCCCAAGCTCATTTACAAATATTTTCTGGAATTCATACACCGTACAAGCTGCACGCCTATGGAATGCGCTTTCTGTAGAGATTAGGGTTTCTCAGACTATAGACTCCTTTAAAAAGCGACTATAGGGATTCTATGGTACTCCCGCGTTGAGCTGAGCTTACGTATGTAGTTATTATGTATTTAATATATATATACTAATATTTATATAATGTGTGTATTTGTTAGCGATTTCGTCATTAATCACATATGTTGTCATGCTTTTTCTCTATCTACTTCATTTTCCATTCATTGCTCCATTCAAGTACTTGAAAGCAATGGTCGGCTGGAAGAGATTCCTTGAAGGAATAAGTCTGCCTTTACCAATCATGTAAGTTTTATACTTTGTAGTTATGGATTATGCAATAAAGTTATACAAAACAAAAAAAAACAAACGTTGTGTCAGCCAGGAAGCATACAAACATACTTCTCCCTAGCGTTATCCTGGTTCCTAAGCATTAGGATTAGCCAGGTCTGTTAATTAAGCGTAAGGACTTGGCGGCGATCCTGATTTTGACATGGAATGTATTTTCCTGCAAGTGCTACTTGTGTTCTTACACTTTACATTAGATGGAGAGTATGCTTTTCTGTGCTCTGAACACAAAAGTGGTATACGCGTTCTAACTCTTTACTTCAGATGTTTTATTTTTTTTTAAATATATATGGCAATAGTGTTGCTACTTTATGCCAGTGTCAAAGACTTCAGTATAGGACCATTTGAAAATCTTAATTCTATGTTCCAGCTTCAGGAACTGTGCTGAAAAAATATTTGGGAAGGGTACCTAGACCCAATCAATCCAGTTTAAATACCACCCGTAAAATGATAGTGATTTTAACAAGGTGTTCTTGATGAACTTATTCACGTCTTCCAAAAAGTACATAAACGTGTTATATTTGAGTTTTTTCATTACTGTATAATTTCACTAGCACTTATGTTACAAAATACTATCAAAATTGTCACACAAAACTAATTTTATACTGAATTGTAAAAATTTCAAGTATAACAACAATGTCACTCGTCAAAAGCGCGGGAAGAAGTCCTTATCTCATCTTGAGACAATTCTTGAGCTCATTTATTCGGAGTGCCCACATTACATTATCATGGGTTTTTTCTGATTTTTGAAGTGATAACTTCTTTAGGGGCGTTGTGCACTTTTTCGGATGAGTAAAAAATGTGAAACTCGCGTCAGGACACGTGACCCTGACTGTAAGATTTTGGTGAGAATTAGAACTTAAGTTCGCTGCAGCGCTAAAACATTAGTTACCTCTAATTAAACAATTAAAACATGAAGCGCTAGATCATTCATAGGGCATTATTTTCTCGCGACTGAAACATTGTAAGCGCCATGCAATTATTGGCGTTCACGCGTTTCGTTCAACGTAGTTTTTCAACATCGCTGTTTGGTTTAAGCGGCGCTGGGTGCTTGCGCGAGTGTGCGTGTGTGTTTGTTAGACATGGGTAACTCAGCAAAAATTCGTTCGAAATTATTCACTAACCATTCCAAAAATATTCAAAAATGCACAACGTTAATGTTCAAGTTTTCACTTCTGCCGGCATTCCCGGAGTGCAAACCGTTTTTTTTTATTTCTGATCTTACGTGTAAAATACTGTGCGATCTCGTATGTTTCACATTTTAATCAAGTTAGTCAATCTTAACAACTTAATATTCTGACATCTGAGCCTAATCGTAATCCTACTTCTCATGACACATGGCTAGACTTGCTTATTACATCTTCTTTAGATCACGTCCTTAATCATGGTCAGCTTTCCGCTCCTGGCTTTTCACAAACACGATTTAATATTTATGCAATATTAATTACAGCTACAGCATGCAGTTATTTGAATGCGTTATGTTATGCACGTATAAATATTAACGAGCTGAAGCGAGATGCTGATAACATGGAATTTTCTTCAGTTTTCGATGCTGAAAAAGTGTTGAAAAAGTGTCCAACTTAATAACTGTATACTAAAACTGTTTGATGTTCACGCACTATTAACAATAGTCAAAGTAAAGCGTTCTCTTTCTTCATGGAAATTGAAATAATAATATTTTGTTAAGTTTGTTTACACTTGACTTACTTACTTGGGTTTTTTGAGTACATAATTTATCAGTTTACGTTACTTCACTATCTCCATGCATTACTCACTTACCAAAAAATACAATTCCAGCGCCCCAAAATAAAACCAAGTAAGTAAACAGCAAAAACAGCGAACTACAGCCAACACCGTCTCGAATTAATGGCCGGCGGTTTTTTTACCGCATCCCGCAAAGCGCATTCGCGCGCGTATCTATTCATCATTTAATTTACATTTGAGCGGCCGACCGCGCTCTGTTTCCAATGCTCATATGTAGAACAATGTAACTGACCATTCTATACATTATATACGAATATCTGTATAAGCACCTATATAAAAGAAGATACTCAATTCATCCATTTATTATTTACAGGGTCGGCAACGCACGAGTGACGCCCCTGGTGTTGCAAGTGTCTATAAATTACGGTAATTGCGTATTATTAGGCAGGACGTATGCTTGTTTATCAACTTAGTGGTATTTAAAAGAGCAACACACAGCCCGAAACGTTGGAAGTACGTACACAAAATTTTGCTTTAAGATTCATTCGCAAAGATTAAAAGTAAGTATTCCATGATACTGGAACACACACACACACACAGTAAACGATGGCACTCAATTTTAGAATTTTATTCTTATATAAAACTACACTGATTTTTTTTAACTTTCGCACCAACCAGTCAATAGGCTAGACTTAAAATTAAAGATTATCTAGTGATACAACAAAATATTTACATTGTTCATCAAGAAATTTTTATTTACATTTGTGATATCATCAGTCCGATGACTTAAAAAAAAATCACTGGCGTTTGTCAGATACGAAGTTTTTAACTTTAATAATATGAATTCAGTGCTGTATACGTTTTTGTTTTACATGAATGTGTAAAATATTAGTTGAGAATCGATTTGTTTGGAGCAGAGTTGCTTTTAGGTGGAAATAACAGTAACAGTTGTGCAGATTTCTACTAAATTGGTGATTTTCTACACATAAAATATGAGCTCGACGGCGTCATTGTACGTGTCATTACCAAATATCAAATACGCAGGTTAAACAACATCGATCGCAGCCTGTTTATCGATGGGTTTATCTAATTCGAGCTTCTCTGTACGGAGGGCACATTAAATCGTCGGTCTCGCCGTTGTCGATAGAAGACAACACAAATTATGAAGCTAAGTCAGTAGCATTCGCTTAAAAACACTGGCTTCCGCCAACCCGCAGTTGAGCAGCGTGGAAGAGTATCCTATAAATATTGAAAGGAGACCCGTACTCAGTATATATAATTAGTTAGGGTTGGTGTAGTAAAAAAAAATCGGCCAAGTGCGAGTCGGACTCGCGCACGAAGGGTTCCGTACCATTCTCTATAAAAACGGCAAAAAATTACGTTTGTTGTATGGAAGCCCCCTTAAATATTTATTTTATTCTATTTTTTAGTATTTGTTGTTATAGCGGCAACAGAAATACATCATCTGTGAAAATTTCAACTGTCTAACTATCACGGTTCATGAGATACAGCCTGGTGACAGACGGACGGACGGACGGACGGACAGCGGAGCCTCAGTAATAGGGTTCCGTTTTACCCTTTGGGTAAGGAACCCTAAAAAGTAGCTCCGAAACGAAAGCGCAAGACGCGATCGGGATTAACTCTCGGATGATAATAATGGTGTAGTAAACAAAGATTGAGCATAAGTAATTCTCTATCATCTTTAGGGGAAAAGGTAATATCACTTGCTCGTGGTGTACTTCATGCCAATTATCAACTCTCTGAAGAGTTGTTTTGTTCTTGCGAGGGAGTAAAGTTGAGAAGATGCTGTGTTCACAGCGAGGGTATCGACACGCGACCGAAACTCCTTGCCAGAGTTCACAGGCAATGCTACTTTAAGGAGAGTTCGTCGCTGCGCGTGTCATTCAAATCGAACACGCAAGTTAAGCAACGTCGACCGCAGCCTGTCTATGGATGGGTTAATCAGTCTCGAGTTTCTCCGTCTTTTTTTTTCGGAGGGTACGTTAAGCCATCGGTTCCGGCTATTGTCGATAGTCGCTAAGCTAAGTCAGTGGCCCTCGGGCGGCTTGAAAACACTGGCCTCCGCCAATCCGCATTTGAGCAGCGTGGTGGAGTATGCTCTAAATTTCGGTCGAAAGGAGACCTGCAGTGGGATGAGTAAGGGTTGATGTGGTTGGTTGGCTACTTTAGGTACCTTTGGGCCGCTTTGTATCCTAACGCTGTACAAAAAATGGGATAGAACTTATGAGGATAAGTGACGTGAACGTGAAAACGTGACCAATATTGATAGTATCAATATTGGTCACGTTTTACTAAACAGAATGTTATAAATATCGCACAAATTGAATTTTACCTGTAAACAAGCCAGTGCATTGTATAAAACGTCGCACGCGGCCGATTCCCATATAAACATTTTATACAAACACGGATTTAATCACTCGCACCCACGTCACCGTAAAATGTCAACTCGCGTAATCCACGAAATGAACTTGGTATTATTGTATTACACCTGCGTGTTTTATCTATTTCTTGGATGCTCAGATTAAATAATATTGTAAATTTTGTTACCAATAGAATTAATATACTCGTAGGTCTATAAAAATTGACAATTTGAAAAAAGACCTATATTGCCAAGATTATTTTAGCATTTCTTCTTCGTCAATGGTCATTTTCGAAATGCTGGTAGATTAAATATATGTATGTATGTATATCTTCATACTAGGTCCCTTGCGGGGTAGGCAGAGAGGTTCGAGCGACATAACGTGGTCCTTACGCAATTCACTTCGCTTCTCTAACAATAATAGCTCTTTTCAGGCACGCTCGCCGGTTCCTACAGCTCCTGACATCACGTTTTGATTTCTGACACGACCAATTTGGTCATGGTAGGTTGGTCTTAGTCATTGAGTACGTAACCTAAGGTTACGTACCCGATGGTTTTAGTTTTCCGCGGCTCCTACATCCTTCCACTTTCGCATGTATATGTGTTTCGTCACTCTTTCATCCTGCATTCTTTCTACATGTCCGAACCAACGGAGCAAGCCTTTTCTTATTATAACACCGACACTCTCTTTCAGACCAACTCTTTCTTTCGTTATTGTTACGAACGCGGTCAGCAAGTGTAATGCCACAAATTATGCGCAATGCTCTTATCTCGACCGCATAATTCTACTTTCATGCTCTCTCTGCCATACCCAGCTCTCCCATAAGTTAATTTTGTTTTTTTGTACACAATGCGGTGGTAAACAAAATGTTTACTACGTGTACAGCGAGCTGTCATTCGTCTCTCCACATCAGCGGTGTACCTTCCATCGCTGCTAAAAGCAGTTCCAATATATACAATCTCATCCACTTGCTCCAACACTACAATTAAACTGTGATACTAGTATTTGTTCTGGTTGTCTCTCTTTCAAATAACATTATCTTGGTTTTCTACGCATTCAATAAAAAAGTAACTGCCGAGGGAGATACTCCAATAAACTAATATTGGCTAATATGTCAACAACATTATACCATAGTAGTTGTTATCCGATGGCCATTCAAATATTTAACAAACTAACAAAGAACATAGTAGACTTACCCTTTTGACGAGCTCGGTGGCTCAGTCGTGAATGACGCGACTTTGACACTAACGCTCGTGGGTTCGATTCCCAAACAAGGCAAACATTTCAAACATTTGTGTGCATGAACATGTTTGTTTGCCTTGGTCTGGATATTTTAAGAGAGGTAGGACGCATCAAAGCAGCCCGTCTGGGGAAGTACCTCCACCTCACAGGAAACCGCAACCAAATAACAATTCCCTAGAGAGCTGTTGTGTTCCTGCGTGTGAGTGAGGTCACCAGTAAGCTCCCAAGGAGTTGCTGTGTAAACAGCATAGGAGGAGGCATCGCGCGAGTGATACTTAATATATCGCAAGCGTTAATAGGCTACGGTATCCGCTTTACATCAGGTGGGCCGTATGCCTCCCGACGTAGTATAAAAAAAGACCCAATGGCATGATTTTACATAGTAAAAATTCTACCGCTACGAATCGAGGCGTAAAGTAGAACGTGCAGCTCTTATTGGCTATTTTACGGTTCAACATCGCATCACTATGGGCTTATTGATTAAAATATTCTCCCATTGGTCAGTAGGTTCGAATCGAAATATTTAGGTGCTGAAACACTACGTTTTGGTAAATGACTGAGCCAAGTGGTTTATTGGTTAACATCCAAATCAAGACAAACAGACATGTTCATGCACACAAATGTTTACCTTGTGTGGGAATCGAACCCACGAGCGTTGGTGTCAAAGCCGCCTCATTCACGACAGAGCCACCGAGCTTGTCCATAGGTAATTTACTCCATGGGAGATAGCGATGAGAATGTTTTTTTTTTTTATATCACTAAGGTGGCAAACAAGCTTACGGCCTGCCTGACGGTAAGCAGTTACCGTAGCCTATGGACATTTACAACACCAGGGGTGTCACTCTCGCGTTGCCGACCCTGTAAGAATCACGCCTTTCTTGAAGAACCCCATACTGTAGTCCCTTGGGAAAACCTCGGCAGGGAGCTCATTCCACAACTTAATAGTTCTCGATAAAAAGCTTCTCAGGAACCGTACAGTACGCGACCATTGCGGTTCCAGTGTATGAGGGTGAACTCCCAGCAGTCGGCGAGCAGTGCGATTGTAAAACGAGGCTGTTGACATGATATCGAACAATTCCTCAGAACACAAAGCATTGTTCAATCGGTAGAACACGCAAAATCATGCCATTGGAACTCCATAGGTAACTACCTTCATACCGTCATACCTACCTTCATGGGAGATAGCGATGAGAATGTACAGAGGGCTTATCCTTAAAACCCGATGTAGTTTTAAAAAACGTATTAATAAAGTAGTGGGTAATAAAATAGTCCACGAAGCATTTCGATTTTATTAGAACCGTTTCGCTCGATACTGACTCATCGTTTCCGTGGTCACGCCTTTTCCGTGTTCGCTCCCGAAGAGACGGTTACCGACCAATATGTTGGATGACAAGAGTAGACGATAGTGACAACGCCTGTATTTTGTATATATATTACTGACAGTGAAAAATCCGGTCAAGTGCTAGTCGAGATTTGTTATTTTTTAGTCGACTCCAAAAAAGGAGGTTCTCAATTCGGCCGTTTTTTTTTTTATGTTTGTTACTTCATAACTCCGTTATTTTTGAACCGATTTGAAAAATCTTTATATATTTGAAAGAGTATACTTTCAAATAGGTCCCATTTTTTCATATCATAAAATTCAGTTCTGTTAGTGGGGTTCATGAAGATTTGAGAAAACTCCTCAATATCATAGGCACACATATAACGATTTCGGTATTTATAGCAAACAAAAAAAATATATCGAGAATTCGCATTCAGAAGTATCATTTGTTTAGTTAAATAGAGCTGATAAAGATGGCCATCGAAACTTTTCAATGTTGCGCCGAAGAAAGATTGCGTAGCTTTATTATTTTCACCAATGATAAAATTGAAGGTTGTTGCTAATACTGAAGTAAATCTGCTTCTACTCTGTCTTTCAAACGGCTACTGTGATCTCCTATACGCTAGAGCTATGCTTTTCCAAATAGACTTGTTTCTTAGCAACTGTCCTACCTCTCCCAAGGCTCTTAGTGCTTATTAGTAGGGTGCACTACATGCATGTTCGATGGCCTCTTAAGGTAATAGAAAGCCATTTACACTCTACTTTACATATGACGTTAAAAATATACTATAGCAGCATAAATCAATAAACCATTTGACTGCACATGAAAGCACCCCTTCGAGCGTGATGTTGGTCCATAAAATAGCCAATAAGAGCATCGCGTGTTATTTTACCCCCGACCCGCGTATCGGTGAATTGAGTTACTACGTGAAATTTGTCTCATCTCTACTATTTGTAAAGAAAATGACCTATGGAGCACCTCTATTGATTATTTCCTTCATAAATCGCAGTGTCAAATTTCCACGATCACTACATTGTGGGGGCTTATATATGAAATTGATCGTTTGGCATGTAGATTTTCGTAAGTAAGTAGACAATTATATTTATTTTCATACTGACTCTCCGAAATACGCTTTGATTCGTCTTGTTAATTTGTACATTAGCAAATCGTGTATGTATAATCTTCTTCTTCTTCCAAGCGTTATTAGTGTTATTACCATTCCTAATCCATTAGAATGGCTACGTTCGCTACCTAAGCCTAAGGGTTTGGCGAAGAGGACGATTTGGAGCGACTGCCGTGCCGATCTCCATAACCAAAAGGGAATATCAGATCTTCCTTAGGTTAGACATTTTTTGAAATATTAGTTAGACATTTCTTGGAAGTGCTGGTTTTTATTGTCGCCGAGCAAGTGATAATTACAAATACATAAATACGTATTTTGTGGTACATAACCCTGCCAGGATTTGAACCGGAGATCCCTTGGTCAATAGATCGGGTCTTTATGCGCTGGGATATCAATGCTCCTGTATCGTAATGTAATATGTAATGTTCATATATACATATTTGTATCTAAAATTTGTCAGAGAGAACCAGCTTTCACGGTCCTATGATAATCTGTCGCACTTTGTATAAATTATTATGTTGTCTACGCAAATAATTCGAAAGTGATTTATTCGGCTTCACTACATAAAACGCAGTTTCCTTTGAGTACTTTTAGATAGTGTTGTGCAACCGACATCGATATCGTTATTTAGATAGGTTTTTGAGCACCGCCTGCTTTATGGTACGCAATCGCAGACTGTGCGCCCTAACATCACTACGCCCGGATAAAAGTCTCGTCTGTAGGTCTAAACTTCTAAACCTTTTGTAGAAACCCCTATTGAAACGACTGAAAAAAAAACGAGAATGAATAAAATTATTTCATGAATATTCAAGGTGTTTATTGTATGTGAATGAGAATACGATTAATCAAATTTCATCATCATCAGTCATCAAAGATGTCACTTATATTACATACTAGCTTTTACACGCGGCTTCGCTCGCATTGATAAAATATATTTTTTTAATAAAAAGTATCCTATTTTACTTCTGATACCTCCAAGAATATGTGTACAAAGTTTCATAATGATCGCTTCAGTAGTTTTCCCGTGAAAGCGTAACAAACAAACGGACATTCACATTTATAATATTAGTAGGATTGTTACCGGACCCTACTGAAAACTAAATTATTTTGTACTAGTAAATCTATATATACTGTATTTTAACAACCACCGAACACCGATTTTTCATGTAGTTAGTAACAAAATAAGCAAATAATATATAGCTAACAAATTTTAATTAAGGTGTTATTTTGAGAAAGTCGAATTTAGAGACAATTTTATTAGTACTACTTTGTGTAATTGATCTCGATTATAGAATTCTAATCGAGCGATACCCAACGCGCTTTTGACGGTGTTTTTTTTATGTTACTGCGAGAGCGGTTGTGGCTCTGAAGATAAGTAGTATGTAGCTTAAACACCGCCGCGCGTGATGCTTCCGCCATCAATTGGCTCATACGAACTAGCGCCGACTGACTGCCATAGCTGCTTCGTTTGACTCTGCCTCGGCTATTTAATTACTATAAAAATTAACTTTATTGTTATCATTACACGAAAACTTCTATAATGTAATATCGATAAAATGTGGCCAACTCTAAATGCTGGAATCGTTACCATTCCATGAAGCTAATTCAGTGGAGACTGTAGACTTAAACGAAGGCTCGTCTCAAAGACAACTGGGAATAAGTTTAAAGAACTAACGAGTAGGTACTTGTTATTTCCGTTGAATTGAATTGCAGAGAACGTTTGCGAGATGTATACATTATTTTTAGTTTTAGTTCCAAATGTATGTAAGTAACTCCCTGTTATTTTCGATCAACCTTACCCACATGCAGTGCACCCTGTCAACTAGCTAACTGAGATTTAAAACTGGTAACCAACCTGTCTATGATGTGGTGAATTGTGATATATATGGCCCGTCGTATTCGCCAATCCTAATATTCCGAGCAAAAGTGGCGGCAGAGGATGTTTAAAAACTGGAAGAGAAAAAGCGATCGAGCTCGTCAATAAATAGGGACCTTCGCAACGTTATGGAGAGAAACTGCTCCATAAGTTTACCAGTCGACAGTTACAGATACTTCAACTCAAGTTATATACGTATGTCTGTTATGCGTCGTTTTGAATGTCGTGAAGTTGGCAACAACTAAAGTAGGCGATTTGGTTGAACTACTTTTGACGACCGTAGCTACCAGGGCAGCAATGGTGGCGGGCTCATGCGGTTCATGTTTCACATCGTGGATATTTGCAGAGACGACCGCAGCAGCCGAGGCAGGGACCACGGGAACACACATAGCAGCGGCAGTATGCATCTACTAACGATATTGGATCGGTGGCCGCAGGTACTAGTTCGCATTAACTAATCGGTAGCGGAAGCACACAAAGTAGTTTAAATCAAATTGCCTGTAAATTTGAGTTCGCAAAATAACGCCTGAATCTATGAACAACAAGTAAACTACGCCCATACACACTCTATATACCGGTACGACGCAGTAGTTTACACTTGCCTATTTAGCTGTATACCAAAATCAATGTATACCTACGCGCAGTTACCCGCGCCAAGTTCCGCGATGCACAGCTTATCTCCTTATCAAGTAATCGCTATGTGGAGTTGTAGTTCGGTGTATGTTCATTATTGGAGCACCTTTGAGCGTGGCTTATATGGGTTTTGGCTTCTACCGGGTAATCAGTTTACGGAGTATGTTGGCAATAATAATTTAAAATGTTTAGCACGTTCTTTTTTGATAAGATATTCCGTATAGTTACTCGAATCACTTTTACTAGGAGTTCACATCTATATTGGGGTGTATGTGACTTATCACTGCCAATAAAGTTGAAGCCAACCTCATCTGCATGCGATACATCCGGGCAATGGATGTGTTATGTAACTGCTAGTGAGTGAAGTTATTGCGGATAGAAGTACGCGAGTTTTTTGTGTTTGACATGAATTGGAAAAAATAAGTAACAAAATTATTTTTTTAAAATTAACATTAAAAAAAAATAGCCAGTACTGACAGAAGTGAAAACATAAAACTTATACATTTACTGATATACTGTTAGGATATCGGTGAAGTGGTCACTCATTAGTATGGTGACGCGATTCTATATCATTGTAACGCCTATCGAAAATCGCTCCTCTGCGGATGTTTCTAGTGCAATATTTTTTACATAATACTCGTATTATTCGTATAAATTTCAAGAATAAATCGAAAGTGTAGTGCTCATATGTGAACCGTTGCTGTGCCATATATGATGACATGGTGCAGAAATGAATCACAAACTAATGTAAGGTTTATATTATTTCATTTTACCAATACTTAGTTATAAGTATCTTATACTAACAACGGTCGGTACCAGAAGCGTGCACGCCGCGACCCTGCCAGCCCAACACTGTTGATTGCAATTCAGGATTCAAACCGCACGGACGTGCGGATTAGGGCGTCCTCGAAAGGTGATGTGCACCGATCTGCCCTTGTCGGTGTGGGATTAGGTGCATGCGGCGGTGGCGGCTACCACCCATCACGCAACGTCCAACCCGGCGGGTTGAGGAGAGCTGAGTGTCGTATAGTGACATGGAATGTAAGAGGTGTATTACGAGATAAGATGAATGAGTTGACAGAAATAATGAACGAGAGATGGCTAGATGCTTTGTGTGTGTTAGAGACCAAGCGAAAGGGAAGCGATTCTGAAGATCTGTCTGGTATCTTGATGACCCTGTCGTCCGGGGTGAACCAGGACGATCATGCCAGCGCTGGCGTAGGTGTCGTACTCATCTCGTTGGCCGCTGGTGTGAAAGATTACGATTTAGTAGGACGGAACGGATAATTATGTGAGGTGATTTAAATGGATAGATTGTGACCAAGCGAAGCAGTAATGAGGCTGTGCTTGGTCCATACGAAAATAACAGAGTGAACGATGCTGGTATGTTATTTTTAGACGTATGCATGGAACGATACCTCCTTGTGTCGACAAAGTTCTTCCATCCCAAGGATATTCACACTTACACACGGAGGCGGAATGAACAAAATAGTGGGATTGATTTGATTTTGATAGTTAGACGTCTCCGAAAGTCGTTGTATCAACAAGAGCCTTCAGAGGTCCCACACTTGATCACGGACAAACGGACCACTATCTGGTGATAAGCCGTTTTGTGGGCCTTTTCATGAAGTGGAGGCACTAGCGAGTGCGTATTCCTAGTGCGGGGATCATGAAAGAATAAAAAGTAAAAATAGGAAGATGAAAGTGTAAGGAGGACGAATGTACGTCTAGTCAGAGAAAACCAAGATAATGGTATTTGAAATAGAGACAACCACTAGGATTACGGTTGATGATGTAGTATTAGAGCAAGTGGATGAGGTTGAATATCTTAAAAGCACGTTTAGCAGCGATGGAAGATACACCGCTGATGTGGAGAGAGGAGTCAGTGCAGGGAATAGCCAATATGGAGCGTTGGGTTACTTTTTGGCAGCCGAAATCTAAGCCAGAAGGCACAACTCGCTGCACTCGCGGCACTAATCCCAACGCTAACTTTTGGAAGTGAAAGCTGGGTATGGTAGAGAGAGCATGAAAGTAGAATAAATGCAGTGCGATATCGAGATGAGAGCATTGCGCAAAATTTGTGTCGTTATGCCAATATGCTTGCTGACAAATGCGTTCGTAATGATGACGTAGGAAAGAGAGTTGGTCTGAAAGAGAGTGTTGGTGTTAAGATAAGAAAAGGCATGCTCCATTGGTTCGGACATGTAGAAAGAATGCCGGATGAAAGAATGACGAAATAGATATACAATGCGAAAATGGAAGGATGTAGGAGCCGAGGAATACTAACCTACCATGACCAAATTGGTCGTGTTTTATCAGAAGGTGATGTCAGGACCCCCAGGAACGAGTGTGCATGAAAGAGCTATGAATGTTAGAGAAGCGAGTGAAATGTGTAAGGATCGCGTCTTATAGCGCTCGGTTCTCTCTGCCTACACCGCAAGGGACCTGGCTTGAAGATATACATACATATTTTATACTAATAAAATGTGAATTCTAGTTACTTTAATAAATATTATTATTACTAAGTTGGATAAGTGTCCACTGAGTGTTATGTGTACGTACAGAAAGTAGTGGCACGAAACTAATTAACAAGTTGAACTCAGCGCCGGAGATTTCGTTAGCGAAACTGTTATTTTTACCGAAACTTCGCTTTCGTGTTAACGCTACGCAGTTTATTATGCGCTGCGGTGCTATATTTTATTCGAAATAAATAGATACATGTTACTGTTAAAATGCGTAATTAATAAATGCGCAGTTTGACTAGGAATTCTGGATATTACAGATAGTGAGAGGTACGGTGCATCAAAGCATAAGTCTGAGGAAGTACCTTCACCTCACAGAAAACCGCAGCCAAATAACAACTCTCTAAATGATTGTGCTCCTGCGTGTGAGTGAGGTCTCCAGGAAGCTTCTTAGGGGTTACTGTGTTAGCAGCAGAGCAGCTTAATGTATTGCAAGTGTTTATAGGCTACGGTAACCGCTTTCATCAAGTGGGCCGTATGCTTGTATGCCTCCGACGTTGTATAAAAAAAAGGATTATAATAACGGGTCATTCCATATAATGGGTACAAACATTTACATGCATGAACATGTCTGTTTGTCTTGGTTGGGTGTTTTTAAGAGAAAAGCGCGCATAAGAGCAGCACGTCTGGGGAAGTACCTCCACCTCACAGAAAGCCGCAGCCAAGTAATAACTGACGGTTGTTGTGTCTCTGCCACTAATGAGATCATGTATTGTAAGTGTCATGGCTACGGTAACGACTTTACATCAGGTGGGCTGTTTGCTGCCTGCCAACGTTGTACACAAAAAAAAGACGCAGGCCACATGTACCGACTGGGGGATAATCTCTTCATCACAATAAACCGCAGTCTATTAACACCCATGGAGGGTTGCTCAACGTGGAACGTACTCCCTCAAGTTGCAAGCATTCTTAGGCTAAAGTTTAAATTAGGAGACCTGTTAAATAACATGTTAAGTAAAGAAATTTTATTTATAAAGCTACGGGACCGTTGTTCTGTCCGAAAATAAAAAGAAATATATATATTCCTATAACCTGACTGCAGCGCCACCTACCGGGTCGAATTGATAATCTAAACCATCCAGAGACTCGATTATGAGAAGTTCAGTGTCTAAGGGGTTCAGATGCATGCATGTAGACGGCCAATCGGTAAAGCGGTTACTGTAGCCTATGACCGATTGCAATACATTGAGTATCACTCACGCGGTGCTTCCTCTTCTGCTAACATTAGCTCTTCAGGAGCTTACTGGTCTACTCACACGCACTACAATCCTCCTGGGAGTTATTATTTGGCTGTGGGTTTCTGTGTTATGTTGTACACTTCCCCAGACAGGCTTATTTAATGCTCTCTACCTCTATCAAAAACACCCATATCAAGACAAACAGACATGTTCATATGCTCAAATCTTTGTCCTCTGTGGCAATCAAAGTCAAAGTCAAAGTCAAAATATTTTTATTCCGTAAAAATGGCTACATTTGTTTGGAATCGTCACAATTTTTTTCCCTACCGTGCAGGTTATGACTAGGTGAGCACTGATAAAAATACTGCCAAAAAACTCAGGCATCCCTCTTTTGGTGTCCAAACAAATTTACATATTTTATTAATTACATTATAATTGGATCGACTCACTCCCAGGCATTTTTATCATTAATATAGTCAGATACTTTATAATATGCCCTGCTACACAATTTGGCTTTAATAGTAGTTTTAAATTTGTTTATTGACAATTCTCTTATATTGCTGGGAAGTTTGTTATAGAACCGTATACATTGCCCCATAAAAGAATTACTTATTTTGTGGAGACGGCTTGCATGTAACACAAGATTATGCTTATATCTAGTATTTATGCTATGAGTATATGAGTATAATCGAACCCACGAGCGTTAGTAATGTTACCATCCACTGCGCCACCGAGCTTGTCAAAATAATTTAATAAAGTCGTAAAATAGCTAGTTTACCTAAATATAAATTGTTGTTGACACTACGGAATATGTGTGCCGTCCAAGTGTCAGTTGGAAATTCCCAGGTGAGCTTCGAAGTGCTAAGAGTTTATTTTAGGTGCGCGTTGCAACAGAAAGTGTGCGCAAGTTATGATTGGAGGCTCCTTAGTTTGCTACGTAAGGTTTTATGGACACGGCAGCCTAGTGAAGAAACATAATTTTTTGTTGTTAGGAGGTAATACTTAGTAGGGTCTACAGTTGCAAATTCTCTGTTCTGGCCATTTCCTAATTTTGTATGAAATAGATTCGTATTGTAATTTCAGAGTTGTCCCGTATGTATTATTTTTTCAATTGTTGATAATAGTTTCGACGTGCTCGGTGGCGCAGTGGTTAATAATGCGACTTTGACACCGACGCTCGTGGGTTCGATTCCCATGCAGGACAAACATTTGTGTGCATGAAAATGTCTGTTTGTCTTTGCCTGGGTGTTTTTAAGAGAGTTTGGGTACATTAAAGCAGCCGGTCTGGAGAAGTACCTCCACCTTACAGAAAACCGCAGTCAAATAAAAACTTTCCGTAGGGTTGTTGTGTTCCTGCGTGTGAGTGAGGTCACTAGTAAGCTCCTAAGGAGTTGCTATGCGTGTAATGTGTTGCAAGCGTTCATAGGAACGGTAACCGTTTTATATTAGCTGGGCTAGTATGCCTCCCGATATTACATAAAAAAATAGTGAAATTACTAAATAAATGAAGTGCTGTTTAGTAAGTATAACAAAAATTTGTATTCATTAAGATAGCATGACAATTAAAAAAAAAATAGGAACCTAACCAAAAATATTTAATATAAATGTTACAGCTTTATAATTAAATTAAAATGTAAGGTATTAGAAAAATTATACTACGCTGTTTATTTGCTGGACAAAGCACATATTATCTTTACAGAGCGACGCGTACTGTGACGCGGTGGCACAGCAATTACTTCTAAATAAAATTAGGGCATGTCCACAGTAAGCTAGCGTGAAATTCATCCCGACTGAACTCGTTTGTTGAATTTCAGAGTTAAATAAAGTTGCTCGCGAGACGTATGCATTCACGTCTAATGATGTATGTCATCAACTCGCCGTTGCTTATTTTACTTCAATTTAAGCGCATTGCAAACTTAAATGAAGTTCGCTTAAACAACTTCATTTGTGCAATGAAATGAATGTTCGTTGTATTCTAAAGTAATACTATTGCCCTAGCTCTGTGTGTTCATATTTGGGATACATTTAACTCGGTTCTTAATTAAAAAACTGCAAAAGAAATTTAACTGTACATGAAAAGGGACGTGCTCACTGGACTCCTGAAATATTTTTGGTGCCTACTCGTCCCCTCCCGCTGAGTACAATCAGTCGACAATCGTCTCGCGTGCTAAAGGTAAAAATAAAATTCATAAAATTGTATAAATATCACGTTTATTGAAAGTCACAGCTAATTACGGTACAACATTAATGTTGAAATAATGTTTATAAATCACACATTAATTAATATCAAATAATAAACTCACATGGGTCTAAGAGCGACATCAGCGCGATCTTCGCAAATCATAATGGTTTTGATTAATTATTACTACTCGTATAAATACAGGCACACAATTTTGTTTATGACTCTACTATCTCAACACTTTTTATCTATAATTTATATTAAGGGACGAATGGGTACCATAAAAATTAATTAATATTGACTGATCTCCTATCAGGGGACCAATAGGCACCTGAATTGGTGACGAATCTACAACTTTTATTCTGGGGTACTAGACTCAGGGGTCCAGTGGATCGCGTCTCTACATAAATGGCTGCACTGATGACCTCGATTAGTTAACAATGGTACTTTAAAACCAATGCTTGGGTTGGATTTATCGACATCATGCTCTCCCAATAGCAATAACAGGGTGTTATTTTAATTTAGTAGTTAAGTATTTCATTTTGAATGAATTGGAAAACGGCAATAGTCACATTAATGTTAGAAATGACGTTATGTATATATATCTTTAAGCTTACTTGCTTCTCTAACACTTTGCTCTTTACACGCACGATCACCTCCTGACACTACCTTCTAATGAAACACGACCAATATGGCCGTGACAGGTGAGTCTTGGTGTTTGGATTTATGTACCAAACATGCATTTGTACTTGTCCAGTTTCTGGATACATGCTGAGCTAACAAACGTACGCTGCGATTAGAGAAACTCGCGTAATCCCTAGTGTTACTAGAAACTCAGCGAGAGGAGAGCACGATGCCCACACCAGCACTGGTAGCACTGGCAGAGGAACTCGCTTGATATGCAAATACGGAGAAGTCTTAGGGTTACCAAATCGGAAACTAAGTGAGAGGAGAAGGCAATATCCATACTAGTACTGACATGATGACATTGGAGCGGTTTTCTGCGAGGTGGCAGTACTTTTCCAGACGGGTTGCTTTGATGCGCCCTACCTCTCTTAAAACATCCAGACCAAGACAAACAGACATGCTCATGCACACAAATGTTTGCCTTGTGTGAGAATCAAAGTCGCGTCTTCACGACTGAGCCACCGAGCTCGTCAAAATACACATACTCGTAAAAACATACGTAAATATAGTAAGAGTATAATATATACACGCATACAATACATTTTTTAGTAACAATATAAACATTTTATTTCCATGATTTGGAGACTTGACGCAAACTGAAAATGGTTAACATAAACAAAAAAAAAAAACATCAGAGAAGTTTAATGACATTCATAGACGTATCGAAGAATTATATACCTCTACAAAGATATCGATCCTACTTTTATTTCTAGTTACATCAGCTGTCAAATTACTCACTAAAACCTAGTAAAAAAATCTGCTAGAGTAATGGGGAAGCTGTGACTTTTTTACGGCGATATTTCATCGCGTAGACTCGTCATCAAAACGTAATAGCTTTAATCTTCCAAGGTGTCAGCGGAAATTTTAATTATTTCTAACAAAAAATTCAAGTGGGTGACGAAGTTTTATTGTGGACATAATGTTCCTTACATTATTTTAACCGATTCCGTATAGGCGGATTATGGTTTTCTTTGTACTACGTCGGGAGGCATAGTCTTTCTACATCAGCGGTGTACCTTCCATCCCTGCTGAAAGCGCATTCGAAATCTTATGAAATGACAAAATAATAGGTATAGTATCCAGGACAGCTTAGTCTTCTGTATGTACAGTGTCCATATAACTGTGGACGGATCTCCGTCGGGTAATTTAGAAGTACCTTCACCTAAGAATTACAATACAAATACAAATAATTTTATTAACAAATCAGATACAGTTACATAGTATACAAAATATTTAGCTAATATATGTTAACAAAAGATTAATTGCCGAGTTAATACGGTTCGAGAGTGACAAGTCCGGCTGTTGGGAGGAATTGCAATTTCGTTACCGGTGATATTCAAACTGGAGTGATTATGTATCGTGGGTATCCTCGGTTTTCCAAATATTACAATATTTCTTAAATGTTTTATTGATGAGTGTCACAATAATTTAAAAGATCTTAACTTCCCAACTGAGTTTCGCCATTACGCCGATCAGACATGTAATATCTTGCATCGACATATTGTATAATGTGGTAATGTAGCCACTATTATGGGAATATGTCGATAACTAAATTCTTCTTATGCTTGACGAATATATTTTCATTCTGATACTATAAACTAAATAAAAAAGCTTTAATGCACTCTAACTCTCTTAAAATATGATCAAGGCAAACAGGCATGTTTATCTTGCACACAAATGTTTAGTATCACCCACGAGCTTTCGTGTCAAAGTCGCGTCATTCACGACTGAGCCACCGAGGTCGTCCAAAGATGTGGTAGTTCCATGCCCGAAGTCGTAATCACCGCGCGTTTCTCTCTCTCTCTCGACATTCATAAGTTGAGCGGGCGAAGCGGTATACCGGCAGTGGCACTGAAGTTGTGGGTTCCCAAGTTGTATTATGCACTGATGGGCTTTTTCGCGCTTGGGCCAGCGCTTGGAAGAAAATTACCAGCGACGTTCCCGAAAATATGGTGTTATCTTAAACTTTTTTAATCGATTTGTTATGTATGGAAATATAACAAACTTAGGAAGTGGATTTCATACACGTTCTAAGAGAACGCGTGTTCCTGATTATTTACTTATTGCATAATCGATGTTATTGCTAATACGTCTGATACAAAAAGTAGGTAGGTAACCTATCTAAGTTTAAGGTAGGTACGGCAGGCAGTCAACTTTCTATTTAGTAATAAAACAGTAATCCCGTTCCAATTTTAACGATTTTAAAACGGGATTACGGAACCCCAAAGAAGGCCGATGATGACTCCGCCGTAATTGGAATTATCTCGGTGCAAATTTGAGGCTTTGAATAATGAACCCGTAAACGAGCGCTCTAAGAGGATTGCTGCGGACTTCAGAGTCCCTTTTAAATATATTATAAGTACCACCGACTAGTTGGATTGTAGTTAGCATTCGGCTTTTGTGTGATAAAGTTTTAATGAGAGATTAATACTTACTTTATTGTGACTTTACTTATGTCCGCGGTTTTAAAAAATACTATTCGTGCAATTTGATCTGTGTGCTTTCGCCACCAATTAGTTCATGGTAACTAGCGCCGCTACCGTTAGTAGATGCATCATGCCGTCGCCATGGCTGCTCCCGTAATTGCCCGCTATCTGGAACAGCATGCACTCGCCACTGTTTTTGCCATGGGGCATTTGCCATAGTCGTCTCTGAGACACATTTTTCGCATCTCCGCGAGGCATCATCAGGCGCTGTAGACGTTTGAATGTATGTTATTCTAACGACTAACATCTACGACGAGGGCATGATGCAACTACTAACGCCAGTGAGTTGATACCGGCCTGCGCTAATTCGCATGAACTGGTTGGTGGCGGAAGCGAACAAAACAGGTTAGATCAGATTGCATGTAAATTTGAATTTCGCAAAATAATGCCTGGATCTATTATCTAAATATTATTCGCTTACGAACACAGGTTAGGAAGACTTACGAGCCCGTGCAACTTTTTTTGTGTATTGTTTGAACCTGAGACGTCCTAATGCATCTGGTGCAGTCGCATAGAACCCAGAGCGCACCTGGCCTATGTATCAGGTTAGTTCCGTACTTACAGATACATAACAGACAAGCAAACACGTAGCCCACCTCATAATTTAGCTTCACGGGCAAATTCACGGGCAGCAGCGACTCCTGCGTACTTTAATCCTTCGTTCAGCAGTGGACGAATACAGGCTGAGATGATGATGATGATGAACGACGCTATTGGTCTTCACGCCAGGTCCCTTGCAAGGTAGGCATGGAGAACCGAGCGCCATAAGAGGCGGTCGTTACATACTTCACTCGCTTCTGTAACATTCATAGCTCTTTTCATGCACGCTCGCCGGTTCCTGGGGCTCCTGACATCACCTTCTGATAAAACATGATCAATTTGGTATATATATATACATACATACATAGTTTAATAACACGGATTTATTAAACTATATATTAAGAATATTTACATTCAAAAACGCTCTGCATCGTCGTTTTCATATTAAAATAATTATGTACGAGTATTAATTGATTAATATTTAATATTAGTACTTGATATAATTTACATTTTACATCATCTTTTAAATTTGACACACAAATGATAATAAAATTTCGAGTTGTAGTTCAAACTATTTATTACCTTTTGTTTTGATTATCTAGATATTCTTGGCTTGGGAACACACGTTTAATTCAGACGATCATGTAACCTCAAAAATATACAATCGGCTGCCAAGGCTTGCTACAAAGAGACATGTGTTAATAAAGTACGGGTATGAAAACGGCCACTAAACTAATGGCATCCACTAAACAAATATCACTGCCTGATACATTAATTTTGTTATCTATGCTATTATCTATGTAAAGCTGTAGAGTTTGTTCTTTATTATTGTTGTAATCACATGTGGGATTTGAAAAGAATTTTTTTTTGCATTTGATAGCCTAATTATGCAGGGAGGTTATTAGTTATTCAATATCACGATACATATACGACTCTTAGAATGCGAGGAAAAAGAAATAAAGTAGATTAAAGCGAGATTCGTACAGGATACCGGGTACACGGGCGAATGAAGTTGCGGGGTACAGGTCGTTGTTCTATAATTCAATTGTTGTATAGTTGAATGTTTCCTTTTTTGGGGTGTAAGTGGCTCAATGTCACCTTAGAGCCAAAGCCAGCCAACAGACGAGGCTCTGGCGAAATGGAGGTAGGGCACGACGTGAGCCGACTGGGGAAGTACCTCTACCTCACAAAAGACGACAGCCAAATAACAACTCCCCGGGTTGTTGTGTTCCTGCGAGTGAGTGAGTTTACCAGCAAGCTCCCAAGTAGTTGCTGTGTAAGCAGTAGAGGAGACATCGCACGAGTGATACTTAATATATCGCAATCGTTAATAGGTTACGGTACTCGCTTTATATGTAGTACTTAGTAGTACGAGTAGGTGGGCCGTATGCTTGTATGCCTCCCGACGTAGTATAAATAAAAGTATTCTAGATTAAGTAACTAAGCTGTTAACAGCACGAATGTAGTGTACATTCGTGCTGTTAACAGCTGCGACATGTATAGATATGTGTAGAAATATAGAAGACTGTATCCTACTCCTTTAAGCCACGTTTTTCAAAAACGATAACTAATACTCATAGAGATTGCTTGATAGCACCGCTTACGATCGGTAGCAAAGTCATCCTCACACAATGGAACTTGGTCCAGTACCGCATGAACGTCTAAACGATATCTTTCGCAAACAATTAAGGCTACTGTAACTATTTCCATCGGGCAGGCCATATGCTTCTTTGTTATCTTTGTGGTAAAAACACAAATAAATGTTAGGTACAATTATTAATTAACAGTTATTTCAAATTATTTACACTAATATTATTATTTCTATTATTATTTCTGCCTATTACGTACGGGACATGGCGTGAATATATATACAGAGGTAAATAAATCATAAAGAGGTGAAATTTGTTTGTTTGAATGTAATCTCTGGAACTACTTACCTAGATCTTTTCTCGGAAGTTTTCATTTCGGGATTTTGTGAAAAACTTGAATAGCCAAACTCCATAGTTTCCCCATAAAATCATAATCTTATTTTATGCAACTAGCATAAAATAAGATTATGACTGGAAATTACGACGATTCAGCAACGGAACACATCCGTGGTGCACAATCAAATTGGTCGTGTTTTATCTGAAGGTGATGTTAGGAAATTGATATTAAAGTATCGAACGAAGTGTGAGCAGTAAGGTTTGCATCTTATGACGTTCCGTTCTGCCTGTATATAGTGCGAGAGACCAGGTGTGCTGATAATTATTATTCTTCTTCCTACCGTTATTCCGTTTCCTAGTTCATTAGGATTCGCAGGGTCCGCCTAGGAAGCCTAAGAATTCGATGAAGATATATTTTAGCATGGCGCAGCTGCCGTCAGACCTCAACAACCAAGAGAGAAATCCAGACATTTCATAGGTTAGGTCACAGATCTTATGAAATATTCCTTGGATGTTAGTGTTTCTATACGTTTTCCTTCACCGCCGAGCAAGTGATAATTATGTACATAAAACCTCTAGGATTTGATCCTGGGACTGTCAGTTAATAGGCTGGTTATTCAATCCACTGGGCTAGATAATTATTACTATGAGATAAAAATTAATGCTAAAAAAGGTAAGCGTGGCTGCTTTTTATTCCGTTTAAAAGTGTTTTGTATTAAACTTGTTTTAATCTTTATTTTTATGAGTTTTCGCTCCATTATTATGTTTTCTTTTAAAAAAGTCTTTGCAGTTTTCATTTATGTCCTTGTTCCACCATGTTCTGAAGTGTCTCACGGTACGTGGCGCAGTTTTCTCGTTCATCAACTTGCATAAAGTGCACACGTCGGCTACTTTAGGAGACTCCTTGTAAGTATAGTAGTTGTGCCACCTATAACATTAAGTTTTAATTAAAATTAAGTCTAAACTTAAATACATATGACTTTAGGAACTAAGTAAGGTATGATGAGCATTTAGAGAATTTCCTCCATACACATCAATCCAACCACCCACCGCTGTTTGGGAAACAGTTTTCCTCTCAATCCAAGGCGTTTAGAGTAGTGATGAACTACGAGATTCTGGTCCTTTAATGATTGAATTAAGACATGCTACCTATTGCAGGATTCGACTCTGACTAAGACTTACTTACCATGACTAAATTGGTGTTTTATCAGAAGGTGATGTTAGGAGCTTTAGAAATCGACGAACGTGCATAAGAAGAGCAATTAATGCTAATGAAGCGAGTGAGGTTTGTAAGGACCTAGTGATGTGCCACCGGCTCTCTCTGCCTACCCCGCAAGGGATTTGGCGTGAAGTTATAGATAGGTAGACTGTAGTTTTAGTAAAATGACTAAAATAATTAAACAACTATTCGTATTGTGACGGAGTAACGGCCTACAGGGCTCAACTACATAAATCTTGTAAAAAAATGACTCTAGTTCTTTAAAAGGACTCATTTGTGTTGTGCTGTATGGACTCAAAAACCACTACATCGATTTTGATGAAATTTTCAGGGAACTTCAGATAAGCCTAGCCTAGCCTACCTAACTTCCTCTAAAGTTTGATAGCGATCGGATCACCCGTGAGAATTTATTTAATGGTTTTAGTTGTATAATAATTTATTTATTTTATTGTTACCCTTCGTTTACGCGTCGACAAGCTTTTGATTCAAGTATGATACGGGTATCATACGCCGGTCTCAAATTTCCGTCGAATATTTTCGGTAACGTTCCTATGAATAGTTAATAGATTCAGGCATTATTTTGCGAAAGTCAAATTTACATGCAATTTAATCTAACATGCCGACGCTGCCATGGCTGCTCCGGTAGTCTCTGCCTCGGCTGCTGCGGTCGTTCGCCATCTGGAACAGAAACCGCATGCCCCCACCACCGTCGCTGCCAAGACTGGCCTGGTCGTCGCTGCGACACGTGTTTCGCCTCTCTACGAGGCATCATCAGGCGCTGTAGACGTTAATCGTAAGAATAACATGCTACAAATATATTTGTATACAAGTATACTTGTAGCATGTTATAAGAATGCACGATGTTATGTTCCAGATGGCGGACGACCGCAGCAGCCGAGGCAGAGACTACTAGAGCAGCCATGGCAGCGTCGGCATGTTGCATCTACTAACGGTAGTGGGTGGGTGCCGGCCGGCGCTAGGCCGCATTAACCAATTGGTGGCGGAACCACACAAAGCAGTTTAGATCAAATTACATGTAACGTTCCTATACACGTCTACGGGACGTGTCAATGCTACGCGTCGGTTATCAATCGTATGCAAATGGCCGTGCTAGTCGTTTGCAACTGGAGTATCATACGTACAGAACGACATAGGTATGCAGCAGTAATAGCGTTGAGAACAGCACAGAGTATTGTGGAAAAGCATTGATATCGGAGCAGCTTCCTTCAACAATTGACTTTATACATTTGCTGGATAAGAAGCTGGTGACACATTGCACACGTCGATGCGCGTGTCATTCTAACCGAACACGCAGGTTAAGCAACGTCGACCGCAACCTGTCTATGGATGGGTTTACCTATGTAGAGTTTCATCGTGCTTCGGAGGGCACGATAAGCCGTCGGTCCCGGCTGTTGTCGATAGATGGTAGTCGTTAAGCAAAGTCAGTGGCCCTCGGATGGTGAAAACACTAGCCTCTGCTAACCCGCATTTGAGCAGCGTGGAGTATGCTCTAAACCCCTTCGGTTGAAGAGAGACCCGTATCCCTGCAGTAGGATGAGTAAGGGTTGATGTGATGAACACATTTGCACACATGCTGTAGCTGCTCGTACGATATCAACTTCGATAGAATAGAAGACCTCGATGCCAGACCTGATCGAACACCTTCGCCATTTCCAGCTATATATCGCTGAAGCCCAGCGTTGTCTAAGATACACTAGAAGATTACCCGTCGAGTGATCATAGCGGAAGGCATATTGATGGTCGCATATGAACCTGACAAAAAACCGTAGCCAAATAACAACTACCACGAGGGTTGTTCTTCCTGCGTAAGCGTGAGGTTAGTACGCTTCTGAGAAGTCGCTGTATTAGCAGCGGGAGGGGCAATGCGCGAGCGATACTTCCTGTATTCCAAGCATTCTTGAATGCCTCTCCTCGTTGTGTAAAAAAGAGCGATAATGTGGTATCACTGACGATAAGCGATCCTTACACTTTACGTACCCAGCCATTACTGACATCTCATTTGAGGTCATTGTACCATTTATAAAGTGATCGCTCAACTCCTCATCACCTCATTCGCGATCCTAACCTTAGGTCTTCCCCTATTAACCGTTACTGATTCGTCAGATAAGGCCAGACATTTTACCTTGTTGACTTTGATGGCTAAAACCCTAAAGTTACTTATAATGTGTAATTTATATACACATACTAGCATACCACGGGTTTCCTAACACACTCATAATTCACTTTCGGACATTCATATACATATATACAGAAACATAATTTAAATTTAAATTGTACATTTTTATACCTATATTACAAACAAAATTAATATAATGTACGGCTGTAACGATTAGCTGGTCAAAATTATAATATTAATAATAACTACGTATGTACATTTAAATCATATTTACTGTCATGTCTGTTGCGCCATGGGAAAAACAATAAAGGATTTTTAATTTCATTTTAATTTAACTCTCACTGTAAGAAAATATATTACAATAGGTTTATACCTGAAATACTTGTAATAAACGTCAGGATTTTCAATAGCTTTTGCTACTACAGCTGCCACAGTTTTAGCGTCAATTTCACCTGCGTTTATATAGGATCCTGGTGGCAAAAATCTGGAAATAAAAGAGAAATATATAAATAATCTCATGTTTCAGATGTTTTTTATATTCTATCCTTAGGGAAAGAAATGTGAGAGCTGGAAGTGGAGAGTAGCCTAAGAATTGGGAGAAAGATAGCACTTGACTGACAGCGATGTTGAAAATCTCAATCTTAAACAAGGCAGTTTTAATAAGAATATGCATAAGAATACGGAAAGCATAAATGCATTGTCTGGGTGGCTCAAAATACTTTAGCAAATCCGTATGTGTTTATAGATAAAGTAAAAAGCACTTGCTTCATAAGAAATAATAATCTTAGATGGTTTCGATATCTAGGTATCCCCCGTACTATCATTTCACTTTCGCTTTCCTTTGAAAAAATGGATATCGTGTTTTTCAGAATCAAGATTATTTGTTTTTCTATATTATCAAATGACTTACCTAGTATAATCCGCTCCTCCGAAGACAATCGGGACAGCGTAGTTTAATAGTGGATGAAGAATCTGCTCTGTTACGTAATCATCACTTAAAGAGTATTCAAAAGAAAGGTAAAAGTAATAGTCTTTCTGTAATAAAATTAAACACTCTTCCAATCTCTCCTTAGGGCACAGTAATCTGCCGCACCAACCGTAAACGTCAATATCATACCCATATTTACCAAACTCCCATACTAAATGTCTCGTTACATTGCTTCTTTTACTTTTAGAATTGCAGTGCGATACAAACCATGCAGCTATTTTCTTTTTTGTAGCTAGTTTATTCTTTACTTCGATAGGAATCGGAGCCATTGGATTTTCCCACGTCATATCCATCTTCGGACCAACAATTGTATTATTTTTGTCCAAAATTGTTAGGAATGGCATCCTGATATCGGAGTCCAATTTGTATGTCCAAGTGATATTAAAATATTCATCGAAATATGGATGACATATGGGATAGTCATTAGATGATTCTGTCGCTATGAATACATACAGTTGATGAGGGCTTCTCAAAATAGGATAATAGTCCCAAGTATTTTCAACATCAAACAAAATAGCATCAAAATGTCGTACATCGAGAAGCAGAGATTTGTCATTCGTCAAAAAGCAATTATGATAAGTACAATTATTTTCTATAAATTCTTCTTGCCCATTCCTAAGCTCAGTGGAAGTGTAGTGTCCAAAGGCATCAGTCCATTTTAAAATATACTTTAAATCTGTCGGTAATCTTTCGGGTTTTTCATAAGGTAGATCAGAAAGATTTGATTTTAAAAATTTCTTCCTTTCCCTTTCCAACGCTATCATATTCCCTGTTGATCTAACTAAATAATTTATTTCTATTAAAGTTTCGTGGTTATCCGTCAATAGTGTCAACAAATATTTAAATACTAATGTACTGTATGCAGTACCTAAAACCACTTTAAGTATTTTAGACATGTTTCACGGTTAGTGACGAATGGAAAAATAACTTCACAGTTTGTTCATCACTTCTTCTCAGATATCAGTCAAAATCAACAAGCATTGTGTTCTTTCATCCTGTTGTTTTCTTGTAATGAGAATATCTTACAACTCAAGATATGTTCTCAGTAAAAATATCTAGTGGTCTTTTTTTGTGACAATAGCTTTCACCTTTTTAATAATTTAAAGGGTGAGTGTGATGGACTGCACATCGTTGAGACACACGTATAGGCACCTAATAAATCGCACGCTATTTTAACTAATACGTGGCATTATTTACATTTTGTCGCATACAATTTTGAGCTAACAAAATTTGTTTACTATATAATTAACTTTATTTTTACATTTCACGAAACATGATAATATAAAAAATTAGTCTTTTTGAGTTTAAAGCGAATGAACGAGGTTACCAGTAAGCTTCTGGGAGGTTCCAGTGTTAGCAAAAAGCTATTTTTTTTATATACAACGTCGGGAGGCCACCAGCATACGGTCCACCTGATCGAAAGTGGTTACCGTAGGCTACTAATACTCGCAAAACTAGTTCTAATCAGCTAGCTAGGAAGATATGGATTTAATCGATTAGTAGTAATATTCCATTTGTAAAGCAAATACGTTCATTGAAACATATATATTTAGTAGAGCCAATATTACTTTTTTTTTATACAACGTCGGGTGGAATACAAGCATACGGGCTATCTGATGTAATCCAGTTACTGTGCCTTATGAAGCCTTCGAATACATTAAGTATCATTCGCGTGATGCCACGTCTGCTGCTAGCACAGCAACTCCTTAGGAGCTTACTGATGACCTCATTCACACACAGGAACAACAACCCTCCACGGGGTTGTTATTTGGCTTAGGTTTTCTGTGAGGTGGAGGTACAGCCACAGACGATCTGTATAGTATAATGTACTGTAAGTTTCTTAGCCACCTTAGCCTTTATATACTAATAAAGGTTTTACCTTAATTTTTAATTGGAATAAAAGATAAGCATCGCAGATAGGTAGAAGGTATCAGTAATTATTGACATAATTCAGTTATTTTATTATGAAATGGCCTTGTGAGATGACCATAAGATACTTGCAACACCAAGAGTCATCGATCGCGAGTTGCCACTCCCGCTATTAAGCCATTTCTCATCAACCACTTCAAGATCTTAATCATTTGTAATCCAACGGCCTTCCAGAAAATTGTTATTCGGCTAAGTTCTACTGTATCATTTTAGGAATTTTCCCAATGGGATACTTCTAATTGAATATCGCTTTACCTTTTTCGCTATAGTCTCGGTTATCAGTCAGAATGCATGACGTATTTTGTATTGAATTTTATTTTGGCTTTAAAAAGATGTAATTTTGATGGAAAGATATTTTTTTTGTTTTTATACTACGTCGGGTGGCATACAAGTATACGGGGCACCTGATATAAAGCGGGTACCGTAGCCTATTATTGCTTGCGATATATTAATTATCACACGCGCGATGCCTCCTCTGCTGCTTATACAGCAACTCCTTGGGAGCTTACTGGTGACCTCACTGGAACACAACAACCCTCTAGGGAGTTGTTATTTGGCTGCGGTTTTTTGTGAGGTGGAGGTACTTCCCCAGATGGGCTGCTTCGATGCGCCCTATCTCTCTTAAAACATCCAGACCAAGACAAACAGACATGTTCATGCACACAAATGTTTGCCTTGTGTGGGAATCGAACCCACGAGCGTTGGTGTCAAAGTCGCGTCATTCACGACTGAGCCAGAGTCAAATCTCCAATGAATGATTACTTCTATCATTGATATAAGAGCTTTAAGCTTTAAGCTTTGTCGTGGATGCGCGATTGTCGTAATGGATGAAGGAAATGTTTTGTAGCTTGGGGATGTATGATTGGGTAAATTCTGACATTGAATAGCAAAGCTATATGCACATCGTTAATTTTTTTTAATAGAAGTAATATTTCCCGTTCAATTGTTTTACTGGACATATAGGCTTTGATTTAGGATTCATTCAACTCAAGTAACAATATAGACTAATATTTAGACACCAACTTTAAACAGAATTTATACCGAAACAGCAAGCGAAAACGTTTGCAGAGTAAAACTCACGTATGCAAATAAAGCTTAAAAACGTTTGTTTAAAGGACGAAATATGTCGGCAATTATACTAAACAGAAAATTAAATATGAAAATCTCTTTGTGCGGGCGGACGCGTGCTCCTCGACCGACGGACAGTATGCAAATGACTACAAATAGGCGAGTGGCGCCACTACTTGTTGTGGTGGTGGGATTTACATATTAGTTTTCAAGTGGATATGAGCTTGAAATAGATTGAATTAACTGCGGACTTATTTCTTTTCTTCATGAAAAGTTACGAAAGAGTGTATCCAAAGCACCCAAAATCGAAGAGCATGTATGAAGAGGTTGATGAGTGTGGAAGAAGCGAGCGAGGTATGTATGGATCGGTGCATCTTGCGTTCGTAGTCTCTGCCTATCCCTATGGGAGACAGGCGTAATTATATTAATGTATGTACAAATTTAAAAAAAAAAAAAAACTACCGTCAATTTTGTTTTATGTTTTGTTCCTCATTCGTGTTGTAAATGAGGGAAGTAAACACATATTTAGTTTACCTTACGAGTATTATATGTTATGTAATGGTTTCAAAAATACGTTCGCTAGTAAAACTAGCTAGCACTAACTAATAGGTCAGTGTCAGTTACTGAAGTACAGTTAAGAGCAGATCATGCTTGACACTCGGAGTTCAATTGAAAGTCTTGATGCGTACGATATAAGAACGGTACAGAGGTCAAAGTGTAAAGCTTTACGTGCACTTAGCTGTACTAGAGGTGTACCTTGATCGACGATGTCACTCGCGATATCGTTTTTGAAAATTTTAAATTGTTATGGAAAAAAAAAATTGCATTATTACCCATAACTGAACATCATACCACGTTTCCTCAATATATTCTTATTTTCCTGTGCTGTGACCAAGGGCAAGGCGATCTGATTTTAGTAATCCTTGTGGCAGGCAGTGGTTGTACCTATATAAAAACCAGTACAAGGCACGGTTATGTAATTTTACGGATAACAATAAAGTATAATACAAATTGTTTGCTTAAGTATGTAAGTAAGGTACAAATATTTTTTGTATGTTTTGTAAAGTGCATATTTTATTAGATAGAAGTTTTGCTACAAAATCTACTAAATAACCAGAATAAATATTATATAATAACATAATCAGAAGTAAATAAGCTCATTTGGTGTAGATTTAAACGGCAAAAACTTTTCAAATAAAACGTTCAACGTATTTAGAGCTAACCAAAGTTTTGCGAAAGTTTTTATTAACGTCCGAAGTAAACGGGAGTGGAGTATCTTTTTAAAATCGAAAACCACGAAATTCACGGCTTCCCAACTTTTTTCGCCCCAAAAGCGATCCTCTGAATATTAGCAAAAAGTCATTAAAACTGAGGGCGGTGTTCATCATAGCGGTAAAGTCAAAGTCGGTATGAACGCCAACTCTGTGGGACCTTAAGTTATAAAAGTTCATTCATTTAACGCTTGCACGCTTTCGGCGCGATCACTGAATTTCAAATTACGTCCCGTTTATTATCATGTTATGATTATTTCAATTGTTGTTACTGGACCTTATGCCTCGTAATTACTAAAGTAAATGAATAAAAAGTCTAATGGTACTAATAATAACTTTAAATGAGCCTGCAGGGCAGCTTGTGGCGAGCTGTTGGTGCGCGACACCACGGGTACCCGAGTGCTCCACAGAGTCGATCAGGATCTTCATCTCTGGCGTGTCTTCATCGGTCAGAGTGGAAATCCAAAAAGGCCCGCAGGACTCTCAGCTCTGGCTTGCCTTCATTGGCCGTCCAAAGATGTGTCGATAGAGTATATTGCTCTAGCAGGTGATATGCTCCAGGGGTGGAAGTGTTAAAGGGCATAACGCCGCAAGTAACTTCGGAGATAGCGCAGCACACCTCTCGACACCCCTGAGTCACTCACATCGGTGTTGCCCCCGGCCGACTTTCTCTGGCATTTCGGGGGTCCATCAAGTGAGTGGCGAGCCACCGCCTGCCGAAAGTAACATCAGATATGATAGTTATGGCAGGCGTCTATCCCTCTTCTGCAATAGCCCGGTTCTAATAATACCTCCTAATCTCATTTATAGCCCACTTTTTTCCGACATAGTTCCAATAGTCCCAATACCTGTTGTGACTTGTTCATTGGTATATTGTCACATTGATATCCCCTGGAGCGGGTCACGGCGTGTGTACAACATTACATACAGTCTTTTCGAAGGGGCCTCTACGCGTTGGATCCATATCTCCGCGCACGCCTATCAAATGACCGGGATTAATACCCGTGAGTGGAAAGGTACTTTAAATGATAGCTTTGGGTGATAAAAAATATCACTAAACACGGTAATAAAAATGAACAATATCTAAATAGCTAAATATTTCAGAATGTTGAAAATTACATATACTAATATCCATAAAAATCTTGTGTCACGGTGTTTGTGGTCACACTCCTCTGAAACCGCTCGACGGATTTTTATGAATTTTTTTATGTTTATTCGGTAGGAATAGGTTGTAAAGTATATTTCATAAAAAAATTATATTAAAAATATAAGAAATATAAATATAGGTACGTTATCATGTTTCCTAATCCATTAGGGATCCGCTACCTAATCCTAAAGATTTGGCAAAGATAATTCAATTTTTTCCATAATTCAGAAAATACCTGTCGGTATTGAGGGTGTGAGTGGAAAAGGCGGCCATATCCGGATCTACTCATGCCTACATTTCATTTAATTTATTTACACCATAAACAATATATGGTATTAGGACGGGATTACAAAAATATATCCATTACATTAATAACATTTATTTAATAGTAACTTCTTTGTAGCTTTTGTAACTTCTTTTTAGCGTCATCCTGTTTCCTTTTCCGTTGGGATTGGCGGGGTGCGCTACCTAAGCCTAAGGATTTGGCGAAGCTATTGATTTTTACATTGAGCAACTGCCTTCAGACCAGCACAACCCAAAGGAAAAACCATCCCTTTCTATGGTTAGGTCACGCGTCTTTCAAAATATAATTTATTAAATGTGCGGTTTTCCTCAGGATGTTTTCCATCCACCGCCGAGCAAGTAATGATTACAAATATGTTTTTTTTTATACTACGTCGGGAGGTATACCAGCATACGGCCCACCTGATGTAAAGCGGGTACCGTAGCCTATTAACGCTTGCGATATATTAAGTATCACTCGCGCGATGCCTCCTCTGCTGGTTACCGGTGACCTCACTCACACGCAGGAACATAACAACCCTCTAGGGAGTTGTTATTTGGCTGTGGTTTTCTGTGAGGTGGGGTTACTTCCCCAGACGGGCTGTTTTGATGCGCCCTACCTCTCTTAAAAAAAATATGTACATTAATACGAAAACACGAATTTAGTAGTGCCAGGATTCGAACCGGCGACTAGTTGATCAATAAGCCAGTTCTTTGTTACGAGTATCACTGCTCAAGTGCACTTTTTGTATAATTGTCGATTATTCGAGAAACTCTTTAACCCATGGAACTTTTCAGTCGGTTTACGCGCCATCGGCCGCTTTTATCCTATTAGTGATAATTAAATCGAACTCCAGATCTGTATTCAGGAGTTTAAATTTCATTCTCGCGTTAACTGGAAACTTTCCAACCCTTAATCCGACCCCTGCATTGTTTTAATTTTAATGCGTAGCTGCGAACCACCTTTCGCTGCGTAATTGTAATATAGAACATTGGTTCGGGGCGTTAAATTTTAATTGTTGTATCTTTGATTTAGATTGTCATTTTTTTATTTATTTGTTTGCGTATTTGACGTAAATGTTTCATGTGTTAGTTTAATCGCAAGTAAGTAAGTAGCATGATGAGCAAGGTGGCGCAGTGGTTATTAACGCTACTTTGACACCAACGCTCGTGGGTTTGATTCTCACACAGAATAAACATTTGTATGTATGAACATGTATATTTGCCTTAGTTTGGGTGGTTTTAAGAGAGGTAGGGTGCATCAAAGTAGGCCGTCTGGGGAAATATCTCAACCTCATAGAAAACCGCAGCCAATTAACAACACCCTAAAGAGTTGTTGTATTTCTGGATGTAAGTGAGGTCACCGGGAAGCTCCTAGTCATCGCGTGAGTAATACTTAATGTTACCACTTTAGATCAGGTTGTTGTATGCTTGTATGCCTTTGTACGTTGTATAAAAAAGTAAAGCCTCGTTGCTCGTAGCCTATCCCTGGATGGGAATATTATTATTGGAAGGAATATCCTGCGTACTCAGGGTACGTTACTTCGTATATCTCAGTTGTTGTCGATAGATGACAGTTGTTGAGCCAAGTTAAGCTTTAGTCTTGAAAGTACTGGGCTCGCAAAGTAGAAGTATTATGGAATAAACATTTCGATTGATGCGAAAACTCGTTTGCCAGGTATTTAGTACAACTGGCTCGAATAAGTAGCCCGATCAGCTCTAATCCTCAAAAGCTTAACCGTGACCTCACTCACGGTAACGCAACACAGTCGTACAGAAATTAGTGAAAAGTACAGCAACGGTGTACAATGTCGGATGAGCATAATGGTAGATAATTCTGATATTTCATACGTTAATTTTACATTTCAACAAATTTATTACGATTAAATAGTTAATAGATTCAGGCGTTATTTTGCAAAAGCCATATTAACTTGCGATTTCATTTAACCTGCTTTGTGTGATTCCGCCTCCAATTAGTTCATGCGGATAAGCGCCGGCCGGCACCCACACACTACTGCTAGTAGATGCAACATGCCGACGCCGCCATGGTAGTCTTTGCCTCAGCTGTTGCGGTCGTCCGCCATTTGGAACAGAAACCGCAATCACCGACCACCGTCGCTGCCACGACTGTCCTGGTCGTCGCTGCGACACGTGCTTCGCCTCTTCGCGAGGCATCATCAGGCGCTGTAGATGATGTAGTCCTTAGAATAACATGCTACAAGTGACAAATCCATTATATTGAATTGAGGGTGGCGGTGGATGGGTGAGTGAAAAGATATTGAATAGAGGATAGTTGCTTAGGTCTGTCTGTTTGTTGAAAAGAGTAATTTTAGTATTTTTATGTATAATAATTTCTAATTGTTACCTAATAATTATATTTAAACCTTTATCTATTGTGTGTAAAGTTTTATATGTATTAGTGGGGGGTAAATTATGTCCTTTGTCTATGAGATGTTCGGTGGTAAATCCAAATCTACAATCGATAAATTATTGCGTAATAAGATGAGTAATATCGTTAATAGACTACTGTACGCAGTTCCGAATATTTCGACAAATAAATACACTGCGAGTTTATCATACCTACGTAAAATCACTGACAAAATAGTTCACATCGCCCAGAAAGGTCGCACTTCGACGAACATCTGAAAGACAAAGCACATAATTTATCCCCCATTAATACATTTAAACTTTTACACAGAATAGATAAAGGTTTAAAGCGAAATATTTGGGAATAGTTACAAATTATCAAACTTAAAATTTCTAAAATTAGTCGTAAGAACAAACAGACTGACCTAAGCAACTTCTCTCAATTAAATATCTTTTCACTCACCCATTCACTTCACAGCGATGACCAAGACAGTCATGGCAGCGACGGTGGTGGGTGCATGCGGTTTCTGTTCCAGATGGCGGACGACCGCAGCAGCCGAGGCAGAGACTACCGGAGCAGTCATGGCAGCGTCGGCATGTTGCATCTACTAACGGTAGTAGGGGGTGCCGGCTGGCGTTAGTCCACATGAACTAATTGGTGGCGGAAGCACACAAAGCAAGTAAGATCAAATCGCATGTTATTGCGATTATTGAAATTGATAGTATTATGACGAGCTCGGTGGCGCACTGGTGAAAGGCGTTGTTACGCTACTTTGACACCAACGCTCGTTGGTTCGATTCCCACACAACACAAACATTTGTGTGCATGAACATGTCTGTTTGTCTTGGTCTGGGTATTTTCTATGTATAATAAGTATGTATTTACAAAAAAAAAAAAGTATTTACGTATGTTTATCAGTTGTCTAGTACCCATAACACAAGCTTCGCTTACTTTGGGGCTAGATGGCGCTGTGTAATTTGTCCGACAATATTTATTATTATATATTTATTATTATAGTAAATTTGTTACAATTCCATTTTATAATAAAATGAACAAAAATCGACTTAACCGTTTTGGAGAAACATGTGTACTGTAGCACCTCTGGGGGTCTGTAACATTCCAACTTAGCAAAGAACATGCTCAGGAATGATACTTACACATAGCAAAAAACCGTTTCAAAATTAGTCCAGCGGTTTCTGAAAAGGAAAACAGAAATGCACATACAAACACCTTTTATCCCGAACGCATATGTGACACCTATACAAAAAAAACACTAGCTTTTTATCCTTTTTGGCGTTGACTTTAATGAAATTTTAGTCTCAATTTTTAACAAGGATTTAGTTTAAAAATGGTTATTACATTGAATATTTTTGTACCACCCAGGTGGCAAATAAACGTGTTTTCTTATGCAATTGTCCTTCCACCAGCGTTACCGTCTCACGAAGACGCGGCGACATATGCTGAGTGAATGCCGGTTCTAAACGCATGCAATATCGTTCTCACTACACTCGCTATGCGAATTGGATGAGGTGGGTGGCGCAGTGGTTAGTAAAATTATATTGACACCAACGCTCATGGGTTCGTTTCCCACACTGGACAAAAGTTTGTGTGCATGATGAACATGTCTATATACTTGGTCTGGGTGTTTTTATGACAGACAGGTTGCATCACTTTCACTCACCTTACAGTAAATAAACAGTAAATAACAGCTAAATAGCAATTTTCTGGAGGGCTGTTGTGTTAGTTTGAGAATTGCTGTGTTAACAGCAGAGGTGGAATCGCGTTTTAAATCCAATTTTAACTTATTACAAGCGTTTATAGGCTACGGTAACCACTGAACATCCGGCGGGCCGTATACCTCCCAACGTCGTATAAATAACAATAAAAAACTAATGTGCCACGCATATAGAACCTCCTTCTTTTAGGTCGATTGTAAGGCAAAAGTATCTGAACTGAAAGGAAATCTGTATGAAATAGTACTGCATATTGCGCTACCCAAGCACGGTTATCCTTGTAATTTCGAAGCCAAGATGTCCTCCCTCCTTCAGGCACTGAATATAAAATTATCGCCACCCCCTGAGTCAGCGGGTTAACTCAATTTTAATAAAAAAGGTAAAAATTATGAACTCGCAGACGGCTTCCCTTTCTCGTTCAATCAGCATCTATCAGTTATATTGAGTTTGAATATTTTCAACATTTTTCGTTTTGAAAATGTGATTTGTTTCTTAGCATCTGGTGGAAACGAGCGTCCTTCAGTCCACTCGATGTACTGTGTGCTATGAACGGTAGCATACACCCTGCCAATTAATAAATGAGGCTATGGCCAAAAATAAGAATAATATTAAATAACCTTTGTATTCCATTAGGAAAGTAACTCCACCTTACCAAATGTCTTAACCAAATGACTTCTTGGAGGGTTGTTGTGTGTAATGAGTGAAGTTACCAGTAAAGTACTGCTTCTTAGCACCGAGTTGTGATACTCCTCATTATGTACACGATCACAGGCTACGATGGCCACTTCATATCAGGAGGGTACGCCCCGCCCGCGAAGACAATCAAATAACGTTTGAAAGGTTGTTCTGTTCCTGCGAGTGAGTGATATGTATAGGTATAGATAGGAGGGATACCTGTAAACTCCGGAAGAGTTGATGTGTTAGAAAAGAGAGTGGCAAAGCGCAGGCGGCTCTACTTGTGCTGAAAACGTTAATAGACCATAGGTAATCGCTTTAAATCTGATATGCTGTATGCTTGTTTGGTTTCTGGCGTTATATAAAAAACTGAATATTTAATTAATACAAAATAACTCTTGAAACAATTAAATTCGAATGTAAATAAACAAATTTCAAAAATAAGAAAGGACGAAGATACAATTTTTTTTCATGAAGCTATTGGATTAGGTTGGATCGATTCACAACTCAGAGGGAAATCCATAAGATTCTTAGATAAGGTCACACATCTTTCGAAATATAATCTCTTGGACGTGCGGGTTTCCTCACGATGTTTTCTTTCACCATTGAACAGGTGATAATTACAAATATGTACATAAATCCGAAAACACGAATTCAGTGGTGAAGTGGTGGTGAATTTAGTGGTGTCGAACTGGGGGCCTGTTAGTCAACAGCCGGTTTATCCATTAGGCTATCAGATAACTGAATCATATCCTTAACTAAATACAAATATGGACAAAAATTGCTCGTTTTAAGTAATAGTAAACACCCACTACCATTAATAGATGCAGCAGCCAGGCAGCAACCCACGTATGGATCTTCTGTATCAGAAGACAGGCACGCTCAACGGGGATGGCATTGGCATGCATTTGTTTAAGGTAGTAATGTATGCTGACTAGCTTTCATTCTTCGAATGTTACTTATTAAACACACAATACTATCAATATTCCACCAAAATTCAGAAATCTCATTAGGAAACAGAAACAAGTTAAGCTATAAAACTATTAGACAAACTGGCAAGTGTTTCTCAAAGTGGTCGCGCTTGGCGTTACTCCAAAAAATTAATTGGAGACAAGTGGTGTTAACGCGCTAGTGCTCAAGCCGAGTGCTGGCGGCCGAGCGCTCCGTGTTGAGTGTAATTAGTGCAATCACGGGGAATCACGTTTTAGTCGAGTACTCGATGTCGTGTTAAGTGTTGCGCCCTTACTTACGGATCAAGTAGGTTTAATTAATTCACAAATTGTTACATATTCCAACAGATTCATGAGTGAATTGCTCATATCAATTGTTAATCTCAACAATCAGCCGTATACCAGTCCGTAGAATAAAGTTTATAAAGATAAAAACCATAGTGGAAGTAGAATCATGTTATACCATGTCGGGATTAGCAACATTCTTCAATGTAAGTGATAAAATGATGCGGATTAATTTATGGCTATTGGAAAGATAAATAGTTTGAATAGCGAGTACCGTACGATCTCACATAACAATAACAACAAAATCGAGTCAATGTTTTAGAGACTACTGAAAACGTAATAACGGTTGAACGATTAATAATGAATAATAATGAACGGTTTCTAACAACAATCGACAACGACAACATCGATCACATTGGTTCAACCAATCCTGGGGAAGGCAGTCATACCATGTCTGATACGCAAATTAAATCACAAAAGTTGCCGCCGTAAGGTTGCGCCTCTCTTATTGGCTAGTTCGCGGATCATCATCGCGGCGCTTTAGTGACTTAATGGTTAAAATATTCTGGCATACAAAATATGTTAAATTGTCAACAGTCCTCGTGATATCCTCCCTCTCTCGAGGTGGTGGGTGATAGAGTGTGAGAAGTGGAAACAAGTGTTAACGCTGCGGTGACTAAGATACGTGCAAAGGAGAGTCTACTATACTATACTATTACAAATACAAATAATTTATTTAAGTAACTTGAGATACAAAAACAATGGTAGTTGCTGGAGTCTCCTTTTAAGCAAAAAGTATGCTTGTGCCAAGAGGCTCCGCTCTTTCTTAGCGCGGATATTTTTATGATTAGGTACTAAAACAATTTTTTAGAACTATGTACAGTAAAACAACGAAAATTTAAAACAATACTAATACAAACAAAAACATAATTTTATACAACTAAGTAAATTACTTAGTGTGTATCAGAGTGTGAGTCAGTGTGTGTGTGTGTGTGTGTGTGTGAGTGTGTATATGTGTGTTTGTGTGTGGTAAATTGTGTAGTGTAGCAAAATGTGTGTGTATGTTTGTGCGTATGACAATTAAGGAAGAGAGCTGTTAAAAATGGTACATTACAGCTATATAAATGTTTTATTAATTAGAGTCTCCACTTCATCATAACATAGTTCTTTTAACCAGGTATTATCTATTAGTAGTTTACGATACGTCACATAAAAGAGGTGATTATAATCACAAAAGTGCGTTAAAAACCAAAGCTTGCGGAGTATTTTTTTTAATATAATAAATTATATGCAGAATTATATTCTGTTTTATCACAAGGCGGTGTAAGAGCCGTAGGAATTTGCTAGCGTGCATTAAAAGAGTCATGACATGAGTATTAAAGAAGCAAGCTAGGTGTTTAAGTATCACGTCTCGTGGCGCTTGGTTTTTTCCTTCAGTTGAATTCTAATGAGCCGGTGTAAAATGCTTTTAAAAAGTCTATCGATCCCTAGGATATATATAGAGGCAGTAATGAACGTCCATTAAAATCAGTGAGGACGTCATATTGCATATATTTTACTATAATGCTTAAGTATTAAGTAAAGAATTTAGCTATATAGATCGTGCAGAATATAATAGAGCAGTGATGACCCAGTGAATAAAAAACCGCCTTATTGACCAATTTGTCCCTTGTTCGAATCCTGGCTGCTAATATCAGCTATTAAAACCGAAACTCCAACTCAACCCAGAAACGGTAACGGGTAACTATGAAGAATCACGCTTTTGAACTTATTGACTAAACACATGTAAATCATTCGAGCCCGCGACTTGTTCACGCGTATCCCGCTATCCTGTAGAAACTGCTTTTTCTTAATTATTCCTTTTTGCTGGGCTTCTAAGCATCGTATTGTGCTGGATATGCCACAACCTTACTCAAGAATTGGGCTATCAAAAGCAAAAAGAAGTTTTGAAATCCGTCTGGTAGTTCCAGAGATTAGTCCCTTCTGATAAGAAAATCTCCCGCTTTGTTATATTAGTATAGATAATAAATAATACGTACGGTGAACACAAGTGTTAGTTTTTTAGGGTTCCGTACCCGAAGGGTAAATCGGAACCCTATTACTGAGACTTCGCTGTCCGTCCGTCCGTCTGTCACCAGGCTGTATCTCACGAACCGTGATAGTTAGACAGTTGAAATTTTCGCAGATGATGTATTTCTGTTGCCGCTATAACAACAAATACTAAAAAAATAGAATAACATAAATATTTAAGGGGGCTCCCATACAACAAACGTGATTTTTTTGCTCGTTTTTGCTCGATAATAATAACGGCAACAGGTAGACGCTTGAAATATTCACAGAATATTTAGTTATATATTCACTTTAAGAATAAATAATTAAATTAAAATAAAACAAATATTTAAGGGGGGCTCCCATACAACAAACGTGATTTTTTTTGTCGTTTTTAGGGTTCCGTACCCAAAGGGTAAAACGGAACCCTATTACTAAGGCTCCGCTGTCCGTCCGTCCGTCCGTCCGTCCGTCCGTCCGTCCGTCCGTCTGTCACCAGGCTGTATCTCATGAACCATGATAGTTAGAGAGTTGAAATTTTCACAGATGATGTATTTCTGTTGCCGCTATAACAACAAATACTAAAAAATAGAATAAATTAAATATTTAAGGGGGCTCCCATACAACAAACGTGATTTTTTTGACGTTTTTATAGATAACGGTACGGAACCCTTAGTGCGCGAGTCCGACTCGCACTTGGCCGATTTTTATAGATAGTGGTACGGAACCCTTCGTGCGCGAGCCCGACTCGCACTTGACCGATTTTTTCTCTGTAAGTTGCAGTCTTGTGGCTTTGAGATCACCGGGCAATGTTTACCATTTACTGTTTACCATCAGGCAAACCGTATACTTGATTGTCACCTTAGTGGTATAAAAAATATTTAAAAGTAAATTTGATGGTAACTGCATTATTTTACATTGTCAAAGAGCTCTAAATGAGCATGTATCAAATAAAAATAATCATGTAAATTTCTAGTCTCTAGTTAAGTATTAGAAGCATGTTCTCTATACCTTAGTAAAGATGGTTCGGAGGCTGCCAAAGAAGTTAGGTACGTACCCGTTACGATACGTACACGTTAGTTAGCAAATGGAAAATCGGTTTTAAATAATATCGACTCAATAAAATATAAAAAGCTATTTATTGATAACAATACTTTTGGCACATAGTGAATAAAACAAACAATGCTAACAACACAGATTCCGTAAATTTGCATTACTTAAATGTATAGGAGAGAATTCTTTTAAAGGATTCAAAAACATTTTTGAACGCCCTCACTCGCGGCGCTGGAAACAATAAATCCAGGACTCCTCTCTGGTTGCTTTTCTTTTCTTGCTGCAGAGGTATCATCTGAACGACAATATTGTCTGTGGTAGACGTTGAACTACTTCTAGTTGTAATAGTAGCAATATTTCTAATAGTTTCAGTAGAACCGGTAGAACTTTTAGAACTTATTAGCTTTAGATATGAAGGATTAACAGCAAAAATCGGAGGCGGTGGAGATGAAGAATATGTTGCTGGTGGCAGAGTCACTGTTCCGAAATGCTTTTTGGGATGAAATTCTACAAATTCTTCTGGTAAACTATTTAAATGAAACTCATTCTTAGATTCCGTAGTTTGA
Source organism: Pyralis farinalis (assembly GCA_947507595.1). Taxonomy (NCBI): domain Eukaryota; kingdom Metazoa; phylum Arthropoda; class Insecta; order Lepidoptera; family Pyralidae; genus Pyralis; species Pyralis farinalis. Next base: position 10,080,919 of record OX382258.1, on the reverse strand, counting down.
GGGACATCTTCGAGCAATATCATGTTATTTGTGAAAATATCGTCGAAGCTGACCGTGGAATGTCCAAATGTATTCCTCTTAAAAGGAACATGATGATCGGCAGTGGTTTCTTGTGCTTGCGAATTTGCCTGAAAGCAAAGATATCAATATACAACTGACAGATAAGGTATGTAGTCACGATCCAAGACTTTGCACCCCTGCTGCTCACGTAGTAACTCCTCAGGAGTACTCAGGACTCGTTAAGAACGCTCTATGAACTTGTTATTTGGTTGCAGTCTTCTGAGAGGTAAAGGTTCTTGCACTTCTCATGCGCTTTCATGAGATCTACATCAATTTTATTAAAGCCTTATATTTGTCAATTAACTGGATGCACCACGTGCAGGTGAGGTTGCCTTTGACTCTAAAGCTAATAGTGACTTATTTACACTCCAATTGATAACCAATAATTAGTGACACTTCGTTTTTATAATTGTTTTTTAATATCTATCTACCTATCTATAACTTCACGCCATATCCCTTGCGGGATAGACAGAGAGAACCGAGCGCCACGTGACTTGATCCTTACATACCTCACTCGCTTCTTTAATATTCATTGCTCTTCTCATGCACGCTCGCCGGTTTTTAGGGCTCCTGACATCACCTTCTGATAGAACACGACCAATTTGGTCATGGTAGGTAAGTCTTGGCCTTCCTCGCCTCCTACATCCTTCCACTATTGCGTTGTATAATTGTCTGCTTCGTCATTCTTTCATCCTGCATTCTTTCTACATGTTAGAACCAACGGAGCAATTTAAAATTTAAAATATTACTATTCAGTAATACAAAGCTATAAATTTGTATTACTGAATTTAAAATAAAATATTATTATAAAAAAACACACTAATACTATAAAAGCCACATAAAGCCTAACTTAAGCGAAGATTAGTCATTGACGTACATGATTTAAAATTTATGTTTAAATTTCAGTTGCTTAGCGTTCACACATGAGTCTATTATTTCTGATGGTAGCTGGTTTACATATGAATACTGAATAATTTATGATTCGACTAATCTAGATCTAATCAAATCAATCAGTCTGGGGGAAGTACCTCCACCTCCAGTTGTGTTGTGTAGAGAGTTTATTATTTGTCTCATATGGCAAAAGCGTAGATACTCGTAGATAAAATTCATAGTGATTTTATTAGTAACAACAAACAATAGGTAATAATATTAAACCAGTTATATACATACCATACAGAATTGTCCTTTTAAGTAATATTTAAATGTAATTGATTTAATTAAATGTCAACATCCCCATTGTCCATATATATGTACAATTTTAAATGTAAAAGAAACGTAAAATGTTGTTCTGCGTTATTACCATAGTGTGTTGGTTTTAATAAGGTAACTAGTGATTATTGTATGGTGTGTGTATGTTTCATAGTGTGCAAATAAAGTTCATATCTATCTATCTATCTATCAGTTGAGAATGCACAAGCTTGCATTGCTAGAGGAACACCTGGCTCGTCAATTATATAACAATTTAATTATTATTTTATAAACTTTGTCGGCCATTTTGACCATGTTCCTTAAGAGATAGGAGGTTGGTTTTTCAGACATTCCTATTCTACTTTTTTATGCTGAATCCGAATCTGAAGTCAAAATTCGAATATTGAAAAAAAAAGCGACAGACGCACACACAGACAAACATATAGATTTTAAATAGGAACGGTGTTCCTGAAAATAAATTGTTCGAAGAATATCATAATATTACTGTCCAAATCATTACTGAAAATGGTACAGAAACTTGTGCTATGGTACCTCTGCTGCTAACATAACCTTAATCAAATCACCCTGTCTGGGGGTAGTACCTCCACCTCACAGAAAACCGCAGTCAAATAACTACTCCCTAGAGGGTTGTTGCGTTCCTGTGCGTGAGTGAGGTCACCAATAAGCTCCTAAGTAGGCGCTGTATTAGCAGCAGAGGTGGCATCACACGGGTGATACTTAATGTGTTGTAAGGGTTCATAGGCTATGGTAACCGCATTATATCAGGCGGGCTTGTATGCCTTCCGATGTTGTACATAAAAATCCATCGTGGACGTCTGAGGGTAAAAGATTGACGCTAATCTAACTAACTAGTCTATAACCGAAATGAAATTCCAAACAAACATCATTTCTTGATTTTGAATGCAACTGGCCAAGTCAAAGTGATAAACCGAACAATGCGTTGCTCCAAACGGACGACGGAGCAGATGCCGACGCGTCTGCGAACAAGGGCGACTTATAGTCGCCGTCTCCCATTGTGTAATGCTTAGAGCTGTTTCAATCAGAATTGACTACACAATCAGACATTTCTAACTATGGTCTCACAATATAATAGAGAAACAATAACTGTCATATGGGAAATATTGGACGAAGATTCTATAAAACACTATGGCTTCATGATGATGACCAACACACAAGTTATTATATTAACTTCTATATATCGTCTTCATTGTTAAGTACTGGACTATCCAAAAAACTTTATTTACTTCTAATCGAAACTTAAGTGATACTATAGAAAACTTTGGACTTAGTTTCTTACATTTTAGAAGAATACGTGCATATGTTACAGCAATGCAAAAATACTGTGGCTCAGTAGGTAGGTACATTTTTGCAAAATTACTTGCAAAAGCACTGATTTTGAGTCATGACCGGTGCGGGTACAACAGGCTTTATTAATTGACTAATATTCTGGTGCATTATAGTTGTGTAGAGATTTTATTATTTGTCTCATATGACAAAAGCTCTATCTATCTATAACTTCACGCCAAATCCCTTGCGGGGTAGGCAGAGAGAACCGAGCGCCACGTGACTCGATCCTTACATATCTCACTCGCTTCTTTAACATTCATTGCTCTTCTCATGCACTCTCGCCGGTTTCTAGGGCTCCTGACATCACCTTCTGATAGAACACGACCAATTTGGTCATGGTAGGTAAGTCTTGGCCTTCCCCGGCTCCTACATCCTTCCACTTTTGCATTGTATATCTGCTTCGTTATTCTTTCAACGATTATGACAAAAGCGTTGATAGATAAAGCTCATAGATATTTAATTAATGATAACAAACAATAGGTAATAATATTAAAAAATAAATTGTTCGAACGATATAATAATATTACTGTCCAGATCATTACCGAGGACGGTACAGAAAACGCTTGTGTTATGCCACCTCTGCAGCTAACATAATCCTTAGCATGGTAATCTCAATCACATGCACGAACACAACTGTTCTTTAGGGAGATTGTCATTTGGTTGCAGTTTTCTGTGAGGTGAAGGTACTTCCCCAAACGGGCTGCTTCGCTGTGCCTATCTTAAAAATAGCCAGCTAGACAAACATGTTAGTGTTCATTAGTTATTGCACAAGCTTGCCAAAGTGAAATACTATGAAGTGGTTTTAAGTGTATATAGAGGTAGCGTTTCTAATTAGTGGTATAATATTCCAATGTAATAAAAGTAATTAAAACAGAAACTGACTATATTGAAGTTGATGAGAATTAATTCACATTATTGTTTTGGTCTTTACTGTCGCCAACTTCGGTGATAGCTCGTTTCTCTTTTATGCGTTCAATTCGAAAAGCAGCCTTCCGGGTATTACCAAGTGAATATGGTAAACTCTCGCAGGGAGTTTAAATCTCGCCTTAAATACGTTCAATCTAATCAAAATAAGATTAAAGTGGATATGCTGGCCCGTAATCGAGACATTGGGAATTTTGTTGAATTATAGAGAGAAACAAAGAAATTGGACAGTGAAAATTGCGGTTCAACATTTATACAGTGTTGACGTAGTTTTTAGGGTTCCGAAGGAAACAAGGAACCCTTATAGTTTCGCCATGTCCGTCTGTCTGCTCGCCCATCTGTCCGCGGCTTACCTCAGAAACACTTGATACTAGAAAGCCGTAGTTTGGCATATATATATATATATTAACTATGCTGACAAAGTGTAAGTGGGGAATAAAATCTTGAAAATCATTTTTTTTTGGTGGTACCTCGTCTACACGTGAAGTGGGGATGAATTTTTTTATTCGCGCCCACCCCATGGCGTGGGGAGTCGTTACATAGGTTTTTTTTTAAACATTGAGGGTGTGGGAAGATCACTTTTCGATATAAGATCAGTATACGTTGCGAAAGTTTGAGAAATATTTATATTAAAAGTGTAAATTTTTGTGTCTCCCAATATGCCAGTACAACAATACAACAGTTTCGTATTTGGAAATGTAAAAAAAATCATGGTAGTAGTCCACACAGAATTTAAAAGGAAAACTATTACGGCTAAGAAAGTTAACGAGTAATAGTCGACAAACTTTAACGTACAAATGTCATAAATGAATGTCAATGAATATGACATTACACTTATCTGCACTGTTTTGCTTCCTGGTTTCTAATTTGAACGGCCAAGTAGTGGAATTCCCACCATGCGAGACTTGGGCAATTTCATAGTGTTTATATACATACATACATACAGATGGCGCTGCTCACAAATTACATCGCTGTATCAGGATCGTCGTAGATTTAATTCCACTTTTTATTTTGCCTTTTGACTATCTAGTTACATTAGTTAAATAGGTATAGTTATAAGCAGTAAAGTACAAATAAAATAGCTACACTAGCATTTAATAGTTACAGTTCCAGTTAACATGGCTCGATTTCTGAATGTATGTATATATAGGTAAATAACCCTTACAATATTTGACAATGCTCAGTAACTTGGTTCTAAATTTTTAAAATAATCCATTAGGCTCCATTCGATTTTCTACTATTTTAGGCAACTATCTAATTTTTTCGCAAGCACGCAAACTATGCGTGGCCCGACATGCACTTGGCCAGTCCTTTGATCTCTATAACTGCTATTTCCTACAATACGAGATCCATATTTGATTGGCCCTATTAACAAAGATAAGACGTGTGATATCTCCAATGCGGTCTATTATAAATCAATATCACTAGCAACGATGGTGGCCAAAACTTGCGACAACTTCAACATGTAAATGTTCAATAAAAGTTACTCTGAAGTCTCTCACATGGAACTCGATATAATTGTAATTATAGTGCATTCCAAACCTAGGCCAAAACCATTAAATATCATATTACCGACGACACATTCTAGTACTAGGAAATCTATCCTCACACATTGAAACCAAATAGGTCGTGTGTCAGGTTCCAGAAACATTTTCACGAAACATGAAGCAGGGCAATTACGAATACGTTCTCATCTACGTTCTCCCTAAGGATAAACCTTTTTACAACATCGGAATCGCTTGGCAGGATCTCATTACAGTATTTATTTATTGTATTTAGATTTCCAGTTGTCAACCTAAATATTTTTCATAATGTTCGATACATTATACAGTTAAAAGTAAAGTAAATATTTACTGAAATGCCCATCGATTACGTAAGCCTTGTATTTCGAACTTTATGTTGCGTTAGTTTATGTTGGGAATCAGTTCCTTCCAAAAACTATGTAGCTACATTTTTGGTTTTATTAACCTCAGCCTTGCGCCTGTCAGTCAGGCGTAATTGAAGATGTACTGCACGTTCTCCTAAAGTGCCAACGTTTTGGGGTCAAGAGTATTGATTTACTAGATCACCGTTTGAGCTGCAGACTGACCAAGGACAGTCTCGCCGCCCTGCTGGTGAACATGGGGACCATAGGACCCTTTATTTAATTTAGCGGGCCGGTGATGAAGTTGGTCTGTAGAGCAAATGGAAGCATAGTGGTGTGGGACTAGTGCCCGGTTTTTCAGACTAAATAGAATAAAGTAATATAGAAAACAAATAATTACATATTCACTGATCCATAACTAAACACTACTATACACATATACTGCTATGACATATTAGGTTGTTGGTTATGCACCGTTAACTCAAATCTTGACGGAGACCGCTATGTACAGTCGTAGGTGGTTAACAAAGAAAATATAAAAGTGACGTGAGACAATTAGTCTCAATGACGTGGGAACAAAAGCCCAGAAATATAGTACAAAAGACTACTACATAATAAAACAATGTTAGCTTTTTTTATGAGATAAGATAAAGATAAAAATTCTTTATTTGCTATTGGGCCCTCGCGGGCATTTAGACACGTCTTATTTTTTTTAAATATAATCTTATTGTAACTTGTTTAATTCTCTTATTTTACGTTTCCTTTTTTTTAATCTACTAGCATTTCGGAAGTGACCATTGGCGAAGAAGAAATGCCGAAAGAAACTTGCCAATATAGGTCCCTTTTAAATTGTCAATTATGTATTACAAAATAAAATTACATAAGCGTATTGGTACTCGTACAATAATGATATCAAATCGTAAAATTAAAGATTATTAAGGACAGATAGTGCTGAATTATTTCCAGACATCTTTGTTAAGTTAAATATTCATCAATTCTATAATAAGCCCTTCTACAGAGAGTACTTTTAATGTGTTTTTTGAATACATTGTAAGGAAAGACAGAACTGTTTCAGGCAATTTATTATAAAATCTAATACAATTTACAAGAAAAGACCTACCAGTCCTAGCAAGCCGATGTACCGGCATACACAACTTATTTCTACTTCTAAGTTTTTCACTGAAATTTGAAAACGACTATAAATTTTTACGGGCATACATTATATTTTCATAAATATATTGAGAAGTAACAGTGAGGATATTTATTTCTTTGAACAGTTCCCTGAGGGATTCTCTGGAGCCCATGTTATAAATAGAGCGAATGGCTCTTTTTTGTAAGATAAAATTGTCTCAATGCCAGCCGCCGTTCCCCACAACAGTATACCATACGACATAATGCTGTGAAAGTAGCTGAAATAGACTAAGCGCGCAGTAGCGACATCCGTCAATTGCCTGATTCTCCTAATTGCATATGCAGCAGAACTGAGCTTACCGGCTAGTTTATTTATGTGGGGGCCCCATTGTAATTTGGAGTCTACTGTAATTCCAAGAAACACAGTGTTATTAACAAATTCTAATTTATTATTCCCAATGAGAACTTCTTTATTGGCAGAACTCATATTTGGAAGACTAAATTTGATGCATTTGGTTTTAGCTGAGTTTAGCAATATATTATTACATGTGAACCAGTTTAAAATAGCAGACATAACACCATTTATCTTGTCAATAATTTCACAACGGCGGGCCACATTAAAAATAAGAGGGGTATCATCAGCAAATAGTACTATATCCGCCATTTTCTGCACCATGTAGGGCAGATCATTTGCATATACTAAAAATAAAAATGGACCCAAAATAGAACGATAGATATTAACATTATTGCCTTCAGATTTAACCCCATTTATGTCAACTGTCTGCACTCTGTTATTTAAAAAAGATGCAATCAAGTTCTGGGCTTTACCTCTAACTCCATAATAGTTCAAATATGAAATTAGATTGGCAAACAAGCATGCGCCCCGCATTAGATGGTAAGCGGTCACCGCAGCCTATTGACGATCGCAACTCCACGGGGATGTTATTTGCGCGCTGCCAATCATGAAGCTATAATAGAGTCCCTGGAACAGGCGGGAGCCGCAACGGACCAGCATATCAACACTATTGTTGATATGCTGGTCCGTTGTGGCTCCCATTTTACTTTACTATTCAAAGTCAAAGTCAAAATCTTTTTATTCCGTAAAAATGGCTACATTTGTTTGGAATCGTCACAATTTTTTTCCCTACCGTGCAGTTTATGACTAGGTGAGCACTGATAAAAATACTGCCAAAAAACTCAGGCATCCCTCTTTTGGTGTCCAAACAAATTTACATATTTTATTAATTACATTATAATTGGATCGACTCACTCCCAGGCATTTTTATCATTAATATAGTCAGATACTTTATAATATGCCCTGCTACACAATTTGGCTTTAATAGTAGTTTTAAATTTGTTTATTGACAATTCTCTTATATTGCTGGGAAGTTTGTTATAGAACCGTATACATTGCCCCATAAAAGAATTACTTATTTTGTGGAGACGGCTTGCATGTAACACAAGATTATGCTTATATCTAGTATTTATGCTATGAGTATCACTCTTTTTACAAAATGAGTCTATGTTTTTATGGACATACAAAAGATTTTCATAGATATATTGCGATGCGACTGTTAGAATATTTATTTCTTTGAATTTTTCTCTAAGGCTCTCCCGGGGACCAAGTTTGTAGATAGCTCTTATGGCTCTCTTTTGCAATAAAAAGATGGTGTTAATGTCCGCGGAGTTACCCCAAAGAAGAATTCCATATGACATAATACTATGAAAGTAGCTGAAATAAACTATTCTAGCCGTATCAATATTAAAAACAACTTTAAACAATATACATTTAAGTTTACTAATAAAAAATGTAACTTATTAATTTAAATACTAGAAATCAACTGAAATACGGTAGTGCACCCGTGAGCGAAAAGTGTATCTGTAAGTATGTGCCTAGTTGTGTTAGGTTGCGTGCTAGTTTGTGTATAGTTGTTAGGTTATATCATTTCATACAGTACATAATTAGGACTTTAACTACGAATTTATATAAAACATTATCATTATTAAGTTCTTAAAGCCGTATTTATGTATTGCTTTTAATTTGGTAGTGAAAGTTCTTGCTGAAACTACAGCTTAAAGTCTCAAGGGTGAACTACCAAATTTAAAATGTAAATACTTACAAATATCACTAGTGAAAAAAAAGTTACACTAATATACATCTCTAGTTCCGTCTACTCTGACCCTCAAACCGAAACTGACACTGAAGAGAAACGACATCTTCAGTCTACCGATTATTAACTGTGAGAACGACGACGATTCGATTGTTATTAAAACTGATAATGGAATGAAACAAACGGTTCATTGTCTCGAAGTTGTTTATACTACTGTGTATATACAAATTAAGTATAACATTTAAGAACATTGTTTACGATAAAAGAGTGTATATGTTACTGTAAAAGCCTAAACTACGGTAAATCCTAAGATTTATCGGTATAATTTAAAATTTACCAGTTAGTTACCAGTAGTAAAAGTCCGAAAAGTTGTAAGTACTTCGTTTATTTCGAGCATTTACTGCCATTAACTTGGTAAATGTTAAGATTTACTTCAAATAACGGCAAATGACGATAAACAGACATATCAGAACGTGTTCGCCACATCGTCTGGAACTCGCGGGCAGTTTGCAACCCCCCGCTTCTAGTACCCGTACCTTCACCGCCTCAGCTAATCTAGACATAAAGAATATGCTTAGTACGTGGAAGGACCAATCAGTCATTGAAGTGGTCAGAGGGCTTAAAATTCATCCAGGCCTTGAAAAATAGAGCAAATCACGAGGGAATTAAATGCTCGCCTTACGAAGCACTTTTGGTAGTCCCATAAATATGACCATTGCAACGTCAGCAATTCCTATCGATAAGAGGAAGATTTAGTAAACTTTATACATTCGCAAAAAATACAGAACAAAATATTAACAACGAAAATGCAATTGAACACGACAATTTTGTTGAAAATGAGTCCGAAGAGGACATTAACAGTGAATGTGTGAAGGCTAAATCATAAGAAAACGAAATTATTGAAACCGAAAAGTTGAAGGATAAGCAAATAAACGATAATACTAATGTAACTATTCAGAGACAGAAAACGCAACTCCGTCTCATGAACATGCAATACCGAGAAATATAGAATCTGTTCAGACAATAAGAAAAGCTACGAGTAAATTGAATTTAGAAAATCGTGCTGAACGAATGAAAGCCATATCGGCTAATAAGTATCCAAATGTGAAAGTTGGTCAAAATATAAGACTGAATGCACGGGACGGGAAAGATGGATACTTCGCAAATCCGAGTAATTTTTGAATACCAGTTCCGACGCGGAACTAACGCGGTAGAAACGGCTCGCAATATGAATGCAGCGTTTGGAGATGAGACTGCTAATGAACGCAGTGTACGTTTTTGGTTTAAACGCTTTCGTAATGGAAACTTCGACTTGAAGAAGGAACCGTGTGGAAACGGTGAAAAAGTGAATAACACTGGATTGAAGGAGATGGTGGAAGCCGATCCGAGTCAAACTTCCTAGGAATTAACGGCATGGTTTAACGTTACCTTACCTACACTATTGACTCATTTGCATTAAATCAATAATATAAAAAAATATGAACAATGGGTGCCTCATGATTTGACTGATCTGCAGAAAGAAACGGGTGTGGAAACTTGTTTTGCTTTGTTGAATCGGTATAGAAATGAAGGAATATTGGATCGAATTATGACATGTGACTAAAAGTGGATTCTTTGCGATAACCGTAAGCGAAAAATGCAATGGCATATCCTGGGTCAAACGCCGCAACAGTGCTAATAAAAAGGTAATGGTTACTGCTTGGTGGTCTCTTCATGGCGTTATTGACTATAGCTTTCTCAGATCTGGTCAAGTCATAACAGCAAATGTTTACTGTGCCGAACTTCGAACAATGATGGCGAAACTGGCAGTGAAAAAGACCCGACTCGTGAATCGATCTTCCCCATTATTACTCCATGATAACGCCAGGTCTCACACTGCACGAGAAACCGTTGTAACTCTACAGGAGCTGCAGTCAGAAACCATACTTTTTCTCCCATACTCGCCAGACCTTGCTCTTGCAACTAACTACCATTTTTTTCGTGATTTGGACAATTTTCTACGTGGTAAAAAATGTTCTTTCTAGGAGGCAGTACAAAATGCTTTCACACAGTTTGTCGAATCTAGATCCCCAGAGTTCTATCGCAAATGTATTAATAAACTTCCGATTAGATGACAGCAATGTATAAATATTGAGGGTAAATATTTTGATTAAATAATTATGTTACATCTTAGAAAAAAACAAGTTTAAATTTTTCAGTACAAATCGGCAATTTCATACTTTAAGCCCTAATATTAACTCATATATGTTTGGATAGGAGTTCGTATATTTTACTATTTTGTAGTGAAAAACATGCTGGAATAAATTTAAGAAGGTATATTTTTTATACCACTTTGGGATGGATACGAGCATATTTTTTTTTATACCACTAAGGTGGTAAACCAGGTGGCAAACAAGTCACCATAGCCTATGGACATTTGCAACACCAGGGGTGTCACTCATCCGTTACCGACCCTCTAAAAACCTCTTCACGCATTTCTTGAAGAACTCCATGCTGTAGTCCCTTGGAAAAACCGCGGCTGGGAGCCCATTCCACAGCTTGAGAGTTCTCGGAAGAAAACTTCTCTGGAACCGCACAGTACGCGACCATTGCGGTTCCAGTGTGTGAGGGTGAACTCCCCGCCGTCGGCGAGCGGTGCGGTTATAAAATATGGCCCGCCTGATGACTATGAGCGTTGCCACCCTCACTGTGAATACAACTCCTTAGATGTTTATTGGTAACCTCACATTTTCAGGAACACAACAACCCTTCAGAGAGTTATTATTTTAGAGTCTTTTGATGCACCTGTCCTGTTTGTTACTAGTTGCTGCTTGAGGTTTCGCCTGCATGGAGTTTGGTTTGTAAGAGTTCCAAAGGGGATTAGCGAGATCGTCTTTCACTCTATCATTTGAACCGTAGTAGGTAGATATTTGAAATTTTCCCAGAGAAAGTAATAAGAATAAACATTAAAAATAAAATAAAGTCAGAAATTACAGCGAATCACTACACAAGAAACGTGTTGTATTCGGCATTTGTTCTTACTATATAGACTTTTTAAACGGCGGTACATAATTTTAAAGGGTTCCAGTTTGTGTTTTTGTTAGTCCTATTTGCAGTTGTTCAATTTCTCAAGTATTCCCTGTAACAATAAATATTTCTACCAAAAAGTACCCTAATTAGGACTCATGATGTAAGCTGTCACTGGGTTTTTTTTTATTAAAATTAGTTCAAAAGCTTTTAGACAAAGTATTTGTTGTTTTGTTTTTTGTATCGATATTTGCATAGATGCAACTGGACTAGTTGCATCGCTATTTCCAAATATATGCCATTTGTGGACCATGTACGAGCTAATATTTTATTACGTATAACCTTTACGATTATAATAAATAATAGGATAGATAGATTTCCCTTCTTTAACAAAGTGATCAAGTAAACATACGTCGCCACTAAACGTTCTGGTCTAAATATAAGGTTGCCATTACCTCAACAGAAGAAGATAATTGTCGTATTTTCTGTACGAAAAAAAAGAAGTTACTCTAAACAATAGCACAGTAAGGAATGTAAGTACTATTATTCCTTACTGACTTGAGATTAGAAAGCCGAGTATATCTCCTTATCGCTTGTATGTTCAAAATATATTCAAAACAGTCTAGCTCCGGGGAGTGAGCTAAAATCGTATTTGCTTTCAAATAAAAGGAAGCCGACTGAACCGCACGTAGCATCCGTAGTTTGTACCTAGCGATATGGAGCGCTGAAGTACTTTGATCGATACGACACGAGATTTGATTTAACTTACTTCTATCTATCTATATTTTCACCCCAGGTCCCTTGTGGGGTAGAAAAACGACCGAGCGCCATAAGACGCAGGCCTTATATACCTCACTTGCCTCTTCAACAGTCATATCTTTTTTCATATACGCCCGCCGATTCCTTAGGCTCCTTATATCTATCACCTTCTGATAAAACACGACAAAGTGGTTGTAATAGGTGGTCTTGGCTTGGTCATGTCGGTATTGGCCTTTTCAAAATATCGGTATGTTTTTCGGTATTTTTTTCTAATATCGATATACCGCTATTTCGGTACTTTTCCGGTATTTTTTATATACTTTGGTCATTTTTACTTACTTTAAAAAATTTTTGTTATTTTTCTTTGATAGCTGATTACGACACGTTTATGGACTGAGGACTATGGATTATTTAGTTACGGTACTATATAATAGTAACGGGTGTATGGGGCCCCACCAACATGTTTGGGGTCCAAGACAACCTCACCTACAAGTTGGTGCACCTGCTGATCGACAGGCGAGCGTCTGGCGCAGGCTTTCCCTGTGGTGTTGGGAGGTCGGACGGCAGTCGCTCCCGTAAATTCCAAATTTAATATGAAAAGGTGGATCTTGTTCACGGATAGGGCGCCGTCGCAAAACAGCGCGTAGGAGCCTCGCCAGACCTCTGTGATAAGTGGACAAGTGCTACCGTACAATGGGCGAGCACGGCTAAAGACACCAAGACACAAAGAGCCAAAAGGAAAATCCGTTTCGCGATCTGAATCATTGGCACGCTGGGTCGACGCGCGAGGGAGCTGGCTGATGTGCTGCGATTGAGTACCCACTTCACATTACTATGGGTGATTTTAATACTGATCTTACGTCTAATACTGTGCGATCTCGTATACTTCACAGTTTGATCAAGTCCGTCAATCTTAATATTTTAGCATCTGACCCCACACATCATAATCCAACTTAGGATCATCGGGAATCGGGATCCAGTTCTAAAAATAATCAAATCACAAACCCAGAGATCTACTCAAAAACGCTACTTACTTATTTTTTTTTCTTTATTTTTTGTAAACTCTTGTAATTTTGTACAATAAAGATACATAAAGTATTAATTTCCAATTCGTAGTAAATAAGTTATTAAAGCTGTTATAGTTACATGCTTTCAAAATTATATTCAAGTGTAAACATCGTCAGCCAATGGAAATGCGCGCCGCCTTTCACTACGCTCCTAAGGATGCTTATGATGCGGTGTTGCAGTTTATTTAATTTCCTCAAAGGCATTACGTGGAAAAAGCATGTTTTCAAGTGCCCCCCTTCCAGGACGCTCTCGCAGGGAGTCTAGGGGGCTCCGTACGTCTTTTATGTTGATATGCGTGAGATTCTCGTGACGAAAGAGCGAGAAATTTTTAAGAAATTACACTTTTGGGTGAGAAAATGTAGTTATCTAGTGGTTTTTTTAAAAATGAGTATATACTGAGTAAATAAAGTACTACATTGTGCACATGTTACTAAATATATATTTTAAAACAACGACGATAGGCATACAAGAAAGCGGCTCGTTTGATGTAAAGAGGTTATCGTAGCCTATGAACGCTTGCAATAGAGGACGTATCGTCCATGCATTGCCACCACTGCTACTAACACAGCGACTCCGTAGGAGCTTACTGGTAACTTCACTTGCTTGAAGGAGCACGATTACTCTCCAGGGAGTTGTTATTTGGCTGCAGTTTTCTATGAGGTAAAGGAACAGTAAATGTGTGTAAGTAACTCAACATTATTTTTCGAGCCAACGCCGGCTTGAACTGCGTGCGGTGCACCCAGCCGATCGCCAAAGGAGAATTTGGTGAAAAGGAGATAGGGTGTCATTCTATCCAGCAGCCTGTCTATGGATGGGTTTATCTATCTCGAGAAGCTCGAGATAGATAAGTGCCGTGCGAGCACGTTAAGCCGTCAGTCCTGGCTGTTATCGACAGATGACAGTCGTTAAGTCCATGGTCTTCGTTCGGCTTGAAAACACTATTCCTCGCCAAACCGCAGTTAACCAGTGTTGTGTAGTATACTCTAAATCTTTTCGGTTTCGAGCATCACTACGCAGATCCTCTTGGGGCATAGTGGATTTTCCGCGTACTTGCACAGATTCAAGTGCGCGGATGACCCATCGTGCTTCTGCGAGCCCGGCGTGGACCAGACAGTGCAGCACATATTGTTTCGGTGTCCCGCATTCTCCAAACAGAGGTACTATTTGGAGCAGGAGTTGGGACTGCGGGTCACCAAAAACACAGTCTCCGAAATACTGGTGGGGAAAACTAGATCGAAATTTTTAAAATCTGAGCTGCAAACACTAGTCACAATGATGAAAGACGAATGTACGAAGGAAGGCTTACTATTGAATGCGAAGAAAACAAAGATTATGGTATTTGAAAGAGAAGAAACCAGAACCAATATAAGAATTAACATAGATGATGAAGTGTTGGAACAAGTGGATGAGTTTGTATATCTTGGATGGGCTTTCAGCAGGGATGGAAGGTACATCGCAGATGTGGAAAGGCGAGTGAGTGCTGGGAATAGTGTGAATGGAGCGTTGGGAAAACTTCTTGGCAGTAAAAACCTGAGCCAGAAGGCGCAGCTGGCTATACATAATGCAGTGCTGGTCCCAACGCTTACTTATGGAAGTGAGAGCTGGGTATGGCAGAAAGAGCATGAAAGTAGGATAAACGCGGTTGAAATGCGAGCGTTGCGCAAAATCTGTGATGTAACGCTTGCAGACCATATCGGAAATGATGAGGTTAGAAGCAGAGTTGGTCTGAAAGAGAGCGTCGGTATTAAAATAAGAAGAGGCATGCTCCGTTGGTTCGGACATGTAGAATGAATGCAGGATGAAAGAATGACGAAGCAGATATACAATGCAAAAGTGGAAGGATGTAGGAGCCGAGGAAGGCCAAGACTTACCTATCATGATCAAATTGGTCGTGTTCTATCAGAAGGTGATGTCAGGAGCCCTAGAAACCGGCGAGCGTGCATGAAAAGAGCAATGAATGTGAAAGAAGCGAGTGAGGTATGTAAGGATCAAGTCGCGTGGCGCTCGGTTCTCTCTGCCTACCCCGTAAGGGATTTGGCGTGAAGTTATAGAAATTTTTAAAATACTGCGTTAGTCTAGCCATGGCTGTCATAGATCGTAATAAGCAGAGCAGCTTCACCTAGGACTAATGTTGTATACCTCAGCTATACTCAGTATAGCCGACGGGATCGCGGTGGCTAGGTGGAGCTGCGAAGCTCGCTGTCGCCCGTGGCTGGACTGACGCATTTGTTTGGTAATAGGTACAAACGTTTCACCGGCGTTCTAAAATGGGCAAATCAGAATTTTTTGAAAATAAAACTAGTAAATGAATGGAAGAATGAATTGAGAAACGAAAGTGTGTGATGTATGAAAGTGTTATTTATATGTGTATAGTAGCGATTTTAATTTTTTTTTTTTTTTTTTTTTTTTTGTATAAATAAATATATATTGTAGCAATAAGTGCCTTGCCCACGGCAGGGGTGTACGTAATAAATAAAAAAATCTCTTCGGTTGAAGGGAGACTAATATCCCTGCAGTGGGTTGTGTTAGGGTTGGTGTAGTGTAGTTAAGCCTATAAGTTATAGTAGGCAAGTACCTATACCTTAAAGGAAACCACAGTCAAATAAATATAAAAATAAAGTATCAAAAAGTGTCGATCAATCTGTAAGTCAGTTGTGATATTGTTTTATAGGATATTATAATGACTATTATAATGGTGGTGCTACTATAATGCGAGTTTATAGGGACATGTAGAGATGGAAAAAATGCCAGCGTATCAAATATTCCTAGTAGGTCAGTTGGAAGAGCAGTCGACCGGCAAAAGATAGGTCATGGGTTCAAACCCCACCTAAGGGGGGCAAGTGAACTTTTCCATTATAAAATTGTTTGCAAAAAATAAGCTCGGCTTCTCGTTAATCACATTGCATTTGCCGTTTCTTTGTTTGAATATTATTTTATTGCATTATTGTTCTATATAATATATAACCGTTATTTATCCTGGTCATTTGATAAGCGTGCTCGGGGATATGGACCCAACTCGTAGTGGCCTCTTTTAGAAGATTAGTGTAATATAGAACACCCGACTTACCCTCTCCGGGGGATATCTATGGAACAATATACCCATGGCAAGGTCTCGTAAGGTATTGGGGCTTTTGCCCCGAAGGGAGAAGCCCTGAGGGGGATGCGGCGAGCCCACTCGAGAAGGGCGCAGAGGACCTCATGGTGAGGGGCGAGGGGATGTTGGAAGTCATCCTCGACCTCACGGGGAAATCGGCGAGCCTCAAGGGGGGTTACGCCGCAAAAATTGCAAGGGCTGCGAGCGGGATTCGGGAGATCCTGGGGGCCCTGGTGGTGCGCACGGAGGTGGAGGAGACCCACCGCCTCCGAGCTGACAACGCCCGTCTCCAACGGGAGGTGGCCTCCTTGAGGGAGGAGGTCAAGGCGCACCGCCGGGGGTTCCAGGAGCTCCGGAGCGAGAGGAAGGCGCAGGGGTCGACGGGCCCGGTGGATCTCCAGACCCTGGAGTCAAACATCGCCCGGCTCGTCGGCAACCTGGTGGACGGCCGGCTCGCCGCGATTGAGTCGCGCCTGCCTCCTCCGAGTGTCGCCCGTCCCCCATTGGCGGGCGACAGCTCACCGGTGGCGAGGGCCGCGAGGGCGGCCATCGAGAATGCAGGTCGGCCGGCGACTAAGCCGAAGAAGGTAATTGCGCCGGCCGAGCTCGAGGTACGACCTCGGGCAAGACCGGCCACCGGAACGGGTCCCGCCCGCAGTGGGGCCCCGCAGGAGACGTGGACGAGCTTCGGCCCGTCCACATCAAGGGCGAAGCCGGCCGCGGTGACGCCGTCGCCAGCGGCAGGGGCCACCGAGGTCCCTAAGGAGGCGTGGACCGACGTGGTCCGCCGCAGGCCGCGAAAGACCGCGGCCCCCGCGACTCCTGCGGCGCCAGCGCCCGCCAAGGCGTCAGCCAATGCTCCCGCAGGCAGGGAGGAGGGCCGAAAGCCCAAGGTGGTGCTCCCCGGCTCCACGGCCGTAATTCTCAAATTACGGCCGGAGGCAGCCCAAGGGGGGGCATCGTATGCCTCGGCCCTGCTTAAGGCCGAGCGGGAGGTAAACCTGGGCGAGCTGGGAATCGGCTCGCTCCGGATTCGCAAGTCTGCGACCGGAGCGAGGCTTATCGAAGTCCCCGGCTCGTCCAGTCACGAGAAGGCTGACGCCTTGGCAGCCAGGTTGTCGGCTGCCCTGTCCAGCGTTGCTGAGGTGTCCAGGCCCGTGAAGTGTGCGGAGTTCCGCCTCACGGGTCTGGACGACGCCGCTACGGCGGAGCGGGTCAAGGCTGCGGTCGCGCGCGAGGGGGGCTGCACCCCCGAGCAGGTCCGGGTGGGCGAAATCCGCCCGGACTGGCGGAGTTCCAGCTCCGCCCTGATGCGCTGCCCGGTGACGGCAGCGAAGAAGCTGCTCGAGCTGGGCAGTATAGGGGTGGGCTGGAGCCGGGTGCAGCTCCACCTGCTGGAGGCGCGCCCCATGCATTGCTATAAGTGCATGGGGAAGGGGCACACAGCCGAGCTGTGCCCCTCCAAGGAGGACCGCAGCCGGCTTTGTTACCGGTGCGGGCAGCCGGGGCACATCGCCTCGGGCTGCTCGGCCCAGGCCCGCTGTGCCGTATGCGCAGACGCTGGGCGGAAGGCGACGCACGTGATGGGGGGCCGTCTTTGCAACCCCCCATCCGTCCGCGGGAGAACGCCCCCCATCTCTCGCGGGAGTGGGCGGCAGACGGCGCCGGAGGCTAGGATGTCCGAGTAATGGCCGGACATCCTCGCTTCCTGCAGGCCAAGGCGGAGTGGGACGTGGACGTGGCGGTGGTTGCGGAACCATATTTCGTGCCCTCCCGGCCTAACTGGGCCGGGGATCTGGACGGTTCCGTGGCCATCGTCGCGAGGCCTGGCGCCAGCCCCCCACTCGTGGTGTGGGGGAGGGGAGCGGGTTACGTGGCGGCGGTTCGGGGAGAGTACGCAATCATCGGTGTGTACTTCTCCCCGAACCGTGACCTGCCGGCCCTGGAGCGGCTGCTCGACGCTCTGGGGTCGGCTGTGAGGCGGATAGCGCCCGCCCAGGTTGTCGTGGCCGGTGACTTCAACGCCAAGTCCACGGCGTGGGGGAACCCGGCCACGGAAGCCAAAGGGCGGATGGTGGAGGAGTGGGCGCTGGCCGCGGGACTGTCCCTCTTAAATAGGGGGACAGTCCACACGTGCGTGCGGTGGAACGGAGGGTCGGTGGTGGATCTGTCCTTCGCCACCGCGTCCACCGCACGCCGAGTGGAGGGCTGGAGGGTGGAGACGGGGGTGGAGACACTCTCGGACCATCGTTATATCAGGTTCGAGGTGTCTCCAGCCCCCGGGAGTCCGACGACTTCGTCCCGGTGTCGGAGCCGGTTCCCGCGTTGGGCGCTCACCAGGCTCGACCGGGAACTGGCAGAGGAGGCGGCCATTGTCGGCCGCTGGGGCCTCCCGCCAATGGAGGATCTGGACGCCGAGGAGGAGGCTGGTCGTCTCTGCGACGCCTTCACGGCGGTGTGCAGAGCGGCCATGCCCAGCGTTGGGCGTCCGCCTCCGAGGCGGGCGGTCTACTGGTGGTCGGCTGAGATAGCCGGCCTCCGGGACGCCTGCAACGGGGCGCGTAGGGCGTATACTCGGAGCAGGCGTCGCCGCCCCCGGGACGAAGGGAGAGATGGCCATCTGCACGGCATATACGTAGAGAAGAAGAGAGCCTTGCAGATGGCCATAAGTAGGGCCAAGGAGGGAGCGTGGCAGGAGCTGCTGGAGGGCCTAGACAGGGACCCGTGGGGCCGACCGTATAAGGGAGCGCGGAACAAAATCCGCGCTCAGTCGGCCCCACTGACAGAGACCCTCCAGCCGGCCGTGTTGGAGAGGGTTGTCGGGGAACTCTTCCCCGACAACCCACGGGGCTACGCTCCCCCGAGGATGGCCCTACAGTCGGACTCCAGAGGAGAGGAGGAGGGCGCTCCGCCGCCCGTCACCGACCAGGAGATGGAGGCGGCCGTTGACCGCCTCCGAGGCAAAAAGAGGGCGCCGGGTCCGGACGGGGTGCACGGGAAGGTGCTAGCGTTGGCTCTCGTGCACCTCGGAGACAGGTTCCGGGAGCTCCTCGACTGCTGTTTGCGGTCGGGGTGCTGCCCGGGACCCTTCAGGGTGGGCCGGCTCTGCCTTCTGTTGAAGGGAGACCGGCCCCCGGACTCGGGGTCGGCGGTTCGACCAGTCGTTCTGCTGAACGAGGCGGGGAAAGCCCTAGAAAGGGTTGTCGCTTCCCGCCTCGCTCAGCACTTGGAGGATGGCCCGGGACCGGGCCTATCGGATGCCCAGTTCGGGTTCCGGGCCAGACGGTCGACCGTCGACGCCATTAGGCGCCTAAGGTCGGTGACGGAGGATGCGGAGCGCAGCGGAGATGTGGTGGTGGCGGTGTCGTTAGACATCGCCAACGCCTTCAACAGCCTCCCCCACAGTACCATACTGGAGGCCCTCAAATACTTTGGGGTGCCTCCGTACTTGGGGAGACTGTTGAAGGCGTACTTGGAGGACAGGGAGGTGCGCTACGAGGACGCGAGGGGCCAGATGGTGAGAAGACACGTCGTGTGCGGTGTCCCACAGGGGTCCGTTCTGGGCCCCATTCTGTGGGACCTCGCATACGACTGGGTCCTGCGGGGCCGTCTCCTCCCCGGGATGGGCGTTATCTGCTATGCAGATGACACCCTCGTCACATCCCGGGGTAAGACCTTCGTGGAGGCGGCGCGGCTGGCCGAAGTCGGTGTAGGACTGGTGGTCAGCCGCATAGAGAGGCTTGGGCTTCGGGTCCGCTTGGATAAAACCGAGGCCCTCCTCTTCCGCGGGACCGGTAGGCGGGGCCCCCCCTCGGGAGCGCACCTCCAAATAGGAGGAGAAAGGATTAGGGTGAGTGCCCAGATTAGCTATCTGGGCCTCACCCTGGACGGGAGATGGACCTTCGGCCCCCACTTCGAGCGGTTGGGGCCGAGGGTCATCAGAGCTGCGGCGGCGCTGGGTCGCCTCCTGCCCAATGTGGGCGGGCCCAGCGCCGCGTGCAGGCGGCTGTACTCCGGCATCTGCCGGAGTATGGCCACGTACGGTGCCCCCATATGGGCGGAAGCCCTCTGCGCTCGGAATAGGGCTCAGCTGCGCAGAGCGCAGCGGGTCATAGCGCAGAGGGCGATAAGGGGGTACCGGACGGTGGCGTGGACGGCCGCGACCGCCCTTGCTGGCGACCCGCCCTGGGAGTTGGAGGCGGAGGTGCTCGCCGAGGTATACGGGTTTGTCTCGGATAGGAGGATTCTCGGCGAGCGCCCCACGTCGGTGGAGGTGGGGCGGTATCGCCAGCGAGGGCATGTGGAGATGATGCGGAGGTGGGGGGAGGACCTGGCGCAGCCGCGGTACGGAGTCCGCGTTGCGGAGGCGCTGCGCCCGGTCCTGGAGGCGTGGATGCGTCGTAGGCGCAAACCCCTCACTTTCCGCATGGTGCAGGTGCTCACCGGACATGGATGCTTCGGTGAGTACCTGCACCGGGTCGCGAGGCGGGAGGAGCGGCCAGGCTGCCACGATTGTGGCGCGGCCGAGGACACTGCTCAGCATACTCTAGAGCAGTGTCCCAGATGGTCTCGGCAGCGCCACGATCTGGTGTCCGCGCTAGGTAGCGCGGACCTCTCGCTCCCGAGCGTGGTTCGCTCCATGCTCGGGAGTGACAGTGCCTGGCAGGCGATGGCCTCCTTCTGTGAGACCGTCATGTCCCAGAAGGAGGCCGCGGAGCGGGACAGGGAGGACGATCCTCAGGCTGCCCCGCTCCGAAGACGGCGGACGGGAGTGCGGCGTAGGCGCTACGCGCACCTACTGCCGCCTCCCTAACCTGTGGGACTAGGGGTCAGGCTGGGAACCTGGCCCCATAATGGTCCCGCCGCCGGAGGGCTGTCCCAATTTGCCGGGATGGCCCCTAGAGAGAAGAAGTCCGGCCCCTTTTGAGGGGCTGGCCAGTCGCAGTGGTGCCCTGTTGCTGACAGATCCGGGGCACCACACCAACGCGGCCGATGGCATTTCGCGGGGTTGTTTAGTGGGTATACCGTCGGACAGCCGACGGGGAGTCCCACACTACCACCGGAGGCCACCCAGGCACCGGTGGTGTGCGTAACGCATTTTTCCCCGCGTCACAAAAAAAAAAAAAAAAAAAAAAAAGGTATTGGGGCTTTTGCTAACTTGTAGGAAAGTATTCGGCTATTGTAATAAGATCTCGAATAGATCGTGTAATTTTGACTTCCTACAACCTTAATGCACAGCATTAAACGTAAATTGAAAAATAAATTCAGTTCGGGATTCGACGAAATTTTTCCATTCCTAGTAAAACAATGCACATAGGAACTAGTAATGCTATCATTGGCATTAATTAACCAATCATTTGCTGAAGGAGAAGTATCAGATCTAATAAAGCTAGCAGTTGTTAAACCCTCAGGTAAGAAAGGATCGAAATATACGCGCAATATTATCGCCCTATAGCTTTGCTACTCGTACCAACGTTTGCGAAAATTCATGATTCGGCTATGTCAAGTGTTAAACCAAGATAATGGTATTTAAAAAAAAAAATTGTTTATTTCAATAACATGGTACATCATATTTTAGCAGAGAGTATTTGAAAGAGAGACAACCAGAACGAACACTAGGATAACGGTTTATGATGTGGTGTTGAAGCAAGTGAATGAGTTTGTATATCTTGGAAGTACTTTAGCAGGAATGGTGAGTGCAGGGGACAACGTGAATGGAACGTTGGGTAAAAATCTAGGCAGCCGAAATCTAAGACAGAAGGCACAGCTCGCTGTACACGACGCAGTGCTAATCCCAACGCTAACTTATGGAAGTGAAAGTTGGGTATGCTAGAGAGACCATGAAAGTAGGATAAATGCAGTCGACATGCGAGTATTGCGCAAAATTTGTGACATATCGCTTGCTGACCGCTTGTAATATTGTCGTAAGAAAGAGAGTTGGTCTGAAAGAGAGTGTCGGTGTTAAGATAAAAAAGGCATGCTCCGTTGGTTCCGACATGTAGAAAGAATGGAGGATGTAATAATGACGAAACAGATTTACCTACGAATGGCAAAGAAGCGAGTGAAGTGTGTAAGGACCGCGTCTTATAGCGCTAGGTTCTCTGTGTCTACCCTGCAAGGGACCTGGAATATAGCTATGACAAAATGCTCATTTTGTGAAAAAGTCAAAATATTCAACGGAAATTAAAGTGATTTCTGAAAAGACAGGTCCTTCACCACACAATAACCCTTAGATACGAGTAAAGCAACTGATAGGGTAAATATTGATATATTATTACATAAATTACATCACATAGGAATAAGAGGTATAAGGTTGCTGCGAGTGAATGAGGTCCTAAGAAGTTGCGGTGTTAGTAGCAGAGGAGTCTATTTCTTTTCATTATGACAAGTGTGTGGTATTGCAAGCGTTCATAGTCTACCATAACCACTTGGCAGGTAGATCGTATGCTTGTACATATTCCGACGTATAAAAAAGAGATTGGTGTTATTCTAAATCAGTGAAAATCTATATTATCCACATACATTTATGATTAACTATTGACTCTTGACTATGATTAACTAATATATCTCACGAGAACTTGCTTTAAGCAGTCTGTAATCTATGCCCCGTCGCCCAGAGCTTTGTCTATGGCAGCAACGTGTATCCCGGCACCACAATGGCGGCAATGCATCACCGATAGCTCGTGTCCTAATCCCGTGTTTAGGTATATCTCGTGTTCACTAGAGGCCAGTTCGTGAACCGTGTAATCAATCAGGTGCCGGTCGCTTCTATGTCCATTGTGCTGGGAACTGTAACCTTTGTTTGTTAACAATAGTGTGTATGTACAGAATATTAATTGAATTGGTATTCCATTTAAATATTTGATTAATTTAATTGGAAATATCTATACTTATATATAAATAAAATTGAAGTGTCTGTCTGTGATTTCAAAATAAATCCTTTATCTTATGCTCATATTGTTATTTTCATGTTACCGAAGCCTAAACATGCATTTTTTTTGTCTGCCTGTCTGTTTGTTTGCCCAGGCTAATCTTCGAAATGGCTGAACCGATTTTGACGGGACGGGAGCAGAATATAGGCTACTTTTATCCCGTAAATATTTAGGGTTCCTGCGTAAAAAATGAAAAACTGTTAAAATTAGGGGGTATCGGTAACTTTGCGATTTTATTTTTATTATTTTCACAAAATACGTATTTTTTGTGACATAAAGTAAGTACGCATTTTTTATCTAATAAGAATAAAATAAATATATGGTGCCGCACGTAAAGGTCAATAGATGGCGCTGTATCAAAATTGAATCGCGAAATATTTTATATATGTTTATTAATATATATGGCACGCGATGAAGTCTAGGGTAATCACTTACAAAGAAAGGCCCTGAACAGCAGGGTTATTGTGTTCCTGCATGTGATTGAGGCCACCAGTAAGCTTCTTGAGTAGTTGCTAAGTTAGCAGCAGAGGTGTTATCGCGTGATACTTAATGTATTGCAAACGTTCATAGGCTAGGGTAATCGCTTTGCATCAGGTGGGCTGTACGCTTACATACCCGACGTTGTATAAAAAGCCTATGTATGCTTGCAACACATCAAATGTCACCCGTGCGATAGGTTTATATAACATAAAAAATGATTATATTTTTTTCCTCAATGTTGTAGTTGTCCCTATATGGCTAAATGCTTATCATGCATTCAACCGTACTAAAGTAAGTAGGTAAGTATAAAAACGAATGAAACCCAAAGCTCTATTCTTGACCTGTCTGCCTGACTATAAATACAAAAAGAAGAGAGAGAACAACCCTAAACTAATAAAACAAAAGAAAACTTTTCCCCCAATCACACTCCGAAGTATAAAAGTTCCATCATTAATTAGTTCGGTTGTTTCAATAAATGTAATGAAAAGTAGATAGTTATTGCAAGCTCTGACTTCAAAGGAGCTTTTTAAAGATCTTTAAATCATATTAATTACTGTGAAAGTAATTAACGCTTTCGCGACATTCGTTAAAAACTAGAGTCTCGCCGCGGCGCCGGTTGTGGCAGGCGTATTCATTACCAGAACCAGTAACTTATTCTTTTATACAATCGTAACGATAATTATAAATTTACTATTTAATCGAAGTAAATTTTCTTCTAATTTTATCAAGTCATGAGAAGGAAAATCGGTGAACAATTGGCTGTAATATGATATACGAGTTATATACGTAAAATCAACTTAATAATTCAAAAATATATAGATCCCATTGCGTGCATTTGACATTGTCCGTCAGCTACATCTGTCTGGTCATAAATACTGTTACAATTAAAAATAAACAAAATATTACATTTGAATTTGGAATCTGTCATTTTTATATTGTTCATTGATTTTTTTCATTTTGGCGCCAATACATTGTACAATATTTTGCGATATTATAATGGAGTGGGGTGATAAAGAGAACCGAATCGCTGTGATTGCATTACACAAAGTAGGTATGGAGCCAAATGCAATTTTTAAAACTCTCCATACGCTTGGTATTAGTAAAAAGTTTGTGTACCGGGCTATTAATAGGTACAATGAGACCTCCTCTGTTTGTGACAGAAAAAGATTTGGCCGTCCACGTAGTGTTCGTACGAAAAAGGTGGTCAAAGCAGTAAGGGAAAGAATTCGAAGAAATCCTGTCCGAAAGCAAAAGATTTTATCTCGGGAGATGAAGATAACATCTAGAACCATGTCGCGTATTATTGGATGACTTAGGACTTGCAGCCTATAAGAGACGTTCTGGTCATTTCTTAACTGATAATTCAAAAAAGAATAGGGTGGTAAAATCGAAACAACTATTGAAGCGGTACGCAAAGGGAGGTCACAGAAAAATTTTGTTTACGGATGAGAAAATTTTTCCAATTGAGCAAAATTTTAACAAACAAATGACCGTATTTATGCTCAAAGCTCTAAGGAAGCTTCCCAATTAGTCGACAGAGTGCAACATGGGCACTATCCGACTTCAGTGATGGTTTGGTGGGGTATTAGCTATGAAGGAGTGACTGAGCCATACTTTTGTGAAAAAGGTATCAAAACATCGTCACAAGTGTATCAAGATACCATTCTTGAGGAGGTAGTGAAGCCCCTTAACAACACCATGTTCATTAACCAAGAATGGTCCTTCCAGCAAGACTCGGTGCCGGGTCATAAAGCTCGGTCTACGCAGTCTTAGTTGGAAACGAACGTTTCGGACTTCATCAGAGCTGAAGACTGGCCGTCGTCTAGTCCCGATCTTAATCCGCTGGATTATGATTTATGTTCAATTTTAGAGAGTACGGCTTGCTCTAAACGCCATGATAATTTGGAATCCCTAAAACAATCCGTACGATTGGCAGTGAAGAATTTTCCCATGGAAAGAGTGCGTGCTTATTGGTAACTGGCCTCAACGTTTAAAGGACTGTATGGCAGCCAATGGAGACCACTTCGAATAAGCTTTTTATGTTTTAAATTGTTTTATATTTATGTATTAAACTAACACACTGTAAAAGTAATAAATGTTATTTGCAATAGAAATTTTTTTTTCTTTGTTTCAGAATTTATGGCAAGACTAGGTATATGTTATTGTAAAAGCCCGAACTACGATAAATCTTAGGTTTTACCTATAAATCTTAAGATTTACCGACATGAGTTGGTAAATGTAAGTAATAATAAAAAAAAATCGGCCAAGTGCGAGTCAGACTCGCGCACGAAGGGTTCCGTACCATTATCTATAAAAACGGCAAAAAAATCTCGTTTGTTGTATGGGAGCCCCCTTACATATTTATTTTATTCTATTTTATAGTATTTGTTGTTATAGCGGCAACAGAAATACATCATCTGTGAAAATTTCAACTGTCTAGCTATCACGGTTCATGAGATACAGCCTGGTGACAGACGGACGGACGGACGGACAGCGGAGTCTCGGTAATAGGGTTCCGTTTTACCCTTTGGGTACGGAA
Source organism: Pyralis farinalis (assembly GCA_947507595.1). Taxonomy (NCBI): domain Eukaryota; kingdom Metazoa; phylum Arthropoda; class Insecta; order Lepidoptera; family Pyralidae; genus Pyralis; species Pyralis farinalis. The sequence continues at coordinate 10,054,395 of OX382258.1, read as the reverse complement.
CCCTAAAAACGATTTTTCGGATTTATACCATTAGAAACTGGATTTGGGAAGCAAACAATGAGTACCTTTTCTTTATTTATTTTAATTAACTGTCAGTAATCAACAAAGTAATTATTAATCATATTACCAATCAGTCAAATCCTTACCTATATAATTTTTATTTAGGAAGTATTTTTATTTATTAATTATTAGTAACTTGTAATTTTAAAATTATAAAAAAAAACAATATTTAAATTGTCTTCTTACAAAACATTAATTTTAAAATTCTTAACAAAATAACACAAATTAAATTATCTTCTTGAAAAAATATAATGTCAATCGGCTTGGTTAATCTAACTGAATCATTGGTTTTCTTATTATTTGGTATTTAACAAACAAATAAAGACAATTTATCTATTGTCACTAACTAGTATGTAATAAATAAAAATGACTTGTAACAACAAGGCTTGTGGCATTTAGAATTACAAGGTAATCCTGATGACTTGCAAGCGCATTTATTCGACATGCATTTTTTGAGACAGTTACATTTTTTGAATCCTTGTCCTCCAGTCAACGACAACTTTCCGACAACTTCTCGAAGACTCACATCTTTAATCTCTTCTATCTTTATAAAATCTTCAGAGCATGAAGTAAATTGGTTCCGAGTGTAAAGCTGCTTTAGTGTTCCAATTTTGGTACCAAGTTGGTAAAAGTCGTTTTCCTTACATCTACCACAACTACAATAATGCTTTTCGGGTCAGTTTTAGCTCGGTCTTAGCGTCGATGTTAGGTAATCTCAGTGTTACATTTTGACCAAATTTCATATTTGGATACTTAATAGCCGATATGGCTTTCATTCTTTCGGCGTAATTTTCTAAATTCAATTTAGCTTTTTTTTCTTATTGTCGGGACAGAGTCTATCTTTCTCGGTATTGCATGTTCTTGAGACTAAGTTACGTTTTCTGTCTCTGAATCGGTGTATCCCTGAATAGTTACATTAGTATTGTTGTTTATTTGCTTATCCTTCAACATTTCGGTCTAAATAATTTTGTATTCTGGTGGTTTAGCCTTCACACATTCACTGTTAATGCCGTCTTATGACTCATTTTCAACAACATTGAATTCCTTGTCATGTTCAATTGCATTTTCGTCGTTAATATTTTGTTCTGTATTTTTTGCGAATGTAACAAGTTTTTTAAATCTTCTTCTGATCTTAATAAGCCAATCATATCTTTAGGATTGCTAACGTTGCAATGCCCACCTTCATGGGACTACCAAACATTGCTTCGTAAGGGGAGCATTTAATTCGCTTGTGATATGGTCTATTTTTCATAGCCTGGATAAATTTCAAGCCCTTTTTTATTATATTAGTAATAAACAAAAGCTATTAAGCAGATTATGAGATATAGGTGAACATAGTTGTAAAAAAATGCGAAACGAATATTGAACCTCTTTCTTTAATTCAGTTAATAATAGCGCTGATACTGTTTTGTTATCATCGACTTTGGTGTTACTTCGCATAAAGCGGTCCACGCGAGGGCTGCGCGGCAACATCTTGTACTAATTGGTCCACGATGCAAAGATGTTCAGACGATTTATGGTCTGCCTCGGCACCCACCTTCAACTGTGTGCACTTTTTAATTTCGTATTTCATTCTTTTGATGTTCTATTAGGATCTGCATATGCTTACTTGGAATGTAATCCGTGTGTTTTATCAAATCGGTGGTATCGATATTAACCCTGTACTAACCGTATAGTCGCGTACTACAAATAAAAGAATTTATAAGTTTAGTCAGCGCTTTATAACATGTAAATACTAATTTATTTCATAATGATTATTAATGTACAGATTTATTTATTTATTTATTTATTTATTTATTTGGTACACCAACAGGTTACATGTTTACAATAACAAAATAAAAATATATTCTAATTTATTCTAGCATGCAACCCAATTACAGGTGAACACAACATTTCTGCAAATCAATGTTATGCTGTACGTTAATTGCTACACACACATAACTTTCATAATATTAAGCTAAGGTGACGCTCATATTGAAATATTTATAAAAATTAAAACCTGGCATTGCAATATAATATAAAATTGTGATTACTCATTGATTGACCGAATTTTAGATACAAATTGTAACAGAGAATCGTGGTACATATCGAGATCGCATACACTACTTACTCTATTGTAACTCGCGAGCATTCTCGGCAAGGGTGCGTGTCTGCCGAGATTAGTGTGGGTTTGGGGCTCGATATAAGTATTTTTAAGCTTTCTACGGGGATTTGGCCTTGTGGGTACAATGATTCCAATTTTGTTAAAAATATCCTGACAGTCAACTGTACCGTGAATCAGTTTGTACAAGAACGTAAGATCTAACATCTCACGATGATCAGCGAGCGACATGAGCTTATATTTCGAAAGGCGATCACTATATTCGCTTCTATAACTGAAATTAGGAGTTTTGAATGCTAAGTATCGTGTGAATGTCCTCTGGATGCGCTCGATATTCTCTGCATGTTTTTTATAGCAGGGGTTCCACACTACACTTGCAAACTGAAGGTGGCTACGGACCAATGCATTGTACAACACTATTAAAGTTTTGGTATTCTTGAAGTCGGTAGTATTTCGTTTAATAAAACCAAGCATTTTAAATGATTTAGAGACAATGGCATCATAATGAGGGACAAAACTCAACTTATTATCCAGAGTCACACCTAAGTCTCGAATCCTTTCTACTTCTTCCAAAGCAACACTATTAATTTTGTATGTAGACTGCAGTTTGTTTTTGTTTCGTGTGAATTTGATATGAAAGCATTTGCTTGGATTGATGATCATGAGATTATTAGTGCACCAGTGGCAAACACGATCTAAATCTTCGTGTAACGTTATTATGTCATTATCAGTGGATACTGGTTTATAGATTTTCATGTCATCTGCAAATAGAGAGTAATTACTGTATTTGATGCAGTCAACAATGTCATTTATAAATATCAAAAATAGTATTGGACCCAGATGCGAGCCCTGAGGTACTCCTGAAGTTGCCACATATGGCTTTGATGCATAACCATTTGTGACCACAGTTTGTAATCTAGACCTCAAATATGAATCGAACCACCGGTATAACGATCCGCACAGACCAAAATATGATAGTTTCTTTAATAGCAGAGAGTGACTAACTTTATCAAAAGCGCTACTGAAATCTATATAGACCGCATCCACTTGTGTTCTCTTGTCTACATGTTCAACCAGATGTGACACATAAGCTACCAAATTTGTAGAAACCGATTTTCCGCGACAGAAACCATGTTGCATTGGATTCAAAAGAGGTGTTACGTGGCCATATATGACGTTGTAAACTAAGGATTCGAATAACTTCGAAAACGTATTTAAAATTGATATAGGCCGGTAATTCGTAACGTTTTCTTTGTCTCCTTTTTTGTAAATTGGGACAATGCGAGCCTCTTTCCATATTTTAGGAAAAACACCAGTTGTTAGAGAATAATTAAAGATCAAGTAAAGTGGATACGTAAGCTCGGCTGCACATAACTTTACAAACGCGGCAGGTATGCCATCTGGACCAGCCCCCTTTGCTGAATCAAGTCTTTTTATAGCTGTAAGTATTGTTTTTTCTGTCAAGTGGATTTTACTTAGAAGCGAATTTGAAACAACATGATCTGATACATTTGAAGCAGTGCCTTGCATATTTGTACTATTCTCGACTAAAAGAGTTGAAGAGAAGTGTTTTGCGAAAGAGTTTACTATGCTCTATATGAGTATACAGATTTACTCGTTATGTGAATATAGTTTGACATTAGTGAAGCTAGAATAACAAACATTATTGAGTATTATTAGCTGATGCAATAATAACTTCAGTTATAAACATAATTAGAAAAATAATCAATAAATAATACTATAGCGTAAACGGCGTGCAATATGTAAGTGAGCATGCTTAGAATTGAAACGATATCTGTCAAATTGAGCGTGCACATATTGCACTAACATATATTTAAAGGGTGTGTGGGTGTGTAGTCGACTTGGCACGGTAATCTACCTTGGTATTCTTCAAATGATTCAATGAATCGATATTCAGAGCGTAACCCAAATATCACATAAGCATTAAGTAGGGTATCTGAGTTCTCTACATCAGATGCAGGTGCAAAATATATTAGCACAGCATTTGAACAACTATTGTAAAGCTTACATGCAATTTGATCTAACCTGTTTTGTGTGCTTTCGCTACGTATTCGCATGAACCAATTGGTGGCGGAAGCACACAAAGCAGGTTATATCAAATTGCATGTAAATTTCACTTTGGCAAAATAACGCCTAAATCTATTAACTTTTGAATTGAAGAGGTATGGAACTGTAGAAAGCCATCTTATGTAGCTCGTGTGCTAATCTCGAAAGTGTCAAACTACTAATACAAAGTTATGAAAAGCATAACAAGACACTTTTAGGCATCGAATCAAACAATTCCTCTGTATATAACCCGTTATATGATCTCTTCATTGAGGTAATTCGTAAATGCCGTGTGTAAGTTTGGCATTGTCAATAGCTCGGAAGTTTATATATTCCTGCGAATGAGTGAGCTTACCAGCAAGTACATAAGGAGTTGATGTATTAGCAGCAGGGATGGTAATACTTACAATACTTGCTGAATTGCAAGCATTAATAAGTTGCGGAAACTATTTTCCATCAGGTATACAGTATTTGTTATGGCTACTCGACAACTGATAAACATACGTAACTACATTTTCTTTTTGTAAATACATACTTATGATACATAGAAAACACCCAGATCAAGACAAACATGACCATGCACACAAATGTTAGTCCTATGAGAATCGAACCTACAAGCGTTCGTGTCAAAGTAGCGTTACTAAATACAGCGCCACCGAGCTTATCAAAACCCATCCAATTAGCAAATAAGACTATGCGAAAAATGAACAATATTCAACAGGCAGTCAGCCTGAGAAAGTACTTCCATCTTTTCGCATAGGTAGATATCACAATTAAATGAACTTAAAGTCATAATAAGTCAGTTCGTAGTTACCATTGAAGAAACTTTCTGCCCCAATGGCATCGATTGACTCTCTCCATCGCATACTGTGCAACCATGACCAAGATTCATAGTAAGTCATCACGTGCACCGCACACTGGTCGAAGACTTTTGTCTTGAGACCTTGAAGTATTTTGGACGAAAAAATCTTTAGCATTTTCCCAATCGTTGCCAATTCGAATTTGAATTCGACGAGAGAGTTGGACCTGTCTAGTTGGACTGTTTGTCCTAGGTAAACATATTCGTCAAGAACTTCGATAAGCGAGGTTCCCATTGAAACTGGTACATGTCCCTTCAATATAAACTTCGTTTTTCTATTTTTATCTTTAGACCCACTCGTTGGGGTGCTTTGTAGAGATATTCGAGCATTGTGCTCAAGCACTCCAGAGATTCCAGAGTTTACCGTATTTTTCAGTATTTCCAGATCAGTAGCTTAAATACATCTTCCAACGCAGCAGTGTACTGTTTTGGAGAAATAACGGCTACCTGTTTCATGCCTCTTTGCAATTGAATAGGTTCCGTGCTTTAGCCCTATAGTCGGTCCAACGTGGTCGCGTTTTCATATATACTCCTCAATACTTCAATATACGAGTAACTATAATGGATGCCATATCGCTGGTGAGTCTGGGAAAAATCAGATCTTTATTCCAAGACCAATATTTTTTTAGACGAGCGGTTTTCCTCAAGATGTTTTCCATCAGGTTTGCGCCGAGTAACTGATAATCACAAATATCACGTACATAAACTAAAAAATATGAATTTAGTGGTATATCCCCACACCTGATTTTGAACCAGAGACCAGTTGGTTATTAGGCTGGTTGTTTACCTATATTCAGTTAAATAAAATTAAGATGTATTTATTTCGTTTCTCTAACTTTTTTATTCTAAATTTAGATTTTAATATCTGATAATTTTCTCCCGCGTATAAAGTCAACTTACAAAGTAGATGAACATCGAAGTAAAATAACAGATGATAAACTACCGTAACCTAAAATGTGCGAACCTCGGTTTTTATCGGTAATTATGCAGTGCAGGTGAGCGTCTATCACCCTCACCGCACCTACATGTATCAGCTGTTATCGCAAAAACATTCTACTTATAATGTTTCTACAAATTTTAATATAATCGTCAATATATGAAATGAAATACGTGTACATGCAAGACGGCTATTTATTTTCGACTGCCGGACTATGGTAGGTAGGAGACACATACATATTTCAAAATTACCACACGATCAAATACAACATATTATATATTTATTAACCATAGTAGGCCTTGTGAGGAGTGGTCGCCGGTGACCGCAGCGTTCCTGCAGCGGCGCTATCCTCGGCATTCGGCTGGCAATTCCCACATTCCGATGTCTCTCGCCGGAATATAGGAATCAAGCTAATAAGCCAAGGTTCAACCTAGGTTAGGCACGTAATATAGAAACTTAATTTTGATAAGTCATTGGTTTTATGTGGCTGTTCTACGGTAAATCATGAATTCGAACAAACAGCACATCATGTTCTCTGGGAGTGCGATCTCTGGCGTCGGAAGCGGGACGATATGTTAAATTCTTTGCGTGTCACATCTGGGGTAGTATACTATTCTGATTTGGTGGCAACGAGGGAGAATTACCAGGCGTTTAGGCGGTTCTGCAGTCTATATTATTGGAATCGATGTGTTAGGTAACAACTCACAATTTAGGTCCCTATAGTGTTATTTTTGTTTAAAATTTCTTCTGATTAAATTAGTTGTGAGTTCCAAGGCAGCTATAGTTTAACCAAAAAAGTTGTAGTTTTGTTCATTGCCTTTTTGGAAGTCGCCGTTGTTAATTCTGGTGGTATGGTTGGTACAGCGTTATGGTCTCGCTCGGAATCACTTATTGTTCCTTCCCCACAATCAGCATCAAGCTCCTCTCCTTCGTCTACAAAGGTTAATGACGGTGCAACAGTGCCGTCTTTTGCTGATGGACGACATTGATCAGTAATTTGTCTTCTGATCACCGGAACGGTCTCAGGGTCCCAGTCAGGGTCCTCTGCAGTGAAGTCCTTGCGCTGACCAACCTCCGCTACGTAGAACCTTACTTGATCTATATGCCTTGTAACTTTAATGTTTATGTCCGGTACATGAATCAGGTACATTACCCTACCAATTGTCTTTATCACTACTCCTTTTGCCCAGGTAAACTTATGATTGTTTTTATACATTTTAACCCAAACCAGATCATTTTCCGGTTTCTACCGGTAATCAATATGTCATCTAAGAATACACTAATTCAGTCTACTCCTGCTAAAACACACTCCATTGTGCGAGCTGGAAAATAGCCGGCGCGCTTGCCAATCCAAACGCTAGCCGTGTATATTTAAATAGGCCTCTAAGTGTGTATTATACACACATATTACACGTATAGTCCTGTAACTACGATAACACAAATTGACTATAAGCCATAGAAAGATCGAGTTTGGTGAATTGTACGCCGCCATATAGTTTAGAAAAAAATTCGTTGATAGTCGGTAATGGATATTTATCGATAATCAGCTGTTTATTTATTGATACCGAATAATCCGTACAAATACGCACCGAACCATCCCTTTTAATACCGGTACTATTGGAGATGCGTATTCGGCGTGTTCTACCGGCTTTAATACGCCCAATTCCAAAAGTCGATCTATCTCTTGGTCTACATATGCAACACTTATATAGTTGTTAAAAAAGATTTTCTTAACATTTTTGATTTGATTTTGATTATCGTTCCTTTAGTAGGTACACATATCTGTAGTGGTTTCGTGTATTGAAGATTTGTAACGTTGATGATAAGCTAAAAGGTTACAAAATACTAATTTGATGATAAAGAAGAAGAATTAAAGTTGAAAACTTAATTAATGGCAAATCATCTTCTGCCATTAATTAAGTTTTCAACTTTTACTTCTATAGATAGAGGACGCTCACCATTGCATAATTTCCGCTAAAAGTTCGAGGTCGGCACATTTTTAGCGCGACTTTTGTTCATTACATATAAGCTTACTACGATTTTCATTTACTTCGCAAACTGTATTTACATGGGAGAAAATTAATAGTTCTATTTCTATTAGCGTCTATGTAGCGTTTGATTTTCTCTTGTGTGTTGAATTACTATACAATTTAATTGCAAATTTCAGTAAGCTAAGTGCGCATAATAACACACCTTTATCATGGATTTTTTTTAAATTCTGAACTTATATTCAACTCTTGTTTTTCCCTTTCAAATAAATAATTACTTAAAAGGGGAAAAACAAGAGCTGTTCTCGCTGACCATATAATATAAATACCAGCTGGTTTTACCAATTTAAAAATCAGTCTTACATTGTAAATAATCACTCACAGCAAAATAAAGAAATATTAGAACTTAGAATGTCTGTGTGAGAGAGAAAAAAAGGAGAAAACGCAAACAGTAACAATAATTCTAAAAGTAAAAAAACTTAATTGGCTAATTTAAAACACTACATGGAGGACATAAAAAATAACTGGCACATATTTATCACTTGCTCGGCGGCGAAAGAAAACATCGCGAGGAAACCCACACGTCCAAGAATTTATATTTTTGAAGACTTATGACCTTAAAGTCAAAGTCAAAATCAAAGTCAAAATCTTTTTATTCCGTAAAAATGGCTACATTTGTTTGGAATCGTCACAATTTTTTTCCCTACCGTGCAGTTTATGACTAGGTGAGCACTGATAAAAATACTGCCAAAAAACTCAGGCATCCCTCTTTTGGTGTCCAAACAAATTTACATATTTTATTAATTACATTATAATTGGATCTACTCACTCCCAGGCATTTTTATCATTAATATAGTCAGATACTTTATAATATGCCCTGCTACACAATTTGGCTTTAATAGTAGTTTTAAATTTGTTTATTGACAATTCTCTTATATTGCTGGGAAGTTTGTTATAGAACCGTATACATTGCCCCATAAAAGAATTACTTATTTTGTGGAGACGGCTTGCATGTAACACAAGATTATGCTTATATCTAGTATTTATGCTATGAGTATCACTCTTTTTACAAAATGAGTCTATGTTTTTATGGACATACAAAAGATTTTCATAGATATATTGCGATGCGACTGTTAAAATATTTATTTCTTTAAATTCTTCTCTAAGGCTCTCCCGGGGACCAAGTTTATAGACAGCTCTTATGGCTCTCTTTTGCAATAAAAAGATGGTGTTAATGTCCGCGGAGTTACCCCAAAGAAGAATTCCTTATGACATAATACTATGAAAGTAGCTGAAATAAACTATTCTAGCCGTATCAATATCAGTGAGCCGTCTAATAGTTTTCACTGCATAGGCTGCAGAACTTAGTTTTCCTGATAATTTTTCAATTTGTAACTTACTAAGGTAGGTCGGATTCTCCCACTGCCTTGTGGAGGTTTGATGGCAGTTGCTCCATGTAAAAATCAGTTTCCTCGCCAAATCCTTGGGGTTAGGTAGCGGAATTGATATGAGTTATTATAATGTGCAATAGTTTAAATCACTGAGTAACATGCCCATGGCTACATACAGGTCATTTCAATGGATTTTTTATATGAAAACAAAAGAAATTAAAATTTAGATACTTGATCAGCGCTAAACTTTTTCGCGATAAATATGTACGGTGGACTTCAAAAGTCTATATAGAACGAGCGGAAGAAATCCTCTGTACATGTTGGTGGCCGGTTGGCAATCACACACTTGCATAAATAACAAAACAATAATTAATTATATTACGTTACACGTTACCGAAAAATAACGAATAAGATACCGACAGAAATAGCTAAATTCTATCTACACAACAACGAATGAATAACATCTATTCTTTCACCAATTCGTTTACTTAGACAATTCAGTTAGTTAGATTAGTCAAATAGCAAAAAATAACTCAAAATAATCGCCATGCGCAGGAGTCCGTGGTTCAAATCTCAACTTAGCAATCAAATTTTATTATGAGATTTGGTAGTTTTCTATTTTGTGAAATCGTTGAATGAATGATCAACTCATATTATTTAATACTAGCGGACCGCCCCGGCTTCGCACGGGTTTTTTAAACATTTTGGGATAATCATAATCATGATTTTTTGATTGCTAATCTATAACAAGTTTATGTTAATTTGATTTTAGTGGATCACCGCTAAACGTTGGGTGAGTTGTCACCAAGGAAGGTAATGCTTCGACTCGGCCGAGAAGAGATTTATATGTCGACAATTTGATAACAATGGCTTCTCGTCGACTGCTAAGTTTACGAATTTGTTGGAGGACTTGTATCATACTAGAGATATACTACTCTGTGTAAAAAGTATCGGGAATATGTCAATAAAAAGACCCGCGTAAAAGAGGTCGTTCTAATTTTTTTACTGCATGTTGGTAGCACTGTACTGATTTAGCGCGCAAAATTTGAGCGGGATCTGTCATTTAATTTGTTTTAAACTACACTTTTTGTTGGTCATAGTTTTGAGTCCTCGGCGATTTTTACAATGGAAAATATTGTTGAACAAAGAGTGTGCCTTAAATTTTGTGTTTCAAATGATATTTCATGTGGTGAATCACTAAAAATGTTGCGAAATACCTACGGCGAATCGTGTATATCGAAAACAAGGGCTTATGAATGGTATAAGGCTTTTAAAGAAGGCCGAGAAGTAGTAGTAGACTTGCCTCGTTCTGGTAGACCTTCAACCGCTACGACCAGAGAAAACATCGACAGAATCAAGAAGCTAGTGCTCGAAAATCGACGTATGAGTCTGAGAGAGTTGGCTAGTGAGGTGAACATATCTTTTAAGTCCGTCCACAACATTCTCATTGACATTTTAGGCATGAAACGCGTCGCCGCTCGACTAGTTCCAAAAGAGCTCAATTTTGTTCAAAAAGCGCAGCGAAAGCATGTCGCTGAAGACATGGTTTCCCGAGCTTCTACGGATCCGACCTTTATGAAACGTATAATAACTGGCGACGAGACATGGGTTTATGAGTACGACATGCAAACAAGCCAACAGTCTTCAGAATGGCGTCTCGAAAACGAGCCGAAACCCAAAAAACCGCGGCAAAGTCGCTCCAAAATCAAGGTGATGCTGACAGTTTTTTTTGACTACCGTGGTGTGGTTCACTCCGAATTCCTTCCAGAGGGAGAAACAGTGAATAAAGAATATTATTTAGGCGTCATGAAGCGTTTGCGTGAGAGTATCCGCCGAAAACGTCCAGATTTGTGGCAACACAACTCATGGATGCTGCACCATGATAATGCACCATCACACACAGCCATTATAGTGAAAGAGTTTTTAGCGAAAAATTCAACAAAAGTTCTCGACCAAGCACCGTATTCACCTGATATGGCTCCGTCTGACTTTTTTTTATTTCCCAAGTTAAAATTACCACTTCGAGGAAAACGTTTTGAGTCGATAGAAGCCATAAAAGAAAATTCGCTGAATGAGCTAAAGGCCATACCGCAAATAGCCTATGAAAAATGTATGGAAGACTGGGTGAAGCGGTGGAGATGTTGTATTGCAAGCGATGGGGCCTACTTTGAAGGCGATAAAATAAATTTAGATGAATAATTTGTATTTTTTGTTTTATTGACAAATTCCCGATACTTAGTACACAGAATGTATAAGTCAGAACCATACTATCGCACGAATCTGCCATGAATGAATGGGTGAAATATTGATATTCTTTTAAAATGTAAAGTTAGCTAAGTATACATTTATTCACTAGAAATATTTGAACTTAAAATCGTCGCCATAACGTTGAGAATACATCAGTATAGAAGATAATCATGAAAAATATTTTGAACATAAATACAGTCGTCTTAAGGTTGACAATATTGAACCAAATGTGTCAATGCGTGTGTGTCATTATTATAATGATGGTTATAAGCGTCCACGCGATTTCAACCTGTAAGCTATGTATGCATTATTGCCGCCGACCGTACAACGCTAGATGTTACCCCCACATTGTAAACCTTATAAGAGCATCTTCACGCCCATATTGAAACTCATACCGAATTGAGCGAAAATTTCTTTTCCGCCAATTCATTACATCTTTAGAAAGTTTTTTTTATTAAAACGCGAGTATAAACGTACAGCCCACCTGTACGACGAAATAACTCCGCAGTTGGCAGGAATGAAGTAAAATCGAAGTTTCCGCGGCAACTTTAAAAAGTCTAATTTTCCTTCATACGCGACTTGAGTACGGGAACCGGCGGTTGGGGCAGGGAATAGACACAGTTGTGTGGACTAGGCGATAAATATAGAGGTTGGTGTAAAATTATTACGTAACTACCATTATAATCTTTTTTTTCGAATATGGTATGCCTTGGTATTTTATCAGTCCACATATGTATCAATGTGCTTAACATTTTCTGTTGAGTTATGAAGATCGCCATACGTGCAGATAAAAGATTTAATATGTAACAAAGTAATGGTGATACTAAAATTATGATACGTCTTTTAGAACATTGGTACAATAGTAGCATATACACAGGATTCATAAGAATTAATTGAATCCGCATGTTAAACCAGAATTTAATTCCAACAGATGCAAGCTGCAGCAAAAACCAGTTGAGAATGCGCAAGCTTGCATTGCCAGAGGAACACCTGGCTCGTCAATTATATAACAATATATATATTTTTTAATTTGTCGGCCATTTTGACCATGTTTCTTAAGAGGATAAGAGGAACGGTGTTCCTGAACATTCCTATTCTACTTTTTTAAGCTCCGAATCTGAAGTCAAAATTCGAATATTCGAAAAAAAGGTACAGACAAACATATGGATTTCATATAGGAACGGTGTTCCTGAAAAGATATACCGCGACAATTTTCTCTAATTGAATTTATTATAATTCCAAAGCACAATTATGAAAACGATGCCACTGTGGAAGTTCCATTGACGCTCTCACAAGTTAACAAGCAACCAGAACCAGAGTGTTTCATTTTGAAATTTAGTGATTGGTTTTCTATTTCTTTTATCATAAGTTCCAGAACCATGCACCACGTATTGCAGATAGACATTTCATGGTTCATTATTTTATAATTTAAAATATTTGCACATACCTTTATTTTTATTTAATACTAATTTAATCAGAATAATGGTTTGAAAAAATTGACATTTTTATTAGTATTTACATATTTAGTCTATGACTGGTTTTAAAATATGCTTTATAGTCATTTCTTGTAGAAATACTATGCTGCTCTAAATCTTTTCTGGTTTTGCTTATCATCATCAGATATATTATCATCTTCAAATTTTAAGAGTGTATTTGTAAATATATGTTCGTTTTAATGACTACAGACTCTACTATTTATTCAGAAGAATCTAATTAAAAAAAAATGTTCGGCCTGTTGTATCTAAATATTTCATTAAAATTTTGATGAAAATTTACACAGCAATAGCTTATATCCTGTATCAATATTTAGACTACTTTTTGCCTTGGAAATATTTAGGATAACGTAATACTAAATAAACTCCACGCAGATGACAACAAATTTTTAATAATAACTCAACTCGAATCTAGAGAAGTAAAGTTACCGTACATTGCAACAACATGGTAAGTACTTAAAATGTTCTTGTATTCCTGTGATTGAATAACATCAACAAGGAAGTAGTGAGGTATTTCTAAGTTAGCAACAGGGACCTTAATGCGCGATATATAATATACTTCTTATATCCACACTTGACATCATTTATCACCATCTACAGAATCTGCATCACTTCTGGTCGGTTTTTTTAAGTGACAACATAATAATAAAGTATGAGCATTGATGTAATGTTATTTAATATAACTACAAAGCATAATTTTCCTTACAATACAATAGAGGACGAATATGATACCGATACAATCAACGTATATTCTTATTATAATAATGTCAAGGTCGTATCCATACTAAGCTCACAGAAAAGAAGCCAGCAACATCAGACTGCTATAATAAGGCAAAGTTGGCGATCTCACTAGTAAAATTTTCTCTCAATCATAACTTTCAGAGAAAAAGAAAATGTTATGCAGGTACCCACTATTTTAGAGAAGATTGCGTTCGTGTACGGCGCGAAATTGGATTAAGTGTAAGGTTTTGAATAATACTTACCTAACAGCTGCGCACTTACGCAAAAACTGGTTAAGCGTGAGTTGTAATTGTACAGAATAAGTTCCGTAACATCGTGTATCAAAAATGCGTTTATTGTGAGGAGGAGGTTTCCTCATTTTTTTTCTAATATTTATTGTTATAGCGGCTGCAGCAATGCACACTCTTGGAAAACTTTAAGTCTCTACATATTACAGTACATAGGATAAAATCTTGGGGCTGAGCAGGTCGGTGGCCTACCAGACGTACAGATAGTGGAGTCTTAGTGAATGGGCTTGGGTACAAAAAAATTAACTTAAAAAAGGAAGGTTATATTCATAACGTTAGCTGCTGCTGTAACCTTTTGACAGATATTTTATTTTGTGTCAAATGGTGGATTATATTTATTAAAATTATATGGTGTTCATTTTGAATTACGTTAATTATATATACACATAGATTCGAAGTTCCTAAGCCTACACTTTGACAACCGCAGTGGTCGAATGATTAGCAATGCCACTTTGTACGAGACATACAATTGTGCGCATGAACACAAGGGTGTTGTTTATGCATTAAAGGTATGTATGTAGAAAAATCATTTATTTTGAAGGTGACAGTGAGCCACTATCATCTTTATAGTCAAAGCCAACATCAGCTACAGTGGTGTATTCTAGTAATTAACAAACGAGGGTCTGGCGAATGAAAGGTATCTCGCATCGAAGCATCCCGACGGGGAAGTACTTGCGCTTCACAAAAGACCGCGGCCCAATAGCACCTTTTTGGAACTCTACTTTATGTGCTCCTGCGAGTGATAGATAGGTTGCGGTTAACGTTGCTTAACCTGCGTGTTCGGTTAGAATGACACGCGCAACTAGGCGATCGAGCGTCTCAGAATGCCGTGAAAATATTTTACGATTATTTCGACGTCTCGCGTCCACTGGCGCTCACCTGCGCGTCTATTACTGCTGAGTCGCGGCCACGGATCCCCATACGGAGATTGCAGTCCTTTAGTTCGTTGTGGTAGACTGGGTGAGCCGTTTGAATGAGCTGGGCTGTCGTAGCATCTTCTCGGCGTGCTATATAATACATAGCACGCCGAGAAGATGCTGCGACAGCTGCCGGTGTGATGCGGAATCGCCACGACTGCGTGAGGTGCACTGCCGTGCAACATCGACTTTTTCTTCTCACTTCAACAACACTCGCAATAATCACTTCGTCACAAGTTGTTCCCTGGGATTCATGAATGGTATGCACGCGAAACCCAACCGCTTTACCATAACCTTGACCTTCTTATCTTGGGTGTGGTTCAGATAAAGTGTGTCGCCTACGATGTTATTTAAGGTTGGGTTGCTGTTAGTGATATTATTTATTTTCTATTTAGTACCCGACTGCATAAAATTAGGCTAACCCTACTGAAATAAATTATACTTTTTTGAGCATACGAGTACATCACATAGATGTGACATATAGCCAAAATAATTTTAAAATTGATATAAGTTATCATAATGTTTCAATATAAATTTTGCATTTTCGTTCGAAAAACTTAACTTATTATAATAATAAAGTTCGTTTTTAATATTTTATTATTATTCTAAAATTATTATATATATACATATATACATGTTTATCATGGTGTTACATATTTTTTATTTACAAATAGCTATAAAAGTCATGTCGTCTCCATCTGGATTGTCACGTGCGCCAAAAGGGGTATATTTTTATGGAATACGTAATTTTGTTTGACTTCATACGCGATGTCCATATTTGCCGAAGACTTCACGTCCTACATGCAAAGAGTATTCTAGATCTCCACTGTCATGTACGTTACGATAATTTAGAACTAAATGATCCTTATCTCACTCACTAAAAACCAGTAATTACTAAAAGTAAAGCTAAGCTGGTAGTTTAAGAAAAGGGACTCTCCTCTAAAAATGTGTACCTATAATGAATCAGGTGCAGGATTACCATCCGCCAGAATTGTTGTCATCTGAAGAGAACAACAATTATTGAGTTACTACAAATAAAAGAAGTTATGAGTAAATTCCTAACCTACAAAGCGCGAGTGAAGTAATGCCTATTTTATTGCAAGCGTTAGGCTGCTACCATTTTTTTTATAAAATGTCGGCAGGTATATAAGCATACATGGCACAGCATGATATAAAACGGTTGCCGTAGTCTAAAGTCTGAACGTTTGCAACACATTCACTATCACTCACGCGATGTTACTTCTGCTGATAACACAGCAACTTCATTGGAGCTAACTGTGGACCAATTCTGCTAAATAACTGAAACTGCACGTTTACGCCTGTCACTTAAGTCGTGCAGGAATAGTGCAGTGCCGATAGGTGTATTCTACTAAAATATCCTGCACTGCAACTGCGCTGGAACTGCTCGTATGCTGCACTACAACGGCACTGCAACTACGCTGCAATTATGCGTATCCTACAAGTAAACTACTTAAAAACTGAAATGTTGCCATATTACAATCTAATAAAACTGAATTTTTATTTAATGTTGACTCCTATAGTTTCACTATTGACCTTGGTTGCCGGAGTGGAGGTATTTCTAACCGAAAAGGAGCTTTACTTAATTATATTTATCCACAAACATCTTCTAAAACAAAGCAAATATAATTCACCGCCTCAGAATATTAATTTCAGTTCGCAAAAGTTGCTCAAGAGTAACGTTAACAAAACTGCAAGTAAACTCCTTCAAAACATCTGTCACCGGTATACAAATGTCAAAACAATTTATCAGAATACGATTATATTGCAGGAAACGCGCAGTTGCAGTGCAGGTTTTTTAACAGAATAGCGATTCATTTACTGCAACATTCCTGCAACGTCGCTGCTGTCAGATCGTTTAACAGAATACCGAAATGTCATAATGTACGCATTTTGACACACGCCGCGCTGCAGTGCAGTTGCAATTTTTAGTAGAATCGGCCCACTCATTACCTCATTCACAAGCAGGAATTGCGGTTTTCTGTGAGGTGGAGGTACGTCGCCAAACGCGCTGTTTTGATGCCGCTCTGCCTATCTTCAAATCACCCAACCAACACAAACAAAGATGTTCATGCACACAAATGTTTGTCTTGTATGGGAATCGAACCACGAGCGTTGCTGTCGAAGTAGCATTACTCACCACTGTGCCACCGAGCACCGAGCTAAACAGACCGTATGCTTACTTACCATCTGATCTAGAATAAAAAAGATCATTTTTATGTCAGTCTGAACGAACTAAATATTTGTCACTATGGTACAATGGAAACTCGTAACGCCTCTAACGAAACAGGTCTTAGCAAATAGAGGGAGACATCGACTGATAGAAAAATTTTCTCGAGAGCTTTTTGGCTGCGACTAGACAGACAGATCCTTTGAGAGACCGTTAGATGTACGATAAAAACGTACCAATGTTATGTAAAGTGACGTATAGGACGCACACCAACGTACAGTTCGAGGGATTTAATTCGGTACATCATCCCTATCAGATAAGAGGTATGATCACTCCTAGTATTATTTTTAATTATTCATTCAATAATTATTCTTCTTTTCCTATTTCGTATTTTCTACATCGTAAGGTATAGGTAGACCCACCTTCATTTTATGCCATCTACTTCGGCTTTGGACAATCTTTATCTATTTCACTCCAGCTGTTTTTCGAATGTCGTCATACCAAAGCATATGCTGTCTTCCTTGCGGGCGTTTGTCTCCTCACGATCTCCTTTCACCAACGCTTTGTACCACGAACCATGTTTTTTGGCAACGCCACCAGTCCGTTGCCACTTCAGCTGAGATCTTGCTTTTATTGTCATATTACTCCTCTTATAGCGCATAATGTAAAATGATTACCGTAACCTATGATCGTTTGCAATACATCGCCGATACAGCAACCCCTAACCAGCTTAGAGGTAATTTTATTCACTTGTAAGAACACAGAAATCCTCTAGAGAATTATTATTTGGCTGTAGTATTCTGTGAGATTGTTGAGATTGCTATTATGCGCCCTGATCGGCAAAAAAAGTGTTTTTGCCGAAGCCTCGTTTGCACTTGTAGTAATAGCAGTATATACCACGTCCAGGTGAGGTTGAATTTGACTCTTATGTTGATAGTAAGCCACTTACACCCCTACAGTTACTAATATTAGGGGCAAAGCCATCGTATCTGGTGAGAGAAAATTAAAACACCACCCTGGCATTGCCACTCTGCACAAGATATTCACAAAAATCCCTAGAGGTTTATTAAATCCCTGCGAGTAAGAAAGATATAAATACTTTCCTAAAGGGCCTTCCGTCCTAAAGGACGAACTCGGAGGTGCTTAGATACTAATGACGGTGACTATTATCGTATTCCTATCGTATGCCGTAACTACATCAAATGACCATATATGTTTGTTTAAAAGCATACAAATACCCCCTGTATTAGGCTCCGAATATGTTTTTGTCCCATTCGATGTCGAGACCCTTGGTCCGTGGGGTCCTAGCGCTATTAGGCTTTTTAAGGAAATAGCAAAAAGGTTAGTCGACATCACAGGAGACCGAAGAGCTGGCAGCTACCTCGGACAAAGAATTAGTCTAGCTATTCAAAGGGGGAACGCTGCCAGCATCTTCGGAACCTTGCCTAAAGGGACTCCTTTTTAATAATATATTTTAGTTATTATATTATATTTTTTAAGGTTTTTAGTTTTAGGTTCATAATGTTTAGTTTATATTTAGATGACGCTGTAGGTAATTAAATAGATAAAATGTTACTAAGACGTATCCTAACTAGATAGACTTAACATTGTGAATTATCATAATATAATGATGTTATTTTAATGTTTGTTTGCTGTGTGACACGATTTGAAATAAAAAATGGATCGTACGGGGTTAACCAATGTAGGTACTTTTTTCATGTAAGTAAAAAATACTAGACACTGTGTTGTAGGTGCCTATTGTATACTGTGGCATATGATATGACGCAGTGTACAATAATAAGTTATTTCAATATAAAATAATATGTTTTTTTTTCTTTACCACGTCTTGAGTTATACAATGATACGATTCACATGAAGTAACGTGGTAACCGTGGACTGGGAATATGCATGCAATACAGGAAGTTTAACTCGTTGCTATCCCTGCTGTTAACACACGAACTCCTTAGGGGCTCACTGATAACCCTACTGGTAACACTCAGTCGCAGAAATTTAACAACTCTGCAGGGAGTTGTTATTTAGTTGCGGTTGTCTGGGAAGTAGAGGTAATTCCCCAATCGAGTTGCTTGGATGCATTGTACCTTTCTTGAAACTTGGTACTGTAGTTTTCTGAATCATCTTCATTGTAACAATATATTGAGGGATTTTTATGCAACGTCAGGAGGCATACAAGCATATGAGCCACCTGATGTAAAGCGGTTACTGTATTGTATGAGCGCTTGCAATATATTGAGTATCACTCGCGTTATTGCCCTCTCTACTACTAACATAGTCCCTTGGAGTTTACTGGTGGTGGTCACTCACTCGCAAAAACACAGCAAACTTCAAGGGAGTTTTAATTTGGTTGTGATTTTCTGTAAGGTGAAAGCACTTCACCAGATATGCTGCTCTGATGCACCCTACCTCTTTTAAAAACACCCAGACCAAGACTAACAGACATGTTCATGCACACAAGTTTTTTTCCGAGAACTCTCAAGCTGTGGAATGAGCTCCCAGCTGAGGCTTTTCCAAGGGACTATAGCATGGAGTTTTTCAAGAAATGCGTGAAGAGGTTTTTAGAGGGTCGGCAACGCATGATTGACGCCCCTGGTGTTGCAAATGTCCATAGGTTACGGTGACTGTTTAACATCAGGCAGGCCGTATGCTTGATTGCCACCTTAGTGGTATAAAAAAAAACACAAATCTTTGTCTTGAGTGGGAATTGAATTCACGCGTTGGTGTACCGTTACTAAGTAAGTAGTAAGTACCGTTACTACTGCATCATCGAGCTCAAAATTGATCCGTTATTTTAAATATCGTTCCTGTTTCAGATGTTGCCATTGAATTTCAGTACCAGGCGCAGAATAAATAATCACAACATCATTTCTTCTGGTTCACTATGTTCTAATTTACATTCCATGTACTGTACGGCTCGACGTGCCACTAGGGGGTGTTCTCTGTATACAAGTAAATGCAATAAAGTCTTTTGAAGAAGTAGGTCTATAGGGATAGGATGAAAAGAGTCTTGACAAGTTGTTCCAAATAAATATATCATTTCTTAACATGAGTTAATTATTGCCAAAGTTTGCCTAACCGGTGGTAGTGACTATCGTTTCGAAGTTTCAAAGATATAAAATCAACCTGTATATATTGTATAAATATACAATCGTCAATAATTAAAAAAAATGAGACAAAACTTGTCAACAGTATTTTTGTTATTGTAGATATTATGCAATGTTGTAAGCATGATTTTCTGTTCATTTGTGAAGAGAGCTAGGACGCATCAAGGCAGCTAGTTTGAGGAAGTACTTTTACCTCACAGACAACCGCAGTCAAATAACAATTTTGTCGTTGTGTTCCTGCATGTGAGTGTGGTCACCAGTAAGCTCTTAAGTAGTTGATGTGCTAGTAGCAGAGGTGGCATCGTGCGAGTGATACTTAATGTATCGCGAGCTTTCGTTAACTACGGTAACTGCTTTCCGAATTGGCGGGGCGGCTACCTAAGCCTGAGTACCTTATCCATTGGGCTATAAATTTTAAACAAATATCTATTTACGAGTATGAATACATACTTGTTACCCTCACCTCCATTTAGAAATTAATATTTAAACTAACATGTATTTATTAATGACGTCGAAAAAAATTTAAACCAGGGCTCAAGTAAATTTGTGAAAAAAATGTTTCAGAAAATTTCTGCCTAGGAACCTAGAGTTAAAAATGAACTTCGTAAACTAGGTACTTATCACTTCAGACTGGGTATTGATGAACCTTTTTACTGAAAATTAAACTATGCACAATTCTTGAAGAGATCGTGTTCCGCCCGTTAATTTATCGAAAATACATAACATTATGTGCTTAGATATTCATCTCTTTCAGTCTTGAAGGTTGTGTCTAAACTTGCGGTTTCTAAATAATTCATTTGCCTTTATATTTTAAGTAAACTGTAATTAATCTCTCACGTATTCTCTAATGATTACAACTTTAATCATGGTTATTCCCAGTACTAGTTATGACGCACGAATCACTCATTCATTGTTTATTTGTATACAAAGAGTTTCTTGTTTATCGATTTTGCTGTCACGAGTGAATGCATCATCAGGTAATGTTTCTTTGTTAAGCATTGAGATAGAAGCGTCATTTCTACGGTTATGTTTGGCGGATAATATACACGATTTAAAATGAATTATATTTTGAGAACCGAAGCATTTGCCAAACTGTTTTTCTTTATTAGTATTACTGGGCTATTCATTTATGCTATTCTAGCGTTTACTACATTTCACACGGCCTATAGTGATATGTCAGATGTAGAACTTTACCAAGATCATAAACAGGGCTTACCTAATCCAAAAATTCTTGACGTAAAACATGACTTTGATAGAAAATTAAAATACATTCTAATATGGACAGATACAAGAAACACTGAAGTTCAACTGGGAACGCTGGAAGCATTGAAGGTCAAAGGACAAGCACCATTCGTAATAAATAACTGCTTATTTTACAATTGTTATTTGACTACAAAGAAGGACATCCTTAATGAGGACTATACAAAATTCGAGGCCGTAATATTAGATGTAAATATTGTGTCAGCATGGTCCAACTTAACTTTACCAAAAAAGAGAAATAAAAAGCAAAAATATATTTTCTATGGTATGAAGTCAGCAGAATATGCTCCTATTTGTAATGTACATGCAGATAACTATTTTAATTGGACATGGTCTTACAAATTGTACTCAGATATTGTTCATCCATTTATAGAAGTAAGAGATCTGAAAGGAAATTTAGTCGCTCCTAATCCAGATGTGCAATGGACTTCAAATATCACATACTTATCAGAAAAGCAGATAAAAGAAGTGAAAAATAAAAATAAAACAGTCGCATGGGTAATAAACAATTGTGATACAAAAAACAAAAGGATGTATTTTGCCAGGGAACTTCAAGACGCTCTCAAGGAGCATTCATTACAACTGGATATATACGGCTGTGGAATGTTGGCATGCCCTCTGAATAATTGTTCAAAAGCTATAGAAACGTATTATTATTTCTATTTAGCATACGAAGATCATATTGAAGAAGACTTTGTGACAGAAGAAGTGTTAAAAGCATACGATAACGGGGTTGTGCCTATTGTTATGGGAGGTGCTGACTATGACAAGTAAGTTAACAATCAATACAGATTATTCCATTTATTTTCTGTGTTACTTATGCTACCAGTCAGTTGGTGTGCTATAAATCGGTTACCACACACCAACTACTATTAATAGCTGCTGGTCAATGCTGTCGTGCCATGGCTGCTCTGGCCCTCTTTTCTTCAGCTTTGTGCTACCGCATAACTTAAACTGGTGGTGACAGTACAGAGAGTAGTAATAATCAAATACTTATTGTCTTTAGCCTATTGACAAATTTGAGAAACTTATAAATTTTATGTGTGTGATTTATGTAAATATTCAGAGTTCAAATTGTTATTGACTTTAGAATAGTCTCATAAGTAGCAAAATAATAAATTAACGATAAAAAGCACAATGAGATGTCAGATTTAGTAAAACATTTTTATCTTCTACATGGAGATAAAAATAAAGGAGAATATTTTCAATGTTTTTCGTATTTTTTATTCGTCTTGGTATTATTCCTGATCTTGTATATTTACAAAAGTTTTTGCCTTTCAGGTTTCTTCCACCAGGTTCATACATAAATGCACGTTTTACGACCACTGAAAATCTGGCTGCATTTATCAATTATGTGATAAGAAATCCTGACATCTACCAAAGTTTCTTCCTTTGGAGGAATCATTATGTTATCAGTAAATCTAGATTTTCGACAGGAATATGCGAATTGTGTGCTTTACTGAATGATGAAGCTAGAGTGACTACTCATAGTGCATATGAAATGTTTAGGAATTGGTGGCTCCAAGGCCCTTTACACGAGAAATGTTATCCTAGGGGAGCTTTGAAAGAAAAGACTTTGTTGTCTTATTTAAAACCAATAAGGGAATAAAACCCTGAGTTATAAAAAAATATGATTATATTGGCAGCTAAAACTATCTGCAAGTTTGGTCTAAAATGACTGATGTCAATAAAGAACTAATCAATCGGTTCAGTATACTTTTAGGAACAATTGCATGTGGTCATAACATAAATATACAAGCTTCTAAAAGTTATTGCACTGAAACAGCTCATTAATACATTCGTTTGTATCCATGGTATAATATGCCTACCACTGATGGACCGTCCATAGTTGCCAACGTAACCAATGTAACCCAATATTTTAGCAAGTCTAAATGGCGTTCAACGATATGTGATAAAAACGCTATCATGCCCATCGGACACTTGGGCGAACAGGCACTAAAGGCGCGTAATAAGGATTTTTAGAAAATTAGAAAAAAATATGGCTCGTAAAAACTCCAGACGAAACACCTTTCATGATATCTTTGTTATTTCTCATCTCTTCAGATCCAATAATAAGCAGTGCGAGAGTTGTAAGAAAATATAAATGAAATCTTTCTAAAGACGTCATCCAATTGCTTCTACCGTGCGAGATGTAATAATTATCTAATACCAATTATACTTTATTACTATTAACATGTTCGTAAATAAAACACAATTTAATTTTTATTTAAAATATTTACGCGAAATTAGCATATAAATGCACATATTTAGATTTACGATGAAGAAAAACATTCCAAAAAGGTTAATGAAAGTTTGTGAGGATACATATTTTGACTTAAATACACTTTATTTAATTAAATTATTATTACATTTAAAGGCGTAATATATATAATAATGGCCAAAGAATCGCTATTTCTTGTATTATATTTTTAATAATTAATTAATTTATGATAGGAAATATTGAAATTTGAAGTCTTGTCTATATATTTTCGGTAGAAAGGCAATTATTGTATTAGTCGGGTTTTAGTTTATAACTTTAATTTTATTTAAGATAAATACATAACAAGTTTTACTAAATAAACTAATAGAGTAAGCCTAGTGGTGGTAACGCTAGGAGGAAGAAGACTACTGTACGTTGTACCATACTGAATGTTTGTTTACATTATTTATCTCGACTCCCCGAACGCACTATGATCACATTTGTCATTGTATATGTATGAAATTTCTCTGTGCCATAAAAATGTATATGAAAATGTCCCAACTGAAATGTTACATAGATGTTGAAGGTAGCTTCAACAATAGAAAAATGTCAACAAAGATTCTTTAATAAAAATAACGCTAATGAAAAGGGTAAAATGCCAGGAAAGTGACAATGAAGACCGAGACCTTTTCGTCTCGAATATGACAATAGACAAAAGCGTAATTGAATTAATGGAGAGCGCTGATATCACAATTTTTGCAATAAGTGCCGAAAATGTGCCTCAGAATTCAGGGAAGTCCATTGCAGCTACGTACTTGTTATGTTGTTTTAGACATCCAAATCTCGCTTACTCAGGTGCGTGGTTATACGGCGACGCGTGGTTTAAATTAGAGTCTGCGTTCACCCTTACTATAAGAATAAGCATGATTTTGTACAAAATATATTAATGGTATACGATAGCTACCGTAAGAACCAAAGGCAAATTTACTTATCCCTAACAGTTAGCAAACAAAGCAGAGGCAAAAAATAAGTGAGCTACAGTGATATAACCCTGCTTATAAAATAATGCAGTCAATTGGCAGTTCCCTGGAGTATTGTTGCGATTAAATTAGTGATATAACTAAGAAGTTCTTGAGCAAAAGTCACATTAGGCACGTGACAATGTGCGAGTGATTACACGTGTCTATAAAATTCATTATCAGTTTCTAATTAGGTAGTAAGAACAGTTACTTTTATTCGGTGTAGTGAGAATTTATTGTAGTTCAATTATTTTGAACCACAATCAATTCTTGCTGTGAGATGTAACTAAAGGATACTTTATAGAGCAATTTGACTATACACATTTTAGTCAAATAGGATGTTTTGCTATGCAGAGTGCTCTTTGAAACAAGTTAAATGAACTACATGGATTTACTTTTGACCTTTGAGAAATCACTTTGTCCACTACTAACCCTACTAAGTCCCATCAGCTCCATGATATCACATTATTGTATTCCTTATCTCCTTAAGGTTATCCCAATAACGTACGTGTTAAAGATTTATTAAAAAAATATATATCAGAATTACACTAACCTGAAAATCTAACGATAACGATATTCTGTAAATCTCGACACCACATATTTACGAGTTATGTCGTCACGGAACGTAATTGGAAAGAAACAATAATATAATATGACAAGCTCGGTGGCTCAGTCGTGAATGACGCGACTTTGACACCAACGCTCGTGGGTTCGATTCCCACACAAGGCAAACATTTGTGTGCATGAACATGTCTGTTTGTTTTGGTCTGGGTATTTTCTATGTATAATAAGTATGTATTTACAAAAAAAAAAATGTATTTACGTATGTTTATCAGTCATTTAGTAACACAAGCTTCGCTTACTTTGGGGCTAGATGGCGCTGTGTAATTTGTCCGACAATATTTATTTATTTATTTAACAGTGGTCAGTCCCTAATCCAAACGGGAGATTTTCAACAAACTCACGTTTTGTTCTTTGGTTCGGGGATTTGATAATTGTAAAATGACAATAGTAAGGGCATAGCATAGCACCAGGTGCATGGCGGTTGGTTAACACCCATCGACGCGATATATTGTCGTATCTCGTACTCGAATCCAATTGCACTCACAATGCAATTTGGGTGTCGCAACACTATTTAAATGGCACGATATATCGGATCCTAACGAATGCGATTCACTGTATTATAACTGGGAGAACATACTTTAATTTATCGAGTCTGTCTTATGTTCTTGTGTCGTGTCGCAGCTTCGGAACGGATGATGATAGCCTGAACTTCGTGAAAAGCTCAGTATCGCACGGGTGTATTTGCTCACAGCGTATACGCTCATGTGACCTCAGCGTGTACCCAAGAACATGTCCAAGAGTCTGTAAGGGGTATTATGAATTTGACTAAAGGCATTGAAGGGTTTATTATATGTGGAGATCTGAATGGATGGGTTGAAACTAAACGCGATGGCTGCGAAGCTGTTCTTGGTCCGTTTGGAGAGTAAATACAGCGGGGAGCTAATTACAGATATATTTATGAAATGAAACTTTCTTGTGTCATAGCCATACTCATGTCAACACTTGATTCTATAATAAGAATATTTACACATGTACATGAAGACGGAGTAACCGAAAACTTGTGATTGAATTCATTCTGGCCGAGCCGAGATACTCTAATGAATACAGGAGGTCTAATTCTTAAAATGGACCTTTTATAGTTAACTAGTTTACGTTAGTTAGTTACGTTAGTTTCACGCTGGTTTGTCTTCTTAATCTAGATAAGGACAAAAAATGTTCATTTGCCATTGAGTCCTCGCCACTTTAGAGTTAGACACGTCTAGTATTTTTTTTAAAAAATCTTATTAATTTTTAAGCTTCTTTTCCCTCAAATAAGCGTTTAAATTTTAAAATTAAATTAAAAAAAAAATAAAAGATACATAATAAAATCAAAATTAGATTACATTTAAATTAAATGAGCCTAGGTTCTGTGTTTACCAGGGACGGAAAATCTGAGGGCGATATTGAAAGAAGAGTGAAAGCAGGAAACCGTACATATGTTACGGTGTACTCCGTGGTAACAAGCGATAACATATCGAGCAAAGCTCGCCTTGCTATCATTCAGGGTGTATTAACGCCAACATTGATGTACGGCAGTGATACATGGATATGGCAAAAGAAGCATGAAAGCAGGGTGGACGCTGTAGAAATGAGAGCACCGAGGAGTATGTGTGGAGGGAGAATGATTGACAGGGGACTTTGTCGAATGAAAGATGATGTGGTGAAATTGAAAAGGTTATGCTGAGATGGTTTGGTCATTTAGAAAGGATGGATGACAAAAGAATTACGAAAGAAGTGTATCAGGCAAAAGTGAATGGAAATTTCGGGAGGGGCCGCCCTAGACGCACACACAAATTTGTGATATGTTGAAAAAGGGCAAATCAAAAGCACTTAAAACTGAAGAGCATGTATGAATAGGTTGATGAGTGTGGAAGAAGCGAGAGGGGTATCTTTGCATCGGTGCACTTGGCGATCCATACTCTCTGCCCCAATGGGAGACAGGCGTGATGATATACATGTATGTATGTTAAATAAGTCAATACCTAAAATATATAATTTTCATAGTTATCTTTTTAATCTACCAGTATTTCGAAAATGACCATTACCAAGAACATACTTTCAATTGATCGAGTTAAAATATGATGAGCCCAGAGCTTTTTTTTTATATTTCTATTTTGTTTGTCTGTCTTGTGTTGCAGCTTCCTAACGGATGATGGAGAGGTGCCTGCCTCCGTCATTATCTGTTTGATAGCGGAAATGTATGGAACCGAGTCTAGATTTAGATAGGCTAGTTTCGGTAGACTGATTTCTGAAATGACTGTGAATCCTGCTTAGAGACTGGTGAGTGTTATAATTTCGATGATTTTGAACGTTTTTTTAAAGTTAGCAAGGAATGAAGATAGTGTAATATAGACCAAACAAACGTCACGCCTTTCACTTAAATTTCTATTTTGATTCTTTTTTCAAGCATCATAGGAACTGTATTACTATTCATTCTTTTGCAATAATTACATACGAAGCATGTCCTAATTTTACCACCTAGCTCGCTCCTCAAGGACCTGACCACGCATAATTCAAAGCGGCTCAGTGGCACCCTCTCCACTCCTCGTTGAGTAGCTCGGGTCTCTCGAATATTCATCAGGTTGGCTTGATTACATGTATGTACCCAGTTACCGTATGGAAGTTGGGACTCGGTTTTAAGTTTTGTCTTAGGTTTTCGCGATTGTTACACATTGAAATTAAACTATTTTTAACGGAAGTATCGCGTGTTTTATTTATTTTAGTCTTTCCTGCGACCACGGACGCTGCAAAGCGTTCGAAACGTCAGGTTTCAACAAAATAAATAAAACACGCGATACTTCCGTTAAAAATAGTTTAATTTCAACTCGGTTTTAAGGTTTTGTTCGACATATATTTTATATATCATATTTTACTAGCACATTTACGGAGCGTTGCGAAAACTTCTTGGCAGTAAAATCCTGAGCCAGAAGGCACAACTCGCTATACACAATGCAGTGTTGGTCCCAACGTTAACTTATGGAAGCGAGAGCTGGGTATGGCAGAAAGAGCATGAAAGTAGAATAAACGCGGTCGAAATGCGAGCGCTGCGCAAAATTTGTGGCGTAAGGCTTGTAGACCGTATTCGCAATGATGATGTTAGAAACAGAGTTGGTCTGAAAGAGAGCGTCGGTGTTAAAATAAGAAAAGGCATGCTCCGATGGTTCGGACATGTAGAAAGAATGCAAGATGAAAGAATGACGAAGCAGATATACAATGTAAAAGTGGAAGAATGTAGGAGCCGGGGAAGGCCAAGACTTACCTACCATGACCAAATTGGTCGTGTTCTATCAGAAGGTGATTTCAGGAACCCTAGAAACCGGCGAGCGTGCATGAGAAGAGCAATGAATGTTAAAGAAGCGAGTGAGATATGTAAGGATCGAGTCACGTGGCGCTCGGTTCTCTCTGCCTACCCCGCAAGGGATTTGGCGTGAAGTTATAGATAGATAGATAGATATTTTACTAGCACAGTTCTGCGGGAAAACTGTTGTGATGTGCGGGACGTTTCCGCCCATGGTCTCTTGTAAGGAAACATGGAGGCCTTTACACATCAAGGGAAAATAACAATAACAGGATGAGA
Source organism: Pyralis farinalis (assembly GCA_947507595.1). Taxonomy (NCBI): domain Eukaryota; kingdom Metazoa; phylum Arthropoda; class Insecta; order Lepidoptera; family Pyralidae; genus Pyralis; species Pyralis farinalis. The sequence continues at coordinate 10,025,341 of OX382258.1, read as the reverse complement.
GGTAGAGCGCATCAAAGCAGCCCGTTTGGGGAAGCTCCTCCACCTCGCATAAAACCGCAGTCAAATAACAACTGACTGGAGGGTTGTTGTGCTCCTACGAGTAAGTGAGATCACCAGTAAACGACTAAGATATTATGTTAGCAGGAGAGGTGGTACTTAATGTATTACAAGCGTTCATGGGCTGCGGTAAGTGTATATTAGCCTATGCCTCTCGACGTTGTATATACATAAAAAAACCAGTTGAGAATGCGCAAGCTTGCATTGCCAGAGGAACACCTGGCTCGTTAATAATATAACAATTCAATTTTTTTTTTAATTTGTTGGCCATTTTGACAATATTCCTTAAAAGATAGGAAGGATGTTCCTGAACTATTCTACTTTTTTATGCTGAATCCGCATCTGAAGTTCGAATATTAAAAAAAGCGACAGACACACGCACAACAGGCACACACACAGACAAACATATAGGTAGATTTCATATAGGAACGGTGTTCCTGATAATAGTAATAAATAATACACTTACTATACTGAAATTGGTTTCATCCAGGCCTCACCATTTGGCAAAAATATACTATCATATCCCAAACTAGTTGAATCCCACTAATTCGTGTATCACGGCATACCATGGAAAAGGCTCTTTTCTTACTTTCTTTCTTTTTTCTCGGCTTATAAGGCTCATATTGTGATGTTGAATAGCCTTCCTCAAGAATTGAACTATTAAATGCAAAATAAATGAACCTGATATGTGCGCATTCAAACAAATACACTTTTCCGCTTTATACATTAGTTTAGATGATATAAAATATATAAATATGTTTTTTGTATTTAATAAATACCTAAAAACTTTCTTCATACATAAGTGTTACTACAATGTAACAGAATTCATCGATGTCTCTTTTAAATACCATTATCTTGAATTTCTTCGCATTCAATTGTAAGCCTTTCTTCATACAATCATCTTTCATTAATGTAACTAGTATTTGCAGTTCGGATGATGATTCTGCTAACACGTCGTCTGCATGAAGCAATCATATGATCCCTGAGTCACCCATTCGCATTCCCACATTCATATTTCTTATTCTCTGAAGACAACTGTCCATATGTAGGATGAATAGCTGAGGCAACGACCAGGGCGACAAGCTGCCGTCCACCCGCACACATGTTGTACAATCTTCATACATGGATTGCACAGCACGGAGCAAGTCATCGTCAATTCCATATTAGAGCAAAATATTCCAGAGATTCTTTCGCACGACCCTATCAAATCTTTTCTCAAGATCCACAAAACTGCAGAAATCCCTCCAGTTCATAGCCAGCTGTTTCTCCACGATGTCACGGAGTGAAAAACTTGATCCTTTCATTTTCTGCCGCTTCGAATCCAACCCTGTGTTTACCAAAGAAAATATGAATATAAAAATATAAGAATTTTCACTTATGCTGTACTTGGTTTTTTATCTTCATTTCGGGATTTCACAATTTACGTACTGATGTATGGTGGTATTCATGGTAGGAATAGTGGAAACTAGCAAAAAAAATATTCCATATTTATGACAGTTTCTCACCATTGCGCTACCGAGCTCGTTAAATATGAATTGAATAATAATACCTCATATGTTACAATTTATCAACAAATATTAACTTTGGCTGTACCTGGTATCGGGTCGCGGACACGAGGATCCTCAGGCGCTGTATATATTAGTCGTTATTCTAACGACTAGCCACAGATTCGCTTCTCCACAAGCGACGAACCACATGTCACAGAAACAACCAGAGCAGCCAAGGCAGTGTCATAGCGGATGTATGCGGTTCCTGTTCCAGATGGCCGGAAATCGAGCAGCCATAGCAGCTTTTTCTTCCTAGCGTCATCCCGTGACTTGGAGCAACTACCGTCAAACCACGACCACCTAGAAATCCAGGCCGGAGCAGCCATTGCAGCGACAGCATGTATCTACTAACGGAAGTGGTAGGTGTCGGTCAGCACTCGTTCGCAAGATCAATTTGTGACGGAAGTACACAAATAAGTAAGGTTCAATTTGCACCTAATTTATAAACAGTTATAGGCTTTCTCCTCAAAAATTCATATACTTCAGGTACAGCCTGCAACTTCAGTCGAGTCTGTGCCCAGTTAGCATATCGCGGAGATCGCCTGCTGGAATATTCAACAGCTCTTTGTTTCTGACCCTACTTGCTCCTTCAGTATGCTAATTTGTGACGTCAGTTTGTTTGTGCCCGACTCAGTTTGAAGGCAATGTTTGATAGAAACGGTATTTTGACGCTGAATAATTAAAATTCGCTCCAATGCTCGATTAAGTAATTGTAGGTATAGATTAATATTATGCACTATTACTTATGGGTTCTTTAAAAACCAATACTAAAAATATATACTGTATACTGTATATATATCAAGTCAGACCGCCCACGAGTACTCTAGTCACCTTTGGGTGGGAGCACTAGGAAACCAGCTTTAAACTTGTAACTCGCTTTGGAGGCGAGCCGTGAGAATTGTTGGTGGACTTCTGCTTACATGTGGAATTGAGCCCTTAAAGTAAAGGGAAGGCGTTGCCTTCTTTTGTGTATTCTACTGATGGCACAACGGACTGTATCCAAAGAATTAGTTCGTTATGTTACCCACAGCAATTTTTTATAACCGTATCATTCACTATCAGCAGATAATTCGTCCTAAATCACTGGAACTACAATGGTCGCGTGCTGTGCACGTGGATGAAATGGAGGAATGCAGTTGCTGAACTCTCTACTCTTGCTCTTAAGAGATTTTCCCAACAGGGATGTGGTTCGTCAAAAAGGATGTTAACAGGACGTGATGCCCATCAAGTTGCAAGTGGTTACGGTAACTACTTACCATTAAGCAGGCTATAACCTTATTTGCGATAAAAAAAATCCAACCAGAGTACCCAAAGAGTATGGAATATGATAGTCTGAGTATGTTCAGATGCCAGAAGCATTTTCTCTGCTCGTATAATCTAATAGTAACGAAGACGCTAAGCAACAAGTCATCCAAAGTTGATTACAAAAATTTAGGTAGGTACTCAATGATGGATACACTTTTTTAGTAAGTCTGTGTAAAAAAGTCATCCAACATTTGCTTTACGGATCACCTTAGATTAAACTGAAGTGACCCAGCATGTTCTAAACTTCTCCGTTAAGAGCAATTTTTGTAGCGCACTTAGATTCACTCGGCATTTATTATCTATACAGATAAATAAAATTGGAGTGTCAGTTTGTAATATTAAAATAACCGCTTTTTACTAAATGCATATGGATGTATACACGGTACATATACCAAAATGCATATTTTTTGTCTGTCTGTTTGTTTGTTCCGGCTAATCTCTGAAACGACTTTCCGATTTTGACGGGACTTTCACTGGCAGATAGCTGATGTAATAAGGAGTAACTTAGGCTACTTTTATTTTAGAAATTTTATTTATTTTTAATCATATAAATAAATAATATTCCACGCGGACGATGTCGCGGTGAATGGGGTCACTACGTAATAACGGTCTCATCGGCTCTCTTAGGCATGGATTATTACATTTATGCAAGAGATGTGGTGTGAATATATTGATAGGTGGAAAATAGGTAAAATTCGTTTTGTTTACGTTTGGACCGCACGATCCATTACTCAATCAGGAACAGTAGACAACTTTAAATAACTGATTGCGTCCCTGGAGACCGATTCCCCTCCATACTGCAAGCTAGAACTACATCTCTGGATAAATTGGATAATGTGATTCATTTTGATTGTACAATGGGTTTTGTATAATTTGTACAGTTACTTGATATACACGATATGAAGAGCTCGGTGGCGGAGTTAGGTTAAGTTACGTTCACTATGCTACTTTAACATCAATGACCGTAGTTTCGATTTCCACACACGGCAAATATTTGTGTGCAAACATATATCTTTGTCTTGGTCCGGATGTTTTCAAGAGAGGTATGGCGCAACAACGTAGCTTCTAGTCTGGGGAAGCATCTCCACCTCACAGAAAAAAAGCTAAATGACAAATTCCTGGAGGGTTGATATGTTCCTGCGAGTGAGTGAGGTTAGCTCCTAATTAGTGGCTGCGTTAGTAGCAAAAATAGTATCACACGAGCGACACTTCAGGTATTGCAAGCGGTATCCACTTTACATCAGGTGGACCTTACGTTTGTTTGCCTCCCTACGTAGTATAAGAAATATATAACGACCTCCTTCTACGAGTACATAGATTCATCACCAGGTAATGAAACCAAAATGGTCGCTTACTTTGCTCTTTCAGGAAGGTAGTTTTAAAGTTTTCCTAAGGACTAAAGCTTTGAAGAGGTATTTACAGAGTCAATGAGGCCCCTAGTATTGCAAGCACCCATAATGGTATCTACTTGCCATTAAGCAGGTCATATGCTTGAGTACTGCTGTTGTAGTACAACACTTGTTTCTGCAAATGTTGTGTAATGGGGTATTAAAACATGAATGTGAGTTTCTAAATTAAAGCAAACGAAACGAGTTATCTTATGAAATTCAGTACAATATAAGATTATTCGTTCGGATGATATTTTGGTTATTATGCCAGTAGTTGATTTAATATAGATATAGCTAACACCTTAATGTCAGTAGTACCATTGATTAGTATCATTAGATTCAGGCGTTATTTGGCGAAAGTCAATTTACGTGCAATTTGATCTAATCTGCTTTGTGTACTTCCGCCACCAATTAGATCACATGGATTAGCGCCGGCCGGCACCCACCCACTACCGTTAGTAGATGCAACATGCCGACGCTGCCATGGCTTCTCCGGTAGTCTCTGCTTCGGCTGCTGCGGTCGTCCGCCATCTGGAACAGAAACCGCATGCCCCAACCACCGTCGCTGCCACGACTGGCCTGGTCGCGCTGCGACACGTGTTTCGCCTCTCCACGAGGCATCCTCAGGTGCTGTAGATGTTACTCATTAGAATAACATGCTACAAGTTGTAGCATGTTATTCTAACGAGTAGTGGGTGGGTGCCGGCCGGCACTAGGCGTATAAACTAATTGGTGGCGGAAGCACACAAACCAGGTTAGATCAAATTGCAAGTATCATTAGTGGTACAATTGACTTTTCAACACTGACCTACCCGTGGCGACTGATCGTGTCCGATACGCCTATGTAGCGGTGAACACATAACCAGAAGGAACGCCAAAAACTTAGCTAATAAACGAACACACTATTATACAGCAACATCGGTTCAGCCGTTCCCGAGTCCATACATTACAAACATATTGACATTGATTCTTATTTATATAGATTACTTCAGTATGCATTATTTTTATTTATTATAAAGAAACCAAGAGTTACTAAAAAATATATATTAACTGTTAGTGCGTAATTATAAGATTATACATATCGAGTTTAACTTATTCAGTGATTATAAGACTATATAATATAAATTTAAAGTGTCCCTATTATATTTATAATGATCACGTCAATCAAAATCAATTAAAAGTAGAAAGTTTTACGATTACGCAAGTTATGTTAAATTTTGACACAACATAGCTGCATGTGTTGTAAAAGAAAATACTCATTAAAAAAGTAGAATAGGTTACCTATATTATCTAATAAGGTACTTAAATATACCGGGGTTAAATCCATCTATATACAATGCTAACCACTGTGCTACTACTTTAAAATTAGCCGCGGTTACAGCAGACTATGTATGTAGGTGTTGAGTATATGGAATACAAATCTATCGCTCAATCGCCACGGAATAACTTCAAATTTCACAAGCAACATACTCGTATATCGATAGATAATAAGCATAGAGTGTGTATTCCCCCGGTTTTGCATTAAAGGGCTGCCGATATCACTCCTCGGGGACGCATCTGTGATCGACGGCTCCCGGCTCAGATTTATATTGAATACTTTTTTTTTGGAGCCACTGTATTCTCCGACAATGCGACGATGTGCCATCCATCTTCCGTCGCCATGTTTTTTTAAGATATTTCAATCTTTTTGTGATTGATTTGAAGATAATATGAATTTCGAAGTAAGAATTGTAATTAATTGGCTCTTGCCTTGATATAATTACTTATGTAAAATTATGACTGATGAAAGGTTCCGTAGCTTGGCAAAATCACGGCATAATACGTCCCATCTCATGTAAAGTAATCGCTGAAGCCTATGAACGCTCACAATTTATAAAGTATAAGTATGACTGAATTTATACAATAAATTTTATGCTTCGGTTCTGCTTTATAAAATAAGGTATTACTTTGATAAGCTGTAAAACAAAACAATATAAATATGATAAAGATTTACTTCACGTTCTATTTTTATTATTATGTATTTTTTTATCCGTTACATTTATATCGAAATGTCTGTTACTTCATTATCAATAATTTATTTCAGATTATTTAATCCATTGTTAGTAACAATGTATATAGGGTCGTGTTCAAGCTCCAGTGGTTTCTACTACATAATTAAGAATCGTTTTTATTTAACAAAGAAAAATAAAGGAATGTAAGATTATACATAACATAAGCTTAAATAGTTATCTAAGTGTTAAGATTTAACAATAAAAGAACGCGTCGAAATGATTTTGGAAATCTGTTAAAAAATACATTTCATATAAAATAGTATCTACATATCAGCGTTGTTTTTATATTTCCCCAATATTTATAGTTATCCCGATATCGGGGAAATATAAAAACAAATCGCGGTAAGTCCCGTACCTACAATAATAGTGTAAACAACCGTGAAAGTTTAAAATTATACATGGAATGAAACTATAATTAGGGTACGTTATTAAACATAATAATGAGGTTTTATTCATGTAGACCAATAAAAAATAAATTTTAAATTGTGTCTAAATTCAACCTGACAATTTCTTTATGTATATATGTATATACCTATATATACACGTTATATAACGTATTTCACTTCATAACGAGACAGTTTAGACTTCAGAGTTATACAAACTCAGCAATCGCATTCTATTACAAATGTCTTTGTATTCAGGATTCCACCAATGTCGAAAATGTCTGTATACTTTGTGCTTGGTATTATTACTGTTGAGTTTACTGCATAGATCACATACGTAGGATTTAGACCTCATTGTATAAAAGTAGTGGTTCTTCCAATCAAAGAAGAATTCATATATTTTTGGATTTTTGATGAGGTAATCTATGAGAGCGCCCAATTTCTTCATATTAAAAGTTCGGATGTTTATATAAGAGCCGGGAGGTAAGAATCTGTAATAAAATATTATAACATTGTATACAAGATGATATTTTAATGTCTCCATCTTAATACATTTCCAATTTCCAATGTAAACTTTTTTTACAAATTAGTAATAAAGGGGTGTAAATAAATGGCGAAAGTTTCGAGCAGTGATTGCCCAGTGGGTAAGAAACCCAGTGCCAGTTGACCACCTGGTTAGCAGCAGAAGAGGCACCGCACGAGCGATACTTAATGCAAGAGTTTATAGGTTACGGTAACCGCATCAGGTGGACCGTATGCCTGTATGCCTCGCGACGTGGTATATAAAAAAAGAAAAACATCAAAATGCTATGCTCTTCTTCTTAGCGTTATCCCGTTTATAGGGTTCCGTACCCAAAGGGTAAATCGGAACCCTATTACTGAGGCTCGGCTGTCCGTCCGTCCATCTGTCACCAGGCTGTATCTCATGAACCGTGATAGTAAGACAGTTGAAATTTTCACAGATGATGTATTTCTGTTGCCGCTATAACAACAAATACTAAAAAATAGAATAAAATAAATATTTAAGGGGACTCCCATACAACAAACGTGATTTTTTTGCTCATTTTTGCTCGATATTGATAACGGCAACAGGTAGACGCTTGAAATATACACAGAATATTTAGTTATATATTCACTTTAAGAATAAATAATTAAATTAAAATAAAACAAATATTTAAGGGGGGCTCCCATACAACAAACGTGATTTATTTTGCCGTTTTTAGGGTTCCGTGCCCACTAGGCTATAACTGCACTAATCAACATGCTATTCGACTATGTAAATTTCACGTTTGCATCTGTAATATTTTTCAAGTTAAATACGTAACGCCTGTAACAGACATACAAGTAAGTAAAAGAGTTTCAGTTTTCTTTTCAGGTATGGAACCTTCAAGAGCAGTAGATTATTTTACAAAGGCATTAGGGTTTAATCTCAATAAGTAATTGGGGTGTGCATAGTTAAGAGTTTTCAGTTTACGTGTATGTATGATAATAAAATTATTCTTAATTCATTTACCTTGTATAATCTGAACTCCCTAATGTGATAGGTATCGTAAAATGCATTAATGATTTCACTAATTTGCCAGTAACATAGTCTTCTACCAAAGATTCCTCCAAAACTAATTGAAAAAAATATTTGTCTTCAATCATTTTGTGACACGACAGTACGCTACGTCCAGGACACTGTTTATCACCACAAGGCCCATAAATATCTACGGTGTAGTTATATCCTTTCAGTTCACTCCGCAATTCTCCAATAAATGCTTCATGCTTCTCTTTATTACTACATTTATTAACAACGAAAGCCACAGCCCTACTTTTAGTAGAAATTTTTCTCGTTATTTGTGTATGATTCATTTTTTTAATCCAATGAACCTTCTTTTTGGGTCCAACCAATTTGTTATTCGCATCGTAAATATTAATAAAGGGCTGTGGTACATCAGAATTTAATTTGTACGTCCAAGTAAGATTGAAAAAATGGTCAAATTTATGATTACAAACAGGATGACTTTCGGCAGATTCATATGATCTGAATATATATTTTTGGGATGGAGATCTTGTAAGATTTAACTCATTGGCTGAAATGTTGCTTATATCTTGAGCATTAATAACAACTGCATCGAAATTACTTTCGTCTTCCTTTAAAATATTTTTGTCATATGTAATATAACAATTTATATGAGGACATTTCTGTTCAATGAATGCTGTTTGACCGGAAGGAAATTCAGGGCGGACATGTATATTTTTATTGTTAAGTCTTACACTCGCTGGTTGCCAAAATAAGATGTACTTCAGGTCTGTTGCATATCTCATTTGTTGAGGAGATAGGTGATTTCTTTTATAGATAACGAGTGATAAGACCGATATAAGGATTGCCAAACCAATTAGTGATGTGGAAATGCTAAACCTTGTCAAAGATTTTCTAGTAGTCGCCGAACATATTTTTTGTTTTATGTAGTAAGAATTCATATTCTGTTCTTTATAATGCATCTCATTAATGTTCACTAATAGACTGTCGGTTAATTACTGATTTTCACTGTAGTAGTAAGCAGTATGCAGTATTGATTGTTGATTGCATCCTGTTTATTGAATTACTTTTGACGGTATTTCTCCGAAAGAATGTCGTTGTGTTGTGTTGATTATTTGTTTCTTGTAATTGTGATTTTCTTTCGGGGTTTATAGCATATTTCTTATCGGTATAAATTCTTTTCGCTTAGTATACATATTGTAAAAACATTGTGAAGTTACTGATTTTAAAATAATACCTATTTTACCAAGATTGTGGGATTGTTTAACATGTAATAAGTAATTTCATTTAGTTTATTTCATATGCTCATTGATATAAACGTTATTTTACTAGGAAGTAATAATGATATAAATGAACATAAATTATCTTTTACTATACGTAGATGAAATTTAAACATATTTTATATTCTCACCTGCCTTCAGTTAATCGTTGTTATTTAATATATAATAAGTAAAGATTTTTTTATACAACGTCGGGAGGCATATGAGCAAAAGGCCTGCCTAATGTAAAGTGGTTACCGTAGCTCATAAACGCTTGCAATACATTAAATATCGCTCGCACGATACCACTTCTGCTGCTAAAAGAAACAACTCTTTAGGAACTTACTGGTAACCTCAATCCCTTGCAGGAACACTACAACGGTCCAGGGATTTATTATTCGGCTGCAGTTTTCTGTCAGGTGCAGGTAGTTCCTCAATCAACCAGATTTTTTGAAGCTTTGATACGCTATACCTCTTTTAAAAACACCCATACTAGAACAAACGGCTATGTTCATGTAGACTGTTTGTCCTGTATGAGAATCGAACTCACGAGCCCTGGTGTCAAAGTAGCGTTACTAATTAAACCGCCATCCCCAAGAATATTAACATATGTAGTCAGTTTTTATAATTAGAGATTTTTGATTAAAAGCGACTCAAGCCTTTTAAATTAGCTCTGAAAATTAGTTCGCCGATACAAAGTGATATCCGAAGCCATGAAAAGAGCACAAAGTTTTTGGGCAACGTATCGCCCTTTGTAATTTATGCGTTTAATTTCGCAATATAAAGTGCCGAGTTTAACCGACTGCCGCATGAAAAACTCGTTTCCTATCCTACACTTAATTTATGAGTGAAAAATACTTCCCCCCAATGCGTAATAACGCAAGCATGTGTCGCTGTACTGTATGTACGGAACTAGAGGTTTATGATGATTTATTTGTATTCGTCTTAGAGATGGGTGTGTTTTACGAATATGAATTCTATTACTCACAATTTCTGTTAATGGCATGTATTGTGTATTTGTTTTGTTTTGATATTTAAGCCTACCACCAAATAAAATGAAACTGTGCATTGGTTATACATATCGTGTTTTCAAGCCGCCTGACTTAGCTTGATGTCTGTCATCTATCGACAACAGCCGGGACCGACGGCTTAACATGCCCTCCGAGCACGGAGAAACTCGAGATAGATTAACGCTCTCTTCAACTGTATACATTTGTATGGAACCGTTCACGAAGGCAGCGCATACCTGCGTCGCCATACTACCGCCGCGCTTTTCTCGTCGCCGTGTAAAACGAGCAAATGTACTTGACCATTACATGTTCATGTACGACTTTACAGACTGCGTAATTCCCATTTGTAATACATATTTAATTCAGGTACAATAATAGGTAAAAATCTAAACATTTAACATTCTTAACCCTTAAAATACTGCAATTTACCAACAAATAATGAATATCATAAACAGAGACGGCCGTAAAACAGATCATTACTGTCGCGGATGTTTATATTACGGATTAAGCGCAGCATGGCGGTTAAGTCTTGCTTATTTTCTGTTGTTACGCCTCAAATTGTCGACACTCGAGCACAGATTAGCTTCGTTACCCCGGGGCAGAGCGCCTACCTGCTCTAGGGTTGAGTTGATAAGCCAATTTTTCATGGTTATCGATAAACATTTAATTTTTATATTCAATTTGAATTTTTGAATTTAGTGTTTAATTTAACTTTCGTGGTATTTTTATACCACTAAGCTCCGAAACAAGTGTACGGTCCATTTGATTGTGAACAGTTACCGTAGCTTATACATACTTCCTTATAACCCTCCAGGGAGTTGATATTTGACTTTTTTGGGGGATCGAGGTACTTCCCCAAACGAGCTATATATTCCCCAACATCTATAGGCTGCAGTTGAGATTACTAAAAGCAATAGTACCTACTTCGGTAAAGAAAGCACACAGAGAGAACGAGGAGGGCATATTCAAATATTGCAACATTATTCATGTATTTAATAAGGTCAACATGTCAATATTGTGTGACGAAATAGGTAATATGGTTAATTTAAGTGTCAAGTATAGACCTCCTAATTTGCGAATACTACACAGCCACCCCAAGTATGCACTACCCGCCTATAAGAACACATACGGGAAACGAATTGGCGATTATTTGCTACCGCACATAATAAATGAGTTGCCGCCGGAAATTGTCAAAAAAATTGTAGATCAACCTAACAAAACAAAAAAAATTGTTAAGGCAGCATATCTGCCATCTAAGTCTTGCTTGAACGTGCATAAACTGTAATTGAACAGTCAATGCATAGTCCGATTTATGTAACTTTGCTATACTGTTTGAATATTGTTATATTGTTGTTAGTTTCCGAGCGATGCAGTGGCAGATAAGCCGTGCACGGTTTGTGTCCACTCAATAGGTAAAAAAATCTAATGTACTTATTGTAAAAGAAATAAATTATAAAAAAAAAAACTGCTTTGATTCGCCTTACCTTACTTTAAATGTACACTCTCTTTAAATGAATGCAAGCAGTTATCAGTAGATCCGATTCTCGAGGAAGTCTAAGAATGAAGCTTATGTTCACCAGTCTTCTAGTTGATATTGTTATTTGACATCAGATACTTATGCCTGTATTACCATAAAGCTAATAGGATGGTCTTCAAGTGTCATCTAGTTTAAGTTCTTGTTAAACGGTAGTACTCAATCTATTTCATTATAATTTATTATATTTATAGTATATATATATGCAAGATATACAACGCAAATGTAAAAGGATGTAGGAACTGAGGAAGGCCAAGACTTACCTACCATGACCGAATTGATTGCGTTTTATCAGATAGTGATGTTAGGAGCGAACGGCGAGCGTGCATGAGAAGAGCAATTAATGTTAAAGAAGCGAGTGAGGTGTGTAAGGATCGAGTCATGTGTGAGTGTCTGCCTACTCCGCACGGAATTTGGCGTGAAGTTATGGATAGGTATATAAAAATATATATAAGTAGCAAATTGCACAGCAGAACTTGTTTAAATGTGACTTGACTTGACTATTTTTATTTGGCAGATTCTAGTGCCTTCTCGCAAGTGCGGAATGCAATTATATATAATTGGCGTCATTAGTTCATAAAGGTCAACAGATTTTCATCGCCATAATTGTCTAGTTAATAGACTCAGCTTTTATTTTCATGCATATTTTTTTGATTGGTATTGCCATCTGTTCCCAGTCAGATAAAGAGAATGCAAAAGCGATGGCAGTTGTGCGCGTCTTCTGACAAAAGACAACCGAGGCAGACGCGACCCGTAGGTATACATTTGCAACATTACTAGCTTAAATGTACAACCAATTATAGGCAATCACAAATTGCGTAAAGTTTATTATATTAGTTATATAATTTAAATTGCGTAAAGTTTATTATATTAGTTATAATATAATTAGTTTACTCAGGGGTAGTAAAGATATATATTTGTACATCATCTGTATAGCAATGATACTAACTATGACAACGACGGCAGTTACATGCTCTTGCATTGTAGTACGTGCATGCCGGTTAGTAGTAATTTGCAAAAAATAACATATAGTGTATAGCGGTAGCACACTGAAGTATTTAAATTGCTTATAACCACAACCCATTATCGATAGAAATGCGCATAATATTAGTGGTTTATTTTTTATCGACAATCTGTTTATCTCTATGCTGTCCCAACTCTAGATTTCCAAGTGGTCGCGCGAGGAAGCACGCGGAATAATGATTTCTTTGAATTCCCAATGTTTGAAGTACAGCCATTACGGCTCTCAGATACGTTTGTGCCCTGCACTTAATAGCGGCTCTCGATGCCGCATCTAATTGTTTCATAGTAGCTTTGTGCAAACCATGTTTGTTGTTGAAGAACGGATTGTTTATGAATTCCTTTGATGTATTTTTATACAGTACTAACTGAGCCAGCGCCGCCGCTTTGCTGAACATTTTTTAATTTTTGTAATATTTTATCAACGTCGGGAGGTATACAAGCATACATCCTGCCTGTTATCAAAGTGGCAACCGTAGTCGTAAAATTACGAGCGCTTCCGTTTTTTCCTGACTATTCCAGAAGTTAATGCCCAGCATATGTATGTATGCCTATTAGTTCTACATCTATGAGGTCATGTGAGGTAATAATTACCTCATAGAGCCCGAAATCTATGAGGTAATATTGTTAATTTCGTCATTTTCTTGGGACTATCAAAAGCATGTGGACCGATTTTTTTTGTTTATGATACGCAAGGTTGGGGCTTAACACCAAGGACTTCGTTTACCAATGGGCTCATTTACTGGACAAGACCAGTCTTGTATAAACTTGTTTTGTTGTCTTGATATCGGTGTTACTTATATTTAATAGCTACACATTTACAAAAAAAAAAAAATTATCTAGTACCCAGAGCACAAACTTTGCTTAATAGGTATTGTTGTGTATATATTAATATAGCAAGTGTTCTTAGGCTACGATGTAGTTACCATCGATGTTATAGTTACCAATAGGCAGGCCGCACGCCTATTTGCCATATTAATGTCATAAAGAATATTATATTGTATTTTATAGAATAACACAAACATAACATAATATGTATGCATTCTTTGGTAGATAAACAAAGTGCAGAAAAGATCATTTTTTGATTTCGTACTCTAGAGAGTTCTGTTTGACATTCAAATATCGGAGTAAAAAATCACAGGAGCCTCAATAACTAGAATTCACTTTGATCACAGCTCTCAATCTCTATGTGTCCGAATGTCCACTGCGTTGCGACTCAATCAATTCGAGATCGTGTAAAGAAAAAGTGCACTTCGCAAACTGAATTGTCACAGTTTCAATTCCATTTGTGCGGTGAGCTGCACGGACCGAGGACCCGTATGAGGATATATTGCAGAAGACGAGCGGATTTATTTTATCGGATTGAGATTTCGGATTTGGGGACGTTGGATTTTTTTGTAACATATCATTATTTTCTTTATGCCAATCGATAGTCCTAATTAAGGCGATCAGATGTTGTTAGGGCAAGTTTTTGTAAATATTATAATTTACGAGAAAAATTGTATTAAAAATAAAATTGTATGGGACGATATCTAACTTGTTGTTTAAGTACCAAGTTTTGACAGATCGCAGCTTGATATTTTATAGGTTTAATCTACGGGTATTTATGTATAGCACCACTTACATAGCATTTCTCGGACTGCCCCGTTCTCTAGATAAATGAAGCCGAACTTCGATACTTTTTCTAATATTTCTTATGGATTATTTTAAGTATTAAACTCCAAATAGTTATAAAAATGCGGAATAATATGTCTATTATAAATGTTATATTAACTTAATTACTTATCAACGAGACTATTACAGGTGACGACATAATTATAACAAGCAAAGATTGAGTACAATATATAAAAATTTAGTATTTAATAAATTGAGGTTTTAATTTACAAAATTGATTTGTATTATTTCAGTCAAAGTATAATAAACAATTTAATTATTCTACATCGCTAATATCACTTATATTGCTTGTAACTATAAATGCAGGTTCAAAAATATCTCGAGTAGTATGCATCAAAAAATTTCGAGCTTCAGGAGAGAGGGTCATGTTCTTGAGTTTGGTCATTCTTGGTCGTAATATTGTTAGCTTAGGAGCGGACGACAAATTGAGATTACGCAATATGTCCTCATTTAACGCATACCGGCTTACTTTTCTGGAATGCCCTTCTATATATTTTCTAAACTCCTTGTTTCTCGCTTCTGAAACTTCTTCAGAAAGTTTTCCGATAAAGCATCAACCCAAAAAGATCAATTATGTCTGCTCCATGTATAAGTATCTTATGAACGCTAGTAGGCATATTATACCACGGGTACAGTTTTACTAACAAACCTGCTGTTTCGCGGCAAAACGGAGAAAATTTAGAAACATCTACACGTTCTCCACATGCTATTGTTTGCAGTATAACATGGAACCTTTTAATTAAATCTTCATTAATGCTTGTAATACGAGCAGTTGTTTTACTATCACCAAAAAAAATTATGGCCGTGTTGCCATCATTTCTAGTTCCAGCGCCCTGTTTAACGATGTCAATATGCAAATTGCATTAATTTCAGATCATTTCTTGAATTAGTTTCTTCTTGCAATCCATTGTTTGAGGTCTAGCCTGTAAGTTGAAAATATTTTTTATTAATATTTCACATCGTAATCGAGACTTCTTATTAACAAATATAATTGCTATATGTTAATATATGCCTATGTGAAGTAAACATGTTACGGTGCAAATGTACGCTTGCATGTTAAAGCAAATTTCGGTACTACCAGCGTCATCTGTTAACCCGTAAATACATTAATCGATCGCTTTCGGTCTTACTAAGTGCCGCCCTCTAGTCGAGTATAGCTGAAATAACTAGTGTTCTCCATACAGGTAGCTTTGCTTTTCATTAATTTAATTTTTCTTGTTGTTACAGCAGTTCTAAAATTCTGCGTTCTCAATGTTTGTTATTTTTTTTGTTTTCTACTAATATCCTATGTTATAGAAAATTGTAAGACGGAATTTTGAGAAGAATCTTGTCTGGCACATAAACGCCATCTGCGATTAATTCATCATAATGACAAGCACGTAGCCGTCAACAAATAGGTTTTTTTGACAGATAGACTTCCGACTGGGAGAGAGGCCACTTTTTTTGCCTTTTTGGCCGAAGGATTCGATATGGGAAACATGTGAAGTTCTCTTTGAAAATAACTGTGTGTGTTTGAATTTCTTTGAGGTGTCTATTACACCTCAGTCATCTAAATATGGTTTTTAAACTAATAAGTTAACACAAGGTTCTAATCCTTGAGATTAAATACAATAAATCAAGGTTTCAATCAAGAAAAATGGCGTCATGGCGTCACCTACAAAATTACAAAAAGGTGGGCCATACTATGGGATTTTATTACCAGTTTTTCTTTCTTTTTAAAAAATATTACGAAAGTATGATTCTCATCATTCCATCTACGTTTCGTATTAGAAGTATACTTTTGGCAAAATTTTGAGAAAACCACAGCGTTTTCTTCAGTCAATGCCAAAGCTCAGTCAAAGCCAAGCTCCTATTTTAGATGGTCACAAAATTTTGCACTATCATAAAAGGATTTAAGTTTATCTTTTAAAAGCATAAACAAACAGATATTATTCACAAAAGGTTTTATATCGATCGCAAATATTAAAAAATTGCAAAGAATGATATTTAGCACTATCAGTATAGACTCGAAATTATTTATATATGCCATAACTGGATCCTTCTAGGCTTAAACTTGATTCAATAATGTACTTAACACTATCAACTATTTAAGGTAAATACCACAAAATATGTTGTAACGTTGCAGGTTACAATCTGTATAAATCATACTGAATACATATCATTATATAGTCAGACAATAGTAATGTCTAATCTCTTCTAGAATTGTACGGACAGAATTTGCCGGGCTCTGAGATTGATTGAGGAGAATAGGACTCGTACATCTAGATAACGCGTTATCTATTTCACACGAACATTATGAACGAAATCACTGCTAATATAATTACGTTTATTTAAAACTAGTGGCTCAATCGGCCCGAATTTGTTAAAATAATCATAAAATTGAAATGTATTTAGTAATAATGTGTTTGCTCCATTTCTGTGGAGAACGGGGCAGTCCTGGACAATGCTATGTATGTGGTGCATACATAAACACCCGTACATTAAACCTACAAAATATTAAGCTGAGATCTGTCAAGACTGGGCACTTATACAGCAAGTAAGATACGAGAAAAATTGAATTAAAAAATATTAAAAAAAAAATTGTATGGGTGGACGACCCATACAATTTTTTTTTAATTCAATTTTTCTCGTAAATTATAATATTTACAAAAAATATTGCCCTAACAATATCTGATCGCATTAATTAGGGCTAGCGATTGGCAGAAAGAAAAATGATATGTTATATATAAAAAAATGTAATGTCCGCAAATCCGAAATTCGTCCCAGTGTGCGGCGTTTATATAGCAACTATTAATCGCAAACTAATATTGGGTGGCTACAAAAAAATTTAAATATATGAAAAGATTTGATGTATGGTTGCCGGTAGATTTACGATCTCAGCGATTCGTGTCTACCGGCCAGTGGGAGATTATTTTAATTAAGCGATAAGCGCCGCGACGTTGATCCGCGAAGTAGCCAATAAGAGCTAAGCGTTCTTTTTTACTCCCCAACCCGTAGCGGTGAATTGAGTTCCACCACTTTCCTGCCCACCTAATATCTCCAGATATATAAGAAAAGGGCTGCTAGATGGCTTACCATTAGTGTTTACATAGGTAGTTATCATGCTAAATAAGTATGACGCCGTAAAGGGCCATGCCATAGTTCCGTATATTAAAGTAGAAGGATGTAGGAGCCGAGGAAGGCCAAGACTTACCTACCATGACCAAATTAATCGTGTTTTATTGGAAGGTGATATCAGGAGTCTGAGAAACCGGCGAGTGTGCATGAGAAGAGCAATTAATGGTAAAGAAGCGAGTGAGGTATGTATTGATCGAGTCATGCGGCGCTCGGTTCTCTCTGCCTACCCCGCAAGGGACTCGGCGTTATGTTATAGATAGATGACAGAGAATAACTAACTCGCTTACTCCTTTCACTTTGGATATACCCACATAAAAGTGTTAGACTATATTCGCAAGTGTAAATCACTGTTAACAGTGAAACCCCCAGCCTCCGCATGGCAATTTAGCCGTTCATAGTGATTTACACCTAATTAGCGGTAGTAGGGAGGTAGCTCCCTTCTCTGGCACAGTAATTAGTGGTCTAAGATGCAGTATGAATGTAATTTATTTTAGTACTATAAGTTTCACTTACTCGTCCGTGTGTTTTTGTCGAGTTCACTGTTCTCCGAAAACCACTTTAAATTGATTTACCATTTTTAAACAACTTAAAAAAAGAAGTATTTTATGTAAGTTACTGATATTTCGGGAGTGACTTAAAGAATTTGGATTTAGGGGTGGTTCAATGTCACCTTTAGAGGCAAAGGCAACCTCACCTGCACGTGGTGCACCCTGCTTATCAACAGACGAGGCTCCAGCGAAAGAGAGGGCACGACATTAGCCCAACTGGGGAAGTACCTCCAAGTCACAGAAGACGGCAGCCGTGTAACAACAACAACTCCCTGGAAGGTTGTTGTGTTCCTGCGAGTGAGTGAGATCGCTAAAAGATTAGGAGTTGCGGGGGTGTTAACGCGCTAGCGACTTTCTTTTGTTGCTAGTGTTCATAGTAACCACTTTACATCAGGCGGGCCGTATGCTTGTTTGCTATCCGTCGTAGTATAAAAAAAAAGATAGGTACATAGTTAAGTAAATCTGAATTTGGTTCTATATAAATTTGTTAAAGATTATTTAAGTATTGAATTAAATAATTTTTAACGGAAGTATCGCGTGTTTTATTTATTTTGTTGAACCTGACGTTTCGAATGCTTTGCAGCGTCCGTGGTCGCAGGAAGACTAAGGTGACATTTGTCTTATATTGGTTATTCAATTATTACATCTACCGACATGGATGGATTAATTATATATGTTCCAATTCACGCAAAAATCGCTCACGGTGTCCGAATGTTTTTGAGTAGATCTCTGGGTTTTATTCGGACACGAATAACTCCTCGCAACCCACTGTATAATTGATAGAAGACACAAAGGTAGACAAACTCAATACCGTGTGACCTTAGTTCATCGACAATTCTCACATTAAAGTCAAAGTCAAAATCTTTTTATTCCGTAAAAATGGCTACATTTGTTTGGAATCGTCACAATTTTTTTCCCTACCGTGCAGTTCATGACTATGTGAGCACTGATAAAAATACTGCCAAAAAACTCAGGCATCCCTCTTTTAGTATCCAAACAAATTTACATAATTTATTAATTTCATTATAATTGGATCGACTCAATCCCAGGCATTTTTATCATTAATATAGTCAGATACTTTATAATATGCCCTGCTACACAATTTGGCTTTAACATTAATCTACGTAGCCTACCACAAGCTGAGTGTGTAAAAAAAAACTGGGCACCACCTAGGTGTGCAGGGTGTTTTCGCGTGAGCGATACTTAATGTAATAGCTTACGTCCATAGATCACGGTAATGACTTTGCATCAGGTGGGTGGTATAGTTGTATGCCTCCTGACGTTGTATAAAAAAACCTTACTGGTAACCTCACTCGCAGGAACATGACAACCCACAAGAGAGCTGTTATGTGACTGTGGTATAGTGCGGTGCCTACAGTACAGTACACGTATTATTAACAGAGTGCTAATTCCTGAGCGATACTCTTTCCGTTGCAAGCGTCAGTAAGTTACTTAGAGCAAGTTCTATATATCAGGCACTAGCTACTCGACCCAGCTTCGCTCGGGTGATCTAATCGTTACCAAACTTCATAGGATCACCTGCTGGGCTAACCTGAAGATTCACTGAAAATTTCATCAAAATCTGCCCAGCCGTTTTTGAGTCCATAGAGGACATACAGACAAACATTCATTTTTATATATATAGATAACAGTATCCACTAAAACGCCGAATACACACACAAATAGAAAATGTTACTTACAAGGTAATAGTACCTAAGACTAACGGAAGCCATTCGAGATAGTAGCCAAAGCTCTCGTTTGAAACCTATTCAGGCTAATTACCATGTTCGCAACTGTATCCTTATTCTTGCGCTAGAACTAAGAATTGTCAACGAATTCCTCTTTGTGTATTCTGATATCATACTGGAATTGTCGGAAATTCTTGTTTTCTCGAACCTTTAGGTTCTGAAATAGACTTTACGAGGTTTTTCCAGAAAGTTCTTCTAAGAAAGCGTGCCGAGGTTAAGATTAGTAACACGCGTATCATTCCCCTAATATCGTAAGCGTCCATTCACAGAAACTGCTAACTGCAAAGGCAAGACGTACAGTTTACCGCTAAAGTAAAAAAAATCGGCCAAGTGCGAGTCGGACTCGCGCACGAAGGGTTCCGTACCATTGTCTATAAAAACAGCAAAAAATCACGTTTGTTGTATGGGAGCCCCCTTAAATATTAATTTTATTCTATTTTTTAGTATTTGTTGTTATAGCGGCAATAGAAATACATCATCTGTGAAAATTTCAACTGTCTAACTATCACGGTTCAAGAGATACAGCCTGGTGACAGACGGACGGACGGACGGACGGACGGACGGACGGACGGACGGACGGACGGACGGACGGACGGACAGCGGAGCCTCAGTAATAGGGTTCCGTTTTACCCTTTGGGTACGGAACCCTAAAAAACAAACCCCTACGCACCCTATTTCACGAAAATTTAGTTTCTGAAAGTAATGAGAGTGCGTAGCTATGACAGACGGTCAATCAGTTTCTTTTCTTACATAATACATACCTATTGTAAAGTTATGGAATAAAATAAAAGATCTTCTAAATAAAAAAATTGAAATTTAATTTGAAACTGTAAATATTGGAATATAAAAGGACGGTATCGGACAGTTAAATAGTTCGGGCTCAGACGGGTTTCAAGGACTATAGTCTAATCTAAATTCCATAAGATGAGGTCGGGTGCGGTAGGAAGCGGAGACGGTAGTAATTCCCGGACATGCTAGAAGGTCCGGACGGAGATGCAGGCCGTAGAGAAGTAGATCGCCCAGCGACCCACCAGTGCAGGAGTCTGAGGCGCTCCTGGACACACCAGGAGATCCGGGCGATGATGTTGTCCGCAAAGAGTGCAGAGCGCCCGCACCGACCTACTACTACAGGAAACAGAGGTGGTCACGGACACTGAAGGAAAACTGGGCGGATATGTACACAGTATATTTCCCACTAGATCTCATCGGAGACTGCGTTTTGTTGTCTTGAATCCCGTATTCTATAGGATTTAATATTTAAAATCTCAAATAATATATTTTTTATATTGTTGTCTACTGCCAAAAACATTTTAAGGATTAAGAGTTTCATTTCTTTGTGTCAGTCGATTTTGATAATAAACTCAAAAGATAAGTATACGCAAAAAGTTTGACGTTACACTATTCTGGCAAATCACTCAGAGAGAGTATGAACGCGAAAACTGCATCTAATATCGTGTTCGTGGGTCATAGTTTTTAAGTGATGCGTGTGTATAGACTACTAAAGAAACAAACGTTTTTAAGATTAATTTTGACTTCTATTGTTCTTATAGAACCCTACGCACCCTATTATTTTATGTATATTTTTTTTAAAACTCCATTTGACATCGGTTAGTCTCAAATTTTAGTATACGTATAATGCAGTTTGTTGGTTGACTATACTCCGTTTAATCAGTTAATTTATAAAAAAACATGGCACACTAAGAAAATGTTTTTTAATTATAAAACGTCGGGAGGCATACAATCATGCGATCCACTTTATGTAAAGCTGTCACCGCAGCTTATGAACGCTTGCAACATGTCAAGTAAAAGAGTCACGCTTGCACGATGCCACCTCTGCTGCTAATACAGCTACTCCTTAGGAGCTTACTGGTGATCTCAGACAGTCGCAGCAACAGAACAACCCTCCAGGGAGTTGCTATTTGCCTGCGATTTTCCGCGTGGTAGAGGTGCTTCCCCAGACTGGATCCTTTGATGCACCCTACCTCTCTTAAAAACACTGGGCCAGGATAAACAGACATGTTTATGCGTTGTGCGCATAAACATGTCTGTTTATCCTTTATGTTTGTCCTGTTTGGGAATCGAAACCTACGAGCGTTGATGTTAAAGTAGCTAACGTTATTAACTACTGCGCCAATGAACTCGTCAATACTTTCACTTTTAATACCTTTTGTTGTGTATAAAAGTTTAAATATATAACTCTCAAGGAGAGCTCACCGACCGCAGTCTTTCCATGCAATTATCTATCTCGAAGTTCTCCGTGCTTCGGAAGGCATGTTAAGCTATCGGTACCTGGCTGTTGTCAATAGATGACAGTTAAGTTAATGGCCTTCAGGCGTCTTGAAGACTCTGGCCTCGGCCAATTCACAGTACAGCAGCGTGGTGAAGTATGCTCTAAACCCATTCATTTGAAGAAAGACCCGTATCCCTGCAGTACGATGAGTTAGGGTTACCGTAGTAAGATGGTAAAGGTCTTAATTGGTGGACTATATGTACTAACTGCGTGTAACATAGTGGTTGTAGTCGATGGTAAGTAAGTTGTTTGGAGCTGTAAGTGGCGGCACTGCATCACGCTGTCAATGAGCGGTAATTCGGTTGCCGTGGACTGTACCGTTCGCAAACAAAAGTAGGACAAATATATTTATTTTAACTCTTTGTCATTTACCAACGAGGGCCGGTTAATACAAATTGCACGTAAATTTGACTTTCGCAAAATAAGACCTGAATCTATTAACTATTCCACATTTCTGTATTTGTGTTTATTAAGCTAAATATTTGTTTGCCGTATGTTACTTAATCACGCAAGGGTACCAGTGTAGTTATCGAGGTAGTAATTAAAGACCAGTGCTGTGCCACCCGCCATATTCTTATAATTAAGATATTTAAAATTGTAAGTGTTTTCTATTATAAATAATTATGCACATTTAACATTTATCTTTGTTTTTACTTGTCGGCGAAAAGTGCAGTCCAAGTGCCAGTCATCTTTTTGTTCTGAATATTTTTTTGCTATCGTTACCTCCCTAGTGAACCACTCAGGCTCGCCGCCAAGACTCAATGAAATTACCGAGAAGACTAAGTGTGGCGACAAAATACAGTTCTGGGACCTTTACTGCCGAAAGTTAATCTTTGTTAAAAAGATTAAACTCAACTCAACTTTAAATTCATAACAATGTATTTTTCTACTCAACTTAAATCTAAATTTTAGTTCCAATTTATTTCTTAATTTAATAAGTAAGTGAGAAGTGATTTTTTATCTTTAGAGTCAAAGATAACCTCACTTGCCGTTTAACAAACAGTTTGGACCCCCAGCTATAACTAATTAGGCTGGCCCCGGACTAGGAAGCAGTATAACTTCACACCAAATCCCTTGCGGTGTAGGCAGAGAGAACAGAGCGCCTGACCCGGTCCTTATACACCTTATTCGCTCCTTTCATTAATTTTAATTCACATTCAGTTTAGAATAAGTTCTCAAATATACTTACAATGTTCTCAAACAATCAAAAGTTTATTGTAGTGGACTGGTTTTATGAAGACAAGTCCGCCTTTAAAATATTGTTTTTTTTATTTGTATAAGACCTAATTATGTTAGTAATAACGTATTTTAATTTTTTTATTGTGCAACCTTTTACGATGTCGTCTTAAGTACTTTTGTACTCAGTGGGCCCGTTAAGCCATCTGTGGTGCAAATACCTGAGCTTTAATTCTGTTACAAGCGTTCATAAGCACTATAAATCACCTGGGTTGTATGCTTATATTCATCTCGATATCACAAAATAAACAATTTTAGACTAACATTTTACATATCCAAATTTGAGGTGTGTAATCTACTTTATTTACAAAATAGACTCTCTCGTGAAACATTAAACAGCACCAGTATTCCTGCTTTGCCCTTCGGTACAGAGGTTTATAAAAAGTAATCTATCTATAACTTTACGCCAAGTCCGCTGCTGGGTAGACAGAGAGAACCGAGCACCCCATGACTCGTTCTTTTCATATTTCACATGACATTCAAAAAGAGCTCTTTTTATACACACTCGCAGGTTTCTAGGGCTCCTACACACGATCTATTTGATCGTGGAAGGAGAGTTAGGTGAGGTGAGTATAAAACTAAATTGTTAGAAACCTCTGTTCTGTTCTAAACATACCACAATAAAATTCCGTTCCAAACATAGATGTATTTTGACAATATGTCAGACGTTTATGTTCTGAAATTAAATTTTCAACTCATAAAATCGGGGATCAGTCGTAAAATATTTTATGCAGACGTACGGCAGGTGAGTACCATTAACACCCAAATTTGTGTGATCAGTATCTCCATACATCATACATGCACAATTCGTTTCCCGATAACCGACTACCAAATGATGTCTTAGTTCTGAGGTATTTTATGAGTAAGTGTACTAAGGAAGTAAGACGGCGGAGTAAATTATGCACCGAGATTGTTCTCCATATTCATTGGCGATAAGGTGAAAGTTTTCTTTTTAATTACGAAAGGGTTTTAATAAAGCTTAACTAACTATATGTTATATTGTTGTATGTTTACAGGAAGGATACTTACATAGAGTTAAGTTGTTTCCGAGATACACAAATATATATATATATATATATGTATATATATATAAATGGTTGTAAACTTCTACTAATACATAAGCGATACATATCATTGAATATGTTTCTCTTATTATTATTTTTTTACAAAGAAGAATAAAACATTGTACTTAACATCTAAATCTATCTAAACGTTACGTGTAAAGAACAAAATGAATGGGTCGAAAGGAGAAACTCCACCGTTTGGAAATCTGTTTATAGTAATCTCTCAAGTAAAATAGTATCTGTATAACAGCTTATTAGTATCATGTTACTGACGGGAACGAAACAATAGGTACATTAATAAATACCATAATGAAGTTGTATTCATAATAGATCAATAAGAACTAAATATTAAATTGTGTCTGAATTCGACCTTATAATTTCTTTGAAATTGGCAATGTTCGACATAATACTTGTAACCTCGCCACTCTGGAACTGACCGTAGGCGGAACTTCAGCAAACTTGCAAACTATATGTGGACGCTTAACATGTTTTTGAACATGGTTTGCCTGCAACGGAAAGGGAAGTTAGCTCGACGGAAGCACTGAAGAGTTTATAACAGTTCTACTTTGTGTTATACAAATAACAAGTCGCTTGCTGCAAACTGAGGCCCTATACTTTAACACTGGAATAGCAGAAGCGAAAGAAAATAAATGCTAAATATTATTTTTTGGTTGGGAAACATTACTCTGTAATAAAAGTCCATTTCTATTTGTTATTAAACCAAATAGTTCTAATTAGGTTGGGTTAGGTACCTTTTTATTTAAAAAAAAGGTAAGTATATCTTTATACCAGTCTGCTAGATTCCTTGCGAGGTAGACAGGGAGAACCGAGCACCATAAACCAGATAAAAAGGTACCTAGTATATGTAATATTTATTTTTTCACGTTGACTACGTGTTACCCGCAATATACAAAGTAGCCTATAACAAACCATGTATGTGAAAAAAATATTATTAGTATTGTTAACTTTCAGGTATTATCTATAAAGTCCGGTAAAATAATCTTAAGAGAATTATTCAAGACTCTGTTATTAAAATTAAATCTTCAATCTTTTTCGCTTCAAATTAATTGATAAAAGTACAAGAATCATATATATTGGAACAAGAATTATGATTTAATTGTTCATTAATATATTTTAATAACTACATTACAATTTGTACAAGTATATAATATATAATTTAACACTTTTGTCTGTTAAAAGAAAATTGTATTGGATTTATTTGTTGACTCCTCTTAAATTAGATACATTAAAATAGTTTTTTTCTAAGTAAAATAAAATGTGAAACAGTAATTAATTGCCTCTTTCAATCATAAGCTTTAATATCTCTTACTTAGTTCTTCTTTTCCAAGTTTTCGGTAATTACTCTATTTTCATCCTGAATAGTAATATGCTATTTATAGACTAAGTACCTACTAAGTAGTTATGAAAAAACTAACCTTAGTTTTTTCATAAAATGCATTTGCATTGAACAGTCCTTGAGTATTTCCTTAAAAAAGTTAGATAACTTATATTTTGATAATTTATGAATCCAAAAGAGATCTGCTCAAAAGCAAATATCTTTCGATAGCACTAATAGTGCCAGTCATTTTGATATGAAAAACAAAATATATAAAAAAAAATAAGAAATCGATACAGAATTGTACAAATAACGAGGTATTATCAGGATGGTCGATTATTAGTGAATTCTGACATTTCACGCAGATGAAAAAATAATCCAAATCGATACTATAGGATATACTGACTGATTACAACAACTTCTACAACTTTTTTTTTATACTACGTCGGGAGGCAAATAAGCATACGGCCTACCTGATGTAAAGCCTTTACTGTAGCCTATTAATGCTTATAATATATTAAGTATCACTCGCACGATGCCTCCTGTGCTGCTTACACAGCAACTCCTTAGGAGTTTACTGGTGACCTCACTCACACACAGGAACTCAGTAGGGAGTTGTTATTTGGCTGCGGTTTTCTGTGACGTGGAGGTGCTTCCCCAGACGGGCTGCTTTGATGCGCCCTACCTGCCTTAAAACATCCAGACCAAGACAAACAGACAGGTTCATGCACACAAATGTTTACCTTGTGTGGGAATCGAACCCACGAGCATCGGAGTCAAAGTCGCGTCATTCACGACTGAGCCACCGAGCTCGTCGTTATTCAATAGCTGCGCTAATTTCGTATTACTAAATGCCTACTAAGACTGCCACTTGATCGCTTTCGAAAAGCTGTAAGCTACGCCGTAGCGCTACGTCGTAGATCTACGTAGCAGCGGTTCCTCCGGAAACGGGGGGTCGCGATGACATGGCCGCTGCCGCTTTACTTCCCCGGGGGCTACATATGCCGCTGTAACGTTGCTTATCGTTAGTTGCCACATAGTTTATTGCTAAACTAATCTGAACCTCAATACTTAAATTTTTCATACAAGGTTTCTAGATACGAATACTAGATTATGATTTTTATTTCTATTCTATTTTGAGAAGAAATGCTAAACTATTTTATTACACTTGTTACATTCACCCTCTGTTTTTAAAGGTGTTAATTAGATTTTTTTTATACTACGTCAGGGGGCATACAAGCATACGGCCTACCTGATGTAAAGCGACTACCGTAGCCTATTAACACTTGTAATATAATTAAGTAATCTGGTAATCAAGTATCACTCGCGCGATACTTCCGCTCCTGCTTACACAGCAACTCCTTGGGAGCATACTGGTGATCTCACTCACACTTAGGAACACTACAACCCTCTAGGGAGTTGTTATTTGGCTGCGGTTTTCTGTGAGGTGGAGGGTACTTCCGGAGACGGGCTGCTTTGATGCGCCCTACCTCTCTTAAAACATCCAGACCAAGACAAACAGACATGTTCATGCACACAAATGTTTGCCTTGTGTGGGAATCGAACCCACGAGCATTGATGTCAAAGTCGCGTCATTCACGACTGAGTCATGCGTCGTCATGCGACGAATAGCTCCTTGGTATTCTTCAAGCATCATAAGTGGCACTTGTCCCTGAGTTGGCGGGAGGGTCGCTGGTTGTACCTCATTCTGCTGCTTGTTCAGCAACTCGTTTATGAACGTCATCTCTTTTTCACAGCGATATTATTGTATACTAGGTCGCCGTAAGTGGCTACTACACAGCGCCGCTTGGATATATCTAGTGCAACGTTGACCCCGGAACGTGTCAAATAGTAGATGAGCTTCTGTCTGTCAGATGATTTCAACTTGTTTATCATCGTCAATGGTCTCGCCTGGCTATGGGTATAGCTTTATTATTGACACATTTCGCAGCCGCGGCTCATGTAGACTTGGCTTCACTGAGCAGGCACCACCTAAAATGATGACTGCAGTACTCAGAACGGCCCTCCTCGGATTTCACGCAGAGGTCGATGACAAGGAGACATTGTTGTGCAGTAAAACTCTCGCCGATTATGACCTTGCTGATGTGATGTCTCCTATTCAGTAAAAAGTCGATTACGATAGCCTTCTACTCCTTAGGTAGCTGATTAAATGTTAGGGCATCGGCCAAAGCAACAGACATTATGTCGGGTCGACAGTAACCACACTACGAACAAAGCTTTCTGTCTTCTTCTGTTTTCAGTTTTGGATTGTACTCAGATACCCAATCGACTGATATACGTTCCTATGAGATGATTCAGTAAATTGAGACGATTTTATATAAAAAAAATCGAACTAACGATTAAATGACAAACTTCAAATGAACCAATTTTTTCTAGCCCAAGTGCAATGAGATAAGGCGCCCGTAGCGGTGCTACGTTGTAGATGTCCGTAACGCTAGTTCCTCCGGAAACGGGGGTCGCAGACAACATGGCCGCCGCCGCTTCCTGCGTCCCCATACGCGGCTGTATCGTTGCTTCCTGTCGCATAGTTTATAGCTGAACCAGCCAGTTTACTAGCTCGTTATTTTGTAAAGTTTTGTTATATGTTGATGCTAGGAGACAGTTTTTAAAAACACACGTACACATTGTTCACCAAAAGGTTGCAAACACGAGTTCTATGAATTTAGTCAATATTTTTATTAGTTTATTTCATGTTCACTGAACTATAAAATTAATTAGGATTCTTAAGAACGTACACATAATTGTTTTTCTTTTGTATTAAAATGTACCGCTTAAATCACTCTTTATTTAAGCAATACGAGTACATTTAAATACAATAATGATTGGTTAGAAATATATGCCTGTGGTTTTTGCTGCCCAATCAATCTGGGCAAAATTATTGTTTAAATTACAAATAGATATTGCTAAAAAAAACAAATAATATTGTTAAAAAAAAACAATTTACAGCAAAAGTTTGTGTTATTTTAAGCTAGCTGGTATCGCCCGAGAATAATATATGTACATGTTTTTGTAGAAATCTAAACCATTTCCAATTTTTAGATTCTGGTTTAGATTGTTGTCCTGGCATGTAAGCGGCCACTATGTGAAGTTTGACCAAAGTCCTATTAGCAGTTTCTGTGTGATGCCTGTACGATCGACAAATAGTCAAAAATATTAAAAACAATTTGCTATAGAATCAAGGTGGCGCGTCTCTATGAATGCTTATGAATGGATGTATGGACGACTTATACATGGATGGATGTATGGCTTGTAACATAAGAGTTCGCTTTTGGTCACTCATGCTGTTAACCCAATCACGCCTTGCCATATCCTATTTAGTTGTTTCGCTCACAGTTGCATAAAGCGATACATTTATTTAAGAACTGGTATCAGCTCTTAAATAAATTTATCGCTCCCGATTAAGAGGGAATCAAGATTCTTAGACTTTAGGTGGCCTTCTTCTTTAGGTGGCATGGCATGAGTGGCAACGGGCGAGTAATTTTTCATGTATTACCCCTGCAGCTAACACAACAACTCTTTACAAGCTCACAGGTGACCCAGCTCACTCGCAGGAATACCACAACCCTCCGGTCTGTTGTTATTTGGCTGTGGTCTCCTGTGCGGTGGAGATACTTCGACAGTTGGGTTGCTTTGATGTGCCATATCTCTTTTAAAATACCTAGACTAAGACAAACAAGATTGATCTCTCTTTTGTTAATTGCGGCGAAAGAAAAATTGTGACGATGGAAGGGAGCTCCTACAGTGACGTAGTCTGATTCAGAGCTACTGTTAGCGCATGTAGAATGTAAAAGATGGCCCCATGCTACCAAAATCGCAAAAAAATCATCCAAATCGATACACACATCTACGAGGAAATCGACGAATACATATACAGAAGAATTATATAATAAAGATATACACACATTACTGAAATCACTGATAAATGATGGAGTATTTTAACTTATCATATACACCTATATGTACCCATACTTTATCGATTTTTTTCTATGTACAACGTCCGTAGGTATACAAGCATACGGTCCAAAAGCGGTTATGGTAGCCTATGAACAGATTAACCCTTCGAAACCCGGGTGGTTGTATACGACCGCGAAATGTATGGGAAAATGTATATAACGGGTTCTGGCTGCTCAACTGTTACTCGCGCGATGCCACTTCTATTGCTAACACAGCTACTCCTCAGGAGCTTACTGGTCAACTCACTCACACGCAGGAACACATCAACCCTTCAGGGCAAATCCCTTATCCGCATGCGATTTTCTGTGCGGTGGAGGTACTTGCCCAGATGGGCTGCTTTGTTGCGCCCTACCTCTCTTATAACACACAGGCCAAGACAAGCAGACATGTTCAATCACACAAATGTTTGTACTCTGTGGGAATTGAACCCATGAGCGTTGGTGTCAGAGTAGCGTTACCACTGCGCCATCGAGCTGGATAAAAATGTCTAGTAGGTTTTCCGTGTTCTATGGATTACTTTTTTATTATCTATTCGACAGAAAATATAAGAATTTTGTTCAGAAAGGCTTACAAAACATCTTACGATGACATACCAATCATTCAAAGTAATGAGGTGAAAATTACTACAGTTTTCACTTGATCGCTTTTAATGTAACGTGAACATGTCTGTTTGTATTGGTCTGGGTTTTTCCATGTATAATAAGTATGTATTTACAAAAAAAAAAATGTATTTACGTATGTTTATCAGTTGTCTGGCACCCATAACACAAGCTTCGCTTACTTTGGGGCTAGGTGGCGCTGTGTAATTTGTCTGGCAATATTTATTTTATTTTTATTTTTAATAATTCGTAACGTAAACGTAATATAGGTAATCATCCATTTTCATTTATTATTGTCTATTTATTCTAAGTAATGAGGAAAGAAATATCTGTATTGAAGTACCGATAGTCTAGTAACTTTGTCACGTATAGAATATCACTATAACAGCTCTATACCATAGATACGTATCTATAAAATTTGCTTACGATCGGCACAACCGACAGTAGAGATACGCGCGCTCCATAGCATGCTTATGTATACTCTAAGTTCTACACTAACCCATCCAACCAACACCATCCACCTAACACCATTCCATTGCTTTAATACTGTTCAAGAGGGGTTTATGGCATACTCCACTGCGGACTGCCCCACTCAACTGCGGATTAGCGGAAGCCTGTATTTTTAAGCCGACCTATAGATCATATCCGCGACCGACTGTGCCAATCGAAAGACGATGAAGCTGAAGATAGATAAACTCTTCCATAGACAGACTTGGTTCGATTTTGCTTAACCTGCATATCAATCAGAATAACACGATTATTCACTATAAATTATGAGACCTCTTCATTGCTTTTGTAACACAGGGTAATCGACCGGCACCTATCATACGGTCGTACCTAATTCGCTAAGTGTTATTTAGCAAAGATTTTTTACTGTTTTCGATAAAGACTTCTTCGTTTGCAATATTGAAGGCGTTGACAAAATAATAGGCATTTCATGTTCTGATAAATATTTTTATTACAATCAACCTAAATGATGTAACACAGGCTTCTACGCTACGACTTAAAATTCCATGGGTACATTACAGTAACATTTTACGTCTATAATTACCATTTACGTAATGAAATAATTGATTCAACGAACATCATGCGTTTTCCGGAGTTTTGATATAAATAGTACTTACTATAAGTTAAGATATTATATTGTTTATATAGATAATGGCACCTAGTATGAAATTATGCGTAAAAATACGTGAGAATCTAAAAAACTGGTATCCTTTAAATACAAATCATTTACTTTTTCTCTTCTTTTAGAATCAGGTTTGAAATTCAGCAAGGACTGTGCTCTTGGATTCTTGTCATGTGAGATCGTTATTTTCAAATACACCTTTAGTTTTTATTATATCACTGTGGAAAATATTACAGCTTTAGTTGAAATTTATAATACATAACGACTGTCAACCAGTAATAAATATCTATATAAATACTAACCCTCATCGCTTCATAAAAACATTCTAACATTGAACGCTAAAATTGACAAGTGTAATCTCCATTGTTTTATATTTGAGAAGCCATATAAAACAAACTAGCTTCAGCCCGCGCTGCAATTTCATTCGCGCGCATGCCTGTATCCCGTGGGAACCGCCTGTTCTTACTTCCTTATTGCTCGGCTTCTAAGGATCGTATCGTGATATTAAATAACCCATAACCTTACATAAGAATGCAAACGCAGAAAGAATTTTTCAAATCCGACATTCCAGAGATGACCGCGGTCAAACAAACTAACAACCTCTTCCGCTTTATTATATTTGTATAGATGTAACGGACTTGTATAATATCTCTATGAATACACTTCTAATCATAAGCTTCAATTTTGTTTTTGTAACGTTAAACTACATATTAAAATAATAACTTTAGTATACTATCCAATCAAATATATGAAGTTAAATAATAAGTACATTAATTAGTATATTCAACTAACATTACTATTTCTTTTTCGTGATATTAAATAATCCATAACCTTCCATAAGAATGGGGCTATCAAATGCAGAAAGAATTTTTCAAATCCGACATTCCAGAGATGACCGCGGTCAAACAAACTAACAACCTCTACCGCTTTATTATATTTGTATAGATGTAACGGACTTGTATAATATCTCTATGAATACACTTCTAATCATAAGCTTCAATTTTGTTTTTGTAACGTTAAACTACATATTAAAATAATAACTTTAGTATACTATCCAATCAAATATATGAAGTTAAATAATAAGTACATTAATTAGTATATTCAACTAACATTATTAAGGATAAGATTCCGCGCTTTTTATGAACCTATGATATATTTCAGGTTGAAATACATGTAGCCAAATATTTTTATTTCTAATTACATTCATATACAAATTCCTAATTTAAACATTTGCGTAAATATTTTCACTGCTTTATATGGTATTTTATGTATCGATTTTATGTATTATATTTGTAGTAAATACACTTTACAGTGTGGACGAATTATGATACTCCATTTATTATAAGAGTTATAATTTACACCATTTTACAATATTCCTTCTATATACATACAATTAGAAGACTACGTTACATAACAAACTTACAATAAGCTTAATCTATTTTAAAGTTATATGTCATAACATCGACGATTTATATAGTACATTCACTATAGAACAGGAAGCTTTGCAGCATTTTATTGCTTAATTTCAGATTAAGGAAGTATTGTCTACACAATTGACAATTTATTGAATAGAACATTCGGAAAGCCCTAAGTTACACTTAGTTTAAATATTCTTAGAGTTTTAGACTCATCGATTCTATAGCTTTTACCTAGTTATATCAAAAGCAGATTTTTAAAGTATTAAGCGACAAGATCCACAGGGCGAGGGTATCTGCAACCTTTCGAAGAACATGCCGCTAAT
The DNA here is from genome assembly GCA_947507595.1 of Pyralis farinalis. Classification (NCBI taxonomy): domain Eukaryota; kingdom Metazoa; phylum Arthropoda; class Insecta; order Lepidoptera; family Pyralidae; genus Pyralis; species Pyralis farinalis. The sequence goes on along the minus strand of OX382258.1, from coordinate 9,991,805 downwards.
ACATATATATATACATTGAGGAATTGCGCGTGTATTTTAACTTATATACTACATTTTGCTTCATACACCACGTTATTTTAATTTTAGTCCAAGAAATTAATTGCGTGCTTTAAAATATTCATAAAATACATACAGTCCCTTACCGCTACGATTTATTTGAATCGTTTCTGAGTAGTATTTCATTTTCAAACGAAATTTTAACTGCTATAAAACGAATGTGAATAAATCATATTATTTCAAAATGAACCTTTTATAAAACTGGAAAAGGTTAAAACTTTCCTTTGCTAGCTCTAAAAGGGAGTTCTTAATTACTTCTCTATCTGTAAACTTTGTACATTGGCTTAAGCTTTAAGATTTTTTTGAAAAGCTTCGACAGTACACAATAGAAAAACATGTACACCTGCAATTATGTATATTTTTTATTTCAGATTAACGAAGTTCTAATAATATTTAAAAATGTACTTAAGAGTGTTGAAATAGAAGATACAATACCAAAAGCAGTACATATTTCCGTACATAGAGATTTAAATTAAATTTTAGTGCAAAATAATACAAATTTTATGTCTAGTAATTAAATCAGAATATTTTATTTGTCTACAATTGTGACATTAAAATAAACTTCATAGTATGATTTCTTTATTAGCTCACTTTTTAATTCAAAGACAGCATAGATGGATCTTCAGCGCTTCGATATCTCATGCTATGCTCTCTGGGCCATTGGGTAGCTGAAAATATTTTTTATGTATATAGTATTATATTTTTTATGTATATATATATATATATAACTAGTCTTACAAAGGCCTGATATTTATTAAAGACAGACAGACAGTGTTTGAATGGTAATAAATCGCGCATAACTGTCGCTTGCCACGGACCAACTTACCAGAAGAGCTGTATATGACTTTCTTAAAATGGTTTTTATACCTTCCTTTAGCCTTCCGATTGTAACATATAATATTTATACACAATTAAGATCTTTTGTGTTCTACTCTTAACTTTACTTATTGTCTTCAGGATTAGTAAAGTCATAAAGATTCAGGACAGTAAAAATGAGTTAAATATACTAATATGTAACTCATTTTGGCAGGCCTAAACTAAAAGCACTTACAAAACAAGCAATAAGCGATCATAGTACAGCATTGGCCTGAACAATAATAAAAGTAATTTTATTAAAATATGTTTTTATCAAAATTACTTCTAGCTTTTTACATTCATTACTTTAAAAATATTTTTTATTTAACGTCGAGAAGCAAATAAGCATACGGTCCAATTGATCTAATGTGGTTAGCGCAGCCTATAATCGTTGCAATATAAGGAGATTCACTACTAATAGGTAACCTCATTTACTCGCGGGAACATAACAGCCCTACAGGGAGATGTTATTTGACTTTTGAGAGTACGTCCAATACTACCTAAGTCAGGCAGCTTTTTTTGCTAGAGTCTCGATTCGTTCGTTCACTAGCAGGTGCCTTTAACTTTGACTGTAAAGATGTCAGTGAGTGACATCCATAACCACCTCAATTATCTGGATATTGATAATCTTAGTATGGGTAAGAATAAATCAATGATTGGCTTTCATAGCGTGACGAAGCATCTTGCGGGTCAGCATGGCAGCGTCAACTGACAAGACACTATGTAATCTTTTGTCAGTTGCAGTTGCGATTTGGGGTTCTCTTCCGCTTGCCATCAGGCAAAGCTGAGCTACTATGCTGAACTTATATAAAAAAAATACTAATAGTGCACATAATTATGTTCTACACATATAAAGCTTGTGTACTCTAAAAATATCTACACACAAAAACTACACTACATACACATATAAAACTACTCGCAAATATTGCAACTACATATAAAAAATATATAGTCACATGATATCACTCTATATATCATACTATACACTGCGTCGTCTCTAATATGTAATGTTTTTTTCATACCACATCTGATTCTAACAAGCAGAGACTTGCTTGATTTGTAGCAGTTGAGGATTGTGGACTATTGCAAGAAAAAGATACGTTGCCATCACTATTGTAAATTCATCAAGAGACCTTTTCGCAAGGACCAGGAACACAACTACCATCCAAGAAATTTCCAATTGGATGTAATTTCATGTAGTTTAGGTGGTAATACATTAGCAAAGCTTAAAGGTCGCTTTACTCTACTTAACTTTTTTTATACAACGTCGGGAGTATACAAGTGATGTAAAGCGGTTACCGTAGCCTAAGAACGCTTGTAACGCGTTATGTATCACTCAGCTGTTAATGCAACCTATTCCGTGAAAGCTTGCTGCTCCGTAAGAGCTGGTGACCTCACTGACTCGCAGAAATATAATAATCCTCCAGAGAGTTGTTATTTGGCTGCGGTTCACTGTGAGATGGAGGTTCTTCGCCAGGCAGGCTTTAATGCGCCTTACCTCTCCTAAAAATCTTTAATAATCTTTCGTCAGAGCTCCATTTAATTAGCAGGGTACACGATGTACAGGCGTAGTTGAGTTTGCCTCTAAAGATTGTTATAATGTGGTATTGCTTCTGTATATATCTTAGAGACGACGTTTGCTTAACAGTGCAAAACAAATACCTATTTCTTTTGACATTTCAGTGCAGGGTTCTTTCGTTTGCATGCAAGGCTTTTTTTCGAGCGGGATTTTCGGGAATATCGTGCTGAAAATAACAACAATCAATTTGAGATTCTTCGACTCTACTCTAACAGACCTTTAAGAAATTAAGTGCTTTTACACATGCTATCTCATTCATTCTATGTTACTGTATTTAGGCTGCAGGGGTAGTGTATATTAGTCAAATAAAAAGTATATTTAAATGAAATTTTCGCCCAAGCGTTATGCCTTTTGCTAATCCTTTGGCTTTGGATTGACGGGCTCCGCTACCAAAGTCTAACGATTTGGCGACGATAATGATTTTAACATGGATCACCTACTGCCATACTTCTAGAGACTGAGAGGGTAAATCAGACCGTTCTTAGGTTAGGCCTACACCTCTTACGAAATATAATTTCTTGAACGTGCTGGCTTCCTTGCGATGTCGCCTAGCTAGTGATAATTACAAATATGTACATACAGTTACATAAAATTATACAAGGTAAGTGACATCTATATACGACTGGATTGGCTGTTGGGAAATTGTTTTGGAGAGCATTTGATTTGTGTTATTTCGACGCTGATAAAATTATTGTACAGTACATTAGATAGGGCTATTATTTACATACCAATGTACTCCGATTCTATCTCATATAATTCATGCCTATTTCCGCAAGTGAAAATTAAATAGGGCTTATATTTAAGTTCTAATGTACTCCAATTCTATCTCTTTTAATTCATGCTTATTTTCGCAAGTAAAAATTAAATAGGGCTTATATTTAAGTTCTAATGTACTCCGGTTCTATCTCTTTTAATTCATGCCTATTTTCGCAAGTAAAAATTAAATAGGGCTTATATTTAAGTTCTAATGTATTCCGGTTCTATCTCTTTTAATTCATGCCTATTTTCGCAAGTAAAAATTAAATAGGGCTTATATTTAAGTTCTAATGTACTCCTGTTCTCTCTTTTAATTCATGTCTATTTCCGTAAGTAAAATTTAGATATGACTATTATTTATGTACCAATGTACTCCGATTCTATCTCTTTTAAACAATTTCTGCAAGCTTTCTAGTGTGTTATTTAATACATGCCTTTTTTCGCGAGTATAATGGCTATGTCGCATTTTACTATTGTTGACAGTTGATTTTCAAATGACCACTAGAAAAAGAAAATTAAAACGCAGCAAAAATACAACGTTTTTAATATTGAATTAAGCATCACTTTTTGTTATTCTTACCAAATATGTATTGTTGAATAAAATTGTGATACTTTGTTAAAAGAGAAATTCTTGTAGATATTTTGAGAATTATATCATAATTCTAATAGAATAGACTGTAATTGAGTGGAGTTATTTACATTATATGAGTACGTTATTTGTTCTAAACAGCCAATCTAGCGGTAGCATAGCTAGTCTGCAAAATATAATAGGGAAAGTTATTACAGTAAATTATGGACATTCCTTGTCATTCATGTTACACAAAAAAAAATTTAGAATACAGATGTTAAATAGGATTGCAAATTGTTTCATAGACAATAGAATTTGACTCACGCGATCAGATTTTATTGAGTGGAATGCGTAAATGAATGGTTGTTTATTTGTGTAAATTATAAATTTTACGGTGTAACAGTCTATTGTAGCATTATGTTACAATGTTCTATGCTATGTAGGCTATATATATAACTAGGATCTTTATATAATGAAATACATCGCCGACCATTTAGCTCGTATCGTATGAATATAGTGAACTAACTTGGTAATATATAGTGATTTGTGACAATCGTAGCGAAACGTGTAGAGAGAACATGACGGCGTGAAAAGTTATTCACAAAACATGTGAGTAGTGCATTGGAGTATTAACTTTTATAACTCTTTGAATCTATTCTTGTGAATTTGCAAGTCTATTATTCAAATGTGTAAAGTGAAACAAAAATGTGAATATTGTGAATGCACGTCATGCATCATGACACAACGGTGAAAAAGATTTGATTAGCTCGTCTATGTCATATTTGGAGGACATTATTATTTAAACATACCAGTGTAATGCATGTTGCGGTACATGTCTGGACAATTGCTAGAGACCTGAAAATAAAACAAATTTATTAAAACAAACGCTTAATTATATTTATATGACAAATAGTTTTGAGATATACAGTAATAATTATCACTATCTATAACTTTATGCCAAATCCAGATCCAAGAGCCAACATGACTCGTCCTTTATACACCTCACTCGCTTTTTTAATATTCATGGCTCGTCTGATCGGCCTTCTTCGGTTCTACTTTCGCGTTTTATATTTTCCTATATTATTTCTACATATTCGAACCAACGGAGCATGTCTCTTCTTATTTTAACACCTATATTCTCTTTCAGAACAACTTTGTTTCTTTCTTCAACTTTGGAATTATTTGGCTTTACTATATCTGTCTTGTCTGTAGATCTATATACGATAGCAAGGCACGTATGCCACATCACGCTTCCTAAATATTATTTATTTTACAATTGCGTTTTAGGTAATCTAAAATACATTTACTAAAATCAAGTGATCTCGACAATAAATTGTCAACAAATGCGCCTTTAAGTCGGGGCTTCGTGACGAGGCGTTACGTCTGGCGTCGCGTTAATTAATTTGATACGGGTGCACTGTGGTTTAGGGAACGATTTCTCTGCCAAAGTGCAGAGAACTCTAGTTCTGGTTAACGAAAGTTTTATCTTTTTATATTTAAACGCGTTGTGCAAAATAACCATTATTGGCTTCACACCCGCCTGCCGCTTTTATTAGTGATAAAACTTTTGTTTTTATATTTACATGAGGTTTAAGGATTTAATAATTTTCTCAGAAACCCTAATATACTTAATATGAATGGTAAAGAAGCGATTGAGATGTACAAGGGCTGAGACATGTGGTGCTCGCTTCATGGGATTTGGCGTGAAGTAATTGTTACGTGTGTCGGCTAATCAAACACACAAGTTGATTGTAGATTATCTATAGACGTGTTGTTATCTCGAGCTCTTTTGGAGGGTATATTAAACTGTCGGTCTCGACTATTATATAAGATTACAGAAGATAAGATGACAGAAGGTAGTTATTATGCCAAGTCAGTGGCCTTTAGATGCGCTATTAACATTGACCTCCGCCAATTCGCAGTGGAACAGTGCGCGGGTACACTCTGAATGCCTTCGATTAATGGTGACCCGTATCCCTGCAGTGTAATTAATGTAAGTTGATGAGCATATGATGATATTACTGTAATTTCGGGACCAAATAAAATAATAATGACAAAATATAATCTTTAAAAATTATATTTATATTGTAGATCTTTTCTAATCCATCGGAGGGTTATTGTCAAAAATGCTCTTGTGCTCCAAATTTTACGATAATTACAATATCCGGGTATTACCAGGGTGTTATCGCGGATTATGTACCGTAAAATACTCGTGATTAACAAATATTCATGTTAAAAATACTCAGAGATGCTACTCAATGAAAAAACAAATAAGTTTGCAGTCTAATTAAACGTATGAATTAAATCAATAAAATAATTAAAAATGTCATGGCGTCAATATTCACTGTTTTGTTTTTTAATACCCGTAGCAAAAGGCTGTAAATTCACGTTTAAAGCAAAAGTTGTGCAGTAAAGTGTTACAACTTGAAATTAACTGGGTTTAAGATACGAAACTTGTGTTAATTGATCAAACACGTCGCATTTATCTAAGATTGTGCAAACTGCATTCAGGACCCTAGTTAAAACAATGGCTTCACGAAACCTCAGTTTTATGGTTTGTTTATATATACTCTTGTGCTTTAGTGGAAGATAACTTTAGGGTTGCAAAATACCAATGATTAAAGTTAGGAAATATTTTCGGCTTTCTTGATATCTATAATTATGACCTATACCCATGACCAGGTCTCGGCAGGTGTTAGGACTATTATGGATGTCTCAGATATTATTGGGTCATTGTAACGAGATCTGGTGGAATAGTTGATATTGTGATATTACAGAAACAGGACGGATACCTGCTATAACTATCATATCTCATTGCTACTTGTGGCAGGCGTTGACTCGCCACTCACTAGATGTAAGATGGGTCGCCGAAATGTCAGAGAAAGTCAGCCAGGGGCAACGCCGGCGTAACTGACTCAGGGATGTTGAGAGGCGTGTTCGACTTTCTCCGAAGTTCGCGGCATTATGCCCTTTAACACTTTCAGTCCTGGGGCTATATACTCTATCAACATCAATGAAGGAAGTATTGTACCAATAAGCTGATGTAAATTTATTGTAATATCTGAAAATAAACTCTATATTGGTGGCATTTTGTGCGGCATTTCTACAACGCCCATGGTCATTTCCGAAATGCTGATAGATCATAAAAAAATATAACGCTGAGAATTGAATAAGATGTAATAACATTATATTTAAAAAATACTTGTCTAACTTCCCGCAAGGGCCTAATGGCAAATAGAGAATTTTTATCTTTTTTAAGGCTGCCAGAAAAGAATGCAGAAATATGTATATATCTTCTTATAATATGTAATACCACGATAATTATGGCCATTTGGAAAGTGAATTATCTCATGTGTACAGCCCTAATATGGAAGTAATGCAGTTGTTTTTATCGTTCATTTGTTATGTCGTTGTTGTCTGAAACTTCTGTCATTGTTCACGTGAACAGCTACAGTATACTGGAGTATATATTTAATGTTCTTCTTCTGTTGAATCAATGGTAACATAATTTGGACTGAAACTTAGCAAATTCTACTATACCTTCAGTAACTTTATTAAGGTCGTGCAAGATGTCGGATCCAAAGGAAAGAATGGAAACACAGGTGGAACATAGTGAAGTGGCGTTTTTCTAATTCGCGGTACGGAATCACTTAAGTCATCTACAGGGACCAATTTTGCGAACGAAATCTGTTCAATGATTTCCAGATCACTATAATCCGGTGAGGCATGGTGCCCGGTTGGGCACAGTTCTTGGAGTAATGTAGTGGGAGGACTACACAATTTGTGATGAACACACAACTTTACTGACCTTGGGGCTGAACTGAAAAACAAAGACTTCTAAAAGTTTTGTGTTACTAAAGTTCACATGTTATGTAAAACATGTTGTTTAGTCACGTTCTATTACATTCCGTGACGTCGTAGCTTGTACGTCTAGGCCCCCAAAAATGTGATGTCGAGCGTTTGTTTCGCTATCGCAAACAGGAATAAACTATAAAGTATTCAGAAAATGTAAAACTATGCATTTACATACCGGTTTATTGAAATTGATGTTTGTTCTGACTGTGCGATGGTGAAGTGGTTGAACTGGTCGCGCGTTGTTGCCCAGCGGAGCCTTCGGGGTTAACTGAGACCCTTGCATTAATCGACGAAGGGCGTACATCTAGACAAATAAAGTTATAATGGTAATATCTTTTTTTCACATAATAACATTAATATCATAATATAATGTATCATACGTGCCGAGTATAAGTTTGTATGCATGGCTTATCCTTGTGAATGTTTTAATATTGCTACTGATATTGAAACACAAGAATGAGCCATGCATTATTGCAATATTCGACATTTACTTTATTCTTCTTATCTCAAAACATATCTAGTTAAAATGAGTGTATTCATATGATATTTACGCGAGTTTGGTTGGAATTTCGAGTTTAACGTGAATCCAAAAATACTGTATCGAATCAATTTAAACTTTTTAGAATCAATTTAAACTTTTTAACATTAAAACGATTATATATGGCCTTACTGCAGCGTACGTCTGTCCGACTATCCATTCGTTAGTAACCTCACAAGCTAGATGACGCATAAATGTGTTTTTTCTTCTTCTTCGAATTATCCCGTTTCCTAATCTGTTAGGATTAGCGGGATACGCTACTTAAGCCTAAGAATTTGGCGAAAACACTGATTTTTACATGAAGCGACTGCCGCCAGACTTCTATAACCCAGAGGGAAAACCAGATCTTTCTCGCTCCAGATCTTCGGGTTTCCTCGCGATGTCTTCCTTCACCGCCGAGCAAGTGATTACAGATATGTATATAAATACGAAAATACGACTTTAGTCCTCACACCAAGATTCAAATCAGGCAGCGTCGGGTAAAGGGTCAATTCTTTATTCACTGGGCTATAACTACTCAGCCGTTATTGTTTATTTCCTTATTTTACAATTTTTTTGTTCGTGCAATCTTACCTCTTGTTTAGATATATAAATAGGTTTATTGAAGATGATCCAAACAGCTGTCTCCCAACATCCGGGGTGCGTTGTGGAACCCTCGTAGGTGAGATACTGTTGTGTATTTGGCAGTAAAGAACTTAGGGGCAGATGCTTGATGGGAAATGAACTACCTGTGAAAAAAACGTAATTTTCCATAAATAACTACTGTTTATAACATTCACGAGGTAAATAATCGTTCAGGTTAGCTGATGACAAAGGATTATTGTAAGCTTATTTAAGCTTATTGAAGATAGTTTGTTCAAAGTAACATAGCGGAAAGATGAAGTCGCCATTTGACTTTGGGAGCCAAAGTCAAATGGCGACTTCATCTAGTAAGTTTAAATAGAAAACAATAGGTATTATTTATGTCTTGCGGGTGTAGTTTTTCTGTTATAATATACGACACTTATCTTATATCTTCACTTCAAGTCCCTTGCTGGGTAGGTAGAGAAAAGGGGTTTTCATGTTAAAAAGATAAAATATTTACCAGGGAAAAGTTATCAACTAGATCTGATCCTATACGTAACATTTAGTTTAGTATATAGGATCAGGGATATTTTGTTGCGCACTTGGCCGATTTTTTATGTACTATAATATGTATTTACAAAAAAAAAAATCTATTCAGGTATGTCCATCAGTTGTCTAGTAACCATAGCACATGTTTTGCTTAGTTTGGAACATTGTTTACAAGTTATCACCGTGTTCACATGTAAAGAATGTTTCATTAAAAAAAATCTAATTTACACATTTGTACTGACCCCTATAATTGACTTTGTTGAATGCACTTGTGATCAACCTCAATTCCTTATTTGTAGGTTCACCGATCTGCAATAAAACCATTTTATTATTTCCAATGAAATATTCACATATTGCAGGCATGTGCATGCATACATGAACTGACGAGTTCGGTGGCGCAGCAATTAATAACGCGACTGTCTGTTTGTTGTAGGGCGCATCAAAGCAGCCCGTCTGGGGAAGTACCCCCACTTTACAGAAAACCGCTCTCTGGAGGGTTGTTGTTAGTGTGAGTGGAGTCATCAGTAAGCTCGTAAGGAGCTGTTGTGTTAGCAACAGAGATGGCATTATGCGGGTGATACTTGATGTATTACCAGCGTTCATAGGCTACGGTAGTCGCTTTACATCCGGCCTACCGACGTTGTATAAAAAAATGAGTTTTTAATGCTCGTCTACACTAACACAATAGTATGCATATGACAACATTTTTAATTTTTTTTTTTATTGCAAAGGTATGGGGCAGACCTGCAACACGACTGGCAAATGAGGCTCTAACGAAGGAGTGGTAGGACATCCACCATACAGACGAACGTAGTCAACTAATAATTCCTTGGTGACTTGTATTACTGCGAGTAAGGTAACGTGAGAGTAACTATTTGTGTCACTGGTATCGATAGGCTACGTTATCACTATAGATTACGATGATTGTATATCCTTGTTTTCCGTCCGACATAGATACCTACTAGAAAATGCTGAGCAATTTAGTAAAATCTTACTAGTTCTGGTGACTAGCAGTCGCCAGTTATTTCAAGACAGCTGTATTATTCTAGCAGCAAAAATTGTCTGCAGCCTAGACATTTTTCAACTGCTGCGCAAAACTTGACAGTAATTTAAATTTTTCCACAACCGTCGAGGATAAAATAGGAAGTAATAAATGTTAATACTCACTTGTACCATCAGTGAAATCCCGACTACGCCTTGTGACTTATGCTGGGCTTCCGACATGTTGTGATACAGCTCCTTGTTGAAGCCGTACAGCTGGATCTGGACAAACAAATATTACGCTTTGTAAAGGGTTGCCAATGCGCTAGTACTCTCTGGTCTCGAAAAGCCCCAATAAACTTCGTTAACTGCTTACGATCACATTGAAGATATAGTTGTTTACATGCCAATATGTAAAGAAGATAAAAAAAAATGGTATAGAACTTGCTTCTTTCTCAAAGATTAAACAACGTTAATGTTATATTTCGGCCCCAATAAAGGTCAAATGGGGTTTTCTACTATATAATTTTCTTTCTGAAGTATGCTTGATTTACCGACCACATAAAACTCGTACAGGCTTAGACTATTACACGACTGTTAAAGTGAGAATATTCAAGAGCTTTGCCTATTGAGTAATAAATATGAATCGAAACCGACCATTCACTAAAAGAAATCGACTTTAAGTTACCCTTGTAAAATATACAATTAAGTAATGATTTATATTTTATTCCACTAGAGAAAGGGAAGCAGAAAGAAAGTATATAGAATGGTATCTATGGTGGATCTATCTAGTAGTGATATTTTCTTTTTAATCGGTTTATACTATCAGTGAAATGTTGTGGGAATAGATAATTAAGTAAAGCTTCTTTTCAGTTACAAATACTAGAGGTATTTCTAACTGAAAAGAAGACGCTGGCAATCAAGGGCAATCGGGTGTGAAACTATAGCAGTCAAAATTAAGTAAAAATCCAATTTATTAGATTGAAATATGATAACATTACAGGAGTTGAGTAGTTCATTTGCAGGATACGCACACTTGCAGCGTAGTTGCAGTGCAGGAAATTATAATAGAATACACGTATTGGCACTGCACTATTCCTGGACGACTCAAATGACAAGCGTAAACGTGCAGCTGCAGGTTTTTAGTAGAATTGGCCTTCTTCTGTTTTTTGTTTGGCTTAGTGACACATCATTCATAAACTAAAAACAAATAAAAATGCGTCACAGGCAGCGCCGCCATAGCGCTAATCATTTGAATTTATTATATACACAAATGGCTACATTTGTTAGGAATCGTCACAATTTTTTCCCTACCGTACAGTTCATGACTAGGTGAGCACTGATAAAAATACTGCCAAAAAACTCAGGTATCCCTCTTTTGGTATCCAAACAAATTTACATAATTTATTAATTACATTATAATTGGATCGACTCAATCCCAGGCATTTTTATCATTAATATAGTCAGATACTTTATAATATGCCCTGCTACACAATTTGGCTTTAATAGTAGTTTTAAATTTGTTCATTGACAATTCTCTTATATTGCTGGGAAGTTTGTTATAGAACCGTATACATTGCCCCATAAAAGAATTACTTATTTTGTGGAGACGGCTTGGATGTAACACAAGATTGCTTATATCTAGTATTTATGTTGTGAGTATCACTTTTTTTACAAAATGAGTCTATGTTTTTATGGACATACAAAAGATTTTCATAGATATATTGTGATGCGACGGTTAGAATATTTATTTTTTTGAATTTTTCTCTAAGGCTCTCCTGGGGACCAAGTTTGTAGATAGCTCTTATGGCTCTCTTTTGCAATAAAAAGATGGTGTTAATGTCCGCGGAGTTACCCCAAAGAAGAATTCCTTATGACATAATACTATGAAAGTAGCTGAAATAAACTATTCTAGCCGTATCAACATCAGTGAGCCGTCTAATAGTTTTCGCTGCAGAACTTAGTTTTCCTGATAATTGTGTATTTTGCTAAAGTTTATAGACCAAGTTATTAGATAGATATAGGAATAGATATAAAAAATGTCTCAAAAATCTATAAAATATGCATCCCTTTATGCGTAATTTTACAGATATTTGAGATATAACTGTTACAATTAGAAAAAGAAAAGAAAATAAAATAATATTTGAAATTAACCTTAAATTCCTCCATACACAATTATAAATATATAGAAAATTACAGACAAACTTCAATGGTGCCCAAAGATGCAAGAGATGCTCTAAAAGTAAATGTTGAACTTAGGACTCTTGAGACGGAGGAATATTGTTCCAGCAGTGAGTGGCAGCGTACTTGAAACTATTTCGAAAAGTGCACATCCTAAGCGACCGGACATTCAGTTGGCTCACCGAACAGAAGATTGAATGCTGTGTAGTCACTTTATCACGAGATACAAATACACTGGTCTGCATCTTGTAATAAGTTCGCAAAAAACCTGTAATGAAGTTTGCACCTCACTTCCATCTTCAAGACGTCATGTTCATTGAGAAAACGCGTAGGAATTTACGCGTAGGAGACACTACTCGCAGGAACACGACAACCCTACAGTAAGTTGATAATTGCTTGCGATAAATACTTCCCCAGATGGGGCATCTTCGGGGCACGCTACCTTTCTTATAACACTCCTAGCAAGTGAAACAGACATGTTAATGCACATAAATGTCTATCCTGTGTGGAAATCGAAGCAACGAGCCTTGTGTTCAAGTATCCATTACTAACCACACCGGGGTCCTCATTTTTTATTTTTTTTGTATTCTTAAATATACAATATTGTACATTTAAAATACAGTACAAGAAAAGTAACGGCAATTCATGCGAATAATACGAGCGTTCACCATCGAACTCTCAAAAATTGCACCTGTAGTTTTTAAAGTCTTCTTCCATACGTAAAAGTGCCTTCTTCTTTGAACGTGAAAATCCATTTGTAATAATCGGACTTCGGGAGATCGCACGAAGCTCATAGCAGCCATGGCAGCGACGCCATACATCTACTAAGTTAGTCAATGCTTACATACTGTATATGTATACTTACAGCCACTGCTAGTTCGCATAAACTAATGAAGGAAATACAAAAAAGTAATTATCTCCACAGTACAGACGTTATCAATCCAGCCTGTATTCGTCTGCTACTGGACATTAGCCTCCCCTATAGAGAGTCATTCGCCTCGATTCTGAACCAACTGCTTGCATCAACTATAAATTTCTTCTGATCGTCGCTTCATCTAGTGGGGGGCCATCCCACACTGAGTGCACCAGTACGGGGACGCCATTCGAGAACCTTTTTCCCCACCGGTTGTCGGTCGACCGGCCCGCTGCCACTTCAACTTGCTTATTCTTTGGGCTATGCCCATTTCCATTAGCTCTACTACGGATATCCTAATTTCTAATTCTATCTTGCAGCGAAACCTTGACCATGACCCTTTCCAAAACACGTTGAGCGACCTTGAGATTCTCTATTCGGCCCGCACAGTACAGTACAGTAGGTAAAGCAATTCCAAGGTTGGTGTGTTCCTGCGAGTGAGTAAGGTCGACTAATAAGCAAATGATCAATCAAAACGATAATTGAGATATCAATTTCAATGCTGAAATTTTCGTCCGTAGTACGTCTGAAATACAATTAATTAGGTTCGGCCTCAAGTTAGAAAATAATCAAGTGATGGGTCTCCGCGGCCGCAAAGGGCGCAGTTCAAATAATTCGACCAATTCCACTCCGGATAATAAATATCGAAATGTATCACCACTTTGTTAATTGGCATTATCGGAAATTCCTGGCCCAAGTTGTAATTAAAATTATTCGGTTGGCAGGTATTGTTACGTTGGTAGCTCGTCAATGGTAATCACTAGCAAGTAAGGTACACGTGTATGACCATTCCTTTTAAAATTGTATTTTTTTTATACGACGTCGGGAGGTATACAAGCATGCGGCCCACCTGATGTGAAGCGGGTACCGTAGCCTATTAACGCTTGCGATATATTAAGTATCACTCGCACGATGCCTCCTCTGTTGCTTACACAGCAACTCCTTGGGAGCTTACTGGTGACCTCACTCACACGCAGGAACATAACAACCCTCTAGGGAGTTGTTATTTGGCTGCGGTTTTCTGTGAGGTGGAGGTACTACCCCAGATGGGCTGTTTTGATGCGCCCTACCTCTCTTATATAATATGTGTAGTTTTAAATTGCAATTAATTTAAATTGTACTTCTTAAGGAATTAATCTTTAGCTTAGCGTTATCCCGAGCACTAAAAAGATGAAGATTAATTGTTTAAGAAAAATAATTTAAATTAAGATCTGTAGTATAGTTTGGGGCACACTGCACCGTACCTCTGATTGGTTAGTGTGATCTTAATTTATATTCTCCTTCTTAAGGAATTAATAATCTTCTTCTTAGCTTTATCCCGTTTCCTAATTCATTAGGATTGGCGCCGCCCGCTATCTAAGCCTAAAGATTTAGCAAAGATACTGAAGGCGCACATTACCTAACTAGTAATTTGTAACCAAGCGGGACGCTAGAGAGGTTAAATCCGAAAACACGAATTTAGTGGTACATGCTAGGATTCAAACCGGGGATCAACTGATCAATAGGGCGGTTCTTTATCCATTGCGCTATCACTGCACTTCTCTAATTCTTCAAGATTCGGTTACAATTGTGCCTGTCATAAATTTGCCAAGTGCAAGCTCATCTGCTTACCTGAAGATTACTAATCCTGATCTAACATATACGTACTACATGAGCAATTTCCAGACTATGTTCTGTCTTATGGCCGTATGGAATACGAAATAATATGAAATCTTATCCTAACGTTTCCTAATCCGATTCATTCAAACCTCTCTCGCCTCTTCCATACTCATCAATCTCTTCTTGCCTGCTCTTCCATTTCGGGTGCTTTTGATTTGGCCCTTTACATCACCAGTTTGATCTATATGTGTGCGTCTAGGGCGGACCCTACCGATATCTCCATTCACTCTTGCCCAATACAGTTATTTGTAACTCTATTCTTATTCATTCATTCTAAAGGACCAAGCCATCTCAGAGTAGACCATACTATTTGAAATTTTTGTCGCTACATATTTATTTTTATTTATTTATTTATCATTATAATTGGATAGAATCCATCATCTTTCATTTCATATATTTAGTTCAATCAATCATTCTCACTTTACACATACTCCTTAGCCCTCTCATTTATATCAGGTGTAAGGAGTCTTATCACATTGTTACCATCAATACTAAAAATTCTACGAATGGTCACCAAATTTAGTAATTATTAAACATTAAAACGTTTGTATTGAACAAAGTTTCTCCAACCTCTGGAGTCCAATAATGTTTCGATAAGGCTGCAAAAGTTTAGGTGTTAATTTGTAATGAAGCAGTTTCAAAGTAAACTTGGAGAGAGTCGCTTCGGAAGATTGTTTTAAAAAGGAATGGATTGCGAATTAACTTTTGTGGGTAAATAAAAAAAAGATTTATTTTATAGTAAAAATATTCTTCTTCTTTGTGTCATCCCGTTTCCTAATCCGAGATGGGCGGGGTCCGCTACCTAAGCCTAAGGATTTGGGGAAAATACTGTTTTTAACCAAGTATTTCTTAGGGTAGGTCATACGTCTTTCTAAATATACTTTCTTGGACGTGCGGGCGGAAGAAACGTGTTGTGTACGTATTAGTATTAATGTTTTGTAATTCATAGATATTAATCCCAGTTATTTCATAAGCGTGCACGGAGATACGGAGAGAGAATGTGTGGAAAACTATTGGGCTATTTTAATGAGGTCTGGAGAGATTATTGGTGCAGGGATGCACGCCTACCATAACCATAACATCTGATTATCGCTTCCGGGGGCGGCGACTCGCCACTCACTGGATGGACTCCCGAAATGACTCCCGAAATGCTTGGCTTCAAAGGTGACGAGAGGTGTGTTGCTCTTTCCCTGAAGTTGATTATTATGTGTTAATTACTATTATCTTAACCAAAGTTGACCTTCTAAACTAGTTTTAGTTAAATGCTCATATACTGAAAAAGGTTTATACTATTTGACTAGTTTTATGCGAGTCGAGTATTTTATCAATGACATTAAAAACAAAAATACACAAACCACTTTCTTAGTAAAAAACATCTGGTGTTATTTACTATCTTAGCCAAAGCAAGTGTTTTTCAACAAACGATATTCTGGCTGAATAAATATTCGGACGCAAGAGCACAGCCATATTTCACGCGCATAATGTGTGTGTGAAAAACTTAACGTATGGATGAAGGAGTAAGCTCCCCAGGAAGCTCTTAAAGAGCTGTTGCGTTAGTGCGATTGATAGTTTATTTATGCAAGCAAATAGGCTACAGTAATAATTTTATATTATGTGGATAAACGATTCCGTCACAAAACTATTTTCTCAAATGACACAAATTACTTTTAAACATATACACACATCAAAAGTGTCTAGGGATCAACATATATTTTTGCAATAACTTTTCTCCTGATTGATATTAATTAAAATTTTCTTTAAGGATTCATCAAATAAAGTGTTTTCGTTTGTCTACAGTAACGATAAACCAAGTCACCTTTGCATTAATAAAGAAATTTGCCATTTTCATAATAAAGGGATTTTTGACATTTGAACCACTAACATTAAAGTTCGAAAAAAAGACTGAAATAACAGTTTTCTTTAAAATTTTATTGGGTAACTTAAACAATTAATAATCCGTGTTTCTACCGCGAACACTAACAACACAAGAACATCGGTTTGGCATACTCAAAATGAGTTCATCCAAATCACGCTGTGGAATGGCCGCCCATGTTCGTTGCAACAACAAAAAAAGGTCTTCTTGCGACTGGATACCCTCCATATTCGGCAGAGCTCTTCTCTGTAGCATATCCCATGCATGCTCAATCGGGTTCAAGTCTGGCGACTGAGCAGGCCAGGGCATGACATTGATGTTAGCTGCGGCGAGAGTCTGTCTTACAACTCTTGCGGTGTGCGGTCGTGCATTATCATGCATTAACTGAAATAAGGGACCGATTTGCACTTGTAGAGGAACGATGACGTCTGATACAATCGTCTCAGCATAAATTTGAGCGTTGAGGTTGCCTCTGATCCAAATCAACTCAGTTCTTCCGCCGATCCAAATACCCGCCCATACCATGATGGTTCCACCACTATAAGGATGGACTTCCTGGCAGGATTTTAATCGCTGTTGGCGTCCAGGGGTTCTCCAGTGTCTTATACGTCTTGTATACGGTCTCATACCAAAACGAGACTCATCAGAAAAGCACACGAAAAGCCATTGTTCATCTCAAGAAATCCGCATAAAAATGCTTGATCCCTAGACACTTTTGATGTGTGTATTTACAGCTTCATATGTAACTTATTTGAATTAATGTTTATAACATATGTATGTATAAACTAAACTCTTCTTCTTAACCTTATCCCTTTTCCCCTAATCCATTAGAATGGGCGAGGTCCGCTACCTAAGTTTAAGGATTTGGTGAAGATGCTAATTTTACATGAAGCGACTGCCGGCAGACCTCCACAACCCAGATGGAAAACCAGATCATTCTTAGGTAAGGGTTTCCTCACGATGTTTTACTTCACCGCTAGTGATAATTATAAATTACAAAGTAGGTACATATATCCGAAAACACGTATTTAGTGGTAAATGCCGGGATTCGAATCGAGGACCTGTCGGTAAGGAGGTCGGTTCTTTATCCCCTAGGTTATCACTGCTCATGCTATATATAAACTAAACTACTACCAAATACGAACAATTTCTAAATTAATTATAAATAAAATATTTTTTACGATATTTGTATTTTACAAAATAAACATTGTAAACTACAAGTTACTGTACAAATACTAACATAATCTGATTAATTATGTCACAAAATTCAATAATGTATTAATTAAATCGCCTCGCAGTGCGGAACCGAGCGGAATTTAATGTGAAATCGAAGACACCGGGATGTCAGGAATAGTTATCGAGACGTGGTCAGACGCCGCCTGCCTCAGGTATCTCTATTTTGTACCAGAAATGAACGGGGAATTTACAGCGCACAATTATTTACTGATAAACTGTATATTGAAGGTACTATAAACTAATTTACTGACACTGTAATTGAATTTTAAAGCTATGTTATAGTTATTATTATGTTATAGCTAAGATACTTTGCTGTATGTAATACAATGTCTATAAATAAAATAGATTGATTTGTTTGTTCATTAATATAGTGTGAATGACTTTAGGCTCATACGTACTTCATTAAATTGACATTTCCTATCAGGTATTCTATGGTTGACTGGAAGAAATCCCGCATGGGATAAGTCCGCCATTGTACAAACAATATTTTATCTATATTTTGTTTTTCTTTGTAGTACAATAAAGATTATACAAACAAACAAACAAACAATGTCTTCAAAATGCATATCAAAAAACCGTTTTAACAAGACCTACTATAGAGTTATTTATTTATTTATTTATTTAATTTCTCCACAACTATAACGACAATTTACAATGTTATACTTAAATACACAAACAAAATATAGCATGGTGATGTAACCATATACAAGTATCAACACATTAAAAATATAACAGCCACGTTGCGGAGAACTGGAACTAGGCATCCGAGGAACCTGTATCACAGGTCACCAGGTCTCCAACCGGTGTTGTTCTATCTATCTATCTATAACTTCACGCCAAATCCCTTGCGGGGTAGGCAGAGAGAACCGAGCGCCACGTGACTCGATCCTTACATATCTCACTCGCTTCTTTAACATTCATTGCTCTTCTTATGCACGCTCGCCGGTTTCTAGGGCTCCTGACATCACCTTCTGATAGAACACGACCAATTTGGTCATGGTAGGTAAGTCTTGGCCTTCCCCGGCTCCTACATCCTTCCACTTTTGCATTGTATATCTGTTTCGTCATTCTTTCATCTTGCATTCTTTCTACATGCCCGAACCATCGGAGCATGCCTCTTCTTATTTTAACACCGACGCTCTCTTCAGACCAACTCTATTTCTAACATCATCATTGCGAATACGGTCTACAAGCCTTACGCCACAAATTTTGCGCAGCGCTCGCATTTCAACCGGTGTTGTTTCAACTATTAAATGCAAACATGTCTCAATTAAATGTTACAAACAATAAACACTTATTATGTTATATCAAGACAATATTACGTATATTATAATATATTACATTTTATCATACATGCTCATATCTACACAAATGTGATATCTCCTGAAGTGCCTAAAAACAAGTTTCCTGACATTAATAGAATTCAATAAAACTCACTTAGGTAGAATAGAGAAGCATGCTATGTTAGGTAACTGGGGGAAGTAAATGTTCTGTTTCGTCATAGTTCAATTTTAACAGTAGGTTCTGTGACTTTTTTCTTGCAGGTGTGTTTGAGATTTGGGTAGATAGAAATTTTATGGTTGATATGTTTGTAAAGAAATGGGCCTTGGGGTTGATGAATATGTAACTCGCTAATACCTATATATGTACTCGCTAATATATGTTTTGTGTATATATGTGTTTTATTTACATGTGTTTTGTATTATACTGGCATAAATTTATAGAAATACCTATCTGAATGATGTTTTTATAAAAGATTTTTATTTCGGTATTTTTTCTTCGCGAATAGTAGTTTTCGAAATGGTGGTAGATTAAACAAATACTATGCGAAATTGATAATCTATAACTGTAAAAATCTCATGCCACGGTGTTTGTGGTTGTACTCCTCCGAAACGGCTCGACCGATTTTTATGTTTTTTTTTTTAAAGTCGGTAGGTATGAGAATAGGTCGTAAAGATTATTTAAAAAAAAATAGAATCAGTTGAAAATGCGCAATCTTGCATTGCCAGAGGAACACCTGGCTCGTCAATTATATAACAATTCATTTTTTTTTTTAATTTATCGGCCATTTTGACCGTGTTCCTTAAGAGATAGGAGCGGTGTTCCTGAACATTCCTATTCTACTTTTTTATGCTGAATCCGAATCTGAAGTCAAAATTCGAATATTCGAAAAACAGCAACAGACAAACGCACGGACAAACGCACGGACAAACGCACAGACAAACATATAGAATTCATATAGGAACGGCGATTCTGAAAAATTTATAATATATAATTTATATGGTAGAACAACGTTTGCCGGGTCAGCTAGTATACAATAAAATTTAATTTTAAAGAATTATACGAACTAACATAATTTAGGCTGCGCTATCTTTAAAAAGAAGTGATGTTCTGATGATTACAACAACACGTTAATCCATTGTCATTATAATGATGGAGTACGATCCAATCGCTCTTCGATTAGGTGTATACTGTGTTCCTCTAGCCTGCATTTCAAGCCAGTACTTAAAGCCTCTCCAACAAGACCACTGGCTTAAGTTATCGATTGTTGCCAAGCCATCAACAATAGCAGAGACCAATGGTTTAACGTAGCCTCTGCATCTTAATCTGTCCATGGACAGGCTATAAGTCAATATTACTTAACTAGTGCGTTGGTTTCGAACTCCTTTATAATGTATACCTAATGTACTCGTATATCTTCACGCCAAGTCCCTTGCGGGGTAGGCAGAGAGAACCGAGCGCCATATGACGCGGTCCTTACATACTTCACTCTTATACTATACTCGTATACTTCACTATACCTAATGATCAATATAATAATCATGATCAGGAATTAAAAAGCATTATCTCAAAATACTCACTTCCCCGGGAAACGTGTGATGGTCTATCTGATGCTCAGACCCTCGGTTATCTTCCATTCCATAGTGAAAGTATATCTCTTCGAACTGGTATCTGTATGAGAGTGGTCCACCGCTTATGTTCACCTGGTGTTTGGAATCTTTCTCCACTCGGAAGACTAAGGACTGTCCAGTATTT
This sequence comes from Pyralis farinalis, assembly GCA_947507595.1. NCBI lineage: Eukaryota > Metazoa > Arthropoda > Insecta > Lepidoptera > Pyralidae > Pyralis > Pyralis farinalis. The sequence goes on along the minus strand of OX382258.1, from coordinate 9,970,605 downwards.
TGGAGTACGCCGCTGACCTGAAAAAAAAATCTTTTTTACTTTTAGGGTTCTGTACAGGCAGGGCAAAATGGGATTTTTGTTACTCTGGCAGGCCGTGTATTTGTTTATCTGCTGTAAGTGCATCTAAAAGTCGTGGTTCTCTAGCTCCTAATCTAATTCGAATTCAAAATTTTTGAAAGTATTATACTTGTATAGAATGTTTAGCCAAAATCGAAACTTTGATTAAAATCTTAACTAAAGTATTTTAAAAAGGACTTCATGAGATTTAAGAAGAAACAGAAAGAAAGAAATGATTTATTTTTACCCTAACATTGGGGCGTTAATATTTCCCATTAAATTATACCATTTCGTAAAAAGTATATACATTGATATCAAGGCTGCAAAAGTAGATAATTGATAAACAAGTAGAATTTGATATATGAGCTGTAAGAAAGAATTTCAGTAATAAGATGTCAGGTCAGACTTACATAAAAAAGTACTTTTAACAAAAAAATGCAACGAAATAAATAAAACAACTAATATTAATGTCGAAAGCTATATTATTTATGTTAGAGCAATTAGTGAAAGAAAAAGTAATCAACAGTGAGAACTTGTAGCCTAGTGACAATAAGAAGAAGACCATATTCAAAACTTGCGCTAATAAGAATCGTAAAGAATGTATAAATCTTTAGCATATGCTTATTTGTAATCTAGTTTAAATTTCGAATATTTATTTGATTCCCGCCCGTAATTGCGTAAATTTGCGTATTCTTTTTCAAATGGAATTGGAATATTTGCGTGCATAATAAACAAACACTATTTCTTTTTAATCTACAAAAAGAAAATAAAGAATGTTTAGTAATGTTGTTTCTTTGTATACCACGCAACCTTTATTTATAAACAAATATTAAAAACTACTATTCCTATCAATATTTTAGCTTATGCTTAAGAAAGCGTATAAAGCAAAGCGGCGCCCTCATTTTGTTTTTATTTACAACGCTGAATTTAGAACAATTCTAAAAATGAGAATTTTTGGAATTTTTACATAGAGCAACCGCCGTCTGACCTCCGCAACCTAGAGGGAAAACCCGATCATTTAGGTATGGTCATACGTCATTTGAAATACAATCCTCTCCCCCCCGGACCGCTGTCAAGCGTGGACGTGCCCACTAAGTGCTGTTCTAGTTACTGTCGAAAATCTAATTTTAAATTCAAAAATTGTTTTGTTGGTGAAGTTTGTTGCTCGGGATCGATCTCGGACTGCCGGAGCGAAGGAGTGTGGTTTCTACCGCTGAGCCACCGCGCTAGTGAACTGCGACGCCGAAATTAAGGAGCTCTTGCTGACGGCTACGACAATTATTGGACTACGACGTATCCGCTACGAGTGCCTACGAGCAACACTGCAGCACGGCGCTACGAACCATACTGTGTGACTACGCAGCCTATAGAAGAGCAGTTTGATCCAGAGTTATTCTTCTGTCTTCACTATGACGACACCGCGCTCTCCGATACAACCTATTAATCGCCCGAGCTTGAGTAAGACTCCGGCTACAGGTTTCGGTTCGGATCCGCATCTTTATGGCACGTCTCAGAATCTGGAAGGCGGCGACCCAGATTTTATTACTCGTAGAATGAAACGCAAACACAATGAGGAGTCACTGGATTCTGAGTCAATATTAAGCCAAATGAAGGAGATGTTCGCTGAATTTGAAAAACAGCAGACAACTAAGTTCGAATCTCTGAGCGCATCCATTCGGTCTATTAGTGAACAAAACTCCGAAATACAAACGAGTCTAAACTTTTTATCATCGCGATATGATGAAATACTTGGAAAAGTTCAAATCTTAGAACAAGTAAATAAGGTGCACAAAAATAAAATTGAGATGCTGGAAAGTAAAATTGAGCAGTTGGAACGCGGCGCCCGTGCTTCATCAGTGGAAATAAGAAACATCCCTAGATTGACCGCTGAAAACAAACCACTTTTGAGGTCCCTGATCAAACAAGTGGGCGAGACGATCGAACATCCCTTGGTTGACTCTGACATTTGTGATGTATATCGATTGAAAACAAAAAAGGAGTCGAGCAACCATGTTGTGGTAAATTTCACAACAGCATCGTGCAAAGAGGGTTTCATCCACCAATGTAGATCGTATAATCGGGCACACAAAGACAAAAGACTGAGCACCGCACACTTTGGACTACCCGGCCCCTCCAGGCCCGTTTTTATTGATGAGTCCCTCACTAGCCTAGGGAGAAGGCTGGCATTTTTAGCGCGACAATTTGTAAAAGAAAATGGCTATCATGGCACTTGGACATCATACGGAAAAGTTTTTATAAGAAAAACCGCGGATTCGCCAGTGCTTCGGATTGACAGGGAGCAGGACTTCACAAGCATTGCAACGAAGTGACTAGCGGTAGCTAGTCAGCAAGTACCATTAATTCCTATTGTTTGCCTTTTGTTAGTTACCTTTTTTGTGTGTATATTACGCGGTCTACTCATCACTAAATTTCTTAATCTACTCGCGCAAAACTATTCCTCTTGCACAATCACTCCTTATTCCGTTCATATAGAAAAATCATCCAATACGCGCCTATATAATTTCCACTTTACATATTATACTCCTCTATTCATGTCAAGTTATGTGACTCTAAAGCTAATTTGTCCCGAACTCTTATTTATAAAACGTAGCCTGCCTAACTTATTTTATCATAAAACGGATTGTAAATTTAATCTGATATTCGCCTATATGATTTATAACATCAAAATTCGATAATACAAATGATATTAATACAGATCTCGATGATTTCTCTATAGCTCAATCCTCTATCTGCGAAATAGAGGATTGCTCTAATCTCATAAAAAATCCCAATTCAAGCCTTAAAATCTTACATCAAAATATTCGTAGTCTTAACCAAAATTTTTCAGGTCTACTTACACTTCTTCATAGGTCCAACACAGATTGGGAACTAATCATTTTGACAGAGTGCTGGCTACCGCATACTCACTATATTAACTCATTGAGTGGTTACAATTATGTACGTACCGAAAAAAACCTGACACAAAATGAAGGTGTGGTAGTTTATTTCAAAAATAATATGAGAATGAAGATCTTAGAACCTGACTTAAGCGATGCCAATTGCCTTACACTCGAAATTGATCCTAAAACGATTGTCGTTGCTATTTACCGACCCCCAGGTTACAAAAATAAAAACATCTTCTTACAATCACTCAATAATCTTTTAGTCAACTTACATTATACCAACATTATTGTCGTAGGGGACATCAACATTGACATTAAATTAAATAACTCTGATTCTGATTCATCAACATATCTTGATATGTTGGCGTCTCATGGTATATTACCAGCTCACACTCTTCCAACTCGCAATACTAATTGTTTAGATCACGTTATGCTTAAAAGCAAGCTTCCTGCACATTGTTACGTCTCAGAAACATCGATAACGGACCATGACTCATTGATATTTGTACTTGATCACCAAAAACAGCATGAACCAAGTGTGCTCTTTTCGTCCAAATCAATTGACTATGATAAACTTGATATTGATATGCAAAACTTAAATTTAACCCCTATTTTTCATGCTACAGACGCTAATATCGCTACTTCGTGGTTAGTTTCTGAAATAAACTCTAAAATTACTGCCAATACTAAAACCATTACAGTTCCTAATCGTAAACGGTTAAAAAAACCATGGATAACTTCTGGATTGTTGAGATGTATGAAGAATAGAGATAAATTGCACCAAAAACTTCGTAAATATCCCGAAAATGACGTTCTTAAGTTAACCTACAAAAGATACAGAAATTTTTGCAATTGGTTACTAAAAAAACTAAAGAAAGACTATGAAAAAGATGTAATTCAAAAGGCTAATATAAATAATAAAAAACTTTGGGACGCGATAAAACAATGCACTAATCTAAAAAATACAAACCATACTACATCAGATCTTATATCCCCCTCTAATCCTAGTAACTCTATTAATAATATAAACCAATATTTTGCCTCGATTGGCAAGAACTTGGCTGAAAAAATACCTACTAACGATTGTCGGAATAATACACCCCAAATTCCTCATCACTCATCCTCATTCTTCCTAACTCCTACGGAGGAATCTGAAGTCAGAGATATAATTCTTAGCTTAAAAAAGGGTAACTCCGCAGGACGGGACAACATATCAGGCAATTTCCTTAAAAGGTATCACCATATATTGGTTCCACCACTAACCTACATCTTTAACTTGATGTTTTCAACGGGCACATTTCCAAATGATTTTAAATTTGCAGATGTAATTCCAATTTACAAGAGTGGTGACAGAGGCTGTGTCAATAATTATAGACCTATATCTATACTTTCTATCTTGGCGAAGGTAGCTGAAAAGCTAATAAACAAACGTTTCGTCCACTACCTTGAAAGCAACAAACTATTATCAAATACACAATTCGGTTTTCGTGCTAACGTCTCTACAAATGACGCAGTACACAACCTGACTGACTTTATTGTTGTTAAACTAGATGAAAAAAAGAAAGTCATAGTAATATTTTTAGATTTGACCAAAGCTTTTGACACAGTCTCTGCACCACTTCTCTTAAACAAACTAGAAACTTTTGGAATTCGCGACGTCCCTTATAAACTTTTCATGGATTATTTATCTAACAGACATCAGAGAGTTAGGATAGGCGAATACACAAGTTCTGATTTACCTATTAATTATGGTGTACCGCAGGGTAGCGTGCTTGGTCCCACACTCTTTCTCACATTTATTAATGACCTTTGCAATCTCCAACTGCCTAATGGTAAAATTGTAGCTTTCGCAGATGATACTGCCTTAATGTTTTATGGAGATACTTGGGATCAAGTCTACGACTACGCTCAAAGTGGCTTTAATAAGGTTTACGACTGGCTTATAGGTAATGCACTGACACTTAACATTGAAAAAACCAAATATGTTCCTTTCTCCTTGAGAAATACTCAAAAGCTCATTCATGAGAATTACTCGATAACAGCCCACTATTGTCTTGATCGGCAAGTATGCTCATGTAACCAAATTAATCTGGCTTTCAACGTTAAGTATCTGGGCATCATGATTGACAGCAATCTCAGCTTCAATCTGCATCTAAATTTATTAACAGCTAGAGTCCGAAAGTTAATTTTTATCTTTAAAAATCTACGCCACATTGCTAACTCTGAAATCATCAAAATGGTGTATTCAGCCCTGTGTCAGTCAATTCTGAGCTATTGTATAACAGTATGGGGAGGTACACCAAAAACAAAAATGCTCCAACTTGAGAGAGCTCAAAGAGCAGTACTAAAGGTATGCTATTTCTTGCCGTTTCGCTTTCCAACAACAGATCTATACTCTCTCTCTAATGTTATGTCTGTAAGGCAACTATTTATCCTAAACACTGTCCTGAGACAACATTCTCTACTTACATTCAATCCCTCTATTAATTTAAACAAACGTCTAAAATATAAAACTTGCCGATTGGATTTATGGTCTACTGCATTCTCCCAGAGATTTTTTGGTTTTCTTGGCAAATATTTATATAATAAAATCAACAAAATTCTCGTAATTTATCCACTGACCAAATTTAAGTGCAAAAGAGTTACTTCCACCTGGCTAAAATCACTAAATTATGAACATACAGAAAAGTTACTAGTTATACCTACTTGATGCTATTGTTAATACAAGACATAGGTATTTATTTTTTCTAGTATTTATTCTGTGCTATTCTCGATATAATACAATATGAGGCCGTACGTCACATGTTCTATAAACCTCAAATTCCATATATAAAATTAAACATACCATTCCCTCTCTACCTACCTAACTGCTGATGGTGATGAGTATTCTGATACTTAAAGCTTAAATCCTTTTGAAATGTTATTTTCACTTTGTAACTCCTTAAGAGGTATTTACCTACTAATTATGTACTTGGTCCGGCGTTGGAGAGGCTGGTAATCTGTCATACAGGTTTTCCTAGTACAGAAACCAGTCTCTCACATAGTCTAACTTTAATGTAATGTACATCTTAATCATTTCATATGTAATTTCTGTGTGAGAGAATAATAAAGAATTTTTGTATTTGTATTTGTATTTGTACAATTCTTGGATGTGCGAAGATGTTTTTTCTTCACCGCCGAGCAAGTGATAATTACAAATATATGCATCAATGTGAAAACACAGATTTAGTGGTACACGCCAGGATTCGAACCGGGAACCGGTTGGTCACTAGGCTGGTGCTTATCGACTAGGATATCACTGTTCTAAATAATAAATACAGAAAATGTCTAATAAAAACATAATTATGGTTCTACAGCGCCAGTGTTGAGCGTTTTTGGAATTGGTCTTAAATTCATTATTGATAATAAAAACAAAATGAGTGCGCCACTTAGCTTTATACGCCCTCTTAAACCAAACTATTAACGTTTTTCTTTTAAGGATTGTTTCAATATAAAAGATAAATAAAAAATAAAAATGATTTATAAAAAACATTACTGAAAGATATATGAGTATAGTATAGTATGAGTAGAGTAGAGTATGCTATTGCTATTGCTCTACAAGTTGAGGTTATAAAAAACATTATTTTACTGCACTGCTGGCTGGGCGAAGGCCAGAGTCACATAGCTATTGCTATGACATGGCTTAGCACACGGGAGAAGAACGTTGGAACTTTCTGTGTCTATAGAATCAGAATAGTAGAATATGCTGTATTTGAAATTTAGGCATATAAAAATATTATTGTTATACAAACACAATCCATACACAATACTCGTATACGTAGTTGCAAATAAGCTAATGAGTAAAACAAAATAATAATCAACAAAACAAATTGAATGTTAATAAAACAAATTTGATACGTTCTTACAAAATGCTATGCTATAGCTTTGTACTCAAAACTACGCTTGAATCAGGTTTTGTGAAGAAATCCCCAACATTTTTTACAAACACGATCGAAGAGTAATTTTGAGTATAAAGCATAGTCATAGCATAGCATTTTGCACAGACTTATTTGAATTACCATTAACACAAAACCCCAGTTATTTTGGTTAAAAAACAATCCATCAAAATGGGTGTTATTTCAAAGTTGTAATATCGTAAGAAACACCATAACGAGTAGTTTCTATGGGCGATCCTATCAATCAATGGTCTTGCCTTGATTAAAGCCTGAAGTTAGTGCGCTTTGTAAGATGACATATTGCTCGTTGACACGCGAAGAACGCTCTACAATGACCTACAGAAGACTGGAAGCGCTATATTTAAGGAGTTTTATCACGCACTGTGTTGGAGTGTGAAGCGATTTGGTTATTAAGTTTGTGTGAAAGAAGATTGTTTGCAAAAGATAAAATAATGGTATACCTCTTGACAAATGACAAATTTGCCATTTATCTAGATTACAAATGATTAATTCTACAAAAGACAATGTTATAGAAATCTGTTTTAAAAAGGACTAGTAATAATAAATTATTATTTATTTTTCTAAATAGGAGTATTATCGTTTAAATATTCGAAAGAGATCGAATGAATAGAATATTGAGCCGATTCTCAAATATACATTTTATTTACTTTAAAAAGTATTAGCCAGTTTTAAAAAGTGTGAACGAATCTTCGTGAAATTTGCTAAATATCATTATTTTGAATCCAGCATGCCATTTCTGGAAGTCTCTTTAAATTAATATTGAGACGTCTTTACAAGCATAAACAAAAAATTACGAAATAGTAACAGGAAATACAGCCTTTGTACAAATAAATGAGTAGATTTTTAGTAAAATAAACTGTTCAAAAAGTTTAATGATAATTATTATTTATTAACAGTATTAATTCTGAAAATTACATACTAAATAATTTTACAAATAATAATTTTTAATTTCATTTTTATTCTCTCACATAGGACAATTTAAATACAATAATAGTTATGAAAAGATATACATTTCAATTAGTTTAATCTGTACGAGAGGCTGGTGTCTGTACTAGGAAGACCTGTATGATGGATTACCAGCCTCTTTGTCACTGAACCAAATAAATAGATTACATCTATAGCGTACAACATAACTTTCAAGTATCTTGAAATTCCCTTGTAAACAAAGTCTATACTTCAAAAGTTCAGATAGTTTCTTTTTATTTTAGATACCTACTCGTACAGACTTGAGGCAAAATAAAAAATCTACTGACTGTTAGTAAGCAACACAGGTGTTTCTTCGCCTCACAAAATAAATGAAAGATTTTCACGAATTCTTCAAACAGTATTTCATAATTCTAAATACATTACTGAGCTCTCTGTGCTGCTAATACAGCAACTCTTTAGGAGCATACTTGCGACCTCACTTACTAGTAGAAACACAACAACCCTACGGGTAGTTGTTATTTGGCTGCAATTTTGCACCACATGCCTGCATGCCTCCCGACGTTACACATGTAGCGCTTTAGGCAGTTGATATTTGTTGATATTTAACTACAGTCATGTAGGACGTAGATGCACTTTCTGGCACCCTATTTCTCTTTTAGTTATAGATAGATAGATTAGATTATAGTTTATCCACAGATATGAGTATATTATACAAGTAGGCATTACAACTTTGACGCCTATTGTAGGATAAAATATCTGTGTCACATGTTTGACTTCGTTTGTTAAATATCGGTTTTAGGGTTCCGTACCCAAAGGGTAAAACGGACCCTATTACTGAGACTCCGCTATCCGTCCGTCCGTCTGTTACCAGGCTGTATTTCATGAACCGTGATAGTTAGACAGTTGAAATTTTCACAGATCATGTATTTCTGTTGCGGCTATAACAACAAATACTAAAAAACAGAATAATTAAATATTTAACGGGGCTCCTATACAGCAAACGTGATTTTTTTGCCGTTTTCATAGATAATGGTACGGAACCCATCGTGCGCGAGTTCGACTCGCACTTGGCCGGTTGTTTTATTTATATCGGCTTTTATTTTAGTTTTATCGGCTTTAGAGTCAGAGCAGAGGTTTTGCATTGACTGTAAAGATGGCAGTGAGCCGCTTATAACTAAAAATCTTGGTGTATCTAGGAACTTTATGTCAGGTTACAATGTCGAGGTGTATAACTGCGTAGGTGTGGCCCGCCCTTGGTGAGTTCTAAAACTGTTTAGTGTTCGTGTACAAAAAACTATAAACTATACTGTAAATACACTACTGAAAGGACATACTACATACATAATACAGGAATCTACATATTGCAGATATGCTATGATATATGATATGCATTGCTACATATTGAGCTTTTTAGTATAATTAATTTGAATAAAAAAAATACTGCATTCAATTTATTAGTAAAGATTTAATTCTGTATTGTATAATATATTCCATATTATTAAGATTAGAAAAGACAAAATTGATGTAAATCTGTATAATGATAGTTTTGTATTGTACAAGCCTATGGATATATATATACAATATACGTCGGGAGATACACAAGCATACGGTCGATCTGATGTAAAGTGATCACCGTAGCCTATTTTTTTTAGTCAATTATCATTCCGAATGTATAAACTCAATTTTAATTTGAGAAAATAAATAGTCACTAATGACCATCTGATCCTTGGTTCGAATTCTACGTACCACTAAATTCGTGTTGTCGGGTTTATGTATATATTTATCACCTGCTCGGTAGTGAAAAAAAACACCGTGAGGAAACCCACATATCCAAGAAATTATATATCGAAAGACGTGTGACCTAATCTAAGAAAGATCTTGTTTTCCCTCTGGGTTGAGGTCTGACAACAGTAGCTCTATGTAAAAAAAATGTATCTCCGCCAAATCCTTAGGCTTAGGCAGCGGACCTCGCCAATCCTAATGGATTAGGAAACGAGATAACGCGAGGGAGAAGAAGATAGCCATCCATACTTATTACCAGTCTTTCCTAACTTTAACCTTACTATATATAATCTATCTATAACTTCATGGCAAATCCTTTGCGGGGTAGGCAAAGAGAATCGAGCGCCACGTAACTCGATCCTTACATACCTCACTCGCTTCTTTAACATTCAATGCTCTTTTCATGCACGCTCGCCGGCTTCTAGGGCTCCTGACATCACCATCTGATAGAACATGACCAATTTGATCGTGGTAGGTAAGTTTCTACCTTCATCAGCTCCTACATCCTTCCACTTTTGCATTGTATATCTACTTTGTCATTCCTTCATTCTGCATTCTTTCTACATGTCCGAACCAACGGAGCATGACTCTTCTTATGTCAACACCGACGCTATATTTAATATTAATAATGGAGAAATGTAAGTTACTTCGTATTTGATCGAATAAAGACACATTCTATAACTAATGTAACATCTTGATATACAAAAGTATTTATATAAATATTAATACCTAAACCTATGTCTATAAGTCCATGCACAATTATGAATTTAGAGTGAATTCCATGCAAGTAATGATATGCTAATATATGCGGTTGATAGCGAAGGCACGGACCACAGTGACACGAAGTGTTTTTGCGATAATAAAGGTAATAACATTATGTGGAAGACGTGACATGGATTGAGGATGTTCCATACGGTGTGTCTGAATTGGAGGGTTAATTGAATATATTTGGATATAATTGTTCCGTGACAAACTTGGCAAAAAGCTCAACATCAGAAACAAAGGGAAGAAGCATCATTTATCGTACATTTCATGTGTGTGTCCTCTGATTAAGTTTATACAATTTCAAGGATATTTTTTTTATACAACGTCGGGAAACATACGAGCTTACCGCCTGATGTAAAGGAACTTATATATATAAAATAATCTATGAGCGCTTGCAACACATTAAGTGCAGCTACTCCTTATAGTTTACAATGACCTCACACACTTGCAGCAACACTAAATCCTCCACGGAGTTGTTATTTGGCTGCTGCTCTGTGAGGTCGAGGTACTTCTCTAGACGGGCTGCTTTGATGCGCCCTATCTCTCTTAAATGAAATTTAACTTAAACAAAATCTCGAATAAATTTATACTGACGATAAATTTAATCTTTATGACCAAGTTAAAAAAAAATTATATTAACTATGTTTTGCCACGTTTAGCTTTAAGGAACAAAGACATCTTGTTTTAGTCCTTTTTTCCAATTACTATATTGTAATGGAAATTGACCAAAATATACAAAATGCCCCTTTAGTCGCTGAAAATGTATTCGAATACGCACTACATGATAGCAATGTGTCAATTTTTTTCTTTCGTCTCTTCTCTATACAATAATTATTATAATTATATGCTATTGTTTTTAGAATGAGGTGTCACGCTCTTTAATGGATGATGAGAGTGCATCGAGCAAGAGTCAATAGATATATCGGCAGGGGCCGCCCTAGACTCACACATATAGATCAAATTCGAGATGTGCTGACTTTTTCAGTAAAAGCACCCAAAACCATGAAGAGGTTGATGAGTGTGGTAGAAGTGAGAGAGGTATGTTAGGATCGGCGCAACTCTCTGCCTGTCTCTGCCTGCCCCAATGCGAGACTGGATGATGATATATATATATATATATATATATATATATATATATATGTATGAGAGTGAAAATTCACTTGCAACATCAGGGGCATTACTCGTAACGTTGCTGATCTTGTAAAACTTTCTACAAATTAATTTGTAAATTTAACATTTCCAATCTGTAAGAACTCAAAAAAATTCTTCCTGGATTTGTCCGAATACAATGTTTGAGGATGATGCCTAGTCACTGGTGAACGGTGCGGAACATAAAACAGCTCTGGGCATTATGGCGAACAACTCCTCTGAACACAACCCGAACAATACGAGTACAATTGGCAACACAAACTCTCGCTGTAGACTTAAGAATATCGTTTAAAAACTCGAGCCGTCATCAATTTTCACAGGTCGTTTAAGAACCGAATTTCAGAACCGTAATACAGGTGCACCCGTCCAATGATGAATAAATTTATTCAATATGCGCTCTTATTTGACGTGTTTATTAAGTAACTTGGTCACCTAAGAAGAAGGTTCTTCTTCTCAGGTGACTTCGAACTATAGTTGAAAATCTAAATGATAGGACTTCCAAGACTTGAGACAAGGGGTATGTCTGGAGTCGAGCAGCTATAACAAAACTGCAAAAGATGTGGCGTTCAATCGCATTGACAATTAATCAATGAATTTCTTCCAGACTCTCTCTTTTATATTTTCGTAAGATAAAAATTCTTTGATTTCTAGGACTGCCTGAAGAAAATTTACTTTCAGAGAATGCACAGATTTAATCACAGTTAATTCATACCGTCTCTTTTAAATTTCGAAAACACGAATGCTTTAAAACTACCTAGAGTAGGCACTAAGCCGATTAGTGTGTGTTATATGTCCGATTTATGCGCGCATCAGATTCACCTCATTTCATATTAATACAGTTGATTTATTTGTAGTTTTATAAAAAAAATGCAGTTTCAGGCTCTTCCGAGAACAAATTAGTCGAGTTTTATCAGAAGGTGATCTCAAAAAACCTAGAAATGGGCAAGCGATCGTGAAAAGAGTTAAGAGAATGTGTGATAATCTTAAAGAAGCAAGCGAGGTATGTACCGATCGTGACTTGTGGCGCTCGATTATCTCTGCCTACGCCGCATGGGATCTATCATAAACAATAATGTTAGTACATCATCTTTCTCGAGACGTTGATTTCAAAAATTGGTCGGCTATTTAAAGCTTTTTAAATAAAAAAATGTATACTAATTCCTGCACATAATTTCGTAGGCAAGCAAACATTTAGTTGGGGCGGACGGGCAGAACGATAGAATTTGCATAACAGCAACGCTCGCCATAATCCTATGCTAAAACATGGTAAGCGATAGCCGCTTACAGGTTTTTGCGATACACGACACTGTTTGTACAAAGTACCGTAGGTAGATTTTTGGAAAATTAAAAGTTTTTGATTTTCCTCTACACTAAACCGATTGATTATTTTAAGCTAAAAATAATCAGTCAACTGCCATTCATGCTTCGTTCTATTATGAATGTTGTATTAAAGTTTTTACGAATAAAGTTCTAAAATTGAAACATACCTTGAAAAAATAAAATATGTGCTTCTGTCATAGCATACAAAGTATTTGTAATTTAGTATTTCCAGTAATGTTTAAACGTAATCTAGGGCACATAATATTTCATCTGAGTATTTGTGTTAAAGAAAAAGCTGAGAAAATTCCTTCAATTTTAAACGTAAAACAAGCTCGCATATAGTTTGTAGGTACTTTTCTTAATTTTATAACACTGAGATATGCAATAAAGCGCACGGTCTGCTTTTTGGTAAGCAGTTGTCATAGTTTATGAATATTTGCAATATCATTTGTGCATTATTGAACCTGTAAAAACCTAATCACGCCTTTTTCAGAGAACGGCATGCTTTGTCCCTTGGGAAAATCTCAGTATTGAATTCATAAATTTTGAGTTCTCGGTTAAAACTTCTCTGAAACCGTACAATACTCAACCATTGCGGTTTCGAGAGGATGGGTTTTCCGCCGCTGTCTGAGAGATTGTGATTGCAGAAGGCAATTGTTGGCAACATATCGAACAATTCTTCAATGTTAAGGAAGAGAGAAAAGAGAGGCAAAATTTCTCCTTACGTGTAACGTTAGCATATGATTATCGACAATTCTCACTGGTCATCTCTGAATTAAGCCTCATCCCACTGAAGGGATACGCGTCTCCCTTGAACCGAAGGGGTTTAGAGCATACTCCGCCACGCTGCTTAAATGAGGATTGGCGGAGGCGCCAAAGCCAAGCCACGCCTTGTTGGTATTCAGGCACTCTCATCCAAAGGTAACTACTCCATATGCGATCTGACTTAAGATTTGTATAATATAAGTATTTGCCCCATGGTTTAAGTACTGCTTCGGTCTTTTGAGCACAAGTTTCTTGGACGTTAACTTGACTTTCTCTTCCAGTTTCTCTCCCCTGGACTGTCAGAACTGAACTTCGGTGGTGGTCTCGACACCAAAAATCCCGAGGCGAAGCATGAGGTGTGTTATTTAATTGAGGAACCACCGCAAATTCTCTTAACGGTGAGCACAGACTTGTCTTGATTGGGTTAAATTTGATCAAGTTCAATCGCCTCCAGTCAGAAATTTAAGCTAATGTATCCTCAATTTCAGACATGAGTTTATCACGGCTTTGTGCCACAAGGGAACGAGAGATGTTAGCACAGCCCGTATAATAAGTGTACCCAAGGCTGGTGTTCGCATATCAATAAATGCCGTCATTTGCCAACACATCATTATTATGCAGCAGAAGCATCATCGGGTATAGTACAAAACCCTGTGGGATGCCAGCATTGATATCTATTCTAACGGAGCAACTATCATCTATCATGGCTTTTATGAATATGTATACGATGGAATAAATAAGGTAGTTAAATCCCATCTTTGTGTACAGGAGAGAATCTTAAAATTTAGCTTGAAGCTATTCGCCGCCAACAAATAACATGACCCCGCTTTTTATGGACTCTCATAGGCTCACAGGGCTCATGGATGTTCCCATGGATATATTAAGCGAATCGAAAGGAAGTTATACAATAACGCGTACTTTATAAAATAATATATATATATATATATATATATATATATATATATATATATATAAAAATAAATAAATCACGAAAGTATTAGATACAGTTAATTTGTACAAATTATGTGGAAACCAACAAGCAGCTTCCTCCTGTCGATTTTTGTCACTCCCTAACTTGACAATTTATAAAACCGTCACTACTAACTCGCTCACTTACTTATACGTCTTCTTCTTATTTCATTATTCTAACTAAAATGAAGTATCCTTCAAAATGCATTTATTCCTATTTCAATCTAAGAAAGAACATAAGATTCATGTTTTTTTAATCAACTGAGGAGGCAAACGGGCTATGGCCCGACATCACGGACGTTGCTCACCAAATATCTAGTAAATTTATATAAAGTAAAGCGAAGTGAAGTTCGTGACACTATCTAAGTTTAAGGCACTAGTTCTATTAGGCACGCATGCATGCAATGCATTTTATGTTTCTTTTTATTTTTTTTAATGTATTAATAGCTCAAACGCTGCTCGGCTTATTCAGCATTTTTTTTTTCAATTTGTTATTACTCCCATAGGTTTCGCAAAATAAGCGTAAGATACAATTTTATATGTTGATACAATAGAATAAGAGACTAGTACCTTAGCTAGGTAGTCTGTATTTCAGTATTGTAATTATACACATAGCTGTATAATTAAATAAAATGAATTTAAAGATATTTATTATTATTTAAAGATATGTATTTCAGTATTGTAATTATACACATAGCTGTATAATTAAATAAAATGAATTTAAAGATATTTATTATTATTTAAAGATATGTATTTCAGTATTGTAATTATACACATAGCTGTATAATTAAATAAAATGAATTTAAAGATATTTATTATTATTTAAAGATATGTATTTCAGTATTGTAATTATACACATAGCTGTATAATTAAATAAAATGAATTTAAAGATATTTATTATTATTTAAAGATATGTATTTCAGTATTGTAATTATACACATAGCTGTATAATTAAATAAAATGAATTTAAAGATATTTATTATATATATATATATATATATATATTTTTTTTATCGACTTAGTGAGGGGCTAAGAAGCGATCGAAGGCATACCAGCCTAGGAATAGAAAGAGGAGTAGTTAGAAAGATGAAGTTAGGAAGGGGAGCAGCTTAATATCTTATTTGATAAATACGAGAATTCGTATTTAAAATGCCATGGTAATTATTACCTTATGCTTGTCGAACTGTATGTCCCGTAGCCATGGGTCCAGCAACAATTTATCAGGTTCGATGTTGACTGGGCTTTGTCTTTTACCTTTGTTGCACATGCTCCACTGAGGGTTGATGAGGCCCCAAAATCCAGGCCCTGTTAATAAAAAGAATAATCATGAACACATTTTATGGAATAGGTGTTGTCTTGAATTGTGGGTTAATTTTGCTTTTAGGGAAATAAGGAAAATCATAGACTATATTATATTATATAAAATTCTATTATATTATAACTGACGTAAAGTGAAAATTCAAACAAAATTGTATAAGTAATGATTTTACCAAATTTTTCTACATTTGGCCTTATTTGATACCAAATCTCTTGTATATTTCAATTTCTATGTCGGTCTCTAATTTTTTTGTATAATTAAAAAAATAATAAGAATACTTAATACTTATAGTAAATTATGCAATTTGTTCATTAGGGTTGATTCATTCACAAGTACTTGTTAGGCAATATCTAATTTATCTGTAATATCTATAACGTAAATTTTAAAACAAAGACGAATAGCAATGAAAGGAACAATGACGCCTAACTTATTCCCCAAAGAAATTTCTATGTGCCACTTTCTTGATACACACTTGATTGATAGAAAATTCAATGTACCTAAAATAGCACATGTACAAAAACTCAATGAGTAAGAAGAATACATAATACCAACCGTTATATGACAAAATACACAAATACATTACTCGAACTCTGTAATAAAATAAAAAAAGAAATAGATAACACAAATGATAAAACAATAGTATTCAACACTGTACGACAATCAGAATAATGAATAAACGATGTAAGATAATAAAATAAAATTCAATAAACAAAATTAAAATAAAAGAGTTCACCACCTGTCGCGATTGAATTGTTCCAAAAGATAGAATTTAAAAGAGATAGGTTATGTGCCATTTTTACTATGAGATGAAGCGGATTCCAGAGTTATATTTGAGATATTGAGATTGCAGAGTCATATGGCTTTTGCAGTAAATAAATGGCCGTGTTTGTTTTGTGGCTAGATAACAATTATGAGGTGCTATAAGATTAAATACAATCGTTCCTATGCATCTACTAAATATTATATCATGAAACCAATTCATGTACCGAGTAATATTGGGAGAAGAAGGCGTAGCTGAGTACTTCCGAAGCAAATTTTAAATTCCCTTCGGAACATAACTTTTCAACCAAACGAGACCGTTAATACCTATTTCTGCCCAGATTTGTATAGTGCAGCCAACAGTCTAAGCCAAAATAAATAAATAAAATTAAATACTTTAACCAAATAAAAATCAATTCTTGTACTGATAAATTAAAAGTTTTTATTAAACAAATTGAAATTGTGTTTAGACTCTTTTAAGCCTTCACTACACTACTTGCGAAGTTGGTTCGATGAAGTACTGGTCAAAATTGCCCGAAGTTGAAAGTAGGTGCCCATACACTCCTGCAACCTCGTGAAATGCTATAGCTCAGTAACCCCGCCCCAGCACGTTCCAATATGCACACTCGCGTATTATAACTACGTGCGTGTGTATCACTCGACGAAAAATAATAAAAAGAATGACAAATTAGTTCTATGAAATGCAGGCGCTTACGACGACGTCTAGATGCAATGCAACTGAAGCGAGCCGAGTAGTAGGACGCTTCGTGTTAGAACTTCGGGACGCTTCGAGTCCTTGGGACTCGGACTCAAAAACCGACAACGATCGTAAGTAGCTCGAGGCAAGTCGAGGTTGCACGACGCGCACCGAAGTGCCTCTACACTCTGTTATTCGCTTAATTTCGATCAACTTCGCGAGTAGTGTAGTGGAGGTTTTAGATATTTAACAAAGTCTAATATAAGATTACACAAGTATTCCAGTTTTCAAGTTTGAAAGAGGGAGAGAGAAAAAGAAAACGTCCTAGCATAATATTAGTCGTCATTAGAATAAAGTTATGTAGAACCTTCAAGAAATGCAATGAAGAGATAATCTAATTTTGATTTCTTAATATTTAATGCATTTATATAAATGTATTTTTAAGTTTATATGTTTATGAATGGCTCTTATGCAAATTGGACCAAAATCAATTCAATACCCAAAAGGAATAGTTTAAAATGATGACGAATCAGAATACCGCAGCGCGCCTTAATGTCCATTCAAGACCCTAATATAGTTCCGAGATATCGAATTCAATAGAAATTCGGGACACCGCAAAATTTGCCCATCACTGGGTATTGAATCGTGCGTAATGTGACATTAGGGTGGGCCCGCGTCGAGACTCTATCGGACATCATTAACCGGGTCGAAAGTCATTACCCGATGATAATACTCTGACATTTGATCGAGCAATTATACACAAACCCTTAGAATATAAGGTATATTTATGCTTACAAAATTACTGTAAATGCTGGAGCGTTTCTAGATTCTGCTATTAATACCGGATCGTCTGCATACGCCAGGAAGTTGACCACTGAGTCTCCCAATCGCATTCCCACATTAATATTACTTGTTCTCTATGAAGACAACTGTCCAGATACAGGATGAATAGCCGAGCCGATAGCACCCATCCCTGTCTGACACCAATGTTGATATCAAACCAGGGCGACAAGCTGTCGTCTACCCGCACGCATGATGTACAATCCTCATAAGTGGATTGCATAGTCACAAGTCACATGAAACAGGTCAACCGTCATCCTCATATCTGGGCAAAATGTTCCAGAGATTCTTTCTTACGGCTCTATTAAATGCTTTTTCGATGTCAACAAAACCGCAAAAAATCTTCTGATCTATAGCCAGATACTTCTTTACGACGTCTCGTCCTTGTTCATAAGTAGTCTTTCACGCTCCTCTTTCACTAAAGCTTTGGTTGCTTTCTTACATCGACGGTATATTTGTTGCTTCTTCTCTTTCATACCATCACTCTACACAATCCAGAATACCCCTTACGGTCTTCCAAAACTTCTCGAGCTCCTGGATATTAGTAGAACAAGTTCACAGAAGCATATGCAGCATCCAAAAGACTCGCATAATCCCCAATTTTATCTTAACCCAGAGAAGTCTTGGACCTACTAAATCGTAATCTTTCATACCAGTGGCCAAGCGAGATTAAAGCGCGATACCTATGCCAGCGCTAGCATGATCATAATGGTTCACTCCGGACCACAGGGCCGTCATGCGACCGGGCAGATCTTCGTTATCGCTTCGCTTTCGCTTGGTCTCTGATACACACAAAGCTTCTAGGCATCTCACGTTCATTATATCTATCAACTCCTTCATCTTATCTTGTAATCCACCTTTCACATTCCATGTGTCTATACGACACTCGGCTCTCCTCCGTGCCCGTCGCCTTCGGGCGCCCTAATCCATGCGACCATAGTGTAAGACTAGCAGAGGCGCGGCATCCACGCTTCTGGTACAAACCCCTGAATATTTGTATTATATTTGTAACTTGTTTATATTCTTTAAATATTTATGTATTTATATAAATCATCTTTGTGGTATAATAATCATATTGAAATCCTACACCAGTACACAATGGTAGAACTTGTTTATTTAACAAATTGTATTAATTACATATTATATTTATTTACAGGTCGATTAGGTTCCTTGGGTAGTTATGAAAAACCTGACTTTTCTGAAACACATTACAGATTCTAAGTCAGTATTAAAACTAAATATCTTATTATGTTGAAACTGTGTGAAAACTTGTTAATTTTGTAATTTTTTAAGATAATGTACTTAACAAATCATAGGGTATCATTTCTAGCAATTTATTTGCTTAGGTTAGCTTAGCATTTTGCGTTTGAATCTAGAGAGATAATGAATTTTTAGATTATTCAAAAACTTACTACAGAATTTAATCTTATTTGTATTTAAAAAATATTTGGTCCCTGTTAAGAAATTTGTAGATGTCACAAATGACTTGTAACACATATTAATTTCTTAATATAAATATTTATGTTCATTATGAGTACATACGTTTTAGTACTAAGGTATATACTACTAGTTATATCATTTTTCTGCTTTATAATAAAATATGTCAGCCGGTTGGTGAAGTAGTAGTAGCTAGAAGATAAATCATTTAATTTGCTTTTTTCTCTACTTCCACATTAGTGCGCCTATACATGTAAGTACATATGTGGTATAATAAGCAAATAAATAAAACTGATTGCCCTCATTTTAAAATTCTAAACAAATATTATTACAATAAATACTTTTGATGTTAAACCGCCAATAGTTCGTCAGGAAGAACTTGCCATATCTATATGTGACCTCGCCCTATCTTAAAAAGATAATAATGTGGGCTTATCTATTTTCAAGATGTCTTTTATTATTTTCAATAATCGTAGTAAATTCATGTATATGCACATTACTCCCCTTTAGTTTAATTGAAACTATAGCACGCGATGTGATATTATGCAATAATTAAAAATGTATGAACACAGGCTATGTTCAATAATTTATCTTACCACAAAAATCCCTTATGATAGTAGCATTCTTACTTCTTGTTAAGTTTTCCTTATTTCCTCAGCATTTTCAATATTTCTAACTATTTTAACACTATCAAACATCTTAATTATTAACGGTATAAATTGTAGTTTTCCGCTAGAAGTATTTTGAATTATATTGCTCAGATTAAGTCTAATAAACGACCCCAATTCATTGGCAATCCCTAGTCTAGCATTAAAACTACTCCACGGAAGCTCCCACTCAAAGGGCTGAAATGTGCGGGTTTCGGCTCGTCGGAGCATTGACTACCCAATATAATAATACGGGTGACCGCGTGCCATCATTAAGATGGTATCTCACGTCATTACCACGGTGTCATTACACGGATAGGCGGCTATTTGTCCCAGTTTTTCAGAATAGGGTACAAGATTGATTTTTATTCGAGTGGTCACTTGTGTGCTTTTAGAAACGTAACCCGATTTCTGATAAAATAATGAAATGGAGAGTGCGAAAGTACGCGTTTTTACGTCAAGCTATATGTTACTGACATTTCAGTCGCATCTTCCATTACTTCTTAAGAAACAATAAATTAAATAAATATATTTAGGCATATTGGTAGTTCAAACATTTACATAGTCAATCGTACGACTGATGCTTGTAACTATTTTATATTTATATATTATCTATTGTTTTGCAATCATGCTAAAGTTCATGCATGTAAATGGTTAGTAATTGTAAATGTAGAATATTTATCAAGTTATTTCCGACACATTTGCAATAGTCCCAATACCTGCCGTAACCTGTTCGTGAGTATATCCTCCCATGGATATCTCCTAGAGTAGGTCACAACGGGTACAATACATTACATCAATCTTTTCTAAGGGGCCTCTACGCTTTGAATCCATATCCCCGCACATGCCTATCAAAAACCGGGTTAACACCTGTAATTAAAGAAAAACAATAATAAATCAAAGATTTAAAATAGCTGCGGTGAAGCTATTACCTGATATTCCATCGTAAGTCCACCATTCTTCCCAACTGCCAGATATATCTGGAAGAAATAAATAAGTTTATTACATTTCTCAACATGATAAATATGTTTCTATTCTAGTATGAAATATGCTGATGATTGTATACATCCGTCTCTAAATACCATAACTCAAAGTATGGAATTAACTCTAAAGTTTACCAGTTGAGAATGCGCAAGCTTGCATTGCCAGAGGAACACCTGGCTCGTCAATTACATAACAATTCAAAACTTTTTTTTTTTAATTTGTCGGCCATTTTGACCATGTTCCTTAAGAGATTCCTATTCTTCTTTTTTATGCTGAATCCGAATCTGAAGTCAAAATTCGAATATTCGAAAAAAACGCACACGCAGACAAACGCACATACAGAGAAACATATAGATTTCATATAGGAACGGTGTTCCTGAAAATGAAAGCCTCTGATAATGATATTTATCAGTGGGCTGGTTGATTTTGACTTGAATATTCAGTTGGACTGGGAAAGTCTTCAGATAACAATCATCTGAAGGGTTATTTTATGTCTACGAGTCAGTAAGGTCACATATAATCTCCCAAGGAGTTGATTCTTGCTTGCATTCCAGACATTCACAGGCTATCCTGGATTCCACTAGGACTACATAATCGCTACAGTTAGTTAATACTAAGGTTAAGGTAAGGGTTTTTTTTTTTCTTACACCCCTGCCGTGGGCAAGGCACTTTTTGCACAATATAATAATTCAATTCACATTTTTTGTTTTTTTTTTTTTTTTTTAAATCACTGTTCAATATAAAACACATTCATACATCACACTCTCTTTCATTTTCCACAAATCATTCTTACATTCATCATCTTTCAGTTACATTTCCAAAAATTTTTGATTTGCCCGTTTTAGAACGCCGGTGAAATATCTTCATATGTCCAACTTCCCTACCCATACTGCATCAGTCCAGCCACGGGCGTCAGCGAGCGTCACAGCTCCACCTAGCCACCGCGATCCCATCGGCTATACAGAGTATAGCCGAGGTATGCAACATTAGTCCTAGGTGGGGCTGCTCTGCTTGTTCCGATCTATGACAGCCGTCGCTAGACTGACGCAGTATTTTAAAAATTTTGGTCTATGCCCCGTCACTATTTCGGAGACCGATTTTTCGGTGACCCGCATTCCCAAATCCTGCTCCAAATCGTACCTCTGTTTGGAGAATGCGGGACACCGAAACAATATGTGCTGCATTGTCTGGTCCACGCCGGGCTCGCAGAAGCACGATGGGTCATCCGCGCACTTGAATCTGTGCAAGTACGCGGAGAACCCACCATGCCCCGAGAGGACCTGCGTAGTGATGCTCGACGGCACCATTTTACCCACGATGCCGTACGCCGCCGCCGCACTCGGGAAGAACATCTTCGTTGTCGAAGCTGTTGTTCCCGATTTGTATCTCCTGTCCTATTCGTCAATGGTCCCCTTGCGGATCATACCTTTGACGAATGAGACAGGGCAGCGATCGTAGTCTGGCCGTCTCCGCAACCCCAGTGCGGCGCTCCTGGCGAGTTCATCGGCATTAAGGTAAGGGTTAATACCCTCGAGTTAAAGAACAGTTTTTGCCTCCCTCTGTGTTGTATTGATCGTAAATCAAGTTGTGTTGTAAGAAGTTATATGATGTCACTGCAGCTGACAGCAGCTTTATTCTCCAACAGCTTTCACCGACGGCGGAACATTCATCCTCATATATTGTTGCCGCATTGGTCACATATTGAGCGATTCTAGATATTTCTTTTTCATTGCTGGGTTTGAGTTAGGAGAAAACTCCTAAGATTACTTTGTCAGTAGCGAGAGTGTCCAATGATGACAATTTCATTCAGATGGGCCATAAGCTTGATTGTCTCCCGACGTTACTTATAATGAAAATTGAAAAGCCGTTCATTTGTCCTTCATTCACGACATAATGGAGCAACGAATAAATATAGTTCATTGCACAGAGTTAGTTTAAGGGTGGGAGAGATAAAGAGACCACTTTCCAGCTAGTAGTTATTTTTGCTCGTATCACACGGGTAGCAAACATGCATAGTACGACACGCTTGATGTGAAGCATGTTTGGATCTGACCATAGATGTATAAATAAATGTGCATACATTGTCTGCGGTAGATGCTATGACGCTGTATGATAATATGAGAATCGTTCACTCACAGGAACTTGTCAAGCCTAAGATATATTGGTTCACGTAGGCATAGTGAGCGCAAGTGTTTTTAACATATTGTCGGTGTAACATAAGTTAATATTTAGCTGCGGCAGTAAGCAATCCAATTACAACATCGTGGCTATAGCTTAACGTACTCATCTGAGCGTAGAAGGACTCGAAATGCCTAAACCCATTAACAGATTCGCTGCGATTGACGCTGCATAACTTGCATGACCGATTAGACTGACACATGCAACCACGGCATCAAAGACTTCATTTTAATATCTTCTATTTCGTCATAGCGTTATCCCGTTTCCTAATCTATTAGGATTGGTGGTGTCCGCTCCCTGAGCCTAAGGATTTGGCGTAAATACGGATTTCTGCATGGAGCGACTGCCGTCAGACCTGCACAGCTCAGAGGGAACACAGACTTTTCATAGGTTATGTCTTTCGAAATATAAATTCTTGGATGTTTGAATTTCCTCACGATATTTTCTTTCAACGCCGAGCAAGTGATACATGACAGTGATAGTGGTACATGCCCCCACCAGGATTCGTACCGAGGACCAGTTGGTCAATAGAGCGGTTCTTTATCCACTGGGCAATCACTGCTACTTCTTATTTTAAAATATACGTATTAATTGTATAAAGGGTGTATGATGATATGATGTATAATATATATGATGATACACGGACATATGGACAAAAACATTATTTAAATATATTTGAGCTAATGTGACCGCTTGTTATCTCATCATATACATGCAGAAAGATTAGTTTATCAGCGAAGCTAATATGTCAGTGTGCAATTTGCTAACAATATTTTGTGGTGAAAATTTACCCCGCGGCAATTTTATTATGGCAACAAATAATCCTTGAATAATTTTGAATTTGGTCACCCTACGCATACGAATTGTTATTACATAATCTACATACTAGATAGTATTAGGCATGACCTAATAGGAATTAGATTTAGACAATGGAGATGATACTGAACAATGGACTTCAAATAAATAACGCACTTTAACTCACGGCTGACATCCCAAAATAGGATTTCTCTGATGCTATTGTGAGGTTAACACAGCAAAATTATGCTATATGAGTTTTTTTATTTTTTATTAGTTCAGTATAGTGGCTCCTCTTTGCCTGATGGTAAGCGAAAGAGGAGCCCAAATCGCAACTGCAACTGACATCATACTACATACCATATCCTGTCAGTTGACGCTGCCATGCTGACCCGCAAAATGCTTCTTCACGCTTCGTTTGAAGGATCCCATATTTATAGGTAGGAGGAAACACATGTGCAGGCAAAGCGTTCCACTTTTTAATGGTACGACAAAGATAGGAGTTGCCGAACTTTTTGGTACGCGAAGAGATATTCTCAACCGTGGAACGATGACATCGCAAGCCCGCACGTGTGGTTCTATGACGGAAGGGAGAGGGTGGGATAAGGGAAAACAGTTCTTCAGAGCACTTGCCATGGTAAAGGCGGTAAAATACGTTTATAGAGCCTATGTCCCTACGGAGTTGAAGAGGTTCTAGGTTTTTGGTGACCTCTTCGTCGTCAATTATGCGGATAGCCCGTCGCTGCAACCTATCGAGAGCCTCGAGAAGATACTGTGCGGAGCCGTCCCAGAGATGCGAGCAATACTCCGCGCAGGCCCGAACTTATCTCTTATAAAGCAGACAAAGTTGGTCCGGCGTGAAGAACCGGCGCACCCTGTTCAGGACTCCGAGTTTTCTTGAAGCTGTAAGTTTCTTAGTGCCACGGGGAAACAAGCATACAGTCGTCCTGGTGTATGGGAGCAGTGGTAGCCCAGTGGGTAATAAACCAGCGTAGTAAGTGACCAACGGATTCCCGGTTCGAATCCCGGCATGTGCTACTAAATTCGGGTTTTCGAATTTACGTACATCTTTGTAATTGTCACTTGCTCGGCGGTGATGGAAAACATCGTGAGGAAAACCGCAAGTGTAAAAAATTATATTAAGAAAATTTAAGAAAGCTTTTTTTATTTTTCCTCTGGGTTATGAGGGCCTGTCGCTCCATGTAAAAATCTCCAATCACCATGTAAAAACGTAACTTCGCCAAATCCTTAGGCTTAGGTCGCGGACCCCGCCAAATATATATATTTTTTTACACTACGTCGGAAGCATACAAGCGTACGACCCACCTGATGTAAAGTGGTTACCGTAGCCTATTAACGCCTATTAAATTTATAATATATTAAGTATCACTCACGCGAAGTCTCCTTAATTGCTTAAACAGCAACTCCTTAGGAGCTTACTGGTGACCTCACTCACACGCAGAAACACAACAACCCTCTAGGGAGTTGTTATTTGGCTACGGTTTTCTGTGAGGTCGAGATACTTCCCCAGACTGCTTTGATGCGCCCTTCGCCTTCGTACATATAGAAGTTATTACACGCTCGGCGATGCACTATTGTTGCTTATGCTGTAGCAAGTGGCCACACGTTACAGTGATTGCTTACCATCACGCAGTCTATATGCGTATTGCCACGTTAATGGTACGATAATTCTTTCTCTTTTTATGGTTACCTTTGACAGAAACACATAGAAGTGTCAGTATGAAGACCGAACATTGGTGCATCGTGGCGATGCCGCCTCTCACGCCAGCAACCGCATCGGGCGAGGTGGAACTGAAACAAACATAATACATATTAATATATAATTGTATTAACGATAATTGTCAGTGTACCACATCGAACTATAACAAGAGCACACGTTTTTTTTATACTACGTCGGGAGACATACAAGCATACAGCCCACCTGATGTAAACCGTACTGTAACCTATTAACGCTTGCGATATATTAATTATCACTCGCGCGATGCCTCCCTCCTCTGCTGCTTACACAGCAAATCCTTGGGAGCTTACTGGTGACCTCACTCACACGCAGGCACACAACAACCCTCTAGGGAGTTGTTATTTGGCTGCGATTTTCTGTGAGGTCGAGGTACTTCCCCAGACGGGCTGCTTCGATGCGCCCTGCCTCTCTTAAAAAATTGCATGTAAATTTGACTTTCGCAAAATAACACCTGAATCTATTAACAATTTTAAAAATATTATATACTTAATACTATCTTTGCTAATCATATGGAGGTTTGTAAATGCCAGACGAATTTATGTTAATTAATAGGAAACACATACAGAATTACATTTTATTTATTTAATACTAGTGTAGCTATGTAAAATACTTGCTCAAACTTAATAGGCTTGCATAAACATTAGCGTTCCATTATAATTTAGTTTGCATGCCTGAACGCTATTAACACCGGTGCATTTGTCTTTTTCGGTACAAACCTACGTTATATATAAGAAGAACCTAGTTAATATATATATTTATGGTAGTAATTTGTATGAAAATATCTTTTATATTTGTGTACGTGTTCAATTATGTTATAATTGTATACTTTTTTTTCCTAGCGTTAGACCATTAGAATTGGTGGGAGCTACTTTAGCCTAAGGATTTGGCAAAGATACTGATTTTTTACATGCAGCCACTACCGTCATAACTCCACAACCCACATGGAAAACCAGACCATTCTCAGGTTACATTACACGTCTTCAGAAATACAATTTCTTGGACGAGCGGTTTCTTCACGATATTTACCTTCACCGCTGAGTAAGAGATAATTACAAATATGTATATAAATCAGAATATATATATGCTAAAGTAGAAGGATGTAGGAACCGACGAAGACCAAAACTAACCTACCATGACCAAATTGGTCGTGTTTTATTAGAAGGTGGTGTCAGGAGCCTTAGGAACCAGCTAGCGTGCATAAACAGAGCTATGAATGTTAAAGACGTGAGTGAAATGTATAAGAAGTAAGACTTGGCGCTCGGTACTCTCTTCCCCGCACGGGACCTTGCGTGGAAATATACACACATGTATATAAATCACATATTTAGTATTTTTTATTTGCCGTTAAATCCACTAAGAAAATTCGTCCTCGGCGAGAATCGAACCGCGTGGTGGCTTAGTGACTTTTGTTTCCTCCACATTTAAAGCGGAACGTATTTATGAAATATCCGTGACCGCTTTCCACGTTGTCGGATTGTCTTAAGAAAATGTATATTATCACTGCATATTATAAAACATAGTCCCACTTCGCGTCTGTCTGTCTGTCTGTTCGTGAATAACTCAACAACTACTGAACGAATTTTTGCAGTTTTCACCATAGTGATTCTTATATAGACAGAGAATTTCTTGATTTATTTTTATGAAAGGTTTGAGTGTATAATTTGTTAAGGTTTTGTGTAAATCGGTTGACGTTGGCGACGGTATTTTTTTTATACTGCGTCGGGAGGCATACTAGCATACGGCCCACCTGATGTAGAGCGGGTACCGTAGCCTATTAACGCTTGCGATATATTAAGTATCACTCGCGCGATGCTTCCTCTGCTGCTTACACAGCAAATCCTTTTTTTTTTGTTTTTTTTTTTTTAATCTTGCACCCCTGCCATGGGCAAGGCTCTTTTTATGGCGAAGTTGTTATATATTATAATATTATTAATATTATTATTCGAAATAAATACACATTCATACATCATACTCTTTCATTCCTCAGTTCATTCTTTCATACATCATCTTTTATTGTCTAAAATTTTAATTTTGCCCATTTTTCAACGCCGGTGAAACTATCCTATCTGTTCCAAACTTCCCTCCCCATACTGCGTCAGTCCAGCCACGGGCGACAGAGAGCTTCACAGCTCCACCTAGCCAACGCGATCCAATCGGCTATACAGAGTATAGCCGAGGTATACAATATTGGTCCTAGGTGGAGCCGCTCTGCTTGTTACGGTCAATGACAACCACGGCTAGACCGACGCAGTATTTTAAAAATTTTGTTCGGGTTTTGCCCACCACTAATTCGGAGACTGTGGTTTCGGTGACCCGCATTCCCAACTCCTGCTCCAAATCGTACCTCTGTTTGGAGAATGCGGGACACCGAAACAATATGTGCTGCACTGTCTGGTCCACGCCGGACTCGCAAAAGCACGATGGGTCATCCGCGCACTTGAATCTGTGCAAGTACGTGGAGAACCCACCATGCCCCGAGAGGACCTGCGTAGTGATGCTCGACGGCACCATTTTACCCACGATGCCGTACACCGCACAGCAACTCCTTGGGAGCTTACTGGTGACCTCACTCACACGCAGGAACACAGCAACACTCTAGGGAGTTGTTATTTGGCCGCGGTTTTCTGGGAGGTGGAGGTCCTTCCCGAGACGGGCTGCTTTGATGCGCTCTACCTCTCTTAAAACATCCAGACCAAGACAAACAGACATGTTCATGCACACAAATTTTTGCCTTGTGTGGGAATCGAACCCACGAGCGTTGGTGTGAAAGTCGCACCATTCACGAGCCACCGAGCTCGTCAAAATGTCAAATTGTTGAAAATGTCGATAAAAGTCAAGGCGCCTGAGAGTTTTTGCGAGAACGATAAAAAACATGTATCTAGGCATAATATGCTCTACTACCAATGCGAAGCCGGGGCGGGTCGCTAGTTATTTGTACGTGCACAACTGTAATATGCTTTCGATGCTCCCTTGTATCTCGTAAACCCGACCCGAACTTTCTCTCGTATCAGTCTGGTACTGATAACAATAACTTGACCAAAATTAGTGTCATTTGGGGTCCTTTCGGACTCTTTACTTCAAAAACAGTAACCACGGTAGATATAGTTCTTTTGTTTGTCGGGCTAATGATAATGACCTCATGAATTGGTAGCAATTTGGGAGTCAGCGGCCTTATCTTAATAACCAGCCTATTTCCTGGCGGATGTTGTTTTTTAGATCTTTATTAACAAGATGATGACGGTTTATTTAACAGATAGAGAATATAATTAATAACTTAAATGTATTCAAAGCTAGCTAGTGACTATTAAGGCTAGGCTTAATTTATAGACGTAGGGGATTTTTTTAGAACAAAACCTTTCTTTAATTTGTTGTTATATTGGTATATTATGACAAAACAAACATAATGTGTGGTCGTTCATAAATTATTTTAAAAAGTAGGAACAAAATCTAACTAATTACGATCCCGGTTTGGGCTCAGTATTTCCTGTAACTGAGACCTGTTTTATTTGTTTTATTATTACAACTTATTTTCCCCCCAATTTGCATCAAAAATTCTTCATATTTTATTTTGTAATTAGGCTGCTACTAGCGCCCGAGTGATGGGCCCACACATAGGTCAAATGATTCCTTATTTGAAAGCATAATTTCTTTTACTTTATATTTAATTCCTTTATAAACTTCACGAATCTGGAACACATTACTTGACACTGTTCGAGAATCTACAGTTAACTATACATATATATTTCAAATACTAAAAAACGCCTCTCTGCCTACCTTGCAAGGGATTTGGCGTGAAGTTATACATAGAGACTAAAAAATTTTCAAGTCTTCTGCTGAATAACTTATGCAAACGATAATCATCATCAAATCTTCGTTTCCGTTTTTTTATTATGTGTGTGTGTATTATGTATCCATAATAAACCCCGGTCATTTGATAAGCGTGTGAGGTATATGGATTAAAAATATAGCGGCTCCTTTTAGAATAACACAACCTAGTTGTCAAGTACAAGCTTTGCTTAGCTTGGGACTAAGATAGGGCTGTGTAATTTTTCAGATAATATTTATTAATTTATCTTTGCTCTTATTAATATTTTATTTCCTTTAGATGATAATGTTAACATTAAGGCCGCCTTATGTACCCTTGATGTGGGGCCAATAAAGTATAAACAAGTAAATAAATATAATGAAGTTGGATTTGTGGGCTTTAAACTTCTCAAAATATTTAGCGTCCCATAGAAAATTGTCAAAAGGCGTGTATTGCCTCGGTTTATGTCCGTCTGTGTGTATGTTCACCCTTACACGCTGGAACCGCAATGGTTGTGTACTGGGCGGTTCCAGAGAAGTTTTCTTCCGAAAATTCTTACGTTGTGGAATGAAGCCTTTTTTCCAAGGTTTTGGCCAGGTAGAGGTTTTCCCAAGGGACTACAGCATGGGATTCTTCAAGAAAGGCGTGAAGAGTTGTTTACAGATTTAGCAATGCATGACTGACACCCCTGGTGTTGCAAATGCTCGTAGGCTACGGTAACTACTGACCATCAGACAGGCCGTGCTCTTATTTGCCACCTTAGTATAAAAAGAACATCCGCAGCGACGTCACCGAGCCTTCCATTGTATGATACGATATGATTAATAATAAAAAAGGTTGTACATGAATAGAAACAAGGAAGACTTGATTTATTTATTCGGTGAAGTGGTTACATGTTTGGTCCTCCCCGCCGAGGTCCAAGATTAGCATTAGGTTCTTCATGGTGCGAATAAGCTGGTTTCTATTCCATTTTAAACATAGACAAATAACAAGTTGGTTAAAAATACTGTACCGTTATGCATAATGTTACAAGCCATTACAAAACACTCACAGATTAAGATCAGAAATCAAAGCCTCCGAGCATCCTTAAAGGCTTTCGGGGCGCAATCTCCAGCCGTTAGCCCCGCCCGTTTCCGGTGTAACGGCGATAGCGTCACTTCCGCTTCTCGGCTACACTTTAACGAGCCAAGCTATCATTTGAATTCATTTATAAATGTTCAACTTTCAACATAATTGTTTTGTACCAAATTGTTGGTTTGGTATGATTTTTACGCACATTGTTAGATATGTATTAGACAGGCATGTAAGGAGTGTAATATTCGTATATGTAATTTTAACACATGATATATATACTAAACGGTATTACCGTTTAACTTTAACTATTAAAAAAAAATGCTTGTATACATAATTAAGAAAGAAGTATTCTAGGAAAGAAGTTTTCTAAGATTGTCGGTAATTGAATGTAGTTTTTCAATAATGAAGTTTCGAATAATCAATAATGAAAGTCAATGTATATAACTTTTAGTTTCATAACTTTAAGAGTCTACGTTTCGTTATTTCTCAGTTCTAAATAAACTACAGAGATTACTGAACAATCGTCACTTTTTTTTAATTCTCTATTTCGCGAAATACTAACTTTAGCCAGTGTATTACTGACTAAAGTCAATAATTAGTGAAATAGACAATTAAATAAATAAAAATAGCATATATTTTAAAGAAATTAAGAAATAACTTTCCTCAGTGCTCAGTCCGCCAGACCTTTATTGCGCATCGGTACTGTTCCCTAAGTATAACTCTCGCAACTTTAAATTATTAGTGCGACAAAACACACAAACATACGGCTCGCTCGCAACACAAGGAGTGCCGCTCGCAAGTTCCTAATGATGAAAGATCAACACCTTAAAAAATTTGTCATTTTAACCTTTTTTTAGTCAGTTCAAAATCTTCAAAAATAATAAATATATTGGAGATTTTTAACCTGCGTTTTAATCATTCACTTTGGCCGGTTTCCTATTCCTGTAGAATTGATGGATCCCATCAACACAGCACAGACCTCAACAAACAGACATATTCATGCACACAAATGTTTGTCCTGTGTGGGAATCGAGCTCACGAGCGTTGGTGACAAAGTAGCGTTATTAACCACTGTGCCACCGAGCTCGTCAGAAACATTTTCTCATGTCACATTTAATGCCAATAAAAATGTACCTCAACAAAACTGCGTAGAACAATAACTACTATTATATTACTATTAAATAATATCTCCACAAAGCTAACACCATTTTATTAACTTCTATATTAACAGAATTGATGACACCCCAAACAAAAACATTTCCTTGTTTTCCCCTTGTCGTGTCGTCTCTCGTTTAGCTATGGGAGTGAAAGAGTCAGTAAGATGTGACTGGAGAAGGCACAGACTTCTTGTCGCCCGACGGTCTGGCGCCGGTGTGGGGTGCCAAAAGTTCTTTATGTTGGGTTTACTCATACTTTTTTCAATGCGGCACAAGCGGACAACTGAAAAGCGGCAGCGATCCGTTACCATTCTTTTAATAAAATCGTAAACTCTTTTAAAGACGGTATCAGATCACAGGTCCTATGGGAACCGGCGAGCTTGCAGGAAAAGAGTTATGAACGTTAAAGAAGCGAGCGACCGAGTTTTGAGACACTTGGCTCTTCCTACCTACACCTAAGGGACTTGGCCTGAATAAATAGATAGATAGATGAACTCTTTTCTTGAAGAACCTCATGTCGTATTTTTCCAGAAATTTGTTGAGGGAAGTTGAATCCATAATTGTATACGTGAATGAATTCAAAAGAGCACTGTAGATGTCATCGTCCAGAGTTTTGATCTCAACAATAAACCCTGTGGTGTATTTCTACATACCAGAGATCATTGTTTAACTCAAAAACTCCAGCATAAAACCCAAAAGCACACCGTCCACTTCCGTGAGGTATATGGTTCAAACATATCTTTGATAGTGACGTCTTTGTTGCTGTGCTGGTATTCTTTTAAACGAGAAATTTAAATATTTCCGTGGCCACAGTAGCAGCTATATCAAAGAAAAATTATATGAGGGGAAAACAAATGTACTTTTTAGAACATATTTAAATAATTTTGAGTTTGTAATTTGCATATAATAAATAAATATCGTCGGACAAATTACACAGCGCCACCTAGCCCCAAAGTAAGCGAAGCTTGTGTTATGGGTACTAGACAACTGATAAACATACGTAAATACATTTTTTTTGTAAATACATACTTATTATACATAGAAAATACCCAGACCAAGACAAACAAACATGTTCATGCACACAAATGTTTGTACTGTGTGTGCTTTAGTAGGCTCGAATCGCTGAGATGTCTCGGTAGGGTGCCTACTTGAGCGGTCAGGTGGTTTATTGGTTAAAAAACAATGAAAAACACGTATTTTTTTATATGGCATTCACTTCAATTTCTAACTTTATTTAATTTTTATTATTTGTTAATATAGCGGACAGACAGACTGACAGGTAGACGGGCAGACAGTGACACGACTACACAGGCAGTGGGACCATAATTTCGTTGGTATCCTTTTGATACGTAATCTTAAATAAGACGTTTGCTGTACGTATCCTAAAAAAGATAGGGCGCATCAAAGCAGCCCGTCTGCGGAAGTATCTCCACCTCACAGAAAACCGCAGCCAAATAACAACTCCCTAGAGGGTTGTCGTGTTCCTGCGTGTGAGTGAGGTCACCAGTAAGCTCTTGTGAATTTACTGTATTAGCAGTAGTGGTGGCATCGTGCGAGAAATACTTAATTTATAGCAAGCGTTTATAGGCTACGGTAACTGCTTTACATCAGGTGAGCCGTATGCCTCCCAACGTTGTGTAAAAAAAACGTATTCGATGAGGTGGTAACCCACACTCCCCGCACATGAGTAGCAGAAGCAGTACATGTACATTTTTCATGTACTGCTTCTACAATTCATAGGGTTGGGCAGGAAGTATGGGGTGCATCTTCTTAGCGTTATTCCGTTTCCTAAACCATTAGAATCACCAGGGTCCGCTACCTGAACGTAAGGATTTGGCGAAGTCCGGATTTTTATAAGGAGCGGCTGTCGTCAAACCTTCACAGTCGAAAGGCAAAACCAGACCTTCCTTAGGTCCTTTACAGACGTGTGGCTAACCTAATTAGGCACACGTCTTTCGAAACATAATTTCTTGAACCTACGGGTTTCCTCGCATTGTCTTCCTGCACCACAGAGCATCTGATGAAATGTGTTCATATATCCGAAAACACGAAGTTAGTGGTACATGCCCACATCAAAATTCGAACGAGGACGATTCGGTTAATAAATAAATAAATATTGACGGACAAATTACACAGCGCCATCCAGCCCCAAAGTAAGCGAAGCTGGTGTTATGGGTACTAGACAACTGATAAACATACGTAAATACATTTTTTTTTTGTAAATACATTCTTATTATTCTTAGAAAATACCCAGACCAAGACGAACAGACATGTTCATGCACACAAATGTTTGTCCTGTGTGGGAATCGAACCCACGAGCGTCGGTGTCAAAGTAGCGTAACAGCGCGTTTCACCACTGCGCCACCGAGCTCGCCTATAGTTACTACTTCTACTTCTATATATACTATATTATCAAAGTAGTATATTATTCCCCTTTTAATGTATTTTGAAAAGCAACGACAAAAGCCTTATAGAATGTCATTCATTAGTTTTACAAGCCATACAATGTAGGTAGAAAAACCAACCTAGTTAGGCCTGTTTTGTTAGCAACTCAGATACGATACTTCCTGAAGCAACCGCGTTTGTTTGTGAGCTGCCTACTTCCGCCTGTCTTACATTAACGACTTTCCCTTGCCAACCTATTCAACAACTTACTGCTGAAGTCATAAAACCTACAGTTTCTTGGCAAGGGAATCGGTTTAGATTTATTATTTTCGCAAATGTATTTTTCGCAATACTTTTTGAGTAAAGTTTAGTTTAATGAGCCATTTGTTATTGTTATGTTTTAGTGGCGTTTTTCGTTATATTTCTTTATATTTTTCTACAGGCATCCAATTATTTACTAGAAATATTTTCTAGGTAAATGTTTTGGATAATGTTAGGTTTGTTAGTTTTTCATTGAATATATTCTTATGACTATATATTATTATATATATAACTCCTAGTGTTGACTGTACAATATCTGTATATAAATAAATAACCACTGTGTAAAAAAACTCTTTCCGCAGAATAACCTTCCCACTTTAACCTATTGTGTGAAATATAAATCCTTAGTGTTGGGTTATTCCTTTGATAGCCTAATGGAGAAATAAGTAGTCTTGGCGTTGGCATGTAGCACTAAATTAGTGTTTTCAAATTTATGTACATATTTATAATTATCACTCAAAACCCACTCGTCCAAACATATGTTTCGAAAGACGTGAACCTAACCTAAGAAAGGTCTGGTTTTGGACTTCCGGCGGATGTCACTTCGTGTCAAAATCACTATGTTCCAATTTTTAGGCTTAGTGGACCTCGCCTGTTTCTCCAGCGGATAGAATCCAACACGAATCATTTCGATGACGAATCGAAGATTTCAACATCAACAAAGCTGCTGGCAGAGGCAGCCGCGGTGGACAGCCATATCTGCCCAATCAGATAGCGTAGAAGAATCCGACAGTTGAAACCGTGTATAGAAGGTACTACGAGGTGTTTGGTGTCTCCCTTCGGAACAATCAAAGCAGGCTTACTATCTTTTTATATTTAAAGCCAACTTACCTACACATAGTGTTCGTTACTGTTTAACCCGTTGAGGCCTACGTGGCTAAATTCCGCCATGCGCGTTACGGCGCCAAGTATATAACGGGTCTCAAGGCGCAAACGAGGTTCTGGTTAACGTCATATACGACGTAACTCAATGGGGGAAACTTCCATCTCTCAGAATATCGTAGCCAAATAAAAAACCATGAAGGATTGTCGTATTGTTGCAAGCGAATGATCAGTGGATCAAGCCGGTTATCAGTAATCTCCAGGAGTTTCTGCATTGCTAACGTTCATAATCTATGAGAGCCACCTTATATCAGGTGGACCATATGCATCTTTCTCTGTACGCCGATTCGTTACCTTAAGGTTACCTTGAAAAGATTGCTTTTAGGAATAAGGCCGCTTTGTTGCATAATAAGTATTCATGTTTTAGCAAAGAAACTGTCTGTAAACATTATTATTTAAATAAAGTTTATTATAATTATCTATCTATCTTTGCCTACTGAAGTTGTGTAAAGCACATGTTTATATTGTATCAATTAGTTATGCAGAGATATACGAGTAGATAATTGATTGAAAAATACAAACGAACAACCTACGCTCACTTACTTACAATGTAAGAAAAGTTACACCAAGGTATATAAATAAATAATATTACAGTTCCAGTCTGTAATTGCAGTGTCTACGCATTTATAGCTTTCGGATGGGGTCGTTGTTCGTCCGTGCAATGGGAGACAGACAGTCGCGACTTACCGGCGCCAAGTCAATGAAGTTGGAGAAAATGAGGATCTCTTTAAGAAACATTACTATGTTGTATATTTTACAAATGTATGTTTGTAAAGTTATATCTATAGACTCATGCGTCATTTTCGAAAGGCATACAAGCAACTTAATGTAAACCTTGAAGGAATTAACCTATGGAGAATCGATAAGACCCACATTACGGCACTAATCGGCTTATTGGTTAAAATATTCTCCCATTTGTCAGTAACCATGAGTCGTTGAGATATTTACGCGCCAAAAACAGCAAGCAGTTAAAAAAAAAAGCGAGTCGCGGTCACGCTGCTGCAACGTCGCTGCTGTCAGATCGCTTAACAGAATAATGCAATGATGCAGTTTTTTAGCAGAATTGGCCTTCAGAGCAGTCATGGCAGCGACGGCACACAGTCTTCTAACGGCAATGGGTGCTTGAAATTGCAGTGCATTATTTTTATATCCGGTAGAATATATATCTCTCGACATGGTGTCAAAAAACATACGAATAATTCAACGATTTGTTATTTCTTGTCAATTACTGTTCCTATTGTATCTACTATCCAGACTCCGATGGGGTTGCATTTTGAGTCATTGAGACGCGACGCAATGGCGCCGCGGCCGCGCCAAGTCGATGAACTTGCCAAAACCTATCGCATACTCATTCGGTTGGAAGCTGCTTATAATAAACGATTAAGGCAGTTCTTTTAACTTCATTTTTATAATTCTAAGAAGTAAATGACTGTTTACAGAGTGAAAGATAAAATATTAATGTTTTGAAGTAGTGGTACTGAACAAGAATGTTGCATTCATCTTGTACTCAGCGCCGTGCAATCGTTTTTCTTACAACGGGAGGCGTGCAAGCATACGACCTACCTAATGTAAAGTGGTTACCACACCCTATGAATGTATTAATGAATTATATAGGAAATAACTGTAAACTGTATTGTGTACCTAAATAAATAAATAAATTCCAAATACAAGAAGCTAATTTCTATAATTGTACGCGCACTGCCATCCTTGCTGCTAACACAGTAACTTTTTAAAAGATTACTGATCCTGGTTACTCGTAGGAACTCGTAGAATGCCCTGCAAAAGGGCTAAATCAAAAACACCCGAAACCGAAGAGCGTGCTAGAAGAGGTTGTGAGTGTGGAAGAGGCGAGAGAGGTACATTTGGATCGGTACACCTGGCCTTTCATAGTCTCTGTCTAACCCAATGGGAGACAGGCGTAACGATATGTATGTATAAATATCTTCACGGGGTAGGCATAGGGAACATGTATATATGTATGTACATATATATTTCTTCTGTTAGGCACTAAAGTTAGGCACTAAAAGGAGACTTCTGTTTGTTTTGTTGGCATCGAAATAACGAAGTCTACTTCTCAAATAACCTACACTATTGATTTCTAAATATAAACGTCGTACAAAGTCATTTTTGAATAATTTATTTCGTTGTACTAATTATTGTAGAAAACAGCCCTGTTTTAAAACCTGGCCCAGTTTAGTATGTGTGAACGACCAGTCAACAGACAATAAATCAGGGTCACTAATTTGTATAAATGAGCCTCGGGGGCACTCCACTGACCTCTATTGGGGGTTTTGAAACTTTCATTATTACACAAACGTATAGGGTGTCATGAGAATTGGAGGGACGCTTGAGTCGGACCCTTGGCTTCGTTTACCTGAAAATAAGCGATGGTTTTGCAGCTACTTTAATACTGAACAATCGTAGAGTAACGACCGGCCAGTTGACTTGTTCCGTGTATTTTTAACCCCCGACGCAAAAAAGAGGGGTGTTATAAGTTTGACCGCTATGTGTGTGTGTCTGTCTGTGGTTTGGCAATAGTTTTTTTATTTGAAAACAGGTTTTGTAGCGGTGGCTATTAGATGTGTTTTATCAAAATCGACACAGCCGTTTAAATGTCATCAGCTCTTTTGTTCCCTGCGGTAGGGATCTTAAACGCATTCTCAATCGGTTATTCGTTTTACGATCAAACATGTGTCTGACTTAAATTTTTTTATGCATTGCAAGATATACAAGATTATGGATGTTTTTTACTTTACATAGGTTTTTTGTGTTGGGTTTTTTTAAATTTATCTATGCATTATAAGTATTTTTTTTTTTGTGTAGGAACACAGGAAACTTTCAAGGAATTTATTTACTATCTTTTGCAAGCTGGCAAGAATTCGTCAATATTATCAATATAGTTGTCTACAAGTATACGATCCACCTGATTTGAAATGGTTAGCCTAACATATGAACACATGCAATGCAGGAATTGACTGCGTTTTATTGTGAGGCGGAGGTACGTCCCCAGTCGGGCTGCTGAGATGCGTCCTACCAATCTCACAACACCCAGACCGAGATAAACAGACGCGTCTATGTACTCAAATGTTTGCTTTTCTGGGAATAGAACTCACGAGCTGATGTTAAAGTACAACTACTAACCATTACGCCACCCTGGTTGCTAAAATTCTTATCTTCTTCATATATCACTTCGTGATGTTCTACCTCACTACCTATTACACGAGTATACTATTCTACCGGTGTGCTAATTTTCCGTAAAAGAAACCTGTACTCTAGGTTATCTACATAAGCCATAAGAGTTAAGTGAATCCAAGCCATTATTTCGTAGTTATAAGGTTCAACAAACTTAAAACTGTTCCCAAAACTTTAGATAATGCAAAAAAGGACATCGATAACTCATACAAATTAAATCAGTACTATTTAAAATTTTAACTGAGAATGCTCTCAAGCAATTCGTTTAATACTTGTATTACATTTGTAGCGTGTTTTAAGTATTAAAGTAGTAAAACTGTATTTTAATTTATTACAACCAAAGTAAAGTTTGTTTTTTTAATTTCTTTAAAATTTTGTATTCAATATAATTGTTCGAGGAAGTTGCTTAAATTTTCAGTCATTTTTCATACTATTTTTAAAATGTAATTGATACCATTTCGTTGAACAGTTTATCGGCCGTTTTTTATATTGATGTTACAGCCAACACAGCTTTAATCATTGTGATGGCTGTTCTCACATCTGGTTCTCATTGACGCTTTCTATCAGGCGCAATGAAGACATATTGACTGACCACATAAAAAAAATGGCAGACATTCGAACGGAATGCATCTATTAACGGTTGTGGGTGGATGCTGGCCGGCGCTAGTTCGTATGAACTAATCGGTAGCGAAGGGACGCAAGTAGTTCAAATCAAGCTGGCTGTAAATTTGACTTTTACACAATAATGTCTGAATTTATATTATATAACATAACAATTTTTTATTATATAACAGCTAATACCCGCCACTTCTTCCGGATTTTTTTCTTTCTGAATTGTAAATGTAAGTTGTATTACACACCAAAAAATTACATTATTCGTATCGGTAGAATCATTTTCTAAATTCTTATATAGGATTTTTATATAGGATAGATGGGGTGATATTTAAGAACAGATAAACAGAATACGTTACGCGCAGTTCCTTCAATATTCTTCAAATAATCCAATATTCGAGAAATAAAAATATCTTCTATACTTAAAAATACTGTCTTCGATCATATCGAAATATTGCTAAGCGTTTGCACAAAGAGCTGAAGGATTTTCAACCAATACATTAATTCTACAGAGGGTCGTGTATCCGATTCCTCGCCGAACACAAATAAATACGGCAGCTTCTCACACCAAAAGAAAAATTGTTCTGTTTAGAAAACTTTTTTTTTATATATTCCTTCATGAGCATGAGTACATCTCTGTGATGATCATTGGTGAAGATAATCATAATCATAATCATTTATTTGCTAATACAGTTACATAAAGGTCTTATTTTAACATACAGTGCCGTGTATTAAGCCTGATAGCAGGCATGCAAATCATAAATATCACGTCATTACAAAAAAAATAGTATTAATAAAATTTAAGGTTATATTACAAGATTTGATCATATATTTATAAACTATGGAATGAAATTGAGTAAATACTTTCTAATTGTAGGTTTTTATTCTAAAGCTTTTGTGATACCGAGCGATGTCATTCAAATCTACGCCAGTAATAGTAAAAATAATCGTGTTAATCGTTAACTTATATGGAGTCGGTGACCTGTCCCTATATATTGTGTGGGTAAAAGGTTATATATAAATACTTTATACATCTAGATACGAAGCAATTAAACGATTTATTTTACTTTTTGATAACACATTGCCACCCCTTAAAATGCGAAGTTTAGCAACTTGCCAATATGCAAAGTGTTCATATTTTTACATGCTAATTAAAATATATAATATTTAGCTGAGACATAAATGAACTAAACCAGAAACTTGTACTACCGACAACAGTGCTCTTCGCTCGTGCTGTGCAGTAAACCTACAAGGATTACTCAGCATGCGTGCTAATAGATGGCAACATGTCACCCTGGTTTGATGTTAAAATTGGTTTCAAACAGGGTTGCATGTTGTCTGCTAGGCTGTTTATTCTGTATCTCGATAGTTGTCTACAGATAATAAGATTGACGAATGTAGGATTACGCATGGTTGACCTAGTGGTGAACTGTCTGCTGTATGTAGACGATGCCGTCCTATTAGCAGAAACACCATCTGAACTGCAAACACTAGTCACAATGATGAAAGACGAATGTATGAAGGAAGGCTTACTATTGAATGCGAAGAAAACAAAGATAATGGTATTTGAAAGAGAAGAAACCAGAACCAATGTAAGGATTACGATAGATGATGAAGTGTTGGAACAAGTGGATGAGATTGTATATCTTGGATGCGCTTTCAGCAGGGATGGAAGGTACACCGCAGACATGGAAAGGCGAGTGAGTGTTGGGAATAGTGTGAATGGAGCGTTGGGAAAACTTCTTGGCCGTAAAAACCTGAGCCAGAATGCACAGCTGGTTATACACAATGTAGTGCTGGTCCCAACGCTAACTTATGGAAGCGAGAGCTGGGTATGGCAGAGAGAGAGCATGAAAGTAGGATAAACGTGGTCGATGTGCGAGCGTTGCACAAAATTTGTGGCGTAACGCTTGCAGACCGTATTCGCAATAATGAGGTTAGAAGCAGAGTTGATTTGAAAGAGAGCGTCGGTATTAAAATAAGAAGGGGCATGCTCCATTGGTTCGGACATGTAGAAAGAATGCAGGATGAAAGAATGACGAAGCAGATATACAATGCAAAAGTACAAGGATGTAGGAGCCGAGGAAGGCCAAGACTTACCTACCATGATCAAATTGGACGTGTTCTATCAGAAGGCGATGTCAGGTGCCCTAGAAACCGGCAAGAGAAAAGAGCCATGAATGTTAAAGAAGCGAGTGAGGTATGTAAGGATCGAGTCACGTGGCGCTCGGTTCTCTCTGCCTATCCCGTAAGGGTTCGGCGTAAAGTTATAGATAGATAGATAGATGAATTATGCCTTATAGGTATATAATATGAAGTATTTTACTCACCAATTTAAATAACTTTACGCCAGTGATCAACTTCAAAATCTTCAAAAGTTGGCTGATGGATTTTTAGTCATTTCTTTTCCATTTATATCTTATTATCATAGCATGTGTTCATATTAATGTTTATACAATGATTTTGTACAATAAAAAATAAAAATATCAATAAAAATACCTGAACATAAAAACCAGTTGAGAATGCGCAAGCTTGCATTGCCAGAGGAACACCTGGCTCGTCAATTATATATCAATTCATTTTTTTTTTATTTGTCGGCCATTTTGACCATGTTCGAGATAGGAACGGTGTTCCTGAACATTCCTATTCCATTTTTTTATGCTGAATCCGAATCTGAAGTAAAAATTCGAATATTCGATAAAAAGCGACAGACACACGCACACACACCGATACACACAGACAAACATATAGATTTCATATAGGAACGGTGTTCCTGATAAAGGTATCTATTATTATCACACAACAAAATAGTTAAAAAGAAACGGCAACAAAACATCTTTTATTACTGAAAGCCTTCATTGCTGACGATACATCAATCAACGTCTAATTAAAATCTCTAAACATTTTTCATAGCAATTACGCAACTGTGTGAGTGACAGTCTAATGCAGTAACAAGTAGGTACCGGCGAGTTAATTTAGTTGAGTGGTTTTACTCGTGCATTGTCATCGGTTGTTTATCGTCAACCGGCCAACTAATGGTATTAAACTTGAGATATAAATGTATTCTTTCGAATGGATTTTTTAGGGTAGCTTAAGGCACAACACAGAGTGAGGGCTCTGACGTTGAGCTGCTTGTAATGTGCGTACCAGCTATGAACACACGGATATGGAATGTGACGGAATGTCAAAACTTGTCTAGCCCGTGTGTTGCCTAACTAGCCCGTGTGTTGCTGCATGAATGTAAATGTCCACGTGTGTGTTGTTGGATGACTAAATGTAATTTGTTCTCAAGGTTCCAATTTTGAAGAGGTCGGTGGCGAAGTTGTTAGTAATGCCTCTTTGACACCAATTCTCGTGGGTTCGAGTCCTACACACGGCAATATGTCCATGAATGTCAGTGTGTCTTAGGCTGTGTGTTTTTAAGGGAGGCAAGGCGCATTAAAGCTGCCCTTCCGTCTGGGGAAGAACCTCTACGTAACAGAAAACCGCAGCCAAATAACAACTACCTGGAGGGTCGCTGTGTTCCTGCGAGTGAGTTAGGTCACAAGTCAGCTTCTAAGGAGTTGCTATATCAGCAGCTGAGATGGCATCGCGCGAGTAATACTTAATGTATTGCAAGAGTTCATAGGCTAGGGTAACCGCTTTACATCACAATAAGCTTGTATGCCTCCCGACGTACTTACGAAATAGAAGTCATAAGGGCGTTTTTAACAAACGTCTAAAATGCAGACGTTCTTAATTCAAATTCAATTCAACTCGTAATTGTACATGTGTTTTCACAAACGCTGAATGGAACCGCCTCAGACTAAACAGGTGATAAAAGTACGGTAGAAAGCTTCTTACAAAATCAACTTATGAATGAATGAATGACGGTTTATTATTTAAAATATGGTATATGGTAATAATAATAATAAATAAAGGTGATAATTCTAAAAATACAAAAGAATTCCAATTTCACACATTAAGTCATCGCTGACATACAATAATATGTCAGTGTCACCAAATTCACTCATTAAATATAAATTAAAAATAATTATATTTATTAATGTCAAAATGTAAGGAATGAAAATATAAAATATTATTACAATAATATAATTTACAAATATAATGATAATAATAATAATAGGTGATAATTCTAAAAATACAAAAGAATTCCAATTTCACACATTAAGTCATCGCTGACAGACAATAATATGTCAGTGTCACCAAATTCACACATTAAATATAAATTAAAAATAATTATATTTATTAATGTCAAAATGTAATGAATGAAAATATAAAATATTATTACAATAATATAATTTACAAATATAATGATAATAATAATAATAGGTAATAATTCTAAAAATACAAAAGAATTCCAATTTCACACATTAAGTCATCGCTGACAGACAATAATATGTCAGTGTCACCAAATTCACACATTAAATATAAATTAAAAATAATTATATTTATTAATGTCAAAATGTAATGAATGAAAATATAAAATATTATTACAATAATATAATTTACAAAATGCAAGACAAACCATATGAAATTTCTATCGTGTGCTAGTTAATTATTCATTTACATTATAGAAACACTTGTGCATTTCTTTTTTAAAACTATATTTATTTGTATACCTGTAACTATAATATCAAGAAGTTTAAATTAGTATCAGTTATATTTTATTCTTCATTTCCTTCCGGACTAGCCCTACCTTTTTTTGTAATCTGTTTCGTTATCTTAAGGTTGCCTTGAAAAGATTGCTTTTAGCAATAAGGCCGCCTTGTTGCATAGTTTATTTCTAAAATTGTAAAAATCCTTATGAATGTATTTCCAAATATCTGCATTATGCAAATAAAGTGTATTCTATCTATCTTATTTAAACTTTAAAGCCTTGTAGGTAAATTATTAAATATTTCAATGGCAATCGCATAACAATTAGAATCGAATATCACCGTCTTAATAGGTGAATATGTTAATTTGTTTGAACGTCTTCTAGTGTACCTACTTATCCTGGCTATATTTAGTTAAATCAGGTCATAACTTTAAAAGTGGCACATTTTAAAGAGGTATGCAGGTAATAAGGTTAACAAATTCAGTTCTTTAAACAATGGTTTGCAGCTCGTCATAGTCAAAGCATCAAAGTTAGCACGAACACATTGTTTTAGTGAGATAAAAGCTCTATTTGCCTCAACAGAGTTTTCTCATATTACCAAACTGTATCTGAATCTAGAAACAATATAACTATAATGCGCCAGAAAAAACACCATTTTTTACCAGCTATTTTCGTTAATCGCCACAATGCATACTAGAAACGAATTACTTTATAACATGT
Organism: Pyralis farinalis; assembly: GCA_947507595.1. Taxonomy (NCBI): domain Eukaryota; kingdom Metazoa; phylum Arthropoda; class Insecta; order Lepidoptera; family Pyralidae; genus Pyralis; species Pyralis farinalis. The sequence continues at coordinate 9,925,850 of OX382258.1, read as the reverse complement.
ACTTTCAACATGGGGTTTCTATGTACAGTGTTTATTCAAGACAATTCGAAAAAAAATGACACTGTATTAGGTTCTTTTAGACTTTCAATGTAGTCCTTTTTACAGACGGAGTCTTGTTTTATCAGCGACATTTTTCAATTATAAAAGAATTTGTGATCTAAATTTGCCTCTGGATCCGGAGCCTAAAATTAACCATTTTCTTATGAAATCAACCGATAGAGATGGGAGGTTTGAAGGGGCCGTGATAACTTGCAGTCCATAGGAATACGAACGAAACGAACGTTACGAAACGAAACAACGTGAATGTAGAATGATATAGGAGCCGATGAAGGGCAAGACTTACTTACCCTGACCAAATTGATTTATCAGAAGATGCCGTCAGGAGCCTTACAAATCGGCGAGCGTGCATGAGAAGAGCTATGAATGTTAAACAAGCGAGTAAGGTGTGTAAGTATTGAGTCATGGTGCTCGCTCCTCTCTGCCTACCCCGCAAGGCATTTGGCGAGAAGTTATAGATAGATAGATAGATGGAATTACTTTTCTTCAAATGACCAAACATGTTCGTTGCTCTCTCTAATAAGTGTTAATATCTTCTCCTAGCTGCTTATTATTACGAAAAACAGATGTAATTATCAGTTTTAGATAAATTACTTGTAAGTTAATTTAAAATCCGAAATTTAGCATCTCAAATTTTAACATAACCAAAAAATTGTAACAGAAATCTGGCAAACCTTCATGACACTTTTAATTCTTAACGCGAGCTTGCTGTACACTTTTAATTATATCCCAACGCCTGAAAAACACCTTTTCTCCCACTCTTAACTGCATACGGAACCCTAAAAAAGGAATTATGAAATTAACGCTCCATTTAACAATGCCATTTAACATTAGGTGGCAAAACCGCGCGTAACGCAAGCGTGTGAAGCTACAAATGCGTTTTAAGGAAATTAGATGCCGACTCCGGATGTTGACTGTATTATTCACGCAAATGAATATAACGCTAACTCTAGTACTTACGCTGTTTTAGAAATTATAGAAAAATAAGCTCAGTGCCCTCTATCCACCATTCAAGGAACTTAAAATATACATTCTGGAGTAAGATCTGTTGTGTTGTGTTCCACTCGTGCGGACGAAGTGCTAGGACAACCAATGTATTAATTATCTTTGTGGCTTGACTGGCTCTTTCGTCGAATTCTGATGAAAAAAAATTCACTGCATTCAAAATAAAGTTCAGAAACTTTCTTTCAAATCACTTGGATATTGGCGTAGGTCGTTTTTAGGGTTCCGTACCCAAAGGGTAAAACGGAACCCTATTACTGAGACTTCGCTGTCCGTCCGTCCGTCCGTCCGTCCGTCCATCCGTCCGTCCGTCCGTCTGTCACCAGGCTGTATCTCACGAACCGTGATAGTTAGACAGTTGAAATTTTCACAGATGATGTATTTCTGTTGCCGCTATAACAAAAAATACTAAAAAATAGAATAACATAAATATTTAAGGGGGCTCCCATACAACAAACGTGATTTTTAGGGTTCCGTACCCAAAGGGTAAAACGGAACCCTATTACTGAGACTTCGCTCTCCGTCCGTCCGTCCGTCTGTCACCAGGCTGTATCTCATGAACCGTGATAGTTAGACAGTTGAAATTTTCACAGATGATGTATTTCTGTTGCCGCTATAACAACAAATACTAAAAAATAGAATAACATAAATATTTAAGGGGGCTCCCATACAACAAACGTGATTTTTGCTCGTTTTTGCTCGATATTGATAATGGCAACAGGTAGACGCTTGAAATATTCACAGAATATTTAGTTATATATTCACTTTAAGAATAAGTAATTAAATTAAAATAAAACAAATATTTAAGGGGGGCTCCCATACAACAAACGTGATTTTTTTGCCGTTTTTATAGATAGTGGTACGGAACCCTTCGTGCGCGAGTCCGACTCGCACTTGGCCGATTTTTTTGTATTATATTTAAAATAGTCGTAAGAATCGGGAGAAACTGCAGGTTTCTCCCGATCTACTATCAGTAGACAATTAGAGAAACTAGTCGAAATTTGTTATTTACAAAGGATACCACGACGCTGTCTATTCTATTTCTATCTATCTATAACTTCACGTGAAATCCCTTACAGGGTAGACATAGAGATCTGATTGCCATATAATGCGATCCTTACATACCTCACTCGTTTCTTTAACATTCATAGCTCTTCTCATGCATGCTCATCGGCTTCTAAGGCTCCTGATCACCTTCTGATAAAACACTATCAATTTGGTCATGGTACCTACCACGGCCAAATTGATTATCTTGGCCTTCCTCGGCTCCTAAATCCTTCTATTTTGCGTTGTAATATCTGTTTCGTAATTCTTTCTTCCTGCATTCTTTCACATGTCCGAACCAACGGAGCATGCCTCTTCTAATTTTAATACCGACACTCTCTCTCAGGCCAACTCAGTTTCTAATATTATCATTGCGAATGCGGTCTAAAGCGTTACGCAACAAATTTTGTGTAACGCTTGCATTTATCCTACTTTCATGCTGTCTCCGCCACACCCAGCTCTCGCTTCCATAAGTAAGCGTTGGGACTAGCACTACATTTTGCACAGCGAGCTGGGCCTTCTGGTATTTAATCATTCATTATAATTTAATCATTAATTATCAACAGAAGTAGGACGTATAAAACCAGCCCGACTGAGGAAGTACCCAAGACTTCTAGGAGAGTTGTCGTATTCCTGTGAGAGAGTGGGGTTACCAGTAAACTCCTAATGAATTGCTGTGTTAGCAGCAGGTGTGGTAACGTACGAGCAATACTTCCCGTATTAAAAACATAAGGTAGACCGTATACCTTCCGGCGTTGTATAAAAATATCAGACAGAAATGGCATTGAGATACCAAAGTAACACAAAAGGCACATATTGAACCTAAACTGAAGTACTATAAACTACAGTTAAAAATTTCTGTTATGTATTGGGAACTTAACATGAGTTGTTGTTGCTGTACTGATGTCAACTCTAAGAGCTATCAAGTACGGTTAGAAGTTGTTTGGATAGATTCGTCCCCCGAGCATATTGCTGGCAGGAATATTCTGGAATTAAAAATTGTTCACCTCGATTTCCGTAGATTGTAGTGGACTTGAAATATTAAATCTCGCTATGCATCATATATAGAATAAATGGATATAGTCAGATAACTGATATAATGCCTAACAAAGCAACACGCCTAGCCAATTGTCCCGCAGCCATTTTCGGCAATTATTCATTCGCGATTACCGTGCAATCTCCACTAGCGCGTAATCCTGTCTAGAGACGTTAACGCAGGTGTATCATGGCTCCTGAACTAATCTCACATAATTAAAGCATACAACATTGAGTAGATATTTTAGTACTTGTGTTACTTAGGCATGTTATGCAATGCACTACGTTCTATTCTTTGAGTCTAAGCTTAAAGAATAGAACGTCTTGGACTTTGAGCTCATAGTCGTCTTTCGAGTCATACTCCTTCTCACCTGTACATGGTGCACCCTACAGACTAGTATAAAGTTGTGACTATTTAATACATAAACTAAATAAGAAAGTACTTTAAACCTTATAGAATTTCACAAGTCTATAACAACTCCCTCGAGAGTATTATTTTACTGAGAATTAGCAAGGTTAGTAGCAAGACTTGGGGGAGGAGACTTTCCGAGAGTGCTGCTTCTAGAATTGTACATGACTAAAATATATAAAACTACTAAAATTTTTCAACAAACTATCGCACAAAATTAAAATATATTAAATGTACGAGCACTATAAGCATAGTAACTCTAAGGCGTAAGTAATTTTTTACTCTTCCTCCTAACTTCAAATGGTAGTGGACTAAAAGCGTTATACGATACAGTCATAGTCCAATGAAAGTATGTAATTCATTCATATTACATTGACTACGAAACAGGCATATGTTTCGTAGTCAATGTAATATGTAGAGTAATATGTAGACCCAACGTAGGGTTTTCGTAGAACCATCGTAGAGCGTCTACGAATTAAAATGGTTATGTGCTTTATCAAGTCAATTACAAAGTTTCCTCGGGAAAGTTTGCAAACCAACCTTAGAAAAATATTTTGAGTTCAAGGAAATCTTACGCTATCAAAAACACCACTTAATCGACGAATTTTAAATAATAATAAATATTCTCGGACAAATTACACAGCACCACCTAGCCCCAAAGTAAGCGAAGCTTGTGTTATGGGTGCTAGACAACTAATAAACATATGTAAATACATTTTTTTTTGTAAATACATACTTATTATACATAGTAAATACCCAGACCAAGACAAACAGACATGTTCATGCACACAAATGTTTGTTCTGTGTGGGAATCGAACCCACGAGCGTTGGTGTCAAAGTAGCGTAACAGCGTGTTTCACCACTGCGCCACCGAGTTCGTCGTTTTGCCTCATTATTTTGTAACATGATTGAATTCAGATAATTACCGTAAGGAGTTCCTATTTATTGTTACATGTATACAAGTTACAAAGGTTACCGTAGCCCCTCTACCTCAGTCTGTTCATGTGCTGTCTGATTTTGGGCAAATTACAATATATTTCCCTAAAATAGAAAGTTTCAAAATTATTACGTAATTTATTTTAGTGGCTCCTAATACGAGATGTATAGAGCAAATTACGTTTAAATTCTTTTGTATACAAACTTGCGGCTTTTAACTTGCTAATTACAATGCAATCCAAGTCAAAAGCAAAATATATATCACTTAATTGACATGCTCTATAAACCATACTACTGTATTAAGTCATCCAGAGTATTTCCGTAATACATACTATAAACATTTCTTATGACAAATTCTGTAACGCTATCTAGTTTCAAGCTAATCAAAGCTTCTACTTGGATACTACGCAACTGATAAACATAAATGTATACTTAATTATAACTGCATACTTTTGATTATAATATACGGAAAACACACAAACATGTATGTACGCACATGTATAGTTCCTTATGCGGGAATACAATATAATATAAATTGATATATAATTGGATATGGACTTTATCAAAAAAGGCATAATCCATTTTAGACATAGCTAGTGACTCGACCACCACCGGGCTTGTCATAGTAGAGAAACTATCTGTTTCCGTTTTTATGTTAACATATTTATATTGTCAGTCTCTTGGACTAGACTGAGATAATTAAAGTATACAATATTAAGGCAACATCCTTTATATTATTCACAGGGATCGTCTTGGGTGAAGATAGTGGTGCTGAGATTTCTCTGCAAGATATTGTTATGTTGAATTATAAATGTAATGTGCAGAAGGGCACTGTACCATAGTAAGTTTACGTTGGAATTGATTCTTTAATTATACTATGTTTTGTCGGTCTGAATATCATCAGAGCATAATGAGAACAGAAAGAATTTGCGATAAATTATTTTATGTTGAACGGAAAACTTCTTTGTTTTATGATACACGTGTAATAGAGCATATTATGCTCCCACAATCCTGCGCCCCCTCTGTCGGTTCCATCAGCAAATCATCAAAGCAGTTTCGACTTGACGTTGCTTTGAAAAGTACAAACTGTGAGTGCACTGCGATTGTGATATAGATTTGAACTGGCTTTGGATTTTGGTTATTGATACCGCATTACTGTTGACCCTTGCTCGTTAATTTGTAAAAACAAAAATGCTAAAAATATTAGAAGAAGCTTGTGAACATGAGACTAAAGAAGACTGTGAAAAGGTTGTGAATAGAATGTTAAATTAATAAGGGAAAGAAAGAGGTGTGAAAATGGATAATATTTTAGAAAACGAACTTATAATTAATGTAGGTGATGATAGCAGTGACGACAGTGAAATTAGCAGTATGGACGAATCTGATTAAATATGGCCTTTTGTGGCAGCTTTTTTTGGTCTCTTTTTGTATTAATTTGTAATGTATATTCATTTTCATTCCAATATTCGATTCGTTCAAACATATTAAGTAAACATTTATATTTTTATTTTATTAAACCTTTTTAATCAGGTACTACTTGCAACAAAAACTTACAGATTTGATTATATTTTTTTCGAGAATAAATTGACATTTCACATCACTATTGTAATATAAGAAGTCTAAAATAAGAAGAGGCATGCTCCGTTGGTTCGAACATGTAGATAGAATGCAGAAAGAAAGGATTACGAAACAGATATACAACGCGAAAGTGGATGCATGTAGGAGCTGAGGAAGTCCGAGACTTACCTATCATGACCAAATTGATCGTGAAGGTGATGTCAGGAGCCCAAGAAACCGACGAGCGTGCATGAGAAGAGCAATTAATGTTAAAGAAGCCAGTGAGGTATGTAAGGACCGAGTCATACAGTGTTCAGCCTACCCCGCTTTCTATCTGTCTATCTATTTCTACCTATCTGTAACTTCAAATCCAGTATTTGAAGTTACAGACAGGTAGAAATAAAGATATCATTCTATCAGAGACTAAGCCTTATCAGGTACTTTCTGTAATCTTTTTAATATTTAGTCCAGATATATTAGTCCAGCGATAGTAATGTTTTCAAGCATATAATAAGTTTTCTAGGCCGGCATAATAGATGCGACGAGATGACATGAAGTGCATGGTATTTCGTTGCTTCTATTTCTGGACACCAGTGTCCTGCGGCCCACCAAGTAGGCCCTGTCAGTCACATGCCGTGACCTAATAAAAAAAATATGATTACGTAAAAAGTGGCGTAATAGATCACGTAATCATAATTATGTAGCGTAAATATTGAGAAGAGCTGATAGAACATAGAGAAATAAAAATACGTTCAAGAAACAAAGATATCTAACAGTGACAAAGCCTTATCAGGTACTTGGTCTTATCTTATTAGTATTTTGATATTTTAGAAATGAAACTTTTTTAGGTGCGCCATGAGAAGGTAGAAAGGATTAGTGTTACGATTTTTGTAACAAAATAATATTACGTTACGCCAAGTATGTATGAGTGTGTATCTGACTATTTTATCCCAATCATTTAAAACATAAATTGAATTTCATAAAAAGTACCAGAAGTTTCATTTGTTGCGCGTGTACACATTGATGGACGCACTGTTTTTTTTTTATATTTTCGTCAATATAGTTTATCAACGAGCACCATTTTGAACATAAATTGAAAAGACGACAAAAAACCTTGGCTTTACAAACGAAAAAATCGGCCAAGTGCGAGTCGGACTCGCGCACGAAAAGTTCCGTACCATCTTAATATATAAAATTCAAAGTCCTGACTGACTCATCAACGCCCAGCCCAAACCCTTGGACCTAGGAAGCTGAAATTTTGCACAGATATTGTCTTTATGACGTAGGCAAGGAATAAGACGGGATTTTTCGAAATTCCCACGGGAACGGGAATAATAAGGATTTATATTTTCGCTATAAAAGTTGCCCTATCTCCGTTATTATATTTATTAGAGACTTGAAATTTGGCATATAAATATGTGATTGCAATCACTAAAAACCGTTTTTAGGATTTTTCGAAATTCCCTCGGGAACAGGAATAAAAAGGATTTATTTATATTTTGTCGCTTTGAATTTACCCTATCTCCGTAACCATATGTATTAGAAACTTAAAATTTGGCATATAAGTAGGTGATTATGAAAACAAAAAACTATTTTCAGGATATTTCGAAATTCCCACAGGAACGGGAATAAAAAAAGATTTACTTATATTGTCGCTTTAAAGTTGCCCTATTTCCGTAACTTTATTTATTAGAGACTTGAAATTCAGCTTAAAAGTAGGTTATTACGATAACTAAAAACCATTTTTAGGGTTTTATGAAAATCCTTGCTTAAAAGTTATATTGTTTGTTTTTTCTTTCGTAGCTATTGTTAAGTATAATAAGTGTATAAAATTATTTCCCCATTATGAAGTAGGCAAGGAATAAGACGGGATTTTTCGAAATTCCCAAGGGAACGGTAATAATTGGGGGTCCATCTTAAAATCTAAGCCACGTATCATTTAATTTCGTTAAAAAAACAGAAGATATGGTGCATAGGGTGATTTATTCTGTAGTCTACGCGGATGAAGTCGCGGGCAAAAGCTAGTCATCTATAAAAACGTCAAAAAAATCACGTTTGTTGTATGGGAGCCCCCTTAAATATTTATTTTATTCTATTTTTTAGCATTTGTTGTTATAGCGGCAACAGAAATACATCATCTGTGAAAATTTCAACTGTCTAACTATCACCGTTCATGAGATACAGCCTGGTGACAGACGGACGGACGGACGGACGGACGGACGGACAGCGGAGCCTCAGTAATAGGGTTCCGTTTTACCCTTTGGGTACGGAACCCTAAAAATCGTGCAATAATGAGACTTGCAGACAAAAAAGGCAGCGGTAAGTTTCGGAGTAGCTTCTTACAAACTATTTTGTAAATAAACAATGTAACACTTTAGGTGGTGCGCATTTCAGATGTATAAATAATAAATACATGCATTTCCTTGAGTCTTGACCTCGGACCAGGGTAATTACATTTTGTAATGCGATTTGTTACATTTTGTAATGCGATTTGTTACATTTTGTAGTACAATGCAGGCAAAAAAATCGTTTATTACAAAGACTAGGAATTTAAGTACTACTTTACTTTTTTTTATACAACGTCGGAGGCATACTAGTATACGGCCCACCTGATGCAAAGTAGTGCCCTAGCCTATTAACGCTTGTAATATATTAAGTATTACTCGCGCGATGCCTACTCTGCTGCTTACACATCAACTCCTTGGGAGCTTACTCGATCTTACTCACACGCAGGAACGCAATAACCCTCTAGGGAATTTTACATCAGGTGGGCCGTATGCTCCCGAAGTTGTATAAAAAAAATATTAAAATATAAGACGTTTCAAAGTTACCACGAGGATCCAATGGAAAAGTAAAGAATTTATATGTTTTACAGATAACACAGCAGAGTTGAGTTAGTTTTCCTGGTCAAATTTTAAAAAGGCAGAATTACATCTCACATTTGACAGAATTTTGTAACTATTAACTAGACTGTGTATACTTTATTTCTAAAATAGCATTAAATACAAATTCTTCTTTAAAATATCTAAATAAATATTAATGACAGAAAAATGACATGGCAGTTTGCTCGTGTGTTGTCTCAAAAACGACTATAAAGCCATTAATTAACCACCATAATTAATACTAATTACTTAATACAAAACGTACGGAATGAGATAGCATGACTTGTAGTTTTTAACGCGGAGTAATAAGGCTATCTACAAACGTTAATCTGGATTAAGTTAATTAAATATGCAGTCAATTTATTTAAAAAATAACATTAACAGAATGATATAAGAAATTGACCATGTCTAGGACCGTGAGGTACTTGTGCCTAAAATGGTAGAAACAAAACAGTTTATTTAGTTAGGAGTAGACAACTTACCAGTCCGCCTGATGGCGAGCAGTTGTTACACCAAGCTTTTGAGGAGTTGTTATTCTGTGTTAGCAGATGTGTCAGTAAAGGTGGCGTCGCGCGAGCTATACTTAATGTATTGCAAGCGTCCATTGGCTACGGTAACCACTTCACATCAGGTGGGTCGTATGCTTGTATGCCTCCCGACGCTGTATAAAAAAAATATAAAACAAAAAGCATTAGATCAATTTAGCATGCCCTACATTATTTTACAAAATCTTCTTCTCAGCGTTATTGCGTTTTCCAGTAAGGACCGCCCACGCGTTCACAGCCTGACGCAACTGGTACACCAACCCACCAGAATACCAGATGTTGCTGATCAGGAGGCCTCTCTGCTAGACCTACTGCTGACCACCCACCTTGCTGGCTACCGGGTTGAGGTCGGGGCGCCCCTGAGCACATCTGACCACTGCCTAGTATTGAGCACAGTGCCAAGCGCGATTCTACCACAACCCACAGAGGTTAGGCATCGTGTCTGGCACTACTCGTCAGCAGATTGGGACGGTATGCGCGACTACTTCGCTTCCGTCCCATGGGGGCAGCGCTGTTTCAGTGAGAAGAATCTAACGGCGAGTGCTGCGGCCATTGTTGATGAGATCGGCGTTGGCATGGAATACTACATTCCCCACTCCGATGTCGTCATCAAAAGCCGGAGACGCCCTTGGTTTAACCGCGAATGCGCTGAAGCTGTTAGTAACAAACAGGCGGCGTATCGCGCTTAGATCAGGGGTTGCGTCCTTAAAGATCCGAATACTAACTTACTGAAATCAGCCTACAACGATGCCACCAAGGTCTGCAAGAGAGCAAACATAAGAGCGGACGCCCAGCGCGTTACAAGAGTCGCCACGGAACTAGTGGCGCACCCTACTGGGTCGCGTAGCTACTGGCGACTGGCCAAAGCTGTGCAAGCCAACTTCTGCCAGCTCTCGCTGCCACCGCTGCGATGCCCCGATGGCTCACTGGCGCATCAGCCGCAGGAGATAGCCGATCTTATGGCCAGTCTCTTTGTGGCTAACTCCCGGATCGATGACTGTAGCACGCAACCACCGACAATACCCTCCAGTGGGTCCGTTATGCCTGATATCCACATCAGGCAGCGCGATGTACGTTTTGAACTACAGTCACTAGACGTCCGAAAAGCCAGTGGTCCTGATCCCAGCGATTGTTCTACAAAAATGTGCAGCGGAGTTATCTCAGGTGTTGACGCGCCTCTTCCGCCTCTCGTGCTCGACCGGTTGTGTTCCGGATGCTTGGAGAGAGGCCAATGTGCAGCCGGTCACCAAAAAGGGAGACCGTTCGGACCCATCAAATTACCGCTCCATTGCCGTAACTTCAGTGTTGTGCAAAGTCATGGAACGGATCCTTAACAATCAATTGATCCGTTACCTAGAAGATCACTCCTTAATCAGTGCTCGTCAGTATGGTTTTAGACCGAAACGATCAACGGGTGATCTTCAACGGGTGATTAATGTAGGTCGGGAGGTCCACTTTAAGGATCACTCGCGCGATGTCACCTCTGCTGCTAACACAGCAGTTCCATAGAAGCTTAATCGTTACCTCAGTTACACGCAATAACACTACAACCGTCCAGGGAATTGTTATTTCACTGCGATTTTCCAGGTGGAGTTACTTCCAAGTGGGGTTCCGTTAATGCGCCCCAACTCTTTTTTAAAACATAAAAAAACGCCGAGTGAAGCTTGGTCGCAAGCATTATTTATTTAAGTCAATTATCTATCTATAACTTCACGCCGAATCCCTTGCGGGGTAGGCAGAGAGAACTGAACGCTACATGACTTTAACCTCACACACCTCAATCTTTAATATTTTGCTCTTCTCATGCACGCTCACCGGTTTCTAAGGCTCCTGACATTCCCTTCTGATAAAACACGATCATTATGGTCGTGGTATGTAAGTCTTGGCCTTCCTCGGCTCCAACGTAGATCTAATAATTAACTTTTCCTGGATTAAAGTCATGAACTAACATAAAGTTGACTCCACATTATGCAATAAGCTAAAAACTGTTGACACACTTACGAAACGATAGCTTTATAAAGTGGCGGTTTGTTCTTCGGACGCGGAACCCTAGAAAATGATGGTAAGCCATTTACACCCACAGATTTTTTTAACTCGTAGATGGCTACAACTTTATTTATAAACCAGCATATTGAAACTCAAAAAATAAACGAAATGTAAACAAAAGGTGTTATGAAATGAAACCCTTTGTTCTATCACCCCATTTCCTTGATTACGTCGAGGTACAGTCAACAATACAATTAACTGTAATGTGCTATTCGTCGCCGAGTGTACCGTGATCCTCCTTGTTTTATTTTGTATCAGTTTCACACCACTTCAGTAGCAATCAGGCATAAGTAAAGTGGTGATCATAGAATTAATATGTTGCAAGCGTTCATAGGTTACCGTGGCTTATGAACGCTTGCAACTTACTAATTCTGATGTAAAACGACTACCGTAGCCGCTACGGTAACCGTTTTATATCAGACGGGCCGTATACTTCATTGCCTCTCGTCATTGTATATTTTTGATACACTTACATACATATAATATATACCTATGGCAGAGAAATTACTGGGTATTGTGACGAAACAGCCTTAGGTCACAAGATTGGCAACGCACGAGTAACATACCCGTGGTGTTGCGAGCGTCAATAGGCTGCGTTCAATATGACGGAATGTGGACAGAGCCAAATCAGTGCAAAAGGATGGGCAATTTAGAGGGCTGATGACGAGCTCTGTGGCGCAGTGGCAAAACGCGCTGTTACGTTACCATGACACCAAGGCTCGTGGGTTCGTTTTCCACACAGGACAAACATTTGTGTGCATCAACATGTCTGTCTTGACTGGGTATTTTTAAGAGAGGTAGGGCGCATCAAAGCAGCCCGTCTGGGGAAGTACCTCTACCTTACAGAAAACCGCAGCCACATAACAACTCCCTAGAGGATTGTTGTGTTCCTGCGTGTGAGTGAGTAAGCTCCTATGGAGTTGCTGTGTTAGCAGCAGAGGTGCTATCGCATGAGTGATACTTAATATATTACCAGCGTTTATAGGCTATGGTAACCGCTTTACATCAGGTGGGCCGTATGCTTGTACACCCGACGTTGTATATAAAAAAAATCGGCCAAGTGCAAGTCGGACTCGCGCACGAAGGGTTCCGTACCATTATCTATAAAAACGGCAAAAAAAAATCACGTTTGTTGTATGGGAGCCCCCCTTAAATATTTGTTTCATTTTAATTTAATTATTTATTCTTAAAGTGAATATATAACTAAATATTCTGTGAATATTTCAAGGGTCTACCTGTTGCCCATATCAATATCGAGCAAAAATGAGCAAAAAAATCACGTTTGTTGTATGGGAGCCCCCTTAAATATTTATTTTATTCTATTTTTTAATATCTGTTGTTATAGCGGCAACAGAAATACATCATCTGTGAAAATTTCAACTGTCTAACTATCATGGTTCATGAGATACCGCCTGGTGACAGACGGACGGACGGACAGCGGAGCTTCAGTAATAGGGTTCCGTTTTACCCTTTGGGTACGGAACCCTAAAAAAGGTACGACCTCAACAACCACGGCGACGGTGGTATGCATGTTCTACCAGTTGTAGGTGAGTATCGGTGGCCTGTAGATCATATGAAGGTAACTGGTGGTGAATAGTGTATGTTTAAATATGTCATGACATTAGTGGCACATTTTCACACACACAAAAACTTGCACATATCGGTGCGCAACATCCGAAATTGTAAGTTTATTGTAAAGTATTCTTTTTTAACGCTGATTAAAGAACAAGGGTTTGGCGTAAGAGAAGCAAGACTAAGCGATAATGCGGTAGGAGCACTATGATTCTGAATTTCGACTATGTAAAACTCACCGATGATTCAACTGAGTGCTAGATTTTAACTAACACTGTTGATATTATGCTACGAAGATATCATACGCAAATAAGTATCATTTACGTATTGAAATCACCGTGGCATTCTCATATTTTTAACTATCTTCTCATTCATATTGTTTATCTTCTGTTCTACAGGCGAATGGTAACCTAAACAAAAAGTAATAATTCCGAATTTCGCCCCAAAACTCCTGTAACAACGACTTATAAAGAATATGATCTTAAACACACATGGCGTGATATATTTTTGCTGTTATTAACACGGCAGGAGCGCTCAAAGGAAAGGGAAATTCAATCCAGGGCCCGTAACTTTTCTAAAAGAACACTCTTAAGGAAGCCTCTTTGCCATGACGGCGTCAAAAAGTTGCTCATACACCTTCACATTGTGAGTGAATCTAAATATGGATGCGGCATTTTTTTTTATTGACAGTATAGATATTGCAGTTGGATAAATTCAAAGATGCATTAAAGTATTTTTGCGAGTACGATAAGATTCTAAAAGATGTTCGCATCTAAATTACGGTACGGTAAAGGAACTTTCTAGTTTTCTCCAACGGTGAGGTGAAACGTAGCCAATATTAAAAATTGTAGGTCATAATTTTACTAGTCTTCTCGTGCATCTTATTTCTCTGTTAACACAGTTAATTTTTGCTGAAAATAGGCAAAGAATATTTCAATTCTAGTCTCGCCTCAATTTTGCCGGTAAAAAGCGCTTAACTCTTACACGTAGTTGTTCCGTAATTACATTAAAGAAAGCTTTGTTTGTCCTACTGCTAAAATCTTTCAGCTATGGTAATGCTTTTGAAGAGCCTACTTCAATCAAAGAATGACGATAACTTCAAACTAAATATTTTTTTTAGAATTACTCAATCAAAAATGTTGGAGGCGAGAGAGAGGTCAAGACTTACCTACCATGACCAAATTGATCGTGTTTTATCAGAAGTCGATATCAGGAGCCTTAGAAACCGGCAAGCGTGCATGATAAGAGCAATGAATGTTAAAGAAGCGAGTGAGGTGTGTAAGGATCGAATCGTGTTGTGTTCGGTCTTCTCTGCTTAGCCCGCAGGGGATTTGGCGTGACACAAGGGTCATCGATGGATAGATAGACACTCAATCAAAAATATCTCGTGATTGCCATTCAGAATACCAGTGACCATAATAGGACGATATCGGTGGTGATGGAGTGGTCTGCAATGCTACTTTACTACCAAAACTTGGCAAGGTTTCAATTTCCACACAAGACAAATATTTGTATGCATGAATATTTATTTGTCTGGGTCGGGGCGTTTTTAACAGAGGTAGGGTGCATCGATCACGGTAGCCAGATTGAGGAAGTACCCTCATTCACATAAAACAGCAGCCAACCACTTCATGGAGAGTTGTTGTAGTCTTGCGCGTGAATGAGGTGGCCACTAAATAGTAGCGGGCATTGTAATGCGCGAGTGACATTTTGTGGACTGCAAGCGAATAAACTAAAAGAATCCGATCTTCTTCGATCGATCAAAAACCGACACTGTCACAAGTAAAGTTTGAACTTGCTTTGGAGTTACTTTGTTCTCAACCGGGGTATTGCATGCATTCACAGTCTACGGTAACCGCTTTACATCAGGTGAGGCATATGCTTAAATGACATACGACACCGTATAAAAAAATATTTTTAGAAACACTAAATACTTCTTTTCATTACTATGCAAACGTGGAAGGACGTAGGAGTCAAGGACGGCCAAGACTCACTTACCACCACCTAATTGGTCATGTTTTATAAGAAGGTGATGTCAGGAGCCCTAAGAACAGACGAGGACCGCGTCTTATTGCGCTAAGTTTTCTCTGCCTGCCCCACATGAATTCGAGCAAACAGCACATCATGTTCTCTGGGAGTGCGATCTCTGGTGTCGGGAGCGGGACGATATGTTAAATTCCTTGCGTGTCATATCCGGGGTAGTATATTATTCTGATTTGGTGGCAACAAGGGAGAATTACCAGGCGTTTAAGCGGTTCTGCAATCTATATTATTGGAATCGATGTGTTAGGTAACAACGCACAGTTTAGGTTCTAATAGTGTTAGATATTTGATAATCCGTGGTGCACGGCAGTTGAGCTTCACTTGACTAGCCATCTCTTTGAGGTTGCCTTATTTGTCATATTGCTGTCTCTCGCTTTGCCAAGAGGAGAAGTCAATTCCAAAACTTTCTACTCCTACAAATTTCTTCTGATTAAATTCGTTGTGAGTTCCAAGGCAGCTGTAGTTTAACCCCCGGGACAGCAACGAACTTCACTGTTCATTGCCTTTTTGGTGGTTGCCGCTGTTAATTCTGGCTACACAGGAGACACAGTGGTGGGTATGAGTGGTGGTATTAAAAAACCTGGCAAGGAAGGTACTGTTCCAACTAATTATCATCCAATCAGCTTATTGCCAGGGTTGGCAAAGTTGTTTGAATCTCTAATTTTATCTCGCTTATCAAAAATCACAGAAAATATTCTGGCACCAGAACAGTTTGGTTTTCGTAAAACACATTCTACTGTTCAACAGCTAGCTCGATTGTCTGAACATATAGCTCATGGCGTCAACGAAAACAAAACTACAGGTATGATTCTACTAGATATTGAGAAAGCTTTTGACACCGTCTGGCATTCTAGCTTAATCCACGAGCTGATGGTTAGTAAAGTCCCTCTGGAACTCGTGAAACTTGTCCAGAAATACTTGACTGAGCGATCATTTTCAGTCACTATAGGTACTGTATCATCTCAGCCCGTGGTAGTCCCTGCTGGAGTCCCACAAGGATCCATACTCGGGCCGTACCTGTTCCTTCTATACGCGAACGACATTCCAAAGCAGCCTCACACTCAACTGGCGGTGTATTCTGATGACACAGCAACATACACAACATGTGATGACGTTGATATCGTCATCTGGCGCCTTCAACTGTCATTGGAACTTTTATCTGGTTTCTTCACAAAATGGAAGCTAAAACTAAATACTACCAAAACTGTAAGTATTCTCGTCACCAGAAAGAGATCGTTGCCAAACAGAGTGGTTAAGTTTAATGGATATTCAATTCCTTGGAGCCGTACTGTTAAATACCTCGATTGTGTGCTAGATGACAAACTCAATTGGAGTATTAATACTTCAGTTCTAAGTGAAAAGGGTATCAAGGCACTTAATGCGTTAAGACCCATACTCAATCGAAATTCAAACCTTAAAATGCTCTAATCTCATCAATAGACCAATGTAGATTGGTATCGTTACCATATCGGCAAACGTACAACAGGTACAGGTTGCCCCATCACTATTTTCTCGGAAGCTGACAAGGGCTCGCTTACCGGCTGACCGGTTGATCCAACCGTACTCATTTATTCATTTCTACCTACTTACTTTTTATATATTGAAATTAGTAAATCTAAAAAAAATATTTAAAAAATTAAGTGATTGTGTTGCGAATATTGTAATTAAAATGTGAGTTCCAGCGAAGATTCACATAATGTATGTACCTCATAACGTGTAAGATAAACCTTTACTGTTATTAATGTTCTCATCAGTGTGTACCATTTTGTTGTTTGCTCAAATAGGCGCACAGCCTCGGTAACCAATTTTAATAAGATTGTACAATTAGAATAAGATCATTTTCGTACTCAGTTTCGTTTATGTTGAATAAAGAATATTAAAAAAAAAAGAAATTAAGATTATCATTACACATACACATTGTATGTTAATAAAACAACGATGTTCTGTGCCGATATAAATTAATTTGCAATTTGTACATCTATTTATACTCCGCGAAGTGGCAAGCAAGCAGACGTTTGATTTGACGAGCTCGGTGGCTCAGTCGTGAATGGCGCGACTTTGACACGAACGCTCGTGGATTCGATTCCCACACAAGGCAAACATTTGTGTGCATGAACATGTCTGTTTGTCTTGGTCTGGATGTTTTAAGAGAGGTAGGGCGCATCAATGCAGCCCGTCTGGGGAAATACCTCCACCTCACAGAAAACCGCAGCCAAATAACAACTCCCTGGAGGGTTGTTGTATTTCTGCGTGTGAGTGAGATCACCAGTAAGCTCCCAAGGAGTTGCTGTGTAAGCAACAGAGGAGGCATCGCGCGAGTGATACTTAATATATCGCAAGCGTTAATAGGCTACGGTATCCGCTTTACATCAGGTGGGCCGTATGCTTGTATGCTTCCCGACATAGTAGAAGAAAAAAATTGACCTTCTCCTTATCTGCCACCTTGTTAGTATAAAAAATAAATGAAAATATTTTAAAGTAATTTTCTTATGTCATCTGATAAATATTTTCATTATACCACATCCAAATACCATAACATTCATTTTGAAAGGCGTTTACAAGTTTTTTCATGAAATTGAGTGCGGCGTCGGTCGCGAGTTTAATATAACGACTCATCAATTCACCTCGGGAACAATATGCCAAACTTTAACACATTTACTTTTGCGCAACTGAGTTTGAACATAATAACCTTGGTATTTTTCTTACAATATATTAAAAACAGGGAACTTGGCGTGAAGAAATATAAATAATAGATAGTTTTCGACAAATTACACATGGTCATCTAGGCCCAAAGTAAACGAAGCTTGTTATAGGTGTGGCTTGTTATTAGACAACGGATAAACGTACGTACGTAAAAACATGTTTTTCAGGAACACCGTTTCTATATGAAACCTATATGTTTGTATGTGTGTGCTGGCGCTTTTTTCCGAATATTCGAATTTTGACTTCAGATTCGGATTCAGCATAAAAAAGTAGAATGGGAATGTTCAGGAACATCGTTCCTATCTCTTAAGAAACATGGTCAAACAGGCCAACAAATAAAAAAAAAATTGAATTGTTGTATAATTGACGAGCCAGGTGTTCCCCTGGCAATGCAAGCTTGCGCATTCTCAACTGGTTATTTTTGTAAATACATACTTATGATACACAGAAAACACCCAGACCAAGACAAACAGACATGTTCATGCACACAAAATGTTTGTCTTGCGTAGGAATCGTACTAAACACTGCGCCACAGATCTCGTCAGAAAGACAGATAAATAAAAGGCAGACAGACACGCAGGTTAAGCAACGTTGACCGCGGGATGACTATGGGTTTATCAATTCAATTCATTCCAAAGTCAATTCCAAAACTTCCTACTCCTACAAATTTCTTCTGATTAAATTCGTTGTGAGTTCCAAGGCAGCTGTAGTTTAACCCCCGGGACAGCAATGAACTTCACTGTTCATTGCCTTTTTGGTGGTCGCCGCTGTTAATTCTGGCTACACAGGAGACACAGTGATGGGTATGAGTGGTGGGCCTGTCCGGTTAGACGTCAGGTGGCAAACAAGTATATCCAACGTGGTTACCGTAGTTAAATAATGCTTGCAATACAAATGCCACTCGCTTATTCGCATATTCTTTAGAGCTCACTGGATACCTGACTCACTTACTTATAAATAAAATAAAAAATAAAAACTTACAGGAAGGACCAATGAATTAATTGTTAATTAGCTGCGGTCTTCTGTGGAGGAAGGTACTTCTTCATTCGGGCTACTTAGTTGCATCTTACCTCTATTTTAGGTAATCATGTCTTCAGTAACTTTTTATTAATAAATAAATAAATAAATATTGTCGGACAAATTACACAGCGCCACCTAGCCCCAAAGTAAGCGAAGCTTGTGTTATGGGTACTAGACAACTGATAAATATACGTAAATACATTTTTTTTTGTAAATACATACTTATTATACATAGAAAATACCCAGACCAATACAAACAGACATGTTCATGCACACAAGATGTTTGTACTGTGTGGGAATCGAACCCACGAGCGTTGGTGTCAAAGTAGCGTAACAGCGCGTTTCACCACTGCGCCACCGAGCTCGTCTTATTTTTGTTATATATTATATTTTTTTTTACACTCGTACACTGTACGTAGATACAGAGAAAACAGATTAAACCAGTTGAGAATGCGCAAGCTTGCATTGCCAGAGGAACACCTGGCTCGTCAATTATACTCGTATAACAATTTAATTATATTTTTTAAAACTTTGTCGGCCATTTTGACCATGTTCCTTAAGAAATATGATATTGGTTTTTAAGACATTCCTATTCTACTTTTTACTTTACTTTCGAATCTGAAATAATATTTCAATTTTTTTTTTAATTTGTCGGCTTTTTTACCATGTTCCTTAAGAGATAGGAGGTTGGTTTTTCAGACTTACCTATTCTACTTTTTTATGCTGAATTCGAATCTGAAGTCTAAATTCGAATATTCGAAAAAGCGACAGACACACACAAACAGACAAACATATAGATTTCATATAGGAACGGTGTTCCTGAAAACGTTTACAATTTTTGATGGTACCTAAATAAATTGTTAAAGAGCAGCTAACCCTGTGGATCACGAACCGACCTAGTGAACAACAGGTCACCGGTTCGAATCCTGCCACTAAATTCGTGTTTTCGTATTTATGTACATATTTGTAATTATCACTTGCTCGACGGTGAAGGAAAAACATCGTGAAGAAATCCGCACGTCCAAGAAATAATATTTCGAAAGACGTGTGACCTTACCTAAGAATGATCTGGTTTTCCCATTGTGCTGCGGTCTGACGGCAGTCGCTCCATGTAAAAAGCAGCATCTTCGCCAAATCCTTAGGTTTAGGTAGCGGACCCCGCCAATGCTAATGGATTGGGAATTGGGATGAAGCTAGGAAGAAGAAGATCTAAATAAATTGTTAGATTTCAGGTTTTTTTTTTATTTAACGTCGGGAGGCTGTCTAACATACGTTCAACTTGATGTAAGCCTCTTACCGTAGCCTATAAAAGTTTGTGATATGACCTCTGCGACTCCTTACGAGATTACTATTGACTTCACTCACTCGCACGAAGACAACGATCCTCCAGGGAGTTTTTTTTATGTAACGTCGGGAGGCATACAAGCATACGGCCCACCTGACGCAAAGCGGTTACCGTAGCCTATGAACGCTTATATAATATATAAAGTATCACTCGCGTGATGCCACACGCTAACACAGCAACTCTTTAGGAGTTTATTAGCGATCTCGCTCACTCGTAGGAATACAACAACGCTCCAAGGAATTGTTAATTGGCTGCGGTTTTCTGTAAGGTGGACTGGTACTTCCCCAAATAGATGGACTGGATTTATAATACTTATCTCATTTTGATTTGTATTTAGATTGAAATCCTCAGAAATAGATAAGTATTTTTTTCAATAAATAAAAAAATGTTATATCCCATCAAACTACCCTACAAAACTATATTTATATTTCTATATACAATTATAACTTTTCATTGTACAATATATAAATTTTACTTGTTATTTTGGCTGTAGTTATTATATTCGTCGCATGTTTACAGTCCTATCATATACTTTAAAAATGACTGGAAGACATCCCTTAGCCCGTCTTTGTAGTACTTATTTCTTTATACATTTGTTATTTTGTACAATACAGGTATTACATACATACATATCTATTTGTTAAAAAAAACTTGTTTTTAAATTTTCTCTTTGACCAAATATTTTTTATTAATTATATATTTTTGAAAATTTTATAATTTAATACTACTGAAATTAAGACTACTAATATGTACCATAGACAAAATACTAACGTCATACTTTTACCAGCTTCGGAGGGTAAAAAGGCGATATGGAAGTTACATTATATGGTAAACTTTAGAAGAACAGTCGTATAAAAAATATATTTATTTAAAATTATCGTTTAGTAAAGATTAGAAGGTGTTTATATATATATTCATATATATATATATATACAGATTGAACGTTTTTAACAAATAGTGCGTACGTAATGTTGAATACGAATATCCGACAAATTCGATTTTACGAAAAAATTCAAAATGTAAAATGAAGTTTATATTATTGGACAACTAGCTGCTGCCCGCGGCTCCGCTCGCGTGGAGTCAAATAAGGTAGCCTATGTGTTAATCCAGATCATAATTTATCTACGTGCCAAATTTAATTGAAATCCGTTAAGCCGTTTAAGCGTGAAAGAGCAACAAACATCTACCCATAGATACAAACTTTCGCATTTATAATATTAGTAGGATTGCAGAGAGTATTATTACGTCAAATGTTTTTTTTTAGTCATTGATCAATAAACCTTTTAAACAATTTTTCTTTCTTTAGATTATTACAATGTGTTTTTAAAATGTACACCCGTTTTAAGGATTTATTTTTCCTGATGTACAGTTGAATCTTGTTAATTTGTACCGCAGCTGAATAATTTAAAGTTGTAAGTTACAGAGACGGTGGATTTGGGTTTAACTTTTGAAAATCTTGAAACTTTCAACACCTGGGCTACTTAATATGTTAATAAATTCGCAGTAGCGTTGGTAAGTGACAAATATTTACCATAAACGAACCAGTTCAGGTTATTTGTGTGACAATCACATAATACATGTGATATTTTTACTACTACGCAAACTTTAATGGTTTAATACAATTAATTTGATCGACAGAACAAATGTTTATATTAAACCCCTGCATCAAATCAGCCCGTCTGAAGGAAGTACCTCCACCTCACAGAAAACCGCAGCCAGATAACAACTCCCAAGAGGGTTGTTGTGTTGCATGTGAATGAAGTCACCTTTAGGGTCGGCAACGCAAGAGTGACACCCCTGGTGTTGCAAATATCCATAGGCTACGGTAACTGCTTACCATCAGGCAGGCCGTAGCTTGTTTGGCACCTTAGTGGTATCAAAAGAAAACAGTAAGCTCCTAAAGAGTTGCTGTGTAAGCAGCAGAGGAGGCATCGCGCGAGTGGTACGTAACCTTTCGAGTCCCGACTGCCATATATATGGCACTCGCTTACGACATATATATGGAGTAACGGTACCACCGGGTCTGTATATTACAAGCTCTAATAGGCTACGGGAACTGCTTTACTTCAGGTGGGCCGTATGCTTGTATGCCTCCCGACGTTGTATAAAAAGAATCCTTAGAAAAATTAATTTCAAGTAAGTACTGTATGAGAAAGGCTTACAACTGAAAGCGAAGATGACAAAGATGATATCATTTGGTTAATGATGTATATATTAGATGCATGGAAAGATGAGTGAGTGCTGAGAATAGTGAAAATGAAGTATTGGGAAGGTTTCTAGACAGTAAAACCTTCAGCCAGAAGTCATAGCTATACATAACGCGGTGCCGTTCCCGGCGCTAACTTGTGAAAGCGAGAGCTGGGTATACAGAGCACGAACGTAGAATAAATGCGATCGAAATGCAAGCGAGTTTATTTTATTTTCATGCTGTCTATGTGCCGCGAAGCGAACTCATGCAATAGTTTGCAAATGTCAGCTTGTCTCTAAAAGATCTATACATATACCTGTACGTTCCGACCAACCTTATACTCTTATTGATTATTGTTATTATTTGCACGACTACAGGACGATGATGTGCAAATAAATTAACGAAATGATACCGTGACCCTTTCGATTTTATTACGATTAAGATGTAAGCTGGATATAAATATAATTAACTAGCTGCTGCCCGCGGCTCCGCCCGCGTGGAGTCAAAAAACGTAGCCTATATGTTAATACAGATCATAATCTATCTACGTGCCAAATTTCATTCAAATCCGTTCAGCCGTTTAAGCGTGAAAGAGCAACAAACATCCATACATACAAACTTTCGCATTTATAATATTAGTAGGATAATCAATGGAGATCGAGGCTTTTTTTTATACTACGTCGGGAGGTATACAAGCATACCACCCACCTGATGTAAAGCGGGTACCGTAGCCTATTAACGCTTGTGATATATTAAGTATCACTCGCGCGATGCCTCCTCTGCTGCTTACACAGCAACTCCTTGGGAGCTTACTGGTGACCTCACTTACACACAGGAACACAACAACCCTCTAGTTTTCTGTGAGGTGGAGGTACTTCCCCAGACGGGCTGCTTTGATGCGCCCTACCTCTCTTAAAATTCCTTGTGATTCCTTATATCAATCGTGTTGTCGGCAATTAAATACTTCATCAACACAACGATTTCTTTATCTCGATAAAAATAACTATCTGATATTTTTCGTAGTTTCTAGACTACTTTTGCTTACCCTGTTTTCTAATTCATTACTATGGGCGAGGTCCGTTGCCTAAGTCCAAGAATTTGGTGAAAATACTGATATTTATATTGAGCGACTGTCGTCAGACGTCCATAACTCAGAGTGAAAACCAAACCTTCGTTAGATTAGGTCTTCCTAAATATAATTTCTTGGACATGCGGGTTTCCTCGCGATGATGTCCTTCACCGCCGAGCAAGTGATAATTAAATATGTACATAAATCCGAAAACACGAATTTAGTGGCACATGCCGGGATACGAACCACGAACCATTGGGTATAAGGTCGGTTGTATATCCACTGGATTGTCGCTGCTCCACTATTATATCTATCTATAACTTCACGCTAAATCCCTTGCGGGGTAGGCAGAGAGAACCGAGCGCCACGTGACTCGATCCTTACATATCTCACTCGCTTCTTTAACATTCATTGCTCTTCTCATGCACGCTCGCCGGTTTCTAGGGCTCCTGACATCACCTTCTGATAGAACACGACCAATTTGGTCATGGTTGGTAAGTCTTGGCCTTCCCCGGCTCCTACATCCTTCCACTTTTGCATTGTATATCTGCTTCGTCATTCTTTCATCTTGCATTCTTTCTACATGTCCGAACCATCGGAGCATGCCTCTTCTTATTTTAACACCGACGATTCCGACCGATTTCTATTGTCTCAGATAACAGTTACCAGCTGACTAGGTCGAGTATAGCTATCTGCGATAATAGAATACAAATAGATAATAAATACGTAAATAAGATAACATAATTGTTAGACCCGATCAGATTGAGAAAGATCTTACTGTAAATATGTCACTGTAAATCTATTAATTCAGTTCACAACTACCGTATTGTCAAGATAATATCGAGAAAGATTTCATGATAACCAAATAACCATACCATTTCATATCGGTGTCATTAAATAACGAATTGTTAATCAGAATCAGAATTGTGTGTAATACTTTCATAAATTTCTGATATAATTGAAATATATTCCTGTTAGAAATTTAAATTGTATTTATTTCATACTAAATAGTATGTAAGCGAAAATTTTAATTTCTGATCGAGTCATTATCGTTTAAACTCTTCGTAGATAATTTTCAAAATCAATCGAGGCATTCTAGTGCAGTTAAGTTTTCCAAGTTTTGGAGTGCAAGTGTCTCACTGATATCTTTAGAGCCAAAGTCAACCTCACCTACTCTTGGTGTAGCCCAATAATTACTGACGAGGAGAAAGAGAAGTAGGGCGCACCAAAACAGTCCGACTAGAGAAGCATCTCGATCCCTCAAAAGACCGCAGACAAATAAAAACTTTTTGGAGTACCTATTGTTGTGTCCCTGCGAATGACCAGTGAAGTCCTGGAAGGAGTTGCTATATAACAGTGGGGATGGCAACAGCATTTTAAGTTAGGTGGACAGTATGTTTGTTTGGTTCCCAACGTCGTATATAAAAAAAAACTATTGTCAGGATACTCTGTACGTTTTCATTATATTTCAATATTAGTTGTTTCGTATTTCGTAAATAGTGATTATTAAGTTTTTCCAAAAAGAAAACGGCCGATAGGGGTATTCACATTGCCTCGGAAAGCCATATTCAAAACGGATTCGAAAAGTTTTCATTCAGATTCCATACACTTTGAGGGAAAACTTTTCAATTCAATTTGGATTTCAATTTTCAAATTCAGTTGAATATGGTATTTCGAGGCAATGCGAATACACCTACTGATGGGCATACGAGTTATATAAAATAATATTTTTGCTGCAGGAAGCAACTACGTCTTGGTATACGTCTTGGCTAGCATAGCTAATGAAAATGGGAGACAGAAATACATAAAATGTCAAACGTTTTTGTTTCTGCAACTAATTACATTTTATTAACTACGAGTATATTGTCTGTTCCAACGATATCCTTTCCTGTACGATTCCAAAATGGCGCGACATCAATGCGATTTGTGGGCAAAATTGATTAATTATATTCCATTGCAGCGCCTGTGGTTATCCGCAATAATGCCGCAGTGTGCGGGACGGAGTCGCACAATTTGCATATGCATGGAATGCCATACTATTTTTATAGCTATAAATTTCGGCATATCTTCTACAAAAAGTAACACAATCAACACAAAATCATGGTTATCTTACTCCACGAAATCACTGTAGCTACATTGTATAAAAAATATTTGTTTTATATATATATTTAGTACTCAACAGAAATATATTAATTAAAAATGGTGTCAAGTTTGAAACAAGCGACGGTGTAACTTACAAAAGATTATACGTCAAAACGCTCGCCAAGTTTCTTAAATAATTTCTTGGAAAAGTAAAATACTGTTAAATGTATTTGAAAGATATATATATTTTTTAATGTTATTGAATTCGTTTCGTATTCGTATTTAGTGAAATTATAATCTAAATAGGCAAATAATACCTACTCTTACGAAGGTGACTAATTTAAATGACTGATAATACTGCTGAGTTATATATAACTCTTAAAAGCACGAAACTTGGAATGTATCTCCCTTTTATGACATAGACAGCATTATATAAATATAATTATTTATCTAGTAGACGTAATTTTATTCTACAAATATATAACGTATACATTCAATATTAACCATTACTTGTTTATAATTATAATATTATTAGCCCATGACAAATATTTGAAGTTGGTTCCTTTTTTTTCATATTTACATTTTTGCTGGGATATCATTACTTTTTTTTTATAGTAGTAGTAAGTTTATTTTTAGTATATTATTTTATGTATATAATAATTTTAAAGAGTTTTTTCACACTGAAAAAAACCTTCAAAACTATTATATACATAAAATCTTTGAATACAAAACAATTTCGTTTTTTCGATACGTGAATTGTCAGAGGCATCGCGTCAAAATTAGAGGCCATCCTAGTGGGTTTACAGAAACCAAGACTGTTTACTCAACGAAGAAGTTATATTGAGAAAACACTAGTAAACGAGAAAACATCAATTATTCCATTATTAATACAATGAGAATGGATTAAATAATAACACTTACAAATATTAAGTCGAGTAATAGGTATTTGAGTATTAAAAAAAAATATTAATGATTTCGAAATAAAAGTTACAATTTCCTGTTTAAATATATCTATTAAATCTACAGCTGCTGCTACAGAGGCAGCATTTTATCCCCAGGTAGCGGAAGCTGTCGATAAGATTGATTGTAGTTTAGAGTATTGATGTAGTACTATAGTTATCATAAGTGAAAAAAAATAAAATTAGGAGTAAATATAATAATACCTAATATTTGTGGAAGTATTTTGGAACTACGGATCACTCCGTACTTCAAAAATACTTCCACAATTATGTATGATTTACACAAACTTTTGTTAAAACAGTATCATAATATTTTCCGTCGCAGAATACTATTATTGCTTACCATACATTATTTTTATTGGCAAGGGATTTTTCTATTAATTGGCTTGATTACTTCTGATAATAAAGTAAGAAAGTAAATACGAAAATTTTATTTTAAATTTTGATTAAAAAAACCTTAGACTGCACATCTTTAAAAAAATATAATTGAAAATTACATTAATTTGAAATATATTTTTTTATTACTATTTTATTGATAGGGTAGGTATTAAACTATTTATGTTATTGTAACATTGCATGTCGCGATTATACCTAGAAGTGTTTGGCGAATTCAGTAAATTTTATATATCAGCTGAACCAAGTTTTCAAACTTTTATTTTATACTATTTGTAACAAAAGTAGGCGCGATATTTGAATTTAAAAGTCTACTATGATGCGAAATAAAAGAATTAAAATAAAAAAATGAGTGAAGTCTATATAAACTCTGGAAGTTCGATATAATATTGGAGACCATATTTTGTCCTGGATTGTTGCAATATTGTCTAGTATATTTATAGTCAATGTGCTGTCAGAAACTAATCGAAATCTTATTGGAAATACTTGTATATGTTTGTTTGAAGTTTTATGTTGTTTTTTTGTGTTAAATAATTCTATTATATTAAAAAACTGGTGGATAAAGAACCGGCCTATTGATCAACTGGTTCCCGGTTCGAACCTTGACATATACCTCTAAATCTGTGTTTTTGGATTTAAGTACATATTTGTAATTATCACACACACAGTGAAGGAAAATATTGAGAGGAAACCCACACGTCCAAGGAATTATATTTCGAAAGACGTGAAACCTGATGATAGATCAAATAACACGTGTGATATGAGAAAGATCTAGTTTTCCCGTCTGGGTTGTGGAGGTCTAATGACAGTCGCTCTATGTAAAATTCAGTATCTTCGTTCCTTTACAATCCAATTCCTTAGGCTTAGGTAGCAGACCTCACCAATCCTAATGGATAAGGAAACGGTATAAAGCTAAGAAGGAAAATTCCATTATATTAAGCATCAAAGCATTTTGCAAGTTCTATACTTGTAAAATCATTTGTTTCTTATCTTTAGAAATATTTCAAGAATGATATTTCCAATACGACATTTTTTTATGATATGTTAACCAATTGTGTTTGTCAAGAGCAGTCATAGCCCAGTGGATAAAGAACCAGTCTACCAATTGAAGATCCCTGATTCGAATCCTGGTAGGAGCATATCTCTTGCTCGGCCATGAATGAAAACATCGTGAGATGACCCGCACGTCTAAGAAATAATATTTCAAAGGTCATATGACCGAATCTAAGAAAGGCCTGGTTTTCTTTGTGGGTTGTGGAAGTCTGACTGTAGTCGCTTCAATATCAGTATCTTCGTCAAATCTTAAGTAGCGGGCCCCGCAAATCTTAACGGATTAAAAAACGTTTCTAATGAGAAATAAATACTAATTCATTTTATAATTGATTAAGATCTTCTTCCTTGCGTTATGTAATATTTAATTCTAATATTAGTTAAAAAATAGATAATTTTCTAAAGAGAAATAAATACTTAATTCATTTCATAATTGATTAAGATCATCTGTGCATAACGCAAGGAATAAGATCTTAACCAATTATGAAATTAATTCTCTTCTCTTTAGAAACCCCTAACGCCGAATTAGTTTCATATGAATTAGTAAAAATAATAATATTCAAATCTCTGCAATTATAAAAAATTTGTTTTCGTTCTGAAGTTCGTAGCGTCGCTCCTTGTAGTTGTATGTAAGTTAACGAAATGACGACTTTACGATTTCCACGGTATAATAATATAAATACTACATTTATATATAAATAAATAGTAATAATAAAGGTGCAAATATTTAATGTAAGTACTATTTTGGATATGATTTCTCTTTTTTATTATTTAAAAAACCTGTGTCTTATATTAAAAAGTTTAGGCTTGAGATGATCGATTTTAGGAAACAAATGAATAATACACACAGCCTATGGACACTTGTAATACTGGAGACCCCAGATAGAGAGAGGGAAAGCCCTCCTGAAGCATAAAAAAATGTGTATTTTTAATGCATTAATTTGTCTTTAATGGTCCATCAAATGATCAATTTTGCACGTCAGTTTAAGACTTGTTAGTGTAAAATTTGTTCGTAGAAACGAAGAAAGACGAGATATATACAAAATAAAAAAAGAAATTTGGTCAAAGGATCATTATCATTAATTCTGTAAAATCGAAGTTTATTGAAAAATACACAAAATTTTACAATAAGTTTTTTTTTATATTTGACTGTGGTGTTTTTAATTTGAAAAACAATATTATTCCTTGACTATTGTTATATTTATTTTGACAAATAGTGCTGATATTATAAGTTTAACAGAAATATGTCTTTTCGAAAATAGTTTTTTATGAAGCTAATATAAGTTTTATAAATTATTATTTAAATCAGTACTTAACTTTATTTCCTAACTAGAAAAAACAAAACGTACTTACCTCAATATATCACGTGTTCAACGCCGCGCTGCATAAATACAACATTAAATAAAGCTACGAAGACACACACGCTGCATGTTACGTTACATAAAATTACGAAAAGTTTCACGTCACTTCCTTTCGACCGGCACAAAAGCTCCGCTTGTGTTAACCCTCGCGCGTATCGCGGTCAACTGACTGCCGCGAGTCTGTCTCCGTTTTCATGAAATGAACTGAAAGCTCTACTTCACTCGCAGAATGTCACAACTGCAAAAGTTTTGCTGTATGAATTTTGATTTTATGCGAGTATAAGACAGATATGGTTTCAGCTTGGTAATAAAATTGTTTTGAAAGTACTTCACTGTTTGTTTGGGAGGGTCGCAGAGGCGGGAATGAGTGTGTCGAAAAAAAAATAAGCCAACCACGTCTCAGTGAGTTAAGGCTTCAGGGGCGTGTTTCCAGTGAATATCTTTAATTAAAACAGCAACTTTCGTCTAGTTACAGAGTGTAATGAATTGAAGTTTGAAGAAAAAGTCGAAAAAGTGAAGTCTAGATAAGGACGTAGCTTTGAAAGATTTTTTCGTCGAAAGAAATCTAATTAGGGATGCTGCATTTAAAAATAATGTTTGCAACGAAGACTTTCAGCCGTGTATTAGCGAGTTATAACGTTGTATTACATCGACAGCATTGAAATTTACAAACAGTTATGAAATACATATTTTACAAATAAACATTGATATGATTAATTCTAATATTACCTATTGTAAGATTACCAAATAATATAAAATATGGTTAACAACTTATTCACAATATACATCTGTGTAAGCACGTGTGCACCTCTGTTTCATACAGAGGTGACCTTGTGGACGTAAACTTATATTTTTTTATGCAATGTCTAGTGGGTTTGGCTCCCAACGCCGATATGCCTGATGAGAAGCAGTTACAGTACCACAGTATAATTACAATTCAAAGATTAATCGAGGTGTAGCAGAAATTATTGTAATTGAGGTAATTACAATAATTTCTGTGTATGTGTGTGTTTGTATGTCCGTAACTGCACAAGCAATTGAGGATATTTAATACGGGTTTCTTATCAACCCTGTCCAGGCACCAGTCACCTGCAAAAACTAATTATGTAACAAACGTACCTTTATCACCATACCATATCAGTATATTATATTATCTTATATTAGAGCTCGATGACGTCGTTGCGCGTGTCATTCTCACCGAACATGCAGGTTAAGCAACGTCCACCGCAGCCTGTCTATGGATGGGTTTATCTATCTCGAGTTTCTCCGAACTCGGAAGGCACGTTAAGCCGTCGGTCCCTGCTATTGTCGATAGATGATAGTCGTGAAGCTAAGTCAGTGGCCCTCGGGCGGCTTGAAAACACTGGCCTCCGCCATTCCGCATTTGAGCAGCGTGGTGAAGTATGCTCTAAATCCCTTTGTTTGAAGGGAGGCCCGTATCCCTGCAGTGGGATGGGTAAGGGTTGATGTAATGATGATATTATATTATTTTTACAGTGTGTGTATGATAACGTAACTTAGCGCTGATTAGATTTTTAGCTTAATCGGGCCAGTTTTAAGTGATATGATATAAATATTAAATTTTTCACACCGTCAAAGGATTTATGCAACTCCCTAACAGATTAATGGTCAGCATCAGCAGCTCTCCTAGATATACTTAGTAGGCAACAAGAAATATGACGAAAGATCTTTATATTACGACGAAAGACTGATGCCAGCAAAATGCTCCTGATAAGTTGCTGGACAGTTGCGGAGAGGCAAAGTGCAAGCAATAAATATTCATTGAGCAATACGTGGTCACAGCCGTGTAAACCTTTCACCGCAAGACAAGAGACGATATGATGATAAAACTATGGATTACCATACTGACCATGCAAATGTATATAGGGCTGCTTTTAGGTGCCTATGAGAACCTCCACAGATTTTTCTCGGTGAAATCCGTGCTCTTCAAAGAATTTAGAAGCTCATAACTTAAGAGTTCGCGAAATAAAACCTCTCTGGAAACGCACAGTAGGATAATTTCGGATACAAAGAGTGAGAATGAATTTTTGTGAATGAATTATTTTATTTATTTTATGCGAGCGTTTCGCAAAATTTGTGGCGTAACGATTGTAGACCGTATTCGCAATGATGATGTTAGAAACAGAGTTGGTCTGAAAGAAAGTGTCGGTGTTAAAATAATATGAGGCATGCTCAGTTGGTTCAGACATGTAGAAAGAATGCAGGAAGAAATAATGACGAAGCAGATATACAACGCAAAAGTGGAGGGATGTAGGAGGCGAGGAAGGCCAAGACTTACCTACCAACTTGGTGACCAAATTGGTCGTGTTCTATCAGAAGGTGATGTCAGGAGTCATAGAAAACGGCGAGCGTGCATGAGAAGAGTAATGAATGTTAAAGAAGCGAGTAAGATGTGTAAAGATCGAGTCACGTGGCTTTCGATGTTCTCTGCCTACCCCGCAAGGGATTTGGCGTGAAGTTATGGATAGAGAAAATTAACGAAATTTTTGCAGACGACATGTGGCAACCGTTGCTTTATAAATACTGTTTCTTCTTCTTTTTCTCAGCGTTATCGCGTTTACTAATCTATTAGGATTAGCAAGGTTCGCTACCTAAGCCTAAGATTTTTATGTGGAAACCGAGCGTATAAACCAAAACTTTCTTAGGTAAGGTAGAACACGTCTTCCGAAATATACATGGACGTGCTCCGTTTCCTCACGATATTAACTATTACACGATATTACAAATTTGTACATAAATTCCAATACGAATGTAGTTATACATGCCATTCGAACCGGGAGCGAGTTGGTCAATAGACTGATTCTTTATGCACTGAGCTATCTCTGCTACTTTGTAAATACTGCATATTCTTTTAAATGAACCGTACAAATTTTATGAAGCTTGCAGACAGGTGTGAACTAAGCGCACGTCAAGCTTTACACTTCGACCTTTTGTACAGTTCTTATGCTGTACGTAATAAGACTTACAATCGCACTTCGAGTGTCAACTGTAATCTAGGTGTACTTTAATAAGTTATAACACAACTCTACAATAAAGACATTGTACGTTAGCTATTACCATAGTAATTGGGTTTATTATGGGTTAAAAAAAATATCTAGAATATACTATCTGTAGGTACATATAATAAAATTGATACGTGATTGAATACTACATTTTTTATTGTGTGGAACTGAATTGGACTCTACTATCGTGCAAAAGTTGAACAATAATAAAAAAAAAGTTTATCTGTATGCTCCTTGTGCACACAAATGCTGCTGGGATTTTCATATTTTTTTATACCGTAATATTCTATATAAAGGAGCAACATTAGACTACATTTTATTTTGGAAATAATATGCGTTTATGCATAAAACTTGAACTGCACTTGGGTAAAACCAAGGGCAGCAACAAATGATACTAGATTCTATTGGGATCATGTTCCTCCAATTTCGTAATTACGTAAAAAAAATATTGTAGTGTTTGATTTCTCCATTATTCATAAATTTAAATTCATTTGCTTTTTCTCTATGTAAAATTGTGACAGTAGTAGGCTTAAAGGTCGACATTTGATCATAATCATTGTTAATAATTTGAAGAAAACTTTTTCTACTACTACGGACACCAATTTTTTTACTGACAATACTAAAGCTCGTCGATTAAAAAAAAAAACTCTTTAAATAAACAGAAATAGATAAGGTGTGTTATTTTTGTCTCTTTGTATGTACACATTACGACAGAATTCATATTGAATTAGTAGTTAGTACTATCAGTAAAAAAATTGTACACACAATTTGAAACACATGGTAGATAAAAATATTTCTGCGTATTTTATATCTCATGTCATTGTGTTAGATTTGTTACTTCATCATGATGGATCAATTTTTTATCTTATTGATACGATAGCTTGAAAAAGTTTATTCATAAATATTATGTTTATATTTTTTTTAATATAACAGTATTTAACAAAAGTATAATATGCTGTAAACTCCGCCTCATTCCTAATATATTCATGTCGTATAGTTATCGAAGTCACACGAGCGTGCTAACTTACAGTGAATTGAATCTTCAAATTGTTGCCATGATTCATAATTGAATCTCAAGATTTGACCCAAATATAACAAACTACTCGTTGGTGCGTTTAAATAAAAGTAATAAAACAAAGCTTCCAAAAAGGATTGTAATAGAGACATCTGGAATTATTTTTTTATGAATATTCTTGCATGTTAATGAGTGATACCGGTTAGTGTTGGCTCGCTAGGAAAAAAACACAACAAGCAAGCTACCATGGCCAATATAATATGGTAAGTGGAAGCTATGAAGCATATTTTGTTTTTGTGTAGAAGTAAAACCTGCCACGTTTATCACGTTTAAAACCTCTGCCTTTTTGGAAACAAAAAAATTAAACAAACATTTCTCAATTAACTTATTAATCATCTATTTATCTTCACGCCGAGTCCTTTTACTTATTTAACTACCGCAATAAATTATCGAATAATATATTTCTTACTAGACAACATTTACGTATTTCATTTATATAACAAAAAAGAGTAATATCGTGTAAGTAGTTAGTTTAACTTAAATTTAAATTTCATTTATTTAATTAACGTCTTATTACTATTCTGCCTATTTTATTTACCTATTTAGTTTTTATTTTCATTTATTCCATAGTTACCTGGAAAATATTGCTCAGCAATAATACAGCCTGTTTAGTTTTATGTGTTGTAATTATCACATATTTGGCAAACAAAACTTAGAATTTAATTAAAATACACTAAACTGTATTGTATTCATATATGTATCAATATAATTGCACTGTTAAATTTATAATAAGTATATATTATTGCAATATAGATTTTATAATTATGTCGGGGTTGTCATTCTTTTAGACAGCACTTTTAGCTTTAGGGCTAAAATGTGGAATTTATATCGAGTAATTAAAATATTGTACTGAACAACAAATTTTTCAATACTCTTTTATTATAATGAATATATTTTCAAGAAACTTTTACTGAAAATATCTACATTCAGCATTTGAACTTGTAAGGTCATTGTTTAGCAATAAAGAAGCTTTTATTTCAATTGCTATCAAATTTATCTGAAATCAATCTTCTTGAAATCACTTTCGTATCGCTGAAATATGAAAAATACTGTTATCTCTTTTGCAGCGAGGCGTGGCTTAAAACTGCGCATGCGCGTTTCGGAAATCTTAAGAATAAGATGTTGGTTTTTTATTCTCTCAGAATAATAGGTTGCCTATGTACAATAGGGTATACATAATTGTGTAGACAACTTGATTGTTATAGGAGACTATTGGGTAGAGTAAGTTGTCAAATGTTAAGGGTTTTTAAGCTTGAGATAGATCTCAAGATCAGGCTGCTCTACTGAGAATATCTTATAAGCCTTTAGAATAATCACTACAGTGATGTGTGAATTGAGTATTTATATTAGACGATGTAAGAGAATTTTACTTAGGTGACCTTGTGAATATGCTAGCTTTATATATACTTTACTTTATATATATATTTATGGGCTCGATGACACAGTGGTGAAACACGCTGTTACGCTATTTTGACACCAACTCTCGTGGGTTCGATTCCCACACAGGACAAACATTTGTGTGCATGAACATGTCTGGTTGTCTTGGTCTGGATTTTAAGAGAGGTAGGGCGCATCAAAGCAGTCCATCTGGGGAAGTACCTACACCTCACAGAAACCGCAGTCAAATAACAACTCCCTAGAGGGTTGTTGTGTTCCTGCGTGCGAGTGAGGTCTCCAGTAAGCTCCTAAGTAGTTGGTGTGCTAGCAACAGAGGTAGCATCGCGCAAGTAATACTTAATGTATTGCAAGCGTTTATGGGCTACGGCAACCGCTTTAAATCAGGTGGGCCGTATGACTCCTGATGTTGTATAAAAAAAAAATACGTAGAACGTAAAAAATGATTTATAATGCAACGTGTAATTCTATTTTAATTTGGTTCCTTAATTTTATAGATCATTTAAAGCAAAACTTTAATTAATATACCGTAATATGATAAATATTTAAAAGAAAATAATCCCAGTATTTGTCGTACATTTTTCTTCGATACTATTTGAAGGATGCAAATGAGTAGTACTAGTACCGAATTGCATCATTCAAATATAAATTTCCTATCAACTTACCTGCAATTTGTTCACAATCAGCATATTTCTCAACTGAAACAATAACAAAAAACGATTTTATTTTATGAAAGTTGAATAAATGCGGTCGACACGCGAACTTGGGCAAAATTTGTGGCGTAAAACTTGCTGAACGCGTTCACAATGATGATGTAGAAAAGAGAGTTGGTCTGAAAGAGAGTGTCGCTGTTACGATGAGAAAACGATGCATTGATTCGTACATGTGGAAAGTCAGGAGCCCTAATAATTATACTATAAACTATAAAAATAATAGGCGAGCGTGCGTAAAAATAGATATGAATGGTAAAAAGGCAAGTGAAGTGTGTACGGACTGCGTCTTATGGCGCTCGATTCTCTCTGCCTACCCCGCAAGGGACCTGATATGAAGACACATATATATAAAAATTAACATGTATCTGATCCTCGGCAGCTCTGTTATCAATTAACTGAGCTACCGAGGAAAGAATTCTCATAACATACTACAATTTATAAAATACATATCCGGATAACGCGCACTGAGGGTTCCGCACTAACGTGTGGAAAAACACGTTACGTGTGTGAGAACCGTCTTCAATTTCTAACTTTTTTTGTTATTTGTTGTTAAGCGACCATAGCAATGCAATCTCTGTGAAACTATAGGAGCTATATCTTTTAAACCTATCAAGGTTTAAAAGATATAGCTCCATAATATAATAGATGGCCAGACAGACGAAAAAGGAGCGAAACCTACGCTAATGGGGTTACCGTCAAGAATTGAGCGCGGACATGCTGCTGATGTGTGCATTATATTTTTCATTATATATCTTTTTAACCAAAACCTAACTTAAACCTGAAATAAACCTCAAGATCAAATGCCCTATGGCCTGTAGTCATACTTTTCCTGAATCGCAAAACTAACTTCATTTGTGAAAGATTATTATTTATCCTTCACAAATGTCTTAAAGTGAGCTTGCTTTTTGATGATTACT
Organism: Pyralis farinalis; assembly: GCA_947507595.1. NCBI lineage: Eukaryota > Metazoa > Arthropoda > Insecta > Lepidoptera > Pyralidae > Pyralis > Pyralis farinalis. The sequence continues at coordinate 9,889,429 of OX382258.1, read as the reverse complement.
AAAATATTATTTCGAAACATCATTTTTTTCTGTAATGTATAAGTTCTATACTAACAGAAATAATGTCGGATATTTTATTTTTAAAACTTTAGAGATAAAGGAGTAGGTGGGAAGGTTTTCTTGGTTTTTATTGAAGGGTTTTGTCATTTCTAAAAACAAACTGTACAAGTTAGAAACATTATTCAATTTTTTTTACATAACTATTCATCAACAAATCAAGAACTAATTTCGGAGATAAAATTGTACTTGTGACAGGCAGATTATATTTATAATAGGATTTTCTTGAAAATTTGTAAATAAGCTCTACATACCCTCAACTTCAAAATCTACCCTATGCCGATGTGTGCTTATTCCTCTTAGGGGTGAAAACTACCCCTAATTGGCAAAAATTATTAAATTCATAAATTTCAGTATTTAACGAATAAAAAAAATCGGCTAAGTGCGAGTCGGACTCGCACACGAAGGGTTCCGTACCATTATCTATAAAAAACGGCAAAATAAATCACGTTTGTTGTATGGGAGCCGCCTTAAATATTTATTTTATTCCATTTTTTAGTATTTGTTGTTATAGCGGCAACAGACATACATCATCTGTGAAAATTTCAACTGTCTAACTATCACGGTTCATGAGATACAGCCTGGTGACAGACGGACGGACGGACGGACGGACGGACGGACGGACGGACAGCGGAGCCTCAGTAATAGGGTTCCGATTTACCCTTTGGGTACGGAACCCTAAAAATGAACGGCGCAAGGGCTGAAGGGCGGCACGGATTTCTTACTAATGCTAACTTTGATATGCCATATCTCGGAAAATTTTAAACCTACAAAAACAAAAAAAAAACAAAATTTTTGGAAAAATAAAAATCTAACTTTTTGTACTCTAGCAATTTTTATGCATATGGTTTATTTTCTGAGTTTTTGAAAATAGAAAATATTTTGATAAATATCATAAAACCGATTCCACTTTAAACATTTTTTTTTTTTCAAAATAAGCATTTTAAACTGGTATAACTTTAGGATCATATTTGTAATATTAAAGTAAAGTAATTTGAAAATTTTTTGAATTTAATCTCAATGTAGGTAGTGATGAGTAGTTTCATTGTTGATTTTTATCTTAAAAAAACTCGAAACTCATTTTATTTTCGTCATAACTCCATTAGTTTCATGCTAGAGGCCTTTATAGAAACGCATTTATAGAAACGCTTTGTGTTCTTCAAAAATCATCGTAAAATGTATCGTTTTTTCGCAATTCAATGTTGAAATCTTTAAATTTTGCTTTGAAATATAAAATGGCCTATCTTCAATAAGCCAAATCTTTGTATATTTCGCCTATTATGTATGTATTGGGCCTAGATAATAAAAAAAAATCTTTGTTTATTTATTAACTATATTTTTGATTCCTACATTTTTTTGACAAAATAAATAATTTTTGAGTTATTTGTGAAAAACATTTTTTCTAAAAAAGTTGACGTTTTCATTTACTAATATTATATTATATTATATAATATAATACAAGCATTGATTTTTCGAAAAACTTTTATAGAATTAGAATATTTTTTGCTTAGAATTGATTCTTCTATCGATAATATTCCCTCCCCCCTCCCCCCCCCCCCCCCCCCCCACCTCCGAGTTAGGGTGGTATTCACCCCTAACAAAAAAGCACATATCGGCATAGGATAGATTTTACTTTTGGAGGTATTTCCTACTTAATGTCAAAATTTCAGCAAAATTCAACTTTCTTGAAAAAATTAAGAGCCAAAACCCTTTAGTTAATGGCCTATAAGTAGAGAGTGGGCGACCATGTTTCGCCCATAGTATTTTTTGTCATTTACAAGTACCTACTCAAAAATTGCCCGTTTAAGTAACTTGACGAGCTCGGTGGCGCAGTGTTAGTAACGGTACTCTGACACCAACGCTGGTGGGTTTGATACTCACACAGGACAAATATTTGTGTGCATGAACATGTCTGTTTGTGCGTCCTGGGTATTCTTAAAAGAAAGATGGGCACCAGTATGCTCTTAAGGACTAGCTGTATTAGCAGTAAAGGTGGCATCGTGCGAATGGTGATTGTGGTATTGTGTTGCAAGCTTTAATAGGCTACGGTAGCCACTTTACATCAAGTGGGCCGTACGACTCCTGATGTTGTGTAAAAAAATAGGCAAAAATGTGCAAAAAGAGTGTGCTGTTGATGACGTAATATTAGTATAATCTCGAATAGTTTTTTTTTCTTTATACAACGTCGGGAGGCATACAAGCATATGGTCCACCTGATGTAAAGCAGTTACCGTAGCCTGTAAACGCTTGTAAAATATATCACTCGCGAGATGCCTCCTTTACTGCTTACACAGCAACTCCTTAAGAGCTTACTGGTGACCTCACTCACACGCAGGAACACAACAACCCTCTAGGGAATTGTTATTTGGCTGTGGTTTTCTGTGAGGTGAAGGTACTTCCCCTGACGGTCTGCTTTGATGCACCTTACTTCTCCTTCCAGACCAAGACAAACAGACATGCACACAAATGTTTGTCTTGTATGGGAATCGAACCCACAAGCGTTGGTCTCAAAGTTGCGTCTTTCACGACTGAGCCAACGAGTTGGTATTAGAGTTGAATACGACCCGTAGTTTGTTTATTTTTTATGTAAAACCGCGTTTTTCAGAAAAGACACCTATCTACTATTACTACTAGGTATTACAACTTCATGACAAATTTCCGTGGGCAACGCTTGGCACCCTACAAGTTTTTTTAGATCTTTCCACAATGTCTCGTTACGCTTTCTCCCCCTGCTGGGGCAGCAACATTTACACTAACGCCTTCACTGCCGTCCATTAGTCGACATTCTCCTCATCACGCGCTCTTCCGCCCACTCGGCTAGCTCCTCCGCGCTTCTACGTACCTGCCAGACGTGGGCGAACCCACGTAAGGCTGCGAAGTTCGCCGCCGACGACACAAGGTCCGCAAAGTACACCGGTCCCGGTTCTGACTCGTCGCGCCGAATCCCGTTCATTATCTTCCTTCGCAGATCGTCGTACTTAGGACAGGACCACAGTACGTGATCTCGGTCCTCCTCACTCTCACCACAAGTGCACATACTTCCTGCATTCAAAGTCATCTCTGTCAGTCGCTTCCTGAAACATCCATGACCCGTCAGGACTTCTTCATCGACCGTAATCCTTACATATAGTGGGTATATTACAGAGCCGGCAATGAGCGCCTTACGTGCTGAAAAGGACTATAGGCCGGATGCTTGGTTATCATCTCAGTGATATAAAAACAGTTAAAATCATACTGCAACTTTCATATTAGGCTCGAGATTATAAAAACGCTTTCATACATCAGTAAACGCTGTGAAATATTTTCGCATGCTTCATGCTTATAACCTCAATTAAATAAATGCCAAAAATAGTATTTTTTTTTATAGAACGTCGAGAGGCATGCCAACATACGGCCCACCTGATGTAAAGCAGTTACTGTAGCATATGAACGCTTGTAATACGTTAAGTATCACTCGCGCGATGCCACCTCTGCTGCTAATACGGCAGCGTGTTATTAATAACGCTACTTTGACGTCAACGCTCGTGGATTCGATTCCTATACCTATAGGACAATCATTTGTTTGCATGAACATGCCTAATTATCTTGGTCAGGATGTTTTTAAATGAGGTAGGGCGCATAAATGCAGCCCATCTGGGGAAGCCGAAAGCCGCAGATAATTACAACTCTATAACTTCACGCCAAATCCCTTGCGGGGTAGGCAGAGAGAACCGAGCGCCACGTGACTCGATCCTTACATATCTCACTCGCTTCTTTACTTTTTTTTAATTTCTTCTTTCTTATAATTACAACTCCTTGGAGGGTTATTGTGTTTTATTTGTTGCATGCGTTAATAAGCTACGATAACCGCTTAACATCAGGTAGGCCGTATGCTTGTATGCCTCCCAACGTCATATAAAAAAAGGTATTTTTATCGTTGTTTTATCAGAAGGTGATGTCAGGAGTCTTAGGAACCGGCGAGCGTGCATGAAAAGAGCTATGAATGTGAAAGAAGCCAGTGAAGTGTGTAAGGACCGCGTCTTATGGCGCTCGGTTCTCTCTGCATACCCCGTAAGGGACCTGGCGTGAAGATATACATATACATATTTTTATCGTGGGACGATAATTTTATTCTATGCAATAACTTCGAGTTACGAAAGAAGTGTATCAAGCAAGAGTGAATGGTGATGTCGGGAGGGGCCGCCCTAGACGCACACATATAGATCAAATTGGTGATGTGTTGAAAAAGGGCCAAATCAAAGTACTCAAAACCGAAGAGCATGCATGAAGAGGTTGATGAGTGTGGAAGAAGCGAGAGCGGTAAGTTTGGATCGGTGCACCTGGAGTTCTATAGTCTCTGTCTACCCCAATGGGAGACAGGCGTGATGATATGTATGTATGTATGCCATAACTTCATATAAATTCTACAAAATAATTTTAAGGTCTACAATAATACGCGGACTCACATCTAATGTTTCTTTACATATCCTTATATTCAATAAAGTTCTTACAATTCAACTTTACACAAAATCCGAGACACCCCTTAGTATTTTCTGTATATTTCGTTAGCTCTAAATGTTCACGTGTGCTCATTTTGTAGTCCAGTCACGGACTGTCGCCTTCACCTGAAATTTTTCTGTACATTGGAGTAAATCCACTGATACACAACTGTCTTTATCACCTTATTTGAAACCAAAAAAGAAATAAAAGATATTATACGCTTGGTCAATGGATGCTCGTGACATTTTTAATTTATTATTCACTACTACCATTTTGGAGCATATAAATAAGATAAAAAAACAGGGCAACATACGAGTATCATTAGTAAAAATCTTTGTTTTAATAAGTCTTCTTCTTCTTAGCGTTAACTCGTCTCCTTATCCATTAGGAATGACGGGGTCCGCAATTTAAACGTAAGGATTTGGCAAGATACAGATTTTTACTGGGAGCGACTGCCATCACCCAGAGGGAATACAAACCTTTCTTAGAGAAGATCACCTTACAGTGACTTACGGTTTTCTTTCTATTAATGGCCAGTCCAAAATATATTCTTTTTCATAGTATATATCCCCATTCCTAATCCATAAGGATTGGCCGCGTTCGCTACCTAAGCCTGTGGGTTTGGGAAAATATTGATTTTGACATGGAGCGACTGTCGTCAGACATCTACAACTCACGGTAAATTAGACTCAACTGAGGTTAGGTCACACGTCTTTAGAAATATAATTTCGTGCGGACGTGCGGATTTCCTCACGATGTTTTCCTTCACTGCTGGCACCGTAAATAAATACTGACATTTATTTACTGAAGGTTTACTTATTTGACCAAAGCAAAAGAAAAACATTGCCCAGTGTACTAAGAACTGGCCTATTCAGCAACTGGTCCTCGGGCTGAAATATAAAAACCTAACCTAAACATGAAATAAAGCTCAAGATCAAATGCCGTATAGCCTGTAGTCATACTTTTCCTGAATCGCATAACTAATTTAATTTGTGAAAGATTATTATTTATCCTTCACAATGGACTTAACGTGAGCTTACTTTTTGATGATTACTAAAATATTATTACTAAATATATATTTTTTTCTTTAATGTACGACTATAAGTACTACACTATCAGAAATAATGTCGGACATATTGTTTTTCAAACTTTAGAGATAAAGGAGTAGGTGGGACGGTTTTCTTCTTTATTCTTGAAGAATTTTTCATATCTAAGCTCAACAACGCTGGCGTGTTTTAACCTTATTAGAGCTGTCACTGAAAGTTTTAACAATGGTAACCGTGTAGTATCTGTCTTTCCGGACATGAGCAGGGCTTTTGACTGCGTATGTTATAAAACCTTACTTGAGAAATTATATCGGTATGGAATACGGGGAAAAGCTCATGATTCCTACTTACATGATCGTCGACAATGTGTAGAGATATCGAAAATAGAGAAATTAAATCTACGTAATTATAGATCGAATTATTGTCGCAACAAATTTGGGGTTCCACAGGGAAGCGTACTTGGACCTCTGTTATTCATGACATATATACATGATCTCCCTATGATCCATGATGATAACTGTATTGTTAATAGATTCAGGCGTTATTTTGCGAAAGTCAAATTTACATGCAATTTGATCTAACCTGCTTTGTGTGCTTCCGCCACCAATTAGTTCATGCGGCCTAGCGCCGGCCGGCACCCACCCACTACTGTTAGTGCGTGCACCGACGCTGCCATGGTTTATCGTGACTTGTAGCATGTTATTCTTACGATTAACGTCTACAACGCCTGATGATGCCTCGTGGAGAGGCGAAACACGTGTCGCAGCGACGACCAGGCCAGTCGTGGCAGCGACGGTGGTGGTGGGGGCATGCGGATTCTGTTCCAGACGGCGGACGACCGCAGCAGCCGAGGCAGAGACTACCGGAGCAGCCATGGCAGCGTCGGCATGTTGCACGCACTAACAGTAGTGGGTGGGTGCCGGCCGGCGCTAGGCCGCATGAACTAATTGGTGGCGGAAGCACACAAAGCAGGTTAGATCAAATTGCAGATAACTGTATTCTTTTCGTCGAGCACACTACTCTAATCATAGAAGAAAAAACAAAAAAAAACTTCAAATTAGAAAACAAAATTACTAAATCAATACTAACGACTGTAAATTGGTTAATTATAAACAATTTAAGTATTAATCTAAATAAAACAAATTTGATGGAATTTTTGACATACAATAGTAAACCATTTAACATTAAAAGTGGATTTAATAATACTACAATAAAGAATGTTGATCATGCAGAGTTTCTAGGTATAACTATAGACAAATATTGTAACTGTAAACCACATGTAGACAAATTATGTGCCAAACTTGATAGGTTTGTCGTTGTAATAAGACGTTTAAGAACGACCATCGGAAAAGAATCAGCTCTTCTTGCATATCGTTATCTTTTGCGATACGGAGTTATACTGTGGGCCAACTCAGTGGATAGTGACGTTATATTTAGGGTACAAAAAAAATGTGTTAGAGCAATATCTAATGCTCATTTCATGGACAGCTGTAACAATTATTTTAATTCAACAAAATACTTCCTTTACCATGCATTTATATATTAGAATTGTGTATTTTCGTAAGCAAACATCGAGCGTTATTTGACAACGCTTAGCTCTGTTTAGCAAGGGTGCTTACACGGCACTACGAATATATAACCACCTGCCTGAAACTTTAAGAGATAAAAATCGGACCTGCTAAGAAACCTCTTCCGGCTACTACTGACAAATGTTATTATTCAGTGGATGAATTCATGAATGATAAGAGTATAAAACATTATTTTAATAACATATTATAATTTTAATCACAAAATATTGTACTCACTTATTGATCTTAATTTTATTGATGCGTTTTTGTTTTCTTTTAAATCATAAATTATAGCTGTCATTGTTTCTAAGTTATAATCAATGTAATATTTGCACGCTGCTGTTAGTGGCAGAATAAGAACGGACTACGTATAAGTGTTAATGACATCAATTTAATTGTACGTTATTCATGTAAATAAAGTTAATCTAATCTAATCTAAAAAAACATCTATACACGTAAGAAACATTATTCAATTTTTTTTGCATAACCCTTCATCAACAAATCAACAACAAATTCTCGGAGAAAATTGTACCTGTGACAGGCAGATTATATTTATAATTAGTACATACGTGGGCGACCATGCTTCGCTCGTAGTATTTTTTGTCATTTACATGTATATATCCTTTATTGCATAACAAACATATACAAAGTAGGTCATACAGAAAATGGTGTGCAAAGGTGAGCTTATCTCTTTAAGAGATATCTTCCAGCTAACCCTAACGTATGTGAAGTAATTTTATTTTGGCTGGGAGTTAAAATTATGCAGAATTATATTTTCCATATTTATACATAATCTATAGTTATACAGATATAAACACATAGCATTGAATACATATATACTATACATATAATATTACTTATCATGTGTAAGATAGTGATCACTTAACCTCTTCTTGAAGGAAGATACAGATCCGCTGTCTCGTATTTGCAGTGGTAATTTGTTCCACAGCCGTGCGGCATTAACGGTGAATGACCGAAAGAAAAAAATTGTGTTGGATGTGGGATAGTTCAGAGTATTGGTAAGACAAGGACGTTGGGAACGGATGGGAGTTGTCTTATGAGAAAACCGGGATCGGGAAGGGAAGGAAGGATTATTGAGGATTTTGTATAGAGAGCATAATATGTGCACATTTCTGCGAAAGCGGATAGGGAGCCACTTTAAACGTGTACGGAATTCGGAAACATGGTCATATTTACGCAAGCCGTAAATATAACGGATAGCCAGGTTTTGTAGGCGTTCTAGTTTATTAAGTAGCTCCTCGGTCGCATCTAAATAGCAAATGTCGGCATAGTCGAGAATAGGGAGGAGGAGAGACTGCGCAAGCATAACTTTAGTTTTAAACGGTAAGAAGTTTTGGAGCCGCCTGAGTGAATGAAAAGTGTAATGCATGCGTTTACTGACATTATTGACCTGCGCTGTCCAGGATAGAGTTTCGTCGATGATCAGTCCCAAGTTTTTTGTTTTATTGGTAAAGGCAATCGGAAGACCATTATAAATAACCTGTGGCAAATCACTAACCTTGACCCTATCTTTCAATTGCCGACTACCAATAACAATGGCCTGTGATTTGGATGGGTTGACTAAGAGGCCAAAGCTATTAGCCCATTTCTGGACTACGCACAGCTCTTCATTCATAGCTGCAATAGCACCAGGTGCATCAGGTAATGAAAAATGTCTATAAATTTGAAGATCATCTGCATATAGATGGTAGGGAGAAGTAATTACTTTGGATAATTGGTTAATGAAAATCGAAAAAAGTAATGGAGATAAAACACCACCCTGTGGCACGCCAGCAATTAGTGGGGTCCAATCAGATGAATATTCATCAAGTTTGATACATTGCCAGCGTCCACGAAGATATGATTCAAACCATGCCGTCACAGACGAGGACAAATTCAAAGAGCGAAGAATTCCTAGGAGAATGTCAAAATCGACAGAATTGAATGCGTTACTGAAGTCCAACAGAATAACCAGGGAAAGTTTTTTATTGTCCATAGCAAATCGTATATCATCTGTAACATTCAATAACGCACTCGTTGTGCTATGATGAGGACGAAAACCCGACTGAAAGGGGCTAAGAAGATTATGCTGATGGAGATATGAATTAAGTTGTTTATGTACAACGCTTTCAAGAACTTTAGACAGCAGTGGAAGAATGGAAATTGGCCGATATTCGGAGAAGGCTGTGGGATTAGAAGTTTTAGGGATTGGGATGACTTGAGCCATTTTCCAAGCTTTTGGAAAAACGTTAGTGGACAGAGAAAAATTTATTAAGTGTGTGATTGCAGAGATAATATAATCTAAAACTGGGATCAACATGTCGCGACTCAAGCCATCACTGCCAACAGCTTTTGTGGTGATGGATAAGATGCTCTTTTTAACTTCCCCCTCTGTGATGCAGCGAAATGAGAATTCGTCACGTGCGGGTTGGACGGGTTGACAAATCGAAGACAATGTAGCATTTTTAGTTATCTGCTCAACAGAAATGGGCGGAGTACAGAAATGTTTATTTAATGAGTTTAGATCTAAAGACCCACTGACATTAAGAATTTCCAGATGTATGGCTGGGACACATTTTCCAGAGAAGAATGAATATATTGGCGTTTTGCATCCCTACACATCCTATTGCAGATGTTCCGCAGTCTTTTGTATTCAAGGAAATGGTTTTCACTCGGATTTTTTTTAAGTTTCGACTTGGCTTTATCCCGTTTCCGCATAAGGTTTTTGATAGATGAAGTAAGCCAAGGTGCTGGTGGATGCTTTACTTTTACGGGTCTAATTGGGGCGTAAATATCGTAAAGCAAGGTCACAGTAGAGTTGAAAATGTCAACTTTCTCATCAATGGACGTAGCTGCATAAAAATTAGTCCAGTCAATATTACAGAAGTCATCCCTCAAACGACTCACATCCATGTTTCTAAAGTTACGCTGAAAAATTGTTTTATTAATACGTTTGGGAGGACGCACCCTATATGAAAGATATAGCAGGTTATGGTAAGAGAAAGGTGCTGTACTACTCTACTAAAGTAAAGTTTAAAGTAATTTGATGAGCTCGGTGGCGCCGTGATTAGTAAAGGTATTCTAACACCATCGCTGGTGGGTTCGATACTCACACAGGACCAACATTTGTGTGCATGCATATGTCTGTATAAGGTAGTGCTGGTGTTCACACTTCTTATGTGAGTGGTCAATAAAAGATGGTGCTGGTTTACAATGAATTTAATGGCGCGACCGCGACACATCGCTGCGCGTTGACCACTGATCTACATAATAAGCCAAATGCATGGTAAGCAAGTAGGTACCATATCCCCTACATCTGTCTGTGTGTCCTGGGTATCTTAAAAAACAGGCCTGGGCCAGATGTAAACTCGTTAAGGGCTAGTTGTATTAGCAGTGGTAAATAAATACTAGTATTCGTTATTTACTTAAGGTTTACTTATTTGACAAAAGCAAAAGAAAAGCATTGCCGAGTATGCCAAGAACCGGCCTATTGACCAACTGGTCCCCGGGTCGAATTCTGGCATATACCATTAAATCTGTGTTTTCAGATTTCTGTACTCGTACATATTTGTAATTATCACTTGTTCGCTGGTAAAGGAAACATCGTGTGGAAACCCAGCAAGTTCAAGCGGCTCACGGTGGGTATATTACATTATATCAATCTTTACGAACGTCTACAATAGAAATACCTCCGCGCATGCTTATCAAATGACCGGAGTTAATACTTAGAGAGAACTAAAGGAGCATAATCTAATTCAATTAAATGTCATATTCGTATTCCAAAAACTTTTCTAGTTCGTCGTAGTCTGATGACCTCAACACTTCTGATAGTAATGTCTTAGATATATCTTTCTGTAACGTAACTTAAGTAATGCATTCCCAGGCCTTCCTAGAAATGTCCATATTCCGCATATTCAGAGCGTAGCGGGCACATAGTCAATGTGTTAATTGTTTTCTCCTGACAATACTGTTATATATGTATTTAGATTTCCATTTGGTTGTCAGAATTGTTTTATTGATATTGGTCTGCTAATATATTTTATATAGCATTATTTAGAATCTTCTATATTGCTTTTCTATTTTTTTAAATCTCATCATAATTACTATTAAGGCTGAAATTATTTCAATGTTTTTCCTGTTTCGTTTAGATTTTAAAATTAGTTTCACTTTGAAAGTAATAAATCGTAGCTGTATAATTTTCTGCCAAGTTAGTTGTCTCAAATACCTTTACGTTTAAGAGTAATTTAATTTGGCGCCCAACGTGGGGCAAACTGTATAATTGAAAGAAAAGTAACTTAAAAAAACTACATTTTTACAGGCCGCGAGAAATGTTTACAGCTTTAATTAAACTGCAGGATAGATACTTCAAGGTACTGTTATTTGCATAAAAATTATTCAAATCAGTCATATATGTCGATATTAAAATATTTTTTTTAGTATGTAGTAATTTTACGAATTATTAAATACTTGCTTAATTTTATAAATTATCAGAATTTAGTCGTAACTGAGCGCATAGAATAAGAATTACATTATTTCGTTGTTTTTTTTCTAGGATTTTGTATTGCCTCCTGCGAAGAAATTTTTTTACCACGTAGAAAATAGTACAAATCACAAAAAATGGTAGTCATTTGGAGCAAGGTCTGGCGAGTACGGAGGATGAAGTATGTTTTCTAACTGTAGAGTTACAACGGTTTCTCGTGCATTGTAACGTCTTGCGTTATCATGGAGTAATAATGGTGAAGATCGATTCACGAGTCGGACTGTTTCCTCTGCCAGTTTCGCCATCATTGTTCGAAGTTCGGCACAGTAAAAATCTGCTGTTATTGCTTGATCAGACCTGAGAAAGCCGCCATGAAGAGATCACCAAACATTTTTTTTGATTTTATTGGTAAGTTTTGCTTTAGGGCCCTGTTGCGGCTTTTGACCTGGGGTCAGCCATTGCATTTTTCGCTTACGATTATCGTAAAAAATTCACTTTTCGTCACATGTCACAATTCGATTCAATATTCCTTCATTTATGCACCGATTCAACAAGGCAATACAAGTTTCAACACGCGTTTCTTTCTGCAGATCACACATCAGTCATATTATGAGGCACCCATTTTTCCTTATTTTTTTTATCTTTTATTTGATGCAAATGAATCAATATTGTGGGTAAGATAACGTTAAAGCATGCCGCTAATTCCTGGGTAGTTTGACTTGGATCGGCTTCCACCATCTCCTTCGATTCAGCATTATTCACCTGCGTGGACGGTCTTCCACGTGGTTCGTTCTTCAAGTCGAAGTTTCCATTACGAAAGTGTTTAAACCAAAAAATCCTCTCCAAACGCATCTCTCCCATGGGTTTCGTTCCACATATACGTCTAAAATGAGCTTAACTTCTTTCCCTTTCTTGTATGTATTAAAAGAATTGTAGCTGTGTTGTTTGGTCCCAACCCAACCATTCAAGGAAAGCAGTTTATTCCCTTCAGGTCAATCCTGAATGTTCTTTACAGTCTCCAAAATCTCACATCTATCTCATATCTCACAGAACTAGTCGCTCTGTTACACGCCACCACTTTTTGAATAATAGTGTCTAAAATCCCATTCCCATTTTTTAGGAAATACTCCTGTATAGATAATTGTTATGTAAGAGTTACTCATTTTAAGTATTAGGATTAAGCAAAACATAGAATGTTCATTCACACAAATGTTATGCGGGAGTCGACCCCAGGATCTACAATTAGTAGGCATTGTTAACCACTCGACCACCAGGCTAGTCTAAACTTGCCGGACGACTATTTGGTCATCATTTGAAAATTATATTGTTACAGCATTTTAAGGAATAATCTTAGGCCATTCACTAATAATACTACAAACACTTTTAAAGTCAAGTCTAAAATATTTAAATTCCATGAATATTATTCAGATTGTGAATAGATTCTTATTACAAAGAACTACAAACGGTGCAGTATCAAAGGTCGGGGTTGAGTTGTTGGCGAGAGGCGGTTTCACAGCGATTAAAGGCTCCGACCGTTTGATGTATTCATCCCGAGTCGATCCAAACGTTATACCCCTGGAGCTAGTGTCTTCGCTGAGTACTAAATTTCAATGGGTGTAAGGCTTTGTGTATGTATTTACTCACGACTCTTAATAACATTACACTAGACGCTTTTTACTTTTACATTTTTTTACATGGTGTTTATGTTGTGAAACAGTTTCAATTATATTAAAATAGGTTTATATTTATTCACTTATTTTATTGATGAATTAGAAAAACTTACCGTTTTTTTTTTCAAAAGGAATACATGATACTTATAACAACTGATAGCCAATAACAAGTATTTACGCATAGATATTGATTAAAGTAATATAATCACAAACAGTATTTATATATGACTATAATTTATACAGTCATTCTCAATTATAATGCAGGTACACACTTATTTCCAATATGAAGTATTCATTGTACATCTAATACATACAAAGTTAAATTATGTAATACCATACATGAACAAAATATAAAATAACAACAACAATCCGCCAACTGGAAACTATTGTTGTTACTTACAATAAAGTATAGTCATGGAAGAAATTACTGCTGAACGGCCGTTTCACCGTCTCGGTACGTTCCTATTGAATAGCGTACGGTGTCTTGTAGCTGTTTTTGGTGGAGTATCATTTGCGCGATGCCACCTCTGCTGCTAACACAGCAACTCCTTAGGAGCATACTCGTGACCTCACTCACACGCAGTAACACAACAGTCCACTAGGGTTTTTTTTTTGTGAGGTTTAGGTACTTCTTCAAACGGGCTGCTTTGATGCGCCCAACCTCTCATAAAAATGTCATTATATATTTTACTCGTGTTAAATTCATTCCTGTAAAATTGTAAAATATAGCCAGCTGTAAAATGTAAGATACGTGAAAGTCGTGTACTGTACACAATTAACATTCAAACACAGCTAATGTACTTATAGAAAATATTTAAACATAGGTGTCCCCGAGCCTATAAGAACTGCGGGAAAAGATAAAAGTCCCTCTTTAATACTCTCGGGATTTTAAACAGTCGTTAAGTGAAATGTCGAAGTTCGATTTGTAACGAGCTTCAACTGCACTACGAAGTAAATAGTAATAGTATGTACAGTGAATAGGTTACCTAACGTAGACCTTAGATGTTTTTTTTTACACTTTATTATATTAGTGTCATACTGGCGGTTAGTAGTAGCTCGGTGGCTCAGTCGCGAACGACGTGACTTTGACGGGTTCGATTCCCACACAAGACAAACATTTGTGTGCATGAACATGTCTGTTTGTCTTGGTCTGGATGTTTTAAGAGAGATAGGGCGCATCAAAGCAGGGCGTCTGGGGAAGTACCACCGCATGCTCCCGACGTCGTATAAAAAAAAATAGTTTGATCATAATACGTGGGTAAAACTGAACTGGATTTTAGAAAATCAGATCAAATAAGTGAAAGAAAACTATATATATTTCTCATGGTATTCGGTTTTTATTAATTTACCAACATTTCAAAAATAACCAGTAAGTAAGTTGTCAATATAGGTATTTTGTCTGTTGATATTAAAATAATTATATAACATTCATCGTTTTACCACAACAATTCGAGATACCAAGATTTTCAATTTTAACTGAATTCTATATACAAGATATTCCCGTGGATCTACTAAATGATCCAAAGCAAAACTTTTCTAAATATTTTAATGTGATCGGGGATGAAAAAGGGAATATCATCATTTGTTTGCATTTAAAAATTTCGTATATCACACCACATACCATACCACACAATTTTCATGAACACGCACAAATTTTGTTGTGACATTTCGAACTACCTTGACCCAACTATATCCCATAGCATGACCCAAGCTATAGGATATAGTTGGGGATATTTACATTGATAAGCATGTAAGATAAATCAGTATCGCCAAAACCTTAGGCTTAGGTAGCGGACTCTTAGTAGCGGACCTTTAAAGAGAGGTAGGGTGCATCAAAGCAACCCGTCTGGGGAAGTACCTCCACCTCACAGAAAACCTCAGCCAAATAACAACTCCCTAGAGGGTTGTTGTGTTCCTGTGTGTGAGTGAGGTTACCAGTAAGCTCCGGAGAGGAAGTTGCTGTATTAGCAGCAGAGGTGACATCGCGCGAATGATACTTAATGTATTACAAGCGGGCATAGGCTACGATAACCGCTTAAAAGGCAACTATAGCAGCCTACATAATATTGACTTCCACTATGGTAGCGTAACGAAACTTGATGTGATGTTTCCTGGAAAACCTAATCAACTGGATAGATGCATATGTCACGCAGCTAACAACTTATCTGTGTAACATATATATCTGTTTAGTTGATTAGATTTTCCATGAATCAGAAATGTACATTAGGAATTGTTAGGTTCTCAATGAAGTGGTTTGGATATACCGTATAAGTTATATGCCATTAAGAGCAGGTTTGCACTTTCTAAATGCATATTTATTATTGCGGCAGAAATCTTTCCATCACATTTTCATAACATGGCAGGTTTCTCTTAGAGTTGTAAAACCATAGTGTTTCTTTTGCAAAGTATTAGTTCACTAAACTCATCACCTTTCTAATGAAAGAAGATATTTTAAAATGAGTTCATTATTAACGAAGATATCACGGCATATACGAGTACAACAAAAAAATATACAAGTCGCATTGAAGCTCCTCTGTTTTGAAATTAGTTGAAAATGAATGTATATTTTTGCGATATATAATTGCATTCATAAATATATTGAGAAGTTGCAAAAGTTCTTTGAATAATCTGTTTAGTGATTTTCTAAAACCGATTAAGTATCAAACAGATGGTTCTCATCTGTGTAATAAAAATTGATTCCAGAATGGATATCTATACATTTTATTAATACGTAGTCCATTTCTGTTACTTTCATAGCATTTTATATGTTATTTATCTTATTTTGCGTGCTGTTATTTGGAACTGTGTATTGCATATAATTACAACATTATTCTTTATTTTTTATCTATATCAGCAAAATACAAAGAAGTAAAGTATATTTGAGAAACACAAAACATGACTAACAGTTGTTCAAAACAACATCATCCAATTTGTAGAGACCTAAGGTCTAACTTTCTCGCTAATTGAGTTGGAGTCAAACTTCTTGTGGAGTGGAGGTGAGATGAGGTGCCCGTGGCCGCGCCCGTCGTGTCACCCCGCGACTTGCTGCGTCGCGTCGCGTCCTTTGGCAACTTGGAAAAATTCCCGGCTAGTTTGTTTCACTATAACTTAATAAAAACTACGGACCGGGAGGAAGTTAAGAGTTAACTTTCGGAAAACATTTCCCCGTGTCGCATTGGAGCAATTTTCTCATGAAATTTTTGCTTCATTTCTGTTTCGATTTAATGCCGGCAATGAAAGTTTTGCCGTCTTTTGAGTATGGCAATCTATCCTGAAGCATATTATGGTAATAATTTTTTTTTTGAAGTGAAAACGTCTTTAGCGGCATTGTGCACTTTTTGGGATGAGTAAAAAATGCTAAACTCGCGTCAGGCCGTCAGGACACGTGACCCTGACCATAAGATTTTGGTGAGAATTAAAACTTAGAGTTCGCTACAGCGCTAAAACATTAGTTACCTCTAATTAAACAATTAAAACATGAAGCGCTAGATCGTTTATAGGGCATTATTTTTTCGCGACCAAAACGTTGCAAACGCCATGAAATTGTTGGCGTTTACGCGTTTCGTTCAACGTAGTTTATCAATATCGCTGTTTGATTTAAGCGGCGCAGGGCATTTGCGCGATTGTACGTGTGTGTTTGAGTTTTAGAGTTTAGCGATGAAGATGCTGATAATGATGATGGTGAAAGAGTCGTTAAAATTATGGATGAAAGTTGATTTTTCTGAGAGATAAACTTTTTAATGTAAAATAATTGTAATAGTTCTGAAGTGTTAAATTTTTAATGTAATATAAATTGTCATAATTGTGTACGATAACGTAATAACTGAATATTGTATTTTACCACATACATGATAGTACTTTTATACTGATAAATAAAGCAATTCGTGCGAAATTATTCCCTAACCATTCCAAAAAATACAAAAATGCACAACATTAATGTTCAAGTTTTCACTTCTGCGGGCACTCCCGGAGTGCCACCCTTTTTTTTGACATCGTAACTCAGTTAGCATTGCATGTTTTTAACAGATCCTTCGTCATCATCATGTCAGCCTGTATTCGTCCACTGCAGGACATAGGTATCCTCCTTAGAGAGATACACGACTTGATGCTGGGCCACCTGCATCAATAGAATTTCTCCAAATTTCTTGAAGTCGTCGCTCCAATTAGTAGGCGGTCGTTACACACTACGTGCATCAGTACGGCGACGCCATTCTATTAGTTATCAGTTCTATGAGCAATGTAGATTGAGAACCAGCCGTTTGCCGACGTTCGTGATTTGAATCCTGGTATGGGCATGTACCAATAAATACGTAGTATTGTCTTAGGTTTTCGCGATTGTTACACATTGAATTAAACAATTTTTAACGGAAGTATCGCGTATTTTATTTATTTTATTGAACCTGACGTTTCGAACGCTTTGCAGCGTCCGTGGTCGCATACGTGGTGGTATTTGTCTTACATTAGTTATTCAATTATTACATCTACCGACATGGATGGATTAATTATATATGTTCTGATTCACACAAAAATCGCTCACAGTGTCCGAACATTTTTTAGATCTTTGGGTTTGGGACTTGATTATTTTTAGGACTGGATCCCAAGCAGGTGGTACCTGCCAACCATCTTCATCATGATTCATGAAATTGGGGTGTTTTCTTATCCCAATAGCCTCGCGCAACATTCTCAGCATGTAGCGATTCAGGTTCAACAAAATAAATAAAATACGCGACACTTCCGTTAAAAATTGTTTAATTCAATAAATACGTGTTTTCGGGTTTTCTGATATATCCTACCTATTGTAATTATCACTTACTCGATGGTGAAGGAAGACATTGTGAAAAAACCCGCTTACTTTCCGAAGTTTTTAAAGACGCGTGATTTAACCTGGGAGAGGATTAGTTTCAAAGGTTATCATTTTTTATATTCACCTGATACGTAAAAGATTTCCTCGACGGTTAAGGACATTGGTTTGTAATTTGGTCCTACTCATTTATTTTTTATATTGATGGGTAAGAGATACCTTGTTTGTCGTTGCTAATGACTACTAAAAAGGAACTAATGATTGATATATCATTCTATACTAAACCACCAACGCCACCACATCAACCCTTACTCATCCCACTGTAGGGATATGGGTCTCCCTTCAACCGAAGGGGTTTAGAGCATGCATCTAACATGCTGCTCAAATGCGGATTGGCAGAGGCCAGTGTTTTCTAGCCACCCGAGGGAGAGAATGACTTAGCTTAACGACTGTCATCTTTCGACAACAGCCGGGACTGACGGCTTAACGTGCCCTCCTAAGTCCTATACTAAATACCGATTACTATATACGTATAAAATATGCAGTTACTACTAAGATGAATATGACCCCTGTACTTTACCTATGGTCTTTAGAAATTGGCTAGAAAAAAATATCTTTGTCATACTGAGGATGTAGTTAAGCGAATAAATAAATATTTCATATCATAGAAAAGCGATCACTAAGGGTTTTTTTTTAAAAAACTACATTTATTATTTACAGAAATTATTTTATCGTTCAAAACTCAGTACAAGGCTGAATATACAAAATAATATTAATTAGTGTTAACATTACTGATGTCACAATTGCTGACTTGTGGATTCCTGCCGACACGCAGCATGCAGCTACGTTGACAGTTTACCAAGGTTATGTCTTGATAACTCATGTCATCATCTTTCAATGTAGGGTAAGTGATAGTACTAGTACTGCCTGGTATTTAGAAACATGAGCAGATAAGAGATAATGAGGTGGCCGAGAGAGAAAGGGAGATAGATAGGAGAGAACCTAGTTAGAAGATATACCTGTTAGGTTTGTACCAGAGATGAAAACTTTTCTTATTCGCTGACTTCTTTTTGTATCATTATATTTCATTTATTTATATTTTGTACAATAAAATTGAATTAAAAAAAAAGGTAACGGTAAAGTGAGAACAATTAAAGCGACTAAGTTATTGGCTTTCATGTTATATCCCACAATTATTTCGAGTTAAATATGACTAAATTAAAATATATACAGACCATAAAAAAAATATTATATTATAATTAGACTACAAAAATACCAAGAGAAGTGTTGTTGTTTTAATCCGATCCAAATCAAAATACCAAATACTAAAAGCGACCCAAACTCCCTTGCAAATGTTCACGAGTCAAACAACGAACGGCGCATAAAAACCGAGGAACAGTCCATTAATTTTGAGTTCATTACACAACACAGAAAATAAACTTTCTCTTTTAGATTTAAGGTTCAAATTTCAACATTCTCTTGCTGATGATTTGCATCCTTTCACAAGGTTAATATAAGAGTGTGTACATATCATGTCAAATATCCGAACAAAATATACCGAATCGAATATTCCTATTCGCTTACGCTATTTGCTATTGTACGGCAGGACTGCGAAGCAAATAGTTTATCCACCCATAAACTATTTTTAGGGTTCCGTACCCAAAGGGTAAAACGGAACCCTATTACTGAGGCTCCGCTGTTCGTCCGTCCGTCCGTCTGTCACCAGGCTGTATCTCATGAACCGTGATAGTTAGACAGTTGAAATTTTCGCAGATGATGTATTTCTGTTGCCGATATAACAACAAATACTAAAAAATAGAATAAAATAAATATTTAAGGGGGCTCCCATACAAGAAACGTGATTTATTTGCTCATTTTTACTCGATATTGATAACGGCAACAGGTAGACGCTTGAAATTTTCACAGAATATTTAGTTTTTAAATATTAAATATTGTCGGACAAATTACACAGCACCATCTAGCCCCAAAGTAAGCGAAGCTTGTATTATGGGTACTAGACAACTGATAAACATACGTAAATACATTTTTTTTTTTGTAAATTCATACTTATTATACATAGAAAATACCCAGACCAAGACAAACAGACATGTGCATGCACACAAATGTTTGTACTGTGTGGGAATCGAACCCACGAGCGTTGGTGTCAAAGTAGCGTAACAACGCGTTTCACCACTGCGCCACCGAGCTCGTCTAATTATTATATTCCATTATGTATTTTCTCACCATGTCACTTACGAGGTAGGCAGAAAGAACCGAGCTCTCCTATTTTCATATACGATGAGTTATTGGCATCATAGCCTTACAAAAACAATATATATAATCTTATCACTTCATTAGAGCCATTATCTCAATACGTACCTAATAATTTGCGTTTTATTGCTTAATTAATAATTTTTAGTGAGCGGTTCGAATTATAGACGCAATTTATTACGTTCTGATATCGACACACCTTAAATTCTCTGCAGAGTCAACGCATTAAGATTCCACAAGAAATCGCCTTAGCATTTTTAAGTAAACAAGAGGTAGTAAGTCGGAGTTTTTGGACCGTGAATAAGTATCTCATAAACTTATCGCGGCGTTGTTAAATATATCAAACTGATATATACCTTATCCTTCTTCCTAGCTTTACCAGGTTTCCTAATCCATTAGGATTGGTAAGGTCCGCTACCTAAGCCTAATGATTTGGTGAAGATACTGGTTTTGACATAGAGCGACTGCCGTTATACCCCCCAACCCAGAGTGAAAATCAGGCTTTTCTTAGGTTAGGTCCCACGTCTAACGTAATATAAATTATTTGACGTGCGGGTTTCCTCAGGATGTTGAATCGGGGACCTGTTGTACAATAGTCCAGTTCCTTCTCCACTGGGGTATTACTGCTCACGAAACTGTCATGTACCTATGTATAATAAATAAATATTGTAAATAAATAAATAAATATTGTAAATAAATAAATAAATATTGTCTGACAAATTACACAGCGCCATCTAGCCCCAAAGTAAGCGAAGCTTGTGTTATGGGTACTAGACAACTGATAAACACACGTAAATACATTTTTTTTTTGTAAATTATACATAGAAAATACCCAGACCAAGACAAACAGACATGTTCATGCACACAAATGTTTGTATTGTGTGGGAATCGAACCCACGAGCGTTGGTGTCAAAGTAGCGTAACAGCGCATTTCACCACTGCGCCACCGAGTCGTCGATAATATACAAATAGAGAGCGAAACTAACAAACGAGTAAAGTCAAAGCTCTGTCTCTATTTAACATGAGGCGTATAATTAATACAGAACTACTGTTTAAGTAATAATTTTTCATACAGACTGTAAACACATTATGTACCTATAATATATATTCATACTCCAAACAACATTATTAAAAACTGTACATGAATTAATTGCTAATCAGTGTAAATAGAGTACCCACGTATACCTTCCAATTCCAATTTCATTTTGATTTTCTTAATGCATTTTTTTGTTATTTTACCAATGTGATCTTTGTACTTACGCCTTATAAGTAGTTTAACAATTCAAAACGGAGGAGGCCTGGTGAGAAAGTAAGAATTCTCTTACCTGTGTTAGGCGCCAGATCTCTCCCAAATAAGTTTTTACTTTCTTGTAATGTAAAATAACTAGGATTAAATTGTAAGAGCAAACCTTTGGAGAGATAATTAAAGATTATTATTATTTACTGTTAGTAGAATGATTTATATTGAAAATTAGAAAGCAATATTCAAAATATCCAACAAAACAAAATTGTTTCCGTATTTATGCAGGAATTACGCAAACTGATCATCGATGAAGGTTTTTACGAACACGATACGCGAATAGATTCCCTTACATGCTAGCTATCAGCAATTGATCGGTTATAGATACGTGGTTACTCTTAGCTCGGTTGCGAGAGAACTCTAGGTTTCCAACCAAACCAATTAAGGAGTTCTCAAAGTAAAAATTAATGGTTCGCTAAATACTCAATGATATGATAAAACAAATATACACAATTGATATTTATATACGGACCAATCGTTTATATATATATCATTAAGTCATACACGTAACAAAACAACATAGTAAAATGTAGTTTTTACAGTAAAAACTGCTAAAACCCGCCGTATATGGCACTTTTTGTTTCAAAAACTTCACGGTACTACGCTTATGACCTAGTTCTATAAAACTATCGCTGCTTAAACAATCGTGCATCTATTATTTTATATTTAATTGTGTACATATATCGCTATTAATTAATATAAAATTAAAGTCAAAGTCAAAGTCAAAATCTTTTTATTCCGTAAAAATGGCTACATTTGTTTGGAATCGTCACAATTTTTTTCCCTACCGTGCAGTTCATGACTAGGTGAGCACTGATAAAAATACTGCCAAAAAAACTCCGGCATCCCTCTTTTGGTATCCAAACAAATTTACATAATTTATTAATTACATTATAATTGGATCGACTCAATCCCAGGCATTTTTATCATTATTATAGTCAGATACTTTATAATATGCCCTGCTACACAATTTGGCTTTAATAGTAGTTTTAAACTTGTTTATTGACAATTCTCTTATATTGCTGGGAAGTTTGTTATAGAACCGTATACATTGCCCCATAAAAGAATTACTTATTTTGTGGAGACGGCTTGCATGTAACACAAGATTATGCTTATATCTAGTATTTATGTTATGAGCATCACTCTTTTTACAATTAAAGTGGAAAATAAAATTTAGTTGTTATGTTTGCATTCCAAAGCCTCCTTAATCATTCTATACCATTTTTCAGAGTTATATATGAATGAACATGCATGAGAGTTAGTGTGCGTATTTTCTTCCTTACAACAAAAACAATAGAATTGGTATTACAGTGAGCGTGTCTTACTTACCCTGATTCACTCACTATTGTGCTCCTGTGAACACTAGGTTTACTAGATTAAAAAAATATTATTTTGACAACAAAATTCAAAATCTTTATTTTAACACAGACACAACAGTTTTTTTATATTGTCGAGTCGTACCTTTAACAAATTTGTTCAGTTTTACAGACTAAGTTACGTTTGCACCTATGAGTAGAGGATCATGTATTGTATAAAAATTTTCAATGCGTTCAATTTGATTCAGTTCACGTCAGAAATATGAATTCAATATTCGATTGAAAAACTAAACAGCAACACCGGCGCGTTACCCAAGCGAGAAAATTCCAAATTCAAATCAGTTCGTGAGTAGAGTGCGAAGCGGTCGGACGTGCCGCGACAACCATTTATTCCGTTACAACTCTGTTTCAAATGCTAAATGTATTGTCGAAAACGAGAATGTTGTGGTTGGTATTTTGCATAATTTGCTTTGAGGAGTGTTGAGTAACGCCTTAAGGAGATTCGTTTACCGTGATTGGCTTGGAATTATTTGCACGAGAATGTTTCATTATCTTACATAAATGTATTAGTGAATGAGAACCCGGATTTGATAAATTCAATGGCTAATTGGCTAATCCTTCCGTTATTAAGCGACACTATTACTCACTATCTGTTTAGAACCTTTAACCGTTGATTTATATTACTATCATGCATATATAAGGTCCACAATAATAGGGGGTGTGCAAGATTTTTTATGTTCCATTAAAGTTGGAATATAAATATATGATCTGCCTGAAGATAAGCACTTACCATAAGATGTGGACATTTGCAACACTAGATACCTACATTACTAAAAAATAACTGTCATAGTCGCCAAGAGTCTGTAAAAATATCTTCACGCCTTTTTTAAAGAACCTCATTCTGTAGTCTCTTGCCTTGTGTGTGTGCTGTTGTGTGTCTGTATACTTATATAGGTATATGTGTGACGTGATAGTCAATCTCGATCAGACTCAAAGTCAACAAATACGCAGATGTACGTGCCGTGAGGTTGAGTCAGATGAATTAACCAAAGTTTATTTAATTTTATAAAAAAATTGAAAATAATCATCAAAACAAATAGCTCAATTGACGCAAACTAGTCACCGTAATCTATCAACGCTAGCAATGCAAGTGATATCGCTCGTGGCCTACTGGTGACCTCATTACTCGCAGGAACTTACCAAGTCTCCAAGAAGTTGTTATTTGGCTGCGGTTTTCTTTTTATACATCGTCATAATAAGCAATGCGGTACATATACATTAAGTATAACATGCGCAATACCATCTCTGCTGGAGCTACGTGTGCATCTCCATCAGCTTACTGGTGACCTTGCTCAAACGCAGGAACACAACAACCCTCCAGAAAGTTGTTATCTGGCTGCGGTTTTCTGTGAGGTGAAGGTACTTCCCCAGACAGGCTGCTTTAATATGTCCTACCTCTCTTATGTAAGGCAAAAGTGCTGATTCGAACTGCATAGATGCATTCTGTCCCCAGTAAAATATAATCATTAAAAGTATATTTATTGCCCTTAGTGAAGTGTGTGTGTGTCTTAATGTACACAACCAATGGATAATCAAAATAGCACGTAATAGCACCTAACAGCACCTAACACGTAAAACAATTACTTGTCATTACAAACAAAATTGGGAGCCGCAGTCGAAAGTTTAATACAGGCATCCAATTTGTATCAGAATCCGAATGCAGGACATGCAGCTCGTCCAGAACTTCTGTCACATGTCCGCGAGTTTCGGCAATACGTATTGAACTAGCTTGGATGGTTCCAACAATGATAATGAAAAACTGGAAGGGCTATGTATATTCCTCATGTGGAACAAATAATTGTAGATATCACTGCAGACGTGTCCAATAGCGGAGTGGGTTCAACAAGACTCCAAGATTTCTATACAGAACGCAATTTTGTGTACATGAACATGCAAGTAAGTACACTGTGTTTTTCGGTTCGTGGTCGCCATTCGAGAACCTTTCTGCCGCAATGGCCATTATTCTTCGATCTATATGGCTAGCCATTTCAGCTTCCTAATTATTAGATCCACGTCAGTAACTCCAGTTCTACTACGAGTGTGCCTATTTCTGAATCTATCTCGCAGAGAAACTCCGAATCTGAATCTATTTTGCAGGGAAAAACATGACTCTCTACATCACATGGTATGCAGCCTTGTGCTCCCGTATGAGTCCAATAGTATGGAGTCATGTTTCTGTGCCATAAGTCATCACTGTTAACAAATTTTTGTTTTGAGACGTATTTCGGACAAAAAAAATCTTACGCTATTTCCCAGTTGGATTCGACGGTAAACTCTTTCTCGAAGCTGAACCTATCTAGCTAGGCTGTTTATTCTAGGTAGATATATTCGTCATCAAATGAAACTGGAGCGAATACAATATGTACATTCGACATAATCTTCGTTTTGTCCTTGTTTATCTTAAGATGCACCCGTTGGGATGCTCTAGTAAGATCATCAAGCATTGTGTTAAGGTTGTTCAGTGATTCCGCCATAATTACCACATCATATTCAAATCGATAGTGAGTGATATACTCGTCGTTGATGCCGTCGTCATCTTCCAACGCAACAGTCAGAATTCTCGGAGAAACAACGTCTTCCTGTCTCACGCCTCTCCGCAATTAGATCGGTTTCATACTTTACTTTTTCGTATATACTCCTCAACACTTCGATATACCTATAATCAATGCGGCACTGCTGGAGAAACTGGAGTACAGCTCAGTAGGGGCATTTATATTGCCTCGAAACCCTGTATTCGAATCGGATTCGAAAAGAATCGGAGTCTATGAAAATGTATGGAATCTGAATGAAAACTTTTCGATTCCGTTTAGAATATGGCTTTCCTTGCCAATGTGAATATCCCCATAGGTCTTATTCAAATTCCTTCTTATGAGAACTATGGACTACCGTCCACAAACGCTAAGCATAGTGGCCATATAGATTTATGGCTAATTAATACCCAACTTCGGTGTGTTTCACTCCAACGCTCTATTATATATTTGTTATCATGATCTTGCTTCATAATTTCTCAATTATCTTATAACCACATCCAGTAATAACAATAATAAAGTAAAGCGTCCGTGTGGTACACGTTTCAGTCGCAAGCTGTGCCCGATGAGTTGTTACCGTGAACTTTGCGATAGACTCGTACTGCGCCCGTCGGAGCCCTTGTTTAGATATTCCAATACTTTACGACGAGAGTCCTGCTAATGTTACTGGTATTTATATTTATAGTTTCCGCATCTACAGGACTGTATGTGTTGTGAATAATCATTATTACTTTGCGTTTATTTTATACAAGTACTGATCGTAAGCAGACCGCAGCAACCACAAATATTTCTGAGACAAACAAAGCTTAAACATTATCAACTCATATTTCCGTGTAAAATTTCATCATAATTCGTATAGTAGCTTTGGTAACAAATAAATCAACGGATTAAAATTTTCAACCGATTGCGTGCGGCTTAGGTCGTACCCTGGAGGCGACGCGACGTTCATTCACTGTGTGAGAAAAACAGTGCATACAGCGATGGAAGAGAGCTGCGTACCATATGCACGTGGAATATAAAGGGTGAAAGATGAATGAACTGATAGATATACTCAAAACGGCTACGTCTACCCAAAAACCTGAGACGTGTTAGGTAGACGCAGAGCTCACTGTGGCGATCATCTGTAAGGGATATACTGGATTTAGCCGTATGAGACTGACTATGTGTGGAGATATTGTTGTCTGTATAAGAGAGTGAATAAAACATGTAAGACAATTTAAATAAAATTTAATTATATATTTATATATACAAATAACGAAAGAAAAGGAAAGAAACGTCAAAACTCCTTATTCTGTCATAAGGATGCAGACATATACGAATATGTGGAGGCGGAATGATAAGAATAGAGCCTACATAGTATCAACACTTGAAGTGGACCACTACCTAGCGATAAGCCGGATTGTTAGCTTTGTCAAGTAGCGGAGGCATTGGCGAGTGATTACCATATTCGGAGATCATAAAAGGAAAGAGGAAGAATTACAAATGAAAATGTAAAAGGTATATATGCACGTCTAATCAGTGAGAGACCTGCGAACGAGGGGTTTTCCGACTTAGATACGAATGATTGCTAGAAAAATTTGTAAGTATAATAGAGAGCGCAAAAGAAGCATGTGAATATTCAGAGACATAAAATTTTAAAGGTGATGTCTGGTGAAAAAAAGAAAACGTGACTGAATTATGTCGCATGTTTGTACCTAAGTATGAGAGAGAGAATAAATTTACCGTAAGTATGTAGCAAGTAGAAATAACGCAGCTGAAATACAAGCATTGTGCGTAATTTGCGGCTGAACACTTATGAACCTACATAGTTTGCAAATTATGCAATAAAGAGGCATGTTTCATTGGTTGCGACATGTAGAAAGAATGCAAGAGGTAAGAATGACGTATAACATATACAACGCGAGAGAAGAAGATCTTAGGAGCCGAGGAATTCCAAGACTCCCCTACCATAACTAAATTGGTCATGTGTTATCTGAAAGTTAATAGATTCAGGCGTTATTTTGCGTAAGTCAAATTTACAAGCAATTTGATCTAACCTGCTTTGTGTGCTTCCGCCACCAATTAGTTCATGCGGCCTAGCGCCAGCCGGCACCCACCCACTACTGTTAGTTGATGCAATGATAAAAATCAATCCCTCCATCAATTTTCGGTATATCGTAAACCCACTCATACCGATACCACGATTCCCGCGTCACCCACCCATCCTTGGCACACAAGCTCGTAGCGTATAATAAAACTATGATACACCGTTTGATGAGCGTTCCAAAGTAAGGATAATTATAACAAAGAACTTGATGTAATATATCAGATCGCGAAGTCAAACGGTAATTCCAAATCAACCATCGATAAATTATTGCGTAAAAAGACGAGTAGCGTCGTTAATAGACTACTGTACGCGGTTCCGTATATTTCGCCAAATAAATACACTGCGACTTTGTCATACCTGGGAAAAATCACAGATAAAATAGTTCACATATTTAGAAAAAATAACATACACGTTGCTCTCAAATCCCGTAATTCACTAAGATCACTTTGTAACACTAAAGATAAAATCCCGTCCAATAAAAAATGCGGCGTCTATAAGCTGTTCTGCGACGAACACGTTTATATAGATCTAACGGGTCGTAATTTTCAGACACGTTTTCACGAACACGTATCGGCGTATCAAAACAATCGCCCAGAAAGGTCGCACTTCGCCTCTCTCTCATAGACAAAGGACATACTTTATCCCCCACTAACACATATCAAATTTTACACACCATAGACAAAGGTTTAAAACTAAATATTAGGGAACAATTAGAAATTATTAAACATAAAAATTCTAAAATTACACTTATGAACAAAGAGACTGACGTAAACAATTCCCCTCTATTATTATATTAAATATCTTTTCACTCACACCATCCACCCTCACCCTCAGTTCAATATAAGGGACGGCACTGCGATGGATTATGGATATATATATAGATGGATAGCATGTTGTTCTTACGATTAACATCTACAGCGCCTGATGATGCCTCGTGGAGAGGCGAAACACGTGTCGCAGTGACGACCAGGCCAGTCGTGGCAGCGACGGTGGTGGTGGGGGCATGCGGATTCTGTTCCAGATTGCGGACAACCGCAGCAGCCAAGGCAGAGACTACCGGAGCAGCCATGGCAGCGTCGGCATGTTGCATCAATTAACAGTAGTGGGTGGGTGCCGGCCGGCGCTAGGTCGCATGAACTAATTGGTGGCGGAAGCACACAAAGCAGGTTAGATCAAATTGCATTATCTGAAAGTGGTATCAAGAATCCAAAATACTACTACTAAATGCTCGTCTATTTATAGGGTTCTTGATACCACATTCCTGCATGAAAATAGTTATGAATGTAAAGAAGCAAATGAGATGTGTAAGGAACGAGACCTGTATCCAAAATTTCAGTTCAATCGGAAGACGAGAAGTGGGTCAAATTTAACTCCCAAATTATGAAGGTGAAGCAAATAAAAGCGTGTTAAAAAGAAGTAATACACTTAAACATAAAGATGTCCATCTCCATTAAACAAAAGAAATAACTTGTACAGAAATGGAATATAAGAATATGAAAGGATAGATAAAAGTAATAGATAAAAAGATAAGAAGGTGAAAGACAAGCTTGAAAAATAATAATTTTAAACAAGGATTCTAGATTAAAGCAACAACTTTAAAGGCAAGGTGAAGTTAAATTTTAAGGAGTTTAATTTCGAAATGAAGACGTAAGAAATAATGTTGTTCAGAACAACATTATTTCTTAGAGAGTATCGGTGTGAAAAGACATGCTTTATTAGTTCGGACATATAGGAAGAATACAAGAAGAAAGAGAAGACAGATTATACATCACTTTAGTAGAAATATGTAGGAACCGAGAAAAAATATGACTCTTACTCTATCAGTATCAAATTGGCCATATAATCAGAAAGGTGATGCCAAGAGCTCTACGAACCGGCGAGCAGACATTACAAGGGTTGTGATAGTTAACGAAGCGAATGAGGTGTGTAAAGACCGGGTCATATGGCGCTCGGTTCGCCCTGCCTACCCCGCAATAGACTTGGCGAATAGCTGTAGTATTAAAGCTTGTCAAATTGTGAAGCGTGTAAATTTAGTAGAAAATGCTTCAGATCTGTTTGTACCTGCAAACATATTTGGACAAGCATCACATCGCATCTTACTTTATGGAATGCGTAACTAAAATCTGTACCAAGATCCTCATGCAATATTCAGTGATGACAAACGGCCGCTCCCGGCTGACAAGTGGCCGACATCACTGTGGCAGCAATTTGTAAGACGTTGGTACGTAAGTCGTGTCTCATTTTTGGGTCGGTACATGGGGTAAACGTGCACATATTTTATGGAAATTTTGGGTACGATAAATTAGTCGGCTCTTACATTTTTTCTCGTTTTTGCATTAGTTCCGTGGATATATTATATTACTCGAAATCGAAGTTTTGGTTTATTGTATGCAGCCAAAACTTCGGTTACATTTTTTATACAATGTTGGATGGTAAATAAGTAACCTTGAGGTAAAGTGGTTATGTTGCGACCTTTGCAACCGCAACCGTTGTCAACCCCGTTATAGTACCTTGATAAATGTACCTCGACCTTAAAAAAACCGCAATCAAATAGAAATATTTTTAGGCATATTTTTTTTTTGCCACGGAAAGTATTTCAAACTATGTGGTCTTGCTAATATCACAAGTAACTGCTTACCATAACGTAGACGATATATCGTATGTTTGATTGTTGAAAGCATCACACTGAGGCGCATAATCGAGCTACTTTCTTTCTTTTCGATTTTTTCGTCAGCTAATGTATACCAGGTGCCCAAAAAGGAAAATAGATCAGACCTATCAAATTATATATACATATATAATAACTATATATATAAGCTATAGCTATAGCCTTTCTTCTCTAAGGTGATGTGCGTAATAAACATGCGACTCCTGGTATACCTATAGGATCAGGACTTGATCATCAACCGTCAAAAGTATTTCCGCTACTGTCGCTCGACGGGTGATCATTTGTATCTTACACATCGCAGGGTTTTGACGATCGAGAGTCAAAGCAAGGCATTCGCTGGATATAGCGAAGGGATTCGAATGGGTCTGACTTTCACCAATTCGCATCAGGCATATAGTATAGCTGGTAGAATGAAAACGAAAAATGAAAAAAAGAATGACGTGCAAAATATTTTATTTGAAAAATGAAAATCCTGTCTTAGTTCCCGATTTCGAGAAAGTTAAACTCATCTACCTTATTCAGGTTCAATGGTTGGACGTTGTATCAGAAAATATATACCCCAGAATTCCCTCGATATCAGTGACTGTATCACCAGCGGTATTTTCTATTGTCCAATTAATTCCGTGTTTTCAAAATTGTCTGGTTATATATTTGATTTTCAGATGTAGATCTTTTGTTTCAAACTTTTGTGAATTTTGTTCGAGTTCCTCGAAGATGTTTTGGAGGGCCTTGTTCCGATCTCTCCGACAAGCGGCCTGTATTTCGGCGGCATAGGAATTAAGCACCTTAACATCGG
This sequence comes from Pyralis farinalis, assembly GCA_947507595.1. Classification (NCBI taxonomy): domain Eukaryota; kingdom Metazoa; phylum Arthropoda; class Insecta; order Lepidoptera; family Pyralidae; genus Pyralis; species Pyralis farinalis. Next base: position 9,858,303 of record OX382258.1, on the reverse strand, counting down.
TGCCCCGGCATTCAGCTTCGACGATCTCCAATCACCTTCCATATACTATTAGACAGCCAATGTTATCGTTTTATTTTAGCTGATTTGGGCTGGAACTTAGTGATTACGTCCTTTATAAAGGTTTTAGTGGAGCACCAGAAAGATTTCAGTCAGTCAGCTTATGTTTCCTTTATCCAATCCAAGTTTTCCTTTCGGATAGTTTCGGCGAGGGAGTTCTTTTCTGTGATTTCCAATGTCCTTGAGGTTAGTCTAGTGACAGTATTTCGAAGTTTTATCTTTAGACTATATATAAGAAACTCGTGATCAGACATAGTCAGCACCAGGTGGTTTTCAATAAACATTAACATAAATATAAAAATAAAATTCTAAGCTATTTGGTCGAGTGGTTAATAACGTGCGCGTTTGATATTGAGCTTCTCCATCAAGTTCCGATCAATATGCAGTTAATTTGGTTTTTATTTTTACCGTCAGGTCCAAGTGTAGTTAGTTCACCTATGTAAGTCGAGGAGTATACCTTGGTATAATTAATATTCACTAGACTTTAACTACGAGAACCCTACCTATATGTACGCCAAAGGTAGTACAAAATACTAAAAAAAGCACAATAGAATTGTAGCATTATACATTAACTACCTATATGTACAAACATTCATTATCCAAGCCAACCACTCCGTAGCTCCCCTAGGTACCTCATTATCTCAGAATTTATGCATGTAACATAATTCTAGTTCTGCACGGCGCTAACGACTAAGATCATCACGCAATGTGCTCGTATATTTTCAACATAATTTCCTCATCTAAATCCTTGGTAAGATACCAATTAATGCTCTTTCAGAAATAAAGATTTGATTCATGTTAAATAAACTTTAAACATAAATATAAAAATAAAATTACAAGCTATTTGGTCGAGTGGTTAATAATGACTACTTTAATACTAACCCAAGGGTTCGGAATCGAACCCTTCACTAAATTCGTTGTGATTTATCAGAAGGTGATGTCGGAAGCCCTGGGAACCCGAGGATGCTCGAGTATGCATGAAAATAGCTATGTTAAAGAAGCCAGTCAGGTGTGTAAGGATCTTATGGCGCTCGGTTCTCTCTGCCAACCCAGCACGAGATCTGACGTGAAGTTAAATATTACTTTACGCAATTTTGCGCCAGGTATAATATATACTGTTTCTGTGAGGTGGACGTACTTCGCCAGTTGGGTTAAATTGATGCGCCCTACCTCTCTTAAATATTATATTTTACATTCAGCACCATACCATATCAAATAGTACGTATTTATTTAAATGTTTACTAAAGTATCCATCCACTTACTTACTCCTATCACACTATTCCCAGCACTCACTCGTCTTTCCACATCAGCGGTATACCGTGTATGCTGTATATCTAACTAATCGGTAGCGAAAACACACAAAATACATAGTTAGGAAAAAACAAACAATTTTATTACGATCGATGAGGTGTGTGTAGCTGTCTTATACTGATGATTGTTAGTAGTTGTGTTCGCTCGTTGCCATCGTTAAATACCGAAACGAAAAGCGCACTTAATTTAAGCTATGGAGCTGCAATCTGGTCGGGAGCAGTTAAATACAAAAGTGTAAACAAAAAACTCCTTTCACTACAACGCATCTTCGCAATAAAGATGATACAGGGTTTTAGAACTACCAGCACTGTTGCAGCCATATCACTAGCGCAGCTAATACCACTCCCTGCTAAAATAACAGAAATCTCAGAATTAGAAAACACAAAATTCCGCAAAACCACCTCATTTTGACGAGCTCGGTGGCGCAGTGGTGAAACGCGCTGTTACGCTACTTTGACACCGACGCTCGTGGGTTCGATTCCCACACAGTACAAACATTTGTGTGCATGAACATGTCTGTTTGTCTTGGTCTGGGTATTTTCTATGTATAATAAGTATGTATTTACAAAAAAAAAAAAATGTATTTACGTATGTTTATCAGTTGTCTAGTACCCATAACACAAGCTTCGCTTACTTTGGGGCTAGGTGGCGCTGTGTAATTTGTCCGACAATATTTATTTATATATTTATTTTTACCACAAGACTTAGAAATAGATACACCTACTAAGACAGTAGACATGCTACACCCATCTCACAGGAAAGCAATAGAGTTCCAGGAAATATCTTCAGCAGAAGAGCTCGCCTTAGTAAATTTCGCCAACACATAGCAAATCTACACAGACGGAAGCAAACACGATGACTCGTTGGGGGCTGCTTTCGTCATTTCGCACTCAGATGGACGAGAGAACGTTAAAAAGTTAAAGCTACACGGCTGTTGCTCAGTGTTTCAGGCAGAACTTCTTGCCATACACAGAGCCTGTGAGTGGTTATTGCAGAATAATGCTTCCCCAGCTTATATATTATCTGACAGCAAATCGGGTCTCATGGAACTATCAAATCCCAATAGCCGAAACCAACTGGCGGTAGCGACTCACAGGACCCTACATCTAGCTCGAATAACAGGCATTAACGTTCGATTCTTGTGGGTCAAAGCCCACATAGGAATCCATGGGAATGAGGCCGCTGATGCAGCTACAAAGTCTGCTGCCCTCCTACATAAAGCTCCCGATTTTGACAAAATACCAATAAGCTGTGTCAAGCTATACCATCGGAAAATATCAGAGACAGCCGCAAGAACTCTAAATGAAGATCCAGAAAAACGCCTACATACAAAAACACTTTTACCAAACTATCAAACTGTAATAGATTTTGTTAACGCCATTCAACCTCGTTTTGAAATAACCCAAATTCTTAGTAACCACGGATACCACAAACAATACCTTCACCGCTTCAAAATTACCGACGACGATTTATGACCCTGTGATGATACTACCACACAAACAATTGAACACCTAATTCAAACTTGCCCTAGATTCTCAACAACCAGACTAGACCATGAAATAATTAGTTCAAATTTCAACATAGATCCATACAATTTACAAAATGTCATCAAGAAAGAATCTACCATTAGCACCTACTTAAACACATTCATTCCATAATAAGCCATTTAAAAGATTTCAACAAAACTTAAATAAATAAATCACCTTTCACCCATTCCTAATAATCAGCAGTTGATGACAAAGCGTAAACCAATAGCGCTGAGTCATCAATGAGCAACCATTTCGCACATTTAAAAAAAAAAATGTTGGTACAATCAGTCCAAGACCGATAGACTAAATCTCCATGAGGCAATAATTTAATAATAACAAAACAATTCAAACGCTGTAGATGTTAGTTATTAGAATTAATAATTCTAACGAAGACGAACACTTCTAGTGACGACCGCAGCAGCCGAGGCAGAGACGACCGGAGCAGCCATGGAAGCGGCGGCATGCATCTACTAACGGTAGTGGGCGGGTGCTGGCCGGTACTAGTTCTCATGAACTAATAAGTAGCGGAAACACATAAAGTAGTTTAGATTAAATTGCTTGTAAACTTGACTTTCGCATAATAACGCCTGCATCTTTTAACTATTTTGACTCTTAGCTCAAAATGTTTGGAGATACCTGGTCCAAAGCATCGACCACAGCCTGTCAGGGTTTAGTCGTCTCGAGTTCGTACTTCGTACCTCCAACACTTAGAAAAACTGCGCAATCATTTTTAAACTGCGCAATCATTTTTTAACATTTTTTGACGGAACTAAAAAGAGATTATCAATTTGTCGAATTAATAATGTACATATACGTGGGACACTCAGAAAGTTTTGCAAAAATAAGAAAAAGTGTTCTATAGGTAGTAAAAAATAGTTATAAATTTTTTTCAAAGTACTCTCCACCAGCCTGTATACAAAGTTTCATGCGTCTGAACCAGTTTTCGTAACACTTTTTCCAGTCCGCCGCAGTCACCTCATTTAAAGCCTGCTCGAACGCTGACAGCGCATTTTCGGTTGAAGAAAACTTTGAGCTGATTTTTTTATTTTCGGGAACAAAAAGAAGTCACACGGTGCTAGGTCAGACCCAGGAGTTTGACCGGCGCGTGCTGTTCAGGAAGTCCCTCGTTTTGAGCGCAGTGTGCGCGGGCGCGTTGTTGTGGTGGAGCAGTAGCCCGCGGAGCCCTGTGTTTGGTCGCTTGTTGCTCACTACAGAGGAAACTTCTCCCAAGCATACCATTCGGCGTTGATGCCTTTTTGGTTCTGTAAAGGAATTGATACCAGGTAGCCAGTCAAATTGAAAAAGCTAGCGATCTAAATCTTCCCCGCGCTTCTAGATAGCTTCACTTTGGTAGACGTTGATTCGTTTTGAAACACCCAAACCGTCAACTGGCGACTTCGTTTCTAGATCGTATCGATAAATCCAGAACTCATGACCTATAATGATATCGTAAATATGCCGAGAGGGCCCTTCTTCAAATTTGTTTATCATATCACGGTACCATTCCACCCGGGCCTGCTTCTGAGCATCGGTGAGGTTGTGCGGCACCCAGCGTGAAACTATCCTCCTCACGCGAAGATGCAAGTGTAGAATCTCATGAAGGCTTTCCGATCCAACCTGCAGTATGTGCTGAATCTCCTGATACGTAGCTAGCGTATTATCTAGGATTATTTTTTTCATTGCTAGGACGTTTTCTTCCATAACAGCCCTCAAAGGGCGACCAATTCTTTCTTCATCCCCCAAAGTAAGTCGACGCTTAAATTCGTTATACCAACGATACACGGTTGCCTTGGTAGGGCCTTGAATGCCATTTGAAGTCTATCGTACGTTTTGTCTGGTTTCAGGGGACATTTGAAATCGTAAAAAATCATAGCGCGAACATGAACCCGGCGCAGATTCATTTTTAATGAGACACAAATAAATTAGGTCGCAAAAAATGTGGAAGGAAATTTCGAAATTCGAACGTTCCTATTTTTACTTATAAATAATCATATTTTCAAAATAGATTATAACTGGCCAGTCTCTCATACATCAAAACTATTTTCGCAATACTTTCTAAGTGGCCTGGTACATATGTATTACTCAAAGTATGCATATCTCAAGTTACAACTCTCAGTCAAAGCGATGAAATAGTTCTAAACTGAGATCCGTCTCAAAGCGACAGACTAAATATTAGTTAATAATAACCGGCAGGTATTGCGACAGTCTGAAATGCATAATTAAATTAGTAAAGGAGACCTTTGAGGTGGGATGAGGCGACAGCGCTTCTCAACGGATTTCATATCAAAGTATTGTCTGACTAACTACCTAACCAATAATTCTATAAATTTCTCAATGGGGAAAATGGATAGTTTATAGGTATTTGTATATTACGTTAGCGGAGCAGTGATAGCGCAGTGGATAAAGAACAGGCCTATTGAATAACTGGACCCCCGTTCTAATCCTAAACTCGTGTTTTCGGATGGTGTAGATATTTGTTATTTATATTTATATAATTATCACTAGCACGGCGATGAAGGAAAACATTGTGAAACAATCCAAAGAGGGAAGAACCAGTCCTTTCTTCTTAGGGCATACGTATTTTTTTTGTACTACGTCGTAGGCATACAAGCATACGGCCCACCTGATGTAAAGCGGCTATCGCAGCCTATTAACGCTTGCGATATATTAAGTATGACTCGCGCGATGCCTCCTCTGCTGCGTACACAGCAACTCCTTGGGAGCTTACTGGTGACCTCACTCACACGCAGGAACACAACAACCCTCTAGGGAGTTGTTATTTGGCTGCGGTTTTCTGTGAGGTGGAGGTACTTCCCCAGATGGACTGCTTTAATGTGCCCTACCTCTCTTAAAAATTCCAGACCAAGACAAACAGACATGTTCATGCACACAAATGTTTGCTTGTGTGTAAATCGAACCCACGAGCGTTGGTGTCAAAGTCGTGTCATTCACCACTGAGCCACCGAGCTCGTCGAAATATATTTTTTTGATCGTGCGGGTTTTCTGACTATGTTTTCTTTAACCGACGAGCAAGTGATAATTTCATTAATCTGAAAACACGAATTTAATGGTGTCAAGATTCGAACCGGGAAGCAGTTGGCCAACAGGCCGATTCTTTACCCACTAGGCTATCACTACTCAAGATACATAAATTACTAGTGTCTTTTACGATCCTCAAACGCCGTATTCAATGCACGCGCCACTCTAGTTAAGGAATATGTAAAAATATAATTTGCTTTTAAGATGATGTACAACACAATTCTTAACAGATGGCCCAGTGTATGTAGAGCCCAACGACCCTTAGCTCTTCGAATCATTTGTAGGGTTGGAGGAAAATTATGCATCGTGTTGGAGGTCCAGGAGAAATGGTTACATTATAAATAATGATGGCAATGCATAGACCCCGCTATTCGTCATCCCGTAAACGATTCGCTCATTACGTATACGGTGTGTACAATTTTTTGTTTACTTCGTAATTTTATGTTGTGGAAACAACAATAATTATGTTTATCAGTGAATTTTAAGACAGGTAGGGCGCATTAAAGCAACCCCTCTGAGGAATACCTCCACCTCACAGAAAACCACAGCCAAATAACAACTCCATGGAGGGTTGTTGTAGTCCTTCGTGTGAGTGAGGTCCTAGTATTATTTTTGTACAACGCCGGGAGATATACAAGTATACGGCCTACCTGGTATACCGTAGCCTATAAACGCTTTCAATACATTAGGTATCAGTAGCGCGATGTTATCTCTGCTGCGAACACAGCAACTCCCTCGGAGCTTACTGGTGAGCTCACTCACTCGCAGGAACACAACAACCCTCAAGGGAGTTGTTATTTAACTGCGGTTGTCTTTGAGGTGGAGGTACTTACCTCAGATGGGCTGCTTTGATGCGCCCTACCTCCCTTAAACAAATAGACCAAGGCAGACATGTTCATGCACCCAAATGTTTGTCCTGCATGGGAATCGAACCCACTACGTCTCCGAGTTCGTCAGAATTTCATATAATAATTGAATAATAACAAAATAATTCAGACGACGACGACAATTGACGAGCTCGTAGCTCAGTCGCGAAAGACGCGACTTTGACACAAACGCTCGTGGGTTCGATTCCCACAAAAGACAAACATTTGTGTGCATGAATATGTCTGTTTGTCTTGATCTGGATATTTTAAGAGAGGTAGGGCGCATCAAAGCAAACCCTCTGGGAAATAACTCCACCTCACAAAAAACCTCAGCCAAATAACAACTCCATGGAGGTTTGTTGTAGTCCTGCGTGTGAGTGAGGTCCTATTATTATTGTTGTACAACGCCGAGAGATATACAAGCATACGGCCTATCTGATATACCGTAGCCTATAAACGCTTTCAATACATTAGGTATCAGTAGCGCGATGTTATCTCTGCTGCGAACACAGCAACTCCCTCGGAGCTTACTGGTGAGCTCATTCACTCGCAGGAACACAACAACCCTCAAGGGTTGTTGACGGGCTGCTTTGATGCGCCCTACCTCTATTAAAAACACACAGATATTCATGCAATCAAATGTTTATCCTGCATGGGAATCGAACCCATGAGCGTTGGCGTGCAGTGTTACTAACCACTACGTCTCCGAGTTCGTCAGAATTTCATATTTATATTGAGTAGGTTTTTGTTTTACTATTTCTTGTGGAAACAACGTAGCCTGTGGATGCTTGTAGCATGACCAATATAGCTATTGAGGACCTAGGTGGCATTGATACGTATGTAAGTTTAATATAAATATAAACGCTTGCAATATATTAAATATCACTCACGCGATGCCACCTCTGCTGCTAACACAGCAACTGGAGTTTACTAGTGGCCGCACTCACACGCCCATACCAAGACAAACAGACATGTTCATGCACACGAATGTTTATCCTATATGGGAATCGAACCCACTAGCGTTGGTGTCAGAGTAACGTAACACCGCGTTTCACCTCTGCGCCACCGAGCTTTGTATAGTTAAAAAAATTAACAATCGATATAGAGTTGTTGAACTCTATATCAATATACGTGGCTTTTATACATTTTAGTAAACTAAACCAAAAACTCCTTACTAACTTTTGAATATCCGTCATTAGATAAATGAATGTCGCTTGGAAAAACATATTCAAAGTCAACACAACTGGTACAGACAGGCATCACTCTCGCATCGCTGCTTCCCAACACAACATTTTATGGGAAAACAAACAAAAAACTCTTGTAAAAGCATTAAAAACACAACAGGATTCAGTCATGGACTAGAGTGTTTAATTAATCTACGATATTTAACAGTCTAGAATTGCATTGTTGACGAGCCCAGTGGTCAAGTGGTTAGCAATGACTACTTTGACGCTAAGGATGTGGATTCAAATCCTATGCAAAACCAACATTTGTATGCATGAACATGTCTGTTTGTATTGTCTTAAAAGACAGCCAGACTTGAAAAGTAGCCCCACCTAATAGAACCCCGCTGCCAAAAACCAACTCTCTGAAGGGTTGTTGAGTTCCTACAAGTGAGAGAGGTTACCGATAAACTCCTAAGGAATTGCTGTGTTGGCAGTCACGTAGACCACACGCAAGCGATACTTCCCGTATTGCAACTATACACAGGCTACCGTACTTTATATCAGGTGAGTTGTACGCTTGTATTCGTTGCAACGTTGTATGTAAACTTATGTAAACTTTTAAAAAGCGCTTATTTCAAATTTGTACTTTTGAAATTGTAACTAAAAAATTATAAAACTAAAAAAGCTATGGAAAATATTAAGATACAATATGATCTAATTTAAAGAATGTAAAACGTGTCTAATAAGGGCCTAATGGCAAATAAAGGATTTTCATCTTTATCTTTGTAGATTTTGAATTCTTTTATAAGTACAACATCCGAATAAAAACCATTTGTGTTGGTATGTAGCATGGAAAGAATAGGGATGAAAGATATTTGAGGAAACGTATGACGAGGTTGAATGCTCTTACTTTTCTTACATTTTGCTTGAAACCACTTTTCGTTACATTATTTGTAAAGTGGGTGATAAAAAATATTTTTAACTGAAATTGTTCTCCATCTGGAACAACAAGAAACGTCTAGTAGTTTCTATACCCACCCCATCTCGATTCGTGTGATAAAACATATTTTTGAAGTGGATAACTTTTCGGGGGGGAAGAATAATGTCGAATTCAGTCTGAAGCCGGCGCAGACGAACATATGACAGCAGATATTTTATTAAACATAATGTAAGTATTACTATAGATATAGATAGCTGATCCACAAGTAATAAGTCACACAGCGAACGATAGTAAAACTAATAAACAAAGAGAAGGTCTTCTGAATAAAAATAATATAAAATTAATAAATAACTAATAGTGCTATACCGTGTATCTCCCGCTAGATCTCAGCATAGTCTGAGCTAAAACGGATTTAATGTTCAGGAACACCGTTCCTATATGAAATCTATATGTTTGTCTGTGACAGACAAACGTCTGTCGCTTTTTTTCGAATATTCGAATTTTGACTTCAGATTCGGATTCAACATAAAAAAGTAGAATAGGAATGTTCAGGAACACCGTTCCTATCTCTTAAGGAACATGGTCAAAAAGGCCAACAAATTAAAAAAAAAAACAACTTGTATTGTTATATAATCGACGAGCCAGGTGTTCCTCTGGCAATGCAAGCTTGCGCATTCTCAACTGGTTTTAATTTAAAATCTCAAATAATCTTCTAATTCCTAGCGTTATTCCATTTCCTAATCCATTAGGATCGATGGGGTCCGCTACCTAAGCCTAAAGATTTGGCGAAGATACTCATTTTGACATGGAGCGACAGATGTCCAACCTCTACAACCCAGAGGGAAAACCAGACCTTCCTTACGTTAAGTCACACGTCTATCGAAATATCATTTCGTGGACGCGCGGGTTTCCTCACTGTTTCCTTCGCCGCCGAGCAAGTGATAATTACCAATATGTACATAAATCCGAAAACACGAATTTAATAATACGTGCCTGGTTTCGAACCCGGGACCTGGTGCTCAGTAAGCCGGTCCCGTATCCACTGGGCTATCACTGCTCTTGGTTTTTAGGGTTCGATATTGATAACGGCAACAGGTAGACGCTTGAAATATTCGCAGAATATTTAGTTATTAAATAATTAAATTAATATAAAACAAATATTTAAGGAGGGGCTGCCATACCACAAACGTGATTTTTTTGCCGTTTTTATAGATAATGGTACGGAACCCTTCGTGCGCGAGTCCGACTCGCACTTGGGCGATTTTTTTTAATAAAATCTCAAACAATATTTTTTTTTATAAAATTGTCGATTGCTAAAAACGTTGTAGACGAAAGAGTTGTAGAAAGAGTTTCTGGTCGAATTCAACCCCATGAAGACACAATTTGCGCTTTCATCGCTAAGAAAGCCCCATTAACTGCTAAATAACCCATTCCAGAACACACCTCTTTCCATCACCAACAGCATTAAGATGCTTGGTGTCGAGATCTCGAATGACGTTCAATATCGCAGTCATCTGGAGGAAAAGGTCAAGCTGGCGTCCAAAAAACTTGGTGTGCTCAATACAGCAAAGCAGTACTTAAGGGCGGGTCAAAGACTTATGTTATGTAAGCCTTAAGTCAGACCGCACATAGAGTATTGCAGTCACCTTTAGGCAGGAGCACCTGGATACTAGCTTGGACCGTGTGATTCCGTTCAGAGACGAGCTGTGAGAATTGTTGAAGATCCTAAGCTTACACACGGTTTTGAACCCTTAAGTTTAAGGAGAATTTTGCCTTCCATTGTGTGTTCTACCGATTGTACAACGGGTTGTGTTCTGAAGAATTGTTCGATATGAAGCCGACAGGGGGAAGTTCACCCTCACACGTTGGAACCGCAATGGTCGCGTACAGAGAAGTTTTCTTTCGAGAACTCTTCAAGTTGTGGAATGAACTCTCAGCCGAGGTTTTCCCAACGGACTACAGCGTGGGGTTCTTCAAGAAAAGTGTGAAGAGATTTTTAGAGAGTCGGCAACACACGAGTGTCGCCCCTGGAATTGCAAATGTCCGTAAGTTACGGTGACTGTTTACCATCAGGCAGGCCGTATGCTTGTTTGCCATCTTAGTCGTATGAAATAACAAAATACAAAATAATAAAATTTTTGTCTCAGTCGATTTTGACAAACTTGAAAGATAAGTAGATATATATAAAAAGGTATGATGTTACACGATGAACATAATGAGGGCTCTTTCCAGTTTTTTTAGTTTTTTTATTATTTTTATTTAGTATTTATATATTAGTAAATTTGACGGGGAGGCAAAGTAGAAGTGGCGATGAGCTGGCACGTCTATTAAGTTAGCGATCGTATTAATTAGCATTGGCATATCGAGCACAACGGAGGAGGGTGGATTGTTGAGGGCATTGCTTTAAAACGCCGAAAGCGGAGGTTCGCAATTAGTAGCAAGCAATAGAGAAGGGCTTAGTTATGATAGTGATGATGATATCACCACCAATCTCCGTCCCCATTCACCATTTTGATGTTTTAACGTATACTCCGATAAATTATAGGACAATTTAATTAAACGCACAATTATGTACCCGTTAGCTCTCCCTCTGACCCACCTATCGATTTTATATCACATGAAACTACTAGACAAATGCAGGCGAAGGCTTTTAGCCGAGTTCCGGTGAGGAGGGGAGTGCATCGCCGTGACGTCACTTCCGCGTCGTCTATCCCGCTTTCCAGTAGATTTCAACTTCAGCTACGAGGTGATCTAACTGCACCTTACCTACATAGATAGTTTTGAACAGATAGAGGCATTTGAATGTTTTATTTTGACTTTAATTTTTAAGCAATATTAGATTCTTTTAATGTCATGTCAAATAATTTATATTTATATATATATATATATAATTGAATAAAGGTTTACAGGCACTAGATAGCAATACTATTTTTCGTTACAATTTTTACTACAAGTGTAACATACAACACTAAAAGAATATTACAATATTTTTTTCTGTTCATTCGATATTCATAATAAAACCAGCTGAGAATGCGCAAGCTTGCATTGCCAGAGGAACACCTGGCTCGTCAGTTATATAACAATTCAATTTTTTTTTTAATTTGTCGGCCATTTGGACCATGTTCCTTAAGAGATAGGAACGGTGTTCCTGAACATTCCTATTCTACTAGCCCCAAAGTAAGCGAAGCTTGTGTTCTTGGGTACTAGACAACTGATAAACTGATAAATACATTTTTTTATTGTAAATACATACTTATTATACATAGAAAATACCCAGGCCAATACAAACAGACATGTTCATGCACACAAATGTTTGTACTGTCTGGGAATCGAACCCACGAGCGTTGGTGTCATAGTAGCGTAACAGAGCGTTTACCACTGCGTCACTGAGCTCGTCTCACGTACAACGCTTGGACCCTGTAATAAACACTGCATAAGTACCTTCTATATCATTCCCTCGCATGTTAAATCCTATAGATACTTTAATCTCATTCTCTTGCACGTTAAATCCTATAGATATAATATGTGGTTGCCTCTTTTAGTATCGTTTTTTCGTTTCATCGAATTAAAAAAAATTAAACCTGCAGGGCAACTTGCGGTGGATTGTTGTAACTAACCGCATATGCGGCGGAGCTGAGCTTACTGGACAGTTTTTTTATGTGGAAAAATAATTGGAATTAAAAATAATTAAATCCCACTGCAATTTGGAGTCTATTGTAATTCCAGGAAATACGGTATCATTAATAAATTCTAGTATATTATTGTCAATGAAAACTTCTATATTGGCAGAAGAAATCACTTTGTAACACTAAAGACAAAATCTTCCCTCCAACTAACACCCGGCATCTACAGCATCGTAGCTGTTCTACGATGCTGTGAACATGTTTATATCGGTCAAACATGTCGTAATTTTCAAAAACGATTATCAACGTGTAAAAACAATCTCAGAAAGGTTACATTTTGCCGAACATCTTATATGTTATGAAGAACGATGTAGATACTTTGAGAGTCGATCATACGTACCTGCGATCATTTTAAGTCATATAAGTCACTATGCCAAATGCGATAGTTTTTAAGTTATACTCAAAGTTTGGTATTACAAAATGATTTGAATGAATTATATGTTTTAATTGCAACGTATATTATGTATTTTAAATATGTTAACTATTTTCTGTTGATAAAGGACATAATTAATACATACTATGAGTAAAACTAAACATTAGGGAACAATTAGATATAGTAAAACATGAAAATTCGAAAATAAGTAGATGGATAGATAGCAATTAAAATTTTTCTCTAACAACTAACAAAGAATACTCTATATACGAGAATTAATACGTGAAGAAGAAACTTTAGCGCACACTAAGGAGTGTGAAATTTAGCATAGTTGAAGTAATATATTATGAAGTATGGGGAAGGAGTGCATAATGATAACATTTATGTATGTTATTAAATGTACATTCATTTAATATAATCTAAATTTAATTAATATGTCTAGTTCTTTTTTAAAACATTTTTCTGAAGATCACGACCCGGATACAGGAGAACCTTGTAATTTTTTTTTATTTAGAAGTCCTTTCGATGCGGGAGATGTAGTAGATGTTGATAATGGTCCTAAATATCGTATTTTTGAAAAAAAAAATGACGTGAAACATAATTGGGGTTTCTAACACACTGTGCTTTGGCCGACTATTAGTTGTCATAAAAAAAAAATTACCAATAATATCAAAAATTAATATTATATCTGATCTGTAAAGTGATCACCGAAGCCTATAAAGGCTTCGATGACCACGCTACAGATCAGATATAAAAGGTTTTTGTCTGACTTTATTTGCATACTGCATTAGACATTAAATTCTTAAGCTATATCAACTGTTTTTGTTCTCATTAATATATGTACTTTAACAAACATACAATTATTTTACGTAAGCTATTCTATTGCAGAGCGAAATATGTGCGGTTAACCTTATAACCCTCTAATGATAGGGCGTCATAGATTATAAAGTAAAAATCTCTTAACTGTCATATGAATTTTGCCTACAACTTACTCTCGATTATTTTTCGGCCGATATCTTCTTTGGGCCAATTCTTTAGAATTTCGTTTCAAGTCACCGATACAACTCATTTTTATAATTTCATATAAAATTTTGATTATAAATAATGATTTCTTACTTAGCTAAATAAATAAGAAAAGAAACTTACTGAATGAGAGCAAAATAGGAGAGCAACGTAGCATTCTTCCATTTTCTTCCCATCTAGCAGTTTAGCATTTTTATTATGTAAACTATCTTACAGTTTATGTGGGAATCGAACTGACGAGTTTTGCTGTTAAATTAAAATTGCTAATCGCTCCATCATCGGCATCAACGTAAGAGAGAACTATCTTTTACGTTACTTGAAGTGCCTGATACTTGACGTAATAACTATCCTGTACGTTGACTTGGACGCGTCAATAGCGATTAGCAATGTTACTTTAACGCCCAAGTTCAATGATTGGATTCCAAGATAAAACAATAATTTGTGTGCATGTACATGTCTGTTTGTCTTGAACTGGGTGTTTCAAGAGAGGTAGGGCGCATCCAAGGAACCCGACTGGGAAAGTACCCCCATCTCACAGAAAATTGCAGCCAAATAAGGAGGGTTGTTGTGTTCCTGCAAGGAAGATTACCAGTAAGCTCGTAATGTGTTGCTGTGTTAGCAGCAGGGGTAGCAACGCGCGAGTGATTCGTGTAATAGCAGACGTTCAAAGGCTACTGTGACTACATTACATCAGGTGACCCGTGTGTTTTTATTTCTCCTGACGATGTAGCAAAAAAAATACTTACAGTGTAATTTTGAAATGGCCAAGAGTTACCTACCATGACCAAATTGATCGTGTTTTATCAGAAGGTATAAGGAATGTCAGGAGCCCTAGAAACCGGCAGGGGTGCATGAGAAGAGCTATAAATGTTAAAGAAGTGAGTGAAGTGTGTAAGGACCGAGTCACGTGCCGCTCGGTGCTCTCTGTCTACCACGCAAGGAATTTGGCCTGAAATTTTAGCTAAATTTTTTTTAACGATTTAAAACCAAAAGCATATAACTAAATAGTTTTATTTTTCGCCTTTCTAAGACTGTCTCGTCTACATTTAAAGGATGAATGATCTATGACAAATCTGCCCCAGGCGCAGCAATTACAGGAAGGAACTCTAAACCGCGCGGTACTTATAGACGTTTTTCCTTACTTACCCGCTTGTGCGGAACCCGAGTAAGGCATCTCCGTTACTAATTGGTACTGTTCGCTTTGAAGCATTCTATAGATGTATTTGTGAACAAATTGTAAATTCTGTTCTATTTTGAAATACGTGTCTCAATTCAACAAAAGTTTCTGGCTTTGATTTGGAAACCTTTCAATAAATATAGATCGCTTGAACAACCAGAGAGACTGGTTGTTTATTCACAGATTGGTTTTTAAGCCAAACATTTTATACAAAGCGACGAGACTCTTATGGCCTTTGAGTGACATTGACTGAAGTATACTCCTCACTTGCACACTTAGGTAATCTTCATGAGATGGACGCATTATTCTGATTTCGGCCACGCGCCTAATAAGTTTTGTCGCACTGTATTTGATAGTTAAACATCATTTTTGTTTTTATCAGTTTTGGTCATTTTGTTAAAAGAGTATGGAATAAAAAATTAACGAACTTAGCGGTGCAGTGGTTCAAAGTAGCGTCACTACTTTGACTCCAACGCTTGTAAGTTTGCGCAACTAAGCAGGCCGTCTGTGGAAGTACCTCCATTTCCAGAAAATTACAGCCATATAATAACTTGGTGGAGAGTTGTTGAGTTTTTGCATGTGAGTGAGGTTACTAGTAATTTCCTAAGGATTACTGTGTTAAATATTTAATAGATTCAGGCGTTACTTTGCGAAAGTCAAATTTACAGTCAATTTTATCTAAACTAATCGGGAGCGGAAGCACACAAAGTAGTTTAGATCAAATTGCCTGATTACTGTGTTAGCAACAGGCGTGGCATCACACGAGTGATTCTAAATGTACTGCAAGCGCGCATAGGATTCGGCGACTGACAAGCTCGGTGGCGCAGTGGTGAAACGCGTTGTTACGCTACTTTGACACCAACGCTCGTGGGTTCGATTCCCACACAGTACAAACATTTGTGTGCATGAACATGTCTGTTTGTCTTGGTCAGGGTATTTTCTATGTATAATAAGTATGTATTTACAAAAAAAAATGTATTTACGTATGTTTATCAGTTGTCTAGTACCCATAACACAGGCTTCGCTTACTTTGAGGCTAGATGGCGCTGTGTAATTTGTCCGACAATATTTATTATTTATTATTATTTATTTATTATATATATAAGTATCAAAGTAGATTTATAAGTTTGGTAAAAGTGTACTCAATCGTAAACTTACAGCGAATTTCATATCTATTTATTTACAACTGGACGTCCCGTTCATTTAACATTACTTTTACAAGTAAAAGTCTAAAGTCTACAGCAAAATGATTTTAGCTGGCTATGTATAGGTATATGATCATCTGTCATGATTTTGAAATTAAGTAACTACCGTAGGACATCCAGGATCCAAACGAAACATGACATTTCTTAGGTTACGTTACACGTCTTTCGAAGTAGGTATAATTTCTTGGACGTGTGTTTTCCTTGCGATGTTTTCCTTCACCATCGAGGGATAATTACAAATATGTACATAAATCCTATACTATATATTTTGGGGAAATAATTCTAACTTTATAGTGACACATATAGTAAATAATTTTTAGAGGACCGACAACGCATGAGTGACACCCCTGGAGTTGCAAATGAATATATGCTACGGTGACTGTTTACCATCAGGCAGGCCGTATGCTTGATTGCCACCTCAGTGGTATAAAAAAGTATTTGTGCCTTTAATAAAAGTGAATATATCGCTGAATCTTCAGGCCAGATTCTGCGATAACATATACATTATATCGATGTCTTCAGACCAGATTCCGCGATAACATATACATTATATCGATGTCTTCAGGCCAAATTCTGCGATAACATATGCATTATATCGATGTCTTCAGACCAGATTCTGCGATAACATATACATTATATCTATGTCTTCAGCCCAGATTCTGCGATAACATACACATTGATATGTGAATCAGATTCGTATATAATTTATTTGCGATCTAATAGTGTCGACACTTTATACAAATTTTGATGCAATATAATATCCATCAATTACATCGTAGCATAAACAACTTCAAGTCAAATAGTTTCCCAGGAGTACTCAGCGCAATGCTATTCGTAACTTGCATGCAACAAGGTGTGCCGGAACACGCCCGAAACCAATCTAAACTTTCTCTTAGTGAAGTAGCGATCGCAGTATATATCATAATTGCATCATATATTACTAGTTGAAGCTCGCGGTTCCACACACTTGGTGATAACTTTCAAGTTTTACGCCGAAACCCGAAACATTTCCACAATACACCGTGTTTAATTTAATCAAAGTAAAAAAAAAATGTGTGATGTATGCATATCAGACAGACAGAATTTAAAGGTAATTGCTATAACTCCTGCTTCAATTGTTGACTACCGCTGCATCAACGGTACCGCTGCACTATTTCAGAAAAATATGTCCGCGCACAAACCAACGTTATTATTTTTTTGAACAAAAAGCTTTGTATCTTTTTACGGCATATTGTGTGCAAGTAAGTAAAGTAAGAGGATTGGGAGATTTGGTATAGTTAAATGTGGAGGAGTGCAGAAACGTCAAATTTACAATATGCAATATAAGTCAATTCGAAAACTTCCTACTCTTACAATTTTCTTCTGATTAAATTCGTTGTAAGTTCCAAGGCTGTTCCAAGACTGTTCATTACCTTTTTGTGGTCGCCGCTGTTAATTTTGGCTACACAGGAGATACAGTGGTGGAAACGAGTGGTGGGCCTGTCCCATAAAAAAAAATGCAATATACACTTACTTAACACGAACTTCAACCTTAATAAATTATGGTTTCGACCATTGCGCGACCACTAGTGGATATGTATTGTCTAAGTATAGATAAAGAGTGCTGAGCGGGATAAATGAATGCGTACAGATTAGACAAGAATTGATCATAGACAGACAAAGTCTTCTTCATCTTCGCGTTATCCCGTTTCTTACTCCATTAGGATTGGCGGGGTGCGCTACCTAAGACTAAAGATTTGGCGAGGACACTGATTTTTATATGGAGCGACTGCCGTCAGACCTCCGTGACCCAGATCTTTCTTAGATTAGGTGACACGTCTTTCGAAATATAATTTCTTGGACGTGTGGGTTTCCTCACGCTGTGTTCCTTCACCACCGAGCAAGCGACAAATATGTACATAAATCCGAAAATACGAAGCTAGTTTAATTTACATACCCCTGCCAGGATCCGAACCGGGGTCCAGTTGATCAATAGGCTGGTTCCTTATCCACTGGGCTATCACTGCTCTAAGACAGACTGACTATGTATATAAATAGTTTCGATACAAATGGCTTAGCTGTGTTCATTTTAGAATATGGTGTTTAGAACCCTAAAACCGGCACGCCAAAGAAAAGCTTTGAATGTTACGGAAGGAAGTGAGATGGACACAAGTCACCTATCACCACTGAATTGGTAGTGTTTTATTAGAAGACGGTGTCTGGAATTGTATATACCGACGCGTATGAAAACAAGCTTTGAATGTTACGGAAGGGAGTGAGATGGACACAAGTCACCTATCACCACTGAATTGGTAGTGTTAGAAGACGGTGTCTGGAATTGTATGTACCGACGCGTATGAAAACAAGCTTTGAATGTTACGGAAGGGAGTGAGATGGACACAAGTCACCTATCACCACTGAATTGGTAGTGTTAGAAGACGGTGTCTGGAATTGTAAGTACCGACACGCTTGAAAACAAGCTTTGAGTGTTAAGGCAGCGGTGAGAATGTGTAGGAACCGAGTCATGTGGCACTCAGTTGTCTACGCCTACCCGTGAATATATAGATAGAAATCAATCCGTAATACATTTCAAAATACGAAATGAACGGGACATTCGCTCGTTTTGTTGCCGATCTAACTATCGTGTAGAATTGCTATACGCATCGATTATTCGAAATAGCTCTCCAAATCAGTTATACACACGTCATTTCGATTGCTATTAACCATTTCCAAAATTGAGCGAGTCAAAACGACTGAATTATCGAATCGGATATTTTGTCGCAGACGCTGTTGCTTTTGTTTGCCTGATGATGTCTATTTTTTTTTCTTTTAAGGATTTTCTAATAGGTTCCAATTTAATGGAAATGAACGTATCTGGATTAGTTTTTACACACACACATTGTTAAGAACGGAAATTTAATATATCACATAAACTAGCAAAGGAATATTATTCAGGAACAAGCTCGAAGGTTCAGCAGGTTGTTCATTATTACGTCGATATCTGTTACTACAAAATTTTTTAGATGCACTTGCTTCGGTGACCATTCCTCCAGAAACGTTCCTTTCTAATAGAAAATTTGTTGTTTTGAGAGGTCATTATAAGATTTTTGTTTTCCACAACGTCGGGAGACATACAAGTTTTGACCTTCCTCGGCTTCTACATCCTTCTACTTCAGCGTTGAATAAGTACCTTTCATCATTCATCAGTCATTCTTTCCTCTTGCATTCTTTCAACATGTCCGAACCAGCGGAGCATGCCTTTTTTTAACTAGAGATCGATATGGCAGTTCGGTTTTGAACTTCCACGGCTTTTGCATCCTTCTACTTTCGCGTTGTATATCTGTTTCATCATTCTTTCCTCTTGCATTCTTTCAACATGTCCGAACCAGCGGAGCATTCCTTTTTTTATCTTGAATCGATACACTTTTTCAGACCGTTTTTATCATACTTACATCTTCATTGTGAATTATTTTATAATATTATGTAATTACAAATTGTCTCCATGGTTGCTTGGAAGTCGAGTTCAAGTCGAAGAGAGTCTAGAGATAGAAAAAGCGACTTTCTTTCTTCTAATGGAATGCTACTTCCGAACAGCAGAAATGAAAATACAATTAATTCCAAACTTGAAATACTATATAGTTTATTATATTAAATCACATCAATACATATTTATTAACATTCTATAATAGTCAAAAATGATACTTGATCAAAATATTTCTATAGAAAGTCATTATAACCAATCAATTTATTTCCACACAGCCCCAAAAATTCAAATCGTAAACACGTACCTTTATATGTCTTATGTCTTTTACATAATTATATATAAACATATTATAGATAATTATATGTAAATTCTATACTAGTTTGAATATTTTCAATATCTTATAAATGACAAGCTTTCGTTGTATAACACCAAACATGGAAATAAAACTCCACACGAGTAGCAAGCCAGGGTACCTAGTCATCCATACTTATTAATATTATAAACATAAAAGTGTGTTTGTTTGTTTATTTGTCCATATTTAACATTAAAACAGAGCAACGGAGTTATGTGATTCTCTGCATGGAGATAGCAGGAGGTCCCGAGAGTGACATACGAGTAGACTACTTTCCATCGTAAAATAGCTTCCTGCCATAAAAAATACGATTTATATCCCTTTGACCATTCGGACGAAGCCGTAGGTAACAGCTAGTTGTTAATAAATTAGTCTTGACAACCGGCAGACCTAGAGGTGACTCGTTACTCTTATAAATGAGTTATGAAACTTATGGAGTAGTCGGGAGTGCTCTACGGTGACTGGACTGCGTCACAGGCAGTTACCACAAGTTGACGTGGGCGTACGAAGACAACATTATATAGATATTTTGATAGATGGTTGGTGTAACCATCAATTAATTGTTTTATGTCGCATTACCTAACGTTGAAGGAAAATACAATGAAATGGTTTTTGTACTAGATAACTTGTAGGCTGGTAATAATGAATAACTTACTCTCTTGAACGGAATATTTTTTTGCTCAACATAGTTGGGATTTTTATGTACAACATCGGAAGGCATACAAGCATAGTTAATAGGTTACGGTAACCGCTTTACATTAGGTGCGCCGTATGATATTATGCCTTCCGACGTTGTATGTAAATATTGTCGGACAGGGACTTGGCGTGAAGATATACATACATACATACAAATTACATGCACTATTTAGCCCCAAAGTAAACGAACCTTGTGTTATGGGTAATAGACAACTAATAAACATATGTAAATACATGTTCTTTTGTAAATGTACTTAATTTATTTATAACTTATGATACAAATTTTTTTTACGATTCATATTTACATAATAAAAAACAAATTATCCAAAATACATTTACCTGAAGTGATTTACTATTTAGTAAGACCTACAGATAGCCAGAGTAATGAACAATAGACTTCCTGCTGTAATTTTCGGGTACAGAACCTTGAAAACCTTAAAAAAGTTTGGTCACCACATAGAAGCTAGCAAACAAGCAGATACATTTTTATACCACTAATGTGGCAATCAAGCATGCGGCCTGTTTGTTGGTAAACAGTCACCGTAGCCTATTGACATTTGCAACACCAGGGATGTCACTCACACCCGACCATCTTAAAGCCTATTCACGCATTTCTTGAAAAATTGTAAGCTATAGTCCATTGAAAATACTTCGGCTGGGGGCTCATTCCACAGCTTGAGAGTTCTCAGAAGGAAACTTCTCTGGAACCGTACAGTACGCGACCATTGCGGCTCCAGCATGTGAAGGTGAACTCTCCGCCATCGACGAGCGGTGCATTTATAAAATATATCTGTCGGCATCATTTCGAACAATTATTCAGGACACAACCCGTTGTACAATCGGTAGAACACAGAAAGAGAGGCAAAATCTCTCCCTAAACTTAAGGGTTCAATACCGTGTGTAAGCTTAGGATTATCGACAGTTCTCACAGCTCGTCTCTGAATCGAATCACATATTCCATCCTGGTATCCAGGTGCTCTCCAAAGGTGACTGCAGTACTCCAAGTGCGGTCTGACTTGAGACTTATATAACATAAGTCTTTGCCCCGCGCTGAAGTACTGTTTGCTCTGTTAAGCACGCCAAGTTTTTTGGACGCCAGCTTAACCTTCTCCTCCAGGTGACTTGGATATCGTCGTCGAGATTTCCAGTGAAGTACTATTGTACTATATCTCGACGCCAAACAGCGTAATACTTTTAGTGACGGTAAGAGGTGTATCCTGGAATTTAGGAGCCAGAGCAAATGGAGTTTTCTTAGCGGTGAACGCGCAAACTTGTGTCTTCTTGGAGTTGAATTCGACCAATTTAAGCCAGTCAGATACTTTAGCCAAAGTACCATCCATTTCAAACACAAGTTTATCGCGGTTTTTCCTCCACAACGGAACGAGGGATATTTCGCACGGCCTGTATAACAAGTGACCCCGGTGCTGTCGTCCGCATAACGATGAATGCCATCAATGGATATCATATCAATATTATCATTATATTTATCCAGCTTATTCAATCACACGTTACTTACTATCTCTTCTTCTTCGCGTTTCTTTATTACGTTTCCTAATCCATTAGGATTGGCGGGGTCCGCTACCTAAGCCTAAGGATTTGGGGAAGACACTGATTTTTACATGGAGCGACTGCCGTCAGACCTCCAGAACCCGTTGAGAAAACCAGATCTTTCTTAGGTTTCACACGTCTTTCGAAATATAATTTCCTAGACGTCTGGGTTCTCACGATGTTTTCCTTCACCGCCGATCAAGTGATAAATATGTACATAAATCCGAAAATACGAATTTAGTGGTACACACCCCCGCCAGGGTTCGAACAGGGGATCAGTTGATCAATAGGCCGATTCCTTATCGACTAGGCTATGATGATGATGATGCTTAACTTACGTGCTCGTTTAGACCGATGATATCACCGAGCCAAATTTAAATCGCACTTTGCTTGTGTAACTAAAATTTTTACATTTGTATTAGAGTATACAAAGCTAAACCAGCGTCGAAGAAAGTAATGTAAAACAAAATGCATTTTAAAATGCGTAGATAGCGTCAACTGCATGCCCCTTGCCCATTGTCAGCGGATACTATGCCGGCAGTGAGGTTATCTTAAGTCTTTTTACGTCGGAAACAGTGGAAAAAATAAAAGAATACTGCGCAGTGGGCCATGTAAATGGTAAAATAGATGATACCTGCAATAGAACATTAAAATAATTGTAGACTTTGGCTTAGCAACGTTGTAAGGAAAGTTTGTAAGTGACAACTAGCTTTACCTGATTTGAAGTAAAATAAGTGCAATCTGCACAATACAATACATGTACAACCTTACGCCAAATCCTTTGAGGGATAGGCAGAAAGAACCGAGTGCCACATCACTCCGTCCTCGCCTCAGTCGCTTCTTTAACTTTCATGGCTCTTCTCATGCACGCATGCCAGTTTCTAGGATACTGTCTACGCCGGTTCTCCTGACCTCAACTTCTAAGAAAATTCCTTCATAAAAGACAATCAATTTGGTCATGGTAGGTAAGTCTTAGCCTTCCTCGGTTCCTAAAACCATCCAATTTCGCGTTGTATATTTGTTGCGTATTTTTATCTTCTTGCATTCTTTCTACATGTCCGAACCGACGGAGCATGCCTCTTCTTATATTTCCCCAGATCAACTATGTTTCTGACATACATGGGAATATATAATATTATGTCTCTATATGTGTATTAAGGAATCCGTAACTCAAGATGTAATAAACAAGATTTATATGGTACGTGCAGTTTTTTCTATACAGCTTAAGTTGAAATGTTACTGTTCCATGTTTATAGAATATAGATAGAACCCTCATTTTCAGATCTTACTAATAACTGAAGGAGGAAGTTTTGTTAAAACAGACCCGATTAATTTTGGTTTCATTTAATATATATATATATATATATTTATTTAGCGAATCTATAACAATAATAGGGTCCCCTTCAGCAGTTCGTAACAGCCTGTCACATGAACGATCGTAGAAAATACCGTTTGTGTAAACAGAAACATATTAATGTACCATCATGTTAGTTATCACTCTAAAAGTTATTGCTTGAAATCAATTAAACTGCAGTCATCTTATTGAGATGATTAAGATGGATGATTATAATGTATAATTATGATCTTTAAACTAAGTCGAGGCAAAAATTGCATTTTCTGTATATAAATATAGAAAAAAATCGGCCAAGTGCGAGTCGGACTCGCGCACGAAGGGTTCCGTACCATTATCTATAAAAACGGCAAAAAAATCACGTTTGTTGTATGGGAGCCCTCCTTAAATATTTGTTTTATTTTAATTTAATTATTTATTCTTAAAGTGAATATATAACTAAATATTCTGTGAATATTTCAAGCGTCTACCTGTTGCCGTAATCAATATCGAGCAAAAATGAGCAAAATAATAACGTTTGTTGTATGGGAGCCCCCTTAAATATTTGTTTTATTATATTTTTTAGTATTTGTTGTTATAGCGGCAATAGAAATACATCATCTGTGAAAATTTCAACTGTCTAACTATCACGGTTCCTGAGATACAGCCTGGTGACAGACGGACGGACGGACAGCGGAGCCTCAGTAATAGGGTTCCGTTTTACCCTTTGGGGACGGAACCCTAAAAATTACGTCCCAAATTATACGTTCCAAATCACAGAAATGATATCATTAATCTAAAAATAATTTCTTTAGTTGTTCTGTACTATGTCAGGTAGAAAACAGATACAATAACTCTCCTAGCTTCAATCTTTTAACGTTGCCTATAAATGTATGTAAAGAGAATTTTGTAACAAATTGTTCTTCTATTATTTTGTATCACTATATCATCAAAGTAACATATCTATCGCTATATCATATGCTAAATTGCGAATTCTTTTGAGTAATGACAGGTGAATTTCAAACACAACCTACACAAAAACTGAAAAGTTTTCCTTCATTACTTAGGAGTGAGAAGTCATCCCGTTTAAGACTTATATTTAAATAAACAAAGAATATAAAGCTAAATAAAATTATCCAAAGAACCAAAAGCTGAATTAATCAACATAAAATATATACGCAGTATCGCTGGAGTTGGGCTAAGCGTCCGAATTTATAGAGTACATGCAGGGCAATTTTTAACCAATCCCTCTGACTTGTTAGCAGTGAAATATGGCCGGTGGTTGCTGGAAATTGAATGGTAAGTGTACTTACGTAAAATAGCGTAAATCTAACGTGTATTTTTGATTAAACTTTAGTTATTTTTAAATATTGCCTATTTGAGCACAAATATTCATGTAATCGAAAAATAGATTGTAGCACGTAAGGTGATTATGAACTAACGCTGAGGATGTTAATTTCCTTGACGTCGAGTATCGTGCGAAACATGCAGGTTTTCACAGTATAGTTTTGAGTACAGCTCATTGGGCACGTTCCATTTTGATTGAGTGAGTTTGGGCCTACCTAGATCTGCACATAATATTGTGAAATATGTCAGAATTGATTGACGCAGCGTAACATAAGTAGTTTTCAATAAATTCGACGGTAGGACACCACATTTCATTATGTAAATGAATTGTCTTGTCCCACTGAATATCATTATATAGTTATATGATTTATAATATTGAATTTCTCATCGGTTATGGAACCTAGATTAGTACTAGACACTCTTTTTGAAGCCAGTCACAGATGCAAGCGTCTGGTATTGAAACATTACAGTGTTATCTGCATGAATGAACCCTGATTTTCAGATCATGCGGAGGGCTCTAGGAGGCAATTTCATGAAAACAGATCGGATTAATGTAGGCTATTATTAATATCATTTAATATCAGTATTTTTTTGTTTGACAAATCTATAACAACAATAAGACCCATTTCAGTGGTTCGTAACAGCCTGTCCCATGATCAATCGTGGAAGATAATGACAGTGTTATCGACGTAGATAATCATTATGTAGTTTTATCGATAAGAAATCATTTACAGGTAAGTGTGATTCCCAGGATACTTCCTTGGGGAACGCTGTAGGGTGCTTTACAAGGACTACTAACGAAAGCTTCAATCCTCGTACGTTGTCACTAAGACGTAAGTGCGTCTTGGGTAGAGAAACACTTTAGTGACAAACATATGGTACCTGTACAAAAGCCAAAGAAGAATCTTCGTTTTCTTTTGAGTATTATATAATACCCACAACTTTTTTCTTCAAATGCCCCATTTACCATCCGTTATTTACTGAAATTCATTACCTCACATATTGTAACCACTAGCTGCTGCCCGCGGCTCCGCCCGCGTGGAGTCAAATAACGTAGCCTATGTGTTAATCCAGATTATAATCTATTTACGTGCCAAATTTCATTCAAATCCGTTCAGCCGTTTAAACGTGAAAGAGCAACAAACATCCATTCATAATACAAACTTTCGCATTTATAATATTAGTAAGATAAAGGCCCTTTGCAGTGTGGTTCTAGAGGATTTTTTGCAAATCAGTAGATTGCCGAAAATTTGGCAGGGCGTTTATCCCTGCCAAGTTTTCGGAAGAGACTACGATATAAGGATTATACATAAAGTCCACGAAGAAATTTTTACAATTCACTTGGTTTTGCAAGCGCCACATGCCTATTTGCCACGTTATTAGTACAAAAAAGTCTCTATAGTAAATGTAACATTGTGTACGGATATAATTTCTTAAATTCAATGAAATATACTATTTATTGTCGAAGTAATGGTCCTTAAATATTTAAAAAAAAACGAATGTGATTTAGACCACACGATCGAAGTAAAACTTCTTTAGCTCCATAGTGTGATACAGACAATAGGCCTGCACTGTGTCTTACATATACGAAACTTAACTCGCTATGAGAGAAAGAGAGAAAGAAAATGTGTGCTCGCATCTCTCTCTCTTGTCCGTACAGTAATATACGAATCGTAACTTATATCTCCCTCTCAACTTGCGTTCGCCTCGCCCGATCACACTTTTCGTAACGCTCTCGTCACGCATTCACCAGCTTACTCCCCAAGTCAAGCGAGCGTAAAGAAGTTTTACTTCAATAAATTAAATCCTATTAATATTATAAATGCGAAAGTTTGTATGTATGGATGTTTGTTGCTCTTTCACGCTTAACGGATTTGAATGAAATTTGGCACGTAGATAGATTATGATCTGGATTAACACATAGGCTACGTTATTTGACTTCACGCGGGCGGAGCCGCGGGCAGCAGCTAGTATTAAATAATACTACACATTGCACCATTGCCACAATTTCGAATTAATCTGCTTTTGATCAGAAATGCATACTGACGTTTAATACTTTTGACATCTTATACGCCATTTTGAATAGCAAAATTCAGGACTCACCAGGTATATGCCAAGACCGAGATAGTAGGAATTAAACAAACATACTCGTACGTTCACCAAGAAAAAATATCAATATATGCGCAGACAAACTAATTATACAACATGGAACTTGTTAAATTAAATAGACGTATACAAAATTAATAAATATCTATTGTGTATGTTTAAGAGAGGTACATCAAAGATCCCGTCTGGGGAAGTACCTCACAGAGAACCGCAGCCAAATAACAACTCGTGTGAGTGAGGTCATCAGTAAGACCCTAAGGAGTTGCCGTGTTAGTAGCAGAGATGCGGCACCGCGCGATCCTTAATGTATTGTAAGCGATCATTGGCTACCGTAACCGCCTTACTGTAACTGTAACGTAACCGTATGCTTGTATGCCCCGTGGCGTTGTATAAGAGTGTATGTAGTTGAATCCATATAATGAAAACCAGTTAAGAATGCGCAAACTTGCATTGCCAGAGGAACACCTGGCTCGTCAATTATATAACAATTTTTTTTTTTTCAACTTT
This sequence comes from Pyralis farinalis, assembly GCA_947507595.1. Taxonomy (NCBI): domain Eukaryota; kingdom Metazoa; phylum Arthropoda; class Insecta; order Lepidoptera; family Pyralidae; genus Pyralis; species Pyralis farinalis. The sequence goes on along the minus strand of OX382258.1, from coordinate 9,830,585 downwards.
GTCATTGTCATTTGGACCATGTTCCTTAAGAAATATGATATTGGTTTTTAAGACATTCCTATTCTACTTTTTAATTTACTTTTCGAATCTGAAATACAAATTTATTTATTTTTTCCATTGTGTCGGTCATTTTCACCATGTTCCTTAAGATATAGGAGGTTGGTTTTTCAGACATTCCCATTCTACTTTTTTTATGCTGAATCAGAATCTGAAGTCAAAATTCGAATATACGAAAAAAGCGGCAGACACACACAGACAAACATATAGATTTCATATAGGAACGGTATTCCTGAACATGAAAACTATTCATATTAAAAATCGTATCTTTTTAAATCTAATATGTAATGAATCCATTATTTAAAGAACACAAGATTGGTCAGTAGGCTCGAATCGCTATGATATCCAGGTGCTAAAACCCAACGCTTTTGTAAACGCGGGGTGGCTTCATGCGCAGCCAAGTGGTTTATTGCTTTGTGCCTTATTGAAATAAAAAAAATCGGCCAAGTGCGAGTCGGACTCGCGTACGAAGGGTTCCGTACCATTATCTATAAAAAAGGCAAAAAAATCACGTTTGTTGTATGGGAGCCCCCTTCAATATTTATTTTATTTTATATTTTAGTATTTGTTGTTATAGCGGCAACAGAAATACATCATCTGTGAAAATTTCAACTGTCTAACTATCACGGTTTCTGAGATACAGCCCGGTGACAGACGGACGGACGGACGGACGGACGGACAGCGGAGCCTCCGTAATAGGGTTCCGTTTTACCCTTTGGGTACGGAACCCTAAAAAGATAACTACAGGCTGAAACACAAAGAGTAAACTGTAACAAAAGGGTGTTTATAGCACTAGAGTGCCTGCAGTAGCAAGTACGGAGAATCTAATCTGTGCAGATGCACCAACAAGCACATTAAGGCACGGTTAGCTTGCGTCCGCGCGCTGATACCGCGTTTCATTTCCGGCCGACCACACAACGGATATTATTGAAATGCATCCAGAATTATATTTCGGGTGTAATATCAAAATTGTAACTGAAATACGATTTAAATTAATATTAATGCAATTCTACTTATATATTTTTAGGGTTAGCGTCGGCAACGCATGAGTCACGCCCCATGTACTGCAAATGTCCATAGGTTACGGTAACTACTTACCATGAGGCCGGACATACATTTTTTTGTTACCTTTGTAATATTAATATATATACAACCATTTTTTGTTTTTCTACATGTCTATGAAATGTCTTTTGTCAAAATTGGTAATAAAAATTAATGTATAATAAGAAGATAATTAATGAATGACATTTAATAATTTTACTTTTTTATTACTAATTTCTAATTAAAATTAATTAACTTAATCTTACCATTCCCTCTTTTCAGCAGAGTCAGACCGGAGGAACTATGACAGCGACAATATGCATCTACTGATGGTAGTATGTGTTTACTGGCCGGCGCTAGTTTGTATGAAGTAATCGGTAACGGAAGCACACAAATATACAAGATATTGAATTAGTTGCATTAGCAACTAACCATGAGAGTGTTTCCTTTGTTATACCACTAAGGTGTCAAATACGCTTATGACCCGCCTGATGGACAGCAGTTACCGTGGGCTCTGTACATTTGCAACACCAGAAGTGTCACTCGTATGTACCCGACACTATAAAAACCTCTTCACACCTTTTTTGTTCTACAAATGCTTTAGTCCCTCGGAAAACCCTCCACTGGTATTTCATTTGATAGCTTAAGAAGCTTTCTTTGGATGGCAATCCAAAGAAAGATCCACTATAGCACAGTACATACGTAACCATTGCAGTTCCTATGTATGACGATGAATTCCTCTCCATCGGCGAACTGCGCGGTAGTAGATGGAAGCGAAGGAAGCAAATGTTGGCATCATATAGAAATAGTTTGGAACACATTTCGTTATGCAATTGGTAGGATATTTAAAGAAATGCAAAATATATAAATTCATGGGCTCAATACCGAGTGTGAGCTTAAGATTATCAACAATGCTCGGAGCTCGTCTTCATAGACGAGCTCTGTCTGAGAATAGTTGACAATTTTACTCTTAAGCTCAAATGTTACTCGGTTCATGCCAAATTACAATGTATTACCGATTTATTATGCTGGTATCCATTAGGTCGAAACAAAAATGTTAAGGGCACAAAGATGTCTATTTATTTTGTACTAAATGTCTCATTTGCCTGAACAGTCGAATTCATAAACTCATAAAATATACATTATTATATACGACACACTTTTTGCCTAACAAAAACACTTTGCAAAAGCAACCCAAAGTCACTCCGCGGTTTCATTTCCTAGTCCGAACATTATCGACGCAGATAAATATTTTGTGAGCCACTCCATAAATAAACCGTAATGGATTCCATTGCGGAACGACTTTGGGTGTGAACTATAAGGATGTCGAAAGCAATGGATGGTGCCTGACTAAATACTTTTTATTCAGCAAACATAAAATGAATACACAGTTTTTTTTTTTTTAATTTTAACGTTACGATAGAAAGTAAATTTTAATCTTATTAACTTCACGCCTTACTGGGTAGGTATGTTACTCCCTTTTTAACATTCATAACTCTTCTCATGCACGCTTACCTATTTCTATAAACCTAGAAAGAACTAGGTCTCCTGGCATCAGCTTCTGATAAAACGTGATCAATTTAATTTGAAAATTTTATTATGACTAAACACTTAAAAGGCAAAAACTACACAACGCAAAAATTGTCTTTGATATTTCAAGCTGTGATAATATGTATGGATGGTGTAGACATCGCAGTGTCGCAATTATCTGACATACACTATGTAATCTTGAATCGTATTTTAGCTTCACCTATAGATACAGGTTATTTTACCAAACGGCTGCTTAAAGTCGGTCTACTAGGATGTAGCCTCGAGCAATGAGCAGGGATAGTGCAGTGGATGAAGAAGCAGCATAGTTACTGACGGTCCTGGTTTAAATTCTAGTGTAAGCAAGTACCACAATATCCGTGTTTTTATACTACTAAATTTGTGAACACATTTGTAATAAACATTTACTTAGAGGTGAAGGAAGACATCATATAAAAAAAGTGTGACTTAATCTAAGAAATATCTGGTTTTACCTCTTGTGGAGGACTGATGGCAGGCGCTCCATGTCAAAATCTTATGGTTAGTTAGCGGGCCCCTCCAATCCAAATAGAAACGGGGGAAGAAGAACACTAAGATGTTACCGCAAGCAATATCTTATCTATATTTATATATAGATAATTAAACTAGGGTGAGTCAGATAAAAGGGAGAACGTCTACACCCTCGACCGGTCTGATAAATGATGGTCGGAGGTAATATAATGATGATCTAGAAGGCGTAGTGTTATAGTGTTTTTTACTCGTCTTAATAACTATTTTTATATAATACTCGTAACTAGGTAGACGTCAGATCGATGTTACTGGCGACCGAAGAGCTGGTAACTTTCTCGCTCAGCGTTTTAGCATTGTGATTAAGCGCGAAAATGCGACCAGTATTTCAGTACAGCTAAGTACACGTCAAGGTTTTCACTTTGAGCTTTATACTGTTCTTATGCCGTAGGTAAAAAGACTTATAATAGAACTTGAGTGTTAAGCGTGAGATGCCCGTAGCTGTGCAATGCCGTGGAGGCCACACTTTTTACATTTATTTTAGGCATATACTTAATGATTTATGTTTTATTTCATAAATATATTTTCTAAGTACATTTAACATAATAAATTAAAATAATATTTAACGTCTGTATGAAATATATTTATCTAAGGATTTAACAATACCCGATAAGTCCATTAAAACTGTGTTTCCAAAATGCAAAGTAACGCATAGACAATTATTTCGCTTTTTTTTTAATACTCGTAATTTCAACGGTTAATGTTATGGTCACTTCTGATAGCGAACATTCTAGATATCTATAGTTCACAGGAACAAAAACGGGTACAATTCAAACAAGTCCAATCCAATCATGTCGAATCCGAGACCGATGTCATATGAAACGGGCTGACCGTCTTCGAGCGAGGACGTTCAATTGTTATTCAAATGTGGCATCAATGGCTCGGGAAATACATTTCAGATATATTTTAATGATATTTACTAAAATAGCTATGGAGTCGTCTGCCTCTTCATAAGTATTATTAAGTATATATTTGTTGTTTGGGCTGTTAGTTATTTAACGCCCAATGCGAAAACGAAACGTGTTATAAGTCTGACCGCTATGTGAACCGATTTGAATACGGTTTCTTTTATTTGAAAGCAAGCTTTCTAGCGTCAGTACTTAGACATGTTTTATCAAAATCGGTTCAGCCGTTTCAAGGATATCGGCTCTTTCGTAAGCTGCGGATCTTAGACGCATATTTGGTATTTATTTACTTTAAAACATATGTGTGAGCTAAAATTTCACCGAAAATATTTAACATAAAATACATAAAACAATAGTTAATAGATTCAGGCGTTATTTTGCGAAAGTCAAACTTACATGCAATTTGATCCAACCTGCCTTGTGTGCTTCCGCCACCAATTAGTTCATGCGGCCTAGCGCCGGCCGGCACCCACCCACTACTGTTAGTGCGTGCTACATGCCGACGCTGCCATGGCTGCCGGCCGGCGCTAGGCCGCATGAACTAATTGGTGGCGGAAGCACACAAGGCAGGTTGGATCAAATTGCACATAAAACAATATAGAATTTTTGATCTGACGCTGCAGGATAGCTCTTGAAAAAAATAATAGCAGATATGTCGTGTTTGGATTCGTTTATGATTAGTATTTTTGATTCTAATTACAATGCAACGGTGAGCTGATGCTGCAGCCAGGATATTCACCACACTAGTAGACTCTTGAATGAAAATTAAATTAAAATTTTAAATTAAAAACTAATTTCTATGTATATTGCTAAATTACATAGGTTTTTTAATATCAGGGGTATTTAAAATTTTCAAGTTATGTTTATACAACGTCTGGAGGCATACAATCATACGGCCCACCTGATCTATAGCGGTTACCTTATACCAATAGGATTGAATCTAATAACTAGTCTTATTTTCCAATTTGAACCCCTTTTTATATAGTACTACTACAGTTAGATCAACTTTTATCTAACCCGTGTTTTAATTATTGACGAGCTCGATGTAGCGGTTAGTAACGCTACTTTGACACCAACGCTCTTGTGTTCGATTCCCACCAAATCCCACCCCACACAGGACAAATATTTGTGTGCATGAACATGTCTGTTTGTCTTGATCTGGATGGTTTTTAAAAGAGGTAGGGTACATTAAAGCCGTCCGTTTGGGGAATTACCTCCTCCTCGCAGAAAACAGCAGCCAAATAACAACTCCGTGGAGGGTTGTAGTGTTCCTGCGAGTGAGTGAGGTACCACCAGTAAGCTCCTAAGGAGTATCTGTGTTAACAGCGGAGATGGCATCGCGTGAGTGATGCAAGCGTTTCTAATCTGCGGTAACCGCTTTACATTAGATGGATATGGTATGTGATCTTCTAATCATAACACATTTCATAAAGAGCGCTGGTACTACAGTAGTTTCATTCGTAGTTGTTAGACCCAGTGTAAACTTATCTTCACTTAGTTGTATCCATAAATAAAGTGTTAGATTAATATATGGTTATATTAAGCCTAGTATACAAAGACGTAGGACAAAATAGTATTTTTTTTTATAAAACGTCGAGAGGCATACAAGTATATGGCCCATCAAATGTAAAGCGGTTACCGTAGATTAGAAACAATTGCATCACTCACCCGATGCCACCTCTGCTGTTAACACAGCTGCTCCTTAGGAACTTAGGTGCCCTCACTCACTCGCAGGAACACAACAACCCTCCAGGGAGTTGTTATTTGGCTGCTGTTTTCCACGAGGAGGAAGTAATTCCCCAAACGGGGTGCTTAAGTGCACCATACGTCTTTTAAAAATCGGTCAAGTGCGAGTCGGACTCGCGCACGAAGGGTTCCGTACCATTATCTATAAAACCGGCAAAAAAATCACGTTTGTTGTATGGGAGCCCCCCTTAAATATTTGTTTTATTTTAATTTAATTAATATATAACTAAATATTCTGTGAATATTTCAAGCGTCTACCTGTTGCCGTTATCAATATCAAGCAAAAATGAGCAAAAAAATCACGTTTGTTATAGCGGCAACAGAAATACATCATCTGTGAAAATTTCAACTGTCTAACTATCACCGTTCATGAGATACAGCCTGGTGACAGACGGACGGACGGACGGACGGACAGCGGAGCCTCAGTAATAGGGTTACGTTTTACCCTTTGGGTACGGAACCCTAAAAACCACCCAGACCAAGACAAACAGACATGTTCATGCACACAAATACTTGTCCTGTGTTAATCGAACCTACGAGCGTTGGTGTCAAAGTAACTAACCGCGACACCGAGCTCGCCAATAATTAAAACACGGGTTAGACCAAAGTTGAGCTAACTGTAGTAGTAACTGTATAAAAACAAGTTCCAGTGGGAAAATAAAACTAGTTAATAGATTCAATCGTTATTTTGCGAATATCAAACTTCGTTTTTCAGCATTCGATTAGAAATCAACCGATCATACTGCCCTATAAAAGATCCAATAGCCAAAGCCTCCTATCTCAAAGAAACTATACAAGCGCAATAGTGTGAAAACGTCGAAAAAAAGGTAAAAAATGAGCGGCAGCGAATCCCGAGCGAATCCTACTGGCGACGGAATGAAAATTGGATTTGCGTCTGATTGGATTTTTATTTACTTAAGACAAGAAAAATTCTCTTGCTGCCGAGCGCGACGTCTTTATAAATGATTTAGAGATGTCTGCCCCACTTTGCTGATTTACTCGGAGGGGATTCTCTGCTTAGATAATAGTGGATTTTACTGAATTGGACGGCATAATCAGATTGGAAGGCTGATAAAGAGATTTTATTTAACAATCGTGTATTTATAATTATTTTGTAAAGATAAGTCAAAGCCAAAGTTCACGAGTAAACAGTATTTTGCTCATAAACTTGATTTGTTTATGAGTAAAATTATTTTTACTGATAAATAAATATCTCTTATATATTACTGATCAAGCGTCACTCGTTGAATATAGAATGTTTGTATCACTCTGTTGCCCGTCTATTTATGTTCTTTATATTTTTGCAAAAAAAAAACACGTTTGCAGCTCTTTTTAAAAAAATATATGACTGCTGCATAGTCAAGCATGATCTCGAATTTAGCCTTTGTTCATTACTAATAAAAAAACCGTGAAGTGCAAGTCCGACTCGCGCACCGAGGTTCCGTAAAAAAATATTTCCGAAAGTTATTTTAATTTTTTTTTGTGATGTAACTACAAAATTTACTTCACTTGTGCTATATGGCCTTGCTTCTTATCAAATTTCATGATTCTAGGTCAATGGGGAAGTAGGGTTTGATTCAAGTGTCAAAATATGCGCATAACGAGGCATAAATAGCCGTATCTTTTGATTGCGTTAACTTAGAAGTTAGATTTTTTTCACTGCTCGAAGGGATTGCAGACCTGAGTATTTGATATTAATTTCAGCTTTATAGCTCTACCTCCCTGAGCAAAAGGTTTTGACAAACAGACAGACGGACAACAAAGTGATCCTATGAGGATTCCGTTTGTCCCTTGAGGTACGGTACCCTAAAAATATAAAAAAATGTCAAGTACTATCTATTGTTGTTGTTACTAGTATAATTTTTTTGTCTTAGGTTGTTTTAGTAGTTTGGTGTAAATTGTAATTTATTGATAATTATGTATTTAGTGGAAGTCATTTTATGTAGCCTACGTTATATATACCTATAATTGGTGTTCATATAAGAATCGATCTATGTATCTCTGTATTTTAACGTATACTGTATGTCTAAGCAAATAAATAATTTAAAAATTGTTTAAATTTTAATAAGTGCGCTCAGCTCTCTCTTCAAAATCCACCGAAAGCGAGTTCCTCTCGCTCGAGACTTGTCTTCTTTTATGTGATGTGTCTCCACATAACATGATCAAATATTAAAATATCGAACGAACAAAACAACTTTCCATCGCGAATATTCTCAGAAATATCTATCTTATAATGAAATTCTTATCAGATCGTTTGCCTGGGGGAGCAAAAATATTATTTTCTCCGCGAATTAATGCAGAAACGATGTATTGTGGTAATATGATGGATCGGCGCGCTTCGTGGGAGTTTAAAGGATCGCCGCAGTTCAGAGGTCACGTATGATGTATTGCTATGATTCATAATCTTTGCCTCTCAATTGAATTATACATAAATAAAGCTTAAATAGATTATTGCACTTTTATTTACGCTGCGTCATATTTAGCACAATCGGTAGGACTTTTACAATTCTGAATGAACAGAATTCTAACGAACTGACTAGCGATTTCTTTCCTTTCTGAACCCTAGAACAAAACAAGCTAAAATAGGTAAATATAGTTTCATTATTTTTTTTTATACACAGCCGGGAGGGAGCTGATGTAAGGTAGTAAGTACCTTACATCAGGTGGGCCGTATGCTTGTATATGGTAATACCGTAGCCTTTAATGGTGGAAGTACCCTTGCTGATAACACAGCAACTCGCTAGAAACCTACTGATAAATTCACTCACTCGCAGGAACACGACAACCTTCCGGGGAGTTCTTCATTGCCTACAGTGTTCTGTGAGGTGGAGCTACTTTCCGAGTCGGACTGTTATGATGCACTCAATCTCTAAAAACACCCAGACCGAGACAAACAGTAATGTTTGTTCTGTGGGAATCGAACCCACGAGCCTCTTGTCTTGTCAACCACTCCGCCACCGGTCACATTCGTCGTCGTTAATATTAAACATGAGTATTAGCAGATTGTATGACGACGCAAAATACAAGGAAGTAGCCTATTAATGCTTGCGATATATTCAGTATCAATGGCGCGATGCCTCCTCTGCTGCTTACACAGCAACTCCTTGAGAGATTACTGGTAACCTCACTCACACGCAGGAACACAACAACCCTCTAGGGAGTTGTTATTTGGCTACGGTTTTCTGTGAGTTGGAGGTACTTCGCCATACTTTGATGCGCCCTACCTCTCTTAAAACATCCAGACCAAGACAAACAGACATGTTCATGCACACAATGTTTGCCTTGTGTGGGAATCGAAACCACGAGCGTTGGTGTCAAAGTCGAGTCAGTCACGCCTGACTGATATAGGTAGATAGATGTTAAGTATCAATAATACAAAGTTTTCACCCCTAAAGTATATTAACCCACCTTAATCTGAAGAAACGGTAAAATATATTCGCTGCATGATTAACCGTTGGTGCCGTTTTATTCATTTTTATCCATTTTATATTCATGCCGACGTTCGTTGTGTATTCATGCTCTCCCTACAAACTTGGCGGCGAAAATCCGACAAATTTCGCCATCACTTTTTCGCATTTTTACGCTCTTTTGACGGATTTTCCCGGCTCGACGCCGAAACACGGCTAATCTGTTGATATTGATGCAACGCTCCGCAGTTAGAGGTTTTTACGCAAATCTAGCGACTCTGGTTTGTCAAATTAGAGATCCTTTGAGACAAAAATGTTATAGCTTTAGCTTTAACGATGACAATTGCATCATCATCATCATCATCAATTCATTCCTGAACATAGGCCTCCCCTCTAGAGCCTATCGCGATGATCCTGTGCCACATGCATCTATCGGCTCTTCGCAAACCTCTTGAGGTCACTCCATCTAGTTGGCGGGGTTATCCCAGTACGGGGACGCCGTTCGAAAACCTTTATTCTACGAACTATGTGGCCGGCCCACCGCCACTTCAGCTTGCCTATCCTTTGGGCTATGTCGGATACCTTAGTTCTACTGCGGATATCGTCATTCCCGATTGTATCACGCAGAGAAACCTTAATCAAAGATCTTTCTATAGCACACTAAGTTTGACGCTAAATTTATACAGTCGTTCTATAACCACTTCGAAGATTTACTCTTTTATCTATTGTGTGTAAGTTTTAATGTCTTAGTAGAGGATATAATTGTGTAAAAGGCTTCATCAAAATAACAGCCGAATATATGAATTATTAATTTAAAGAAAAATACTTGTTCTAATATTCTGCTCGCTTAATAAAAAGAAAGGTAAAGGATGAAGAATAAAAAATAAATATATAATATGTTACATTTTTCTTTAAAAAATAAAACTATCGTGGAAAGTGGAATCTGTACAAGTGTAAGTGTTAACATTAACGAGATGACTTCAAAATTGCCTACAATCAACAGTATCAACATAATTAATATGACTATTACTGTATATTAGTTGGTCTGATTTTATACGAGTACATTATACTAGTACTTTTTATACATTATACTGCACCCCGCGACTTCGCCCGCGCGTATCCCGGCATCCCGTAAGATCCACTTTTTCGACTTTCTTTCTCCTCGGCTTCTTAGGCTTTTTTTGTATACCACTAAGGTGGCAAACAAGAATACGGCTTTCCTGATGGTAAGCAGTTACCGTAGCCTATGGTCATTTGCAACACCAGGGGTGTCACTCTTGCGTTGCCGACCCCGTAAGAAACTCTTCACGCCTTTCTCGAAGAACCCCATACTATAGACCCTTGAGAAAACCTCGGCAGGGAGTTAATTCCACAATTTAATAGTTCTCGGTAGAAAGCTTTTCAGGAACCGCACAGTACGCGACCATTGCGGTTCCAGTGTATGAGGGTGAACTACCAGCCGTCGGCGAGCAGAGCGATTGTAAAACGAGGCTGTTGGTTGTATCGTGATATTGAATAACCTTCCTCACGAATTGGGATATCGAATGCAAAAAAGTTTGTTCAAACAAACCAACAAAATGTTCCGCTTTATATATAAGTACTAGCGGACCCGACAGACGTTGCCTTGGCTGTCCGAAAATAAAAACAATAAATCCTGTAACCCAATTACAGCGCCAACTACCGGGTCCAATTGTGAACAGTAGAATTATATATACATAAAGGTAGATGTCATCTCACACTAAGTTATTGAATATCATAAATAAACAAATGAATACCTACTAACATAGTTTCGTCGGCATCAATGAAGTGTTTTATATTCCTTGTCTATATCCCATTCGCTTAAAAACTAACTACATTTTTGCTATAAAACTAGAGAATTCAAAAACCAATAACGCTTGTATTGCAGTTGGCGGTGACTTAACTTGTAGGACGCACGCGGCACAAGTTTGAATTATTAAATTTGGTACGCGAAGTGCGATGTCCCGCGGGCCGGCACTTGCAGTTCCACGATCAATTGAAATTTGTGGAACTTGGCGCCTCTTGGGGTGGACTGCAGGAACTCACTTCAATAAACTCGATAAAGTAAGGGAACTATCTATGGCTTGCACAAATATTATAGCAAAAAGATACTTTAAAATATAATGTCATTGATCACGATTATCGTTACCATTAATAAAACTGGCCAAGTCTCGCACTTGGTTATTTATTAATGGTTTTTTACTCCCGCTACGATGGTTCCGTGTATTTTCAGGAACACCGTTTCTATATGAAATCCATATGTTTGTCTGTGTGTGCGTTTATCTGTGCGTTTTACTGTGTGAGTGTTTTTTTTCGAATATTCGAATTTTGACTTCAGCATAAAAAAGTAGAATAGGAATGTTCAGGAACACCGATCCTGGTCAAAATGGCCGACAAATAAAAATAAAAAAATAATTGGTGTATAATTAACTAGCATAATTAATTTTCCTCTGGCAATGCAAGCTTGCGCATTCTCAACTGGTTTAATCGTGTAATCTTTATTCAATAAAATCTTTATTACGTTCTTTATTTCGTTCATTTTATCACTTACAGCGAAAGTAAGGAATGTTGTTTTATTCGAATTTTCTCGAGTTTCATTAAAATAACTTTTACTACAACAGTTTTCCTCTAAAGTGCGTACAAAAGAACACAATTCAGATTTTTGTCATTGCAAACTTTTGGGAGACGGTCAAATTTTTAACATTTGTATGTAAATTTAAGACTAGCTAAATATCAGATACGATCAAATTGGTAGTAGGTATGTCAGGCGCCCTGGGAAACGGCTAGCGCGCATGAAATGAGCCATGAATGTTAAAGAATCGGGTGAGGTGTGTAGGCTCTGAATTATGTGACGGTCGGTTCTCTCTGCCGGTCTGTGTACGAAGTTGGCGTGAAGATGTAGATGGATATACTAACCTTAACTTATCCCACTGTGGGGCTACATGTCTCCCTTCAACCGAAGGGGTAGCATACTCCACCGTTGCTAAACTGTGGATTGGCGGTGGCCAGTGCTTTCAAGACTTAACGACTGTCATGTATCGACAACGGCTGAAACTGATGGCTTAATGTGCCGTCCGAAGAACGGAGAACAGGCTACAGTCGACATTGCTTAACCTGTGTGTTCGGTTAGAATGACACTCAATTAACGACAACGTCACCAAGCTTATGTGTGTTTAGGGTTTGCGGTGTGTGTTCTTTGGTTGGTAATTAGAAAGAGAGTTGGTCGGAAGAGCAATGAATGTTAAAGAGGCGAGTGAGGTCGTGTGGCGCTCGGCTCTCTCTGCCTACCCTGCAAGGGATTTGGTGAAGTTATAGATAGATAGATTATTTACTGTCAACGACTTCAAGAAAGCCGTTTACATGCTTTTAGATTTTTACTTCATAGCTTTTTAATTTATTATCATTTTTTAATTGTACATAAAAGTAGTCATTATAAATCAAGAATATGTGTGTATTTACGTACTTCGTATATAGTTATGTATTTTGGTACACGTACAGCGAGGCTTGCTCTAAAGGCTAACTGGTAAGAGATAATGGATTGGTATTAATTTGACCTACTGTACATTAACTAATATGATTGAGGGAGCCAGTGAAGCCCTGCTGATCGGAGACGACAACGAGCTTCCCTACATCGACAGGAACAATCTGTTCAACACCTTATATAACAGTCCCAACCTTGTGACGTCAATCTCCCAAAATCTCCTATGTACGTACAGGAATCCACAGGACGTAGCGTATGCTCTTAGAGAAATCTACAGTGGCATGTACTCGGCCAAGACTCGCGCTAAATCCCTATCGCTTAAGCGGTTCACAGGGGAGCGGATCCCGAAACAGGACAACACGCTTTACCTTGTCCACACCCAGGCTGAGAAGGCACTCCTTATCAGCCAGGGCTACGGAGTAAATTCGGGTTCCCGCGCCCTAACCATACATGAAGCACAAGGACTAACGTGCGAGTCAGTGATTACTGTGCGTACAACCTCTAAAAATTCCCACCTCCTCCAAAGTGTCCCTCATGCCGTTGTCGCGGTCTCTAGACACACGAACAGCTGTGTATACCACACAGCCTGTACCGACAACGACGCGACAGCTCGGTTTATCCAGCGAGCCGAGACCGCGACAACGGAACACATCAGGGACTATAACCTTAAGAATTAGGGCGAGGGACGAGAAGGTCATCAAAGCTCCGAGGACACAGGGAGCGGTCCCTCCTCCTCCTCCCTCACAACGGAAAAGACGAAAGAAAAGAAGGGCAAACTGGCGCAACTTCGAGGCGCCATTTCCTTTCGATTCTGGAAAAAAATAAAATAAACAAAAGCTGAACTGAGGGAGGTGAGCAGTCATGCTCACTAAAATGTCCAGACGCGTGGCGGCGTCGGGGGCAGGTCGCCGAGTTCCCTAAAATATGGTTGAGCACGGTGATGGCTGCCTTCCGCGTCAACTCGTGAACGGGTGCCGCGCGGAGGGACTGGTCTGCCCGCATCCCTCACTTCAGTTAAAAATTGTAAGACTTAAGACTAAGCTTTAAGCCTGGAAAGGAAAAAAAGCACACAAACAAAAAAAGAAATAAAGCAAAAAGATACGGTAGAAAAAAGAAACTCCTAAAATAAATAAAATAACTAACACCCAATTAACTTAAAAATAAAAAATAAAAAAAATAAACCTGACGAAAAAAAAAAAACAAAAAAAAACCACCGGCATTGACAAATATATAGTATATATAAAATAATTAACATAAGCACATATTGTAAGCACTTGCGGAGCGAACAATAAATTAAAGTAACAAAAGTGACAAACAAAAAAGGCACGGGCCGAAGAGCCTGTGGATGTGATTTTTATTAATAAAAAAAAACTAATATGATTTGGTGATATACATTTTAAAGATATAAATCAAATTATAGACAAAATAAAGCTTTAAAAATTGTCCAAAGCTTGATGATTTTTTTTATTATTTTTAATAAACCTTCAAATGTTCACTAATTTCGTATAGGGGTTTGGGATATATCATTTTTTTTATACAACGTCGGAAGCCATACAATATACGGCCCACCTGATATAAAGTGGTTGCCGTAGCCTATAAACGCTTGTAATACTCGCTCGATACCTCCTCTCCAGCTAACACAGCAACTTCTTAGGAGCTTACTGGTGACCTCACTCACACGCAGGAACACAACAAGCCTTAGGGAGCTGGATGGACTTTCACAATGCTAGAGAAAATTAGGCCGGGAGCAACACCAGCATGAGTGACCCAGACATGCCAAGAAATATGTTGCGCTTTCTTCGAAGTTACTCACGACGTTATGCCTTTTTAACACTTCCAGGTCTGGAGCATATTGCTCAATCGACTCGTCTCTGGACGGCCAATGAAGGCAAGTCAGAGCTGGGAGTCCTACGGGTCTTCTGGGGTTTCCATTCCGACCGACGCAGACATTCCGCAGACGAAGACCCTCATCGACTCTTTGAAGCTCTCTCTCGAGTTAATGTTGTAATTATTATATTACTACGATATTAAAGTATTTAATATTAACTATTAAATCAAACTATTTCACGAAAATACTTATTAGATGTTACTAGCAAGGAGCACCTGCAAAGTTACTTATCAAAAAGGCATGTAATGGCACAAAATCACAATAGACTTATCCTTACAGTTAGCCTTTGAAGATTCCCTGAGCCATCTTCCACCATCACCATCATTATACCAGTTCAGTGGTCGTATCTCACTAAATCGATTTACAAACAAAAGTGACTCAAAAAAAAGAAACAATGGACTTAGCAAAATTATTTACATATGAAGCAAAAGCAATATGAATAAATGAAACAATAATTCGAAAACAAATTAATTCTGCAGTTGTATATCATTGAAAATATTTTTTCACAGTACACACCTCATGAATACATTTGGTTAATGCTGCGAGGCGCTGAATTAATTCAAAGGGAGCAAATTGAATAGAATCGAGAAAAATAAACTCTTGTTTGAATTAAAAATTTCCTCGTCGGGGCTCGATTTGACGAGCTGCGAAATAAGATACGATTTTGGTAGAAATGTTTTCAGAATGTTTTTAATTTATCTATGCTAAATATTTTTTCTCGTCAAGCTCGTTATCTGTCTCTCACTGTCTGTCAAGGGATTTCCCAGGAAATCCTCTATTGATATATTAACATCTAATAAGGATTCTGTCACTGATTAGTAATTCTCAAAAAGGTCTTCTTCTTCTTCGTAGCGTCCCGTTCCTAATCCGTTAGGACCTAAGTCCGCAACCTAAGCCGAAGGAGATAACAAAGATATTGAAAAATATTTGTCTTGTGTGGGAATCGTACGCACGAGCGTTGGTGTTAAAGTAACTTTGCTGACCACTCCTCCAGCGGGCTCATCGCAACTGGACGAGAAGTAAACAATGGAATGAATAGAAAGCATAGTACAGCGACCTACCTGGACTGTCTGTCCTAGGTAGACATACTCATCAACAACTTCAAGAACCGAGCTCCCAACGAAGACTGGAGTTGGTACAACATGTACATTCGTTTTGATCTTCGTTTTGTCCATGTTCATTTTAAGACCACTCCATCAGCAAATCGAAGGTATACTACCGTTGATATTGATGCCTCATCCTTTACCTAGCAGGCCTAGCATCATCCATAACAACCGTGTAGTGGATCTTGGAGACATTTAGATATGGATGGATCTGGACGATAAACCCAACACCACCTTGGGACTGTTGGTCGCCTACCCGAAAATAGAGCAAGTTGCCGGACTCAAGGATTATCGTGTCCTCACTCTCTCTTCGAACTTCTGATAATCCAATGATATCCCAATGCAATTTGTCTATTTCTTCTTCCAGCTGTATAATTTTCTCGTCAGTCAGTGTTATATGTTGCCAGGTCCATCAGGATTCTTCGCACGCCCTGCCCCGCCGTTATCGCGACCGGGACCGTAGTGCGGAATAGCGGGGCCGCCGGGGACTAGGGGCCGTGTATTTCTAGTGTCTGTCATATACAGGGTTTTGTCATAATCACCACGCTTGATAAGTAGGTTGGTGATGGCAGTATAAGGTAGTACACGAGAGGATGCTGATGTAATGTGTTTCCCTCAACCGGTTCCTACGGCATCCACGGGACGAGAGGGGGTGGCGCAATTCTATGTCGAAACCACACGGCATCATTCTCTAACCAAAAAATATGAACTATATATATGTCTAATTTGCTTTGTATGTATCCGCCACCAATGCAAAGTTAATGCGAACTAGCGCCGGCCACCACCCATCCACTCTCGAATAAACAGACATAGCTAAGCAACTCCCCTCTTAAAATATCTTTTTACTCACCCCATCCGCCCCCGCCCACAATTCAATATAAGAGATAGCATAACACGATGGATTTGTCACTTGTAGCATGTTATTCTAATGACTAACATCTACAGCGCCTGAGGATGCCTCGAAACACGTGTTGCAGAGACGACTACGGAACTGTCATGGCAGCAACGGTGGCGGGTGCATGCGGTTTCCGTTTCAGATGGCGGGTAATCGCGAGTACGACCGCAGCAGCCGAGGCAGAGACTACCGGTGTAGCCATGGCAGCGATGACATGTTGCATCTACTAACGGTAGTGGGTGGTTGCTGGCCAGCGCTAGTCCGCATGAAGTAATTGGAAGAATACAGAGCAAGTTAAATCAAATTGCATATCAATTTGTCTTTCACAAAATAACTATTTAACAAGTATACCATTTTGTTATGGCTCATTACTGATTTGAATCACGAAACAAGCTTTGATTCGTAGGTACATTAAAATCTATTGATGAAAGAATTTTGATCGGATTAATGACAGACAGAAACACAGACTGAGGAAGTTGCACTATAACTTTTTTATTATTAGGTACGGATCTCAAAGATATGAAACACCTAATTCAAATAAGACGAAAAACATACAGATACCTGTACTACTTCCTTTTTTTTATACAACGTCGGGAGGCATACAAGCATACGGCTCACCTGATGTGAAATGATTTCCGTAGCCTATGACCGCTTACAATACATTAAGTATCACTCGCGCGGCGTGAGTAACTCCTTAGGAGCTTACTGTTGACCCCACTCGCTCACAGGAACACAACAACCTTCCAGAGAGTTGTTATTTGCCTACGGATTTCTGTGAGGTTGAGGTACTTCCCCAGGTGGGCTGTTCTGATACGCCCTACCTCTCTTTCTAGCATTAACCCGTGTTTTAATTACTTAAGATGGAGAATGGGGAATACGCTACTTAAAGATATTGCGACTGCCGTCAACCCAAAGGGCATTTTTACTATCGTTTTTTAGTTAGGTCAGAAATCATTATAAGCCAATACCGGTTCGAACTGTTGTTAATACATGACTATGCCGATAGTTTGACAACACAGACCATCGTCATGGATCAGCGCCGAGGAGTATACTTTTAACTGCTTTGGTCATATGTGATATTGTGCGGGTTGGCATGCCTGTGTGTATACCTTGTAATCCTTCTTCTTTGCGTTATCGTGTTTCCGAATCCATTAGAATTGGCGGGGTCCGCTAACTAAGCCTAAAGATTTGGCGTAGACACCGATTTTTACGTGAAGCGACTGCTGTCAGACCTTCAC
This sequence comes from Pyralis farinalis, assembly GCA_947507595.1. Classification (NCBI taxonomy): domain Eukaryota; kingdom Metazoa; phylum Arthropoda; class Insecta; order Lepidoptera; family Pyralidae; genus Pyralis; species Pyralis farinalis. The sequence goes on along the minus strand of OX382258.1, from coordinate 9,812,712 downwards.
AACCCAGAGGGAAAACCAGATCATTCTTAGGTTAGGTCACACGTCTTTCGAAATTTTTTTTTTTTGGGGATATGAGTATCCTCACGATAACTTTCCTTTACCGCTAAGCTAGTGATAAATATGTACATAAATTCGAAAACACGAATTTAGCAGTACAAACCCCCGCCTGGATTCGAACCGACGACCAGTTAGTTAACAAGCCGGTTCCTTATCCACTGGGTTATAACTACTCTGTGTGTATGCCTTGTATATCCTAGGTATACACCGAGAAAGCTTTTGACAATTTCCTACAGGAAAAATTGAGAAATCGTATTAACTCTAATCTATTATAAATCTCTTTTAAAAGAGCAAGTTTAAAAACATTTCACATTTTCTCTATATGATAACAATTCGACCCAATTTGCCCATTTTGTGGCCTTTGTGAACTAAAATGGTCGACACGAAATGCAATTTAGCCTCTTTACTCCTTCACCAAAACAGGAGATATGAATAATTTCGCATAAGACCATTCCTTTACGTTTTTTTGCCGCTAGATTGCAATTTTACGCGGGCTGAGCCCGAATATTAAAAATTAAAGTTAATAAGCAGAAGTACTATGCCGCTTTGTGTTTTTACGAAGAGTAATTTATTTTGATAGCTTTCGTATTCTTTTATTACACATTTGAATATATTCTACGTCGCATAGCAAATTGGCATTCTACCGCCTGTACCATGGTGAGTGCTCTGAAAAACTATTTTCCCTTATCCCACCCTCTCCCTTCCGTCATAGAACCACACGTGCAGGCTGGCGTTGTCATCATTCCACTGTTGAGGACATTTTTTCTCGTACTAATAAGTTCGGCAACTCCTATCTCTATCGAACTATTAAAAAGTGGAACGCCTTACCTGCACATGTGTTTTCTCCTTCCTACAACATGGGATCCTTCAAACGAAGCGTGAAGAAGCACCTCGCGGGCCAGCGTGGCAGCGTCAACTGACAGGACACTAGTAGTCCTTTGTCAGTTGCCGCTGCAATTCGGGCTCCTCTTTTCGCTTACCACCAGGCAAAGCGGACGCACTATGCTTAGCCAATATAAAAAAAAACAGTCTACCTAATACGAAGCGGTTATCGTAGATTGCAAACGTTTTCAACACAAAGACTATTATTGATTGCGCGTTACTAATCAATTCCTTCGATTCTAGTGATTTCACTGCGAGTGGCAGAAATAGAAATAGAAAAATAGAACTTCAAACACGGAAACTTTCTCTATTTGATTATGGTCTTCTGCAGGGGGAGGTACTTACACAAATGAAACATTGGAGTAGATTACCTTACTGTGGCCAGACTTCTACTTCCTAGCGTTATTCTGTTTCCTAATTCATTTAGATTGGCAAAGATACTATTCTGACCTGGAGCGACTACCGTCAGACCTTTCAGACCGAAAATCAAACCTTTCTTAGGTTAGGTCACACGTTTTTCGAAATATAATTTATTGGACGTGCAGATTCCCTCACTCTTTCACCACTGAGCAAGTCATAATTACAAATATATACATAAATCTGAAAATGCGATTTTTTTACTCAGAACAGGTTGTGTGTTGCTGTGGACAGAATTTCAGAGAGTCATCTCAGTCGTGTCTTCGTTGGTCGGAGAGAAAACCCAAGGAAATCTGCAGGGCTCTCTGGCTTGCCTTCATATGCTGTCTAAGCAGGAGTCGTTAGAGCGATATAGGAGATTAGAGTTAGAACGATCTCATACAGGAGATGTTTCCAGGCGTTCTGGCATCCATAACATGACGAGCCACCGCATGTCGTAACCTGCAATCAGAAATATCAGTCATGGCTATTGTCTATCCCCCTTCCATATTCGCCCTATACAAATTATCCATCCTAATCTTATGTCAATAACTACTTAGATTTTCGGCACATTTCGCACACCACGTAGTCCCAAGTCAGTGTATTCAGACCAGAAGGTGATACAGCTAAAAATCTAACTGTCGAGAACAGTTCCCACAACATGTTTTGGATATTAAATATGACATAGGTTCAGATAAAACACGTGACGTAGGGAGCGGTTTCAGAAATATTGGCGATTAATTTGCAATTTAAAATTTCCAGTAGGTACAACTAAGCTAAATGTAACTTAAGCACCAAAAAAGCTAAATAAAATTAAAGACAGGAGTGTCGGAAGAAGTACAGTCGCTTAGAGTCGTATACGATCGCACTCAAGTGGCTATATATTTTAGTGGAGTGTCCTCGGGCAGTGGCGCCGCGTGCGGCTGACTTGCGAAATTATTGCTCTTCACACCGGCCAAGTGTCAGTAGTCCAATTTTATTGCTGAAAAACGTAAAGTCACCACGCGTTGGTCGAGTTGTTGTTGGGTGAGCTTTGTTATTGAAATAGAAAAAGGCTGTGTTGAGATGGATATAGGCGAATGATCCGTTGAAATCATTGGATTTCAGTGCCATTTGAATAATTTGAACTTGGGATCTAGTCCGTAACTAACAAAGAATGTTAGTTTTAGTTAACTACTCCGTAAGGTTCACCCCGTAGACATAATCATTCATAGACTGTTCTTGTTAAAGCGAGTGAGGTGTGTAAGGGTCGAGTCATGTGGCCCTCGGATTGCTCGCATTGATAGCAGTGTCTGGATATTTTTAAGAGAGAGTTTTTAGGATGCATTAATGCAGTCCCTCTAGTGACCAGCTCAAAAACAAACCGCAGTCAAATAACAACTTCCAAAAGGCTCCCGACGTTGTATGAAAATAATATCTTAAGAACAAAAGACAAAACCATTTAAAAACATTTGACTCTGGATACACCCAGAGCACCCCACATCCTCCGTCATTGGTTGAATAAAAGAAACCAAGGAAAATCGTACCGTTTTGTTACCTTTAACGAAACCCACTTTCCCACTCGATGACATCTCAAAGGGGCCATTTTTCATCCTTTTCTCTTGTCTCTTTTATAAATGAAAGACTCGGTAACTCAAGAAAACGTCGCTTCACTGTACATTAGCGGGAAGTACAGTCGTCCTCAATATCAATAATTGTGGACAGAGGACATAATACGTTCGTCTATTTGGTATACTTGAAGTGAAAAGTCAATCGCTTTTTTTATTATATTCTTTAATAATAAAAAACAGCAATCAATTTTTTCAATTCAATCCATTCTCATCCCTCATAGGTTACAGAACTCCCTTCTATAGTAGAGATTTTAAAGATAAGACGCTACTCCATTGGTGGAGACGTTAAATAGCAAAATAGCTTGTGACTTGACTAAAAGATTGCCTTGACGAGCTCGGTGGCGTAATGTTTAGCAATGGTACCTACTTTAACACCAAGCTCAGGGTTCGATTGCCACACAAGACAACATTAATGTGGATGAACTATCTGTTTGTCTTGTTCTGGGTAGACCAATCGGGGAAGTAACTCCACCTCACAGAAAACCGCAGCCTAATAACAACTCGCTGGAATGTAGTTGTGTTCCTGCGATTGAGCGTGGTTATTTATCCATAGACAAACTGCAGTCAATGTTCCTAAATTTTTCGATTGTTTGAAAGTACTCCAACCAGCTTCTCGATTTGTATACACAATATAATAAAATCATTTTATATACTTATTACAAAACTTGATGTTCGAAAAATATACCTAATTGCAATTACAAATTGTTACATCAAAAATTCACGCTTATCGACGGGCGACACGTCATTTACTAAACACGGAAACGAGACAATTCTAAATAAACCATATACATACACGAAAATATGTCAAATGTAAGCCACTTATTTATCGTGCTTCAAATAAAGAAAACAGTATGCTGTTCGAAATATAAATTAAAAACTGTAGGATAAGATCGGGAAAACAACTTCACAATATATTTATTAATGTCGCCGACACTTTTCTCGGTAATTACCCGTGTTCCCTAGAGTGGTGACTCGTGCAATAAAAAAAGTCATCTGTGATTTTTCATCTTGTGCCGCGGCCCGCCTATGCTCGGGCACTACCTACTCGCTATACTTCGACTTGGCGACTTTGATACTTGTGAATATTTTATCGTCCAAATTAAATACTTTTCATTCTTCCTTTTCTTGATTCCGTCAACTTAAGTGTTTTTCCGGGGAAGTACCTCCAACTCACAGAAAACCGCAGCCAAATAGGAAAAACCATACCTTTCTTCATTAGACACACGTCTTTCGAAATATAATTCCTTGGACGTGCGTTCCTTACGATGTTTTCCTTCACTGTCGAGCAAGTATAATTACAAATATGTATATAAATCTGAAAATACGAATTTTGTGGTACATGCCCACACCAGGATTCCAAGCAGGAACCAGTCGGTTAAAAGGCTGGTTCCTTATCCACTAGGCTATTATGACTTCTCTTAATTTTATTACTAGTCTTAATTTAATTCAAGCAGTTTAACTTCGAGTATGTAAATTTTGACGTAGTTTTTACCAGCCACTCGGTAGCGCAGTGGTTAGAAACACTATTTAACACCAACACTCGTGGGTTCGATTCTCACTCAGGACAAACATACGTGTGCATGAACATGTCTGTTTATCTTGGTTTGGGTGTTTTAAGAGAGATAGGAAGCATAAAAGCAGTCCGTCTGGCATAGTACCTCCACCTCACAGAAAACCGCAGCCAAATAATAATTCCCTCGAAGGTTATCGTGTTTGTGCATCACCAGTAAATTCCTGAGAAGTTGCTGTATTAGCCGCAGAGGTGGTATCGCATGACCGCGTGAGTGATACCTAATGGAATTCAAGCATTCATAGGCTAGGTAACCGTTTTACATCAGGTCGGCCATGTGTTTGTATACCTTCCGACGTTGTGCAAAAAATATGGAAGAAAAAGGTAATACTTAAAATATGAAATTATCAAAACTATGAGACTGTGTCTATATTTTCCGATGGCAAATATTCGAGAGGCTTGGTTGTCGCCAGTAAATTATCGGCACTGTATAATATACAGCCGCCCACCGCGCTCTGCAAACGATAAAAAAACAAGTCGTGCCGCCGATTGCTAATGAAAATATAGATATAGAGAGTGGAACAAATGCCGACTGTTTTTATCTTCGGCGAGAGGTTTTTCAGTCCGTATATTTCTTTATAAGGCACTGGCGACCCACCCCGGTTTCGCACGGGTGCCTGAAAATTTCATAAAAATCGGTCCAACGGTTTTGGAGTCTCCGTCTTCTTCTTAGCATTATCACGTTTCCTAATCGAGCTCGGTGGCGCAGTGGTGGCTGTTACGCTACTTTGACACCAACGGGTTCGATTCCCACACAGTACAAACATTTGTGTGCATGAACATGTCTGTTTGTCTTGGACTGGGTATTTTCTATATATAATAAGTATGTATTTAAAAAATGTATTTACGTATATTTATCAGTTGTCTAGTACCCATAACACAAGCTTCGCTTACTTTGGGGCTAGACGGCGCTGTGTAATTTGTCCGACAATATTTATATTAATCCATTCGATTGGCGGGTCCCGCTACCTAAGCCTTTAGCGAAGACAAAGCCTAAAAGGATTTGGCGAAGACACTGATTTTTTACATGGAGCGACTGCCGTCAGACCACCATAACCCAGGGGGAAAATCATATCTTTCTTGACCTAAGTCACACGTCTTTCGAAATATAATCCTACTAATATTATAAATGCGAAAGTTTGTATGTATGGATGTTTGTTGCTCTTTCACGCTTAAACGGCTGAACGGATTTGAATGAAATTTGGTACGTAGATAGATTATGATCTGGATTAACACATAGGCTACGTTATTTGACTCCAAGCGGGCGGAGCCGCGGGCAGCAGCTAGTGTCTTATACAAGTAAGTTTCCTCACGATGTTTTCCTTCACCGCCGATAAATATGTACATTAATCTGAAAAACACGAATTTAGTGGTACATGCCCCGCCAGTATTCGAACCGTGGACCTGTTGGTCAATAGATCGGCTCCTTATCCACTGGGCTGCGGAACACACAGACATCGAATTGCATAAAATTCGATATATGACACAATAATTGGTCGCCATTACTTACGATTTTTGGAGTCGGTGCCAGCCGCAAAATTCAATTGATAATATCAGTATAACCGACTGCAACGGTTAGTGGTGTAAATAAAAAAAAACAAAGATTGAAAGTTCTCATCAAAAACTTTTGCTGAAGGTAACCAACCAAACATTATCTGTGTATATATTTTTGTTTTTGTTGATTGTTTGAAAAAGCGCTGAATCAATTTCGATAAAATTTATATGGAACTACCTCTTAACTATAACTACCAAACAACAAGAGAATCATCAAAATCAATTCATAATTGGCGGAATGATCGCGTAACAAACATACAAAAAAAAAATACAGTCGGATTGAGAACCTCCTCCTTTTTTGATGTCGGTTAAAAATAATTTCGCACTGTCATGGACTTTATTACTTTAAGTACTTTACTACGTAAGTAGTATTGATTGGCGAAAAAACGTACCGTACCGTAGTAAGACACGCGTACTTTTGAAAGCTATGAAATTTTGTATGGTTCGTAAAAGGAAATCTGTCCATAGCTTCTATCATCAATAATAACAATTTCAAATTAGTAACCTAAAAAGGTTCTTTGTGCAGCTGTTGTTTGCGTTATTATGCAGTCAATTGTGCAGGCACCTCTGGAAACTTAGCTTTAGTCTGGTATCAAATATATATTTTTTAATATATTCATAATGAACATTTTCCTGGTGGAATCATATGAAAGGGCCCATCCATGATGATAGTCATATTGAAAAGTTTAAAAATTATTATTATTATCGTTAAAATAGCTTTTTTACACAGCCATGTTTGCTTTTAGCCTGTTTATTAGGATTGAAATGATAAAATCAATGATATCCTAATCATTAGACATGACGAGCTCGTTGGCTCAGTCGTGAATGACGCGACTTTGACACCAACGCTCGTGGGTTCGATTCCCACACAAGGCAAACATTTGTGTGCACGAACCTGTCTGTGTGCCTTGGTCTGGATGTTTAAGAGAGATAGGGCGCATCAAAGCAACCCGTCTGGGGAAGCACCTCCACCTCACGGAAAACCGCAGCCAAATAACAACTCCCTAGGGGTTTGTTGTGTTCCTGCGTGTGAGTGAGGTCACCAGTAAGCTCCCAAGGAGTTCTTGTGTAAGCAGCAGAGGAGGCATCGCGCGAGTGATACTTAATATATCGCAAGCGTTAATAGGCTACGGTATCCGAAATGATATTAAAACGGTAACACGAGACCATGAATGTGGAAATCGAACTTGATTACAAGGATTCTGTACTACCACGTTGAAAGAACGCCGTAAAAATCACGTTTCTCGTGTGGGGATCCCCTTAAATTTTTATTAGTTGATATAGCGGCCATACACACTTTACGTATTACGGTTCAAAAATACACCCTGGTTTTTTTATGTAGCTGTTCAACGTTTAGTGGCATACAAGCATACGACCCACGTGATGTAAAGCGATTATTGTATGCTTGCTATGCATTAAATATCACCCGCGTGTTGCCACCTCAGCTGTTAACACAGGAATTCTTTAGGTGCTTGCTGGTAACCTCACTTCGCAGGAACACAATGCTGGCGTCCCTCAGGGCTCTGTACTGTATACGACGCTGTTTCTGCTGCATATCAATATGTTGTCAATTGAGGGCATTCATTGTTATGCGGACGATAGCACCGGGGACAGTCATTATACAGGCCGTGCAAACATCCCTCGTTCCCCTGTGGAAGAACGTCGCGATAAACTTGTGTATGAAATGTAGGGTACTTTAACTAAAGTATCTGACTGAGCGGCTTAACTTGGTCGAATTCAACCCCACAAAGACACCAGTTTGCACATTCACCGCTAAGAAAAGTCCATTTGCTGTGGTTCCTAAATTCCAGAACACACCTCAGGGACTACAGCATGGGACTCTTCAAGAAATACGTGAGAGATTTGATTTGATTTGAGTTGTTATTTGGCTGCGGTTTTCTGTGGGGTGGAGGTACTTTCCCAAACAGGGCTGCTATGATGCACCCTACCTCTCTTAAACGTAGCGTGCTGTGACAGAAAGAAGCACAGCCGAACAGGCAGCGGAGTAGTAATAGGGTTCCGTTGTTACCCTTTCAGTACGGGACCCTAAAAAGTACTTGTGGTTTCATTTTTATATTTCTTGCTCGCCTCATTACACTGTCAAGCATCGTTACATCACTAAAGTGCAAACACTCTAATGTTAATATTAAAAGCCCTCTGTTGTTTATTCACTTAAAAATCCATTACACACAAAAAACACCACTAATAAATATGAAGAAAAACGTTTCAGTGGATAAAAACCTTACGAAATTGCACCAAGGCAAAATAAACTTTAAAATGCCAGCGATAAGGTAGAATGTTATAATATATTGTTCATTTGAGACGTTTTACCGTATTTTAAAGTACCGAAGGAACCGTCAGAATCAATTCGTGGAGCCATTTCTCAATGAAGTTTGCGTCGGAGTGAACACATGCATCGGAGCTTTTAAACTTTGATGTATATTGTACAAGCCAGCTGGAGGAACTTGCCTCAACAATAACTTACTTTAACCCACATGTTTATGTAGAAGTTTATTTTCACGTCATAAGGATCGATGTTGTGAAACTTGCGTGAAATACGTAGTGATCTATTTTATTTAACTATGATTTTTAGGGTTAGGCTGAATGTGAAAAGACATGAAACAGGTTGAATTCTCCATCGCAAGAAAGAGGAAAAAGTGGCAAGATTGTGCAGCTAAGCGGTAGTATGAGATAGATAATTAAGGAAATATACTGTCATTATAACTATGAAACCAAAAACCAATTAGGTAAAAGTGAAACGTGAAATAATTTTGAAGAAGGAAAAGATGTTGGCGAAATGGAGGGAAGTAAAGAAGTCTCGAGGTTGTGATGGTAAAGTCTCAGTATGAGAAAATTATTCGAAATACAAAGAAGAACGAACCTTACAACCCTTACACAGACAATGAAACAAGTTCTATACCTAGTTTAGTTACAAATGAATATGCATTTATTTTTTTATACAGTAATATAATCTTAATAAAACTTATATGTACATATTTATGGAAGTCTCAGCAAAATAAAAAAAATATTCTATTCGAAATGGCCACCTGCCAAAGGTGTTGCCACAGGCCTTTAATCTGGATGGATCTACGCACTATTTCCATGGGATACTTAGCCACGGCTTGCTCCAGAGACAGTCTTGATAATCACAAAAATGTAGCTTTGCGACTCCTATATATATAATTTCACGAAATTTGTCGTAAAAAAAGAAATATTTTGTATTCTATTATCACAGTTAATAGGGCAATTAGATTCCTAATACGAAGTCCCATAACGACTCTCTACACGAAAGTACTCTGTACGTCTTACGTATATGAATTAACAGCATTTTTCCATAAATAAGCGTTGGGATCAGCACCGCGTTGTGTACCGCAAGCTGTGCCTTCAGACCAGATTGCGACTGCCTGAAAATTTACCCAATGCTCCATTCACACTGTTCGCTGCACTCACTCTCCACATCAGCGGTGTACTTACACCCCTGCTAAAAGCATTTCCAAGATATACATACTCATCCACTTGACCAGTTAGCAGTTCGGATGATGATTCTGTTATTAATACCATATCGATGCGTAAAGCAGACAGTTCACCACTGAGTCACCCATTCGCAATCCCACATTATTATTCTTACTCTTAGACAAGTATCTGATGTAAAGCGGTTACCGTAGCTCCTACCTAGTCTAGATACCTAGCAACCGCTCATAATACATTAAGCATTACTCGCGCGATGCCACCTCATCTGCTAACACAGCAACTCCTTAGGAGCTTACTGGAGACCTGACTCACACGCAAGGAACACAACAATCCTTTAGGCAGTTCTTATTTGACTGTGGTTTTCTGGTAGGTAGAGGTACATCCCCAAACGGACTGATTTGATACGCCCTACCTCTCTTAAAAATACCCAAACCAAGACAAACAGACATGTTCATGCACACAAATGTTTGCCCGTGTGGGAATCGAACCCTCGAGTGTTAGTGTCAAAGTAGCGTAACAGCGCGTTTCACCACTGCGCCACCGAACTCGTCATTAAGGCACTCTTAGATGTACATTATCTGTCGTAGCTGGTGGGGAATGCGTCAGATTTTGTCAGGGGCGTATCGAAAACGTCCTCAAACGTAAGTTACGACATCGTATGTTGATTACCGCGACTTGATACTTGTGAAAATTATGAAAATGACAATTTTCTAGTTTATATATGTTTGCAAAGTTACCATGTACCTCGTACCCAACTACTGTTCCCAAAGGATGCTTCCCACTTCTATTACGAGAACTTCTTTATAACCTGTTCGAAAATTTTGACTTCCCATCTTTATCCTGCCCACATGAAATTATTTTGTTTATTTATAAACATATTTTATAGTACAATAACATTATTTAAAACGTACCTTATTTTTTCCGATAGCTATCCGCTTGTAAGGTAGTGAACATATAAAATGCTAACGCAGTGTAATTAAATAAATATATAACATCTGAATGATGTAATTGAATTGAAGCTGAATTATTTAAATACGTAAAATATTTCGTGAATTAAGATGAAATAATTAGTAATTAATTTGTATATTTACATTGGTTGTATTAATAATTTCATTGTATATATGTACTTACGATTAATGTTACTCCGATTGACCTGTACACGTTTTGGTTTTAATGACTGTAAGTGTATGTATAATAAATAAAAGCGAATAGTACGTGTGATAGTCGTAGCTTAACATACGTCATCAATAATCAATTTTGGAAAATATGGATCACAAATCACAAAAACCCAGAAAAAAAATGAGTTGCCAAGCGCAAGGTGAAAGAAGAACGTTTTAATTTTTGTTTATTATTACATTACAAAGTGATATAAATGAGCTTTGTGAGGTATAAAAGTAGGTCAAAAAGTCTGCAGAGAGTGCAATTATTATTATGGTACTGAATTACTGCTACAAGGTATTGAAGAGGCGAATTGTAACCAACACCCATTTGGAAGCCTACTCCATTCTATGTATGAATGTTTTGATCAACCGCATGCAAACTGGTGGTTTGGTAAGACTAATGATATTTAAAAGCTTTGAGTTTACGCCTTGGTTGATTAGATTTTTCATCCATATTTTGGAATAACGCTGGAAAAAAGAAATAAAAAAATTTCATCAGCGTCATGATCTATGTTGGTAGCTCAGATGAAAGAATACTGAACATAAAATTGATTTTGGTACCATAAATGAAAGAATATTCGACCAATAACGGAGAGAACGATGAGTTTACGATCTAACCGAGGATGATATGCAGGAACATTTTCAAACTTTAAGTTGTCGTTTATTGTTTAAGTATGGGATTAACTTCGTAATCCCTTGCGGAATAAGCAGAGAGAGCCGAGCGCATAAGATGTGGTCCTTACACACTTCGCTCGCTTCTTTAACATTCATTGATCTTTTTACGCACGCTCGTCGGTTCCTAGGGCTCTGGACTTCACCTTCTGATAAAACACGACCAATTTGGTCATGGTAGGTTAGTCTTGGTCTTCCTCGGCTTCTACATCCTTCCACTTTCGCATTGTATATCTGTCATTCTTTCATCCTGCATTATTTCTACATGCCTGAATCAACGGAGCATGCCTTTTCTTATCTTAACACCGACACTCTCTTTCAGATCAACTTTCTTTCTTACGTCATCGTTACAAACGCGGTCAACAAACGTTATGCCACAAAATTTGCGCAATGCCTGCATCTCGATCGCATTTATTATACTTTCATAATATCTCTGCGATAACCAGCTTTTAATTCCATAAGTTAGCGTTGAGTTTAGCACCGCGTTGCGTACAGCGAGCCGTGCCTTCTGGCTTAGATTTCGGCTGCCTAGACGGTTACATAACGCTTCACTCACGCTGTTCCCTGCTCATCTCTCGTCTCTCCACATCAGCGGTGTATCTTCTATCCCTACTTAAAGCGCTTCCATGATATATAATCTCATCCACTTGCTCCAACACTACATCATCAACTGTAATCCTAGTGTTCGTCCTGGTTGTCTGTCTTTCAAATACATTATCTTGGTTTTCTTCGCATTCAATTGTAAGCCTTTCTTCGTACAATCATCTTTCATTGTTGTAACTAATGTTTGCAGTTCAGGATGGTGATTCTGCTATTAATACCGCATAGTCTACATAAAGCAGGCAGTTGACATTCGAAACCAATCAAAAAATTTTGAGCTTATAATATAGAGCAATTAAAGCAGTATGAAAGGTGTGCAAGGACCAAGTCATATGGCGTACGATTATTCCATCCTGCAAGGGCTTTGGCTTGAAGATTATTGATAGACAGATACTTTTGATCAGCTAATTGCATTCTGCTTTAATTCGCAATACCTATCGATTTTGAAATTGTCCCCATTGTTCCAACAAATGGGTTAGTACACACTTATATACTTGACATTTGGATTCTAACCTAACAGTGAGCCGCAGTTTTCCATTACACGTTAAGAAATTTCAGAAATTCAGAAAACAGAATTCAGGAAAATTAACCAAAATCAACTATTAGTACATACATAAGATTTTTTTTATGAAACTAGATTGGCAAACAAGTACGCGGCCTGCGTTAGATGGTAATCGGCCACTGCAGCTTATTGACACCGGGATGTTCCTCGCGCGCTGCCAATCTTGCGACCTAAGGATGTTTCGTCACAGTACTCAGTAATTTCTCTGCCATATCTCACCCTTCAAACCGGAACACAGCTATATAAATATAGCTGCTTGGCGGTAGAACTAGGTGAGACAGAGGTACCCACACAGACGACTTTTGTGCAAGTTCTCCCTCTGGTAAAATTATTTGTTTTTGTTCGTGCATTTGACAACGTATGGTAACCTACATCAGTCGCATAGTCTATACAGTAAGCACGTTTGACATAGAGTAGTAGTAGTGGATGACTCGGCTTTCAAGTCACAAGTGTATTACTCGCATACTTTGTCGCACAGTCACTGTATTGTTAGTGAGGTTTGTGCAACTCACTGACCCTGTACGGAACTATTAACTAGTATGCTTTTCAGTTATACATGTCATTCAGTAAACGAGATTTTTTGTTGTTAAAAATGACACTTTACTTTTTGTAATACTTTTCTAGTTAATAGATTCATGCGTTATTTTACGAAAGTCAAATTTACATGCAATTTGATCTAATCTGCTTTGTGTGCTTCCGCCACCAATTAGTTCATGCGGCCTAGCGCCGGCCGGCACCCACCCACTACTGTTAGTAAATGCAACATGCCGACGCTGCCATGGCTCCTCCGGTAGTCTCTGCCTCGGCTGCTGCGGTCGTCCGCCATCTGGAACAGAATCCGCATGCCCCCACCACCACCGTCGCTGCCACGACTGGCCTGGTCGTCGCTACGACACGTGTTTCGCTGCGACACGTGTTTCGTGTTAATTGGTGGCGGAAGCACAGAAAGCAGGTTAGATCAAATTGCATGTAATACTTTTTTGTTGCGATTTAGCGCATGCTACACATACTATAACAAAGTTTACTACGTAATAGATACGTATTTTTGTTGTCTAGTACCCATAATACAAGCGAGGCTTATTTGGGGGGCAAGATGGCGCTGCATAATTTGTACGACAATATTTATTATTATTAACTTTTTATTATTTATCTTTAAATCCTTGACTTGAAATAAATTTTGAAAAGGACTATTTTATACTTTTACGTATATATTTTTTATACAACGTCGAGATGCATACAAGCATAGCAACCTGATGTAAAGCGGTTACCGTAGCCGTAGCATTTTTTATATACAACGTTGGGAGTCATACAAGCATATGGCCCATCTGATGATACCGTACCCTATAAACGCTTGTAATACATTGAGTATCACTCGCGCGATGACACCTCTTTTGCTAACATGGCAACTCCTTAAAAGCTTACTGGTGACCTCACTCACACGCAGAAACACAACAACCGCAATGTGCAGTTGTAAACCGAAGTATACAAATGCGCATATTTCAATACGATAGTATTAAAATATGTGCATTGTAGTTGCATACTTAATTCGTTTTGATGTGGAATGGAAGCCACTGTATATGTAGACTATTATCTGATCAATTTTAAGATAGGAAAGAAGAGGATAAGTAAGTCAATAGTCACTGGACAGACATAAATTACCTCTACTAAAAATACAGGGTAAATTAAAAGGAGAACGCCCATTTTACCACGGAACACCTAGGGTATTGATCTCGGAACCTGCCGCCCGTGATGAAGAGTATTCAGATCGATTTTATGAATTGCGAATATCGCACCATTATTCAGATTAGTGGTAATCTTCATTTCAGTCAGTACAGGTCACTATCGCCTTAGCTGATCACGATCATTAATCTACACCGAAGTTAGATTATCGCCATCAAAATACTCGATCCAAATCGTCATCATGGCGTCGATAGGCGATATGGTAGGCAATAGCATCCTGACTGTTAACAAAAGGTCTTCTTCAAATAGAACCCTAAACAACACATACAAAATTTAGACGTGCTTATTACGTAAGTTAACATTTTTTTATTTGAATGAATATAATATGAACAATATCCTGTTATATTGTCAAACAAATTACACATCACCATCTAGCCCCAAAGTAAACGAAGCTTGTGTTATGGGTACTAGACAACTGATAATCATACGTAAATACATTTTTTTTTGTAAATACATACTTAACGTAGAAAATACCCAGCCCAAGACAAACAGACATGTTCATGCGCACAAATGTTTGTCCTATGTAGGAATCGAACCCACGAGCGTTGGTGTCAAAGTAGGGTATCAGCGCATTTCACCACTGCGCCACAAAGCTCGTCAGATGTTATATGTCATCAGTACATGAGTACGGGCGTTTAATCGAAACGAAAACGCACTAATGGTAGTGCACTTTGGTAGAATCAATAGGTCGACAATCAGAAAGACAGCTAGTGCAAGCTGCAAGTGATCAAGTCTTCCGATCGAGGAAGTGTTAATTTAAAAGTATAGTTATTAATTGTACTGTATTTTTTAATGCATATCTATCTGCCATACGCCCAAAAATCATACTGATTATACTGAATATATTTATTCGTAGATACTTCATAACTGGTCTCGCAAAAGGACGCGTTTTCAAGATAGCAAGTTCACTTTCATTTTTAGCTACATAGCTATACATGCCTAACTGTACTGTACGTACATATACTATTTAGACTAAACTTCCGTAGATCTGGCTAATCTCAACTTTTGAATCATATCTCACTACTGTTTATTTAATGTAAAATATTTCATGAGAATATTTTCCAACATATGCTATCTTAAAATCACTTAACAACAACAAATAAATCCGACCAAGTCTTAATTTTATTAATTTACAAAAGAGCATCCAAAGCACCTTCCTTTATGTTATTACAGGGTGGGGTCGTAAAAATATTGTTCACTCTTAACTCCACGGAACGATTCTCCTGTCTGAAATTACCCGAAAAATGGGCGATCCTTCGTCGAGAGCATTGGGGGGAGATAAAAAAATATGCGACGGTATGACAAGTAGAACCCTTGTAGACTAAGAGACTGTAATTTTATTATGCAGTAAAACATTTTTAGATCTTATTTTCAATCATTGACATCTGGAGAATTCCATATTTATATTTAGTAGGAAAGTGTTAATATGTGAGCGAAATTTTGCTCAATTAGGTTTTCCAAATGCTATTTTTCATATCGCTGGCGAAAAAAGGTCTCTTTGTTTTATTTAATCACAGCTTATAAACTACATTATTCATTTGCAGTATTTAATATTTAAGTACATTTTTCACAAATTTGACAAATTTCTCCTCTAATTATTGAAAAGTAAAAAAAAAAAAACTCAAGCGAATATCTAATAGAATTACAACAATAATAAATAATGAAACTAACTATTTATACGTTCATGATCTATATCTATAGTGATATAAGACATATAAATGGTATAAAACATAATAATCAAGAATCAAAAGCATAATCAGACAGTATTATCATAATTCTGTGTTGGATGTGTTGTATTGTATTTATAATTTTAATTTAGCCCACGTGTGCCATATAAAAAGCATGTCAATTGACACACTGTCCCTTGAACTAATCTATGTATCCTAAGATTAGATAACTGGGAACGAGTTCGGTAAAATTGTATGGGTTTCGACTAGGACGTTCACGAAACGATCTGTCAGCGATATACGGGTTCCTTACTTCAGCTAAATCCTGAAACAGAATTTAGTTTTGTTAGACACATATGATGGTACCTCTTGTGGATTGCAATACCAATCCTTTATATCAGTATACGTACATTGGCGGTACATTGCATACGTACGTTTTTCTCTACTAACGGGTGCTATCAGGTGCTGTTAGGTAACAGCACCTGAAGTGTGAATGATTTTTCCTTGTATCTTTAGCTACGAGACCTTTCTTCTTACGTAATCCCATGATTCTAAGTTGACTGTAGCCACCTAATTGCTTTGATTTGTGATTTCTTAAAAAACAGATAGACAGATAACTACAAAATGGCTGCACAGTCTTCTTCTTCTTCGCGTTATCCCGTTTCCTAATCCATTAGGATTGGCGAGTTCCGCTACCTAAGCCTAAGGATTTGGCGAACCCAATGATTTTTACATGGAGCGACTGCCGTCAGACCTCCACAACCTAGAGGGAAAACGAGATCTTTCTTACGTTAGGTCACGCGTCTTTCGAAATATATTTTCTTGTATGAATGGGTTTGCTCACGATGTATTCCTTCACCGCTGAGCAAGTGTTAAATATGTACATAAGTCCGAAAACACGAATTTAGTGGTCCATGACTCCGGATTCGAACCGCGGACCATTTACTCAATAGGCCGGTTCCTTATCCACTGTGCTATCACTGCTCAAAATGGCTATCTACAGACCTGGTGCTATAAGACCTTAATACTTGCCATATTTGAGTGAGTACCGAAATGGTATTTAATCGACTTCACCAAAATGTGATGTTTGCCGAGATGGCAAGCGTGGACAACATGTTGCAAAGTACCATGCATAACTCACCAGATACATCCTTACCGTAGTCTATACGAACGCTGTCAATAGAATAAATGTCATTGCCACATACGGTGCTAACACAGCAGCTCCTTAGGTCTTAAGGTAACCTCACTCAGTCGAGAAATCTCCAAGGAGTTGTTATTTAAGCTCTCCCATATGGTCTCCTTGGTCTCCAATTTATTCAAGGATGAAATATCATATGTATGAGAAGTGAGGCACATTTTGAACCATGCCTATCTTATATAATATTAATGACTGTCTTCTTCTTTATATGGTCATCCCGTTTCCTAATCCATTAGGATCGGCAGGGTCCATGACCTAAGCCGAAAGATTTGACGAAGATACTATATAATATCAATGATCGTATTGTAAGTTAAGTGATATTATTATAAAATACAAATTGCCAGTTGAAAATTTAAACATACGACAACATAGTAAATATCTAATCTGAAAATCTTACTATTACTCATCAGATCTATTATACTCGTAATTCCATTTTTGGTTAATTATTACTTTATTGAATGTCTATCACTACACTACTATATCTATCTATATATTCAAATTCCTTGCGTCACGTGACCCGATCCTTACACACCTCTCTCGCATCTTTCACATTTATTGCTCTTCTCATGCACGCTCGCCGGTTTATAAAGCTCTTGACATCACTTTCTTATAGAACACGATCAATTCCGTCGTGGTAGGTAAGTATTGGCATTCCGCGGCTACATCCTTCCACACTTGAGTTGTATATCTGCTTCGTCGTTCTTTCATCCTGCATTTTTTCTACATGACCGAACCAACGGAGCATGCGTCTTCTTATTTTAACACCGACGCTCTCTTTCAGACCAACTCTGTTTCTAACATCATCATTGCGAATACGGTCTACAAGCGTTACGCTACAATTTTTGCGCAACTCTCGCATTTCAACCGTGTTTATTCTACTTTCATGCTCGCTCTACCATACCAGCTCTTGCTCCTGTAAGTAAGCGTTGGAACCAGCACTGCATTGTGTATATCAAGATGTGCCTTCTGGCTCATGTTTTTATCACCACAAAGTTTTCCCAACGCACTATTCATACTATTCCCAGCAATCGCTCGTATTTTGACATCAGCGATCCAGGGATGCCTTTCATCCCTGCTGAAAGTGCATCCAAGATATACAATTTTATTTACTTGTTCCTACATTTCATTATCAACCGTAATTCTTACATTGGTTCTGGTTTCTTCTCTTTCAAATACCATTATCATTGTTTTTTTCGCATTCAATAGTAGTAGTAGTAGCCTTTCCCCATACAATCGTCTTTCACTATTGTGACCAGTATTTGCAGTTCAGATGGTATTCCTGCTAGTATCACGGCATCGTCTGCATACAGCAAATAGTTCAGCACTAGGTCACCCATGCGCAATCCTACATTTGTTGACCTAATTATCTGCAGAGAACTATCGAGATACAGAATAAATAGTTTACAGATAGCATGCAACCCTGTTTGACACCAATTTTGACATCAAACCAGGGTGCCATGCTACCATCTATCCGTACACATGCTGAGTAATCCTTGTAAGTGGACTGCACAGCACGTAGCAGTGAACCGTCAACCCCATATCCTGGCAATCGGTCCAACTGCTTTTTTCGCACAACACTATCAATTGCCTTCTCAAGATCCACAAAACGGCAGGAAACCTTCTGACCTATGGCCAGATGCTTTTCCACGATATTGCAGTGTGAGAAAACTTGATTCGTACATCTCCTACCATTACGGAATCGTCCCTGTGCCTCCCACAGCATTTAATCGGATTTCAGCCTCATTCCTTCAACTAGCAGCAAAAATATATGGAAATCCATATACTTTTATTGCTAAGCTGATCAAACTAATGACCCTATAGCTGGCGCAGACCATGCGTGACACCTTACCTTTATACAAAGGCACGATGACTGCGCGTTTTCAGCCCATTGGGACCCTTCCAGTTCTCCAGCATAGATTGCGTAAGTACCAGAAGGCGTCCCGGATGTAAGTACCATCTAGTTTAATCAATTTCCGCTGACTTTCCATTTTTCAAGCTTCGTATCGACCATTCGATCTGATCCATAGTTATACCTTAGTCGGACGCTTCAGACTCAGTGCCAGCGTCCGAGTCATAGTTATACATTTCTTCAAAATATTCACTCCACCGTTCTGACACTTCCTGCGTGTTAGCAAGAATTACACCAGCTTTAGACTTTATCTTGTCCATTCTTGATGCCGATGAACCACTCCGTGAGTTCTTTACCTCTCTCCAAAAGACCGCACATGGAGTACTGTAGTCACCTTTGGGCGGACGCACCTGGATGTCAGCTTGGATCTTGTGATTCGGTTCACAGACATGCTGTGCGAATTGTCGGTGATCCCAAGCTTACAGACGATATTGAGCCCTTAAGTTTAAGGCTAGATTTTGCCCCCCTTTGTATGTTCTACCGATAGTACAACGGGTTCTGTTCTGAAGAATACGCTCGCGGACGGCGGTTGTTCACCCTCACACACCGGAACCGCAATGGTTACGTACTGTGCGGTTCCAGAGAAGTTTTCTTCCGAGAACTCTCAAATTGTGGAATGAACTAACAGCCGAGGTTTTACCAAGGCACTATAACATGGGGTTCTTCAAGAAAGGCGTGAAGAGGTTTTTACAGGGTCGGCAATGCATGAGTATCACCCCATGGTGTTGCAAATGTCCATAAGCTACGGTAACTGTGTACCATCAGG
Source organism: Pyralis farinalis (assembly GCA_947507595.1). Lineage (NCBI taxonomy): Eukaryota > Metazoa > Arthropoda > Insecta > Lepidoptera > Pyralidae > Pyralis > Pyralis farinalis. The sequence continues at coordinate 9,792,898 of OX382258.1, read as the reverse complement.
CAGACCGTACGCTTGATCGCTTTTTTTTTATACTACTAACGTGTAGTAGTATAAAAAAATAAGAAAAAGAAAGTGGTATTTGCCTCGAAGTTTTTCGACAGCCTCTCTTTCTCATTCATAATTTGTCTTTCACGCTTTTCTTTCACTAAAGCCTTAGTTTGCATAGACGGTACATTTCTTTCTTCTTCTCTCTCATATTTTCACTTAGGGGCGATAAGTACAAATATGTACATAAATCCGAAAACACGAATTTAGTGGTACACGCCAGGATTCCAACCGGGGACATGTTACTCAACTGAAACTTTTTCGGTCCATATTGTCTCTTGTATTGACCCTTATTGAATATCAGGATCGGACTTTGTTACTCTAGAGTAGCATAGAACCTCGAGTATGAATCAATTCTGACTTCATCTGTAAATGTGTACTTTACTCTAAACAGCCTTTTCATGAACGTAGAATAAATACACTTATATTTCGTCAGGCTTTCATTTTAAATAACTGTTCTTTGCATAATGCTCAACTGTTCTTTACAGTTATCATAACAGCCAAATATAGACAGCAAGAACTGTACGTCAAAGATTTTCTGGTACAATAAATGCATTTCTATTTCATTAGGCTTTCATATTAAATTATACATTAACTATTCACTACATAATGTTCAACTGCCCTTTACAGTTATTATAACGACAATCAAAGAAACAGCAGGAACTGTATGTCAAAAACTTTTCCAGTTCATGAAAATGTAATCCTTTACTTACACTGGCCGTCACGTGAAATGAAACAGTTCTCGTAAAAGAAAGTTACGACAAGTTCGCTATTTGTTCGGACAAAATAAGACGACAGCCGCCGATAGTTTCAATTCATTGACTTCAATAAAGTTTGTACTATATAAAAATTTAATTCCATAACAATTCTTAGATTGAAGATAGATTGATATTAGATGATATTGATTGGTACGCAGCGTAGAACATTTATTAATCTAAGCATTTACATTTTCACAGTATTTTAGGTACTTCTAAAAATAATATGGTTGGCATTATATAATGAAAATATTTTGTAATATTTATTATATAATAGTTTACACTATGTTTTACAATAATTTACACTATAAGATTACTATCAAACCTTTCACTGGACTTTTATGAGTATGTACATATACTTTTTAAAACAAAACAAAAATAAGAACTTTGAGCTGAATAAATTATCAAAAGTCAAATTAAAAGTTACACTAATCACAGATCGAAAGAGAATATTTATTTTTGAAATTAAAAGTATACTTGGAATTAAAGATACTCTCTATGATGAGCTGTTAGCCGAGTGAGTAGAAGTTATCAATCACTCTGGATGTTTTCTATGTATTGTAAGTATGGTTTAACAAAGAATAAGTGTTTGCAAATGTTTATCAGTTGCTGAGTATCCCATAGTACAGGATTTGAATATTTTGAACCTAGATGACGCTGTGTAAAAGAGTACGGATAATCAATCCGTTTACAACTAAGACAGTAGTAATCTACTTAGTCCGGCCATAAGTTCTGTTACAAATTAATATGCATTTATTTTATTATGAAGTAATATAATCTTAATAAAACTTATATGTACATATCTATGGAAGTCTTAGCAAAAATAAAAAATAAATGAATCTATTCGAAATGGCCATCTTTGGCTTCGATACAGGCCTTTAAAATGTGTCTGGTCACGAATCAATGTATTTACGTACTGTTTCCATGGAAAAGTTAGCCACCTCTAAAACCGACCATAATTTGTAGTCTAAGGGGTTCAAATCTGGGCAAGACGAGGGCCAATTTTCATCTCTTATAAAATCCGGAACGCTCGATTCGAGCCAGGCTTGGGTAGTTCGTGACTTGTGACCAGGTGCAGAACCCTGCTAGAAAATCCACGGTACATTTTAAAAAGTGGTTTTATAAAAATTCACAACACGATCCAAGACAGTCTCTTGATACACTTTGGCTAAAGGTTTCACTCCTTTTCCACAAAATGAACCTGTGCGACTCCTTTAAAAGACACCCCCTACCAAACCATTACAAACGCAGGATGTTGACCACGTTGTACCGTTCTGACCACTTGAGCAGCTTCTTTAGAATTGTGTGTGTACACTTTGTCATTTTGCTTGATGTAGTACTCTTCAATCGTGAACATTTTTTCATGAGTAAAGAGGGGATATTTCTGTGCTTTTCACCTGCGTATCGGGACAGAAGGCATTTTGATCGATCCACTATCTTTAACTGTAGGAATTGATTTAGGGCATGTATATCGACGATAAGCGTCGAACTTCAGGTCTTGTTTTATTATACACGACAGTCCTAGTGGGAATCTTCATTTCTCGCGTTAAGATTTTATGTTTCCTAATGGGGTTTCGGCGAATTCAGAGCTTTAACAGCACGCAGTCGCCCCGATCTATTATAGTCTCCTAAGGTGGTGTTGTGTAAACAGCAGAGGAGGCATCGCGCCAGTGATACTTAATATATTACAAGCACTAATGGGCTACGGTAACTACTTTACATCAGGTGGGCCGTATGCTTGTATGCCTCCTGACGCTGTATAAAAAAATATAATAAACGCGTTCCAAATTCAAAATAATTAAAAAAACAGTATTTATGGCCAGACTAGTTAATTATTGGCACAATAAGAAGCATTCTTGTAATATATAGAAATATTTAATGTCAAATGGAACTAATGCTATTAAAATTATTTATAATAATTGTGGTTAAGTCTATCAAATTTTTTTACAACACAATATTCAATATAATTATATATATAAATAACTCAGTCTCAATATATTTAGATAAAATTTAAAAATAAATATTTTGTCCACATTCTAAAACCCAACTGGCACATTCTATGCAAAGTATTGGAATTATTTGTCTATAAATGCAACGGCCAATAATAATTGGGTGGGTACCAACGTTTGGACGGAATGCAGTACTTAAAACTTTTCAATCTCTTTAAAAAGCTACTACTCGCCTCTCCGTTGATGCTGACCCTAACAATGAAAAACTACAGCATGATTTGATCCTTTCTTTGAATTATCCCAGTGATAGTGACGCCATTTGACGATATTGTAACTTCAATAAAACTACAGGACGAGATTTTTATGACGTCGAAATGAAACGCGCCATAAACTTGTCTACATTGTTCACAACTAATAGATACAACATAGCTTTATCAGATTTATGTACTGTGCATATATCTTTGAACTGCTAATGCGGTTATCCTTGCGTCAAATTTAGCTTCTCGTGTTATACACAGGAACCCTAAATAAGCTCAAAATTTTCACTCAGTATGTAAGGATCAAGACATTTGTTCTCTCTGAGTTCTTGACGTGAAGATAACTTAAGGTCAAACCTAGATCAGTAGTTTTAAACCAAACCTTCCAACAAACAAAACTTTGCCTCTTTGATATTAGAGTAGATAAAGCAAATATTCATGAGCTACGTTACCTACCTTACATTAGGTGGGTCGTATGTTTGTATACTTCGCGACGTTGTATAAATAAAAGTTGTATTCATAAACGCACTGCGTAATTTTAATAGTTTAGAACCTGTTTTTAGTAGAGTTCAGAAATAAATAAATTTTATACTACTATTTTACTGCTGCACCCGGCGACTTCCTTCACACTTATCCCAGTATCCCGTAGAAACAGTTTTCTCTTTCTTCTTTTCTGCAGCCTCTAAGAGTCGTATCGTGATGTTGAATAGCCTATACATTCCTTAATAATTGGGCTTGAAACAAATGCAAAAAACAAAATTGTATCGAACTGGTAATTCCAGAGACAAAAGCGCTTTCAAACAAGCAAAGCCTTCCGCTTTTCATATTAGTATAGATACCCATATAAACCATCGTATATGGTTTTATACGAAAGGCTTAAAATAAATAAATAAAACTGAAAGCAACGCATTGAACCATTGCAATTTATACGGATTCGCGGAGTGCGCTCGCATCAAGAGTTCGCATTCAAGACAAACACCAGCGAACTGCGGTCAGCCTTTGTAAAGTGGACTTTTATATCGGACCCGCGAAACACGACCTCCCTCCGTAAACCATACCTCCAGAGATGTTCGTTCTCTAGAAAGATCTTATTGTTCAAAAACTGAATAAAGAATAGATACAGGTAAGAGCTCGGGGCGCAGCGGTTAATAACGCGACTTTGACACCAACGCTCGTGGGTTGGATTCCCACACAGGACAAACATTTGTGTGCATGAACATGTCTATTTGTCTTCGTCTGGGTGTTTTTTTAGAGGTAGAGTGTATCAAAGTAGCCTGATTGGGGAAGTACCTCCACCTCACAGAAAACCATAGCCAAATAAAAACTCTCGGGGGTTTTTGTGTTCCTGCTTGTGAGTGAGGTCACACAGTATCCGCTGCAGAACTTAATGTATTACAAGATGCACGCTTCTAATACATTAAGTTGTTCTACAAGCATTCATCTTGTGCAAGGCTACGGTAACCGCATTGCATCAGGTGGGCCATTTGCTTGTATGCCACCCGACGTTATATAAGGTACCTACATAATGCGACAGCTGTGATAACCCAGTGAATAGAGAACCATTCTACTAACCGGCGGTCTCTGATTCAAATCCTGGTGTGAACATGTCACTAAAGTGTTTTCGGATTTACATTATAATTATTACTTGATCGGCGGAAGAAAACCATCGTGAGAAGACCCTTACGTCTAAGAATTTATATTTCAGAAGACGTGAGATATTACCTAAGGAAGGTCCAGTTTTCCCTCTGGGTCTGACGATAGTGGTTACATGTAAAAACCAGTAATCTTAATGATAAGGAAACAAGAAAGCGCTAAGAAGAAAAAAATACATATCTTACTATTTTTTTAGATCTTCTCCATAAAACCTATTAAATGGCCGAATTTTCTTTGACATTCGTTCCCGTCCTTTATATTCATACCTCTAAGGTAGCAAAACGAACATACGATCTGCCTGATGGCACGCAGTTACCGTAATCAATGAAAGTACCTAAGAAAGCTCTGGTTTTCCCTGTGGGTTTATAAACTTTGATGGTCGCTCCATATTGAAATCTTTTTGTTCGTCATATTTCAGTCATAATGGATTAGGAAATGGGATAACGCAAGAAGAAGAAGAAATAGGTACATTTTCATATTCATCGTGAAAAAATCGAGGTGAATAGTCACAATCGGTACGAAGCGATGAGGAGCTGGATGGCATCGTCGCGTGTGCTGCTCATATTAACGTAGGTCGATCGCAATCTGTCTATGAATGGGTTTATCCATTTCAAATTTCTCCGTGCTTCGGAGACTACTTTGTACCAGTAGTCCTGGCTGTTAAGCTAAATCAGTGGCCTTCAGGCGGCTCGAAAACAGTGGCCTCTGGCAACCAGCAGTGGCGTATATTAAGGAAACTACCCATATGCTTGCAGCAGGACAAGTAACGGCTGATGTGGATATGAAATAACGTGTGGGAACTCACAGTTCACGTAACGTAATATAGTGCCTTCTTATGTAAAAAATCTGAAGAGAACAGGCAAATAAAGCCACTTGGCTTTTCATACACTCAGATGGGATGGCAAACATCACACCAACCTATACTCAGCACGGGAAGTATTGCCACCCCTGCTGATAACACAGCAACTCCTTACACAGCAAGCATACGAGTAAACATACTCACTCGTAGAAACGTAATAATCCTCCAGGGAGTTGTTATTTTGGAGCAAAATAATAATAAATATAACATAACTTCCTAAGATGGGCTGCTTTAATGCACTCTACCAATCTTGAAAACATGCATACCAAGACAAACTGATCCCACCAAAAACATTCTGTAAAAAACTAGCCAAGTCTCGATGGAGCTGCTTGTTTATCTCTAAAAAGTAATGAAATCTAGACAAAGTCGTGCCAAGCCTAAGGTTCCTTACCGCGATTTTTTTATTATTATAGTTAATGTTGTGTGACTTGGCCGTTGAACATTCTTTATACGTTAGTGGATACAAGTCAATTTTGTTTACACGTAATGTTATATCTGTTGTAACTACCTATGTTTGTTAAGCGAGATAATAGCCCATACTTGTGTTGGTAATTGGACGCTAGTGTCTCATTTTAGGCTGTTGTTGATTGTGCAACACATGCATTCAGCATTGACAATGCTGACTTCTGCTCTCTTCTTTTTGGAGCGTCAAATCGACCACCGATCTAACATAAAATAGACGTACAGACGGACATCTATCAATGATTAGAAGTCCGTCTGTACTGGAAATATTTTTTTATACTGTTTGTTTCAGGCTCGCCTATACATAAGTATTATTGAAATCCGCAGCTTTATCAAGCCTACAATTGACTGGTTATTGAATCAACGTTTTCCAAGTGGCAATTTTCCATCGTCAATGGGTAGCGGTTCTGGCGACAGATTGGTGCAATGGTGTCATGGAGCACCTGGTTTTGTACCCTTGTGTACCCTTCAACGGCCAAGTCACACAACATTAACTATAATAATAAAAAAATCGCGGTAAGGAATCTTAGGCTTGGCACGACTTTGTCTAGATTTCATTACTTTTTAGAGATAAACAAGCAGCTCCATCGAGACTTGGCTAGTTTTTTACAGAATGTTTTTGGTGGGATTTCACTTCTTTTTGTAGAAACGTGGGCATATTGATTTATTTTATTAGATTTTCTTATTTGACACAGTTTTTTCTCATAGTAGAAGGGGGCATTACCATATCTCTAATACAGCTGAGACCAGCTGAGGGTTCTTCATCAGATACTTCAGACCTTCGATTTTTGACATCAAATGAAGCGGCCCACCAAGTTGAATATTTTTTGTAAAGGCGGTATGTCGATCTCTAATAGTTTGGTTGGGCTCTTGTGTTTTCTAATCAGGGTCACCAGGTACTCCAGATCTTCGATTATCCTAGTTTTTATAGTTTTCCCTTTATGTGGCCATTAAACCCTAACTCTGTACCAAATTTCAGCTCTCTGAGTTTATGGGAAGTACTAGTTCTATTTTGATGATCATGAGTGAGTGTCATAAATGCCAAACTTTGCTTTCGCTTAACTTCGGAACTAAATGACTTACAGACTTCAAATTTTGGATTTTAAGTATGTGATTATAGCTTACTGGATGACGAAAATTTCTGCGTTCTGGTCTTATCCAGAGGTTCTCAAATAGGGGCCTGAAAATGCGGCGAAATGGTTCCAGTAAAGGATGGTACGGCAGTGTTTGCTTCGCGCTCGACTTGGCGGGGGCACTGCCGTGCCCCCTGATATGTAGGTATGACCTCCTTATAGTATGAACAATATCATGTTATATTATCAGACAAATTACACAGCGCCATCTAGCCCCAAAGCAAACGAAACTTGTGTTATGGATACTAGATAACTGATAAACATACGTAAATACATTTTATTTTATGTTAATATATACTTATTATACATAGGAAATACCCAGACCAAGACAAACAGACATGTTCATGTACACAAATCTTTCTTGTGTGTTGAAATCAAACTCACGATCGACGGTGTTAAAGTAACATTGATAAATACTTCGCCAACAGACTCATCAAAGCTTAGGCCCTAGCTGTTCTAGACAGATGACAGTGTATGATCAACTGTAATAACAACCCGTCCATATGCAGGCTGCGGTCGAAGTTGCAGAACTAGAGAGGCGTCGCCATCGAGCTCCGTTAATAAGCATACTATCTGATTCATGTTAAACGGTTACCGCCATCCTTAAAAGCATCTAAGAATGTTTATCAATAGCAGCTGGTGTACTTTTTTTTCGACAGCAAATAAAAAAATAGGCGCTATCTAGTAATTTTGTGTTCGTGTGCTCTCCCCCGGAGATTGAATAAGGCTCGAGTGGAGTCGGCTCGGATTTATGAGGATTCGTCCCGACATCGCACTCCTCTGTGATTGCCCGTTTATTTTGTGTCAAAGTGCGTGCGAGCCCTCCGAGAAACCACCAAGAATTAATACTACCAGTTTTGAAACTTTACTTTTATTCTTTAGACGAGTTCGTTACCAGAGGTTTGACACCGTGACTCGTGGGTTCGATTTCCACAAAAGACAAATATTTGCATGAACATGGCTATTTGTCTAGGTCTGGGTGTTTCTAAGAGTGTGAGGTAGGGTATAAGTTGTGAAGGTCGACAGGCAGGCGCTCTATGTAAAAATCCGTACTTCGCCAGATCCTTAGGCTTAGGTAGCGGACCCCGCCAATCCCAATGGATTAGCAAACGGGATTACGCTAAGAAGAAAAAGTGAAATAGTAAAAATTAATACAGAAAATTATCGTATTTCTCCGCGTATTTTGGCTCCTACTGTACTCTAATCTAATATCTCCTTTGTGTGACGTTCTTGCTGCTCTCGCCACGTTCATGTTCAGGACATTGCTTATAACATCAAAAATTAGCACAGGTAGTCATGTAAGTGAAATGCTTAGTAAGTGCCTATTAGTAGGTAAAACTTCTACAAAATGGTCTTTAGAGTGTACAATAGTTTAGCTATAGAATAACATATGGGACCACTGTCGATCTGTTGCTGTTGATCTACCAAAAACAAAGAACAAACACTACATATAGGTTAGTAAGTTACAGTGGACAAACAACATAAAGTCTGATATTATTAGAGTTAATATAATCACATAAACAATATACACAAGGAGAGGAAATGATAATTAACAGAAGGGATGTAATTGATAGCACAAGGGATAGAAGCGGGGAGGAGGTCGTAGAGGGAGGGTGAATTCCTACAACATACCTACTCGAATACGTATGAATTTTTTTTTCTAAACTTTGTAATAACTGAAGGCCTAAAAGAAGAATCCTTCTTCTTAGTATAATATATTGTAAGTCTTTTTAATTATATTCTTATTTGTCGTTGTTTTCATATGTTGTACATGTGCTGTACATCAACAAGACGCATACACCTCCTTCTTCGTTTGTCGTCAACATAGTTAACAAATTAAAAATATAATTTATGCTTGTTCTGGTTGCCCAACCTTACGTTTGCCAAAGAGAACGTTTGCAAAGTTAAGTATGTTAAGCAGTGAGATAATTTATTCCTTTTAACCTTTCATTAACATTTATCTTTTAAAATGTTTCCAAGAATCTGTAATATATCACCAGATTCAAGAATTATGATCTCTGTCAGAGAGGGCGAGGACATGTGACAGGTTTGATGGTGATGTTTGTTTGTACGAGCCCAGTGGAGGAGGTAAACATTTATTTTTCATTTATATATTTTAGGATTATATTATGTACGGTATAAGATACGATAAATAAATTTTAACACAAAGCGCTGTAACATTATGGATACACACAGCATGCCCTGTCCGTTTCCTGAGTATAGTACTTATTAATAAAAAATACAGCTAAGTAAATTCACAAGCAAATTATTCAATTTTGTGAAATAATTATCAATGTTGAAATTCAGTCAGTTAATAAATAAGATTAAATTTAGATATTAGATAATTATTACATATAAATATATTAATATTATACAATAACGATATATACTTATTTCAGATTATTATTAAATTAAATGATTAATACATTAAAATAAACGTATTTTTTTTTTAATAAATTGAGATAACCATAAATCATATATCTATTTTATACCTAGTACTAGTTTTGTTCATTTAACATACTCGTAGTATTCTCCTGTCAGATAATTCAAGATAGTACGTCTAAATTTTTAATTATGGCATCATGGAATATATCAATGTCACATTTTTGGTCAGTTCGTTATATTCTTTACTTAACCTATTCACTGGAGAATATAGCCCAACAAACAAATATTTGAACAAGCTTGCCTAAATTATCTTCTGTGTCTGTTAAGACCCACATGTCTTCGCAGTCACTTTTTATTGCATCGATACAGCGAGAATTGAGGTCCTTAGAGACAGCAACTAATACTCCACCACCCGCCTTTTTGATGTAATCCACTAGTCTCTCTGTCTCGCCTATACGCAACATAGCGGTCGTCAAAGAGTTCACTGTTATAAACAGAGGAAGTTAACCATGTTTCAGTGAAACATACTACATCATAACTACAATTAATAGTATTGTATTAATAGATACAAGTATGTGCGCTTAGTGTTTAGACCTCTAACGTTTTGGTATTATGCATAATAGGTTATACGATGGTGATGATAGAATTTCAATATCATTGTCAGACAATTGTTTTCAACCTTGAATTTCCTTTGTTTTATATGAGGATAAGAATTAATTTTACAGGTTGTTAGAAACTATAACTTTATATAATTCAAATTTTTTCAGTATCGTATCTTCTTTGCAGTTCAGAGGGCACCTTAAGACGCCGGTCTCGACTATTGTCGATAAATGATAGTCGTTAAGCTAAGTAAGTGTTCATTGGGGGGCTTGAAACCCTGGACAATCCGCAGAGCAGCACCGTAGTGGAGTATACCCTAAACTTCGGTTTAAGATAAACCCGTATCCCTATAGTGAAATGATTACAGTTGACGCAATAAAGGCACGTTTAAAAGAATCTCCATTTCTCTGTAGTTTTGTCAAAGATTTATGAGCAAGTTAGTACCGACTGACGAAGTCGAAACTCGCCGCTAGATACAGTAAACGAACGATTATGGAGGTCATTCGGTCGCCAATTCCAAGAACTGTGCCGGCGCCAGATTCACGCCATATTCTTTTATGGGGCGCATAAAATGTGTCAGCAAGCCTGCAGCCACTTTGCCGATAGAAAAATATTTGTAAGTGGCAGATTTCGTTTTATTGTGCTGAGAATCTAGATGGGAATAAAATATCCTTATTTTAGAGTTCCGTACCAGAAGGTTATTCCAATCACTTTTTTATCAGGCTGTCTTTCGCATTTTTCTTTCTTTCTAGCACCGGTTATAAAGTTACAACGAGGACGGCGATTGAGGAGTTGGGCAGCTTCGATGCGCGTGTCCCTCTAATCGAACACGTAGATTAAGCAATATCGACCGCAGCCCGACTATGGATGGGTTTACTATCTCCGAAGGCATGTCACTAAGACGTCAATTCCGGCTGTGGTCGACGTCGTTAAGTGTAATGAGTGCAAACACTGGCCTTCGCTAACCCACACTGCGAATGGAATATGCTCCAAACCTCTTTGGTGGAAGAAAGGAGGAAGGAAGGTGGCGGTTATCAAGTTAAAATTTATCATGTAGAGACATAATAAGGTTATTTATAATCAGAGTGATGTAAATACAAACCGGTAATACCAATTAGACAATTACCTATGAGATCCATCATGCTAATTAGTAAGTATCTATGCGTTCATTGTCGGCGATGGCCGCTTCACATCGAACGGTCCATTTACCACCCGACGTAATGTAATAATAAAGAGCGACCGTATTCAAGGATCTGAAAGGACAGCAGGCCCTACTGCTAAAGTAACTCCATACCTTACAGAAAATTGCAGCCCAAACAAGGAATTGTTGCATTTCTGTGAGTGAATCCGAAAATCCGAAAATTGCTGACCTCTCGTCAGCAATTTTCGGACGACGACCGAACGCCACAAATTGCAACCATTACATATCTCACTCTCTTCTTTAACATTCCCAGCACTTTTCATGCATCGGTTTTTAAAGTAACAACACCTGATAAAATAAGTATTTGGATCTCGTCGGATCCTACACCCTTTCACGTTTCAACTTTATTCCGTTCGGCATTTTTTCTACATGAATGAACGAACGAAAGGCTTACCTCTGCCTTTTCTTAAAACTAATTCTCTTGTTCAGACTAACTCTTTTTCACATTATCATTACGAATAAAAATTATTCTTTAAATAATTAAATTAAATTAAATGACACAAGAAATAAAAAAAATAAGTCGTTGAAGGCGACATCTTCGAAGTTATTTGAAGTCGACTGTAAATAACTAATGAAACAATCTGAACAGGCTTCAAAAATTCCTAAAATGACAGTACTCCCACATAAATTCTTGCTTGCAACTACCGAAGTCAATCTTAATTTAAAACGACCACTATTCCGGCCATAAAATGGTTAACAAACGACTTGGCCGTTTAAATTTTATTCACTTTCAAGCTTCGACATAAAAGATCTAGTTTAAACTAGTGCTAGATGTCGCTACGGATTACTCCGGTTTCCAATCTCATTCGTTAGATGGCGCTGAATGACACGGTCGTAAAAAGTTTATTGCCAGTCGTGTGACGACTGCCCAACGATTTGCACCTCGCACTAGCTTTTTACTATCGTGAGAATTTGCAATCCGATTTTAGCTGTTTATGCGTATAAATAATGCAAAAATTAAAATGGTCTTACTTTTTAAACACTGCCTTCTTACATTTAATACGTTTTACTATTATACGTTAACGTTGAAAATGTGAAAAAGAGTTAGTCTGAACAAGAGAATTAGTTTTAAGAAAAGGCAGAGGTAAGCCTTTCGTTCGTTCATTCATGTAGAAAAAATGCCGAACGGAATAAAGTTGAAACGTGAAAGGGTGTAGGATCCGACGAGATCCAAATACTTATTTTATCAGGTGTTGTTACTTTAAAAACCGATGCATGAAAAGTGCTGGGAATGTTAAAGAAGAGAGTGAGATATGTAATGGTTGCAATTTGTGGCGTTCGGTCGTCGTCCGAAAATTGCTGACGAGAGATCAGCAATTTTCGGATTTTCGGATTCACTCTTACTTTTTAAACACTGCCTTCTTACATTTAATACGTTTTACTATTATACGTTAACGTTGAAAATGTAAAAAGTCTGTTACTATAGTTAATTCATTATGTCAAAGTAAGACAAAGTGTATAAAAAGAAAACATAAGTTTTCCATCGGCACATTGGGCCAAGTCTTTTCTTCATGTCTTGACATGTTAATACGTCTCCTTATTCGTAGAACGCATTGGAATAGGCTTGTTAAACCTTTTTCTTCTACGAATTTAAGCGCAATAACTACTCGGTCCAGGTTCACTCATTTACACCCAAAACAACAATCTGATAACAGCAACTCAACAATGGCAGAATATGAAAACGTAACACTACTATAAAAATTAACATAAACAAAAAAAATTGCAAAAAAAATAAGTAATAGTAACACGTACACATACAATGTGTTTCTGTAAGCAAAATTATTTTAGTGTACCTCAAGGAAGTATATTAGGACCGCTTCCCTTTTCCATATATATTAACGGCCTTCCGAGTGCATTACGTCATAAATACGTAATAAATGCAGACGATATTTCTGTAATTTTAACTGGCAATATACACGATCGACGATGTATATGTATGTACATGTATGTATGACATTAATAAAGCTGTTAGTGATCTCAGCAGACAGCTTCAACACTTCGGCGAAAGTAATTACATAAATTTCAATACAGTAAAATCTCCTTATTCGCGGGGTATATATATGGTTCCAAAATTATGCCGCGAATACGAAAACCGTGAATATGGAATGATGATTTGTATAGAAATATAGGGGTTAGGTTCCAAGGTAGGAAAATAAAATAAAATAAATAAAAATAAAATCTGTTCAATCACAAATAACACACAGATACATATAAAACATAAAATAACTATTCAAAAAATATTATTATTAACTAACAGTTAGTAACTAACACACTACATTAGTGCTAAAATTATTTGTTTTAACATTTTTATTCTTTTTTTTTTCTTTTAATTCCGTCTGATATTCAGCTGAGGCATTATTAATATTCCTTTTAAAAATAAAGCTTCGCTTTAAAACGGGTCAATTTTATTGACGTGATCACACAGTTCACTTGCCATTCGTAAACCTTCGGTCAGATTTTTTTATACAACGTTTTTTACGGTTAATGTCATTTAATCATTGTTAGTTGGATTAGACGGCGCGTGCGATTCGGGGGTAGCGATATTAGAAACTGTGCGACACCCCTAAAAGGTGGTGCCGGTGCAGTCGGCTTTTATCAGAGAACGTTAGGCTTAACATATAATATTTAATTCTTTCTATTTATATTTTGAAGCCTACTTATTCATTTTGATATGTAAGTGGGGAAAATGTTGAATATTGAGCAATGAATATTATCTCATTTGATGTGAAATATCTATTGCCGCGCATTGGCAGTAAAATCAAACCGCATGCCGTGACGGCAAATGGTATGACGCTCTCTCATGCCGTCATGCCCGCACTACGCCGCTACTCTTGACTCCCTAACGTGGGTGCGTGCGAATAAAAAATAACATAATTATACTGATTTTATTAACAAAACTATTCTTTTACATTATTTTACTCTATTATGTATTTGTTTTGATTTTTATTTATTAAAATTTGAAATGGTTCTCTCTGCCTACCCCGCAAGGGATGTGGCGTAATGTGACGTGACAAGGGAAGTGGAATTTATATATATAAATATATATATATATAAATTTGAATATTCACTAAGATGTTGCACATCTGCCGGGCGTCCCGTGACGGCCACCTTTTTTTAAATATATCATCATCATCATGAACGTGAGATTTTAACATTAATTGAGATTTAAACTATACTTACTGATAATAGGTACATGGTTATGCTGAATCCATATTGCTAATCAATTTTAGATATAATTTGTTATACATATTACTTTTATTATAATGTTTCCTTTACTACATTTTGTTTGTTGAATAATGATGTGTTATTTTCGTGTGTTGAATGTATGAAGAATAATGACGCGTTTGGCCGAATGTGTGAATGAATGAAAGGGAGTCGTTTAAATAGATGGAAATCGGTCTATTTTGATATTAAGTGTTGCCATAATCTTATTTGTTCTACAACCAATTTTATACTGTTATTTGTATTGTGGTAACTTTGTTTGTAAAATTATTGTCCTGCATATGTCATTACCTAAATTTGTATATTTATCCAGTCTGTGTCTGTGGTTCTTCCGTGAAGTCACTAGACAGGTCCCCTCTGAAAACCAGCGCCAGCTCTCATAAAGCTGGCAATATGCTGAGATGGTACCTTTTTGTTACATCACACGACTTCACTTTGTTTGTTTTTTTTTTTTTAATGTTTTATTGTACTGTTTTCTGTTTCGATTTTTGTATTTGTATGTTCGCCGCTGTTTAATTAGTACTCTGTATGGTGTTGTGTTATGTCCAAATAAAAGTTTTTCTTTCTTTCTTTCTTTTCTTTCAATTGTTGGCAAAAACCTGATATGGCAAATCATATTGATAATGCTACCTAAAATTAAATAGATGCGTATATGTACTTGATAGGTTCATCGATGTATATGGATAGGTTCTATCAATAAAAAACGCTCACAAAAGCAACCTGATTTTAAAAATCAGATTGCTTTTGCTCACAGTCGTTTGGGACTACTCGTCTGATTAGTACGCGTCTTCGGCGTCGCTTTACTGGCTAAAAATGCTGTCATACTTCGTAAAATCGTGTTAAAATTGTTCAGAAAAATATAAAAAAGTATGCAGAATTAAATTTCATATTATTATATAATTATTTGTGTATCATTTAGCAGTTATTTTTATTGCAATTACAATAAAATCTGTACTGAACAATTCCCTCCATAACATAGAATTTGGAACAAAAAATGAATGGAGTCGTACTTTAGACATTAAAAAATAATTAATTATGTATAATTAAAATATAGTATTATACGTTTATGAATGTGTATATATATTATATCATTAATTACGCTTTCGTTAGAACAGCTATAAACCTATAACTATCGTGTCCACATTATTCGAGCAATAATTGATTAGTATATAAAGAAACTGAATTACATAGCCAAAACATTATCTTTAAAAATCACTAAAAGACAAAAAAATTATAAATTAGTGCTTTTTGAAGGACTTTAGAATGCATTGTATATATCTGCAGAAAGATAGGACTTTGATGACGTGCACACATATTACCTTACACGCACAAGCTGTGGGCTCTTCGAACAAACGTTTCAAATTTAAAACGAATTAATACATAATCTGTACATGTTCCAACAATAAGGGTATGTGGAGAGCCTTGCTTGTCCCTTTTACATGTATGTGTGCATTGAGACCTGTCTCAGTTGCTACTATATGATGACCACTGGCATCGAACACACAACTGGAGAACTGAAATGTCAGGAGTTTTGTAATAGGTACGAGCGATGACGGATCTCCTCGTAAAATAATGCCAAAGGATAGCTAGACTGGGAAGTGGATATGTTCTATTTCCAAATACATCTCATCAACGATTTCTACGACCCCGCAAATTCTACTATCTAAACTACTTATTTACAAACATACAGACACACAAACACAATTTGTTCTAACAAGCGTACCTAATAAAGTTCGACGGTGCAGCGCGCGTGTTCTCTTTACGACCCGTCATCGAGGAAATTGAATGCGGAATGCGGGCAGAATGCAAACCGACACCTGAGTTGCACTTTTTGTTTACTACTTACTAAAATGTCACTCTGTTCTCGATTACAATCTGACACAGACTTAACATAAACTTGTCACATATACTAACGTAAGTGAATTTTTGAACTGAATACTTTTTAGGCACGTTGGGCTTTTGGGATGGGGAAAAACCACAGAACTCGCGTGACCGTCAAGCTTAGATACATATATATAAACGTGTATGAAAAATTGCTTTGTTATCATTAAATTTTATAAAATTCATATGTATTTCAAAATTTATTTGTATTATAGAAAATAATCATTATTTTTCATGTAAAACAGCACATTAAATGTTTTTTTTATTATATTAATATGTTGATGAAACAATTTCTAATAATAGAATGATATTTAAAAATTTGTGAAGTTAAGAAGTTTTTACTTCTGATACGCAGTGCTGCGACTAACAGTCTTTTTTTTATACAACGTAGGGAGGCATATAGGCATACGGCCCATCTGATGTAAAGCGGTTACCGTAGCCTGTGTACGCTAGCTAGCTAGCTATTACTATGCCTTAGATGCTTAATGGTGACCTCACAAACTCGCATGAACACACAACCTCCAGTTTGTATTTGGGTGCGTTTTTCTGTGAGGTGGAGTAGCTTTGATGCACCTTAGCTATATTAAAATAGCCAGACAAAACAAACAAACATGTTTATGCATTATTTTTAATGAAACTTTACCTATAATACAGTGTAGCTTGCTTTGTGGTAAACAATTAAGGCCCCAGTACACAGTGGCCCATGATGGCCCACGGCAAGCCATCGTGCACAGGGGGCAATGATATACAGTGGCGGACGATTAGCCAACGTGGCGCGCAATCGGAATGTTGTCGGTTTTTTGGCACACTTCAAAGGAATCGTGGTGAAGCGTGACCTGAGCGTTCACACATTTGCCCATTGTTTATTTTAACATCGACCGCTGACAGGATAGCCTATTTTTTTTTGTTACATGCGAATACTTGAATTTTTGATCGCCCAAAATGTCATTATCGTAGACCAATGGCTAGACTTGTAAGTTTATAGATTTGTATCAATCTGAGCCCGCAATTTGTGACTTTTATTGTGGTTGTATACAAATGAGTAACTGCGGCCACGGCGGTAATTACTTCCTCGTCCATTGCAAATGTTTCGCCACGCAGCAACCAACTACATACCATAGTGTGAACACCGACGTGATGATGGCCTACAGTTACGCATTGCAAAGTATGACCCATCACTGGCCACTGTGTACTGGGGGCTTTACAGATTACAAGCGCTTGCAAAACCAGCGCCATCATTCACGCCCGTTGTTGGCCTTTCACAAGCAGTAGAGTTACTGTGGACGCTAATTCCAATCACAATCCAACGTTGAAATTTCGTAATCGCTACCATAATTACGTCAATACGGGATTGAATAGAGTCCAATCAGACAATCGACTATCAAAACCAAACCAATCGCGAGTTATTATCATGATTTAAGAGTTTAATTCCAATACCGATGTATCAGGATGGTTACCAGAGTAACCCTACAGGGCTGTTATTTTTTTTAACTGAGACTTTACATGATAACCAGTAGTAATTTCTACTTTCAAGAATCAGATCCCATATGGATATTGGATCTAGTGTTTTTATATACAAATGTATAGACAATCAATACATAAGTAAGACGGTTTGTTAGGAGAATATGTAGGTAGGTACCTAGATCGAAATACTTATAAATATTTCCTTATAATATACTGAAAGCACATTCAAGATATACAATCTCATCCACTGGTTCCAACACTACTTCACCAACCGTTATCCTTACGTTGGTTCTGGCTTCTTCTCTTAAAATTATTGTTATATTGTATCTAAATAAAAATCAGAATTTCATCAAAATCAGGGAAATGAAATATGTAGTTGGAGATTTTACTAACGTACATATTTTAAGTATGTCCGTTTGTCAGAGATAATTCTCGATGTCAATTCTTTATTTTGATTAAATTTGTAGAGTAAGAATGGTGAAGTTCGTGAAGTGGCCCGGAACCTTCTGTATGGGAATATCACTTGACCTGTTTTTATTTAAATTATAAACTTGAATTTTAATAATATATCGAATACTACTCGATACTCTTTTATTAATTTTTAGATGTAGAGCTATCCTGAAAGTTTCAGGACAAGGACTTTCACGAAGTTTCAAGTGTGTCAAGTAAAGTCTAAGTATTTGCTCTTTCACTCTGGTTATGCAACACATGGATAGATAGAAAGGCCAGACTCGAGGCGAAGAGGGCACGCGGCGATTTAGAATATTTGGTGCTTGGTTAGCCGAAAGGGTATCTTATGTAAGATTTCACCACCTCCCTCCCATATGGTCCGGAGGGTGCCCCTCACTGAAGAATGACTAACGTACACTCGGGGTAGATTAGTCCTTATTTTGTGGGTCTACATTTCATGGGCGAAAAACAAAAAAAAAAAACAAAATAAAGATAACATCTTTCTTCTGTTTCTCTGTCAATTAAAGCTATACTGGCGATACAATTTTAGTTAAGTTTTAATCTTTGCGGTAATAGTGGTCCACTTTATGGAACCTGTAAGTATCTTAACCCTTCGAAATCCGTGTGGTCATATATGACCGCGAAATGTATGGGAAAAGGTATATAACGGGTTCTGACGGCGTAAACCCGCGCCCACATTACGCGATTAAAAGTTGAAAGAAAAAGGACGTGGACATACAATGCTTGTTACAGCATACTACGTTGAAATTTAACATAACATAAATACTCGTAGCATTATCTTCTTCTCAGAGTTATACCGTTTGCTAATCCATTAGGATTGGCGCGGTCCGCTACCTAAGCCAAAGTATTTGGCGAAGTTACTGAATTTTACATGGAGCGACAGACCTCCACTACCCAGAGGGGAAACCAGAGTATTCTTATGTAAGGTCACACGTCTTTCGAAATATAATTTCGTGGACCAGCGGATTTCATCACGATGTTTTCCTTCACAGCCGAGCTAGTGATAGTTACAAATATGTGCATAAATCCAAAAATACGTATTCAGTGGAAGGATTCGAACCAATGACCAGTTGATCAATAACTTTTTCTTCTCTGGTTCTTTATCCACTGGGGAATCACTGACCTAACAGGAAGAGTATTGCACATTAATCCTTCCGTCGCATTTTACGCAGAAATCGCACCTATTCGAAAAAAAAAATATTTGTTTGCTCTATCCCGTCATATACAGTTACATCAAATAATAAAGGCAATTGTATTGCAGTCGCGTTTTTATTTCACACATTATAAGAGTAGTTCGGCGCAGGGCGCGCCGTCCGACTTTACGATCGGCCGGCGATATCGCCGGTTTACTGCCATTTTATTGACGAAATGCGCGCGTGACACCGACAACTAAAATCTGTATTGTTGACTTTGTGCACAGTACTGTGATATACATGGCTGGGAAACAATCAGACGTGAGGCTTTCTAACTCGTTGTCATCTTTAGAGTCAACTAAGATTGTCATAGATAACAGAAACAAACGTTGTTTCTGTTATCTATGAAGATTGTGCTTAATTTGAGAATGTGTACGCCGCCGATTAGCAATGGAGGCTTTAGAAAAGAGCTTATTCTTCAACGGTATTGTTTTTTAATTGTCCGTCTATCTACAACAGTTTACTTTTAGAAACGGATTTAGACGAAATTTAATATTTTTGTTTTTGTTATTTTTTTAATGTTTACCATTATACACCATTCCGATATATCAGCAGTCAAAACATTAGCCTACTTTTTAACCAAGAATTTCTTTGATTTTTCATCCCGAGAATAAAAACCTACAGAGGGCAGAGTTACAGGGTTAGGTTAGCTATTAATAAAGTTAGCTAGGTAGGTTTTAAAAGAGGTAGGGCGCATTAAAGCAGCCTGTCTGGTGAAGTATCTCCACCTCTCAGAAAACCGCAGAGAAATAATAACTTTGATGTTGTGTTCCTGCGTATGAGTGAGGTCATCAGTAAGCTCCTAAGGCGTTGCTGTAATATCAGCAGCCGAGATGGCATCGCGCGAGTGATACTCAATGTATTACGAGCGTTCATAGGCTATGGTAACCGCTTTCCATCAGGTAGGCCGTATGCTTGTATACGTCGAGAGACGTTGTATAAAAAAAGGCTAGACTGAAGAAGTACCTCTTACCGCCTTACAGAAAACCGTATCCCTGGAGGACGATGGTTGTGGCCCCGGGAAGATTGTTTTGGTCCTGAAAATGAGTAAGGTCACTAGGAAGTTGTGGAAATGCTACTTCGTTAGCCGTCGTGTTGCAAGGTTCTACAGGTTTAGTAACCATTTTACAACTTGAAAAACGTAACAATGTCAATGCAAAAATAACCAGTTGAGAATGCGCAAGCTTGCATTGCCAGAGGAACACCTGGCTCATCAATTATACGAGTATAACAATTCAAATTTTATTTTTAATTTGTCGGCCATTTTGACCATGTTCCTTAAGAGATAGGAACGGTGTTCCTGAACATTCCTATTCTGCTTTTTTATGCTTAATCCGAATCTAAAGTAAAAATTCCAATATTAAAAAAAACGCACACACAGACAAACATATAGATTTCATATAGGAACGGTGTTCCTGAAAATAGTTATAAAATCAGACATTGATATACCGGTGTACACCATTTTGTATCCCAAGAATGCGGCAATAAAATTGAATAAGTGAAATTGAACCTTTTCAAACGAATATATAAGTAATACACAAGTGAATATTTAGACGTCTTGCAAGTCTAGACCGGCAAAACACTCTAGAGGTTCCCTCGTTCGACTACGAACGTGCCTAGGTTTAGAACATACTGTGTGCGAACTCAAGAAAATCGAATTTAAATTACTTTCACAACATTTTGTTGGAATACCTTAATACCGAATTCTTTAACAGAATTAATATAAACGCGAACGATATTGATATTCATTTTGATTTTTTAAAGAGGATTGCAATGACCATAAACAAATGCGTAACTGTTGTTCTCACTCTGAGTGAACCAATGATCACGCTGGAAGACATCTACCTAATGAAAAATACCATATTGTTTATTGGTATTATGTTTTGACGAGCTAGGTGGCACAGTGGTTAGTAATGTCCCTTTGAGACCAACGCTCGAGGGTTCGATTCCCATACTGGACAGACATTTGCGTGAACATGTGATTTTGTCTTGGTCTGGGGGTTTTTAAGAGAGGTAGGGTGCATCAAAGTAGCTCGTCTGGTCAAGTATCTGCATCTTACAGAAAACCGCAGTAAAATATCAACTCTCTGATGGATTGTTGCATTCCTGCGAGTGAATGAGGTCACCGGTCAGCTCCTAAGGCGTTGCAGTATTAGCAGCAGAGGTGGCATCGTGCTAGTGATACTTAATGTCTTATTAGCGTTTATAGGCTGCAGTACATCAGGTGAATCGTATGCTTGTATGCTACACAATATTGTATAAAAAATATATAAAATATAAAACAAGTGCATTGTTCTTTATTTTTGAAGCTGGGTAATAAAATTAATAAGAAAATACAAAATATTTTTATGAATAGGATGTTTCATGTTTGTGAGTTTGGGCTGACGTCAGGTCTTCTGTCGAAGTTCTTATCGTGCCTAGCCGGTACGATAGTTATTTCCCGAGAGTTAATTCAGATGGATTTTCATCTTCTTATCCAGCAGATGAATAAAAGCTGCTATCAATGGTAGCTGCTCTGATGGAACGGATATCAATGTAGGCGTTCCGCAAGGCTCTTTGCTATCCCCGACGCTGTTTTTGGTGTACCTGATGTGGCAACATCCGTTGGTAACATCATACCATTGGGCAGCATCTAAGCTTATTTTCCACTTTAATGATACAAAACATATATAAATAATAATATTTACATCTCCACTATTTTATTATGTTTACCTATAAGCAATTATGCAATGAAATTATGTAACAAAATATCCATTTCAAACCAGTTGTAATGAAAGAATCTTCAATCTGTCAATTATAGCGAGATGTACGGTGGGTGTCGCATTCTTTCGATATTCATACATTAAGTAGATCAGACTGAATACCGACAGGGGAACTGAAGGTTCATGCTCCCGAATGTCTTCTTCTTTTTCGCGTTATCTCGTTTCCAAATCCATTAGGATTGGCGGGGTCCGCTACCTAAGCCTAAGGATTTGGCGAAGACACTAATTTCATTTTTTTTATATTTTTATATACTTAATCTCCGCCCCGGGAGGCTGAACCGCCAGCCTGTGTAAAGTCTCTGTTGCAGTGATCGTGCCGGAGAAGGTGACTGGGGTGGACCCGGCTGCTGCAGCAGGAGGAGACCAGGAGGAGGCCCTTCCGCCCGCCACGCTAGCAAACCGCTTAACTCGCACTGTACTCTAGTGAAAGACACCGCGCTTTTTTCCTATACGCTGTCCGTTCACCGACTTCTCAAGTTTTACCTCATCACGAATATGGCAAAAGAGAAAAAAAAAATGGTTTCACAGCGGCCACCCTCTTCACAACTTATGTGGACTTTTGCAACATCAGGGGTTTACACTCGAAATCAACGCAGTCGATCATCACTTGGAGACCGCGCGGCCGACCATTCTTTTCCTCACGGAGACACGAATGTCCTCAACGGCCGACACTTCTTATTTACATACCCCGGGTACAAACTAGAACACTTATTTGTGCGTCGTGCAGTTAGTACGTTCGGGAGGATATTGGTTGACTTGAAGACAGGCACATCTCGGTTTTATGGGTACGTATGGATTATGGCGGCCACAGCCCTACGCTTGCCTTTACAGGTCCCAGAGCGATGATGAAGGCACAGTTCGTTTATTCCAGCACCTGCAAATGGCGAGTGGCTTGGCTCTCGGTGCACTGATTACACGGGGAGATCTGCTCATGAATTTGCTGTAGTCTATGGTTTCTCCCAACTGGTTCATTCTCAAAAGAGAATACCAGATGTTAGAGGACCATATAAGCTCTCTACTGGACCTTCTGCTGACCACGTCTACTACTACCGAATTAGTCGCCGTCGTCCGGATGAGTATAAAGTCTCAGTGGATGCGCCGCTTGGCTCGTTGGATCACTGTCTCATCCAGACCCAAGTGCCCTACTCAGATCTCAACCCATTTCTGTGCAATCGCGGTGGCTGCGGCGATATTGGATGCCATGGAATGCTACATACCCAATCGCCTAGTAGTTACTGCAGGAGTCAAAAAGCGACCATGGTTTAATTGGCATTGTAGAAAAGCCAACCTTCTTTAGCAGGCTGCTTACAAGGCTTGGACGACGGCGCGTGTTAATGGGGATCCCGATATCTCTATTTTGAAGCGCAAACTGAATGCTGCCTCGAGGTTCAGTAACAAGGTGATAGCTAGAGCAAAATTCAATTTCGTTGGCAGAGATGGCGAGGAGCTTGCGAGCCTTCCCTCTGGGAGCCGTGCTTTCTGATTGCTCGCTAAAGCTGCCGAGGGATATTTCTGTCAATCTTCCATGCCAACACTGCGAAAATCGGATGGTAGTTGGGCCCATAGCGCCAAGGAGAAAGCCGATTATCTCGGTAATCTCTTTGCGTCTAACTCGAATATGAATGACGAGGGAGTTGTGCCACCTACCATCCCGAGGTGCGGTAGTTCACTGCCGGAAATCTCCATTACCCAGCGAGATGTCCGGCCGGCATTATGCTCTCTCGACATTCATAAATCAAGTAGGCCAGACGGTATACCGGCAGTGGTGCTGAAGTGCAAGTCAAGTGCTTGCACCCGGTGCCCAAAGAGGGCGATAGATCAGACTCATCGAATTACAGGACTATTGCTACAACCTCCCTTCTCTTCAAGGTGATGGACCGTGTGATAAACACACGACTCCGGGCATACCTAGAGGATCACGACTTAACCCTTCGAAACCCGGGTGGTCATATATGACCGCGAAATGTATGGGAAAACGTATATAACGGGTTCTGACGGCTATCAGCGACCGTCAATACAGTTTCCGTCACGGTCGCTGGACTGGTGATCTTCTAGTGTATCTCACACACCGCTGGGCTTCGGCGATTGAAAGTCGAGGTAAAGCATTGGTAGTCAGCCTAGATATGGCAAAGGCATTCGATGGGGTCTGGCATCGGGGTCTTCTATCGAAGTTACCATCGTACGGGCTGCCCGAGGGTTTGTGCAAATGGATTGCCAGCCTCTTATCCAACAGATGCATAAAAGCCGTGGTTGACGGTGGCTTCTCCGATAGTATGGATATCAATGCTGGCGTCCCTCAGGGCTCTGTACCGTATACGACGCTGTTCCTGCTGCATATCAATGATATGTTATCAATTGAATCATTCATTGTTATGCGGACGACAGCACCGAGGATACTTGTAGAATGAACTCCCAGCTGAGGTTTTCCCAAGGGACTATAGCATGGAGTTCTTCAAGAAAGGTGTGAAGAGGTTTTTACAAGGTCGACAACGCATGAATGACATCCCTGGTGTTGCAAATGTCCATAGGCTACGGTAACTGCTTACCATCAGGCAGACCGTACTCCTGATTTCCACCTTATTCATAAAAATAATGGATTGCATAAAAATAATGGATTTAAAACAATTAACAAAATCTAGAACAAGATATGGGAATAAACTCCACGTTCCCACTCAAAAAATAAACTTTTTTCAAAATAATGCTTACAATATTACCATTGAAATATTTAATCGACTGCCTGAAAGATGTAGAACATTAATCATACACATGTTTAAAAAAAAATTATGTAGTAAATTATTTTTGAAATTTGGTCGATAAATTGGCACGAAATCTCAAGACTGATATACATAAAAGAATTATTTTAATTACTCGTGACTATTATTGTTACAATTTTGGCCTAATGCCAAGCAAATCTTTTTTATTATATAATTAGATTAATATTTAATGCTACTTTACAATTTACACCCTGACATATCGGCAGAATAAGAACGGTTTTTAACCATCAAGGAAATAACTTATTGAGAACCTGAGACCGATATTACGTAGTAACATTCCCCGCTACGGATCGTGGATAAAGTAAAACGCGTGGCTCTTATTGGCTAGATCGCGGTTTAACATCGCGCCACTTATCGGCTTATTGGTTAAAATATTCTCTGAATGGTCAGCAGCCCTCAATCGCTGAGATATTAAGGATTCTGGTGTTTTCTTTTAAGGTTGACACTTTAAAAACAAACACGCCTGCAAAATCCAAAACCTGGACGAGCAGATATTTTCGTGTTTTTTTTATAGGTCTAGAAGTCGAATAATGCATGTAATACACCTGATAGTAATCAGTTACAATGCTCGAAACGGTCTCTTTAATACTGTAAGTATGAAATCCTCTCCAAGCTCCAATCTCTGCAACGTACATACGTCAAAGAACAACAGTCAGGTTTACTTAGAACTAACTCTCTAGAACCTCTTAGAAAAAGAATATGCTTTATCATATAGCATTTTGCTTTGTATTATGTAAAACCATTTGTAATATGCGTACATGTCATATGGGTCCGATTTCTGCAGAAACCCCTCGTTAAACCTACTACGTACTTCTATTAGAAAATGGCTGTTTATCTGCATGTACGAGCATATTTGTAGAACACTCTGACTTAACTCTTACACTGTGATACCACAGTACATGTTTTCCATTATTTGCATTCTTGTGTTTACTGAGAATTTAATATTCTAAGTACACTATTTTTCTTACATATTGTTTATTTGAATATGCGAGAACGGTCTCTCTAACCTTGTTCTATCTATAACTTTACGCCAAATCTTGTGGTATGCAGAGAGCATCGAACGCCACATGACCGATCCTTATACACCTTACTCACTTCTTTAACATTCATAGCTCTTCTCATGTACGCTCGCTGGCTTCTAAGGATCCTGACTTCACCTTCTGATAAAATATGATCAATTTGGCCATAGTAGATAAGTATTGGCCTTCCTCGGCTCCTACATCCTTCTACTTTCGCGTTGTATTCTGTCCCGCAATCTTTCGACATGTCTGAACCAACAGAACATCTCTCTTCTTATTTTAATAACCTTGTTAAATATATTTTCTGTCTAAAATCTATATAAAAACTCAATATTAGATGCGCGGTGTGTCTGCGATTTCTAAACAAATCGACTGTTTGAAGAGGTGAGATCTAGTTCTATCAATTAATACCCTTTTTCTTTATTCTATATGTCTCTTGCGACGTAAACGGAGAGACCCAAGCACATGACCCGATTCTGATCTCACTTCTCTAACATTTATAGCTCATTTCGTGCACGCACGCTTCTTACTCGTATATTATCTTGTGATAAAATGCCACCAATTTGATCACGATAGGCGAGTCTCAGTCTTAACGTGAAGGTATTTTCATTCTTCTGAGCTCTCGTGCAGACAAAAAGGATTTACGAATTTTGAAGTAGAAGTCTAGTACAATTCGTCTTTATCACCAGTGTATTATGGGCTAAGATATTCTGAAAAATATATTTGCTTTATGACAACTAAAAAATGCGTTAGAACGCGGGCGGCTGTTTCATTTTTCCTATTTATTTATATAAGTAATTGGACATACGACGTATTTCCATAGATCTATCTATCTATAACTTCACGCCAAATCCCTTACGGGGTAGGCAGAGAGAACCGAGCGCCACATGACTCGATCGTTATTTCCATAGATATCGGAATAAAAACCATTAAAGTCAAATATCAGGTAAAATGTGTTGTAATCTAAACGGTGTTCAATGAGACGAGGTAAAATGGTAAACACTCCGGCCTTTACTGAATGTCATTACAAATCAAGCGATAAATACTGTCGCTAAGTGTCTGCAATCTTTAAATTTTGGTACGGGAGGCATGTCTGTATATAAATTTGTCACATTTGGCAGGTCAAGTAATGCTTGTGAGGTTTAGGTGACAGTTAATTAAATTTTAACAGTTACTAATAACCAAGCAACAAATCTTATGAAATATGCCTGTTGAAATAAGATACGTGACAATATTACATATTTAGTAACGACGAGACAGACCTTTAATTACAATCTGCTTATACACACATCAAAAGTGTCTAGGGATCAAGCATTTTTATGCGGATTTCTTGAGATTGAGATGTGGCTTTGTAATAAATTTATGATTTTATAAATTTATATGGATCCTTTTTGGTGCATTTCATAATTTGAAACAGGAACTGT
The DNA here is from genome assembly GCA_947507595.1 of Pyralis farinalis. Lineage (NCBI taxonomy): Eukaryota > Metazoa > Arthropoda > Insecta > Lepidoptera > Pyralidae > Pyralis > Pyralis farinalis. The sequence continues at coordinate 9,765,389 of OX382258.1, read as the reverse complement.
CAATCAAATTCGAGTAAAAGATGAAAATGCAGCTGTCAATATTTTCCCTATAAAAACATACAACGCATTGAAGACATTATTAGTGCTACTGTTTCCCTACTACTGATTAAAACCAACGTTATTATGGAGCGGCGACGTCATTTAAGCAGGGAAGAAATGCTCAGAGCCGTGGGAATGATAGAAGCTGATTCCCGGCAACGTACTGTGGCTTTAGCTCTGAATACAAGTCAGAGTGTTATCAGTCTACTTTGGACACGTTACCGAAGCACTGGTACCGTGGCTGAGCGCCATCGAGGACGGTATCGCTGCACCACACGGAGACAAGACCGATACATTCAAATCACAACTCGAAGAGCTCCAACAATAACCGCCATGATGTTAGCCGTGACGCTTCATCACTCTTCAGGGAACTTAATTAGCGACCAAACAGTCAGAAACCGCTTGCATGAAGTGAACCTTCATTCCCGAAGACCGCTAAGGGTACCACCTATAGCAATGCACAATCGTAGGATTCGATATCAATGGGCTCTTGAACACAGAAATTGGGCAGAAGAACAATGGCGTTTCGTGTGCTTTTCTGATGAGTCTCGTTTTGGTATGAGACCGGATACAAGACGTATACGACACTGGAGAACCCCTGGACGCCAACAGCGATTAAAATCCTGCCAGGAAGTCCATCCTTATAGTGGTGGAACCATCATGGTATGGGCGGGTATTTGGATCGGCGGAAGAACTGAGTTGATTTGGATCAGAGGCAACCTCAACGCTCAAATTTATGCTGAGACGATTGTATCAGACGTCATCGTTCCTCTACAAGTGCAAATCGGTCCCTTATTTCAGTTAATGCATGATAATGCACGACCGCACACCGCAAGAGTTGTAAGACAGACTCTCGCCGCAGCTAACATCAATGTCATGCCCTGGCCTGCTCAGTCGCCAGACTTGAACCCGATTGAGCATGCATGAGATATGCTACAGAGAAGAGCTCTGCCGAATATGGAGGGTATCCAGTCGCAAGAAGACATTTTTTTGTTGTTGCAACGAACATGGGCGGCCATTCCACAGCGTGATTTGGATGAACTCATTTTGAGTATGCCAAACCGATGTTCTTGTGTTGTTAGTGTTCGCGGTAGAAACACGGATTATTAATTGTTTAAGTTACCCAATAAAATTTTAAAGAAAACTGTTATTTCAGTCTTTTTTTCGAACTTTAATGTTAGTGGTTCAAATGTCAAAAATCCCTTTATTATGAAAATGGCAAATTTCTTTATTAATGCAAAGGTGACTTGGTTTATCGTTACTGTAGACTTTATTTGATGAATCCTTAAAGAAAATTTTAATTAATATCAATCAGGAGAAAAGTTATTGCAAAAATATATGTTGATCCCTAGACACTTTTGATGTGTGTATAAGTAGGGCAATATTATATTGTTTATCTATCTATTAAAATAAAGTATGCTAAATAAAAGAGTCGACAGCCTACTGGTGGTAACGCGATGAGGAATAAGACTACTATCTTAATAAAAATATGTTGTTCACCCCTAAAGGTTCGTTTACATTCTTTATTTCGGCTACCTGAACGCACTTTAAGTTTATTTCTGAGTAACAATATAAATAGAAAATGATTAATTATTGTATACTACAAGCAACCTACAGTCAATGAATCTAAGAAAATATAAATACACGAGTGGATGATAAAACTACTATTATTATATTAAATATGGAAAGGTCTAGCAGTCCAATAAATCCAATAAAGTGTAACCAGTATTTTATACAATTACTACCAGTTGAAGGTGAATAAAACATTATTATGCGCACTTACGCTAATTTTCAGCAAAGTGACTAACGTATACAATACTAATTTAGGTCATTTGGCATGTTATCACAATGACAATTTTATATTTTTTCACATTATTAATTTTATTATTTGCTTTTTTTCGAGGATTTTTGATCGAGGATACTCGTGGCATATTTTAAAGAAGTCTAGAATTCAAGTAATTGTATTTAAATAATATGTAATTAAAGTAAGTGGTTTTCTGTGAGGTGGAGGTACTTCCCCAGACGGGCTGCTTTGCTGCGATTAGTAGATTAGGAAACGGGATAATGCTAGGAAGAAACAATAGTTTGCAGATGGACAAATACGGGTAGTAGTACAGTACAACAATTTTTAGGAAACAAAGTATTCAAATGTTCGTTTAACTAAACATTGGTAACATAAGAGTGAGTTGCCTAAGTAAAGTGTTAATAATAGTAAGGTTTTATTAATTACAAAGTAATTAGCTGCTTTTATAGAAAAATTTCAGTTAGAGAGAGATAGTTAAAAATTACCACAAGATGTTCTGATATCGTTAAGATGTATATTGAGCAGCCGCTTCTAGTTCGAAATCAGACCCAAAACCCAAATTGACCCAACATTTCACTAAATGTCCCGGACATCAGTCTGTATATCAGATTGCCTTTAATTACGGTAGACTCGAAGAATCATGAATATAGTTATAGTGGGCTCTCACATAAATAAATTTGTCAGTAGCTTAGCTCTGCCGTTTATACAGTTCAGGTAAATTGACTGCCGTGCTGAGCGCCTCTTTTATTCCAGCTACTTGCACAGCTTTATGCCATATGGAAACTGTTCAAAGAAATAAATATCCTCACCGCTGACTCTTAATATAATAAACAACATAATGTAGCGTAGTATTTACATACGTAAAAATATAAAGTCACAATTTTCAAAATTCAATGAAATTCGTCTTATGGTGCTCGGTTCTTTCTGCCTACCCCGCAAGGGACTTGGCGTGAAGATATACATACATACAATGAAATTCTTAGAAGCAAGAATAAGCTGCGTATGTTGGTATTATCGTCTTGCTAAGACTGGTAGATCACCTGTTGTAAATTGTATTCGATTGTATGACAAGTTCAACTTGAAAATACACATTTAAAAATGGAACTGTATGATACTCGTATATATCGAATTATAGAATCGATGCAATCGGACTGAAAAATTCAGCGTGTGCCTTAATTTTATTGTATTATATTGTTATTATACTGCTGTAAAAAATAAATTTACTATAATATTGATATTATTTTGAAAAGTATACATTTTGAAAAATAACCTATATTCTTCACCAATGATCGTGACTCTTATGTTTATTCTCCCTACGACTTCGACTCTACATGATAACGACCAGTTATCACTTCGAGGTATATGTATTATAAATTGTCTACTTACATAACGAAACTATACAAAACAAATAAATAGAAAAGGAAGACAAAACTTAGTTATAAGCTAATACAATTTAGTAGATCGCACGGCGTTCGACAAACAAGCAAGTAATCAAATATTTGTTCCCGCAACCGCCCACGGCGCACCGAGCACCCGCCGCGCCGCTGCCGTGGTACTAACGCGCTTTTTCATTATTTCCAACAGAAAAGATTCCTTTCAAGCGTTCATCATCTCTTTGAATATTATAGAATAACTTATTTAAAGTCATATTATTATAACAATTACATTTAAACAATAAGATTGTACGATATCACAATTGTGATTGTTGTAGCATCCGTAGCCGAACTAGGTTTGACATCTGTATTTCAGCGTATTCCGCCACTCCCTGTAGAGAAATAATCATAAAATAGCACGCAAATTACAATTCTCTACCCAAGATTCTTAACACACATAAAAAAAGATACTATTTGCGTTATCACAAATTGTATAATACATATTTTGTGTATTAATTTCATTTATCTGTACTCGTAGTTATGCACAATTGGATAGCGTTATGCAGAAATGATCCAATCCAGTTGAAAGCTAACTACACTAACAGTGTAGTTAGTTTTCAAGTTATTTTCAAGCACAATAAAATATTAACGAAACAGTTGGAAAGTATAATTTACATTTATTTAAATTAATTGTGATAACAAAAAGAAATAACATGTATATCAAGAGGAAAGTGATTTCCTATTTTCAAGTGAATTATTTAAATTAGGGTGAACTGGATAATTCTTGCATAACACGGTCCAATTTGGAAACTATTATGTATTCTTCCCAATAGTCGAGTGACGACTGAATATACTTGTGCATTTCTCTCTCTCTGCTCGGCTCTGTAGATTTCTATATCAAGGATTCTAATGTTGTTAACATGCCATGTTTTTTGGTTTATTACTTACTAGCTACCCATCCCGGTTTCGCACGAGTAATCCAATCACTACCACACTTCACAGGATCACCCTCTGGGCTAATCTGAAGATTTTCTGAAATTTTCATCAAAATCGAGTCCATAGAGCACGAACATACTTACATTGATTTTATTTATATAGCTTTTTTATAGAATACTTTATAACATACATTAATGATATTTTTTTATACAATATCTGGAAGTATACAAGCATACGGCTGATGTTCAGTAGTTACAGTAGCCTATGAACACTTCCGATACAGCGTATTGCCATCCCTGCTGCTGACACAATAACTATTCACTAACATACTGGTAACCTAATATTAACTAGCTCGGTGGCGCAGTGGCGAAACGCGCTGTTACGTTATTTTGACACCAACGCTTGTGGGTTCGATTCCCACACAGGACAAACATTTGTGTGCATGCATGCATGAATATGTCTGTTTGTCTTGGTCTGGGTATTTTTAAGAGAGGTACGCACATCAAAGCAGCCCGTCTGGGTAAGTCACTGCACCTCATACAAAACCGCAGCCAAATAACAACTCCCTATAGGATTGTTGCCTTCCTGCGTGTGAGCGAGGTCACCAGTATTGCTCTTATAGAGTTGCTGTGCTAGCAGCAGAGGTAGCATCGCGCGAGTTGTACCGTAATGCATTGCAAGCGTTTATATGCTACGGTAACCGCTTTACATCAGGTGGGCCGTATGCTAGTAATATAAAAAAAACCTGACTCACTCGAAGAGATAACGCTAAGAAGAAGATTCACAGTAACTTTACCTAAAGAAGTAAAATGTATGCCATAGTCTGCTCTCGATCATTGGCATACAAATAATGGCCCTAAAACAAGCTTTGATAGATGTCTGGAATCCATCCTCATGGCGCGTTGCAATCTCAAGATTGGATATTTATGAGGTCGACGTGTAGGGTTCATAAATAAATCCATATACGCCGTTGGTCGAATGTTATTACACTCAACTGTACTTTGAAATGTAACTAATTCACATCAAAGTAGCCCGACTAAAGAAGTACCTTCGCCTCACAGAAAACCGCAGCCAAATAACTCTACTACATGCATATAAATATATAACTATAAATACTAAACCAATATATATATTTGTTTGTCTGGACCGATTGTAAAGAGGCTTTCGCTGGCAGATAGCTGATATTATAAGGAGTAACTTAGGCCACTTTTATTTTAAGAAATCTTCTATCCCACGCGGACGAAGTCGAGGGCGGCTGGTATGGTACATACTGTATTGCTTTCTTTTTGACATAGCATTAAAAGACGTCTGATATTAAGATTCAGAGGGCAGTCCTTGCCTCAGGCCCTTTCTCTATTGGCAATGTGTAAATAACTGACCTCATATAAAGTTATGTACCTACACACTTTATAATAGTACTAGCTGTTGCCCGCGGTTTTCTCCGCCTTTTAGCGGGGTGTTAAATGCATATAAACTTCATCAAAAATTGGGCCATAATATCTAAAAAAAAGTTCTAATTCGACTGGTAGATCCAGAGCTTAGCGCATTGAAACAAATTTCTTTGTTTTGTAAGTTCTTGCGCCTTATATATATATTAGTATATATTATTATGCATACGGGTGCTTAGTAATAAATGAATCCTAACTCAATCTAAAATTTGGCCGAGCTTTTAATCGTGTCAGCTATCGGATATTATTACTCAAGCTGTGCGACTACGGGATTAGAAGTAAAGCCCAAAATTAAATTTCATGATATTTAAATAACAGTATTCAGACCGTTGACATAAATGGGGTTAAATATAAAGGCAGTAATACAGAAAAATAAAGATAAACAGACATACACATAAATTAAAAATTACTAAGTAATCAAAAGTAATGTTGAGTAATGGTGAGGATTGGTATTAAAATGTTTCTTCGTGCAATAATAATCAATATAAAACAGCAAAACAAAAGTTAATGAAGGAAACCTCGTAACCCACCTAATACAAGCTTTTATGCGGCCTGTGCTGTATACTGAAATGGCTAGAACAATTATGACATTAAAACCACTCGCCTTGAAGGCTGTATCTTTATTAGTACTAAAGTTGTAAAAAGTTATAACGATGAAATCATTTCAGTATTAATGTTTGAAGAAAAATTAAATATGTAAACTTGGTGATTACACTCGTAATATAATTAGGGAAACAATCAATTAATATACCGGGAGGAAAAAAACAAATATATGAAATATACATCAAAAAGGTAAAAATATCTAAAAAGGTCTGTCGCCAACACCCTTCGATAACCCTTTATCTACAAGGCAATGTACGAAATTTACTACGAAATACTACGCATTACACAATTGTACATAAAATAATTTAGGAGTACAGCTAAGAGCAGATCACGCTTAACATGCGACGTTTATTGTATCTCATACGTACGACTTACGAACGGTATACGGGTTAAAGTGTTACGCTTAACGTACACTTAACTGTACCTACCTATCTCATGGATATAAGGCTTAAACCAAATAAAAGATAGGTACATAATTTTAAAACCAATGTCCAAACAAATCTCCATTTCGGTGTGAAAATGAGTCTCGAACTCGGAGCGTATTTTCTTGTACAATTACATGAACTCTCACTTTACACTATTATAATTATCTGTGGTTATCTGTGGGAAGCTGCCCGTCCGCGGTCTTTCAGTGAGCCGCGCGAATCACCTGAGTTGCGCCGCATCGGTGTCAATGGCGCGGTCGGCCAGCGCCACGGCATGTGTTTTAATTATTTTTTTTCACCTCTGTTAATAACATAATTAAACTCTGTAGCAAATTACCTAATAATTACGAGTATATAATAATAGGATATAACTTATTTTGGAGTTATTAGTGAGATTTTTATACTAGGAAAATAATTATCTGTTCTAAGTGGGTAAATACCTATGGTGTACTTACTGTGCAAATACTCGTAGCAACTCCCCAAGAGCTTACTAGTAACTCGCACCTCACAGGAATACAACAACCCTCTAGCAAGTTTACATTTGGCTGCAGTTTTCTGTAAGGTGAAGAAAGTGTTTCTTATATCTATTCCTCCACCAACGATTAAATATTTAATTATGGTGCTAGATACATATGTGTGAGTGGGTAGACCCCAAAAAAAACACAAACGCTTGAAAAAAACGAGTAAACTTGGATTCAAATTCACTTCATAAATTTTGATTTTTTTTTATTCTCAAATGTTTATTTCCCTCCAAGTATGGAATGTAGAATAACAACACTTAATATTGAGATCTTTTCTGTGGAGCAATAAAAGACGTATAATATTAAGATTCACAGGGCAGTCCTTGCCTCGGGCTCCACGGACCCTATTGATCTATGGGCGTCCTTGTACCATGTACTTATATGCTTATATACGAGCTATGTAACATATATATTTATTTATACATTATTTCTTCATTTAGTCCGCTACTTCATCCACACGTATTTCGGTGTCTCATAATGTCCCATAATTCTAAAAATAATTTTAATCTTTTCTTGATAGATGATAGTCATCAAAATAACCAAAGAGAGGTAAGGCACATGGAAGCCGGATTGTGGATGTATCTCCACATTACAGAAAACTGCAGCCAAATAATAATTCACTGGAGGGTAATCTGTTGTAGAGTTGCTGTGTTAACTTCATTGATAGGATAACTATTTTACATTACAGATACACTATATTTGCCGATGATACTTCTTTTATTTTTATATTTATAAAATTTTATGTTAATGTTGATAATATTAGCAGGGACGGCAAGTTGCGAATGGTACTTTAAGCATTGCATACTTTCATAGGCTACCGTAACCGTTTTAAAAAAAACAACTCCCTGGATGGTTGGCGTGTTCTGAGAATGAGTGACTACCAGTAAGGTCCTGGCGAGTACCTGTTTTAGCAGCGAAGGTGGCAACGCGTGTGCGATACTCCCGCCTCCCGCGAGCCTAATAATGTAATGCATTGCAATCATTTATAGGCTACACACAACAAACATTTTACATCAGGTGGGCCGAATAATTGTATACCTCCATACATTTTATTTATAATTTAGTTTATTAATACAGGATAAAGAAAGTCCTCTATTTCAAATATATATATTGTTTTTATACTACGTCGGGAGGCATACAAGCATACGGCCCACCTGATGTAAAGCGGCTACCGAAGCCTATTAATGCTTGCGATATATTCAGTTTCACTCGCGCAATGCCTCCTCTGCTGCTTAAACAGTAACTCTTTGGGAGCTTACTGGTGACCACACTCACCCGCGTGAACACAACAACCCTCTAGGGAGTTGTTATTTGACTGCGGTTTTCTGTGAGGTGGAGGTACTTCCCCAGGTGGGCTGCTTTGGTGCGCCCTACCTCTCTTAAAACATCCAGACAAAGACAAACAGACATCTTCATGCACACAAATGTTTGCCTTGTGTGGTAATCGAACCCACGAGCGTTGGTGTCAAAGTCGCGTCATTCACGACTGAGCCACCGAGCTCGTCAAAAATTAATTACATTAGCGAAATCATGTTTCATCCACATCTAAAAGTTACAGTCAATATTGACGTATTATTGATCCTGCCTTAAGGCTAGACATACCTGAACCACTCGATCTGGTGGAGGCTGCTAACCTTTTGTCTAACGATATTTCGCTGCATCAGGAAGCTTAGCTATTTATTGGAAAACATTTTGGAGCTGAAAACGATTTACCGACATCGGAAGCCTTTTCACTCCTAAACACAAAAGACAAAGCTTAAACGAATCTGTTTTTTAAGAGTTCAATAAATGAAGTCTGGCTGAAACAAGATTAGTGCTCAACGAGATTTTTTTTTTTTTTGCAATCTTGACGAGCTCGGTAGCGCAGTGTCACTTCGACACCGATGCACGTGGCTTCAATTCCCACACTGGACAAACATTTATGTGCAAGAATTTGTCTGTTTGTCTTGGCTGGGTGATTTTTAAGAGAGCTAGAGCTCATCAAAGCAGCCCATCTGGGGAAGTACCTCCACCTCACAGAAAACCGCAGCTAAATAACAACTCCCTAGAGGGTTGTTGTGTCCCTGTGGGCGAGTGAAGTCACCAGTAAGCTGCTAAGAAGTTGCTGGGTTAGCAGCAGAGGTGGCATCGCGCGAGTGATACTTAATATATTGCAAGTATTCATAGGCTACGGTAACCGCTCCGACTTCGCACGACTCATTAGGGTACCAAACTTGGCAGTATCTAGTCTGAAGATTGCCTGAAAATTTCATCAGGATTAGTCAAATCATTTTGTCCACAGACCATACATCGAATTTTATATATGAGATTCCATGAGGATTGTCCTGTCTCTGCGATTATGTTATTTTCATTTTATACAACAGCCAACAGGAGGCATCCAAGAATAAGACTGCCGCACCAACCGCGACACCGCAATGGTCGCGTACGGTGCGGTTCCAGAGAAGTTTTCTTTCGAGAACACTGAAGCTGTTGTATGAGCTCCCAGCCGAGGTTTTTCCAGGGGACTACAGCATGGAGTTCTTCAAGAAATGCGTGAAGAGGTTTTTAGAGGGTCGGCAACGCATGAGTGAAATTGGTGTTGCAAATGTCCATAGGCTACGGTGACTGTTTAACATCAGGCAGGCCGTATGCTTGATTGCCACCTTAGTGGTATAAAAAAAAAGACCGATGTGAAGTGGCCACCATAGTCAATGAACTGTTACAATACGTTAGCGATACTTAACGTATTGCAAGCGATCATAGCTACGGTGACCACTACCACTGTACGTCTGTATACGTATAGTATAAGCCGTATAAAAGAAACGATTGTACCGACGTTGTATAAAAGAAAATCCTTTTCGTCTCTGCAGTACCTTCAAAGCTTCTTCAACTGGACTAAAAGACCGAGACTACCAATTTTATTTGCAACTAGCGGCCCGCCCCGGCTTCGCACGGGTGGACATTTTTTTTTAAACATTTTTGGATAAACGAAGAGTAAATGTATCTTTAGAGAGTTTTTTAAATAGTTTTTCTTAAGTAGCTTTTTTCAGACAAATTACTTTAAGTGGTACGTATTTAGTGGTATTTAATTTTTTATTAGTTTTTATCCATAACCCTAATTACAATCGGAAAGTTTATTTTTTATTTATTTATATTGTTTTTAGTTTTATTTGCTGCTTGCCGCTGCCACGCGCCGTGGCCGCCGGTGTCGCAAGCAAGGGATTGAAACACAGAACAAAATCCGTAATATCTTTGGAATGGAATGTCCGATTTCGTTAATTCAAAGAGTAACCTATAGGCATTGAAACAGTCTTGAATACGAAATGATTTATTTGTATAAGGGTTAATACCAAGGTACGAATAATGTGGCCTAGTTTGTACCGGCGTTACTATAGCATATTTTAACATGAAAAAGTAGTTATTGTGACGAAACTGTAATAGTTAGACATATGGTATCGCGGACTTTTTTGTAGATATTGATATCCTCTATAAAACTGTAGTACATTACTTTGCTCTATTGTCAATAGTTTCAGCAGCGTACGCGGTATAAGAATTTTTTGGTATCTTTTTCACACATTATCGAAGTTTTCATACGGATCCCTAACTATTTTCAAAATATTTTGTAGCCTATGTTAATCATTTATATTGTAGCATTCTAATGGTGAAAGAATTTTTGAAATCGGCCCAGTAGTTTTTGAGTTTATTCATAACATACATACAAATCTTTCCTCTTTATAATAATAGTATAGATTTGATCTATCCTGCTTTGTGTGCTTCCGCCACCAATTAGTTCATGCGTACTCTACCGTTAGCAGATGCAACATGCCATCGCTGCCATGGCTGCTCCGGTTATCTCTACCTCGGCTGCTGTGGTCGACCTCCCGATTGCCCGCCATTTGGAACAGAAACCGCATGAATCCATTGCTGCGGCACTGTATCTATTACAGCGCCTGAGGATGTTCGATCATCATGAAGGAAACACCGATGAAAGCGATTTTATTTAGTAACCAAATTCACCGCCACGGATCGGATGTAAAGTAGAATGCGCGGATCTTATTGGCTAGTTCATAATCGCGATAGTGGTACTTATTGGCTTATTGGTTAGAATTCCCATTTGTCAGTAGAATCGAATCGCTGAGATATTTAAATGCTAAAACACGACGTTTTTGTGGCCGCGGGGTGCCGGCATGTGCAGTCACGTGGTTTATTGTTTTGTGTACATATGTACGGTATTTTTAAATCAGGCACAATTATTGTTGCACAGTTAATTGCCTTTTGTAAGTATAAAAATGTGCGGTGTCTCTAAATTTGACGGCATTTATAAATACCTTGTCCTTACTACTTGGTACTATTGAATTTTCACTGAATACGCTCGCCTTTTCTGAATATTTATGAAAATAAATCAGATGTCAGTTGCAATCATAAACAGAATAAAATCTCTTCTGTATCCGATAAAGGAACTTGGTATTCTCAGTAGTTTTTTAGTACCTTTGAAGAAACTTCGGAGGCAAGTACAATACTTCCTCCGAAATAACAACTAAAGGCACTTCTTCTTCCTAGCGTTATCCTGATTCCTAATCGATTATAATTGGCAGGCTCCGCTGCTTAAGTCTAAAGATTTAACGCACATACTATTTTTACATAGAGCGAAAGTACTGAGACCTCCACAACCCACAGGGAAATCAAACCTTTCTTAGGTTAAGTCACACGGAAAGGTTATGTCTCACGAAATATAATGTCTAGGATGGGCGGGCTTCCTCACAATATTTTCTTTTACTACTGAGCAAGTCATAATCACAAATATGTACATAAATTCAAAAATATGAATATAGTGGTATTCGAACCACGGACTAGACGATTAATAGGCCGGTTCGTTACCCACTGAGATATCACTGCTCGAACTACTAAATGAACTGCTGAGAACAAAGGCTTCACCAATGCTGCCCTCTACCTACACGCCATTCAGCAATGAATGAGTTCGCGCTGAAAATATAATAGCCCGATTAAATTCTCCACATAATCGGCTTTCCCAACTGAAATGCGTGAGTAACCCATTTTTTTATTTTTTTTATCAGGTTCTGAGAGTTTTAATAATAGCCCGCTCACTGATAAATCAGACCGTGATCTATATCTAGACGTACGTACGATTTCAGAATAGGGTATTATCCTTATTGCAGTTCAGCTGAATGTATTCAGTGAATGTAAGGTCACGTGCGCACCCTCCGGTCAGGCGCATAATACTAGTGTAATACAATACTAGGGCCGGCACTAAACTGGTATAAGTATTGCAACTCGGACCGACGTTTGGGACTCGCGCCGAGCATACTGATGCATCCCCTGACGACGAGCTAGGAAATATACAGTACACGGTAAATGGATGTGGCTTTTGTGCTTGTAAGAATCTTGGTCTGGGTGTTTTTGTGAGAAGTAGGGCGCATCAAATCCCGTCTGGGGAAGTACCTCCACCTCAAAGAAAACTATATAACAACTCTCTGGACGGTTGTAGTTCCTGCCAGTGAGTGGGGTTACCACTATAGCTCCTAAGGCGTTGCTGTGTTAGCAGTTGAAGCGTTATCGCGCGAGTGATACTTAATGTATTGCAAACCTTCGTAGGCTACCGTAACCACTTTACATCAAGGATGCCGTATGCATCTATTCGTCCCAACATCGTATAAAAAAGAAATACGTGAAGGTCCATCCACTTGCACTCATCACAGAGATACTAGGTCTTTTTTCAATCAAACGGGCTTAGAGCGAACTGCACCTGATTTTTATACGAGTATAAAGATAAAAAATCTTTATTTGCCGCCCTCACGAGCAATTACCCATCTTTATTGTGTCATATTAAATTATAGACCGTTACTAAACATTATTTTATAAAATAATAAAGTACCATAAGACTGTAGGTATATTGTATTTTTCATATCTATCCTACCAGCATTTCGAAAATTAACTTTGAAGAATAAGAGATGCTGAAAAACACTGCAATTTAGATCTTTTTTCAAATCAACAATTAAATATTGCAATAAAATTATATTTACATGAATAAAGATGTCAAATGATAAAATTATAGAAACATGATTACCAGTGCTGTGCTGTGCAGTGTGAACTTATGTACAATATTTATAATATATATCTTGACAAATACCTGATCCATTCTACAAGTCGCAATCTTCACTCGATGACACTAACTTCACTACTTTATTTGTGAGAGGTGAGGCTCGCTGAAAGTGAGATAGTTCACTCCACTTTAACGGGACCATTGGCATCCACGACACGTATGTACGGACTTTTTAACTTTACTTTTCTATACTTTAAGTGATTATATGTTCGTCATGATTGTCTGGCGATCCAGAAGGAGTTTATGGACCTTGCAAAACGTTTTACACTATCTAGCTATCGTAGGGTCTGAATTACAGTGATAACATTTTATTATGTTTACAAAATTAAGTGTTTAAATGCATGTTTACAAATTTCCAACTTGTAATTCAAATTGCAGAGTTTCAGAGTAGACTGGCGCAGTAATATCGGGTATTTAACTATATTGAAAAGTTGTACTCATTTGTCAAGCTGATCCGTTGTTGCTACCAGAAAAGACCATTTTTTTTTTGTAATGACCTTCATTATGGAATCCATATATAAACTCACAGACCGGATAAACGTTATCCTGCCCGAAAAGTAAAAAAAAAACCTAGTACTCTATCACCACCTACTGGGTCCAATTATTTATCTATACCCAGCAAGGGCCCACTCAAATGTACACAATAATAAATTTTACCTGTTCTTTCCAAGGTGCTGGAGCACTATGTGCACCAATGCTTATCTAATCATTTACGTCAGCATAAACTCTTGAGTCAGTATCCGTCAGGATTTCGTGCAGCACCATGGAAAGAACAGGTAAAATAGAGATTGGTCGGTAATCCGAGAAAGAAGAGGGGTTAGGTTTTGACAATAGGTAGATGCTGTAATTCCAAAAGGCTAAGCCAAGCCAAAGGAGACCTGACTTTTAGATGGACTTACTGTATAAGGTGTAAATATGACAAAATCTGGCCTTTATTTAATAATAACTCCAACCAACTCGATAGGGCAATATTATTAAGTTATCATAAGAACTACATGCAATTTCTAGTCTCTCACTAGTTACTCAAGTCGTTTGTTATACAAGAGAATCGTGCCATAGTTACATTGAATTAATATTCAAATTCCTTACACGCAAAGCGGCGGCAAAAGGCTAGCGTTCAAATATGTAACAGATACGAGGCAACAGAGAAACTCGGTGCACTTGTACGATATTGGCTCCCGACTCGAGGAGATTACGTCTTAGGTATAAGGATTTTGCAGTTATTGAAATGTTCTGAATGTAATGCAGAGATATTATGTGATATAGAAGCTGGGTGTTTATTGCACTGTAAAATATTTAGGAGATGTAACAAGTTCACCTTTACTTGATAGTTGCAGTCTGTCGATTAGTGAACAAGACAACGGGAAAAGTGACGAGGAACGAATTAAGCCATAAGCCAAAGAGTGGTACGGTATAAGATAAATAGATACAAGTACTTTACTTGCTATTGGGCCTCCGCGGCATTTGGTTCGTCTTACATTTTTAAATATAATCATATTATTATTATTCCTACTAGCATTTCGGAAATAACCATTGACGAAGAAGGAGTATGGCCTAAATACACTTGCCCATGTCGGACTCTTTTCAAATAGTCAAATAAATATTAGCTGTATCGTATATATATATATATAATAGATACATCTATTGTCAAAATGTCAGTAGAAACTAATCTATATTTTTTAAATTCTTATATAAACACATAATTATTTAGTTTAAAAATATTCCCCGCCTTTACTTTTGGTTTGTAGAAAATTTGAATTTATAATGCGATTGTTTAATCACATGTAACATTTGTGTATGTATATGTATTCACACAAGGTCCCTAGCGGAGTAGGCAGAGAGAACGGAACGCCATAAGCCGCTCACCGGCTCCTGACATCACCTTCTGATAAAACACGACCAATTTGTTCATGGTAGGTGAGTCTTGGTCTTCCTCGACTCCTAAATCCTTCCACGTTCACATTGTACATTTATTTCGTTATTCTTTCATCCTGCATTCGTTCTACATTAATGCCTAAGGTAAATTAATAAAATTAGGATAATAATAACTCTAAACGTTAGTCATCTGGTACTCTTTATAGATTTTTTTCTACATTTGCTATAGGTCTTTCCTTGCTTAAACAGCCACAACCAACACTTTTGTAGCTCGTAGTTCGAATCCTGGTGTGCTATGCAACTAAATTCCTGTTATTTGTATTTATGTATTTATTTGTAATTATCACTTGTTCACCGGTGAAGGTAAACATCGTGAGGAAATCACCCAAGAACTTATATTTCAAAAGACGTGTCGCACAACCTTAGACAGGACAATTTTTCCCTATGAATTGTGGACGTTTTGTGATAGTCACTCCGTGTCAAAAATCTGTACATTTGTCAAATCCTTAGACTTAGGTAGCGGACTTCGCCAATTATAATGGATTAGGATACCGCTAGAAAGAAGAAAAAGAATGACATGGAAAAAAAGAAGTACAACTAAATTAATAGATTAGGGCGTTATTATGCGACAGTCAAATTTACATGTCGCTTCAATTTACATTCGCCACCAATTGGTGGCGGAAGCACACAAAGCAGGTTAGATCAAATTGCATGCAACTTAGTTTCTGTTGTTGTCTTCAATGACATAAATTACCGTAAGTTGTCAAAAAATTGTGTCGAAATATTGGCGGGAATATTTCGACACAATACTACTATCGGGAAACGGGGAAAGTGAATTCCATTGTGTAGCTGGGATATAAATAGACGAAAGCTTTGTCTAAAAACGGCAGAGACTCGAATATTCGGCTCAATCAAAATAATACTTTATTTTCAATTTTTTCATATAAATATAATAAAAATGAATCTTTCCAACATTTTAATCAATTTTACAAATTCCTTACTTTTATTTACATAACGTCAAAATCAGTATCTTTGCCAAATCCTTAGGCTTAGGTAGCGGAGTCCACCAATCGTAACGGATTAGGATAACTCAAGTAAAAAGATGAAAAGTTTTTGTGGACAAATAACGATGTGACTTTATGCTTAAAGACTTAGTAACATTGTAAATTATACTTTCGTAAAATATAGCAATAAAATACTAAATTACTTTTTAAGTCTGATGCAGATAAAATACGTTTTTCAATAGTACGCAATGTGCAAATTTCATACCGCGTTTACTGCCTAGAACAAAGCAACTAGAGACAGCCGCGCGCGGACCATCGCTTTCTACGTGCTCTGCTTTGAAAGGGGACCTTTTAGAGCAGCGGTATTGAATAACATTTTTTAATATAACTAAAAACTCTCACCTCAGTTCGTAGACAGAGATTACTAACTTTATACCTTAGTACGTACTAAAGCTTCAATAGACATGTTTCTTTTTGTCGTATAAGAATCGTTTATTTAACGAACAATAGAAAACAAGATTAGGCAATCTATACGATCTTTCTCGAACAGTTTCTATGCCATTCAGGGGCAGAGCACGTACGCGGCCCTATCATCCGTTTTATACTTTATTGAACTCTTACACAATGTAGTGTGAACGTTTTATATGCCTATTAGGCATTATTATGTGCGTCGAATGAAAGCTTACCATCTTTTTTAATATTAAATAGAAAAAAGAATACCTACCCGCCTAAGTTAACCTTGGTTCCGTTCCAATGCGTAGTATATATTTTTAGTAAATAGATGACACTACGCTGCGACTTTACAACGATAAACGGAGAAATTCGTTATCACAGCAAACGTGGTAATGCAGTAGCAAAAGCCTGGTAATTGCAAGGTTCTGTGTGGGTAAAATTATTATTTTCATTCATATTATTTATTTAACCATTTGGTAATGTCATATAGATAGATAGATATCATTTTTATTTGCATCTTCATACACATGCATAAAATGTGCTTACTTAGCTTACATTAAAATTATTTTTATTACAATGTGTTTGTGTACAAGCACATCATGTATGTGAAAAGTATGACAAAAAAGCCTGCAGCTCAGTGTCAGTATTGCTCAAGAGCAAAACACTGGTTTTCAGCTGTAACCTAGGATCAGCTACACGATATGCACGCAACAGTTTTACTATTGTTAATGCTACATTTCCACATACTTGCACTGGAATTTCTAGTTTGTTTTTATAACAAGACAGAGCAACAAATCACACCAATAAAGGCAGCTACTAGAATTACATGTCTTGAATATGCCATGATGGTAAATCGAGGCGTTGTTCATCTAATAAAAACAATTTATATTTATGTTTAAAGCTTTCTTTACTATTGAGAAGTCGCAGTGGCGGAGGTGTGTTGTTCCAACATTTGGTGGCTTGATACCGAAAATTGATATCGGAATTCCCGTAAAACTGCCGTTAAAAGCAACAATTTTATTGGAATATCCGAACAGCATAAAACGTCTAGGTCTGGCGCTGTAGAACTTTGACCGAGGAAAGTTCAGCTTGTTGTAGAGATATTATCATATACATCCACAAATATCATCCACAAACCAGCACTAAAAGCTAGGGTGAAGCACTTATAAATTATATGCCTTTAATAGAGTTTATGGGGTGATAATATCCTTCTAAAGCTAACGTCGGTACGGTGGAGCTTGCTTAACTACCACTGGACTGGCACCGTGCTTCGCTGCCGATGAGTACTTCTTTGCCTGGTCGGACACCGATCTGCACACAACGGTCATGTGGCTGCCGCGCTTAACAACGCGTGCCGCACTATCCCCGGATGTATTAGGCCGACCTGACGCAGCACGGACAACGTATACACGCTCGGAGGTATCGCACGCAAGCAGGTAGATCTTGTTGCGCCAATACATAAAGCCCGTGAAGCAAGCCCAGGCAAAGAGCAACAAGAGCTCAAGGAATGTGCACAGCATCACGCTCTAGGCCGGAACTTATTGCACCACCGAAAAGTGAACGCAGGAGTTCCTTATATTCAACACCTCTTAGATGGTTTAAGAAATACTATATCTTAAGGCAGCACCGACAGACAAAGTTACTGTCTATGTAGATAACCCTAAAAACTACAAAAAACAACACGACTGATCAGTGATATACAAGCACGGAACATATTCCAGTCAGCTGATAAGTGGTGGGCCCATTCGCCGGCATCGGGTACCCTAATAAAACGGAATGTCCGCACTTCAGGCCCGAAGACCAATGATTATTTTTATCGCTTCTGTCCCTCCCTGCAAAAAAGTTTGTCATTGGAATACGTCGTGGCTTGTGCGTCAGCACGATAAGTAAATATTAGCTCCTGCGAAGTATATCAATGGCTAGTGTGAAGATGAACATATTTTAATATTTGATTTTTCATAAATTCAAATCAATTTTTCATATAGTTTAAAGGCAATTTGATGTAACCTGCTTCTTCGCTATAGCTGTTGTGTTTGTGTCTGTCGTCTCTGCCACTGCCTACCATCTGTAACAGACGAGGCATCCACTGTCGCTGCTTTGTTTTTAATTAATTAACTGTAATGTCCCATAATTAAAGTGAATAAATAATGAACTAATTATGGGACAAACGATGTATATTCGAATCTGTGGGACAGCGAACATAGTGACAGACTTGTGACTTATCATCAGTCACAATAAAAGTACCAGGGGATAAGTGTACTTCAATTTTTCTATATTCACCTGGGATTAAGCTGATAATTTACTTCTGATGGTTACAGCTCAATCGTAATGGTTGGACCGCTTCTGCTCACATTGAAGTGATTATATATTATCGTAACCACATTATACCATACTCAATAGGTTCCCGCAGCCTCCTCCACTTAATAGTGCCTAACATTTCTTATCAGAAACTTGTTTTAGTACAATTAAAATCATGATTAGTATACAACGCCAAATCCCTTGCAGAGAGAACCGAGCGCCATATGAGTCGGTCCTTACACACGTCATTCAATTCTTTAATATTTAGGTGTATATTCCGCCGAGATTTTAATTAAGTCGGTGGAATATATCTTTTTGTTGCGTTTTATCAAGTCGGACATTTATTACATTCAGCATTAAATTAGATGCTGCGTACTACTTATAGCTTATAGAGTGTTACACCGCATGTCTTATTTATTTCGAAAATTTATTTTTATGTGCGCATAGCTGTGTGATGCTGCATATAAATAGGTATTATAACAATTGTGTCATATTAAGAACCTCACCAAGCCTTGAATGGTAAACTCACACTCGTGATTCAGCCTCTTGTGTGTCACAATAACATAAACTACATTTTCAGGCCCACTGGCATGTTAACAAAGGTTCGCCTGTTTGTCATATTACGGAAAAATATTTCAAAACTTCGGTGAAATTAAGTTTCACGGTATCAATAAATTAATTGTAGTCTCTTAAGTACCAAAAGTCAACTAAACTTAACTTAATTTTATACTCATGCGAATTTCATAAACAAATAATCCCATAAACGAGGTTATCCGTAAATAAAATGGGAACTTTAACAACATATTGTTTTGCTAAACATCCCGTGTTTGTATTGCTAAACGAACCGGATACTCGACCGGGAAACTACATTACGTGACCCGGCGGAAAGGTTGCCGTACCACGTGGATGGTACATAGAGTAAAATCTTTAAACAATAAATGAAGAGAAACCAACAGTTAGATAAAAAAAACGCACTCCAGCGATTTAGACGTTACGGGAGAAAGAGGAATCCTAGTTACAAAAAAAAGGATATAGATCGCCCATTTGCTAAAGATTACTTTTCAAGTCACATTATTAGTACACGTTCTATCTATATATCTATAACTTCACGCCAAATCCCTTGTGGAGTAGACAGAGCGAAGTGAGTGCCACATGACTCGATCCTTACACACTCTCTATTCTCATGCATGCTCGTCGGTTTTTATTTCTTACTACAAGTTATATTAGAAAAATCAAAATAAATTAAATAGGATTAGAACTCTCACTGTAATCACATACAGTGAGGGTTCCGTCGATCGAATAACTGGGTTTTTTTATGTTTGGATAATAAGAAATGTAAAAGTAGAATGTATGAGCCGAAAAAGGTCAAGACTCCTCAGCTATGCCAAATTGATTGTATTTTCCCGTAAGGTAAGGTATAGACATGAGAACCGATAAGCGTTAGTAAAAGGGCGTGACCCCGCAATAAACTTGCGGAGAAGATATAAAAAGACAGATTGTTTTATGATTTCTAAACAAAAAGACGTTTAAGTTCTGGCGCTTTGTGTTTTTGGATCGCTGAACTAGGCATAATATGAAAAGAAAGGATATTTCACTAAGAAATTAGTTAAGCGGTTAGAATTTCTTTCTTGCATCAGGATACACAAATGTGTTTATAAAGTAGACGTACGTATAAAGTTACCAACAGAAGTTAAGTGTAGGGCCTAAATGTAATCTCACAAATCTACTGTGAGCAATAACTTTTGTTGAGTTTCTTTCTTCACAGCGAGGGACTTGCTTTTGTAAATGGTGCGAAAACAAACTATACTAGAGTCCATTGAAATGGTTGCCATTAAGTTAAAACAAATCAAATCGGCGAACTCGGCTTTTGCTCTGATAATTAAAAAACTATTAAAGTCTGATTTGAAATCAATCTTACAAATGAAATAACATGTAATTGTGTCAACATGTAACAAGCTCGGTGGCGGAGTGGTTAGTGATGCTCGTAGGTTCGATTCCCGCACAAAGTGTGATAGTGAAAACATCTGAGTCGCATTTGTCCATATCGTCACGCCAAGTTCTTTGCAGGATATGCAGAGATGTTGTAGTTATGTTAGAATGTAGATTCAATCCGTAGTATGATGTAGAGACGAGGGAAAAACACATCTACCATTCCGTGCGAAAGTAATACGGCGTTCAAAAGCTCCAGTTGCAAACAAATCGTCGCGGTGTAACCCTTTGCCTGGTTATTGGGGATCCGCACTCACTCTACGAAACCCGATATCGAAACGGAATTGATTGAAAACAACACCACAGAGATTTGTGCGTCTTTCCCCAGAGAACAAGATTAAAGTTTGACTCTCGGAAAGGTTGATCTTTTCTTGAAGATTGTAGATTGGTATTTCAATCTATACTGATATATTTTGGAACAGTTTGTTTGCTTGTTTGAATACTCTTATGTCCAGATCTACTTGTCTGATGTGAAAAATCTTTTTGCATTTTTCAGCACAATCCTAAACAAAGGTTATAAGCTATTCAATATCACCATACAACACTTAGAAGCCGAGGAAAAAGAAAGAAAATAGAAAAAGCGGTTCCCACGGGAAAATATGATATTATTATTATATATACTTCTATCTGTCTAGCTATAACTTCACACCAAATCCCTTGCAGGATAGGCAGTGGGAACCGATCGCCACCTAACTCGATCATTACAAACCTCACTCGCTTCTTTAACATTCATCGCACTGCTTACTAGCTCACCGGTTTTAAAGACTCCTGATAAAACCCGATCAATTTGGCCACGGCAGGTAAGTTTTGGCCTTCCGCGGCTCCTACGTTCTTCTACTTTCGAGTATATTATAATACTTAAGTGATACTTAAACTTTACGTTTCGAATTGAAACCTCCTTGTTAGAAGTTGCTTACAAATGAGTTCCTTACACATTTGGTTTTAAATTTACCCAAGAGTTAACATTATTTATATTCATTTATAAAGAATACCGTATGTAATCAAACAATTTTTCATGATTACAATAATTGTATACGTGAAAAAATTAGTTAATTACTTCACATGAGCCCAGCTCATGTGAATTGGCAACCAAAACTTATGAACGCTTGGAATACAATATTACTCGACCAATGCTACTACAGCTACTTTCGCAGCTCACAGGCGCTTACTGGTATGTTAACTCACAGGTATAAAACAACCTCAAGGCAGTCTTCTGTGTGAGGAAAATTCTTCCCTAGTCAGACTACTTCAATATGCTCCACCGTTATGACTCTCTTATCCAGTAAGTTATTTAGAACTCTTAAAATTGGGTAAAAAGGAAAATATATATTGTAGTGCCTTATTTTTTTATATTGATGTAAATTAATTACCGTAACCAATGAATGTGCTTACAATACAAGGAATATCCCTTACGCGTTGGTACTCTGCTGTCATCTGCATGGTACTAACACAGCAACTCCTCAAGAGCTGTAACCTCACTCACTCGCAGGAACACAACAATTGGGAAAAATATATAAATAAGAATCATAGATTGATTAAAATTGTAGAACGCAAGAGAAAATAATAACTAAACAGATACACAACGCGAAAGTCAAAGAATGAAGGAGTCAAAACCTACCACGATCAAATTACTAATGTTTTATTAGAAGTTGGAGTCAGGAGCGTAGAGCTCCTGACCAGCGAAGGTGTTATAAGTTGCTATAAGCTATAAATATTGAAGAAGTGAATCAGATGACCGAGGCATGCTTCGGTAGATTCTCTCTGCCTACCCCGCAAGAGACTCGGCGTGAAAATTAATTCATAATGTAAGACTTCAACAGAATTATTCTACAGTTATATAGTTTAGAGATAGAATACTCGCGTTTCGTGTTGATAAATTTTTCATTCCAACTCCTACGCTTTTGATTGGACGAAATCTCGCTCTGGGTTTTACGGCGTAGGCCCCGCGCAATTTTCAGATTGAATTTTTACGACAACTGCCAACAGAATAAAGTTATAAACAAATGCGTAAACTGAAAGCTGAATCTGCGGAATAAAACCCAATATTAGACAATTGAAATTAAATGGGACGTGAAATATCGTTGGAGACTGAAGGGTTGGATGTTGTAAATATTTTTACTACCACGAAATTGGCTGCAAATATACTCGTAGGTTTAGAAATAGCTGAAATAAAATCGTTTCGCATTTATACAACTCACACTAAAACTACCCGTGCTCATACCAATGCACATTGCTATATTGGGATGCGGTTCTTCAACTGCAGGGGTTTTTTGGGCTTTTATACCGCCCGCAAAGGTCAGTATTTTAGAGCCACGTGACTTTCCACTTTTTTATACAACGTCTGGAGGCATACAAGTATACGGCAACCAAAAAGTAGTTACCGCCTATGAACGCCTGCGATACACCTGCGCCTGTGAAGTGGAGGTACTTCCCCAGACCGGCTGCTTTGAAGCGCCCTATTTCTCTTAAAACACCCAAACCAAGACAAACAGACATGTTCATGCACACAAATGTTTGTCTCTTATGAACAAACAGACAAACCTAAGCAACTCCCCTCCGCTAAATATCTTCTCACTTACTCCATCCACCCACGTCATAACGTTCAAACATAAAAAATAATTTCGACCACTGGGCGACCACTGGTATAAACTAATTTGCATATCTTATTCAGGCGAAATATCGTGAAGCAACAGTTTATTAAACAACCACAATATACCAATATTTGAGGCAAATATTTATGGAATAATCTTTTTTTCTTGTTTAACAATTAAACAAATCAAGATCATTTACCACTTAATTGTCATGTACTCAATTTAAAGTCGATTAAACTAAAGAGAGAGTGATTCCATTTCACATCTGAAATGTCTTCGTCATTACAAAATATTCTTATAATCTACGGATACGGATAAGACATAGCATCTTCATCACACATGGCAAAAAGTCGCGCTATCAAAAAGTTTTCTTTTATGAAAATCGTTCCGAAAGTACGAGTATGATGTCATAGGCAAGAAAACAGACATACTTGCTGATATACGCGATTATAAATAAATGATTTCTTTTCTTTTCGTTGCATACAAAATAGCTACGTATTTTATGCAAAGGGCAAACTTAATATTCATGTGATTATATTAGTAGTAAATAAAAACTAATTAACTTCATAATTTCTTCAGTAATTACTTTAGCATGCTTATAGCAACATGCCACTCAAACATTGCCACTACTCTTATACACGCTCATATATACTCCTAAGAAGCTTTCTTGTTACCACAGTAAACTGTTACATAAAATTTCTATTTGCAATCTCACCAGAGTACTTCGCAGCATGAATGTCTGTAATTCAGGCGTATTTTTCTCGCAATCTGAATGGAACGGCGAATGTCTGGCATCGGCAATTTAATAATGTCGTCTTGTAAGCCGTTTTACTCCGACCGTGTGAGGTTCTAATAACATTATATTTGCTGTGCAATTTGTGAAATTCGTCTGTTTTTTGTGTTAAAATTGTAAGAAGTCTCGAATTGGGGTGTAAATAATTCAGCATCACCGTTAAAGTCAAAACTAAACTTTACCTGATGTATTTAACCATCTAGATCTATATATTAATAAGCTGTATATAAAAATATTTTACAAAGAGTACTTTTAATGTATTATATCGACACCAGCAATTTATAGTACGCTAACTCAAAAAAGTCTACTTTACAGTAGAAGCTTACAAAGGGAAAAATGTGATAACTTTTATATTAATTAAGATACTTATTTGAAATTTCGTATCCTTTATAGTAAACTTATTTATTATAATTCCCTATATTTACTTTTTCTAAATTATTTGTATTTTTTGATTTAGTGTTAGTTAGCCGTATATGCACGTAATTGGCCAATAAAATTGTACATATAACACTCGGCTAACTAATTTTAGCGTAGTTTATTACGTGAGACCATAGTGATAAAGAGTGTTATTTTTATTGCGTTGGAATAATTATTATTAAATATATTTTGCATAAAGAGTAAGCTAAGGGTTATACGATTATTCACAAAATCTAATATTGATAATTCTTTTATTAAATTGCAAGTTTTTAAAGTTAGCTTTGTTTAACCGGTACGTGCGTCACTGGCGGATATCGTTTTAAATGCATTTAAATTATAAATAGCCTATTATAGATCGATCTATGCCACTAGTTAGCGTATCATTGAACTTTACATTGAGTTATAATAATTTATTAATTAACGATAAGAGATCAGATCAATCACAGACTTCGTAAGTAAATTATATTTAAATCAAAATTGCACTTACACTTATAACAAAACAAAGCAAAATCTTCTAAATTCTACTTTATAAAGGTGAAAGAGTAAGAACATAATAAGTTTGTATTTATATTTGATGTGTAGATGGATGGATGTTTGTTACTCCTTCACACATGCACTTTGGCACAGTGATAGATTATAGTCTGGAATAACACATAGGTTACAATTTATCCTAATAAGTACCATATGGGTGAAGCCATGGGCGTAAGCTAGTATCAAAATAAATCACATAATTTAAACAGTATTTTATAATCATTAAGTATTCATAAACTAGCCATTACTTGCCTTGGCCTTATTTCAGACTGGGGTTATCGTAACCGTCTCGATTTCGCATCCCACAAAACATACCAGCTCTTGCTTAAGGGAAATTTGCAGGTTCCGCCGCGATTCCGCTTCAATGGAGTATCAGTTACAAATAAAAACTCGGTTTGTTACTTGGGATTACTGTTAGACAAAGGTTTTAATTACATTGAAAACATAAAGCAGATTGGAGAAAAAGCCAAAAAGAACTTTTATGCATTAACTCGAATTTCCACCTCGACATGGGGCTTAACTTTCAAAACGATAAAAATTATTTACAGAGCCACATATTTAGGATGTATTACGTACGGTTCACCTGCATGGGCTGATAGGGCTACCATAGGTGCTGCACGTCGTAAGTTACTGCAAAGTCAGCGTCTCGCTTTAATATTTCTATGTAAATCGTATAGAACTGTGAGCACCGAGGCACTACCAGTGCTGGCAGGCGTATTACCAGTTGACTTAGAAATTCAACGCCGGGCTTCAATGTACTACACCTCTAAAAATATACACCCTGACTTTCTAAAACACCGCTATATGGACAAAATACTTAGATTATTCAAACCATTTGACGAGGTATTTGAAACTTTACTGTCTGAATGGCAAGAAAGGGAAACTTCTACTAAAGGACGCCACTTGTATCTGTTCTTTCAATCAGTGCGAGACAGATTAAGTAAAGAGTGGTTAGAAGTCGATCATCCCGTTGCGCAATTTTTAACTGGACATGGAAACTTTAGAGCTAAGCTCTTTTCGTTTAGACTTGTGGCATCGCCTTTATGCGAGTGTTCTACGACAAATAATGAATTCGAGCAAACAGCACATCATGTTCTCTGGGAGTGCAATCTCTAGCGTCGGGAGCGGGACGATATGTTAAATTCCTTGCATGTCACATCCGGGGTAGTATATTTTTCTGATTTGGTGGCAACAAGGGAGAATTGCCAGGCGTTTAGGCGGTTCTGCAATCTATATTATTGGAATCGATGTGTTAGGTAACAACTCACAGTTTAGGTCCCAATAGTGTTAGATATTTGAAAATCCGTGGTGCACGGCAGTTGAGCTTCACTTGACTAGCCATCTCTTTGAGGTTTTTAAATGCCTTATTTGTCATATTGCTGTCTCTCACTTTGCCAAGAGGGGAAGTCAATTCCAACACTTCCTACTCCTACAAATTTCTTCTGATTAAATTCGTTGTGAGTTCCAAGGCAGCTGTAGTTTAACCCCCGGGACGGCAGTGAACTTCACTGTTCATCGCTTTTTTGTTGGTCGCCGTTGTTAATTCTGGCTACACAGGAGACACAGTGGTGGGTATAAGTGGTGGGCCTGTCCCGATAAAAAAAAAGGTCAATACGTACTTCTTGGCTAATTTTATTGTAGCATTGCAGACGACAATTGCTACAAATGGCTTTAATGTTTCTTGCGGCTTTACTTTTTCCTTTTGATGTAGTATATGCCAACCCTTTGTTACATAAAAGTTTTCTCTTTCTAACTATCCAATCTTCTTCAAGTTTAAGACGTTTGAGATCCACATCAGTTCTTTTCTTAGATCTTCGTTTATTATTTTTTGGGGTCGATATTGCAGAATAGTCACTGTCATTGAACGTTGCAGGCGAGGAAATTGAGTTACAAAGAGTAGAATCTGATATTGCTGACACTTAATCGAAGTTATGGCTGAGGCCGTTATCCATATGCGAATCGGGAAGACTTTCCTTGGCGGACAAACCAGGTGTGAGTGTTCTATCTTCGGTATCTTGGCAAGAAGTCAACACCAAAGTATCGTTTAAACTTTGTAATGATTCCGAAAAATCACAATACGGGGAAGGCATGGGGGTATTATCTATGCTTTCAGTAGGATCATTATTAGTGACGACCGTAAACAAAGGTTCGATACTTGGTGAAGTTAATGTCAATGGCGAAGGTTCTATAGAAGTCAATACCTTTAGTGAAAACATATTAAGTGGGGTATTAGGAGCCGCCAATTCGTTAAAATTTACATCTTGTAGTACCACATCATTTTCGCTATTGGCTATATTATGGCTTGCAGAACTGGATATTGAATTATCTTGCTCTTGAACTGGCTCATCCAATATGACGTAATTATACAAAGCTACAAACTCAGGACTATTAACCTCGGAAGGTAAGGGCGACGATTCTATAACAAAAAGTATTAAAAATGAGGTATTTTGTGTGGAAAGCCTACGATTATTCTTATAATATAAAAAATCGGATTTCTAATGAAGCAGATTAATCTCTGCTTCATTAGAAATCCGAGCAGCTCGAAATTGGGTATTGTGCCCGGCGCACGGCAATAGGCTCCCCTCATAACGTAAGTACGTATATTTATAGCATACAGACTATAGATTAGCTCGCCCCGGGATTCGAACCATACCTGGCTATACCACTAGACCAATAGACAATTGACGCTAAGTAGTACATTTACGAACGAACGTGAAATACACGAGCGCACTATACTACGCTAACCACGTGTTAGCGTAGTATAACACGCACTTTGAGCAAAGCTTCGCAAATTTTCAAAAAAATAAACAGTAACTAGCCACCATTAACTATGATTTACTTATTTATTATTTGATTCCGGGCAATCACATTCAAAACAGCGACAAGTGCCGTTGGAGTAATGTAAACAAACAAGCGGTGGGTCCCTCTCCCCGCGTACACGCCGCTAATAATAGTTGGCGTAATATAGATCGAGTGATTTACAAAAGTACGTTTAGTTAGCGCTGTATAAGATTTGTAACTTCGTCATTTTTGTCTTTTTCTTCACGATTTTTTTACTACATATAAAACACCACATTTTAAGCAACTTGGCATAAAAAAACGAATTTACCTAAAATTCGAGTTAGCGTAGTATAAATTGCTGGTGTCGATATGCGATTTGATTTGCTTGGTGTGCTTCCACCACCAACCGCATGTAAATTTGACTTTTGCAAAATAACGCCTGAATCTATTTCTGTATTAGGCTTACCACATCGCAACAGTATATCATGCGAGATAATACTATGAAAGTAACTCATTAATAGCAAAATCACCAACCGAACTGCAAACACAAGTTACAACAATGAAAGATGATTGTGTGAAGAAAGGCTTACAATTGAATGCGAAGAAAACCAAGATAATGGTATTTTAATGATAGACAACCAGAACGAACTCTAGGATTACAGTTGATGATGTAGTGTTGGAGCAACAGAATGAGATTGTATATCTTCGAAGCGCCCTTACCAGCAATGCAAGGTATACCGCTGATGTGAAGAGACGAGTGAGTGCAGGGAATAGCGTGAATGAAGCATTGGGTAAACTTCTAGGCAGCCGAAATCTAAGCCAGAAGGCACAGCTCGCTGTACACAACGCGGTGCTAATCCCAACGCTAACTTATGGAAGTGAGAGCTGGGTATGGCAGAGAAAGCATGAAAGTAGAATAAATGGGGTCGAGATCAAAGCATTGCGCAAAATTTGTGGCATAACGCTTGCTGAGCGCGTTCCTAATGACAACATGAGAGGAAGAGAGTTGGTCTGAAAGAGTGTCGGTGTTAAGATAAGAAAAGGCATGCTCCGTTGGTACGGACATGTAGAAAGAATGCAGGACGAAAGAATGACGAAATAGATATACAATACAAAAGTGCAAGAATGTAGGAGCCGAGGAAGACCGAGACTTACCTACCATGACCAAATTAGTCGTTTTTTATCAGAAGGTGATATCAGGAGACCCTGAAACCGGCGAGTGTGCATGAAAAGAGCTATGAATGTTAGAGAACCTAGTGAAGTATGTAAGGCCAGCGTCTTATGGCGCCCGGTTCTCTCTGCCTACCCCGCAAGGGACCTGGCGTGAAGATACATACATAGTTACAAAGTAACTCAAATAGACAACGCGCGCAGTAGCCACGTCCGGCAATTATCTGATTCTCCTTATTGCATATATGGTAGAACTGAGCTAACTAATAAAATTATTACTATTTTATTAGTTAGCTCAGTTTAGTCATTACTATGTGGGTGCCCCACTACATTTTGGAGACTACTTAATTTCAATAAGTACAGTATAATTTACAAATCCTAACTTATTCTCAGTGAAAACTTCCGTTTTGGGCAGAAGTGACATGTGGAAGACTAAATTTGATACTTTGGTCTTCGTTTAGAATGGAGAACCAGGACAGATTTACTTTTTTTATAATGGCCAAGATTTTCCTCCGCCATCTGCCGTCACTGACTCGACACATATGGCCGGCCATGCTTCAGCTTGCTGACTTTGAGAGCTATGTCGACGACTTTGGTTCTCCGTCGAATTTCTTCCTTCCGGGTTATATTACTCAAAGCACCGAGCATAACTCCTCCATCACTCGTGAGTGTATTTCCACCCATGGACCAGCTCAAACTTTAGTAACCATATTTCTGCACCCCAACCCAAAGCGAGGTGGACGCACTGCTTAAAGTTTTTGGTCTCCAAGGATTGAGATATAATAGTATGGCACGGCTGTGCATGGAAATTGTTTTTTTTATATGGCACGCTTGATATATTGATATGCTAATAGACTCGGACGTTATTTTGCGAAAGTCAAATTGCATATTGAAATATCTAATATACCTTGCAATACAAAAAGAATCACTCGCGCGTTGCCGCCCCCGCTACGCCCATGGCACCTACCTATTTGAATTGTCATTTAGCTGCAGTCTACTTTAAAGTCGAATTGCTGTTATAAATCGCTTTTCCGTACCTCTCTGTGAACTTACGGGGTAGGCTAATTTTGTCTTTTAATTGCTGTCTTTTAAAAGCTGTGCTGTGATATACCATCAAGGATGATTATAATTTTATTTAGTTTTGTTAGGTCCAAATTCAAAACAAGGACAGCGAACGTCTGATGACATACAGATACTAGAACTTATGGGCGTTTGCAGTATACGGAATGTAAGCTATTCTAGCGCTGCAATATCCCACCAGCTTCCCAGGAAACTTACCCACAGGAACATAATAAACTTGTTATTTGAATACAATATTCTGTATAGTGGGCAAACGTCCCCAGTCGAGCTGTTGCTTATTAAATATAGATACATATTAATTATTATATTTAACAGAAATCAGGAAACATACTTTATCAACCCACCTGTTAATTACACTAAACGAGGTACTCAGGTGTCCCAGGAGTTCCTCTGCCTTCGTGCGGTGCAGTTATGCGACCGGCCAACTAGAACTGTAATTTCCCTAGGGTGCAGAGTGCAGACCCAAAGTAATTGTTTTTGCATCAGTTACTTTAGCATTTTTAAATATATTTCGATCTCGTATGTGTGAAAATTTGTAACTAAAAAATATTAAAAAATTAAAGGTGAAAACGTTTACATGCATTGTTTACCATTAAATTGAAATTCTGTCTATCTATAGCTTCACGCTAAATCCCTTATGGGGTAGGCAGAGAGAACCGAGCGCCACATGACTCGGTCCTTCCACACATATCTCACTTCTGTAACATTCATAGTTCTTACACGCTCGCCATATTCCAAGACTCCTGACATCACCTCCTGATAAAATACGACCAACTTGGTCATGGTAGGTAAGTCTTTTCACGTTGTATATCTATTTCGTGATTCTTTCTTAGTGCATTCTTCCAGTATGAACCGAACATGGCATGGCTTTTCTTATTTTAATACAGACACAAGCGGCAATCAAGAACCTAAACTCATGACCAGTTTGAGACCCACCTACGGAGAGGTAATTTTTTTAATTGCAGTATTTATCAAAAGTCTTTTCTATAGTCCGATGACATGCTTTACATATATTGTTTACAGGAGAAGAATAAAAGCACAAGTAGCTCGCCATAATTTTAAGAACATTAACAGATTCAGGTAGTCAATAGTATTCTTTCCAATTTGCCTCTAACCTAACTATCTAACTAACCAAATATCTTCTTCTTCGCATTATCCCGTTTCCTAATCCATTAGGATTGGCGGGGTCCGCTACCTAAATCTAAGGATTTGGCGAAAATACAGATTTTTCGATGGAGCGATTGCCTTCGGATCGCCACAACCCAGAGGGTAAACCAGATATTTCTTAGGTTAGATCACACGTCTTTCAAAATACAATTCTTAGACGAGTGGGTTTCCTCACAAGGTTTTCCTTCACCGCCGAGCAAGTGATAAATATGTACATAAATCCGAAAACACGAAATTAGTGGTACCCGCCAGGATTCGAACCGGGGACTAGTTGGTCAATAAGCCGGTTCCTTAACCACTGGTATATCACTGTTCCCGTATTCTAACCAAATATCAAAGATTGAAAATATTTATCATGGAAAAAAATTAAAATGGTTTTAGTATTAGTTCAATTTCATTATTTAGTTAAAGTTAGTCGAGTTTAAACTGTTTTTTTTTAATTAACTTAGACTGGAAAGATGGATACTTCGAAAATCCGAGTAATTTTTGAATACGAGTTCCGACGCGGAAATAACGCGGCAGAAACGGCTCGCAATATCAATGCTGCGTTTGGAAAGGAGACGCTAATGAACGCACTGTGTGTTTTTGATTTCAACGCTTCCGCAATGGAAACTTCGACTTGAAGAACAAACCACGTGGAAGACCGCCCGCACATGTGAATATCGTTTAATTGAAGGAGAAGCTGATCAGAGTCAAAATATCAAGGAAATAGCGGCATGGTTTAACGTTACCTTACCTACAATATTGACTCATTTGCATTAAATCAATAAGATAAAAAAATATGAAAAATGGGTGCCTTATGATTTGACTGCACAAAGAAACACAGAAGCCTTGTTGAATCGGTACAGAAATGAAGGAATATTGGATCGAATTGTGACATGTGACGAAAAGTGGATTCTTTACGATAACTGTAAGCGAAAAATCAATGGCTGACCTCAGGTCAAACGCAAAGCAAAGCTTACTAATAAAAAGGTAATGGTAACTGTTTGTCTCTTCATGGCGTTATTCACTATAGCTTTCTCAGGTCTGGTCAAGCGATAACAGCAGACGTTTACTGTACCGAACTTCGAACAATGATAGCGAAACTGGCATTGAAACAGCCCCGACTCGTGAATCGATCTTCGCCATTATTGCTCCATGATAACGCAAGGCCTCACACTGCACGAGAAACCTTTGGAACTCTACAGGAGCTGCAGATAGAAATCATATGTCATCCTCCGTACTCTCACCAGATCTTGCTCCAACTGACTACCATCATTTTCGTAATTTGGACAATTTCCTACGTGGTAAAAAGTTTTCTTCCTAGGAAGCAGTACAAAATGCTTTCACACGGTTTGTCGAAACTAGATCCCCAGAGGTATATACCAAAGGCATAAATAAACTTCCGATTAGATGGCAACAATATATATATATATTAATTAAACAAATATGTTACATCTTAAAAAAAACGCGTTTTAAATTTTCAGTATAAATCGGAAATTTCATACTTTAATCCCTAATATTACGACCTATATAGAAATAACTAATACTTTTAGGGCCCAAAAATATCATAGCGGCGTATCACATGCCAAAATATATATAAAAATGTGAAATAAACGTTTGAACCTTCCAATATCGCAATAAACTTCAATATTGAGATAAACCGTTGTCGATGTTAAATATAGACTTATATTATCGACTGCAATAGACTGCGGGATGTCGCCTGCTGCAGATTAAACAAATATTACTCGACGATGAGGAGCCTTTCGTACTCTATTAGATATGCCATGTTCCATTTTAACATGTCTCTTACATACAATACAAATATTCTTTATCGCGGGGAATTAAAGTTTAAACAGCTAATACTTGTGAACTGAAGCACAAAAGGTGGCCTAATCGCTAAACGATATCTTCCATATATTTAATTTGAGAGATAACTATTAATATGCAATAACACAAGTAAACGACGCAGAATATCAATTAGATAATAATATTGGGGGTCCCGAAGCCGACGCGCCGCATACATACTTTGTGCTACTACTTTAAACGAATAATTCTTGTATTATAATTTCGTGTGTCTCGGAAACGGCTCTAACGATTTGGATCAAATTTTCTATTTAGATAAGGTTTTGTTTTCAAAATTTATCTGGATTGATCTCTTTCCTGAAAAACGCAGTTTTTAAAAAACAAAGAAAACACCAAACGAATCTAGGTCGCCCTAAAGTATTAACAGATATTGTAATTACAGGTAAGGCAGTAAAAATCTAACTAGAGGTTAATAGAGCTGAGAGAAAAGGAAAGATTAAATAGAGTAATAGGAAAGGTTTTGACCAGAGTTTTAGAAAGAAAGAGTTAGAGCTCTTTGATAATTGACGGCGGAATTGAAAACGATTTGAAATAGAAGTGGCGTCGCAAGTTTAGCGTAAACTTGGCTTACATGTTTAGCGCTAGAACATTAGAGTACCGCTATTTCCTAAAAATATTCCTGCACGGATTGTTCTTTTAATGATAAATTAAAAAGAAAGATATTATTACGTATGTAACAATATATACTTTCTGACATACATTAACAACTTATATATTTTATTATATTTAAAACAAAAGTACATAAATTTTCATATCAGTTCTACATTCTCTTAACCCCTCAAACGCCAACAGCTTTCGGCGCGTAATACCCAGCAATATCAATACTGGAGTCGAACCTGAGAAATGAGCGTTCAGACCCGGCTACCACCCAAGCCACACTATACATCACAATCAGTACTTACTCTGCAAATGGTGTCATATAAAAACTCACGTGCACATTTTCATCTCGTGCTTCTATCCCCTAACCGAGCAACGACATCACTCTAGAGTAAACCTTTTGATGAAGATAATGATTAGTCTTCGTTTGCTTAATTGAATTCGAAAGTACTTTCCAATTTCCATCTGGAATTACTTTACTAAACCACACATTACTTTTATAATTAAATCGTGCAAATAAAACGTTATTGTCATTACTTTAGGAGGTACTATTAACCAACTTCGAAAAAGGAGGAGATTCTCAATTCGTCTCAATATATGTTTATTAAGTATGTTCAGGCATGACTTCTTTGATTATTAACCGATTTTAAAACGTTTTTTAAGTTAGGCTCTACTGGTAACTCCAAGTGGTCCCATTTTAATTTCATTAGTATTGAACGTTGCATTAGGAGATACACCAGGCAAAATCTCCAAAAAAAAAAAGAAAATTTATAGTGACTCAGGTATTGTTAGAACGTCCTAAACCGGGCCGAACTGAGTTACGAAGCACACAACTGAAATACTTAACGACAAACAGCACGAATATATAGATTGAGTACAAGTATAGGATTACTATAGAACTAAAGTGGGGGCCACAAATACAAAAAAAATCGTACATTGACCTTAGTGACGACTATAGAAAATATTAAGATCTGCCAGATTATCTGACTTCAAAATTATAAAATAATTAATAACTAAGTAATAAAGAACAATTTTCTAATTACATTAAAACAGAACAAAAAATAAGAATTAAATTGTTGTACAAAGCATTATTTCTTCTCGATATTATGCAAAAATTAATCGAAATCATTCAAATTGGGAAAGCTATTATTTAACTATTAAAAGATTAATGGATGTGTATTGCCGTGTATTTTGTGTGTACGTGTGTTGTGTGTACGTAATTGTTTCTCATTCGATGATATGCTTGTCTGGAAGAGGTCGCTTTTGCGAGAAAATCGCCTATTGTACTTTTGTAATTACCTGTTTCTTGTATGTTTTTATGACCTAATGGAGTATTCAATTAGGCGATTATCGAAATTTTATCGAAATTAATAGTTTCGTTTTATGAGAAAAAAATCAAACTTTTTTTAAATATATAGACTCAGCTCGCTCTCCGCGGCCAAGCCCGATTCTCTTCTATGTAAAACAATATGTTAGAATTGAAGCCAAATAAAATGGATTTCAAACTAAAAACTTCATTGTAGTGTGTACACTGTACATATTCAAAATCATTTTGGTGTTATTATAAAGTCTGTAAGTCTCAAATTATCCTTGTTTCCTTTCACGGTCCCCTTTTTCTGCACCCATCTTCTAGACTAGAACATATCCTCACTTTTTTCCTTCCTAACATGCTGCTCCATTTATTAATCCTTAACTTATTGGGTACTTGAAATGAACAATTCTCGCATATATGTATATGAATATATTTCGTGCATCTCGAAGACGGTTCTTAAGATTTGCATCAAATATTGTTTTAATTAAAACTTTATATAATATTTTGCTTTTTAAGATCATCTATATACGTCCTGCTTCACAAAACGTGATTTTATACGAGTTCAAAAGAAATATACTCGTATAAAAAACGCCAAGCGAGACTCGGTCTCCCAAATATCAACCATAAACGGGCACTTAACTAAAATCACTATAATGCAAAGTTGAGATCGCCATCATCATTTCAGCCGAAGGACTTCCACTGCTGAAGTTGAACGAAGTTGAGATACTCTTTAGTATATTTTGCTAAATTGATGGCTGCTCATCGTGAACGGCGCCTCCTTTCCTTTATTATTGTAAACTGACTATCCATACAGACTATCCATACATTATCTAAGTCCCACTATTCCAAAATGTATGTATTGTAGTGTAAAAGACCCAGTATTTAGTACATAAAAAACCAGCATATTGACCGATTAGTTCCCGGTTCGAATTCTGGTATAAACCACTAAATTCGTGTTTTCTGATTTATGAGCATATTGTAATTATCATTTGCTCGGCGGTGAAGGAAAATATCGTAAGGAAACCCGCACGTCTAAGAAATTATATTTTGAAAGACGTGTGACCATACTTAAGAAAGATCTGGTTTTCCCTCTGGGATCTGGAGGTATGACCACAGTCGCTCCATATAAAAATCAGTATCTTCGCCAAGTTCTCAGGCTTAAGTAGCGGAGCCCGCCAATCCTAGTGAAGTAGGAAACGGCATAACGCTAAAAAAAGAGTATACAAGTCCTGATTTGGGGCTAAATAGGATACCGTAATACTTGAGCCAGAGATCAACTGACCTAGTGACACTTGTACTATTGATATGGTACCAAGGATACAAAGTTGCTAGTCCATGGTACTACTGACATCAGGTGCAAAACCCAGGTCACTGCACTGTAGATTACCAAACGGGATTCAAGAAAAAAAGGAATAGAGTACAGTTGTCCAACCTTATTTAATATTATTCATTAGATGTTACACGCGACTTCGTTCGCATTTCTTTTTATTTCTAAACCTTCCCGGTGAAGATACAGAAAAAATATTGAACTCACACATATCCACACCTCACTCTTTTCGTTCATAGATCTTTTAATGCACGCTCGCCGGTTCCTAGGGCTCCTGACACCGCCTTCTTTCTTCCTCCATGACCTTCGAGGTACACGAAATCCATTTATATATGCAAGAATTACTAGTTTAAAGTAATAGGACAATTAATATTATAAACTAAATTATTAATTAAGCCTATATGTTACAAAAAATGTGGCCACTAATTATAATAAAACTATTCGAGAAAAAAGAGATGTGATTGTGTCGTATACACGGCCATGAGTTTTACGTGAATACGTGTTCGTGTCAGGTAAACGGACGTAAATAATATTAATAATAAATTATATTGAGGCAGGGAAATAATCACAAAATTATTTTAGGGCGGCGGTCCCCCCTCCCGTCAGCCGCGCGTGGTATGTCGTCACTCTCACACTCAACGTCACGAATTCTTTGATTATTTAGCTATCAAGTAGTATAATTAAGGTACGATAAATACGAGTATGTGGCTACAACACCAAACTGTATCACCCGATTTTATATCATCAGTTCTCTGAATTGCCCCCGCTATGGAAGCAGTCTTAAAGACGTAATCAAAAGATGTGACCACTAATTAAAATACAACTTATCCAGTAAAAAGTATTGTTGATGAAAATTACGATGGAGCGGATGGAATATTGCATTGTTGTGAGCCGACATTAGTTGCAGAACACCACACATGACGTGGTTTTCATTGCACTAATTGGTGCATCATTAGTTACTCGTTTTGTAATTTGTAATTGGACTGCAATTGACAACAATGTCGCATGAAATGGTATACAATTGTGTACTAGGCATCCAAACTCATAAAGTTTTGGTTCTAAACGTGGGAACTAATCATATTATATATTACTAGCGGCCCGCCCCGGCTTCATAGGTAGGTGGAAAGATAAATTAGTATGTTACAAATAGATCATAACAACAATTCCTTATGAAACTATTTATGTAATTGGATAAATATTAATATCATGATGCTTACCGCGTTTTAATTAACTAATTGGAACAAAAAACGGTTATTGTGATTTAACCATAATAGTTAGACATTATAAGCCTCGCGGACTTTTTTGTGGGTAATGATGTACCTAGTACGTAGTACATTATTTCATGAATCATCAATAATTTTTACAGCGCATGGCAAGCAACGGCTTTTGGGTTACGTTATTGCAATTTTCGTAGCGATCTATCTAGTATATATCTGTCTATCTTTTCAAAAATAAAATGTATTATATAGGTATATTACTCGCTGATAACGCAGCTTTCTGCACGTGTTTTTTTTAAACAGTTAAAGTATCTTACTGGTGCATTCATTAAAAACATTTTTTTTTAATATTTTCTCTTCATAACATTTGTTTAGACAATTTGATCTAACCTGCTCTGCGTGCTTCCGCTGCCGATTCTCCTCAATTGCCCACCATCTGGAACAGGAATCGCATGCACCCGCACCGTTGCCGCCTATGGGTTTGAGGAAGCATACTTTAAGGAGGGCCTCTTTAGGGTCTTTCTATGATACAATCATATCATTAGAGGCGCCACCCCAAGATGTGCGATAGTGTGATATATATGGATTTTACTACTGTAGGTTTAGCCACAAGGCGAAGACTCTTAAAATTATAGATGTGTTTGCGGATTCTGTTGGTCATAATGTTACTATGGGTACGAAAATTAAGGCATTAAGAGGAGGAGATAGTAGGACAGGAAAACGAGGCGAGAACTATGAGCAATAATATTATGGGTTAAGGTTTGAAATTGCCGATTTGTACTGAAAAATTAAAACTCGTTTTCTCTAAGATGTAACATACCTATGTATTTAACATAGGTACATCAAAATATTTACCCTCATTATCTATACATTGCTACCATCTAATTTGAAGTTTATTTATACCTTTGCGATAGAACTCTGGGGATCTAGACTCGACAAACTGTGTGAAAGCATTATGTACTGCCTCCTGGTAAGAAAATTTTTTAGCACGTAGAAAATTTAACAAAATACCTAAAAAAATCGGCCAAGTGCGAGTCGGACTCGCGCATGAAGGGTTCCGTACCATTATCTATAAAAACGTACCATTATAAAAAAAACACGTTTGTTGTATGGGAGCCCCCCTTAAATATTTGTTTTATTTTAATTTAATTATTTATTCTTAAAGTGAATATATAACTAAATATTCTGTGAATATTCCAAGCCTCTACCTGTTGCCGTTATCAATATCGAGCAAAAATGAGCAAAAAAATCACGTTTGTTGTATGGGAGCCCCCTTAAATATTTATTTTATTCTATTTTTTAGTATTTGTTGTTATAGCGGCAACAGAAATACATCATCTGTGAAAATTTCAACTGTCTAACTACCACGGTTCAAGAGATACAGCCTGGTGACAGACGGACGGACGGACAGCGGAGCCTCAGTAACAGGGTTCCGTTTTACCCTTTGGGTACGGAACCCTAAAAATGGTAGTCAGTTGGAGCAAGGTCTGGCGAATACAGAGGATTACGTATGGTTTCTAACTGCAGCTCCTGTAGAGTTACAACGGTTTCTCGTGTAGTGTGACGTCTTGCGTTATCATGGAGCAATAATGGTAAAGATCGACTCACGAGTCGGGGCTGTTTCACTGCCAGTTTCGCTATCATTGTTCGGCACAGTAAACATCTGCTGTTACTGCTTGACCAGATCTGAGAAAGCTATAGTGAATAACAACATGAAGACACCACCAAAAAGTTACCATTACCTCTTTATTGGTAAGCTTTGCTTGGGAACCGTTGGAGCGTTTGACCTGGGTTCAGCC
The DNA here is from genome assembly GCA_947507595.1 of Pyralis farinalis. NCBI lineage: Eukaryota > Metazoa > Arthropoda > Insecta > Lepidoptera > Pyralidae > Pyralis > Pyralis farinalis. Next base: position 9,725,894 of record OX382258.1, on the reverse strand, counting down.
ATTGCATTTATCACTTACGGTAAAGAATCCACTTTTCGTCACATGTCACAATTCGATCCAATATTCCTTCATTTCCGTACCGATTCAACAAGGCAACGCAAGTTTTAACACGCGTTTCTTTCTGCAGATCAGTCAAATCATGAGACACCCATTTTTCTTATTTTTTTTATCTTAATGATTTGATGCATATGAGTCAATATTGTAGGAAAGGTAACGTTAAACCATGCCTCTACCTAATTCCTGGGTAGCTTGACTCGGATCGGCTTCCACCATCTCCATCAATTCAGCGTTATTCACCTATGTGGGCGGTCTTCTACGTGGTTCGTTCTTCCAGTCAAATTTCCCATTGCGAATATGTTTAAACCAAAAACACACAGTGCGTTCATTAGCAGTCTCCTCTCCAAACGCAGCATTAATATTGCGAGCCGTTTCTGCGATAGTTCCGCGTCGGAACTTGTATTCAAAAATTTTTGTTAGTAAAGTTACATCGTCTCGTACATCTCGTAGTTACATTAAAATGTTTTCAATCTTATAGGGAAAACAATTTAGTGCATCAGTATACAATAACGTCAACAGTTGGAGCACGAGACCATATTTAGTCCCCGTGCTTCACCCAGGAGGAGAACCTAGGTGAAGCGGGGGTTCGGACTCCAAAATACCAATATACATACTTTCAAAGGATCTGGGATAGCCTAGTGGACAAACAACGGGCCTAGTGACCTAGAGGTACCCGTTTCGTGTTTACGGATTTATATATGTATATATATCTTCACGCCAGGTCCCTTGCGGGATAGGCAGAGAGCACCAAGCGCCAAGACGCGGTCCTTACATACTTCACTGCGCTTCTATAACATTCATAGCTCTTTTCATGCACGCTCGCCGGTTCCTGAGGCTCCTGACATCACCTTCTTATAAAACACGGATTTATGTACATATTAGTAATTATCACTCGCTCGGCGATGATAGAAAACATCGTGAGGAAACCCACACGTCTAAATATTCTATTTCGAATGACGCGTGACCTTACCTAAGAATGATATCGGTTGCGGAGGTCTGACGACAGTCCTTAGGCTGAGGTAGCGGACCTCGCCAATCCTAATGGGTTAGGATAGGACGTAATAACGGTGAGAGGAAGAAGAAGACATACATACATACTCTATTTCTGTGCTATCACACCCATACTCATCGAGTACTGGGGCCGGGTATACCACTCTCTAACAGAAGAGGGGTATAGAACACTCCGCCACGCTGCTTAACTGCGGATTGACAATGTGGACAGGCCAGTTTTTCCAAACCGCCCGCAGACCACGGACTTGACGATTGTCACCTATCAATAATAGCCCAGTAGAACGGCTTACCGTGCTCTCAAAAACACGAAGAAGCTCGAAATAGATAAACGTATCGATATCCATCGAGGCTGAAGTCAATGTTGCTTTCTAGGTGTCCATTTAGACTGAAATAGCAACGACGCCATCGAACTCCTTCTTTCCTTACTAAACTTCATACAAGTAGCTGGGCTTCTATAGGTCCTATATAGCTCTAAATCAATTCCTACAGTTGAAGATAGTGGATCGATTAAAACGCCTTCTGTCCCGATACGCAGGTGACATGCACTGAAATATCCTCTTTACTGATGAAAAAGTTTCACGATTGACGAGCACTACAAATAGCAGTACTAGTGGTCGGAAAGGCACAACGTGGTCAACATCGTGCGTTTGTAATGATTTGGTGAGCGTGTCTTAACAAGGAGTTACAATGTTTCCTTTTCGTGAAAAAAGAGTGAAGACTTCAGCCAAAGTGTATCAAGAGACTGTCAAGACAGTCTCAAATCGTGTTGTGAAACCTCTCAGCAATACACTGTTTAAAAATATACCATATGCTTTCCAGCAGGACCCCTGGTCACAAGGCACCAACTACCCAAGCCTGGCTCGAAACCAACGTTCCGGAGTTCATAAAAGCTGAAGACTGGTCCTCGTCTAGCCCAGATCTAAACCCTTTAGACTACTAATTATGATCGTTTTAAAGGACATGACATGCTCGAAATGACACACCGACATTGTGTCTCTTAAGAAATCTCTGGAACAAGCAGTGGCTAAATTTCCTACGGAAACAGTGCGTAAATCCATACATTCGTGGCCAGACATATTAAAAAGGCCAGTATCAAGGCCAAAGATGGTCATTTCGTATAGTTTTTTTTTTGTTGAGCCTCATAAATATGGACATATAAGTTTTATGAAGATTACATTACTTCATAAAAAATAAATGCAAATTTATTTGTAACAGAAATTATGGCCGGACAAGGTATATTGAACAAAATTATTCAATGTATGCACAAAGTAATCAATGCGTATTTTATATAGTCGATGCTTGACCACAGACTAATTAATATGTATTTGACATTGGCAGATTTAAAATTATCCGCGTTTCGTATTTCACTCCGAAAAAAATGTGCACGAATTTCGAAGTTAATCACGAAACATTTCCACCACCGAGAAAAGATAAACTGCCCACATTTGGAAAGAAGCGAACGCGCGCCGATTGAGCGGAAATAGTAGCGGCAGTATTTACAACTTCCTGTGCGGATCGCCGGATACCAATTAATAACTTTTATTGCTTCCGGTTTGACGGCGGTCAATTAGCACTACCATAAAAATATCTACGCTTGATTGGATCGTGAAATGTGTGGAAAAGCTTTTAGACAAACGGAGTCATACATCGGCTCATGTATTATTTTGGGCTTGATTTCATCGATTGCTCCACCAGTCTGTTGCGTAGGTGTTTATTTTATATTGAAATAAAACAAAGTGTATTCTAACATGTATTCTATGGGTATGGCAGAGAGAGCATGAAAGTAGGATAAATGTGAGCATCGCGCAAAATTTGTGGCGTAACGCTTGTAGACCGTATTTTCAATGATGGTGTTAGAAACTGAGTAGGTCTGAAAGAGAGTGTCGGTGTTAAAATAAAAAGAAGCTCTGTTAGTTTGGAAGAAAGAGTTACGAAACAGGTACACAACGCAAAAGTGGAAGAATGTAAGAACCGAGGAAGGCCTACACTTACTTACCATGACCAAAGTGATCGTTCAATCAGAAGGTGATGGCAGGAGCCTTAAAAACCGGCTAGCGTGCTTGAGAAGAGCAATGAACGTTAAAGAAGCGAGCGAGGTGTGTAACGATCCTTAGTCATGTGGCGCTCGCTTCTCCCTGCCTATCTCGCAAGGGATTTGGCGTGAAGTTATAGATAGATATAGTATTTTATCTTGTAACATAATTTATGTATTATTAAAAACTTTTGACAAGGCCCAAATTAAATTTTGAATTAGCCTCCGCCCGCTAGTGTGTACGTATTACACACGTTCATGCGGTTACAAGCCACAGGTTACAATTATTTTTTTAAACAAATAAAAACTACCATAGCCATATTTTTTTTTTCAAAATAATTCGCCATAACTTTTCAATCTAATAAACAATTACCTAGACTAATTTGTCTTATTGGATTCAAATTTATACAAAAGAGAGAAAGTACAGGCAAAAATTGTTATATTGTGAGGACATCTGTTATAGATTTTCCAACAATCTATCTATATTTAGAATTTCTCTAGTGGAACATCCATCAAATAGCCAAGTATCCATCAAGTAACCATACAAGTTGACATATGTAAGTATACTAATGTTACTTAGTGTTGTGAAAGTATTTAAAATAAGAACTCAAATATAACAGTATTGTTTTTGTAGTCTTTATCATTGAAAGCAATCTACAAAATACATTTAAGTATTGTAGTAATTTATTTTTATTAATAAACATACTTACATAATTTTGAAAGCGAATTATTTTTTTGAGATTTAACTTCTCATTGTATTACTTAACTTAACAATTTTGGTATTTTTGGTGGCACGTTACTAAAAGTCCTAATCTTAAATTCATAGTTAAATTTAAGAAATAGGTAGAATTTGAAATATTACTGAACAATTACGTAATATTTGAATAAAATTGAATACTAATTTAGTCAAACGAATTCCTTAAAGCCTAAGTAGTTATCGATTTATTTAAGTATATTGTTTATTATGTAAGTTTATAGTACACATACCTGACGTACTATGCCAGTAGACGAAACATGTTCTTTGATCCTACGTAAGTGGAGACGGCGCGGGGGCGCAACGTCAAGGCGAGTGTCGGAAATCACTGTAATGGATGGGGGACTATCTCTCTAGGGTTGGTAATTTTTAAGTTCAACATTTTTTTATCACACTATGGGTAATAAGAGGGCAGTGACAGCACAGTGGATAAAGAACTAGCCTATTAAACCAAAGGTCCCTGGTTCGAAACCTGGTGGGGGCAAGTACCGTTAAATTCGTGTTTCGGATATTTGTAATTGTCACTTGGTCGACGGTGAAGGAAAATATCGTGAAAAGACTCGCATGTCTAATTAATTAAATTTCGAAACACGTGTGACCTTACCTAAGATAGGTCTTGTTTTCACTTTTGATGGAGGAGGCGGCTGACGGCAGTTGCTCCGTGTAAAAGTCATTATAATCAGCAAATACTTAGTACGAGTATTAGGTAGTCGGCCCGCCAATCTTAATTGATTAGCGGATAACGCTAGGAAGAAGAAGATGTTTTCCAATTGTATTCTTTATTTTTAGTGCATTAAATTTTATCTCTTTCAGAATGTCTTAACAGACCCAATACGTTTAAAATGTTCCTCTTCGCGTCAGAAACAAATAAAAATATTTCTCTACATAACCGTGACCCTCATTCTCAAAACTACTTTGATCTCTTGACCTATCATGAATCGTACCTGGGAGATTTCTGACTACAACTTTGCCACAAAAAAATTAATAGACCCTATTCGATAAACCATTTGATATAACACTAAAACGAATCTATCTATATATGCAGTGCTAATTTCTAACGAAATAATGTCTGTAACACATGTAGATTACTCCTAAATTATTGATGTATTGAATGAGGTACTGAGATCTCAAGGAATGACTGAGCAGTTATTTCCTTAAAAGTGAACAAAAGGCATTTATTAAAGTGTAGTACTTTCAACTTGGTCTATTCGCCACAACTCATGTTTACGAACACTACCAAGTTCTAACTTTTAAAGAATTTTATATCCTCTCCATCATCCTGACTTCGCTCGTCTTGACACCAATATAGCCGGAATCAATCGGCGCGAATTGACAATGACACTGTTTTTAGCACTTCATTCAACTATATACTATATATTTTTTTGTACTTCTTTATTCCATGCTATAGAAATACATGCTAACATGTATTATACAAAAATAGTTTTCAACATTAATGGAGTCCTTATGTACTGTCAACGGCATGTCAGGCTACTCACTCATGCTTCTTATTTGAGGTGAGATGTCACATATTAGTATTATCTACTATTCTAACGTACCTGATGTCGCGACTGTCTATATATTGTCTTAATTTATGTAACCTATTATTGCACATGGAATTCATAAAACTGCTCGTTGACTATCTGAATGTTGCATAAACTTCTCACCACGAGGGTGAGGTTTGCAATCCTGTAAAACAGTATTTTTGTTACTACAAGTTTCAGTTTCCCACACCCTAAACGTATCACCAGTAGTGTAGCTTACCCCTAAAAAATAAAAAAAATACAAAAAATCGATCTACATTTTTCTGAACATCTGTGTCTCTTTGTGTGATCTGACAAATATCATGCTTGTCCTATCTAAGATGTATGCTCTAGCGACTGAAAACAAAGACGGCTAATAATACGTTACAACCAGATCGAACTCCATACTGTGCATTCGTCGACCAATTTCATTACCCCCGTTATATAACGACTAGAATCTACTAGGTGATATCAACATTTATTGGTTAGATTCCTTCTTCGTGACAAATATTCACCTTTTCAATATTATATTATTTAACAATTTTCGATAAATGTATTTGGATCACTAGTATGTACTCTGTATACGTTAATATAATGGACCCTGAATAAGTTATTGCTATTTAATGGTATTGTCATTAACGCTACACGAATACACTACTGTAATAAATTTAGTTGGTAATATTTTTGGGAAAAACATATTGTACCTACTTATTAGGTCAAACTTTCGTCCACAATTACCCCTGCGAATATCAGATTTTAGTGTAACATTTATACTATAAATAGTCCTTTCTATGCCACTCTCTTGATGCATTAAACGAAGGGACTATTAAACGCGAATGCTCTCCGATCTCGTAAATCAGATTGCGGAATTACAAAATAATTCGGCATCAGAATTTCATACAGGATTCCGATATATGTCGCTATGCCTTGATTGAATGCCAATCTTTGGCAGAAAAGCGAATGGAAAAATCGATTTAAAAAGAAAGCCTGCCAACCCTAGCAGCCTTTTTGCGCCTGTGGCTAATAGATATCCATTACTGGGCACTTGTCTTGGCACTGGAGTCAAGCACGCAATGCTTGCCCAGATTAGTGCTCTCACACAACAAGGAGCCTGCGCTTTCCGTTTTTATTGCGAATAGGGGATTTATTTTTATCTATTAGTGGGATTAATTCGTGATCTAATGACTATAGTGACCCCACATACAGGAGTGGGCAAAGATGCTAGGTATATAGCTCTCTTTTTCTTTAATTGTATTTCACACAAAGGCGCAGCAATATCAAAATTTTGGTATCGGCGAATGGAATTTTCGTCGGAATCCTATATACTCGTATCTAAAATCCTATATGTCAATAAAATCCCATCCGTCAGCATTTTAAGGGTTCTCTAAGCCTTAGATAGAATTGCTCTAAGAACTTTTGTGCTTTCTCAAGGCTGCATAGCAGCTCGCTAGGGCCTAGGTTTTTTATATTAATGGCAATATCGCTATTGTTGGCTTAGCTTGGTTATAATGCGGAGTCATAAGTATATATCTGTTTATAAATAGTACATGTTCGTAATAGTAGTGATTAGTGTATCGACTATTTGGGATCGATCAGGAAAAGAATATTGTGATGACTGTTGTGACACTTCTGGAATACAAACCTTCCTTCAGCCGAAAAGTTTAGTGGTTGCAACACCACACTGCTCCATTGAAAATAGCCTGAGCACTGTGAGCAACAAACCGCCCGAAAGCCACTTGCATTAACGACTGTTATTTGTACACAAGACTCGGGATCGATGGCATTACGTGTTTTCCAACACCCGAATGACCTTCGTAACAAACCCTGAGAGTAGAGAGGCTGCGACTAACATCGCTTAGCTTACGTATTCAATTACTATGGCACGTAAAATGACACTATCGAGCTCCTCTCTTACTCACTACATATAGTGGTACTATGAAAACGACCAGCTTAATATGCGTTCATCCTTCTCTATGGAAACATTAATCAAAAGGATCGATCGCACATTGCCGCCACATCATCTTCACAACAGCTTATAATGTAAGCACCTTACCACCTTCGCCTAAGTCTAATTTACTGGTGGGAGACGATTTATTTTCTAGTCTAGACCTAGTCATAAACTAAATAAATCTTGTTTTATTGGCACTAGACATCTGACAAGTATACGCGAATACCTTTTTTCATAAATACATATTAGAACACATAGAAAATACCCTGATAAAGACAAACAAACATACGCACAAATGTTTGCCTTGTACGGGAATCGCACCCTTCTTCTTCTATCGAACGAGTCTTGGTGCTAAACTAGTCATCACTAACCATTTCTCTACCGAATTCGTCGATAAATATACATTTTACATTTACATTTTTTTTTATTTACACACATATTTTATATAAATAAGAACGGACTACTAACCATTGTTTATAACATAATATATATAAAATGTATAACACAATATAAATGTACCTTATTCATGCAGATGAATTAATCTAATCTAACATAATATCATGCATTAAATTACCTACAGCGTCATCTAAATACTAAACATATTGATTATGAACCTAAAACTAAAAAATTAAGTAATAATTTTATATACTCGTAAATTAAGTAGTCACTAAATGTTACCTTATTCGAAATTCGTCAATTCAATCAACGTCCAAATTGGTTCAGAGAATGTGGAGATTATCATGCACAATGGACAAACAAAAAAGCAGGATTACGAACGGGCCTATTGACCAACTGGTCTCAACTCCGATTCGAATTCTGGCATGTGCCACGAAATTGGGAGTTTTCGGATTTATATACATAATTGTAATTATCACTTGCTCGGTGGTAAAGGAAAACATCGTGAGGAAACCCGCAAATCCAAGAAATTATATTTTGAAATACTTGTGACCTTACCTAAGAAAGGTCTGGTTTTCCCTCTAGGTTGTGGAAGTCTGACGACAATTGGGCCATATAAAGAAACGTATATTTAGTATTGTAAAAGCCCGAAGTACGATAAATCTTAGGTTTTACCAGAAAATCCGACAAGACTTGGTAAATGTATTAATAAAAATGGGAACTAATTTTCGGACTTATACCATTAGAAACTGGTACATCCTACGTTTTACCACAGGCGGTTGGTACCTAAATGTTGGTTTTCGGAAGAAAACAATAAGTAATTGTTACGATGGTACGGGAAGCGGGGATTGCAAACTGCTCGCGAGTTCAAGACGATATGGCGAACACGTTCTCACTTTTTTTATTTTTTTTTATTTATTCAAAATTATTTCATAATATAATGTACATAAAACCGCACCCTAGAAGCCTCACAGGGCTTATCTTAGTGTCGGTTGGTCGCTGACATATAGTGTTTTAAGTTGTTTTTTCAGTACAAACATTTTACTTTTTGTGTACATATTTTAAATTTGTGGTGTAGTTCCATTTAGGTAACACGGAATGAGATAAGAAGTTCGTGTACCATACGTATTGATAAATTTAGGCAGTACGTATGTGTTTGATTTCAACGATCTTAGATTACTAGGTCTTGATTTTATCTCTAACTAGCTGACCCGGCAAACGTTGTTTTGCCATACTTTTAGGCAACTTTTTAAATTTTTCTCTTCATAAGAACCATCCTCACTTCAAGGAATATTCTAAAAAAAGAATTAGCGAAATCGGTTCAGCTGCTCTCGAGATTTGCGCTTAGCAACACATTTAGCGATTCATTTTTATATTATAGATAGATTGAGCTGGTTGTTTACATTCAGTTAATACAAGGAGTTTGACTTTATCGAAGACATTAATAACTTTGCAGTACTTAAATATGGCTGCGTCATTATTTTTATACAGCTTTCTGATATTAAGTGGTATAATGGTTTTTAGAATTCTTAATTGAAGATTATAGACATCCATAATACACGTTTTGGATGTTCTACCATAGCTGCTCAAGCCATAGCTGATCACCGAGTCCGCGAGTGCCATATACAAGAGTCTTAGTGTGTTATAAGGTAGTCTATGTTTTAGTATAACCAATTTACTGAGGATTGCTCTAATTTATTGCACACGTAGTCTTTATGCGGACCCCAGTTGAGTTGAGACTTCCGACATGTATATATATCTTTTTTATACTACGTCGGGAGGCATACAAGCATACGGCCCACCTGATGTAAAGCGGGTACCGTAGCCTATTAACGCTTGTCATATATTAATTATTACTCGCGCGATGCCTCCTCTGCTGCTTACACAGCAACTCCTTGGGAACTTACTGGTGACCCCACTCACACGCAGGAACACAACAACCCTCTAGGGAGTTGTTATTTTTCTGTGAAGTCCTACCTCTCTTAAACATCCAAACCAAGACAAATTACATACATGTTCATACACACAAATGTTTGCCTTGTGTGGGAATCGAACCCACGAGCGTTGGTGTCAAAGTCGCGTCATTCCCGCCTGAGCCACCGAGCTCGTCAAAAATTTTTCGACATTTACCGTGTATTTGAAGAGAATGCTCGAAATAAACGAACCTCTCAATACTTTTAGAACTTTTACTAGGACTAGTTGCTAAATCTTAAATTTTACCGGTAAATCACCAAATCCTTAGACCCCGCCAATACATCAGATATTATTTTTATATTAGATTGATGATATATTATATTATATTATATTATATTATATTATATTATATTATATTATATTATATTATATTATATTATATTATATTATATTATATTATATTATATTATATTATATTATATTATATTATATTATATTATATTATATTATATTATATTATATTATATTATATTATATTATATTATATTATATTATATTATATTATATTATATTATATTATATTATATTATATTATATTATATTATATTATATTATATTATATTATATTATATTATATTATTGATAGTTCAAGCGGTACTAGGACTCGCGCTCAGAGGGTTCCGTAACATGATCACGGATTTTGCTTCTGATTGCAAGGTTGTAATCACTGGTCAAATTATGAAGATTTTCGAGTATTACCACATTTTTTACACAATGTCGGCAGGTTTACAAGCATACGGCCCATCTGATATAAAGTAATTACCGCAGCCTTTAAATGCTTGCAACTTCTGCCGCTAATATAGTAGCTCCTTGACATGTACTCATGCACCAAATGTTTGTCTTGTGTGAGCATCGACACTACGAGCCGCGGTGTCAAATTAACATTACTAACCGCTGCTCTACCGAGCGCGTCAAATTACGAGTACCAACGAAACCAGTTGACTCATTAAAAATGAACAAGTGTGTTGCAACATATCATGGGACAATGTGAAATTTCATTTTAGTATATCTTATGCTTTCTGAGATTAATTTCTGTGAGAGACTGACAAACTGACATACATTTGTGTGATCTTATAATTGTTCCGTGTTTCCTTTTTGGTACGGAATCCCTAAAACAAACTTTTGATAGCACCACAACTGCATCTGGTAGTTAAGTACTTATTTAATCATACGTGTTATATATATAAATTAAACTGGAGCAGTGATAGTCCAGTAGAGAAGGATCCGGCCTAGTAAACAACAGGTACCCGGTTTGAATCTTGGCATGTATCACTAAATTCATGTTTTCGGATTTATGTACATATTTAAAATTATCACTTGCTCGATGGTGATGGAAAACATCGAGAGGAAACCTACACGTCCAAGAAATTATATTTCGATAGACATGTGACCTAACCTAAAAAAGGTCTGGTTTTCCCTCTGGGTTCCCGCTCCATATCAAAATCAGCGTCTTCGCTACATCTTTAGGCTTAGGTAGCGGACCCCGCCAATCCTAATAGATTAGGAAACGGGATAACGCAAAGATGAAGAAGATTATACGAACATATATATGAATGCCTATTTATGGACGCAAAAAAAAATGGAAATCATTCAATATGACAAACTGTCCTATTGCCAGGAACCACTAGGGATATTCTTTGTATTGCAAGCATTCATAGGCTACAGTAACGATTAATCAGGAGGGTGCAGTCTACAAAATATAAAAACAGAAATGTTCGTGAACACAAACGTTTGTATTATGCAGTGTTCAAAGTAGACATTGAGTGGTTACTCGGTACCACCAGTTTGGTCGCATATAATACTAACTCGCATGTAAATTAGATGTCTGTTATATCAGTGAAGCTAAATGGGTTCGTTTCGAGGGATCAGACAAAAATCTCATTTCCTGAGTTAGGGGTAGGTAGCACAGACAGGCCGATAACAAACGCACGCTTCGCTTGTTCGCAATTTAACATCGCGCGTTTAAATATAAACTCCGTGTTTTAACTAGCCATCTGTCTTCAGTAGTATACTTATAGGCGTATGGTTCATGATAAACTTCGATCGATCGGCACAGAATAAATAGATCTGTTTCAGAATTATAAGTATTTATATAGTTTCACATCACTAGAAGAGACAGCAGGCATAAACTTGCCTGTTGAACTTAATTACATATTAGGAAATCCGGGCACTTAGTTTCTGATGGAAAAATTACAAAGAGGTTGAAAAATATTTTTATACTTCCAGGCGGGCAGGCCGTGCCCTTATTACTTTAGTACTTACTTTAAAAAATATATGTGTACTGGACCGCAGGGCGACCCACCCTACCTATGTGGATGTAATGGGCATGCATGCAGCACGCCTCAGCCTACTTACCGGTATGCCTATTGGATCCTACCTAACTTAATGAACTGGAGCGTGTCCAGCCTATCTGCCTACTATTATTGTCACTACCTACTATTTAACTACACCTACTGCTACTGATGAACCCTACCTAAATCTATTGCTATCTTGTTATTATTGTCTTACCTAACGAACTAAACGTTTCTGCCTTGCTAAGCTCTACAAATCTTCCCTACCTAATGTCCTAACTTCCCTACTTATGTGCCTAACCTATACTTCTTTAATGTACCTGTTCTAAGATCTACATATGTGTTTAATATTACGTCCTACCTAGATAACATACCTATTTGTCTTATGCCCTACGTGTGTCTAGTATAAGACCTACCTAGATAACCTAATCTCAGTTTTAAGCTCTACCTATGTGTTTCGTGATCAAATCCTACCTATGTTACCTAGTATCGTCTTATGTATTCTGTATTTACCTAAAGCCCTATCTCCCCCAGCCTATGTACAGTTGAAATAACAGCTCTGCTTCGATTTGTTGATATATATATATATATATATATATATATTGATGTAAGATATGTCGATGTTTTAGTGCCTAGTGTCGTATATACGAGTTAATAATGAAAATCCGCCCATAAGCTCGAGATTTGTCGAACTTGTATTTGCATGTGTGTGGTGCGTATTATAATATTTATGTCGTGGCTTAATTACCCTGGCCGGGATTTCCAGCACACAGCTAAGGTCTTTGGAGCTGGTTTCTTCGCAAAGAAACAATGTATTTATATAAACATGTAATTGTGTGCGTACAACTTTTATTTAATATTTGTTGTTGCAACTGATAGCCACTGCTCCAAGCCTTAAAAATTCCAAGTCCATTGGTATAATTTATATATTATAAGTTATATGTGCGCATTATTGATTGTATAAGAGCTCTTAAACCCTGATCGGGTTTTACCAATTAATGGGACTGGATGGGAGTGAATTGAATACACTCGGCGGATTGCCTTAACATTTTAAAGACATGTTAATTACTTTCTCGCTATACGAACGGATTACAAGCTTATCGGAAATCAAAGTTTATTGACGCTTATAGCGTTCTTTTGCTTATTCACGCGGGACGTTATCGCGCAAGCTATGCTCTCGTGTTTATGGTATTCCAACCTTACTGTACTTTAAAGAACCTTCATCATTTATTGTAAAGTGTACGGTACCCAACCATGTCAGTCAAGTGAATAACCGTCTGATATGCGTGCTTTCAGGCGGATTACAGGCCTGACTAACCCACCACAAAGCGCCCGACCAAAATTAATCGATGTTTAAAGCCACGGGGCTAAACACTGATTAATCTCTACCGCACACTATGATGTTACATTTACTGATATAAATATATCCTCTTTTTTTCCCAAAAAAAATAAAATGAGAGCGTTATATAGTCAAAATCGCGATATCCTTATACTACCAACCACTTTATTCAATAAACATTCAAGCTCATGCGAACAAGCACTTATTTATAACTTAGTCGACAATGGATTCTATACGGAACCTTACAACTTAAATTCTCTAATCCTAAACCTATTATCTAACAGAAACTATCGCGGATTCGAAGAAACAAGACCCGGAATGTGACCTAACGCCCTAACGCGAGTGTGTCTAAGGACGTTGTGTATAGATAGTTGTGTTATAAAATATATATATGTGTATATAACTTTGTGTAGACAGCCAACGGGCGTGTGTGTATCTGATCTCCTAGTTCTATGGCCCGTTAACTTCGAATGTGACTCACGCAGACTCACGTGAGCCTAGATCTTCCGCAATTAATAAATTGCTCAAATCTAGGGATTCATAGTCGCCCCGACATTCGATAAATGTATGTGTACACTTCACCAGCGCTTTATTTTCGAGCTAGCAAAGCGTTTCCCTAGTGTAATGTGGGAAGATCTAGACACGGCTTACCTGTCCGTACTAAATCGTGTTTTTGATTCTATACACTTCAAACTCCGCTCAGTTGTCACAGTCAGTTTACCACGGTGCTTGAAATGTGTCAATACTGCTTAATAACAAGCCACTTTAAAACAACTATCGCGAATTTAAAGAAAACTATAAGAATTGGTTAACAAATCTTATAGCCTAATAGCCCAACGAATACTGATTGCTTAAGTTACAAAAGTACCAAGTTTTAAGAATTCCCGAAATACGTTTCGCCTCACAGTCAGTATTAGCTATTGTGTCACGTCTCAACGCTTCCCATTCCTATATAGTCCACGACAAACCCCGCGCGCGCTTCAACCCCGTAAAACCGCCACGCCGATCTGTGTTTAAACGCAAGGTCCCGTACACATTCTCCACTCCAGACTAGGTCTTACAACTAACTTAATTTATTGAATAATGCATAATTCACACATGCTAATTAACCGGGATTAGTACCAAATTTAGATCTTATTCTAAATACCCGAATAAACTCCAGACTGAGTCTGTCTGTCACACCCAAGGACTGTACCTTGGGGCAGAGATACATCGATCCACTTGTAATCCCATTTTATTCTCAAACATCTATTACTCGTTATAATTATTTCCAACAGATCGTTTAGATCTTGTATTCATTGTCAATTTTGAATTTCACCAAAACATCAACATATCTTACGGGGGTTTGTTCTATAGTCTTGGGTAACCCTAATTTGATTGCATAAACTCGACGGCTCGGTGCCGGCTAACAAAAAAATAATGGTTTGCACATGTGCGCACAGCCACGTTGCTTTCGATCTTACAACAATCTTAAGGAATTTTAAACCATTCCAATTTTGAATAATATTACGCAATCTTATTATTGAAAAGATGTGCTGGTACCATTACAACCTCCCCCTTGAGATGTTGAATAACGTGTAAATGTTAGACTGCATCCTCACAAGATATAACCTTCTCCATCAGTAAGGAGCAAAAGAATTAACCCATAACTCCCGTCTTGATAAATTCTACATAGCTTTAATGGTTTCCCGTCTCTAACTTGAATACCTCCTAAACTCCCATGACACTAAACCTTAACCACAGTAATCCTTTCTTTCCTGCCACCATAGTACCGCGCTATATTAATCGTATTATAATTACCTTTAATTTCTCGCGTATTTGGATTTATCAATGTGTAACAGTTGGCATATGGTATCGCTCCAATCTCGTACGGCCCACTATATAGTAATGCGAACTTTTTAGTCAATTTGTGCGCCTTATCAGACTTAGGTACTGTCCGCAACTTAACTAAATCACCGACTTGGTAAGTTATCAACCTATTTACTTTATCAAAACGTTTGGCTCGCTGTCCTGCTATCTTACGTGCATATTCGCTTACCTGTGCGCAGATTGACTCTACATTGACTGTCTTCGTTTCTATATTCAAATACCTATCAGTACTCAACTCTGCCCTTTCTCCATATACAACCTCATTATATGATCCACTAAACTGCCTTTAGTCAAAATAGCCAAATCATCTAAGAAGCTCTAACAATAACTTCTAGCTTCGCTTCCTAGTATAATATCCATCGCGCGTGAAAAGGATCCAACAGATGTTTTCAATCCTTGTGGTAAACGGTTGTACACATAACTTTTCCCTGACACTACAAACCCTGTGTACTGTTTAGATTCCTCGGTCAAAGGTACACTAAAATATGCATCCTTTATATCTAATACTGCTAAATAATCTATTTTGTAACCTGACTGTAAAATTTCACTAGCCAAAGGAGCACACTCTGTTTCTCCCACCATTCGAGAGTTCAATTTCCGGGCATCAAGCAAACTCTAACGGAACCGTCCTTCTTAATTGTGTACGTCAATGGCTACTGTAAGCCGTTTGCGCTCTACCAATGACGCCTAACGCTTCCAATTCCGAAATCTTATTCTGTACTTCCTGGCGGTACGCATGTGAAATTGGATAGGATCGTTTTATGAATGGCGTTTCGTCTTTCATTTAAACTCCATGAACGTATTTATGAATTACCCCTGGCCTATCAGAAAACACCTCCTTATTCTTAACCAAACTTCTTGCAATTTATTCCTATGCTCCACCGGTAATTCTAACTTAGATACATACTCTCTTATTTGCTCTATGGTATAACCATTCTTATTTGTGGTAAGTACAAAGTTACATCGTTCATTCATACCCTCGTTATTAATCATATGTACCTCACTAGTACGCTCTCCATACGTCACTGATCAATTTAAGCAGTCACTTCTAAACCTTGTATTGTCTTGTTATTGTTATCTTTAAATAACGGCTGAGATTCTAAAAAAAAAACCATCGGATTGCCCGCGTCTCGACCATTAAATTTAGGTAGTATCTGTGTAAATTTATAGACACACACTGGTCTCGTCTCAACTGAACTACTTCCAAAATCACGCCTACTGGTTCCTGGAAGGGAAATAGTCTCCCCCTGGTCTGATAAAGAGTTCAGATTATTAGACTCCAGCCCACTATCTGGCGTTGTGGTGTTAACTGAGGTCTGCCTTTCTTCTAATGCTATCAATCTCTGTAGTATACTTTGTAATAGATCATTGCTCAACTCGTTTTGGACCCCCAATCTAGTCTTGCGAGGTCATCGCCTAGCCATAATAACTAACGTACACAACCGTCTAAACTAACCGTAATAAAACTAACTTCCAATCTACCACACTCTTATGCAAACGTTCACACAATAGTTGTTTCAACAATCCAGAATCCCTTTCTTTTGTAATACGAGTATAACAAAATACCAACCCTAACTCACTTGAAACCGAAACAAGTGGTAACTATAAAATTGTCACTTAAACCGAACCCAATACTCTTGTTTCCACAAAAAAAAATCTGACCTGTTCACATAAACATGTTGCTCATGAGAGTCTCAAAATGTTTTATTACTGCCATATGTCGGTTTCACGGAAACCGAGAGAGACCTTTTGCTCACACTTGATTACAAAAAAATTCTGACCTGCTACGCAAGCCGTAGCCTAAAACAAGTTGAAATGTAAAGTTTAACGATCGTTAAACTAGCTAACCAATTGAATGCTCGTTTCGATGATAATTCTATATACCTTACGCTATGCAGCGACCACACCGCTAACCTTAACTAATTATTTGTATGCTTGTTTCAAAGATATCTCTATCTAACTTATGCTAAGCAGTTAACGCTAACTTCGCTAACTTTAACTAATTATTTGTATGCTTGTTTCAAAGATAAATCTATCCACTTATGCTAAGCAGTTAACGCTAACTTCGCTAACTTTAACTAATTATTTGTATGCTTGTTTCAAAGATAAATCTATCCACTTATGCTAAGCGGCAACCAATTTAATGTTTGCTAAATTAATTTACAGAACCGATAACTAACAAACAATTTGTATATTCGATTGCTAACTTTTATTTTCCTCTTGCCTGATGGCAAATGCACACCGCTGTCTATGAATATATCAGTTACTATTCTAAAAGCAACCACTTATTGAAACCTAGGTATATAGCTTGAATGCTAGTTTTCTTTTTACTCTTATATTGTGTCTATGCTTAAGCTTGCCTGATGTTAAGCAGTTAACGCAAACTTATATAAATAGCCGATATGCTTGTCGTATGTAACACGAAGTTCGCCCGATGTAACACAGTTACCGCAAACTATCTAAATAGCCGATATGCTTGTCATATGAAACCAAACCTCGCCTGATGTAACACAGTTACCGCAAACTATCTACATAGCCAATATGCTTGTCATATGAAACCAACCTCGCCTGATGTAACACAGTTACCGCAAACTATCTACATAGCCAATATGCTTGTCATATGAAACCAACCTCGCCTGATGTAACACAGTTACCGCAAACTATCTACATAGCCAATATGCTTGTCATATGAAACCAAAACTCGCCTGGTGTAACACAGTTACCGCAAACTATCTAAATAGCCGATATGCTTGATATTATTATATAAATTACGTTGTGTTTAGCCGTAGTAACTACTTGTCTTCGATCCTCGCTCACGAGCACCAGATGTACTGGACCGCAGGGCGACCCACCCTACCTATGTGGATGTAATGGGCATGCATGCAGCACGCCTAAGCCTACTTACCGGTATGCCTATTGGATCCTACCTAACTTAATGAACTGGAGCGTGTCCAGCCTATCTGCCTACTATTATTGTTACTACCTACTATTTAACTACACCTACTGCTACTGATGAACCCTACCTAAATCTATTGCTATCTTGTTATTATTGTCTTACCTAACGAACTAAACGTTTCTGCCTTGCTAAGCTCTACAAATCTTCCCTACCTAATGTCCTAACTTCCCTACTTATGTGCCTAACCTATACTTCTTTAATGTACCTGTTCTAAGATCTACATATGTGTTTAATATTACGTCCTACCTAGATAACATACCTATTTGTCTTATGCCCTACGTGTGTCTAGTATAAGACCTACCTAGATAACCTAATCTCAGTTTTAAGCTCTACCTATGTGTTTCGTGATCAAATCCTACCTATGTTACCTAGTATCGTCTTATGTATTCTGTATTTACCTAAAGCCCTATCTCCCCCAGCCTATGTACAGTTGAAATAACAGCTCTGCTTCGATTTGTTGATATATATATATATATATATATATATATATATATTGATGTAAGATATGTCGATGTTTTAGTGCCTAGTGTCGTATATACGAGTTAATAATGGAAATCCGCCCATAAGCTCGAGATTTGTCGAACTTGTATTTGCATGTGTGTGGTGCGTATTATAATATTTATGTCGTGGCTTAATTACCCTGGCCGGGATTTCCAGCACACAGCTAAGGTCTTTGGAGCTGGTTTCTTCGCAAAGAAACAATGTATTTATATAAACATGTAATTGTGTGCGTACGACTTTTATTTAATATTTGTTGTTGCAACTGATAGCCACTGCTCCAAGCCTTAAAAATTCCAAGTCCATTGGTATAATTTATATATTATAAGTTATATGTGCGCATTATTGATTGTATAAGAGCTCTTAAACCCTGATCGGGTTTTACCAATTAATGGGACTGGATGGGAGTGAATTGAATACACTCGGCGGATTGCCTTAACATTTTAAAGACATGTTAATTACTTTCTCGCTATACGAACGGATTACAAGCTTATCGGAAATCAAAGTTTATTGACGCTTATAGCGTTCTTTTGCTTATTCACGCGGGACGTTATCGCGCAAGCTATGCTCTCGTGTTTATGGTATTCCAACCTTACTGTACTTTAAAGAACCTTCATCATTTATTGTAAAGTGTACGGTACCCAACCATGTCAGTCAAGTGAATAACCGTCTGATATGCGTGCTTTCAGGCGGATTACAGGCCTGACTAACCCACCACAAAGCGCCCGACCAAAATTAATCGATGTTTAAAGCCACGGGGCTAAACACTGATTAATCTCTACCGCACACTATGATGTTACATTTACTGATATAAATATATCCTCTTTTTTTTCCCAAAAAAAATAAAATGAGAGCGTTATATAGTCAAAATCGCGAGATCCTTATACTACCAACCACTTTATTCAATAAACATTCAAACTCATGCGAACAAGCACTTATTTATAACTTAGTCGACAATGGATTCTATACGGAACCTTACAACTTAAATTCTCTAATCCTAAACCTATTATCTAACAGAAACTATCGCGGATTCGAAGAAACAAGACCCGGGATGTGACCTAACGCCCTAACGCGAGTGTGTCTAAGGACGTTGTGTATAGATAGTTGTGTTATAAAATATATATATGTGTATATAACTTTGTGTAGACAGCCAACGGGCGTGTGTGTATCTGATCTCCTAGTTCTATTAAATTAAATTATTAAACTATAAGAATTGGTTAACAAATCTTATAGCCTAATAGCCCAACGAATACTGATTGCTTAAGTTACAAAAGTACCAAGTTTTAAGAATTCCCGAAATACGTTTCGCCTCACAGTCAGTATTAGCTATTGTGTCACGTCTCAACGCTTCCCATTCCTATATAGTCCACGACAAACCCCGCGCGCGCTTCAACCCCGTAAAACCGCCACGCCGATCTGTGTTTAAACGCAAGGTCCCGTACACATTCTCCACTCCAGACTAGGTCTTACAACTAACTTAATTTATTGAATAATGCATAATTCACACATGCTAATTAACCGGGATTAGTACCAAATTTAGATCTTATTCTAAATACCCGAATAAACTCCAGACTGAGTCTGTCTGTCACACCCAAGGACTGTACCTTGGGGCAGAGATACATCGATCCACTTGTAATCCCATTTTATTCTCAAACATCTATTACTCGTTATAATTATTTCCAACAGATCGTTTAGATCTTGTATTCATTGTCAATTTTGAATTTCACCAAAACATCAACATATCTTACGGGGGTTTGTTCTATAGTCTTGGGTAACCCTAATTTGATTGCATAAACTCGACGGCTCGGTGCCGGCTAACAAAAAAATAATGGTTTGCACATGTGCGCACAGCCACGTTGCTTTCGACCATACAACAATCTTAAGGAATTTTAAACCATTCCAATTTTGAATAATATTACGCAATCTTATTATTGAAAAGATGTGCTGGTACCATTACATATGTCACTTCTGAAAATGTACTGTACATAGAGATCTTTGGAAATATGTATTTTCAGAAGAGACCTTTTTAGATGAGAAGTATATACGACGTCCCATCTTGCATTATTCTTGTAGTATACGTATATAATGTACACTGTATATTTGCACAGCATACATCACACGGGTACCATTTTTAACTAACCTACTCGGATTATCAATATATATATAGGCAGATTGTTATCGGTTTAAAAAAATTTAAGTCATTATCGCGAACTTTTAGCCACTTACCAATATGCTTTTATACTTTGCTGGGATACTTTACCTGAAATTT
The DNA here is from genome assembly GCA_947507595.1 of Pyralis farinalis. Taxonomy (NCBI): domain Eukaryota; kingdom Metazoa; phylum Arthropoda; class Insecta; order Lepidoptera; family Pyralidae; genus Pyralis; species Pyralis farinalis. The sequence goes on along the minus strand of OX382258.1, from coordinate 9,704,980 downwards.
ATTACCGCCAGCAATGATCATTGCAATACAACGATTTTTAAAGCCTTATCACACTCCACGTGCTTGTGGCACACCTCGTCATCTGCCAAGAGAGTCTCTGACAAAGGTGGGGTAGCTTATTCCCGATTGGTAAAGTATACCAACCTTAAAGAAAACTCCATCCAAATAACAGTAACATAGTCGTCTTTCTGCAGTTAAGTAGCTACAGGTAACTTAGCTAGAACCAATATTTGTATTTGAATTGAGAGTTCGATGGCGTCGTCGTGTGTATTCAAACGGAACGCGCAGGTTAAGCAACGTCGACCGCAGCCTGTCTATGCATGGGTTTATCTATCTCGAGTTTCTCCGTGCTCCGGAGGGCACGTTAAGCCGTCGGTCCCGGCTGTTGTCGATAGATGACAGTCGTTAAGCTAAATCCCTTCGCCAAATGCCAAAGCGTAGCGGAGTATGCTATAAACCCCTTCGGTTGAAGGGAGACTCGTATCCCTGCAGTGGGATGAGTAAGGGTTGATGTGCAGGGATGGATGTGGAATATTTAAATTTGACGAACTAGTGAAACGCGATGTAACGCTATTTTGATACCAACGCTCGTGGGTTCGATTCCCACACAGTCTGTTTGTTTTGGTTTGGGTGTTTTCTACGTATAATAACTATGTATTAAAAAATCTGTTTACGTATGTTTATCAGTCGTGTTACCCTTGTCTACCCACAACACAAGATTCGCTTACCTTGGGTCTAGGTAGAGCTGGGGGTCATGTGCCAGAAACGTGCTTGTTCGCGACTCCTATCAATCGATTAGATTGCAATTCTGACCCGAAAACGCACCGATGTGCGGGTTAGGGCGTCCCCCGGAGGCGACGCGCACCGATCCGCCCCCGTCGGTGCGAAAATAGGTGCATGCGGCGGTGGGGGGCGCCACTCACCACGCAGCGCTAATTCCGGCGGGTCGAAGAGAGCCGAGTGCTGCATAGGCACGTGGAATGTGAGAGGTGGATTGAGTGATAAGATGAATGAGTTGATGGACGTAATGAATGAGAGACGCTTAGATGCTTTGTGTGTGACAGAGACTAAGCGCAAGGGGAGCGACACCAATGATCTGCCCGGGGAGATGATTGCCCTATGGTCTGGTGTAGACCGGGACGATCATGCCAGTGCTGGTGTAGGTGTCATACTCTCCTCTCGCTTAGCCTCTGGTGTGAAAGATTACTGTTTGGTAGGGCCTAGACTTCTCTGGGTTCGTATAAAACTGGGCATCACGCGAGTATTTCTCGTTGCAGCATACGCTCCCGTAAGCTCAGCGTGTGCCAGAACTAGAGAAGTTTTGGGAGTCTGTGAGGGATGTTCTGGATTTAGCTGAAGGGAATGAAAGAGTGATTATGTGTAGAGATTTGAATGGATGGGTTGGGACTAAACGAGACGGCTATGAAGCTGTTCTTGGTCCCTATGGAGATAAGAGAGTGAACGAAGCAGGTAAGTCGATTCTAGATTTATATATGGAATGAGACCTCCTCCTGTCGAATACTTTATTTCGTCCCAAGGATATTCACACGTATACATGAAGACGGAATGACCAAAAAAGTGTGATTGATTTGATTATAATTGATAGACGTCACCGAAATACTATAATGGATACAAGATAGATAGAAGAGAAGACTATGGATGAGATAGAATGGTCGATACGAAGTTTGAAAAATGGAGTCTGCGGGAATTGATATGATCACCGCTGAGATGATCAAACTAGGTGGCACTTACGTCCGGGACGCCTTCTGGTACTTATGCAACCTATGCTGGAGAACTGGAAGGGTCCCAATGGACTGGGGATGCGCAGTCATCGTACCCTTGTATAAAGGCAAGGTATCACGTATGGACTGCGCCAGCTATAGGGCCATCAGTTTGATCAGCTTAGCAGCAAAAGTATATGGAAAGATAATTGAAAGGAGAATGAGGGTGAAATCTGACGAAATGCTGTGGGAAGCACAAGGAGGTTTCCGAAATGGAAGGGGTGTACGGATCAAGTTTTCTCGCTATATCGTAGAGAAGCATCTGGCTACAGATCAGAAGGTTTTCTGCGGTTTTGTGGATCTTGAGAAGGCATTTGATAGGGTTGTGCGAAAGGAACTGTGGTGCATATTGACGAGATATGGGATTGACGGCTCACTGTTCCGTACTGTGCAGTCCACCTACAAGGATTGCTCAGCATGTGTGCGAATAGGTGGCAACATGTCACCCTGGTTTGATGTCAAAATTGGTGTCAAACAGGGGAGCATGTTGTCTGCTTGGCTGTTTATTCTGTATCTTGATAGTAGTCTACAGAGAATAAGATCGACGAATGTAGGATTACGCATGAGTGACCTAGTGATGACGGTGCTGTCTGCAGTATGCAGATGATGCAGTCCTATTAGCAGAAACACCATCTGAGCTGCAAACACTAGTCACAATGATGAAAGACGAATGTATGAAGGAAAGCTTACCACTGAATGCGAAGAAAACAAAGATAATGGTATTTGAAAGAGAAGAAACCAGAACCAATGTAAGGATTACGGTAGATGATGAAGTGTTGGAACAAGTGGATGAATTTGTATATCTTGGATGCGCTTTCAGCAGGGATGGAAGGTACGCCGCAGATGTGGAAAGGCGAGTGAGTGCTGGGAATAGTGTGAATGGAGCGTTGGGAAAACTTCTTGGCAGTAAAAACTTGAGCCAGAAGGCGCAGCTGGCTATACACAATACAGTGCTGGTCCCAACGCTAACTTATGGAAGCGAGAGCGGGGTATGGCAGAAAGAGCATGAAAGTAGAATAAACGTGGTCGAAATGCGAGCGCTGCGTAAAATTTGTGGCGTAAGGCTTGCAGACCATATTCGCAATGATGATGTTAGAAAGAGAGTTGGTCTGAAAGAGAGCGTCGGTGTTAAAGTAAGAAGAGGCATGCTCCGTAGGTTCGGACATGTACAAAGAATGCAAGATGAAAGAATGACGAAGCAGATATACAATGCAAAAGTGGAAGGATGTAGGAGCCGAGGAAGGTCAAGACTACCATGACCAAATTGGTCGTGTTCTATCAGAAGGTGATGTCAGGAGCCCTAAAAACCGGCGGGCGTGCATGAAAAGAGCAATGAATGTTAAAGAAGCGAGTGAGGTATGTAAGGATTGAGTCGCGTGGCGCTCGGTTCTCTCTGCCTACCTCGTAAGGGATTTGCTGTGAAGTTATAGTAGTAGCAGTGGTAGGTAGAGCTGTGTAATTTATAAAAAAATATATAATTAGGAAGAAATTTCCATAAATTAATCAAGAAATATATGTACCCAAATGGATCTCATTAAATATATAGACAAGGTTTTGCTTCGTTTTTCTGTAAGTAGAGGTTTTTCCTAAATAACACAATTGTAGACAAATAACATAAAAAATCACTAAGAAGCCAGTACCGGGCTACATTTTTGTATTTATAGGTACTAAAAAAAATGCTACGCCGCCGTTCACCAGAATACGTATGAGTATAAGACGCAGTAATTGAGTGAGAGTGGCGTAGTCGCTGGGCGTCGTTTGCAGCCTCCACAAATCTACTTACAGCTCTTTGTATCGACTATCGCGGACACCAAGAGCTACGAAATATAATAGAGAAGGTATCATATACTTGCTGTGTTAGCAGTAGAAGTGGCATCGCGCGAGTGATACTTAGTGTATTACAAGTGTTCATATGCTACGGTAACCGCTTTACCGTGAACCGTATGCTTGTATGCCTGCCTCCCGAATTGTATAAAAAAACGACATTCTTAACATAAACAAAAATTATAAAACAAGCTTTTGTTTAATAAGAGCTAAGAAGTACAATTTTTTTTAAACCACTTGTATACACACTTACGTAAAAGCTTAAAAAACTGTCGGTGTTCGGCTTTTTCGGGAGGCTGAAATTCGTCAAGTTTGAATGCGAGGCTGTTTATGATGATTCTCGAAAACAGTATATAACCGCGGCTCAGAAGCGATATCGGCCTATAGTTTTCAATAGGGTCATAGCACCCTATTGAAGAACTATAGGCCGATATCGTTTCTAAGCATTGAAAATAATAACCAGGCTTCTGCTCCATGCTTCCGATGTTTCAACGGAATGTATGACGGAAAGCTTTTAGAAGCATTGCAGTAATTCAGTCCCCATCTGATGTTCTCCCATTTCAGCCTCTTTGAAAGTCATACGTGGCTTAGCTCTCTGACTGAACACTGACTGCTCGGGAAGATATAGTTTAGATCAAAACTGTATTAGTTTCATCATAATTTATAAATAAATAAATATCTACTCATGATATTGCTGTGCCCTATGATTTCCCGACTGTCTCATTAGTTATCCGAAATCAACTCAACTCTTTTTCCATGATGCATGTTTAAAGCAGACGCAAACAAACTTATATATAAAAGATCATTTTCATTTTTTTAACAGTTTTCAACAGATTATCTTCAGATAAAATCTAATCAAGGTATGTACAAAATTAGCAACACTTAATTGGTAATGTAAAGAAATCACCAACGTGAGTTCTTACACGATCACGATAGCCCACGAATACCTCATCAGAACGTAAATCATCAATCGTCATAAATCATCAGAACGTCAAACAAAGGTATTTATTTCGCAGTGGGTGAAATAATAACTACAATATCAAGGCGCGACCCTTGATCATCATTTAATCAAGAAATTCACACTTTAATTCTGTAAGAGAGAGTCAAATCAACGCTTCCCCGTTGTGGAAATAACCCCATCTTACGAAAAATCTAAGTCCAATAACTCCCTGGATGTCTGTTATGTTCCTACGAGAAAGTGAGATTACCAGTATTCCGAAAAAACTGTTTGCTAACACAGTAATTTCGGAGTAGTGGTAATCTTACTCTCATACAGACAGTGGTGACAATGCGTGGGCGATACTTCCATTGCGAGCATTTACTCCAGTAACCACTTTACATCAGTTAGATCAGGATAATCTGCATACCGCTTTTATCCCGACGTTGTATAAAATAAACTTTAGCGATATATTCCACTGGTATTATAACTGCTTCCTAAATCCAGGGGCGGCGCTTGTGTGCCTTGGGGCTCGATAATGACGTCACTGAGCGATAGGAACCCCTGTTCGTATCCGGGAGATTTTTATCGAAAATGCTTCTCATAAAGACATTCCTACACCATATAAGATATGAGAAAATGATCCATCTTAAAAATAAAAGCAGGGTTTGAACCTTTACATACCTCATACGTTAGATAACTAACACATAAAACGGAGTTATATAAAAACAACAAACATATAACGTACATACGAGTATAAAACAAAACAATTTGTTTGTTTTGTAATGCCCTTGTCTCTGAAACTAGCGGTTGGATTTGAAAAAGTTTTTTTAAATTTGATAGCCCACTTCTTGAGGACCGTTATAGGCTATTTAACAAGAAAAAAGAAAGAAAACAAAAAAAAAGCACTTCCCACAGGATACTGTGATACATGCGGACGGAACTTCCTACTTTAGTGGGAGTAATTTTCATTATTATAATATCGGGAGGCAAATAAGCATGGTATATATACATGGTGACCATAGCCTATGAACACTTGTTATACAAGAAGAGAAGGAAGCCTCCTAAAAGGAAGAGGAACCTCACTTTCGAAAACAACAGCCTACGAAAGAGTTGTCTATTGGTTGCTGTCTCCTGAGATATGGAGATTCTTCTTCTTCATAGGCTATGATAATCACTTTACATCACGTGGGTCTTATGCTTGTGCCCCCCCCCCCCCCCCCCCCCCGACGCTAGGCCAAGGACGAAGAAACAGGCCTCAGCGACGGCGAAAGATGATAACTTGGGTAGATGTAAACAGCGAGGTTGTCACTGAAACCCCAATATTTTTCGTATTTGGGGATATATTATAAGCGATTATCGTAGCCTATGAACGCTTGCTATGGAGGAAGTATAGCTCGTGCGTTGCCATCCCTGCTGCTGACACTGCAATTCCTTAGGAGCTTCCTGGTAACCCTGCTCACTCGAAGGTACGCAACAACCATGCTCTCCTGGAAAGTTGCCCATGTAATTCCGCTTCCCGATGCCTTCTTCTTTCTTATACTTTCGTCCTACACTTATTTTGTCTTTTGTTTTGTTGGAGCATTTTGTGCATCAGCGCCTAACTACTCACCTCCTAAAACACAATCATTGCGGGTTTCGTCCAGGGCACAGTACTGTCTCAGCGCTTCTCAGAGTTACCGATGACATTGGATACAACATTGAAAATCAGAAATTAACTCTATTGGTTTGGTGGTTTTTCAAGCATTTTTAACTCTATTGACTTCAACATTGAGCTGGCTAAATTATGTGCCCTAAATCCTTCACCAATAGCTTTAGCGTGGTATCATATTTAACTGATCGTCGGCAAACTGTTAAAATTGATGATTCTAGATCCGACTGGTGTCAGCTTATTGTTGGAGTACCCCAGATGATACGAAGAGAGTCTCTTCGTACTGTAGCCATGTAGAACTAAAGATCATTTTTTTTACAAAAATGATCTTCAGTTCTACACGGCTGCTTCGCTCGACGATTTCAGCAGTGCTGTAAATACTATTAATAAGAATCTCTCCGCGGTTGCCGAATGGACTAATAACTTCGAATTGAAAATAGATCCTTCTAAATCAAAAGCAATAATTATTGGAAGCCTCTACTATCTCCTGTATATCAAATGCCATTTTGTTAGACAAAGTGTTATTCATTCAGTTAAAAAAATCGATATTGTCTTTGATCAAACTTTGTTCTAGGTTCCTCAGATCAGTGAAGTCAGCCGTAGGATCTACGCTTCGCTACACTCCTTGAGAAGGCTTCGACACTTCCTGCCTGTCAGTACCAAAACCGTGGTGACACATTCCCTCCTTCTCCCTCTCGTAGATTACGGAGATGTGGCGTATATGGAACATACGGAAGACCTTCTGAACAAATTGGAGCGTATTCAGAATATGAATATTAGATAAGTATGTTTTGGCCTACGAAACTTTGATCATATTTCTTAATATCGCTAAAAGCCTAATCTGTTACCCATTAGGCTCTGTAGAAATCTTCACATCCTATGTCTTCTTTTTCATAAACTCTTCAGCCCTACGGCTATTTCCACGAGTGTATCAAGTTTCGTGTAATCGATACCCGACTTTATCCAAGGAACGACCTATTCTTATAAATCTTTATCCATAATAACAAATGTTTTTCCAAATCCTTTACGGTCCATGCCGTACATCTCTGGAAGGCACTCCCAACCAGTGTGAAGTTATCCCAATCGGTTGACTCATTTAAATTACTTACAAATTTTTTTTTCGCATTTTGCTCCAGGAATCTCAACTCCTGTGACAACAAGTAGAATAACTCTGATAGATCATATAACTGTGCATGGCTGGGTGAGTTCACACTCACGATACGCACATTTATATGATCTATACATATATCTTGTCGTGAAATAAGCGTTAAGCTACAGCTAAGCTAAAGCTATATATATAATATATTGTGACCCGTACAGTAAATGAACAGATTAGCCGTATATAATAACAGGTGGGCCGTATGCTTGTATGCCTCTCGACGTAGTATAAAAATAAAATAAAAAAAAAAAGATTCAACACTGTATTTATTTGCAAAAACCGTGCATTTATATTTAAACGGGTAAACGAAGTAAATGCATTTATGACAGTTATTAGATCATCGCAGTAGTTCCCCGATAAATCTGGGAGAACTCCATATGGTGGTTCTGAAGAGCTCGGTGGTGGAGTAGTTAGTAATGCTACTTTAATACCAAGGATTGTGGGTTAAACTGCCATTTATTCTTTTAAGATTTATTTTATACAGCTTTGGGTGACATACATACATATATTCCACCTGATGTAAAGCGTAACCACTTTGCGCGCTAAACCGCGCCTTGCAAATCTTGCTGCTGGTTAGGGGCTTATTGGTAACCTCACTCACTCACGGGAACACAGCAACCTACATGCACACAAATATTTCTCTTGTGAGGGAATCTATCCCAACGACCAGGGTCTTAAAGTAGTCATTGCCAACGAATCAGCCACCGAACTCGTGGGCGTGGTCATCGTCATTTGCAGGTGTCATGGCCATTCTCAGGAATTTGATGAATTTTGGTATATCCAGAAGAGATCCTAAATCAACAACCGAAAGATATTCTTTCGTGAATAATATCATGAGGTGAAGCGTTTGCCGTAGTCTTGGACACGTACAAAACAAAAATCGGCCAAGTGCGAGTCGGACTCGCACACGAAGGGTTCCGTACCATTATCTATAAAAACGGCAAAAAAAATCACGTTTGTTGCATGGGAGCCCCCTTAAATATTTGTTTTATTTTAATTTAATTATTTGTTCTTAAAGTGAATATATAACTAAATATTCTGTGAATATTTCAAGCGTCTACCTGTTGCCGTTATCAATATCGAGCAAAAATGTGCAAAAAATTCACGTTTGTTGTATGGGAGCCCCCTTGAATATTTATTTTATTCTATTTGTTAGTATTTGTTGTTATAGCGGCAACAGAAATACATCATCTGTGAAAATTTCAACTGTCTAACTATCACAGTTCATGAGATACAGCCTGGTGACAGACGGACGGACGGACGGACGGAGGGACGGACGGACGGACGGACGGACGGAGGGACGGACGGACGGACGGACGGACGGACGGACGGACGGACAGCGGAGCCTCAGTAATAGGGTTCCGTTTTACCCTTTGGGTACGGAACCCTAATAAACGACTTTCGCTCGTTACCACCAGCTCTGCCGCAGCAATTCCTCGCCAACTTTCTGCTGACCTTACTCCAGAAACTTGTTATTGGACGCGTCATCTAAAGGATGACGAGCCCAGTGGCGTAGTGGTTATCAATGCTACTTTAACATCGCTCCTGGGTTCGATTCCCTCACAGAACAAACATTTGTGTGCTGTCTTGGCCTGGATGTTTTCAAGAGAGGTCAAGTGTATCAAAATTGACCCGACTAGGGAAGTACTTCTACCACACATAAAACCGCAGCAAAATAACAACGCGTTCCTGCGAGTGAGTGAGGTTACCAATAAGGTCTTAAAGCGTCGCTGTGCTATCAACAGGGGCGGCAACGCGATACTTCATGTATTGCAAAGCGGTCATAGGCTGCGGTAACCGCTTTACAGCAGGTTAGCCGTATGCTTTCATACCTCTCGCCATTATATGAAACAGGTGGAGGTAATTCCGCTTCTGTTGAGCTACTTCTAATTTAACACAGGTGTAATTTACCCTAACCCTTATTTAGCTAAAGCCAAGTGTGCTAATTGATAGGGTACACCACTGGGGTTAGCTTTGGTGCTAAATATTATATTATAGTGTGCGTTTACACCCCAAAGTAGTTGTTCTTCGCGATATATCGTTTCCTAATCCATTAGGATTGGTGGGGATCGCTAACTAAGCCTAAGAATCTGACACTGATCTGCTACTGCTGTTGGACCTCCACAACCCAGAGGGAAAACCAGGTCTTTCTTAGGTTTCTTGTGGGTTTCCTCACAATGTTTTCCTTCACTGGCGAGCAACTGATAAATATGTACACAAATCCGGTAACACAAATTTAGTGGTAAATGCTTCCGCCAGCATTCGAACCGGCGGTCAGTTGGCCAATGGGCTGATTCCTTATCCACTGGGTTATCACTGCTCTAGTAAGTTCTCCATAGATAACAGGTAAGATAAGAGAAACGTAATTACGTACGTAATATACGTAATATAATCCCAAATAAAAAGTTTTTCAAAATAAATAATATAATTACTAAAAAATCCTTAAAACTACAATGCAGCTTACAACTAGAGATTGATGGAAAATAAAAAATGCATTACAACTTCCTTAGAATATTATCAAATCAAGAATTTCACTAATTGGAAGATATCTTCGAAACACCATAATATATATACTCGTAATATAATAGCAGCACTGCCATACTAAGACCAAAACGTCGTATAAAAATTATAAGCAGTAGAACAATTTCAAAGAAATGCTTGCAATCATCGCAAACAAACACGGGCAGTACGCTGTTGCACTCAGATAATTGCCAATTTTACAACATTTTAAATACTGTTTAGCGGATCGACTAACATTTTTTATAATGTAACCATTCATTTGTGTTACAATTGAACTATGTGTGTAAAGCGTAATCTGTTCTTAGCTGTACACACTTGTCTTTACATGGTTTTACTAATTATAAGAAAATTGGCTACACATTGGTGGTCTTGTAATTAGCAATAAGGCTACACATTTTACTAAACATATGTTTATTAAGTTGTTAGACTTCCGAAAAATAAATAAAAAAGCGAACCTTACAGTAGTAGGTACTTGTGATGTGTAACATCTGGCATCTCATCTTGGTAATATGCAATAAGAATTATTAATATCAAAGAAATTATCCTTGTAATTAATTAATTTGAATGAACTTAAAATTCTATAGACATGATATGACAAGTAATTTAGATCTTTTTCGGACGGAAGTAACGTTTTCAAATGGATATTACCTTCAGTAAAAAAATATATAGTTCGTTTACCATAGTAGTGGGACTGATTACATATTTATCTATTAATTGAGAATTCAAGTAGTCACAATGAAATACGTATTTATTTGATTATTACTTTTACAAATGCAACAAACTATTAATTCTTTTTTTGAGTGATTATAAACTTCCTTTTTCAATCAATCAATTCAATTATGATAATTGAATTGACTTTGTAATCAGTTAAGTATGTAAATATCGGTTCATACTGTAAATTATATAATCAATAGTACCAACGTCTCAGAAAATGGGTTGGTACCATTTGACGGCCAATTATACCACCGCACGCGCTCGTTTGTTAAATCAAATACGAGTAGCACGCGTTTCCCTGGCTTCGGTTACTCACTTCAGTCCCTTTTCATTCACGCCCACAGATTACAGGAAAACAATGGAATGATGTTACACATCCATAAATTAATTCGTTTTAATTAAATTAGGCGCGATGGGTGATTTAAAAGCCAATCGTAGTAATAAAGAAACAGCAACATTACTGAAAATAAATGAGTTGGAGATTTTCAATCATATAGCATTGTTTTATATCTAGATATAATTTAAAGATTTTAACAGCATCCAATAAATGCATGAATTCAATACCTCTTTCTTTATAGTTTATACGCTACTTCCTATGCTTCCCTTGTAGTAATTTAGTATGTCAAAATGGTCTAGATACGCTAATTAACATACTGCAAATTACTCTACTGTGGTAATTTAAGCCTATGGGGATAATGAATACCCTCCTTTCCGCAGCCTTACCGCGTTACTTTGTTGGTTTCGAACGTCTTTGTTATTTGTACAAACTAACTTCAGGCATATGTGTTTTTCCAAAGGTTACCATGGCCCGTCACTGCCGAAAACTTGATGACTATAAGCCACCGGAACGGGGTGGGTTTCGTAAAGACTACTACCGTGGACCAAATATATACATACATATACACATATTGCGGCAGATTCAGCCGAAAATCGCTGAGTAAATCTGCCGTTCTATATGAGGTTTGTAGACTACGTACGTACAAGCTTTAGACTTTATCGAAATCATATTGCTACATCTAGGAGCTCCCATTCAAACCAATTCTCAAAACAATTTTACCAGTTCATTCCTTTCCAGTCGTTGGAATATTGCAGTACATTTTTTATACACCACTAAGGTACAAGTCGTATATACAACCTGTCTGATTGTAACCATTTGACATTGACGAGCTCGGTGGCTCCGTCGTGAATGATGCGACTTTGACACCAACGCTCGTGGGTTCGATTCCCACACAAGGCAACCATTTGTGTGCATGAACATGTCTGTTTGTCTTGGTCTGGATGTTTTAAGAGAGGTAGGGCGCATCAAAGCAGCCCGTCTGGGGAAATACCTCCACCTCACAGAAAACCGCAGCTAAATAACAACTCCCTAGAGGGTTGTTGTATTCCTGCGTGTGAGTGAGGTTATCAGTAAGCTCCCAAGGAGTTGCTGTATAAGCAGCAGAGGAGGCATCGCGCGAGTGATACTTAATATATTACAAGTGTTAATAGGCTACGGTACCCGCTTTACATAAGGTGGGCCGTATGCTTGTATGCCTCCCAACGTGGTATAAAAAAAAACAATTATCGTAACCTAATAGCTTGCACTACCAAAGCCATCACTAATGCATTGCCAACTTTGTAAAGAACTCTCCATATCATACTACTCTTGGTGATGGTAAAAACAAACCATACACATATACATAAGTCAGTAAAATAGTTTTTTAATCGGCTGCGCGACTTTGGGTTGTGTGTGAGATTGCGCTTTTGAACCAAGTTAACCAATTCCAGTTGTATATATACGTCACTCAAATTTAACACATCGGTAACTTTTTATAATCTTATCAGAATATTTTCCTGTATACCTATACCCTGTAGTTTTAATTGAAAATCGAAAGTAACAAAGCCGGGTTACAATGGAATAATCAGTGGATTTGAATGTATCAGTGCCTTCTATTACAGTGGAATAGAAGTCCAGGTAATAGTTGCTGTTTTCCTTACAAATAGCAACTTCCTCTTATATTTACAATGTAATCTCTTCACATCAGGCGGATCGTATGTTTGATGGGCTTACGACTTTTTATGACGTGTTTACATGACGAGGAACAAGCGCGATGTCACCGAACATATCAAGAGCGATACAAATTATCTCCTCGTAAATATAAATAACTTTAAATGTAAGCAAGCAACGGTTTTCTAATAATACAAACAAGCCATATTGTGATTTATTGGCGCGCTACTAACTTTTTTTTATACAACATCGGGAGGCATACAAGCATACGGCCCACCTGATGTAAAGCGGCTACCGTAGCCTATGAACACAGTATTACTCGCGCGATACCACATCTGCTGCTAACACAGCAACCCTTAGGTTAATAGTAACCACACTCACTCACAGGTACACAACAATTCTCCAGGGAGTTGTTATTTGGCTAAGGTTTCCTGTGAGGCGATGATATTTGCCCAGTCGGACTGCTTTGATGCACCCTACCTCTCTTAAAAACACCCAGACCAAACAAACAGACATGTTCATGAACACAAATGTTTGTCTTGTCGTTGTTTAAAAAAACATTTACATGTGGATAATGGAATATGTCGCGTAATCTCACCAAACATGTCGATAGTTTACAAATTGTATTGTCTTAGGTTTTCGCGATTGTTACATATTGAATTACGCGTGTTTTATTTATTTTGTTGAACCTGACGTTTCGAACGCTTTGCAGCGTCCGTGGTCGCAGGAAGACTACGCTGCAAAGCGTTCGAAACGTCAGGTTCAACAAAATAAATAAAACACGCGATACTTCCGTTAAAAATAGTTTACAAATTGTATTGTATTCAACATATACATCTGATATACATATACAATAAACGATTTTCTAGTAAGCCAAGACATATACATTGTTATCGCGCTACTAGCTTACCCTAATCACGTGTGGTTTGGGGGCGTTACCCGTTCCACATTCATTTTTCATAAACAAGTAATCTATAAACATATGGTAAATTATCCAAATAAAACTGCTTAAAGAAAACATTTCCGAAGTCATTTAACCAGGGTAGCGTGTTAACCCAGTATTTTACCGTGACAAAACAATTTCATATCAATGGCGTGATCGTAATTACAAGTCACGAATAATATGTGTACACATTCCAAGGTCTTGTCATATTAATCGGGGCGATGAAGGCAGCAGTAGGTGGTAGGGTAAATCGGATCGGTTATTAACGAATGCTTTAGTTACATTTCGAAAACAATACTAAAATGCATTTAGAAAAGGGTATTACAGTTATGACGTAACAGCTCCTTCAACAACATACTAAATCATTGAATTAAACAATTTTTAACGGAAGTATCGCGTGTTTTGTTTATTTTGTTGAATCTGACGTTTCGAATGCTTTGCAGCATCCATGGTCGCAGGAAGACTAAGGTGACATTTGTCTTACATTGCTTATTCAATTATTACATCTACCGACATGGATGGATTAATTATATATGTTCCGATTCACACAAAAATCGCTCACGGTGTCCGAACGTTTTTGAGTAGATCTCTGGGTTTGTGACATGATTATTTTGATACTCTGGGTTTGTGACTTGATTATTTTGGAACTGGATCCCAAGGAGGTGGTACTTGCCAACCATCTTCTCTATTGAAATTGGCGTATTTTCTTATTTGACTGTACATGAAGACAGCCCACGTTCACACAAATGTTGTGGTTTAAGCACCTAAATATCTCACCGGTTCGATCCTACTGACCAATGGGAGGATATTTTAACTGATAAATCGATCCGCAAACTAGCCGATAGCAACTGCGAGTTCTACTATACCACCTGACCTGTAGCGGCGAATTGAGCTACTACGTAGGTCTCATCGGTTCTCCATAGTTTATTTCCGCCTTGATCAACAACCTGTATAAAGTGAATTCGATCAGCTAATTAATCAATATGTATGAAGACTTGCAATATATTTATTACGATTGGTATTATATTAAACATTTTTGTTAGTATAATCACCCCTTTTAGATATGGTGCATTTATTTGGCACTTTTGACATACGCATACATCAATAAAATTGAATAAGAAAACAGCTAGATTATTTAAAAAAATGCCAGTGATTAAGCCGCGTGTGCATCTCAGTGCACGTAAGAGCTATATATAACACAGTGTATAGCATTCTCACAAAGAAACGACCACAGATTTTCAGCTATCACTCCCTATCAACTTTATACAATTTTTATACCATCGACCGTTACTAATGCACTTGTATAATGGCGAAAATTAATGAGAACTCGAAATCTTTGTCAAAGAGATATTATATTAATGAATACTTATTTATATTTTACGTACGTTTAAGGAGTGTGGTGGTACGAGTATACGTGACGTCATATCACAACATGTTCCGCGCGCTGTCTCTATTCACTACCGGCTGTCAGTCGCTGCGATGAATGTGAATGGCATGAGACCGGGCAATGATCAGCGTGAACATTGTAATGTGACGTCACAGCAGACTCTCGCACCACACGAAATCAGTATCTCGAGTATTTAGTAGTATAGTAGTATAGTATATCTTCACGCCAAGTCCCTTGCGGGGTAGGCAGAGAGAACCGAGCGCCATAAGACGCGGTCCTTGCATACTTCACTCGCTTCTGTGACATTCATAGCTCTTTTCATGCACGCTCGCCGGTTCCTGGGGCTTCTGACATCACCTTCTGATAATCTCGAGTATTTCACATATGGATATATTTTTAACACGAACTGCTTTTATTTTTATAAAAGACGTTAATTTAATTAAAAAACTAACATATGTAGGGATGATATAGAATGCGAAACATACAGGAAAAGAGCTATTACTGTTAAAGAAGCGACCAAAGTGCTTATACACACTTTCTCTGCCTGCCCCGCAAGTTAAGTTCCGCGTAAATATACTAGTAGTTGTTTTTTCTATTAAACCAAACATAAAACCTTTAGTTAAAATTGATGTTTTACTATTAATCGCAAAAAAACGTGTTCTGCAGGAGCTGTCAACGCTTGGTCAACGCTCGGAACAGCAGCAGGCGAGATAAAGAAGGCAAGAGATCACCAACCACCAAGGACGCTCATTCATGGCGACGTTCTCCGACTGAGCATTAAAATTGTCTCATTTCTAAATACTACGTACTACCGGGACTGACATATGAAGTTGAGATACAGAGATACACAATTTTAAAGTGGCCCAAAGAGCATCCGATAGAACATTGCAAAGTGTGACACTCAGAGAGAGAAAAACCAGCAAGTGGATTAAATTGAATTTAAATTGTTAATAGATTCAGGCGAAAGTCAAATTTACATGCAATTTGATCTAACCTGCTTTATGTGCTTTGGCCACCAATTAGTTCATGTAGTAGTCTCTGCCTATGAGATGCTCGGCGGCTATTTTATATATATAAAAACAATCGCACAGAAAGGTCACACTTCGCCGAGCATCTCATAGACAAAGGACATAATTTATCCCCCACTAATACATATCAAATTTTACACACTATAGACAAAGGTTTAAAACTAAATATTAGGGAACAATTAGAAATTAATAAACTCTAAAATTAATCTCATGAACAAACAGACTGACGTAAACAATTCCCCACTATTAAATATCTTTTCGCTCGCACCATCCACCCCCACCCTCAATTCAATATAAGGGACGCCACTGCGATGGATTTGTCACTTGTAGCATGTTATTCTTACGATTAACGTCTACAACGCCTGATGATGCCTCATGGAGAGGCGAATTACGGGTCGCAGCGACGACCAGGACAAACTGTCCTAGAATGGAGGGAATGGTAACTATGACCTCTCGAAAGAACTGATCCGATGCATAGACGATATTAAAGTGTTTTTGTTACACCCCTTGCGGAGAAGGCAGAGAAAACCCAGTATCACAAGACGCAGTCTTTATACGCCTTACTCGCTTCTTTAACATTCATAGGACTGTTTAAGTATGCTCGCCAGTTCTAGGTCACACCCACCTTCTGATAAAATTTTGTCGAGGTAGCCTACCTAGTCTTGGCCTTTTTCGGCTCTTACATGCTTCTACGTTCACGTTGTATATGTGTTGCATTATTATTATTGTATATTGCTCGGTATTCTTTCTCATCATCTCATCAACACTCTCTTTCAGAACAACTCTTTCTTACATCACCATTGCTAACACTGTATAACGCGGTAATAAACTTCTGTTAGGGTAGCTTAAAGTAAAAAATATTGGAAAGGAGGATATTGACTAGATTCGTGAATCGAGATCCTCAAGCACGGAATGCCTTCCGATAAATTAAAAGCAACACCCGTATACTATGCTTTGTAAACTGTGTTTTGTAAGCTGGTTCCTAAATTGTTTTTTTTTTAATTTAAAGATAATATAACAAAGGCTATAATCGATACACAGAAATATTTGGTTAGTAATCGAGTATGACAGTCGAGTAATGTCTATCAAAGCTTACTTCTACTAAGATATTGACGAATCATCAAGGGTAAGCGTAGATAACAGCCGCTAGGCTAATTCAATGGACTTTGCGTGCCTTACGTACAGCGGCTCTGCCAACAATAAGTCAACAACCATGGTGAAACACACTCTCAAGCCCTATTAATCAAAATCGGGCCCATATACGTATATTGGTATGAGTATGCTTTGCTAAGAATTAAATGCTATAATAGAACGCGTCAACTTAATGTGACATTAACAATACCTATAGTATTCACACATTCATAATTGACCCGAGAATTCCTTGGCACTCTTTTACATAATTAGGATTCCACCACTTCCTGAACTCTTTATATCTGCTTGTAGCAAGCCGTAACGTGTCATTGTTTAATGCAGCACATACTGCACAAACGTTTTCGATGGCGGAGGGATCACTGTAGCTATAGTGTTGTTTCCACTTAAAGTACCGGCGGTACATCTTGGGAGAATTTATCAGTCTGGCCATTGTGGCGGCAAGGTCTTGGGGTGTCAGCTGACGACCGTCTAAGTATGAGCCGGGTGGAAGAAACCTGCAAAGATAGTAATGTTAAAGATGTTTAGTCACTCTTAGAAGTTCATTGGTTGATTATGTTTATATACGTCGAGAATAAATAAGGACGACGACAATATTTGAATTGAAGCGTTTACGTGAACACCTGCAACACAGGAGAGATAATAGCACACTGCTGCCTCCGAGTGCACTATTGACACTGTAGAAATTATACTCAATTTTTTTCAAACGACTATTGACATTTTCGAACAAAAATAAATGGAAATGACGCTTGTAAAAAGATAAGCCATTTCTATATTGCTAGTACGTTTCTCGTTAGCGCTGTACTAAATCTAAATAGGTAGTTAGATTCTCCTTAGGCAGTATTTTTGCGACACCTTCACAAGTAATATATAGATTTTACTCAAGTTCGTACCTGGAATAATCAGCCCCTCCATATACTATTGGCACAACGTCATGCTGCAACGCAGTCAAAAGTTTCTCAGTTACATAATCTTCTGTCAGAGTATTTTCCAACGATAAATAAAAGTAGTAGTCCTTTTTTAAAATATTATCACACTCCGACTTACGCTCTATGGGACATTCCAGAGTCCCACATGATCCGTATACATCTATAGTGTGGCCATAGGGTAGCAATGCCCTTTGCAATTTATTTACAAATTCCGTTCTACCGCTTTTGCTGTAGCACGATGACACAAACCATGCCACTGCTTTGCTTTTATTCTGTACCTTAAAAGATTGCGCCTCATTTTCGAAAACATCTTTTTCCCAACTCATATTTTTTCTGGGGCCAATAATATCACCATTTTTATTTCTAATTACTATATACGGGTAAGGAATGTCTGAGCTCAATTTATAAGTAGCTGTCCAATTAAAGAAGTCATCGAATATTTTATTACACATTGGATAGTTATCTGCGGACTCCATATTAAAGTAAATGAATTTTTGATGCATCGACCTTTTCTTCGGAAGCCACCAGTATGCCATATATTTTAGGTTACGTCCATTAAAAGCGATCGCATGGAATTTGGTAATGTCATCGCCAAAGAAATTTCTATCGGCTGTGACATAACAGTTAGTCACCGGACAATTATTTTGTAAGAATGCTCGCTGCCCATTCCCCAAGAAGTAAAATGGTGAATAGTTGTCTGGGGTCCAGAGCAATATATATTTGAGGTTTTCTGCCAGTTTTTGAGGCGAGCGGTATACCTCGACGTATCTGAAGTCTTTAGCGACATTTTTAAGAGCTTCTTTTGCCAAGTTCTCGCCGTGGAAGCGTTCGAATCTTGTGATACCTTCGATCCAGACGATAGAGAGAACGAAACTAAGGCCAATAATAAGGAATAGAAATTTGATTGAAAGCGTTCGTCTCAAAATGAACATAAGGCAGGTGACTGGACTGGCAAATGGATACATATTTGTCTCTCATGTTCGCGCTCTCGGTGCACCAACTAGTTTCAATCAGCATTTGTACGTTTCCAATTGCACCCGTAATGTACCTGTAAAGAAAAAAGATAAGAAATAACTGTATAGCCAACGTACAGCAAATATTTTACTATTATATATACTATAATCTTAATATATGTAAATCTTTTGTACGTGTGTTTGTCACCTAACTCTTCCTTTAGGAACTCTTCCTTTCAGTTCAGCCGTTTACGGCTGGACTGATTTGGATGCAATTTCGTGTACATTTCAATGGGGCCCTTAATGGTTTGAAAATACAATTGGACCCGGTAGGTGGTATTGATGTCGGTATGTCACCAAATCTTGAAGATCTTGAGTCTGAAAATTGGCTAAGTAATAATTTCACTTCGGAATTTAAACACACCTAAGCTAGGTAACGGCACAAGATTAGTCATTAAAAAAGTCAATGTTCTTCAAGCTACCATTTTGAAAGGCAAGTTTCAAGGTGAAGTTGTTCTCTTGCCACGGATCTCAATGATACCTTCAGAATCGCATATTCTATTCAGATTTTTAATAAATTAAGTCAGAAGGCCAAACAATATCCATTTGTAGGTTAGATATACTTTTTTATACAACGTCGGGAAGCTTGCAGGCATGCGGCCCACATTATGTAAAGTGGTTATCGTAGCCTATTAACGCTTGAAATATATTAAGTATCACTCGCGCGATGCCTTCTCTGCTTACACAGCAACTCCTTAGGAGCTTACTGGTGACCTCACTCAACGCAGGGACACAACAACCCTCTAAGGAGTTGTTATTTGGCTGCGGTTTTTTGTGAGGTGAAGGCATTTAACAAGACGGGCTGCTTTGATGCGCCCTACCTCTCTTAAAACATCCAGACAAAGACAAACATGTTCATGGATACAAATGTTTGTGTTTTGTGAGAATCGAACCCACGAACGTCGGTGTCAAAGTCACGTCAATCACGACTGAACCACCGAGCTCATCAATTAGATCTAGATAATTCTTGTTTTTCACATGTATGTTGCGTGTTCTCGCGCTTGTTACACCGTCAAGGTCAAACCTCAAGAATTGACAAAAAATATCATTCACGAACTTGCCTTAAAATAAAAACATAACTAGATAGACCCATGGCTAAAAAGCTGTTAATCTTTAATCTCAGGTACTTTCCAAGTAAAAATAAATTAAAATTAATTTCATTCATTTTGTCAGAGAGATTTTTATAAAAACACAGCTTTACTTTTGGTATAAGAGTCGGTGAGGATTCTCTGCCGGTGATTGTACATATATAAACAGGTAAGTTGTTCTGTGCTCGGCCTTAAAATTTCAAGCCTAAAAAAAATTAACTGTGAAATTATAAATGATTAAAAAGTAATTTGATATTTGTCGCACCGAAAAGTAAGTCAGAAAAGATAATTCATTATATACTTGACGTTGGCAAGGTAACATAATTGCCATAGGATAAAAAAAAAACATTTTTTTTTATTAAGTATTAAAAGTTTGTGAATTTGTGGGCGAACTGGCAAAGATTGTAAGCATCACTATTTTAAAATTAATTGTAAGTACAGTGTTCAGAGAGCGATTAAGGAGCGGTGTAAGAAAAGTGTATCTGTTCCAGAAACCAACAAACGGAATGTGAAACCATTGCCATAATTGTGCGCAATGGATATCACGACGAACTTTACAAAAAAAATGTTTTCTGTGAGCAAAAATCACAATGAAAGGGCTAGCTTAAAATCAAAAGAATTTAAAGAAACACTTCTCGCCAATACTTGCATCATAGAAGATTAGGAAAAAAATGAAGACATAAAAATTTTGAGATAGAAAACGTAGTAAACAGTAAGCTATCAAAAAATGATGACTCAACCGTAGATTCGTTAGAAGTAAATGTATTTTCTTTTATGAAAACGTACAAATATCATAGAATATAACATTGCACTTATCTGGTCTACGCGTTTTACTTCCTAGTTTCTAATTTGAAAGGCCAAGTAGTGGAATATGCGGTCTGCATCTGGTTAGTCGTAGATTTAATTCCACTATGTATTATATTTGGATATTTAGTTACATTATTTAAATGAGTATAGTATAAGAGTGTAGTCATAAGTAGTAAAGTATAAATAAAATAGTTATACAAGCATCTAATAGTTACTGACACGGCTCGATTTTTGAATGTATAACCTTTACAATATTTGTCAATTCTCAGTACCTTGGTTTTGAATGTTAAAAAAATCCAATAGGCTCGATTTCAAGCAAAGCGAAGCAAATACAGGTGATTCCATAATTACTTCTAACGAATCTAGGGTTGAGTTATCATTTTTTGATGTCTCACTGTTTACTATGGTTTCTGTCTAAATTGTTTAATTCTTCATTTTCCTCCGAATCTTCTTCTCTCCAAGCTCATATCTCGTATGGGCGAAAACCGTCTCTTTAAATTCTTTTGATTTTAACTTTGCCCTTTCGATGCGTTTATTGGCGTTATATGTCGTTTCCAAGCCACAAATTTCACAATGATCGAAGTTGTATGATATGATAATAATGGAGTCGCATTCAATGCAGCGACTGTTCATGGTCGTTGCCGTTTATTGCAATGATCACAAAAAACATTTTTTTGCAAAGCTCGTCATGACATCTATTGCCCACAATTTGCACCAATGTTTACCCAAACCGCTTGTTTGTTTATGAAACAGATACACTTTCCTTATAATATAACAAGAACAGCGCTCTCTGAACACTTTATACTTTAAATTTTCAATTTTTGCATTTCTCCCACAAATCCCCAAACTTAACGGAAAACGAATTATCTTTTCTGACTTACTTTTCGGTATGACAAATGTCAAATTACTTTTTAGTCATTTTATAATTTCAGAGTGCATATTTTTTTTGAGGCTTGAACCTTTAAGGCCGTACGCAGAATTACTTACCTGTTTATAAATAGTACAGTCCACCAAAGAAACCTCTTATACCAAAAGTGAGAACACACGACATATAACTGACCATGTGAAAAACATGGATTTTCTAGATCCAACCCACAAATGAATATTGTTTAGCCTTGTGACTTACTAATAGTCATTGCAAAGGCCAAGCGAAAAGAACATTGCAGGCGTCTGAATGGAATAAGCGATTCTGAAAGAATCATTTGGATCCGTGGCAAGAGAACAACTTCAACTTGAAACTTGCCTTTCAAAATGGTAGCTTGAAGATTATTGCCCATAATTTTTTTAATGACCAATCTTGTGCCGTTACATAGTTTAGGTGCATTTAAATTCCGAAGTAAAATCATTACTGAGCTAATTTCAGTCTCAAGATTTTGATGACATGCCGACATAAACGCCACCTACCGTGTGTAATTGTATTTACAAACCATCAACGAACCCATTTAAATATACAAACAAAATTTCATTCCAATCGGTCCAACCGTTTAGGAAGAGTTCGGTGACAAACACACGTACAAAGGAATTATATAC
The DNA here is from genome assembly GCA_947507595.1 of Pyralis farinalis. Taxonomy (NCBI): domain Eukaryota; kingdom Metazoa; phylum Arthropoda; class Insecta; order Lepidoptera; family Pyralidae; genus Pyralis; species Pyralis farinalis. The sequence goes on along the minus strand of OX382258.1, from coordinate 9,682,533 downwards.
ATTAAGATATACTGTAATCACAAAAATACGCACATTGTGACTAAAGATGATGCAACGCTCATCAAATGTACGTAGTACTTTGCACCATCTCTAATAATAAATTTAATAATGTTAATGTAGCTATAAATTATATAAAAAATTCTAGGTTTGTACAAACGCCTCTGTTGATTTTGTTGAGGTTAGTAGCAAAAGCATAGTTTCTAACTGGCTGTTTTATACTCGTTGACAATTTTCTATTATTGAAATATTGTCACTGTCTATGATGGATGTCTTAAGAGAATTATATTGATTTAGAATGCATATCTAATGGCTTAATTTACGTGCACAGAAACGCCTATTATTATGCACACTAACAGATTTTGTATTGATTATTTTTAAGTGTCGCCTTATTGACCATTTACCTACTGATTGTACAAATGCGATACGAGCATCAACCGTGCCGAGCTCACTCTGACAATGTGCCATTTAGATTATTTCAAATGAATACATTGTCTGTAATTATGTATCACATGCCTCGGCCTGGAGTAGGTACACGTGACGACCGATTCAATGACTTCGCATTTTCAGAATGCGCTAGCTCACTCAACCGCTCGCAGAAATGATGAACAAATCGGATAGATAATTGTGGCATATTCATCCGGCGCTATATTGATTTTATAAAAAGTTATTATAAAATGGTAAAGTGTCTGCGTACGATAATAGAACAATATGGAATAGAAGACACTTCAAAAAATTAGTAATAGTTCTCATGTTGATTTAATCATTTTTAAAAGACAATTCAACCAGCAATAAGTGGTACTGTAAGACGTATGTATCAGTCCGCGAGGGTCCAATAACAAATAAACATTCACGTACCAGTACCAGCCGCGACCCTTGCCAGCCAACCAGATTGCAATTCTGGCCTGAAGTGCGGATTAGGGTATTCCACGTAGACGACGCGCACCCGCCATGCAGGGTCCAGTCAGGCGGGACGTGGAGAGCCAATTGTCGTATAGGCACATGGCATGTAAGGGGTTGACTAAAGATCGATGAATGAACTGATCGAAGTATGAATGATAGACGTTTAGATATTTTGTGAATAACAGAGACTAACTGGAAGGGGAGTTGCACCGACGACCTTCCCGGTGGCATGATAGCCCTATGGTCAGATTTGAAATAAGGGCATGCCAGTGCGGATATAGGTGTCATGCTCTCCTTTCGCTTAGGGTCCGGAGTGAAAGAATAGGATCTAGTAGATTCAGGACTTCTTTGGATTCGTATAAAACTGGGAATCACGCGATTTTTTCTGATCGCAGCGTACGCTCAGGTCCAGCGAGCTTAGCGTTTCCCCGAGAACTTGAGAAGTTTTGGGAGTTATTTACGGAACGAAACCTCATCGTGGCCACCACTTTATTCCCCCATAAGGATATTAATTTATATACGTTCAGATGAAATAAACAAAAAGTGTGATTGATTTGATTTCGATAGATGACAACTCTGAAACCAGATTAAGGATACAAGAGCTTATAGAGGCCCAAGTCTTGAAACAGACCACTACCTGGTGCTAGGCCGGTTTCTTGCCCTTTTCAAGAAGTGGAGACACTGGCGAGTGCGTACAACTTTCGAAGGCCATGAATGTATAACGAGTGAAAAATTGGAAGATAAAAGCGTAAGGAGTATAGTACGCACGTTTAGTTAGTGAAAGATTTGTGAACAAGAGTCTTTCCGACTTTGATGTGAGTGACAACTGGAAACTTCTGGAAGAAAGTATGATGAATAGTGCAAAAAAAGCATTTGGATGCGCAAAGAGGCAGACTCTGAAGGTGATACCTGGAGGAACGCAGAGGTTGAATCCGTTGTAGAAAAGAGAAAAACGTAGTTAGATTATGTCGCATCTTGGCACCAGAAGAAAGTAGGAGAGAGAAGGAGCAAGAAAACAAGCATACGGCCCACCTGACGTAACGCGGTTACTATATCCTATGAACGCTTGCAACACATTAAGTATCAGTTGCGCGATGCTACCTTTGCTGCTAACACACAGGTACATGTGACCCCGCTCACTCGCAGGACCACAACAACGCTCCAGGGTATTGTTATTTGGCTGCGATTTTCTAACCACTGTGCCGGCGAGCATGTCAAAAATCCGAGGTCAATATAATTCGGCCCTCAACCGTGCATAAAACAAAATACACATTTGAAATTGTTAAAGATAATATCTATGTAGAAGGTAGGTTTCGCTGTAGGTTATGATTGACGTATTTCGTTATTCATGATCAATCATGAAGGATGGATTGATTGATAGTGACACGAACGCGTTAAAATTACATGTTTCACTTAGTTCACGGTAATTAGTAGTAGTGTCTAGCTCTATGCATATAACGTTAGGTACGTCGGAACTGTATGGAACGTTAATTACGAACAGGTAAATTTTTGTTGGTTTTAGCGATGCACAAACTCCGCATGATGTTGCATTTTACCTTAAATGACGTACCCGTACTGATAGAGAGTGGTTTGTTGATGGCACAGAGTCGAGACAAATGGCTCTCTAGCGGGGAGGCCTATGATCAGTAGTGGGCGAAAACGTGCTGAGATGATGATGATGATTCGCAATCTACGATCGATGTTATTTCACGCCTCGACAATACTTGTTGTAACACACCTCCAATAACGCATTACGTAAAAATGAAAAACAGAAATCGATAACTCAGTTTCGTGAAAATTTGCGATAAATCCAACAAGTTTTATGATTTAAAGTACGTGCTTTACTTGCTTTAAATCATAAACCTTTGTTTGCGTGAGTCACGGTATGAAGAGATATTATTTATAGAGTAGGTAATACAGTCGTCAATATCTGACAATAGTAGAAGGCACATTATAACAGTGACTGTTTATCACCAGGCAGGCCGTATGCTTGTTTTTTGTTATTTGTGGTATCAAAAAAAATCTCATACCTATAGAGATTTAAAATATACTCGTAGCAATACCGAAAAAGCATATGCATATTCAGTTCGTACGCAATTCAATATATATTTTTTCATATCTACACAAATATATAAAGCGGAAGATTTTATTTGTTTGAACGCGCTGATCTCTGGAACTACCAGTCGGATTTGAAAAAATATTTTTGCATTCGATAGCTCAGTTCTCGGAGAAGGTTATAGGCTATTCAACATCACGATCCGGACCTTCGAAGTCGAGAAAAATTCTTACGGAATAGCGGGTCACGCGCGAACGAACTCGCGGATCGCAGCTAATCACAAATATAGGAACTCAAATGCATACTCCGATAGTTATCTACTACTATGTACTAATTTATTTGACGGTTTATGTATTTTGGATCCTATTGCAAATAATGACAAAAGCTCTTTTTTGCAACCAGTCTTCTGTAAAGACAGTTCTGAATACAGAACAACTTTGCTGTAGGAACACGCGAGCCATCACTCACGAAAATCACGTTTGTTGTAAGGGAGCCCCCCTTAAATATTTGTTTTATTTTAATTTAATTATTTATTCTTAAAGTGAATATATAACTAAATATTCTGTGACTATTTCAAGCGTCTACTTGTTGCCGTTATCAATATCGAGCAAAAATGAGCAAAAAAAATCACGTTTATTATATGGGAGCCCCCTTAAATATTTATTTTATTCTATTTTTTAGTATTTGTTGTTATAGCGGCAACAGAAATACATCATCTGTGAAAATTTCAACTGTCTAACTATCACGGTTCATGAGATACAGCCTGGTGACAGACGGACGGACGGACAGAGGAGCCTCAGTAATAGGGTTCCGTTTTACCCTTTGGGTACGGAACCCTAAAAAGAAAAAAGTAAATGTATAGTTTGCTACGAAATATATTTAAGTATTCAATAAATTATTTAATTATTCATCTCTGCCTTACCGAGTTTGCTATAAATATATTTATGACGAATTCGCGCAGTGATTAATAACGCTCCTTTGGTTTGATTTTCACACATAACAAACTATTTGTGTGCATGAACATGTCTGTTTGTCTTTATGAAAGCAGCTCGTCTGAGGAAGTAAACCTCACAGAAAATCGTAGCCAAGTAACAACTTCCAGGAGGATTGTTGTATTCCTGTGTGAGAGATGTTACCACGAAGTTCCTGAGGTGTTGCTGTGTTAGCAACAGAGGCGGCATCGCGCGAGTAATAGATACATAATGTATGTATTGCAAGCGCTCATATCCGTAACCGTTTTACATCAGATGGCCCGTATGCTTGTATGACTCCCGAAAAAAAAAAAATTGTTTGGGAGGTCTGTTACGGTTAAGAGAATGCAGATTTTGAAATGCTCGACACAAAAACTTTATATGACGCCAATCGATTGGCGTCATAAAAAGTTTTTGTGTAAATTAAACTTTTACTACCTGCTCGGATTTTTTTCCGAAATTAAAACTAAAGTTAAAATAAATTTAATGTAAGATCTCTAAGAATGATTTTCTACGTACGTACGTATCACATATCATCACGCCCGTCTCCCATTGGGGAAGGCAGAAACTACGGGGCGCCATGAGCACTTTTACTATGTGTTTACGCAAGATTTTTTCTTTTATACGTTCATTTATATATGCATAAATAATTGTATATACCCATAAACTAATGCGTACACACCACCATATAACCAAGCTAGTCTACTAACAAGGTAGATACTCCTACCACCGCAGGTACTTACTAAAATATGTAGGTACCAACAAGGTACCTACTTATCCACACAGGTCTTCGTAATCTACATGGTTATGATAATAGGTACTTAATAAATATTATTCAATTAGTTTTCATTAAGAACCACTAAAATTATCACAACATAGCATGTAATAAAGGTATAAGTGCCTACTTATCTTAATAACTCACAATTGCTTGCTTAAATAGAGGGTAATTAAGTATTTATTTACCTTATAATTTCATAGATACCCGAACAACATCCTCAACTCTTTATATATGTAAATAGAACGTTCGCTAGAAATTCCTAATTTATGAATAAGGTTATGAATGAACACGGAACAAATTCATTACCTACCGCTTTCCACGCGTAGATTAATTAAATAACACATTCATGAATGGGGTTTTATCTTTCTAATACTATTAAGTAAAGAAACATTTCAATAAATAAACGTATACAATACCTGTCGAACAATTTTCAATTCTATTCCAACAACACAAGTAAAGTACGTACTTGCTTGTCCAGAACCCAGAACCCGGCTAAATTAAAACACCGTCACTTCGTAGTTTAACCTTTCGTACAACACAGACAAGTCGATTGCGTCGGCTTATAGATCACATGCGCACGAATAACGAACCGAAAAATAAACGGAATAGTCTCGTTCCTTTGTTTTGTAAATATTATTATAACAAAATATTTGGGAAATTATTTCCGTTTAGGTTTATTAAATCATTTTACAGACGTGGAAGAGGTTATATTGCCAATGAATAAGGGCGGTGAACTGGTGGGTTGCGGTGAACGCGGAGCGCGGGGACGACTAATACGGGGCGCACGCTCGGAGCGTCTCGCTCGCAGCTCAGAACAAGGTCAATGGAAAACTGACGTTTAGGGTGAATCACCTTTATTTACGGATGGTCCTATGAGCTGTGATGTCTGGCGTTACTGTATCTAAAATTTACCTAATTCAAGTGTGTTGCGGAAATCTGATTTAAGTAATTCCACCGCGTATTACTTTATGCGAACTAACGCCGGCCGGCACACATAACATCAAAATTACGTTTTTAATTTATTTTAAATTTCGAAATTTGTACTACATAGAGTTGAATTATAACATTAGCAAATACAAACTTTAAATAAAATACTCATGACTTAAACGGCGACTGAAAACCAACAAATGAAAAGAAGACTGAATTTTGAGGATTCCTATAGAAAGGTCAATAATAAGCTTGATCCACGTAAACTAAAATAGTGTCTTAAATCAAAAAGAGACCAAGCAATTTACTATTTATAATTCAAATTAATTTTAAAGAAGTAGATTCATGCTGCACATGATAGTCAAATCATCAGAGGCTCTATAGCAGAGGCTAATTATTATTTTATATGCAAATTCTTACTCATTTAATTATTTTGCTCCATGTTAACAGATTTATTTATCTTTGCATGCTCAATATTAGAAATAATATGTTCTGAGTTTGTAATTATTGTACACATGAAAACAGTAGTTATAAATTATAAAAATCTGGGATCGTTATGTATCGGGTTTTCGGTGGCCCCCTATAATTTATCTTATATTAAGTATTGCTCTCCGTATGACAAAGTCGTGGGGTGCCCTATACGTGCCCGAGGGGAGCGCGGCCACTTAGACCCACCCTCTTCCATTGATATGAATCCTTGTTGCTTCGCACTACATTGCAAAAATACGAAAGTCAGTTTTAGGGTGCCTGTGTAAAACTTAAACATTAATGAAATAACTGCCTATATCTTCACGCCATGTCCCTTGCGGAGTAGGCAAAGAGAACCAATATCACAAATTTCTATAAAACACAGTATTTTATGGTTACATTGTTCATAACACTCGTGTTGTGTAGTGCATATTATAGTTGCATTAACGTCCTTTACAAGACATGATGAACAACAGTGTGCCCGCCTACACTGTTCCGCATCAGCCTCTAAACATTTAAAAATAAATGTTACGTAGTAACATTTCTTATGTCTATTATTTAAATATATAATTATTGTCTCTATTGCTTGAGCTGCAAACAATACTGTAACGCTACTTACTTGTTTTATTGGTATTTTGTACTTTAGACAAATTATATAATTACACGTCCAAAATACCTCAATGCTTGAAGAGCAATGTTCGAACAGTGTGTGTTGCCAGTGATGACATTCAAAACTGTAGAAAGAGTTATGCTCGGGTAAAAATCAAACAATCGTGCAGCTAAGAGCTAGTCACGGATGGCAACACTTGAAGGACGATTGTAATTCTTAATTTTTTACATACGGCATATGAAGGATTCAATTAATTCAGAATATAAAGCTACGTGTACTCTATAGTCAATGCAGGCGAAGCCGAGGGCTAGTAAGTTAAGTAAAGTAGTTAGGTAAAATTAAAAACATTAATAAGATAAGATAAATATTTATTTGCAATAATTGTATTACATAGGTTATTACATATTTTGCAAGTACCATATGTTTTGCTAATTCATAAAAAAAATGCAAATTGAATTATCCAGCATATGTGTATAAAACTAAATGATTATGTTAATTACGAAACAGATATACTACTTTCGCGTTGTTTATCTGTTTCGTTTCGTACTGTTGATGAAAAAGCCGAGGAAGGCCAAGACTTACCTACCATGACTAAATTGATCGTGTTCTATCAGAAGGTGATGTCCTGTGAGGAGCCTTATAAACCGGCGACCGTGCTTAACAAGAGCTATGAATGTTAAAAAGCGAGTGAGGTTTGTAAGGTTCTAGTCATGTGGCGCTCTGTTCTCTCTGTCTACCCCACAAGAGATTTCGCGTGAAATTACAGATAGACAGACAGATTAATATAATGTGTTATATCAAGTATTGTTATAATTTGAAAATACTGTAACATTTAAGTAATTGTGTTGTACAAATCTTGAGACACATAAACAAATTGTTTTTAAATTAAGTTCTATTATGTGATTTAAATACATTCGGTATTTAAATCTAATAATAACATCTCAGAATATTATTTAATTCTTCTTTGCGTTATCCCGCTTCCTAATCCATTAGGATTGGCGAGGATCCGCTACCTATGCCTAAGGATTTGGCGAAGATACTGATTTTGTCATGGAGCTACTGCCATCTGACCTCCACAAGCCAGAGGAAATCCAGATCATTCTTCGGTAACACACACGAGTCTTTCACGAAATATTATTACTTGGACGTATGGGTTTGCTCACGATGTTTTCCGATTAAGTGATATTTACAAATATGAACATAAATCCGAAAATATGAACTTAGTTGTACGTGTCCACACCACAGAAACCGGAAATCGTTGGATAATAGGCCAGTTCGTTATCCACTGGGCTAACACTGTTCTAAATGAATATTAATTAATTATTAACCTATATTGATTCCTTTGTAGCCTCGAACTCGAACTTATTCCCTGTGCTTTCTTAAACAATTCTCTATGTTGGCGTACAAAACTACATATTTTAAATAAAAGCTAGCTAAACATAGTTATATTAATGACAGCTCCGATCAAATAGGCACGGCGACTCGACGGCGACACTCAATTTAGACTATTAACCTTTGAACTAATCTTATCACAATAAGACTCAAAATGGTATTGCAAGTGTCTAGTAGGACTTCTCGCTGTGTGCACATTATCTCAATCGGGATTGATGTGGATCAAATCCCCGCATGCCTCAGCCTCGATGGCATAGTTGTATGTGTCAATCTAATAACACGCAAGTCAAGCAGTGTTGACCGCAATCTGTCTAGGAATGAGTTTAATCATCTCGAATTCCCTCATGCTGTCATAAGGAGAAGCTGTTAGAGCAAAAAAGAAGACAATCGAGAATAAATACGACGAAGAGGTTTAACGAGCTCGGTGGCGTAGATTTTTTCTATGCGGAAATCGAACTCACACAAAAAAAAGCTTTGCATGAACATGTCCGTTTATTATTCTGGATATTTTTAAGAGATTAAAGAGGTCAATCTGGGGAAGTTCACCTCACAGGAAAGAAGAGGGTGGTTGTGTTATACGGAATACCTAAGGAGTTTCTGTGTTAGCAGCAGAGGTGAAATAATACTTAATGTATAGCGGTTATTCAATACAGCATAGGTATATATTTTTATACCATTAAAGTGGCTAAAGTGCGAACGGCTCGCCTGATGGTTAATAGTTGTAAAAACCTGTTCACGCCTTTTTTGAAGAATGTCTTTAATTCATGGAAAGGTGATTGAAAGGAGAATGAGGGTGAAATCCGATGAAATGCTGTGGAGGTACAGGGAGGATTTCAAAATGGAAGGGGATGTACGGATCAATTTTTCTCGCTCCGCAATAACGTGGAGAAGCATCTTGCTTCATGGCTGGCATAGACCAGAAGGATTTCTGCGGTTTTTTGTATGTTGAGAAAGCATTTGATAGGGTTGTGCGAAAGTAACTGATACCATATTGACAAGATATGGGATTGACGGTTCACTGCTCCGTGCTGTACAGTCCATTTACAAGGATTGCTCAGCATGTGTGCGGATAGATGGTGGCATATCATGGTTTGATGTCAAAATTAGTGTCAAACTGGGTTGTATGCTATCTGCTAGGCTATTTATCCTGTATCTCGTTAGTTGTCTGCAGAGAATAAGGTCAGCGAATGAAGGATTGTCATGGGTGACCTAGTGGTGAACTGTCTGCTGTAGGCTGTCGATGTTATTAGCAAAAACGCCATCTGAACTGCAAACACTGGTCACAATTATGAAAGACGAATATTTGGAGAAATGCTTACTATTGAATGTGAAGAATACAAAGATAATGGTATTTGAAAGAGAAGATACTAGAACTAATGTGTTGGAACAAGTGGATGAGATTGTACATCTTGGATGCACTTTCAGCAGGGATGGAAGGCAAGGAATAGTGTGAATGGAGCGAAAAACTTTAGCCAGAAGGCACAGCTATACACAATGCAATGCTGGTCCCAACGCTTACTTATGGAAGCGAGAGCTGAGTATGGCAGAAAGACCATGAAAGTAGGATAAATGCGGTCGTAATGCGCTCGTTGCGTAAAATTTAAATGTTAGAAACAGAGATGGTCTGAAAGAAAGTGTCGGTGTTAAAATAAGAAAAGGCATGCTCCGTTGGTTCGGATATATAGAAAGAATGCAGGATGATAGAATGACGAAGCAGATATACAATGCAAAAATGGAAGCATGTAAGAGCCGAGGAAGGCCAAGACTTACCTACCATAACCAAATTGGTCGTGTGCTATCAGAAGGTGATGTAAGGAGCCTTAGAAATCGGCGAGCGCGCCTGAGAAGAGCAATGAATGTTAAAGAAGCGAGTGAGGTATGTAAGGATCGAGTCACGTGGCGCTCGGTTCTCTCTGTCTACGCCGCAAGGGATTTGGCGTGAAGTTATAGATAGATAGATAGTCTTTCATTCATTTTGTGTGGAAACATTGACAACTATAAAAATATTAACAGTTCAGAAGTTCTCACAGATAATAAAGACCAGTTAAAGTGTATAAATTCAGCTTGTGGCTCAGACCACCTGGCTTTTACGCCTGGCGAGTCCTGTCCTTTCCTATTTTATCATATCAAATTTTCGAAATTTGGCCAATGGTGCCAAGGTTTTGGGACTGCATATTATTTTAGTTAATCGCTGGGTAGTTACTTACGGCCTATAGATGTACTTTTACAGAAGATAGTTCTTGAAAAAGTTGTACCTACCAATTATTATCAGATTATTTGAAGTCGTCGGGTATTTTACGAGATATGCAACAAATACTCTTTAAGATATTTAGAACTTTGTACGAAAATAGAAATAATAACTGCTCGTGAGATATAATAGGGGTTAAAGTATGTAATTGCCGTTTTATAGTAATAGATAATTTGAATTGACATTAAACCTTCATGGTGTGAAATTTTCGAGTGAAACTTTTTTCACACGATGTCTATGAAGCTTTTCTTTTAAAAATGTTCATCATTTGATTTTCGAATTTTAATTGTTTTTTTTTATTCAGCTTAGAGAGGAAAGATGGATACTCCGAAAATCCGAGTAATTTTTGAATACGAGTTCCGACGCAGAACTAACGCGGCAGATACGGTTCGCAATATCAATGCTGCGTTTGGAGAGGAGACTGCTAATGAACGCCCCGTTTTTAGTTTAAATGCTTTCGTAATGGAAGCTTCGACTTGAAGAACGAACCACGTGGAAGACCGCCCACACAGGTGAATAACGCTGAATTGAAGGAGATGGTGGAATCCGATCCGAGTGTTTGATACCCCGGAATTAGCGGCATGGTTTAACGTTACCTTACCTACAATAATGACTCCTTTGCGTCAAATCATTAAGATAAAAAAATGGGTGCTTCATGTTTTGACTGATCTGCAGAAAGAAACGCGTGTTGAAACTTGTGTTACCTTGTTGAATCGGTACAGAAATGAAAAAATATTGGATGGAATTGTGACATGTGATGAAAAATGGTTTTTTTACGATAACCGTAAGCAAAAAATGCAATGGCTGACTCTAGGTCAAACGCCGCAATTGGGCCCAAAGTTTACCAATAAAAAGGTAATGGTAACTGTTTGGTGGTATCTTCATGGCGTTATTCACTATAGCTTTGTCAGATCTGGTCAAACAATAACAGCAGATGTTTACTGTACTTACGAACAATGATGGCGAAACTGGCAGTGAAACCGCCCCGACCGTGAATCGATCTTCACCATTATTGCTCCATAATAACGCAAGACCTCTGACTGCACGAGAAACCGTTACAACTCTACAGGAGCTACAGTTAGAAACCATACGTCATCCTCTGTACTCTCGTCAGACCTTGCTCCAACTGACTAACTTTTTTCGTGATTTCGACAATTTTCTACGTGGTAAAAAATTTTCTTCCCAGGAGGCAGTACAAAATGCTTCCACACAGTTTGTCGAATCTAGATTCTCAGAGTTCAATCGCAATGGCCTAAATAAACTTCCATTTAGATAACAGCAATATATACACACATCAAAAGTGTCTAGGGATCAACATATATTTTTGCAATAACTTTTCTCCTGATTGATATTAATTAAAATTTTCTTTAAGTATTCATCAAATAAAGTGTTTTCGTTTGTCTACAGTAACGATAAACCAAGTCACCTTTGCATTAATAAAGAAATTTGCCATTTTCTTAATAAAGGGATTTTTGACATTTGAACCACTAACATTAAAGTTCGAAAAAAAGACTGAAATAACAGTTTTCTTTAAAATTTTATTGGGTAACTTAAACAATTAATAATCCGTGTTTCTACCGCGAACACTAACGATGATAGAAGCTGGTTCCCGGCAACGTACTGTGGCTTTAGCTCTGAATACAAGTCAGAGTGTTATCAGTCGACTTTGGACACGTTACCGAAGCACTGGTACCGTGGCTGAGCGCCATGGAGGACGGTATCGCTGCACCACACGGAGACAAGACCGATACATTCAAATCACAACTCGAAGAGCTCCAACAATAACCGCCATGATGTTAGCCGTGACGCTTCATCACTCTTCAGGGAATAATTAGCGACCAAACAGTCAGAAACCGCTTGCATGAAGTGAACCTTCATTCCCGAAGACCGCTAAGGGTACCACCTATAGCAATGCACAATCGTAGGATTCGATATCAATGGGCTCTTGAACACAGAAATTAGGCAGAAGAACAATGGCGTTTCGTGTGCTTTTCTGATGAGTCTTGTTTTGGTATGAGACCGGATACAAGACGTATACGACACTGGAGAACCCCTGGACGCCAACAGCGATTAAAATCCTGCCAGGAAGTCCATCCTTATAGTGGTGGAACCATCATGGTATGGGCGGGTATTTGGATCGGCGGAAGAACTGAGTTGATTTGGATCAGAGGCAACCTCAACGCTCAAATTTATGCTGAGACGATTGTATCAGACGTCATCGTTCCTCTACAAGTGCAAATCGGTCCCTTATTTCAGTTAATGCATGATAATGCACGACCGCACACCGCAAGAGTTGTAAGACAGACTCTCGCCGCAGCTAACATCAATGTCATGCCCTGGCCTGCTCAGTCGCCAGACTTGAACCCGATTGAGCATGCATGGGATATGCTACAGAGAAGAGCTCTGCCGAATATGGAGGGTATCCAGTCGCAAGAAGACCTTTTTTTGTTGTTGCTACGAACATGGGCGGCCATTCCACAGCGTGATTTGGATGAACTCATTTTGAGTATGCCAAACCGATGTTCTTGTGTTGTTAGTGTTCGCGGTAGAAACACGGGTTATTAATTGTTTAAGTTACCCAATAAAATTTTAAAGAAAACTGTTATTTCAGTCTTTTTTTCGAACTTTAATGTTAGTGGTTCAAATGTCAAAAATCCCTTTATTATGAAAATGGCAAATTTCTTTATTAATGCAAAGGTGACTTGGTTTATCGTTACTGTAGACAAACGAAAACACTTTATTTGATGAATCCTTTAAGAAAATTTTAATTAATATCAATCAGGAGAAAAGTTATTGCAAAAATATATGTTGATCCCTAGACACTTTTGATGTGTGTAGTTAATAAGGGTTAATTATTTTGATTAAATAAATATGTTACATCTTAGAAAAAACGAGTTTTAATTTTTCAGTACAAATCGGCAATTTCATACTTTAACCCCTAATACAAAATATGCAGAGTGGTGATAGCCTTATGGATAAGAACCGACCTTGTGACCAACAGGTCCCCGGTTCGAATCCCGGCATGTACCACTAAATTCGTGTTTTCGGATTTATGTACATATCTGAAATTTAATTATCACTTCCTCGGCGGTGAAGGAAAACATCGTGAAACCCGCACGTCCAAGAAATTGTATTTCGAATGACGTGTGATGTAAGAGTGATCTGGTTTTCCCTCTGGGTTGCGGAGGTCAGACGGCAGTCGCTCCGTGTAAAAATCTGTTTCTTCGCCAAATCCTTGGGCTTAGGTAGCGGACCCCGCTAATCCAAATGAATTAGGAAAACGGGATAACGCTAAGAAGAAGAAGGTATATAAACTAGGGGAGCTGGGCCTGCGGCGCATTGGCAGAGCAGCTTTTGCACAATAAGTAAATAACAGCAAGCTGCGTAAGCAGAGCTGCTAACCCTAACCCTAAGCCACAACACCCGTTTTGTTGTAGCGGCACACATCTGTTGCCCCTAGATGGCGATAGTGATCGTGTTGTTGTTTTTCAGTGCTCGCCATACGCGCTCCAATAGACTTTGTATTGGAACGGTTTTTCGGGCGATCACATCACTTATCGATATCCTTTATTGAGCTAATCGAAATTTAATCTATTTTAGGGAAATCTACAATACTTAAGGTACATTCACGTCGAACAATCAGCTCTCTAGCTTCAAAACTGAAGGAGTACTACGTGTAACAGTCGAAAACCGCAAAACTGCAAAAAAGGCAATTTTCTCGGTTATATAGCTTCGCTGGCTAACGCAGCTCTGCAAATATGCTGTTTGTGAGATGTGTAAAAATACGCGTGCTGTTTGCGGAATGTTTAAAAGAGCACGTGCTATTTGTGATGTTTGTAAAAATACATGTTCTATATGAGAGAAGTGTACAAACACACGGACGGCTTGCGTGAAACTGGTGCGCACATATCTGGCATTGGCATTATATCAATTGGTATATTTTACTTTATCGCTGGCTCAATTAGGAGCCAGCGATAAAGTAAAATATACGTGTATTTATAACTAAATATCAATCACTGCTTTATTATCTTATAGTTTGCAAGCACAGTATTATAATTGATATTAAACTATATACATTACTCCATTTATACATTTATCTATTAAGAGGGCGCACAAAGCTAAGTGGCGCCCTCATTTTGTTTTTATTAATAACGCTGAATTTAAGACCAATTCAAAAAAACGCTCAATACAGTCTGTACTGTAGAATCATATTTATGTTTTTTTGAGACATATTGTATGTTTATTATTTATGTAGAATTATTTATATTGTTTATTGCTATAAGTGGCCACAATAAGCAATAATTAAAATTTTGGTTACTTGTACATAGGATAAGAAATACAAGATAATGTTTCAAAAAAACATAAATATGATTCTCCTGTGCCTGTATTCAGCGTTTTTTGGTGGTGGTATTAAATTCAGCGTTATTAATAAAAAAAAAACGGGTTGCACTCCGGGAGTGCGGGCAGAAGTGAAAACTTAAACATGCGGACCAAACAGCGATGTTGATAAACTACGTTGAACGAAACGCGTAAGCAAGAACTTCGTGGCGCTTACAACGTTTTGGTCGCGAGAAAATAATGCCCTATGAACGATCTAGCGCTTCATGTTTTAATTGTTTAATTAGAGGTAACTAATGTTTTAGCGCTGCAGCGAACTTAAGTTCTAATTCTCACCAAAATCTTACGGTCATGGCCACGTGACGCGAGTTTAACATTTTTTACTCATCCCAAAAAGTGCACAACGCCGCTAAAGAAGTTTTCACTCCAAAAAAATGAGGGCGCCATTTACCTTTGTACGCCCTCTTAAGCTTAAACTCAATAGTTAATAGATGTGCAAACAAGTTAATGACCAACATTCATGGAGCATGTTATATTTTGGTTTTTCGCCCGACATAAAACGATGAACCATGAAAGAAGGACCGACTCGCTATAATCATTCTTCTAAGGGGTCACCCCCCGGGCTATCAAGAGGCTTTTTGGCCGGCCGAACGAGTTATGTCAGACTCTTAATAACTAAACGCCACCTGAAGAGCTCGATGGCGCAGTGGTGAAGAAACCCGCTGTTAGTATTTTGATACCAACGCTAGTGGGTTCGATTCCTCACAGGACAAACATTTGTGTGCATGAACATGTTTGCCTTGGTTTGGGTATTTTCTATGTGGCACCACGACACCACATCAACCCGTACTCATCCCACTGCAGGGATACGGGCCTCTCGTCAACCGAAGGGGTTTTAGAGCATACTCCACCACGCTGCTCAAATGCAGATTGGCGGAGGCCAGTGTTTTCAAGCCGCCCGAGGGCTTAACGACTTAACGACTGGCATCTATCGACAACAGCCGGGGCCAACGACTTAACGTGCCCTCCAACACGGAGAAACTTGAGATAGATAAATCCATCCATAGACAGGCTGCGGTAGACGTTGCTTAACCTGCGTGTTTGGTTAGAATGACACACATAACGACGCCATCGAGTCCTCAATTTCTTTGTATAATAAGTATGTATTTATTAAAAAAAAGTGTGTGTTGTCAGCTCTGGCGCACGACTGGGGTTTACTCCTTACGAACGATAATTATGATATATATCGAATAGAAAAAGAGGATAAAAGGGTAAGAGGGGTCTAATATAATAAAAATAAAATTTATATTATTCACAATTCTGAACTATTACCAATTAACTGCATCTACGTGTTTTTCGAATTTTTCTTCATTGCCACTCGAATCAATTTCTTCCACATTTTCCAATGTTTATTTTACTTTAATCACTTGATGATTTGTTTAATAGTAAGTACAATAAAATATGCGTAAAATAAACCAAGCTTCGTAATACTCAGACACACACGTACTAACACAAGTACAACGCTCGGACCCTGTAATAATGTTAATACTCAATAAATCTCATTCTCATTTTGATGAGCTCGGCGGCGCAGTTGTAAATGACGCGACTTTGACACCAACGGTTCAATTCCCACACAATGCAAACATTTGTGTGCATGAACATGTCTGTTTATCTTGGTTTGGATGTTTTAAGAGAGGTAGGGCACATCAAAGCAGCCCGTCTAGTAAAGTAACTCTACCTCACAGAAAACCGCAGCCAAGTAACAATTCCCTAAAGGGTTGTTTTATTCCTGGGTGTGAGTGGGGTCACTAGTATGCTCCTAAGAAGTTGATGTGTTAGCAACAGAGAAGGCATCGCGCGAGTGTTATTTAATGTATTAGAAGCGTTCATAGGCTACGGCAACCGCTTTACATCAGGTGGGCCATATTCCCGTATGCCTTCCAACGCTATATAAAAAAAAACTCTCTCACGGTAAATCCTATAAACACTACTATCTCATTGTCTGGCACGTCAAATCCTACAGATGTATTATGTTAGTCTCTTTTTATAATATAACGGATTATTTTTTGTTAACGCCGTCACTTGCTCTACGTGAGCAGTTGTAATGTACTAATTTATATAGAAGATGTCACACCGCGCCGTCGCGCTCGACGCTCGGCTAGCGGGCGCGTCACGTCGCCGCCGCGGCCGGCGTGAGTACAACAGGAGCGCAGCGTGACGGGGCGCGGGTGCGACGCATCTCGTTGTATTCTAAGAGTATTCATTTCAGTAGTCAAACAGACAGCGGGCGGCACGCATCACGTCGCGCCCGACGGGACGCCAGCTTTGTAATTCGAGAAACGCCGAGTGTTTGGTCAGACAGCGGACGGCGACGCGACGCTGACGGGACGGGCGGCGCGACGTGGATGTCACACAGCGCGACGCGGCGTGGTGACGGTCCCGTCAG
This sequence comes from Pyralis farinalis, assembly GCA_947507595.1. Lineage (NCBI taxonomy): Eukaryota > Metazoa > Arthropoda > Insecta > Lepidoptera > Pyralidae > Pyralis > Pyralis farinalis. Next base: position 9,665,399 of record OX382258.1, on the reverse strand, counting down.
CCATGCAATTCTGTAAGAGCAAACATCCTTACATCTTCGGAAATATCGGCTGTTATAGCCTTGAACACAAAATTGCAATTCCATAGTGTCGCTTTTCATGGTTGTGCGACACTAGCGCCGCAAGGCTGCCTTTGGAATTGGAATTCTACAAGGAAAACAGCCTCGCGTACGCTTACAGCCTTATAGAATACCAAATAAAAAGCCGTGATCGCAGTAGACGATGTCACAGCTGTGACATCTGTGATCACAGCTACGCACACAGCCATTACGAGTCGCTTAGAGAATTGCATGGCAGGTCGCGCCCGCTAGCTGAGCGTCGAGCGCGACGGCGCAGTGTGACATCTTCTATATAAATTAGTACATTACAACTGCTCATATCGCGTCAGCGTCGCGTCGCCGTCCCGCCCCGTCCGCTGTATGACCAAACATTTACTCCTCATGAAATTTCCGTACCGGGTCTTATAACTCAAAATCATTTTTTAAGAAGTCAACTCCTAAAATTTATTTACGTATGTTTGTTGTTTATCTAGTACGAGTATAACACAAGCTTCGCTTACTTTGGGGCTGGATGGCGCTGTGTAATTTGTCCGGCAATATTTATTTATTTTACCTAGAGAATGCCTTTAGCCGGGAAAGGTTTAAAGGTTTTATCGGAGGTGATCGCCCCAGGTGAAGAGAAGCAAGACACACACACGGAGCACGCCGTGTGCAACTTGTTAGAACACTACGTCGCTACGGCTGCGCATGGGGAAGAACAGGCAGAAGTATCAAGTTCCTGAACGTCTACGTGACTTGTTCAGCGCCAACGTTTGGTACTTCTGCTTGTGGCTGTCCTCAGACACGCCTCCTGTATACAGGGCACATACATCAGAGGCTATGTATAACATGCTGCATGTGTATATTAGTCAGCTAAACAGTTATAAAAGCTAAGAGTTCATTCCTTGACTGTCAAGTTCCAGCTGTACATGATTCTCATATCCTAAGAACCTAATAACTATGCATGATCATAGTCACAGGCTTCTCATGTAAGTAGCGTTCACAAAATCGCGCATGTTCCAGAGTCGCGCTCCAGAAACTTCCAGGCTCGAAGTCTCACTTGTATTTATCTCGGAACTACACCCAAAATTTACATAATGCTCAGCTATGTCCACATACTTAGTACATTCATCTTAGACTTAGTATACTCATCACTTTTAGTCTAATAAGACTTTTATATCGTACGCAACATTGAAAAGTAATTCCGCACTGACATAAGTACAGGTATCTCTGTGAAATCTTTTAACTTTCATTATGAACTAAAAACGTTGAAGCAGATATATATATATATATATATATATATAATATTAACACTATTTGCTACTTGAGTAGGTAATATTTGGTACTGAGAATAATAATTTGATGATAGCTTACAATTATTTTATATACAATTAGGTATACAATGAGACAGTTGAACAAACTGGCAATACTACAGCCGCTAGCCTGTTTCTCGTGCCCTTCCACCTTGATAAAGGGATGATTTCTATAAATAAGTCTATCTATCTATAACTTCACGGCAGGTCCCTTGCGGATGAGCGGTGAGAACCGAGCGTTATATGACTCGTCTTTACACACCTCACTCGCTGCTTTAACATATATAACATAACTCTTTTCATGCACGCTCAGCGGTTTCAAGAGCTCCTAACATCACCTACTAATAGCACACGGCCTATTTGATCGTGGTAGGTGAGTCTAACCTACACAATCGTGTACAATCGTGTCTGAGTCTGTTTCGCCATTCTTTCCTATTCCAATCCTAGTACATTCTGAATCAGCGGAGCAAACCTCTTCTTGCCTTAGCACCAACAACAAATTGCAAAAAATATAGGCGGTTTAAATAAAGTTAAATTTTCTCGGTATAATTTGATAGGATTATTTCGATGCCCTTAACGTGCATATTCAACGCCTAAGTAAATTGTTTTGGTAATTTAGAAAATATCGATTTGGCAAAGGTGTGTCTAAGCTCGCATTGATTTACTACGTAATACGAGTAAACGGAGCCATTTGCGCTAGTAAAATCCGTCGGCTGAAGGATAGTAGACAATATTCCGCTTGTGTCCGCACAGTTCGTTCCCTGTTCATAAAATCGCAAAGCCGATTATTCGGTCGTCTGGCTTCGGCGGTTAACGTTACTCAGACAATTCATTTACTAACTTCGCTCTGGCTTTGTGGGACTTCGCGGCGTGGAGTGGTTTATACTAAAATAAACTGTGGTGCCGATGACGCCCATGATGAGTATATACGCGAAATATTAAAAAAAAACAAGGAATGTTGCGGTGGGCTTTATTAATAGCGCAGTGACCCAAAAAGGTCTTTTTTTATATTTTTTCTCTATGCCTGCTTTTTTATACATCGAGAGGTTTTGCAACTTCATTAAAATAAATTATCTGATCGTTGTACTTGAATGAGAATTTACAAATATTGTAAAATATCTTTTAAATAAATTTAAGTTACCTAAAGCCGGTGACGAAACAGATATACAACTTAAAAGTGCAAACATGTAGGAACCGAAGGAGGCCAAGATATGTCAGGCCATAATAGGTGACGATTAACAAATATGCGGCTTGGAAGGAGCGTGTCTTGTGACACTCGATTCTCTTTGACTGCCCCGTAATGGAACTGTGAAGATACAGATAACTACGTTGATAAAACTAAAGGAAAAGGGGGTGTAAGTGATTCAATGTCACCTTTAGAGCCAAAGCCAACCTCACCTGCACGTGGTGCACCCTGCTTATCAATAGACGACGCTCTGGCGAAAAAGAGGTAGGGCACTACGTTAGCCCGACTGGGGAAGTACCTTCACCTCACAGAAGACGGCAGCCAAATAACAACTCCGTGGAGGATTGTTGTATTCCTGCGAGTGAGTGAGATCACCAGAAGGTGTGGAGTTGCTGTGTTGACAGCGGGGGTGGCAACGCGCTAGCGACATTCTTTTTGTTGCTAGTGTTCATAGGCTACGGTAACCGCTTTACATCAGGCGGACCGTATTCTTCTTTGCTATCCGTCATAGTATAAAATAAAAGAAATAAGATTTTCTTCAAAAACCGTCATTTTTCAACTGTGTTTCTGTTGCATGTAACATGGGCATAGTACGAGTACATGGGCGTTAAATCATATGACGGAGTAACAAATGCAACTGAAGAACGTCAGAAGGAAATTCTAGTCGAAGACTATCTGAATTAGAAAGCCAAATTTTAATTAATTTATATCAATGTACAAGTCATTGGTTTTGCTTCCTACATGTAGGACCAAAGAATGTATGCACAAAATAGACCTCATTGATCTCCGTCCATGTACAAAAAAAATCTCCATTCTTTAAAAATGAATTTCACAGAATTCTGGGCCACTTTAGATATAAAACGATTATAATATTGTAGCAACTGATTTTAGATTCAGTTCATAACTACTACCTACATTTCAACAGAAAATATTTTTTACAAGCTTTCAAATGTCATATAGTGCATGCAATTACAACCTACAATTAAGGCAATACCAACACAAATATGCAATTTTCTTGCGCGTATCGATATTGTATGTACTCGTAGTTTTAGAAGATACATGGTATTCACAACATTGTTTCTAAAAATTACAATTAATTTGGCAGAAGTAAGCTATATATTATTTTTCTTGAATATTAAACTACAAGTATAATATAATATCCTAATTTTCTGACATGGCAAACTGTGGGTGTAATGTCTTACACAGAATATTGAACGCTTAGATTCAAGGAGACATTTTGCCTCCCTTTGGTTGTTCCATGGGATACGAACAACTTTTTGACGAGCTCGGTGGCGCAGTGGTGAAACGCGCTGTTACGCTACTTTGACACCAACGCTCGTGGGTTCGATTCCCACACAGTACAAACATTTGTGTGCATGAACATGTCTGTTTGTATTGGTCTGGGTATTTTCTATGTATAATAAGTATGTATTTACAAAAAAAAATGTATTTACGTATGTTTATCAGTTGTCTAGTACCCATAACACAAGCTTCGCTTACTTTGGGGCTAGGTGGCGCTGTGTAATTTGTCGGACAATATTTTATTTATTTACCGGAATATTTGAAACCGCGTATAGGTCATTGAGGATGTTATTCATGTTGTTTTGCAACACTTTGTTGATGGTATGTGTGATGTTGCGATTCGTTATTGCATTTGATCACAATACAATGGCGGTACACAAACGAACATACCATCAACAAATTCCATGAGTATAGATACTTACTAAAAGCAACAAAGATTACATTCGATGAAAAACTGAGTGACATAATAAATACAAAATAAAAGGGTTTTGTGGCATTTTACGTGAGAAGTTGTGCTTTTAATCACATTTTGATAACTTATATTTTTTCCTTATTGTCTCATTTGTTATAATCCTACTATAATAATATAATAATAAAATTATAAATGTGTATGTCCGTTTGTTTGTTACGCTTTCACGCGAAAACTACTAAACCGATCATCATGAAACTTTGTACACGTATTCTTGGAGTATCCTATACTATACTAAAAGTATCCTATTTTACTTCTGATAGAAGTAAAATAGGATACTTTTTATAAAAAAAAAAAACATTTTTATCAATGCGAGCGAAGCCGCGGGTAAAAGCTAGTAATATTATAAATGCGAAAGTTTGTATGTATGGATGGATATTTGTTGCTCTTTCACACTTGAACGGCTGAACGGATTTTAATGAAATTTGGCACGTAGATAGATTATGATCTGGATTAACACATAGGTTACGTACGTACTAAGAAATTCTTAAATGTTGAACAGGTTCAAGGCAGTATTCTGATTTCTTTATAATAAAATCCACCCTAAACCTAATTCGCTAAAGAAATTTAACTAAATGTTTTAACCGTTAATTTTCACTACCTACATGATAAACCTACATACAGATACTATCCTCTCTGTCATCCAGCCATCCTAGGCAACACAAAAATATATCAGTTTATGGTACACAATTTGATAAGCGACTAAATAACAATTATAAATCAAATCGGATCGACGTTGAAACGCAACCATACATCTTCGTTGATTCGATGTGATTTCCAGTCTAAATTTTGGTCAATATTCACACCTAAAAATTTTATTTGGGTTGTGTTTTGAATTCTTTGGACATTTAATTGTAAATTATTATTTGTATTTGCTATTCTATTAAATTGAATGTATTTCGTTTTTTCCAAATTAATTTTTAAATTATTAATGTCTGTCCATTTTATAACTTCGTCAATTGTATTTTTAATGTCATTTTCATGATATCTAATTGTATTTCCTTTTTTGTCATTGGCACAATAATAGAAATGTCATCAGCGAATAAGGTACATTTATAATTTGTTATATTACTGATGTCATTTAAGTAAAGTATAAATAATATTGGGCCCAGTATACTTCCTTGTGGGACGCCACATTTGATCGATCTATAACCAGATGAATAAGTAGTCATTTCACTGTTTTTATCAATCTTGTTAATAGTAACATATTGCTGTCTGTGGTTTAGATAGGATGTTAACCGAGATACAGGTTATGAAATAAAACAACTTACTAACTTACTACATACGTACGTCCTTCATGAAACCTTTTGATTTAGATCTTTACGCACGCTTTTCTTTGCGTGTGTAAAATCGTATATATTATTCAAAAAAATCGTAATAGCATGAATATAGTTGCGGGCACAGCTAGTTGAAAGTATTTTAGAAACAATAGGTGCTAACAAAAATACGATTTTGTTTGAATTTTCGAACAAGAATTTCAAAGCCTGAACTAAAAAGTTTTAGAATGCTGCACCCCAAATAACAAAACAGAGAAACACCTGTACAAAGCGACCACGAATGCCACAAAACAGAATCAACCGCAATAATTTCTTGAAGCTACATAACCTGTGGTATAAAGGTGAAAGTTCCCGCCAAATTTCTACCATCTGTCCGCCATTGTGACGCACAATAAAATAAAAGAAATAATAATAAAAAATAATGACTCCTTTGTACAACGAACAAGGGACCGGGTGTAACGACGCGGTGACGGGACAAAAGTAGAAAATTTAAATTCGATGTTGAATCACAATGGGGCAGGTTATCTTTTGAAGGTGGAAGGAATAAACGATGTTTTCGGTAAACACACTTTTGTTGGTATCGTTTGACGTTGTTAGTGAATACTTATTTCTCGTTTTCTTTACTTCTGAACTTCGTTTAAAGTTCGGTTCGGTAAGACCACATGTAGGTAAGAAAAAGATTTTGACATTTGACAGTATTAACACAAAATTTAATCTAGTTTAGCTTTCTTTAAAAAAAACATGAAGCAGGTATGAGGACCGTAGCAAAAACTTATATATAAGTAATGTATCTAAACATATAATAGGCTACGGTACACGCTTTACATCAGGTGGGCTGTGTGCTTGTATGACTCCTGATGTAGTATAAAAAAAACAGTGATAGCCCAGCCACCGACATACCAACTGGTCGCCGATTCGAATCCTGGCATGTACATATGTGTAATTATCACTTACTCGGTGGTGAAGGAAAACATCGTGAAGAAATCTGCAAGTCCAAGAAATTACATTTCGAAAGACGTGTGACCTAACCTAAGAAAGGTCTGGTTTTCCCTCTGGGTTGTGAAGGTAGCAGTCGCTCCATCTAAAAATCAGTACCTTCGCCAAATCCTTCCTTAGGCTTAGGTAGCGGACCCCGCCAATACTAATGGCTTAGGAAACGGGATAACGCGGAGAAGGTGAAGAAGAAGTAACGTATGTAATACGACAACCGCATCTCAGAAAACGGTTAGTAAATTAAACAACAACCAGTGTTTAAAGTGAACCCGACAATCACACTACGTGTACCCACGTGCAAATTAACATACGAGGCGAAACTTCCCCACACAGAAGACACCAGCCAAATAACAACTCCCTTGAGGGTATTCGTTTTCCCAGTCTAAGGTAAGTAAGCACCTGACCAACGAGTTACAGCTTTAGCAACGAGAGGGTCGGGAACGCAAGAGTGACACTCCTGGCGTTGCAAATGTCCATAGGCTACGGTAACTGCTTACCATCAGGCAGGCCGTAAGCTTGTTTTCCACCTTAGTGGTATAAAAAAAATGGATAATGCTCGAGCGATATCAAGGTACTTGCCCATTAAAGCCCTTACGCTCCATCGCCAGAGCTTCGTTTGTTAATTATCAGGATCCACCGCTTGTACGGACTTTAAAGATCCTAGTGAATCTCTTATTAAAAAAAAGATGCTGTATAGGGGTGAAATGAAGGGTGTAGTAATACCCTTCATTTCCCCCCTATACAGCATCTTTTTTTTTATTAAACTTCAGGAGGCATACGAACATACGGCCCAGCTGATGGATAGCGGTTACCGTAGCATATGAACGCTCGAAATACATTTAGTATCAGTCGCGCGATGCCACTTTTGCTGCTAACACCTTAGGAGCCTAATAGTGACCTCACTCACAAGCAGGAACAAAACAACCCTCTATGGAGTTGTTATTTGGCTACTGTTTTTTATGAGGTGGAGGTACTTCCCCAGACGGGCTGCTTTGACGCGTCCTAGCTCTCTTTACGCTTAACTTTACGCGCATATAGCTCAAAGTTGATAAAGACAATTTCAAATATCCGAAGTAGCATGTTAGTATTACTCTAGCCCAGTATTCAATGGTTCTTGGCAACAAAATCGATAAATCTATTGAAAGTATGGATATCGGATACGTTTGGGCAGTTCCGGGGCGGCGACAGCGCGCGCCGGAAGTAGCCACGCAGCGGTGACCGCTTCCGGTCGCCATAACTGTCACCATTCGTCAGCTTCGGCCGATATTAACGCAATCATTGAGTGACGTCACAGTTATTCAGCATTGTTAAATATAGGTACCAGCAAATTCTCTACAATTTTACATAGTTATTTTGAGCAGAGAACTTGATTGATACATATTTCATAGTACCGAGTCGTAATAGAGAAGCTGCAAGATGATCAAAAAACATTTAATCAAAACTCTTTTTTGATTATTTTTTTTATACTACGTCGGGAGGCATACAAGCATACGGCCCACCTGATGTAAAGCGGGTACCGTAGCCTATTAACGCTTGCGATATATTAAGTATCACTCGAGCGATGCCTCCTCTGCTGCTTACACAGCAACTCCTTGGGAGCTTACTGGCCACCTCACTCACTCGCAGGAACACAACAACCCTCTAGGGAGTTGTTATTTGGCTGCGGTTTTCTGTGAGGTGGAGCTACTTTCACTAGACTGGCTGCTTTGATGCGCCCTACCTCTCTTAAATTTGTAGAAAATAATATACCTTATAAACCACTCTTGAACAATAATACAAATATATATTTATAAAACGTCGGGCATACAAGTATACGACCCACCTGATGTAAAGCAATAACAGTAGCCTATGGACGCTTGTTATTCATTAAGTATTACTCGCGCGATGCCAACTCTGCTGCTATCTCATTAAGAGCTTACTGGTGACCTCACTCATTTTGGCTGCGGTTTTCTGCGAGAAGGAGGCACTTCCCCAGAGGGCTTTGATGCGTCCTTTCTCTCTTAAAAACACGCAGACCAAGACAAACACACATGTTCATTCACACAAATATTTGTACTGTTTAGGAATCAAACTAAGAAGCGTAGGCGATAAAGTAAGTATAAGTTGGTACTAGACAACTGTTAACATACGTGAATACATTTTTTTTTTGTAAATATATACTTATTATGCATAGAAAATACCCAGACTAAGACAATCAGATATGTTCGTGCACACAAATGTTTGTCCTGTGTAGGAATCGAACCCACGAGCGTCGGCGTACATGTAGCGTAACAGCGCATCACACCACTGCGCCACCGAGATCGGTATGTCAGAGGGAGTATGAGAGTAGAATAAACGCCGTAGAGATCGTTGCGCGAAAACAGTGGCATAAAGCACGTTCACAATGATGATGTAAGAATGAGAGGTGGCGTGAAAGAGAGTATCGGTGTTAAGATAAATGGGATACTCCGTTGGTTCGGACATGTAGAGCGAATCACAAAACAGATATACAACATGACAGTGGACGGATGTACGAAAGAGCCTAAGACTCACCTATAACCGTCAAATTGGTCGGGTTTTAGAAAGTGACGTCAGGAGCCCTAGGTACCGGCGAACGTACACGAAATGACCAATGACTGTTAGAGAAACGAGTGAGGTTGTAACGAGTCATGTGGGTTAATTACTACTATTTCTTCACTAATAAAATACTCTAGGGTTACTCTTCACTCTAATTCCAATGACAATCCAATTCCAATGTCAAAGTTTTCGATAATATTTCATAAACTGGACTGTAATTCGGTTAATATGTGATTGAATCTTATTATTAGTGCCTAATAGTATGCTAATAGACAATCATAGATGACGATTAAAGGAATCTGCCGCTCCTGTCGTGATTCAAGAACTCAATTCCAATACCGATTAATCGTAATTGGTTTCCAGAGTAACCCTACTGATCTGTACCTATTTTCATATGTATACCTAACATTTTACGCCTAACTCTATAAAATAGGCATACATAAAAAGAAATCCATAGTTAGTAGCATGAAGTTAAACTAGTGATTGTAATTTAATTACTGTTTCTCGATGTGATTGCCTGGAAGACATCGCTTTAGCGATAAGACCGCCTATTGTATGTATCTACTCTTGCAATAACAATATGTCGCTTAAATGTATTTATTTTAGTGCAATAAAGTGTATTCTACTCTTCTATTCTATTTCTATTCTATTCTACTCTACCTTTACTCTATTCTAGTCAGATTCTAGTGTAGTAATTATAGCGTAGTAAGCTGATTGTACTAAATAATTACAACTGCACTGCAGCACGGCGTGTGTCAAAATGCGCATATTTTGACGTTTGGTTAAACGTTGCTGCTGTCAAACGAAATGACAAAATGTACGCATTTTGACACACGCCGCGCTGCAGTGCAGTTGCAGTTTTTTAGTAGAATCGCCCTACAGATGTGTGTGCTACGATCGCAAGAAAGTCTTAGATCTTAGAAACTAATTATTCATTTTGTGAGTATGTTTCTATGTGTAGATATGTATTACTGTGTGTGTTTTCACTCGAACCGATGCAGCAATGAGCTGTTTTGTGGGGAATGTATCTTGACTTAACTGGGCCCTATTTAGATTTTCAATATCCTAGTAGTATTTTAAGTCATTTTTAGTGTGTTGGTATATATGATTATCGCGGTTTCTTGAAATTTGTTGTAAACTTGGAAATACTTTTCAGTTTTTTATAACTTGACGAGTTACATGTGTATGAAGTTTTCTTCTCGTAAAACTCCTAACTACTTACGTAGGAAGTATAAGTATAAGAATATCTCTATAATATAATAATCTCTATAATATCTCTATAATATCCATCTCAACATATAAGAAAGTACATCTTTTTTTTACTCTGACACACCATACTCATTATAATGTCTAACCTTTTGTAGGTTCGGCGATCCATCACAGTCTCTACAAATAACTTTCAGGGATCCATGGCTATAAGGAAAGTCTTCAGGTTATTTATGCACGGACCCTTGGATCGTCTTGCGGCTGAAACTGATTGAATCTGCCGGGTCGGGACTGGCTGATAACAGGAGCGACAAAATGTCCGACATAACAAAATACGCAATCTGATTAAAACTGAAAAAAAAAAACTGTTTTCAATTGTTAATTTAATAATATTAGGTTGGAAGAAGACTAAATTGAGCCCATAAAACGACACACTTGCTTGTATTCCAATAACAGGTGACCAAACGGACACATTCCGTTAATATATCTCGTTAGGTAATACACAGGTATATGTGGGCGTCATCCCGCCAATAAGCTCTTCAGGTTCCATATTTGTCGGCGAAAGTCCACCGCACTGTTCACTAGGCTTCATATTGTATAGATGTATAAGGAAACTATTGAAATATGATAATTCCTTTTATTAGAAATCGGACAGAGTAACCGCTTAGTTCAAGTACAAAATAATAATCCCGCTCCAAATGGTGTGCACACTTAAATGTTCAGAAATAAACAACCCCACCACTCCCGCCATTACGCTGGCGCCACTTTGAAGCAACAACAGTGACATGAATCGCAATAGATTTAGCTCCTATTAAATGAAGTTTACTCACTTTCGTAGAAAAATGTAACATTTAACATTTAAGTATAATCACGATTTTATAATCTACGTTAAATCATTATATTTCAAAATTATAAACACATAGGTTCTCTAAGCGTATTTTACCGCCTTTACCATGGCGAGTGCTCTGAAGAACTATTTTCCCTTATCCCACCCTCTCCCTTCCGTCACAGAACCACACGTGCGGGCTTGCGATGTCATCGTTCCGCTGTTGAGAATATCTCTTCGTGTACCAAACAGTTCGGCAACTCCTATCTCTGTCGTACTATTAAAAAGTGGAACGCCTTGCCTGCACATGTGTTCCCTCCTTCCTACAATATGGGATCCTTCAAATGAAGCGTGAAGAAGCATCTTGCGGGTCAGCATGGCAGTGTCAACTGACAGAATACGGTGTAGTATTTTGTCAGTTGCAATTGCGATTTGGGCTCCTCTTTCGCTTACCATCAGGCAAAGAGGAGCCACTATACTGAACTAATATAAAAAAAAACTTGAATCGGAAGTCAACAATCAAATCGGGATGTAAATTAAACATTTCTTTTTCGAAAAACTAACACAATAAAATGAACTTATTAATTATTACAATAAACACAAAAGGTTTGCCACATATACGTCTTGAGCACAGGTAAGTACAGTGCGAAATACCGCCTTTTGTACATTAGTATTAAGTTGTTATTATAATATGTTTACTGTTCTATATGTGGTGCAATAAAGAGTATTGTATTGTAAGCAACACGGAGTTTACGGGAACTGAAAAAGGTTGCCTAAATCTCTAACAAGTTCTTGACGAGGATTGGTTGTGTACCGGATGATGCACACTATACCATAAACGCGGCATGGCATTTGACTACTGATTGAAGTATGACATGCGGTATTTACTTTTTTATGCAATCGAAAGCCAAACGGCTCTATTGAATGTAAACAAATATTCAAAATGTGACCTACAAAATGCAGGCAAAGGAGTATAAAATACCACGCTCATTATATTACCAAATAAGGTACACTTTCTGTGTCGTCACTATCGCTTACTACACCAACCCTAACTCATACCACAGCAGGGATATGTGTCAATGGTCTTCAACCGAAGAGAGTTTTTAAACCATACTCCAACACAACTTCAGATTGGCGGAGGCAAGTGTTTTCAAGCCTTACGACTGTCATCTATCGACAACAGCCGTGACCGCCGGTTTAACGTACCCTTTGAGACACGGAGAAACCCATCCATAGACAGGCTGTGGTCGACGTTGTTTAACATGCATTAGAGTGACAATGACGCCATCGAACACTCACTATCACCTGCCCACTTTAAATAAATACTTCCCACTTCGCTCCGCTCAAGTCTTACTCAAGTCTTACTATTATCGTGTTATTCCGTGATCGTACATTATTCACCGCGCACAGAATCATTGCCCACTTTTATTTGTCCCTGGTCTGATCTCCAGGGCCGTGCACGAAATTACTCCAGACAACTGCGTTATATCATTTCTTTTTACGGTCAGATAGAAAAAAATGAAATAAGTAAATAACATTCACTCGCAAACGTCGTATAAAGTGAATGAACGAATGTTTATTGCCTTAAATGTGGTACAAACTAGAAAGGTAAAGATAATTCTAGGAATACTAGAGAATTCCAGTTTCACACATTTAGTCATCGCTGACATGCAACAAACAATATGTCAGTGTCACCTATATAATGAATGAAAATATGTTTACAATAATATAATTTTCAAAAATGCAAAATTAAACAATATATATTTACGAGTATGTATATAATTAAGCTGACGAGGTCGGTGGGGGTGGCGGTTTATGAACCGCTGCGCCTCCGACCATGATACGTTACCACCATTATTACGCGCTTTGACACCAATTGGGTTTTATTCCCACACAAGACAAACATTTGTGGGCTTGAACATGTCTGTTTGTCTTGATAGTGAAACTATAGAAAATCATAGTTTCACTATCACAACATGATACGTAAGCCATTACCGTTATAAATATTTATATGATATAAGTTCTACGTATTTTAGCTGCAGCATGGCAGTTGAGAGCTTTATTTAGTAATTTCAATGAAAAAAATCGGAAACAGTATTAAAAACGGAGAGCATGCAAATTCGTATGTGTGTGGTCGCAAACACATATACTTAAGGCGACACATCGAAAAATTAGACCAACTTTCATCGAATAGTATAGGCTAATGACTAAACTGACGGATCTAAGATTTTAATATAAATAACTTCATTTCTTTATCTTGAATTTGCTTGCTCAAATACGCGATTGTGTAAAATTGATTCGATAATAATTACTTTCGAAAACACCTCCTGAAATTCATTATTTATGAAATTACAACGAAGTTGTTCTGTTTATACGCTTCAAAATTACTTAAATCTATTAGTAATATCTATGTTTATAATATGGTTGCTGCATATTTTGATAAGTGAAACATGAAATTTTTTAAAAATATTTTAAGTTTCTGACAATTTCTAAGCGATCACATTCGTCTTGGGTGCTACGTGTTTTCGACCTTATTGTGCGGTAATGAGGATTATAAACGCGTTGACTAACTACATCCAGCCAGTCCGGCTGCAGCCCGCTTCGAGGTAAGACCTATGTCGACTGTCTGCTCGAGCTCGCTCCATTTACATCGCGACACCGAAGTTTTTATAATTAATAGTTGTAAATATTCAATATTATAGTATTTAGCGTAAGTGTATTATTATTAGATATAAGTAGTAAATAATATTATAGGTTTATATATATTTATTATACTGTTGTAATAATGGGGAACACTAAAAAGAAAATATATAGAATAAAAATACAAAGAAAATGTTCGTAGAATGGCGGAGGCGAACAAGACAAGGTATTTATTTTTTTTAATTATTGTATTCATTAAACATATTATAATAACATTGTGTAGACATATTTCTAGTTTTTAGAACAGTTCCTAGGTATGGTTGGCCCAAGCTATTTAATTCCTCTTCAAACTTTTTTTTAATTTTGCTTACTTAATAACTCTATATAAAACTGCATTAATTAAATAAGAGTTATTTTTTGCAGGAATAAACAGTAACATTTGATAATTGGTATACATTATCCACAGGCTGACCGCGTACCTATATAGGACGCCAAACTCCTATTATGTCCATTATAATCTGACCGAACTCCGACTTAGAAGTTGTACGTCGGTGGAGGTCAGGTTACGTTGGAAATTTATACCAATAAGGTTCGCGCCCTCAGCACATAGCAACCAGTGGAGACTCTTTATTTCTTTGTATTAAAATAAAAACTTATAAAATAGAATATTTTGCTGTTTTGTTTTTTAGGAGAAACTTACTAAATAAACATATTCCACTAGAAGAATCACTACTCGATTTATATGCTACTTTAACGTAAGTGTCATACGGGACGACAAACTCATAGTAACCATTATAAGCTCACCGAACTCCGACTTAGACATTGTACGTAGGTGAAGGTTAGTTTACGTTGGAAATTTATCCAATCAGAAGATAGAAACCAGTGGAGGTTTTTTTTTTTTTGTATTAAAATAATTACTAGTAAAATAGTATGTTTTGATAGTTTTAAAAAAAACTCGGTATGTTTCATGTTAAAGAAGCGAGCGAGGTGTGTAAGTACCGAGTCATGTGGCGCTCACGAGGGATTTAGCGTGAAGATATAGATAGATAGTATACTTATACCCATGGTACTCGTGAAAACAAATAATATTTACTATGAACCAACACTGAAAACACAAAAAAATCATCTATTCTATACATTGTGGTTAGTATTGAACTATTGTACGGATTAGATTTATTTTGCAACATCAGAGATGGTCCTGGTTCTTTCTTCTTGAGAGTTTAATAAATAACAAGGAAACGTACAACAATACAAAACACAGAGTATACATAAGTAAAATACAATAAATGTCATTATACTGAAGTTAAAGTTATGAAACAGCAAGAAAATCATTTGTCACATGTTTTTTTTAAATATGAATAGATTATAAAATCTATTTGTATATATGTATATTAGGGTGTCCCTTATTTTTCAAAGTTTTTATTTTCTAACGCATATGTCTTAGTTTTGTTCATTTGCTTTTAAAACACTCGGAAATTAATTTTTAACTTATTTGGATTACGATAATCCGTGCCGAATTACATCGAAACATGTTCATACAAGTTGCGCGGCAGTGCCGCACGTACTCGCGGTATTCATTTGTTCAAATTCAAAGTCAAAATCTTTTTATTCCGTAAAAATGGCTACATTTGTTTGGAATCGTCACATTTTTTTTCCCTACCGTGCAGTTTATGACTAGGTGAGCACTGATAAAAATACTGCCAAAAAACTCAGGCATCCCTCTTTTGGTATCCAAACAAATTTACATATTTTGTTAATTACATTATAATTGGATCGACTCACTCCCAGGCATTTTTATCATTAATATAGTCAGATACTTTATAATATGCCCTGCTACACAATTTGGCTTTAATAGTAGTTTTAAATTTGTTTATTGACAAATCTCTTATATTGCTGGGAAGTTTGTTATAGAACCGTATACTTTGCCCCATAAAATAATTACTTGTTTTGTGGAGACGGCTTGCATATAACACAAGATTATGCTTATATCTAGTATTTATGCTATGAGTATCACTCTTTTTACAAAATGAGTCTATGTTTTTATGGACATACAAAAGATTTTCATAGATATATTGCGATGCGACTGTTAAAATATTTATTTCTTTGAATTTTTCTCCAAGGCTCTCCCGGGGACCAAGTTTGTAGATAGCTCTTATGGCTCTCTTTTGCAATAAAAAGATGGTGTTAATATCCGCGGAGTTACCCCAAAGAAGAATTCCATATGACATAATACTATGAAAGTAGCTGAAATAAACTATTCTAGCCGTATCAATATCAGTGAGCCGTCTAATAGTTTTCACTGCATAAGCTGCAGAACTTAGTTTTCCTGATAATTTTTCAATTTGTGGGCCCCTTTGTAGTCTGGAGTCAATTGTTATACCCAAGAACACAGTTGTCTCCACAGAGGCTAAATTAGTTCCATTAACATGTACATTGGTAGCCACCTGCCTTACATTAGGTGTTGAGAACTTAATTACTTTAGTCTTTTTATCATTTAAAAGCAGATTATTAACACTAAACCAATGAATAACTTTAGAGAGAGCATCGTTAACTTCGTCATAATTACCTAACCGTCTATTAATTTTGAATGTCAGTTATTCTCGTGATTAATACGTAATGTTTTAACTTTTATAAGATGGCAGTGGAATTGAAAAGCAATAAATCAAGTATTTTCTTAGTTGGAGACGTAAATTATCAAATAATAGGCGCAAAATTACCGTCTAACCGTCAAGTTCTTCCTGTACTTTTTTATAAAATTCGCGAAGTTAAATTGACTGTTAGTGAAAGCGCATACCTAGTCATTCGAGAGTGTATTATATTTAGGGAAAAAGCTAGGATCCCTACCAGAGCTATACCTAACTGTGTAAAATAACTTGTGAATCTTCACCAGGAGGGAGTTGCAAAAAAATTACAATTTTCTATTTCAATTTCAATCTAATTCAATCTGATAATTTTATTTCTCTTATTTATTCGAAATAAAAAAATCCTGTGTTTACTCGGCGCTATCAGCCATTATGACACTCGAACATCTATAACTTCAAGCCAAATCCCTTGCGGGGTAGGCAGAGAGAGCCGAGCGCCACGTGACTCGATCCTTACATATCTCACTCGCTTCTTTAACATTCATTGCTCTTCTCATGCACGTACGCCGGTTTCTAGGTCTCCTGACATCACCTTCTGATAGAACATGACCAATTTGGTCATGGTAGGTAAGTCTTGGCCTTCCCCGGCTCCTACATCCTTCCACTTTTGCATTGTATATCTGCTTCGTCATTCTTTCATCTTGCATTCTTTCTACATGCCCGAACCATCGGAGCATGCCTCTTCTTATTTTAACACCGACGCTCTCTTTCAGACCAACTCTATTTCTAACATCATCATTACGAATACGGTCTACAAGCCTTACGCCACAAATTTTGCGCAGCGCTCGCATTTCAACCGCGTTTATTCTACTTTCATGCTCTTTCTGCCATACCCAACTCTCGCTTCCATAAGTTAGCGTTGGGACCAACACTGCATTGTGTATAGCGAGTTGTGCCTTCTGGCTCAGGATTTTACTACCAAGAAGTTTTCCCAACGCTCCATTCACACTATTCCCAGCACTCACTCGTCTTTCCACATCTGCGGTGTACCTTCCATCCCTGCTGAAAGCGCATCCAAGATATACAAACTCATCCACTTGTTCCAACACTTCATCATCAATCGTAATCCTTACATTAGTTCTGGATTCTTCTCTTTCAAATACCATTATCTTTGTTTTCTTCGCATTCAGTAGTAAGCCTTTCTCCATACAGTCGTCTTTCATCGCTGTGACCAGTGTTTGCAGTTTAGATGGTGTATCTGCTAACTAAACATATGTGTCCGAATCAACAAATGGCCCGCTTTAGCCTCTCGATAAACAATGTTGTATTATGTAGCTGGTGTTTCATTCTTCTTAAGGGGGATACATGCCGTCCAGTGGCGCCTCAAGGAATAAAATATCGTATCTTAGCGTGGAAGATAAACATTATAAAGTCATGTGTTGCGTGTGTTACAAATACAATAACGTACTTTTACGTCATTAAACCAACAATTGAAATGTTTTGCTTTCGTTGTTATAGGCATAATTGCCAAAAAACGGCCTCTTTTAGCACTTTTGCTTATAACAACGATAGTGGAATATTTTGAGTGTTGGTTTAATGACGTAAAAATACTTTACTATCTTCGTAATAAATGCAACATAAGATTTCATAATGTTTATCTTCTATGCTATAATATGTTTTTTTATTCAATGAGGGCGCCACTGGACGAGACCTAAGTAAGAACAACATAGATACCAAGACATGTTAACTTGTAGAGATATAAACATAAAACGATGTCATTGATTTCTCTTTCAATAAACTTTTAAAAGTGAATACATTTCTGTAGTTTTTTATTACTATTATTACTATTGTTTTCCGTCTAGCTTAAATAAATATGTTTGGTTCAGTATGTATAAAGCTAAATAATAATTAAATCAATAATTTTTATTAAATATTGATATTATAAATTTTATTTAAGTGTGACGCGACTCTGTAGCTTTTCTGTTCGTTTGCATTGACTATACGTTGACCCCAGGTTACCTATTAGGCGCTAATTTCAAATTTTACAAATCGAGCGTCGAGTGTCAATTGAGGGGCGCGGGGTGATTGGGCGGAGCCATTTTAAAGCTTCACGATCGAGGTGTCGCCTTAAGAAGAATGATATAGTGATGCTGCAATGTGCCCCATTGTAGCATCACTATTTCATTCCCTAATAAGTGTATGGTCGCAAAAATTGAAGTGTTTCGCACAATTTCTGCGATCACAAAACGAAGTACCTAAGGGTATATCACCAGAGAAATGTATAGGTTAACAATGCATAATTCCTAGGTCAATGCACTTCAGCGATTACATCCTAGGACCTCCACTTACGAGCTTCGGTTTTTTTTCAGTGCGTTCCTGGTCCAATGCAAATCTATGTCCATGGAGGTGGCAATTGTTAGGACTATGTCATACAGGGATTGTATGTTCATTCATTAGACATGTACATTTTAACATGGCAGATGCATAAGCAGACATGAAAAGGCGTCAAACTTAACAATTTACAACAATACAATTTGATGAGCCCAGTGATACAGTGGTCACAGGACAAACATTTGTGTGCCTGAACATGTCTGTTTATATTGGTCGAGGGGTTTCTAAGATAGATAGAGCGCATCAAAGCAGCGCGACTAGAGAAGTGCCTCCACCTATCAGAAAATTGCAGCCAAATAATAAATCCCTGTAGAGATATTTGTTCCTTCAAGTGACTGAGGTTAACAGTTAACCCCTAATGAGTTTCTTTATTAACAGCAGGGTAGCAACGAACGAGGAATATTTTCAGTATTGTAAACGTCCATTGTTAACCACGTTACATCAGATGGGACGTATGTTTGGACGTATACCTCTCGACATCGTGTAAAAGAAAGAAAAAAGAATAAAGGTAATATGAACAGCTATTTAACTTTCGACAAAGTAGTCGTAGCGGAGCTACAAACTCCCTTATGACATAAATTATTGAAAAGTGGCAATAAAATTGGCCGCGACATCTTGTCGGCGTCACGTGGGCCGAATGTGTAAACTTGTGAATAAACTGCCGTTGACTGTTACTCTATATTGACTTCGGTAGATACGGGTTTGTTTTCGGAACTCAATTGTTAGTTAAATATTTACTATTAAATCGATGATGAACGCCTTTCTATGATCGCTAGGCCTCGTTTAGCAAATATGTTGCTTGTCCTACGACTATTGTAACCTATAAATGTCATCATATTGTCAGAAAAATGAAAAATCTGAAATAATTACATGTCAGACGTCTATGTAAATGTTACAGAAAAAATAGAACAATATAAATATATATAAATATATTGTCGGATATATAAATATAAATATATTGTCGGACAAATTATTACACAGCGCCACCTAGCCCCAAAGTAAGCGAAGCTTGTGTTATGGGTACTAGACAACTGATAAACATACGTAAATACATTTTTTTTTTGTAAATACATACTTATTATATATAGAAAATACCCAGACCAAGACAAACAGACATGTTCATGCACACAAATGTTTGTCCTGTGTGGGAATCGAACCCACGAGCGTTGGTGTCAAAGTAGCGTAACAGCGCGTTTCACCACTGCGCCACCGAGCTCGTCAAAACAATGTTTCTAACTAGCAATTTTTTTTTAGTTATTCATATCTTTGGTAGCCAAATATAGCTAAGCATACATACATTTCATCATGCCTGTCTCCCATGAGGGTAGGCATCTGGCGTATCCATAGTCTCTAACTACGGAACGCCACTGATGAAAAAACTTTCACGATTGAAAAGCACTACAACAAGCAAATTGACAAAGTGTACACAGTTCTAAAGAAGCCGCCCAAGTAGTTAGAAAGGTACAACGTGGTCATCATCCTGCATCTGTAATGGTTTGGTGGGAGTGTCTTATCAAGGAGTCACGAAGTTTCATTTTTGTGAAAAAGGAGTGAAGACTTCAGCCTAAAGTGTAACATAAGCAATACGCTTTTTAAAATGTACCTTTGATTTCCCATCAGGACTCTGCACCTGGTTACCAGGCACGAACTCAACATCCGGACTTGATAAGAGCTGAAGACTGGCCATAGTCTAGTCCAGATCTGAACCCCTTATACTACAAATTATGGTCAGTTTTAGAGGACATGGCCTGCTCGAAACGACACGCCGACGTTGTGTCTCTTAAGAAATCTCTGGAGCAAGCAGTGGCTAAATTTCCCGTGGAAACAGATCGTAAATACATAGATTCGTGGCCAGACAGATTAAAGGACTGTATCAAAGCCAAAGGTGGCCATTTCCAATATAATTATTTCTTTTATTTTTTGCATCCATAAATATAAGGTTTTAATAAGATTACATTACTTCATAAAAAAATAAATGCATATTCATTTGCAACAGAACTATACAATATTCAGATCAAAGCAAATACCTAAAAACGTTTACCACCTAAAGTTGCACAAAATTCCGCTCTATAAAACTATGACATAGGTATTGTTTTATTGTTTCTATTGGGAGCTACGAATGCCTGTGAAGAGGCAATTAGATATAGTTTTCCTCCTGTAGTTACAAAAACTAGATAATAAAGTTATTTAAAGTTTATGTATAATAATATTTACCTGTTATGAGTACCGTTATTTTTCCCTATGTGATAAAATTTTAGTTGTTGTTCTAATGACAATAGAAAAACAGGTTGAGAATGCGCAAGCTTGCATTTCCAGAGGAACACCTGGCTCGTCAATTATATAACAATTCAATTTTTTTTTATTTGTCGGCCATTTTGACCGTGTTCCTTAAGAGATAAGAACAATGTTCCTGAACATTCCTATTCTACATTTTTTTGGGCTGAATCCGAATCTGAAGACAAAATTCGAATTTTCGAAAAAAAGCGACAGACAAACACACAGACACACACACAGACAAACGCACAGACAAACATATAGAATTCATATAGGAACGGTGTTCCTGATTAGTATAATCGAGCTGACGTAATCATGATAATGAAAGTTCACCATAAGCTCTTCAAAACGAGTAACAGTAAATTCTGTCGAGTTTGGATTTGGTCAGCCATGCAATTCTGTAAGAGCAAACATCCTTACATCCTCGGAAATATCGACTGTTACAGCCTTGTACACAAAATTGCAATTCTTTGGTGTCGCTTTTCATGGTTGTGCGACACTAGCGCCGCAAGGCTGCGTTTGGAATTGGAATTCTACAAGGCAAACAGCCTCGCGTACGCTTACAGTCTTATAGAATACCAAATAATTTAGCCGTGATCGCAGTAGACGATGTCAAAGCTGTGACATCTGTGATCACAGCGACGCACACAGCCATTACGAGTCGCTTAGAGAATTGCATGGCAGCTGGGCTCTAAGATCTGTGATAGAGTGAAATATTTTTCTAGTATTGAGACAAGATGTTACAAGAACCAACTCATTCCGGAGAAACAATTAGTTCATGTTTTGTTTATACATTCCATCGTTAATAAAATCTATTCTATGACTATCTATATATCTGAACTATCTAAACTATCATTTATCTAGTTGAAAAGATCAGTGGGGGTATTCGCATTGTCTCGGAAAGCCATATTCGAAACGGATTCGAAAAGTTTTCACACAGGACGAGCTCGGTGGCTCAGTCGTGAATGACGCGACTTTGACACCAAGGCTCGTGGGTTCGATTCCCACACAAGGCAAACATTTGTGTGCATGAACATATCTGTTTGTCTTGGTCTGGATGTTTTAAGAGAGGTAGGGCGCATTAAAGCAGCCCGTCTGGGGAAGTACCTCCACCTCACAGAAAACCGCAGCCAAATAACAACTCCCTAGAGGGTTGTTGTGTTCCTGCGTGTGAGTGAGGTCACCAGTAAGCTCCCAAGGATTTGCTGTGTAAGCAGCAGAGGAGGCATCGCGCGAGTAACACTTAATATATCGCAAGCATTAATAGGCTACGGTACCCGCTTTAAATCAGGTGGGCCGTATGCTTGTATGCCTCCCGATACGTATGATGTATAAAAAAAAAGATTCCATTATTTTAAGTGAAAACTTTTCGGTTTCGATTCAAATGTGGTATTGCGAGGCAATGTGAATACAGATACTCCTTTAATTTTCCAAGCAATAACAACATAACATTTTTTTTATACAACGTCGGGAGGCATACAAGCATACGGTCCACCTGATGTAAAGCAGTTACCGTAGCCTATTAACGCTTGTAACATATATCACTCGCGCGATGCCTCCCTGCTTCTTACACAGCAACTCCTTAGAAGTTTACTGGTGATCTCACTCACACGCAGGAACACAACAACCCTCTAGGGAGTTGTTATTTGGCTGCGGTTTTCTGTAAGGTAGTGGTACTTCTCCAGATTAGCTGAAAACATGTTTTCTCTGCAGAATTTAGTCACTTGCTAGAAAACGTCTCCTCTATTTTTCGGTTTCGTGTCCAAAACTGCGAAAGGGTCCTTATTAGTAAGCTTACACCCGTTTTTCTAGTGGACATTTCTCCTTTTTGTCTGTAATATCTTTATATATATAGTACTTATACACGCATGTATATCACTAAACTCCTACTAAACGGTATGACCGATTTTGGGGATATTTTTTTGTGTTTATTTTCGAGTACGACAAAGCATGTCGGGTCCGCTAATGATTTCTAAATTTTATTTGTTACCCACTCGTAGGTTTAGACTACTTTAGACAATAAAATTCCAAAGGATACATACCATTGACCTGGAGTCCAATAAATCATTCATAGAACGAGAGAGTGGATTAATCCCTACAATAATAAATTAGAGATCGGTTTCAGAGGGCGAACCCGTAATCGGCTTATGTTCGACATGCTTACTTATATCATTTCTTACCATTTCAATCCAGGAATGGATAGAAATAATGGCTATTTTCATCTGAAATGGTTTAAGTAATTTTTTTCACACCACTAACGTATGAGACACGCATTTGGCAAGACAAGCAATTATTACGACCAATGAACGTTTATAATATTATTGACAATACGCGGTACAATTTGCGTGTTGCCAATGTTGCTGAAAATTATCTTTTAAGTCTTTTTTTCATACCACTAAGATGTCAAACAGACATAGATCCTTGATTGCAGTTACCGCAGTCAACGCGCGTTTGCAATATCGAGATACCACACTGGGAATTTGCATTCCCAATGCTGCAATAATATCAGCGCGCTCTTTTTAACAAACCTCATGCTCGCATGCTACAATGAATTGATGGGGAGCGGTATGGTTATATAAGGAAGCTGTGGACATCACAGCGAACAATTTCTCTGAACCCATTGTATAAGGAGTAGAGCACACATAGGGCAAAGTCATTCTATAGCTTTAAGAAGTCAATACCATACGTAAAACTCATTTTATATCTACTTGTATCATGTGTCCTATTGTAAGCCAATATAAACAGAATAGACACGTCATATCAGGAGCTGACAAAGCCTGCCGCGACTAGCCGCGATACGGATTATCCCCACAAAGATTTATCGTGTTTGTGCGCGTCCTAGTCAGCCGGCGGCCAGTCAGCTATTTGAGGGACCACTTTTGTACAGATTACACGCAGGGTTGCCATCACCGAAACTGTGAGCAATACGTGACCAGTCAGAACTCGTTATATACGTTTTGCCATACATTTCGCGGTCATATATGACCACCCGGGTTTCGAAGGGTTAAACGATGTAGGAAAATAAATAAGGCATAATTTGTAGCTCACCAACGTCTTTGGAACCACAGGTACCATTTCCTTCACTTAGAGCAAGCCGCCAATTGGAGAAAGAAGTTGCACCAATTCTAAAGTGAATTAGGTTTCAATTATAAGTTCACAAATGGTACTATGTTGGCAACGTGGATAGCAATATGACAGTGCCACTTCTTGTATTACGTTACTCCATCGAGCGAACCATTATTTACCTTTGGCGTTCAAATAAAAGTTATCAATATAACACTTGTATTTCCTAATGAAATTTAAAAGTGACGATAAACATAGCGTCCACTCAAACTTCCACAAAAAAAAATAGCCCGAAGAAAACGTGACAACCCTTATATAGTCCTGTCTCTTCTCAAGATAAGGAATGAAAGTGCAGCAAAACGTAATCCTGTGGGTCAATTGATGTAACAAGGGGATTTAGACAAGCTAAATACGACACAATGGCTTTAGGAAATATATTGAGTGTAATTCTTGAAAAAAAAAAGAGAAATCTACTTCCCATACACATGACCTCACCATTAAGTTAATATCAACAGAACTATTACATTATCATGTAAGAATTTTATTGTCTAGTTTAGATTCTATACACATGTTACAATTTTTATATTTAACCATCGGAAAAGCTGCGGGACAGCGCAACCGCGTCTAAAATCTTACATCGTCATAAAGAACCCTGAAGTTTAAATATTAGTAAAGTTCATCAGTAGTAATTAGATAAAAAAAAACCGGCCAAGTGCATGTCGGGCCACGCACAGTGTAGGGTTTCGTATTTGTTTCGCTTCGCTTGCTTGAGAAAAAATTAGGTGGTTGCCGAAAATAATAGGAAATCGAGCCTATTGGGTTTTTTTGAAGTGAAAACTTCTTTAGCGGCGTTGTGCACTTTTTGGGATGAGTAAAAAATGTTAAATTCCGTCAGGACACGTGACCCTGACCGTAAGATTTTGGTGAGAATTAGTACTTAAGTTCGCTGCAGCGCTAAAACATTAGTTACCTCTAATTAAACAATTAAACATGAAGCGCTAGATCATTTATAGGGCATTATTTTCTCGCGACCAATACGTTGTAAGCGCCATGAAATTCTTGGTGCTTACGCGTTTCGTTCAACGTAGTTTATCAACATCGCTGTTTGGTTTAAGCGGCGCAGGGCGCTTGCGCGACTGTGCGTGTGTGTTTGAGTTTTAGAGATTGGCGATGATGATGGTGAAAGAGTCGTTGAAATTATGGATGAAAGTTGATTTTTCTGAGAGATAAACTTTTAATATAAAATAAATTGTACGATAGCGCAATAAATGAATATTGTATTTTATCACATACACGATAGGACTTTTATACTGATAAATGAAGCAATTCGTTCGAAATTATTCCCTAACCATTCCAAAATATTCAACATTGCCCAACGTTAATGTTCAAGTTTTCACTTCTGCCAGCACTCCCGGAGGAGTGCAACCTGTTTTTTTTTTCTTTATAACCATACCTATTTAAATGATGTAACTAAATATCCAAAGGTATATACAAAGTGGAATAAGATCTACGACTGTCCAAAACGCATTAAACACATAGACATATGAATGCTGAGTCCCCACCCGGTTGACTTCTATATGGCGATGTAATTTGGGAATAGCGCCATCATCGGAACTAAAATTACGTATATTTTTTTTAGGTTTTTATTTTACCCCTTTGTCAGCATAATTAATGTACTTACGTTTTTACATGCCAAACTACTGCTTTCTAGTATCTAGCGTAGCGTAGCGACAGACGGACGAACGGACGGACAGACGGACATGGCGAAACTGTAAGGGTTCCTTGTTTACTACGGAACTCTAAAAAGTAAATCAGGTGATAAACAGAAAAGAAAAAGATCTTTCCATCTATAACTTCACGCCAAGTGCCATGCGGGGTAGGCAGTGAAAACTGAGCGCCACGTGACTCGATCCATTCATTCATCCACGTGACACAAACACCTCACTCGCTTCTTTAAGATTCATTGGTCTTCTCATGCACTACAAACAAGGTAACTGTTTTGTCTTTGCCATTTATATAGCCAAAAAATTGCCAATGCTAATCCAAAATACATTATTTTACTTGTGCAATATATCTAATTTTACAAAATTAAAGAAAATACTACGCCTGCGATGCCTATATATACGAGTATCTGGAACTGGCTAAATAACCTCTCTGACCCACGGATGAGCTTGAAATAAAACTTTGGATAGGTTTATAAAACAGGCAACATTTAATATTTCTTTGTTGTTCACCCAGAATGACACAAAGATAGACTAGATTAGAGTTTATTTTTTATCATTGTCACAGCACTTTGATATTGAATGGCTATATCTACAAAATCAAGCAAGAATTGTGAATTAACTGATTGAGTGTTCATTTTCATTTCGAACGAGTAAACATTTCCAATTACGCACCATATTCGTGAAAGGCGTGTCACTTAAATATTTACTAACTGAGTAGAACACCCCAATAGTTTCTCAGGGTGTGAAACGCTGTTGTACAACAATTTACAGGGTATATCAATTAAATTCGCAGATATTGTAGACAATTCCTAAGAATAATTTTAAGCGATGTAGATTTAGTAGGCAACTAGACTTTCATCAAAAGCCAAAATAATTTAAAAAAAATGCAGGATAGATAGAGCAGTGAACGCCCAGCGGATAAAGAACAGACCTATTGGCCTACTGATCTCAATTGAAATCCTGGTATGTTTCGGACATTACCGCGAAATTCGTGTTTTCGAATTTACGTACATATTTGTAATTACGGCTTGCTCGGCAGAAAAGGAAAGCATCATGAGGGAACCCACACGTCCGGGAAATAATATTTCGATGGGCTGGTGAACTTACCTAAGAAAGGTCTGAACTCCCTCTGGGTTGTAGAGGTCTGATGGCAATCGGTCCATGTAGAAATCAGTATCTTCACCAAATCCTTAGACTTAGTAAACGGGCCCCGAAAGCCACGAAGAAGAGAAATTTATTTTTAAAATGTCGAACTAACTTCACAAAAGTACAAGTTACAACGCTTAAAAACAACTTCAGTGAAATCGTAACTTAAGCAGTTTACATGAGACAGATAGAAGGACTATCTCTGTTCACAATAAAAAAATTGGACACAGTTACTTACGATTTTTGTAGTCGGTGCCAGTACACTGATGTTATCAATTGATATTATGCAGCTGGCACCGATTCCGCAAATCGTAAGTGTGACCCAAATTTTTCGCTTTTTAGGTTTTTTTAAAAAGGTTTTTTTTGTTTATAAATAATTTATTTTTTGCTTTTTAGTGGTGTAGATAAAAAAACAGACATTATCAAATGTATCAGTGACAGAAGTCATCATCAAAAACTTTTGCCGAAGGGAACCATAAACCAAAACATTATGTGTGTATACATTTTTGTTTTTGTAGATTTTCTCAAAAAGCGCTTAGTTAATTACTATAAAAATTATATGGTACACCTCTAAAGTATGGACCTATCAAACAAAAAAAGAATCATCAAAATCAATTCATAATTGGAGGAATGATCGAGTAACAAACATATAAAAAAATATGGTCGAAACGAGAACCTCCTCCTTTTTTTGAAGTCAGTTAATAAATACTCCAAGTACATTTCAAATTTCCTCCTTTTTGAAGTCAGTTAATAATGTTTAAGGATATTTCGTGAATCTTAAACATAAAATTGAATGCAGCGGCAGCCATAAGCAATAGCTCATCATTCTAATCTGTCATTTACCGATTTTCACTTTTATTTATTTACCGGCAATTATATTATACGATATGTACATAACACAGATTATCCAAATTTGTTGTAATATTACAAATGTAATTTCAAAATTAGAAAAAATATAAAATTGGTCAGCAATTAGCAGGTTCAAATATGTTCAATATAATTGTGAAAAAGAAAATAATAAATTCAGTAATATTTTAGCTATAACTATAACTAAAACATATAATCAATTTACTATTAGTCTTGTTTCTCTAAGATTCCAATTAACAACCAGATCCAAATTGTCGGTACACTGTGTATTGGTAAAATTCCTTTTTTCCCATCGCAACAGATTAATTGTCCAGTACTATACCAATGTGCTACTAACAGAGCGTTCGACGTACGTAACAAATGTTTTCTATCGCGCCATACAGGATAGGTAAATCAGTGTGATCAACTCGCATTATCCCACCAAATTGGATGTAAGGCCAGACAAATGATCCCAAGGAAACAATTCACTTAGCTCCTGATTGATTGACGTCTTTCACGACTGCCTTCGATTATTGTGTACGCTTCTTTGTAAGTGGCAAGTAAGTATGTGCCTATTGGCCTAATTGCCACTATGTAAAGAGGGGTAGAGACGGTTCTTACCGTAGCCTATAAAAACGTTAACAATGCGAACTGTTTCTATCTACACAATACATGAAGTTTATGAGCTATCGCAATTAAATTTGCTTTTAAATTAAATACCTTATTTGAACGTCTAGCGAGACAGAAAATCACAGCCAAAGAACAACAAATATCCAATTTGCTGGTTTTTGGCTGTGATTAAACTTAGTTGCTAACTTACAAAGTTGTTTATTGTTTGTGTATGTATTATTTATGCTACTCACTTATATCCTAATATTCTTCGAACGTACTTGCCCGGTCACCTATGAATCTTATTGTTGTAGTTAAGTACGCACTACTATTCTATACTAGTCTTATTTTACATACATACATACATATCATCACGCCTGTCTCCCATTGAGAGAGTCTCTGCCTACCCCAATGGGAGACAGAGACTATAGAACGCCAGGTGCACCGATCCAAACATACCGCTCTCGCTTCTTCCACACTCATCAACCTCTTCATGCATGCTCTTCGGTTTTGGGTACTTTTGATTTGACCCTTTTTCAACATATCACCAATTTGACCTATATGTGTGCGTCTAGGGCGGCCCCTCTCGACATCACCATTCACTCTTGCTTGATACACTTCTTTCGTAACTCTTTTGTCATACATTCTTTCTAAATGACCGAACCATCTCAGCATACATACCCTTTTCAATTTTTTTTTTATTTTACATTGTAGGTAATTATTACATGTGTCTTGATGCAGTGATATCATCGCAGTTGCGTCAAACCTCAGTGGTTTATAAAATGCGTCAATATTGTTTATATATATTGCTTATGTAAACTGGTGTAATAAATAAAAAAAAATCTGTCTAGAGGATTGTCGTGTTCTTGCACTTGAGTGAGTTTACCAGTGTGATCTTAGGGAGTTGTTGTGGGCCTCTGGAGAGGCAACGCGCAAATGATACTTCCTGTATTGAAAGCGTCCATAGGCTAAGGTAATTGCTGTACATTAGATGAGTCATATGCTTGTATGCCTCGTGATATTGTAAAAAAATCGGCCAAGTGCGAGTCGGACTCGCGCACGAAGGGTTCCGTACCATTATCTATAAAAACGGCAAAAAAAAAACACGTTTGTTGTATGGGAGCCCCCCTTAAATATTTGTTTTATTTTAATTTAATTATTTATTCTTAAAGTAAATATATAACTAAATATTCTGTGAATATTTCAAGCGTCTACCTGTTGCCGTTATCAATATCCAGCAAAAATGAGCAAAAAAATCACGTTTGTTGTATGGGAGCCCCCTTAAATATTTATTTTATTCTATTTTTTAGTATTTGTTGTTATAGCGGTAACAGAAATACATCATCTGTGAAAATTTCAACTGTCTAACTATCACGGTTTATGAGATACAGCCTGGTGACAGACGGACGGACGGACGGACGGACGGACGGACGGACGGACGGACAGCGGAGCCTCAGTAATAGGGTTCCGTTTAACCCTTTGGGTACGGAACCCTAAAAATAGGGGTTCATACCTTGCGCATGTTCAAAATTATGTCAAATTTCAAGTTTCTACGTAGGTATAATATTAGTTGAGTTCATACGTTAACAACACAAAACAAAAACATTTTATGATCCCAGGCACATTTATGTATCAATCAATCAATCAATCAATATTCCACAAGTTATTACGAAAAATTCAAGTCAATCAAAGGCGCTGGTGGACCTAGATACAAAACATCCCAACGAGTCAGTCTTACGATAAACATGGGTAAAACGACGTTTATACATTTTGTACCCACTTCACTTTTAATTGAGAGTTTGGTTCCCGATTATTTGATGATAATGTCTACCTGCATCTAACAATCTAGGTAGGTAGGTCCATCTTCAATAAAGAGGTATCACATCGAATCCACCTGTAATAGCTTTTGAGAAATAACGTAAGATTTTCTGCTTTTTTATTTATTTTGGGAGTAGGTACCTCAATATCTCAAGATGAAAGTCTTCGGCCAGTGTGTACTGCCAAGGATAACTTACGGCACGGTTAACTTAGCGGTTAACTGTGTGCCTCCTAAGCTCGAGGTTGTACAGCACGGAGTGACCCATGCTCAGAGTTTCTCTGCGAGATAGATTCTAAAATGAGTACATCTGTAGTAGAACTAGAATTACCGACGTGGCTCTAAATATCAGTAAGATGAAGTGGCAATCGACAAGCAATGGCCGTTGGGGTAGAAAGGTTTTCGAATGGCGACCACCAACCGGAACACGCAACGTAAGACGACCCCATACACTATGAACCTATGGAGAACTGGACCGAATTCTAAGGTCTATGTTCGCAGTGGACGATCATCGGCTGAAATGGTGGCAATTACAATTAAACATTGCAGAATATTTTTTAATAGTAGGTATCAAATTGGCATCCACTTGAGAGTAAGCAGTTACGATCCTTACAATATCCACGATATTGCTGTGAAAATCTCTTCAAGCCATATTTGAATATATGAGTGCATATGACCATCTGGTTGCCTCTAGAAAATCCACGACAAGGATTGGCTTCAACAATAATCCAAGCGATCTCTTTTTAAGAGAGATAGGGCACTTCAAATCAGCCCGTCTGGAGAAGTACCTCCACTTCACAGAAAACCGTAGCTAAATAACAACTACCTAAAGGGTTGTTGTGTTCCTGCCTGTGAGTGCGGTCACCAGTAAGCTCCTAAAAATTGCTGTGTTAGCAGCAGAAGTGACATCGCGCGAGTGATACTTAATGTATTGCAAGTGTTCATAGACTACGGTAACCGCTTTACACCAAGTGAACCGCATGCTTGTATACCTCCCGATAAAAAAAAAGATCACACAAGAAGTCAGAAATAAATTTAAAAAAGGTTTTGTGCATGTGTAAAACTCTTCGACTGTAATATTCTGATATACAGAACGAAGTAACATGCACAGCTAGTAAAACAAACCTATATTTACAAGACGTCCAAAAGGGGGCAATAAAATAATTTATTATTATTATGTTTGTTATAAATTATGTAATATGAACCATACGAAAGGTATTCTCATAACTTTAGCAAATTGTAAGCAATATGAGGGTAGGTTCGTCACGTGTGCCGATAATACGGGAGGGTAGACTTTACCGGGGGTCGGCAATAAAAAGCACCCTGTGGCTTGTCACCTCGCACAGGTTGTACGGAACCTCTTTGAAAAATATTGGCTATGATTCAGTTGTCCGTTATAACGGCGACTACGCCCGCGTGGAGTTTGGTTTTCAAGTCTTTTGCAGGAACCCTTCAAAATGAAAAAAAGGAGACAAATGTTGACTGCAGATATAAATTATCGCTATGTGTTTGCAAATCCGTTCCGTATTTTGATTCATGAACAGATAACATTTAAAAAATACAACTGTTTTGGCTTTTCTATAGATAATTAATAGATTCAAAAAAGCGAAACACGCCAGGCCAGTCGTGGCAGCGACGGTGGTGGGGACATGCGGTTTCTGTTCCAAATGGCGGACGATCGCAGCATCCGAGGCAGAGACTACCGGAGCAGTCATGGCAGCGTCGGCATGTTGCATCTACTAACGGTAGTGGGTGGGTGGGGGCATGAACTAATTGGTGGCGAATGCACACAAAGCAGGTTAGATTAAATTGCATTTTCTATAGTTATTAGATTCCAGCTGCATCACCATTTAAAACAATACCATGTTATAAACTAGGCTCTTCTACGTTTTATTATCTCTTTGTCTATATTTTAACGTTTGTCTTTCTCTTATCTCTTGTGTCTTTGTGTTTTTTTTTGAACTTATACTTCTAATGCGACTTCCAACAAGGTTGCATGTATGTATGTATGTATATCTTCACGCCAACTCCCTTGCGGGGTAGGCAGAGAGAACCGAGCGCCATAAGACGCGGTCCTTGCATACTTCACTCGCTTCTGTGACATTCATAGCTCTTTTCATGCACGCTCGCCGGTTCCTGGGGCTTCTGACATCACCTTCTGATAAAACACGACCAATTTGGTCATGGTCGGTTAGTCTCGGCCTTCCTCGGCTCCTACATCCTTCCACTTTTGCATTGTATATCTGTTTCATCATTCTTTCGTCCCGCATTCTTTCTGCAATTCCGAACCAACGGAGCATGCCCTTTCTTATCTTAACACCGACACTCTCTTTTAGACCAACTCTTTCTTTCACGTCTTCATTACGAACGCGGTCAGCAAGCGTTATGCCACAAATATTGCGCAATGCTCGCATCTCGACCGCATTTATTCTACTTTCATGCTCTCTCTGCCATACCCAGCTCTCACTTCCATAAGTTAGCGTTGGAATTAGCACCGCGTTGTGTACAGCGAGCTGTGCCTTCTGGCTTAGATTTCGGCAGCCTAGAAGGTTACCCAACGCTCCATTCACCCTATTCCCGGCACTCACTCGTCTCTCCACATCAGCGGTGTACCTTCCATTGCTGCTAAAAGCACTTCCAAGATATACAATCTCATTCACTTGCTCCAACACTACATCATCAACCATAATCCTAGTGTTCGTTCTGGTTGTCTCTCTTTCAAATACCATTATCTTGGTTTTCTTCGCATTCAATTGTAAGCCTTTCTTCATACAATCATCTTTCATTGTTGTAACTAGTGTTTGCAGTTCGGATGGTGATTCTGCTATTAATGCCGCATCGTCTGCATAAAGCAGGCAGTTGACCACTGAGTCACCCATTTGCATACCCACATTCATATTTCTTATTCTCTGAAGACAACTAACTGTCCAGATACAGGATGAACAGCCGAGCCGACAGCACGCATCCCTGTCTGACACCAATGTTGACATCAAACCAGGGCGACAAGCTGACGTTCACCCGCACACATGCTGTACAATCCTCATAAGTGGATTGCACAGCACGGAGTAGGTCACCGTCAACCCCATATCCGGGCAAAATGTTCCAGAGATTCTTTCGCACGACTCTATCAAATGCTTTCTCAAAGTCCACAAAATTACAGAAAACCTTCTGGTCCAAAGCCAGATGCTTCTCTACGATGTTGCGGAGTGAAAAAACTTGATCCGTACATCCTCTGCCGCTTCGAAATCCACCCTGTGCTTCCCAAAACATTCCATCGGATTTCACCCTCATTCTCCTTTCAATGATTTTTCCATATACTTTAGCTGCTAAGCTGATCAAACTGATGGCCCTGTAGTTGGCGCAGCCCATACGTGAGCCCTTGCCTTTATACAAGGGCACGATCACTGCGCGTCTCCAATCGCTCGGGACCCTTCCGCTTCTCCAGCATAATTTGCTCAAAAACCAGAAGGCGTCCCTAACGCAGGTACCACCTAGCTTGATCATCTCAGCTGTTACCATATCTATTCCCGCTGACTTTCCATCTTTCAAACTTCGTATCGACCATTCAATCTCATCCATAGTAATGTATTCATGGTACGCTGGCACTGCCGAGTCAATCACAGACTCATTCATAATGCCAGTGTCATGGACATAATCATACATTTCTCTAAAATATTCACTCCACCGTTCTAGCACTTCCTGAGTGTTAGCAAGAATGCCACCAGCTTTACATCTTATCTTCTCCATTCTGGATGCTGACGAATCACTTCGAGACTTCTTTACCTCTCTCCAGAAGAGTTTGGTATTTGCCTCGAAGTTCTTCGTCAGCTTCTCTTCCTCAATCATATGTAATCTTTCACGCTTCTCTTTCACTAAAGCTTTGGAGTCATTCTTGCATCGACGGTATATTTCTTTCTTCATTTCCTTCATACCATCACTCTGGTGCAAAGATGACACGTAATCCAGCCACGCTTTCCTCTTTTTTTCCACGGAGGATTGAACCTCCACATCCCACCAGGCATCTCCTCTTAGTGTTCTACGTCTCTTTGCGCATCCACATGCTTCTTTCGCACTGTCCACCATACTTTCTTTCAGAACTTTCTAACATTCGTCTACATCTGAGTCGGAAAGACTCGCGTTCGCAAGTCTTTCACTGACTAGACGTACATACGTACTCCTCACACTTTCATCTTCCAATTTTTCACTTCTTATTCTTTCATGGTCTCCGAAAGGAATACGCACTCGCCAGTGCTTCCACTTCTTGAAAAGGCCCACAAATCGGCTTATCACCAAATAGTGGTCCGTTTCAAGAGTGGGACCTCTGAAGGCTCTTGTATCCATTAACGACTTTCGTAGACGTCCATCTATCAAAATCAAATCAATCACACTTTTCTGTTCATTCCTTCTCCATGTGTAAGTGTGAATATCCTTGTGATGGAAGAGCGTGTTCGACACAAGGAGGTTTCGTTCCATACATACGTCTAAAAGTAACTTACCAGCATCGTTCACTCTCTTATCTCCGTATGGACCAAGCACAGCATAACTGCTTCGCTTAGTCCCAACACATCCATTCAGATCACCACACATAATTATCCGTTCATTCGCTTCGGCCAAATACAGAATACCCCTTACAGTCTCCCAAAACTTCTCGAGCTCCTGTGGATCAGCAGAGCTCACAGGAGCATATGCTGCAACTAAAAACAACAACGTAATCCCCAGTTTTATCTTAACCCAGAGAAGTCTTGGACCTACTAAATCGTAATCTTTCACACCAGCGGCCAAGCGAGATGAAAGCACGACACCTACGCCAGCGCTGGCATGAACGTTCTGATCCACCCCGGACCACAGGGCCATCATGCCACCGGGCAGATCTTCGGTGTCGTTGCCCTTTCGCTTGGTCTCTGACACACACAAGGCATCTAGGCATCTAACGTTCATTATATCTATCAACTCATTCATCTTATCTTTTAGACCACCTCTCATATTCCATGTGCCTATACGACACTCAGCTCTCCTCGACCCGCCGGGATGGGCGTTGCGTGGTGGGTGGCGGCTCCCACCGCCGCATGCCCTAGATTTCGCACCGACGGGGGCGGATCGGTGCGCGTCGCCTCCGGGGGACGCCCTAATCCGCGCGTCTGTGCGGTTTGGGTCCAGAATTGCAGTCCACAGTGTTGGACTGGCAGGGTCGCGGCGTGCACGCTTCTGGTACCGACCCCTACCTCCTTGCGTTAAACGTTAAAACGTTAAACGTTAAACGCTACCATGGAGGGGGAATAGAAAGAGACAGAGTGAGAGTGAATGCGTGGCACTCGAACGCATGCGCGTAGTACACTTATACGTTAGCAACGAGTAGCATCCAATATTATAGCGAAGTAAACAGTGTGAAGTTTCACTTCTTCCGCGCGGTATTTAATATAATTAATACTAAATATTAATAAATTATTCTATCTATCTATAACTTCACGCCAAATCCCTTACGGGGTAGGCAGAGAGAACCGAGCGCCACGCGACTCGATCCTTACATACCTCACTCGCTTACTGGTGACCTCACTCACACGCAGGTATACAACAACAACAACCCTCTAGGGAGTTGTTACTTGGCTGCGGTTTTCTGTGAGGTGGAGAGTACTTCCCCAGACGGGCTGCTTTGATGCGCTCTACCTCTCTTAAAACATCCAGACCAAGACAAACAGTCATGCTCATGCACACAAATGTTTGCCTTGTGTGGAAATCGAACCCACGCGCATTGGTGTCGCGTCGCGTCATTCACGACCGAGCCACCGAGCTCGTCAAGACGTCGTCTTTTATCTTTGTCTTATAATTTGTGTCGAAACCTCATGTCAGGCACATGAAATATTATCAGAACAAAAAAAATACATGAATTTTAATAACGATGAGGAAACCATGTCGTGTATTTTAAAATATTCTACACGTCTGTGAACACATAATTTAAAAGCTGCAAGCAGTAATGATCTTAATAAATTTTTATCTGATGATAACTCATATTCATACTTTTTAAGCCGAAAAATAAAAGGATTCCCAAGGGATAACGAAAAACTGTCATCTCAGAAAGGGCTGTACCTATTGCGAAAAAATATTCGCTATCGAATAGTCCTTGCCATGGAGACTCAGTCGCCTTCATTTTCTCAGTCCTTTTTCCCGGTGAGACACAATATCGAAGTGCGGTTTCTCGTGAGACAGTCTGAAGTCTGTTTTTTCGGAGCATTAGTCGATTTCAGTTTCGGCTAAAGCTCCGAATTTGTCTTAGTACTCGTTCAGCATGCGGGAGCAATGAAAATCCCTCACGCGTGTGCAAATCCACATTACACTAAAAGTGCCTTTACAGTGGTCTCATTTTCTTGACTGTTACTGTAGTAACCCAATGACGTGGTCTTGATACACCACACAAGCATATAAGCACACGTCATGCCCTTCCGCGATAGACGTCAATTGAATTCTCGGTATAGGATAGGCCCATACAAAGAAACAACGACTCGGTACAATCGTACACCACACAACAATCGCTATATCCTCATAGGTAGGTCTACATAGATATGGCCTACGTTGTACCGTTACATTACAAGCCTCTATAAGCTACGCCAATTATAACCAATTTATATCATGCGAGCCATATGGTATTTTATATAATAAAGTTATGGCAGATTATGATAGTTATGGCAGACGTCCGCTCCTTCTGCAATAGACCAGTTCTAATAATACCTCCAGATCTCATTTTAAAAGCCCACCTTTTTCCGACATATTTACAATAGTCCTAATACCTGCCGTGATCTGTTCATGGGTTTATTGTCCCAATGATATCTCCTGGAGCAGGCCACGAGCGAGTATTTAGTACATTACATCATTAATTTACAAGGGGCCCGTATACATTGGATTCATATCCCCGCGCACGCCTATCAAATGACCGGGGTAAACGCCCATGACTTTAGAGAAATAATAATAATAAACCCACAGGGCACCTTGTGGTGAGCTGTTGGTGCGTAACGACACCACGGGTACCCAAGTGCTCCAGAAAGTCGATTAGGGCCTTCGTCTCCGGCGTGTCTTCGTCGGTGGGAGTTAAGCAGGCCCGCAGGACTCTCAGCTCTAGCTTGCCTTTGTTGGCCGCCCAGAGAGGAGTCGACAGAGCATATTGCTCTGTCAGGTGATAAGCTCCAGGGGTGGAAGTGTTAAAGGGCATAACCCCGCGAGCCACTTCGGAGAAAGCGCAGTACACCTCTCGACACCCCTGAGTCACTCACACCAGGGTGTTGCCCTCGACCAACTTTCTCTGGCATTTCGGGGGTCCATCCAGTGAGTGACGAGCCACCGCCAACCGAAAGTAACAATCAGATACAATAGTTATGGCAGGTGTTTGTCTTTCTTCTGTAATAGTCCAGTACCAATAACCCTCCAGACCTCAATACAATAGATCAATAATTTACCACACATTCACAATAGTCCCAATACCTGCCGTGACCTTACCCAGCCGGGCCTCATTAAAGAGGTTAATATTGTTAAATAGTTTTTCCCTATTTTACATCGTAACAAACTTTTTAAGCTCCTCAAGCGATAGCTAGCGCTATGTTAGTCTATCTACTATATTTTATGTTGTCTGTTTGTCTGTCTGCCTTTCTGCCGTTTTGTTTTCGCGATTGCCAGCCTCGATTGCTAGCTGGTCTCTTAGGCGCGTATCTTACTCTCCACGGCAAGCACCGAAGGTGGGAAACATGACACAAGACCCTTTGGACGTGTGTGTTGCAGCGTTCCTCCGTACGGGTGGAAGAGCTGCTGATCCAGCGCACAAAGGTCAATTTGGTAACTGCGACTCCGCCACATTGCACCACGCCAACCTCCATTCACAGCGTATATACATACATACATTTATTTTCGTACATAGATACATATGATACATAGAAAACACCCAGACCAAGAAAAACAGACATGTTCATGCACCCAAATGTTTGTTCTGTGTGGGAATCGAACTCACGAGCGTTGATGTCACAGTCGCGTTATTAAGTCTCGTCATAAAGAAAAGACATTAATTAAAGTAACAACATTACACATTTAGATTCATTTCAAAATAACAATATGTCATGATGTAAGCAGATTATCGAACAAGATGACTTAATAGCTATAATCCAAGCGATAGCGAACGTCACACGTTTCGGAGCAAAGATTATCATAGGATGTAAACACTGTGAGACGCGTGGGGTTTCTATACATGTCAGAGTAAGGAGCGCTGAGTGTAAACATTCAACGTGTTTAAAAATATTCTAAGTTTATAAATATATTTATATTATTTCAGAACAATGTGTGGATTATTTCCTCGATATATTGCAGAATTAATGAAATTATATTTAAAAATATGGTTTCCCACAATCGACGTTTAAATGGATTATAATTTAATACGTATAATACGTTTATTGGTTAGGTTTGCAATAATTAAAAAATGATTAATGATATATTAAAGTGTATTTAACTGTAATTGAGGTAAAAAGTAGGAAGAACTATCAAAAATAAATTTCTTTTATCCACCCCATCAAGGGTGAATAGACGTACACGTATTTCTGAATATCCACCCTAGGGTGGCCTGTTTCAGGGTGGATAATCGGTAATCGTACACAGTACGTTGGCGACCGAGCTTTACTCGGCGTTTTTTTTTTTATCTTGTTTTTTATGTAAAACGCGTTTTTTTCAGGAAAGCCTCTATGTACAGATAATATTAAAAACAACACCTCATCTAAATACAACATTTCATCCAAATTGTTAGGGTCATTTCTGAAATACACTTAATATATGTATATATTAAGAGTATTTATAGAATTGCTCGTTTAAAGTAATAGGATTAGTAAATATTACATAATATGTAAACTTAATAAGATGTATGAAGGGAAACAAAACCTTACCGATTTCCGTATTCGATACCGTGGTAGCGAACAAATAAATTACATACCCGTAACGAGAGCTTTTGTTTTCATGGATTTACCGTATTTTTCTGCTAAATGCAATCAAGCTTATCCCCAATCTCATTCGCTGTATCCGACTTTGCCGCAAATTATTCAATTTACAGTATAAATCCACCATTTTTCAGCCTTTATTGCCATCTTAATGAGACAATGAATAAGGTGATTATATCTTGCAATAAATTTGAGTACCTATTGGTTTATTTTATGTTTTAGTACGTCTTATTTGATTTTTATGACGTTAAATTATCAATGGACCATAGGCATAATATTTCATCTCAACATATCAAGTGCTGGTGTACTGAACAGAATTCCACAACATTAAGCGCAGTTTAACACAAACTCGGACACACCATTACCTCGCCTCGATCCGCTACTATACGTTCTTACTCGATTCACACATTATTCTCCTTAGCCGTTTCTGTATTACTGTTGTTATGAAATGTGTATGTGAGAAGCCTACAATGCATCAGGTAATTGTATCTATTTGTGTGTCTTCTTAATTGACCGACCGGTCGTCCCTGCTGTGGTTGCAGGGCAATTTACATTGCCTAGAAACACCC
Organism: Pyralis farinalis; assembly: GCA_947507595.1. Taxonomy (NCBI): domain Eukaryota; kingdom Metazoa; phylum Arthropoda; class Insecta; order Lepidoptera; family Pyralidae; genus Pyralis; species Pyralis farinalis. The sequence goes on along the minus strand of OX382258.1, from coordinate 9,625,615 downwards.
TTCCTCCCTTCTCTCATATTCCCATAGACTTTTAGTGAAAACTGTTCGATTCTGATTCGAATATGGTAATTTGAAGCAATGTGAATAAGCCTGGTGGTCGGGTTTCAAAAGCACATAAATAATTAGATATGACGGGCTCTATGAAGTTACCAGCTTTGTACGGGTGATCCGATTTCTAACAAACTTCACAGAATCACCCGCTAAGCAGGAAGTTTGCCTGAAAATTTTATAAAAACTCGTCCAGCCGTTTTGGAGTTCATAAGGAACATACTTACACATACATATATCGATTTATATATATATATATATATATATATATATATATATATATATATATATATATATATATATATAAGAAGACATATGGGTCGATACAATATCGTAATTATAATTACGTAAACAGATTCTATACTTGTTTGAAGAAAACTTCAACATATTACTTATTTTTACTATCGAGTGAACGTATTGACTTTTTTTTATACAACGTCGAGGGGCATACAAGCATACGGCCCACCTGATGTGAAGCGGTTACCACAGCCTATGAACGATTGCAATACATTAAATATAACCCGCGCGATGCCACCACTGCTGCTAATACAGCAACTCCTTAGAAGTTTACGGATAACCTCACTCACACGCAGGAACACAACAACCCTCCAGGTGTCTAGGTAGTTATTTGGCTGCGGTTTTTCTGTGAGGTGGAGGTACTTCTCCAGAAGTTCATGCACACAAATGTTTGTCCTGTGAGGGAATCGAACCAACGAGCGTTGGTGTCAAAGTAATGCAACAGCGTGTTTCACCACTGCACCACCGAGCTCGTCAATACTTAGCCCCTGAACTTTCTCATAACTGAATTAAAAGCAAAATTTTCTCTCATTAGAACAACGTATTGAGCTTTGCGCTAACCAAATAGAATCTGCTTATCATTCATATTCTGAAAATGATACTTCTGGTACTAACTGTCTATAGGTTAGAACCTGTTCTGCTTCTGTAGAGTAAGCTCAGCCTACTTTCTCTTATATAATTCAGTCGGATAAACATATTTTAGAATTCGTAAAATTCAATTATAACGGCCAAACTCGTCCTGAATCTTTTCTTTTAAAAATAGATGAATTTAGAATTTAAAAAAGAACAATTAATACGATAGATCGCTGAAGTAACTCGTAGCTGAACTGAGTGAGCCACCAACACCGCTACTGCAATTTGGATTTGGATTTTGGTCATCTATACGTCAACCTCACCAAGTATCCTGTGTCTCTGACACCACTGCTTCATAAACTCCTTCGCTGTGCTACCGCTGTGGCCGATTACTTGGCGACTTCCACCCTTAACTGATCATCTTCATTTCGTTGAGACATCCAGCTCTGTCGTGGCCTACTCAGACCGTGTTCGTCAAGATGTTATCAGTTAAGTTCGTCCTTATTACTACTTTTTTTTTATTTAACTTCATTACATTAATTTATTTTAAATACGTTACATTTTAATATTAAGTAGCATGCCTTTTCCTTCTAACCTTACCTTACCTTACTTCAACTACTGTGCGTGAGGTCTCCGAAATAATATCAAATATTATCGTTTACAATAACAGATCAATATAATTAATTAGTAACAAGTTTACAGATTTTTACAGGGTCAGCGACGCATGTGAGTGATACCCCTTGCGTCGCAAATGTCCACAGGCTACGGTTACTGCTTACCATCAGGCAGGACGTACGCTTTTTTGCCATCTTAATGGTAAAAAAAATGTGTAAAATAAAATTTGTAATCACCATACACAATTATTGTTTTGTTTTATTTGTGTGCAATAAAGAATATATAATTGTTTAATAATATATATGGATTTCTTTCATTTTATACCTCACTGGCAGTTGTTATTTGGTTGCGACTTTCTGTGAGGTACAGGTACGTCCTCAATCGGACTGCTTTGATACGCCCTACCTCTCTAAAAAACACCCAGTCCAAGAGAAACAGACATATTCATGGACACACATATTTATCTTGTGTAGGAATTAAACCACCTGGGTGTTAAAGCAGATTGCAAATCAGTCCGCCACCGAGTTCATGTGATATACCGCGGTCAACGAATTTAACTGGAATTAATCTGATGTAACCACAGAACTTATAATATATGGGAATATCCTCTATTTATATGTTCTGTGGATATAACACTCATTTTATACATTATGCTTTTTGGTTATTTTTACTATGCATTTGGGAATTAAGATGCCACCGCCAGAATTATCTAGACTTCTTTTTTAGGTCAGTAGCGGTAAATATCTGTTACCATGCATGCGTCGTTCATTACTCTCATTCTTTGAAGCAAATAACATCAGCAAAAATTACTATGGGCTCCCCATTTAAGTCACCATAGCCCGAGTACCTATAATATATATATTTATACAACGTCGGGAGGCATTCAATCATACGGCCCACCTGATGTAAAGCAGTTACCGTAGCCTATTAATACTTGTAATATATTAAGTATCACTCGCGCGATGCCTCCTCTGCTGCTTACACAGCAACTCCTTCGGAGCTTACTGGTGACCTCACTCACACGCAGGAACACAACAACCCTCTAAGGAGTTGTTATTTGGCTGCGGTTTTCTATGAGGTGGAGGTACTTCCCCAGACGGGCTGCTTTGATGCGCCCTACCTCTCTATAAACATCCAGACCAAGACATCATATATGTTCATGCACATAAATGTTTGTCTTGTGTTGGAATCGAACCCACGAACGTTGGTGCCAATGTCGCGTCATTCACGACTGAGCCACCGAGCTCCTCAAAATATCCTACTAATATTATAAATGCGAAAGTTTGTATGTATGGATGGATGTTTGTTTCTCTTTCACGCTTAAACGGCTGAACGGATTTGAATGAAATTTGGCACGTAGATAGATTATGATCTGGATTAACACATAGGCTACGTTATTTGACTACACGCGGGAGGAGCCGCGGGCAGCAGCTAGTAAAATATATACCCGTAGTAGGAGAAGTAGACACAGATAATCGTGTTCAAACAGCTCTCGACGACGCTTTGTCATGTAAACGATGCGCGCTCGGGTCTGTGATGTCGTACTCTTTAAACTACAAACATAACAACTGACTTCCACGAATAAATTATTAATTTATTTAAGGTCTATAATACAATAGCGCCATCGGCGATTGAAACCATAATTCATGAACAAAATTAACTTTGTAATTTTTATCTAGAACCCTACGTTTGCTATTTTTACACATTTTGAACAATATACATGTATTATGTACTTATTGTTCTTAATACATGTGAGTAGTGATAGCTCAGTGGATAAGGAACCGGCCTATTGACCAACTGATCACCGGTTCGAATCCTGGTGGGGGCATGTACCACTAAAGATATCGAATATATATATATATTTATCACTTGCTCGGCGGTGAAGGAAACATATTGTGAGGAAACCCTCACGTCCAAGAATTTGATTTGAAAGACGTGTGACCTAACTTAAGGAAGATCTGGTTTTCCCTCTGTGTTGTGAAGGTCTGACGACAGTCGCTCCATGTGAAAATCAGTATCTTCGCCAAATCCTTATGCTTAGGTAGCGAATCCGCCAATACTATTGGATAAGGAAATTCGACGAGCTCGGTGGCTCAGTCGTGAATGACACGACTTTGACACCAACGCTCGTGGGTTCGATTCCCACACACGGCAAACATTTGTGTGCATGAACATGTCTGTTTGTCTTGGTCTGGATGTTTTAAGAGAGGTACGGCGCATCAAAGCAAAATCAAATCAAATCAAAGTCTGGGGAAGTACCTCCACCTCACGGAAAACCGCAGCAAAATAACAACTCCCTAGAGGGTTGGTGTGTTCCTGCGTGTGAGTGAAGTCACCAGTAAGCTCCCAATCTGTTGCTGTGTAAGCAGCGGAGGAGGCATCGCGCGAGTGATACTTAATATATCTCAAGCGTTAATAGGTTACGGCAGCCGCTTTACATCAGGTGGGCCGTATGCTTGTATGCCTTCTGACGTAGTATATAAAAAAAAGGAAACGGGATAACTCGAAAAATAAGAAGTTTTTAATACGTGTGTATTGATAGTTACTAGATTCAGACGTTATTTTGCGAAAGTCAAATTTACATGCAATTTGATCTAATCTACTTTGTGTGCTTCCACCATCAATTAGTTCATGCGGCCTAGCGCCGACCGGCACCCACCCACTACTGTTAGTAGATGCAACATGCCGACGCTGCCACGGCTGCGACGGGAGTCTCTGCCTCGATCGCTCAATCACTTGTAGCATGTTATTGTAATGATTTACGTCTACAGCGCCTGAGGATGCCTCGTGGAGAGGCGAAACACGCCAGGCCAGTCGTGGCAGCGACAGTGGTGGGGCATGCGGTTTCTGTTCCAGATGGCGGACGACCGCAGCAGCCGAGGCAGAGACTACCGGAGCGTCGGCATGTTGCATCTTCTAACGGTAGTGGGTGGGTGCCGGCCGGCGGCGCTAGGCCGCATAAACTAATTCGTGGCGGAAGCACACAAAGCAGGTTAGATCAAATTACATGTATATTGCTCATCTAGTGTGAAAATCACAGGTTGCGAGTTGAAAACGGGGAGTAGCCGTCTCGCGGACACTGTTATGCGTTTAACGTGAAAACGTCTTCGTAACAGATAAAAGCTAATTCTTTGATTATTTAGCTATCAAATGGTGTAATTAAGTTTTGAATTCAAATGATAGATATGTAGCTACAACACCAAACTGTATCCCCGATTTTATTATCATCAGTTTTCTGAATTACCTCCCACTTTTTAAGCACTTAAGGTTTGATTCCCACACAAGGCTAGCATTTGTTTGGATGAACATGTCTGTTTGTCTTGGTCTAAATGTTTTAAGGGTTAAGAGAGGTAGGGCGCATCAAAGCAGCCCGTCTGGGGTAGTACCTCCACCTCACAGAAAACCGCAGCCAAATAACAACTCCCTAGAGGGTTGTTGTGTTCCTGCGTGTGAGTGAGGTCACCAGTAAGCTCCCAAGGAGTTGCTGTCTAAGCAGCAGAGGAGGCATCGCGCGAGTGTAATTAATATATCGCAAGCGTTAATAGGCTACGGTACCCGCTATGCCTCCCGACGTAGTATAAAAAAAGCAAATTTTAAGAAGTTAACGTCAACGTCTCTCGCTATAAACGCCTATACAACATAAAGAGAAATCAAACACGATAATTTATAATTAGTGGCTTCGTTCAAATTTTTTGTACATTGCCCACCTTCCATCCCTGCCAAAAACACATCCAAGATAGGTATTAAATTCATCTTCTTCTACAAACAATTACTACACTACCGACAGTAAATCATGCATTCGTTCCGGTTTTTTTTTTCAAATTACTTGGTTTTCATTACATTTAATTGAGAGCCTTTCTCCATTTAAATTTTTTTTCTTCATTATGAGACTAGTGTTTTATTTTTTTATTTTTTACTAGCTGCTGCCCGCGGCTCCGCCCGCGTGGAGTCAAATAACGTAGCCTATGTGTTAATCCAGATCATAATCTATCTACGTGCCAAATTTCATTCAAATCCGTTCAGCCGTTTAAGCGTGAAAGAGCAACAACCATCCATACATACAAACTTTCGCATTTATAATATTAGTAGGATAAATCTTGCACCCCTGCCATGGGCAAGGCTCTTATATAGCTAAACATATTCATACATCATATTCTCTTTCATTCCACAATTCATTCTTTCATTCATCATCTTTCAGTTTTATGCCCATTTCTAAACGACTACATTAGTTCTAGGTGGTGGTATTCCGTTCTATGACAGCCGTGACTAGACTGATGCAGTAATTTAAAAAAGTTTGATCTACTTTTCCCCGCCACTATTTCGGAGACTGTTGTTTCGGTGACCCGCATTCCCAACTCCTGCTCCAAGTCAAACCTCTGTTTGGAGAATGGGGACACTGTAACAATATGTGCTGCACTGTCTGGTCCACGCTGGGCTCGCAGAAGCACTATGGGTCATCCGCGCACTTGAATCTATCTATCTAGTGTTTGCTAGTAACTAGATACATTGCTATCTACGAAATGCAATATTATTTCAGCATACATCCCTTGACTCCCTTCAAATTTAATGAGGTTGACCCATCTCAAAAAATAAGTGTTTGTTTGTAGTTTTTTTTATACTACGGTATAATCTAACTTGGGTAATGTAATTGTGGTAATCGTTTACAACACAAGGAGTGTCGTTCGCGTGTGACCTCTTCAGGAAGGTTGCTAAGCAGGAGCGTAAGTAGAGTCCTGGCAACTTATTTCGCTCACTGGAATACAACAATCATTTAGGCAATTGCCATTATCTATATATATAAAAATGAATGTTTGTCTGTATGTCCCCTATGGACTCAAAAACGGCTGGGCAGATTTTGATGAAATTTTCAGGGAATCTTCAGATCAGTCCAGCGGGTGATTCTGTGAAGTTTGGTAGCGATCAGATCACTCGTGCGAAGCTGGGGCGAGTAGTTAGTCTGTTATAAATGTGTATAAGTTAGAAGCACTTACCTAGACGACCTACCCCTAATAAAGCTTAGAATATAGAGCAACAAAACGACAATAATCGCTATGCCCTACGTATGTTTTGCCAGAATTATGCCCCTTACCAATTATTAGGGAGCAATGATGGTCGGCTACCGCTTTTTTTTTTAATTTATACAACGTCGAAAGTCGTACAAGCGTACGGCCCATCTGATGTAAAGCGGTTACCGTAGCCTAACGCTTGCAATACATTAAGTATCACTCGCACGATGTGATGATGATCTGATACTAACAAAGCGACTCCTTAGGAGGGTACTGGTGACGTCGCTCATATGCAGGAACACAATAACCCTCCAGGTTGTTATTTGGCTGCGGTTTGCTATCAGGTGGATGTATTTCTCCAGACGGACTACTTTGATGTGCCCTACCTCTCTTAAACTTACAGCATAATAATAATACTCGTCTACAAAATGCCATTGAAGTTAGTTAAAAAAAAATACAATGAAGCTGAAATGTCAGGGGAAGCCGGGACGCTATTGAAGTTCATTAGCATAACTCTACAGATCTTTGTGATGGTAATGAAAATGATCCCTACTCACCCCACTCTAATGATAAGGGCCCTGTTATTCACATCTTAAATTCTAATTGCAGTATTGTCTTCGATCGTTTGTTTGCATATTTGAGGAGTGAAGCTGTCTGGTGGCTATGAGTCAACCCGATCTCAATTATCGAAATTTTCATTATCCTGTATTCAGAAATGGTCAAGTTCGAGTTGGGCCTCTAGGTCTGAAACTAACCTTGCTGTAGAGTTACGGCAGCATAATTTGTATGCTATTTTAAATATCTAGAATAATAAGTATAGTTGAATTAGTTTTCGTCGCATTCTTATTTTTCTTTGCGTTATTTCGTTTCCTAATCCATTAGGAATAGGTCCGATACCTAAACCTAAGATTTGGCGAACATCTGCTTTTTACACAGAGCCACTACCATTAGACTTCTAAAACCTATAGGGAAAACCAGACCTTTCTTAGGTTGCACGTCTTTTCGAAATATTATTTCTTTGACATGTAGGTTTCCTCACGACCGACGCCGACGTTTTCTTTCATTCCACCTTCTTTGCTCAACTCTTATAGCTTTTGCCCTTGAATTAAGCTCACATGATGTAAGCTTACTGTTAACCTTATTCACTAGTAGACTTTGACTTTGGCTCTGAAGACGATAGTAATGCAATTACAAAATCTACATTTATTCAGTAGTTCATTAAAACCTATCCAAGTTAAGTTTTCAGGAAAGGCGTGAGCCTTGCGCCTTGTTTCCTGAAAACTGATACCTAGGTTAACTAATCAACTTCAGAAATCAATTTTAAGCCTGGACTATCTTTTAGCAAACGACGAAATTTGCGCAGATTGTTGTAATTGTACTCAAAGATGACTTCAACGTATTATATTAGGTAATGGGTTTTGTTAGTGCACATTTTATTTTATTTTTTATTACATTTACATAGCAGTTCTTATTATTATTATTATTTTTCGATCTTCCGTGAACGTTCACTAAGATAATATCAAATTATTCTGATTCAGGTTTAGTTAAAACGAGTTGTGCTTGTATGCTTACCTACATTGTATGATTCTTTCGACCAATGCCAATGAGAGTGGGGTATTGTTGTATACCTAGTTATTTAAGCATTTTGCTCGGCCTGTATATTATATTATTATAACTTATTAGTTTATAGCAATATCTATTAAGTATTTATTATATATGTCTTTCAATAGTGATGACGATTATCTATCATGCTCTGGGTCAAACAGTTACGGTAGTGCTTTTGGTGATGACACGAACGATAATGTTACTGATCTGAGTGCTGACAATTCTTCTCTTAACGATAATTTGCATTCTGCGTTTTATAGGTTTCCTAAAGCTTTTAATGTTGTACACATCAATGCGCAGAGCATTATTAGTCATTACTCCGATTTCTTGGCAGCATTCAAAGACGGCGTAGTCGATTGCATCCTTGTTTCTGAAACGTGGTTAAAACCATCACTTCCTTCCACTCTTTGTTCTCTTCCTGGCTATAAACTTTTCCGTAATGACCGTATTGGAGCTAGGGGTGGTGGTGTATGCATATACATTCGCGGCAGCATTCCCTGCACTATTATTGCTCAATCACCTAGTGACTACACTGGGTCTCTTGAATATGTTTTCCTTGAAGCTGTAGTACACCATACGAAAATTCTTCTTGGGGTCGCGTACAGTCCTAACAATACGGTCAATTACTTTAATCACTTTGAAACTGTCCTTGAGAGCCTTTCTCCTGGTTATGATCATGTTATTGTTATGGGTGATCTTAATACTTGTCTCCTGAGGGATGATTTTAGATCACGGTCCCTTAATGCCACAGTCTCCTCGCTAAATTTAAGCATACTACCTCTTTCTGCTACTCATAATCCTCCTCACTCTAGACCTTCTCTACTTGACGTAATGATCTCTAATAAGCCCGAATTTGTCAATGTTCACGGACAGTTAACTGCTCCCTTCTCCTATCATGACCTTCTTTTTCTGTCCTATAAAATGCGCTCTCCAAAACAAAAACGTAAACTAATATTTCAGCGCGACTTTAAAAATATTGATCTGGAACGCTTGAGAGAGGACGTGAGCCATATTGACTGGTCACAGGTCTGGACTTCTGATAACGTTGATTCAAAACTTGAAATCTTCACACGCCTGCTTACTGATTTTTACGACATTCATGCTCCAATAAAACCAGTACGAATAAGACATTTTCCGGCACCCTGGCTCACGCCTTCTATCAAGAAAATGATGAAAAGGAGAGACAGAGCTAAGGCTGCGTACAAAGGTAAACCCACTGATGAGAATCTCATTGCTTATAAAAAACTGCGTAACATCTGCAACAGATTGTGTAGGGATGAAAAACGTCGTCATATTCACACAGCTCTTCGTGACAAGTCAACTTCTAAAATTTGGAAATTGAGGTCTATTGGCGTGGGCAATAATTCAACTTCAACTAACGTAATTCAAAACTTAGATGCGTTAAACTGTAATTTCTCAGAGCCTCCTATAACTCTAGATGATACAACTAAAAGGTCATCCCTCCGTAAACTGTCCAATACGCTGCGACCTAATTGTACTCCATTCTTGTTTCATAGTATTGCGGAGGAAGATGTTAAGAAAACCATTATGTCGATATCAACAAAAGCTGTGGGCAGCGATGACGTAAGCCTTGATATGCTTTTACTTGTCTTGGATGATATTCTGCCGGTTCTTACACATATACTTAACTTTTCCTTGACATCAAATATATATCCGATGGCATGGAAGAAGGCTTACGTTATTCCCTATCCTAAAGTAACTAACCCTTCTTCTCTTTCAGAGTATCGCCCTATATCTATTCTTCCTATTCTCTCTAAACTATTAGAAGACGCTGTCCACAAGCAACTTCATTCATATTTAATTGCAAATGATCTTCTCTGTCCATTTCAGTCTGGATTTCGTCCCTCGCATAGTACTGTTAGTGCCCTGCTTCATGTTACAGAAGACATACGTAAAGCAATGGACAAGCAAGAACTTACAGTTATTACTTTACTGGATTTTAGCAGCGCTTTCAACTCGGTGGATTTTGATGTCCTACTTGGCACCCTTCGTGCACTAAATGTTTCTCCTACCGCAATCTCATGGTTTGACTCCTATCTCCGAGATCGACAACAGTGCGTCAAAGTTGATGACACCTTCTCATGTTGGTCTATTTTGAGAGCTGGTGTGCCACAGGGCGGTGTGTTATCGCCACTTCTTTTCTCGATTTTTATTAATCAAATCACTCATACTATTTCTTCTCCCTACCACCTGTATGCAGATGACTTACAAATATACCGCCATTTTGTACCAGCGGATATGTGCTCAGCCGTCTAATCTGTTAATTCGGACCTAAATGCTATTAGGGACTGGGCTGCATCGTTTGGTCTACTTGTTAACCCCCTAAAATCACAGTCGATGATTATCGGTAGCAGCAGGATGATGCCTAATCCTAGTCTGTTCCCTAAAATAGTATATGATGGCACCGATATTCCATATACTTCTAAATCAAAAAACTTGGGCCTCATCATGGACTGTAATTTATCTTGGTCTGCTCACGTCAATGAGGTTAGCAAACGAATGCACTATTCATTTCACTCTCTTAGGCGTCTCCAGAACTTTCTCCCTTTCTCCACTAAAGTTATGCTTAGTAATGCCCTTCTTCTACCCCTTCTCGACTACGCCGACGTTTGCTATTTGGACGCAAGTGAGAAACTCTTAAATAAACTTGAACGATTGCAAAATCTTGCAATTAGGTTTATTTTTGGACTTAAAAAATATGATCACATTACTGAGTACCGCAACCGACTGAACTGGCTCCCTATTCGCTCCCGTCGTAATATCCACACTCTAATTTTTCTTTTTAGGATTCTCCATGATCCTGCTGCTCCTGCGTACCTCCACAGCCGATTTAACCTCTTTCTCCTACCAACCATTCTCGTCGTTCCTGCCATACCAAGACGCTGTTGCTCCCAACTGCGCAAACAAATTTTTTTTATAACTCTTTTACCTACCGTGCTGCTCAGTTGTGGAATAAATTACCTACACGTATTCGTGAAAGCCCATCTGTTTCCTCATTCAAAAAGAAATTGAAAGATTACTACTTATCCATTCAGAAATGACTATATATGTGTATGTATATGTATGTATGTATATATATATATATGTGTATCGTATATGATTATGTATGTAAGTGTGTGTATGTATGTATGTATAACTCTTATTCAGGCACATACAGCTATTCCACTACTGACAACATTACCCACTGTTGGAGGTTGGCTGGAAGAAATTTCTTATAGAGATAAGCTCGCCTTTGCGAACTATGTATTTTAACGATTGTAACTTTTTAATTTGTTGTGTGCAATAAAGGATAATAATAAAAAAGAAACAGTACTGGTTTATATTTTATTCTAAAACAATTATAAATACTTTTGTTGCGAAAAGTAATCAAAGTAAGATTGGGTAGTCCTAGAAATATTTTATTACTGTATACAAAAGTCATGGAAACACTTAAAACGACTACTCAGTACAAAAGGGAAAGCCAGTCCAAAATAATGTTTTCTAATATACATACAATAAAATATTAAAAAATTATGTCACTTCTTCATAAATAAAATCAATAAATGCCTTCCACTACTAAGTATGACGTGATGTAACAATTTTATTTATATATTTCAAGTAGTTTTAAGGTGATGAATCACATACTCTAAACCCAGTGAAAAAGAAAGTTTTTAATTTATTGCATATTGTTATATGTATCACTTTTGCGCCCAACTAAAAGTATGAGAGAGAAGAAGAAAAAATGTACCGTCGATGCAAAATGAAATCAAAACTTTGGTAAAAAAAAAGAGTTCCGTGCGTTTAACGATTGACATTATTGTTATTATTAATATAATTTTTGAGCAGAGTTCCTGAAACTGCTACCTACATCTAGATGTATGTACCAGCTATTAAGTATTACCAGGTATTAAGAAGATCTTGAAACGGTTCTAAACTAACGATATAGCTGTATAGACTAGATCTCTTGCCTTTTTGCTCAGGGATAAATAGAACAAAAAAAGGACTTCTTCCCGCGTTTTTGACGAATGACATTGTTGTTATACTTGAAATTTTTACAATTCAGTACCTATAAAATTAGTTTTATGTGACAATCCCGATAATATTTTGTAACATAAGTGCTAGTGAAATTATATAGTAATGAAATACTCTAATATAATAAATAGTTCTGGAAGTGGAACATCTATAATTCAGATTTTGAAATGGTTCCGAATTGAAGACTTCGCTTCGTTTATGCACTTTTTGGAAGACGTGAATAAGTTCATTAAGAAAAACCTTGTAAAAATCACTATCATTTTACGGGTGGTATTTAAACTGGGTTGATTGGGTCGAGGTACCCTTCCCAAGTATTTTTTCAGTACAGTTCCTGAAACTGGAACATAGAATTAAGATTTTCAAATGTTTCTAAACTGAAGACTCGGCTGTATGGGCTAGATTTGCCTTTCCCCTCGGTGATAAAAAGAACCAAAAAAAAAAGAACAAAATAAAAGAGTTCTTCCCGCGCTTTTGACAAGTGACATTGTTGTTAACTTGATTTTTACGATTCAGTATAAAGTTAATTTTACGTGACAATTTGGATAGTATCTTGTAAAAGAAATGCTGGTGAACTTATACAGTAATGAAAAAACTCAAATATAATAAATAGTTCTGGAAGTGGAACATCTATAATTCAGATTTGGAAATGGTTCCGAATTGAAGACTTCGCTGTATCGGCTAGATCCCTTTGCCTCTCCCCTCGTGGATAAAAAGAACAACAAAAAAATTTTGTCAGTGCTGCCAAATTAGCATTATTTATTGCTAAATTTGACATATTTTTCAATATCAGATCTAGGTATTCAAGTCCTCACCGATTTATTTGAAGGCGTTATAACAATCGATGCGGCAGTGGATGACTGGGGAGCTATGATATACAACACACAATTGAGGGGGCAATGGCACTACAACCTAATTCAATGGCACAGCAATCAGAAAGATCTGTGGACTGTCCTCGAGGTTCAGAGTTGAAAAATCAAACAGTTTTGATACAAACAGACAACAATTTCAATCAGTCAATCAAATCAATCAGTAGTAGCTTATATAACAAAGCAAGGCGGGACAAGGTCACAGATATTCCTACAGACAACAAGTCAAATTTTCTTACTGCGGACAGTCTTTCCAGATGGTTGAAAGTGTTGAAGGTGGGAATTTTATTTAAGTTGTCTTTGGTCATGTCGTTTTAAAATTAGTTCAATATGTGAGTGATAGGAAAAATGATGCTGTTTTGTTAATATGTGAAATCGATATGGTTTAGTGTTTTTTGAAAGATTTTATAATAAATAATTATTAATGGTTTTTATGTGTTTTTACGTAAAATTAAAAAATATAACAAAAGGTTATGGGCCCAGCACGCTTCCACTGCGATAAAGTGAAAAGGGGTCATCATCAAGTCATGAAAAGGTAATACCTAAGTAACCGTATATTATACCCGTACTGACAATCTATAGAAGAAAAGAAGACAAGTGTAAAGAAACAAAAGAAAGTGCAGGATTCTGATAGCGATGAATGGGTTGATGTTACATCTTCAGATTCTGAAGTGGAAATACCAACGGACAGTGAGGATAGTGGAGAAGATTCTGATGATGGAGAAAATTTGGAAAAGACGTGTGTTGAAACAAATATGAAGCGAGTTTCTAATTTTGAAGAAGAAGAAAGAGATGGTGTGGTTGAAAATGAGATTTTAGAAGATAAGAATAGAGGAGAATCAGTTGAGAATTTTGATGAAGAGATTTTTGAAGACAGTATAGAAGACAATAATATTTTAGAAGAGGATAATAATGAAAGAGAGGTTTCAAGAGTAATCGACTATAGTTTAGAAAGAAACGACTTGAGGAACAGAGCGGTTGAAGATTTAAACGATAGAGTAGCAATAAGAGACGAGGAATTTGAAGATGATGTTGATATGGCTAATGAAGGAATTTGTAACGTACTTTGCCGAAAAGAGAAAAAACACTGCCAGAAAAGTTTAAAGATTATGACTTAGAAAGTACATTTTTAACTTACAGTGAGGTAATGAACAGTAATGAAAAAGAATTATGGGAAAAAGCTATTAAAGAGGAGAAAGACTCTTTAGAGAAAAATAAATCCTGGGAAATTGTAGATAAAAAAGAAGCGGGAAACAGAAAAATTATGACTAGTAAATGGATTTTTACATTAAAACCAGTTGGAAGATACAAGGCTACATTAGTGGCCAGAGGCTTTTTACAAAAATACAACATAGAAAGAAGATGTGTGATTTTACCTGAAGATAATTGCAACTTTGAGAGGGGAAGCTCAAATGGAGAAAATTTGAAATTGTTGTAAACTATTAGTTATTAAGTATTTTTTTGGATAATTAATTTGAAATTATTATTAGGGGGGTTGGGAATTATGTTATAAGTTTCTTTAGTACTGTAGCAGGTAGGGATTATTATATGGATTTTCAATGTATAGAAGAATGAGAAGTAGAGTAATATAAAATTCAGAGGGGATGTTGAAGGTGGGAATTTTATTTAAGTTGTCTTTGGTCATGTCGTTTTTAAAATTAGTTCAATATGTGAGTGATAGGAAAAATGATGCTGTTTTGTTAATATGTGAAATCGATATGGTTTAGTATTTTTTGAAAGATTTTATAATAAATAATTATTAATGGATTTTTATGTGTTTTACGTAAAATTAAAAATAAAAACAAAAGAAAGTGCCAGAATGGACACTGAGAAAAGAAGTTCTAGTGTAAGTCTAAGTTCTAGTCTAGTCGATATTTGCGAAGTGGGGCACTCCTTCGTTGGACATTTTTGTGTGCACGCTAGACAATAATAGACTCTTTTGTAAGCGAGGATACACGGGACCTAAACTGCAATTTTGTCAATGCCTTCAGTCGAGTCTGGAATTGCAATCGAGGTTGGTTATTCCCTCCACCAAGCTCTGTTGCCAAGAGTACTGCGTCATCTGGCCAAGAGCTCTGGAATATATCTATTAGTATCTCCAAAATGAGAGGGAACATTCTGGATACCCAATACAATACCCAACTTGCACAGTCATCTGATTGATCTGACAACGGGGAAACCTCCTCCGGCGGTGAAAGATCTACTTTTTCTGGAGGATTCGAGCCAAGCCTGAGTTAGTTTCAGTAAGATCTGTGAAATCATTGGAATAAGGATAGGAGATTGGTTATATAAATTGGTATAAATTGGAAATTGGTAATATAAATTAAACAATAGATTTTTCTATTTTAGACATATTTTACATGTGACATGGTACTAAATATATGCATAGATATGAGATAAAAGATGGAAACACTTTATAGACAATTTGTAAATAAAAATATTCGTGCCTTACAAACATATTAATGTTTATTTTTTCATAGATTTTTATTCTTGAAATCAATGTTATTAGATACATTTTTCTACATCGTGTATTTATATAAATATCGTGAGAATGAAACAGCCGTCAAATATTCATGGTCTCATTTACATACACGGTTTTTAGTTAAATCTTCTTTACACAATAAATGCGGACTATTCCTTCTTAAAATTAAACATATTGCATAAAAAATTTCAATAATTGTCATGTAAAAAAGAATTAGTGCCAGGGATGATTTAAGTGTAAATATTAAACAAAGGTAAACAATCTTTGTTTTTAAACAGTTTGTATTGCACATGGTTTTCATTAGACTTAAACTAAAGCTACAATTGATCAAGGATTGTCCTTTCACATATTGTACTCAAAAGGTGGTAAACAGCTACGGTCCCTTAATTCCCTGGTTCACTCTTTTCCTCTAACTTGTATAATGATATCTATCATCTACACATCGATTACATTAAAATTCTGTATAATGACAGATAGTTCAGCATTTTTATTTCAAGTCGTTTAGTTTTTGACCTTAATATAGCTAATTTCTTCTTGCGTGACTCAGCCAGTAATGTTTTCAGTCTCAATTCAAAAGTAAGCTTTAATTTTCATGGTGTTAATGTAGTGTCCGTCGCTATTGGAAGCCCTGGATAATCGGTCTGGAAAATAGGACAATTATAATTTTGTAACGCATTATTAGCATGTAATATCGACAGCCTAGTACTAACATTATATTAAAACTTTTGTCAATACTATAATTTAATTGTGCTTTACACATTTAAAAGTTTACAAATTCAGACAATATAAAATGCTTGATTAGCATTTTTGTGTTGACACAAAAGCATGTGTGTGTGCTTGATTAACTTGATTAACGTGGCATAAATAATTGATATAGAATAATCTACACGACTACCCTCCGTATGTTTCACAATTACCTGTATACATATAATCAACCCATCAACATCATATCAACCCATACTCACTTCATTACTGGAGTATGGGTTCTTATTTCAACCAAAAGACCTTAGGCCCCTCGCCCATGGCGACTTTTTGTAGTGATGCTGTCGCACGTTTCGTAAACGATCGACAGCATCGCTACTAACGCGCGTTAGTCGCATTTGCAACGCGCTACAGAAGTGATGCCAACGAGCTACTAACGCGCTACAGCATTGCGACTGTATCGATACAAACGCGCGACCATGTCGGACGACATCGGGCAGAGAGCAGAGTGAGGGTGGCGCGTGAGTGGAGAACCGAGCATCAGTGCAACACAGACATACAGGTCGCAATCATTTTTGAGCGAGACAGTGTCGCGTTTGCATCGCGACTGCATCGTGCATATGTGGGCGAGGGCACACAGCTAGCGACCGCATCGCGACTGTACCGATACGAATGCGCGACAGCATCGCTACAAAAAGTCGCCGTGGGCGAAGGCCCTTAGAAGATATGTCCCGAAACTACTCAATTACGGATTGTCGGAGTCGTTGGAATATTTTCAAATGTTTTTGTCCTTCAAATTATACGCTTCTACGACTAAAATGTAACTATGTAAAATTTCAAGTCTGTACGTGAAACTTTCTAAGACAAACTAGCAGACGCACAGGCAGGCATGTAAATCATCTAATTCAGTTCCTTATTTTTTTTAATACCTATCATCATATATACTCGCCAACAAACTGTTATAACAGTTTGGCGAACATAATAATTTGTACTATGTAACTGTATCGTGTAAATAAATAAATAAAAAACAATATAAATCAGTTGAGAATGCGCAAGCTTGCATTGCCAGAGGAACACCTGGTTCGTCAATTATATAACAATTTAATTATTTTTTTTAAACTTTGTCGGCCATTTTGACCATGTTCCTTAAGAAATATGATATTGGTTTTTAAGACATTCCTATTCTACTTTTTAATTTACTTTTCGAATCTGAAATAAAAAATCGGTTTCGATAATATTTTGTAACATAAGTGCTAGTGAAATTATACAGTAATGAAATAACTCAAATATAATACGTTTATGCACTTTTTGGAAGAGGTGAATAAATTCATCAAGAAAATCTTGTAAAAATCACTATCGTTTTACGGGTGGTATTTAAATTGGGTTGGTTAGGTCTAGGTACCCTTCCCAAGTATTTTTTCAGCACAGTTCCTGAAGCTAGAACATAGAATTAAAATTTTCAAATGGTTCCAAACTGAAGATTTGGCTGTATGGGCTAGATCCCTTCGCCTTTCCCCTCGGGGATAAAAATAAATAATGAGCACTGCCTTATGTCAAAGAACCATATGCTATGCCAATGCCATACCAATTTCTGACGTTAATCATAGCATATCAATATTTCTTCACTTCAATACATTTTTTAAAAAGAACAATTGTAGTCATACTAATTGTGTATAAATACATATATATTTTTAATAATGGATTTAATAGAATCTACCGCTAAACTATCTATTGAAGGGTAAGCGTTACAAATTACATCTTTTACATTAGAGTTTATGTTGTTGTTGGCAGTGCACTGATAAGTGATAACACAAAGAAAATATGCACATTATTACACGTGTTTGTAATGATATTTTCTGACAAAAACAATAGCCCGGAACCAATTTTAAGTGACTAGTAATAAAAATGCACTAAAATGGTGCGTGTAATATAGTGTACCACGAACAAAATACCACATATTGACTCATTATCGATGAAGAATTAATATCTTCTATCTCAGTAGTTCGCATAGGCGAAATTCGTCGATAAGGCTTGAGTGGAAATGTGCGAAAACCTAGTCTGACCTCATGCTATTGTTTTTGTATGCTCTGGTTCACAATGCAGGCTCACATTTAACCTGGGCTAGTCAATGCAATTCAGTTTCTAGCACTATGCACTCTGTCACTGCTACATTATACGAATTACCGACATGTGTGAGTCAGTCGGTACTTTGCATCAATTGTACAACAATATTGTTTTTAGTCACCCATATCATTCCACAAGCAGTAGCTTGCATGTGACTCTGGTGTTGAAATGCAAAATAACAATAGCTCACACTCTCCAACCCACACAGTATTTTCTGCTGCTGTAGGTGTTTTTGTTCTATTAGCAATTAAACAAAAATGGCCAACATGCTCAGATTTTTCTGCCAACTCCACAAAGACTTAGCATGAAGATATAATATAGTACTACTAATTAAGCTTCTTTTTAAGAGACAAACAATGTTTCTAAATTAAAAAATGTCTGGCTTCAGGCCGGAGTTAATTTTGCTTCTTGCAATTAAACTGATGCGTGCAAGCAGTCTATCACAATCCTCAGCACATACTATACCAACATGTACAATTTTCTTTAAATGAATATCAAGTAGCAAATGCACATTATATACTGACACAAAGTGTAAACAAAGATAACATACATTTTCAACTTACGAATAAGTTGAGTTTTTTCTACGTGTCGTAATATGTTAATAACAGTCTCAGACAAATTGAAGTGTAAAAACTACTCAGTCCCAAATTTTCACCTAGGTCAATGTTCTGATAACAGAAACTCAAAAATTACAGAATATGCGGCAAACAGAAACAATTTTTACAACAAAAGTAAAAATGTGAATATAAACTGGATAAATGCAAAAGTTTTTAATACTTCATATTGTATTATTCCTCTATTCACTTTCATTAGGAAAATAAAGCATTCACAATTTGAAATTCCTTACCATAATAGGTCTTTTATAATACCCACAATTATGAAATATTTATGCTTTATTATAAAATGTTGTTGGAATTCCCAGTAGCAACTTTATAATATTTATTTACATGTGTTTGATGAACATTTATTTCATGATAAAAGTGACATATAAAATAAACTTTTTTATGCTGTGTTTACATTTGTCTCTCAAGCCCAAATGAATATGGTATAGACACTTCTTTTCACATACTAGCACTTTGCACATATGTTTTGCTTGCTTGTGTGCTCTGATTTTTAGCACTTTGTTGAAAGAATCAGTTTCAGACAGGGGCACACCATTATGCATTGTTGCACTGCACAGCTGTGAATTTTGAGTGCAGAACTCACTAAGTATCATCATTTGTGTCTGATTTAAATTCCTTTTGTACAATATTTCGGGAAGTGATAGACCAGTTGTGAAATCTCAGCAAAATAAAAAAAATGATTCTATTCAAAATGTCCCTTTGGCTTTGATCCAGGCCTTTAATCTGTCTGGCCATGAATCTATAGTTTTACGCACTGTTACCATGGGGAATTTAGCCACTGTTTGCTCCAGGGATTTCTTAAAAGACACAATTTCAACGTGTCATTTCAAGCAGGCCATGTCCTCTAAAACTGACCATATTTTGTAGTCTATGGGGTTCAAATCTGGGCTAGATGAGGGCCAGTCTTCAGCTCTTATAAAGTCTGGAATGTTGTTTCGAGCCAGGCTTCGGTAATTCGTGTCTTGTGATCATGTGCAGAGTCCTGCTGGAAAATCCATGATACATTTTTAGGCACTCACCCACTACCGTAGATGCAACATGCCGATGCTACCATGGCTGCTCCGGTAGTCTGCCTTGGCTACTGCGGTCGTCTGCTATCTGGAACAGAAACCGCATGCCCCCACCACCGCTTGCTGCCACGACTGGCCTGGTCGTCGCTGCGACACGTGTCTCGCCTCCCCACGAGGCATCCTCAGGCACTGTAGATGTTAATCGTTAAAATAACATGCTACAAGTGATTGAACGATTGAGGTAGAGACTACCGGAGCAGCCATGGCAGCGTTGGCATGTTGCATCTACTAACAATAGTGGGTGGGTGCCGGCCGGCGCTAGGCCGCATGAACTAATTGGTGGCGGAAGCACACAAAGCAGGTTAGATCAAATTGCACGTAAACATCTTGATTTGTGGAAACTCATCTTCAATATGGGCACGTATTATGTCAAGGTATGTTGGCATCTCTACGCCATAGATGCAAAAAAAGAAGCAAATGTATATGATATTCACCCTTTCTTATGTGTGATGCCGATCTCTACTTTGCACGTTGCTGGCGACTGTTCGAAACATGTTTTCTAGACATTTTTCGTGCATAGGTAAATAGATTCAAGCGTTATTGTGCAAAGGTCAAATTTACATGCGATTTGATCTAACACATAAAGCAGCAATAAGCACATAAAGCAGGATAGATCAAATCACATTTTTCATACATTCGAAATATCCATTGTAGTATGAAACACGAAATGACTACAATCATGATTACTAATACAGCGCCTATCCAGTATCTTATCTGTTGGAATACTTCCTTGACGACAGCTTGTTGTAATTTGCCTATTTTATAGTTAGGTAATGAGTCTCATGACTGTTTTGAATAAACGTTTCACACAAGCATATAACATTTAATTCTTCGATTTTGTGAGGTTAGTAATCTTCCGGCTGGTAAATAATTTTCTAGTGGCGAAACTATATGCCTATGCACTTTTGACCGTTAGGATTGTAAACATAAATCACACCATTGATGTATGTCTGTGTTCATGTTTGGTCATACGTAATTATTTCTTATAATTTTCTTAGTGTTTCTTTTCCTTGGGTGACTCAAATTGTGGTAGCTGTTGTATTTAGTTTTCCTGAACTTGTGCGGTAAAAATGGGCAAGCAACTCTCGTGGATACATCATAAAATATTTCGTCCTTACTTGGGTTTGGGGTATTCCATTACAGCTTGCGTTTTTTCTTGCGTGGCTTTCATTCCTTGGCTGGGAACCGAGAAAATCTATAGCAGATTTAAAAAAAAAATTTGTTCAAGTTGATAGTAGTAGTAGTGAATACTGTTTCCAAATACTTGTAATGCTCCATTAGATCCTTGCTGGCTGTATGTCGTCAACGAATACGAAAATTTAATCTAAATCTCTGTATATATAATACATGTACCTCTGAAATGTTTGTCCTACATTCTTCAGTCCGAAATTCATCTATGGAAATTCGAATAACCCGAAAGGTGTGATTGTCGCTGCTTTTTCGGGTTCGGCCGTAGGTATAATGTGATAAGCCTTTTTGATGTCGATTTTGCTAAAAGTAGTTTTCTGCTTACTATGTATTAAAAAAACAGTAACCTTGGTACAGGGTATCGGTCTGGTATTGGAATGTTGTTTGGTTCGCGGTAATCTCGACATTTTTCTTTTTTACCATATGTAATGGACTAACCCATGGGCTACTGGAAGATCTGTAAATGACCATGTTCATAATTTCTTGAAACTCCTTTATATTTTCACGGCGGCTTTATATTTATCGGGCGGTAGTTGGTAGGCACGAGCGCTAACTGGGGGTCATTTTGTGATGATGTGATGCTGCACCTTGTTTTTAATAGGCATTTGTATTGACGTCGCCTGGTAATGTCCCTATATTTTTCCAATAGTTGCCTTGTAGATTCAGGTAACCTGCAATCGATGAAGTAGACGGAAATATTATTATCAAACTGGCTGGCGTTTTGAGCTGTTAGTTTATATACCAATTTTTACCCGTGTGGATCTACCATTAGGTGGTAGTGTTCTAAGAAATCGGCTCCCAGGATTGGTATTTTGACGTCAGCGATAATAATGCCCTAGTAAATATTCAGCGTAACCCCAGATCGCGGCGGCGAATAATTTTAAATCGTTTGCCCTGTCTTTATTCTGTGTTATTCTTGAAATTATAGAATGTAAGCGCCTATGTCAACCAAAAATCTATAACCACTGTCGGTAATAGTAAGGCGCCTAGATGGAAGTATAGCACAGACTTCCGCCGTATTTTCTGTTCTGCCTAGTCTCCGGATTGTCGTATATTATCTGTCAAGAGCACAGTTTTTAGCATTTTCATGCTCTTGTTTTGAATCATCGATGATTAAACATAGTTCATTATTATGCCTTGACAATGAATGACAGCCTTGAGGACTTGACCTCGATCGATTGTAGCGAGATCGGTAAAACTTGTCGCGTCGGCTAAAGTGACTGCTCGCTGCGTAATTTAACAATTTCTAATTACAGCGCCGGTGCTCGCTTCCCTCATTATAACAACTTATTGTTCGGTCCTTTATTTCAGTTCGGTCAAAATATCGCTGACTTTGTGGACGACGTCTTTAGGTAATTTTGATAATATAGCATTAAATTTGTATTCATCGCCCTGTTTCTGAGTGCAATTATTGCCTCGAATTGTGAGAACTATAGGTGCAGCGAATCTGTCCAGAATTGAGGTAAGTGCTCCGCTATGGTAATAGAGGCTTATACGTCCGTACAAGAGTCGAAAGACATATCACTTGTTGTTGTTCCCTTTTGTAGAAAACATCGGAGGCCATGGTCGGCTGGATTTGATGTTCGTATCAGTGTCTTTTGAATTTCCCTAACCAGTAAGATCCGCTTGTGGGAGGCCGGTGGAAATGTACACGTTGAGTAGCTCGATGCAGGCTCCTAAACTTAAACCCTTTTTAATGCGGTTACTTGCTATAGCGTGCTTCGTACGTTACGAGCACGGAGTGTCGCGCAGCGATGCTAGTCTTCAGGTAGGGTCTCCACTATTGCGGATGGTATCCCTTGCTTCGTCGGTCTTCAGTGTTGCTAGAAGTGCTAGACCAGTTTTGAGTTGATCCAATATTTTATTGTCCCTCGTACGAGGGCTATTCCGACACTAACCTATATACTAATTACCTGTGTATTTATGTTAATGTGAAAACAAAGAACTATGGTTAAGGTACACTAGAAAATAATTACGTATGTATATCTTCACGCCAGTTCTTTTGCGGGGTAGGCAGAAAGAACCGAGCGCCGTAAGACGCGGTCCTTACACACTTCACTAGCTTCTTTAACATTCATAGCTCTTTTCACGCTCTCCGGTTCCTAGGACCCCTGACATCACCTTCTGATAGTTAGTTTTGGTCTTCCTTGGCTCCTACAACCTTCCACTTTCGCATTGTATATCTGTTTCGTCATTTTTTCATCCAGCATTCTTCGGAGCATGCCTTTTCTTATCTTAACACCGACACTCTCAGACCAGACCAACTCTCTTTCTTACGTCATCATTACGAACGCGGTCAACAAGCGTTATGCCACAAATTTTGTTGAATGCTCTCATCTTAACCGAATTTATTCTACTTTTATGCTCTCTCTTACACACCCAGCTTTCACTTCCATATGTTATGATTGGGATTAACACCGTGTTGTGTACAGCGAGCTGTGCCTTCTGGCTTAAATTTTGGCTGCCTAGAAGTTTACCAAACTCTTCATTCACGCTGTTCCCTGCACTCACTCGTCTTGGGTTCTCACTCTTTCAAATGTCATTATCTTCGCATTCAATTGTAAGCCTTTCTTCATACAATCATCTTTCATTGCTGTAACTAGTGTTTGCAATTCGCATGGTGATTCTTCTATTAATACCGAAAGAAAGTAATTTTATATCACGTAATTTATGTACGTGATTTGCTGACCTGTAAACGTGTTAACGTTACCTGCTGACTTGCAGTTAACATGTTGATTCGCTGTGATATCAAGGTATGTTGGCATCTTTACGTCATATATAACAATGAAGTAAGCATACATATGACGTGCCTGATTATAAATATTAAAGCAGTTACTACAGATACTTGCAACACCAGCGGCATCACACGCACGATTTTTGTTGAACTTTAATCACGTTCGAAAAGACGATATGCGTGTGTGTTGCGGTTTGTTGGCATCATATAGTACTTTACCCAACTCCAAGCACATGAATGGGTAATGAGGAAGATAATAATACATAATATCTATGTTATATATAAAGTACTACTGCACTAATAAATTACACTGTATGTATATTTCCAGTGAGACAGAAGAAAAAAAGAGAAAAGACTACATAGAATGGACAGATTACTTCATGGCAGTGGCCTTTTTAGCAGCAAAACGCAGCAAAGATCCCTGCTTTCAAGTCGGCGCTTGTATTGTTAATAAAGAAAAAAGGATTGTTGGAGTCGGGTGAGATAGGAAAAATAACTTAGTACTAAATTAATTTTTTATGATACTTATTAAAAAAACATAAATATGACAAAAATATTTAATGCACTTCATGGGTGTAATGTAGTTAAAATCTTAGGCCCAGATTAATTAAATTTAGAACATTAATATTAATATTCAGCTATTACAGAACAAGACATCACCTTATTCCTATATATCAATATACTACAATATTAACAAATATATGAAATTTGTTGAAATTCCAGTATAAGGTAAAATTATTATCAAATTTTCTTGAATTTGAAATATGCGTTTTTTGAATTTGAATAGATTCCATTTACTACAAAAATCACTGATATTATTTGATGAAGTTCCCAAGTGAAAGTCCGTAATGTCTCTTAATATTATTTTACATTACAGATACAATGGCATGCCAATTGGGTGCAGTGATGATGACTTTCCTTGGGGCAAAAACTCTGACTCGCCTTTAGACGAAAAATCCTTGTACGGTTAGTCTTACTGCAAATTTTTTATTACCTTAAACAAGCAGTTCTTGTATAAATACATAGATATATTTTGTGTATCTCGGAAATGGCTTTAACGATTTCGATGAAATTTTGCATTTAGATAACATTTCACTTTTTAAGTTTATCTACATAGATGTCATTCTTAAAAAAAACACGATTTTACACAAAAAAGAACGTCAATCGCCCAGGCCCACTTATTGTCATAATCAGGCATTGTACGATTATTTATATTCATTCGTCTTATGGTTTCGCTAACATAATTGTGAGGTTTGTAATAATTTCATTGCACAAAAAGGAAACGAAATTTATTGTTGACATTTTCAAAAATAATATTGCGTATATTATTATTGAACTTCAACGTCTAGGCAGAAACAGACCGGGCTAAGAGCGCTTGGACTTTGTTGACGGACGTGGCTACTGCACTCCTAATCTATATATACACGCACTATTTTATCTTTCTTCTCATTCTCTTATGGTATACTGTTGTGGAGAGCAGCAACTGTCAATTTTACAGTTGAAGTTAGAAGTGTAGTGAAATCTCATTCAAATAACAGAATGCAGACATAAATGGGGAGAAATCTAAAGGCAGTGATATTAATATTGGAGTGCACCAGGGTTCTATTTTAGATCCACTTTTATTTTTAGATTATGGGAATGATCTGCCATACACGGTGCAGAAAACTGCAGTATTGGTATTATTTACTGATGTTACTTCTTTAATTTTCAATGTATTCTATCTGTCATTCTAAACTGGTTCACATGTATGTTTTGTTGAATTCAGGTAATATCAAATGCATCATGTCATATAGAATCAATCGTCAAATTGCTTGTGTCATTGGTTTTCTATTTGAGCATAAGAGCACCAAAACGTGTTATCTTTAATAGGAAGCAAACAACTTTGCTTTTGTTCCTATACATAAACTTTTTTATCGAATTTCATATACACAGTATAAATATCTTCGTTTGGTACTTGCATATGTTTAGCTGTAGCTTTATTTAAGATTTAAAACGACATAAAAGCTCAGTAACAGTAGTGTAAGTAACAAAAGTTTAGTTACTGTACATTTGTTTGCATGCAACAAATGTACAGTAACTAAACTTTTGTCCTATTGTAGTAAACTCGTTTTTATTTTCTTTTTTCTGTTTCTGTTCTTTGCTATTACGTTTTTTTTATACTACGACAAATAGCAATCAAGCATACGGCCCGCCTGATGTAAAGCGGTTACCGTAGCCTGTGAACTCCTCATCTTCTGGTGACCTCACTCACTCGCAGAAACACAACAACCCTCCAGGGAGTTGTCATTTGGCTGTCGTCTTATGTGAGGTGGAGGTACTACTACCCCAATCGGGCTAACGTCGTGTCCTACCTCTCTTTCGCCATAGCCTCGTCTGTTGATTAGCAGGGTGCACTACGTGGAGGTGAGGTTGGCTATGGCTCTTAAGGTGATATTAAGCCACTTACACTCCAACATTTTTTCAAGTTTCCGCACACGATTATATTGATATAGGACACAAACAGGCACACTAAATTATCACGTTCCCGTAATACTTGCAGGAAAAAATCTGCGTGTGCGAACAGTCGTAAGGATTGAATTGACAAAATTAAGGTTGTACATACGATATTTTAATACTCATAATAATTGTATATAAAGTAATACTTCTTTATGCTGATTTAACTTTGTATTTGAAGATAGTAATTTAATTCGTTAATTAAAACCACTTTGATTAATTATTTAAAGTGGTTTTTTGGGTTCTTAGTTTCCTAATTGCGTAATAATTACGCAATTAAGAACCAGCTAATAAAACTAATTATTAATTTGCGTAAATATTAAACAACAATCAGTTACTTAAACCACAGCGTTTAGCTTGTTTCTGCTCGCCTAATGTATCAAACCTATACGTAGACACTTGTTCTAATGACTAGAGTTATTTGGTTCTAAATATCACTACATAAACCATTTGGTGTATGTATGTATGTACAACATACAAAAATGTTTAGTTGATGTTTAGTTGACCCACTACATCGAAATAAGTTGCATTACCATTCCAAACCAGCGTCCAGCGGTTAGAAATCTAACAATTTCATGGGTAACCCGAACCATGCAAACATATGCAAATCATTGCGATTTAGAATTATATAGATAACAAGTGCTGGAGTTCGCGCTTCGCGCAAATCCCACCACTGCTTTTACGCTTTTGTTATTACTGTTCTATACAAATGACCGATGACTGTAATTACAACCTGGAAGTACAAAATGTACTTTTTTAAATACTTCCGGTTATCAAATTAACTCCATTTTGATACCATTAGAAAGATGCAATTTAGTTTGACTTTCTGGTGAAAACCGCATCTCAATCGCATTTATAGTTTTATTTCTAGAGGCCAAAATGTCAGTGCAGAGAAATAGAGGGAGAAACTTATTTTATGGGTTTAGGATTAATAAACGTAGATTTCCCGTACTCCTGTGTAGTGTACTGTCTTCTAATAAATCTAATATAACAAGCCAGTTAATTTATAATTAATGTCAGTGTTCTCTTGTTGCTGTCTTTACCTACACATATCTCAGAAACGCGTCAATTTTTGTTCGTGTAAATGTTTTTTACTAAGGTGTTATACCTACCCTGAGCGGCACTTTACAAAAGTCAAAACAGTGTTGATGGCTAGACAACAAAAATGTATCCCCATTTTTATACAACGTCGGGAGGCATACAGCCTACCTAATGTCAAATGGTTACCGTAGCCTTTGATCGCTTGCAATACAGGAAGTATTGCTCGTTGCCATCAAATTAAATCATATATTTGTAGAAGTAGGTACATACTATATAGGTGTTATAATCAATAAAGTAGCTCAGACCACTTCTTGCCCTACCAACAGAGCATACAAATATTAATAATTATAACATGCACATTCTATAATGTAATTTAACAATACTTATATTACTTTATGTCTAATTATTAATTTATTATAGTCAATGTCATATTTTATTTAAGTACTCTAAAATATGTCTTTGTCATGTATATAATCTTTAATGTCATAATAGCATTTGTGTCTTAATATTTTTGTCAGTGTTCTTTTAAATTCTGCATAGCCCATTTTTTTCAGCTTGTCAGGTAACTTGTTATACATATATACTGCCATAAAGTGTACACTGTTTCTGTATATCGTACATTTTGGAGTTGGCAGGACAAGCTTGTTTTTATAACGTAATTTTTGACCATAGGTAGTATCTTGTAACTGAAATCGATACAAATATTTTTTAACGAAAAGCAAACATTCTAGAATATAGATCGATGGTACTGGTAGTATTTTATATTTTTCGAAGAAGGGCCTACATCACTGCGAGTAATACAGAAACTCCTCACTGGTAACCCTGCTCATACGCAGGAACACTACAACCATACAGGGAGATTATTATGTATATTCGTGGTCGCCATTCGAGAACCTTTCTGTACCAACGACCATCGGTTATTCGAGCTATGTGGCGTGCTCCACTGTCGCTTTAGATTGCTGATTCTTAGAGCCACGTCGTTAACTCCAGTTCGAGAAACGAGCTCCCAACTGAATCTGGAGTGGGTACAACATGCACATTCGGCCCTCTAGCGATGCCGCCATGATAACTATATCATCGGCAAGTCGAAGATGAGTGATATACTCGCCGTTGAGGTTGATGCCGTATCAATTCAAGTCCAATAGCTTGAAACCATCTCCCGCACTTGAAAATAACGCAGCAGTGAACAGATTCGGAGAAACACCTTGTGCTTGTGTCACACGTCTCTACAATTGAACAGGTTGAGTACTTTGGTCCTGTAGACGGACTCGGATCGACATGCTCGCGTTTCCCCATATACTCATCAACACTTCGATATACGTCGATCGATGCGGCATCCCTGGAAAGACTGGATCAAATCAAAGACCTTCTAGTCCAAAACGCAGCAGCAGATTTAACTTTTTTAAATAGAGATAGATTACATTAGAACCGTATGCAATGTTTTTATGCTATATAAAAACTCTATCCTTATCTATTGAATTGCTCCATATCTACTATTATACCATATAGAATATTAGAAGCCAGGTATCCATGGTATGCTAGCAAAACTGAGTTTTGGTCTGCTATATTATCTGGTCGCTATAGCGCAGAAAAGACTTATGAGCAACTATTCTTTATTTGCACACTTTCGCTATATGTGGCCTCCACGTACAATGATTAGTACAATTCCCACACATTGACACATGACACATTAGTACATTCATCAATAATCTGATTATATTTAGTGTCGTATGTCATTGTTATTTTGTTCTCTCACAGCTCATTTCTTTTGAAATTGTATATATTTAGTTTTATCTACTATTATTAAAATTTAAATATAATAGTTTTATTAATATTGTTAGTACATGCATTCCTTGAATTATACTAATTTGAAATGACTATGGACAAATTGTCAGCAAGTAATCTGCAAAAATGGTTGGTAGCTTTAGGTAGGCATGTACAACAAGAATAATAGTAATCCCAAAATTCTTCCCAGAGGTATACCTACTCTATTCCCGCGCTGTGTATCCCTTTATTCTTAGTTATAGAATATTTTTCTTGTTTTTAAAAGCTGTAACATGGTTTCTTATAAGAGATTTATTTTCGCCGCAGTGATTATTGTCGTTGTGACTGTAAGCGGTTATGCTTGTCTCTGTAGTTTTTACGTTATCTGATCGAATAAATTTGAATTAATCTATTTCACTTGATAAATCGTACAACGTTACAGTATGCCATGCCGAAATGAATGCGATCGTCAACAAGAATTCGGCAGAGGTCAAGGATTGTACAATATACGTGAACCTGTTTCCTTGCAATGAGTGCGCCAAGATGATCATACAATCAGGGATCAAGGAGGTTGTGTACATGGTGGACAAAAATAAGCCCAAGTACATCGCAGCGAAGAAAATGTTCGAGGCCGCAGGAGTTACATATTCGTGAGTAGATGTTTTTATACCACTAAGGTGGCAAACAAGCGTACGGCCTGCCTGATGGTAAGCAGTTACCGTAGCCTATGGGCATTTGCAACACCAGGGGTGTCACTCTTGTGTTGCCTACCCTAAATATAGCTTGGTAGTGCAAGGGTTAAATAACTAGTCGACATAATGGAGAGTTACAATTTTTATTATTGGCTTAAATAAATATATAAAAACAATGTGTGCTATATATATTTCAATATCACAAAGCGCACTATCTGAGAGAGTTAGGTGTTCAAAATGATATACCAAACCTCACCTCCCGTCCGCTCCCGTCGGTGCGAAACATAATCCTTCCGGCGGCGGGTCGACGAGAGCCGAGTGCTACATAGGCTGGGCTATTTCGATATGTATGTAAAGAACCTGCTCGTGTCGAACTCATTCCATCATAAGAATATTCGAGATGGTGACGAAATGGTCTAGACCTCTTAGTCAAATGCAAAGTCATTATTGTAGTCGTTATATAAATAAAGATATCTAATATTGATACAACCACTTTAAATGTTAATAGATAACTAATTAGGAAACCATTTATGATAAAGTTTTTGTGTACATGCTTCCATAGACAGTAACTAAAATAGCTGACGACTTGGGTTTATAACTTTTTACGTTGCGGGAATTGCGGGAATTTTTGTACATTTTATGTTTTGGATGGAATTTGGTATTGGTATACTAATATATCAGAAGTAAGTTAAGTAAAACTTAATAAATTATTCTATTTTTCTGTGTAATTTATCAAACCTTATTTTTTCTATGTACTATAAGTATGTATATATATTTATAATAAAAATATGCCCCGTTCGTTGTATCCCTCTATATGCTTAAGCACAGATTCGGTTTAGAACCGTGATAAGGTTTACGACCGATTTTGTTTAGGATAGATTCGATTTAAAACAAAAATACAATTGAGTACGAAATTCAAACTGAAGATTTGTGAATATATTTATACGTTTATTCAGTCAAACAAAGTAATATAAACCAAACTATTGTATGTAAAGTTTATCCAGTTAGACAATTATAATCATTCGCTATGTACAAATGTTTCAAACATTTGATTACACTGGTTTCATTATTCAGTGCAGTTATTTTTTTAAATCTTTTTGAAACAACTTTGTACTTCGCCGTTTGCCTTGTTTCTGCGAATGATTCTAATTGTATTTTTTCCCCTTTGCTTCTTTTTCTACATAATTATCTATCAGATAAGATAATATCAATGGAATACTCCGTTACTACCAACTACCATCCTATGAATACGCGTAGATAGCAAATTAATAATAATAATAACGATTATATTATAAATAAACCGCGTATCATGGGACGTAGCTTAATTTTTTTTTCTCTTGCATGTAAAAAACCCGTCTTAAAGCGAATCTGTCCAAAGCCGAATAAAGGGGTTTGACGGACAGACGAACTGGCACAGCAATATGGTTGCATTGTTCTCCAGTGTAAACGTTTTTAGAGAAGGATCAATTACGATCCATAGATGATGTACTTATGGCTATTTTAATGATTATTTTTTTCTTTATTTTTACTTACCACATAATAACTAAATAGAAGCAAGTAGTGTGCACTGAAGATCAATCCACACGTAAATCCTTTTTTCTTTTCTCTCTGCAGATTATTTAAACCGAAAGTGAGATCTATAGTCATCCAATTTCCAGAGGAGAAGCAAGTTATGGATAGTCCATAAAAATGAAGTGACACGAAGTTGATTGTATATTTCAATAAGTACATAATGTAATGTGATATATAAACAAGCACCATAAATCTAGTCTTAATAATTAGCGGTAACTAGAGAAACATTCGTTAACAGGGTTCTGATACTTATGACCAATGCCCTTAAAATGATATCAACCTAAAGGGATGCTGCACCGGCGGCCTGTTGTCAGCCTAGTGCGTAAGTAAAACTTTGAAATTCACGAGGTTTTTTTTCTACTGCCAGACATTCAGAATAGATAGATAGATAGAGATAGATGTAATTCATACATTTTAAAATAAAAAGAGATAGTTCGCTCCTCTCCTCTCTATATGAGAGTTCTTGACCTTCACTATTTTGATTGCTGAAAAATGATAGTAAGATTGTGCGATTTCACTTCCGTTACAATGCATTTTAAAAAGCATTTGAGTGTGCTCAATATTAATTGTATTTTATTTTGTGTAACGTTGCTCTAAGTTTGCTCAGGTACTAGTCATCAGGCTTCAAACTTTGACAATGTTCTTATTTTAAGTTTTTTATGGACTTTAAAATGTAATTTATGACATGTATTATTTTTTTTACTTGATATTAATCAAGAATGTGACTATTGCATAAAGATCATAAGTTGATAATGAAAAATCCAAACGTTTATTTGTTGAACGACGACTCGCTATTGGCTCTTTTTCATACTGTGTGGATTTAGTTACGAGGTTTTTAACGTGTACTATGCAGAAGCGTGGTTGTGTGTCTATTTAAGATTATGATTCGTCATTTTGCTTCTAGTGTACTAGATCTCGTTTTACATAGAAGTTATTTTGCAATTTATATATATTAATTTTGAAACAATAAACTGCTCAATATATAATAATAGTTCAATTTGTGTGTAAATTAATTATCTTTAATTCCTGGCTCCATGGCTCTTTTGGCCCAGTCGTGAAACCTCTGAATGTACTAGCGAACTGACAGACATTGTCCAGCCCGAAAATAATAAAAAATTCAAGAACCTGATTTGAGCGCTACCTACGTAGTTTAGCCGTTTAGTAAGAATTTATATGATTAAATTAAAAACAGAAGAATTAGATATATGTAAAGATATACAATTTATATACTTATGAATTATATAGGCATATCATATACCTATATAAGGATACAAGTTGTCCGGTGCTCTGGAAAACAATATGACGTCTTGTTACTAACGGATAATATCTTTCATTCATGCCTTTGAAATATTTTTGTTAATGTATATATTTTTGGTAATGTATGTACTCGCATAACAAAATAGTATTTTTTTATGTACGTAATAAGTACATTTGTATATAAACGATTGTAATAATATTAAATAAAGTAGTACCAAATGTAGTAAATATGTAGGTCAATTTGATATAATATAGTGTTATATTTTAGTGACATATGGTGTTTACCTACGCTTAAAATGTGTACGTACAATTGCATATAAAAAAATCATGACCAAATTTTTATTTTGTTTTTCTCTTTACAACACTCTACCGTTCTTTTTGTGGTTTCGGTGGCTCAACAAGTAAGCAAGCTTTCATATGGTAACAGCTTCACATCACTGAAACCGTCCTTTTTTGCCGTTAAATAAGTTTGGAAATGGGCTTAAGACCTCGATCATGTAGACCCTAAATACATGTGAACAGATTCTAGATTTTTAGAAAAAACACGTATACGTTACCGTTTCCGTAAAAATATTTAGTACGCACAGTAAGGTGGTGATGAAACTAGCAGCACCTCAATTTTACAAAAAGAATGACTTAAATTTCATTTAATAATTACATAGTACTTGTTCGCTTGCATCATATCATATCCGATTCCTACAGATAGCTTCAATTTTCTTATACCATTTCTATGTGAAGAAACGGAAAAGATTTGTTCGCCAACAAGGTATTAAAGGGTAAAGAAGTCTTTATTCTCATACGAAATATTTATTATATTGTAACAAATGTTGTTTCCACACGTGAGCGCGCCAAGTACAACACAAAATATACACCATAAAAAGGAATAAACACAATTATAGACGTACAATGCCTTATTTGAAATAAGTGATGTGCTTCGTGCAGTTGCCGATGCGCTTTACGTACGCGGTAGTGGCCCTGTTTAATAGGTATAAAAATAAAACTAAAATGTTATATTGTATGGAACCGGACAAACACGCAAAACTCATGTCTAGAGGAAATCATAGTGTAATGTACCACAGACATCAACTCGTCCCCTAAGAGTGTTCCTACACCTAAAATGAATTGCTGCTTGGTAAGTTTTGTATTGTTCATCTGTTTTTTTTATTAAATTCAGCCTAGTTTGTGTTATTCTTCTGACGTATTCCTCCGCTCTCTTTTTTAGCAGCTTTGGGCTGACCTACTCGCCCCAGCACATGTCTCTATATATGTGAGAGATCGAGCAGGTAACAAATTAATTCATTTTAATTCTGTCTCTAGTAAGAGAAAAACCACACATACTAGCCGTATGTGTGGTTTTTCTCTTAGGTGAACACCTAAACCATGTTTATTCCAGTGAATAAAGATGTAAGCATATACCTCTAGATATATACAATCGTACACCCATCATATAAATGAAGACGACATTAGTTTAGTGTTATAATTCCATGTCCAGTGCCAGGGGATGTAATAAAAAAATCGGCCAAGTGCCAGTCGGACTAGCGTCAGAAAGGTTTCGTAGCATTATCTATTAAAATCGGCCAAGTGCGAGTCGGATTCGCGCACGAAGAGTTCCGTACCATTATCTATAAAAACGGCAAAAAAAATCACGTTTGTTGTATGGGAGCCCCCCTTAAATATTTGTTTTATTTTAATTTAATTATTTATTCTTAAAGTGAATGTATAACTAAATATTCTGTGAATATTTCAAGCGTCTACCTGTTGCCGTTATCAATATCGAGCAAAAAAAATCACGTTTGTTGTATGGGAGCCCCCCTTAAATATTTACTTTATTCTATTGTTTAGTATTTGTTGTTATAGCGGCAACAGAAATACATCATCTGTGAAAATTTCAACTGTCTAACTATCACGGTTCATGAGATACAGCCTGGTGACAGACGGACGAACAGCGGAGTCTCAGTAATAGGGTTCCGTTTTACCCTTTGGGTACGGAACCCTAAAAATTAAAATGTAATGTCGTGTGACGAATTTAAAAGATGCGTTTAATCCTAGAATTCATCCGTCACAATCAGCATAGTGGCTCCGCTTTGCGTGATGTTAAGCGAAAGAGGAGCCCAAATCGCAACTGACAAGGGATTACTTAATGTCCTGTCAGTTAAGACTGCCATGCTGACCGGCAAGATCCTTCTTCACGCTTCGTTTGAAGGATCCCATATTGTAGGAACACATGTGCAGGCAAGGCGTTCCACTTTTTAATGGTACGACAAAGATAGCAGTTGCCGAACTTTTTGGTATGCGAAGAAATGTTCACAACAGTGGAACAATGACATCGCAAGCCTACACGTGTGAGTTCTATGACGGAAGGGAGAGGGTGGGATAAGGGAAAACAATTCTTCAGAGCACTCGCCATATTAAAAGCGGTAAAATACGCTTAGCGAGTCAATGTCCCTACGGAGTTGAAGAGGTTCTAGGTTTTTGGGGACCTCTTCGTCGTCGATGATGCGGATAGCCCGTCGCTGCAACCTATCGAGAGCCTCGAGAAGATACTGTACGGAGCCGTCCCAGAGATGCGAACAATACTCCACGCAGGCCCGAACTTAGATGTATGTATGTTATAAAGCAGACAAAGCTGGTCCGGCGTGAAGAACCGACGCTCCCTGTTCAGGACTCCAAGTTTTCTTGAAGCTGTTGAGATTAGGTTCTCGATGTAATTACGTTGGTTAATGTCGCAACGAATATCCATAGCTAGCATATTCAAGCTATCTCGCATATTGAGGGAAGTGCCGCTGAAGACTAGTAGTGGGTTGGAATGGGGACACCTTTGTTGTAAATACCTACACCTGAGTTTTCTCAGAATTAAACTCAACTCAGCAGGTTATTGGAACCCCATTTACTAATGAGATCCAAAACCCGATTCAGTTCAACCACAAGACTCACGCTTCTTATCGATTTCTGTCCGACCAGCACCAGGCTGACCGAAATATCGCCCTACTGTCATCTGCATAGCAATGAATATTACCAAGTGGCAGCTTGTAGGTAGAGTCGCAGTACCGCAGGCATTTGTAGTTAAAGAGGATTGTTTTTAAGTTTCCTTGTTGAACTGACAAATTGTTTTTAGAATAGATTTCGTATAAAATCATTTACACTACATAATGTAAACTCAATTTTATGTATAGCTTGTGTAAAATCTCTTGCAAACATCAATAAATCGAAACAAAATTACAATGCAGTCTAATAATCTGTTAAATAAATCGTCATTATAATTGTTACATTGCTAATTAATTTGTATGAAATGATGGGATAATCGATTTAACCATTCTGGTCACATTTGCGTTTCTTTTACATAGTAAAAATAGTGAAGTTTAAGTAAATAGGCATCTTGTGATATGCGTTAGTAGAAACAGCTTTGAGAGGAGTTACAGATAGTTTGAGATGGCTTAAGAATAGTTCCGGGACGCATTTTAATGTGCAAGTCAGTGTTTTAACAAGGCAACTTATATATACAGAGAATTTTTATGCTGCTGCTGCGCCAACATAATTTTTTTTTATTTTATGTTGGCGCAGCGTAGTGGCTCCGTTTCGCCTATTGGTAAGCGAAAAGAGGAGCCCAAATTGCAGCGGCAACTGACAAAGGACTACAGTGCCTTGCCAGTTAACGCTACCATGCTGATTTTTGATTCACGCTTCGTTTGAAGGATCCCATGTTGTAAGAAGGAGGAAACACATGTGCAGGCAAGGCGTTCCACTTTTCGACAGAGATAGGAACAGTTGCCGAACTTTTTAGTGCGAGAAAAAATGTCCTCAACAATTTGTACCTATTAACTACGAAAGAGCGGGTGGTTAGCTCAATAAAACAAAGATATAAATAAATTTGTAAAATAAAATTTTATTACTTTATTTACAAGATGACGGGGACAAATACTCCGGTCACACGACTCGATACAATAAGATGAACATGGTGGTTCTCATCTAAACAATTATTTGTGGGAAAACAATAGACAACGTTCTACTAGGCTTCCACTGAGTACGATACGCATTCCCATTTATTTTGATACATACAATCTTATAATTTATAAAATCAAATATATTATGCCAAACCTTTATCTTTCTAATTTAAGGCATTAGTATGTTCATGCCCGGAATAAGTACTAAAACCTGAAACTTGGACTAAAACAAAAAATATTATACTGCATTCTTGTTCCAGTATAATCAGACCAGTAGAGAGAGAGAGAGACAAAGTATATCATAAACAAATAATTGTCTGTTTGTTCTTTTCATATCATGGTGATCTGTACAAACTGTCTAAAATTATATATGTATATTTTTGCTAG
Source organism: Pyralis farinalis (assembly GCA_947507595.1). Classification (NCBI taxonomy): domain Eukaryota; kingdom Metazoa; phylum Arthropoda; class Insecta; order Lepidoptera; family Pyralidae; genus Pyralis; species Pyralis farinalis. The sequence goes on along the minus strand of OX382258.1, from coordinate 9,588,503 downwards.
CATAGCAAACTCATCACGGTTATTACATAAATAATTTAACAGTTAAATGATTTAATAGCATTTAATGGAATCTTTATTTCTATAACTTATATAGCAAAAACAAAAGAAAAGTAAGAACAGATTTCTGTCTCTCTGTTGCTTATAGCCCTTACTGCGTTAGAAATAGAGCCAACACCAACAAACATTAGATTACATTTTAGCCTGGGTTCCACGCTTAGGTACTTGTTCCATTGTATATTGATTTATTTGGTGCAAGCAAATTATCTACAAAAAATTAAGTACTTGCTATCGATTACACATTGCAGTTGTGAAACTATAATTTGATATAATTATAATAAAACATTACATTATTAGAAAAAATCTACAAAATGCAATACACAGTTTCCTTCAATACCTACAGAAGACACTACTTTTTTAAATAACCGCAGCCCAGTGGATTCGGTTGTCAGTTCGCACACACGCCGGCGTGCGTGTCCGCCACACAACGAGAAAAATAATTATAATTTCGAGTATTCAATTATATAATTATTGTCCGACCTTTACACATATCTACAGAAAAATTCAAATCAACAAAACAAATGTGTCACATTGAGTCCATGTAATCGTTAAAACTTTTACAAAACTACATCCTAGCGCCATGCAACAGTCCATTCAATAAATTTCAAGTCAACACTTCAGAACTCCAACGACATTGTTATAGTACAAACTTAAAAATAAGAATTATTTACAAAGCGTACATATCAGGTCTGTAAAGTATTGCGTGACGCCATCGCTTTTTACAAAATATTTAAAACGAGCGAACGAGTCGTATCGAACATTACATTAAGATTATGATGATGAACACTTGACACCTCACATCGTTACAGAGAAATCCGAGAATAAGAGATTACATAAGTTTTAGACCGAATGCTTACGTTAATATTGAATTAATGTACACTAATTATACCACGAGTTTATTGTACAAATAAGTGAGGAGGGCCATTACAACATGGCGCATGCACGACCACCATGATTAATTCATTCGGTAATCAACACACTGGACGCTTGGCAGGTAACGACCATGTCAGTTAATGCTTTGTATACGATCAGGTTATTCATAGTATAAATGTGTGTCATGCATACAAATTTGTAATACTTTGTTAGGGAAGTTCCCACTATACATTTTTACCAGAGGGCCTCCTATATAGACATGATTAGCCGAGACAACAACCAAAGTGAAGTCTTCCAGTTCCCAGGATAAATGGGATGTAAGACCTTCGATAAACAGTCTGGCAACCTGACATGCTCATCGAACCGATCCCGTGTGAATGAAATAAGCCAACAACACTTGAAAAGTTGAAGCTCAATTAGTCACCAAAGAAGTCCCTTAAGTGTTATCTTTGGCAGCAACGATTTTTGACTTTATACCCGCTGACAATATGAGTGGAGATTGCCGGCATGAGATCGAAACTTCTTTCATGTAAGCAGTCTAACCAAAGAAAACTGTACACGACAAACCCGCGGACATTACTCCAAAAACAAGAATATGAAATGATAATAGCAATGTCTAAACCATTCTAAACTTATTTCTTAGAACACTTTACAGTTCTAAATCAGTCAAGTTTGTGTATCAAATTTGTCGAGTTTTGCCCCTCACATATATCGAGAATTTTATCGCTTTTGTATGAATGGTGAAATGCAGTACGTTTTGCAATTTACAGAAGCATTTAGATTCAGCCTCAAACTAGACCAATGTTTTTAGTCATATACTAAAAATAGTTTTATGATAAGGCAGTAGGCAATACAAAATACGTCGTAACTCTCGAACAACGTACACATGGATCGCACGAGTAATCTTTAATTGCTCGAGCAGACACAGTTTACAATTCAACTGTAGTTACGGATTTTGTAGTTCCAAAGAAATCAATATTGAACAACAACGACAAAAGACAAAATGAGGCTGCAAAATGAAGGGCTTGCAGCTACCATGAGTGGGCCAGGGTGCTCATGTGATGTCATGTCACTCGGCAGACCTGGGACGTATTAGACGAAGAATATATAAGTTGGTAATTAGATCCAAAATGAAACAACATTATGTTCCAAAGTAAATTGAAGTAACTGCGTTTAAAAGTAATTAATACGATAAGTAAAGGTAAAGAATACGATAAGGCTGAACTTCAAATTAGCCTAATTTTCTTTATTTTGCTGTGGACGCTTTAAATTCGTAGCACCTTCAAAATTTGGTAAATATTTAACTAAAAATTTTATTCGAAAGTTGGATAACCAATGTATTTTTGTTATAAAATATTTGCTACCTTTTTATTTTTCACAAAATTGACCTAAACATGCAACTTACACACCTGTCCTGTCTGTATCAATAAGGATAGTTTCAATATGTTTCTTGATTAACATTTTTTTTTTGCTAAATTCAATAATAAGACATTTTTCTGGTAAAAAAAACTAAATATCTATAGTCAAAATTAACTAACAAATACTAATTATTTATCTGTATTACCTATGACGTATTATGCGTTCGTCATTTTGCATTGGTTCAGATCAAAGTTTGTTTTCTCAGTGCGCCTTTATTACATACATGAGCTGTGAACAAGTATTTCATTTTATTTATTTACATATTACATTTACTATATGTATAATGTACATAAATTGTAAAATTAACAATTTTTCAATAGATAAACAAAACGCAATTTGTTAGGCCCGTTTTCATATACATTCTTCGAGTTCTGTGAATTCTCTATAAAAATTACTATGAGTGTTACAGTAAGCTTTACAAAAGCTTACCATTCATGTAACACACTAATAAATAAAAACAATCATTACTCGCACATTTACTGTGATCATGTGAGCGTGTACAGATTAATAAATATACGCTTGCTACAGATCAATTTTATAAGCCGGTACATTTCAAGAAACAAATACAGTTTTATGCGAGGCAGGTTATTTTTGGATCTAATTGCCTACTCACGTCGCCTTACGATCTGGGCTCCCACGAGTGAGAAGGTGCGACCAGTCAGAGCATATCTTGCAAATCATTGAATACACGGTGACATTTTACGCGGCTGAATACGCGCTCGATGTAATCGCAGCTGTTCAAGACAAGCATACGATGCGCGCCTAATGTGAAACGGTTACCACAGCTTGTGATAACACGAGGGGTATCGCTCCTGCACTCCACGCTCGCTATTACAGCAGTAACTCCATAGGAGTTTACTCTTAAGCAGGATTCGTGTGGCGAGCATCGTAAAAAACTTGTGTAAGTCAACTGTTACTTCCGCAAAACATTATCAATACAAAAATGTTAAATATGAAACATTATTACATATGAAATGTGACGTGTGTGATATGAAACTTAACAACTAAACAATAAGGAACACGATATTGCTACAATTAATTTTAGATTGCTTCAGACGATCGAAGTTGTACACCAATGAAGTATCACAATATTACTTACATACTTATTTATACAGGGTGCACCCAGCGAATGGGCGTTGGAGAAAAATGTCGGATTACTAGGGAGATCGTTTTCAAATTTATGTCAACGAAGCAACATTTTCTACAATTTGTGTGTTTGTGTACAATAAGTGTGAGTAGCCGAAGTCAACATCCTATGCACGATGTACGATCTGTTGTAAACCAAGCTCTGGCAAAGGAAATTAGGGCATATTAAATTTAATAAGAAGTAGCTCTATTGAGAAAATATCCATCTTACAGATGAGTGCAGCAGAATAAATCCTGCGAAATTTGTTGTGTTCCTTCGAGTATAGGCACGAGGAAGTTGGTGAATATTTAGCAAGTACAAGCAACACACGAACGGTACTCATTGTGTTGGAAGCGTCCCTTGTCTACAGTAACCGCGTCACGTCATACGTTTATGCCACTCGACATAATAAAAAAAACCAGCCCTTACATTTTCTCCATCCCGTAATCAGTCAATATTACAATATATTTTATAAAATACACACATTCTGATATTAACGTCTACCCTAGTTTCCTCTATCGCAATATTAAAAAACACACCAAAAAAAGACAATTCGCTTTCAAACTGACATTAATGAAATGAGTAAATATTAGATACTTCATGCATACCAATAATAACAAATGATTGCCTGTGACATAATGCAAAGATATAGAATTAATTGATTCCACATCATTAAATTAGGCAATCTATATAATGAGGTTGCATTATAGATTGCCTAATTTTAAAGCTTTCAATGCGACATTCCACGAATTTGTGACAAATTTTCTGGCAATAAAAAAATAGTATACACTGAGTACACAAAAAAACCGAATGTATCATAGGCCATTCATAAGAAAAAAAAAAAGAAAGATCATGGTTGGATCAAAATTGTGATTATGATCTTTTTTCTGCGCGTATTTTTTTTAAAATATCATAGATAGCCGAGTTCTTTGTAATTACAAAGCTGGTAGCTTATAATTACTACAAGTATTATGTATTGTCGGTTTTTAAATTAAAAATTTACGAGAAAATTTAAAAACCGCCAATCTTCTTTCCTTGTACCTTTTCTATGCTATCGCTATGGAGATTGACATTACGGATGACAAAAAATTGACGAAATAAACTATAAGCAACGGTGGTTCGACTGTAATGGCGTATACATAATTTGCGGGCCGTGAACGATTTTTAAACAGAAACAGCGCGTACCAGGGGAAATATTTCAACTAATAATAATAGATAAGAATCGTAACTCCAAACACATGCCGATCACAAAAGCGATTTACAGGGCGGTACACATCTAAAGGAAGATGCTTGAGCGTATCGCCGACCGAGTAACTCCGGGCCAGAAAATAAATAAAAACCCTTATTTCCACACTTGACCGATATTCGTTTGTGCGTCGAGGGTATTAACTCGCAAAGCAGCAAGCGCCGTAAGCATCTCGCACGATTCGGCACAAATGACCGTGAAACCGATGGTGCCATAGATGGTTGTGGCTGAGCTACGCTAATTTGTCCGTTTATCGACACATCATTACTCAAGGCGGGAACATCGAATGGGCATTAAAGCTTCCACATAAGGCGTTACATCTGCGGCTTAATACCCAACCATACTGTATAAACTAAAAACAAACCGAATCTTCAACCTTTTACGACGCGTAGGTAAAAACGTTGAAAACACGATGGAACATAGGCTCCTGAGGATACACACGTAAGACCGAAGACCATTAGATATGGCTCGCCCCTAATAGTGACTCCATGACGCACACATCAAAACACCAGTTTACATGGTCGCCTCAATGTCGCATTCGACGTCGGCCAACGAGCGAATGTTCATTATCAGGCGCCACGTCTACCATGACCGATATTTCGTGGATAAGTGCAGTTACGCTTCTTAACATTTATTATTCGTCAATGGGAGGTTAAAACAATTCCTACGTACCGAAAGATGCGATGCATCGATGGAATAAAGGGGTATTCACATTCACACATTAATTATTGACAGAGATCTCCTTCGGCTGCAGGGGAGCTGATTCCTCCGAGACGTGATTGTCGACGGTTGTCGGCGGTTTGAACGCGATCGCATAAGGATACTTGACGCGACACGCTTCTATGTATTCTTCTATTTCTTTATCACACGAACCGAAGTCACCCGCCCGCAGACTTTCTAGTACTTCTACGCAACCCTGAAATAATATATAATGGATATCTTACTCTTCCAATTTATTTTATAAAATTGATTCAATTCTAATTTTATTTGAGAAAAAAATCGTAATTTATCACCACGTAAACTGAGAACATTGCAAAAGGTCAAACTACTTATATATCTCGCCCATACGGCCCCACGTACATAAAATAACATGACATTATTTTTTTTTAAACGCAATGTAACGTTAAATACGTAGACTAAAAACTGGTAATCGTTACAGTCACCAGTAGGCCGATTCTACTAAAAAACTGCAACTGCACTGCAGTGCAGCGTGTGTCAAAATGCGTAAATTTTGACGTTTCATTAAACGTCACTACTGTCAGATCGCTTAACCAAACGTCAAAATGTACGTATTTTGATTCCACTTATATGTGCTATTTTTTGATATTACAAGCAATGTCATTGGCGAGAACAGCAAGAACGCCACAAAGAAGAGATTAGATTAGATTACGTATTTTGACACACGCCGCGCTGCAGTGCAGTTGCAGTTTTTTAGTAGAATCGGCCTACTGGCAGTACCCGCAACGACGTTTTTTTTATACCACTAATGTGGCGAACAAGCGTACGACCTGTCTAATATTAAACAGCGAAGTCTACCGACATTTGTAACAACAGAGCGTTATCAAAAGAGGAGCAAAATCTCTTGAACCTCAAGGATTTCATTCCACAACTTTAAAATTCTCGTTAGAAAACTTCTTCTTAACACGTTTTCTGTTCAATATACTTGTATATCGAAATGTACGACGACAGCGCTACAGTTAACCGCCGCACGCAATCACTCTGCCACAACTTGGTGACCGTTTATGAGACCTTCCACTGCCCACTGTATATATTCTGTCCACTGCGCATACCTGTATATGTGTCTGCGGTAGTGTGAGCGAGGTAGCCAGCTCCAACGCTCGTTGTCCCTGTTCGGGCACCAGGCGGCGTAGCGCGCGCGCTCCCCACAGTGCAGCCGCCTGGGACTTGGAGGCCGCCTCCGAAACGAACTCCTGTGCGATCTGCACCGCACTTCGTCCTCGCAGCATCTGTAACACAATCGTACAAGCAATTGAATTGCATGCAAATTTACTAATTGAAGAGTGGTGTCTGTAACAGAAAGTAATGCATGGTTCCGAAAGGATGGGATGCACTCGGAGTCTTTGGTCGAACTTTGGTTAATGCTCTCCATGTATGGGGGTGGACGGACACTCGAATCCTTGTATAAAGTTTCGGATACCTGTGCAAAAGTGAACAGGGTCTGTATTAATTAGTATAGTATCAAACATGGTGTTATCCAGGGCCTTGCGTCGAATATCCTTGGTTGCTATTTTTTGTTTTGCTACGAAATCCTCGTAATAATTATCAGGGTAGGCCTACTTAAGTGGGTTACGTATACAGTTGTTTAACAGACACGAAAAGGTTTAAATGAGTCAGAGAGTCAACCCTGGAGTACTGCGATAATGAGGTTCTGCTTGCGGTTATCTTTATCAAGATATGAAGACGATCGGAGTAAAACTATTACAGAGTGTCAAATAATGATCAGAGACGAAACAATGCAATAAGTGAAAGCATATATGCGACCAACGCTCGTGGGTTCGATTCCCACACAAGGCAAGCATTTGTGTGCATGAACATGTCTGTTTGTCTGGGTCTGGATGTTTTAAGAGAGGTAGAGTGCATCAAAGCAGCCCGTCTGGGGAAGTAACTCCGTCTCACTGAAAACCGCTGCCTAATAACTCCCAGGAGGGTGGTCGAGTGCGTGTGAGTGAGGTCGCTCAGTAAGTTCCTAAGGAGTTGCTGTGTTAGCAGCAGAGGTGGCATCGCGTGAGTGATACTTATTATATCACATGCGTTCGTAGGCTGCGGTAATTGCTTCACATCAGGCGAACTGTATGCTTGTATGTCTCCCGACGTTGTATAAAATGAACAAATGAAACTGTAAAATCAACATTTGCATGACCAAACAATCATATCACCTCACATTTCCTTCCTCCCTAAAGACTGTGTAAGCATACATTTCTACTTCTTCATACATTTTTTCATTCTTTTATGTCCTCATATTTCATCTTCCTGTCCTCTGTTGTGTTTTCGTCTTCTCTTCCTTAACTTCTACTTTCTTAATGTATGTCTATCAGACACAGAGATATTCCGCATAGTCTCATACATTTAACCCCTCGAGCGTGGCGGCCCGGGCGACTTAAAATGCCTATAGTGTGGCCAAGCATTCTCTCGCGTTAACTAATGCGCGACCGCGGTTAGAAAAAGTGAAATTTCTCGAGTAATTGATAATTATATTTTATGAAATATACATCGTTGGAAAGCTGATATTCCAATACTACTAATATAAAAAGAACTCGTAGATAAAATACCTTTATCATTCCTTAGATGTACGATATATCGAGACATTTAGCTTATAAGTCACGACGCCGCGAACATTTTTACTTCATACACTGCATTCCAATTCACTTTGTACTTTTCGGGAGATATATTCAATTGAACACTCTTTTATAACCACGTGAAACTATTCAAATGTCTTATTTACACTTCTAACTAATTAAAAACACGAGACAAAAGTGAGAGGTTTTTCGCCGGTAGATAATGGCGGCGGACGGCGGCCGAGTCATAGAGATGTTCCCCTATCCGTTATTCGTTGTCGATGTAAATTACGATCAAAGTTATGAAACTCGATAAATTACGTTTTTGAATATAAATGTAAAATAAAAGTAATAAATGAAATAAAATAAAGTTTTCATTTAGTTTTTAGTAATGTTTTGTTGTATTATTTGTTTATACCGTTCATTTTCATAGTAATCTATACTTCTATACTAATATATAAAGCGCAAGAGTTTATTTGTTTGTTTGTTTGGACGCACTAATCTCTGGAACTACTACTATTTGATTCTCTAAGAAGGTTATAGGTTACTTTTTATGCCGGAAATATTTAGGGTTCCTGCATAAAATATGAAAAACTAAAATCGACAGGAGTGGAGCGGTGGGCAAGCTAGTTTACAATAAACGAGTACTTGTTTTACTATTCCTAATTTTATTAATAATAAAATATTGTCAGACAAATTACACAGCGCCACCTAGCCCCAAAGTAAGCGAAGCTTGTGTTGTGGATACTAGACAACTGATAAACATACGTAATTTTTTTTTTTTTTTATGTATAACAGACATGCTCATGCACACAAATGTTTGTACTGTGTGGGAATCGAACCCACGAGCGTTGATGTCAAAATAGCGTAACAGCGCGTTCCACTACTACGCCACCGAGCTCGTCAAGTTGAGTTATTGACAACAATTTAAAATTACAAACTTACAAAAATGTAGGTACTTTGGAAATAAATGTGCTTATTATAAATTTCGACTATCGTGGGTTGAAAGCAAAAAAAAAATACTCGTTTACCTTTGCAGGTTGTTCTAGAATGGCTAAGACAAATTATTATGGGAGGTAGCATGACTAATGCCCTATCCACAAAAATAAGGAAATAATTTAGAAGAATTTCTCATTTTTATTACATAGAATAAAATAAACAGACAAAATAAAAAATCACCAACAAAGTGATGACCCGACGTGACAATAGGCTATCGAACTTCAGATGAATTGATCACATTGTTCTGCAAATATGAAGGAGTGATATGGAACTATGTGCAGTACTTGCGCTCTAAACAGCCACCCGACCGGGTGATAAAATTGGTCTCGCTCGCGTAATCTTGGAAGACTTCTAGCCTAATGTTACCATTGCACTAACAGAAGTGGACAGACTACGGCGATTTAGGACCTATTTTTAGAGTACCATGGAAAGTAATAAGTAAAAAACTTCTTATGTACTAATGAAAATGTATTTATTTATTTTTATCAAATAATTATTACTTGATACTTGTACAATTTATAAAGTAGTGACGACACTATACAATACTGTTCGGTGTTTCTACAACCTGCAATATTATCCACAATGTAATGTGTAAAATAAGTAAGTGAAATCAATCAACTGGCACAAAACTAAGATACATTGAAAAAAAAACCTATTTGTAGGTATCAGAAATAATATTTACATAACGAAAAAGAAAATGTTCTAACAGTACTACATTATTATTATTTACCTTGATAGAAACAACACGGTTACAATACGAACAAATAAAAATATCGAACAGTACAGTGCAAAAAAATAATTTAAAAATATAGGTCTTTCGAGGCTGTCGACATAGGGCAGGTGACTGTATCATAAATAAAATATAATGTTTGTTTCATTACAACAAATATCACAAAATGTCTCTAAAAATGTGACTCCTCTAGCATTTATAATTATTACAAATACTCAAAGTGAGTAAGTTAAAATAGTGACGTCACAAGCCGCATATTTCACATGCAAGCATATTTTAGTACATTTTTCATAAATTCTTGTTTTAACACATGACAAAAAGTAGCTAATTTTACTGAGGTGTCAAAGTCAAAGTCAAAATCTTTTTATTCCGTAAAAATGGCTACATTTGTTTGGAATCGTCACAATTTTTTTCCCTACCGTGCAGTTTATGACTAGGTGAACACTGATAAAAATAGTGCCAAAAAACTCAGGCATCCCTCTTTTGGTATTCAAACAAATTTACATAATTTATTAATTACATTATAATTGGATCGACTCACTCCCAGGCATTTTTATCATTAATATAGTCAGATACTTTATAATATGCCCTGCTACACAATTTGGCTGTAATAGTAGTTTTAACTTTGTTTATTGAGAATTCTCTTACATTGCTGGGAAGTTTGTTATAGAACCGTATACATTGCCCCATAAAATAATTACTTATTTTGTGGAGACGGCTTGCATGTAACACAAGATTATGCTTATATCTAGTATTTATGCTATGAGTATCACTCTTTTTACAAAATGAGTCTATGTTTTTATGGACATACAAAAGATTTTCATAGATATATTGCGATGTGATTGTTAAAATATTTATTTCTTTGAATTTTTCTCTAAGGCTCTCCCGGGGACCAAGTTTGTAGATAGCTCTCTTTTGCAATAAAAATATGGTGTTAATGTCCGCGGAGTTACCCCAAAGAAGAATTCCATATGACATATTACTATGAAAGTAGCTGAAATAAACAATTCTAGCGGTATCAACATCAGTGAGCCGTCTAATAGTTTTCACTGCATAGGCTGCAGAACTTAGTTTTCCTGATAATTTTTCAATTTATCATTTAAAAGCAGATTATTAACACTAAACCAATGAATAACTTTAGAGAGAGCATCGTTAACTTCGTCATAATTACCTAATGTCAACAGCCTTATTATCCGGATCCTATTCCATCTTGTTGGATACCTTAGTTGTATAAAACAACCCCTGCCCTGAAACTCAAAATTTCTGTCTAGTATTAATTGATAACACAAAGTAAATATCCGGTAAACACCGGGTGTTTACAATGTACTAATGCTGGTAATTATCCCATTTATTGAAAGACCGATGTTTGGTGAATATTCCATGTAACTACAAAAACGACCAAGACACAAGGAGCAAAAATAAGTTCAATCCTGCGGGCTTTCCTGTCGCTGCCTTCGCTGCCATCGCCGCTCAGGTCCAATTGCCGTCTGGCGCCTAGGTCGGGAATGCACGTTGCGCCCTGGAAGTTGTTGGTGATAATGCCAAGTTCGCCAACAATCTCCAGGACACAAGAATATCTTGCAGACGTCGCAGTACATTCCCACCATTCTTCTCTTATCTTTGCGAACACAGATGTGGCAACGCTTTCGGTGTTTGCTGCTGACAGGGATGGGTGTGTGTTCCAAGCTCCTATCGAGCCTACTCTCTCCAACGACATGTGCTGGATTTTGTCGTGGAGGCGGCGAGGGCATATGTGCCTCCACGAGAGAATCAGCAAGCATTTCGCGGAAAACACGGTGCGTCAAATAGGGCATTTCCCGCCTCTTCAAAGATGCCGTCAGCAGAACGAAAGCGTTGTGCACACTGACGTTCAAAAGCCGTTTAAAAATTTTAATATACCACTTCAGACACCGTTTACGCTCCAATAAGTACATCGAGAGCTTTTGATCTTTCAGATCAACACCTCCCATCGTGTTATTGTAGTCGCGAACAGCTAATGGTTTAATAAGCTCTTTACCGGCCTTTCTCCCCACGTAAGTTTCGGCGTTGTGATAGGTGGAGATGATAGTCACCACTTTGGTGTCCTTCCATGCGATGCATGAAACGTCACCAGAATGACGAGCTATGATTGTACCTTTTGGCACATTCTTCGAAACTTTCGCGATGTCCTGTGGTACGTTCTTGCGGTTGACACGCAATGTTCCCAAACAATCGAAACCCATACGCTTGAGGTGCCGCGATAACGCAGGAGAATTATAAAAATTATCCATGGTTACGAGGTGACCTCGATTTTCGAGCCCTTTCAATAAACCGAGGACCACTTGGGTACTCTTACCAGCCAAATCAATACTAAGAGCTACATCGCCGCGATCAGAGTTTTTTCCCGTATAAATTTCAAATTTATACATGTATCCTGTCATGGACTCGCATAATTCGTACGATTTAATGCCAAAACGTGCAGCCTTTGACCTTATTGCTTGAACCCAGGATAAGCGGCCCTTAAACAAGGTCAACGACTCGTCGATTGCTATCTCCTTACGGAGATTGTACAAAATTTGAAATTTTGTATTTAAATGCGAGATGACTGGTGCGATTTTCCGCAACTTCGCTGAGAGCACAACACCATCACTTTGCGGCAAATTCTGATTCATATCAAAATTGTCCGTAAAGTGCAGAAATTTGGTCAACAGAACATAGCGGTCGTATGATAGCAACTGCCTAAATAAGGGCATTTGTAGGTAGCCGCTGCACTTCCAGAATTCGTGTTGTGATGTTCGCGGATCAAGTCCCATCAAGATAAAAATCGCAAATAAACTATACATCTCGTCTACATCAGTATCACGCCACTGTCGCAGACGAGATGATGGCTTCAATGTGCCTTCTGCCGTTTTCGCCTCTATGACCTGTTTGGCGTACCGATTGGTTTCCAGCACGATAAGCTCCATGAAATCTTTATCCCAGATATCGACAAAGGCTTCATAGGGCGTATTATAGTCCTTAGTAGGCCCAGGAGTAGGGCATGAAAACCGTTCAGGCTTTCCCATGAACCTACCATAATCCGTCTGCCAGTCAAAAACAGTCGATGCGCCAATCACGTCATCAAGAGCGTCATCCATTGCCCTCTCTATCATCTCTACCATGACACGTTCAGGTTCGTCCAGCTCATTATTGTCCGGTATACCTCGAGCCATTCCGCCAGCATTAACGATGGCGTCCGGATCAAATTCATCATCGTAATCCGAATCGTACTCGCTACCGTCAGCTACCAATCTAGCAGCATGTGCCCTGGATGTTGTCGTCGTCCCCGATACCGACGGAGCAACATCCACATCGTCAGTAGCCACTTGCATAGGCTGATGGATACAAGTAGCCTTAGAGCTAGATAAGTATGCGACGCCACTGTAGGTCTCCTGTGCCATCGACCTACTGCCAGATAAGGTGACGTTTACAACATGTTCCGGCGATGTAGGCAGATTGTCGATCCATCTACCGACATGCTCCAAATTACCTCCTACTGCGTCCTCACCCTCGGACTCGTCCAGGCCCAGAGCCTCGGCGCGCTCCTGTTGGTCCATGCTGAAAACAAAATGTTATTATTAGCAGACATACAAGCAAATCACTATAAATGGAGATCCGTGCTCCTTCTGTAATCCTCGCGAGCAAGGCCGCGTGCAGAAAGCTAGTCTAATATATACTTACTGGTACGACTCGCATGGCAGCTTCTCCATCCGTATGTACTGGCCGTGTGTACCACTAGGGGTAGGCATGAATTTTAATGGAGTGCCTAAGCGTCTGCTGCCCCCAGGGGTTACGTTTACTACATACGCTGATTCCCTAGAAAAGAAAAAAGAAATGTTATATTCTAAAAAAAAAATATGCAAAGTCAAGTATAGTATTGTATTTCGATACAACAGCCACGGGATTACGGTGAAAGTAAAAGGATAACGGTTTCCAATGGTGGAGATATCACGAAAGAATAAAAATCAGTGGAGATGAGAGAAAAAAAGAAAGTCTTAAAAAATACTTACGGCTTCCGAGGGGGCGGCTGCCAGAGCCTGGGCTCTACGGCGACCATAGGGTCGGTGTCGCAATCATCAACCTTACTCATTAGGCGACGAACCCGAGCCTGAGCCGGCAAATTCGCCGGTGAAGGGGAAGGAGTCACGGATCTCGACCTCGACCGCGACCGTGACTGCCTATTGATCAATCGTTTTCTGAAAGAAGAAAATATGTGTTAAGGGTATTTATTTACAAAAGACGACATGTAAAAAGGATGCAGGATGAAATAATGACGAAACAGATATACCTACATAGCGAAAGTGGAAGGATGTAGGAGCCGAGGAAGACCGAGACTGACCTACCATAACCAAACAGACCGCGTCTTATAGCGCTCGGTTCTCTCTGCCTACCCCGCAAGGGATCTGGCGTGTAGATAAACAAATACAAAACATACCGTATATAACTGTATAATAATAGGTCTTTATCAATGTAATCGTCGGCACATCGTTACGGCAACATCATTAGTAAAGACCTATTACTAAATAATATACAGAAACGTTATTATTTGTTAAATTTATTTTTTCTCCGTTCATGTGGGGTCCTAGGAAAAAAGTGCATAAGAGCTTTTCAATTTACCTACTTGGAGTGTACACAATCCATTCATAAAAATTACCTAAATAAAAAAAAAATACTAACGGGAATTTCAACAAAAAAAATGCCCCATACACTGAAAATAAATACGGATAAGATACGGAACATTCCGAGAAACATTTTTATATTCACTATCATGAACTCGTATTGAAATGAAAAAGAAGAAATTTCGATAAAAATGAAAGCAAGCACATCACTAGTGGGGATTTTAGGTGACTTCAGTGACTTTGATATGAACATATATTTATTATACGAAATTAATGAACAATCGCTAAGCACTAATTTTAGAAACAGATTCCTGGATAAATTTGCCACAAGATAATATTTATTACACTCCTAATAGGCAAACATAAACATGTTTTACAAATAAATTTCGTACGACAGACATGATGGAAATGCCGGCTTTACTATTTTCGAATGTTTTTTCATGAATAATATCCCATTATTCACTAAAAGTAATATAATAACTTGAAAGAACACAAAATTTCCAAAAGATTAAAGCTTATTACATGTAAAAAGCACTTACCGTTTATTTATAACAAACATTTTTATCGGGATCCACTATACACATTCAGCAATGTCACAATGGCGCGAACTTGAAAATGTGTCAACGTACACTGATTTGTTTTTTATTCGGTCTCCGGAGCAACAGGTTGGGCAAAACCGACCTTATTATAAACTGAAATAACCATAGACAAGGTACAAACATTTACAAGCTAGCCAAACGAATAATACGGAAGAACCAATGAAATAAAAGTGGACCTAACCGTTACGCACGAATACGGGACCAGTACACTACAGCCACTTTTACCTTATGCTCGAAATCGGGCCAAACACGCTCGAGGGGTTAAGAGGCCAAATGCTAAACTTAATTTCCTCTCTCCTACCCTCCCTCTTTCGGTTTTCTCTTGTAATTCAAAATTTTTGCTCCTTTTACTTCCTCCTCTCTACCTCCATGGTTAGCTTCAACGTCCCCTTAACATGAAATGTGGGCAATGTTATAAAAAGACCTCGAATTCATTTTCTACGCTTATTCTACTCTTTTCTCTGACGTTCCACTTATTTCTCATCCATTTTTAGCCACCTTGTATCAAAAATTTTTCCAACTCCACTTACCGCCTCGTGTAAAATTTTGTGTTTCAGTAGCAGTCTACCAGCACAGGAATTAAACATCTAAAATTCCTAAAATAGGTGTTCATTTATTTGTCAATATAAGCTAAGTTTCGTTAGGGAAAACAAATTGTGAATAGCTTTAATCAGAATTATAAACTAACCTGAACATTTCATGATCTGTTTCGAGCAAAGCCATTTTCATTCATAGAATGAAAATAGTTGGGACCGAAATGTTGTAGTTCCAAATAATAATTTTTGTGCACCACACAAGCTCGGCGGGCGGGACACACCCGTGACGGACGATCGCCGGCTATGCCGCCGGGCAGTGTGGTGCAGAAATAGAGCCAAAGGCATCAGCTCCATATGATGGTTCCGCCAATTATTAAAAGATAAATAAGATACAATATATAATTACTACTGCCTACTGGCTGCGCCGACTTCCGTTTCGAAGTGGCGTGTAGTTTTTCAAGTCTGATGCGGGTCCAAATATTTTTGAAATAAAAAGTACCCTATATTGACGCGCGATAAAGTTAACCCGTGTAAAATTGCACACAAATCCATTTAGTAGTTTTTGCGTAATGTGAGCTAAACGGACAAAAGTTTAAACATTGCTGGCTTGTCGCTGAACTACAATAATCACTAATTATAACAAGTTAAGGGGAGCTTTTGTACGTCGAAAATAAAATGTCTGTATGTTTTACTTTTGCTAGACCAATTTCTAGTCGGACGGTGTGCACTATAGGTCGTAAAAATTGGTAAGCCTATTATACCCTCCACTATTATTATAGTGTGATGATGAAGATGATGACGTACCGGTTCGGTCTCGGCGTTGATGACAGCGACGACGTTCGAATTCATGGACGGCAGCGACTCGTCCAACCAGCCCTGGAAGCGGAGAAGACAGTCATGCAGATGATGGTGCTCTGTATCCAACCGCCACGCGCGCTTTATGCTCTGCAGCATCAGTAGAGGCTTGTCTGGAACATGGGTATTTTGAAATTTAACAAAAACACGTGGAAAATCACAGTCTAATCGACACTATATTGTACTGAGCCAGGGAAGTAACCTCAGGCCCCTCGTGTGTATTATAATGATAAATGGCCTTCCCATAGTGGTTGAGAACGCAAGTTGCCTACTGTTTTCTGACGATCTCAAGTTGGATTTCTCGCTACAAGGACTGAGAGGACTGTACACGATACGAGTACACACACACTGGTTCAGTAATGCTACGAGATAGAAAAAAACACCTGTAACTAATCTTATTTAATATTGATCTAACATTTCGGGATTTCAGAAGTCGATTGGAAGTCAACTCATATGGGTTCTGCACAAAGCAAAATAAATAAGATCTTTATTAAAAAATGTTTACAAAACGATTTCATTTATCATAGTTCCTACACTAGGATAAGCCTGTCCTGTAGGCAACTTTACAAATTTGATTTAGCTAGTTTCACATTTGCGGTACATGATACATACATACAGAAAGTACATATGTATGTACCGTGTAGAACAAACATAGTGATATATCCAACATTGTTTATTTTGATAATGGTGGGGTATAAAAGTAGGTTATGGCAGATATACAACGTCTACGATTTTTTTTTATGTATATATTATGGCTAATTATGGATCTTTTTTGCTGCACTGTCGCATTGGGTCGGAAATACTTGTAAAGCCAAATGTAGATATCGATAAATAATGTTAAAAAAGTAATTGCTGGTCTCCTCTAATCCTACTAATATAGTAATAGTACAACTATGGTGTGTAGTGAGTGAAGTAGAATAGAATAGAAAAAAAAATAGAATAGAAGAATAGTACAATTTTTATAAAGGAGACGTCTTTTTCAATTGATTTACATGCCAAAGAGACAACGGATGCAGCTGACTTAGACCGAGGCATGTAGCACCTGTGAGACTCTAGGGAGATTCCTCTGTTCAGAAGACTTGTGGACATTGACTTCATCAGACTGTTATCTTATACAGTTGTTAGAAGTTTTATTTATTTATTTATTATTAGCATGTATAACAGATTACAATCATCAAAATACATATTAACAGATAAATTATAGTGTTGATCTGGATTGTAATCCAAACAAAACGTATGCCTAGAAAGTTTTACAATTTCTTGAGTTAAATAAAACTAAAATACGCTAAATTACACAATGTGCATGCAATTTTGAGAAGTACATAATACTGAACAGAAAATCAATAAACAGTTAAGTTGGATAGTGTCACAAATATAAGTTTGTGGATGACGTAAACATTTACCTTAATGAAAAAAATACAGTTATAGTCATATTCATTGATTTTAAAAAAGCCTTTGAAGCTCTCGACCACGGCGATCTGTTGCAAGCTTTGAGTGAGTGTGGTATACGCGGACCCATGAATACTTGGTTCAGAAAGTACCTTGAAGGCAGGAAACTCAAAGTAAATGTCTGTGGTACTGAGAGTAGAGTAGGGACAGTAAAATATGGGGTGCCTACTGGCTCGGTTTTTGGTCCCGTTGGATACATAATTCATGTTAACAGTATATGTAATATAATAAAAAGAGGTAAAATCTACATGTACGCCGATGACACGTGTTCAATGTATAGTGGTACAGATGTCAACAGAATGCAAATTGAAATGCAACTAGAATTTGATACTGTCATACGCTGGGCGCATGATAACGGGATTATAATTAATATGGATAAAACTAAATGCATGGTTATACATTCCCCAAATAACAGAAATAAGAATTTAAATGTCAACCTGTGGGGACACTCGTACGAATGCTTGCACGATAATGAAAAATTTGTCACTGTGATAAAATAGAACAAGTGCAAGTTCTTGAAAATGTTGAAATATTTTCAATAAGTTTCGCAGTCAGGTTGGTTTTATTTAAATATCACTTTGTCCTATCTTCCGCCAGATCCTCGTTTGCTACTAATCAGGATGCTCCACGTACAAGTCAGGCTGGCGATAACTACAAAGGTGATGGTGAGCAACTTCCAAACACGGACGATGCTACAGTCTCTACAGTGATGCCGAATTGACTATCTGTACATCGAAGCACTGAAGCGTTTATACAGTAAGACAACGATGTAGTCGATATGTATCCGAGTACAGGACCAGAGTTCGAAACCGATCCAATTGCAAAAAGGTGCAAGACGATGTTATATACCCGAAACTCTTCAGCGCAGCACTGAAGATGTCTTCAAGCTCTTGGACTGGAAGGGTTACGATATAAACATCAATAGCCTAAGACTAAGATCATGTTGAATGTCCACGTTACACCTATGCGGTCACGGTTAGAAGCACTAAATTTGAAGTTGTTAACGAATATGTCTTCCTAGGGTAGGTTATTCCGTTAGGTAAGTCCAACTTCGAGAGGTCAATAGACGGATCCAAATCGGCTAGAGAGCGTCCAGGAAACTTCGACACATCTTCTCGTCCAAAATACCTTAACGCCTGAAGAGCAAGGTATTCGAAGGTAAAAACTATGCCCGGGGTTTCTCTGCGTAATATAATCAGAAATGAGGATATCAGCATTAGAACTAAGGTAATCAACACAGCCCAAAGGATAAGCAAGCTGGAGTGGCGGTGGGCCGGCCACATAGTTTGTAGAACCAACAACCACTGGGGACGAAAGGTTATCGAATGGCATCCCCGTACAGGTACACGCAATGTGGGACGACCTTCCACTAGGTGGAGCGACGACCTCAAGAGGTTTATTGGGAGTTGATAGATACAGGTGGCACAGGTTCGAGACGAATTACACATTGGGAGGAGGAATGAGGGGAGGTATATGTTCAGCAGTGGACGAATACGGGCTGAGATGATGATCATGATGAGCAACTTCCAACATGTCAATATTAAAAGTAGTAGTAATTATATTCTTATTATTATTTGAACTGTTTCACTTCGAATATCATTTCTCATTTTTTTTTATATATACAACGTAGGGAGGCATTCAAGCATACGGCCCACCTGACGTAAAGCAGTTACCGTAGCCTATTAACGCCTGTAATATATTAAGTATCACTCGCGTGATGCCTCCTCTGCTGCTTACACAGCAACTCCTTAGGAGCTTACTGGTGACTCCGCTCACATGCCTATAGGGAGTTGTTATTTGGCTGCGGTTGTCTGTGAGATGGAGGTACTTCCCCAGACGGGCTGCTTTGATGCTCCCTACCTCCCTTAAATATTTCTATATATCGGAAATTCAGGAACAGGACTGTTCGTGTATGTGATTATATGAGAATGTGAGTATCTAATTATATTAGTAGTATCTAGTGATTATATAAGAAATGCGTGAAGAGGTTTTTAGATGGTCGGCAACGCATGAGTGACACCCCTGGTGTTGCAAATGTCCATAGGCTACGGTGACTGTTTACCATCAGGCAGGCCGTATGGCATATTAAAAAAACTGGGAACGGTACCTGGATGCATGGCAAGTTGGCAATGGAACGATTCACGTAGTGCCACAATATAAGTTATCTATCTATAACTTCACGCCAAATCCCTTGCGGGGTAGGCAGAGAGAATATTTCAATATAAGTTATGTTCAAGGAAATAACCTATGGAGACCCGATGGCACGATTTTACATAGTAAATAATCTCACCAGTACGGTACGGGGGATAAAGTAGAACGCGCAGCACTTGCTAGTTCACAAATCAACATCGCATCACTTATCGGCTCATTGGTTGAAATATTCTCCCAATCGCTGAGATATATATCTATGTATCTACACACTTCACGCTAAAATCCTTGTTGGCACAGGGAATCGAACGATTCTATCCTTACAAACCTCACTCGCTTCTCAGCATTCATTGCTCTTCTTATGCACGCTCGCCGGTTTCTAAGGCTCCTGATCTTCTTTTGATACAACACGATCAATTTGGACATGGAAGGTAAGACTTGGCCTTCCTCTGCTCCTACATCCTTCTGCTTTCGCGTTGTATATCTGTTTCGTAATTTTTCTTCCTGCATTCTTTCCACATGTCCGAACCAATGGAGCATGCCTCTTCTTATTTTAACACCAACGCTCTTCAGCAAGCGTTACGCTACAGATTTTGCGCAACTCGCATTTCGACCGCGTTTATCATGCTCTCTCTGCCATACCCTGCTCTCGCTTCAATAAGTAAGCGTTGGGACCAGCACTGTATTGTGTATAGCGAGTTGTGCCTTCTGGCTCAAGTTTTTACTGCCAAGAAGTTTTTCCAACGCTCCATTCACATTATTCCCAGCAATCACTCGTCTTTCCACATCAGCGGTGTACCTTCCATCCCTGTCTCACTGTCTCCACAATCTCATTCACTTGTTCCAACACTTCGTCATCAACCGTAATCCTTACATTGGTTCGGGTTTCTTGCCTTTCAAATACCATTATCTAAGATATTAGATAACCGCTGAGATATATAGGCGCTAAGATACTACATTTCGGTGAGGGGGTTGGTTCGTGGTTTGCTTTTCTATGATACCAATATCTTTATTAGAGGGTGCGGGACATCCAGTGAGAAAACATGTTATCTTACCTTTTCTAAAGTAAATTTCGAAGGCCATTAAATGTGTGTCTATCCTATCTGCGGCGAGCGTCCGCAGCGGCTGTAGGAACTTGATTGCTTGCTCTAGGGGATCTTCTACCTGCAAACAAAACATTTTTTTTTTTATACTACGTCGCTAGCAAACGGGCATACTCCCACCGATGTGATATCATTGTCTATTAAGACATATGCAATAGACATGGTATCGCTGGTGCGCCAATCTCAGCAGTAGATTACTGGTAAAAACCCTATGCGTCGCTGTTAGTAAGTTGTTACTTAACTGCTGGCATGCACCTGGGCTAGTTTTTATGTTATTTTGCGCAAAATCGTGTTTATTTTTTATCAGAAAATCATCTTATAAATATAAACTGAAATATAAAAAATACATATTAACTTCAAAAACAAAACCTTATCTAAATATAAAAATTTGATCCAAATCATTAGAACCACTTCTGAGACATACGAAATCTATACTTATAAAATCATTTGTACTGACTGATAATTAACGCACAACCAATACCAGTACTATTGACAAAACTAGACATTGGTCTATTTTATAACATAATGTATATGTATGTCTGTAATGTATATACTTATCATAAATTAATAAAGTCATGGTACAGGGTTTTTGTATTTTCAGGTTGAGTCTATGGGAAAAATACCAGAATAGTTTTTCAGGATATATAAAACAAGGTTGCAACTAGGGAATAATCTTACTCAAATCATGGATGAAGTATTCAAACAAAAGTCTAATAGCAATACTAAGATAATATATATATATATATATATATATATACTAGCTGACCCGGCAAACGTTATTTTGCCATACTTTTAGGCAACTTTTTAAATTTTTCTCTTCGTAAGAACCATCCTCGTACTTCAAGAAATATTTAAAAAAAAAGAATTAGCGAAATCGATTCAGCTGCTCTCGAGATTTGCGCTTAGCAACACATTTAGCGATTCATTTTTATATTATAGATATAGAGAGAGAGAGAGTATTTGTTTGGACGCGCTAATCTCTGGTAATCTGGTAAAAATCTGGTAATCCACTTGGATTTAAAAAATATATACAATTACTTTTATTTTAATCAACAATATATATATATAAAGAGGGATGCATTTACAGCTTAATTTCTTGTGACCCTGTCCAAACAAGGAATTGATAACGGATATAGAGCACGAGCACTAGGAAAAGAATGCGATTTATTTTCAGCACAATAGAATATAACATTAGAGTATGCGAATCATGCATTCAACTCACGACAAGATAGTTTCACGAGACATAATTGAATGTCAGGCGTATAAACAACATTTTGATATAGGCATTTGGCACGCCCTCTATTTTTTGAGCTCCGGAAACAAAATATGACCTCCAGTTTCAAGTATAATAGGTCATTGCAATTACTTGACGAGCCCGGTGGATGGCCGGTGGCTAGCGGGTTAGCTAGCTGGGTTCGACTTTTAAGAGAGGTAGGGCACCATGTTAGCCCGACTGGGGAAGTACCTTCACCCCACAGAAGACGGCAGCCAAATAATAACTCCCTTGAGGGTTGTTGTGTTCCTGCGAGTGAGTGAGGTCAACAGAAGATGAGGGATTGCTGTGTTGACAGCAGGGGTTGAAACGCACTAGCGACATTATTTTTGTTGCTAGCGTTCATAGGCTACGGTAACCGCTGTACATCAGGACAATAATTGCTATGGTTCGCTCAAAGAGATCACATGGCTGATAATCGTCACGATAATCTTGTATGTAGAGGTAATGTCCATACAAGGGTCGCGGGTTCGGGTCCAGCACAAGGCGAGCGTTTCGTGTGCATGATCATGTCTGTCAGTCAAATGTTTGTTGCTTTAATTCGTATACAGAACAAAATTGATTCCTACATTTTACAAGTTTCATGCATGAACACATGTAATAAAAGATTCAATCAGAAAAAGAATAGGAGGTAAATACAAATTTAGTATGTAGTTTATTTATTTAAATTTAAAATATAGTTTGAATTACAACTACAACTCCTTGGAGGATAAAATCTTGATCTAGTGTCGTGTCATATCAGGAAAAAATGTCGGATATCACATGAGGTAGTTTAATGTTAAGTTGTTACCCAGCGGTGTACTTTATATATAATCTAGTGAATGAATAATACAGTAACGAGCAACTCACTCTTGCTAATTTATCTGGTACGAGCTCGTCGAGCTGTGGCGCCTCAGGATCACCCTGTTCCTGTTGCTGGCGTGCCTTGTGATGCTGCTCGCGCTTCACCTGGAACGATACATTGACAAATCAGATGAATACATAACACCAGTGGCTCAATCAGTCAAGATAAAGCTGACGAGGATTAATGTTCGCCTTAGTGCTAGGTAAACGTCATCAAATTATTTGAAGCTTCAGTAGACCTTCGAATACCTTTTATTTTCGGTATCAATGGGATTGAGGAATTGCATTTAACTCAATTGTTAAGCTTCTTTATATGGACTGCTATTCTACTAGTTTCAATTTACCATTCCCCTCTAAATGATCCGTATGGCCAACAATTATGGTAGTATTGACGAGCTCGATGGCGCAGCGGTTAATATACCGGTTGTCACCGACGCTCGTGGGTTCCATTATGACACAGGACAAACATTTGTATGCATGAACATGTGCGTTTGTCTTGTACTGGGTGTTATTAAGAGAGGTAGGACGTATCACAGCAGCCCGTCTGGGGAAGTACATCCACCTTACAGCCAACCGCAGCCAAATAACAACTCCCTGGAGAGCTCTTGTGCGTGTGAATGACACTCCGCAGACACATGGGTTGATTACGTGATCAAGTTACTTAGGTTGTAAAAAAAGTTAATTGATGACAGCATTGTACTACTAACTACTAATCTACGATTTAAGAGTAAGATGAATGCCACCACACCAATACTTGTGGTTTTAAACAAAAGCTTCACTTAATATTTCAGCCTGGTTTACCAGTTCATCTTAATACAATTTTATAACAGGGTGCAGAGACATACTGTGAATATTTAAACATATAGTATATATTCAGAAAATACTGGCCTTCTGATGAAGGTCAATATTTTCCTTCACCGCCAGTGAACTTGCAGTGGAATGGTGTGACGAATTACGCTCCCGTCTTTTTCGTTTCCGAACGATCCGTTTCCTAACAGAGGTGTGATAATTACTTCAGATGTATGAAAGACAAAAACACTTCCGCTTTTAAATTATTAAGTACTAACGAGCTCGATAATAGAAACTCTACAACATTTCTGTGCTTAGTTTAGCTGTGTAAGTACCATGATAACAAAACATTAAACTATAATTTTACACTAGTGTTATAATTTTGTTCCTGTCGATGTGGAGACAAATCATGGCTCTTGGCGGGTGCGTCCGTCTAATGCTGTGTACTTTTTTAACACACGGCGCTTTCCGCAAGCAAGCGAGACGGAATTATTATAGGTGTAGCAATTTGAATTTGATTTTTTTAATTGTAATGTGCGAAAAATAAAAGATTTTTGCATATTTTAGCACTTAAATAGTTATTTTTTATTTCGCAAAAATTACATAATAAGTGAATTAAATTGTGTAGTTGTGTTTATTTACAAATGTCAAAAGCTAATGTGAAATGGTTGTGGTGCACGAACCACAACAAATTGGTATATTTTGATGGTTCCGGACGCCCAATTACCAGTAGGGTAAGATAACTATCATTGATTGATAGTAAACTTGACTAACCTGAACTTGTGCCGCCAGTGCGCTCTCCTGTTCCGCTTTACGTTTGGCTTTCCTCTGTTTATTTCTAAGTTTCTTAAGTTCCGAGGGCGCTAGGTTTTCTGTGGACAAACAGAGTCATATATATTTATGATGTCGTAAATAACATTAGAAATCTTGGACGCATTTATTGCAATTTGAAAATAATGCACACTGCTTGTCAAAATATGTAATTCTAATCTCATATTAATAGCTTCTGTTTTATATATTATTTTAAATTCAACACAGTATCTCGTATTTTCTCCTACTCAAACCATTTCTGTACCGACAATCGACGACTTGCTAGTATCGAAATCGTAACACTTATTTATTTTATACGTATGCATATTATGAGTAGCTTATATTATGACAAATTTGATATCTTCATGCATATTAATTTACAAGTGAATATTTACTTTAAATTCAAACATTACAATGAATACCTTTACACCCTGAAAATAATTGGTAAAACATGATTTAAACATTAATTTGTTTTTTTTTTATTAATATGTGTGTGCATTCAAGATTTACTTTCTTATTAATCATATTATAAATAACGAAATTTTAAGAAATAACCCAGAGAACCAACTTCATAATACCAAATTTATATGAATACAACCCAACGTTATAATCATTTAAATGCATGTTTACTGTAAATGATACTGAAGGTCTACTAACTAGGTCAACTAACGATAGTTCAGCAACACTATGACAGATATTTGATATATATGTGATCTAATCTTTCTATAATTTAACACGCTTTTCCAATCTTGATTGACGATCTCCCTATAAATGTCGGCCTCCGTTGTCTTGCATCGTTAAGTGAAAAATAATGTATCAATTTCAAATCAGATATCGAATCCACCATCGGTTCAATTGTACGAGTATGACATCAGATGTGAACTCTGCTATATTAATCAAAATAATACCTAAGTGAAAAGAAATAGTCTATAACCTACCTAGCTATTTATATCATGTCCACGTGTTATCTATTTTTATACGCATGTTCTCACAAAGCATTTGATAACAACGTAAAAAAAGCAGTAAAATGTTAGAAAGCGAGAAAGACAACTATGAAAGAGAAGGTGAACTATGTATATACTTGAGCTATATATACACAGAGAGAGCAAAGTACACAGGTGGTAGCGTCAAAGAAGCGTAGTCCTAGTCATATATGGGACAAACCTAATTTAAATATAATTAAAGCTCTAAAACACAGAATTGACTAATGTAAAAACCTATTTTCACTATCAAAGACTGACCAAAAGCAAATGTCAAACCGCGATATATAAATTTACATGTAGTTTCCTTCCGGGGCGTCAACATTCGTTGAGAAAGGATTTTCATAGACTCACATGATAACGCGATAGACAGACAAAGCTGTTTGTTTGTAACTATCATACTAAATAAACAGTTAAAGAGCATATTTGCCCACCATTCACCATTGTGCCCATAGAATAAACAATAAAAACAAAAGCACGCCAAGCCCGGTGTCCCCATCAAACAATGACTATTTCATTAAGGCCGCCACTATAACATATGAACAGTAAGTATCAGTTCTTGTCAAGCACGTTTTATTAGCAGAGGTAGAACAAATCACTTTTTTATACACAAGACGAGCAAATATACGGTCTATCTGATGAAAGTTGCCATTGCCACTATACCATGCCTATATACGGTATCATTATTAAGAAGTGTCACTCCAATATTGTCACCCCTGTTTCTATCAGAAGTGCTCACCTTAATGCCTACTCAGGAGCTACCAGGTAACCTTGCTAGCAGGAACCCAACGATACTTCTAGGTAAAATAATAGTAGGGGTCTTCCATAACGTCTTTCTAAGTTACTTACTCGCAATAAAATATCAGGATCAAAAGGGCAGCCCTTGTTGTGTGTTGTTGAAGACTTGCCTTCTGAGAGTTTATTCTCAAACTTTTCATAATTCTATTTACTGCTTACAAAAAGCCTTTAAGGCTTTTCCGTATTTTTTGCGTCACAAAAAGCCTTAAAGGCACAAGCGACGGCACGACATCTGTACGACTACTATTACTACTAGCACGACATACTATTACACCGTATGGTGGTGTCATTTTAAATATCACCTATCACGCATAAGTCACAACGCGCACAGCGATAATTAAATTTCACAGGGGAGGTCACTCCCCTGAAGTCTTTCTCGAGCAAGGAATATACAGCTCTACGCTCGCACACACAGTTACAACTGCAAGACCCGTGATGATGATGAAGAATAATTGAATTAGAAAATACCATCGAAAAAGGTTGCAGAAAGTGTAGAAATTATATTTACGCCAATGTTTTTAAAACTCAACAATTGTAACCTTTGAAATAATTACTGCATAAGTTACCGCTATCTATATAGTTTTACCACACTGCTTGATATTTATTATTTTCCGTGTGCTGACCATAGTCATAGAGATAGTTGGGCGGTTTCGCAAGCAGTTTACGACATGCGCCGGCGCATGGCGTAGCAAACTATCGCGCCCACGCTGTGATTATAATTAAAATTTTGACGTTACATGCCTACTTAACAAAGAATAAGTACAAATCCTGACATTTGAACAAAGGGTAACAAATACGGTTTTAGAAACACTCAATTTATGGTTCACAACTTTCCTATACGAAGGTGACAACTTTCTTTCTATGTTGTCATATATAAC
The DNA here is from genome assembly GCA_947507595.1 of Pyralis farinalis. Lineage (NCBI taxonomy): Eukaryota > Metazoa > Arthropoda > Insecta > Lepidoptera > Pyralidae > Pyralis > Pyralis farinalis. The sequence goes on along the minus strand of OX382258.1, from coordinate 9,561,059 downwards.
AAGCTGTTGGTTGGCAAAAAAGTAAATAAACTTCGTATTTGGCAACTAATTGCTTACGTTACGAAACTCAGTTGTCAAAGTGACCTGTGCCTTTTTTTTTATCAGAACTAACTCGACCAAAAATCCCAATATGCTTGATTGCGTCTGGTGTGAAATTTCGTACCCAAATAAAATAATAAACAGCTAAATACCATCGTTTTAGCAAGACACCAGTTAATCGTGATTCCCGAACTCTCTATATTACTCTTTTACACATACTACACATACTTGAGCGACAACAAACACACGAAGCTATTTAAAATAGTACTGTAGTTGAGAGACCCTTGCGACACCAGCTATTTTACTCAAAGTTTCCCTCATTGTCATCCTTACTTACGGCGTACCTGCATTTTTTTATACGACTAAGGTGGCAAACATGCATCCGGCCAGCATGATGAAAAGCAGTAATCTCAGCCTATGGACATTTGCAACACCAGGGGTGTCACTCTTGGGTTGCCGACCCTGTAAGAACCTCTTAACGCCTTTCTTGAAGAATTCCATACTACAGGGCCCTTGGGAAACCTTCGGCAGGGAGCTCATTCCACAACTTCATAGTTCTTAGTAGCACAGTACGCGACCATTGCGGTTCCAGTGTATGAGTACCAGTCGTCGGCGAGCTGTGCGATTGTAAAACGAGGCTGTTGGCATAATGTCGAACAATTCCTCAGAACACAACCCTTCATACAATCGGTAGAACACGCAAGGGGAGGCAAAATCTCTTCTCAAACTCCCCCTTGAGTTTGAGAAGAGATTTTGCCTCCCCTTGCGTGTTCTACCGAATATATACAATACCGTGTGTGAGTTCAGATCATTGACGATCCTCACAGTTCGTCTCTGCACTGAGTCATAAGGTCCTAACTGGTATCCACGTGCTCCCGCCCAAAGGTGGCTACAGTACTCCCTCCATACGCGGTCTGACTTGGGCCTTATATAACTTAAATCTTTACTCCGAGCTGAGGTACTGTTTGGCTCTGTTGAGCACACCGAGTTTCTTGAAAGCCAAGCTTGACTTTCTCCAGGTGACCTCGATACTGAAGATCGCTAAAGATCTCGACACCGAGAATCCCAATGCTCTTTGCAATTGTGAGCGACGTATTCTGAAATTGGGGAACCACAGCAAAAGGGGTTTTCTTAACTATGAACGTGCAGACTTGTGTCTTGGTAGGATTGAATTGGACCAAATTCAATCGCCCCAGTTAGATAGGTACTTGACACAAAGTACTCTCTATTTCAAACACAAGTCTAACGCGGCTTTCTTCCACATGCAAGCTAGGGATGCTAGCACGGCCTGTATAATAAGCGTCACCAGCGCTGTCGTTCGCATAACAATGAACGTTGTCGATTGACAACACGTCATTGATATGCAGCAGAAACAGCGTCCGGGACAATACAGAGCCCTGTGAGATACCAGCATTGCTTTTTTGCCAGCTTCTTATCCAGCAGACACATTCTGTTGGATAAGCTGGCAACCCATTTTGGACAAACCCTCGGTAGCCCCTATGACGGTAACTTTGATAGAAGACTCCGTTGCCAGACCCAATTGAACGCCTTTGTCATATCTAGGCTGACAGCCAATACCTTATCTTGACTCTCAATCGCTGAAGCCTAGCGGCGTGTAAGATACACTAGAAGATCACCAGTCGAACGACCGTAGCGTAAACCGTATTGACGGCCCCTGATCAAGTCGTGACCCTCTAGGTATGCCAGGAGTCGTGTGTTTATCATACGCTCCATCACCTTGGAGAGAAGGAAGGTTATGTCAATAGGCCTGTAATTCGATGGATCTGATCTATCGCCCTTTCTGGATACCGGGTGCACATTGGCGGTCTTGCATGAAGACGGAACTTGACCAGTGGAATACGAAAGTACGAAAAGGCGCGTCAGCACAGAACACAACTCGGTAGTAAACAGCTTTAGCACCACTGCTGGTATGCCATCTGGCCCACTCGACTTATGAATGTCGAGAGCAACGGCCGCCAGACATCTCGCTGGGCAATTGAAATTTCCGGTTTTGAGCTAATGTACCTCGGGATGGTAGGTGGCACAGCTTCCCCGTCATCAAAGTCGAGTTAGAGGCAAAGAGATTACCCAGTAAATCGGTTTTCTCTTTAGCACTGCCATCTGGTCTTTGCAGTGGTGACAATGATGACTAATAGAAGTTTCCCTCAACAGCTTTAGCGAGCAACCAGAAAGCACAGTTCCTACACGGAAGGCTTGCAAGCCACTTGCCAACTCTACTGATGAAATGAAATTTTGCTCTGGCAAACCTTCAGAACCCGTTATATACCTTTTCCCATACATTTCGCGGTCATATATGACCACACGGGTTTCGAAGGGTTAATTACCCTGGATCTCGAGGCAGCATTCAGTTCGCGTTTCTAAATAGAGACATCCGGATTGTGACTTCTGCCAATACAGAAGTTCAGACTCGGAATAATAAATTAGAATTTGTTAATAATACTATGTTTCTTGAAATACAGTAGACTCCAAATTACAATGGGGCCCCCACATAAATAAACATGCCGGTAAGCTCAGCTCCGCTGCATATGCAGTGACTAGAATCGGGCAATCGACGGATGTGTTTACTGCGCGCTTAGTCTACTTCAGCTCCTTTCACAGTATTATGTTGTATGATATACTGTTGTGGGGAACGGCGGCTGACATAGAGACTATTTTTATTTTACAAAAAAGAGTAATTCGCTCTATTTATGACATGGGCTCTAGAGAATCTCTCAGAGAACTGTTCAAAGAAATAAATATCCTAAGTGTTACTTCAAAATGTATTTATGAAAACATAATGTATATCCGTAAAAAATAAAGACGTTTTCAAACTTCAGCTAAAAACTTAGAAGTAGAAATAAGTTGTGTATTGTTGTACATCGGCTTGCTAGGATATTTTCTTGTAAATTGTATTCAATTCTACAATAAGTTGCCTGAAACAGTTCTGTCCTTTCCTGACAATGTATTCGAAAAGCACATTAAAAATACTCTGTGTAAAAGGCCTTATTATAGAATTGATGAATATGTAACTGACGAAGATGTCCGGAAATAATTCAGCACAGAAGACCTCTCCGTAATAACCTTTAATTCTACCATTTGATACCATTATTGTACCAATATGATAATGGGAATTTATTGTAATATATAAATATATTTGCAATAATATAATGCAGTTATTTCAACTTTTTGTTTTTATGCAACGCTGGGAGGAAAACGTCCATTTTAAAAGAGGAAGGGCGCATCTATTTTGTGGGCGCATCAATCTGGGGAAGTACCAGCACCTCACAAAATACCACCGCCAAATAACAACTATCAGGAGGGTAGTAGTATCCTGCGGGTGAGTAAACTTCTAAGGAGTAGCTGTGATAGCAGCAAAGGCGACAACACGCGAGTGCTACTCGTACTTAATGTGTTGCAAGTGTTTATACGCCACGGTAACCGCTTTACTTCTGTTGTATGAACACGTTGTATAAAAAAATGCATAAATAAAGTTAATTAGCGTGTGAACGCACCCCGCTAGTAACGCTAGTAACACAGTAACTCCTTAGGAACTTAAGGCGATGTCGATTGAACTAACCACTAAGAGTTGAGCGTTCTACTTTACCCCCCGATCTACAGCGGTGAATTGGTTACTATGTAGTAACGGCCGGTTCTCCATAGATTATTTTCTTTATATGCGGGCTTGTATACGAATAGTACTTCTCCAGACAGACTGCTTTAACGGGCCATACCTCTATTTTGTCGGGATCTTACCAGCCTGGGTTTTTGACTATGAAGACTCTAAAGATAGTGAGTCACTTGCACTAAAAATACTAAACCATATTGTCGCACATACTATTACATAGCTATTTATTCATAAAAATTACTTCCTGGCCAGATGATGGAAACTAAGTGACATTGTATTTCCAATAGCGGAAGTACGGTAATAATAAACTGTTCTTTACATTTATGTTGTTTAGAAGGGAATATGTATGTTAATATGTCCTTTACCGTATTGTCACTAAAGGTCTCCCTTTACTCGCGTGACTGCGCATTTTTTATTGTCCCACAATTTACAATACTGTGCGAATTAATCAGAACAAGAGTGATATTAGAAAAAAAAATTCTTCATTGAAGAAAAATACACAGAAACAATTACAATTATTTATTTTTTAGTACGAGATGTGTGCTCCCTTAACTTTTATAACTTCTTGTAGACGGCTTGGCATAGAATCTACAAGTTTTTTACAAGTTTCTGATATTTACGTGTCTCTGAATTTCACCATATCTAAATTATTGCCTCAATAGCTTTGTTTTTGTTGTGCAATCAACTTTTCTAAGTTTTGCTTTAACTATAGTCCATAGATTTTGAATTGAATTGAGGTCCGAAGAGTTACCTGGCCATTCAAGATATGGATTTTTTTTTCTGTGAATTTTTCTTTCATGGACACATTACATGGAGCTGAATGCATGAAGCTTGCTGGAAAACTGCTTGACCGTTGGCATCAACTTTTCTTAACTTTGCTTCAAGTCTCTGATGTATCAAGTCTTTGTATTTTTGAGAGCTTCGTTCATTCATCATGCCTACGATCGGTACAAAGGATCCAGTACCTTTAAAAGAAAAGCAGCCCTAGAACATCTTCTTTAAGGGATATTTGACTGTTTGGTCGAAATGTTGTGATGTAAGTTTTTCATTGTCACTTTTTCTAACGAAACGAAATCGCTGTACTTGTACAAAAAAATAGCTCTCATCTGAGAATAGTACTTTTCTCCAAAAAATATGTAGACAGTCCAGTCTACATATTTTTTCGCCTAGTCATATCGCTTTTTCATCATAGCAGCCGTCAATAACTGTTTTTTCGAGGTCTAATTGTTTTTCTTCCACCTTCAATAACACGTTTTCGTACGGTGGAGTGATGAACAACAACCCCATCATGCGCTAAGTCTTGCAGAAGTTCTTGGCTAGTTTTTCTCGAGTTCAATTTACTTTGCCTTACGAGAAAAGCTTCATCTCTTGCTGTTGTCTTCCTTTTCCTTCCACATTTCCCTTTTCTGTTCACCTCAATCGTCCCAGTTTCCATTGTGTTCACATTAATTCGCACCGTATTGTATATATACAATCAGACGAATGTGACAAAGTAGAAGGCATATTATGCCCTACAGAAAAAGACTTCACATGTTTTTACGGTCGAAAGTAGCGACGCATTTCATTTCATGCTTCCTCAATACAAAATAAACGTCAATGCAGATAGCAGAGCAAGCTTTCCATTTTTATATTCGTTCTCTAGCTATGTTCTCAAAAGGCGCCTTTTTCGATCATACGTAATTTTTTTATTTACATAGAGTAGCACTAAGGCTATTATGGTATAAACGATCAAACGATACAATTGCCGTTAGGATTGCTGGAACATAACTTGCGCACTTGTTGCGCAGAGAGGAATGTTCATTTACTTCGCAAACTTTCTACCTCAGACAATCAAATTGTCAAATGAGCTTCAGAGTCTTAAAATAACGACAATATACCGTTATACCCCCGTCATTGTAAACGTGCCTTGACAGTTGTGATTCCATAAGGTCACCCCAGTCTAAGGTATGTTATCCCAAACAGGAACAAATTAAAAGAGCTAACGGATTTTTTGACGTTACTAAGGTAAATAAGCATACGGTGCGCCCGGCATGTGAAGCAATGAATAATATAGACGCTTGTAAAACAAGATATAATCCAACTCTGTGGTATTGCTCGTCCATTGCCCTAAGATTGATTTTTATTCAAAACTTCACCAGTAAGCTTCCATTTCCAAATTTAAAACAATTTAAAATGGATTATCTAAAATTTATTTAATAAAAGAATTTCAAAAAACGGCAACAAGGGAACCTGGTCAAACTTAAATCACAAAAACAAAAAAAAGAATCCCTAAAATTATTTGTATTCATTCAGTTTACGACAGTGTTCGACAGGGCTCTTTAAACGTTTCTACCAACACGAAATCTATTTCATGACAAACGTACGTAGCGAACAGCGAACACGACAAATCTGTCATTCGATACCTGAACATAAAAGCGGGTTTTGTGCACAAAATCCGGTTTACGTAACGTTATTGTGCTTTAATCCGTCTAGGACACGTCGCACACATAAATTGCTGCTCTAATTCACCAGAATTTCGCAAAACTAATGAAACTGCGGCCCCGTGGTTCGGGCGTACAGCGCGGGTCGCTGAGGTCACCCATTCATCATACAAAAAGTGGAGGCTAACAAATATTTTGTAAAGTACGCGAAGCTTAGTTCTCGAATTGATCAAGTTCTTTTATCAGGTACTGTGAGCCGTCGGAGTCTAGCATGAACTATGTCTCTTGCTGTCGGAGTGCAGTTGGCATGCCGCTCTAATGACTGCACTCGCAGGCCAGATGAAAGTTTGTAATGCAAGCCAACTGGAAGTGGATTGCGCAGTGGCTTGACTGTTTCGATACAGTTATTAGTAACTGCATCCAACTGTGATACCCCAACAAACAACAAAAGGCAATAGTTATTAATGTTTATGTAATACAATACACACATACGACCCCCCCCCCCCCCCCCCCCATTGTGATCCTGCATTGACTCCAATGTACCTAACTATTTAATATATTAACTATGCACTATTTAATATTTTAAATGAAAATGTTGCGATATAATTTTATCTTATTTGCTTGTCATATAAACGGTTATTATCTCAAGATCAAAAGAAAGAATAAAATGGCATCATTATAAACCCATGTCCACAATGCAATGATCTTCAAATCTAAGTATCACTTGAAATTGAATGCAGAGTACAGAGCTATTCTGTAATTCCAAAAGTTATTATGTACATTAAAGCTAAACTAAGGTTAAACTACGTTGTACTACATTCCATTCATAATTACAATTCGAAATCATTACAGTGTTGAAATTCATAACAAATGGTTTAATATCATAATGACTAAATCTTTTAATGAATGTCCGCGTACTATCATCGAATCTCATTAATTTGATATATGAAGTACTTGAATTCCATGAAGCGACTTGGAGACAGAAATATTAATAAATAGTAAATAATATGATTGAAAATAATATGAAAAAATTATAATTAAAGAAAGATTATTGGTTGTTCGTTAACCATGTTTGTTAGTTCTTCTCGATAGGATCCATGACTCATCATCTTTAGGTATTAAAGTAAACCTCGCACAAGGCATAGCTATCCATACATATAATAAAATCATTGCATGGTTAAGCCAAAACAGTCATTTTCAAATTTCTGTCTTTATGCCCGCAGACGACAATTACTATGTCACGGGAATACAGAAGTATACCACAGAAAGCAGTTAACAATTGCCTGACGGGTTATCGTATTCTGAGAATGAATAAGTTCACAAGGAAGTTAGCGAGGAGTCACCTCATATTCTTTATATTATAATATGCATCTATAGCTTGTATCATTGCTTTTCACATTAGTTAGTCAAAGTAACAAAATGCTGTAATTTGTCATTATGTACTTGTTTAGTAATTTAAATATATAAATAAAAACTAAAGGCAACGCATTTTGTTAGTCAATATGTCAGTAAATGTTATAGTAATATCCATAGTACAAACATACAAAAGAATCCAGCTGTGTGGCCAGAGAGTGCACTACGGCAATTAAACGAAGTCCAAACTCGTTGGGACTTACTCTTAGCCACGTAGAATCCCTATATGGCGCATTCCGTCCTACATCATCATGCCAGTTCGATGTTACCGTGTTATTCTTAGCCGCAAGAACTGCGCAAGTTAACAGTTAATATTTTAAATTGGTACTACAATTTAGTAGTCGAAAGTGAGTTGGACGCCTTTAAAACAAAATTACGAAGTTACAAGTGAAGGAGCAATAATAAAAGCTTGACTAATGTAAATGTAGCGTTTGTGTATAATTTAATACAATTACCACTATATCATCTCCATATAATCAACAGACTCTGTTACGGCAGGTGGTCCGCTTTCACAATGTGCGACATCGTTAATCTTAACTACAGTTTAGTGAACCATTATATATCTATGATGCATTAAATTGTGTTTATTGCTACGTGCAGGGTATAATTTGATAAGTAGTACATCTCAAAAACCGAAGGAATTTAGATAAAGTGTAACACAAGAATAGAGTATGTTGTGGATTAAAATTTATGTGACTTTTGTTTCAAACTTGAGAAGCCGAACACGTAGGCGTAGTGAAAGAGAGAGAGAGAGAGTGAGAGTTGTGTAACAACATAACCCGCCTAAATTTTAGAAGTGAAAAGCGTTGTTTGAAAAAAGAAATAGTGTGATATTTTCTTACGAACACAGCAGCAGCCACTAGAGATGCACACAAAATTCGGAAATACGGTTACACATAACGAAGTCTAAAAACACCGGACACAGAATTTCAAATGCGATATTTTAAGATGCTCTTCAGTTACAACGAGCGAAGTAGATCAAGTGCAATATGTAATATTTTAAGATAGCAAGACGATGCAAGCTGAAGTCGAATTTTAAATGACATAGCGGATGTCATCACGTATCTGGGCGAAAACAGTATTCGTCCTTTGAGTCTGTCGAAAGCCAAGTGGTTAAATAACGCGTTCAAGTAACTTGGATAGAAAAGGAGGAATGGGAAAACACGATAATCGTAAGGTGATAACGGATTGTGTTACTTAAAAAGAACAACAAATAGTACCTTCAAGCTCTTCTTCAATTGAAGGATACCAGACTCTTTGGAATTTGTTCAGGATTAAGGTAATATAAAGGAGCACGACGTTGAGGATCATAAGTTGACAAATGCCGTCATCCCCACAGCGTTAGATGCGTGACATTCAGTAACTTAATTGATTAAAAAGTGGATAATTTGAATTTGGAAACATGGAAAGACAAGCAGCAGAGGAGGAAAAATATTCATTAAGAGCGTTGATTTTGACACTGTTTGGGATGTTGTCTGCGGTTTTTCATAACTCCAACTGATATGAGAAATCTCTAAACGTTCGATGCATCTCCATTTAAACCGATTTGTGATGTAGTGCCGCTGTGGTTTCATACACAGCATGGGATTACAAAGTATTATTTATGTCAATTTCTAAATTAAGTAAGGTTTGGTTAAGACGATGACAGACGAACAGGGAGGTTAGGCTGATGTATTAAATTGATTGGCAATCCTAAAAAAGATATTGATATGAAAATATAATTGATCTAAAAGTAAAGGGTCGATATTGATTATGAAGAAAGCGTAATAATGAGATATTTCTTGGGATCGGACCTTAAATATAGACTAATAACCGACGTGAGTCACAAAGATCGCGTTGTTGTATTACTAATAGCTCCTACTATATACCAACTGTTACTTGTCAATCTAAATTTTATTGACTTGGCAGTGTTCTTACGTTTACAGGAAACCATGAGATCATGGGCCAACTCAAATAACGAGTTTGAAGAAATGTCACGGAAATGCCGTAATTAGAATGATGAGCAAAAAAACACCTTAACTTCTTTTTACCACGTTGAGTGGCATGCATACGGCCGACCTAATCTAAACGTAGGTATTTTCGTACGTGAACGTATCGTCGGCGTGTACCCAAACCTGTTGCTAACGTAACATCTTCTTGGAAGCTCCGGGGTTACCTTACTTATATGAACTGAACAGTATAGAGTATTGTTAATAAGTTAAGAATTTAGCGAACATGCAATATTTTACTCAAAGCGACCGCCGTCACACTTCAAGAATCCAGAGGGTTTACCTTCCTTAGGTTATATCACATAAATATAATTTCTGAGATATGCTGGTTTTCTCACGATGTTTTCCTTCACCGCTGATCGAGTGATAATTACAAATATGTACATAAATCCGAAAACACGAATTTAGTGGTACATGCTCACACTAGAATTTGAAATGGGGACCTTGGTTCATAGACCGAGTCCACACATTATAACTTCTGCAGTCGGCTTGTTACTGGTTATTAAATAGCACTGTCCCATACATTTCTTTTAACGTCGCCGTGTCAATAGTATGTAAATAGTGCACATGAGATTAGCCTTGGCTGGTGGTACAATATGGAAAGATGAGAGAACAAATAACGTTAAAGCCAGGTATATTTACATTACCGTATAGGTAAAGGCGTGCAAGTGCCTCTTCTAAAATTACTTTTGTACCTAATAATTATATACGATACGACTATTTTCATAAATCCAGCATTCGTATTTCTTTAATGCAGCTATTATGAATATGCTAGTACTTAAATGCTACTACTTAGATATTAATAACGATATAATCTAATTAAGTAATTACTCTGTATGTAATTATGCATTAAGAAGAACAAAGAAAATAGAAACGAAATGCCATTAAATACCCTAAAAAGATAAGATTTTGATACCACAATGTGCTTCAAAAAATAATACGTGCATGCGACAATATCGTATGACTCTCAAGTCAATCAAAATAGAACGTAGCAATATGAAAACGGTTAATAACAGAACTACTTCGCTACTTGTTACTTTCACCGATTGCACAGGTTGCAGTTTCTCTATGGAAATGTAGTACGAATGCAGAATAGGGTCGCGTGAGATTTATTTGATAACAACCTGCATTGCCAAACAGTCTATTGCCAGAGCTAATACAGTCTACTGCTGAGAAATAGTTTAAAAATATTTTACCAAAGCTTTGGTACAAGTCATGATTAAAAAGTGACTTTAGGTTAACCAGAAAGTGAATAACTACAGTTACGATATTTATAGTAATGTTATATCATAATTCTTCACCCCACCTGATGGGACACGCGATATAATCGGCATCGTTGATATGAGCCAAATTTTCCAAATAGAAAAGAAATGGACGAATTAAAACAATGCCGATCGTAAAAAACATCGTAAATTGTTCTTTTCGAATTTTTTATATTTCGAAACGGAATGCAGAATACCACAAAAATTGAAACGCGTATCTGGTTATTAATATAAGCAATAATTTTACTGAATTTCACAAAGGTAATCCGGTTTCAATAAAATTTCACCTCAAAGTCCTCTCATCAAGTTTATCTCCAAAATTTTCCAACTGTCATTGCAGCAAACTTTACGAATTTCGAAATCTCAAGAACTACTTAAGGTATCCAACGATAACTTTAGTGGTTTTTGAGTGGTTCGTAATTAACAAGCAGTGAGTGAGCGGAATTTATTGATACTATATATAATAAAGTAGAATGTACTATATATAATAATGTAGAATTTAATGTGCCAGGACTGCGCTTTAAATGTTAGACATGTTCAAATTGTCAATTACTGCCCAACTAATCTTATTAGACACTTGGTCAAATTATAACTCGTAGAACGGATCTGTCAATTAACCAATTCGTAATACTAATAACATGTTTGAACCTTGTAATTGTATGGTGTCTCGACGGGCGTTGGTGCGCTTTCGTGAGCGCATCAAGGGCGCAGGGCCAAAAATGACATTCTCCTGAACGAGACACCGCCCTACGTGACCATTAGAGTCGCGGGCTTCATTATATTAATTAGCTATATACATGATTTATATTTTAGATAAAATTAGTACCACTGTGGTTGGAAATTGCAAATCTCTATGGAGTTCAGTTTGAGAATGAGAATGAAATATGAGATTATTTTAGACTTTCATAACTTCTTATTCCATATAACGTTGGGAGGCATGCAAAGCATATGACCTATCTGATGTAAAGCTGTTATCATATCCTACGAACGCTTGCAATACGTGAAGTATCACTCGGGCATTGTCACCCTTACTGATAACACAGCAACTCAATAGGAAAGTACTGGTAACCTCACTCACTCGCAGGAACGTAACGACCCTCCAGGGAGTTGTTATTTGGCTGCAGTTTTCTTTGAAGTTGATGTACTTGCCCAGGTTGCTTTGATGAACTCTACCTTCCTTTGAAAAATATCCAGACCACGACAAACAAACATGTTCATACATATTATGTATACAACAAGTACAAAGCATAAAATGATTCAACTTGTCAGTGGCTTGTAAGAAAAATAAAGATACGTAATCCAAAATTAGTATTAGTATGGGTGATATAATTAGCGCCCGTGTTTCTGTAAGTGAGTGTATTTAGGATATCGAGTTCAACAGTCGCAGGCACGACAAATTAGCACGGTACTATTAGTATGTAAACATCCGCTAGGCTAACATTCACAGTCCGCCAACGTCCGTGGCGATGACGCCTGCAGCGTAACCACTACCGAGTAAAACCCACTTAATTCCTGGTCGTGACGAACGGTTACAACTATAGAATTATTCATTTTTAAAGCTGGATACACAATAAGTCGAAATTTTTATTGTTGTGGGTTGTGTACACTAGTTTAAAGTTTTGGTAAGAAGTCGTCACAACAATGTGGATCATCGATCTGTTGTCAGTTGAGCTAAGCATTAACATAAAGCTATAACCATATATTATACTGGAGCTTCCTGCATTATATGCCTAAACGAAGACTTCGGCAATTTGTTTTACAACAATGTAAGAAAACTTTATTTTTGAAGTAAAACTTCTTTACGCACGCTTGACTTGGGGAGTAAGCTGGTGAATGCGTGACGAGAGCGTTACGAAAAGTGTGATCGGACGAGGCGAACGGAAGTTGAGAGGGATATATAAGTTAGTGAAGATAGAGAGAGAGAGAGAGAGTTTCGTTTCGTATATTACTGTAGGGGCAAGGGAGAGAGGTGCGAGCACACATTTTCTTTCTCTCTTTCTCTCATAGCGAGTTAAGTTTCATATATCTAAGACACAGTGCAGGCCTATTGTCTGTATCACACCATGGAGCTAAAGAAGTTTTACTTCAGTCGTGTGGTCTAAAGCACACTCGTTTTTTTTATCTACCTATTTCCCAAAATCTACTGCGTTTACTACTAACGTATTCAAATAACTTCGTCTCCTAATGCTTACTGATAATGATTTAGATCATTTTTTATTTGTATAAAAGGGAGCACCGCCCACCCATAGAATCAGCAACACTGAACCGCCACTGGTCCATTGTCAGCTATTCAATCAAGTAAAATTTTAATTTACGGTTATAGTTAAGAAGATAGAGTCCTGAATATCATGATCTTCATATAGGATTCCATAGGAAGAGAGGATAAGTTATTTGTGTGGGTCATGTTATTAGATGTAACTATGTTAAGTTATTCAAGTCAGAGGTAAGTCGGCTTTCTGGCGCATTTACGGTCAGACTAACATCATTCCCCTGACATATACATATTTTTTTCTGACAGTAAGCAGTTACCCTAGCCTTTGAACACTTGCAACACCAGAGGCATCACTCCTTGTTGAGTTGGAAACACATACGAGCCAGGGCAACTCTGAATTTACAACTGATTTTCTGACAGTTGATTACAGGAATTGTGAACACACACATACTGCGATCAGTCAAGCAAACTGTAGAACAGGTGTCTCGTACATGCTATCAAAAGCGTTATGATTACGATGAAAAGTATTTTTAGAGAATCATACAAACGCTTTGAATTCTGAGTCAGTACCGTTCACAGTAGCCCTTGCAACGTGCTTCTTTACAAAGGTGGGCGTTGTGCACGTGCTATGCATCAGCACGGCCTCATCATGCCAATAGTTATAATGAACAACCGCGTAGGAGTGACGTAGCCAAATAAAGCTTTAACCTTTGTGTCAGGATGGAGGAAGAGATCAATACATCATAGTATACACCAACTATTCATCGATACCGTGTCAAGGTGAAAGACGATATCGATGTTGACGTGTGTATTCAAATATGATATATTGATTCAGCATAGACATGCATTAGACATATTTGAAGTGACAACGCTTTACAAGCACGCCCAATATCCATTTAGCCGTGCTTTGTATAATGTAGGAGCATTTGTAAGCAAGTTTATTTGGTGAGGTGACATTCTAAGAAATACCAAATGTAAATGGTTTAAAAGGAATACAAGCTTTTATGGAAAAGTATAAATAATGCAATTTTACGGAGGTTATATTTCCAAGAAAATTCATGTTAATATTTTGGGTGGTTCCGCCACCAGCAAGTTAGTTCTTTTTATTACACTATGCCTGTCTGCCTACATTACACTGCCTAATGGTAAACAGTTACAGTAACCTATAAACGTTTGCTAGGCCTAGGCCTAGGCCTCACTCGTGCGTTGCTGCACCTGTTAAAATCCCTTCATACTCTTTTCGAAGAAACAGTCATAAGTAATATTGGAAAAACCTCTTCTTGAGTCTCTTTATTGAGTTCTTAACAGCCAGGAGAGAACCAGTGGAGGTTACATGTATTTTGTTTTAGACATTGAATTCGTGCAGAGACGACTTCAGAGCAGCGACAGAGGTTATATACATCTATTCTTACATATCTGTAAGCAAATTCGACGACGACCGAAGCAGCCAAGCTTATATCTCCTTTCAGTTTTTCTATGGTTGACTGGAAGGATCCATAATGGGATAAGTCCGCCATTGTATAATACTAATTCCTGGGGTGTACGGGGTCCCATCAACATCTTCGGGGCCAAGTCAACCTCACCTGCAAGTTGGTGTACCTGCTGTTTGACAGACGAGGCTCTGACGCTGGCTTTCCTCTAGGTGTTGGGAGGTCGAACGGCACTCGCTTCTGTCAAAGCTACATTAAAAGCCAAATCACAATATGAATGGAAGGAAAAGATCTTATGCCACGAACAGGGCGCCGCTGCAAAACTGCACGCAGATGCCTCGCACGACCCCTGTGATAAGTGGACAAGGGCTACCATGCAATGGGCGTGCTCGGCTAAAGACGCGAACCAAAAGGAAAATCCATTTCGGGACCTGGAAGATTGGCACGTTGACTGAATTTAATGAGCGATTATATACAAATGAACTTTCTATATTAACGAAACAGAATAATAATTTTATTTTCTTCATAAGAATAAATAATTTTGCAATTACCCCTAAATATCTATATTGTGGCAACGCAAGTAAAATGAGCAAATACAATGACAATGAAATAATACGCGCACCTGTTTCAAGCAATAAAATTTAATTTCATCACGCCGCCGACGTAACAAGCGAAGTGTGACGACATGAGAATTAAAAAAATAATGACGACATGACTATTACAATATGAATAAAATTAAAGCATAAAACCACAATGACATCACCGTGACCCAAGTTCAAAATCTGAGTGACGCCGTACACTGCTAAATGATGACCGCCAATGACAAACATAAAACTTAACCTGACTCATTCGGATGGTTGTGATGACAGTAAACTATATTGGGATCTGACGGTTTAATAAAAAATATTCAATAAAGTATGTATTATGTGTTCGTCTTATAATAGAGTAGGCCTGAGGTTTTATACAATGTAAGAGTCAGAGCGAATAAAAGCTATGCCAGTCCTACATATCACAATATACACTACTACAAATGTGGCGTATACAATATGTGACGTAAAATGGAGCCTCGTGGCAAACCTGATATTTCGATTATTAGAAATTCACAAATTATTTACATAAACATGATTAACGTAGTGCCATGAATGATGTGCTATGATATAACAACGAGTTTATTACATTGTACATAGATACGTACTGACGCCCTGTTGCTCTACGCGGTGGGCAGAAGCGTCTGTGCAATTAACACCGATTTACACAAAATACACTTACATTGTAAGCTCATATTGATTAATATACAATTTTGTAAGAATTGAATTCTCAACAGGTTTGTACAGAGGCCCATCTATTCATTTGCACCTCAAGCTAGACTGTTTGATCTTTATACGGTTCTTATGGCACTCGCAATAAGAGTAAAAATGGTGCTGTGAGTGTCTAACATGACTTGTCCCTGTGTTTTGAAACTCTAATTAGTGTGATACCTATGTTGGTCACAATGAAAAATATTATACAGGCGGTGCTAAAATGAGCGCCTTGTGAAGGAAAGCCGTGATCGAGAATTGAGAAAGGTATCTTCAGGCTAAAGTGTGTGTTTGGGAACGGTTAAACTTAGTTCAATTTAAACGAAAATAGAGCGAAGGTCAAGCTGACGTCCAAGAAGCTTGGTGTGCTGAATAGAGTGAAACAGTACTTCAGATCGAAACAAAGACTTTTATTATACATCTTAAATCATAGCGCACGTAAGGCAATCTCACCTATAGGCTATAATAATATATGGATACCAACTTGAATCTTGTGGTTCAGTGCAAAGACGAACTGAGAGAATTGTGGATGATCCCAAGCTCACACAGGGTATTGAGCTCCTGAGTTCAAGGAGATACTTTGTGTGGTCTACCGATTGTTGTTGTTGTTGTTGAGTTGTTCAATATGATGCCAACAGATTCGTTTTACAATCGCAATATTCGCCGACAACTGGAAACTCATCCTCTCACACTGGAACCGTACAGCAGCGCTCCGTACTGTGCGATTCCAGAGAATTTTTCTATCGTTAACTCTTAACTTCTGGAATGAACTCCCTGCCAAGGTGTTCCCTAGGAATTACAGCACGACGTTCTTCAGAAAAGGCGTGAAGAGGTTCTTTACATGATAGGCAACGCACGAGTGACACACCTGGTGTTACAAATGTCCGTAGGTTACGGTAAGTGGTAACCATAAGGCAGGCCATACGGCCTGACTTGTTTGCTTGGTGCCTTGTATAAAAAAATAAAATAAATTGAACCAAAAAATAAATAATACGCATCGAGAAACATGTTAAATCCGGGACGAGAGACATATAAATTAGAAACACTTTGTTGATAAGACCTAGACTGAATTCGCAGAGAGGAATTAGATATAAACGATAAACAAATAAAACTAGTGGTGTGTTTCCACCGGCTACGATAAGAAAAACAAGTTTAGCATTTGAGTTCGAGCCTGCTTGGAGGAAACACAAATATGTTTAGACAAAAATAGGTTTTATTTAATAGATCATATTTAAAAACAAAATACATTTGCATTATAATTGTACGACTAATTCCCACTAGGTGTTGGAGCTACGACCCCGCCCTCGCGTAAGTGCGCCTATACGATGCGAAGTGATGAGATGATGAATTTATGATATTAGTATTTAAAGTTCAAAAAACAATCATTTACATGATAAATGCAGAAGCTATTTTGTAGAAGTAGAAAGAAAGAAAGAAAGAAAGGTAGAAATGTCAATACGCATGAATGAAAATGTATTCTGATCAAAATCAATATCTATACAGATAAATAAAATTGGAGTGTCTGTTTGTAACACGGTACATATACCAAAATGAATATTTTTACAATTTTTGTCTGTCTGTCTGTTTGTTCCGGCTAATCTCTGAAACGGCTGGACCGATTTTGACGGGACTTTCACTGGTAGACGACTGTTCCGAGCACATAGGGTACTTTTTATCCCGTAAATATTAAGGGTTGTATGTATGTATGTATATCTTCACGCCAGGTCCCTTGCGGGGTAGGCAGAGAGAACCGAGCGCCATAAGACGCGGTCCTTACATACTTCACTCGCTTCTTTCACATTCATAGCTCTTTTCATGCACGCTCTCCGGTTCCTAAGGCTCCTGACATCACCTTCTGATAAAACACGACCAATTTGGTCATGGTAGGTTAGTCTTGGTCTTCCTCGGCTCCTACATCCTTCCACTTTCGTATTGTATATCTGTTTCGTCATTCTTTCATCTTGCATTCTTTCTACATGTCCGAACCAACGAAGCATGCCCTTTCTTATCTTAACACCGACACTTTCTTTCAGTCCAACTCTCTTTCGTACGTCATCATTTCGAACGCGGTCAGCAAGCGTTATGCCACAAATTTTTCGCAGTGCTCGCATCTCGACCGCATTTATTCTACTTTCATGCTCTCTCTGCCATACCCAGCTCTCACTTCCATAAGTTAGCGTTGGGATTAACACCGCGCCGTGTACAGCGAGCTGTGCCTTCTGGCTTAGATTTCGGCTGCCAAACAGTTTACCCAACGCACCATTCACGCTATTCCCTGCACTCACTCGTCTCTCCACATCAGCGGTGTACCTTCCATCGCTTCTAAAAGCGCTTCCAAGATATACAAACTCATCCACTTGCTCCAACACTACATCATCAACCGTAATCCTAG
This sequence comes from Pyralis farinalis, assembly GCA_947507595.1. Classification (NCBI taxonomy): domain Eukaryota; kingdom Metazoa; phylum Arthropoda; class Insecta; order Lepidoptera; family Pyralidae; genus Pyralis; species Pyralis farinalis. Next base: position 9,542,980 of record OX382258.1, on the reverse strand, counting down.
TGTTCGTTCTGGTTGTCTCTCTTTCAAATACCATTATTTTGGTTTTCTTCGCATTCAATTGTAAGCCTTTCTTCATACAATCGTCTTTCATTGTTGTGACTAGTGTTTGCAGTTCGGATGATGATTCTGCTATTAATACTGCGTCATCTGCATAAAGCAGGCAGTTAACCACTGAGCCACCCATTCGCATTCCCACATTCATATTTCTCATTCTCTGAAGACAACTGTCCAGATACAGGATGAATAGCCGAGCCGACAGCACGCATCCCTGTCTGACACCAATATTGGTATCAAACCAGGGTGATAAGCTGCCGTCCACTCTCACACATGCTGTGCAATCCTCATAGGTGGATTGCACAGCACGTAGAAGGTCACCGTCAATCCCATATCTGGGCAAGATGTTCCAGAGATTCTTTCGCACGACCCTATCAAATGCTTTTTCAAGGTCCACAAAACCGCAGAAAACCTTCTGGTCCATAGCCAGATGCTTTTCCACGATATTGCGGAGCGAAAAAACTTGATCTGTACATCCTCTGCCGCTTCGAAATCCCCCCTGTGCTTCCCAAAGCATTCCATCGGATTTCACCCTCATTCTCCTTTCAATGATTTTTCCATACACTTTAGCTGCTAGGCTGATCAAACTGATGGCCCTGGCTATTAAGGGTTCCTGCGTAAAATATGAAAAACTGTTAAAATTAAGGGGAAATAGCTTCCCTTCGGGGGACTTTTCACTTTTATTTTTATTATATTTTCACAGAATACGTATTTTTTGTGACATAAAATAACTACGCATTTTTTTATATATATATAATAACATAATATGTAATCTATACAGATAAATAAAATTGGAGTGTCTGTTTGTAATATTAAAATAACCGCTTTTTACTAAATGCATATGGATGTATACACGGCACATATACCAAAATATTTTTTTTGTCTGTCTGTCCGTCTGTCTGTTTGTTCCGGCTAATCTCTGAAACGGCTGGACCGATTTTGACGGGACTTTCACTGGCAGATAGCTGATGTAATAAGGAGTAACTTAGGCTACCTTTATTTTAGAAATTTATTTATTTAGAATTTTATTTATTTTTATTAATATAAAAAAAATAAAAATAAACTATTCCGCGCGGACGTAGTCGCGGGCACAGCTAGTAGATAAATAAAATTGGAGTGTCTGTTTGTAATATTATAATAACCGCTTTTTACTAAATGCATATGGATGTATACACGGCACATATACCAAAATATTTTTTTTTACAATTTTTGTCTTGTCTGTCGGTCTGTTTGTTCCGGCTAATCTCTGAAACGGCTGGACCTATTTTGACGGGGGCTTTCACTGGCAGATAGCTGATGTAATAAGGAGTAACTTAGGCTACTTTTATTTTAGAATATTTATTTATTTTTATTAATATAAATAAATAATAAAAAATAACTATTCTGCGCGGACGAAGTCGCGAGCATAGCTAGTTTTATAATATAATTCTACTAAATGCACGCTAAAATTATTCGGCAAAACGAACACATTTCGATCAAAATGCTCATTCGATAGTGACGGGACGCACGTCGTTTCCAAGTGGGACGTTTATATAAGATACCTATATATTCTTTTAGACGTCAGAAGCCACCTGATGTAAAGCAGTTATCATAGCCTATGAACGCTTGTAATGCACAGAAACTCCTTAGGAGCTTACTGCTAACTCCACTCACACGTGGGAACTCAATAAAAATGTGTAGCTACATCACAAAAATAAAAATCCTACCGGGAGTTTTTATTTGGCTGCAGTTTTCCGTTAGGTGGAAGTGGTTCCCCAGGCAGGCTTTGATGTATCCGATATTTGTCCTGCCTGTCATTCGTAGCCGATGGAAGTGTGCCTCAGCAGGAGATATGAAAACAAAGGGGCCAGCGACCCGGACGCGGAACACGGCGATTTTGAACTTGAAAGGATACAACCGGATAAGCTCATTTCTCGTGCAAAAAAGGAGAACGACAAAAAAGGCGTCGCTGTAGTGAAGTTCAACGTAAGTCATAACTCAGTGTTGCTTGTGTAGTTTCAAGGTTTGAATACTTGTTTAGTGACGTAACCTTACTAGCAAAATAAAAGCTGAAAGTAAGCACATAAGGATTTATGATACTTTATTTTAGTATACGTTCACAAGGGGCGGCTAAATGACACCCTCTCCCTCATTTTGTTTGTGTTAATTACGATAAAATATTCATAAACTATTCAGCGAGAGTGCACAAAAGAGCTACGAATGTTAAAAAAGCAAGTGAGGTGTGCAAGGACCGAGTCATATGCCCAAAGGAAATAATTTATGGAGAACCGAATAAAGCGATTTTACGTAGTAACCAAATTCATCGCTACAGGTCAGGGTAAAGAAGAACGCGGAGCTCTTATTAGTCAATTCAGGGATCAACATCGCGGCACTATTACGTATTAGTTAAAATATCCTTCCATTGGTCAGTAGATTTGATTAGCTGAGATATTTAAGCGCAAAAACACAACTTTTTTGTGAGCGCGTGGGCCTCATGCCTACTCATTATTTATTTTTTTGTTGACAAGTCCAGTACTTTCGCACCTATAATTATAAACTAAATAAGTGATTTGAAAGCAGTTTACTGACAGGAATGTAATCAGAATATCAGATCGGAATATCGAGTAATAAATTATAGCCTAATTATATTGACCTACATCGAGCCGGAAATTAAACCTATAGGTATGTGATTATTATTATAGTGAATATTGTCTAAATTGTATAGAATTATTTCTGGTATAGGTTTCAATACAAAAAATGCAGCATGGTAATCTTTTCAAATAGCCGGCCGATTGGCCTGCAAACTCTGGTTACTAAATATTTTAAAACAACTAGAGCGAGTGGCATTATTTTTTTATAGAATCCGATAAAAATACACTACAAACCTATTAAGTGCGTATCGGATTTATTCAATTCGCAATTGAATAAGTTTGGTCAATATTTTTTATTCATCGGTAAAAAAGTTTTTGCGTATTAATAAAAGTAAAAAGTTGCAGTAAAATCTCTTTTGTAATGTTTATATCTGGCTACTTTTGGTAACATTAAATAGCTAAAATGTTAAAAACAGAAACAAAAAGTAAAAACGATTTCCCGCCATTTCTCTACTGTTATTCGGCCCGCCAAAATGAGTGACTCTAAAACGATAAATTTCCATACATTTTAAAGTTTTATATATTACAAAATTATTACAAATAAAACGAGACAGAAGCCGTAAAGGTTTGTGACGTTTATAAACTTATGCAGTGACCCTAAGAGTAGCACAAAATTAGTTCACGGGGAATTGTGATGTCAAAGATGAAGTTGAACAAGGTCGGCATATGAACATACTAACGTTACGACGACCAATTTGAAAAAGTCTCGATATTTCGGTGCCATACGAGCTCACTGAAAGAAACATAAACATCGTGCACTCATTTGCGATTCTCTATTGACATATAATGAAACCGACCCATTTTTTGAAAAGAACGAGTGAAAAAGATCGTGGTCAAAGGACAGTCAAGCTCCACATTACTATAGCGAAACTCGAATTAACTGGCAATAAGGTGAGGCTGTGTGTATGGAGGGATTGGAAGGCAATCGTTCATTATGCGTTGTTACCGCCGTTCAAACTCGTTTTTTTTTACACTGGCTATGTAGTAGGCCCCCGTGGGCCGTTACTACGTCACCGGAAGGGAATCTCTCACTCACAACTTGAGCCACTCAGCAAATATTGCATTAATGCATCTACCATATAGCCCTGACCTGTGTCAGATTTGCACCTCTTTCGGTCTTCTTAACTTCAAAACTCCTTGACACAGTTTTTAGATCGTAAGTTAAGATTTTCTACAGCAATGTTATTATGTCCTGTCTATCTATAACTTCACCCCAAATCCCTTGGGGGGTATGATTATGTCACTACCCACAAAATGGCAACAAATTATCGAACTTAATTGCATGTATATAGCATAATCAAAAAGACTGAATAAATGATAAACTATGATAAAAAATATCTTGAATTTGTGTATAAAATACGAAACTTATTGCCTGACTTTACCTATTTAAATTTGCGGTATAAGTAGAACAGTAAAGGTATATAAACACATAGTTTAAGATATTTAATGGTTAATTAGCTTTAAGTATTAAAATTGAATAATGAAAGTAAAATGGATAGCTTGTGGCTAACAAAATGACACTGAAATGAATCTATTACCTGTCACTTTACACTGCCACACAAAAAATATACTTTTACCCAGTGGTAGAGTGGTTAGGAATGCTACTTCAACATCAAGGGGTCTGTTTATCCCGGTTTGATTGTTTTTAAGAAAAGTAGGGCATCAAAGCTGCCCGACTGGGGAAATACCTCACCTCACAGAAAACCGCAGCCAAGTAACAACTCACTAGAGGACTAAAATGTGTCCTACGAGTGGGGTAAGCTACTAAGAAGTTGCTGTGTTAGTTCAGAGGTGACGTAGCATAAAAAAATATTGCAATCGTCGTTCTGATTAATCTGTTGCTATTACGATCATTTTAATTCAACAAATTACCCATCGCTAAACATAATTAGTTTTATTGACTCACTTAGGATTATCTTAATCATGATCTACTGCGTTTTATCTTAACTAATAATGAGAACATTACCAGTACGTACTCTCAATACAATGAGTTCCACTGACTGATGATGGAATCAGGATCGCACTACGTGCGTTACGAGATGACAAATAGCGAAGACCGTAAATGGTAACCACGTGATATTTAAATTAATTGATCCAAGAATTATGACGTCATACTCGTAATCCCTATTTTTATACTATGTTGGGTGGCAGACAAGACAGTGTGTGTGTAGTTTAAAAATAAAACAATATTAATTATTGTTGCTTAATAAATTCATGATACATGATATACCTATATTACATGTACATATATTGAGTTTTGTTGTACCTTCCATTTAACAAGTAATATTAAGATAAAGGTTACACACTATAACAGGATCCGCTGATGCGAAGCGTTAATCGTAAGCTATGACTAGATGCTTGCAATGCACTACCAGCATTGCTCCTGCACTGCGAGGACCTGCATTATTTACAGAAGGTCCTCAGGTTTGATGACAGTATAGTAAAAGAAAATAAATTCAGGAGACGTTGTAGTCCTTGATACGTGTTGTTTTCGTACGGTAGTTGGTGAATCCCATTGGTATTCGTTCATCTGTACACAGATGTGACAGCTCCCGTAGCGAAGCTATATAAGCTAATCTATCTATAACTTCACGATAAATCCCTTGCGGGGCAGGCAGAGAGAACCGAGCGCCAGGTAACTTGGTCCTTACAACTTTCTATATAAGCTAGGAAACATAAAATTTGGTACAGATATAAACGAATCACAGTTCAATGATGGGAATGAAATATGGAAGTAGTTCAGGGTAACTAAATACAGTACAAGAGTGTTCTCCAAAGTACACTGGTGTACCGTGGTCATTTAGATGGTGTACAGTGGTAATTTAGATGGTGTACCGTGGCCATTTAGATGGTGTACCGTGGTCATTTAGATGGTGTACCGTGTTGATTTAGATGGTGTACCGTGTTGATTTAGATGGTGTACCGTGGTCATTTAGATGGCGTACCGTGTTGATTTAGATGGTGTACCGTGGTCATTTAGATGGTGTACCGTGGTCATTTAGATGGCGTACCGTGTTGATTTAGATGGTGTACCGTGTTGATTTAGATGGTGTACCGTGGTCATTTAGATGGCGTACCGTGTTGATTTAGATGGTGTACCGTGGTCATTTAGGTGGTGTACCGCAGAAAATTGCCACTTTGTGGATAATATCAAAAATAAATAATCTATGAACCAATAAAACCGACATTACGTAGTAACTCTATCCACCGTTACGGGTCGGATAGAGCACACAGTACTTATTGGTTACTTCACGGATCGACATAGCGGAACTCATCGGTTTATTGATGATGAGTGACGAACTCGGTGGCGCAGTGGTGAAACGCGCTGTTACTTTGACACCAACGCTCGTGTGTTCGATTCCCACACAATACAAACATTTGTGTGAATGAACATGTCTGTTTGTCTTGGTCTGGGTATTTTCTAAGTATAATAAGTATGTAGGTACCTACACAATAATATAACATACAAAATAAAAAATGTATTTACGTATGTTTATCAGTTGTCTAGTACCCATTACACAAGCTTCGCTTACTTTGGGGCTAGATGGCGCTGTGTTTTTGTCAGACAATATTTATTTATTATTGATTATTTGATTATATTGAGGGGTTAACACATATGTCCATTGATGAAGTAAGGCTCGAATCGCTGAGATTTTTAGGTGCTAAAACACAACATTTTTGTAACCGCGTGGAGCCAGTCAAGTGGTTTATTAGTTTGTGATTCCAACACATAGGTGAGAGTTATGAGAGTATATCAATTACTAATTCAAAACATGATCGCTTCTTCTCATTTAACCAGGCTCACATTTATTATTAAAGATGTTTTCATATTACATTGATTTAAATAATAAATTATTTTTAAATAAAAATTAAATTTTCCTGTTGTACATCTAAAATTTGTTGATAGAAGCTTGAAAAAATCTTTTGTTTCAATTTCATCATCATCATCATCACCAAGACATTTAAATATTACTATATAAAGCACGTTCACGACTTTATAAAGTCCGCGTGATCTGACGACTAGGAAAAACATACGTGGTTGAATTCAAATCGTCTGTCAACCCGGAATCCGAAGTCCAACTCATCAATATTAAAAAGTAAGACGTAACACAAGTACGTAGAATCTATAATTGCTTATAAAGAATGACACATTAGACATGGGCTGATGACTTCTAGGGTAGGCTAGCAAGAAACTTCTGTGGGAACCAAATAATTCTCCCATTGACAAGGTCCCTTATTGTTTGAAACCGCGTTAAGAGTTTTTTTCCGACGTTATTAGTGCCTATTTGCATATACATGAGCCAATCATAATTGTATGTTAAAAGATGTTTAAGAATACAACATAATGCTGCATTTGGTTTATATTCTGCAGCAAAATTCAAAGTATATATACATTTTTATTTTTATTTTATTTTATTATTATCACACATAACAGATTACAACTATTATAAAACGAAATATACAGATCATAACATTACAATCTAGGTTGCATTCCACAAACATGTGTGTACATAAGAACTATCAAGAAGAGTCTCTAACACTATGGATTAAACTATATAAAAATAAAACTCAGTAAAAACATATATTTTAAATCTATGGCTAAAATTTCAAGTAGGAGTTTTTAGATTGTCGTCGGCTTGTGATAAAGAATATCTTTAAGAATTTTAATATATAAAGCCAGTTTAGGTAGAAAAATGTCGAATGCTGGGTTGTCCTTGGCGATTTCATTGCACTGACGAGCCATCCTAACCAGGGGGTTGTAAAAGGAAGTATTATTTTGATAAACTTGTAGAGCAAAAAGTCCTGTTTGATTGGATCTACGAGCACTATATCGGATATTAAAAGTTATTTGAACAAGTAAGTTAGGTACATCTAATATTGAATGAATTATTTTATAAATATAAATAAAATCAAAATACCGTCTACGTGCTTCCAGCTTCTGCACATTAAATTTAATTAGACGAGCCTCATAATCGGCAGTGGTGCGCCCCTAGTGTTGACGGTAGCATAAAATCCGTAGGCACTTCCTCTGCACTCTCTCTATATTTTCAATGTGAACAGCGTAGTGCGGGGACCATATTGGACTACCGTATTCTAAAATACTTCTGGCGAGTGTATTGTACAAGTAGAGAAAAGAATGGGTGCCTCTGAAATCTTTAGTGGATCTGAAAATAAACCCAAGAAGTTGATTGGCTTTTGTCACTATGTGTTGGTAATGTTCCCGAAATGTAAGTTTATTGTCAAAAATAATTCCCAGATCTTTGGCGACATGAGACCTCCTAAGGACCTGGCCGTCAATGGTGTAATCATTAACAATCCCTTGATGTTTGTTAGTGAATGAGATGACGAAGCACTTGTCAATATTGAGGTACATCAAATTATTTCTGCACCAACAAGAAACAACATTTAAATCTTTCTGTAAAAGATCGCAGTCATCACGAGATTTTATTGTTTTAAAAATTTTTAAGTCGTCGGCGTATAAAAGACATTCACAAGATATGTTCATTATGAGATCGTTAATGAATACAACAAATAACAACGGCCCCAAATGTGACCCCTGAGGCACTCCAGATGGTACGTCAGTGGGAGATGAGGTGTATCCCCTCAGGGCCACCAATTGGCTTCTTTTAATTAAATAAGAGGTCAACCAACGAAGGAGACTACCCTGAATACCATAGGAAGCGAGTTTGATGCAAAGTAATCTATGATTCACTTTGTCGAAAGCCTTCGAGAAATCTGTATAGATAGAGTCAATCTGGCCACCCGAGGCGAAACTCCTACACAAGTAATTTTTATATACTAAAAGATTAGTTACGGTTGATCTACCTTTTATAAAGCCATGTTGACTTTCAGATATCAGAGGCCTAAAATGACAGTATAACTGAGTGTATACTATCGATTCGAAGAGCTTTGCAAAACATGACAATATACTTATGGGTCTATAATTTTCGCACCTAGACTTGTCACTGTTTTTAAAAATGGGAACAATATGAGCTATCTTCCATCGATTAGGAAAGATTCCATTTGTGAGAGATTTATTAAATAAAATGCTTAATGGTGTGCATAGCTCTTTTCTACAACGTTTGACAAAAGATGGGGGTATTTGGTCGGGACCAGCTCCTTTACTTATATCGAGATGTTTCATTTTCGTCATTATTTCTGTCTCAGTAATATGAATATGGGCCATAGAATCCATAACACCTCCCCCAGTCGACTGGTGATTGTCGTTAGATATATCAGAGGATTGATCCTGCTGATGATCTGTTTCAAATACCGAGGTAAAGTAGTTTGAAAACAGCTCACAGACACCCTGTCCAGTTGAAGAAAAAGAGTTGCCAAATTGCATGACATATATATCTACCCGCCACCTTCAGACAAGAGTACCGTAGAGGACGAGAACGGAGCACCATATGACCCGGTCCTTACAAGCATCACTCACTTCTTTAACATTCTTAGCTTTTTCATATACGCTCGCCGGTTCATAGGGCCTTTTGATAAAACACAACTATTTGATGATAGTAGATGAGTGTTGGCTTTCCTCAACCACTACATCCTACTATCTGTATTATACGCATATATAGCAAAGTCATTGTGTCAATACATAACGAAAATCAGTTAATAAAACCACAATTTACTATCAATGTATATAGGAAATGTCTTATTATCCGTCTTTTAACAGAAATAAACAGCTTACCACCGATAATGCATGTAACAAATTGCATACATGTTGCAGATGGCGGGCATTCGCCAGCGCCAGTTCGTATAAAATAATCGATAGAGGAAGTAGTACAGATCAAATTACCTGTAAATTTGACTTTAGCAAAACAACCCCTGAATCTATTAATTATAAAATTGCGTATAACGCACTCATCCGTTTATAAACTATCCCAACAAATTTGAACTCGACAAATTACTTATAGCGAGCCATTTTGTTTTGTACGATTCACTTATCTACAATGTTTATAATTAATTCTTACCCATAAAATATTAAAATGAGGATGTGATATGTAATATGTAAACATATCGTTAACAAATAATTACAGCCTCCAAGAGAAACGCACGAACTATACTCGGCATGGTCACGTGCCAAAACAAACGCTTAATTGTTGGTTAATTGCCTATCAGCTATCAGTTAAATATCTGTAACCTTGTCACGACTTTGGCTTTGTAATCATAATCAAGCCCACTCGTTTAAAAATTTTCCATTTGTATAATCGATGTTGTATTTGCTGTAGTTAGGAGAATTAACTCCGAATATTATAATATATAGTCCACCCTTATGTACTAAAAGCACCCAAAATCGAAGAGCATGAATGAAGAGGTTGAAGTGTGCGGAATAAGCGAGAGGTATGTTTGGATCAGTGCATCTGGCGTTCCATAGTCTCTGTCTAATGGAAGACAGGCATGATGATATGTATGTATGTATACTAACCTCGTTGATTTATGATATAGTTAGTTATTGGTGGCCGGAAAGTGGCAAAGCTCGAACGATACTCCCCTTAAATAGCTCCTACTACGCTTCACATTACGCGGGCGGTATGCATATGTGAAGTCGTGATTAGCATAATAAGTGCCCGATTCATACTTCCAAAAATACGAGTAAGTTACAGACAGTCGTACATAGGTCAATGGTCAAATGGTACAATCTCCTTTACAAGGAAAAAAAACATTTACTTAAACAAGCTAAATTACAGATGATTAAATTTCAGAATGTACAACATGTACACAATATTTGAGTTCTGCCAGTAAAGTACCAGTCTCAGTCTATGTTGTAGACAACTTTAGCCACAAACCAGATTTTCAGACAGATATTTTTTACTTCCACACAAATTGGACACCAAGTAAAACAAAATTATGTTCAAAGTTTACATAAGAACATAGACGGGTCATGGGGGATACATTAACATAGTGTCCATTCATTTTACTAAAGGTACCCTTCACCACATACCCATAATACGTACACTCAATAAAGACGTAAAAGAAATAAAATATAGCAACATTCAAAACTTAGCGTAATTCAATAATTGCAATTGTTTATTCCAGTATTGCACCCCGTCGCTTGCCACCGGGGTGGCCAATGCAACTAGCTTAGTTTCATATACCACTCCATGCTATTTACTGTGGTATCATATTATTGAAATTAATATCATTGGCACCATAATCGACCCAATAGCAAGTATTGGTGTTTGCCTCTACAGTGACAAACTAGAGGGTGGCATGCAGGAACAAATATTAGTGCATTGGCAACCCCAGTGGCAAATGAAACGATTTCGTAGCTTTGGCCACCCGGTAGCAACTTGGGGGGTGGCCTACAGGAAAAAATATAAGTGGCGTTGGCCACCCTATTGGTAAATGAAACGATTTCGAGGCTTTGGCTACCCTAGTGCCAAACTGACGGGTGGCCTACAGGAATAAAGGATAACAATTTGGAATGTGAAGCGCAACTGAATAAATGTAAAGTATAGTATCACTTCCTATTTGTAATACAATATCCAGCATTATTACGAATTATGAAAAATCGGCCAAGTGCGAGTCGGACTCGCGCACGAAGGGTTCCGTACCACTATCTATAAAAACGGCAAAAAAATCACGTTTGTTGTATGGGAGCCCCCCTTAAATATTTGTTTTATTTTAATTTAATTATTTATTCTTAAAGTGAATATATAACTAAATATTCCGTGGATATTTCAAGCGTCTACCTGCTGCCGTTATCAATATCCAGCAAAAACGAGCAAAAAAATCACGTTTATTGTATGGGAGCCCCCTTAAATATTTATGTTATTCTATTTTTTAGTATTTGTTGTTATAGCGGCAACAGAAATACATCATCTGTGAAAATTTCAACTGTCTAATGGTTCATCATGGTTCGTGAGATACAGCCTGGTGACAGACGGACGGACGGACGGACAGCGAAGTCTCAGTAATAGGGTTCCGTTTTACCTTTTGGGTACGGAACCCTAAAAATGACCTAACCTTATTAGTAGACATGTGATTCTGCAATGACTACTTCGAGTATGTGTAATAAAAGTTATCCAAATTTCGAAAGCAGTGGAAAACATTTGGAGTTGGGGCTGATGAGTACGGTGGGTGACGAATGGGTGGGAATTACCAGTTGTAACTCCTATAGTTTTGAAACGATTCATTGTGTGGTGACTGAATGGGAGTAGTCGTATCGATTTTGATTGTTTGACAGCTAAGTTCTTAGTTACTGTAGTAATGATTTCAGCAGGCTGTAATGATTTCATTACGATCAAATATCTTCAAGGCGTTTTCGTGTTGTTGGACAGTCAGTTCATACAACAACTACTTGGAGGGTTATTGTGTTCCTGCGAGTAAGTGAAATCACCAGTAAGTTATTAAGTCGGTTTGTTTGCAGCTGTAGTGGCAGCATTCTAGCGATACTACCAGTACTGTAAACATTCATAAGCTACGGTATCCACTTTATGTATGGCGGACCGTAACATTGTATGTTTTATGAACTTCGAATTCTAAGTAAAATGAGCAATACATCCCTTTCGACAGGGATACCTTTGTCGTTTGGCGAGGTGCACGCGCAGGTGAACAATTTGGATCCTAAAAGTATTGTATACATTAGAGACAAAATAAAAGTATAGACGTAGCAACCATGTCAAGGTGCAAAGCTAACAGGCTCGCATTCCTATAAAAACTGGTCCCGGGACTGCGCCGGTGGTCGCGCTATTTAAGGAGTGCCCGCAGTCTAGTGGGGCTGCCATCCGAATATTGATAAATAACCCGCGATAATCTTAATGACGTTACTTATTATTAACACAAAATAAGGTGAGATATTAAGCCATCTATTAATTTGTGTTACTAGTATGGAATGCTATATATTTATATCTTTACGCTAAGTCCCTTGCGAGGCAGGCAGACAGGTTCGTGAGCCAAATAAATGACTGTACCTTACACACGTAAAATTGATATAACTAATGAACGCTTGGTACACCTAAATTATAGTTCGCGCAAACCCACCAGGGAATTGCTGTTTGGCTGTGGTTTTCCGCGAGGTGGAGTAACTTCCCCAGACTAGCTTTATCGATGAGCTCTACGTCTCTTAAAAACACACAGGCCAAGACAAATAGACATATTTATGTACATAAATGTTTGTCCTGTGGGGGAATCGAATCCACGAGCTTTAGTGTAGGGCTCCTGGCATCACCTGGTATTCTCGACTTCTACATCCTTCCACTTACGCGTTACAGAATACTCTGCAAGGTAAATCTACCATGTTTACTAGTCGTAATAATAGCTAATTTCATTGTGATGAAACACAAAACAACATCAAACCAAAAAGGAAGTATAATTTGAGATGATCTATACACCTATTACCAGTCCTATTACACATTCGGAGCGCGTCTGCTAGCGTTCGTACGAGTACTTCGTCTAATAGGTACTCAATGAAATTTGTTACCTACACAAATTTCGACAAATTACTTTTTTTTATCAACTACCTACGTAGATTCATATTATCACAGATGTGCCAGAGTTACACGCGTGTCATTGGTGCACCGTCCCTGCAGTAAGATAACTATTTTTAAATTATTTTTGAATCTCTTAGTATAAATAATTAAATTAAATAAAGGCGATGATCATTTTTTTAATGTGACAGTGAGTATATTTGTATAGCAATCCAAATTTACTGCGAGCGAATCCGCGGGTAAAAGCTAGTATTCCATATAAATAACAGAGACAGGGTCGCATCAAATTAGCCCGTCTGGAGAAATGCCTCCACCTCACAGAAAACCGCAACCAAAAAAAACCCCCCTGGAGGGTTGTTGTATTCGCGTAATTGAATTTACCAGTAAGCTCTAAGGAGTAGCAATGGTGGCATCGCGCCAGTAGCATTTAATGTATTGCAAGCATTAATTGCTCCGGTAACCGTTTTACAGGCGGGTTGTATGCTTGTATGCCTCCTGACGTTGTGTAAAAAATAAATCGCGTACGCATCATACAAATGTCGCGAAAATGAAAAAGTATGAATTTATTCAAAAGCAAAAACCAACAATTTCCTAAGTTCCAAGTGTCTAATATGTTAGAATAGGTTTAGTATCCATGTATCAATTAATAATCACTAGAAAACTGGTAACGGGGAAGTATATAAATCTATTTACTGCGTTTATACCTGATTTACGACTACCTTGGTGCGACTTTTCAAGGACAATCTATATTCCGATATACAAAGATACCATCAGTTATATTTTAGTCACATCGCGTAAACTTATGCATTCAATCTCACAATCTGTTGGCAACTTGCAGTTCTATAAGCGGAACATCCGGCTTGAGAGAATATTTATCACTCTACTTGATTTGCGCAATTATAATGACGGCCAAGACAATAATACACCACGTAGGTATAATTACGGTCGACCCACAATCTATCTGTTTCCCGAAGACTAAATACAAGTATTAAATATATCTATAAAATAAGAAGAAGCTTGCTCCGTTGGTTCGGATAGGAGGAAAGAATGCAGGAAGAAAGAATTACGAAACAGACATACAACGTTATGTAAAGGATAAACATGAGATTGTATTGTTTGCGGATGATACCTCTTTGACATTCAAAATTAATAGACAGTTAGGTAATTATGACGAAGTTAACGATGCTCTCTCTAAAGTTATGCATTGGTTTAATGTTAATAATCTGCTTTTAAATGATAAAAAGACTAAAGTAATTAAGTTCTCAACACCTAATGTAAGACAGGTGACTACCAATGTACATGTTAATGGAACTAATTTAGCCCCTGTGGAAACAACTGTGTTCTTGGGTATAACAATCGACTCCAAACTACAATGGGGCCCACAAATTGAAAAATTATCAGGAAAACTAAGTTCTGCAGCCTATGCAGTGAAAACTATTAGACGGCTCACTGATGTTGATACGGCTAGAATAGTTTATTTCAGCTACTTTCACAGTATTATGTCATACGGAATTATTCTTTGGGGTAACTCCGCGGACATTAACACCATCTTTTTATTGCAAAAAAGATCCATAAGAGCTATCTACAAACTTGGTCCCCGGGAGAGCCTTAGAGAAAAATTCAAAGAAATAAATATTCTAACGGTCGCATCGCAATATATCTATGATAATCTTTTGTATGTCCATAAAAACATAGACTCATTTTGTAAAAAGAGTGATGCGCATAACATAAATACTAGATATAAGCATAATCTTGTGTTACATCCAAGCCGTCTCCACAAAATAAGTAATTCTTTTATGGGGCAATGTATACGGTTCTATAACAAACTTCCCAGCAATATAAGAGAATTGTCAATAAACAAATTTAAAACTACCATTAAAGCCAAATTGTGTAGCAGGGCATATTATAAAGTATCTGACTATATTAATGATAAAAATGCCTGGGATGGAGTCGATCCAATTATAATGTAATTAATAAATTATGTAAATTTGTTTGGATACCAAAAGAGGGATGCCTGAGTTTTTTGGCAGTATTTTTATCAGTGCTCACCTAGTCATGAACTGCACGGTAGGGAAAAAAATTGTGACGATTCCAAACAAATGTAGCCATTTTTACGGAATAAAAAGATTTTGACTTTGACTTTGAACGCAAAAGTAGAAGTATGTAGGAGCCGAGGAAGGCCAAGACTTATGTACCATGATCAAATTTACCTTGTTTTATCAAAGGGTAATATCAGGAGACTTAGAAACTGGCGAGCGTGCATGAGACGAGCAATGAATGTTAGAGAAGCGAGTGAGGTGTGCAAGGATCGAGTTATGTGGCGTTCGGTACTCTCTGCCTACCCCGCAAATGATTTGGCGTGAAGTTACAGATATAAAGATTACATTTAACATATTTTCTACTTTAGACTCGGTTTCGTGTCGTGTCTTATGGTCGCGTCTGTTTAGAATGTGACTAAATAATCCACAAATATACCGTATTTATTCACTGTAATGATTTTGGCATCAATAAAAATCAATAAACTTATGATATTCGTTTAGAAAATTATTGAAGTCTTTCTTCAACAAAGTTGAAAGATCATGTAGTAATTCGCAAAGAAAAATAACAGCATCTGCTAGTTGCTTTTAAAGCTTATATGTTTTTTAGAATCCTGTACCCGATGAATATCAACGGGGCTATTAATAAGCCTGCGCTATGCGTCTGGCCTGACTTGAAGACCCGTTATGAACTTAAAACTTAGAGCTTCCCTTGAACCATTTAAAAAGCAGACTGAACATTTTAGAAACATTGTATTATTATAGAGGACTAACAACAAATGGGATAAATAATTAAAAATAAAAACAGTTTACATACCTACCAAAGAAAGCGTATGTATCAGGGCTGTATCTTTTGAATGCTATTAGGTAGAGATTTGAAATTTTTACAGATGTTATTACTTTGACCGCTTTAACGAAAAATAATGATAACAAAATGAAAGATTCAAAGCGTTCCTCATAAAACACACATAACACGTCTTTTACGGCATTTTTACACCATGGTACGGAACCCTTTAGTTGCGGGCCTGACTCACACTTGAACGGTTTTATTATTTGCTCCATTATAAAACCGTCAAACTACTCGTAAGTGTGAATATAGTGCAAACCTAAAGTAAAACAAGCTCGCATTAAGGATTTTATTGTGTGATAGAAATCAGTGCGCAAGCCCGAATGGAAATCAACCGGTTTCATATTTTTACTTGAGACATGTGAATCTGTACATAAGAAAAAATTTACTGACTGACATATGTATCAAGGCACAGCTCAACTCTGGGTAGTTAGATATATGATTTTTTGCATACAGTAGCCCTTAGAAGGCGCAACCAGTAACCAAACCAGAACTTTAACCATCCATTCCTCAAAGAGCATAATTTCATAGAACTAGTGAATGTATTAGGAGGCGTTCTCCTGTGCCTACCAATAGTAAGTCTTCCATAAAAACCCTTGGAAAATAGGGATACGCAACAAGGTGCATGTTGTCCACGACTCTTTAAAATACACAATGTTTATATTTTTTTTTAACTGGCTACATCATCGGATAAATCATACGAATTGATCACAACGTTATTTTTAATAGTACGCGCGTGTTTTACTGCGTCCGTATTCATTTGTAAGATGTTAAATATGGTGGTAATTATGGTACATTTATGTGATATAATGATGATGGTAAATGTAATCATAATGATAACCGAACCGGAACTTTAACCATCCATTCCTCGGAGAGCATTATTTCCTAGAACTAGTGAATGTAAATGCGCGGGCGTATTGACGTAAGGAAGGTGGGTATAAGGATACATTCCTTACGGTTGGCTAAATTAGTAGAAATAAATATAATTATATATATTATAGTCTATTCTAAACTTTAATTTTTAATGGCTAATACAGCCAGATGTGAAGACTCTTTGAATATAATCTAACTTCAAAATCTGAAAAGATTGGTTAGATTTGGAATGATTATATTGCATATTAGTACTTACAGTATATTTATGTAATTTAGTAGCGTACCGAATAGACGTTGTCCTGTCCGAAAAAATAATAATTTCCTAGAATCCTATTGCAGCGCCACCTACGGAGTCTAATTGTAAGATCTAAACCATACAGGAATCCACTCAAACACAAGGCTTCGGCTTTATATATATATATATATATATATATATATAGTATATATTCTTTTGATATCCACCCAGAGAATGAAGATCCGACCTATTATCCGATGGTCCCTAGTTCGATTCCTGATGTGGGGGGTATATTAAATTCGTGTTTTTCAATATATGCAATTTTTTGTAATTGTCACATGCCTAACCTAAGAATGGTCTAGTCCCTCAGGGTTGCGGAGGTCGAACGGTCGCCCTGTGTTAAAAACTAGTATCTTCGCCAAACCCTTAGACTTATGTAGCGGACCTCACCAATCATATTGGATTAGGAAACTGGAAACGCTGGGATGAAGTACTCTTTCGAATCGAAATCCACCAGAGCGTATCCACTCACACTGGAAGAACCAACGCATTAAAATTTTGTAAACAAATGAAATAAAACAAATCCATTTTCACTGTTGAATATTATAAACGCCGAAATTGAAATTATAATGTACATTTTGTTAACACAGCAACATTTGATCCCAAATCAGTCTGCTTTTGAAATGTAGGACAGATATGAATGACAAAGTCATAGGTCTGTTTGCAACGAACAATGCCCTTTTCCTTGTAGATAATATTAACAATTCAGTATTATTATTGGCCTATATTTTAGTATGGAGCGGCTATCTGGAATTCCAAGAGGCAAGTCAGAAAGCAGGTGGTCACAGTCACGATCCAGCCTGGCATGATAATGTGCAACACCGAGCACAGTTAAGCGCAACATCTGTACTTGTAGTGAAACTAGTTTCTTGCTAACGAACCACACCCAAGTATGTACGAGTATATTCTCTCTAAAAGCACAGATATTAATCCCTGTTCATTGATACGCGGGAGCGAGGATATGGATCCCGCACGTGGATGCGTCTTCAAGAATAATGATATAATGTACACCCCCGCCGCAATTCGATTGGGATTATTGTAGCCATAATTATCATATCTGGGCGCTACTTCCGGCAGACGGTGGCTTGCTACTCTCACTGGATGGATCGCCGAAATTATAGGATAAAGCGGCCGCGGGCGACACAGATGCGAGTGACTCAGAAGTGTAGAGAGATATGTTGCTATTTCTCTAAAGTTTGAGTATACTCTGATTGTTATTGTGTTTCCTAAAATGAAAGGGAATTCCGAACCTAAGCTTCGGAATAAGAAACGGAGCTGCTGAAAAAGGTAAAGAAATCGCAAAAATATAAATAAAACAGTAATATGCGGGCCGCGCAAACATCCATCGTTCAGTTGTGGAGGAAAGCCGCTATAAACTTGTGTCTGAAATAGAGGGTACTTTAACCAAAATATCTGGACTGGCGGCGGCTTAACTTGGCCGAATTCAACCCCTCGAAGACACAAGTTTGCGCGTTAAACGCTAAAAATCTCCATTTGCTGAGGTTCCTATATTTCAGAACACACCTCTTACCGTCACTAAAAGTATTACGATGCTTGGCGCTGAGATATCCAGTGAAGTTCAATGCCGAAGTCACCTGGAGGACAAGGGCAAGCTGTCGTCCAAAAAACTTGGTGTGCTCAACAGAGCAAAGCAGTAGAAGTACCTACTGCTCTACTGTAGAGTTACTTCAGCGCGGGGCAAAGACTTATGTTGTATAAGTCTCAAGTCAGACCGCACTTGGAGTACTGCAGTCACCTTTGGGCGAGAGCACCTGGATACCAGCTTCGACCAAGTAATTCGATTCAGAGATGAGCTGTGAGAATTGTCGACGATCCTAAGCTTACACAAGGTATTGAACCCTCAAGTTTAAAGAGAGATTTTGCCTCCCTTTGTGTGTTCTACCGATTGTACAACAGGTTGTGTTCTGAAGAATTATTCGATATAATGCCGTTTATTAACCGTAAGCGAAAAATGCAATGGCTGACTCCAGGTCAAACGCCGCAACAGTGTCCTAAAGCAAAGCTTACCAATAAAAAGATAATGGTAACTATTTGGTGGTCTCTTCATGACGTTATTTACTATAGCTTTTTCGGGTCTGGTCAAGTAATAACAGCAGATGTTTACTGTATCAAACTTCGAACCATGATGGCAAAACTGGCAGTGAAACAGCTTCGACTCGTGAATCGATCTTCACCATTATTGTTTCATAATAACGCAAGACTGCACGAGAAAACGTTGTAACTCTACAGGAGCGGCAGTTAGAAACCATACGTCATCCTCCGTACGCGCCAGACCTTGCTCCAACTGATTACCATTTTCTTCATGATTTAGACAATTTTTTCTTTACAGGAGATTGTACAAAATGTTTTCACACCGTTTGTGGAATCTAGATCCTCAGAGTTCTATCGCAAAGGTATAAATAAATTTCCGATTAGATGGCAGCAATGTATAGATATGAGGGTAAATATTTTGGTTAAATAAATGTGTTAAATGTTAGAGAAAAAAACCATTTTAATTTTTCAGTACAACTCGGCAATTTTATACTTTAACCCTTAATACTAGGGTCCGGTCATAGCTCATTTCTGTGAAACCCTCACATGTATAAACTTTTCGTCTTCCTATGTATACAATTTCGTAAAAAATATTCTGCTGAACGGTTTAACACGTGAAATTTGGTTTTATATTTTATGCCTTAAATCGGGTTTATGATGCAATAAACCTGATACAACTGTTCACTTGAACATACGTGTTTTTCTATTATTTTTTTCAACATTTGATGGTTATTAAGTTATTAATTTCATTTTTAACTTAGCTATTAATTTATGTTACATTCATAATTTACGTTCTGTTTTGATTATCAATAGAATATAACCAAATAACCTATCGCCTAATTGTTTCCGTCAATACGCAATACTTAGACCACAACGCACGGGGCTGCTTGATTTTCAAGTAAGGTTAAAGAAAAGTAGATGGAGGACGCTTGAACTTTGAGTACTAGGTAACTGATAGACATACGTACATTATACACTTCTTTTGTATGTATCTAAATACATGTAACTACTATACCTTCACGGCAGGCCCCTTGCGATGCAGGCAGTGAGAACCGAGCGTCATTCATAGCTCACTTTATGTACACTATACAGTTATAATACAAAGGAAACAAGAAACAGATATGCTCATATGAACACAAATGTTCGTTTGGTGCTGGAATCGAATCCGCGACCGCAGGTGCTAAATGAGACGCTGAAACACTGGGCTCGTCAATAAAACATTTACACAGAAAGCTTTAAATACGTTTATGAAAACATTGGTTGTCATTATTAATATAGTCAATGGGTAAAATATTTAATTTATGGCCCTAATAACCTCACTGCGAATACGAACATTTCAACGTATCTAAGCCTCGGGCAAAGTAATTTATACGAGTAATGGATTAGTTGTTAATGTAAAGAGTTAAAATACACTTGTTACTTGTTCTTAACAGTTATGCTTAATTATTATTTTGTCATGTAATCAATCATACCACTTGTAATGTAATATTTCTAGACAGCAAGGTGGATGTTTCTACTTGGTCACGGTATGTCACACATCAAAACATTTTTTTTGAACTAAACACATCAACGATGTTTTAGCTTATTCAGAAAAAAATATATTATATATTTTAAAGTATTCATCATTTACATATTTGGATTTATATACATATTTGTAATTATCACTAGATCAGCGGTGAAGGGAAACATCGTGAGGAAACCCGCACGTCCTAGAAATCATAGAGGTCAAGTAATAGTATGGGTACCTACCGTTCATATCAATTAAGTTTCCATACGACGCTATACGGTCGGAAAATAGAGAATTATATGCATACATATCATCACGCCTGTCTCTCATTGGAATAGGTAGAGACTATAGAACTAAGATGCGCCGATCCAAAGATACACTTCACGCGTGCTCTTCGATTCCGGGTGCGTTTGATTAATGAATTGATTTAAATTAATATTTTTAAAATGAAAATAATGGTCGGGTAATGGGTTAGATATTTTAGCGGTTCGCGAGAAAATTGAGCGCAAAATTTCGTTTAGGTACGTACCCACAGACTTATACACACACACACATATACATATATATATATATAGAGAACGCGGCTAATCTTAAAAATCAAAAGGCCTTGAAATAAACAATTCAACAAAATATTTATTTTAAATTTTCAGACAATTCCAATAACCACTCCTAGCGAAGTAAAGAACAATAACTTTAATTTATTAATCAATCTTACAAGTTGCTTGCATGCTAGTAATTCCACGCCATGAATAAAACGCGTATATCTTTTAAAAAACAAATTCCAACGAATAAAAATTTCAAAAATGTTACAACGCGTTATAATACAATACCAGTAAATGTGTAATATTAGATATACATTCGATCGAAACATATGACCCTATCGTCTATCACGCTTTGTGTACACGGACAGACACTAAACATTAATGTTAGACACAACGACATTATTCATACCACTACGTTCAGATTCCCATCAAAGGAACCTGACCAAATACGATATTGGAACCCTAAACAGGTATTTTCTCTAAAATAAAATGGGCAACAAATCGGTGCTGCTAATTTCTTTGGTTGGTCGGGATCACTTACCATTAGTATTTTCGTTTGCGAACCCTTGTATAAAAAACTTTACTTTCTAGTCACGTACACGGAAAATGTTTAGACTGGTAATTTATGAATGTGAAATAAAATCAAAGTGAGTACAATCTCTACAACTGGGAAGGTAGTGGTTGATTTAATTTTGTTATCATATCATCTTTAACCACTACAAATGTCATATCACTAATCTTGCAAAAATCCGGTTTAAACCTACATAACCACTATACAGATAAGATCAGATAATGTGCAATGTCAATGAATGACGATGGACTTCATTAGCTCAGAATATTTTGTGCCTGCTATTGGATACCATAAGCCTCGTCGAATCAGAGATAGGAGTAATTGGCGATTATTATCTTTAAACACATATCAATTAAAAAAGGGACAGTGAATTAGTATTATGTTAGTAGTAGAGTTATTTTAACTACCTCAAAAACGGAGGTTCTCTATTCGTCGCGCATATTTTTTATGTATGCGTAGGTACTTTCGATCTCTCGAACAGTGATATCTCGGAAACGGCTCAACGGATTTGGATATTTCTTGCAACGGTGTTGTGTTAAATCAAATATTACAAGATGTCATAAAAACCAGTTGAGAATGCGCAAGCTTGCATTTCCAGAGGAACACCTGGCTCGTCAATTACATAACAATTCAATTTTTTTTTTTAAATGTCGGCCATTTTGACCATGTTCCTTAAGAGATAGGAACGGTGTTCCTGAACATTCCTATTCTACTTTTTTATGCTGAATCCGAAAAGTCAAAATTCGAATATTCGTAAAAAAGCGACAGACAAACACATAGACAAACGCACAGACAAACATATAGATTTCATATAGGAACGGTGTTCCTGAAAACAACAACCGACTTTCTTATGTCTTTGTTTTGTTTATAATCCGTTTGTGATTTTTCATTCATGAGGTCTAGTTTTGACGATAAACTAAAGTTACAAAATATAAAACTTTTGCATAAAAGTGGAAAGTTGAAAAGTGAAACCTACTTCATTGCAATCACACCAGTAAAAACCAAGCACCCAAAGCTATGGCTCTTTTCAAAAATGTTGTCCATAATATTAAGTTCCCTGTATTGATGGTGTCGAAACCCCGTATTAGGAATTGTCCTCAGCAATCACCTTCAAAAGCCAATAATTTAAAGGACATCAACCTACATGATGCAGCGTAGCATATGGACCGAGAGGCTATTGTAATGTAGGTCTGATATCCTGCTGAGAAACCAAATGTTGCATACCAATTCACTGAAATAAAAATTATACGAATATTGTTAACGTACATAAAGTTGTTCGTTATCAATTTTATATTATATCACAAAGATGAAATGCATCAGATCAAACAACTTCTCGGAACACAATCCATTGTACAACCAATAGATCCCACGCTAAGAAGCAAAGTCTCACCTTAAACTTAAAGACTCAATACACCAAGTTTCTTGGCCGCGTTTGGAAGTTTTAGGTGCGTTTGAAACTGAACTTCGCTTGAGATCTCAACACCAAGAATCCCTATGCTATTAGCGATGACTAGAGATGTATTCTGGTATTGATGGACAACATCAAATTGTAAATTAAACATGTGAGTAGTTACATTATACAAATGTATTTAACAATTAGCAAGCTGTGTGGCAGGAAACCTTCGAATCTTTAATTTCTTTAGTCGTTACAGTTAGATCAATTCTCAAACATTGGCTGCCTATCCACGAGCTAATTGTGAAAGTCTAATAAGTTTAGGAGATTCGAACCAGTAATTAGTCTGTAAATTCATCGAGATAGGATTTTTCTGCAACGTACAATCTGTGCACATTGCGACATCCGGACTATTGTTTTTTTTATTTTAATTATTCATCGACATTCAAACTTACTTGTATTGTAACTGTTCAATGATAATTTGCTTTGCATGCGTTTAATATTTTATGCATTTTATGTGCTCATAATGAGATCAATCTACTGAACTGATGTATGCAAATTGAGCGTGCAATTATGTCACGTGAACATTTGCTGGCATGTCGCGAAACAACGCGAGATATACGCATACAGTCAACGATGTTGGCGTATGTGTAAAAACTGGCCGGCGACAGCGCCGTGAATTCATAGGCGCGATTCATAGGTTACCTACTCAATAAAATGTCTATATTGTCACAATAATAGCATCAAAAGAAACGTGCGACCGCGCCGTAATTGTGGAAAAACAATGTGTTAATAATTGATGTACTTATTTACAATAATGTGAAAAATAACGGGATCTGGTCTAATTGTGACAGCTTTCTAATTAACAAAATTTATGAAAATTTACTAATAACTAAAACGGCTAAAATAAAAAGACAGGCGGTGCATTAGCAGGATTTTTTAATTGCAAATGTAAATCATAATACATATTTCTAATTTATCATAAAAATTTAAAAATAGTTTTCAACTACATTAACAGGACATTTCATAGGAAAAAATACCTTCAATATTAATTATACGAGTATTTCGTGGAAATCTAACGACTCGCTATGTCTCTCAGCGTGGTATACTTATGTATAACATACGATTCCCTGTAACGGGCGATTCATTTTGAGGTACTTTTTTGTTTTTTTGACAGATAACGCGCGAGTCGTGACAACTGTCATGTCATCACCTTTGTTCTGTATAGTTTGACATTTTATTACGGAAAGACTTAGGCCGGCACAGCATCTATAAATTAATCAGCTGTATTAGAAAATTAGCATTCCAAGAGGAATGTGTTTCGCGCACTTAGAACAACTTATTATCTACATAATCGGCACATTTCTGGCTTAACGGATATATCACTAAGCAAATGTGCCGTATATGGGCCGAAGAACAAACCTAGAGATTTAAAAGCTGCCATTACATGAAGATAAAATAAGGATTTTCTAAGAAACTTGTGAAATCGTTCAATATAATTGAAGCCCGCGATCTCCAGGACATTTGGTATCACGACACATAAAACCATGGCTTTATTGCGTGAACAATTCGTTGAACAGTTATTTCGAGCTTCGAACCGGTGAATTTGCCTCCTAGTGATATCACATTTTTAACTTTGAGGCTATGTAAAGACCAAAGTTGTGAAAAGTTGGGTAATATTGAGAAATTGTAAGCCATTATTAGTCGATTTATTCTCCAAACACAACTCGAAAATGCTCGGGCACGTCATCAATGATTTGAATTGCAGAATGAACCATGTTAATCGCATGTAAAGAATGTTTTTGTATGACAACCAAGATAATCTGATAAAACATTTTTGTGCATTATTTTACTTTTCATTACTATTTTATCAGGCGATGTCAGGAGCCCTAGGAACCGGCAAGCGTGAATAAAAAGAGGTATGAATGTTAAAAGCGAGGCGTGTAAGGATCGCGTCTTATAGCGCTCGGTCCTCTGTGCCTACCCCGTAAGTGACCTGGCGCAAAGATATACTCATAGATAACTCATACACATTTTACTTTTTAATGAATACCTTTTAATGAATCCCATTATAAGATAAAGAAGTAGCCGATTGAATGTCTGTCTGAGCATTAGACCATAGAGTTATTTACATTACACAAACGCCATAAACAAGGGAGAGCCACAAGTCACAAGAATTAGGTAATGCGTTACATTTTTGTTGCGCAGCAATTCAATTAATAGTGCACAGAACACGCAATATTACGTCAGGAACACGTCCCAAAGATAAGAGACGGGAAAAACTGCTTGTGAAATACTATCTAACAAACGACCAGTCTACCAAACGCTTTTTTGTGATTCGCCATTGTTACCATTTGTAGCGCGTTGGTGAATTTAGTTGTAGTAACATTTTGTCGTCGTCAAATGCTAAAAAAAAACAAATAAATTGTAATAATGGTTTATTGAAGTCATGAGGGAAAGAACCTGTGGAGAACAGTTGAGGTCGATATTGCGTAGTAATTTAATTCCCCGCTTTGGGTCAGGGGGTGAAGTAGAACGCGCTCTTATTGGCTAGTTTACGGATCAACATTGCGGCACTTATCAGCTTATTAGTTAAAATATTCTACCATTGGTCAGTAGGCGCGAATCGCTGATATTTAGGCGCTACAACACAACGATAATGTGAGCGGGTGTCTTCATTCGCCGAATTTAAAAGCCACGAATGCACCGGTTGTTGCTGCACCATAAAGTGAGTTCTTTAGTCAGTAAGAGTCTGGCATAACCGTCGAAGGTACTTATGAGCGTGCGCTACCTCTTCCCACAGCTTCCGATGGAAACAAAAAAAATGTTACAACTTCAATGTTGGCTCTGTTTCCGGATGAGTTCCGGCATACCAAACACTTTTGTATTCCTTTACAGGGACTAACAAAATTACAAGTCTTTATTAAATATCGCTTCACCTAACTATTTATTGCCAAAACGGGGTTCGATTGTAGCATACATTTCATGACCTATCCATTAGCAACTTATTTGATTTTACGGTATCTTCGAATATTAATCTCTTATATTTCCATCTTAATTGCACGCACAACACAACAGTACACTACCATTGTGCAAAATAATAGTGATTGTGGCGACGACAAAAGAACTTTGACGTAGTATGCAATAATTATAGTGTCACAGAGTGTCACTAAGACGTTATAATCGAGGTAAATGACAACGGCATCATCTGAGGTTACAAGTTCAAGAATAAACATATGATTTCTAAACCATAACTCTGCAAGGCATAATTACGAAAACAACAAACATAAAGTAAAAGCGGGAATATAACAACTTTTTATGGGCTTTGCTGTGTGAGAATAACTTTCTTTACACCAATGTTGTATAAATGTAGGGAAAGTGCAAAAAATCGCAACGCAGTAGCGCAACTGTCGTTTCTTCCAATATAGTAATGTCTATGAAAAATTTAAACAAGACTACATTCTCGAAATATATTTGGAACATAACTTTCATAGGTCTTGTTATTTTTCACTAGTAAGATCCTGTGTGACCATATTCCGGTCCCATCACTGTAAACAATCTATATACAAAAAAAAAATAGAAGGGTTTGTTTGTTACGTCAAAAAGCAGTTTTTTACTTAATGCATACCATTTTTTTTCTTTTATGCAACTTCGGGTGGCATACAAGCATATGCTCAACCTGATGTAAAGCAGTTACCGTAGCCTATGAACGCTTGCAATACATTAAGTATCATTCGCGCGATGCCATTTCTGCTGCTATCACAGGAACTCCTTAGGAGCTTACAGGTGACCTCACTCACACGTAAGATTAAAACAACCCTTCAAACTGTTATTTGGCTGCTTTCTGTGAGGTAGAAGTACTTCCCCAGACGGGCTTATTTTTAAGCATCCTATCTCTCTTAAGACTCAGAGCAAGACACGTAGACATGTTCATGCACACAAATGTTTGCCCTGTGTCCTGTGTGAAACCACTAGCGTCGGTGTGAAAGTAGCGTTATTAACCATGGCGCCACCGAGCTCGTCGTAATACGCGGTACTTATACAAAAAAAATCATTTTTTTGTCTGAATGTCCGTTTGTTCTCTTGGCTAATCTTCAAAACGACTGGACCGCTTTTGACGGGACTTTCACTAACAGATAGCTGATATTATAAGGAGTAAATTAGGCTAATTTTATTTTAGAGTATGTCTCTATGTATCAGAGTTCTGCGAACAAATAGGGAATACCAATTCCACTTCTTATGCATTTGATAATGATAAAAATAGTAAATTATGAACTGATGGATTACCAAGAGCACGTCGTTTGTGTAAGTGGCTGACTATCATCTTAGCAAGCGCACCGCAGCTTATTAACGCTCGCAACACCATGGAATTGTTACTCGCGCGCTGCCAATCTTGTGACTTAAGGATGTTTGGTCACAGTACCCAGTAATTTCTCTGCCATATCTCCCTTCAAACCGGAACACAACTATATACATATAATTACTTGGCAGTAGAAATATGAGAGACAGAGGTACCCATGCAGATGACTTTTGTACAAAGTCTCCCTCTGGTAAAGAAGTGCCTCAAACTTACAGAAGACCGCAGGCAAGTAACTCCCCGGAGGGTTGCTGTGTTCCTGCAAATGAATGACGTTTACTAGTAAGCACCTAAGAAGTTACCGTGTTAACAGCGGGGTTCCAACGCACGAATGATATAATATTGGAAGCGTTCATAGGTTACAGTAGCCACTTTACATCAGACGAACTGTATACTTCTTTGCCTTCCAAGGTTTTATATAATAATGCAGTAATTAAACAAAATACACATGGAATATTTTACACATTTGATATTGATAAAAAATAGTGTACAAATTAGCACCGGTTGCCACAACCAAACGACGAAGAAAAAATCTATAAAGCCACAATTAAATATTGAATGCGGCAACATTGTTGCGGTCACGTGTGCAATTAAATTAAACTCATTGCCTACTGCATTCAAGTGACGTTCGATGAAATGACCATTGTCTGGTGTTACTAAGCCGCGCTCACAGTTCATGCTAGCGTTATAGCTACTCCGATTGTGCGGACGGAGGTACTTATACAAAAAAATCTTTTTTTTGTCTGACTGTCCGTTTGTTCTCTTGGCTAATCTTCAAATTGACTGGACCGCTTTTGATGGGCCTTTCACTAACAGATAGCTGATATAATAAGGAATAAATTGGCTAGTTTCATTTTAGAGAAATAATCAGAGTTATAATTACCCTTATGGCACAGTTTATGTGTGAGCCGTGTAATGCATGTAAAGTTTACCGACAGGACCGAGATAGATTCTATTATAGTTTTCAGCCCGCCTGGGGAAGTACCTCCACCTCACAGAAAACCGCAGCCAAATAATAACTCCCTAGAGGGTGTGTTCCTGCGTGTGAGTGAGGTCACCAGTAAGCTGCCAAGGAGTTGCTGTGTAAGCAGCAGAGGAGGCATCGCGCGATTGATAATTAATATATTGCAAGCGTTAATAGGCTACGGTAACCGCTTCACATCAGGTGGGCCGTATGCTTGTATGCCTCCCGACGTAGTATAAAAAAAATACGCAACATACAATAATGTAATTGTACGATAAATATGCATTATGAAGACTACTCATACATGTTAAAAACATAAAATATATCATCTTCTGCTTAGCGTTATCCCTAATCCATTATGATTGGTGGGGTTCGCTACTTAAGCCTAAGGATTTGGCTAAGATACTTTTAAATGGAGCGACTGCCGTCAGACTTCACAGCTCAAAGCAATAGCTAGACCTTTCTTAGGTTAGATCACACTTTCGAAATATAATTTCTTGGACGTGCGGGTTTCTTCACGATGTTTTCCTTCGCCGCCGAATAAGTGATCATTACAAATATGTACATAAATCCGAAAACAAGAATTTAGTAGTACATGCCAGAATTCGAACCGGTGACCAGTTGGTCAATACCGCCCAGTACGTTATCCAATGGGTTATAAAAACAGGAAATGAATAAATTAAAATTAAACAATTCTTTTACTTTAACCCTTCGAAACCCGGGTGGTCGTATACGTCCGCGAAATGTATGGGAAAACGTATATAACGGGTTCTGACTGAAACAACAATTTTTGAAAACCTAGTTCGGCTATAAGTTCTGTTACAAATGAACATGCATTTTTTTATGAAGTTATGTAATCTTAATAAAACTTATATGTACATATTTATGAACATCCGCAAAAAAAAAATATATATTGTATTCGAAATGGTCGCCTTTGGCTTAGATACAGGCCTTTAATCTGTCTGGCCACGAATCTATGTATTTACGAACTGTTTCCATGGGAAATTTTGCTACTTTCTTAAGAGACACAATGCCGGCCGTCACATGTCACAGTTTTATCCAGAGAATGTTTAAGGCTCCTAAGAAAGACTTTAAAACCCAAAAAAACTAGTCAGCAAGACAATCTCAGTATAAATGGACAATCGCAATGGGCATTGCAACTAGTTTTATCTACCCCACTATTGCATTAGTGCGTTTGCTAAAGTGATTGACACTTCTAAAAAACATTCTTTATAATACCGAGATAAGTTTGTTACAAATGTATAACGTAAAAATGTGATCGAATGGTGGTCTTGGCACTTCTATCGTGTATTTGCATATATATATATATATATATATATATATATATATATATATATGCATAGCAAACACGTCGAGAACTTACTGATTTAAATCATGCAGTTGACGTAAGTAAATAAAAGAATTGCGATATACAACAATTCACTTGGCTTCACAATAAGATCTGATGACGTTTAAAACGTACGGAATGTGCAATGTGTTTTTCCAAATGTCATTTGCGCACTGCATATTTTTGCAAACAAAGGAATCAATTATACATAAATAATACATTCATCAAAGTACTCCACGTCACGTGAAAAAGGAACAAGGCGGTACTCAGAACTAATCAAGTGAATCAGGTGTATACATTTCAGATATGTTATTAAGTAATCAAACACACATATGAAATTTCTTATATATCTACGCCTTCGATATGGATTTTCGTTTTTCTTTCGACATTGATATTACAGGGAAACAAAAAATAATTTAAATATACCTATTCATATAGGTAAAAGAAGTATTCTATTCAAGAATATCTTGACATTCTTGACAATATTTTGTTACCCTGTATGACTAATTTAGCTCCACGTTATTGAAAAGCTTAAAATGGCAACTATCGTCTCGTAAAAAATATAGACAATTCTATCGAAAAATCATTATAACTAACAATGTTATATAATGTGCTCTTGGGAGAACTTTTTTTACTTTCTTGTTCATATCTTTTTTGAATACATACGAAGATCATTTGAAAAGTTCTTAGCCTAACATGGTTAAAGTCATTGGTTTTTTTTATAACTACCCTCATTTTGTAGTTACATTATTTAGCAACAAGGATGCACAGTTTATTTTATTCACAGTAACTCATTGTTCGTTTACACGTGATACCGTAAGTCAAGACAGAGCTATTTTTGAAAATGGATAAAATTGAACATCGTGCGGTGATAAAATACCTGAATTTGAAAGGTTTAACTCAAAAGCTATACATGAAGACATGTCTGCTACTTTGGGTGAGTTCGCTCCTTCGTATGCGACTGTTAAAAACTGGGTGGCAGAGTTTAAACGTGGTCGTGAGACCATTCAAGATGAGCTCCGTAGTGGACGGCCTTCGACTGCTTCCACTGACCAAAACAAAGAAAAAATCTGTGATTTAATTTTATCTGATCGAAGATTGACTGTCGAATAGATAGCTAAGACTGTAGGCATCTCATCTGAGCGAACACATCATATAATTACTACTGAACTTGGATTCTCTAAGGTGTCTGCACGGTGGGTACCGCGACTGCTTTCAGTGGAACAAAAACTCAACCGACTCACAACTTCTCGCGACTGTTTAGAGTTATATGAAGCTGACCCAATAGAATTTGTTGAAAGATGTATAACCATGGATGAAACCTGTGTTCACCACAATACACCCGAGACAAAAGAACAGTCGAAACAATGGAAAAGAGCAGGATCGCCCACCCCAAAGAAGGCAAAGGTGGTTTTATCGGCGGGCAAAGTCATGGCATCCGTTTTTTGGGATGCAAAGGGTATAATTCTCGTGGATTATTTAAAAAAGGGTGAAACAATAAACTCCGATTACTATTGCAAACTGTTGCGTCGTTTGAGAGAAGAAATCAAAGAAAAACGTCCAGGTTTATTGAGAAGAAAAGTCTTGTTTCAGCAGGACAATGCGCGCGTTCACACCTCTGTGTAATCCATGGCAGAAATCCATCAATGTGGCTTCGAATTGTTACCTCATCCCCCATATTCACCGGATTTAGCATCGCCCGACTTTTATCTGTTCCCAAAGCTGAAAAAATTTTTAGGTGGTAAACATTTTTTTACAAATGAAGAGGTCATAGCCGCCGTGGACGCTTATTTTGAGGAGTTAGACGAAGATTTTTTTAAAACGGGTATCGAAGCCTTACCGGGTTGATGGAAAAAGTGTTTTGAGCTCGGAGGAGAGTATGTTGAAAAATAAAAATAAACTCAAAATCGTGTGGTTTCATTAAGTATGTTAGGCTAAGAACTTTTCAAATGACCCTCGTATAATCTCTTTTACATTTAAGCTCTTCTAGAAAATATCGAATTCTCGAAAGCCAGACAAGCCATCGATTACTCATGTCATATCCAAAATTGGCATGCTACTTGGAAAGCAATTATCGACCATTCGTCAAACAAACACCAATTATTACGTAAGACTAACTGATATTGTAAGAGTTGAGGTCTGCGCACACACAAGATGTAACTTCCACTATTATCCTACTAATATTATAAATGTGAATGTCCGTTTGTTTGTTACGCTTTCACGCGAAAACTACTGAACCGACCAACATGAAACTTTGTACACATATTCTTGGAGGTATCAGAAGTAAAATAGGATACTTTTTATTAAAAAAAAAATATATCAATGCGAAGCCGCGGGTAAAAGCGAGTAATATAATAAAAGTGTAAGTTTTACTTTTATAAAATGTAAAAGGAATTTCACTTTATATAAAATCTAATCTGTATAAATAATTTGATTCTCGCTAATAATGAAAGCTTGGGAAAGTATTTTTATTCCACGGAGATAGTTTACGTATATGAGAGTACAATAGGCTACTTGAAATCCAAATCCGACGACCACGCGATACTTAGGGTGTGTATAATTTAATAATTACATATAATTTGGATGTACGTGGCTCAAGTCACCAGTAAGCTGCTAAGGAGTTGCTGTATTTGCAGAAGAGGTGGCATCGCGTGAGTGATACTTAATATATAACAAGCGTTCATAGGTTACGGTCATAGGTGGGTCGTATGGTTAAATGCCTCACGACATTATATAAAAAAAATAGCATCTTGAGAGTCACAGTCGACCGCACCTACTTAAAAGTATTTAGTAGTACTTTTTAAAGTTAAAGCACGCGGTGCATCCTTCTAATTTGCAAACGAAGCTATGGCTAAAGAGATAAGGCGCCGCAAATAGTCATCTATACAGATAAATATAATTGGAGTGTCTGTTTGTAATATTAAAATAAACCCTTTTTATTAAATGCATATGGATGTATACACATATATGTACCATATACCAAAACATTTTTTTACAATTTTTGTCTGTCTGTCTGTTTGTTCCGACTAATCTCTAAAACGGCTGGACCGATTTTGACGGGACTTTCACTGGCAGATAGCTGATGTAATAAGGAGTAACTTAAGATACTTTTATTTTAGAATTTTTCTTTATTTTTATTAATATATATAAATAAATAATAAAAAAATAACTATTCCGCGCGGACGAAGTCGCGGGCACAGCTAGTCTCACATAAGACTGCAGCTAAATAACAACTCAGTGGAGGGTTGTTGTAGACCAATGAATGATGTTAAGGTCTTGAGCTCTTGCTTTGTTAGCAGCGAGGGTGGCAACATGCGAGCAAATTTACTTCGGATGAACTGGGCCGTATGGTTCTTTGTCTCCCGGCGTTGTTAAAAAAAACTGGATTTCTCGAACTCTCTGGTGTATGTATGTAACCTTAAATCAACGCTAATATTTTTGTTTGTAGAGTATGCAGTCATAACACCATACCAACCGTGTTCCGGTTCATGTTCTAATTAATCCTGTCACAGTCAAAAGTAACATTTTTATAAATGGTTTTGTGTGTGTAACATTCAATTTGTTTTCATTTTATTTGTATTTACAATGGAGCCTACTTTACTTCTTGCTCAATCTTTGTCTTTCACGCAAATAAAAGACGCTGTTTCAAGAGAACAGCCTACCATAGACTTGACATGTTGTAATTATGTAAAACACAATAGATTTATAACGTAACTGTGTTTGCTCTATCAAAAACAAAAATTTTACCAATAATTACTTTTCCAAAATCGATAAACTAAATATCTTTCAAGTACAATCTTCTACACACCTCAGAAGTTCGTGTGAGATGTTTTGTAAGATGAAATACTTGTTTAGTTGAGCTACTTATCAAAACTTCTCTGTATACTAATGTAGCGATTACCGTAGTCAATAAATGCGCGATCCCACCTCGGCTGCTGACACAGCAACTCCTTAGTGGCTTACTGGCAACCTCACTCCCTCCAGGGAGTTGTTATTTTGCTGCGGTTTTCTATGAGGTGCAGGTAGTTCCCTAAAGGGCTACTTTGATGCGCCCTACCTCACCTTAAAGTCATTTTCGCCGGAGATTTCTTTACTGATTCAAGAGGGGAGGCGAAATTGATCTCGAAACATGATGATGGGACACTTACATCCTCTCAGTCGGTATCAATCTGAATCAATCATCAAGCGAACTTTTACTTAACTTTTTTTATACCACTAAGGTGGAAATCAAGCATACGGCCTGCCTGATGGTAAACAGTCCCTGTAGCCTATGGACATTTGCAACACCAGGGGTGTCACTCATGCGTTGCCAACCCTCTAAAAATCTCTTCACGCATTTCTTGAAGAACTCCATGCTGTAGTCCCTTGGAAAAGCCGCGGCTGGGAGCTCATTCCACAGCTTGAGAGTTCTCGGAAGAAAACTTCTCTGGAACCGCACAGTACGCGACCATTGCGGTTCCAGTGTGTGAGGGTGAACTCCCCGCCGTCGGCGAGTGGTGCGGTTATAAAAATTGTGTACCTGTTTACTACACGAGTGATATGAAAACGCAATTTTAAGTAGGTTTCGAAACTTGATCTATAATGCCCCCCAGCACATTATAATCTAAGGCACGCTTCCTCTAGAATAATAATAGTAACATAGTAGGTATGCGCTGTATTTCCCGGTGCATTTCGTAACATCCCGTGACAGATATTTCGTAATCTAAGTGTAGTATTAAAATTTATTTACATGCGATTATTTGAGAGGTGGCCCTTCAAATTCTTACGTTAAGATAGCGGACCAATTAGGAAACACCAAAGCTAGGAAGAAAAGACACTTTTAGCTTTCACTTAACGTACGTTGCTCCGAAAAGTTCACACATATATATTGTGGTATCAACAAATAATATAAATGCCAATAATGTAGAGCTTTAAAGTTAATAGACGGGCACAATATAAACAACGCACGTTTTAAGCCGAACACAACCCTAACGACTCATACCGCCCATTAGAAATATAAAGCAACAGAATAACTTCATAGAGACGTCAAATGATATGAAACTCCCACACACGCACATACGTCTTTATGCTGTACCTAACAAAGTTCGCAGTTAAATCGCTTGTCACGTTTATGAGTACCGACTCAAACAAGAGCGCTAGTAAAACTATCTAAAAATGTTTTAGCATCCAGCCCAAGGTGGATATTGGAAATTCAAAATTTCACCTTCCAACCCTGAATCTACTTAGTTTGAAATACAAGATTAAAAGTACTTATCTGTGTTATTTTAGTTTTTAGTTGCCATCTTAGAGAACTTACCTGTGAACAAACAAAAATAAAACTTAAGTATTAAACATTTTAATTATATCACATATATGTATATTATTCAATCAGCTTTTGATTATACAACTTCCATACTACCATATATGGAATTGTCGGGCAAAGGAATGTCTTGAGTTTCGCATATTAAGTTTTCCGTTATTACCGTTTTGGTGAAAAGTTCTATAAATACCTAAACGAGGGATGATAAATCATATATATGTATATATATATATATATATGTATATATATATATATATATATGTATATATATATATATATATATATGATTTATCATCCCTCGTTATTATATATAGCTCCTATTCGCCGCCAGGCCTCTCCTGATGAATGATAATTGTGAGGAGGTAGAGTACCATTTTTTTTATTATTTTAAACTGATTAATGTTCAATGATTACGTAATTGAAATTTTGTTTTCTTTTAGAATAGTAAAAAAAAAGAAAATGTTCAGCCGTGTATATAACGGGGATAAGACCGGGAATCGAAGTGTCAATATTCCGATGTACCTCAACAGAATTATACTTTCGCTTCGCAGTATCCAGTTGTTTGTTTGTATAATTTTATTGCATTATCCATAATATCGGTAACAAAGTATAAAAGTGATACGATTAAAAAAGTGGATACAGAATAAACAACATATATTATGAATAAAAATCGCTAATAAATACACACACAGTAAAATCCTACTACATACATAATAACTATAATCGATTCGACGCGGCGAGTAACATAGAACCCGTGTAGTCGCATTTTAAAGGCGCGTACAGTCTACGAAACCCTACCCTATCCACAGGAATCACGTTCAACAGAAGTGCAGCTTGTACAGTGTAGCCTAAAAGTATTTATAAGTGATTGTTTAGTACCTACTACAGTACATATGACAATATTTTCGACGTGGCTCTTACACGTGACTGATATATAATCCTTCAATATATTAATATTATTTTTAGGTTACAAATCACCTAAAACATAATATTATACATTTTGACGTGGTATGAAAATACTCAATTTTTTTTTTAATATCACGTCTGTCATCTTCGACTCCACTGCTACACGAGTAGCTCACGTTATGCTTACTGATGAACTACTTATGGCGGGTGAATTATCAGTGTTATGATTTTTAGTAGGATAGGAAACGAATAGGTAAATAAATGACTTGAGAAACAAAAGCAAAATCGACGGATTACAAAAATAAACACCTATTTAGCTTATACCTTTTCGCATGGCCCCGTGGGAGGGAGCCGCGCGCCACAAGACGCGGTACTTGCACACTTCGCCCGCTTCTTTAACATTCATAGCTTTTTCAAGCACATTCACTGGCTTCTAGGGCTCCTAACCTTTAGATAAAAGTCGATGAAATATATTTATCATTAAGTTCAAGGACTTGGCGTGACGGTATAGATCATTAAGATACAGCAATTTCTTGCCGCACGAATGACTTCATTCCGACATTGACAAACTTTTTGCGAGGTTTCTAGTCTTATGTTGCTGCGTCGTACAACATTAAACATTGGATACGATGACTCTTCATTAATTGCGGAAATAGAATATGTACGGTATATAGCAGATGCGTGAATTGTATCGCAAACTCTTATACTAAACTCTTTACACAACACTGAATTAAATTATATTTTGTTATACAATAGAAAATACAAAAATAGTATTCAATCACCTTTTGATTATACAATTTCCATACTACCATATATGGAATTGTCGGGCAAAGGAATGTCTTGAGTTTCGCATATTAAGTTTTCCGTTATTGCCGTTTTGGTGAAAAGTTCTATAAATACCTAAACGAGGGATGATAAATTCCTTGCGAGTAACTTTTGTCTTCTCAACGTTAGTCTCCAGTCCGACATTTCGGAAAGCAGCAATTGGTTCATTTTTAGATATGAAATTTATTGAATAGTTAGTAACTAAAGAAATTGATTTAAATATCTTTAGCAAAGTGATATCTATGCACTCCAATTCATACAATCTCACTCATCCCACTGCAGGGATATAGTTCCCTTCAATAACCTAATCTATTATCTACACAAAATGTCAAAACGGTACATATTCTTTTATGCCAGTCCATTGTGCACACTTCACGAAAAAAAAACAGATTTGAAACTATTACTAAGCTACTTTTTATACAGGAAATGTTTTGTGGTTTCTGCATGAAACTTGAAAAGGTAGTTTCTAATAAAGTTATGACATCCAAATATCCATTCCCATTGTAACAGGCCGTCGCAATAGCTGATAATCAAAACTTATGAGGCATAATAAAGGTATAAACTTTGAAATACGTTTTATGACAATAAATTGCTATGGAGGCGAACGCAAATAAGTCGGGAGATCAACTATGACGAATAACCGCAATCTAAACGTCGCTCAATTATCATATATATAAAATGGGAAGATATTGGCGCCAAATTGTGTACCCAGATAAACGACGAATCATCTACGGATAATTTCATAAATTATACAATTCAAGGCCCGTCTGTGTCTAGAAGCATGTAGTCATGTCGTGATGTGTCAAACCAAACAAAGTTTAAAAATGTAAATAGTTTTTTAAACCATCGCAGATGCCCACGACCCTGGTAACACTACGTCCCCTGTCATTCTCCTGTCATCCACGTTTTTGAACAAATTTTTAAAAGTTTACTAGAAGTAATACTCAAAGAGGAAAACTTTTATAGAAGGAGGAAAAGAAAATTATTACATTCATTACTATACTGAATTTAATGAAGATAAAAGCAAATATTTGCGTTATGTTACCAAGAAAAATGTATGCCGCAATACAACTTAAGATTTTACATACAAAACATTCGTAGTTATGACCTAAAAACGATAATTCACTGTTACAATCACATAAAATGTTAAATCAATGAACCCTGAAGCAATATTTTTCGTTTTTCGACGACAAGATTACGTAGGCACTGCTGTAGCACCACAGGATACACGAGATTATTTTCGTATGTCTTAAGATAGGACGAATGTGTAGGTATATGAGACTTTGTCACTCGTAACAATATAACTTTAAAATATGTATTTTTGTGGTCATACCGTGTCAGGAAGAGACACACAAATTCGATATAATATAAAAGTCAAATGAACCCACTTTTTATAATGCCACATGGTTCAAAATATTTTCATACATTGTTTTAAAATACGAGTATCTTCTTCTCATATAAGAAAACAAACATATAGATGATGCTATCAAAGTCTTACAGAACTCTGTACATATATAGTCAATAGTCGTGTCCGCCAGCTGAACAATCCAAGGAACAAAGACAAAATGCGATTGAGTGACAGAAGCCGTCCACCTAGGAGAAGAAAGATATTAATTATAATCCAAAGCTATATTGAAGGTTAAAGTGGATGATACAGTCAATATTCTATCTCTATCTCTCGTGAATGATAAACCGAACCCACAAAATGATTTTAAAACATATTTACACATTGCCGAGATTGGGAAAATATATATAACAAACGCCCATGAAATAGAATATAAGGAAGAATACATTAAAAAATGTCAGTTTTAAGGAACTGCAAGGTCACAACACCAGTTTCAATTAATGAAATAATTGCAGCAGTGCCATCTTCTGCAAGTACACGCGACCAACGCGACCGACTTGCTGAAAAATGAAAGTAAATTGATCTAATTATAACAAACCTAAATGGCATCTAAATAAAATCATTTGTACTCGAAAAAGGACTATGAACATATAGACAATACATATAGGCGGATACATTTTTGCTGTTTACTTAGAAGTTTTTCTGTGCAGCATGATGTGTATCGGGTATGAGAGATAGGGAGATATCGACAGTGGCCGCCCTAGACGCACTCATATAGATCAAATTGGTGATATATTGGAAAAGGGCCAAATCAATAGCACCCAAAACCGAAAAGCATGCACGAAGAGGTTGATGAGTGTGGAAGAAGTGAGAGTGATATGTTTGGATCGGTGCACCTGGCATTCCAAAGACTGCGTTCACTGATAGGAGACATACGTGATGATATGTATAATTTTTTACTGGGCACAAGAGACAGTGCCAGTAAGCTCCTAAAAAGACGCTGTGGTAGCAGGTTTTTTTTTAATACTATGTCGGGGGGCATACAAGCATCCACCTGATGTAAAGCGGGTACCGTAGCCCATTAACGCTTGCGATATATTAAGTATCTCACACGCGATGCCTCCTCTGCTGCTTACACAGCAACTCGGGAGCTTATTGGTAATCTCCTCACACGTAGTAACACAACAACCCTCTAGGGAGTTGTTGTTAGTAGTTGTTGTTGGCTATGGTTTTCTGTGAGGTGGAGGTACTTCCACAGACGGGTTGCTTTGATGCGCCCTACGTCTCTTAAAGTTAGAGATGGTTAGAGGTGGCATCGTTATATATAATTTATTGCAGCCGTACAAAGGCTACGGTAACCGTTTTACATCAGGCGGGCCGTATGTTTGTATACTTACCTCCTGAAGTTGTATAAAAAAAATGGGAAATATGCAAGAAAAAAACATCTGTAGCTACGGAACTCACGATGCACGAGTCCCGTTTGCAACTGACCGGTTACTTTCAATAGCAGCTCTAGTTTCCACGTAGCTTTCGGTTCATTTCGCACCAAGGCGAGGCGCACGCGCAACCAGCGTCGCTGCGCATCACACGCGCGTTGACCTTGCAAGGTTGCCTGACCGACCAACCGGTGCATTTATGTAGATGCATTCTAAATGCCAGTCCGATCCTGTTTTCTGACCATAAACTCACCAAAACATAAGCTGTGTTTACCAAACAGTCATTATTGTTTTAGTGGCTATAGTATACATTTATCT
Organism: Pyralis farinalis; assembly: GCA_947507595.1. Classification (NCBI taxonomy): domain Eukaryota; kingdom Metazoa; phylum Arthropoda; class Insecta; order Lepidoptera; family Pyralidae; genus Pyralis; species Pyralis farinalis. The sequence continues at coordinate 9,502,946 of OX382258.1, read as the reverse complement.
GGATACTTCCCTGTAACAAATTGAAGCCTCTTTTTCTTCTTACGAGTAGCGGTTTCGAGTAGAATTGGCAGGGTCCGCTACCTAATCATAATAATTTGGCGAAGATGCTGATGCTTTTACATTGAGCATCTATCGTCAGACCTCCACAACAACGAGGGAAAACGAGGCCTTTCTTAGGTAAGGTCTTTCGAAATATAATTTCTTGGATATGCGGGTTTCCTCACGATGTTTTCAATCACCTTTATTTTAGGTTAATTTATACACGCCAAGTTTCGAACCGTGGACCACTTCATCAATAGGACTGTTCTTTATCCACTGGGCTCTCATGGCTTTTAATTTATAAATGTTTTTATTAATTAAAGCGTCTGATACTAATTAATATGAAAGAAGCGAGTGAAGGTTGTAAGGACCGAGTCATGTGGCGCTCGGTTCTCTCTGCCTACTCTGCGAGGAATTTGGCGTGAAGTTATGGATGATAGATATACTAATACAGCACCTATTAATTTATCGACTACATCTTTTTGAATTCATGATTGGTATCCGCTAGAAATGGGTAGTAAATTAAAATTAATTGTAAACGCGAAAGTTCTCTTTGATGAGCTCGGTGGCGCAGTGGTGAAACGCGCTGTTACGTCTCTTTGATACCAACGCTCTTGGGTTCGATTCCCACACAGGGCAATAATTTGTGTGCATGAACATGTCTGTTTGGTCTGGGTGTTTTTAAGAGAGGTAGGGCGCATCAAAGCCGACCGTCTGGGGAAGTACCTCCACCTCACAGAAAAACGCAGCCAAATAACAACTCCCTAGAGAGTTGTTGTATTCCCGCGTGCGAGGTCACCAGCAAGCTCCAAAGGAGTTATATTTTCTAGCTCTCAAGTTCTAAATGTACTATGAAGGTTATAAACTTAAAATACCTGGGAAAGAAGATAGCAAGGCTTCTTTTAAGCAACAACTCGACGCAATCAACTATTAGTTCTACATCATCACATAGAAAGGCGTATATTAAAGAAAGGCTCTTGTAGTCTTATATTTTCGTTGGTCAGCTAGATATGAATAATATCCAACTGCCTATATCTCCACACTAAATCCCTTGCGGGGTAAGGCAGAGATGATAGAGCACCTCATAACTCTCAACTTACACACCTCACTGGCTTCTTTAACATTCATTGCTCTCATCACGCACTCGGTCATATATACATCTTCACGCCAGGTCCCTAGCTGCAGGGTAGATACCTAGAGAGAACCATAAGACGCGGTCCTTACACATCTCGCTCGCTTTAACATTCATAATGCTCCTCTCCCCCATCCTTCCACTTTCGCACAGTTTATCTGTTTAGTCATTCTTTCATCCTGCATTCTTTCTACATGCCCGAACCAACGCTAATAATATATAATTTTGAATGTGCTGAGATACCTCAAATCTCAGAATCCATGAACTCACGATCTCTCATCAGTTATATCTAGTCTTGTCTCGCCCAAGTCTACGTTAGTAACATGCATAAAACCAGTTAAGTCATTTACACACCGATATAGTTGTTAATTCACACCTGCTGTTGCCCAACTACCATTGTCTATCCCCACCGCATTGTGATGTAGGTAAAATGTCATTTGCACACTTTGCTTTACAATTGAGTACATACCAGTACATGAGATAAACTATAGCCTTGAGTGTAAATTTTTGCAAAGGTTATAATATGTTTATTCTAAGTTTCCACTTCTGAGTGTTAGGAACAGGATTCACGTTTGTCTTAATGTACAAAACCCTATTATAAAAACAACCATTGTATTACAAATCTATATAATGACATTCCAATAAATAAATTACTCAGAGTTTACGTTGACCATAAAAAATGTGAGTAAAAATATTGAACACATGCGTCATCTTACACTCATATCGATACAAAGGGACAACTGACCTCTCAAACATTTTTCTCAGTATTTCTCAAATAGGATTTTCCATTGCATTCTATCATATACTTCGACCCGGAAAAATCTTCAAGACCAATCGATTTATAGTAGATATATAGTCTTCAGAATGAGCAACCTGCTAGCATTACGGAATACAACACTGATTTTTGAACCTAATTCTAAACCCTACCATCGAATGAGATCTTCTCAAAACAGCCGACGAGGCATTTTGCTAAAAGACCGTTGATAAGCACGACTATTAAAATATGATAATTGATTTCAAGTAAAGAAGGATGGCAATGCAATATTTTCGCTTAAGATGTAACACGGCTGTAAAATATCTTCATCCACGATGAACAAAAGCACAGCCAATCAACAATAACAATGTTTCTTTGTTTGATATGGTTGTCAGAACATCTCGAAGGATCACCGAAGGGCGAAGGTGTCCCGTTTCTCCTTAACTTGGCTCGAAACACAAAAAAGATTAATTAGCTATAAAACCGCGGGCGGTTCTCCCTCCAGGCGTAACGCTAGACGAGCCAATTGTCTGCAATCGTATCAAAGTAAATAACAACAGAAAGTCGTGATCGACTGAGACAGTGGAGTACAGTATTTACCGGCCAGCACAATGCCAAAATCGTGGTTTGGTATGCTGAATGGCCAGTGCCACACCCTACTACATGTACAATGTGGAACGAACGTGATATTAAAACGTAGAGCACAATGAATTTATTACTAGAATAGATAATGTACTGAGAAGCGATTAAATTTACAATATTAATAGAATTCCTATATATAAATCCTAACAGACCAAATTAAAATTGAGACGGTTTTGTGAATAAAGACAAAATGGAAAAATGGAAGCAAATTTACAAAAGATTACATTAAAAAATGTTTTTGCACTTACAAAGTACTAATGTGATAGTTAAAAAGGCTCTACTAATTGCAACCATGACATCGGATGAAATGAATCAAGTCGTATTCATTTGTATGAGCATCTTAATTTTAAAGTGAAACTCACTCGTTTATACTTGTGCTAGTTCCTTTATGCGAATGTTCGATGTTTTAGTCCACTAAATAAGTATACAAATCTTTGTAAATCTTTAAAAAGACAGAAAAAAGGGCTAAATTAATCAGAACAAATTAAAACAGGCTCTTTTTAGAGCAAGTTAAACAGAGACAGAGAAATTAAATTTAATTATAGATATTATAATGATTAAATTTTTATCACAGATGAGTTTATTAACACGAAATAATATTTTAAACTGACAACATATAAAAATAAAATAATTCTACAATGAATCATAAAGTATTCGCAAACGCGCCGTATAAGTGTTCCCAAATATTTCTAATTGAAGCAATACACGAAGAATTTAGGTACACAAACCTAATTTTGACACACAGGTTTGATATCATTTCTGTGAAATAGCCTGCAAAATCTTTAGTAGTTTTAATGTAGTGTAAAACTATACGGCTTTGCCATTTTTATATCTACATAGGTAACAATTACCCACTGCCGTATTTAGGTTATTTTATCGAAATAAAATCGACAGTGGGTAATTATTATTATCGGATATTATAATTGATATTATAATCGGAAGCCTTCGCATGAGTAAAACACAATTAATGCCATCTCTTCAATGTAGTCCCAGTAGCTGTCATAAGGTTGCAGTAATGGTCATAATAATTAAAGATTGCAGAGTACTCACTCGGGTACTGCACTTAGTGTATTTAAATAGCCTCTTAATGCGTTGATTAAGATCAACTGTTACAGTGATACAACACTTGAATACACACCAATGTTGGGAAAGCGAAATTAATCTTCTAACAAAGTGCAACAAGAACATGTAAGATAATTGCACCATCACTTTAGATTACATTTTCTGAACAGTGTGTGTCAATTGTAATCGATTGCGCAGAGCTCAAGCATTTCATAAAAATATATACCTGAAAATAAAACAACCATATTACGCCTTAAATATCCCAGCGAACAACCTCTACGCTAATAAACTTTAGCAAACTTTAAAGTCAGCAAGAGTAAAAAGATCCTCAAATCCTCGAGATTGAAGTGAACTGTCATCAGACAAAATTATATCATTATTTTTACTAAACAAGAAAATTTTGGTACGAGTAGTAGGAATATGTTTTATGTAATTTAATCCAGTAGCGACCCCCTGTAGAACAGCATAAAGAATATTAACAGTAAGTAGAAATCAGTAAAGCTGAGGACGTGGAGGATGGTCGCTAGGAATACGTGCTATACGGTGTTGACCCCGGTTTTGGAAGTGTTCATCTATCTGTCTATAACTTGAGGACCCTTGCGGAGTAAGTGTGAAGAACGAGCGTCACAACATGACTCGGTCCTTACTGACCGAAGGTGTCGATAGGTTACAAGATAGTTTTTTTTTTATTTCCTAATAACACCCTTCGTTCCATCATCCGACAACTCAATAACGCTATGATATTTCAGTATTGGCGCGGCATTCCACTTGCACAAAAATAAATACGTACCTATGACTTAAACTCAACGTGCGCGAATCACAGCGCTGTCAAATATCACAATATTTGTTGTTATCTATTTGATTATCACATTCTCTACAAATAACAAAGAATTGCGTTTTAGCAGTGAAATAACTAAATATTTTTCTCATGACATGTTACAATAAATCCGTAACAAACAATATTGTAAGGATCACGATGGTGGTACGTTACATCAAAGTTGTACTAAATTCCGGACCGTGGATTGTACTTATACTCTTTTGTATCGCAAGCATTCGTAAGATACGGTTACTATTTTACATCAGATGAGCCAAAAGCTTGTTTGCCTTTCGACGTATAAAAAAATAGGAATACGACGACGTAACTACAATAAGTGCCTACATATAACATTCTTCAGGTTACACAACGCTACCTACTCAGCGCACACAGTTGCTCGTGTACAAACGTTCATTCGTATGTAGGTAGTACTTAAATCAACTACTTGTATGAAGTTTTTATGAGTGCCTGCAGCCTAAATACTTTGGCCGATTTTGAACTGTGAGGTATAGTTTAGTAATAGTCGTCTTTATCCACGAAGCGTATGTAAACATGCAAAAATACATAAGTATTTAAATTTACCCATATTTCAGGGAAGAAATTAAGTTCTGATTTGAATGTCTTACGCATTGAAAACTATATTTTGCAAATATATGGGACCAAATAAATTTTCCATCAGTACGTCAAATTAACCACCTACCTACGTTAGGGATTACGATTACGTGCCACCTACGTTCGGTTATGCTGGAGAACCGAAAGGGTTCCGATCGATTGGAAACGCGCCGTCATCGTGCCTTTGTATAAAGGCAAGGGTTCACGTTTGGACTGCGCCAATTATAAGGTCATCGGTTTGATCAGCTTAGCAGCTAAAGTGTATCGCCCTGGTTTGATACCAACATTGGTGACAGACAGGGATGCCTGCTATCAGCTCGACTGTTCATCCTGTATCTGGACAGTTATGGACAGAGAATAAAAAATATGAATGTGAGAATGCGAATGGGTGACTCAGTGGTTAACTGCCTGCTTTATGTAGATGGCGGTATTAATACCAGAATCACCATCCGAACTGCAAACACTAGTTACAACAATGAAAGATGATTGTATGGAAAGGCTTACAATTGAATGCGAAGAAAAACAAGATGGTATTTGAAAGAGAGACAACCAGAACGAACAATAGGATTACGGTTGATGATGTAGTGTTGGAGCAAGTGGATGAGTTTGTATGACTTGGAAGCGCTTTTAGCAGCGATGGAATGTACACCGCTCATGTGGAGAGACGAGTGAGTGCAGGGAAAAGCGCGAATGGAGCGTTGGGTAAACTTCTAGGCAGCCGAAATCTAAGCCAGAAGGCACAGCTCCATGTACACAACGCGGTGCTAATCCCAACGCTAACATATGGAAGTGAAAGCTGGGCATGACCAAATTGGTCGTGTTTTATCAGATGATGTCAGCAGCTCCAGGAACCGGCGAGCGTACATGAAAACCGCTAAGAATGTTAGAGAAGCGAGTGAAGTGTGTAAGAACCGCGTCTTATGGCGCTCGGTTCTCTCTGCCTACCCCGCAAGGGACCTGTCGTGAAGATATGCATACACACATATACATACATACGTGAAATTAACATTTGTTTTCTTCCCACGAACACAGGATGGACGCATTAGTTAGTAACAGGTTCTGTAAATGTAATTAATATATCCGTTTCTAATTTAAACTAAAACCGTTGGATGGACAATAACATGTTCATCTTTTAGATAAGGTTTATGTTTTATATATGTAATTAATATAAGACGCCGACGACTTCCGACTGGATGTTCACGTCACTATCCTGTTTAATAACAATGGAGAATGGAAAAAGATGCAATGACATGACAAACCCCATGAAAAATTACAAATTTAAAACTTACTCCAATTTCTTACTCGCGTAGCTCACGGTAGTCATGAAAATATGGACAATAGGGAAAATATCATAATAAAATTCATAGCGTCTCAAAGAATTTTATTATGATATTTTCCCCAGAACAAATACATAATCATTAATATTTTCTTTACAATCTGCTCAAATTACCATAAATCAGCTCATTTCAACCCCTTAATATTTTTTCATAATTAAATTCAAAAAAGATTTCTTCACTGCCTCATCTTCCATATTACATACAGAGGAGCACAGAAGACGTGCAGATTGCTAAGGGGCTGAAAAGAGGCGGAACAATTAGCCGTAACGCAGATAGAATAACCGAGCTGAAATGCCGTGGAAAGCGAGCGAGAAAGCTGTCTGTGCGGGAATCACCTTTTAGACCGGTTACCTCCCTCAAGGGTTTTACTACTTGAAGAGCCACGTGTTTGTGTGCACGTTGTCAAACTTGTTACATGAACATAGCATATGTATCCAGTGTGAACGCGATCTCTCTCCAGCACGAACAGTTCTGAGAAAGATACAGAAGGCACAATATTCTAGTTATTCAGACTATGCCCAATATAATTTAAACCAAAATATAAACAATAACAACGTAAACAATACATACAACAGCAGTACAATCATCATTCGATCGGCGCCCATTTACGCAAAGCCATCTTTAGTAACCTTGTAAACAACCTGTGATTCACATCTACGGTCGCTACTGACTAATCAAACAATTCGCCTGCCTTTCTATGGAGCGGATGGCAATAAATATGGAATGTTATGGCATGTTTGTTTTAATTGCTGCCGTAGGAAAACTAGGGCCGTAAGTGGCTGACCGCCATCTTTGAAGTCAAAGTCAGCAAAAGACTTACGTTATACAAGTCTCAACGTAAGACACCTTTTGGGCGGAACACCTAAATAACCAGCTAGGACGTAACATATTAGTATTCCACTCAGAGACGTGCGGTTCCAGATGTTTTCTTCAGAAAACTCTTGAGTGAACCACCTGTCGAGTTTTTCCCAAGATATGATGTAACTATAGCATAAGGTACTACCAAAAAGGCATAAAGAGTTTTACCGTAATTGACAACGCACGCGTTGTTACGCCTGTGGTGTTGAAAATTAATAAAAATGGTTACTGCTTACCACCTGGCAGGTCACCTTAGTTATATGAAAAAAATGAAACCAGTATGAAGTCATCCAAAACAACACAGCCCACCAATGCTCTGTGCCAATAATCTTACCCGATAGGCTTTCTTTGCCTAATTTGCCATATAGACCTAATGATGACGAGCCCGCGAGCAGTGGTTGAATAGCTGCGATTGCTTGGTTATCCTGATCCATTTCACAGTGTGTCAATTATATCAATAGCTTGCCTACATTATTTGAACATCATTAGTATGTACAATTTCATAAGAAAATTATATTTAAATAAAACCGATCAAGTGCAAGTCAGATTTGCACACGAATGGTCGCACCACTGTGCAGGAAACACAAGGCCCTTCTATGGGGACCCCCGTCAATTCATATCTTTATTATTTATTATATATATTTATTATATATATTTATTATATATAGCGGCTATAGTACTACACGCTCTGTGATACGTTTTAATGATACACGCTATAAAATTTCAATTATAACCGTATTTTTTTAAACTATTGCGATTCAAAATACAACAATCTTGTGACAAATGGACGGACGGTCAGGTATCCGAGCATTATTAATAGAGGTCCGTTGGCACCGTATTATGTGTTTAGAACAGTGATAGCTTAGTGGATAAAGAACCGGCCTTGTGACCAACAGATGACCGGTTCAAATCCCAGCATGTACCACTAAATTCGTATTTTGGGATTTTTGTAAGTATTTGTAATTATCATTAGCTCGGCGGTGAAGGAAAACATCGTGACGAAACCCGCACGTCTCAGAAATTATATTTCAAAAGACGTGCGACCTTATCTAAGAATTATCTAGTTTTCCCTCTGGATTGCGGAAGTCTGTCGGCAGTCGTTTCATGTAAAAATTAGTATCTCCGCGAAATACTTGGGCTTAAGTAGCGGACCTAGCGCCAACCCTAACGAATTAGGAAACGAGATAACACTAAACAAGAAAGTGCGCTTTACGAACGGCACTATAAAAAAGGAATGTACATATTACATATCGTCGTTGAAGTGCCAATACCTCCTAAGTGACATTTTTGATTAAATTGAGTTTTTTAATACAATAGGCTTAAAGTTGGAATTTGCATCGGTGGCAATTACACCTAATCATCAATCATTACCAGAAAAGCTCTATACAGTTTGTGGAATGGTTATTTAATTACTAATAACAGTAATAAACCACTTAAGTCTCTCAATTCTCAAAAACTAAATTTAAGCAAAAATGACAGATAGGAGGTATTGGCACTTCATCGACGATATATAGATACGGTATATGTCTGAAACCCCAGACACGAGTATTTATTTAAATGATGGCGCCAACATGAATCAATTAACACAAATCTAAATGTGCAACTAGAGTTCTGCACTAAGTGTGCGTAAAGCGGATGTGGACCAATTTTAATTGGTGATTATTACAAACATATATTTACATAACCTCTACATAATAATATGTAGTCGCTAAATTAGAGTAAAGCTTAAAACAGGTATTTTATTATATTCTGTTACCATTATTACATTGAAATTGAGTAGATACATTTAAATAAGTTAACTATCAAGTCGTAACATGCGAAGAAATGCTTTCGCAGTTTATTCATTATTTATTGTATTTCTTTTATTTCAGTCGGGTGGCAAACACGTCTAACAATCTAGGTAATTTAAACTGATGGTTTCCGTGCTAACAATAACTGTGTGTAAAATAAGTGACATAAAAAGATTGAAAATGCTTGTTTTGAGAAATTGTTTTCAAATTAATTTTAACGATATTATTTATTTATTACTACAAGATAGATAACAATTATCATGAACACTTTAGCAATCGGTATAGATACAGATTTTAATCCAAAATTATATATGCCTTGTATCATATTAGCTTAACACAATATGTGTTCGAGCACGAGCACTCGTGGTTAAAACCTTTTGATGCTTTATTTTTTTTTTATTAAATTGACATGAGCGAAAAGGAATCCCACACGCACACGCTGGTCGAATAGAATTAAAGTTAAGAAAAACCGGTTGAGATGCGCAAGCTTGCATTGCCAGAGGAACACCTAGCTTATCAATTATATAACAATTAAATTTTTTATTTGTCGGCCATTTTGACCATGTTCCGAGATAGGAACGGCGTTCCTGAACATTCCTATTCTACTTTTTTATGCTGAATCCAAATCTGAAGTCAAAATTCGAATATTCGAAAAAAACGCACACACAGACAAACGCACAGTGAAACATATAGATTTCATATAGGAACGGTGTTCCTGAAAATGTTATTTACAATTGCCACATAGGTACACGCGAAAAACATAAACCTGCTTTGCTGTCGTGAAGTACAGTAAGATGCAGATAAATTACAAACTACCGTGGGTTGTAATTTGGTTACCATACGTATTGTATGGTACTATACTACTATTTACCATCCCACACTGCTTTCGCATATAACTTGGCAATTCGCAAGAATAATTAGATACCAGTGCAATAATCAGAATACCGTATCGGCACATGTCACGATTCTCAAGTGAGCCTTACTGGGTCAACGACTCTAGATGCACCTTGAAACGACTATAGAGTAAACTTCTACATTTAAGTCACGTGTAGATCTGTCCCATTTCTCGGTGCGTTCTTTTTTGCGTCACACACTCCGTACATGGTGCGATGGAGAGCACGTTGCGCCTGCGCATACCTAAATATCTTAGGTGCAATATGACATGAACATGCCTGACGCAGCCGAATATGGTCATGTAATATAATTATTACACAAAATAATAGGTTTATACAAAGAAGTATATAGGTTTATATAAACCTGTTCACGAGCGATTCGAATTCGCGATCCGAAGGTTCCTTACTTTCCTTGATTACGTATTCCATATATATATATGGAATACGTTTCCCGTGCGGGAAACGAACGGTTATTACAGAATTGATGAATATCTAATTGACAGACACGTTTGGAAATGATTCAGGACATGTATTAATATATCGTTAATTGTACCACTTGATATCACTATATGTACACTCACATATATATATATTGTAATATATATTAACATATGATTTTTATTTTTATCTTAGCAAAAGAGGCTAATGCAAAAGAGAAGTAGAAACAGTCATACATATTTAACAGGTAGACCGACGTGGGACCATCCAACACACAGATGACCGTAGCGAAAAATATCAATGCCCTAGAAAATGGATGTTTCTGCGACTGGGTAAGGTCACAACGAAATTTGGGAAGTTGTTACGTAACCAGTGGAAGTGGCAAAGCACGTCCATGAGTTATAAAAAACTGCATTACATAAGGCGCAGCAAGCCTGTCTGCAGTGGATGTAGTATAAAAAAGGCAATAGCCTTGGTGACAAGTAAAATTACGTATTACTTATTTTAACTCATAAATTGAACAAAAAGGTGGACCTGAGCACAATTTAAGCAATTACGCATGTTATATGGTAATATAATATGAAATTATAGACATATACGCATTATCTAAACAGCGTAACATAAATAATGGTCATAAAACTTTGGTATCGCGCTCCAGTTTTGCGCAAGTGAACGGAACTCGACGCCTAAGGCATGGTCTGTGGGGTTGCGTTGACTTAGGCAATCCGTAAACGTCCAGTGGATTGCCCTGAACAAATTCTTGCATATTGAAGAACTACTTAGCAAGAGAAACATTTTTTTAATAGCCGCCTAAGGATCTACGGCTATCTGATCATCTAATAATGCAACGATTTCTCAATTCGCTAAAATAAATTTCAACCAAACGTTAAAAAAATCACGAAAATATTTGGAACTTGACTAGCATAAGATAAACATCAAATAGAAACTTTAAGAATGTTAGTTTCTTGTTCGTTTTCATAATAATGGACGTGCCGAATCGTAAAAATACGTTGAAAATGTTACATACACAAATGTATTAAGGCTTAATTCAAAAGTGTCTGTTACGTAATCACAACAGTATAGGAAGTATGTAATAGAATTGAACTAAATGCAACTGCAACGATTAGCAATTCGAACCAGTTAAACACAATGATGACATAAATTACTCGAATATTTTATTTTATATACTTGCAATAAAGATTTATTGTTATTCATATGGAACAAACTGTTTACTACCATTTCAATACGACGGTAAGAGCATTAATACTGCACGTTAACAATTTTGTTGATAACATTGAATCTAGACAATATTATTTTGAACGTTGACTTAGTGGCGAAAAAGTACTTTATATTTAGGTTCCTTGGACACTACTATGCATAATATAGTTTAAGTCATCACTGTTCACGAGTTATGACTTTCCAATACAGGTGCAAGATACAGCATCACCACACCAACACATATTCATCCCACTGCAAGTTCCAGGTCTCCCTTCAACCGAAAGAGTATATGGAGCATACTGCGCCACACTGTTCAACCGCCGATTGGCGGACACCAGTGCTGATAAGTAGCCCAGAGGCTTCATTAATCAACAGCCAGGATTGTTTCGTGTCCATCGAGCACGGAAAAGCTCGAGATAAATAACCTAGTTTATTTATTTCGGTCGACAGTACGTAATCTGCGTATTCAATTAGACTGAAACCTGTAACGATGTCATTAAGCTTCCACTTTCCGTATACAACATTAACGCTCTTAATTCAGGGTTAACTAAAGTCTTCAAAACTTCTAGTTTCAAATCTAGTACAAGTTTTTCCAAAACACTTTCGTTAGACGAATGCTTGTACACAAACATGTTGCTAGTGCCTGTTGCTACCCGCCATTGTGCAGTCACCAAAGACCGTTGTATAGCGAAATTATACTGGATGACTTTCACTGCAACAATAGGCAATGTCACTTTTGTTTCCATTCAAAACATTATCGCCGTGACAAACATTGTATTTGTGACAATTTCTCGATTATTACAATTTATCTATCGACGAGACAGATCAGACTTCTGTATAGCATGAGTACACCTATATGTTACAAACGTGTTGATAATAATTTCAAAATTATAGTCGTAATTTCAACGTACTCACACGGGACCAATCGATCCTCTGGGAATGTATATACATAACCCTTTCCTTTAATGTTACTCCTTTACGTAAATTCATTCCAAATAAATGAGACTGGCGGGGTCCGTTACCTGTCTAAGGATTTGGCAAAGATATTGATTTTGACATGACAGCGACTAGCGAAACATTTCTCAGGATAGGCCACACGTCTTTCCAAACATAGTTTCTTAGACATGAGGGTTTCATTATGATGTTTCCTTCACCGCCGACCAAGTGATAATTACGGTACATAAATCCGAATACACCAATTTAGTGGTACATGACCACCTTGTACAAAAATTGTACGATATCAAACGAAGGGAAAAAATATAACCCAATCTAAAAATGACAAGCTGTAATTTAACACGTTAGAAGTCGCGGGGACACGTATTAGAGACAACCAGGTGCGTAGGCGTATGTACCTTATAAATCATAACAGTAGGTATATTGTCAACATACGGGCAAACCTGTTTCATGACATTAACAGGAATGCTGGTGTGCTGAATATTCTAATGCGGCACGAGAGATAACCACATTATTGCAACTTGTTTAATAATCCTTCAATAATAATAATAGACAAGCACAATAAAATCCTTGAAGTGCACTATGATAGTAGATTTTTAACACGCGTTTATTTCGTCGATCTAAATGAAATGTAACTTGGTAGTAAAATCTAAGAAACAACACTTCTACTACTTTTAGTCCTTTTTTTGGCAATACACCATGTGTATTTTCTCGTAATTTTAAACTACAATTGTTTATTTATGCAAATGTAGTCGATGATTTAGTTAATCAATACTAAGAAAATAAACAGTAATTGTTATATAAACTATATAATTATTACATAACGTCTGTCCGTACGTATTTATAGCCAGGTATTTTTAGGGTTCCGTACCTCAAAAGGAAAACGGAACCCTTATGGAATCACTGTTGTCCGCCTGTCTATCAAGACCCTTTTGCTGACGAAGCTGAAGTTAATATCAAATACACAGGGCTGCAATCTCATCCAGCAGTGAAGAAATGATACGACTGTTTATTCCTCGTTTATGCGCATATTTTGATACTCAAATCTGGAATCAAAACCTATAGGATACTCCCGTAGACCTAGAATCATAAAATTTGGAAAGAAACAATGTCATGTAGCACTAAATAAGGAAAAAATCCGAGTAAATTTGTAGTTACATCATACTTTATTTTACGGAACTCTCAGTGCGCGAGTCGGACTCGCGCTTGACGGCTTTTTTTTATTATAATATGTAAGCTAGTTTCACCAGGACGCTTCAACCATCAATTTTTCATATCAATTTAGGCGTTTTACTTGATACATTCATGTAAAACTGGAGAGCCATTAAAATATAGTTGTTGTACCGACTGCGATTACCGGTCGAGAGCTCTTCTCGGCTTTACGAGATGTCGTGGGTTTCATACCGACCTGGCGGGAGAGATGATATTTTTCCATTGTAAAATATAAACTTTAATTTTCCATTGAATTAAACAATTTTTAACGGAAGTATCGCGTGTTTTATTTATTTTGTTGAACCTGACGTTTCGAAAGCTTTGCAGCATCCGTGGTCGCAGGAAGTCTAGTTTTCCACTTGTAAATCATGCCCATTACGGCACTGACGCTCGTTATCATGACTCCTAAAAATATAGGCGTTCTAAAAGGCACGCGTTAAGTAAAATTCTGTGCCTACTTTTGAAAAATAAGAAAAACCTATATGAATGAATGTATACTTAAGTCCAGGTTCCTTGCGATGTAGGCAGAGAGAACTCGGCGCCATAAAACGTGATCCTTACTCGCCTCGCTTGCTTCTTTAACATTCATAGCTCTTTTAAAACATTATGGAGATAAAATCATATTGTAAATTAACATTGGTTATATGGACATATGTCTAGTCGTCTATAGGCACCTCCCCATTCGGGTATCTCCAGATCGAATGGGAAATACAACTTGTACTCATTCACCACAATTAAAAAGAAAAATTGGTAATTAACTTAATTGGATACACTTACACGCTACTTCCAGGTTATAGGTAAAAGCAAATGCATTATTTTTACATTGTAACCTCTACTTTCAAGTGAAAGTGGAACAAACCACAGATTATACTGTAAGGTCAGTGACGCGCAAACGCATCTAGCACTTTATGGTCATGCTATTCCTTGACTAGTGAAAAGCCGTTTATATATGATATTAGAGTACATAAATAAATTTGTAACAAATCTCCGTCTGTTACCAAAAAAAAAAAAATAAGTGCAGTTTGTACAACTCCATATTGTAGTGTTGGGAAAACCTTGACAGAGACTTCGCGGCAGGTAATTCCCTGAAACCACACAATGCGCGAATATTTTAATTCCGGCTTAGATCGCATCTGATAACTAATCGGTGATCCTTCTTACTATAGCGTATTGCGGCAGTGAATTTCTACATCCATGCAACATTGATTTTTTGACCATATATCTGTAACTAACAGCATGCATTTACGCCAAACGCAGTGGAATCACAGGATGTTGATCTTCAATTATAGTTTTTAAAAAAATTGTGACACGTAGGATAATAGATAGAGATAGGTCCTATAGATATTCACATCTCTGTATAAGAATGCTTACGATCAAAACAGCGCCGTCATGGAAAAAAAACATAAACAAAGTATATATGAAATGCATTCCAATTAACATAATTCGCAACGAAAATGTTTGCTTTGTACCACTTGAAACTTGTCAATATGAAAAACTTCAGCTTACGCAAGTTTCTATTTATCTATCTAAATGTACACTTCTTCGGATAGGTGAGTAGGTAATAGTGTCTCAATTGCGTCTCTAACATTCATACCTCCTTTCATGCACGCTCATAAAAAACTCTCGCAAAACCCCTACCAATAGAACATGACTAATTTAGTCAAGGTAGGCTTCATCATTCCTACATCCTTGAACTTCCGTTTTGTAAATTTTAGGACAATTCTAGCCATTTGTTTGCTACACCTTTAATGAGTACAAAGCTGTCTTGACCTCGTATTATACATAGTACCATAGTAAAATCGTGTTTTTTTTAGGAAAGATACCTAGTTATAGATAAACTTAAAATTTAATTCGTTTCCGAGATACATTAAATATATATATATATATATATATACAAGTATTCCTCGTTTAAAGTAATAAGCTATAGATGTACCTACATCTAGTAGGAATATTTTGTTAATTTATAGGTATACCAATTTTACTTTAGTAAAACATGACGGCACATGGTTGAATTCCATAACGTTAGATGTCAAGACTATCAATACAGTACAAGGAAAATCAGATCACGCAATCGTTAAACTGGTCGCACTACTCGTACGTGCACTAGTTTAGCATATTGTGTAATGTTAATTCATACGTAGGTAACAGTAATTATATAAACTTGGTAAGAAGCTCATTATTATCACGATGACTTCAATAAATACGCAGTGATCAGGTTTTGGTCGTAATAAATTAGTCATTATGTAATGAAAAGTGATATTTGAATCTATTGTAGCCCAGTAGAGATATGCAACAATAGGTTAACAAGCGCACTTAGGCCTTTTTGTAATAGTTAACAACGCTCGCTTAGAGGGGTAGGGTAATTACTTTCTATTAGAACTGTAACCGATCATTTTACAGGGCCAACCACGGTATATACACGAACTTTGTGTAGAAACGTATATCGCCGTCAGTAGTGTAAAAGCTATGTTTTAGTTTTTGTGAAGTTACTCCACCATTAATTTATTTAAACTTTCTTGATCACAGATTACAAGTGTACAAAAGGTAGACGTAATGCTAAGGCCATTCTCTACCAGCCCACATTTCAAAAAAGCCGACATACCCGAACGCGGCTTGCTAATTATATTATTCAACTATAAAGAACTTTAATTCACAAACACATTTAGAATTAAAACATAAATACTAATGTTATACTAACACAAATATGTAAATAAATATACACACAAAACAAGTACAAACAAAAACACCATCATCAACCCTGGATGATGATTATACTTAAATAAGTTATTCAGCAGAAAAACGTGAACCTTCACATGTGAAAATCAACATAATGGTAAATTCTCGATGACGCCTATTCAGAGCCGTAAGATTGTAAAGGAATTGAACATAAAGCCGAACGACGAAGTAAGAAGTAGAAGAGTGCAAAGAATTTTCAGAGCAAATTTATAATTATACGAGCCACGAAGATACTGTAAATTACAGTTCAGGTATTATGGTGGAGAGACAAGAGTTCAGAGAAGCCTCTGTTGCCCACACAGATGTAACCCTTTTGTAAGTAAGAAACATCATCAAATTTATTACGTAGGGTGGAAATGAAAGAAATTATAGTTTAGTTTAGTCAGTTCATCTTATTGCGATCTTCATTCAAATCATAATAATATCAGTATAATGAATAAGCAGCAAAATACGGAATGACTCTTTCTTAGTACAAAAAGAGAAAAACATTTCTAAAAACAGTATTTGATTTTATTTCATCAAGTGCCTTCAAAGTGATTTCACATTTAATATACTAAAATAAATAATTAATACAAAATCTCTACACTACTGCTGAGAACTGTCATAACAAAGCTGAAACTGATCTGAACTGATTTCATTACAAAACATTAGACAGAACTGGACAAAAGAAAAGTTTTTATCTTCTAACATAATACGAGTAATATAGGATAATAGCTCCTTTCCGTCTAATGAAAGTGTAAGCGTAGACAGATAACTTAGAAGCCTGAATGATACGTGTTTATGTCAAGACCGCGTATGTACTCCTTTTACTTTAGTCCTTCTGGCTTTTTCTTCTTAGCGTTATCCCGTTTCCTAATCCATTAGAATTGGCGGGGCCGCTACCTAAGCTTAAGGACTTGGCGAAGATACTGATTTTTACATGGAGCTACTGTCGTCAGACCTCCACAATTCAAAGGGTAAAATAGACTATAAATACTATTTCTTAGGTTAGTCACACGTATTTCGATTTATAATTTCTTGTACGTGCGGGTTTCCTCACGATGTTTTCCTACACCTTCACGCCAAGTCCCTTGCGGGGTAGGCAGAGAGAACCGAGCGCCATAAGACGCGGTCCTTGCAATTACAATTACAAATATGTACATAATATCAAAACAAGAACTTAGTGGTACATGACAGGGTTCGAACCGAAGACCAGGTGGTCAATAGACCGGTTATTAATCCACTAGTCTATCACTGCCCTTTACCTTCTATATAATGTTAAAAAAAAATCTAAATCAAATCCACGCAATATGGTTTTCAAATATAAATTACGAGCATTGACCGATGAATAGCAGACAGCACTAAATTATACCAACAACGATAGCCATATTCAGAGACGGTCTGACCGGGCCACGGCGGCGGCTCATCCGAATCGGTCAAGTTCACGGAGCGGCGCACTACGACTCGTCCGACTGGCATCTCCATTCCTATCTTATGTAACATCTATAACCCGATAACCTTCGTAGAACATTTTATACGTAAGCTACAAATTACGGTAAAACTTTTAGTTACTGTAATTTGTATCTATCAATTGAAAAGATAATTACTGGCTGACAAATGGTTTTATGCACGAAACGTTTTACATTGAATATTTTTTAACTTCAATAAGGAGGTTCTCAGACAGACAGCTTGGCAAGCTGGTTCATTAGCACGTTGTTGGCGTGAAAAATAACTACGTAATTTGTATTTTAAAGTTCTCACCTATAACGTAGTAATCAATTATGTTTACACTCCCGTCGTGACTCTGTTGTTTACGCAGCGATTCAGATATAACACTGTTTTTTTAAGCTTAACTACAATCGAGGTAAACATTTTTATTTTTGTAAAAATTTTGCTGCTCGTTATATGTTTTCATTTGAGAATTTAATATCTCTAATAAAAAACAATCAATAATTCGTTTTAATGTTAAAAAGACAAAATCAATATTAAATTCTTTTTAAAGTATTTTTAAAGCAAGCTTGAAAAAGTGTGCTATAACGGCAAGTGTAAGTGATAAGTAAACATGAATTGCACCAAACGTGACTGACAGCTAATTGCTGAAGCAGTTCCAGTAAATGCACACGTCACGGTTCCTCATCAAATCAGCTGAATGAGATTATTATCATCCACAGTCACAAACAATGAATGTTTATAGAAATTTATAGAGGTCTCATGTCCGAACACGATTTCCGCTGATATCTGAGTTAGTAATATTATTAAAATCACATAAACTTTTCAAAAGGCTCGTACATGTGAGCCCACCGTCGTCGCCAGGTCAAGTTCAAGCCGGTTCACCCACTGTTCAGATACAAAATGTTATTTAATATTACGTAAAGGCATCTTGCTCAACGCTTACAATAAATTACAGTAGACGCCAATTTGCCACGAGGTCAACGCATCCCCTTTGGGTCAAGTTCTGAGTTATTCTGCCGAGTCAAATTTTATGTATTCATGACATATGAATAAGTATACATATGTCCAGTCCTGATACCAGTAGTTTTATAATTAGATGTCATCAGAGGTCATCGCAAATCATCAAGTTCAAGAACCTTCAGTAGATGGATCAAAATATTGACCTAAATTCATAAAATTGATAATATGAACTTTAACAAACGAGAAAGACTGCTGACTGCAATGTGATAATGACTAACATATATAAGTGCTAGGGAAAATGATGTAAAAGTAAGTAAAATCATACATATAATGTAGAAACCCGATCACAACCGTTTGTACTTCAAAGCAGTTCATTAATGAGCGGTATAGTGTAGGGCGTAAGTAATTCACCATAGCCTATAAAGCTACAGTAAACTTGCACATGTTGTGTGACGATTATTATACGAGACTCTTGCGAGAAGTAAACCAGAGAGCATAGTAAGCAGCCCAACTGACGTAACTCCACCTCACAGAACAACGGCAACTAAATAATTCCTTACAGGATTGTTACGGTCCTGGACGTTAGGTTACTCACGAGGAATTGCTACGTTAGCAGCGAGAGTAGCAACGCGCGAATTCATATCAGGCGGGCAGTATGCCTTAGTGTTTGGTTTATTAAAAGTCATCGACATGAAAAACCATAAACCTAAATTAACAGACTAAACAACCTTGTGAGTCACTTTCTAATCAAATACCCCATCTAAACCTCAAGGCACAGTTCATCATCGCATCCCATAGGGTCAAGTTCACGGGTCAAACATTCATACCACGCACCGCTGACCGCAGCATCTCGCCGGTTCGTGACCGACATACTCAGGCTAGGCGCATCGAGGGCACTGTTACTCTAGTCTCGTTCCGTTTTACGTAAACTTGTTGACTATATTTTTAAAAAGCCATATGCAAAAAGATAAAATGTCACGATTAACACCTTCGTGTCCTCTAAAATGCTGAGGTGTAATATTTAGATAGCAGTAAACATATCATACTTTACAACATGATATTTACGCCGTTACCTTACTTATTTTGATATATTTTGATAGTAAACCCGCATGGTATTTAGATATCTTTAGAGATGACTTAACAAAACGAGACGACGTTACATAGTTATGGCGCTCAATATCTTAAAACCGCCAGCCATTAATTAGACTTCAACGGGTTCCATAACACGACAAAGCCAGATAAGGCTGCCGTAAAAAACTTAATTATTTCGGCTTTGAGATACGAGAAAAACAAACGTTTAAGTATGTTTACAGACACGAACCACTCTGCAAAAAAACAAGAGATCAGGTACGTTTATAGAAATGTTTGTGGGAGGGTCATCCTAACAAGGACAATGGAATATGTTCGAGTACGTGTTATCACTAAGATTTTTACGTTTGATTTTAAGAATATGTATACATATGAAATTCGTATATACGACATCATTTTTATTGACTGTGGCACAAAATAAGTCTGAAGTGCGGAGTGAAGCGGAAGGATAGCATAAGGAACCCTTGCATGTGCGATAGCCTTTATGTACGTGGCATAGTAGCGTGACGTCGTGAGGGATAAAAAGCTTGCCAATGGTCTCACTGTAAGGGATGCCGAAAACCGCATGAAGTGGAGAAGTAAAAGCCATAAAGAGGACGCTGGGTTCGGAAGCGAAAGCTTAGGACGCGACCGGGATTTACGCTCGGATGATGATGATATAGCAAAAATTGAGACGTACTTTTTATTAAAAAGCAGCAATAGCTTTTATAGTGTACATGCTATATGACTCGATCAGAGCTTGTTATGTTACCTTTTATAAAATTTTGTAGTAAAAAAAATTGTAATCGAAGAGCATACATATGTAGACGAGTCGTTCATTACCAAATATCAGTCTGCTTCTCGCCAGGATCTTGTTTGGTAACCGTCAAATTGCACCTTGTGCAGATTGTTTGTTATTGTATTGTTATGGAATCTCGAGATGGTGTCTATCTCAAAATACTCCAAGAATAAAGCTAAGGCTTATAAATGTACACTATGACAAACCCAATTACACAAACCCATGCAAATTCCGTATTTACTGTTACTGCATAAAATGCATCAGTGAAATAAATAATTCAATATTATCGACCAATACGTCGTATGTCGTAGCAGTAAAAGTGAGATTGGTAAGCAGTTGGGTTGCGTGTAGAAATAAGGCTCACTGTGGTCAAAATTCTGTCTTCACGAAGGTCGGCAGGCACTGTTTATTTACACCACAAAGGTGTCAAGACTAGCATACGACCTGCCTGTACCATGACGAAATTGGTCGAGTTTTATCAGAAGATGATATCAGTAGCCCAAAGAACAAGCAAGCATGCATGAAAAGAGTTATGAATGTTAGAGAAGCGAGTGAAGTGTATAAGGACAGAGTCTTATGGCGCTCGGTTCTCTATGCCTACCCCGCAAGGGACCTGGCATGATGATATACATACACATTTTTTAAAAGTGTATTACTGGGAGGTTTTACAACACGATCCAAGTCTCTTGATACAATTTGGCTGAAGTCTTCACTCTTTTTCACAAAAATGAAGCTTTGTGTCTCCTTGATAAGACACCCCCACCAGACCATTACAGACGCAGAATGATAACCTTGTACCTTTCCGATCACTTGGGCGGCTTTTTTAGAACTGTGTGCGTACACTTTGTCATTTAGCTACACAATGGTGTTACACGCTGCGGTGCTGCGTTGGTTGTGGCTGACGGGCTACAATTTCCTTTTATAGTTTGAACTACCTTTTTTCATTCCACTAAGGTGGCAAACAAGCGTACGGCCTGCATGATGGTAAGCAGTTACAGTAGCCTATGGACATTTGCAACATCAGGGGTGTCCCTTTTACGTTGCCGACACTGATTTCTTTTAACACCTAGTATCTAACATAGGATTTATACACCTACTAGTAATTAAAAACAAACTTACTTGCTCTACCATAAATATTCACATACCTGCAACAATAAAATTATATAATCAACAATATGTATGGAACAAACTGAATGCTTTAATATCCTACATTCCTAACAGAGATTCTATAAATTTATAATTGCAATCTTTTTGGTTAACAGATAAAACGGCAATGTTTTCTCCTATATTTTAGTACTGCATACAAATAACAATTCGGAAGATTGATATTTTTCCCCTTCGTATTTACTTTTTATTTACCAGGAATCCGATGAGGAGTTGTTGGACATTCAGTGATCAACGCTCGCTCCTTGTGCTGAAACAGTCTACAGGCTACAGTAATCGCCAGTCAGATGCCTGTTTATCACCCAAGATATCTAAATGTATGCTACATCCTAATATAAATTTATATTTTTGGGATAAAATTGAGTATTAAATAGTACCTTTAAAAGTACTATATTCTACCCGGGAATAAGGAGAACGATAAAATGCATATCGAACTATGTGTTAACATGTAAATGACTTATGACATGAATAGGAATCGAACAGTATACTATTGTTCTGGTGAACAAATCGACCGAAGCGTGTAACGTATGGCAATGACCTCGTGTGTCACACTCTATTTAGTTTTATTAGATCATACTCGCTATAGGGTTGTACAAAATTGTTATGGTACTAACAAGTCGGACCTGCATTCCGAACATTCTTGAAATTACAAGATTTTTAGAAATACAATACACATTTAATAAAAAATCGGCCAAGTGCGAGTCGGACTCGCGCACGAAGGGTTCCGTACCATTATCTATAACAACAGCAAAAAAAAAAACACGTTTGTTGTATGGGAGCCCCCCTTAAATATTTGTTTTATTTTAATTTAATTATTTATTCTTAAAGTGAATATATAACTAAATATTCTGTGAATATTTCAAGCGTCTACCGGTTGCCGTTATCAATATCAAGCAAAAATGAGCAAAAAAAATCACGTTTGTTGTATGGGAGCCCCCTTAAATATTTATTTTATTCTATTTTTTTGTATTTGTTGTTATAGCGGCAATAGAAATACATCATCTGTGAAAATTTCAACTGTCTAACCATCACGGTTCAAGAGATACAGCCTGGTGACAGACGGACGGACGGACAGCGGAGCCTCAGTAATAGGGTTCCGTTTTACCCATTGGGTACGGAACCCTAAAAACTATTGTAAACTTTTTTTAAACTGCATTTTGGCAACAAAACCAAAACCAAAATACCCACTTAATAACTCACTGACGATGTTGCAGGCAACATTATCTGTTTATATAAAGTCATACAGCTAACACACGATATCAAAACAAAGCCTATAACTAATGCTGTGTGTAATAAAAAATACACAGCATTAGTTATAGGTACTCGAAATTTTACACGAAGCTGCTTTATGGGGCGTAGGCATCCCTTTAAAAAATATTTTCAAAAATACCGACGACTAGCGAGGTATTGACAGGCAATAGTTTGTTAATTCCATAGTTGTAAAATTAATTATTTAATCTTATCATTATAACCAAATATAAAAACATGGGCTCACGACGAAGAGCGCACATACTTCCAAAAAATCTTGAAGCGGAACGATATGACCCCGTTTTACAGTTCCGTACTAAACAAGGAACCCTTAAAGTTTCGCCATGTCCGTCTGTCCGCGTCCTAGCTCAGAGACGCTTGATACTAGAAAGCTCTAGTTTGGCATGAATATACATATTAATTATGCTGACAAAGTGGTAGAATAAAATCTTGAAAAAAAAACTTTTTACCTCCCCTACACGTAAAGCGGGGATGATTTTTTTTATTCGCGCCCACGCCATGGTGTGTGAAGTCGTTGGATAGGTTTTTTAAAAACATTGAGAGTGTGGGAAGATTATTTTGCAATATAGTGATCCGTTTGCGAAATATTTATATTTAAAGTGTTTTGGCGGCAAAGTGTGTGTGTGTGTCCCATGCCAGCGAAACTGTTATATTTGGAAATGTAAAAAAAATCGTAGTCCATATTTTAGTGAATTAAAAGGAAAACTATCACGGCCAAGCAGGCTATATAGGTTAACGAGTAAGAACTTATAAAATGAATTTTCTTTTATGAAAACTTACAAATGTCATTGAATATGATATTGCACTTATCTCAACTAAGCGTTTTGCTTCCTAACTTCTGATTTGAACAGACAAGTATTGGACCCCCCGTGATACATAGCCAATTTATAGTCGTAGATTTAATTCCACTTTTGTATTATATCTTTGGATATTTAGCTACATTATTTAAATAGGTATACTTATACTAGCATTTAATAGTTGGTAACACGGCTCGATTTTTGAATGTATGGTATAACCCTTACAATATAAGTTGGTAATGAATGTTAAAAAAACCAATAGGCTCGATTTCCTATGATTTTAGGCAACTATCTAATATTATTTTCGTAAGCAAGCAAATACGGAGCCCTACACTGCACGTGTCTCGACATGCACTTGGCCGGTTTTTATTATGTGATTAATTTCTACTTCAATGCAATGATGTTAATGTCCTTTTGATAGGAATGAATGGCAATGGAATGAATGAAAACAGCCGGGCTACATCTTCTGAATATATCTAACTGTACACTAACCCCCTTTCCATCAATTGATTAATAATAATATTAATAATGCCTTTCTTTATTTCAGGTATAACCCAAAAAATATACTTACAAATTAAACTAATACAGTAGGTCACAATGTTACTGAATATGTTAGATGCTATTGCTGTCACGGTGCGCGGTGTACGGGAAACCAGTACCTATTTCAGAATGGGACTATCCAGATACTCCTTCGTTAGAACTCGATTTGCTATCCGATGGATTCACCAGTTACTTACATGACACCAAAAATCGAGGATAGATAGTTTGACCTACTACCTTACATGTACCTTTTTCGTTCCCTACGTAACAGCTGATCGAACAGAAGTAACATTTCTATTTCAATAGGACGTCTTATTCTAAGATCGAACGAATAAAAGTGATACACAACCCTAACAAGGCACGCGATGAAGTGAACAATGGTACAATTGGCATTGAATAATTTCTAATGTATTTTTAATTCAATCACACTTTACAAATTCGTGATTCAGTTCCGTGCAGTAACAGATTAAAGCAATCGTTGGGGCGACCTTTACACCTATCGACCACTTCGGTGCAAATAAAATAGGTTGAGCAAAAAAGGCAATCAAAACCAAGCGAAGTAACTCTTTTTAATGCCAGTCATTATAACAACAAAAACGTAATTTCAATATGAAATTGTGGAATTCCCATGTTTATAAAAAAAGAAGACTTGTATAGTATTGTTAAGGTGTTTGCTACATGTCTACGTATGTACATAAGATTTATGCAAAACTATTATTACGTAATTTATTTTTATCGATATTTAGGGTTTCCCAAAAGTGTCATTGTAAGGCAAAGAATACAATTGTTGTTACAATAACAAAATTTACACCTACTTCAGTATACTCGACAAAAGAAACATGAAAATATCTTAAAAGTAAAATAATAAGATAATATAGTGTTGTCTTAGGTTTTCGCGATTGTTATACATTGAATTAAACAATTTTTAACGGAAGTATCGCGTGTTTTATTTATTTTGTTGAACCTGACGTTTCGAACGCTTTGCAGCGTCGAAAGCGTGGTCGCAGGAAGACTAAGGTGAAGGTGAAAAACATTCGGACACCGTGAGCGATTTTTGTGTGAATCGGAACGTATATAACTTAATCCATCCATGTCGGTAGATGTAACAATTGAATATCCAATGTAAAACAAATGTCACCTTAGTCTTCCTGTGACCACGGACGCTGCAAAGCATTCGTAACGTCAACAAAATAAATAAAACACGCGATACTTCGGTTAAAATTGTTCAATTCAAAATAAAATAATATCTTACAAGTAAAATAATAAGATAAACTATGATATAGTAAGATAAAAGTCTTTATATATATCTGATATCAGATATATATAAAGACTTACGAATATGAAAGAACACACACCAATAAAGCAATTGACGGCGCATAAAGGCACCTCTCGCTCACCAAAACAGTGTTTTAGCGCCTAAATAATTCAGCGATTCGAGCCACCAATTATTTGAACCCATAAGCCGCCGATAAGCGACGCGATGTTGATCCGTTAACCAGACAATAAGAGCTGCGCGTTCTGATTTACCGCCCGACCCATAGCGGTGAGTTGAGTTACATAACAAAGTCGGTTTCATCGGTTCTCCGTTGGCGATTTCCTTTATGACTTAAAACATAGCTGAACTAAACATTACATAAACACGGGCATCCGAGTAAGTGGCTCTACTTTTTTGAACATTATGCCCAATTCACCTTTACTTGGCACCTTGTAGCGCTTTTGGCGAACTGGTCACGTCATATTTATTCTTGCAAATGTTATAGTTCTTTTATCGATTTTCTATTTTTGTTTTCTATTCTCATTTCATTTTATTTCCGAGTGTAACCTTTCATATAATAGTATTTATACTGCCCCGGGTGGAAGACAACTACTGCTCTAAAAGAAGGGTTTGGTCATAAAAAACTACATAAAACATGGAAGGAAAATATTACACGGAATTTTCATAAAATGTTACAAATTATTTATAACATGAAACAATAATTGAATCGGCCGTTGCGAACAAGACTGTTAATAGAGTATACTGAGGGTTTCGACATATTTTGCTATGTTCAAAGTGTTTAGTTCCGAGCATAGGCAAGCTGATTTATGATTCTCGACGATTACTCGACTGTTTAACTCACAATATTATAAACCTTGACAAATAGCGAAAGCTAGTAAAGCAAGACAGTAACATGCAGGTACAAAAAGAGAGGTAGGGCACATAAAATCAGCCCGTCTGAGGAAGAACCTCCACCTTACAGAGAACTTTGAAAAAGATAGTTGTGTTCCTGCTTGTGAGTGAGGTCACCAGTAAGTTGCTAAGGAGTTGCCGTGAAAACAGCAGAGAAGGCATCGCGCGAGTGATAAGCTACGGTAACAGCTTTACATCCGATCGGCCGCATGCTTGTATGCCTTCTGACGTTGTATAAAAAACTGTATACTATCGATATATAATATTAACAATATATAAAGTTACTCCTATAATTATTGACCCTGTATAGCAGACGTTCGATTCAAAATCGTAATCGGTATCCTAATTGCATTAGTATGATGAGGCATATGTGATGAAACGTATATTGTAATGTACAGTTTATTTCAGATCACTCTTAACACTTGAAGTGCGATTGTTACTCTTATCACGAACAGCATAAGAACGGTACAAAGATCAAAGTGTAAAGCTTGAGCTGCACTTACCTGTACCAAATGTTACATTATAATTGGCTATGAGTGCAGTGCTTATATGAGCTGACAGTAGAAAAGAATAGCTTTATAACTTAGATAATATGTAAGTAATATAGCAAAATACATACAAACGGACAGACAGACATGACGAAACTATAAGGATCCCTTGTTTACTATGAAACCTAAAAATAATCATACAAATGGGTAACCATTACAAATGTGAATTTGGGCGCCAAGACAAACATTACCACATTGAGCGTTACAAAAAACACCAAGTTTACAGGGAAATTGATATAGATTGCGCAGTGTTCGCACATAACATGCTATTAGCAACGTAATACAGAATACCAGTAAAATGCAGCGGTTGCACCGTCCACCCCGTTATTACGTGGCGAAACAAGCCTTTGAGAACCAGTTGGAAAAACAGTTGTAAACTTTGTTACGACGTAATACGTATCATGGGAACACAATGATTATTTAAAGGTTTATAAACTGAATACGATTAATGGCTAAGGCTTATGGTGGTATACTGAGGGCACCTAAATTTAAAAACGGTACCCTTTAGTAAGGATTCTCTTTATTATCCCATCAAATCCCTTTTTCCGATATGAGTAAACAAATAAAATTAAAATTAAAAAAGCGGAATTAATTACAATAATAATATAAGTATGAAATAGGAGCCCTAGAAATCGACGAGTGTGCATGTGAAGAGATATGAATGTCAAAGAAGCGAGAGAAGCACTGGGCGTGAATTTACAGATATATAGACAGTTTGGTACGGTTTGTATGAATTGTTTGTTTGAATGAGAATCTTAAAATTTAATTAGAAATTTCAATGAACGCGCGCTGCCACAAATTGACCAAGACCCCGTAGTTGAGTGGTTACCAATGGCCACTTTGACACTAACAATCTAAAATTCGTTTCCCGTGGCAGACATACATATTGCGTGCATGAAAGTATCTGTTCCACTGAGTTCGAGAATTTATATTTTGTATTTAGCAAATAATAATTTATTAACTTATTTTGTAAAAAACATAACGTCATTTTTTCGTAAAGTGTAAATCAAAAGGCATTTTTTCAAAAATAGTATAATTTTAAACACATAATATTGTAATAACGAAACATTCAAACAGACGTATGACTCAACTCGCATGTACTCGTACCGTGGGATTGACCTCGGTAACCAACTTGGTCAGACATTTAATTAAACCACATTACAGCGTAGACACTAATCAAATCTGTCGCATAGTTTTTTTCATATAGGCAAATATTTAACCACAATTTCTAAATTAAAAGTGCAAGTGCGAAGCGTCCGGGTCCAATAAAATCTCAGAAAAGAGGTACTGTGTTCATTGTAATCGGCGTCTATTTTTATTTTTACTATTCAAACTAGTTTTTATATCGTCTACTTTATTCAAGTCTTGACTATTTTACTTTACTTTACTAACACTTTTTAGGATTCCGTACCCAAACATAACATACGATACGCCTGTCTGTATCTTTTGAACCGTACTAATAAGTGCCTTTTATAAGAATAGTATAATTTTTGTTCAGCCCCAAAACCTTATTAATTTTTTACCAATATTACGTAAATCCACTTACTATAATCAAAAACTATATGGGGTAGGTACCGAACGCCATATCACTCAGTCTCTACACACCTCACTCGCTACATTAGCTCTTCTCAAGCACGCTCGCTAGGGCTCCTGACATCATCATAATAATAAAAATTGTAACATAAAAACTAGGCGAGGAGACCTTCCGCCTTTTGGTTCAACTTTACTAAACTAAAATTTAAATAAGTAAATGTTTTTAATGCAAAGCTAAATTTAAGCACCATTCAAACATGTACGAAGCGTCAGTACTTCCGCAAATAATAGTACACATAATATTACTTATGTACATTGAACTAAATTATAATCAATATAATCACTACATTATATAAAATACGACATTTTATGTAGCATCTTATTCAGATATTATCAACCACGCTTAATCAACACTAAATTGCTTCTTGCTATTATAGTTTAATTAACTGATTAAAATTAATATAGCCATTACTTGGTTCCCGTGAATGAGGCCTTGAAAACGTATAATGTTTTAATTAAAAATAGTAATCCATATTTACACAACGAAGCATAGAACGCCACTACAAAAACTAAATCTGAAACTATTTCAAACAAGTCGCTAATAAGTTGTAACTCTAGCTATTTTTATTCCAAAACTATTAAAAGATTAAAATATCAATCTTGATACCTCAACTATAAACTTTTAAATAAAAAAAAATGCAAGCGATTTCATTGAAGGCGACGCCAATGCACACGGTTCCTTTATTTTTACTGGCGTCAACTTCATTTTGTTTAGTTTTTGTATTAATTTATATGTTTTAGTGCGTTATGAGAAAGTACAGTTTCGAATGTTATACTTTTTAACTACTTTGTAACATCTTCGCAACATGTATATCGAATCAAATTGGAATCTACCTCGTTGAGCCTTTTACGAGATTTATTTTTTATACCACTAAGGTGATAAACAAGCATATGGTCTGCCTGGTAGTAAGCAATTACCGCAGTCTATAGGCACTTTCAACACCTATAATGATTCATACGTTGCTTCGTTCATACGTTAATTCTAAAATATCGGTGAATATGCATTAAAAACACGCGACGAAAACAGAACTTTCATTTTTGAAGTCGGTTAAAAACTAAGTAGGTTTAGGAGTTTAAATTACGCTTTATCACCTTTGTAGGTCAAGCCGGTTGGTGATGTACATCCTCCTATTGGCAATTGAGGATCTGGCGGAAACGCGAGCAGATACAGATTGGTTTCTACCTTACAAGAATTCCCTGGAGAAGTGATACTTTCCCAGGGTTTTTTTGTGAAGTAGAAACTTGCAACGGTAGCAGCGGGAATGGTAATTACGGAAGCGATACTCCTTGTGTTGCAAGTATATATAAGTATAATATGCTACGGTACCCGCTTCATATCATACGGACCGTAAGTATGCTACCGGAAGTAGTACAAAACAATTTCGATTTAACATTTTTGGGAGTCAGCTACCATTTTTATGAATGTTAAAGAAGTGAGTGAGGTGTGTAAGGATAGAGTCACGTGGCGCTCGGTTCTCTCTGCCTACCCGCCAAAGGATATGGCGTGAAGTTATAGACAGCTACCATTTTTGTTTGCAACATAAATGCAGGAATCGAGAACAAATGGTGCGGTTAAAGCGCACTTTTCATGCATCCGCCACGTTGTGGGGAGAGGCGGGAAAGTGGAAAGTGGTCGGGTTATCATCCCATTGTCAGTGTCGAGGCCGCCTCATTGTCTCGCCACTAGTTCTCTTCCCGTGTGAAAACATTCTTACACAGACACGAAGATAATCAGAAGTGGCAAACACGACGAGTGTATGTTACAATGCAAACTCATATTATTTATTATTATGAAGTCCAAGAAACTCATAATTTTTAGAAGCGAAGCTAATTTAAGCTTTGGTGTAAAGTACTGTTTTATCCGTGCGGTGACGGAGAATGAATACTAAATATCACCGCCCCCTCTTTTCCCGTGGGTTCCAGCTTCTCAGCCGGTGGTAGGGTATATACCCGCCTGGTTGGTTACCACCGCACACACCGTACAACACCCGTGAAGTACCTATAAGATTGAATATTGATTGATTGAAGATCCTAATATTAACTCGCTGAAATCAGCCTACAATACTGCCACCAAGGTCTGCAAGAGCGCATATATAAGAGCCGACGTGAGTCTTGTCGTTGAGATGAATTGGGTTTTGGTGGATCTCATTAGTAAATGGGGCCCTAATAACCTGGTTGAGTTTAAAACCAAGAAAACTCGGGTGTGCGCGTTTACAACAAAAATGTCCCCATTTCTTCCCACTCCCAGTCTTCAGGGCGCTTCCCTCAGTATGCGAGATGGCATGACTATGCTAGGCACGGATATTCGTTGCGATCTCAACCAACGTAAATACATTAAGAGCCTCATCTCAACATCTTCAAAAAAACTCGGGAGTCCTGAACAGGGTGCGCCGGTAGTTCATGCCGGACCAGCTTCATCTGCTTTATAAGACTCAAGTTAGGGCCTGCGTGGAGTATTGTATGCATGTCTGGGAGGGTTCCGCACAGTATCTTCTCGAGGCTCTCGATAGGTTACAGCGACGGGCTATCCGCATAATCGACGCCGAAGAGGTCACCAAGAACCTAGAACCTCTTCAACTTCGTTTTAGCTCACTATGCGTATTTTGCCGCCTTTACCATGGTGAGTGCTCTGATGAACTGTTTTCCCTTATCCCACCCTCTTCCTTCCGTCATAGAACCACACGTGCTGGTGCGTGGTACGTCATTATTTCACAGTTGCGAACATTTCTTCACGTACAAAAAAATTCTGCAACTCGTATCTCTGTCGTACCATTAAAAAATGGAACGCCTTGCCGACACATGTGTTTTCTCCTTCCTACAATATGGGATCTTTCGAAAGAAGCGTGAAGAAGCACCTTACGAGCATTGCAGCGTCAACTGACAGGACACTGTAGTCTTTTGTCAGTTGCCGCTGCGATTTGGGCTCCTCTTTCGCTTACCATCAGGCGAAACGTGGCCACTATGCTGAGTTTATATTAAAAAACACGTTGTGGACAAAAATAATTTAGGGTCCTTTTGTCTACATATTTTCCCCCATCGAATGCATCCTGTTTCAGCCTGATCGGTTGTTATTAAAAAAAAATTAAGTAAAAATACCGTATTGACTCCACTAATGTCTCTTCTAGAAAACTTAACATGATTCATGTCAGCTGGGCATTTCACTCGACCGCACTTCTCAGGTTCAGTTCTCGAGCCGATTAGCAATCAGATAATAGCAAAAAATAGATAATTTACATTATGCACACAATGGCTACATCGAAAGTGAATTCCCGTGCAGTTTATTGGATTTTTTAATAATTAATTAGTTTAATGTGTTTTTTTATTGTAGCGCGAAGTTTTCTCATCACCATAAATTGCGAATGAGTTAACGATACACTTAAAAAATATTTTATGTATAATTAAAATAATTACTATTGCGTAAAATAGCGCTGCTTTTGCAAGCTTGTTTTTGTCTGTGTACTTCATAAAAAAACAGATTTTTAGAAAAGTTCTTGGTTCAACTTTCAACGTATGAACAGTACAAAGTCATCAACGCAAGGTTAAGTTTGTACGTTGAACGTAAATTTTATTACGTAACGTAAGCAAATGAAATAGAAAAGGTACTTATTATTTTCGTATCAAAATATCTATACTATACGAAAAGTATACAAACATAAAGATATTTGTGTTTGTCAGTTATTAATGTTATTATCAATATAATGATACCTGACAACACAAATTGATGTTTGTAAATGCCATGACAGAAGTTGGAATAAGTGAATTTATGGACGAACCTTTTGATACTATTGACGATGGGATTAAAATAAATATAATTTTGAGAAGTACTAATATAACCCTAGTTATGTGTGTGTGTGTATTGAAAATTTCTTATTTTTAGGAGCCAGTTAAAAATAAATACATATTTCGTAAGAAATGTCATAAACTAATTATTTATTTACGAGTAACTCTGCCTACCTTGCAAAGGCGTGAAGATATAGATAGATGAAATATTCAATTTTAATAAGCAGAAAAAATGATTATTATTTTTATATATTTCTGACAAATTGCGTCTCACAATTTAATTAGATAGTATATATATAGGTATATCATACATAACGTCGAAATAAAGATTGTCAAATAAACACATAAAAATAATCCTCGCCATAAAACTGCTTCCAAAGTTTTATTAACTCAAACCCATTGTTATACAGAAGTTTTCATGCAGACCAAATATGACCGGCCCGACTCGTTTGTGGCTAACATTAATCAATCTTTTGACCAAATAAGCGGTGCCTTGCTAACCGCGTTTTTGTTTTTTCGCCCGCTGGCGCCACACTTAGTTGCCACGGAAACTCCTTTTTTGGTAACTGTTGTTTGCAAAAATGTGTCCTGTTAGTGCAGAGATTTAAGTTTATTTTTTGTTTGTGTATCGTGTTTTGGGAATACCGGGTCGTAAAGCCGGCCGGCGTCGAACTCGCGACCGGTGGAATGCGGAGATGGCGCACTTTCGGCATGCTTTGGTTTTCTGATTAGCATACTGTGACGTTGGCGCCGCTAGTGGCGAGTACACGCGTATTATTTGAGGACGCGGCAGATTGATAGCACAAATCAGGTTTTCCCAACATGACATACAAAAATAAAAAGAAATTGGGTATATATATAAAGACATTAGACATATTACCCAGCGCGGCAAGTATAGATCAGAAGAGATTAGGTTACACATCCAACAAATTAACTGTAAGATAGGTGCCTTATTGAGACGTATTTTAAAAAACCCCTAACATCAAACAAACAACGAATGTCTCGTTTTTCAAAATTAACAGGAATCCCAATATTAGTATCTACTCCTAATCTGTGTATTACACCAATTGAAGGTACATATTTCTCTTTGTTGGCCGCCACCACACCATGACTGGATCAGATCTGCCCAATGATCTTTACGGAAATCTAGACACAATTACGCGTCCTAAGCGAACAAAACGGCTTAATAGATTGGAAAGACTAGTATAAATAAATAACTATAGACGTGTGTTTATACTTATATAGTATTTTACAAATGAGAGAATGAAGAAAATATTTAATTTTCCATTTCTCTATCTATAAACAGAGATCCAGCATCAGTAAATAATGACTTGGTTCGGTTGGCGACCTTCAGTCATTTAGGGAATTACGAATTGTAATCATCATGGGGCATTGTTACACGTCTTATTTTTAACCAAGAATTAAGCTGATAGGATCCGTTTACTGATGCAGCTAGAAAGTGTATTACAGTAGGAATGCTTCGTTAACGCATTACTACTGTAATACACCCAAACTTAAAATGACTGATGCAAATCAGTCATTTTGAGTTTGCATTGTCGACTGTCAGTCACTTCGAAACTACGGCATTACAGATTTCAATTATATAGGACGTCTGATAGGACCTAGTTCTAGAAAAGAATTAATGCGAGTAGTGAAGTAAAATAATAGTAATATTGAAGCACCCTTATAATGCATTTACGTGAGTAGTTGGCTTTAAACAGCGGTCTATGATAGCATTCATAACGTGCGTGTAATCGTTTGTCAAAGTCAATGTCAGCCGACCATATATCGATTAAATATGAATAGCGTAAATAATGCGATTAATAATAACATTAATCGGAACAATACCGCTCATTAGTGTTGATTCCAGTTCAATAAATTAGAATCGATGATAAGGGGTCATTTGTTGACCTGCCCTATTGCAAACTGCTGACTTGCGGCATGGTGTTAATTAACTGAATGTAAATATTATCCTATACCAATTTAGGAAGTTGTTAAACTTATCGAGCAATCACTGTATTCTAACTGTCTTACCGCCGTAAGATTGGCAGAGAAAACTGACCGTCGCATGGAGTATAAAGATCTCTCAGTTCATATATATATATATATATATATATATATATTCTTATATGCCGTGCATGTTTTCAGGGTTCCTGACATACCCTTCCGATAGAACTTGATCGATCCTTCCGATAAATCTTAATCTTGATCTTCCTTGGTAAAAACATCCTTACACTGTCGCATTGTAATCTGTTTCGTCATTCTTCCATCCCGCAAACACTCATTCACATTGTATACCTGCACGGCATAACACAGCATTACTCTTCTTATCTGAATACCTACCGACATTGTCCCTCAGATCAAGTCTCTTCCTTACAAATATTTTTTTTAATACGATTCCGTGGCGATCATAATAGAATTAATATACTGGTTTAAATAAACAACGTATCTGTTTATTACATTATAGTGAACAAAATATTTTGTAGACGTAGAATTTTAATAGCTGATACGAATATTGTTATGATGTACACAGGAAAAATACCACGAGATAAATGTATTTATAGACAATAGCAACTTTTACAACCAGACCAATAATTTTCCAGCTTTGGTCATTATCATAGAAAATGTTGTTATTTTGAATGAATTAATTTCACGTCCTTTCGTATGCAGGTTGATTAATCATCAGACCATAAAATCAGGGCCCTCCCCGGCTACACGCAGTTGATTAGCGTGGCTAAGTACGTTCTATAGATCCTTTATGATTCAAAGAATGCCAGCAACTCAGCGATGGGATGAGAATTGGTCTATGTTAATTATTATTGCGCGTGATGAATAGATTAGTAGAGATCAACGCATCACGTGCATGTTTCTCTTACAATTCTATGTCAATTAATGCAATATAATAAATAGTAAAATGACCTAAACTATTGAAAGAAGAAATCTTAATTAGTACCCATCTGTTGGAAAGTGATTACCGTAGCCTATGAACTCCAATAATCTAGCAATCGAAATAGTAACTGGCACGTTGCCAACACTGCGGCTAACACAGCATCTCCTTAGGAGCTTATAATCCGCGAGAGAGGGACAAATTTCGTCAATCATTTCTTCTCGGCCGAAAACTTGTGAAATGCTTCCAAGAGTTGTATCGTGAAGCCTTGTGAGCGTCAGCTGCGCTTCCGTGGGTGGGTCGAGCACAAGTACCCTCCCACACACGTACAAAAAAAAACTTTTAATCGCTTCCTTCAAGGTTGAAAATTTATTAAACAAAATCTTGAAGAAAAACAAGTCACCTGGCTAAAAAGTGGTAGATTATACGTCAGCTGATCGTACGATACAACACCTATCGTATGATGGTTTATATGCTATTTTGTATGAATAAAAACGTCAGCTGGATGTATCTGAAACCCCGGTGTAACCCAGGACCTAAACTGGAGCATCTATCGTCTATTTAAATGCATCCGCTGACGAGTTTTCACTAAGCATACTGCTAGCTGATTTTTTATTACTTACAGGATATTAACAATCAGCTTACGAATTTTCATACGAGAGGAAATGACGTATCCAAAGTAAAACGACTTTTCACTCCATGCACTAACAAAATTATATATTTAAAGGTATAATTTTGTTGTAATGTTTCGATTAAATCAAATCGATAAACTACTCGTATCGTATCATGTGATAAATTTTCAATTGAGAATAAAACACTGAACATAATTATATATATATCATGTTCGTGCGATCAACTGACGTACTCGTATAATCCACCAAAATATAGTCAGCTTACTTTTTTTCCTCAAGATATTGATTTAACTAAGAGTTGATAAATTTGCAAATTTTTTTTTGAAACTAGATTGGCAAACAAGCATGCGCGCCGCATTAGATGACCCACCCACCGAAGAAGGAACCGCAGCTGACGTTCACAAGGCTTCATGATACAACTCTGCAGCATTTCACGAGGTTTCAGCCACGAGGAACTTGGTCATGAAAGTGTATTGCTGGCTCGCGGACTATTACTACTAACCTCACTCACTCGCAGGAACAGAACAACCACACAGAGAGCTGTCTATATATTTGTCTATATATGTATATAATTTTCAGTGAGTTGGAAGTACTTCCCCAGTCGCCCGACTGCACGAGCTTTAATGCACACTACCTCTCTTAAAAACACCTAATTCAAGACAAACACGCATGTTCATGCACACAAATGTACACAAATAAAGTTTGTTAATGTGTGCTCCATGGCGCCAGCAACGTCGCCGAAATAAATACGAAATTAAAACACAGTAAGTGTCGTTGTTATAATAGCTACATGAGTAGTATGTTCTCCAATAAACAAAAATATAACGAAATGCAATAATAGAACAGTCTACAGTTCTAAATCAATTCAATAAGATTTCGATTCAGAAACGGTCACAGATACTATCAGTACCCTTACAAGTAAATTTAAGGCGAGGCTTTTCTGATTTAATGATATGGCTGATTGGACCAACATGCGGTCTTTTCATAAGATGTAGATTTAAATTCTGACAAGTATTTATTTACTCTCTTTGGATTAACAATTTGGATCACTGATGCAAGTTTATATACTATTACTGCATCCACAGCGGAGATGCTATTAAACCCTTTGCCAAAGACAAAATAAGTCCAGCTTCTTCTAATTATATATATCATTATTGTTCTCAGTTTGAAAGTTTTCTTTAATCTATATTAATTTGAATGATCATTATTATGTTAATATGGTTAGATTTAATTCAGGTACCTTATCTTTTTATGTTGTACCGGTTTAACGTAAAAAAGTAGTAAAGTTAGATTTGCTACTTGGTATGCTTCCGTCATAAGTACATACTAATTATTTATCGAACTCCCTGTAAATTTGACTCCCATAAAATTAGACCTGAATCAATTGACCATGTAAAAAGCAACATTGCAAAGGATGGTTTAACTAAATGATAAATTCAACGGATATACTATCCGTTAATGGTACCTTTCCCTTACCATGGCATTACCGTTCCAACCACTTTCGCGTGTTGGTGAAGAAACTGGACGCTTGCATCCGTTGCATAATATATTTTTATAGACAACTAGCTGACCCGGCGAACTTCGTACCGTCTCAAGATCAATAAATGGTTGTTAACTTATTAGATGGTATAAATTCTTTTAATACTTATTATCCTATTCCGGACGAAGACAAATCCAAAAACACAAACGTCATAAAAATTGATCCAGCCGTTCTTGAGTTATAAATGTTACACCATTTATAACACGACTTTGTTTTATATATATAGATATGTCGGACGGAGCTTATATATTCACTGCAACCTACGTGAATATTAGTTTCTATAATCTACAGCCGTTTGAGATGAGAATTCCCGTATTGAATATATAAACAAAACGTTCACACCCTTTTTTTCGGTGTTACCTTTACTCTCACCACCAAAGACGCTGAATTTAAAAAATCATTTCAATAATACACGTTACGTATATACAGTGCAAACTATCATACGTCTAAATCCACTGACTAAGGTCATGCTTGTGCCTCAGTCAGAATTCGTTTTTAGGGTTCCGTAATAAACAAAGTACCCTAATAATTTCGCCATGTCCGTCTGTCCGCGGCCTAGCTCAGAGACGCTTGATACTAGAAAGCTGTAGTTTGGCATGAATATACATATTGACTATGCTGACAAAGTGATAGAATAAAATCTTGAAAAAAAAAATCTAGGTGGTACCTAGCCTACATATAAAATGGGGATGAATTATTTTATTCGAGTCCTCCCCATGATGTGGCGAGTCGTCAGATAGGTTTTTTTTAAAAACACCGAGGGTGTGGGAAGATCATTTTTCGATATAGTGATCCGTTTGTGAAATATTTATATTAATAGCGTAAATTTTTATTAGACTCAAGTGTGCTTGTTCGTAGATAGAAGTCAACCGGTTATTGGCCTTACGTGATTATGTGCCTATGCGTTTAATGCGATCTGGATAGTCGTAGATTTAATTCCACTTTTGTATTGTACCTTTGGACATTATTTAAATAGGTACAGTTATACTAGCATTTACTAGTTGCTAACACGGCTCGATTTTTGAATGTATAACCCTTAGACTCATTTTGTAAAAAGAGTGATACTCATAGCATAAATACTAGATATAAGCATAATCTTGTGTTACATGCAAGCCGTCTCCACAAAATAAGTAATTCTTTTATGGGGCAATGTATACGGTTCTATAACAAACTTCCCAGCAATATAAGAGAATTGTCAATAAACAAATTTAAAACTACTATTAAAGCCAAATTGTGTAGCAGGGCATATTATAAAGTATCTGACTATATTAATGATAAAAATGCCTGGGAGTGAGTCGATCCAATTATAATGTAATTAATATAATATGTAAATTTGTTTGGATACCAAAAGAGGGATGCCTGAGTTTTTTGGCAGTATTTTTATCAGTGCTCACCTAGTCATAAACTGCACGGTAGGGAAAAAAATTGTGACGATTCCAAACAAATGTAGCCATTTTTACGGAATAAAAAGATTTTGACTTTGACTTACAATATTTGACAATGCTTAGTAACTAAGTTGGTTTTGAATGTTAAAAAAATCCAATTGGCTCGATTTCCAATTATTTTAGGCAACTATCTAATAACTTTTCTCCATTTTATAAAATTGTTAATTTGACAAGTTTACTTAGTTAAATACATATTTAACATTTTATTCCAGTAAAATAAAACTTAACAGAGCATAAATCATTCAAAACAAAATTATTTACGTATATTATGAAACAACAACAAAAAAAACACTAAAGATCTGTGGGGTCTATCTGTCAAAACCATATCTTCTATTATTATTTCAATCGCTCCACATTTAGCTACAATTTTCAATTGTTGTGTGGCATCTGGTGTATTTCCTGACTTGATGAAACATAGTAAAATCATTCCATTATTTAAATCTGGTGATAGTTCGGACCCTTCGAATTTTCGACCTGTTTCCATACTGCCCATTCTCAGTAAAATTTTTGAAAAACTAATGCTTAGCCAGTTGCTCAGACATTTTAATACACATAATTTGCTTCATAGGAGACAGTTCGGATTTACGAGAGGTTGTTCAACTATAGACGCAGGGATTCATTTGCTTAAAAGTATATTCGCGGCATGGGAAGGTTCGCAAGATGCCTTGGGAATTTTCTGTGATCTGTCTAAAGCGTTTGACTGCGTGCACCATGACACTCTTGTCAGAAAATTACACCACTACGGTATCAGGAACAAGGCTCTCGAACTTCTGTCTTCTTATCTGGGCAATAGGATACAGAAGGTCGATGTTAATGGTAAAAGATCTTCGGGGTCCCCTGTAGTCATGGGAGTCCCACAGGGGTCAATTCTAGGTCCATTCTTATTTTTAGTATATATAAATGACTTACCTTATTATGTAAAGGATAAACATGAGATTGTATTGTTTGCGGATGATACCTCTTTGACATTCAAAATTAATAGACAGTTAGGTAATTATGACGAAGTTAACGATGCTCTCTCTAAAGTTATGCATTGGTTTAATGTTAATAATCTGCTTTTAAATGATAAAAAGACTAAAGTAATTAAGTTCTCAACACCTAATGTAAGACAGGTGACTACCAATGTACATGTTAATGGAACTAATTTAGCCCCAGTGGAGACAACTGTGTTCTTGGGTATAACAATTGACTCCAAACTACAATGGGGCCCACAAATTGAAAAATTATCAGGAAAACTAAGTTCTGCAGCCTATGCAGTGAAAACTATTAGACGGCTCACTGATGTTGATACGGCTAGAATAGTTTATTTCAGCTACTTTCATAGTATTATGTCATACGGAATTCTTCTTTGGGGTAACTCCGCGGACATTAACACCATCTTTTTATTGCAAAAGAGAGCCATAAGAGCTATCTACAAACTTGGTCCCCGTGAGAGCCTTAGAGAAAAATTCAAAGAAATAAATATTCTAACAGTCGCATCGCAATATATCTATGAAAATCGTTTGTATGTCCATAAAAACATAGACTCATTTTGTAAAAAGAGTGATACTCATAACATAAATACTAGATATAAGCATAATCTTGTGTTACATGCAAGCCGTCTCCACAAAATAAGTAATTCTTTTATGGGGCAATGTATACGGTTCTATAACAAACTTCCCAGCAATATAAGAGAATTGTCAATAAACAAGTTTAAAACTACTATTAAAGCCAAATTGTGTAGCAGGGCATATTATAAAGTATCTGACTATATTAATGATAAAAATGCCTGGGATTGAGTCGATCCAATTATAATGTAATTAATAAATTATGTAAATTTGTTTGGATACCAAAAGAGGGATGCCTGAGTTTTTTGGCAGTATTTTTATCAGTGCTCACCTAGTCATGAACTGCACGGTAGGGAAAAAAATTGTGACGATTCCAAACAAATGTAGCCATTTTTACGGAATAAAAAGATTTTGACTTTGACTTTGACTTTGAAACTTATCATCGTATAATTTTATTTCAAAGTATACAACACAAATTCCAGGTAATGAATTCTATCAGGGAAGTTATAAACTTAATTATTGTTTGTTGTAAAATTTATTGCTACATTGGAATTTAAACCCACAAAAAGTGATTTCCGCGCTTCAAATTATACACCAAGCCGAATCGGTTATCTCACTCAACGCTGCCCTGAATCTGAACCTCTTTTTTATAACTCGCGTAATACCAACAAAATTTCAATGAATTGCAACGGAAAATTACTTAAAATTTATATGAATAATGGTTATGCACGAGAGAACTTAAAAATGACTTTTTAAAATTCGTAACTGTTACAGACAATTTTTTAATTTGTAATATTACAGCTATTCCAATTCACTTGACGAATTATAATGTTCATATAAAATTAACAATCCACGGAATACTTTAAAATTAAGAAAAAATCATACCATAAGCGTTACTATTGATATTAAGATTAGAAGAAATGCTGTACTAGTGGTATTTAACCTTGAACTCAATAAATAAATTAGTTGCTATGTATTTTAATCGCCCAAATTATTGGTTAGTCCAAATTTCACGTTCCAGTACAACATATTTTTTTTTAATGCGAAATACAAGTTTTTTCTGAGCGTCACATTCAATGGCTGGTGTCCGCGTACATCCCGCCCGTTTGCATATTATCTGTGGCAGCGGGCTGCGCAGGAGACGCAGGCGGCGCGAAGTCCGCAATCCCCACAGTACGACGACCTTGCTCTTTATGGTCCGTTATGAATAATACCGCAAGGGCGCCGCAGATATGAGACAGCCTCCAAAACATTGAGTACTTTTGCATAATTTCACCTTCAATACATATGAGTTAGTTCACGAGTGTACATGTCGTGGC
Source organism: Pyralis farinalis (assembly GCA_947507595.1). NCBI lineage: Eukaryota > Metazoa > Arthropoda > Insecta > Lepidoptera > Pyralidae > Pyralis > Pyralis farinalis. The sequence continues at coordinate 9,460,969 of OX382258.1, read as the reverse complement.
ACGTTCCTTGTTTTTTGAACTGTGAGAACGTGCATATTTGTCATCTATCTATCTATAACTTCACGACAAATTCTTTATGGGGTAGGCAGAGAAAACTGAGCGCCACGTGACCCAATCCTTACACACCACGATCGTTTCTTTAAGGTGCATTGCTCTTCTCATGCTCGCTTGCCGGTTTCTAAGGCTCCTGACATCGCAATCATCACAAATAAGTCAAAATAGAGCTTCTAGTACCAATCTTGAATTCATGTCTATACACCTAGTCCGGCCGTACGTTCTGTTACAAATGAATATGCATTCATTTTTTATGAAGTAATATAATAATATGTGTCATCATTTATCATTTACTACATTACTACGATAGGTTTTCGCTAGTATCGCTGCATGATACACCTTTGATAATCAATACCGCACAGTAAGCATGATATTGTTGGTATCACTGCACCTAAAGATCTTAACCGGACGAAGGTATATACTCGAACTTCGATTACTTTCGAAAATCCTTAGCGGATATGCCTACGCCCTCCAAGGATCTTACATGCTAAATTTAATTTCTAACATCAGTTTCTTTGGGATGTCCTTCTTCTTAGCGTTACCACGTTTCCTAATCCATTAGGTTTGGCGGGGTCCGCTACGTTAATGATTTGGTGAAGGTACTCATTTTGCCATGGAGCGACTACCGTCAGACCTCCACAAGCCAGGGGGATAACCAGACCTTTCTTAGGTTACAAATGAATATGCATTCATTTTTTATGAAGTAATATAATAATATGTGTCATCATTTATCATTTACTACATTACTACGATAGGTTTTCGCTAGTATCGCTGCATGATACACCTTTGATAATCAATACCGCACAGTAAGCATGATATTGTTGGTATCACTGCACCTAAAGATCTTAACCGGACGAAGGTATATACTCGAACTTCGATTACTTTCGAAAATCCTTAGCGGATATGCCTACGCCCTCCAAGGATCTTACATGCTAAATTTAATTTCTAACATCAGTTTCTTTGGGATGTCCTTCTTCTTAGCGTTACCACGTTTCCTAATCCATTAGGTTTGGCGGGGTCCGCTACGTTAATGATTTGGTGAAGGTACTCATTTTGCCATGGAGCGACTACCGTCAGACCTCCACAAGCCAGGGGGATAACCAGACCTTTCTTAGGTTATGGCACACATCTATCGAAATATAATATCTTGGACGCCCTTTACACACATATGTGCAAATAAGAAAAATAATGTGAACAAGCATTCGCTATGCATATGGTACCATCTTGTGGTTGTGGTGATCATTTGCAACGGTTTACCTGTAACGAATGTGTTTCGTTGCAGTTGAATATAGCTCTGCATCAAGAGTGACCCATTCACTGTCAGACTGCATAACGGATAATAAATAATATTCAATAAAATAGCAGCGAAGCTTTCGATGTCATAGAACTTATATCTAAATATGAATTCCGAAAATGCCAATCATAACCAATAAATTCATTACAAGCTTGACACTAAATTTTGTACGGTTTATACTAACGGGCAACAGAAGTCAAAATAGGGTATATTCTAGTAACAATCTTGGATTCTTGTTTATACACCTGGTCCGACCATAAGTTCTGTTACAAATTTATTTTTTTATGCAGTAATATAATCTTAATAAAACTTATATGTAGATATTTATGGAAGTCTCGGCAAGAAATGAAAAAAATGATCTATTCGAAATGGCCACCTTGGCTTCGATACGCTTTGTGATTCCTTGATAACATACCCCCACCAAACCATTACAGACGCAGGATGATGACCACGCAGGATGTACCTTTCCGACCACTTGGACGGCTTTTTGGAAACTGTGTGCGTACACTTTATCATTTTGCCTGTTGTAGTGCTCTTCAATCGTGAAAAAAATTTCGTCGGTAAAGAGGATATTTCTGTGCCTTTCACCTGCGTATCGGGACAGAAGGAGTTTTGATCGTTCCACTCTCTTCACTCACTGTAGGGATTGATTTAGGACATGTCCTGTATATCGACGATAAGCGCCCAAGTTTCAGGTCTTGTTTTATTATACGCGACAGAGTCCTAAGCGGGAATCTTCATTTCTCGCGATATTTTTTTTTCTTAATGGGGTTTCGGCAAATTCTGGCTTTAACAGCATTAACAGCCTTTGTAGTTCTAACAGCACACGGTCGCCCCGATCAACAAATATACCAATACTTCCTTTGCTGAAGACCATAAAATGGTATTCCGCAGAGGAAGTGTTGGTATATTTATCGAAAGTACGATATACGAACATACGACTGATACCAAGCTTTTAAAGTGTCTTGAATATTCCGACAGCTCTATACCCACTTAGTACAAGGCAATGACTACTATCGCATTTTCATAATATTTTATAATGCATAAACACGGAAAAATTAAAAAAAAACACGGAAAAATTGTAAAACGGTGGGAAATAGAAAGAAGTCTTTAACATAATAAACACGCTCGAAATTCAAAATAATTAAAGAGTTGAAAAAAGAAAAGTTTCTATGTAACAGTATTTATGGCCAGACTAGTTATAATATTGACTATTCTTCCAATACATTAGAATTAGCGGGTTCCACTTCCTAAGCCGGATGATTTGACGAAGATACTTATTTTGACATGTAGCGGTGCCGTCAGACCGTTGTGGAGGTCTGGCGGCAGCCGCTCCATAAGCTCAGAGGGAAAACCAGACCTTTCGAAGGTTATGGCACACATCTATCGAAATATAATCTCTTGGACGTGCGGGTTTCCTCACGGTATTTTCCATCGCCGCCGAACAAGTGATAATTACAAAAATGTACATAAAACCGAATACACGAATTTAGTGGTACATCCCAGGATACGAACCGCGTTCAATCCATTGGGTTAAAATTTAATCAATTGAATCATAACTTAAACAATTTAACAAACACTTGTCACGGTACCAAGGTTTTATATAGCATACCTTTAACCTATTTCAAAAATACTGTCTCCAAAAGTCAGACGTAAAGGTAAAGCCCGTGACTATCGGCGTCCAAATCCAATGCAAATATGTCGATATTTGGGATTGCAATTGTGAAGTTCACTTCTCTCCACGAATAAATAAATAAATCACCTCTTCTTCTGAAGCTACAAAGCTTACTTGTTTTAACTTTAAACAAATGTCAAAATATTTTATCTAAATACTATTATTATGTAGTAAAGGTGCAGCCAAGGTTTTTTTAACAGAGTAGTGAGTCATTTACAACGGCAGGTTGGTGGAGCGAGATCAGTTACGAGATTAACAAAAGTCAAAATTTGCCCTTAGTCACACGTCGTGCGGCGGTATAGACTACAAGAAGTTTAGTTTGGTTTGTTTCGTTACTTCGGGATGTAAATTTGTGTTCTTCCTCTGAGTTCTGGTGTAGGCCAGTACATTAATTAAAACCTACTACTTACTTACGGCTGTCAGGATAACATACCAATTCATACTCACACCACTAGTAAAACATGGGTGTCCTGCAACCAATGAGGTTCAGAGTATATCTGCCACGACGCTCTACTGCACTGCATCGGAGGACATTCATAAGGCAACCGAAGGCCATTAACGTGGTTAAACGACTGCCATATTTCTAAAATAGCTAAGACCGGAGGTTCAACATAGTCTCCGAAGCACGGAGGAGCACTAGATACATAAATCCATCCAGACTACGCTCTATGAGACGAGCAATGACATGTATATATACAATAATATGCTGTATGTTTAGTAATCTATAATTGATATAAAGTAATTACTACCCTAAGATTTCATTGTCAGCTGCAAATCTTAGAAAGACAACGTTTATCATCGCTTGCACTACAACTGTTAGCTTTACGCAACATTAGTTTCTAATTAATCTATCAATATCTCCACGTCAAATCCCTTGCAGGGTAGGCAGATAGAACCGAGCGCGATATGACTCGTGTAAACAAGTTAAAGCAGGTAAATATATATATGTAAACATACATATATATATATATATATAACGTCGGGAGGCACACAAGCATAGCGCCCACCTGATGTGCAGATCCTATGAACGCTTGCAACGCATTAAGTATCGCGCGCGTGATGGAAATTGTTACTTGACTGCAATTTTCTGAGGTGGAGGTACTTCCCCAGACCATAGACTTTAATGCGGCCCACCTCTCTTAAAAACACATGGACCAAGGCAATCAGACATGTTCATGGATACAAATATTTGCCTTGTGTGGGAATCGAACCCACGAGCGTTGGTGTCGAAGTAGCATCATCACTAAATATACAAGTTGTATTAACAATTATGATTTAACGTATTCCCTCGTGTATAATCGAAAAGAAATTTTAATTTTTTGTATGTACAAGCCCGTAATCTGATATTCTAATCGTTCCGTGGTATGTAAAAGTGCCTCAACCAGTGCGTTTGGCAAGTCATAAATAATGCTTATTTACTGCGCCAGAATCGCGATACATAATGCGGTGAGATAAATTGTGCAGATATCGCTCTTACCTAATTCCTGGAAATGTTGACCTACTATTTTTTGATTACGTCAGGCAAAAAAACATGCAGCACCACGTCTGCAATGATGATGTTAGAAACAGAGTTGGACTGAAAGAGAGCGTCGGTGTTAAAATAAGAAGAGGCATGCTCCGTTGGTTCGGACATGTAGAAAGAATGCAAGATGAAAGAATGACGAAGCAGATATACAAAAGTGGAAGGATGTAGGAGCGGGGGAAGGCCAAGACTTACCTACCATGACCAAATTGGTCGTGTTCTATCAGAAAGTGATGTCAGGAGCCCTAGAAACCGGCGAGCGTGCATGAGAAGAGCAATGAATGTTAAAGAAGCGAGTGAGATATGTAAGGATCGGGTCACGTGGCGCTCGGTTCTCTCTGCCTACCCCACAAGGGATTTGGCGTGAAGTTATAGATAGATTATTTAACCGTGATCCTTTGTAAAAAGGAGGTATTTTGGCTATAAAGAGCATGGTGAGTTCACATTTCGAAAATTACGCGTTCTAATCCCGACTACCGTATTGGCCCATGAGGTCTATCAAATGTGCATCCAATGCCCAAAAAGGCTCGACTTGGTCGAATTCAACCCCATGAAAACACAAGTTTACGCGGAAGAAGAAAACAAGAAAACACCTTTTACTGTGGTACCTAAATTCCAGAACACACCTCTTACCATCACCAAGAGCATTAAAATGCTTGGTGTCGAAATCCCCAGTAACGTTCAATATCGGAGTCACCTCGAGGAAAATCTTGGGTGTGGTCAACAGAGCAAAGCAATACTTCAGCGCGGGGCAAAGACTTATGTTATATAAGTCTCAAGTCAGACCGCACATGGAGTACTGCAGTCCAGCAGGCATTTGGGCAGGAGCACCTGGATACCAGCGTGGACCATGTGATTCCGTTCAGAGACGAGTTGTGAGAATTGTCGACGATCCTAAGCTCACATTGTACAATGGGTTGTGTTCTGAAGAATTGTTCGATATGATGTCGACAGCCACTTTCTATAACCGCACCGCTCGACGACGGCGGGGAGAGATCCTCACACGCTGGAACCGCAATAGTCGCGTACTGTGTACGGTTCCCGAGAAGTTTTCTTCCGAGAACTCTCAAATTGTAAAATGAACTCCCAGCAGAGGTTTTCCCAAGAGATTACAGGGTATAGGGTTTTTTTATACTACGTCGGGAGGTATACAAGCATACTGCCCACCTCATGTAAAGCGGGTACCGTAGCCTATTAACGCTTGCGATACATTAAGTATCACTCGCACGATGTCTTCTCTGCTACCAACAGAGCAACTAAGTAGCAGCTTACTGGTGACCTCACTCACACGCAGGAACACAACAACCCTCTAGGGAGTTGTTATTTAGCTGCGGTTTTCTGTGAGGTGGAGGTACTTACCCAGATGGGCTGCTTTGATGCGCCCTACCTCTCTTAAAACATCCAGACCAAGACAAACAGATATGTTCATGCACACAAATATTTGTCTTGTGTCGAATCAAACCCACGAGCGTTGGTGTCAAAGTCGATTGCGCCACCTACCGCGCTCGTCGTTACTCCTTTCTCCATCAAACTTTGCCACAATTATGTCAAAAGATGTATAACGCTTATATTGACTATTCACGGCTGAGGAGGAGTCCTTTAAAGAGGGCATTTGCCTCTCTTTGTATGTTTTATTAAATGAAAAACGTATAAAAAAACTTGTAATAAAAATGGACGAAATCACGACAGTATGCAAATACCAATATAAATTGAAGGAATTAAATTATTGCAACAGCTTTCATATATTTTACATAACGGTCGTTTATCGACGAGCGGATGTTATACAAAAACTATACATTAAATTCAGTCTACCAAAACATCTGCTTAGACATCCTGGCAATAAAAATACTCTTATTTGCTTAACCTTTTTCTACGTTTTATAGAGCCGTGGTCGTACGGATAGACCGGTTCTTTTTTACCACACCGGGAATCATACAAACACCTGATATAAAGCTGTTACCGTAGCCCATGAATGCTTACAATACAGGTTGCTACCGTTGATACTAACAGAGCAACTCTTCAGGAACTAATAACCTCACTCGCTGGCAGGAATACAACAAGCCTCCAGGATTGTTATAAGGCTGCAGTTTTCTGTGTGGTAAAGGTATTTCGCCAAATGGGCTGATTTGATGTTTAGTACCTCCCTTATATTAGCTTAACTACTGTCATCTATCAAAAATAGAAAAGTACGCGAAGGGACAATGCCAAGCAGTGATAGCTCTGTGGATTAAAGAACTAGTCAATTAACCTACAATCCCCGGTTCGAATCCTGGCATATACCACTAAAATTGTGATTTCGGATTTATGTATATATTGGTAATTTACCACTTGCTCGACGGTGAAAGAAAACATGACGAGGAAATACGCACGTCCAAGTTATATTTCGATAGACGTGTCTAACCTAAGGAAGGTCAAAATCAGGATTTTCGCCAAATCTTTGAGCTTAGGTAACTCCTCCACCAATCTAAACGGGGCAACAATATATAATAATTATTATTTTTGTATCGTTCAAGTTTTTTTTTGTATACTACGTCGGAAGGCATACAAGCATACGGTCCACCTGGTGTAAAGTGGTTACCGTATCCTAAAAACGGTGGTAATACATTAAGTATCACTCGCGTGATGCCACCTCTGCTGCTTACACAGCAACTCCTTGGGAGCTTACTGGTCACACACAGGAACACAAGGACCCTCCAGGGAGTTGTTATTTGGCTGCGGTTTTCTGTGGGGTGGAGGTACTTCCCCAGACGGGCTGCTTTGAGGCGCCCTACCTCTCTTAGTAGTATGTCTAGTCTGTCAATAATAAATGGTCACAAGTACTGCACCGTACAGTACTAACGGAAACAAAAGATGTTATTTCAAGGATTAACCTGGCAGGGTGCCAGCCAAGCCGACGATGAAACGTTGGTATACCAGAAAATAAACCTCACTCGAAATACCAACAGTTGACACTTCGAAAATGCGTTTCGCAACTCGATGGTAAATCATTTTAAAAGGTCTCATGTACGCCGAAAAGGGTGAAGTTGGTGCTAATTGGTCTTTCATAACGTAAATGAGGGTGCTAACAGGTCTGACGTGCTAAATGGCCCGCCAAAACTAATTAGAACGAGGTCCAGGATTGCAACACCATGAGAAATGAGCAAAAACGTCGGAACAATTGAATTAAACGTATCATAGCTAACATAAAGTGAAGTTCCATGTAATTGTACAGTTTTTATTGAATAAAATTACATAGTTTGTGAGGATGTACGAAGGCTTTCAACATTATTTGCTTTTTGTTTTAAAACTTAAGAAATACTTGGGAATTTCATATCGCTACAGTTAATGCAACTGTTTTATTTAATTGTTTGCAATTCAAATTGCATTAGCGGTCTCTACAGTACTAAACTACAACATGCCGTTTTGGCACTACGTCGGGAGGCAAACATGCATACCGGTCTGGCTGATGTGAAACTGTTAGCGCAGGATATAGACGGTTGCTGTGCAAGAAGCATCGCTCCCACCTCGCCGACCCATGCTGCCTACGTAGCGACTTCTGAAATATACTTATTTATATCTATATACAACAACGCACACCAAGTTCCTTGCGGGTTAGGCAGAGAGATCAGAGTACCACTTGACTTGGACCTTACCGACCTCACCTGTTTAACATTTATAGCTCTTTTCGTCCACGCTCGCCGGTTCCTAGTTCTGTTTCCAGAATGTAACAAAAATGTCTTTGCACAGTAAAGTAATCCTACCTAATAAGCTGCAACACTGTATTACGCCCTTTAAGGAGAGATTACGCTTTTTGTGTGTTCTACCTATATACAACGGGTTGTGTTCCGAGGAATTGTTCGATATGATGCCGACGCCTCGTTTTATGATTGCACCTCTCGCCGACGGCTGGGAATTCATCGTTGAATTCATCGTTGCAGTTCCCGAGAAGTTTAATACCGCGACTTCTTATGTTGTGAAGTGAACTAATCTCCCTGTGAGATATAATATTATTTCCACAGGGACTGCAGCCTAAGTTCTTAAAAAAAGGCTTTTACATGGTCAGCAACGCACGAGTGACACCCCATGTGACTCCAGTTGCAACTGTCCGTAGGTTATGTTAACGGCTTCCCATCAGTCAGGCCGCAGGGTTGTTTGTTGCCTTAACGGTATAAAAAAGCCTTGACCAACGGATATAATAACATTGTATGCACTAAATTACGAGTCCACTCCAATCCAATTACCGAGCCTAGTATGAAAAAGCTTCATTCGCGCTAACTGCTTTTGAGAATTCCTTAATAAAAACGGCAATATATAGTTTCCTGTTAGAAACACCAATTATTATTATTCATGTACAGACAGACGTAAACCGGTACGTTGAGATGAATGCATAAACATTCGTGTAACTAACACGCGGTTTAATATTATAACACAACCTTGACAAATTCTATAACTATCTTATCTATCTATAATCTCACGCCAAATCCCTTGTGGAGTAGGCAGAGAGAACCGAACGCCACGTGACTTGAGCCTCACATACCTTCCTCGCTTGTTTAACACTAATTGCTCTTCTCATGCACTCCTGACATTACCTTCTGACAGAACACGGCCAATTTGATCATGGTAGGTAAGTCTTGACCTTCCTCGGCTTCTACATTCTTCCACTTTTGCACTGCATATCTACTTCGTCATTCTTTCATCCTCCATTCTTTCTACATGTCCGAACCAGCGGAGCATGCCTCTTCTTATTTTAACAGCGACGCTCTCTTTCAAACTAACATTTATATCTAACTTATAATGATGACTATCAATTCATTCAATGAATTTACACGATCTATGTATACTCTTATCTACCAAGCACGCGTCATAATTTTGACACGATGTAGGCAAAACGTCATAAAATGAACAAAAAATAGATTTCACCATGTTGCCTTATTATGCAACGCAGCAATAAATAAACGACTTGCTCTAACGTAGTAATAAAACGTGCATTGTATTAGAAGTAGAAACAATTCCCATTAAGGAAATTCCGCGTATTGTAAATTCCTTAGGAGGAAAGATCACAGTGTTTACATAATTTATTCAAACAGTAATATAGTCGTAAAATGTAATACAGATCAAGACCGAAGCAGATTGCAAGTAATTTAAAATACTCAATATATTAGTAGTGTGGACTACACGAATCTGCCGTGTAATATTGTTTGGGGTGCAGTGCAAGCGGCAAGTAAGTGTAAAATCAAAACCAGTTAAACAACGATATCCCGTGTGGTTATACTCTATCTAAGAGACCAACAGACAATTGACGAGGGGTTATTGTGTTATAGCGTATATTTATCCCTGCCGAACATATAAAAAAAAATCTCTTCAAAATTGTTTACAAATACAAGACGGAAAAACGGTGAAACAAGTTAACACGTGTAACTACTTAGAACTTAAATATGTATCATACTAATAATATGAATAATAACTAGTATATTCAAAAATTAAACAAAACAGTAGCGGAAGAAATTCCATTGTAATTGCCCGAGCAATAAATCATTTATACCTACTTAGATAATTCATTTAGCATTGAAAATTTATTAACACACCTTTATGTTATAAGTACTAAATAAAATACCGATGAAGCAGACAAGATTGGAAATTAAAAGTTATTAAAAGTCAATTTACGAATACATAATATTATGTACTAACAAAGAATAGAAATCGCTATAGCTTCCAGGCCAAAACATTACTACAACACAAAAAGCCTCACCGGAAGCAAACTCGCATAATCCAGAAAAAATAAAAAATAACTATCGTACAGAAATAACAAACTGCCTCCGAATGAGTCGAATCGATTCTAAACTTCGATAAAATCGCTACAAGAGGCCAGATGATAAAATTATTCGATAAAAAGCAATACGCTCAAAAAGCGTCATGAATATTCGATTACATAATTTAAACGCACAGAGTTGGACAGACGCCGAAATTTGGCTCGCACGATCCAGTCGGCGCCTTCGCGAAGATTATGATGGCTTACCGTAAAGTATTTCCAAGACGGTATTCAAATTACATTACTATATTCATCAATGTATTTTGCATGCGCTAAATATAGAACAAAATATAAAGAACTATGTTTTCTTTATCATTTTCTTGCGATACTAAATCGTTTCTAGTAAACTGATGTCTCCGTTGCATCGTTAACTTCATCTAATTAATCATCCATATCACTTCCGAGTATTTGAACTGTAGCGTAAATAACATTTTCATTATCGCTATCCATTTCTAGAAGCTTACAGTTATTCGGAATTATGTATCAGCGGCATGATCGAGAGAACAAAACGGTACACGTCAAGTAAGCGCCACCAAGGCGGGGAATGTGGTATCGAGTTCGATAAAATATAAATGGAGATGGTAAACTGGTAACTACTTCTGCAGAAAATGTATGTGTCAAAGAAAGGCATTCCGGAGCCATATTATCTTGTCTGGAGTAAATTTACTCTGACACTCTTCGACATTTGCACAAATAAAAGAGTTCACAATAAAAATATATTATTATTGTGGTTAGATAACCTTTTATATTACTGCAGTTCAGAATTTGCAACGTATTATTAGCGCCAACTAAATATTTATTTCGGAGCCGGGATGTATACTAAAATTGAACTGAACTTACTGGGCTCCAAACTTGTGTGTCCATTAAATTACACGCTAGTGGAAAACTAGTCAAGATAAGTATTAATTATAAACCAAGTGTATAAGTTAACTCAGATAACGGAAACATTTCCAAATGGAATATCAAAACATTTGACATGTCCTTGGTTTAAATGTCTGCAGTTAGTGCAGACAAAGTCTCTAAAATAGTGCCCATTAGTCACAAGTCAAAGCATCCTATTGAAATGCCAACAAATATAAGATCCGGGAAGTCTGATAAACGTGCTTTAATCATAATGCACAGCGTTGCTAAGGATAATTCTGGTATTTCAAAGTTTATTGATGCTGATTTGACTGTTCGGCGTTAAACAAATGTAAAATACGAAACGAAATATTTCTGAAATACATTGCTAAATCTCATATAGGTAAAAATACATTTTATAGCAAATGTACTTTTGCATACGTAAAATAACAATGTTGATGTATTTCAAAACTTCACTATTGGCAGATTTATTATTAAAACCCAAATAAATTAATGATATCCTCCTGGTCGCTGACAAATTAGTGCTAGATTTTAAAGTATAAATTACTGTATGTTTAGATTTGATACCTACAATAGTAGATGGAGGAAACTAAAAAACTAAATCAAGCAATAATAGAGCAGCAAAATGGGAATATACATTTGTAAATAGAAAAAGGGATTTAACTATGTAATTATCGCATTTCCATCTTTCATTTTCTAGTAAAAAATATTGTTCACTTTTGTTTGTATTGCAAATAAGTTTGAAAACTTTTAAACTATCTCTACTGGAACAATTTATAAAATAAAATTTGCTACCTTTAGTATTTGTGTGCAAATATCAAATCAGACATAGATATTGATTATTGTTTAATTAATTGGTAACTATTTTGTAAAATTTAAGTAAACTCCAAAAGATAATAAGTATTATTTTTCTGTTGAGCATTTCTTTTTTGTAAAAATTTATTTGTTCTTACAATCATTGCCGGGGTGTATTAAACACAAGCTTTCCACTATTTACACTGTTACCGTTTTTGTATGAGCGCTCCCCATAATATAATAAAATAATATACATACCAAGCTGCATCCGACCTAAAGATTTCCTCAATTTTATTATTAGCGCAACATAAAAAAACCAACCTACATTTTACAGCGACGGTTGATAGGATCATTAGTACAGATCAAATGAATATAACATTTGCTGCATCTCAAAAGGAAATCACCAAAGGTAAAGATTTTCATTTTGGAAACAGGATTTTGTATAGGAACGAAATAAGTCTATAAAATTGTTAATTCACTTTTTCCTCAATATGTATTACGGTATCGTAATATTGTACCAAATGGGTACAAAGGGAATTATAATCTCTATCCCTTTTTGAAGACAAGAACATTTTGAAGAAAAAGTTCATACAATTTAAAAGGAGGTCATACATAAGTATAGAACTTACATGGAACTTCAAAATTTTTGTATTCTTTTTTTTTCATACTTTGTCAACTATTTTTACAAACAAGCGTTATGAACAGTCTGACGTAAAATGGTTACCATATCTCATGGATTCCATTAATACAGTCAGGAGCAATCTTAATGTTATCTTCGGTGGCAATACAGCAACTCCTAGCAAACAAAATAGTAATAAGTGAGGAATCACTAACAAAAACCCAAGTCCGCAGATAGTTGATATTTTGGAAGCTTAATCAAATTTGCTTCGTCAATTAAGTTTGCTTTGTCAATCAAGTTTGCTTTGTCAATCAAGTTTGTTATTTAGCAGGGTCCACTACCTACATACGAGGTTTACTTCGGCTGAAAATGAGGTAGAGAGCCAGTTACATACCAAAATTTTGTAATTTAGAAGATTTATTTCATATGGCGAAAAAGACCCAGTATTGGACAATACAATTTAGTAAAGTTGTTACTATAGTTCAAATCTCTCCACAGTACGATGTATCTAAAATTTAAGAAAACGCTGGTAAATTATTTTGGAAATAAAACTATGTATAATAATTTCTCATCGCATACAAACATAATAACAAAAAAGTCAACCTTTCTCGAAATGACTACAAACGTGCACATTAAATTTGTACTGTAAGTTTTTGACTTGACGTAACAAACATTTGGATGCATGAACATGTCTGTCTTGGTCTACTAGGTGCTTTTAAAGAGGGATAGGGTGCAACAGAGGAGCTCGACTGGGAACTACCTCCACCTTACACTGCAAAGTTGATACATAAACGGTTCAAGAAAGTTCGCCTTCATCGCGACCTTTCGGAAGTTTTACTCATAAAAATTCCTTGCGTATTTCGACAAGAGTGTGATATCGGCCACACATTTAGAATTAACGTGGTGCAATAAACATCAGTGAATACCAAATGCTCCATGAAAGTGCCGTGATAAAGATAAATCTGATGGGAATACTCGGTCCCGTTCGGATGCCGAGCGTGGCGACCTTTCGAGGACGCCTCGGTGTCGATGACTCGCCAGTACTGTTGCGCAACGAACGTTATAAACATCATCCATATCACGGAACCGCTTCGGTTACAAATTGATATTGGAATTCCTTTAGACAGAATCTTATTGACGGATTTAACGTAGACACCTCACTCGAAAACCATGAGTAGTAGAGCATTAAAACTGTAGAGAAATCACTAATAATTTACTCTAAACTTTGACTAGACTAGCGTGTGCTGGTCTGTTCTCCCCACAATCGTCTCTGCGGATCCACCGTCGACCAGCTATTATACCACGGGACTCTCCTGTCAGCTGAGTGCGGCCGCTTGTTAAGGCACGCCGCGCTCAACCACATAATCCGCCGATCTATTAGTACTGTTAAAGCTCTGGCATTCCTCGAACCCAAGGGCATTTCAAGAGACGATGCCAAGAGGGCAGATGGCATGACGCTTCTCGTGCGGACACACTAGCCCTATAACATCTCCAAGGAACTTACAACAAGGTCGACGCGGCGGCGGAAGCGGCCGAGAAAAGAAAAATTCTAAAATATCGTGGCTCCGAATACTTTTTATTTATACTATATAAGTTCTGGTCACGACTACTGGTGGCAGCTTTCTTGCGCAACGCATCAGCACTGCTACACAGCGAGGTAACGCCGCCAGCACCTTCGAGACGATGCAACGGGGGCCCATCTTATATTTTAATACTTAGTTCTATTATTTCTTTATTATTTAGTCATTGTATTGTCTTAGGTTTTCGCGATTGTTACATCGCGATTTAGTCATTATTAACATACCTACTATTAATATAGTCATTGTTAAAAAGATGTATATTAAGTTTGTAGTAACTAAATATTTTAGTGTTCTTGTAATAAACGTGAACCTAAACGTAAGACCCTAAATGTTTTCAGAATACTATATGCTAATCTAGAACATAACTGCAAGAATGTTTAGATTAATTTCGCGATGTTGATAACCGTTTGGTTATCTGACGTTACCGGTAAACACCTGAGAAGTTACTGTGTTGGTAGCAGAACACCCACGAGTGATAACGTATTGCAAGCGTTCATAGGCTACGGTAACCACTTTACATCAGGTGGGCCGTATGCTTGTATACCTCTACCGGTAACTTCAGTCACTCGCAGGAGCATATAGAAACATGTTCATGCACACTAACTTTTGTCTTTGTGGGAATCGAACTCACGACCACTGGTATCGAAGTAACGTTGTTAACCACTGCGTCACCGAGCTCGTCAAAATTTGACTAGCATCATACAATATCAAATATTGAAACGATGATGGAAATTTGAGATAGTGTATACATTCTAGTGTTAAAATCTAGGTAAACCGCAACAGGTTTTACCTAAACGTAAAACCCAGTGACTTAAAGACTTCAATGTTAAGATTATGCTGTAAGATAGAAGTGTTAGTGACAGTGTATGAAAAGAGCTATGAATGTTAAAGAAGTGAGTGAGGTGTGTAAGAACCCGGCGCTCAATTTTTTCTCCCTACTGTAAATCGTAATGGCAAATTAGTATATTTTGCAGATATGTTAACATAATTGATGTATCTACTACCAACGGTGGTGAGTGTGCCGACAGGCGCTAAATCGCATGAACTAATTAGTGGCGGAAAAGCAGGTAGGACTAATTGCATGAAAATTTGACTTTCGCAAAATAATGCATTCTCTACATCTATTAACTATAATTGATTATCTATGGTATTTTATTTTATTGGAGCTTATCACTGTGGCAGATTAATTGTGACTAATATAAATATAACAACATATACTCATAATTAGTGTCAAATAAGTATTTTTTTTATACAACGTCGGAAGGCATACAAGCATACGGCCCACTTGATGTAAAGCGGCTACTGTAGGCTATGAACGCTTGTATTATATTAAGTATCACTCGCGCGATGCCACCTCTGCTGCTAACACAATTACTCCAAAAACTTTGGTTGTTAACAGCGGCACAGTAATACATTATTGTTCTACGGTAAGAAACCTTGGAATTTTCGTGGACCAGACACTATCATCGGTGCCTCACATCTAATGAAATGAAATAAGTCGCAAAATTTCACTCACTACAGCTAACACAACAACTCCTTAGGAGCTTACTGGTGAACTCACTCACACGCGGGAACACAATAACCCTCCAGGGAGTTGTTATTTGGCTGATGTTTTCTGTGAGGTGGAGGTACTTACCTAGACGGATTGTTTTGATGGGCCCTATCTCTACTAAAACATCCAGACCAAGACAAACAGACACGTTCATGCACACAAATGTTTGTCTTGTGTGGGAATCGAATCCACGAGCGTTGGTGTAAAAGTTGCGTCATTCACAACTGCGCCACCGAGCTCGTCAAATAAGTAGGATACAGTATTAACCGAGAGCAGTGAAAGCTCAGTGATTAAGAACCAACCTTTTAACCGACGGTCCGTGGTTCGAATCCTGGCGTATGAACTACTAGTGTTTCGTATTAAAGTACACATTTGCAATTATCATTTGCCCTGCGGTAAAGGAAGATATCGTGAGGAAACAAGTCCAATACCACACGTTCAAGAAATATATTTCAAGCATTTAGGCTTAGGCAGCGGACACCGCCAATTCTAACAAATTAGGAAACGGAAAGAAGAAGACAGTATATATCTGTTTCATAAACAAACAGTAGAATAATAAAAAAAAACTAAGAATCGCATCTACCGTGGTTCTCTCTGCTTACCTCGCAAGGGACCTTGCGTGAAAATATACATACAAAAACTAAGAGCATTGTAAACGTACAACACCAACCACTGCCATGTATTAGAAATTCACGCTATGTTGAATTCAGTCTAGACAATTACTCGCATAATTATATGAGCATGCTTTAGTTTTTGTTGTTTGGACAAGCGGACAGTAGAACAAAAAGTGTTTGTAGTCTTTAAATTCCAAAAAAAAAAGTGAGTCATCGGCCATACAAAATATTACATTCATAATTAATGTTATTGGGAGGTGTGTCTGCCAGTTCATGACTCAAAAGAAATATAATATTGAATCATTGTCCATTATGTTTAATAACTATGATCACTTGATCACACCAAAGTTTTGTTATAATTGCTAAGGAATAAAGATGTATATGTAAGCGTAGTCAAAGCGTCACAAATACCAATAATAAACCAAAATAGACTATGTAATCAATAAACTTGACCAGCTTTACAGCTAAGTGCACGATAAACTTAACACTTTAGACCTTTGTACCTTTCTTATGACGTACGTAATAAGAGTTACAATATAGTTTCGAGCGTGTGTTCTGATATTAGCTGTATTATTTAAAAAAACCGGCTGCACCTGATAGCGACGTCAGTATTTACCTTAGGGATATCCCATCGATTTCATCAATAATGATTGATGTAGCGCATCGCACTCTTGCGCACGTCACCTATCGCGACGAGATGATGACGAGGTGTGTGCATGAAGTTTAAGAGTGTGTGCGTGGGCAGCGCGCACGCGCTACGGTGGAGTATTTACACCGGCGCCCCCTACCACCGCGGCCACTCATGCGCCGCGCGACCTGCTGATCACACGTGCACCCACCACTGACCGGCGCGGTGACCTCCGGGACACAACCAATTCACCACCACCACCGGACACACGTGCTCCCAGTATGTGCCAGTGATCGGACACCAGTGAAAACGAAACTATAGTGTAGTGACTCTCGCCGTGTAATGTGCGACTGAAGAGTGCCAACAGTGTTTACAGCCGCAGCCTCCGCTTATCAGAAAATGTAAGCTAGTTTACGAAATATCATATATTGTGTAGATGTGTGACATTCACGACAATCGCACCCAGCCAGGTCCCCGACCCAGATCTCACGGGCTAGACGCCGACGCCGGTGCACCGACAATGAACAACTCCAAAAACAATGCCGCCCATATCGCGACACAATATTAAACCCAGTCTCACAGAGCTGAGCCTTCGACAGAAAACTTCAATGACACGACACTCGAAACACCTGTGTGAAAATGCAAACAAATGTTTTAAGTAAATTGCTAGGTGCTTATGAATTCACTGAGAACAATTATTGCTTAACCACCCAAAAATGTGGTCGGAATCGTGACTAAAGGGGTGTTTACTTGGCTTCTGGATAAATGTTGAGCGAAAAAATTGTTTATTAACACTATTTGCGAACATTACGTACCTAACAAGTAGAATAAAAAAGCCTACGTAATATTTCAGAAATCACGGATACTGGAAATCGTAGGATTGAATGAATGCATTGCGCTGTAAATAATATTAGTTGACTTTACATTCACATTGTAGTATTTCATTCATAAATCTCCCGTGATTCATCATTGTCATCAACGACATTAAAGAAAGACTGCATTGAATGATACAGTTTTACGGTCTTATCAAATAGCTCAAAGCATACTTGATTAAAATTATCCCACATAATAAACATTATAAAATCAAACAATGTTTTATGTGACTAATTCTTTTCGCTAAGCTTTTTCGTATACGTGCTTTAAATTTCATTTATATTATTAATAAGTAAGTTTGTAACGATGTATGTATGTAACGTAGTTCCTCTTGCACGGCTGAAGGGATTTGCATGAAGTTTAGCATACCAAATGACACACGAGTAGATCAAAACAGCAAGAAAAAAAACTGTTATGGAAGCTTAAGTCGATGTAACTTCTTTTTCAAAATATTTATGTTCTTGCTTGTATATTTAAAGAGAATCAGCCTCGGCTGATTTCAATACAACTTTCAACAATGTACCAGTAGCCACTAGTATGACTTAAGCTGTTTGCCAATTTTAATTTTTAATAAATACGGGATCAGCTCAACGCTCCTTATATACTACGTGGTGTCATGTAAATCGACAATCATAACCTCTGGATGGTGCGACTACCAACGTGAAAAAATCTCAATAATAACCGCCAGTCCTTAATATAATAATGAATTATATATTATCATGAATTTTATACGCATATCGCAGTCCCAACTCCTCGGTTGATTTCTCGCATATTTGCTATATTAGTCACTACATCGTAAAACAATAGTCTGTGGGTATCTATTATTCTCCGATTGTTCACGCGAGTATAAACATTACAATATGTCGTTGAGTATTTTGGAAATTCCAACTCTATTGTTGAAAACAAGATGCAAGTACATTATAACGGAACTAAGAATATGCCCGAGACGTGTTTGAATATTTAATAAGTGTGCCGTCGTTACGTGACTTTGTAATTATTCCAGCGGGCAAAAGATTCAAAACGTTATATCACGTACTGGCGTGCTAATTACCTTCACATATTAATATTATATTAAAGTTTGTTTTTATACTAGAACTGGTGTGAGAATCAATGATCTAGTTTTAAAATATATTTACGGTTTGTTTTTATCATTATTATTTTCGATGTGAGGTACTATTATATTATGCGGAGACAAAACATTTCAACCATTTTGCGTAGGATTAACTTGAACTTGCAAGCTTATACAATTTTGGTAACAATACAATGTCTCAATTGCTAAATGAGAAATTATCTTAGATAATGTTTTTTTTTCCTTTGACTCTTCTTAGGGAATCACAAAGCGAGCTTTTTACTTTTACTAACTATAATTTTCAAAAAGTCGTCTAGGTCTAGATAAGATAGAGCCGTTTTTGTTGAATTAATATTTTCCAATATTGAGAATTTATAAAGTAGTCACAAACTCTCAATATTGAAAGATGTTAACTTAATTTGCTTTAAAAATAAATCACCTTCCACAAAGGTCAACATTATAATCGTGGACGTTTTGTGAACTTTAGCCACCGACGAGGTCTGAATCTTCATTTTTTTATTTATCTTGTGATTTTACTTAACGAAGGAAGGTCAAACGAATTGGCACTATATTTTTGTGAATATTTCCTAAACCATTTAAAATGTTCAAAGTTGTTTTCCATATATGTAGATAATCATCTCAAATAACAGCGCACAAACACGCACATACTCAATTTTCAAAATTGATAAGGTATTTCCAGTTACTTTAAAAAAGTAATTTATATTTTAGGAAAAATTTTACTTTGTGAAATCACAAATCATTGTGAATTCACAAATCATAACTATTAACACTAGGTTCAGTACATATACCGTAGATGTCACAGAAGCACACGAGCCCCGTACACGATAGAAGTTTGACACATAAGGAGTATCGCTATGAGATATAATTTTGCAGTGTAAGTGGCTTAATATTATTAGAGTCAAAGCCAACCTCACATGCACGTGGTGTGCTAATTAACTAAGCAAGGCAAAAGAGAGGTAGGGAGCAGTTACTTCACTTCACAGAAGACCGTAGCCAAATACATGAGGTTACAGTAAGGTCCTCAAGAAATTGCCGTCAACAAGAACAGCGGGGCTCAAACTATCGCGAGTTCCTCCTTGTATTGAATTCACCTTGGTGGCTATATTCAGGATTTTCCGGTGACTTCACACAAATCACCAAAGGACTAGAGAAACGTTTCAAACTCCCAATCGAGCGTCTACTAATTAAGAAGTATATGACTGACAGTTACATTGTCCCGTTTTCGGAAGAGCCAGTTTGTTAACCATTAAGGTGTGTGTACACGTGCGAATGAGGCAGGCATTAATTGTAAAGGTGACGGTAAGTCACTTACACTCCAATATGTTAAATTTTATAGTATAATTCTTTCTTTTTTCGTACATTATCAGATAGTCTAGTGACTATTTAACAAAGTTTCCAGCACTATAATTTCCTCAAGATATGCCAAGTCGATGCACGTATAGCCAGTGAAGTTAAAACCACGACTTCCTGATGACGTCACACGTTACAACATACGAAATTGAAATGTTCCTCTGATCGCGGCAGGTATAAAATAAAAGCCAACGAAAGTGCCGCGAGAGACATCGAAAGCCACAACGAACTTGTTCTAACCGTGCAAAAACATGTGACATAACTTCGTAAACGTGCACATTTTCTATATAGATACCCATTGATACATGGAAACGATTGATATATAGTCATTTCCCAGTAGTATCGATGCTAGTAAGAATATTGAAATTGCTTTTCCTAGTATTGGAGTTAAAAAAATTGTAAAATGTTTTCTGTTTACTTGTTCTGGAACTAACTGAGAGAAAAAACTCTTAGTGATCCCATTATCGACGTAACAAATAGAACAATTTGGATTAAAGATCATCCCCTATATTAATTGCATGTATATATTAGCCCCATCATGTAAAGCTATGTCTTTACATCAAGTCCCAGGTAGGCACAGAGGACCGAGTGTCAAACAAATTGAGGAGCTAACAAATTGAACAGTTTAGTTCAGAGATTTCCCTTATCTGGTTTGTTTATACGTATGCAAGTTTCATAATGTGTGTGTGTGCATGTAATGTGTTAGTGTCAATTGAGCAAGGTAATAACCTCCCGAGGAGTTGCTGTGGTAGGTAGCAGGGATTACGAGCGTTCATTGTAATTTACATCAGGGCGGCCGTATGCTCGTATGCCTCCCGACGTTGTATAAAAAAACATATACCATCAGGCAATCAACAAGTACGAATATAAGCAAAGTGGATAGAAATAATCAGCCAATCAAACCAATCTATTGTTCGCTGATTAGCTCGTGTGGGAATCGGATTTTAACCCGTTTAAGCACGAGACAGGTGTACAAAAAAAGGTTCCAAGAAAATTCAGTAGATATACAAAACTATAGCAGTACACACGTCACTCGCTTCGTTAACATAAATAGTAGCTCTTTCCATGCACGTTCATCGGTACCTAGGGCTCCTGACCCCACTTTCCTATAACACTCGACTAATTTGGTCTTGCTAGATAAGCATTCCTCGGCTTCGAGGAATGTAGTTATCGGTTGCAGATGTGTGTAATAACCGTGCCAAGCAGTGCTTGGTGTTCTCTGCCTACCCCGTAAGGGATATGGCGTGAAGATATAGATAAATAGAAGTACACAGACGCTAGTGAAATTATATAGCTTATACCACTCTCCAGTCCACACTATCCCTGTACAAAACTATTATGGCAACCAGTTGCGTCGTTTGAACAGACAGACAAAGAAACTGTTTCTAGATAATGCTATTAGGCTTATTTTAACAGTGAAACGAACGAATCAATATAACAAAAGCAAAACACGACAGATAACTCATATTGTTCTGTAAAAAAATGTGTGAGAACAGACGCCAATTGAAATGCGGATGTATAAAATCGACTATGTTATATTTCTGTTTCCGTGAGTAAACTAGTTAAATGCATTCAAAACTTTATCAATATAATCTGAGCGCGTGTTTCACGTCGTACATATAGCTATTAAGGTGAAATATAAAAATATAAAATTATAGTATCAGACTTACGATTATGAGAAGTGATAAAAACGTATTCTAAATATGAATATATCACATTTTTAGACGAGGGTAATTTACTCTACATACAATTCATATTGTTAACATTTTAGGCACATAGAAGTATAACAATCGTTGGCTATATATTGAGGAGACAGAAACGGGTAAATATTAAAAAAAAATCTTTTAATATTACAATCTATGAATGATATTGTTAATAAAATATTTGCAAGCTTTTAAGTTGGTAATAATGGTTGAACTAGTGAATTCCAGCACTACTTTCCTGCTCCTTCATCAGATCGACTCCATAGATTAATTGGCTCCGTAGATTCATAATGACGTATTATCATCGTAGACACGTCCATTAGTGTCAAATTTAAGTTTATTTCGATTGGATATAACAGGTCCGCAGATTCGCAAAATTTAGTCGATAGATTGTTATTAACAGACTTTCGCATTTTAAAATACTTATGGGATTAAAAATTATAATGAACTGCTATGATGCATATACAGAAGATTGGTTCAAATGGCAGTTCGACAATGACAGTAGTTGAATTGACACCTAACATACCTCCGTGTCATTGATTGCCGCGGGGTTACACAAAAGATATAATGGTAACATATAGTGACATGCGAAGTTGTAATAGACACGACACCTGTCTCATTGATATATACAAGCGACCAAATTTAGATACGTCAATGTCAAATGCTTGTTACTGCTGACGGCGAAATGCGTAAGCTATTACAGATAGTATAACAAGATATAATCGTTTTTAATCGTAACTCTATTCGAGCGGCGTATAATAATAATAAATCGGGCGATTGTTTTCACGTGTCAATGCTTTTCTCACTTTATAGTAGGTTGTTTTATTTAACATTGCTTTTAACTTTTTTAAGAAAATATATATTTAGGCTGAACTAGGAGTGAAACATAAATACTTAAAGATACAATTTGAAGGCAGAGTAGATAAATTGATATTTAAGTTCGTACAACAATAATTATTGTTGAATCGACTTGATAATTGTGTATAGTTCTGATGACGGTACAATAGTCGGTTACCATCCAACTAGTATAATGACGGAGATTTGAGGTCGCAATAGAAACTCATTAGCAAAACGTTCCTTCGTGCATGGACTCACCGATTTGTCTTAGGAAGAATAAAAAGAATATAAAGTTCATTTCCGGAATATAAATAATTTTATAAACAATTTCGTAATTAGGTTCATTTTTATTAATAACTAGCTTATACCCGCGATGTCGTATTCTTTCTTTCTAAAACTCCCTGATGTGTTGAAAATATTTCTAAAAAAATCGAAATCGTCCACCTATTTCAGAGTTTTTGCGAGACTAACGCACGGCAATTGATTTATATGTATAAATCAATACGAAAAACGTACTCACTATTAAACGGTAGACACAGATTTTTCTAATCTATGAATTCCTCTAACGAAGGAGCGTAAATATAAACATTAATTTTAATAATGCCAATAATGTCGCAGCTACTGTTTATTTTTATCCCGCAGATTCATATATCGGCAAACATAATTATATACAATAAGAAGGCAACAGAAGTAACACGAGGATTCGAGCGGTTCACCTTACACCGTATGCATCCGAATAACCTTGACTCTACAGTGAATCAGCATCGATTGAGCTAAATCAATCTTCCGTGTCATACTTTCACTGGAATAACTTCAATAAACTCAAAGTACATAATATGACATCAAGATTAGCCTCGCTCTTATTTACAAGAATTAAAAAATACACGACAAAAATTGTTTGCATTCCTAGTCTATGATCGCATTCGCATATATCTTAGAAATCAAAAGACGATTTACATGTAATGATAATTATAAACAGCGGATTGCGTCACCGCCGCGCGTTCGTCAGCAAAAAACGTCGCATCCGGCTTATGCCAAAAAATGGATCTTATCAAAATAACAAGCTACGTTAGAAACTAGTTGGTCGCAGACAAGGTCTGTGAAAATGTAGAGAGTAGAAAACAATGTGTACAACGACAATTTATTTTCGGTGTGTAGCAACGCGAATGTCGCCTTGTTGTGCTGAACAATAGACGCGCTCCCAGCAATTATATGCGCACACGCATCATCTCAAGCGGGTCTCTAATCGCCGTGACGAACAAAACTCGTCATAATAACCGACCCTTTGTCAACCCAGCTACATACAATCACCTTGAACGTAATTACTGGCTATACATAATCAGATAGCTAAACGATTAGTGCAACTGGTCGAAATTACAAAACTTATAAAATATGCAGCTTTTCTTCGCACGACTCCGAGCGAAGGACTCGGCGCAATCTAAGGTTGCCTATTATCCGCCACGCTCCGAAAACCACCAAAAGGCAAAGGCAGAACAGCGGAAAATATTTTGAAACTAGTTGCACAAGAGACTCATATTAAACAATACAGAACTAACTAATAGCGACGATTATCAGGCTAAAATCAGTTAATTGAAGTTTACCTCACAACGGCGCGATGCGGGACGACGCCCACCTCTCACGCCGATCGAGGTTCATAACTTACCAAGATAATGTTGGCCGACTTACCTGCAACAAACAAAATGTACTTCACTCAAAATATGATAACCACATCAAGATTCTAATACATACAATGCATATAATCGCTACTTTCCCCTAACCAACTCGTGGTAATTGGCATGAAATAGATGCCATTAACAAACAAAAAGATACAAAATAGGGTTCAAAAGTTAACAAGCAACATTTACGTGTATACGCCATCTCCGGTAAAAAAATATTAAAATTCCTAGATGGCGTAATACCAATTACAGTTGGGCGACATGAGATCGGGCATTATACGGAAGATTACGTAGTAATAACATTGGATAGGACCACTTCAAATTACGAAACAAAGCGCAAGAAAGTTAACAAAGAAAGGAAAGCGCGCGCTCATAACAAAAGCGTATCGCGCGCACAAATGGTCCCAAGAAAATCTCATCTGCTTATTTAGATATTCCTACAGATATCACAACAAATAATAAACTACATTGGCTGTTATGAATGCAACATGAACTTGTGTGGGACGTTTTTTGTAATGAACCATTTCCATAATCTTAGACTTCAAATCAGAGAGCTCCTAATATGGAGTTTCCACGTGTTTTTATTGTAGAATTTATAGGCAGTTATCAAATAATTATAAGATACTGTATGCGGAAGTATTTGATATTTAATTAGTGTGAAGGTTAACAAGCATTCAAGGGTGGGATATTAAATTCATTGTATGCATAAAACATAAGATTTACAGAAAAAAAACGTTGAATGTGAAGAAATAAATACGTGAGTTTACCAAAACAGCACGTTCCATTTGAAATGCTTGCACAATGCTCGACAAAGCGGTCACCTTGGCGGTTTCTATGGCTTAGTATAAATCATAAAACTGCCAACAATAGAGCACATGACAGAACACGTAGTAGAAATAGTTTGAAATATTTCACTACGAAACGGCCCTCAGACGGCGCGTGCCCACTCCACGACCGTAGCCAGTCACGACTTGAAGAATCAGATCAATTTTTTACACAGTGACCTTAAAATTCCAACAACAATGAAACTCGCTACTAAAACAGTTGTCGTGTTATTTTTTCTAAGAAGAAAACAAACAAATATGACGGTCACGTGCGAAAATTATTCCGTGGTCGTTAAACATATTTAAATCGATAAATCAATCCATAATTCGGTTTAACGACTACGTCCTCCCAGGCCCACGCAACAGGGTGAGGCATAGAAATTGTGCAAGCGCAATGCAAAGCGACTATATTTATACAAAGTAAGCGCTTTATTACTAGACGTAGACGCTAGATAATCTAAATTAGAGCTAACGAGAAATAAAGGCGTTCAAGAATTCCCACATTAAAATGCAAGGTCAGTTGATTGAGGCTTATTGAAGTTAACTTTTGTTCGTAACGCAGGTGTATTTGCGGGAGTTACAGGTTATATAAGAGTTAGTAGATGACATAACATGCAATGAAACGAGACAAGATGACCCGATGCAGCCGTAAACAGGTTCGCGATGGACTCGCCTTGGCCGCGAACCGCTTGCAGCATCACTATGCACTAGCCCATGACACTATTACTCCTAACATCTAACAATTTAAATGCCAACGAAGAGCAATAAGTTGACATTTATAGTTGCATAGCCCTTTACGTGATTCCTAGACAAATACTAATAGACATCTTTAATCAATTGAAAAATACGATACAAAATAAACCATTTAATCTTTTAAAGCATCTTCACTTCAATTTTCTCCGACAGAGGTTACAAAATGCAATAAAGCCTCGTTAAATACTTTGGTTTTTGTTATCTTTTTAAATTTAATGCTATTTCAGAAATTTGAAGGACGAATTTAGAATATCTTATTCTCTTCTAAGTTGAGTTTTTCTGTTCAGACCGAAATGATTATCTCAATTAAAGTAGACATCATTAATAATAAAATTATGTTGCGAAAGTCAAGTCGATTTCTATAAATTAATATAGTGAAATTAGAGACAATGACCGGGGACCATTAATATCTGAAATAAACAAAGGTTGTCTGCATGCAAGACATTGAGCAGTAATATTTAGAATAAAGGCTTCGATAATGAGGCTTTAGATCAATCAGGACGGCACGCGCTCTCGACGCGTCAGCGCATCATTAGGGTTGCTACACTGATTCATTCATTACGAACAAAATAATGATCTGATAACCATGTCTATGTAATGACTATCAAATCTACCCAATTACATATACAAAAGAAATCTCGCTGTAAACAGTTTTTTTTTTTCAGATGCGTGGCTAATTGGCGAGAAGTTGGTCGTATTAATCGAGTGTAAAATTTTGAAGTGTCTTTACGACAACCCTGATAATTAACGCGAGCTCTCCATTACTCTTTCGTTTTGGTTACAGCTGCGGTTAAATTTCCAGATTAATAGTGATAAATGTATTTCGTGCCACGCGACACTTGTGCGATAATATTCTAACAATTTTGGTTAACGCGCTAAAGCGCGGAGACATAATAGCGCGATTCGCACCGCCCGATTCCCAATGCCATGTTAGAGGCGATTCGTTCAAGTTGCGAAATGAGCGTATAAGGCGACAAAACTCGATTTAACATACGTTCAACTGCTCTTATTGATTGACGATTGAACTCATTCTTATATCGTTGCGCAATCTCGATGTATGTACCCATACATACGGATGTTGAGGAGTGGTTAGCAAACGCTATATTTCTGAGTAATAACTATCTAGTAGCCTATAATAAATAAACATAGATACGTTTTCCGTCGTTCCGCAAACTCAAGGAGATCAATACATGCAATTACCAACTGCAGCTGTGTTAGACCTCATTTTGTTGTTGACTTGTCTACGTAATTACGTAAATTACCAACGTAACGTAACATATGGCACAGTGTCGACAAAGAAAAGTAACAATATTTGAATGCATAACATTGATATTCAAAAGTGTATGCAATGTAGACAACAAATTTTGGCGTGATGGGAAAGCGTGAAATGCGTACATCAGCGAGTGGCGCTGATATCCTGTTGGTTTGACAATTGGCAGACAAAGGCCTATAGAAAGTTGCGGACCGCACCACGAGCTGTGCATACAAATCATCAACAATGCATCACCCGGGCGTATTTCCCAACGTTCGTCTCAGTGAAATGAGATCTCGAAGAAAGCTTGCATCATGTTTAAATTCTGAAGGCCAAATTGTTTTTTTTTTTATAAACAGTGGCGCGCGACCGCAAGGCTGGCCAGCATTGTTGTAAGCACCGACCACCGTAACACTCCCAAGCCGCTGGTTGGTTAATCACGTTTTCTGTTGACCGCAAAAAAAATCGGGCACCTTGCGCCGCAAGGCCGTTCGCGCCTTATCTTGCTTTGCATCGCTCATGTCAAATAATAACGACAAAGCTATGTTTATATTAAAACGGCGAGGCATGAAGTAGACAACATTTTTACGAAGGCAAACATGTTGCAAACGAAAGGATGCACGGATGAGCCGGGCAAATGTCAAACCTTTTCAATACCTGCACTTTGCCGCTCGACGTTTGAACAAAGAGGCGGTTCGCTAATGCAATTCAGTCAATCCTAACGTATTGATATATTGCATGGCCGAATTAACGGCTATCGATTTCGGAAAGCAAAACAACTGGTTGTTATGCAATCGTTGCCCAAAGACCGTGCCGCGACGACAAAACGTACAGACAATATTAACTGAATCAAGGTTATTCGCTATTAATAACTTCATTCCCTCACATTACTGACAAAAACAGGATAATAAGTAGCTATATTCATCTCCAGGTTCCAGATTATCCCTATTTACCCCATCTCATTAGGGTTGAAAATATGTAAAAAGACAAACAAACATATAAGCTAAGACAATTGGTGTTGAGTAACTCATGCGAAGAGTCGTCCTTCTAATCTTCGAATACTCGTCCTTCTGATCGATTAAAATTAAATCTTGTTGTATTGACACAAAAGACAGTTACTAAATAAGTTAATAACGAATGACCTAATCGATGCAGAATGACTATTGGATGCAAATTTTATAGTCAGAGTATAAGTATACAGGTCGCAGGCATTATAAATACCATTGAAAATGGTTGCAGCCGGAACCAATTACAAACTTCGACTTGTGCGGCTTTGCAAAGCATTTGGCATGCGTCCAATTAAGGCCGTTACACACCTGCTTGCGATTTCAAATAAGTTTTGTTTGTTATGAGAAATTACTTGGAGCAACCATTGATCATTGGTCGTATTTCTATTTTCTGGGATTGAATAAAAAATCATGAAATATTGCGATTGTATCACACTATCATAAATCAAAGTATAAAGAATGTACGCTGTGGAGCCGAGTCTTTACTGCAATCCCGTGCACTTTCAATACATAGTTTAACACAATTACAAAGCGGGTTAGATCGGTTTATCGAAGGCGAAATCGAGCTAGTTAGGTGACCGTGCCTTTCACGGACCCTGCCGGCGGCACGCCTACCGGACACCGTTGTTAGTTGCAGTCCTAGCTTATTACAATCTACTCCCATTATTGCAGTGTACGCTGGAGTCCGCCCTACGCTTTCGCCATTACTTCTGCGAGCGCTGTCATATTTTCGTCATGACTGTCTTTAATGCAATTTTAGAGTTCACTTTGTCACATCCCACCTACATCACTTACAACACTAAAACCTTCGCGACTATATTGTTTAGTAGAAACGCGATTATTCACACTGAACAGTCTAATAACGTCATTTCGTGACTGCGAATGAAATTACATTGTACTCGTGTCGATTGAAATTGTAAAAATAACGTATCATTGTTTTAGGGCGCGCTTAGATGCCGTTAGTGGAGGCTACAGCTCATTGTGCACGATGGTCAGTAAAAACTAGAATACGAAGATACTTTAACCTGAATTAAGCATGACAGTTCGATTTTTTCGTATTTAGGCTTCGCGGCCTTCCTGTCTCGCGGGCATTATTCGCCATTCAATTTCCAATTAAACGCTTGATTCTCAATGCCAGCCGGGTCGGAGGTGGTCGCACAGTAAAACTTGATAAAAGGCAGGTAATGGTGCGCGGCACGCCAGTGCCCAAATCACTGGCCACCGCTTTTGTCTCCGCCGGGCCTTTCACTTCGTCCGCTCATGTACGACGTCCGAGTGCCGTTTAATAACAAAGAGACACCTACTTAGATAAGTTCACTGATTTATACGTGTAATCAAACCAACGTTGTGCAATTATCTAATAGATGATGTTTTCTAAACTTCCAGATGGTGAGAGGGGCGGCGTTAGCGCTCGTGCTGGCGCTGGCATGGGCTTGCGAGGCGCGCGCGAGCGTTCTAGTACCCACCTACGTGTTGCCGCCTGACTCGTTCGTACGCGATCAGCGCAGCCTCGGCCCGCCGCCAGACACCGACGTCGCCGAGTCCCAGCGCACGATCAAACGACTCATCGGCGGGCACATGAAAAACAAAGAATACGGCTCCGCGAAAAACTCGATCAGCTTTGATGAAAAAAGCGAAAGTGGGAAGTTTGCCGGCGTGATCGTGCCGAGCCAGTCGGGCGGCCACGTGGGATGGAACCAAGGCATATGGGATGACGGCATGCTCATGTCCAGTGCCGGTGAGGGCAAAGAAAATGGAAAAGTCAAAGAGGTTGACGAAGATAAAAAGACTCTCTCCGATCAAGTGGCAGAAGGAAAATATGGCCTAATACAGAATGAGATATTCTCAAAGACGCCGAAACGTCCGGGAATTATAAGTTACG
This sequence comes from Pyralis farinalis, assembly GCA_947507595.1. Lineage (NCBI taxonomy): Eukaryota > Metazoa > Arthropoda > Insecta > Lepidoptera > Pyralidae > Pyralis > Pyralis farinalis. The sequence goes on along the minus strand of OX382258.1, from coordinate 9,430,740 downwards.
AGCCGAATTCGGAAACGAGAACGAAGGACAATCTTCAAAGCCTCGGCGGTCTTAAGAAAGATGAAATATGGCTCGCGGAGGATCACTTGCTCGTTCTCAAAGGAGGTTCATTCCCAGAGCTCACCAAAGAAAGTGAACACAGGCCATGGCCACCGATCGATGACTACGAGGCGCCTAGAAGGCAAGTAAAGCTCCCAAAGAAACCCAAAGTGCCTCCGCCCTTTCCGGTACAACTTACCGACAACGGACCGCTCGTATTCCTCACACCAAACGGCAGTTTCCCTGCGGCCCTTTTCCCACCCTTCCCTGCAGGAGAAGGCGAAGGCCCTCTACCTCCTTCGCCATTCCCCTTCCCACCGGGAGCGCCCTACCCCTCGGGTGACTATTCGGGAAACTCTTCTGCCGGGGGAGCGCCGCTGCCAATTCCTCCGTTCCCATTCCTACCTGGGAATGCGAGCGAAGGAGCATTCCCCTTCCTCCCACCCATGAACGGATCTTTTGCAGAAGGCTTTCCTCCGGGCGCAGCGTTTCTACCACCACCGAGCAACCAATCAGACCTTTACGACGAAGACGACCCTTCGATTTATTATCCGCCGCCTTACAATTTTTCTTACCGCGCTGACTACAACAACAGCGTGCCGGCTGGACCTCTTGTGCCTGGAATAATACTACCGCCGCCACCGGATTTCTTCGCACCGATGGAAGAAATATCAACTACAGAGGCAATTAGAACCACTAAGCCACCAATAATATACGCAAGACCAAAACCGTCTATCAAACCATCACCCACACCTTCGGTGTATCGGAATAAGTACAAGACCAGATTAACTACCACAACGACGTCAACTGAGCCGACAAGAACCACCGAAATACCGAGCACAATAACAATGCCTCCAGTTGAAATAATTACTCCGAAAGTAAGGAAACCTCAGCGAATACCTAACAGACATGCGGTGAGAGTTCAAAATCTTCCTGATGAAATTATTACCAGACCTAAAACAGAAAAACCCACTTACAAAACAAGGACAAAACCTACATCGAAACCTCTATCTGTCTCTGTTATATATGATTATCCAGAACCAATATATGATGCGAAGATTCCTACAACCACTGAGAAACCTTACATACAATACGAAGTACCACAAAACACGCCAAATGTGCTTATCAATGATGTAGTTACTTCTACTCCAGTGCCATTGAGAGCATATTACTCTAATGTTCAGAATGATGTACCCACTACCAAATTGCAACCTGTGTATAATCAAAAACATAATGAAAACGCATTAGCTTCTTTCTACTTTTATGACGAACAACCAAAGACTTCACCATCACCTGCAACTTACTTTGACGGCAGAAACTACTATAAAGCTGTACCAGTCAATCAACAAATATTTGGTCAACAAAATATCAACCAACAATCAGGCTTCACCCCAACGGTGGACGTAGCATACGGTGCAATAGACCAAGCTGACGCATTATTCCTTTGGCCACAAAAACAAGGCCCTCGGACTGTAACTCAGGAGTATTTCAGTATACAAAAACCAAGACCGCAAGCTGTATATGTTCAACAACCGAAACAGAGACCTGATCCATTCTATCAGCAAATAGCTGACATTCAACAAACAATAGATTTATTCACTACTAAGCGACCTAAAGCGCATTCTAATCGACCTCACGTGCACAAGCCTAAAGCTATTACATCACGACCTGTTTATCAATTCTACCAATCAAAGCCAAGACCAGAACAGTTAACGTTTCGCGCCCCTAAGTTGGACCCCGAGCCATTCAGGCCTATGGTTAGCTACAGCAAACCGTTCAATATTGCGAATGAGTTTAATGCTATAACTCCATCGGTTTCACCTGCCTACCACAAACAGTACTTGATCGAGAACATAGTAACAACCGAGTCTCCCAGTTCGACCAGATTTTATCCTAAAACGAAAACACGAGACGACGACTACGAAGACACAATTGAAAAAGATCGCCGGCAAAAACCTACAAGGAACCATATACCAATTCGGGGCGACCAGCCAGTAATTCAATATATTAACAAGCAGCCAAGCACCACTGCGAATCCAATAGATAATGGTTTTTATACCAAACAAGACGAGAGATTCCTTGATGACATTACAAAAAATTCGTTCGACATATTTGGCAAGAAGATAGAAGATGGTACTCACGATGTGAACGGGCTGGCTGTGACGCCACCACTAGACACTGTAAAGACTCCAATCGATAACAACATCAATCTACAGTACGCATACGAAATAATTGAAAATCAGAGCCCTAATCCACCATCATTGGACAGAGATACTGTTGTCAATGACCGTCACCCACGACCACCGATCAATCCAGACAGCGAGCCAGTTATAGGGCATCCGAACGCGGAACTAGTTCAGCAAAAGCCGCCCTCACTTACGGACGATACGTTAGTAAACGATCGATTGCCGCGGCCGTCGATAAACCCTGACAGTGAATTTATTCCGATTCCAAACCCGGGATACAGATCAGCAGCAGCGGAGCAGTACCGAATACCAACGCAAGTACAGAGGCCGCAATACACTGGGGAGCAGTACGACTTGAATCGACCATCGTATGTCGGAGACACGGCGGTGAACTACAGGCGGCCGCTTCCACCGATCAATCCTGATGCGGAGTGGATAGCGCCAGTGAACGCTGCGGGGGAGGGCAGGCCCGGATCGTTCGTATCGTACAGGCTGCCTGGAGAAGGTGCCCATGTGTACTTCCTAACACCGCAGGCGGCGCGGGCGGCCCGAGAGAGGTACAGATCAACCGGCTACGGACGGTGAAACCAAAGCTCTAGTCTGAACAGTTAGGTACGACGCAACGCGACGTGCCCTGTAAATAAAAGCGCAAATGTGATGTTTAAGTGTCCTAAGTAGTGTAAGGTATGAAAGACTAGCGGGCGGTCCCCGCATTGCCATAATTAAACGCAAGTTTTTATTTAGTTGCATACGAGTATACTAGCGATGTTTTGACGAAACAAAATGAACGCTTTATTACTTTTGATACGTATTTATTAATTTATTGTTAAGAAACTGGTGCATGCATAGTGATAATTAATTTATTTGTATCAATATTGTAGATGAACTCTCAGGGATGATGTGATATGATATGACATAATGTGTGGAATGAGACCATTGTTATAAACATTAATAACAAACGTTATTGTACATTGTTATTTAAACAAATGACAAATCATTGTGATTTTGTAATATATTAAACAAAGAATATAAAATAATAAATTTTCTATTATTTGTGACTGTGTATATATTTAATTTAATTTAGCCCTTTAAAAATCCATACTTTCTAAAGCCAAATTAAGTATACCACGAGTAGTTACATATTGAGCGATTTATCGCTTAATCAATTTTGATCAAATTCGCAGTGAAGCGTAAGCTATACTTAAGGTCAATCATATGTTGAATCTTGTTCTTATATGTTTAATCTTTTATCTAAAGAAAATATGATAAAATAAGTAAAGCAAAAAATATAATGATAACTGAACTCTCATCTGAATACCACATCTATGTAAACCAGAGCAGTTTCAGACCAAACGAGTTGACATTTAGATAACGTGGTGGACGACAAGTACATTAAAAAAACAAATATTTATTTATACTTCACAAAATCTCTTGACATGGCCTATTATAATGTACAATAGATTGAGTCATTTGCAACTGGAATGTAACAAAACACTTGTCATATCTGCCTAAAACCGATTTTTTTATCAGAATGTGACTGAAACTCCAAATATTCTGTACACAACGTGGAAATTAGCGGAGGTGAGGCAGATTGTTCTTCCTAGCGTCATCCCGTTACGTAATCCAGTAGGATCTGCAGGGTCCTAAAGCTAAGGATTTGGCTAAGATACTGCTTTTTGATAAGCGACTGTTGTCAGATCTCGACAACCCAGAGGAAGAACCATACCTTACACGTCTTTCGCGACATAGTTTCTTAGGCATGCGGATCTTTTCATCATGTTTTCTATTGTACTGCTGAGCAAGTGATAATTAGAAATATGTCGATAAATTTGAAAACACCAATTTAGTCATGCCCATACCAGGATTTGAACCATTGAAACTGCTTTAGAGGGGATGAGGTTGATTATTAGTAACACGTATCAAGATTGATTTATAAGCCTACGCTTTAATGTAAACAACTGATAAATATGTTTTTATATTATGTCAAGAGCGTACGTCCCAACTGATGTTAAATAGTTTAATTAGTGCTAAAGCAGATATTGCTAGTCGTTCATAAGGCTTGTCTAAGGTTTTATTTAGCAGCCTGTATCTGCTTATTGTGCTCTCCGAAGGACGAAGGCTACATATGATAGGCTCAGCCCATGTACTTGGTTTCTTGGTTCTTCAACAGTAGTATACACATAGACACGCACATTATATTCTTATTATTGTTATCTCTTTTATAGTATTAATACATAAACTTAATGTATTACAAGCGTTCATAGGCAATGGTAACCGCTTTACATCAGGTGGCTGACCATATGCTTGTATGCCTACCGACGTTGTATAAAAAAAAAATATCTAGCGTAGTTTATTCAGTATATCATGTAAGACAAAGTTTTGATTAAATTGATGCATTTGAACTGCATATTATAAACTATGAAGTTATCCACATTTTTTATTTACTAATAGACTAGCAAGGCCATCGATGAGGCGAGGATATTTCCAACTTTAATGTGAGGAAACACCTCGTAATGATTGCTGCCCGCCTCGTAATATTGCAATAGTATTGTCGTTATTAAATGGCGGAACGGAATAAATGGATGTAATAGGCGAAAATAGTTACTTCATAGCTAACTGAAAAGTCCGTATAATTATAAGTATTAAGTATACCTTCCGTTTCCCTCGTAATTTTAAAAGAAATAAGCATTTATAAATTTTCCTTGCTCGGTCTGTTCGACCTACCTAGTACAAGATTTGGAGTGAAGTTATAGATATTATATGAATAAAATGTTTTCAATTTGGTATCAATCGCATAAAAATGAAACGTTATTCGCTTAAAAAAACGTACAGGATTCGAAATCTAGACTTCGTTTATAAACAATAATCAAAAATTTCTGGTGCAATTGTAGCTAATTTTGTTTTTTTTTCTATATGAAACAGGTGCTCCTCTGAAAATATGTACATTTTTTCTAAGTTTCTTTTGGAGTCATCATATGCCATCCCTTAAGGGTTCGAAAATTTCGTTCTGGATACCGAGATACACGAACCGGCAAATTGCAGGTAACCTTTAGTCTTTTCAGGAACACCGTTCCTATATGAATTCTATATGTTTGTCTGTGCGTTTGTCCGTGCGTTTGTTTGTGCGTTTGTCTGTCGCTTTTTTTGGAATATTCAAATTTTGACTTCAAATTCGGATTCAGCATAAAAAAGTAGAATAGGAATGTTCAGGAACACCGTTCCTATCTCTTAAGGAACATGGCCGACAAATTAAAAAAAAAATTGAATTGTTATACATTGTGTTAATTTACCGACTTTTGACATTTTACAGGTGCAGTATTTAGACCATTTCATCGACAAAAAACCCTCCAATAGTGGGTCTATGTCCACTCATTTTGAAATGGCAGCCATTTGAAAAATAAAATAACGAAAATGGACTGAGTTATAAAAAAAATTACTATTTCTGATTGACTGATCCCATCATGACAAAAATGATATCTTTTCAAGCTCAATAGAATTCTACATCTTTCGGAATCTATATTGATAAAAGTTAATCAATATTAGTGTAATAAATTTTATCTTAAAAGAGAAAAACGCTGTTTTTCACTTTAAGATAAAATTTGCTGTGATTGTTCGCCAGACATAACACCCCTGGACTATTTTTATTGGGGCAATTTGACTTTGAAACAAAAAGTTTATGCTGAAGTTCCAAATACGCGAGAAGAATTACTACTCTTTGTCTGCAAAATCACGGAAACCATTTCGAACAGTTACTGTAGTGTTTAAGTTATACTTACACCAAAACCGAAATACATAATGTAAAAAAAAAATGTTTTATTTTATTATTAATCTATTATATTCCAAATTTTGGAGATCGTGGTATCATTTTGTAGCTTAGGCCGTGATCTAATAATTAAATTCATAAAAAAAGCAATTTAAGAGGCTTGTTTCAGAAAAAAATCTATAGACTAAAAAAAAAGAAAAAAAAAATTGTTTTTTCACTTTTAAGACAAAATTTATTACACTAATATTGATTAACCTTTATCAATATCGATACCGAAAGATGTAGAATTGTATTGAGCTTGAAAAATATCATTTTTGTCATGATGGGATCAGTCAATCAGAAGTAGTAATTTTTGTTATAACTCAGTCCATTTTCATTATTTTTTTTTCAAATGACTGCCATTTCCAAGCGAGTGGACATAGACCCACTATTGCGGGGTTTTTTGTCGATGAAATGGTCTAAATAATGCACCTGTAAAATGTCAAATGTCGGTAAATTAACACATTGTATAATTGACGAGCCAGGTGTTCCTCTGGCAATGCAAGCTTGCGCATTCTCAACTGGTTTATTATATTTTCTTTTACATACAACGTCCAACACTACATTTTCAAGTACACTAGCTTCCTCATAAAGCGGTTACCGTAGGCTATGAAACCTTGCAATACAAAGAGTATAAGCCCGCACGTAACCACTCCCGCTGCTAAGACAGAAACTCTTAAAGAACTTACAGGTCATCTTACTCGCTCGCGGGAACACAACAACCCCAAGGGAGTTGTTATTTGGCTGCGGTTATTTTTGAGGGTGATGTACTTCCACAGACGGGTTGCTTTAATGCCCTACCTCTTAAAACACCCAAACCAAGACAAACAGACATGTTTATGCACACAAATATTTGTCCTGTGTGGGAATCGAAACCAGTAGATGTCAAAGTAGTGTTATTAAGCACTGTGACACCAAACTCGTCAAAAATGCTGTTTATATATTTTTAAGAAGCATCAGGAATCATCGGTAGCGTAATTGTACCAACTAAACGTGAAGAATACATTATTAATGTAGGATGGGTGACTGAATGCGGAGTATTAAACCTTTGTGAACTGTTCGAGATGTTTGTGGTTGATTGTGACATTAAAAGAATTAAGAAGAATTGGTGTAGAGAGAAAGACGAAAAGACGTATAGGCTGAGAATTTTGTAAATTAATTAAAGACGTGTCGTTGTTCCGAAAATATAAGCTTTATCTCGTTAATTCCCTATTTCATTTAACATCATTGCTACAATTTTGGGGGCTCGTCCGGGATATACGAGAAATAAGTGGATTATTTTTTTACAACGACAAAGAACGACGCCATTATACGAAGAACACAAGACGATCGCAGCGGCTCGCTAAGGAAAATTTTGTGACGAAAGACGGAAGGAAGTAAATTTTTACGACGGAGACGAGATTACAGAAACGGCTTAAGATGGCAGATGAAAAGAAAGAATCAAAAGATCAGGATGCGCCGCTACCAGTCCTACCAATCGACTGTGTGTATGGGATTACAAAATTTTGCGGCGATGATCATTTCTACTCATCTTTAAAATGGGTTCAAGATATCGAGGACAATGCCCAGATTTTTGGATGGACAGCTCAGCAAAAATTGATAGTGGCTCGTAGGACACTCACGGGCACGGCTGAGCTCTGGCTCAAAACCGAACGCGCATTTCGTACGTTTGAGGAACTTAAAAATGCGCTAATATGTGAGTTCCCCGAGAAGGTTGATAGCAAAGCTATGCATGAAATGATGGCAGCTCGTAAGAAGAATCATAATGAGACATACTATCAGTACATGTTAACGATGAAAGAGATGGGTAAGAGAGCCAAATTCGAAGAAAGTGTGATAATTCAGTATATAATTGATGGAATTACTGATATTGAAATAAATAAGTCAGTTTTGTATGGAGCTAGTTCGTTTTGCTTATTCAAGGAACGGTTGGCTATTTACGAAAAAATTAAATCTAAAAGCAGTAGATCTGTGTTTACCGAACAGCCTAGAAAAACACAAGGAGGATTTCGTCGCTGCTATAATTGTGGTGAAACGGGCCATATCGCTAGTATGTGCAAGAAGGGTGTGAAATGTTTCCGTTGTAACAAGTTTGGCCATCTTGGTAACCAGTGCACTCTGCGAATATTGGAAACAGGAAGCAGCTTGTCGGCGAAACAGCGCGCAGGACCGGAACGTGTCATGTTTACAAACACCAATGACAATGATGATGATAAGAGCGACCATAATGTAAATGTCAGTATTGCCAACTACATTGACAAGACGTCAGGAAAAAATATAAACAAACTCAATTTTCATCAAAATTCGACGAAGAGAGCCATAAAATCAGTTAAGATATGTGAAAAAGTTGTAAATGCGCTAATCGACAGTGGCAGCGATGTTAATTTAATATGTGACGATTTGGATAGTGATATTTGTGTACAAATAGGTGATGAGAATTTGTATTTATCTGGATTAGGACGTTCGCATATTCGATCGTATGGTAAATTCCGAACAAATATTATTATTGATGGACAGTGTTTCAAGGATGTAGTATTTCATGTAATATCGAGAGATTGTATGCCCTATAAATTAATACTTGGACAAGAATATTTACAAAATGTAGTCATGGTTATGCGTGAAGGTTCAGTGTCGGTGTATAAGCAGGATGAGGAATGGTTGTATCGTGTTAATCGTTGTGCGAGTGATTTTGATGTTACAGGTGACATAATCAACCCTGTTATCAAAGATGAGGTAATGCGAATGAAAACAGAGTACAAGCTAGCGCATACTAAGGAGGCGCCAATACAACTCAAAATCGTATTAAGAGATGACAAACCAGTGGCTCAGCGACCCCGACGATTGTCACTCATTGAGCAAAAGATAGCGGAAGATCAAGTGAGCAAGTGGTTACAAAATGGTATAGTCCAGGTGAGTTACTCCGAGTATTCTAGTCCATTGGTACTTGTGAAAAAGAAAGATGGTTCAACCCGTGTCTGTATGGACTATAGAGTATTAAATAAGAAGATAATCAGAGAGTTACATCCAGTACATTACATGAGTCCCAAAACAAACGAAGCAGAGAGTAAATATTCAAGTTATGAATTGGAAGCATTCGCTGTAATAAGAGCAGTGAAGAAATTTCGTCACTATCTTTATGAAATTAATTTTAAAATTGTCACTGATTGTCAAGCTTTTCAGTTGACATTGAAGAAGAAAGATGTAACCCCTAGGGTGGCGAGATGGGCACTGTTTCTTGACGAGTATGATTATGATATTGAACATCGAGCAGGTACCCGAATGCGCCATACTGACGCTCTTAGCAGAAATCCGCATGTGGCATTGGTGACAAGCCTTCACGATAGTCTGAGGCTAGCTCAAGAAGCAGATGAGGAGATCAATGTTGTGCGCAAGTTATTAGTAAAAGACGGTCAATATTGTGATTTTTGGATGGATAATGGGATTTTATTTAAGGGTGAGCAAAAGCAATTAGTAGTTCCAAAAGGTATGGAAAAGGAAATTATAAAGAGAGTGCATCAGAACGGGCACTTTTCTGCAAAGAAAATGAAAGCGGCTATAGGTAAAGATTATTATATTAAGAATATGGATAAAAAGATTGAAGAGGTAATAATGAGTTGCATACCTTGTTTACTTGCAACGAGAAAGGAAGGCAAGCAAGAAGGTTACCTATTTCCCATTGAAAAGGAAGGAACTCCACTACATACGCTGCATTTAGATCATATTGGACCCCTGGCAGAGACTAAAAAACAATACAACTATATACTGACGGTTATAGATGCAATTACAAAGTTTGTATGGTTATTTCCTACAAAATCAACATCGAGCGCAGAAGTATTGAATAAACTCTATATTCACCAGCAGACATTTGGCAATCCTACCAGGTTTGTGACGGATCGAGGAACCGCATTTATTAGTACAGACTTTCAGAAGTATTGTGAAGATGAGAATATAAAACATGTCAGAATAACAACTGGAGTACCAAGAGGTAACGGGCAGGTGGAGCGAATTCATCGTATACTTATTGCAATGTTAACAAAGCTCTGTTTAGAAGATAAATCTGTGTGGTATAAGCACACAAGCCGGGTTCAGAGGGCTTTAAACAGTACATATCAAAGGAGTATAGACACAAGTCCATTTCAGTTACTGACGGGCAGTAAAATGAAATGTAAAGAGGATGTAGAGATACTAGATTTACTACAACAGGAGGTTATTTGTCTTTATAACGAAGATAGAGAGAATTTAAGGCAGAATGCCAAATTACAAATTCTTAAAGTTCAGGAAGAGAACAAGCAAAGTTTTAATAAGAGAAGAAAACCAAGTTCGAAGTATGAAATTGACGATATTGTTGCGATAAAGAGGACGCAGTTCGGCCCTGCTCTCAAGATGAAATCAAAGTTTCTTGGACCGTATAAAGTAGTAAAGCTCAAGAGAAATGACCGCTATGACGTGAAGAAACTTAATAGTGGTACTGAAGGACCTATAAAGACTTCCACCTCCGCAGACCAAATGAAGAAGTGGCCAGAGGAGGAAGACTTCGATTAGGTAAGTTTATAGTTCTCAGTATAAGAAATTAATAAGGTGTGTTTTATGTTTTACGATTTTATTATATTTTATGATTTTATTAGAGTAGAGTGTTATGTTATTAACTGTATGCGTAATGAACCTTCATCTTAATCTAGGCAGGTAGGTACTTTTTTGTTAATGTGATGATAATGATGTTAATTGTAGTAGAAGTAAATCTTTATGTATTTTTGTGGTTGTAAGAATTTACTATGGTACGTACGTCGCACCTGAGGGCAGGTACGAATGCAGGATGGCCGAATGTAGGATGGGTGACTGAATGCGGAGTATTAAACCTTTGTGAACTGTTCGAGATGTTTGTGGTTGATTGTGACATTAAAAGAATTAAGAAGAATTGGTGTAGAGAGAAAGACGAAAAGACGTATAGGCTGAGAATTTTGTAAATTAATTAAAGACGTGTCGTTGTTCCGAAAATATAAGCTTTATCTCGTTAATTCCCTATTTCATTTAACATCATTGCTACATTAATGTTATTGTGACACCAATTCGTGGTCATTCATCATCATTATCAACGATTCTTCACTCACGATCTTCAGCAGATCGCGAGTCTCTCCGATGGAGGTGCCGTACCACGCTACATTTTCAGGTTTGTAGTCACCATTCGATCTCGTTTCTGCCTCTACTGAGCTTGAGATATTAAGGCATTTTGGGCAAGACATTTCATGATTTCCTAAAAGCTACCTATCCGAGTTGGATTTAACTTAGCAAGACTATTTGGCCGAGGTGGGCATATTTGTCTATAACTTCAAGAACTCTGTTCTTCGTTTTGTTCTTGTTCATATTAAAACTTCTTGGGATACTCTGTTGAGGTCCAGCTTGTGAGTTGTGTCCAGGGTCTCTAACGATTTAGTCAGGGTTACAGTATCATCGGCAAATCTAAGGTGAGTGATAATATCGTTGATGTTGATGCCGTGTCCTTTCCAGTCCAGTAACTTGAAAACATCTACCAACTACGGTGAACAGTTATGGAGAAACAACGTATGACTTGTTAAGGGGCTAGAAGTCATTAAATGGGCGTGCAAGACAATTCGTATTGAAAATAGATTACAAACATGGCAATAGGGATTTATCCATTTTTTTTTAAATCTACACCAGCACACTTCTTGTACCACGCCTGTGAGGGACTCAAGGATTGTGTTGCATTCAAGGATGATGGTAAAGGTTTTTGAAGGACTTTAAATAATGGTTTTCACCCGAACAAGAAGCAGGTTCTGGTGATTTGATATATAACTTCCTCATATCATTCTAACCTCTGGTTTGGATTTGACAATGTCGCCTGTTTCGCCCAATAGACAGATTCTTAGCAAATTTTTTGGAGCCCTTGTTCTGCTTAGTTGCGTCTTGAATAATCCATTCATATTAAAATTTTCTATTGCAAATAGAAGACACTCTCAACTGGATCTTCTGTTTACTCCGCCTAAATGTATATAACAATGCATCACATGGTTCGTAGAGCGTCGGTGTTAAAATAAGAAGAGGCATGCTCTGTTGGTTCGGACATGTAGAAATAATGCAAGATGAAAGAATGACGAAGCAGATATACAATGCAAAAGTGGAAGGATGTAGGAACCGGGGAAGGCCAAGACTTACCTACCATGACCAAATTGGTCGTGTTTTATCAGAAGGTGATGTCAGGAGCCCTAGAAACCGGCGAGCGTGCATGAGAAGAGCAATGAATGTTAAAGAAGCGAGTGAGATTTGTAAGGATCGAGTCACGTGGCGCTCGGTTCTCTCTGCCTACCCCGCAAGGGATTTGGCGTGAAGTTATAGATAGATAGATAGATAAAAAATATATTGACTGAAAAAGTGATGTGAAAGCAAAGTGAGTGATGATCGGAGCTGAATCATCAGCGAGAATGAATATCGAACAATCCAACACAGTGTAGATATAATCGATATTGATAAACTAGCTACGATTACATTGATAAATACGGCTGATAGTGACCGTGATACTGACCTCAATGAGAGCACAGATAGTGAAATGGAAGGAATTGAGAATTTTTCGGATTAAATATAAACAAACATATTCTTTATTCGTTTTACATATTTTTCCCCAACCTGTTTTTTGTTTTTAACATAGAAATAATTATATTACAGTGCTTCTATTTTCTTAATGTCTCTCGGAAAACTTCGTGTTTCGTCAGTCGTCGGATAAATATTATTTTTAGTTGCATACCTAATTGTCGAACATAAGAACATCCTTTTTTTGGAAAAGTTTATATTTTTATTAATTTCGTTGTTCGTCGTTTCGTTCGTTGAAAAGGAGTAAATTATATTTAAAAAGGAAGTAGTAAACAACAATAAAGCACTTAGTTCTGAATTCAAATTCTGATAAACGATAAATCTAATAATTGATGGAAATGGAAATTAGCATTCGTTTGTATTCGGAAATGCGAAGATTGCCGAAGTGCAATATTTACCGCCGAGCACTGTAACCTATAATTAAAAATGGTTATCGTGTTATGTTAACAGAAGTTGTATAAATTCGCAGTAAAATAGGAGAAATTAAAGTCGTATGTGTGCTCAAGTATAGCTAATAGTAGTTTATACCACAACAGAATCTTTTCAAGAATTGGGCTATGAAATGTAAAAAGAATTTTTCAAATCCGACTGGTAGTTCCAGAAATTAGAGCGTTCAATCAAACAAACCAACGAACCGCTTTTCTTTTTCTTTTTTTCTTCCGCGTCCGCGCATATGCCCATATCCCGTCGTAATGCTTTTTGCTCTTTCTTTTTCCTCGGCTTCTAAGAGTCGTATCGTGATTAAATACCTTCCTCAAAAATATTCTTGCATTAGCCCAATGGGGCTATCAAATGCAAGAATAATTTTTCAAATTGAATGGTAGTTCCAGAGATTAGTGCGTTCAAACAAACTCTTCCCCGTTATATATTAATACAGCTATATGTTATTAAAAATTTAACTTTACATACCTGTATCTGGTTCAGCAGTCTGCGGGGCATCTTGCAACGGCTGCGCATAAAGTCGCAGATAGACTTGGATCGCGACTCGCGCACATCGAAAGTAGAAATGATGCGACCGGAGCACGTCCTCCAGCCGGAGCAAGCCAACGTACGATCGCAACGTCATCTTCCGCATGCAATATGAGTGGAAGTCGAATTGATCCTCCATTATTTCAGAGAAATGCTGAAATACAATAATTTCGCAGTCAATAAAGCTATTTAAAATATATATATAAGGGTTATTTAGCCATGGTCCCCTGTAGGCTACGAGGTTCCCCGGTGAAGAGTTACTCAGAGAACTAATTTCGACTGATCAGAATTGGAATAAAATTATTAAATCATGCCACCAGACGAGCTCGGCGGCTCAGTCGTGAATGACGCGACTTTGACATCGACGCTCCTGGATTCGATTCCCACACAAGGCAAACATTTGTGTGCATGAACATGTCTGTTTGTCTTGGTCTGGGTATTTTCTATGTATAATAAGTATGTATTTACAAAAAAAAAATGTATTTACGTATGTTTATCAGTTGTCTAGTACCCATAACACAAGCTTCGCTTACTTTGGGGCTAGGTGGCGCTGTGTAATTTGTCCGACAATATTTATTTATTTATTATTTATTATTATCAGATTGGTTAAATCTTGGTGATCGAATTTGACATTATTAATGAGATGATCATAAATTAATAAATAAGGTGTATCATGTATTGTTGGAACAGTAAATGAGATTGTGAATCTTGGTAACACTTTTAGCAGCGATGGAATACACCACTGATCTGACGAGCTCAGAGCGATGAGTGAATGCGGGGAACAGCGTGCCATTCACACTGTTCCCTGCACTCCATTGAGCAAACTTCTAAGCAGCCGAAACTTAGTCAGACGGCACAAGCTCGCTATACACAACGCAGTGCTGGTTCCAACGCTAACTTATGAAAGATAAAGCAAGTGAAAGGCCAAGACTAACCTACCATGACCAAATTGGTCGTATTTTATCAGAAGGTGATGTCAAGAGCCCTAGGAACCAGCGAATATGCATAAGAGAGGCTTAACGTTAAAGAAGCGAGTGAGGTGTGTAAGGACCGCGTCTTATAGCGCGGTTCTCTCTACCTGACCAACAAGCGATCTTGCGTGAAGATATATATATATATATACGACGAGCTCGGTGGCGCAGTGGTGAAACGCGTTGTTACGCTGCTTTGACACCAACGCTCGTGGGTTCGATTCCCACACAGTACAAACATTTGTGTGCATGAACATGTTTGTTTGTCTTGGTCTGGGTATTTTCTATGTATAAGTATGTATATACAAAAAAAAAATGTATTTGCGTATGTTTATCAGTTGTCTAGTACCCATAACACAAGCTTCGCTTACTTTGGGGCTAGATGGCGCTGTGTAATTTGTCCGACAATATTTATTATTATTTATGTATTTAGATTCAATCACGTGATGTCAAAATCTTATGCGAAAGATTACGACAGTGGAATTACATTGGGATTGGAGTTGGCGTCAAAAGTTACACTACAGGTTGCTCCAAATTGAGTGAGAAATATTGCTGTACGTAAAGCGTGACTCGATTGTATCTTGTTTAATAAATGCTAATACTAATGCTAATAATCCTAATGCTGTGATACCGAAAGCTTCGAGATGTAGAAAGTCATCTGTGGTCAATGAACTTCAATACATCATTGTCCAATGCATCCTTAATGCAAACATATCTTTGTTTTAAATATAAAGTAACGACCCTGAGACACAAAATTACCTATAGGTGGCTGATATGCCTATATGTATGATACGCCTGATACCGTAGCCTATGAAAGCTGAAGAATAAATATTCTAGTGTGTTTTATCATAAAATAGTATCAGGAACCCCAGGAAGAGGTAAGCGTGCATAAAAACAGCTATGAATGTTAAAGAAGCAAGTGACGTGTTTAAGAATTACGTTCTGTGGCGCTCAATTTACTCTGATTACGCCGCAAGGGATTTGACTTGAAGACATAGATAGAGATAAATATAGACCCTACAAAGCAGGCATGATGGCATGAGAGAGCGTTGTGCCATTTGTCGTCACGGCATATGGTTCGATTTTACTGCCAAGGTACGCCAATAGATGTTTCACATCAAAAAGTGTAAGTTTGTGTTGCCGTTGTTACTTACTCGATCAACTTCATGTGCCTTCTTTAGTGCTTCACCCCACTGCTGAACGCGCTGGTAAGCGGCCGCAGCCTCCGTTTGGAACCACATACATTGCATCTCATTTAGATTCTCAGTTGCAGGCACACCTGAAAATACCACCGGACTCTGTTCCATTATCACCGCTGGATACTTATGACTTACAGTTTAGTTATTTTTTTTATACTACGTTGGGAGGCATACAAGCATACGGCCTACCTGATGTAGAGCGGGTACCGTAGCCTATTAACACTTGAGATATATTAAGTATCACTCGCGCGATAGCAACTCCTTGGGAGCTTACTGGTGACCTCACTCATACGCAGGATACACAACAACCATTTAGGGAGTTGTTATTTGGCAGCGGTTTTCTGTGAGGTGGAGGTACTTCCCCAGACGGGCTGCTTTGATGCGCCCTACCTCTCTTCAAAACATCCAGACCAAGACAACATGTTCATGCACTCAAATGTTTGCCTTGTGTGGGAATCGAACCCACGAGCGTTGGTGTCAAAGTAGCGTCATTCACGACTGAGCCACCGAGCTCGTCAAAGTTCTTAATTAAAATGCTTTGATTCGGTACAAGTACTGAGTACTGGTGCTCGCGTCTATAGGTATTTCTTTACCACTGTCCTTACTACATTTAGCAATAGATACTACTAGACAATCTCCTCCTAATTCTTCTTAGTGTTATCCCGTTTCCTAATCCATTAGTACTGGCGGGGTCCGCTACCTAAGCATAAGGATTTGCCGAAGATAAATATTTTAACATGGAGCGACTGCCATCAGATCTCCCTAACCCACAGAGAAATTCAGATCTTTCTCAGGGACCTATCCTATAAGTCTTTTTAAAATATAATTTCATGGACATGCAGATTTCCTCAAAATGTTTTCCTTCCCCGCCGAGCAATCTACTACTAGACGATATAATAACTAAATGCCTACTAAAGGAGCGGGCGCAGTGCCCTAGAAAGGGAGCCGGGGTTATATGTCCCAACCTTAGTATTAAGAAATGAGTAATAATAGTGGTAAACTTTTAAGATGCTCCCTGGCTAGTTACCACACATACCTCCTTATCAGTGGATGTTGTTCATCTTCAAGGAACTACAATTTAACAAGTTAATTAAGCAAACCTTTCATCTCTGGTATACCAAGGAACAGAATTGTATTTTCACTAATCTCTACAACAAACCTAATTTTTTAACTTTTACATCCAGCAGAAAACGAGAGAAAGAAATGTTGAGTAGTTTAACACACAAAGATGAAAATGCTCCCAACTGAAAAACAGTACCACCTTTGAGAAGTGTTAACAGGAAAAAAATATCTTCACCATCAATAATTATCAAAAATAAATTCAATTAACTGGTGATTGACCTTTAGGAATATACAAGAAAACACATTGAAAATGTCATAATGAGTCGGCAAACGACCGACCATTATTCTTTACGGGACTGAAAATATGAACTTCTACTGTCTACATCTTCACGAAAAATCCCTTACGGAGTAGGCAGAAAGAACCGAGCGCCATAAGACGCAGTCCTTGCACACTTCACTCGCGTCTTTAACGTTCATAACTCTTTCATGCTGTGTTAGCAGCAGAGGTGGCATCGCGCGAGTGTCACTTCATATTTCACAAGCGTTCATAGGCTACGGTAACTGCCTCACATGAGGGGGGCCGTATGCTTGCAAGCATCCCGACGTGGTAAAAAACAGAATCTGAATAAATATATTCAAAAAACTCTGACAATGTATTCAAAAAACACATTAAAAATACTCTCTGTAGAAGGGCTTATTATAGAATTGATGAATATTTAACTGACAAAGATGTCTGGAAATAATTCAGCACAGACTATCTGTCCTTAATAATCATTAATTTTACGATATGATATCATTATTGTACCGGTATGCTTATGTAATTTTATTTTGTAATACATAATTGACAATTTTAAAAGAGACCTATATTGGCAAGTTTCTTTCGGCATTTCTTCTTAGCCAATGGTCACTTCCGAAATGCTAGTACATTAAAAAAAAAAAAAGGAAAAAAAGTTAAATAAGAGAATTAAACAAGTTACAATAAGATTATATTTTAAAAAAAAATGTAAGACGTGTCTAAGTGCCCGCGAGGGCCCAATGGCAAATAAAGAATTTTTATCTTTATCTTTATCATATACACAACTCACCTTCCCTAGTGAACTTGGCGCACATGTCCTCTGCTCTTTTCACGTGCCCAGCCCGCAGCATATACCGCGCACATTTGCTGTTCACATATCTATCTGCTGTGTCCATCACCTGAGCTTCTTCTAACCACTGATACGCCGACACTGGATCGCCTGCATGCTGAAAGTAGATAATTCCAATCGTATTGCAGCATTCACGAAAAGAGCTTACATGTAAGACGGCCTGACTATCGTCTTAGGAAAGAGCAAACTCCATTATTTACAAACATAGGGTAAACAACCTGTTTACAGAAGACCACAGCCAAATAACAATTCCGCGCGGGTTTATTGTGTCCCACGGCGTTGTGAGACGATGCTCCATTTCGCCGGTCACGCGCGTTCATTACAAGCAGTTGTAACCACCTGTGTAACCACTTCTGTAAAATACTCTTAACGAGACTGGTTCACTTGCTGTTTGACAAGCTCGGTGGTACAGCGGTTAATAACGTGTTAAACGCTCGTGGGTTCGATTCCCACACAGAACAAACATGTGTGTATATTATGAACATGTCTGTTTGACTTGTCTGAGTGTTTGTAAGAGAGGTAGTCTGGGAAAATACCTCTACCTCACAGGAAACCGCAGCCAAATAACAACTCTATGGAGGCTTGTTGTGTTCCTGCGTATAAGAGACGTCACTAGTAAGCTCGTAAGCTGATAAGCTGTGTTAGCAGCAGAGGTACCATCGCACGAGGGATACTTAATGCATTACAAGCGTTCATAGGCTATGGTAACCGCATTATGAATGCCTTAGACATTCTGAGAGGATGGATGGTAATTAACTAAGATAAAATTAACTGTTATTGAATTCATGAAATATTGTCATTAAATTATGAAACATAGTATGGAATTTATAGTGCAATAGTTTGTTACTGTAATGCTGTAAATTTTGATTTACAATAAATAAATAATAATAAATAATTACAATAGACGGGACGTATGCTTGTATGACTACAGGGTTTGTATAAAAAACAAAAAAGAAAAGCTTGGTATGGAAGCAAAATTAATATACAACTTACCTTATAAATCCTGCCTTTGACTATAAACAGCTCTATAAGCGTAGGCGTGTGCTCTATCGCAGCATCAATATAATGCAGAGCTCTGTCCGTATCTTTCTTGTAATCGAAATGCTGTGCAGTGTAGTAGTAAGCCCAGAGAAGTGCACTTGCCGGTTGCTTCACTTCACTCGCTTCAGAACTAAATGTGCCAGTCTTTGATAAATTCTCTATATATTGTACAATTAATTTCTCTATCGTGTCCGCTTTGGTTTGGTCTGCGTATAACGACCTGAAAAGGAAATATTGTTTATTGTGTTTAGAATTCATCTAAATCAATATTGGCCACAAACAAAGTTTAAAAAAATTTCAGGAACACATGCAATATTGTCATGCTCGAAACTCTTTTTCTTCTGTGAATTAAAGCGCATAACTACTTAGTTCTTTTCACCCAGAACAATGTTCTCATAACAGATACTCAACAAGGATAGAATATGAAAGGTAACACTATTAGAAAACTTGACAAAAACAACAACTTTAACAAAAAATCGGCCAAGTGCGAGTCGGACTCGCGCACGAAGGGTTCCGTACCATTATCTATAAAATCGTCAAAAAAAATGACGTTTGTTGGATGGGAGCCCCCTTAAATATTTATTTTATTCTAGTTTTTAGTATTAGTTGTTATAGCGGCAACAGAAATACATCATCTGTGAAAATTTCAACTGTCTAACTATCACGGTTCATGAGATACAGCCTGGTGACAGACGGACGAACAGTTTCAAAGGGTTAAACTTTTTACAAAATGTATTGATTGAATGTTTGATGCAAATTTATTTTTTGAATAAAGCGACATTTAAAGTAAATTTTTTTATGGTTCGATTGCATTTTGTCTCAAGCCCAAGTGAATACGGTATAGTAGGGGGTCGATATATAAGACTACTCTAGGAATCTATCCATACAGACCTGAGATCGACAAACAGCGGTGGGATGCCTTTGTGCAGGCCATGCCTGAGGTAGTCATCGACCAGTCGCTCGAACACGGGCTGCGCCTGTGCCTCTGTCAACTGCAACCGCCGCGGCGCTATTGCTTTCGGATACTCTTTTCTGAAATATAAAAATTGACAAATACACAAAAATGTATTTTCTTTCTTCCCAATACGAAAACATCTAACTGTATTCTATCAATCATAGCTAACAATAATGCTGACAAAGCAGCATTTGTATAACAAAAATTGAACACTTGAAATAAGTTTATCAGTTTGGAAGCTACCAAGCTACAGACATAAGTAAGTATACTTTTATTTATACAACAAAGCTTAATGTTGAAATATTATATTGCACAGTTTCAGACCAAGACTACAGACACCATTCTTTTAAATCCCGCTGTTGCAAAGTGTATTAACCAGACTATTATGCAATTTGTTAATTTAAATAAACCAAAAGGAGTATATTTATTATAATTAGTTACATACCTTCAGACCAAGACTGCAAATTGGTTTGGTTTGTTGCAAAATGGCCCCTTTGTTCTATTGAAACTTATACCTTGTTGTATTCATGCATAGTTATATATTTTTTAATTTGCGTGAAAAAATTGTATTGTCATTACCATTTTGCAATAAATCAAACAGGTAGCCGAGTCTGGGTCCAAAACACTGTTCTTCATTTAAATTTACGAATTGCTTAATAAGTTAGCCTGATTAATCCTCTTTGCATGTATGTTATTTAAAAGAAAGTATATAATTAATAACTTTATGAAAATGTACTATAATCACTTATAATAAGACGCGTCAGGCACTAACACATCATGGCATGACCCTTGGCAAGAAGTGGTACCTAAAACGTGCATTTGGCAGGTACATACATTGTTTAATTTCTCTAACAAATACTTACTTAAATATATCAAAGAATGGTATTTTTTCTCCAAATCACATTTATCAAGTGAGTATTATGTTACAAAGATTTTCATGAATGGAAGAAATTAACTAATTCTACAAAGATGACTAAATGTAATGCTTAAATTCTCTAACAAGAGTTAAATACATCCAAGGTCACTTTTTTTACGTTTCATGTTGTTACGCTGCGATTATCTAGCAAACACTTTCTTGTATATATCCAAGGAGCCTCTTCTAATCGGCTTCACTAATTTTCACAATAAGATTCTGTAACAAACTTACTTAAATACATCGAAGAAGGCCACTTTTTCGTCAGGATCATTAAGTTGTTTAGCTTCTATTAATTTCTGATAATACATCACATTCTCTGGATTTCTCTTGAGCAGGTCTTCATACACTGCTTCGGCTTCTTTGAACCTGAAAATAAATGTTACTTATTATGCACCACATGTAAAATCAGACGAAATTAAGTTTAGGAACTTGGTGGCAGAGTGATTAGCAATGCTAGTTCAACATAATCTTGTCTTACATGCAAGCCGTCTCCACAAAATAAGTAATTCTTTTATGGGGCAATGTATACGGTTCTATAACAAACTTCCCAGCAATATAAGAGAATTGTCAATAAACAAATTTAAAACTACTATTAAAGCCAAATTGTGTAGCAGGGCATATTATAAAGTATCTGACTATATTAATGATAAAAATGCCTGGGAGTGAGTCGATCCAATTATAATGTAATTAATAAAATATGTAAATTTGTTTGGACACCAAAAGAGGGATGCCTGAGTTTTTTGGCAGTATTTTTATCAGAGCTCACCTAGTCATAAACTGCACGGTAGGGAAAAAAATTGTGACGATTCCAAACAAATGTAGCCATTTTTACGGAATAAAAAGATTTTGACTTTGACTTTGACTTTGAACACTTGTGGTTCAACTCCACACCGAACAAACATTTGTGTGCATGGAAATGTATGTTTGTCTTGGTCTGGATGTTTTCAAGAGAGGTAGGGCACACCACATTAGCCGGACTGGGAAAGTTATTTTTTATACAATGTCGAGGGGCATGCAAGCAATACAGCCCACCTGATGTAACACAAATGTGGGTAACATAGCGTATGAACGCTTGCAATACATGAAGTATCATTTGCACATTGCCACAACTGCTGATGATTACATAGCAATATCTTGAGCTTACTAGCAACCTCATTCTCACACACAGAATGAGGTTGCTAGTCCTAGTCCCTCCCTAGTCCCTCCAGGATGGTTAATTGGCTGCGATTTTTTGTACTGTAGAGGAATTAGATATGTCTTTCCTCTATTCCAGAATAAGTTTTACTTGTTTTCGACATTAAATCTATTAACCCTATACAATTCCCAATGATTGTTTCATGCCTATACCATACTTGAATCAGTGAACAATCCATTTAGCAAGTTATTGCTTATGGATAACCCATAAATTCCCTATCTATTATCTATCTGGGGAAATCTAAATCTAGTGGCTCTTCCTTGTCCTATTAGAAAATGATCTGTCGGGATGTTTGAATGTTTCTTGAAAGTGAGGTATGCTTAACTTTTCAGTTTCAGTGCTATGATGCACAAATACCACAAAAAGTACCCTCTTCCAGTTTTCGATAGTCCATCACATTCTCTCCATGGCGACTTCTTGACATGTCTCAACTGCTTCTGATTTGCAAAATCGTCTTTGGCCTGAGAGCTCGTGTGCTGTTCTTGAGCTCTACATCAGCATAGTAAGGATTATTTTACTTTTTCTAATGAAAAGCGTATCATCTTTTGCAATCGTTTGTTTTTTTTAGATCCATATTTTCCAACTCTACTCCACCAATAATATTGCCTGTCACATTGATATCAATGTGATCAAGCTTGAGAGATACCAACCAAAGTAATTTATCTCTTATATAATAATTATGTTTATTATTATTCTACATTTCAATTATAAATAAAAAGGTTACAATCCTCCCTGACCGCCGTCTGCAATATCGCCGAAAATCGGGGAAATATAAACAAATTAAGTCCCATGCCTACAATAATAGTGTAAACAACCGAAAGTTACAATAGTAAAAATAAAGGTTAATAAATCTCTCCCGGCCAACCTTCAACAGTGGGACATATCATGAGTTATAGACAGTAGTATGTGCCTGATTAATACTTTATTCCTTGTTCTATAAAAAAAAGACATTGTAATAACTAACTGCAAAAGTGGTTACTAATTTGCAACTTTTCCGTCCGTAAGTGACATTAACGCCATGTACCAAAAAAATATCTATCAATCTATAACTTCACGCCAAATCCCTTGCGTGGTAGGCGGAAAATTATGCCTAGTTGAAACATACAAAAATTCAATCTTGATTCAACTTCAATTTATACGCTCGTATAAATTGGACATAATATGAGTCAAGCTAAGCAATAATTGATATTATAATAAATGAATACATACCTCTTCAATTTCAACAAATATTCACCAGAGGTTTCCTTAATTGACAATTTATCGAGAATTTGGCTTTGGAATATATATAGGTGTTGTAAAGCCCTATCATACTGGCCAGACTCTGCTAATACCATGTTCTGGTAAAGCAATAATTCTGAATGCTCATAGTCATATGGTCCTTTCATCTGGTTAGTACGGAATGCATCTAAGATGCTATTTGCCATCTCATAATCGCCAAGTAAGTGATAGCTCATGGCAAACCCTATCCATGATGCTCTCTGAGTAGGTCTGAGTATGAAGAGTTGGTATCGCGTATCCTGGAAAAAGAAAATTATCTTTTTAGTATATCTTCTTTAAACAGTATACTGGGAAGTTTGTTCTGTACTTAGTTCATCTGTTTTTCTGAACTAGTTGGAATCATATGCAGGGAAGATTGTGGAGGCTACTTATGTGATTTTTGAAAAAACAATAGAACATATATTTTCCTAAAGCAATTAATGAAGAAAAATGGGGCTCATGGTATAATCACATGCCATTTGTAAATTTTTTTGAGCCCTACACAGTATGAAAAGAAAAGCTATTTACAATATTCCCACATCTTTCGGCATACCAGTCAGTCAGTCATAGTAACCACTTAAATAAACTTATAATGGAGGGATAAAATGGGAAACCTTTCTGAAGAATTTTATGTGATCATGGAACTGAAGCAGGGTTATTACTCATCTAAGGAATCGAACATGTTCTTTAAAAAATCTGGAGACCGTACACTGCAGTTGAATGGTGACACAGAAGACACAAGGTGATAAAATAGACCATCTAGCACTGTTCAGACAACACATCGAAAAACTTACTGATGTGAGACCAACCTTGGAACAGGAAGGCCATAGGGTGTGTCTTAGGGTTAGAATGACAAAACAGAATATGATGTGAACATGAAGATATAAAGGCAACTGGCACACATGTGAAGGCCACATAAACTTTGCTGAACCATTTTTTCTTTTCAATACACTGAAATGTTCCTTGCATGAAATTTTGTCAATGTAAACACTTATACAGATTCCTCCACTTCACATGTGAAGTGGAATCTGTGCACATTAACAAGATGTCTTCAAAATTCTACCAATGTAATGCCAACAATCAACAGTATCAACATAAATATATGAAATTGAATGAATGGACATTGACAAAAAGATGAAATGATTATTTAGATCCTCTGAGTCTCCAATGGCTCCGGCGACGGTGGAAACACACGACTGACACTTATGCTATTTCCCCATATTGTCCCAGTGAATAAAAATACTGTCTATATATTTATATATAACTATATGCAAAGTTCTTTGCATGGTAGATAAAGAAAACCGAGCACCACATGACTTGGTCCTTACACACCTAACTTGCTTCTTTAACACACATTCAGCAATCATGTTTTCCTTGACTAAGACTGTGTATATCAATTATAAATATATAATATAGCCAGTTTAATGTGGGTAAGAAGTTGAATATGGCAAAGTTTATAAATTGATGTAAAAATTTGAACCATGATGATTGTAAATTGATAATATTTACACGCCGAGCGGTCGGTAAGATATGAGAAGGCGCATTTTTAGTATAAAATGAAAGATCTAATTGTACACATATCTTGTGAATAAATGATCCTGATTCTGAAGCAGAAAAATGCATAATGCTTACTCATAGTCTGCAACCGACAATATTTTTCTTATTTGGATACAATTCGATCCAATTACATTATGCAAAAATTAAAAGGGGAATATGTGGATATCAGTATGTTGTGGATGAATTTCATATTTGTATGTCTGACGCTTTCTTAAATAAATGACAGACTACCAGACAGATATGCAGGTAATCATATATAGGGGTTTTGTTATATTCCATTTCAGTAATGGAATTCTAAAATTATATTGTATAGTTTAATTAACCTGCTTATTTATCCCAAACACTTAACCCAAGTAGTCAATGCAAATTTTCCAATAACAACATACAAAGGTTTTCGTAAAATTTTATTATTTTACTAAAAGACAAGATCACACAAGTATCTCATGGTGCACCACCTGGTATAATTATTATTATTTTAAGACTATTTAAACACTATGCTGTATATTATACACTTTGGTTTGAGGGACCTTCTGATATAGAAATATTTTATGTTCATTTTATATTGACAAAAAAGGAGAGCTAGCTGGTTAATAGTTATCCAAGCTGTTTTAAGTTTAAGAAATAGAGCATTGACCGACAGGAAAACATTAATCAAACACATTCTTATTTCAAAGACGACTTAGTAGTTAGTATATTTGGGCAAAATCTTAACAGACATGATATATCATATAAGTCATCAATTAAGGGCACTCACTCATTTGAGCTAAAACTTGATGCACTTGTATAACATATAATACTTCTTCATATGATTATGTTTTATTTTTAAATTTGATATAGTTTTGTGATTATACAGATGTCAAATACTTCCTATGTATTCTAATATTTTCAAAATTAAGAGCTATAGATCAAGAAACAGCACTAAGAAAATGTAATGTATATACAACTTCAAAGCAAAACCCTTAACGGGTAGGCAAGAAGTACTCTGCGCTACATAACTCGGTCCTTACACACCTCACCTGCTTCCGTAACATTCATAGCTCTGCTTATGCACTCACTGGTAAATTAAGGTATTTTTATTATCCAAATGATATCCTCCAGCAATTCTATTATTATGACCTCACTATTGGCAAATCCACAGAGTGAATTACATACGCACGCATGCCAATTACATTTTAGCACAATCTCTTAAATATTCCTTCAGCATTACAGCGGTGAATGGTTTCCGGAAAATCATTATAAATTACCACTTATCATAAGTTTACACTCAAATATTTCCAATACCAATGCACACAGCTCCTTATGCTTTTCAATGTCATTTAGCCGACATTGGAACCTGTTTCTTAAACTACTCATTCTCTCATATTCCTCCACAAGTACTTCATTTTCTGTGGGTGGGGTTATTATGTCATTTATATGGTCTGCTATAAACTTAGTCACATTTTGGATCACAGTAACAGTCTGATTTTGCAACTCTTTTATCAATTTTCGTAACAACATATCTATATTTTGATCCATACTTATTAGTAATTAAGGTTATCTATTTGTCAATTCTACATGACAAATATGACATGTACTTCATATCAGTTTAGTGTTGACATTACACCTCTGGTAATATTTAACTATATATATATAATAAGATAATAGCAACACCAAGAAATTGCATTAATGAAAATAAATAAATCCTTTTAAAACTTGATAATGCATGATGGTAACTGTTTCATTAAAAATATAAAATTAAATAGACAAAAAATCTGTCCTAAATCTAAATTAATTGTTAAATAAATATAATTCAGCAATAATACCCTAAGGTCATAATAATAAAGAATTATGAAAAATATTACAAGATAAACTGATTAACCCGCCGAGTTCCGCAGTTACCGTTATTCAGTATATCCTACTAATATTATAAAGGCGAAAGTTTGTATGTATGGATGTTTGTTGCTCTTTCACGCTTAAACGGCTGAACGGATTTGAATGAAATTTGGCACGTAGATAGATTATGATCTGGATTAACACATAGGCTATGTTATTTGACTCCACGCGGGCGGAGCCGCGGGCAGCAGCTAGTATGTCATAAGCGAGTGGTCTGATTAGACCACCCGGAACCCGTCGGTTAATAGAAGTCACAATAAAAAAAATGACTAGAGAATTGGATCACAGATTTTTGGGATAGTTATGGGTGGAATTATAATAATGATAAATAGTGCACCCTGTCTGGCAGTACATGGTATGATATTTTTATGAATTGATAGTATCCAGCTTTACATATTTTATTTGTTCAATTACAGTGCTTTTATAAATCAAGCACCAGTCATAACCACCTTCATCCGCTATGTATGACTCTATGTTTTGTTATGCAAAGGATTCTTTTACTAAAGAAGTATATATCTACATGCCCCTGCACCTCTTCACTGAAATCATTTGGGTCATTTCAAATGTTATATATAATATAAAATACATACTTTGTATCCTTCTAAGTCCCGCATCTGAATCTGTAAAAGTGATAGATCTCTCAAGATTTGTATGTTCTCCTTTTCCCACTTGAGGGCATTGCGGTAACATTTGATTGCTTCATCATACTTCTTATCCGAGCGCTGGAGCAAACCGTAAACATGCCAACAAACAGGAGACTTCAAGTCATTTCGGAGACCTCTGCGCACATACTCATATGCTTCATCCTTACGTCCAAGGCAGTTCAATGTTAAGCCTTTCATAGCCAGTGTTTCTGGAATTAAATACGGCTGATAATATTTTTTAAGATTTTATGTAACATAACACAAATGAAAGATCATATCACAAATTTTAAAACATACAATTATCCAAACTTAATATAAATTCTTAGGTGTGATTGAGTGACAATATTTTTTAATATGAAATACAACTACATAAAAAGCAAACCACACACAATGATATCACAAAAGAAAAGCTTAATGCCTGTAGTAACTTTAAATTAGGATACTGGCATGTATTTTGATGACAAATTTTATAACACCTGTTTATATATATAACCATAAATATTATAAACAGCTGACACTGCAGAAATTGTTACACGTAGGTATTGATTCTCAAATAGTAATACAAATTGCTTAATTGAAGAAACTAATTTCAAATAAAAATATAATAATAATAGCTCACCTCCATGTTCTGCAAATTTTGGATTGGACAGTATCTGCTTCGCAAACTTAAGGCCATTTTTGTATTGTTTGTGTTCATAACAACGCTGGAAAATAACAAACAATTAACAATAATAAGTACTAACCTATATTTAATTATATCCACGGCCTAAAGGGTACAAGGCCCCTTCGAATGTTACAGAAAAACATATTTAAAAATAACGTTTACAAAATTGGCACTCTATATTACGTTTTTAATTTCTGTGAATTATTAAGTGCAAATATGATACATTAAAATGAAATGCATTATTGTGAGGTACAAAATAGTCTACAATGACATATAGTCTGAACCAAGTTGAATGTTTACACCGTGACTTACCAAAATTCTTTTGAAAAGAGCATTTTCTTTAGGCGGTAAAGGATTACTGGGTGGCATTTTATTCAAAGAAAATGAAGTATCTGTTTATTAATTCACTAATATTGAAATATTTCTAAAAACCTCGTGGCTATAAACCAAAGAAGTCGATGAAGAATTGTTCTCTATGGTCCATCTATAGATCACGTGACCTAATAGGGTTGCAAAATAATACATTACTTTTGCCCCGTTTAGTCTCATTTATCCCTTGTTTTCTGAGAGCTTAAGAAAAGTACGCAATTTTTTGCGCTTTCTTTGAAGTGAAAATAAAGTGTACAAAGGTTCTTTTTATCGATTTTAAAGCAAAAGCAATAGTATAAGATTTTTTTTTAATATAAATTTGCATACATTTCAAAATAGATTTTATTTATTCCATTTTTTACATTGAGTACCTAAACGAAACGTACCTATAAATTATTCATTACCTACCTCTTTATCGATACTAAATAATATAATTAGGCAACTTAGGTTTACATGTACGACGTACTCAATTTACTTAACTGTGTGAATGTGAATGACATTGTAATGAAAATATTTTTAAAATACAATAAATCGGTCCTAGATAGCATATTGTTTTTTAAAACTTTACTGGATACATAAATTCAAAATACGGGGTCCACTGCCAGTGATAACTGCGATACGTAAAATCATAAACCACTAGACGGTGACTATAAGTAGGTACTTGAGATACAACAAAGGAAAAAATATTTTTATATTATTATATCTTTGTTTATTCTATTTGTCTATAAATTTATTTGTCTATAAAACATAAATGTATCCAGAAACTATAAAGACGTGGACTAATTAGAACTAAGAGTTAACAAAGGCGATCGAAATAGAGAAGATAATGTCATGCCACTTACAGTGACTTCTGAGGCCAGTAGGCCGATTCTACTAAAAAACTGCAACTGCACTGCAGCGCGGCGTGTGTCATAATACGTACATTTGACGTTTCGTTAAACGTCGCTGCTGTCAGATCGCTTGACGAAACGTCAAAATGTACGCATTTTGACACACGCCGTGCTGCAGTGCAGTTGCAGTTTTTTAGTAGAATCGGCCTACAGGCTTTCAACAACGGACCAGCGCTATGCGTCTACCTACAGACATATTACGTTCCTCGCATATAGCTCTATATAGCTCATTAACGCTTAATGCCATCTTCGACCCCTCCTTATACCTGGAGAGAAACGATTTGGGTTTATTTATGAAAGATTGCTTTTTAATTTATTAAAAATTTGAATATTCACTAAGCTGTTTCAGCGGGTATTATTTTCCGGCGCATTATATGCACGAAGCGAGCATACATGAACATGACTAATGGTTACGTTTATGAATAAGCGGCGCATGGCGCGGAGCGTATAGAATATACAGCGCAGGCCACACCGCCAGCTAGCAAGCGAGCAAACGAGCCGGGCGAGCATTGTTTCACCTCTATTCAAATTTCGGTTCACACCGCGAACTACAGAGACAAGCTACATGACCGATACAAACGATGCAAACAAAATAGCCGACAATGGCAGAGATGCTATTCGTTCACATCGTTAGCATAACTTAGCTCTGTAGTTTGCGATGTGAAGCGCAGTATGAAAAGAGGAGAAACGATACTCGCACGACGCTCCCGCCCATCCGAACGAAGGACGAAACGTTTTTCACCCTCATCCGCTTCCTCGCCCATCCGTAGTTTTTGGTGTGAACCCACATACTCGTAGTTTAGCTCCTCGCCAAAGCTTCGCTTAGTTCGTATAGTTTCCATCGCCTCGCTTCGTCGCTCGCTCGCAAGGTAGCTAGCGGTGTGATCTGTGCTTTTACGATACGCGGCACGCCGCTCGCTGTGTCGCCCACACCATACCCCGCTACATTTCGAACAAACGGTCGCTAGAACTCTAATCTGTAAAAGCTCTATAAAACGCCATAACTCTTATCGCTCTATTACCCTACTGCCATCGCTGGTAAACTACTTCAAGATTTAATTGTACCACATTTGTTACCCGATGGCCCTCAATTTCATACAAATCAATACGGGTTTATCATCGGCAAGTCTACTGTTGATGCGGCACTCGCGGTGCGTAAAATTGTGGAACTCTAGGTAATATATAGTAAATACGTTATATACACACAGTAATGCTTGGCAACACATACCCCCTTATTTGATCGTACTTTTTATTGGTACGACTAAATTAAAACTAGTCCATTATGCTCCTTCGAAGATGCTTAAGCAGAGATGTCCTCGGGTTAAGGTTAAGGGCCGTATCTTGAAAGATTGAATATCGGTTTTAATGATTTTCTTAGCCTACTCTTACCGGAAGGGTGCTCGTTAACTGGCTACGCCGATGACGGCCTCTTATTAACCCTTCGAAACCCGGGTGGTCGTATATGACCGCGAAATGTATGGGAAAACGTATATAACGGGTTCTGACTGCTCAATAAAAGCTAATTCAAGATCAAGCATAGAAAAACTAGCCAGTATATGCCTAGGCCTTATTTCAGACTGGGGCTATCGTAACCGTCTCGATTTCGCACCCCACAGAACATATCAGCTGTTACTCAAGGGAAATTTGCAGGTTCCGCCGCGATTACACTTCAAAGGGGTGTCAGATTTCAAGAGAGGTAGGGCGCATCAAAGCAGATCGTCTGGGAAAGTACCTCCACCTTACAGAAAACGGCAGCCAAATAACAACTCCCTAGAGGGTTGTTGTGTTCCTGCGTGTAAGTGAGGTCACCAGAAAGCTCCCAAAGAGTTGCTGTTGAATCGCGCGAGTGATACTTAATATATCGCAAGCATTAATAGGCTACGGTACCCGCTTTACATCAGGTAGGCCGTATGCTTGCGTATTGCATGTCTCCTGACGTAGTATAAAAAAAAATCTGTGGCAAATAAAAACTCGGTTTGTTACTTGGGATTACTGTTAAACAAATGTTTTAATTACATTGAACACATGAAGTAGGAACTTTTATGCGTTAACTCGAATTTCCACCTCGATGTGGAGCTTAACTTTTAAAACGTTAAAATTATTTACACAGCCACATATTTAAGATGTATTACGTACGGTTCACCTGTATGGGCAGATAGGGCCACCGCAAGCGCTGCGTATTGTAAGTTGCTGCAAAGTCAGGGTATGTAAATCGTCAGCGGGGGCGTGACGGAGGAGAGGAGACCGATATGTCGGTCCCCACCCTCTCGGAGTCGGAGCTGGGGCGGAAGCGCCTCTTCTCCGGCTCGGAGACGGAGACGCCCGACGAGCGGGCGAAGCTATCCACGGCCAGACGCGGGAAGCGAGGCGGCATCGCTCCGAGTCTGGCCAGAGCCCGTCGGCTGCTCAAGGAGCGGACTGAGGAGTCAAAGGAGGCGGCCTTTCAGGCGCTCCTGAAGAAGCGGGCGGCGGGTAAAAAGGACGCGACAGTGGCGGCCGGAAGCGTCGAGGGGAGAAGCCCCGACACGGGAAAAAAGAAGAGCCCCGAAGGGAAAGGCCCTGAGGGGAATGCGGGGTGCCCAACTGAGAGGGGAGCCGATGAGCTCATGGTGAGGGGCGAGGAGATGCTGGGCGTGATCCTCGACCTCACCGGCAAGTCGGCGAGCCTCAAGGGGGGGTACGCCGCTAAAATAGTGAAGGCTGCGGGCGGGATCAGAGAGATCCTCGAGACCCTGGTGGTGCGCACGGAGGCGGAGGAGACCCACCGCCTCCGCGCCGATAACGCACGGCTGCAGAGGCAGATCGCCTCCCTCAGGGAGGAGGTGCATGCGCACCGCCGGGAGTTCGAGGAGCTCCGGAAGGAGAGGAGGGCGCAGGGGCCGACGGGCCCGGTCGATCTCGAGGCTCTGGAGAGCAATATCGCCCAGCTCGTCGGCAACCTAGTTGACGGACGTCTCGCGGAGCTGGAGTCTCGGTTGCCTCCCCCCGCGGTCACCCGTCCGCCATTGGCGGGTGACAAGTCGGGGGTGGCCAAGGCCGCAAGAGCGGCCATCGAGAGAGCGGGACGACCGGCTCCGGCTCCGCAGAAGGCGAGCTCGCCGGCTGAGCTGGATGTGCGCCCTCGGGCGAGGCGGGCCGCAAAAGTGGGTCCCGCCCGCCGTACTGGTGCCAGCGAGGAGTCGTGGACGAGCTTCGGGCCGTCCACATCTAGGGCCGCGGCGACACCCTCGGCAGCGGCAGGGACCACCGAGGTCCCGAAGGTGGCATCGTGGACCGAGGTGGTCCGCCGCAAGCTGCGGAAAACCGCGGCCCCCGCGACTCCTGCGGGGCCAGCCCCCGCCAAGGCGTCAGCCTCTACCCCCGCGGGCAAGGAGGAGGGCCGCAAGGCCAAGGTGGTGCTCCCCGGCTCCACGGCCGTAATATTAAAGTTACGGCCGGAGGCAGCACAAGGGGGGGCATCATATGCCTCGGCCCTGTTAAAAGCCGAGCGGGAGGTGAATCTGGGGGAGCTGGGAATCGGCTCGCTTCGGATCCGGAAGTCTGCGACCCGAGCGAGGCTCATAGAGGTACCAGGCTCCTCCAGTCATGAAAAGGCTGACGCCCTGGCGGCCAAGTTGACGGCCGCCTTGTCCGGCGTCGTGGAGGTGTCCAGGCCCGTGAAGTGTGCGGAGTTCCGCCTCACGGGTCTGGACGACGCCGCTACGGCACAGCGGGTCCAGGATGCGGTCGCGCGGGAGGGGGGCTGCACCCCTGAGCAGGTCCGGGTGGGCGAAATCCGCCCGGACTGGCGGAACTCTAGTTCCGCCCGGATGCGCTGCCCGCTCACGGCAGCGTAGAAGCTGCTTGAGCTGGGCAGTGTCGGGGTGGGCTGGAGCAGGGCGCAGCTCCACCTGCTGAAGGCGCGCCCCATGCACTGCTTTAAGTGCATGGGGAAGGGGCACACAGCGGAGTTGTGCCCCTCCAAGGCGGACCGCAGCCGCCTGTGTTACAGGTGCGGGCAGCCGGGGCACATTGCCTCGGGCTGCTCGGCACAGGCCCGCTGTGCCGTGTGCGCCGACGCCGGACGGAAGGCGAGTCACGTGATGGGGGGCCGTCTCTGCAACCCCCCATCCATCCGCGGGAGAATGCCCCCCACCTCTCGCGGGAGTGGGCGGCAGGAGGCGCCGGAGGCTAGGATGTCCGAGTAATGGCCGGACATCCTCGCTTCCTACAGGCCAACGTCAACCACTGCGCCGGGGCTCAGGACCTTTTCCTGCAGACCATGGCGGAGTGGGACGTGGACGTGGCGGTGGTTGCGGAACCATATTTCGTGCCCTCCCGGCCTAACTGGGCCGGGGACCAGGACGGATCCGTGGCCATCGTCACGAGGCCTGGCGCCAGGCCCCCACTCGTGGTGAGGGCGAGGGGAGCGGGTTACGTGGCGGCGGTTCGGGGAGAGTACGCAATAATCGGTGTGTACTTCTCACCGAACCGCGACCTGCCGGCCTTGGAGCAGCTGCTCGACGCTCTCGGGTCGGCAGTGAGGCGGCTAGCGCCCGCCCAGGTTGTCGTGGCCGGGGACTTCAACGCCAAGTCCACGGCGTGGGGCAACCCGGCCACGGAAGCCAAAGGGCGGAAGGTGGAGGAGTGGGCGCTGGCCGCGGGACTGTCCCTCTTGAATAGGGGGACGGTCCAAACGTGCGTGCGGTGGAATGGAGGGTCGGTGGTGGATCTGTCCTTCGCCACCGCGTCCGCCGCGCGCCGTATCGAGGATTGGAGGGTAGAGACACTCTCGGACCATCGATACATCAGGTTCGAGGTGTCTCGAGCCCCCGGGAGTCCGGCGATTTCGTCCCGGTGGCGGAGCCGGTTCCCGCGTTGGGCACTCACCGGGCTCGACCGGGAACTGGCAGAGGAGGCGGCCATTGTCGGCCGCTGGGGCCTCCCGCCAGTGGAGGATTTGGGCGCGGAGCAGGGGGCTGGTCGTCTCTGCGACGCCTTCACGGCGGTGTGCGGGGCGGCCATGCCCAGCGTTGGGCGTCCGCCTCCAAGGCGGGCGGTCTACTGGTGGTCGGCGGAGATAGCCGACCTCCGGGACGCCTGCAACGGGGCGCGTAGAGCGTACACTCGGAGCAGGCCCCGGGACGAAGGAAGAGATGGCCATCTGCACGGCATCTACGTGGAGAAGAAGAAAGCCTTGCAGATGGCCATAAGTAGGGCCAAGGAGGGAGCGTGGCAGGAGCTGCTGGAGGGCCTAGACAGGGACACGTGGGGCCGACCGTACAGGGGAGCGCGGAACAAAATCCGCGCTCAGTCGGCCCCACTGACGGAGACCCTCCAGCCGGCCCTGTTGGAGAGGGTTGTCGGGGAACTCTTCCCCGACAACCCACGGGGCTACGCTCCCCCGAGGATGGCCCGATCGTCGGACTCCAGAGGAGAGGAGGAGGGCGCTCGGCTGCCCGTCACCGACCAGGAGATTGAGGCGGTCGTTGACCGCCTCCGAGGCAAGAAGAGGGCGCCGGGTCCGGACGGGGTGCACGGGAAGGTGCTAGCGTTGGCTCTCGTGCACCTCGGAGACAGGTTCCGGGAGCTCCTCGACTGCTGCTTGCGGTCGGGGTGCTGCCCGGGACCCTTCAGGGTGGGCCGGCTCTGCCTTCTGTTGAAGGGAGACCGGCCCCCGGACTCGGGGTCGGCGGTTCGACCTGTCGTTCTGCTGAACGAGGCGGGGAAGCCCTTGAAAGGGTTGTCGCTTCCCGCCTCGCTCAGCACTTGGAGGATGGCCCGGGACCGGGCCTATCGGATGCCCAGTTCGGGTTCCGGGCCAGACGGTCGACCGTCGATGCCATAAGACGCCTAAGGTCGGTGACGGAGGATGCGGAGCGCGAGGGAGATGTGGTGGTGGCGGTGTCTTTAGACATCGCCAATGCCTTCAACAGCCTCCCCCACAGTACCATACTGGAGGAGGAGGAGGAGGAGGAGAAGACGCGTCGTGTGCGGTGTCCCACAGGGGTCCGTTCTGGGCCCCATCCTGTGGGACCTCGCATACGACTGGGTCCTGCGGGGCCGTCTCCTCCCCGGGATGAGTGTCATCTGCTATGCAGATGACACCCTCGTCACATCCCGGGGTAAGACCTTCGTGGAGGCGGCGCGGCTGGCCGAAGTCGGAGTAGGACTGGTGGTCAGCCGCATAGAGAGGCTTGGGCTTCGGGTCCGATTGGATAAAACCGAAGCCCTCCTCTTCCGCGGGACCGGTAGGCGGGGCCCCCCCTCGGGAGCGCACCTCCAAATTGGAGGAGAGAGGATAAGGGTGAGTGCCCAGATGAGCTACCTGGGCCTCACCCTTGACGGACGATGGACCTTCGGCCCCCACTTCGAGCGGTTGGGACCGAAGGTCATCAGAGCTGCGGCGGCGCTGGGTCGTCTTCTGCCCAATTTGGGCGGGCCCAGCGCCGCGTGCAGAAGGCTGTACTCCGGCATCTGCCGGAGTATGGCCACGTACGGTGCCCCCATATGGGCGGACGCCCTCTGCGCTCGGAACAGGGCTCAGCTGCGCAGAGCGCAGCGGGTCATAGCGCAGAGGGCAATAAGGGGGTACCGTACGGTAGCTTGGACGGCCGCGACCGCCCTCGCTGGCGACCCGCCCTGGGAGTTGGTGGCGGAGGTGCTCGCCGAGGTATACGGCTTCGTTGCTGAAAGGAGGAGTCTCGGCGAGCGCCCCACGTTGGAGGAGGTGGGGCGGTATCGCCAGCGAGGGCATACGGAAATGATGCGGAGGTGGGGGGAGGACCTGGCGCAGCCGCGGTATGGAGTCCGCGTCGCGGATGCGCTGCGCCCGGTCCTGGAGTCGTGGATGCGCCGTAGGCGCAAACCCCTCACCTTCCGCATGGTGCAGGTGCTCACCGGGCATGGGTGCTTCGGTGAGTACCTGCATCGGGTCGCGAGGCGGGAGGAGCAGCCGGGCTGCCACGATTGTGGCGCGGCCGAGGACACTGCCCAGCACACTCTGGAGCAGTGTCCCATGTGGTCTCGGCAGCGCCACGATCTGGTGTCCGCGCTAGGAAGCGCGGACCTCTCGCTCCCGAGCGTGGTCCGCTCCATGCTCGGGAGTGACAGTGCCTGGCAGGCGATGGCCTCCTTCTGTGAGACGGTCATGTCCCAGAAGGAGGCCGCGGAGCGGGACAGGGAGGATGATCCCTTGGCTGTCTCGCTCCGAAGACGGCGGACGGGAGTGCGGCGTAGGCAATACGCGCACCTACTGCCGCCTCCCTAATCTGTGGGATTAGGGGTCAGGATGGGAACCTGGCCCCATAATGGTCCCGCCGCCGGAGGGGCTGTCCCAATTTGCCGGGATGGCCCCTAGAGAGAAGAAGTCCGGCCCCTTTTGAGGGGCTGGCCAGTCGCAGTGGTGCCCTGTTGCTGACAGATCCGGGGCACCACACCAACGCGGCCGATGGCATTTCGCGGGGTCGTTTAGTGGGTATACCGTCGGACAGCCGACGGGGAGTCCCACACTACCACCGGAGGCCACCCAGGCACCGGTGGTGTGCGTAACGCATTTTTCCCCGCGTCACACAAAAAAAAAAAAAAAAAAAAAGGGTATGTAAATCGTACAGAACTATAAGCACCGAGGCACTATCAGTGTTGGCAGGCGTGTTACCAGTTTGCTTAGAAATGCTACACCCCGCTTCAATATACTACACCTCTACAAACATTCATACTGACTTTCCAAAACACCGCGATCATGAAAAAAACTAAATACTTAAAGTGTTCAAACCAAATGACGAGGCACTTGAAACTTTGCTGTCTGAATGGCAAGAAAGATGGGAAACTTCTACTAAAGGACGCCACTTGTATCTGGTCCTTCAATCATTGCGAGATAGGGGGTCATGTGCCAGAAGCGTGCTCGTTCGCGACCCCTGCCAATCAGTCGATTGCAATTCTGGACCAAGAGCGCACCGAACGTGCGCATTAGGGCGTATCCCGTAGGCGATGCGCACCAATCCGAACCCGTCGGTGCGAATTTAGCTGCATGCGGCGGTGAGGGCGCCACCCACCACGCAGCGCCAATTCCGGCGGGACGAGGGGAGCTGAGTGCCATATAGGCACGTGGAATGTAAGAGGTGGATTGAATGATAAGACGAATGAACTGATAGACGTAATGAATGATAGACGTTTGGATGCGTTGTGTGTGACAGAGACTAAACGCAAGGGGAGCGACACCGATGATCTGCCCGGTGGGTTGATGGCCCTATGGTCTGGGGTACACCGGGACGATCATGCCAGCGCTGGTGTAGGTGTCGTACTCTCCTCTCGCTTAGCCACTGGTGTAAGAGCTTACTGTTTGGTAGGGCCTAGACTTCTCTGGGTCCGTATTAAAATGGGCATCACGCGAGTATTTCTGGTTGCAGCATACGCTCCCGTAAGCTTAGCGTGTGCTCAAGAACTGGAGAAGTTTTGGGAGTGTGTGAGGGATGTTCTGGACATAGCTGAAGGGAATGAAAGAGTGATTATGTGTGGAGATTTGAATGGATGGGTTGGGACCAAGAGATACAGCTATGAAGCTGCTCTTGCTCCGTATGGAGATAAGAGAGTGAACGAAGCAGGTAAGTCAATACTAGATTTATGTATGGAACGAAACCTCCTCGTGTCAAATACTTTATTTCATCATAAGGATATTCACACGTATACATGGAGAAGGAATGATCAAAAAAGTGTGATTGATTTGATTTTAATAGATAGACGTCTCCGCAAACGTTATAATGGATACAAGAGCCTTTAGAGGCCCCACTCTTGATACGGACCACTACCTTTTAGCAAGCCAGTTTGTGGGCCTTTTTAGGAAATGGAGGCACTGGCGAGTGCATATCCCTTTCGGAGATCATGAAAGGATAAGGAGCGAAAAATTGCAAGATGAAAGTGTAAGGAGAACGTATGTGCATCTGGTAAGTGAGAGACTTGCAAATGCAAGCCTCTCCGACTCAGATGTGGATGATTGTTGGAAAGTTTTGAAAGAAAGTATGGTGGATAGTGCAAAAGAAGCTTGTGGATGCGCAAAGAGACATAAAACAGCGAAAGGAGATGCCTGGTGGGATACGGAAGTTGAATCCTCAGTAGCAAGAAAGAGGAAAGCGTGGCTGGATTACGTATCATCTTTGCCCTTAAATGAAAATATGAGAAAAAAGAAGAAAGAAATGTACCGTCTATGCAAGAATGAAATCAAGGCTTTAGTGAAAGAGAAGCGTGAAAGACAAATTATGAATGAGGAAGAGAGGCTGACGAAAAACTTCGAGGCAAATACCAAACTCTTTTGGAGAGAGGCAAAGAAGTCTCGGAGTGGTTCGTCGGCATCCAGAATGGATAAGATAAAGTCTAAAGCTGGTGTCATTCTTGCAAACACTCTGGAAGTGTTAGAACGGTGGAGTGAATATTTTGAGGAAATGTATGAGCATGCCTCGGACGCTGACAATGAGAGTGAGTCGGATGCTTACTCCACGTTGACGGCGTCCGACGAAGGCATAACTATGGATTGCTCAGCATGTGTGCGGATAGATGGTGGCACCCTGTTTTGATGTCAAAATTGGTGTCAAACAGGCTTGCATGCTATCTGCTAGGCTGTTCATCCTGTATCTCGATAGTTGTCTGCAGAGAATAAGGTCAACGAATGTGGGATTGCGCATGGGTGACCTAGTGGTGAACTGTCGGCTGTATGCAGACGATGCCGACGATGCCGTGCTATTAGCAGATACACGATCTGAACTGCAAACACTGGTCACAACGATGAAAGACGAATGTATGGAGAAAGACTTACTACTGATTGCCAAGAAAACAAAGATAATGGTATTTGAAAGAGAAGAATCCAGAACTAATGTAAGGATTACAATTGATGATGAAGTGTTGGAACAAGTGGATGAGTTTTTATATCTTGGATGCGCTTTCAGCAGGGCTGGAAGGTACACTGCAGATGTGGAAAGGCGAGTGAGTGCTGGGAATAGTGTCAATGGAGCGTTGGGAAAACTTCTTAGCAGTAAAAACCTGAGCCAGAAGGCACAACTCGCTATACACAATGCAGTGTTGGTCCAAACGCTAACTTATGGAAGCGAGAGCTGGGTATGGCAGAAAGAGCATGAAACTAAAATAAACGCGGTCGAAATGCGAGCGCTGCGCAAAATTTGTGGCGTAAGGCTTGTAGACCGTATTCGCAATGATGATGTTAGAAACAGAGTTGGTCTGAAAGAGAGCGTCGGTGTTAAAATAAGAAGAGGCATGCTCCGTTGGTTCGGACATGTAGAAAGAATGCAAGATGAAAGAATGACGAAGCAGATATACAATGCACAAGTGGAAGATGTAGATGTAGGAGCCGGGGAAGGCCAAGACTTGCCTACCATGACCAAATTGGTCGTGTCGTGAATGTTAAAGAAGC
Source organism: Pyralis farinalis (assembly GCA_947507595.1). NCBI lineage: Eukaryota > Metazoa > Arthropoda > Insecta > Lepidoptera > Pyralidae > Pyralis > Pyralis farinalis. The sequence continues at coordinate 9,391,005 of OX382258.1, read as the reverse complement.
GAGTGAGATATGTAAGGATCGAGTCACGTGGCGCTCGGTTCTCTCTGCCTACCCCGCAAGGGATTTGGCGTGAAGTTATAGATAGACAGATTATATAAAGAGTGGTTGCGCAATTCTTAACTGGACATAAAAAAATTGGGCTAAGCTCTTTTCATTTAGACTTGTGTCATCTGTGCCTTTATGTGAGTGTTCTATAAGAAATCATGAATTCGAGAAAACAGCACATCATGTTCTCTGGGAGTGCATTTTCAGGTGTCAGGAGCGGAACGATATGTTAAATTCCTTGCATATCACATCCGGGGTAGTATACTATTCTGATTTGGTGGCAACAGGGGAGAATTACCAGGCGTTTAGGCGGTTCTGCAATCTATATTATTATTGGAATCGTTGTGTTAGGTTAGGTTAACAACTCACAATTTAGGTCCCAATAGTGTTAGATATCTGATAAACCGTGGCGTACGGCAGTTGAGCTTCACTTAACTAGCCATCTCTTTGAACTTGATCCTTACATACCTCACTCGCTTCTTTAACATTTATTGCCCTTTTCATGCACGCTCGCCGGTTTCTAGGGCTCCTGAGATCACCTTCTGATAGAACACGACCAATTTAATCATGGTAGGTAAGTCTTGGCCTTCCTCGGCTTTTACATCCTTCCACTTTTGCATTGTATATCTGCTTCGTCATTCTTTCATCCTGCATTCTTTCTGACCTTGATGTATTTATAATTATGTGTATGACTATCTGCTAAATAAGATGATTTGCGTGTTACGGCGTTGCGAGTGTTCCTGGTCTGATATAATCTCGTTCCTTGTGCCGACGGTGACGTAATAAGCTTAGGCGTATTTGCATGACTCAGACATCAGTTCGAATAACTCCCAGGTTTGTTGCGAAATGGTATGAGTGACGAACATATCTGAAATTGATTTCGCTGAAGTCTCTGTAGTCATTTTTTGTGCGAGGACAATTTCTCAAAACCACTATCAATGAACAGAGTCAATGTGTCTTTCGGCAACCCCGATACTTGGGCTCCCTTTGTTTCATGCTGGCGGCTCCTGTGAAAACAACGCTATCACGAGTCAGTGAAGTACCAGTAAGCTCCTGAGGAGTTACTGAGATAGCAGCAGGGGTACAAGACAATACGAATACGATATTTCCTTAATTACAGCCTCCATAGGCTACGGTAATCGCTTTACTGCGAGAAAACTTTTCGATTCAGGGTATACATTGCCTCGAACCATTATATTCGAATAGGAATCGAAAAATCATCGACCAAAATGTAAAAAATGCAAGATACGCGAGAAAAATATATGTGGCTTAATATGTTATTAAGTGCCAAAAATCGGCCTTTTTCAACTTTTTTTGGTTTGTTCTTTTATTGGTATATATGTATACTGTCATTTGGCAACACTGGCCCGGGTAATTGTTGAGCTAATTGTTTATAATTTCCCGGTTGTCATTACGCCTCACGTAGTAGGTAATATTAATTAAAGAATATTATATATATATATATATATTGATCAGTGGTAAACTGTGTAACATCGAACTGATAAACATTTTATTTAAGTTCATTTAATCAACAGTGTAAAAGTTATGGGTATTGAAAACATGCGTCGTTGGCCAATGTACATAGTGTTCGCTTTGTGCATGTTACTTTTACTTTCACTATTTAATAGTTGGAGCATGGAAGCAGATTTACGGCTGAGAATCACCGAAATAAGTACTCAGTTGCAAGAATGTTCTAAACAACAAACTTCATGTATGGAGGAATCATTGACTTTATTGGAGCAGAGAGACGGATACGTGAACAAAGTAAATGACCTGGACAAACAAAAAGTCAAATTAACTGATAATATTGCAGATATTAAAAATAAATTAGCCAAATCAGAAATTCAAGCGAATCGTACATTAGTTGATATTGAATTGTACAAAACAGAATTGCAATCATTGAAAAATTTGCAACTGAGTAAATCTGCTACTATAGAGACTTTAAGACTGGAAAAAACTACTCTCACTAAGCAGCTAACAGAAAAAAAACAGAAGATTGAGGACTTGGAGAAAGAAGTGGAAAAATTGAAGTCTGCATTGACAACTAAAAGTGCCCCAATTTCTCCATCAAAAGTGACACCTGCAGTTCAACCTCCTAAATTGAGTCCAGCTCTGAATATGAACAATCCAATCAATGAGCCTGTGATTGAAGATAATGCTAAAGAAGAATTGGAGGACACAAATGCAATAAATGATGGACAAGGATTTGATCCACAGTTCCAGTAAATTGGATCATAATTTTAAGTTGTGACAATCATATTTTTGATAATGAATCATCATTGAGGCATCAAGAGCATAAAAGCATTTTATTTTAAGGGATGTTTCAAAATAACAGTAAAAATTAATGCTGTATCACTCGTCAAGTATGTCGGCAGAGTAAACATCTAATTAGACAGATGGCTGAATTTAATGTAAGTCATAGATTCTGAACAACAGTTTTATACAAAAAAAAAACTGAAAACCTAATGACATAGGTAAATAGGGCTGAAGTAGGGTTGCCAACTGTATTATATTGTTGGTGTAAATTCTTCTACAGTTAAGATTCCAGATTGTTTAGAAGCGAGCCCATAATTTTGGTTCCAAATTTAAGTAGACATTTACAAAGTAATTACAATTTGTATTAAGGCGCTTTTATAGTATAAGGGGGTTCCAGATAGAAATGCACGAAGTGGCCCTAAATAATTTGTTATTTGTGAATAAGCTTGCTACATACAGTTGTAGTTATGACACTGGTATCCTAAAATTGACAATTTTAAAGTAATTCTATCTTAGGTATAAGAACTTCATGACATAACTAGTTTGCTAAAATACATTGTATTCTTCAGGCATTTGGCAGCATTTGTTTGATTGAAACATTGTAATGAGTGTTTATTTTGCCAGGAGTAAGAACATATTATATTTTTCCTTAATATTGCATTATCCTCATATAAAATATAAAAAAGCCACATTCTATATTAAGCAATTACTTTTCAAAATGGGTGTCAATGGCAGTGTTTTATATATAAGGTACTCTTTTTTGCTCACTATCAAGTAATTTTAAGTTTATTTATGTTTTATGTACACTATGGTGATGTTAGAAACAGAGTTGATCTGAAGGAGAGTGACGGTGGTTAAGATAATAAAAGGCATGCTCTGTTGATTCGGACATGTGCAGGATGAAAGAATAACGAAGCAGATAGATAATGCAAAAGTGGGAGGATGTAGGAGCCGAGGAAGACCAAGGCTTACCTACCAGTATCAAATTGGTTGTGTTCTATCAGAAGGTGATGTCAGGAGCCATAGAAACCAGCGAGCATTCATGAGAAGAGCACTGAATGTTAAAGAACCGAGTGAGGTATGTAAGAATCGAGTCACGTGGCGTTCGGATCTCTGTCTCCCCGCAGGGGGTTTGGCATGAAGTTATAGATAGATAGACATGTATACAAAATATTTTAGTTAAAATATTAAGTGAAGGTCCGAAAAGTAGATATACAAATGATATTAAAAAATAGGATAACATTTATAATATTACGTTCATGTAATTCATTTTAAATCAAATATTATTCTATAATATTATTCAATTATTTATGTTTTAATAAACATAAAAATAAAAGGAGAATTACACACACACAGATCACACTACAATTACATGTAGGTGTGATCACCTACATGTAATTGTAGTTATACACATTGCAAAGGAAAAATTACAAATTCCAACTGACCATACTTGAAATGCAGCTATATAATATACTGGTATTACAACCATTGCAATGATGCCTTTTTCTCGTAAGACTTGTTTTGTCTGACTAGTGGCGAATGTGACTTCTCATTATGGTTAAATACAAAGACTTACAATTATGTATATTAATTAATTGATGACCTGATTATAAAATCTTAGTTTCTAGGACCACATCCACTTTAGTGCCAGCTACCAACAGAGGAAGATCGAAAATTGTCGAGGCAGCAAGTAAACGGCCGATAATACTAGTAGCTGATAAATTCCAACAAATTTAGTTTAATGTTACTATTTTTCGTTCCTAGTTTGTTTATCAATAGCCAAATTCACACTAAGCATAGTATATTGACAAACAAAGCAGTCTCACGAACCGCCTCGTAAACTGCTTTGCTAGAAAATGTTTTTGACGAGCTTGGTGGCTCAGTCTTAAATAACGCGACTTTGACACCAACGCTCGTGGGTTCGATTCCCACACAAGACAAACGTTTGTGTGCATGAACATGTCTGTCTTGGTCTGGATATTTTAAGAGAGGTAGGGCGCATCAAAGCGGCCCGCCTGGGGAAGTACCTCCACCTCACAGAAAACCGCAGCGCAATAACAACTCCCTAGAGGGTTGTTGTGTTCCTGCGTGTGAGTGAAGTCACCAGTAAGCTCCCAAGGAGTTGCTGTGTAAATAGTAGAGGAGGCATTGTGCGAGTGATAATTAATATATTGCAAGCATTAATAGGCTATTGTACCTGCTTTACATCAGGTGGGTTGTATGCTTGTATGCCTCCTGACGTAGTATTAAAAAGGGTAGACAGTCAAGAGACAAGACGATAAAATCGCATGTGTATTGATGTCGCTGCAAATGAATTTTACCTTAGAATATATATAAGCACAAGCTTATACACTAAGGGTTCTACTAATTTGTCTACTTAGCGAGTCATACGGCTCATCAGATGCAATGTGGTTGCTATAGCCCATCAATACTTTCAACACAAGGAGTTTCGCTTGTACATTGCCACCTCTACTAGCACAGTAACTCCTCAGGATCTTACTGATAATCTCACTCACTAGGACGCAATAATATTCGGAGAGCTGTCATTTGGCTACGGTAGGGCTGTTGCATGCTATATTGCTAGAGGTAATAGCAACGAAAATCTTCATTACAATCAATATCGCAAAGAACTGCAACAATTTTAATAGCATTGTAAAAACTACTTATCTTCTATTATATTAGCTATTATTATCCATCTCGCTATCGTCGAGTGAGCGAGCCACACATTATCTGCCCTCAACGAACACTGCAAACTGACTGACCTCTGAGCACTAAAAAATTTGGGCCTGACCGACCAAACATTTTCCTCGCGAGGCTGGTAATTGCTGGCTGATAATTGCCGTTAATTTATTTTAAGCCATGATAGTGCCACAAGTAGTTTAGATAAGAAAATAGAACATTGACTTTGTTTCCACTTTGCTACCTAATTATTTTTAGAAGTTTGTACATAATCAAAAACCAATTGAATATTATTTTTTTTTTACAAAGCTAAATCTTATAAAATACACATGTATATAAAAAATCAAGTGGTTTGGTTATAAAACAACCATGTATAGATTGTGAGAGACTGGTGACTGAACTAGGCAGGGCCTGTATCTCAGTACACCATACATATACTCTACACATTTTACATACCTAATTGTATAATTAGGTATAAATAAATACATACAGAGATCTTTTCAGGTGAGGCATAGGGAGTTGTGCTCAACGTTTTCGACTTTACATTTTTAGTGGACTCGTAATTGTACAAGTGGGAAAAAAGTACGGAACAGCTTAGTAAAGTGGCACATAGCTACATTCACTAAAATGAATGTGAAGTTAAGACAAGCTTTCCTACCTGCTATCAATATGTTTTCATAAAATAAGTTAGTAATAAAGTATGTTTCATAAAGTAAGTTTATTGTACAAATCGATCGTAAAAATAATAAGAATAAAATCTCTTAAATAAACATAGATTTTACGTTCAAGGAACGTTATGAAATGATTGTATGCGAATATGATCTAATAATGACCAACCGGTTTATGATTGGTCATTATAATGACCAACCATATACAATCAACCCGAAGGATTTCGTTGTGAATAACAATTTATTTTAGAATATTTTTCTGCGTGTGTAGTTTAAAAATACTACACACATGCCTACATATACCATGAGAATCTATTCTATTTATTTTAGAATATTTTTCTGCGTGTGTAGTTTTAAAATACTACACACATGCCTACCTACATATACCATGAGAATCTATTCAATTTGACAAAGTAGCTACAAAAATACTTTTGGCATTGCATATGTTCTTACAATGAAGACAAAACTTTTGATTCCTCATTACCATAGTTTTTATAATCAAACACTCATACACAGTCACAAACATACATTAACATGCTACAACTGCTGTTGTAGCATGTTAATGTATGTTTGCTGCTGCTGTTATCCTTCCTTCGCCAGACTTTAGAACTGAAAGTATGTTTAATTTATTGTAGTGATGTTGGAAGTTAAATCTTCAAACATGTTCCATATTTTTTTTAGTTACTTTTTCTCAGTGTCGCGTACTTGTTTCCTACTCTGTATCCCACTAGAGAACCAATAGCATTTTATGTATCTTGTGACTTGACTGCATTGCAATTTATTGTGTACGGCACTAGTGCATTATAATTAAATAATCCACTAGAATATAATAATGTATTTTTCATTTACTGACTCATTTATATGTAATATATTTTTAATTGACAATGTGCCTTTATTGTGAGTGAATTCGTTGATGAATGTTTCCCTATAATTTAGATAGTCTGCAAATCTTTGTGTTAACTAGTCGATTGGACAATGTATAGCATAGCCCGCTAATGGGAAAATAGTGCTTTCTCGTCCTACTCTCCCTGTGTGTTCTCTTTCCCAAAGGTGAACTAATTGAGAGCATGACGTTGAATGTTTAAAATGCTGAATTTTAGAGCCTGGTAGGACGAATAATTTACGAGTCTCTGTATAAATTAAATGTTAAACAATATAATAAAGCAGGATTGAATTTTTGCCCACTACACAGGCGTAGTAGCCTAACTTTGTATGTAATATTATGTCGTTGCATTGTATCATTACATATAATTATAAATCTAAAACGTAAGTAAGTCCTTCAAGCCCAATTGAATTTTTATACAAATGCCATCACAATTTGATTAACTAATAGTTACTATAATAGGGGTAGGTATATTAATGTTTTTGTGTTTAAGCCCCTTGTGTTCTCTCTTGTCATTGTTTGATCTATCCAATTAAATCTTTTCAAATACAAGTTTTTATTCCTTGTTGGTAAGGAGTTTAGGACGAATAAATTAGTTTTTATATTAATGTTTCATTTCATTAATAATATCAGTCAAAATGTTGGCGCGTGGGACTGGCGAACTGAGGGTTCCGTACGTGATTTGCACTGCAAAACAAAGTAGGTTTATGATAGTTTCATTACCAACGGTCTAATTTTCTTCAATTCTCAAAAAAATTATACTCTAAACCTGGTCACAAATACTCAAAATTTGACAGTCCCACCTTTTCAATTCCAATCCTGCGAATCTGAGAAAATTATTAAGAAAAATTAAAAAGGCCGAAACATCTGGACTACCTACATACGATCCTGCTACGATTATTAGATACCGAATAGAACACGGTTATCGACTCACAGGGGTCGATGACGGCATGCAAGGGTTGGAAGCTATTATTCGTAGGTTGGAAGGCAGGGGGTCTTAGGATGGAAAATGTCTGGGCTAGAAACTCTCGCACTGGCACTAAACACTTGGTGCATGAATCGGACTCGCACTTGACCGGACGCTGCGAGTGAAACAACCGTGGGCCTCGCTGATGTTAAGCGGTTACCGTAGTCTTTTAACGCTTTCGGAATATGGTCCTTGATGTCAGTAGAGTACCATTGATGATACAAGTGACACATATTTGATGAAATTCAATTTTTTTTTTTGCCGTGGCTAATGGTATATACATAAGGTGTTATTTTATTTATTATGTCATATTGCTCATGCATGCCCCACCAGATTCATAATGCATGCAAAACTTGAAAAAATGATGAAAGTAGCGATACAACTTTATATATCAAGTAACATTTAGAAAAGTCGAGGCATAACATGAACTTCTGCGTCGTGTGAATCAAAATGGAAATAAAAAACATAAGGGTACATTAATGATATATGCACTTCGCTCGAAGGTCGGTTTTGACAGTTTTTAACTGCAAAAAGCGAAATGTAGACATTTAGAATGAGAAACTGGTATGTTCTACCAGGACCACATATCACTGTTTACGTACTTGCGAGAATACTTGCTTCGTAGTCCATTTTTTTTATACCACTAAGGTGGCAAACAAGCAGTTACCGTAGCCTATGGGCATTTGCAACACCAGGGGTGTCACTCTTGCGTTGCCGACCCTGTAAGAACCTCTTCACGCCTTTCTTGAAGAACTCCATACTGTAGTCCGTTGGCAAAATCTCCGCAGGAAGCTCATTCCACAATTTTATAGTTCTCGGTAGAAAACTTCTTGTGAACCGCAGAGTGCGCGACCATTGCGGTTTCAGTGTATGAGGATGAACTCCCAGCCGTCGACTGTGGATTAGGAATGCATCTTTTTTTCCATTCCGCGTTGGGTAAATTTCGCCGGGTAACTATGTAAAGGAAAATAACGTAAAATAAGTATGTCTAAACAATTTTTATTTGTCTTATACATCTCTAGCACAATTAAACAAAAATCTTCCCATACTCATTACTTCACAAGTAACGACATAACAACATAAAACTTAAAAGTACATGAACATTATACTTTGAAATCTCATTTACAATTCATGGGCTAATCATTCGTCGAGGTGAACCCGATATAGAGTTCTCTGATAGAAATAATACCTATTGTTTATGTAAATAACACAGAGTTCAGAGAGAAATGCGAAATCTTTTATAAAGATGCTAGACAATTAAACCTACACATGTATCACCAATCATAACATATAACCATGATGTTTTATCAATACCTAAGTCAATAATCTAAACCTAGTACTAATTTGAGACTAACAAAATTAGCAACTAAAAAGTAAAACATTAATTTCGGTGGTAAATTAAAGCAAGAATTACTAAATTTGTGGATGAATCTATCAACAGCTGTAAATATATTTCATTACTGTATCATGGATAACGTAAGTAGATAAAATCGGCCCGCACCCATCCGGAGTGGGCCCAGAAATTGAATGGAGGACTTAAACTGTTCGAACAAATATCGCATGGCAAATTAAGCTATATAAATGACAATATTGGTCCCTTGAAAAAATTTACGAGTGTTTTACCTTTGTGCATACAAGAGATTCATTCCCCGTGACACCACACCACCAACCAATAATCTAGTAAAGTAATATTGTATGTTGTCCAATGTTGATATATATTATTACATATAATTACACCATTACATTTTAAAGCATAATTATCATGCAAAAGCCGAACAGTTAACCATGTTTTTTTTATAATAGTATTCATAATATATCATTTTACTTTTTAAGGATTTTACGATTTAGTGATAACAGTTACAGATTTGATTGATTTTTTTGTGTAAACCAAAGGGTGTACGGACAACCACAGGACAAGTTATACACATGAATCTTATGATGTAGCAGTAAAAGTGGCATATGCTTGGTATTGTACACCTGATGTATGTAGTACCAATGATGGCACAATTGACACAACTACATATCTCTAGTACCAAAAGAAAACGATAGTAGTACTATCCTAATTAAATATGTTACTAGTACCTTCGAACCGTCAATAGTACTACTGGTACCAGGATGTTTTATAAGGCTTGACCTGTCGTCGTGTCGCTAATTTCTCTAGTGGTTTAACCCTTCGAAACCCGGGTGGTCGTATACGACCGCGAAATGTATGGGAAAACGTATATAACGGGTTCTGACTGCTAATCATTTCTGTACTATAGTTAAAATGTCATAAAAACAAGACATGACTATGGTTCAGTACTATGGAATGGTAATGGTCGGTATGACCTTCATACAGGAAATTACCATTCCATCTTATTGTAGTGTCGCGGGAAAGTGAATAAAATACAATTTCATAGCAAAAATCGTCACATAATAATCATAAAACAGACGTAAAAAATAAATGCTATATATAAGAGAAATAGTATAATACTAATCTATATTCATATCACATTGATATATTACTTCATATACTGTCAACGACACCACTGCACTACATTACTGTGATGTTGCTTACATCATCTTTTATAGCGACATCACCGTAGTGCAGTTCTGAACTTATGCATTCATTGTTATCAATTATTTATCATTGGAAAGATATAAAACACAAGGCTTACTTATTTTTTTCAAGGCAACATTTCTACATATCAAAAAAAGATAAAATATAGAGTCTGAAGTTTTTGTTTATTGTAAAGGATACAATTATTGAAATGTCCAAATTTCAACATTAGCATGTTAGAATTTAAGGATAGTTTATCAATAAAAATGAAAACAAATTGTTTCATTAAACATAACCACATCGATAGTATGCCGTGATGTAGTTACTAAAAAAACAAACGACAGTGGTGTGCTCTACTGGTGTCGTTGACGTTACATGACTGTCATTACTTGAACAAGTGTGATACATCTCACAAAAAATTGATACACGACATCATTTCACTAGGATGGCTAGTATTAGTGCAGTCCGTTTTTTGCTAGGTGCACGAGATATACGCGTGGTAGCGCAACTTCTGGCAATACTGGAGATCGGAAAGACTATGCCAGGAAGCGCGACAATTTAACAAGTGTAAGTTGAAAATAAAACGCTAGTTTCACTTTCTATTACGTCGAAAACGACTGATTTTAACTAGACAATCCCAACGATTTCAAATAAAAAACAGATAAAATCAGTTCATCCGTTTGAGTGTTGCCATACATGATGGGCAGACATGAATAAATGTAGTAAGACTAAATTACATGCCCCTTTCGATCAAGTGTAAATTTAAGCTGTGATAGTAGTTTCGAAACCATCATAATTATACACCTAAATGCATACTTAGCATGGGTATCTGGGTTGAAAAGGTAGTGTGAGAAATAAACACACCCAGGATTTTTGGAATTACAGCCTATTCATTATAGTAATCAATATCTTGCCAAATTAAATGAAATTCAAACTAAGAATGATATACTTATAACAGTTGTTATTTTTCTTTTTACCTACACTACACTTTTATTACATCATAAAACAAAACAGTGCTCGTCAGGTTTTGAGCATGCCACGTCATGCCATATGGAATACGATCTTTACCTTGTATTAATGATATAAGATAGGAAGAGATAGTATTTTTTTGAGTGTGGCATAATTTTTGTATTATCAGTGTATTAATTTCAAAGACTGATATACAGATTTTATTCTTGCTACTTAATTATGAAAATGATTCAATTTCAGTTATTTCACCAAATTTCTATATTTTCATGGCAAGTCCATTACGAGGTAGACAATAAGAATTGCGCACTACATGATTTGGTTCTTACACAATCATGTTACTGGTATCTGAAAGTCATGTTACAAGTCCCAAAAAAAGGCGAGAGTGCCCGCAAAGATCTAGAAGAAGCGAGTGACTTGTGTAAGGATGAACATTCTGCACCTAAGTTTCACTTCTTTCAAAATATATTTAAAATAAAAACTTGAAAGACAAATGCCTAAACAAATGCCTAGCAATAATGCATATAAACTGTAAATACTGTAATAAGTATGATGAAGAAACTAAAACATTTGACATTCAATGTCCACCGGAATCCAAGTTAACTAGTATATTTTTTAAGTTCCTCTTCCTTTGCAACTTCTTCAAAAGCGGATAACAAGTTTCTCCTACATTTACTCTCATCAGTATACAGTAAAGACCATAAAATGTATTCTCCAATGTTTAGTGGATCTTCAGAATAACTGATTTGAACTTTACAATTTCTCTCCCATTTCCTAGTGTCTGCAGGCCGATTGTTCTTACTTCTTGTGAATTCTACATATCCATTACACTCTACAGCCAACTTTGGCAGTTGAGCATTGAGTGTATCATGAGATCTATCAGAATCTGTTCCACTGGTTGAAGGAAGACAATCTCCTTGTCCTACTTCACAATTGGGAGGTGTGACCGGCACACATTTACGTTTAATATGTCGGCCCAAAACTCCATCTCCTTTACTATTAATTTCTGTGTCATTCCCACTATGTTGCCGCTTCACACCATTTCTTCGATGTATCACGTCAAATTTCAGATCTGATTTCTGATATTCAGTATGTGGTTCTACTTCTTTAATTTCTGAAATGTTTATATGCTCCTGAGGTTCACAACCTTCAGCCCACTCTGGACTCTTACACTCAGATCTAAGTATTCTCCTCTTGCCAAGTCTTCCAGATTTGGAACTAGCAACCCCTGGGGAATTGAGTAGACTAGTCACAACTGTGCCATCTCGCCTGCGGAATAGAACAAATTTGTTTAAAATCACATTTGTCACCTATACCAATTTCTTTCACTATGTAAATAATTATATAAATGATTATACTTATTATAAATTGTTAATTTCAAAAAAGTACTTGAATCTTGGGGTGTATTTACATATTTTGCACCTAGAGGCACCTAGAGTTCTACTTTTCAATCCATTTGTAGCACTAGACTAAATGTCAATGCTAAAGGGTCTGCTTCATAATTGCTTACATATTGGAATTAGCATTACCACTTCCTGCTGACCTCTAGCATGCAGTGGAATGTAACAATTCTTGGTAAAATGATTATTTGGATCACAGCCCTTAGGAATGTGTAGAATGATGTGTACATCCAGAGTCCCTGTGTGCTCTGATTACAATCATTTAGGCATGCCTCACTGTTGTGAGAGCTTCATTTTTTAATAATCAGTGTGCACCACACAGTTGCTACCACTTTGGCTCAAAAGTTGGTGGTACAGATGTACCACCAACTTTTGAGCATGCACTTCACATCAATGGCCTTTCAATGAAACAACTGTTCATGGGAATGGTATTTTGATAATATGAATGAAAATAATTTTGCACTATTCGCTGCACAAGCATTTATGTATCAGAACACTTTCATGCAGGTGCCCTTCAAAAATATGGTCTACCAGAACCCTACGGACTACAGACCCCAAGGACTATTAGGGATGGCCAATGGTAAAACAAAGGGGGCGCTAGCGTAAGAGCACGTACAGACTTAAGTGTTTTCTGTCGTCTCTGTGTCGACACGGATTTGGCGCGCATCAGCGAGTTCCCAAAGTGGATATTGCAATTTTAGTTTTAATGCTATTGACATACAGCTTAATTTGGATCTTTCTAGTGTTAGTGACACTGCTTACGCGCAGCCAACGTCCAGCAACCGTGCATATACCGCACCATGACCATGCTGTCTACGCCCAGTGACCATGTCCATGTGAGGTCATGGCAAACACATCTCAATGCCACAGGGAAAACAGATGACCTGAAAACTGCATGGAAACCCTAGCGCTGAGTGAGTGCTGCGTGGCAACTGTCCGGTCGCTACGCGTTTGTGGTGTGAAGGCGATTGCGGCTCGTACCGTATTGTATCTAAACGTGCCCTAATGATAATTGGTGTATACTACATGGGCTAAGTTGGCCAAGTCTGCTAGCCCATCTCTTCATATCCTTTTGCATATTTTGGATTTCATGCTGGATACCGGTCACAATATCACATTTTATAAATGAATATACAGTCCATCTGATGACGATGATGATGTCTACAGATATTTCTCCAAAGTATTACACAAGTACTACTATTTAACCCATCACATGTCCTGTAGACTAAGGCCAGATATGGGTAAACATGCTCACAGCATGCTACATTTTGACTGGCTTGTTTGAGCTAGATAAACAACAACCTAAACTACCCTTTGTGTTTAGGCCATTTATCGACAAACAACAAAACAACTCAAATATTTCTATTTCTAACCAAAACAGGAAATTTTCAAATGTAAGGAACACACCACGGGTTAAAAAGCACAAGTTGGCCACTCCAATGCTAATGGTACGTAGTAATAGTCCTGGTAGTTGTTCAGGAGCTATCGGGAAATTTAGCAGCAGAAGCATTTATATAATAAATATTAGGGTTACTCCTCCTCATTAATATTGATTTGCCCTAATAGTCCTTCACCAGAGCCTTGTTTGGTAATAAATAGGTTACCACTAGCAGGTTAGGTTGACTTTATATAATCTTAAACTATGTATTTAAATTTTAAAATAAAAATTAGGTCACTCATACCTTAATACTCTGTCTTCTCTAATTTGTACCTTTTCAATACATTCAACTGTAGTAAAATCATGACTTGAACACTGCATGTCATGTTTGAGGAATGCCGCAACTTTTTTTCTTGTTTTTATAGTCCTCCCGAACCATTCCAAAAGGGCATCATCAGCTAAATACAAACAAAGATTTTGTCTCTCATCATCTATCATGCGTTTGTACCAAGTTATGAACTTGCGGGCTTTCTGTCTCTCTGTCACCTTATTGGTATTATCCTCTTGTATATGTCTTACATGTCTTATCTGGTCCATGTGTTTGATTGGAGTGTTGGGTGATTTAGACATTATATGTTGTACTTATTCTGAAAATTGGATCAAAGGAAAATAATTATTTTTTGCTCTATTCATGTTTTAAAAAGAGACCCTACAAGATTGCAACAGACAAATAGACATGTTCATGCACACAGATATTTTTCTTGTGTGGGGAATAGAACCCACGAGCGTTGGTGTCAAAGTTGCATCATTCACAACTCGCTGAGTATGCTGCAGCACACACTGAGCTCGTCATAGTGTATTTGTGTCAGTAATTTTACTAGTAAGAATACAGACTTATCCTAATGGTTTTGACAAGTGATATTGTTGTTATTATTAATTATACAATTAGTGTTATGTAACAATTTTGACAGTATTTCATAACAGCTAGTGAACTTACATGATACAGTAACTCAAATATAACAAACAAATGCTCTTTTTGGAAGACATGAAAATTCCATAAACTTGTAAAATATACTACCATTTACAGATGTTATTTAAATTTCCATATCCCTTGGCCTTTTCTATTGGGGATAAAAACAACTAAAACAAATTGAAATTGTACACTAAAAATTAACCTCAAAATTTATAAGAATAACTTCCCAAAAATTCGTAATTTGTACACTAGACGCCAAAATTACTAGTGAAATCTTACAAGATACTAGAGCCAAACAGGAATTAAAACTAGAAAAGCACTTACATTTTTCAGTTAAAATGTCGACAACCATAAGAGAACCTATAGCTTCGTGTGCCAACTGCAGTCTCAGACCTTCGATGCGTCGTTTACTTTCCTCGATAAAAGTCGTCACAGATAAGTTGATCTCTAACAACTCTTTGTGCAAAGATGTTACGTTCTGACTATTTTTATAAATGTTTTCTGAAATATATAGCAACAAAATTATAAAACAATGACACAAAACAAATGAACTAAAGTTCTACTTTTGAAAGATAACCTACGCAAACACTTCGCTGCTTCTAATGCCAACTGTTCCCGGGTCGAATCATCAGATATTGTAGAATTCATCTTACGTGACAATTAGTTACATCGACATTCGTAAATTAGGTAACGAGAAACACTACGATAATTCACTGATTAATTATTGACAATATTAAGAAATTTTGGAGACAAACACAAAATCAGGTAAACTACAACAAAATGGCAACCGTAGACATTTTTTCTTCTTTTTTTTGGCCTTAACTCTGCTTCGGTCAAAGTATCAAAATATTTGATAATAATTTCTTGGCTATCTAATCACAGACGAATTAACGTAACCAAACCACTGCGATTTTATGTTCATTGTTTTCTTCAATGGGTTAGGTTAAATTAGTTCAAATCTTAGGAGCTCGGCCGGCGCCGTACATATCGCCAATATCGGTACCTTTAATAATACCAACATGTTAAGGAGATTGTTGCAGACATCGGTGCGACAGAATAAGCTTATAAGAGCCGATTACCGCGATTACATCTGTCCCTTTAATTTATCTTTTGTAAAAGACTTTACATCACAGGAGACGATATTCAAGATGAATAAAGTGGGTAGTAGTCACAGACATAATATGTGTCTATGGTAGGAGTATTACACAAGTATTATTAGAGTTGTTTAACAAAGAAAACCGTTACAATGCGGATATTATTAATTCAGATGTAGTAAGCTGTATCCCACAAAAAAACATTCTGTAAAAAACTAGCCAAGTCTCGACGGAGCTGCTTGTTTATCTCTAAAAAGTAACGAAATCTAGACAAAGTCGTGCCAAATCTAAGGTTCCTTACTGCGATTTCTTTATTATTATAGTTAATGTTGTGTGACTTGGCCGTTGAAGGGTACAAAACCAGGTGCTCCATGACACCATTGCACAAAGCTGTCGCCAGAACGGCTACCCATTGACGATGGAAAATTGCCACTTGGAAAACGTTGATTCAATAACCAGTCAATTGTAGGCTTGATAAAGCTGCGGTATGCGGCTGCGGATGTAGGTACTATCGTTGTTACATAGAAAATCACACATACATATCACGCCTGTTTCCCATTGTGTAGGCAGAAAATCGCAATGCATATAAAATCGTACTGAAAATATAATGTTCTTTTAGAGCTGTTTTTACGTAACGATTTCGGTCAATCGGTTTTAAATTAAGGCATATCTTTGTTAATTAGAGCGAACTTCAATGTTTTTCATATAGCTATTTATATTTTTTCGTAGGTCTGTTAAAAAGATCAAACATATCAAAGATATGGTCTAGCTAAAACGAGTCTATAATTTATTTGATGTGGTATGCCATTTAATCATTCACGATTCACGAATATTTAAATAACTTTAAAATCAAACACAAACATCGACATTTATCATTTTAAATCATACTTATCCTGAATAGTCAATTTGCCGTGTAAAATGATGATTATCCCAGTGATAGTTAAAGAAGTATTACGAAAAGACGTTAACATAATAAAAGGTCTCGGTACAATAATAAATATTTATTGAATATTGTCTGAACATAAATTCATGACGGAAGAGCAGTTTAAATTAAAGTAGACGTTGTACCGGTCGTAAGAGCATAATTATGTATACGTAGATATAACTATGAAAAAAAAAATGTATTTTTATATTACAAAAGCAATTTAAAAGAATATATTGTAAATAATTCCATATTATTGTCTTTTGTTCAATTTTAGAAATATTAAAATTTATATTACATACATATTTAGTTTTGCAATTGTATAGTACAACCAAAAACTATACTTAAATACTTCCTAAAACTCTAATCAATCATTTAACTTCGACTTCGACCATAGACAGCGAAATAATTACGTGAATGATTGGATAGTCACGAAACCGCGCTGCTTTGGGAGTGGTATGCGTCGAACCAATCTACTTCGCTCATGCGATCATTGACTTCGTCCATTGGTCTATCTTTTGTCAACCAATCATCGAAAAACCAGTGAGGACTCCCTATGTAAGTATACAAAATTTACCGAAAAGTCCTTTGTGATGCTGTTATTGCAATTAGTGTATTTATTTGCAAGTGCAGAATAAACTTAAACTGTACAACATGCGTGACGAAATTACTTGAGCAGCCATTTTGCTCCGGTACGTTCACTTCAACATCGTACTGCTTTCGTCGACCTCGTATTTATGACGTGTTTAATTCAGAATTTAATATTATCACTGGGTTTCAAAACTTGAACCAATGAAACCCATATTCCAAATTGATCTGCGTGATCATGCATCGGCTACGTTGTGGCTACTAGATGCTACATACCTATATGACTCGTGATAACAAGTTAGATATGATTAGACAGAGTTCCCAGGTATTGACACTGCATGTATTAGCCAAAAGAATTTGTTTAGGTACCTATGTACTCTCTTTGAAAGTTAACAATGATGTAAGTAGTATATGTACCATTATTGCTAGGACGTAAGTTTGCTAATTATTAAGCTATTTTCAATAAGAAAGGTGTTTACATTTACATTACTGCCTGTTGCTGTTTAGCAGAAGTATGTGTTAATATATTATTAGATAATCACAGGCACTTAAGTTTTAGTTCTGTCTTGAGATTAGGTTAATTTCACTTATTAGAAAACTATTCTGCACTACTATAACAGTAATTTACAGTTGAAAGAATCAAAGTTTAATTATTTAGTACTCTTTAAACTTAACGAGTTGAGGTTATATTAATTTTATAGTATGTCAGTTGGCTCGGCTGATATGCTACATATCTCAATACAAAGAGTAAAAAAAATCACATGTTGCTATCCCATGGTAGGGCAGCAACTTTTCTTTAGTAGTTTACTGGTACAGCTTCACTCACTAACACTATAACAATCCTCCCGGTAGTTCTAGTACTGTAGCCTTGATATATGTCACTAATCATAATATCATCACTGTGCCCTACTTCCTTTTTAATAGTTTTTACTTATACTAAATTTGTTTTGAAAATTTAATTTCTTATGATATGAATACTTATTTCTGTTTCTGGAGTCTAAATACAGTACATGCTGCAGATTAATATATTTATTTTGACACATTGTTTCTCAAGTTAACTTTATATGTATATTTTTTAGTGAAAAAATGGAGCATGCCCAAATTCAGAATGCGGAAGGTACGCAGGTAGTGACAATAAATGGTCAACAGCTGCAAGTGCTCCAGATGGGTAACAACCCTCACATGATACAAGGCCCTAATGGTCAACAGATTGTTGTCCACGCTATACCCTCCACGGCCCCTGCTGCTATACAGGTAACTATTTGTAGAATTTCGGTTGTTTATTTTTATGAGCCATGACAGACACCAACTAATCCATCTTTTAATAGGGGCTTTATAGGCAAAGTTGACTCACGCCAACTATGTTTCAGCAACTTTCCTGAGAGCTCCAGTGTAATATTTGCTCTGTCCACCTCCAGCTTTCTATGCCAGGAGACATAGCTTGTCTATTTGTGGACAGCTCTGGCTTGTTGTCTGTTTGACATTTGCTGAATCGAATTAAAAGTCGTGACTATAGTTGCATATGCCACAATAATCTGAGCAAGTAAAAGGTGGTTTACTTAATCATATTTTTTTATTGGTGTTCAACAAATTGTAATGAGGAATTTAATTGTAATATCTTAGGTATTTTTTAAAGTAATTTGTATATGATTCAATTTTCCCTGTTTATGTATAAACTATATGTCGAAACAGCTGGCATGTATTATGTAATGCACATAAGTTATTCATATAAGTGATTTAATAGGTCAAAATTGTATTTGAAGAACACAGTATTTCTTGTGATAAAACAGTATACCATCATGTTCCTTTCTCAAAGCCACAAATGTCATTATTACCATTTTTTTATTGTACTTGTACATTAAGTTAAATAGAATAAAAATATAAATTTTGTGTCAACATCGGCACATGAAAACATATATCCTGCAATTCACCTCATGGCTTTACTATTTCAGGCTTTATTAATCAGTTTTTGTTTATTTTTAATCATTTTTGTGCTTTGAGGAAATTTCCACAATAAAATAGCCTTGTTTTTATACTATGTCGCGAACGAAACGTGCGCGTTATGGCTACAAATATATAATGGCATTTAATGGGTTAATGCTTGCGATATATTAAGTATTACTAGCGCAATGGCTCCTCTGCTGCTTACACAGCAACTTCTTGGGAGCTTACTGGTGACCTCACTCACACGCAGGAACACAACAACCCTCTAGGGAGTTGTTATTTCGCTGCAGTTTTCTGTGAGGTGAAGGTACTTCCCCAGGCTGGCTGATTTGATGCGCCCTACCTCTCTTTGCTTCATTTGAATAAATTACAAATAAAAATAATGTTGCAAGCAATTTCAAGAAATTAAAGTAACATAAGTAACATTTATTAAATGCAAATTGTTAATAAAAAAATTGCTAAGTATATCATTTTTTATTAGATCGAGCTCCTTTATTTGTATCGTTTTTTTATCTAAAAGTAATATATTTATATATTTGCCATTGGGCCCTTGCGCCTACTTAAATGATCTTACAGACTGTGTAAATTGGTTAATGCAAGTTAGTTTTTCATTGCTTTTGACATGATTCTGGAAGGGCAAACAATGGGAAGGGATAAATATTCAGAAACACCGTTCCTATATGAATTCTATATGTTTGTCTGTGCATTAGTCCGTGCATTTGTCTGTCCGTTTGTCTGTCGCTTTTTTCGAATATTCGAATTTTAACTTCAGATTCGGATTCAGCATAAAAACTAGAATAGGAATGTTCATGAACACCGTTCCTATCTCACATAGGAACATGGTCATAATGACCGAAAATTAAAAAAAAAATTGTATTGTTATATAATTGACGAGCCAGGTGTTCCTCTGGCAATGCAGGCTTGCGCATTCTCACCTGGTTTTATTTTGTGGATTCCATGTCAAATTGCATATATGAAAGACCCACCGTGCGATGTTGGGCGGTGGAAGACGGACGTATACCTGTCCTGCTAATTATTTATTAAGATATAATATATGTCGATATGTATTGGTGCCGAGTATGATGCGATATAACCTTCTTATGTGTTTCCCTTGAGCATGGTAAGGACACGTCCGTCCTGCGCTATGCCTACTTTTCGTGTCCCGTCACCTGCTATTTGACAGAGCCTTAAAGTATGCTTTCCCCCACATGCATTCAGATCGGAACTCCACAAATCCAGGTAGTAGTATCATTTTAAATAATAATTACTTTAAACACTTTTATTTGCAATACCTTTTTCTTTGGTTATTGAGTTCAAATGTTGTCTAATGTTATGTATGAGAAAAACCACAGTTTGTAATAGTCATTGCCTATTTGCCTAAATGGAAAACAGTTACCGTAGCCTATGGAGTCAACATGCAACACCATAAAAACCTATTTACGCCCTTTTTGATGAAACCAAATACAGTAACGAAGAAATATAATAAATAGATTTCAAATATTTTTTTAATTTAATTGAAAAAATCTTTACTTTTTTTATACTACGTCGATAGGCATATGGCCCACCGGATGTTACCGTAGCCTATTAACGCTTGCAATATATTAATTATCACTCGCGCGATGCACCCTCTGCTGCTTACACAGCATCTCCTTGGGAGCTTACTAGTGACCTCACTCACACGCAGGAACACAACCCTCTAGGGAGTTGATATTTGGCTGCGGTTTTCTGTGAGGTGGAGGTACTTCCCCAGGCGGGCTGCATTATGCGCCCTACCTCTCTTAAAATATCCAGACCAAGACAAACAGACATGTTCATGCATACAAATGTTTGACTTATGTAGGAATCGAACCCCCGCGCGTTGGTGTCAAAGTCGCGTTATTTACAACTGAACCACCGAGCTCGTCTATATATCTCTTAATTGTTACTTTACGATCCGAATCAAATATTTGAGACACTTGAAAGGTTGATTTTTGGCAACTAATCGTTTTTAGCCTACGAATAAATAATAAGTCAGGAAATGTAACTGCACTCAAAAAATGACCCAACGAAAATCGTGTACAAGTGGGCAAGGCTTAAAAGTCGTGTACACACGTCGCTTAGTCGAACATTTTTCACGCAAGCGAGCACATGTCAAATCTTTGTGTAAGTTTTCATTTTTATCACTGTAAATCAACTAAAAATCATCATGATAGGTTGTGTTGTGAAGTAGTGCAGGAGCCATACAATATTTAAATGTCCTGGGATCACTTTTCACTAGTAATAGTTGCTCAAATATAATTATAATCTATAATGTTCAAATACGCTCTGAAATCCAGATGGTCAATATTATGCCAAATGAAGTCAGTCAATTTTAGACTTTAGTAGGATCTTTTTTTCCTCTTGATAAAATATTTAAATATTTTATCATGATAACAGAAGGGCCAGACGGTAGTCGCTCCAATATAAGCTGGATCCTCGTCACATCACTCCCAAGGATATGCGTCATTATACATGTAATTCTTAAATGTAGGAAACAAATATACATTTGTATGTAAGTTGCATTGGGTGCTAAACAAGCAAATGGTCCGACTCAAGTAGGCGGTTTTAGCAGCGTCTATACACGCTTCGCTCATATGTTACCACGCCCATCGTTAATATAGTACCAAGTCACATGCTACCTGTTTTGTTATGCATGTTTAAACTACTAAATATACGATACTATTGTAATAAAGAAATGGTCAATTACAGGTGGCGACGCCTAGTGGCCAGCAGTTGCAGCAACTACAAGTCTTGCCAATATCCAGTATTCAAGGTATCTGTTACTAATTATTAAACTTACACGGTGGAGAAACACCTGACTATGAACCCAAATGTTTTGTCCTCAAACCTCTAGTAGAAGCTAGAAGTGTATAGCGTAATCCCGTTTCCTAATCCATTAGGAATTCTTGGACGTGAGGATTTCCTCGCAATATTTTTCTTGCGTATTTATATAAATCCGAAAACACGAATTTAGTGGTACATGGCAGGATTCGAAGCAGGAATCAGTTGGTCAATAGGCCAGTTCTTTATCCACTAGGCATCACTGCTCAAAGATATATGTTACATTATAAGGAACTATTTTGTTCAAAATAGCTTATGCATCTATCCTCGACCAAAATCCCGTGTAACAATATTCACTCTGTTGTGTTTTAGGAAGCAGCAACATCCAGCCTATGCAACTAGTGCAGACACCTGACGGTCAGACATTCATCTACCAGCCCAACACGAGTGCGCAGCCGACCATCGATCAACATCAAATAATACACCAACCTGCCGGTAAGAACCTTTGCGTATATCTAAAATTATTTTATTGAAGTAAAACTTCTTTACGCACGCTTGACCTGGGGAGTAAGCTGGTGAATGCGTGACGAGAGCGTTACGAAAAGTGTGATCGGGCGAGGCGAACGGAAATTGAGAGGGAGATATAAGTTAGTGAAGGTGGAAAGAGAGAGAGTTACGTTTCTTATAGTACTGTAGGGGCAAGAGAGAGAGGTGCGAGCACACATTTTCTTTCTATCTTTCTCTCATAGCGAGTTAAGTTTCAGATATTTAAGACACAGTGCAGGCCTATTGTCTGTATCCACTATTTACTTTAGTTTTAGTGGTCTAAAGCACACTCATTTTTTTATCAATATCACCTGTGCTTGTGGCAAACCAGTATATGCTATGCTTGATGTGAAGTATCTATTGTAGCTGACGGTTTGACGACCATGGTTTCGTAGTGGTAAATAATGCTACTGTGACACTAACGCTCGACATATAATTTCTGTGCATGAACTTCTGTTTGTCTTGGTCTAGACGTTTTTAAGAGAGCGCATCAAAGCAGCCTCAGGTGAAGTAACTTCACCTCACAGAAAATCGAGCCAATCAACATGGGTTGTTTCCATGAGTGTGAGTAATGTCACCAGTAAGGCGCGGGGTGGCTTCATGCGACTTCAAGTGATTTATCCTCTTAAGAGATGTCGCTTCCAATTCTGTTGGTATCTATTACAATAGGCATTATAAATTTATTATCAAAACATCCATTCCAATGTTCCAGTTATCAACCTGAACGGGAACTTGGTCCAAGTAGCCGGAGTGGGAAATGCCGTGCAGCAACAGCAGATCGTCAACCAACCAAACATTGTCATGGTAATGTATATTACTTCATTTTTATATACCTCATGTCGAATGTCTATGTCACACCTATACTAGGCATGGTTGGGAACACTATGCTCAAGTTGTTAACAAATATGTTTGCTTAGGACAGGTTATTCAGTTAGTTATTTCTAACTTCGACCGAGAGGTCAACAGACGAATCCAACTCAGATTTTTTTTATACAGCGTCGGGAGGCATACAAGCATACGGCCCACCTAATGTAAAGCGGTTACTGTAGCTTATGAACTCTTGCCATATATACAGTTAAGTATCACTCGCGCAATGCCACCTCTGCTGGTAACACAGCAACTCTTTAGGAGGTTACTGGTGACCTCACTCACTAAAGCTAAAAAGCAAAGATATGTATATAAATTACAATTTATACGTCGTGTATGTATATTTATTGCAGATGGTGAACGGGTCTAATGCCACCACAGTCGGAGCAGCGTCATCGGAGGGCGCAGGCTCCTCGGTCGGGGGTTCCGACGAAGAACCGTTGCTGTACGTGAACGCGAAACAATATAAAAGGATATTGAAGCGACGGGCCGCGCGGGCAAAGCTCCACGAGCAGGGGAAGATACCGAAGGAGAGACCGGTCAGTAGTACATTATTTTATACAACGTTGGGATGCATACAAACTATGGCCCGCCTGATGTAATGTTTTTACTGTAGCCTATGAAGAGTTGTCAACCTCTGCTGAGTTACACGCCCTCTGAAGCTCGTACAAATTTGAGAGACCTAAGCCCATCCATAGCCAGGTTGCGGTCGACGTTAATTAATTTGCGTTTTGATAAAATTTCTTTATATGGGGATTCTTATATATATTAGGAGACATGTCTTACATTTTTTGTAGATATTATCTTATTGTATCTGATTCTTAATATTAATAAAAAACCTGGTTCTATTTTTTTAATTTATTATGTTCTACATCGTTATCTATAGTAATGAATAACGCTTTGTTTACAGCGTTTTCTCTACCAAAAGTTTACATTCTAAATGTAATGAAATTTCTGAACTAACAGTATTAAGACATTTTAAACAAATTCGACAGTGTAAATGGCTCGATATTACCTTAGCCAAAGTTAACCTCCCCCTTCACAAAGACCATACACAAATAAGAACTCCATGGAACATTAGTGAGTGTGGTTACTAGTAACATAAAGTTCAATAAGTTGTATAGGTTGGTGCTACTCGTTGTATTGGAAACATTCATGGCTATGGTAACCCATTCTATTCAGGAGGTTGTATGCTTGTATGCCATTTGATGTAGCTTATAAAAAAGTTGTAGTATAAAAGACCTGTTGACCTGTGTAAAAAAGAAATGTTGTTACAGAAATATCTCCACGAGTCCCGTCACAGGCACGCTATGAACAGAATACGTGGAGAGGGCGGCAGATTCCATTCCGGCAGCAGGAAGTAAGTGCTTTATTGCAAAGTAAAAGTAGCTCTCCACCATCTTAACCCAATCCAACCACACCTACACATGATGCTGTCTATCGAGCGAGGATCTGGTGATAGAGGAGAATTGGGAATATTTGATTAGAAATTGAGCGTTTAGATTACCAAACTCTTCAGAAAATGTGCTAGCAGCATTGAGCAAATGGTGGTTTTGGGTTGCAAGCGTGTCCTATCAGGTGAGACTTAGTAGCTGTACTTCTCGTCAGATTCCCATTCATCCTGAATTTTTTTGGTTCGGGTTGGTATCTAAAAGTACTTTCCGAATTCAATAAGTATTCTATATGTACCTACAGGGGTTACAGAATGATAACCACAAAGAAAGCGTATGGCCTGCAAAACCCTCTAGATAATTTGTGGATCTGAAATCTACCAATCTTATATATTATTATATTTACGCTTTGTAGGCAGAGCGAGTTGAGCGCTATGTTATTCGGTCCTTACTTAACACACTGTGCTTCTGTAACATTAATTGCTCTAAGATCTACGAGTATAATAATTAAAAATAGGAGTATATCAGTAGTTCAAAATTCGGCTATATTCCAGAAGGACGTTATGTCATAATCAGAAAGCATAATAAATACCTTATAAATATCTTATAAATATCTTTAATACACTTTTTGTACAGTTTTTTTAGGTTATGGCTTACTATTGAAAGCAAAGAAAACAAAGATAATTTGAAAGAAAAGAAACCAGAACCAGTGTAAGGATTATGGTTAATGCTGAAGTGTTGGAGTGAATGAGATTGTATATCTTGACAAGTGGATGAGATTATATATCTTGGATGCGCTTTCGGCAGGGATGGAAGGTACACCGCAAATGTGGAAAGACGAGTGAGTGCTGGGAATAGTGTGAATGGAGCGTTGGGAACACTTCTTGGCAGCAAAAACTTGAGCCAGAAGGCACATCGCGCTATACACAATGCAGTGCTGGTCCCAACGCTTACTTATGGAAGCGAGAGTTTGTATGGCAGAGAGAGCATGAAAGTAGAATAACGCGGTCGAAATGCAAGCGTTGCGCAAAATTTGTGGCGTAAGGCTTGTAGACCGTATTCGCAATAGTGATGTTAGAAACAGTGTTTGTTTGAAAGAGAGGGTCGGTGTTAAAATAAGAAGAGGCATGCTCCGTTGGTTCGGATATGTAGAAAGAATTCTGGATGAAAGAATGACGAACCACATATACAAGGCAAAAGTGGAAGAATGTAGGAGCCGAGGAAGGCCAAGACTTACCTACCATGACCAAATTGGTTGTGTTCTATCAGGAGCCCTAGAAACCGGCGAACGTGCATGAGAAGAGCAATTAATGTTAAAGAAGTAAGTGAGGTATGTAAGGATCGAGTCACGTGGCGTTCGGTTGTCTCTGCCTACCCCGCAAGGCATTTGGCGTGAAGTTATAGGTAGATATAATCAAGCACCACAAGAGTCGGTCCTTATATGTCTCACTTAAATCTTTAACAGTCATAGCATATGCAGAGCAGGTCTCCATTTAGAGTATACGGCCAGAGGACTCTGCAATTAATACACAAATCGCCAAAATCCCTTTTTTTTGCTGTTCGCTATTTTACTCTGCTTATTTAGGTACTTATAATCAAATCAAATAAATAAAATTATAACTGAACAATAACTTTTTTGTTAAATTCCGCGCGGACGAAGTCGCGGGCACAGCTAGTGTTAACTAAACCTGAAGTAGTTGAATTGTATTGACATAGTAACTCAATATTCCAGAATGATGAAGGAAGAGCAGCAAACAAATGATGTAATGAAAACATTAGAAGACATGAAGCCAGACACAGTGTCCATCACAATTATACAGGTAATATTCATATATCATTACTATTTAGATATCATCGGGATGTAATCTGTTCTTACCATCTATATCTGTTTCCTGTCATTTCTAAACTCATTTCTTTCATATATGTATTATAGCACCAACTTTTTGGTACATGGTGTTACTGCAGTGTGCTAACACATGAGCATTCACAAGATGATGTTGCTTGCTTATGGACTGTTGCTCCACTTAGAAATGTCCTTTTGAATATGTAGTGAGCATTCAGTATTTTGTTTGCTATTAGATCTAGGTATGAGCAAATAAAGCGTTCAAGAATCTACTTACAAATTTTATTATCTTTTATAGGACGTCAGAAAGCATAAGACCCACCTGATGTAAGTGGTTATCGTAGCATATGAATGTTTGCATGGGAACATGGTCAATACCGCTCGTGTGTTGCCACTGCCGCTGTTAACACAGCAACTCCTAAGGACCATGCAGTCAAAATGAATTTTATACTTAAATCTACAAAGGAAAATATGTCTATTATTCAAGCTTTTTTTGTAAAAATGATTTGTTTCTATCGATTCCCTGTAATATAAACTTGCTTCACTCTGCTTCAGTTTGCTCACTTGCTTCTTTAACACACACAAAGCTCTATTCATGCAAGATATCATCTGATAAAACATGATCAATTTGGTAAAATCATAAAATAAATTATTTTATTCCTTTACCTTTCAGGAAGAAGATGGGGTCGAAGCTCAGCCGAATCAATGGCGCAGGCTCGCACCACACCAGCCACTGCAATCTACGTAGCAAATAAAGTTAGAATGCGTCCAACATTTGTGACTGGAGCCTTAAGTGGAACTATTTGTGATTGTGACAAGTGAAGTTTGTAATTGGCCTTAAACGCTGTGTTCGGACCTAAGATTGTTTACTGATGTTTGGTGTTACATTGGAGAAAAATAATGATTGTGGCAGTGTCCTCATATCCTCAATTATCTAACATCCCAGGGCTAGTTTGTGACTATGGATGTGTTGCACATAGCCAACTGCTGTTTCTAAAAAATATATTTTTATATAGCATCTATTAAAAATGAACTGTTTTAGGAACAAGTTCCACATATGACAACATCCAAGTAAAATTGTAGAAAACTAATAATAATGTTATATAGAAAAAGGTTCCTGCTAAATCAGAATTTATGAAACAGCAGATTTATATTAGCGATTTGATGAACACATAGTAGGGGTCTATATTGGTTAAGCACTGATAGCCTAGTGTATGAAGAACCAGGCTCTAACTGGTCTCTGGTACAAATCCTGGTGTGGACACTATCAAGAATTTTTTTTCCAACAGATGTGCAACTTGGAAGAGTTTGGTCTTTCGCTTTGGGTTGTGGAGGACGCCATTCACTCCATGACTAAATCAGTATCTTTGTTAAATCCTTAGGCTAGAAAGCGAACTAGACTAGACTTAATTCTAATGGATTAGGACAAGGAATAAGTATATGTTTCTAGAAAGAGAGGAAGGAAGGAATAAGGCTATTATTCAGTGTAACACAATTAATGCCCACTACTTAAGAAATGTATATGTCAGGATGAATCCATATTTCCAAAGTATATGACATTAATTGAAGGAAGACACAAGAAGAGTTTAATGATCTATTCATGAAGCCCATCGCTGATATTTGTATGAATTACCAAATAATTGGTAACCTATTATATGTTAAACTTTTGGTTTGTTGTCTCTATGTTAGAAGGTATTTTTGAATCAGAATATTTGTATTACATTTTTGTTTTTTTGTTTTATTTGAATGCCACAATTGGTTAAAATGTTAAATTGCAAAAGTCTTCTCTGTAATTGACCACATTCATAGCAAATAAGGTTTAATTCATTCAATCACAATCAGATTATTGGATCTTACCATGAATTGGTAAGATCTTTCGATCCATCCGTCGTCAAGAAATTACAATTAATTCGTCGCTGTTTCAATATAAAGAAAATATGACTCCAATAGGTGTCTGCTGAATAATTGTGTACATAGTAAAAATGTGCCTATAGTTCTTTGATGTGATGAATTAGGAAAGTAATATATTCTGTAAGCTTGATCTAATGTTTGGCAATTTATTTTTTAATTTGTATGCTTAAAAAGTGATCTTGGGATTGTTGGCTCTGAAATATTTACGTGGTTCCCGATAAAGAATTGTGGCATTAAGTGACTTGTATTTCCTGAAATGAAACTTATCAAGTTTACATGCTTTTTTGGGACCCGAGGAGAATAAAAACGAATTCTCTCAAATACATATTTTCCCAACCCTTAATATTATTGTATGTTTAAATTATTTTGTTATTTACATAAAAGCTATACACTTGTGATGTCTGCATAATTTCATTGTTTTGTCTTTAATTGTTATAGTGTGTTTAAAACTATTTTAAATTACTTTTTAATGTCACATGTTTCACTTCCTTGAAGTTACAATCTTTGAAGTATATAGAAAAGTTGAACCTGACTAAGGTCCGGGAAAAGAATGGGAAGTGAACATGCAAATGTTTTTTATTGCAGTTCCTGTATATGCTTGCAGATGCTAGCTTCTTCTTGTCTAAATAGGATGTCGAAACGTGAAAAAATTGGTGCAATATTATACCTTACACTTTACAATTTATGTTCGATAAAAGTTACGTTCTCAGTATTGTAATATATAATAAGCTAAACATTGCGGGCGAAATTATTTAATTTTACATATAAATATTAGTAAAAACCAAAGGATTTAGTTCCAGTTAACAGCATATTTCGAAATATTGTATATATTGTATGTATCAGTGTGTAAATATTTATGTAAGTGTTAGAACTGAGTAAATAACTGTAGAACTTTTCTATTGCAATCGAGTACAAAATTAAATAATTGCACACAATCTGACTTTTATTTTATGTAATCAAACAAACAATAAGATATAAAACCATTTATTATAAAAGTTGGGGTATGTAAATATCGTTTTAAAAAGAAAATTTAGCATTGCTTATTATTTAGATGTTGGCATTTTACAAATTGATATTCATAATGCACTTGTACAAAATTGATACAAAAGTTTAATATTTAAATTATACAAAATAAACATTTAGTCTAGAAATATATAATGCCATTCCAATTACGAAGTTCCATTAAAATTAATAATAATAATATTTACACTTATAAACAGTAATAAATTTCTCGATAAGTTCAACTTTGCCATAAACAAAAACTGCTTATTTATTTATATATGTGAAACGCGTAGAGTAGGTACATCTACGCAAAGTAGAGTCGTTATGGATCTTCGTAAATTAGAATGTAATAAAGAGTTTATTGATAGTCAGTATTAATGTCATTTTTATGTCACGCTTGAAGTGTCGATATGACATAAAAGGGTTTGTAGAAAATGAACAAAGGTTTCCCCGTTCTATTTATTATCTACAGAGTATGGAACCGATATATCCTTAGAACTGGGGGAAAAGGTGGGCTGACCCAGATAGGTTTCGAGATAAAAGACGTTTGCAAGATCACTGTAGTTGCCATAGTAGCTGATATACTATGCTTTACGTAACCACACCACTACTGCAAAATGCACTGAGAACGGTCACTGCTGTAGATCCTGCAAACCTCTGCGGGCCGCGCGTCTATTCAACAAATAATTGTGATCAACTTGCACTGTTCACCTCTTTTGACCATACTTTTTATTGCCTGTAATTCATGTAAATTTACATATATTAACCGTGTGCATCTTGTCTGTACAGCTTGGTGAAAAATAATAGGACATTGTAAGATTTCGAAAAATTTGAAGATCTAGCTTCAAGTAAGAAATTTGGATGTGGTCCTGTAGTTTTGAGGCTGGGTCAGTTTGGACGAGCGCACATATGTCATAGTTCTTTTAGGGCGGGAGTGTGCTTAAGCTTAGAAGTTATGGTTCCAGAATTTGTTACTTTTATACCTATTAAGTTTGTTTACGTCATGACATTTGTATCAATATACGAATAGCATGATGTGCAAACAAACGTAGTGGGCATCCAGAAGCTGGGACCTGTTGAACACATAGGATTTACTTGCTAGGCGCCTCCGGAAACTACCTATTGACGACTTAAGTAATCGACGAAAGGGAACGATTCCGCCGGAAAATGTTCAAAGGATCGTGTCAGACTGTAACCAGAGCCCATGAAGACCACACAGTACAACACACTTTACTAAGTCGCTGAAGTATTAAAAAATTTAAACAATAACTCTCCTTTGACGGACGGACTTTTTAATAATCACTTTGTTTTTCGCCTAAAATGCAATGATTACATTTTTTTTTAAATAAATAACACAGATCATCAAAATTTTAACTCTAATTTGCCCCTTTTGGATGCGAATATCTACTTAGATTTTTCTTATCACCCTTTTTAAAAATCCCTTCGTGTGAATTCGTTAAGGTATTTTTTTTATTAGAATTAAGAAATAATTACATGACTTTAAAACATTAAAAATACATTTAAGGGACAGTAATATACAAATTTAAAATACTTTTGTGGTATCTTGCTTTTTTCACCGAAGCTCCGATTGTGACATTTTCGCTTGAAATTCCCACTTGGATCATCTCGCTTTAACAGCTAACATTAGTTGAATAGTCTGCCATCATTCTTTTATTTCACTTTGCCTGATAGCGACGTTCATCATCTCGCCATCTCTTTCAAATAATTCGCCTTGCTCTACACTTTCAGCTCCCAAGTTATAAGGAAAGTAGTCCAAATGCGAATTGAGGAAGTGAAGTATAATGCTCATCGAACATCTCATTTGTCCGAAATTTTCACTGATTTGTACTGATTTTGTAAAAACGATGATGACGCTATTTATACAAAAAAAAAATAATCTAGCTTCATTAACCCTCTTCTAACGATTTATGGTTCTATTCTATTAAATGACTTAAATATTTAAATTTTTTTTATAATAAAGGTATGTCACTTAGTTCGTTAAGTTATATTTAACTAATTATTTATGAGAACTTATTCATTATTGTCTACTGCAAGCATTCAGTGTTTTTGTCCAATAAGAAACGATTAAAATAACACAAAAGAAAAAAGATGCTAAATAACCAAATATCCTGACGTGATGGTTTTTTTTTTTATTATATTACCCGTAATCAGCTATCCAAATGAAAAATCAAAACTGAAATGGGAAAACCATTGCAGACCTGTGTAATTTAGACATGTTTTTTCTAATACTCGTAATTAAACGAGGAAAATATTTTAAACCTTAAAATTAGAAACAATCAAAACCTTGTTTCGCTAAATATTTTGATCAGTATAATTGCGGATTAATAACCAAACAACGCATACAAATCTTGAACAGTAACGTTCCAGAGAGATCTTTCTCTACTTCATAGGCGGATATGCATGCAGCACGAAGAAATGATAACGTGTAGCCGTCCTATCCTATGTAATTGTATGTAACACAATTTAGAGAAAATATACACTACTATGTTATATATACTAGACTAGGTATACCTACTCTTGCCATAAATACTGAAACAAATAATAAAAAAAATCTATTGCATATAACATTTTTTACTTTTACAGTGTTAGTTTAAATACATGAATATAAAACAATTTAAAATATAAAAAGCTTATTCGAAGTGGTCTCCATTGGCTGCCATACAGTCCTTTAAACCTTGAGGCCAGTTATCAATAGAAGCACGCACTCTTTCCATGGGAAAATTCTTCATTGCCAATCGTACGGATTGTTTTAGGGACTAAAAATTATCATGGCGTTTAGAGCAAGCCGTACTCTCTAAAACTGACCATAAATCATAATCCAGCGGATTAAGATCGGGACTATACGACGGCCAGTCTTCAGCTCTGATGAAGTCCGAAACGTTCGTTTCCAACCAAGACTGCGTAGACCGAGCTTTATGACCCGGCGCCGAGTCTTGCTGGAAGGACCATTCTTGGTTATTGAACATGGTATTGTTAACGGGCTTCACTACCTTCTCAAGAATGGTATCTTGATACACTTATAGTAGCTAATACCCCACCAAACCATTACTGAAGTCGGATAGTGCCCACGTTGCACTCTGTCGACTAATTGGGAAGCTTCCTTAGAGCTTTGAGCATAAAAATATGACCGTTTTGTTTGTTAAAATGTTGCTCAATTGTAAAAATGTTCTCATCCGTAAACAAAAATTTTCTGTGACCTCCCTTTGCGTACCGCTTCAGTAGTTGTTTCGATTTTACCACCCTATTCTTTTTTTAAATTATCAGTTAAGAAATGACCAGTACGTCTCTTATAGGCTGCAAGTCCTAAGTCATCTTTTAAAATACGCGACATGGTTCTAGGTGCTATCTTCATCTCCCGAGATAAAATCTTTTGCTTTCGGACAGGATTTCTTCGAATTCTTTCCCTTACTGCTTTGACCACCTTTTTCGTATGAACACTACGTGGACGACCTTTTTCTCACACACCGAGGAGGTCTCATTGTACCTATTAAAAGCCCGGTACACAAACATTTTACTAATACCAAGCGTATGGAGAGTTTTAAAAATTGCATTTGGCTCCATACCAACTTTGTGTAATGCAATCACAGCGATTCGGTTCTCTTTATCACCCCACTCCATTTTAAAATCGCAAAATATTGTACAATGTATTGGCGCCAAAATGAGAAAACCAATGAACAATCATATAAAAATGACAAATTCTAAATTCAAATGTAATATTTTATTTATTTTTAATTGTAACAGTATTTATGGCCAGACTAAGTATATGGTCTATGAATTATAGGCAATTTTCCTGATCTTGGTTACCATGTTATGTTCCGTATATTGTCATTCTTTTTTCACGATTAAAAAACATGGAGATGTGTTATAACTCGAGTTGCCAGGACTGAGTAAGTTGAGTTGAGTCTTTCAATTGCTACTTTCTTTGTAAATACTTCATTGAAATATTATGTGCAGTGATAAATTCTCACAGTATTGTTGGCATTTCGTCGATATTAATCATGTTGTCAATTTTCAATATTACTTACTAGACCGATCGATCAGAATTTAAATGTCAAATAATTTTCATTCCAATGAATTGGAATCTTGGTAGGTAAATCTCACGAAATTTAGTTTTTCGTCGAATAAAAGTAGGCCCCCAGAGACAATGAATAGAAATATCAACTATTGAATACGTTAGTAGCAGGCGTAGCAACATACTGGCGACACTTGTGTTGCAAGCATCTATAGAAGTATATTTAGAGCTTCATATTTATACTGCTCATACTGTATACATGTGAAGCTATAGTCTATACTATACTCCTATAGATACACGTATAGCGTTGCCAGGTCATAGAACCGAATAGCCGTACAGACCGACCTGTTTGGCCGGACATTTGGGTAAAAAGGCCGGACACCCTTAACTATGCAGATTTTTTTTTGTATTAGCATTAATACGACAGAACACTTTTTATGTAAAACCAGGTTTTTCGTTTACCATTTTAAAATTCTAATGAAATAACAATGACATTGAATTAATCAGTCTTCTTTAATCCTTCATTACTTACAAACGAGCGGGACGCTCGGCCTTTGGCTCGGCGAGGCACGCCGCCAAAGTGCTCGCTAGGGATGCTACGGTCAAATGTAGAAAGCCTAACAAAAGCCGGACTAGGCATGCAAAAAGCCTAACTGTGTCCAGCTTTATCCGGACGCCTGGCAACTCTATACAAGTATAGTCCATGATTGCCACACGAGTAATGTAATAAATTTTTTTTAGGTGCTACAGCATTAACGAGCATTTCGTACAAATAACAACTTATAAAAATTACACTTATTTTCCAGCGATAAAAAATATGAACCACGTACCTAGCAACAGAAATTTAAATAAACTATATTTACGCCACGTCCCTTGCGGGGTAGGCAGAAACATATAAAATATATTAAGTACTATAAAATCATACAAATCATCAACATTTGATACACAATACAGTATGCAAAGTTCACTATAAACAACATTAAATACACTTACTTCTACGAATATTTTGAACCGCTTACGTGCTACCTACCAACCAAATTGCACTTATACTTTCTTATTTGTACTTACCTTACAAATCTTATATATATATATATATATATATATTGTTCTATTGTTCAGTGTAATATTAGGCGTAGTGTCAGTATATATATATATATATATATATTAATAGATACTCGTATCTAACTAATTAATTAAAATGTTTATCGGGGAATGCAACTGTTATATTATTTTGTAAAATAAAGACTCTCCTAAACTTAAACGACAGCAAGAAAGGTCAACACATATGGATCTACGGCGTTCGACAGTTTATCCATACAAAAAGAGCACAACTAAAACTCTTATGTAACGCGCTTCGGCAACAGCAGGCGATAAAACGCGATCGTCGACAGGTACCGAATGAAGACGCCGGTGATTGACAGCAGACGACAGCGATCAGAGGCAACAACAGTATGAGTTGTTTCCATGCTACTCGTTATCACTCTGCTGCATACGGAGCTGTATGGCTCCTTACAGTTGCGTACGGAGCTGTACGGCTCCTTAAGGCCGCGTACGTAGCTGTACGATGGCAGGCAGTGGATTAGCGTTCAAAGTTTCTTGATCAGAAATCGGTAACTATTTGGTAAGATTATATATATCGAAAATTGGTCTGAATTAAAAATAAGGAGCAATATTGACAATTTATTAAAATGACAACCTCGTTGACATTATTGAGATTCCTGCAGTACAATAAAATCTAAATATGTACTGTCTGTTTGTCAACATGTATATCACGTTAATTCTTGTATGAGTTAAGAACCGGAGTCCGCATTTTAACCACATCTATAGCTCAAAGTTCAAAGCGGATTAAATACATAGGCATAGTCGACAGAGTTCATCAGGCATAAACTTTGGTCTGTCTAGATAATAGAATCAGGTCTTTCTCTTGTGTGAAGTGAATTTTACAGGATATTATATCTGTACTACTTTATGTGCTTAAATGATAGTAAGTTCATGGCGTTATCATGCTAAAGATTACGAACAACAATAATTCTGAAAAGAAAAGATGCAAACAAGACATTATTGTGCATCCCGGGAGCAAATCTAAACTTAATTTTTTTAAACTCGTAGACATATATTGACCGTAGGTGAACAATGCGACTCAGGTTCTTTTTTGGCATTAACCAAAGCTCGCACAACGATAGGGTCGACACATTCAAACGGTGAGCATCCATAATGGCCGCGATTCTCTTGCGCTCTGCACTCCTGCAACTAGACCCCGTAATGGATACATTCGCGAACTTTAAACGTGCTACGATGCGCGGCAAGCGATTTACTCGAACCTCTATCTTACAACCAGCGACAATATATACATTCATAATTTTGCAAGTGTATAAATTAACCTAATGTATATTTTGGCCTCTTGGAGCCTAGGCATTGGTGTTGGGCTTGGCGTGCTCCCTGATGCGCTGGATCTCGTCCTTAATGGCTGAGATGAGGGGCAGCGCAGGGTCATCCTGAGTCAGTCGTCCTTCGGCCAGGAGCAGCGCGGGGTTCACTGCCGGTGCTGCTGGCAGGCGAGATGTGCTTAGCGACTGCACAATAAGGCAGAATTGAAGTGAAAGTGGTAAAAATTAAGGTTTGTAATGAATTTATCAACTATACTAATTCTATCAACCATGTTATCCAATCCAAGATCTATAACTACACAAATATTTATGTTTTACTATTAAGAAAAAACTACAATCGAATTACAGTCTGCATTTCACTTCAATTGCGATTAAATAAGTCTATATGGTCATTTGCGAAATGCTGGTAATTAAAAAGACCAAAAGTATAAGAAATTAATAAAATACAATAAGATTTGATTTTTGAGAAATACAGGACGAAGAATGCGCCTCTGCATCTTCTGTTTTTAGACATGGAGAAGGCCTTCGGCTGTGTTCCTCGTACGGTGATCTGGTGGGCACTGAGGTTGAAACGGGTGCCTGAAGCGTGTATTGATATTTGCCGGGACATGTATTTCGATTCTTATTCCATGGTTAGGACTGCGGCCGTTGGCGATCCAATCACCATTGGGGTCCACCAGGGATCAGTCCTTAGTCTGTTTTTGTTCAGTGCAATATTAGACGTAGTGTCAGACAGCATCAGAGATGCACATGAGTAGCCTCCGTGGTTGCTTTAATGTCTAAATATTGCGGTACACATGGGAGTTGTTTCATTAATTTGAAATTATTTTGAACGCAAATACAAAACTATTAAAAAGTTATGAGATCATCATACATGTGGCGGTGTGGGACCCCACGCCCGCGCGGGCGGCGGAGCCCGGCGCTCTGCCGCTGGCCGCGTAAACGACGTGCGTGGCCTAGAGTCTGATGTCCCCGGTACGCTCGAAGTAGGAACGCTGTCCCTCCTAAAACAAATTTTTTTTTTAGATAGTTAATACAAAGTCGGATTACTTACGTGCGCATACGGCCCACCTGATGTAATGCGGTTACCGTAGCCTATAAACGCTTGCAATACATTAAGTATCACTCGCTCAATCTGTGGTCCTACAGGTGGGTCTACAGAGTTGTTATTTGGCTGCAGTTTTCTATGAGGTACTTCTCCAGACAGGCTGCTTTGATGCACCCTACCTCTCTTAAACTAACTAAGTATCCGTGAACTAGCCAATTAAGTTATTACGTAAAATCGGTTCTCCATAGGTTATTTTTTTTAATGCATACGGTCCACCTGGTGGTTACCGTAGCATATGAACGCTTGCAATACAAGGAGTACATCCACTTAATATATCGGAACACAATTAATCTCCAGAGAGTTGTTACTGGCTTGTGTGAGGTGTATAGTCACTCACCCGGGACCAGCAGACCTGCCCCTCAGGGTGTCCAGAGCAGTATACGGTGAGCCTGGCAGACGAACATTGTCATTACGCGCTTGAGCCAACTTCTCCCCGCCATCTGCAATGCCCAAAAAAGAAAGGCTCAGTAGGTACAATATCAAGTTATTCTTTAGGACGAGATATTCAAAATATTTAAAAATAATATGGCATAAAGCGCAGCTGAATAAATGAAAACCCAAAATTAAAAGAAAGTAAGTGTACATCAATGGTTATTCCAACTGTTCATTGGAATTGTGTGGGTTGCCATGTCAGCATGGCAGACACGTTG
Source organism: Pyralis farinalis (assembly GCA_947507595.1). NCBI lineage: Eukaryota > Metazoa > Arthropoda > Insecta > Lepidoptera > Pyralidae > Pyralis > Pyralis farinalis. The sequence goes on along the minus strand of OX382258.1, from coordinate 9,353,166 downwards.
CGATGGTGTAATACGCTAACGTACGTAAATACTTACAACTTCTCATAAGGGACCAACATCGATATAAATAAGGAATATAAAGTTATTCTTAATAAGATAAGGAAAAATAGTATAGTTTTCAATATATATTTCCCGTGTCAGACACAGGGGGGGAATGTGCTGTGGTGTCGGTAGATCAGCCGATTTAGGGTCGATGATATGCATTTATATTACTCGTACTAATACTTGTACGTTTTTATAAGTAGAGTCGCGAACAAGCGTACGGCGGCCTGCCTAATGGCAAGCAGTTATCGTAGCTTATGCGCACTCGAAACGCTATGTCTATATTAACAACTTTCATTATATGAACCATAGTTAATGGATCTATGAATTTTTTTCATAGATCATTAGATCACAGATGAAATTTTGTTATTACTTTCTCTTACAATTATTTAGTTAGCTGTCCTGATGTAGTTTTTATTCAAATGATGAAAAAAAAATGGAGGAATTTCCCAGTAAGAATACTCCGTCAGAATAAAGTCTTTGCCTACAATTTATGAAATGGAAATAATGTCGACAACATGTACACACCACGTTTCTTATCTTTCTCCTTTTCAGTATCGACGGTGTAAGTGTCGTGCGAGTTGGGACTCGATCCCGCACTGCCGAACAGAGTGAACGCGTCGTCCATCAGCTCGTTGAATCGCTGGCGCATGCGAGAGGGGCCTTCCTTGCGGGAGGTCGCTGATTTGGCGGGGCTTGTTGGTTTCGACGCTAAAAACGGTTGGATTTGTAAATACGTATAAATAAATTAAGTTCAAAATTCAAATTGTATTGGCTTGGTTGTCTTTTACAGTTCGATAAAAACTCTAGTTTCAAACTACACCTAGTAAAGAGTTATCTTCATCTTCGTAGCGTCATCCGGTTTCCTACTCCTTATTAGAATTGGCGGGGTCCTACTTAAACCTACGGATAAGGCCAAGATAATGATTTTTATATAGAGCGACTACAACCCAAAGGGAAATTCAGACCTTTCTTAGGTCACACGTCTTTTGAAACACAATTTCTTGGATGTGCGGGTTTCCTCACGATTCAGTAAGCTCCTAAGGAGTTGTGCTGTGTTAGCAGCAGGGGTGGCATCGCGCGAATAATACTTAATGTATTGCAAGCGTTTATAGGCTACGTAACCGCTTTACACCAGGTGGGCGACAAGTAAAAAAAAATATTAGGCAAAAGCTCTGCAAGGCAATTCGAGAGTTGTGTCTTTTACTGATAGTAACAGTACTTTGAGGATGACAAGGTCGCTATGATTGATTAGGTGGCTAGATTCCTACCTATTTGACTTCGGCTCGATGCACGATAATACTAATATGTCCAATAGCCAAAATTTACAAGTTAGGTACATTCATTTTAAGTGTTTGCTTTTAACTTACCATCCTTAATTCTTTGGCAGTGAAGATCCCAGACTAAAGGGCCAATCACACCGGGGTCCTTTTCGATACTACCCAGTCGAACCAACTGTGATGGCATCTGCCTTCTTTGAACTACATCTTTAGTTCTCTCCATGCCTTTCTCCTTCTGAGGACTGCTTACGGGAGAATCTATGTCTAAATGACGAACTGACACTGGTTCTAGAATACGTGATAGCGGTTCTACCACATTCCCTCTGTAATAAACATTGAAAATGTTAATAGGTACATTTCTGTTATATTAGATCCACTATCTATAGCCTAACGTGGCCCACTGTACTCATACACGAATCTAATGAGCTGGGGTTGTTCCTTTCTGCCTTGAATAGCCTCGTATAGTACCACTTGCAATGCCTAATAAGGAAAAAGTTTGAGAATATTCGAAATTCAACATTATGATCCGAAATGATCATCTCATTCGCATCTTCACAGGTTGTGAAATATCTTAGGGTTCTGTTTTTAAGTTCACTGGGGTTCTAGTTTAATATTTCATAAATATATACGATGGATTTTTTGATATGACAAAATAGGTGCAAAGAAGAATAATATATATTGTAACGCACGTCTACATCTAAAACATACCTAGGGAATGAATTTACGGAAGGCATAGAAAGATATGATGTTGGCGTATGTGGAGCTGAAGGTTGACCACTGTCGGAGCTGTCCAGGCCAGCTGCTTCTAGTAAACTATCCGTAGTACCCACTGCAAACAGAAACACCTCTACACTTGCAACTCAGTTATGGATTAAATTTGGCATTAGCACATATGTGTTAAATAATAAGTCACTGAACAACCCAAAAACAATAATTATAAGCAAAGAGATTATACTACTCGTATATGAAATAATGTTGTAGTATAGTCAGGCAGTATCAAACAGTTAAAGTGTATAATGACCTCAGAATACAGAACAATTTTTTCTGTTTTCTGAGACAGTGATGTGGTAAAACGATAATCAATAAAAAAATTTTTCTCTAAATTCATCGGTTCATACCTAGTGAATTGATAGGCTTGTGCAATGCAAGTTATATAGATCCAACAAGTAGCGGTCCTTAGAGAAGGTTGATGTAATTGTAGTACACCCTCTAGCCTATCTATCTATGCACCGGCTTCCGAGCGCCACATGACTCGATTCTTACATACCTCACTCGCTTCTTTCTGCCCATGCATACATGCATAGCCATTGTCATGTACCTACGCTCGTCAACGTGAGTGTAGGGCTTCCTCAGCACCAACATCCTTTTAGTTTCACGTTTTATATCTGTTTCGTCATTCCTTTTTCAGGGTTCCGTACCTCAAAAGGAAAAACGGAACCCTTATAGGGTCCCTTTGTTGTCTGTCTGCCAGTCTGTCCGTCTGTCAAGAACTTTTTCTCAGGGACGGGTGGAGCTATCAAGCTGAAATTAATATCAAATACTCAGATCTGCAATCCATTCGAGCAGTGGATAAATCGATAAATCAATCAGCAATCAACGCAGTCAAAAGATACGGTTGTTTATGCCTCGTTTATGCGCATATTTTGACACTCGCATGGGAATCAAAACCTATAGGGTACTTCCCGTTGACCTAGAAACATGAAATTTGGTAAGAAGCAATGTCATGTAGGTAGTACAAGTAAAGGAAAACATCCGAATATCGTACACTTGTAGTTACATCACGTGCGAGAGTCGGACTGGCACTTGACGGCTTTTTTAAATATAGATCTACTAGCAGGGGTGGCATTCGTTAGCACGTCTTTAACACATGGGGGAGATCACAGAACGCTATAGTTTTCAGTGATCTGTCCAAAGTTTCAGATTGTGTCGACCATCACGCATTATTACTCAAGTTGAACTATTATAAAAACCGTTGACAAAACAGGTTTAAATCTAAAGACAGTAAAGTTAATATTGGGGTGTTCCAGGGTATTATTTTGAATTTCTTTATTTTTATATGTGAATGATCTGCCCTACATGGTGCTGTCTAATTTTCAGTGTGGCTCGCCGGTAAAAAAAAAATAATCTATCAAATGTGACATCTGCCAGTAAATCAGTTTTGTTAATAAATTGTTTTTTGAAATTACAGTAGACTTCAAATTATAATGGGGCTCCCTCACATAAATATACTTGCCGGTAAGCTTAGCTCCGCCGCATATACATGTTGAAGAATCACAGGAGTGGCTATTGCGCGCTTAGTTTATTTCAGCTACTTTGATAGTATTATTTCGTTGTTGTTCGGAACGGCGGCTGACGTTTTTGGACGAAGATTAAGATAATTTTTATCTTGTAAAAAAGTGCGATTTGCTCTATTTATAACATGGGCTCCACAGGTCACAGCTGTTCAAAGAAATAAATATCCTCACTGTTACTTTTCGATATATTTATGAAAATACAGCGTATGCCTGCAAAAAGTCATTTTCAAACTTTAGTGACGATTAGAAGTAGAAATAAGTTGCGTATGCTAGTAAATAAGTACATCGGCTTGCTAAGACTAGTAGGTCTGTTCTTGTAAATTGTATTCGATTATATACTAAATAGCCTGAAACAGTTATGTCCTTTCCTGATAATATCTTCAAAAAGGACATCAAAAAGACTGTATAAACTACTACTACTATAACTTCACGCCAAATCCCTTACGGGGTAGGCAGAGAGAACCGAGCGCCAAGTGACTCGATCCAGTATAAAAAGGCTTATAATAGAATTGATGAAGGCAACCTTTTCTTAATAATCTTCAATTTTGCCACGAGACATCATTATTATTATATTATAATATATTTATATTATATGCTGACAAGAATTTATCGTAACATCTAATTTACAATTTGAAAAGAGACTACCTAGGTATATGCGATTTGAAAAGACAATATTAGTATGTTTCTTTCGGTGTTTCTTCTTCGCCAACGGTCATTGGTTAATTATCATATCCGATTAAAAAAGGAATATAATAATGTAAGTTAACAATAAAGATATGAATAAGATACAACAAGATTATATTTAAAAATGTAGAACGTGTCTAAGTGCCCGCTAGGGCCCAACAGAAAGTAAAGAATTTTTACCTTTCCTCTTGAATTCTTTCTACATGTACCTACGAATCAACAGAGCGTGCCTATTCTTAGCTTAACACTCTCTTTCAGACCAACTCTCTTTCTCACCTTCATATTACGAAGTCGGTCTACAAACATTATGTCGTAGGTTTTGCGCAACGCTCGTATCTCGACGGCCATTATTTGTGCTGCAAGCTACAACATATCGAGCAAATCTCGCCTTGCTATCCGTTGCTCTTGGGTGACCAAGGAGTCAATACATCATGTATTATAGCGGTGTACGCTGTAGAAATGGGAGCTCTGAAGAATATGTGCGAAATTAGGATGATTGATAGAAGTGAAAAAGAGCGTAATAGTAAAGAATGAAAGAACTTACTACTTAACAAATACTGAAAGGGATATGCTGAAATCGTTTGGACATTTCAAAAAAATCGACGACATGAAAATTATGAATGTATATCGAGCAAGGTGAGTAATATGTAGAGAACTCGATGGCTTCGTTGCGCGCGTCATTCTAGCCAAACACGCAGGTTAAGCAACGTCGACCGCAGCCTGTCTATGAATGGGTTTATCTATGTCTAGTTTCTCCGTGCTCGGAGGGCACGATAAGCCGTCGGTCCAATCCGCATTTGAGCAGCGTGGTGGAGTACGCTCTAAACCCCTTCGGTTGAAAGGAGGCCCGTATCCCTGCAGTGGGGATGAGTAAGGGTTGATGTGGTGGAGTGATATGTCAGCAGACGCACATACATCGACAAAAATAGCCGATGTGCTGAAAAGGCGCCAAATTAATTGCACCCGTATCCGACGGGCATGCACGAGGAAGTTGGTGAATGTTGAAGAAGCGAAAGGGGTATGTTTGGTTTGGTGTTTGCGGTGCGTTTTTTTTGCTTATCCCAATGGGTGATATGCCTGATGGTATGTATGTAGTACACGCGCTACGATCACCATCCGCGGGATATCCAAGGTACTAGATACCCAAAGAGTGGTCATTTATTGCGAAGTTATTATTCTTTTGTATAAGATTTGCCATAACAACCTTGACTGCAGCCAGTTAATTAATCAAATTTATCTTCGCACACCTACTAATATACATGTGCGAGAGAACATAATTCGGCGTCTTTTCGCTCCTAAATTGTGCCGAACGAACGCAGGTGAACGTGCTCCCTTGCGTCGTATTATGTCTTCTTATAATATCGAAGTATTTTACTGAAATAGATATATTCGCTTTGTCATTATCAGTATTTAAAAAACATGTCATTGAGAGGCTATCAGATATTACCTTAGATTGATGCTATAATGTGTACTATTTTTTCTTTCTTTTTCTATATCAATATGCGTAATGCGTTTGAAATTACCTAATAATTTGTGGATAATGTGGTTGGTTGTACAATTATCAAAACTAATGACAAGCTCGGTGGCTCAGTGGTGAAACGCGCTGTTACGCTACTTTGACACCAACGCTCGTGGGTTCGATTCCCACACAGTACAAACATTTGTGTGCACGAACATGTCTGTTTGTCTTGGTCTGGGTATTTTCTATGTATAATAAGTATGTATTTACAAAAAAAAATGTATTTACGTACGTTTATCGGTTGTCTAGTACCCATAACACAAGCTTCACTTACTTTGGGGCTAGGTGGCGCTGTGTAATTTGTCCGACAGTATTTATTTATTTATATAAAAAACCCTGATTGTACAATTGTTTTTTTCCCGAATAAAATAAAATAAAATTACTACTGTTCGTCCAAATTTGAGAAAAAAGAAACGTACATATCGTGTAAAAAAAAAGAAAAAGATTTATTTGATCGTAACACAAACACTATATACATAATAAACAATATACAAATGGCACTGATGTAATTATAATGCTGTGTTGCATCACAAATAGGTTTTATCTCAGCATATTGCCGTGTCAACTCATGACCCGGCCCTGATTGTGTACGCGGTATTGGTTGGAGGACAGTACCGTACCAGCTGCAGTAGCTGTCAGGTACATGAGGCTAATGAGGGACCCAGAAGTAACACACGAGTTGGGAGCCGTTGTCACTACAAAAGCTGCGCGTGAGTTAACGAAAAATAAAGTTAAGCCATAACATAACACTTCTATAATAAATTTAAATAAGTATACAGTTTTCGATAAGTAAAGAAAATTTGAGGAAAATAGAATAAGAAATGATGAAAATACATATAATAAATATGTTTTCGTCAAATTTTCTTACTTGTCAATAAACTAGATAATATATAATAGAAAATCAGTTGACACACAGGAGAAAAAGGTATTTTGTAGGTTATAGTAACTTTATTATTATACATTGAATAGCGAGCACAGAAGAATACACAAATCGTAGATAGTAACATGCATGAAAAGCAGTTGAAGCTGTGTAGAAAGTAAACAGGTTGTGAGTACGGTGACGCAGTGGTTAGTAACGCTACTTTGACACCAACGCTCACGGATTCGATGCCGACACAAGACAAACATTTGTGTGCATGAACATGTCTGCTTGTCTGGATCTAGGTGTTTAGATAGGGCGCATCAAATTAGCCCGTCCGAAGTATTCCACCTCACAAATAACAGCCAAATAACAAATCACTGAAAGGTTGTATTCCTGCGAGTGAGTGAGGTCACCAGTAAGCTCTTAAGAAGGGACTGTGTTTGCAGCGACTGCTCCACTTCAGGTGGGCCATATGCTTGTATGACTTCCGTTGTTGTACAGAAAGGTTTTATTACAGTATAAATAAAATCACGAAACCTCGTTTCTTTTGCGGCATTCTAAGAGCATGGGGCTTCTTCTGACGTCTTCGCAACGCAGACGCTACTTCCGACCCCCCTGACGAACTGCTGGAACTGAAAGATAATTATTTATACTAATATAAACGATGGCGGGTTTCTTAAATAGGGATATCCTCAAGTCAACTATAGAACTACGAATACCATAGAGTTTTATATTCATACTAGCTGTACCCGAGACTTCGTACGTGTGGTATTCGAATTAAGAATAGGCTACGGGGCTTCTATCGATGTTACCATCGTATGGGCTGCCCGAGGGCTTGTGCAAATGGGTTGCCAGCTTCTTATCCAACAGATGCATAAAAGCCGTGGTTGACGGTGGCTGGTCTGATAGTATGCGTATTCATGCTGCTGCCCACAGGGCTCTGTATTGTCTCCGACGCTGTTTCTGCTACATATTAATGATATGTTGTCAATTGATGGCATTCATTGTTATGCGAACGACAGCACCGCACCGGGGACACTTATTATACAGGCCGAGCTAACATCACTCGTTCCCTTGCTGAGGAAACTTATGTGTCTGACATTGAGGGTAATTTGACAAAAGTATGTGACTGAGGGCGACTGAAACTTGGTCCAATTCAACCCCATAAACACTCAAGTTTGGTAACAAAACCCCATCTCCAGCGATGTCCAATACCGAAATCACATGGAGGAGAAGGTCAAACCAGTTTCTTGGACGCCAGCGTTCAAGAAACTCGGTGTGCGCTAACAGAGCTAAGGAGCTTCCGTGCGGAAGAAAAACTTATATTATACTAGTCTCAAGTCAAACCGCACATGACGTACTGTAGTCACCTTTGGGCGGGCCTAGATGCCAGCTAGGACCTTGTGATTCCTTTCAGAGACGAGCTGTGAGAATTGTCGACGTTCCTAAGCTTACAGACGGCATTGAGCCCTTAAGTTTAAAGCGAGATTTTGTCTTCCTTTATGTGTTATGCCGATTGTATAACAGGATGTGTTCTGGAGAATTGTTCGATATGATGCCGACAGCTTCTTTTTACAACCGCCCCGCTCGCTGACGGCGGGGAGTTCACCATCACACACTGGAACCGCAGTGGTCGCATAATGTGCGGTTCCAGCGAGCTTTTCTTCCCAGAACTCTCAAGTTGTGGATTGAAGTCCCAGTCGAGGTTTTCCCAATGGACTACAGCATGGGGTTCTTCATGAAATGCGTGAAGAGGTTTTTACAGGGTCGACAACGCATGAGTGACACCCCTGGTGTTTCAAATGTCCATAAGCTACGGTAACTGCTTACCATGAGGCAGACCGTACGCTTGATTACCACCTTAGTGGTATAAAAAAACATTATGATTACTAACAGGTGAGCATTGACGGAGTCAAAGTCTCCGAAACAGACCATTTTTTTAACTTTATATAAACTTGCAATCATCAGGATTTTACATAATGTATAGTTAACCAAGTTTCAGTCAATGTAACTGAAGAGTTATTATGTAGTATTATTATCGAACGATTGATCGACGTGATTCTTTAAATTGATATAACTTTTTTATTTATGAACTGTTTGAAATAAAACAAACACAAACTTTTAAGTGAAGCGTGCCGCAATAGATTAGTGAAAACCTCACCCAAATCGATTGAGCCGTTTCTGAGATTACCGCGCACAAACGCACATACAAACAGACAAAGATTCTAAGAAGCATTGTTTTGATTTCTACTACTCGTATGTTGATAAAGTCACCCAATAATAGTTTTTCTCATATATCTTCCATGTACAGACAGCGATCAGTTACATTTTTATTACGTGTATAGATATTACCTTGACGCGCTAGCTGCTCTATAAATTGGCAATAAAGTACTGCTTGGTCTCGTCCTGCTCGGTGATACCACACTGATTAACTAAAAAATACAATATTTTCATTAGTCGTTTCCATATCTTATCTTATTATTTAAAGAGACAATTCTTGTAGGTACATATAAAATCATTTGGATCAAATTGTGTCTTTAGATAAGATTTTACTTTTAAATTTTATCTATATTGATTTCTTATCCGAAAAAAAATCACACAATAACGCCGAGCGAATCTCGGTCCCGAAGATATTGTACCATTATTTATTAAAAAATAATCTCATACCCTGCCATCTTTCTCTTCATGCACTTCCTTTAGCTGGTTTCTTTCCGTTTCTCTCATAAGTTCATTTCTGTACGCGCGTAATGATGCTGCTGATTTCATGGTCTTTTTCCTAAAAATATTAATCACATTTACTAATACATCAACGGAAATTAATATTTTTATCATCAACTTTGCCTACCTGTGAGCAAAACAGAGTAATACTAATAACACCAACAACAGTAGCACAGCTATAGTCGCCCCAACGGCAAGCGCCCAAAGTTCAGTCCCGTGCACTCCTCCAGACCCGGCTTCGCCCTCGAGCCCTTCAGCTGTTTTCAGGTACGCTGCTAGCAGAATGTATAAAAGAATTCTTTACTTATTGAAAAATATTTCATTTAATAAAGAAGTGTTACAGTCACACAGTCTGCAATATAAATTGTATGCTTTATATTGTTTACAGTGCAGGTTTGTGTGGTTTAAATTTATTAATAATTTTATTTTTCTTTAACTCACGCTCAGCTTTTGTAGTGACAACGGCTCCCAACTCGTGTGCTACTTCTGCGTCCCTCACCAGTCTCATGTCCCTGGCAGCCACTGCAGCTGGTACTGCCCGTCCGCCCACCAATACCACGTACACGATCTGTACGCTGCCTGTTTCTGGCGACTGAAAGCAACATATTAACTAAGTAAGAATATAAGAGCAAATAGACCATAAATTGTGCTACAAGGCAAAATATACTTTAACATTATATCTCAGACAAATAGACAGTAAATTTTAAATATAAGTACATGCAATAATAGATGCAATGGATAATTATATAATTTACTTAGCAGTAAATTACCTCAGTAATATTTTGAATGTGAACTTGCACTGGCGGTTGTTGCTCAGGTTTTATAATTTCCCTTTTAAATACCAATGTTCCATTACTAGACTCCGATTCTAGAGGTATATCTATCATTTCTTCTTTGGTTTCCTCTAATTCTTCATGATCTGATACTTCCCTTTTACGGACTAGAACTGTAGGATCCACTAGTATCCAGGATTCAACTTCATTCACTTTCGTCGGCTTTACTTGTATACTCAATGAAGCTTTTGTTATATTGCTAGTTGCAAATATTTCAATATTATCTATATTTACTAGTGATTTATTGAAACGACTTAATGTAAAATCGTTAACTTCATTATTTTTGCTTCTTGTCGTCAATAAACTATTAAAAGTCTCTATGGATGCTAGAGAACTATGTATATCAAAGTATTTATAGGCAGTGTTAGAACTATACGAGTCAATTTGATTGATGTTACTATCTTTATTAACAACAAATGAATGAACATCATGCTTCTTTCTCGCTGTTGGTGCATCTAAGGATTTGATTATGCCAAGGTGGCGTTCTTGTTGTCTGAAATGAAGTCATTAATTTAAAGTATTTAGATCGTAACGTTAAGACAAGTGCTTACAAGGTAAGATATCATAAATATATTTGAAAATATGATAACGATCGATGATCGTTATCAATTTTCAATGGTGCATTAATATACTTTACTGCCCGCGGCTCCGTCCGTATAGACAAAAAAAAATTACATATATCACTCGAAGAAAATGTAGCTTCATAACAGTGATGTTCAGAATTGTTCCAAATATTTCCCGCTGGGTATATCCAAACAAATAAATTTTACCAATATTAGTGTAGCATAGTCATATGAGATGAAGAGTACCTGAGAAATGCTTTTTGATATAATCTAGCCAATCTCAATTGCAGGCTATCAGGTGTCGATCCTTGGATAACAGTCAGGAGCCAATATCGTCTGTCCTCTGGAATCTCAGGCTCCAAGCTATCTGGTACTACTTCGCCGCAGTTAAGCACACATTCGCCGGTAGTTTTATCTGTCACCGCCTGTTAAAAGATTTTATTTGAAATAGACATTTGGATTGGGCACGGCGGGGCGGCGCGGCGGAAGGTAGGCTTGTGCCTCACAGCGCCAGCGCCATTTCCCGGGACCGGCCATTTCCCGACGCCCTTTCACGGGATCAGATATTTATATATCTGATAGAGTAAACGTACTCAACACGTGCATTTTATAAAAATATTTTTTAGTGTATGTTTCTTTGCTACCATATATCAAATAACTGGAATATACTTTTTTAAGGATGCATACTTATTAATAAGGTAATAATAGCTTATTTTCTAACAAACGTATAAAAATCGTGCAAATGCAAGTCGAATTTATTCATGGAGGATTCCATACCACCACTTAAAATTGATTAACCTACCATGACCAATGGTTTATCAGAAGGATGTCAAGAGACATATGAACCGACGAGCGTGCATGAACATAGCTATGATTTTTAAAGAAGCGAGCGACGTGCGTGAGTACTGCGTCTAATTACGTCGGTCTGTTCTCTCCAGCTATCCCTCAAAGTACCTGGCGTGAAGATGTATATCTTACATTCATATACTTAAAATTTACTTTACTTACCTACGTAGGTACGCATCTAAGAAACGCCTCAAATTTCATCAAGGCATGAGAGTCATTGCTAACTAATACCTATTTATCATTACTTTTATATTTGAATATAAACGTAAGTGTGTACTTATGTATGTACTTAACATAAAAAGTTTCTTTAAACTAAGTCGATTTAGAGTAATCAATAATTTCAGCACGATGACTGCAGATCGGGTGCCTTCGAGGAATATTTTCAGGAACACCGTCCTATATGACATCTATATGTTTGTCGGTACAATGTCAAAATGGGCGAAATATTAAAAAAAAAATTGAATTGTTATATAATTGACGAGCCAGGTATTCCTCTGGCAATGCAAGCTTGCGCATTCTCAACTGGTTTAAAACTGAGACCAGTTTACCTATCTTATTTTTGAATATAAGATAAAAATATATACTTTAACATATTTTTATCTAATATAACTACAATTTAGTAGCTTTTAAATTTATTCTCCTTATAGTGCTAATTGGCTAATGGCGGTTTTGAGACTTTTCCTTGATTACGACTACCTACTCAATTTCCTGGCCCTAAGTGAGCTGTAAGTATCCTATAATAAGTTTTTATTTGTGAGCGCTTATCATACAAATATACAGTAGACAAAAATGTTTTATGAACGTTCACCTTATGAACTAGGAACCCTAAAACGAGTAAGGTATTTTACATTCACCGATCCACTGTTATTATGAAGTACACTTCAATAAAAGCGACAGTGTAGGTACAGCCACTAGTTTTTCTGTAGATAATTTTAACATTAAATATCAATATATCATCAAAGACGTGTAACTTAACCTAAAAGAAGTCTGAGGTTCTCTCTGGATTGTGGACGCTTACGGCATTTGCTCCATGCCAAAATCAATATCTTCCCCAAATTCTTTGGCTTAGGTAGCGGATAGCGGACCTCGCACATCTCAATACGCGCTAGAACGAAGACTTTGATCTAATCTAAAATAATAGTGTTACGGAATACCTGAGGAGGATATGAGTCCAAGTACACAGTAGCGAGCACAGTGGTGGTGCGAACAATGGGGGTTGATGGTTGTAATAGAGTCGATAACGGCAACTCCGGCGGTGGCGGTGGGCCGTCCCCTGACCCAGTCCAGAAGAAGTCCTCGAGACGCGGCGTCCGCTCATGTTGGTCCGGAGATACGAACATATACACTGGAATAAAGATAACGCTTACCAGTATATATTACAAGGCGAGGTAGACTTCGTACAAACCACCTGTTTTTGGGTTGTGAGTGGCTTACCAGTGTCAGAACCAAAACAAACCTCCATTGCATGTAGCTCACGCCTCCGTTAGCATACGTGGTTCGATCTTTGGAGCATGCTTAGGAGATGCTTAGGATAGGGACCACAATGTACATTGCTAGGCAAACAACGTGATGATAGCAGAACCAAAAGACGGATAATCTCGTTGGTAAAACCAAACGAAGAACATCGTACATGTCCCATATAGTTGAGATGCTGAGCATAGCTTTACGAGAAGTAGGTAAAATTTTATAGCAAAACAACTATAGCAAATAAACTGGCCGTTAAGCTGACAGTTTTGTACAAGGGTTCGCTAATATTATTTATTTTTCACTTCGTACGGAGCATGATCTAGGACAGGAATTCCCAAACTATTTTGGGCAATAGACCCCTTTCCCAAAATGGGCGCCAGGGAATCACTTAGAGAACTATTTAAAGAAATAAATATCTGCACGGTTACCTCTCAGTATATTTATGAGAACATAATGTATGCTCGTAAAAATATAGTCATTTTCAAAATTTTCTGAAAATCTTAGGAGTAGGAATAGATTGCGTATGCTGGTACATCGGCTTGCTAAGACTAGTAGATCTTTTATTGTAAATTGTATTCGATTCTATAATAAATTACTTGAAACAATTCTGTCCTTGCCTAACAATATGTTCAAAAGGTACATCAAAAATACTCTGTGTAAGAAGGGTTATTACAGAATCGATGTACATCTAACTGACAGAGATGTTGGGAAATGATTCAGCACATGTATTAATATATCTTTTATTGTACCACTTGATATCACTATATGTACACTCACATATATTTATTGTAATATATATTGACGATGAAAAAAAAACCCATATTGGCGAGTTTCTTTTGGCATTTCTTCTTCGCCAATGGTCATTTTCGAAATGCTGGTAGATTAAAAAAGAGAGATTAAAACTAAAAAAAAGCTACGGAAAATTATTAAGATACAATATGATCTCATTTAAATAATGTAAGACTAAGAGTGTATGTAAAACTGTCTAAGTGCTCGTAAGGGTCTATTGGCAAATAAATGATTTTTATCTTTATTGAATTAAACAATTTTTAACGGAAGTATCGCGTATTTTATTTATTTTGTTGAACCTGACGTTTCGAACGCTTTGCAGCGTCCGTGGTCGCAGGAAGACGATTTTTATCTTTATCTTTGGGACAGCCCAGTGGATAAAGAACCGGCCTATTTACGAATGGTCCTTGGTTCGAATCCTGCAATGTACCACTAAATTCGTGTTTTCCGATTTATGTACCTACATATTAGTAATTATCACTTGCTCGGCGGTGATGGAAAACATCGTGAGGAAACCCGCACGTCGAAGAAATTATATTTCGATAGACCTGTGACTTAACCTAAGAAATGTCTGGTTTTCCCTCTAGGTCGTGGAGGGTTGTCAACAGTCGCTCCATATCAAATTCAGTCTTCTTCTTAGCGTTATCCCGTTTCCTAGCCCATTGGTATTGGCGGGGTCCGCTAACTAAGCCAAAAGATTTGCCAAAGATATTGATTTTTACATGGAGCGACTGCCGTCAGACCTCCGTAAGCCAGATTATGTAGGTCACAAGTCAATCGAAATATAATTTCTTAAACGTGGGGGTTTCCTCACGATGTTATCCGTCACCGACGGGCAAGTGATAATTAGAAATATGTGCTTCAATGTAGTCGTAAAAACACGAATTTATCATTCATGTCAAAATCAGTATCTTCGCCAAATCTTTAGGTTCAAGTAACGGATCCTAATGGATTAGATAACGGGATAAGAAGAAGATGAAAGTAACCAATACACTCTCACTGTTTACTCGACGACTTCTGAGGAGCTCATTGGTAACCTCACTCACTCGTAGGAACACGGGAACATAACAGACTCCTAAGTAGTTATTATTTGGCTGCAACCTTCTGTGAGGTGGAGGTACTTCAGCGGCTTTAGCCGGGCTGCTTTGATGTGGACTACCACTATTTTAACAATGTACCTACATTTGCGACCGAATTAAGTGTTTGATTACTAATTTGCGCAAACTATAGTTTTTTTTTATACTACGCCGGGAGGGATACAAGCATACGGCCCACCTGATGTATAGAGAGATATATTAATTATCACTCCTTTATCCTCCTCTGCTGCTTACACAGCAACTCCTCGGGAGCTTACTGGTGACCTCACTCACACGCAGGAACACAACAACCATCTAGGGAGTTGTTATTTGGATGCGGTTTTCGGTGAGGTAGAGGTACTTCCCCAGACGGGCAGCTTTGATGCGCTCTACCTCTCTTTAAAATAGTGCATACGATAACACATGGCCTAACCGATACTCGTATGACTGTATCGCTCTCGTTCGACAGGAGCTTCTTTATATTTATTTTAATCCTACCAAGACACAAGTCTGCGCGTTCACCGCTAAAAAAACCCTTGAGCTATGGTCTCTCAATTCCAGAACACGCCACTAACCATTGTCAAGAGTATTGGGATTTTCGGCTTCGAGATCTCCAGCGAAGTTCAGTACCGAAGCACTTGGAAGAAAAAGTCAAGCTGGCGTCAAAGAAACTTGGGTGTGCTCAACAGAGCCAAACAGTACTTCAGCGCGGGGCAAAGACTTATATTACATAAGTCCCAAGTCAGACCGCATATGGAGTACTGTAGTCATCTCTGGGTGGGGGCACCTGATTACCAGCTGGGGCCTTGTGACTCAGTGAAAGATGAGCTGTGAGAATCGTCGATGCTCCTAAACTCACACACGGTATTGAGCCCTTGAGTTTAAAGAGAGCATAAACGAGAATGTATCTTTTGATTGCGTTGACTAATATTAACTTATTAGTTTGATTTTTTCACTGCTTGAAGGGATTGTAGACCTGAGTATTTCATATTAATTTCAGCTTGATAGCTCCACCCGTCCCTGAGAAAAGGGTCTTGACAGACAGACAGGCGGGCAACAAAGTGATCCTATAAGGGTTCCGCTTTTCCTTTTCAGGCACGGAGCCCTAAAAACGACAATTTTATTCAGTTTTACGGACATTTTTGCATTAGGTATTTTCTGTAGGTACCTTCAATTTTTTTTTCATATATCCGATATCCTGCAATCAAGTATCTATTGCACATAACGAAATATATTATATCTTTTCTGAGTAATATATTGATATAAGAAAATGTTACAAAAACAAACTATGCGAATATAACACTATAAACGGTTAGCTTAAAAGCAAGGAAGTTGTCACTTTCGTAAAGGAGAAAGTTAAGGAAAGAGAGTTGTTGACATCAAACCAAGGGTTGCATATAAATATGACAGAAAAATCATCTGTACTACACTAACCTAACTCATCCCACTTTAGTTACACGGGTCTTCCTTCAACTAGTACTAGAACATAATAAATCAATATCAATATATTTAGACGTACTTATATCAAGTAATCTGTATATAAAGAGACAAAGCCAAAACAATCCAGCACCCAGTATCAATAAAAAAAATATTATGGAGACAGAAAAAAGTAGACGGTAAACAAAAACGACCATTATGGTCGAATTTCGACCATTGGGGCAAAACCTAATTTATTTAATCGGTGTAAGTCGTAGTGTCAACAGTCTCGTTACCAGGATAAAAAGACCATTTTCAGAATAAGAAACCAAAATGATACAACTGAATGAATCAATGTTCATCGCTCATCGTCCGCACATAAACAATATATCAATGGCAAAAGTATCATACGACAGCGAAATTCCGGGTCGGTTCGCGTGATCTGCCAAATAAACTGTTTATTAGCCCGGTTGTAACTTTGAATAACTTCCATTTTGTTATTTGGGGCTCGTAACATGTTATACGGTTAAAGCTTCTGGATTCGATTTTCTAATTAACGAATAACATTATATTTTTTTATCGGCTACAAAACAGGTTTCTCTGTTTCTCTAGTTTGTTAGTTTGTTTTAAATGTAATTTTTGCAAAATCTTTTATACCATTAAGGTGCGAAACAAACATAAGGCGTGCCTAATGGTAAAAAGTAGGTAAGTAAGTAGTAAGTATCTACATAGATTATTTAATGACTCCTAATAATCTATTATCTGCGTTTGCTATGCTTATTACAAAAAAATGAGCTTTAAGTGCAGTATTAATAAGATTGTAATTTAAAAAAATCCATAACGTTGATTTAGAAATTAAAAACCGGTAGTTAACAATAAAAAAAATGACACTGCAAAGAAACTATAAAACCTTAATATGTTCTCTGTTTTACTTCTAACAAAGATGCTCAGCAGGTAGATACTCGTACCATATGTTAATATTACGATTAGCTAAACCTAATAGCTACAATTTTTAAAATAAATACAATTTTGTATGTAAAGCGTGACATTTCGAAAGGAATCCGTAGGTGCAATGAATAACATTGTTCTATCTATTCTACACAATCTTTTCAACAAGCACTATGTATTTCTTAGTTTCACCAATAGTATTTCATAATCGTGTCAATTTCAGTCAAAAGTATCAATTAAATGATAATTTTCCCGCTATCCGCTTATAAATTCCATCGTAGTTTTCCCAGCACCGCTTCTGCACCAAGCCGTACCACTCACGGTGCTTTGTACCGTGGAAAACGCATTTCCTCAATATGTTGCTACTCACTATCTTTCCTACAGACATCGCAAGTGCGAGTAGGTACGGTATAAACTTTTAATATGTATACCACACTGATGTGTTATCGATAATTTTAGTTTTCTAACTATTATTTTGTCCGTTACCTCGTCGACAGAAGAAAAAAAAACAATATAGAATTCTTGAATTAAACAATTTTTAACGGAAATATCGCGTATTTTATTCGAAACGTCAGGTTCAATAAAATAAATAAAATACGCGATATTTCAGTTAAAAATTGTTTAATTCTATTGTGTAATTCAATTTGTATAACAATCGCGAAAACCTAAGACAATACTAATATAGAATTCTTCTTTATACTTTAAGACGTAAATTTAAAAGCTTAATTATTTAAATTAATTTTGCTGATGACGGTCTCCAGGACCTATATTAAATTAAAACTTATGTGACTTATATTAATATAATCGAATCTAGGTCTGAATTTAAATCGAAGATTATGTTAAGTACACAGGATAAAAAGATACGCACCGTATATTTTTTAGTTTACTAGCTGCTGCCCGCGACTCAGCCCGCGTGGAGTCAAATTACGTAGCCTATGTGTTAATCCAGATCATAATCTATCTACGTGCCAAATTTCATTCAAATCCGTTCAGCCGTATAAGCGTGAAAGAGCAACAAACGTCCATACATACAAACTTTCGCATTTATAATATTAGTAGGATTTTGTGTACAATGCGGGCGCAATCTAACTTGTTTGACAAGCTCGGTGGTGCAATGGTTATGCTATTTTGACACCAACGCCACGAGCTTTCGAGATTCGATTCCCACAAGGGACAACCATTTGTGCGAATGAACGTGTCTGTTTGTCTTAAACTGGTGTTTTCTATGTATCATAAATAAATAAAAAAAGCACTTACGTATGTTTATCAGTTGTCTAGTACCCATAACACAAGCTTCGTTTACTTTAGGGCTAGAGGTCGCTGTGTAATTTGTCGATATATGAAAACCTACGGTGGAATAATAAAATACCATCACGGCCGACTGTAATATGCAGTAAGTTTGGAAAACTACACTGAACTCGTAACACTGATTCACACAAAAAAATTGATAATTAAATATATTTATTCAGTGGTTACTTTAAAAGTGGTAAACTGACTTATGTATTTGAATATTTCAAATGTACCAATGTCGTAATTTTATTGATGTTATGTTGAATATAGACTAATCCCTTTGGACGTTAATCGACTAATAAATAATAGGCAAGTTAAGCTCTGGTGAAAGAATAATATGTCCCTGACTATGAAGTTGCTGATTTTTATGCTGCTTTTACTCGTATATTTGCTCGCAGAATAGGCAAAGCGCCACATTCTTGAAACTTTGATCTCAACAGAAAATTTCGCTGAATGATATTATACGATATTTGCGGCGGCTGAAGTAATTTGAAGACATTTGCCTATGAAGTCCTATATCATAGCTGTATAACGTATATACCTTCATATAATTCAGACGTAACGTAATCGTCTCCATGACGATGACGTGAAAGTCGACCAGCGGTTGTCGAATCTAATGTGTGTGAGTTAATCAATTGGGACTGACAATATAAATTACCTTTCGGTAAATTTATGCTGTGTTAGCCTTAGCCATCAGAATGTGTCAAATGCAAAAGACGTTGGGGAACAACCTCCACCTTACAGAAAATTGCAGCCAAATAATAACTCCCTAGAGGGTTGTTGTTTTCCTGCGTGTGAGTGAGGTCTCCAGTAAGCTTCTAAGGAAATTCTGTGTTATCAGCAGAGGTAATACGTAACGTAAAGTATTGCAAGCGTATACTACTCTGTGTAAAAAGTATCGGGAATATGTCAATAAAAAGACCCGCGTAAAAGAGGTCGTTCTAATTTTTTTACTGCATGTTGGTAGCACTGTACTGATTTAGCGCGCAAAATTTGAGCGGGATCTGTCATTTAATTTGTTTTAAACTACACTTTTTGTTGGTCATAGTTTTGAGTCCTCGGCGATTTTTACAATGGAAAATATTGTTGAACAAAGAGTGTGCCTTAAATTTTGTGTTTCAAATGATATTTCATGTGGTGAATCACTAAAAATGTTGCGAAATACCTACGGCGAATCGTGTATATCGAAAACAAGGGCTTATGAATGGTATAAGGCTTTTAAAGAAGGCCGAGAAGTAGTAGTAGACTTGCCTCGTTCTGGTAGACCTTCAACCGCTACGACCAGAGAAAACATCGACAGAATCAAGAAGCTAGTGCTCGAAAATCGACGTATGAGTCTGAGAGAGTTGGCTAGTGAGGTGAACATATCTTTTAAGTCCGTCCACAACATTCTCATTGACATTTTAGGCATGAAACGCGTCGCCGCTCGACTAGTTCCAAAAGAGCTCAATTTTGTTCAAAAAGCGCAGCGAAAGCATGTCGCTGAAGACATGGTTTCCCGAGCTTCTACGGATCCGACCTTTATGAAACGTATAATAACTGGCGACGAGACATGGGTTTATGAGTACGACATGCAAACAAGCCAACAGTCTTCAGAATGGCGTCTCGAAAACGAGCCGAAACCCAAAAAACCGCGGCAAAGTCGCTCCAAAATCAAGGTGATGCTGACAGTTTTTTTTGACTACCGTGGTGTGGTTCACTCCGAATTCCTTCCAGAGGGAGAAACAGTGAATAAAGAATATTATTTAGGCGTCATGAAGCGTTTGCGTGAGAGTATCCGCCGAAAACGTCCAGATTTGTGGCAACACAACTCATGGATGCTGCACCATGATAATGCACCATCACACACAGCCATTATAGTGAAAGAGTTTTTAGCGAAAAATTCAACAAAAGTTCTCGACCAAGCACCGTATTCACCTGATATGGCTCCGTCTGACTTTTTTTTATTTCCCAAGTTAAAATTACCACTTCGAGGAAAACGTTTTGAGTCGATAGAAGCCATAAAAGAAAATTCGCTGAATGAGCTAAAGGCCATACCGCAAATAGCCTATGAAAAATGTATGGAAGACTGGGTGAAGCGGTGGAGATGTTGTATTGCAAGCGATGGGGCCTACTTTGAAGGCGATAAAATAAATTTAGATGAATAATTTGTATTTTTTGTTTTATTGACAAATTCCCGATACTTAGTACACAGAATGTATATAAGCTTATATGCCGCCCGACGTTGTATAAAATAAAAATAAAATGTAACAGATTAAGTAACCCATACTGCTTACAACCGAAAAAAATCGGTAGAATCGGCCTTGAATCGGCAGTGAATGCGTTCCACGAAGCCATTCAAGAGGTCCCTAACGAAGACTGGGTCAACTGCTTTCTACGACGACTCAGCGAATGCAAACACGTATGAATCGTGGATGTTTATATTTTGGAAAACAATAAATGTATCATAATTGTAATATTTAGTTTTATTATCAGAACCCAGAAACTTTCAGTATGACCTAAATAAAATTATACTGATTTGTTTACGTTGTTGTACGTGTTACGTTTACTAATTAGAAATATAAATATCTAAGATCGGATAGTATTCACTAAACAAAAACAATAAAATCGCGTCGATGATTGCCTTAACTAGTTTAATATAAACTTAATAATAGTTCGGGAGCTCGCAGCAAAATTGGACAATGATTTTGCGGAGAATGGCGTTTTGATATAAGTTAGATTACTATAATTAGAACCGATTAAGGCTATTGGCCAGTTATAGTCTATTTAACTTTAAGTTTAATGAAAGAAAGCAGAGGATGGCGCTTGGTATACCTATATGTAAATTATATTGTCCCCAATATAATTCCTGACCGCCATCTCATTTAGAGGTTAGGTTTGATTATTATGAATTTTAAAAAATGTCTGCCCGAGTAACCAAGGCAAAGTGATGTTGTGGAGGATGGGGTTTGGAGTACTGGCGATTTTGACCACCAATAACCTAAATTCAGCTACCCATCTCATATGGAGTTTAACTTCAGATTTTGGCGGCATTTCATTTTGACGATTTTTTGGGATGACCTAAGCGATTTTGCAGGAGATGGCATTTGAACCATAGGTTCGTGACATTGAAAATGTAACATATTTTAGATGTCACAGTATTCCAAACCCCATCCTCTGCAACATAACTTTGCCTAGGTTACTCGGGCCGACATTTTGAAAAATTCATAATAATCAAACCTAACCTCTAAATGAGATGGCGGTCAGGAATTATATTGGGGACAATATAATTTACATATATACCAAGCGCCATCCTCTGCTTTCTTTCATTAAACTTAAAGTTAAATAGACTATAACTGGCCAATAGCCTTAATCGGTTCTAATTATAGTAATCTAACTTATATCAAAACGCCATTCTCCGCAAAATCATTGTCCAATTTTGCTGCGAGCTCCCGAACTATAAAACACATACGCGATGATTCTGAATTGGATTGGTACTTATTATAAAAAGTGGATCCTGTATGACGGCCGAAAACATCCGTGGCACTGGTAAAGGGACACCGTCCCAAACCACCAAATCTCAAGTTTGTCACCAAGACAAACATACATCGTTATGCACATTATGTGTAGGAATCGAACCCACGACCATTGCTATCCACTACGCCACCAGGTTCGTCAAATGTTTGCACCTAGAGTAGGTAGTGTATAAAAATGCTATCTATGTATCTATTTCATAAACACAATATTGAAAGGTCGTTGGAACTGGCTAAGCAGGTTCCATAAATTCGACATTGGTGAAGAACTTGGGTAAACACAGCATAATGAAAAACACACGGCATACCGTTGCGGCGCACTGCACCGGTTGGCACCGAAAGCGGGATTTATGAGAGTCGTCACGTTATTCTGTAGTGATTATGATATGACAGGTCGTAAGTTTGGGGACGTTTTTGTGTTATTATTTGATTGACGGATGGTATGGGCTGTAGTAATTTTATTTGTAACAACAATTTTCAGAGATACGACTCGTCTCGCTCTGGAGGGTTATCTCCATGGTTCGGTTGTCCGATCTTTGGGTTGATACAAATGCCGGATCAATAAAATGTAGCGGGTACACTATGTAGAGGGATGGAATCTTGCAAATATTTGAACACGGAGCTCAAATATTTGGGTCAATTATTTTTCTTAAACTGTCACGTGACAAACAGCGATTGACTAACTTTAATTTCGCCAAACAAATGTATCTACAAACTGCAAACTCAAAATAAAATTTGAGTCCCTCGAAAGCATAAATCCTATTTGAGAATTAACAGATTATCATACTTTTTTGTACAACGCCAG
This sequence comes from Pyralis farinalis, assembly GCA_947507595.1. Lineage (NCBI taxonomy): Eukaryota > Metazoa > Arthropoda > Insecta > Lepidoptera > Pyralidae > Pyralis > Pyralis farinalis. Next base: position 9,330,222 of record OX382258.1, on the reverse strand, counting down.
GCCGCCAGGCCAGTTTCGCAGGAACACAACAACCCGCCAGAGAGTTGTCTTCAAGGCTTCGGGCCACGATCTTCAGTGAGGTGAAGGTACTACCCGAGCTTTGCTTGCTTTGATGCGCCGCACCATATATCTCATGCAGGTTGTTCCACGTGCGGATGAGGTTGCCTTGTCAACACACGACCGCCCGCGAACTGCACCCAGCCCGGTTTCCTGCATGTAGGTTTACGTTATTTTGGAACACCCACCAACCCGGTTACTTCAATGCAAACCCATACAAACGCACAAAATACCATATAATAGCGTTTATGTAGGCGGTTTCACGCGGTCGGCGCACACGCATCCTTTTGTCTAGACCGGATGTGATGTAGGCCGATGTTTCCGGACCGTGACGAGATGACCCTTGCTTTGATTGATATAATAATCATTCATGAATCTATGTCTATAGAACATTTCGAAAAACGTGTTTTGACAATTTGGTACCCAGTGTCAACAAATTAATACAATAATATAGGTATTATTAAAAAGTATTTACAAGCTTTGTACTGTGTTATAAGTTCGAATCTCCACAACTTCACACCGTTGAGATGTATCGAACGATACAAATATTTTCCTTCACATTCATACCAAATTTCACTAAAGGCTCTGCGGTTCAAACATGAAAGATGAGAATTAACAAACACTCTCTTGCATACAGAGTGAAGAAGAGGGGATTAAGTTGTGAAAATGCACGACGGAGGAAAACAGACGCTCAATTTGAAAGTCATTTATTGACACATTTTTATTGGCACAGAACAGTTAGGAATTACGACTTAGAGCTTCGCTGTCCTCCACCGCCGCCCTGCTCGACTGCGTTCCGTCCGGCTCGGGGGCGCGTATTCATATTTTTATTGGAAAGTCCGCTCTACTCCACTTACACTGTTTCCACTGACGCGGAATGGAGATTTCAAGCACTGGGATTGGTCAATTCACGGTCCGCTCCTCTCCACTCTGCCCAGCTCCGCGTCAGTGGTAGGGTGCGTTACCACTGCTCGAATGGCTTCCGACGTTGTAAAAAAAAACAAAGGAGTAGGAAATCCGAGGAATTGCTTAATTTATATAGGCAACTTCATAATTAAAAGATTGCGACTACCAACCACAATGGAATATGATCTAAGTATGTTTTGTTGTAGCCTAATAACACAGCTTTACGTGCTTTTGTATGTACACTATAATTTATTATAAAGGATTGATCTATTACAATATACATGTAAATTTTTTTTGGTTAGTCGCCATAGCGTAGGAGAAAATCCGGCCACTTCTGTCCTGTGAATGTGTCTTAATCTTAATCTATTTATTATTATATATATATTAAATAAACTTCCATTAGATGGAGATGATGATGAAAATATTATCATTTGACCAATATCTAAATTTTTGTGCTCAAGAAGCAAATACCTCATTACTGCGCAAAATTTTAATTACCCAAATTCAAATGGAAATAAAGTATGACCCACGCACCTAAAGTTCCGTATGTTCCACGGATATGTTTGTTTGCAAAGAATTTATTTATACTGCCAAAAGAGAAAACAGTCACTATAAATCAATAAACCACTCGGCGGCGTATAAAGGCACACCTCGCTCACTAAAACGTAGAGTTGTAGCGCTCAAATATATTAGTGATTCGAGTTTAGATTCTAATGGGAGGACAATTTTTTAACCAATAAGCTGATAAGTGACGCGGTGTTGAACTGTAAACTAGCCAATAAAAGCTGCGTATTCTTCTTCGTTAAAAAGCAAAATAGTTTCATCTGCTCTCCATTGGTTACTTCCTTCATCACTACAACAGACAAACCCAATCGTATGTTCCTTGAAGCCCTTGGACCACATAGCACATCACAAAGGTACCAAACTGACTACTTTCTTTGCAAAGGATTTTAATTATTTCAAAAAAGTGCGAGTCGGGCTTTGCTATTTAGTGGATAATGCCTGATTATGATCATGGCCCCTAAAAATATTAGTTAAGTTTCACAAATATTTTTAGGGGCCATGCCAGCGAGTCGAGCCTACTGACATACGTGATCTAGCCAATAAGAGCTTCGCGTTCTACTTTAACCCCCGATCCGGAGCGCTGATATTTTTACTACGTAAAATTATGTCATTCGGCTCCATAGGTTATTTCTCCTCACCAACCAAAACTACATCATCGGCATAGATGTTTAAAAAGGGGCGGTTTTTGTACGTGTTCTATCTCATGGTTCATTATTTTAACACGTGTTTCTGAGTTCAGTGGGATAAGAATGTTTATTTACCAAATGTGAATATACAGTCGGACTGTTTTTCTCCTCCGCATAGCCTGAAAGGAGAGTGTCGGTGTTAAGATAAGAAAAGGCATGCTCCGTTGGTTCGGACATGTAGAAAGAATGCGGGACGAAAGAATGACGAAACAGATATACAATGCAAAAGTGGAAGGATGTAAGAGCCGAGGAAGACCGAGACTAACCTACCATGACCAAATTGGTCGTGTTTCTTTAGAAGGTGATATCAGGAGCCCCAGGAACCGGCGAGCGTGCATGAAAAGAGCTATGAATGTCACAGAAGCGAGTGAAGTATGTAAGGACCACGCCTTATGCCGCTCGGTTCTCTCTGCCTACCCTGCAAGGGACCTGGCGTGAAGATATACATACATACATGGTTTGTTATTTAGCATCAACTGTTAAAACTGCATCTGACAGATGACCGCAGCCAAATGACAACTCTCTGAAGAGGTGTATGCCTGCGAGTGTGTGAGGTTGCTCTATTACGCAGGGTAGGTGGAACGCGTAAGCCACACTCCTCGTTGTCAACAAGAAGTGCCGCTTGCTTGTAACTGCTTTCCTTACATCAGGTTTATTTTTTATATATTTAATTGGTACACCAACACCAACATGTAGGCTGGACGTATCTATGCTTGTTTTTGATTCCTACCTTCTAATATTACAGATTGCAAATTTGCTGTTAAAAATATTTTACTGTCACGTATTCTGTGAGTTGTGATGTCAACACTTCAAACTATGTAGGTAGATAAAACGTGCGTGTGCATATCGTGCATTATTTTATTATGGGCTACACTAGACTTACATTTCTCATCAGTGTCGTAGTCGTCGCCATTAACAAAAGTCATAATAACAATAAAATTTATTAAATGTGGAAATTTACACATATCGATTACGGTTTACGTAAAAATATTTTTGTACGGAACCACAACACAAATGAAATAGGTTCCTATGCTTTTACTTATTTTATATTTCATGACGTCAGAAAGTAGAGTGAACTTTTCATTTTTTTAATATTTCATTACTTACGAGGAACTTTAAAAAGGCGTGAATATTTTATTTTATTCGCGTGGGAAAATGTTATTCATAACAACAGACAGATACAGGCTAAATCGTCCAAGTACTGCCAATTAACTATGCAAGTGCGTATTTGGGATTGTTAAGCCGTTGCCATGCGACAAAATGGAATAAAAACGCGCAATGCGCACTGGGTTCTCATGTCGTGTAACGTGTAACAAAACAATAGACAACAGAACAGGAGTGAAGTAGCAGCATATGAGTTTGACAAGCTACAGATTATAAAAATAATTACGATTTTATTAAATTGAATGTATTTAAACAATTGAATTTAATATTCATCGTCTCACGATAGCCTGCGTTTATTACAAATAGGAAAAAAATATTCAACAATTCTCTTGTATGCTTGTCACTAGTAGTTATATTGTTTATGGTAAAACAGATTGCCACTTTTTTTAAAATACTACTATGATAGAATGATAGTGTTCAGTAATCGTATTCACATTGCCTAGATTCGATAAACAATTTTTGAATCGGAATTGAAAAGTTATCTGTAAAAATGTATTGAATCTGAGTGAAAACTTTATGAATCATTATGAACATTATGAATATGAATAGGAAAATGGCTTTCCGCGGTAGATACTCCGAAGTAGAAGGTAAATGCTCCCACAGCAATCTTGTTCATTTTGATGATCACAAGCTGTGGTTTTTTGTTAACAACGTGTCGGGAGTCATACAAGTATACGGCCCACCTAATGTAAAGTGGTTACCGTAGCCTATTAACGCTTGTAATATATTAAGTATCACTCGCGCGATGCCTCCTCTACTGCTTACACAGCAAGTCCTTAGTGCTTGCCAAGCTTCGTGGTGACCACACATACATGCAAGAACACAACAACCATCTAGCGAGTTGTTATTTGGCTACGGTTTTCTGAAAGGTGGAGGCACTTCCCCAAACGGGCTGCTTTGATGCGGCCTACCTCTCAAAATATCCAGATCAAGGTAAACAGGCATGTTCGTGTGCATGAACATGCCTTAATCTGGATGTTTATCTTGTGTGGGAATCGAACCCACGAGCCAAAGTCAAAGTCGCGTCATTCAGGATTGAGCCACTGAGCTTTTCAAAATGGTGTGTATAATGAATGACTAAGCAATTCGGAATCATCACATCTGTTAAAAGCTAGCAAAAAGGCAACAATCATCTAGTCAAAATGGAGTAGAAAGAAGGAGTATTGAAGACGTGAGTAACATTTTAGAGCATCTAAATAAATCATACTGCTCAGTTAAGATGACACAAGAATGAGGTAGAAAAATTCTTCCTTCGGTGCATAAATCTTTATATTAACTTGGGTCGAGTCTTTCATAAACGGAGCAGAAAAGTCCACGAAGAGTCCAAGAAGAGAGGGCTTACCTAGGTGCACTCTTACATCTACACGTTCACGTTTGTTCTCAGCGTTACACTATACAGTAAAGCACGCGCTATGGAAGCGTATTAATTTATAGGAAAACATCAACGAAAACTAATAAATTATTCCAACCGAGATGAGAAGAAAATATGAGTTCTGAGTGTTCACCATGTAATCAATGATGACGTCATTGGCTGTTGCAGGTGGCAGCACCGCCGAGACTTAGGTTTAAAATTTTATTATGCATGGTAGATTCATTGCAAAATGACACTTTCGAGGTTTTCAAGATTTGGCATTCCTGCGCAAAAGGCACCTATTTCAAATTGAGGAAGGAACATTTCACACAACTTTGTGGTCCATGAGCTCTTTTGATCTACCCCATGAATTACTGTACCAACGTAGTTTCGTCTTCGCCACTTTACTCGGTATTGGATGCATCGCTCTTTTATTGACGAGCTCGGTAGCGCAGTGGTGAAACGCGTTGTTACTCTACTTTGACACTAACGCTCGTGGGTTAGATTCCCACACAATACACCCATTTGTGTGTATGAACATGTCTGTTTGTCTTGGTCTGGGTATTTTCTATGTATAATAAGAATGTAATTACAAAAAAAATGTATTTACGTATGTTTATCAGTTGTCTAGTACCCATAACACCAGCTTCGCTTACTTTCGGGCTAAAACGCGCTGTGGAATTTGTCCGTCAATATTTATTATTATTATTCAATATGTCCGAACCAACGGAGCACGCCTCTTCTAATTTTATCACCTATATAGATATTATTATCTCAGCCAAAAGGAGTACTAATTATGATTTTAGCTGGTTATGTGTACGTATGTTGAAAAGAGTGTGAGACAGTTTTACGTACCAAGCCTACCTCCAAAACTATTATCGTAGCCTAACGCGTGCAATACATGAAGTAGATATTATCACTCGCGCGTTACCACACCTGATAACACAGTAACTCCTTAGGAGCTTACTGGTCACTTACTCGCAGAAATACAACAACCCTCTAGGGAGTTCGTATTTGGCTCCGGTTTTTCGTAAGTTTGTAGGTCGCATCAATTTCGCCGCACTAGGTCCATCAAAGCAGCCCGACATTGGACGTACTTCCCCGTCGGGCCGCTTTGATGCGACCTTTCGTGTTGTTGATGTCTTATCTTGTTTTTGATAAATTGAAAATTTCTTCCATTAACAGATATATATGTCACTGGAGACGTACTTCGGAGTTATGTTGAACGAATACGGTTAGTCCGAATATCTCACTGGTTCCTGAGGACATCGAATCTTAGTGCCTAGTACATGCATTTTTACTAAATGTGAATATGAATTTTATCCGTTAATTCATTTCAACAGCTTAGCGTCTACACTTGATACCGAAGGCTTTCTATAGGTACAAAGATAATTTTTTTGGGCTCTTTAAATTTTTCCATCAGTGGACGACCAGCCCCTTTACTTGATTTGTACACTACGAACCCTCATATTTTAACTATATATAAGTAAATCAAAATAAGACTGCTTATTTTGATTTACTCTTATTTTTCCCTGATTTATTTGTACAAATTATTAATTTTATAACCACGTCTTATAGCTCTCGGTTCCCTCTGCCTACCCTGCAAGGGATTTGTCGTAAAGTTATAGATAGATAGATAGCTTGAAACTTGCCCACGTCTTACTTCTAAATACCTTATGACAATAGCTTCATATTTGAGGGGAGAAAGGGACGATGTAAATTGCAAATGGCCTCCTGGAAGTAATAATATTTTTTAATTTGATAAATTTAATCTAACCTACTTTAGCGGAAGCAGCACCAATTATTATTTATAACTGTATGTAAATCTGATTAACTCGAAATAACGCGTATTAACAATTAACTTTATTTTTTATTTGGGTAATGTGAAGCTATAAAAAAATATTTTTATATATATAATAATAATTAATAAATTGAACTTAATAATAACTAACATAATTTAAATAGAATAACAATTAAAATTTTTCAAATAGAGTAAATAAGAGAAAATTGGCTTATGTGTAAAAGCAACATTTGTAAATTTGGATTCGAAAATAGTTTCCGATGCATTAATTTTCTGCGTTGTTTGAGAAACTGATGTATAGCCAATTTTGATGTGACTTAGATAAGTGAGTGTGTGTGTTGGTGGGTTAAGTACTTGCAGTGCGTGTTGTGGAGATTGGAAGATTGCTACATGAGCTTGTAAATCTTAAGCGATGACGATAGCCTTCGTACTCACGGACAATTAACGACGATACGAATAACAAATAAATAAGCCTTACAAAAGCTGGACGGGCCAGACACAGTCAATTTCGTTTCAACAAAAGGTCGACAAGCCTAACTCTATCGGGTTTTATCTGGACGAATTCTAAAGTAAACCTAATATATAATCTATGTACATAATATATAACTTGCAATATATAACCTAATACCTAACGCAAGGAATATAATATTTGAACAAGCATATGCAGACAAGATGTCATCAAAAGCTGCTTGAAATTGTAACAAATGTTGTTCTGCTTAAGCTGGGTTTTTATTAATAGAGTATTTTCTAACATTATTTGATCTGAAATGTTAATAACTTTGAATATTTTTTAGGTAGTGTGCACCGTAAAAGCTAGACATAGTAGTAGTAAAACTTTAGTAGTTTCTTATTTCATAAGGTGACAACACATTTTACGACGCAGTCGCAATAATTTGCTGTCAGTTCATTCGTGTGAGTTCGTCGCTTTCGCTCCACGGATTTGTGCGACGTAAGCGGGTGTGTGCGAAAGTATGAAGTGAAATCGTACAAAAAAGTGTGTGAAATGTTTAGTGTTAGTTTATATTGTGCTAAAATTCCAAAATGAGTGCGAACGGATAGCTTTGTTTTCTTTTCTGTCCATAAAACACTGTACAATTGTGGTACACGTAACATTTCGTACGAACGGTTTCAAAATGGCTGTGTTTTGAAGGACCCTTTGTCCGCTTTCGTGTGCTTCTTTCAGCATGGTAGTGGGATCGTACTGTCAGAAATTTGACTTGGAGAGGTGAGGAAGGTCCTTGATAAGATTTAGTGGCTTTGGTGTAGCGACGTGCAGTGGAAAATTACTGGTTCCCGCCGAAGTTCGGTGTCGGTCGATTGCTTTCTACGCAAGCGATACAAACGCTCACTTGCAACGTGTGAGTTTCTAATAACCTTTTTATTTCTTGGGTAACTAATAGTGTGGTCGGCGGCACGTACGTGGGCTTGCCACACGGCGTATGCTGTTATAATTTTAGCTTGGTATTGATTTCCTTTGCGCCACTCTCAGTGGAAGTAAACATTACGACAGCTTATTTTTAGTCATATTATTGTTATCTTCACGTGAACTGCACAGTTTTAATGATATTTAGTTAAAAAAATAAGAATTGCGCATCATATTTGTATCAAATATCTTAATTTTCGATGTTTCTGAAACTTAAGTCTAGAATTATTTGTCCTAGCGTGTTTGATAACATCAACATCTGTTATAGGGCGACCTGTCACCCATTTGTTTACAATGGAAATTCGATATGAGCCGAAATATTGTTCTACAATTAACAACATAGCTAATTGAATTGAATGAATATATTACAATTACTAAGTGTTGCATGCATATATAGGCCATGATAAATGTATTATTTGTCTTCTCAGTGGTATACATAAAGTTTAAGGAGATTATATGGGTGTAAGTAGCTATATATAGTCATATTTAAAACGAAAGCCAAGAAGAGGTGAGCTATTTAACAAACAAAGCTTGGATGATAGTTAAAGTCACCTGCCCAACATGGCTTGCATCTTATGAACAAAAACTCTTTTTGAAGGACACTGCAGATCATGGCCAATAGATAGGCTAGTGAAAATGAAGCACCCTATTAAAGTACTGGTTGTCCTGACCTGATATGAATCCTGGTACGGGCACTAAATTCATGTTTTGTCGGTTTCATACATTTTATATATTCACTTGCTCAATGATGAAGGAAACCATCATAAGGATTCCTGCACATCCAATAAATGTATTTCAAAAGACCCGGGATCTAACCTGAAAGAACTGGTTTTCCCTCTGGATAGTGGTGATCTGTCGGCAGTTACTCTATGTCAAAAGTACTTATCGTTGCCAAATTCATAGGCTCTATTCAGAATAGGATACAAAATAAAACTGAAACTGCAACACTTCCCCTGTCCGTCCCCTGTCTGTCCGTCCGTCTGTCACCAGGCTGTATCTCATGAACAGTGATAGTTAGACAGTTGAAATTTTCACAGATGATGTATTTCTGTTGCCGCTATTACAACGTATACTAAAAACCAGAATAAATAAATATTTAAGAGGGCTCCCATACAACAAACGTGACTTTTTTTTTGCTCGTTTTGGCTCGATATTGATAACGGCAACAGGTAGACACTTGAAATATTCACAGAATATTTAGTTATATATTCACTTTAAAAATAATTAATTAAATTAAAATAAAACAAATATTTAAGGGGGCTCCCATACAATAAAACATGATTTTTTTGCCGTTTTTATAGATAGCTAGCTATCCGCGCCGGCTTCACACGGGTGATATGATCGCTACCATACTTCACAGGATCACCTGCTGGGCTAACCTGAAGATTCACTGAAAATTTCATCATAATCTGCCCAGCCGATTTTGAGTCCATAGAGTACATACAGACAAACATTCATTTTTATATATATAGATGGTATGGGACCCTTAGTGGGCGAGTCCGACTCGCACATGGCTGGTTTTTCAGTACTAAGTACACTACATCCGTCAGGCCCCAAGGGCCTCAAAGGAGGTTCGAAATGTATGGAAAATAGTATATAATGGGCTTTGACGTTAGGTAATAACTTAATACTAAACTATGCAACAATGGTGTCATAGGATCATACACATTGTTTATGTAATTATGTATGTCACAGACAACCCTATTAGCTGTTGCTCATTAAAAGTACTCAACACTCATTGTTATTTGAGGTGACTCATGGAGTTATAAAAATATATGTCTCCTGGTCTCCTTTAAGAAATTACCTACAAAAATTATAAAGGTGTGGTGCCACTGTGTCCATACGTACTTCTTACAATATAAACATACTACATAGTTTGTATTGCCATTGTCTCATCTAGATTTGTCCTAATAATCTTATGCTGACCCTGATTTAGGCAACTTGAGTATTGTAATAAAAAAATTAAAAGAGTTGTCATTTACCATAATTAACATTCTGCACCAAATTGTATGTCATTTTTTTTGAAAGGATTCTAGTACAGTTTTAGCATAGGTTTACCCATTACATACCAGTTGTAAAGCAAAAGGTTTTAATCAGAAATAATTCTAAATGATTAAAAGAAACAAATGTTAACATTAACTATAAATGACAATGATGTTGAAACATATTTATCTTATCATTTATCTTCTTATAAATTATGCAAGTTTTATATTTCTATCCTCAATTCACCCCTGGATTCGGAACAACAGAACAGCACATATTTTTGCTAATGCACATTGCTTGGCGAATAATTTCCTTACAAAGGAAGGTGTTAACATCATCGATATTGAACAAAGGTTGGGTAGTGTGTACGGGAATATTTCTCTATCATTTTCCACTATCAAAGATTGAAATGAGAATTCTAAGTGTGTCCTTCCGAGTGAGGAAGGTCACCTGGACGATGTGAACAGTTGCTGTGTACACAGTGGAGGGCGTAAACGGGCGAGCAATATTTTTTTATTATTATTTATATAAATGTCATTAGGCTAAGATAACCCCTTCACATCAAGCAGGCATACAGCCCTACTTGTTGACCATTCGACGTATTGTTAATAAATGATTAGACATGGCATATTAAGATGTTGTATGTGCACTGTGTAAAAATAGATGTGTTTCCGCATTTTCATTGATTAAAACTCTCACACTACCCAATCGTAATCGAAAACCGTATTCGCGGTCGATATTTTGGACGTGGAATCGAACACAACCCGAGAAATTACAATGGAAAATTCTTCAATGCATAATTCCCCGCCAATCTTCAAATTTTGCAATCCAAGGCGAGAATCTTAATTTATTAAAAATTCAAAGCAAGTAGCAAATTCGATCGTACGACCTTCGATTTCATTCCTCCATCGCTGCGAGATACGGAGAGCTATTAGAAGTTCGTAAATGAGTACAATCCAAAGGTGACAGACATAGCTTTCAGGCAAGTTTAAGTGGCAATGGGCCAGCCGTATTGGTCGTTTCAATGGTGACAAATGAAAAGGGAAAATCCTAAAATGGAGGTCGCATGTTCGAGGAAAATGTTGGACATTGTCCATTGAATGAATTGTTGACACTAAGAAAACTGCTATAGGCTGCAACACCACGCTTATCATACGATAACCGTGGGGTTGCATTGATAGAACTATATAAGCAGAGGGTACAATTTAAGTACAACATAAAAGACAATACAGAGGGCAGCTGAGCTTACGTACGTTCCGCCTTGCTATTTCAACATTACTTCTGTAAAACTAAGCTTTCTCATAATCATACGAGTTTCGAATCCGTTCTCTCCAATCGTGAAATGTCGCCGACACCGTTACACCGATGTAGTTGAACGACAACCGAAACGCATAACGGCGTCGACGACATTGTACGGCTGCAGTGGACGGCACACCGACGCACCATTGTAGCTGAAATAGTAACACTTTTTCACGCACTTTACGAAAAACTCTTTGCAATAACGTCAGAAGTTATTATTGCCAAGTATCGTTTCAATTTCTTGTTGGTCATTTCATTACTGTATTTATTGCTTCCCTGTTATTTATACTTTTTGTAGGTACTTATGTCACGGGTCTTGAGCTCGTAAATTAATTGAGTTACAGACCTGAAATTTTATCATTACATTGACTGATAATAGAATATTTAATTAATATTTTATATCACCTCAATATATAAATGGGTAGGCCGTCAAATTTGTCACAATTTGACCTTTGATCTCTTGATTTATATTAAATAAGTGGTTGTCTGCGATATTTTCTAGTTAAACTAAATCGTTGCTAAGTTCTTAATTGTAACGATTTTCTTTGTTATTTTATATAACGTCTTTCTTTATTTTATAATTTGTTTGATTAAACCAATTTTGCTTAAATGCAACGCTATGATGGCACTTAAAACCATTGTACTGATTGTAACTAATACCTATATACTTACTATGGGATTTGCGAACGCTAATTATGTAACTTGTAAGTACTTTATGATATGTGATCACGAAAAAAAGCATTTATTTTTTTCATGCGTTTTTGTAACGCAAGAACCAGCGACGAAAACGAGCCTGATGTAAAGCGGATATAATGAAATGTCGATGTGGAGGGCAGCGAGTCTATATGAGTGGATAGAATGTTACAAGGCAACTTTGCTTAAATAGCGAGATAGCGGCAAACAGTTGCTGCCTCACTCTTATACTCAAAGTCAAGTCAAATATGATACGTTAATTTTGACAACCGACCTTTCAATATGCCGCTAACGAAGTGTAATTAATGTGAATCACTTGCTCGGTGGCGAAGGAAAACATCTTGAGAAATCCCGCACGTCCAAGAAACGCTCGAAAGACATGTGACGTAACGTAAAAAAGGTCTGGTTTCCCCGCCGGGTTGTGGAGGTCGGACGGCAGTCACTCCATATAAGAATCAGTATCCACGCCAAATCTTTAGACTCAGGTGGCAGAACCCGCCAATCCTTATAGACTAAGAAACAAGATAAGTCTGGGAAAACAGCAATATTAATCAGCAATAATAATATATATATATGGTTATCATATAATTTATATGTATGTATGTATATGTATTGTAAGTATATATATATATACTTACAATACATATACATACATACATATAAATTATATGTAAAATATATAAAATATATATATATATATATAATGTTAAGCCGCAATCGTGATTCTCTGCACTCCCAAAGGTCGACTGGTAGAGAATGCAACTAGCATTAAGTCCGCCTATTGTATCAAAATGCAAAGTGGTCAACAGAGTTTTAAATAAATAAATGGTTTAGTTACTGTGTTCTAGCTGTTGGTAATATTTCATCCGAACAGTTCGAAGCAGCCCGGTGTGAACTGCTTTTGTTTCCTACCATTTTGTCCAGGGAAATTGCAAAAACCTATTGTAATATGTATGTTATACGTTACCTACAATGGTAAAGATTATTCTAAAAAGGTGACAAACGAACGTACCATGCGTACTATCTAATGGTAAGCTGTTACCGCCAGTTTTGGGCACTCGCGTAACACCAGGGGCATCATATGTGCACTGTTGATCCTTCAAAAAACTCTTTTGTCTTTTTGTGTGAAATTGTAAATGGTTTGTCCATTTGGGAGACCTCCTCGAGCACTGCAATCATTAACCATTTTTCCTTTCAACCTTTTCATAATTTTCTCAGCATTGAATCACATCGCGTATTTAAGAGATCGACACAGGAGAACAGTCGTCCAAGGAAGTACCGCATCACAAAAATCCACAGCCAAATGAAAACTCCCTGGAGTATTGAATTAAACAATTTTCGTGGTCGCAGGAATTCCTGCGACCACGGACGCTGCAAAGCGTTCGAAACGTCAGGTTCAACAAAATAAATAAAATACGCGATACTTCCGTTAAAAATTGTTTAATTCAATGTGTAACAATCGCGAAAACCTAAGACAATCCCTGGAGTATTGTTGTGTTCCAACGTGAGAGTAAGGTTACCAGTAAGTTCTGAGGAGTTGTGTGTTAGCAGCAGTAAAGATACAATATATACTGCTACCACTTCACATCAGGACATTGTATACAAAATATGTTGCTAAAAAGCTAAGAATATCATTGTATAGATAATTTATCAGTCGACAAATCAGGCTATCAGAACCATGCAAATTTCAACTCTATTGCTAGTACATATATAACGAATGGCTGTATATTATATGCATAGCGTCGTTTACTGTACGTCTTGTAAATCCCGCAAGACTGGAACGAATTACTCTATGCTACCCAGAAGGAAAGAATTGTGATTACCAACCCAGAAATAAAGTATTGTGTTTTAGTAAAAGCCTTCATTAATTATTACCAAGAAAAGAAGTACAAAGATATTGTCATTAACGTTGCCTTGTGATAATAACGCTGTGTATAAAGACTCCATTAGCGATAACCGGCAAATAAGGAAAATATCCAGATTTTTCTCCGACCTTGATGTTAATGCGTATTTTTCCACAAATAAAGCTAATTCGCCATTGGCTATGCTACACGATAAGAGATTACAGTATTTAATTTTCTATGGTAATACGAGAGTGGTGATTTACTTGGCTATTTTAAAGCCAGGCAGCTCGAGCGCGAGACGAGGTTATCGGAGAAGGGCGCCTAGCGATGCGGCAAGTTAAAAATGAATCACTACTTTAAAAAATTTACGTAATTCTTATGACAACCGCTGTATCTTTCTGTTGTAGATTTTTTTTTGCATAGTTTTTAGGGTATGTTTGTCTATTCGCCTATCTGTGTCACAGTTATTTTGAACCATAATATGTTGGGACCGTGTCGCACAGTGTTTATTACTGTGGCCGCTGTAACAGCCAAAAATAAAAAAGTCAACAATTCTAAGGCGGTCCCTCAAGTAATGTGTTTGTGTTTTGCTTTTTTTCTACACTGTGAAACGGAACTGTGAACTGTGTTTGATTGAGACATATGAGTCACAGTTAGCCGGCTTTATTTTTATAATTCATAACCAAATATATTTCAAATCTTTTCTATTATCTCAATTTAGTCCTATAATATATTATTGAAGTTGCGATAGGCAGAGGGAACCGGGCGTCACATGATTTGGTCTTTATACACCGCATTCGCTACTTTAATGTTCATAGCTCTTGTCTGGCAGACTCGCCAGTTTTTAGGCTCCTGATATTCCCCCTTCACGATGTACATCGTACGTATAACTGATTATCTATTTGTATTCTGGGCCATATAAAACATCATTCCTACCTGATGTGACTGACGCATTCATATACCTCCAAATTTCTGGGACCGTTGGAAGTGACACTCGAGCGTTTTCTGCATATGACATTCATGAAGCTTTAGAAATGAAAAAAATACGTTTCGTCTCAGAGTGCAGGTATACCTATGTGCCTAGTGTATACCCCCATGCTTGTACAACTCGCTCGCGACCATTTCACTGAGAGGGACACGGCGAGATGACTTTGACAAAAATATTTACCTAAATATAGAAGTATCGATGCTGTAACAGTACTGCATTGTGCTTGTTTTTGTTGTGCGAGTCTTTGCTAGTCTTCATTGTAATGTCATTAGGCTGCTGCCACACAGGCATGCGTTGCGACGTCGTCGCGACTTTATTTATTATTAAAGTTTATCATTATATTTACATATACATAAAACAGACACAGACAATTATTGCGATTTTTGTGACTGCATATTCTTACTTCTGAATCCTTTGTTCTAGTCAAAACTATATTACGCATGTCGGCACTGGCATTCAATCAATTTCGGTGCTTTTTTTTTAATAATTGGAAGCACGGGGAACTCCTATCGTCATAGATATGTCGATAAAATCAAAATTAAGTAGCGTACAGCAATTTCTCGATTGATTGGGAAAGAAAATGCGTTTTGGCACCAAAAATCTTCAAGGTTAACGCTATTAATTATTACTAGTTTCGCCCGAGTCTTATTAATATACAGCAATGGTCGGTGCTTTCATAGTTTATACTGTTGCCTAGTAATTTTGGTGACTGTCCAAGTTAGTACGGAACCCTCCTCGGTGCGCGAGTCCGACTCGCACTTGGCCGGTTGTTTTTTCTATAGACCATACCGCCTATAACAAAAAACAAAATGACAAGATTCTAAAAGTCAGTACACAATGGCCCATGATGGCCCACGACAAGCCATTGCCATTGTTTATTTTGCCACCGACCGCTGACATGATAGCCCATTTTTTTGTTGCGAGCGAATACTTTAATTTTTGATCGCTCAAAATATCATTTGTCACGTGGAGCAATGAAGAGACTTATAAGTAGATTTATGTCTAATCTGAGCCCGCAATTTGGGACTTTTATAGTAGTTGTAAGCAGTATACAAATTAATAACCGCGGCTACGGCGGTAATTCCACGTCCATCGCAAATTTTTCGCCAGGCAGCAATGAGCTATTCACCATTGTGTGAACACCTACGTGATGATGGCCTACAGTTACGCATTAGCATGGCCCATCACTGGCCACTGTGTACTAAATAAACTTGTGCTGCGGCGCTGCCGCAAGGGTCCGTGTGTATGTGGCCTTACATGGTGAGGCTCATTAACAAAATTCGAAACACTTTCGCCAAAGTTAACAATTGCCGTCTCCACATAGCAGCTTTGAAAGAACGCTAAATGCAGCCTTTATGAACTCGCAGTCTCCTTTTACTATGACTCGTCTCGGCTATATGTCGCCGAGAAAGCATTGTCAGTCCTCGGTATAATGTGCGTTATTATCGTGCACGTCACTCGTCACATTCAGTTGTCACGTTTTAGACATAACGCGTAAGATTTATGTTTACAGCCGTAGTTTCTTGTTATACGTAATTAGCGTTTTTGTACGATAATATCGTTATTCATTTAACATTTGTTGTGACTATGTCGTGTAGCAAACAAAGTACAGACCGTGTGATGTGAAGCGGCCATCGTGGCAATTCAAAGCTTGTCGCGCGTTGCCGACACAACCCGCTGGAAATTGTTGAGGGGACATTGTCTGAATCTGTTCAAAAAGTTGTTGTTAGCGCGGCAACTTTTGACCAGACTTTATTCACTCTCGGGAACAACTTTCCAGAGAGTTGTAGACTTACATTATTACTACTACTATATCTGGACGCCAAGTTCTCCTGCAGGGTAGTACACACGTCACACGCTTCTTTATTATTCATAGCTATGTAGTTCTACAGTTTTAAAAACGCTAGTACGTGGTTATGTTCCTTTGATAGTTAATTCACCAGCTCAGCTCCCTGGGGAATTGGGAGAGGAGGCATTTGTGTTATTATATAGGTATTCTGTGACGAAGATGATAACGTTGAAAGGTTCCTATACATTATAGTAATCGATTCACTTTTAGTGTACTCACGTTACTTTTGAAACTAAAGACTGTGTAAAAATAGTTTTGTGGACGACGATTGATTACTGCGACGTCTAACAAACGGTCACAGATATGCCACTGAGATTGGAAGCAATCCGTTCGAGAGACCGGCACTTTGTACTATTTTGTACTCTGCTATGTTCGAACCTCAAATCAAGTTGAAACTTGGTTATTAAGGGTTTTAACATAGGTATGAGTAACTTTTAAAGCTGTGGGATTGGACTTTAGGTTATAAAAGTCAGAATAATTATAATAAATTGTGACCAAAATTCATTTTATTTTTACATTGAGTACAATATAAATGTTGCCATGTAGCAGAACCATGAAAACATTAAATTTAATTAGTCTAACCTTCGTTATAGTCTTTGGTATTAGAGTAATTCTCAATGTATAGTTCGTCCGGTCATCTCACCCACGCATTCGGGTTTAGAAAGTCGCTAGAGTCAGATAATACCAGCTTTGGACCAGTTCATTGTTTCAACTACAATAGGATTATAGGATACCATAGTTATTTTCACTTCCGCAATACGTTAGAAGTTTTTTTTGTATCATCATTTATTAAACTTTGCGCAGTTTTCAAAAGCTGGCAATAGCTATTGTAATAGAAACCCAATTGTTCGCTTAACTGTTATTCCTTTGTCCAACGAATTGTAATAGTTGGCGTATTGTTGTTTTCCTAAGAGTGAGGAAGGTATCGTCGGGAGTTGCTGCTTAATACATATGTGGAATATATATATTTGCACATATATATTCCACATATGTATGTGCAAATATCATCAACCTCGTATCTAACCTAGTGCTGGATATAGTCCATAGATTCCCAAAGGCGCTTTATCTAATCATAGGGGTTGATACTAAAATGCAAGGGGACGGTAAATTTCTTACTTCTTTCAGAATGGAAGCGGCACAGGACCGAATGTTATGGAAGTCTTAGGGGATGGTGATGATGTCAATGACGTATAGTATATCTATATATATATATATATATATAGGCAACGACAAAACAGTTCAGTAGGTACCATTGTCTCCTCTTTTTTAGGGTTCCGTACCCAAAGGGTAAAACGGAACCCTATTACTGAGGCTCCGCTGTCCGTCCGTCCGTCCGTCTGTCACCAGGTTGTATCTCTTGAACCGTGATAGTTAGACAGTTGAAATTATCACAGATGATGTATTTCTGTTGCCGCTATAACAACAAATACTAAAAAATAGAATAAAATAAATATTTAAGGGGGCTCCCATACAACAAGCGTGATTTTTTTGCTGTTTTTATAGATAATGGTACGGAACCCTTCGTGCGCGAGTTCGACTCGCACTTGGCCGATTTTTTTGTTTTTCGCTCATGAAAATATGGACCCACAAAAGTAGGACTAACCCACACCCGGGTGTGCGTTACCCATTCTTCCGTGAGGGGCACCCTCCAGGACCGGTAAACTCTCATGCATGAGTACCCGTTCAGACGGCCGCACGGGTTATGTCAGACTCCTACTGACTAAACACCGTCTAGGGATGCCTTCAGCCGGGAAGGCTTTAAAAACTTCATCGGAGGCGATCGCCCCCAGGGGATGCGGGGCACTTTTATCTCCTCTGTTCTTTAACTGATTTCTTGTTTTCTTTAGTATCAATACAAATATTTTGGAATCAGTAGAAAATTTAAGTTGGAAACGTGCAAATCCATGTATGTTTTCCTCGCGTTTCAATTTATTTGGTCACGTTTCAAAAAAATATTATGGTCGAATTTCAAGCACTACTGGGACGAATATTACTTTTATTAAACATCTACTATATGCTGTCTTTTTGGGTTTATTGGCTTACAATATAGCCCGGCAGGGACGGGAACCACTTATTATTAGAGGGGTATTCTATCAGATATTTCATAAATCCTATCAATTCCGTAAGCATATCATCGCCTTACCCTTACAAAAGGCTATTGAAATTTGATTGAAAAATGAACAATTAATTCGTGTAACCACTTACCGACTATAAACAAACCTTCAATAGGCTTATCCTATGTAATGTTTTGTAAAATGTGAAATATCGATCTACTAAGTATCTGTAGTTTATTTAAATCCAACCAAACGTAAAAAAAAAACCGGATTACTATTGCATGGAAAAGAGATAGAGGCATAAGAGTTACACTCACAAATCAATAAAACCTCTTGACTGCGCATGACGGTACTCCGCGCTCATAAAACGTGTTTTAGCGCCTAATTATCTAAGCGATTCAAGCCGACTGGCCAATAATGGGAGAATATTTAACCAATAAGCTAATAAGTTCCCCTATTTGATCCGCGATAAGAGCTATGCGATCACGACCTGTAACGGTGAATTGAGTTACTTCG
Source organism: Pyralis farinalis (assembly GCA_947507595.1). Taxonomy (NCBI): domain Eukaryota; kingdom Metazoa; phylum Arthropoda; class Insecta; order Lepidoptera; family Pyralidae; genus Pyralis; species Pyralis farinalis. The sequence goes on along the minus strand of OX382258.1, from coordinate 9,311,044 downwards.
TAAATACGGTCTCATCGGCTCTCCATAGGTTATTCCTCTCATTCATAAATATTTCCACAAGTATATGTTTACACAATCAATAGGGAAACTATATTGTTTGGGTAACATTTCAATAGGCTTTAGTCATCAATAGGCTTAGTGAAAAGAAGAGGTTTTCCGGTTCCTGCTGCCCAGTGACTGATACGACGCAGAATGTTGCCATATATACAGTGCAATTCACCGCAAACTTATTAAACTTGGTAAGAAAACCTTAATCATGAAAAGGCATCTTGCTAGTAATTTACGATATGAGACGTCGGGCTCGGACGAAAGGCGTAACGCAAAATGAAAATGATACCCATCCGTGTAACTTACGCTTGGGTGAACTACATTTCTTATGTTTGGACTTTGATAAGATGGCACTTTTCCAGCTTGGTGGCTTCCCTTTTTACAAGTTTTTATTTTACTTGCTTACTTTTTTTTTTATACTACGTCGAGGGACGTACAAGCATACGCCCCACCTGATGTACAGCGGGTACCGTAGTCTATCAACGCTTGCGATATATTAAGCATCGCGCGATGCCTCCTCTGCTGCTTATACAGCAACTTCTTGGGAGCTTACTGGTGACTCACTCACACGCAGGAACACAACAACCCTCTAGGGAGTTGGAGTTGTTATTTGGCTGCGGTTTTCTGTGAAGTGGAAGTACTTCCCCAGACGGGCTGCTTTGGTGCGCCCTACCTGTCTCAAAATATATATTTACCAATAAGCCGATAAGTGCCGTGATGTTAATAGCTGCGCGTTTTTCTTTACCCCCCGACCCGTAGCGGTCAATTGAGATACTATGCAAAATCCATCTAATCGGTACTCCATAGATTTTTCTCCATAGATTCGTCGCTCTTTTACTGCCGTTTTGATAAATATTTCATTTGTATACCACTCAGATGACAACAAGCATACGGACTACCTGATAGTATGCAGTTACTGTCACCTGAATACTTACAAGAGCAGGAGTGTCACTCATGTGTTGCCAACTCTGTGAAAGCCTCTTCACGCCTTTTTTGAGGCACCTGTTTGAATTGTTATTTCATGAATTCTCTGTACACAAAGGCGTTCGTGGCGTTACAATACATTGCTTGTTTTTTTTAGGGTTCCGTACCCAAAGGGTAAAACGGAACCCTATTACTGAGGCTCCGCTGTCCGTCCGTCCGTCTGTCTGTCACCAAGCTGTATCTCATGAACGGTGATAGTTAGACAGTTGAAATTATCACAGATGATGTATTTCTGTTGTCGCTATAACAACAAATACTAGAAAATAGAATAAAATAAATATTTAAGGGGGCTCCTATACAACAAACGTGTTTTTTTTTTGCCGTTTTTATAGATAATGGTCCGGAACCCTTCGTGCGCGAGTCCGACTCGCACTTGGCCGATTTTTTTTATAATATTTGGTCTCATCTTTAATACAATACCAATGGTAGCGGTATTCACTTTGGTACGCCTCGACACCGCTGCTGGTGTATGTATTAGTGTAAATAATTAATGAATTTAACCTTGATGGTATTTAAACAAAATCGTTTATAGTTCTTTTCTCACTCTTGTCGGACTGGACAGTTGAGTAATTATTTTCATATGAATACATTATTATACCTAGACTGTTTTATATGATATCAATGTACAATTGCGCCGTACACAAATTAAACACGAGACGAAATTCTAAAGAAATCTTGTGTTTCGTATCATACATACATTATCGAATAATTAACAAATAAATTATAGTTTTAATATTCCCTTATTCCACTTCAAGTTAACCCAAGTGATTAAAGTTGTAAAAAAAAACCGGCCAAGTGCGAGTCGGACTCGCGCTCAAAGGGTTCCGAACCATTATCTATAAAAATGGGATTAAAACATGTCTGTTGTATGGAAGCCCCGCTTAAATATTTATTTATTCTGTTTTTTAGTATTTGTTGTTATAGCGGCAACAAAAATACATCATCTGTGAAAATTTCAACTGTCTAACTATCACGGTTCATGAGATATAGCCTGGTGACAGACGGACGGACAGAGCGGAGTCTCATTAATAGGGTCCGTTTTACCCTTTGGGTACGGAATCCTAAAAACGACATTATAGGCTAGGCACTTAAGCACGTGCACATTTAAGAGAGGTAGAGCGCATCAAAGCACCTCTTTAGGGGAAGTACTTCCACCTCATAGAAAATCGGAGACAAATAACAACTCCTAAAACGTTGTTGTGCTCCTGCGTGTGAGTGAGGTCACCAGTAAGTTCCAATGGAGTTATGTGTTAGCAGCCGAGGTGCCATCGCGCGAATGATACTTAATGTGTAACAAACGTACATCGTCTTCTCTCAAGTGCTCTCTAAGTTCTCTCAAGTCCTAGGCTACGGTAATAGCTTAACATCAGGCGGGTTCTTTACTTGTATGCCTCACAACGTTGTATAAAAAAACACGCGTAAGTAATTTTTGAAGGATTTTGACGATAAAAAAAAACACCAAGTTAGAAAAGAACATGTCGCTGTATATATATGGCATTGAGATGTGAATCCATGTTAGGTATCCATGTACGTCAAGGTACGTGGATGAGAAACGCTTTATTACTTCGCGCTAAATGTGGTTCGTCAAGGTTGGTTAGGGTATGTAACTTATATGTATTTTGGGTCTAATTTACGTTGCGGCAAAGTTTGCCTGCCTTTATTACTGCTCGTAAAGGACAAGCATAGCTAAAACACTCTGTGTTTTAAAATATTAAGCAAGAACTACGTAGCAGACGTTGGAAATTGCAAGGCGTAAAGAGACGAGTAGGATTTCCTAAGAATTCTTATGTGTAACCTTGTGCTATGTTACATACTGTGTTTTTCGTGTATGTAGATGTTATTTATTTGTATATATAAAGCGAAAGTAGAAGGATGTAGGAGCCGAGGAAGGCTAAGACTTACCTACCATGACCAAACTGATCGTGTTTTATCAGAAGGTGATGTCAGGAGTCCTAGAAACCGGCGAACGTGAATTGGAAGACATATGAATGTTCAAAGTTATATTTGCCTACCCCGTAAGGGGTTTTGCGTGAAATTGAATTGGTTAACTTTATGGTATGAACATGCAATCATATACTCAGGGTGTCGGTATGTGAATGCATGTGCCTCGTTGCTTTCACACCATAAGGAAACACCCAACGGAGAATCAATACAACGATTTTGCTTTGAAACTCAACTCACCTTTACCGGTCGGGATCGGGAGCGGTGTGAAGTGGAACACCCAGCTTTTATTGGCTAGTTCACTGTCGCTGCATCTATATATTTTTCTGTTTACGAAACCCCAAAAAATTAGCAGCATTGCTTCACCGAAACCTTGAAAGCATGCGTCTCATGTTTTATTATAATATTAAGCGGATTTCTCGTTTGCCCTGGTCGACTCTGTTTCGCCAAGGCGACTCGAGTTTCATTGTAAGTCTAGAATATAGATCGTTGCGTACTGCTCGTGTTTCTTCGGCCTTCCACTCCAATCAATAGCGGTCTCAATTGGTTAGGTGGTAACCAAACCAACAGTTTACTATAAAGGTCTCTTTATTGTTGCTTACGTAATGGCTGGCGATAGTGTTTTGTAGCCAAAGTTTTAGAAAATTGCTTACTACAAATTTTTACTTAACATCACTGTACAATGCTGTGTAGCCTACTACTGTGCTAATTTACGATATGAGACGTCGGGCTCGGACGAAAGGCGTAACGCAAAATGAAAATGATACCCATCCGTGTAACTTACGCTTGGGTGAACAAAATTTCTTACGTTTGGACTTTGATAAGATGACACTTTTCCAGCTTGGTGGATTTTTTTTTGCTTTTTACAAGTTTTTATTTAACTTGCTTACTTGCCAGTATGTATGTAAGTTGTACATTTGGTTAGCATTCAATTTTGCGAGTTAATTTTGTCAGCACGTTCGATGAAGCTGAAATTTTACACTATGTCGATATGTGAGATTGCCAAATTTAAAACAATCACAATTTGGTGATGGAAATACCCTTGCTTTTCTATTCCGTGGTAATACCTGTCGCCGCTTATGGTTTTCTGTTTTCGAAATAGTAGAATAGAATGCCAACTGAGATATAAACGATTTCGTTTGCCATTGGCGTTCTAATCCCATTCAATTCTACTAACGTTTCTATAACAAAAGATGTTTGGGGCAACGCCATTCAGTTTTAAAAACATGACCACAGTATAAGAACACTTACAAATAGTAAGACACTATGACGGGTCATTGAAGATCAACTATAGCAATTTCAATTTTGTGGAACGATGTCAACGACAGATATGTACCACTAAATTCGTCTTTTCGGATTTATGTACATATTTGTAATTATCCGCGGTGAAGGAAAACATCGTGAGGAAACCAGCACATTTAAGAGATTATATTTTGAAAGACATGTGACTCCAATTATGAAAGATCTGATTTTTCCTTTTGGTCGTGGAGATCTGATAGCATTCGCTTCATGTAAAAATCAGTACCTTCGCCAAATCCTTGGGTTTGGCCAGCGGACCCCGCCAATCCTAATGAATTAGGAAATGGAATAACGCAAAGAAGAGGAAAATAGCAGCTAGGGACATAAAACCCAAATAAATCATATGTCGAAATAGTTTCAATTTCGATATGCGTCCAATATTTTCCCAATTGTATACTAAAGGTGAACTCAGTCGGAGTGGGCTTCCAGACACAGCGACCCAGTTTATTACCAATCACCATTTACCCAGAATGGCTTTTCAATTTCTCTAATGATCCCCGCCGGTCAAGTTTTGCATCACCTTCGTGCCTTTACGGATCGAATTCACGGAACAACGACATGTCTTGAAGTAATAGCGGCTTTTAGCAAATGAAAACTCCATTTTTATTATGCTCTCTCTTAAATTACGTTGTAGTAAAAGCCGAAATGTATAAATGGCGCCCGACGGCGCCTTTATAATTTCGAACATGGATAGTATATTTTATAATTAAATTGGTTTTCACTTTCCACAGTTAATGAAGGGCCAACCAAGTAGTGGTCATGGTCACTGGATAAGGATAAAAATTGCCTGTATTAAGTTCTTAATTTATGTTGGTTTTGCAGATTTTACTGCCCATTAAAAGCATACTACGTAGTTGTCATTTTTAGTATTCCGTATAATTAGTGCAACAAAACTTTCTGATCTCTCCTGGGTGTTAAAAAACCGGCCAAGGGTTCCGTACCATTATCTATAAAAACGGCAAAAAATCCTATCTGTTGTATGGGGACCCCTCTTAAATATTTGTTTTATTTTAATTTAATTATTTATTTTTAAAGTGAATATATAACTAAATAATCTGTGAATATTTCAAGCGTCTACCTGTTGCCGTTATCAATATCGAGCAAAAAATCACGTTTGTTGTATGGGAGCCCTCTTAAATATTTTTATTTCTGTTTTTTAGTATTTGTTGTTATAGCGGCAACAGAAATACGTCATCTGTGAAAATTTTAACTTGCTAACTATCACAGTTCATGAGATACAGCCTGGTGACAGACGAACAGACGGACGGACAGCGGAGTCTCAGTAATAGGGTCTGTTTTACCCTTTGGGTACGGAACCCTAAAAAATGATCACTAGTGGAAGAATCAGAAATAAAAAGAATCCCTCTTCATTATTAGTTTTGTGTTTGTAGCCAGACAGTGGGAGAATTGACAATGAAATAAATATAGGAAATGGCGAAATATGTCACGACATGAATGGCCTGACATCAGAGCATCTACTGTGCAGGTTTATGTTACTACTTGGTTTACGTTTACGTTGCTGAAATTCTATGACAGTTATGTTACAAAAGGATTTGCTAGGTGGTCAACTAACTTTTCCATCCTACTAATATTATAAATGAGAACGTTTGTATGTATGGATGGATGTTTGTTGCTCTTTCACGCTTAAACGGCTGAACGGATTTGAATGAAATTTGGCACGTAGATAGATTATGATCTGAATTAACACATAGGCTACGTTATTTGACTCCACGCGGGCGGAGCCGCGGGCAGCAGCTAGTACAAAATAATATACGGAATCCCAAGGCACCTGTAAAATAACATTTGTTACTCACACTGGTGGACTGGCAAGTCCTACTATATTCCGGCCGAATAAAGATATTGGAATGGCGTAAGCCAGTGATCTCCATTAGCTTCGATGGTAGTTTAAATAGTCGCATAGGGAACTGTTTATCATGTGACGTGTTGTTTTCAGGGAATGCATGTCATGTACACGGAGCCGCCGGCGCAATATCGCATCAGTCAGCCCCAGAGCGCACAGTGTGAACATCAGCCGGCAGTGTCGCCGGCTCGCCAACAGCCAGCAAAGAAACGCCGCGTACTGAGCCCCACGGCACACGTACACCCGGACACCATCGGCTACAAGGTGAGGTGAAGTTGTCGACGTTATTTGCTAACGTGTATTGCATATTCGATACGCTTCGATATGCTTCTAATATTTTCCTACACTAAAAGTGAACTCAGCCGGAGTGAACTTCCAGACATAGCGACCCAGTGTATTACCAATTACTATTTACCCAGAATGGCTTTTCAGTTTCTCTAATTATCAATTTGTCTTTTTAATTGTCTAATAATCAATTTCTCTAATCAACACGGCTCTCTACATCCATCTATGTCATTGAGTAGAACATAATTTTACGTATAACTAGTAGAATTTTACGTGTAAAAAGACGCTACGTGAATCACATGTGGATTTTTTTATACATCGTCGGGAGGCGCTCAAGCATGCGGCCCACCTGATTAAAGCGGTTACCGTAGCCGCTATGAACGCTTGAAATACATTAAGTGTCACTCGCGGGATGCCTCCACCTCTGCTACTAACACAGCAACTCCTTAGGAGCTTACTGGTGACCTCACTCACGTGCAGAAACACAAGAACCCTCTAGAGAGTTGTTATTTGGCTGCGGTTTACTGTGAGGTGGAGGTACTACCCCAGACGGGCTGCTTTGATGCACCCTACCTCTCTTAATTATCCTAGAGCGCATTGATAAGTGTTACTGTAGTCGATTGCCAGCACAGTGGCAGAAAGAAAATCCAATTACTAGTCAACTCTGAGCTTTACAATGTAAGATTGATAATGCGTGGCGTATCGGACGTTTTGAATTTAAAGTCAAGCGAATTACTCTAGCTCGACGACGGATCGTTTCTATCTATAGATCTAAATCTTATCTTTATAAAAATAATATTAGGATTATTGGAATAGTTATTATCGTTAAATTCGCAGGACGATTACTTCATCCTCTAATTATTTTCAAAGTTGGCCTCTCTCTGCTTTTGGGAGATTATAATACACGATGAATGGCGGCCGGTGTCCCACCGATCATTATAAGGTCGCTCGGTCGCTCACACCAAAGGTAGAGCATCAAAATATACGCGCCCGCGCACAGAAATAACCCATCATATAAATAGGGCAAGGAAACTCACTCGGCACGTGGCAGTTTCATACGATTCCATGGTTAATAAAAGGTGTGACTTTTGGCACACCGTGATCACGTAGCAAAACAACATTATTAAAATATTTCTGTGAAACCATAATAAGGTTTAAAGGAAATAAATCACCAACCAACAGTGTCAACATGTATGTATATCTTCACGCCAAATAGGCAGAGAGAACCGAGCGCCATAAGACGCGGTCCTTACATACTTCACTCGCTTCTGTGACATTCATAGCTCTTTTCATGCACGCTCGCCGGTTCCTGGGGCTCCTGACATCGCCTTCTGATAAAAAACGACCAATTTGGTCATGATAGGTTAGTCTCGGTCTTCCTCGGCTCGTAGATCCCTCCATTTTTGCATTGTATATCTGTTTCGTCATTCTTTCGTCCCGCATTCTTTCTATGTGTCCGAACCAACGGAGCATGCCTTTTCTTATCTGTGTCACCATGTTAGAACAGAATACTTTTTATTGCGCCAATAACGAATACATAAAGAACACACGGAAAAAGAAAACTAATGTAACAATGGGCGGTCTTATTGCTAAAGCGATTGGCTTGTGATGTTAGAAGTTAGTTCGGTAGTTAGTTAGAATATAAACTGCGCATGAGGGTACCCCGCGCTCACAAAATGTTGTGTTTTAGCGCCTCGGCGATTTCACCCTACTAATCAATGAGAGGATATTTTAACCAATAAGCCGATAAGTGCTGCGATGTTGATCTGCGAACTGGCGTGGTGGCATAAGAGCGGCGCCTTCTACTTTACACCCTGGCACGTAGCGATGAATTGAGTAACTACGTAAAACCGGACTCATTGTTTCTCCATAGGTTATTTCCTTTAATTGACGCTTGAAGACAAATGTAAAAACTTTATAACGAACGAAAATCTATGTAACATATGAAATCTACTATTGACGATCTTCAAAACCAGAATAGAAAGTACGCCATAGACGTTTATTTATCTATGTGTCATTACTTCCATTTTTTCATACAATTGAGCACGTGGTAAAGATGGACGAAAATCCATTACTTTCTATAAGTTTCTATTTTCTTTTGAATTTTTGAGCAACATAAGGAAATAACCAAAGTAGTGGCCAATACTGGGCTTTGGGGTGTAAGTCACTGTTCATCGCCTAGTAAGCCAACATCATCTACAATTGAATTTAGAGAAGAAGAGAAGGAAAATTCTCTCTATCTCCCCTACTTGGTATACCTTGTCTATCTGGGCTTTCTTGTCTACTTAGCCTAACTCGCTTATCTTGTCTAGCTCGCTATGTCCTTTGCCCGTTGCTTCTTCTGCATGTCAATGATATGTTGCTAATTAACGGCCAACATACGTACTGCAGCATCCGGGCCCTATATCTGTGTGAATAAAAGCCTCGATAGACTTGTGTCTGAAATACAGAGTGTGGCCTAGCCAGAGTATCCGAGGTGCTTGACTTAGATCCAATTGTTTGTTAATTAGCATGGTGTATAACGTGCCAGTAAGTTCGATTTTGACTACAAGGACGATAGTGACACGTATGTACACCACAAAAATTTCCGTCCATTTGCTGTAGCCCCAGAATGTTCCATTATACGCTTGTGTGACCAAAGAAAAGGTTACTTGTTTCGTGGCCAGTTTAAATATCACGTCATATCTCAATCAGAATATGACAAAGCGTCACAATTATTGGTAACCTATTAGATATTACGAAACGATTCATTTCGTACTATCTAATTCATTCAGAATTACATTATTCAGCAATTGAAGCTGACAACGTCGAAATTCAATGTCGCACGATGTTATCAAATATCGATAAGATTATATCGTTGTTTATCACGGAGCCGCATTTCAAGCTAATTCTACATGACGTTCAGGAGAGCACACCGCCTGATGAATAATGTAATGGAGTCAACACTGTCGCTCGGCATAACGGAGGTGCGGCCGCCAACAAACGAACCGTACATTTTCATGTAAATGGGTATTTAGATGATCTCACTGAACTGCGACAGAATCTACCAGATTACTCAACAATACCATGTTACTTTTGTATATTGTATCGCAAGATGAACAATCATGTGACCTGCCTGATATTGAGTGGTAGTTACTATTATATAAAATCAAATCTTATTGTATTTTTTCTTTTTTAAATTACCAGCATTTTGAAAATAACAATTGGCGAAAAACAAATGCAGAAAGAAACTTGTCAATATCGTTTTATTTTTTCAATTGATATTACAATCTATTCAGTATAACAATACAATAATAATGATGATGTCAAGTGATAAAATAAAAGAATTATACATGTGCTGAATCACTTTCAGACATATTTGTCAGTCAGATATTCATCGATTCTATAAGCCGTTTTACAAAGAGTATTTTTTAAGTATCTTTTGAACACATTATCATGATAGAACAGAAACTGTACCAGGCAATTTGTTACGGAATCCGAAACAATTTACAACAAAAAAATTACCTGCAAACCGATGTACCGTCATGCGCAACTTGAGGAAACAATTTTATGTTTTATATTGCAATACAAGAAGTATCGCTTGTGTATCTGGCTCCACCGCTGGTAATACAGCAACTTGTCAGGAGTTGTCGTCAGTAAGTCAGACACAAATCTCTTCCAATCGACACCGCTTTCTAGCGTACAAAAGCGAAGACTGACTGAAAGCTCCTTGCGAGCTTCTTGCTCGAGGCTCGTACGCGCCAGCTCATACGGGTGCAGAAACCTGTCGACTGACTGACTGACAGGAGTTGTTATAGATTCAGCCGTTATTTTGCGATAATCAATATTAAATAGAGCGGGAGGATGCTTAGGTCTGGTTTTTTGTAAGAAACATTTAGAAATTTTATAATTTCTTATTGTTCCTTAATATTTAGTATTAATCCTTTATCTGTAAGTAACCTCTGTGTTAGTGGGGTATAAATTATGTCCTACTTCTGTCCTTATAATTATAACTTCTCATGAGCTACCTGGTACGTGCTTTCTAAGTTTTGAGTGATAGGCTGTTTCAAAGCAGCTCAACATCATCAGCAGCATCAGGGCAGTGCCTCCTTCTCACAGAAAGTTGCAATCAAGCTAACAACTGCATGGAGGGTTGTTGTGTCTAGTGAGGGAGGTCACCGGTAAGCTCCTAAGTAGTTGCTGTGTTAGCAGCAGAGGTGGCATCTCGCGAGTGATATTTAATGTGTTCCAAGTGTTCATATGCTACGGTAACCACTTTACATAAAACTTAGTATATTGATTTTGAAAATGACGTTCTTTCAGACCAGTGAACTCGAGTTTTTAGTGCGACGTATAAAATTGAGTTTTAGCTTTGTTTATCCACTGGCTGGCATGATCGATGTGATGACCGACCTTCAGTATAACGCGATACCAACTGATGAGCGTCTGGCATGCGAAAATGAATATTAAAGCAACGTTTATTATTATTTCATCAGATCATTGCTCAATATTCTTCTCTATCTATCTGTCTTTGGTATAGGCCGAATTTCTAATAAGAAATAGCTCACCTACAAAAGCTACTTTAGCTACATCCTTTCGCAAATACAAAATGTGCAGCGCCACATCTGTCGCGAGATGGTCTCTTTACCGTTAACTAACATCTGGGGCACTTTTGAAAGTAACTCCCGCCTCGATGGTTCGCTTTGCAACGCAACCGAAATTGGACTGCAGTCCTTTATTGTGTATTCTTGCTTCCGGTTATCGGTTTTCATATTGGCCCGGTAATTGGAGTGGGCGAAATTACCGGTATTAATAATGTTCTCGTCAGTAGCTTTTGATATTGTTTACGAAATTGTAGAAAAAATAAGCATATGTTTCTTTAAAATTCTTTTATAATATAATATATATATATATATAAATATATAATATAATATCTTTCTTTAAAATCCAGAACTAATGTAATGATTACGATTGACGATGAAGTGTTGGAACAAGTGGATGAGTTTGTATATCTTGGATGTGCTTTCAGCAGGAATGGAAGGTACACCGCAGATGTGGAAAGACGAGTGAGTGCTGGGAATAGTGTGAACGGAGCGTTGGGAAAACTTCTTGGCAGTAAAAACCTGAGCCAGAAGGCACAACTCGCTATACACAATGCAGTGTTGGTCCCAACGCTAACTTATGGAAGCGAGAGCTGGGTATGGCAGAAAGAGCATGAAAGTAGAATAAACGCGGTTGAAATGCGAGCGCTGCGCAAAATTTGTGGCGTAAGGCTTGTAGACCGTATGCGCAATGATAATGTTAGAAATAGAGTTGGTCTGAAAGAGAGCGTCGGTGTTAAAATAAGAAGAGGCATGCTCCGATGGTTCGGGCATGTAGAAAGAATGCAAGATGAAAGAATGACGAAGCAGATATACAATGCAAAAGTGGACGGATGTAGGAGCCGGGGAAGGCCAAGATTTACCTACCAAATTGGTCGTGTTCTATCAGAAGGTGATGTCAGGAGCCCTAGAAACCGGCGAGCGTGCATGAGAAGAGCAATGAATGTTAAAGAAGCGAGTGAGATATGTAAGGATCGAGTCACGTGGCGCTCGGTTCTCTCTGCCTACCCCGCAAGGGATTTGGCGTGAAGTTATAGATAGATAGAGTTTCTTTAAAAGTTTCTTACTCTTCGTTATCAGTTCAGTTGAGGTCATTACATTCTGTTCAGTTTTCCTACAAGTGCGTAATTGTAACACTCGGTATGACTACAATACGTATTTTTCCGTATTACTAGCCAATTGGCGTTAACCGCGCGTTCATTTGACGAGTTTCCAATTAATTGCGCATTTTATAAAGGCACGTTTCAATTTGCGTGAGTGAAACCACATCGTTGATACGTTTCGTCAGCGATCTGTTTTTCGATAAAAAAAAAATCGTTTCGTAACGTCCGTCGCCAGCGGGGAGAAAAATAATAAACGTTTGCGTAAGTGGCTAAGCACGTGAGTTCTCCGGTAAAGCCTCGTGTCTCGGCCGGCAACGTGAGCCGAAGGAATCCGATCGGCGTCGGGTCTACATCTTTAGATTTTTATATGCCTGTTTATAGGAATTAGGCGAAAAATCTGGTATTGATAGTCCATTAAAATATTTCCTGTATGTTTATACGCTATCGAGAATTTTACTTTTATCTGCCATGTTTTATAGACTTTTCAAAGTAATGTCTTTACTTTTCTTAGTTAGAACTGCGCAACAAGTACATGTTTAATACCATCCATCAGTCACATTTACTATGACTACGCTTAAAGCAAGCCGTTGTGTTTTCAATTTATTTTGGACACGACAGCAGGATTACGCACATTAACCATTCTGTTCCTGTAGTTTAATTTGTGTTCTAGTTCAGTTGTTAAATAAAGGACACCTTGAGGTTATGTTTTGTCTTATAAAATTTTCTAGTATACGCGTATATGTCAAATCCAGCACCAAATCACACTCTTAGCGAAAAATTCGTGAATAACAATTTAATCAGCTCTGCCTTTAGCAAACATGTGATATTGTGCTCTATGATGAGCGCTGATAAGGTGTGTTTTCGACTACAATTCGGCGTATGACGCAATAGTGTTTGTTTACGTCGGGCGAAGTGGCTACGTGCATTTCGCGAGGGGCACGACGTTGCCAAGTCGTGCTTGCGCCAAATTTGGCTCCGCGATGATGGCTGTCGGGGCCCGCACCGAGAACCGCTTTTTGCAAGTAATGAGTGCTCCCCACCGAACTTGTTTCTGACTTGTCAACATAAATGTTGCCACATTTAACTTCGTAGTCGTATTTCGTGACAATATTCCGCTATCATCGTGACGCGAGTTTTGAAATATGGAAACTGTATTAACAACTTTTGGGTCGGTCGTCAGTAAACAGCTCGGGCGTTATAAATTTAGTGTACCGTATACCTAAAACCCCCTTAGATTTGAGTTCGCAGTCGTAATTTTGATTTAGTTGTGCTTCGATAACCCAAATCCGATTGTCGATTCAATAATTTCTCATGTGATCGCTATTTCGTGTAAAAATTTAGCAAAATAACTGGTTATTTTTCGCTTTTATTATTTCGCATCTTATGCGCCGTTGCCGTTCTTTCGAATTTTCTTTTTGCGTCATTTCACGTATCGTTGCACCAAAAAAGTACTCACGCGCATCAAATGTCGAGTGCTAGAAAAAAGTGCGAAGGACGCTTGTTTCCCGGATGTCATTTCATTACAATGTACTATTTAATTGTGCGATGTTGCTTTAGCCTCAAGTTTCCTGTTGATCTGATTGACTTGGAAAACCGAGAATGTTCCTTGTTTATATGGTGATTTGAATTTAAAATGATGCAACGTGATGTTTCCAACGCTGTTTTATTTTCATGCGAACGTTTCTCGAAGGATATGGAGCAGCCACAAATTATTCATCAAAATTGTTATTTACATTCGCCGCATATGACTTAATCTCTGTGTGTACAATTTGCAAATACATAAAAATATGTTTTTATTACATATGTCTTTCGCCGTAGATTTTGTTTTATATTGTGTTTGCTCTATGGTTATCAAAAGGTCAAGCGTGGTTGATACGTAGGTATTCTATTAGTGTATTCTTAGCTTTGTATCGATTGCTAAAATCTTTTTTGACGCGTTCCTTGACATCATTGTCGAATCAGCGAATGAAGGATCGTATTGTTTTGTTCAGCGTTTTATGTTGCATCGTGTTTGTGCAATGAAGATTTCGTGATGTGATGTGATGAGCGAATTGGCATCGGCGGACCATACAGGTCAGTAACCCGTCGCCCCCGGGCCCCGCGCCCCGCTCGTTACGTAACCGCGCTGTTGCCACACTCATCACGACATTGCCAAAGTCGAACTCCTCAACGTTTATTTGCGCCTGGTAAGCTCGTTTTATCAGCGCCCAGCATCTCGTTTCATATACCTGTTTATCTAACTGGTTTATCTGTAGAACAACTTTCTTGGACCAAAAAAATGACTGATCGTTCCATTTGCTCCATAATTTGGCAACGTCGTTCCAAAGTTGGTGAACATAAAGCCAAAATGTACAAAGCCAGCTCTATCTCATGCCGATTAGTCAGTGTCACAAACTTTCACCTCCGTGCACTATAGGATATTGTGATCTCCGGGTCACAAACGTTAAGCTTTCACGGTTGTTACCGATATGGCTTTTGTGCTTGTTTATATGACCCCATCAAAATGAGAACCATCAATTTAGTCGCATGTATGCTTTGTAACCACAAACTCGGAAGTCTTTGAACGGCTGTCTTATGAATTGTAACTATGTTATATACGTGTGCTAGGCCCTTTCTTACGTAGGGCTGTCTCCTACAATATATTGTAAATTTTTGTTTTATAATTTACCCATTTTCTTGACCCATATCGCCTAAGCTAAAGACCATTTCAGATGCGATTTTTCTTCCAATACTTTGACTTAGTTGGTGAGTGGTAAATCATATTCAACGTAGCCGATAGGGAGTCAAGGACAATATCGTCAAAAGAGATTTCCTATATATTTCATGATTTCAAAATCTCTTTAGTTTACTGGTAATCGCATACAGTTTAACATTAGGGGCCATAACGCTTTACCGACTCAGCTGAGGAGATACCACAAAAACTAAACTGAAGTCCGGTTATGTAAAAAAAATCCAACCTCAATAGCCTCAAGCTTCAATCGTAGGATACCTCGTAGGTGAGCTAAGATCTACTGACTGATGATTATCACTGACCTATGCCCATGTCCGATTTTTCGGAGCAAAACGGCCGAATTTAAAATTTAATCCAAAAGTGATGCAATTCTAATCACGAGCATTGAGTAAAACCTATAATAATCAATAATATTTGAAACCTGCCACTAACATAAAACTAATCTGTGTATTGAAAGAAAAAAACTATTGTGGATTAGTATAAACTCAATTTGACGAGCTCGGTGGCTCAGTGGTGAAACGCCCTGTTACGCTACTTTGACACCAACGCTCGTGGGTTCGATTCCCACACAATACAAACATTTGTGTGCATGAACATGTCTGTTTGTCTTGGTCTGGGTATTTTCTATATATAAGTATGTATTTACAAAAAAAAAATGTATTTACGTATGTTTATCAGTTGTTTAGTACCAATAACACAAACTTCGCTTACTTTGGGGCTAGATGGCTCTGTGTAATTTGTCCGACAATATTATTTATTATTATTTATAATTCCGGTTTATTTAGATTTCAACTATGTATTCTTAATGACCGTCTTCTGGTTAGTGTGTAGGGCCTCCTTGCAATAATGTGTCTTGTTCCATGAATTTCAAATTGAATCTAAAAAGAGCACAAGTCTACATTGCAGCTAATGAATTCCAATTGCAGTATTTCTATGCGCCATTGTTATGTGACTCATGTGTACGTACATGATTGTACAGAGCAAAGCTGTTCATATTTTCATACGAATGCGCGTCAACCCTATTCACAAGAGTTGTCCACGGCGACCCAGCTCCGTTTCCATCGATGTCAGTCGATACATTAACGACTTGCCCCGAAGTGTGTCGCCAGCGAACGGTCTACCTAGCGGCATACGAGGCTTGTTGTTCAATGATCAATCTTGATACACAAGTACTCTTATGATAAATGCTTAGAACTTAGTACACGTGGAATTGTGTTTGAATATATCTGAATCTAAAATTAAACATAATTGCGAGTTTTATCGGGAATATCATCAAGTCCTGGTTTGAATAGAATGCGTGATTTTTTTATAAACTTCGGGTGGCATACAAGCATACGACCCACCTGAGGTAAAATGGTTACTATAGCTTATGAACAATTGTATTAAGTGTTGCTGCCGCGATGCCACCTCTGCTGCTAACACAGTAACTCGTAAAGAGTTTACTGGTAACGTCACTCACTCGCAGGAACACATCAACCCTCCATTGATTTGTTATTTGTCTGCGGTTTTCTGTGAGAAGGTGGTAATTCTCCAGACTAGTTGCTTTGATACACCCTATCTCTATTAAAAACACCCGGGCCAAGACAAACAGACATGTTCATGCACACAATGTTTATCCTGAGTGGGAATCGTACCGTTGGCGCCTTGGTGTCAAAGTAGCATTACTAAACACTACGCCACCAAGCTTGTCGAAACGTTTCCCTCTACCGAACTGTCCAATAGCAGCAGTAGTCGAAATTATCAAGCTGGTATATTTCAAGTTTGTTTTATTATACAACATCTTCAGAGAAATCAACAGTTCGCCCATCACATGTAATATCGTTGATGTCGCCTATGAACGCTTACAATGTTATTAGTATTGCTTGCACGTTGCTAACCCCGCCGCTTCCATAAGTGCTCAGGATCTTACTGCTAACTCTCAGGGAATGACTGCGGTCTTCTTTAGGTGAACATAAGACACCCATAAAGCTTAGTCTGTCAATTATGCAAAATTGATGTTGATCTCTCGTTGATAAAATTTATAAGACATTTATTTTTTAAACTTTTGTTTATTAGCAACATTAGCGAATTCTTGCTTGAAGGCTTAATATTAGAATATATTTTACTTTATTCGATTAAGCCTAACTAGAATTTAGCTTTTAAAAACAAAGTTCATTGTGAGGACCTTATTGAGATTTTTCAATGAGACGAGGAAAATTGTATCAACAACTCCAAATTATAGAAGTAAAAATATAGGCTATTCATAAATAAGAGTGCCTTCCAAATTGGTTTTCTTACTAAGTAGGGAATTCGCTACTTGCATCTCAAATTCAAATTCCTTTATTTCAAATAATTTGTCTTACATTAAACATGGCCAGGGTCTCCTTTTAAGTAAAAAATATACTTGTGGTAGGAAACCCTGCTCTTCCTTATTTACATAACTAAATTATTTGGATTTCACCGTGCATGATTTTACTAAAATTTTATAAATTTAACTTTGAAGTTGAACATTAAAATCTCCCATTAATTTTATTTATTAGGTTTCAGTTTGCTCCATTAGTTGGTTGCGACGAAAATTTATGTAAACTCTACAAGGTATTGTTGTGCCCACGCTGAACGAGTCGTCTACAAAGCCTCTCTAAAATCTCACACAGACTAATGCCGTATATAGAGACAGCATATTTGTTGCAGTGATGTTTATAACTTGAGATTTTATAATCATTATCATCATCTCAGCCTGTATTCGTCCACTGCTGAACATAGCCCTGGTTTCGGTCCTGTGCCACCTGCATCCATCGACACCCTACAAATCTCTTGAGGTCGTCGCTCCATCTAGTGGGGGAGTCGTCCCACACCGCGTGTACTAGTACGGGGCGCCATTCGAGAACCTTTCTTCCCCAGCGATTGTCGGTTCTACGAACTATGTGGTCAGCCCACTGCCACTTCAGCTTGCTTGTGAGCTATGTCGGTTACCTTAGTTCTACTGCGGATATCCTCGTTTCTGATTCTATCACGCAGAGAAACCCGAGCATAGCTTTTTCCATAGCACTTTTTATAATAAACATTTTCATCCCACTGCTCAGGTAAGGGTCTCTCCCCCCAACCGTAGTCCTTTAGAGCATCAACTGCGAAATAGCAGGGCCGGTATTTTCAATATGCTGCGGTGAAAGTAGCTTTTATATACAACAAGATTGGCTAACAAGCATGTGGCCCGCATTAGATGGTAAGCGGTCACCGCAGCCTATTGACGCTCGCAACACCACGAGATTGTTACTCGCGCGCTGCCAATGTTGTGACCAAATTCTGTTTCGTCACAGTACCCAGTAATTTCTCTGCCATATCTAACCCTTCAAACCGGAACACAACTATATAAATGGAGCTGTTTGGCGGTAGAAATTGGTGAGACAGAAGTATCCATGCAGACGACTTTTATACAAATTATCCCTCTAGTATATACTGAACGCGCAGCAACGAAATTACACTCTTATAATATCTGTAACTCTAGACCCCGGCTAGTGTGCTTGAGAAGAGCTATGAATGTTGTAGAAGCGAGTGAGGTGTGTAAGTCATGTGACTCTTCCTGTCTAGTTACTACATAGATGGGTAAGTTAACGTTATCTGCAATTTCTGTATACGTACAGTTATTAAATATAACTGTGCCCTACCTTTTTTACCAGTGCAGTTTGGTAGTAACACATTGCACCACGTGCATGGTTGGCTTTGGCTCTAAAGATGATGGTATACCACCTACACCCTGTACAAGTCTATCGAACTTACGTACCACATATTTCACCTACACACATTTACGCAATGTAGATATATGATCGATCATGTATTATTTTATATTACGTAAGAGTATATCTTAATTGTATGTTTACCTGTTACGTTTATTAAAAAGATATACCTACTCAATTTTGCAATTAATTTTTGTGAACTGCTTAGTAAGAAATACATTAGTACCGTATTGTAGAAATACATGAATATAAACTAAACTGAAGTCAAGTGTTAGACGTGTATGGCAGTTTATTTCTTACATTTGCAACAATGCGTGCAAAAAAATGTTTAATTTAGTTATTAAGTAGCAGTTACTTTTAAGTACCACCAAATTCATGTTTTCGGATTTATATGCATATTTGAATTTTATCACTTGCTCGGCGGTGAAGGAAAACATAGAGAGGAAAGCCGGCACGTCCAAGAAATTATATTTTTTTTTTTTTTGGTTCTTTTTATCCCCGAGGGGAAAGGCAAAGGGATCTAGCCCATACAGCCACGTCATCAGTTTAGAACCATTTGAAAATCTTAATTCTATGTTCCAGCTTCAGGAACTGTGCTCAAAAAATACTTGGGAAGGATACTTCGACCCAATCAACCCAGTTGAAATACCACCCGTAAAACGATAGGAATTTTACAAAGTTTTCTTGATGAACTTATTCACGTCTTCCAAAAAGTGCATAAAGGTGTTATATTTGAGTTTTTTCATTATTGTATAATTGCACTAGCACTTATGTTACAAAACACTATCAAAATTGTCACATAAAACTAATTTACACTGAATTGTAAAAATTTCAAATATAAGAACAATGTCACTCGTCAAAAGCGCGGGAAGAAGTCCAGAAATTATATTTCGAAAGACGTGTGACCATACATAACAAAGGTGTGATTACCCCTTTGGGTTTGGAGGTCTGATGGCAGTCGTTCCATGTATATAATATAATATTCGTTATTTATTTCTTCACACGAATTACAAATTATTTTACATGCATTTTCTATAACTATGTATGCTAAGTGTGAAGACTGGCGCTTGAAATAGGTTGCAACCTGTGCTACAAGACACCAGCTCTTCACCCCCTGACTATGACGTTAATATCTGTAATGTATACTAATTATCAAGCAATATCTAGTGTACGGTGAATAAGTCATCAATTATATTTAAATATATGAGTATGTAAAAATCAGTATCTTCGCCAAATCCTTATGCTTAAGTAGCGAACCTCGCCAATTCTAATGGCATAGAAGACGGTATAACGTTAAGAAGTAGAAAAATTCAATACCTCTAATTCGGGTCATTGCTTCACAAAAAATATCATAAATCTAAGTATGTAATTTATCTCGTTTACAAGCGAGAGAGGGGATGCCACCAAAACATTTTTACTACTGCTGCGGAATCCTAAAAATGATGCAACGAATTCACCATATTTTACCCAGTGCACCATTTGGTAACATTTCGATATGAACTCAGGCGGGTATAACGTTCTCTTTCTTCCACAATGTTTTCGGGGGAGATGCAAGATGTGAAGAAACTGTACAAAGTCGGTTTTTTACCATGGTGAGCGGTGACAATAACCTCGCGTCCGTCGCCCACGACCGCCACGGACGGTGAAGTCGACCGTCCGTGCCGAGGCCATCCGTGTACGATCATGTTTCTAGATAAATTTCTAAAATTTCTAAAACTGATGTACAAAATTGCTCCTATTTTTATTTTTATACTACGTCGGGAGTCATACAACAATACGGCCCACCTGATGTAAAGCGGGCACCGTAGCCTATTAACGCTTGCGATATATTAAGTATCACTCGCACAATGCCTCCTCTGCTGCTTACACATCAACTCCTTGGGAGCTTACTGGTGACCTCACTCACACGCAGGAACACAACAACCCTCTAGGGAGTTGTTATGTGGCTGGGGTTTCATGTGTGGTGGAGGTACTTCCCTAGACGGGCTGCTTTGATGCGCCCTACCTCTCTTAAAACATCCAGATCAGGACAAACAGACATGTTCATGCACACGTTGGTGTCAAAGTCGCATCATTCACGACATTCAAAATTTACATTTTACGTAAAATTTTACTAGAGTACTACTTATTACATGGTACAGATTACTTACGGTAGTAATCTAAATTTTAAGGTTTAGCTCCGCAGCTCCCTGTATGGTTGTAGTGCTCCAGCGTGAGAGAGGTCACTAGTATTCTCCTAAGGAGTTGCTATGATAGCTGCAGAGGTGTCATCGCGCGAATCATACTTATAAGCGTTCATAGGCTATGGTAACCGCTTTACATCAGATGGGCCGTATGCTTACATGCCTCGACGTTGTATAGAAAACCAAAAACAAGCCCCGTAGGTCAAGTCAATTAAATAATACGGGTTCAGCAACTGGTGTCGTACACAAGCGATGTTTTCTGTATTTCAAGCGATGTTTTCTGTATTTCAAGCGTTCTTAGGCTACGGTATCCACTTTACAGCAGATGGGCCGTATGCTTGGATATATTACTCGAGATGTTGTTGAAAAATACATATGTAAATAAATCCTTAATGTTATTTATCTGATATTCGAAATTCGTTACTCTTTCACTGGAATATAAATTAATTTTCCTTTACACTTTCCCCATACATTTGTAAAGTAAAATAAACATCCACTTGTCAGTCGAATCGATTTGAACAAGAACTCCTCTAAATCTATCTCTACAGAAAGGCGGCGGGGGTACCTCAAGGACCGCCATCTATCACATTTGGACCCATTAATACATTCCTTTAAAATTGTTACGAATGTCTCGTTCCGACGATGGCATTCTTATACCCATTTCGTTTAATACACGAGTGAGGTTTATTCAATTTATTCAATTGCCTAATATGTCTTATCTTATCTTATACTTGGAACTGAATAAATGGACAAATCTTTGGTGTCATTGAGTGTGATCAAATAGGCAAGACAAGCAACATCGTGTGTGTGTGGAAGGCAACTATGTTAAATGACAATGGCGATACCAAGTCTGATGGTCTTTGGGCGTCTGAATACCTTCTCCTAATTTTGCCCTTTCTTAGACCTGTGAGCAACATTGTAAGGAACGCTCAATGTTTTCCAATAAACGTAAACTAGATCCAGTTGTGATTTGTGTGAAAAAGAAAATTTCCGAAACAATCACTTAATATCCAACGTAGTAGATTCCATTAGTTCTATTTTCACTTAATAAGGCAGTAGGATAGAATTACGAATTAGATATTTTCATACAAAGGGGAGGAATGAAGGAGCCGAAGAAAGCTGAGGTTCACCTATCATAACCAAATTAGTCGTATTTTACCACAAGGTGATGACAGTTAGCCTAAGCACCGGCGACCGTGCATGCGAAGACCTATGAATGTTGAAGAAGCGGGTAGAGGTGTATAAGGGCCGAGTTATATGGCGCTCGGTTCCGTCTACCTACCGTAGAAGGTATTGGCGTGAAGATATATGTAGATATATAATTGTGCAATCAACTTGCCTCGAAGATTCCTGTAGAAATACGATATGGCAACGCACGTCTCTTTGGTGTTGGTCTTCGTATATATACATATATATATTCAGATAAACCTTCGAAGATGACTTCTCCGAAGGAACGGTAAAAACAGCTTCAAAAATACTAAATAAGCGTATGTATGTGTATGCGTGTAGCGACAGAGCAGAACTGAGCGCGCACGCAGACAGAAAACAGCGACCTTGTTTTAAAGCATTTACAGATTAGGAGACAATGGAGGCTGTGCATCCTGCTACACTAGAGATTGCATGGCAATGCCAAGTGAACGTAGGACAAATTTGATACAATAGACGAACTATAGGATAATAAATATTAACAAATTAAATAGTTGCAATATGTTATCATTAAGTATGACACCCACCTTTCATAGCGACCTACTCGTAACTAGGAAGTGAACCTTAACAAATATAACTAGGGCGCTACCGCCTAAGGTGAAGGCAATACAAATAGATTTTTAGATTTCGAATAACGGACTCCTGTTAATTATCTTCTGTAGTAGGAGTGTGAATACTCCTACTACAGAAGAAGATTACCTCAACTTTCCTTTTTTATACTTAATTCAATTATATTTAATTTATCATCTTGCTCCTAAGATATAACTTTCTGTCGCTCAGCACAAGCAACATCAAATATGTCACATTCTCATTGCAAAGCAAACGTGCTTACAGGTAACAAACTGATTGCACATGGTTGTGAGGTTGTAAGCGCCGACCCTTCTTTTACTGTTTATAACTGGAACAATCCGTTATAAAATACTTAGGTATTATAATTGATAAGATCCTTAGTTTTAACCAACATAATTGCTTCTCTAATAAAGTAAGACTAATAAAGTTCGTAAACTAATAGTAATCTTTAAGAATCTCGCCATTTCCTGGATCACAGACAACTTAATCAACGTATTTCACTTTGTGTCAATCATTATGTGCTTATTGCATATTGATATGGGATGGCTCAGCAAAAATAACTCTTAAATCTCTGAAAATAGCGCAAAGGGCTGTTTTCAAGGTGTCGATATTTCGGACTTTCTTTACACCCTACAACCCTTTTATATCA
This sequence comes from Pyralis farinalis, assembly GCA_947507595.1. Taxonomy (NCBI): domain Eukaryota; kingdom Metazoa; phylum Arthropoda; class Insecta; order Lepidoptera; family Pyralidae; genus Pyralis; species Pyralis farinalis. Next base: position 9,287,891 of record OX382258.1, on the reverse strand, counting down.
AGATTGTAAGGATTTAACGATATGGGTATTTATCTATATAGGTGCCTAGAATATATGCGGGTACGGGTATTATTAATTTCCGCAACTATTCTTAAACAAGACGAAGAACTGATAGAAATACGATTAGTCCATTGAAATGTTTACATTTTTTTGGGGTTAGCGTGCAAAAGTCAGAGGTCGCAATTTTATTTTTTGGATGTCAAGAGGGGGTTAGTGTAAAGTTAAATCCATGTGTGTGGGGTCGCAACCCTTGCCCAGCTCAGGGGGTGCTGGATGTTTAAAACATTGAATAGTCATTCATTTACATTAAATTCAATCATTTAAATGCTTTTTTTGGAAAAATAATGGAAAGTTGAGAGAAAACTATGCCTAATCATTCGTATTAAGGTATACTTACTTACAAGTACTGGAGTATAGTGCAAGTTTTGCTGTAAAATCCTAATAAATAAATAAAGTTTGTAAAAAGTTTGTAATGGGAATTATTCCACGAAAATCCCTCTATCAAAATGTTTTAAAATATCCAGATTAAAGTTATAACGACCAAAAGAAAGTTTGTTTCCAAATATTACCCATTTTCTTTAATACCTTTGTTATTTTTGGTTCTACGACTAAAAGTTACGCAACCAAAGTCATTTACAAATTTTCTGTGCGACGAATAGTTGCCCGAAACCATTCTCAACCCTTTTTACAAGATGGCGGCCGCGGGACAAGGGGTGTGACGTACAAACATGGTTTTGACTTTACGCTAACTAGCAGTGAAAAAATCAAACTTCTTAGTCAACGCAATCAAAAGACACGGCTGTTTATGCCTCTTTTATGTGCATATTTTGACACTCGCTAGGGAATCAAAACCTATAGGGTTGAACCCCAAAAAGCAAAAAAAAAACAGAATAATGAAAATTGATAAGAAGCAATGTCATGTACCACAAGTAATTGAAAAACCGAAAATCGTAATTTTTTAGTTCCATTTCATTCCAAAAAAAACTTTTTGAGAAAATAATTTGCGAAAATATTTTTTTTATGGAACCCTCATAGCGCGAGTCTGACTCTCACTCGATGACTTTTTTTATATTTCGTGTACGAATGTCCGTATAAAATCAGTTCGCCATGACGAATGGATGACGTCAAAACGAGCCTGTTATGTTATGATTGTTAGTATGATGCTAATGGCATTCTTTACTAGTTACTATTGCTTATATTATTATGTAGGTATAACATGTTGATAACACTAAGTTTTATTTGTAGTTGGTACGTTTGCGTTAACATTTAGCATATTTTTATACCACGTATGCAAGCAAGCATAGGCACAGTTAATAGCAAGAAATTATGGTACCATCTTTACAGCATTTTTTTTTTATACAACGACGGGGAGGTTTGTAAGCATACGGCCCACTTAATGTAAACCAGTTATCATGGCCTACAGTAAGTATCCCTCGCGCGATGCCACCTCTGCTGCACTAACACAGCAACTCCTTATGAGCTTACTGGTGATCTCCGTCACACGCAGGAACACAACAACCCTCTAGGAAGTTGTTATTTGGCTGCGGTTTTCTGTGAGGTACGAGTACTTGATCAGACGGGCTGCTTTCATGCGCCGTAACTCTCTTTAAAATACCCAGACCAAGACAAACAGACATGTTCATGTACACAAATGTTTGTCCTGTGTGGGACAATCGAACCCACGAGAGCGTTGGTGTCAAAGTAATGTAACAGCGCGTTACGCCACTGCACCACTGAGCTCGCTGCTTTATCTTAACTTTATCTGCAAATAGAACACACTGTCAGATATGAAACGAATCTGTAGTCAAACAAAAGCGAGTTACAGATAACCTACTAAAGACCGTGTCGAGATACTCTTAGACTACGGTAACCGCTTGACATTAGGCAGGTACTATGCTTACTGACTACCTGATTATTGTCTTCTTAGCGTTCTCCCATTTCCTAATCCATTAGGAGGTTGCCGTTAGACCTCCATAACCCAGAAGGATAATCAGACCTTTCTTAGGTTAGGTAACACGCTTTTCGAAATATAATCTCTAGGACGTGCTGGTTTCGTCACGATGTTTTCCTCCACTGCCGAGCTAATGATAATTACAATTAGTTATATTTAGTGGTACTTACTAAGATTTGAATCGGGAATCTGTTGGTTAACAGGCCGTTTCTTCATCCACTGGGCTTTCATTGCTACTTACTGCCTGACCGTAGTGCATATAATAAAAAGGTTTTCATTAACAAGATTTGTGTGAAACTGAAGTAAGAAGTTTTCAGCACAGAAACGCAGAAAGCTGTTGTTTACACACTAACTCACAGGACGTAAGTGGCGACGGTAGCAGTCGTGAGCCACGTGGAGCTACCTACGGCGGGATGTTTGTCAGGGAACATGTCGAGCTGTATAAACATCCTACAGGAACAGGAACATTAGTATGTATGTATATCTTCACGCCAAGTCCCTTGCAGGGTAGGCAGAGAGAACCGAGCGCCATAAGACGCGGTCCTTACATACCTAACTCGCTTCTGTGACATTCATAGCTCTTTTCATGCACGCTCGCCGGTTCCTGGGGCTCCTGACATTAGCTAATGGGATTAGCGAATGGGATAATACATGGACACAGTGGTTGGCGGTACTCACCGACCAATCTGCACTACGACAGTTTGACAACTTCTGTCCGCATCATCTGTGTCCATCTCCAGCACCTAGAGTACTCCTCGGACAAATTTCGTTAGAATCCATCCAGGAGTTCAAGTACTACTTTAACACCAGCGCTCCTGGGTTGATTTCCAAAAAAGACAAACTTTTGAGTGCATGAACATGTCTGTTTGTCTTAGTTTAGGTGTTTTTAAGAAAAGTAGGAGTCATAAAAGCTGTCAATCAGAAGTACTCTCCACCTCGCAGAAAACGGCAGGAAAATAACTACTCGCTGGAGGATTGTTGTCTTCCTACGTGTCAGTGAGGGCACCTATAAGCTTCTAAGGAATTATTGTGTTAGCAGCAGAGGTGGCATCGCGCGAGTGATACTTTAATGTATTGCAAGAGTTCATAGACTACGCCAATAACTACTTTACGTATCAAAACTACGTCAGGTGGGTCGTATGCTTGTACACCTCACGATGCTGTATATAAAAATTACGATGCTTCAGTTGGACATTTTAGCACAAAAGTATATAATCCTCATTTCCGAAGAACATCCGTAGCTAAACATAGGTCTCTCACTTAGATTTCCACAACGATCGATCTTGTGCTGCCTGGATCCATCTTTACCAGATCGTCTGTTCATCGAATTGGAGAATGGAATTCGTGGGTTCCAGTTCGTAGTCACCATTCGAGAAGCTTCAGCCTAAACATAACATAGAGTATAAATATCTTACTATGAAATGGCATGGACGTACCTTACAAACGTGCAACTTACAAATTGTTCACCATCAGCCTATATATTCCCCACTACTGGATAGGATAAGGATTCCCTTCTCCCAATGCTTCCACCATATTATGCGATCATTCGCTATCTACTCGAGAGACTACCGCCCACTCGTTTACAGGGCATCAGTTCGTCCAGAGCGAGAATGCCTACGATCTTCTCGATACGCAGCGGGCTCCTCTTTATGACTTTCCCTGATCTACCATCATCGACATAACAGATATGACTGGCCAACTACCACTGTAGTATTCTGGCTTTGTGAGCTAACTAACTACTTTGGTTCTTTATCAATATTTTCTCGTTCTGGAACCAATCACTCAGAGAAATGTCGCACGCACGTTTCTACCCCTGCTTCTGCTAAAAAACCATCTCTTAGAGGCTTGCTGGTAACCTCACTCACTCACAGGACATAACTCCCCAGGAACTTATTATTTGACTACGGTTTTTACTGTGACTCTTAGGTTTGCTTAGCGATTGTCGTCTACCTAAAATAGTCGAAACCAACAGCTTAATGTGCCCGGAGGAAGTCGAGACTACTAAACCCATTCATAGACAAACTGCGGCCGACGCTGCTTAACTTGTGCTTATTATGAAGCTGACACACGCGTGAATTCACCTATATACCCTGTTCTATTATATTTGAAAGTAGATTTAAAGGCACATACAACATATTTTTACAGAGAAAAATCTAACATCTATTCATGCCAATTAGATAGTTGCGCTCCAAAACTCTAAGAAACAGTAGAAAATATCGTTATTTCCCACTGATTTCAATGAAAGAAATAAGCATCACATGACATGAACGAAACACGCCCTGAATATTATCAATGCAAAGATACTTTAACGTTATCTCGTTTGCGTTCTGTAAATTGGTTATTTTCGCAAATAAACTCGATCCAATCCAAGGAGATGTTTGTCACACGGTAAAATTCCGTGCTCAACGTGATCGGTATTGCTAACTAAATCAATATTTCAATACTCTTGGTGCTCTTGGGTGACAATCAGCCAGAGTTATATTATCTTTGTTTTCATTGGAACATTTATTTTCGAACATTTGCTTTGCACCAATCAACCATCATCTTCGACCTCTTGGGATGTTATTCTTAAGTTGTTTTTTTTTAACTTCTGTATTCAATATAAAAACGTCATACATTTTTCATACCTAGCTGTATCACGAAAACCTGTAGGCTTTATCCTGTGAACCTAACCTAACTCAATGGTCCTTCTACCGTCTATGTAAATATAATGTAGAGCCGTTGCTCTGTTTCCACAAAACCGAAGACAAACAAACTTCTATGTATGTATGTATATTCATGCCAAGTCCCTTGCGGGGTGTGTGTGAGTCGTGAAAGTGAACCGAACGCCACGAGGAATGATCCTTACACACTCCCTCACTTTTTAACATTCATAGCTCTTTTTTTGCACGCTCGGTTCCTAAGGCTAGGACAGTACCTTCTGATTACCCACGAGATATTGTAGTAGATGAGTCTTCCTTTCTCGGCGTCCTACGTACTTCTATTTGCGCGTTTTTTACTGACTGACGGAATATGCCTCTTATCAACATCGATACTCTTTTTTTCTGATAAACTTTCTTACAAACTTTTCTCATTTACAATTTATAAACCTTTTAAATTATAATTTCGTAAACTACAATTATGACAATAATAAAATCTTTAAGGAGTCCATCACCAATCAATTTACCAAATTAGTACACAAGATTTGCATTCTAATCACCACAATCTTCATTACTAGGAACTTAGAAAGATAACGATAAAAAATATTTATTTGTCCTTGGGCCCTCGAGGGCTTTCAGATACATCTTAGATGATTAACATAATCAAATCTTATTGTATTTTATTAATTCTTCGCCCGTGTACATTCCTATATCCTTAGCCACGCCGAGCCGTTGATTGGCACCACTATTCATTATATATTGGCTCAGCACTACGGATACAATTTATAAGATACAATGTTCAAGTGCTGTTGTAATTGCGAAATTAAATACATATTTGTAAAATTGTTGTATAGAAATATGAATAGGTAAATAGCTTAAGTCATAACATTTTCCATTTAACAACCAGAGGGACCTACCGCTAAAGATTTAGGCGATTATAATTGATATTTTTGATACCGATAACCGAACATTAGTCAAGTTTGTTGGCCTTACCATCAACCTTAAGTTGAAGGATTTTCCATTCTGTTTATGTAGACTTGTAAGCGTTTATATAATTCATCATCACCTTCGAATTCAATTCAATTTCACACGAATTGTTTGTTTTCGTAATGTTTCAAATATCCTTGCATACGTATTAAAACCTAAAAGGTGTTTCTAATAATTAGTTCGTTTTAAAACTGAGTTGATATCCTGGTACAGTGTTTAGTTATTTTTTTTAGTATTACATATAGCATCTTTTTTGAATGTGCCAGTCATTATAGTGAAAGATCATACCTTAATAAACAGTAGTAGTGAAAGCTAAATAAAAACGCAAAGGTGACTTCATTGAAGTCGACACATGCAAAATTGATATAACTTTGATTAAGTTATTTGTATGTTGTATATCTTCGTGCCAGATTTCCTGTGGGGTAGGCAGAGAGAACCGAGTGCCATAAGACGCGGTCTTTACACACCTCATTCGCTACTTTAACATTCATAGGTCTTCATGCACGCTCGCCGGTTTTTAGGATTTCTGACATCACCTTCTGATAAAACACGACCAATTTCGTCATGGTAAGTGAGCTTCTTCCTCGTCTTCTACATCCTTCCACTTTCGCATTGTATATTAACATCTTTGTGTTAGGTTTTTTTAACCGTGCTAATTATGTAAAGAGTTTTTAACAAAGTTGATAACACATGTGCCAGACTGGTGTCGCAAGTGTCAGTGCACTACTGTAATAGCTTACAGTCAGGCTGGCTGTACGGCAGTTTCCCACCTTAGTGATATAAAAAGGCCAGTATTACTAGAGCCCCCTACTTTTTGACGTCGGTTAACAAGACGATAGTACCAAACAGTTTCAACCTTCATAAATATGTGTCCAAGTGTTAGCAATCAATGGAAAAGTAATTGAAAAAAGAAATACATTTACGCGGCAGTCGTTTACCAATGGTCTCAAGGTGAGGAATGTGAAGTGGCGCGTCGCTCGTGCCGTTAATCACGTAAGTACTGATATCACAATATACTGCTTAATTTATATGAAATCGTCTTATCTATGTATTAGTACGTGAAGGAAAAGCTTTGAGTACTTCTTTTTAAGCATATTGCGCGCACGTAGGAGTATGTATACATGCCATATGCCAAATATCATATATATACGTATATGATATTTGGCATATTTAAAGTATATAATATGGAGAAGTGCAGAAATATAAAAATTATGCATAATATGTGTTAAAAATATAATAAATTAAACAAAATCAATCTCTTCACAGTGAAATACGAAATGTTTCTGCTTCATGCGCAGTCAAGTGATTCATTGATATGTGTCCGTATATATATTCGGTAGGGACTCTTAACACGGCTGAGCCGATTTTGATGACAATTTCAGAGAATTGTCGGTTTACCCTAACGGTTAATCCTGTGAAGTTTGGTAGCGATCGGATCACCCGTGTGAGTCGCTAGTTCATAATAAAGCACGTCGGAAGCTGCCTTGTTACCTTATTCAGGACCTGCTCTTCCTGCGATTCACCTCCAGGGAATCGTTACTTGGTAGAAGTATTCCTAAAGGTAGAGGTGCCCCGGCAGTCAGAGTGTCCGGTACTTCGCAGACATGCGCTGCAATTTCATTGAAATGCTGGTGTTGATTATAAAATTATGCGAACGGAATATTAGTAAGTGCTATGGCTGTTAAAATAAGATTGAAAGTAATTTCAGCTCGTGTAAATTCTCGAACGTTTCACCCTTCCGCCGCTCATGTGATCTCGCGGGATCCTTCGGTATGTCACACGATCTTTCAAAATAACGAAGCGTTCGTCCGTGTACGTATATTTGACTGACACCAGTAGGCCGATTCTACTAAAAAACTGCAACTGCCCTGCAGCGCGCCTGCAGGTCGTCACGTCAAAAAGTTCGCATTTTGACAATGCGAACATTTTGACGTTTCGTTAAGCGATCTGACAGCAGCGACGTTTAACGAAACGTCAAAATTTACGTATTGTGACCCACGCTGCGCTGCAGTGCAGTTGCAGTTTTTTAGTAGAATCGGCCTACAGTATTCTATAAATGAATAGAATCAATTTTTTAATATTTGGTTGGGACTTCCATAAACATGTACATATAAGCTTTATTATGATTATTCTTAAAAAAAAATTGAATGAAAAGTGCTTTGAATGTCACAGAAGCGAGTGAAGTATGCAAGGACCGCGTCTTATGGCGCTCGGTTCTCTCTGCCTACTCCGCAAGGGACTTGGCGTGAAGATATACATACATAAAAAAATAAATGCATATTCATTTGTAACAGAACTTATGGCCGGACTAATTAAATATTATTTTTTATTGTTTTTTTTTTCTATATATATTGGAGTTAATCTTACTTTTTCCCTATAAACTGCCGTGCGTTAGTTTCGCAAAAATTCGGAAATGCCTCGCCATTTTTTTTTTGGTACTACATGCAACATATTACCTTGAAGGTTTAGAAAGAATGAAAAACGCTCGAAAGTCGCAGGTATCAGCCACTGGCGAATAAAGCTGTTTAATTTCTATAATTTTCCTATTAATAGTTAACGTTGCGGTTTGAACTACAGTAGCGTCACCGCGTGACGGCTGCATTGAGGTTGATTGTTATGCAGTGTTTCATTGTGTCGAAGTATGCTGGCAGCCTGTATGGAACCGTTTGTCGCGCATTTGTATGCCATGGGTAGACGCCGGCCGTGTTATCTATTGTGTAAATGTGGACCGTAATGTCAATATAAGTATGCTATATAACTCTGTACACTACCCATGCCAACCGGTGAAAGCTGCCTTTTCGGACCAACACTCCACCAAAACGCAGCACTCATAACCGCATTGTAACAATATGCGTTTTGTTACTGTACCGCGGTAATTCGACCAAATTGGACATAGTTTTATTGTACACTACGTATGTCAGATACGGTTTTTGTGGTCGACTTTCCTCTAGTCACACTGTTTCCCTTAGTGATAATGTAGACTTTATTTTGATTTGCTTAAGGTCCAATTTGAAAAAACGATGGCACTAATAAAGTTAATCGCGCAGACGTATATTTATCTTTAGTGTTTTTGTATTATTACACCCTTTTGTCACACATGTCAGTTTGCTACAGTAATCATCATTTCAGCCGAAGAACATCCATTGCTGAAGAATATAGGCCTCCCCTTTCGATGTCCCCTATGATCGGTCTTGCATCCATCGCTACAATAATATTTGACTTCGCGGTCCGAATATGACGTCATAAAATTGTATATTCCTGGCGCGAATTCAATCTATGCGAAAATTTACCTTCCATCTTTTTATCCATCATTATTTTCCTTTTAACATAATAGTTTTCTATTTAATAGTACAAGACTGAACTAGTTGCATATGATATTAATCAATTATATGGTATTGTTATGAGCGTAGTGAATATACCAAACAGTGGGTTAACATCATATTGTTTCAATAAATTATCAATTTGCACTTGTTATGTTTTCTATACCAAAGAACAGTAATGGCCTAGCTAGTTGATAAAGAACCAACCTATTAATCCGCTGGTCCTGGTTCGAACCAGTAAATTCATGTTATCGTATTACAATTACCAATAGACCTGCGAATACAGGCAAAGGGAATATACCCCCCTATAAATAGAGTTGATTAAAAGTTTTTCATATTCTGTACGTGGTCATGTGGACTTCCCAAACAAACTCTCTGTATCATTTATTACTTAACACAAACTGTTATGCCAGATTTTTGTGTGGCAGACTGGCGGCACTCATACGGCAGAACAGCAGAAAGGCTTCATATCGTACTTAAAAGAAAATTTCCCACCAATTAAAAAGTTCGATGTGCTTTCCATAATGGACAACATTTGGTTGCAAGAAATTTTAGTGAACGACGTTTCAATCGCCGCCGCAACATGTCACCAAGTAACAAATAAAATCAGAAATAGATTTTTGTAATCACTTTTGTGCATTGGCCACGAAAACACTAATGAATATTAAAGCATTATCTGATATTGTAGAGCAGAGTTTCTCAAAGTGGGGTACGCAAACCCCTAGGGGTTTGACGAAAATTACTTCTGATCTTTTTGCCACTGTGTTTGTTAAATATATTGTTGAGAAACCCTGTTGTAGAGGATTAAACTACAGCTCGCACTGACAGGAATATAAGATAAACATATACAAACTAGTTTATCCCCCTCGTATAACGGAATTTGTACTTACCGAACAAGTTAGAACAAGAATCAATAATTTCAGACAGGATTGCACAAGTCACGTTGTTTAACAAAAAAACTCTAGAGCTCGCGTGGTACCAACGAAAACTATAACTAATTATTTATTTTATGCTCAACAATTAAATTTAACAGGATTACGATCTTAATAGTGTATTCAGTTGGTAATTGGTAGTTGGGAATGAAAATCCATTCAGGATTTATGTACTTTAATTGAAATATTAGAAAAATGCAAATCAGCTATCGCCCTAAATCTTTAACACACCCAATTTTCTGCAGGCCCTTTACCGCTCTCCTGTAGTCCCCGCAAGGGGCATTGCCACTGACATTGAATAACATTATTTTACTCGTAGAATAGCAGTTAGCACTACATGACGTAGCTAAACGTCCTCACCTTGTCAAAAATTTCGCGCGTCCAATGCTGAACATTGTTTTCCCCAGACGTGCGCAACTGTCTCTTTTGTGTATATGTCGCAGGAAAATTGGAATTTCACGAAATTCCTAGAGATAATACGAAATCGCGGCAGAAGTTGAATAATCTTTTCTATTGCGTCTTCTTATTAAAAAATATCTAATGATATGATAAAGTACTAACATATTTTCATTGACACATCGTTTCAATAAGTATAGACCGATATAAAATAAAACAAAATTGAAAAGCAACTAATGGAGAAATTTTAGAGAAAATTGCATTTTGTTTCGACCACCATGTCCAGTTAAATCATGGAACTCTGCGAGACTACCAAAGTAATCTTCTGTTGAAATAATTACAACAGCTGAGTCTGACACAGTCGGAATCAAATCTTTTAGTTGACCAATACTCATTACATTATATTTAGTTCCATATTCAAGTGTCTTACGAGATTCATTCAAAATAGGTGTCGATTTATATTCATCAACGAGCTTTATTACATTTTGATGTTTTCTGCAGGCTATCTTTCTCTCTCTTCGATATTTTTAATCAATTTAATCACTAAAAGTAAGTTAGTATTTTGTCGTATCACTAGACATTTTAAGCAAGAAGCATTTAAAGAAAAATGTATTTGACATCTACCGTGATTTGGTGGTATCCCTAGGGATTTTGGGAAATCTCCGATATCGTCATTTCCCTACTACATATTTTCCTTACGTATCAATATTTTTATTTGTAACATCATCACAGCCATAGACGCTTGCGACATTGCTCATAACCAGGAATTCAGGTTCATTTCAGGACGAGGTTCATTGTGTTTTAGTAGGTCATTTCGAATCGGTCGTTTTATTAATTTTACACACTGTTAAATAACTTTACTATGTCATACGTGTTTTCTGACGTGAATCGTCCAATGCGACTGCATTGACAGAGTGCATTGCTCCCTAGAACGCAAATGTTTGCCTATTTGCTAAGTTCTAGATAACAATTGACTCGCGCCTGTCTCGCGGCGTTAGAACAAGTCGCGGCAAACAATGAGTAATGGTTTTTGTGGTAGTTTGTGGGTTTGTGTCATGTTTAAGACCTACAGAATAGGTTCCTATATGTCAGACTGTTGTAACATGACCTGTTCTGTGTGCTAATACAATAATATATGCTTTTGGAACCCTATAGTAAATAAATATGAGTCGTGAGTACATAACATTTTTGCCAATCATAGGAATTTATATTACTTATAGATTATATTCGAGTTCAATATGTCTCTGTTTCGCAAAACAATACATAAAATAGCTTTTCAGTATTCATTCTATCTATCTATTTATATATTCAAGGTGCCTTGCGGGGAAAGTAGAGGCCCCGTGCGCCACTAGAACTGGTCCTAACACATTTTGCTCGCTTCTTTAACATTCATAGGTTTTTTCATAGTGCTTCATACTAAACTTATTTATCTTCACTCACATTTTAATTTTTCCTACTAAGGTGGCAATAGAAAAACACTTTTCTTACTTGTGTTCTGAATGTTAGTACCGTGTATTTTTACTTTCGAGTTTTTATACCAATTATTAGTAGACAGGCAATCTAATGTTTATAAGGACCAATAAAAACTTTCTCTTGGATATATTTCACAAACTTCAAAGACAACGATTAAATCGTGTAGAACGCGCAAACTCACAAATAATTCGTTCGATTTCAAGCCTTCTGCGTTTCGTTTAAGGTGTATTATCCGCTGTCCAACTGTCAGACAGACGTAAGTAAAAGCGAGTGATCGATGTTTCCTGCATTATCTCTGTATCAATACTCGTACATCGAATCTGGATCGCTTAACGAGCGTATTGTGAGTCAATGCGCGAACGCATACAAATGTCTCGATAAGCGTGTTGGGATTCCGACTAGGGTAAAACTTTTTATGAACACACTTACTATATTTATTACCGTGGTGAAGTGTGTAAGGACCGCGTCTTATGGAGCTCGGCAGTCTCTGCCTACCCCGTAAGGGACCTAGCCTGAAGTTATACATACATATTTATTACCGTTTATGTGTGTAAGCTAGTATCACGTGTTTAATAAATTGGATGTCGGAATTTAGAGTGAATTCAGATAGATAGCTTGTATCAACACACAGTTGGAAATAGGCCTTGCCTAAAGCTATCCGCGCTATGCAATTCTTTGCTTCCCGCATTTATCTAAAGGGTTGTGTACCAATGCTTCGTGGTTCTACATCCGGCCACCACTTGAGGACATGTAACCATCTCCTGTTAATTTATCTTATACGGCTATTTTGTCAACTTCGAATTTTCTCACTGCGAATTCTATCCCCTAGATCAGTATTCGCAAACTTTTTGTGTTCAAGGTACACTATGAAGAAAATAACCTGTGCAGAACCAATGGGAATGATATTACATAGATAGTAAAGTAGAACGCGCAGCTGTTATTGGCTAGTTCGCGGATCAACATGGCGGCACTAATCTTATTTTTGGTTAAAATATTCTCCCATTGGTCAGCATTTTTGTGAGCGCGGGGTACAATTAACGCGGAGTCGGTTTATTGGTTTGTGAGGTGCATGTACCATATCAAGAATTTTATCAGGAAAATTAATTTTTTGTTTAATATTTATTTATAATTAATATTAATATATCATGAAAAAAAGTTAATAAGAAATATGAGCTTGTTTAACTGAGCCAATATCGATGATTCTTAATATTGTATTAAAATTAACAATATGTTTGTTTATCATTTTAAAGTTTTACAGAAACAGATAAAGATCCTTATATGACACGGTCGTAACGTCAAAACCATGATTAGCGTTATGTCACAAAGTATTTTTTTTATTTCAATTAATTCCATCCAAATGAACACAATTCCCACAGCGTATAATCCCAATTTCCTCTAAAGAGTCGCGTGCCTCGGACCGTTCAGCCAATCAGATTTTCATTGGCACTACATTATTATGCATTGGATGGAAGCCCGTCCTTACTACGACCGTTACTCGAACCGAAAACATTTCGAATAAAGTAACTCGATTCGAATAACAATTACTATTGCACATCTCTACCGTCCGATGTTTACTACTGCTTTGTATTCGCTGGCGTATCCATCACCCGTGTTTTATTCATAATCCAGCGCGGGCAGTTAAATTGTTTTTTACTCAACTGGGATATTAGGGTTTGACAATGTAAATTTGAATCGTAAGGGTTCGGTGTGTAGATATAATGTAGAATAAATACTAAAAACCCTTACAATAGTCTGCTCTATCTGTGTGGATTAATGAAACTACAATGTATTCTCTGTATAGTATTATTAGATCATAAATTTTTGAAAGATACTTCAATTGTGACAGATATCCATCAAAGCCATTAAATAGAATAGAACCTATCATAATATTTACCACCACATTAACCCTTACTCATCCCACGGCAAGGATACGGGTCTCCCTTCAACCGAAGTGGTTCAGAGCATACTCCACTACGCTGCTCAAATGCGCATTGGCGGAGGCCAGTGTTATCAAGCCGCCCTAGGGCCACTGACTTGGCTTAACGACTGTTATCTATCGACAACAGCCGGGACCGACGGTTTAACGTGCCCTCCGAGAAACTCGACATAGATAAACCCATCCATAGACAGGCTGCGGTCGACGTTGCTTAACCTGTGTGTTCGGTTAGAATGACACGCCATCAAGCTCTCTAATGTATGTAAATTCAATTAACAGCTATTAATAATATTTAATAACTGTTAATTGAATTTACTATATCCTCGTCATTTTAGCAAATCTCATATAATCGCCGTTATTTAAAGCTCTTATGTGTTACCTCTTTGAATGTGATTGTCTCGATTAGAAACTCAAATAATCGATATATCGGAGTCGTTTGACGTCTCGTTCAATAGTGATATTCTGAGGTCATCGTCCGTCCCTAAACGCCCGCCCGCCTATACGTTATCATTTACATTATAGATTTTCAATCATTTGTGTCTTAGCAGTATATTTTCTTTTTTACGTATACAAATGTATGAAATTTATTTATTTAATTATCTTCGGAATCGATATAGACCACTTTGAAAATCCATAAGTCACATACTCAATTATTAAATAACACCACAAAAAGAAGAAAAGAAACAACAATGAATTAAATGAAAAGGTTTCTTTTTCGCATGTCCTCAGTGAGTCATACCCTTTTTTCGGGTTTAAAGCGTCCTTTAGAATAACGACCTTCTGTTTTTGGTAACATTGTAGTTAAATTATGTTTAAAATGCTTTAAACTCTGCTGAGACTAAATATCATATAATAATTTATATCCGAAAACTGATTATGTTAAATTTTATTAATTATTGTTTCAATAAAGAGCTGTCTTTCAGAAAACACCGTGCCGCCAATAACATCGCGTCTATTTCCACTAATTGTTTTTCCTTTGTTTCAGGTAAACAACCATTTTCATTTCCAGAAACGTCCATTGAAATATGAGACCTGTGAGTTAACTATCCTTATTACTTTGTGTAAGTATTGTTATTTTCAGTATCAAACGTCTTCTGTTACATTGATACCAGGCTTGAGTTATAAATAATCGAGTTTCCACGAGTGGAACGTTTTTTACAAAATATGCGAGTGAAGTTTTGGTGTTTGTGTGTGAAAGTGAATTTTATTGCAGTGGAAACTCATCATGCACGTATTTACAGGTCGGTTATCAAAGCTGGCACGTACTACATTGACACCAGCCATGCAATTCCGTAAGAGCAAACATCCTTACATCCTCGGAAACATCGGCTGTTATAGCCTTGAACACAAAATTGCAATTCCTTAGCATTGCTTTTCATGGTTGTGCGACACTAGCACCGTAAGGCTGCGTTTGGAATTAGAATTCTACAAGGCAAACAGCCTCGCGTACGCTTACGGCCTTATAGAATACCAAATAAAAAGCCGTGATCGCAGTAGACGATGTCAAAGCTGTGACATCTGTGATCACAGCGACGCACACAGCCATTACGAGTCGCTTAGAGAATTGCATGGCTGGACGCGGGTGTCTGTGAATTAAGAGCACGGTATGACGTTTCGTCATCAAGTGTGTCTGTCTCTCTTGTTCCTATAAATAAAAAAAAAAATTGAAGGCCCATTGTCTTGACAGATTTTTATTTATTTAATTTTAATTAAATTATGCCTCTTTGTCGTACTCCTACATCTATGTAGCGAAGTTTAAAAGTCTATCAATTTATGCACATGTAAACTCAAAATCGTTTGAAGTGAGCAAAAGAATATAGAAGTTAAAAATATAGAGCATGCCAACTGAAATGCAAAACGAGGCCAGTTATAAACAGGAGCGGATGTGTCCTCGGCACAGGCATATTCAGCTTGTATCGCTGCATAATGAACTTAAGTGTTCGTTCATTGAGATTTTATTACAGCCAAGTAATAAAGTTTACGATATGCGATCAATACACTCGGATGAATAGTAGAGTTATAATGACATAGCTTTTAGGTGAGATTTCTGTCTATGTCTTCACGCCAAGACCCTTTATAGGGAAGCATAGAGCACCAAGCGCCACATTACTGACCCTATACACAAAGGTGTGAAGAGATTTTTACAAGGTCGAGAGCGCACAAGCGACGCCCCTGGTATTGCAAGGGTCCATAGGCTACCTACCGTAACTGCTTATAATCAGGCAGGCCGTAAGCATTAAGCCTAAGGATTTGGCGACTGCCATCAGACCTCCACAACCCAGAGGGAAAATCAAACCCTTCTTTGGTTAGTACACATTCACACGTCTTTTGATATATAATTTCATAGACGTGCGGGTTTTCTCACGATGTTTTCCTTCACCGCGGAGCAAGTGATCATTACTAATATGTACATAAATCCGAAAATATTAATTTAGTTTTACATGCCCACGTCAGGATTCGAACCGGGAATCAGTTCGTCAAGAGGCCTGGTCTTTATCCACTAGGTTATCACTTCTCCCCACCCGTTGATATTATTTTCATTAAATGTGTAGTATTTTTTTTATTGCCCAAAAGTATGAATGGTACCTACTGCGACGGGCGGGCATCTATTTTTTAACGTCAGTAACATACCCGTACCTAGTTCATCAGACAATTCGTAACAGACATCATTAAAATTGAATATGTGTGATTTAAACTAGTGGCCTTGCTAAAACATGTTTTTATCTTGTGACATTTATCATCTTGCAATTTATAACATTGTTTATCTCAAATGCATATATTTCGAAACACGTTTCACTGACAATTTGAAATTTGTTCCTTTTTTAAATTGAAGAACAAGCCACAATTTGTTATTTTCATTTCCAGTAGTAGATGTCCGTTGTACATATTAGTTTCTCCTTGGTCTCCCCCCTTTTCTCCCCTTTACCTCATACGTGATGTCGATTAAAGAAAAACAGAAAATGGAATCACGTAACAACGTGATTCAACATTTCTTTTCTCACCCTGTTCTACCTCCCCTCATAAATTAATTAGCTTTGAGGTAGGTAATGAATACTCGTCATTTGGCTGCGGTTTTCTATGACGTTCTCTTGTAATACACTTAACATCAGATGGGCCGTATTTTCCCAAATTTCCTATCCTTACAGCGATTTGGCTACATTGGTCAGCCAGGTCGGCATTACCTTTTATATATGTATGTATATACATTTTTAAGATCTTATTTGAAGTTGACAGTGAAGCTTAGGCAACGGACCCCACCAATCCTAATCGGGAGGGTAACGGAATAATGTTAAGAAGAAGGACAGTATGAAGAACAGTCTCATGCCTAATGAGGTCTTACCCGTACCTACATCGCTCGGTAGCGTACCACTGATTGCGACATCGAGTATCTAGCACAGACTATTATCAGAAAAATAAAGAATGTGATTTTCCGAGTGCTAATTGGCACCGTGTTTCAGTGATTAATTTGCTGCACATTTAATAAGGGTCTGTTCCAATGGAGAGAACTCGTGTGATACTTAATATTAAAAAAAAAACTAGTAATTCTCCATATATAAAATTATACTTAACGCATGGTAGCAAACAAATACGACTCGATTAATGTGAAGCGACAACAGTTGTCGTACGTATTGAACCTAGTGTCGCTCTCGTGTTGCCATTCTCGCAGTTAACAATATCCACAGTAATCCACTGCGCTTCGCTGGCGTTCCTCTGGAGCTTCCTGGTTGACAGGTATAACAACAACTCTTCACGGAACTGTTGCTTGGTTGCGGTTTTCTGTCAGATATCGGTTTCCACCTTAAAGAAAAATCTAACATATTAAAAGAGTACTACTCCTCCAAAATACCTTATTGTGAATGGGATGAAAATGAGATGATTGTATCGGGCTGCTTCTCATATTACAAATGGGGCTCCTGATAATCCCCGCTCTATTCCTATATAATATATACAAATGTATATATGGATAGGCCTGGCTTTTTGTATATCGAAACTGTAAACAAATAAAACTATGAAAATTTTTTAAGATCGATCGAGTAGTGTCTAAGCGCTAGCGAGGGCCCAATAGCAAATAAAGAATTTTTATCTTAAAAATAGCTTACATTTAAATCGCGCTCAACTAACCTTGTCAATCGTATGTTAATCACCGATCTACAAGTTTTCTAATGACTAAAATGTCTCTAACTTAGCATCTAACGAAGGGAACTTGGAGTATCCGCTTAACATATGTCTCCAGTTTAGGAAGAGCTCGAAGTAATGACCACTAATCACTCCCGTCACAAACGGGACTGACTGCATTTGATGTTGATTGGCTTACGATTTCAAACAGACTCGGCAACGGGTATTAAGAATATTAAGTCCTATCGGTATTAGTTGGTATTGTCGGATGGATAAGAAGCTTTAGACCGTTTTCACAACGGTTCCTTTGTGAGGCGTGGGAGCTGTGTTGCCATGTGCCATAGATACGACGTGGGTGTTTTTTTGAGAAAATAAAATAATTGAACACGGAGACAATGTGAAACTGCTGATTTATCTAATCTTGTCAGATATAGGTAAAACAATGGCAGACAATGGCTTCTAGTTTTATAGTAGTGTATTTTAATTGCATGTAGTTTGTTATTTCGCAAAAAGTATGTTTATCGGCAGGGACAATATTTTTTGGGATTCACTACCCATGAGGAAAAAAAACCGAACCTTTGTAAAAATACTTACACCCTATGTCTGTATTAAACATGTTTTGTTATACACCTTCGGGATCTATACAATCATACTATAACCGGTAACCTATCTTACTTTCGAAAATTTTCTATTTGAATTTCAATTGTTCGAAAACGGCATGACGAAAAGCCAGATAGTTATTTTTACATATTTTGTGTTTCTAGAAACTTGATTTACATATGTTTCGTTTTCTAGAAAATCTGTTGTCTGATTATTAAAACATATAATTTCCTTTGGCAGATGTTTTATAACTAGTACAAAAATATATAAATATACTTGGTGATTTGGAATTAGTAGCAGTCTGACATTGCTAGACCAAGTGCATGTTGGGCCACGCAAAGTGTAGGGTTCGTATTTGCTTAGCTTTGATTGCTTACGAAAACATTAGATTAGTTGTCTAATATAATAGGAAATCGAGCCTTGTAGATTTTTTTTAATATTCAAAACCAAGTTACTAAGCATTGTCAATGTCATTGTAAGGATTATACCTACATTCAAAAATCGAGCCGCAGTAGTAACTCTTAAATGCTAGTATAACTATTTTATTTATATACTTTTCTACTTATAACTATACCTATTTAAATAATGTAACTAAATATCCAAAAGGATATTACAAAGTGGAATTAAATCTACGACTATCCAGATCGCATAGGCACATGAATATAGGGTAAACAACCGGTTGACTTCTATAGGATTGATGATAACGAATCCATAACGCGATGTAATTTTTGAACAGCGCCATCTAATGTAAAATATCGGAACTAAAATTATGTATGAAATTCAAGTGAACTATGCAAAACTATGAAATTGCCTATTTGTCGCAGGGGGATCGGAAACGGATCCGTTTCCGTGTAGGGGGGGTACTATCAAACAACTGGTTTTTTTTTCAAATTTATTTATACATTTTGTCAGCATAGTTATTATGTATGTATATACATACCAAACTACAGCTTTCTAATATCAAACGTCTCTGGGCTAGGCCGCGGACAGACGGACATGGCGAAACCATAAGGGTTCCTTGTTAACTACGGAATCCTAAAAAGGACTGAACGTTCTCGGTATATTAAAATATGTACAAAAAGAATATAGCATTAAATCGATCTTGATAACGCTGAAAAAGTTACTCATATCGATTCCGTATTTAACCAAATTAAAAAAAAACATTGTCACAGAAGCGAGTGAAGTATGTAAGGATCGCGTCTTATGGCGCGCGGTTCTCTCTGCCTACCGCCTATGGGACTTGGCGTGAAGATATACATACATACAAAAAAAAATTGGTACTGAATGCGAATGGCGCGATATCTTCACCAATTGTGATTATTGAACCCTAGTCCCCGTTTGGTACATACAAAGTTGGTTAATTTAAGACTTCTAGTCTAAAATGTTAACAAAGAGTCATACAGCCGGCGAAGATACTTTCGCATTTTCCAAAGAGTGCCAAGTTTGTCCAGCAAAGAGCAGATCACACTTAACATTCACCGTCCAATTATCACTCCAATTGGATCTTATAATGAGAGAAAAAATAAGAGAATAATCTATCTATCTATAACTTCGCGCCAAATCCCTTGCGGGGTAGGCAGAGAGAACCGAGCGCCACGTGACTCGATCCTTACATATCTCACTCGCTTCTATAACATTCATTGCTCTTCTCATGCACGCTCGCCGGTTTCTAGGGCTCCTGACATCACCTTCTGATAGAACACGACCAATTTGGTCATGGTAGGTGAGTCTTGGCCTTCCCCGGCTCCTACATCCTTCCACTTTTGCATTGTATATCTGCTTCGTCATTCTTTCATCTTGCATTCTTTCTACATGTCCGAACCATCTGCATGCCTCTTCTTATTTTAACACCGACGCTCTCTTTCAGACCAACTCTGTTTCTAACATCATCATTGCGAATACGGTTTACAAGCCTTACGCCACAAATTTTGTGTAGCGCTCGCATTTCGACCGCGTTTATTCTACTTTCATGCTCTTTCTGCCATACCCAGCTCTCGCTTCCATAAGTTAGCGTTGGGACCAACACTGCATTGTGTATAGCGAGTTGTGCCTTCTGGCTCAGGATTTTACGTCCAAGAAGTTTTCCCAACGCTCCATTCGCACTATTCCCAGCACTCACTCGTCTTTCCACATCTGCGGTGTACCTTCCATCCCTGCTGAAAGCGCATCCAAGATATACAAACTCATCCACTTGTTCCAACACTTCATCATCAATCGTAATCCTTACATTAGTTCTGGATTCTTCTCTTTCAAATACCATTATCTTTGTTTTCTAATCTTATTATAAGAGCTATACAAAGGTAAAAAATTTAAGCTTTATTTAATCTAGTAATACAAGAACTCGGTGGCTCGGTCGTGAATGACGCGACTTTGACACCAACGCTCGTGGGTTCGATTCGCACACAAAGCAAACATTTGTGTGCATGAACATGTCTGTTTGTCTTGGATGTAAGAGAGGTAGGACGCATCAAAGCCCCGTCTGGTGAAGTACCTCCACCTCACAGAAAACCGCAGCTAAATAACAACTCCCTAGAGGGTTGTTGTGTTCCTGCGTGTGAGTGAGGTCACCAGTAAGCTCCTAAGGAGTTTGCTGTGTAAGCAGCAGAGGGGGCATCGCGCGAGTGATACTTAACATATCGCAAGCGTTAATAGGTTACGGTACCCGCTTTACATCAGGTGGGCCATATGCTTGTATACCTCCCGACGTGGTATAAAAAAAAGAACTTTTAAAAATAAAATAATCGATGCTTAAAAGTAACTAGATTTTTTTAAGTTGTCCATATCGTTTAAGAGCCCAACACCGGTAAACAGGTGAGCCGATTTCGGAAGAATTTTTTCATAAAACCAATCATTTGACTGATGTACTTTTCGATCTGCTCCATTGGACCACCTAGATCCTTCTGTAGTAAGCGGTCCCGTATAAAGCAGGGATCATGATATCTATGCTTGTATGTGCATACAAGTAAACATTACCCTAGTTTTTACTAATGCGTGTAATGTTTATGGTACAACGTCACCTTTCTATTACTTCTCGCATGTGTTTTATTCTTTTATTCATCGTGTACGTGTATATGTACGTGAATGGAATGGGATTAATTATGGAACAAGCTAATCATGTTTTGAATACGATGTTCGCTCCTTTGTTCCAAAATCGATTGCTAAATTAGAAATCTTTTAACAACAGCATGTTTGCCGTTTCGAATACTCATTGAAAAGTGCAAACACCGTGTTTGTCAAGGATATCAGAGTCAACGAGGCAAAATCAGAAATCAAACGAATGTTAATTACCGCGAGCAGATTCCAATTTCACCATTTTTACAACGAGCGAAAAGCGATACCAACATGTTTCGGTGTCATCCCTTTAACTTCGGCGAAATTCGCGATCATTCCCTGGGCGGGGCAGCGAGGGAGTCGAGCAATGTGACGTCAGGATGGGGGCCCAACCACCCTGGCCCCTAAAAATAGATGCCTCAGCCCGGGAGCCGCTCAATGGCGGTTCGGGGGAGGCTCGTCTCCCATCCACTAGCGTACTGCAGAATGAACTGGAGATATACATATATAAATACTTTGCTGTAATGCGATCTGCGGGCTGACTAGGGTGGTGGCTGAATCAGTGTTTTATTGCTCAGCTATAAAAATAGAAAATGTAAAGTTGCGATGCGCGTTTCCTTTTTACAGCTTTAAATCAGTTTTTTGATACTATGCCTCGCATCGTTAGCATGCGCCGATGACAGATATATCAATGTTGGCAATCTATTTTTACACTCCATTACCATTCACCGAGTATAATTAAAGGAAATTCTTCTCATGAAAGTCTAATCATATTCGCGTCACGAATGTTCATTATGAATAAAAGCAGACTAGCGGACGTTTTCTCAATGGACGTCGCACCTCGCAGGGTGGAAATGCACCCCTCGTAACAACTTGGAACTGATACGGATTACTTCCAGCTCCAGTAATGACTTTGAACCGTTCAATGGGCGAAGTTGAGCCTATAGTGTTCATGATCCTAAGCTAACTTGGGTGGAAAACTTTGACTACAGTAGTTGTTATGATCGAATAAACGTTTATATTGAAACCCGGGTTCGAACGAAAGATAGCACCGTTATCGTTTATTTATTTTGGGAAAATAGCACCAATAGGAATTTGTGTACTTTTTAGCTTTTTAAAACGCTGCACACAATTGATATGTACACGCGCCTCTATAACTCTGTTCTGTTTTTGAAATAATTGCTTTCAGTGGAACATGTTTACTAATTAACATTTTTGTTATCCCGAATCAAATTAAGAATCACCTATATCTAACTATTTCCAATGTCAACATAACCGCTGTCAGTTCGTTTTCTCTTTAGATCCAGTTTATACATTGCAATATAACGTTGTATCTTTATCAATTTTATCTATTATCAGAGCGTAAGTATATGTACATAACTTGGGATCGACCATAGTTCACCTTCAGATAATAACTTATCGTGGGTGAAGCAAATATTTCCAGTTCCCCGAACCACTAACAAACTCAACTGGGCAGGGACAGACTATACTACAGTATTAATTTTCGTGGCTATGTGGCACATTAAATCGACTACCTTTTGCTGAATTAAAACAAGGCTGCAATAATATTATACCGTATAAGTCTGTCAAGTGGCTTTATACGATACATTTTGGTATTAACATTGAAGAGATTAAAGAAGGTAACTTAGTCAAATAAAGTTTTCATATCATTTATGTATCGATTAAAACGTCTGTTTCATACAGTTACAATCAATTTAATGGTGTGCTCTAGGAGACATTAATATAGTTTGTACCGTCGTTTGTTAAAGTTTATTATAGAGAGGTGGTGTCTCGAAATATTAGAACGCTTATAAATGTAAGGGTTGTAAGATTTGATTATAAACTTCTCGGACACAAAATGATTTTGGCGACGCATTGACCGATTCTACAATAAATTACAAACCACTGATTTTGAATGTAGACTATTCCACAAATTCCTCATTCTATAACAGTTCTGAGAATGACCGATTCTTCTAATTAGGAATTGATCATTTGCCGAACCACAGCACTTGTCTTTTGTAGACTTGATAGTTAACTGTAGTATCAGTCAATTGTTAACGAGTTCACTAAAATACGTAACAAACATGTGTCATTATAATAATAAAATGGGGGGGACCCATTCATTTAAAGAAACGATACCAATAATCATAAATTATAATACAATTTTGGTTTTTATATATATTTTCTGCAAAGAAAACAGCTCATATTTATATCAGCATTTTCGTCCCGGGGTCCTCCCGTCAAACTCGTATATCCGAGCAAAGCAATGAAATCTCTCGGGCTTGCGAAGTTACAACCAATTTTCATTTTTGCTAACATTGAACGTATCAAGCGAAATATTGTCTTAAAGCTTTTTGTTTGTAAATTTAAAAGGAAAATCAGTAAATATAATCTTATTAGAAGGTCATAAGATTTTGATTTGTTGTTTTAATTCAGAGAGAAACTTGACTAGAAGGGATAAATGAAAACTTTGTTGATTAAAAAAACTACTCGAAAAGTATAATAGTTATACAGAGTTACCATTGCTATTCCTCAGCTCTGAACCTCCCACCCGGGTTTAGGTTAGCACATGGAGTATTGCATAATTGAGACGATTCTTCAAAGTTTCCGAAGACTGGAAGTACTTTGTATATGACGTGTAAATCGAAGGAGAATTATTGTGTCTCTCTGACTATTCCACGGTTCAACCGCCATACATTTTGTATCATCAATGTTCTCGAAACAGTAACGCGCTATATTGTGAATATTTTATAGTAGGGTCATGCTTGAATCGATTTTGCAATTTACGTCTATATTTTCAACGGCAAGCCGGCCTAAGGCATTGAGGCAAAGGTGAAACTCGACTGGTGCGGCCTCGTCTAGATGACCGTTGGGTTTGGTAACATTTCGTGCTTCCGTTTTAAATGTACCCGAGTCTCATTACTAAACACTTGAATTGAGCTGTGTGCCTTTTTGATACGTAACTTTTAATCACAACATATAGAAATCAAACGAAAAAACATTAAAAATACGTTACATCTACTAATTGATGAATGAGTTCCAAATGTGTATCATTTAATTGAAACAGAAGTAGAGCTACAGTTAATTCCAGTACAAGCACATTAAGCTAATTGAGAGCGCACAGCGCCCCAGAGTGCCCCATCTCTATTGCAGCACTCTGCTTAGTTATCATACAAACCTTATTGCATATCGCAGAGCAAACAAACAGCTTTATCTTCTTATAATCTGCCTCGATATGTGTGAATAAAATATTCACTGATACCATTATCTCTTTCGCATGGTTCATGTACGTGAGTTAACGTAAACTCTGCGATGTTTATACCACCTAATTTGTACATCCATATATATAGTGTGATTTAGTTATTTGACGTGGAAATATGATTGTTTATTTCTCGTCTCTGAAGGTCGCACGTGTATTTTTCATTGTCGGAAAATTTTAACGCTTTATTAATGCTCGTAGGTACGTTTTGATAAACGAAGGTGGACGGTTGTGGCTTATAGCCATTGCAATTCATTGTTACTACAGATGCAGCACCGGGCGGTAGCTACATGTCTCGTATGTGTGCGTCTGTGCGTGCTCAATGAGCGGAGTGTTATCGACGCAGGCGGGCCGGGCGTGTCGGGGGGGCGCAGAGGGCCGCGGGGGCTGCGGGCAGAGGGGCTGCGCGACCGACCTTGGCCATGACTCTCCCGGCTCCTCCGTACCCCGGGAACACGCCACGCACCAGCCCAAATTGATTTTCGCCTCTTCCATTTCTTTCATCTGGTTCTCATTGCGAAACGAAAATATGTTAGCACTTTTCTGTTTTATTAGATTAACTTGTTCACGGCGTGTCGCGCGTGGCGATCGCAGTCATTTTTCGTTTTGCCGCACTGCGTAGGTGATCTTAGACGTAGGTATGAGGTCAAAGAATTTCAAAGGGCACAATACAAATTCGCTTCTTCAATGTCAGCCAAACTTACATATTTTAAGATTTAACAAAGGTTATCGAACGTTATACGCATTCCGCACAGTAAATATTTATCTCTTAATTATTTCAATAATTACCATAAATATCGGATGCTGTAATTTATTTACGGACGAAATAACTTTGTTTTATTAGGAATTACGTCTGAGAGATCTACCGCCCCTACCTGCTAATTGAAGCAGATTGGATCATTCGATTCCGAAACTCAAGCTTGGGTTTAGATTAGCTTTATTGTCTTTGGATTAGATGGTATAGATCGAAATTTACCTTTGCTAAAACGCACACCAGAAACTTAAACAGAAGACCAATTTCCGAAATCATATAATTCTATCTGAAACAAGTTCATCTAGACCGGTTCCCGGTCACGTTGTGTCCCAAGTAATAAAGATCGCATAGGTTTTAAAATAATTATTATTTTAACATATTCCTAACATAGTCGTAAAACTACAAAAATAATATGCGAAGGCAATTGAGGAATATAAAAGAATTTCTGTATCACCTCACGCCTCTTTTGCTGTATGTCATTTCGAAGTTGTTTTGCTTTTTCCTCTCGCAATGTTTGCTCTGACCTTTGTGTCCCACAATCTCATTTGTAGCTCAAACTCGGGGTTACATGACTGTTATTGTTACATCATTGTCTTCATTTTACTTTTACGATGTCTCATTGCGGATAATGTTATCGTAATATTTACGACGACATATTGAGAGCAATACCTAGAATTAGATTAAATTTACGTAAAAACATTTATAGATAGTTTTATCGTCAATCTCAATCGTGAAGATTACGACTTTATATCGATGTTATAATAAAATACACCTACGTACAATCATTCGATTGGTGCTAAATCGTTGATAATTAATTAATGCCATTAATGATTTGCTTTAAAACATTGCCAAAGTTTGTTGATTGAAAATTATTATTACTAGTGTAGTGTTTTTTTTTTTCAATACTTGTTATTCAACGTCTGGAGGCATAAAAGCAGATGAACCACTTAATGTAAAGTGAACCTTATCCTATGAACGCTCGCTTGCAATACAGGTATCTTTTTTTTCATACTACGTCGGAAGGCATAAAAGCATACGGCCCACCTGATGTAAAGCGGGTACCGTAGCCTATTAACGCTTGCGATGAATTAATTATCACTCGTGCGATGCTTCCTCTGCTGCTTACACAGCAACTCCTTGAGAGCTTACTGGTGACCTCACTCACACGCGGGAACATAACAACCCCCTAGGGGGTTGTTATTTAGTTGCGGTTTTCTGTTAGGTGGAGGTACTTCCCCAGACGGGCTGATTTGATGCGCCCTACCTCTCTTAAAACATCCAAACCAAGACAAACAGACATGTTCATACACATAAAATGTTTGCCTACCCACGAGCGTTGGTGTCAAATTGGCGTTATTCACGACTGAGCCACCGAGTTCGTCAAAATCGTATATATCGTCGTTTTGCCATCCCCGCCGCTAACACAGCGACTTCCCAGTTAGCCTAACATCAGGCCTAGCGGTCACAGTACATCTGCTTGTTGGGGGTATAAAATATTATTATCGTAAAAAAATGCCAAATTTTAAAAATTGATTCAACAAGATAACCTGTTTTGAGTTTCTTTACAGGTTTGAATCTGTCCTTTCGTTATTTTCTTTAATGAAGAAAACGCTACACGCTCTTTGGGAGCCTACACCGTCGCCAAGCAGTAACACTGGTAACTTAGCAATGAACATTACTTGTTTTATAGATCACGTTTTTCCTTAGTAACAGTCTAAGAAATAGCAGTGACTTAGTGAAGCGATTGCTGAGTAACGAGTAATTACTTGTTTGTAAATACGGGTCTACTCTCTTGCATTCTTTCGTTATCTTTTCTTGATACACAATGACTTCTTAACGAGCTGGAGACCTTGCACACAGGAACACAACAATCCCCTTGGGTTGTTATTTGACGGAAACGTAAGGTGCAGATACTTCCCCAGAGCACTAGGCTTTTGTCCCGCTGCTGTGAGGGTGTGTTCTTTTAACTACTAGATCACTGGTTCCACTAAGAAGGTGCTATAGCCTGCCACGTGCTCATTGTTTATCTACACTCATGAGTGTACTCATGAAGGAAATAACCTATGGATAACTGATGAAACAATTTTGCGCAGTAACTCAACTCAATGCGGGGCAGCTTTTATTAGCTAGTTCACGGATCCATATTCCGATGCTTATCGGTTTATTCGATAAGCGTTCCTGAGATTTCGGTGAATATACTCGTATACATAAAAAAACATGCTACGAACGTGGAACCTCCTCTTTTACCAATACCAATAAGGTGACAAACAAGGGCTCGGGCAGTCTGATGGTGAGCGGTTAACACAACCTACGGACACTTGCAACCAGGGTTGTATCATTAAGATCCTTATTTTTGTTCTGAAATTTGGACTTAAGTTCATTCCATGGTCACCATAACTGGCAAGAGTTCGGAGCACTACCCGCTGAGTTGAAGACGACGCACGTAATCCGATTTTCAAAATTGTCTTCACCTTAGCTTGGCCTAGATCACTCAAATTATGGTTCCACTTACCTCACATTTGTTTACACAATGTCGTGACGTGCACACATTCAGCCCACATGATATAAAATGGCTGCCGTAGCCCATGACCGCTTGCAATATAGCTCAAGTGTCAATCGCGCGTTGCCATCCCAGCTAAGCCACAAAATAACTCTTTACGAGCTTACTGGTAACCTCACTCATTCGCAGGAACACAACAACAAGGAGTTGTAATTTGCCTGCGGTTTTCTGTGACGTGGAGGTAATTTTTTTTATTTATTTTTTATACTACGTCGGGAGGTATACAAGCATACGGCCTACCTGATGTAAAACGGGTACCGTAGCCTATTAACGCTTGCGATACATTAAGTATCACTCGCGCGATGCCTCCTCTGCTGCGTACACAGCAACTCCTTGGGAGCTTACTGGTGACCTCATTCACACGCAGGAACACAACAACCCACTAGGAAGTTGTTATTTAACTGCGGTTTTCTGTGAGGTGGAGGTACTGCCACAGGCGGGCTGTTTTGATGCGCCCTACCTCTCTTAAAACATCCAGACCAAGACAAACAGACATGTTCATGCATACAAATGTTTGCCTTGTGTGGGAATCGAACCTACGAGTGTTGGTGTCAAGGTCGCGTCATTCACGACTGAGCCGCCGAGCTCATCAAACTTCCCCGGTAGGACTGCTTTGATGCGCCGTACCTTACTTGAAAACACCCTGGCAAAGAGAATATGTTCACGCACACAGATATTTGTCCTGTGCAGGAATCGAATCCACAAGAGTTGGTGCTAAAGTAGCATTGCTGATCACTCCACCACAGCATTTATCATATCAGATACCTGCTTGCTTACGACCACGTCCTATTACTACATTATAGTGGATGTAATCTTACGAAATATTTCATTGATATATAATTTTAATGACGAATTTGTTTTAGGTAATGATTTTACTTGCGTTTCTTGACCCACATTTTTGTAATTGAATCATTGAATTGGACCGCTAATGTAGCAATAAATTCGCACTCGAGGTCGATTTAGTAATTGGTTACTATTTTATTTATAAGTTTGTTTGTATTAAAACACATATTTATGGCTTCATTACGTTTACATTGAACTAATCAATTTATCATTATTATATACAGCATAACATAGAGTTGGTCTGAAAGAGAGCGTCGGTGTTAAAATAAGAAGAGGCATGCTCCGATGGTTCGGGCATGTAGAAAGAATGCAAGATGAAAGAATGACGAAGCAGATATACAATGCAAAAGTGGAAGGATGTAGGAGCCGGGGAAGGCCAAGACTTACCTATCATGACCAAATTGGTCGTGTTCTATCAGAAGGTGATGTCAGGAGCCCTAGAAACCGGCGTGCGTGCATGAGAAGAGCAATGAATGTTAAAGAAGCGAGTGAGATATGTAAGGATCGAGTCACGTGGCGCTCGGTTCTCTCTGCCTACCCCGCAAGGGATTTGGCGTGAAGTTATAGATAGATATACAGCATATCATTTGGACGAGCTCGGTCGTGAATGACGCGACTTTGACACCAACGCTCGTGGGTCCGATTCCCACACAAGATAAACATTTGTGTGCATGAACATGTCTGTTTGTCTTGGTCTGGATGTTTTAAGAGAGGTAGGCGCATCAAAGCATCCCGTCCGGGGAAGTACCTCCACTTCACAGAAAACCGCAGCCAAAATAACAACTACCTAGAGGGTTGTTGTGTTCCTGCGTGTGAGTGAGGTCACCAGTAAGCTCCCAATGAGTTGCTGTGTAAGCAACAGAGGAGGCATCGCGCGAGTGATGCTTAATATATCGCAAGCGTTAATACGCTACGGTACCCGCTTTACATCATATAAAAAAAAAACAATAGACAGCATATGCGAGCAGTCATAACCCCGTGGATAAGGAACCGACGCAATAAACAGGAGGTTTTCCCAAGGGACTACAGCATGGAGCTCTTCAAGAAAGGCGCGAAGAGGTTTTTAGAGGGTCGGATGTCCATAGGCTACGGTGACTGTTTACCATGCCGTATGCTTGTTTGCCACCTTGGCGGTATTAAAATATACAAAAAAAAATGCAGGTTTAAAGTAATAGATATAGTAGTTTACTAGGAGTACATTTTTTTTTACATCTGTAGTACATCTGTTATCACCGGGCTCCTTCACTAATTAACTAAAATATAAATACCAGTATCTGCTTATTTTGATTGTTGTGTTGTTTTTATGGGGTTTTAAATGTATATTCGGTAGAAAACGGTATATTCCTTGCGGGGTAGGTGGGTAGAACTGAGCGCCACATGACTTGATGCTTACACATCTCACTCGCTTCTTTAACATTCATAGTTCTTCTCATGCACGCATACCGGTTTCATGCACTCCTGAAATTACTTTCTGATAAAACACGATCAATTTGGTCATAGTAGGTAAGTCTTGATCTTCCTCGGCTTCTACATACATCCTTGTATATTGCGTTGTATATCTGTTTCGTAATTCTTTTGTTTCTGCATTATTTTTACATGTCCGAACCAGCGGAGCATCCCTTTTCTTATTTTAACAACGGCATTCTCTTTCAGATCAATTCTGTTTATATCATTACCAACATTCATCATTGCCAACGCTGTCTACAAGCGTTACGCCACAAATTTTGAGCAACGCTCGCATTTCGACCGCATTTATCATACTTTCATGCTCTCTTTGCCATACCTAGCTCGCGCTTCCATTAGTTAGCGTTTTCTGTTTATAATTTAGGTATTTTTACACCGCTAACGGTGGCAAGCAGCGATTAGGCACGTATAAGTTATATTTCGGCCAACCCGATCACAATTCTAAATTTCTCTCGCCGTTATCCATCCATATGAAGCAGTGTAAATTCGATCACGCGAGGTGTCCCAACAGAAATAGACACAGCCGCATCTTTGTTGGAGGCCACCGAGTACGTTCCGAACTAATTATAGACAAAACGCGTGCCTTGCGCTTGTCTAGTGCTCTGATGCTAACCAGTCTACGTGGGATATCGCACGCTGGCGTGCACACATGGGAAGAAATGCATAGGAAAACAGCAGTGGATCATTGGAGAATTCAGAACAAATTCTTCCATGATGTGTTCACGTTTCGATTCAAAACAAGATTGATGTTAACCAGTCCCTCTCGAGAGTTATGGCGCAGTTTTTGGAATTCGAATCTTAGGAAATACGTTGGAAGTAATATTAGCAATTAATATATATACAAATCACGCCTTAAATTAGTTTAGTAGTAGTAGTAGTAGTAATGCTTACACTACGGTAATGATATGTATGTTTAATGAAAGATTGAAACAGATGTTATAATGTTTGCATCATTCGCAAGTGGAAGAATGTACGTGCTAAGGAAGGCCAATACTCATCTACCACGATCAAATTAATTGCGTTTTATCAGAAGGCGATATAAGAAACCCTAGGAACCAGCGAGCTTTAGCTATAAAAGGTAAAGTAGCGTGCAAGGTGCGTTAGGATCGCCTCTTATCGCGATCCGTTCTCTTTGCCTACCCCGCAAGGGACCTGGCGTGAAAATATACATTCACATATATACAATGCTACATAATAATAATACATGCTGATTGTCTGAAGGTGTCGCCGAAGTTATTGTCAGGGCAAGGCTTTATAATGCGCTCTCTTAGCCTATAAATACAACTGATAAATGCATCGTAGTCACTTTGTAGCGTTAGTTATTATATAATGGGCCTATATAAATTAAACTATATAGTTGACGAATTTTAACATATGAGGTATTATATACATTAGTTGAGGGAGTGAGATAGGCTATAATTTTAAAAAGATACATGCGTACCGTGCGAGTCCGACTGGCGCACAGTTAAAAATATTTCCGCCAATTAAATATTCCGCCTCCTGAGAAAAAGTCTTGACAGACAGACAGACGGACAACAAAGTGATCGTATAAGGGTTACGGAACCCTAAAAATGGAGGGAGCGGGACTTACAAAAAAATGATTACTAAATAATGTACTAACATTACAATTGATTCAAATAGTTATTCTTATAATCTTATATCACTAAATCTATCTTAATATCATTAAATTCAATATGGCACCCATCAGATGGCACAATGTGTTGACGAACTATATTAAGTGGAGATGTATGGAATAGATCTTTAAAAATCAGGTCTCCAACTTTTTACAGATTTTTAATAATCTGTAATATTCAATGTGTATAATAATTTTTCATAATTTCTTTTCAGTATTTTATTAGCTTTCCCGTTATCTACTTTATATATGTACCTTTATATATATATATATGTATTGTGCATTAACGTTAAAAATGTACTTCTTAAAACTTGAGAGCCGTAAGACTTTGATCTGGAGCTCACGATCGCGTGGTGTGCGACAGGACGTCCTAAAAATGAAATGAATGCGAACATTTCCTTATCAAAATAACTAAAGAGTGAAAATAAAAAAGTTAATTAAAAAAAACGTCCGACTGCGTCTAAAGAGAACCTAAAAGATGGAAACATGGATTTACCTCTGTCTGTTTATTACCTACCGTGTCAGGACTAAATCCCTGTACTGATTGTACTCGTAATGAGATTTGCTAATGCCTATGTTTTCCTCTAGGTCCTAGAGGATAAGCTAACCTGGAGAATAACATAAGCTCCCTTATTATCGCGATAACAGGATCTCTCCGCGGGGATCTGCGGACTACTAGTATGTTGACGCACCTTCACTATATATTAAGGCGTTACGGGTGGCCGTCAATTTGTTATTTCGTGTATACCTACATAAGGGTGAATTATATTGGTAACGGCTCACATTCGCAATAAAACAGTAGCATCGATAACAGCTCCGTGGTTTTAATTTCTCTGACACCTCGTCGGCCTTGCTTCTTCTAATCGTCGAGTTGGACGCACCAACATAATTTTGGTCCTTCGCGCCGGAGAATGTACATTAGAGTAATGTAATGGAAGTATAATTCTTAGAAAAGACACCTTTAATTTCACATTGTGAATATTGTTCTATACATCTTACTATAAATTAAAGTCGCATAATTTGAAACGATAAATACGACTAATTTATCGACTTCGTTGCTCTACGTTGCCAAGAAATGTTGCCCCATTTTTCGGTAATACGTAATTTAATAATGCGAATAACTTAATGGCATAAAATATTACTCCGTTGTATTATCGCCAGTGTTTTAGTCGATTTGTCGTCTGTAATTGTTAGTTTACTGCCTATTTTATTGCCAAACCAATTTCCCGTGTTCAATAGCAACAGTGGTAAGCCTCGGTTATAAAAATGTTTACGACTTTGTAGTCAAAGTCTCTGCCATTGCCCATTCCTCTTGGTAAGATTTCGGGATCTTAGCTGCGTCTTTGTGAAATTGTTTTTTAGAGTTCCGTATCTGAAAAATGTACAAATATTTATAACATTACTTTGCTGTCTGTCGATCGTGAACTTTAATTTTTTGACTGCATATATCATACTGAAATTAGTATCTAATGCTAGATTGTAACCCAAGAAACATACACAGACATTTCCATTGTAATCGGCGCGGCGTTTGGTCGAAACCCGTGACGTACTGCGACTTATGATAGAAATTTGAAATGTAGCGAACAAGAAATTTTACCATCTTAGTAATATATTTTCTAATAAAACTGTATGGAACTCCCAGAGCGCCTGTGCTACACGTAAGTACAGTCAGCTTTTTCTTTATCTGACTCACCCTGTTGCTGCCAAAATTATATTTTTATATAAAGTTTAAAGGGGCTCTGAGTCGTTTCGTGCCATTATAGAGAGGATGGCTGTGTGTATTACGTATGCCGAAACGTAAACAATAAATTGAATACGTAAACAAGTCTGCGCTCAATGTCTGTATCTTTGTTCTGATAAAACAGTTGTTTTTTGTAAATTAAAAATGTGTAATGTTAAAAACATTCCAGTAATTTGATCTAACCTGCTTTGTGTGCTTCCGCCACCAATTAGTTCATACGGCCTAGCACCGGCCGGCACTCACCAACTACCGTTAGTAGAAGCAACATGCCGACGCTGCCATGATTGCTCCGGTAGTCTCTGCCTCGGCTGCTGCGGTCGTCCGCCATCTGGAACAGAAACCGCATGCCACCACCACCGTCGCTGCCACGACTGGCCTGCTCGTCGCTTCGACACGTGTTTCGCCTCTCCAAATTGCATGTAAATTTGACTTTCGCAAAATAACGCCTGAATATATTAACTATTTAAAAACATTCCTCCCAACCTCTGCGAACTAATTGCAACTTACCAATAGGCAAAATGTTACCTTGTTACTTTTTTACCGGTAGTGATAAGTTACAGTTGATAACTTATCACCGTCTCCAGTCCAGAGAATTAGCTGTCCGCTGCCGAGCCCTTTAGGGGAGCGTAGCCTTTTTTTAGAATTGCTTATTTGTTAGAAAATCGCTGCGGGAATTTATTACCATAATTTTACCTTATGTGTAATAAAATGCTTTTAAAAGAGTACCTTCTGTGGTACAATGATAATCGCCATCGAAATGGTATGGATGGAATTTTAGTTTATAGCCAAGTGACTATATAGTAAAATTAGCTGGTATTAAAAGCAAACAGCTCTTTCGAATACCCCCCGGCGTAGCTATCTTTCAAGATAACATTTATCTACTCGTATATGAAACTATGATACTGCACGGTGAAGTTCTAAGGTGAGATAATTGTGAAGCCGACTGTACCAGTTCTTAAAATATTCACCCAAATTTTACTTTGTTTGATTAAAACTGACTCCATGATTAAAATATAAATAGGTACATCCGTGACATCGCGCTCTGTATTTTATGATTTGTCTTGGTTGGTCTTTAAATTAATTTAGGGTGTATCTTACCATTATCTTCGGATCCAAAGATAAACTTACCTGCACGTGGTGTAGCAATCTAGACACTGACGAAGAAATATATGGCGCAGCTGTATTTAGTACGGGAAAGTATACCTCAGCCAAATAACAAGCAAGTGTTGTTGTGTTCTGCGAGTAAGGTTACGAGCTCCTGGTTAGAATGGGGGGAGGGGGCTACGCGCACAACTTCTTACATTGCAAGCATCCATCACTGGTTTGGCTTGGCTACTTGCTATATTGTCTATCTATACTTTACGCGCTAAATCCCTAATGGAGCAGACGAAAACGTGACTTACCCTCACGTGACTTAGTCCACGTGACTTAGTTAAAAAATACAGCCCGTCTGAAGAATTACGATGTTACATACAGACACGCAGATGCACAGACATGCAATGCACAGCCATTAAGTACCAAATTATATCAACCTCTCTTTTTTAGGGTTTCGTTCCACAAAAGGAAAAACGGAACCCTTATGGGATCACTTTGTTGTCTGTCTGCCTATCTGTCATTGTGTCAAAACCCATTTTCTCAGGGACGGGTAGAGCTATCAAGCTGAAATTAATATCAAGCACCCTGAGTGTCTGCAATCCCTTCGAGCAATGAAAAAATTAACTTCTAATTTTGACAACGGAATCAATACCTATAGTGTACTTCCAGTTAACCTGGAATCATGAAATTTGGTAAGAACCAATGTCATGTAGCACAAGTAAAGGAAAAAACCCGAAATCCGAAAAAAAAAGTTTTTAGAAAATATATTTTTTACTCGGTGCGCAAGTCGGACTCTCATTTGACGGCTTTTTATTTTATATAACGTCGGGAAGCACACGACCCACCTGATGTAATGCAGTTACCGTGATCTATGAACGCTTGCAAAACATTAAGTATCACTCGCGCCACCTTTGTTTCTAAAACAGCAACTCTTTGGAACTTTACTGGTGAATTCACTCTCACGCAGAGTACATAACAACCCAAGGAGTTGTTATTTGATTGTGGTTTTCTGTGAATTGAAGGTACTTCCCCAGACGGATTGCTTTGATGCGTCTTACTTTTCTTAAAGACACCCAGACCAGGACGAACAAACATGCAAACAAATGTTTTGGCCTGTGTGCGAATCTAACCCACGAGCGCCGGTGTCAAAGTAGTGTTATTAACCACTGCGCCACCGAGCTCGTCGAAATCAAATCTCACTCTGTGCTGGCAATACAAAAATACTGAATCGCTGGTATATTATGAAACGAGCTTGTAACTAACTGACTTAATAATTATGAAACAGTGGGATCCGATTGCATACGCGTATTGCTAGTGAGTGCAATATTTCACAATGTCACATTATTCACCGGTGTGACAGAAATGCCCTGAATAATCGGAGCTTCATTACAGTGGCGCCAATTGCGACGGCCAACCGCTAACCATGTGATTTCGATATTCATTTATATCTGCAAATGTTTGTTCCAACATATCCATCGGTATTACTGCAAATGTTTGTTTCAATATATCCACCGGTATATCTGCAAATGTTTGTTCCAACATATCCATCGGTATATCTGCAAATGTTTGTTCCAACATCTCTTGGATCGATATTGGAGACATTTTTAAACGACTGGGCAAACAAAGAATGTACATTTCTTTTTTCAGTATGTAAGTTTGCTTATTCTATCATAACATTCATAACTAAAACGCTTGA
Organism: Pyralis farinalis; assembly: GCA_947507595.1. Taxonomy (NCBI): domain Eukaryota; kingdom Metazoa; phylum Arthropoda; class Insecta; order Lepidoptera; family Pyralidae; genus Pyralis; species Pyralis farinalis. The sequence continues at coordinate 9,251,445 of OX382258.1, read as the reverse complement.
AAATATTAAAAATGATTAATGGAACGTCATAGCTTTAGAACTCATAAATTCTTTATGGTAACATTGGCTAATGGCATTTTTTGCCGACATCGCTGTTTGGTGGCTTTCGTCATTTTAATTACCCCCTCTGTAAAAAGATAAGATAAAGATAAAAAAACTTTAGACACGTCTTGCATGTTTAAAATAATCAAATCTTATTATATTTTTTTAATTTATCATGGTTTCTTTTTCGTTTTAGGATTTCGTACCTCAAAAGGAAAAACGGAGCCCTTATAGGATCGCTTTGTTGTCCGTCTGTCTGTCAAGACCTTTTTCTCAGGTAGATCAGGTGGAGCTATCAAGCTGAAATTAATATCAAATACTGTAACAATAATATCAGATATGCAATCCCTTCGAGCAGTCAAAAAATCAAACTTCTAAGTCAACTCGAATCAAAAGATCTTTTAGTTGGTAATTAGAACTTTTGGATTATACATTTAGTATTTATTCAATACGATTATACTTTCGGACTAGCTGTGCCCGCGACTTCGTCCGCGTGGAATTTAACATAAAAGTTATTATTGTCTTAGGTTTTCGCGATTGTTACACATTGAATTAAACAATTTTTAACGGAAGTATCGCGTATTTTATTTATTTTGTTGAACCTGACGTTTCGAACGCTTTGCAGCGTCCGTGGTCGCAGGAAGACTAAGGTGGTATTTGTCTTACATTAGTTATTCAATTATTACATCTACCGACATGGATGAATTAATTATATATGTTCCGATTCACACAAAAATCGCTCACAGTGTCCGAACATTTTTTAGATCTTTGGGTTTGGGACTTGATTATTTTTAGGACTGGATCCCAAGCAGGTGGTACTTGCCAACCATCTTCTCTATTGAAATTGGGGTGTTTTCTTATTTCAATAGCCTCGCGCAACATTCTCGGCATGTATCTACAGTCGTCTACCTACCAGTGAAAGTCCCGTCAAAATCGGTCCAGCCGTTTCAGAGATTAGCCGGAACAATCAGACGGACAGACAGACAGAGAGACAAAAATTGTAAAAAATATTCATTTTGGTATATGTACCGTGTATATATCCATATGCATTTAGTAAAAAGCGGTTATTTTAATATTACAAACAGACACTCCAATGTTGATGAAACATTTACACAATTTGTCCTATTTAAACAACTCTGTTTCTCGTTAACTGGAATAGTATTCATCCCACTTCGGGCAACAGAGTTCCTAAATGTAATTACGGTCTTCAGTTATACCTGGAAATGTTCCTTCCAATTGTTTCATTGAAAATGTAAATATTTTTTATACAATCTCTCTCATCATAATAGCAGAGTATTATTATTCATAGCACTTCTGTAATTATGCTCTCAGAATATAGGTACTGTAAGTGGTTCTAATTGGAATTATCGTTATTATTTTTATTTTCATCTCCATTTCTGGATACAGTTAAATATATTTTTCATTTTAATTTCATCAGTTTTCATTCACATTTTCAGAGGCTTGTTCTAAGAAACTTCATTTGATAAGCTATGTTAGCTATGTATAAATTCGTTATATTGAGTACTTATGACAATAAATAAACAACATGAATTTTTTAAACACTTTTTTAAAAGATATATAATTTCAAAAATAATTTAAAATTCGAAACAGAAAATTTCAACATTTTTTGACAATAACACTCATTGAACATGCTGTTCACAAACATAGTTTATTCTGTAATGGTGCTGCTAGAACAAAAATTGTATGAATCCCTCGAAGTTTTTGAATAAAACACCGTCACCTACTGCTAACCTTGTACTTTCTTAAAAAAATTAGGAGTTTTACTATTGTTTTGCATAACGTGTAACATGCGCTGGAAACCCGTCCGAATTAACAGTTGCGTTAAATGTGTTAGTTTGTAGAAGCCAAAGAAATGGAACTCATTATTGTCGAAGCGCTACAAACTAACGTCCCTGAAATTGGTCTCGACCGCCATGTTTGTAGTGATGGTCTATATTTTCTTAATGATTACGTATCGTAATCATACTTACGCTAGCTACACCCCGCGTATCCTTATCCCGTGAGAACCGCTTTATCTTTCTTTCTTTCTTTTTTCTCGGCTTATGGTTGTATCCTGACATTGTATAGCTTATATAATCTTTGTCAAGAATTGGGCCCTTAAATGCAAAAATGTTTTCAAATCTCACTGGTGGTTCCAGAGATTAGCGCCTTCAAACTAATAAGCTCTTGCGCTTTATGTATTTGTATAGAACTTCAGTAATTTGTGTCCTGTAGACCCCTTTGCCTATATGTTTTCCGTTTTACGTAGATTCTTTGCATTAGTATTAATATGAAATTTACGGATTCGTTGCATGTACGTGATCGATCGATGCAGATATGAAACCAAACCTTATCGATAGAATTACACCTGTGTGTGTGTGTATTGTAGGACCTCTGGCAACACTGTTAACAGCCCACGTGATTATTAAACATCACGTGAAACACGTGGCCTGTAGTCAAGTGTTTGTAGAAACACTAGAAACTGTTCGCTAGGTATTATTGTTTCATCGTGTTTTCCCACCGCCCGACAGGCGTGGAAGCGTTGCATTTTACTCACGTATGTTTATGTGAGATTATTAGTTCTTCTTGACTGCACATAAAGGCACCCTGCGTTTATAGAAACTTTTTTTTTATTGGCTCAGCATAGTGGCTCCGCTTCGCCTGTTGGTAAGCGAAAAGAGGAGTCCAAATTGCACCGGCAACTGACAAAGGACTACAGTGCCCTGTCAGTTGGCGCTACCATGCTGGCCCGCAAGGTGCTTCTTCACGCTTCGTTTGAAGGATCCCATGTTGTAGGAAGGAGGAAACACATGTGCCGGCAAGGCGTTCCCCTTTTTAATAGTTCGACAGAGATAGGAGTTGCCGAACTTTTTAGTGCTAGAAAAAACGTGTGGTTCCATGACGGAAGGGAGAGGGTGGGATAAGGGAAAATGTACTTAGGGAACTTACGAAGTTGCGAAGTTAAGAGGTTCTAGGTTAAACGTTGTTTTAGCGCTTAAATATTCCGGCAATTCGCGCCTACTGACCAATGGATGGTTTTTAGGGTTCCGTACCCAAAGGGTAAAACGGAACCCTATTACTGAGGCTCCGCTGTCCGTCCGTCCGTCCGTCCGTCCGTCCGTCCGTCCGTCTGTCACCAGGCTGTATCTCATGAACCGTGATAGTTAGACAGTTGAAATTTTCACAGATGATGTATTTCTGTTGCCGCTATAACAACAAATATTAAAACATAGAATAAAATAAATATTTAAGGGGGCTCCCATACAACAAACGTGATTATTTTGCCGTTTTTATAGATAATTGTACGGAACCCTTCGTGTGCGAGTCCGACTCGCACTTGGCCGATTTTTTTAATCAACAAGCCGATGACCGCCACCTTTTTCATCCGTGAACTAACCAATAAAAGCTGCACGTTTTACTTTACATGGATGGATCTACTGCCTTAGATGAGCATTATCATCATCAATCATGATTCAGATAAATTTTTAATTCCAAATATTGCCCTTTTGATTAAATTTGTGTTAATTTTCTTCTGTGCATTCGATGAAGCCTAGGTAGGTAGGCCTTAGCTGAAGGTCGCTATTAACTTTCTGACAAAAAATAGATCTGAATCGTAGGCTCAATCAACATAGGCTCTCTTGTTTATCAATTAATACAATTGAAGTGGTCTAAATTTGCTTCTGAAAAACGTAACGCGCGATCGTACGTTGATCTGTAACTGTACGTATGTATACATTATAGTTGTCAGAGTCAAAACCTGCCCAGTCTATGATTTGTCAGCGTGTGGCGGGATAATTTACGTAGTACATAACTCTTAGATGTTTAAGCTACAACAGCTGGTATTATTAAGTATTTATTTAGAAAATGCGTGAAGATATACATACATACATATTTAGAAATTATTCTAAAATACAAATTAGTTCCACTTGAATTTCAGATTTATTCCTCAATCCGTTTGATTTATTATTAATTATAGTTGTCAGAGTCAAAACCTGCCCAGTCTATGATTTGTCAGCGTGTGGCGGGATAATTTACGTAGTACATAACTCTTAGATGTTTAAGCTACAACAGCTGGTATTATTAAGTATTTATTTAGAAAATGCGTGAAGATATACATACATACATATTTAGAAATTATTCTAAAATACAAATTAGTTCCACTTGAATTTCAGATTTATTCCTCAATCCGTTTGATTTATTATTATAGTATATCTCAACCAACTATACCCTCTTTGACGTTCTCTACTCTTTTCGACATGGTTGGTAAATTTTTTATAAAGCTACTAGTTATTTTTAAATTATTTTTGAATTCTGATGTTCCAAAGAATGCTGACCATTGTTACCAAGGGATACAGCAAACATCACCTTATCAAGTTTTATCGCAGCCTTGCTGGCTCTCGGAACCGGTTGAAGCGAGGTTGACAACGACCAGTGAGTTTTGAGCTGCACTGTCTCTTTCTCCGATACTCTTTGCGTACAACGCGAAAGGTCTGATTCTATTGGTTTTTATCAATACCACTCGGCTTCCCAACACGCACTGGCGAGTATTAACTAAGGTACTAATTTTAAGAACAAGGAGTTCTGGTTTCAAATTTTAACGTTTTCGAACGTGGGAAAGGTGGGCTGTTCTTATTCAAGTAGTTTTTGTTACTTTTAAACGTTTAACCTAACTTTTTTTTCGGTTGGTACAGTGTTGTTACATTTTCAAAGTGCTTCTCGAGTAGGACAAAAACGCATATCTCGACTGCTTCCGCCTTATGTTTTGTAACTAACTAGAATGGTACCTCATCTCATGTGGAAAATGGAAGCGATGATCTATTATAGGTACCGATATCTCTCCTCTCACCTTGTGTCAAATAGTACGACTTATTCTGCGGAAAACAATGAATCAGATTGAAGAGTTCATCGGAATATTCCGTAATAAATATGGTACTCAGACTACTATGGTTTCTACGCTACATTAATTTTCTATAGATTAGTCCCAAACGAACTTAACCTTCTGTTTGAAACTTGTAAACAGAAGAGTCATATCCTCCTAATAATCCATGCGTGCGGCGTAGCTTATTTACCTGTAGCTATTATATTTATATATTAATGACGCCATGGAATATTGTTTTTTAAACGAAAATATTATTTATTACGCCACCGATTTAAAAAAATATATTTTTTTCAGACATCTTGGCATACGATTTACCCGCATATGAATTTGAACGTTTTTTTTTTTTTACTAAATTCTGTTTTTGTCATGAAGCTCCACCACTCGGGACACACAGCGACACCTAAAGCTAGACTGTTTGACCTTTGTACCGTTCTTATGGGCGCACGCATAAGAGTGAAAATGGTGCTGCAAGTGTCTAACATGACTTGTCGCTGTCTGTACTCTACGATCGACGATTGTTGTTAGAATCACCAGAATTTAAATAACCACTGTAGTATCACGCCACTGTGTGAAAAGTATGTACAGTTCCGATGTCTAAAAGGCCCTTAGACGATGATGTTACCCACCTTGGTCTTGGTCGTGTAAACACACGGACATCCCTGGAGCTACATGTCTGTCCGCCCGGCATGCCCGGCACGCCTCCATGTACCCGAAGTCGAAGATTGACATTGAATGTTCTAAATCCCACGCATGTTATACGGACGCTGGTAAGCAGTGTACGGGTAACAGCACGTACGTATAAAATAATTCGTCTATAATGACCAAAGAAGAATTTTAATGGAGCCACTGATGTAAGGACGGAGTCATGTAGCGCGCGGTTCTCTCTGCCTTCCCCGCAAGCGATTTAACGTGAAGTCATAGCAACAGTAATGTTGCGACCAAATTCCCGTTAGGAGTCCAACCAGCCAGCGTGCACGAAAAGAGCTATGAATATTACAGAAGCAAGTGGCGTGTAAGGGCCGAGTCATGTCGCACTCGGTTCTACGTATCATCACGATGTAGGCAATAGATATTATTGACATAATTGCTATTAATACAATATTAATAGTTGGTCTTTGGATATGTATGGTTTTGTTGTTACTTTACCGATCACAAATATCAACTCTCTCGAGTTGTTGCTCCCACGAGTAAGTAAGGTTAAAATACCATTACGCCCCCGACTAGATACAGTGTTAGCAGTGTGTGTGGCACGGCGCGGTACTTCTTATATTACAAGCATTCATAGACTATACGGAGCTCTTCTCACCAGGCAGGCCGCAACACCCAGGTCAATTATCGACATAGCCGTTAACATTAATCGACATTGTGCACACATCCTCTCTGTACCCATTCCAGTGAATTCGCGACGGGTTGGTAACCGATACGATATCGGTTGCAATTCCGACCTTCGGCCCGATACGGTCTGACAACCAAGTGACAGGCACTCTGCCAAAATACCCGTGATGATAGATGGTTTCGCACGCAAATTATGTTTTGGTGGCGACGTGAAAATATTTTTATTTTTTGTATACACAGCGACACCTCAAGCTAGGCTATTTGACCGTTCTTATAGCGCACGCAATAAGAGTAAAAACGGTACTGCAAGTGTCTGACAAGACTTGTCGCTGTGTGTATTCATTTTTGCTAGATTAATATAGTATCGAATGGAATGGAGGTGGACCGATACGACGCTAGGCCTGGCGTCTACACCGTTCGTTATAGTCGGGCGTGACGGAAAATAAGCTCCGCGGCTTCTGCTTCGCTCACGGAGTCCATTCTTGTTAGGTTGAAGGCCCGCGCAGTCGAGGGACAGTCGTAGTACTTTATTGTCCGTGTATATAGATCACTTAATCGCCATGACGCACACGGGGACTAAAAGTACGGCGGTCTAAGTCTCCCGAACAACCGGGGACAGCAACAGACCGGACTGTACAAAAGTACGCGAGAGTCCTCGAAATAAATACGTGCCAGGGCGCATCAACTAATTAAATAAAATTAATATTAACTGGGATTGACTAGGGGATAACCATAATATGAAACATAAAAAAATGTGCATTGTTTTGTCATACGTACCATTCTGTAACGACTGCTTCACTAAACTTTAGGCAGACACTTGATTCCACATCGTATATTGAGTCCGTGTGAAGTCGACGGACATTTTATTGACGGTTCAGGGATTGTAGTCCTCCCGCGGACTGTCCTTCGTCTGCGCAGGTTTAATACAGTGTTTGGTCTTTGCAAAAGTATGATTTTGGGCTCCGGACTATTTAGCCTTCCTTGTTCCTACGTCTTTCCTTCCTGCGAACGAAACAAATTCTACTGTCAGATTTCGATTCTCTTTACCTTTTACTAAACTTATTGTACGTAGAGATTTAAATTGTCTACATTCATTCCCTAGTACACGTTTGTCTTAAAATCTCACTTCCATTGATAGATTCTTACTCGTCGTAGTCACAGTAAATATGGTAGTACCTATATAACTTTGTGAAGTTCAGATTTTCTCAAATGGTTTGTTAAATATACTGAATTTAAGTAGGTACCAAGCGTTGTTCTAAACTTTAAATTAATAAATATTTAAAATTATGTTTAAAAATATTCACATAACAGTGGTAATTCTACAGCGAGACAAAAACATATGAACCAAAGACATGATTATTTTTTATTAGCTGAGAATGTGAAGTTTGTTGTTGTTATAATAAGCTGGTGTCATCGATCTTGATGTGCAGCGTGTGTGTCAGATATCCTGCATTACAATTCACTAGAACGACATAAAAAGGACAATAAATAATATATATGATTGTTTTATTCCTAAGCAATCTGAATCAAAAATAGACGGAGGATATCAGCTGTTCTTTACTCGTCGGGCGTTGCGTTGGTTGGCTGGCAAACTAACTCACGAGCCGAGTGTCGGCTATAACATATAAACTATTATTATTCGCCCTGCCAGCCTCGTTGCTGACGTAGTAACTCTTCAAAAGCTTCCTGGTATCCTTGTTCACTTGCAGGAACACCATGAGCCTTCAGGGAATTGGTATTTAACTGCAAACTTCTACGAGTATAAAGTGGAGTAGCCTCTGTTAGTTAAATATCCTTGTGCCCTATCTCGCTTCTGCTCTAATCTCCAGTTTAGCAATATGTGAACTTAGCCTAGGTTTTGTCACTGAAAATGATGGCGAGAGCCACTTATACCTTTTTTTTACTATTTACGTATATAGGGGCATTCTTTTGAAAATTCCCACACCACGTGTACATAATTTCCTGTAATCAAATGTTTCTAGGAAATCAATCTACCATTGTAAACAACTGTACAGGCTACAGGCGGGCAGGTAAGCAGGATACAAGTTGCATGATAATAAGTACATCTCAACGTCAACTTGTAATTATATTCAAACCACGTTGAGATATAATGTCTCCTAATGCTAACGAAACTTTTAGTTCTTTACTATTTAGTTTTAGTAAAATACGAGTGATAAAATATGTATTAATAATCTCGAAAATCGTTTTTAAATACATTTTATATCGTTTGACATATTTGTATGATAGCATATCGCCGTTTGCACGACCACATCAACAAACTTTTTAAATTTCATGCCATGAAAGGAAATTTGACGCCAATTACATATAATACCGGTTGTGAATGCGTAAGCTTGCATTGCCAGAGGAGCACCTGGATCGTTAATTATATAACAATTCAAAATTATTTTTTTTAATTTATCGGTCATTTTGACCATGTTCCTTAAGAGATAGGAACGGTGTTCCTGAACATTCCTATTCTACTTTTTTATGCTGAATCCGAATCTGAAGTCAAAATTCGAATATTCGAAAAAAACGCACACACAGACAAACATATAGATTTCATATAGGAACGGTGTTCCTGAAAATATCATGTGTTAGTCACGCCAATATAACGCCATTACGACGAGCCCGGTATTCGAGTAAACTCATCATACTACTTGTGACATAAGGGTTGCGTGGGTTTGGTTCCCGCAAAAAGGAAATATTTGTCTGCATGAATATGTCTGTTTCTCTGGGTCTGAGAGATTTCTATTTTATAAGTGTTAGTATTTCCTGCTCCTAATAATAGTACCAAATTTTATGTGGGATTACAGTTTTAATACCGAAAAAAACTGTGAAAAGTCTATAACTTTATTGAAATCCTTAGAGCGAATAATGGAAAATATTATCCGTTAATTTGATATTCAACGGTGGCCAAGGTATCGTAGAAGTCGTATTTATTTGATGTGCTATTTCACAGTGCTAATCAAATAGCTCTGTGTTTAGAAATGACGTAGAAACTACTCGTCTGTGAGTGCAGCCAAGAAATATTAAAATGTACAAAAATACTTTCATATGTTATTTTTTATGCCAGTTGTATTTGTGATGCTGCGGTTATAAATTGGACTGTTTATAAAGCAATATACGCGAATAAAATTTTTGAAATAGTACAAAAATGCATGTAAACTTCTAGAGAATTTCTTTTAAAAACTGATATGAGCCGGATTGACGAGACTCGTTGGCCACGCAAGACAGATAGTATATTTTCTTAAGCTAGAATAGCACGCACGGTAGACCCGAATCAGACTCGCATATTGTTAAGAAAATACGTGTGGTGAGTCCAGAGTGCGCGCGGTGAATAGTCAAAGATGACCATCCATTAAAAAAATTGACACCCGCATGGTTCTGTCGCGGTCGCGCGTACATTTACCTCCGCTGTGTTACGTCCCCGCAAATCGATCTCCTTTGCACTGCAAACGGCCCGTGTGAACCTTATTTTGTCAGACTATTTGGTGTGGGGCTGCTATTGCCATGAATTATTTATTCTGTAAAGATTTTTATGATTATCTGCGAACCGTTTTATCTTACTTTCTTTCTTTTTTCTCAACTTTTAAAGGGTTGTATCGTGATGTTGAATAACCTTCATCAAGAACTGGGCTATCAATAGCAAAAAGACTTCTTCAAATTAAACTGGTAGTACCAGAGATCAAACAAACTCTTCCACTATATATATTAGTGTATATATATATACTTATTTGCAATAATATGTAAAAAATACGTAATTTTTTTTTTTACCATATTACGATTAGAAACTTTGATGGCATGTTGTTTTTCTATCTATTACAACTTCACGCCTAATCCCTTGCGGGATCTACTGAACCTGCAAACTGAGCGCCACGTGACTCGATTCTTACACACCTTGCTCGCATCTTTAACATTAATTGCTCTTCTCATGCACGCTCGCCGGTTTCTAAAGCTCGTGACATCACCTTCTATCACGATAGATCAATCATTCAAGATAGATCACGACCAATTTGGTCATGGTAGGTAAGTATTGGCCTTCCTCGGCTCCTACATCCTTCCACTTTTATGTTGTTTTTCATTTATTTTAATTGATTTGTCTTCTTCCTGTAACATATCTTTAATTTCTTTTATTATGTTATTGATATCTTTGGTTTAGAATATTTTTGAAGAACAGGATATACATAAGACAGCGGGTCAGACGAAATTATGACTAAGGACATAAAAACAGTCGCCCAGACCGTGTGCCAACTCTTGAATTCTGCGTCAACTTCCTAGCGTAGTAAATGGACAAACTTTTCAGGAACACCGTTCCTGTATGAAATCTATATGTTTGTCTCTGTGTGTGTTTTTTCGAATATTCGAATTTTGACTTCAGATTCGGATTCAGCATAAAATAGTAGAATAGTGGAACATGGTCAAAATGGCCGACAAGTTAAAAAAGAAATTGAATTGTTATATAGTTGACGAGCCAGATGTTCCTCTGGCAATGCAAGCTTGCGCATTCTCAACTGGTTTCTGTTTAGAAATTAATGAGAAATTATTATTTTAACGACTTCTACTACGCTGGGTAGAAAACTAGACCATAAAGTGATTCATATTGAAGAGTCTGTGTCTCTGAATATATCCATCCATGCATCCATCTATATATATCTGATTGAACCGATTTCATTGCGGCGTTTGTTTGCAAGTCGAGATAGTTTTTGGTTATGTTTTTTTAACTGATTTAAGGAGGGGTATTGTCTTCCGCGCGTATCCTGTATATACCTAATATTATTTATTAGCCTTATCTCAACGGCCATTTTGGATACCCAAGTGCCCCAGGATATGTGACTCAAAGAAATACATAAAACGGCGGATTTTAGGCGCCATTTTGTACGGTTAAAAAAAAAAGAATTTGATAGATTTTTTTATGCAATGTCCTTGTATTGCGACGGTTACTCAGATAGGCCATATGCTTTTTTAGCTCGTCGTGTGCTTGTTTGCCACCAGACGTCATATGAAATAATCGTGTCAAATAATAATAATACGAGTATGTAGACATAAAACACCACTCGCATGCATTTTCTGGGACTGGGAAATACGATAGCGTTCATGTGAAGTGGTCAGACGCCTTATATGACGCTCATTGTTCTTGATTTTACGGTCAGGCACAAATGGATAGACAGGTATGGGCAAAAACTAACTGGAGATGTAAACTGGCCCTGCCCGGGCTTGTACTGCGCGGAATTTATTTATCTATATATCTACAAAATTCACGCCAAATCCCTTGCGGGGTAGTAAAAATAATGTATAAAAAGTAAACCGTTTGCCTACCTCTACCTTCACGTTTCAGTTTTTTAGTTACTTTAGTTTTTATTTCATTATTGTTTTGTTTATTTATTTATTTACTGCCTTCAATTGAGACGGCTTCAGTTTTTTATTTAGAAAAGAATTTGTTTCATTACAGTTTAATTATTTATTTACTGCCTTCAACGGAGACGCATTCAGTTTTATATTTAGAAAAGTTTTTATTTCGTTACCGTTTTCTTTATTTAATTATTACTTCATTAAGTACAAATTGCAACCGTTATATGAAACATATACAATATGACGACGACAGGTCAAGCTATACAAAAACATGAAGGACTTTGCTAGAACATATAAATACCTAGGTATATATTGCGTCCATTTAATTAATTTCATTTTCTTCCTATTTGATATTTTGTGGTATTTGTTTGAGTTTTTCTAATATTCTGTGTAGGCGTATGAGTTGTGCAGCTTGCGCTAACGTACGAGTAATATTAGTGAAGAACAAGCGCAATGATTACTGCGCACAATTATTTACCATAAATATATCATTTTGTTAATTAATACAAGGGTACACTGTGTAAACATAAAGTAAATTTGTTACTTATTTCTAACAATCTTCAAATGACGTAAACAAAAAGCGTATGTAAATAGTAAGAACGTTCTTTAAAACACAAACAAAATATATGCGTTCTATGTGAAAATTTCGCCCATTCGCAACGATCGAGCGATCTGCGCATCTTGCTCGCTCGCTATCAACTAAAGGAGTTATGGTGCACTGCACTATAACTCAGTATTTTTAGTATCGATTAACTCGTCTACGGTATACCGATTAGTCATTTATTTTATAGGGAATTTTTGTCATAATGCCCGTCTCTAGAATGTCAGTCATGAATTCGGCAATTCTTATAATAAACGTGAAGACATATTTACAAATAATTTATGGTTCTTAAGTAACTTACAAATTACGCTTTGAAATATTCTTGCTAGTTTTGTTAGGTTACCAGTCTCCTTGGAAGCGAAGTCATTGGTCCCAAATAGTATGCGGGTCATTGATCTATGATAAGAAAGCATTATGAGCGGTTGCCGTGCTCAGTTCAAATAGTTGGCCGTCTAAAATCGTGGGTATATAAGAAACACTACCAACAAAAATATCTATCGTGTCAATTAGTTACGAACCGATCACTTTCTGGGATAGTATACGCACCCAAAAGCTATAAAAAGGCAATTTGTTTGAAATTACATCTTACGACAGAATATCCAACTCTTAAATCGATTTCCCGTTTCAATAAATGCCCGTAGAAATACCTTTCATCGATTGTTGATTCGCTTAGTTGCACGAGTAAATAACAAGAAATACCTGACATTTAGGGGCAGTTACTTCCCACAGATATTATTTCTATATACTGCTCCTGACTTGTTTTCGCCCGATAGATCACAACATGTAATGAGATAAGTATATCATCATTTGAGTCTATTGACATAGCCTTGTAACCTCACTATGTTATTGTTTCTTTGGTCTCCCCTCGTGTCCATCTATTTACACAAAACTCTCGTCATGGGCTGTTTCCTTACGTGGCCATACCTTTATAACTGTTTCCTAGGCTTTCCTATTACTAGTACTACTTGCATACTTCCGCTTATTCACATATCATATCATGCGCATGCTGATGCGTGTGTAGTTCTGGTTCAAGGAGAAAAGCAACTGCAGGTGCTACAAGGGGTACGCCTGCCTGGTTAACTTTAGACATTGTTTAAATTACGTGTTCGTATAGTCTGTACATAGTCAAGAGTCACTCGTAACGGCGCCATGATGCTCATCTCTTCCTGAACTTATATTTAGTAAATATGCTATAAGTATATATATATTTTTTTATATTAGTTCAGCATAGTGGCTCCTCTTTGCCTGATGGTAAGAGAAAGGGGAGCCCAAATCGCATCTGCAACTGACAAAATACTACACCGTATCCTGTCAGTTGACGCTGCCATGCTGACCCGCAAGATGAAGAAGTTTGAAGGATCCCATATTGTAGGAAGGAGGGAACACATGTGCAGGCAAGGCGTTCCACTTTTTAATGGTACCTACGACAAAGATAGGAGTTGCCGAACTTTTTGGTACGCGAAGAAATATTCTCAACAGTTGAACGATGATATCGCAAGCCCGCACGTGTGGGTTCTACGACGGAAGGAAGAGGGTGGAATAAGGGAAAACAGTTCTTCAGAGCACTCGCCATGGTAAAGGCGGTGTTGAAGAGGTTCTAGGTTTTTAGTGACTCTTCGTATAGAAGTATAATACTCGACCTATAATGTGTACGAGACCTTATTATACTTCAAGTCATGTAGTACCAAATAGGTAGTGTGTTTTCAAAAGTTCAAATAAAAAGTGCTATAAAGAAACGTGTGAGTCAAGTCCTGTGGTGTGCGGTTCCGTCTGCTTATCCCGCAAGAGACTTGGCGTGAAGTTATAGATAGATAATTCGTACCTTATTATGTACCTATAGTATTCTATCTGTTACGTATTTTTTAATTAGTTTTTGTAGAAAGGTATAAATTTCAAGTAAATTCCAACAAGCCTGTTTCAAATTAAATTGGGAAGTACATTTATTTTACGCCGAGTTCGTTATCCGCACCCTTGCATTTGTAATCTAATAATAATTTAATTTACTACGTTTGTTCATAGTTGGGTTCGGTATATTTGAGTTTTAAACTAAATTTAGTGTACTGAAAAGTTTCACAATTGTCCTTTAGGTTATGGGCATAATATTACAATAAATATAAAATAGCGGTCCAGTACATACAAGTCCTAGACGGGCTTAGTTTTATTAGGCTTCCATATTGTTTTTACGGTACGAGTAATGTACGTATACATTACAAACAATTAGAGAAATAAAAAAAAATATATATTGTTTGATTCGTTCACACCTGACAAACTACATTATGAATCGGTATTTTCAGTATTTGCTGTTCAAATACGGGTTATGTGCAGAAATTTCTTATTTCCGCTTACGCGCAATTCTTGTATATATGGTGTACCTCCGAAACGGCTCTAATAATTTGGATCAAATTGTTTGTGTTGTGTTTTCGTGCATTAGGCGTTAGGCGTAAAAAAAAAAACAATAAAAGACACTGAATGAAATTCGGTCAACCAGGTACTTCCTACCAATATTAAAAATGTGAATGTCCGTTTGTTTGTTACGCTTTCACGCGAAAACTACTCAACCGATCATCATAAAACTTTGTACACATATTCTTCGAAGTATCAGAAGTAACATAGGATATTTTTTATTAAAAAAAAAATATCAATGCGAGCGAAGCCGCGGGTAAAAGCTAGTAGTATATAATACGAGTACTTAAGTGACAACTACAACGTCTCCCCTTTATTGCTTCAAGGCAATTGAATACAGCTTGCCGCCTGGGCAGCAGCCTAAGTCTTTTTTACCTACATGCGTGAGTCCCCTTTAATTTATTTTAGAAATATAGTTTTATGACAAAATTGTACACTACACATATCTAAATTACAGTTTCTGTGACTCGTTTTATTTACGAGTAAACAACGGTGACATAGAGACATAAGATATACAGCAATATTTCGTTTTGCGCTTCGAGTACTGTATCATAAAAGAGCCGGTAAGACAGTGGTAAAAATCACTCTGCCATGACATTAACCCTTCGAAACCCGTGTGGTCATATATGACCGCGAAATGTATGGGAAAAGGTATATAACGGGTTCTGAAGGCTAGCAGTCAGAACCCATTGATATCAATATTTCTCAGATACTCAAATATATATACGCAGATAAGGTCCCTTCTCTTGTACATTTTAAAATGTTGATAGCGCAGTGGTTAACCGTATTCGTTTATCATATATAACGTAGGATACGAAATATACCAAGAACGCCATGGTGCGAACATGGTGGCCTTGATACGGTAAATATTAAGTTCGAGGTATCGTTTATATAATACTTTATGGTCACCATAATGTTGACTTAGAAATTGGATTACTTTGCTTTTTTTATTACTCGATGCCAAATAAATAAGCTTACCGCTCGTTGGGTCTTTATTGAGTATATTATAGACGCTTGTAACAGCATTAGAATCTTCTACGAGTTGTCATCCACACCATCAATGCAGCACGTCCTCAGGAGATATCATGCTCATGCGGTAACATTATGATAATATGCTGTGGGGGTATAAGTGACTCAATCCTTAGAGTCAATGTAAACCTTATCTGCACGTTTGTTTATGTGTATCTTACGCCAGATCCACTGCGAGGTGAACAGAGAGAAGCGAGAGCTATAATAGGCGGTCCTTGCACACCTCGCTCGCTTCTTTAACATTCATAGTTCTTTCATACACACGCGCCGGTTACTTACTTGCACGTTTATACTTTCTTTATGTATTATTTTATGAGAATATATTTATTTTAAGTTATGCTCAGTAAAGATTGAAACTAACTATGTGAATTGGCGTTCATATTAATTACAGACAGTTTCACTTTTTTATTATTGTTATTGATTACAAATGAGCTAATCACACCTTCAAATCTTAGATTGCTGATATTATAGGTAGGTATATTTTTGATCTCTTCACTTATCAAGTAAATACAGTTTATTGATCGATAACAGATAATACACACTGTATATAACCTCACACGGACACATACGTTTGCAAAATGACTGTATATTGTGATAAGTAAAGTTATTATAATATTCCAACTTATCATGAATGTAACCTGACCAGAACAATTCCATTCCCGAATTGTTTTATAAGAATTAGTGTTCGAGGCCAATGCTAATCCGAACTTAATTAGAATAGAATACTGTTTATTGCACTATTCATTTAATACGTTACATTGTGTTAGTACTACATTACTTTTCAATTCGCTGTCTTGCTTAAAGGCAAATGTAGTAATGGTTTACGTCCATAATTTACTCGCCCGAATTTCGTTCAACTTAACGAGTAATCCTACTAATATTATAAATGCGAAAGTTTGTATTTATGGATGGATGTTTGTTGCTCTTTCACGCTTAAACGGCTGAACGGATTTGACGCACGTAGATAGATTATGATCTGGATTAACACATAGGCTACGTTATTTGATTCAACGCGGGCGGAGGCGCGGGCAGCAGCTAGTAAATAACTAATTCATCAGCACTAGTGCCGAAGATTCGGAAACCAAAAGGAATGGATAATGTAATCACAGTATTAAACTAGTGTCCTAGATTAGTCCTAGGCATTTTGACATGAATTGACAAGAACGACGTTAATATTGGCGCCCAACACGTCACGTGAAACGTACCACTTTCGTTTCGACTAATTAGAGTGCGTACTTCGGTTAGAATTGCGCAACGGCGAGCACGTGTGTGTGTGCCACGATTTCGAACGTTTTTCAAAGTTACCCTATTGCATGTATGTCTCTATTGTGTCTAAAGATACATTGGCCCGACCTTGGGTTGTGTTTTGTACGATAAGTTCAAGGTTTGTACATTTACGTAGGCGGTACTGACACACAAAGGTGGGGAAAAATACGCTTATCATTATTATGAGTTGAGTTTTGATACATATTGCGAAATAGAGTTATTTTTATAAGGCTGCGTTTGAGACCGGTTTTGCGTTGCTTAAATCCGGTCAAGGTGCCTAGATGGTTGTGATAAACTAGGTAAAACTATATGAAACTTTTAAATGGATAATGAGAAAACTGCATTCAAGTCAACGTCAGAAGGATAGTAGTAACATTATGATACAATACTTAATTGTAATCAGAATATATGTATTTATAAATTTTGTGCTTTTCTGTTAGTAGTCAAGTTTTCACCACAAACGGGAAAGCTTTGTTTAGAGTGGCTGGAAATCAAAAATCAGTACATGGATCTTCCCATTCCAAACTTGTTACGAATGGTTCCCTATAGTTGCGTTCCCTGATGGTCCTATTCCTGAAAGGTCCCATTTCCGCATTGTCCTTTTCATAGGTTGCAATATATCAATAAAATACTATTCTTTACTGTACCATTGGGTTTAAAAAAATGTTTACTAATATATGTAGAAACAAAACTCAACGAATGCTAAACATAAAATAACGCCTATATCAGATAACTAAAATTTTGTCGCGAGAAATAAAGTATGTTATGAAGTATTATATATTCTAATCATTAAATATAATAAAACTATCCGCAAACGGGACCATCAGGGGGACAATGGGACCTTTCAGTAATAAAGCCTTTGTAGAACGGAATTATTCTAGAATGTGGTACCTATAGGGAGTCTGAGAATGAGATCTTTTGTGACAAGATGGGGAAGAGAGATCGTTGATGTACTTTTACGAACAACTGTTTGTTAATATTTCCCGGCACTAGTTATTTGTGCATATTTGCTAAAATACTAAATTAAAATTTTAATACATGCCAAATGTTAGCTTTTTGTAGGGTGTTGATGGATGCAGGTGGCTCAGGATAGATGCGAGTGGCTCTCTAGAGATCTATGTCCAGCACTGGAACAATACGGGCTGCAATGATGATGATGGTGAAATATTACCTTACGTGTGTAAAATAATTGATGAAGTGTTCAGTTCAAAATCAGTCGCCAAGCACTTATTGGCATGTATTTTTGTTATATGCAAATTAACGGAAGAAGGTTATTCCGCGTCTAATGGTGATACTACGTGGTAAGTTGCATGTAGTCAATAAAACAGCACTGACATGAAGCTGGAATAAATAAAGAATAGCCACATTATACTCTTAGTCTCATATCCTACTAATATTATAAATGCGAAAGTTTGTATGTATGGATGTTTGTGGCTCTTTCACGCTTAAACGGCTGAACGGATTTGAATCAAATTTGGCACGTAGATTGATTATGATCTGGATTAACACATAAGGTACGTTATTTGACTCCACGCGGGCGGAGCCGCGGGCAGCAGCTAGTTATTCTCTATATGGGGATAGTGTACATGCTAATGGTCTCACTATAAGGAATGCTGAAGACCGCGTGAAATGGATAAGTAAAAGGCAGAGAGCGGACCCTGGGTTCCGAAAAGAAAGTATAGGACGCGACCGGGATTAACGCTCTGATGATGATGAGTCACATGATATTATTAATTAATAATAATTCATCGGTCGGAGTGAAAAGTCAAGAAGGCCAGCAGGACTCACAGCTCTGGCTTGCCTTCATTGGCCGTCCAGAGTTTAAACAAAAAACGCACGGTGCGTTCATTAGCAGTCCTCTCTCCAAACGCAGCATTGAGAGCCGTTTCTGCCGCGTTAGATCCGCATCGGAACTCGTATTCAAAAATTACTCGGATTTTCGAAGTATCGTTCCCATCTAAGCTGAATAAAAAAACAATTGAAATTCGAAAATCAAATGTTGCACATTTTTTAAAAGAAAAACCTCATAGGTAGGTATCATGTGATAAAAATTTCACTTGAAAGTCTCACACCATTAAGGTTTAATGTAAATTCAAAGTATCTTTTACTATAACGGCAATTTCATACTTTAGCCCCTATTATAAAAACATGCTTGTCTCTGCATGTAGCAACACGTATTGAATGTATTGCTAGATGTAGAGGTGAGCATGTTTGTTAAGCAAATGTGCCTAAATTCATGTTTATAGCCCTACAATATAAATTGATTAAAAGATCGGTATCTTTTAATAAACTAACAAAAAATACTTTCTGATACGGGAGCTACGAATAAATAATAAGTCTTCGGGAGTGTTATTGTATTACTTTTGAATACGAAACCCTAAAATCCGAATCAATAGTTTATTACTCAACGCGTAGACTTTGGACAGTTGCCCGACAAAGCGAACCCCGCCTGAGTCATATCAAAACATATTCTTATCTATACGGGCATAGGTCTAGTGCTTCATACCCCTCGTTTGAGTCTCCCTAATTGAGACTGTGTATGCGGCGGCTTTATCAGGCACGATTATAATAGGGTTGTTACGTTTGCATATGGTACCTATTTGTATTTAATAGATAGGGGCAATACCGAACAATGCCTTTTTCACCTCTGTTTATCAACCAATATATTTTTTTTCACGTTTCATTATTGTAGTTAGTAAAATAATTTTGGAAACAGTCAAAAAAAAAGGATTTAAACATGCATATTAATTTTTTCGTCAAATATTCCATAGTTATTATTGTCGAAGTTCGACCTTGGAGTGAACTCCAGTAATATTAAATCATCGGTAAAAACAAAACACACCGAAAGTCACGTATTAATTATAACTATAGCAAATGTATCTGTAGTATATCTAGACTATAATTGATATTTCAATCGTCACGACAGGGACGGTCGACGAAAGTTGAAAAATTTATGTTGCCCAGGGCTTTGAAGTCGTGTGGATAGACGACTTTGATATAGAAATTAACCAAAGAAGATGCTATAAATAGCAAAATTGATATGAGTATATGTATGGTTTTATGTTGTCATGATCTCTGTGTAATCCTTCAGGTGCGTAGGATTTCTGTGACATTAATCAGAGAACCATCATAATGAAGTTGTGGAGTAATGTTTATTTACTATCTCTCATGCTACAGTTCCTAGGAAATACTTCAGCATGGAGCTCTTTCCACAACTTTGAGTTCTCGGTAGAAAACTTTTTGGAACCTCACAGGACGCAACCATTGCAGTTTCCAGTGCGTGAGGATGAACTCCCAGCCGTTGACGTCATATCGAACAACTCCTCAGTACACACACATAACCCTTTGTACAATCGGTAGAACATACAGAGGGAGACAAAATCAAATATAATATTGAATTAAACAATTTTTAACGGAAGTATCGCGTGTTTTATTTATTTTGTTGAACCTGACGTTTCGAATGCTTTGCAGCATCCGTGGTCGCAGGAAGACTATGGTCAACAAACAAACCCTGAGAGATCTACTCAAAAACGTTCGGACACCGTGAGCGATTTTTGTGTGAATCGGAACATATATAATTAATCCATTCATGTCGGTAGATGTAATAATTGAATAACCAATGTAACACAAATGTTACCTTAGTCTTCCTGCGACCATGGATGCTGCAAAGCATTCGAAACGTCAGGTTCAACAAAATAAATAAAACGCGCGATACTTCCGTTAAAAAATGTTTAATTCAATGTGTAACAATCGCGAAAACCTAAGACAATACAAATATAATATCGTTTAAAAACAACTTGATAAAATGAAGATTTGTTTATCTGAAAATGAGGTACAAAAATATTTGGAAAAACTTAATTTAGTCTGCTTGTAATCGTGGTAAAAGTTCCTGAAGGCGTCGTTATGTTACGTGTGTGACAGCCCTAATAGTAGGCTTGGCTTATTCTCGCCGCAGCGTTGTATTTAGACATCACACCATGAAAGGGGTCATTACCATTTTTCGTGTGTAAGTTATTTAACGCTAAATAATTCTGCTTACTCGTGTCATAATGTTTTATGCTAATATATTCTATATGTCAACGACACGTATTAGTATGTTCAAAATTCCAGAACAGTTCCATATATATGTTGTAAACGTCGGAATATTGTTGTCTTAGTTTATTTGTGGGTACTGCGCAATAAGAATGTTGTTTACCTAGAGTAGTGATAGCTTACAGGTTAAACCTAGTGACAAATTGGTACCCGGTTCGAATCCTAGCATGTATCATTAATTTCATTTTTTCGGATTAATGTACATATTTGTAATTATCACTTGCTCGGAAGTAAAGGTAATACCCGCACATCCAAGAAATTATATTTCGAAAAACGTAATCTATGCTATAGAACAAATGAGACCAGTGGTAAAAAAACTACTTAACAGAGATCTATCTATACCTATCTCTATAGCTTCACGCCTAATTCCTTGTGGGGTAGCCAGCTTGCTTTGTGTGCTTTCACCAATTAGTTCATACGGCCTAGCGCCGACCGGCAGCCACCCACTACTGTTAGATGCAACATGCCGACGCTGCCATGGCTGCTCCGGTAGTCTCTGCCTCGGCTGCTACGGTCGTCCGCCAACTGGAACAGAAACCGCATGCCCCCACCACCGTCGCTGCGACACGTGTTTCGCCTCTCCACGAGGCATCCTCGCTGTAGACGTTCAGATGCCTCTTAGCAAAGAGAAGCAAATACGGAACCCTACTCTGTACGTGGCCGGATTTTTATATCCTAGAACTTCGCGCTAAGTTGACAAAGTTTTATCGCAATGGCATGAATGATACAGCGCATATACCTAATATGAACATGCAAATATTGATTTCTATACATAGATAATTAGAAAAATAAATTTAGAGTAAGCGCAGACTAATATCATGCATGGTTACGAACACGTCAAGGTTGACTCACCTTGGTACCGACTGACCGCGTGCACGGCGCTAGCAGTAGAGGTCAAAATTAGTTGGATTGAAAGTTTGATGTACTCTTGAGTATCACGAGATGTGATTGTCAGGATATTAGAAAGCCTGACAACATAATAACAAAATTGTAAGATAGGTATTTATTATTTCCAAGACCGCTTACTCTCCGCAAAGGTCAAAGTCGATATCGTGACCAATTTCCGAGTCTGTCAGACCCCGATGTCACTTGTCATATTTATTTAACGTTAATTTAATTTTAAATCCAATCGAAATTCAGTCGATTACTTCCAAAGGTCGTGTCCATCACGCCTTGTGAATTGGACAGCGTTCGACGAGAGATAGCCAGCGAACGACGTGCTTGACAACTCGTTTTCCGAGCGTGTCTATTGATTCGGCGGCACCCCTCTCTAGTCAACATGAACCAATTCAGCCAATGATTATTATAATTAAAATACTTTAAATTTAATATCTTTCACTAATAGTATCAAATTTAATTTATTCGAGAATTTGACGACGATTTTCTGACGATTCCACTTATCATACGGTTTTGTTGAAGAGATTCGTGGCATGAATTTATATATTTATATTCATATAGTCTTTTAATTTTTATGTGCAGTGATTGCCGAGGAAATAAAGAATCTACCTATTAACCAACCGTCACTGGTTCGAATCCTGACGTGGGCGTGTACCACTTTCAAATTCGTGCTTTGGGATTTATGTTCATTTTTGTAATTATCGCTTGCTCGGCGGTGACGGAAAACATCATAAGAAAACACGCACATCCAAAATATATATTTTAAAAGACGTGTGAACTAAGCTAAGAATTTCCACACTGAGTCATGTAGGTGTGATGGTAGCCGCTCCATGTCAAAGTCAATATCTTTGCCAAATTGTCAGGCTAGAAAGAAGACATCTTTTAATTATCATATTTGGTAATTTTTATTGTTGGCACAAGGTTACTGCCAAATTTGCAAAGCGTTCAAGTAGCAAATTCTTTTGAGGTTTCATAACACATTAAAAAAAATACATTCCAATATACAAACGGTGTATACATGACGGGCAAGAAGATAACATACATTGATGTTCGTGATATCTATAGCTGCAATACATCAGATACACCGATAAACAACAAAAGTACGGTCAGCATAATTCAATTAATACAGTGGTGCGTAATTTGTTGAAGTGCGCTTGTTAGGTGACGTGCAGGGCGAGGCAGGCCCGATGTTAACGAGTCGATGATTACGTTAATGGCGATTATGACCCGCATACAAATTCAATGCTGCACTTGTAAACATTGACGTGCGAGTTAATCATGGCCTATCGCTTGGTGGGACGTTGAATTTGCCCGCAGTTAAGGTTAACATGTCTTGGCTTTACATTTTGCCAGTTTTCGATTTACTGCGATCGACGTCTTCAATTTGATTCCGTAAAATGTCCATTCCTTTTGCCAACGGCCAATTTTATTTACGTCAGATAATTAAAATTACTAAAATAAACTCGTCCGTGCTGCTGAAGCTTCATAAAGTGTACAATCCGTATAATCGTATGTATGTATGGTTGGTTTTTGACCTACGGGTAGTTTTGGCCTTCGAGTGAACATTGCTCAGGTGATATAAGTGTTGCAACCGCTCATAGCGTCTCATCGCTTATAAGTTTAAAACTTGCAAACTCCTTTTCCAATTCTACAGAGGTATATAATTTTATTAGTTCTTGTAACTATAGTCATGAAATACTATTTATTGTCTATTCCGTGTGTTTTATTACTTACTTGCTTACAACATATTGCAGTCTCTTGTATTGCAAAGCTCCATTGTATCTTAGTATCTTTTGTTTTACTACTTACCATCATTATTATAGTACCGCTAAGTTGACATATACTTTTTATCTAGCTATCTGTAACTTAAATCCCGTATGTAGGGTAGGCAGAGAGAGCACAGCGCCGTATGACTCGGTCCTTACTTACACACCTCACTCACTTCATTACTCTTTTCATCGTGGACGCTCGCCGGCTCCTGATATCTTTTCTTCTGATAGTTTTATCAGAACATTACGTCAATCAGACAATCAATTTGGTCTTGATAAAGAAGTCTTGGCCTTCCTCGGCTCCTACATCCTTCTACTTTTGTATTGTATATCTGTATCGTAATTCTTATTTCCTGCATTCTTTCGTCATGTCCGAACCAACGGAGCACGCCTCTTCTTATTTTAACACCGACACTCTCTTACCGGTCAACTATTTCTTATATCGTCATTGCAAACGCGGTTTATAAGTATTAAGTTTTCGTTTGCATTTCGACTGCGTTTATTCTACTTTCATCAGATCATCGCAGCTGAAGGCGTATCTAATATCTAATCTAGTATCTAATCTAATATTCGGTAGACTAAAAAATTTTGAAGATACGATAAAATTTTATGGATGGAGCTGCATGAACGTTAATGTCATTATTACTTTGTTGGTTGACGAAGTTAAGTTCACATCTCACTGTCAGCACTGCTTAGACATGGAAAATGTACCTATCAGGGTTTACTAAAACCGCAGCTTCTGCGTTGTCGAACCTTGTTTACAGACCTTTAGTTCTTCTCTTGCCTTGTAAGAGACAAAAAGAGTGGGATGTGGGATATTACAGAGAGGTTCCAAGTCCTTTTTAATGAAACAAGATAGTACTGCGGTCATAATGTAATCGTGGAAACTTACCTAAATCAGGAAAGCTTTTATTCATAATTAGTTATCTTCATGTATTTCTTATCATAAAAACAGCTTGATCTGTTGTCCTCGTGCTTCGTGAGCAATTTGTCAACGTTTCGTATCTATTCGATTCAAATTAGGGTTGTCAAAAGTTATCAAATACTTCTTACCGCAACGTTATTTCCATTTGTCTTTTTACGACGCGAACCAGCAGACGTCGGAATTTTGTAATAACTCCTTTCATATCTCTGGCGATAATAAAAAATGTAATTGAAGTAAGTTTTGCAAAGGATATAAAAACAGGTTTCATATTAATCCTGCTATCTTTGTCGTTTATGACTCCCTGAAAAATTTTCATCAAGCCAAAATTATTTTGGGGAAAAACACAAGCTATACACTTATGCATCTTATGTCGTTGTGTTAAAGGTGACTTTTGAACTGTTTTGTATAGCTTGATTTGTCGTCGTGTATACATATTTATCTGCACTGTAGGGAGGCATACAATCACCACCTGATGTAAAGTACTGGTTAATTCACTCATTCAAAAATTTACGCCAGTGACGTTAACTGCGATGTCGCACAAACTATTAAACTTACACTTCTAAATCGTTTTTTTTATACTACGTCGGGAGGCATACAAGCATACGGCCCACCTGATGTAAAGCGGGTACCGTAGCCTATTAACGCTTGCGATATAATAAGTACCTATCACTCGCGCGATACCTCCTCTGTTGCTTAAGCAGCAACTCCTTGGGAGCTTACTGGTGACCTCACTCACACGCAGGAACACAACAACCCTCTAGGGAGTTGTTATTTGGCTACGATTTTGTGTGAGGTGGAGGTAGTTCCCCAAAAGGGCCACTTTGATGCGCCCCACCTCCAGCGCTCACATGTTTGTCCCGCATGGCAATCGAACGAGCGTTGCTGTCAAAGCAGCATTACTAACCACTACACCATCGAACTCATCGTAACTTTATGGAAGTGAGATTTTTTACTTTTTACATGATTTTAATTGTTTTTTTTCTTCTATTACAGGTAATGAAGAGTCACCAACGTCTATTTTGAAAAGAAACGGGGAATTTTATGAGAGGTAAATGTTACCACATAATGATATTTAGCCCGCTAATCCTCATTCGCTTCAAACACCGTAACCAACACGAGGCCATTTTGTTTGTTGCGCTAGAAATTAGCTGCTCAAGTAAACTAACAATATAACCAATACATTTTACGTGTTACAACTAATAGACACTAGAATATACACACACGTTTGTAATGAATCATCATGCAGAACCACGAATTAATAAACCACTTGAATGCGTGCGCATGAAGGCACCCGGCGCTCGCAAACAGGCCCTAAAACGCTCGTTGTGTTTTAGCGCCTAAATTTCTCAGCGATTTGAGCCTACTGACCAAAGGGAGAACATTTTAAACACTGATAAAAATCCTCACCAAGTCTTCGTCTTTAAGTTTAATTAGCGGACCATGCGAATGCTAATAGTTTAGAAAACGTGATAACGCTAAGATCTTTAATGGAAAGGAAAACACGATTATACACAAAAAAAAAAACATAAAATACGTTGGTACTGCTATATGAATTGTGGATCAATAAATGGGTCTCATATATACTTAGGTACGGAAGGAACAACATTGTAACACAACCCTGTTACAGTAACTAATAACTTGTACTCGGTTACAGAAGATGTGTAACTGACTTCCCAGTTGCAAAGTAAATTTAAATTGTTA
Source organism: Pyralis farinalis (assembly GCA_947507595.1). Classification (NCBI taxonomy): domain Eukaryota; kingdom Metazoa; phylum Arthropoda; class Insecta; order Lepidoptera; family Pyralidae; genus Pyralis; species Pyralis farinalis. The sequence goes on along the minus strand of OX382258.1, from coordinate 9,225,157 downwards.
AAATCCTTCTATTATAATATGTTTATAATTAATATTTAATAGATAGAACCGTGTATATTGTTTTTTACTATTCTACGAGTACACTATTCAAAATAATGATGGATGAGAAATCTTTAGGGGAGAAGAGAAAGACGTAGACGTGAAAGTTGTGTATAAATCAAATTGAAGATTAGTCCTGTGAATAAACCACTAATGAATAAACCAATAATGAGATACACGCTTTTAAATATCCGCGAGACAATGGAATGCACCCTGATGATCCACTAACATACTCTCTGAATCTTTTGATCCGACGTGCAAGACAGAAAATAATGTTTTTTGAATGTATGTATGTACGTCTGATCATTTGTAACTTAGTAACTTAATCGATTTAGAAGCGCAAGTTTAATAGTTTATGCGATATCGCAGTTTATAAAGTAAGTTAAATTTTGAAAGTAACCAGTCGGGTTTTTAAGTTTTTTGTATATCCACACTTGTTTTTTCCGTTTATGTGGCTTAACATGGAAATTGCGTATTTAGAAATACCGTTTATGCTTAGTTGAGTCACAGAGTATATGACTGTTTTTATTAGTTACAAACCGGTTGCCTTTTATAGATATTTAGAACTGAGCGAGTCGGTTTCTTAAATAATGTCAATGTTCACCAGTGGGTTGTTTACATACTAAGTTGACAAACTTTGTTTACAATCGCAATTGATTTGTAAATATTAAATTTGCCTAAATCGGTACTGCATATAGGTACACATTAATATAATAATACAACCTAAAAAAAAAGAAATGTTTTATTTTCCTGTACAATTAAACATCAAAAGCAAATTAAACTCTCGCTGGTAATACAGTACCTCCTCTGGAGCTTACTGGTAACCTCACTCGTACACAATAACCCTCCAGTAAGTTGTTAATTTGCTGCTGTTTTTTGTGAGGTGGAAATACTTCCGTACTGCTTATACGCGCCCTACCCCGCTTAAAAACATAAATACATCTAAGAAAGCAAATGCAAAAGGGAATTTACTTTTCTATACAAAAGAAACTGAATGGGAAGTAATTTAAAAAACTTCGAAGGCTTATGGAACAGTTGTCCGTTATACATACAATTATATTATATCTGTTAAAAGGGTGAAACAATGGTTGGCCTTTCAATAGATTTTACTTGGCTACCTGTTTTGATCACTATTCATGGAATTAAAACAATGTTTCGCCTTGTCTCTACCTCTGACAAATTATTATCATATTGTTGCTCTATAAGGAAGATATCGACTACTAACACTTCTCAAAGTCAATCTGTATAGTGACCTTACTTGTTTCGTTTATTGTAAAGGTCACGAAACGCTACCATTGCAATCAGCACAATATATTGGTACGAAATGATATCAACAGTATACTTTTATAGGCTTCTGGAACGCTCGAAGGGCAATCATAATTATTATTTACCAAAAAGTATCGACGCACGTAAGTCTACCAAGCCCCCATTGCCTATAGTTTTGTATTCCAAAGGTCAATGCCGACTTTCCCCCATAATTTCGAATGTGATTTGTAGATGTATCTATAATTTACAGATTCGTCATATCGTGATATCCATATTAGAACCATTTATAAATGCGTGATGATAGATGACGAAATTAATACATAAGGCGAAAGTGCAAGGATGTAGGAGCCGAGGAAGGCCAAGACCTCACCTACCACGACCCAAATTGGTCGTGTTTTATCACAAGGTGATGTCAGGTGCCTTAAGAACCGGAGGGAATGCTTAAAATGAGCCATGAATGTTAAAGAAATGAGCGCATATTGTGGCGCTCGGTTTTCTGCCTATTCTGCTAGGAACCTGGCTTCTTTATGGACCTGCTGGTAGATTAAAAAAGAGAGATTAAAAGTAAAAAAGAAACTAGACAGATATTAAGGTACAATATTAAAGAATGTAAGACGTGTCTAAGTGCCCGTAAGGGCCTATTGGCAAATAAATGATTTTTATCTTTTTTTATACAGCGTCGGGAGGCATTGAAGCATATAGCCCACCTGATATAAATCTGTTACCGTAGCCTATTAACACTTGCAACGCATTAAATATCATCACTCTCGCGATGCCACCTCTGCCGCTAATGCAGCAACACCGTAGGAGCTTACTGGTGACCTCACTCACACGCAAGTCTAGCCGTTTTGGAATTTTAGAGTGAGATACAATCATTCACGGTTAAAGTTTATGACCCTTTGCATTATAGCATTTATTATAGGATTCTCCATTACTTGATATATCAAGATTGGCACATATTTTAGACTACCGAAAACAAAATGAAGCAACTCAATCAGTACTTATTTAAAACATGCTGGAAGTTCTAATTTAATTGTATCGCATAGTTATCACATCCTTAACCATTGTATGCATTTTTTAACTAACAATGACCTATTTAAGTTCACCCTGACAGAGTTTAACTTAGAATTTAGTCTTTACTTGTTTATTTATACCTATGTAATAAGTCCACCAATTAGACCTTAATACCATTTTAATGATCGTATTGTTCAACGTTACTTATACTTAGTGTAAAGTAGGTATTCACTAATGTTTTATTTATTGAAATTTTCTATATTATTCTCTCGCACGTTAAATTCTATAGATGTATATGGATGTCCCTTTTTACTGTCGTATATTCGTTCCATCGAATTTCAAATCACAACGATGCTAAAGAAGTTTTCATTTCCAACCCCCAGATAAACACGTTTCTTACTTGTTTTCAGTTTTCACTTTATTTTGTTTTCAGGAACACCGTTCCTCTATGAAATATATATGTTTGTCTGTGCGTTTGTCTGTGTGTTTGTCTGTCGCTATTTCCGAATATTCGAATTTTGACTTCAGATTCGGATTCAGCATAAAAAAGTAAAATAGGAATGTTCAGGAACACCGTTCCCATCTCGTAAGGAACATGGTCAAAATGGTCGACAATTAAAAAAAAATTGAATTGTTATATAATTGACGAGCCAGGTGTTCCTCTGGCAATACAAGCTTGCGCATTCACAACTGGTTATTACTTGTTTGTAGCGGCTGCAGTAATACAGTCTGTGAAAACTTCAAGCGTCTTCCTATTACGGTTCCTAAGATACAGCCTTGTGACGGACGAATTGATAGACTAATGGACATTCAGTGGAGCCTTAGTAATAGAGTTCCGTTTGTACCCTTTGGTTACAAAATTCTAACGATCAGATTCTCTGTATAGTACATAAATACAACGTGTTCGTTTATCGCTTCGCTCTGCCATGTTAAAGGAATGAAACGAATGAATGAATAAAATGAATTAATTAAGTAAGTTCGACGAGCTGTCGGGAATGACGCGACTTTGACACCAACGCTCGTGGGTTCGAACCCACGAGCCTCGGTGTTTAAGTAGTCATTGCTAACCGCTCGACCGCTGGACTCGTCGAAACAAACAAAATGGATGATGAAACAATAATTGTCGCAGAGTTCAAAAGTTGACTGTGGTAAAATAGCAAACGTGTCAATCCACCTTGATGGTTTGACATGTACACACGTGGCGCAATTCATGCCGTTCTTGTGAAACTATTGCCCAATGTGTTTGCCCGAGAAGACATACGATGAAGGCCGATCATTAATCTGACCCGCCTACCTATCCCTACGTGTGGGCGGACCGTGGAAAATGCCCCGAGTTGTTTGATACTATAGTTTCATAAGTCAGGGGGAATGTTGTTTTTGTTTGTCTTGTGTACTCGTAACACACAAGTACTTGGACTACCGAACTACGCTACTACTAGGCATTACCTACTACTACTACTACTACTATAACTTCACGCCAAATCCCTTACGGGGTAGGCAGAGAGAACCGAGCGCCACGCGACTCGATCCTTACATACCTCACTCGCTTCTTTAACATTAATTGCTCTTTTCATGCACGCTCGCCGGTTTCTAGGGCTCCTGACATCACTTTCTGATAGAACACGACCAATTTGGTCATGGTAGGTAAGTCTTGGCCTTCCTCGGCTCCTACATCCTTCCACTTTTGCATTGTATATCTGCTTCGTCATTCTTTCATCGTGCATTCTTTCTACATGTCCGAACCAACGGAGCATGCCTCTTCTTACTTTAACACCGCATTACCTATGTTTTTATTTTATGCAAAATCGCAATTTTTCTATAGAGACACCTGTATCGTGGGTTCGATTTCCACACAGGACAAACATTTATTTTGTGTGCATGAACATGTCTGTTTGTGTTGGTCTGGGTGATTGTAAGTGAGGTAGGGCGCATCAAAGTAGCCCGTCTGGGGAAGTGCCTCCTTACAGAAAACCGTAGCCAAATAATAATCCCCTAGAGGTTGTTGTGTTCCTCCGTGTGAGTGAGGTCACCAGTAAGCTCCTAAGGAGTTGCTGTGTTAGCAGCAGAGTGGGAGTGATACTTCACGTATTGCAAGGATTCACAGGCTACGGTAACCGCTTTACATCAGGTGGGCCGTATGCTTGTTTGCCTCCCGACGTTGAATAATAAAATAAAAAAACCAAATAGTTAAAGCCGTTCCGTGATACACGAAATATATTTAAATATTATACAAGAATTGCTAGTTTAAAGTAATAATTAACACACAAATTTTATGTATGTATATTCGACTAAATGTATGAGCCGGTCTTAGTTTGTCTAAAGGTTAAATAGCCACTGAGAAAATTCCAAATGAATATTACTTTTGAATCTTATGTTCGGTTTTGAGTCAATACGTACCTGTCTTATGTACAGGCACAAACTAATAACTAAAACACTTGACAGCGCATTAAAGCACCCCGCGCTCACAAAAACGTGGTGTTTCTGCGCCTAAATATGTCAGGGATTCGAGCTTACTGACCAAAGAATATTTTAACCAATAAGCCGATAGACGCGAACTAGCCAATGAGAGCTGCGTGTTGTACTTTACCCGGTCTAATATCGGTCTCATCGGCTCTCCATAAATTATTTCTTTCATGGTTAACACCTATCTATATCTTCTTATATACAGGTCCCTTGCGGGGTAGGCAGAGAGAACCGAACGCCATAATTCAAGATCTATCTATCTATAACTTCACGCCAAATCCCTTGCGGGGCAGGCAGAGAGGATCGAGCGCCACGTGACTCGGTCCTTACATATCTCACTCGCTTCTTTAACATTCATTGCTTTTCTCCTCCTGACAGAACACGACCAATTTGGTCACGGTAGGTAAGTCTTGGCCTTCCTCGGCTCCTACATCCTTCCACTTTTGCATTGTATATCTGCTTCGTCGTTCACGATCCTTGTACAAATATCTCTCGCTTCTTGGGTTTCTGACATCACATGGTCAAACACGAACAACTGAGTCAATATTCGGTGCACAGTATTAAAAATTTCAAGTCTGTTACTCTTTTACGCACTAGATGTAAATGACGTACATCGGACCATATGTTCCGTGAGATGAACACACAGCAGAATTGATAGCAACTAAGTTCCCGTTTTAGGTATTCTTCGGATATGGAGCCCTTTAAATGAGCTCTATAACAGCTCTATTGACATATTTACATTATGGATTACTCTATGCAAGGATGGAAACTGTAAGTTTTTAAATTTTCGCGTTGCATAATTTTTAAATTATATCCAGAACATATTAAACGCATAGACACATCAATATTATAGCCACACAAACATTTGTGTGCATGAAGATGTCTGTTTGTGTTGGTCTGGGTGATTGTATGTGAGGTAGGGCGTATCAAAGTAGCCCCGTCTGGGGAAGTACCTCCTTACAGAAAACCGCTGCCAAATAACACCCCCCTAGAGGGTTGTTTGTTTCTCCTAGTGAGTGAGGTCACTAGTAAGCTTCTAAGGAGTTACTCTGTTAGCAGCAGAGGCGACATCGCGGGAGTGATACATAATTACTTAAATTTATATAATACGGGACTTAACGCGTTCGGTTGAGTTGCATCAGACGTGATCCGCCCGTGACCATTATATAAATTTAGGATGACAACTATTTTGTTAACAAGCTCGATGACGCAGTTGTTAATAATGCTACTTTGACACCAATGATTGAGGGCTCAATTCCCACACAGGACAAACATTCGTGTGTATGAACATGATTGTTTTGGTTTCAGTATTTTAAAGAGAGCTAGGGTGCATCAAAGCAGCTTGTCTGGAGACGTCACAGAAAACCGCAGCTAATTAACCACTCCCTTGTGGTGTTCCTGCGAGTTAGTGAGGTCACCAGTAAGCTCTTAGAAGTTACTGTGCTAACAGCAGGGAAGGCGAGTGGTACTTAATGTTTTTACTTAGTTGCAAAGTGGTATTAATTTGAAATAACGGGATTTGCCGGTTTTTATATTTATTATTATTATGATATTACAAATTTAATTTTAACCTAAACTAATTCCTCGTAGAGTCGTCTAAAGCCAGCCTGTGTCGATCACAGTGATATACTTATATGGGATTTATATAAATAGTAAGTCGATAATGTAAATAGGCTCGAACGCCTCGGCCCTCACCATGTATAGTCGATGTCTTTCTATGTCACAACCTTAATTATTACCTCTACAATCTCTAACGCTGCTATTCAGGAAAAATACTTTTGTTACAATTATTTTTATGTAGGTAAACGACGAAGTTGATGGACTTAAGATTGTTCATGTTTAATGAAGTTCATCTGCAAGAGGAGTGCTAGCCTAATGAATGACGAACCCGCTTATTAAGCGCCTGGTCCCCGGTCCTGGAGTTAGTGTTTCTTTCGGACTTTCTTGACTGTGAAGGAAAACATCGTGAGAAATCCCCCACATGCTAAAACAATTGTTTCGAGAGATGTGTGACGTAACCTCTGTCTGTTCATGTCTTGTGTTCTCGCAGAATTGGGTTGACGTCAGTCGTTCTGTGTCAAATCGGTATGTTTTTAAGTTTCCGTAGTAAACTCCTCACACCATGGATACTTCCCTGGACGGGCTGCTTTCATGATTTCATGCTCTCAACCTCTTAATAATATACTATATTTATTGCATATTCGTGGAACATGTTTTTTACTTTTCGACCTCCATAGAGTAGTAGTTTACATATCTACGTTGTATTCTGATGGAACGACAGACAACGATTTGCTTCGCAAGATTACGCCATTCTTTCACCTCGCGAGAGCGTTTTCTATCCGCGAAAACTCAGATATACCAGATAGCACAGAAGATTAATAGGTGTGATAAAGAAACCCGTATTTGCTATTGTTTCGTGCCGCGCGGCACGTATTGAGAAGAAATTTGTTATGGAATCGCTTGCTATTGTTTGATCAATACCTATTTGTTTGGTAACATAGGGTGAAGTGTCGAGTAGCCGGTTTGTAAAGATATTATCAACTTCTTATAGCTATTATCTATAACAGCAATTGTACTAATGTATTGTGATTTATGAAAATGCTTCTAATGATTTGGATCTAATTCCTCTATAGGTGTGATACATGAAAATGAAATTTTACAAAAAAAAAAAAAACTATTACTAGGGAATTTTGAGTAGATTCGCGGAAATCGAACTTCCATTCAAGTTAATGGTATTCCCATATATCCTCGATGTATGCCGATTAAGTTTAAGACAAACCACTAGCATAATCGTATTCAACTCAGATATTGCATTTGCCACGAATATAATTGACTATCATATTTTATTGAGTGGATAACACGAAGTTTAAGTTTTCAACGAGTATTAAATCTAAAGCTAAATAAGCTTTTTCATTAAAATTTCGACGATTTCAGATTCCTTAACAAAGGTAACTTTATCAATGTCTCTATTTATTCACGCCAAATCCTTTGCAGTGTAGGTAAAGAGTATCTAGCGCCACAATATGCGGTCCCTACACATCGATCGTTTCTTAAACGTCCATAGCTCTTTTCGAGCCCGCTGCCGGATTCCTACTGTTCCTGACTTATGTTTCGAATTCCGATAGAACGTATTAAATTTTACCAAACTAAACTATCTTTAAATCAACTATCAAAATAGGTTCCACAGTTATGTTGCCCTAGCTTATGCGGGGTAGGCAGACAGAACCGAGCGGTACTTACACACTTCACTAGCTTTTCTAACATTCATAGGTCTTTTCATGCACGCTCGCCTGTTCCTGGGGCTCCTGACATCACCTTTTGATAACACACGACCAATTTGGTCATGGTAGGTTAATCTTGGTCTCTCTCGGCTCCTACGTCCATCCACTTTCGCATTGTATATTTGTATATCGTAGATTGTCATGTTATAAAAGTCACCTCGCCATTTTGTGACTAGTCTATTGTCATATTTTATGGAACGTTCACCCTGTCGGCGTTCCGACACGCGCTTGACTAGTGTTATTTACGCTAAATTGATTCTATGTGGTATAATTGTTGCGCAATTTAAATTACGACATATTTTCGTCACTAAACTCTTTTCGTTACTCAATAGGTTCCGACTGAAAGGATGATGAAATATTACTTTAAAATGCCAAATATTTTTTATACAACGTCGAGAGATGTACGGGCGCGCACGGGTTACCGCAGCCTATAACTAGAACGCTTGCATGTAAAGGAAATGTCACTCGTGCATTGCCCATCCCTGCCACAACAACTGCTTACTTTAGCTTAATGGTAACCTCACTCACTCGCAGGAACAACAACCCTCCAGGCAGTTGTTATTCGGCTGCGGTTTTCTGTGAGATGGAGATACATTCCCAGCAGGGTTGCTTTGATGCTACCTCTCTTAAAAGATATAATGTGAGTTGTAAGTAAGAGACAGAATAATGAACAAGAACATGATGTTAGTTCAAATATACAAATTACAATAATTATTACGCACGCAGTAATGCTACGTGCATTACTGCGTGCGTAATAATTATTGTAATTTGTATATTTTTTGATACTATGATAAGATCAAGTAATGTACTTAATTACGTACACTTGTGTAATTTTATCATTGTGTAAAAAAGAAATTGACTGGCTGATATTATCAACGCACAATCGTTGATACTAAAACTGGAACTTGGAATATTGTAATGGACATTGCTTAGAGCGCGTAGGTTTCCGCTAAAAAAAGGTTCATAGGATTCGAGATAAAGGCTAGCGCTTCCGGAGAACAGCCTCTAATTAGTAGACACCCCAGAATTAATATTAGACCAACGATAGCTTAGTGGATAATGAATCAGCCTATTAACCAGGTGGTCGTTGGTTCGAATTCTAGCTGTTGAAAACATCGTGAGGAAACACTCACGTTCAAGAAATTACATTTCCCAAAGGATATGGTCTAAGCTAAGAAAGGAATTTTGAATTGAATTATTTTCATATAAATCTATTTTGATAAAGCGAGGAAGAAAAATAATTAATGTCGTATATAGAATATTTTTGGAGTTTACTGCTTTAGAAACAATTTTGAGTTATAAGGCCCGGTACGGAAATTTTATAAGGAGTAAAATCAAGCTTGTAATATATTAAGTATCACTCGAAAGAATGATAAAGACGACGTTTCCAAGACACCGACAGACCGATTCCTAAACTCTTCCTCTTTACAAATATTGTTAACGGGTTTTAGCAGCAAGCTGGGCTTATAATTAACCTAGACATTATACTAAACAAACTCCAGTCGTGCGTCAGAGCTGACACACACACACTTTTTTTTTTATGTATTTTCTTGGTGGTAAAGATGATGAATGTATGTACATACCAGTCAAAACGACTTCTTTTTGAATACCTATCTAGTTAAATTAGTATTTGAGTATGGACACTTAAAAAATATACGTACTCATCATTCCGGCAGACTTTGAACCAGATGTAAGTTGGAATACGACGAACTCTATTCTTATTGTTAGTATACCAAGGACCCAAAGTTCTTTTATTTAAGTAAAGGTAAACCATTCAATTATTGGCTCTTTAACAAACCAATCTTGAAATTATTAGGAAAATTTAATATATGATAGAAATGTGGTTAAGTCTCAACTTTTTATCAATACATTAATTTCAGTCTTAATACTTGTAAATAAAAAAAATTAAGGTTTCCACATGCTCAAACTCAACTATTGTCATATTCTATCCAAAGTATCTTATTATTTGTAAGGATGCAAATAGTTAGATGGGTGACAACATTTGTATACATATTACGGTATTTACATTTAGACTAAAGTCTGTGATATGCTTGCTAGGTAATTATTAAGGCCGCAATCACACAAGGCTTTTTGCATGCAAATCAGAAACCAATTTAGTAATATTGACGTGCCAGCTGAAATGTTAATTTATTACATGTGTTTGTTCAACAAATGTCAGTCGACTTAATGATGTGCGTATCTCGAGAACGGATCATTATTGAATGAAATCTTGTGCGTGATTAATGACAGCCGGTGTCGGGGTATTAGCATTTTGTTATTATAATGTAAATTACTGCATTCTGGTCTGGCTCAAGCATGCTTTGGTAAGCTAGAGTTAGTTTTGTTATGAGCCTTTCGATTCATAGGAACTAAAGTATCGAAATGTATATATATATTGTCAAAATGTCTATTTATTTATTAGGTCTAAAGTGAATGTAATGAAGACGAAAGTGTTGGTGATTGAAAGGAATGAAACTATTGCAGAGTGTCATCATATATTGATCGGACAAGAAAAAGTGGAACAAGTGAATGAATTTTTGTAGTTTTCATGTTTACGAGAGATGGAAAATGTGAGGGAGATATTGAAAGAAGAGTAAAAATAGGAAACCGTATCAATGGTGCGTTATACTCGACGATTTTGACGAGCGAAATTATATCGAGCAAAGCTCGCCGTGCTATTATTTAGGGTTTATTAACGCCAACATTGACATACATGCATTGGTAGTGAATCATGGGAATGGCAGAAGAAGCATGAAAATAGGGTTCAACGCTGTTGAAATGAGAGCGCTAAGGAGTATGTATGTAGTTAGAATGATTGATAGGGTAAGAAATAAAACGATACGAGAACAATGTGGAATGAAAGTTGATGTAGTGACAAAAATTGGAAAGGGTACGCTGAGATGGTTCGGTCATTTGGAAAGAATTGATGACAAAATAGTTACGAATGAAGTATATCGACCAAGAGTTAATGGAGATATCGGCAGGGATCATCCTAAACGCACCCTAAATCGAAAGCAAACCGAAGAGCCTGCGATAAGAGGTTGATGAGTGTGGAAGAGGCGAGAGAGCTATGTTTGTATCGGTGCGCCTAGCGTTCCATAGTATCTGCATAGTATCTGCCTACCCCAATGGGAGACAAGCGTGATGATATGTAATTTACATTTATTTTTACTACATTTTAATACTTTGGTAATGTTACTAAAAATCCCTTTTCACTTCGCTGCCGCTTTCTCGCTTTTACCGCTGGTGTGTATGTATTGCCTTTTAATGTCTAGATTAATTTATAATTCATCCAGCTTGCCGCTAAACCCCTTAACAATATTTGTAAAAAGGAAGAGTTTAAGAATCGGTCTATCGGTTTCTTGGAAACGACTCACATTTCTTCCCCATATTTTACTATCGTGTTTTGCCACCACCGTTGTATTTCGAGCTCATTTCATCAACGAAGACTTATAATGTAGAAAGTTAAGAAGGTACTCTAGAGTTATTTCATTCATTCTGATCGAAAATACTTCAAACGTTGCCGTTAGATCTTTCCGTGAAAGTTTTTTCAAACCATACAAATTATGTCTTTTATATTTGACAAAAATAAACGTGAGGCACGTTTCGACATTTAAATTACGAAATTTATTCGAAACAAATTTAGAGGTGCCTCTGTTTTGTGTACTTATTTCAAACGTCTTTGATGGAAAACCTTTCACAACTTCGCGTTTTGTGTAACTTGGTTTTTCAAAATTTTTTGCAAATAGGGAGTGTATTTCATTGTTAACTTACGGACAAATAACAGTGAAAAGGTCGTTTGTTAAGTTTTCAGCTAGTGAATTGTGTTAGTACTAAACGAATATACTAAGCAAGAAATATTTACATAGTAGACTTTTTTACATTATATATAAAAATATTTATATATATAATACAAAAAAGTGTAAAGGTCAATGACCGCAACGCGACTGACGCTTAGCTCATTTTTTTTATACAACGTCGGAAGGCATACAATCATACGGCCCGCATGATGTAAAGCGGTTTCCGTAGCCTATGAACGCTTGTAATACTTTAAGTATCACTCGCGCGATGCTTTCTCTATTGCTAACTTCTTAGGAGCTTACAGGTGATCTCACTCACACGCAGGAACACGACAACCCTCTAGGGAGTTGTTATTTGACTGCGGTTTTCTGCGAGGTGGAGGTACTTACCCAGACGGGCTGCTTTAATGCGACCTACCTCTCTTAAAATATCCAGATCAAGACAAACATGTTTATGCACACAAATGTCAGCTCATTGACCTTCGTGACACATTTGTTCAGAAGAAATTGTAGATTTTCGTAATGGGTTCAAAATGGTAGGTGAATGTGGATATCTTTACTTTCATCCATCCGTGATCTTCGAAGACCATTAGATTGAAGAGCAATCGTTAGCAGTGCATATTTGACGAATAATAAATAATAATAAATATTGTCGGACAAATTACACAGCGCCATCTAGCCCCAAAGTAAGCGAAGCTTGTGTTATGGGTACTAGACAACTGATAAACATACGTAAATACATTTTTTTTTTGTAAATACATACTTATTATACATAGAAAATACCTAGACCAAGACAAACAGACATGTTCATGCACACAAAATGTTTGCCTTGTGTGGGAATCGAACCCACGAGCGTTGGTGTCAAAGTCGCGTCATCCACGACTGAGCCACCGAGCTCGTCATGCATACTATGTACGTTTTAGATGCGTTGCCAAGGCATCTAATACATAGTAGTCACTCGTCGCAACCCGGATAAATTGAACGACCAAAATAATCACTGAATAAGTTCCAGTTGCTTAATTTAGAAGGGCATCTAAAGTTGAATCCATAGCGCCTCCGATACATCTTATAACTTAGCTGAAATATTCTATTTGGAATATGACATTTGTAATCCGATACTGCCTCTATCTAATCTGCTGATTACTTCTTTATTAGTTACTATCTCCTGTCTCCTAAGTGAAGGAAAAATTTGAATATATAATAACAATAAAGTAATATTTTTTATTACTTTATTTTTACACTTATAATTATGCGGATAGATTGTACCATTTTAACAATAATACTCGAAACTAATTTAAACTAATGACAATAGGATAATATTTTCTATCAAAACTGTGTTATTTTTTATTTTATTTCTGTATATTATATCAGCGGAATGACCTACTGAATTTGAAACTAAATTACGCTATGTTATATAAGATGAATATATATATATATATTTATATGTATATAATAAAACTACAAAGCTATCTTAAAAGTTTATTATGACATTTCATTAAATGTGAACTACTTTGGCCGTTAAAATATAAGATGCACGCATTAACTGATAATAGGACACACTCGCGGTAGCTACTACGTAGCCATATATTACATCAACTCATGTTAAGAAAATAAACGAAAAGTAAATGGAAATAATACGTAGTACATTGAATAAATCCATACTAGAATATGAGCTAAAGGGGCATAAAAAAATAAACACGAGGCCTAGAAACGTAAACACATTAATAAAATATTAATTTCTATTATGGAGGCAATAACTCCTAATCAAAAAATGCCTGCAATGAACAAAAAGGCATTTTATGGTACGCAAGCAACGAAGGGATCAATGGATGGAGACATCCTTATCGCTGGAAAGATGTAGGTGTCAGGGGCATTAGATAGTTTCCAATCAACCCAATTATTTCTAGTAAACACTGTGCGTTTATTTGTTAGTCAGTCGTAGTAATAACAAGGCCCGTGTTAATATCTAGGATAGTTTGGCCCGGCACAAATAAACATGTTTGCGCGATCTCATTACTAACCGCAGTCATAGTATATTTAAATACAGTAGTGTAACTGCAAATAAGTGTTAGAAATCATCGTACTCGCACGTACATGCGCAGCTATATGATTTTAAGTGAAGTTCCCAGCCAAATCAGCCATAGTTTGTCTGCAGACATTTATTTACTCGAAATGTCTAGTCACGTTAGTATTGCATGTCCCTCAGATTATGCTGTCTTCAAAAAGTGCCAACCCTATCGTTGTAATTAGAGCAACACTGGCACAGTATTGCCGTGTTATGTACATACGTACTTAGTTCAGTACGCACGTACGCGCATACTCAAGCTATACGAAACCGAGCAAATTTCATTTTTACTGCTGCGACATATGACGTATGGGTGTACAGCTTCATCTGTCGTTGTCTGTACATATCTTTAATAATTTACAATCGGCATATTCAGCACAGCCCGCGGCTTTATCTATTGATATTTATTGGCCTATGTTCTGCTCTAGGTCTCATCATATTCTCTACCAAATCTCATTATGATCACTTTAGGCGTGTAATCCTGAAAACATACACAGAGACGAAAGTCATTCTCGCACTTATAGTACTGGTTGAACTCCTGTTTAGAACCTTAAAAATGCTTACCTACGCGTCGTGGCATTAGATGTCATTTTTTTTAAAGTAGGGTTTAGCATTCAATTGGGAAGTCGTTTACACTGTAGCGATCAAACGACCCATGGCAGTCAAGACCAGTAACTTAAAGAAGATTAATTGCTGGAGCCAAATTGAGCAGACAAATCACAAACGCAAATAAGTACCTTTTGATATCCATTTGTTTAAAATTAGCGCCACATCTCCGCCTCGGTAGAGTACGACTTTTCATTATGTCGAGAATTTCAACGAGAAATGTACTGTACAGGAGAAAAATCGCCTTAGTCGTACGTTGTGCGACTCGCCGGTAAACTACATGACCTGCGGGTGTACACTTTCTGTTTTACCATTAATTTTATATATAAATTAAATTACCATTTGATTTGTGACATATTCGCAAATGGATTGATTATTTACAACCAAATTTTATTTATACATGTGAACTTCTTTCAGTAGAAATTGGTCCACGTTTTCAATTTGATTGTATCCAGATAATGGAATACAGCAAGCGATCTCTGATCAGAATTAATGTGGTAGTTCCTTGAAACTTCAGTTAAAATCAAATTGATTCATTCCTGTTTGGTAACACGTGTGCTTCACATGCTGCTTTATATTATCAAGTTGCGCGCACGCATACATCCTGTTGCGTGTGAGACATAACATTAATTAATTAGTCACTAGCAATGCTTTCATATTTCGTTGATGATGAGGCTAATGAATTATGTCCGGAAACACTACAGTATACGAAAAGATCAGCTCAACTATACTCTAGGAGGCTGTGTGGATATGTTATTCATAAAAAAGAAATTTAAGAAGCCGGAAAGGCTTCTTAAGTTTCTTTTCTTCTTTTGCATTCTATCTATACGGTGCAAGAAATGCGTAAATACAGTTTTATTTAATCATGTTAGAAACGCTTTTAGTATGATCGATAAACTTTTAAGCTTGATGAATACGTAGTATTACTAATATTCAGTACAACAAATTTGACGTACCTACATACAGTAACATCAATTTTGCAACACATTGTAATATTTTGTGTTAGGCAAATTAGATATTAGACATGACAACAAACCGCAAAATTGTCTATTAATTTTAGATCGTCTATTCACCATCAGCAAATTGTGAAAGTACAATGATTTTTTTAATAGCATTGCTTTGATGGATGGGAATTAAATACAGGCCTTCCGCGTTTACTTCGTCGTGTGTTAATTTTTAATTTTCATATCTGGTTGAACGCGAGGAATGTGGATGGTTATCAATCACTCGGGCTTATCCATGTTCTATATGATGACGATAACGGACATTGTTAAGATTATCCACTAGATTGTGTTCTTGTTTCTAATATAAAAGTTTCTAATATAAGAAATATATAACGTTACATAATCTTGATTAAATTTATGGAATTGCAATTTGTTTATATCATAAGATAGTAAACGAGCGCGGTGTTTTGATAGACCTTTGTGTGATCAGTCAGTTAACGCAAGTTGGTCCATATGCTCTCATTGTTAGATGGTAGGCAACCCTTGTCAACGGTTATGAGTATGTATGTATATCTTCACGCCAGGTCCCTTACGGGGTAGGCAGAGACAACCGAGCGCCATAAGACGCGGTCCTTACATACTTCACTCGCTTCTGTAACATTTATAGCTCTTTTCAGGCGCGCTCTCCGGTTCCTGTGGCTCCTGACATCACTCTTTATGGTCAAGAGGTATACAGAAGTCATTGACTACAGTCATTATAATAAACTCCGCCATATTGGTGGCGAAGTTTCATGTGATCTCATAGTAGGATGAGTAGGTACAGGTGGATGATATGATGCGATTTGAAATGAACATATGATGCTGTTTGTCTTATGGTAAACAGTTTACGCAACCTGTGGACTGTAATGGGGGTGTGATGTGAACTTTGGTGATGAAATCTTGCAAAAATATCTGTTGTGTACATCGCCACCGTTATTGCTGAACAAATCCCGGTATGTCCCGTACCTACAGTGATATTGTAAACAACCGTGAAAGTTTAAAAAGTATACATCACTGGGCTCGTATCCTATCGACAACCACAATGACGTCATCGAGCGACTGCTAATATATTACCGTGATTAGACACATTTTTACGTGAATAGGAAGCAAAGAAAACAAACAAACAGCGAGCTAACCTACCTTAATTTTGCAATAAGGTAAGTCGTTTACGTGGCGTTAAAAATAGATCTCTCAGCAAAATTCTCGAATGCATTTCCATCAACGGGAATATTTTCTACAATTTCCCGGCGTCACATCGGAAGCCGTGGGGCTGGCGGGATGCGAACGTATTTCTCCATAACTCAATTGGTAGGCAATCTCGTGCCGGCGCCGCTTCTGCAATTACCCACGCGGCAAATACCGTCTCTACTGTATATGTATTAAGGATATACGTCGCACATGCTATGGGGAATAATTAATTAGCTGGTAAGAGCAGTGATAAAGAACCGGCCTATTGACCACTATACTAATAACATGTACATACTCGTATTTGTCATTATCACTCCTTCGGTGGTAAAACAAAACATCGTTAGAAAACCCGCAAGTGCAAGAAATGACATTTCAACATACATGTGACCTAACCTAAGAAACGTCTGAAGATCTGACGGCTGCTGCTTCAAGTGAAAATCAGTATCTTTACTAAATTCTTGACTTGGATAACGGACCCCGCTATTCCTAATGGAAAATGGGATAACTTTCTGTGTCTTTCATTTTTATTCTGCCTCAGAAGGTGAGGGTGGGAGCCCTAGTACCCGAGTGCGTGCAAGAAAAGAGTCGATGTTAAAATAGCACACACCTTGCTCTTTTAATATTAACAACTATTTTCTTGGACCTAGCCTTGAGACGCAATGGACCTGGCGTGAAGATAGATAGGTGTATCAAAATTAAAAACTTATAGATAACAAAATCTCACAATGCGATTGATCGAAGTTATGTCGTAAGGAATGCTATCATCGGGAATTCTCTGTGCTAAGTTCTGTAGCTTAGAATGTGTATGATATCCCCCAATAAGGGTCGCTGGAAAAACACCCTGACGCAGGCGGGGCTAAGTCTAGTAAACAATAGAATCTTCATACGTACATTCCAACCAAATTAACTTTGTTATTGTCGTGGCTTCAACCACACGGAGTTAAAATAACTTTTGTCAATATTAGTGTGGGTGTGCAAATTGTAATTTATTTACTATGACATTCATATTATTAGTGGGTACTGTGTTAAAGTATTTTATTATATTTTTATACAGTTAAAGAGGCAAACAAGCATACGACCCCCATGTTAAAATGTTATCGTAGCCCATGGTCAGTTGCAACACTATGAGTGTCACTTGTACGTCGCCGACTCTGTAAAAACCTCTTCACGTATTGTTTAAAGAATCTTATGCTATAGTCCTGGAAATTTCTCACTCTCATTTCTCCTCGTAGGCCGATCATTCATTAGCTACAGTGCTGTAACCATTTCACATCAGCAACAGCTAGTAGTGTATGCGGCTAAGTCAAATCTACACGGCACCAATCCGCGCATCGATCGTAAATTTATAAATTACAATTTTGTATGTTTATTTCCGAGGAAAATGTATATGTGAAATGTAAACATACAATGTTATGGCGCAGGCCAGTGTTGCAATAGTTATACGGCTTTTTGAATACGTTTTTGGCTCATCTTGAGAAATACTATTCTCAACTACACAGTAGTAATAAACTGAACGAGTCCAATGTCAACTGGACTACTCTATTTGTATATATATAAGAATCTTTCGTCGTGTATATTTTATGATTGGAAGTTTGTGTGTTGAGAAAGTTTTGAGAAAGAAACAAATTGATATGAGGCGCTGTACAGTCGACACCTCTTTTATTTGACCCGCGGTAGTACGTTATTGTACACACATCAAAAGTGTCTAGGGATCAACATATATTTTTGCAATAACTTTTCTCCTGATTGATATTAATTAAAATTTTCTTTAAGGATTCATCAAATAAAGTGTTTTCGTTTGTCTACAGTAACGATAAACCAAGTCACCTTTGCATTAATAAAGAAATTTGCCATTTTCATAATAAAGGGATTTTTGACATTTAAACCACTAACATTAAAGTTCGAAAAAAAGACTGAAATAACAGTTTTATTAATAATCCGTGTTTCTACCGCGAACACTAACAACACAAGAACATCGGTTTGGCATACTCAAAATGAGTTCATCCAAATCACGCTGTGGAATGGCCGCCCATGTTCGTTGCAACGACAAAAAAAGGTCTTCTTGCGACTGGATACCCTCCATATTCGGCAGAGCTCTTCTCTGTAGCATATCCCATGTATGCTCAATCGGGTTCAAGTCTTGCGACTGAGCAGGCCAGGGCATGACATTGATGTTAGCTGCGGCGAGAGTCTGTCTTACAACTCTTGCGGTGTGCGGTCGTGCATTATCATGCATTAACTGAAATAAGGGACCGATTTGCACTTGTAGAGGAACGATGACGTCTGATACAATCGTCTCAGCATAAATTTGAGCGTTGAGGTTGCCTCTGATCCAAATCAACTCAGTTCTTCCGCCGATCCAAATACCCGCCCATACCATGATGGTTCCACCACTATAAGGATGGACTTCCTGGCAGGATTTTAATCGCTGTTGGCGTCCAGGGGTTCTCCAGTGTCGTATACGTTTATATATTTTATATATTTTTTTATTACAAAGCCACATCTCAATCTCAAGAAATCCGCATAAAAATGCTTGATCCCTAGACACTTTTGATGTGTGTATATTACTTTAGCCGCATTTAAGTGCTTAAAGATGTTATAAATATCAGACGTGAAAAATGTGCTGAACTAACTGGTTTGTATGTATAAAATACACTAAAATACTAAACCGGGTCACATAAAGGTGGAGTGTATTAGCTAGCTAGCTTGCGTACATACTCGTAGTTACTTATACACGCAGAACTGTAGTAATATTTGTAAAATAAAAGTTGCTTAAGGTACTCCTTATAACATCAACAAAATCATCAAAATATTTGCCAGTGAAAGTCCCGTCAAAATCAGAGATTAGCCAAACAAACAGGCTAATTTTTTTTTTTTGTTTAAGTATTTTGACATTATGAACAGTCACGTTAACTTTATTAATTTCTATAGATGTAACAGATAAGTGTTGCATATAATTTTACGAGCATATTGTTAACAAATTACCGTACCTATAGACGTTTGTTGCTTTAACCATGATCCGGAATCAGCCGGCTTACCTTACGTATCAAAACATTGTATTAAAGATCTACTTGTCAACCCACATATTGCCGAGTAGACTGAGAGAATCGATTGCCAACAAGACGCGGTCGTTACACACCTCGTTCGCTTCTTAATCATTCATAGCTCTTTTCATGCACGTTCGCCGGTTTGTAGCCCTACTTACATCACAGTAAACTAGTCGTGTTTTATCATCCTTCTAATTACGTATTGTACATCAGTTTCATCTCTCTTTCGTCCCGCATTCTTTCTACATGCCCAAACCAAACGAAGCACGCCTTTTCTTATGTTAACACAGGCACTCTTAGATGTCTTTTATGTTTTATCTTGAGGAGTTTAATTATATATTGAAGTGTTTATAAGTAGTTGTTTTTGATTGGACTATCATAATGTACCATCCAAATATTTGTATGATTCAACGAGGCGGCCGGCGCGCCGCTCCGCAGACGTTATGTGGGACGTTTCGAAAGTGCGCCGGCGCCTACCAAACTTTGATGTCCGTTGCCAAATGCCACATTGTTTCAGAATGCTTTCACAACCGACCCCGATGAAGCAGCCGACTGTTAATTGTAGGGGTGTCGATTTTACGCCTCTACATCACTCAAATCTCGTAGTGACCCAATGATTAGTACGAGATTTGAACGATGTTATAGCTAGAGGCGTAAACGATTTGTAGGTAACGTACCCGAACGAGCTAAACGGGAACTGCTGTCTGTTCATATAACATACCTAGCATTTTTAATGATATTAAAATCTCCTCAACTGATTTTGTAGTGCTAGAACATTACCTGCAAAATAACTAACGAAACCATATTCAGTGTTTCATTCAAACTTGGAGATATGGTAAGGGCTAATGATGGTACTATGACCATGATTAGAAATGAACTGGGGTGAAACGGAATAATGATTTTTTACACATGTACATGTATAAAATTTTAAAAATATTTCCTATTTCAATAACCCCTTTCTGTTGTCGTGAGATTATTTTCATAATTAAGACTTTCTAAACCTCGATGTATCTGCATTGAAAATATTGCCAGGAAAATAGGCAACATTTTCTATGTTATTTAGTTGCAAAGATTTTACATAAATGGTCTATTATGCCGTTGAAGAATACTTCTTCCGCGTTGTATACACGTTCGTCGTACACTAAAAGTAACATTGATGCTACTTGTAGCTAAATAGAAGTGATTTTCATTATCGCTCGTTGTATTTCACATTTTCAATCGTTTTTATTTCCTAGTGTTTTCGCATTTTCAATCGTTTTTATTACCTCATGTAATTTATAGAGTTCAGTGGTTCTTACGTTTGTCTGAACGATTTAAATTGATGGTTTTTATTAGAGATCTGATCCTGAGACCGTCTGAACTAGAGGCCAGCATTTTCAAATTCGGAAAGAACTTTTTGTTTTTATTTTATAATAAGCGGTAGAATGCTCGTCTGAGAAGCCTGGTAAATCTTGTTTCCTGTTAATCGGAATTGATCACTATTGTTGAATAATTTAAATATTTCTATAGCAGTCTTTGAAAAACTGTGTATGAACAAATTCGCATGATCGATAATGTGCAGTCAGTTACGCATAGGTACTGCTGGAAGCTACGAATCGATGGATAGCGAGCATAAGGCTTCTTATACATCGAGCTGGAGTAGCATTAATCCCGGACCGCAGGTTAATTGTAAACAAACGAAAATCACATGTGGGCCGAACAAGCGCAGGCGCCTGTTTATGACAGTTAGTAGTGTAATATGGCATAATTATAGTTTAAATACCTTATCTTACAACAATACCTCTATTTTTTGTTCGTAATTAGCCCAATTCATCACAATGATAGCATTTTCCTTGTCGGCTTTAAGCACTAAAATATCACGGTTTTACCCACATTATGTAACGGTCACGTAAATATGATGGATACCCCCATAGATGAACAAAGGTCCATAGTTCTTTATTCCACCATACAATGATAGAACCTAATATTCATAATGCTATTTCGATAACACGGTGTCATTTCTACTCGTAGCTGTTTGAATATACAGTACGGGCGGCGACACATCTTCGATGTGAATACGGTTACGGCTCAGTGCCGTGCTGTTTCCATTCTATGTGCGAGAAGCCTTAACACCAGCTGTGCGGTTGAGTCGAGTCAATGTGGTCACGTTTCGTTCCACGCCGATCACGAACCCACGACCGCGACGCGAATGGTATGTCTTCTACTACGTTCCAGACGTTCCAACAATCGTGTGAAATGCATCCGTGTTTACGAAGCCTTTAAGTTTGGCACTACTACGCTAGTGTTGCATAGATGTATTGAAAACAACAAAAGAATTGAGAAAATATGTTCAGTTGTTCGTAAATTTAATAAATAGGATAACTTCGAAAGTAACCCTTACTGTTCGCTATTTTCGACAGGCGGAGGGTCTCCTCAAGGGGCGGCTCTCGAAATAACAACAATGGGTAGGCCGCCTTAGATACTCATTGTTAATCATTAAGTATAATTTGCTTTAACACAATATTATAGGTATAGCTAAGAGTAGATCATTGACACTCGAAGTTTAATTATAACTCTTATTACGTACTGCATACGAACGGTACAAAGGCCAAAGTTTAAAGCTTGGCGTGCACTTGGCTGTACTCTAGGTTAGCTTTCCAAACCCGTTTCCTATTTAATTCATGATAACGTACAAGAATGACAACTTAAGCCGACTTAGATGACATTTTCCAAACAAGTCGTGAAGCAAGACTTAACACAATGAAAATTACTTCTCAGAACTTCCTACGGACTTGTCTGTTTTGTATATGCAACCAAATGGTTACAAGCCTTCACTAATAAAAACCAACCAAAAGCGACTTTAAAGTACGTACATAGATAATTCAAAATTTATAATACTCAAGTACGTAACATGCCCACCAGACAGAAGTAATAGAGGAAAGTAAACTAGGTATAAATCTGTACGTATATATTTAATATACCGGCTTAATTTATGGAATTATAACTATTAATGTGTCGAGATAGCCTCAGCGACTGATAATCGTCAATATTTTTTTGTAGTTACGAAAAGTAGACCATGTTTGGGCTACTTTTTAATCGCAACATATAAAATATATGCTGTGATTTAAAAGTAGCTCGAAATGTTTTGTCCAAATGTGCACACACTAATACATAAAGCGGTAGTTTGTTTGTTTGTTTAAACGCGCTAATGTCTGGAATCCGACTGGTAGTCGGATTTGAACAATTCTTTTCGCATTGATAGCCGAATTCTTGAAGAAGGTTAGGCTTTTAGAAGCCGCGCATAAAGAAAGGAAGTAAGAAAAGGAGGTTCTACGAGAGAAACGTAATACGGATATATGCGCGGACTAAATCGTGGTGCACAGCTGGTATATAATATGTAGGCTGGGATTATAATAATGAATGTGTCGAGATAGCGACAGTATTTTTTTTTAATTACGAAAACTAGCCTATGTTTGAGGTTATATTATGTTATGTTTGGGTTTGAAAGTTCCAAGTGATTTATTCAAATAAGCATACATCATGTCGATACGTCGCCCGCTTCTTTTGTAAACTTGCCTGACACACGGCCGTGTGTCTAGATACTTTAGGTTCTATTCCAGGGACGTTTTAAACATATAGGAGCAGACGTCACTTCTTATAGCCCATTTATATTTAATGTTCACACGTGCCAGTCTAGATATTGTTGACCCGCTTTTAGAGCTGTAGGCAAGATAGCGTCCTCAATATTTCCTTAAGCCTATGAAAGTCAGCCAGATCAGGTAATACAGTTACTCGAGAAAGTATATGGTTATCAGCAAACCACGGCTCTAATTGAAATTCATAAAATAATTCCGAAATGGTCCTTATTTAAATTTCAGTGTATCTATCTATAACTTCACTCCAAAACCCTGGCGGGGTAGGCAGAGAGATCCGAACGCCACGTGACTCGATCCTTACACACCTCACTCGCTTCTTTAACATTCATTGCTCTTCTCATGCAAGCTCTCCGGTTTCTAAGGCGCCTGACATCACCTTCTGATAGAACACGACTAATTTGGTCATGAAATGTAACACTTCCTCGACTCCTACATCCTTCCACTTTTGTGTTGTATATCGGCGTCGTTATTCTTTCATCCTGCATTCTTTCTACATGCCCGAACCAACGGCGGCGATCATGCCACTTCTTATTTTGACATTTTTATACAAATCGACCAAATAAGGTTATACAGTTACACGAGAAATAATTATATTGGTATCATTGAACCATGGCTTTAATTGAAATTCATTTCATTATTCCGAAATGTTATTAATTAAAATTTCTTTCTCCTTTCTAAATGTACATTATGATTGAAATGTTATTTCGAAAATTGATAATTCCCAATATTATCGACAGCGGCCCCAAAGCCACTCAATTAATTTCTACGTTATATTTTGCATATCTTTTATTAACTGTCAGTTTAGGAGGTCGCCAGTTAACTGACATGACTTTTACACAGTCGATGTCGAAATTTAATAAAAATGTATTTAACTTGTTATATTGTATATTGAAAAAATCAATAAGTTCATGATAAAAAGTTAAACATTGCCAATAAAATATATGATAGCCTGGTGAATAACGAGTTAGACTGTTAACCAAGCGGTTCCCGGTTTAAATCCTGCTGTAGGCACATAATAAATTCCTATTTTCGAAATTATGGTACATTTTTGTAATTATCACTTGCTCGGCGTCGAAGAATACATCGTGAGGAACCCGCACGTTCAAGATATAGATATACCTATATATTTCGAAAGACATGTTACCAAGAGACGTCTGGTTTTCCCACTTAGTCTGTCGACAATCGCTCCACATCGAGGTGGCAAGAAGAAAAAGAAAAAAAAATATCCTCGGCAGATATGTTACCACGTTTCTGAAAGGATCGTGAATTTAATTTCGAAACAACACATTCAATCCTACACATTTCACTGAAAATTATGCAAACTCGCACGTGACGCAGTCTGAGAGGTAGACGAGAGGTAAACAAGAGGGTTTTACCTACCCAAGTCTTTCACAGTGTTCCCGTCTTTGTTTTTGGGTAGCAACGTGCTTAGAGGGGCGCGCGGGCGTAGGTACGAGACGGCTCACTTTGTCTAATGAGCTGGAGTTAGATATTTGGGTCGCCGATTACTTGATACTAATTTGGTCTAGTTTAATACGGCTTTAATTGTCATTAGAAGATAGTTTTGTTTGTTGTTATTGCGCGGTACAGTCTACCATAGATCAAGCGTTGCAGTTTGCCCTGTCTGTTTGTAATTGTGATGATGCGACTGTTACGTCGGTTGAGTTGAGTTTATTTCTGTGTGTTCTTATCTTCCGTTGACAAAGACTGTTTAGCTATATACGCGAAACGTGCAGAATTTCTTCATTGTGGGACTAAATGGCATGGACTGTAAGTCTGAGCGTGCACACCAAGTTTCCCCGATTCGGCATCCTGGCAGGAAGTTGTTTGAGTGTGAATAATTAAGAGGGGGTACATACTTCGATTGAAGTGAAAGAGAGAAGAAACATACTGTACTAATCGCAGATGAACAATAACGATCATGAATTCGAGCAAACAGCACATCATTTTCTCTGGGAGTGCGATCTCTGGCATCGGGAGCGGGACGATATGTTAAATTCCTTGCGTGTCACATCCGGGGTAGTATACTATTCTGATTTGGTTGCAACAAGGGAGAATTACCAGGCGTTTAGGCGGTTCTGCAATCTATATTGTTGGGATCGATGTGTTAGGTAACAACTCACGGTTTAGGTCCCAATAGTGTTAGATATTTGATAATCCGTGGTGCACGGTAGTTGAGCTTCACTTGACTTTGAGGTTTTAAATGCCTTATTTGTCATATTGCTGTCTTTCACTTTGCCAAGAGGGGAAGTCAGTTCCAAAACTTCCTACTCCTACAAATTTCTTCTGATTAAATTCGTTGCGAGTTCCAAGGCAGCTGTAGTTTAACCCCCAGGACAGCTATGAAAGCCGTAAAAAAAAAGAGTAACTATAATCGTGTAAACTGTTGATGATGGATAGTAAAATGTCTAAAAATAGCTTTAATTTGCTTTTACTAAGCGACTTCTCGAAGCTTTTGTTTTGATGTTTAGAATTGTTTTCACGTTACTTTAATTATCGCCTTAACCAATTTTGATACCTAGTTTAAGTTATTCATGTAGATCCCAAAGCGATCCTAAATAATTTGAAATGGGATTACCACTTTTTTTGTTAGTTGTTATGGTATATTTTAAAATATACTGGAAGAGTGAGTGCCCTTACACACATTGTTTAGGTGAGTGAGGTGTGTAAGAAGCGAGACATACGGTGCTCGGTTGTGTCTGCCTGCTCCGTAAGGGATTTGGCGTGAAGATGTAGCTTAAAGTTATTAACTGTTGCTGATAGTATTTAGAGTATTTAGTTTCGTGATTAAATGGTGGAGAGTCGTAGTCGTTTGTGACCAGATATCAGACAACAATGGTCGGCTTTCTCACAGAAAAAGTTGTTATTGCTGTGCAGTAAACGCGATTGGAAAACATACTTTAGTTATAAACTCAGCTGGGAACTAAAACACGGCGATAAGCGATGAACGCGGAAAAATGAACACGAATGTGTATATTTTGAAGGTGCATCAACCATTCCTAAGAATATTTACCAGAAACATCCAATATCTTCGACATTGGTCTCAAGTCTTAGTCTTCTTAGCGTTATCCCGTTTCCGATGATGATGATGATGTTAGAAATAGAGTTGGTCTGAAAGAGAGCGTCGGTGTTAAAATAAGAAGAGGCATGCTCCGATGGTTCGGGCATGTAGAAAGAATGCAAGATGAAAGAATGACGAAGCAGATATACAATGCAAAAGTGGAAGGATGTAGGAGCCGGGGAAGGCCAAGACTTACCTACCATGACCAAATTGGTCGTGTTCTATCAGAAGGTGATGTCAGGAGCCCTAGAAACCGGCGAGCGTGCATGAGAAGAGCAATGAATGTTAAAGAAGCGAGTGAGATATGTAAGGATCGAGTCACGTGGCGCTCGGTTCTCTCTGCCTACCCCGCAAGGGATTTGGCGTGAAGTTATAGATAGATAGATCCCGTTTCCGAATCCATTAAGAATGGCGGGGTCCGCTACCTGAACGTAAAGACTTGGCGACGATACTGATTTTTGACACGGAGCCGCTGTCGTCAGAGAGAAAACCAGAGTTCTCGGATTAGATCCCACGACTTGCGATATTAAATTTCTCGGACGTGCGGGTTTCCACACGATCTGTTTCCTTTACCCGCTGAGCAACTGATAATTATAAATATGTACTACATAAATTCGAAAACACGAACTCCAGAATTCGAACCTTGACTAGTCTAGATTCAAAGACGAGCTGTGAGAATTGTCGACAATCCTAAGCTTACACACGGTATTACGGTAAGTTTAAGGAGAGACTTTGCCTCCCTTTGTGTGTTCTACCGATTGTACAACGGGTTGTGTTCTGAAGAGTTGTTCGAAATGATGCCGACAGCTACTTTTTATAACCGCACCGCTCGCCGACGGCGGGGAGTTCACCCTCACACGCTTGAACCGCAATGGTCACGTACGGCGCGGTTCCAGAGAAGTTTTCTTCCGAGAACACTCAAGCTGTGGAATGAGCTCCCAGCCGAGGTTTTTCCAAGTGACTACAGCATGGAGTTCTTCAAGAAATGCGTGATGAAGTTTTTTAGAGGGTCGGCAACGCATGAGTGACTCCTCTGGTGTTGCAAATGTCCATAGGCTACGGTGACTGTTTAACATCAGGCAGGCCGTATGGTTGATTGCCACCTTAGTGGTATAAAAAAAAATAGTCCGTTTATAGCTGGTTCTTTATCCACTGGACTAAAGCAGCACACATATTTGTGCACGCCTTTTTAATGTATTTTAAACCTCAACGACAAAAACCAGCTCACCCATATTGGTCTCAAGTATTCACATAAATCTGACGAGCTCGGTGGCGCAGCTGTTAATAATATATATAGGCATAACCAAACGTATGTTGGATCTCTCGCCCTTGCTTAGGATGGGCGACAGACATGTAGAAATAGTAAGAGAAGTAAATTGTTGGGAGTCATCATAGACAATAAGTTACGTTTCGGGTCACATGTGACAGCGGTATGCAAAAAAGCTACCGCAATTTACAAACAGTTGGCGAGAGCAGCCAAAGTCACATGGGGTCTGAACCCTGAAATCCTCAGGACTATCTACGTGTCTGTCGTCGAACCGATAATACTGTACGGGGCGAGCGTATGGGTGGGGGCAGTATCCCTGCAAAAGACTAAGAAACAGCTTCGGTCGCTTCAGAGGGCCTTTGCTCTAAAAGTAAGCAAAGCTTACCGTACAGTTCCTCTGGTTGCGGCTCTGGCTGTCGCTGGGATGCTGCCCCTGGACATGAGGGTGGCTGAGCAGGCCCGCCTTTTCGAGACGAAAAGGGGCAAGCCCTTGTCGGTCTGCAAGGATAGGAGGATCGAGAGGCCTGTGCCTCACGGCAATAGTCCACACCCGGCGCGACATACCGCAATAAGATACAAGCCTGTAGACCCCGAAAATCTTCCGGTGGGGGTCTGCATCTACACGGACGGCAGCAGGATCGGGAACCGAGTGGGGGCAGCTCTGACTGTGTGGCGTGATGGACACGAAATCGCCTTCAAAACCTACCGGCTGGAGAGTTTTTGCTCCGTTTTTCAGGCTGAAATGCTGGCAATCTTGAGAGCAACAGGGTTTGCGGGGCGGTGCGGTTGCTCGAGGGTTAACATACTTAGTGATAGTATGTCATCCCTCGAGCTGCTGCAGAATCCGGACTCTCTGCATCCTGTTGCTTTCGAGATAAGAATCAACATGTATGACTTGCTGGCTTCCGGAGTGGATGTGAGGCTCTACTGGCTGAGAGCACATGTGGGCACACCGGGAAATGAAAGAGCAGACGAACTGGCTAAGAAAGCAGCGCAAAAGAAGACGGCGGCGGACTACGACGCGTTCCCCTTATCGTACGCCAAGGTGGTTATTAGGCAGGAAACCCTAAAGGAATGGGAAAACCTATACAAGGAGGAAACCAGTAACAAAACTATGGGGATTTTCCTGCCGGATGGACACCAGGCGTACAAATATGCGAACAGTGCTGTCCCGGACAACCTGATGACACAAATTCTTACTGGTCATGGGGGCTTCGGGCAGTACCTCCACAGGTTCAAGCTCAGGGACGCGCCGTGGTGTGTCTGCCAGACAGGTGTAGTAGAGGATGTGTTGCACATTCTCCTGGAGTGCCCACGTTTCGGGGTCAAGAGAATGGACCTAGAACACCGTTTGGGCTGCAGACTGACGAAGAACAGTCTAGCTGGCCTGTTGATGGGCAAAGAATCCAGAGAGCACCTCATAACATTTAGTAGGTCGGTGATGAGGTCGGTCTGCAGATCAAACGGTAGCACAGTGATTTGGGATTAGCTGTGGGGCGCGGATAAGTATAGGGAGGAAGGGGCGATCATGGCTAAGAAAATAAGACAATATGCACCTGCCCGAGGCCTCTTTACAGCCAGGGTGAGTAATCAGACTGGCAAACAAATTAACGCAAGGCAATAAGCCTGAAGGACGCGGGATAATCCCAAGAAAAGAAG
The DNA here is from genome assembly GCA_947507595.1 of Pyralis farinalis. Classification (NCBI taxonomy): domain Eukaryota; kingdom Metazoa; phylum Arthropoda; class Insecta; order Lepidoptera; family Pyralidae; genus Pyralis; species Pyralis farinalis. The sequence continues at coordinate 9,195,783 of OX382258.1, read as the reverse complement.
GGAAAGAAAAGGAAAACTTAGACAAATAAGAAATTAAAAACGACCCTGGAATACGGGGGAGCCAAGAACGCCGATCTGCACATATCCAGCAGGCGGTTTAGCCTGCGTATAGTCGATTGGACAACATAAAAAAATATATAGGCGATATTCACCGACGCTCGTGGGTTCGATTCCCACACCGGACAAACATTTGTGTGTATGAACATGTCTGTTAATCTTGGTCTGGTTGTTTGGAAGAGAGGTAGGGCACATCAAAGCAGCCCGCTTGGGAAGTACCTCCACCTCATAGAAAACGGCAGCCAAGTAACATCTCTCCTCGAGGGTTGATGTTGTGTGTGAGTAAGCTCCCATGGAGTTGCTGTGTAAGCAGCAGAGGAGGTATCGCGCGAGTGATACTTACTCGCAAGCGTTAGTAGGCTACGGTATCCGCTTTACATCAGGTGGGCCGTATGCTTGTATGCAGTGGCGTAGCGTAGTGGGGGCGGCAGGGGCGGCCCGCCCCGGGCGGCACTTTTTAGGGGGCGGCAAAACTTCACAATAAATAATAAAAATATTTGAACCATTTCATATTTTTATCGCAACTACAAATTCGGACCAATTGAAAAGAGCACGGAATCTTTCATTACTTGCTGCTGCTGACTGCTGACAACAGCGTCAATGCTGTTATGCGGTGATTCTCTGTAGGTATTTTATTTTAAAAACTATAGGTAAGGGTAAGTCCCTTCAAGGAAGTACTTGTTGCTTTGACAATTCAAAGAAAGTTTTATTGATGGGTCGTCTGTTGTCCATTTCACATTGTCTCGTATCGTAATTTATGTTACGCTTTAAAACTGTAATTGCTGTGCAAATAAATACGTGTAGTGGTTGTGAAATTATTAAGCTTTGCGAAAAATTTATTTTTTCCGCTACGTGTACGTACATTCAACAGTGTGAACTGTAACTTTTTCATTTAAAATCTAACCCGAATAATGCAAAATAATGATGACTGTTCTTGCCGAAAAGTTCTCTAGAATTAATGTACGAGTATGTAATGTATAGTATACATTAAATTGAAATACCTAAATAAGAGGGCGGCAAAATTGTCTTCCGCCCCGGGCGGCCGACACCCACGCTACGCCGCTGCTTGTATGCTTCCCGACGTAGTATAAAAAAAACAAAAAAATGATATGTTTTGTATAGCTGCGAGTCTTGTAGCCAGGATGTTGTCGGAATAAATGACTCAAGTTATTTGAAGATCTCGATATAAGATGACTATAAGCATCTGTTCCGGGGGTTTAACTCGCGTAACTGCTACGGATACAATGTATGTATACGTGCTGGACGTAACTGGAAGCTTTTAAATGGTCTCTAGGAATACGAGTACCATGGAGTCTTGAAACATAACGGTTGTTATTCGGTGCTAATTTATCTTTACTACGTAACACCAGAGGTATTGCCATATAAAGACAACTTGCGGGAAACCTAATGTAAGCGTTCATAGACTACGGTAACCACTTTACATCAGGTCGGCCGTATGCTTCTTTGCCTCCTGACGTGGTATAAAGAAAAAGATAATATGTCTATTGTGGTAACTTAAAACTGTAAAGATGCGTCGACGTTGAATTCTCTTGTTATATATAAATCGTAAACATTTTTCAGGAACACCGTTCCTATATGAAATCTATATGTTTTACTGTATGTATGCCTGTGTGTGTCTGTCGCTTTTTTTCGAATTTTCGAATTTTGGCTTCAGATTCGGATTCAGCATAAAAAAGTAGAATAGGAATGTTCAGGAACACCGTTCCTATCACTTAAGGAACATGGTCAGAATGGCCGACAAATGAAAAAAAAATTTTGATGATTGACGAGCTAGGTGTTCCTCTCGCAATGCAAGCTTGCGCATTCTCAACTGGTTATATATAAATCGTAAACATTTTTATACTGTGTACATTTTTTCAATTTTGCGCTTGGCATGTAGTTAGTCTGTTGCCCCTAATACCCGCATTGGATATTATTGAAGAGTGGCGTCGTGCAATTTGCTTAAACGACCGCGAGGTCACATTCGACTGAGCGCATGAACAACACGCTTCTTAACCCGTGTTATCGAGCCCGCGCAGCGCTGCCCGCCCCGGGCGTCACGTCTTATCACGCCTGCCTTTATAGTTTCGGTGCACAGCGTTTTTATTTTGAAACAGGCTTAGTCGAGTGCGAGTCGTATTAGCTTATCGAAGATTCCGCACGTGCAATATTAAGCGCGTCTGTTTAGGTACTCGTAGGATTAAAAAAATCTGGATTAGTTAGTAAAGTTCCGTAACTCAAACCTCAAGGCCAAATGTGAGACGACTCGTGCCTTACTTGGATAGCGAGGGGGAGGGGGATCGTGTAAATGCTTTCCGACAATTTCTGAAATCTATGTTACAATAAATACTATGTGGACAAACAAACGAGAGAACTGTAGAACACCATAATGGTTTCTTTTTTATTGATTAATGTATATAAAATAAATTTCTAACATAGCGCTTACAGTATTAATGTAGTTTATGACATTGATCTTAAGTATCAATATATCTATATCTTCTATACCTAAGTTTTCTCCTTGTGTCCGCATTAGATATTTTACGGGGACGCAAAAAGCAGCCCTTGGCCCACAATTGGTACTTTCCTGCATAATCGAATTAACGCCGCTTTTTATGATTTAGGTTTGACTAGCCATAGTAGCTGAATAAAAATTACTGTCTTGTATCTGTCTCAGTTAATTAATGAGCGTTCTGAATTTCGTTTCTAAATTAGGAATTTGTGACGTCAGCGTTACCCAGGTTTTCTGATTCTTCCGTTTCAAACTTAGCACTGTCTTAATAATATATTATGCGCGTATAAATTTCGAAAAATATTATTTTTTGTTTGTGTGGCAGGCAAAGAGAACCGAGCGCGACATGACTCGGTCCTTACGCACCTAACTCGCTTTTTTAACATTCATAGCTCTTCTCATGGATGCTCGCCCGTTTCTAGGGCTTCTGATATCATTTGTGATAAAACATTTTGTATTCTTATTTAATTAAGATCACTGTATTGTACATAACGCGTCCAAATTCTATTGCGAATTCGGCGTTTGCTCAAATTCATTGAACTCTACGGTAATTAAATTCACCAAATTGCATCCAATGTACTGTTAGTTCGCATGCGGTTATTGTGGCCCACATTCACATCCCATAAACATGTTTGTACGTTCTTGTACAAGATAGCTGTGTGTGATATATTCGTACATTCAAATATAATTTCTCATTTATATTATCATTTTACCTTCAAGATGTCAGTTTCAGGTATTCACAATGTCATAGCTCTGGAGAGTGGTTGTGGCTGATATGATGATATAGGGGTAATCTACACAACCCTCTCTTATAATAGCTCTAACTCGAGTGCAAAGAAAATAGTTGTTTATTAAGTCAATGTTTGTTATTCTTGAAGTGAAAAACAAATCCTGTATTTCTGACATGTAGAAAGAATGACGATACAGATATACAACGAGAAAGTGGAAGGATATAGGTAGGAACGAGCAAGACCACGACTCACCTACCATGACCAAATTGATCGTGTTTTGTCAGAAGGTGACGTCAGGTGCCTTAGGAAATCGCAAGCATGCAGGAAAACAGTTGAATGTTAAAGAAACAAATGAAGTATGTTAGGACCGCGTCTTGTGGCGCTCGGTTCTCTGTTTACCCCGCAATGGACCTGGTGTGAAAATATACATACATACAGAATCTATCAAAATTAGATCGTCCATTTATGGTATCGTCGACAATAAAAATAAGTAGACATTAGAACAACCACCAAAACTTAGCTAGCTAGTAAAATGTAACATAATGTATGACAATGACGTACATTACATCAACCTATTTTCAAAATAAACTTTTGCATGCTATCATTAAAGAAACTAAGTTCGAAATTTTTCCATTCTAAATTACAAGTCATGTCTCATTCGTGGTTGCTGCCTTTATTAGTGTCTTACTCCGCTGACTGAGATAACAACGGGCTTAGTTCAAAGTCTCAACTTCTTGGTTAGAAACGTTACACCCACCATACTATTATCAAGTTTTCACATTTACCTAGTGCGTGTAGCTTTGTGTGTGGGAGGCAGTCTCCAAGGGACTACAGTTATACGAGTATATATTGGTATAAGGTTGTTACGTAATTACCCGATGGCGCTCGTAAAAGCTCGGTACATATAAATGACGTCATTCAATGGGCTTCCCTTTGCTGATTCATTGCGGGGTTTATAGGGTATCTATTCGTTACATGAAATAAGTTATGTGACGTTGATTCATGAATGTATTTGAACCGAATAATATCACAACACTTTCGTTTAGTCCGTGATTGACGTAAATCGATTGAAACGTCCAATCATAACAATTCGCTACTGTGACTCACGGCTACGTCTGGAAATGATACTTATAGGTATACTGTAGCCCATTGTGAGTGCTTCCCTTAAATGCAAGCACTTGAGTGGCTAAGATTAATGATGTTCATGGCTATTCGAGATTGATGTAAGGTTATAATCGATTATCTTAATCGATGCTTTTACGCTTGTTTGTAGAAGGATGTCAGACGTGTTAGGTATTGAAACAATACATTTAATTGAAATATAATGAGTGACTCATTAGCTGTAGCAGATAGGTGTATATGCAGGCTTACCAATGGGATGCCGCTGGCATGCTGCGGTTCCCAAAAATGAGAGTAATAAGTAGAAAATACACCATGAATCAAGATTATCTAACTTTGTATATCTTTAACATACTATACTATAAAAAATCGGCCAAGTGCGAGTCGGACTCGTGCACTAAGGGTTCCGTACCATTATCTATAAAAACGGCAAAAAAATCACGTTTGTTGTATGGGAGCCCCCTTAAATATTTATTTTAATTTAATTTATTTATTTTTAAAGTGAAAACTAAATCTTCTCTGAATATTTCAAGCGTCGACCTGTTGCCATTATCAATATCGAGCAAAAACGAGCAAAAAAAATCACGTTTGTTGTATGGGAGCCCCCTTAAATATTTTTTTATTCTATATTTTAGTATTTGTTGTTATAGCGGCAACAGAAATACATCATCTGTGAAAATTTCAACTGTCTAACTATCACGGTTCATGAGATACAGCCTGGTGACAGACGGACGGACGGACAGCGGAGTCTCAGTAATAGGGTTCCGTTTTACCCTTTGGGTACGGAACCCTAAAAAGATACTCAAATCGGTCGAGCCATTTCGAATGTCAATGTTATAGGCACAGTAGAGAGATTTAAGCAGTAGTATAACTTTAAACATTCGAAATCGTCGCACACAGATTCGCGTTACATGTTGATATCGGCAGCCAAATAACAACTTCCAACAGAGTTGTCGTGTTCCTGCGTGTGAGAGAGGTTTCCAGTAATCTCCTTAGGAGTTCCTGTGTTAGCAGCAGAAGTGGCATCGCCATCGTGATACTTAATGTATTACAAGCGTTTATAGGCTACGGTACCGGTTTACATCTAGTCGGTCGTATGCTTGTATGCCTTCCGACGCTGTATAAAAAAAGCGACTTTCGGACGGAACCAAATCGATTGCTACTGCTTGCGAGATTTGCTTAAAAATGAGTAGTCGTATCACGTTTGTATAGCGCCGCATCTGATCGCCTTCTTGAAGAGTAAAGACAACGATCTAACGCGGGAATTCCTAAATCAGAAAAGGTCTAAGGACGTATATTGGGATACTGTTAATCTCTTTACTGTGGTGTGAGTGTAAAAAAACGTTACATGACGTATGTACGACATATTCGTGCATGTTAGGTGTCGATAATAGACGCCCACGTAAATATGCCAGTCGCGTACGAAGGCCTGTACAATATTTGTTTTGGTATCCAAATGAGTTTGTACTCGTATTTTTAAATAGGTACTAGACTACTTTATACCGTCTCTGTCCCTATTCTTATACATCGGCTTGAAAAAGTGGGGATAAGAGGTAATTCGCTTGCTCTTCTCACTGATTATCTCAAAGACCGCAAGCAACGAGTAAAAGTAGGCCAGTACATTAGTGAGCAATCGAAGATCGAGTACGGAGTCCCACAGGGGAGTGTTCTAGGTCCTACTTTGTTCCTGATTTACATCAACGGGCTTTGCAATATGAAGCTCGCAAATGGCCATATATTTTCCTACGCAGATGACACTGCCGTAGTGTTTGTGGGCGATTCCTGGGATAAAGTTCGACATTCTACGGAAGTGGGGCTCACTAGGATAGCTGAATGGTTGAGGGGTAATCTGCTAACACTAAACATGGATAAAACTAACTACATTACCTTTACTAACTATAATAATACGCAACCTGAACATGATTTAAATGTTAAGATACACACTTGTTCGAACTCTCATGACTGCGCCTGTAACGTAATAACAAAGGTAGATAAGGCTATATATCTAGGAGTAATGGTAGATCAGCGACTTACCTGGCATCAACATCTAGAGCTTCTCACAAATAGAATACGTAAACTGATGTGGGTCTTTAAAACATTGCGATATATAGCTGATAACAATTTACTTAAATTAATATATATTTCACTTGCCCAATCAATCCTAGGATATTGTATTTCAGTTTGGGGAGGTGCAACTAAGACTGAATTTTTACATCTCGAAAGAGCACAAAGATCTCTTCTAAAACTAACCTATTTTAAACCCTATAGATACCCCACCTCTGAACTGTACTCAGATTGCAATCTACTTTCTGTTAGAAAGTTATATGTTCTTAATATTACTTTAAAAAAACATAAAGCGCTTAATTTTGATCCTAGTAAACTAAACAAAAGACGTAAATATGCCGTAGCTGCGGTAGTTCCAGTTAAAACCTCGTACGCTCAGAGGCAATTCTCCAGACGATCCTCACACATATACAACTATCTTAATAAAAATCTTAATATCTACGAACAAACAAATCATGCATGTAAAAAATCTGTCACCTTCTTCCTTCAAAACAAAAACTTTGATGATATAGAATTATTATGCGCGTAATATATATGATACTCACAGTACCAACTACATTATACCTCACATCACCAAATCCTATTTATTCATGAACTGAGCCTACTATCTGTTTATTGTTTTTCTTTTTTTCAATTACATAAAATATTTTCAATACTATGTATTCTAGTAAACCAATTTTGAATGTCTATATTTATATATAATAAACATAGCGGTATGTAAAGTATGTATGTATGTATCTTTGTGTTATTTTTTTTCTCTTGAATTGCCAAAATGTAAACAGTTATTTAAGTTTAATTGTAAGTACTAGTAAGCTATTTTGGAAGAGCGGGCTCTCCAAACACAAGTATTTATATACTTAAATGGAGACCCCAATCATAATGAGATATTGTAAAAAAGTGACAAATAAATACTTATTATTATTATCGATCCTATATCACGGGTATATCCCGGTCATTTGATAGGCGTGCGCGGGGATTTGGATCCAACGCGTAGAGGCCCCTTTGAGAAGTTTGATGTAATGTTGTATAGCTGCCGTGACCTTCTCCAGGGGATATCAATGTGACAATATATCCATGAACCAGGTTATTATTATTATTATTATTACTAGAATTACTTAGATAGTACCAGTACTATGATAAACATTGCAGTCTTGATACTTTTAAAAGTTTTAAGTTACAGTTTTCTTTATTATACCACTTAATGTAGCCTATCGAAGTTTGCATCACGAGGAGTATCATTTGTGTATTGCCGCACCCTTTGCTTACAAGGTAATTTTTGCTGAATGCTTTTACTTGTGAAATAGAAGTTTGTGACTCATGATTATTCCATACTAATATTATAAATACGACAGTAATTCTGTCTGTCTATTTATGAATAAACGTTAAATCCCCGAATCTATAGTAATTAAATTTGGTAAATAGGTAGGTAATCCTGTTTACCAAATTGTTATACCTGGGGAAGAATGTAGGATACCTACCAATCATCGGCTTAAGCTCTTGTGTTGATAGCTCTATTGCTTCTTGCTCACACCAAGTCCCTTAGGTAACCCTGTTTACCAAATTGTTATACCTGGGGAAGAATGTAGGATACCTACCAATTATCGGCTTAAGCTCTTGTGTTGATAGCTCTATTGCTTCTTGCTCACGCCAAGTCCCTTGCAGAGCAGGCAGAGATAACTGAGCGCCATAAGATGCGATCCTTACATATGTCACTCGCTTCTGTATTATTCATAGCTCTTTTCGTAGATACTCTCCATTTCCTAGGGCATCACATCCTGCTAAAACACGGTCTTTTTTTCGTAGTAGCTTAGTCTTGGCCTTCCTCGGCTCCTACATCTTTCACTTTCGCATTGTATGTGAATTATTGTATGTATATGTATGTATGTATATCTTCACGCCAAGTCCCTTGCGGGGTAGGCAGAGAGAACCGAGCGCCATAAGACACGGTCCTTGCATACTTCACTCGCTTCTGTGACATTCATAGCTCTTTTCATGCACGCTCGCCGGTTCCTGGGGCTTCTGACATCACCTTCTGATAAAACACGACCAATTTGGTCATGGTAGGTTAGTCTCGGCCTTCCTCGGCTCCTACATCCTTCCACTTTTGCATTGTATATCTGTTTCGTCATTCTTTCGTCCCGCATTCTTTCTACATGTCCGAACCAACGGAGCATGCCCTTTCTTATCTTAACACCGACACTCTCTTTTAGACCAACTCTTTCTCTCACGTCTTCATTACGAACGCGGTCAGCAAGCGTTATGCCACAAATTTTGCGCAATGCTCGCATCTCGACCGCATTTATTCTACTTTCATGCTCTCTCTGCCATACCCAGCTCTCACTTCCATAAGTTAGCGTTGGAATTAGCACCGCGTTGTGTACAGCGAGCTGTGCCTTCTGGCTTAGATTTCGGCTGCCTAGAAGTTTACCCAACGCTCCATTCACCCTATTCCCGGCACTCACTCGTCTCTCCACATCAGCGGTGTACCTTCCATTGCTGCTAAAAGCACTTCCAAGATATACAATCTCATTCACTTGCTCCAACACTACATCATCAACCATAATCCTAGCGTTTGTTCTGGTTGTCTCTCTTTCAAATACCATTATCTTGGTTTTCTTCGCATTCAATTGTAAGCCTTTCTTCATACAATCATCTTTCATTGTTGTAACTAGTGTTTGCAGTTCGGATGGTGATTCTGCTATTAATGCCGCATCGTCTGCATAAAGCAGGCAGTTGACCACTGAGTCACCCATTCGCATTCCCACATTCATATTTCTTATTCTCTGAAGACAACTGTCCAGATACAGGATGAACAGCCGAGCCGACAGCACGCATCCCTGTCTGACACCAATATTGACATCAAACCAGGGCGACAAGCTGCCGTCCACCCGCACACATGCTGTACAATCCTCATAAGTGGATTGCACAGCACGGAGTAGGTCACCGTCAACCCCATATCCGGGCAAAATGTTCCAGAGATTCTTTCGCACGACTCTATCAAATGCTTTCTCAAAGTCCACAAAACCGCAGAAAACCTTCTGATCCAAAGCCAGATGCTTCTCTACGATGTTGCGGAGTGAAAAAACTTGATCCGTACATCCTCTGCCGCTTCGAAACCCACCCTGTGCTTCCCAAAGCATTCCATCGGATTTCACCCTCATTCTCCTTTCAATGATTTTTCCATACACTTTAGCTGCTAAGCTGATCAAACTGATGGCCCTATAGTTGGCGCAGTCCATACGTGAGCCCTTGCCTTTATACAAGGGCACGATGACTGCGCGTCTCCAATCGCTCGGGACCCTTCCGGTTCTCCAGCATAATTTGCTCAAAAACCAGAAGGCGTCCCTAACGCAGGTACCACCTAGCTTGATCATCTCAGCTGTTACCATATCGATTCCCGCTGACTTTCCATCTTTCAAACTTCGTATCGACCATTCAATCTCATCCATAGTAATGTCTTCATGGTACGCTGGCACTGCCGAGTCTATCACAGACTCATTCACAATGCCAGCGTCATGGACATAATCATACATTTCTCTAAAATATTCACTCCACCGTTCTAACACTTCCTGAGTGTTAGCAAGAATGCCACCAGCTTTACATCTTATCTTGTCCATTCTGGATGCTGACGAACCACTTCGAGACTTCTTTACCTCTCTCCAGAAGAGTTTGGTATTTGCCTCGAAGTTCTTCGTCAGCTTCTCTTCCTCAATCATATGTAGTCTTTCACGCTTCTCTTTCACTAAAGCTTTGGAGTCATTCTTGCATCGACGGTATATTTCTTTCTTCATTTCTTTCATACCATCACTCTGGTGCAAAGATGATACGTAATCCAGCCACGCTTTCCTCTTTTTTTCCACGGAGGATTGAACCTCCGCATCCCACCAGGCATCTCCTCTTAGTGTTCTACGTCTCTTTGCGCATCCACATGCTTCTTTCGCACTGTCCACCATACTTTCTTTCAGAACTTTCCAACATTCGTCTACATCTGAGTCGGAAAGACTCGCGTTCGCAAGTCTTTCACTGACTAGACGTACATACGTACTCCTCACACTTTCATCTTCCAATTTTTCACTTCTTATTCTTTCATGGTCTCCGAAAGGAATACGCACTCGCCAGTGCCTCCACTTCTTGAAAAGCCCCACAAATCGGCTTATCACCAGATAGTGGTCCGTTTCAAGAGTGGGACCTCTGAAGGCTCTTGTATCCATTAACGACTTTCGGAGACGTCCATCTATCAAAATCAAATCAATCACACTTTTCTGTTCATTCCGTCTCCATGTGTAAGTGTGAATATCCTTGTGATGGAAGAGCGTGTTCGACACAAGGAGGTTTCGTTCCATACATACGTCTAAAAGTAACTTACCAGCATCGTTCACTCTCTTATCTCCGTATGGACCAAGCACAGCCTCATAACTGCTTCGCTTGGTCCCAACCCATCCATTCAGATCACCACACATAATTATCCGTTCATTCGCTTCGGCCAAATCCAGAATACCCCTTACAGTCTCCCAAAACTTCTCGAGCTCCTGGGGATCAGCAGAGCTCACAGGAGCATATGCTGCAACTAAAAACACTCGCGTAATCCCCAGTTTTATCTTAACCCAGAGAAGTCTTGGACCTACTAAATCGTAATCTTTCACACCCGCGGCCAAGCGAGATGAAAGCACGACACCTACGCCAGCGCTGGCATGAACGTCCTGGTCCACCCCGGACCACAGGGCCATCATGCCACCGGGCAGATCTTCGGTGTCGCTTCCCTTTCGCTTGGTCTCTGACACACACAAAGCATCTAGGCATCTCACGTTCATTATATCTATCAACTCATTCATCTTATCTTTTAGACCACCTCTCACATTCCATGTGCCTATACGACACTCAGCTCCCCTCGACCCGCCGGGATGGGCGTTGCGTGGTGGGTGGCGGCCCCCACCGCCGCATGCCCTAGATTTCGCACCGACGGGGGCGGATCGGTGCGCGTCGCCTCCGGGGGACGCCCTAATCCGCGCGTCTGTGCGGTTTGGGTCCAGAATTGCAGTCCAAGTGTTGGACTGGCAGGGTCGCGACGTGCACGCTTCTGGTACCGACCCCAAATTATTGTCTATTATTTATTTTATTAATTAATATGTATTAATATAATAACTATTTAATTTAGTCATTGTTATGTGTCAAGTTTAATGGTTTCGTTAGTCAGATAAAGTTTATAATGGCAAAAAAATTTCAGCTTCTGTATTTGAGTATTTCTCCGTTTTATAATAATTTTACCCAGCACAATAGGTTCTGACAATGTGCTGGCACAAACACTGCCTGCTGGTGACACTAACAAGTGCAGGCTACGTAGCTCTCTTTGTTTTGTTGTCTAACGGTCTGGCAGGTATTTAGATCAGTTTGTGAGATAAGTTTACTTGAAAAATAACTTTACTCGGATAATAGTGAATATGCATGTATTTTTGTAATTTATTCAATATTTTGTACATTGCTGTATAACAGTAAAATATATTCAACATCAAGTAATTTATAGTATTATTTTTTAAGTTAAAAATAGCCAACCCACACGGGGATGTTAAACGTCCGCCATTTTGGTGAGCTGATATGACGTCATTGTCCATGACAACAAACAAACGAGTGGAGAGATTATGTTGAAGAAATATTGTGTTCTGCTGCAAATTTGCAGTGTTCTCTATTTTCGACTAATAACACCATATGAACAACCTTCTCCCCCTATGGAATAATTTAAGAAACCGGCATACAAGTTTACATTGACGCTCCTGGCCGTGGACTTTTACGTCACATCCGATCTGATCATTTCAAATATTTAAATTTCTTACAATTTCTTTGCAATTTAAATATTAATTTCTTGCTCAAAAATAATTTTTAATCACAAATATTTATGAACTCGTAATTCTATAGTAATAAAGTTTATAAAAAAATATTACACATTTATTTAAATCACATGCATATTCCCTATTGTGATTCATAAATAGATTAAAAAAGAGTTTATTGTACAGCAAACTACTAGTACTACATTTTCACGCTAAGTCCCTTGCGAGGTTAGCGGAGAGAACAATGTCACATGACTCTGTCTTCACACAGCTGGTTTCATACACACTAGTGGGTTCCTAGGGTTCCTCAGACCACGTCCTAATAACACGCTACCAATTTGGTCGTGGTAGGTGGTAAAGTTAATAGATTCAGGCGTTATTTTGCGAAAGTCAAATTTACAAAGTGGCGAAAGCACACAAAGCAGGTTAGATCAAATTGCATGTAAAGTAAAGTGTTTATGTAGCGTATGAACGCTAAGTATCACACGCGCGCCACCTCCATCTCTGCTGCTAACACAACAACTCCTTAGTAGCTTACTGCTGACCTCACTCACACGCAGAGCACAGTTGTTATTCGGTTGCGGTTTTCTGTGAGGTGGAGGTACTTCCTTTGACGGGCTGCTTTGATAATCTCTACCTCTCTTTAAAATACCCATACCAAGACAAACGGACATGATCATGCACACAAATGTTTGTCCTGCAGTTATTTGGCTGTGGTTTGTTATTTGGAGGTGGATGTTGTTCCCCATACGGGATGTTTTAATACGCCCTACCTCTCTTAAAAACATGTACATGCACACAAATATTTGTCCTGTTTGGCAATCAAACTCACGAGCGTTGGTGTCAAAGTCGCGTCATTCACCGCTGCGCCACCGGGCTCGTCAAAACATTCACATTAAATCTACAGTATGCATCCACTAACGGTACCTGCGGTAGCGGTAGGTGCGGGCCGGCGTGCAACTAACTGACGGCGGAACACAAAGACGGCGGAGGACAAAGTAAGAGTTAAAGTTACCTGTGCCTGATGTAGTTAATCATAGCGAAGTCATTGGGAAGGAAGTACACAATGATCAAGACCTCAGTAAAGGAATTCAATACGATGATTTTAACATGAACACCTGTCCACCAGTAACACCTGGAACCTCCGTTCTTCAAGGTCTTATTATGCATTAGATGTTTATCTGGACAAATAGCTCAATATCTAAGTCTAATTTCATTCCGATCAGTGCAGAACAAAAACCTAATGGTTATTTAGCCTAATTCGAGGTACATAGTTAGAATTCAATACAATACATTTCATTGTAACCAATGGAAATCATTTTACATAAAATAATTTTACATTGTAGTAAAAAGCACAAATGCTTACAACAAAAGACTTAGTCTTATCGCAAGCGATTTCTTCCTGATGACCTTGAAGTAGAGGAAGCAATAACGGTACAGTGCAGATAGTCGGCGCTTAAAGTACATACCAAAATATATGCATATATAAATAGATACCTACAATATTATTTTATTACATTCATAATACGCATGTCAAAACAGAATTTAATATAGACATACAAATGGCAAGAGATAGTGAAAATTATAAAGCCTTCGATTGGTTTAATGGCAGAATATTCCACTAGCAGACTAATGCTTGTACCGAAAAAGTCTTGGTGTAATAATTGACAACATGTCCTGGCGTAATAAGGCGAAGGAATAAGGTGTGTTGTAAGTTATGTATGACCTTGCGTTCCGGTGAGGAATCAGAATGACTTTGGATAGGAGTTGAAATATTAAACAGAATGGTGTATAGGGAAGGCAGGATGTGCCCATTTCGGCGATGTCTAATAAGGAAGCTACTCGAGCTGACAGCGGAATTCATAGACATGGTCATATATTTGCCGAGTTCAAATATGAATCGAATACATAGATTTTGAAGCTTTCGAATTTCTTCAGTGTCCCTTGGGAAGATTGAGGTAACAAGAGTCTGCATAATGGGAATAAAAAGGAGCAGGGTATTTCCTAACACATTTCATCGTGCTATACCAATATTGATTGTTGATGTGAACCAATTACGTAAACCATATAGCTTTTTTTATTCAACGTCGGGAGGCATACAAACATACGGCCCGCCGGTCTCTTTATGTTAGGCGGGCGTGATGCTAACCCCTGCTGCTAACACAGCAACTCCTTGAGAGTTTTCTGGTGACCTCACTCACACGTAGGAACTCTACAACCCTTCAGGGATTTATTTGGCTGTGGTTTGTTAAAATTGTGGTGTTCTTCCCCAGATGGGATGTTTTAATACGCCCTACGTCATGTATGGGGATCGAACCCTGGAGCGTCGGTGACAAAGTAACGCTATTGACTACAGCACCAGTGAGCTCGTCAAATAGGTAGATTTTTTTATCAAGTACGCACAAAAATGTTCGCTTCCTTTCAAGTCACCTTCGTTTTTAGGGAAATTTACTGCGTTCATATAATGTAGTTGTTCGAGGCGGAACTGTTTGATACTAGTACCTAGCTGTATTTCCGCGTTGAACGTTAATTTGTCACAATGTTTTTTTTGTAGAGGTTCGAATAATGCGAAACAGAACCAAGAGTCAATTTATAAGCTACTAGCTGTTACCCGCGGCTTACTTGCGTAATCAAAGGGAAACAAAACGTGATTTCTTCATGGGAGTGATGTATTTTACCACGTTAGCCTATGTCCTATGTCACTCTCACACCGTATCCCTATCTCCATACAAAGAATCCCGTCACTTACTACTTAAATGCTCCGTTTTGATGTGAAAGGAGGAAAAACAAACAAACAAACACTTTCACATTTATAATATTAGTATAAATTAAATCTCTGCCTCCGGGGATTCTACGCTTTTCGTCAGAAACGCAGTTAGTCAAATACGTATTTCGCCAAATACGCATGTTGAAGCAGGAAACGTACCTCCTCGGGTACGCAGTTCGACAGACACCAAACTCTATGTTGTAGTAGAAGCCCTTAAAGTGGCAACATAAGCGCCAAATCTTTACATGTGTGAAGGTGACCAGTATTCTAATAATAACCAAAGTAGATACCTTGGTCTGAAAATTTCATTCATTAGTGAGATATAGTCTACGTAAGGAAAATATATAGGCCCCTTGCTTAAATATTTTTTTATATTATAGGTCTAGATTATATTCGTAAATGGATTGATATTATTACATAGGTAGGTACGCATTACATATTAGTAGGTATGTAATATTTATTTTAGCGTACAGGCTATCGTATCGTACAGTATGTTTTGTACCATATTTGAAAATATCTGCGCTTGTAATTAATGGTTTTAATTATATTTTTTTTAATTTTCGCAACATACGAGTGCTGTCGTTATCAAGTACACAGTTAACAAGTTGCATTGTATATAAGACTTCACAGCATAAGTACTGTACATGTTACACTTGATCTGCGTTTGGCATACACAAGTACAGGTGGAAATTTAACTATTCCATGCGAATATCATCTTTTCTGCTATAACATAAAGTGCGTGTATAATAGTTAAAGTTTTTTGTCGCTGACTACATAGTTGCAATCGCTTTGCAGTGAATGAAAATGTACGATGTTATACAACGAATGCATAAAGGAAGGAAGACTTGCAACCAAGACCCTATTTATTTACAATGTATGTGACAGATATATGAAAGATGTAAGATTTGCAACAAGCTATTTAATTTATGTACATTTTATGTGACAGATGTATGAGATCAGGTGGATTTGCAACAAGCCAGTCAATTTCTGCGCAGGTTTCTGAAATGATTACTATGCTATGAACAAACTGTAAAATTCTATTAGAAAATCTATGCTGTGTGTGCTGTGATAACGACGACTTACTACAACTCTCAACATTTCCTCAGCACGGTTGAGAGAAGGTATATAGGGCAGCGACATCGTCTCCATCCGGAATACAATTGAAAGAAACAAAGTAAATAAAACGTCATGAATCTTCGACTACTATTATTGGACACTAAAATTAGACACTGTTTTATGAATATTTCAATGTCTAATTATATTATAATGTATGCCTAAGTCTCAAGTAAGTTTTGCAAAGAATGAACGGTATTATAATACTACCACAGTTCCTCTGTCAGAAAGATATAGCAAACAACAGCTTATTGGCAAGAAAGGACAGATTTTGTTTTACCGATTATAGTTCGTAGTTTTTATGCTAATTTCCATTTATATAGCGGCATAGTGATACTATATATTATAAATTTAGAATACGTTGTACGTATAAAAAAGACTAGACTCATTTTAAACGCCTCACGACTAAGACTAGTCTTTTAACCCTTTATTAGTCTAGAGTCATAAGACTAAAGACTGACGACTAATTTGAGTCGTAGTTTTTTAACCTTTTAAGTCATATAACTTAAAATGTTTAAAGGACTATAACGAGTCGTGCCTTACGATCCTTACACCTTTGTCAAATTTTAAATTTAGGCGTGAAAAGTAACAGACAGACTGTTACTTTCGCATTTATGACAATATTATGGACAGGGATATATTTGCGCGATCAACGAGAAACAGGAGATAATTGAATGCCATATACAACTGAGGCACGAGCCCTTTTAAACCTTTTCTACAACGACTATAGTCTTAATAATAAAGACTCGAACCTATAGTCTACATTTTAGAGTCGAGTCCTGTAAGATTGAGCCTAGTCTTTTTTATTAGCCTTAAAAACTTAGTTTCTTTCAACTCTATCTCTTGCAGAACACGAAATTATACGAAATAACCTCTTCGTATGAGTAGTTTGTAATAAAACTAAAACTAATTTTGCAAATATGTTTATTACAACTAGCATACCTTCGTTTTAAGTATATTGCGGGGTAGGCATTACCATCACATGAAAGTAAACCTGTGCACCGTGATACCTGACCTGAGGTAGTGTAATATAGATATTTCGATAGTCAAAATTGGCGTAGCCTAAATACCATGGTTTTATTAATACGGTGGCTAAATACCGTCATTGAATAAAATTTTGAGTCGTTGTACCGTGTCACGTAGGTATTGCGAGTTTGTATTCTCTCACTCACTTTTACTACTTAGCTTAATTGGATTTCAAGATTATTTGGTCAGAAGCCCGAGCCGATTTATAATCAGCGAGCGTGCATGGAATGTTGTAGAAGCGAGTGAGGTGTGTAAATACCGAGTCATGTGACGCTCGGTTCTCTTTGCATAGCCCTCAGAGGACTTGACGCGATACTAGTAGTAATATAGTAGTACATATTAAATTATTAAAAAAAGATATTTAAACTTTATTTCATAAGGACCTCATGTCTTCGCTTTTGACAAGCAAAACAAATTCAATAAAATCGACTTCATTGTCAACGCCTTTCGATATTAAGTAGTTAAGGACACGTATTCACATTGTTATTACGAGTATGTATCGACTGCAGCAATTAACATTGTCGAAAATGCATTTTGACGATTTTTATTTTAATGCACTAGAAGCCTTAAAATATCAATATCTACGAAAACTAACCTACTTTTTTCAGTATGAAAAATAGATATGGAGTCTAGTTTAAGATATGAAACTAGCGAGCGAGCGCATAGATATTGATATTTTAAGACTTGTAGTGCGTTAAAATAAAAATCGACAAAATGCAGTTCCGACAATGTTATTTGCTGCAGTCGAGATATATATATATATATATATATATATATATATATATATATATATATATATATATATATATATATATATATATATATATATATATATAATAAGAATGTGAATACGTGTCCTTAACTAAGTCCATTTCACATTTATATATAACAAAAACCGTTGTCGTAAACTTGAAAGCTCCCGTGATAGGTATCCGACGACGCTACGAGTATGTTGAAAGTGTACTACTATACGAAACTGTCTGCAACTTTACATTGTTTCCGAAAGTAAGAAATACAGTTTTCCGCCGAGTCCTGTATGCATGAACCTCGGAGTGAGGTAAAAACGATCAAAAACCAATATATCCATGGTCAGTACTATTGAAATCCGACGTGTCTCAAATGTTTACTTTTTTTTTATACAACATGGCGACATACAAGTATACGACCCGCCTGATGTTAAGTCGGTACTGTAATCTATGAAAGTTTGCAACACAGGAAGGAAGTCAGCAGGGAGAGTACATTTCGCTACCAGCATCATTTTGAACAACTACTTGGAACACGACCCAGAGCAGTGATAGTCCAGTGGATAAAAAACCGGCCTAGTGAACAACAGGTCTCTGCTGTATACCTCGGCTATACTCTGTATAGCCGCAGGGATCGCGGTGGCTAGGTGGAGCTGTGAAGCTCTCTGTCGCCCGTGGCTGGACTGATGCAGTATGGGGAGGGAAGTTTGGAAATAGCCACTATCGTTTCACCGACGTTCTAAAATGGGCAAAATCAAATTTTAGAAAATAAAATTGAAAGATGATGAATGGAAGAATGAATTGCGGAATGGAAGAGAGTATGATGAATGAATGTGTTTATTACTTACAATAGAATATTTAAAAAATTAAGATTAGGAAATTAAAAAATGTATATAAATAGCCTTGCCCATGGCAGGGGTGCACGTATTTAAAACAAAAAAAAAAAAAAAAAAAAACAACAGGTCTCGGGATCGAATCCCCGCATGCACCACTAAATTCGTGTTTTCGGATTTTTCTATATATTTGTAATTGTCACTAGCTCGGCGGTGAAGGAAAACATCGTGAGGAAACCCGCACGTCCAAGAAATTATATTTCGAAGGACGTGTGACCTGATCTGGTTTTCCCTCTGGGTTGCGGAGGACTGACGGCAGTCGCTCTATGTAAAAATCAATATCTTCACCAAATCCTTAGGCTTAGGTAGCGAAACCCGTCAATCCTAGTAGATTAGGAAACGGGATAACGCTAAGAAGAAGACTCTGTACACAACTCATTGTATAATCGATAGAAAGAAAGGCAATCTCTTTTCTTAAATTTATTGGCTTGTGTGAATTTAGGATCGTGGACAATTCTGACAGCTCGTCTCATTCATAATTACTTGAAAAGTATTCTATTTATTCGATTTGAATTCTTTAATTCGAACATTGAAATCTGTATTGTCCTTGACGAATATACTCGTAGAATCTATGTCCGTCAGCTTCAACGTAGCAAGTTCGCTATATTCTAATGTTATGTTTATCTCGTATAATTGATTCATAATATATTTAATCGTGACATTAAAATCTCCGACGTGTCTTTAAATGACTCCTAAAAGTGTGCCGCTGGCATTTTTCATAATTCAACCCATTAGATTCTCGCTTTGAAATAACTAAATCAGTTCTCATAGTGTATTCATAGTAGAGGTAATTTAAACATTATTCAATGTCTAGAAAACAGCCTAGTAGGTCAGGTATTATTAGCTTTTGTCACATCGAATATAAACTGCGTAGCCAGTGTTTTGGTACTATTAGTTGATTAGTTGATATGTAACGATCAAGCGTGAATTGTGTTCGCACACTAAGGGTTACCACCGTGTATAAAAAAACCGCCGAAAAAACACATTTCTGGTAGCGGGACCTACTTCAAATTTTGATATTAATTTTATCAACTGATTTAAAAAAAAAATCGGGTGTTTCTCAACTCTTCTGATTTTTGATTATGATTCGTTTTTTATTGTATAGGACATACTCGTACCTCGATGGCGGTCCCTCGTATGTTTCAGAGACGTAGCGTATACAGTTTTCGCTCAATTTTCGAATTAGCCCAGCGGATGATGTTGTGAAGCTTGGTAGCGATTGGATCACCCGTGAGAAGCCGGGTCAAGCCGCCAGTAGACCATAAAAATGTTACAAGCAATTGTTTCCACATATTATGACGTGTTTTTCCATTGGTAGCGACTCCCACGTGAATGCAGGAAGTTTTTGCGGTTGCTAGCCGAGTATGTTTGTGCCTTCACACAAATTGTCACAAAAAGCAACGCGCATGGTTTTTATCACAGGTTTTTTGTCAACCATGCATTCGGTATAGTCGTCGGTGATTCTTCGTGCGCCGTGTCGAAGATATGTTTTAGGAACAGTATCAGGTAGTGTCACTTTTATTTATGTATGTATGTTATTCACATGTCATGTTTGTTACATTCTCACTGTGCCAAGAGCGGAATTCGTTGTGAGTTCCAAGGCAGCTGTATTTTACCCCCGGGACAGCAATGGACTTCACTGTTCATTGCCTTTTTGTAGTCGCCGCTGTTAATTCTGGCCACACAGGAGATACAGTGGTGGGCCTGTCCCATGTCATGTTTGTTACCTTGTCACGGCCCAATCGGTAAACTGACATATTTTGAATTTTGAAAGATATTTTTATATACAACGTCGGAAGACATACGTGTATACGGCTCACCTGATCTTATGAACTGTGAGCTTATGAATGGTTACAATATAGGAAGTGTCGTTCACACGTAGCCAGGCACTGATGACCTCACTCATTCGTAGGAACACAACAACCCTCTAGAGACTAGTTATTAGACTGCGGTTTTCTGTGAGATGATGGTATCACCTCAGTCGGACTGCTTTGATCCTAATTCTCTTAACAGCGCTTAAACTAAAACAAACAGATACATTCATGCAAACAAATGTTTGTCCTGTGCGGGAATCGAACACCTGAGCAATTGGTGTTCAAAGTACCATTGTTAACCATTCCGACGTCAAAAATACAATCGTGTGTGTAAAATAAAAAATCACACTACTCCAATTGTGTATTTTATTTATTCATGTATGTTGGTTTGTCATTAGTGCTGTATAGGTGGTACGGGTGTGCGCCAGCGTGCTCCAGCCTTCTTCATTCGTATTCTTGTGAAGTTGAGGTGGCTGGCGAGCGATCCTTGACATCGTTGCTACTTGTAGCTTGATGTCCGATTCACAAGACGTAGCGACTACTATGTTTCATGTTTTGAATGATATTCTTTCTTCAGTTTCTTACATATCTATCCAAGTCCCTTGTGGGGTAGGCAGAGAGAACCGAACACCACATGACTCGCACTCGTCTTTACACACCGCACTCGCTTCATCAATAAACTCTGTGTATGGTTTTGCAAAAAAAAAATTTTTTGTATGTTCATCTCAAGTGTGATCTTTCTTTTTAAAGAGTTAAAAGGTCCACACCTAAATGTTCTATACATGTCTCTATAAATGATAATGTGTTTGGCAAATATTGAAGGAAAAATAGTTTATTAATAGCAGTGCAGTAGTTAGTAACGTTACTTTGTCACCAACGCTCGTGGGTTCGATTACCACACACGACAAATATTTGAGTTCATGAACACGTCTGTTTGTATTGGTCTGGGTGGTTTTTAAAAGAGGTAGGGCGCATCAAAACGGACCGTCTGGGGAAGTACCTCTACCTCACAGTTAAGCCGCAGCTGAATAACAACTCCCTGTAAGGTTGTTGTGTTCCTGCGTGTGAGTTAGGACACCGGTAATGTCTTAGAGTTGCCGTGCGAACAGCAGAGGTGGCACGAATGATATTTAATGTATTGCAAGTGTTTACAGTCTACGGCAACCGCTTTAATTCAGGTGGGCCATATGCTTTTATGCCTCCCAACGTTATATATAAAAAGAAATCAGTCAAAGTCCACAAACAAACTAAGTAATATCTTCCAAACGTACAGAATATTCATTACGCTAATCCGTCTCGCACTTGACCGAGCTTGATGAACTTAAAATTACTATTTGCCTGCAGAAGGAGCCCCGAGCACGCATCCCTTGCTCTCTAACCCTTCGAAACCCGGGTGGTCGTATACGACCGCGAAATGTATGGGAAAACGTATATAACGGGTTCTGACTGCTCAATATATTCATCGAACGTTAGAATTTGGCTGGAAAGTAGTTGGACTTTCTAAAAGTAATCCTACTAATATTATAAATGCGAAAGTTTGTATGTATGGATGGATGGATGTTTGTTGCTCTTTCACGCTTAAACGGCTGAACGGATTTGAATGAAATTTGGTACGTAGATAGATTATGATCTGGATTAACACATAGGCTACGTTATTTGACTCCACGCGGGCGGAGCCGCGGGCAGCAGCTAGTAAACAATAAGTAAACGTAGTAGAAGAAAAAGAAAGAGTTTTCAGACGCCATTAAAAATAAATGGACGCCTCCCAAGATGTTACTTACGGCCAGGGGTTTTCGAACACCAGCCGCCATCTTTACACCAGCAATGGGTATATTCACACTGCCCCGAAACACTATATTCAAATGGAAATTGAAGTTATCTGTCTAAATATATGGAATCTGAGTGAAAACTTTTCTAATCCGTTTCGAATGTGGCTTTCCGAGGCAATGCGAATACAGCCCCCACAGTTCGGGTATTTCTGGGTACACCCTCGGGTTTACAATAGGCAGGGATTGACGTAATTCGTTACATAGATTTGCATACTAGCGCGCGCACGCCGCGTAAGCCTATTATTACTAATCCCTAATAGCGGCGTAAGACCTGAAAGGTTTCAACTGAAATTTGCCATTTATTATTTTACATCTTAGCGTGGATTTCAATATGATTAAACTCAACTATGACTCCGTGAAATAATATGTTATGGTATGATACCAATGTGGGAGCAGTGTTAGTGATAGTTCAGTGGATACAGAGTCATTTATTAACAGACTGGTGCCAGTTCGAATCCTGAAGTAATCATGTAGTACCACTAAGTTCGTGTTTCCGAATATATGTATATATTTTTTTTATATATTCACGTCAGGTCCCTTACGGGTAGGCAGAGAGAACCGAGCGCCATAAAACGCGATAAAATCCTTACACACTTCAATCGCTTCTTTAACATTCATAGCTCATACACATATATTTGTAATTATCAGTAGCTCGACGGTGAAAGGCAACATTGTGAGGAAACCCACATGTCAAAGAAATTATATTTTTGAAGTCGTGTTACCTGACCTCCTCCTCATGTTGTTGTTCCTCATGCGGAGGTCTGACGGCAGTCGCTCCATGTAAAAATCATTATCTTCGCCATATCCTTAAGAAACGGAATAACGCTAAGAAGAAGAATTATGTATATGTTATAATATTATGTATCAGATCCTTCTACCTCGATACAAAAGTGGCAAGGTTTCCCACTCCTTTCTGACTTGGTATTACATATTCGAGCAGCGTATCGTGAGTCATATTAAACCCACGTGAACGAAGCCCACTGTTTGAACGGTATTGACTCGGAATTCGGTTACTTTTCTGTCTATATGGAAGACCTGAATGTCTGGCGATGAATCATCTATGTCGTTCATTAGCCACTGAAGATATTTTACCATTAGATCCATACATTTTTCGCTTGAAAATAATATTTCTTTTATTAAAGGAATTTGCTTTTATTCTTTTGTTAAAGGAATTTCGTTAAGTTTTTAATTAGGTGATTATCGTGAGTCTCCTACCTGGTTCCCACTGGTAATTCTAGACATCGTCTCTACAAAAAAAACAATATTAAATATAGCTGATGTCATAAGGAGTAACTTGGGCTAAAAAAAACCCCATGACATTGTGAACAAATTATAATTCCACGCGGAAGAAGTCGCGGTGGGCCGCTAGCAGATTAATGAAACACAACGCTGTAAAATACTTTTCTATCCAATTGTTAACTTTATTTTATTTTGATCATTTCTAGTTATAGTATAGTTTAAGTCTCTATCTAACAATTAAACGGTATTATTGTGCAGTGACAGACGGACAGCCATACGGATAGACATCAGGGGCTTAGTAATAAGGTTCCCCTGTGATAGTAAACAATGGTTGTCATCTGTGAAAATTTTCAAGTTATCGGTTGACAATTATTTTGCGTTTTTATGTAATTACCTAATCAGCATTCATATCATTTGTAGCTTTACGGATATAATAGGTATGATGTCATATCCCTATTATTGTATTTATGATACGCTTCTTACATCATTAAAATTCGATTACTAAAGTACGCTTCTTTGTGTTATATATTTTATCCACGTTATTCTTTACACCCACCGTCCTGAGTAAATTCCAAATGGCTACATCACAACCGAAAGTAATTTGTTGTGCACCAGTGCATACACTGTGCATTTCTGTCAAGACAAATATGCGTGCGCATGCAAATCTTGTCTAATTTGCGTACATAATTTCCACTTTTAGGCCGTATTTACATAATGATGTTAGTGGCGTGCACTTTTCGTTTTCGTGATGCTCTAGGTCGTTCAACACGTTCTTCTGTAAATGTCTTTTATTTTTTGACGAGCTCGGTGGCCGAGTGGTTAGTTAACGCTAAGGCTCGTGGGTTCGATTCCCACACAGGATAATCATTCGTGTGCATGAACGTATCTGTGTTTTGGTCTGGATATTTTCAAGACTTGTAGAGTGCATCAAAGCAAGTAATCAAATCAATGAATTTTTCCGACATGAAAAGAGCAATGAATGTTAAAGAAGCGAGTGAGGTATGTAAGGATCGAGTCACGTGGCGCTCGCTTCTTTCTGCCTACCCTGTACGGGATTTGGTGTGAAGTTATAGATAGATAGATAATTATATTTATTGTAATATCTATAGATGATTTGAAAAAAAAAAGACCTATATTGGCAAGTATCTTTATGGCATTTCTTCTTCGCCAATGGTCATTTGAAATGCTGGTAGACTAAAAAAGAGAAAAACTCGAAAAAAATAATAAGATATTATATTGAAAATGTAAGATGTGTCTAAGTACCCGTGAGGGTCTAAAGGCAAATAAAGAATTTTTATCTTTTATATCAAAATCTAAAACACCTTTCCCCTGGTGTGTCATGTTTTCTAACAAATTTGTATTAGACTTGTAGACTTCAGAATGTATGTGAATGTCAGAGTTAATTTCTTAAAGTACAATGTGCAGTGATACGACCATGTATGACTATCACTAAAGAATAAAATACTTATCATTTTCATGAAGACATAAAACATTATTAAAGAATACTCTGTCTATACGTCTGATCTACTGCTATATGTATGTACAAGTTCAATTTGAATACGCCTCTGTGAATTCCTGTAAAGCATCGCCACGTTTTTAAATGTCCTCACACAAAGTCAGGGTAGGTCACATTCAACGTCACCGTACAATTACGCCAGAAATAAAGTGTCCACTAATGTTTGTAAAATGCGACACAGCCCAGCCGGCCACGTTGGGCCCAGCCCTTTCTATTTTTATTATAGTTCGTGTCGGCACATCCCTACGCCGCAGTTAATATCACGTAACGTTTACACTGAATTTTTAAACTGTAAAGTTTCTTTTAACCAAAATTTGTGTTGGTTTATCGCCTTTAGAATCACTGCCAAGCTTGGCAGCGCCAATTTAGCTATGTTGGGAAAGTGTGATAGGATTTAATCTGACTAGGAAAGCACTACAACCTTACAGATGATTGTATCCGAATAACAATTACTTGGACGATTGTTGTTTCTGAGAGTCAGTAAGGTTGCCAGTGACCTGGAAGATTTCTATGTTTGCAGTGAGGGATGCCACGCACGTGTAATACTTTTTTATGTTACAAGTTGCAAGCGTACTACGGTATAAGGTCGGTCCTAAGTTATTTATCGCCCAAGGCATAGTATTACTGAAAACAATACGCAAATATAAAAATAAAACATCCAATCCGGTAAACTCTTGTCTATGTCATGTAAAAGCAGAACGTTATCCTTTGCTAAAACTGACATCCCAAATGTAGCTTAAAGTACATGTGTGGGCTACATTACATTATCTAGCTTCACGCCACGTAACTCGATCCTCACACACCTCACTCGCTTCTCTAACAGTCATTGCTCTTTTCTTGGTTTCTAAGGCTCCTGACATCACCTTCTGTTAGAACACAATAAGTTTGGTTATGGTATGTATGTCTTGGCCCTCCTCGGCTTCTACATCCTTACACTTTTGCGTTGTATATCTGTTTCGTAATTCTTTCTTCCTACCTACATTCTTTCCACATGTCCAAACCTACGACAAAAATACACGCTGGCGAAAATTTGCTTTCCTTGCTATCTGTGCGTGATGATATAGCAATTTAGAATTAGTTGAAAATTAGTTTTTTTCTATTCATTACATACATATAGACTTAATAAAATAATAAAAATACCGATTCCTTTTTATGGTATTTCATATATCAATATATCTACAGCGGCGTAACAAGAGGTAGACACGTTAGACACCAACATTATTGTATTTTAAAATAGCGCAAGTAGTACTATATCTACGTACAGTTATTTATTATGACACTTTCCTCTAACAAAGAGACAAATGATAGGGCATACCTGCCATTAGAAAGAGATGAATCTATCTATATATCTTAAGAGATTTATGCTTTGTAGCGAAGTACGTATAGCCGCGACGCGAGACCGTGCTCAACTGAATGCGAGTTGGACAATTACCTTACTTTCGTATTGCCATTCTACAGCGTGTACGAAGTAACTATAACTATAAAGACATCTTAGTATATCTAATCCCGCATTAAAGTATAACGTTACGCACCCTGAAAATTTTAGGCCAGCTCGCTTGATGAATCACGCAGCACTATCATGTATTAATTATATTGCGGACTGCGGCACGCTCGCATGAACGTAGTAAACCATCGTGATGCGGGACTAACTAAAGAGAATTGTTTTATTAATATACTGCGTATAGACAGTAGAATGACAAACGTGTACAGGGCTCGGCTGGTAGCAGCCAAAACCATTAGACGTAACGTAAAAATTCTGTGTAAATACATGTTTCTGCCATCGGCATTCTGATTCTTGTTGATTTGAAACTCGCATGTACAGACATAATTAAACATTGATGTGCAATTTGATCTAACCTGCTTTGTGTGCTTCCGCCACCAATTACTTCATGAGGCCTAGCGCCGACCGGCACCCACCAACTACCGTTAGCAGATGCAACATGCCGACGCTGCCATGGCTGTTCTGGTAGTCTCTGCCTCGGCTGCTGCGATCGTCCGCCATCTGGAACAGAAACCGCATGCCGTCGCCACGACTGGCCTGGTCGTCGCTGCGACACGTGTTTCGTCTCTCCACGAGGCATCCTCAGACGCTATAGACGTTACTCGTTAGAATAACATGCTACAAGTGACAAATCCATCGTTGAAACATTGATGATTGATTTCTCGAACGGTACCATAAAATACAGCCTTAAATACATTTAAACACATATTTTCGGATGAATTGCGCACCGCCATCTAGTACCAAACTAATGAAGTGAGGTACGGACCGAGTCATATAGCGCTCGGTTCTTCTGCCTACATGGATTGGAAAGTGGATTATATATGAATATATAAAGAAACGACCGATACAAAATAAATACGGCCATTTTTTTATACAGCGTCGGGAGGTAGTAATCGTTGGGATCAGCACGGCATTGTGTATAGCGAGCTGTACCTTCTGGCTCAAGTTTTTACTGCCATGAGTTTTCCCAACGCTCCATTCACACTATTACCAGCACTCACTCGCCTTTCTATGTCTGCGGTGTAGCTTCCAACCCTGCTGAAAGCGCATCTAAGATATACAATCTCATCCACTTGTTCCAACACTGCATCATCAACCGTAATCCTTACATTGTTTCTGGTTTCTTCTGTTTCAATATGACATTAACAAACAAAATTATACCTACTTTGTGAAGCGATTGAAATTGTTAGCGAAAAACTGTTTAATGAGATTAATAATTAAATTGTATGTTGTTATCTGCTCATTAAGTAATTGATTAGTTCTATTATTCATCTATGCACGATAATGCACATGCGCTTTTTAGTTAATGATACTTTTAATGTTAATTAATATTAAGGCATCGATTAATATGTTTTTGAAATTTTTATTAACAATTTTTATGAATAGTGCATATTTTAGTGATTTGTTGGCAGAGAAACATGTCTGATGTTAAGCAGTTATCGCAGGTGATGAACGCTGGCGATTCTGGGTATATTTAAACTGGAGCATTATTTAATATCATTACACTATTTAATACTGTAATGAGAAGTAATACTTGGAATGGGGACAAAGATGACTAAACTGTGTCGGGACCATTGTTAACTGTCTATTCAGAACGCACGCACCCATGAGATAAGATATAGTGTCTGACGAGGGTTTGTATACTCTACAAGCTCGACCAATACGTGTAATTACTTGTTACTTTTTACCTTAGTACAAAAAAAAACAAATGGATGCTTTGTGTGCTTCCGCCACCAATTACTTCATGAGGCCTAGCGCCGACCGGCACCCACCAACTACCGTTAGCAGATGCAACATGCCGACGCTGCCATGGCTGTTCTGGTAGTCTCTGCCTCGGCTGCTGCGATCGTCCGCCATCTGGAACAGAAACCGCATGCCGTCGCCACGACTGGCCTGGTCGTCGCTGCGACACGTGTTTCGTCTCTCCACGAGGCATCCTCAGACGCTATAGACGTTACTCGTTAGAATAACATGCTACAAGTGACAAATCCATCGTTGAAACATTGATGATTGATTTCTCGAACGGTACCATAAAATACAGCCTTAAATACATTTAAACACATATTTTCGGATGAATTGCGCACCGCCATCTAGTACCAAACTAATGAAGTGAGGTACGGACCGAGTCATATGGCGCTCGGTTCTTCTGCCTACATGGATTGGAAAGTGGATTATATATGAATATATAAAGAAACGACCGATACAAAATAAATACGGCCATTTTTTTATACAGCGTCGGGAGGTATATAACCATACAGCCCACCCAATGTAAAGCAGTTACCGTAACCTATGACTGCTTGTAATACATACGAGTATAGTATAAATCGCGCGATGCCACCCTTTTTGCTAATACAGCAAATACTCCTAATACTCCTTAGGAGCTTACTGTTGACTTCACTCACACGTAGAAACGCAATAACACTCTAGGTAGCTTTGATGCGCCCTACCTCTCTTAAAATATTATCATAAGTCAACCTTACAAAATGACAGATGACAAATAAATAGTTTTCAGTTAGTAATTATGGACTGAACACTACTTATATATGTATTTCCTATCATAACCATATGTAACATTGTCAATTATCCTGCTGTACTGCTTACTTCAAAAATTAAGATTTTATTTCATCTGTAACATCACTACATATTAAAAAAGTCCCACGCCGCATCTGTCTGTCTGTCTGTTCGCGATAAACTCAAAAACAACTGAACGAATTTTCATGCGGTTTTTACCACTAGACAGTGATTCTTTAGGAAAGCATAGGTATATAATTTGTTAAGGTTTTGTGCAAATCGGTTGAAATACGACGATAATTGTTGAAATTGTCGGAAAAAGTGTAGTCGTCTGGGAGCTTTCGTCGGATACATACGGATATACAGTAGTTATATACCTTTTTCCATACATTTCGCGGTCATATATGACCACACGGGTTTCGAAGGGTTAATCCTTATCAACTTAAATACGTTAGCAGACGTAATATGCTTTACTACGTGTACGAAGCCGGGGCTAGTCGGCTAGTGTTCGATATATTTTGTTATCAGTACAAAGCAAGATGTGTGGTAGATAAACTAATACTTGCGAGACTGGTTTAGAACCGGACGCTGCATTGTTGCAAGGTTGGCTGATACACGCGTTGTTTAGGGCCAATGCTCACTTGTAACCTCATGTTGTCGGGCCATTTGTGCGTTATATGGATCACTCGCCCACATATAATGTGATGATATCACCTTTACATTTTTATATATTTACAAACTCTGCCCGCTACTTCGTTCAACAATAAATAATATGACTATCTATCTATCTATAACTTCACGCCAAATCCATTGCGGGGTAGGCATAGAGAACCGGGCGCCATGTGACTGGATCTTTACGTACCTCACTGGCTTCTTTAACATTTATTGCTCTTCTCATGCACGCTCGCCGGTTTCTGGGGCTCCTGATATCACCTTCTGATTGAACACGACCACGTCCTCGTCTCCTACATCCTTCCACTTTTGCATTGTATATCTGCTTCGTCATTCTTTCATCCTGCTTTCTTTCAACATGTCTGAACCAACGGAGCATGCCTCTTCTTATTTTAACAGCGACGCTCTCTTTCAGACCAACTCTGTTTTAAACATCATCATTGCGAATACGGTCTACAAGCGTTACGCCACAAATTTTGTGCAACACTCGCATTTCAACCGCGTTTATTCTACTTTCATGCTCTCTCTGCCATACCCAGCTCTCGCTTCCATAAGTAAGCGTTGGGATCAGCACGGCATTGTGTATAGCGAGCTGTGCCTTCTGACTCAAGTTTTTGCTACTAAGAAGTTTTTCCAACGCTTCAGTCACACTATTCACAGCACTCACTCGCCTTTCCACATTTGCGGTGTTACCGTCCATCCCTGCTGAAATACAATCTCATCCACTTGTTCCAACACTTCATCATCAACCGTAATCCTTACATTGGTTCTGGTTTCTTCTCTATCAATATGATATTAACAAACAAAATTGTACCTACTTTGTGAAGCGATTGAAATTGTTAGCGAAAAACTGTTTAATGAGGTTAATAATGAAATTGTATGTTGTTATCTGCTCATTAAGTAATTGATTAGTTCTATTATTCATCTATGCACGATAATGCACATGCGCTTTTTAGTTAATGATACTTTTAATGTTAATTAATATTAAGGCATCGATTATTATGTTTTTGAAATTTTTATTACCAATTTTTATGAATAGTGCATATTTTAGTGATTTGTTGGCAGAGAAACATGTCTGATGTTAAGCAGTTATCGCAGGTCATGAACGCTGGCGATTCTGGGTATATTTAAACTGGAGCATTATTTAATATCATTACACTATTTAATACTGTAATGAGAAGTAATACTTGGAATGGGGACAAAGATGACTAAACTGTGTCGGGATCATTGTTAACTGTCTATTCAGAACGCACGCACCCGCGAGATAAGATATAGTGTCTGACGAGGGTTTGTATACTCTACAAGCTCGACCAATACGTGTAATTACTTGTTACTTTTTACCTTAGTCCAAAAAAAAAAACAAATGGATACTGTATTGTCACAATTTAATCAATGGTCAAATACGATGCCGTGCTTATGGCGGCGTGCACATCGTGCGGTATACGAACAGCTTTTTAGAGATAAATCCATCTTTTTCCAGCGCACGTTAGCTCCGTGCGTTAGCAGTGGGTACTCTTCTTCTTCTTCCTAGCGCTATGCCGTTTCCTAATCGCTTAAGATTGAATTGGTCCGCTACCTAAGCCTAAAAATTTGGCGTATAATTACACGAAATGAACTAACTTGCTGTTGCCATTTTTTCTGTGATTAAAGCTTGTTAGTCTTTAAGGGTCGCCATGTTAAGATCCGAGCTATCAACGAGGAATGTTTTATAGGGCTTAAAGTTCGTGACCTAATTTAGAAGTTATAGGCTTTTTGGATGTATTACACCATATTAATGTAGTACGTAGACATGTTCGTACCTTTAGGGTTAAATGTTTAGTAGTTTTCTATTTTAAATTATATACTTTTCATAACGCCGGGAAGTATACAAGCATACGATCTATTTGCTATGATGTGATTACCGTAGCCCATGAAGTTTGCAACAATAGCATTATCATTCATGCTTTGCATTGCATGAGGATAGCACCTCACTGCTAACAAAAAACCGTGTGCTACAGTAAGTAGATACTGTACTTGCAATACATAGAAACCACCCAAGACAAAATTATGTGCATGCACATGTTTGTCTTGTGCGGAAATCATACTCCAGATTCTTAGTATTAAAGTACCTACTCGATAACCAAGTTTCTTCGTATCCTCGTCTAAATAAGACCATATCTAGAATGCCATGAATAGGATTCAAATTTTTCATATTATCATGCTGTTCCATATGCATTACATTGTGATTAACTCCAACTTTACAATACAGCCGACCACATTTCAAGTACACAATACTACTTTGGTTTTTGGTTTGATTCGACTACTTTGGTGACCACTAGTAATAATTTAATACATAATATTCGTGCAATTGGGTTCAATTTTACATATTTATTAGTTTCAGTTTCTTTTACCAATCCCTGTGCAATAGTTGTATGGTGCCTATTATTTACAAATGTCGAAAAAGGGTTCTTTTTCTAGTTTCTAGTTACTTATGCCTTTTTTTGTATAACGTCCGGAGGGATACAAGCATACGGTCTACCTGATGTAAAGTAATTATTTGGTTGCGGTTTTCTGTTAGGTAGAGGTACTTCCCTAGTCGGGCTGCTTTGAAGCGCCCTACCTCTGAAAAACACCCAGACCAATCAAACAGACATGTTCATGCACACAAATTTTTGTCCTGTGTGTGAATCGAACCCACGAGCGTCGGTGTCAAAGTAACGTAACAGCGCGTTTCACCACTGCGCCGGCCACCGAGTTCGTCAAAAAGTGCCTTAAGTATACAATACTTACAACGGTATTTATACTTACATCGTAAAAAATATTTTAGCAGTCTGCATATAAAGTGTGGTCGGCCTTACCACATGGGTTTGTCGGTATAGCGAAGCATTTTTTTTTTTGAGTTAACGTACACCCCTGCCTTGGGCAAGGCTCTTTTAATACACATATTTATTTGTCACATTCACATAAACTAAAACACATAAAATAAAAAAAACCCATTCATACGTCATATTCTCGCATTCCTCAGCGTATTCTTTCATGCATCATCTTACAGTTTGATTACCTAAAAAATTTTGCCCATTTTTAAACGCCGGTGAAACTATTATATCTGTTTTCAAACTTCCCTCCCCATACTGCGTCGGTTCATCCACGGGCGACAGAGAGCTTCACAGCTCCACCTAGCCACCACGATCCCATCGGCTATACATATAGTGAAGCATTGCGATACTGATGGTTCCGTGACAATTGTTTTTCAGAACAAGTGCTGGTCAGGCGTCGGGCCGGGCTGCTGCGCCGCGCCCGCCGTGCCGAGTCGCGCGTGCGATGCGGAGCGGTCCCCGCCGCCCGCGCCGCCACCTGCTCCGCCCGTGCATTGTGCCAGACCCTGCTGCCGCGACGCGACGTCAGTATACCCTTTACATACATTACATATCTTTACAGTAACCTCGGCGGGAATGTTATCATCTGGAATTCTAGATTGTCTAATGGCCATTTGAAATTTGAAGATTTCAAATTCAAATGGCCGTTAGATCAAATCTCAAAATCATATGATCACCCTATCGTTAAGAGGCTACCGTAGCCTAAATACGTTTGCAATATATGGAGTGTATATCTCGCACTTTAAGCTACAATTTTGCTTATAATTTCTTACGTTCTCGGATACACAAGAACCTTCCAGGTAGTTGTTATTTGGCTTTCTATAATAACTATACTAGACCGACTGCTTATTAAACTCCTTTTCCCTAATTTCTTTAATGTCTTCTGAAATGTATGTAAGAACATTTAAATAATGCGTTCTCGGAAAAAACTATAAAATAAAGAAATGATTTTTCTACTGTTATCGCATGAAATCATTGAGATGTACGTTTTATCTATATAGATCTTCACGCCGGACCTCTTATGGTGTAGACAGAGAGAACCAAGCGTCACTGTATTCCTTCTCTTGTTTCCTTTAATATTATTAGCTATTTTAATCCACGGCGCTATTTCTTCTGACCTCACCTCTAATAAAGCAAGACCAATTTGATCGTGATAGGTGAATCTTGGCCTTCCTCGGCTTCCACTTCCCTTTCACTTTCGCGTTTTATATCAGTATCATCAATTATTCATCCCGTGTTTTTTTTTACATGCCCGAACCAACGGAGCATGACTAGTAGTGTACCTATATGATTATAGTAAAACTGGAATTCCCTATAGCCTTAATTCACACCGTGTGAATACACATCGCGTATAGCTTTTTGCCTTTTTTAATAAAAGAGGTAAGTTCTAAAATTAAAAGCGAGACTGAGCTATTATTAAGTAGATACGTAGATTCAGGCGATATTTTGCGAAAGTCAAATTTAAAGGCTAAAAAAGGTTTAATCAACCGACTTGCTATGTGTCGGAGGTTCGATTTCGTTTTTTTACTTTAGCACCCTAACCATCGTAGGTTTCATGTAATTTTAGTTAAAAGATTTGATAAAGTTTTTATAAAATTTGATTTGGTTTTTATAAAATTTGACTGGGAGACGTACAAGCATACGTCCCACATGATGTAAATTGGTTACCGTAGCCTATAAACGATTGCAATACATTAAGTATCGCTCGCGGGATGCCACTTCTGCTGATAACACAGCAACTCCTTAGGAGCTTACTGGTGACCTCACTCACACGCAGGAACACAACAACCCTCCGGAGAGTTGTTATTTGGCTACGGTTTCCTGTGATGTGCAGGTACTTTCCCAGACGGGCTGCTTTGATGCGTCACACTTCTCTTAAAACACTCAGACCAAGTCAAACAGACATATTAATGCACACAAATGTTTATACCGTGTGGGAATCGAACCAACGAGCGTTGGTGCCAAAGTCGCACGTCGCTGCGCCACCGCGCCCGTCAAAATAACTCATAACGTCATAATAACTTTTATCTAAAAAATGAAACCAACTTTTTACAACTCGAACCTTATTCACGTACTTGTTTTTAACTCTACTTACTGCAATGAACGATGAATGACTTATTTATTTAATATATTTATACTTTATTGTATGCTTTTACGACTTTAATAATAGACATTTAAATAAATAAGTCAAACGAATTCATTGAAGTAAGTAGATAAGTTAAAAATATGATGAATATAATGAATAAGGTTCGAGTTGTAAGAATTTAGATTAAAGTTATTTCCCATCAATAACAGGTGGTACAATGGCTACATATTGTACGGCTAAACGCACGTCAAGGTTACATATTGTCCTTTGTATCTTTCTTATGTCTTACGGTATAAGAGTTACAATAGCTCTTTCAGTCTTAAGCGTGATCTGCTCTCGTCCGTACCATGTGGTAGCAATTTTCATCGGTGATGTGTACTCGGCGCTTGGCGCAGCGGGGTTACGCTCTCCGTTGTGAACTCCATAGATGCGAGTTCAAATCTCCTGTCTCCTCACCGTGTCTCGTTTATCGTGATTTTAAAAATATTTGTGTTTATTATGCGTCATTACTAGCTATCCTTTGCGCTCGTCGCTCTGAATAGATTCCTAGGACGCTACATGATAGCTGAAGTCATTACGTAGCATCGATTAATCAATTATCAGTGCATTAATGACAACGGTACATTGTAAACGAATAAAATAATACATTTATTTTTACACGTATAAATGAAATAAATGTTAATGAAGTTAAGGACCGCATCTTATGGCGTTCGATTGCGACGATAGTTACATATATGTACGATATACGTATATGTGTAGTAAAGTGCAGCTCAAGCATTACACTCTGACCTTTGTACCGTTCTTATGTCATTCGTGATAAGAGATACAATCGCACTTTGAGTGTTAAGCGTGATCTGCTCTTAACTGTACATAGATACACGTACATAAGTATTTTTCGCTTTTATATACACCCGTGAGAAAGAAATAGAAATGCGAATTGAATATATGTACGTGTCTAATCGCCCTTATGCTCTGAATTAATACATAATGTAATGTTTGCAGTTTAAGGGAGCTTACCTCCCTTAAACTACTAACATTACATGTATGTGCAACCCGTTTGGGGAAGTACCTCCACCTTACAGAAAATTACAATCAAATACTCTCTGGAGCATTGTTGTGTTCCCGCGAGTGAGTGAGGTTATTAGTATAGGTTATGGTAATCACTTTACATCAGTTGGAATGTATTGAGACAAAAATTTATTACCTTTGAACGGGAGCGGGAGGAAACTCACTTGGCCATTTATACTCTGTTCAGATATAAGCTATGAGGTAATCGACGATCTCAAGCTGAGTCAACGAGACCGCGTGTAAAAGATTTTGCCTCTATTTGTGTGTTCTATCGATAGCACCTACAGGGGATATTTTTTACCTGATTACGGAGTATTATTCATCTCGCTTCATCTTCACGTTATCCCGTTTCCTAATCCATTAGGATTGGCGGGGTCCGCTACCTAAGCCTAAGGATTTGGCGAAGACACTGATTTTTACATAGAGCGACTGCCATCAGACCTCCACAACAAAATAGAGTGAGTTTGACCAACACGTCTTTCGATATATAGTTTTTTGCATTAATAAATCTAAAACACAAATTTAGTGGTACATGTCCCCGCCAGGATTTGAACCGGGGACCAGGTGGTCGATAGGCCGGTTCCTCCACTCCACTGGGCTGTCACTGCTCTAAGCAAGAATGTTCATCTGACACGGCACAATTCCTTTACTATTTGTGGTTGATCATGCAATGAAATGTCATTGGAAGCGTCTTGCTGTTCCGCTGGTTACAAGATCACGCAATAGAAAATCCAACATGGCAGCTTATAGCGGCTATAAAGTACTACAAAAATAGATTAAAATGCTATAATATGTTTGGAGTATTATGATCGATTCGTGTGGGGCTCGGCTCTCTCTGCCTGCCCTACAAGGGTTTTGGCATGAAAATATACATACATACTCTGAAAAATAGTCTTAAATTATATTTTTGGTGACGAGCTCGGTGGCGCAGTGGTGGAACGCGCTGTTACTCTACTTTGACACCAACGCTCGTGGGTTCGATTCCCACACAGTACAGACATTTGTGAGCATGAACATGTCTGTTTGTGTTGGTCTGGGTATTTTCTATAAATATGTATTTACAAAAAAAAAATGTATTTACGTATGTCGTATGTATGTCAGTTGTCTAGTACCCATAACTTCTTCGCTTACTTTGGGGCGAAGCTTGTGCTGTGTAATTTGTCCGACAATATTTATTTTATTTATTTATTATTTTTAAGAGCTTATAATTTATAATAAAACTATACTTGATTTTAAATTTTGTTTATAACTTTTCAGGTAGGCATTTTGGCATAGTCAGTTAGTTCTAGATATTTTTTTTTGTATTTTAGGGGTGGAGTAGAGAGACCGAGCGCCATGAGACGCGGTCCTTACCCACGTCACTTGCTTCTCTAACATCCATAGCTCTTTTCATGCACTCTTGCCGGTTCCTAGGGCGACTGACATCACCTTCTGATAAAACACAACCGAGTTGATAATAATAAAAATATAGTTCGATTTTTTAAGCGGAAGACCCACTCTATTTTTGTTGTTTATGCCTGTTTAAATAACATACGTAATTTAATAATGACGTATGACGCCGGCTAAACAAAATCGACTTTTATCTTAATTATTATCTATTGGTATAAGTAGTCTAATTTAATCATTAATAGATTACCATTTATAATAATAAAAATAGGTAAAAAAACTTTTTAAGTTAAACGGTTTTATGTTAAACATACATTGCAATGTTTAAGATAAATGTACTAAAAACCAAAAAATAATAAAATAGATACAGTCGTGGAATTATAAACATATGCATAGACTAGACTAAAATAAAAATAGGTAAAAAAACTTTTTAAGTTAAACGGTTTTATGTTACACATACATTGCAATGTTTAAGATAAATGTACTAAAAACCAAAAAATTATAAAATAGATACAGTCGTGGAATTATAAACATATGCATAGACTAGACTAAAATAAAACCGTGGGGCACGTCAAATGTCTACAAATTATCGACTTAATGTGCTATAGAAGAATCGTTTAATTCGTCGTTAGGCAGTTGGCCCGCAGACGGTGAGGAAATTACTTACTATTTTCTTGCTCATGGAAATTCCAATAGTTATACACTCCATGTAAATAAAAGAGATGTTTCAACTAGTTTATCGTTGGACATTCACACTGCAGGCTGGCGAGGAATCGTTTCACTGCTCGTAGTTTGTCTTTAATCGACAAAACATATGATAAAAGTACTACTCGCTCACCACTACGAAACCCTAAAACTCGCTTATAATCGAGCTTGCTAGCTTGTTTCCACATTCTAGCCCTACTTATCACACGTCCATCGTTGTCGGTTGAACAACTGCCTAATTATAGTGTAACATTACAAAACAAACATTTTAATCAACGATTGTAGACAATTGACGTGCCCCACGGTTTTATTTTAGTCTAGTCTATGCATATGTTTATAATTCCACGACTGTATCTATTTTATAATTTTTTGGTTTTTAGTACATTTATCTTAAACATTGCAATGTATGTGTAACATAAAACCGTTTAACTTAAAAAGTTTTTTTACCTATTTATATTTTAGTCTAGTCTATGCATATGTTTATAATTCCACGACTGTATCTATTTTATTATTTTTTGGTTTTTAGTACATTTATCTTAAACATTGCAATGTATGTTTAACATAAAACCGTTTAACTTAAAAAGTTTTTTTACCTATTTTTATTTTCTAGTTTTTAGTTTTTATTTCGCATTCTGTTTAATTCATTTAGTGCTTCATTATTGCAAGGTTTCTTGCCCGTTAGTTTATTGCAGTCCAACTCCTCTATACGTAGTCCCTGCAAAGATCTTACTCTACTAAGAGCCACGTAGGCTTGACCTTCTTCAAACAGTTTCGCACCTAAGTATACGACTGCGTGATCCACAGAGCTGCCCTGCATTTTATGTATTGTAGAAGCCCATGATAGTATTAAAGGCAACATTCTTCTTTCAGCCGTCCCGTAATTGTACTTAGCTGGAAACTGTATGGCTTTCGGGTGTATAAGATGTACTCCGTCTCTTGCGAAATCAATTCGGACGGAAGGTACATCTGTTGCATACATCTGAGTTCGACGAAATTGAGGCCAAACGATTTCGTTGATGTAGCCTATAGCGCCATTTACTAATCCCTTTGAAACGTCAATATTGGACCGTAGCATGACTTTTGCCCCCACAAATATTTCCAGTTCCGCTGGTAAACCCCCAGTTTTGTTGACATCAGCTGGTATTATAGTAGCTATATCCACATTGTCTGCATTTCGTGTGGCGTGTACTAGCTGATCCTGCGCTTTTATTTTCCCTAATGCCATACAGTTCTCGGCGCGTTTTAACCTTTCACCTTAACTTGGGTGGTGTACCGCTAACGACGTATCATTTTTAGCCACCCTAACGCCACACAGTCCTCAACACGATACAAAATCTTGACTTGGGTGGTGGATTCAGGCTGGATTAATCAGATACCTAAATTACAGATTCAATTTCTAAATTTAAATCTTATTATTATACGCCATTTAGTGGCTGCGCCCATCTTAAATATTGAGGTTGTATAGTGCACTGTATTCTTCTTGTCAAGCCCTTTTATTTGATACCCATATTGGTGGGATTGATAAAAAATTGTTATCAGCCATTTGGTAGCGGCGGCCATCTTAGATTTCAATTTTGCATAGTAAATTGTATTCTACTTGTTGAGACCTTTCATTTGATACCCATGTTGATGGGATTGATAAAACCTAAGTTTTCCGCCATTTTGTAGAGGCCGCCATCTTGGATTTTTATTTTATATAGTACATTGTATTCTACTGGTTGAGCACTTTCATTTGATACCCATATTGATGGGATTGATAAAACCTACGTTATCCGCCATTTTGTAGCGGCCGCCATCTTGGATTTCAATTTTTTATAGTATATTGTATTCTGCTTGTTGAGCCCTTTCATTTGATACCCATATTGATGGGATTGATAAAACCTACGTTATCCGCCATTTTGTAGCGGCGGCCATCTTGAATTTATAATGATAATGAATAAACATAATTGTATTGTCACCAAAATCCAAAGTGTATACAAAATTTCAAATTAATCGGTTGACAGGAAGAGGGTGAAATTTGAATTACTAAATTTGACCCAAGAATAAATAATAAATAAAACAAACGGGGTGAGCTAAATAAAACCGTTTAAAAATGACGTACATTGAAGTCTTGTTTATGGCTTTTCAGTGGGCATTTTTTGTCGTAGTCAATATTTTTTATGTCAGGAGCCCTAGAAACCGGCGAGCGTGCATGAGAAGAGCAATTAATGTTAAAGAAGCGAGTGAGATATGTAAGGATCGACTCACCCCGCAAGGGATTGGCGTGAAGTTATTATTACTTTACAATATTTTTTTATTACCACTAATGTGGCAAATAAGCATACGACCCGCCTGATGAAAAACAGTCACCGTAGCCTATAGACATTTGCAACATCAGGAGTGTCACTCTTGCGTTGCCGACCCTCTAAAAACTCTTCACGCCTTTCTTGTAGAGCCCCATGCTGTAGTCCCTTGGGAAAACCTCGGCTGGAAGTTCATTCCACAAATTGAACCGAAACAGTATGCGACCATTGTGTTAATTTAATTCCAACAACATGGTGTTTTTCAAAAGGGGCACAGGCACTCTCGATTCCATTCAAACAGTTTAGGAGCGGCTTGGTTTCTTTTCCAATTGGTTCCGCGGTGTTTTATAAAAACCTTTCATTTTTAGGACAAACATCAAATAATACATGGTAGTAATTTAACCTAGTGTCTATTTTCTACATAATTTAGACATTTTGAATATCTTTTGTGAAATAATGAACAAAAGACATGACTCGAAACCTACAAGACGTCATTGTTTGTAAAAAATGGGATTACCTATCTGTCGGCGACTTTGTAACATAACAAGCAAAGGAAATGATAACGTTTAGTTAATGGCTTTAATGTGCAGCTGGTCAGTTACCTATTAATGTTTGTAACTGTCTGTACCTATTTTGCAATAGGTACGTACTAGTTTTGAAAAAATACCACGTTGAATTGTGTTGTTCTAAAATTATGATGTTGTATAGGATTTTTTTTTGAAAAATAATTGAGCTAAATAATTTATTCTAGTATTCCTGTAGTATTTACGTAATTCTTACACGACTATTACTTTATAGTTTTCCATTTAAAACTTTAAGATGCAGACGGACGAAAAAGTACCATAGGTTTAGTACGGAATCCTTAGAAATTTCGCGGTATAAGCACAGTGGTATAAACGTAAACGTGTTAAGTTTTTTGAGATTTTAACTGTACCGCAATAGTAGGAATATAATAATTATATTTTTGTACGAACAATCATTTGTTGAGGGCGGGTAAAATCAGCCATTTTCATGTATGAATCCTTTACACTTTCCTTGGCTTATACCATAAGTGTACCGGTAAGCACTCATTGTGGTAAGCAGCCACTTTAGCCTCTCCAGGCTGGTTGACGATTTATGGTTAGCATGGCGATTTAAAAAAAAAAAACACTGTTAGGCAGGGCTAGATTACATAAACCAAAGGTTTTAAAATATAGGTCATGCATATGTGCTGTCACTGCTCATGTGAATTATGTAACGATTGCAAAATATTCTCATTGGTTTTCCATAGGTTATTTTCTTCCTGTGCGTGTAAAAATTAACAAAAAAAATTTAAAAATATTTTTACTTATCGATACGTACTAGCTACAACACTATTTCTAGCCTCGAACGGTAGGTATCCGATTAGCCGCGGCGGACCTTGAAATCGTTAACATTTGAAAAAGCTTTTGTAGATTAAATTTACTTTAGATAATAACAATATAAATCTTATGTATTCCATATTTTTCTACCTGGCCTTTCTTTAATAACCTACAGAAATATTTAGTCATCAACTAGAGCTTTTGGTTGAAATATTTGGCGTAAATTTTTTATACCGCAGTAGTTATTTAAGAGGTTATCATTAAAAATATCTATTATTCATAACGTTAATTATCTATTTTAGAATGTATTGAAAGGGCATTAACTAATTTATTGTCTTTTCTTTTATGATTGAAACGAACGAGTCTACGGGCTTAGTGAATCAGTGGTATATTGTTATTTGTATTCGGAATGCAAGAGGAAAGAATGGCAGAGGAATGGGCAGACACCTACCACGGCCAAATAGAGCGGGTTATCATGAGGCGGTGGCAGGAGTCCTAGGAACCAGCGAGCGTGCATGAAATGAGCTTTGCATTTTAAAGAAGCGAATGAGCTCTGTAAGGATTGAGGCATGTGGCGCTCGGTTCTCTGCTTACCCGGCAAAGCTGATGTCACCATGGCGAGAGGTATAGATAGATGGGTAGTCATACACAGGATACTTAAGTAGTATATATACATGGAAAAACCTAAGTAGTATATATACCGTATCTGAAAAAAGTTTATATATATAGAATATACCGTTTTTAGATACGGTACGGGAATTTATTTTGGATTATTTGTTAGTTTCGGATAATTTCGGTTGTAGATTTCAGATTTTTAAGGAGTTGTAAATGCAAATACGAGTAGGTAAATGGTTTGACTTTATTTCTAAGTTATCATTTGGTACTACAGTCAGTCATATAATTATTATAGCTACTCATTTTAAGTTTATTTAATTAAAACAGAACAAATTAAAATTGTATTTCTATTAAATTATTCAATATCTTTATATGCCCCATACGGTTACGGATAGAATTCTATTTCGGATAGTATTGTCTTAGGTTTTCGCGATTGTTACACATTGAATTAAACAATTTTTAACGGAAGTATCGCGTGTTTTGTTTATTTTATTGAACCTGACGTTTCGAACGCTTTGCAGCGTCCGTGGTCGCAGGAAGACCACGGACGCTGGCCGGACTTTAATTCAATCTATTTCGGATATCCGAAACTTTCGGTTACGTAGCTCCATAACATCCCTGGTCGGAGGTTCATAACGTTCCACGTGTTCCCTTTTCGAATCTGATGTCTACGTTATCAGTTACTACACTCGCTTTTTAGGGTTCCACAGGTAAGAGGTGCCAATAATATGTGGCCTATGTCTACATATTCTTCGTGTCTGAGACTACTTGTGTATTAAATTCCTTTATGAAAAGACAAGATAGTTTTTTTTATACGATTGGGACAAACAAAAGTTTACGTGTGATGTACATGTAATTTACATGCAATTTGATCTAACCTGCTTTGTGTGTTTCCGCCACTAATTAGTTCATACGGCCTAGCGCGTGCGTGGTTAGATCAAATTGCATGTAAATTTGACTTTCGCAAAATAACGCCTGAATCTTAACTATTTAATGTACAATGTTTACCGTAGCCTATGTACGCTTGTAATACCACCTGTGGGGTGGCAACATGTTGCAGCTGATAAATCAATTCTATAGGAGATTACTGGTAACCAACCGCATTCAATCGCGGGAACACGACTACC
Organism: Pyralis farinalis; assembly: GCA_947507595.1. Taxonomy (NCBI): domain Eukaryota; kingdom Metazoa; phylum Arthropoda; class Insecta; order Lepidoptera; family Pyralidae; genus Pyralis; species Pyralis farinalis. Next base: position 9,152,393 of record OX382258.1, on the reverse strand, counting down.
CTCCAGCGAGTTGTTATTTGACTGTGATTTTCTGTGAGGTAGAGGTATTTCTTTTATTGGGCTTGTTATACAAACCAATAAACCACTTGACTACGCATAAAGTCACTTAGCGCTTACAAAAACGTTGTGTTTCAGCGCCTAAATATTTCAGCGATTCGAGTCTATGGAAGAATATTTTTATTTTAACCAATAATCCCATAAATGTCGCGATTCTACTACACCCCCGACCCGTAACGGAGAATTAAATTACTACGTAATATCGGTCACATCTGTTCTCTGTAGATTAATTTCATCACGGCTTCTTATGCACACTTTTACCTCGGATTGACGTACGGACGGCTTAATGTTCAGTTTGAATATCGGAAGAACTCGAGGCACGAATATAATTTCCTTATATATCGTACCTCGTGCGCTTCTTCAACATTCATAGCTCTCTTCGTGCACGCTTACCGGTTCCTAGGGCTCTTGACGTCACCTTCTGATAAAATACGTCCATATGGTTGAAGTACTCGTAGGTGAATCTTGCCCTTCCTCGACATGTATATCCTTCCATTATCATTCTGCGCCATCGAGCTCATCAAAACATTTTGAACTAATTAATATTATTAATAGGCAGCCATTTGAAATTTTCACAGAATGTTTATTACTACGACTGCTATCTATAGCAATAAGGCCCGATGACACTTTTTTATCTTTATAGTTACATATCTGTCTGTCTTAACAATAACTTTACGCCAAATCTATTGCGGGGAAGGCAGAGAGAACATGACTCTGTCCTTCACACCTCACTCGCTTTTCTGTAACGTTCATAACTCATCTCGTTCTCGCTCGATGGTTTCAGACTCCTGATATCACCGTCTGATAAAACACGGTCAATTTTGGTCATAATAGGCGAGTTCTGCCCTACCTCGGCTCCTGCATTCTTGTGTAGAGCTCGATGGCGCAGTGGTGAAACGCGCTGTTACTCTACTTTGACACCAACGCTCGTGGGTTCGATTCCCACACAGTACAAAAATTTGTGTGCATGAACGTGTCTATTTGTCTTGGTCTGGGTATTTTCTATGTATAATTAGTATGTATTTACAAATAAAAATGCATTTACGTATGTTTATCAGTTGTCTAGTACCCATAACACAAGCTTCGCTTACTTTCGGGCTAAAACGCGCTGTGGAATTGGTCCGTCAATATTTATTATTATTATTCAACATGTCCGAACCAACGGAGCACGCCTCTAATTTTATCACCTATATAGATATTATTATCTTTGAGCCAAAAGCAGTAATAATTATGATTTTAGCTGGTTATGTGTACGTATGTTGAAAAGAGGGTGTGTGACAGAGTTACATACCAAGCCTAACCTCCAAAACTATTATCGTAGCCTAACGCGTGCAATACATGAAGTAGATATTATCACTCGCGCGTTGCTACACCTGATAACACAGTAACTCCTTAGGAGCTTACTGGTCACTTACTCGCAGGAATACAACAACCCTCTAGGGAGTTCGTATTTGGCTCCGGTTTTTCGTAAGTTTGGAGGTCGCATCAATTTCGCCGCACTAGGTTCATCAAAGCAGCCCGACAGAGGACCTACTTCCCCGTCGGGCCGCTTTGATGCGACCTTTCGTATTGTTGATCTCTTATCTCGTTTTTGATAAATTGCAAATTTCTTCAATTAACAGATATATATGTCACTGGGGACGTACTTCCCCAGTCGGGTCGCTTTGATGCGACCTACCTACCTTTTGTTGTTGTATTGTCTAGTTTTTTTGGAAGATATTGCAAAAAAAAATATTTGTTTCAAATAACAGATATATACGTCTCTCTGTCGTCTAAATTAGAAGGCTCAGGAAAGGATGTTACATAGTTTCCAATGTTATAGTAGTATACATAAGAATCTGAAATTGAGGATAAAGCATTCCTTAACATCAACAGAGTAATAAGGATCGCTCATACAATTCTGAACATCTAGCCGTCTCTTTCTTTTGTATAGTTTAGAAAGAAACTATTCATAGTATCGAATTATGAAATAGTTACAAATTATAATAGAGTAGCTGAGTTCCGTATTAACGGCTAATTCTAATTCAAATTGGAAACATATCTATTTAATTTTGTCAATACCGATGTTAGATATAGTTCAGAAATATTTTTTGATTTTACATGTACTCTTAGGTAAGACATCCAAATTTAAAATTATGTACCTACATATAATGTATTTTAGGAGTCTTAAAGTCCAATTGATAATAAAATACATAAAAGCTTCAAAACTTATGGTGATTTCAAATTAAGAGAGATGTGAAAGGTTTAAATGTAGTTAAAAATAATTAATCCATCCATGTCGATAGATGTAATAATTGATAACCAATGTAAGACAAATGTCACCTTAGTCTTCTTGCGACACATTCGAAACGTCAGGTTTAACAAAATAAATAAAACACGCGATACTTCCGTTAAAAAAGTTGTTTAGTTCAATGTGTAACAATCGCGAAAACCTAAGACAATACTAAATCTAATTAATTTATTATTTCTAACTTTTATTGATAAGTCGTAATATTTTTATTTTTAATCAATTTAATTTAACCTTTTATTTCGGTGTGCGTCCCCACCTCAGGCAAAGAAGTATTTCTCAAGGTCTAATATCTCTATCGCCAATTTTGTGACGTTACGTTCGCACTTATTGGAAATGGAAATTGTCTTTCAAAATAATACTGAAAATATCGTAAAAAAATATCGTTCAATATATGCCATATTGAACGATATTTTTTCAAGTAAGCATAACATCAAAAGATTACATGAAATCAAGAAGGCGCTTTTATAAAATATGTACCGTTTTAATAGTTTGTGACCTAGTCTTTCAATCAGTTTTCATTCAATATGAGATACTGTATGTTTATTGATATTCTCTCGTATAAGTAGCGTTCCTAGCGAATGCGTACACACGCGATGGATATACTGTTCGCACATGCATTCGCTGTCTTTTTCTAATAACGCTGAATGGGCATGCGCGCGCACAATACCGGGAATTCGGGGGTTTCGCGCGCACTACCCCCGGCTACCTGAACCCCCACCCTCTTTTAAAACCCCCGGAACACTTGTCAGGGCCCCTGCCATGCTAGTGCCAGTTAGTTTGCATTTGCTCTCTGTAATGCGCATACGCAGCATGTACAATTGCTCTAATACAGTTTGTACGGTTACGTTTAAATTCGATATTTTATATTTAATTATTTTAGATAATTTATAACACTCATTCGGGACTCAGATAGTGGTTTAGTGTACAGTGTAAATTGTAAATATTGTAAAGTATTAGATTAAAATGGATCTCTCCGTTCCTAAATATTACGATAAAGAGGAAGACATGGAATATGATGACATGCAGGACGAGGAGGAAGCCGAAGATTTCATAGATTGGTAAGTTGATTTCTAAATGGATTTCTGACTACTGTTTGTTGTATGTATTGCTAGCCATCAATTATTTAACTCTCGGAAAATATAAATCTTGATTTTACAAATACTTTTTCATATTGCTCTATACTAATATACAAATCAGAAGAGTAAGCTTGTTTGATTGTCTGTTTATTTGAACGCGCCAATCTCTAGAACTGCCGGTCGTATTTGAAAAGTTTTTTTGCATTTGTTAACTCATTTCCCAAGGAAGAGTATAGGCTATTCGATATTTCGATACGACCTTTAGAAGCCGAGGAACAATAAATTAAAGTATCTAAGTAAAACCGATTCCCATTGGATATCTAGATTCGCGCGGACGATTATTAATCTATATAATTCATTTAGATATTTTTAGCAATAGTACGATTTTTCTATGTATGCTGTTTGTATAAATAAATTATTAATAGTATAAAATCAACACATATAGCAATGTATATACAACGACATACCCATGCGTTTTATGTCATAGCGGTAAAGGTGAAATTTGCACGGTTTAGCATAGCTTGAGCTGTCGTCGTGTCTACACTTATGACATACGCTGAAGAAATTATTAAGTGCGATTTTATCGAATTAAAAAAATAGCTGGAAATATGGTTAAAAAATAATCGCATTAAAATTGTACGTAAATGTTATATATACGTTATCAACGATTTAATTTTATACACATCTAAAATTTAATTGTTGTAATTTCCTCTAACTTAAAGGGGATCTTATTATGAATAACATTATATTCCATTTGGGTGTGCATAAATCAAGTGGAAATTTATTAAAAAAATATTTAATCGGACTGCATAAATATATCGAAAAATATCAATAAGATTTTTCGGAGCTGTAAAACTGCAAGTTTAATTTAATCACAAAAATTTAGGAAATATACCTGATACCTGAAATATATATTCCTCTGTAAATTCCTTCCTTGAGCCGCTTACATATAAATCTACCATTTACTATCTACTAAGCGTAACCACTACTTTTGCGCAGTAGCTATGTGTGTTGTAGATGAAATTGATAATGTTTCAATTAATGTTTCTGAAACATTTCATACTCAAATAAGTATTATCCATTTTCATTAAACAATACAAACGTATAAACCTTTAATTTAAAAAAAAAACGTTCGATTAAGTTAGATGTAACTTAAAATCCATAGGTATAATCTTGTAGAAGTTGCATACGAACGCCACAGTTATGTTGTAATAGCATTCCTTGGGCTGTATAATAAAAGTTGGCTCGGTTGTAATTTCGCAGGTGTACCGTAGAGTTCGTAGTCGCAGGCAAGAGACCCTTTTTTTAGGGGCTTGCTCGTGCGCAATCGTAACTCGGTGATTTGTTAAGTCCAAAGCTGATTTTGGGAACGTAATATTTTTCATATCTGCCTAACTTTGATGTATTATATTAGTATATAAATACTAGTTGCACGCGGCGACTTCGCGTATCCCGTAGGAAGACCTTTTTTTACCGCTTCTGATGTTATATTCAATAATCTCTTACCTTTCTCAAGAATTGGGCTTGAATTGGATGCAAAAAATATTATTTGCATCTGATAGTCCAATTCAAATAATATTCAAATCGGATTGGTACACAAACAAACTCTTCCGGTTGATGTATCCATATAGATAAAGTTAGAACTTAACATTTAAAATTCTCTTGCTAAATACAATTATATAGAAATTGACTATTAGCTGGTAATTACGCGCTCTGTATGAGTAACTTCAAGGAATTTATCGAAAAATTAAAACAAATATTGGTCATTAAATATTTTATCTAATTATATATAGTGGTCTTGAAATGTACGTACTTTAACCTTTTAGGTCATCAACTAATTGAAATACTTAATAGTTACTTAATAATGAAATATACTCTGTTAATATATGAAGTATTTATTATTACATATTTCAATTATCTGTAATCGTTAGGACGCAGGAATGCAGGAGCCGAGGACGGCGAAAATATATCCACCACGACAAAATTGGCCGTGTGTTTTTTATACCACTAAGGTGCTAAGCAAGCATGCCTTACGGTAAGCAGTTAACTTAGCATTTGCAACACGAGGGGTTGTCACTTGGGCGTTGACCCTATAATTCATATCAACAGCGTGGTGGTGTTAGGAGCCCTAGGAACCGGCGCTTTTTCTTTCGGCGATTTTTTTCTTTCTTCTTTTCTTTTCTTTTTTTTCTTTCTTTTCTTCTTTCTTTTTCTTTTTTCGGCGCTTTTAAAGAATCGAGAGAGGTATGCAAGAACCGAGTCATGTGGCGCTCGGTTCTCTCTGCCTACTTGATTTGGCGTGAAAATATAGATTAGTTTTGAAGTATCAAAAGTTTTCGACAAGGTGTACCTAAAGGCGTATTAAATACGCCTTTACAAAGCGTATTACTAACAGTTGAGCCAATATCTTTGATTAACTGCAGCCCGCGACTTCGACCGCGCGTATCCCGTGGGAACAAATGTATACTTTCTTCCTTTTGTATGTATATCTTCACGCCAGGTCTCTTGCGGGGTAGGCAGAGAGGACCGAGCGCCATAAGACGCGGTCCTTACATACTTCACTCGTTTCTGTAACTTTCGTAGCTCTTTTCATTCACTTCTTTTTTCATTCTCTTTTCTTTTCTTCCTTTTAAACTATCAAATGCAAAGATTTTTTTCAAATCCAACTGGTAGTTTCAGAGATTAACGCGTTCAAACATATAAAGTTCGTTCTAGATATTAATATCACTGCAATGAATATTAACCTAATTGGAACTTATTTGATTACTTTAAAGTACAGTTTTTATTGACAAAATATGTTTAATCGACAACTACGATCAAAACTGCGCCATACTAGTACCTATGACTTTACGATTTACATTAATATATACATTAAATTGTGCATATGTTTTTAAGAGTTTTACGAAAATACTATATCAAAATAGTTAAACATGAACTCAATTTTGTATCGGACATCGATTAAATTAAAATGATATCAGGTTATACAAATAGGCAACTGTATGTATCTATTTATATATTTACGTCAAAACCCTTGCGAGGTTGTCAGAGGAAACTGAACCTTACGTGGCGCGGTCTTATTTACATCACTCATCGCGTATTAACGTCTCTCTGCCTGTCTCGCAAGGGGCTTGGTATAAAGATAACAAGTATAAGCGTCAAGCATATATCCCTTTGGTGGGTACTGTGCGTAGGTCCATACCATAACGGAAATAACCCATGTAGAATGAGACTGATTTTGCATAGTATCTGAATTCACCACTACCCCACTACGGGTCGGGGGGTAAAGTAGTACGCGCAGCTCTTATTGGCTAGTTCACGGATCAATATCGCGGCATTTATCTTGTGATGTATCGGTTTATTGTGTGAGAGAAATTCCTCTGTGCACTAGTGCTGTAAATTGAGAAATTTCAGGTAGATGTAAAATAACAATGTACGCAAGGTGAGGTTACCAGACGGTGAAGAGTTGCTGTGTTGACAGCGGGGGTGGCAACGCGCTAGCGAAATTCTTTTTGTTGCTAGTGTTCATAGGCTACGGTAACCGCTTTACATCGGGCGGACCGTATGCTTGTTTGCTATCCGTCGTAGTATAAAAAATGTCTGCCGGGATAACCTGAGGGCAAACACGTACGTGCTTTTAATTTAATCTGTGGAAAATATAGTTGACTTGATGTCATGTTTTACTATACTAACTTACTGCCCCGACTTCGTACGCTCGGTACATAACACATAAGTTTTCATTATGGACTTCGTAATCCTTAATCCTCCGTATGACAAGCATTAAAATCTATTCCGCAGTTAATTTAGCGTAAATAAGCAAACAAACATACACTCAGAACTGAATACTTACTTTAACTTCTATTACGTGTTGGCATTCATCATAAATACATATTTGTAATTATCACTAGCTTACCTTCACCGCCCGAAGGAAAACGTCGCGAGGAAACCAGCACGTCAAAGAAATTTTTGAAACACCTCTGACCTAACCTAAGAATGATCTGGTTATCCCTTGCGGGTTGCGGAGATCTGACAGTCAGTTAGTCGCTCCATGTAAAAATCAGTATCTTAAATCCTTAGGCTTAGGTATCGGACCCCGCCAATCCTAATGGATTAGGAAACGGGATAAAGCTAGGAATATGACATTCATCATAAAATCATTTTCAGTTTTATATTTTGTATAATTCTTGTTTTAATATTTAAATGAATTATGGATCTCTATAAACATGAATATAAACAGTTTTAAAGGACTCATTTAACACATTCTTTTATCATAGGTAAGGTGTCGGTGTGAAGAGGTATGAATGTTAAAGAAGCGAGTGAGGTGTGAAGATCACATGGCGTTCGGGTCTCTCTGCTTACCCTGCAAGGGACTTCGCGTGATAGTTCCTAGTGGTATAAATATTTTTTATGCAATTAAGGTGGTAAACAAAGATACTACCTACCTGATGGTAAGCATATACCGTAGCCTATGGGTATTTGTAACACTAGAGTGTTGCCCTTTTGAAGTAGATATTTATGAACTCATAATTTATTATGAACCTTATGTTTTGTGTATATTCACGATTATGAAACGAGTTCAGTTCATAGTTTTGTGCTATGAAATTTAGATCGCCGGAGAAAGTTCCAGCACTAGATGAATTTCAAATGGGAATTCATGAATGCAATGTTGTTTTAAAACTAGCGTTCTAACATTTGAATTAGGCGGAAAATTAAGATAGCTAGAGATACACATGTATAAATGTACGTTCATTACAGTTTAGTACAATTTATTTCCTGTCCCCGCTTACTTTTCTCCACAATTAGAAGGCACAAATATATGAGGATGAACCAACTGAAGTGGTTATTTGCTTTTAAGGGTGTTTACACATTGCAACCCAGCGGTAACGTAAAAGCAGTAAAAAGTAATAATACAGCGGCACCGCTGCAGTGGTGTCGACCTGGGATTCGACCTTTATACATGGCGTCTGATAGGGTGTTTACATATAGCACCGCGGCGCTGTCATGTCATGTCTTACATCTACGTTTTGATGAGATCGTTTTGTTTGTTTTGGTTCGCAGTGTCGGAGATAGCAGCGATCAGCGGCGGGCGCAGGTGGCGAGCGGCGCCGGCGCGGCGGGCGCGCGACACAAGACGGCGCCGCAGGCCGCAACGACGACGGCCCACAGCAAGCAGCTGGCTGCGGGCGGGGCCAACCACCCGCCCCAGCCGCAAGGTAACCACAAACGTAATGTCAACCAATTGTTGTTACCTCCTTATTGTACACAGCATATTACACATCACACATAAAAGTACACAGAAGTAAATGATGCACACACACATGCAAACATTCGCTATTTCATTATAGAGAAATATAAAAAAATATGTTTTAAAATGATCTTTTTCTAAGTGATGACATTGATCCAAAAGAATCATCATTATGTAGTTGTACAGGGGAAGGTGAAAATATAATAAAATAAACACTTTTATAATGTACAAAAAGAAGTTCTAAAGGCAAATATTTAAAAGTATATACGTGTATAACAGTTCTCATGTAAATTACAATGAGTGGCAGCGCATTCTACCGAATGCGTGCCCTGAAACAGTTTAACATAATTTTCCTAACAAGCAAGCTCACTGTGTTCCAAGTTGCTTCGTTAAGGAAAATAAACAGGTACAAACTACTTATCCTGTTCGTTGGAATATTGCCAGTGTTCAAGGCAATTTTAAATAAATGAAACATAAAATATGATACTATAGCGTGTTTTATCTATAAATTAATGCTAGTGCTACTTTTCTATCGTGAAACTAAAACTGTAAAACGAAGATAATGAACAAATAATATGACATCTTTCGACCGTCTGATAATAATATCGTGTTTGTCAGTTAGCTTCTCCTAAGGACATTTTCCAGTCAGGGGTAGAATTTATTGCCTTAGAATTATATACATACCTCAATTCCTTTCTTGTATTCGTATAGCAGAACTGCTGTAACAAAAATGAAGTTTAGTTTCTCAATCTAATAAAAAACATTAAAATTATTAGTTTTATTAATTTAAACATGATTTTAAATCATTATAACCAGAATGATTTTAAAGTAAGAGTGGTAAGGTTCGTATATTTTTTTCTCGTAGTTACAGTCAAAACTTTAGTCCCACTTTTAGTTGAAAACAAAGTAGTTGCTAGTAAAAAGACACACACATCATGACGAAGCAATTACACGTATAAAATTGTATAATAGGAACGTGTATCTCACACACACGTTTTTAAGTAATTATTGTACAATAGTATCTATAATAGTTTCTAATGACTAAAAATGTGAAAAATATTACACTACACAAAAAGACGCATTTCAACATTTATATATATATACAATATTTGTTATATTTAGACTAGTCAGCATGCATGTCTGGACTGACTAGAAGAGTGTTTAAAATTTCAACCAACTCGCAGGAGGTAACAATGCGAGCTACCCTACCTACCCTGTAGTTTGTTTGAATTTCATGCACTATGCTTTTTATGCACCAGACTAGTAGGGCTACAGCGGATCTAATTTGCCAACGATGATTGAGGCGTCAAAGAGTACATTGCTGCAATGACAAAACGTTGCAATTAATAAGCCAGCAAAAGCAATAAATGTATTTTAAAATATACACGATTCGCAACTGCCTGACGTTGGCTAATGAGATACGCAGTTATGGTCTTAACCCGTGACGCGTCCTCGACTCCTGTATTCCTGAATCAGAGTTAATAATTATTATTATGGTATAATTATTAAGAGAACTTCAGTACTAAATGAGAAAGCTGAGCGGAAAGGTATTCCAAAATTTAAATTTAATATAGTCGAGGATGCGTAACGAGTTATTCTTAAGTAGACAGTTTTGTTACCCTATTGTAAATGAATGATGGCATGTGGTGAAACTTATAATTTTTCTTTTTAGACCATTTAATGTAGTCTAATAGAATATAACGGAATAAATTAATTTACTGTATTTAATTTATGACTGTACTAAAACCACCATACGTCATTACTCTTACATTAAATAACTTAAAATATTGTTATTTGATGTTAAAATATTTAATTTTTATGAATCACGCGCTGAGATATTTTACAGTAATGAGTTGTTTTCTTAATCATTTTATAAGAATTATGAGAAATATTTTTTTTTATATTGTACACTTATTCGTAAATCAAGCAGTCGTTGGTTAGAGTCCCACCAAAGACAGGGAAGCAAATATTTACGTTTTTAAAATATATATAGAATGAGAATTTATTTTTATGAAAGAAGGATTTTGGTTTGTACAATTTTTGAACCGACCGTACCCACCGTACCTGATAACATCGTGACCTCATCGTAAACTTTTCAATATGGAAAGTGCAACACGTACATATTAAAAAAAATGAGGACAGCGAGCGACCCTCTTTGGTAACAATTTTAACAAGAGATTGCGTTTCTTATTCATTTTATTAGCGTGTTTCTTACTCAACACGTTGGGAATAACAAATTATTTCCAAGAACTTGAAAATAAATTTGTTTGTATAATATATATTTAGAAAATCCTACACATTCATGTTCATTGCTACATAATTGTGTACACGTTTTTGTACGCTTAACAAAATAAATGGTCGGTCAAGAAATGTATAACAATTGAAGTAATGCTGGTTCGTTTCTGATTTATAAAAAAAACATAAAATGAGTACTTAAAAATAACGTAATTATTATGCACAGCGTGATATTTGGTCTCACTAAATTACAAAGAAACGTTCATACAAATGTATTCATCATAAATTCGCCATTTTTATGGATATGAGTTCTTAATACATAGGCCATGATCAAGGACGTCCCAAAGATTACGACACGCTCCGTCACATGTACAAAACCTAATTCTACTGTTTTATGTGGATTTGTTTCTTTTTTATAACTTCAAAAAATATGTTTCACAGATTATTGAGGATTATATTTATTAGCCATTTATGTAAGTTTATAGACAACGATGATGCCATTTTGTATTTAAAAATACATTTAAAAACGCTTTTGTGTTTTATAAACGGACGGGTATATTGATAGAGTGGATATTGCACTATTATTTATGAGATAGCGATTTTACCTGAATCTACAATGATATTCATCTTGTTCACCACAATTAATTAAATATGATAAAATGAACGATATATGATTCGAATGTAGCCATTTTAGATAAATATAAATGTATCTTTGGTCACTAAATTGATCACTAAAAAGCGGGTCTGACTATCGAATCCTAATTTAGTTACTGATGTCATTGATTGTTTTATGAAGTAATTATGTTACATAAACTTTATATGATGCGAGACTATGATAATATTATAAAATAAGGTAATAAAATAATAAGTAATATAAATTTAACGCACGTTATAATTTAAATAAAACGATTTTTAAGTTAGATCCATATCAAACTTCTAGAAAACAATATTTATTTTATTATTAGGCTAATGATGAGGGTAATGTAATCAAAGATAATAAATATGACAAGAATTCTGTTGGTTTTCAAAAAAAAATAATATTAAACGCACCATTAACCTCATCATGACACTACTCGTCCTTAAACTGCTATTATTTGCATATATAACACATATGACGATAACGATTATATTTAGTCTTCTAAATAACGAGACTGTTCAGACGTAGAACTTGTCTGAGTAGTTTCACACATTTAACTGCATTTACATAAATTCACTTTAAAATATCTCAATATGAAGGGGAAAAATATGCAGGTGTAACAAAAGGGATTATCAAGTCGGAAAGACAATGAAAGTGTTTATGGATTAAAGTGATTCCAATCGATAGGAATTGGAAAGACTTTTAAACGCGACAGTAGCGCCATGGGATGCTGTAGGCCGATTCTACTAAATAACTGCAACTGCACTCACCGCGGCGTGTGTCTCAATGCGTACATTTTGACGTTTCGTTAAGCGATCTAACAGCTTAACAAAACTTCAAAATGTACGTATTGACCCACGCCGCGCTGTAGTGCAGTTTTTTAGCAGAATCTGCCTACTGGTTTAATTTTGTGGCCGATTAGCAAACGAAACAGTAATGCATAGTATATTAAAAATAGATTCTATGAAATTTTTGAGTAATCTTGAAGTCACATTAGTAAAGTTGTGTTGGTAACGGTAGATTTACTGATGCTTTTTCATCTCGATAACCCCTTTTCGTTATACATTGTTTTTTTTATGTAGATTAATGTACGTCGCTTTCGTTTAGGTTGCTTATACTGTTATATTTTATAGGTATTTGTGTGTCATTCGGCCGTGTAACTAATGTGTGATTGTGGTGTGTGTTTACATACGACTTGCGCGTGCGACGACAGGCTCCGGTTGTGGTGGCGATGGCGACTATCAACTCGTGCAGCACGAGGTGCTCTACTCCTCGTCCAATAGGTAACTGAACACATTTATGACACTGTATTCTATGCAAATGTTTACAACTAATATGATGTGAGCAGTGATAGTCCAGGGGATAAAGGACCAGCTGATGTTAACTGAATGATCGTGGGTCGAATCCTGTGTGGCCGTGTACCACTAAATTCGTGTTTTCTGATTTATGGACATGGATAATTGTTGAATCGGTGGCGTAGGAAAGAACTTGAAGAAACCCACACATCCAAGAAATAATATTTCGAAAGACGTTTGGCATAACCTAAGAAAGATATGATTTTCCCCTCTGGATTGTGAAGGGGTAACGGCAGTCGGTCCATGCTAAAAATCAGTATCTGCGCCAAATACATAGGCTTACGTAGCGGACCCCACCAATCCTAATAGGATAGGAAATGGGATAAACCCAAGGAAGAAGTTTTCAACTAATATGTAGTCTTGTGCTGCTTATTTAGAATTTATATAAGTAATACTTCTTTCTTCTGCCAGTTATATACATATTAGCTATGCAGGGTGTACCGTGTGCACATAAGGTTTGTTCAGAGGAGCATTATTTATTAAGCTGATTCATAGCCACTTATATTCCAAATCATCACGATGTAATTGCATATGTCGCGAGGAACCTAGTCTCGGAGTGGCTAATAATGACTAATTTAAAACCATAGGCCGCGGGTTCGATTCCCGTAAAATGCTGACACATTTGTGTCCATTAAGATGTGTATTCGTATTGACTGGGTATTTTTTATATAAGTTTTCCTGTGTTACATTAAAAAATGTATTTATATTGTTTATCATATTATTTATTTACTACTGATAGCACCGTAACCTTTGCCGAGTTTGAGACTATATGACGCTGTTACATTGCCCGGGAATATATGTTAATTCGATTTTTCCCCGGTAGGTACGAGGTGCTGGAGTTCCTCGGGAGAGGCACCTTCGGGCAGGTGGTGAAGTGCTGGAAGAAGGGCACCAACGAAATCGTCGCCATCAAAATCCTCAAGAATCATCCCAGCTATGCACGCCAAGGGCAAATTGAGGTGAGTTCAATACACTTAACCTCGTCAATTAGTACAGTAAAAAAAAAACGTTCATATCGCATCCAAAAATTTCGACTCTGTGGGGAATATTTGGTGGGATCCCTGTCAATGTGAATAAGCCCTACAAATCAGCTATGGTCTGTTTTTTTTTTACAACATCGGGAGGCATTCAAGAATACGTTCCACCTAATGGATAATCATAACTACGGTAACCGCTTTACCGTAGTTATGAACGCTTGCAATACATGAAGTATCAATCGCGCTACGCCACCGCTGCTGCCAACACAGCAACTCCTTAGAAGCTTACTGGGACCTCACTCCCACGCAGGAACAGCACAACCCTCAAGGGAATTGTTACTTGGCAGGGGTTTTCTGTAAGGTGGAGGTACCTTTCTTAAAAATAGTAGCGACCGCATGTGCTACAAACGGAAGTGGGCGGGCGCCGGCTGACGCTAGTTTTCGTAAAGTAGTAGAGATAAAATAGCGTGTAAATTTTATTTCCGCAAAATATCACCAGATTTCATTACTATATTTGATAATTAACTTGTTTATCATGCTAGTTTGGTAAGCTATTAACTTCCTACGGGCTACAATTATGTTTTTCTCGGGTTGTCTATCCTGTCTTTAATTAACAGGCAAATATATAAGTTGCGATAACAACTTAATTATGTTGTTTACCTGCTAAACTCGTCCTTGGAAACGAGTCCTGTTATTAATGTAACTTAATTATGCATCCAACCAATTGTGTTAGTTAGAAACTCGTCAAAGTTTCAATAGATTAATAATTATTGAATCCATATTAATTAGTAACTTGGGTCTATGTGAGGTATTTTCAATTATTATATTGCATTAGAAATTATTAATTACTGCGTAGCACGTTTTGGGGACACTATTGCACGTGTCTATTGCACGTGTAATCAATAATACGCGAGTTAAGGAAAGGTGACCCTGACACCTGTTTTTGATGGGTTCATTGTGACAGAGTGTCACTGCGTCGAAAGTACAGACAAAGCCAGATCAAGCTATACACCTATGTATTTCAATCACCAGTCGCTCACCACATGGATTCCGGCACCACAACATGTTGTTCTTTATATATAGCTTTAAGTGACGAGAAAATAAATAGTTTATTTATTTATTACTAGCTGCTGCCCGCGGCTCCGCCCACGTGGAGTCAAATAACATAGCCTATGTGTTAATCCAGATCATAAACTATCTACGTGCCAAATTTCATTCAAATCCGTTCAGCCGTTTAAGCGTGAAAGAGCAACAAACATACATACAAACTTTCACATTTATAATATTAGTAGGATTCATCTTGGTTTTTTGTTCAGGTTTCCATCCTGTCTCGCCTATCCCAGGAGTCGGCGGACGAGTTCAACTTCGTGCGCGCGTACGAGTGCTTCCAGCACCGCTCGCACACGTGCCTCGTGTTCGAGATGCTCGAACAGAACTTGTATGACTTTCTCAAGCAGAACAAGTTCTCGCCTCTGCCCCTCAAGTACATCAGGCCAATCCTGCAGCAGGTGCTCACTGCGCTGCTTAAACTTAAAGTGAGTAAAGCTGTTATATTGTTATTCATTTCCTTCAGACTTTCTAAAGAGAAGTTTTGCAGCTCGGAATCTAGATTTTGGACCCGTGGATTGGTTCTTTTTGTATTCTTTCACTTTTCTCGGGTTATCTATGCAACATTTTTTTTCTATATATTATATATTTAGGGTTTGTTCAATTTATTTGTTTATGCGGCCTCGGCATTTCGTGCCAGCGGCTAAAGGCTTCATATACCTAAATGTATATTTTCGTTTTCTAGCAACTGGGCTTGATCCATGCAGACCTTAAGCCTGAGAACATAATGCTGGTGGAGCCGGCCCGCCAGCCCTACCGGGTCAAGGTGATAGACTTCGGGAGTGCGTCGCACGTCAGCAAGGCAGTATGCAACACATACCTGCAAAGCAGATATTATAGGTACTTTTAACTCTGTTGTTATACACTAAACATGTCATCCGTATTGTGAGAGAGAAAATGAGAAGAAGAAGTTAAGAAGTGTCGACCGCAGCCTATATGTAGATGTTTAATCGTCTCGAGTTCCTCCAAGCCGAAAGGCACGTAGAGGCGTCGTTTCCGGCTGTTTTCGAAAGATGGCAGTCGCAAGAAAAGAGAGTTAGGGTAGAGGTCGACTCGCGTTCAATCGCAGCCAAATAATAATTCCCTGGAGGATTGCTATGTTCCTGCGAGTGATTGAGGTTACTATTAAACACCTGAGGAGTTGGTGTTATTGTCAGCAGGTGAGACAAAGCGTTTGCGTTACTTTCTATATTGCTAGTGTTCATAGGCCACGGTAGCCACTATACACTAGGTGGGTAGTGTAGGCTTGAATTTCATTAAAATATAGTCGATTTACGGCAATTTCATAGTGACCTCTCCCTACTGTAAAAGTCTACTATATAAGAATATAACTAAATAGTGCCATAACCTAAATATACTCTTTGAGATATTTTGAAAGAGTATGTTTAGGTGTAAATACCATAATGACTTATGTAATATATATGCATGTCTTGTTTATGCCAGAGCGCCGGAGATCATCCTGGGACTAGCATTCTGCGAAGCTATAGACATGTGGTCGTTGGGCTGTGTGGTCGCCGAGTTGTTTCTGGGCTGGCCACTGTACCCAGGCTCCTCTGAGTACGACCAGATTAGATATATCTCGCAGACGCAGGGGCTGCCCACCGAGCACATGCTTAACAGGTACATACAAACAAGATCTATGTATACTGCTGGATTAGCTGGCATTAAGAAATTTGTGCACAATGTTACGGTCAGATTGATCACAACTTCTTTACTCGACTGTTAACAACCCTTCTTGTTTAACTCTTCTTTTTAAATAGTGTTTGTTTTAAAACGCTTGTATAAATAAACATTTTATTTAATTTGGTAAGTTATTGTACATATTTTAATCATGTACTCTTTTAAGAAAGTCACGGCTGGAGTTAATTCCAAAGCCTAACGTTACTCTGAACCCTATATGGAACCGCACAGTAACCGAGTATTGTGGTTACAGAGTGTGAGGATGAATTCCCTGATGATGGCAAACGGTACGGTTGGTATTTGAAACCTATAAATTTTATATCGAATAAGTCCTGGGACCACAACCAGCCATTTATCCACTAGCTGTTGAAATTGACTTGTATGACGTGGATGTATAAGTGGTTACCTTTAAGCTGGATTGTCTATTGTTCGAGACGAAAGTTACTGAATACTTTGAAAAATTGTGATATCAATATATTAATATGTGAAGCAAAAACTTTGTCCCCCCTTTTTTTTACAAAAATTACTCTGACGGAGGAGTATGAAATTTGACACAGTTTAAACTTATATAGTGAAGAAATGCAGAATGCAATTTTTTTTTTATAATAATGCTTGGAAAAAACATTAAATTAATAAAAAAGACATTACGCGCACTACCATAGCTTTGACACACAAACACGTTTATTCTATACTACCGGAGTTAACAACTTAATATTTTTCTAGCGCAAGCAAAACGGCGAAATTTTTCTACCGCGATGTGGACAGTACATACCCGTTCTGGCGATTGAAGACCCCCGAGGAACACGAGCTGGAGACCGGCATCAAGAGCAAAGAGGCTAGGAAGTACATTTTCAACTGCCTCGACGATATTGGCCAGGTGAGCATAAGTTAACAAGGGTTGATCAAATGAGCGCGCTACTTTTTCTGTAGGTGGGTTTTGAAGGAACCTAGCCAACCTACTCTAGACACCTAGGACTAATGCTGTATACCTCGGCTATACTCTGTATAGCCGCAGGGATCGCGGTGGCTAGGTGGAGCTGTGAAGCTCTCTGTCGCCCGTGGCTGGACTGATGCAGTATGGGGAGGGAAGTTTGGAAACAGCCACTATCGTTTCACCGACGTTCTAAAATGGGCAAAATCAAATTTTAGAAAATAAAACTGAAAGATGATGAATGGAAGAATGAATTGCGGAATGAAAGAGAGTATGATGTATGAATGTGTATTTATTATATTTTAATGATTTTTCAAAAATGTGTGTATAACATACATATTGCTGCTTAAATCGCCTTGCCCACGGCAGGGGTGTACGTATAAAATAAGAAATAATAAAAAAAAAAACCTACTCTAGACACTTTTTTTACTACTTAGTTGGCAATCTTGCGTACGGCCTGTCTGATGACATTAAAGTAGACTTTGTATTTAAACGGAAAAATCTCATGCCTGATAAATCCACAATTACTACTATCAAAAGACTGCTACTAAGCTATCGGGAAGGTTCGTGATGATGATGGATTTCTTAATTAAAGATGTCTTATCAGTACCTAAGATTTATATTTTAAATAGTTTTTATTATTAGTTCCTATTACGATATTTAGATTGACAATAAATTTCGATTCGCAGGTGAACGTACCAACAGATCTCGAAGGAGGCCAATTATTGGCCGAAAAAGCGGATAGAAGGGAATTTATTGATCTCTTGAAGCGAATGCTTACAATGGACCAGGTAAGGCCAACATAAATGATACAATAAATGTTTATAAATATTATAAAAAGACATGACAGGCTGTTGGTATATAAATAACTGTGTTATTTTGTGTTTAGGAACGAAGAATAACCCCAGGTGAGGCTTTGAACCACGCGTTTGTGACACTGGCGCACCTCGTCGACTACGCGCACTGTAACAACGTCAAGGCCTCCGTTCAAATGATGGAGGTAAGCCTATTTACTATATACATAATTATTATCATTTTTAGTGCCAACCTCTCTTGAATCCGTATTCACTATGCATATGTATGCACTGTGCCGATTACCAAATGAGGGTTTGGTAAGAGAGTGAAGCTATTGTAGTTCTAGAAAAGAGTAGTTGGCAATGTATTATATTATTCGATGGTAGTCCGACTATGGGAATACATGAAAGATTATAACACACTCGAGGTTTATTTAAATGTTTCTATGAGTAAGTAAACAGTATTTTGGCCGTTTTTAACTTAACGTCTTAACTAACTCTGTGTTTAGTTGTAGTCTATTTGTGAAGTTCGGGTAGCTAGGGACTAAGTACTGCGTTAGCATCGAGGTTGGTCACGCACGAAAGGCTCCATGCGCTGTATTGACCGATCATATTCTTATTTAGAGTATTTGTTCTAGGTTTGCCGTCGGTCAGGCGGCGGCGTGGCCGGCAGTGTGGGCGGCGTGGGCGCCGAGTACGGCGTGGGAGGCGTGGTAGCTCCGGCCGCACCCACCGCACATCACCTAGCGCTCACCATCAACCAGCAGAGACTTCGGGCGGCGCCATACGACAACCTTGTTAGTCTAATTTCGTTACTCCTCTTCTTTTGTTCTGATTAATTAAGTTATTCCAAGTTATCCGTAGTTGCCCTGTTTATTTGTAAGAGCAAAGCGTTCCTTTGAACTCCTGGGAGCGGATCGTCCTTACTACAGTCCATGTATTTTTAGTGAGGATAGCATAGAATCTTACATATATGTTTATACCTCACTCTCATATTTCTTCATCTCTTTTATCCAGTACCAGCTGTACCAGGGCGGGCGCGTGGCAGTGGGCGGTGCGAGACAGTACGCAACCAGGGCGGGAGATCCTTTCCCCCACCAGTTCGTGTCGTCGATTCTCTGCCAACCCGCGTATCAGGTAATGGTTTCTATATATTCGTAATTCTCTTGTTATTTTTTTACATAATATGATGTAACTGTTATGTTTAATTATGTCCAAAATTCGACGATTACATCAACTTACTATTACATAAAGTACAATACGAAAAACATGAAATTGTTAGTTTAGTGCTTTTTAATTGGCGATGTTCTTATTATATTTTTTCTTTTGTTAGGTACAGCAACTAGCCGCAGCCGCAGCAGCAGCGGCTGCCGCGCACCATCAACACGGCGTGGCGGGAGTAGCCGGCGTGGCAGGAGTAGCCGGCGTAGCTGGTGTGGGTGGCGTGGCTGACGTGACTGGTGTAGGCGAATGGCGTGCGCCACTTATCGTCGAACCGGCACCATTGCCCGAACCAGATGTATGGGATGCCTTCCATCCCCACCACCCACAACATCATCACCCCCATAAGCGGTATGTCCTTAATTTTTTTGTTGTATTTACCCCTTGACGCCTTGAGGCAGAAGAAAAAATTGTACATGTTAAACGTAACATTGAACACTATTTAGTTTCTTCTCATGCTCATTATTTGAATCAATAATATTAATGCATTGTTTAAGTTGAGAAAACGTAATGTTTATAAATTAATTGTTTGCCAACAGATCAACCAAGCAACAAGCGGCAACCGTTGCGCATTACCAACCGCATCACCAGCCCCACCAATACAGGTATTTATTTAAAATGATGTTATCTATAAGTATATTCAGTCTTTTATCGGTACAATTAAGAGCACATTAAAGTTGACAATTGTTGTCCGTTTTTATTGCATGTATAGATAACGTGTCATTTCATATCCCAGTTTTAATTTTAAATCTATGAAAAAACTGGTGAAACGCTTTCTTAGTCGACTATGTGCAAACAGACCATACCTGCGTACTAATTTTAATATGTATATGTTAGCATGGCGAGCACGGGCAAGAAGGAACCGACACAGCTATCGCCAGTTAAGAAGAGAGTGAAAGAGGGCACGCCGCCCTCCCGGCATAGACATCATCACGATGTTACGTAAGTACATTATACGGCTTCTCACAGCGGGTACTTTCAGCGTTGATCGTCCTCGACCCTGGATTCTGTCATTACAACTGTTAGGACTTCGTCAGAGATAGTGTTAGATCATGATTGTTTATGGCCCCGTACCATAAATACTCTCTACTACTATACTAAGATACAGGTACGAGATTTCACAATACCACAAAAACTGTGTCTGTAATCGAGGGTTTTGCATTGGGATTTGGACAAGAAATCATGTACAGTTGCTTAACACTTTACGATCTCATTAAAAAGCAGTCAGAGACAAACCTGGCAAAGTCCCGATAAAGGAGGACTAGGAAAGAAAGAAGAAACGAATTACTTGAGTGGGAATCTAGATTTACAACGAGTAAATTAAAGATTTTTCATTAAGATTACTTTTCCAATTAACTTTTCTAATTAATTGAATGCTCATCAAGAAAGTGTTTTTTTTTTAGAAACGGTCGTGCGGTTAATCCGACTGGTGCGTGGGAGCCGTCATCGTGCGTAGCATCCACTAGCAGCGTACCTGGCGTGGCGAACGTGGCTGGCGTGGGCGGCGGGGCGCCGGCCGGGCCCCACCACACCATCACCATCCGGGACACGCCGTCGCCGGCGGTGTCGGTGATCACTATATCAGACTCGGACGACGACGCCGAGAGGGAGCCGCGCCGTAATCGCACGCACGCCAACCATCCGCACAACAACAGAGGTCAGTGTCATCATCTTGATCTTATAATAGACCTGGCACTGCTGTGTCTTTTTTTTGGGAGGACCTGTCACTCAAGTTTTTCTACAAACATTCTTCAGGCTTTATTTATTACGATATAAACAAGGAATCCAGCATCCGATGGTTAGTACCATATGCTGTTTCGGTAGCCACTTTGTATTGTCGCTCATGGACTTCTGCACTATCCATCACTGCATTGCAGATTCTTCTGACATTTATAAGTAGTTTATTATCTTCCATTAAATTTTCAACCTTCTATTCCTGCTTTTTGGCTATACATATTCCATCAGTGTTTCTTTGGGGGCAGACCTCACCCTGTGTCCATTCATTTTCATATCTTTATGAAATACTAAGCGTTTACCTCTTGATTTTTCCATTACCGGCTTTACTTTTAAAATTATTTTTGTATAGACATTCTATCAATTCTGATCACAGAACAAATCTTACCGGTATTTGAGCCTTTCAGTATCAAGCCATTCTTTCCCTCAGCGGCCTGATGTTATGATTTCTGATGATGATGAAAAGACGACTTTACTATATTATGTTTTCTCATTTCCTTTCATACATTAGCTTCTACGTCGATTCTGATCCTGGGCTATTTCTTTATCAATTTTTATTTCAATTCGGAATTTGTAAAACGGTGACAAATACATAGTATCACAGCACTTTTTTGATTGTACTTAGTACATGTGTCATTAATGACATGTGTCTTTCGACAGGCGGCAGTGGCGAGTGCGTGGCGACAGCGGCAGTGCACGTGAACCACAACACAGTGAACGTCAACAACACAACCAACAACAACAGCGTGATATGCAGCGGCCGGTCGCCGCGAGACGATCGCCACGTCAAACACGAGCCGCACCAGCACCACCAGCCTTGCCATCACCACGTGGTGAGTATAACAACTATAATATGTGTTGGAGTTCATAACGTAACAAAATGAGTTATTAAAGCTTAACTCCAAAATATGTCGCAGATGCATCGATAGCGTTGGCGTGAAAATTAATAGCATTATGCTATTAATTTTCACGCCAACGCGTTGTGTGATTTGAGTGACCAGTGTCTATGGTGTTGACTAGCTCGGTGACGTCGCGGTTAATAACGCTACATTGGCACCAACGTTCGTGGATTCGATTCCCACACAGAAGTGATACTTAATTTATTAGCAGTGTTCATAGCCTACGGTAACCACTGCTTGTAAGCCTCCCGACGTTGTAAAAAAATGATTTTTGGAATACACACAGGAACAGGGAATTCAGACTCATGAACTCAAAATAGTCACATGGTAAGTTGTAAGAAAGTCCGGGAAGCCATAGGGCTACGCTATAAAACAGCATTTAAGTTTGTTTGAAGAAACCCTATTGCGAAAACCTCTGCGGTCGGTTAGTTGTTATTGTTTTACTTGTGTTGCAAACATTTATAGGCCACGGCTGATTTGTAGCACTTGGTAAGTGTAAAAAATAAGCAAGGTATTGAAACATTAAACTGGCAAAAAAATACAGCTCGCCTGACATTATTTAGTTACCATAACCGGTACTAACTCGGGATTAATAAAATTTAAAGGTCCACCATTAAAAAAAATTGAGAACCTCTAATATAACAGAAATATATCTTTATATAATATTAGTAGATTAAAAAGAAAATAATAATGAAACATATAACGTGCCTACATAATCGAGATATTCATCTATATGTTTTATATTACAGCCGCAGCAAGCGCAGCAGCAGCAACCGCAACAGCAGCCCGCAGCTCGCCCGCAGGCTGTGCAGCAACAGGCGACGCCGCAGAGTCAGAAGAAACGTCTCCTGGCCCTCGCACAACAAGAGGCGCAGGCGAAGCGAGAGCCGCATGTCGAGCCACCGCAACACTATGTCCCGGTGGGTTTTTCTAATCAAGAACATTCTCAGATTCGAGGCCGAGTGGGCAGGCGGCTGGCTTTCTTTGTGGAAGCCTCGCTGGCCGAACGGGAGCCCCGCGCCGATCGTGACATCTACTATTATATACCCCCTTATGGGTGTTCCCCAGATCCTAGCGAAAGCCCCGGTAATTATTACGTAGCTGTATATTCACCCGGGGTTGAACATGAATTTTTAGAGCAGCACGCTGAACAAAGTCGAAGGGCGTTTGCTTGGGCCTGCTTGCTAGCGGCTGCAGAGATAGAGTATGAACGTTGCTACGGCTTGTTTCGTGAATACGGCTCGCCTGATGCTGAGCAACTGAAGTAGGTTATGGTTTCATTTGTATTTTTATATGTCAATGATATAGGTGCTTGAAGATGATCTCCGTTCAAATATAAGGTATGTCATAGTAATTCGTGGTGTACATATTGAGGTACTGCAGCATCGCGTAGTGGAGACTTAAACAAGGTTGGTTATACATATTCTGTAGATGAAAACGTTTAGTTGGTGCAGAATATGCGGTAGATTTTTGAAGGTAGATCGTGTAAGGAAATCCCATTCTGCCGACGCCGTCTACGAAACCCGGTACCCAACCAGTTACGTGCG
This sequence comes from Pyralis farinalis, assembly GCA_947507595.1. NCBI lineage: Eukaryota > Metazoa > Arthropoda > Insecta > Lepidoptera > Pyralidae > Pyralis > Pyralis farinalis. Next base: position 9,128,611 of record OX382258.1, on the reverse strand, counting down.
AAGAATATATTCGTTGCAAGTGTCGTGCGAAGACTAATAAAAATATAAAATGAAAAGCACAAAAAAATAAAAAATGAACATAAAAATTACAAAAAAATAAACAAAAAAATATACACAAAAAATGTACATAAAAATACACAAAAATAAACATAAAAAATAAACGTAAAAAAATATAAAAAAAAAAAACAAAAAAAGTCCTTGTTTAGCGATTTCTTCGAACAAATGTCCGAAGTTTACTAGGGGTTTAGGTCCATGAAAAATATATCCTTCAAATGTAACTGGTCAAGTGTAGATTTAGTTACTTTATTTTTATTAACTTGTTTTTTTTATTAATTTATCATACGCAGCTGAAAGCGTGCAAAGGTTTCGTAGACGACATACGCTAGTTCTAAGATCTGCGGCAAAAACATAACTGTCTTTACATACCACGAGAATTCTACCACCACGTTGTAAATGATTTTCACATCGGCGTAAACGGATGACATTTGTATTCGAATGTATCCGATAGGGGGCGATAGAGCTAGGTGCATCTTCAATGGCAATGTTGCTTATCCTTACAAGTCTTAATTGGATAATTACGCAATAAAAAATATCTATCCTTACAATATGGATATAACAATGAAAATAAGGAATATAAAATAGTGTTTTAATACATGCTCTCAACATGTACTTTTATTGTAGGTTTTGAAGCTCATGAGACGTTAATAAATTTCAACTCTTTTTATTTCACCTGCCAAATCCATAAATTTATAAAAAAATATTGCTGATTTTTTTCACAATTAGTACGATGTCAATTTTTTTAAGGTTATTAATAAAATCATTAAATCAATGAGTGCAAGGTACATACGCATATAACATAAGCATATACAAACTCATTATCAACAATATAAAATTTGTATATTTATTCAAGAAAATGTTTTGCTGAAATATTCATCATAGGCACCGATAATCTCACGAATGAACTTCAAATTCCCCTCAAGAGCATTACTATGCGGTGTCCTCTGAATGTATCACTACCTAGTATATACATTTACATAGTCAAGTTTTAGGATGCTATGTTAATCCAAGTTTTAGATTTTGAATTATGCACTTGTTATTTTAGAATAAATAACAAATAGTGGAGTGGCAAGTAGAAAAGCCTAATACATTTATTGAAGTATTATGTTCCATATACTCGTGTTTTTACAGAGTATAATAACCATAATGGTATAAAAAATGGAACAAAGTTGATATTAATAAGAATTCACGTGTCGTGTTCTGTAGAATCGAACGTGAATAGTGAGAAATTAAAAGTGATATGTAATGTCTTCCTCAAATGTTTACAATGTTTTTTTAGAGATTTTATGCATTTCATTAACTCTGTTAATTATTAGTATATGATTTGTGCATTTATATATGTACTCAATTATTGTCCCAAGTAGGTTTTTATAAATGTTTTCGATGAATTTTTGTAATAAAATAATTTTTCTTTTAATTTTAAATTTATATTTTTTGATTTTTCGGATCCCTCCCACCCATCGTTTTGCAGCCCTATGTGTTGCGCTAATAAATAAATATTACACAAATAGTGTGGCACTATTGCCAGTTTCATTACAATTACATGACAAATATAAAATCTGGAGAATACTATTTCCTATACCTTACTGTGGTAAAGTTTTTACAGCCCTGTGACACACGTGGAATGGTAAAAATGTACAAACGGCTGCGACGCTCCTTTGAGACTCATTGATCTTATATGACAAATCAATAATCTACAGCGTACTAAATCGTCCGTCTTCCAGTGATTTCACGCTGCCGTACATTTCATTGTTGTTATGCAACAAATAAACAACTTACAGAATACCATTTCTTGTGCCTGATATGGTTTCTACAGACCTGTGGGATATTCGAAGCATCAAATAAATATTCCGCAAAAGGCTTTGAGACGATCATGAGTTATATTACATTATTACCACCGTTAATTTATAATAATGACCATGCGACATTATTATAAATTAACAATCTACAGAATACCACTTCCTATGCCTGCAATGGTCTAGTTTTACAGCCCTGTGTTTTATGTGGACCGATAAATGTTCCATACAAGATTGACATTGCCGTCAGACATTTTTCTTTGTTACACGACAAATAAACAACCTTCAATATAAGATTTCTTGTAATTTGCCATGACCTTTGACCAAATATCTGCCACGTTTCAGAGAAGAATCCTATTGCTGTTGTAAAAATAAACAACTTACCCAATGGTATTTCCTATGATTTACTATAAGTTACAAATAAACAACTTACCCAATAGTATATTTCCTATGATTTTCTATAAGTTACAAATAAACAACTTACCCAATGGTATTTCCTATGATTTACTATAAGTTACAAATAAACAACTCACCTAATGATATTTCCTATGATTTACTATAAGTCTAGTTTCTATAACCACAAATACTATGTAATTTGTGATCGACAAAAGGCTGTGATACTACTGTGCAAATTATTACTGTTATCTCACAAATAAACGAATAAAACTATTAAAAAAAATATTCTCCATGTCTTACGAGAGTCTATAATATCTACAGCCCTGTGTAACATGTGAAACCTCGTATAAATGTTCTGGCTATGCCACTACTGTTGATTCTGTGACATCAGCGATCTCTTTACTGTTATGTAACAAATATACAACCTACATAATACCATTTCCTGTGCTCTGCAATCGTCTTGTACTACTGTGAAACTTATTACTGTTGTCTTACAAATAAACTGTTAAAATTAATAAAATAATCAAAAATACGTGTTGTGCCTTACGAGAGTCTAGTATCTATAGCCCTGTGTAATTTGAAGAACTAAATATAAATAATCCACAAATGGGTATTGTCATGCTACATATTCATGCGCCAAAAAACCTACAGAATACCAGTTACTTTTAACAACCATATATATATATATATATATATAAATACATAATACATAGATCTATACATAGAATATGATATGATAAGTAAAATTTATTTACCGTATAATATTCTATTTCTTTAATGAATATTTGTCTAGTGTCACATGCTAGTGATTGTATATCAGCCACTTCCATGTGACCATATGATGTGTTCCATATAACCTGCTGAAATATATTTACAAACCATAAATACGACTTATGCATATGACACGATAATTGTTCCAAATTAGAGAAATAAAGTAATACATATCGAACAAAGCGTGTATAGGATTCAAACCGTATATTAGGTTTGACGTAACCTACGCATATATATGTCTAGAAATCCTAAGAAGTTTTCTGCAGCTTCTTCGTATATAATATTAAATGATAAACTTGACTAACATACTTATGTGCCTTGATTTAGGTATATTATAAATCTGTCGATCCCAGTGTGTGCAAATGGATTAATTGCCGATGCCAAACGGTGCGAATGTAGGAAGCTGTGGGCATAATATCAGCTTATTGCTGTGAACACAGTGCATCGTACAATCGAAAGGATACATTACGTTTCTTTTCAGCCTTAACCGTTCCGTACCATATGTTAATTGGCATTGGCAACTAACAATCCCCATAGCACGTCTCTGAGCGCTTACTTAAACATATAATAAATGACCTACAAAACATTAAATGCTTGCAAAATCTGTGGTGTTTACATTTCACAATACTTTAAACTATTACAAAATTTAACGAGTAAAACCCGTAAGAAATTCACTCTATTGTATACAGAATACCAATTACTACTGACTCCTGCAGCTCCTGCCTCCCTGCCGCCAACCAGCCAAGTTTCTGAAATAAAAAAAGCCTCAATCTTTATTGTCGCATACCTACAAATCAAATTCCAGCCCAGTGTCATGTGGTTATATGGAACTATAGAAAAAATCGTTCTGACATAATCTGACGAATAAATAGTAGAATAGTAATACACGTAAGTTTTTAAAAAGGACTGTCTGTTAGTCAAAAGTTGAAAACTGATCAGTGTCAGAAAAGTTTGATTATACAGTATTCTCAAACAACGGTATTGTATGATAAAATGAGATAAACTGACCAATCAAATAAAACGGTATATAGTGTTGTGGTTATTTGCATAAGGTAATGTCTTATGTGGTCTAAATATTTTGACCAAGTAAAACTTGGTACAGCCCAGGACTATTGGCTAAAATTCACATGGACGGCATTCCTATGTGTCTGTTTGAAAATTGGCATAGCCTGAGGCTCAATTGAAACGGGTGCACGCCTACGTGTATACATATTTGAAAACTGGCAGACCAGAGCTATTCTAAAACTCACGCGGGCGTACGCCTACGTGTCTATTTGAAAAATAGTATAGACTAGAGCTATTTGGTAAAATTCACGTGCGCGCACGCCTACGTTGCTATTTGGAGAATAGCATAACCCTAAAGCTATTTAGTAAAATTCTCGTAGGTGCACGCCTACGTGGCTATTTAGAAAATAGCATAACCCCTAGAGCTATTCAGTAAAATTCCCGTAAGCGCACGCCTACGTTGCTATTTGGAAAATAGCATAACTCTAGAGCTATTCGGTAAAACTCACGCGGGCGTATGCCTACGTGTCTATTTGAAAAATAGTATAGACTAGAGCTATTTGGTAAAATTCACGTGCGCGGACGCCTACGTTGCTATTTGGAGAATAGCATAACCCTAAAGCTATTTAGTAAAATTCCCGTAGGTGCACGCCTGCGTGGCTATTTGGAAAATAGCATAACTCCTAGAGCTATTCGGTAAAATTCACACGAGCACACGCCTACGTACGTGTCCATTTGGAAACTGGCATAGACTAGAGCTATTTGGTAAATTTCACGCGGGCGCACGCCTATGTGGCTATTTAGAAGATAGAGTATAACCCTAGAGGTATTCGGTAAAATTAAGTAAAATTTACAAGGGCACGCAGCTATGTGTTTATTTGAAAACTGGCATAGACTAGAGCTATTCGGTAAAATTCATGCGAGCGCACGCATATACCTGCGTGTCTACCTGGATTGGCATTGTCTGATGCTATTCGGTAAAATTAACTTACACACTGTAATATTAAACGGGTTTAAATAGGGTTTAAATAATAACCTCTTTTCTGGAATATAATGTACGTTCATCTGCCACAGAATACCTCCTAACTATACGTTGTATATTAACAAATAAGGTATTAATTCCACGATAGCATCGTGCGTCACGTATGTCATTAAAATACGACATGGCGGCTTATGACGCATATAAAGTACCAAGAAAAAAAATATAAAAATTATATATCGTGCTTAAGGTCTAATGAAAGATTCTAATAGGGAGAATATGAAAATATATACGTTACCTATATATAACTGTTCATATTCGTACATAAATATAAAAAGTAAATTATGCCCAAGTCATGCGTTCCGCTGCTTTATTATCAGACGAGTTGAAGTTTTTTTTTATCGAGATGTCATGACGTAGACAATCTTGCAATGAGCTCACGTACTATAATACATTGTTACAGAGTGGTACAGCAGTGCGTCAAAACGAGTACCAATGCAATCAATACGTGCCCGTTCAACACAACAAAAGGGATAGTGTAAGTATTGTATTGAGATTCACTGTATCACCAAAACAAAAAATTGCGTAGTATCTATGAATAAGCGTACAATAGGACGTCGCACTGTATACGCACCATGAAAAGTTTATCTTTCCCTTACGTACGCGACGAAGCTTGTGTATGTGTCAATATATTTTACGTACTAATATGATTCGCACAAATCTTTAAGACCTTTGTCATTATATCATCGTATCTACATGTCTTGTTATTATTGTCAAATAAGTCAAATGGCGTCAAGTACATAGTGTGTGGATTTTATGTTGAGTTATTTAAATAATTTGTAAATGATTGTCCTGATTTATTATCCGGAGTTTTGGCTGTGGCTGATTTATAAAGAAATTATTAAATACATTGTTAAATGTCACTAGAGTTAGAAATTTAGTAACTATTAAAAATAATTGAATTAATATCATTATTACGCGAAAATATTATGATATATATATATTCTTTAAAAAAATATCGACAGAGCGAGGGATGACGATCAAAGAAAAGATGGACGAATTGTGTGAAGGTTGACATGGAGTAACAGAGAAGGAATGACTTGATCATGTCTGACCGTGATGAATTCAATAAAAGAAAACAAACTGCACCGACCGTAGATAAACCGACACCAAGGAAGGTTATAATATAGGTAGGAGTGTATAAATACAATTCGGAACTGACGGTTTGGATTAAATTTCTAGGTTATGGGTTTGTTAAGTTTACCTATGCCCGGAAAAAAACCCCATCGCTTATGTATTTACGCTGATCTCGTAACGACTTTGAGAAACAGACTGGTTTTTCAGAGGAAAAGTATGTAAATGATGATGCTACGTAAGTAAACAAAGGCACAAGTCATGTTAGACTTGCAGTAGCATTTTTAGTCTTATTGCGTGCGTTGTAAGAAAGATACAAACGTCAAACGGCTAAAGCTATAACCTTTACAACAATGTCGGCGGGTTGAAATTTTGGCAGATGTGTAAATTTTTATGACGGATAACAAAAACAAAAAAATAAGGGTTTTTTTTATTAAAAAAATCGGTAATACGTGTCGTAACCCAGGGTTAACATGGATATGTATCCCTATAGTATATAGTATACCCTATAGTAAAAAACAAATAATAAGAACTGCCTAAGTGTGAGTCGGTGTTAAACATATAAAGAGTATGTGGGATAAAATGAAACTCTGCGCGAACCCAACTTGGATTTGTCTAATTGTATTTTACACTAGGCTATTTATGTAGATCGAAATGTATTGTCACGTTGCTTATATTTCCAGAGCGGTGGTCGCGGTGAGTACTTGCCGGCCGGCGCCGTAGCGGCGGTGGGCGGAGTCGCGGGCGTAGCAGGTGTGGCCAGCGTGACGGGCGTGACAGGCGTCGCCGGCGTGGTCGGCCCGCCGGCGGCTCACAAACACGCGGCACCACACGCGTGGCATCACCATCCTCATCCTCACTATAAGTAAGTAATTTTATTTAGCTTGTTTACACGGCACAAATTTAAGAACGGCACAAATGAAGAAGCACTATTTTCGCTATAAACAATATAGCTGCCAGACACTAATCTCGTTTTAAAGCCTTGTCTTGTAACTGTCGTTAAAGTGATGACGTAATGATTTATTGGAAGGTTCAGGCTGTCAAATTTTTGGACTCGTATAAAGTTCTATTATATTTCTAACCTATAATATTATCGGTTTTTTTTCAGGACGAGCAGTGGAGGAGTGTTGTCCCCGGGCGGCGGGGTGTCCCCGGGATATTTGCCCCCGCCACTTTACGTACCTACCTATCACTATCACACGTGAGTGCACAACTTTGTGTTTGAATTGATGTCTGAAAGTTTATTACTTAATCACGCATAAACAGGTGCATTAAGACGAATCTTTAACAAAGTCGGGCGGTGGCGTGACGTGGCGACACTGCGCCGGTGCCTTCATGAAAGATTTAATAGAAATCTACGCCTTTAGTCCTGCAAGTAAATAAAGTACAACAAAGCAAGAGCTACCGGCGTAAGTCTAAGAATCAGTAAGTTGATTGGCAACGTGCAGGCCATAAAGCTCTAAGAGCCGATGACCGATTTGTGCAGAAATGTTCTCGAATGGCGACCACGGAGCGGAAAACGTCGAGTATGGCGGCCCTGCCGAATACAGCCTTTGACTGAAATGATAATGATCATAAAAATAATAAGAATTTTTGTTATATTTCAGCGGTGGCGTAAGCGGCGTGGGCGGTGTAGCCGGCGTGGGTGGACCACCACCAGCACACCACGCCAGCGGCGCGCGTCTACCGCCCTACCTCCAGACATACTCCCCCACATACCTCGTGCCGCAACATCCGCAGCAACATCTCTGGTATACCGACTGAGATGTACAGACCCTCCCACCACCGCTCAACGATACCGCCCCAAGATAAGTTGCTCGATTCTACTATTTACACATGCATAAAGCATAAAGAAAAAGAAAAGATAACCTGTCCACAAGCATGCGTAAAGTATTGCTTGCAAGATTGGTAATAAAAGTCAGATACCACAAATTTTAGGTACAATATGTCTATGAACCAAGAATTAGCAGCGATACTATGCACGAAGCAAGTGAAAGTTGACAATTGAGCCGTTGATGTGGGCAGCGGAGGGGGATGAGGCTGATCTATCAGGGGATGGTGATATTCACTTCTCACTAGAAAATTGTTTCGTTGATTCTTCTCTTGGTGGTACTAATCGACCGACTTTGCTGAGCTTACCGATTTTGAATCGAAACGACTGTTAATTCTGGCATATGAAACGTTGAATGATGGTCGGAAAGACTAAACGAATATCGGAGAGATGGAGTCTACTTATTCGCTTCGTGGTTACTTCATCATCAACCAGCCTCCTGTCATCGTTGACGAAGACGTTCCATACGACGACCACGAAGGCGAAGCTTCTTTATAAAGTAAACAGCGGTCGAATGGATGTTTCAAACAATACCAAAACTAAAATCGATATTAGGGTATCCGATCGACCGCGGTACGTATCTATTTCGCAATTTGCAATGATTTGCGCGCTCAGCGGCCCTTATCGACGAGCAGTCGAACGGTTGGTATCGATCCGCTCGTCCACAAGGGAGCTCGAGTGGCCCCGATGGGAACTAGCCACGATATATTCTATCACACTGCAATTTTTAATTAAAACTATGACTAGTGTGACGCGTTGTATTAGCGAGTTCCACGTCGTTTCGCGACCGATTCGCGAATTCTCATGTATTATAGTTAATCGACTTTCTGTACAAATATGATTGTAATTATTACCGCTGTCCGAGCGCGGATTAATGTTATACTTATTGAGTATGGGATGTGTTTGTTTAGTGTTATAAGTTGTCGAGTCCTCACACCTATGTGGGATGACTCGTGTTCGTTTCATATACTGCATTATTTTAAATCGCGTACGTGCCGTATGCGTTAGAATTAGTGACTTATTTGTTTACTTGTATTATATGGATTGTAAATTTCGCATTAAATAATTTTGCTGCAAAAGCGATGCGAGTAGTGGCTGCATTTACTAATATTTTATCGTAGACTCTAGTGTTTGTACCAAATCTTTATATGGGGAATGTATTGTAACTATAGTGTCGCTGCGCGTGACGTTTTTATTAGGTGTTTTAGTTTTACGTGATCGGTGATTTTGTCAATTATTATTTTGATTTTATCTTGTATGTAGAGCGTAATGGTTTGCTTTAGATATCGATAATGTTTCTTGCGTTCCATATCAAGTAGAGTAGTGTGGGCGTGTCCCATTTTTAACGAACATACAAACATTTATGCTGTGTTTAACTACTATATTCGTATTAATTAATGGGAGTTTTTTACTATGTAGATATTTACGTGTGTAGGGCGCGGTGTTGGACTACTTGTATAGACGTAGTTTCGATAATATTAAACGAAATATAAAAATATCTAAGAATTTTATAAACATTTAGTACACACTAATAAACAGTTAGCGAGTGTAACACATGTATATTCACGTTAGATAGATGGAAATTGTTATTAAAACGTAATTATTGTTCTACAAATTAATGCAATTATTTTGCTACTGCAATTGTTTAGTTTCATGTGTTTAGTGACACTCGATTTTGCTGTGTAGATGCGCGTCGGTCATTCGTTGGCTGTTTCTGACAATGAAATATAACTCTTATGTGCTACACAATGTGTACGTCTCTTTTTTACGTGTACCGTTGAGTTCCAAGCGATCGGTATGTTGCTGGCCGCCGTTCGTTCTTTAAGTATTACCTCATATCGTACAGTCTGGGACTTTAATCTCATTCTATCGCGTTTAGTCCTTAGTACAAATATTTCGAATTAGTATGGCAATGAACTAGTTGATACCATTCCATTTCCATTCTAATTCGTTAACTTGTAACTAGCGACTAAATTAAGTCCAGTTGGTGACGTCTCATGCAAATGGTGCCTTTAGTTATTTTCGCCCTCAGTTCTGTTCCGCGACTTTCCTACATGTTCCCGAGTTATCGAACGCCACGACGACGCCGCATTTATTTTAATACCTATAATTTTTAACGAATAAAATTTACTTTTTATGACAAGACTATATTATGTTAATTTTATTGTATTTTAGTGAATTAGCTTTGCTGGTTGACAATAATCTTATGTTTAGTTTTATCACTTACGGTTGTAGATCGGTAGTGCATTGTATTCATTTTACTCGTATTCGATTCGGTCTAAACATACCAATGTAGGTATCTAAATATTGCAGTGACTACGCTAACATCGCGGGTTTTATGTGTGGGGCATTCAACAGTTTTCCAATTTTCATTGACTGTATAATACATATACGAGCTATATACATCTTCATTTTGTCTAAGAACATTGCTATCTATGATTATTGTATTTCTAAAATTATCAAGCTTATGAGTATCTTTCATGATAACTGTATATGTGGTATAGTTCTGCTTATAAGAATACTTTCAAACGTACTATCTAGAAATCAAATCGAAAACATCCGTGAAATTAGTGTTTTGATCTAGCGTCGCGTGTAGAGCATGTCAGGCTATCTCTGCTAAATAATTGACCTCATCATTTGCACAATATGTGAGCATGCCAGAATGTTACATAGTTCTGCACTGATACATTCCGGGTGTCTGTAAATCCAGGCGCAAGGAGACTAATTGGAAAGCTGTTAATCCTTAAAAATATTTTTTTTTGCTGTAGTATTTTAAATTCATTTAATCTTTCACTTTATCATTGTATAATACTTTTCTATTATGTTTGTATCTTAGTTCTACTTACCCTAATAAAGTCTGTGTTTACTATATTTTAATTAAAATGCTAAGTAATTTGGTTTGTTAAAAGAGTTTGTTCAAATGCCGTTAATTAGTCTACTCCCTGCAATATTTAGTGCACATGCACCTAATAGCGAGATGTTGATTGAAATATTTAATAAATAGTATCCACTGATATTTCCATTATGTATTGTCATAATTTTGCTATAGGTTTTAAAAAGAATTAATATATTGTAATATTGATTAAGATATCGTACAAAGAATTTAAATTTATTTCTTACCTGTATATAAATGCAGTAGACATATATTAATCTAAAGTTTTCGAAAGGATAAAGTCCGAAACGAGGCTGTTAAACATAGAATCAAATTAGACATGCACCTATCTTGCGTGTTGAAATGTTTTTGTTTAACATAACAACATCGACAATCAAAACTTGTTTATCAAATTTATTTCATTTCGAAAATATTGCGGTAATAACGCTAACTTTTATGCATCTGTAAGGATGTTTGATTACTTTATAATAATATTAACAGAAAGAAAATAAAAATTGCCTCCTATCAAAAAAAAAATATTTCATCGAGAAATGTAGTAAATAATCAAAGGAGACGTAAACCCTCAAATGGGTGCAAATGAATTGCTGTTTCTGATGAAATCACATGAACCACAACAATATTCTTGTTTAATGGAAAATCTTTACAAAATTATTAAACAATCATTTAAAAGATTTATAGTACAAATGCTGAAGCAGGAATGGGTACAAGAAATGAAGCTGTTACCCTAGCACTATAGATTTAGTAATATGGTATACACATGGACCTATGAGTAGAAAAGCTAATACAATTATGCACTGCATGCGCTAAATAGGTTCCGATCCGACCCCGTCGCGGTAGGCGGGGCTGTATTTAGCCATTCACCGTCATCGTTCGGTGTTTTTCGATAATTTTCGTAGTGGGCAGTGATTTCAAACACTCGCTTGCCCTCCATTCCCTTTATCCCGAAAAATGTCACCGACAAAGGAAATTCAGCTACGGATATATTCTATTTTATTCATAATATACACAACATTTCGTATTAGGTGCATGTCTAGACGAGCGAGATAGCCTCGCTAGAGGCTAGTCATTGATCTCTTGCACCCTCCCCCCACTATGGCCACCCCACGGCGGGCCGATAAGGTCGCCGCACACCTATCGCATATTGTTAGTTACGGACTTTTGGGGTTTATTTTATAAGCGTATTAACGATGGAATGTTAACATATTTTCTATATTAATAATACTTTTTTTAGTTCGTAAACATCAGCTTGAAGTGTCGTTTGGAGTTTGCTTTTTGTTTTAAATCGACTGAAGGAAGAAGCATACATCAGTACCGGCGAGCCTCGAGGTGTCGGAAGCATATCACGTTCATATTTTTATCATGGTTAGAGCATCGAGCACAGGAACCTTTGTAGAGAGGTTATTTAATTTGTTCCAACAACAGCTCTCAGTCGTTCCACTGATTTTAGACTTTTAGTTTTTGTTATAGTCTGGACGCATTTTCACCGCATATGTGCTCAAACTTTGAACACCTTATTATACGCGCTTACATAGTTAGGAGCTTTTATTACTAATTCCACTGCCTTCGTAGAAAATATGATAGCTAGAGCGCGCAACTTTATACTTACGAGCTTCGAAAAGCAGCTTATTTGCGCCGAAAATGCGCTGTCACATGCACACAGGTCCAGAGTTTATTCTTTCATGTTCCAGACGGAGCTACAATTCAGCGATTATCTGCTATTTGTACATTTATTATACTCTTATCCCAATAACATAGAACACTCACCACGATATAGTAAATATTAATGAAATTAAAATATTTAATGTATGACAGATAAAATATAATCCAGATATATAAGAGCTACAACAGACACTAAACCAAGAAGCAAAATTTCAGTGTTTCAATTGATTTGATTCCATTTCACTGTCACTGTAAATATAAGTACATATTATAATGTCCATTGTTATCTGAAACGGGGTATGATAATCGCTGACGATTATGCATTGTCCTACAAAACTATACAGGTCTCTGTGCTCGATGGGTTGCGGACGAATCGGTACGGAGCATGACGGTGATGTCTCTATCTAAATCGTACTAATTGAATGAATCAGATATGATTTCGACGCGATGGTTGTATGTTTCCGCTTTTATACGCACTGAGTTACACCACACGCATATTATACTTTGTAAAGAACATTTGCGCACGTTACAAAACATGCGATGATATTACTCAGTGCGTAAGAAGAACCTATCGAGAAAGTGGTGGCCACATTCTGAACAAAATAATATGACCGTACAAGCAACAAAATAATTCGTGTACCGTTCGTCTTTTCTAAAACATACGTCCAAAAATATCCATATTTCGGTGGACAAACAGACAAAACTAACCTTTTTTTGGTTATTAAACAATACGATCTGCAACTTATTATACATTTTTTAATTTTATATCATCAATCTGTATAATTGTAATATCGGATACCTACTGTAGAACTCTAATATGGTTCTCAGTAGATGAATTCTCAAAAGAGTTTTTATGCCTGTGCGAGGTCAGGGCCCAAAATAATATTATATTTAAATATTGTAACTTGTTAATTCGCAGACTTGTATTGCTAGCATTACATAAGTGTTAGTTGTACAATCTGTCTTGGTAATTTGGACAAAAGCGGTTATTAATAAATGCACAATTTTACAGATAGCTTAACCCACAGATAAATATACAATAAATAGTAAATTATAATGTGTATTAGATGCAAAATTAATATGAAATCAAATGTCGCTGTTTACTACATTGACAATATAAGAAAGACCGAGCGTGCACACAGACGAGTGTATAAAAACAGCGCTGTGATTGGTTAGTGCTTCCCACATATGGACGTAGGTCTTCAGCATTGACTACAATTCATAAGTTTTCGGGGGTAGACTGAGAGGTAGGACCCACGTAGTTGCAGGACTACGTAGGGCCTCCCTCTCTGACAGTTTGTTAGCTGCAAGGTGCAAAAGGGTCGTTGACCACCGCAACAGCTATATGACGCGAACCCTCGCAGTTAAGTGGTCGATTTGAAGGTCAAATTATTGGTTCACATTTGAGTGCGCCCTCTACTTTCCCGATGTAGTGTCTCGGTGCGTGATGGACCATTGAAACCAGTCAGCGCTATGTATATGGGGCATGTTGGCGACACATCGGGTCGTACGTACACCTACAGACGCACTAATGTGACTGTGATTTTACTCATTATTGTTAGTCGGAAACTAATTATACAATTTGGGTTGTTGCAATAAAATTTTTACTTCTTGTAATAAAATTATTTGAATTTTGTTTGCGAAGCAGGCTCGCTGAAGTATGCCCCGTGTATATGTATATTTAGTTGTATGCGCACGCAATGTCTAAGTCGAGCGCCCAATGTATTCCTCCCTTGAGGTTATGTCGACAATAATATATTAATATTTTGAAATATAATGTACAAATACTCCACGTTTAAGATGTGAACTAATTTTGCTGTCATTGATTAGTGTTCTGTCACAGGTCGCCGGCGCCGGCGCGGCGCGGTGTTCCAGCGCCGCGCCGCGCCGGTACATTGTTCTGATCCACTGTGATTATTAACTATATTTTATTCATTAATTATCTTATGGGATATATTTCATTAGTTTTAACGTTTCCTTGTAACATTAACTGCAGTACCCGCGGGTACCGCTCGAGTGCACATACATTGATGGGTATTCGTGTTTTAATTTAGTATAGTGCCTTGTGTCAACACAAGTGGATTCATTAACAATGTTTTAAATTCGATATGTGGGTAATCAGGGATATAGCACTGATGTTGCTTAAGTTTTCTTCAATGATAATCAAATAGTTATTATTAGAGAGCAAATTGTAAATAAACATCCAGATATCCCTTTTTATTTTACTTTTATTTTATCCTCTTCCCTCATTCCCGTTTTTTAGTTATGTTTGGCGAGTGCTGTTGGCCGGTCTGCGCGTGCGCACCGCTAGTGATCCTCGCTCACGGTGACGTCACGAGTGCTCCATGCGAGCTGTGGTTTGTCGGAGTGGCGTGTTCTGCATTGCGTGCCACAAACAATGTCCACGTCGTAATTTAGCTATTTATTAATTATGCTCGAAGTGTAATGAACTATTGAGTGATATGACAATGGACAATTTTATGTTTGAATTTAGGAACATCCCAAATTTACGGATATAAGTGTTCAATGGTTTTTATCTTTAATAAATTACCAGTCATGAAATTAATTTTAAAACAATTTTCTGACAACCGAACTTTTATATCGTAGTTAGCTATCTTTTTATTAGTACCACGCAATATGTAAAAGTTAATATAACGACTCACTGCATCTAGACACACCTCGCCCAACTTAGTAAGAATTATATGTTCTACAAATGAGGACTGATTTCTAACAATAATGCAGTGATGTTAGTGATTGAAGGCAGCTATGAACCACAGCTCTGTGTGGACGGATTACTTTGGCCACTTCGCCGCTTACTGTAGTCAATAGAGAGGCGCGATCGCCTGAGCTGCTGTCTTGACAATAACCCAGTGTCAGACAATAATCATTCTTATTATTTGCCTTTTAGTAGTATTTTTTGTTCGCCCTTATTAGTGTCATAGTTTCTACGTATTGTATAATAAAATAGCCTCTAGGGGATTATATAGACGAGCAATCGCCACTGCCAGTGCAGTGACGTTCACAGAGTATATTTGAATATCTCAAATTAAATCATAAACATTTTTTTTTCTATAACATATGTTCTAACGCACAAACTACCATTTCGTCGGTTGATAAAAGAAAGCCATATATAGTAGGTAGTTTTATTTTAACGACCGACAAATAAGCGTAATTCGGAAATCAGGTCTGAAATACCATAATTGCATTATTTGCATAATTACACTTTTTCACAACGTTATTTGATATTACATTATAGAAAAAATATTACAGGCATTATTTTTCAGAATAGATACTGGAACGTTAGAAATTTTAATAACAATATACCTATCGGAACCTAACTTAGGTAAATGTTACTGCTTCTGTATGTGTCAAGGCGGAAAAACTATCGAGAGATTAGCGTATTTAATGGAACTTTTTCAATAATAAAGTTAATATTATCACAATAATATTCATATTTACGATATTTGAATTAATACTTTTAATGTGCATAATATCGAGCAAATGATTGCATACGTGTACCGCTTTATATATCCATTCAGCATGTCTGATATTTCTGTGGAATGCACGAGTGAATAGAATGAATTAATAGTTTTAATACCGTTGTCTTTTTTACCGATCTTAAATATTGACTGACTGTTATCAGCTAAACCTTTCAGTAGTTAAGCACTTTTAATGCTAATGAATTTTACGAAGCAAGGGAAGCTATGGTACAGTATATTTATTAATGTCGATCGAGTTATTAGAACGTTTATAATATTTAATGTTTCATGTTGCACTCATTAGGAATAAGACTTGGAATGTGAGCGAACGAGCAACAACAAATTGAATTTACTAAAGCACGCGCTCGCAGTGATCAACAAATCTGCAAAGAACACGCAAATATTAAATAAATTGTTGATTTATTGATCGGTGCAATGTCTTCCTCGGACACTGTGCGTGCATCCTTATATCGTCGCATCCAGCCCCCCGAGGTGATGTGGGAACAAGTGGCTAACTGGTGTATTCTAAGATTTAACCCTCGTAATTACTAAAGTCTGATGTCACATGTTGGTAGTCTAGTTAACGTGCTGCTAACCTAGGCTTTACTTTTAGTGTAACTTTATATATTCAACGTTCGATATCTACCTACTAGGTAACTATATGTGTGATAATAACAATAAGCTTTCAACTAGATGAAGTACAATGAATTCTAATGACTTACTTATAGGCCAATGTTTATAAACATTATTTTTACACGTCTATTAAAATAAATGTGATTATGTCTGTAGCATGTAATGTTTTAGATAATCGCAGTCCAGTGTCTAGATAATGTCTCGCTTCGATCGTCATGTCGAGTACAACACGTCTCGTGACCTGCGTGTGCCCCGAACGTAGATACGTTCGTGGCCAGGGTTCAGGTGCATCCCGTAGTTCTAACACATCTGTCAACAGCTTCTTGTCCGTCACCGGGATGACAACTTGGAGTATAATTTGGCTTATCGAGCCTTTTTACCAAAATGTTTTGCCGTCCAAGATCCGTACTGTGGTACGCCAGACAGCTGGACTGTCCTTAGTTTCTACATGTTTAAAGTTCTCCGTTTTAACTATAATCGCATACTTCGACACCAAACCGACTTATTAATTGAATTAAATAGATGTCTAAAATATTTTATATTTATCTAGAGCTTATAGAGTGATTAGGGCTGTAGTTTTTTTAAAATGACAGTGATTTGAATGGTGCGTTTTTGGCTTGAGGCTGTTACGTCTTTCACGAGCCCGTTTACAAAATAACCTTATGGCGATAATTCACCCCCGCTAGCTGTATTAGAGATTGGACAGAGAAAACCGTGAAGACGTCACTCTGATCGAATATTTTAACCATTTCAGTGTAGTAAGTATGTTTACGAGATTACTGCAGCAACGGCTCAACATTCAAATCGCTGTACCCAAAAGAATATCAGGGATGTACTAGAGGTAGTCGTCGGCTTTTAACTTAGAAACTTTATCAAAGATTTATACAAGCTATGGGTGTAGTGTTATCTGCGTAGGGATAGGTATATATGTCTACATTTTATCAGTGAGTTACTCTTAAGATAACGAGGTCTGGCGAGAGTAAGCCGTCTCGGCGACATGATTGTTTTCAAACAGCTAGCCGAATACGTCCTCTGCACACGTTTCCAGCTCGTCGATTGCATAAGTAGGCACCTATTTGTGATGCATGTTACACAGTTTTATCATTCTCTAAACAATAGGACCTCGTTGTCGCATGCACCACTACCAATTTTGATAAACTAAGATTTGACGCCATTTTGTAGGCTACTCAAATATTTTATTATTTCTATATTTATGTGGTTTCTATGTCCAAATTATTCGACGTTTGCTGTCTTCTACGTAACATTTCATTAAGGTAATATTAGCGTCCAAGTGATATTCTATCTGTCGTGGTAAGGCTGCGCGGTAGCCGCGCGGTGGCCGGCCGGTCATTGCCAACTACCTATTTTATGCTAGAATAGATCCAGTAACGTAGGATTACGACCAAATTAGCGTAATTTAATATATCCTAATACACAAATGGTTATTACTAAATAAGTAATGTTATATGCTACCTACGATTTAGCACTGATAGTTTGGTGATCGTGACTAAGGGAAAATTTAAAGTACAAATTTATCAAACATCCCGCAGTCTTGATGCTTTAAAGCTCTTTCCTTATATACCTACTTAGAATTATATATGAGAAAGAAATTGCATTCAGATTATTTGTAAAGTGTTTCGAAAGTTATAAATGTTGTAGTATATAAAATTCTTCAGTAAAATTATGCATTTCATTTCAATCGATAAAAATCTTAAAATAATTATTAATTTTTGTTATATTATATAACTATTAACCCCACGTGTAAATTATTTAATAATCACTTACTTATATATGTACTAGATTCGTGGTAGTAGCTAAATATCGGTGACAGGATCACGTTTTCGAATTAAACCGTAATTTATAACAATTGATGTGCCTAAGTGTAATACTCTATTATTGTAATTGTATATAATTGTATAGTTATTGTATTTATTACAAGTCTCCGGATCGAGTCGTGTGACGTCAGATGCCATGCGTGTCGAAATAAACAAACCTGTATACTTTGTGCACCTGCCAGCAGTGTTACCGCTCGTCATTATTACTAAAATGTATTTCGAGACAATAAATTCTTTTTGCATTAAAAACTAAGTTTTATAAACGTTGCACGTTTACTTGCTAATAATAATGTTGGGGATCTATTTATATGCCTAACTTCTTTTGTGAACTTAACACTGTACTAACAATTTAAATATTTCCAATCAAACGAGTAATTTTCTATTCGAGTAGATATTCTTTTCCTTTGTGCCACTCGTGAATTATTGTAGACACGTAGTTTGAAGTGTTCTTTATGCGCAACACTTTTATTTATGCCACTTTTATGATAACTCATATCATGTAAAGCGAAGGGTAGCATCTCAGCGATTAGGTTGTGACCGAGGACTAATTTCGGTACGTGTTGAAAGTTCTACTGCAATGTCAGTTAAATTACTTGCACAATAATTAGGGCTGCCAAATTTATATTTAAAGTCTTTGGATATTTGTGCATAAACAGTATTGCAGTAATTTAGCTTTGTTAGCCTGGCAAAATGCTAGAGTTCGATAACGTTCAACTTGTCTCTGATCAGATTGATTTCGCGTATCGGATGTATAATGCGTCGATTACATAAGATTGTCGGGCTTAGTAGGAATTTTAGTAAATAAATCTTTTTTTTTTTATGATGTACAGTTCTCTCTGTCTACCCCGCAGAGGATCGACTTGAAGATATAGATAGATATATTTTTTTCGATCTGGTACCATCCCCCGGTGCCATATCCACGACTTGGGCAGGGGAAAAAAATTAAAAATGTTGCATTGTCTCCTGTAGCCCCGTTGTGTGCGTTGGGGAGGATAGCACAGGTCAAGTATCCTTGCCCGTATACGAAATATGTATACTAAATTTAGGCTTATGACACCGACCAATTACTAATGTTATATAAAATGTACAAACCTTTTATAATCGTGAATCAATATGTGAACAAAGATACCTACTACCATGAAAAATGTAAGATAAAAAATACATTTTACGGTCTATCAAACTTTTAATAGAAGTGAGAAGCTGCTAATAAGATTATCTTCATTTGTGGAATCGTAATTATGATCAGATTTATGATTTATAGCAGCCGTATTGCCTTTTGTTTTGTTAAAAAAAATGTATTATAGAGATGGTAGCTTATAATATTTACCCAAAAAATCTTAGAAATTCAATCTTTATGTCGGATAATCGATAAATGACGAGCTTGATGGTGCAGTAGTTAGTAACGCTTCTTTGACACCAAAGCTCGTGGGTTCAGATTCCCATGCGGGACAAACATTAATTTGCATGAACATGTCTATGCATCATAAGTATGTATTTACCGTAATCATTATTTGTCGAGTACCGATAACAAAAGCATGGATTACTTTGGTACTAGATGGCGCTGTGTAATTTGTCCGGCAGTATTTATTTATTAATCTCTACAGATTCTGGTATAATTTGAAGGACGTTGCCTCGATGATCGATACCTCGGTGTCTTTCCCTCGACGGTTTACTGCTTTGGTAACACATTACCTAATATTATTTTTCGTTAGTTCCATTGAATATCTCATAGCTTTATGCGATTTACCATGTAACATGTCATTGTGTTAATGGCAAAATCTGCTCGGTAATTTTACCACTGTCATATTGAATCCAAATTTTTATCTTTAAATTTGATGCAAGCAAATCAATTTTTGTCAAGCGATCATTAGTTACGAAATAATTTAAATTGTTATTCTCTTTGTTTTAACCACTTATATTGAAAATAAAAAATAATATAGGTAGTAAATAATAGGAAGTTTGCCATTCCGTGATCACAAAATTACATTGGTTTGATATTGTTATAGGTATATCCGGTCCACTTGATGTAAAGCAGTTACCGTAGCCTATTAACGCGTGTAATATATTGAGTATCACTCGTGCGATGCCTCTTCTGCTGTTTACACAGCAACTCCTTAGGAGCTTACTGGTGACCTCACTCACGCACAGGAACAACCCTCTAGGGAGTTTTTGGGCTGCGGTTTTCTGTGAGGTGGAGCTACTTCCCCAGACGGGCTGCTTTGTTGCGCCCTACCTGTCTTAAATCATCCAGACCAAGACAAACAGACATGTTCATGCACGCAAATGTTTGCCTTGTGTGTGAATCGAACCCACGAGCGTTGGTGTCAAAGTCGCGTCTTTCACAACTGAGCCACCGAGCCGAGACCGAGATATATGTCAATAGTAATGTCAACTAGTAATAAAAAAATTTGAAATAATAAATTGATTGCAATTTGTTTTATAATAAATACCCCCTCTACTTACACTGATCCCTCTCTATCTCGTTATTATTACAAAACATAATTACATGATAATTTCGGATTTTTAAAAGCGTATTAGCACTACTACACCCGTGTGTCTATCACGGTGTACTAAGAATTACATTTGAATTCAAAGCGAAAGAAATGATTATATGTACTTACAACATTTACTATGGAAGAAACTACATCGAAAAAAGCCTTCCCCATACGAAAGTGATCTAAGAGATTTATCTAACATTTTATCAAAGACTCCCAATTTCGAAAGGCCAATCTCATCAAAATCATGCAAAAAGTTAAACATTAAAAAACTATAGTTTTTATGAAATATGTAATACTAGTAGACATCATCGTGAGCTTTGAACCACCAGCCTGTATAAGGTACCGAATGAGACGGGGGTCAAGTAAGGCTTGAAACGCTGTGATCGCTTGTAACCACGTAAACCATGGCAGACGAACGATAGTCCAAACCTTCTAGTATAAATAGGAGTGTTGCGTATAATGCTAGTGGCTTAGATATTAAAAGTTTTCTAGCACGCCAAAAAGACCTTTTGCATTATATCCAGTTATAGTCACTGTTTAATTGGGTATTTTTAATATAGTGTACTTGTACGGTAGCGACGCCGGCCAGTGCGGCGTCTGGGTGTACTAATGGTAAAGTGTATCTCTGTATCATCCATACTCGCTGTACACGAATAAGATGGGTAACGTAACCGGGTAGTTGTGTAGACTTGATTGTGATATCAGTAAACATTTTCATACGAGCATCCAAATTGTTGTTTTATTAAATAGGCACTTCACTATCTCCTACCCTACCTACCTATATAATAAATCCTATATACCTACCTATATATATCTCCTACTAATTCAACTATTTATAAGACCTACAACTACTGCACAGTTAAGATTCTTAATCTTCTGTAGACTTATGGCAATTTAAAATTTAGGATGACACGTAAGAACAAAATTAGTATAGTTTGAGACGGTATTCTATAAGCCATATGACATCTGAACCACAATTTTCACAAACGAAATTATCTGTTCAACGGCCAAACATAAACCGATGTTGATTGATAGATTTCGAGACTGACCATTACATCTCACTGCCCAGGGCCAAATCAACCTTGGGCATGCAGGTCATACATAGGTTATAGCAACGCAGATCGATGGAGCGGCAAAGAAGGTACTAGATTCGGTATCCTCTAATGCACTCTAATCTAACATCATGAACTTTCCTATATGGCTGAATCTCAAATCAGAGACGTACGGAAATTTTATATTCAAAATATTGTTCAGCTATTTCGGCGGGCCAACGAAATCCGCGTGGAGAGAAGACTAAATTCGATATCAAAAATAAAACTCAACCTCACAACATTTCTATATAATAGTGCTGAATTTAATTTATTTACAGCCGTGCGCTCATTTCGCTTTCGTTACATCAATATTATGGAAGCACAGTAAGCGTCAATATGACGGAACATGATTTTCTAGTTCAAAACATTGCACATCTGGTCCTTTGTGCTACACTGTGTGATGATATTCGTACCCGTAACATTTATACCTCTTGAAGCAATATCTATCACTATGTCAAAAGCTTTGTATCGTTTCTTTGATATCATTGAGGTATCAGGCGCGCCGCTGAGAGTTTTCAAATACCGGCACTCCAGAACATGGTGGTACGGTGTATGTGCTACTATATACCCATGTATTTACAGTTGTGTAAAATTAAACTTATACTAAACGCTGGGCCCGCAATTTGAATTCATGAATTTGCTGGCTATGCATATAAATCGTAAAAAATCCTGTAAAATCAAATGTGGGAACAAGTAACCGAATATGCAAGTTTCAGATATGTAACCTAGGCCTATGTCTGGTATTGCTAAGGGGAAAAATAGAATCTAGTCTACTCCTACCATATTTCTTCTGATTAAATTCGTTGTGTGTGAGTACCGTTACTAAGACAGCCATAGATTTACTCCTGGATACTGCATACGTGGTTGCCACTGTGTGTCGGTCTTAAATATATAGTTTATGAAAAAGAGAATATTACCATAGATAATCTTATTATGTACTTACCTATGCCGTACGGCGGATATTGACCACCAAGTGTTTATGAAAGCCGCTTCTCATAAGTTTTTTTCGTTAAATAAAGTTTAGCCGCGTGGCTAGTGTATACACGTCAAGTGCATTGTATATGTTTGTTTGGCACCCGGCGATGTATAAAAATTATCTGATGCAAACAAAAAGAAGCTTGTCCTGCATGGTTGTTTATCAATTTTACAGCCAAAGTTAACATCGCTCGTACTTAGTCCCCACTGCCCGAACTCTAACGAGAGGTACCATAAACTTAATAACGTCGACGGAACCCACCTGGAAAGACACCTTCTATTTACCTTCAGAAGACCACTGACAAGTAAGGATTCCCTGACATTTAGTACCTAGGATTTAGTAAGTAAGGTGAGGTAACTAAAAAGTAGCAGTAACAACAAGCGATAAATTATTGCCTGCCTTGGGCACTACTGAAAAATACGTACATACTTGAGCATTTTCATTGGTTTGGTTTTCAATGTAGATACTCGGCTAAGTGCAGCTAAATTTTTATTCTTTGAACTTTCTACCGTTCTTAATTTAATTATTAGTTATAAAAAAAAAACAGCACTCATACTGAAGTAAGGGTGTGTTCTATGTAGTTAAATATAATACACAGAAAGGATAAGTATGCGGGCAATGTTGCTCGTGTCTTCTTCTCTTCTGGGGGGTTATCAGTATCACATTGCTTAGGAAAGTCATATTCAAAGTTTTCATTCAGATTCCATACATTGAGATAACTTTTCGATTTTGATTTAAACGTTTCCGGCTCTATGTGAATAGCCCTGCAGATCTCCACACGAGACGACATTGGCAATATTCGTACAAACAGTTGTCTGTTCCATCTCATTCATGCATCTATATTTTTTTTTTGATAATTATATTTAAAT
The DNA here is from genome assembly GCA_947507595.1 of Pyralis farinalis. Taxonomy (NCBI): domain Eukaryota; kingdom Metazoa; phylum Arthropoda; class Insecta; order Lepidoptera; family Pyralidae; genus Pyralis; species Pyralis farinalis. Next base: position 9,104,709 of record OX382258.1, on the reverse strand, counting down.
TATTAGGTACCTATTGGATTTTATGTTGGATGCCTATTGGATTGGATATTGCCTTCAACGGGGAAGCAACTTAGTTAAATGATGTAGTCTGAAACTTAACTAAGAAAGTCTGCTTCTTGTTGTTAAAAATAGAAATACTCATTAAAAAGTTTTTTAAAGTTGTGGAACTGATAGTTGCCTGATTGTTTAAATAAAGCGAATTTAATGAGTAGCCAAAACGTTAAGTACATTTTTACCTGGGTATTTGTCTAAGGTTTATATTTGGTTTCAGATACGTATCCTTTATTTTTTCCGATATTAGATTTTTGACACCTATCCACATGGGTTTAGTCTGTATAGCAAACATGCAGTTTTTGAAAAAGATGAAGTAAATTATACTTACTCTTGTAGTAAACACCTTAAATGTCAATTTCGGGTCGCCGAGTCAGGCAAACGATCGTCCGGCGACTGAATCCTCGTATACAGGATAGTTGTACTTAGCTGGTATATTTTTGATCCATTTTTTTATTGGCGTCAAAATCTTGAGATCGTAGGCCAATCCAAAACCCCCATGGTATTTTGGATTGGCCACCTACTTCAAGATTTTGTTATGACCGAAAATACCTCTCATTGAATTTGTTATCGTATTTTTCAAATATTATAAGCAAAAATCGGCTAGACGTAGCGCGTTATCTACGCCTGGTGATAAAGTAGCAACCTGACATAAACCTAGTGGTAGCCTCACTCGCATTAACACAATGAGTTAAGAATGTTAATATTCGACTGTGGTCAAATAATAACTAAGGTAATCAAGATAAGGTTGAGCTAATACTTCTTTCTGTCATAATTCATGTGCAAATCGGCAGTGTGCACCTTGTTACTCCAGATTAAATATTTTATACGTCAGGTGTACAAGCCTATGGACGCCTATAAACACTTACAATACATGAAGTATCTTCCTGTGCATTCCCATTCCTGCTACTACCGCAGCAACTCCTCAGGAACCTTTGTAAGTAGGCTCCTGAGGAGTTGCTGCGGTAATCACTCACTGGCCGGAAAAACCAGGGAGTTATTTCGTTGCGGTTATCTGTGAGGTGAATAATATCTGGTGCTTCCCCAGAAAGCCTGCTTTTATACGCTCTACTCTCTTTATTTTTTATACCTTGATTTTGTATCGTAACAAACGTCAAATAGACTCGTTATAGGGACTTGTCATTGAGTGATAACATTTAGTCACACTAATTAGTCATAAACATGACGTCTATTACGCAAAGGCGTGTCCAGCAGTGGGATGAATGTAATATGTCGTTCCTTCATTTCCTGGGATGTGTGAATGTATTTCCTTGTGCAACAGCCGTAAATCCTCTGGGGCGGGGATTTCAGAAATAAAAACAACAAAATTATCGTAAGCTTCTTTTACTAAATGTAAGTTGTTTATACATTAGAAATATTATATTATGAACTTGATATACTATAGAATTAATTAGTTCTCGAATATTTACAACGGTAAATCGCTATCTGCGTTGCTATTGTTTACAGGAAAAGTTCTCTTGTGATTCATTAAGTTGGTAAGTACAAAGTAGAGAGATATAACAGTAGGAAGACTAGCGCACTTACGCTTTTCTTGACATAATGCCCAACGCTCGAGTTAGTAATGTTCTCAGTTTGTAAGTCCCACACAGCGAGCGAACTTCGCTTAAAATACTATACTTACGCTTTTCCGTGTCTACTTTTTTCTAGCGTTATCCTGTCTAATAATCTTAATAGAGACCAGGTTTTTTTTTCTGTACGTGTTTCCCAAAGTCATCCTATTATATTATATGTCTACTGAGGTATGGTCTTTACGGAAATTAGATATATTAGAAAATTAGTTAAACTGGCAATGAGGATATTAATTGAACATTTTATACATAGATATAAGAGAGATCCAAGAGAACTTTGTCGTGTAAAATGGACGTAATAGCCTACATTGTCGCATAGACCGTTTTTGAACTCAAACCAAATAACTATTCGTACTCTACAAGTATTGAAAGAATATATTGTTATTTGGCACGATTTAAAAATATTTTATATCGCCTCTACGGCTTACACATACAACACATACAATAATTAAACATACACATATAAGTAGTTATTTTTGTGTATCCCTTACAAACAACGAGGGCCCCCTTTCATAAATTCACATGTTGCACGTATATACAGTGCGCGGGGGCCCCATTTACATTTTCCGTATATTTGCATACTTTCCAAACCCATACATTTACTCAAACTTACAGAAAGACGCCCCTTCCTACGCACACTAATCCACAATAAACGAAATAAAATAAACTGATGTATTAAACTGTCTCTCATTCAACTCAGGGATAAGGTGTTATTGTAGTTACCGCGTGCGTAACTAACATTATTTTAAACAAAAATATTTAAATATGATATTGCGTATATTTAAATTATGTACTGAGATCATATTTAATACATCACAGGTGTTATAAAGAAAAATATAAAATTAAAATTATAAAATAGAAGTTGTTCTCGCTCCGCGAACTCACCTCGAGTTCGCAGTAGAACTGCCCAATAATTTCACACCGCGAATGGTTTCCGATATAACAATATTGGACAGAGAAATAAATAACAATTTCTATATTAAACATTTTTGGTGTTATCTCTCAAACATAGGCAAATATCCCAAGTTTAAACAAAATCAATTTCGAACTTTCATACGTTGCAATCTGCAAATATATTTAAATCAATGATTTCCATAATCATTAAATCTCAATTATTAATATTAGTCTGACATTCAACAAATTTTACATTGTTAAGATACACATAAACAATATTCTTTCTTCAATATCTCGTATTTGAAAGATATATCTCGAGAACCAATATTTTGCATCGGTTTGAGAGATAACATCACCACATAATTCATATAATAATCGGGAATACCGTCAAAATGTTATACCTATAAACATGCTATAAATGAAACTTTCGTAGACGTCAAACATAGCAACAGTACCGTAAAAATAACTCTCGTTCGTCAAATTATTAAAGTTCATTTCAAATTTCATTAAGTCGAATCGTACTGACCTAGTACTTTGGTTGGCACCAAGTAAAACTAAGACTACACGCTGTAGCATCAATACGTAACATACACAATGTACGTAATAGTTATTATGAAGTATAATCATAAGTTTTACACCTAAATAATGAATGAAAATGATTGATGTTTGTCTTTTGAGATTGGAGACCGCGACCCTTCGACCTAAAACCGATGAAAATAATTTGTACTTTTTAATAAAGGGCCGCAGTTCGGAACCGAATTATTGTAAAGCGTTGTAATCCAACAGACATTAAACATGAATATTTTGCACAAATTACGACTAACCTCTTTAGATATTCCATAAAAAAAAACAATCGTCAAAATTCATAAAGATATAATCATTAAAATACAACAACAAAACAAAATACGCTAGGCATTTGTAGGATCAAACACAAATACTCAAGTGTCTGTTAAAACTGTAGTCAACGTTTAAAATTAGCAAAATTGATTTTGATGTTTAGTCAAAATCAATGTATCGTATTTGAGTATTTGTATTTCACTTACTGCTAACTTCTTGTTCAGTGAGAAGATGTCGATCACGCGCTTGCCTCTATCAGAAAGATAAGGACGTAATCAAAATGCTCCTTTTGAAGAAATGAGTCAAAAATACCACGGTTTAGTTGAAATCTCATTTCGACCAAACGTAGAATTTCAAAGACATTTCTGTTGTGAACCTTCTGTATATAGACACACTATTGACTGCAAACGTGGAAATAAACGGATTCAAACCTTAAAGTTAATTTCGAAAACCTTACTTAAGTGTATAACTACGTTTAATATAACTTAATTTATATACGAAAAGAGATCATAATAACTTAAAATTAATGTCGTAATATATTATAAATATTGCAGTTTCAGACGGAAATGTTGGATACAGTTTGTAGTTAGCCAGTTGTGTGTGGAAAGTGATATGTGATGCGTTAAAAAGGGAGACACACGAGAAGATATTATTCACCGAAACTATTTTAATACAGTGATTAACTTGTGTATCATTTCGTCTAAAATAAGTATCTATCCGAACATGTTCACGTCTATTTCTTCTACTTCAGATAAATCTGTGCTCACAAATTAGTAGCAATAGTCTGCTATCCATAAAAAATATATATCGTCTCGCGTATTTTATTTATTTTGTTGAGCCTGACGTTTCGAACGCTTTGCAGCTTCCGTGGTCGCAGGAAACGTCAGGTTCAACAAAATAAATAATACACGCGATACTTCCGTTAAAAATGGTTTAATTCAATGTGTAACAATCGCGATAACCTAAGACAATAATATATCGTCTAATCTAAAGCTTTAATTTGAATATCTGAGTGTGATTGTGGTATAGTCGCTCCTACGCTGATATGACCAATTTCAATGCAGTTTGAATGCTATAGTCTAATGGTTATGGTTCTTTATTGTTAATAATAAATAAGGCTTGAAAAATTGACGTTAATCTTGCCTTGACTTTTAGGCATGTCTGTTGAGCATAAACTTCAAGCGATGTGCAGTTCAGTTTATTGTTAGCAGCCGTTCAGCACGCCTATAAAATGTCTATTTACCTATTCCTTTTAAGTGACTGTCCCAATTTCAGGAAATGAATTGGAAAAACTAAATATCTCATCCTAACCTTACTATTCTTAGTTAATAGACGGTCTCTCCAAATCTTCGTGGACTTCGGCTAATCTCGTCAACTTTCCTCTTTCGTTCCAGCTTACCGCATTCGTGACCGGAAAATCGAAATATACATAGCTGTCGACAACTTCCCAATAACTACGTTACTTTATAATACGGCCATTGTTATTTTTTCGATCTATTATCATGATATCTATGATATCGATCTTCCTTGGGTAAAGGACAAAAAGCCGAGGAGTATAATAATTTTGAATGCCACGTTAGGATTGAATACTTTGTGGCTATGAATATGTGAGCTGTTAAACAGAAATTGATAACTATGTGATGTTGCAAGCTGATTCTTTGCAACACGTGTGTTGCTAAGAACCAGCTTGAAACAATAATGCTAAGCCATATAAATATGTTATGACACTTATGTCGTAAGTTAAAATAGTTCCGATGAATAAATTGAGTCCAGGGATATTGTTCAATATATTGAAGTAGGTCGTATGAATCTAGCAGACTAAATTAGTCTACTAAATTCATACAAACTACTGTCTGAAACCATCTTACAATTACTTAACAGGATTAAATCTGTTTTCACATAGTAAAAACATTAAAAATAAATTAAGAAAAAAATTTACAAATTGCTTTCGCTCCCGCGTTCACTGAACATGATAGATGTTAAACATGATCTAGCTGCCGAATAGGGTATTTCACTATTACAATCTCGTGACAAAGGTAAGGGTAAATAATGTGTGGTCACTTCACTACGGTCATCGGATGAATTATGTCTGAAATCATTAACGATTGGACCTTCTTCGCAATAATTTTAGCATTTTAATAAAGTGACCCAATTCTACAACAGTTTGTTCTAAACTTGTAATAAATAAGAAGTGAATAGTGTGCAGATTCAGTGTAAAACCTAGAGGACTTGCCACGATGGCTGATCTTAACCTGTCACAGCCTTAGGAATCAGACTGAAGCTCGTGACATGAAAAAAAGTCCTTGACCTTGAAAAGATTTTGACCAGTAAAGTACCCCATTGTCAAAAAATCCAGTTTTTACAATGTTCAATTCAAGCTAGACGTAGAGTAGATAAGCTGTTAAGCTAATGTCTAGCTGGAGCGCTTGAAGTGGGTTTGGGCGAGCCTCGCCACCTTCGGAGGACGAATGTAGGCGCCGTGCCCGCACTCGTGCTTGTGTGAATGGCCAGGAGACTTCTTGCCCGTGTTCGATAACCGCTTGCGGGGTTTCAGAAAATCTGGAACAAAGAGAATTAAAATTCAGTTCATGTTCAGAAAAGTAGTTTAGTTCTGGGGTCTGATTTTGCTATAAAAATTTCCTGTTCAAATTTTTCTAGTATTCTTACAGTTCATAAGCATACTGTAATAATCAAATCTTAACAATTCTATTTGCTATCAATTTCAGTTAAAATTACGAGAAATATTCTGCACATTACAACAGTGCTCATAAACTAAAGCCATCCATTGGGGTACATAATTCATGTTTAAATTGAATATAACTTTGTCCCTTGTATTTTCTTTCCCGTGTGTAATTTTTAAGACGCAAGTACACAGAACAATTGAAAAGTAATAAAATGCTTTATCAACATTGTACATATTTAAAGAGAATTTTACGACTGTACGAAGATGGGTGTTTCTCAACTTGTTGCGACGCATAAACTCACTCGTAACCCTCAGGGAGGGCGTGGCGGCCGGTACAATTGGCAAACTTTATGGTCACAAGAATGTCACCTAGTTGCCCGGATGCAACGCGACCTGTTGGCGGCAGTTGACATTTTTACGACTGCATCCATAAGGATACGGCTCTAAAAACTCATTATCTTACTTAATGCGCTGGAATTCTTTGGTCCCAGCCGGCGAAACCCTTTGGTACCCATTTCTAATTTTGACGAATTATGAACCTATGACCATAAAAATTTAACGACATTTTTACAGCCGTTGCACGATCTCACAACTATATTTCATTCTATGGAACATTATACCACTGGAGCGTAAGAGTGATATATTATTTTAAATTTAAGGGCATCGTTATATTGTCCGTTATTTATGAAAATTAGAAATATGTTCTATTAAATTAAATTCCCAATAAGCGTCAGCCCTTACACCCCAGCGAGCATGTGATAGAAATAAACATAACCTTACAGATTTAATCTCACTCTTAACTTAAATGGATCCATGTACTACCTTTATTACGAAAATAATGTGTATTTTGCTTCTTCATTAAAGGCTAAACGATTGAATTGAGATCGTTGAAATTTGTTATGGAGATAGATTCAATCCTAAGAGTGGAAGGATGTGTTATTTCGAACCCTGAAGAGAGAATACCTCGTAATCCATTTGGGCGACGCTTTGTGACAATGATGTGAAAAAAGATGGTATTTTAAAAATAAAAATCAAGTGATAATTTGTGATATTTTAACAACGTTTACCATAAAGAGAGACCGCAACACTAGTGATCGATACTTCTTATTTTATAATCGTTCATAGGCCTCAGTAACTGCATCATTTCAGCAATAGTAAACCTATAGTTATTAGCATAATTTTTATACATATAGAAATTAATAAAAGATCTCCTGAGTATACAACGAGCTGAAATTGAAGTTATAATAAAAATCAACATCATGCAACTTGCCTAGTTGTTGAAAGACCCTGAGCCTTTTTCAAACGGTTTTTTATATTATAGAGACCGTTTGAACAAGGCTACAGAAGCGATCAGTAGTCTACCTAGCGACTTACAAATTGCCTACTGAATATCACAAAAAGCTTTAGCAACATCATTGACGAGTAAACAATACGTCCTTTTTATTATACGCCAACGAGTAGCATAGCACGCGAAGAGACCAAGGTCACTCAGACGAGCGAACATAAATATGTTACTATGCTACTCTCCGATTTCGGCTAATAATTGTCATCGGCTCATTAGGTCGGAATTGTTTAAATTATAACGGCTGCAGTTTGTTCTACATGTGGTTGCCGTGGATTATGTTTTAATTTTAATCTGGCGATGGCTTCACAAGCGTCCTTAGATAATGTCACGATTACAAATCACTTATTCCACAAGTTTTATAAAATACATATTCGTTGGGAAATTAGCATTCCGGTTACGTTACTTGCCACTTAATTGCAGATTTTTATGTAGGTATTCTAGGTTAGTCTCTTCTATTTCGCGGCTAATAATCCAAATCATCGAATTACAATGCTTGGAACGTGTATGGCCGTCTTAATAATAATATTGGCTGAATCATGGCAAAAAATGTAGCGTCGGTTTATGCAGTCGGGAACTATGTCAGTGACGTCACGTGGTCCCAAGGTCGACTGGTAGACCACGCTGGATTTCCCGCCAAAAACATCTGAAGATGACCACGTGTATGTATCACTCTATAAACACAAACTATCAAAAGACTACTCTTGCCTACGCATAATTTTATTATAGTCTGTTTAATATCTCCGTTAGTCTAAGGTTAATAGAATACAGACAAAACGTTCACTGAGAAACAAAACAAGACAGTTCAGACACAAAGTCGCCTCTCAGAAAATTTAATTAATTTAATGAACTTATTTATATGACTCTGTGAAAGAAAATACTTTCACGTTGTTACGCAAGATTTCCCGCCAAACGTTCAATGAAGCGTTTCCCGCCATATTCTTGTCGTATAACCTGGCCGATTTGCGAAGTTTCCGCGACTGGTTATTGAATATTCAAATCGACACTCCATACACATCGGCCGGATACGACGCGTAAACATGCGGGTGTATGCGTAAACAAAATGGCCTTGGAATCGTGCGCGTGCGCTGGGCATGGTCGCGACGCCTCGCCTCTGCAAACAACCACACTTATCACTGCTATTATCAATCTTTTATCATGTATAAGCAATAGCTGTAGTGTAACGTAAGCCCGGCGTTGATAGTTTAAGTGGAAATGTTGTAACATGAGTTTGGGCGCATATGCTTTGATTTGAACCATCGATTACGTCATCGGTGCAAATAATTGTGTCAGTTGAATTTTGATTTAGGGGATAATAAACTCTTTGCGGAACGCCTAACACATAACGACAGTCGGTGCAGAGTTAAACTGGCGGCCGGAGCGCGAGGTTATTTTGGTCGACCTAAATATCTGCGCGGGCGCGACTCTCCGAAGTACGAGTAGGCACGCAGAAGATATAATTTGTTTACCGTGCACTCTGTTTTACAATACACATAAAACCTGTATTACAAATTGTAGTCGAATATTTAAATATTACCTGAGCGTTCGTGCCAGTATTAACCGATTTGCATATTTGAAAAGCCGTGGGTAGTGTCGTTAATTTGATACGTCTAGTCAGGAATCCTAAATCGTGATTTGTAAAGCGTGACAATACATAGTTTCTAGCCACGAGTCTCGTTTGTTCACAATGCAGCGTAAATTGATGCACTATATGCGGAGCACGCGCGTCGAAGGCCGCGTGCGATGGTCTTGCATCCGTCATTACAAGACCAGAATATGTGATAATGGCTGACAAAAAACTTGAAAGGATCGAAGGAAAATGGAGTCTTTCGCTGGCGTTAAATTAGATTTTTTTGAGTCGCTACCGCAGGCGTGAGCGCGGTTGGAGCTCGACGCGGCCACCCGTGCCTTTGATCCTGCCGTCGTTGTCCTGCCGGGAAATGAGGAGTGCATCTTGAATAGATAATCATGTCGACACACAGTCTAAACAATTTATTTACAATTTAAAGCCGCAGGTGCGGCCCGTAAACGTTCATTACGACTGTACGAAAATGATCGCTTGCTAAATGTAAAATTACAGTTGGTTATTGTTGGCGAACGTGCTATACAAAAGCGAATGAAAGTCAATTCTCCTTCACAAATGTCCAAATGTTAGTGGTTCGTGGGAATGACGCAAGGGCCGCGGGTCACGATTCCGGATCCCTGGAATCGTGGAGTCATTACGTCAATGCATAAGAAAATTAGCCCGGTGCCACGCGAGATGGGCTATTGTTTGAGCAGGGAACCTTAAATTACAGGGATACCTTCAGAAACGCTGCTCTAAACGTACTTTTTACAACATGGAGTAAGAACTCATTTCCAATGAACAACTAAAATTTCTGAATTAGTCGTGCGACAGACGTTGTCTACGCGACTTCCCTAATACATTTCTGGACATCGCAAACATGAGACTTGTTGAAATGAACGGCGTTTTATATTTTTTTAGATAGCATCATCGCATAAATATAAACGTTATCAGACAAGTTCGAACTTGTTCAGATAGGACATTGTCGAAAGCTTTATATAAAATGAAAATGGATGAAACCTTGTGGTTGAAGCGACGATTTTTTGGAACATGATTGTGCAAGGTAGAACTGTGTTCCGATAGCAAAGAGAGATAGGACAACGTCAGACTAGGACAGTAAATCCTGACAAAACACCCCAGTTAAATAACACGGTTATAGTGTTCTTGAGGGTGAATGTGGTTACCAGTAAATTGCAGAGGAGTCCCTGTGTTAGCAACGGTAGTGGCAACGCGTGAGCGATATTTCCTGTATTTGCAATCGTAAGCTACGGTATCCATTTTACATCAGGTAGGCCGTATGCTTCTCAACGTTGTATAAAAAAAGTTACTTTGAAATAAGGAGAAATAAATATTTATAGAAGTATAAATTAGCGTTTCATTTCTTGATTTCCGTACCTCATGTCGAGTTGGTACTTAGGGGTTATAAAATAAGTAACAAGCGATCGGATTTGTCAGACGTGGGCGTTGGGACCAAACAGGTTGCTTTGCTTCGCTCGCTCGCCCTAGCGCACGCCGCAACCGTGCCTTTTTTATTTCACATTACACAGGGCTGCTAGCTAACTATTAACGAGTTTGTTGTTTGTACTTTTTCTTTAACGCGTAAAAAATCTAATTAACTACAATAAATAACAACAAAACTATTCTACTTACTAAAAATATATAAATTTGGTGTTTTTGATATGTCAAGTTACGGGAACTTGTTTCGCTTTTAGTGTATAGTGAGCGCACGACAAAAGGTTTTCCCCTACTAGCAATAATTTTACAGCTGCATCACAGGAAATATATTGTTCAGTTAATTACAAATGGCGACTAGATCTTCGCATGCCCGTCGATGCATTGTGATTAAGAACCAGTTCCGAAATATCTAGGCCAAGTGAAAGGCGAGACGGTGTCAACACTCGCCGGCCGTGCGGATATAAGTTTAACTCGAAACTGCAACTTGTTGTGTTGGTATTAAGTGAAATTCAAGCATTATATGCGGCAACCCTAGAAAAGAAGTCCTAGTACAACTGGACGTTAAGATAAAAAGAGTAATAAAAACTAATCCCGCGCAGCACCAGCTATATATCTACATGTATTGTATAGTTGTTTGTGCCGGCTACTGGTTTTGAGACGTGGCAACCTAAACAAATATGTGACATGCACCCAGGTAGCGGCCATTGTATCCCGCTCTTAACATTTGTTAAATATTATCTGATATGGTTTGAATTGTCATGGGCCAGAGTTTTTTTGTAACAAATATGCTATTAGGACTAACTGTTTTTGTGACGAGATAAATCCATACACCACTTGAGATTGGTAAAAAGAAAAAAAGTTAATAATGAGACTGATTGGAAACAAGGAAACGTAGGTACGTTCCTTCAGTGTAAAATGAGTGTCATTCAAGATGAGTTCATCACAGCATAAAGTCATCGTAGCATTGTTAAACGTTCATTGTCGCTTTTTGCCTTTCATTTTCGATGCAGTCACGCTGAAAGCAGCATTAGAATTCTACAGAACAATAAAACTGCATAATGCTTTGTTCCGTGTGGCAACGTCAATAATCATGTAAAATTGTTTCGAAATAGATTAGACAGACTAGAATAGCCTAGGCTTGGACTACAATTATTCTGATTTAATCTAGCAACACAGGATGTCGTAAATTGAACGTTTTTGCTGGTTCTACTTTGGATTATGGTGTTTAAAACGAAACCGATATTTTGTTTTGTTCAAAAATGCTTGTTTTGTTAGTAACATAATTACGCTGAATGCATGTAACGCCTGTAATTCAAGCTATCTAAATTATTAGACTATCTACATCCCATCATATGCAATTTTCTGCTATCAATGGAGTTAATAGTAATTAACGAGCTCGGTGGCGCAGTGGTGAAACGCGCTGTTTCGCCACTTTGACACCAACGCTCGTGGGTTCGATTCCCACTAAGGACAAATATTTGTGTGCATGAATATGTATGTTTGTCTTGGTCTGGGTATTTTCTATGTATAATTATTATGTATTTAAAAAAAATGTATACGTATGTTTATCAGTTGGTTAGTACCCATAACACAAGCCTCGCTTACTTTGGGGCTAGATGGCGCTGTGTAATTTTGTCCGGCAATATTTATTTATTATTTAATCAACAATCCATCTAGACGGGGCATGCTACGCCATTTCTTTCTTGTCAACGTTTCTTGCTTGATGTCTTCGTTTAAAAATAGTCGGAATTTGTGAAGAGTACTTATCAGTGTCATACAATTCCGTGTGAAATATATATAAATGTAAACACATTTAAGCCATTAACGGTTCTTAAATTGTGTTTGCTTTCAAAATAAAGTATTACAAGGCTCATGATTGATAGATAGCCAAATATACGTATCGATGTATAATGCATGTTTACATAAATAACGACCAAAGTCAAGATCAGTACACCGATAAATGTCAGCGATCGACAGAATAAGTTCTGTGCCACATGCACACATACTTGAATATAAAAACAGATAATTATAAGTTTAAAGAGTGGAGGCGGCTGGATGGGAAATGCGGAAAATCACATAATGGTAGAAAGTCACGTGTCGGACAGACTCGATGATGTTGACACGCCAGTGTTGATGATGATGTGGTCTGACGCAGGTACGAATCGTGAATTAATGCGGTATGTATGTAAATAGGGAATAATGAGAGAGGACGAAGCGAAACAAGTATGTAAGGATCGTAGCAAGTGGAAAGAAGTGGTCTCTGCCTACCCCTACGGGATAGAGGCGTGATTATATGTATTTATGTATGCATACGGATGCATTTGTAGTCCCAAATTTCCGACACCTATGTAAATATAGTTCCTTTCTCTGTCATTTCGTACGAATTACCGTAAGTAACCTAGAACCTCTTCAACTCCGTAGGGACATAGGCTCTCTAAGCGTATTTTACCGCCTTTACCATGGCGAGTGCTCTGAAGAACTGTTTTCCCTTATCCCACCCTCACCCTTCCGTCATAGAACCACACGTGCGGGCTTGCGATGTCATAGTTCCACGGTTGAGGAGATCTCTTCGCGTACCAAAAAGTTCGGCAACTCCTATCTTTGTCGTACCATTAAAAAGTGGAACGCCTTGCCTGCACAAGGCAAGGCCCTAGGCAAAGAGGGGCCACTATGCTGAACTACTATAATAAAAAAAAAAAAAAAAAAAAAGTAAGAGAATATCCATATAGAATATAATAATAATAAATATAGAATATATAAGTAATTTCTTTATCTACCAATATGAAAATTTTTGTTACTATTTGTAATTATGTGTCTATACTGTGATTTATTTTCAATTATTGTTTGAAATTTAGGCTAAAATTAGCCTGAAAAGCCTTTTGAATTTTTATAAATTAAATTATTTATTATATATTAAATTTTAAAAATAAATTAAATTCTTAGTACAATATTGCGGTTTCAGTGAGTACAACTACAGCAAAAGTAAAGTTTTAAGTATTATACCGACCTTCTAAAGTTAGAAAGAATTATAAAGAAAATATAATAACGAAAGTAGCCGGTCATTCTATCCTACTAATATTATAAATGCGAAAGTTTGTATGGATGGATGTTTGTTGCTCTTTCACGCTTAAACGGCTGAACGGATTTGAATGAAATTTGACAGGTAGATAGATTATGACTGGATTAACACATAGGCTACGTTATTTGACTCCACGCGGGCGGAGTCGCGGGGAGCAGCTAGTGTTTTATAAATGTAAAACATATTTTGCATGTTTATTTTATAACCGGTGTGACGTACTAAGGGAGACAAAGTCTTTTCCTAGATCTACGGTATAGAATAGGCAACTGGTGATTGTGGTGGATCCTCAACAGTTCTTATCTGAATCCAGGCATAAGGAACCATTCAGATGGTCCCACGTATGTACAGGCTTTTATGCGCCATATTAGGTTGTATATGTGGTTTGAGCAATGCGAGTAGTAAATCCTAGTAGTACTATATAGTTGGTGATGTAATGATGTACGAATGTATTTTTTTACACAAAAACGACTGAAGGGATTTTGGTGAAATTCATCACACAAATAGAATGCGGGTGGATCCACGGTGACATCAAGAAAATAACCTATGAGACGAGAACCGATGAGACTGATATTAAGTAGCAAGTTACCGCTACGGGCCGGCGTGTAAAGAGAACGCGAAGCTCTCATTGGCTAGTTCACGGGTCAATATCGCGTCACTTATCAGCTTATTGGTTAAAATATCCTCCTATTGGTCAACGGGCTCGAATCGCTGTGTTCTGGTGAGTAAGGAGTTATACGTCGTTAAGTGGTTTATTCGTGAACAGCAGTATATATTAGTAAGTAAATATAGAGCGTAAATTTCTATACTAATTACGGAACTTAATAACGACTAGTAATTAAACCTTAAGAGTTATTATTTGGTCAACCTTAGGTAACTACTGCATTACACTCGAAAAAGTTAATAATTATAGTACACAAAATATAATAAACACCAAAGAAATCTAACAGAGGAGTGTTATAGCTGAGCATTGTCTTACCATTACCCATAGGTTTCCCTCAAACTGTATGATTCTGTAGGCCGATTCTACTAAAAAACTGCAACTGCACTGCTGCGCGGCGTGTGTCAAAATGCGTACATTTTGACGTTTCGTTAAGGGATCTGACAGCAGTATGTACGCATTTTGACACACGCCGTGCTGCAGTGCAGTTGCAGTTTTTTAGTAGAATCGGCCTACTGATTTTCTAACACTTGATATATACATTATTTGTCTATTAACTGAAAATCGAAAACGTTCGTATTAACTTCCATCGAGTAATGGTTGAAGAAACGTGTAATATGCCTCTCGCAGTACCAGCGAACATTAGAAACCGTCGGTGGGCGTCACGTAATTGTGAAAGTAAGCGAAATGGAAGCCAGCACACCGTGACCGGTGTACACAACGGCAAACAGCACAACATAATGTTCAAAAAGTATGGTGATTTGTCTGTTCCAGTCACAATTATTGCTGTTCAGAAATTTAGACATAATTTTCTATTTACAGTATCTGAAAATTGTTTTGCGTATGTTACAACGTTTTCATTATTAATTGTCATAACGCTTAGTGAACTTAAATTTGATGTAGTTAGGACATCTCTGAAGTCTTCTCTGGCTGTTTAATCTTTTGATGGCATACGGTTATATGGCAATTTAATTTTTGAATGTAAATTAATGATATATCATAGATAAATGATATATGACAGCCTATAAATGATTCTGATTTAACTAATATCAATTTTTAAAATAATTTTTTGATATGATGAAAGTTAAAATTAGCCTTGTGAAAATATAAAAGGAAATGTAATTGACTGAAACAAAAAAAAACGCAGATTTTTACAGACGACTGTACAATCATTGAAACATAAATACATCATGCATTGGACAAAAACACCAGGAAATCTCTCGTACACTTCATACGCACATTTAAACTGCGCAACGTACCTAATGCAACAAGATAATGATAATGTATGGGTTGTGGACATGAATTGTTTTACATGTTTCTCGTATTCCTATTAAATTGCAAGTTGTTTAACAATGGTTTAAAAGTATTTATAATACCAAAGATGAGCTGTGAAAAATGTCGATGATTCTAAGGTCTCACACAGTATTGAGTTTAGTTTATGAAAATATTTGGCCACCTAATAAGTGTTTTACCGATTGTATAATGGGTAGTGAATGTTGTGATCCGAGTTGTTCGTTATGACGCTAATACACTCGTTTTACAATCGCACTGCCCATCAACGGCTGCGATTTCATCATCGCACACTGGAACCACAATGGTCGCGTAATGACAAGTTTTGTACCTGCCGAGGTTTTCCGTAGGGCTACAGTATGAGGTTCCTCAAAAAGAACGTAAAGAAGTTTTTACAGACTTGGCAACGCACGCAACGTATGCTTGTTTTCCACCTCAGCGTTATGAGGATCGATAACATTTATATTACTGTTTACTAATTACTGTTCATAAACTTGTAGATAATATAGGAATGTATTATATGTATTACTTGTAGATAATATACAAATGTTCATAGGCTACGGTGACTGCTTAACATGAGGCAGGTCGTATGCTTGATTGCCACCTTAATGGTATAAAAAAAAAATGTGAATTTTCGTCCAAAATATTTTTTGTACTCTCATACAGTTTGTGGATAAATCCTCAATGCTCAATAACTTCCCACACTTGTGCTACAACAAGAGTTGAATTTACAAGACGTGCCGGAACTGCATCGAAATTACGGAACGCATTTTATAGAGTGTCAAAATAAAATCCAACGGGCACGGATTTCATCGGTGTTGCGCAGGAGTGCACGGAAAAGGTCGACGTACCACGGCCATTTGGTTATTGTCGAAACGACCTCCATTTGATGCATTATATAAACCCTGAAGACCATTTCAACACAGCGTGAAATTTCTACGAAAACAATCGGACGTTAAGTGCTTTCCAATAAAAAAATATTAAACATTAACATGGGTTATATTGGGATGAGATACGTTGTATTATATACACAAAATGAAGTGTTCATTTCACCAAATTTATACGGATCAACGAAATAGAAAATGTAGTTTGTCTATTTGGGTCTGTTAGAAATGCCAGATCACATTGCAATGAGATGTGTGGGACAAGGTAGGATAAAGTACGATCGGTGTGCGTATTTTCAAGAGTATGTGAAGATAATCTGTGAGAAAAGTTAATATTGCGATTTTACGTCACACGGATATACGAAATGCATACGAATTGTTTTTTTTATATCTCTCATTAATTTACCTTTTCTGAGGTACGAGTAATTTGACAATCTTGTATTGCTGACCATGAAATAACATTAGTATTGTTATGTGTATCAAAGGTAGGGCGCATCAAGCTGCCGCAGCCGGTCTGGGGAAGTACCTCCTCCCCCTCACAGAAAACCGTAGCCAAATAACTCCCCAGAGGGTAGTTGTGTACTCGTGAGTAAGGTCACCAGTAAGCTCCTAAGGATTTGCTGTGATAGCAGCACAGGTGCCATCGCGCGAGTGATACGTAATGTGTTGCAAGAGTTTATAGGCTACGGTAACCGCTTTACATCAGATGTGCCGTATGCTTGTATGCCTCCGGACGTTATATAAAAAAATATTTTTCATGAACCGCAATGAAAATAGCTGAGAAAACGTAAATTAATTGTATGAATCCATACAAAACAGGTGAAAGGTTTACAGTTTAAACCTAACATCTCTCTTTCATCTTTGTCAAACTGAATCCACAATAGTTGACAAGTTTTAATTTTTACTAGCTAATAATAAAACTGTTAGAAATAAAACAAATTAATTATAAGTTTATAAAAACTTAAACAAATATCTATTTTTCATTAACTTTACTAGAAGTTTCTTCTAGCTCGACATGGAAATCAAAATCATCCCGGCGTCCTCTGAGTCCTGTCTATGCTACCGAGATACAGGTCATCAAACTCTGTTCTCCTAGTAATACTATAGTATTTTTCTAGAGCCACGCGTGTTCCCAGTGCCTGATGCACCCGGCCAGTGCATCGTGGTAGGGCGTTCACCCCCCACGACCGCTTCGATCTAGTAAAGCAGGTGTCGTTAGGTAATCCACTATGAGATAACGTGTTAACCTGCAGTAACAGGGGCTGGCTACCAGGCTCCCATGGTACCCTCTGTTTAATTGGATTTATACATCCTGTATATACAAGTAAACTATAAATGGAAATAAAAGGGAGAGATTTTGTTTTGTTTCTATTTGTTGAAGACAAAGAATAAAATCTGTCAAGTCATGCAGATTCCCAAACTGTACAGTCGGTCCACGGTTTTTGAGTTTCAACCCTAACAGTAATAATATTGTCGTTGGTTTCAAAGTACTATTTGATACGGGTTATTTTTATTTTCATGTGCACACAGAAAAAATGCACTGTCGCCAAATTTTTAATCACTGTCAGTGGAGATATTTTTTTCGGCCAAAAGTCACCGTCAATATTTAAGTATTTATTTTTTTAAACATATTAAGTACTTATAATTAGTAATTAAATAAAGATCTTATAGGTACCTATTAGATCTTTATTTTGTGAATTAAACTTAAGGTTCGTAATCAATCAAACAAATCAATAGAGAAGTTACGTTCGCTTAACAAACTTGATCATTTCAAAGAATTTCTGTAGATAAAATACAATAGAGAAATCTACATTCCAAAAAATATCACTCGCATTAAATTCTACTCTTAATAAATAGATTTATCTGGTACATGTGTATTCCTAATCAATTTATTGTTCCCGACAGACAGAAGCGGCGTGCAAAACAATCAAGATGCATATTAACTATTGGATAGTCCGCCCGCGGTGGCGGCGCGATCAAAGGCAGATGTCCTGCGCCGCCGCAACACGCACGGCAACCATCAAAGAGCCGCCATTATCGAGTTGGAGCACTCCGCCATCGATACCTCTCGTTTACGGCTACCGAGATACCCGTCTGATAAAATAATTTAACATGTGGTTGCCACCATAGCGTAGCAAATCGATACTTTGCTGCAATCGTACAATTATGCCATAATAGAGCTGATTCTGAGGACCGGCAAGTTTCCGACGCTAGGCGCTCAATTGGGACACTAACCACATCCTGAGGTTATGTCACCCATAATCGTAAATCAAAATGGATCATAGCCGCGTTCATATCGACTGTAGAGGCACACCTAGGTAAAACAAAAAATCAAGTCAGATTTATAAGGCGCAAATTCCTAACGTATTTTGGGTAGGTAAAGATCGGTCACGCCATCGGTTCCCATGATCGTTAATATCCAAATAGATCGAAACAGGAGCCGAAATATAAATCGGTGACACAATGAGATCGATAATGCTCCAACAAAAGCAGGTAACGGCTTAAACGGTAGCTAAATATCAAAAGAACAATGAGACCATTGTAAAACATCTTTGTTCAGAGATGTCTACCATTGTTGATAGCGATCGAGACAAACTAGTCGAGACGACCCAAACTGGCCAAACATCGGTTTTAGGA
Source organism: Pyralis farinalis (assembly GCA_947507595.1). Taxonomy (NCBI): domain Eukaryota; kingdom Metazoa; phylum Arthropoda; class Insecta; order Lepidoptera; family Pyralidae; genus Pyralis; species Pyralis farinalis. The sequence goes on along the minus strand of OX382258.1, from coordinate 9,085,746 downwards.
CGTAAACACGATTTAACTCTTTGTGGGATATGACCTAGGGTCACTGAGCGACCTCTGGACCATTTCGGGTGCGCTCTCATCTCGGGAGAGGACAATGCAACAAAAGGATGGGATTACCACGAGGGTGAGGCTGCTAAGTATTACACGAACAATGCACACAAAGCCGGTGTGTGTTTACCCATGAATATATGGAATAACATCACAATAGGCCACTATGGTAATGCATGCACGACAGGTTCACAATTTTTGTTTCTCAAGATATAAGTCTTCGTGTATAACGAATTCGCGTTCGAGTTAAATCGTGCATGGTGGGGTCTCAAAGCCCTTGTAATCTCGTTTATAAATGCGCTATTTAGATGTTTCTGCTAACTGTAATAGTGGCACATTGTTAGGTAAATTAATGAATTAACATACGCCGTGGCGCTGGTTGCGCGCTGAACGCTTCCACGGCCGGTCTACGTACACAATAAACAATAGACGATTGTCTGCATTGTCATTTCGAAACCACTCCGCGTTCCGTTTATGGCTATCTAGCATTGGAAGTGAAAGTGTTCTTAGGTTTCCCCGGCATCCCGGACGACATTTGGCCGATGAGCGGTTTGGCCAATTATCTGTGTAGTGGGTTAGAAGTCCGGAGCGCCAGCTGCCGGCGCATCTGGCCTGGATTAGCAATGCCACTAGCTCGGGTTGCAATCTCGCATTACTAGTGCTACTTTATTTTGTTTTCTAATAAATAGAGGTAAGGAATGGAAAGCGGCCTTAACCTTTTACGTTTGTGAACACTTGACATTGTATAAGTGCAAAGATTGTGCCTTATCTTAAGTGCCGTCGCGAAAGCTCAGCGAATGTTACACATTAAACTATAGAGGTGGTGTTTTTTCAGTGTACTAATGCGGTAACTATAAGTTTTGTTTGTCGGCTATAATGTGCTCGTGCGCGGACAAAAAATGTTTAAATTTCAACTGATACAATCGTGGGAGGGAGGCGCGCGCAGACCACCCACCCCGTACGAATGATCTATTTCCTCAACCCGTTTACAAAACACACCATCTCCTAATTTGGTGTACATTTTTTTTGCCATCACGATGCTCTAATTAGCTTAAGTGAGCTCCTAATGTAATTTGTGAGGTGTTCAAAAATTTGTAAGTTTTGAAACGGTCCGTAAACTGGAACTGCATAATGGCCGATAAAAAATTTAAAAACGTTTAAAAATCGTATTCGTTACAAAAGCCTATGGTCAAGAAATGATTTTGAACATAAATATTAATTTTACGACATTATTATGCAGGCGAGAAGCGATTTTTTACTAACGAGAGTTTACGAGCTGACCGCTCGTTTAGTTTGGACAAATTCCACGTTTTAGAACGTGTGAAAGTAAAACATTGAAGGGTTTGACACAGGAGTAATAAAAGTGTATAATAATGCGTTTGCGCTGACCGGCCGGGTCGCCTCGTAAACACGATTGGTCAAGCATTGACGAATCAAATACAGTAATTAAATATGAAATCATGAATATGGGTCACGGGCGGTCTTGGGAAAGGAAACGCTCAATCCATTGAGACATTTTTCGGTTATTTTTTTATTAGATGTCACATTTTATAGGGTTTTTTTGCAGGTTATATCTGTTACGCTAAGGATATTAACATAAGCTTGGTATATATACTAAATGTCGCTTAACTAATTCACTTTGGTTATCTTTATATTATATAATTAAATATGACTGCGTCTCGTTATAATCAACAAATTGGAGTGTTTAGAGCGCAATGTGGAACAAAAAAGCTAATTAGCAAGTAGGAAACAAATAGGTTAATTAAGGTTATTCGTGTTTTTATATGCGTATCACGCAATTATATTGTTTTTTTTTCTTTGAGTAGTTCGTGACACAAATAAATATGTAGCTGCTTGTTGATACTCGTATTTGACAAAATCATGTCAAATTTTTAAATAGGTAGACAAAATATATATGTTTTTTTTTTGTGTGGAAATGTGATACAAGGATTTCAACACGGATTTAGACAGTCGACAAGAATATCCCAAGACGCCAGTTCAAGTAAAGTCTATCTAGAAATTAAAAAGCAAAAAAGAATGCATGGATAGAAAATATTCACTATACGTAATAGTTTCGATCTACATTCGGTGCAATTATACAATTAAAAAGATAGATAAATAAATTTATTTTTCGAACACGTTTTGCAAGTTCCTCAGAGGGCCTGTGCGGTCCATACGATCAGCATCGATCGTGGGAAAGAGGTAGGGGGTTGTAAACCGATCTGACCTGTTTCGCGACTCTGTCTATGCAAATGTGTGAAACGCATACTGATTTGTTGTGTAAGATAATAATGGACATTCGATGTGTGATAGCGATGACTTTAATTTTATCACTTTGTAACTCAGAATACTCTGTATTCTGAGCTTTGTAATTACGATAAATGTTTTTTTTTCCAAGTATTTCCGTTTATTATTCTCAAATTCCTTTTTGAAACGCCGTTTGATATAAAACATGATAAACCATTTATATTCTATATTAATTATTGTATAACATATCTGGCTTCACATCTACATCAATCAAGACAGAGAAGCCAGACTTCACAGCCAGCGCCAACACCGTTGCCGATATTAAGAAGGCGGTTAGGATATAGATATATATATATATATAGAGTTAGGATAGGATAGGAACAAGGATATTCATCAGCTACTACATAATATAAAATAATTTAATATTAAAATAAGTAACCGCCATGTAAGTTGCATACAAACTAGCGAACAGTTCAAACATGGCAACAGCAAGTAAATAACTTTGTACAATTAAACGCTTTATTTTTTTCACTGGCAATGCCATTCTAACTACTACTTGAGGAGAGTAACGGCCAAATGTCAAATTCGAAGTACTCTGCTCAACTATATTTATAATTACGAAGGTCGCCTAAATTTATGAGCGAAAGTAAAAAAAAAAAACAAGCGCCCGTCGTATTGAGGAGCGTTTTGTTTTTGACTAAATTATCATAATAACGTTTATAACAATCAAAACATTGAATTCAATGGCATTATTTCCACCTCGATTAATAACCGCATTTCAAAACGTTAATGACCACTGTTACCATTTTTGTATGCATTTTTTTCTGATTTGCATTTTTTTTATAATTGGATTCCCGCGGTGTCTGACTTGAGACAATAACGTAGTAGCCATGTTTTGTTCAAAGGGTTTGTTCTCAGATCAACCCTAAGTTATTGTAATTGTAAGTGACGTATTGTGAACAGTTATTGTAGCGAATGCCTGTCAAAAATTTTAGAACAATTAACGATAAGTACGTTACGATTTAGTTTAGGGTTCTGAATTTAAATTAGTGAAAGAAAACCTTATTGCGAGCCTTCGGTCTCAATACGTCTCTCGCTGCAGTTTTTTACTATAATAACGAACTATTCACGTGAGAAAAATACGTGTACAGTCCTAGTTATACAACGATTGTGCCAGTTACGATATATATTCAAGGTTCTATGTTATCGGCGAATTATAGTACAAATTTAATAATAGTACAGAAAGTCCGTTCAATTACAGGTATAGTTTAACTGCCTACTCTCAGTCATGAGAGTGCAAGCTAGAAGGCGGTTCACGCTGAATTCATTTGCATCGATCGAGACTGTACGCGGGCAACATTTTTTTCCGTTCACAATACAACATACAACAACATTTATAATATATTATTTTTAAATTACATCACACGGAAATCATAAGTAATCGGCCTGAGCGTTAACCGTAGCGTTAAATGTATGAACGCTTGCGACACAGGGAGCATCTGCTATCGCCTTGCCACTAGGGTTGCTAAATGCACAAACTACTAGCCAGTTTCCTAGGGGCATTACAAAATCATACTTGTAATATTGTATTATGAATGTATTTTTTCAGAAAACTTGGTACTCTTGGTTACTAAAACACAGCTGTGTTCTCAAAGGAGGATGGCTTTGACTCAAAAGATCGTGGTAAACTTATAGCTTAAAAATCAAGGAATATGGTATATCCGATAAATATCTTTATGCAATAACATGCATACCGTCTCTACATGTCGTGAACTGTGATAAGATGCAACGGGTGCAGTGTATCCCAAACTGCTACGGGATCTGATCCGTAGTTGCAGACTTCTGCAAAGATGGGTGCGACAGAGTAAGTAGACGTACCACTATGATAGCATCGAGTCGACACCAATGATGATAATGAGTAGCGAGAATTTGTGTAGGAATCCTATTTGATTACCCAGGTGACCATGTGGTTAGCAATAGCTCTTTATCACCAAGGATTGTGAATTCGCTACCCGTAAAATAGAATCATTTGTGTGTGTGTGTGTGAACATGTCTCTTTCTCTTGGTTAGTTATCGTAAGCTATATTTACGTATGTATATCAGTTGACTATTACCTATAACACAAGCTTCGCATAATAGCTGGGGTTAGGCGTTGTGTAATTTTTCGGAATTGTTTTTTTTAAGTAAAGTTTTTCTGTTTAAACGATGTGAGCCATCTGTAAATATATTTTCTCTTTCCTCGTAGTAACTAAGTGTAACACGCACGTTATCGGAGACATTAATCATGGCTTGATCTTTTACTGCATGGCTGCATTGTGTACATTGCTACCACAATTGCTACATATCACATTGCTGGAGTATACTTTGTTTTTAGTGCTTGCATCTCCCAAATATTTCAGGTTTGTAGCAACGGTACTCACATAGCGGTGTTGAGAATATGTTTGAATTCACTGTACCTATACTGCAACACCGCTATGAATTCTTTAGTCTGTACGTCATTTTTTTTATATTAGTTCACATGTAAAAAAAGAATGCCCATTCATGGTTTCAAGTTGTGCACAGTTAAGATTAATACTTAAAAACAAATCATTATTTTTCACTACGTCTCCCAAAAAATTAAGCTATAATTTCTCCGGAGAATAAATTACATGAAATTAACAATAATTTAATACCACAACGGAAGATGTACTCTATAATATTAAGAAGAAGGTTTGGAAGATTTGATTAAGCCACGCAGTGCAACATCTACAAAACTATCATCAATACAGAAAAACATTTTCAATGGTCAAAAATACATATTTAATAAATAAAGACAAAAGTGAATAATATTGTCTCGTTGGTAACAGAAATATCAATTGTAAATATAAAAAATAAATACATATCTATCCGTTATAAAATATAAATTAACGACCAAATAATTGAGTATTTTGAAAATCAGTGAATAGGAAAAATAAACGAATCAGCGCAGTGTAGTGTAAAATAAATAAACAAATCGGCGTCAACGTACCGTGGCCGGCCAAGGGTTCCCACAAATTAAATCTCCAAAAAATCCTTTATTACGCTGAGGACTGTACCGGGAGGGGTTGAGCAGTTGAGCTATTAATTAGAATACGCAAATAATGAACACCAATAGCATGGGAACTTTCTATAAAGATTGACATTTAGGTAGAATTTAAAATAAAAAAATATCAATTATTCCCTGTATTACCACTATAATATTACGAAATACAATTGTTAACCATTTAGGTCTAAATAAACTAGTCTGAAAATGAAAGTCCTACTTCTACCTAAAGTTAATGGTATTTTATTAATATTTTGTATAATGAATTCGTAATATCATTATTAGAAAAATATACGTTTTATACCTATGAAGACGTATTCTTAGGTGTCTCGTCTCTATGGCTGGAACGATGACCTCAAACGAGCGGTCGACAGTGGCTAGATGCGGGAGAGAATGATCAAATATCGTGGAAAGAATCAGGGAAAGCATATCCAGAACAGGATGCTTGACGATGAAGTGGCTCGGCATAGGTCCTCTATTTCACATTGCGTCCTAACGCGTTGCGTTTGAACCTATGTCTTCTAAAAGAAATCTCCGGGAAATATTAGCGATGGAGGCTGGGCATTGGAGTGTCTCCTGTTTATAAATTATTTAGTAGACACACCACTCGTGCGTTGATTTTTTCCCTCTGAATAATGCTTACACGGTACAAAATGGGCGAAAATTGACTGTGACCTTGTTCACAATGTGATACTAAGCCCTCTAAAGACGGCTTGATGCTAGTAGAACTGCATTTCGATTGTCGACTTGATAAATTAGATCTTTTGACGCATTGTCAACATATTATACCAAACTCAACACTTAATATTGTATATATTCCTATTTCCTGACAATTCCAATAACTAAAATGTGCAATGCAATTACTGAATTGATATTTGACTAACAAAAATATTTCGAAATGACTCAGCACTATACATGTGTGTGTGGTAAAATTAATATACAATTAAATTTCACCACTTGACATTATTATGTGCCTATATATATATATATATATATATATATATATATATATATATATATACTGCCTTAATTTTTTGTAATATGAATTGACGGTTGAAACCAGACCTATATGGGAAAGTTTTTTCGCCAATGATTAAAAAAGATGAATAAAGTTATTAGAAAAAATGTAAAACGCGTCTAAGTGACCGCGAGGACAAAATGGCAAGAAAAGATTGTTTTTACTTTTTATGTTTTATTCTACTAACGTTTCAAAGACAGAAAGTCACTTGGTTCTCGGAGAGTTCATTGCAAACCATTTTTTTCGGTTACTTTAATCCACCAAGAAATTGGATGTTTCTAGTTCAATAAGCGTTAGTGAACAACAAAGGAAAACGTAACGCGATGAAAACAATGCTAAACGACATAAAAATAGAATCGATAGCTAACGGAAAAAATGTGACGCCAATCTCTCTGACGACGAAGAAACAAACAAAACATTATTAGCATATTCGCATAGATACTGCAGTTGTATGCGCGCGTGTGCCAAACAATGCACGCTACTATACGCTCGCCATATATTCAACGTCATCATGTTACACCAAGTAGTTAGAAGATATTCTATAACACTCTCATATAAGCTATATTGATATTACAAGTCCTAAGTCTATCCCAAGTACTCAAGGTTTCGTATCCGTCAGCCGTCGATTTGATTTTACGACCTTTGACAAGAGTTTTCTTGCGTGTTGTCGTCATTGGAATTTGGCTAGAATATTGACAAACGAACGCGTTATTCAATGTTTTCCTCGTTGGTGTGTGTGCCCAAGGACATAAAATCTAATTTAATATAACCCACTACAAAAAGGCTTGTAATAGACGTGTTTGTACGCGGTATGTTCACAAGAAATAAATTATTTTGTAAATTCTTTTTTGCTTTGGTTGCTAGCGATCGGCTTAGGCGGCTTTTAAGCCTTTGCAATTATAATAAAGACAATGAGGTTCAATTGGTATAAATTGTCAATTAACTTAAACTGGCCTTTATTCAATTAAAGGAAGTATGTTTAAAGCAAAACATAATATAAGCGCCTTACGCAAACTTTAATTGTGAATATAATTTCTGGTTTATTAATTTTAAAATATGTTGTAACTGTAAATGCATCAGACCAATGCCGAGATAAACAAAAATACAAATGTTACCCCCTCGGGGACATGCCACTCTATTAATACACAAACATGTTGAGATTTGTGTCTGTAGACACATAAACGACCAGATTGCCAACTATTGATCCCAGTTGTTCAATCTAAAACATTTCTTTTAACCACTTGATTTATCTATGCATTAAACAAAATTAATAATATTTGATCAAAATTTGTTTAATCTCCTTCGCGTCGCCTAGGGGGATACATTATTTTAGTAATGTGAAATTCTCAATTCACACTAAAGATTCGTTTTGTATGTAATGAGTAATTTTTAATGATCTAATTTAGAATATTCTTTTACTAAAAGGAGACTACATAATCTCTGAATGGTATATTAAAAGGGATTCTTTCTGAAAATTGAAAAGCATAATTCTATCGGCGGTGTGACGGGCAGCAGCAGTAAATAAACGCAAGTTTCAACGCGAACCTTTACATTTTGCAATGACAAATGATGGCGAAATCTTTGATACTGAAATAAAATTATTTTTCAAGCTTTCACGCCTTAAAACTAAAACAGAACCCGTAGGTGTAGTAGGGTCAATTTGTCTGTATCCAAAGACTATTTTCAATATAACGTTTAAAGATAACAGTCCGAAATTTATTAAAATATACTGAAAAATTGTACTTTGTAATTCAAGTCATTAAAATTAATTAGGTTTACCTAGCAGTGTACCTCGTTGCATTGAGTCTCCCATTCTCAAACAGTGATGCAAGTACTGCTGCTTGGCGCAAATAAAGGATGAGAGAGGTTACTCATGCCGACATCCGTTGTAAAATAACCCTACCTCTGATGTCGGACATTGGATTAATATTTATTTAATATCACTAATAAATAACTTAATATATTGTGACATACCTATTTAAAGCAGACTGTCTGTCTGTTAGATAGCCAGTGTATTAATATACACATATGCCCACTAATCAGGGGCAAGTTCGTTTACACAATGAATCATTTCGAGTATTAATATGATTTCGTAAGCATATACTAGTTTACTTTACTCTTAAACTTTATGACTCACTTAACGTACACAATGTATATATAATCAACGTTTATTTCATATATCACTATGTGCCTATGATATATATAACCAAATGATGTAGCTTGTTATTTCTTTGTCTTCTCCTTCCAAGGTTATACCGTTTCGTAATCCATTAAAATTGGTGGGGTCTGTTACCTAACCCTAGGTGGGTTTGCGAAAGAAACTGATTTTGACAGCTACTACCGTCAAACCTTCACGACCCAGAGGTGGATATCAGACTTTCTTAGGTTAGGTCTTTCCTCACGATGCTTTCCTTCACCGCAAAGAAAGTGATACTACTATTTTTATAGCAGTGTAGGAAGGACGCTTATTAGATTACATATCCTACTATTAAAAATATACGCATAGGGCACATTATAATAAAATATAATAAAAAATATTTCAAACTGGGACACAAACACCGCTGTACCCATTAAGAAGACTCCTTCTGAAGAAGCTCTAAATTGTGTAAAAATCTGTCGTGTGTGTATAAATTGTGTATTTAACATGAATGTTAAAATACACTTTACTTCCATTTGGGTTCGGTACAATTGGCTAAAATGCACTTAGCACCTACCGTGTGGATTGAATCTCAGTAACGAATGAATGCCTTCATCTCTTCGTACAAAGAAAACATAAAAATCTCGGGCCAAAAATAGCGGTGATTATTAAAATTCGCTGCAAGAGTAAAAAAAAAACACTGAATTAGTCTGAATGTTTAAGAAAAGCAGTTCATTGGAAGGAACTTACATTTTTATTGCAATCTGTATGTTTTATTGAATGCATCTGAAGTTATTATTATACATGAAACGGGACAAAATTTTTGCGCGAAAAAAGCGAGCTTTGAAATTAAATGAAGATGTTTTGGAAAAATTGCGTTTTCAATAGTTGAAACAGCAACGATGTTCCCGAAAAAATCTATCTATCTTCTCGCCAGGTCCCTTCCGGGGTAGGCAGAAGACTACTTTCCAGAAATTACTGTTTCGTTTTTTTATATCGTTATTGTGTAATTAAAAGGCCTGCGGTCATTTGCAACACCAAGGGCATCAATTGTGCAGCTATAGAAGAAACCTCTGCACCTTTTGCTGTTCTTCTCTATGTTAGAATGCTTCTTATTAATACTATTGCATAGCTGTATCTCTGTGCAAAAAAAAAAAAAATCAGCGTTTCCATTTTGAAAGATTTGATTACAACTTTCTCGTATATTCGTCAGAATTTGTCATCGCGATGAAAGGACCGTTTTAACGCAATGTTTACCGTAAACATACATGGATTTTTTTAATTAGGACGGTTACAACAAGGGTCTTTGTCGGCTTTCGCCACGTGCGTGTGTTTACTCATCTTGTCTATTTACGACTAAAGACCTACCGCACGCAGGGGATATACTTTTAGATGGCTACAGATGCCTGCCTGCCTACAAAAGATACAATAAAATGTCTTTACTAAACTAAACTAAATTGACAGATCTTTTGACCTTGCCCGTTCCTCAAATTGTATACAACATTGCTGGGGGATTGGCAGACATTGAGGAACAGACATATGGGGCCCATACTATCTTACTTCCTAATTAATTGAATGATTTTAAATACGATATAAATACTACAAACTAGATTTTAGATGTACTCTTACCGGAGGAGGCTGGATACGAATAGCGTAGTATGCACAAGGGTGGATGGCATTAATGAAGACCTACCCAACAATGGGCTGATAGATGCTGATGGTGATGGCAAAGTACTCTGGTTATCAATTAGCAAACAGAGGGACTAGATACAGACGGTATGAACGCCATCGCTGATAAGATATCCTATCTGTTTTGTAAAACAAGTAATCAGATTTAGCTTCAGTCACTTGAGCACAACACGCAATGCACAGAAGTATGTATATATACGGCACTAGTAGATGACTGTCTGAAAACTGCGTTATCCCCACGTTTTGTCTATTTGTATAGCGATAGGGCAGCACCATTGTTTCGTGTGTAACCAATGATTCACAGGGACAAGTGATAAACAGATAAAAGTGGATGGGGCAGGTGTGGCTTCCTCTGCCATTTCCGATGTGTATACAGTAAATAATACTTTTCTTTTTCAAATATTGCCGCATTTTTATAAATATGTCGCAGTGTTAGTTATATACTGCAGTAATTAACACTTTATTTGCCGCAAAAAATTTTATGTATTCACAGGCTGAAGTAGCAGCAGTTAGGGAGGCCATTTAGGTAGACTGAAAGGTTCCAGTATGGCCACGAATAATGGCGAATAGAATAGTTACGATGAACCGACGATCTGGTAAAGTTCGCTGGTAGCTGAAATCTGCTAGCTGAAAATGTACCCAAAATCGAGTAGTGCGAATAAAGAGGGAATGTTTTGTGGTTGTCCTTAGCTGAGACAAGTGTTTTTACCTAGATCGTGTAGATATGACAACCTAGTTAGATATAGAAGTAGGTGTGTTCGATATTGTGGATGAGTGAAAATAACAAATTACATTTTTAAGTTTCACAAAAAGTCTTACTTCAAAATTTATGTTACAAGTTACTACACCATAACATTGTATTGATAAATTGGCAAAGACAATTGTGATCCTTGTGTTAAGATTGCAAACAACTACGTTTAAGTGGAGTATACATTTGTTTGTTTCAAAATGCAATATGAAAATCAAATGAAACTATTCCTTTAATTCAGCTACAAAATTCAAGATTGCAACGCATAGCTGTGTCATCGCAATTGTCGCGCCTCCAACCCCATCTTAAAATCCATCATCCAGACCATTATAAACTCAATTAAACCTCATTAACATAACCTAAGCGTCTGAAATAGAACCCCATTCTTTCTCCGTGGACATGTCACCACCTTTGTCCCATGGTAACCTATTCCCATTGAAAACTGGACAACTTAGTCCAACAATGACCAACATTTTGACCCTCAAAAGAAGCGCTTCATTATTTGTGTATTTTAAGCAATAAACAACGCATTTTATGCGATTGTAAACTCTTTTTAGAATTTTAATATGAATGCATGAATGCACATTGTCCGTTGCGAGCTCGTGGACTGCAGTTTGCAGGTACCGTTTATGCATAATCATTAGAAATCATCGAAAGTGAATTTGTCTCCCTGGGAATCAGTTTGGCGGGAAAAGTGACGTTTGTGACAAGTAACATAATGACAAGTTTTCTTGTTGGCCAAAAATGGCCGTTCATTTGCCTCAGCCATCAGCCTGTTTTAGAACCATAGTTTGATATATTTTATTGAGATTCTATTGAAGCAGGAACGTGTCGACAGCTTGAGAGTTGGAATAAACGATCAAACTATTATAATACATATTTATAATCCTCCGTAACAGCCAATTCTTCCGGCTCAAGATTGTAACTTAGAGGGCTAAGAAAGGAACATTGAATATTAAAATCCTACCTACACGAATTTTAAGATCGTGAAGATCTTGAGATTTGAAGATCGTGTTAAATAAATATATAATTTCATGTTCCACTAACATAAGAGCGTATACTTAAATTCATAAAGGTCGTATTTTATTCTATAGCCATACACTGACAATGTATTCTAATAGATTTAAAAACAAAATTAAACAATAACAAAACACATTAGAATCAAACACACACACACGTAGGACATAGAGCTCACACGAGGACCAAACAATAACACAATCATTTTCATTCCTTTTCTGTGCGTACGCGCATCATATTCATCTCACTCGCACCTGCCGTCCTATCTCTCTCGTCCGGTCATTGACCGCGCATCTCCGACGAGATTGCATCTAGTGCCCATGCAGCTTCCCCCCCAGATAAATGCACCATAACTTCTTACCAATTAAAGGATATTTTTAATCGGTAGCTAGATTGAACGAATTCAAAGCAATAAGGAGAATTTTCATTGTTTTTAAACATGTAAGTATAAGTCAAATACTTGGTTCATATACGATCCTTGCGAAATACATTAGATTAGTTCTGACCCAGTTAACGTGTAGATAAGAAAAAATACAACGCAACCATACGTTACATGCGGCTCGATGATATTATCCCGAACCGCTGAAGCGTGGCCTAAATGACCGTTGGATCAACAAATTTGAATTTCACTCCCAGAAAAAACCACAAGCGTCCCGTAGTAGTTTATTTATGACATAGTACAAAATCTCCAATAAGAGGAGTGTGGTTTTTTCCACGCAGCTACGCCCCACCTTGAAAAAACCAAAACAATTTTTTGTCGCTCCCAAAATCATTTTACGAGCGCTCACAAATAGTAAAACGAGAGGGATGGCTGTTGTACCTCTTACTCTGACTGGAGTCGAAAGAAAACCTGACACTTCAGTCGAGTTTAATAGTCCCTTGCAAGGTTTCTTAGAACCGGTGCGTTGCGTTGGCGTGATTACCCCTCGTCTAATAAGACTCATCATTATTTCAAAGAAACCATTTAATATGACATGAAGTGAAACTTGTCAAGTTAACTACTGAACGGAAAAAATACATGCCGATAATAATGCTAGGGAATATATTTAAATATCTTGCAATCTTATCTTTTGCACTTATAGACAAATTACAAACAGTATAATCTAGAACTGATAATAAGAGTATCTTCAAATTTGAAGTAAATGTAAACGAAGTAAGTAATGATAATGAACCAGAAGCTTAAGAAACATACGTTGACTAAGGTCGGGGAACTACAATACATGTTTTTGGGCTGCTCATATTATGCGTGCGTGTGTAATTTTCTATCGCCATGAATTGTCAGAAAAAGGTAAAAATAAATATCTTCACGGTAGAACATTGTTTTGTTCGTATTACAATGATAGGGTTATCCCGATTTTTTGTTGCTCCTACCTCTTTTTATATTAAAAGTAAAATATAATAACTTTAATTAAGTTGATGAAAGAGGATGCGTTTATAATAATATCATGAGCTGCGTACTATTTAATGTGATGTGTAAGTAATATCAAAATTTTATAGAAAAAAAACATTGTGACAGAAACAAAATTAATAATTAACTAATAAATAAAATAGCAAGTCTCTCTTATTCAACAATTCTAACGTACAAAATAACTCAGACAAATTGTCGTCAAAAATGATTACGAACGTAATGTCACTTTTATCAGCGATGGCATTTTCCTTATCAATGGTCTCCTAAATATTCTAAATGCGGTTAGTGGAACAAAAAATAAAAGGCCATCCTTTTATAGTAATAGTAACCTAGTTCTCTGAAAGCTAAGATACCCCTTGATCTGTTTTATCGAGAGGTTTTAACCCCACATAAAAACTATAGAACACGATAAGAACCTTGTTTTAGGATAAATCTTTATATTAATTTTAGCTTAAGTAAAGTTGGTTTTATCAGCAAAATACTTAAAGTCATTTTCTATTAGTTCTCCGTTCCACTTAACGTCCATATAGAACCACTTAAGCTATTTTAGGAGCGATATGTGTCGCGGTATCGCTTCGTTACCGAGGGGATTTAGTTCATAAGTGGTGGAACTTGACCTCGAAAACTAAAACGTCTACAAATAAGTCCCTCACGAATACTTTTTTCACACAGATATTTGAACAGCCGACGAAACAAAAACACTCTAATTGATCCCAAGACAAAAGTGGGAAGCTGCCATAATGTGTTTATTAAACATAAGTTACGTTACGAATGTGTTGCGTAAACTGTGAAATGCTTAGTAGCTATTCGAGAGGTAAAACGAAGACGTTACTACATAAACAAAGGCAGGACAGCAATATCACGGGACAATCAACGGAGAATTTAAATTTTAGAGCGGTTACACCAAAGTTATTATGCTCCAGAGAAATAGTTTTATAATGATAGAGAACATGTATAGACTGAATTAGATCAATTCGATGAAATTACCGTTTAAAACAGATTATGTGGTATTATGTGAATTCGAATAAAAATGATAGTGAACGTGACATGATTGTTTCTGGTCTAAATGCTAGCATACTCACGATACGATGGTAATTAAGCTTGGTCGGGCTCGATGCTTACCTGTAAGAAAGATGCGTCATTAGTATCGACAGCATAAGACATTGCACAAAACTTGTTATCCAATAGAGAAATTTAATCTAGTATATTGGTATAGTTATACATAGTTCGTTAATAAAAACACGACAAGTCAAACGAGCCCCAGTTCGAAGGACTTATTGCTAGCTTGATGGGATCCGTAATGATTAGCGGTGGTCAGGCGGCTGGCTAGAATGGTTTTAACACCAAGGGCTGCAGGTTCAATTCTTAAACTTAAACAAATCAAATATTATGTGTATGAATACGACTGTTTACAGTATATGAGAACTAATGAACATGCTTCCATGTTTATTAGTTCTCATATACTGTAATTTATGTAACTATTTGTCAATCATAGGTTTTACGAGTATATTAGGTATTTGTTATCAAAAACCAAGCTACTATCGAGATTGTTATATTGGTCTGTAATTATATCGTACTCCATAGAGTAAATACAATTATTATGTTTTAAAGTGTTCTACACAAAATATTCCGACAACGCGCTCAGCAATTATTATGTCTAGGACAAAATTACAGCTTATTAAAATAATCGTCTGCAACGTCTCGTCGAAAACATGGACGGCGTTTTTCTATCTAATCTAGAGTGGAGGCGACATTGCATCGGTTTTATTGCAGGTTCTAGTTACAATACCAGTATATCTACTTTCACATCCTACAGCAATGATTTTCTTTAGAAGATTTTATTGCAATTTCACAGTTTTACTGGTTATGAAAACGAGATATATATTTTTTTTCGTTTCCAATCTTTGCTACGTGTAGTGATTTTGATATGGTGTACATTTTTTTTTTTGCCTCGAATTTACTCTTTGTCGATGCCGCGAGCAGTTAGGGTTGCATTGCATCAAACTTACCAGTTGCATAAGAACCACATGGCCCGCGTAATGAGAACTGGTAAGCTTTGCCACTCTCGCTACTGAGGCAGCAACGCTTCAGCGGATTACTGGTAACCCACATTCACTTGTAATAACATAACGACCCTCCTGGGACATATTATTTTGTCTATGGTCTTCAGTAATGTGAAGGTAAGTCTAGAACCGGATCCAGTGAGTAAACCATTTCCAATTCGAAAACATTAACATAGTTGGCGTGGTGGTATTTGTCTAATGGCTAGTTAGTTCCAAAAACTTCTCATACAAAATCATTATATGACTAAAAATGAATGGCGATGAAAATCTGATCAGAGCTAAGTTACACCAAGAAAACCTCATGATCATGAGTCATTGTATACTGCTTTACAACTAATTTAATTTACTTATGAGGTGTTGAAACGTATCAATATCAACAAAATTTGAACTTCCACATTTGTGGCAATAATTAATTCGCCTAACATAGTGAAAAGTTTCTAAAACATACACTTATAAATTATGAAGATAGTTCACAGCTCTTTATAATTTATTGTCTGGAGTAATTTGCATCTGTCGATTTAAAAAGTAAAAGAACATCAATATAAAATAAGATTGCGGTTTAAGCGACGGGCGAACTATAAGGACAACGGGCAATTATAATTTGTACTGACGTTTTTAAGACTGCGCAAGATTTATTATTACGAGTATATACAAAAACCTCGATAGTGTCAGAGAAAAACAACAAGACGTAGATATATGATTATTTTTTGCCGTTAGTCACTAATCAAAACATTTTATGACTATTGAATGAACACGATATTGCAGTAAAACATTTCAAATGTCAGACAAAGTTAATTAACAAAGTTAACGACGAACAATAAATAATATCTATGAGTTAACTATATGAAATATAAATCTAGGAAATTTCTTGTAACCTTATATTCCTGTGATATAAGTTCGACATTGGTTTTTACTTCTATTATTTTGTTTCGTGCATCCATATCTTTACTTAGTTCAGCATGTAATTATGTATATGTGTCCACTAAATGACTTACTTAAAATTATTTCTAATAATAATTTATGTGAGTGCAACGAATTGAAAGTGGCAATTGTTGTAGTTGTAGATAGCACTCAGTAAATACCAGCTGCGTTATCATCACCATATCTATTACTTTACTTACGTTTATTGATTTACGCACTTCAATTACTCTTTGTAACTATAAAATATGTTTGTATTTTACTACAAACACTCCAACTGTTACTTAACAAATGTTGCATACTACGAAATCAGAGTCGGTAGCTATTGAGAAACCTGTCGAAAGTAATTAAAGCGGCATTCAGAATGGTGCAGTAATTATCGTGGATAAGACAGGACTTGCAGAGAAAAATAAGACAGTGGTACACTTCTTTAGTATATATCCTATTAATATTATAAATGCGAAAGTTTGTATGTATGGATGATGTTTCACACTTAAACGGCTGAACGGATTTGAATGAAATTTCGCACGTAGATAGATTATGATCTGGATTAACACATAGGCTACGTTATTTGAATCCACGCGGGCGGAGCCGCGGGCAGCAGCTAGTATGTCATAAATACATGTATAGGACTCCTCTATTGAGTAGTTATATGGACTCTGACTCGAATATTGAATATCTGGAAACACAATTTGACATTCTATTCAAAAATGTCTGCGACACATTTGAAATACTAAAATATTTTCTGACCAGATGTTTAACCAGATCTTGTAGTCTTCCAATTTCAATAAAATCTGAATTTCATAACATTAACACGAAAGTAAATGTATACCTACAGTCCAAATGGCGCTGGTATCTAATGGTTAGATTGTCATCGGAAAAGTCGTGTTGAAGAAAATTGCAAGGTAGCAATTTTTGTGGTTATCCAAAAAAGGTTGAATAACCTTAATCGAGAGGCGTCTTCGTCGGCGCACGCGTCCGACGTCGTTTTCGTCCCGTTCGCTCCTATTTGCTTAGAGATGGCGTAGAGTGCGACGTACTTAGATTGTTTGTAAACTCTCGTATGGAATGACCAAGTTCACCAACTATGGCCATTTCATACGAGCCATGCTTAGACCCCGAAAACGAACGTTGTGGCGGAAAATGTCTCCTATCATTAAGCAAATACACGTGCCGCATGTTTGCGTAGGTGTGTGTTGTAAGTAACAGATACGAAAATATTTTTGGCGTTACTGTAAAAATATGTTCTTGAGAGTTTACAATTTTCAAAGTTAAACCTCTGTTTTAGACAACCAATTCGATTTTTTTGTAGACATAAAAATGTTTAAAGGTGTAATTAGATAAACCTAAATAGGATTTCACCACTTCTTATAACGTATTATATTAATGCATTGTTTATAATGACGGAACTTCACTTCATCACCTCTCAAAAAAACACTCTAATTTGTACAAAATCTTAAATCTCTAAAAGTTCTGCACCGATTTCCATCTTACATTATGACGCACTGTGACACTAGAATGAGGAAAGTTAGTCACTCTAAAGCGGGACCAGCAATTAGCTGGTAATATATATAATTTCTTGTTAACCAGAAATTGACAACATATAAACACTGTAATACAGTGTTTAATCACAGTAAATAGGCACGTGTGAAAATCTGTCTGAAAAATGTTTACGAAACGTCATAATTTATAAATAATCATTTACAAACAATTTTATGACCTATGCGCTTATGTCTTTAGATTTTATTTTGTTATTGCACTGATACACATAATGCATAGGTGCATTTATACAAAAAGCGCACTCAAAGCATTGGCTACCCGTTTTGTAATTTCAAGTAATATACTCGTAAAATAGCGTTAACAGGCGGTGACTGAGTTATCAGGCAGCCTTATTATTAAAATATGGAATTATGCGAATGAAAATTAGACTTAATGAAAAACTGAGTGGAGCAAAACGTTATTTAGAAATATAAAATTGTGAAAAAGATTCGTAAACAAGGTTTTTAGGTAAAAAAGGAACAATTACGCCGCCGTTTTTTCCGTTCGTATGCCACAGATGCAATGCCATATGTTTGTAGAGCAAAAATCTATAACTATATGTTTAGATCGTTTTGTGTCATGTTATGAAGAAACTTAGAGCAGATTTGTGTCATATTATTTGAAGACAAAGAACATGAAACATATTTCCAACTAGCACCTACGCTTGACCAACTTGGTTTAACACATACAAAACTAATCGAATTAAATATTCATAGTACGGAATATAAAGAAATGTATAAATTTAAGATTATGCATTAAACCATATTCAGGCATAGATACAGTAAAGCTTCGGTCTACATGAAGTTCAACCACCTCTCGCCCACGTTTTGAGGGTGTAACTAGCGTACCAAATTGTCGAATACGTGTGTATACGTGGTTATGTGCGTGCGCACTGCGATAACGTTTACCGCAACTTGAGTTTCAAAATGAAAATAAATTGTTACGAATTTTGAATAATTGACACAGGTTCTAGATATTAATGAATTATTTTTCATGGTATTCAAGTTTCGATAAACTGTTCTGATCCGTGAATGCATTAAAAATAGAGAAGAATCTTAAAGATTATAACCTCCAAATAACGCTTCAGCATGTACAAAGTGAAAAACACAAAAATTAAGAACATAATTATGTATAAATATATTTATGAAAACAAAGTATAACTTTGTAGAAGAGAAATCGGAAAGAATTGTAATAGAATATATAAATTTATACATAATTATAAAAAATATCATTTAAGAAGATAGGTGTACAAAATACATATTTAAAATACTGAAGTCAAGTAAATTCTCGTGAGCAACTAACAATGGTATTATAGTAGAGGTAGGAATTCGAAACTACAAAATGTACAGAAATAGGATATACTAGACATACTAATGCTAAAGAAAATAGCAATAAATCTATGCAAAACAAATTTTTCGCCTTAGCACCGCTTTGTTTATATTGACAGTGTGCGTACTCGCACCGCGCTTGTGAATTTAGAATAAGGCTTCGCGAAAGCCTTTGTTGACAGTTTACCGTTAATGGAGCTACTGCGGTCGTATGCTTTAAGGCTGTGTTACACAACAATTGTTTGATGTAAGGACATTTTTTCTCGACGATAGCAATGTAGGTCTCAAGGCAAGAAATTGAAATCGTGAACTTTGCCGTTAGGATCATAAGAATGTGTTAACATGTCATTAGTACATGTTTTCTAAGAGGTTTTATGGACAGTAGACTGTTTCAACACGTGGTCACTGTGCTTAAACAACAAATGTTATGACAAGACCGGCTACCATTGTGTAATGCTAATACAAATGTTCAAGCGTAGTGAACCCGAGTTAGAATGTTTCAATTTAGTTAACACCTATGATAACTTTCACGGCTTGTGCGTATAAACAACATACATGCATTAAGAAAGTGGTCTGAGAATTGTACCTTGTGGTTAGCCGCCGTGCTTTACTGCGCTAAATATATTAATATGTTGTTGTTCTACTTTAATATTATAATTTTCTAGTGTTCGACAACATACATCTTAGATTGTACTGGCATTAAAATATTTTCTTACTAGATCCATATTTTGTGTGTTACCATCTTTACTAAAAATCTTCAAAGTTCACGAACTTAATAACTATTCTACACATTGACAGAATCTTCGTCGTTATGATGTTGTCGACGTGTGCGTGTTGTTGTGGTACGTTCAATAACACCGCAGTGGCGTCGGTTCGACGACCCTGATGCGCCAGCGGCGCCATTTGCGAAGATACTATGTACGGAAATTGTGTACGAATCTAATATTAGGCAGATTTTACGAGTCCATTGATAGGTCATCAATGGCGTTAGAAAAATCTGATCTGTAAATTAAAGATAACTTATTTTTGCAGTTTATTACATTATTTCAGCAGTTATAAATTTTTGTATATTTCGAATAGATTGCTTTTCCCAATAACCACACCTCAATTTTTTTTATATTAGAGGGGGGCAAACGAGCTTGTTGGTCACTTGATGGTAAGTGGTCACCACCGCGCATAGCCATCAGCAACACCAAAGTGTCACTGATCCGTTGCCAGCCTTTTTAAGGAAACATAGGCTCTATTCTTGAAGGCACCCATATCCTATTTGTTCGGGAACACCTCTGAGGGTAATTTATTCAACCATTTCACCGTACGTGGTAGAAAATGCCTCATTTTTGTAAATAAATTGCTTACGATAATAAATATTATAATACTCAGCGCAATCTAGTCCCAAAAATTCAGAGTTCTATGGTTACTAGTGAAATGATAAATATACGTAAATACTTTCTTATTTTATATAATTTACATAAAAAAATACTTACCCAAAACAAAGACAAACAACGTAGTAACCGCAAGAAGAATTGTGAATCAGTAAAAAGAATGTGTTATATCTAAGTCAAAAGTTGAATATTATTCATCACGATTGACAAAACAAAAGGTGTATAAATATCATCATTCGTTACATAAGCGAGTGTCGGTGAATACCTGATGTGTTTACCCACGCATCCTGCCAGCATGATAGCAGATGACACTCACGTAACGTTAATTCAAGCACGAAGCAACATGCATGTTCCGTTAGGTGTCTTAGATGCAATACCTAGGTGACGGACTGATGTATTCAGGCATGTATATCTTTTTGCGCTTCAGTTAATGCTATAACCATAGTCATAGTGGCTATCTCTGTTAACTCATCCGTTAGATTAACGTATCATTACTGACATCATACAACATTTCATGCAACTGTTTTCATGATATTAGCAACATACTATAGATACTTGTTGCCTCAATTTGCTTATAATTTGTGCTATGTATTATCCCAGGCGAATTTTCATAAACTTGTATTTACATTATAAATATTATAATACATTTTACGAACGAATATTCTAAACTGTGACTTAGAAAATTCGTATACAGTATGTGTATCTTGTATTTTAATACAAGAAAAGCTATTACTAGTGTTATAACCTCAAGGTTTATAAACTATAATTGACGATATCACCATTTCAAGGTTCAAATGATTGCGGGTCTCAAAGCGGTGGCTGTGGTCACCAGATACCGTTAGGTCGACGTAACCCTATAGGGCCCCAAGTAACGGAGCAACTTCGTCACTTGGTTATCATTCGCCATTTTTGCTTACTATCATAGAGGAGATTTATAAACTTTTATTTTAGTGGCTCTAATTGAAATAAAGCTAAATGTTAAATATCATGATTTTCTGAAGTGTTCAATGGTGATGTCGATTAAGTTAACAAAAATGGTAATAGTCTACATTTGAACTTGCCTTTTGGACCGAGATTAGAAACACTCGTAATGTCTCTTCTTATTTCTTAAAAAAACCAAGCAGTAAAGTACATCATTATTTTCATATAAGTATGCAGGATTTTATTTATATAGTACTTACTTACTTTATTTAGAAAACTAGTTGATAACCCGCAGCGCTGCGCGCGTAGTCCTTGGTTTCAGATTCATTCCTATGTAATATGGAAGCGTTTTCGGGTAAGTAGCGTATATTTATGGGTCAATATTGTCCAAATAATAAATTACAGCTAATTAATAGATTCATCATACATACACGATTTACTTTTATTATTGATACGAGTATAGGACAGCTAAGTGCACACTTTGACCATCGTCCCGTTCAAGCAAAATACAATAAAAGATACAATCAAACTTCCAGATTTAAGCGTGATCTACTCTCTTAGCTGTACCTATAAAGCGATATTTATCACTCAAGAGAAAGTAGATTATGAATATCAATTCCGAGTTTAAAGACGGAGCTTAAATTGATTGTTGGAAATTGGTATTTTTTTTCATTGGTGAACTATACTGTGGTAATCTAGGGGGGGGGGGGGGGGGATGGGGCACTATTAAAAGGCTAAGAATATAGGCTTCCTGGCCTCAAGGTAGTGGGAACCTTCTAAAACTTACGAAACAAAAGTATAGTCGAATAATTTTCAACTAAACAATGGACATTGTTAAACTGAATTGTAAAGGTATGAAAATTATACGGTACGGTTTTTACGTTAATACACTAACTAAGGAAATAAAGGTTATTATAAATAATAGGCATTCAGTTTACCTCAGCCAGACCCATTGCCGTAGTGCAAAAATTACACCAATTGCATCCTCATTCTTGTTAATAAATTGTTTGTGGTCAGATTGTTGCTTATAAGAAAATTAGCACTTTCTTTTATTAATTTTATTACAGAAACAACTGTTTGTACTTCAGCACAGTTTGCATGATTGAATTAGCGTTTGAATACGAATTGAATGTTTATTACAATAATTCCGTATACTGAAATTGAGAGTTCAAGTGTGTCCATAATAATTCGTATACATTTTGAAAATTAACTGTCAATCGGAAACTAATCCCCCTCTAATGCAATTCCATTACAAAATTATCATAAATATTCATATTTATCATACATTTAAACGCGCGTTCACACACAATTAGCTTCATTATACGTATCTATTCACATACCGTAAATAAAAATACAAACAAATCTAAAATTCAGATTGTAACTCTATATCTTTAATTCTAATCTTCGAGAATAGCATGAAATATGAATTTTTTAGTTAACAATGCCCTATTTTTATTGTCGTGGCTTCCATTCATTCCTATGTAAGGACGCATCTTTTTTGAGATTTCTATTCTATAACCAGTCTTTAGGAGTATATATATAGGAAAGCTCTGATCATTATTGAAATAGTCACGACTTTAAAATGCTTTACGAAAGTCGTTATCCATCGAAACGTGTTAAAAAATAGTGCCACAAAAAGATGTATAGGTCAAAGGGCCTTTAAAGAGTTTCTATTGAAATTTCAGATGGCATTTTTTTAATAAACAGTTCAGAAAACAATTTGGTGTTACTTAACCATTATAATAAGCGATGCAAAACAGGAATATTTATACGATAATTAAAATTTAATGTTACTGTATTTATTGGAATTATTGTGTTAGCTATGTATATGTTACTCACATGTATATTTAAACATGCCCACAATGACATATTTTCCGTTGTCATTGTGTAAATTTTAAACGAATTTAATTAATTTGACTTCTAAGAGTAACAACACCATACGACGGTCCTACAACATACAAAGGTGTTAAACTTGAAATGAACATAACTATTTATTCGAATGTACTGGTACTTCAAACACTCGAAATAATAATTATTGCTTATTACCATTTCAATTTATCATTACCATAAATCCCCATTCATGAAATACCATCCATCATCTTAGGGTAGAACCCTGTTGATGGATGAATTCTGATGGGCCATTTGTGACAGTTGAATTGGTCCAAAGAATAAAGTGTTTCATTAATAAAAGGGAATCACACAATCAAATTGTAGAGGAGACACAGTTC
The DNA here is from genome assembly GCA_947507595.1 of Pyralis farinalis. Lineage (NCBI taxonomy): Eukaryota > Metazoa > Arthropoda > Insecta > Lepidoptera > Pyralidae > Pyralis > Pyralis farinalis. Next base: position 9,061,994 of record OX382258.1, on the reverse strand, counting down.
ACACGTGTCCAGTTGTTGTCAAGAGACCTGTGACCCACAACGACGACCTTTAAGCTCATCCTAATACTAGTTTGGATAGCTTCAGAAAATAATATTTATTGTACACTCCTACACATTCGTCGACGCACCGTCGGTTATAAGTGCGTCTTGGTTTACAGTGTCTTAAAAAAACATAATTGGACAAACATTTTAAAATTGAAGAGCTCGTCGATATAGTTAGGACGTATGTTTGCTTTGTTTCATAAGAATTTGTCTTAGTTGTTAAGCGCTTGTCAGTTTGTTTAAGAAAGATTTTCGTAAAGACTAACGTCATTTTTTCTCATGAAACCGGAGACCCTCAAATTGGAGCAATTTTATATTCCGTAGTAACGCCTCTTCACAATACGTCTTTTTTTATCCGTCGACAATTTGACCGCTCACAATAGGACATTAAGATTTTTAGAATAACAATATAGAAATGCATTATAATGTATGACGAATCGAGATGTCTAATCCGACCACCTCTCGAGTGATGTGATTGTCCACTCCACATTCATTCTTGATAGCAGAATAAATAATGCGTTGAAGTAGTTTGATTTAATACTGACCATTTGTATCAAAAGCCATGCATCTTTCCACGCCTTTCTCAACACGGTCCACAATCGTTGACAATTTACATAATGACAAATTTATGTGCCCAACCAAAATCAGCTTACACACTATGAGGGGAAGGTTTTTCCTTATATCTGGTCAATTTTTTTAACTACCTATGGTCAGATACTTTGTAAGACTACTATTACATACTATGTGGCAAAAGTCATAATTACATATTATTTATACATTGCGAAGGCACATTACTGATTCAAGCGGTATCATTAGTTCAAGGCTGCAACGTACTTTGTTATCCGTATTAGATAAGATAATAAGTTAAAGTCAGATTTATGTTTTGTCTGTATTAGATGTATTTCCAGTCTTCATTAACTGTTCTAATGTTTTAAAGCAAAAATCTCATAACTTCATGGGAATGTTTGCCGTCGTCATTAGACGTCCAGGTGATTATCACCACCATTTCGTCCGACTTAACAGGATGTCTTGCGACATATAATTATGAGGCAATGCTGCCAACGTTCCCACGTTAGAGCCACTTCCGTAAAATGGTGTAAGATTGACGACATGCGCACGCAAGTGACACATGCGGCTAAGTGCATTCGAACGTTGCCTCAAGTATGCTCTGTGCAAGTATATCGATTGATGGAATCTAGTTGCTTTAAAAAAGGAGAAAGTTTAAGAAAATCAGGATTCTATTAAATTTTGTTCGTACTTTTTGTATTGAAGTTGTTTATATGCTACTGAACTTGGTTAAAATTTATCAAACTGTATACTTTGATATTTCTTCACGCATTTGCTTTAGAAATAAAGTGTTAAATTAAAAATAAATTGTCAATATTTAACTTTTGACCGTTACATTTTGAATCAACTGAATCGTTCACCCCTCAAGTTAGTTATCTGCGCGGGCGCACTATGCGGAACATTACGGTTTTTATTTAAATTTATGGTCACAGAATAAAAGAAAAAACATTCTTTCCTCTCATTTAAAATTCGAAGGTGTAATGTAAATCGCTGTTTTTATAATCACAACACATTACTCTCGGCGGACAGCTGTCAGACGTCAGAAAAAATAAATCCGAAGCATTCCCAAATTGAAATTGACGCGTTCCATTTAAAACAATAATGAACAGTGGTACCAAATTGAAAATAATGAAATTTGATTGAGTGCCTTTGTTGGAATAGCACAATTGCGTATGTTATTTGACGGCGTGAAATGTATTTATATTGTTATGCTCAATGTCAATATTTTCTTCGTGGTTATGATGTACTCGTACTTTCAGATTATCACCATCATTTATTTAAAATTTATTAGTAGCGATAGCACACAAAGTAGTTTAGATCACATTCCCTGTAAATTGGACTGTCGCAAAATAACGGCTAAGTGTATTAATTAAAAAGTTAGATTAAATAGATTAGAATCTTTTCTTTCATTTGTAACTTAATCAGTTACAAATGTCATGCGATCTTTCTTTACCTATCTTTTTATTTCACTTCCTGATTACAATTCCCTTATTTAAAGTGATGGGTATCTGTTATGTAATTATTATTATAATTGTTACTTATGTTATAAGTTTTTATCTTATGTAACATCACTTTAATCAGACAAATGCTTCCATTGGCGTCTGTTTTTGTTTGTATTGTTCGATACGACTTAATTAATTTATAATAATAAAAATCAAGCATCGATTGTGGGAGTTAATTCGTAATTATATTCATTTTCATAAATATGAAAGAGTGAACGTTGGTAAGGTCATATTCACACGAGGTTCAAAGGGTAATTTATTTATGGGTCCGGTGCAAAAAGGGCGTTGATGCAGATAAAAAAATCCCCCCCTCACAGTGTTGCAACGGGCTAGCCATGTGTAGAAATGGGTTTATCGGAACTGTTTAGTTTCACGCCAATTGGTTATCTCATGGCTTTTGCTGATGAATGTTTAAATTTGGAAAAGCAATTACAGCATATTATTTTATCTAATATTTACCTGACGTATTTGAACGTAAACTAAATAAAGAAAATATCACAAACACAGGAAATGCAACGGATTTAGATTCAACTGTAATCGATAAAATTGTTTTATTTGCATAGTATTTTAAAGTACTATTACTTACAATCTTCTTAATAAAAGCGAAGTAGTGAGCGAGTGAGTATACACTTGTGGCAGATGACTATACGTTAATTTGAATATTTACAAATATACAGTTTAGGATTACATCGAGTTATAAGGAAACGTCGTTCATGTTAGGTTGGCACTTATTTTATCTATTGAAATACTAAGCGTTACAAAGTTGCCAATAGTATTTCTTTTTCAATGTTGAAATGATAATCAATAAGTACATGTTCATTTTTTTTGCAATTATTATTTTAGGAATTAGAGCGACAGGGCCATTTTCAATTAAATATTTTTTAATAACTTTTTCTATATCAACATTTTTGTATTGTCTTTTATTTCACACTATACTTAACGAAAACATTTATTATGTGATTAAGTTTTAACCCTTAAATATTCGACCTCATACATTTACAAATAATTCACAGTATTGAGTTGTAACGGTCGTGTAGTTCAAGAATAGTTTACATAACACTACGTGCTTCAAAATGGTGGCTTGTGTGCAGATGGACAGACGTACACCGAGATCTGTTTCGCCATTTAGCATGCAAATGAATACTACATAATGAAATAAGGCAAGCATTAAATAGAAGAAGATATTAGGATATCCACAGAAGGGGCAATGAAATATGTTCAACCGAAGATAAATTAGTCTGCCAATCAATGATTTTGAGATTGTCTGTCTTAGAATAAACTTACAATTTAAGAAAATTACAAGAATACTTAGATGATATTATCATTAATTATGATAAACGATATGTACGAGGTTAGCCCACAGGTACTAGAATACAAGTACGAGTATGAACTAAACAATTATCATCGAATGTGACTCATCGATATGGTGACAATTAACATAATAATAATACCTTGTTAATAATAAAGAACTAACTATAATTATCTCCGGGTTTCGTAACCCACGTTTCCCATCGACGTATTGCACGTGTTGTCCGATCATGGGAAACGTTTAACAAGGGTGATATACGGTGATAGTATCAATTATCTCCCCCGTGATAGTACCGAATGTGAGTTATTGAAAAATTATTGGTAATTTCATGGGAAAAAGAGATACTTATCACAGAGGATTGTTAGGAATCAAGTGAAACTACAGACCATGGTATTTGAGGGAATGTCTAACGCGACTTTAATATTTGACGAGCACGGTGATGGAATGGTTAGCGATTGGCTGTTTCAGCATCAAGGCTTCGATTACGGCACGAGGCAAACACTTGTGTGCACGACCATGTCTGTTTGTCTTGGTTGGGTGTTTTCTATGTATTATGCGTACATATGTATTTTAAAACAGGTATTTAGCTACAGAAGTTCAAGCTAAGCTTAGTTTGAAACTATATAATATAACATAGAAATAATATTTATATTCAATACGTCAAATTTGCGAGCAATTAAGTTATGATTGTTGCAATAGTCGTTAGAGTGGGTTAAATTCCCAAATCACAGCAAACAAGGTTATTTTGTGATTGTTACTTCTGTGATCTGTGAAATTAATGGCTGCAACGGAAATGACAATCGGATGTAAGCAAATAAATATTGTTCAGTTACGTACTGCAATAAAAGTCTCAACCGATGTTCTAGAGTCTGAAGAAGTATATAACTTGGTCATAGTTTAGTAAGTGTTTTTAATCGACAAGTTTGGGATTGGGTTTATAAGAATGGATTTATCGAAATAGAAAAAAATGCACAAAACAAATTTTAATGACGACGTAATATCGCAAAATTAGCAATGTATGTAAATAACAATGCATCGTTTCTTTACAGTGAATTCAACTGATAAAGGACAAAATTATCCAATGAAGAAACGTTACAGGTAAGATTACTTCTTCTTTGCGTTATCCCGTTTTCTAATCCAATAGGATTGGCGGGATCCGCTATTTAAGCCTAAAGATTTAGCGAAGATACAAAATTTTACACGGAGCGACTGCCGTCAGACCTCCATAACCCGAAGGGTACAGGGTAACAGTTAAGATTACTACCAAGCAATAAATTGCATCATGTAAAAATGTAAACAAATCTTTAATTCTGTAACGAATTGGCTCATGCTTATACTTAGTAGGACTTTGTGTTGATTGCTGCCTCTTGATCTTGTGAAAGTAAATATTTTATGTCACTTTCGCTTGTAAAGCCTTTGATTTTACGGTCTGTGGGAACCGACGTTCATACACAAAAGCCTACGGGACCCGTCGCCCGGAACAAATTTATCAGCTGATTTTCTGATCATTCGTCGGTATGAATGCCTTTATTTGCTGAGAAAAAGGGAGTAACTATCATACTTTATTTACCTACGTAGCTTGCTTGATCTGCTACTTGGATATCATGCAACTGAAATTTTAACTAAGGACATGGTATCATTTTGTAGTTATTTTAATGTCAAGTAGGAATTACAAACGAGAGACTATTTTGAGGCGTGAGGTCGATGGATTTAATGGCTAGAGTTTGTAATTCCTGTACCGCCCGTGTTACACCCAGTATTTTTCATGGCGTTTCCGAGGAAATACGTAAAATAAGGAAAAAGTTAAGTTAAAATTTATTATGGCTTTATTGTTGTTTATAAACTTGTTTACCTTACCTTTTAACTAATGACCAGTGATCAATGTATGGTGGTAATGTCTGGTGTTAATAATAGATAGTTTTGAAGACTGACTCTAAAGAGTTCCCGATATACAGTCACGATATATCTATTTTAAATAACAAATAAATAATTGTGAAAGCTTTGAAATCTAAAGCAAAATGTATAGGGTAACGTAATTCGCATGGAATTTGATGTACGCGTAAGATTAGTTTTTATATAACAAGCACAACAACATACTGCCTGATGGTATGTAGTTATACCGTGGCCCATGAACACTTGCAACACCAGGGGTGCTACTTGTGCTTATAGAATCCTTATCGCGCCTTTTATTAAGAGACCCCGTGATGTAGTTTCTCTCGGATATGATTTAATTAAACTAAAAAAAAAGCTAAATGCCCGTGGGCATTGTGAAGGCCATACGTGTATGCATATGATATACCTACATTAACCCACACATAGTTTCAGAGTGCTATGAATGGAAACAAAATTATTTAGTGAACTATTCAATATTATTTTCCCATGGCAACATTTATTTATTTATCACGGTTAACTAATGAAACTTCCGACAAACCAAGGGTATTTAACCGGATTCCAATTAGTAAATCATCAATTATTACTACATTTTGTGAAATTAGCGCAAGTCAGTCACAATTAGCGCAATCTGCTTATGCAACAGTCTTTCTAATTGAACTTGTTTACAATATTCTTTTCAAATATTACAAATTATATGAACGCGTTCAAATGTAAGCATATTAATAAGCTTGCTAAATCGTTCGATAATAACTAATAAAAGCTTGTGATAATGTGTTAATCACCTGTGACATTGGTTGAATTATGCTTGTGTAACAGACAGATAAATAAACAAATTAAATGATATCTGAATTGACCCATACCGACTTTGATAAAATATGAACAATTATGTACGAAATTTACAGATCACAATGAGTATATACACAAAGAGTACGTATGAATATATATATATATATATACATATACATACAGTGTATTTTCTCAATACGTTCATAGAATGGTCCCACATTCAATTTTGCTTAGGCATTAAGGACTTTAAAAACCGCTTGTTTTTTAAATTCACATTTTTTTTTTGACGGTTTGTGGCGTGAAGATATACATGCATACAAATTATTTTAAGCATACCTACTTTGTAGTAAACAATTGTGAAGAATTTGTGCGTTTTTGACTTAATTAGATATTAAATAGGGATTTATATTGCTCTAATAATACTTATGACGAATTAGTTAGTTAATTAAAAATTTAAAGAAATATCGACTTTTTAATCCAGCATACAAAGAACAAATTATTAAAAAGGGCGGTTCGAATAGCGATGTAGAAGTTACTAGAGTTAAGGTTGAACAAGACAACGCTGTGAAAAGTGAGTTTTTATCTGCAATAACCGTCGTTACGCGCTGAACCATATCCTACGCTTCCTTAGGGCTCACACGATAGCCGGGTGCACCGGGTGCATTCCGTGTGAACTATAACGTACAATGTCTATTAGTCTCGTGTGGATGGTTGCCCGGTTGTCGCAATTACACTTATGCATTAACAAGTGCATGTTTCGAGCAAGTGCAATAACGTATTTAGAAGAAGAAGAAGCGGTTCTGGCATTAAATTAAGCTTCAACAGAATCAGTTTTACTAGTTCTGTAGTTTATGATTCTGAATCTAAATTATCAGCATATTTGCTTGTGTTGTCTGTAATATTCTGATATTAGGTCATAACCTATTATGATATCGGTGACCACAATACGCAATTTTATGTTTACGCTTTCGTATTTAAAAATCTGCCGTGATTTACTTACTATATCATTATGTTTGAATACATGTTCTAGTTAGGAAACAAAAAAAATATGCTTACCTGATGGATGCAACTACTGCTTAGACATTTTAGATACAAGTGTCAGTTGCATGTTGCCACCTCTATAGCCAACCCAGCGCATTCTTTCTGTTGGGGGTATTTTTTTACTGTACTTTCTCCGCGGGATTACCCCGAATTCAGATCTCGCTGTGAACTCTCTACTTAACGTAGTTCGCTACTCAGCAGGGGTCTCAGATGTACAGTAAATTGACTACGACCCCGAAAACAAGAGTCATTTACATCTCTAAACTGCACTAGGTGAGTGATGAAAGGCTCTTTAAAGTTTAAAACCATTCAAAGTTATTTTAGAAGTGTTTCAACCGAATTGTATGCATACATACGTCATCCAGAATCGATATGTTTGTTCAACAGATGACCCCCAAGTCATTGGATGCAGAATGTTGCGGGGTGCAAGGGTGCCATATTGGTTCAAAGGGGTTTATTTTCAGTGGGGGTGTCCCGGCGGGGGTAGTGCAGATGCGGAGCGACCGTTACGTTTCCCTATCTGTTGAAATTTTCGAATTTGGAACACGTGCGTTGACTTATTTTTTTCGAATTATCACCCGCATCGCTTTCGCGACACGCCTGTCGAAATACTTGATCAGTTTTGGATTGTTTTACAGGGGTTTTCGATAATGCTGATTCTATTGTAATGCTTGTAAATAATGTCACTAATATTTTTTCTGGTTCTATTTATCGCCGAGGGGAACGGCGAAAGGGATCTAGCCCATACAGCCAATGCCACTAATAAGAACTTTCTTGTACAATGTACTCATTGTGCATGTGACTTTTTTGTGGCATTCGGATAGAAAAAAAGGATGCCCGATGTGTGGTCATCAATGTTGTATTATAGAAAGAATATTGCTAACCTCGTATTGCTAATCCTGCATAGGCACGCTCTTATGGTCTATATAGTAATTAATACATAATATTTAGTATGTAATGAAGGTGCTGCATACGTAGCTATATGTACAAATAATGCTCATATTTTAAGGATTTATTTGGTTTCATAAATTAGACGATTCGTTCCATAATCTAAAAGATTAGATTTAATTTTGTTATTAATCTTTTACTATCTTGGTAATTAAACTTTTATCTAAAATGTTTAAAACAACCCACAAATACCGAGCATTTTTTTAAAGTTAAACCACATAATACATACCTATGTGGTTTTGTATAAGCATCATTAGATAAATAATCCCTTATCATTCTTTTCAGCAGAGCGGGTGTGCTTGTATGTAGATGGATAATGAGGTGTCATTAGATACTGCGACATATAATATATCTTTAAATTCAGTTTAAAGATTCTTTATTTCTCATAAAACACAAAAAAAAAATGTCACTTTTTTTATATATTTGAGTAGGAGTACATGAGTTTAATATAAGTTGTAGTTTAGTATAGGATTCAGATTTGCAATCGTTCTAGGTTTTAATTTTTCCTATCGTAGTAGTCATCGTCTTTTGTAGCCGTTAGTTCAGTATAAGAAATATAACAATAAGGCACACATCGTATGAGTTTTTATTTGCAATATGGAGTTCATCATAGCGATTTGGAAAACATATTTCTTTAGTTGAAGGGGGGCATTCGGGTTCTTGATTGAAGGAGGAAGTTCCACGTTTATTGCGTGTATAATTAAATTTTTCTTTCATAAGCTCGGTACCCTGATGATCATATATCAAGATAATGGAGATATAATGTACATTTGATTATAAACCATAAGGGTATGAATTAAAAAAAAAAAACGAAACCGACTTCATTTATGTAGAGCTCATTAATGATAAAGCAACTATGAGGACTCTTTTAGTCTTTGACTTCAGTAGTTACACTTTTTTGTTTGAAGCCATTGGTGAAGACCGAGCCAAGAAGATACGAAATAGCACAGATACCATTATGTACAGCATAGCGCATGCATGTTCTACTTTCAAACAAAATAAAAGATATCAAGTGAAAGGTAATTAACTTAACAATTATATTTCAAAATTTCTAGTGAAATGACAGTTAAAAAATCAATATGACGGTTAGTGTCCGCGAGGGTGAAAGCGAGGGGAGTGGTGTGCGCACGCGCACGCGCCGGCTGCGTCATAATGACACGACATATCACTGCAATACAATGCAGATTTGCTGGGGCATTCATTATATTATACTAGCCCTAACGATAAGGGTTGCTTTGAAAATCAATATCGGATTCGTTATTAAGTTCGCAGCCACGAATTGGGAAAAGTAACAGCAGTATATATATCTGACCACATCTGATTAGTTATAGTAACATAGATAATAAATTCGATTATTTACAATACATGGATAATAAATTTAGTTATCAATTCCACTTAATTGTACGGTAGGTAAATTGTAATGGTTCGGTAGTAAATTGAGGTCGGAATAAATATGTCAGTTGAGTGCAGGCGCACAGCTTAATTTGAGATTATGTTATAAAATTAGACGTAAATTGTTTTGTTTCTATAGACAGTGCACTTAATGCTTATCGCGCGTGTAATTAATTTGGGTTTAAGGATGTGTAGTCGCTTATAATATACAACCGACTGGGTTAATTTTAACTATTTTATTTTTAATTTAGGTAATTATTGGCAGAGCTGCGATAGCCAGCGGAGCCACATTACCCTCAAAATTGTCGTTTGGGGTAGACTGATGTCATCCAGCTAGCGTTTAGACGGTAATAGTCAGAATCTCCAAAATCGACACACTAATAGCTAACATATTGTAGTTTTGTATCCTTTAATTTGAAATTTAAATGTTCGTTGGTGAGGAAGAACGGTCCAAAATCGTTCCAATTAGAAAAAAAAAACATATGGGAAAACGTATGGCCGGCCACTCTGCAGTGCAGAGTCTGCACTGCACTCCCATCAACAGAAAAAGTAACAGCACTCGTCGCTAGATGTCGTACAGGGTTCCATATATTGAAAAAAAATCATAAAATTAAAAATAAAATATTTAAATATTTTTAAATTTAAAAAATATCAGCTCTGCCTACACAGTTTGCTGTTATTTACTAGTGTAAAAAAGTACCCAAGCAAGAAACATTTATTCTAACAAAAATATCCTCACGTAATGGTTGCCACGTGAAGATCTCATCTTAATTTATAAAATTATTCTTATCACAATAATATGCAAAACGCCGTATTTTCACAGTGCATCGAGAGTTTATGTAGACGGCTAAATACTTTTTTTTTAATTTCTATGTTGATATTCATCGAGCGTCAGTTTTACACGTGATGTGACGACTATTGTTTGAGTTTCGAAACCTTGGGATTTATACTCTGCTTAAATTTGAATACAAAACATATACCTAACTCACGCTGGAGGCTCTGATACAATTTTTGTAGAATCTGGTTTAAGATGTCGGTTTTTCATCATATGTGGCACGCTGTTGGTGGTAATGGCCCCATTAAACTATCAACTGAGGTCACAAGATATATTGCGATATTGGATAAGAGAATGGCATCGCAATCGAAAATATTCCTCAAAATTATTATTCACAATGACTCAAAATGAGGTCATTTAATTTTTCTAAATCTTAACATTATATCAAAGTTTGAAATGTGATGAGTTTAATGTTCATTAAAATATGAAAAATAATGTACAACTTGAGTAATTCCAATGTTTCTCTGAATTTTTACATAATTAAAAAATATAACAAAAACAGATTTCAGCAAAAGCAGAAAACAATTTGGAAGTTAATTTATTGCCTACGCATTTTTTGTTCCGAAACTAGCAGAACCACGCTGTGTCGTAACGGTAAATCTATGAAAAAAAGAACTGACCGCGCACCACTTTTGCAGAGGTGAAGGAACTCTGAATTGAGATTTGTTAACTATTTGTTGCAATCAAAAGTGCATAGGAACCCTGGGGTCCACAGTGCTACAGTTTCACAACACTCGAGGGACTTACTGGCGGGAACTCGACGAATAAAGACGTGCTGTTTATTAAATATTCTTATTTATTTTTGGCATTGATTCATAAAATCGTCACGAAAATCATCAGGGCTACTTACATTTTTCTTATTACTTCAAAGATTCGTCCAAAATAGGAATAATTTTGCAATAGGTGTCGTATAATTAAAATTGATTAAACTATAATTTAACTTTAAATTACAGAATGTTATATTATTTTCTATAGTTTCCTAAAACCAAAATAGAAATGAAAAAATTATAATTAAGATGCGCTCCTAAATACCAGAATCCAGTGCGGTTAAACTGTTTAATAACACTTGAGTTCAACGACACTACTAGAGGCGCAATTTCGGAAAAAATAATAGCGTAAAGGTGACCCGTTTCTTTCCTGGACCCCCGACTTCGTAATCACGGTTGGTCAGTTTCAGACAATGAAATTCGTGACCCCTAATCGTTTCTAGAAATGCTTAGAATTTACATCTGCTTACTTAATAATATTTATTTGGTTTCTTGAGGGTTGAGTTATCAGATATAAATTTCATGGACTTAATATTACATTCTAAATTAATCATACGTTTCTATTCTAAAATTTTTGTGCTAAACATTACGTTCGTGGTTTTTAAGGTACCTTATAAAATACGGAATATCAAAGTAATTTGGTTTATAGATAAAAAAAATATTATCAGATAAACTATATAATAGTCTCTAACAAGTACAGATAACAAACACATAAAAAAAGATGAGTCAAAAAATCTATACCTACCATTTGTGAAGAAGATCGCTGTACTTTTCATTACCTATATTTGTTAACTTGGCAGTGAATACCTTGGCAGTGAGCAGACTAACAAATATCATTCGTCGCCTCCTCTGGTTTGTGTGGGTACAAAACACGTACTTGAGTCAAGTAAAATCGGTCAGACATATCAATAGAACGGCTACATTTTTTGTGTCGTACTAGCTGTTAATGTTATTTTATTTTTGACAATAACACTAGCTTTAACATTTATTCAGTATGACCTATAAGATGTTATCTACATTGTGATGATGTAATTTTATAATAATAATAGGTGATAAAAAAATATTATTAAATCGGCAGAAAAGGGCAAGGAGTTCACTTAAAAATTATAAGATTCATTATTGCAATGGCGCGCAAATAAAATCTGAAAAGAATAGACAAAAAATTGCACAGATTATAAATAGTACCGCCTTTGTTAACGTACGTGTACGTGCTAGCGGGTACGCAACGCCCATGTGCCACAGTGACGTATCTGTGTGACGCTTAACACGTCACATCGCTAAATTTATTTACTTACTACAGCTTACTATGTAATGTAGGTACATAGTATTTTTGTTACGTTCGGTTCTATCAATGCGATAACATCAAATACCTTTGACCAACTTTCTGTAGGCTGTTTTGGTGAATTAAAAGGCTGATTGTTCGTTCATGTCACTGAAATCGACGCCATTAAAGAAAAGCAGCAGGTGTGAAAGAACAGACTTCAATGAAGTCGGTGTCATTTTTTTTATTGAATGTTTTTATCACATAACAGTTTTGTACTTTAATGGAACGAGATATGCATTGTAGTTGACATTTACAAACCGGTTAATGTAATTAACACATTACACCTAGATAGACAGTTTTATGTTAACGTTTTAAATATCGTGTTCATAGTGCAAAGACAAGTAATAAAAACCTCAATCGCGAAGGTTTAATACCCTGAAGACAGACTTCGATGAAGCCTTTACTTAAACAAATTTATTTCGGAGTCAACTAGGATTAGGGATAAAAAAAAATACGAAGAAAATGATCTCACTTTGAAAATCACCAAATAAAAATATGGCAATGTGTAGCGGATATATTATAATTTAAAAACTACTAGTTTAATCCGTTACTAATGAGAAAACACAGAAAAAAAAGTGTCTATGGTCCCCAATGAATAATAATGAATGCTTTACAAATGTAAACATTGTATTTAGCATAACAAGCGTAAGTACAGCACATGTGCGTAATCTAAAATGGAGCAAGTGTGGGAGACAAATACTAGTGCTCTTCTCATTGGCGTGTCAAAACAACAATATCTAGGTCACGACTCACGACGCTATATCTATCTACACGCTACGGCACGCCCTCCCACTTGTTTTCATTCTAAACAATGTGTAAATATGGTGAAAACCTTATGGCATTGCGATGTTATTGTTTTACTGGCTTATGACCGTGGCTTCGCCCGCGTGGAGTTGCGTTATCATCAAAGTAGACCGTGTTTTTATACCACTAAAGTAGCATACAAACGTTTGGCCTGTCGGATAGTAAACATTTACCGTACCATTTGAAACTTTCAGAGGTGTCAGTCGTTAGTTGTAAATATTTATTCTCGCCTTTCTTGCCGAATCTCATGCCGTAGCCACTTGGGAAAACCACGGCAGGGAGTTCATACTTAAGACGAAAACTTTTCTGGAACCGCACAATAGACGACCATAATTGGCGAGCGGCGCGGATGTAGAAGGAAACGGTTGGCATCCTATCGAACAACTCTTCGGAACATAACCCACTGTACAATTAGTAGAACACACAAAGGGAGGTTAATTCAAGGGCTCAATACCCAATTGCTCGTTTATGAACCAAATCACAAGATCCTAGCCGATATACAGATGTTCCTGCTTAAAAGTGACTGCAGTATTGCGATTTGACTTGAGACATGTTCTTTTCTAGGGCCATTAGCTTAGGGGATTAGTTACTGGAAAATAACAAATAGACAGTTACTTTCGTATACATATGGTCTGTATATGGTACAGACAAGATAAGCATTCGTCCCCACCCCCTTAATGTGGAGCGGTTATCATAGGTTTAGGCTACGATAACCGCTTGCAACATAAAGAAAATTACGCTCGCAGCACCTTCTCTAAACCTCCCAGATAACTTCCAGTAATACAAGGATCTTTTAAAGAATAGTTATATGGATTCGGTATAGGTTAAGGTGAAGTGGTTCCCCAATCAGGCTCCTGATTTTACATATAAAGCTGCCCGCTACTTCTGTTTTGCCACCTCTAGTTTCATTCTAAACAAATCGAACAATACATAAACACAGGAAATAATCTTATACAGAATTAATAAGTAGGTAACCGCTTTCTCGCGTTCGTTTGGTCAAAAAAAGATTATTAAAAATTAAGGTAAGAAAAGTTCTATTAATTTTTAATTACGTAGTTGTAAATTATTTAATTTGTGCACCCTTTCGGACCCTTATGAAGTTTTTGACACCTTGGTAGACAAAAAATATTTTTGCATGTTGCCCATTTGTAATTAAAGACGGTCTGTACGACAAGGGTGGCGAAATTACAGTGTTGGTACCATAAAGTTACTAGAACCCCTATGTAGGTTGGTACATATCAAATTAATGGACAAAAAATTAAAAGATGCGTTTATAAATGCGTAGGATATGATTAGGCTGCATGTGCTCGTTTCTTTCGCCTAGTTTCTATAGACAAGGAAAGTAAAACTTATGTATATGACCTAAGATTTAATAATAACAAGCTTTTAATTGTGTTGATTGTTGAGTAATTTAATTAGTATTATTTAGGTTAGCGTAATATCTGCATGATAAGTGAATTAACATGAAATTGTACTAAGTTTAGATAACGCTTCCAGACAACAGCAACAGTAGAGATATCAACAGTAGGTTAACTAGGTCACTTGGTCTTTTTTGACATAATTACCGACGTTGGCGAAAAGTTAAGGTTACTTTTAAGAGACTACGTAAAACGTGACCTAACGTTTCTAAGGTCCAACTATGGTAGATTTGACGTAAACTTCATTTAGAATAGCGGCGTACAAGACATTATGTTTGAGTGCAAGACGATATCTTTGAAGTTTTTCTTATGCTTATACGTTTGTATTGTGGTCAGACTGGTTATCGTTTTCATGTGGTCAAAATGACCCCAAGCTGTGGTAGGTGTCACATTTATACCTATACCTACGTACTTGATACTTGATTAACGTGCGCGGTTTATTTTAAGAAGTTATAGTTAAAATGTTATTGATACAGGTTTATTTCAAATAAGCAGTACGTACATTGCATTTGAGGTGGTTTTTTTAGATGACTCCCTTAAGGTTGAGCAATATTTGACAGGAGTGAGTCTTAAAGGTTCGCGTAACCGACAACGTAATGTAATAATTTTTTTTTTTTTTGGTTCTTTTTATCCCCGAGGGGAAAGGCAAAGGGATCTAGCCCATACAGCCACGTCATCAGTTTAGAACCATTTAAAAATCTTAATTCTATGTTCCAGCTTCAGGAACTGTGCTCAAAAAATACTTGGGAAGGGTACTTCGACCCAATCAACCCAGTTTAAATACCACCCGTAAAACGATAGGAATTTTACAAGGTTTTCTTGATGAACTTATTCACGTCTTCCAAAAAGTGCATAAACGTATTATACTTGAGTTTTTTCAATATTGTATAATTGCACTAGCACTTATGTTACAAAACACTATCGAAATTGTCACATAAAACTAATTTACACTGAATTGTAAAAATTTCAAGTATAAGAACAATGTCACTCGTCAAAAGCGCGGGAAGAAGTCCCGTAATGTAATAAATAAAACTGAGCATGAATTGAAGGTTCTCACTTTTGCAGTCACTATGATTGCATATTTTTTTTTGTTTGCCACGGTAACACCATTAAGGTGTCAGTGTAAACATGTAGCGAATTAAAATAAGAATAAAATTAGTTCCCTTTAGTATTTTTTTAGCGCTTAGTTTGTTTATGTGTTGGTTTAAAGGCTATTTTTGGTATTACAATTGTACGGTATTATACTATAGGGGTGAAATCGCTGGAGTAAGATGTGAGGAAATAAATACGAGACCGGAAACCAGTCAAAAGTTGGATGTAAATACAATTTACTTGAAATTTGCATTTTCAGTTTGTACCATCGAAATTCTTGGAAGGATAAAAAAAAAATGTTAGGTAACCTACGTAATTTTATGGTTCTTACTTTACGTACGTGCCCTTCTTTGGACTGCTTATTCATTTTGTTTAAAATATTTTACTCTTTTTAATTAATTTTTGCCTGAGTGCAGGCTGGACTTGGGGTTTCGTTTCTTGATCCGCTTAACTATAATTTTGTTATGGAGGAAAATCTTTCGTAAATTTATTAGTACGCAGTTAGGATCTTTTAATACTTTCTGAAAAATTCGGAAATATGATGCTCGAATCGATTTCTGTGACGGATAGGCGATTTACTATCCGTTTTTACCTTTTTAGTACCTTCGAAAACCTAAAAAAATACATAATGACTAAAGGCGATTCAATACAAGCGAGTATTCTTTCAGAGCCATTTACTAGTTACATACACTACCGCGCGAGGAGACATAACTTTAGATAAATTCTACCTCAATTACCTGTAGGTAAAATAATGGTCGAAGTAAATGGGAACGATTCAACTAGTAACAATACACGTGTTACCAGTAAAGATTGGCTGAAAGCACAAACTATTAAACCATTTGACTATGCATGAAGGCACGCCTCGCTCACAACAACGTTGTGTTTTAGCGCCTAAATATCTCCCCGATTTGAGCCTACGGACCAATAGGAGGATATTTTAACCGATAAGACAAGGGTCACGATGATGATCCGTGAATTAGCCAATCAGTGCTGCGCATTCTATATGAAGGCGGATAGAATGTCTCTTTGCTACCCGAGGGGTATGGTACGTATAAGTTTTAGCTTACAACTAATGTTATAATTTAGAAGTTACATCTTACGCAAGCGAAGCTACCTCTGAACACTCTAGACTAGGGGGTTGGTGAAGAAGATGCAGTCTGTAATAATTCCTTATTTATACACTTACATTACTCACTCGCTTATTTGTTTTGAAGATTAAACATCTTGCAAAAAGAAAAAGGATTATGGGTTCGATTCCCAAATAGGGCAAACTTGTGCATGAACATATATATAATCTGGGCGTTATTAAGAGAGGTAGGGGGTATTAAAGTAAAAGTAAGTAGGACCCTGTTGGAGAAGTACCTCCACCACACAGAAAACTGCAGCCAAATAACAACTCCCTGGAGGGTGTTCCTGCGAGTGAGTGGGATTACCAGTAAACGCCTAAGGAGTTGCTATGTTAGCAACAGAAGTGGACACGCGCGAACGATACTTCCTGTATTGAAACCGTTCATATAATGCGGTAACAACTTTACATCAGGTTGGCCGTATGCTAGTATGCTTCCTACGTTTTAATAAAAAAAAAATGTAAACGGTGCTTGCAATCCAACGTGTATTCGCAGTGGAACAAAAACCTCGGCGCACGACCTTGCCTGTCTGAGTCAGTTGAATTGACTCTAATCTTTATGACGTACCAAGCAAAGGGCGAACAAGCAATCGTCACGCTGTATTGAACTACAGGTTAGTCTTGTTTGCATTTAATTTGTACACAGAGAACTTTAATAAATATTAAATAAATCGTAAGGTAACTACTGCTACTGTTCGTCGTACATAACACGAATTGTTAAAAAAAGTATGAATAAACACTAACCTGTCATCCTCTTCTGTGTCTTGCCACTCTCAGGACTCGCTACTTTCGTCTCTTGAGATGCTGAGCTGGGTTTCTGAGCGGCAATTGTGATAGGAGCCCTTCTTAACACTGCTGGCACACTAGACGCCGGCACCAACTGCCAGGCGTACCTCTGCGGTCCTGGTAGAGGTTGTTCGGTCGCGAAATCAAAGCCCCATCTCTCGCTATCGAGCTCAGACTGTCTCTTCAGTTCGCGTTCAGCGAACCGTCTGTTCTCTTCTCTGTCCGTACAACCGAACAGATTTCTCCTCACGCCGTCGAGTGCCGTCATTCCTCGAATGCGCAACGACTTGGTGTCCAGGATGGTAGTCGGCAGACCGGGAGCCCTCACACTCAACGCAGACATGTCTTCAGTCCAACAGTGCACTATACAGCGACGCACTTCACCAATAGCATCCACGACGCTCTCGTCACCTAGCGCAAACAAGGTCAAAATTCAGTTACTGTACCCGGGATTACACTGAGTATTAAACGAGTAACTAACTGTTCTGTCCATCACGCACCAATAAGAATACCAATTGTTATTAGTTTTGTAAGCGTAAACAAGTCGTGAATGACGCGACGTCACGTAATTAAACGCGATACGTTTAAACAGCGAGACATACAATCGCCTACTGCGCCGTTTCGCTTGCTCCAAAATCGTGCGGTAGCGCAACAAGCAGCTCAGCAGAGCGAAGTGCGACGCGAACGCGGAGCGAGCTGAAGCGCGAGCGCGTCGTCTCCTGTCGATGTGACGTAGTCGCGGCCAAGTCGCGTTTATGAAATGATAGTTTAACTTCTTGCCGGTAGATGGCTCGCCCTGTCGCATAGGACGCTTGTGATCACAGTGTTTATACTTACGCTTTTTTTATATTCCCCGATAGTACGAATAATTTAAACTGTACACTACATAAATGTTGTACAATAATAGTTTTTTATGAAGGGCGCATGAATATTTAATTACTATTTGCTTCTTTAGTAGCATTGTGGCATAACGTTGTGTCTAATAAGATGTAAATAGACAACTAGGACGCCTAATGTGTACTTAGTACTAAGTGGCATAGCCAGCGCTATTTGCTTGCTTAACTTAAATTGCCTACCTATGATATTTTCCTATAAACATTTTACTAGCTAAATGTAAATGAGCTAGAATTGGATAGAACTTATGGTCAATATGGTTGTTTTACAAAATAACATTTATAGAGAGGCAAAAACAACTATTTGCAGCAGCAATGTTTCAAAAACTTATATCGTCAGTTTGTGTGTCAAGATGAATAAGACAATTTTTTTTTAGTTAACACCGTCAATTATTACTATACCTTTAGAATACACATTCTCCAAAAGCAGAGAGGCGCTTGACTGAGCATTTTATTACATATCAAAGAGTTAGTTGTGTTTTATGAAATTCTGCATTCGCGTGCAGTTGATTAAGTAGCCTATATACTTATCAAGAGTTCAATATATCACAGTACTATTACATTATAATCAATCCGGGCATGTAGCCGCTAAAGACAACAAATAAACACTCTTTTCTATTGTACTAACTTCTAGTCTATGTCATATCATTTCGTATCGAAAAATCTAGGTAACATTTACCTGCCTTTACATAGGATTCTTCTAGACAAATCTAGGCTAGTGGAACTTATTGAAAGAATATACAAATTTGTTACTGTCACGTGTAGTACAGCTCATTGAGACGTAGCTCCGCGTAGCTTAATTTAGCGATAGTATTTAGCTATAAGATAAAAAACAATAAGGAAAACTAGAAATCATTATTAGTAATGACATTTATAAAAGTATTTCGATTTTATTTTCCTGGGAAGCACTTAGCACTCCATTTGATTAGGTAAATTTTCGACATCATTGAAGTGGATCTTTATGATTGCAAAGTCCTCGTATTACGAATATAAATTATTACTGAGAAATTGCGATCACTCCACTTTAAAAGGGCGTAGTCATAATTGCAGCCTGTTATTGAAAATTTATTTGAAATTAAATTAATTAAATTTAATAGGCAATCACTTTGAAATAATGAAGGAAAAACTATGAAACCGTTCAAACTGATTTCCAACAGGACCTCTATCAGACAGACGGAGAACAAGCGAATAAGTACAAATTCTATATGAAGCTATCAAGTGCCAGCCGGATTACGCGTATTGAGTTTTCCATATCGTATATAATGACTTGGAAAGGAAGTTTTTTAATATTGCATAATTATTTACCACCATAAATAGAACTCTCAGTTACATGAAGTTGTATGAAGATGTAGCTCAAGTTGTGATGGTTAGTATTTCTTTAAAATCCAATCATGGGGAATTTTCTTAGGTTAGGTCACACGTCTATAGAAATATAATTTCTTGGACGTGCGGCTTTCCACACGATAATTTCCATCGCCGCCGAGTAAGCGATAATTATATAATAAATATGTACATACATCCAAAAACATGAATTTAGTGATACTTGCCAGGATTCTAACCGGGTATCTGTTGGTCTATACGCCGGTTCCTTATCTAATATTTATTTAGCCTCAATATTGAAACCATCATTGTTATATTTACAAATTTTTTGCAGACTTCATAGATATGTAAATGTAAGTATTTCTCTGAATTGTTGTATTTTTTGTCAAATTGAAATTTATTTTAAATAAATGAAAGAATCTGCTTTCTTGTTCAAATAGACAAATAGGCAGTCAGTATAGTACATGCGGTACCCATTTGCTATTATGTTAAATGTATATAGCTGCATGTATTTTTTTTATACTATATAGGATGGCAACTAAGCATACGGAGTACCTGATATAATCATTACCTTATATACGCTTGCAACACGAGAATTATCGCTCGGGAAAAGTGATCATGACTGTCAACACTGTTTTGTGATTGTCTCATCAGTTTACTATTGGCCCTACTCGCTTTCAGGAATATAATTGTCCCACAGGAAACGGTTATTTCGCTACAGTCTCGTAAGTTTTTTACTTATTTAATTGATATGTAAGAAAATGATTTTGAAAATTATTGTTATATATTTTTCTTAAACTATTAAGATTGGCGAGAACCACCACCTAAGCCTATTCATACAAACCTTTAAAATAATTATAATAGCTATGTATCATAATATCAGAGCTAATCTGGTTGGGTCAACTTAAGAATGTATAGTATAGGTATGTAAAAATGGTGGCGTATTAATTAATATTATACATAGCGTATAAATAGAAATTATAAGTTAAATACAGAACAAAATCCCTAGCAAATTGTTCTCTGAGGATCTATGTAAGCCATCATTAAAATCTGGAAGCCAACACTTTTAAGACAAAACTATTTTAGGTTTATTTAATATTGTTTTTATTATTAAGATTTTACATTTCTTAAGGAAAGGGGTAGTCGTATGAGTCATGAGTCAATCGTAGAAGCAAGAGTAGGTATGTGACAGTGCGTTTATCATACATATATTGTTAGTTCAGTTCGAGATTAAGCGAACTAGAACTTGAACTGTATAATTTTTTAATTTATTGTTTAATATATTATTATTTATGTGGAAGTACTTTGCCTAGCTAGGTCTCATTAAATATATTTATATTCAAATAGTTGCCTTTACTATTAATACTCGTACTGTCATAGCGTAGTGTGCTAATTCGTAGCACGGATATCAGGATACGGATTAATATTTCCTTCTTTATTTTCAAGTGTATAAATAGTTTCTCTGCCTACCCCGCAAGAGATATACATACATACGGATTAATATGTTGCTATAACGGCCACGAAGATCTCTAAATGAAGTGTCGTTCAAAAGCGTTTATTTGCGCAGATAGCGCCGTCTTTCAAACATAGCTGGTTAATAAAGTAGCAATTGTTAAAGCAGCGCGGTACCGTGAAGGGCACGAGCATTGTAAGGTTAATTTAATAATCACGATGAATTTTACTCCGGTATATAGTTCACTGTATAAAGAAATTAATGTATATTTTTTATTATTTATTGTTAAACAATATCGTTGTACACTTACAGTTGACTTTGTTAAAATTAAAATCATAGACGCACAGAATTGACGTGCCTGATTTGATTATGTTACTAATTACTAGTTATCTTACTACTTAAAAAAGAATAATAACGAATTACTAATATATTAAAAACCACTATAATGCAGAAAGTCGAAATATTCCGTAACATCTTTTTTTGTAGAAGTATCGAACGTTTTCTTATAAATTACCCGAATAGCTGGTGGAAATAAAGCAAATTCATGGCAACACCAATGTCACTTGTTTACGAAGAACGATGAGACGTGTCTAGTTACGTGTGCAGCATACTTTGAATCACCTTATCAAAGATAGTTATCCCTTTCTTTCACTGTCGTGACAGCAGCGTGTGAATGAGACAGCAAATATATTAATAGCGCACAGTACTGCGCCGCCATTTTGCTGAAACGAGATCGACTCGATTTTGTTCTGTACTGTTGGCAATGAATGATTAAACTTATTTTTTGAAACAATAACATATATTTGCAGCAGAATAATAATCAACAAAAATTTAATAGAGTTTTGTTTAATGTTGCAACAGAAATTTACTATCGTGTTATTGGCTTCTCGTTGTTTAATGATATAAAATAACGTATTAATTTTGTTAGACCGTCATTAAAGAAGCGGCGCTGTGGTTATAGCGTGTTAAATTACAAATATTTAAAACTTAATTTATTTTGACACTTACCTAGGGTGGTTTTATTGAAAATAGTGGAAAATCGAGAATTAAACGAAGGGGTTCACTGCACTGTCGTACTAATTTTCAAGATATGACAATGACGCGGTGGCAAGAGCGCGGGCTCGAAGTCTATTGGTTAAAAATGGCGGCCTATCGCCTCATTGGCTACGGCGATTTTAGGCGCCAAATTTCGGTTGGTCGAGAGACCGGATGGCGGGAAACAAATGTTGTGCTTTCCGGTGCGCATGAGTTTTGTTACGGAAAATCGTGTTTGGCGCGATTCTCTTCCGTTTTAATGAAGTGCGAAACATTATTCGATAATATTTCTGCGATTTCAGAATCTAATTGTGTGCCTACACAGAGGTCAAATTGTGGTTTATGTTGATCAAGAGTTTTGTGTTAAGAGGTAGATTTTAAATTAATGTAACTTGTTTGTATTTAAAAATGATTTTTTATATAATTTTGTGCTATTAATTTAATTGTAAATAATGAACGTGAACGTAATGAAAGTGTTTTCTAATACATCAAATTGTACTTTTGTCTTAGAATTAAATAAACCGATTTATTTAATTTAATAGGTTTAGATCCTGTACCCTATAAATGAATTCAAAATAATACGTTTATGAACTTTGTATGTCATAATAAATAATTACCACAAGTGAAGTGAATGAACACAGGCCGCAACGAGGCGCTGCGTTAGCAACAGTAGTTGCAACGAGCAAGTGGTATTTAAAAGGCAGGCTGTAAAAGCCTCCGGTAAACGCTTTATATCAGGCGCATCGTATGCTTGTTTGTTGCTCTACGTTATACAAAAAACCTGCTATCTTGACGCTTTCCATCGACAAGAAATTTATCTTCACACATTGCAACTAAATGTTTCCGTACAGTGCGGTTTTACGGTCGCTTTATACCACGGATATAGGTTATATAAGGATCTGCATGTCGAAATTCTCCCAAAAGACTATATTGTAGTGAAGAGTGTTTTTTAGGGTTGGTAACGTCCTACTTTACCTATTGGCTCTGACGTTGCCGTGTGTTCATTTTTTTATACAATGTCAAAAGGCATACAAGCATACAGCCCATCTGATGTAGCCTATGAACGCTTGTAATACATTAAGTATCGCTCGCGCAATGTCTCCACTGCTGCTAACACAGCGACTCCTTAGGAGCTTGCTGGTGACCTTACTCACACGCAGGAACACTACAACCGTCTAGGGAGATTATTTGGCTGCTGTTTTACCATGCGGCCTGCTTGCTATCAGACTTGCCGCATTCTTCATTCTAGCGTTTCTCGTTTGCTAATTCATTAGGACCTAAGACTTAGGGTGAAAATATGGCGAAAACATCTTCAGTTACTTTCTACCTTCCTTCTGCACTGCCTTCAGATCTCCACAACCCAAAGAGAAAACAAGACATTTCGTAGTTTAGATCTTCAGAAATATTACCTTCAGATCTCCATAACCCAAAGAGAAAACAAGACATTTCGTAGTTTAGATCTTCAGAAACATAATTTTTGAGTCGTGCAGTTTTCCTCGCGATGGTGCCCTTCACTGAGCAAATAATAATTACAAATATGGATATGAACACACTAATTTAGTGGTACAACTAAATTCGTTGCTTGCTGACCGCGTTCGTAATGAAGACGTGAGAGAAAGAGTTGGTCTAAAAGAGAGTGTCGGTATTAAGATAAGAAAGGGCATGTGTTTTCTAGTGCTTCCACGTAGTCTGCCCTGGACCCACTCACCTGGTGCGCGGTAACGCAGTGGCCGGTGAGTGGTGACTAAAACTAGAAAACTATACTTGTGGGCGAGGAGGTTGAGTGGAGTTGGAGCGATTGACGTTTTCGTTGATTGTCTTGGTGGTGTGGAGCGTGTCCGTGTGGTTGGTGGTGTCGTGTGTTTTTGTTGCGTTGGTTTTTGTTTTTTGTGTTTGTAGTTGGGTTCGGTGACGAACATAGGCGGTTTTTGTTGGTGTTTGGTTTTGTCACTTGTTTGGTTTTTGTGTTTGTCGTTCGTTTTCGTGTTGTGTGGGCTGTCTAGTTCTCGGTCACGAGCCTGGACAGCCGAGTTCCGGTGATGCCGCGTGGGGGGGGGTACGTTGGGGCCTAAAGGTTCCGGGGGGGGT
Source organism: Pyralis farinalis (assembly GCA_947507595.1). Taxonomy (NCBI): domain Eukaryota; kingdom Metazoa; phylum Arthropoda; class Insecta; order Lepidoptera; family Pyralidae; genus Pyralis; species Pyralis farinalis. The sequence goes on along the minus strand of OX382258.1, from coordinate 9,037,573 downwards.
GACGTCCCGGAGGGCCCACGAAGGGAAGAGGTGGATAGCGAGGGCGAGGGGTGGGTGGAGACCGACTCTATGGTCACCACCCTCTCCGAATCTGAGCTGTGTCGCAAGCGCCTGTTCTCGGGGTCGGAGACGGAGACCCCCGACGAGCGGGCGAAGGTGCCCACCGCCAGGCGCGGCAAGAGGGGCGGTATCGCCCCCAGTTTGGCTAGGGCCCGCCAACAAATAAGGGAGCGAAAGGAGGAGGCCAAGGAGGCGGCATTTAATGCGCTCCTTGAGAAGCGGGCCCTTAGGACGAGGATGAGCCCAAATGTAGCGGCAGGAAGCGCCGAGGGGGTGAGCCCCGAGGCGGAGAAGGAAAGCCCCGAAGGGAGAAGCCCTGAGGGGGATGCGGCGAGCCCACTCGAGAGGGGCGCCGAGGACCTCATGGTGAGGGGCGAGGGGATGTTGGAAGTCATCCTCGACCTCACGGGGAAATCGGCGAGCCTCAAGGGGGGCTACTCCGCAAAAATTGCAAGGGCTGCGAGCGGGATCCGGGAGATCCTGGGGGCCCTGGTGGTGCGCACGGAGGTGGAGGAGACCCACCGCCTCCGAGCTGACAACGCCCGTCTCCAACGGGAGGTGGCCTCCTTGAGGGAGGAGGTCAAGGCGCACCGCCGGGAGTTCCAGGAGCTCCGGAGCGAGAGGAAGGCGCAGGGGTCGACGGGCCCGGTGGATCTCCAGACCCTGGAGTCAAACATCGCCCGGCTCGTCGGCAACCTAGTGGACGGCCGGCTCGCCGCGATTGAGTCGCGCCTGCCTCCTCCGAGTGTCGCCCGTCCCCCATTGGCGGGCGACAGCTCACCGGTGGCGAGGGCCGCGAGGGCGGCCATCGAGAATGCAGGTCGGCCGGCGACTAAGCCGAAGAAGGTAATTGCGCCGGCCGAGCTCGAGGTACGTCCTCGGGCAAGACAGGCCACCGGAACGGGTCCCGCCCGCAGTGGGGCCCCGCAGGAGACGTGGACGAGCTTCGGCCCGTCCACATCAAGGACGAAGCCGGCCGCGGTGACGCCGTCGCCAGCGGCGGGGGCCACCGAGGTCCCTAAGGAGGCGTGGACCGACGTGGTCCGCCGCAGGCCGCGAAAGACCGCGGCCCCCGCGACTCCTGCGGCGCCGGCGCCCGCCAAGGCGTCAGCCAATGCTCCCGCAGGCAGGGAGGAGGGCCGAAAGCCCAAGGTGGTGCTCCCCGGCTCTACGGCCGTAATTCTCAAATTACGGCCGGAGGCAGCCCAAGGGGGGGCATCGTATGCCTCGGCCCTGCTTAAGGCCGAGCGGGAGGTAAACCTGGGCGAGCTGGGAATCGGCTCGCTCCGGATTCGCAAGTCTGCGACCGGAGCGAGGCTTATCGAAGTCCCCGGCTCGTCCAGTCACGAGAAGGCTGACGCCTTGGCGGCCAGGTTGTCGGCTGCCCTGTCCAGCGTTGCTGAGGTGTCCAGGCCCGTGAAGTGTGCGGAGTTCCGCCTCACGGGTCTGGACGACGCCGCTACGGCGGAGCGGGTCAAGGCTGCGGTCGCGCGCGAGGGGGGCTGCACCCCCGAGCAGGTCCGGGTGGGCGAAATCCGCCCGGACTGGCGGAGTTCCAGCTCCGCCCTGATGCGCTGCCCGGTGACGGCAGCGAAGAAGCTGCTCGAGCTGGGCAGTATCGGGGTGGGCTGGAGCCGGGTGCAGCTCCACCTGCTGGAGGCGCGCCCCATGCATTGTTATAAGTGCATGGGGAAGGGGCACACAGCCGAGCTGTGCCCCTCCAAGGAGGACCGCAGCCGGCTTTGTTACCGGTGCGGGCAGCCGGGGCACATCGCCTCGGGCTGCTCGGCCCAGGCCCGCTGTGCCGTATGCGCAGACGCTGGGCGGAAGGCGACGCACGTGATGGGGGGCCGTCTTTGCAACCCCCCATCCGTCCGCGGGAGAACGCCCCCCATCTCTCGCGGGAGTGGGCGGCAGACGGCGCCGGAGGCTAGGATGTCCGAGTAATGGCCGGACATCCTCGCTTCCTGCAGGCCAACGTCAACCACTCCGCCGGGGCTCAGGACCTTTTCCTGCAGACCATGGCGGAGTGGGACGTGGACGTGGCGGTGGTTGCGGAACCATATTTCGTGCCCTCCCGGCCTAACTGGGCCGGGGATCTGGACGGTTCCGTGGCCATCGTCGCGAGGCCTGGCGCCAGCCCCCCACTCGTGGTGTGGGGGAGGGGAGCGGGTTACGTGGCGGCGGTTCGGGGAGAGTACGCAATCATCGGTGTGTATTTCTCCCCGAACCGCGACCTGCCGGCCCTGGAGCGGCTGCTCGACGCTCTGGGGTCGGCTGTGAGGCGGCTAGCGCCCGCCCAGGTTGTCGTGGCCGGTGACTTCAACGCCAAGTCCACGGCGTGGGGGAACCCGGCCACGGAAGCCAAAGGGCGGATGGTGGAGGAGTGGGCGCTGGCCGCGGGACTGTCCCTCTTAAATAGGGGGACAGTCCACACGTGCGTGCGGTGGAACGGAGGGTCGGTGGTGGATCTGTCCTTCGCCACCGCGTCCACCGCACGCCGAGTGGAGGGCTGGAGGGTGGAGACGGGGGTGGAGACACTCTCGGACCATCGTTATATCAGGTTCGAGGTGTCTCCAGCCCCCGGGAGTCCGACGACTTCGTCCCGGTGGCGGAGCCGGTTCCCGCGTTGGGCGCTCACCAGACTCGACCGGGAACTGGCAGAGGAGGCGGCCATTGTCGGCCGCTGGGGCCTCCCGCCAATGGAGGATCTGGACGCCGAGGAGGGGGCTGGTCGTCTCTGCGACGCCTTCACGGCGGTGTGCAGAGCGGCCATGCCCAGCGTTGGGTGTCCGCCTCCGAGGCGGGCGGTCTACTGGTGGTCGGCTGAGATAGCCGGCCTCCGGGACGCCTGCAACGGGGCGCGTAGGGCGTATACTCGGAGCAGGCGTCGCCGCCCCCGGGACGAAGGGAGAGATGGCCATCTGCACGGCATATACGTGGAGAAGAAGAGAGCCTTGCAGATGGCCATAAGTAGGGCCAAGGAGGGAGCGTGGAAGGAGCTGCTGGAGGGCCTAGACAGGGACCCGTGGGGCCGACCGTATAGGGGAGCGCGGAACAAAATCCGCGCTCAGTCGGCCCCACTGACAGAGACCCTCCAGCCGGCCGTGTTGGAGAGGATTGTCGGGGAACTCTTCCCCGACAACCCACGGGGCTACGCTCCCCCGAGGATGGCCCTACAGTCGGACTCCAGAGGAGAGGAGGAGGGCGCTCCGCCGCCCGTCACCGACCAGGAGATGGAGGCGGTCGTTGACCGCCTCCGAGGCAAAAAGAGGGCGCCGGGTCCGGACGGGGTGCACGGGAAGGTGCTAGCGTTGGCTCTCGTGCACCTCGGAGACAGGTTCCGGGAGCTCCTCGACTGCTGCTTGCGGTCGGGGTGCTGCCCGGGACCCTTCAGGGTGGGCCGGCTCTGCCTTCTGTTGAAGGGAGACCGGCCCCCGGACTCGGGGTCGGCGGTTCGACCAGTCGTTCTGCTGAACGAGGCGGGGAAAGCCCTAGAAAGGGTTGTCGCTTCCCGCCTCGCTCAGCACTTGGAGGATGGCCCGGGACCGGGCCTATCGGATGCCCAGTTCGGGTTCCGGGCCAGACGGTCGACCGTCGACGCCATTAGGCGCCTAAGGTCGGTGACGGAGGATGCGGAGCGCAGCGGAGATGTGGTGGTGGCGGTGTCGTTAGACATCGCCAACGCCTTCAACAGCCTCCCCCACAGTACCATACTGGAGGCCCTCAAATACTTTGGGGTGCCTCCGTACTTGGGGAGACTGTTGAAGGCGTACTTGGAGGACAGGGAGGTGCGCTACGAGGACGCGAGGGGCCAGATGGTGAGAAGACACGTCGTGTGCGGTGTCCCACAGGGGTCCGTTCTGGGCCCCATTCTGTGGGACCTCGCATACGACTGGGTCCTGCGGGGCCGTCTCCTCCCCGGGATGGGCGTCATCTGCTATGCAGATGACACCCTCGTCACATCCCGGGGTAAGACCTTCGTGGAGGCGGCGCGGCTGGCCGAAGTCGGTGTAGGACTGGTGGTCAGCCGCATAGAGAGGCTTGGGCTTCGGGTCCGCTTGGATAAAACCGAGGCCCTCCTCTTCCGCGGGACCGGTAGGCGGGGCCCCCCCTCGGGAGCGCACCTCCAAATAGGAGGAGAAAGGATTAGGGTGAGTGCCCAGATTAGCTATCTGGGCCTCACCCTGGACGGGAGATGGACCTTCGGCCCCCACTTTGAGCGGTTGGGGCCGAGGGTCATCAGAGCTGCGGCGGCGCTGGGTCGCCTCCTGCCCAATGTGGGCGGGCCTAGCGCCGCGTGCAGGCGGCTGTACTCCGGCATCTGCCGGAGTATGGCCACGTACGGTGCCCCCATATGGGCGGAAGCCCTCTGCGCTCGGAATAGGGCTCAGCTGCGCAGAGCGCAGCGGGTCATAGCGCAGAGGGCGATAAGGGGGTACCGGACGGTGGCGTGGACGGCCGCGACCGCCCTTGCTGGCGACCCGCCCTGGGAGTTGGAGGCGGAGGTGCTCGCCGAGGTATACGGGTTTGTCTCGGATAGGAGGATTCTCGGCGAGCGCCCCACGTCGGTGGAGGTGGGGCGGTATCGCCAGCGAGGGCATGTGGAGATGATGCGGAGGTGGGGGGAGGACCTGGCGCAGCCGCGGTACGGAGTCCGCGTTGCGGAGGCGCTGCGCCCGGTCCTGGAGGCGTGGATGCGTCGTAGGCGCAAACCCCTCACTTTCCGCATGGTGCAGGTGCTCACCGGACATGGATGCTTCGGTGAGTACCTGCACCGGGTCGCGAGGCGGGAGGAGCGGCCAGGCTGCCACGATTGTGGCGCGGCCGAGGACACTGCTCAGCATACTCTAGAGCAGTGTCCCAGATGGTCTCGGCAGCGCCACGATCTGGTGTCCGCGCTAGGTAGCGCGGACCTCTCGCTCCCGAGCGTGGTCCGCTCCATGCTCGGGAGTGACAGTGCCTGGCAGGCGATGGCCTCCTTCTGTGAGACCGTCATGTCCCAGAAGGAGGCCGCGGAGCGGGACAGGGAGGACGATCCTCAGGCTGCCCCGCTCCGGAGACGGCGGACGGGAGTGCGGCGTAGGCGCTACGCGCACCTACTGCCGCCTCCCTAACCTGTGGGACTAGGGGTCAGGCTGGGAACCTGGCCCCATAATGGTCCCGCCGCCGGAGGGGCTGTCCCAATTTGCCGGGATGGCCCCTAGAGAGAAGAAGTCCGGCCCCTTTTGAGGGGCTGGCCAGTCGCAGTGGTGCCCTGTTGCTGACAGATCCGGGGCACCACACCAACGCGGCCGATGGCATTTCGCGGGGTTGTTTAGTGGGTATACCGTCGGCCAGCCGACGGGGAGTCCCACACTACCACCGGAGGCCACCCAGGCACCGGTGGTGTGCGTAACGCATTTTTCCCCGCGTCACAAAAAAAAAAAAAAAAAAAAAAAAAAAGGGCATGCTCCGTTGGTTCGGACATGTAGAAAGAATGCGGGACGAAAGAATGACGAAACAGATATACAATGCAAAAGTGGAAGGATGTAGGAGCCGAGGAAGACCGAGACTAACTTACCATGACCAAATTGGTCGTGTTTTATCAGAAGGTGATATCAGGAGCCCCAGGAACAGGCGAGCGTGCATGTACAATGCAAGGACCGCGTCTTATGGCGCTCGGTTCTCTCTGCCTACCCCGCAAGGGACTTGGCGTGAAGATATACATACATACAACTAAATTCGTGTTTCGTCTAAACACCAGTTATCGAAACAAGGACTTTATCAGTCAATAGGCGGCGTTCTTTACCGGCTACCATTGCTCAGACTTTGCCTGTCTCATTGTTTGCCAATAAAAAAAAACCACATACAGAATATACTAAATGCAGATGTTTGACAGAAACGTTAGCGGCATATTGACCTATTTATAACGGAAATCAGTGGCATAGGTTTGTGGGTTTGCGGCAGAACAAAAACTGTTTCCGTTCGACACAGATGTCGTGGTGGGATACAAACGCAACGGAATCGAAAAACTTTCACTGTTTATTTTGTACCAATAGGATGAAATTACTTTCCTGCCTGAGTGGTTATTTATTTATAGACATTGATTTCCTCAGCCAGTTAACAGTCTTGTTTCAAGAAAGACTTTGTTGGCTTAGAGTAATCATGTCATACTTTGAATTGGTTGATTGTTTGATGAAATAACCAGTCAATTAGCCAGCCGGTACCTGGCTTGAATCTTGGTATGTACCACCACCTAAATTCTTGTTATCAGATTTATGTACATATTTGTAATTATCCCATTGCGACTAAACCTGCGCGTCCAAGGATTTATATTTTCGAAATACGTGTAACATAACCTAAAAAGGGTCTAATTTATCCTGTGGGCTGTAGAGATCTGACGGCGGCGGTCGCCTCGCTCTATGTAAAAACCAATATCTTCTCCGAATCCTTAGGCTTAGGTAACGGCCCTCGCCAATGGTTATGAAACGGGATAACACTAGGAAAGAGAAGATGTTTGGATTCATTGATTAGTTATGAATTCTCGAAAACTTTAGAAGTAAAAACCTCTCTGTTACACTAAAGGCTTAAATTAAAGCTCTCGATTATAGACAGCTAAGTCGGTTATCATTAAAAAATACTTTTGTTTTCAGTAGCTACGCCAATTTGTTACATAATTTAAGCAATATTTAACCAATAACTAAAGCTTATAGGGTCGGCAACGCAGGAGTGACACCCCTGGTGTTGCAAATGTCCATAGGCTACGGTGACTGTTTACCATCAGGCAGGCTGTATGCTTGATTGCCACCTTAGTGGTATAAAAAAAGCTAAATTCACGCAAAACTAATTTCACGCAATTAGTATTAGCTGAAGTATCAAAGTAACTGCTATTTTTATACACTATTTGTATCCTGATAACCGAAGTTAAGCAATTTTCTATGTAATAAAAACCTAGTCATAAGTTTTTAGTAGTGTGTTGAAATATTAAATTTTTCTCAAAGATATACAAGTACGTATGTAAAGTATAAGATAATTGGTCAAATTGTTTATTTATGCAACAGACAAAATTATGATACGCATGACGTGAAGCGGGTATCATAGTTATCTACTATTAAGCTCACTTAGTCACTCACATACAAGAACACAACATCATACCGGGTTGTTGTTATTTGGCTGCTGTCTTCTATAAGGTGGTGGTTCTAAGACAAAAGTACGATTTGATGTATTATAAAACACTTTCGTTACGTTCACGTTCATTATTTACAATTAAATTAATAACACAAAATTATATGAAAATCATTTTTATATACAAACAAGTTACATTAATTTAAAATCTACCTTTTAATACAAAACTCTTGATCAACATAAACCGCAATTTGCCTCTGTGTAGGCGCACAATTAGATTCTGAAATCTCAGAAATATTATCGAATAATGTTTCGCATTTCATTAAAACGGAAGAGAATCGCGCCAAACACAAAGGTCTGTTTATTAAAACCCATGTACAAACACATAATTATACAAATAAATTTAATTAAAACTATATATATATACATACATATTAACAAAGATTGTCACTTGCTCGGTGGCAAATGAAAACATAGTGCAATGTTTTTTATTTATAGTTTGTTTAAAAAATTAAAACCGAGTGAAGTTCGTGTCGGGAAGGGTTCCGTTTTTGTAAAGTTAGAACCAAAATAATAATACAAAAATGTGATTAACCTATATTTAAGAGAGATAGCGCATGAAAGAAAACCGCAGCCAAATAATATCTCCCTGAGGGTTGTTGTGTTTCTGCTAGAGAGTGGGGTTACCAGTAAGCCCTTAAGGGGTTGCTGTTTTAGCAGCGGAGGTGGCATCGCGCGAGTGATTAATGTATTGCGAGTGTTTATAGGCTACGGGAACTGCTTTCCATCGGGTGGGGCGTATGCTTGTATGCCTTAGAGTTGGTGACCTTACTCACACGCACAACAATCCTCCAGGGAGTTGTTATAAATAAAATAAATAAATAAATATTGTCGGACAAATTACACAGCGCCATCTAGCCCCAAAGTAAGCGAAGCTTGTGTTATGGGTACTAGACAACTGATAAACATACGTAAATACATTTTTTTTTTGTAAATACATACTTATTATACATACGAGTAGAAAACACCCAGACCAAGACAAACAGACATGTTCATGCACACAAATGTTCGTTCTGTGTGGGAATCGAACCCACGAGCGTTGGTGTCAAAGTAGCGTAACAGCGCGTTTCACCACTGCTGCACACACTTATTTGGTCGCGATTCTCCGTGAGGTGGAGGTACTTCCCCAGACGGACTGGTTTGAACCGTCCTACCTCTCTTAAAAATATCCAGACGAAGACAATGCTTTGAGTGGAGATATTGATATGTGTATATTTATATGATGTGAAATTTTTTATGTGAACCACTAGATTCGCGTTTTCGGATCTATGTACATCTTTATAATAATCACTTGCTCGGCGGTAAAGGAAAACATCGTGAGGAAACTCGCAGGTCCTAGAAATTATATTTTGAAAACGTGAGCCATTATCTAAGAACAGCGGATTCCGCTTTGGGCTGTGGAGGCCCGACGGCAGTCTCTAAGTAAGTAAGTAAACATCAGTATCTTCGCCAAATCCTTACGCTTAGGTAGCGCACCCAGTCAATCGTAAAGGATATGAAATGAAACGGGATAACGCTAAGAAGTTATTGCAAATGTTTATGATTCTCTATTAAATACTTTTTAACAACTGAATTTTTAATTCGATATTTGGTTCCGGGTCAACATACCACACAATAGTATATTGTGCAACTAGTGCTATAAGTTGTCTACGCGAGCGAATGAGCGAATCAACTTCGCTCTCGTGGGCAATCGACAACATCGCACGAGTTGCAGATACTATTTTTTATTACGAATGCGGAACTATTCCGTCGTTCAAAATCGGGGTCCAGGGGCGTTATTCATTTTTTTTCTCGTCAATTTGCGTGCGCCAAGTTTGCTTGTCGCACTGAAATGGGGTGTGGTATACTCAAAACTCATGTTGTTATTTTAAAATGGGTAAATAACGACTTATCACCCATAACAACGGGCGCAAAGATATTACATATCCCGCATGAGTAATAAAAAATATCTAAATTTCAAGTTTGTAACTCATTCCGTTTACAAGTTAGGTGCCCGTGAAATATAGACAGCAGGGCGTCTTTAATACTGGGTTTCCGTTATGTTGTTGGACACGGAACCCTAAAGGAATTTGACAGATTAATGCAACTGAGGTTAGAAGACTTAACCAAGGAACAAAAAATATAAAACCGCGTAACAGAGGGGATGGGCTGGGGTAGGCACGTTGCACATTGCGTGAAGTGATAGATTCGAAACAGATTTCGATTTTCAACCATCGACGACCACAAAAACGGCAGGGGGCCCACCTGGCGACCACAGGCGTAACTCATTTCCGATTTTTGGTTTACTCGCAAGCTTCGCACGCGTGGAGACGATAATGTCAGTAATGGACGTTTGGTTTCAAGGTTGAGGAATGGTGCTTGTATAGAAATATAGAACAAGGTAAATCCGTTTCAAAAGGACTTCGGGACATTGGGAACTATTACTGTCCTTGTTTGTTCGTCATGGTTCTATTCTCTTAATAGCTCTTTAATTATTCTATTCTCTTGACGAGCTCGTTGGCGCAGTGGTGGAACACACTGTTACGCTACTTTGACACCAACGCTCGTGGGTTCGATTCCCACACAGTACAAACATTTGTGTGCATGAACATGGCTGTTTGTCTTGGTCTGGGTATTTTCGATGTATAATAAGTATGTATTTACAAAAAAAAAGTATTTACGTATGTTTATCGGTTGTCTAGTACCCATAACACAAGCTTCGCTTACTTTGGGGCTAGATGGCGCTGCGTAATTTGTCCGACAATATTAAAAAAAAAAATAGTAGCCGAAAATATGTCAGCTGCGATGCCTGCGATGTATAAAGTATTTATTAAGTTGTAAGAAGTCATGAGACATAACACGTAGGTATATATCTATAGTAATGATCAACATCTTAAGAGCTGAGGCCCTGGCCAAAAGTGATAAGCTTCAGACACAGGGATATTCCATAAGGACAGGTCCAACTAAGTACCTCTACTTTACAGGAGAACGTGCTATTCCCTGAAGGGATGATGTGAGTGAGCAATCTTATCAGGAAGCTCCCGTGGAGGGGCTATGTTAACACCGGGGGTGAAAGGGCACGTCTCATTGAGGTGTCCATAGGCCACACTCGGCTATACTTCTACAGTAACTGCTTCACATTTTGCGGACTGTGTGTTGTGGTTTATTAAAACCACCAAAAACACAAGATTATTAAATCTAGAAATTTTAAATTATTCATACTGCATAAACTTCTAAAACAATCAAAAATCATATTTGTACGAGTACTATGATTTCCGTAGAAAATTTTAAGTCACAAAAGCTTTTAAATCCTACATACAGTGATGGACATTTTTGTAAAGTTTTGTTAAAAAAATAGCCCAACACACCAATGTCTCAAGCATCTTATGTCATTGCAGTAAAGGTAAGTTTTGAATGGTTATAGCTTGATCTGTCCCCGTGTAAACAAACATAGAGTAACTCATCCAGCTCTGTGGTTGCCATTTCATCAAAATCTATAATTCAGAGTTCAATAAATAAATAAATATTGTCGGACAAATTACACAGCGCCATCTAGCCCCAAAGTAAGCGAAGCTTGTGTTATGGGTACTAGACAACTGATAAACATACGTAATTACATTTTTTTTAAATACATACTTCTTATACATAGAAAATACCCAGACCAAGACAAACAGACATGTTCACCGAAAAGAGGTAACAAACAGCTTTCGCATTTAAAACATGGTTTCTAGTTATACAGAAAGGGATAGTGTTGTGTCGAATTAGCGTAAAGTCAATCGAATCGATCGAAGGAGGTCCTTCGAAGGATTCTCTATTAGCATCGCACGGGCAAGGAAATAACCGTATAATTAGGGACCTCGTCTTCTACGATACAATCGCGGTCAAAAGATTTAAATTCAGTGTTTTTTTTCTGTAATATTTGGTATTGAATACACGAGAGTACCACTACTTACTTACCACGACCAATTTGTCGCGTTTTATCAAGTGATATAATGTGCCCTAAGAATCGGCGAGTTGTATAAAAAAAGCTACGAATGTTAAAGAAGCGAGTGAGGTGTGCAAGGACTGCGTAAGTAAGGTACTCGGTTCTCTCTGTCTACCTCGCAAGGGGCCTGCCGTGAAGATATGTATTATATAAGATATATATAAGATATGTATAAACAGATGGCTAAATGAGAGTAAAGTAGACAGAACTTGAGTAATAAATAAATTATATTTATAACGGCCGGTGAAACGTTTTTGTCGAGCTCGGTGGCTCAGTCGTGAATGACGCGACTTTGAGACCAATGCTCGTGGGTTCGATTCCCACACAAGACAAACGTTTGTGTGCATGAACATGTCTGTTTGTCTTGGTCTGGATATTTTAAGAGAGGTAGGGCGCATCAAAGCAGCCCGTTTGGGGAAGTACCTCCACCTCACAGAAAACCGCAGTCAAATAACAACTCCCTAGAGGGTTGCTGTATTCTTGCGAGTGAGTGAGGTCACCAGTAAGCTCCTAAGGAGTTCCTGTGATAGCACGAGTGATACTTAATATATTACAAGCGTTAATAGGCAACGGCAACTGCTTGTATGCCTTCTGACGATGTATAAAAAAAAGCGTTGTGACGAGATTTCGCGTTGCGGATTATTTTGATATTTTGAACAGTTCGCTGGCTGTCTGATCAAACACGTAACTCGTAAGCCATATCCATAAGTCTATGGAGAATGGACACCCTACTGGGACTGGAAATCCCTTGGAGTTGGGAGAAACTATCATACTCGTAGTAATCTATGTACAGTGTACACTCAGCGGCACGAAAAGTGGCCCAAGCATACCGTGGCGATTATAGATAGATAACACATTTTCATTTGAAATAAAATTGCAAATTAAATTTATGTAACTGTTAATTTTACAAGCGGATTTGCTCATTAATTTATAAAAAACTAAGATTTCAATTAACTTTAATAAATTTTCAAAGAAAAGACATTTTACTCAAATAGTTATTAGTATTTTACTCAATAGTTTCATTCTGAAATCGACAAAATCCTACAGGTTAATTTAAACAGAAAATTAACAACATTAACACAAACATTTTAATACAGGATGTTAACTTACCTGTACATTTCGAGTTCTAATACAGAAATGCGATTCAAGTCCTTACTGCGCAAAAGTTAAATAAACGTTCAATTTTTTAACTACCCTCTTAAAATCACAAAAACAAAGGTCGAATTGTCACATAAAGTTTTGATATGCGACATCTATTTAAATTGTTATCACTTTGGGTATATTCCATGCCGTTAAGTGTATTTCTGATCACGTAGCAATTATCCTAATCTATGATAGTTTTTACCAACTCGAATCGAATCGACATCAAGAGGATCTAAAATGTGAATATAAATGACATTAATATCCATTTTCTTTTACTGTTTTTAATAGCACTAAAACAGTTACTCTTAATTAAATTTCATCACTCCCAGCTCTAGATTATCCCAGTTAAAATTTTACGCACAATTATACCTATATATTATTATAATACATATGCATTATTCATATGAATATGCATTTATTTTTGAAGTAATGTAATCTTTATAAATCTTATATGTAGATATGTATGGAAGTATCAGTAAAAAATAAAAAAAAATGTTCTATTCGTAATGACCACCGTTGGCTTTGATACAGGTCTTTAATGTGTCTGGTCACGAATCTATGGATTTACGCACTGTTCATGGGAAATTTAGCCACTGCTTGCTCCAGAGATTTTTTAAGAGACAATATCGGCGTGTCAATTCGAGCAGGCTATATCCTCTAAAACTAACCATAATTTGTGGTCTAAGGGGTTCAGATCTGGGCTAGACGAAGGCCAGTCTTCAGCTCTTAAAAGTCCGGAAGTTGGTTTTTAGTCAGGTTTGGGTAGTTCGTGCCTTGTGACCAGGTACAGAGACCTGCTAGAAAGTCCACGGTACATTAAAAAAAAAAAATTTGTGGAAAAAGGTTCCCAAAAATAAAAGCTTGATTTGATAAGACAAACATTGTCCCATCACCGTCCCATGGCTCCACCGACCTCGCGGTCATATGAGCCGAATCGCGGGAGTTGCGCACGGCACTTGCTGCTCTGAGGCTCTGTTCCGTGCCGTGGGCAACGCTTGGCACCCTACAAGTTTTTTAGATCTCATCCACAATGTCTCGTAACGGTTTCTCCCCCTTCTGGGGCAGCGACATTTACATTAACGCCTTCACTGCCGTCCATTAGTCGACATTCTCTTCATCATGCGCTCTTCTGCCCGCTCGGCTAGCTCCTCCGCGCTTCTACGTGCGTAGAAGATAAACAAATAAACATAAAAAAAAATAACAAATAAATAAAAAATAAAAAAACAAATAAACAAATAAATAAACAATAAAAAATTGATAAGACAAACAAACAAACAAACCAACAAACAATTTTTTCCCTACAAACCATTTCAGGCGCAGGATGATGACCACGCCACCACGATGTACCTTTTCGGCCACTTGGGCGGCTTCTTTAGAACTGTGTGCGTACACTATGTCATTTTGCTTGTTGTAGTGCTCTTCAATCATGATTTTTTTTCATCAGTAAAGAGGATATTTCTATGCCTTTCACCTGCGTATCGGGACAGAAGGCGTTTTGATTGATCCACAGTCTCCTCAACCGTAGGCGTTGATTTAGGGCATATTCTGTATATCGACGTTAAGCGCCGAAATTCAGGTCTTGTTTTATTATACGCGATAACGTCCTAGCTGGAATTCGACGAATTTCCAAAAGGATTTCGGCGAGTTCTGGCTTTAACAGCATTAACAGCCTTTGTGGTTCTAACAACACGCGGTCGCCACGATCTTTTATGGTCTTCTACCTTCGACAGAGGAAGTGCAGATATATCTGTCGATAGTACGATATATGAATATGACCGACGGCTCCATACCCACTTTGTGCAAGGCAATCACTGCAATCCTATTTTCTTTGAGACCCCAGTCCATGTTGTAATTTGATAATAAATACTAGATATATGTAAAACGGCGGGAAATCGAAAGAAGTTTTTAACATAATAAACGCGTTCCAAATTCAAAATAATTAAAGAGTTGAAAAGTTTCTATGGAACAGTATCTATGGCCAGACTAGTTATAAAGGTGTAAGTGTCTCGTCATTATTTAGACCTAAGGTAACTGCATGCACGAATTGCTGAATTACAAAGAAGGCTATGACGTAACAAGGGTGATTCGTACGAGTCACTTAGATCTCCTGGAAGCACGTGTAAAAAAGTTTTTTTTTTCACGTGAGTGGGGGGAGTAGTAACACGAGAGGTATCCATCTATCTATCTATAACTTCACGGCAAATCCCTTGAGGGTTAGACAGAGAGAACCGAGCGCCACGTGACTTGAACCATTAATTGCTCTTCTCATGGACGTTCGCCCGCCGGTTTCTAGGGCTCCAGCCATCACGTTCTGATAGAACACGACCAATTTGGTCATGGCAGGTAAGTCTTGGCCTTCCTCGGCTCCTACATCTTTCCACTTTTGCATGTCACGAGAGTTATCGTTCGTCGTAACAGCGTTGCAAAAGGGGTGTCGCTGTGTCTTGATCTTTGATGGGTATTACGTGAATACGTCTTTGTAACAGATAAACGGAAGGAAGTTATACTAAAACAAAATTATATGACGCATCGAAATGTTTCAAATGGCAGCGCTTTCCTCCCCGCCGCGCTCAATGCGTCAAGGTCCTCACTCAACGTAACGAATTTTTTGATTTTTTAGCTATCAAGCAGTGTAATTAAATTTTGGTTGTAAGCGATAGATATGCAGCTACTACACCAAATGATATACCTCGATTTTATTATCAGTAGTTATATGAAACGCCTCCCACTATGGAAGCATATTTAAAGACTTCGTGGAGAGGCGAAACACGTGTCGCAGCTACGACCAGGCCAGTCGCGGCAGCGACGATGGTGGGTGCATGCGGAGTCTGTTCCAGATGACAGACGACTGCAGCCGAGGCAGATATATAGAGGCAGTCGGCATGTTGCATTTACTAACGGTAGTCGGTAGGTGCCGGCTGGCGCTAGGCCGCATGAACTAATTGGTGGCGGAAGCACCCAAAGCTGGTTAGATCAAATTACATGGAAAATGTAGACCGTTCTGCTACGTAAAAGAAATTTTTAACTTTTTTTTATACTACGTCGGGAGGCTTATAAGTATACGGACCACCTGATGTAAAGCGGGTACCGTAGCCTATTAACGCTTGCGATATATTAGGTATCACTCGCGCGATGCCTCCTCTGCTGCTTACACAGCAACTCCTTGGGAGCTTACTGGTGGTCATTCACAATCAGGACAACAACCCTCTACGGAGTTGTTAGCTGCGGTTTTCTGTAAGGTGGAGGTACTTCCCCAGACGGGCTGCTTTGATGCGCCATACTTCTCTTACTACTAAATGACGACTAATATAAAACTACATATAGGTAGCAACGTATGATACCGAGGAATTCAAACCACGAACGATACTTGCCTCATAAATATACCGCAGTAAGGACATACAGTGTCAATGCTCTTCAATGACCCAATTTCCAAAGGAAGGAAGTGACATTTTAAACAACACACATGATATTTTTGTTGATAGTGAACTAATTGCCAGCTGCATACGCCTACTAGCGGCTACTTAACATAATAAAATGTTATCATAGTCATTATTATCGTATATTTAAATCTAGGTACTACTGGTACAACGTAATTAAAGCCATCTGTTTCATTTTATAGCCTATCGGTATGTTTTTGACAAATAGAAAGTTGCATATGAATTGAAACGCTATTTATGACGTTGGGTTCTGTAACATATGAAAGAAGGTATGTGAGTAAATAAGATGTAAGTTAGTTTACAATTATATCAACTTATGGGTGGTTTCACCCTGCTAGTACGCGCGTATGATACTTGTAGTGTTGCATTCAGTGCCTCCCGACGTTGTATTTAAGTCTTTTTAGGGTTCCGTACCCAAAGGGTAAAACGGAATCCTATTACTGAGGCTCCGCTGTCTGTCCGTCCGTCACCAGGCTGTATCTCTTGAACCGTGACAGTTAGACAGTTGAAATTTTCACAGATGATGTATTTCTATTGCCGCTATAACAACAAATACAAAAAAATAGAATAAAGTAAATATTTAAGGGGGCTCCCATACAACAAACGTGATTTTTTTGCTCGTTTTTGCTCGATATTGATAACGGCAGCAGGTAGACGCTTGAAATATTCACAGAATATTTAGTTATATATTCACTTTAAGAATAAATAATTAAATTAAAATAAAGCAAATATTTATGGGGGCTCCCTTACAACAAACGTGATTTTTTTTGCTGTTTTATAGATAATGATACGGAACCCTTCGTGCGCGAGTCCGACTCGCACTTGGCCGATTTTTAGAGTTCTGTACCCAAAGGGTAAAACGGAACCCTATTACTGAGACTCCGCTGTCCGTCCATCCGTCTGTCACCAGGCTGTATCTCATGAATCGTGATAGTTAGACAGTTGAAATTTTCACAGATGATGTATTTCTGTTGCCGTTATAACAACAAATAATAAAAAATAGAATAAAATAAATATTTAAGGGGGTTCCCATACAACAAACGTGATTTTTTTGCTCGATATTGATAACGGCAACAGGTAGATGCTTCAAATATTCACAGAATATTTAGTTATATATTCACTTTAAGAATAAATAATTAAATTAAATAAAACAAATATTTAAGGGGGGCTCCCATTCAACAAACGTCAATTTTTTGCCGTTTCTATAGATAATGGTACGGAACCCTTCGTGCGCGAGTCCGACTCGTACTTGGCCGATTTTTTTATACATGTTCAGCATAGTGGCTCCTCTTTGCCTGATGGTAAGCGAAAGAGGAGCCCAAATCGCAACTGCAACTGACAAAATACTACACCGTATCCTGTCAGTTGACGCTGCCATGCTGACCCGCAAGATGCTTCTTCACGCTTCGTTTGAAGGATCCCATATTGTAGGAAGGAGGGAACACATGTGCAGGCAAGGCGTTTCACTTTTTAATGGTACGACAAAGATAGGAGTTGCCGAACTTTTTGGTACGCGTAAGTCATCGATGTACGCAATAGCAATATTTTATTAGATGCAGCCGGACAAGGGAAGTACTTCCTACACACAGAAACTTAAATATCAAGGTCTTTTGGTTGGCACTTCTGTTCAGTGAGATCAGCAAGAAGTATGTGCAGCGATAGTTGCGGTGGTAGCAATGCTTGAACAATATGGCAAGTATCAATATGCTACGGCAACCAATTCACATTAGACGTGACGTATGCTTCTTTGCTATCAGTCGTGCCATAGCAAAATGACGAGTGCATTGGTCGAGTGATTAACAATGGCTACTTAAACACTACGGTTATGATTCCCACACAGGAGAAACTGAATCTGGGTTTTTAAGAGAGGTAGAGGAAGTACCTCCTTTTAGATCGCTACAAGTGACAAGTGTGTGAGGTTACCAGTAAGCTAAGTTGTTGCTGTATTAGTAGTAGCTAGTGGTAACGCATGACATTCTGACACCTGTATTCCAAGCATTTATATGTTCTTTTTACACTGATTATGTAGTTGGCCCCTGTTGGTTACTACGTTACTGGAAGACGTTTATATGCTACGGTACCCACTTTATATCAAGAGGGCCGTATGCTTGATGTCTCCTGACGTTGTATAAAAAAAATGTGAGTAAACATTTATAAAACATAACAGTAGAGGTAGGGCGCATCAAAGCGGCCCGTCTGGAGAAGTAACCTCCACCTCACAGGAAACCACAGCCAAATAACAACTCCTTAGAGGGTGGTTGTGTTCCTGCGTGTGAGTGAGGTCACCATTGCTGTGTTAGCGGCAGAGGAGGCATCGCGCGAGTGATACTTAATGTATTACAAGCGTTCATAAGCTACGGTAACCGCTTGTATGACTTCCGACGTTGTATAAAATAATAGCAATAATATAACAAACTAGCTGTGCCCGCGACTTCGTCCGCGTGGAATATTATTTATTTATGTTAATAAAAGTAAATAATACTTTTGAAATAAAAGTAGCCTAAGTTACCCTTTATTACATCAGCTATATGCCAGTAAAGGTCCCGTTAAAATCGGTCCAGCCGTTTCAGAGATTAGCCGGAACAAACAGACAGACGGACAGACAGACAGACAGACTAAAATTGTAAAAACATAAATTTTGGTATATGTACCGTGTATACATCCATATGCATTTAATAAAAAGCGATTATTTTGATATTACAAACATACACTTTATTTATCTGTATAGATTATCAATAAATATCATTCACCACCATGTATAATTTAAACATACAAATTCATATATATTTTTATATAAATATATTCATAATTGGTTCATAAATCAGTATTTGAATTATTATCTGGACTACTTATAGTTCGTAAAAAATCACTTTTATCATTTTACCCTAACGCGCCAAAAGAAATATACCGTCAAAAAAAGTTGTAATATTATCATTTAATGAAAAATCTTGTCACTAAAATCTTCGACTTTTGTCGTCAACTATACCTATGGATATACAACGTGTTCATGGATTGATCAATTTGACCAGGAAAGGATTTGAAAATCACAGGACTTTAAAAAATCGTCGTGTTCACACTCTGCTGACACTCGAATGGAGAAAAAGCTAACCAAAAAATAATACAACGCTAGCTTACTTTTTACAAACGCGCTCGTAGATTGTTATGGTTTATTTTAGTATATATAAAAAAATGGGCAGCCATTTTGAAGGTTGCGCTGCGTTTCGATACGGATTTTTTGAATCTGTTTTTGTGACGTCACGTGATGGCTGAGAAATGTAGACTCGAACGTGATCAATGAATTAACAAATCAATAATGTGAGAGTGAAAAAAGAACGATACGAATGGTTTTATTGTAAACTTGTAGTCGTTTAGAGATTGTTGATTCTCAGAGGTCACTAGGCTAACAGATTAAATACGAAAAATAAGCCATTACCGTAATAAAACTGAAAGTCTTTCTAACTGGAGACCGCACGCTGTAATTATAAATGCGAAAGTGAGTAGTCTTTGTATATGTGTGTTACATTTTCAATATTAAATCATTGAAAGGTTTGGTGTAGAGGTTGTCTGAGATATAACATATATTTTTTTATAGTAATAACGCCGCCAAAGTCGTGGGCAGAATCTAGACTTAAGTTTAAATATAATTCAACGGACTGAACGCTAGTCAGGCCGTGGAAATAAAGGTTTGTTGGTACAACATGAAGTAAATAACATAAAACATATAAGTTATTTACTTCATGTATTTACGTGACTAGACTTGAAACTTTTAACTGTTGATGTAATTTGTAACTTTTTATGACCTAAATAGGTGTTTATATAACGAAATTATAATATAACTATATAATAATGTTTAATTATATATTATGTTATTTATATTTTATATATTACTGATAGGTAAGATATCCATCTGGTATTACAATACAATACAACAACAATAGACTAAAATAAAACACCATTAAAAATGTATGTCATTATACATACATACATATAATCACGCCTGTCTCCCATTGGGGTAGGCAGAGACTATAGAACGCCAGGTACACCGATCCAAACATACCGCTCTCGCTTCTTCTACACTCAACCTCTTCATGCATGCTCTTCGGTTTTGGGTACTTTTGATTTGGCCCTTTTTCAACACATCACCAATTTGATCTATATGTGTGCGTCTAGGACGGCCCCTCCCGACATCACCATTCACTCTTGCTTGATACACTTCTTTCGTAACTCTTTTGTCATTCATTCTTTCTAAATGATATGTCATTATACGTATGATAATAATAAATTAAACATACTTTAAGCACTTGTCGTGGTGTACGGTATGCCAGTACTTGAAAATAGGACTGTCCAGATATTCGGACAGGATGCGGATTATTCCATTTTGGGAGTTTCGCAATCGATTCCAAAATGCGACGACTCGTGATCGGACGTTTAGGTACGCCTTTCGCCTTGGCGTACTAGGCGAACATACCTGAAGCGCTACAATACTGCGGCAGCTTAGTCAGAACACAGTATGCATTATTATTGTACTGTACCCTGACACTGCTTGTTACTTTTTAGTGCTGTTGAAAGGCTCCTTTTAAAGCCTACCTTCCGTACCTTCCTTACACTCTAACTGTAGAAATTCGAATGTTTCCTGCCTTGTTGTTTAGCTTTATGTTTGCTCTGCTGCCTCGCTTGCTTATTGTATTGTATGTAGTATATATCAAACATACATTTGACTCCATTTTGAGATTTCATACAAATATTATGTCACTAGTTATAAGATTACATAAATATTATCAGAAAACTGCTACAGAAATAGCTCAAATCAATACGATGCGTCGAGAAAATCATGTTTACTTGCGTATGACGTCATCATATTTGCAACCAATCAAATGGTGTTCCCGTCGCAAATAAAATAAAAAAAAATATTGTATATTTTTCATGCAATTTGTAAAAAATGTACATATTTTAGTTTATAATAAAGGAAAATATCTTATTTTGTAGCTTTTTGTATAATACCACCACAAGTTGTAGGTAGTACATTTTCAATCCTCTCCTTCTTCTTAGTGTCAACCCGTTTTCCTAATCCATTGGGATTCCCGGGGTTCGCTACTTAAGCCTAAGGATTCGGCTAAGATACTATGGATTGTTTATTTCTATGGAGCGACTGCCATCTGACCTCCGCAACCTAGGGGGAAAACCAGATCAATTTAGGTAAGTTTACATGTTATTCGAAATTATAATTTTTTCGACGTGTGGGTTTCCTTACGATGTTTTCCTTCACCGTCGAGCAAGTGGTAATTACAAATATCTACATAAATTCCACAACACGAATTTTAGTGGAGTTTCAGGATTCGAAACGGGGACTTGTTGGTCACAAGGCCGGTTGTTTGTCCACTAGATTATCACTGCTCCCTAAACTTGTACTATAGTCGATTAACGTCTACAACGCCTGATGATGCCTCGTGGAGAGGCGAAACACGTGTCGCAGGGACGACCAGGCCAGTCGTGGCAGCGACGGTGGTGGTGGGGGCATGCGGATTCTGTTCCAGATGGCGTACGACCGCAGCAGCCGAGGCAGAGACTACCGGAGCAGCCATGGCAGCGTCGGCATGTACCATGTACTAACAGTAGTGGGTGGGTGCCGGCCGGCGCTAGGCCGCATGAACTAATTGGTGGCAGAAGCACACAAAGCAGGTTAGATCAAATTGCTTGTACTATAGTGGTAACATTATTATATGCTTTGCTAAAACTAAAAGATCTACTTCTAAACCTAACTTAAATCTTAAAATTCACCACTGTAATGATAATTTACTAAACTGTAATTGCCCAGAAATAGAAAAAGTCTCGCAAACTAAATATCTAGGAGTTATAATTGATCAGCGGCTATCCTGGCATCCTCAAATTGAATTTATAAATACTAGAATTCGAAAATTAATTTGGATTTTCAAAATGTTGAGACATATAGCTAACAAAAAACTAATTAATCAAATTTATTATGCCTTAGCTCAATCAGTCATAGGATATTGTATTACCATATGGGGTGGAGCAAATAAAACCAAGTTCCTTGAGATAGAAAGAGGCCAGCGTTGTCTACTTAAAGTAATGTACTTTAAACCTTTTAGATTTCCCACACATGAACTGTACTCACTGTGTCAACTATTATCAATAAGAAAACTTTATGTACTACAAGTTATTTTAAAAAAACACAAAACCCTACCTTATAAAGCTAAAAGCAAAAATAAAGCTAAAAGAAGGAAAGAAAAGGTGGCTCATTGTACTCATAAAAAATATAAATTTGCAATGCGTCAATATGAAGCACAATCTACTTATATCTATAACAAAATCAATGAAAATCTTGACATTTATCCTCTGCGATTACGAGAAGTTAAAGAAAAAGTATCCACCTGGTTAAAAGGTCTAAGCTACAGTGATGCGGAAGTACTAATTTATTAAATAACACAATCGTACAGTTTTACAAATGAAGGTAAAATGTTTAAATTCAATATATTTTTCCTATATTAAATCCCAAATGTTGTTGTGATATTCTTCTATTTTGAAGTGTGTTTAGTAATAACGTAAGTTAAGAAAGAGCAGGTCTGTCTGGCACAAGCATTATTTGCTTAATAGGCAGTCCTCACAATAATGTTTGTAAACACAATTTTTTGTTAACGAAATAAAAACATTTTCATTTTCATTTTTTTTTTTTCAACATTTTCAATGTTGTCAAGTAAATCAAATAGATTTTTTTATTGCGCTCGATCTTAGAACAGATTCTATGAAATTTGGTTATTGTGTATATACAAATATCAGATCTGACTCATTTCGTTTTCGAGATGGAGACCCGTATAACACTCATAAAGGCAGACAGCAGGGTGATGGTAATATGGTTCCTGTTTTGTTTGAATATGTATTATATAATATAACCTATTAAAAAAATACATTTCACAATGATCCCGTCTGTGCAGTTACAGAAAAGTTTTCTATTGAGAATTTTTAAGTTGCGAAATGGAATTCTTCGGAAACGGCGTGAAGAGGTTTTTACAGGGCCACGCACGAGTGGAGGCCTTAATGTTGCAAATATCAGGCAGGGCGTATGTTTGTTTGTGATTCTTCTTCATCGCTGGATGGAATCCCAGTTAGCTGAGACTGCCACTGCTTTACGTGGTGAGACTGGCTGAGTTTCATCTGTTGATCCTGCCATGGCGCGATAATAAAAAATGTTTTTCTTTAGGTCAACATGCCTCTTTAATATATTTAAATTTTACTTCCATGAAATCTTTCGAGCCATGAATGCTGTTATAGTATCAATTTAAATTTAGGTATCTTATTTATTATATACTATGGGAATACCTACCAGGAGTACCATTAATGACAATACCTTTTTAAAATTGTTTATTCAACCTTTTTTGTATGAAACGGATTGAAATAAGGTTGAAATTTCAAAGTTCAAGTAGTTTTCACTTGCATATTCCAAATTAGGATTTTGTTTTATATGCCGTGTCGTCCACTGATGACGAAAAATACCCAAAAAATACCCCAGGTATCCAAAGTTTGAAAAGAAATATAAATTACTAAATAAAATAGTTTTTTATAAGTCATCGTTCACACGATCGATTTTTTCTATTTACTAAATTATATTTTTTTTTATGCAACGAATGCCATTGAAAATGTAAACAATAACCAAAATCAGAATTTTTGATCAAATTACAATTACAAATTACTAGAATGGGAGTTGTAAGACATACTTCGGTAGTGCCCGTAATGTCCAAACAAAAATGAAGATAAAACATAATTGCGTCAGGGTCTAAATGACGACTTAACCAGGGCCGTTAACCTATTGAAAAAATATATTTCACAATGATCCCGTCTGTGCATTTATAGAAAAGTTTTCTATTGAGAACTTTTAAGTTGCGGAATGGAATTCTTCGGAATCGGCGTGAACAGGTTTTTACAGGGCTACGCATGAGTGGAGCCCCTGATGTTGCAAATGTCAGGCAGGGCGTATGTTTGTTTGTGATTCTTCTTTTTCTTAGCGTTATTCCGTTTCCTAATCCATTAGGATTGAAGGGGTCCGTTACCTAAGCCTAAGGATTAAGCGAAGATACAGATTTTTACATGAAGCGGGCTGCCGTTAGATCTCCACAGCCTAGAGGGAAATCAGACCTATCTTAGGTAGGGTCACACATCTTTCGAAATACAATTTCTTGAACATGCGGATGTCGTTACGATGTTTTGTTTTCCTTCACCGCCGAACAAGTGATAATTGCGAAAATGTACGTAAATCCAAAAATACGAATTTACTGGTAGGTACATGCTCCCATCAGGATTCGAACCGGGGACCTGTCGGCTAAAAGCCCGGTTCTTTATTCAGGGAGGTATCAGTATGTTCGTTTGTTTGTTTGTGATTATCTTCTAATATATAAAATACTCCTCCGAAACGCCTTGACCGATTTTGATGAAATTTTATATGTATATTCAGTATGTCTGAGAATAGGTTGTTATCTATATTTTGTACCCCTAAGTGATAAGGATGGTCTACCCCAAATTATTTTATTTTTTAATCAAAATTTTTTGTATTTTTTTTTTATGTGGCATTAAAAATACATACAACCCTAAATTTTCGCCCTTCTACTATCAACCCTTATTTTTTAATAGCGATATATTTAATTCAATAATTTTCAACCCCGGTCGATAACTGATTACAATTATCACTTGATCAGTTATATCCGCCAGGTGTGTCACTTCTGACCCAGTAACCAGCACGGAGTAGGGATGAGATCTCTCTCCCACAAATCCCACAATAAGCTGTTTCTGACTCCCTACAGTTTTCGGCCGTTCATAAAAAAAACATAAAAAGAGAATTAAAAATAATAATAATAAGAAATCATTTATATGGCAGAACAACGTTTGCCGGGTCAGCTAGTAGTGTTGTGAAAATACTTAATATTTGACGTTCATACTCATCAATAGTTGTCGACGTATCATATCAGAGTATAATTGTTGGACATTTAGTGTGTTCAGAGCAGCGAGACAGACAGTCGGGCATTCACGTATGATATATAACGAGGCAATAATGTGGACCGTGGTCGCGCAGCGTGGCGGAGGTTGACAGGTGCCAATCTTGTACGTGCGCCTGCGTCGTCGCGGCCTCGGGTCACACTACACGATTCTTTGTTGTTATTCTACATATTATGGGTAAAAGGACTTGTGTATAGGTTGTAAAAAAGGAAGTTTTCAAAACAGTAAGAACTGAAGTGTCGTGAAGTTTAACGTCACCATAAATCATGGGGAACTTTTATTATTCTCACACGAGTATGGTGAATTTACGCTACGAGCTTCTGAACAAAAATATAATTTTTGTAATTTTAAAATTCGTTAAAACTGATTTCAGTGACTTCGCAAAATTTTATGGGACCATTTGGATGCTAGGATCATCCAAATAAAAAACTTATATTTGAATAATCGCTTCGCAATTGGCGAAGATATCATATTAAATTCATATAAGTTAATTTACGGGTCGATGAAGCCTACCTACATCTTTTTGAAGTCGGTTCAAAAGTTTTTTTTTTAAGCGCTAGATTCTGGTATGTAGTATCTAATTAGAGCATTTAATGCAACGGTGAAGTATTGAGTAAAATTTCGAAATCTCGACTATAAGACTGTAATTGTGAGATCGAATCTCATTAATAATACACCGGTGTTACATCCTCCAATCTAGATTTAAGAACTTCTATTTCTACTACCTAAATCAAATTCTGTTTTTTTTGTCACTTTAATTAAGTATTTTAAATTTTCCAAATTTATAGTTAATTGAGACATAAGTACATTACAGGAAAATTTGATTGATTTTTCTTTCCAAACATTTTCGCCCTACCCCAGTTCAATAAGAGATCGGGTGGGGCGGAAGTGTTTGGGAATTAGATAATTTTTGATCAATTTTCATATCGCAGTTAGAAATATCAATCTATTTTTCCCAAAATGTAATAGATTAATTATATAATCGGTGATGTGGTTAGTGTTGTGAATGACAGTATTTACGTTTCACACCATACTCGTAAGGAAGTAATCATTAAGAGGGGGCCTATAAACCTAAGTGGCGCTGAATTTAAGACCAATTCCAAAAAAACGCTCAATTCTGACACTGTAGAAACATATTTATGTTTTTTTGAAACATATCTTGTATTTATTATCTATGTACAAGTAACCAAAATTTTAATTATTGTTTATTGTGACCACTTATAGCAATAATCAAAATTATGGCTAATTAATTATACATAAATAATAAATACTGAATATGTCTAAAAAAAACATAAACATGTTTCTACCGTGCGTGCGTTTCTATATTTTTTTTTTGGAAAAAACAAAATGAGGGCGCCACTTAGCTTTATGCCCCGTCTTAAAAGAAGTTTCAAAAATTTCATCTCAAAAATTCGCCCCGTGTGTGAATTCCGAGCAAATGAGTTCACGCGTCACGAACTCCCGCGCTGTGATTGCGGGAGGATGCCGATCATTACAGGACCCCTACTACACACCCTCTTGCAAACAGAGTCCTCTGTCCACCCTTCCATTGCTGTATGTGTTTTGTTCAATTCATAAATCAACGCAAGTATAGAGCGCAATGGTTGATGTTAAACGCTTTAAGTTAGAAATTTGGGATGGTTGTACATAAATTGTGTGAAATTGTAAGTACCTGTTGGGGTATGCGATTGAATTGCCAGTGTTTGAAAGGAATTCTGCCTATAACCAGAATTGCTTATAATTTGGTTGCCTTTTAATTTGGTTTACTCCCGAATAGAACGAGATGTGGTGTAATCTTTTGGATAGCATGAGGAAGAATAAGACGAAGACCCTGATCGACTCTCTGGAGCTCTTGGGCACACGTGGTCGTTACGTACTAACAGCTCGACACAAGCTGCCCTATGAGGTCAATATAATATAATTATTATAGTAAATAATATTTCCAAAATTTACAACGTATCTTTGTATGGAACTAAAATATTAGTCATTTATTACTATTAATGGTTGCCCGATGATCCAGAATAATTATTTAAATTTGAAAACAGACCTACACGAATTTGCATGTTTTCTACTGATTTTAGTGACATTAGGTAATACTCGTAAATAATTATAATATAAAATAATCAATAATTAAAGTGTACATAAACTTAAATTCTAATAGGTTTAAGGTAAACATTTAATAAAGCATAAATGTTAATATAAATGTAATTTAAGTTTTACTTAAATTACAATAGAATATGAGTTATTATTACTGGCCTGTGAGAACACTACATATATAAAAGTGCAAGTTTCTATCATTTTTTTAGTATCGTTTAAATTTTTATATTTATTACATTAATGCTCGTCATTAGCTATAAAACAAGAAAAACCGTTTACAATCAGACGTAAAAAGACACTGAACAGTTTTATCTTTGCCCATCTATATATCTAGTTTAATAGAATATAAAAAATATTTTCTAGTAATAAAAGTAAAGTACTTTACTTGTACTTTGCTGGAAAATGGTCTGCTATGCTACAATGTAATAATCGATAATCTCACAGTCGATATGGCACGTCAATGTAGAGTCGCGCCTCGCCGCACACGCACTTTGTGGTAGAGCCCTCGATAAGCCTTGGGAGGCCTAACCGATTAGGAAACCTCGATGATTGATATCTGTCCTAATCTACTACTTTATGAAGTCGTTACATCTATTTTTTTGTGTGTGCTACGCAACATCTTCGACAATTGTGGGCTGATTTTTATAATTCTATTTTCGTAGAGTAATGAAGCCAGTGAAGTCGGGTTTTACAGTTCATACGGCATTGAATTACTTTTCATTTCATGTGCATTGTTATGTAGGTGATGTTCCGTATCTGAATTTAGAAAAAGTGTTACCGACGATAGAAAAAGTGTTACCGATTTGAAATTTTGACATTTTATATTTTGAGGCAAACTCCCATAATTAATTAAAACATTAAATTATTTTCAATTTGGGTTCTCATATATGTTGATGAATGCTAGATTTTTTGCAGGAAGGGAGTGCGTTATTCTGAACTCATTATTAGTTAAATAGAAAAGTAGGCAATTACTGGACAAGCAGAGTTTAGAGGCTGCGCCCAAAGTAGCAAGAAATATATGATATAAAATAAATAAATAAAAATTGAGAAAATAATTGAATAATACTGCCGAATAGGCCTGAAAATGTCAACTCAGGGGTTTTCAGGTTCGCTGATCACGATCCCGTCGCCAGATTTCCCAAATTCCTCTTCCCCCTTCTCTAATTAACCCCCCATGTGTTCATCCAGCATTTTTTGAAAATATCCATCGGAATTGGATGAAACGGTGGACTCGGGGGTTTTTTGGGTCGCTGATTACGATCTTCAGAATTCAAAAAATAATCCACCCTCCTCCTCTAATTAACCCCCCATGCTTACTCGACCCCAAAAACCTCCGAGTGACACGCTATAGAGATCTACAAATTATATTATATTATGAAATTCAGATATTATATTCATTGCAACGAATTTAACTGAGGATCAGTTAAATTCGTTGCAATGAATTTAGACGTCAGGTTGTTATTTACACTTTATTTTACTTATTATTTCCATTAGATAGTGTTCTAAAAATTCTGAAAAATAATATTAAAATATCATCATCATCACTCCAGCCCGTATTCGTCCACTGCTGTTCGTGCGTTCGTGCTGAAATTAGACCTCCCCTCTAGAAGTTCATTGCCACAATC
Organism: Pyralis farinalis; assembly: GCA_947507595.1. NCBI lineage: Eukaryota > Metazoa > Arthropoda > Insecta > Lepidoptera > Pyralidae > Pyralis > Pyralis farinalis. The sequence goes on along the minus strand of OX382258.1, from coordinate 9,009,077 downwards.
CATCCATCAACATCCTACAAACCTGAGGCCGTAACTCCATATGGTAGGGGTCATCCCTCACAGTGTGTTCCAGTACGAGGACGCCATTCGAGAACCTTCCTCTCCAAGGGGTTATATTGAAAAGGAATTGCGTGACTAGCCCACTGTCCCTTCAGTTTGCTTGTTTTTTTAGCGTTATCTTAGTTCTACAGCGAACATCCTCATTTCTGGTTTTGTCGCGCAGAAAAACCCCGAGCATAGCTCTTTCCATAGAGCACGCTGAGCGCTCTGAGGTTACCCAAACAATCCGCAGTGAAGGACCACGTCTCAGTTCCGTATACCTGTACTGGAAACACCTGTCTGTACGGAGATTTAGTAAAATATAATAAAGTATAACTCTGACCTCTCTCGAGGTAAGACAATATAGTAACGTCCATGAAAATAGAAAAACAGACAACATAATCCTATGCCTTTTAACTCATATCATATTTACCACTAATGTGGTAATGGTAGTGGTAAAAAAATATAAGTATTTTTAACTCCAAGCGTTAGAGAACAAAATAGCATAACATGACAGTACAGCAAAATATCTGACTTTTCGGGTATAATTATGCATGTATAGCGGAAACATAGACCGGAACAATAGTCTCTGGTTCAATTCGAAAAGTGATATGATAATGGCGGTGTCATCAAACTGTCCCATTACACAAGAATTATCATGTCGGGTACAATAAACCGACGGATTTTTCAATTATGTGATAAGGTCTGGCCATTACATGAATGTAGTTACTCTAATAATGACATTGTCCTTTGTGGGATATTAATTAAGATGCTCGATGTCATTGTTGGTTTCAGTCTAATCCAGTGATTCTCAACCTTTTTTGACCCGAAACCATTTCGATTTTTTTGTTGCTAGTAGGGACTGCAAGACTACTGTGCCAAACTAAAAACAAAGTTTATCATTATACATACGTTAATATTACCGAGTACTACTAATTACCATGACGGAAATAAGCGATAGAGAACATATCACATCCCCACGCCTGGATTCGAACCTGGGACCAGTTGCTCATTAGGTTTTTAGGGTCGGCAAAGCAAGAGTGACAACCCTGGTGTTGCAAATGTCCATAGGCTGCGGTAGCTGCTTTCTATCAGGCAGGCCGTATGCTTGGTTGCTACCTTAGTGGTATAAAAAAGACCAGTTCTTTATCCATTGGGCTATCATTAGGGATCAAATGATACTGAGTATTTAGCAATACTTCTGATCGCGATATTCGATATTGATAACTCGATACCACAGCCTGGTACTTATTTACAAGTACTTATACAATCGCCGGTATCGAGTATCGATTGTGTACCGACTTTATGTTTTCAATTTGCATTCAGCTAGAGAAGAAAAACGTGGAACTTTGTGTTAGTGCCTTGAGTAGTCTACGTAGAGCTATCGCAGCCCTGAAGTATCTCATAATACATCTTCAGAATCGGATTCTGAAAGTTTTATCGATGCCGAAATGGTAAACTTCTAGTGCAAACTAGCTTGTAAAAAACGGCGGAATCCGGAACACTGTATAGACAAGAGACCCCCACTTTATAGTACCTCATAGAGACATGAGAAAACATGAAGGAAGTATTTTCAGGTCTTAACAAGGAATTTAGGTGATGATAGGGACTTCTGTTCTAGCCGGACGCGCAGAAGGGGAATACAATACAAAATAATTTATTCCAGTGACTTGAGATACAAAAACAGTGGTAGTTGCTGGAGTCTCCTTTTAAGCAAAAAGTATGCTTGTGCCAGGAGGCTCCGCTCTTTCTTAGCGCTAATATTTTTAAGATTAGGTACTAACACAAATTTTTAGAACTATGTATAGTAAAACAACGAAGATTTAAAACAATACTAATACAAACAAAAACATAATTTTATACGACTAAGTACATTGACTCGGAGTATGACTGAGTATGCACGTAGTGTGTATTTGAATGTGTGTGTGTATAAGTGTGTGTGCGTGAGTGTGTGGAATGGTTTAAACTTCTAATACTGTTTTAACATATATTTTTAATCTTTGCATTAAATCTAAAGTTCAGGATCTGACGCGGTTGAAGTTCCAATTAAATGATCTCGTTACTGAATAGTATTGATACTTTAAGACCGATACTTTTTAAGTATCGACATCATGACCCTCGATACCACATGAGTACTAGGTATCTATAACCAACGCTGATACTTTGAACCCTAGATATCACTGCATATTGTAGTAGTCTGTATTCTGCAGTCTCGTAGGAACCTCTAAAGAACCGCACAGAATCCATTGCTCGTTCTGTTACAACTCAAATCTTTACAAATTCTCAAACACTGCATCTTTATAACTATATGTTGATAAGTATAACACGGAATATTTAAAACTGCATTCTTAAAATACAATACAGTTACAGATTCAATGCGACGCAACTTGAATGTCACGCACGATTCTTGAATAGAGAGGGAATGTGGAGGGTTATGCATTGTGGGCAAGTGTAAGCTTGCCTTCAAGAAAAGGGTTGTAATTTGGGGACTTGGCATAGAGACAGTTGTTGAGTAGATATACTTCACATATTTTTATTTTAATAAGTAACAAATATTTTTTTATGACTGGAGGCAGTAGAAAACAATTATATGTTATTTATTTAAATCGCATATTAAAACAGCCTTGGGTTAAATTAAAACGGTGATTAGAGGAGCAATTTAATTTCTCTGTTGTTGACATATTTAGGATTCGTAATTTAAGCACAGGGTTGTTGTGGGTTAGGAATAGGTTCGTAGATTTTTCAGCTTATTTCAATAATTACACAGTGTGTACAAACTTATACTTCACTATTACGTATGAACGTTAATAGTTCTCAAATTTAATTGTATACGTTGAGTTGTGTATATGGTGTATATGGAGTCACAGTGTGAAAGTACATACTTTTATGCATGCTATTCTGTACACACGTATTCTGTGAAGATATTTTTTTTGTTATGTAAGTATTTTATTCAATCCAACTCTACTGTTTTTGTGTTCCACTGTAACCCTCCTAAAATTTGAAGTTTAGAAAAGATCTCAAAAGACTTATCCGACAAAGATATTATAAAGGATTGGGACAATGGCATCACACGTGGGTCCACACGTGGTCTTCTGGGGGTCAACGGACTCCATCGAAAACAATATGGCCTAATTAAAGGAATGCTTCATCGAGTCCGAATGGGTATTGATAGTTGTGAATGCATCCAAATTGGTCCGATACCTATTTGTTTTGCAGCTGTGCACCGGATGTTCCGTAACGATGGTCAAATTGGAAATCTGTAGGGGAACTTTATATTCCATTTTGAAAGGTATAAATAAACAATACGCGTAGCTACTAATCTGATTATAGAGTATTAAAATATTTGAAAATTATAGAATTTTTTAAATATACTAATCGGTATGATATTAAATCGCGAAACTAACTACCACAAATGATCACACACAAGTTGAATGCGCTTCCATTTCTGGGTGTGGGGTTTAAAAAGAATCTATTGAATTTACTGAGCAATACGTCTCATGAAACCATTTTCTTAAAAATAATATAAATAACGAATGATTAGTAATTTAGCTTACATGCATCTAAATAGCAATCGCACTATCTCACCAGGGAAGTCATCACATCATAACTGGAGTGACAGTCGCTGTGCTTTCACCCGCGGACTATTCTTGTACTGAAATAAACGCAACGAAGTGTCTCTACAAACGCAATTAAGGTTCCAAAGAAGCATGTTTTCTTCAGGGGCATATCCTCATCAGGTTCGATCTAAATCGTATTTATGGATATGTATAGAAAATATAAATGGATAAATGCATATAGAATAAAAACATTCAAGTGCGAAGACTTACTGAAATATTAATATCTTTTTACAGTTTCACTTGCACAGTTGTATACAAGTGAAACTGTAAAAATATCTTCTTATCTCTAGAAAATATTTGAAATTTGAAAACTAATGTTAAGTCTGATATATCCATCCTACTAAACCGTTTTAACGATAGCCCACACGGATGGGGTGCACTAATAAAATACCCCTCCCCTTTAGTTGTAGGAGAGCACCATTAATTGCATTTTTTTATATTTTTAATTTCATAACTTTGTTGGTGTTGTTTTTAACTCAGACACGCTGCAAGTAAAATGGCTGGGATATATAGAAGGTCCGAACAGACAGATAGATAGACATAATGCAGCTGTAAAGGTTATTTGTTTACTACAGAACCCTAAGAAGGGTTTTAATGGAGCAAGACTATTGCAATCTAATTTTTTCTTCAAGTTTATAACCGCACCGCTCGCCGACGGCGGGGAGTTCACCCTCATACGCTGTAACCGCAATGGTCGTGTACTATGCGGTTCCAGAGAAGTTTGCTTCCGAGAACTCTCAAGCTGTGGATTGAGCTCCCAGCCATGGTTTTTTCAAGGGACTACAGCATGGAATTCTTCACGAAATGCGTGAAGATGTTTTTAGAGGGTTGGCAACGCATGAGTGACACCCCTGGTGTTGCACATGTCCATAGGCTACGGCGACTGTTTACCATCCGGCAGGACGTATGACTGATTGCCACATTAGTGGTATAACAAAAGTTTAATACGTAGACTCGCATTAACTTAAATTAAGAGAAGTTATTACTTACATACACAGTTAAGCAAACTAAAAACGTAACAAGTGTTAACAAGCGTAAAGTTCACCAAATTGCAGGCTTTAACTATTGCAAATGTCTTCTCAGGATCTTACTTAACTCTGTTTATAGATAAATTACTAATGATATTTCGATTAATTTGGCGAAGTCAGTGATCACGGGACAACTTTAAACTAGTTCAGGTACCCAACGAACTAGTTTAGAGTTGTTTACTGTTTAATGCATAAAAGTTCATCAACGATGTTCACATAGATTAGATTAATGCATTTGTTTGCGTGATGACAGTGGTATAACATTATGAAAGTAGGACCAGATGCTTATATGCTGACATTATAGATATATGCTAACTCATAGCAAGGCGTTGAGTGCTACACTCAAAGCGTGACTTTTTATATATCACTAAGCGCAATTTGACATAGAAAGGCTTGACATTCAAGTTGCGTCGCATTGAATCTGTAACTGTATTGTATTTTAAGAATGCATAAGGTTCAGGCATCCAGAACTGGTGACAGCTGAATGATACAACCACTATACATAATATTAATGCCAGTATCGATATAAACGTATCATTGTGATCCTAAAGTTGCAATAAGATATCTTCTGTTATACTTCTTCCTAGCTGTGTCCCGTTTCCCAGTCCATGAGGATTGGTGAGATCCCCTACTTAAGCCTGTTTGGCGAAAATACTAATACGTACGAGCGACTGCCGTCGGATCTCCAGAACCCAGGGGGACAATAAGACCAGGTCAGTTCACTCGTCTTTCGAAATATAATTTCACGGACGTGCTGGTTTCCTCACGATGTTTCACTTTACCTCTGAGCAAGTAAGTAAATATGTACATAAAACCGATTTAGTGATAGGATAGTTCTTTATGCACGCTCACCGATTTCTAGGGCTTCTGACATCACCTTCTGATAGAACACGACCAATTTGATCACGGTAGGTAAGTCTTGGGCTTTCCTCGGCTCCTACATCCTTCCACTTTTGCATTGTATATCTGCTTCGTCATTCTTTCATCCTGCATTCTTTCTACATGTAAGAAACCAACGGAGCATGCCTCTTCTTATTTTAACACCGACGCTCTCTTTCATACCAACTCTGCTTCTAACCTCATCATTGCGAATACGGTCTACAAGCGAGAACATGAAACGAGCAATGAATGTTAAAGAAACGAGTGAGGTATGTAAGGATCGAGTCACGTGGCGCTAGGACCTCTCTGCCTACCCCGTAAGGGATTTGGCGTGAAGTTATAGATAGATAGTTCTTTATCTAATAGGTTGGCTATCATTGCTCGCTATGTAATATATGTACATCTGTTCTTCTTAGCGTTATCCCGTTTCCTAATCCATTAGGATTAGCGGGATCCGCTATCTAACCCTAAGGATTTGGAGAAGATATTGATTTTTACATGGAGCGACGCCTGTTGGACCTCCACAACCCAGACGGAAACCAATGATCTTTCTTAAATGTTTCGAAATCGTCTTTCGCTCGGTCGGTTTCCTCGTGATGTTTGCCTTCAAAGCCGAGCAAGTGATAATTACCTATATGTACCTAAATCTAAAAACACAATTTATTTCGAACAGGCGGTCAGTGGGCCAATAGGTTTCTTCTTTACCCACTGGGCTGTCACTGCTGCAAGATATGTACCTCTGTTAATTGGTAACGAAGTGTATTATTATCCCTAAAATGCTCAAATTATCATGAAAAGAAAATTAATAAATATACTCACTTGAACTAATTACTGGAGGCAGGTGCAACTGAGCGTTGTCCAATTAGTGGATGGTAGCCATTAACACCATACTTGTATGGCACTTACAATTTATCGTACTCGCTTAATTTGTATTGAGGTTAATTAAGCAAGCTGACTATTTGATAGGTATAATATATAACTTTCACTAATGTAAATATATTGTTATATGTATTAACACGAAACTGGTTACTATGCTCAAACACGACGTAAAAATTTACCAAAGTATTTTCTTTGTTGTATGTATGTATATCTTCAGGCCAAGTCCCTTGCGGGGTAGGCAGAGAGAACTGAGCGCCATAAGACGCGGTCCTTACATACTTCACTCGCTTCTGTGACATTCATAGCTGTACTACATAAAATCTTAATTTCTAAATGGTATAGTTTCAGTTAGATAAAAATAATCAAAAATATTTGCTCCCGTCTTTCTACACTAAAAAAATCTCATATGTAACTCATTTCGTTTACAAGTTAGAGACCAGTATTTTTTACGTCGGGAGGCATGCAAGCATACGGCCCATCTGATGTAAAGTGGTTTATATAACTTATGAACGCTGGTAATACAGTGAGTACCACTCGCGCGATACCACCAATGCTGCTATCAAAGCAAATTATTGGGGCTTATTGGTGACCTCACTCACACGCAGAAACACAACGACCCTGCAGGAAGTTTGTTATTTGGCTACGGTTTTCTGTGAGGTGGAGGTACTTCCCCAGACAGGCTACTTTGGCGCGCTCTACCCTTAAAAAGTGACAGTGACAGACAGACAGCAAAACATCATTAATTATTAAACTATTATATTAAATAATAGACTATTATTATAGTTTCTCAGTTTGTCTATCGAGCACGGAATTCTATAAACCTTTGCTACATACATGGGAACTTTCAAAATTCATTCCCGTATATTTACAGAACCAATCGATATTAATAATAAATGATGCACATTTATACCACAAAACATCTACCTACTCGATGTTACATATAACATTTTATCTACACACTTAATTAAATGATTAATTACGAGTTCAAGAACAGTTAATAATAAATCATATAAGCCCGCAGGGCAGCTTGTGGCGGGCTGTTGGTGAGTAACGACATTACGGGTACCCGAGTGCTCCAAGAGTCAATCAGGGCCTTCGTCTCCGGCGTGTTTTCAGTCGGATTTTATTAAAATAGCTCAATAATTTCCCCCACATTCGCAATAGCTCCTATACCTCCCGAGACCTGCTCTTGGGTGGGTATATATTCCCCAGAGCAGGTCACGCCGGGTGTACATAAATCTTCTCAAAGGTGCCTCTGCTCTTTGGATTCATATCTCCGCGCACGCCTATCCAATGACCGGGGACAACACCCATGAATTTAGAAAAATCATATAATTTTGATATTCATCTGAAAAAATAAAACAATAATGTTTTGAAGGGCAGGTGTTAGTCACAACGCGTATTCGGTTAAAATGTAGGTTGCTTGCTGGAACGACTTTGTTCCAGTTCGCGTTCGACTAAACTTGTAATTTGATGGTCATTAAAAGCACGAAATTGTTCCTGTATGTCTTTTTTACGTAATTTGAATTTCTTTATACTCCATGACGGCAATATAAGCATGTTTTCTTAATAAATGTTTCTTAACTTGACTTGACTGCGCATTAAAGCACCCCGCGCTCACAAAAATGAGTTTTAGCGTCTAAATATCTCAGTGATTTTTGACTGAAAAATAGTATGATCCGGTTCATAGCTAGGAATTGTACACCCGTGGGGCTTCAAAACCTCAACAGACATCGTTTTTAAAATCATACTCATTATTATAATAACCTATGTTATGTGATGAATGTATGTATATTTTCACGCCAGGTCCCTTGCGGGGTAGGCAGAGAGATGTTATGTGATAGTACCACAAACTACTAATTCATATAGCACTGGGCTAGCAAACAAGACAAGTATACGACCTACCTAATGTAAAGTGGCTGCTATGAGTCACGTACATACCTATAATAAACTTCTCCAAACAATACGGAAACCAGAAACCTTCCTCGAAATGTTTATAAAGAAAAACTTTTCAAAAACACTGGCATCGCATACCCTCCAAATCTTCCTAATGAAATTTCCTGCTATAAACTTAAGACAAAGAGACAAACACAATATTTGTTCCCAACAATCTCGGGTGTTACTTAATCACCGTAGTGTACATTCGTAATCCCCAGATGTCCGGAATGCTCTCACGATTCCTTATAAAAATATCAAATAACATTTGAGAGTAACTGACTTCTGAAGAGAATGCGATCAGTGGCATCTACGATGTAAGTAGGTATGTGATGGAGTTATTTGTCAATATCTCATAGTTTTTACGATTTCGTAGGCAAAAAAATGGCATCATAACTCCGTCCTTATATATCTCACTCTCTGCTATAGTATTTAAAGTAAGATGTCTTCAAATTCGGTTTAAAATCGAACTGTTTAGTCTTTGCCTTATTCAGCATTTAGATTCTTTCATTTTTACGTTAACTCTCCGCCACCGAGCATATTCAGCAAATTTTGCTTCAAATAATAACATTATACTTCTAAATCAGTATAAAATTTTAAAAGAGGAAAACAATCAAATTCTACTAGTTAATATGTCTGCTAAATAAACACTTTTTTAAACAACTATAATTTCATACTCCTATATCTGTTTCGTAAGTCATTAATTCTGCATTCTTTTTACATTCTTCTGTTTTTCGCCTGAACTTTTTCTGCCTAGAAGTATATCCAATTCTTTTTCACTATATTGCCTGTACTCGCTCATTTTTCTATGTTAACAATGTATCTTCCATTCATGCTAAAAGCAAATCAAGATATAATATTTTCTCCATTTGTTGTACACACCATATCATTATTGCCGCTATTGTTTACAGTCCAGGTACTAACTCGACATCGTCTGCGTAAAACATATATTCACCTTACATGTGCAATCCTTCATTCGTAGATCTTACTCCCAGTAGACAAACGTGGATTGCACAGCACGAAGTAGGTCCTTTAATTTTAATTTCTATTTGATCATCATCATCATTTCATATACGTATACGTCTAATGCTGGACATAGGCCGATCGATCCTGAGCAACCTGCATCCATCGACTCCCTATAAATTTCTTCAGGTCCGCACTCAATCTAGTGAGGCCTCCTCCAACTTGTTCGTCCGTTTCAATCGCTAATTCTACCCCCCACCCCCTGCTAATTCCAGATATCGGAATTCGATATCTCACATCATATAATTTAAAAAATATAGTTTATAAATATAGGTAAGAATAAGAGTGACCAAATAAGCAAGCAGTTACCGTACCTATCCTACACTCACAGCTAACGTAACACCTCAGTCAGGAGATTCTTGGACACCTTACTTGAAATCTTTCTTCTTATTACAGATTTAGATTTTCAGAGAACTGTGGATTTAGATTCGTGAAGTATTTTCAAATATTAGTCACTCTTCTGCCACAAGTTCAGTTACTGTCAGATATGTATATTGACTTAGATTCTGAACACGTCCAGTCGGGAACTTCTAAGCACTCCGATTCCTGAGGGACCGCACTCCGGGCATTGACCTTCAAATCCTCTATTATATTTTTAGAAATTCATAGAGCTAAGGGACGAAAGTTGCATCTGCGTCCAGTTGTTCATTAAAGAGTCATTGTCCTTTTCAGGGGATATATTAAAATTTAATTATAAAAGTTTCATAGAAGTGTCGTATGTACGTATTAGGTATGATTATTTAAGAAGTGATAGCCAGTGGAAAAAGAATCGGCCTATTGACCAATAGGTCCCCGGTTCGAATCCAGGCATATACAACTAAATGTGTGTTTTCTGATTTATGTACATAGTTGTAATTATCATTTGCTCGATGGCGAAAGTAAACATCGTGAGGAAATCCGTACGTTCAAGAAATCATATTTCAAAAGACGTGTGATCTAACCTTCGAAAAAGGTCTGGTTTTCCCGCTTTTCCCTCTGGGTTGTAGAGGTATGACGGCATTCGCACCATGTAAAAGTCAGTATACTCGCTAAATCCTTAGCCTTATGTGGCGGGCCCCGCCGATCCTAATAGTCTAGGAATCGGGATAACGATAAGAAGAAGAAGATAAGTAGGTATGATTATTTTATAATATTCTCAGTACTAATTTACTGTTCGCTCAAAATAACTTTAGCATACTCAGTGTGTATGCACAGCATGTATCAAGTAAACGCTTGTTGAGTATTTACTTTAGACCCATGTTTTAGCATTTTTAAAGATTTACAAAATTTTAACCAGTGTACATATTCGGAAAATATATTTATGGCGAATTACTTAATACTCTTAAACCACTGCATGCATAACTGCTTTGTAAGGAATTGTACTTATTTATTTTCATTTGATTGGATTTCAATGAATTATGGCAGTTCTGATGAATTAACGGTGTTTTGCTAAAGATCTAAGATGCTACTTATTAAAACAATTGCGGGCCTGGGCTCGGACTTTGCAAGCGGAACACTAATTATCTACAGCCGGAGCACACTGTGCTAATATCCTTTATTATTTAATAATAATCTTTTATTTGCTCGACACATGGTGGCAACAGGTGATACATGAAAATAATACATGACATGTTTCGCCAATTATGTATGCAAATTACAATATTAAAACATGAATATTCAATAAATACAATTACCTCGAACAAATAGGTATTGTGTAAATTAGTTTATGTCAAATCTGTATATTTGTAGTTTTCTTAAAAATGTCATCAACAAAATAATAGTTTTCATCATCAGTACTTTAAACTCACTCGGTATTGCATTGTAAATTTTTATACACATATTACTTTGTCTCTGATAACGCGTAAGATTTGGTAAACTAACTGTACTTACGCCTGTTGGGATTTCTTAATTTTTGCATTACAACAGTGCGTTAAAAATAAACATAGAAATAATCCTGTTATACTCGTATTACTTTACTACAGTATTTTTTATTTATGACCGCGCTCATTTCAAAAGCATCTAAGCGACTGAACGTAGATGGTTTTTCTCAAGTTTTGTAGGAAAACCATAGATTAACTTAAAATATATATATTATTATCCAATTCATTAGAGCTGTTTTCAAGATACGCGAAATATATAGTATTTACGAATTATTCGTTTAACGTATTTAATAAAATATTCTTGGGTATCCTAAGGTTTGATGTTACACGTGACAGAGCAACGTACGTGTAAAATATTGAACACTCAGTGGTGACATTTAATGTCCGACTCTGTGCTTTTATTATCATCATTACAAATGCGTGGAGTTCTTTGAACTGAATAGGTAAGTCCGTGGGTATAATTGGTATTCGTGGTATCAAAACATTGTATTTATGTCACAGCCATTTAATATTGTATACTCGATTTATCAATCAGAATTAATCTACATCGTTTGGAGTCCTGGCGTGCCACTGCCACTAAATTCGTGTTTTCTGATTTATGTAGAAATTTATCACTTGCTCGGCGGCGAAGGAAACATCGAGAGGCAACCCCACACGCCCAAGAAATTATATTTCGAAAGACGTGTAACTAAGATCTGCTTTTCCCTCTGATAAAAATCAGTGTCTTCGCCAAATCCTTAGGCTTAGGTAGCGGTGGCTTAGGTAGCGGACCCCGCCAATCCTAATGGATTAGGAAACGGGATAACGCGAATAAGAAGACGGATACTCGATTAAAAGTCAAGCTAAGTTTAGGAGGATTTTAATTTCTCGTTAAAATAATAAGCGCACTTTCATCTTTTTTTGTGTCAACCGAAAAGTACCTACATTTATGACAGTGCGTCATACTTAGCAAGAATCAGCCATTGACTTCATTACTCGTTCATTTGCAGGCGGCGAATTAGCCCTTTCCTGAAACCAATTATTTCACTGAGTCGATATATTCTCAATATCTGCATATACCCTTTCAATCTATTCCATTATTTTGTACAGAAATTTGTAAGATTTACTTTGTCACCTTTACCATGTCATGCTTGTAACTCGCTATTCCCTATTTTGAGTAAGTCATTAGCAAATTAAATATTGTCTGGAAGATACAACTCTAGTATTAGTTTTAAGTTCTAAATTTGTTACTTTATCGTATCATTCCGTAAGTATGAACTCTTCAAAGATGTTCTTGCTGCTGGTAAGATTTCAAGAGTCTTCAGAAAACACAACCGTACCATAGTAGAACCCATAGGCATTCTACTGACGCAACTCTCGCATTATCACTCAAATTTTATGGGAGGGATGTTCAACATCCTCATCATCCGAGCGTTAATCCCGGTCGCGTCCTACGTTTCGCTTCGGAAACCAGAATCCGCTTTCCGGCTTTCACTCCTTCATTTCGCGCATCCCTTGACGCCGGAGACCGCGCGAAATATATATTGGATAGAAAGACCATTGGCACGCTTGTCTTCCCTCACGACGTGAAGCCAGCACTTCTTGGGCCTACCCCTTCTACCAGGAACTGAGGGATGTGGCGTGGCTGGACATTTTGTTCCTGACGTAATTTGTCGGCTTTCGTAAGACGTGGCGGTACCAGCATTACATGAGATATAGATTTGACGAGCTCGGTGGCGCAGTGGTGAAACGCGTTGTTACGCTACTTTGACACCAACGCTCGTGGGTTCGATTCCCACACACTACAAACATTTGTGTGCATGAACATGTTTGTTTGTCTTGGTCTGGGTATTTTCTATGTATAATAAGTATGTATTTACAAAAAAAATAATATTTACGTATGTTTATCAGTTGTCTAGTACCCATAACACAAGCTTCGCTTACTTTGGGGCTAGATGGCGCTGTGTAATTTGTCCGACAATATTTATTATTTATTATTATTTATTGATTAGCAAATATATGGGATATTCTCGTACATTCCTATTAAGATAATCAAATAAATTAAGGACAATTTCGGTCCAAATTAAATATTTAAAATGACCAACATATTTATTTATGCTATGTTCGTAAAAATATCTTCATAAATACAGCATTATTTTAGACCTAATATGATTTAATAGTTATAAAAATGGTTATTGTGAGTCAAATTTAAAAGTCTATGCTATCGCGCTTTAGAACTTTTAAAGAGAAACTATTACACCGTACTTTAATTCCCTATCGCCGTTTATGTTTATGAATGAGGATTTATTTAAGGATCTGGATGAATACGACGCTGGGAGGCATACAAGCATACCGCCCACCTGACGCAAAGTGGTAACTGTAGCCAATGAATATTTGCAATACAAGAAGTCTTCTTAGCGCTATCCCGTGCGCTACATAAGCCTAAGGATTCGGCGAAGATACTGATTTTTACATGGTGCGATTGAAGTCAGACTTCCACAACCCAGAGGGTAAACAAGACCTTTCTTTGGTTAGGTCACACGTCTTTCGAAATATAATTTCTTGGATGTACGGGGTTTCCTCGCGATGTTTTCCTTTACCGCCGAGCAAGTGATAATTATAAATATATAATACATTCGAAAACGCGAATTTAATGATACATGCTACGTGAACACAACAACCCTTCAGGGAGTTCTTACTTTGGCTGCGGCTTTTTGTGAGGTGGAGGTATTTCCCCAGACGAGCTGCTTTAATGCGCCTTATGATGCGTCCTATGTAGAAAGTACTCAGGCTGAAAGAATGACGAAGCAGATATACAATGCAAAAGTGGAAGTATGTAGGAGCCGAGGAAGGCCAATACTTACCTACCATGATCAAATTGGTCGTGTTCTATCAGAAGGTGATGTCAGGAGCCCTAGAAACCGGCGAGCGTGCAGGAAAGAGCAATGTATGTTAAAGAAGCGAGTGAGGTATGTAAGGATCGAGTCACGTGGCGCTCGGTACTCTCTGCCTACCCCGTAAGGGATTTGGCGTGAAGTTATAAATAGATGATGCGTCCTGTCCCCTTATTTTGTAGTTAAGTTCACAACTTGAGCAACATCAAATTATACGTTTGATGTTAATAGTCATCCGGTAATGTTAATGTGGTTGCGTCACTCACTAGCGATTACTTTACAGATCGTTGATGGTGGTCCCAAGATGATCTGAAGAAAATTTAGTATGGACGGCGTGTACCTATGTGAAGCATAATATTTGTCCATTATTAAATATTTTGTATTCATTGAATTGCCTAAATACGCAAGGTTAATGATGGAGGCTCCTTAAGGATTCTTTGGTGTTATAACATTTGTATGCATGTATAACTTCACGCCAAATCCCTGGGGGGGGGGGGGGGGGGGGTCCGCATTAATGCAGCCCGTCAGGGGAAGTACCTCCCCCTCACAGAAAACTGCAGCCAAATAACAACTCCCTAGAGGGTTGTTGTTTTCCTGCGTGTGGTTGAGGTCAACAGTAAGCTCCCAAGGAGTTGCTGTGTAAGCAGCAGAGGAGGCATCGCGCGAGTGATACTTAATATATCGCAAGCGTTAATAGGCTACGGTACCCGCTTTACATCAGGTGGACCGTATGCTTGTAAACCTCCCGACGTAGTATAAAAAAAAAATGGTAGGTTAGTAATAGGTGGTTTTAGCCTTCCTTCGCTCCTGCAACTTTCGCGTTGTATATTTGTTTTGTAAATCTTTCCTTCGGACCAGCACTGCTTTGTGAATCATCGAGATGCCTTCTGGCTCAAGCTTATACTTAAGGCGCGTTTTCGCAACGCTCCATACACACTATACTGAGCATTCACTCGTTTTTCCACATCAGCAATCGAAATCCAAGATATACAATCTCATTCATTTGTTCCAACACTTCATTATCAACCGCAATCGTGTAATATCTATATATATATAAATAAAGTTCCTGACTAATTCACTGACTCATCAACGCCCAGGCCAAACCCTTGAACCTAGAAAGCTGAAATTTTGCACAGACGTTACTTTTGTAATTCTCTCGAGAGGTAAGAAAGAATTTTTTGAAATTCAACCCCTAAGGGGGTGAAAAGTGGATTGATAGTTTGTATGGAGCAGAAATACGAGTATTATTTAAAGTCAGTGACTTGAAACTTTGTACCGATACTCTTTATTAGAATCCTAAAAAGTAATTTCAGCGTTTTTCAAAATTCCACCCTTAGAGGGCTGAAAAGGGGGTTGACAGTTTCTATAGAGTAGAAATATTTTTAGAAGTTAGTGACTTGAAACTTCGTACAAATATTCTCTATTAAAATTTGAAAAAAAAAAGTGATTTCAGTGTTTTCAAAAATTCCACCCCTAAAAGGTAAACCCTTGATAGTTGATATTTTTTTTTATACAACGTTGGGAGAAATGCCTGTGGCCCACCCTGATGTAAAGTAGGTATCCTAGCCTACAAACGGGAGGTATTGCTCGGACAACGCCATTCCCGTAGCTAAGACAGTAACTCATCAGGGGCTTACTGATGTAAAGCATAACCGTAGCCTATGAACGCTTGTAATACATTAAGTATTACTCGCGCGATACGACTTCTGCTACTAAAAAGCCCGTAGCTTGTAATACATTAAGTATCACTCGCGCGATACGACCTTTGCTGCTAACTCAGAAACTCGTTCAGAGCTTACTGGTGATCTTACTCAGAGCTTACAGGGAGTTGTGATTTGAGTGTGGTCTTCAGTGAGGTGAACGTATATCTCTCCAGTGGGGCTGTTTTTATGCGCCGTACCTCTCTTAATTAATATTTTTTTTAGTGTATACCAAGTACGTCAATAAACTTTTAATTTCCAACCCCCGACCCTAATATTGCAAGACCACTGTATACCTTGACAGTGAGCACTAGCCATCCAGCAATAATGGATTATTAAGGTCATTAAGACATTAATGGAGGATGGGTCCCTTGAACGTATGGTTTCCTATTTCACGGTACGAGCATACTAAAACGAAGTTTTTTTTTATACAACGTCAGAAGGCATACAAGCATACGGCCCATCTGATGTAAAGCGGTTACCGTAGCCTATCAACGCTTGTAATACATTAAGTATCACTCGCGCGACGCCTCCTCTGCTGCTAACACAGCAACTCCTTAGGAGCTTACTGGTGACCTCACTAACACACTAACACGCAGGAACACAACAACCCTCTAGAGAGTTGTTATTTGGCTGCGGTTTTCTGTGAGGTGGAGGTACTTCCCCAGACGGGCTGCTTTGATGCGCCCTACCTCTCTTAAAACATCCAGACTAATACGTTCATGCACACAAATGTTTGTTTTGGGTGGGAATCGAACCCACGAGCGTCGATGTCAAAGTCGCGTCATTCACGTCTGAGCCACCGAGCTCGTCGAAGTGTAAGTGGAAATGTGGCTTTTTAATTGGTTTCCAACTCTGCCTGAAAGATGACGGTATGCCGTCTGCTGGTAATGAATTGTTTTAGTGGATATTGGTTACCAAGGTTGAGAGCTCGATGGCATCGTTGCGCGTGTCATTCTAATCAAACACGCAGGTTAAGCAACGTCGACCGCAGCCTGTCTATGGATGGGTTTATCTATCTCGAGTTTCTCTGTGTTTCGGAGGGCACGTTAAGCCGTCGGTTCCGGCTATTGTCGATAGATGACAGTCGTTAAGCTCAGTCACTGGCCCTCGGGCGGCTTGAAAACACCGGCCTCCCCAATCAGCATTTGGGCAGCGTGGTGGAGTATGCTCTAAACCTAAGTTGAAGGGAGACCCGTATCCCTGCAGTGGGATGAGTAAGGGTTGATGTGGTGGTTACCAAGTTAAGACGTTCTTGCAAGGGCACTGACTCTATAAAGTGTGCGACTAATCGTCTGTAGTTAATAAATTGACTAGTGCGCAGTGGTTAGTAACGCTGCTTTGACACCAACGCTCGTAGGTTGCATTTCAACACAGGACAAACATTTGTGTTTATTAACATATCTGTTTTCTTGGTCTGTGTGTTTTAAGAGAGGCGCGGAAAATCTAAGCAGCTCGTCTGGGGTAGTACCTCCACCACACAGAAAACCGCGGCAAAAATGCACCCCGCAGGGTTGTTGTTGGAGGATTTGCTGCACCAGAGGTCGCATCGCGCGAGTGATACTTAATGTATCGCAAGCGTTCATAGGTTACGGTAACGCATTACATCAGGTGGGCCGTATGCTTGTTTGTCTTCTGATGTTGCAAAAAAAATCGTCCTCGTGCTGCAAGGGCCAGCATACAGTTTGTATAAGCGCCAAGGCCGGACGTATCACATGCCAATTTTATATTTTCAGGAACACCGTTCCTGTATGAAATCTATACGACCAGTAAGTTCCCAAGGAGTTTCTATGTTTTTTTTATACCACTAAGGTGGCAAACAAGCACACAGCCTGCCTGATGACATTTGCAACACCAGGGGTGTCGCTCTTGCGTTGCCGACCCTAAAACCCTGTTAGTAGCAGAGGTGACACCGCGCGAGTGATACTTAATGTATTGCAATGGTTCTTAGGCTACGGTAACCGCTTTAAATCAGGTGGGCCGTATACTTACGAGTATATGGCTCCCGACATCGTATAAAAAAAACGTGTGCATTAAGATAACATGATTGTGTTAAAATAGTGGAATATAATAACGTGTCATGTTAAAATGAGTAAACCAACACTTGAATCGTTACAAAGAAAAATTCTAATCATATAAAATTCCGACAAGTGATGATAATACCCGATATCGATAATCTTCCACAAACACTGCCACAATATCGATAACGATAACAATATATTTGACATTGTTCGAACCGATAAACAACTAAAACAAGCTAAGTTTTTTGTAAGCAATACATTGAGGAAAATTTTGCGAATGTAGTGCTCGTAATTAAAGTTATGAACGGAGCCATGTGGTAGGCTGAAAATAATTATCAGTATTTATTTATCAGGAGATAAACCTAATTGATTAAACCTATGTTTATTAGGTGGTAAACTTAATCGACTTAATTTATTTATTATTATTGCTTCAATTGGGGCTGGGTCTGAGTAAAAGAGATACTCGCGCTCGGCGATGGTGCATATCTGAAAGATTTACCAGTCGTAAACTGTCTAATGGAATTAATTCAAAAGTCATTATCTATCTCCTAATGCGGATATGCGTGGTGTATGGTATACAACTAAATTAAATATGTTTAAAACGTTTAAATCACACTTTAATAATAAGGGTTAAAGTATGAAATTACCATTTTATAGTAATAGATACTTTGAATTTGAAACATTAAAATTTCACGGTGTGTGATTTTCTAATGAATAGAAAGCTTTTCTTTAAAAAAATGTGCGAAATTTGATTTTCGTATTTCAATTGTTTTTTTTAGTCAGCTTAGACGGGAAAGATGGATACTTCGAAATTCCGAGTCATTTTTTAATACGAGTTCCGAAGCGAAACTAACGCGGCAAAACGGCTCGCAATATCAATGCTGCGTTTGGAGAGGAGACTGCTAATGAACAGTATTTACTTGTTGTACGCTGAATTGAAGGAGATGGTGGAAGCCGATCCGAGTCAAACAACCCAGGAATTAGCAGCATGGTTTAACGTTACTTTACGTACAATATTGACTCATTTGCATCAAATCATTAAGATAAAATATATGAAAAATGAGTGCCTCATGATTTGACTGATCTGCAGAAAGAAACGCGTGTTGAAACTTGTGTTGCCTTGTTTAATCGGTACAGAAATGAAGGAATATTGGATCGAATTGTGACAAGTGACGAAAAGTAGATTCTTTACGATAACCGTAAGCGAAAAATGCAATGGCTGACCCCACGTCAAACGCCGCAACAGTGCCCTAGAGCAAAGCTTACCAATAAAAAGGTAATGGTAACTGTTTGGTGGTCTCTTCATGACGTTATTCACTATAACTTTCTCAGGTCTGGTTAAGCAATAACAGCAGATGTTGACTGTGCCGAACAGCCCCGACTCGTGAATCGATCTTCACCGTTATTGCTCCACAATAACGCAAGACCTCACACTGCACTAGAAACCATTGTAACTCTTAAGCAGCTGCAGTTAGAAACCATACGTCATCCTCCGTACTCGCCAGACCTTGCTCCAACTGACTACCATTTTTTTTCGTGATTTGGACAACTTTCTACGTGGTAAAAATTTTTCTTCACAGGAGGCAGTACAAAATGCTTTCACACTGTTTGACGAATCTAGATCCCCAGATTCCTATCGCAAAAGCATAAATAAACTTCCGATTAAATTGCAGCAATGTATAGATAATGAGGGTATATATTTTGATTAAAAAAATATGTTACATCTTCGAAAAAAAACTAGTTTTAATTTTTCAGTACAAATCGGCAATTGCATACTTTAACCTCTAATATTTTAGAATGATGGACGTTATAGAACATAATTCTAAAAAATATACCGGTGATCGAATGGCTAGTGGTGGCTACTTTAACAATAAGGTCTTGGCTTCAATTGTAGCACAAGACAGACGATTGCGTATAAGACCGTATGCATGCCTCAGTTTGTCTTGGTCTGGGTGTTTTCTATGAATTGTATATATAGGTATATAACTAGTATGGCCATTAATATTGTTACATAGAAACTTTTCTTTTTTTCAACTCTTCAATTATTTTGAATTTGGAATGCGTTTATTATGTTAAAAACTTCCTTCGATTCCCGCCGTTTAACATATTTTTTTAATGTTTATATTTATTATCAAATTACAATATGGAATGGGGTGTTAAAGAAATTAGGAATGCAGTGATTGCCTTGCACAAAGTGGGTACGGAGCCGTCGGTCATATTCATGACACTTCAAAAGTTTGGTATCAGCCTTCAACATTGATCGAACAGCACTACAACAAGCAAAATGACAAAGTGTACGCACATAATTCTAAAAAAGCCGCCCAGGAAAGTTACAACGTGGTTATCATCCTGCGTGTGTAATGGTTTGGTGCGGGGTGCCTTTTATCAAGGAGTCACTAAGCTTATATTTTGTGAAAAAGGAGTGAAGACTTCAGCCAAAGTGTATCAAGAAACTATGTTGGATCGTGTTGAGAAACATCTCAGCAATACACTTTTTAAAAATGTACCATGGACTTTCCAGTAGGTCTCTACACCTGGTCACAAGGCACGAACTACCCAAGCCTGGTTCTAAACCAAAGTTCCAGACTATATATGAGCTGAAGACTGGCTCTCGTCTAGCCCAGATCTGAACCCCTTAGACTACAAATTATGGTTAGTTTTAGAGGACATGGCCTGCTAGAAACGACATGCCGACATTGTGTCTCTTAAGAAATCTCTAAAGAAAGCAGTGGCTAAATTTCCCATGGAAACAGTGCGTAAATCCATAGATTCATGGCCAGACGTATTAAAGGCCTGTATCAAAGCCAAAGGTGGTCATTTCGAATAAAATATATTTTGAATTTTTATGCTGAGACTTCTATAAATATGAACATATAAGTTTTGTTAAGATTACATTATAAACAAAAAATAAAAGCATATTAATTTGTAACAGAACTTACACTGGACTAGGTATTTACGGAAAGAAAGTACTCATGCACGTTTATCAATTACTAGCTAATCCCGCGACTTTGTCCGCGTGGAATATTATTTATTCATATTAATAAAAATAAATCAAATTTCTAATTTAAAAGAAGCCTAAGTTACTCCTTATTACATCAGCTATCTGCCAGCGAAAGTCCCGTCAAAATCGGTCCAGCCGTGTCAGAGATTAGCCGGAACAAACAGACAGACAAAAATTGTAAAAATATTCATTTTGGTATATGTACCGTGTATATATCCAAATGCATTTTAATATTACAAACAGACACTCCAATTTTATTTATCTGTATAGATAAAATCAAAGCACAAATGGTGCTTAGGTCTAAATAGCGCAGTGTTATTTGTTCGGAAACATTTATTTGTTACGTTTGTACCGTCCTGTTTCTTCTTAACTGTGAATTCTCACGGTTGGTTAAACTGTTTATTTATTTGATTAATCACATTAAAAAGTCCGTAGCTATGATCATTGCATTTGATTTTATTCTGGAGTGTCATCAAGCGGAACGCAACGAGAAACGTCATCTACTCGTAGCTGTGAGAAATTTTGTTGATAACGCAAGGACGTCAGGGGTCCGATGAGGAATCTCCGATAGGGCTATCAGTTATTAAAATGAAGAAAATACGTCAAAAACACCAAATTTTTTTCAAGTTTCTGTATAATGCCGGGTGTCATATCGAAATGGATTTCGAAATAGGTAACTCTATAATTGACAAGATTATAGAGGTTTCTATATTTGTTTTTGTGTACAGATTTGTTTTGTGCTGGAGGTGAACACTACGAATACCATGGATGGTAAAACGTACAAATGCATCTATTTTCTCCCAACTAGGCATTAAGACTCGATTCTCCACCACACGGCTGCAACGCGTACTTTCAGAAACCTTGAGAAACTGGTCATTATTGGAAAAACGTGTGTTAGAAAGAAGCCATCTCCTCATCTAAATTATACTAGGTGGTGAGAGAAATATTGTCCGTTTGAGGGGTTCCAGCGACCACTAGCCTCAGCAATGAGGGACCGATTGAAGAAGATCGAATTTAACAGAGCATCGTTCAGTATTGAATTGTCTCCTGTATATATACCTAACATCCCTAGTAGAAGTTTGTAACGGCGAAGATTGTTTTAAATACGGAGTAAAATAGGCCAATTAGTCTACATAATTGTTTAACAAATAAATGTTGCTAAATATTCTCAAAAAATAATAGGGTTCCATCATTTACTTTTCTAACCGATAAAAAAAATCCGTTATCCTTCCATCCATCCCCATTCCCATTCCGTTCTTCAATGGCTTTAGGCTAATTCATTATATTTTATTAATTGCTAGAACAAGAACTACTCTTTCCCTAAAGTTACAATAAAAGTTAATTGTTCAAAAACTGCTCACAATATGTCTAGTTTTGTCATTGAAATATAAGGTGGGAGCATTAACTGATGAATACACACATCGCGTTTGTGCAATGCGATAAACATTTTAATAATAAGCACATTTAAAAACAATGCAGTGTGTCAGCCAAGTTCGGAAAAGAAGCGGACGGCGTCCTCGCAGTGTATATATTTGACGAGCTCGGTGGCGCAATGGTTAGTAACGCTACTTTGACACCAACGATCATGGGTTCGGTTCCCACACAGGATAAATATTTGTGTACATGAAAACGTCTTAGTCTGGGCGTTTTCTATCTATCATAAGTATATATTAAAAATATATATCCTGGGTTTATCAGTTGTCTACTACACATAACACAAGCTTCGCTTACTTTGAAGATGGCGCTGTGTAATTTGATCGACAATAAAAAAAAATATTTACACCAAACCATATTGAGTTACTTACCCCATTAGCTAAAAAAGAAAACAGGCCTACATATATGAAGGAAATAACATATGGAGAAGCGATGTAACCGTTTTTGCATAGTAAATCAATTCACTGCTACGGGTCGGGGGTAAAGTAGAACGTGCAGCTTTTATTCAATGTTCACGGATCAACATGGCGGCACTTATCGCCATATTGCCATATTCTCCCATTGGTCAGTAGGCTCGAATCACTGAGATATTTAGGAGCTAAAACGCAATGTTTTTGTGAGCGCGGCGCGGGGTGCCTTCATGTCCATTCAAGCGGTTTATTGGTTTGCGTCTGTATACTTGTAAATAACCCACGTTTAATAGCACTATAGCAGTGATAACTTAGTGGATAAAGAACCAGTGGTCCTTGGTTTGAATACTGACGTGGGCACGTACCACTAAAATCGTGGTTTCTTGTTTAATTATCGAACGCGCACGTTCAAGATATTATATTTCCAAAGACGTGTGACCTGAGCTAAGAAACGTCTAGTGTTTCTTCTGGGTTGTGGAGCTCTGGTGATAGTTGCTCCATGTCAAAAACAGTGTTCTTCTTCTTATTAGCGTTTTCCCGTTTTCCTAATCCATTAGGATTGGGGGGGTCCGTTACCTAAGCCTAAGGATTTGGCGAAGACACTGATTTTTACATGGAGTGAATGCCAGACCTCCACAACCCAGAAGAAAAACCACACGTCTTTCGAAATATAATTTCATGGACGTGTGGGTTTCCTCACGGTATTTTCTTTCACCGTCGAGCAAGTGATAAATATGTACATAAATCCGAAAATACGAATTTTAGTGGTACTCATGCCCCGCGAGGATTCGAACCCGGAACCAGGTGGTCAATAGGTCGGTTTGTAATCCACTGGGCTATCACTGCTCCATGTCAAAATCAGTATCTTTGCCATTTGCCTTAGTCTTAGTCTAGCCGTGTCTGCCTAGACTGTTGCAGTGGTCCCCATGATTACCCGCCATCTGGATCAGGAACATTAGTTAGAATGACATGTTACAGGTGTCAAATCCATCGTAGTACAGTTCCTTATATTGAATAGAAGACGGGGGTGGATGAGATGAGTGAAAAAATATTTAATGGAGAGGAGTTGCTTAGGTCTGTCGGTTCGTTCATAAAAGTAATCATAGAATGTTTAATAATTCCTAATTGTTTCCTAATATTTAGTTTTAATCCTTTATTAATTTAAGGATTAAAACTAAATTCGGTGAAGTGATGTCAGGAGCCCTAGAAACCGGCGAGCGAGCATGAGAAGAGCATTTAATGTTAAAGAAGCGAGTAAGGTATGTAAGGATCGAGTCATGTGGCGCTCGGTTCTCTCTGCCTACCCCGTAGTTATAGATAGATAGATTAAAATTAAATAAAACTAAATAGATAAACGATTAAAGCAGCCGAGGCAAAGACAGTCTGAGCAGCCATGGCATGGGTGTCGGCCGGTGCAAGTTCGCATGAACTAATTGGTAGCGGTAGCATACAAAGCAAGTTAGGATCACATTGCATGTAAATTTTACTTTCGCAAAATAGCGTAAGTCAAATTTATATGCAATGTGAACGTCTGAATCTATTCACTATTTATAAATATGATTGGCTCACTTGAGTGACAATCGTTCAGATTGGGTTGTTATAATTTTATAACACACATTTGATTGGAATGAATTCATAATTTCGCAATTAAATTATCTCTGATATAATTTTCAGAACGTATACTCGTAATTAAAAGAGGTTCTGTTGTCGGTTCAGGGCAAAATTTTTAACAACGATGCCACCATGTCACCGCCGAGTCTTGTTTGTATCAAACTTGGCCCGCCTTTATATTTATGTATTTGTTGGTATCGTCGAGGTAGTTAAAGTTATGCATGTGTCCATGTCTCAAGGTTGTATGGAAGCAATCGCTCTGCGATTGCCTATTGTATTTGTAAGTAGCAATTGTAATTTTAATATTATGTAGGGCGTTATAGGCTATTGTGCCGACAGTGACAAATCAAGCTACACTACCGTGCGCCTTATTGACAATAAAGATGATTATTGCTACGAGTTGCTGCTAGAGGTGTTGTTATCGATATTGTAGCTGATATACTATTTTTATATCGCTAAAGAGGTATACATATGAGCAATGATTTCCCAGTGGATAAAGAACAGGCATATTGATCAACTTGTCTCCGATTCGAATCCTGGCACCATTAAATTCGTATTTTTGGATTTATGTACATACTTTCGTAATTATTACATTATGATCGGTGATCAAGAATAACACCGTGAGGAAACTCTGCTTCGTGTGCTTTCGCTACGGGTTAGTTCATGCGATGTAGCGCCAGCTGGCACTCACCCACTACCGTTAGTAGATGCAACATGCCGTCGCTGACTGCTCCGGTAGTCTCAGCCTCGGCTGCTGCGGTCGTCCTCGCGATTGCCTGCCATCTGGAACAAAAACCGCATGCACTCGCCACCGTCGCTGCCATAATTGTCCTGGTCGTCGCTGCGACATCTATTTTGCCTCTCCACGAGGCATCCTCAGGCGCTGTGAATGTTAGTCGTTAGGATAACGAGCTACAAGTGACAAATACATCGTAGCGGTGATGGGGTGATATTTAGTAAAGGGGAGTTGCTTAGGCCCATCTTTTTTCTTATATAACGTCGGGAGGCAGACAAGCATACATAGATGACGTAAAGTAATTACCGTAGCCTATGTATATACATATATTATCTTTATTTTTTTATGAACGCTCGAAATACAGTATCACTCGCTGCTAACACACCTCTGCTGCTAACACATCAACTCTTTAGGAGTTTACTGGTAACCTCACTCACACGCAGGAACACTATAACCCTCCAGAGAGTTGTTATTTGGCTGCGGTTTTCTGTGGGTTTAGGTACTTTCCAGATGGACTGTTTTGATGCGCCCCACCGGTCTTTAAAATACCCAGACCAAGACAAACAGACATGTTCATGCACACTAACGTTTGTTCTGTGTGGGAATCGAAGTCACGAGCGTAGGTGACAAAGTCGCGTTGCGCTGCGCCACCGAGCTCGTCAATCTTATATATGTGTTATTT
The DNA here is from genome assembly GCA_947507595.1 of Pyralis farinalis. Lineage (NCBI taxonomy): Eukaryota > Metazoa > Arthropoda > Insecta > Lepidoptera > Pyralidae > Pyralis > Pyralis farinalis. The sequence continues at coordinate 8,983,350 of OX382258.1, read as the reverse complement.
GGGGATAAATTATGTCCTTTATCTATAAGATGTTTGACGAGGTGTGACCTTTCTGGGCGATTGTTTTGTTTTGTGTTCATGAAATCGTATTTTTTATTAGGCGGAATTTTATCTTTAGTGTTACAAAGTGATTTGTGATAATTATGGGATTTAAGTGCAACGTGTATGTTATTTTTTCTAAACATGTGAACTATTATTATATTGTCAGTGATTTTTCTTAGGTATGACAAACTCGCAGTGTATTTATTTGTCGAAATATTCGGAACCGCGTACAGGGAAGTGCGTACAGTCACGGCAGCAATGGTGGCGAGTGCTTGCGGTTTCTGTTCCAGATGGCGGGCAATGGCGAGGACGTGACAGAGATTACCAGAGCATCCATGGCAGCGACGGCACGTTGCATCTACTAACGGTAGGGGGTGGGTGTCGGCTGGCGCTAGTGCGTATTAACGATTAGTTTTGTTGTCAGTTCCACTGTTAACTCAGTCAGGAACAAACCTCCTAAGGCATAACATCTGTGGAAACTGTCAATATACTGCTGCCTTCTATTAAGCGGAGGGATTGCTCCAATAAGGCAGATCATTATTAAATATCCTTTCCTTTACGAGGACCTCGTTTGCCAATCGCAGAAGTGCAACATGGACGTTTTGGCTCTAAAGTTAGTACTGCAGCCAAAATGATAAAAAATGTTTTAAATAAAAGTTTCTGTACATTTGCGCTATATCCAGTCATCTGCGTCAATCAACCCCCTACAAACCTTTCAGATCGTGTTCCGTCTAGTGGGGGGTTGTTCCACACTGCGTGTACCAGTAGGGGGATGCTATTCGAGAAAATTTTTTACCCATCGGTTGTCGGTTCTACGAGCAATGTGGCCAGTCTACTTAAGCTTGCACTTATCTATATCTATCTACCTATCTTAAGTAATTGATGAGTGTATCTGGTGATATCTAGTGATATCACTCATCGAGTGATAAATATTTAGTCATATTTTTGTGACTAAATATTGACTAAATATTTAGAGACTAAATATTTAGAGAGCAGTGATAGCCCAATGAAGGAGGAACCTTTCCAAAGGAAAGGAACCTCTTGACTAACTGGTCCCGGGGTCGACTCCTGGTGGCGGCGTGTATCACTAAATTTGTGTCTTTAGATTTATGTACATAGTTATCACTTGCTTGGAAACACCGTGTAGAAACCCACAGGTCCTAGAAATTATATTTTGAAAGACGTGTGACCTAACCTAAGAAAGATCTGGTTTCCCCTCAGGGTTGTGGAGGTCTGACGGCAGTCGCTCCATGTAAAAGTCAGTATATTTGCCAAATCCATAGACCTGGTAGAAATGGGATAACGTGAAGAAGAACCAAACGTATTTTGTTGTGAACCTTTTTCTTCTTTGTTACGAGCTAGCAGTGCGGTCGACATTGTCTTGAACGTTGAACAAAAGCGTTCCAAAGTCATGTTCTCGTTTTGTCAAATATACATGCAGGATTATGTTAGAATAAGCAGATGATGCTTAATACTGAATTCCTGAATGTTAAAAAATCTTCGAAAATATTTCCACTACTTGGCCGTACAAATTAGAAACTAGGAAGCAAAACGCTTAATGCAGATAGGTGCAATGTCAATATTCGATGACATTTGTACGTTTTTGTAAAAGAAAATACATTTTACAAGTTAGTCGACTATTACTCGTTAACCTGTAAAGCCTTAGCCGTGATAGTTTTCCTTTTAAATTCACTATATGGACTACTACCATGATTTTTTTTACGTTTCCAAATACAACAGCTGCGTACACTCGAGTCTAACAATAATTTACACTTTTAATACAAATATTTCGCAAACGGATTACTATATCGAAAAGTATATATATCCCACACCCTAAATGTTTTTAAAAACCTATCTAACTACACCCCACACCATGGGCTGGGGAGCGAATAAAAAAAAACATCCCTATTTACGTGTACGGGAGGTACCACCAAAAAATTTTTTGATCAGCATGACTAATATGTGTATTCATGCCAAAGTACAGAGCTAGGCCGCGGACAGACAGACGGATATGGCGAAACTATAAGGGTCCCTTGTTTACTACAAAACCTTAAAAAGCAAAACTTTATCTAAATACGAAAATTGATACCAATATCCATTTCCATTTTCTGGAAGACGCGATATTCCAAATTACTCTATATCTATACAGATAAATATATAACTATAAAAAGTTCTCAGTGAACATTATATTTGAACCTGCAACCTAGTCGCTCGACCACCGGCTTCGTCTTCGTTAATTGTTAATGTTGTGACAGCCCTGGTTAGACCTCATGCGGTGCCATAATGAGATAATTCCCGTACAGTAAGGCACGTCGACCCCTGAGATGCGTTTGATGCAACATCTGTGATTTCCGGTATGTAGCTTTTTAGTTAATGAAAGTAATCTAGGTACTTCTAGGAAAGACATTCCAAATTTTAAATAGTTTTGACAATACACGTGTTTATGATATAAATCAAACTTTGACGAGCTCGGTGGCGCGCAACCCACTGTTACGTTACTTTGACACCGACGCTTGTGGGTTCGATTCCCACACAGGACAAATATTTGTGTACATGAACACGTCTGTTTGTCTTCGTCCGGGTGTTTCGAAACCCGTGTGGTCATATATGACCGCGAAATGTATGGGAAAAGGTATATAACGGGTTCTGACGGCTTAAGAGAGATGGTGCGCATCAAAAGAGCCCGTCTGGGTAAGTACCTCCACCTCACAGTAATCCGTAGTCAAATAACAACTTCCTAGAGGCTTCTTATGTTCTTACGTGTGAATGAGGTTATCAGTGAGCTCCCAAGGAGTTGTTCAGTTACCAGCAGAGCAAACATAAACTAGTCTATAGACCCTAGAATACAGAAGAAGAAGAAAACATACCATACAGCAGCAAAGCATCAAATGCATCAAAGCAGCCCGTCTGGGGAAGTACCTCCACCTCACAGAAAACCGCAGCCAAATAACAACTCCCTAGAGGGTTGTTGTGTTCCTGCGTGTGAGTGAGGTCACCAGTAAGCTCCCAAGGAGTTGCTGTGTAAGCAGCAGAGGAGGCATCGCGCGAGTGATACTTAATATATCGCAAACGCTAATAGGCTACGGTACCCGCTTTACATCAGGTGGGCCATATGCTTGTATGCCTCCCAACGTAGTACAAAAAAATACTAATCAAAAAAGCCTGACTGAAGGAAGTACTTACGTATGGTATCAGAAAATCGTAGACAAATAACGTTTGCTTGTAGTATTGTTGTTCTTCTTCGAGGGAGCAAGTTCCTCTTGAAACTCCGGAGAAAATGCTGCGTTAGAAGCGGGCGAATATTTTCTTGTTTGCAAGCGTTCATTGGCTATGGTAGTCTTTACTTATGTCAGTCAGGGTTGGAGGAGTACCTATATGTAACAGAAAATCGCAGGTAAGAACGTTTTCTTGGAATATTCAAGTTAGTGAGGAAAATCCACACGAATGAGATGAAGATCCTGCGTTGGAAGTGCTCAAAATGACAGTTCATCGACATTCTATTCGAAATGGCCACCTTTGGCCTTGATACAGGCCTTTAATCTGTCTGGCCACGAACTTATGGATTTACGCACTGTTTCCATAGGAAATTTAGCCACTGCTTGCTTCAGAGATTTCTTAAGAGACACAATGTTTTTAAGAGACTGCTCGAAAGTCTCTTAGGCTCTAAAATCCTTTAAAAAAAAGTCCTCTAAAACTGACCATAATTTGTAGTCTAAGGGGTTCAGATCTGGGCTAGACGAGAGCGAGTCTGCAGCTTTTATAAAGTCTAGAACGTTGGTTTCGAGCCTGGTTTGGGAAGTTCGTGTCTTGTGACCAGGTCCAGACCAGGCAGAGTCCTGCTGGAAAGTCCACGGTACATTTTAAAAAGTGTATTGCTGAGAAATTTCACAACACGATCCAAGGCAGTCTCTTGATACAGTTTGGCTGAGGTCTTCACTCCTTTTTGACAAAAATGAAGCTTTGTAACACCTTGATAAGGCATCACAAACCATTTCAGACGCAGGATGATGATCACATTGTACCTTTCCAACCATAATACTTGATCCTAGCGGAAATCTTAATTTCTCGCGATAAGAGTTTTTGTTTCCTAATGCGGTTTCGGCGAATGCTGGCTTTAACAACATTAACAGTCTTTGTAGTTCTAACAGCACGCGCTGTTGGCCCCGATCTTTTATGGTCTTCAACAGAGGAAGTATTGGTATATCTGTCGTTAGTACGATATACGAACATACGGCTTATACCAAGCTTTTAAAGTGTCTTGAATATGACCGACGGCTCCATACCCACTTTGTCAAGGCAATCACTGCAATCCTATTGTTTTTAACATCCCATTTCATATTGTAATTTGATAATAAACACGAAATAAACGAGTTCCAAATTTAAAAAAAGTAAAGTTTCTATGTAGCAGTATTTATGGCCGTAGTTATAAATCAAATTGACGATGTGCTGAAAAAGCGCCAAATTATAAGCACACAAAACCGAAGAGCATGCATGAAAAGTTGATGAGTGTAGAAGCGAGAGAGGTATGTTTGGATCGGTGTATCTGGCGCTCCATAATCTCTGCCTACCCCAATGGGAGACAGGCGTGATGATATTTATGTTTCAATCCAACTTTACCAATGTTTATATGCAAATTATACAGTATATAATACAGTTTAATAAGCCAATTTACATTGACGAACAGAACATATATCTGTCCTCTGTTCATTATTATCCTCACGTATATTTATAAGATGCATGGTGTGAAAATGTAAAATCCGTAGTTGTCGAACTGTTCCACGGAGTGCCCACGCCTCGTTCATTAGCCAACGGCCAGCAATTACGAGAACCTCCAAATCACTGGTTACCACACTGTCAAAAGGGAGATACCATCAGCGAGATGAAGGGCTCGTTTAATAGCTCCATGTCCGTGGCACCTACATGCTGAATAGAACATGTGGTCCACGACGGATTTCATATTTAGGTATTTCACAATACATACCTTATATCTAAAAAATACATAATACCGGCATGCCTACCTATTAACCTAACTCGAAAGAAATGGGCTACGCACTACGAGATTTTTTAACACAAATAGCATAAAATCTCCATTTTGTACTTTAAAAAATTAACATTTTATTATATTAACGAAAGTTTTGTAAACTCTGGATTAACGTGGTCAATACTCCTGTTACGAGTACATTGACCTAGTAATGTTATGTATACGTATTATGTTCGTAATTTATTGATTTATTGTGTGTATTGTTTACTATTTCTTATTTGTGTGTGTTATACATTCTATAACACTCTTGTATATATTAGTATTTTTATCTATGTACCTATTTTGTCGATCTTAGTATCTGCTTACATTGTTCCTTAACCCTCGCCAAGCTTATATCTCCTTTCAGGTTCTCTATGGTTGACTGGAAGAGATCCCAAATGGTATAAGTCCGCCATTGTACAGTACTATTTTTAACCACATTATGTAATATATTGTTATTTATTGTACAATAAAGTTTTCTACAACAACAACAACTTTAATGAAATCGTATCTATATTTTATACCTTTATACTTATTTAATCTACTGCTTTTTTATATAGGTACAACGTCATGCGGCATAGAAGCATACGGTCTATCTGATGTAAAGCGGTTACTATAGCCTATGAATGCCCTTGCAATATATTTACTATCCCTCTTGCAATGCCACCTCTGCTGATAATTAACACGGCAATTCCTTACGAGTTTGTCCTCACAAACACGTAGGAACGCAACGATCCCCCAGGGATTTGTTATTTTCTGCGGTTTTCTGTGAGGTGGAGGTACTTCCCCGGACGAAATGCTTATATGTACCCTCTTTTAATAGAATTCGCAATAAAAACACAAATTTGGTTTATATTTGGCGAAATTATCGCGTAATTAATATACACAAAAAACCGTGAAAAATTATCTCCTTTTCCTTTGAAGTTTAAATTGCGATTCAAAATTGTAAAGAACAGATACGTGCAAAAAACATATAACTATTGCAGTCGGATAAAAACTAAAGTCAGCGGAATACGTGCCTGGACAATCACAGGCGCAGTGACATTTCAGCTCCAAACAACTTCATTGTTGTCGCGCACAAACCGTGACACATAGACAGACGAGGAGAGAGTTAAAAAGGACTGCTATATATATATATTTTTATATATAATTGTTGTTATTAAGCTTTTGTCTGTCTAAGTTAATTTCTTTATTTTGGTTTTGTAATACTCATAGTTTTCCTTAAGATGTATAGCGTGCGTAAGTAGAGCCACCAATGGGTAGAAAACAGCGTGTGAACAAAAATAAAAATTAAATCTATGGGGTCGAAGGTTACAGGTTGCGTGGTGGTATTACGACGAGTAAATAATACCAGGTAGACCCATGAGATACTGAACGATTTATTCTTATTACGACGACTTATATTAAATATATAAAAAACATGGCCCTGAACATAGCACGTTACGTTAGGGACCTGATGACGCTAAATTAACATAATTAATATCGATGAATATTGCAAACAATAAGAATTTATCATAAATCATAAAAAATATGTCTATTACGTCTGATTATTAAGGCTGCTATAAAATCCATTCAATATGGCAACATTCAAAACATTTTAGTAATAAACTATAGGGCAAATTTATTTTTTATATTCATTTAGCAACTTTTAAACAGCACATTTATTTTTTATTATATAGTTCATATCTCACGTTAAAACATCAGTTTAATATTACATTACAGGAGATATTTATAATTCTGTTTACAACCTAGGTCAGACTCCTTACCGAATAAATCCTTGTGAAAACAAGGATTTATAAAAATATTATTAACAATGTAACCTACATGACCATATATCTTGTGAGAAGTAAATGAAATTTATTTAATATTATTATAACTATGATATTTTGTTCTGTGTCAGCTCTAATTACACGCATTATACGCCATATATATATATATATATATATATATATATATATATAAGATTAATATTATGTCAGACAGAAAGAATATTAAAGTAATACTCTACTTATAGAGCAAAGCAGTGAATAAAGAACCGGCCTAGTAATCAACAGTTTCCCGGTTCTAATTCTGGCATGTATCACTATATTCGTGTTTTCGGATATATACATACGATACATATTTGTATTTATCACTTGCTCGGCGGTGAAGTAAATCATCGTGAGGAAACCCACACTTCCAAGAAATTTCATTTCAAAAGACGTGTTAGCTAAACCTTACCTTACCTTTACCTAAGAATAGTCTGGTTTTCCCTCTGGGTTGCGGAGATCTGACGGCAATCGCGCCATGTAAAATTCAGTATTTTAGTAAACCCCGCCAACCGTGATGGATTAGGAAACGGAATAACGCTAAGAAAATTACTCTACATGTAGAGCCGTGCTTTTAAATTTTACTCACTACAAGAGTCTGCGGGGGCGGTGTTTACGGGAAATTTGCGGCTTAAGTGGACTTCCCCAGTGCTCAGTTAGTTAATGATTAAAATTAAAAATTTCATGGCATCTAGGAACCTCTTTGGATCCACAACTCGACTTTTTTGGTTGCAATGTGTTAAGATGAAATCCCCATGATTTCTACACAGCAATTCTATAGACGCTTTAGAATTTTGAAACCTCACTGAGGAATTCTCCGGCTAGTTTCCATTTGACATCGAACTTTTGTTCGATAGAGGTATAGGTTCGATATAGGTCGCGTCAAACATCTAGTTCTATCTGAAGTTGCTCTGCGCAGGAGTACTCCAACTACTGCGCGAACGAAACGTGCTCTGTTCAGACCTAACTAGAAGTTTGGCGCGACCTATACTAAACTAGCCGTGTGGCTTAGTAAATACTGTCACTCTATTGTTACACATTCCTTTGTTAGTTGACAGTATGCACCACTTGCGTTGGCTGTAAATATGACAGTGACAATTTTGTATCTTTATTCTATGCCGGGAGGCATGCAAAGGAGGCAGCTGATGTAAAGCGGTTACCGTAGTCTGTTAGTGTAGTACGTTTGCAACACATTAAGTATCGCTCGAGCCATGTCACCTCTGCTGCTAACACAGCAACTCCTTAGGATCTTACCTGGTACCTATGAGCTAGTCTGATGCTGTGGATCGAAGGTTGAATCCATATTGACGATGTCCGGTGGTCGTAATATTAGCTACTTTAACATAAATGCTCGTGGACTCGATTCCATCACTGGGCAAATATTCGAGTGCATGATATATATATATATGCTTCCAACACATTAAGTATCATTCTTGCGATGCCAACTCTGTTGCTCATACAGCTACTCCTTAGGAGCTTTTAGTGATCTCACTCACTAGCAGAAGCACAATTATTCCCCGGGTAATTCCCCGTCTGGGCTGCTTTGGTGCGCCCTTCCTCTCATCAAACAAACCAAGACAAACAGACATGTTTCTGTACACAAATGTGTGTCCTGTATGGGAATTGATCCCACGAGCCCTAGTGTGAAAGCAGTTAACCACTGCGCCACTGAGCTTGTTACATACTTTTCTTACTCTTTTATAATGTAATGGGTTATGGCAATGAGTTCTTTTTAATAAAACAACAATTAGTAATTTGTTTTTATTAGTTATACAAATGGTTTTAAACAGTTCGATATATGACAGTGGAAACAATAAATCGTACAAGTATCATAATTATATAATAATATTATTTCAATTACATTCAGTGACTTCTGTTTGTTTTTGTGCCATTAAAGATATTTTTTTTCAACACTAAGTATTAAGGAATAAGTGTCGAAGTAATAAATGATAATCTACAATTAGGTAATAGATTCTAGTGTTACTTTTATTTTTTTGCGAGTAAAATCTATTGCATTACAGAATAAATACAAAATACAAAGAATTTTCCGAACAGTGGCTGCTTTGTGCGCTTCAAAAGAATACAAAGTAGATATATATGAAATTGCATGTAAAGGCCGGCGTAGACGAGGGATTTTTCTGCGGAGCACTATAACATTTGAACTGTCAAAAAACAGGGAATCCACGAACTCAACGCACATGACTTTTTTGATCATTTTTGTACGTCGTAAGTTTAGTAAAGCCGTCGCTACACGATATGTACTCGTAAATACAACAAAACAATGCACATTTTTTTATGCTTTATGTCATGGTTTTCCTAGTTAATAATCATTAATCCGATGACGCACCCCGACACGCTATTCTGTTTATTAGACTTTTCGTCCCGCACATGAGGTACGAAAAGTCTATGTCATAGTGATACGATTCAGTTGTAAGTGATCTATTTTTCTGACAAAAAGTGCCCCGAGGACTATCCCTTGTCTGCTGAGGCCTTATATTAGACTTCGTAATAACATCAGAATATAGGTTATATAAACAAACATTGTTATACTTAAGCTTGTTAGTTACTTGCTTTTGACGTTCATATAGTTTAGGTGTCACGACAGCATAGGATTTTTCCTTGGACCTATTTTGTGTTCACTAGCCGATAATTAGGGAATAGTTAGCTTGCCATACTAGGTTTATAATGAGGTGTGACTTTCAGTTAAAACATATATTGAATATGGTGTGTTAGATCACAATTACAACTCTTAAGATTGATACTTAGAAACTTCCGCAAATTGATTAAAATTTAGAATAATAAAATTGATTAAGATCAGAATTAATATGTTTAATGATTTGTGTTCATCGTCTGCGTTGATGAATAGGTAATACTATAAAATGAATATCCCTCAGTCAATTTTAACTGCATGGTTTATTATCAAACTGCGCATAATGCTTGTGCATAAAATATTTGTTTAAATGAATATATTTATGCGTTTTGTTCGAGGTTTCGAAGTTTAAAAGGAAATGTGGAAAACAAGTTAATTTGTGAAGTAATATATAAAAACACACGTTGGCCTAAAGTATAGCCATTTCCAGTTCGAGGTGAATTAACTACTTCTATACTTTTATATTGGTCTATGTCTACACTATTAATTATCACACAATATTTTTTTTTTATACTCTGTGTTTATTAAATATAATTTATACTAATTGTATATTAATATTCGGTAAACAGCTTGATTAGTTTACGTTTCATATATTGTGACTAGATTCTATAGTAATATTGCACAAATATATAAACATTTATAGCTAAAAAAGCGAAAGTCATGTTGAGATTCGCGTGTATGCTGTTTCTCTCTCTCGCTTATTGGGCATGAGTGAGAAGAAATCTATCTTTTGTCATTAGTTTTCCGTCATTTTATGCACACATAATTTAGGTCCATTTTACTATGGTCAGGTAAGTTTGTGATATCACCCGAGTAGCCACAGGCGACTATATGTATAGCCGACTGTACTTACAGTACTTTGATTACCTATATGTGTTCATACATACTGAGTTTAATACCCTAATAGTATTATTAGTCAAGTACAAATTATTATTTCCATATCTTGAATCACCTTTACTTACAGAAAAGGGCAGAAAACATGCACATTACACAATACCCTATAATAGAAACCGAATACGTCACAGTGCATCTAGACTTCAATACATGAGAAAATTTTAAAAATATACATTTTTCATTTAGGCTTTCTGGATACCTATAGAGAGCTTAATGGTATCGTTGCGTGTGTCAGTCTAACCGAACACGCAGGTTAAGCAACGTCGACCGCAACCTGTCTATACATGAGTTTATCTATCTCGAGCTTCTCCGTGTTCGGAAGGCACGTTAAACCGTGCCCCGACTGTTGTCAATAGATGACAGTCGCTAAGCTAAGTCAGTGGCCTTCGGGCAGCTTGAAAACACTGGCCTCCGCCAATCCGCAGTTGAGCAGCGTGATGGAGTATGCTCTGAACCCCTTCGTTTGAAGGGAGATCCGTATCCCTGCAGTGGGATGAGTTAGGGTCGGTGTAGTAAAGTATGATACCTATACATGTAGTACATGAATGAAACAGTTCTTTCTCCTCTTCACCCTGACATATACATATATATATATATATACACACATATCCCTTCCTTATTACATAGGTGTTGTTTTACTGTAATCCGTAGTTTGTAAAACCAAAATATGTATTTTGTCCCGTAAACGACATATGATGGATAAATTATATTATGGACATACTAGGACAAGACGGCTAATGAAACAAATTAAATACCACAAAATTACCTTCAAACATGTTGTAACTTGCAAGATCTAGAGACTATAGTAACTGCCTGCCGTGAATTGAATAAGTGACAATACTGTTAGAGTAAACTTACCTAAATAAATGAGTAAATACTGATAAATATCTACTTAACGCAAATAAGTTGCGTAACAATATTAATTAAGCGTATTTTTCTTCGGCAGACAGTGCAATGCAGTAGTGCTGGTTGCAACCAAGGATTTGTACGAATATGGCTTACAAATTATGACGAGCTCGGTGGCGCAGTGGTGAAACGCGCTGTTACGCTACTTTGACACCAACGCTCGTGGGTTCGATTCCCACACAGTACAAACATTTGTGTGCATGAACATGTCTGTTTGTATTGGTCTGGGTATTTTCTATGTATAATAAGTATGTATTTACAAAAAAAAAAAAAATGTATTTACGTATGTTTATCAGTTGTCTAGTATCCATAACACAAGCTTCGCTTACTTTGGGGCTAGGTGGCGCTGTGTAATTTGTCCGACAATATTTATTTTATTTTTATTTTTAATAAAAATAACGAATGAGAAATTATACGAATATAGGAATTGTATAAATGTGAATGTTCGCAAACAGAAGAAAAAATTTACGAAAAATGTAGGATATGAATTACTATTTGTTTTTACGACGTCGGAAGGTTTACAAGCATACGACCCACCAGATGTAACGCGGTTACCGTAGTCTATGAACGCTTGTAATACATTAAGTATCACTTAGAGTTTACTGGTGACCTCACACGCAGGAACACAACAACCCTTTCGGGAATTGTTATATAGTTGCTGTTTTCTGTGAGGTAGAGGTACTTCCCCAGACGGGCTCCTTTGATTCGCCCTACCTCTCTTGAAAACACCCAGACCAAGACAAACAGACATGTTCATGCACACAAATGTTTGTTCCGTGTGGGAATCGAACCCACGAGCGTTGGTGTCAAAGTCGCGTCATTCACGACTGCTCCATCGAGCTCGCCAAAAAATTTAAATATTATGATGAAAATATTTTTTTATGCGTTTACAGAAAAATCGCAGTGTAAAGATGTTCAAAAAACACGCTTGGACTATGCAATTGGTAAGTGAGCAGCAATCTATTTTTAAATAATTTTGCAGTCACGTAACCAAGTTGTTCATTTAAACTTGCTTATTATTTTGCAGTATTAGTGATTGTACTAATTAAAAAAAAACGTCATGTAAGTAATGCCCGCTAAAAGGTGATTAAAGGACACAGAAATAACAGTTTGATCTGAGTTGTACTATACGAACATCTAGATAATTATATTCACATATTATCCAAAATCACTAAAGAGTCGCCTATATCACCCCGATGGTCCTACGACACATTAGGGTGAGATCAGTTCAAGATTACTATTACTAACTTATAATTATCTCATAAGCTATCACAACATTAAACAATAAGTATACCTACACATTACTTTCAAAACAAATACAAGTCCATGAGAATAATTTTGCAATGTGTAAACAATATCTATAAAAATAGAGAATTTTGTGTAAATGTCATGTGTTGTCATTGAACCTGAAAATGGAAATGGGGAGGAAAATGTCCAGGTCATGTAAATTGTGATGGCGGGAATATATTTCAGAAAAATAGCTTGGCAAGAATATTTATCGACATTTTCTATACGGAAATATATTATGAGCTTGTAGTGGTGACTATTGACCGACCAAAAGCGAGCGAAAAGCGAGGCTCGACTAGTCGTAAGCCGAAATAAATTATTGTGAGTGATTTTTAATGCCTTTAGTAAGCAATAGCGCCTAGTAACCACAGGCGGATGCGGCCGATGGAGTATGGCTGTTATCTGTTGCCTCGATGAATCAACGCTTCAACCGAGCCAATCTTAGCACAATGCGACGTTTGCCGACAACATGCTAGGTGGAAACGAGCCATGGATAGTCTGGAGAGAATATTTGACGTAAACAATACCAATTAACGCTTTGATGTATCGATACGGAACGGAGGAGACCTGACGATGAATATAGACGAATACCTCATAGTATTGGACAAGTTCCGTATATTAAAAAAAATACTACCTTATAGAGAATGTAAGTTACGTACGTTATTTTGTAAACAACGTCAGAATACACTTGTTAGTCATCGGATATCTTATAAAAAATAACTCTAAAAGTAGATTATACGTTGTAAACATAGCTTAAACACTAAATACAATCTAGCTGGGTCTCTAAAAGAAGTTCTCACTCTCCAAAAGACTATGTTTGACGTAAATTTCCCGTATGTTATTGAAAAGACAGAAAACTATGTGAAATTTCTCACAAATGACAACAATTCAAATATTGGGGTCTAAAAAGAAACTTCATCATAATTCATCCTTTTCATCTTCATTCGTCATCTTCGTGTACTTACTAAAACTGGTAACCGCAACTAATTTAGTATTATTGTGTTATTTATTTTACTATTGACAACAGAAGAATTTTAGTCACATTCCTTATATACTTTATTAGATACATTAGTTATTAGTAGAAATGTTGGTGGTCATATCGTCCATTACTTTTTAGTAGTAGTTTAATTTACATCTAAAATATTTTATGTAATGTAATTTTAATAACCGAGATCGTATTTCAGTACATGTTTCCTTAATATTACCCACAAATAGAATAGACCACCATAATCGCCAAGAAAAATAACATATCTACATCTTGAAATTAAATAGGTTCATACAAACAAAGCGATTTAACGGATATCAGGTTTGATACATAATTATGACACGTTATATTTTTTCCTACTAAGTTCTACAATTATAAGTTATAAAAAATTCCTTTGTGATACTACATCTTATACAACGAATTCTTATACTAAAGAATCCATTCCATTTTCGTTTTCTTTTGGAATGTTCTCGTTCGTTGTAGCCACGTCATCATTTCCTTCTTGCTCTGCATCTTTGTTATTGTGATCATCTTTCACTAATGTTGATTTTACACCTATCCAGTCATATCTTCCATCATTTGACCTTGTCCATGTAATATCACCAGGAAGAGCAGTTTCAGATTTGAAATCGAAATTATATTTTTTAGTCAAAATTTCGGTATCATTTTTCAATTCCTCTTTCATGCTATTTATAGAATTATGTTCAACTGTCTCGTCATCATCACTAAATAACTTTCTTCTGATGTTATCGTTTGGTTGTCTTGCCATAATATTGCTTTGGAATAATGAGGTAGATTTGGAAGATCGTGAGACCTGAGGAAAAAGGAAATATGATGTTAGTAATTAAACTTACGGCCATTAACAAATTGAAAGTCTTTATTTAGTCGTGCAGTCTTTTTTAAAAGAATGTATCAAGTGACCGGAGAATAACAAATTCCATAAATTGCGCCTTATGTGAAACGATAAAATTATTTAAACATATTTTACACCATTTGTAAGGTTAAAACTACAGTTACATATATATAGGTATAATCTTCTTGCATATATTTTTATCCCTAGTCAATTCTGTATGTAAGTATATCTTCACGCCAGGTCCCTTGCGGGGTAGGCAGGGAGAACCGAGCGCCATAAGACGCGGTCCTTACACACTTCACTCGCTTCTTTAAATTTCATAGCTCTTTTCATGCACGCTCGCCGGTTCCTAAGGCCCCTGACATCACGTTCTGATAAAACACGACCAATTTGGTCATGGTAGTCTTGGTCTTCCTCGGCTCCTACATCCTTCCATTTTCGCATTGTATATTCGTTTTGTCAATCTGTATAGTGCATATACATATAGTATATAGTACCTATATAGTATCATTAAACACATAATTCGTCGTTGTCAAACCAAAATCTGCTATGTGCACATTTTTAAGATTTTAACATTTTGACCGTTTTAAGTAGTTCAATGACCAATCTTTCATATACAAAAACTACTATACGCAAACATGCACAATAAATAGACGCTACGGCCGTTCAATAAAATATGCTATGTGGCACTACTAAAATATTGTCAATTAAAATCTGCTATGTGACTGCGTAAGCACATAGCATATTTTATTTGACAATGGCCAACTGCGACAGATACTTGAAAAATCTGTTATGTGTTCAGTCTAATACAAATCATCTTGAGTTTTTTTTTTTTTTTTTTTTTTTGATTTTCGCCCAAGAAAGTTGAAGACCCACAAAGGAAGGACCAACCCACACCCGGGTGTGCATTGGTCATTCCTCCGTGAGGGGCACCCTCCGGAAAAAGGGAGGGAGGAGGTGAAATCTTTCAAAGATACCATTTCGTACGAACGAACTGATTATGTCGGATTTCCACCGACTAAAACACCCCCTGGGACTGCCTCTAGCCGGGAAGGCTACAAAGGCTTCATCTGAAGCGATCACCCCAGGGGAACGGGGTGACGCAAGCGTCACTCTTATAAGAGCATACGCTTAGAGAAGGGTCGACTTCCTCCTGAGGACGCCGACCCTGGACCCTATAAGCGCCTAAACCGAGCGACCAGAAGGGTGCTCACATGGTGGAGGAGTGTTGCCCTAAGGAGGCTTCGGCCGCTGCATAGCGGTCCAAAGCTCTCGAAATTTTGTTAGGTTGATCTAAGAGGACACTACGTGGCCTGCGGTTTTGGTATTTGGATAAGGGAGGCTGTGGCGGGCTGTAGGACGCAGCCTGCTGGATGAGCGGGTTAGGATGGGTCTCAGCGGTTTCGAAGAAACGCTTTGACAGGAGTTGAAAGTGTTGTTGGATAGATGGGAGTTGGAGGTCACGGTGGAGTTCAGCATTACGCTGAGCCCACTGAGCATTGGTGGCTCGACGACAAAAGACGTTTTGGACGGTCTGCAGCCTGTTAATGGTTGCAGGACTGGCATGAGCGAACACCGGAGACGCGTACGACATCACCGGCCTTATACAAACCTTGTACAGGGTTCGCTTATTTCTGAGGGACATTTTACTGTGCCTTCCCAGCATAGGGCTGAGTCGGTTCAGGTAAAATCTGGCGGTACTAACTACCTTTCGAACGTGGGGGACAAAAGAGAGTCTGGAGTCTAGAGTGACTCCGAGATACTTCGCCGTGCGTTTCCAGGGGACTGACGCCCCCAGCATACGCAGTCGGCGAGTATTGTGTGGGAGTTTGCGTCTCGCACAGAAGTGAACTGCGGAGCTTTTCTCCGGGTTCACCTCTATGCGCCATTTTCGGAACCATCTTCCTAACTCAGTAACTGAGGTTTGAAGTTTGGCTAACGCAGATGACACCTGCACGCTCTTGGAATAGAGGGCTGTGTCGTCGGCGAAGAGCGAGAGCTCAACGCCTTTGGGAGGGGTGGGAATATCGTTGGTATACGATATATACAGCAGGGGTGCCAAGACAGAGCCCTGTGGGACCCCAGCCTTGAGTGGGCGTGGGGTTGAGAGCACTCCTTCGTGTCTAAAACGAAAGGAGCGATGTTTGAGGTAGGAGGCCACTAAGCGGACAAGTCGGTCTGGGAAATTAAGCTTGTAAAGCTTGTAAATAAGTCCTCCATGCCAGACTTTATCAAAAGCCTTGGCAACGTCAAAGAAGACAGCTACTGTCTTTTGACGCTTTGGATAAAAACCGCTCGAGATATACTCGACTATGCGGTGGACTTGCTGTGGGCAAGAGTGTTGGGAGCGAAAGCCGAACTGGTTGTCTATTATGAGACCATTTGAGAAGAGATGCTCTCTCAGTCGAGCGAGCATTACTCTCTCAAGAAGTTTCCCCATCGCCTTAAGTAGGCTGATGGGGCGGTGGCTACTAGGGTTGTTGAGTGGTTTACCCGGTTTAGGTATACCAATGACCGTAGCATCTTTCCAGGCGGTTGGAAAGTGGCACAGGTCGAAGCAGGCGTTGAATATAAGGGCTAAGAGCGTCAGCACTTGGGCTGGGAAGTTCTTTAGCGCCTTATTTGAAATTCCATCAGCGCCTGGGGCTTTGTGGGGGTTTAGTCCTTTGATGAAAGAACTAATTTCATCATTGGACACTGTGATGGGGTCTGCAGTGAGAGGGAGTGAGCTCTTATGTAAGACCTCCTCCTCCACTGATTTGACGTGTGCAGCGTCGCATGGCTGCGTGCTGACAGAACATTGTGAAGCAATGCTGTCAGCGAAACATTCGGCTTTCTCTTCGTCCTCGAAGGCGATAGTGCCATCGGGACGGTGGAGTGGTGGAGTGTGAGTTATTGCGTCACTACGCAGTGCTCTCGCTACTTTGTAGTACGCAACATGAGAGGGAGCTATATTCTCCATGAGGTCGCCCCATCGCTCTTCCCTCAAGTCGGAGAGAGAGGACCTCACTTGCCGCTGAAGGCGGTTCGCGAGCGTCCTGTTAGACGGGGTGGGATACAGCTTGGCTCTGCGGAGCGCTGCATTTTTGGCTTTAATCAGGTCCCTGACAGCCTGCGGTAGTTTTCGGCGGTTATCCACCTTCACTACCCGCGAGTTGTCCTGAACAGCTGATTGAACCAGTTTGGTTAGAGAATCCACCGCACTGTCAATCTTGTCCGGACTATCGAAGTAGTCGGACGTGAGAGCGTACGGTGAATCTGGGGCATCAAAGGCTGCCTCTAGGGTGGCCTTAAAACCTTTCCAGTTGGTGAAGGTCTTGTTGGTGGAGGAGGGGTGGGGATCCAACGGCCCCATTACCAGTGAGACTGGACGGTGATCAGAGCCCAGATCATCGAGAGGCTCGATTGATCTGAGCTGAAGCGACACTCCTTTGACTAGCGCAAAGTCTAGTACGTCAGGAGTGGCGTCCACCCGGTCAGGGTAGTGTGTGGGCGAGAAAGGACACAAGACGTCCAGATCTAGGGCTTGGGTAATCTCCAGTAGCTTCCTGCCACTGGAGTTAGAAGACTGACAGGTCCAGTCTGTATGTTTGGAGTTAAAGTCTCCAAAGAGAATGACAGACTTGCCTAGTGCTAAGAGCGCTTCAAAGTCGCTTCTTAGTGGGATTGTCCCGCTCGGTATGTAGATGGACGCTATGAGTATGGACTGATGTCCTGTCATAGCCACCTTACATACTGTGGCCTCCATACTACTCAAAGGAGGAGTATCTATAGTTGAGCAATGAAGTGCTCGCCTATAGTAGATAGCAGTACCGCCGCCTCTATGGTCGCGCGGCCTGTCATTCCGAACTAAAGTGTACTGGGGAATCGACAGCCCCTTCCGGTCAGTGGGTTTGAGCCACGTTTCCTGAAGGAGCAGCAGGTCGATGTCCCTACTACGTACAAATTCCTTCAGTTCAAGAATGTTAGGTCGTAAACTACGCGTATTAAATGAAATAAGCGAGAGCCCTTTCGGTTTGGTCCGGCCAGGTGCAGCCGACACGGCGGTGTTCGGTGCCGCTGAGTTACCTACTACTGGAAGCATTTATTTAAATGCACGAATGAGGTGTTGGTAGCGGGTGAAAAGCTCCATCCGCCCAATGACGTCACTGCTTTTGTACAGTTGCAGGAACTGTGTAACCTCAGCCACATTAACCTCTGGGAAGCTAAGCATCCCTTGGTCTGCTGAAGTGGCTGTGGGCGCGGGTTTGGCGGGTTGGGGCGCACCCGCTGGGGCCTGCTTGAAGGCAGGCTCCGTGCGGGGCCCCCAGGCCTGGGTTTTCGGCTGCGCAAAGTCAGCCTTTTTTGGGCCCCACGCAGGCGTGGTGCCGGACTTGGCCGCCGCCGGCAGAGGCGGGAAGTGGCTCGCCGTGGGCGCCGGAGGCGCTTTGCGGCCACTTTGGGCCCCACCTCGGCCGTTGGCGGCCTTGCGGGACTGTTGGGAGGGGGACGGCCGAGGCGCGCGCGGGCAGCCTCTGTAGTTGGCCGGGTGGCCAGTCTGGCCACAAAGTACGCACGCCGGGGGCGTGGAAGACTGCTGGTCGCGTGTGCGACCGCAGTCTTTGGTGAGGTGCGGCACCAGGCACTTTACGCACCTTGGTGCCGCCGTGCAGTTACGAGCCGCATGCCCGTATAGCTGGCAGCGGTGGCACTGGGCCGGCATGCCAGTCTTGCGGGGCGGCTCGACTGTAATGTTTGAGATCCCGCACACCGTACGGGTCTCTTTGAATATGGACCTAGCCTCACTGTTGTTGGTTAATACCACCAACGCCAGTGGGTAGGTACGGCCTGAGCGGCTGTACATTTTGTGTACAGCCTCAACTGGGAAACCCTGACCGACTAAGTCGGCCCGGATTTCCTCAGCCGGAACCTCGTGCGGTACTCCTCTGAGTACCGCACGAACCTTCCGCTCCTCAGTGAGGGCGTAAGTATGATATGGGATACCATGCTGACCCAGCAGGCCTGACAAGCCTCTGTAGTCAGCGATGGTGGGGACCTCTATTTTAATAGCTACACCTGTATTGGTGGCTTTGGTGTAACTGACTTTTTTGTCAGTACACAGTTTTGAGACGTCGACCCATCTCGCCTTATCCCGTAGGAATATAGGCGGCGGGGACTTTACTTTGGCCACCTCCGGCGCGCAGCGAGTCGCTGGCTTGGCGGTGGCGGAGGAGGAGGAGGAGGTGCCGCGGGCAGCGGGGGTGGCAAGCGCAGAGGGCGCTGGGATGTCGATGCTCATTAGAGCCGGGATGGCGGGGCGCTGGGTCGCGGCGGGGGATGCTCTCTGCGGCGAGGCAGAGCGAGCACGCCGGTTTTTCTTAGCTGAAGGCTTTTTAGGGCGGGTGTGAGTGACGACGGTGTATGAGCCTTGCTCATCGTCGTCGCTGGGGGCTGGACGTTTGATAGTCCTTTGGGCGGGAGGGATGGAGCTATCAAGCTCCATGTCCGAATTGTCGGACTCAGGAGAGGAAGGGGAGGCGGGGGAGGAAAGTACCTCCACGGCAGGGGAGGCGGGTGCGTCAGAAGACGCGGGGGAGGCTGGGACGCTGTGTGGAGCGGCTAGGGAGGCGTGGGAAGGGACAGGGGAGGCGGGGGAGGACACAGGGGAGGCGGGAGAGGACACAGGGGAGGCGGGAGAGGACACAGGGGAGGCGGGGGAGTAGGCCTTGACGAAACCTAACACTAAGTCGCGAGCATTTGGGTTGCGGGTGGATAGCACAGTCGGAATGACCTGCTCTAAAAGATGAATGAATAGCTCTACGGTAGAAACGTCGAGCTGCGCCATAGTGGCGAAGCAAACCTCCCTGCCACGGGGCAGGGGGGCGGGGGGAGTGAAGTTAACTGCAGATATTCTAATTTAATAGCCGCAGAACAAAGGACCGTCACCCTTGGCAAGAGCCAAGTGCACTGGGCTCGGGTCGGCCGACTTTGCTGGGTTCTGAAGGAACCCAGCAGCGTGTCGGGTCAACGCTTACCGGCTTCGTATGGCACCTACAAGTAGGTATCCACCGATACTACGCGGGCAATTGTTTACAAGTTGTGCAAACAACGGTTGCAAGCA
Source organism: Pyralis farinalis (assembly GCA_947507595.1). NCBI lineage: Eukaryota > Metazoa > Arthropoda > Insecta > Lepidoptera > Pyralidae > Pyralis > Pyralis farinalis. The sequence goes on along the minus strand of OX382258.1, from coordinate 8,962,805 downwards.
ACCGTTGCAAACAAAACTCGCAAAAACTGCGAACGGCGCTTAGACTGTACAGTCAGCGCGGTGTATACTCACAACGACAGAGACGGCTGCAGGTGCGAGCGAGAGAGGAGATGGCGAGCGTCGATGCGTGTGCACGCAACGAAAACTGGCCGCGGAATGTGATCATCTTGAGCAGTCAGAACCCGTTATATACGTTTTCCCATTCATTTCGCGGTCGTATTCGACCAGGGTTAACCCTTCGAAACCCGGGTGGTCGAATACGACCGCGAAATGTATGGGAAAACGTATATAACGGGTTCTGACTGCGCAGTCATGTTCAAACTTAAAGATTGAGGATTTATGATCGATTTTTTTTTATTCAATGTCGAGAGTCATACAAGCATACGGCCCTCCTGATGTAAAGCGGTTACCGTAGCCTATGAACGCTTTAAATACATTATGTATCACTCGCGCGATGCCACACTCCACAGGAACTGTGGTTTTTTGCGAAGTGGAGGTTCTTCCCCAGTCGAGGTACTTTGATGCGCCCTACCTCTCTAAAACACCCAGATCATGCACATGTTTGTCCTGTGATGGAATAGAACCCATGATTTTTGGTGTTAAGATAGATTTGTCACCCACTCCGCCACCGGTCTAGTGACGTATAAACTCCAGTGTATGAGAAAGGTTCCAAAACGAATGTAACTTACTATAGACCTATCTCCAAACTGTGCATTGTTTTTTTTTATACAAGGTCGGAAGGCGTACCGTATGCTTACCGTACCCTATGAATGCTTGTAATACATTAAGTATCACTCGCGCGATGCCTCCTCTGCTACTGACACAGCAACTTCTTAGAAGCTTACTAGTGGTAGGAAGTTGTTACTTGACTGCGGTTTTCTATGCGGTGAAGGTACTTCCCCAAACGGACTGCTTTGATGCGCCCTACCTCTCTTGATCGATGTGCCGACAGGTTCCGCTTTCCGAACAAGACGTAAACTTTTAAGCAAAATCTAGGAAAATAAAGAAAAGGTAGTGAAGACAAGTATTTCAGACTTGCCTTTGGCACAACATCAGTTCAAGTACTAAATCCTTTCTTCGCGAAAATCGGTTGCTAGGAATTGAGGGCAAATTGGAACAGTGGAACTTAATCAGGAACTAAAAACACGCAATTTTGTTGCCAAATAATTCTGTTTTTCACACAATTAACGTTATAAAACGCCCATAAATATACGCTTCATGGAAGACATCTACTGATAAACTATTTGCAATTCAAACGTACTTGAGAAAGCCAAACGTACTTGAGAAAGCTATCACAAAAAATGCATCCCACTGTGTTAAAAATGTTGGTGTCACAAAACAACAGACGATTGATCTGCTTCCAAGTGTTCTGGGAACTACGTGCCGTCGATTTAAGCTCAGTGGAGTGAATTACGCGGAACCCATTAAAATAGGGTCTTCAAGAGGTGAATATCGCGAGTATAAGGCCTAGTTAAGACTCTTTGTTCATTGTTTATTCAAATGTTTTTTTTTGTGACTTGCAATTGAGGAGATCGTTAGATGAAACATTGTTATTTGAATATCAGGAAAGGTTCCGTGACTTCTACATAAAGATGTTTTGTACAATTTTCTTCCAATCATTAGAGAGATATGTTGATTATGGTGAAAAGTATAACAAGCCACGTCGTGCAATTTTCAATCAGACATGAATTTTTTAAACCGAATAAAGTCTTTTCCTTTATACAAGTATAAACCATGCTTTTAAATAAATAGCGCTAAAGTAATAGGTTACAAGTGGCTGGCTATAATCTTTAGACACAAAGTCAACCTCACCTGTAGGCCGATTCTACTAACAAACTGCAACTGCACTGCAGCGCGGCGTGTGTCAAAATGCGTTTCGTTAAACGTCGCTGCTGTCAGATCGCTTGAAGAAACGTCAAAATGTCTGCATTTTGACACACGCCGCGCTGCAGTGCAGTTACAGTTTATTAGTAGAATCGGCCTACTGTACGTGGTGTACTCTGCTAATTAACAAACGAGGCTCTGGTTAAAGTGAGGTATACCGCACTTCCCAGAAAACAGCTGAATAAAAATTCTCTAGAGGCTCGTAGTGTTCCTTTGAAGCTACCAGTAACTACTTCAGGATTTTTCTTTTACACTACGTCGGGAGGCATACAACCATACGCCCCAACTTATGTAAATCGGATACCTTAGCGTATGAACGCTTACAGTACCTGAAAAATCGCTCGCGGGAGCTTATTGGTAACCTCACTCACTCGCACGAACACAACAATCGTCCAGGGAGTTGCTATTTAGCTGCGGTATTCTGTGAGGTGGAGGTACAATCCCGTCGGGCTGCTTTCGCAGGTAGAGCGCATCGCTCTACCCCTCTTATGTTTGTCCTGTATATGAATCAAAGACGAGCTTTGGTGTTAGAAGCATTACTAACCATTCCGCCAACCGACTAGTCAAAGCTGTCAATGTTAAAAAGTTGCTGTGTAAGCAGCGGAAGTGGCAATACGCGAACAATATTCCTTGTATTACAGGTGCTCATCACGGTAAAAACTTTGCGTTATGTGGGCCGTAAGCTTGTTTGCCTCCCTAAGTTGTGTAAAGAGAACAATAGCATATCATGTTCTCCAGGAGTGGCCATGTACGTCATCCCATAGCGAATTCCTCGCATGTTACACAAAGATAAGGATAAGAATATGGTATTTGGAGATCCATACTGCAGCTTCAACGTCACTGTTCTCTGAAGGTTTGGATGCATCAATATACAATCTAAGCCAATCGGTCCAGTCCTTTTCGAGTAATCTGGAGACCACTTTATTTGAGTCAGTGGTCTGTTTATTAACACCTAGATCCAGGATAATACGCGGCTGCAAGATAAGAGCTGGATATTGGATAAGAAACACTTGATTTAGATGAAATTTCTTTATAGGCAGTGTAACATCCTTACAGCTACTAATAAGAGGGGTTGGAGTTTTATGGGGAAATTGGGACGGTCTGAAGGAGACGCTTTAGGATCTCTGGCAGAGGGTGCGAGGAGTTTTGAATGGATTTATAAATGAGTCTGTCTGCTAAATATTGTCTCCGTAGGTGAAGAGGAGGGTCTAAGCATTCCATCCAAAAAGCAGCATAATTTATCACATAAAGATAAAAAAAATCTATCGGCCATTAAGCCCTCACAGGCACTAGGACACATATTCAAAACATAACCGTCTATGTATCTATAACATCACGCCAAATCCCTTGTAGCGCCACATGCCTCGATCGTTACACACCTCCCTTCTTTAACATTCATAGCTCTTCTCATGCGCGCTTACCGTTTTCTACGGCTCCTGACATTACCTACTGATAAGACATGAATTTATCATTATCTTACGTACATATATACTAGTAAATAACAGCAAGCTATGTAGGCAGAGCTGATATTTTTTAAATTTAAAAAATATTTAAATATTTTATTTTTATTTTTTTAATTTTTAAAAAATATATGGAACCCTGTACGACATCTAGCGACGAGTGCTGTTACTGTTGATGGGAGTGCAGTGCAGACTCTGCACTGCAGACTGGCCGGCCATACGTTTTCCCATATGTTTTTTTTTTCTAATTGGAACGATTTTGGACCGTTCTTCCTCACCAACGAACATTTAAATTTCAAATTAAAGGATACAAAACTACAATATGTTAGCTATTAGTGTGTCGATTTTGGAGTTTCTCACTATTACCGTCTAAACGCTAGCTGGATGACATCAGTCTACCCCAAACGGCAATTTTGAGGGTAATGTGGCTCCGCTGGCTATCGCAGCTCTGCCAATCATCACGTCTCTATTCTAATGTTCACGTATGCACTTCGTTTCATGTGCATTTCATTTGGCCCTTTTTCTGCACATCACCAACTCGATCTACATGTTTCCGTCTAAGGCATCTCCTGCCGATATTTGCATTCACTTTTGCTCGATATACTTCTTTCGGAACTCTTTTATCATTGACGTCTTGAGGCCCGTATATACTTGGTGCCGTAACGCGCATGGCGGAATTCATCCACGCCTCAACGGGGTAATTCTTTCTAAATGTCCGAACCATCTCAGCATGCCCTTTTAAATTTTAGTCACTACATCATCTTTCAATCCAGTGCAGGCCAGCATGGCAGCGTGAACTGACAGTACACTGTAGTCTTTGTCGGTTGCCGCTGCGATTTGGGCTCCTATTTTCGCTCACCATCAGGCGAAGCGGAGTCACTATGCTAAGCTGATACAAAATAAAATCCACATAGTCCTCGTATTGTTCTATTTCTTACTCTATCAATCAAACTCTACACATACTCCTCAGCGCTCACATTTCCACAGCGTTATTACGAGTATTAGGATAGGATCTTATTCAATTCTATTAGTTAATATTTTTCTTTTGGATATTCATTCGGAACGATGTGACCATTCATATTTGATTTCAAATGGGTTAAATTGCCAGGCATCTATATCAAATCGAATGTATAATAAAAGAGAGAAGGTATTAGGCGTAATCATAAGTTCCTCATAGATTCATTGAGCATGGCTTTGATGCCGGCAGTGACTTATGCCGGCGAGTAGATCACGCCAGCACGAGTTCAGGTAATCAATTATCTTTGCTTTAGTAACGCGTGATATATAATTTGGAAATTTTACTTTGAGAAAGCATTACCTGGACAAAACTTAAGCTTTATACTCTCTGCATTGATACAAAATACCAGCGTGCCGTTTTTTATACTTTTACGTCTCGAGGCACAAGCATACATTCTACCTGATGGAAAGCAGTTACCGTAGCCTATGAACGCTCGCAATACATTAAGTATCACGCGCGCGATGCCACCTCTACTGCTAGCGCAGCAACTCCTTTGGAGCTTTCTGGTGACCTCACTCACACGCAGAAACACAACAACCCTCTAGGGAGTTGTTATTTGGCTGTGGTTTTCTGTGAGGTGGAGGTACTTTCCTAGACGGGCTGCTTTGTTTCGCCCTATCTCTCTTAAATACACCCAGACGAAGACAAACAGACATGTTCAGGCAACATAACAGCGCGTTTCATCACTGCACCACCGAGCTCGTACTTGAATATTTGTCATCTTGCCATCACGGCGGCGAGTCATATTCGGATGACCCATCGGGATTTCAATTAATATATTGCAAGCGTTAGGCAACCACTTCATATCAGGTGGGTCGTATGCATGAATCCGACATAGTAAGACAAGCTTGGCCTGTACCATATTTTCTCGCCCGTATATGTTATTCTGTCAATAGATATAAGTTGGCTGTAAGAGATCGGTTTTAGGGATAAGTCCGCCTTTGTAACATAGAATTAATTTCATTGTAATATGTATATTTTTTAATTTATCGTACAATAAAGATATTACAACAACAACAACCTGCCCGTGAGTAGGAATCTAATCTGAACCAGTAGATTTCAGATGTTAATGCCTAGAATGCACAATAGATACCTACTCAGGCTAAAGATGCAAATGCAGCAGACAGTATCCCATTATCTTCCATTGTTATCTAGAACTGAATGCATAACAAATAGCTTGCAACAGTTAGCATATTGTGTTAGAAAACTCAACCTTAAATTTTATTATCAGTAGGTATTATAAAATATCTGTTAAATAGTTAATAGATTCAGCCGTTATTTTGCGAAAGTCAAATTTACATGCAATTTGATCTAACCTGATTTGTGCGCTTCCGCCACCAATTACTTTTGCTAACAGTAGTGGGTGGGTGCCTGCCGGCGCTAGGCCGATGAACTAGTTGGTGGCGGAAGCACACGAAGCAGGTTAGATCAAATTACATGTAAAATATCTGTTATATAAAGGAAAGGAACTAACATATAAATAAAACAGCAGTTGTGAGAAAATTTCGGAATTGGGAATTTTGTATGAAGTTTCAGATTCAGTTCCAATTTTGTATGAAGTTTCAGATTCAGTTTCAGATACAAATCCTGACAAGGACATGTACTCATTAATTCGTCTTTTTGGATTTACGTAAAAAAGTTTTTGGCATTTGATAGCCCAATTCTTGAAGAAGGTTATAAGCTATTCAACATCACGTTATGACCCTTAAAAGCCGAGAAAAGAAATAAAGTAAGAAAAAGCGGTTCTAATGACATACTGGGATAGTTTCAGACTAAGTCGCGGGTTGTAGCTAGTATTGTTATACGAAAGATAATTGTATAACTGCAGACTTATCCTTAAAAATGTTCGACAATTAAGTAGAGTTTAACGCTTGATTGCGAACCTATGTTAAAGGAAAAACTTGACTCTATTGTTCTGTCTGGAATGTTGATTATTATAACAATTAATTTATAATAATAGTCCAATTACTCATTCAACGCATATCAATAACGCCAGAAGTATTAACGCGGTAAATAAGTTAACTATGACTCATTTCTATTCTGTTATCATACTTTATTTATTGCATGTATTTGGCAGTCGTTCGACCCTTCTCACTCTAGTAGTTTTAGTATAAATAGCACCACCCCACGTTAAGTAACCCCACGCCAAATGATTCCCAAAATCAATACAAACGCACGCGCACTGTTGAAAGATCGATATTGTCTTACTTGTTCCCCTGAATGCACATCTGTTGCCCTCTAGCAAGTTTATACGACCGTCAAAATTTCGTCCTACCCATTGCGCGTTTTTAAACCTACTAGCAACCTATGTACTACGTCTAAATGGAATATCGTCGAAATTTGTGAAGTTCGTTTGCGTTTGATATTACAGGAAATGTATTTATAGAGTACAGAGGGTGTTTTAAATCTGGGGTGAAATTATTTGTTTTGGAAAGTCTACGGAACTGTCAAGTTGTATTCTGTTTTGTTTATAACATTAAGGTGCTAAACAAGCGGCTGGCCTGCCCGATGGTAAGCAATTACTGTAGCCTATGAACACTTGCAATACCAGATGAATCCAACCCTGTGAAAACCTCGTCACACCATGTATGCAGATTTATACTTAACTGTACATATTTCAAATAAGCTAAAACTAAGCAAGAGTTCTCGCTTTGCCAACAAGCATACAAGTATACTATATACTGTACATCTGATCTGATAAAGCAGTGATAGCTCAGTGGTTAAAAAAGCCTAATAATCTACGGTACCTAGTTCGAATCCTAGGATATATATTTGTTATTATCACTTGCTCTTCCGTGAAGAAAAACATCGTAAGGAAACCCGCGCGTCAAAGAAATTACATTTCGTCAGAGAAGCATCTGATTTTCCCTGTGAGTTTTGGAGGTCTGATGGCAGTCGCTCCATGTCAAAGTCAATGTCAAAGGGTAGGTAGCGGACCCCGGAAATCCTAGTCGATTAGGAAACGGTATAACGCTAGGAAGGATACTGTTCATCGGATATAAATCTAAAGTAGCCTATAGACGCAATAAGTACCACATCATGACGTGAATATCGTTACCATATCCGCTGCCAAAGTAGCAGCTTTATTGAAGGTCTTCAGATACAAGAGTACAATAAATCGTTTTACATCTGTTACATGACCACGGCTTTCAATAAGGTGGAGGACCCTCTCCAATCAGACTGCTCCGAGTTTAGAGTAATCATTGTCTACGAACTCAAGTATCGATTACGGTCGGTATGTAACATAAAAAAATCAAATCAAATTTGTACACAAAATCTCTTCATCTTTTGCTTTGTTCGTTGTCTGCTGGTTTCGTCGTCACTGCTAAGTCCCAGAGCTTCTTCTTGGCTTTATTTGCCTACTAATTGCCAGATTGTTACATTTTGATTTGCTACTGTTTAGAAGAATACCAGATAAGTATCTCGAGCGATTCTTAACTAGTCGACGCGAGAAGCAGCCATCATCATGATCATCCATGTTGAATCATTAATCACGTTGCCATCAAAACTGTTCACGACCCTTCAGTGAAAGCGACTTCCTCGTTATCCTGCTGTCCCGACGGTTTTCTTTCCTTAGGTTGGCTCATACCATCTTCGTTTTATGCTGCGTTGGTAAGATTTTTGTATGTCCAAATATCCTGAACATCTTTCTCTATCCGTCTCATGACATTTGTAAAAAACCTTTGTTTTGTGAGATACGTTAGATATGCATAACATGGGAACATTACATTATAGCAATAACCCTTACACGAAAGTAAGGTTGTATTATGGCATGAAAACCGAATACGCGAAATAATTCTAGTTCAAGGTTACATGAATTGACCTACCGATTAGAAAGTTGAAGAAGAGTCGGCTACATAGCTCGGAGAAGCAATCATCGTTAGGATTCACTGTTAGGGTAGAAAGATTCTGGAGTTGTTCAGTTTGATGCCAGCGGCCTCGTTGACAGTCACACCACTCGTTGACGGCTGGGAATTCATCCTCATACACCGGAAGCGCAATGGTCGTGTAGTTCGGTTCTAAATCAGTGTTCTACCGAGAACTCTGAATGAAATGAGAACCGAGAACTTCCTGCCAAAGTTTTCCCTAGGGACTAGGGTTCATGACTTTTCGAGCTTTTCAATTTCTCGAGTCTCGAGAATTCTCGAGGCTAATTTCTCGAGGCTTCTCGGGTTGTCGAGAAATTTTCATTTGCGTACGTTTTTTCATTTTATTTTATTTATTTATTTTTATTTTTCATATTATTTGGTTCCAATAACGACAACAAATTCAATGGTTTTCCTCTCAAATAAAAGTATCAAATTAATTATAAAACTTTTATTGATTATATTCAAAAACATTAATCTTATGAATAAGTTAATTAACTTTTTAATAAAAATAGTACAGAAATAATATTATTCAGACTCATAATTATAATGACAGCACTATTTTTGGCTGGTTATTTAGAACTTATAATCAAAAGTAGCTTCTATTAAACTAAACAAATAATCAACATGAAAGAAAACGTTAATATTTAACTTATAATCAAATTACAATCACAGCACCATTTTTGGTTGGTTATTTAGGCTGTCAATAACCTGAAACCCAGAGATAGCTGTCAACCCATATTCAGAAGTCTCAGAATCTTGACCCTTGCGTCGCTTTACATCTACGAAATAAATATATTCGTAAAGACAAATATAGATACCTATAGCCTTGTATCAGAGAATAGGAATAGGCAAATACGAAAAGCCTACTGTTTGCAGCTAAAAATACTACTAGTAAAAACTACACTGATGCAAAACCATTTCTGCTGTGTGCTGTGTGCATGGCACAAATTATTTATAACAAATTGCCTAACTGTATTAAAATAATGACTTTGACTAAATTTAAAAATAAATTGTATGACATATTAATTCATAAATGTTACTATTCTATCAATGATTATTTATGCGACAAGAATATTCGGTAGTAAAATCTTAAACTATACCTATCTGACATACGACATGCAATATTAATTAAATTAGGAATCATATTAAAGTAAAAACAATAATGAGAAATGTTAGCTGTTAAATAACTCAGTTTGTACAAAGTAACATAGGTAATTAATTAAAAAAGTCATTATATTTGCACGCCAATAGGCAAAATGTAGCGGTGAGTTAATTTTTTTCTAAATGTCAAACATCTATGTACCTACATTTGGCAAATAAATGAATTTGAATTTGTTATTTACGTGGTCATTTAATCTGTGAAACACTAACTACTAGTCACTACATAAACTATAGTTGGCTAGAGTTGAAACACGAATGAACGTGTAAAAAAGACGCCGCAGAGCGCTTGCAGCGAGATCAAAGTGTGCCGCTGCGCTTTGGCCCGCGCCGCCACGCAACACTACAAATGACGATTTAATTTCTATATAGGTACATGATTTCTCGAGCTTGATTTCCCGGGAACAAAGCCCAACGATTTCCCGGGAACAAAGCCCAACGATTTCCCGGGAATTCTCGGCTCGAGAATCGTTGGGCTTTGTTGAATGAACCCTACTAGGGACTAATAAAGGCAGCACTATATTCTTCGCGTTATCCCGTCACCTAATCCGATTTTTACATAGAGCGATCGTTAGACCTCCACAACACAAAGGGAAGACCAGATCTTTCTTAGGTTAGGTCACACGTCTTGCGAAATATAATTTCTTGAACGTGTGGGTTTTCTCACGATGTTTTTCTTCACCGCCAAGCAAGTGATAAATATGTACCGTAAATCCGAAGACACGAGTTTAGTGGTACATATCCCCGCTAGGATTCGAACCGGAGACCAGATGGTCGGTTGGCCGGCTCCTTATCCTCTGGGATGTCACTGCTCTGCTCTGATACTGCTCTGCTCAGTTTTCCACAGGGACCATTACATGGAGGCGGCACTACATGGCGTGACACTTATTACAGGGTCGGCAACGCACAAGTAACACACGTGTCCTTGCCACTGTCCGTAGGCTACGGTAACTTTTAACCATCAGGCAAGTCGTATGCGTGTTTGTCACTTTATTGGTATTAAAAACAGTTGCGATCATAGACTATTTTAAGAGAGGTAGGGCTCATCAAAGCAGCCTGTCTGCGAAAGTACCTCCACCTCACAGAAAACCGCAGCCAAATAACAACTCCCTAGAGGGTTGTTGTGGTCCGGCGTGTGAGTGAGGTTACCAGTAAGCTCCCAAGGAGTTGCTGTGTAAGCAGCAGAGGAGACATCGCGCGAGCGTAATTTAATATATCGCAAGCGTTAATAGGCTCCAGTACCCGCTTTACATCAGGTGGACCGTATGCTTGTATGTAGGGATGCCCGATCTGAATCGATCTTTTAGAAGATCGATACACGGTAATACGATCTGCCGATTTTTTGAATCGATTCGATAGGATGCGATCTTCGCTCAGATCGAATCGTATGCTTGGAAGATCGTATGAAAAAATCGCATGGTTAAAAAACCAAAACAATGCAAACTAAACTGTATTTATATTATGATCTTTCACAACCTCACATTTTAGCGGTTACAACAAAGGATTACCTACACCTATGAACTATTTGTTGAAATACGAGTATGTAGTCTCGAGTTACGCATGGGTATGAAATATGAAATGATATGAAGGTACTATTAAAATTTGTTTTTATAAACCGCATCGTAGGATACCTTATTGTTCATTGATAGTATTGACTTCGGAGTGTTTTGTTTTGTAAGAGCTTATTATTTTTAGATAGATTTTGTTTTTAACATGGCTCCGCCAGTAAAATCAAGTATTTGGACGTTTTTTATTATATGTGACTCGGGTGGACAGAAATCTCGGGTCAAGATTATGTAACGAGTAGTGTTGTGGACTGTAGAAATGAAATCCCAGGTTTTGATCGCCGATTTATTGATCTTCTTAGTGTTCTAATGGTACAGTCGCTGGAGTTCACAATTCGAATCGCTTTGCGTTTCCTTAGGAACCTCGAGGCAATACCGTATAGTGAGTGCGTTACTGGACTGAGATATAACGGTATATAGATAGACGACTATTTAACTATTACAAACTGTGAAATTTAATAATGTAGTACAGAAATACGTTGAATGCTACTAAAAAACAAAAAATATTCAAACGTTTTTTATTGTTAAGTCGAGCAGCGATGTCGTAACCAATTCAATGCATGTGCAATTTGACAATGATACTAATGATATCAGAGCCAATAAGCCGTGACGTCCGGGTGGGCCTAGCTTCCTCTCATGCATCCAGTATCTAGGACATCCGAACATGGTTAAATAGTGGAAGTAAATTACAAATTTCATTAGTAAACAAAATCAATTTTCTTGTTCAGTTGTGTGTGATATACGTAACCTGTTCATTATCGCCACGACGGCTAACAAACCCATGGGCTCTAAACCCAGCTTCATCATTATAACTAGTCTGGCCATAAATACTGTTACATAGAAACTTTTCTTTTTTTAACTCTTTAATTGTTTTGAATGTGGAACGCGTTTATTATGTTAAAAACTTCTTTCGACTTCCCGCCGTTTTTATATATTTTTTTCGTGTTTATTATCAAATTACAATATGGAATGGGGTGTTAAAGAAAATAGGATTGCAGTGATTGCCTTGCACAAAGTGGGTATAAACCCATCAGTCATATTCAAAACTCTTCAGAAGCTCGGTATCAGCCGTATGTTCGTATATCGCACTATCGACAGATATACCAACACTTCCTCTGTTGAATACCATAAGAGATCGGGGCGACCACGTACTGTTAAAACTACAAAGGCTGTTAATTATGTTAAAACGAGAATTCGTCGAAACCTCATTAGCAAACAAAAATCTTATCGCGAGAAATGAAGATTTCCGATTCCCTACAGTTGAAAAGAGTGGATCGACCAAAACGCCTTCTGTCCCGATACGCAGGTGACAGGCACAGAAATATCCTCTTTACTGATGAAATTTTACATGATTGAAGAGCACTACAATAAGCAAAATGACAACGTGTATGCACATGGTTCAACGTGGTCATCATCCTGCATCTGTAATGGTGTCCTTGACACCTGGTCACAAGGCACGAACTACCCAAGTCTGGCTCGAAACCAACGTTCCGGACTTTATAAGAGCTGAAGACTGGTCATCATCTAGCCCAAATCTGAACCCTTAGACTACAAATTATGGTCAGTTTTAGAGGATATGGCCTGCTCGAAACGACACGACATTGTGTCTTTCAAGAAATCTCTGGAACAAGCAGAGGCTAATTTCCCATGGAAACAGTATGTAAATACATACATTCGTGGCTAGACAGATTAAAGGTCTGTATCAAAGCCAAAGATGGCCATTTCGAATAGAATCATTTTTTTGCCGAGACCATACTTCTTTAAACTTCCATAAATATGTACAATTTATATGTACATATAAATTTAATTAGGATTACATTACTTCATAAAAAAATAAATACATTCAATTGTAACAAAACTTAAAACCGGACTAGTGTACATATCTCTTGTCACTTTGTATGAATTTGCAATGTTTGGGATCTAACTGGGCCACAATCTTCTTTAGAACCATAGCGATTTAATCACTAAGTATTCGATAAGCAAATTACCTACACTTTACAAAAGGCCAAATAAGGATTCCTTGGAGAGTTATCGTATTCCTGTGAGTGAACAGGTTACCAGTAATCTCATAAATAGTTCCGAGTCGTATCCGAGATAGTAACGGGGGTGCGGACTTGTTTTGCAAGTATTGATAAACTGCGATTACTGTTACTTTAATTTAAGCGGACCGTGTGCTTGTTTGCTAACCGAAGTAGCTTAATTATAGAACTGGGATATATAATATAAGTTATTATATATCCCAGTCAGTATAGTCTTGTTTCCTTCGCAAGCACTTGAAGGTGGGGGTGGATGGTGTGAGCGAAAAGATATTTAATAGTGGGGAATGGTTTACGGTTTAGTTTATTAAATATCTTTTCGCTAACACCATCCACCCCCACCCTCAATTCAATATTAGGGGCGGCACTGCGATGGATTTGTCACTTGTAGCATGTTATTCTTACGATTAACGTCTACAACGCCTGATGATGCCTCGTGGAAAGGCGAAACACGTGTCGCAGCGACGACCAGACCAGTCGTGGCAGCAACGGTGGTGGTGGGGGCATGCGGATTCTGTTCCAGATGGCGGACGATCGCAGCAGCCGAGGCAGAGACTACCGGAGCAGCCATGGCAGCGTCGGCATGTAGCACGTACTAACAGTAGTGGGTGGGTGCCGGCCGGCGCTAGGCCGCATGAACCAATTTGATGGCGGAAGCACACAAAGCAGGTTAGATCAAATTGCATGTAAATTTGACTTTCGCAAAATAACGCCTGAATCTATTAATAATTTGAGATAAACAAAAAAAATATATAAGTTTGCACTTTCCCAACTTTTTTTTAGTTTCCTAATTTTTCAGTGATTACACTCGTCAATAGCTAATAAAAAAAACATCGCTTGATAAACAGAAGAGAAAAAGGTACTAACTTGTTTTGTCTTTACCTTTTTTCTAATCTTCTTGATTGCTCTAATCTATTGCAATGTATTTTTTTTTTCAAATTTCACGTTTAACTTGTTATTAGCTGGATGGTGCAGTTTCAGTCACTTTTAGTTCAGTTATTATCTATGTTCCTGCACGGGGCAACATTAAAACGATGATAACATCATCATAACTTAATTTGTGGCCATAAATTCAGGCATTATTAAAGAAAATTATTTTTTATATAAATGTTTGTTTCGTGTATATGTTGTCTATGTGTCCCACAAAGACTCGATTGATTTTCATTCATTTGATTGAGTTAACAGTTGGGCAAACTTTAGGGGAATGGTTTTGGTACTAGTGAAAATCTGACTCAAAGCGGGAACAACCACGGGTAGCAGCTAGCTAAGAAACATTTTTAAAGCTTTTGTTTACGTTGAAATGCGGCATAAAAAGGGTCGTCGTCTCTCCACATAATACAGTGAACTGACGCTGTAAAGATGCGCCGCAACGATGTAATCACCTCATCGAATTGAATATAAGGGCATGTCTGAACTTAGCAATGATATTTTACTAACATTGCAGGGGACCCCTTAGTAACAAAAAATTGTTAGTCCACGAATCTTTTTTTTTTATACCACTAAAGTGGCAATCAACCATACGGCCTACCTGATGGTAAACAGTCACCGTAACCTATGAACATTTGCAACACCAGGGGTGTCACTCATGCGTTGCCGACCTTCTAAAAACTTCTTCACGCATTTCTTGAAGAATTCAGTCTATACGTTTGAAATTTTTATTATTTCCGCATTCGTCATGTTGAGCAAAATCTTGATTTATTATGTTCTATAGTTGGTGCGGACATTGCTGGGCCTATGTTTAGGCGCGAAAATGTGTTCGATTTTTATATTAAAACCAATTTTTTCTCCACTTCAATTATGTTTTTAAGGTGGCTAACGAGTGTACAGCCTGCTAAGTAGTTACCATATGCTATGGACACTTGACTCTCAATTGTCAATGCTCTATGGTGCGGGACATTCTCAAGACGATCACTGGTTAAGTGCTAACTAAGCTAGCGAAAGTTCCATTGACGGTCGCTGGAGAATACAAGATCTTTCATGGTATGTCAAAAGAAGCGTGTTTAGGTTCATATGCTCTATCGCATTGAAGAAAAGGGAGGTGACAGCTATAGGTTTGTAATTCGATTCCAGTTTATTCGGGTCTGACCTATCCTCCTTTTGGAATACTAGGTGTATATTAGCAGTATACAACGAAGACAGGATTTGCCCACTGAAATACAAAATGGTAAGGACATGACATAACTACTAAGTTCAATTCCACTGAGGGATACTGTTTGATAACCTTGTCAGTCCTTGCAGTAACGTTGTAATAACAGTACGAAGTAATTGTCTTATTGGAGACCTAGGAACGTAGGTTCAAGGTTTTCTTCCTATTTCTAAGTGTCTGTAATGTTTATGTGTATATTTACATTAATAACTTTGAATACTCCGAACAGGTAACGTTTTTGCTTTCGCTGAACTTATTATGTTTATTACATTTAAGTTTTATTGTAGTTACATTCTCAGAAGTATAATAATATTTCGGTCAAATTACACAGCGCCATCTAGCCCCAAAGTAAGCGAAGCTTGTGTTATGGGTGCTAGACAACTGATAAACATACATAAATATATATTTTTTAATACATACTTCTTTTACGTAGAAACCCAGACCAATGATAAACAGACATGTTTATGCACACAAATGTATGTCATGTGTGGGTATCGAACTCACGAGCTCTAGTGTCAAAGTAGCTAACAACATGTTTCACCACTGCGCCACCGAGCTCGTCAAAATATATACAAAAAAAAACCAGTTGAGAATGCGCAAGCTTACATTGCCAGAGGAACACCTGGCTCGTCAATTATATAACAATTCAAAATTATTATATTTTTATTTTGTCGACCATTTTGACCATGTTCCTTGAGATAGGAACGGTGTGCCTGAACATTCCTATTCTACTTTTTTATGCTGAATCCGAATCTAAAATCAAAATTCGAATATTCGAAAAATACACACACATAGACAAACGCACACACAGTGAAACATATAGATTTCATATAGGAACGGTGTTCCTGAACACAGGTATAAGTATACAAATAGTTTCTGTATTTTAGGTATCAAAAGGACTTTATGTTATCCAGCTCCCAGGTCAGTCTCGTATTAGTTACTGTTAAGGCGTTCTCTACCTTTAATTGTAAAATTCAAGTTTGTGCATACCTTTAGCCCAGCGCGTGGCAAAGCTATTACGCATTGACGTGAGCTCTTTGTGAGCGAATGAGTAGATGGGTACATGTGGGAATGCGTTCAAGATGCATTATATCTGGTCTGGTGAGTGTGCTGCAATTTCCTGCAACCAGCCCATTGCACTTGCATTAGCCTGATGAGCTTCGGACATGATTACTCGCATTACTACTGACTAGATTGACGATCTATATAGAAATGATTTATACAAAGTTACACACATTCCGGCTGGGAATATGTTTTATACAAACGTCTGGAAGCATACAAGCATACGGCCTACCTGATGAAAAGTGCCTGTGAACGCTTGCAATGCGTTAATTATCACTAGTGTGATGCCACCTCAGCTGCTAACACAACTATTCCTTATGAACTTACTGGTGACCTCACGTACTCGCAGGAACAAAAGAACCCTCCAGGGACTTGTTATTTAGCTACAGTTTCTATGAGGTAGAAGCACTTCCCCAGATGGAATACTTTGATGCGCCCTACCTGTGTTAAAAACCCCCAGACCAAGACAAATAGATATGTTCTTGCACACAAATGTTTGCCGTGCGTGGGTGGGTTTGTTTTTGTACGAAACCGGCATCTAAAATCAACGCCACTATCATGTATTCATATGCAATATGAATATACATATGTGTCTTTCAATTACAAATGGTGATATAATGTATTATATTATCTTTTTATTACAAACGTAGAGTGTTGCCACTTGCCATAGCCACGATTATTTTTATTTTGCTACGCGAAAGAAGTATATCTTATTAGGTGCGTACATAAGTACCTGCACTTTTTTTTATCTGAAGACCATACAATTATATTTTATGCTAATGTTCGTCCGAATTTTATAGAAGTATTGCAAGCATTCATAAGCTATGGTAACCGATTTACTTCAGGTGGGCCGTATGCTTGTATGTCTCTTGACATAGTAGGTATAAAAAAAAGTAAAAAATATTTTTGTTCGTAACAAAAACAAGCGAATGTTAATGCATAACGAAAGTATTGAAATCAAGTCACTTACGCGTTTTACAATCACATGGTAATCGATACTTCCTTCGATTCCATTTTCACTACGCTCGAGCAGTTCCAAACAATTGGCAGGATGAGACATAATAGCGTTGGAGACAATAGCCGACATGCTATCAAACAGCCCCAGTGTTTTGGTTTCCGATGACAATGTCACATTGTAGTTTATAAATTGAAAATCGAGCCTGTCTGAAACCCGGTAACTCCACACAACACTATTCCAGATAGGAACTCAAATCTTTCTTAGGACAAATCAAAACTCTTTTTGAAATATAATTGTAGGATCGTGCGGATTTCCCTCGCAGTGATTTTTTACCGCCTATTTTATTTTCAAATTTTATCCTTCCTTCTCACGTAGGAATAATCGTTTAAATATAAATCATGATTATTAGCAGGAGGGAAGGCCTATGTTCAGAAGTGGACGAATACAGGCTGAAATGGTGATGATTATTATTATTGACAGCCATTTTAATGATAAGGTAAACCATAGACAATGTTAGTCATCTAATTAGCGTGTAATTACTAATTCAGGGGCTCGTGACAATACCTTCTGATAAAACTCGGCCCATTTGGTCATGGTAATTGAATATTGATCTTTTCAGCTCCTACATCCTGCCCCATTTGCATTGTATATGTGTTTCCTCATTCTTTCCCTAGGAACCGACGAGCGTGCATGAAAAGAGCTATGAATGTTAAAGAAGCCAGTGACATTTTTAACAAGCTCTGCGACGCAGTGGTTATTTACACCACATTAACACCAACACTCGTAGATTCGATTCCCAAACATTTATGTGCATGAACATGTCTGTCTGTTTTGGTTTGTGTGCAGATCTGGAGGGAGTCCGTGATGGTTACTTTGACGAGACACGTAAGACCGCGTTTTATATCGCGGAAATTATATGTATATATAAGCGTTTTATATCACGTGGATCATACTGAAGCTACTTACGGCGCTAGGTTCTCTCTGCCTACCCCGCAAAGGACTTGGCATGAAGATGTACATATATACTAATTCGGAGATACCCAAGACCAGCAATATACAGATATTATGTCCTATATAGTGTTTATAGCTCGTTATGACGAGCTCGGTGGCGCAGTGGTTCGTAACGCTACTTTGACACCGATGCTCGTGGGTTCAATTCCCACATATGACAAACATTTGTGTGCATGAACATGTCTGTTTGTCTTTATCTGGGAGTTTTCTATGTATCATAAGTATGTATTTAAAAAAAAGAAATGTATTTACGTATGTTTATCAGTTGTCTAGTAGATACCAATAACACAGGCTTCGCTTACTTTGGAGCTAGAAGGCGATTTGTAATATTTTTGCTTTAGACCACACGACTGAAGTAAAACTTCTTTAGCTCCATAGTGTGAAACAGACAATAGCCTTGCACTGTGTCTTAGATATACGAAACTTAACTCGCTATGAGAGAAAGAGAGAAAGAAAATGTGAGCTCGCACCTCTCTCTCTTGCCCCTACAGTAATATACGAAACGTAACTCTCTCTCTCTTTCTATCTTCACTAACTTATATCTCCCTCTCAACTTCCGTTCGCCTCGCCCGATCACACTTTTCGTAACGCTCTCGTCACGCATTCACCAGCGTACTCCCCAAGTCAAGCGTGCGTAAAGAAGTTTCACTTCAAAAATATAAATTTAACTAGCTACAGACATTTTGTCATCGTTTTATATCGTACAATGATTTATAATTATTTATTTGCATGAAACCTGACTCGTTCCCATTTGTTACTTTCCGTTCCGTTGATCTAAAACAATGTGACGGGATGCGTGGTTGACCTGCGCCTGCGCACAATACTGCGCTGTCAGCCATTGTCAAGTCGTGACACGGCTGTGGACATCTCATTTTAATTACACGATTGTTTATGGTGGAATTTTCTATTACACTAATTTTTGGCTACTATTGTCCGTGGATAGCATACTATTGGAATTTTGGGTTCGTTCATGATAGAAAATAATAATTAAGCACAGTAATTTGTATGTTTTTTACCAGAGGGAGACTTTGTACAAAAGTCGTCTGCATGGGTACCTCTGTCTCACCTATTTCTACCGACAAGCAGCTATATTTATATAGCTGTGTTCCGGTTTGAAGGGTGAGGTATGGCAGACAAATTTCTGGGTACTGTGACGACACATCCTTATGTCACAAGATTGGCAGCATTCATGAGTCTAATGTGAACATACCGATCATAGATGATATGCTAGATTGACAAATGAGTTTGAGGGAAAACAGAAGGAAACAAATTTGAACTTATTGTCACATTCACATATTCAAATTATTTTTGTAAGGGTGATAATAATAATAAGCTGCCAACAACAGCTCGCACCAAGCTGCCCCGCAGGGCAGCTTGTGGCGAGCTGTTGGTGCGTAACGACACCACGGGTACCCGAGTGCTCCAGAGAGTCGATCAGGGCCTTCGTCTCCGGCGTGTCTTCGTCGGTCGGAGTGGAAATCCAAGAAGGCCCGCAGGACTCTCAGCTCTGGCTTGCCTTCATTGGCCGTCCAGAGAGGAGTCGATAGAGTATATTGCTCTAGCAGGTGATATACTCCAGGGGTGGAAGTGTTAAAGGGCATAACGCCGCGAGTAACTTCGGAGAAAGCGCAGCACACCTCTCGACACCCCTGAGTCACTCACACCATTGTTGCCCCCGGCCGAATTTCTCTGGCATTTCGGGGGTCCATCCAGTGAGTGGCAAGCCACCGCATGCCGGAAGTAACATGATATGATAGTTGTGGCAGGCGTCCGTCCCTCTTCTGTAATAGCCCAGTACTAATAATCCCTCCAAATATAATTTTAATAACTCAATATTTTCCAACACATTTGTAATAGTCCCAATATCTGCCGTGACCTGGTTCATGGGTATATTGTCACATTGATATCCCCTGGAGAAGGTCACGGCAGCTATACAACATTACATCAAACTTCTCAAAGGGGCCTCTACGCGTTGGTTTCAATCCCCGCGCACGCCTATAAAATGACCGGGATATACCCGTGATATAGGATCTATAAAAAAAAAATAATAATAATTGTGACTAATCAAAGATACACGAACGGAGAACTACTACGTCATTTACATAACTCTGATTCGGATGAACAGCCGTTTATCACCCGGATGATAATGATGGAGAAGGAAGCATACATATGTTCAAAATAGAAGAAGTTCTATATTGACAGTTTTACAAGTTTAAAAGTAAATAGTCAGATATTTCCTTGGTTATTAGCAACAACTACAGAATGCAACCACCCTCGAAAATCTTTAACCTCTACAATTCTCCAAGATTATCAATTTCACCTGCCTCTACAAGCATTTCTGGACATGGCTTGCAAGAAATTCCGCGAAAGACAATAAATTAGTATGAAAGAGATGTAACGGGTTGAACATAAAAATGAAAAACACGGTTTATTGGCAAGAAAAGTCTACATCGAATGCAAAAACGTGAAAAAAGGCATTCTAATTAAATACTTATTATTAGAATTATTCTCGTTTTAAAATATTTTTATCAATAAAAACATTGACTATATGCCATTTTTAATTCGTAATAGGTTTTTTCTTGACATTTTTATTCGACGAGCTCGGTGGCGCAGTGGTGAAACGCGTTGTTACGCTACTTTGACACCAACGCTCGTGGGTTCGATTCCCACACAGTACAAACATTTGTGTGCATGAACATGTCTGTTTGGCTTGGTCTGGGTATTTTCTATGTATAATAAGTAAGATACGTAGGCCCCAGCCGGAGGATTGAAAAAAAACCAAAAAATTTTATAAGTAATTTATTGTAGAGAAAAGTTACAATAATTTTTTATTACTAATTAACCTAGTGCTCTTTCCGAAGTTAGGAAATGAAGTGAAGTTAAACTAATTGGACAACGTGCTGCTGATGCGTCGGCGGCGATGTCGCAAGGCACGTTGCGAGTGGTCAGCATTCCTTACTCGTGCCGCTGGATCCGGTGTTGCAATTGTTGATCGGCGGAAATGTTGAATCGGCAATATTATATGGCGACGTATATGTAACACCTCCCCCCCAACTTCAGCAACTATTTTAGTGTGCTTAGCGAAAATGTTGCTGGTATTGCCAATGGCTGTTCTAGTTTTCTTTTCGAAGCATGGTTTAGAATTTCGGATGTTTCCGGTGTTGCGTAGTGATGAAAGCTTGATTCTTCGTTTGGTTTTATTTCCTTTTCTCTATTAATCGATTTAAAACGCCATATTATTACAATTATTACCACTACTAGCGTTCCCAGTAATATCGTATAAATTGGGATTGTGGTATGATACAGCGTTTGGGAAGATGAGTCTAGATGGATAGATGGCCGCAGCATAACTTTATCGTGGATGGTATGGAGCTCTTCCAGGGATATAGATTTCAGATGCGCGTGAGGTAATTCCACTGGTGAGTCTGTGTACGGGACCTTCGTTATCTTCAATGGTTGTCCTTTTATCTCGTCTTTGGCATTGATGATGGTGAACTCCGCAGTGCGCAGGATGCATTTTAAAGGTATATTCACGAGATAACTCCCTTGTAACGTACTGAAATCCTCTTTTCCGCACATCGTTTGTATTTTGGTTGGTCTTGGTAGTGAAAGTGTGTAGTGTTGATCGTCTAGTCTTTCCATAGCCTCTTGAGATTGCGTGATGACCGTATAGTAACAGCTAGTGCTAAGAGTTTTGTGTAAGATTAGTTCTTGGATGCAATCGGGTGTAGTGCAAAGTTGGTGACTTAGTTTTTCTTCGCAGAGATACCAAAGATTTATCTTAGGGCATTCTGCCTCTATGTACACGAATGTCTCCTCGTTAGTTGCAAGGTATGGATGTGGAGGGATAAGGGCCTTATGAAATTTATTTGGTATAATAGATAGCTTATAGAGGTCATAATTACTAGCAGACACTATAGGAAATCTAAATATTATCACTATCTGATGGTTACTAAAATAGGAGCCAGGTTTTATGATATTATAGTATTCCCTGAGCTCTAAATCTAATATTTGATCTTTATCATATATATTTCTTAGTCTATCTAACATATTTTCTAACAAATCTATACTTAACATACTATGGTGCGTACTTGACGCATGAACAAATGCTAAGATATCTTCTAGCTTAAAAAGTTCTGAAAGTAAATCATCAACGTTTTCGCTTATGATAGCTAATAGCTGCGCGAATTTGGCGTACTTAATAAGACTGCTATCCCCATATGAATCTTTGTCTAATAACAATTCCAAGGTCTGGTTAACTTGTTTCTGATTATCTACTAGTTGTTTTAAGATTTGAAAGTGCTTTGACATCCATTCTTTGTTTAAAGTAATCTGATTATTTAGTTCCGATGAGATTTTCCCTTGGTTAACTTGAAGGGTCTGTATAGCATGATCATACCTTATGGCATCTTTGTAATCCAAATTGCCGGTGATACCTTTTATGAGAGAACCTAAACTGTCTACTAACCCACGTGTGGCTCGCCTAGGCTCTAAACTATGCAAATGGCTGGAAGCCTTATCTAACTTATTATTAAGGTAATTTATTTGTAATTCGTATAACATGTAAGTATCATTAGGTAACCTAGATTTGTAAGTCTGAAGTTGCGACTGTAATAACTGGATATTATCGTCGATTTCGTCTAGTTGAATGTACTGTAGGAAAGTATGATGGTGAGTCGTTAGTTTCGTGGTTCCCAGTTTAAACGGTAGGATTCCGGGTCCGTCATCTAAACTGTCAAGTCTTATCTCTTGTCCGTCCGTCGCCCAGATGAGCAGCATCAGAATCCTGTAACAAGTTAGCACTTTTTGCCATACGTTTTAACCTAGACTTAGCTACGGGACCACGTTTTTTCGAGGTATATATATGTATCGGCAAGTCGGCTAGAACCGTATCATGTGTGTATCGTGCTGCTAACTTTTGACGGCTAGCAACCGGGTTTTTCACATACACTGATTGCTGGGGTGAATATTCTACTTCGGGTTCACGACTCTTATTTCTATTATCTATCAAGGCAGTGCGGTTGGCTAAAGATGTATCATTTAATATATCATACACAGTCTTCATTCGTTCTCTGTGAGTTATCATATATTGTTGCAGTAAATGTGCTGTAATGTCTGTTTCAGTCGGGTCTCTGGGATCGAAATGCCCATTTATGAGGTCAAAGGGTCTGCACTTAGTAAAGCTATGTACGGAGCTATTGTAGGCGATTATAGCATAGGGCATCAAATTTATTACTGGTTCGTCTTTGTGCTGTAATTTAAGAATGCGTAAGTGTTCCAAAAGGGTAGAATGCAAACGTTCTATGCTGCCATTATCATTGGGAGAATGTGCGAGGGTTTTATGATGAGTGATTTTGTGCAAACGAACGAATTCTGCAAATATCTGATTAGTAAATTCAGTGCCGTTGTCAGTAACTATGGTAAGAGGTAGCCCATGATGGGTACAGAATTTTAATAGTGCCTGGAGGATGCTGATTGCAGTACCATCTCGCAAGACATATGCTTGGCCGTACTTCGAAAATACATCTATAAATGTAACGAATTTCTCATTGTGAACTGTGAACAGGTCCATGTGAATAATCTCAAAAGGCTTGCCTGGTGGGGGCACGATGTTAAGGTATGGTCTAACTGGGTTTCTATCATATTTGGCCTGACCACAGATAGTGCACTCATTGATGAACTTAGTTACTTGGTCCTTCATCTTAGGCCAGAAATATCTTCTAGACAAGGAAAGGTAACACTCATTAATGCCACGGTGATTAGTCTTTCCGTGGTGATAGTGACGTATTATATCTTGTTGTTGAAGATATTCTTTGACGTTTTCTAGTTCATATTTTACTAAAACAAGATTCATAGACGAGCTTCTAAATTTGTCTTGTAATATAGGTATTATTTGATACATACTTAAGGGTGGTGTTATAAGCAGGGCAGTTTTAACCTTAGGGTTAACATATTCCTTGATAATGTCAATTATGTCTTGTTCTAAGTTCGACTCTGAAACCTGTACAGCAATGCGGGTATGTGTTTCGAATGGCTTAGTTACCGTTGGTCGCCTTTTAATATCGCTCACTACAGTAATGGGGAGTTGTCGATGATACTTATTTAAGGGGTCATCGGTTATCGGGATTTCAAGAATGGGACTTTCGTTACTAGTATGTGCTGTCTGGGTATCGGAGTTTGCTATTGTTGCTGGGTTTTCTGATGGATTACCTGCAATAGAGCTTATCTCTTCATTATAAATTTCTACCCTAGATAGGGCGTCAGCATTGGTGTTATTTTTTCCTTTTTTGTAGATAACGATGAAATCGTATTCGCTGAGTTTTAACCTCCATCTAGTCAGGCGAGAGTTAGGCTCTTTTAAGTTCATCATCCATTGTAAGGGTTTATGATCTGTAACGACCTTAAATTTTCGACCAAAGAGATATGGCCGAAAGTATTTTGTTGCCCATACAATGGCGAGTAGTTCTTTTTCTATCGTACTGTAATTTAGTTCACTCTCGTTTAGAGTGCGGGAGGCGTACGAGACTGGCTTATCGTTTCCAATAGGTCCCTGGGATAGGATAGCTCCAATAGCAAAGTTCGAAGCGTCAGTAGTCAAGTTGAACTCACGAGTAAAGTCAGGGTATTGCAGTATGGGGTCATTCGTTAAAAGTGTCTTGCATTTTTCAAAACTAGCTATGTACTCGGAATCTAATGTTATTTTCTTTCCTTTTTTTAGGCACTGAGTTAGTGGTTTGGTTATACGAGCAAAGTCTGGTATAAACTTCCTATAGTAGCCAAGCAATCCTAAGAACTGTTTGATTTCTTTGGGTGTCTTAGGAATGGGATACTTCTCTACTGCAGATATTTTGTCCGGGTTTGGTTTTATACCATCCTTACTTATAACGTGGCCAAGATACGCTGTCTCTAACTTTAAGAACTCCGACTTGTCCATCTGTATTTTAAAGTTAGATTCTCTAAGCCTAAGAAATACCTTTTCTAAATTAGTTATGTGTTCCTGAAGGGAAGTGCTAAAGATGATTATATCGTCTAAATATACTAAACATATTACATTCTGTAGCCCTCTGAGAACATTATCCATAACCCGTTGGAAGGTGGACGGCGAGTTCTTCAATCCCATGGGCATTCTGAGAAATTCAAAGTGCCCATGCTCAACATTGAAGGCGGTCTTAGAAATGTCGTCAGGGTCCATTTCCACCTGGTAAAAGCCACTGGCTAGATCCAGGGTCGAGAAATATTGACATTTACCTAACTTATCCAAAACGTCATTGATATTCGGGATGGGGTATTTGTCATTGATGGTCTTTTCGTTCAGTTTCCTGAAGTCTACTACTATTCGCCATTTCTGCTTCCCTGAGGCATCCACCTTTTTGGGGACTACCCAGATGGGTGAACTCCATGCGGAGTCAGAAGGTCTGATGATACCTTGTTCGAGCATCTTGTTAATTTGGTCCCTAACCTCTTGACGATGTATAAACGGATACCGGTAAGTTTTAGTATACACTGGGACTTCGTCGCTAGTCTTTATACGATGTTTGATTTTGTTTGTGAATGTGAGGGGCTCGCCTTCTATGTAAAATATATCAGCATACCGTGAGCAAAGAGATTCAATGTTGGCTTTTTCCTCTGGATTCAAATGATCGGTGCGTAATCGCGATATGACATCGTCTACTCGATTACGCAAGGGCTCAGCATAGGTGCTCTCAATATTAAACAATTCTGCTTGAGCAGGATGGTCTAATGAGAATATGACGTCATTGTCCGTCGGGTTATTTATCTCTACGTATCCTCGGTTATTGGTGGAGCTGGTAATACATTCATGTATGATACAATTGCATATGCATTGTTCATATACCAATATATCGCCGTCGGGGGTATTAAAAGGAATCCTAATTAATTTTGAGGAGCCAGCTGGTATAATATCCTCATAGAGGTTGACGTTACGCGAGTTATACATTTGTATAGGATTCGACGCGAGTCTGGTCGATAGCACTTGGTCTTTTAGGTCGATTTTAGCTTCCCATTTACTTAGGAGATCGAGTCCTATAAGGCCATCAAAATAGTCGTGAAAGCGGTAGACGAATAATTTAATGTAATCCTCATCCTTAAATTCGGTAAAACAAGGCAGTGTTATAGAATAATCATTACGCGATGTCGCGTGTACGTTTGTAACCTCGAATGGATCATAGTTGAGGGGATATTCAAAGAAGTATTTTTGTACTGCGTCGGGGCTAATAAAAGATTGATTTGCGCCTGTGTCTATTAAAAATTTTAAAGGAGGGTCACTTATCTGTATGTAAGGTAGTTGCCTCTGTGTTTGAAGGTTTAATTCTATTTTGGCTTTTTTGATATTTTGTCTATCTGAAAATCCTGATCATTATTAAGTGACGTTTGTGGATCGTGATCGGACTGTTCGTCATAGTTCCCGTCATAGTATTGTCGGTTAGTGTCATAGTAGTCGTTTTCAGGGTTATGTTGTAGCGAGTAGTCAGTGTAGTCAATATAGGAAGGATCGTACGAATCAACTGCGCCGTAAAACTCATAGTTATACAGGTTATCATATTCCGTGCACTCGTTAACATTCATTTCACGAGTCTTGAAATAGTTGCTTGGCGGTGGATTACCGTGTCTTCGCCAGTCATGTCCTGTGAGTGTAGGGGGTAATACCTTTGGAGTAAAGTGCTGAACGCCACTCATTGGTCTGGGAACTGAGGTTTGATAGCTGGGTTGTCTGGGTTGTATACGAAATGTGTTGCTATGGGCATTATAGTTCGGCGGCGGTGCTCGAAACATTTGCTGAGTTTTAGTAGGCATCCGGTAGCTAGATTGGAGTTGTGGCTGAGGGTTAAATTTATATGGTTGTGGAGAAGGTTGCATGAATCGCGGTATGGGTTGAGAAGGCCCAGGCATAAACCGCTGGTTATACTGCGCAGGTGCATGGCTAATAGGAGCATTATAACCTTGAAAACTAAAAGGTTTTGGCATTGCAAACCCTACGGGAGGTACAGATACAGCCTTAGGTGCATGTGCTTTAGGTACGTTGTCGTTACGTTGTTGTAAGTAAATTATATTGAGTTCCTCCTGCACATATTCAAGAGCCTTTTCTATGCTTTCCGGTCGCATACATCTAATACGAGAGCCTAATGGTTCCTTGAGACCGCGAACGAATGCTTGCATCGTTACTTTCTTGTACAATGCGCGTTTCGCCTCAATAGTGGTGGCTATGGATTCATGAAGACTAACGTACGTCATGATCATACTGAATAGAGTTTGGCAATGATCATAGAATTCTTGTGGGCTACTATTACCCTGGGTGGCTAATGACAGGTCGTTATATAATGCGGTTTCGTCCCGTTGGTCAGAAAAGTTATTGATTAGTGCATTTCTAATTCCTAACCAACTATCGGGGATCCCATTAGAATTAATAGTGCGGGCGGCAGGCCCAGTGATCTTATTTAGTATGCCATTCAGTAAGCAAAGATTTGACAATTCACTGCCAGGTTCCGTGCTTAAATATTCGATAACTAACCTATCACAGATGTTAATAAATCGTGTTAATACGTTCGGGTTCCCATCGAACTCCGGTACTGGGCGTAATGCCTTATATATGGTATCCATATCGTGAGGCATATTAAGTACACTTATACTATCTAGCTCTACGTTATTTCTATGTGAATCTAAAATTTCTCTCCGCTTAGACTGTCGTGATGCAGGCTCACGGGATTTAACTCTAGCTCTAGGGTGAAAAATCTTGAAAAATTACAAGGGACAATAAAATAAAATACAGGATAGGAAATAAGCAACACGAGAATAATTCTAGTGTACTCACATCAACTGCATCTCTGGTTTCTCTTCCGAATCGATGTCTGGATTCACCTCTGGCCGTGGTCCTCGGTTCTTCTATGAATACTCGACGAAGGCTTGAAAGCTCAACCCGCGGCGATTGGGAGCAACGATTTGTGAAGCTGGAGACCGATCGCGCGCTGTTTCGAGTATCCTACCACGACTGCGCCAGATACGTAGGCCCCAGCCGGAGGATTGAAAAAAAACCAAAAAATTTTATAAGTAATTTATTGTAGAGAAAAGTTACAATAATTTTTTATTACTAATTAACCTAGTGCTCTTTCCGAAGTTAGGAAATGAAGTGAAGTTAAACTAATTGGACAACGTGCTGCTGATGCGTCGGCGGCGATGTCGCAAGGCACGTTGCGCGTGGTCAGCATTCCTTACTCGTGCCGCTGGATCCGGTGTTGCAATTGTTGATCGGCGGAAATGTTGAATCGGCAATATTATATGGCGACGTATATGTAACAAGTATGTATTTACAAAAAAAAAATGTATTTACGTATGTTTATCAGTTGTCTAGTACCCATAACAGAAGCTTCGCTTACTTTGGGGCTAGGTGGCGCTGTGTAATTTGTCCGACAATATTTATTTATTTATTTATATCTTAAAAAAAATCACGAATTTTTCTTTTATTTCTTTCAACATTAGGGTGTTTGCTATATACATACACGTAGCAGTATAGACGATATCGTATCATGTTCAAAACAATAAAGATGCCCGTAGTTTAATGAAAATATGAGTCACATATGACTCCTGAACTTATTACAATACGTTCCCGTGAGTCATATACGAGTCATTGGATAGGAAGGTTGTTAAAAATGGAACAAAGACCGAGCCTTATTGGCGCGTATGAAAATCAGAAATTTAAAGTTGTTTAACAATTACTGGCAAAAGTATTAAAAAGCTGTTATACATATACTCATATAAATTGGATTTTTTATGAATTTAACTTTTATATTTCATAGATTAGTTTGTTTGTTGTTTCCTCGAAAATAAGAGAAACACTACCCACTAACTAACTAAATAAGAGAAACACTACATATGACTCGGCTGAAATATCCATTAACAATTTCGTTTTTCAGTTTGGAATCTCTTGGCTTGACTTTGTCTTTCCGACATTACTCGTCCATCAGTTTCTTTATTTCCGCTCTGGACTACAAATTACCATTACTATAGTGTAAATGCTATTTTGTCCGATTCATGAAAGTACTATATACATATATACTCTTTTACATCCACAATAAACTTAATGGAATTTTGGGCGTAGTGCAATGTATTTTATTACAGTACGTATTAGCTGGGCATTATAGTTAATTTCCGTTTGTTGATGTGTAAGTGTAACATCTTTCCTCGCGCTTTCCTGCAATCTGTGGAAGTGATTTCGTGACAAGGTACGGAAGTGTGTAACAGGAACCTAGGGTCGCGCGCTATATGATTTGACCAATGAACGCGCGCGGTGGTCGAGTTGGCCGTCTGTTAGTACCAATCCATTTTCCGTGAGGTTGGTAATATTGATAATATAATTTACAACATGAACTATCTAAAACTATTATTATCACAATTTGACTGATTGATCATCAAAAGATGTCAAATTTTGTTGACTGATTGATTGACCAAAGATGTCAATAATCTCTCGAAACAAGACAGACAATACCATAGACAACAAACTAATATCAATGGTAAGAAGCGAATACTTTGTTGCATTTGTAAAAGTATTAATCAAATCAATGAGTATATTATTGTATTTATTTAAATTCTCAATTTATAGCTAAATATGTAAATTTTACGTTCGAAAAAGATTTGAATTACTCGTCATAATTGCGTATAAAGAATTTTAACTTCATAAGCATATTATTTAATTACACGGATAATTTCTTAAATATAATTCTAGTTGCTTTTTATCAAGATGTGAGATGTTGCATCTTATGCTACCTACTGTACGGGCTCTTTTTTTCATATCGGTTATTTATGGATATCTTTCACAAACAGGCATTTTCGCTAGTTTAGACGAACCTTGAAACTCATCTACATACATATATTTTGCTTATGTTTACTTACTCTTACTTACTTAAGGTCACGGATCGGTCACTCACAGTGGCGAGGTGAAATCGCCGCGAAAAAGTACTACTTCTTTGAATTAAACAACTTTTAACGGAAGTATCGCGTGTTTTATTTATTTTGTTTGTATATTTGATATGAATTTTAATATTCTATGAAATTGAGAAAGAAGAAAACACCCCAATTTCAATAGAGAAGATGGTTGGGAAGTACCACCTGCTTGGGATCCAGTTCTATAAATAATCAAGTCACAAACCCAGAGATCTACTGAACATTCGGACACCGTTAGCGATTTTTGTGTGAATTGGAACGTATATAATTAATGCATCCATGTCGATAGATGTAATAATTGAATTGAATAACCAATGTAAAACAAATGTCACCTTAGTCTTCCTGCGACCACGGACGCTGCAAAGCATTCGAAACGTCTGATTCAACAAAATAAATAAAACACGCGATACTTCCGTTAAAAATTGTGTGTCATTGTGTAACAATCGCGAAAATCTAAGACAATACTGCTTCTCTACAGAGTATATTTGTGATTTAATACTTATGTGTATAGGTACTTAAGGTTAAGTCATTAAGGATGTCAAGTTTGAACTCTGTAAAATTCTTATGCCGCAAACATAGATAACAGAAATGTTCTGTTATCTATGGCCGCAAACTATAGTAGCTAAAATCGGAGTTTTCTGAACACGAGTGTCAAGCTCAATGTGACATTGACTGTACTTAAAACTCGTTCGTGTTTTGTGCCGCCACTTAGCTGCAAATGCTGCAATCTTTTGATCGGTACCGATTACTCTTATTACGAGGATGTGGCTGCACTAACTATTGAGATAGCATCTGTCTGTCGGTTTGTAATTCATTAAGGTAGCTTCACATTAACCCTTCCCACTGCAGGGATACGGGTCTCCCTTCAACCGAAGGGGTTTTAAAGCATACTCCACCACCCTGCTCAAATGCAGATTGGCGGAGTCCAGTGTTTTCAAGCCGCCCGAGGGCCACTAACTTAGCTTAACGACTGTCGTCTATCGACAACAGCCGGGACCGACGGCTTAACGTGCCCTCCGAAGAACAGAGAAACTCGAGATAGATAAACCCATCCATAGACAGGCTGCGATGACGTTGCTTAACCTGCGTGTTCGATTAGAATTACACGCGCAATGACGCTATCGAGCTCTCCAAAGGTAGCTTATAGTACTGTAATACCGTGACAATGACATTTGAAAGTACACACATCAAAAGTGTCTAGGGATCAACATATATTTTTGCAATAACTTTTCTCCTGATTGATATTAATTAAAATTTTCTTTAAGGATTCATCAAATAAAGTGTTTTCGTTTGTCTACAGTAACGATAAACCAAGTCACCTTTGCATTAATAAAGAAATTTGCCATTTTCATAATATAGGGATTTTTGACATTTGAACCACTAACATTAAAGTTCGAAAAAAAGACTGAAATAACAGTACTACTGATTAAAACCAACGTTATTATGGAGCGGCGACGTCATTTAAGCAGGGAAGAAATGCTCAGAGCCCTGGGAATGATAGAAGCTGGTTCCCGGCAACGTACTGTGGCTTTAGCTCTGAATACAAGTCAGAGTGTTATCAGTCGACTTTGGACACGTTACCGAAGCACTGGTACCGTGGCTGAGCGCCATGGAGGACGGTATCGCTGCACCACACGGAGACAAGACCGATACATTCAAATCACAACTCGAAGAGCTCCAACAATAACCGCCATGATGTTAGCCGTGACGCTTCATCACTCTTCAGGGAACTTAATTAGCGACCAAACAGTCAGAAACCGCTTGCATGAAGTGAACCTTCATTCCCGAAGACCGCTAAGGGTACCACCTATAGCAATGCACAATCGTAGGATTCGATATCAATGGGCTCTTGAACACAGAAATTGGGCAGAAGAACAATGGCGTTTCGTGTGCTTTTCTGATGAGTCTCGTTTTGGTATGAGACCGGATACAAGACGTATACGACACTGGAGAACCCCTGGACGCCAACAGCGATTAAAATCCTGCCAGGAAGTCCATCCTTATAGTGGTGGAACCATCATGGTATGGGCGGGTATTTGGATCGGCGGAAGAACTGAGTTGATTTCGATCAGAGGCAACCTCAACGCTCAAATTTATGCTGAGACGATTGTATCAGACGTCATCGTTCCTCTACAAGTGCAAATCGGTCCCTTATTTCAGTTAATGCATGATAATTCACGACCGCACACCGCAAGAGTTGTAAGATAGACTCTCGCCGCAGCTAACATCAATGTCATGCCCTGGCCTGCTCAGTCGCCAGACTTGAACCCGATTGAGCATGCATGGGATATGCTACAGAGAAGAGCTCTGCCGAATATGGAGGGTATCCAGTCGCAAGAAGACCTTTTTTTGTTGTTGCAACGAACATGGGCGGCCATTCCACAGCGTGATTTGGATGAACTCATTTTGAGTATGCCAAACCGATGTTCTTGTGTTGTTAGTGTTCGCGGTAGAAACACGGATTATTAATTGTTTAAGTTACCCAATAAAATTTTAAAGAAAACTGTTATTTCAGTCTTTTTTTCGAACTTTAATGTTAGTGGTTCAAATGTCAAAAATCCCTTTATTATGAAAATGGCAAATTTCTTTATTAATGCAAAGGTGACTTGGTTTATCGTTACTGTAGACAAACGAAAACACTTTATTTGATGAATCCTTAAAGAAAATTTTAATTAATATCAATCAGGAGAAAAGTTATTGCAAAAATATATGTTGATCCCTAGACACTTTTGATGTGTGTAATTCGATTTGGGATATCTACTAGTTATAGTTGAATTTGGGATAATAGTTATAGTTGACGAGCTCGGTGGCGCAGTGGTAAATAACGCTACTTTGGCACCAAGGCTAGTGGATTCCATTCCCATACGGGACAAACATTTGTTTGGAGGAACATGTTTGTCTTAGTCTGGGTGTTTTATATGTATCGTAAGTATGTATTTACAAAGAAAATGTATTTACGTATGTTTATCAGTTGTCTAGTACCCATAACACAAGCTTCGCTTACTTTGTGGTGCTGTGTAATTTGTCCGACAATATTTATTTATTTATATAGGATAGGTAACCTTGATGACGTTGTTGCGCGTGTCAGTCTAAACAAAGACGTACGTTAAACACAGCGGCTGCAGTCTGTCTATTGATGCACTACACGACCGATGGCTAACGTGCCAGCTATTATCGAACTATATCGGAATATTTCGACTGGCCTTCAGACATGCATTTTGCACGAACAGAGACGTTCCGACGCGTCACCACAGGATCAAGTACAATCTATTTTGGTCATTGTTCGCTTCACTCGGTACCTACCTATTCTGTACATTTCTGAGTAATACTCACTCACTAAAGCTTGCCACGTGAACGCATCCAGTTACAGTATTTGCTATGTATTTTTAGATGCAGTGACCGTCACATGTTCTATTATATTCCATGAAAGTAACCACTGCTAACTAACTATTCGATCACCGTGCTCAAAAACTAAACACAATGTTAAAGTAAATTTATTATGAACTATATGTACGAGTATAACAACAAAAGTGGAACAAGTCAGTCAATCAGTATTTATAATATATGATACGGAAGTCCAAGACGCCCAAGAAATTAAATTTCAAAAGACGTGGGACCTAAAAAGGGACTTGTTTTCTCTCTGAGTTGTAGAGGTCGCTCTATATAAAAAATCTGTATATTCGCCAAATCTTAGGTAGTGGGCCACGCCAATCCTCATGGAGTAGGAAAGGGAATAACGTTAAGATAAAGCACATGTTTAAAATTTGGCAGACAAAGGAGACTGGTCAGGGCCCATAGAAAATTACCCCAGGCCCAACACAAAAGAAACTTATCTTAGAATTATCGTAAAATTAGGAGAATGAAATCTTAATAATTCGCATTTCCGAAATCAGTGGCAAACACACTAAAATTGCCTATTATTCTTTTTCAGGCGCTTTATTTTATTTTGCATTTTCTTTCAGAGAAAGGCTCTTGATTTTTATTCTTTATTTTCTCAATTGATAACTACCACGTATAATAAATTAATTAGGCAAGAAAATAAAAATAAAACAAAAATAGGTATATGTATTAAACCAGTTTATATTTTTTTTTTATATTGATTACAAACAATCATCATAGACAGACTGCACTGTGAGTTTATATTATTCTGCAATTATTAAGACATCATCCATGCCTAAAGCAGTGTGGTTGAACACGTCTTGATGTCTAGCCCACCCTAAATAATAAACGACACTGATGACATGGGCGCAACTACCCAATGTCCTTGTATACAGTTACAATAATAACCTGTAATAGCATTTCTACCTTCAGCAGCTGGGTTATATGAAATATATGTGTAATAGATTTTTGCAGTGGTGTGCCGTGAGTGTATCTTGCACCTTAATAAGGAACTGCTATCATCATTTATAGCTTCCGGATGTCTGTATATTTCAATTTCAAATACACCAGTGCTTTTCAGGTGCTCGCTACAGTACGAGCGTGCTATTTTCACATGATACGTACCAATGGCAAATAGAATTATTTCTGCAATAGTCAAATGTGGGAAATCTGCTACTTCAGGGCTGTCAGCCCCATTCTTGAGAAAGGTACTCGTTGTCTATTGAGGTTATTATGGTTCACATACTCGGCCAAAAGATTTGCTGTGTTTGGAAGTATTAAAAAAATATCGAATTTGATACAATTTCGATACTCTGAAAAAAATATCGAATATCGATAGTTCGAGATTAAATATATCGACGATATATATCAATTATTTAAAAAAAAAAAAAAAAAAATCGATATGTCGATATTTTTTACCCAAGCCTATCCCGACCGCCCTTCGAGCGTCGTCGTTGTGGCGCATGCAATGCACTTTTGTTTTAAATGTAGGATTTATTTATTCTAAGTCTAAGATAATAACGCGCTTCACTTTTTATAGGATAATTAAAAACACCAAGCATTGTTTTAATGAATTATATATATTATACGTATAATTGTAGACAAAAATATGAAAAATAAATATTGCGCCTAATCAAAAACATTAGGCAATTTCAACATGTTTGCCACCGATTTTGGACATTCCGACATTTTATAATAATTTATTCTAATTTTACGAAAAATCTGAGACAGATTCTATTTCTGTTGGGCCTGGGGCACATTTGACCAGTCTCCTTTACTGGACACACTTGTACATAAACATCTTAATTTCCGTTAAATCATGCATTATATGAAGATAAACATGTAGAAACCACAACATCAATCGTAGAAATTGATCGGGGAAGTAATTTATGTACAAATACAAGTAAAGCTAAACATAGTCACTACATTAGCACTTTAGAAACATGCAAGGGGTCCCTAAATTCATACATAACTAAGAAAGTGTCACCGAAGAACAGAGAATTAATAGACACGGTCGACAGGTCACAGTTGGAAATCTCTGATCAACATAATGTAGTAAGTATTGGTAATTGAGTACGATAAAATCACCTTTCGTTGCAGCAATCCCACGCATATAAGATACGGAAATATCATATGCATTGCGGTTAACAATTGAGTGAGTACCTATTCTTACTCATGTGGTCATTAATGCTACAATAATATATTTTGTGATTGTGCTCTAAAACTGGCAAATCAAATGTCACGTACGCATAAATATAATGGTCGACACTTGGCTGAAATCTAGG
This sequence comes from Pyralis farinalis, assembly GCA_947507595.1. Classification (NCBI taxonomy): domain Eukaryota; kingdom Metazoa; phylum Arthropoda; class Insecta; order Lepidoptera; family Pyralidae; genus Pyralis; species Pyralis farinalis. Next base: position 8,927,020 of record OX382258.1, on the reverse strand, counting down.
CAGTGCTATTAATAAAACCTAATCATCGCAATGTTAGAGGACCTCTTTCAATTATGAAGCATTGTGATGACCAGATTTTAGAAGCAAGCACAAATTAATCAACAAGCCAAAATACCACTTTCTTAATTTCTCCACTTCCACCTCTTTGCCTGGAAAATAACGAATGAATCAATTTATAACATGGAGATCCAAAAATAGCCCTTATTTTTACCAGTTTAGGGATGTTTTTTAAGTATTTGAATATCCTATTAAAATTAAATAAAATGTTTTCGTATTTCTAGGTCGACGAAGTTACCTCTGCTTTTTTACAAGTTAAGTCTTAAAATGAAACTTTATGAATAAACAAATTGGAATAAATATCTCTTCAGAGAAATTGCACAGCGCATGTTCCCCAAATTAAGCGAAGCTTATGCTACGGATACTAGACAATTAATAAACATATATATATATTATTTTATACATACCTGTAAGTATGTATACAATAAAATATATTTATGTATGTTCACACTTAGTCAACATAACAGAAATGTTCATGCACAGAAATGTTTATATTGTATGAAAATCGAAAGTAAGGATTGTATTTAATTGGTCAACATACTAAACCTAATATAACCTAAGACAATACTTTGTTCACATCTAAAAATACAGAAATGCATATCAAATCAATAATCTGATGTGTATTTCAATATTTTAGATGAACAGTTAGTTAGCATTTTTGTTACACAATTTATCATATTCCGTTACAGTAACCACTGCTAACTAACTATTCTATCACCGTGCTAAAAACTAAACACAATGTTAAAGTAAATTTATTATGAACTACAGGTATAACAACAAAAGTGAAACAAATCAGTCAATCAGTATTTATATATATAATATGGAAGTCCAAGCCCCCCAAGAAATTATATTTCGAAAGACGCGTAACCTAAAAAACCGGACAAGTGCGAGTTGGACTCGCGCACGAAGGGTTCCGTACCATTATCTATAAAAACGGCAAAAAAATCACGTTTGTTGTATGGGAAATCCTTAAATATTTATTTATTCTGTTTTTTAGTATTTGTTGTTATAACGGCTACAGAAATACATTATCTGTGAAAATTTCAACTGTCTAACTTTCATGAGATACAGCCTGGTGACTGGTGAGGGTCCGTTTTACCCTTTGGGTACAGAACCCTAAAAAGGACTGGCTTCTCTCTGAGTTGTAGAGGTCGCTCTATGTAATAAATCTGTATATTCGCCAAATCGTAGGTAGTGGACCACGCCAATCCTAATTGATTAAGAAACGGAATAACGTTAAGATAAAGCTTATGTTTAAAACTTGGCAGACAAATTTACTGGACACACTTGTACATAAATATCTTAATTTCCGTTAAATTATGTATTAAATGAAGATAAACATGTAGAAACCACAACATCAATCGTAGAAATTGATTGGGGAAGTAATTTATGTACAAATACGAGTAAAGCTAAACATAGTCACTACATTAGCATTTTAGGAACATGCAAGGAGTCCCTAAATTCATACATAACTAAGAAAGTATCACCGAAGAACAGAGAATTAATAAACACGGTCGACAGGTCACAGTTGGAAATCTCTGATCAACATAATGTAGTAAGTATTTGTAATTGAGTGCGATAAAGTCACCTTTCTTTGCAGCAATCCCACGCATATAAGATACGGAAATATCATATGCATTGCGGTTAACAATTGAGTGAGTACCTATTCTTACTCATGTGGTCATTAATGCTACAATAATATATTTTGTGATTGTGCTCTAAAACTGGCAAATCAAATGTCACGTACGCATAAATGTAATGGTCGACACTTGGCTAAAATCTAGGCAGTACTATTAATAAAACCTAATCATCGCAATGTTAGAGGACCTCTTTCAATTATGAAGCATTGTGATGACCAGATTTTAGAAGCAAGCACAAATTAATCAACAAGCCAAAATACCACTTTCTTAATTTCTCCACTTCCACCTCTTTGCCTGGAAAATAACGAATGAATCAATTTATAATATGGAGATCCAAAAATAGCCCATATTTTTACCAGTTTAGGGATTTTTTTAAGTATTTGAATATCCTATTAAAATTAAATAAAATGTTTTCGTATTTCTAGGTCGACGAAGTACATCTGCTTTTTTACAAGTTAAGTCTTAAAATGAAACTTTATGAATAAACAAATTGGAATAAATATCTCTTCAGAGAAATTGCACAGCGCATGTTCCCCAAATTAAGCGAAGCTTATGCTACGGATACTAGACAATTGATAAACATATATATATATATATTATTTTATACATACCTGTAAGTATGTATACAATAAAATATATTTATGTATGTTCACACTTAGTCAACATAACAGAAATGTTCATGCACAGAAATGTTTATATTGTATGAAAATCGAAAGTAAGGATTGTATTTAATTGGTCAACATACTTGACTAAACCTAATCTAACCTAAGACAATACTTTGTTCACATCTAAAAATACAGAAATGCACATCAAATCAATAATCTGATGTGTATTTCAATATTTTAGATGAACAGAACAGTTACTATTTTTTGTTGCTCAATTTATCATATTCCGTTACAGTAACCACTGCTAACTAACTATACGATCACCGTGCTCAAAAACTAAACACAATGTTAAAGTAAATTTATTATGAACTACAGGTACATAACAAGTGAGAGAAATCAATCAATCAGTATTTATATATATAACTAGCGGACCCGGCCAACTTCGTACCGCCTCACGATCAATAAATTGTGTGTTAACTTATTAGATGGTATAAATTCTTTTAATACTTATTATCCTATTCCGGGCGAAGACAAATTCAAAAACACAAAATTCATAAAAATCGGTCCAGCCGTTCTTGAGTTATAAACGGTGTAACTAACACGACTTTGTTTTATATATATATAGATTATTTTTTTTGTTATTTTTTTCCATGTTTTAGTACTTATTATCCTATTCCGGACGCAGACAAATCCAAAAACACAAAAATCATAAAAATCGGTCCAGCCGTTCTTGAGTTATAAATGGTGTAACTAACACGACTTTGTTTTATATATATAGATATGGAAGTCCAAGGCAAGAAATTATATTTCGAAAAATGTGTCACCTTATACAAGAAAGGTATGATTTCCCCTCTAGGTTGTGGATCGCTCCATGTAAAAATCGGTATCTTCGCCAGATCTTTAAATTTACAGCGCATCCCAACTCTAATGGATTAGTAAATCGGTATATAACGCTAAGAAGAAAAAAAGAAAGATGATACGGAAGTGTATATAGTCATAGATATGAGTACAGTTATTATAGTGAGGTAGTCAATGATATCATGCGTTCTCGATGCGTTCTATCGATGTAGTCTGTTGTCCCTAAATGTAAATAGGATACAATTTGTCGAAGAGGGACGTCGTCTGACAGACAAACAGACATGCGGGCACTAATTCTCGCTATATACTTCGATTAAGTAATAGCCCTGAATTGTCCACCAATTTATCTGTGTATCTGTTAACTGCTATTAGTCGCCATTTGTTACGAATAAAACTGTTAATTTGTTCGTTTAACTGCCGCCCGTTGGCTACCAATAAAGGATTTTTGGAAAATTCTGTGGGTCATTTGAAATCTCTACGATGGATTTGTCGAGTCTCGTACTCGTTTGGCGAGGTCCGCTGCCAACTTGCAAATACGAGAATATTTGACGAGCTCGGTGGCTCATTCAATGACGTGACTTTGACACCAACGCTCGTGCGTTCGATTCCCACACAAGGCAAACATTTGTGTGCATGAACATGTCTGTTTGTCTTGGCCTGGATGTTTAAAGAGAAGTAGGCCGCATCAAAGCAGCCAGTCTGGGGAAGTACCTCCACCTCACAGAAAACCGCAGTCAAATAACAATTCCCTAGAGGGTTGTTGTGTTCCTGCGTGTGAGTGAGGTCACCAGTAAGCTCCCAAGGAGTTGCTGTGTAAGCAGCAGAGGAGGCATCGCACGAGTGATACTTAATATATCGCAAGAGTTAAAAGGCTACGGTACCCGTTTTACATCAGGTGGGCCGTATGCTTGTATGCCTCCCGACGTAGTATAAAAGACAGACTCAAAGTAAAACACACATATTCATACACACAAATGTTTGTCATGTGTGGGAATCGAACCTACTAGCTCTGGTGTCAAAGCAGTATTTCGAACCATCGCGCCACAGAGACGTCACGTCATTGAAAAATCGGTGAACGTCATCACATGTACCTAAAACAAATATACGTACCGAACTTCATTTGTTCTTACGTCTTATTTGAAGTTTTTAAATATATACTTTTTTTTATACAACGTCGAAAGTCATTCAAGCATACGGCCCACCTGATGTAGAGCAGTTACCGTAGCCTCTAAACTTGTAACATATTCAGTATCACTCTCGCGATACCGCTTTGATGCGCCCTACCTCTCTTTAAACATCCAGACCAAGAAAAACAGACATGTGCATGCACACAAATGTTTGTATTGTGTGGGAATCGAACCCACGAGAGTTGGCGTCATTCACGACTGAGCCACCGAGCTCGTCAAAATACAACTATGCGAAAGAGTTTGTTTGTTTGGTTGGAAGCGCTAATCTCTGGAACCACCAGATTTGAATAATTATTTCTGCATTTGATAGCCCAATTCTCGAGGAATATTGTTGTATCTATGTAGCGAGTTGTTGCGGAAGTGACCTTTTTTATAAACAAGCATACGACCTACCTGATTTTAAATGAATGGTGGCCATGGTATATGAACTTACAAGTTTACAATACCTTAAGTATCGCCCACGCGTTACCACCTTTGCTGCTGACACAACAACTCCTTACGAGCTACGAGGTAACCTCACTCACTCGCAGTAACACAACAAACCTCCAGCGAGTTGTTACTTAGGTGCTGTCAGGCGGGCTAGTTTAATGCGCCCTACCTCTTTTTAGGGTTCCGTACCCACAGGGTAAAACGGAACCCTATTACTGAGACTCCGCTGTCCGTCCGTCCGTCTGTCACCAGGCTGTATCTCATGAACCGTGATAGAGAGTTGAAATTTTCACAGATGATGTATTTCTGTTGCCGCTATAACAACAAATACAAAAAATAGAATAAAGTAAATATTTAAGGGGGTTCCCATACAACAAACATGATTTTTAGGGTTCCGTGCCCAAAGGGTAAAACGGAACCCTATTACTGAGGCTCCGCTATAGAATAAATTAAATATTTAAAGGGGCTCCAATACAACAAACGTGATTTTTTTGACGTTTTTATAGATAATGGTATGGAACCCTTCGTCCGCGAGTCCGACTCGCACTTGGCCAATTTTTTATTACCTGCATTATATTTAAGAGAGGTAGGGCGCATCGAAGCAACCCGACTGGGGATGTACCTCCACCTCACAAAGCCGCAGCCAAATAACAACCCTCTGAGTGTTGTGTTACTGCGTGTGAGTGAGGTCACCAGTAAGCTCATAAGGAGTTGCTGTGTTAGCAGCAGAGGTAGCATCGGGCGAGTGATACATGTATTGCAATCGTTCATGGGCTACGGTAACCGCTTTACATCAGGCTTGTACGCCTCCCGACGTTGTATAAAAAAAAATATTACAGGACGCGGGGTGTGCACTTTTGGTGTCGCCAACTACTTTTATATTGTATCCCCTTATAGATTTTGATTTCATTCAAAACCTATTATGAGTACATCGTTAATGACCGTGTACCAAATTGCAGTATTCTCTAGTTCCACATAAGATAGGTACTTCGAGTAACATATTATTTGTTATGTACTTAGGGAGTTAAAATGTGAGTCCATCTGTTGAGTATCAGTTTCGGATGCACTTGTCAGCTTTCGGGAGGATGTGGTTCGTTGAGACGCCATTTTGCATCCGCACCTCTATAGCTAGTGATGCCCCAAGTAGAAAAGATATCGATGTAAGTGACGAGTACAATATAAAAATACAAAGGGCCCTGTCCGTGAAATACCTCATCAATGTACAAGATTACCTGCAAAACGCCAGTGTGGTTAAAGTGACAAATTTCAGCGATAAGTGTAGTATCGTACTATAACGTCAATATGTCATGAAACAATTCAAAATTGCGCGAATTATTGACGACTTATCCGTAAAGGAAACATAAATTCTCAGTTTGATGGTGACGATGAACATTCTTTATTGTACCCACAGTTTTTAGGGTTCCGTACCCAAAGGGTAAAACGGAACCCTATTACTGAGGCTCCGCTGTCCGTCCGTCCGTCCGTCTGTCACCAGGCTGTATCTCATGAACTGTGATAGTTAGACAGTTGAAATTTTCACAGATGATGTATTTCTGTTGCCGCTATAACAACAAATACTAAAAAATAGAATAAAACATACAACAAACGTGATTTTTTTGCTCATTTTATCTCAATATTGATAATGGCAATAGGTAGACGCTTGAAATATTCACAGAATATTTAGTTATATATTCACTTTGAGAATAAATAATTAAATTAAAATAAAACAAATATTTAAGGTGGGCTCCCATACAACAAACGTGATTTTTTTGCTGTTTTTATAGATAATGGTGCGGAACCCTTCGTGCGCGAGTCCGACTCGCACTTGGCCGATTTTTTACTTATTTTGTAACCGCAAGTCGGCATTGATGCTAAATTGCTATGCTAAATATTACATTCGAAATGCGTGCTAAATATTTTTGAAAAACATACCTACGTACACATATCTTCACGTCCCTTGCAGGGTAGGCAGAGAGAACCATGGGGCACGTGACTCGGTCTTTACACATCTAACTCGTTTTAACATTCATACACCTTTTCATGCACGCTCGGCGGTTCCTGACACCATCTTCTGATAACACACGACCAATTTGGTCGTGATAGTTTTGGTCTTCCTCGACTTACATCCTTCTATTTTCGCGTTGTGTATCTATTTTGATATTTTTTTTTTCTTGCATTCTTTCTACATCCGAGTCAACAAAGCATGATTTTCTTATATAAATACCTGTAGGTCTCTCTCTTTGAGACTTGCGTCACCCCGTTCCCCTGGGGTGATCGCTTCAGATGAAGCTTTTGTAGCCCTCCCGGCTAAAGGCAGTCCCAGGGGGTGTTTTAGTCGGTGGAAATCCGACATAATCAGTTCGTTCGCACGAAATGGTATCTTTAAAAGATTTCACCTCCTCCCTCCCGTTTTCCGGAGGGTGCCCCTCACGGTGGGTTGGACCTTCCTTTGTGGGTCTTCAACATTCTTGGCGGAAATCAAAAAAAAAAATCTCTTTGAGACCAATTCTCTTTCTTACACCTTATCATTGTGTGAACTTATTATTGCGTAACGCTCACACCTCGACGGTGTTTATTTTACTTTCCTGTTCTCTCCATCAAATCTACCTCTCGCTTCCATGCATTAGCGCCGAATTTTTGCTGCCAAGAAGTTTTCCAAACGCTCCATTCACATTAATCCCAGCCCTCGCTGACCTCTCCATATCATCCCTGGTAAAAGTGCAACCAAGACATATAATCTCATTTACTTGTTCCAAAGCTGCACCATCGACAGTAATTCTTACGTTCTTTAAGTTTTAAGTCTTTGTAAATTATTTTTTCTGTATTGTATCTGTGACGGATATAAATATAAATAAATATAAATATTGTCGGACAAATTGCACAGCGCCATCTAGCCCCAAAGTAAGCGAAGCTTGTGTTATGGGTACTAGACGACTGATAAACATACGTAAATACATTTTTTTTTTGTAAATACATACTTATTATACATAGAAAATACCCAGACCAAGACAAACAGACTTGTTCATGCACACAAATGTTTGTATTGTGTGGGAATCGAACCCACGAGCGTTGGTGTCAAAGTAGCGTAACAACGCGTTTCACCACTGCGCCACCGACCTCGACAAATATGTCTGTACTTTACTTACTTTATAATTATATGTATTATTTTTTGTTCCAGAATACCAAAGAAATAACCAAATACCTCTTAAGTACCTTTGAAGCCGCATAAAACTTTACATTAAGGTATGTGTAATGTTATGATATAGTTTACTTTTACCTTTCGCGGAACAAATTCCTATAATTTGTAATGTACCGTTTCATTTTATGTCATTGTCTGTGACACTACTTTGATGGTAAAGGAGAATAATCTCTGCCTAATGTCATCATTATGCGAGCCGGCGTACTCTACAAGGAGAGACTTTAAATTTACACTTACATCTAAACTACGTTTGACCACGCTTCTATTTATAAATAAATATTGCCTAACAAAATACACAGCGCAATCTAGCCCCAAAGTAAGCGAAGCTTGTGTTGTAAGTACACTAGATAACTGATAAACGTACGTAAATGCATTTTTTTTTGTAAATACATACTTATAATGCATAGAAATCACATATTATGCGCACAAATATTTGCCCTGTGTGGGAACCGAACCCACGAGCGTTGAAGTCACTACGCCACTGAACTCGTCAATTAGTATGTATCAATATATGATATTAAATCGATAATCTGTCGAATCTTGTCATATATCGTGCAGCACTAGCTCAGCGGCGCGTGCGCAACGTTATTGACTGAACACTCCTGCCCCCCGTTTAAATTTAGAACGCATTGCCGCTTCCGCGCATCGGTTGACAGTTACATTACTATGGGAATGTGACTTTAAACTTGCACTGGTAGATAGGTATAATTGACTGGGAGCGGCAGAACACAATGCAAGTCTCCGCAGTACGTTCATAACATTGCGCAGAACACAATTTTAACGAATAACTAGAAGTAGAACACAATAGGCATAAGTATTGTTAACTTCCGAGATGCATTGGGTGCATACTGTAAATATGCTGCTAGATAAGATACGATAAAATAAAGATTTATTTGTAGCAGATAACTCAACAAGTTGCCCAAAGGCATATGCAGACATAACTGAACAAGTTGCACAAAGGCATATGCAGAACCAAGTGGTAGTGTTCTGCGCCCTATACATCTTCACTCTCAGACCAATAAAAAAGGGTCTACACTTTACATTAATCATGATAACCTTCTCTTTTTCTTCCTAGAGTTATCCCGTTTCCTAATCCATCAGGATTGAAGGGTCCACTACATAAGCCTAAAGGTTTGACGAAGATAATGATTTTACATGGAGTGACTGCCGCCAGACCTAAGAAGAGGTCCGATTTTTCTCAATTACAGCATCAGTGGAAAATCAGACCTTTTCTTAGGTCTACCGAAATATAATTTTGAACGTGCGGGATTCCTCACGATGTTTTCCATCACCACCGAGCAAGTGATAATTACAAATATGTATATAAATCCGAAAACACGAACTTAGTGGTACATAACAGGATTCGAACCGGGCACTTGTTGCTCAATAGGCCGGTTCCTTATCCACTGGGCTATCACCGCTCTTGAAGAGCTTGTACAAGACAATCACTTATGTGCATGAATGTCTACATTATGATAATGTCACAGGAAAAACTTGCAATAATTACATATTAACTATAGTTAATATTGCATTTTATAAGTTGCATAGGAATAAACAATTATATAATACATCTTTGTCCACTTCCACTAAACAAATAAAACAAATAAATAAAAACATAGTGATTTAATTATGTAGTCATTTACAAAATTTCCAAGTACAATACAGTACCTACACTATCTTGTACTGGAGCCTCACCAAGCACGTGTATTGCAGTGATGTAAAGAGGCAGTGAATGTTGTCTATGACATAAAGTTATGTATGATATATCGTCTAATATCTTACATTTTAGTCATGCATTTTGAGAATCAATCAATGGTTGCAAATTATGGGACCAAATTTTAAATATCAGGAAATTGTTCAGATAGGTACGGTTTCATTTTCTCTTCAATTAAATTCTCCAGATAGTTTTTGTAAATTAAGAATGCAGTAAACAAAATCGCTTGATTTTTAATCTATAATCAGACCCTCACTCCATATAATTAGGTCCTCTCCTCACCCCACCTCAGGCCAATCATACGTCTGGTCAGAATGAAAACAATTAGATTATTCTGTTATATAAACTTAGAATAACGGGAGGCATATCCTCTTCAAATCCTTACGCTTAGCCGCCAGTTCTAATGAATTGACGAGCTCGGTGGCTCAGTCGTGAATGACGCGGCTTTGACACCAACGCTCGTGGGTTCGATTCCTACACAAGGCGAACATTTTACTTTACACAAGGCACAAATGTTTTAAGAGTGGTAGGGCGCATCAAAGCTGCATGTGAGTGAGGTCACCAGTAAGCTCTCAAGGAGTTGCTGTGTTAACAGCTGAGGAGGCATCGCGCGAGTGATAATTAATTTATCGCAAGCGTTAATGAGCTACGGTATCCGCTTTACATCAGGTGGGCGAGGATGCTTGTATGCCTCCCGACGTAGTATAAAAAAAAAGAATTAGGAAAGCAGGATAACGCTAAGAAAAATAATTATACTATTTCGCTAGCAAAGTATTCTACTATAGGAGTCTTACTTCGTACAGGATAGAGCAGTCGCCGACCCAAAGTCTATAAAATGGTATAAATAGGGCGCCATAACTTTCCCTGTGAGAGTAAAAGTGCATTCTGCAGCGGATGCGCTGCGTTTATATTTTTATTGCAGTTCTCCCTGCCGGCGCCGCAGACTGTGACCATCGCTGTTCACTGTTACCTTTTAATTACTGCACCGGGCAGCACAGTGGGCCGATTCTACTAAAAACTGCAACTGCACTGCAGCGCGGCGTGTGTCAAAATGCGTACATTTTGACGTTTCGGTATTCTGTTAAACGATCTGACAGCAGCGACGTTGCAGGAATGTTGCAGTAAATGAATCGCTATTCTGTTAAAAAACCTGCACTGCAACTGCACGTTTCCTGCAATATAATCGTATTCTGATAAATTGTTTTGACATTTGTATACCGGTGACAGACGTTTTGAAGGAGTTTACTTGCAGTTTTGTTAACGTTACTCTTGAGCAACTTTTGCGAAGTGAAATTAATATTCTGAGGCGGTGAATTATATTTGCTTTGTTTTGGGAGATGTTTGTGGATAAAAATAATTAAGTAAAGCTTCTTTTCGGTTAGAAATACCTCCACTCCGGCAACCAAGGTTAATAGTAAAACTATAGGAGTCAACATTAAATAAAAATTCAGTTTTATTAGATTGAAATATGGCAACATTTCAGGTTTTAAGTAGTTTACTTGCAGGATACGCACAGTTGCAGTGCCGTTGCAGTGCAGCATACGCGCAGTTCCAGCGCAGTTGCAGTGCAGGATATTTTAGTAGAATACACCTATCGGCACTGCACTATTCCTGCACGACTCAAGTGACAGGCGTAAACGTGCAATTGCAGTTATTTAGCAGAATTGGCCCACAGTACTCACATTCTACAGACACTAAGTTATATATAAGGGAGAGCACTAGGGAATGGAAGAAATAAAGCTATTCCTCATTTATTTTTTACCTATTCAGCATGAAGGAGATGTGATGATAAAGATTTTACGTAGTAACTCCATTCACCGCAATGGATCGGGGAGTAAAGTAGAATGCTCAGCTCTTATTGGTTAATTCTCGGAACTAATACAGAATTTATTTTTTTAGGTCCTTATTAGCGTTCTCATTGTCTTTTTCACGGCTGATCAGGAACACCGTTCCTATATGAAATCTATATGTTTGTCTGTGTGTGTGTGTGTCGCTTTTTTTCGAATACTCGAATTTTGAGTTCAGTTTCGGATTCAGCATAAAAAAGTAGGATAGGAATGTTCAGGAACACCGTTCCTATCTCTTAAGGAACACGGTCAAAATGGCCAAAAAATAAAAAAAAATTGAATTGTTATATAATTGACGAACCAGGTGTTCCTCTGGTAATGCAAGCTTGCGCATTCTCAACTGGTTTTATATATGACCTAGGTTCGGTTAAGTGTGACCAATAAGTTTTTCGCAATGGAATGAACCCGATGGCAACGTTAAAATACGAACAAACAAGCACACAAAAGTTTGTTTTTAGCCTATCATCTTCTTCTTCTTAGCGTCAACCCCTTTCCTAATCCATTAGGATTGGCGAGGTCCGCAACCTGTCCCTAACGATGTGGCGGAGATACTGATTTTTACATGAAGCAACTGCAGTCAGACCTCCACAACCCAGAGGAAAAACCAGATCATTCTTAAGTAACACATCTTTCGAAATATAATTTCTTGGATGTGTTTCCTCACGATGTTTTCCTTCATCGCCGAGATAGTGATAATTACAAATTATAAATATGTACATAAATCCGAAAATACGAATTTAATGGTACATGCTGGGATTCGAACCTGTGACCTGTTGGTCACAAAGCCGGTTCTTTATCCACTAGAAGACTGTGACTACTCTCTGTCTTTAGTCTAGCATATAGACTGGAATAATCAATAAGTTCGTACAAAATACAATTAAAATGTCCAAAACACATTTAAATATAGACTCACAATATGAATAATTAGTCATAAATAGCTAATAGGTACATTGATTACTTACTCACCGTGTCCCTGTTATGAATATAAAAAGTAATAAATAATATATTTGAACAGAATGAACTACAAATAATCATTCATTCAGACCAACATCTATTGTACACATTTGCACCTATGTATCTGATGTATAACTTAAACATGTTTAAGCAAATAAATTATCTTATCTTAACAACCTTCTAGAGAGTTGTTATTTAGCGGCGGTTTTCTGTAAGGTGTAAGTACTTCCCCAGACGGCTCTTTTGATGTGCGCTACCTCTCTTAAATCCTCACGATTTATTCCTTCACGATTCATCGATTCCTCCACAGTACAAACATTTGTGTGGATAAACATGTCAGTTTGTCTTTCTCTGGGTATTTTTAAGAGAGGTAGGGCGCATCAAAGCAACCTATACCATCCACCTCACAGAAGACTACATCCAAATAACAACTCCCATGGATTAGTAGTATTCCTACGAATGAGTGAGGTTACCAGTAATTTGCTGAAAAAAACACTTATGTTAGCAAACCTAACACGCAACCGATGCTTCGGTTAGGCTTAGACTGCGGTAACCATGTCACATAAGGTGGGCCGTATGCTAGTTTGCCTCTCGAAGTTGTATAAAAAAAGAGTTACAGCAGCCTGTAGTCACATACTAAGTCGATACTAATTTGTTACATAGCTCAACACTGCTTGCTTTGTTTATGCTAAATTTGTACTACATTCTTGCTATAAGTATGTAGTTTTGTGTTTTATATTATAGGAAAGCAATGCAAATGCAAAGCAATGCAGCGTGGTGTTGTGTACAGCTAAGTGTACGTCGAACTCTACACTTGGACCTTAGTTCTGTTCTTCTATCACACATAATAAGAGTTACAATCGCACTTTCAGTGTTATGTGTGATCTACTCTAAGCTGAATAAAATATGTTTTTGTTTCTTTCTTTTCTTTCTTAGTCGCGAGGTAAATTCGACTACTAGGTGTTTACAAAAATCTCCGCATTTATTATTATATGTATATTCAAGATCGCCTCAGATAGGTGTGGTACGCTCCAATCTACCACAATCATAGTCAAAAGTTTTAGGAAAATATAGATGAGCATTTCCACTTACTTTACCAAATTTATTTTTCCTTACTTCTAGCAAATTTGGTAGAAATGCTAGCATTCCCCAAAATTAGCGGCGTAACGCTTGTAGACCGCACGATGATGACATTCGAAACAAAGTTGGTCTGAAAGATAGTGTCGGTGTCAAAATTGGAAGAGGCATGTCTCATGTCATGCAGGAAGAAAGTATTACGAAATAGATATACAAAGCGAAAGTAGAAGGACGTAGGAGCCGAGGAAGGCCATAAAATTATCTACCATAAACAAATTCACAGTGTTTTATCAGAAGGTCAGGAGCCGACCTTCTGATAAAACACTGTGATAGAAACCGGCGAGCGTGCATGAGATGAGCTATGAATGTTAAAGAAGTGAGTGAGGTGTGTAAGGACCGAGTCATTTACCTTCCAATTCCCCGAGCCTACCACGCAAGATATTTGGCGTGAAGTTAGATAGACCTTTTTTTTCTGATGACACTTAAACTCGTCATTTTTTTTTTATACTACGTCGGAAGACATACAAGCATACGGCCCACCTGATGTAAAGCGGCTACCGTAGCCTATTAACGCTTGCGATATATTAAATATCACTCGCGCGATGCCTCCTCTGCTGACTGAGGTGGAGGTACCTCCCCAGTGCGCCCTACCTCTCTTAAAAACTACTCTCAATGACTAACAAATAAAATTAAAGACAAACATTAGAGAAGAAAGTACAAAAGTGTTTTGTCTTTGCATATTTATATATAGATAAATATGTAAACGACAATGGATTCCCCGGCCGCGTTATCACAGCGAGTGGCTGCGCGTGAAGATCGCTGATACAGAGCCCTGCCGCACACCGCCCTTCATGAATATTGATGTGTGTGCGGCGCGCCTATTCTGATACTTTCAGTTTTACTTCGTAGTCATATTTTTTTAGGGCGTATCAAAGCAGCCCGTCCGAGGATGTACCTCCACCTCACAGAAAACCGCAGCCAAATGTGTTCCTGCGTGTAAGTGAGGTCACCAGTAAGCTCCCAAGGAGTTGCTGTGTAAGCAGCAGAGGAGGCATAGCGCGAGTGATACTTAATATATCTCAAGCGTTAATAGGCTACGGTACCCGCTTTACATCAGGTGGGCCGTATGCTTGCATGCCTCCCGACGTAGTATAAAAAAAAGCGGCCAAGTGAGAGTCGGAGTCGCACACGAAGGGTTCCGTACCATTATCTATAAAAACGGCAAGAACATCACGTTGGTTGTATGGGAGCCCCCCTTAAAAAAATTTTTTTTTTAATTTAATTATTTGTTCTTAAAGTCAATATATAACTAAATATTCTGTGAATATTTCAAGCGTCTACCTGTTGCCGTTATCAATATCGAGCAAAAATGAGCAAAAGAAAACACGTTTCTTGTATGGGAGCCCCCTTAAATATTTATTTTATTCTATTTTTAGTATTTGTTGTTATAGCGGCATCAGAAATACATCATCTGCGAAAATTTCAACTGTCTAACTATTACAGTTCATGAGATACAGCCTGGTGACAGACGGACGGACGGACAGCGGAGCCTCAGTAATAGGGTTCCGTTTTACCGTTTGGGTACGGAACCCTAAAAACACACGCTCAATAAAAGATTACCTATTGTATAACGGGTTGTGTTCTGAGGAGTTGTTCGACTATATGCCAACAGCTTCGTTTTACAATCTCACAGTTCGCCGACGGCTGGGAGTTCATCCTCCTGCACTGGAACCGCAATGGTCGCGTACTGTGCGGTTCCAGAGAAGTTTTCTACCAGGAACTATTCAGTTGCGGAATGAGCTGCCTGCCGAGGTTTTCCCAAGGTACTACAGTATGGGGGTCTTCAAGAAAGCCGTGAAGTTAGCAACGTTTTTACAGGGTTGGCAACGCCAGAGTGACACCCATGGTGTTGTAAATGTCCATAGGCTGTAACTGCTTACCATCAGGCAGGCCATACGCTTGTTTGCCACCTTAGTGGTATAAAACCTCATCTTTTGTTTAAGTAATAAGTGTTACATTAATTAATATATATATATATATATTCTATGCATACAAACTGACGGACCACTTGATGTAAAGTGACTACCGCTTGTAATATAGGAAGTAATGATAGCCCCGAGCAGTGATAACCCAGTGGATAAGGCCCAGCCTACTGAGCGACAGGTCCCTAGTTCGAATCCTGACATGTACCACTAAATTCGTGTTTTCGTATTGCTCGGAGGTGATAGTGAAAACATCGTGAGGAAACCCGCACGGCCAAGAAATTCTATTTCCATAGAGCATAGACGTGTGGCCTAACCTAAGAAAGGTCTGGTCTTCATTATTATTTCTTCTTTGTGGCGTTCTTGGTGTTCTCGCTAATGACAACGCTTTTATTATTTTAGCTCAGCGTGTTCTCAAGTCAGGCCCGAGCTTAGTATGTGGGTAGGCTTAGTATGTGGGCAGGCTTAGTATGTGGGCAGGCTTAGTATATGGGCAGGCTTAGTATGTGGGCAGGCTTAGTATGTGGGCAGGCTTAGTATGTGGGCAGGCTTAGTATGTGGGCAGGCTTAGTATGTGGGCAGGCTTAGTATGTGGGCAGGCTTAGTATGTGGGCAGGCTTAGTATGTGACTCTGCATTGGTCTGGTGTTCCCTCGGGGCTGTGGAGGTCTGACGGCAGTCGCTCCGTGTAAAAACCAGTATCATTGTCAAATCCTTAGGCTAAGGTAGCGGACCCCGGCGATCCTAATGGCTTAGGATAGGGTAGATAGGGACGTTAGCTAACGCTAGGAAGAAGAAATATAGGAAGTAATGCTTGCGCGTTGGGACCCTGCTGCTAACACAGCAATTCGTTAGGAGCTTATTGGCGACCGCCTCACAGGATCACTTGTTGTGTTCCTGAGAGTGGGTTTGTCCTGTGATGGAATCTAACCCTAACTCTCCACCGCCGGTCAAAAAATATTGACCTATAGAGCTTTATACTTTTATTTTTGTAGGATATTTATGATATACGTACGATTTTCACTATCACTTTGTTTCTGATTCAAAATAAAGTTAGCTTATGGATTTAGAATGGCTGATCTAATCTAAAAAAAAAACATTTTTTATACTGCATCAGAAGGCATACAAGTATACGGCCCACCATCATGTAATATAAATAATAATGTAGCCTATTAATGCCTGTAATATATTAACTATCACTCACGCGATGCCTCCTCTGCTGTTTACGCAGCAACTCCTTAGGAGCTCACCGGTGACCTCGCCCACAAGCAGGAACATAACAACCCTCTAATTTCTTCCTTGTCAGCTCGGCTTCTAAGGTCGTGTTTGATGTTGGATAGCCTATAACCTTCCTAAAGAATTGGGCTATCAAATGCAAAAGATTGTTTCAAATCAGACTGAAAGTTTCGGAGAATAGCACATTCAAACAAACCGTTCCATTTTATATATTAGAATAGAATATAGAAGAAGATTGGAGGAAGTAAAAGAACGATAAACACTCTTCCAATTTTGTATTAGTTACGATTATAATAAAAACATAAGTTCAGAATAAGGCTGTTATGTTTACGAACGAACAAACAGCCTATGCCCGAATGTGTGGCCACGCATTTAAAATAACAAAATACAATGCATGTTCGTTACGTGTTACGGAGTGTTTCTCCCTTTGAGTACCGTCTAATTGCCCGAAAGACGCGTTTATATTAATGTCTAGGCGTTTTACATTGAAAAATTAGTCGGGAATAGAAATGGCGTCATTTGTGGTGGCTTTTAAAGTTACTTTTTTCCATAGAAAGCATCCTTTAAACAAAGGGTTGTTAATATTCTTATTCGAAAGAACAAACTTTATATAAAGTATGGTGCCGACGACGGCTATAATTTTGAGATAGACCACGTAATCAAAAACAGATAATTATTTTTCTTAGTGAAAAATAAAATAACAAGAAACATATTTGTAGATACTCTATTTAACTTAATATAATGAGAACCCACATATCAAGTCAGTTTTATTTTACTCTTTCCTTTTTATTTCAATCTCCTTCCTATCTCTTATGTCTACACAAAATATCTAAATTTAAAAATACTTTTGAATATTTCTTTAACCAATTCTAGTAGATGTGTAAAGATGAAGACGAAAAAATTCGCATTTGACTCCCCCGCGCATAGTTTCCATTATTCTTCTTTCAATACATTTTTCCAAACTAGAGAAATCAATAAGTGAAGCACGCTCTTCAAGTTTCTGGTCTGTAATTAGTGCTAGTAATTAGATTACAAGTATTAACATCATATATAAACTTAATTCAATGCTTTAGTCACTGCACCCACCTTAAAGAGATATAGAGAGGTAGGGCACGCAGACCATGTGGAGACGTACCTCCACCCCATTGAAAACCACAGTTTAAAGAGGGCTGTCTTGTGAGTGAGTTAGATTACCAAGTTCCTAAGGACATTTTCTGCGTTGCAAGCGTGCATAAGCTACGGTAAACACTGTACATCAGGTGGGCATATGCTTGGATGTTACCCAGCGTTGTATAAAAAAAATTACTGACGCATCTTCAATACTGTCCTCACCGCGTCCATTCGTGTCACTTTGCACACCCATCTCAACCTTGTCATCTCGGTATTCTGTTAGCAACATTGAATTATTATGTACTAGAACAGACACCGCGAACCAAATGTTTGCGCCATGCCGATCGGCAACAACTCATTGCTGTACTAACATAGTAAGATGCTTTTCACTTTTTTGTCGCGAGAAAAATACCCCTTAGAAGCAATTTAATACTGTATCTTCTAATGTTTGGGATAGACATCCAAATTATTTCAGCGCTGCAGCGGACATTAGTTTTAGTTATTATTAATAAAAATAGAGCAAGACTTCTACTTAGGATAGCACCTCTAGTATATATTAACTCAATGGTTAGCAATGACAAATGCAACGATATAGTCAATTGAGCTAATAATAAAATACAATATAGGTCATTCAGTACATTTTTTATTGGACATGGTTATTCTTAGACAAGTGTAATGCACTTCATTTTATCCTACTGTTTTCCGTTAGTTGAATAGATTGTTTAACCTGATTGACCGTTTTATATTTTGCTTAGCCATTTCTACTATACCATTTGGGATACAAACATTCATTTGACTCGATTTGAAGAATATAGAACCGGGTCCTTTGAAACCATTATATATTTTCAAAGGAGATGGTTATTCTTAGCATATGTCCCTTTATTTTTTGTCATATATGTTTGTCTCAGGAACGAATCGACCGATTTTGATAATAGAAACTATGTTCTGTATGTATGTATGTATGTATGTATATCTTCACGCCAAGTCCCTTGCGGGGTAGGCAGAGAGAACCGAGCGCCATAAGACGCGGTCCTTGCATACTTCACTCGCTTCTGTGACATTCATAGCTCTTTTCATGCACGCTCGCCGGTTCCTGGGGCTTCTGACATCACCTTCTGATAAAACACGACCAATTTGGTCATGGTAGGTTAGTCTCGGCCTTCCTCGGCTCCTACATCCTTCCACTTTTGCATTGTATATCTGTTTCGTCATTCTTTCGTCCCGCATTCTTTCTACATGTCCGAACCAACGGAGCATGCCCTTTCTTATCTTGACACCGACACTCTCTTTTAGACCAACTCTTTCTCTCACGTCTTCATTACGAACGCGGTCAGCAAGCGTTATGCCACAAATTTTGCGCAATGCTCGCATCTCGACCGCATTTATTCTACTTTCATGCTCTCTCTGCCATACCCAGCTCTCGCTTCCATAAGTTAGCGTTGGTATTAGCACCGCGTTGTGTACAGCTAGCTGTGCCTTCTGGCTTAGATTTCGGCAGCCTAGAAGTTTACCCAACGCTCCATTCACCCTATTCCCGGCACTCACTCGTCTCTCCACATCAGCGGTGTACCTTCCATTGCTGCTAAAAGCACTTCCAAGATATACAATCTCATTCACTTGCTCCAACACTACATCATCAACCATAATTCTAGTGTTCGTTCTGGTTGTCTCTCTTTCAAATACCATTATCTTGGTTTTCTTCGCATTCAATTGTAAGCCTTTCTTCATACAATCATCTTTCATTGTTGTAACTAGTGTTTGCAGTTCGGATGGTGATTCTGCTATTAATGCCGCATCGTCTGCATAAAGCAGGCAGTTGACCACTGAGTCACCCATTCGCATTCCCACATTCATATTTCTTATTCTCTGAAGACAACTGTCCAGATACAGGATGAACAGCCGAGCCGACAGCACACATCCCTGTCTGACACCAATGTTGACATCAAACCAGGGCGACAAGCTGCCGTCCACCCGCACACATGCTGAACAATCCTCATAAGTGGATTGCACAGCACGGAGTAGGTCACCGTCAACCCCATATCCGGGCAAAATGTTCCAGAGATTCTTTCGCACGACTCTATCAAATGCTTTCTCAAAGTCCACAAAACCGCAGAAAACCTTCTGGTCCAAAGCCAGATGCTTCTCTACGATGTTGCGGAGTGAAAAAACTTGATCCGTACATCCTCTGCCGCTTCGAAATCCACCCTGTGCTTCCCAAAGCATTCCATCGGATTTCACCCTCATTCTTCTTTCAATGATTTTTCCATACACTTTAGCTGCTAAGCTGATCAAACTGATGGCCCTATAGTTGGCGCAGTCCATACGTGAGCCCTTGCCTTTATACAAGGGCACGATGACTGCGCGTCTCCAATCGCTCGGAACCCTTCCGGATCTCCAGCATAATTTGCTCAAAAACCAGAAGGCGTCCCTAACGCAGGTACCACCTAGCTTGATCATCTCAGCTGTTACCATATCGATTCCCGCTGACTTTCCATCTTTCAAACTTCGTATCGACCATTCAATCTCATCCATAGTAATGTCTTCATGGTACGCTGGCACTGCCGAGTCAATCACAGACTCATTCACAATGCCAGCGTCATGGACATAATCATACATTTCTCTAAAATATTCACTCCTCCACACTAACTATGTTCTGATACGGCGTGTTTGATCCTATATGAATTTGGGGAAGAATTAGTAATTGATTCTATCTCTTATCTCCATAGGGACCAAGAACAGCTGCGTAGCTGTCTCGTCTGGTCCCAGCCCATCCATTCAAATCTTCACACATAATCGCCTTTTCACTCCCTTCAGCTAAATCCAGGACATCTCTCACAGCCTCCCAAAACTTCTCTAGTTCTTGAGCACACTCATTTTTGGTTGAGTGGGACCCGTATCGCAGTAGTGGGATGAGTGTAGATTGGTGTAGCAAAGTAGCCCGACTGAGGATGTACCTCCATCTCATAGAAAACTGCAGCCAAATAACAATTTCCTGGTGAGTTGTTGTGTGAGTGAACTTCTAAGGATTTGCTGTATTAGCAACAAAGGTGGCGCGTGATACTTAATGTATTGCACGCATTCATATGCTACTGTAACAACTTTAGATCAGGTGGGCCGTATGTTTGTAAGCCTCCCGACGTATATAGAATTGAAATATTGTATATAGAAAAAATACATACATACATACATTCGTTCGACGTATACAATGACCCCCCAAAAGAATAATCCACTAAAATCGTGCATTAGTCATATTTCTGAGGCACCTTCCGACCTACCTATTCGAGGGAGGTGGTGAGCTCTCATGAGTAGCCTTTCGGCCGGCCGTACGAGTTATGTCAGACTTACTGACTTAACAACACCTACTGACTACGTTTAGACGGGAACTGGAACTACCAGTCGGATTGATAGCCCACTTATTGAGGAAGGTTTTAGAGAGCCGAGGAAAAATAAAGAAAGTAAAAAAACACAGGTTCATATACCGGGATTTTATGCCGTGTGGCCTCGGCGTAACAATGAGCCACTCCATCTCAACCCGTGGGTGTCGTAAAAGGCGACTATAATAAGGGAATTATCCAGAAGATGGATTGCGGCGTTCCCTTATTATATTACCTATATTTAAATAATTTACAATACAATACACTTTATTGCACCAAAAGAAAAATATATATAAAAAAAACAACAATTAAAAAAGTACAAGGACGGTTTTATCGCGATGCGATCTCTTCCAGACAACCTTAGGGTACAGGAAGTGAAGGTAGGGCGGCGCAGAGCATAACTCAAAGGAAATAACATATTACATAAATACCGGCTGAAATAGACATAAATAAATACATATAATATTTATGTATAATAAATATAAACATATAATATACAGAAATAAACACATACACACAAATTTATCAAAATTATACATACAATGAATATGCACACAGTAAATAAGACTGAGGGGAGAAGCAAGAAAAATTATGCTGATTACGAAAGATAGTGAAGTTTGAGAAGATGTTTGAAGGATCGAAGTGATCACGCAGGGTACGACCATGCGAATCGCTATGAAAGAAAAAACATTATTTTAAATAGGTTGGGGTAGTAGGATCAAAGAGGATGGAGTAAATAAGGGAAAGGCTGTGCCAGTTGCGACAAAGTCTTATATGGAGCCACTTGAGTTGAAAACGAAATTCAGAAACATGGTCATATTTACGAAGCCCAAATATAAACCGTATGCAAAAGTTTTGAAGGCGCTCAAGCTTATTTAATTGCTCTTCGGTGATATCTAGGTTACAGGAATCAGCATAATCGAGGATAGGAAGGAACAAGGATTGTGCTAGTGTAATTTTAGTATCTACTGGTAGAATATTTCGTAACCTTCTAAGGGAACCAGCCGCAGCAAACAATTTCCTACTAACTTCGGCAATCTGCGCTGACCAAGACAATGAATTATCAAAAATGATTCCCAAAATTTTCACTTTGTCGCTAAACTTTATTGGTGTGTCGTCAAACATAACATAAGGGATATTATTCCAGACAATTTTTGATATGCAACGTGAACTAGATACCTATAATAATGGTTTGCGATTTTGAAGGGTTGACCAAGAGACTTTAATTTACTGTGGTTGCCAACCTGCCAACTATGGCGTGGCAACTATGGCGAAAACCCTCTCAAACTAAGACGACAAAAAGACGGCCCCTGTCGCCATACCGGGATACGCTCAAAGTCGCGGGCTGCAGTTAGTTACATTATATATCAACTGGCAAAAGATAACATACATAAGTACATAACGATACATAACGTGCACGTGTAAGATTTCAAATGTTTCGCAACCGTTTAGCTGTAATCCGCTAGTTAAACAATCTAACGGTAACTTGGCTCACTACTAACTATGCTAATCTCTACGTTAATACATGTTAATTCAAAGAGAACACTTCCATTCAGTCTAGTGCAAGAATCTGTATCACACCGAAGTGAGTAGTGGTAATTGTTATATTTGAAAACACATGCAATCATTATCAAAAATATTAAGGAACGCAGCCCCTCATTCGATTATTTAATCTTTATTCAACTACTATTTTTCGACCTCCGTTGTGCAGATCGACGCTAATAGGTTCGATTTCCACACAGGATAAATATTTGTATGCGTGAACACGTCTGTTTATTTTTGGCTGCGTGTTTTTAAGAGACGTAGGGCGCATCACAGCAGCCCGTCTAGGGATGTACCTCCACCCCACAGAAAATCGCAGCCAAATAGCTCCCTGAAGGTATGTTCCTGCAAGTGAGCGAAGTTTCCAGTAAGATTAAGTTACCAGTTGCTTTGTAGCAGAGTCTCTTAAGTAATCTCTGGAGCAAGCAGTGGCTAAATTACCCATGGAAACAGTGCGTAAACCCATAGATTCGTGAGCAGACAGATTAAAGTCCTATATAAAAGCCAAAGGTGACCATTTCGAATAGAATCATTTTTTTTATTTCTTGCTGAAACTTCCATAAAAATGTACATATAAGTTTTATTAAATATCAATAAATGCATATTCATAGTGTGAGTGTGGTGGAACCGGCGAGCGTGCATGAAAAGAGCTATGAATATTAAAGAAGCGAGTGATGAGGCGCTCTATTCTTACTGCCAACCCCGCAAAGGGCATGGCGTATACGTATAAAAGATAGTAGAATAGGGCAATGTATTATTAACTATCATTGTCTTTGAACTCTTGGCATTAAACAGACGCATTTGACATCTTATTTCAGCGGCCATACATTATCACATCCATTCACCCCATCAACATGACATGCAAATATTCTCGCCTCGGTTCATTAATGGCGGTACCGGGAACCCTCAATCGACACGCGGTGTTTACCTTTGGCCAGAACTTGAATACACGAATGTTTACCAAACATCCGATTCACCGCATTGCATACTGGTATTTGTGTGGCTTAATATTTTTTTATACAACGTCGGGATGCATGCAAGCATACGGCCCACCTGATGTAAAAGCGGTTACCGTAGCCTATAAACACTTACAATACATTAAGTATCACTCGCGCGATGCCACGTCTGCTGCTAACACACCCACTCCTTAGGAGCTAACTGGTGACCTCACTCACACGCAGGAACACAATAACCCTATAATTATTTAAAGAGAGGTAGGGTGCATCAAAGCAGGCCGTCTGGGGAAGTACCTCCACCTCACAGAAAACCGCAGCCAAATAACAACTCCCTAGAGGGTTGTTGTGTTCCTGCGTGTGAGTGAGGTCACCAGTAAGCTCCTAGGGAGTTGCTGTGTAAGCAGCAGAGGAGGCATCGCGCGAGTGATACTTAATGTCACTACAACGTAGCTCATCTTGAATCAGAAGCATTGATACTCTTGGATTTTCTTCGTCTTGGAATACAACATTACGAGCAGCCAAAGTCAAATCGACCATTTTCTTACTTCTGCTCATTTTGCACCAAAACAATTATGAGAATGACACAAATTATGTATCGATGTATCGATATTAAGCATAAATAATATACAAAACAGGTAGTGTAGCCGACACAACTGTAGTTTATCAACTCCTTATGACTAATAACTTGAGTTATGAAATGAACCCATTCTTAAAACTATGGAGGTAGATTAATAAATCAGTGTAATTAAATTTGAGCGCATTTGTAAACAAACTGTGAAGTTTACGATACCAGAATGTCATCAAAGGGCTTGTAACTAATCATAACAAAACTTTGTTTAACGTTTGAGCTGTAATAAGAGTGTTTTAAGGTTTTTTTTTGTCAAAGAATGTAGGTACCTCTATTATCATGGCACATATAATTTTTAATCATCATCGATATATTAATACGTGAAGCAAAAACTTTGTACCCCTTTTTACCAAAATTACGCGAACGGAGGAGTATGAAATATGGCACAGTTAAACTTTATATGGAGACGAAGTGCAGAAAGCAATTTTTTTTATAATAATGCTTGGAAAATACATACATTATGTTAATAACAAAAACATTACATTCGTCGAGCTCGGTGGCACAGTGGCGAAACGCGTTCTTACACTACTTTGACACCAACGCTCGTGGGTTCGATTCCCACACAGTACAAACATTTGTGTGCATGAACATGTCTGTTTGTTGAACCTGACGTTTCGAACGCTTTGCAGCGTCCGTGGTCGCAGGAAGTTCTTCCTGGTCTTCCTGCGACCACGGACGCTGCAAAGCGTTCGAAACGTCAGGTTCAACAAAATAAATAAAATACGCGATACTTCCGTTAAAAATTGTTTAATTCAATGTGTAACAATCGCGAAAACCTAAGACAATACTATGTCTGTTTGTCTTGGTCTGGGTATTTTCTATGTATAATAAGTATGTATTTACAAAAAAAAAATGTATTCACGTATGTTTATCAGTTGTCTAGTACCCATAACACAAGCTTCGCTTACTTTGGGGCTAGATGGCGCTGTGTAATTTGTCCGACAATATTTATTTATTTATTATTACACACACTACCACACGTTTGACATACAAATACATAAATACTCAAATATATACTTACTCTTTTGTTTATGATTAAAGTCTGTGGTCAAACTGAGAAGAGATTAATGTTATTGGTCTATAATTCATTCATTCACAAAATATACAATATTATTTAAAGACTCTTTAGCGATAATCTATAATCTCAGTGCGACTGTTTGATCACTGTCTGTTTTTTTTATTTATTTGTTTATACAACGTCAGGAGGCATTCAAGCATACAGCCCACCTGATGTAAAGCAGTTACCGTAGCCTATTAACACTTGTAATATAGTGAGTATCACTCGCGCGATGCCTCCTCTGCTGCTTACACAGCAACTCCTTAGGAGCTTGCTGGTGACCCTCACTTACACACAGGAACAGAACAACTCTCTAGGGAGTTGTTATTTGGCCGCGGTTTTCCGTGAGGTGGAGGTACTTCCCCAGACGGGTTGCTTTGATGCGCCCTACCTCTCTTTAAACATCCAGACCAAGACAAACAGATATGTTCATGCACACAAATGTTTGTCTTGTGTGGGAATCGAACCCACGAGCGTTGGCGTCAAAGTCACGTCATTCACTGTATTTGACATTGACAGATTTTAATTATCAACATTTTGTATTTCAATCTGAAAAGTTTTATTTTGTGTAATTTAGTATGTATTTTTAACACATATTATGCATATTTTTTATATTTTTGCACTTGTTCTCCATATTACATACTTTAATTATGCCAAATATCATACTCCTCCGAGCGCCCAATATTCTTAAAAAGGGGTACAGAACAGAGCTTTTCCTTCATGTATTAACATATAGTTATTAAGCACAAATATCTATTGGACAAACTATGACATTATCACAATTTTGATTATTTTTGACATTCAGTAAGTCTACGGACAAATAATATTATAGACCAATAATATTAATCTCTTGTGACCTATCTTTGCGTTTGTGTGTCAAACGCATGGTAGTGTATGTAATGCTTTTTTATTAATTTAATGTATTGTCCAAAAAAGAAATAGCTTTCTGCACTTCTTAACCTTATAAACTTTAACTGTGTCAAATTTCAAATTCTTTCGTTCGCGTAATTTTCGTAAAAAGGGGTACAAAGTTTATTCTTCACGTATTGATCATTACTATTCACATAAAACTTAGCTCACAATTGATCGAATGCTTCCAATCTGAATAAAACGCATTGTAGATTCATTCGCTCCTTTAGAATCTTTTTAAGTTTAACTAGCCTTAGTATTAAACCATTATCTCTTAAGTATTTGTCTCTAACGAAGTTGTTATTTAGAGTAAACGTTATGTGGAAATAAAGAACAGTTAGGAATACTGGAAAACGTACAAGTCCAAGACATTTGGGTGACTTTTCAAGTCATTTATACAACGACGGGTTACATACAAGCATACGGCCTACTTGATGTAAAGCAGTTACCTTTGAACGTTGCAATGCATTTAATATCACTCGCGCAATGCTGCTAACACAGAATTTCCTTAGGAGCTTAGTGGGAGTTGTTATTTTGGCTCGCTTTTCTGTGAAATGGATGTATTTCCCCAGACGGGCTACTTTGATGCGCCATACCTCTATTAAGTGTTTTTAACTAACCAATTCTGAAAGGAATCGGACGTGGTTTCCCCTTCTAAATAACTTCTGCGAATGAATTATTTTAAATTCACAGACTTATTATAACTATAAAATTATTGTTTTCCATTTCTATAAGACCAATATTTCTTCTATGATTGTCACGAATTTTAAATTAAATTACCAATAGTTATAAGGTTAAATTTTGGTTAACACTTCGGACTCAATTGATAGATAAATAAATCACTCACCCTTCAGTTTCAGCACATTGATATTTGGTCTATTTGGTCGTCAAGTATGCGTCTAGTTACTCGATAGCCGCCTTTAATAACGCTTTTAGGATATATTATCTATATCCGTCCAAACGGTTTCAGCATACCCTTTTTAAATTTTATCACTATATTTTTAATTCTAACTATTTTTGAGTTTTACAATCATAATTTTTTTTATTTCACGGAACAGCCATCTTACCCTTCGAAGTATGTATCTCTATAATAAAACCTAAGAATTTTGCAGTATAAATATTTATGACGTCCATATGGTCTGCATGTAGTGCGCAATTGCTTCTATTGTAGGAATAAGCAAGGCCACGAATTCATAAACACAGCACACTGACGCATGCATAATGCACTTGCAGCGACCTTCGATTTGTTCTATCGGCGATAAGGCGGGTTTATTGTTAATGTATTTATATATTAATTATATTTGAACCAGAAAATAAATTTTAAATATATTAGACAATTTTGTAAGAATAACTGGTTGGTTAGATAATTCAACACACACGTCGTAGAAATTCTAGCCTTATCTGGTACGAGGCCTGCAATAAGAACAGCTTGTTCTCGAATGTAGAATTAGAATCTTTACAGTATTTTGGTGTCAATGTTAATCAAACTTCAATTCATTTTAATCAATAATAAATACTGGTTGCGTCGTATAGGGTTCGAATTTGTTAAGTTATTAAATGAAACTTGCTTTATTCAGTTTAAAGTTTTCTAATAAGCTACGCTTTTGGTTTTGTTTTTTCTAAATACATAAAAATGATGGTTGTCCTACGTTATAAATAAATATACGTTATAAATGCGACTTATAGTTGTCCATGGGCGAAACATGGAAACTCTAAGTTATTTCCGCCAGACTTCCAACGACTGGCCTTGTGATTTGTTTACGGTCATCACAAAGGCCAGACGCACGGGGCATTTTAGCCGCTTAAAATCGAATGGCAAGTCCGGTGGAATCATCGGGATACGAAGCATCAAAACAACCTCTTCTTTACACGAGTATTTTCCCTTGATAATCGTTGCCTCGACGACGCTACAAATTATATTTCTCCCAGCCAGTCTCGTTCCATTCCATAGTCGAAATTGATTGATGTTACGCAACATGACAACTGAGCCTACCTTTAATTGTAAAAGGAGGCTCAATTGTCACGTTGTGAGGTGATGATCCAGGCAATTCCAGCAAATTCATAAATTCTGTAGAATAGTTAACTTCCTCATCCTGGTTAATAACTGTGTCGACTAATTTAAATGAAAACAAGTATCTGAAATTTTGTATGGTCGCGTTGAGATCATCGACATCTTTATCTTTCGTCGTCAATATTGCTCGCCCGCATTTTCTGTCATTCTTTTGAGAGTCGGTTCGAACATACCAATACAATTATTAACATAATCCGTCGCCCGCTGGTCATCTGTGCGGTTTGCACGTAAGGTAGCTCGTCGCACATGTGACTGACTTCGATGACCTATGCCACCTCTTCTCCGCGGCATTTTAACGAATTCTATAAAACAGCACGTAATTGCTTCCACAGTCACTCAAATCAATTTTACCTTGAGAATTTTAAAACTTTGAAATCCTCAAACTGAGTCCCCGTGTCACGCTAAAATTTTTATTTATGCACTACAAAGTAATTATTGGTAAATAGAATGACACATCACAATAAATGTAACTCAAAATCAAAATAAAGGTAGAACCAGCAATGGGTAGTGCTGTGCTCCGCCATATCAGACCTTTCTGTAGTGGTGGGGCATGGCAGGACGTCTTGCTCTAAGTATCCGTCTGGGGATGTAGTTCCACCTTACAGAAGACCGCAGCTGTTTATGCACGATGGCAGTTTATAAGAACTTCTAATAAAACGTGACTAATTTGATCGTTTTTTTTTTCTATCACTATTAGCAGTGATAGACTGCTAATCTGCATTATGACGTGTGCGTACTTAAATCATTATCAATAGACTGGTATGCAATTTGATCTAACCTGCTTTGTCTGCTTCTGCCTGTAACTGTTAAAAGTTGTACGTGTAGCATGTTATTCTAACGATTTATGTCTACAGCGCCTGAGGATGCCTCGTGGAGAGGCGAAACACGTGTCGCAGCGACGACCAGGCCAGTCGTGGCAGCGACGGTGGTAGGGGCATGCGGTTTCTGTTCCAGATGGCGGACGACCGCAGCAGCCGAGGCAGAGACTACCAGAGCAGCCATGGCAGCGTCGGCATGTTGCATCTACTAACAGTAGTGGGTAGACGCTAGGCCGCATGAACTAATTGGTGGCAAAAGTACACAAAGCAGATCAAATTGCATGTAAATTTGACTTTCGTAAAATAACGCCTGAATCTATTAACTATTAAACCTATATTGGCAATATTTCCAGTGGAATTTCTTTTCTTCAATGGTAATTTAAAAAATTCAAGTAAATAAAAAAACAATAATTATAATTATTTATAATTAATAAAATACAATAAGATTTTGTTTGAAAAAATGTAAGACATATCTAAGGGCAGTAAAGGGCCACGATTAGTCTAATAAATTCTGTCTCTTTCAAGTGTTCCAACACTATAATCTATCTATCTATAACTTCACGCCAAATCCCTTGCGGGGTAGGCAGAGAGAACCGAGCGCCATGTGACTCGATCCTTACATATCTCACTCGCTTCTTTAACATTCATTGCTCTTCTCATGCACACTATAATCATCAACTTTATTCCTTGTGTTCGTTCTAATTTCTCTTTGAAATATAAATAATAAAGCTATAAGCCACCAAATTCGCTAGAGGATGATAGACTAAGACTACTAATTATCAAGTAATTCTTATGGTGTCTGCGCATGCACATTTGTATTCATATCAAGTCAGTTAATAGGCATCATCAGGCTATTGTGTCATTTAACCTCCGAGCCGATATGAGGAGCTCTTGTATTTTCTCTTATTAATTAAAAGACACAAAATCTTTATTTGTTATTAGATTAATCATTAGGCCTTCACTACCCTTGGACATGTCCTACATTATTCAAACAAAACCTTATTGTATTTTATTCATTATGCATTATTATAATTTTTCTTTCTTTTCAATTTAATAGCATTTCCCAAAAACCTTTGGTAAAGAAGAAATGCCGAAAGAAACTTTGCTATTGATAATGATTTAAATATCACATAATGCAAATTAGCAGTGACAGGTAAGTGAATAAGAAACCATCCTGCCATGCAATTCAGTAAGAGCAAACATCCTTACATCCTCGGAAACATCGGCTGTTATAGCCTTGAACACAAAATTGCAATTCCTTAGTGTCGCTTTTCATGGTTGTGCGACACTAGCGCCGCAAGGCTGCGTTTGGAATTGGAATTCTACAAGGCAAACAGCCTTGCGTACGCTTACAGCCTTATAGAATACCAAATAAAAAGCCGTGATCGCAGTAGACGATGTCAAAGCTGTGACATCTGTGATCACAGCGACGCACACAGCCATTACGAGTCGCTTAGAGAATTGCATGGCAGCCCGTCTGGTCATCTCCACCTCACAGAAAACCGCAGCCAAATAACTCCCTAGAAGGTTGTTGTGTTCCTGCGTGTGAGTGAGGTCACCAGTAAGCTCCCAAGGAGTTGGTGTGTAAGCAGCAGAGGAGGCATCGCGCGAGTGATACTTAATATACCGCGTTAATAGGCTAGGGTACCCGCTTTACATTAAGTGGGACGTATGCTTGTACGCCTCCTGACGTAGTATAAAAAAAACTGTTCAAATTATAACCACTAAATTCGTGTTTTTGGATTTATGTCCATATTTGTAATTATCAGTCTTAAATAGTCTTCTTACCTAGCGTTATCCCATTTCCCAATCCATTAGGATTGACGAGTCCGTTACCATTGCCTAAGGATTTGGCGAAGATACTGATTTTTACATGGAGCGACTGCCGACAGATCTCCATAATCCAGATGTAAAACCAGCCCTATGTTAGGTAAGGCCACACTTTTTTCGAAATATAGTTACTTGTATACGCGCGGGTTTCCTCACGATGATTTCCTTCACCGCCGAACAAATGACAATCACAAATATAAATACATTTTTTTTTTATACATTTTATTTTATAAGCGGTTACTGTAGCCTATGAACACCTATAATACATTATGTATCATTCGCGCGATGCCTCCTCTGCTGCTAACACAGCAGCTCCTTAGGAGCTTACTAGTGACCTCACTCACACGCAGGAACACAACAACTTTCTAGGGAGTTATTTGGCTGCGGTTTTCTGTGAGGTGGAGGTACTACCCCAGACGGGCTGATTTGATACGCCCTACTCGTTCGCATTTCGACAGCGTTTATCCTACTTTCATGCCTAGGGACCAGCACTGCATTGTGTATAGCGAGTTGTGCCTTCTGGCTTAAGTTTTTACTTCCAAGAAGTTTTCCCAACGCTCCATTCACACTATTCCCAGCACTAACTGGTCTTTGCACATCAGCGGTGTACCTACCATCCCTGCTGAAAGCGCATCCAAGATATACAATCTTATCCACTTATTATATAACTACAAGTAATATAATACGTAATATAACGTATAACTATAAGTATATTATACTATAATACTCGTATAAAGTGCAAATATCTATTAGAGAAACTATGACATTATCATAATTATGATTACTTTTGACATTCAGTAACACTATAGATAAATAATATTACAGACTAATAATATTAATCTCTTTCAGTTTAACCCACAGATTTCAACCATAAACAAAAGTACTTTCGACAATCAGAAAAACTATAGACAAATTCTATTATAGACCAATAATATTACACAAAAGAATATTTAAAATTTACAACAACCGAATATAAAAGCTTCACTTTTGAAAATATAACGGGCATTTTAAAAACCGATAACCATCAGGACGTAGTTGTGTGTGCAGTCTATAGACCACCTTCTTCTCATTACCGTAAAGGGTTATTTGTTAGGGAACTGGGTAAGTACGTATCAAGTTTTGATTTGAAGCACAACGCGTTACTCATCGGCGATATAAATATAGACTTGAAGAACATGTCATCACATACAAACTCGTATTTAGAAACACTGAGTGATAGCGGACTGATGTGTGGAATCTCAGAGTACACCAGAATTGAGACTAAATTAAATATGATTACTAAATGTTGTATTGACCACATATTCGCTCGTTTCCCCACATTATGTCCGTACTCAGCAGCAATCGATGTTGTACTGGCCGATCATAGGGGCATTATGTTTCCTGTGTTTGCGACAGCCTATTAACTCGGCGAAAACAGGCCGTCTCCAAAACATATGTAAATTTCGAAATATTAACTAATGAATTAAATAAAATTAAATGGACACAGACCGATGATATGAGGTGCCCCAAACAAATTTATCATTTTATTCGTAATTCTATTAATAATGCACAGAACCAGGCTAGTGTGACACACAACTATAAAAGAAATCACAAATTATATCGGGCTCCCTGGATGAATGATATTATTAATAAATTGTGTATAAAACGTAACAAACTTTATAATAAATGGAAAAAAACCCCATGGACCTTGAAATAAAACTGGAATATAATAAAATACGTAATAAAATTCACAAAATTTTGGAAAAGAATAGGAATGCATATTATTTGTCCAATATAAAAGATAACTATAGTAATATAAAAAAAATATATCAAATTGTCAATCGAATGTTGGGCCGCATAACATTGTCTGTCGACCAAGCCATCATTAGAGCTTTTGAGTCGCAAGGAATCTCTTCTAAAGATATGGCAGATGGTTTCGCAAATTGTTTTGATGAAGAAGTAAAAAAAATAGTTCTGAATTGTAAAACACAAATGTTAGACGAAAATATGTACCGGACGCCTGCAAATATTAGCATTCGTTTTCAAAAAGCCACAGGTAACAAAATTGACAATATCATTAAAAATTAAAACCTAACAAAGCTCCAGGTATGGACGACATTAAAATTTCTGATATTATGTTAGTAAAATGTGGCATTTCAGGAGCTATAGCGAATCTTATCAACTGTAGTGTCATATCAGGTGATTATCCTGACGAATTAAAAAAGGGCTGCGTTAGGCCAATTTTTAAAAAAGGACAGCGAAATAACTTTTGTAATTATCGTCCTATCACAATTCTCTCTAGTATAAACAAAATTGTTGAAAAGTATATTTGTAGTCAAATTCATAAGTACTATAGAGAAAACGATATTATACATGAAAATCAATTTGGTTTTCAGCAAGGAAAAGGTACGACCGACGTTCTTTCTAAGTTCACAGACCATGTTAACGAGTGTCTAAACGAAAGAAAACACGTTCTGGCGCTTTTCATTGATTTTTCACGTGCATTTGATACTCTCAACCATAAATTGTTAATAAATAAATTAGATGATTGTGGTATACGTGGTCCGCTATCAAAATGGTTTGAAAGCTACCTCTCAAATCGTACTTTTTCTGTAAAAATCGCAAAAGCTGTCAGTAACATTGTTACCGTTTCTGCGGGCACTGCACAGGGGTCGGTCGCAGGGCCATTACATTTCCTGTCTTATGTCAACGATATGAAAAACTGCGTGAAACGGAGTACCTGTTACCAATATGTATACATACTTAAACAATATATATAGATTACAATTAAAAATACTAAAGTCGATTGTATCCACTCAAGTTAAATTACAATATCAGAATGATAATTTGAGTCTTTTTAAACACTGTAAAATTTTACCAATTCACCAAAAAATACACTATACTATGTTAAAAGAAAATTATTTTAATCTTGACTTTCATCGTAAAGTGGAATGCGCTGTATTCACACGAGCAATAGCACAAAACCGGCTGCAAACATCACGCGCCACCAACGTGTACGGCGAGAGAACGACGCGTTACATTGTACCGCGCTTAATTAATAAACTACCACCTGATTTAAATAAAAATCTTGTTAGGAATAATATAAAATATAAATTAAAAAAGTACTTTTTAGACAATTTAAGTAGTCAAACAATTTAATTTCACTTAAGAACTTGAAAACAAACTATTTATACTACATGATTATTGTTATTATCTGCAATAAAATAAATCTTAATTAAATTATAATTCATATTTACCGTATACTTAGTTGCTTATTGTATGTGTATGTATTATTTATGTTACTCACTTATATCCTAATATATGTCTTCGAACGTACTTGCCCGGTCACCAATGAATCTCATTGTTGTAGTTAAGTACTCACTATTCTATAGTATTCTTATTTTACATTGTATCATTGCATTTGCGTCAAACCTCAGTGGTTTATAAAATGCATTAATATTGTTTTTATAAAATGTTTATGTAAACTGGTATAATAAATAAATAAATAAAAATATTAATCTTTTCTCAGTTTAACTACAGACTGTAACCATAAACAAAAGAGTAGGTATATATTTGCGTATAAATATTGTGTGTAAAACGCATGGTTAGTGTGTTTTTGTTTTTCTTTATTAATTTATTGTATTTTCCAAGTATTATTATAAAAAATTATAGCTTTCTGCACTTGTTCTCCATATAAACTTTACCTCTGTATATTGCTGTAGTAATGTAGAAATATGGGACTGGATGAAGAAAAGCATAGAAAGTGTAAGGTAAGCGATCTGCAGATATAGCTGTTGATGAGAAACATGCTGCCGTAACAGGCTTTTATTGTAGAGCTATTGTTCTATTATATACCTTTAGAGCTAAAGCCGAATGCACCTGCCGGTTGGCGAGCATTATCCTAGTTGAAATACAAGTGGAATAGTACGGCAGTGGTGCCAAGAAACTATTCTTATTGAATAAAATATCAATTACATAAGTCTCACTGAGTGACTCACGTGTTGGTTTAAGAGTAGCATTACGAACCACTCCGTCACCGTTAAATCACTCCCCCGACAACGTCAATGTTGACTGGCAGAAGTAGTTTAGCGATAAGACCGCTTGTTTATTATTCATTTGTAATTATTTGTCATATGTTTACATAAGTTATTAAAAAAAAGAGGTCGATTGGACTCCGAGTGTGAAGTACGTCAGCGCAGCGATCTCTCCTGAGCGAGCCAGTATTAGCGCATTACGATGAGAGGCGTGAGTTGACACTGTCGGTAGATAGTAGCGGGTACGGGTTGGGCGCGGTGCTCTGGCGCACAAGGATGCTGCCGCCGCCGACCGTATCATTGCCCCCGAACGCAACTATAGAGGCGCTTGCTATTTTAATCGCCGCCACGACCCCAGTTCATGTTCGGGAGAAGGTTCACTTTACGCACGGATCATCAAACGTCGATATATAGGTATCTTTGGGGCACAGTAAAGAATTCCACAAACGGTAACCAGCCGCTTGTTGAAGAGAGCGGTGCTTCTGGCCACTTGTGAGCCCAATAGAGTGTTGGCAACCATCGGTTGCTACGGATAGAAGTCGCTGATTTGACTCCGAAGGCCGCGCGCCGACCTCTTCTGTCTAGTTGTGGTGGGAACAAACGTGACGTGTTGGTGGGAAAGGAACGCCGGCGCACCGCGTAAGCTAGGGGCCGATGGACGCGGCCCACTTTTGGTTTGGAGCGTCGAGCGGTTCAGATCGGCACGTTTCTCTTTTGCTGCACTTGATTGTTATATATGTATAGATTTTGGAACACATGTTATTAATTAAATACTTAGTAGTGATTCTTATAACGGAGTTTTTTTACGGACACGGTTCCTCACATTATTAAGTTGTAGTTAACTAGAGCTCGTTGGATCGGCAGAAAATGGTCCGGCCGACGCTTTGTCAAGTTGTTGTTGTAACCTTAGCAGGGAGAAGTGTAACATCGGCTACATTAATTATATTTTCTACGGTGGTGTTTAAGTACTCCAATAAACAGTTTGTTACATATTGCCTTTGATTGACGTCTAAGAAGACTTAATTTACGTACGAGACCTTTACCCCTTTTTAACTGTATGAACTCGGAACGGAGGCTAGTAATTTTACTATTTTAATACCAAGGATCGTGAATTTCCACTCACGAAAAACATTCGTGTGCATGACCTTCACTGTTCGTCTTTGTCTGCGCGCTAAGTTGGAATATATAGTACTTTATGGGGTTGTTAAGTACATTCGTCACAAAGTTAATTCGTCACATTTTTGTATTTCGCCAAAGTACATTCGCCACTTACATTAAAAAATATGCCTAAAATCATCACAAGTCTTCATTTTACATCATATTTGCATAAAATACTGCTAGCAATATCTGTACGAAAAAAATACTGCGACGAATTTATCTATCTATTATATATAACTTCACGCCAAATCTCTTGCGGGGTAGGCAGAGAGAGCCGAGCGCCACGTGACACGATCCTTACATACGTCACTCGCTTCTTTAACATTCATTGCTCTTTTCATGCACGCTCGCCGATTTCTAGGGCTCCTGACATCACCTTCTGATAGAACACGATCAATTTGATCATGGTAGGGAAGTCTTGGCCTTCCTCGGCTCCTACATCCTTCCACTTTTGCATTGTATATCTGCTTCAACATTCTTTCATCCTGCATTCTGTCTACATGTCCGAACCAACGGAGCATCGACGCTCTCTTTCAGAGCACCTCTGCTTCTAACCTCAGTTTACGAGGAAATACGAATTTGTAATAATCCAAATTACTATATGACGAATTTACTTCACAAAAATAAAACAGTGGCAAATTCACACATACTTTTCCCGTGACGAATTTACTTTGTGACCAATGTACAACAACCCATTTCATGTCTAATTTATCGGGAAATATTTATTATTGTTACTTATTTTAAGAAATTTCCAATGATGCATACCTACATGAAATTATAGCTATATGATAGTACAGTATTATGGGACATTAGCCTATAAAAAGACTATGTTTTACTAGGCGTTTTAGAGATTCACATGCCTTTTTTTAACTTAGTGCAACTTACAACTTGAAAAGAAAAAAATACAACTTACCGAATTTCTTGTGCGTAATCACAATTGTGTTAAAATATTACTAAGTACTTTAAATTTTTTGAAACGTTAAGTACACGGCGCGCGAATTAGCACGTGTATCGAGTGACCGCGCAACGACGACTATTCAGCTGATATAGACTTCATAGTCGTTACAGATAAACCTGACTGTAGCATTTTGGGACACCGTGTTCAGATTCATGTTGCTGTGCTTAGTGCCTCAAGGGGGCGGGCCGGGTATCGTGGAGAATTTTGGCAGTTTTTATCAGTTATCAGTGCTCGCCTAGTCATAAACTGCACGGTAGGGAAAAAAATTGTGACGATTCCAAACAAATGTAGCCATTTTTACGGAATAAAAAGATTTTGACTTTGAGAAGCATTTGGATATAGGCGAGAGAGTTACCTGCAGTTTTGTGGATGTTGAGAAAGCATTGGTCAGAGTTGTGCGAAAGGAACCATGAGACATATTACCGAGATATAGGATTGAAGGTGAACTCCTCCGTGCTGTGCAGTACACATACAGAAATTGCTTAATATGTGTCCCAATAGATGGGTAGCATGTCAACCTAGTTGATGTCAAAATTGCTGGCAAGCAGGGTTGCGTACTGTCTGACCGGCTTTTCATCTTGTATTTCGACAGTTTTTTTTATACAACGTCGGGAGGCATACAAGCATACGGCCCACCTGATATAAAGCGGTTACCGTAGCCTATAAACGCTTACAATACATTAAGTATCACTCTCGCAATCCCACGTCTGCTGTTAACACAGCAACTCTATAGTAGCTTACTGGTGACCGCATTCACACGCAGGAACACAACAACCCTCTAGAGAGTTGTTATTTGGCTGCGGTTTTCTGTGAGGTGGAGGTACTTCCCCAAAGGGGCTGTTTAATGCGCCCCACCTCTCTTAAAACACACAGACAAAGACAAATAGACATGTTACTGCACACAAATGTTTGTCCTGTGTGGGAATTGAACCCACGAGCGTTGGTGTCAAAGTACAGTAAAGTTACGCAGCGCGTTTCACCACTGCACCACCGAGCTCGTCAAAAGATAATTGTCTGCAGAGAATAAGGTAAACGAATGTAGGACATTGTGCATGCCGTATTATTAGCAGAGCCACCAAAGCTACAAACACTAGTCACAACAATGAGAGTATGAAGTATACGAGTATACGAGTGTATGAAGAAGGGCTTAGGTACCTACTACTAAATGCGAAAAAAACAAAGATAATGGTATTTGAATGAGAAGAAACCAGAACCAATGTAAGGATTACGATTGATTATGAAGTGTTGGAACAAGTGGATGAGATCGTATATCTTGTATGCGCTGTCAACAGGAAGGTACAGCGCTGACGTGGAAAGACGAGTCACTGCTGGGATTAAGGTGATGGAGCGTTGGGTTCACTTCTTCGCAGTAAAAGTTTGAGCCAGAATACACAGCTGAAAGTAGGATGAAAGTAGTCGGAATGCGAGGGTCGCGCAAAATTTGTGGTGTAACTCTCTAGTCTGTGTTATAGACCGCGTTTGCAATGACGATGTAAGAAACAGAGTTGGTCTAAAGACAGTGTCGGTGTTAAAATAAAAAGAGGCATGCTCCGTTGGTTCGAACATGTCAAATGAATGTACGAAGAAAGAATTAGAATGTATCTATTTTAGATCTTGCGTTGCTTCCCCTCGGGGGATGCCTCCGATGAAGTTTGAAAAGCCTACCCGGATAAAGGCAGTCCCCGTGTTTAGTCAGTAAGAGTCTGACATAACACGTACTTCCGTCCGTAAGCGTAATCATGAGAGTTCACCACCTCCCTCCCAACGGGTCTCGGAGGGTGGCACCACCTCCCAGAACATGACTAACGCACGATTTTAGTGGGTTAGTCCATTTTTTATGAGTCGTCGTTTGCGTCGGGCGTAATAAATAAAATATTTAAGATTCATAAACTAACGCTATTCGCCTGATCGCTATGAAAGTTGACATATTATTGTTAGTCATCGGTAGGGTTTATGGAGATAATTTTGTTGTAACTTTTGATGACCT
The DNA here is from genome assembly GCA_947507595.1 of Pyralis farinalis. Classification (NCBI taxonomy): domain Eukaryota; kingdom Metazoa; phylum Arthropoda; class Insecta; order Lepidoptera; family Pyralidae; genus Pyralis; species Pyralis farinalis. Next base: position 8,887,825 of record OX382258.1, on the reverse strand, counting down.
AGCCGCATACAGTTCACCTGTTGTGAATGTTCATAGGCACGCTCGTAATACAAGGAGTATCTTTAACTATTGGTAGGCTTGGTGCTAACACAGCAGCTCGCTAGGGGTATATTTACAATTTCATTGACTCGCAGGAACACAACAACCCTCCTGGGATTTGTTAATTAATTGTTACCTTCTGGAAGGTGAAGATGTTGCAATTTTAAATAGTCAGCTAGACTTCACTGCCGATTAGAAAAAAATGTTTATTAGGTCACGAAAATACCTATACTGACTTAATTTTAATGAAATTTTATACGATGATGGCACAATAGCCAGTAACGCTACTTTGTCACCTACACTCGTGTGTTCGATTCCCACAAGGACAAACATTTGTGTGCATGAACATTTATGTTTGTCTTGGTGTGGGTGTTTATTATGTATCATTAGTATGTATTTATAAAAAATATATATATTATGTTTGTCAGTAGTCTAGTACCCATAACACAAGCTTCGCTTACTTTCGTGCTGGATGGCGCTGTGTCATTTGTCCGACAATATTTATTACGTAGACTATGTTTTATATCCGAAGATCGAACTCCTCATCTACTGGCGATGCGGTGGGGGCGGCTAGCGTGTAATAATAACACGCGTTAACGCGAGTTCAACTCCCATCCACATTACTACCTATTTCTACTAATTTATTGATCCAACTGGTTTGTTTTATTAAATGTAAACCAGTACATCGAGCAGCTAGCATAGCATTTTAAGTTTTATTACGTACAGCATAAGAGCAAAGCGGAGGTCAAACACAAGTCAAGTCAAAGCTCGTGCACTTAGCTACCTACTGTGTGAAGCCGCATCGCTGTTTATTTGTTTCCTATTTATTTCTTATATATATTAATTAATCGTGTTCTATTAGAAAGTGATATCAGGAGTCTTAGAAACCGGCGGGCGTGCATGAAAAGAGCAATGAATGTTAAAGAAGCGAGTGAGGTATGCAAGGATCGAGTCACGTGGAACTTGGTTCTCACCATTTACCTCGCAAGGGATTTGGCGTAAAGATATACATAGATAGATTTATTTCTTACATAGTTAGACTTTATGCGTCTACTACCTGTGTATCGTCGATAATCACTTTAATAAATAATGCAATCTCATGCAATTAATTATACACACCTATATATCTGACGAACCATACTAGCGAACCCGTAAACTTATTTTTGATCTATGATCTTTGATAGGTCAAAAATTCTTGCGAGAGTATCCACCAGGCACCACAGCTTGATCTACCAGTGATAAGGGCGAACTTCTAGGGTTAAGTCATGACCTGAATATCAGTAATAAAATCAGCACAGATTAATGAGGATGCAAATGATATTGAAACCAATGTTCACTATCCGCTGATGCTATTGTTGGTATTCGCCACAACCCTAATTCGGATTCTATTTCATTCAACGCCACCATAAATCTGTGGTCTATAATTATAGTATCGTTTCAGTCCCTTAGTGTGCCAAGAATAATTGTCTCGGTCTGACCTTATAAACAACGGCACACAACAAAAATTCAAAAATTTCGCGTAATGTATGCACGCTTATGTTTTTTTGTAAGGAGGTTACTCCTTACGAGATAATCAGTAACCCCACTCACTCGCAAGAAAACAACAACACTCCAAGGAGTTGTCATTTAGCTGAGCTTTCGTGCGAGGCGGAGGTACTTCCACAGTAGGCTGATTTGATGCGCCCTACCTCTTAAGAACACCCAGGATAGATAAATATACATATTTATTCAAGCAAAAAAGCCTTGGTGTTAAAATAGCAATGCTAACCACTTCGCCGGGGTGCGTCAAATCACTCCCACCGACAAGGTCAAGCTTGTCTACCGATAAGACCGGACTGGGGGCAACCTCCTCCTTTCGAAATATCTTGCCAATAGCATGTAGTTAAGATACATGGGTTTTTCCCAACTTCCATGAATTTCAGACGGCATGGGAGCAATGAAGTCGACCACTCAAACAAATGAAAATAAAATCATTTACAACACAGTTTCGTTTGTTTTCTAAGAGTTAATTTGGAAAAAAAAATATCTTTACCCCTTTCAACTCTACGAACCATATGATCGAGTGGTCTGTAATGACTATTTTAACACCAAGGATAGTGAATTCGATTCCCAGTCAAGACGAACATATGTGTGTATGAACTTCTCTATTCGTCTCAGTCTGGTTGGTTAGTTGGGGTGTGCAGGTTTTCCAGAAATATATTATTTCTTATTTATACATATATATATATATATTATACAAACATAAATTTTTCAACTTAATGTAACTTAAAATGAAATAAAAAATGTAACTTACCGAATTTCTTGTCTACAAACACAACTGTTTTGCAATATTATATATATATATATTTTTATTATTTAAAGTACACCGCGGCGATTCGCACGCGCGAATACATCGACCGCGCACTGTCGACTGCCGTACAGCTGATTTTGACATGCGCGCGCAATTTCCAACTTTATGGCGACTCACGTGTTGTCTGCAATCCTCGGCATGCACCGAGCGTAGAGGAAAGATGTAATGGTTATTTTAAAACCAAGGGTGTTACACCAAGCCGGTATCATTCAGTATCTCGTAATGCTAATATAGGTTTTACTAAGTTTAAGTTAAACTCTAGTTAGTTCCCAAAGTGGTCCAGGGGTCCACCCTAGGGGTCCTCGGGAGACTCGACGGGAGTCTGCGTTGGTGTAGCTGCAGGGGGTCCACCGGAACCAGCTAAGTTTTGAAAGTGGTCCTGGTGGGAACCTTTGCCTAGCTGAATAACATGGTGATTGACCAGTATGTATAGTGTAAGTCAGAGGCAGTCACAAATCGCCACTAGTAGCAGTGTCTCTCACTACTCACATCACTAACAAACTGACAGCAGCAGCAACACAACATCGTACGTGACCGTGATTGTTCAGCACAAAAGTTCAAGAGTTGCCAAATGACTCACCAGCGTGTGTGTGGAAACTATGTGAAGTAGTATAGTCACATGACATGTACTCGTATGTATGTGTGGATATATTTAAGTCAGGTCCCTTGCGGGGAAGGCAGAGGGAACTGAACGCCACAAGACCCATTCCTTACACACCCTACTCGCTTATTTAACATTCATAGTTCTTTGGATATATAATTAATATAATATATACTTCGCAGAATAGTAGTAAGATAAGCGTATAATAAATAAATAGATAAATAAATATATTTATCTATTTATTTATTATACGCTTATCTTTGGCAAGCATGACGGCAATATCGTAATAAGTACTTCATGCGTCTCCTGTTATGTAATTGTATCGTTATCGTTTTCTCTACCTCAAGGTCTGAAGAGATCGCTTTGCGATAAGACCGCCTTTTGTGCTTTCATATTAATTTCAATAACAAAAATGTAACTGATAGCTGTCTGTACATTGAAGATATATGAGAAAAGCTATTATTAGGAGACTCTATTAACGTAATAGAATGATTGAATTAATTGAATTTTTGTATGTTTGTCTGTGCGTTCGTGCGCGCTAATCTTAGAAACTGCTTAACCGATTTGGGTGCGGTCTTCACTAATGCATTGTGATAAGCTTCACTTAACATCTAGTGTTTGTTTTATTTCAACCAATTAATAAATAAAAAAGTTATATCAATTTATTATTATCTCTGTAATTGTTAGGGGTTAAAGTATGAAATTTGTATTGAAAAAATAAAACTCGTATTTTCAATATATTTATTTAATCAAAATTTTTACCCTCATTATCTATACATAGTTGCCATCTAATCAGAAGTTTATTTACGCGTTTGCGACAGAACTCTGGGGATCTAGATCCGAGAAACTGTGTGAAAGCATTTTGTACTGCCTCCTGGGAAGATAATTTTTTTACCACGTTGAAAACTATCCAATTCACGAAAGAAATGATAGTCAGATGAAGCGAGGTCTGGCGAGTACGGAGGATAACGTATGGTTTCTAATTGCAACTCCTGTAGAGTCACAACGGTTTCGCGTGCAGCGTGAGGTCTTGCGTTATCATGAAGCAATAACGTAAAATCGATTCACGAGTCGGGGCTGTTTCACTGCCTGTTTCGCCATCATTGTTCGAAGTACGGCCAGTAAACATCTGCTGTTATTGCTGGATGAGACCTGTGAAAGCTATAGTGAATAACGTCATGAAGAGACCACCAAACATTTAACATACCATTTTATTGGTAAGCTTTGCTATAGGGCATTGTTGCGGCGTTTAACCTATGGTCAGCCATTGCAATTTTCCTTTACGGTTATCATAAATATTTCACCTTTCTTCACATGTCACAATTCGATCCAATATTCCTTCATTTCTGTACCGATTCAACAAGGCAACACTAGTTTCAACACGCGTTTCCTTCTCCTAATCAATCAAATCATGAGGCACCCATTTTTCATATTTTTTTAGCAGTTTTTTTCATACGTATTTTTCATATTAGACGAGCTCGGTGGCGCAGTGGTGGAACGCGCTGTTACGCTACTTTGACACCAACGCTAGTGGGTTCGATTCCCACACAGTACAAACATTTGTGTGCATGAACATGTCTGTTTGTCTTGGTCTGGGTATTTTCTATGTATAATAAGTATGTATTTACAAAAAAAAAATGTATTTACGTATGTTTATCAGTTGTCTAGTACCCATAACACAAGCTTCGCTTACTTTGGGGCTAGATGGCGCTGTGTAATTTGTCCGACAATATTTATTTATTTAATTATTTATTTATTATATTTTTTTATCTTATTCATTTGATGCCGCGAAAGCATCATAATAATAAAATATGAAAAATACGTATGAAAAAAACTGCAAACCAACGTCAGTCACCACCGATCGACCTCGATACACACTCGAAAGAATGTTATCAAGGCCGAAACTTATTACTGCCACTTTCTATTTTCTTACAAATTCTTCTTCTAAGCGCCTCCTAATTCATTAGGATTTGCGGGATCCGCTACCTAAGCTTAAGGATTTGGCGAAGATACTGATTGTTACATGGAGCGACCGTCGTCAGACCACGATAAACCAGAGGGAAGACCAGATCTATCTTAGTTTAGGTCACGTATCTTTCAAAATATAATTTCTAAAAACCCACACGTCCAGGGTTTCCTCACGATGTTTACCTTCATACTAAATATGTACATAAACCCGAAAACACGAATTTAGTGGTACATGCCCCGTTCAGGATTCGAACCGGAGACCAGTTGGCCAATAGGCGGGTTTCTTATCCACTGGGCTATCACTGCTCATATTTTTTACAAACTCATCAATTCCCGTGCGTCGGAAGTCGTGGACTAGCTATAAGAAATAATGTGTGTGACCCTTTTTGAACATACCAAATGCCTGCCCCTAAAAATGTAAAGACGGTATTTATAAACTAATGTCCACGCGGACACACAGCTATATAAAAATATAAATAAAATAACAAAACACCCAGACTTAGAAAGAAAAACACTCCGGCTCATCATCACACCACAGTATCTCCTAGAGAAGACCTCTCCTGTTAGTAAGATAAGATAACACTTTATTCATTTCACAAAAACACACACAATGAAAAATACACTACAACAGGATTACAATAAGGAACATTACAATATGAAGTGACGAGCTGTGTCGGCACCACGCTCCTCACAATGTCACTGCATTAAGTTAATAAGTTTTGGAACTACAAAGGTATACCTAATTGACATATCGACAGATAAACATACACAGGAAACATATACGTACCGACACAAATACACAATTAACATAGACATGATGTATATACGAGTATAAGGTAATTGGTGTAATATCATGTGTGTGCGGTGGGTAGGTGGAGCTGTGAAGCTCGCTGTCGCCCGTGTCTGGACTGACGCAGTATGGGGAGGGAAGTCTGGCAACATATATAAGGATAGTTCACCGGCGTTCTAAAATGGGCGAAATAAAAACTTTAGAACATATAATTGAAAGATGATGAATGGAAGAATGAAGTGCGGAATGGAAGAGAGTATGATGAATGAATGTGTTTATTTACAATAGAATATTTAAAAATTAAGCTTAAGAAATTAAAAGGTATATAAATAGTCTTGCCCATGGCAGGGGTGCACGATATTAAAAAAAAAAAAAATATCATGTGTGTCGTAGAGAAACGAAAGGGCTACAGCTCAGTGAATTACTTGCGTTAACGCAAGTCACTGGTTTTCAGCTATCACCCAGGAAGAATCGCGAGAGGCAAGCAAGAAGCTTCAAACTGGAAATGTATTGCAATTTAAACAGATAAGATTAATGACATTTAAGTAAACTTCATAGGCATATCATGCGAAAAAATATGGTGATCACGGTAAATATACAACAGAATGAAGCAGAATTGAAAATAATGAAGAAAAGTTAGTGCAGAGGACAAGATGATTAGGACAAACTCACTGCATCTAAATCCCAGCTACAAGCGCCGATCGAACCTCAAACCCTCCAGCAGCGTCAATTTTAATTGTTTTTTAAATGGATTTGGATGAGATTGTTCTTATTGGAGGAGGAATGTTGTTCCAGCACTTAGTAGCTTGGTGCCGGAAGCAGCCAGTGAAAGCAACGGTCCTATGATGATGATAGGCTAATGGTAGTCGTGTTAATCTTGTGACACCCGAACCATAATGATGATGGAATATAAAAAACTTAAGTTTATTAAAGAGGTATTCCGTTTTTTATACTTAATAAGATCAAACATTAGTAACAGAGAGCACTAAGCATCACACAACACGGTCCTTACACACCTCACTTGCTTAACTTTTTTAATGTTCGCTCGTTTTCTAGGGCTCTTGCGTCACCTTCTGATAAAACACCTACTAGCACTGGTCTGGGGAAGTACCTCCACCTCACAGAAACCTGCAGCCAAATAACAATTCCCTAGAGGATTGTTGTATATCTGCGTGTGAGTGAGGTCACAAATCTGAGGAATACATTTCTCTATTAGTGAATTGTAAATCAGAGTCATCTAAAGGTTGAGAAGGATACCAAGCCCCAGAAAGGACGGCTTCACGCCCCTAATCTAAAAAATGGGGACTGAATCCAGGAACCTCATGGACAGCAGTGTTAATAGCAAATTCTATTTTACTCAACCGCTCTGCCCAAGTGCGACGATCTTTTTGTACCTAAGATGCTATAGTTCTATAGATGTTTTTTTATTAACAATCTGAAAATCAGGAAACCTGTGAGGGCTACCTTTAACTCCATTAAATAAGTTAGAATGCCAAGAGCTATTCACAGGATTCGGAACTGAGTGAAGGCCTAAAGCATCAATTGCAACGGGCAACATTTGGATGTAGACGATGCCGTGATATTAGTAGAAACACTATCTGAACTGCAAACACTGGTCACAATAATGAAAGACGATTGTATGGCGTACAGCTACTATTAAATGCGAAGAAAACAAAGATAATGGTATTTTGAACAAGAAGAAACCAGAACTAATGTAAGGATTACGGTTGCTGATGAAGTGTTGGAACAAGTGGATGAGATTGTATATCTTGGAGGCGCTTTTAGCAGGTATGGAAGGTACACCGCAGATGTAGACAGCCGAGTGAGTGCTGGAAATAGTGTGAGTGGAGCGTTGGGAAAACTTCTTGGCAGTAAAAACTTGAGCTTGAGCCAGAAGGCACAGCTCGCTATACACAACGCGGTGCTGGTCCCAACGCCTACTTATGGAAGCGAGATCTGGGCATGGCAGCGAGAGCATGAAAGGAGAATAAACGTGGTCGAAATGCGAGCGTTGCGCAAAATTTGTGGCGTATCGCTTGTAAACCGTATTCGCAGTGATGATGTTAGAAACAGAGTTGGTCTGAAAGAGAAAATCGGTGTTAAAATGAGAAGAGGCATCCCCCGTTGGATCGGACATGTAGAAAGAATGCAGGATGAAAGAATGACGAAGCAGATATACAACGCAAAGTTGAAGGATGTAGGAGCCGAGGAAGGCCAAGTCTTACCTACCATGATCAAAATGATCGTGTTCTATGTGAAGGTCACGTTAGGAGCCTTAGAAACCGGCAAGCGTGCATAAGAAGAACAATGAATGTTAAATAAGAGAGTGAGGTGTGTAAGGATCGAGTCGCGTGGCGCTCGGTTCTCTCTGCCGCAAGGGATTTGGCGTGAAGTTATCGATTGATAGAGTTAATACTGAAAAATAATTTCGTAGAGGACGGTTAAGTCCACTAACGGCTCAATTACACTTGGCAGTATAATCGGTATTCGGGCGAACGACTACTCGAATTCAGGCACCCGATACATTAATTATACTGTTTTACCTGAATTCATATACCTACTGGAACTAAAGACCGGGCTAGATTGTTCGAAGACGGGCGTATCGACTCTGTTCAGACTCATTTTGTAAAAAGAGTGATGCTCATAACATAAATACTAGATATAAGCATAATCTTGCGTTACATCCAAGCCGTCTCTACAAAATAAGTAATTCTTTTATGGGGCAATGTATACGGTTCTATAACAAACTTCCCAGCAATATAAGAGAATTGTCAATAAACAAATTTAAAACTACCAGTAAAGCCAAATTGTGTAGCAGGGCATATTATAAAGTATCTGACTATATTAATGATAAAAATGCCTGGTATTGAGTCGATCCAATTATAATGTAATTAATAAATTATGTAAATTTGTTTGGATACCAAAAGAGGGATGCCTGAGTTTTTTGGCAGTATTTTTATCAGTGCTCACCTAGTCATGAACTGCACGGTAGGGAAAAAAATTGTGACGATTCCAAACAAATGTAGCCATTTTTACGAAATAAAAAGATTTTGACTTTGACTTCATTTTCACTTAGTTGTCTGACCGAATTCCACAGACTAGGGTAGAGATTTTTCTACTATGTAAATTCATATTCATACAAGACAATACTGTCATATTTAAACAAGACAGCAATTTATGCCAGCTTGAAATTACATAGAACAATTGCAATAAAGGCAAATACGTCTTTTGGTTTTGCACTGAACGTTTATTTTTCACAATTATATCTTAAAGCTTTGGCCTCCAAATGTAGAGAGTTTTCTAGTTAACTCTCGCAGCGATAACTCATTTTGTGGACTAAAACCTATATTGTGAAGTTCTTCCCCAACATTCACAGATTGATTTTTTTTCTATTATTATGCCTAAAATAGTTTAACAGTCTAAAGGTCTTCAGTATTTTTGCCGTTTTACTAGATTCAGTTTAGTGAAATGACGTATCACTGAAAGTATTTTGTCATATCACAAGACATTTTTTAATAAGACGCAAGAAAAAAAAAACGATATTTACGGTGATTTCGTGGTATTCCTAGGGATTTTGTGAAACACCCGGTATCTTCATTTCCCTGCGACATATATGAAAATAAGAAGAGAATTTACATACCAATAGAAAAATGCAGTATATCACGTTATCTTTTAAATGGGAATAATTTCCCCAATCCTTTTATAAATTTGATAATAGTAATGGCTAAATAGTTAATGACTATAATTAAAATAATTATTAAAAATACAGCACTTGTAACTGCCATGGAAACCAGTTCTATTTCCAGATACTCTATCCAGGGCATGTTATGTGCTGGTGAACGAAGATGTTGACCTCCGTGACGGAGGACATGCTCTGTCCACCACACGGCGCGCTGCAGTGGGGTCTGCGGTGAATCCAGGAGTTGGGCTTTAAGACGTCGTATGTTGACACGGTAGCTGTAATCACAAAACATTATCTTCATCACATGAATATCTATTGATGAAATAGATCTTTCAAAACAATCACCTTAAAATTGTATTGCAAGATGAAATCAGAAAACATAGGAAACTACATTGGTTAATAGTTGCAGGCGTTATTTTGAGAAGGTCATATTTACATGCAATTTGATCTAACCTGCTATGTGCGCTTCCGCCAATTAGTTCATGCGAACTAGCGCTGGCCGGCACCTACCCACAACAGTTAGTAGAGGCAACATGCCGCCGCTGCCATGGCTGTTCCAGTTGTCTCTGCCTCGGTCACGTGTTTCAGCACAGCAGAAATACCACTACCAGGGCAGTCATGGCAGTAACGGTAGCGGTGCGCTTTCTGTTTCAGATGGCGGGCAATCGCGAGGACGACCGCAGCAGCCGAGGCAGCGACAACTGGAGCAGGACCATGGCAACGACAGCATATTGCATCTACTAACGGTGTGGGTGCGTGCTGGCCTGCGTCAATTCGCATGATACTTATTGGTTGCGGAAGCGCACAAGGCAGGTTAGATAAAATTGCATAGGAAACTAGATGTAAATTATAAACCTTTTTTTTTCTAAATTACAAAAATATGTAAGTTAATATTTTTGACGACACAGCGCCTTCTAGTCTCAAACAAAGCAAAGTTTCCAAGTAAGGGTTATTCTATCAATCATGAAACATGATAGACAGATAGAATTATATTAGCTCGGTGGCTCAGTCGTGAATGACGCGACCTTGACACCAACGCTCGTGGGTTCGATTCCCACACGAGGCAAACATTTGTGTGCATGAACATGTCTGTTTGTCTTGGTCTGGATGTTTTAGGAGAGGTAGGGCGCTTCAAAGCATCCCATCTGGGGAAGTACCTCCACCCCACAGAAAACCGCAGCCAAATAACAACTCCCTAGAGGGTTGTGGTGTTCCTGCGTGTAAGTGAGGTCACCAGGAAGCTCCCAAAGGAGTAGCTGTGTAAGCAGCCGAGGAGGCATCGCGCGAGTGATACTTAATATATCGTAAGCGTTAATAGGCTACGGTACCCGCTTTACACCAGGTGGGCCGTATGCTTGTATGTCTCCCGACGTAGTATAAAAAAAAGTCTTATTTACGGAACATAAACTATACGATACAAGGAGTACAGATTTTTTTTATTATATTGATCACAATCTTATATGTATGCAACGAGACGGCGTCATCGCTAAAAGCAATTTATGAGTACTAACTGACAAACATACATATATTTTTACATATATACTTAAATTACATAGAAAACGCCCAGACCAAAAGAAACAGACATGTTCATGAGCAATTAGTGTGGCGGAAGATTGGATCACATTGAATTATATCTTGTGTGAAAATTACACACGATGAAATGTGTGAACATGTATCTCATTCTCACATAAAATATTACAATACTAATGTAGAGCAATAAAATTGACGACTGTAATGTATATACAAATAAAATGAGGTACAAAAAAAAAAGTACAAAACCTACACAAATTCATTCACTTGTTTCACTTTTTCATCTCCGATCATTATATGACACTCTGTAACAGTTTCATTACTTTCAATCACCAACACTTTCTTTGCATCAAAGCAGCCCATCTGAGGAATCACCTCCACTTTATAGAAAACTGCAGCCATATAACTATTCGCTGGAGGTTGTTGTGTTGCTGCGAGTTCCTAAGGAAGTGCTGTATTGCAAGCAGAGTGATACTTAATGTATTCTAAGGGTTTATTTGTTACAGTAACCGTTTTGCAACAGGCGGACCGTAGTCTTGTAGGTCTCCTGACGTTGTATAAATAATAAAAAGAAATAATAATTTAGACGATTTAAAAACCAGAAGCTAAAAGTTACACGTAAGTAATATATTACCAGACTATCAAGTAAGTTGTTAAAATTTCTAGGGTTTACTTATTGATAACTGGAAGACAAACGTAAAAAGATAAATTATATTTTGACCTTATTTTCATGATTATTATACCATTCTCATGATTCACTACCGTCTTAGACCTTTCAACAACGGTTTTTGTTGAAAGGTCTAAGACTACCATACACCAATGTTGGCGTTAATAGCGAGAATAATAGCAAGGCGAGCTTAGCTCGATATAATTTTGCTCTAAAATCGAGTATAACGCACCTTCGATACGGTTTCCTGTTTTGACTCTTCTTTCAACATCTCCCTCACATTTCCCATCTCTCTAAACATGGAACCTACATAAATTCATTCGCTTGTTCCACTTTTGCATCTCCGATTATGATCTGACACTCTGTAACAGCTTCGTTCCTTTCAATCACCAACACTTTTGTATTCATTACATACACTTTTTTTTATTCTACGTCAGGAGGCAGCACAAGCACACGGCCCACCTGATGTAAAGCGGGTCCTGTAGCCTATTAATGTTTGCGATATATTTAGTAACACTCGCGCGATGCCTCTTCTGCTGCTTACACAGCAACTCCTTGGGAGGTTACTGGTGATCTCACTCACACGCAGGAACACAACAACCCTCTAGGGAGTTGTTATTTGACTCCGGTTTTCTGTGAGGTGGAGGTACTTCCACAGACGAGCTGCTTTGATGCGCCCTACCTCTCTTAAAACATCCTGAACAAGACAGACAGATATGTTCATGCACACAAATGTTTGCCTTGTGTGGGAATCAAACCCACGAGCGTTGGTGTCAAAGTCGCGTCATTCACGACTGAGCCACCCGCCCCGTTCTCACCTACGCCAGCGTAGTGTTCGCACACGCTGCGCGCTGCCATCTGGCTAAGCTCCAGATTATCCAAAACCGGTTTGCCCGCAATGCAACCGACGCCCCTCACTACCTCAGGGTCGCAGATCTCCATCTCGACCTTGAGCTCCTTTCCATCATTAGTTTCATGAAGAAAGCGTCTAGGCGCTACTTCGAAACTGCCTCCCAACACCCCAACCCATTGATAGCCCGCGCTGTCAATTACACCCCGCGGATCGACGCCCGGGGGTTCCGGCGCAGACCGCGAAATTCACTCTTTGATTCCGATGATCGCATTACTGTTGCGAACGCCCCCTACCTCTCCCCCTCAAACCCCAACACTCCAGACACACACCGCGCTCGACGGCTCCGGGCGCGAAGAGTAAGGACTTCTGCGCGATACACCGGTACCGCTAGCCCAGGTACCTGGGCGCTTCTCTCCGTCAGGCCCTTCAGGCACGAACCCGCGTGTTCGATTAGATTCTCCAACGACGTCCTGAGCCGAGGTCCGACCCCTCTCGGGGGCCCTTAGGCTGTCGTTTAACTTTCTTTTCTAGGCTGTGGCGCCTCACGCCCGCCTCTCTAGTCCGGTGACGTAGTAACAACCCACTCGGGGCTAACTACATAGTCAGGTCAAAAAAAAAAAACGACTGAGCCACCGAGCTCGTCAAAGCACACACTTTCGTACGTTTCATTTTAGAGAGTGTACAATTACGCTAAAGTAAGTAAATATAGTTTTTTAGAACGGAGTTTGCCTATGCTATCGTACACAAACAAGTATCCAGTGGCCGGGTACCAATCCTGGCAGGAGCATGTACCACTAAATTCGTGTTTTCGGGTTTATGTATGTATTTACGAAGAAGCAGAAGAAAAACAAGTATCGAGTGATACGATACCATAATAACACTTAGAGCTGTAGTAAGTAAGTTACAAAATACAGCCTGTATACAGCTTTGATGATGAAAACTGGCTTGAAGTATTACTAAATACTAACTAAAGTTGTATAGTATTTGCGACCATTTATAGTCCAGTGGATAAGGAACTGAGCTGAATACATCGTGAGGAAATCCGCACGTTTAAGAAATTATATTTCGATAGATGTGAGATCTAACCTAAGGAAGGTCTGGTTTTTCCCTCTAGGTTGTAGAGCTCGGTCGGCAGTCGCTCCATGTCAAAATTAGCTTACGCAGCGGACCCCGCCGATCCTAATGGGTTAAGAAACGGAATTAAACTAGGCAGAAGAAAGTTGTATAGCGTAGTTTTAATTGTAGTTTTTTTTATACCACTAAGGTGGCAAACAAGCGTACGGCCTGCCTGATTGTAAGCAGTTACCGTAGCCTATGGACATTTGCAACATCATGAGTGTCATTATTGCGTTGCCGACCCTTTAGTTTAGATATAATATGTATATACACCCTAAGCTTACCCGCGTCCCTTAATAAAGATCTTATACAGATTGAGCCATATAATAACTCTTAGCCTCTAATAAAGACAAACACACTTTATCTGAAAAAGAACTCTAATGGGCTGGTATATTGATGTTAAAAATGCTTGTGTGCTGCTTCGGAATCCATATGATTCAATAGCTGTTTCTTTACTAATATTGGAAATTTATAGATTAAGAACTGAGTTAGCTCCACGACCTCATCGCGTAGGAGTTCTATACCTCTGTAATAAAATTTATTACGATCTGTTCAGCGGTTTAGTCATACTAAGGTAACAAACACTCACTCACTATACGTACAAGTGTGTTTTATGAGCATTGTTATGGTAAATTGTAATGATTTAAAATGGCACTCCAAAGCACTCAAAAGAGTAGTTAATTATGATACCTAATTATGATAATGTTACTTTTGTTGCTAGCTATTTAATTATTTGAAAAATGATTAGAGGATTATACTGTATAGTACTTATTATTGTTTTTTTTTTGGTGATTAGTAGTTGGTAGATGGCATTATACCGCGACTTTGTAGCGATATGGTAATGGAAAAATCCTGCTATTCTCTTATACCTGGTTGGTCTTATACCTAGGTCTAAGCCTGATCTGGTAGGTATAATAAAAAAAAACCACGTGTATTATAAGATAGTCAACAAAAAGTAATAAAAACAAATTTGAAAACTGCTCAAAGTTTGGAAATACAAAGATAAGTGTCCTCATATGTTAATGTTAATTTAAAATATTAATATTTCAGTACATTGATAGCTAGAATAACCCTTCTTTGGTAATTTCGTACTGGCAGGTACAAATTATATTAAAAAATATTAGGTTATTTATAGGTTTCGAAGAAAATAAATTTCAGTTTTGTATAACAATTGTCACGGGTCATTAAATTAGATACATCTCATTATTTCGTAATGATGTTAATGGCTGTGAATATTTATTTTAATTATCCTGTTTATCTACTCGTATATCTTCTCCGCGATTCCTTTACGGGAATAGATCAGCTTCCGCTATCAGGCAACTAAATGTTGGAATGATATACCACCATCAATGTACCTAGTCTTTAATGAACAAACAAATCTTGGCATACCGAAAAGTTAGTTGTAGCGCGTCACTGCCATTGTATTTTTGTGTTCTGCTTATCTTTCTCTAACTTATTTTATTTACATTTGCATTTGCGTTTTTAGACATGACTCAACATATTATCTGCCACAACATTATTACATAGTAGCCACATTGTTCCTTTTTTAATACAAATAAACATTTTAGAAACAGATAGCTGTTTATCTAAGTATTTGTTAAATATAACTAGTCTGGCCATAAATACTGTTACATAGAAAGTTTTCTTTTTATTTTAACTCTTTAATTATTTAGAATTTGGAACGCGTTTATTATGTTAAAAACTTCTTTCGATGTCTCGCCATTTTACATATTTTTTCGTGTTTATTATAAAATATGGAATGGGGTGTTAATTCGTGGGGATCCGGGGGGGGGGGGGACGTCGGTCATATTCAAAACCACTTCAAAAGCTTGGTATCAGCCGTATGTTAGTATCGTACTATCGACAGATATAACAACACTTCCTCTGTTTAAGACCACAAAAGGTAAACACTGCGTGCTTTTAGAACCACAAAAGCTGTTAAGATAAGATAATTTATTAGCAAAAATAAGGTACAAAAGACGTTACAAAATTACAATTCCAACATATTCTACCCTCGTGAGGGCGTGCCGTTTGCACGTAATTTTTTTTTTGGTAATCAATTTAAATAGTTATGATTCTAAAATTAAGGAAGTGTAATTAATTAATCATTGATAAATTTCTCATTCAAATATTCAGTGACAATATAATAAGATTTATTTAGAAGCCATTAATGTATTTTTTTAATAATGTGGTTTTAATATTGTGGCTTTTGAAATTGTCCGGTAAATCATTAAAAAAAATTATAGCCCTGCAATGTACATTGATAGAATATAATGCAAGGCTCTGCTTAGGTACAAGTCTTTCGTTATGTCTACTTCTGGAAGATATACAATCACCATTTCTAATGAACAAATATTGATATTTTTATTATTATTATTGAACAAAAATACACATTTCATAAATATAAAGACACGAAAAGAAAAAACGATTTTTTGAACTAAGGCTTACAACTGTTCATTGGATCTACATTATATATGGCACGAATACACTTTTTTTGACAGATAAATATTCTTGACACCTCGACGGAGTTACCCCATAAAATAACCCCATATCTAACCAACGATGACACATATCCATGGTAAGTCATTATAGCAATTTCAATTGATGCCAGACATCTAAATCTTCCCAGCACGTAAACACATCTGTCCAGTTTGCGGCAAAGTACGAGTAATTGTATATGACCTATCCAATTGCATAGGTTATCAACTGTTATGCCAAGAAACGTAGTAGATTCTATTTCGTCAATACTTGTGTTATTGTATGTAATGTTAATAGGAATATTATTAGCATTATTATTAGTTTTAAAGTTAATTCGTTATGTATTAATTAGTCATGTTTATATTTAAATTGTTCTGCTTTACCCAATTTATTGTATTGTACAAAGTAGTTTCAATATCTGCCTTATAATCTATATTATCTTTTTTATCAATTAGAATTGTAGTATCACCGGCAAATAATATATATTTAATAATACACAGTTAATACTGTTAAAGTCAGAATTCGCCGAAACTCCATTAGACAACAAAAAATCTTATCGCGAGAAATGAAAATTCCTGCTAGGACTCAGAAGCTTGGCACTTATCGCCGATATACAGGATTTGCCCTAAATCAATCCCTACAGTTGAAGAGAGTGGATCGCTCAAAATGCATTCTGTCGTAGGTGAAAGGCACAGAAATATCTCTTTTCAATTGTGAAAATTTTTTCACTATACTACAACAAGCAAAATCTCAAAATGTACGCATACAGTTCTAAATAAGCCGCCCAAGTGATCGGAAAGGTACAACGTGGTCATCATCCTGCGTCTGTAATGGTTTGGTGGTGGGTGTCTTATCAAGAAGTCACAAAGATTCATTTAGTGTACTATTAGTGTGTGACTTCATCCAAAGTGTATCAAGAGACTGTCTTGGATCGTGTTATGAAACCTTTCAGCAATACACTTTTTTTAAAAGGTATCATGGACTTTCCAGTAGTACTTTGCACCTGGTCACAAGGCACGAACTATACGCCTGGCTCTAAACCAACCTTCCGCACTTTATAAGATCTGAAGACTGGCCCTCGTCTAGAACAGATCTGAATCCCTTAGACTACAAATTTATCAGTTTTAAAGGACATGGCTTGCTCGAAATGACGCGCCGACATTGTATCTCTTAAGAAACCTCTGGAGGAAGCAGTTGTTAAATTTTCTATGGAAACAGTGCGTAAATCCTAGTTTTGGAGCCAGACAGATTAAAGGCCTGCATCAAAGACAAAGGTGTCTATTTTTTTTTTGCTGAGACTTCCTAAATATGTAGAAACATGTTTTATTAAGATTACATTACTTCATAAAAAAATAAATGCATATTCATTTGTAACAGAACTTATAGTCGGACTAGGTAGATACCTGCTAAGATCATAAGTCAAAGGTCTTGTTGGCTTCGCCATAATAGCGTAAACAGAGTCTGCAATGAAAGATACACCGTGTGAATGTTATACGTTACCCTATATCATATATTATACACTAGCAGCTGCCTTCGCCCGTGTGAATTTCACAGCATTTCAATTTTTTCACTGGAACCTAAATTATCTTAGGGATAAAAAGTAGCCTACGTGATTATCTTGAACATACTCTATTTGGGTGCAAAACTTCAGTTAAATCGCTTCAATCGTTTTTGATTGTTAGAGTAAGAAAAGTCTTCCTCGCTGACTATAACGTTTATAATATTAGTAGAATTATAATAAGATTTAAACATTGTTACATCTGTACTAATATATGAAGTGGAACAGTTTGTTTGAATGCGCTAATCTTTGGAACTACCAGTCGGATTTAAGAAATTGTTTTTGCATTTGATAGCCCTATTCTTGAGAAAAGTTACGTGCTATAATATATTATATCATTATGACACTGCTCTTAGAAGCCGAGGAAATGGACGAAAGTAGAAAAAGCGTTTCCTGCGGGACACCGGCCAGCGCTCGGACAAACTCCAGGAGTGCAGCTAGTTACTATATAGACTATACCTTATATACACGTTACATACTACACGTCTCTGGAATGCGCTGCCTGATTCTCTTATAAGTGTCTCCAACAAATTCGGTTTCAAGAAGAAAATCCATGCCTACTTATTGGACAATTTGCCAAAACCATGATCCATTAATCTATCGTCAGGATGATATTATGTCTGTGTATACTACCGTATGTATTATACAGTTATTATGTATGTAATGTTTATGTATGTATATTTACTGTGTGTTGTAATTTTAATTAAGAATATCCAAATAATTTGCTTTCTTACTTTGTGTAACGATTTCCTGTATATGTTCTCTTCCATAAAGTTGTCTGGTAGAGAATGCTATTAGCATTAAGTCCGCCTTTATACCCTATATTATGTGGTAAATAAAGTTTAAACAAATAAACACTATACTTAGTTTTACAGTCATATTACATACCGTGACGGATACAAGCTTGGACTTTTATAAGCTAGGTTAGCGGCGATGGCAACCACTTAAAGTCAATAATATCTTCTGAAAAGTACGGGGTTTAGCTACTAATAATATTTGCAACTTGTGTTCACTTACGTCTCATCGTTGATGATTTTATCAACAGCATCAGACAGCTTCTCTTCAGATAAAGCACGTATATCAAGTGCAATCCCAATTCCGAAATGGACGTATTGCTCAGCATTATAGTACTGATCAACGATTAGGGGTATCCCGATGAGTGGGACTTCCGCAGCGATCGCTTCGGTAGTGGATTGCAAGCCGCACTGAGTTATAAATGCCTTAATTTTTGGATGTCCTATAATGCAATACATGATATTAATCAACTAGGTCACTCGATAATTAATCTTTAAACACACGTTAATGGTACATTAACACACAATAATACTGATTCACTCACTTCACACAAAATGATTGAGACAAAATGTAAACAAACCATAAAAAAGGTTATTTTAAGTGTCGCTTTTTTCACAAAATGAACTTTCATCAAATACAATACTTTCAGTAAAATATTTAACGTCAATTTCATATAAATGCATATTATAAAGTTAGCACTAGAACTGCAATAACTATTTTCGCCGTTTTTACACTAATACGCATGTAAATACATTCCCGTAATTTAAATACTCTAAACGTATATTTTTTCTATGAAGATTTCATTATTTATTTATTTATTATACCAGTTTACATAAACATTTTATAAAAACAATATTAATGCATTTTATAAACCACTAAGGTTTGACGCAAATGCAATGATATCACTACATCAAGACACAGTCATGTAATAATTACCTACAATGTAATAATTGTGGGCATTATAAAAGATCTATTATTGTAGTGAATTTCAAAGCTTGGACGCCTTATTATAGTTCCCAGTGAAGGTGAACATGCAATATATACGAAATATGACGAAATTACAAAATTTTGCATTTATCCTGAATTTTTTTCACCATTTTTAGGGCTCCGTAGTAAACAATGGACCCATATAGTTTCGCCATGTCCATCTGTCTGTAGTGGACTAGTTCAGAAACGCTTGATACTTGAAAGCTATAGTTTGGCATGTATATACATATTAACTATGCTGACAAAGTGGAAGAATAAAATGATAAAAAGAAAATTTTCTGTGGTACCTCCCCTACACGTAAGGTGGGGCTGATTTTTTTAAAATCCCCGTGCACGCTATCGGGAGCCCTTGAGGCCCGTTATGTACTTGTTGCCGTAACGCGCATGGCGGAATTCCGCCACGCGGGCCTCAACGGATACCTGTGATTTTAAAGATATGTACCAATGCAGGTGGTTAATAAATTAACCAAAAGTCAATTGAATTAATAGCGGCATCAAAGTAACATTACAATTAAAGAACGTGTTTGTAAACAATTACAAAATCGGCAATCTTAATGCATAGATAATGCAACCAATTGGTTTTATAAAGTGAGACCATGTCATGGAAATTACAATGTACAGTCATTTATATATTTTAAATAACTGATGGTAACGATAAACTGTAAAAACGGTGAAAACTTATTTCAAGTTGATAATAAATTTAGGAAAATATTGGATCTAATTTATCTTTCTAATTTTTTTCCTGGACTTGGCGTGAAGTTGTACTCGTAGTAATAGATAAATAAATATAATTCATCAATAAATAAAGGTAGAAAAAAAATAACATAGGATGAAGTGTACAGCGATTGGAATTTGTGATCAGGACTATCAAACTACCAAAATACTGTTGTTCCTAAGAACTTTTTTTTTAACTTTTGTTTGAAGAGAGGTAGGGCGCATCAAAGCAGCCCGTCTGGGGAAGTACCTCCACCTCATAGATAGAATAGAGGTCTGCCTGCCTGGTCTAGAGGCCTGCGTGTGACCGAGGTCACCAGGAAGCTCTTAAGGAGTTGCTATGTACGCAGCAGAGGAGGCATCGCGCGAGTGATACTTAATATATTACAAAAGAGAGCCATCCGCTCTATTTATAACATGGGCGCCAGGGAATCTCTTAGAGAACTATTTAAAGAAATAAATATCCTCACGGTTACCTCTCAGTATATTTATGAGAATATAATGTATGCTCGTAAAAATATAGAGTCATTTTCTAAATTTAGTGAAAATCTTAGAAGTAAGAATAGATTGCGCATGCCTGTACATCGACTTGCTAAGACTAGTAGATCTTTCATTGTAAATTGTATTCGATTCTATAATAAATTACCTGAAACAGTTCTGTCCTTGCCTGAGAATATGTTCAAAAGGTACATCAAAAATACTCTGTGCAGGAAGGGTTATTATAGAATCGATGAATATCTAACTGATAGAGATGTTTGGAAATGATTCAGCACATGTATTAATATATCTTTAAATGTATCACTTGATTTCATTGTATGTACACTGACATATATTTATTGTAATATATTTTAACGATGGAAAAAAAGACCCATATTGGCAAGTTTCTTTTGGCATTTCTTCTTCGCCAATGGTCATTTCCGAAATGCTGGTAGATTGAAAAAGAGATTAAAAGTAACAAAAAAAAAACCAAAATTATTAAGATACAATATGATTTAATTTAAAGAATGTAAGACGTGTCTAAGTGCCCGTAAGGGTCTAATGGCAAATAAATGATTTTTATCTTTATCTTTTTATCTTTATCAAGCGTTAATAGGCTACGGTAACTGCTTTACATCAGGTAGGCTGTATGTTTGTATGCCTTTCGACGTAGTATTAAAAAAAACTACTTTGACGAGCTTAGATATTTATTTCTTTGAATAGTTCTGTAAGATGTTTCCTGGGGTTGGTATGATGCGCACTCTCTTAAAATAATACTTTCACATTTATAAAATTAGTGTGAATAATATACATCATCATCATTGTGCTTCGGAGAGCACGTTAAGCCGTCGGTCCCGGCTGATGTCGATAGATGACAGTCGTTAAGCTAAGTCAGTGGCCCTCGGGCGGCTTGAAAACACTGGCCTCCGCCGCCGATCCGCATTTGAGCAGCATGGCGTATGCTCTAAACCCCTTCGGTTGAAGGGAGACCCATTTCCCTGCAGTGGGATGAGTAAGGGTTAATGTGGATGATGTGGAATGTACATACATACATAAACAGTTTCATATAATGTATATATGTTAAATATTATATAAATAGGGCTGTATGGCCATAACGCACTCGGAGTGATACCTTATTCAATTTAATTATAAACATCTCTTTTTTTTTATACATCGTCGGGAGCCATACAAGCATATGACCCACCTGATGCAAAGTGGTGACTGTAGCCTATGAACGCTTAAACAACAAATTAAGTATTATTACCCGCGCGACGCCTATAGCTGCCTGATCGGTAAGCAGTTACCGTAGCCTATGCACATTTGCAACACCAGAGGTGTCGCTTGTGTGTCGCCGCAACGCGTTGCGTGGTTACGCACAAGTACCTTAAAAGGATAGAAGAGAAACTATTACTATAATTATGTTGATACTGTTGATTGTAGGCGCTTGGTGGATTTTTGAAGACATCTCGTTAATGTTAATACGAGTACTTGTACAGATTCCACTTCACAATTTTATTTAATAATTATTTTTACCGTGCACGATACCGCCATATGTTGTATAATAATACCTTGATAATGCCGTAAACGCGAACCCGGTCGGTAAAAATAATTATTAAATAAAATTGTGAAGTGAAATCTGTACAAGTGCAAGTATTAAAATTAACGAGATATTACTATAATCTTCTACTTACTAAGAACGTCTTGTTGTGGAAACCACTTGGCTATCTTGATGTTGGCCGTTCGTCCTGGCAGTTCGTCCTCATCCCATTTCCACAATATATCGTAACGAAGTTTAGAAAGGGCGTTCACCATGCGTTTGATTTGTTGTCTTGTTAATAGTGATGCAGAGCTGAAGGTCCCAAAGCTTACGTAGATGACACCGTGAACTGACGAATCTAGGTATGATTTTAGGTCCTGTTTAAAACATTTATTCTAATCAAAATGAATCATAATATTATATATATATAAAAGTCAATTAGGGTGCATCAAAACAGCCCGTCTGATGAAGTACCTCCACCTCACAGACGACCGTAGCCAAGTGACAACTTCGTGAAGTATTGTAGTGTTCCTGTATGTGAGTGAGGTCAACAGTAAGCTCCTAAGGATTTGCTGAATTAGCAGCAGAGATGGCATCGCGCGAGTGATACTCAGTGCATTACAAGTCTTCTTAGGCTACCCGCTTTACATCAGACGGGCCGTATGCATGTATGCCTCCCGATGTATAAAAAAATACATAGAGCAAAATCTGTACATTGAATATATGTATTTTGGAAAATGTTATTGAAATATTTATATTATCAATGCAGAGACCAATTTTAAAAATTTTTGTTATCACGCGAAATCTTTTAAACAGATTTTGATGAAATTGGATATAGTGATTACTGATCATCTCGTGCAATATACTCGTATGTGATACTTTTTAGTGTGAAAAAATGTGTCATTCCCAGGGGAAAATACAAAAGTTATCGATATCGGTCGAGCAACAATCACCCTGAAACTATTGTTCTAAATAAGTCATGAAAATATTTTAGCCAAATAATAATAACAAAACAATAATAAATCAGTTTTTAAATGAAGAAGCAGGGAGCTCATTCCACAACTTAACAGTTCTCGGTAGAAAACTTCTCTGGAACCGCACTGTGCGCGACCATTACGGTTCCAGTGTATGAGGGTGAACTCCCAGCTGTCGGCGAGCTATGCGATTATAAAATGAGGCTGTTGGCATCATATCGAACAACTCCTCAGAACACAACCCATTGTGCAATGGGTAGAACATGCAAAGGGAGACGAGATCTCTCTTTAAACTCAAGGGCTCAATACCATGTGTGAGTTTAGGATCATCGACGATTCTTACAGCTCGTCTTTGCACCGAGTCACAAGGTCCTAGCTGGTAACCAGGTACACTCGCCCAGAGACGACTACAGTACTCCAAATGCGGTCTGACTTGGGACTTATATAATATAAGTCTTTGCCCCGGGCTGAAGTACTGTTTGGCTCTGTTGAGCACACCAAGCTTCTTTGACGCCAGCTTGACCTTCTCTTACAAGTGACATCGGTACTGAACTTCGCTGGAGATCTCGACACCGAGAATCCCAACACTCTTGGCGATGGTTAGCGGCGTGTTCTGGAATTGGGAAACCACAGCTAGTAGGGTTCTTTTATTACCGACCGCTTATCAATTGTTAAAAATGTTGTTCTTTGCTCTGCAATATGTGACATCTGTCACGACTAAGACGACCTATGGATCTTCCAAATATTAATATGTAATTTCAAGTAGGTATACCTCCGGTAGTGGTTTTTCGGGAGTTAGAAGAATTCCTCCAATATGTGCGACCGCCAATGACGTCGGACGATTTCTCTCCCAAATCCGATGATTACTCATCAGCCACATATTAATATTATTGCTTAGTTCATTCAACGTTGGCATACTTGAACCTAAATGTGATCTCATA
Organism: Pyralis farinalis; assembly: GCA_947507595.1. Classification (NCBI taxonomy): domain Eukaryota; kingdom Metazoa; phylum Arthropoda; class Insecta; order Lepidoptera; family Pyralidae; genus Pyralis; species Pyralis farinalis. The sequence goes on along the minus strand of OX382258.1, from coordinate 8,863,768 downwards.
ACATCAGTCTCTTTTACTTCTACTGATTGGTATAATATGGCGATACGTGAGCTAATATATAGCTTATTTATCTTTTCACTAAAAGTGTGATTGTATAGTTTTCCAGGCATAATTGATGGATACAATAATGGATGTCCCATGTTACCAAGCACATTATGTTCATTAATGATAGCACCAAAAGATGAAATAGTTATGATAGGTACATTAAATCTGTGAGAAAGAGCAAAAAGCGATCGTGTGATGGCTTCGGTAATTAACAAGTCAAATGAAACAGCGTTATCCTCTATCATTTGTCTCACTGTAGGTTGGTTCAAAAAATCAGAAACTGTATTTAAATGGATTTCCAAGTATCCTTCGATAATGGATTTTAAATCATATTTCTCTGATTCCTCTTCTGGTATCGCCCCCTTGCTCCAATGTTTATATGATACTTCTCTCATATCTATTTCAGTCAGATGTTCGATGTCTCTGTTTTCTGGGTTAGTTGTGATGACGGTGACTTGATGTCCTCGCCTTGCCAACTCACGTGTGTAAGTCCTGAATACTAGATGATGACTTAGAGCTGGAATAGGAAACACTGCTAAAATTTTTGCTGCTTCTAAACTTAACACAGTACAAAGAAATATCGCTACGATTTTCATGACTTTATATTTTGTACATTATAAAAGTTAATTATGAGTAACTGCTTTATCTTTTCGCCACATGTGTTTATCAACTGACTTACATTTAATTATTACGTAGTTTGGAATAGAACAGTTGGCTTTTATATCAACTATTAACAATACATGTAATTTATTTGCATGCATAAACCTTCATTACATTCTATTATTTAAAAAAAACGAGTGTATTCAATGGGTAAAACAGTTTTCCTTGGTACCTGAATAGTAATTATCAACAGGCTGTAAAAACTCTCTTCAAGCTCGCACTCGCATTACAGCATACTTGATGACGAAGTTTTACGAAGTACATGTCTTTGGCGTTGCCAACAACCATTCCATAATATGGTGATAATGAATAATCAATAGCATTATATTATTATTATTATATATCTTTTCACTCACGGGTATTAAGCCCGGTCATTTGATAGGCGTGCGCGGGGATAAGGATCCAACGCGTAGAGGCCCCTTCGAAAATACTGTACGTAATGTTGTATATCCGCCGTGACCCGCACCAGGGATATCAATGGGACAATATACTAATGAAGGTCACAGCGGGTATTGGGACTATTGGAAATATCTCGGAAAAAAGTGGGCTATTAAAATGAGATTTGGAGGTATTATAAGAACTGGGCTATTGCAGAAGAGGGACGGACGCTTGCCATAATTATCATATCTGATGTTTCTTTCGGCAGGCGGTTGCTCGCCACTCACTGGATGGACCCCCGAAATGCCAGAGAAAGTCGGCCGCGGCAACACCGATGTGAGTGACTCAGGGGTGTCGAGAGGTGTGCTGCGCTTTCTCCCAAGTTACTCGCGGCGTTATGCCCATTAACACTTCCACCCCTGGAGTATATCACCTGCTAGAGCAGTATACTCTATCGACTCCTCTCTGGAGGGCCAATGAAGGCAAGCCAGAACTGAGAGTCCTGCGGGCCTTCTTAGATTTCCACTCCGACCGACCAAGACACGTCGGAGACGAAGGCCCTGATCGACTCTCTGGAGCACTCGGGTACCCGTGGTGTCGTTACGCACTAACAGCTCGCCACAAGCTGCCCTGCGGGGTATTATCTATCTATCTATATATAGTTGAAAAAAGTGAGTTTCAGCTGCTTGTTAACTTCAAAAACTGATCTTTACAATTACCATAAATATAAAAGTACGCTGTTCATTTATAAGTGAAGTAGTGCGCATTAAATCAACCATCTCACAGAAAACCGCAGCCAAAGAACACCTTCCTGGAGGGTTGTTGTGTTTCTGCGAGTGAGTGAAGTTACCGGAGAGGTCCTAAATGGTGCAATGCGCGTATGATTCTTCATGTATTCCAAATATTTGTAGACTACGGTATCCACTTTATATTAGGTGGGTATTATGCTTGTATACTCGGGATGTTGTATAAAAAATACCTTTTCGCAGCTAAACTCCTCAGCAGACTGTAATGAAAATTACTCTAAAAGTAAATACTTTAATGATAATACATACATTGTTATTGTATCACAGAGCTGACACAAACAGCAAATACAAAGTTCGCATGGAGTAGGTTGTTACTAATGAATGAGTAATGACCATCTCTTTACTCACTTTCTATATTCGTGTAGCCTGTGCCAACACCTGGCTTACAATAAAATTTTAACTGAAGAATTACCTGCTCGGATGCTTCGAATACATTATCCTTGTGATACAATTGTTGTGTGCTTCCAGGATGAACTGAGCTAAAAATTGTAGCATTGCTAAAATGACGTATGTACCTATGTACGTCATTTTCGCAAAACTACTTTCATTATCTTCAGTTTCAAGAAATACAATCAATTGAAGTATAACAATGGCCGCGACGTTCCAACGTGATAGTGAACAAAGAGTTGCCATGTTAATCAAATTTCCCCATTTGTGTTCACCATGAGATAGATTTTTATACAACGTCGGGAGGCATACAAGCATACGGCCTACCACATGTAACGCTCTCTTGTAAAGCCCTCACCGTAGCCTATAATTTCTTGCAATACATTAAGTATCATTCGGCGCGATGCCACGTCTGCCGCAACACAGCAACTCCTTAGGAGCTTTTTGGTACCCTCACTCACACGCAGAAACACAACCCTCCAGGGGGTTGTTGTTTGGCTGCAGTTTTCCGTAAGGTGGAGGTTCTTTTTCATAAAATAAACAAATAATAAAAGATTTACATAATTTTTATTACCATTGAGAATGTAAATCATTATCACATTAAAGTTAGTTTTTAGTACATATTCTGCATATCTAAAGAAGTAAAATAATTATATACGTGTACTCTTTTATATGCTATCTACCAGTGGCGTGCACAGAGATTTTTGACAGGGTAGGCAGAATTTTTTAAAGCTATTAACTTACCAAAAAATACAGCATGTTCATTTTGGTTACCCAGTCTTGTGGAAATATTGTCGGACTAATTACTCAGCGCCACCTAGCCCCAAAGTAAGCGAAGCTTGTGTTATGGGTACGAGACAACTGATAAACATACGTAAATACATTTTTTTTTGTAAATACATACTTATTATACATAGAAAATACCCAGACCAATACAAACAGACATGTTCATACACACAAATGTTTGTACTGTGTGGGAATTGAACCCACGAGCGTTGGTGTCAAAGTAGCGTAACAGCACGTTTCACCACTGCGCCACCGAGCTCGTCGTCGAAATAATGATGTATGTGATTGGTTAGCCACCTCAATATCTATAGATTGATTGATTTTATATACATATCAATTTGCAGATATTCGAAGCGGCCTTTCGGCGCATTTGTTTGATGTTCTGTATTTGCAAATAATAACAGCAACGCACGCACGCCGTGAACCAATAATGTGAATCATATTGTTTTGCATCAAACTTACGATTAACTTTGCCTTTAGTCTGTATTAATTTCAAATCCGGTGTACAGCGGCCTTTCTTAATCACTTGTTTTTTTTTTTCACCGAAAGATAGTTTTGAAAACGCATCATTTTTTATTTTCCCTACACACACCATTGAACCACTATGTACTGTACGTAGTACATAATACCTCAATTACACACACACCACCTGAACAACTTTCGCAGTGAATATTATCCATTTTTACTTTAAAATTTTAAAATGTTATTTTGTCTGCTACACAAGTCAAAACAAACAATGGCGGCAGTTTAAAAACAAAATAAAATTTAACATCAATTTTATACGAAAAAAAGAAATGGCACTTTCTGTCACTCTAATTATAAGGATCAAACTAATCTTTAAAATAGTTTATGTAGCAATGTTCGCGACACTTCGGTAATTTACGTCATGGTTCGGTTGAAAAGACAATGTCTAAACTATGCGATTGTGTGCGTTATTTGTGTTATTGTGGGCAATGTATTTACAGGAATGCACACTACACTATTCGCATTACCAACGCGCCACACATATGTAAATTTAGACAGAAATAGTTTGTGTCTCTGCCGTAAAGCTTCCATTGCGACGCTAGTGTAGCACATCGATGTAGCGGGTATTAATGAATCTATTTTAATAACTTGCACCGATACCGATAGATGGAGCTGTTTTTAATTTTTTGTTTTTGATACGAAATATTAGTTAAAAACTATGTTTAAGAATTAAGAAACATGGGATGGTATTTATCAAATGGATAGGGTAGGCAATGTCTTTTTGCATATATGGAGTGCACGCAACTGCTATCTATATGTTCTAAGAATTAATAGTTGGTGGGTTACTTATACCATTATTATTGAATACTACATTTTTAATATAAATTAGTACTAAATTATTGTATAATTTTTTATTAGTACTAAATTACTGTTTTTTATAGGAAATATTTACTAAATTTAACTATGTCAACGTGAAAGTAAACTAACTGAATCCAAAATTAAAGTTTACTAAATCTGATGCACCACAATCTGCTGGTATTTGCTAGAGTCGATGTTGTAATTAACAGAATAATGTAATGAATTATAAACTATAAAATATGCCTACAAAATTGGTATATTTATTATTACTATTCATGTATTTGTAAGTATGTGTCAAAGACATGCAATTTCTCATTATGAATAAATATAAAAAAATGTACAATAACGTGTGTATCATTATGTATGCTATTTTATCGTATTTATTCATAAACTGCTAACTAAATATCGAAATAATACCAGTCTTCTTTTCGTACTTCCTTTGCTGTAACAAAATCAATATTCTATCTAAGAAACCAAGAAAAAAATATATACTTACACAAAATTCTGATCATCCGAATTATTGGATAAACTACCCATTGATAAAATGGCAACACGGTTCTTCCTTGTTTCGCCGAACAACATTTAACGTATTTTTTTTTATGTATAACGTCGCTTCATATAAAGTCAGTTAGCATTTAAATTATCCACGTGACCTTTTTCATTTACATTTTTTTCATTTACTTTATAACCATTTGAGATAAATATTCAATTGACATAAACATATTTGATCTAATTTTCATTGCGAATAATATTATATTATTTGAACACCTGTATTTCCTAATTGAACTATGATCAAACGCATGTCGATTTTGGTGGTCACAAGTCTAACCTAACCCAGCAATGTAGAACTGCTCATAATACTTAAGTACTCTTGATTTAGTAAAAAAAAGGTTAATGAACGTTATATAAAAAGAGCATTAGACCAAGTGATAATTTATAAAATGAAATGTTAGGTAAAATGAAATTAGGTCATGGGTTTTTATATAACTTGAAAATTATATAATTTGAGCGATATTGTAAAATTATATTATCTGTTATTATGACGTATAATAATTTACTACCATGGCAACACAGAACTGTGTAGTTAAATTATTTGAAATTTCGTCAGCAAAAATCCGAATATTATATAATTATCTTTATTTTTTAATTTTAATATCAACTCTCGACGGTATTCCTTTTTTGATATAGTATAATGATTAATCTAATAAGATTCTTTCTACAATCACACCGATCGTTATCTACAGGGACAGAATGATCATCCTCATACATTAGAGTCGAAATGATATCGTACAGTACGGTTCCAGTTTTCTTTTCCAAACCCTAGGTTGTGAAACGAACTCCTGCTGCTGATTTCTAGCGGCCGCCGTAGATTGTACACAAGCATACAGTTCCAATACGAAGTGTATTCATTTGGAGAGTTTCCACACTAGAGATAAAGTGCACTGGTCACGGCTTGTTCCGTCCGTAAAATTATAGATATATATAGATATTTATTTCATTTGGGTTCAATAAAGTGAATTGTATCGACAAAATACTTAACTATATATCTATAATTTCACACTAGGCCCCGAGCAGGGTAAACAGAGAGCACTAAGCATCACACAACACGGACACCCACTTGCTTAACTTTTTTAATGTTCGCTCGCTGTTTTCTAGGGCTCTTGCGTCACCTTCTGATAAAACACCTACTAGCACTGGTCTGGGGTCTGTCCTCCACCTCACAGAAAACTTCAGCCAAATAACAATTCCCTAGAGGATTGTTGTATTTCTGCGTGTGAATGAAGTCACAATTCTGAGGAATACATTTCTCTATTAGTGAATTGTAAATCAGAGTCATCTAAAGTATATACCAAGCCCCAAAAAGGACGGCTTCACGCCCCCAATCCAAAAAATGGGGACTGAATCCAGGAACCTCATGGACAGCAGTGTTAATAGCAAATTCTATTTTACTCATCCGCTCTGCCCAAGTGCGACGATCGTTTCCTACTTAAGATGTTATAGTTCTATAGATTTTTTTTATTAACAATCTGAAAATCAGTAAACCTGTGATGACTACCTTTAACTCCATTAAATAAGTTAGAATGCCAAGAGCCATTCACAGGATTCTGTACTGAGTGATTGCTTGATCTCTCATTACCCGCGGGCCGCTTTTCCGCCAAGAAATGTATGGGAAAACGTATATAACGGGGTCTCACAGGTTCAGAGATAGGAACTATGTTCCTGAACATTCCTATTCTACTTTTTTATGTTGAATCCGAATCTGAAGTCAAAATTCGAATATTCGAAAAAAACGCACACACAGACAAACGTACAAACATATAGATTTCATATAAGAACGGTGTTCCTGAAAACGCAGTATATCACGTTATCTTTTAAATGGGAATAATTTTCCCAACCCTTTTATAAATTTGATAATTATAATGGCTAAATAGTTAATGACTATTATTAAAATAATTATTAAAAATACAGCACTTGTAACTGCCATGAAAACCAGTTCTATCTCCAGATACTCTATCCAGGGCATGTTATGTGCTGGTGAACGAAGATGTTGACCTCCGTGACGCAGGACATGCTCTGTCCACCACACGGCGCGCTGCAGTGGGCTCTGCGGTGAATCCAGGAGTTGGGCTTTAAGACGTCGTATGTTGATACGGTAGCTGTAATCACAAAACATTATCTTTATCAGATGAATATCTATTGATGAAATAGACCTTTCAAAACAATCACCTTAAAATTGTATTGCAAGATGAAATCAGAAAACATAGGAAACTACATAGTTAATAGCAGGCGTTATTTTGCGAAAGTCTAATTCACATGCACTTCTAACATGCTATGTGTCCTTCCGCCACCAATTAGTTCATGTGAACTAGTGCCGGCCGGCACTACCGTTAGTAGATGCGGCATGCCGTCGCTGCCGTGGCTGCTCCAGTTGTCTCTACCTTGGTCACGTGTTTCAGCACAACAGAAACACGTGTCGCAGCGACGACCAGTACACAGTCATGGCAGCAACGGTAGCGGTGTGCTTTCTGTTCCAGAGGGCGACCGCAGCAGTCGAGGCAGAGACAACTCATTTCATTTATTTATTTACTCCTTTAACAATATACATTGTGTTAGGATATACATAAAATTAAATTACAAAAGAAACACAATTACAATTTTAACAATTACAATACTTACAATAATAGTAAGTTCCTGTCTAATTAGTCCATATACGAGTATTATCAATAAAATATGTCATATCATTACTTTATCATTAAAAAAAACATCTACAGAATAATAACATTTTGTTAATAGAATTTTTAGTTAATTAATAGTTAATTTTTAATTTTTAGTTCTTAATTCTTCAGATTCGTTAGCCACAAACCATCCAAGAAATAATTTCAATAATAAATTTATATCAGTTAATAGATTCAGGCGTTATTTTGCGAAAGTCAAATTTACATGCAATTTGATCTAAGTTGCTTTGTGTGCTTCCGCCACCAATTAGTTCATGCGGCCTAGCGCCGGCCGGCATCCACCCACTACTGTTAGTACGTGCAACATGCCGATGCTGCCATGGCTGCTCCGGTAGTCTCTGCCTCGGCTGCTGCGGTCGTCCGCCATCTGGAACAGAATCCGCATGCCCCCACCACCACCGTCGCTGCCACGACTGGCCTGGTCGTCGCTGCGACACATGTTTCGCCTCTCCACGAGGCATCATCAGGCGTTGTAGACGTTAATCGTAAGAATAACATGCTACAAGTAGTACATGTGCATGTTATTCTACATGTTACGCTACAAGTAGTACTTGTGCATGTTATTCTTACGATAATAGTCATACTATTTCATTTACCTCCCACGGTGTGACTACCTTCCATTTCAAATTTTGCTCTACCCTGCTAACATTATCTCTTATATATTGGTATGCTAAATCAGACATTTTACAAGTGGTCATGTTGTGTTGACTATAACTGTCGCAGAATATGTTAGCTATGTATTGTGGATCTTTGTAAATTTTATTATCTAGTTCCAAAACTGGACAATCGTTCTTTTTCTTATCTTTTTTACTTCTATGTCTATTAACTATACTTCAGATTGCCTTTGAAGAGTTTTTGCTATTTTCTATCTCTTTTTGTGTCGCATTGTTCTTTCATTTTCTTTCATCGATATACAGGATATGCCCTAAATCAATCCCTACAGTTGAAGAGAGTGGATCGCTCAAAATGCGTTCTGTTCCGATACGTAGGTGAAAGGCACAGAAATATCTCTCTTCTATTGTGAAAATGTTTTCCCTATACTACAACAAGCAAAATCACAAAATGTACGCACAGAGTTCTACGAGTAAATAAGCCACCCAAGTGGTCGGAAAAGTACAACGTGGTCATCATCCTGCGTCTGTAATGGTTTGGTGGTGGGTGTCTTATCAAGAAGTCACAAAGATTCATTTTGTGTACTATTAGTGTGTGACTTCATCCAAAGGGTATCAAGAGCCTGTCTTGGATCGTGTTATGTAACCTCTCAACAATACATTTTTTTAAAAGGTATCATGGACTTTCCAGTAGTACTTTGCACCTGGTCACAAGGCACGAACTATAAGCCTGGCTCTAAACCAACCTTCCGCACTTTATAAGATGTGAAGACTGGCCCTCGTCTAGCACAGATCTGAATCCTTTAGACTACAAATTTATTAGTTTTAAAGGACATGGCTTGCTCGAAATGACGCGCCGACATTGTATCTCTTATGAAATCTCTAGAGGATGCAGTAGCTAAATTTCCCATGAAAACAGTGCGTAAATCCTAGTTTTGGAGCCAGACAGATTAAAGGCCTATATCAAAGGCAAAGGTGGCCATTTCGAATAGAACCATTTTTTTAATTTTTTGCTGAGACTTCGATAAATATGTACAAATATGTTTTATTAAGATTACATTATTTCATAAAAAAAAATGCATATTCATTTGTAACAGAAGTTATGGTCGGACTAGGTAGATATATAACCTGCTAAGATCATAACTCAAAGGTCTTTTTGGCTTCGCCATAATAGCGTAAACATAGTAGGCAATGAAAGATACACCGTGAGAGTGTTATACGTTACCATATATCATATATTATACACTAGCTGATGCCTTCGCCCGTGTGAATTTCACAGCATTTCAAGATTTTCACTGGAACCTAAATTATCTTAGGGATAAAAAAGTAGCTTACGTGATTATCCTGAATATACTCTATTTGGGTGTAAACATTTATTTAAATCGCTTCAATCGTTTTTGATTGATTGAGTATGAAACGTCTTCCTCGCAGACTATTACATTTATAATATTAGTAGAATTATAATAAGATTTAAACATTGTGACATCTGTACTGTAATATATGAAGCGGAACAGTTTGTTTGAATACGTTAATCTCTGGAACTAACGTCGGATTTAAGAAATTGTTTTTGCATTTGATAGCCTTATTCTTGAGGAAGGTTACGGGCTATAATATATTATATCATTATGACACTGCTCTTAGAAGCCGAGGAAACGGACGAAAGTAGAAAAAGCGTTTCCAGCGGGATACCGGCCAGCGCTCGGACAAACTTCAGGAGTGCAGCTAGTTACTATATAGACTATATATACCTTATATACACGTTACTACACGCCTCTGGAATGCGCTGCCTGATTCTCTTAGAGGTATCTCCAAACAAATTCGGTTTCAAGAAGAAAATCCAGGCTTACTTATTGGACAATTTGCCAAAACCATGATCCATTAATCTATCGTCAGTTTAATATTGTCTATGTATACTACCGTATGTATTATACAGTTATTATGTATGTAATGTTTATGTATGTATGTTTACTGTGTGTTGTAATTTTAATTAAGAATATCCAAATAATTTGCTTTCTTACTTTGTATAACGATTTCCTGTATATCTTCTCTTCCATAAAGTTGTCTGGTAGAGAATGCTATTAGCATTAAGTCCGCCTTTATACCCTATATTATGTGGTAAATAAAGTTTAAATAAATAAATACCATACGTAGTTTTACAGTCATATTACGTACCGTGACGGATACAAGCTTGTACTTTTATAAGCTAGGTTAGCGGCGATGGCAACCACTTAAAGTCAAGAATCTCTTCTGAAAAATACGGTTTAGCTACTAATAATATTTGCAACTTGTGTTCACTTACGTCTCATCGTTGATGATTTTATTAACAGCATCAGACAGCTTCTCTTCAGATAAAGTACGTATATCAAGTGCAATCCCAATTCCGAAATGGACGTATTGCTCAGCATTATAGTACTGATCAACGATTAGAGGTATCCCGATGAGTGGGACTTCCGCAGCGATCGCTTCGGTAGTGGATTGCAAGCCGCACTGAGTTATAAATGCCTTAATTTTTGGATGTCCTATAATGCAAAACATGATATTAATCAACTAGGTCACTCGATAATTAATCTTTAAACACACGTTAATGGTACATTAACACACAATAATACTGATTCACTCACTTCACACAAAATGATTGAGACAAAATGTAAACAAACCTTAAGAAAGGTTATTTTAAGTGTCGCTTTTATCACAAAATGAACTTTCATCAAATACAATACTTTCAGTAAAATGTTTAACGTCAATTTCATATAAATACATATTATAAAGTTAGCACTAGAACTGCAATAACTATTTCCGCCGTTTTTACACTAATACGCATGTAAATACATTTCTGTAATTTAAATACCCTAAACGTATATTTTTTCTATGAAGATTTCATAATTGTGGGCATTATAAAATATCTATTATTGTATTGAATTTCAAAGCTTGGACGCCTTATTATAGTTCCCAGTGAAGGTGAACATGCAATATATACGAAATATGAGGAAATTACAACTTTTGCAGTTATCCTGAATTTTTTTCACCATTTTTAGGGCTCCGTAGTAAACAATGGACCCATATAGTTTCGCCATGTCCATCTGTCTGTAGTGGCCTAGTTCAGAAACGCTTGATACTTGAAAGCTATAGTTTGGCATGTATATACATATTAACTATGCTGACAAAGTGGAAGAATAAAATGATAAAAAAAAATTTTTTGGTGGTACCTCCCCTACACGTAAGGTGGGGCTGATATTTTTAAGACATGGCCTCCGTATGCCGATTGGTAAGTTTGAAAACGTATGTTTTCTTTGTTTCCACTTCGTCTCAAGCCCAAGTGAATGCGGTATACGTGTTGAGGGCAGTTACGTAGTAATTACAAACGAGAGGCTATTTTGAAGCTTGACTTGAATGACTCGTGTTTGTACGAGTAATATCAATTCCTGTACACCCCGTGTGGCACATAGTGTTTATCATCACATTTAAGAAACACATTTAAGTAATGAACGGCTTAGTCGTTAGCCTTCGATGTTCACTAAACCTGGGATTTAGTACTCTCTACATTACTAATATAATAATGTACTGTCTTATTGATATTCCCTGGAGCGGATCTCAGAGGGTAAACTACTTTACATCGATCTTCTCCAAGAGGCCTCTACGCTTTGAATCCATATCCCCGTGCACGCTATCGGGAGCCCTTGAGGCCCGTTATGTACTTGTTGCCGTAACGCGCAAGGCGGAATTCCGCCACGCGGGCTTCAACGGATACCTGTGATTATAAAGATATGTACCAATGCAGGTGGTTAATAAATTAACCAAAAGTCAATTGAATTAATAGCGGCATCAAAGTAACATTACAATTAAAGAATGTGTTTGTAAACAATTACAAAATCTTAATGCGTAGATAATGCAACCAGTTGGTTTTATAAAATGAGATCATGTCATGGAAATTACATGTTATATACTTTAAATGGATTTGAGATATTTGATAGTTACGATAAACTGTAAAAACGGTAAAAACTTATTTCAAGTTGATAATAAATTTTAGAAAATATAGGATCTAATTTATCTTTCTAATTTTTTCTTGGACTTGTTGTTGATTCCTCAGTAAATAAAGGTTGAAATAAAAAAAAAATAACTTAGGATGAAGTGTACAGCGATTAGAATTTGTGATCAGGACTACCAAACTACCAAAATACTGTTTGTTGTTCCGAAGAACTTTTTTTGAACTTTTGTTTGAAGAGAGGTAGGGTGCATCAAAGCAGCCCGTCTGGGGAAGTACCACCACCTCATAGAAAACCGCAGGTAAATAACAACTCCCTAGAGGTCTGCCTGCCTGGTCTAGAGGCCTGCGTGTGACTGAAGTCACCAGTAAGCTCTTAAGGAGTTGCTATGTACGCAGCAGAGGAGGCATCGCGCGAGTGATACTTAATATATTACAAGCGTTAATAGGCTTAGGTTAACTGCTTTACATCAGGTAGGCTGTATGTTTGTATGCCTTCCGACGTAGTATTAAAAAAAAACTACTTTGACGAGCTTGGTGGCGCGGTGGTAACCTTGAGGATATTTATGCTCTCAAATGTAGTTAACCATGCAACGGCATTGACATCCTACCATGCATACGTTACATCCACTTTACAATATGGGATAATCTTTTGGGGCAATTCGACAGACAAAGATCGAGCATTCAAAGCTCAAAAAAATGTGTGAATAATGTACATCATCATCAATGCGCTTCGGAGAGCACGTTAAGCCGTCGGTCCCGGCTGATGTCGATAGATGACAGACGTTAAGCTAAGTCAGTGGCCCTCGGGCGGCTTGAAAACACTCGCCTCCGCCGCCGATCCGCATTTGAGCAGCGTGGCGGAGTATGCTCTAAACCCCTTCGGTTGAAGGGAGACCCGTATCCCTGCAGTGGGATGAGTAAGGGTTAATGTAGATGATGTGGAATGTACATACATACATAGGTATTTAATATTATTTTTCAACACATTTGCTCCTAAACAGTTTCATATAATGTATATATGTTAAATATTATATAGATAGGGCCGTATGGTGCTCATAACGCACTCGGAGTGATACCTTATTCAATTTAATTATAAACATCTCATTTTTTTTATACAACGTCGGGAGCCATACAAGCATATGGCCCACCTGATGCAAAGTGGTTACTGTAGCCTATGAACGCTTAAACAACAAATTAAGTATTATTACCCGCGCGAAGCCTATAGCCGCATGATCGGTAAGCAGTTACCGTAGCCTATGCACATTTGCAACACCAGAGGTGTCGCTTGTGTGTCACCGCAACGCGTTGCGTGGTTACGCACAAGTACCTTAAAAGGATAGAAGAGAAACTATTACTATAATTATGTTGATACTGTTGATTGTAGGCGCTTGGTGGATTTTTGAAGACATCTCGTTAATGTTAATACGAGTACTTGCACTTGTACAGATTCCACTTCACAATTTTATTTAATAATTATTTTTACCGTGCACGATACCGCCATATGTTGTATAATAATACCTTGATAATGCCGTAAACGCGAACCCGGTCGGTAAAAATAATTATTAAATAAAATTGTGAAGTGAAATCTGTACAAGTGCAAGTATTAAAATTAACGAGATATTACTATAATCTTCTACTTACTAAGAACGTCTTGTTGTGGAAACCACTTGGCTATCTTGATGTTGGCCGTTCGTCCTGGCAGTTCGTCCTCATCCCATTTCCACAATATATCGTAACGAAGTTTAGAAAGGGCGTTCACCATGCGTTTGATTTGTTGTCTTGTTAATTGTGATGCAGAGCTGAAGGTCCCAAAGCTTACGTAGATGACACCGTGAACTGACGAATCTAGGTATGATTTTAGGTCCTGTTCAAAACATTTATTCTAATCAAAATGAATCATAATATTATATATATATAAAAGTCAATTAGGGTGCATCAAAACAGCCCGTCTGATGAAGTACCTCCACCTCACAGACGACCGTAGCCAAGTGACAACTTCGTGAAGTATTGTAGTGTTCCTGTATGTGAGTGAGGTCAACAGTAAGCTCCTAAGGATTTGCTGAATTAGCAGCAGAGATGGCATCGCGCGAGTGATACTCAGTGCATTACAAGTCTTCTTAGGCTACCCGCTTTACATCAGACGGGCCGTATGCATGTATGCCTCCCGATGTATAAAAAAATACATAGAGCAAAATCTGTACATTGAATATATGTATTTTGGAAAATGTTATTGAAATATTTATATTATCAATGCAGAGACCAATTTTAAAAATTTTTGTTATCACACGAAATCTTTTAAACAGATTTTGATGAAATTGGATATAGTGATTACTGATCATCTCGTGCAATATACTCGTATGTGATACTTTTTAGTGTGAAAAAATGTGTCATTCCCAGGGGAAAATACAAAAGTTATCGATATCGGTCGAACAACAATCACCCTGAAACTATTGTTCTAAATAAGTCATGAAAATATTTTAGCCAAATAATAATAACAAAACAATAATAAATCAGTTTTTAAATGAAGAAGCAGGGAGCTCATTCCACAACTTAACAGTTCTCGGTAGAAAACTTCTCTGGAACCGCACTGTGCGCGACCATTACGGTTCCAGTGTATGAGGGTGAACTCCCAGCTGTCGGCGAGCTATGCGATTATAAAATGAGGCTGTTGGCATCATATCGAACTACTCCTCAGAACACAACCCATTGTGCAATGGGTAGAACATGCAAAGGGAGACGAGATCTCTCTTTAAACTCAAGGGCTCAATACCATGTGTGAGTTTAGGATCATCGACGATTCTTACAGCTCGTCTTTGCACCGAGTCACAAGGTCCTAGCTGGTAACCAGGTACACTCGCCCAGAGACGACTACAGTACTCCAAATGCGGTCTGACTTGGGACTTATATAATATAAGTCTTTGCCCCGGGCTGAAGTACTGTTTGGCTCTGTTGAGCACACCAAGCTTCTTTGACGCCAGCTTGACCTTCTCTTCCAAGTGACTTCGGTACTGAACTTCGCTGGAGATCTCGACACCAAGAATCCCAACACTCCTGGCGATGGTTAGCGGCGTGTTCTGGAATTGGGAAACCACAGCTAATGGGGTTTTTTTACTGCCGACCGCTTATCGATTGTTAAAAATGTTGTTCTTTGCTCTGCAATATGTGACATCTGTCACGACTAAGACGACCTATGGTTCTTCCAAATATTAATATGTAATTTCAAGTAGGTATACCTCCGGTAGTGGTTTTTCGGGAGTTAGAAGAATTCCTCCAATATGTGCGACCGCCAATGACGTAGGACGATTTCTCTCCCAAATTCGATGATTACTCATCAGCCACATATTAATATTATTGCTTAGTTCATTCAACGTTGGCATACTTGAACCTAAATGTGATCTCATAACATCAGTCTCTTTTACTTCTACTGCTTGGTATAATATGGCGATACGGGAACTAATATATAGCTCATTTATCTTTTCAATAAAAGTGTGATTGTATAATTTTCCAGGCATAATTGATGGATACAATAATGGATGTCCCATGTTACCAAGCACATTATGTTCATTAATGATAGCACCAATAGATGAAATAGTTATGATAGGTACATTAAACCTGTGAGAAAGAGCAAAAAGTGACCGTGTCATGGCTTCGGTAATTAACAAGTCAAATGAAACAGCTTTATCCTCTATCATTTTTCTCACTGTAGGTTGGTTCAAAAAATCAGAAACTGTATTTAAATGGATTTCCAAATATCCTTCGATAATGGCTTTTAAATCATATTCCTCTGATTCCTCTTCTGGTATCGTGCCCTTGTTCCTATGTTTATGTGATACTTCTCTCATATCTATTTCAGTCAGATGTTCGATGTCTCTGTTTTCTGGGTTAGTTGTGATGACGGTGACTTGATGTCCTCGCCTTGCCAATTCACGTGTGTAAGTCCTGAATACTAGATGATGACTTAGAGCTGGAATAGGAAACACTGCTAAAATTTTTGCTGCTTCTAAACTTAACACAGTGCCGAGAAATAACGCTAATATTTTCATGACTTTATATTTTGTACATTATAAAAGTTTATTAAAAGTAACTGCTTTATCTTTTCGCCACATGTATTTATCAACTGACTTACGTTTAATTATTACGTAGTTTTAAATAGAACAGTTGGCTTTTATATCAACTATTAACAATACATGTAAATTTATTTGCATGCATAAACGTTCATTACATTCTATTAGATATTAAAAAAAAACGAGAGTATTCAATGGGTAAAGCGTTTTCCTTGAAACCTGTAATAGTAATTATCAACAGGCTGTAAAACTCTCTTCAAGCCAGTTAAATATTCACATGTGTCCTAGTACTTACGTAGTTACTCGCATTACAGCATACTTGATGACCAGGGGAATGATGACGAAGTTTTACGAAGTACATGTCTTTCGCGTTGCCAACAACTATTCCAAAGTATGGTGATAATGAGTAATCAAAAGCATTATATTATTATTATTATTATAAATCTTTTCACTCACGGGTATTAATCTCGCGTTAAGTGCGCGCGGATAAGGATCCAACGCGTAGAGGCCCCTTGAAAAAACTGTATGTAACCCGCCGTGACCCGCTCCAGCGGATATCAATGGGACAATATACCAATGAACAGGTCTCAGCAGGTATTGAGACTATTGGAACTATGTCGGAAAAAGTGGGCTATTAAAATGAGATTTGGAGGTATTATTAGAACCGGGCTATTGCAGAAGAGGGACGGACGCCTGCCATAACTATCATATCTGATGTTATTTTCGGCAGGCGGTGGCTCGCCACTCACTAGATGGACCCCCGAAATGCCAGAGAAAATCGGCCGGGGGCAACACCGATGTGAGTGAGTCAGGGGTGTCGAGAGGTATGCCGCGCTTTCTCTAAAGTTACTCGCGGCGTTATGCTCTTTAACACTTTCATCCCTGGAGCATATCACCTAATAAAGCAATATACTCTATCGACTCCTCTCTGGACGGTCAATGAAGGCACATTGGGCTGAGAGGGCCTTCTTGGATTTCCAATCCGACCGACGAAGACACGCCGGAGACGAAGGCCCTGATTGACTCTCTGGAGCACTCGGGTACCCGTCGTGTCGTTACGCGCCAACAGCTCGCCACAAGCTGCCCTGCGGGGCATTATTATTATACTATATACCTACTCCATCTAATATGTTGATATACCCAAAACGCGTTCCCGATATCTTATTCTCCTTTATGTCTAGTTATTTATTCTTAATAAGTATGTACTAATAGGTGATTAAAAAATTAGCGTCCAAATCGATAATATCACACGGTTAAAAAATATGCTAGAGTTTCAGCTACTTGTTAACTTGAAAAACTGATCTTTACAATTATCATAAATATAAAAGTACGCTGTTCATTTATAAGTGAAGCAGTGCGCATTAAATAAACCATCTCACAGAAAACCGCAGCCAAAGAACACCTTCCTGAAGGGTTGTTGTGTTTCTGCAAGTGAGTGAAGTTACCAGTGAGGTCCTAAATAGTTGCTGTGTTGCAATGCGCGAACGATTCTTCCTGTATTCCAAATGTTTATAGACTATGGTATACACCTTATATAAGGTGGGTATTATGCTTGTATACTCTCGACGTTGACGTTGTATAAAAAAAATACCTTTTCGCAGCTAAACTCCTCAGCAGAGTACAATGAAAATTAGTCTAAAAGTAAATACTTTAATGATAATACATTATTATTGTATCCTAGTGCTGACACAAAAAGCAAATACAAAGGTCGCATGGAGTACAGATAATTTTGACGAGCTCGGTGACTCAGTCGTGAATGACGCGACTTTGACACGTTTGTGTTTTCGGCTTCCGCCTCCATGCCGGCCTCCGCCGCCTTGCCGGCGACGCCGGTGCTGCTCCGTTGATGGTGATCCATCCCGGGGACATTTGATTCTTAGCCTATTGTTGTTAAGTACAAATCAGAATTGCTTTGTATTCCATAATGTAGATGCACATACCGTTGGTAACGGGCTAATATCTTATCCTTATAGTAATTTAGTTTTCCTATACTATACGTATATCGACTACTTATCGCAACCTACCATGTGTACCTATTTGCATTCAACTACATCTATAAAATACACCGCATCTATAAATAGCAAACCTCATGAAAGAATTAGATAATACGCTTAATGTCACATGCCACAAGGTAGACGTTGCAAAGCAATGTAAAAGCATCATTTCAAGATATAGTTTTAAGATTCTTACCTACAACATACGAAGTCTACAGCGTAATTTAGATGGATTTTTGGTTTTGCTTAGGAGACTGAACATAGATTTCGACATGCTTATCCTGACCGAGTGCTGGTTGGGCCATGCTCCTAACTTTAAATATAGCGAAGTCAACTGTGGTCTGTTTTCACACAAATGCTTCCACCAGTCCTTCACAAATTAAATTAGAGTTCACTCGTGCACAACGAGCAATAATGCTCCAACTCCAGCCCGATGAAACTGTGAGAGATTACAAAGAGTGGCTAGTACTAAATATCTAGGCATCATTATCGATGACAACCTCAACTTCAAAGAACACATAACTGCCATGACTAGTAGGATAAGGAAATTCATCGATGAATTTCCTTATCCTACTAGTCATGGCTACTAGTCACGTAAAAGTTTCATTAAGTAGATCTACTTAATGAAACTTTTACGTGATGTTGCATCATGGGCTCTTAGAACGGTCACGCTTAGTCAATCACTACTGTCATATTGTGTCCTAGTCTGGGGAGGCGCATCTATAACCCATTTAATCTTACTGGAGCGCGCCCAACGTGCAGTACTCAAAACCATGCTGAGAAAGCCTAGCCGTTTTCCAACGGCTCTTCTTTATGAGGAGACTAGGGTGCTCTGCGTGAGGAGGTTATACTTGTTATCCATTATACTGTTAACGCATAGAGAGGTTCGATCATCTGTGGATTACGACAGACTACTGTCAAAACGTATATTTAGGCTCCCACTTCCAAAAGTAAACACCACATTTGCAACACGTTTCGCCGTCTTTAGAAAGCTTTTAATTTACAATAGAATTAATGCCCTGTTGCCCCTTCACAACTCAACCTATCGTGAAGCAAAAGCAAAGGCTGAAAGGGAACTATTGAATTGGACTTACCAGTACGCGGAGGATTTCTTGGTTACAGTTCTGTAGTACTTGAACTGTAGCATGTAATATTATTTATGTATTTTTGGAATATTCTTAATAAAAATAGAAACAAAATATGAATTAAAACTAATGGTACAATTATTATATATAACGCTGGTATTTAGCTGTAGTCTTTACTAAATTGTTCGAACTAACTCATTTTTAAACTATTTTTATTTTTTAATATTTTTATTAATCAAATTACTAGTACATATTATTTTTAAGAATGATTCTCAATAAAACCGATCTATTATAATATTTATTATATTAGTGTAAGTACCGCAAATTGCTTTTTTGGACATCTCATTATTAAGTTCCCACAGGACAGGTTTAGCCTAGTGTGGGTAATTAAGAAAATTGTATACGTCTATGAAAGAATTTTGTGAATAAAGTATTTGTATTTGTTCGATTCCCACAGAAGGCAAACTTTAAGGGTTATCTTAAGAGAGGTAGGGCGCATCAAAGCAGCCCGTCTGGGGAAGTACCTTTACCTCAAACAAAACCGCAGTCAAATAACAACTCCCTAGAGGGTTGTTTTGTTCCTGAGTGTGAGTGTGGTCACCATTAAGCTCCCATGGAGTTGCTGTTCAAGCAGCAGAGGAGGCATCGCGCGAGTGATAATTAATATATCGCAAGCGTTAATAGGCTACGGTACCCGCTTTACATCAGGTGGACTGTATGCTTGTACGCCTCCCGCGTAGTATAAAAAAATAGTAGGTTGTTACTAATGAATGAGTAATGAGCATCTCTTTACTCACTTTCTATATGTCCTTTTCCCAATTCTTCAGTTAAAATTGTATTGTAAGTAAGAATTACCTGCTCGGATGCTTCGAAGACATTATCCTTGTGATACAAATGTTGTGTGCTTCCAGGATGAACTAAGCTAAAAAATGTAGTATTGCTAAAATGACGTAAGTACCCATGTACGTCATTTTCGTAAAACTACTTTCATTATCTTCAGTTTCAAGAAATACAATTGAAGTATAACAATGGCCGCGACGTTCCAACGTGATAGTGAACAAAGAGTTGCCATGTTAATCAAATTTCCCCATTTGTGTTCACCATGAGATAGATTTTTTTTATATAACGTCGGGAGTCATACTAGGATACGGCCCATCTCATGTAACGCTCTCTTGTAAAGCTCTTACCTACCATAACCTATAAATCCTTGCAATACATTAAGTATCACTCGGCGCGATGCCACCTCTGCTGGCTGCTAACACAGCAACTCCTTAGGAGTTTTTTGGTACCCTCACTCACACATAGGAACACAACCCTCCAAGGGGTTGTTGTTTGGCTGCAGTTTTCCGTAAGGTGGAGGTTTTTTTTTTTCAGAAAATAAACAAATAATAAAAGATTTACATTATTTTTTATTACCATTGAAAATATAAATCATTATCATAAAAAAGTTAGTTTTTAGTACAAATTCTATCTAAGGAAAAAAGTATATATACTAACCTAAACAAAAACAATTAAATATAAGATGAAGTACAAATAAAAAAAAAAAAGTAATTTCGTATCCAAATTGGCATAAACTTTATTTTGACTAGATACATAAGTGAACTTGTTTATCTAGTCAAAATAAACCTTTGATTCCTTATAATTTCTGGAAGAATACATAAATCACACTTAACAATGGACTATGTGTGAGAACACTCCGAGACTAAATAAATAACTAACGGGCAATGTTTATATAACGGGTGAATGGATATCCAGATGTATAAACACTCAATATTTGTGCTGCCGTACTTTACCTTTCGACATGCAAATTACAATTATAAAATTATGTACTTATTCGTACTACTTTTATAGTCCAAACAGAATTTCTATATTTGTAAAACTAAACTAGATTTTTCCATCTGCAGACCAGTAGAGACTTTATAAAAATATCAGTGCAGTAACGGTGCCATGTTTACATTATTTTTAAACGTTGTGTAACTATATAAAACAAAATACAGAGTACTACGGTACTTGTACATTTATAATACTTAAAGGCAATGATTCCGGATGGCAGATGCTTCAAGTAATAATCTGTATCTCCGCTAAATCCTCAGGCCTAGGTAGCGAAGGCCGCCAATTCTAATGGATTAGGAAAGGGTATAACGCTAGAATGAAGAAAACTACAAGCGTTATTAGTCTCATATAAGTTTGATGGAGTAAGGACTTCATCGAATTCGGTTTCCTCACCATTTTCACCAAATTTCAAGTTCCTAGATGTTTGTGCTGCGTTGGTAACGCCAGTATAAATACGTTCCGTATACCGGCAATTGTATAACTGCCAAGGTTCACAATATAATTTTCGAAAAGGATATTCACCTTAATAAACATGATTGTAATTGCGACAGTACCTATTGTAAATGAGTATATTAATCATTATGTTGTATCTCCATATACTCCATTCTTACTTACTTCCTTGTAGAAACGAATGCAGACATGTTTTATGTAATTTCTGGAACTTGATAACTTAAAATAAAATATAACATAAATAAACGCAGCGTAGTACGGCCACCACGATGGACAGACGATCTTGTAAAGGTCGCCGGGAGCACAAGACCTGTGTTGTGTGTGTGTTGAAGTTTGCTGTGGAAGTCTAAGGGGCCTATGTTCAGCAGTGGACGTCTTTAGGCTAATATGATGATGATAATAATTAATATAAATAAACCTTAAAAACCCGGTTTGTGACCTGTTAGTTAAAAATTACACGTCTTTGTTAAATCTTTCAGCATTTCCGCAAAATTATACCCTAATGGGGTAAATAAGTGTTTAAAAGTCTGTATGGATGTTTACTTTAAAGTTAGTAAAGGAGTCAATGATCAAAGCCTAACCAGACTCGAACCCATTGTGGTTACTTATGGGGCAATATTATATTGGGATAGACACCTATACAAAGCGAGACTTCAAGTCGATAAATCAAGTTAAAGAATGTTCATAGTTGTAAACAAAACAAACAAATACAATATATATATATAAATAATTCGCAATAAGCATGAAGTAGATAGTACACCGAGGGCTAAGTGGCTAGCGACAATAACTTATTTTGTAGTTTTGTCCATGTACTTTATCACAAGTTCAACTGTTAATCTTGTTTAGTTTAGAATAATTGGAAATATAGTAGCATGGTTTGCAACATGGCTTACGATGTTTGTTAAACATATTTTTTTTTTTTCAAAATCTTTGTCTAAAACGCATGTTATGAATTAAAAACTTTAACCAAACATATTTTCCGCAGATCGATCTACATGCTATCGTACATCAGGTAGTTCATTTTCGTAATTTAGATGAACCCCTCCTATATGTGCGGTCATTGAATGAAGTGGAACGATTTTTCTCCTAAACTCGATGATTATCCATCAGCCTCATGAATGTATAACTTTTTTTTTATTCTACGTCGGGAGGCATAAAGGCATACGGCCCACCACAGATCGATCTACATGCTATTGACGAGCTCGGTGGCGCAGTGGTGAAACGCGTTGTTATGCTACTTTGACACCAACGCTCGTGGGTTCGATTCCCACACAGTACAAACATGTGTGTGCATGAACATGTCTGTTTGTCTTGGTCTGGGTGTTTTCTATGTATAATAAGTATGTATTTACAAAAAAAAAATGTATTTACGTATGTCTATCAGTTGTCTATTACCTATAACACAAGCTTCGCTTACTTTGGGGCAAGATGGCGCTGCGTAATTTGTCCGACAATATAATATAATATATCGTACATCAGGTAGTTCATTTTCGGAATTTAGATGAATCCCTCCTATATGTGCCTATTGATGTAAAGCGGCTACCGTAGCCTATTAACGCTTGCGATATACTAGGTATCACTCGCGCGATGCCTCCTCTACTGCTTACACAGCAACTCCTTGGGAGATTTTTGGTGACCTCACTCACACGCAGGAACACAACAACCCTCTAGGGAGTTGTTATTTGGCTGCGGTTTTCTGTGAGGTGGAGGGTACTTCCCCAGACGGGCTGCTTTGATGCGCCCTACCGCTCTTAAAACTGCTCAGTTCACTCAACGTCGGTATATTTCAAACAAAATACGATCTCACTCTCTTTGACTTCTTGTGAATATCATAACGTATAGGGTGGATATCCTACGGTAACCATGTGACGAAGAAGGACTCAGAAGCACCAATCCGTATCACAGAAAAAGGAACTACTGAAACTTATATATAATCAAAAATACTGTTAATTAGATCTCTTTGTTTTATTTGGTTTAGTTGTTTCTTCATTTTCATATATGTACACAAATTATGCCTGTTACTGCCTGCCATTTTTTTATTTCCCGTTACCGAGAAATATATACATAACTTATCTAAACTAACACACACAATGAAGGTCAGACACACTATAAACACTCGAATAGTCAATTTTTCCATCAAACCAATTAAACTATTCTATTATCTCAATGTCGTAAAAACATTTAGATTCTTGTACATTTTGCCGTTCGGAGTATATAATTCCACCCGAATATAATGATTCCAGCTCGCTTACAAAGTCTTAATTTGTTTAATATGCCAATAATGCAAAATGTTGATAACCTCTGCTGCCAACTGGATAGTTTGCAAACAGCCAAATACTTGAAATGTGACCTTGACGACGTACAAAAACACATAACAAACAGCCATTTTTGTTTATACAACGTCAGGAGGCATACAAGCATACGGCCCTTCTGATGTAAAGCGGTTACCGTAGCCTATAAACGCTTACTCGCGCGATGCCACCTCTGCTGCTAACACAACTCGATATGAGCTTATTGGTGACCTCACTTACACGCAGGAACACAACGACCGTCTAGTCTAGGGAGTTGTTATATGGCTGCGGTTTTCTGTGAGGTGGAGATACTTCCCCAGACGAGGTGTTTTGATGCGCCCTACCTCTTAAAATACCCAGACCAAGACACATATTCATGTTCATGCATACAATTGTTTGTCCTCTGTTCGAATCGAACCCACGAGCGTTGGTGTCAAAGTAAAGCAAGAACGCGATTCGCCACTGTGCCACTGAACTCGTCAAAATCTAAGTACACTACATGAAAAGTACGAAGTATGTGATGTAATATGCCTAACTTCAGCACTCTACTACAACGTTTAAAAACTGCCTGAGATATCATAGTACTTTCTGAACGCTGGGTACCTTCTTGTGAGCTCATACCTTCCCTCGAAGTCTATCATCACGTTTCCACAACAAATCATAAAAGCCAAAATAAGGGCATTGTGTTCTACTATCGGAGAGATGGGAAAGTTAACCTTGAGGAACCTGAAATTAGTGACGTTAATTGCACATTATTAACTTTAAACACGGACACATGCATCATCGGCATTTATACGGCCACTTAGTCCACAAAATAACCACAGAATTCGTGATTTCTCTCAACTCCCTGCTCTCAAAGCTATCTAAGTACAAAAACATTATAGATATAGTTCCGAACAACCCCGATAAGCGTTCACACGAGTATCTGAGCTTGAACGCGGGTCACGGTATGCTGATCGGGTACACCGTTCCCATGCAAGGCCGAACCTGCCTGGATCACATCATATGTAATACCAAATCCCCAGCCACTTCTAATGTGTCTCCTTCTTCTTCTTCAAATATATGAACTATTTTGTCAGTGATTTTCCCATGACAAACTCTCTCTGTATTTATTTGTCGCAATATTCGGAACTGCGTACAGAGGCCTATTCTAACTTCGCCGAATATCTCATAGACAAAGGACATAATGTATCCCCCACTAATACCTATTAAATTTTACACACCATAGATAAAGGTTTAAAACTAAATATTAGGGAACAATTAGAAATGAATAAACATACGAATTCAAAAATTTCTCTCATGAACAAATAGACTGACGTAAACAATTCCCCACTATTAAATATCTTTTCGCTCACACCATTCACCCCCACCCCCAATTCAATGTAAGGGACGGCACTGCGATGGATTTGTCACTTGTAGCAAGTTATTCTTAGGATTACGTCTACAGCGCCTGAGGATGACTCGCGGAGAGACGAAACACGTGTCGCAGCGACGACCAGGACTGTGCTGGGGACATGCGGATTCTGTTCCAGATGGCGGACGACCGCAGCAGCCGAGGCAGAGACTACCGGAGCAGCCATGGCACCGTCGGCATGTTGGATCTACTAACGGTAGTGGGTGAGTGCCGGCCGGCGCTAGTCCGCATGAACTAATTGGTGGCAGAAGCACACAAAGCAGGTTAGATCAACTTGTGCCCTGTTGCTGACAGATCCGGGGCACCACACCAACGCGGCCGATGGCATTTCGCGGGGTCGTTTAGTGGGTATACCGTCGGACAGCCGACAGGGAGTCCCACACTACCACCGGAGGCCACCCAGGCACCGGTGGTGTGCGTAACGCATTTTTCCCCGCGTCACAAAAAAAAGAGGTTAGATCAACTTGCATGTAAATTTGACTTTCGCAAAATAACGCCTGAATCTATTTATAATAACTAGAAAACAGATTAGTAAACCTTGGATCACCAAAGGGTTACTTCGATGCACGAGAACTAGAGACAATCTTTACAAAAATCTCAAAGCGGACCCAGAGAACGATGTATTAAAGACCACATACAAAAGATACAGGAACTACTGTAAATCAATTCTCCAGAAAACGAAGAGATCCTACAAAAACAAGAGATTGAGAACGCTGGAAACAACTCAAGGCGATCAAAAATATAAGTGGAACCACCGAAGCGGTCGGCCACTCCTCTTGTTTACTTACACCTGAAAATGCAGAACGCAGCCTAAACGAAAGGCAATAGATACTTCGCTAACGTGGGAACTAAGTTTGCAGAAAAGATGCTGAGCCCCCACCGTGCTACACCTACAATCTCGCACAGCCCCTAAAGTTCTCCACTTAATTCACTCGTTATGCTACCGGTTACGGAAGAGGAAGTTTTTTATCTTATAAACGGTCTAAAAGATACTTCTACAGTGGGTTTCGATTAAATTTCGAGTAACATTCTTAAAAGATACGTCATATCTTTTAAGAATTTTACTCGAAATTTAATCGACTTTTGTCTCCACCCATTACTCACATATGTCCTACAAACTTTAAGCCTTTCTTTTTGAAATATTGTAGAACTAACTTGGGTAACTTGGGTGGGTTTTTCATAGACTCTGTGATGAATTTAATAAGTTTTATAAGTCCTCCGCCAGAAATGATTTGTAGGCTGACTCTTTAATTTCTTTCAAAAAGTCACTGTATGTAATCTAAATTATTGTAATCTACGAAAATTAAACCTTATGCAAATTTATTATTCGAAACGGTGTTAAAATACATGCCTATGTATTGACCGCAGATCTTACTATGTTGTGTTTGCCTATTATTGTTTTTACACTGTAATTTTAGTTTAATTATGTAGTGTTCCTAGACATAAGTCATTGGGGTATAAATGTTGGTAGACCTTATAAATAAAAAATAGAAAAAATATGCAACCTTGCAATCGCGACCGGCATCTTCCCTGACGCCTTCAAAATAGCCCTGATTAGACCTATACAAAAGGGTGGGACAGAGACAATGTCAACAACTTCAGGCCTATCTCCCTGCTCCAGGCGATGTCCAAGATTTTAAAACGGGTAATGAACCATAGTCTAATTTCTTACCTGAAGTCGAACGATCTAATCGCACCCTCTCAATTTGGCTTTTGACGCGGTAAATCAAACAGTGAGGCCGTACATGAATTTATTGACTCTGTGCTAAGAAACCTGGACAAAAATAACAAATGTCTAACTATATTCCTGGACCTAGTCAAGGCATTCGACACTGTCTCTGTCCCCCACCTTATAACTAAAATGGAACCGGTTGTGATCAGGAGATTGCCGTTAAAACTGTCATAGAACTACGCTTCTGATAGAAGGCAAAGAATTAAAATCGGTCAAGCATAAGTGACGAATTGCCTGTCAAATTCGGTCTTTCCTTCCGGCAGGGAAGCATTGTCTCCTCGACTCTCTATTTTTGATATACATGAACGAGTTATGTAACATTCAACTATATAGGGGCAAGGCAGACAATATGGCACTGTTTTTCTGGGACGAAAGCTTGGGAGGTGTGTGCACAGAGCGGTTTCGAAAGGGTTGGTGAGTGGCTACAAGGAAATATATTTACCTTAAATGTATCAAAAACCAAATACCATCTCCTACCATTCAAATAATCTCACACAAGCGAGAAGCGAGAGAAACGGATAGCATCAAATATCTAGGCGTTATAGTCGACTATTACTCTTGGTTGAGGTGTACCTATACTTCTTTTTCAGGTCTTAATTATGGACCAAGGTTTTATCTTACTGAACTGAATCTCTGGTCGGTTTTGCAGCCTAAAGCCAAGATCCACCATGAATAATAAAGTGTAAAACGATGCTAGTCATTGTGAAAAAAGCACTGCACACCTCTAGACTGCCTCTAGGGACTCACTCTCATGACATGTTACCCCCAGCTCACTTATGCTGCATTTCGAGGGCAAATGCAGCGAGTGGTTGGCCATCAAATTCCAAAGAGATCAAGTAGCTGCAGCTATGGCAGGCGTTCATCCCTCAGTCCGTCTTCTCTACACGCTGTTCTCATGTACACTGGCCATTCGATTTCCACAAAATTTTGCATTAGTTCCAATGCTAACCCAGATCTGCTTATGGGTATATTCTTCCAAAATATCCCTAGGGGCGGGTTACGTTGGTAAACCCACTGCGACGTATATCTACATACATTACATCCAATGTTGCATCCATGCCCCCTATACGCGGAGTCATATCAGATGCAAGGAATAGCCTCCTAATGTCCAATCATACGTCCAAACAGATCCACACTCACTCAACCACAAACGCGCGAAGCAGGGTTACCTCGCAAAGAAACTCATAATAGTCATTTCTATTACTAACATGGATTTGGCTGCAAATTCAAAATAAATACTTTACGAATTTTATGAGGTAGGGCGCATCAAAGCAAAGTACCGTCTGGGGAAGTACCTCCACCTCACAGGAAACCGCAGCCAAATAACAACTCCCTAGAGGGTTGTTATGTTCCTGCGTGTGAGTGAGGTCACCAGTAAGCTCCCAAGGAGTTGCTGTGTAAGCAGCAGAGGAGGCGCGAGTGATTCTTAATATATTACAAGCGTTAATAGGCTACGGTACACGCTTTACATCATGTGAACCGTATGCTTGTATGCCTCCCGACGACGATATATATATATATATATAAAAAGAAAACCTAAACGATAAATGTGGTAAACCAAGAGGCGCACTTGGAGCTACCGCTGTATACCTCTGGATCTGTATAAAAACAGTCGACTCACCCAAATATGCTACAGTCAACCAATAACACTCACCGAGTATATTGTGTGTGTGTACTTACAGCGTGTTTAGTAAATGGGTGTAAAGCCTTAAGGCGAAGCTAGTGTAGACAATTTAGAACTATTCCATGTATTGTCTTGTTCATCGCTCAGGTCATCGACAGCATCGTAAACTCTTATCAATAAAACCAGATCAATAGCATAAGTGGAAGATATAAATACTATTTTATTTATCACATATTCTTGGCATTGTGTCTATATGTGATATGTAGAAGGATGTTTAATTTTACCAACGATTTACTATTCCTTAGAACCTTGAAAGATGTTCAATATCACATGCACTAAAAAATTAAACTCACAAGACAACACTTAAATATATTTACATATTATTATTTGTAATGGACACACTGGTCATTAATACTTGCATCCCATTCACCAGTGTTTCTAAAAGTGTTCATATTGGTTATCATTTCCTCTCCCGTGCCTTCTCCCGCGTGAAGTTTGGTTTTTATTATGTTACCCTATGAATCTAAATATTTCTAACAAAAGAATATAGGCAAAATGCTGACCTGGAATGTCAGTCATTAATGTGTAAAATTTTATTTATCTATAACTTCACACCAAATCCCTTGTGAGGTAGGCCGAGAGAACCTAGCGCTACGTGGGTCGATCCTTACAAAGCTCACTCGTTTCTTTAACATTCATTCCTCTAAATTCTATTCTCATTAAAATTTCTTCCATATCATAATCCGCTTACTAGTGTTCCCAAAGCTATACGAACAGTCTGAACATACAAAAATGTTTTGGTTTTGTATTAGCAGTAATCCACCAATTAATTCCATGTACAAACTTGGTTCTGTAAAGATTTTATTATACTGGACAATTAGATCAACCGTATAGCTTTAGGAAGTGATTGTACTCATTATAATATAGCAAAACAAACTAACCGAACAATTTGTATTGGGCAGTCGAAGTTAATGTCAACTTTAAAGTCGCGAACTACGACTTCCTCTTACAAATACAAATAGGACTAGCGCATGCAAGTTTTACAGGGTCGACAATGGACGAGGGATTCTCCTGGTGTTGCAAGTTTCCATAAGCTGCGGTAAGTGCTGGCCATCAGGCGGGTCGTATGCTTGTTTACTATGTCAGTGATATAAAATAGCTAAATCGGATAATAATCTCAACTTGAAAGCGTGAACCACACGTATGTTTCATACAAAGATATACATAGGCACTTATGGTGTTATAGCATGTTCGTCAATAAAAAAAGTTATTTTCGCGTCCTACGGCCACAGTTCGTCAGTATTTTTTAAGGGCAATGATTTCGATTGTGCCAGGCCATAGCATTTAGTCTATGGCTTACTGTGGTCCGTGACATTCATCGTAAAAACTGTTTTTTTCTGTGAATCTAATGGAATGTCTATCAACATAACCCGAAGGGAACTGCAGGATCTGCAAAATTTGCAACATATAAGTACGTAGATAAATTCATCTTTATTATACATAATTAAAAAATAATTAAAGGAAGGTAGTGTATTTTATACGCGGAAGTGATAATTTCTAAGAAATGTATTCACAAAGTTTGGGAAATATTGTCTTGTGCTATAGTTACGCGTGTGGCCAGGCCAAACAAACGACCTCTTGTATCGTATATCAGCTCAACGAGTCTATCAGTACTATTAATTACCGTGCCCTATATACTGCGTTCAGTGGCAGTGGCAGCTAAGGGCCAAGGGTGAACTTGATAATATATTCTTATTCCTACGGTTCAAGTTCTTTTTTTTACGGATTATCGGCATAGAATCTACCCGGCTATCAATGGCTACGACTTATGTAGACACTCTTTGGTTGGGGGTATACCGTATAGCTGACATCAGAAAAAATAAAAAAGGTGGTCGTCACGGGACGCCCGACAGATGTGAAACATTTTAGTGATTATCCAAATTTTAATAAATAAAAATCAAATACCAATAAAACACAACGCGTGCGAAAAAGAAGCGGTAAAGTGCAGTATGAGTATGCTACAGTCGTATAGAATCATGCAGAGAAGTAACTGTCTAGTATGCGCACGCATACACGCAAGGGAGTCGAGAGTTGCGGCGTAGAGGGGGTATGACGGCATGAGAGAGCGTCATGCCATTCGCCGTCAAGGGATACGGTTCGATTTTACTGCCAAACTTGACGTGCACTTAGCTGTATTGACGCCTTGAGGCCCGTTATATACTTGTTGCCGTAACGCGCATGGCGGAATTCCGCCACCTGGGCTTCAACTGGGCATTAACGTAACTTACGTATATTAACTTTTTTAAGATTTTCTTTTGAAGGTTATCTATATAGGCGTCTTCCTTGTAAAAACATGATTTCACACAAAACGTCCTCATGTGAATTGGCGTAAATGAAATCGGGTCGGTTTTTAGTTGTTATTATCCTATTAAGTGTATTCACTATTATTTCACCTGTACTCGAGCAACAAAAACCCAAGAGTTAAAAATTCTTCACAACCAACATACTGTGGTAGGTTACTCCATAATACTATGAATCAGACGACAATAGATCGAGGTGTGAAATAAAATCCTTTAGCAGCGTCGACTAAAGGCGGAGGTAGTTGCCGCCATATGCCATAAGATACGCATCTTATGGCATATCTTATGGTAAAATATCGAATATCATTTGATCTCCAACCAGGTCGCGTGTTCCCACCGTAATTCGTTTAGTCCAAGCTA
This sequence comes from Pyralis farinalis, assembly GCA_947507595.1. Lineage (NCBI taxonomy): Eukaryota > Metazoa > Arthropoda > Insecta > Lepidoptera > Pyralidae > Pyralis > Pyralis farinalis. The sequence continues at coordinate 8,832,344 of OX382258.1, read as the reverse complement.
TATTTTTTAAGATTCGAGAGTGGACTAAACTCCATCATTTTGTCGGTAAATGCCTCTGAAAGAGATGTTTAATAAGCAAACATAAAACGCTTGACCTATTTATTAATTATTAATAGATTCTTATGTGCATACACTGATAACAAATGAGTATTTCTCAGTTGGAAATGCCTCTAGCATTGTACATAACTTGATATGAATGTCGACTCCTATTTAAGATATGGTAACCTTTACTGCACAGGGTTATTGAACTGCTATCAGAATGGACGATAGGAGCGGTGCATTCCTTGTTGCAAAATATAATTAAGTTGTTTGTTTTATTTTAGACTAATTGCGGCTCCCTTCCCTTGTGTGGAACTTGAACCTTGGTGTTGATAATATATGGTGATAATTATGTTTACTCTGAAATCCAAAACTGTTTATTATGAAATAATGAGTACAATGTCTGTATCATAACTTCGTGAGTTGAATGGAAACTCTCCGTCATCCATTGTGCTCCCCAGACATTCCTGATAGGCTAATAGATAAGGAATCAGTCTATTATGGATTGGTTGTCGTACGAATCCTGATCTGAGTCTTTAACAAAGAATTCGTATTTTCTGATTTATGTGCATACTTGTAATTATCACTTGCTCGGCGGCAAAGAAAAACGCACATCCAATAAATAATATTTCTCAAGGCGTGTCACCTAACCTAAGAAAGGTCTGGTTTTCGTTCTAGGTCAAATCCTTATGCTTATGTGGTGGACCCCGATAATCCTAATGGATTAGGAAATGAGATAACGCTAAAAAGAATAAGAAAATATTTGCTATTGGTAATTCAGACTGTATAGGTGCGCTAGTAACATTATTGTTAAGCGAGTGAGGTGTGTAAAGACCACAAACCTATAAACCACTCGACTGCGCATGACGACAACCGGCGCTCACAAAACATTGGGTTTTGTATGTTTAAATTAGGCAGAGAGAACCGAGCGCCATAAGACGCGGTCATTATAAACCTCACTCGCTTCTTTAACGTTCATAGTTCTTTTCGTACACGCTCGCCGATTCCTAGAGCTGACATCATCTAGTGAAACGTTTTCATATAACACGACCAATTTGGTCATGGTAGTCTTGGACTTCCTCGACTCCACCATCCTTCCACTTTCGCATTGTATATCTGTTACGTCATTCTTTCACCCTGCATTTATTCTACATGTCCGAACCAATGGAGTATGTCTTCTCTTATCTTAACGCCCACACAGTCTTTTAGACCAACTCTCTTTCTTACATCATGATTGCGCACGCACTCAGCAAGCGTTACGCCACAAATTTTGCGCTATGCTCGCATCTCGACCGCATTTATTCTACTTTTATACTCTTTCTGCCATACCCAACTTTTACTTCCATATGTTAGCGTTGGGATTAGCACCGCGTTATGTACAGTGAGTTGTGCTTTCTGACTCAGATGTCGGGTGCCTAGAAGTTTACCCGTCGCTCCATTCACGCTGTTACCCTACACTCACTCATTTCTCCACAACAACGGTGCACCTTCTGACCCTGTAAAAGCATCCAAGATATACATATGTTTCCGCTTACTTCAACACTACATCATCAATTCCGTTATTCTCACAATTATCTTGGTTTCCTTCGCATCCAATTGTAAACCTTTCTTCATACAATTATCTTTCATTGTTGGAACAAGTATTGCAATTCGGATGGTGATTCTGCTATTAATACCGCGTCGTCTGCATGCTGTATAGAGTTCACCACTGTCACCCATTCACATTGCCAAAATCATATTTCTTATTCTTAAAAGACAACCGTCCAAGATAACTAGCCGAGCCCACAGCACGTATCCCTATCCGACATCAGTAGTGACCCTGCTCACAAGTGGATTGCTCAACACGGAGCAGGCCACTGTTAAACCGGGCAAAATGTGCTACGAAAGAAAGGATCTCTTTAACACGATCCTCAAATGGTTTCTCAAAATCCACAAAAACCTTCTGGTTCATATCCAGATGCTTCTCCAGGAAATTGCGATAGAGCGGAATCTCTGAAGACTCTTATATCTATTTACCAATTTCGGAAGCGTCCATCTCAGAATCGAATCAATCTCCCTTTTCTGTTAATTCCGTCTCTATGTATAAGTGTGAATATCCTTAAGACGGAATAACGTGTTCAATAAATAACTAAATGTAACTTACATGCAGCGTGCACTCTCTTGTCTCCGTGTGGACCAAGCACAGTCTCGTAACTGCTTCGTTTGGTCCCACTTAATCCATTCAGATCTCCACTTATCCTTTCACTGGCTTCAGCCAAACCTAGTATATCTCTTACAGTCTCGATTAATTGAGCTCATGGGAGCATATGCGTCAACCAATAAAACTCGCATAATCCCGTGGTTACTATACTAACCCAGAGAAGTCATGGACCTACTGAACTGAAATCTTTCGCACCAGAGGCCAAACGAGATGAAAGCACGACACTTACGCCAGCGTTGTCATGATCGTCCTGGCTCATACCGGACCATAGGGTCATCATGCCACCGGGAAGATCTTCGCTGTCGCTGCCTTTTCGCTTGGCCTCTGTCACACACAAACCATTTAGGCTTATCTCGTTCATTATATCTATTAGCTCATTCATCGTATATTGTAATAAACCTTTCACATGCCATGTGCACGACACTCAAATTACATCGAGAGCCTCATTTTAACAGCTTCAAAGAAACTCGGAGTCCTGAACAGAGTGTGCCGGTTCTTCACGCCGGACCAGCATTGTCTTCTTTATAAGACTCAAGTTCGGGCCTGCGTGGAGTATTGCTCGCATCTCTGGGACGGCTCCGCACAGTATCTTCTCGAGGCTCTCGACAGGTTGCAGCGACGGGCTATCCGCATAATCGACGACGAAGAGGTCACAAAATACCTAGAACCTCTGCAACTTCGTAGGGACATAGGATCCCTAAGTACATTTTACCGCCTGTACCATGGTGAGTGCTCTGAAGAACTATTTTCCCTTAGCCCACCCTCTCCCTTCCGTCATTGAACCACACGTGCAGGCTTGCGATGTCATCATTCCACTGTTGAGGACATTAGTTCTAGTAGATACTAAAAAGTTCGGCAACTCCTATCTCTGTCGAACTATTAAAAAGTGGAACGCCTTGCCTGCACGTGTGTTTCCTCCTTCCTACAACATGGGATCCTTCAAACGAAGCGTGAAGAAGCATCTTGCGGGCCAGCATGGTAGCGTCAACTGACAGGACACTGTAGTCCTTGTCAGTTGCCGCTGCAATTTGGGCTCCTCTTTTCGCTTACCAACAGGCGAAGAGGAGCCACTATGCTGAGCCAATATTAAAAAAAAAAATCGCCCAAGTGCGAGTCGGACTCGCACACGAAGGGTTCCGTACCATTATCTATAAAAACGGCAAAATAAATCACGTTTGTTGAATGGGAGCCCCCTTAAATATTTGTTTTATTTTAATTTAATTATTTATTCTTAAAGTGAATATATAACTAAATATTCTGTGAATATTTCAAGCGTCTACCTGTTGCCGTTAACAATATCGAGCAAAAATGAGCAAAAAAATCACGTTTGTTGTATGGGAGCCCCCTTAAATATTTATTTTATTATAATTTTTAGTATTTGTAGTTATAGCGGCAACAGAAATACATCATCTGTGAAATTTCAACTGTCTAACTATCACGGTTCATGAGATACAGCCTGGTGACAGCCGGACGGACGGACGGACAGCGGAGCCTCAGTAATAGGGTTCCGTTTTACCCTTTGGGTACGGAGCCCTAAAAAACACAACTCTGGTTATTAAAAGTTATTTTATTAAGTAGCCTATATCCTTTTCCAGGGTTAAGCTTCCAAATCTCATTATGATCTATTCAGGAAAAATGTTACAATTGAAAGACAGACGGTGTATTTGGCTCATCTTTAGAGGTGGGCGATGTCGTGTGCTCGGAGGGAAGGATTTTGGAGTTAAATTAAAATCATCGTTCAATTAGGAGCTGCCATGTTGTTTATTGGAATGTAATTACAGAAATCGTGACAAATTATATAGCAGCACCGAGCTGTCGATAAACCACATCAAATATTGTACATTTTTAACCATAGCGACATCTACCGGAAATACCGTAAAACATTTAATGTCAATATGCAATTAACATTATAATTGGTAACAAATTGTAAAGACCGAGAGCGGATTTTGTCCAAGAGGCAAAGCCAACATTACTCTCTCGCGGTGCACCCTGGTTTTTAACAAACAAAGCCCTGGTGAATGAGAGGTAGAACACACCAATACATCCCGGCTAAGAAAATACGCCTGCCTACCAGAGGACCGAGGCGAAATAATAACGCCGTGGAAGATTGCTGTGTTCCTGTAAGCGAGGGAGTTTACCAGCAAGCTACTGTATTAGCAGGGACAATGCGCGATTTTCACACAAATAAAGCTTTGTGACTCCTTAATAAGACAGCCCCCACCAAACCATTAGAAAAGCAGGATGATGACCACGTTGTACCTTTTCCACCACTACTTTAGAACTGTGTGAAAATGTTTTCATCAGTAAAGAGGATATTTCTGTGCCTTTCACCTGCGTATCGGGACAGAAGGCGTATGGATCGATCCACTCTCTTCAACTGTAGGGATTGATTTAGGGCATATCCTGTATATCGACGATAACCGCCGAGCTTCAGGTCTTGTTTTATTATATGCGACAGAATCCTAACGGGAATCTTCATTTCTCGCAATAAGATGTTTTGGTTACGAAATGGGGTTTTGGTCTGTTGATATTACGATATACCAACATACAGCTGATACCCAAGCTTTGGAATATGACCGATGGTTCCATATCTACTTTGTGCAAGGCAATCATTGCATTTAAACTCGCATTGATAATAAACTCGAAAAAAATATGTAAAACTGCGGGAAATCTAAACAAGTTGTTAACATAATAAACGCGTTCCAAAATCAAAATAATTAAATAGTATCAAAATAAAAAAGAGAAAAGAAAAGTTTCTAAGTAAAGTTATTTATGGCCAGACTAGTTATATTCCAATCAGAATTGAAAAGTTTTCACGCAAAATGTATTGAATCCGAGAGAAAGCTTTTCGAATTCGTTTCAAATACGGATTTTCGAGGCAATGTGAACAGTCCCACTGGTCTGATGGAGTTATTGTCAGCTAATTATTAGTGTGAAAATGAAAAGAGCTATGAATGTGAAAAAAGCGAGTGAAGCGTGTAAGGACCGCGTCTTATGGCGTTCGGTTCTCTCTGCCTACCCCGCAAGGGAACTGGCGTGAAGAAATACATACATACATACAATTATTAGTGTCAGTGGTGATATTAATCATTATTAGTATCAAGTAACAGCCGACCCACTGCGGGGATAGGGTTTTTAGTTTAATCGAAGGATTTGTGTTTGAAACTTTGGCCTAACCATTGTTGCGGAAGCCTGCAATCCAAAGCTAACTCCAAACAACAACAAGCGAAAAACGTGGAATGGACGCCTTTGCATTGTAACAGACGCTACGTTCTACGAATCAATTGGGAGCGGTTAATGATTTAGTGATAAAATACCAAATCAGGACATCTTCCCTTCGGAATCATACCATGACCGACGGACGGACGGTCTCATAACAAATGCACCCTTGTATCCTGTCTATGCGTGCACGAGTGAGGTTGTTTCACTAACTTATTTAACTGTCTTTTGTACAAGAAATATAACAATGCATTTACATCTTAATTTAAACAAGTTAAATTTATAGATTTTAAAATCTTTTAAGTATTCTTTGGCCCTTAGGTGGCAAACAAACACATTGTGTAGCCAGATATAAGATATAGATCCACTGCTGCTAAAGCCCCGTCTTAATATACTCTGTAGTTGCAAGGATAGGTATGGCAACGAGAACTTCTTCCATAAGAATCAAAACTTGAGAAAAAGTCAAATGAAAGATCTTTACTAAAATAACCATGCTACGTGCGTCAAACAGATGTAGAAACATTATGAACAGAAATTGCCATAAAAAAAATCGATTAGTACGATAACAGGTAAAACCAAATCCATCTAATCTGGGGCTGGCAACGCATAACTAACACCCCAGGTGTTGCAAATATCCATAGGCTACAGTAACTGCATACCGTCAGGCAGACTGTACGCTTGTTAGCTAGTGCTTACACAAAAAAAATCTAAACACTCATTAGAGCCGTTTTAGTTGGGGGTTTAAAGTATTAAACTGTCGAATTGTGCTGAAAAATTAAAACTCGTTTTTTCTAAGATGTAACATATTTATTTAATCAAAATATTTACCCTCATTATCTATACATTGCTGCCATCTAATCGGAAGTTTGATTCGACAAACTGTGTGAAAGCATTTTGTACTGCCCCCTGGGAACATATTATTTTATCTTATTGATTTGATGCCGCTAATTCCTGGTTAGTTTGACTCGGGTCGGCTTCCACCATCGCCTTCAATTCAGCTTTATTCACCTGTGTGGGCTGTCTTCCACATGGTTCGTTCTTCAAGTCGAAGTTTCCATTACGAAAGAGTTTAAATCAAAAACGTACGGTGCGTTCATTAGCAGTCTCCTCTCCAAACGTAGCATTGATATTGCGAGCCGTTTCTGCCGCGTAAGTTCCGCTTCGGAACTCGGATTTTCGAAGTATCCATTTTTCCCGTCTAAGCTAAATAAAAAGCGAAAATGAAATATTGCACATTTTTTCAAAGAAAAACCTCATAGGTACGAGTATCATGTGAAAAATATTTCACTCGAAAATCTCACACCATGAAGGTTTAATGTTAATTCAAAGTATCTATTAATATAAATTTCATACTTTAATTAAACCCTATTATTTACATACATGTGTAATATATTTTTGAATATACAAGAATTTCTCGTGTTTAATATTCAGTACCGATCGTAAGTATATAGTACAGAATATTCCTGTGATATATCCACTTCTTCTCGCCTGTATTTCTCTTATCAATGGGTGCAGTTGTATTGATAGGAGTCCTTATGTACATACGATAATTAAATATCAGTTATAGGTTATCAAGGAGCGTGGGATTCTCCCAGGACGCGGCGGCACGCGATTCGATCCAATCTGAGCGTCACGCTTCGGTCACGGTGCCTGCACTTATCCTTAAAGTCCTTTTTTCTACCGACCACAAGTTTTTACTAGTATCAAAATAATATAAATACTCGTAAATAAAAGGTACCAGTGATCATTTTGAAATAGTCTTACCGAGCAGAGCATTCTAACAATTACAAAAAGCTTATCGTAAATTGTTAGGAGAGTATTATTGAAAGAGGTAGGGCACCTCACAGAAAATCGCAGCCAAATAACAACTCCCTGGAGGGTTATTGTGTTCCTGCAAGTGAGGTTACCAGTAACGCTTACGCATTACGTTTTAGAATAGGTCAAGCGTAAGCAGTTACGAACTTAGTATGAATGCAAGACAATTACACCCAAACTGCCATCTCATGCATAGTTATGAGGGGGAAATCCTGGCTGTCGTGCTCCAGTGGCACCTGGACCCTGCAGGACGCATTATGCGCGAACCGCTGAAGGGTGACAACATGAACGCATTATGTACCATCACCTCTTTGATTACATAATCGACTTATAATCAAGTAGTTTCTACCAGCGGATTCGTCCACATGAGGATCCCTTCATCATGATAATTATTTATTTATTTATTGAATACTTTATTGACCACAATACAGTTGATTCAAAAAGGCGGACTTAATGCTAATTGCATTCTCTACCAGTCAACCATCGGGAGTGGAGAAAAAACGCGATTGCGGTTTTAATTAAAATAAAATAATAATCGACCCTATAAAGAATTTGTTCTTTATATTGTCACCTAACATAAATATAAGAATACATAAATAACTATGATAATACATACACAATCACAATAATACGTACAAGACCCTAGTAATACATACATATTTTCTCTTTAAATAATATAATATACCTATACTAATTATACAACACACATTGGATGATTACTGCTTGGACAGACTCTCTAAAAGATGGACACGTAACTTCTTTTTAAAAGTAAACTTGTTTGGGGAGTTTCTAATGGGTTCAGGCAACGCATTTCAGAGTCGTGAAGCTTGTAGAGTAAAGGAAATTAGTAGGCTTTCTTCAGATCATATGCCGGAGAATGCCCATTGTTGTATGCAGTTTGGTTTCAGTATTACTTTTGTTGTGCAAAAATGGAACCTGCTACAATCTGTAGGGCTTCAACTATATATTCGAATAAAAGTAACGATGTTTATAAACAGCTCCGGATTTACGAGAAAACGCTAATAAAATTCCTCATTTTTCGGTTGCATTATAGGTACGAGTAGCTACCACATATAATGTATTTGATAATAAGTAATTAATTTTGTTCTTCGGCTTCGCACGGGTAGTAGAGCATATAGGTACGTAGCTCCCAGTCGGCATGACTTTTTCGAAATCTTCAACAATCTCGTCATAATTCTGCCATATCATACGTAATATGTATAAGTTTTGCTCAGTAAATGGTAGATGAAGGTTACATTTATTTTCAATTGACTGCCTTTATAATAATAAAGTAATAATTTCATTTCAATGGCGAACCGGAACCTGCGAGTTACGTTATGACATCAAAGTATTGTTAATTTAATGTAATTTATTCTCCGGAGCAATTTTGGCTTAATTTTTTGGGAGACGTAGTGAAAAATAATGATTTGATTTTTAATGTTAATCTCAACTGTGCACAACTTGAAACTATGAATGGGCATTCTACTACTTTGCTGCAGATCAATGATTCACCTCGTTCCAACATTCGTTTACTTATGTTGGAGAGCTTTTGATGATTGAAGATTTTGACGGGCTCAGTGACGCAGTGGTTGATAACGCTATTTTGACACCAACGCTTGCGTACAGACAGGGTAACACACAGGGTAAACATTTGTGTGCATGAACATGTTTGTTTGTCTTGGTCTGGGTGTTTTAAAGAGAGGTAGTGCGCATCAAAGCAGCCCGTTTATTCACCCATGTTTTAATGCCCTACCTCTCTTAAAAACGCCTAAACTAAAACAAACATCTCCTCACACGTCCAGGAAACCGCAGCCAAATAACAACTCCCTTGAGGGTTGTTGTGTTCCTGCGCGTGAGTGAGGTCATCAGTAAGCTCCTAAGAAAGTGTTAGCGAAGTGGCATGGCACGGTACTTAATGTGTTGCAAGCGTTCATAGTCTATGGTAATCGTTTTATATCAGGTAGGCCGTATGCTTGTGTACGTCCTGATGTTGTACTCGTATAAAAAAATATTAATTTGTGTCTGAAACTAAAAAGTTTCTGACAAAGAACGATAAGAATAGATTTATGACTATATCTAGTTACAAAAGAAAGCCATTGGTGTTGCAAATATCAATAGGCAACATAAGTACTTAAAAAATGTGAAAATGGGGGTTACCCTATAAAATGCTGAGATAAAGCTTAACGATTATGATGTGCAAATGAATTTCAACAATAGAATTGTAGACCACTTTTCATCATGACGTCTCATCTCAAGTTACTCATACGCTAGCAATAGAACAAATTTCATATATTGCACTTCAACGTCAAATGCAGTTATCAAAAGATATTTATCAAATCTATTAAAAAAAACAGGTCACTGTCGGCTCTCGTTTACGTGAAGGATCTAAAACCTGACTATTGTAACAGGATTGTGTAAAATATCCAAAACTTTGGAGATTATAAAAACCCTCACAAATTATTCAGCTAACTGCTTAATACATACAAGCCAAGCCCAATATGCTGGCTGGATGCAGGCTTTCTTTTCTTCACTAGCTTGAAGTTTTGCCGATGTTGCAATAATTAACCCAAGGTAACGGTCAACGAATTTTATTACAAACGCTCCGCTGTCTGTCTATCTATCGATTCGTACGTCTGTCACAGAGTTGTATCTTTTAAACCGTAATAGGTTGAAATTATCACAGAGTGCGTAACTCCACTCTGTGAAAAGTTCAAGGCTTTACCTATTGCCGCCATTCAACCAATACTACACCAACCCTACCTCATCCCACTACAGGGATACGGGTCTCCCTTCAACCGAAAAGGTTTAAAGCATACTCACCACTTTGACTTGGCTTCAAACGCCGGGACCGACGGATTAATGTGCCCTCCGAGCACGAAAAAACTCTATATAGATAAACCAATTCATATACAGGCTGCGGACTACGTTGCTTATCCTGCGCGTTTGGTCAGAATGACACGCGTAACTACGCCATCGAGCTCTCAATACAATAATAATAATAAATTTAATAATTAAAGGAAGTTTCCATATAAGAAACATGTTTGTATCGGTGATATTTTTTAAGTTTTTTTTTGCCACTGAAGTTGTTCTGGTGTGATTATTATCTGGATATTATCAATTAAATAGCCGTTATCAATTAAACTATACGTTACAGAGGGGGCATAGACAAATTGAATTTAGTTTGAGAGCAGGGATGTCACTCAAGCCAATGAAAAATGCATAAAATGTTGTTTTTACTGCACTTCCCGCTCCGTATGCAGTTCAGTTGATTACAATGGCGGTTGGGGCGATAAAATAAATTGTTTTAGTGCTACATTAATTAATTAATTGGTTTCGAGGGATGGAAGTTGATAAAATATATAGACAAAGTACACGTGCATTGATTATTGTGTTCGAAATACTGCTCAAAGACTGTTCTGTTGAAATTTTGGATTTATGTAAGAAAATAAATAAAAGAAATTCGACGAGTTCGGTGGCGCAGTGGTGAATGACACAACTTTGACACCAACGACCGTGGGTTCGATTCGCACACAGGACCAACATGCTTGTTTGTCTTGGTCTGGGTGTTTTTAAGAGAGGTAGGGCGCATCAAAGTACGTCTGCGGAAATACGCGGTATTGTTATTTAGCTGCGGTTTTCTGTGAGTACTACCACAGCTAAATAACAACTCCTTGGAGGATTGTTGTGTTCCTGCGTGTGAGCGAATGTCTCCAGTGAGCTCAGGTCACGGAGTTGCAGTGTAAGCAGCATTGGTGCATCGCGTGAGTAATACTTAATGTATTGCAAACGTTTATAAAGTTACCGGTTTCCATCAGGTGGGCCGTATGCTTGTATGCCTCCCGACGTTGTACAAAAAAAAACCCATTTTACTAAGACAGATCAATCGAGTTCAAATTGGATCAGATTTTTATACGTCCGATATAAATTAATCTTAGAAAACTCCACCTACGAATTGCCTTTTAGTCTTTTTAGGGTCCAATCTGACGCGGTCGCGAGGAGAACGGGATGATACACCACGATCACACTAGCTCTGTATATAATCAGAATCAAGTTTTATGATTACATATTATTTGGATGTAGGTCAGTAGTTATTTCGTAGTAGGCGTGTAAATGCCCAGTCATATAGCGCTGTGCTCTCTCTCTGCCTACTCCGCAAAGGCCGTGACGTGAAGATATAGATAGGTGTCTTTTCTTCTTAGCGTTACCTCGTTTCCTAATCCATTAGGGTTGGGTCCGCTACCTAAGCCTAAGGATTTGGCGAAGATATTTGTTTTTACATGGAGCGACTGCCGTCAGACCAGACCGTAGATACGAATTTAATGCTACATGCGAGGATTCGAACCAGGAGCCAATTGCTCGTTGAAATTCGTAATTCAAGCCTAGCTGATAAAGAACAAGTCTAAAGCGCAAATCCACTACCTATGGCCGTTGTAATATACAAAGGAAATCAACTCACACTTTTGCTCTTTTTCAAACGAAGACGGCATTTTTTTATACAACGTCATGCAAACATACGGTCCACCTGATGTAAAGCAGTTACCGTAGCCTATTAACGAGTGTAATATATTGAGTATCACTCGCGCGATGCCTCCTCTGCTGCTTACACAGCAACTCCTTAGGAGCGTACCGGTGACCTCACTCACAAACAGGAACACAACAACCCTCTAGTCTAGGGAGTTGTTATTTGGCTGCGATTTTCTGTGGGGTGGAAGTACTTCCCCAGACGGGCTGCTTTGATGCGCTCTTAAAACATCCAGACCAAGACAAACAGACATGTTCATGCACACAAATGTTTGCCCTGTGTGGGAATCGAACCGACGAGCGTTGGTGTCAAAGTTGCGTCTTTCACGACTGAGCCACCGAGCTCGTCAAACAATTGTTCAGTCTATTTATATAATAAAACTAGCTGCAAACCGCGACTACATACGCACGTGTCCCAGTATCCTGTAGGGAACCGCTTTTTCTACTGTCTTTATTTTCTCAGCTTCTAAATTATCGGGATGTTGAATAGCCTATGTATAACCTTCTTCTAGAATTAGGCTATCAAGAGCAAAATGAGTTTTTCAAATCCAACTGCTACTTCCAGAGATTAGCGCGTTCAAACAAACAGACAAACTCTTTCGCTTTATATATTAGTACAGGTTAAGAAAACAGTAGAGCTCTATGTGACACTACACTATATGAAACTTATCATAATCTTTCTAACACTAAAATATATACACAACACGTACTTGATGCATAACATCATATTGTAATCTTGTAATAATATAAAGAAACTATGGAAGAGCGAAGTCACAGGCAGCCATTTTTTACTTACAAGGTGATCTCGGCCATTGTATCATAAATGTAAAAAACATTTGAAGAAATAAATTATTCTGTCTATAACTTCATGCCAAATTCCTTCCGAGGTAGGCAGAGAGAACCGAGCGCCACGGGACTCGATCCTTACATACCTAACTCGCTCATTAACATTCCTTGCTCTTCTCATGCACGCTCGCCGGTTTCTAGGGCTCCAGACATCACCTTCTAATAGAGCACGACCAATTTCACCATGGTAGGTAAGTCTTGGCCTTCCTCGGCTTTTTGCATTGTATATCTTCTTCGTCATTCTTTCATCATGAATTCTTTCTACATGTCCGAACCAACTGAGCATTCTTTTCTTATTTTAACATCGACGCTGACTTTCAGACCAACTCTGTTTCTAACACGCCACAAATTTTGCGCAACGCTCGCATTTCGACCGCGTTTATTCTATTTTCATGCTCTACTAAATGAGAAAACAGATGGGCTTTCACGAATACGCGTGGGTAATTTATTCCACATGGCAGCATGGTACTCGTAGGTAAAAGATTTATAAAAAAAAAATGTTTGCGCAGTTGGTTTTGCAGCAGCGTTTTGGTACGGCAGGAACGACGAGAAAACGGAATAACGCTAGGAAAAAGAAGAAGGTGAAATTCAATTCGTGAGATCATAAGTTACGAATTTAAAAAGAGAGACGTATTTTTTTGGTACAGACACGTTTTTATTTATTTTTTTGTCCCAAAAGCAGTGAAAAGGACGAAATCGTCACACATTTTGATGCATCTGTAAATGTACCATAGACTACATGTGAGATAAATGACCCGAGTCAATTACCCCAAATTGCCCTAACTGTGACTAATCGATTTAAAGATGCACTGAACTTGAGTTATCTCTTCGTAATGAATTATTAGAGAGCTACAATCGTGACCGATGAAGGATTTTGATAGTGATTGATGAAGACCGATGAACTACAATCGTCGAATGGGGTGAATTTAAAAATGTTCGAGTAAAAAATAAAACATCTCAAGTGCTAGTTGAACTCATGCACCGAAGTTTCTCTTCTACCCCACAATATAATAATACTTAATAAATATTGTAACTAGCCAAAGGGAAGTTAACTTAAAAATGAAATAGGACTATACTACACAATAGTTAAAATCTTCAGATCATAGCAGACTAGAAGTCTGCGCCGTCGGCCGGCGTGATGCGTCTCACCTGATTTAAAGTAGTTTCCGTAGCCTATAAACGCTTGCAATACATTAAGTATAGACTGACTGACATCACCATCTGATAACATGACCAATTTGGTCATGGTAGGTTAGTCTTGGCCTTCCTCGGCTCCTACATCCATCCACTTTCGCATTGTATATCTCTTTCGTCATTCTTTCATCCTGCATTCTTTCTACATGTCCAAACCCACAGAGCATGCCTTTTCTTATCTTAACACCGGCACTCCCTTCATACAAACTCTCTTTTTTATGTCATCATTACGAACACGGTCAGCAAGCATTATGCCAAAAATTTTGCGCAGTGCTCACATCTCGACCGCATTTATTCCACTTTCATGCTCTCTCTGCCATTCTCAGCCTTTACTTCCATAAGTTAGCGTTGGGATTGGCACCGCGTTGTGTACAGCGAGCTGTGCCTTCTGGCATAGATTTCGGCTGCCTAGAAGTTTACCCAACGCTTCATTCACGCAATTCTCTGCACTCACACGTCTCTCCACATCAGCGGGGTACCTTCCATCTCTGCTAAAAGCGCTTCCAAGATATACAATCTTATCCACTTGCTCCAAACTACTACATCATCAACCGTAACCGTAGCGTTCGTTATGCCATGCAATTCTCTAAGCGACTCGTAATGGCTGTGTGCGTCGCTGTGATCACAGATGTCACAGCTTTGACATTGTCTACTGCGATCACGGCTAAATTATTTGATATTCTATAAGGCTGTAAGCGTACGCGAGGCTGTTTGCCTTGTAGAATTCCAATTCCAAACTCAGCTTTGCGGCGCTAGTATCGCACAACCATGAAAAGCGACACCAAAGAATTGCAATTTTGTGTTCAAGGCTGTAACAGCCGATGTTTCCGAGGATGTAAGGACGTTTGCTCTTACAGAATTGCATGGCTGATCGTCTCTCTTCGCATTAAATTATAAGCTTTCATAATACAATCATTTTCATTGTTGTAAATAGTGTTTGCAGTCCGTATGTTGATTCTGCTATTAATACCACGTCGTCCATCCATCCATGAAGCAGGCAGTTGATTTCATCCTCATTCTCCTTTCTATGATTTTCCCATACACTTTAGCTGCTAAGCTGATCAAACTGATGGCCCTATACTTCGCACAGTCAATACGTGCCTTTATACAACGGCACGATGACTGCACGTCTCCAATCGGTCGGAACCCTTCCGGTTCTCCAGCATAATTTGTTTAAAAACCAGAAGGCCTCCCTAACATAGGTGCCACCTAGTTTGATCATCTCAGCGGTAACCATACCGATACCTGCTGACTTTCCATTTTTCAAACTCAATCCCATCCATGTCAATATCTCCATGCTACCCTGGCACTGCCGAGTCAGTCACAGACTCATTCACAGTGCCAGAATTCTGGACATAATCGTACATTTCTCAAAAATATTCACTCCACCGTTCTAACACTTCCTGAGTGTAAGTAAGAATGCCAAGAGCTTTACATTTTATCTTGCCCATTCTGGATGCTGTCGAACCACTTCGAGACTTCTTTACCTCTCTCCAGAAGAGTTTGATATTCCTCAAAGTTTTTCGTCAGCTTCTCTTTCACTAAAGCTTTGGTTTCATTCTTGCATCGACGGTATATTTCTTTCTTTTTCTCTTTCATATCATCACTCTGGTGCAAAGATGATACGATGATATGATGTAATCCAGCCACGTTTTTATCTTTTTTTTCATGGAGGATTCAACCTCCGCATCCTACCAGGCATCATGTCTCAGTGTTATACGTCTCTTTGCACATCCACATGCTCCTTTCGCACTGTCCACCATACTTGCTTTCAGAACCTTCCAACATTCGTCTACATCTGAGTCGGTAAGTCTTTCACTGAGTGCCGCCACTTCTTGTCCCACAAACCGGCTTATCACCAGATAGTGGTCCTTTTCAAAACCTCTATCAAAATCAAATCAATAACACTGCTATTGCTATTCATTCCTCCATGTGTAAGTGTGAATATCCTTGTGATGGAAGAACGTGAACAAGGAGGTTTCGTTCCATACATACGTTACACAAAAACTAACGGAGGACACTTTTTTGTGACTAAACGCCACACCTCGGTCAGAAGGTCATATTAGCCAGTCAGAAGACCGAACAAAAAACATCGGCCCGAATCTCTCTGCACAACCATAAATCATAGCGAAAACCAATAGGTTTGCGTTACTTTTTTTAGAAAAATAAACAAAAAGTACACCTCAAGCCAGAGCGTTAAGTTACAACATCTGTTGTTTGTCAAAGTATAGAATTAATTATTATTTCACGCAAGTTGCCATCTGACCTTTTTTTTAACACGACTGTACTTTTTACAGGGTTTGGACTTACGAGTAGTCCACCGGGCAAAGCCGTACCGTAAAATGTTAAATATTATGTATAAAATAGCAGAGACAAAATTGTAAATGTTATAATCATAATTTTGGTCTGAAAGAGAGTGTCGGTGTTAAGAAAAGACATGTTCCGTGGTTTCAGGTATGTAGAAAGAATGCAGAACTTTAGTTCTTCTTTTTTTTATTCTTTAGAATAACGAAATTTTGACGAGCTCGGTGGCTCGGTCGTGAATGATGCGACTTTGACACCAACGCTCGTGGGTTTGATTCCCACACTAGGCAAACATTTGTGTGCATGAACATGTATGTTTGTCTTGGTCTGGATGTTCTAAGAGAGCTAGGGCGCATCAAAGCAACCCGTCTGGGAAGTACCTCCACCTCACAGAAAACCGCAGCCAAATAACAACTCCCTAGAGGGTTGTTGTGTTCCTGTGTGTGAGTGAGGCCACCAGTAAGCTCCCAAGGAGTTGCTGTGTAAGCAGCAGAGGGGGCATCGCGCGAGTGCTACTTAATATATCGCAAGCGTTAATAGGCTACGGTACCCGCTTTATATCAGGTGGTCCGTATGCTTGTATGCCTCCCGACGTAGTATTTAAAAAAATGGATATACAATATGAAAGTGGAAGGATATAGGAGCCGAGAAAGGCCAAAACTCACCTACCAGGACTAAATTGATAGTGTTTTATTAGGAGATATCAGGGGCTCTAGCAAGCGAGAAAAGAGCTATGAATGTTAAATAAAATCGGCCAAGTGCGAGTCGGTCTCGCGCACGAAGGGTTCCGTACCACTATCTATAAAACGGCAAAAAAATCACGTTTGTTGTATGGGAGCCCCCCTTAAATATTTGTTTTATTTTAATTTAATTATTTATTCTTAAAGTAAATATATAACTAAATATTCTGTGAATATTTCAAGCGTCTACCTGTTGCCGTTATCATTATCGAGCAAAAACGAGCAATAAAATCACGTTTGTTGTATGGGAGCCCCCTTAAATATTTATGTTATTCTATTTTTTAGTATTTGTTGTTATAGCGGCAACAGAAATACATCATCTGTGAAAATTTCAACTGTTTAACTATCACGGTTCGTGAGATACAGCCTGGTGACAGACGGACGGACGGACGGACAGCGAAGTCTCAGTAATAGGGTTCCGTTTTACCCTTTGGGTACGGAACCCTAAAAACGAGTGAGGTGTGTAAGCACCGCGTCTCATGGCGTTGGGTTCTCTCTGCCTACCCCGCAAGTGACCTGGCGTGAAGATAGATATAAAATTGTTGGTGTTGATGGCAGAATGAAGTAACATACATTATCACGAATAATATACAGTTTTGGGGTGTGATATATCTATCACACAAGCGATTTCTTAGCGTAGATGATGTCGCGAGAGGACGCCAACGATATCGTCCGGTCAACGTGTAACTTCGGCCTAGGACTTCGCTCGCATGGAAGTCAAATAATGATATAATGTGGAATAATATGGCTTTATAAATATCACAACTTCCAGTACCTATACAGAAAGTATATTCAGTTTTAAAGATCGAGTTAGTGCACACTATCTTTCCTTCATCCTGTTTTAATTTCGTTCTTTTGTTAATCTGGTTGTCACTGCTGTATAACTTTGTTAAGTGAATTAATATATAAGTATCTATCATCATTATTGTTTTGATTATTAACAATTAATCCTCTTTTATGTTTTCTACTTTATACTGCGCCACCTATTTGCCTGAATTTTTCTTTTGTTTTCCTCTACCCTAAGGTTGTCTGGAAGAGATTGCTATGCGATAAGACCGCCTTTTGTACGTTAATTATAAGTTAATTTCATGTATTTTACTGTTTCGTGTGGTGCAATAAAGAATATTGTATTGTGTATTGTAACTTCCATTCATGCTTTCATACCCCATATAAGATATAAGGTATCAAATTCCGAAAGGGCAAAACTCGTGTTTTGTTCAGAGTCTCGTTGTGAAGCCGCTAAACGCAAAGAATTATTACAGATCTGCAGTTTCCTTATAAGCTACCAATGGGCTATGGGCTAATGGTAACCGTGGATTTCGAGCATGAATGACCTATGGAGAACCAATGAAACCGATTTAGCATAGTAACTCAATTCACCGCTACGAATCGGGGGGTAGAGTAGAACGCGCAGATTTTATTGGTTAGTTCACGGATTAATATCGTGTCACTTATCTGCTTATTGGTTAAAATATCCTCATATTTGTCAGTAAGCTCGAATCGCGGAGATATTTAGGTGTTAAAACACAACGTTGCCGGCGGTGGGGACCACCACCCACCAAGTAATGCTCAACCCGGTTCGCAACTTCATGCGTCGTCAAGTGGTTCAATGGTTTGTAGTTTAAAGTTCGGTAATGAGGTTATATATCCCACGGAAATGTGGTGGTCGTGGCTTCTTGAACGCCAGAACCCACATAATCGGGACATATATAACCTCAGGGAATATTTCCAGCATACTGCAGCGGAAATGCATAAGAATGTGGTTAATGTGGATCGTGGATTAACCCCTTTATAAAAAACCCTTTATTTGGCTAAAGAGAACTGGCGTGGACCTGCAATATCAAGCACTAATAACCGCAAGGCCATATGGCAAAGTAAGGAGCTACACGACCGTTTCAACAAGGCCCTGCACGGGCCTGATGTAGATACGTTGGCCTCCGTGTCCTGGTTACGTTTCGGGGACCTCTCTGGGGAAACCGAAGATTTTGTCTGTTGAATTATGGACAAAGTTATTAAGACGAATAACTACTGGAAATATATCATGAAGGGTGGCACGCTAGACATCTGTCGAGCGTGTCATCTTCCTGGGGAATCTCTCTGGCATGTTGTTTCCCGTTGTTCTCATCTTACCCAGTAGCCAGGATTAACCATCAGCTTGCAGCAACTTGCTTTGAGGTATATAGTCTTGTGGTTGATGAAGTGCCATATTACAGGTATATGCCCGAAGCAGTTCTGAAAAATGATCCATGCCACATTATATTGGGATCGATCTATTATCACGGACAGGACTGTCGTCGCCAATAAGCCTGACATTGTATTAATAGATCGATCGACGCGCCAAGCAATCATTGATGATATCGCTATTCCACATGACGTTAATCTTGTGAAAGCTGAAAAAGATAAACAAACAAAATATTTTGATTTAGCTCTCGAGAGTACCGACATGTGGGATGTCGATTCAACAATCATAATACGACGTAGTTGTATATAGATAACATTTGTTTGTACACATTCGTGCTCGGTTTTTGTCGCGTCTGTTTAACACATGTTTAAAATGGGTAAAAATGACATATTCGCTTGACCTACTGCTTGACCGCACATAAAGGGACCTCTCACATCCCAAGACGTAGTGTTTTAGCGACTCAACATCACAGCGTCGTGGTCAGCGTCATTTTAGTCGGCAACGCATGAGTGACACCCTTGCTGTTGCAAATGTCCATAGGCTACGGTAATTGTAAATGGGAGAATTTTTGAAGTGAAAACTTCTTTAGCGGCGTTGTGCGCTTTTTGGGATGAGTAAAAAATGCTAAACTCGCGTCAGGACACGTGACCCTGTCCGTAAGATTTTGGTGAGAATTAGAATTTAAGTTCGCTGCAGCGCTAAAACATTAGTTACCTCTAATTAAACAATTAAAACATGAAGCGCTAGATCGTTCATAGGGCATTATTTTCTCGTGACCAAAACGTTGTAAGCGCCATGAAATTGTTGGCGTTTACGCGTTTCGTTCAACGTAGTTTATCAACATCGCTGTTTGGTTTAAGCGGCGCGGTGTGTTTAAGTTTTAGAGATTGGTAATGATGACGCTGCTAATGATGATGGTGAAAGAGTCGTTGAAATTATGGATGAAAGTTGATTTTTCTGAGATAAACTTTTTAATGTAAAGCAATTGTAATAGTTCTGAAGTGTTAAATTTTTAATGTAATATAAATTGTCATGTTTGTGTACGATAGCGCAATAAATGAATATTGTATTTTACCACATACATGATAGTACTATTATACTGATAAATAAAGCAATTCATGCGAAATTATTCCCTAACCATTCCAAAATATTCAAAAATGCACAACGTTAATGTTCAAGTTTTTACTTCTGCCGGCACTCCCGGAGTGCAACCCATTTTTTTTTTAGCCAATAAGCCGTGATAAGCGATAAGATAAAAAGATAAGATGGCGATAAAAAATCTTTATTTGCCATTGAGACCTCGCGGGCTCTTAGAAACGTCTTATATTTTTATAATGTTTAAAAATAATATTGTATCTTATTCAATTCTCTATGTTACAATTTTCCTTTTTTAATCTGCTAGCATTTAGTAAATGACCATTGGAGAAAAATGCCGAAGAACCTTGCCAATATAGTGACACGATGTAGATCCCTGAACTAGCCAATAAGAATGTGCGTTCTTTTTTTTATACAACTAGATTGGCAAACAAGCATGCGGCTCGCATTAGACGGTAAGCGGTCACCGCAGCCTGTTGACGCTCGCAACATCACGGGGATGTTACTCGCCCGCTGCCAATCTTGTGACTTAAGGCTGTTTCGTCACAGTACCCAGTAATTTATCTGCTATATCTCACCCTTCAAACCGGAACACAGATATATAAATATAGCTAGTTGGCGGTAGAAATAGGTGAAACAGAGGTACATTTTTTTTTTTTTTTTTTATTTTCGCCCAAGAAATTGAAGACCCACAAAGGAAGGACCAACCCACACCCGGGTGTGCATTGGTCATTCCTCCGTGAGGGGCACCCTCCGGAAAAAGGGAGGGAGGAGGTGAAATCTTTTAAAGATACCATTTCGTGCGAACGAACTGTTTATGTCGGATTTCCACCGACTAAAACACCCCCTGGGACTGCCTTTAGCCGGGAAGGCTACAAAGGCTTCATCTGAAGCGATCACCCCAGGGGAACGGGGTGACGCAAAAACAGAGGTACCCATGCAGACGAATTTTGTACAAAGTCTCCCTGTGGTTCGACTTTACTCCCGATCTGTAGCGGTGAGTAGATTTGCTAAGTATTTCATCGGTTGTCCTTTGTTTATTTCCTTCATGTTAAAATCGAATGATAGAAAGTATAGATTTGTGCTTCCCAAAGTGATTGGGATTAGTTAGACAGGGGGTCTACGGAGAGCAGTATATACATATATAAGAAAGTCTACGGGGCTGATTGGAAATATCTGGTATAGGTAGTAAGAAAAGAATACCTGACACTATCTAGACTGACCAGAGCAATTTGGTCAAAAGAGATATTGAAACCGCTAACACTCCCTTTAAGCTTTACCAGAAGGGATGTCTAGATTTTCAAAGACAATTTATGCTCGATTTTAATGAAAGTATTATAAGGTATGTATATATAATAATAAAAGTGTCATTACGAGAATGTAAGGTAAGACATAGACAAAAAATCCTAAGTACCTCATATTTGAAAGATTTGAGCAGTGATAGCCCAGTGGATATGGAACCGGCCTAGTGACCAACAGGTCCCTGGTTCGAATCGTGACATGTAACACTAAATTCGTATTTTCGGATTTATGTATATATTTGTAATTGTCATTTGCTCGGCGGTGACGGAATACATCGTGAGGAAACCCGCACGTCCAAGAAAGTGTATTTCGTTAGACGTGTGATGATCTGGTTTTCCCTCTAGGTTGTAGAGGTCTGACGCCTGTCTATTCATGTCAAAATCAGTATCTTCGCTAAATCATTAGGCTTGAGTAGCGGACCCTGCCATTTCTAATGGATTAGGAAAAGGGTTAACGCTAGGAAGAAGGTACCTCATATTTAAATGATATGTACTTAGTCTGGACATAAATACTGTTACAATTAAAAATAAACGAACATTTGAATTTGGAATCTGTCATTTTTATATGATTGTTCATTGAGTTTTCTCATTATGGCGCCAATACATTGTACAATATTTTGCGATATTAAAATGGAGTGGGGTGATAAAGAGAACCGAATCGCTGTGATTGCATTACACAAAGTAGGTATGGAGCCAAATGCAATTTTTAAAACTCTCCATACGCTTGGTATTAGTAAAATGTTTGTGTACCGGGCTATTAATAGGTACAATGAGACCTCCTCTGTTTGTGACAGAAAAAGATCTGGCCGTCCACGTAGTGTTCGTACGAAAAAGGTGGTCAAAGCAGTAAGGGAAAGAATTCGAAGAAATCCTGTCCGAAAGCAAAAGATTTTATCTCGGGAGATGAAGATAGCACTTAGAACCATGTCGCGTATTTTAGAAGATGACTTAGGACTTGCAGCCTATAAGAGACGCACTGGTCATTTCTCAGCTGATAATTTAAAAAAGAATAGGGTGGTAAAATCGAAACAACTACTGAAGCGGTACGCAAAGGGAGGTCACAGAAAAATTTTGTTTACGGATGAGAAAATTTTTACCATTTAGACAGTTACAACAAACAAAATGATAAGGTGTATGCCCACAGTTGTGAAGAAGCGAGCACGCGTATTCCGAGGGTCCAGCCAGGGCATTATCCTTTATCAATCATGGTTTGGCTTGGAGTCTCATATTCAGGCTTAACTGAGGTGTTTTTCTGTGGAAAAGGTGTGAAAACCAGTGCCGTGGTTTACCAAAATACCGTCCTAACAAACATAGTAGAACCTCTTTCTCAAACAATGTTCAAAAACAGACACTGGATATTCTAACAGGACTCTGCACCAGCTCATAAGGCAAGAAGTACTCAAAACTGGTTGACCGCCCGTGGAATTGACATCATCGGGCATGAAGAATGGCTCTCTTCTAGTCTAGATTTAAACCCACTGGACTACAAGATATGGCAACATTTGGAGGAGGAAGTCTGCGCTAAACCCCATCAGAATTTGGAGTCTGTTCGAGCATCTCTGGTTAATGCAGCGGCAGAAATAGATGTAAATATGGTGCGTGCTGCGATCGATGACAGGCCGCGTCGATTAAGGGCATGCATTTAAAATGGAGGAGGGCATTTCGAATAATGTAATTAAAATTTTATTGCACATTTAATTACCTTTCATTTCATATATAACTTTTCCATAATTATCAAAAAGTGTATCATTAATTACATCAAAAGTTTTTGACAGAACTTATGACCTGACTAGGTATATGTAACGCCATCTATTACCGAATAGCGGCATTTTTGATAAGTTTTACGTGATCTTAGATTTCTTATCTTATTATTAAATCTATATAAATATGCTTCTTAATAAAATAAATGTTAAACACACTAATCATAATAAAAATATTCTTGATTGTGAAGAACGAAACTTAAAACAAGTAAAGAGCTCGGTAGCGTTAGTTGTTAATCTACTATTTCATTCAGTTCTTCATGTATAAAGTATGAGGAGTAAGTGGCTCACTATCGTCTTTACACTTAAAGCCATCTTCAACGGCACGTGGTGCACCCTGCAAATTAACAAACGAGGACCTACTTGGAGGAAAACCTCCACTTCACAGAAGACAACGGCCAAATAACAACTTCCTGTGTATGATGTGGTTACGTATGCACATTATCAATAATCATTGATTATTGAGGTGCTGTTTTGATTGCGGGAGTTCCAATGCGCAAGATACATCTTGCATACCAAGCTTTTTTTAACAACTCGGTGGCGCAGTGGATAGTAGCGCTACTTTGACACCAACGCTCGTAGGTTCGATTTCCTTAAAGAACAAACATTTGTGTGCATGAACGTATCTTGACCTGGGCGTTTTTAAAAGCGGTAGGACTAACCAAAGTAGTCCGTCTAGGGAAGTACCTGCACCTCACAGAAAAAACCACAGCCAGATAACAACCAAAATAAGTGTTGTTGTGTTCCTGCGCGTATTTAATGTATTGCAAGCATTCATAGGCTGAGGTAACCGCTATACATCAGCTGGCCGTATGCCTACCGACGTCGACCTTACTTAAAAACTGCAATGTAGTTACTGTTTGGAGTTACCTTAGAACCAATACTCCTTTTCAATTTTTTACTACATCTTAGTGGTACCTAAATAGTAGAAATAATAGAGAAAAGAGTCGCCATGTGTCATCTGAGCTGGCGAAATGAGAACCATCTGACCTGGGACCGCTATGATGAGACATGATCAAAGCGAAGGTAGAATATAAAACGGATAGCATTATTGATGTCCGATCAGGTGCTTCGGTATTTATTGTTGTTATCATCTGCAGTCTAGTTGCTTTTTCTTTTTTAAAAAACTTTAAAAGAAAGTTTGAACAGTTTTTTATGAAGTCAACTTGTTATTTTCACTGGCGTCAAATTCAATGTAAAAGTTTTTGTTTCTTTTACTTTATTCATCATCAAAATATCACCAAATTACATAGACTCATCTAGGACAAGACCCAAGAAAGAAAAATATACTCAATCGAAACATGAAGAAAACAAATACACAAAGAAATTCAATTTTGGAATATTCTTCTAATAACATCTTTAGCAAATTTATAACATCAAATTTTGATCTACCTTTCACTGTTGGAATTATACAAAATCCGTTGAGTCCTTCTCGAGTTATCGGCGAACATACATACAAAATCTGACGTGGCATACATAGAGGCATCTGCCTTTTTCAGAATTTATTTTTGTCTGTTTGATACGTTTATTTACTGTTTGATACGTTTACTTTTTGTTATGTTTAATTATACAAAGCCGGGAGGCATGCAAGCATTCGGTCCACCTGATGTAAAGTTACAGGAAGTATCGCTAAGTATCTACCCAAGCCTAAGAATTTGGCGAAAATGCAGATTTTCACATAGAAAAAATAAAATCAGACCTTTCTTAGGTAAGGTCACATTAATCGCCGAACTAGTGATAATCACAAAATGTACATAAATCTGAAAACTTTGGTGGTACACGCCAGAATTCAACCCGGCGACCAGTCGGTCAAAGGCCAGTGCCTTAGCCACCGGGCTATTACTACTCCGATATTCATTTATACAATATTACAAGTTTAAATAATTTACATTTGCTCAGAAAAATTGCTGCGACGGATACACACTGAAGTCTCACCATAAGGGTTCTCACCGATTTCAGTTCGAAACCCTATTCTGCGGGTTCTTATAACAATATCATTGTTTTTTTACAACAATTTTTTTAACAATTTGTAGAGGGGTTACAAGTGTTTCCGCAATCTTATGATTATGAACAATACTTGCATGACAACGTAGAAATAAGGGTAGACGCACACGTTCAATTAGAGCGAGGACGAAATTAGCACACACTGTAGAAATATTCCTAGCATTTACAACTTAAATGTAAAAGTAGGCAAATTGTATGCAAATATACTCATTGAAAGAGTGATGTCTGTAATAGAAACGAAATATTTGAGATGTTCAAGCGGGGTTTCGAAAGGGGATGGGATGTGTGGATGAAGTCTTTTCCTTAACGTATATAATGGAGAGAGCCTTAGCAAAATACAAAAGGGTTTTCTGCGCCTTCATTGACTTGGAAAAGGCTTATGACAGAGGGGCGAGGAACGAACTTTGGTCTGCGCTCTTCATGTAAGGGATGGATAGTATTTTGATACGGGCACTCCTTGTGCAAGGATTCGAGTGCCTGTGTCAGGGAAAATGCGATCTGTATAGACTGGCTCAGCATCGAATGTGGTGTTAGGCAGGGCTGTGTAGCATCCCCTTGGCTGTTCAACTTGCTCATGAACAGTTGTTTGACAGACTAGAAAGAGTATGACTATGGAATAAAATGACTGAGTTACTATTTAATACCCAATGTACGCCAATAATCAAGTTCTCCTTGCATATTCGACGGAAGAACTACGAGTACAACAAATGGTTACTGCAATGAATGAGGCCTTTAAAAGGAAGAGTATGAAAATAAATGTACCTAATGAAGATGAAAGCGATGGTTATTGAAAGGAATGAAACTGTTTCAGAGTGCCAGATAATGATAGGAGATGAGAAAGTGGCACAAGTGAATGAATTTGTTTATCTAGGTTCTATTTTTACAAGACATGGAAAATATGGGGGCGGTGAACAGTAGGTGCGATGTTCTCCGTGGCCACAAGTGATAACATATCGAGCAAAGCTCGCCTTGCTGTGATTCAGGGTGTATTAAAGCCAACATTGATATACGGCAATGAAACATGAGTTTGGCAGAAGAAGCATGAAAGTAGGGTGAACGCTGTAGAAATGAGAGCGCTGACGAGTATGTGTGGAGTTAGAATGATTGATAGAGTAAGAAATAGCACAATACGAGAACTATGTGGAATGAAAGATGATGTAGTAACAAAAAGTGAAAAGGATGTAGTGAGATGGCTTGGTAATTTAGAAATAATGAATGACTAAAGAGTTACGAAAAAAGAGTGTCAGACAAGAGTGAATGGAGATATCAGCAGAGTCCGCCCTAGACGTACTAAATATAGACGTATAGATACAAATGGTGATGTGTTGAAAAAAGGGCTAAATCAAAAACACCCAAAATCGAAGAGAATGCATGAAGAGGTGGATGAGTGTGGAAGAAGCGAGACGGGTATGTTTGGTCGGTGCACCTGGCGTTCCATAGTCTCTATATGTACTCTATATGTATGTATGAGTACCTACGTATAATTAAAATGATTACAGCGCAATATCAGAATAAGATTCTATGCGTTAAAACGTAACATCTACACCGATCATTTTGACGAACTTGGTGGCGCAGTGGTTAGTAGCGTTACATGTCATAGTAAGTAACCAACGCTCATGGGTTCGATTCCCACACTTGGGTGTTTTCAAGAGAAACAGGGCGCATGAAATGAAGTCTGTGGAAAAACCTTCACCTGACAGAAAATCACAGCCAAATAACAACTCCTTGTTGTTGTATTGCTGCGAGTGTGTGTGATCACCAGTAAGCTCTTAAAGAGTTACTGTGTTAGCAGCAGAGGTCGAACTATACTTAATGTATTGCAAGTAGGTAAACCCAGAGATCTACTCAAAAACGTTCGTACACCGTGAGCGATTTTTGTGTGAATCGGAACATATATAAATAATTAATCCATCCATGTCGGTAGATGTAATAATTGAATAACCAATGTAAGACAAATGCCACCCTAGTCTTCCTGCGACCACGGATGCTGCAAAGCATTCGAAACGTCAGGTTCAACAAAATAAATAAAACACGCGATACTTCCGTTAAAAATTGTTTAATTCAAAATATTGTCTTATAGTAGAGCGCGTGTCGACGACCTAATATAAACAGAATGGGCCCGTATATCGCGTGGAGGGCCTTTATACGAAGCGCCAGTTGCGGTTACTGTCGTTATATTAATAACAGATTTTTAATAATTCTATTAATTCTACGACATTAAAAACCCAACCGGGTGCATGAGGGTTAGCCGCAGTCAGTTCATTATTAATAGGATTGATAATGGATTTTGTCTGATTATTGATATTGGGCAGGTTCTACCATCGTAGATTTTTTTATACCATTAAGACGGTAAACAAGCATATGGCCTACCCACAAACGTTATGTTTTAGCACCTAAATGTCTCAATGATTCCATCCAACTATCCAAATTTTTACTAATAAACCGTGATGTTAACGAATAAGAGCTCCGACCAGCAGCAGCAGAGTGCCGTAGTCACATTTGGGCGGAAGCAGCTGACTGAGCTGACTGACAGTATGACTTGATGATTAAATTCAGAAAAGAGCTATGAGAACTGTCGACACTTATACACGATTTTGAGTATAAGGAGAGATTATGTGCTCGCTTTGTGCGCACTACTGATTGTCAAAGTTCTCACGAGTTTTTCGATATAATGAAAACAATTTTCTTTTACAACAGCATCACTCGTCGATGGCGTAGAATTCATGCTCACACACTGCCACCTGCACTGTACGATACCGGCTTTTTTTCTGAGTACTTTTAAAAATGCGATTTCTCAAATTCGTCATGAAAAGGTTTATTTATTTATTCGGAAAACATACAGCTAACAAATAAAAACATAACACTGCAAAGTAAAATACAATTAGCCAATTCATAGTTTTCACATATAGTTATAGGCAAATATGTAAATCAGTAGAGTCACCAAATTATAAAAAGATAGTAAAAAAAGTTAGTTAAAAAATTTAAAGTATTTAAAGAACTGCCAAGCTCCGAAATCCAGAAATCACACAGGCTCACTTCTAATAAAAAAATAGGAGAGAAAGAGTTTATACCTGTAGTAATAAAAATTACTAGTCACCTAAGGTGCAAAAGAATGCGCTGTTAAAAGTCCGTTTAATGGCCGCAGGACTGATCGTGAAAACATCAACATTCGGATATTTATCCGCCAGCCGATTAAGTAGCCTGCTTGCTCTGCAGATAAAAGAATTTTGGCGATAATTTGTGTTACATGAAGGAATATAAAATGGGTGGTATTTTCTAAGTTGTCTGAACGGAACGTTTAATTTGATCTCATCGAGTAATTGAGGACAGTCTATTTTATTAGTTAGTATCTTATTAAAGAAAACTATGTCAGAAACATTTCTCCGCATTTCAAGTGGAAGGAAATGATACTTATTACACCTTGCGTTGTTTAGGTATGTTAGTTCGACAACAAATGAATAACCTGGTGCAATCCACGTATTACGAGTAGTTTGACACTATAATAAAAAGAGGGCCTTCTAGACTGAATACGATAATGAAATGGTTAATAGCGGCAGTTCCAACAGCACTAGAAATAATAGAGACTTGACTTGAGAATCAGAAACTTATAAAAAACCACCCCATTAACCGACTGGTCCTGGTTCCTAGACGTCGGAAGACATAAATGTATACGGCCCACCTGACGTAAAGTGGTTACCATAGCCTATGAACGCTAACAACAAAAATAATGTCGCCAGGGCATTGCCACCCTCGCTGTCAACACTACAACTCCTCATCTTCTGGTGACCTCACTCACTCTCAGGAACCCAACAACCCTCTAGGGAGTTGTTATATTGGCTACCGTCTCCTGTGAGAGGTACTTCCCCAGTCGGGCTAACGTCGTGCCCTTCCTCTATTTCGCCAGAGTCTCGTCTGTTGATAAGCAGGATGCACCACGTACAGGTGAGGTTGGCTTTGGCTTTAAAAGTGACACTGAGCCCCTTGCACCCCTAATATATGGATAATTATCCAAAAAACATACAAGCCTTTCATACTTACACGTGCGACAAAATTCTTTTTTTTTTAATTTTAAAATTTCGGCTGCATCAATAACCAACATACAAAGTATGTAGGTTAGTGGTAAGTAAGGAGGATTTATATGCATAAGTCAAACTGCATTGTAGTACGTTACTGACGCTCACGAACGGACCTGCAGTCGCCAACGGTGGTACTACGTGATGCGCTTACAAACAGTTTAACATTATGCAGTTGACTGCACGTGAAAGGGACCACGAATTACTTGTTTATGTTAAAATGTATTATAGTCAACAAATTCTAAATAACTAAGTGACATTAGTGTTTGCACAACGCCACCTACTTTGAGTTTGGCTTTGGGTCACTGTTTCACTATCTCTATGTCTTCAAGGCGTACCCAATGTATGAAGATTCTGCAGGTCCAACTCGTCCAGATTCACAGGCCTTCGTAAGGCCGCCGTTGGCGTTGGTATCCCCAAAAAGTTGATAATGGGTAACTTTGGAGGAATGATCGCTGCGGCTCTGGTACTCTGTCTCCTCAGTTTGACATCTTCTATTTCTAATTGACAGTCGTCCTCTATCGTAACAATATAAGTTCCAAAAATATACTCTCTAATCATCTCATTTCCGCAACGAGTCGTTACTAAGGTTTTGAGGCTGCTGTACAGTATCCATCGATTCGGTTGTATCATTTCTACTTTTACTCTTTCATTTTTTACCGGAATTGGAGAACAAACGGTGACATTCGTGGAGAATTTCGTCAAGGTAATTATGCAGGTGTCTTCCATGGCTCCACGTGCTATGTGCTCTCGGTAGCACATGTAGAGTTCTTTTTCCAATTGTTTGCAGGGGCGAGTCAGCGAAAAAGTTTTCGATCCATTTACAATAAGGTAAGGCTGTTTAACTGTTTAGCTTGTACGCTTGCCGGTTTCTAAGGCTCCTGACATCACCTTCTGATAAAACACGATCAATTTGGTCATGGTAGATAAGTATTGGCCATCCTCAGCACCTACATCCTTCTTATTTCGCGTTGTATGTCTGTTTCGTAATTCTTTCTTCCTGCATTCTTTCTACATGTGCGAACCAATGGATAATTCCGCTTCTTTTCGGACTCATTAAAAAAAAACCGTTTCCGAATTTTGTTTAATAAACAGAGCTTTAGAGCAGAGCATCCCTTAAAACAATGTTACAAATATCTAATAATAAAGACTGATACTCTATTGACAACTATTTTTTTTATATTATAGACGGCCTGACGGTGAGCAGCAACCGTAGCTTATGGACAGAGAACCATTCGCGTTGCCGTCACTGTGAAAATCTCTTCACACATTTTTAAGGAAAATCATGCTTTTGCAGGCGGAGCGGTTAGCAGTACTAATTTACCACAAAAGCTCGTGGGTTCGTTTCCCAAATAGGGAAAACATTACATCATCATCATCTCAACCCGTATTCGTCCACTGCTAAACATAGGCCCCTCTAGAGTTCCATTCGTCTCGATCCTGTGCCACCTACATCCATCCCTATAAACCACTTGAGGTTGTCGCTCCATCTAGTGGGGGATCGTCCCACACTGCGTGTACCAGTACGGAGACGCCATTCGAGAACCTTTCTTCCCCAGCGATTGTTGGTTCTACGAACAATGTCGCCAGCCCACTGCCACTTCGGCTTCCTTATCCTGTGGGCTATGTCGGTTACCTTAGTTCTACTGTGGATATCCTCATTCTATCACGCAATCCTGATTCTATCAAGCAAAAAAACCCCGAGCGTAGCTTTTTCCATAGCACGCTGAGCGACCTGGTGCTTCCACATACGGCTCGCAAACATTTGTTTCGGAACATTGGAAATATTATATGAAAGAACAGAGTGGATGAATTGAGGACGTATGACAAAGGACGATGAATGGAAGAGAAAAGCAAACTGCATAGACTTTTGATGAGATGCAGCCCAACAAGCAGCAGCAGCGTCTGGGAAAGTACCTCCACCACGCAGAATACCGAAGTAAAATAACAACTCCCTGGCCCTCCAGTTGTTGTGTTCTTGCGAATGAGTGAGTACCATTAAGCTTGAAGAAGAAGAAATTGCTGGTTTAGCAGCACCGCTTCCTGTATTGTAAGCGTTCATATACTACGGTAAATAAGCTACATCAGGCGGGTCGTATGCTTGTATCTCGACGTCATATAAAAAGGTTTTGGTGAAATCTCAGCAACGAGCTCATTTGTCAACTTAAAAGTTAATAGATTCAGGCGTTATTTTGCGAAAGTCAACTTTGCATGCAATAATCTAACCTGCTTTATGGGCTTCTGCCACCAATCAGTTCATGCGAATTAGCGCCGGCCGGCACCTATACACTACCGTTACAGATGAAACATGCCGTCGCTGCCATGGCTGCTCCGGTAATTTACCTCGGCTGCTGCGGTCGTCCTCGCGAGTGCCCGCCATCTGGAACGGAAACCGCATGCACCCGCCGCCGTTGCTGTCATGACTGCCCTGGGTCGTCGCTGCGACACGTGTTTCACCTTTCCACGAGGCATCTACAGAGGCGCTGTAGATGTTAATCGTTACAACAATCTACAAGAACAACTTAAAGTTCTCCGTAGGTAACTTCTCAGGAGCTGACGAGTGATATTCCAGTATGGCTCCATTGTGTTAGGATGAATTATTTGTTAACGGCGAGCGATGCGAAAGTATTTATTATAATGAGTACTTCAATGATTAAGTGATTTCTAGTAACTCATCAAAAAGAAAATGTTACAGAAATCATCGAACGTATACGTCAAAGTATATTTCGGTGCTCGAGACCAACGATTTCTGTAGGCATAAAGGAAATAATCTATGGAGAAACTATGAGACCGAATTTGATTGATTTGTAGCTGTAAAGACCACGTCTTGTGGAGCTCGGTTCTCGGTGCCTACTCTGCAAACATGGTATGAAGATATATAAATAGACCAACGATTTGAAGATCTTTTGACGAGCTCGGTGGCTCAGTCGTGAATGACGCGACTTTGACACCAACGCTCGTGGGTTCGATTCGCACACAAGGCAAACATTTGTGTGCATGAACATGTCTGTTTGTCTTGGTCTGGGTGTTTTAAGAGAGGTAGGGCGCACCAAAGCAGCCCGGTTGGGGAAGTACCTCCACCTCACAGAAAACCGCAGCCAAATAACCACTCCGTGGAGGATTGTTGTGCCTGCGTGTGAGTGACGTCACCAGTAAGCTCCCAAGAAGTTGCTATATAAGCAGCAGAGGAGGCATCGCGCGAGTGATACTTATCTCAAGTGTTAACAGGCTACGGTACCCGCTTTACATTAGGTGGGCCGTATGCCTGTATGCCTCCCGACGTAGTATAAAAAAAAGATTTTATAATTCGTTGTCTAGGTAGTTTATACAGCATAGTCACTCTTAATGATATAAAGTGTGTCGTACGAAATTATGACGTTTGTATGGTATCTCCATCTCATCTCTTACTCTCTGTCTACCCCGTAAGGAAATTGGCGTGAAGATAAAGATAGTTAACAGCCTGAATAGGACCTGAATAGGATATTCATTTCATTGATTGATATTGTGTGGAGAAATATTTCTGAAACAAGACAATAGGTACACACAGTGAAAAGTCAGACTTGCAGCGCAATTTTTACTCTTATAGCGTGCGACATAAGAACGGTACAAAAGTTAATCAGTCAGCTTGAGGTGTTACTGTGTGTACATATCTCAAAAAACCTAAAAAGGTTCTTTAAAAGGATTGGTTCAAGTGATACCTCAGCTAAAAGCTTTCACGTAAGGCGCGCCGTAAGCTTGTGTGTAATAAAGCTCCAATGTTGTGTAATAAAGCTGCACCTGCGCACCCTACCGTTAGCAGTTAGAAGAAATTTGATCTTACTTTCAGTTGATTTTTTTTGAGTAGATAATTACTAATATTTTTACACATTGCTATTACATATTGAAAAATGATTTTTAAAGTTGTATCATTAATATCAATGGACAGCTGTATGCATACTTGATAAAAAAATATAATGTGCGAATCATACTAACGCACGAGTGTTCCGTACGTATTATTTGTACGTTTTTTCTTATATTTATTTCGTGTTTCACAATGTTTACCGAAAGTTTAAGTATCCCAATGCCGCAATTTATTTTAGTAATATACTATATTTAATACGTTTAAAAATTATGTACTATCTATCTATAACTTCACGCCAAATCCCTTGCGGGGTAGGCAGAGAGAACCGAGCGCCACGTGACTCGATCCTTACATATCTCACTCGCTTCTTTAACATTCATTGCTCTTCTCATGCACGCACGCCGGTTTCTAGGGCTCCTGACATCACCTTCTGATAGAACATGACCAATTTGGTCATGGTAGGTAAGTCTTGGCCTTCCCCGGCTCCTACATCCTTCCACTTTTGCATTGTATATCTGCTTCGTCATTCTTTCATCTTGCATTCTTTCTACATGCCCGAACCATCGGAGCATGCCTCTTCTTATTTTAACACCGACGCTCTCTTTCAGACCAACTCTATTTCTAACATCATCATTGCGAATACGGTCTACGAGCCTTACGCCACAAATTTTGCGCAGCGCTCGCATTTCAACCGCGTTTATTCTACTTTCATGCTCTTTCTGCCATACCCAACTCTCGCTTCCATAAGTTAGCGTTGGGACCAACACTGCATTGTGTATAGCGAGTTGTGCCTTCTGGCTCAGGATTTTACTGCCAAGAAGTTTTCCCAACGCTCCATTCACACTATTCCCAGCACTCACTCGTCTTTCCACATCTGCGGTGTACCTTCCATCCCTGCTGAAAGCGCATCCAAGATATACAAACTCATCCACTTGTTCCAACACTTCATCATCAATCGTAATCCTTACATTAGTTCTGGATTCTTCTCTTTCAAATACCATTATCTTTGTTTTCTTCGCATTCAGTAGTAAGCCTTTCTCCATACAGTCGTCTTTCATCGCTGTGACCAGTGTTTGCAGTTTAGATGGTGTATCTGCTAATAGCACGGCATCGTCTGCATACAGCAGACAGTTCACCACTTGGTCACCCATGCGCAATCCCACATTCGTTGACCTTATTCTCTGCAGACAACTATCGAGATACAGGATAAACAGCCTAGCAGATAGCATGCAACCCTGTTTGACACCAATTTTGACATCAAACCAGGGTGACATGCCACCGTCTATCCGCACACATGCTGAGCAATCCTTGTAAGTGGACTGCACAGCACGGAGCAGTGAACCGTCAATCCCATATCTCGGCAATATGTCCCACAGTTCCTTTCGCACAACTATATTAACTAACTATAATTATGTACTCATTTCTATAAATATAAATGCTTAGGGTATAAATGCTTGCACCCCGGGTAAACATTTATACCCGTTTTCCTTTATTCTTCTTCATATTGTAGGTGAAGTTATTGTAATTGCCACACGTTGATTGAAATGTTACTGTTTTACGTTTCCCGAGTCGTTCTATATTGTTCAAGACAATGATCGTAAGTGTATGAGTATGTATGACTATATTGTTCGCGTGGTATGCGCTTGATCACATTATTTTTATTTAAATAATAATAATAATGGTGGCACAGTCATAGCGGAACGTGCTATGTACTAGTAAAGCCTGTGCCAAACAGACATGCATATAAGGCTATGTTCTCATTAGTCGAACAGTGAGCGGCTAATTGAACGCTGACCGACTCTGAGCGGCGAATCGGTAGTAAACTCAATGTCGTGTGTGTGGTGAACTGAATTAATTTTGCTGCAAAATGCTGACGAACTGCTGGCAAGGAATGGAACGTGGAGTTGCTAATGCAAACTACACCCTTCGTTAGTTCCGCTCCTACTGTTTGCATGCGTAACGCTGGGGTAGCTTTACTTCGCCGTCGACTTGAGCAAATTGCGAGCATAATTTTGAAATTAAGATACGTGAGACGAATGGAAGGCAAACAGTATCGCCTAATGAGAACACAGCCTAAACAGATGGTGCGGCATGCGCCACAGCTTTAGTAGGTACCGTTCACATCTTTTAAGTACGCATCCCTAAAATTGTTTTTTGAATGGGACTCCCCGTTGGGATAAAAAATTGTTATTAATCGACCCTCAATTGAAGTGAGAAGGGAATTAAAGTATGTATTGTAATAGCATGGTTGCCCTATCTGGACAGGACTCCCGTCATTAAGACCGTGTATATTTGACCCACAACTGGGATACGGGTCCTAAATAATGTCTCAAATGATTAGAAGGCATATCGCCGTGTTGCTTCGATGCTATTAAACAGAGGCCTGTTGTCATTATCATCATTATGTCAGTTTGTATTCATCCACTGTACAGCAGTGGATGAATACAAACTGACATAATAAGCCTTCCCACCATTTGACCCATTCCCCACCCATTGAGACCAACACCCATTCGCCTCGATGCTAAGCCACCTGCATCTATAGTATCGTATATAATATTATGTCATATATTTAAAAAAAAATATTAAAGAAGCGAGTGAGGCTTGTGAGGATCGAGTCGTGTGGAGCTCGGATCTCTCTGTCTACCCCGCAAGGGATTTGGCGTGAAGTTATAGATAGATAGATGTCATATTTTTCTTTTACAACTTTCAACTCACTCACACGAAGGAACACAACAACTCTCTTGTTATTTATCTGCGGTTTTCTGTGAGGTGCAGGTACTTCCACTCCACATACGATCTGCTTTGATGCGGTAGGGACCTCTCTTAAAACACTGAGACTAAGACGAACATGCATGTTCATGCACACAAATGTTTGCCCTATGTGGGAATCGAACCCACGAGCGTTGGTGTCAAAGCAGCGTAACAGTGCGTTTAGCCACTGCGCCACCGAGCTCGTCAAAAACTAACAAAGCCCTTAAAACTTACGAATTAAATTATTACTCATAACTACCGATGTCATTTGAATATAACATTAATGAGGCAGTAATGCTGGCGGCAGATGCTCGTAGATATGATCTGTTGCGAATGGCGCCCACTGTCGACGCGTGCGCACGTGCCGCTGTCAACGCTGTTAAGGGCAAGTTTTAAACGTGAATTTTGATTGGTACCCTTTTAGGCTTGTTTCACATGTATCGCAACCACACCACAGCGTCGCGACAAAAAGTGGTCAAGCAGTGTGTACGTGTGAATAGTGTAGCTGCAGCTTTTTGCAGTTGCGTTGTGGTTCCTACAAAGAGTTATTGTTTTCCGATTACACTGGTCTATAAACTTCCATGAGATCGTAGGGTATTTGAAGAAACTAACTTCACCTTGAGGGTCGAGCGGTTGACGTCTCGTCATAATGTTAATTAGTTTTATTGTGTCGAGGTTCCGATTCATCATTTGCCGTACTTCAGAAGAAAGGAAGAAATTATTTTTAATGTGAAACATCTATAGGCGCACCTTGGCAGTAAAATTGAACCGTATGCCGTGACGGCGAATGGCATGACGCTTTCTCATGCCGTCACGCCCCCTCTACGCCGGCACTCTCTGATTCCTTTGTGTGTGCGTGCGCATACTGGACACTCCGTTGCTTCTCTGTATGAGCTATTTACTATATATATCTAACGGACGGCTTTTGATGTTTATTTATTACAAATTTTAATTTTCACTAAGATGTTTCACGTCTACCGGGTGTCCTGTGACGGCCACCATTTTTTTTAATACATTGTCGTACAAGCATACGGCTCACCTGATGTTAGACGGTTACCGTGGCCTGTGAACGCTTGCAATACATTAAGTATCACTCGCGCGATGTCACCTCTGCTACTAACATATCAACTTCTTAGGAGCTTATTGGTAACCTCACTCACCTGGAACACAACAATCCTATATAGAGTTGTTATTTGGCTGCGAATCTGGTCGGACGGAGCCGTATTTCAGAAGTTCCGAGAACGGTTTCCTAACGTGAGACATGCACTACCATGTCATTACGTGGAGTTAGTTTATATCATATATATTATAAAACCTATTTTCCAAAAATAAATTATTTGAAAAGCAAAATCATCATTTCTCCATTGATTAATTCCTTTATCCCTGATAGCTATTAAACTGCCCCTTAACAGAGTACGTACGTGCCATTTCTTATTTCCTGGTATCCCGTAGAGTTATTTTATTTCTAAATGGGAATATGTAGGTATTTAACGTATGCATAGAGATAGATACGATGACGATAAAGCACGAAGAAGGTTCGTTATGTGAACATTACGTAATAACACTCAATTCATTACCATTACACGCCCGGGTATTGGGTAAGGAACGGCCGTGTCGCGGAAAACTTAAAATGCAGGCGACTATTGTACTTACGCCTTTATTGACATAATTAACGCTGAGCGTTCACAGAAAGCAACAAGTAAAACGCGACACGTGTATCGATGCATCAGTCTCGTATTGAGACTTGGTTTCCATCTTCCCAACCATACACATACTCACACCATAAACACTAACACACTCAACCTCACTTGTTCTGTCTGCAAAGCTGTAATTTAGTACTTATCGAACAGTAATCAAAATATCTACCTACCATCAAATGAGGCGCCCAAATAAACAATACCACACACAACATACCTACCCTGCATACCTTACTCTCACATAATTGCACACCACTTATTATACATATACCCCACCACATTATTTTTATGTACCCAAGGACCAATTTTGAGAGGTGAGAACTGGTGATCCAAGATACAGGCCCTAAACCTAGTTTGGACACCAATCTCACACAATCTTAAGTTACGCGAAACCTACTTTTCTGTAAATGTATAATTTAAGAAACAAATTTATTGAAATGTAAGATTGTGTGATGATAATAAAGGATTATTATTATTATCTTTCTACTCACGGGTATTAATCCCGGTCATTTGATAGGCTTGCGCGGGGATAAAGATCCAATGCGTAGAGGCCCCTTAGAAAAGATTGTATGTAATGTTGTACACCTGCCGTGATCCGCTCCAGGGGATATCAATGGGGCAATATACCAATGAACAGGCCACGGCAGGTATTGGGACTATTGGAAATATGTCGGGAAAAAGTGGGATATTAAAGTGAGATTTGGAGGTATTATTAGAACCGGGCTATTGCAGAAGAGGGACGGACACCTGCCATAACTATCATATCTGACTGTTACTTTTGGCAGGCGGTGGCTCGCCACTCACTAGATGGACCCCCGAAATGCCAGAGATAGTCGGCCGGGGGCAACACCGGTGTGAGTGACTCAGGGGTGTTGAGAGGTGTGCTGCGCTTTCTCCGAAGTTACTCGCGGCGTTATGCCCTTTAACACTTCCACCCCTGGAGCATATCACCTGCTAGAGCAATATACTCTATCGACTCCTCTCTGGACGGCCAATGAAGGCAAGCCAGAGCTGAGAGTCCTGCGGGCCTTCTTGACTTTTCACTCCGACCGACGAAGACACGTCGGAGACGAAGGCCCTGATCGACTCTCTGGAGCACTCGGGTACCCGTGGTGTCGTTACGCACCAACAGCTCGCCACAAGCTGCCCTGCGGGGTTTATTATTATTATTATTCACTTATTTATTCATTTGTCTTTCTTATACATCTTTATATTTACAATACATATATAAAAATACAATATTTTAAATATAAATTCATATAAAAAGAATCGCCATCGACGCGAGACGTAGTGTCTAAGTCGTCGGTGGTCAGGGCGACAGACTGAGGAACCTCCGCACAATACGTGCAGTTCCCAAAATTGCAACCTTCTGTATCCGGCTCTTGACCCAGTGACCTAGCAAAAGTAGGTGTTGGTCGAGACTTTTTGCTACTAGACCATTGACCGACACGACTATCGGGACAATTGTTGTTGAATCAACATCCCACATGTCGGTAACCTCGTGGGCTAACTCTAAGTATTTTGACAACTTGTCTTTCTCAGCCTTCACGAGGTTCTCATCACATGGGACGGTGATATCAACAAGAAATGCCTTTCGTTCTAAACGGTCTACCAGCACGATATCAGGTTTATTAGCAATAATAGTCCTGTCCGTGATGATAGACCGGTCCCAGTAGAGCTTGCCACGGCTGTTCTCGAGTACTGGCTCAGGTACGTACTTGTAATAAGGCACTTCAGAGGTCACGAGATCATATCGAAGAGCAAGCTGCTGATGGATAACCTTGGCTACCTGGTTGTGTCTGTACAAATACTCACCGTTGGCAAGGTAAGAACAACCGGAAATAACATGTCTGATAGATTCTCCAGGACGGTGGCATGCCCGACAAATGTCCGCCGTACCGTCCTTTATGATGTATTTCCGATAGTTATTAGTCTTAACAACCTCGTCAGCAATTGCACACACAGAACCTTCGGTTTCCCCGAAAAGGTCACCGAATCGTAGCCAAGAAACGGATGCCAGAAAGTCAACATCGGGTCCATAAAGTGCCCGATGGAAACGCCCATGTAGCTCCTTGCTCTTCCATACGTTCAGGCGATCTTCAGTGCAGAGTACAACAACAGGCCTGCGCCAGTTCTCTTTCGCCAAGGAGAGCGGTGTCAGTCCTTTATCAACTGCCACAACGTCTCGATGCATTCCACTCTCAACGTTTAGGAAATATTCCCTCAGATTGCACACCTCGCGGTTGTGTAGGTTCTTGGCGTTAAGGAAGCCGCGACCCCCACACTTCCGCGGGATGTACAATCTCATCACAGATGAGCGTGGATGATGCATTCGATACGCAGTTAGCATTTTGCGGACTTTACAATCCAGGGCGTCAAGTTCGGTTTGAGTCCACCTTAGTATGCCGAAGGTGTATACAAGCAGCGGCATGACCCAACCATTGAAGGCACGCACCTTGTTACCACCTGACAAAAGACTTTTCAGTACTTTTGAAAGTCGGCCAAAGAAGCGTTCCTTCACTGATTGTTTCACTTCCCTACCTTGTATACCTAAACATTCTGCTATACCAAGGTATCTATAGGTTTCGGTTTCAGAAAGGGTTTTGAGAGTCACAGTCTCTGAAAGATGTAAGTTTTCTCTATTTACAACTCTACCACGTTGTACATGTAGGACCGCGCATTTATCTACACCAAACTCCATTTTAATGTCACTACTAAATTTTTGAGTTATATTTAGAAGTGTCACCAAATTTGGTTTAGTTGATGCATATAATTTGAGGTCGTCCATGTACAAGAGGTGAGAAATGACCTCACCTCCTCTTCGAAATCGGTAGCCTAGCTTGGAATTCCTTAGCAAAGTACTCAAGGGATTCAAAGCTAGACAAAACCAAAGGGGACTCAAACTGTCGCCCTGGAAAATGCCTCGCTCAATCCTTATAGGCTCAGAGACAGCAAGATTCGCTCCACATCCTGGAAGACAAAGAGCCGTAGTCCACTGCCCCATACATGAGCTGAGAAAGGTGCACAGAGTTGGATTAATTTTATATAACTCTAATACCCGTCTCAGCCACGAATGAGGCACCGAATCATAAGCTTTCTTATAGTCAATCCAGGCTGCGGAAAGATTCTTGCGATCTCGATGGACCTGTTGGCTAACAGTCATGTCAATGAGGAGGAGCTCCTTAGTACCACGGGACCCAACCCTACATCCATTCTGAGCAGGGTCTAAAATATTGTTGGCTTCTAGATGTTCGGTTACTTTTGATCTCAGAATGGAAGTAAGGAGCTTATAAATGGTAGGTAAGCACGTGATAGGTCTGTAATTTTTAGGATCCATGGTACTGTCTGATTTGTGGAGCAGGAAAGTGACACCCATAGTCATAAAAGTTGGGAGAGAACCACATTCGACAGCTTCCTGAAACTGCACAGCCAAACGCCCATGTGAACTTCGCAACCACTTTAACCAGAAGTTATGCAGTCCATCCAGTCCGGGTCTCTTCCAATTGTGGAGAGGATGGACTGCATTTGCTACGTCTTGGGGGCTTATTTCTACAGCCCCCATTGAGTGCAAATTTTCACACGAGCGTTCAACTGGGCCAATCCAGTCGCCATCTGAATGAGTGGTGGGAATCGACCAAATATTTTTCCAGAAACCATACATTTCAGTCATATTCGGTCGATCTCCATCAGTTCCTCTATTTGTAGTGCTCTCCCAATTTCTATATGTCTTCCTTTGGTCATTTTGGAAGATACGATTCTGGTGATACCTATCGACTCGCTCTCTGTATCGACGTATCCTATTTGCCCACGCACAAACTTTCTGCTTTAGATAATCTATACGTTCCGTGACACAGGCCATGTACTCATGTGACCTAATCCCGGTTCCGGCAAAAGCCTGTGTCACGTAACGCATGACTCTAGGACGATTATTTCCTGATTTAAAGCAGATTAGTTTCCCAATGGTGACTCTAGCCGCGCTGATACGCCTTTCGATCCTTTTTTGCCACTGTGGCGGCTCCCCAGCGGGCCGTGTGACCGGGGTCGTTTCTGGGAATCGAACACCGGACACACGAGACGCTGCAATGGCAGCACAGTACAGGATCGAATGGGTATCAGCAAGGTCTTTACTAGACTGCAAATAAGAATTTAGCATGCGATCTAGAGTCACCACTAGAGACATGTTTCGTTTGTGCGTGGGAAAACGAGGAAGTCGCGGTCTATCCCAGGGTGGTGTATTCCTAAATTCCAGAATTATATCTTCCAAAATCCCCCTCAAATGCTCATTATCCTGAGTACTTACAGGTGTATCCTCAGCGTCTATCGCATCGGGCACGTATGTTACTGTTTCTGACACCAAACTAATTGTTGGTGGCAGAGTACGTGAAGACTCCCATACGGCGGCAGGCGCGGGGACAGCTACCTCGGAACGAAGAGGTTCAAGTACAGGTTCATCCAGCATACGATTACGCTGGATGACCCGCACTTGATCAGATAATCGCTGTGCGGTAATAGTCAAGTCTGGTTCAAGAGCCTGAAACAAAAGGAACATGCGGGAACGATACGCAGTGAGGTTAGTTCCCCTTTCTGTCGCCCTATAGTACGCTCGCATGACATTCTCATTGATTTCTTGTGTCCATCTCATGCGGCGCACTGCACCACCGACGGCGGGGGCCGGTTGCGAGGCGGGTCGCCCCACTGGCCCCAAGCGCGGCAGCGGTGGTCTCCCTCGGTGACGCGCAGGTGGTCGGCGTCGCGCTGGAGACGGCCGTCCATTGTCACTGCTCGACACGTCGCGTTCTGGTGAGGTTGCATATTCTCCTCGGGACGACGTGGAGCTAATCGGTGAAACGGGCGGCGGTGGTGGGCGTGCGTTTGGCGTCACTTGTCGGCTCCTGGTAGATCTTGTAATCATTATTACTCACTTGGTCTTCTCCATTTTACCTCTACATTTGATTAAATTTCGGTGATTTATTTTCAGTGTGTTTCCAATATATTTTCCGTATTGATTTTGACAACTAAATGATGACATGATTGTCTTTGTGTGGCGTCCATATTTTCATATCCAAATTGATTTTCTTGCAACTATTGTGGTTTATTATTTATGTGCACAGT
This sequence comes from Pyralis farinalis, assembly GCA_947507595.1. Lineage (NCBI taxonomy): Eukaryota > Metazoa > Arthropoda > Insecta > Lepidoptera > Pyralidae > Pyralis > Pyralis farinalis. The sequence goes on along the minus strand of OX382258.1, from coordinate 8,789,650 downwards.
TTTTCACACAAATGGTATGTTAAAATATAAATATGCAGAAAGATAAACTGAAAAATAACAAGTAAATAAAAATATTTACAAAAAGACGTGTAGTGTCATTGACAAGTTTTTTTTTTTTTTTTTTTTTTTTTTTTTATAATGGCAACACCCAGACCAAGACAAACAGACGTGTTGTAATGCACATAATTTATCCTGTTTGGGAATCGATCCTTGGTATCAAAGTAGCATTACAGGAGTAGTTAACTCCGCCATCGAGATTTTTATTATTATTATCTTCGTCTATAGAATGGTGCAGCAGCGTGTGTTTGATTGAGTGCGTGGATTTTGAAAGAAAGAAAAGCATTTATTTGTACACAACACAACACTGAACAACAATATTATACACAGTTTGTAGCCATAAAATCAGATAGAAAAACAACATACTTATGATTAACATAAACACGACACGTATGTATATACAAAACATTGCATAAACACAGTATACAGTGTTGTGCGATGTAACAAAATGGTCTAGACTCAGTATGTTGTCGAAGCCTGTGTAGCAGACCCGATACTGATTTTCAGTCCAGACCAGTCTTTTGTGATACCGCGGACGATTCTCCGTCGCGGTTAAGCCGTCGGTGCCGGCTGTTATCGATAGATGACAGTCGTTAATCTAAGTCAGTTGGCCCTCGGGTGGCTTGAAAACACTGGTCTCCGCCAATCCGCATTTGAGCAGCGTGGTGGAGTACGTGAAGCTAAACCCCTTCGGTTGAAGGGAGAGCAATATCCCTGCATTGGCATGAGTAAGGGTTGAATGTGGTGGTCGGACGTTTCTTTGTAGTTACTCTACTGTTTCGTATCTCTGCTTTTTTCAGCGTTGCATGGTTTTAGTATATATCAAACACGCGAGTATGTTTCTGCTGAGTGACTATTTTTTTAAAGATAAGTGAAATTTTTGAATCTTTCATGTGGTTTAGAAGATACAGGTAATTTGATCTATGTTTTTTTTTCATAAAATGAATGGAGATTTAGCACACGGCTCATCCGATGTAAAGTGGTTATCGTAGCCTATTAACGCTTGCAATACATTGGCATCGCACAAGTTAACTCGTGCGATGTCAACTCTGTTGCTAACACAGCATCTCTTTAGGAGCTTTCTAGTACCCTCCAGGGAGTTGCTATTTGGCTGTGGTTTTCAGGAAAGTTGAGGTACTTCTCCAGTACAGTACTCACTTGGCAACACCCAGACCAAGACAAACAGACGTGTTGTAATGCACATAATTTATCCTGTTTGGGAATCGATCCTTGGTATCAAAGTAGCATTACAGGAGTAGTTAACTCCGCCATCGAGATCGTCAAACTTTGTTTGTGTGCTTCAGTCACCAGTTAGTTACGAGAACTGGAGCCGGCCGACTTTTACTAACGTTACTACATCATGCTGTTGCTGACAAAGTCTTTTGGTCTACATCATGTATTTATCTATAAGCAGCATACAACATATCGTGCATCTACTATATGAAAGTAAAATCTAGAAGACAGTTTTCAATATGTTATAAGTAAAAATGAAACAAATCATGTAAGTTTATAATTAAAATTTTAAATATACTTTTATGTTCATATATTATAAGATATTATGTTCGATTAGATTACTTAACTTACGGAAAGTCGTCAATTTTGTTAAGTTTAAGAAATAATTCTACTTACGTATTTAATATTACTCATGTTTCGTGCAAATAAATATATCTTTACTCAGATTTCGTGCGTATTCTCGCTTTGCCTGACACACATTTACTACGTCCCACTTAACTTTAAAAACATGTTAATTTACTGTATAAACAACTGTTTATTTCTATATACGATGACCTATCTTACTTTCGAAGATTACTGTTTGAATTTAAATTGTTCGAAAACGGTATGACGAAGTTTTAAATGCCAGATAGTTTTTTTACGTTGTGTTTCTAGAAACTGTATGGGGGGGAACTTGGGATAACTCAAAACATATAAATATACTTGGGTGATTTGGAGTTAGTAGCAGTCCGACATTGCTAAGTTAGGTTAAGTTAGATTCTAAGTAAGTCTTCGTAATTGGATTGAAGTACGGCTTAACTCGCAATATGATTTGCGCTTTATACAACGCCCACAAACAATTTAATCATACTCGTAGACAGCAATGTAAACACTCATCGATGCATCCCCTTAGCATACATTACCGTATATTAAATTGATGCATTGTATGCAGATGCAGCTATCATTTTGCATCGAATTAATACGATGCGAGCCTTTGTTTCAGTCTATTTGAATAATGGACTTTCACTGTTACGAAATGTGTTGCTTAATACATCAAATTTAATAGGTAAGTACCTACCTAAACAATTTGTATTGTGTATATATAATGTATATCTTTTTTTTTTTAATTTAAATAATTTATTTGTCAACCAAAAAATTAATATTAATATAATAATAATAGTATCCTAATTAAAAATACAACTACAAAGTAAAATTACCTAAACTAAAACTATTAAAAAATATTTAAAAAATTGGGTCCTTTGGGTAAGGTACCCATAACGCAGGCAGCGTTCCCACGTTGGATTGCTAAGGAAAGTCTGCGCGAGAAAGCTGCCTGCGCGGGGATCTATATGTGTATGATCTATATGTATATCTTGGTGAAGGGAAACATGAGGAAACCCGAACGTCTAAGTAATTATATTTCGAAAGACGTGTGACCTAAGACTTAAAGAGAGGCAGCGTGCATCAAAGCAGCCCGTCTCGGGAAGTACCTCCACCTCGCAGATAACCGCAACCAAATGACAACTCGCAGTTGTGTTCCTGCGTGTGAGTGACCAGTGAGCTCCTAAGGAGTTGCTGTGTTAACAGCAGAGGAGGTATCGCGGGACTGATACTTAATGTATTATAAGCGCTCATAGGCTACAGTAACCGCTTTACATCAGGTGGGCCGAATGCTTGTATACCTTCCGATACCACAGCAAGTCCTTAGGAGCTTACTGGTGACCACAGTGGTGGTAGTTGTTATCTGGCGGTTTAATGTAAGGTATAGTTAAGAACCAATAAACCACTTGACAACGCATGAAGGCACCTCGCGCTCACATGTTGTGCTTTAGCGCCTAAATATCTCAGCGATTCGAGCCGACGGACTAATAAGAGAATATTTTAACCAAGAAGCCGATAATAGCTCCGATATTGATTCGCGAAACTAACCAATAAGGGCTGCGTGTTCGACTCGTACTGTACCCCTCGACCCGTAGCTCTTAATTGAGTTACTACGTAATATCGGTGTTATCGTTCGTTTCTGCATTGGTTGTTTCCTTCGTTGGTTTAGTGTATGTTGGAGAGGCAATACGAAACCGTCATTGTGCGAATCCGACCCGATTTCGACTCTACATGTGACGACTTTTGTATTATTGATGTACTGGTATACAAGTACAGTAGGTACCTACTGCATGTAAATTGTACAGACAGTTAATAAAACCGGCTGGCATATATTGGGGCCATATTAGACACCATGTTAAACAATCCTAATCAAACCAGTCAGGCGGCGCAGTCGTGAATGACGTGACATTGACACCGACGCTCGTGGGTTCGATTCCCACACAAGACAGATATTTGAATGAACATTACTGTTTGTCTTGGTCTGGATGTTTTTAAGAGACGTAGGGCGCATCAAAGCAGCCCGTCTGGGGAAGTCCCTCCACCTCACAGAAAACCTCAGCCACAACAACTCCAAAAAGGTTGTTGTGTTCCTGCGTGAGTGAGGTCAGCAGTTAGCTCTTAAGGAGTTGCGATGTTAGCAGCAAAGAAGGCATCGCGCGAATGATACTTAAACGTTTATAGGCTACGGTAACCGCTTTACTTCATGTGGGCCGTATGCTTGTATGCCTTCCGACGTTGTATAAAAAAAAGACAATCTTTATCAAACCGGGAGGTATGGTATACCTAATAAGACCACTATCTCATTTCATATCATCGTGTCATCGTCCAAATGTAATTCTGCGGCTATCGGACACCACCACTATTATGTAAATGGACCCCAACAGCCCATCTGCCGCGCCACCTGGTGGCCCATCACTGAATTAATTAAGTCTGGCACGCGCTGGGCATGCGCCCAATGTTAGTTGAACTACAGTTTGCTTGAACCGAGTTCAACATTACTTGGATTGCCATCAATCTTATAGTTTTATCCATTTCAATCTTATTTTTACATTCGGGTAAATATAAAAACACGGTCCACCTTATGTAGGAACTCTTTCAATACAGGGAGAAACGCTTGCGCGTTGCCACTTCCACTGTTAACACAGCAATTCCTCAGCAGCAGCTCGTACCCACGAGCGTTGAAGTCAAAGTCGCGTCATTCACGACTGAGCCACCGAGCTTGTCAATTCTCGTTTATATTCAACTCGTTTCTATAAAGGTGAACATTTTTCGTAAATATAAGTTATCTCCATAAATACGCTCGAGTGATCGCCTGGTGGTCCCATCAAGCAAACCGGGTGCTTCTTTGCTACCATATATGGGTACAAGTATATAGAAAAGTAAATAAGAGAGGACGCATCCAAGCAGCCCGACTGGGGAAATATCCTTCTCCGCACAGAAAACCGCAGCGAAATGACAACTCCCTGGACGTCAGTTGTTTCTGTGAGTAGGTAAGTGAGCGATGTACCTGTACCTCCTACTCAATTCTAAAACTTCCTACTCCTACAAATTTCTTCTGATTAAATTCGTTTGTGAGTTCCAAGGCAGCTGTAGTTTAACCCCCGGGACGGCAATGGACTTCACTGTTCATTGCCCTTTTTGTGGTCGCCGCTGTTAATTCTGGCTACACAGGAGACACAGTGGTGGGTATGAGTGGTGGGCCTGTCCCGTACCTATACCTATATAACTCACTTCTCATCAATCTTTGAAGACCTCACTATACACCATACTGATTACTTATTTAACCTATTTTTTACTAGGACTACTGTCTGTATATATACATATATATAGATAGTCGACAAGAAGCATGCTCCGTTGGTTCTGACATGTAGAGAGAATGCAGGAAGAAAACTAATACTAAACAGATATACAACGCGAAAGATGTAAATCCTGAAAACCATTAAGGAAATAACCTATGAAGACCTGATGACGCAATATTGAGTAGGAAATAAATTCCCTGCCACGGGTCGTGGAGTAAAGCCCTTATTGGCCAGTTCACAGATTAACATCGCGTTACTTATCGGCTTATTGGTTAAAATATCTTCCCATTGGTCAGTATGCTCTAATTGCTGAGGTATTTATGCGCTAAACCCACGGCTTGGTGAGTTAGGGGTCTTCATGCACAATCAAGTGATTAATTGATTTGTGCTGAAAACTAACTGTTTATCAAATTAATATTGTGTAAATCAGACAGAGGCTAGTACCAGCGCAATAAAAAAAAGAAGCATTTTGTATATGTCAACCACCATCACCAAACACCACATCACACACCCACAACACTCACTCATCCTAGGGATACCCTGCAGTGGGATCTCACTGCAACTGAAGGAAAACCGCCATACTGCTGATGCTGCGAAGACTAATATATTCACGTCGTCCAAAGGCCGCTGACTAAGTTTAACGATTGTCATCGATAGATAACAGACGGGACCGAGCTGCTTAATGTACCTTCCGAACACGGAGAAGCTCGAAGTAGACCCGTCCATAGGCAGGCTGCGGTCAGCATTGCTTAACCCACGTGTTGGATTGGAATTATACGTGTAATAACGCCGTCAAGTTTCTGAAGCAATGAGAATTTATTCGTGGTTAAAATGTTATTATAGTATATCCGAATTTTGTGTGCTTCCGCCACCAATTCGTTCATGTGGACTAGCGCCGGCCGGCACCCACCCATTACTGTTAGTAGATGTAACATGTCGACGCTGCCATGGCTGCTCCGGTAGTCTCTGCCTCGGCCGTTGCGGTCGTCCGTCCGTCCGTGTCTGGAACTGATACCGCATGTCCCCACCGTCGCTGCCACGACTGTCCTGGTCGTCGCTGCGACACGTGCTTCGCCTCTCCACGAGGCATCCTCAGTCGCTGTAGATGTTAACCATTAGAATAACATGCTACAAGAATGTAGTGGCATGTTATTCTAACGATTAACATCTCACACGGTCGGCATGAACTAATTAGTGGCGGAAGCACACAAAGAAGGTTAGATCAAATTGCATGTAAATTTGACTTTCGCAAAATAACCCCTGAATCTATTATCTGGATTATAATTATTGCTATGCTGATTGTTTAAGTAATTGTATGTAATATAATAATTTCATTTGATAGGTTTAAATGAATTTACATGTCTGATTCAGGCGAAATATTGTGAAATGAATACTAGATTCATTAACAACGTTATTGTACCAATATTTGAAGCAAATAAATTTTCTTTCTTTCTTTTTTTGCTTCAAAAAGCGGTTCACAATTGCCGACAATATCAATTAATATACATAAAAAACCAAAACGCAGTTAAAAAAATGAATAAAACTGGGTTCATTGCCTCACTCACGAAAAACTCATGGCGGTTCTATGTAACCTGGTCAGCAATTAACTATATTTTAATTACCATGTCATCGCAGCCGGTGTCATGTGCAGACGGTCGGACACCGGACGGTATGACTGTAAACATCACTCGCACAACTGTATAATTATAACGACTTAACGGTAGTCTTTAAATTAGGTTAGTGTATTAGCAATTACACTTGATTTTTCTTATACATAGAGTAAGTTGGTTGGCGAGCTCGATGGCTCAGTCGTGAATGACGCGATTTTGACACCGACGCTTGTGGGTACGACTCCCACACAAAACAAACATTTTGTGCATGAACATGTGTGTTTGTCTTGTCTGGATGTTATAAGAGAGGTAGGGCGCATCAAAGCAGACCGTCTGGGAAAGTACCTCCACGTTACAGAAAGCCGCAGCCAAATAACAACTCCCTTGGGTTGGTGAGGATTGTTGTGTTCCTGCGCGTGAGTGAGGTCACCAGTAAGGTCCTAAGCAGTTGCTGTGTTAGCAGCAGACGAGGCATCGCGCGAATGATACTCTTCATAGGCTACGGTAACCGCTTTATATCAGGTAGGCCGTATGCTTTTATGCCTTCCGACGTTATATAAAAAAAACTTGGTCGATGCCACTCCGACAGTGTTAATATCGGAGTGCCCCTGGGTTCTATTTTAAGCCCCAATTTGGTTTTTATTAAATAAACATGATCTGTTCTATATGGTGCAGAAAATAGACATACATAGAGAACGGTTTGCTAATGATATCTCTTTAAATTTTAAAGTAACCGGTTTTAAAATATTGACAAGGTAAACGATGTTTTGTCAGCACGTGCAATCTTTTGTTAAATTCAGCTAAAACCTTATCTATCAAATTTAATATTCTAAATTAGAATTGAATTACACTTGACTGCAATTTGCAATGGAACAACCAACTTAAATAAACTTGCCAGCAAGCTCAGTTCCGCTGCTCACGAAGATAGGAGTATCAGACAATTTCCGGACATGGATACTATGTTTAATTTATTTCAGCTACTTTCACGTTATATGTCCTAAAATATTATGTTGTAAGGAAAAGAATGCGATATTGATTCTATTTTATCTTACGTTCCATCTGCTCGTCGTTTTCAAAATTCATTATGACAGCTAGTTCTTTTAAAATGTGTTGTATTCTGCAATTATGTATTAAATTTGCCAGGAATTGATCTGTCCTTTCCCCGCAATAACTTTAAAAGGTAGGTATGTCTGTGGCAATTAGTCTTGTAGAATTGACGCATGCATAACTGACAAAGATGGCTAAAAATGATTCAGCGCAGGCAACCAAACTTTATCCTTAATATAAAACAACAAATATTGTGGTATTACTATGATTTAAGCGTGATATTGACGACTTTTTCGTTATCATTATAATTTATAATACTGGACATTACACAGACTTTGATATCATATGTATACAGTATATGGCCATAAAGTACTCGTGAAAATATCTATTCTTTTGTTACAAAATACAGATTTGAAACGCTAATAGTCAAGAGATTATTAATACGTTAGTAATGATTGAATTATATGATAATTTATGTTCATAGTTTTCTGTTAGTTAGCTGGAAACTGAAACTAGTGAAAACCCTGTAAGGTTGTTCTAACATTGTCATTTTAGAAGGTAGTGATGAAAACAATTGAAACCTTCATTGAAATATTTAGACTGATCGTTAAATGAATTGTTGTCATACAAATTTGTGAAAGGTAAAGAAATGTAACAAATTACATTATTAAAGTCTAGTTTGTATAAAGTTTGGTTTCAAAGATCCCAACTCAGTTGGTATTTTAAGTTTTGTCTTTTTAATCGTAAACACGGAATACTTACAACCATCAATCCGAGCACAATTATAGTGCAAATATAGTATAATAAATCACGATATAATTAATATGAATCGACCAAGCATGAGGCGGTATTCATCTAAGGATTTTGGTCATTATTTAATATTAGGTTTTCATTTATTAGTTACTTGCGATTATTATTATGTGTGTGTATGTGAGTGGATTCCTGGATGGTTCAGATGCACAACTGAACCCGGAAGGTTGTAATATTACTTATGAAAACGAAAAAGGGGCTACTAAAAAGGGAATAACAAATTTATTAGACTAATATTTACAATATAAGATATAAAAAAACGGATTCTAGCGTTCGGTTAGTTTCGTCTTTGAGAACTCGCGTTGGATCGATCTAACCAAAGTTCAATTTTCACTGTCGGCAGCACCCGGTTAAGTCACGGTCCGGATGCAAATGTAGGCCGGCCGCCGACTGTAGAGGAGCTCGCCAGCGAACCTCAGCCAGCGAGCAGATCCGTGAGGGGCTCACGCGGCTTGATTTTTTTTTAGATATTTTCAACAAGTATCGTTATATTTCAATCGATTTACACAAAACCTTAACAAATTGTACACCTAAACCTTCCTCAAGAATCACTCTGTCTGTTGGTGAAAACGTTATGAAAAGCCGGTCAGTAGTTTTGAGTTTATCGCGAACAGACAGACGCGGCGTGACCCTTTGTTTTTAAATATGTAGTGATAGTGATATACCTTTAAAGGTTGAAACAGAATTATAGAGACGAGCTCGGTGGCTCAGTCGTGAATGACGCGACTTTGACACCAATGCTCGTGGGTTCGATTCCCACACAAGACAAACATTTGTGTGCATGAACATGTCTGTTTTTCTTGGTCCGGATGTTTTAAGAGAGGTAGGGCGCATCAAAGCAGCCCGTCTGGGGAAGTACCTCCACCTCACAGAAAACCGCAGCCAAATAACAACTTCCTCTAGAGGGTTGCTGTATTCCTGTGTGTGAGTGAGGTCACCAGTGAAAAGGAGTTGCTGTATAAGCAGCAGAGGAGGCATCGCGCGAGTGATACTTAATATATCTTATGCGTTAATAGGCTACGGTATCCGCTTTACATCAGGTGGGCCGTATGCTTGTATGCCTCCCGACGTACTATTAATATATATATATATAATGTACGGTAGTAAGAAAACCTCGGTGTCGTGTACGAGTGCGACTCTCACTTGACCGATTTTATTTTAACCCTTTCAACATCGCCTATATTTATAAAATTGATGAACAGATTTCTTCGTTCTGTATAATAATAGTGAAAGCTCGAACTTCATTTCAAACTCAACGCCTGTTCATTCGCAAGCGTACCAACAAAAGTTAAAAATAAAATAAAAAGCTAATGAATATTTACACGCGGTCAGGAATTGCCTTATAATTGTCGGTATCTGTACCAATCTAAGACAATAGGGTCACACCCTCGCCGGCTGCGCTGCGTAATGCCAGGTGGAATGCTTTACTGCTTCTTAGCCATCTGGTGTTTGCCTAGAGAATGTTATAGAGGCGACACTCTAAAAACCTATATATAATAAAACTATAGCTGAGCCGCAATAGGTCGCAAAAGAGTTAATACCAATTACAATATTTTTTATGAAGAAATCACTTCAAAATCTATAATTGATTCCTTTGTACATAACAATAATAAAAAATCAACATTCCTACATGTGATTTTTTATCTCCAGTATGATACTGGAAATCTGATTAAGAGATACTAATTTTGAAGACATTATTCTCACAGTGTCTTAGTAAGGTCAATTTAAAGCGTAGAAGTAACTGGTGCATTAAAATAACAGTACAGTTATTTGATACATTTCTGTGGTATTGCAATGTAAGACTGTCCAAGGATTTGGCTCAAATTTCCGTGCGTTAATTAAACGTTATTCACGATTCCTTTACATTATTACCTACCCATACTTATAAAAAACACGTTTGGTTTCTTATACTAAATGTATAAGAAACCAAACGTGTTTTTAGGGTTCCGTACCCAAAGGGTAAAACGGAACCCTATTACTGAGACTCCGTTGTCCGTCCGCCCGTCCGTCTGTCACCAGGCTGTATCTCATGAACCGTGATAGCTCGACAGTTGAAATTTTCACAGATGATGTATTTCTGTTGCCGCTATAACAACAAATACTAAAAAAATTGAATAAAATAAATATTTAAGGGGCCTCCCATACAACAAACGTGATTTTTTTGCTCGTTTTTGCTCGATATTGATAACAGGTAGACGCTTGAAATATTCGCAGAATATTTAGTTATATATTCACTTTCAAAATAAATAATTAAATTAAAATAAAACAAATATTTAAGGGGGGTTCCCATACATCAAACGTGACGTTTTTGCTGTTTTTATAGATAATGGTACCTACGTAACCCTTCGTGCGCGAGTCCGACTCGCACTTGGCCGATTTTTTTTTTATATCAGAGTTATACACATTGATAAGCTATTATAAATTAGTACACTAAATATCAAATACGAATACATATCTTTGTCATTTCTGAAATTACTAAAGTCTATAGAAAGGTGGCGTCTTCATTAAGCAAAAAGACGTAGGGTTGACCCAAGTAAATTGCCTTTTTTCCAATTTAAGAACACCTGGATTGTACAATACCCAAGGATCCATACCACCCTTCAAGATGCTCAGTAAGGGCGTTATGCGTTATAATGGTTATTTATTGCTTTAAGTACTAAATAACATCCCGATAGGTTGTGTGATTAGTTAACGGTAGGAAATTAAAGTCTGTATGCTATGACAATAATAACGTAACAACAAATTGTTACGTTTTTTTAATACTTCGGTTAGAAATCAGTCTTACGGCTTAAATTAAGACGGTGCGATATTCCATAATGTGAATTAAACTTCCGTAAACCAAACTATGTACAGATCTTGACGACGTTCCGAAATATTAATCAATCCCTCTGATAAGTACAGATACTGGTGCTATTTCAGATACAGTATTTTCATAACACTAGCTCAGACTCCACGCACCGAATTCAATAAGTCATCGTATTTCGTAATCCTCGTAGTACAAAGCAGGTCATGCTTTATACTCGAAGTACGTTTGTAATTCTCATTGCATCCTACATAAGACTGGTCAAGTTGAAACTTCGTTCACGTATGGTTGTCACACTTGTCACAAACAGAATGAAACGTGCACCATGTGCCTATCTTATCCCCTAAAATGCTATTAATGTTGTACACTACGCTTGAAACTTCTTATAAGAGGCAAAAAAGCAAAATTTTGCAAAGCCAAATGACCATGATGTTTTTCCCTATCATAAATCACCACTTAAAAAAATAGGTAACTAGACACTTAATACTTATCCTTCATCGAAGCCAAACGCTGAAACACTTCTAAAATATGTTCTTCAAATCCTCTCGTAAAAAACCATTTATAGCTTCGACCATTACGAAATCTTTTTAGGGTTCCGTACCCAAAGGGTAAAAACGGAACCCTATTACTGAGGCTCCGCTGTCCGTCCGTCCGTCCGTCCGTCCGTCTGTCACCAGGCTGTATCTCATGAACCGTGATAGTTAGACAGTTGAAATTTTCACAGATGATGTATTTCTATTGCCGCTATAACAACAAATACTAAAAAATAGAATAAAATAAATATTTAAGTGGGCTCCCATACAACAAACGTGATTTTTTTGCCGTTTTTATCGATAATGGTACGAAACCCTTCATGTGCGAGTCCGACTCGCACTTGGCCGATTTTTTCATTTCAAATTCCAAAGTTTGTTCACAAACAAAATAGTTTGACGTTATATTGTCGAAACAGAGATACGATGGTAAGTCCTGAAAAAAAATGGAGTAACGTATTTTAAATAGGCACCATAAAATGTCAATGACGGTTTAAAAAAAACGGTTAACGGTTTCTTTTGTCATTTCTTTTTCGCCAAGGGTATTTTCCGAAATGTAGATAAATCGAAAAAAGAAAAATGGATACTATGAGAAATAAATAAAACACAACGAGATTTTTTTAAATATAAACCATGTCTAATCGGCACGTTTCACTGAATATTTGTGAAACGTGGAAGTAGGTATAACTCTACACCTTGAACACTGATCCCGTGATGCGGTGTCTGAGTACCAGTATGCCGTGATGCCTAGCCATTATGTACAAGATTACTTTTGTATATTTAAGTTTGAACTGGAAATAATGTCTAATTTTAAATGTTATAACATAATAGACGAAATGCATCATGAACTACTGTCCCTAGTCCAAGATTTTCTTTCAATACTGGCTATGCAGTTGGCTACAATGGGTCGTCACTTGAAATACACTTTTTGTATCGTAAAAATCTTTTACAAAATTGTAATTTTGGCACTTAGTATTATGGAAGTAAAATTTAATTGAAATCCATTCATTTCCTAAGTTATTTCTTAAGTTATTTATAATTGTTATTGTTTTTGTAATTCTATGCAAATTTATTGCTTTGTAAATTGTCGCAATTGGTTGATATCGATAATTATGTGATTATGTTAATTAATATTATATTATAGTGATTTTAATATTACATTCAATTTGATAATTAAGTACTCAAAATAAGCAATAAACTATTGTGCTATGGTATAAATGGTACGTACCTATAATCGGTGTACACATGAGAATGCAGCTGTATATTCATTTTTATATGTAATTGTGATGTTTATGCTGTTGGTATGTCTTAAATAAATAAATAATTTTCCTAAATCTTGCGTTAGATAAACATAACAGACAGATAAATCCTTACTTCCTGTATTTTTAAATGTTGAACATATTCGAATGAACTCAAAAACTAGCTAACATATGATTATGTTAAATTAAAAAGAAAATGAGAGCTCGATGGCATAGTTGCGCGTGTCATTCTAACCAATCACACGGGTTAAGCAACGTCAACCGCAGCTTGTCTCGTTCATCTATTTCGAGCTTCTCCTTCAGAAGGTACGTTAAAGCCGTCGGTTTCGGCTGTTGTTGAAAACACTGGCCTCCGCGCGCCTCCGCACTGGCTTTGAGCAGCGTGGCGGAGTGTGCTCTAAACTCTTTTGATTGAAGGGAGACCCGTATCCCTGCAGTGGGATGAGTCAGGGTAGGTGTGTAGTGTGTAGAAAAAAATATTTATAAAGCTACTTATTAACCTGAACTAAACCGATACCAAATATCACGTTTTTAAGTCAAATAGGATCGCGTCTTCATAAGGTACAAAATCCTAAAACTAGTAATAGGTAATAGCTTCTAGAGTCAAGCTGTGTCACTATTTAAACAAAAATATTCCATGTACATAGAAACTGCTGCGGTTTTATTGCATGTATACATTTACACATACACCCACTGGCTACAAAACATTCTTGTAACATACGGCACGAGCCAATTAGCCTATAAATACTTTTACGCAAGCTTCCACCCTCGACAAAGTAACATACCGCATAATTTTATGCAGTTTGAAGGTATAAACGCATCGACTCGACGCCGACACCGCGTCACTGGAAGAACCCATGCGTAAAATTTATATGTATATGACATTTTGTAAAGGTGGTTGTAATTTGAAATGCCGTTAAGAATATTATGTATGCACTTACAGTATTCTCAATATTTTTTATACAACGTCGGGAGAGAACCAACTTGCATGCCTGATGCAACGCGCATTGCCACCCTCGCAGTTAAACTGTACCTTCTCAAGGAAGTAATGGTAACCTCACTTAATTGAAGAAACACTACAACCCTCTACACTTGTAAAGCAGTTATCGGAGCATATGAACGCTTGCAAATACATTATGTATCACTCCCGCGATGCAACCTCTGCTGCTAACAAAGCAACTCCTTATATCAGAGCAACCTGTTTATTTTTTTATTATCAATTAAATTACACAGTGCCATCTAGCCACAAAGCAAGCGAAGCTTATGTTATGTGTATATATACATACTTATTATACATAGAAAATACCCAGACAAGGACAACCAGACGTGTTCATGCACACAAATGTTTGTCCTGTTTGAGAATCCAATCCACGAGCGTTGGTGTCAAAGTAGCGTAACAACGCGTTTCACCGCTACGCCACCGAGCTCGTTATTTGGCTGAGGTTTTCTGTGAGGTAGAGGTACATCTCCAGTTAGGCCGTTTTTATGCGCCCTACGTCTCTTAAATCCATACAGATGAAGACAAACAGACATCTTCATGTACACATGCTTCTCTTGTGTAGGAGTCGAACCTACGAACCTTGGTGTTAAAGTAACTATTGATAACCACTCGGACACCGTACTCCATCAACATGTTAATTTTAAATTCCCCAAATCGAATTACAGTTTAACTTACTCTACTATAAGAGCTGAGAACAATTACCTCTAGCATAGCAAATCGAAGAGAATGTGAGTGTCAATGTTAAGATATCAAAAGGCACACTTTGATGCGAGCATGTAAAGAATGCGGGATGAAAGAATGACGAAACAGATATATAATGCGAAAGTGGAAGGATGGAGTAGAGGAAAGCCAAGCACACCACGACCAAATTGTGTGTATTTTATCTGAAGGTTTTAACAGCCTTAGAAATCAGGAAGCATGCATGAAAAGGGTTATGAATGTTCAAGAAGCGATCGAGCTGTGTGAGGATCAGGATGAGGTCTTATAACATCCGGTTCTCTATGTCTACCATGCATGGGACCTGACGTGAAGATATGGATAGAGAAAGCGAAGGTTAATATATATATATATATATATACATATATATGAAATTAAAAAATGTAATCTCAATTAATAACGTTACGATTTTAGAGTACGAGTGTCTTCTTCAGAGTCAAAGCTCATCTTACCTACACATGGTGTGGCCTGCTAATTTACAAACTCTAGTGAAAGAGACGACGCGCAACTGGGAACGTACCTCTACCATAAAAGACTGCAGCCATATAACAACTCTCGAGGATGAGAGTTGACCGATATTCCTTGTACTGCAAATGTCCACTTGCTAGGGTAACTACTTTGAACTAATGATTGGATTGTAAGTTCACTTGCCTCCCGACACTGTATTAAAAAACTTTTCAGTCGAATACGAACTCATCTCGTACCATCGCGACGCTTTGCCATTTGTGTGCTAACATAGCGACTCCATAAGACCTTGCTGGTGATGCAATTTGCGGGAACATTTAACCCTTGCAGGCAGTTCTTATTTAGCTGCGGTTTTTGGTGAAGTGGAGGTACACTATATATACGAGTATGTTATACAATCTTAACTATCCTGATAAAGCAATAACTGTTTACTAGATGCAATTATTATTTATCATTAAAATCACAGTCATTTGATAGCTATATAGTGGAAATATGCATCCAACACGTAGAGACTCATTCGACAAGTTATACCCATCATGACCTGCTGTAGGAGATATCAATGGAGTAATATACCCGTGAGCAGTATAGTCTTAACAGTATTGGGGCTACCGCGAACATGTCATAAATTCTACTTGATCCAATTATTGTTAGATCCTAGCGACAATAGGCGCCATACTTATTGACCAACTGGGTGAAATTATTACGAAAAATAAAATTTTGCCATTAAACCCTTGAAAATAACTTCGAAGATAATCCAAATGCAAAGTCAAAGTCTTCTTCTTCCTAGCGTTACCCCGTTTCGTAATCCATTAGGATGGGTGGTGTCCTAAGCTCAATGATTTGGCGAAGATACTGATTTTGACCATCACAACCCATAGGGAAAACCAATCTTTCTTAGGTCACGCGTCTTTTGAAATATAATTTCTTGGACGAGC
The DNA here is from genome assembly GCA_947507595.1 of Pyralis farinalis. Taxonomy (NCBI): domain Eukaryota; kingdom Metazoa; phylum Arthropoda; class Insecta; order Lepidoptera; family Pyralidae; genus Pyralis; species Pyralis farinalis. The sequence goes on along the minus strand of OX382258.1, from coordinate 8,773,525 downwards.
GGGTTTCCTCACGAAGTTTTCATCACCGCCGATCAAGTGATAATTACAAATAAGTACATAAGTCCGAAATCACGGATATAGTGGTACATGCCAAGATTCAAACCGGGGCCCTGCTGTTCAAGCCGCCGATTCCACTGTTATTTGGTTATCCACTGGGCTATGACTGCTCTCATGTCAAAGTAGTGAGCAATATTTCGTAACATTGAATTTGGTGAAACTCAACAATAGTTCAAAAATCGGTCTTCAAAATCAATCTGACGTTACCGAAATTAAAACAAGGGCTATCGAAATTAATTACATGGGTAACTGGTTAAAAACTGACGGTTGTTCATGCTATAGACCTAACGTTGGACAGATAATTATCATTAAAAAAAACACGTTTTTCTATTTGTACAAACATGTCACGAAGAAATTCCCAAAGACTATTTATCCATCCCTAAGTGAGATAAATGTCGAAGACTTTTAAATTTTGTGTAGGTAGTGACATCTATTGGGGAGTAGTCGACTCAAGGAGTCTAAATTCCAGTATGCCTCAAATAAAAATTAAACAATTTTGATTATAGCCTTTGAGTCGATTATTCCTAATAGATGTCGTGTTTCTTGTTCATATCTACGAAAATTAAATCCCTATTTGCGTTGTCATTTTAGGTGGCAGTTTCGAGCAATCTGCTGGTTTTCTTCATTTATAGATATCAATAATTTAGGTAGCTATAAGTATTTTTGCACATTCAATATTTACCGATGACACTTGGTAAGTAAGTATACGACTATTATGGTGTAGTTATCGTAGGATTGCAATAAAAGGACTATCGTTCGAGCGTTAAATAACGCTTGCTAACGTTAATACAAAAACACTTACTAACATTAAAATAATAATCCTATGCAATAGTTACTCGGCTTTCCGTAAAGTTTCTGTCAAAGTCGAACTGCTTTTTTCTTTAGTTCCGCCATTACCTCGGTCGCAGGTCGGATGAGTGCATCACGGGTATGTTAGATTGGATTGGGGTCTAAAGATAAGAGTAATATGATCAGTGACCCGTTGGTGTTGCTGATGTCTATGGGCGGTGGTGACCACTTACCATCAGGTGACGCCCACGCTAGTTTGCCTCTAATATAAATATATATATCCTTCTAATCAGATATCCAGTTATATTAAAAATCCCTATAGTCAGTCGGTAATCTCAAGTGTGACAATTATAATCTAATGTCGATTAAATCTGAACTCTTCTTAGCGTTATCTTGTTTCCTAATCCTTTATGATTGGCGGGGTCCTACCCTAAGCCTGAGGATTTGGCAAAGATACTGTTTTTACTTGACACTTTACAACCCATAGGGATAATCAGACCTTTCTTAGGTTAGGTCACACGTATTTCGAAATATAATTTCATGGATTTGCGGATTTCCTCTCGACGTTTTTCCTTCACCGCCGAGCTAGTGATAATTACAATTATGTACTTACACATATCCGAAAATACGAATTGAGTGATAGGTACATGCCAAAATTTGAACCGGGGACCAGGTGGTCAATAGGCCAGTTTTTTATCCATTATACTATCATTGCTCATAAACTCGATTACATCTGGCCTACATGCAACGTTTGAAGAAGACTTTTCGTTTAATATCCAATTTGATAGATCGTATAATGCACCCAGATGCAGTCGCAAGCTGCAGCTAACAATGCCCAATCAAAACCCGCTCTAACGTGCATCCCTCATTCACGCATTCCAAAAAGGCAAAATGGCCCAATTAACCTCTGTTTGTGTTATAAAATGGGCTGTTTTGAATAAAAATGGCTTTAAAATATCATTTAAAATATTGGTAGTATGATTTTTATTTAAATTTTCAGGCACGTGTTCATGTTACGTTCTAGGTGACAATGCAACTAATAACAAACAGGTAAGATAATTTAAAGTTTGTTTGTTCAAAGGAATAATAAAACTGGTTCTATTTTGTTTACATTTGTTTTCTATCTTAGCATTTATGTTTATTTATTGTTGTATTTTATCGTTAAAATCCAACGCGTTTTACCAATTAAATATATGTTTGCGCGTGCAATAACAGTTGCTTTAAGGTAAACAATAGCGTATTCTATGTAAATAAGATTATAAGATGAATAAAGATAAATATTATGTATAGATAGTTTAAGTGAAATAATCAAATTAAACTTTTCCTTACAAACTAAAGACGCTATTTGCAACGAAGCGTCTTATTGCTATAATTTTCTTGTAAGGAGCTAACATCTTGAGGTAATTATAATTCATTTGTCGTATGCAATGTAAGACTACTTTTTAAAATACATATTGTGTTCAGAAAGTGCTAGAGCCAATTGAAAAAAATATCAATAATGTAAGATATCGGCAGTACTAAATAAATACCAATTGCTAAGGAGCCGCCGAGTTCAACATAGTAAGAAGTTCTTAAAATAAATGTGTAAGATATTAAATATGGTCTTATATTATCTTAAAACATATAATATATATTTATTGAAGTATATTTACTAAACAAATGTAAGATTTTTAAACATTATAGGGGTTTAGCTGGGATTAAAGTATTGAATTTGGCGATTAAGTAAACGCCTTAAGAATAATTAGCGCCTTAATCGTGATGCGACTTAGTCGTATTTTTTTTATAAGGCGTTGAGATATATCTACACTATAGTTAAATAAAACATTTTTCAAGTATATTAATGGATGTAATAATATTGTATTGAGTTGTTTATTTAATTGTTGGTAATAAAAACTATTGCTTAAAGTCAATAGCATACTGTAGTTGAAGTCAATGAGAGTATAGTTGAAAATATAGTTCTTGCGCTGTGATTAAAATATTAAATTTTCAACTATATTAATGGGTGAAATGATATTGTATTTAGTTGTATATTTCATTGCTGTTTGTAAAAACTATTGTTTAAAGTCAAGAGCAAAATAGAAAGAATAATACACAATTCGTAATAATTATTTATTTAGTATCTATGACGGTGTTATAATTCACATTTCAAGAATTACCGTCTACGTTATTAAAGTAAATATATTGAAATGACAGTCTTGGAACATAATTAATCGTAATTCATTTTATTATCTCTTTATTCATTGAAGGATTTTTTACGAGAGCTACGTAACAGACTCTTTGATATTATTTATTTATGGTATAACAAATTCTTTGAAAAATGCTACTTATATAACTATGCTACTAAACTAAACATTTTACAAAAACTATGTATTTAACTAACTAACTAAACTACTACTACTACTAACTAAAAAGCTAACACTTTAGCAGAAAGAATATAGGTATCTTTGGCCACAACAAAACAATATTTAATATTGGTAGAGCGATTGAAGAGGAAGGTATAGATGATCTGGACATGCAGAACGATGGTTCGGTAGATGAGAAGAATGAAAAAAATGATCATAGTTGACAATATAAAGTTACACGAAATGATATTGAGATTTAAGTGATGATTTTATAACTATATAGATACTATAGCTATAGAGAAATCGATGTAAAAGATAAGATTAATAGGTATCATTGCATTTTAATTTTATTTAATGTCCCTAAAGTTGAGAGTAGTTTTTCTTCAAATATGCCCTGCGGTATGTAGGCATTTCCTTTTTGGCTCTGATTCTTTATGTAGTAGATTGTTCTGAGATGTAGTAGATATCATTCTCAATCGGGATTTTTGTACAAAAACAGCATAACTTATCCAAAGTAACATTTAAGCATAAACTAGATATCTTTATCTTACGCTTTCGCATTTTGAATATTAATAATTATTAATATTGTTCTGAATTATGTGTTACATTCTATTCATAAAAACTGCTATACAAATGATTGCGATGAACCCCTGCCCAAAAATTTGTAGCAAAGCAAGTATATTTCTTTTTTTAAATCCTTTCATATTTTTGGGGACACACGATCCTTGTTCAATTCCTGTACATGTACCACTAAATTTGTGTTTTCGGATTTATATACGTATTTATAATTTACGGAATCTATCCTTCAGGGTAAACTCATTCCTTGTGTTACTCATGTCGAGCACTGCGTAAGCGTGGCGCAGTAATGGTGATCATGCACTCCCACCACCAATATAGTCACAATCTTCACGCATTCACCTCCATGCATATACACACACATAATTGTGCATATTTTTTTTTTACCATTTGAACATAACTTTCTTCATTTCTTCTTATGTAATATTTCGCAATTGAGATTAATTTCAGATATTGTTTAACTGTGTGTATGTCAATTAACTTACTACATATTGTATTCTTGTTACCTTCACTTTATTATTTATTTTAATACGTTATGTAATGAAGAGCATTGCCTTCTAATACAGGTATTTCTATACTTAAAAGATAAATAAATTAAAACTAACAATAAACATTTGTAAACATTATATAAATAAATAAATTATTATTATTATAGATCCTATATCACGGGTATATCCCGGTCATTTTATAGGCGTGCGCGGGGATTGGAATCAACGCGTAGAGGCCCCTTTGAGAAGTTTGATGTAATGTTGTATAGCTGCCGTGACCTTCTCCAGGGGATATCAATGTGACAATATACCCATGAACCAGGTCACGGCAGATATTGGGACTATTGCAAATGTGTTGGAAAATATTGGGCTATAAAAATGATATCTGGAGGGATTATTAGTACTGGGCTATTACAGAAGAGGGACGGACGCCTGCCACAACTATCATATCTGATGTTACTTCCGGCAGGCGGTGGCTTGCCACTCACTGGATGGACCCCCGAAATGCCAGAGAAATTCGGCCGGGGGCAACACCGGTGTGAGTGACTCATTATTATTATAATTATCACATCATGTGAACCAAAACATCGTAGGGTACCCCACGTCCGAGAAATCATATTTCAAAATACGTGTGACCGTGTGAAAAGTCTAAATTTTCTCTCCATGCCCAAATCAGTATCATCGCCAAACCAGGCTTAGGTAGCGGATCCCGTCAATTCTAAGGGATAATCAACGCTCGATACTATACGGATAACGCTCGATACTATACGGTGACGACACGTCGAAGAAGGCAGTCAAATTAATAATAATAAAGTCGAATAAAAATATAATAGAACTAAATTAATAATTATTCCTACTCAGGTTTATAGCGAGCGGTTCTTTGGTATCTTTTTCTTAATACTTTACTGTTATAATATAAGCCTTTTGCAGAAATCATTAGAGATATTCTAGCTCGTCAGCACTACTTACCACATCAACCCTTACTTATCCCACTGAAGGGGTTTAGAGCATACTCCACCACGCTGCTCAAATGCGGATTGGCGGAGGCCAGTGTTTTCAAGCCGCCCAAGGGCCACTGACTTAGCTTAACGACTGTCATCGACAACAGCGGGACCGAAGGCTTAACGTGCCCTCTGAAGCATGGGGACTGCACTACTTATGACTGTCTATTCTGTGATATAAACCAATAAGTGAAGAGTAATTTCTTCTACTGTAGAATAGATAGATACTGCCTAGATAGTTAGCTGATAGAAACACACGTTTTGTTAACAAGGCGGTATTGTTACTAACAGCAATCTTTTTCTTAATCCACATATGCGTATCTTGCCATAACTTTTTCTAAAGGCGCCTCTCGTGTATTTTGTAACTTCACTTGTTTGAAGTGATCGTCGCCATCGCTGGAATGCCCGACATCTGGAACTGGAACCGCATGCACCCGCCACTATTGCTGCCATGACTGTGGCTCGTGGGGAGGCGAAACAGGTGTCACAGAGACGACCAGGCAGCCATGGCACTAACGGTGGTGGGTGCATGCGGTTCCAGTACCAGATGGCGGGCATTCCAGTGATTTCGACGATGATGTATGATGACTTCAAACGCTTCTTCAAAACTTCAAATGAGTGTGTTCCTGCGTGTGAGTGAGGTCTCCAGTAAGCTCCTAAGGAGTTGCTGTGTAAGCAGCAGAGCAGACATCGCGCGAGTGATACTTAATATATCGCTAGCGTTAATAGGCTACGGTACCCGCTTTACAACAGGTGGGCCGTATGCTTGTACGCCTCCCGACGTAGAAGTTCCCAAGGAGTTGTTATGTTAGCAGCGCAGGTGGCATCGCGCGAGTTATACTTTATGTATTGCAAGCGCTAATAGGCTACGGTAACCGCTTTACATCAGGTGGGCGTATGGTAGTATGCCTGCCGAAGTTGTATAAAAAAAGCGACTTGAAGTGTTGATAGATAGACATAGGATAAACATGTCGTTGTTTGCTTGTAATTTAAATATTTTTTATGTAATTCATGTTTGTTTATGTCGGGTCCCTTTTGTACTAAGATGTACAAAACAGGAATACATTTTGCCATAATATCTTTGCTCAACGATTTTTGCTTGGTTTTCACATAGATTTTGACTTAAAAACCCTTTTCGTAATACCTATGCATAGTTCATCAGTAAAAGTTGAAGCGGCTCTCCACATACCGGCTCTTTTCAGATCAGAACTCGCTTATCTTACTTTCACAAATTGTGATTTCAACTTTCACATTTCTTTTAAGAAAGGTAGGACACATAAAACAAGCGTCAAAGCATCTGGGGAAGTACTCCTCCACTTCACAGAAAACCGCAATCAAATAACAACTGCCTAGAGGCCGTGTGACTGAGGTCACCAGGACCTGGAACACAACAACCTCCTAAGGAGCACACAATAAGCTCCCAAGGAGTTGCTGTGTCAGCAGCAGAGATTGCATCGCGCGAGTGATACTTAGTGTTCATAGGTCACGGTAACCAATTTACATAAGGTGGGCCGTATGCTTGTAATACTTCCGACGTTGCATAAAAAATCTGATGCAGTTTTCGCTGTCTTAGGCATATTTAAAGAAAAAAAGCATTAAGGCGTACTTACACAAAATTCAGTTAATACCCAAATGGCCCCTCAATCGGCTGGCACACACATATAACTTTCCCTCTCCCTGTTTTCTGAAGGGAGTGGCCGTGACTCACTGGCGAGAGATGCATCGTTCTATATAGATATATGACTCACACGGTGGGTGCAGTCAGCGACCAAATGACCTGACATCGATGATTCATACCATTCTTTGATAATATCGATGGCTTTTAAGGAATGTTGTGTTTTGAATGGGTCGGACATACTTACGTAAATAGATTTATTAACACAAGAGAATAGATCGATTATGCATCAAGAGATTTTCCTTACTTAAGCATAATCTAACCGTAATGTGGATAAACAACCGCCAACTTGCTACCGTTGACAAACTGGTCCGCGGTTTGAATCATGGCACGTGCACCAAAATTCGTGTTTTCGGATTTATGTCCATATTTGTAATTATCATTAGCTGGCCGGTGAAGGAAAACATCGTGAGTAAACCGCATGCCCAAGAAATTATATTTCGAAAGACGTGTGACCTTACCTAACAAAGGTCTGATTTCCCTACGGGTTGTGGAGGTTTGACGGCAGTCGCTCCATGTAAAAATCAGTATCCTCGCCAAACCCTTAACTTAGGTAAAGGATCCCGCCAATCCCAATGGATTAGGAAACACACTCACTAACATAAAGTACACTGGCTGTGATGAAGGCGCTATTTAGATACAAGCGTTATTTTGTGAATGCCAGATTATTTATTATTAGATTATCATTATTTAGATTTGTCTAAACTGCTTTGTGTGTGCGCCACCAATTAGTTAGTGCGATCTAGCGCCAGCTGGCACCCATCCACTACCGTTAGTTGATGCATGTCGTCTCAGCTTCTGCGGTTGTCTCTGTAATAATCTACTAAAGTAAGTGGGTACAAGCGACCGCTAGTTCGCATTAACTAATTGGTGCTGAAAGAACACAAAGTAGGTTAAAGAAATCGGCTGATGAAGGCACTTCTAAATTTGGGCTGCTTCTTACAAATTATTTTAGTGCTTTAATATCTCAGCGATTGGAGTTTACTGACCAATTGACATGATGTTCATTCGTTAACTAGCCAATAAGAACTACGTATTCTACTTTATCCCCGACTAGCAGCGTCTCTATAAGTTATTTCATTCATAATTGTGACCTACCTTTTTGTTTGCGCCTTGTTTACTATACGATAATGTCGAACACGTATAGTTTGGCTTTGGCTCTGAATTGACATAACCATCTATACACTCTTGTACCTATATTATACAGCGTGCTACGCCGTACTTTGACACCAACGCTCGTGGGTTTGATTCCCACATAGCACAATCATTTGTGTACATGAACATGTCTGTTTGTCTTGGTCTGGGGATTTTTTAAGAGAGGTACGGTGCATTAAAGCGGCCCGCCTGGGGAAGTACCTCCACCTTACAGAAAATCGCAGTCAAATAACGTCGCTTTTTGAATATCATTTTTAGCAAGTTCAGCCACGAGCGCAATGACGAACCCCTGGGAGTTCGCGTACCCCCTTGGAGAAACCCTGCCCTAGTGGGTTGTTGTGTTCCCATGTGTGAATTAGGTCACCAGTAAGCTCCTAAGGAATTGCTGTGTTAGCAGCAGAGAAGTCATCACACGAGTGATAGGTACTTAATGTATTCGCGTTCTTACGCTACGGTAACCGCTTTACATCAGGCAGTGGCGTGCACTCCATATAGGCAAAAAGACATTGCCTACCCTATCAATTTGATAAATACCATCCGATGTTTCATTCTTAAACATAGTTTTTAACTAATATTTCGTATCAAAAACAAAAAATTAAAAGCTCCATCTATCGGTATCGGTAAGTTATTAAAGTCATCGCTAGTCATATTCAAATCGCAGCTAGGCGCTACGCTACACTAGCGCCGCATTGGCAGCTTTTTACGGCAGAGACACTAACTATATCTGTCTAAATTTACGTATGTGTGCCGTGTTGTTTATACAAATACTGTAGTGTGCATTCCTATAATTACATTGCCCACAATAACACAAATAACGCACACAATCGCAAAGTATAGACAATGTCTTTTCAGCTGAACTATAACGTAAATCACCGAAGTGTCGCGAGCATTGCTACGTAACTATTTTAAAAAGTAGTTTGCTGCATATAATTATAGTGAAAGATATTGCCATTTCTTTTTTTCGTATAAAATTAATGTTCAATTTTATTTTGATTTTAAAACGGCCGCCATTTTTTTTGTTTTGAATCGATTGACTGGTAGCAGACGAAATAAGATTTTAAAGTTTTAAAGTTGATAAATATGATGATATTCACTGCGAAAGTTGTTCATGTGGTGTGTGTAGGGAAAATAAATGTTTTCAAAACTATCTTTCGGTGAAAAAAAACAAGTGATCACATACATCATTATTTCCACAAGATTGGGTAACCAAAATCAACATTCTGTATTTTTTGGTAAGTTAATAGCTTTAAAAAAATTCTGCCTACCCTGTCAAAAATCTCTGTGCACGCTACTGCATGTTGGGCCTATAGCATACAGCTCGCTATACGTATGAGTATGTCTTCACATAAGCAAATAAAATTATCAAATAATTCGATTATGACATGGACAGCCTTACGGTGGGATCGTTCGGTGGGAAGTAATAAACTTTGCTTATTTGCCAAGCGTGGGAAGATCGAGTTCATTTCAGGTATTTCTCAGAGATGAACCAAATTCCAAAGACGTGGGACTCGGTCCGGATGAGTTTTTAAAATATTTTGGGAATTATGTACAAATTATACAACTATTTGTTGAGATTCCATAGAAAAAGACTTACGCCTGTAAATAGATGCATTAAAATCAGTATTTTTTTTATTATCAATGAAGTTATTTATAATTTACACGTTAGTTATTAAAGAAATTTATTGTTATCATAAATGATGAGAAGGATAAGGTAAGTAGCTGTATTACAAAAATATGTGTGCAGTTCACACGGTATAGAAAAGAAATCTTCAAAAGGTGAACAAGAGTTGAGTTGAGACAAATGTAGAATTTCAGGAGTACCATAATTGTAGGATTTATTTACGATGATATTGATCATACTTGAAAAATGCTTTTATTATTATAATCAAATATTTATGTAAACAATACACGTGTAAATTCACCATGATTGTTATGACACTTATGACGCCTTATCCCAAGCTTCGTAATGTGGATAAGGAAACGATCTATTGAGCCCCCGGTTCGAATCCTGGCATGTTCCACTAAATACGCGTTTTCGAATTTATTACATACTAGCTACTCGACCCAGCATTGCACGGGTGATCCAATCGTTACCAAACTTCACAGGATCACCTGCTGGGCTAACCTGAAGATTCACTGAAAATTTCATCAAAATCTGCCCAGCCGTTTTTGAGTCCATAGAGACATACAGACAAACATTCATTTTTATATATATAGATTTGTAATTATCACTTGCTCGGCGGTGATGGAAAACATGACAACAACAACAGGAAACACGCACATCCAAGAAATTATATATCGATAGACGTGTGACTTAACCTAAGAAAGTTTGGTTTTCACTCTGGGTTGTGGAGGTCGGACGGTCGCTCCATGTCAAAATCAGTATCTTAGCCAAATCTTTAGGCTTAGATAGCAGACCCCGCCGATCCTAATGGATTAGGAAACGGAATAACGCTACGAAGAAGCCTTTATGTTATCTTGCTCTCATCTCAACTCATGGGTTGATACCCGGTTTTACTGTTCATCAGTTGAGGCCCGTTTGAAAACATTGCTATAATGAATTTATGGTGGACTATTATGGTTCTCTACCCATAGGTATGCAGTTCTCGGTAGGTATTGAAACAACATAGATATGTGTCGGAAACTAAATTGGGTTTGAGATCTAGGTAGGACGAATATTGGGTACGTAATAATACTATTATTATCAATGATATTGTATTAAAAAGAGGTAGATGTCGTACTAGCGCGCAAAAACTGAGGCAATGAAATTAACCCAATTGGTCTAATATGCGCTATTCTATGATGCGCTGACGTATTTCAAGCGCAACTCTTGACAGATAGCTATCTCTCTCTATATCATGCGTTCCGTATTATCTATCCCCTTCTTAAGTAAGTAAGTACTATAATGTCGTAGTGGAACAATAACAAAACGACGCGCAGTATGAATATACGTCATCTTTAAATACAATATCATTGATTATTATATATTTTTAGTAACAATATAAAGAAATATTTCGGTATAGGGTGCATTTTCAAATAAAATCAAAACAAGTATCTAAAGTCTTTATAATTTTATTAACTCTAACATTTCTTCACAAAGCGTATTGTTTATTACTTACTTTTCTAAATTTACACATAATTCAATCGTATTAAGCTATTGATTTTTTCACAAAACTCAATTTGGTTGCAAAAAGTCTGACAGTAATAAAGAAACCTACGCGAAAATCGAAATTTGCTACATTTTTGCAGTCGGTTAATTATCAGCATCACACTAAACGTTAAATAGTGATATTATTTGTGATTATTGTTAGAATGTTAAAAACGTGACTGAACTGTATTTTTATTAGTAGTAAAAAATATTTTCAAATCCCTTAACTACCCCCAATTTCAAAGGCTTCTAAATTAATAAAACTTTTTGAATAAGTATTACAAAGTGTAATGATAGACAGATGTCAGTAAATGTTACGATAGAGTACCATAACTATCAGTACTACAAAGTAACAAAAAGTATACCATAATATTTAGTCACCTACTATCGTTTACTTTCTTTCCAAGTTACATAAATTCCGCCGAAAATTTCATGAAATAAAATGTCTACTTAGAAAGAAAATGTCATCTTATGAAAAATCTCACTCGCTCTTTGGCGATAAATAATATACGATTATTTTGTCAATTCGGATTAATAAGTACAGCCAAGGGCAGATCACGCCTAATATTAACGTACTATTGTAACTTTATATATATGCGGCATAAGAACGGTACAAAGGTCAAAATGTAAAGCTTGACGTGCTCTTAGGTGTACATACACAAGGGTTGATTTATGCATGATATTCTTACTTCCTCAAGTACGAAATTTTACGTGTTTAAATTTATTTAAAATAAATACATAATACTTTACATATTATGTTTATTTTAAATCCCATTATACTTAAATTAAGGTTTATCATATTTTGCACTTCATTTAAATAATAAAATACGATGTATGTTACAATCATATGTTTTATTTTACAATTTTATATGGCATTACTATCATGCGTTTCATATTACAATTTTATATGGCAGGCAGTATAATGTAAAATACTTACTTGTATACCGTGCATACTGTAAATCTCAAATCCTGTAATCTATGGTTTCGTGTGGCTCATTATGCAACGCAGATTGAAAATAAAGAAAAGACTTTTACAATACAACAAAAGTTTTTGAAGTAAAAATTATACTTGCAATAAGATCGTTTTAAAGTAAGATAGGTTATATAATATTGTAATTCATTTACCTATACGTAAGTATAGCTAAAATACAACATTATAATTATAAATGTTATCCTGTACCTGAAACATATTTCACGTTGTTCAAATTAAACCATGCTAGGGAAACTTAATCTAAAAAAAACTATTTGAAAATGCGATAAAAAAATAAAATAGATTATGGCGTTATGAAAAAGAATGGCAGTCATATTTCGTGGAAGCCAGTCATAACTAGATGGAGGGCACGAAATCGCTGTTTAAAATAATGGACGAAAGGAAAACTGCGAAGTAGAGAAAAATCAGTTATCATTTACTAAATATTAAATTTAATTTCGAGTTTTAGCAATGTAATATCTTATTAACTTTTAATTCTCAAATTTTTAAAACGTAATAATGATTCATTTTATTAAAAATTGTACTACTACTGCGTTGCTATTTTCATTTTATTAATTTTTCATTCATTTTATTCAAAATTGTACTACTACTACGGTAGTACCAATCATTTTTAGGTAAAGTAGTCCAATTTAAAATAAGTTTAAACATACCTAGTATAATTTATGAATGGTGACCTGCCTTTCTTTAGTCTCGTTAACGTGTTGGTTTTATCCTGTATTATTTTTGTTATTATGAAAGATTATTTCGTTTATTCTCTCTGTCATTATTAAACATGTGAATGTTTGTATTCAAAAGCGATGATGAGTTATATCAAAATCAGTTTTCAAAGCGACATATCAAACTTATATAATAAAACACGCAAAGTTTGCTAAATAACTAATTAAATTAAAAATATATTTTAAAAAGCCATTTTCACCGGATCTACAGTGAAATAAATAATTGCAGAGATCACAGACTAGATTCTACAAAGTACACAATAATTTTGAAATAATTTAAGAGCATGTTTTCTACATTGCTAAAAATATGTGTATCATTAATAATCTTTTAAACAAATGCAGTATTGAAAATTCAATTCTGAATTCCATTTTCGGAATCGCGAATAATATCAACTGCAGTAATACCACTTATTTCTCCGTTTCTTTGAAGCCACAACTTGATGTTTACGACATAAAAAGGCTTAGAATTCTACTGTAAGTTATTAAGTATTAAAAGGGCAACCCTAACATGTTCGGCAATATTTTATAATAGAAACAATCCACATAAGGAAATATTTAGTCAAGCCCAAAAATAAATAATAGCACTGATTAGATAATCATTGTATTGTTAAAACAATGCATCATCATATTTTACAATATTTTTTCTTTGATTACAGTAGTATGCCTAATATTATAACAGCCACCTGAAGAGATATGCTATTTTCTTATAATAACTAAAATACTCAACAATATTTTCTAAAAACCTAATAATTTTGTATAACTGCTATTGTTATTATGCCTAAACTTTTTGATGTACACAAGCACCCACAACCTAGGAAATAATAGTAAAGATCCCTTTGGAATCTAAAGGACTAATAATTAAATTAAAACTAAATAGAGGCACAAATAATATTTAAATGATCATAATAGTTTACCCCGAATCAAGCCTCAGCTAAAAATTTCTGCTTCGTAATAAAAAAAAATAGTAGATTTATCGTTTATTATTATTTGTTACGAGAAATAAGGTTTATGTTGTACAAGGAAGTATACTTTCTATTTCGAAAATATTAAGAGAGATCCAGGAAAGCTTAATTATAAGTTTTCCTAAATTGTGTACTTTCATTATGATTTAATTAATGACATTTTACATTCTACAAATTTTGGTTTATTAATAAATTGAAAGATTAACATTAAAAGACCGACATGTGGAAATGAAAGAATAATTTATTATTCATTATAATTTCATTCCACTTAACTTTTTCATTTTGTAGGCGTTATTATTTTGCTACACGCCGGAAGAAATCTATTTGATTTAGTGTAGTGTAAATTGAAAAAAAAAGCTAAGAAATTGAAACATTTTCTTTCACTATTCATTACAAATTTTGATTTAAACATTTTTTCGCCGTAATTAAAAGGAACACCGAGTGTAGCTAAGTACTTATATCGTTTTCATATTCCTTAATGTCTTATAATTAGATTTCACTTACTTAAAATTTGATGTCGTTATTTGCATATCAGTAAAAAATGCAAAATAAAAAGCGTCTTCGTAAGACATTTGATTTAAAAAATGTGTTATGAAACCATGATTTAAGCACATAAAAATATGTTACACAACGTTACAGCTAAGTACTTATGTACAATAAATAAATATTCAATAAAATGCTCTGTTTTATTTAGTAGTAGTCTTACTAAGGCCTGTGACCACTGTATTAAAATAATAGTAGACATACTGCACCATGGTGCATGCATTAATAATATCAGTGATAATATGATGATTTTATATTATCACTGATAATATTAATAATATAATATTCATTACTGTGGCGTAGATATTAATAATAGTTTCGATAATTGTGGTCTAAAATATCGTTCACACGAAATTCGTTGTAGCGTGACCATAATTGGATAATAGGATAATGTAAATAAATCTTAAATTTTGTGTGTGTAAAGCTCGAATAAGTGAATGTTACAAATTCGAAATACTACAAAATGTTTTAGTATTCATTTGGAAGTACTTGTTATTAATCTAATTAATCTTTCTAATTTTCTTTGTCGCTGTTGGCATCTGCATGTTTTCTTGCCGTCCAGTAATCTGAAAAAAAAAAGAATAATAGTTTTAGCTAACACATATTTACAAAAATCTATACACTTATTTCACTTTAGGTGAAACAGTGTTTAGCAGTTGATTCTTTGTGGGATAAGACCGCCTATGTACTGTCGTGTATTTATTACTGTTTGCGACTGTATAAGCACACAAATATGCAGTAAAATTTAGTTTTTGATTACATCCTTTATAAATATAAATTATCAATTTCAAAATAATAACCAAAAATCAATCTACTCGTTAGTCTTCTTCCTAGCGATGACCCTAGGAACTTTGTCATTTGTAACCGCCTATCGTTAGGTTACCGTACTCAATGATATGAATATGATTCGAAAATCATCCCACTCGAAGGAATTTGTATGAAGTTATATGCTTTTATCCCTATAACTGAAGTGTAAATTCACCCAGATTTTTGAATCACATATTTAATGTGACTTTTTGTAGGGTGACCATGACGCAATAATACTTATTAAAAGTAAGTTTAAAAAAATATGTATATTGAATTGCTGAAACTATCAATCAAGAAAAAGTATTTGTTAAGACATATAGATATCGTTATGCTACTAATTATCAGTTGAAAATTGATAGAAACGAATGGTAGGTAGGTGATCTTGGTAGTACTCAGAACTAATGTAAACAAGTATTCTCACCCTATTTAAGGTCCCGTTATTGACACACATTGATTCTGAATACGTAATGATTGAAGCAAGGAAACAATGCTGTCCTTTCTTTTGATATCACCATTTGCTTGTTTTTGGCTATAAAAAAACAAGAAATGACAACATGCGAGATGCCAGTGTAATGAAAAACATTATATTTAATTATCTATCTCCCTATCTATCTATAAATTCACATCAAACCCGTAATGTACGAACGAAAAAGTAACGAACGCCACAGGCATAGCCACAGGACTCTGTTCCTAGGGCTCTTGACTTCACCTTCTGATACACGTGACCTATTAAGTCATGTTAGTAGAGTCTAGACTTATCTGGGGGCAGTGCAGCATGTCTGTGGAAAGCCTCCGTCTCACAGCATAACAAATAGTAATTGCCTAGAAAGTTGGTTGTGTGCCTGCGAGTGAGTAAAGACACCAGCTCCTGAGGGTGTGTGATAGCAGCGGAGCTACCAATTCTCGACCAAATTCTTTGAGTGTGTACTTAGTCGATTTTGGTTCAATATAGAAAATAAAATATCATTTCGTTTGTGGGTCACTTAGACACGTCTGACATAAATAAAAATGTATCTTATTTATTTCTCGTAGTTATCATTTTTCTTTTTTTTTTAATCTACTCCCTCCAGTGAATTGTTATTTGGTACCGAACTAATATCATTAACTAACTAACTGTGTCCTACGCCTCCATTTCGAGTGTCATTTCGTGGACATGGTTCACCACGTGCGCGTGAGGTCAGCGCTATAACTATGACGGTATCTCATGTATCGACGGTATCTCGAGTACACCATTAAAAATGGTAATTGACCTATGAACTAATTAGGTAATAATGATATTACAAATATATCTACCTACCTATCTATAACTTCACGCCAAATCCCTGGCGGGGTAGGCAGAGAGTATCGGTTCTCTCTGTCTACCCCGCCAGCGTCACATGACTCGGTCCTTATACACCTTAAAAATATGTGGGCAATAAAAATATTAAACGTATTTTTTAAACACCTGAATTAGTAAAAAATATTGAATCTTTCATGACTGATTTAGCATGCCTAAAAAAACTCGAGACGTATGCAATTTGTTTAAGCCGTCTATTGCAATTCGCAATAAATTACAAGTGGAATTCTATCGCACACGACGCGAGTCGCAGACAAGAAGCCGCTTTTGTCGGCCATTCAAAGGCACAATGTTGTATGCTTATAGGATTACAAAAACGTCTCCGACAGTCTTATGTTCATGGTCTTTATTAACATATATACCTTAAAGTTATTGCAGCATAGGCGTTAAAAGCAACATAGTGTAAAATGAAAGGGTTCGAAAATATGCAGGTGATTTCACACAAGTCAAGTCATTCAGTATCAATATCACGTTCTATGCTTTATAATTCTGCATACGTATCATAGATGTAATTACAAATGAATTATCTTTACAGTAACAATATCATAGCTAAATCTCTAACATAACATTATAATGAAAAATACCATAGAGAAAGGAAAGTGGATGAAACACAGAGATATAATTGCGTGAGAGAGAAAAAGAATTAGATATAAAAACTAAAAATACAAATATGGTTTCCTCAAATTATCATTATCTGGGTAACCGAGCATCACATAGTTCACATGACGTTTTTTAGTTCAAATCTCGTTTTTCAGGAGAGTTACCTATAGACAAAATTAAAAAGCAAAACCTTATATAAATACAAAATGTGATTCAACCCGTTAGGGGCCGTTTCCGAGATACGGTATTTTGACGAACTCGGTAGCGGAGTGGTTATTAATGCTACTTTCAGCCCAAGGCTCGTTTTCCAGTGTTTGTTTCGCAGGCAAAATAAACATTTGTGTGCATGAACATCTGTGCCTTGGTCTGGTTTTTAAGAGAGGTAGGGGCATCAAGCAGCTCGTCTCCGGAAACGCGAATAGACAAAACGCTATGAAAAATGCAATATTTTAACAAAGTCATTACAATATAAGCATACGGCATACGGCCCACCAGATGTAAAGCGATTATCGTAGCCTATAAACGCTTGCAATACATTAAATATCACTCGCACCACGGACTCGCACGATGCCATCTTTACTGCTAACACAGCGACTCCTTAGAAGCTCAGCAGCTAGCTCATTCATACGCATGAACACAACAACATGTAGTTATTATTTGGCTGCAGTTTTTTGTGGAGGTCAAAGACTTCTATGTATACTATGTATATGTATTCTATGTATAGTATACATAGAAGTCTTTGGGTGGAGGTACTTCCCCAGACGGGTTGCTTTGATGCGCTTCTCCTATATAATTATTCATTTACGTGTGGTGATTACATTAGCGTGATTAGTAGTCACCACACATACGTGACTGACTTTGATTCTTCGTAGGTTTTTCATCGTCCTATATTATATAACAATAGATATTTAAATAAAATGGAGAATGCTATCAAATGTCAGAATTAAAAGGATCTCTTGAAAAACCCGCATTAATTATTGATTTAAAAAATGTCATACAATGTTATATACTAAAATCCAAGGCAAGAGCGTTAATTGATAATAGAATACACATCCGCTGAAAAAATCTACTACTAGCAATGTTTACAAGTAAGTATATACATATATTATACTAACGCAATGCAACGAAACTATGAAATCTATAGACAATTATTGATTGAACCTGAAACTAAAAATATAGTACCGATCGACCACAAAAAATGTAACTTAATAACTCAAACCTTACTTTTTTTCTGTAAACGACCCAATGCTTCAAAAGGAAACAAAAAGACAAGATCCACTCGACAACACCCAAGCAATCTAACAACAGAGAGAGACAGCGATAGTGGCGAAAAACCGGTTGCTCAGAGTGTATTGAACATCGACAAAAAATAAAAAAAAACTCCGTACTACAGTTTAGGGTTACCATGTTTTTCTGCTGATAGGGAACAAAGAAATAGTAAAACTCAAATAGGGGGGGGGGGGGGGGGGGGTTACCATTACGACATTACGAGTAAGTGGAGTTTACCAGTAAGCTCCTGGGAAGGTGTTGTGTTAGAAGACGAATTGGTGTCGTGCCAGTGAAATTCTTTGTATTTAACCACTTTGTAACCACTTTATATGCGGTGAGAGGTGGGCCATATACTTGATTGCCTCCCTAAGTTATATAAAAAAAATTATAGCGTATATATATATATATTTATATTCACATTTAGAAATCAAAATTAACATCAGTTCTTTTTCATTTTTAATTTATATATGAATGAGGTGATTTAAGATTTACAATGTAACAGTTTTGTTCATAAAATATAATACAATATTTATTGTCACATTTTTGAGACTTGACTTCCAAGTCTCACAAATATCTGTTAGTAAGGATCCTCTTAAAGAAACATGGCCGACTATTGTCAAATAGTTGACTTTCTTAGTTTTTCTTTTTGCTGAGTGGTAATTCGTAATGACTTATTATGGTGACAACTATACCTACATTTCATCGAATTCGAAATTTCATATAAGTACTTCTTATTCTCGAAAATTTCATAAAATATTACATCAGTATCTTAAAATACCACTCTCAAATATGTCGCTAATTTTATATTTATAGTTTTGTATTTGAGGAGATATTTTAGTCATACATATAAAAAATATAAAGAATAACATTTTAGTTGGGTCAAAAATGTTCCATTATAAATTACAAAAAAATGTGTGTGTACTAAGTGTACGCACGTACGAATGTATACTTCTTTCGCGTAACAAAACAAAAATAACTCCAAAAAATTCACCTCGCGTTTGTAAAACAAAACGATAATAATAATATATCGATAAATATCATTCACCATCGTATATAATTTAAGCATGATAAATATGATAAATATTATATAAAACACGTGTTGTAGATTCATAAATAAGTATTTGAATATCTACCTTGAATAATATCTAGTCACGAACAAAACTTGAAAGGCAACTACTAACCAACTTCATGGTGTCGATTTTAGATGTCGATGTCGTAAAAAATAACTGTCATCATAATATCGTAACACGCCAAAAGAAGTACAGTAGAATCTCGATTATACGAACATTCAATTATCCGGACTTATTCTTCACGGCTCTAATTACCGATTTAGAAATGATTTGACGGCGCAACGAGACATGTTACGACGAGTTTATTCCCGCCTTCGCTTATTTATGTTTCATTTTATTATATTCGATGGCATTCAACTGATAGGTTGTCTTTTATTTTCGTTTACGTTTTGCGTTAGAAATCTATGTATTTGGTTTCCATGATTCGACTCTGAAATTGATTATCCGGATTTTCGATTATACAGAATACCCCTGGTTTTATTTGATAAGGGTAATCGAGATTCTACTGTACTTATAACTTTAAAATATTTAGTGCAAAATGTCCGACCAAATTCTGAACAATGGGCACCAGGAGTACGGACAGGCGAGCTACCTGCGTTACGCATTCGCCTCCATTGTGGCTCGTGAAATAACTTAGGAACTGTTTTACAAAGTCTCCACAATGAACGTGCTTTATCGAGTTTTGTTCTAAAAATATATGCTATTATATAGTAACTAGCTATACCCCGCGTCTTCGTATGCACTTATTCCGGTGTCCTGTGGAAAACGCTTTTTCTTATTTATTTCTTTTTCCTCGACTTTTAAAAAAGCTGGTATCGTGATGTTGAATAGTCTAACCATCCTCAAGAATTGAACTATACAATGCAAAAATAATATTTCAAAGCCTACTGGTAGTTTAGAACGTTCAAACAAACAATGAAATAAACTCTTCCACTTTATATATCAGTATAAATATGAAAATAAACTACAAGAAGCAAATATTTATTATAACTCCATATGAAATGAAATCCAATTAAAAACTATTTGTTAGTCTAGACTAGGTTACAATAAATAAGCCATAAGTTATCTTGCAACCTTTGATTAAAACAATTTGTTTTAATCAAAGGTTGCAATACTTTGTGTAAGTACTTTTATAGTAATTTCTGGAAGTCTTACGGTACACAATATTATTATGTATATGATTTTTTGTACAAACCTATGTACGTATTTTTTATTTTTTACGAACAAAATTCTCGAAAATAAAACAAAACTATCAAAATTTACAGCGAAGGCAAAAAATACTGAAGTAGAATCCTGAGCCATGGGATGTATATTAAAAACTGCTGAAGGGATATGCATGAAGATTAGCACACAAATAGATTATACTCCGGATTCCCATATAGGCTACTTTTTAGTCTAAATACATTTAAGGTTCCAGTGGAAAAAGTGATAAGCCGAAAGCGTAAATATTCACACGGCTCCGGGTAGCAGCTAATAGTAGTAGATAATGTAATATTTTAACAGATATTTTATTACGTTTACATGCAAAAGCTATGAATGAGTAATAACAAAATTAAATAATCATTACAAATACACGACACATAATGGCAAAAATAACAAAATAATAGTAATAGTTACGGTGACCGAACTTTTGAACTAAATACAGATAAGGCGTACAGTCAGCGGTGCCTTAATAATAGGGCACGCTTTTAGTACTGAACCCTAAAACGAGTTATATTCTGGAGTACTGGTGCCTGTAAAAACTCGTAACAAATCCCTTATCAGTTAAATGATATTCCTCGTAAATTACGGACGAACGCGGTAATAAATATGAGTATCAATAAAGGATATGATCGCATATAAATTAGGTATCAATAAATTCGGAGAATACAAATGGCAATATTTAGCAAGTACGACGCTGCTGGGGAATTGGACGAAACGTGCCTTGCTGGTGTTTTTTTATGCAACGGCGGGAGACATAAGCATATAGCCCACCTGATGGACAGCTAGTAGCCTATGAACGCTCGCAATACATTTAGTATCAATCGCGCAATGACCCCTCTGCTGCTTACACAACAACTCCTTGGGAGCTTACTGGTGACCTCACTCACACGCAGGAACACAACAACCCTCTAGGATCCTCTCCGCTTTACATCTGGAGCGCCGTATGCTTGAATGCCTCCCGACGTAGTATAAAAAAAACACGTGTGAAATATTAAAAACCTCGGCAACGCCTCGTATTTTCGACTCACACTAGTGAGTATGTAACAAGTAATACCTCAGTGGATAAAAAAACCGGCCATTATCTGACGGTCACGAGTTCGAATCCTGGCGAGGGCATTACACGCCAAATGTACATACAAATGTTTGTTCTGTGTGGGAATCGAACCCACGAGTTTTGGTGTCAAAGCAGTATTACTGACCACTGCACCGCCGAGCTCGCGAAAATTTGAATCCTGATGTAGGCATGAGTACCAACCACTCGTCGTCTTTTTGGATTTATGTACGAATTTGTAATTATCATTTGCTTGACGGTGAAGGTAAACATTGTGGGGAAACCAATGATATTGTATTAAAAAGAGGTAGATGTCGTACTAGCGCGCAAAAACTGCGGCAATGAAATTAACCCAATTGGTCTAATATGCGCTATTCTATGATGCGCTGACGTATTTCAAGAGCAACTCTTGACAGATAGCTATCTCTCTCTATATTATTTTTTACGTTCCGTATTATCTATCCCCTTCATAAGTAAGGAAGTACTATAATGTCGTAGTGGAACAATAACAAAACGACGCGCAGTATGAATATACGTCATCTTTAAATACAATATCATTGGGGGAAACTCGCACGTCCAAGGAATTATATTTCGGAAGACGCGTAACCTAACCTAAGGAAGATCTGTTTTTCCCTCTGGTTTTCGATGATCTGACCGTCAGTCGCTCTATGCAAAAATCTGTATATTCGTCGAATCATTAGGCTTAGGTAGCGAACCCCGCCAATCCTCATGGATTAGGAAACGGGATAACATAATATGTATATAGACTAGTGATTATTAAATCGTACATGATAAAATTAAATAAGTAAGTAAAAACTTTATTAGCACCTAAAACTTAATTATTACAACATTTGCAATAGTTACTGCACTAAGCACGCAGGCCTGTATCGCAGTAACCAAGGAGTGATTAACATTTTGGTTCTACCTACAGATGATCCGGTCACTTCTGAATTATACATTGCTTTATAGCTATAACAAAAAAATACTTAGGCCATTGATACCGGAACTCTAAAAACGTAGCTTTAAAAACTGTTAACTCTTGTTTGTCACTTCTGATATACGAATATTCATATTAAATATAGCATATATGAATCTACATACACTATATGTAAAAGAGTTGATGTTATGCAGCGGTTGTTCACCTGGTGGTGCGAGCTAACGGGACGCGGCGCTGCCATGAAATGTAAACTCGCGTGTTGGTAAACAAAGTTTACATTTCTCCGTATTCAATTCAAGAAATTATCAATTGCGGGAGTGTATGTGATTTTTTAGTTGAGGTAAAAAGATATCGAATAATTTGTATGAATTATAACATAACATTATAGCTTATTGACGGGATGGGATAAGGTAGAAGTTTTACAAACAAATTGCGATAAAATCTTCTCGGGAGCAACAAAGAAACTTTAGTGGGTTTAAAATTAATAGTAAGTGGATGTTTTGTGTATCATTTCCTTATTATTATGAAGAATCTAGATATTATTACAGGTCAGGAATTATTTAGGGCTGTCAACGTATAATTAAGAGTGAGTTCTTTAGTACTCATAGTAGTAGTAATATGTTGATTTGAAATTAAAATGTGATTAAAAGTAACATTATTCTTACTAAGCACAGACAGTTTTTATACAAATATATAAATTTATAAGTGGGAGTTGGACATGACAAATAGAGCATGAAACGCAGTCGAGGCGCGAGTATTACGCAGGACTGTGTACACAACAATGACGTAAGACAGTCGGTCTGAAAGAGAATGCCAATGTTAAGTAAGAAAAGGTATGCGCCGTTTGTTCGGGCATAAAGAATGCGGAACTAAAAATGTCATAACATATAGGTATACAAAGCGAAAGTGGAAGGGTGAGGTAACCGAGGCGAATGATTATCTACCACAAGGAAATTGATTCCGTTTTATCAGAAGGCCAATTTTATAAAAAAAAATGCTGCTGTATTGCTGTTGTCAAATGCACATTTATGTTTCGTTATTCTGTTAGTGATACTGCCGCAGCAACGCTGCAACGGTGCTGTAGTAAATGATCGCTATTCTTTAATTTATTGTACGTGAATAGTTTACAGCAATATAATATTCTGATAAATTATTTTGATTTTTAAGATGTTGATTTGCAGCACGAGGTTCTTCGAGAAAAGCGTAAAGAAGTTTTTATAGGGTCGGCAACGCGCGTGTGACATGCCTTGTGGCACACAACAAATTGTGTAAAACGCCGATGCCGGCAAAAGCAGCTTTTGTCAAAGCCAAGCTATACATCTGAAGGGCTAAATATGGGACGATGACATGTATTCAATTGCAGAACAGTGGGAAGCAGCGTAGTTGCAGTTCTGCTACGCTGCGAATGCTATAGTGAATTTTGGGGAAAGAGTTATGTTAAAAAGCGAATGAAGCGTGAACGACCGCGTCTTGTGGCGTTCTTTTCTCTCTGACGATTCTACAATCGAGTTGGAATGAAAATATGTACAGATGGATATCACGTTTCAAATAGACTACTTTTAGTCATACAAATATTTAGTCGCATTAACAGGGTTGCAGCGTAAAACTTATAAATCTAAAATAAACGCGGGTGACACCGTGGGTACCAGGTAAATAGCTTAATACCCTCTTATTAAGTAAGGAAGTAATTTATACAGCGTGTTCTTAGCATGTATTGTACGTTATCGGAGTAGCCCTGAACAAGGGCCCAGTTATCAGGGCTCGAGCGGTCGATGGCCCCGGACAATGCCGACCTTTCACTGCATATGCATAAGTAGAGGTCATGCTCAGTTATTCCAGTGTATGTTTTACCACCGTTAAGAGTATTGGGATTCTTAGTATCGAAGTTTCCAGCGAGGTGCAGTTCCGAAATTACCTGCAGGAAAAGATCAAGCTGGTATCTGAGAAATATGGTATGCTCAACAGAGCGAAGCAGTACTTA
Organism: Pyralis farinalis; assembly: GCA_947507595.1. Taxonomy (NCBI): domain Eukaryota; kingdom Metazoa; phylum Arthropoda; class Insecta; order Lepidoptera; family Pyralidae; genus Pyralis; species Pyralis farinalis. The sequence goes on along the minus strand of OX382258.1, from coordinate 8,748,828 downwards.
AACTAGGGGCAACCTATATAAGTCTCAAGTTATCGTAGGCTTAATTTTGTTACACTTTATATAAAAAATAATATGTATATATATCTTCACGCCAAGTCCCTTGCGGGGTAGGCAGAGAGAACTAATAAAATAAAAAATAATAATCTGTACTAATATATCTTTATATATTATTATTATATTTATAGATTATTATATATTAAAACAAACGCTTTCGCTTTCGAAAGCGTCTGTTTTTTGAACAATTTGATCTCTTAGTCGGATTCGAAGAAATATTTAAACGAAAAGCATTTGATAGCCGAATATTTGAGGAAAGTTTATAATGTCCCGCTTAATATCCTGCTACAGCTAGTGTAAATATAATTTTCATTGTAATACTCGTACCTACAATATTATTTTTAATACACAAGAACGTTGTAAACCACATCACTGCACTGAACAATATATCACCAAGGGTTGCATATGCAGTATTAAGAGTCAATAAAAAATACTCCATTAAAATTGTCCAAGCATACGCTCCTACAACAACACACGGTGAAGATGCGGTAGAAACCTTCTATGAGGACGTGGATAAGGCATTGCAATCAGGGAAGAAAGCACAGTTCTACATTTTGATGGGAGACTTCAATGCGAAGATAGGTGCCAAAGAAGAGGACGAACCCTATATAGGATCTTTCGGAATTGGGACAAGGAACAACAAAGGACAGACGTTGGTCAACTGCCAGGAGTCAAGGAAATTCTTTGTTACACCTACTTCAATAAAAAACCACAACGAAAGTGGACTTGGGCCAGCCCAAATGGGGAAAGTAAAGAATGAAATTGACAATATATACACGGTTTCCAAACGTATAATCACGGATGTCACAGTCCTCAAAAAATTCAAAATGAGGGATCACCGCCTGGTGCGTAGCACAGTCCAGATAAATACTAAGTTCGAAATAAAGAAACTTCGATGAGGAGTTCTAAGTTTGCCAGAAACTTAGAAATCCGAATCGAAGTTCACAAGGTACTTGAGCAAAAGCTTACACTGGCTCTAAAACGAGATGACGCCATTTACCTCGAACAGGACCTTGACGATAAATACACCCAATTCATTGCCAAAGTAACCAACTGTGCAAAGAAGATCCTTAGCCGAACATCCCGTAAAGACAAACTGACGCTCGAGACATTACTACTGCTAGACAAACGCAAAACGTTACAGATTACACTGTACAACTCTCAGGGCACATCTCGACCTAAACAGACAGATATCCAAAGCAACGAGATGAGATATCCGAAACAGAAATACTAGGTGTTAAAATAAGAAGAGGCATGCTCCGTTGGTTCGGACATGTAGAAAGAATGCAAGATGAAAGAATGACGAAGCAGATATACAATGCAAAAGTGGAAGGATGTAGGTGCCGGGGAAGGCCAAGACTTACCTACCATAACCAAATTGGTCGTGTTCTATCAGAAGGTGATGTCAGGAGCCCTAGAAACCGGCGAGCGTGCATGAGAAGAGCAATGAATGTTAAAGAGGCGAGTGAGATATGTAAGGATCGAGTCACGTGGCGCTCGGTTCTCTCTGCCTACCCCGCAAGGGATTTGGCATGAAGTTATAGATAGAAATACTAGGCGAATACAGAAACTCATAGACAAGCAGCGTGGCCTAAATTAATTGTTTCGTATATTCTGCGTATTACAAGTTTTTTGAAATATCTCTTCATTAATTCTTTTTTTAACTTCATTTTGTATCGATTCAATATATTTATTGATGTAGTAAAAACCATACAATAAGAGACGTAAAATTCCAAGATGCTAATAATACGCTGAACGAAAATGTTTCAATATTTGAGTCTCTTTTTTGCAACTTGGTTTGATGACCCCCGGCCATATTTCACTCGGTCGCTACATGCAATTTTTTGTGCTTTTAGGGTCCCGTACCATAAATGTAAAAAAGGAACTCGTAAAGCGGAACTCTGGCCGACCGTCTGTCTGTGATAGATATCATAAAAAAATTTACCAAAAATTAATATATCTCACAATATCTTCAGGCCAGCTACCTTGCTAAGAGAACCGACAGCCGCATGATTCGCTCCATAAACTTCCTTAAACTTGTTTTTAGGGTTTCGTAATGCTCCGTTATCTATCCGCCCATCTGTCAAAGGGCTGTATATTTTGAGTTGTATTAGCCAAACACCACAATTTTCACACAGTATTACTATGGTTCTTAAAAACAACAAATAAAAACAATAATATATAGTTACAAAAGAGTTCTCATCTCAAGAAACGTGTACATCTGGGAATTTTTATGCGCGGTGGTACGGAACCTATATGTGCAAGACAGGCTCCCACTTGGCGGTTTTTTTAACTAAGCTTCTGACTGACGTTAGCGTTTGATAAAACACGACCAATTTTATAAGTGAGCTCTTACTCGGCTCCTACATCCTTCGACTTTCGTGTTTTATTTGTTTATGGAACCTTTGTGTTACTAGTACATCTGTTTTATCTGTCTTTCTACCTATATTCTTTCTTTTTCAGACCAATCTTAATGTCATCATTCTGATAGTACCGTAACCACTTTACACCAGGTGGGTCGTATGCTTGTTGACCTCCCGATGTTGTATAAAAAATCCTAAATAGTAGAAATTCAATAACCACTTAAGCATGCATGTAAGGATTGAGGATCGATAAGTATATTTACGAATTAAATGGAATCATGCTTATGATAAGTGAGGATGGGCAATCTAATGGATAAAAAACCAGCATATTTAACCGACTGGTCCCGAATTAAATAAATAAACTAAATATTGCTAAACAAATTACACAGCGCCATATAGCCTCTAAGTAAGCGAAGCTTGTGTTATGGGTACTAGACAACTGATAAACATGTATTTTTTTTTCGTAAATACATACATATGATACATAGAAAACACCACCATTGCGCTGCCTAGCTCGCGAAAATTCGAATCCTGATGTAGGCATAAGTACCACTAAAATCATGTTTTCGGATATATATACATATTAGTAATTACCGCTTGCTTAGTGGTGAAGGGAAACATCGCTTCGAAAGGAAAAAAATCTAGCCTAAAAGTCGGGTTTTCCGTTGGAGTTGTGCGATTTGTCGACAGTCGCTGCAAGTTAAAAGCAGTATATTCGCCGAATCCTTAGGCTTATGTAGCTGACTCCATCAATCCTAATATAGTTAATGAAATTTCGATTATGCTAGAAAGAAAAAGCTTATGATAAGTGTGGTAAAAAAAACAAACGTCCATAGACATTTTTGTATAGCCTTATTTCACTTGCAAATTAAATAAATCTTGCCCACATAAAAAACAACACGCTGTTTATCCATAATAGACATATTCTGAGGCTTTGTTTTTGTAAAATATTCTCAGATAATTACATCAAGATATCGAGCAATAACGAGAACCTATTATTATAGATCACAACTTGGTGATTAGACCAATACGAGACTACGTAAGCGTGAAAAAAACGCCATCTCTCTTTAACTTTACCCATTCACTAACACCCATCTCGCTCATAAAATTTATGCCTAGTGCATATTATATCTATGCAGTTATATAGATAGGTTCACAATTACGTACGAGTTAGTTTGCATACAAAATATGCACACAAGCAAGAAATATGCATTTATTTTGAACATCGATTTATAAATTATAGACCTTATTTAGGGTTCCTTAGTAAACGAGAGACCCTTATAGTTAGTCATGTCTGTCTGTCACAAGACATTTTACTTATACAATTAAGCGTAACTCCCCTATATCTAAAGTGAGTGTGGTTTTTAGGGTTCCGTACCCAAAGGGTAAAACGGAACCCTATTACTGAGGCTCCGCTGTCCGTCCGTCCGTCCGTCCGTCCGTCCGTCCGTCTGTCACCAGGCTATATCTCATGAACCGTGATAGTTAGACAGTTGAAATTTTCACAGATGATGTATTTCTGTTGCCGCTATAACAACAAATACTAAAAAATAGAATAAAATAAATATTTAAGGGGGTTTCCATACAACAAACGTGATTTTTTTGCCTTTTTTATAGATAATGGTACGGAACCCTTCGTGCGCGAGTCCGACTCGCACTTGGCCGATTTTTTATTAGTACATCTCGACGTATCGTCGAAAAGGTTTTTAAAAATATTGAGGGTTGTCGTAGATGATTTTTATGTAACGAAGCTTTTTCTAAAAATAAAGTTTTTAGGGGACATTTTATTAAAATTACGCCATGACGTAAAAAAATTGAATTATTGAGTAATTATTAAAACTTCTATCTTAACAGAAGTTTGAATTATACAAATCCATTGATTTGAGCAGCTCCCGAGATACTATGAACATATATTTAAAAGAAACATACACGACGAACAAAATGACTCTTTTTGAAATCGGTAAGTGACTGCTTTGGATTCTGTATCGATAGTACAGTTCGATATCAACGATACGATAAAATATTACATGCACAGTTAAGATCACATAAAGCTTAACACCTCGTGAGTCAAGCGTGATCTGCTCTTAATTGTACAAAGTCGACCCCACCGCACTTTTATTATATAAATATAGATGTGTACATATATTACACATTCTACGACTATTTCTATGAATTTTCTAGTGCCCTAGGACATCTTAAGCGAAGCCCCATTATGGACTTAAAAATGTTGAAAGTTCAAGCAGACAAATCCGCAGGTGAAGGTTGTATTAAATTATTAGTCAAGATTTAATGTAATGACTACTTTAAACAATTTAAAATGCCCTTTGCAATGCTGGCGGCCGCACGAAGCCCTCTTCCCATAGGGCACGGCGGTTGGTTCCGTGGGGTGGCTCGTCACGGTCCCCGGTTCGGTTCTGGTTGATGGACAACAGAATTTTAATTGGATATATTCCCTGAGAAATGCCGGAGCGCTGTTGCTGAGTGACAAGAAATCTTTTTTTACGTTAAAAATACATTTCGAGAGTCATCTTCAAGAGCTGTTTTCGTAAATCAGGAGGTAAATAAGTATAGGATCCGCTTGATTTACCTATAGTGTATTCTATCCATTTCGCAGACGTGCCGTAATCATGAATTTATGTAATGGGGTGTTTTTAAAAGGAATTCGATGGCATCGTTGTGTGCATAACGTTAATCAAATACGCAGGTCAAGCAACGTCCACCGCACTCTGTCTACGGCTGGATTTATCCATCTCGAACTTGGCCGTGCTTCGGAGGGCACTTTAAGCTATCAGTCCCGGCTGTTTTCGATAGGCTTCAGTTGTTAAGTGGCTTGAAAACACTGGTATCTGCCAATTCGCAGTTAAGCAATGTGGTGAATTCTGTTCTACGCCCCTTCGGTTGAAGGGAGACCCGTATCCATGCAGTGGGATGAGCAGGGGTTGGCGTGTGGCGGTCGTCAAAAGAGAGCCCTAATATGAGATTAAAAAATCATAATATGCCGTTAGAATGATGTTATGATAATGTAGTGACAAAAATTAAAAAGGCTATGCTATGTATGATCATTTGGACAGAATCAATGACGAAATTTATATATATTTCTTACTCTTTCGTCATTCTGTCCAATCGAATACCTAACTTAGATAAATTTAAAGATTAAAACTTTATCTAAACAAAAAAATGATCCAAATCCGAGATAAACGAAATATATTGGACTACTTTGTTACAGACTTTATTGGAGTATCAGTTAAAAGTAACCTTTTTATAATCATTTTTAAAGCTAAATTCTACCAAACTCGGGTCACATTACCGGGCACATTTTTTCACGTATTCTTACTACTTAAGGAGCAGACGGTTAAATTAGTTGTATCAACAGACATAGCCAAGAATTCGGTTCCATTATGAGTCATGCTTGTTGGTTAAAAATCAGGTGTGGTCATTATGTAGTTACGTCAATTCTAGAGGCCTTTCATATGTTGTAGGTGGTATTCCGTAATTACCATTTCGAATTGTCGAGTTTCAATTTTCTAATAATAATAACACTAAGGTGGTAAACAAGGGTACAGCCCGCCTTGTAATAAGTAGGATTTCGGATATATAATCTATCCCCTTCGAAAATAATGATGTAATGTATTTTACCCGTTGTGATCTGCTTCAGGGGATATTAATGGGATAATATACCCATGAGCAGGTCACTGCAGGTATTGGGCCTATTGGAAATATGTCGGAAAAAAGCGGGCTATTAAAATGAGATCTGGAAGTTTTATTCCAACTAGGCTATTGCAGAAGAGGGGCGGACACCTGTCATAACTATCATAATCTGTTACTTTCGGCAAGCGAAATGCTAGAGAAAGTCGGCCGGAGGCAACACCGGTGTGAGTGACTCAGGGGTGTCGAGAGGTGTGCTGCGCTTTCTCCGAAGTTACTCGCGGCGTTATGCCCTTTAACACTTCCACCGCTGGAGCATATCACCTGATAAAGCAATATACTCTATCGACTCCTCTCTGGACGGCCAAAGAAGGCAAGTCAGAACTGAGAGTCCTGCGGGCCTTCTTGACTTTCCACTCCGACCGACGAAGACACGCCGGAGACGAAGGCCCTGATCGACTCTCTGGAGCACTCGGGTACCCGTGGTGTCGTAACGCACCAACAGCTCGCCACAAGCTGCCCTGCGGGGTATAGCACTAAGATGGTAAACAAGGGTACAGCCCGCCTTGTAATAAGTAGGATTTTGAAGATATAAATCCGCAATCAATTCTTCGTAAGTAGTAACTTATACTAACATCGTACCATCACATGTTCCCATCTGAGTTAGTTTAAAATAAAGATTTCCTGTGCAACCGAGGTAAGCGTAGGCGGGACGGCTTCCAGTATGGCAGGAGACGTTAGAAATCTGCTGGCAACACGCGATATCACGTGTTGAAACGATGTTAAAATCAAGGGGCAGACAGACATTTTTGCATATTGACAATTTCGCCGAAAGGCATCCAAAAACTGTGAAATTCGTTCGAAGTTCTCGTCAGGAAGAGTAATTTATTAGCTTTCAGATACCGATTACAAAAATGTTTCTAAGATTTATTCTAAGCGTGGAATCAAGTCTCGAACTATATCTCAGTGATTCTAAAATTATTTTTAACGGAGGTCTAATGATCTAATACGTAGTTAAATAACTAAATGAAGATGTTTGACTTTAAAGTATTCTTCTAAACTATTCCATGTCAAGTCTTTTTTTATGATCAACCGGAAAGACCAACAATATATTTATTTATTTATTGATTTACCAACATTTGTATACATTAATCCTTTCATTAATAATAGAGTGTTAATGTACCATAATTTATTAATATTACTTAAACTCAAACAAGTGAAAACTTTATCACATTATGGCTCTAATATAGGCATGAGTTGCTCTCTCTGACCCCAAAACCCTATTTAATGGCAAGAAATTTATTAGGAGCATTTATTTGGATCGCTACCTGCGACACATATATGGATGCATACATTATCGAATTACAATTTAACAATATTCTTACATCACACATACCGAACGTGTTACACCTGTCAATACTAAGAAAGTGAATATGACAATCACTGTGACTGATATGGCGTAACACCTTCATTGTAATTACAATTGACAATCAATCACTGAATAATAGAAATTAGATATAATTTTAAGAGAGGTAGGGCGTATCACTCCAGCCTGTCTGTGGAAGTACCTCCACCTCCACAGAAAACCGCAGCCAAATAACAACTCCTTAGAGGGTTATTGAGTTCTTGCGTGTGAGTGAGGTGACCAGTAAGCTCCTAAGGAGTTGCTGTGTAGGCAGCGGAGGAGGCATCGCGCGAGTGATATATATTACAAGCGTTAATAGGCTACGGTAACTGCTTTACATCATGTGGGCCGTATGCTTATTTACCGTCCGATGTTGTATAAAAAAAAAGACAATGTTTATCAAACCGGAAGGTATGGTATACCTAATAAGACCACTATCTCATTTCATATCAACGTGTCATCTGATAATAAATAAATAAATAAAGTCGGACAAATTACGCAGCGCCATCTAGCCCCAAAGTAAGCGAAGCTTGTGTTATGGGTACTAGACAACTGATAAACATACGTAAATACATTTTTTTTTGTAAATACATAATTATTATACATAGAAAACACCCAGACCAAGACAAACAGACATGTTCATGCACACAAATGTTTGTATTGTGTGGGAATCGAACCCACGAGCGTTGGTGTCAAAGTAGCGTAACAGCGTGTTCCACCACTGCGCCACCGAGCTCGTCTAAATCTGATGTAAAGCAGCTTTACAGCAGGTGGGCTGTATGCTTGTATGCCTCCCGATATTGTATATAAAAAAAACTGGACACAAAAAAATGATACAAACATGTGAGATTTAAAATTTTACGTGATAAAACCAAATACCTATGTAGACATTCGTTCGTTCTCCGCAATGAAAGCCAGGACTTCAGGATACCTTGGTATCGCCCAAAAACCTATTGAGAATAACTTCAATTCTCTGTAAGTGTTTGCTCAATGTCAAAATACTTAGAATTTTGATACCTGGCTTCGCGTGCACGCATCACATATCCATAATCTTTTCCACGTTCACAAATTTCAGAAATGTTGTTCAAATTTTAGCAATGACATTTAGGTCAAGTGGACCACTCCCGATCAAATACCTGGACTGTTTGTTTGGTCACAGATATGATTTGGACAGAATTTAACCTACTTAGTAACTGTTATCTCAGCCAAATATTAAACTTACTATTGGATACACAGAGTAAGTAATCATCTTAGTGTTGTTGTGTAATGGGCATGTTATCTTCGAATAAATAAATAAAATTAGCCGTAATGTTATTAAAATTTGTACGATTACTTTTGGGTATCAGAAAGGTTATTTCAATTAGGTAGTTTGATAACTTGGCAATGTATTACATTTTGTGCGTGTTTTGTCTGTTATTCATTGCGTTTTTGTTAAAAAAATTCTCTTTCTTTGCAATGAATATATTTCCATTCTTATCGTATAACATTAATATTCCATTCCTTGTAGATTTTTGTTTTTATATTGTTCCAATGCTACCTGTACATATTTTTCCAAAGGCATCCTTAGGTTGATTACATATTAGATAACCGCACGGACTGCAACTATACACTTAAACAAAACAATGATTCGTTCTTGAGCGTTCGCTTTGATATATACATATATTATTTATTAAAGCATCACAGAACACCCTTTGAAGGTGAAAGATATATCATGAAAGTTTTAAATAATACGGTTGATTTTTCTATTGCTCATCCGTAATGAAATTAACTCGATGAAACTCTTCTGGTTAAGTAAAAAGTCTTGGGTCTTAGATGACGTAACCGGTCAACGACCTCAGCAACCATGAGCCAATGGATTTGGGCTGATAATCATGCCTTGAATGTTAATCATGTGATTGGTAGACTTGTTTATATCGTAAAAGAAAGTAATACATTATATAAATATTGGATTAGTAATAACTAATAACTTTGGCTAAAATTAATCTAAAAGATATTCTAATGAATCATAAGTATTCCAAAATTTCTCGCCCTGAAGTAAATATTTTGTCTAGTGATCCCTTGAACCTATGCTTGAACTTAGATGATCCGCTTTTAAAATGTCATATATTTTATTTTACATACTTTATTTTACGTACATATTTTACATTATATGGAAAATTTACATTTTGAAGTTTAACTGTTTTGCTTACACAGAGTATAAACAAATCAATTAAACATTCTATTATATATGAGAACATGTACTTAACATTTCTGAGAATACTTCATACAAAATGAGTAATGTAAAAAGTACAGTTTATAAAGACTGTAGTTTACACGCAATATTTTTTTATTGGGTAAAAATATCCATGAACTTAGTAACAGATCAATAGCTTTATTCTTTTTTTATACAACATCGGGAGGTATGCAAGCATACGGCCCACCTGATAAAAGCGGTAACCGTAGCGTATAAACGCTTGCAACACTGAGTTACATTGAGTGTCACTCGCGCGATGCCACCTCTGCTGCTAACACAGCAACTCCATAGGAGCGTACTGGTGACCTCACTCACACGCAGGAACACAACAACCCTCTAGGGAGTTGTTATTTGGCTGCGGTTTTCCGTGAGGTGGAGGTACTTCTCCAGACGGGCTGCTTCGATGCGCCTTTCTCTTACAATAACCAGATCAAGACAAACAACATGTTCATGCACACAAATGTTTGCCCTGCGTGGGAATCAAACCCACGAGCGTAGGTGTCAAAGTAACGTAACAGCGCGTTTCGCCACTGCGCCACCGAGCAAGTCGTAATTAGAAATTTAATTATATGCTAATGGTTTACAAAATATAAAAGTAAATAACTAGCTCCCACAACGTTAATACTCGTAATAAGTCTCACGACTTGGCAGATCTCAGTAGTAACTGAAAATAATTCAATCGTAGACTCAACTTTCACAGTGCAATGATCTCCATTCCATTCAAATATCTATGTAACTATCAGTGTAAGCCAGAAGCTGAGAGTAATATATATTTATGAGATATTTATATTTGCTAATGCCATGTTTAAGCAGGCTGTTGTCGATAAGCCTGGCCCACTTTTGAAACCCATTGTCGACCACTTGAGCAAACATAGGTGAGTGGTTTTAATACAACCTTTTGAGGAATGCTCTAAGCACAGATACCCCTTACATAAAATGACGTTCCATTTCATGTGCTTGCTCTCTGAATTTGGATATTTATAAGACAACTTAGTATGAATTCTCAAATAATCGATTCGGGCATTATCGTAAATATAGACTTTACACATTGGACATGTAAAATGTCACTGTGGCCAATCGATTCCAATGTTGCGGAAGTCTGAGCATCATATTTGTCACCATTCTACAGGATGTATTGGAACAGTATTTGAATGCAAAATTTGATATGATTTAGTACTAACCTGTCATTTGCAGCTGTCTTCTAGATGCGGGTGTGCGCGGGGTACGGGGTGTACGAGATGCCCTGGGCGTTCTGGGCGTGCGCGGAGTTCGGGGAGAATTGCTCCCGCTCCCAGGACTCCTTCGAGAGGGCGAACCGGTCACTCTTAAATCTGTATTCGCTACACATGTTAATACTCCGGCTCCTGACCTTACTGGACTCCCAGCGTTCTCCTTATCTTCCTCACCAAATTTTACTGGAGAGTCCAATTTGGCTGCTTTATAAGCACACTGTGTCTCGATATCGAAATTGAATCGTCTAATAAACCGTTTCCTTTCCCTCGCGTACTGCTCAGCCATCAGTTGTCTGGTCTCGTCGCGGTCCGGTGCTCCGAACAGACACTTGCAGCTTCCTCTTCGCCTTCTCATTGCCATCCCGGCAGCTATCTCGAACCTCCTCTGCTTAGGTGTACGTCCTCCAGTCGCCATATCCAACTAGCGCGTCAGGTGAGCTCCGACTGGTTCGCGAGAAACATCTGACTAATCTCCCGAGAAAACAGCTGTTGCGTGCAGGTAGGGAGCGAGAGGGAGGATCTAGCACGCGGTGCGTGAGAGCGGGGGAGACTATAACGATCGCACCTGGCGGATGGACGAAACCGCGCCAAATCTAACCTATAAACGGTGGCGTGGTCGCGACTGTGCGCGCGCTCATATCGAATACGACTGACGCTTACATTTTCCCGCGCATGACCGCGTGCGGCGATTTTGGCAGGCACTTCCATCACTCTACACTCAACTAGCAGTATACCAACTTTAACAAACGTCTGATACGACACAACGGAACCTGATGTTTGTTCACAATTTTAAAGTCCCTAAAAGTTCCCTGCCGGAGTTGGAATATCTGTTTAAAGTTTGCCGGTGCTGACGGCTATAAGGCTTAAGGAAGGTCTACCGAGCGCGTATAGAATATGATCCATGTTTAAACAAATTTTATGTACTGTTTAGTGATTCCACCATGGTTCTATTCACTTGGCGCGCAAAACCCTTAACAAAGGAATCAAGGACGCTTTTTGTCCGTCTCGGGATACAGGTGAAGTCTCAAAGGGGAGGTGTAAACAAATAGAATTGTGAACTACTTATTCATGTTTCAATAATAATGTAATGCTATTTTCATTTGTGATTTATTTATAGATTATGAGGATGACGTCGTTATCTGTTCGCTTGGAGATAGGGAGATAGTGATGACTGATAGTTGAACAGAATTAGTTAAAAGTACTTCAGTTTTTTTTATCGTTAATCGAGCGAGAAAAAAGGGGCTTACATATTATATCTGTTTGAGAAACTCCATGGCCATGTGTTATCTAAAAATATTTGAATGTTTGTTAACTTCACATGCACCAAGTGACCTCTGGTGTTTTAGGTGACCATAGGCCTCGGTGACTACTTACCACAGTATAACATACGCCGTAACATTACCTAATGAGATGATTCTGATATAAATGATCTTGCTCGTTATTATTTCGAGTTTCTATAACTTATGGCGTTTGTGTTTTCGATCTTTTCTTCACAAAAATTGATTCTTGTGTCAATAAAACACTTGCGATATTCAGTACTTTGGTAAATAGGTAGTAGATAAAGTAAATATTCATCTGTGACATATACTATTTATAGCTGTTGCTCACGGCTTTGGCCTCGTGGAGATTTTAAACGGCCCACCTGATGTAAAGTGATTCCAGTAGCCTATGAACGCTTGCAATACTTTAAGAGGGCGTATAAAGGTAAGTGCTCTTGACGAGCTCGGTGGCTCAGTCGTGAAAGACGCGACTTTGACACCAACGCTCGTGGGTTCGATTCCCACACAAGACAAACATTTGTGTGCATGAATATGTCTGTTTGTCTTGGTCTGGATGTTAGGAGTTGCTGTGTAAGCAGCAGAGGACGCATCGCGCGAGTGATATATGTTACAAGCGTTAATAGGCTACGGTAACTGATTTACATCAGGTGGACCGTATGCTTGTATGCCTCCCGATGTTGTAAACCTATATAAAAAAAAGTGGCGCCCTCATATTGTTTTTATTAACACGCTGAATTTAAGACCAATTCCCCTTAGCTTTATACGCCCTCTTAACTATCGCTTGCACCAAACCACCTCTGCTGCTAACACAGCAATTTCTTAAGAGCTTACTGGTAACCTCACATACTCGCTCGCAGGAACACAATATAATGTCGTTGGCCATTTCTTAAATGATGGTAGGTTAAAAAAAGAAATAAAAAAATCACAAGATTTTGTTTTAAAACATGGACGATTGGTATAACCGTCTGCGAGGGCACAATGCTTACTGGTGACCTCACTCACACGCAGGAACACAACTACCCTCCGGGGAGTATTTTATTTGGCTAGGGTTTTCTGTAAGGTGGAGGACTTCCCCAGATGCTTTGATGCGCCCTACATCTCTTAAAAACACCCAGACTAAGACAATAGACAACAAAAAAAACAAACAGTATGTTTCGATCGGCGCACCTGACGTTCCTTAAGCCTCCGAAACTTAGTAATCTATCCCAATAAAAGGCAATCGTGATGGTATATATATTACCTATTTAGTGCCTATATCATTGACAACGAGATGTTGACCAAAAAATTACATATAATTAAGATGCCTATGGCACTCAATAGATAAAGACACCTAGTCTTCAAAATCGGTTAAGCTATTTCACAGCAGAAAGGCATAAAGCGATGAACAAATGTAATGCAACGTTCGACAGTAGGTTAGAAATAGAACAGTTATAAAAAATAAATTCCTGCAGTTATACAACTATTAATATAAGGACAAAAATTATAACAAATCTATTGTTATTAGTTACGGAAACCTAATTAGTCGGACGACTCGCATTTTAACTTGGTGCTTATCTGTGAAAGTAAATCACAGGTTTTACGACGGGCTTGACCTGAGCATCTAAGTTATTAACTTAACTCTTAAAATTGGCTGGTATCAAAATACGTAAGTACATAAAGTAAACCCTGTGTAATGGATGTAACCTCAATTCGCTTTGGTATTACTTAGATTGTTTGCTGAGGCACACAAACTTACTACTCGTACCTAGCTTAAACTAGGAATTCTTGTATATATTTCGTGTATCTCGGAAACGGCTGTAACGACTTGCATCAAATCTTGTATTTGGATAGGAATTTGCTATTAAAATTTATCTATGTAGGTATCTTTCGGGACAAAAAGAAGTAACGTGCATCAAAGCAGCCCGTCTGGGGAACCTCCCTCTCACAGAAAACTGCAGCCAAATAACGACTCCCTAGAGGTGCGATACTATAAGCGATACTAATTTTGTAAGAAGCAGTCGACTGTCAAAGTATGGTCTTCCACCTTCCAAAAGACTGTAACCAAATAACAATACCTTGTTGTTGTCACCTTTCGAATGTAAAGTTACCAAGAAACTTGTGAGGAATTGCCGCTATAGCAATGGGGGTACAAAACAAGCTTCCTATATTGGAAGTATCTATCCATGAGCCCCTCTAACAGTTACAAGAAAAATAATAATATTTTTCAGTTTACTTGCAAAGTATACCATTAGCTTGAAGAAAAATCACACGATCAATTCGCCGTCAATCCAGACCACGTCTGATCAGACGATTGACGAAGATTACTCAACATAAAAATGTAATTAAATATTTTATGACCCAACAAATCTGCTATAAAACCTTTCTTTGAACAGTCAAGGATTCTAAGTGAAAAAAAAAGTTAAAAGAAAAGCAATAACTAATCGATTAATACTGTTCCCACAGAAAATAATTTTATTGAAGTAATAAATGATCATTGAAATTATTTTTGAAATCGTTTGTTTGTTTAAAGGACATAAACTTATACGTATAGATACGTTTTATGTAACGTGTAATTCATACTATAAGTTATATTTTACAATGGCTATAAATACACAAAATAAAATTGATTAGTCGCACTGAAGCTATGCGTGTGTGTGCCTAACTACAGACCGGTCAGAAGTGCGGAGATTTCTCAAACAGAGGGAATCAATTAAATGTATGTAAAATATCATTTGTATATACACACATAGGTACATATCATTGAGCTTTTCACTTTAATAAGGATATTCATAGCTTTTTATAGACAATGGTAGGTTTATTGTTTGATTTCTTCAATTACATTAACTATAATACTAAATAACAAATACACGTCACCTTTTATGAATTTATTTACAGAGCTCATAGATAGTTTGATCTACTTAAGTAATCTTTAAGTGCATGACGAAATTACGCTATGGTAATTCAATTTTATATAGGTATAGCAATGACAATCTATTTCATTTGAGACGATGAAATCAGAACACAGGAACTGTATGTAAGAAAAATGTTTACATCCGCGAATGTAGTAATAAGGTGGCTTCAAAACATATGAGAGGCATTTAGAACCTTCGATTCAATGAATCCGTAGCCAATGAATCTGGGAGCAAAACAACAGGATATCTAAAAGCAGTAGCTATTAGCTTTTAGCGACAAGGCTTATATACACACAGTACGGATATTGATGGATTAGTAAAAGACATACAGTGCCATATTAAGAATTTGTAGTCCAGTCAAGCCCAGCTACGACGATTCTCACAGGTCGTCTCTGAACCGAATCTCATGGTCCTAGCTGGTATCCAGGTACTCCCGTCCAAAGGTGATATAGCACTCCATGTACAGTCTGACTTGAGACTTGCACAATATAAGTCTTTGCCCCGCAATGAAGTGTTGCTTTGCTCTGTAGAGCACACCCAGTTTCTTTTTTTTCTCTACCAGGTGACTTTGGTATTGAACATCGCTAGATATGTCGACACCGAGGATACCAATGCTATTAGCGATGATAAGAAGTCTATTCTGGAATTGAGGAACCACAGCAAATGGGTTTTCTTAGCGGTGAACGCGCAAACTTGTGTCTTCATGGGTTTAAATTGGCCTAAGTTTAGCCGAATTTAAGTTTAACTAACTAGTAAGATACTGTAATTAAAGTGCACTCCATTTTAGACAGAAGTTAATCGTCCACCTTTCCTCCAGTAGTGAAATACTCTCTAAATTTCGTACTTGATATAGCCGTTTCTACCTTTCTTCGCTCATCTCATTTAAACAGCGGCGCTGTCTCATATGTGCAGCACGTTTAGTAGATCTACCCATATTCACTTTCGAAAAGTACTTACGGATCACAAGATTTACTAAAAAGTAAGAAATATTTTTCTTTTACAAAAAAAAACGCGTGTGAACTACACGACTGAAGTAAAACTTCTTTAGCTCCATAGTCTAATACAGTCCATATTTTATATTTTATATCTACTAAAGGTGGCGCCGCGGTTAAGAAGCGACTTTGACACCAACGCTCGTGGGTTCAATTCCCACACAGGACAAACATTTGTGTGCATAAACATGTCTGTTTGTCTTGGTCTGCGTGTTTTTAAGAGAGGTAGGGTGCATCAAAGCATCTGAGAAATACCTCCACCTCACAGAAAACCCTAGCCAATAAAAAGCTGCCTGGAGGGTTATTGCGTTCCTGCACGTGAGTGAGGTCACTAGTAAGCTCCTAAGGAGTTGCTGTGTTAGCAGCAGAGGTGACATCGCGCGACTGGTATTTTATATATTACCAGCGTTCATTGGCTGCGGTTACGGTACGGTAAAAAAAGCTGCCCAGTCCGGTGATGCAATAAAGGCCCACAGGAGCAAACTGCATAGACAGAAACACACCAAAAAGAACAAAAACATCAATCAATACACAATCAGCAAAACATTTTAAATATTTATATTTCCATTTGCAACAATTTTGCATTTAAATTTATGTTCCTCGCAGCAACGTCATAAACACAATGCCACTTTGCTACTACTACATATACTAAAAAATCGGCCAAGTGCGAGTCGGACTCTGCCGCCAAGGGTTCCGTACCATTATCTATAAAAACGGCAAAAAAAAATCGTTTGTTGTATGGGAGCCCCCTTTAAATATTGGTTTTATTTTAATTTAATTATTTATTCTTAAAGTGAATATATAACTAAATATTCTGTGAATATTTCAAGCATCTACCTGTTGCCGTTATCAATATCGAGCAAAAACGAGCAAAAAAATCACGTTTGTTGTATGGGAGCCCCCTTCAATATTTATTTTATTCTATTTTTTAGTATTTGTTGTTATAGCGGCAACAGAAATACATCATCTGTGAAAATTTTAACTGTCTAACTATCACGGTTCATGAGATACAGCCTGGTGACAGACGGACGGACGGACGGACGGATAGCGGAGTCTCAGTAATAGGGTTCCGTTTTACCCTATGGGTACGGAACCCTAAAAAGGCCAACTTGTTGGCACTGAGTTGTTGATACCCTGATTTGGAAAATTTCAAATCGGGACATTTTTGAAACTGTCAAATCAGTACAAATTAATACACTGCATAGAAATAATTAAAACTTTTGCATACTTAGTTTAAATAAAAATTAGAATACCTTTAAGATTACAATAATAGATTCGTCGGGTTAGTGTAATTTTGACACGCTGCAATTTTGTAATTAGTGTATGTTTCCCATTACCATAACCATAGTGAAAAAAGAAATTGAAATTGCCTATGGTGTTATTTGACAGATAATGGCAACAACAACTGTTTTCACGCACGGGTGTTTATAGTCTGCTGCTTAAGTCCTAATTAAAATACGTTTTATCATATGGAAGTCGCATCAAAATTCACACGACTCGATAATATGCGCGCGTGTGTTATATAAGAATTAACCACATCCTCAAATATTTATCATTTTACGACTCTAACTGCGAAAGGGTTATAAATAAAGTTTTAAATTTAAACCTCCTTAAAAAGTTGTTTTTGCTTTAAAATATGTTCAGAGTTCGGTTCGCTTTACGACCCATTGTTCTATGTTGGTATATTACAATTTTTCACTAAATTATACACCGCATATAATATTAAAAGCGGTATTTACGGTGCCTTGGTCTGATTTAAGTACGACTATAACCTTTGATGGGGTGTAGTGTAAATGAATTTACTAGGCAAGGTGCTTTGGGTAAATCCCACATATTTTTCTATAAAATCTCTTCATACCTTTTCTAGCATCTCGAGTACATACGTTTGGTTTGTGAGGGTCTGACGGATGTCGCTCCATGTCAAAATCAGCATCTTCGTCAAATCCTTAGGTTTAAATAGGAATGCGGTAAGGTATGTTTTTTTTTTAAATAGTAGTCATATCCACAGGCTCTTTGGCCCGTGCCTTTGTTTGTTTGTCAGATTGTTAGTTTTTAGGGTTCCGTACCCAAAGGGTAAAACGGAACCCTATTACTGAGTCCGCTGTCCGTCCGTCCGTCCGTCTGTCACCAGGCTGTATCTCATGAACGGTGATAGTTAGACAGTTGAAATTTTCACAGATGATATATTTCTGTTGCCGCTATTACAACAAATACTAAAAAATAGAATAAAATGAATATTTAACGGGGCTCCCATACAACAAACGTGATTTTTTTGCTCATTTTTGCTCGATATTGATAACGGCAACAGGTAGACGCTTGAAATATTCACAGAATATTTAGTTATATATTCACTTTAAGAATAAATAATTAAACCAAAATAAAACAAATATTTAAGGGGGGCTCCCATACAACAAACGTGATTTTTTTGTCGTTTTTATAGATAATGGTACGAACCCTTCGTGCGCGAGTCCGACTCGCACTTGGCCGATTTTTATTATCGCTCCGCAAGTGCGATTACAATAAGTGCCTTAAGACAGGGTTATTTTTTTTTTGTTTCTTCCGGAAAGGAAGGGAGATGGCATCCCGGAGCCTTGCCATGACGCTCTTCCCCTCTCTCAGCCTACTGGTTTGGGAGGAGGAGGGACCGCTCTCTGGGTCTTCGGAGCTTTGGGTCAACTTTTTGATGACCTTCTCGTCTCTCGCCCTCATCGCCATCTTAAGGTTGGTAATAGGTATGTTTGTCACCGTCGGGTAACAAACAAACATATATAGCACGCCTGACGCTATAGTAACTAGTTACTATCAGGCAGGCTATACGCTTGCGGTAATTTAATGGTATAAACAAGATTAAGTATGGGCTTGCGCACTTGTATTCTTCTTCAATGGAACAACAGACTTTGCAGTTGAAAAAAATATTCTCCCATAGGTTTATCCCAAGCTACATTGATCAGGCCACAACAGTAATCTCAAAAAAACTTGACCATGTCTGTGGTCTGGATGTTTTCAGAATGTGCGCATTAAAGCAGCCCGACTGGGGAAGTACCTCCATCTTACAGAAAACCGAAGTCAAATAACAATTCCCTGGAGGCTTGTTGTGTTCCTGAGGGGAATAGGGTATATCAGTGAGATTGTAAGGAGTTGCTGTGTCAGAGGCACGGGTGAAAGCGCGCGAGAAAAAATTCCTGTGTCTAAATTTAATAATAGGCTACGATAATCATATTACATCAGATACGGCCTACCTAATGTAAAGCGGTTACCGTAGCTTATGAACACTTGCAACACATTAAGTATCACTCACACAATGACACCTCTGCTGCTAACACAGCAGCTTACTGGCGACCTCACTCGTCGGAACACAACAACCCCCCCCTAGTTTTAGCTGCCGTTTTCTGTGACGTGAAGACACTTTCCCAGACGGGCTGTTTAGATGCGTACAGACATGTTCATGCACACAAATGCTTGTCCTGCATGGGAATCGAACTCACGAGCATTGGTGTCAAAGCAGCGTTATTAAATACAGCGCCACAGAGCTCGTCATATGTACAATGTATTAAAAAACCTCGTTATTTGAGTATACTATTTGTAAAACATATTGTTAATTACTTTCTCATATACAGCGCATGTATTCTAATTCTTCTGTTAAACATCATTGTATGATCGTCAAGTCATGCTATGATGTAATTATTTCGCCAATATTAAATTCTAAATGAACAGAAATCGAATATCACCTTTTTACGACTTGTTTTGTTATTCAACTTCGGGAGGCATACAAGCATACGGCCCATTTGATGTAAAGCGGGTACGGTAGCCTATTAATGCTTGCGATATATTAATTATCACTCGCGCGATGCCTCCTCTGCTGCTTGCACGGCAACTAGCAATTCCTTAAGAGCTTACTGGTGACCTCACTCACACGCAGGAACACAACCCTCTAGGGAGTTGTTATTTGGCTGCGGTTTTCTGTGAGGTGGAGGTACTTCCTCAGGCAGGCTGCTTTGATGCGCCCTACCTCTCTTAAAACATCCAGACCAAGACAAACAGACATGTTCATGCACACAAATGTTTGTCTTGTGTGAGAATCGAAGTCAAAGTAGCGTTATTCACAACTGAGCCACCGAGCTCGTCGAACGTCGAACATGTGGAGTAGTGTTAAAGAACATGTGGAGTTGTGGTAAAGAACGGTAAGTGACTATGCAAAATCATTTGATCGGTCCTCCATAAGTTGTTTCCTTCAAGTTAGGTACCTATGGCGGCGGTCTCCTTAAGACACGCCGTCATTTTCTAAGCGTATGCTCTATAATTAACCGAGTGACGCTTGCGCCGCCCCGCATCCCCTGGGGCGATCGCCTCCGATGAAGCCTTTAAAGCCTTCCCGGCTAAAGGCATCCCTAGGCGGTGTTTAGTCAGTAGGAGTGTGACATAACTCGTTCGGCCGTCTGAAAGGGTACTCATGAGAGTTCACCGCCTGCCTCCCATCGGGTCCCGGAGGGTGCCCCTCGCGGAAGAATGGATGGAATGTTAGTCCTTCTTGTGTGGGTCTTCATTTTCAGTTTTTCAAACAAAAAAAAAATCTCGTCGTTTACGTCGAGAATAAAAACAAAAAGAATTCACTACAGTACAGCTAAAATAACACTTAAGTAACACATGGTAGAAATAAAAATTTACTAATTTTGTGTATCATTATGCGTACAATAACATGCACGTGCACGCAAGTATTAATAAAGCAAAACAATAATTCTGTCAGTACAGTAATTGACTTCGGAAATCATTACTGTGCATTATTAATTGAAAACGCAAGCCCATACTTTGGGCAACACAAATAAATATTGTGCTTTGGGGTGCGCGTACGTACCGTGAAATTGGGGATTGTTGTAATTTGCGCAATATGGCTAATGATATGTGTAACCAATATCAAATGACAGGTTGCAATACCATTTTGATAATATTTGTTATTCTTTTACTAGTTTAACTTTACTGTTTAGGTTTTATAATTACATGTAGGTACTGCTGCCACTGCACGCTTCGTTGGTTCGTGCATGTAGTAAAAATGTAAGAGGATATAATGACGAAACAAATATAAATATACAACGCGAAAGTAGATGTATACGTAGGAGATGCTTCTCTTTTCGCTTCTCGCGCCGGGGATTTCACTCGTGCTGAACTTACAGTCACAGAAAGTGTTCAAATTATGTCTGATACATTCACATACTGTGCCGACGTTATTATGGGCCGAAAAGCTATAGTTAATAAGAGACATTGTGACTGGTGGAATGATACGCTTGTCAGGCTGCGTAGGAGTCTCCGCTGTGCCCGACGTAAGATTTCTAAATTAAGAAAACGTAAAATCGAAGGAGAGCCATACCAAACTGCTCTGAGTAACTTGCGTATTGCTAGATCTCACTATCGCGCCGCCATCGAAAAATCTAAGGGTAATTTGCTAAAACGAATAGTAGAAAGATTAAATTGTGAGGGACCGTGGTCTCCCCTGTATCACGAATTTAAGGCAAATAGGCGCATTGATCAGGCCTTTGTTTCTAATATTAAACTTGATAATACCCACACCCTCGGTATAGAGGAGACTACTGATGCACTTTTGCATGCTTTAATTCCGGATGATTGCCCTGATAATGATAGTGACTACCATCGCGAGGTGAGGGCCGCGGTAGATCTGTGCCCTGCCACTCCAATGTCAACTGTGGTGTCAATGGACGAATTTCTACATGTTGTAAAAACATTACCAACAAATAAAGCTTCTGGTGATGATAAAATCTCAAACAAAATGATCAAGGAAGCTTGTAAAGTAGCCGCGGAACCTATTTTAAAGGTATTAAACCGGTGTATTGTAGAAGGCAACTTTCCTAGCGTTTTGCGTAGTGGTGTTATAAAGATAATACCAAAAAGCGGTGATAAGCAACCCGACGATCCGAAGTCTTATCGCCCTATTACCCTACTGCCATCGTTGGGTAAATTACTTGAACGTTTAATTGTACCACGTCTGTTGCCCGGTGGCCCTCAATTTCATAAAAATCAATTCGGCTTTACCACCGGCAAGTCTACTGTTGATGCGGCACTCGTAGTGCGTAAAATTGTGGAACTCTCGGTTAGTAAATACGTTGTAGGTATTTTCTTAGACATTTCAGGTGCCTTCGATAATGCTTGGTGGCCAATGTTGTTGCTGAAACTAAAGGCGAGAGGTTGCCATAGCAACATATACTCCCTTATTCGATCGTACTTTTTTAATGGTACAACTAAATTAACATTTGGGCATTATGCTGCTTCGAAGGTGCTTACGCAGGGCTGTCCTCAGGGTTCGGTGTTAGGGCCGTATCTTTGGAATATCGGTTTTGATGACTTTCTTAGCCTACCCTTACCGGAAGGGTGTTCGTTAACTGGCTACGCCGATGACGGCCTCTTATTAATAAAAGCTAATTCCAGATCAAGTATAGAAAAACTAGCCATTACTTGCCTTGGCCTCATTTCAGACTGGGGTTATCGTAACCGTCTCGATTTCGCACCTCACAAAACATATCAGCTCTTGCTTAAGGGAAATTTGCAGGTTCCGCCGCGATTCCACTTCAATGGAGTATCAGTTGCAAATAAAAACTCGGTTTGTTACTTGGAATTACTGTTAGACAAAGGTTTTAATTACATTGAACACATAAAGCAGGTTGGAGAAAAAGCCAAAAAGAACTTTTATGCGTTAACTCGAATTTCCACCTCGACCTGGGGCTTAACTTTTAAAACGTTAAAAATTATTTACACAGCCACATATTTAGGATGTATTACGTACGGTTCACCTGCATGGGCTGATAGGGCTACCATAGGTGCTGCGCGTCGTAAGTTGCTGCAAAGTCAGCGGCTCGCTTTAATATTCTTATGTAAATCGTATAGAACTGTGAGTACCGAGGCACTACCAGTGCTGGCAGGCGTATTACCAGTTGACTTAGAAATTCTACGCCGGGCTTCAATGTACTACACCTCTAAAAACATACACCCTGACTTTCTAAAACGCCGCGATATTGACAAAATTCTTAGATTGTTCAAACCAATTGACGAGGTATTTGAAACTTTACTGTCTGAATGGCAAGAAAGATGGGAAACTTCTACTAAAGGACGCCACTTGTATCTGTTCTTTCAATCAGTGCGAGACAGATTAAGTAAAGAGTGGTTAGAAGTCGATCATCCTGTTGCGCAATTTTTAACAGGGCATGGAAACTTTAGGGCAAAGCTCTTTTCATTTAGACTTGTGTCATCGCCTTTATGTGAGTGTTCTACGACAAATCATGAATTCGAGCAAACAGCACATCATGTTCTCTGGGTGCGATCTCTGGCAACGGGAGCGGGACGATATGTTAAATTCCTTGCGTGTCACATCCGGGGTAGTATACTATTCTGATTTGGTGGCAACAAGGGAGAACTACCAGGCGTTTAGGCGGTTCTGCAATCTATATTATTGGAATCGATGTGTTAGGTAACAACTCACTGTTTAGGTCCCAATAGTGTTAGATATTTGATTATCCGTGGTGCACGGCAGTTGAGCTTCACTTGACTAGCCATCTCTTTGAGGTTTTAAATGCCTTATTTGTCATATTGCTGTCTCTCACTTTGCCAAGAGGGGAAGTCAATTCTAAAACTTCCTACTCCTACAAATTTCTTCTGATTAAATTCGTTTGTGAGTTCCAAGGCAGCTGTAGTTTAACCCCCGGGACGGCAATGGACTTCACTGTTCATTGCCTTTTTTGTGGTCGCCGCTGTTAATTCTGGCTACACAGGAGACACAGTGGTGGGTATGAGTGGTGGGCCTGTCCCGTAAAAAAAAAAAAAAAAAAAGGTAATCATTTCTATGAGTCAGAAAGAGACACGTAACTATTAAATGTTGCGTATTTCATAAATCCGAAAGAGATAGAATGATCTGTCAAAAGTTGCTTAACAAAATGGACGCAGTATAGGTGATTTTTAGTCATTGTCTAGACTAGGGACAGGCAGTAACCATTATATAATGTACACAACGTTTTGTAAACTTCTTAAATAAACAAGTGGAACCGACGTCATTGAAATCAGAGCGCCACTTCAATTAACTTGGTACCTTGGTACTTTTTTAATTAAAAAGTTTGTCATAACTTTTTGTTTATCAATAGGTACATCTTCATCGTATCTATAGCAAATCTTCACTAAAAAATAATCATGAAAATCAGTTCACAATGGACGAAAGTATCAGGTCGATTAATACACACTGGTGAATTTGGTTTTTTAAGACTTTTTTTGTAAGCGGTTAAAAACTAGACAAGGTGACATTTTGGTTAATGACAAATTGCAAATACAGTAACACTTTTAAGGTGTATAAGAATTAAACATTTTTAAATTATTTGAGCTAAAAACTTAATCGGGGTTAAGATCTTCGTAGGACACCCATGGTAACGAAATTGTTTGAAGATAATTGAATTGAAATCAGAATTTTGTTTATTTTTTTGTTTAAAATAAGTTAAGAATACCTTGTGCACATATGTACCTACACATTAAAAATACTTTAAAAGCCTTGTGTCTCATTTAAGATTTGGATTCCTTTAGAATTAATTGTCATCTGCATTCACGTAATTAATAAAAGTATAAATTGAATATTTCGCAAACATAATTTAATTTAATATTTGAAAAATGCTACATTATGCTACGCGAAAGTGCTTGACACATTTTATTAGCTTAATAAGTAGCATTTTAAGTACACCATATCTATACAGATAAATAAAATTGGAGTGTCTGTTTGTAATATTAAAATAACCGCTTTTTACTAAATGCATATGGATATATACACGGTACATATACCAAAATGAATATTTTTACAACTTTTGTCTGTCTGTCTGTTTGTTCCGGCTAATCTCTGAAACGACTGGACCGATTTTGACGGGACTTTTACTGGCAGATAGCTGATGTAATAAGGAGTAACTTAGGCTACCTTTATTTTAGAAATTTTATTTATTTTTATTAATATAAATAAATAATTAAAAAAAACTATTCCGCGCGGACGAAGTCGCGGGCACAGCTAGTACTACAATAAAATCATACCAGTATTCGTAATAATTGTATGAAAGTCATAAACATTTTATTGTGGATAAGCAGTTTAAGAGAGGTAGCGTGCATAGCAGCCAATCTGGGTAAGTCGCTTCACCTCACAGAAAATCGCAGCAAATAACAACTCCCTATAGGGTTGTTGCTTTCCTGCGAGGGAGTGAGGTTACCAGCATTCGCTGCTGATTTGGCATCGCGTGAGCGATACTTACCTAATATATTGCATGTGTTCATAGGTTTTGGTAACCATTTTACATCAAATAATTGACTAGAACACTTAGATAACATAAACTCGGCTGGTATATGTATACTCGTTTAATGGACTATTTTTTTCTAAGACGATTCGGAAACTTCTCTAATTGTCAGTTTATTTAAGTGTCAATTTATTTATTATAATTAATATATATAAATATTATAGAATCTTTTTTTACATTAGTCATCAATGATACCCTCATTTAAATACTAATCCTTAAAAGATATCTCATAGCTCCGATAAGTGAGAAGGGTGCCGAAATATAAACAAATGCAATTCAGTCATTACTCATTAGTCTCTTCTACGTCAGAGTGCAAGGAGAGTACAATAGTCAAGGATATGAGGTATTTGCAGTGACCGTGAGGTACCAGAGGGAGACTTTGTACAAAAGTCGTCTGCGTGGGTACCTCTGTCTCACCTATTTCTACCGCCAAACAGCTATATTTATATAGCTGTGTTCCGGTTTGCAGGGTGAGATATGCACTGAAAAAAAAACTACAATATTTTAATGACACTTCTTAATTGTATAGTTTTTAGTGTAACAGCCAAACAAAAATTGAGATCTGACTCAGACCTCAATTTATTGTTTGGCTGTTACACTAAAAACTATAGAATAAAGAGTCTGATCAATAATATTATTACATATTACATGCATTAACTAGATGCGTGGTTATAAACTTGAGCTTGCTGCCAGTTGCTGCTGTTATTATAGTTGTTAGACCATTGAGAACTATCTATTCGCGGAGATATGCTAGTCTAAATTCGAGAGAATTGGTTAATAAATCGTAAATTATGTTGTAACGGTCTATTCAAAAACAAAAAAAAAAATATCGATATTATAATTGTAACTAAAACAAATAATTCTTTATTCAAAAATTAAATAAAACAAATTAATGAAATTTCTATCACAATATTTTCGGATTCGCTTAACATTGTTTAATACATCGTAAATTTTGTTGTAATGGTTAATTAAAAAACTAAAATGTATGGATATAATTTTTTACTGAAACAATTAATACTTTATATAAAAAAATATTAAAATTGAATACTTTCAAACTATGAATAAAATGTGTACCTACTACTTATTACACTTCAATTGAATCGTTCATTGAAGAGTTCTCTTGAGGAACAGAACATGAACTTATTAGTTTGGAAAATAGGATATAGTTCACCCTGGAACCATTACTTCATAAACATAGAATAACTCTCGGATTTATAAGAATCGTTTCAATTAGTCAACCCAACAAAGTGTCATTTCTAACATTACGACTTTAGAGTGTCAATTCTTAAGTCTTGGTAATAGAGTTGAATTTTGCAAAGCAATTGTTACATCGGACTACAAGCTCAATTGTATCACATTTGTCCCACAATTAATGTTAAAATGTTATATGCCGTGCCGTAAAGTTCCGATTATTGGCAATAAATCCTAAATGCAGTAACTATGCAAAATTATTCTCATTCATCTCATAGAGGGCTCGTAAAATTAGCGGAAATGGTCACAAAGAGTACTTACACCGCACCGCAGCACACTTTCCGGTACAGTCGGTGAGACAACTGAAAAGAAAATAACAATAACGATAGTTTTTTTCTATATTTGTTTAAGGACTAATTTTTTTTTTACATTTTCGTTTGTCATTAATCATTATGCTGCGTGATCAGTTATGATACCCTATTATAAAAATACAAATCCCTAAAAGATATCCCTTAGCTCCGATAAGTGAGAAGGGTGCTAACGAAATATAAACAAATACAATTCAGACATTAGTCTCTTCTACGTCAGAGTGCAAGGAGAGTACAATAGTCAAGGATATGAGGTATTTGCAGTGACCGTGAGGTACCAGAGGAAGAGTTTGTACAAAAGTCATCTGCGTGGGTGCCTCTGTCTCACTTATTTCTACCGCCAAGCAGCTATATTTATATAGCTGTGTTCCGGTTTGAAAGGTGAGATATGGCAGAGAAATTACTGGGTTGTGACGAAACAGCCTTAGGTCACAAAATTGGCGGCGCGCGAGTAACATCCACCTGGTGTTGCGAGCGTCAATATGCTGGGGTGACCACATACAATCTAATGCGGGCTGCATGCTTGTTTGCCAATCTAGTTGTGTAAAAAAGTGACCAATAAGACTCCGTTGAAAGTGCCAACACGTCTCCGACTCCGGCAATAGACTTACCGGCTGATGCATATCAGGAGAATTATATAAATTGAAGCTGAGTTAGCTATGATTTGGTACCGAGCAGGATGTTTGGACAGTAGGCTACTTCTGCTAAAAATCTGGAACTGCTCTTTACAAGCTCAGTGGTGGATGGTTAGTAACGTTCCTGAATTATATTCTCACACCAGACATATATTTGTGTGTATATGTCAGTTTGTCTTGTTTTGGGTGTTTTTAAAGCAGTCTGTCTGGGGCCTATATCTCACAAAAATCGCAGCCAAAATAACAAACCCCTGGAGTGTTGTTGTGTTTCTGCGAGTGAGAGGGGCCACCAGTAAGCTGTTGTCTTAGCAGAGGAGGCACTGCGCGATTGATACTTAATGTATTGCAAGCGTTCATAGGCTACAGTTCATAGGCGCTCCTGTCAGATCGCGAAACGTCAAAATGTACGCATATTGACATACGCCGCGCAGCAGTGCAGTTTTTATTTGATATACTGTTGGGAGGCATGCAAGCATATGGTTCACCTGATGTAAAGCGGTTACCGTAGCCTATGAACGCCTGTAATACATTAAGTATCACTCACGCGATGACTCCCCTGCCAGCAATTCCTTAGGAGCTTGCTGGTGACCTCACTCACATGCAGGAACACAACAACCCTCAAGGGAGTTCTCATTTGGCTGCGGTTTTCTGTGAGGTGGAGGTAATTGGTGCCAGTGCACTGTTTTGATGCGCCCTACCTCTCTTTACCTAAAATACTCTTATTTAAACATGCATAATTATAGGCGTATATATTTCGGTGGTAACTCGTCTACAGAACTCGACTACTACCAACTTTACTGACAAGTTGAAGTTATACATTATCAAAACACAATTTTAAGTACCTACCTCGAAATATTATAGTTGTTTTTATTATTAAGCTTATTAATAAACTTAGTAGTATTTAAGAATTTTTAGAAACATATAAATGGTTATTACCTAACAGTGGGACGATATTGAGTATCGGATTTCATCTGTTAAACATTGTCAATCCTATACTATTAGACAACCAGACACCTATTATTACACTGAATTAAACCAATCTGGCTCTGAAAGTTCGATGGCGGCGTTTAGCGTGTGTATTATAACCAGATACTCAAGTTAAGAACGTTGACCGTAGCCTGCCTATGCCATGCCATGGGTTTACTTGCCTCGAGCTTCTCGGAGGGCACGTTAAGCTAGGTCAGTGACCTTCGAGCAGCTTGAAAACACTGGCCTTCGCCAATCTGCAGTCGAGCAACGTGGTGGAGTATGCTCTAAATCCCTTCGGTTGAAGAGAGATCCGTATCCCTACAGTGGGATGAATTAGGGTTGGTTAAGGTTGGTTGGTAAACAAATCTGGCAGTTATGTCATAGTAAAAGTTTAAAAATCAAATGTTTTCACAATAAATCGGTTAATCGATCTTGAATAGTCGAATATTTCGCGAGTGAAACAGCTTATCAGTTTAGTGTGCGAATGTACATTATTTTTACCTGTAAACTGTGTCGGAAGTGCTGGTGTATTGTCTCACGCCCCCAGCTCGGCGATCTGCACACTAATGTCTCTGAATGTGTCTTTTTTGTCAACCAGTTTTTGCGCAGGTTATCGACTTTTGCTTCCCGTGCAGAGATGTGAGAAATAAATTTAATTTTATTGCTTAAAAAGTAAATAGTCTAAGCGGACCACAAAACCATCATGCCACCGGTAAGTGACAGCGATGTTCTTACCGGTGGCATGATGGTTTTGTGGTCCGGAGTGAACCAGGACGATTTTCCCAGCGCGGGCGTAAGTGCACGACACTTATATCGGTGATCCTGCTGAGCTGGACATAAAGTTACTACCCTTTGGTACTTACCCTTTTCAGTCTACCACAAACGAATAAACTACTGGACGCTTATATACACCCTTTACTTACCAAACCTCAGAGTTTTAGCGCATATAAATCTAATCGATTCGCGATGACTTTCTAGTGCTAGGATGGTAATAAAGCTGAGACACGATGTTGATCCGGCTGCTAGTCAAGAAGAGCTGCGTGCACTTCATCCCCCGGATTTGTTGCAGTTACTTCAGTGTTAAAATAAAATAGTTCTATTGGTTCTCCAGCCAGCTGTTTTCGAGGGAGTTTTACAGTCCAAACAGTGCTCTAGTCGTTTTGCTCCAAAATGTACAGATGAAGTTGGCATTAATTCTAAAAATGTACTCCAAATAAATAAAATCTACACGTACTTATTTCATTTATTAACTGTATATCAATAAAATAAAATTAGTAATTAAATTTTTTGTTGTTTGTCTGTATGTTTGTCGATCCATCCTTTTATTATGCATCACGTAAAGCTACTGCACGAATGTTGATGAAATTTTACATGGTTTTATATATCAGACAGTGATAGCCCATTGGATAAAGAACTGGTCTCCAGTTCGAATCCTGGCATACCATTAAATTTGTATTTTCGAATTTATGTACATATTTTACCAGAGGGAGATTATGTACAAAAGGCGTCTGCGCAAAGGTGAGACAGAGGTACCCAACCTCTGTCTCACCTATTCTACCGCCAAGCAGCTATATTTACGAGTATATAGCCGTGTTCCAGTTTGAAGGGTGAGATATGGCAGTGAAATTACTGGGTACTGTGACGAAACAGCCTTAGGTCACAAGATTGGCAGCGCGCGAGTAACATCCCCGTGGTGTTGCAAGTGTCAATAGGGTGCGGTGACCGCTTACCATCTAATGCGGGCCGCATGCTTGTTTGCCAATTTAGTTGTATAAAAAAATGCAATGGACACTTACCCAACGGGAAAAATCGTCACGTCTCGGAAATTATATTTCTTTTTTTTTTATATTGGCTCAGCATAGTGGCTCCTATTCGCCTGTTGGTAAGCGAAAAGGGGAGCCCAAATTGCAGCGGCAACTGACAAAGGACTACGGTGTCCTGTCAACTGTCAGTTGACGCTACCATGCTGGCCCGCAAGGTGCTTCTTCACGCTTCGTTTGAAGGATCCCATGTTGTAGGAAGGAGGAAACACATGTGCAGGCAAGGCGTTCCACTTTTTAATAGTTCGACAGAGATAGGAGTTGCTGAACTTTTTAGTACGAGAACAAATGTCCTCAACAGTGGAATGATGACATCGCATGCCTGCACGTGTGGTTCTATGACGGAAGGGTGAGGGTGGGATAAGGGAAAATAGTTCTTCAGAGCACTCACCATGGTACAGGCGGTAAAATGTACTTAGGGAGCCTATGTCCCTACGACGTTGCAGAGGTTCTAGGTATTTTGTGACCTCTTCGTCGTCGATTATGCGGATAGCCCGTCGCTGTAACCTATCGAGAGCCTCGAGAAGATACTATGCGGAGCCGTCCCAGAGATGCGAGCAATACTCCACGCAGGCCCGTACTTGAGTCTTATAAAGAAGACAAAGTTGGTCCGGCGTTAAGAACCGGCGCACCCTGTTCAGGACTCCGAGTTTCTTTGAAGCTGTTAAAATGAGGCTCTCGATGTAATTTCGTTGGTTTAGGTCGCAACGAATATCCATGCCTAGCATATTCAGGCTAACGCGCATATTGAGGGTAGCGCCCTGAAGACTGGGAGTGGGGTGAAATGGGGACATTTTTGTTGTGAACGCGCACACCTGAGTTTTCTTGGCATTAAACTCAACCAGGTTATTGGAACCCCATTTACTAACGAGGTCCAAAACCCGATTAAGCTCAACGACAAGACTCTCACGCCTCTCACCGATTTCTGCCCGACTAGCACTAGGCCGCCCGAAATATCGCCCATGGACCGTACTGTCATCTGCATAGCAGTGAATATTACCAAGTGGCAGCATGTCATTGATATGCAGAAGAAAGAGGGTGGGCGATAGGACGGAGCCCTGTGGGACACCCGCATTCACTGACATGAACCACGAAGCGCGTCCATCTACAAGGACGCGGATTCTACGCTCATGCAGGAAGCCAGCAATCCACTTACAAAGCTGGAGGGGCAGACCGTATGCCGGAAGTTTGGAGAGAAGTGCTTTATGCCAAACCCGATCAAATGCCTTGGCGATATCTAGGCTGACTGCCATAGATTCACCATGTTTATCAATTGCCTCCCCCCAGAGGTGCGTCACATACGCTAGAAGATCACCCGTCGATCGTTTCGGTCTAAAGCCATATTGACGATCGTTAATTAAGGAGTGATCTTCTAGGTAACGGATCAACTGATTGTTAAGGATCCGTTCCATGACTTTGCACAACACTGAAGTTACGGCAATGGGGCGGTAATTTGATGAGTCCGAACGGTCTCCCTTTTTGGGTACCGGCTGCACATTAGCCTCTCTCCAAGCCTCCAGAACACAACCGGTCGAGTACGAGAGACGAAAGAGGCGCGTCAACACCGGGGACAACTCCGCTGCACATTTTTTCAGAACAATCGCTGGGATACCATCAGGACCACTGGCTTTACGGGCAACGAGTGACTGTAACTCAAAACGGACATAACGCTGTCTGATGTGAATTTCTAGCATAACGGAACCACAGGAGGGTATCGATGGTGGTTGCGTGCTACAGTCATCGATCCGGGAGTTAGCCGCAAAGAGACTGGCCATAAGATCGGCTTTCTCCTGCGGCTGATGTGCCAGTGAGCCATCAGGGCATCTCAGCGGAGGCAGCGAGGGCTGGCAGAAGTTGGCCTGTACGGCTTTAGCTAGTCGCCAGTAATTACGCGATCCAGTAGGGTGCGCCACTAGTTCCGTGATACGTTCAAAAGACATGCGACCTAACCTAAGAAAGGGCCAGTTTTCCCTCTGGCTTGTGAAAGTCTGACGGTAGATGCTGCGTAAAAAAATCAGTATCTTTGCAGTATCCTTAGGTAACGGACCCTAATAGATTAGAAACGGGATAACCCTGAAAAGAAGAAGAAGATTTAAAATAGTTGTATAATCTTATAAAAAAAACTGGACACTGAGACGAGGTAATGTTCATAACTTGAGCAACATGTTCAAATAACCATACTCTACACCTTGCTTATAATAAACATAAATAGTATAGTGATAGTATAGTAACGTAGTCCAGGGAATCACTTAGAGAACTATTCAAAGAAATAAATATCCTCACGGTTACCTGTCATTTATGAGAACATAATGTATGCTCGTAAAAATATAAAATCGTTTTTAAAATGTAGTGAAAATCTTAGAAGCAGGAATAGATTGCGCATGCCTGTACATCGGCTTGCTAAGACTAATAGATCTTGTCTTGTAAATTGTATACGATTCTATAATAAATTACCTGAAACAGTTCTGTCCGTGCCTGACAATATGTTCAAAAGGCAAATCAAAAATACTCTATGTAAGAAATGTTATTATATAATTGATGAATATGTAACTGACAGACGAGTAACTAATCAACAAGTGCGGAGTAAATACTGATTTTATTAGGAATACATGAACCCTTTATGTAGTGGGTTTTAATAATAATAATTAAAAGAAATTAGGTCACAATATCAAATGGCATGGTATACTGTTACTATAAACAATGTCAGTATTTGGGTAGATATCAGTTCATATAACAAGTGTTTTGTTACAATAAAATGAATACAGTCCTTATAAGGCATACACGTGTTTGATATCCTATTACTATGTTTATTCTTATGTGTACCTACTTATTGGTACCTCTCACTACACCACAGATGTATGGAAATGATTCAGCACATGAATTAATATAACTTTAATTGTACCACTTGATGTCACTATATGTACACTCATATCATTATATTTATTGTAATATGTATAAGATGATTTGGAAAAATCGGCCAAGTGCGAGTCGTACTCGCGCACGAAGGGTTCCGTACAATTATCTATAAAAACAGCAAAAAAAAAAAAACACGTTTGTTGTATGGGAGCCCCCCTTAATTATTTTTTTATATTAATGTAATTAATTATTCTTAAAGTGAATATATAACTAAATATTCTGTGAATATTTCAAGCGTCTACCTGTTACCTTTATCAATAACGAGCAAAAATGAGCAAAAAAATCACGTTTGTTGTATGGGAGCCCCCTTAAATATTTATTTTATTCCATTTTTTAGTATTTGTTGTTATAACGGCAACAGAAATACATCATCTGTGAAAATTTCAACTATCTAACTATCACGGTTCATGAGATACAGCCTGGTGACAGACGGACGGACGGACGGACAGCGGAGCCTCAGTAATAGGGTTCCGTTTTACCCTTAGGGTACGGAACCCTAAAAAAGACCTATATTGGCAAGTTTCTTTTGGCATTTCTTCTTCGACAATCGTCATTTGAAATACTGGCAAATAAAAAAGAGAAAAACTTAAAAAAATAATAAGATATAATATTGAAAATGTAAGACGTGTCTAAGTGCCCGTGAGGGTCTAAAGGTAAATAAAGAATTTTTATCTTTATCTTTTAGTAGTAAGTCAAACACATTTTACACAGCCTAAGAGCAGTGGAACTTATACAGCTTATAGGAAATGTGATCCGACATGTTCAACTGTTTTTATCGCTTGAGAATCGGAGAGGCGTACATCCGTAACTAGGTAAGACAGTTGATTGTCTTGCCTAGTTTCGGATGTACGCCTCCCTGATTGTTGCAAACATCTAATACCATGTAATAACAGATACTTATTTTTTTAGTAATGCAAGAGTCAAAACATAAGGATTTTTTTATAGAACGTCGGGAGGCATACATACATACGGCCCATCTGATGTAAAGTGGTTACAGTAGCCTATGAACGTAAGTATCTCTCACGCGATGCTACCTCTGCTGCTAAAACAGGAACGTCTTAGGAGCTTACTGATGATCTCACTCACACGCAGGAACACAACCCTCGAGGAAGTTGTTACTTGGCTGCAGTTTTCTGTGAGGTGGAGATATTCACCTAGATGAGCTGCTTTGATGCGGCCTACTTCTCTTATTAATAACGGTGCTAGTAGGATGTCGTGAGAGTGTTCTGACAAGTAGAGCGGCTGCACATCAACGGCGTTGAGCCATATTTAACGCTGCCAAGATAAAGAAGAAGAAGGGCATGCCAAAATTCACTGTCTGTTTTCTGTCAAGTGCAATCGCCCCGATAACAGAACAATAACGACAAGACCAAAAAAAATGACAGCCTACCCACCGCCACACAGAGGATCCTAGTTCCCAGTTTATCATCACCATTTATTCCAATCACTGTCACAAGTCTTTCGATGCCACCCAAAAACTGCCTGCCCTTGGAGAAAGTATACTCCTGGTCCTCTTCATAGCTTAATTTACATCCTAGAATTATATATTTCATTTCATTTTTTACACATTTTCGTTGCGACTTTGAACCAAAGTTAGGGGGTAAAAGTAAAGAAAATTAGAGGTAAGAATTTGCTGACAAATATACTGCCTGTGAAAATATACTGTGAGTTGTCTGTTTCCTCTTTACACAAATCAGGATTTGAATTTGTTGTATGTTTTTGTTATTTATTCATTTTCAAGATAACTAAATAAAGGGTGCCCATTTTTAAGAGAGATAATGCGCTTTATAATAGCTCACATGGCGAAGTATCTCAACCCCCAACATCATAGAAAACCACGGTGAAATAACAACTTCTTGGAGAATAGTTGTGTTCCTGCGTGTAAGTGAGGTCACTAAGCTACGAGTAAGTTGCTGTGTTAGCAGCAGAGGTGGTATCGCGCGATATTTAATCTATTGCAAGCGTTCATAGGCTACCGCTTTACATGAGGCGGGCCGTATACTTGTATGCTTCTTGACGTTGTATAAAAATCTTACTAAGGCTCGATAGAACGTCCACCCATCAGTCACAAAAGATATAGGTAATATCTTTTAAACCGTGATAAGTTCACATTTGGAATTTTCACAGAGCGTGTATTAACATAAATAATAATACGTACAATAATCATGTTCTTTACGCCGTTTTAAGCAGAGATTGCGATGTCAGTAGTCTTTGTTTGTTTATCGAAATTGGTTTCGATTAGAGATTGCGATGTCAGTAGTCTTTGTTTGTTTATCGAAATTGGTTTCGATTTCACTACGGCAAAGGAAACATAGAAACGTGGATTTTGACTATTTTTGTTAGATAAAATCCTTATTTTCTAATCACGAATGATATACATTATCCTACTACAAAAATAGTATTATCCTACTTACTTGTACGCATGCGTAGATCACGTGCGATTGTTATAATTAGTCCGCAGGTGCTCATCGGATAGACTTCCTTTGCAAACTCGTTCCAAGAACTTTTTATAAACCCTGTTTATTGCTTCGATAAACTCACTCCCGTTATTTTTTATTTTGTTACGGTATGTTTCTTTGAGTATGTATTTCACGTCATGTCCCTTAGTCTGCGGGGTAGGCAGAGAGAATCGAGCGCCATAAGACGCGGTCCATACCCACCTCACAATCTTTTTTAAAATTCATAGCTCTTCTCATGCACGCTCGCCGGTTACTAGGGTTCCTGATATTATACCATGACCAAAAAGATCGTGTTTTATTCTGATAAAACCCTACCTTTTTGGTCATGGTAGGAGAGCTTAAAAAAGAGAAATGAAAACTATGCAAAATTAATAAGATACAATAGAGTTTGATTTAAGGAATATAAGATCTGTCTAAGTGCCCGTGAGGGTTTATTGGCAAATAAATAATTTTGGTCCTTATTTTTTTTGTACAAGCGTCTATACATTACTGTAGCTTGCAGCCGATGTACGCTTACAACACATTAGCATCACTCGAGCGATGCCACCTTTGCTGCTGACACAGCAACTTTTTAGGAACTTACTGGTGACCTCGCTCAATCGCAGGAACACTACAAACCTCCAGGGAATTGTAATTTGCGGTTTGCTATGAGGTAGAGTACTTTCCAGGACAGCTCGTCTGGGAAAGTACCTCTATCTCACTTCGATGCACCCATCTCTCTTAAAAACAGCCATACCAAGACGAACACGCAGAAATGTTTGTCCTGTGTATCGAATCCACGGGCATTGGCGTTAAAGTAGTAAATTGCTAACCACTTCACCATCGGGCTCGTCACAGTCGTCACACATAGCACATTTCTATCGAGAGTCTGAAGTATCGTCTTGTTGAACTACTCGGCGCATCTGCCCTAATAAGGGTTGTCAAAATGATTTAAAAAAATATTATACATTTATTTGCTCTAGAATTATGTTTACTTTGCAATTTAACAAACCATTCCTAAAATAACAGTATAATTTGATACTAAAGTATATGCGGAGTGAAACTAAACATTTCAACTTTGTTCAAATAATTGTATCTCCTTGCGGTAGTGAAATAAATAGTCCATTATTTTAAAGCGATACAGAAATTTTATATAAGAACACAAGCGTACAACCCGCCCGAATAAAATTGTTGTAGCCTATAAACGCTTGCAAACAATGTATGTAACTGACGGGTTGCCACCACAATCATATCTCATCATAC
The DNA here is from genome assembly GCA_947507595.1 of Pyralis farinalis. Taxonomy (NCBI): domain Eukaryota; kingdom Metazoa; phylum Arthropoda; class Insecta; order Lepidoptera; family Pyralidae; genus Pyralis; species Pyralis farinalis. The sequence goes on along the minus strand of OX382258.1, from coordinate 8,711,816 downwards.
AACAAAGATCGCCTGAAAATTTTATCAAAATCGTCACAGCCGTTTTCGAATCCATACAGAACGTACATATACAACACAGATCTATTTTTATACATAATAAAACGACCTATTCCGGCTTCGCACAAGTAATCCGATCGCAAACAAAGGAGAATGCCCATTAATGGTTTCAAGTTGTGCACAGTTGAGATTAGCATTAAAAATGAAGTCATTATTTTTCACTATGTGTCCCAAAAAATTAAGCCATGATTTCTCCGGAGAATAAATTACATAAAATTAACAATACTTTATTATGATAAGATAACTGGAAGTTCCGGTTCGCCATTCAAATGAAATTATTGCCAGTACTTAAAGGTAAATGAAGAACTCGACTAAATAAAGGCAGTCAATTGAAAATAAATATAACATATTCTAACACTTATGGCGCAAAACTTATACATATTTCGTATATTTCGACGACAATTGATAACTCTTCATATATATTTTCACTACTTACGTGTATTTAAAAGAAGAAGAGTTTAAAATCGAGAAATTACGGCAACATTCATGTAGTCTTGAATTGACAAATGTAAAATATGTTTGATGTTTGCGCTTTTGTTCTGTTCTGTGCTAATGTATATATATATATATATATATATATATAGGTATAGTTAGTTTCGCCCGTGTTTGAATGCTTTGTATCTTTCTTCTTGCTTGTATCTTTATTCTTGTCGTAATTTAACTTGTCTATATGATACGACTGAATTACGACGATGATTGTAGAAGATTTCGAGAAAAAACCGTTTCGTCCACTTTGGTAACTAAATTTACGTAACCAGTTACGAGACAAGATTTTTCTTTCACTGTTTGGTAACTAGTTGTGAGAGAAGAATTATTTTTCCACTTTCGTAGATCAAATTATTTCCATTTTTGTAACCCGAGATATTAGTTTTTATAAAAAGAAAATAACATCGAAATAATAAAGTGTTTTACGTAACTTTTAAGTAGGTACTATTATCGGATGTCCCAAAACATTTCTTATGCCATTTAATAATAGGTACGACGACGAGCGAAGCGAGGAGGAGTGTTAGGTAGAACTGCGACCCTACAGCGCGCGAGCCGAGCGAGCGTGCCGCGGCAGCGGCCGGCGAAGCGCCGGATCCGAACATTGTCTGAACATCCACGTTCATAACCATCAAAAAGTTACAAAAGTGGAAAATAATTCTTCTCTCACAACTAGTTATCAAACAGCGAAAGAAAAATCTTCTCTTGTAACTGGTTACGTAAGTTTAGTTACCAAGGACGAAGCCGAAAAAACATGCCGACCGGGAGCTACGTATATGCCCCGGTACCCGTGCGAAGACGAAAAATTAAATTATTTACTTATTTATACCTCAAATACATTATATATATGTAGCAGCTACCTAGAATCCAACCGAAAAACTATTGATATTCCAGTTAAAAATAACCTAAAATGAAGAATTTTGTTTGCGTTATTCTTGTAATTCCGGAGCTATTTATAACAATGTTACTTTTATTCGAATAGATAGTTGAAACCCTACAGATTGCAGCAGGTTTCATTTCTGCACAACAAAAGTAATATTGAAATCAAACTCCATACAACACTGGGCATTCTCCTTTCACAGTAGGTATATTGTACTAATCTGAAGAATTCCTGAAAATTTCATCAAAATCAGTCCAGCTGTTTTAGAGTCCATACGGAATATACATACGCACATCTATTTTTAATATTAGATGTATACGAGAATTAGTCGTTTACATAATAGGATTTTGCAAAAGAAATTGGCAACCCTAGTCGTGATGGAGTACTACTCCATTCAAATGGACCGTTTAGTCCAAATGTAATTTATGGCAGTCAAAGTTATGCCGATTCACCGACGCTGAGGATTACACACAGATGTTTTGATACACCTTTGGGTAAAGGTGTGGATAGATGAATGAAAAGATTTACAAATTTGTTTAGAACGTGACTATAACCAATTTATTAATACCGTTGATAACTGATTATATATTAATTTCAACTCTTCATATATGCTTACTTACTGCTTTAGAAGATGGGCGCATCAAATCAGAGCGACTGCAGAAGTCACAGAAGCGCCGTCATTTTAAGACCATTTCGCTGCACATAAACTCATTTTAGTATAACTTACTTCCATTTAACCCTTAAGAACGTATTTATGTAAAATTCACAGCCATGTCCACGACACAACTACACCCCGTTTTTTATCATAAATCTTTTGGGTAAAAATAAAATAGCAGAATTCGTAGATGGATACGCCAATACATAACCAAAAAAACCAAACTATAGAGCCATAAGTTGATCAGCTTAGGAAAAATTATTGAAAGGTGAATGAGGGTGAAATCCGATGAAATGCTTTGAGGAACACAGGGTGGATTTCGACACGGCACAGAATGTACGGATCAAGTTTTTTTACTCCGCAACATCGTGGAAAAGCATTTGGCTATGGAGCAGAAGGTTTTCTACGGTTTTAGGGATCTTGAGAAAGCATTTGATAGGGTCGTGCGAAAGGATCTCTGGAACATTTTGCCCAGATATGGGGTTGACGGTGACCTGCTCCGTGCTGTGCAATCATACAGTACAGCATGTGTGCGGGTGGACGGCGGCTTGTCGCCCTGGTTTGACGCCAACATTTTTGTCAGACAGGGATGCATGCTGTTGGCTCGGCTATTCATCTTGCATCGTAGTGTTGTCGTTTTCAGAGAATAAGAAATATAAATGTGGGAACGCCAATGGGTGACTCAGTGGTCAACTGCATGCTTCATGGAGACGGCGTGGTATTAATAGCAGAATCAACATTCAGACTGCAAGCGCTAGTTACAATAATGAAAGATGATTGTATGAAGAAGGACTTACAATTGAACACGAAGAAAACCAAGATAATGGTATTTGAAAGAGAGACAACCAGAACGAACACAAATATTACGGTTAATGATTTAGTGTTGGAACACATGGATGAGATTGTATATCTTGGAAGCGCTTGTAGCATGGATGGAAGGTACACCGCTGATGTGGAGAGACGAGTGAGTGCAGGAGACAACGTGAATGGAGCGTTGGGTAAACGTCTAGGCAGCCGAAAACTAAGTCAGATTGTACAGCTCGCTGTACACAACGCGGTGCTAATCCCAGCGCTAATTTATGGAAGTGAAAGCTGGGTATGGCAGAGAGAGCATAAAAGTAGAATAAATGCGGTCGACATGCGAGCATTGCGCAACATTTGTGGCATAACGCTTGCTGACCGCGTTCGCAATGATGATGTAAGAAAGAAATTTGGTCTGAAAGAAAGTGTTGGTGTTAAGATAAGAAAAGGCATGCTCCGTTGGTTCGGACATGTAGAAAGAATGCAGGATAAAAGAATGATGTATTACTTAATAACTCTATATAAAACTGCATTAATTAAATAAGAGTTATTTTTTGCAGGAATAAACAGTAACATTTGATAATTGGTATACATTATCCACAGGCTGACCGCGTACCTATATAGGACGTCAAACTCCTATTATGTCCATTATAATCTGACCGAACTCCGACTTAGAAGTTGTAAGTCGGTGGAGGTCAGGTTACGTTGGAAATTTATACCAATAAGGTTCGCGCTCTCAGCACATAGCAACCAGTGGAGACTCTTTATTTCTTTGTATTAAAATAAAAACTAGAATATTTTTGCTGTTTTGTTTTTTAGGAGAAACTTACTAAATAAACATATTCCACGAGAAGAATCACTACTCGATTTATATGCTACTTTAACGTAAGTGTCATACGGGACGACAAACTCATAGTAACCATTATAAGCTCACCGAACTCCGACTTAGACATTGTACGTAGGTGAAGGTTAGTTTACGTTGGAAATCAGAAGATAGAAAACCAGTGGAGGTTTTTTTTTTTTTTTTGTATTAAAATAATTACTAGTAAAATAGTATATTTTGATAGTTTTTAAAAAAACTCGGTATGTTTCATGTTAAAGAAGCGAGCGAGGTGTGTAAGTACCGAGTCATGTGGCGCTCACGAGGGATTTAGCGTGAAGATATAGATAGATAGTATACTTATACCCATGGTACTCGTGAAAACAAATAATATTTACTATGAACCAACACTGAAAACACAAAAAAATCATCTATTCTATACATTGTGGTTAGTATTGAACTATTGTACGGATTAGATTTATTTTGCAACATCAGAGATGGTCCTGGTTCTTTCTTCTTGAGAGTTTAATAAATAACAAGGAAACGTACAACAATACAAAACACAGAGTATACATAAGTAAAATACAATAAATGTCATTATACTGAAGTTAAAGTTATGAAACAGCAAGAAAATCATTTGTCACATGTTTTTTTTAAATATGAATAGATTATAAAATCTATTTGTATATATGTATATTAGGGTGTCCCTTATTTTTCAAAGTTTTTATTTTCTAACGCATATGTCTTAGTTTTGTTCATTTGCTTTTAAAACACTCGGAAATTAATTTTTAACTTATCTGGATTACGATAATCCGTGCCGAATTACATCGAAACATGTTCATACAAGTTGCGCGGCAGTGCCGCACGTACTCGCGGTATTCATTTGTTCAAATTCAAAGTCAAAATCTTTTTATTCCGTAAAAATGGCTACATTTGTTTGGAATCGTCACATTTTTTTTTCCTACCGTGCAGTTTATGACTAGGTGAGCACTGATAAAAATACTGCCAAAAACTCAGGCATCCCTCTTTTGGTATCCAAACAAATTTACATATTTTGTTAGTTACATTATAATTGGATCGACTCACTCCCAGGCATTTTTATCATTAATATAGTCAGATACTTTATAATATGCCCTGCTACACAATTTGGCTTTAATAGTAGTTTTAAATTTGTTTATTGACAAATCTCTTATATTGCTGGGAAGTTTGTTATAGAACCGTATACATTGCCCCATAAAATAATTACTTGTTTTGTGGAGACGGCTTGCATATAACACAAGATTATGCTAATATCTAGTATTTATGCTATGAGTATCACTCTTTTTACAAAATGAGTCTATGTTTTTATGGACATACAAAAGATTTTCATAGATATATTGCGATGCGACTGTTAAAATATTTATTTCTTTGAATTTTTCTCTAAGGCTCTCCCGGGGACCAAGTTTGTAGATAGCTCTTATGGCTCTCTTTTGCAATAAAAAGATGGTGTTAATATCCGCGGAGTTACCCCAAAGAAGAATTCCATATGACATAATACTATGAAAGTAGCTGAAATAAACTATTCTAGCCGTATCAATATCAGTGAGCCGTCTAATAGTTTTCACTGCATAAGCTGCAGAACTTAGTTTTCCTGATAATTTTTCAATTTGTGGGCCCCTTTGTAGTCTAGAGTCAATTGTTATACCCAAGAACACAGTTGTCTCCACAGAGGCTAAATTAGTTCCATTAACATGTACATTGGTAGCCACCTGTCTTATATTAGGTGTTGAGAACTTAATTACTTTAGTCTTTTTATCATTTAAAAGCAGATTATTAACACTAAACCAAAGAATAACTTTAGTGAGAGCATCGTTAACTTCGTCATAATTACCTAACCGTCTATTAATTTTGAATGTCAGTTATTCTCGTGATTAATACGTAATGTTTTAACTTTTATAAGATGGCAGTGGAATTGAGAAGCAATAAATCAAGTATTTTCTTAGTTGGAGACGTAAATTATCAAATAATAGGCGCAAAATTACCGTCTAACCGTCAAGTTCTTCCTGTACTTTTTTATAAAATTCGCGAAGTTAAATTGACTGTTAGTGAAAGCGCATACCTAGTCATTCGAGAGTGTATTATATTTAGGGAAAAAGCTAGGATCCCTACCAGAGCTATACCTAACTGTGTAAAATAACTTGTGAATCTTCACCAGGAGGGAGTTGCAAAAAAATTCCAATTTTCTATTTCAATTACAATCTAATTCAATCTGATAATTTTATTTCTCTTATTTATTCGAATAAAAAAAATCCTGTGTTTACTCGGCGCTATCAGCCATTATGACACTCGAACATCTATAACTTCAAGCCAAATCCCTTGCGGGGTAGGCAGAGAGAGCTGAGCGCCACGTGACTCGATCCTTACATTTCTCACTCGCTTCTTTAACATTCATTGCTCTTCTCATGCACGCACGCCGGTTTCTAGGGCTCCTGACATCACCTTCTGATAGAACATGACCAATTTGGTCATGGTAGGTAAGTCTTGGCCTTCCCCGGCTCCTACATCCTTCCACTTTTGCATTGTATATCTGCTTCGTCATTCTTTCATCTTGCATTCTTTCTACATGCCCGAACCATCGGAGCATGCCTCTTCTTATTTTAACACCGACGCTCTCTTTCAGACCAACTCTATTTCTAACATCATCATTACGAATACGGTCTACAAGCCTTACGCCACAAATTTTGCGCAGCGCTCGCATTTCAACCGCGTTTATTCTACTTTCATGCTCTTTCTGCCATACCCAACTCTCGCTTCCATAAGTTAGCGTTGGGACCAACACTGCATTGTGTATAGCGAGTTGTGCCTTCTGGCTCAGGATTTTACTGCCAAGAAGTTTTCCCAACGCTCCATTCACACTATTCCCAGCACTCGTCTTTCCACATCTGCGGTGTACCTTCCATCCCTGCTGAAAGCGCATCCAAGATATACAAACTCATCCACTTGTTCCAACACTTCATCATCAATCGTAATCCTTACATTAGTTCTGGATTCTTCTCTTTCAAATACCATTATCTTTGTTTTCTTCGCATTCAGTAGTAAGCCTTTCTCCATACAGTCGTCTTTCATCGCTGTGACCAGTGTTTGCAGTTTAGATGGTGTATCTGCTAACTAAACATATGTGTCCGAATCAACAAATGGCCCGCTTTAGCCTCTCGATAAACAATGTTGTATTATGTAGCTGGTATTTCATTCTTCTTAAGGGGGATACATGCCGTCCTGTGGCGCCTCAAGGAATAAAATATCGTATCATAGCGTGGAAGATAAACATTATAAAGTCCTGTGTTGCGTGTGTTACAAATACAATAACGTACTTTTACGTCATTAAACCAACAATTGAAATGTTTTGCTTTCGTTGTTATAGGCATAATTGCCAAAAAACGGCCTCTTTTAGCACTTTTGCTTATAACAACGATAGTGGAATATTTTGAGTGTTGGTTTAATGACGTAAAAATACTTTACTATCTTCGTAATAAATGCAACATAAGATTTCATAATGTTTATCTTCTATGCTATAATATGTTTTTTTATTCAATGAGGGCGCCACTGGACGAGACCTAAGTAAGAACAACATAGATACCAAGACATGTTAACTTGTAGAGATATAAACATAAAACGATGTCATTGATTTCTCTTTCAATAAACTTTTAAAAGTGAATACGTTTCTGTAGTTTTTTATTACTATTATTACTATTGTTTTCCGTCTAGCTTAAATAAATATGTTTGGTTCAGTATGTATAAAGCTAAATAATAATTAAATCAATAATTTTTATTAAATATTGATATTATAAATTTTATTTAAGTGTGACGTGACTCTGTAGCTTTTCTGTTCGTTTGCATTGACTATACGTTGACCCCAGGTTACCTATTAGGCGCTAATTTCAAATTTTACAAATCGAGCGTCGAGTGTCAATTGAGGGGCGCGGGGTGATTGGGCGGAGCCATTTTAAAGCTTCACGATCGAGGTGTCGCCTTAATCAATAGTAATTTGTGAGTGAGTGAGATGTACGCATAATATAACGCATAAATTATAATTCAACGCGTTACAATATACGCATAAATTATAATAAAAGACAATAAGAGGCGCATAAGCCTTTCCGCCTTAGTCCATATTTGGTCTTACAGCGGCCTGTCATATCACTTAATATGTTAAGCGCATGATAGAAAAGTTCAATGACATAAGTACATTTTAACAATAATAATTTCGGTGGCGCAGTGGTTAACAATGCTACTTTGACATTAACGCTTGTGGGTTCAATTCCCGTGCAGGACAAATATTTGTGTATGAGTACATGTCTGTTTGTTTTTGGGGTTATTTTAAAAGTGGTAGGGTGCATCAAAGCAGCCCTGGGGAAGTACTTCCACCTCACAGAATACCGTAGCTAAATAACAATTTTCTGGAGGGTTGAGGTGTTCCTGTGTGTGAGTGAGGTCACCAGTAAGCTCCTAAGGAGTTGCAGTGTTTGCAGCAGAACTGGCATCGCGCGAGTGATACTTAATATATTGCAAGCGTTTCCAGGCTACGGTAGGGTTTGCTTTACATCAAGTGGGCCGTATGTATGACGTGGTATAAAAAAATGTAGAGTAATGATTATTTTCTTTCTTGTTTTACTTTGGAGTGAATATTTTAAACGTTACTAATGAATGGACCTTTATTACTTCTAGTTACAACTATAATTACGCACTCATTCAACTGTGGCGCGCCATGGCAATGGACTAGTTGCAGAGTCAACGAGAGTACGGAAACTCTGAGCTAAGTGCAATATTCTGCGTGGGTATTTTAAATTTAGTTAAAGGGCTACATTGAAAATAAATCTAAATTAAATTTTTGTGTGGAATCGTTCTTCGGGACCAGAGAAGTCACATTGTAATTCCTAATTGATAAGGTGAAAAGAGAGATTAGGAGAGATTGGCAGTTCTCCTCCAAATGAATCCTTGTAAAATAACCTAATAAAGGATACCATATTTTCATATTATTCAAATAATTAGTTTATGAGAGCTAGTTGGCTAGCTAGCTAGAGCTAGTTTACTAGCTGCAGTCCGTGACTTCCGTCCACGCATTTCGCTGTAGCTGCTATTTCTACACTTCTATGGGTCGTATGTTGAATAAAATCACGATATGCCTATAACCTCACTCGAGAATTGCAAAAATGTATCTGTTTATCAATTGCAAAAAGGTTTTTTTCTTGTTCGACGGGCAGTTCCAAAGATTAGCACGTCCAAACAAACAATCAATCAAACTCTTTTGCTTTATATATTAGTATAGATTTGAATAAATAAAACTCTGAAAAATAAATCATTAGAATGTATATAAAACCTAACATTATTCCGCACGCTAAATGTAATCAAAAAATAACAGCATGTAAACATACATGGTAAGAGCGGTGATAGCATTGGATGAAGAACCGGCCTTTTAACAGACTGATCTCCGGTTCGAATTCTAGACATGTAACATGTGGTATCACGAAACCCCCACATATCATATTCATATCAAAAAATTGTCAAATAGATAGATAGAATAAGCTTTATTTACATAATAATTGTTACAGGAAATTTCTTAAAAAATAGTAAAACATGTATACTTATTATGCAACAAGGCGGCCTTATTGCTAAAAGCAATCTTTTCAAGGCAACCTTAAGGTAACGAATCGGCGTACAGAGTATCAAATATCCAAAATAGTCATAAAAGGACGAAAATCTGACCTAAGAACCTGATTGTAATAGAATTAACCTCTGGGTTGTGTAGGTCTGACGCCCGTCGTTCTATGTAAAAATCTGTATCTTCGCAAAATCCTTAGGCCTAGGTACGCTGCCAGTCCTAATGGATATTAGGAAACGGGATAATGATAGGAAGAAGAAGCGATCAGGGGCGAACTGACGTCCTTTAAATATTTGGTTCCTTTTCTTCCTTGATACACATTTAAATATTTGAATTACTAAACAAAATTATAAATAATATTATTCTTCTAACGCTAAATCGATTTGTAGGTACATATTTCATGCAGTAACCAAGGCAAGTATTCAAATATCAATGAACTGTTACAGACACTGGTGACCGATAACGTAGTGGCGGCAGCCCTTGTCTAGTCTTCGTAAATACGAGGATTTCTACAGTCCACGATCGCAGCCTTTGTGTGCGTGAGTTGGGACACCTTGTATGACACTTCCTAACTACATTGAACCGCGGTGGCAATGAGTACCTACAGCCTACAGGTGGCCGCTATTAAAATGATATTGTACAGCACAAACAATGACAGAAATTACTTGCACTATGCGTTTTGTTTTGACAGATGGTTCTGCGCACGCGAATTCGACCGAAGAAAATATTCTGATTCCTGTGCCCCAGCTGACATCCGCCCAAAAGTGGGAACAATACTGTATATGAAATAGTTAGAGTTAAAAGTTTACATAGTATACAGGTGTAAATTAAATTAATCTAAATCCTGTGTACAAATAAAATATCCACTGAAAACATAAACAGGATTTAAAAAAAATGATAAATAATAAAAATATAATTAAACTACTTATAGATTATAATAAAAATAAACAATCTATAAGGTGAAGGTATATATTATAAACCAATGTTATAAATACGTCATTTGTGTCATTTCTTCCTTTCTTATTATTTCAATAAAAAGTGTACCCGTTGAAACCTTTTTCAAATACCCATTTATTGGGCCTATTATATCATTCTTCTGTTTAAGTTTTAATTTATTTCTTTATTATTATTTTGGGGTATAGGGATTTTTTATAAAGAGGATAGGTTTACGGTTCACTTCGTCTCTTTCATGTGTTTTCAAGTGAAGTAGAGCGCATCAAAGCACCCAGTCTGCGGAAGTACTGTGGAGGTACCTCCACCTCACAGAAAACCACATCTAAATAACAGGTCTCTGGAGGATTGTTGTTCTGGCGTGTGAGTGAAGCTCTGTTAGGAGCTAACTGGTGGCCTTAGTTGTTGTGTTAGCAGCAGATGTGGCATCGCGCGATTGATACTGATACTGATAATGAATTGTAAGCGTTTATAGGCTACGGGAATCACTTTATATAAAGTGGGCCGTATGCTTGTATATTTCCCGATGTTGTATGATTCTCTTACTTCTTAATATATTTATGAAAACATAATGTATGTCCGTAAAAATTTAAAGTCGTTTTCAAACTTCAGTGAAAAACTTAGAAGTAGAAATAAGTTGTGAATGCCGGTACATCGGTTTGCTACGAATGGTAAGATCTTTTCTTGTAAATTGTATTCGGTTTTATAATAAGTTGCCTGAAACAGTTCTGTCCTTTCCTGACAATGTATTCAAAAAGCACATTAAAAATGTAAAAGGGCTTATTATAGAATTAATGAATATGTAATAGACAAAGATGTCTGGAAATAATTCTGCATAGACTACCTGTCCTTAATAATCTTTAATTTTACCATTTGATATCATTATTGTACCAATATGCATAAGTTTTAATATTTTTGTAATATCTAACTAACAATTTTTAAAGAGACCTATATTGGCAAGTTTCTTTCGGTATTTCTTCTTCGCCAATGGTCATTTCCGAAATGCTAGTAGATAAAAAAAAAGAATAAAGTAAAATAAGAGAATTGAATAAGATACAATAAGATTATATTTCAAAAATATTAAGATGTGTCTAAGTGCCCGCGGAGGCCCAATGGCAAATAAAGAATTTTTATCTTTTTTAACTTGTACATAAAAATACGTTTTCAGATATTTGCATCAGCAGTTTAGTGGTGACCTTATTCGCTAACCCTTTAAGAAATTTGTTTATTTGGCCGCGATAATTTGCAAAAGGTAAGGTCAACAGTACGGATAATAAAAAATGATGCGATAAGAGTATCCATGAAATGATTTTTATATGCCAATCAATTATTTCATACAAAACTCGACAGGCGTTCAATCACGTAAAACAATTTATCATACGCGTGCCATGTAATGTTCCGAAATGTCCAACTCAATAGACAACCCTTGCCTGCAAATTTGCCTGGCATAATTAACAACAGTTCGTTTGTAGATATGTCGGGGATAGTCATACAAAGTATGGATACGTCATTATTGTGCCAGCACGGATATTGATGAAATAAAATTTTATACAATGCTAATATCTGGGATACTTCTTGTCAGCGTGTATTTATGTTGAGGCGGAATTTTTAATCTCGGGGTATTTTAAAAACAAACCTCTACCTTGGTGAAATTCCAAGCAGTAACTAGGGTAATCCATCCAAGTAGAAATTAGGTATAATATATTCTGTATATTCTATATTATGTTTAACACAAGTTGAAAAAAGTAATTTGTAGTTGAATGCATTAAACTCTTCTATCAATAGCCTATTACTCCAGTACTACGATTGCGTAAAGCGCAGAATTCTTTTATAGGACTTAGTGCGCGATTTTGTAATAAAATTCCTGAACTTGTTCTAAATCTTTCAACATTCAATTTTACAATTATGTCAAAAGGACATTAATAGTAAAAGGGTATTACACAATAACGGACTATTTAAACGATAAGAACGCTTGGAATTAATATGAAATTGATAATGACATTTATATTGCACTGTTATTTTATATATTATGGCATGTAACGATTTAAAAGTGCTTGTTGAGTCTATTTGAATAAAAATATTTAAATTTGAAATATATTATTTTTTTTCGTGTACAGGAAGTGTAGTAGTAAAATAGTCCATCAGGGTCATCTTTAAATTTTAATTTAATTCTGTATGGATTTCAGAATACGTAGCTGAAGTAGAAATATTTAGTTAAAATGTATACGGTATGTAAATCCATAGGAGTTTAAACATATTCTATAATAAATTCGCCTATGGCATTGTAAAACATTAGAAGTATTTTATATGGTAATCTGTATATAATAATTGAAAATTTGATAGCTCTGAGATTTTTGCAAGCAGTATCAATATGGTAAAACCCATTTCATCCGATTTAAGTCATATGTTTAATTTGAGGATGTGTTGTGAGTCGAACTTATGTGTCTTCGTTTTACTAGCATTAAACACCAGACCAGCGTTATGCGACCATTTACATAGACTATCGAAATCACCTTGAATTTAATTTAAAGCAATTTTAATATCTGTTAGTAATTGCAACATGCCGACGCTGCCATGGCTGCTCCGGTAGTCTCAGGTAGCAGCAGCCGAGACAGAGACTACCGGAACAGCCATGGCAGCGTCGGCATGTTGCAATTACTAACAGTAGTGGGTGGATGCCGGCCGGCGCTAGGCCGCATGAACTAATTGGTGGCGGAAGCACACAAAGCAGGTTAGATCAAATTGCATGTAAATTTAATTACCTAACGTCGTTTAATTACAGCCCACACATCTTAATTTTTGTTAAGGCATTTCCTGTAAAATTAGGTTTGATCTGTAAATGGTAATAGAGTGATATAGTCTGGTTTCCAAAATTTTAAGGCCTTAATTATTTTAAACTAAACAGGTGTCTTTTTAAAAAAAACAAAATATTTTAATGGTCAGAAACGGCTGCTTAACGAACAGGTGCATAATTGACTGTTGGGCATGAAATACCATTTTTTATTGTGACATTATACAAAAATGGTATAATTAATAATTAAAATAACTAAAACATGTGTAAAATTGCCTCATACTGATGTAAAAAAATAATGCAACTTGTCCCATGTAAAATTTCTTCGGCCATATCCACACTATTATTTCGTCTGCCGACAACAACAGGTGTTGATACAAAGGACACGCAGATTATCTCTGCCATTGTCATTTTTGCGCCCTTTTTTACACCAACTCTGGTCATCTCTGGTGAAAAACAAGCACAAGGCCAGCTTGATAAGTAGTTATCGTAGCTGGCAATATAAACCAAACCTGAGGTAGGTTTGGTTTATATTGCCAGCTAAAACAATCTTTAAAATACCCAGATCAAGACAGACATATTCATGCACACAAATGTTTGTTCTGTGTGGGAATCGAACCCACGAGCCTGATTGTTAAAGTAGAATAGCAGCGTCGTGGTGTATCAAGACACCCCGACAAATGCTGAATAGACACCGCTACAGCACCATCTTTATCTATAAATAAACAAAGAATTCGGGGCAAGTTACACAGCGCCGCCATCTAATTCCATTGTTTATACAACATCGGAAGCTATATAGCTCACTATGTAAGGTGGTTATCGTAGCATTTGAACGCTTACAATAGAGGAAGTTGCCACCCTTGCTGCTAAGACAGCTACTCCTCAGGGGCTTGCTGTGGGCGCTAGACAACCGGTAAACAAACGTCAATACATTTTTTTATGAATACTCATGATACACAATAAACAAAGACGAACAAACATGCTCATGCACATAAATGCTTGTTTTATGTGGGAATTGAGCCCACATACCTCCGAGCGAGATGTTTCAATCACCATTGCTAATTACATCTTCATTACGCTCAAAATATTCCTAAGTTACGTACATGTTTGTATAAGTAAACTTAGGATCGCTGAATAAAGCATTTTATTTCATTACCCTCCAGGGAGATGTTTTATTTGCCTGCGGTCTTCGCTAAGGTAGTACAACCACACTTTCCTCACAGATAATATAACTGCGAAATAAACTTTGAAAATCTGTGTGTTAGTAATGAAATTAAGCATAGAGGTAGGTAATCTGAGACCTGGAGAAAGACGTAGGCTATATATTATGGCCATAACGCAGGCGAAGCCAAGATAAGTTCTTTAATAAGGCAAGGTCTCAAATACATAATCCTACTTAATAAATTTACAGGCAATTTGATCTAAACTACTTTGTGTGCTTCCGCCACTAATTAGCTCATGCAAGCTAAAGCTAGCGGAAGGCGGCATCCACCCACTACCGTGCAATGCCTGTCACATCATATCAAAATTAGTTAAGTTTTACTGAAAATTAACTTTTCATATCTCTAAAATTAATTATCAAAGATGAATAATCTTCATAATGGTATTCTCTTTGAAGTAACCGAGCGAGAGAAGTTTAAATTATGTAAGTGTATGAAATGTATAAAAAATCACCATAGATAGGGATAATATCGACATACACTCGCGAGCAATCAAATCGACTCCAACCCCTAACTGCACCTTATTTTACTAAAAATGTATAATATGACATTTAATAAAAATAAAAAAAAAAACAATATTTTTGAAACTTAAGCTTTTAATAAACATCCACATCTTTAAAAAATCAGTACTCACTGATCCATTAACGTCATTTAAAGGGCGTTTGACTAAATTTACGCATTACACTACGGCCTTGCCTTTTTTGCGTCGCCCCGCTTCCCCCGGGGCGATGGCCTTTAAAGCAGTACCGGCTAAAGGCTGTCCCTAGAAAGTTTTTAGTCATTCATCAAACCTTTCGGCCGGCCTACTCATGAGACATCACCACCTCCCTCCCTTAAATAGGGTGCCCCCCTCAGATGAATGACTAATTCACGATAACGTCGGGCGCAAAAACTAAAAAAAATATCTTATCAGTTAATTATCTAAAGTTAATCGGTACACATCTTCGTAAATTGCATTATTTCCACGAAGCCATGAATACCACACCTGGAGAAGCCGCTCAAGCTGATACCTTGTTGCAACAAGGACTCAGTCAGCAAGTAGTCAATGCCCAGTTTCACTTCCATCTGGTTACAAGAGATTGGTGCCTTAAGTCGAAGACCGAGAACCAGCCGCCACCGGCGTACCTACTTCTCAGAGAGACGACTGTTTTATTGTCTGAACCTCGCTACGCAATCGGGACCTAACGGGTGTTGATGTGCAGCAAGAACGTGTTTTGGGGTGGCTGTCAGCAAGTGGACAGTAAGGCGCTTGAAGGAAGCCAAGCTGACAACCAAAAAGGCCTGCGATGTGCCCTAAATTGAGTGCAGCATCGGCAAGCGTGTTTGCTCGAGACCATCTCAATTGGGACGTTACACAATGATTGTCGGTTCTGTTCACTGACGAGTACACAGTGCGTCTACATGGCAGTGACAAGAGAGATCGGATCTGCAGGCGTGCTTTTGCTGAAACTATTGCATACGATGGCAGTTCCTGCATAATGTGGGATCGTATCTCTTGCGGTGGAAAAGTAGAGCTTGTATTCGTGCCTGTGGCAGGCCGAAGAGGCGGGTTAACAGCTGATCGGTATATCGACTATATTTTCCTGGATCACGTTGATCCTTACCCAGAGCTTGTCGGCGAAGATTTTGTTTTAATGTACGAGAATGCTCGATGTCACACGTCGCGCATTACTCGGCAGTTTTTCCCACACAGGACAAACATGTCCGTTTGTCTTGGTCTGGGTGTTTAGGTAAAGGTAGGTCGCTTCAAAGCAGCCCGTCTTAGGAAGTACCTACACCTTGCAGAAAACCGCGGCCAAATAACAACTCGCTGGAGGTTTGTTGTGTTCCTGCGTCGGGTGTGGTTGCCAGTAAGCTCCTAAGGAGTTGCTGTATAAGCAGCGGAGGTGGCATCGCGCGAATGATACTGAATATATCGCAAGCATTAACAGGCTACGGTACCAGCTTTTCGTCAGGGGGCCGTATGCTTGCATGCCTCCCGTAGCACAAAAAAAAAAGGAATATGTGGCACGCTCCTCGGTTTTTATTGCCCCTGACATCAAGTTCTGATAAAAGACGATCAGTTTGGTAATTACCTGACATGTCTTGTCACCTCTACCTACCTCGGCTCATATAATCTTCTACATGTCCGAACAAACGGAGCATGATTATTCTTATTTTAATACTAGCTACTCGACCCAGCTTCGCACGGGTGATCCATTCGTTACCAAACTTCACAGGATCACCTGCTGCGCTAACTTGAAGATTCACTGAAAATTTCATCAAAATCTGCCCAGCCGTTTTTGAGTCCATAGAGGACATACAGACAAACATTCATTTTTATATATTAATAAGAAGATATAGGTAGTCTTGCTTGTTCCTAGCGTTATCCCGTTTCCTAATTCAATTAGGATTGGCATGATCCGCTACCTAAGCATTTGCGAAGATACTGATTTTTCATGAAGCAACTGCTGCCAGACCTCCACGACCTAGGATAAAACCAGACTTTCTTAGGGTAGGTCACACGTCTGTTTGAAGTATAATTTCTTGAACGTACGGGTTTCCTCATGATGTTTTTCTTCAACGCCGAGCTAGTGAGACTTAAGAGAGGTAGCGCGCATCAAAGCAGCCCGTCTGGGGAATTACCTCCACCTTACAGAAAACCGCAGCCAAACAACAACTCCTTAGATGGTTGATGTGTTCCTGCGTGAGAGTGAGGTCACCAGTAAGCTCCCAAGGAGTCGCTGTGTAAGCAGCAGAGGAGGCATCACGCGAGTGATAATTAATATATTGCAAGCGTTAATAAGCTACAGTACCCGCTTTACATGAGATGGGCCGTATGTTTGTATGCCTCCCGATGTAGTATATAAAAAAAAGTGATAATTACAAATATGTACATACATCCGAAAACATGCTCCCGCCAGAGTTCGAACCCGGATCTGTCCGTTAATAATCTGGTTCTTTATCCACTGGCCTATTACTTCTACCAACATATAGATAGTCTAATAAGACATTATCGTAGTTATGATAATTTACTAACTTAGTCGAACAAAATAAATACACAATATTATAATAAACAAATATATATTTACAATTCTTTGTTACAACAGAAATAGAGAAAGCATGTTAAAGTCGCAAATTGTACATAAACATTCATTGTTCAGTTTATATATTATATTGTCTATGTTTAATATTAATTTATAAAACATTATAAACAAATCAATAAAAAAAATTTAAATGATTTCTACTCGTATTAGCTTATTAGCTAGTTATCAGATAATAATTTAAATAGTTAGATGTAGTCATACTGGATGTGCAATGGCTGCGTACAAAGCAGTTCCAGAGAAGTTTTATATCGAGAACTTTCTATACTACTACTAACATGATGTTCTTCATAAAAGGCGTGAAAATATTTCTGTAGTTGACAGCCCTGGTGTGGTGAGTGTCCATAGGCTAAGATAACTACCTACCATTGGCGTGCCATATGATTGCTTGCCTTAGTGGTACAAAAATACAGGGTTAGAAAAGCCCCAGGTATGTGGACGACTGTAGGCCAAAACCCGCAACTGCATTGCTGCGCGGCATGTGTCAGAGAATGAGTACATTTTGAGGTTTCGTTATTCTATTAAGCGATCAGACAGCAGCACTGCAGTAAATTACTCGCTATTCTGCACTATAATCGTATACCGATAGTTTATTTTGAGAATTGAATAGCGTGAACAGATCTTTTAAAGAAGTTTGATTGCAGTTATGCTAAAGTTAGTCTTAAGCAACTTTTGCGAAGTGAAATTAATATTATAAAGAGGTGATTTATATTACAACATATTTTTGCTTTGTTTTCGGAGATGCTCGTAGAAATATAATGATTTAGGAGCTACCTCATAAGTCCAAACTGAACTGTGGAGTGAAACTTTCTTTAGACTTTCGGCGTCAACATTTAGTAAAAGTTCAATTTACTAGACTGAAACATAACATGACAGATGTTAAGTAGCTTATTTGCAGGATACGCACAGTTGTAGTGCCGTTGCGTGACTGTTGCAGTGCAGGAAATTTTAATAAAACACATTGTATTAATACTGCACTACTCCCGTGCGATTGAAATGACGAACGTTAACGTGCAGCTGCAAGGTTTTAGTAGAATTGGTGTAGACCAATTCTACTAAAACCTTGCAGCTGAGCGCCATTAAATATTGCGCTTTATATTTGAGAGTTACTTTTGAATCGCCAGATCCAGATCTTTGCGTAAAGCCTGGACAGTAGATAATCAAAAATTTACCACATATTTTATTTGTGTGATTTATTAATTGTTACACACTTTGTTAAGTTTATTTTAGGCAACTAATTATTTCGTGTTTCATTAAGTACGAGTAACACGTATTGTCAGAAATGTGCAAAGTAGCCACGTAAGGTAAGTACACAGTTACGACTATGTCGCGGCGACAAAGTCGTGCCAAAAATTTGTTTGCGACACGACTTCCTGGCTCATTTTTGTTGTGTGTGTGCGTGCAAGCATTCCGTTTTTTATTATACCACGTGTGAAAAAAAGTCTGCACTATAACTGAAGGTAATACAAAATCAGGCTATGAGTGGCTCGTTGCCACCTTGAGAGCAATAGGCAAGTCTCGAAGTTTCGTGTACGTGGTGCACACTACCAATTAGCAAATGAGACTCCGTCAAAAGTGGTGTAGAGTTAGGCAATATTGATTAATTATTTCGGAAATATCTCTACCTTAGAAGACTGAGCTAATAAAATAAAGTAACTACTGCCTGGAGAGTTGTTGTCTTCCTGGAAGTGATTGAAATTACTAGACATTTCTCCTCTCCTCCTCTCCTTGCTTGAGGACGTTCATAGGCTAGGATCATGATTTTCCATCAAGGGGGTTTTTGTTTGTTAATCGCCAGATGTCGAGGAAAAGTAACAGGAAATTACACGAAGCATGAACACAGAATGGCACCGTTGATATAAATGTTTAAGAGTACACGAGTTCGAAATTTGTCGAGATGCTGCCTTGTTATTTTATGAATACTTCCACGACGACACGCGACATTTCTACGACTTTGTCGCCGCGGCATGGGCGGTACTGTGTACGAAGCTTAACAAATGTTGCACACACACAATTAGTAGCTGTTGTCTTGCAGTGGTACGATTATAATTTAGAAAAGCTTGTGTGATATACTTTGGTCAGAGGGGTGAAATGACCACTTTTTCGTAATGCCAGGATTAATGTGAGAGATAAATATTTTATAGGGAAATTAAGAAGACCGTGTAAGTGAGATATTAAGGTCTTTGAGCTTTTAAACCTTTTTAAAGTTAAGTACTTTATAGTGTGTAATTGCTTAAAGTTTTAATTCGAGTCTGTTTTTATTTACGCATTTTTAATTTAGTTATTTATAGGTAAGACTAAATGTAGTACTTTTATTTATAGAAAAAAATATGAACAAGGCTAGCTGTAAAAAGCATACTTAAATGATTTGAGTAGAAACAATTTCAATTTTGGAATAATTTGATTTATAAAACATGAATCACACGACGATTTGTAATTAAATCATACAGCGCCAATTTGTAATATCGGTAATGTGAGTTGGAATGCATTCTGTATGTATGTAGAACTGTTGCCAGCCTGTGAAAAAAAAGATAAATAAATTATTACATATTAAAATACTTGGAAACAGCCCTATACATGTGAAGGCATTATGGCATTGATAAATAGTATGTATGTATGGATATATCTCTTAACGCCAGTTTCCTTACGGGGTAGGCTGTGTAAACCGAGCGCCATAAGACGAGGCCCTTACACACATCTCTCGTTTCTATAACATTCATAGCTCTTTTCATGCACCTTCGCCGGCTCCTGGGGCTCCTGACATCATCATCTGATAAAACACGACCAAGTTCGTCATAGTATGTGAGTCTTCTCAGTTCCTACATCATTCCACTTTCGCACTGTACACCTGTTTCATAATTCTTTCAAAAAAATCAATATCATGGATATGTTGCTTCAACCTTGCAGTACGGTTTGATGCTCTGGGGAAACTCTACAAATATTCAGAGAGTGTTTCTAGTTCAAAAGAAATGCATCAGAGCTTTATGTGGTGCACATTATTTGACTCCATGCAAACCACTCTTCAAGAAACTGAGATTGTTGACGCTAACTGGCATGTACATTAAACAAATATCAATATTTGCGAAGCAACATCCCGAATTCTTTCCAAAAAATAAAGACGTACGGTCAAGAGAACAAAGAACTAGAGTAGGTAATAAACTATGCGTACACGGAAAGAAATTAAGTATAGTCAATAAAAATGCTTTTCACATGGCAATACAAATTTATAATAAGATTCCGAGTGATATTACAGAGTTGCCCGTCACACAATTTAAAAATAAGCTACATAATTGGCTAATTGACAAATCTTTCTACTCCCTTAATGAATTAATTAATGAGTTCATATAATAACAGTTGACGATTTGAGTTAAATCTTGAGTGAATTAAAGTATAATCGGAATTAAATTTTGTATTTCATAGAATGCTTGAACTTTTGCATGCCTAATTGTATGAAAGGCAAAACATAACGGATTTTATTTTGATACACACAACATCTCTATTTTTGTACTTATGTTTTTGCAAAATAAATAATTTGAATTTGAATTTAAATATTTTCTGATTTTCTTGATATTTTTTTTATATTACGTCGGGTGGCAAATATGAATACGGCGCGCGTGATATAAGTGGTTTCCGTAACTTATGACCGCTTGCAATGTATGTTTAGCGCGTTGCCATAAAGACAACCCCTCATATGAAGCGACGTCCTCAAAAGATCTGTAGGGAGTCAACGGATGGAGCTGGCTAAGGATCGAGGGTAGAGTAGGTTTCAGTTCAGCAGTGGACTAAATACGGACTGAAATGATGATGTGTCCCTCTATAAGGTTTTGGTTTGAAGTATCAACACTTATTTGTGAAGTGTGAAGATCGGTGCACCTGGCGTTCCATAGTCTCTGCCTACTACAATGGGAGGCAGGTATGATGATATATATGTATGTATCAATGCAACCGTAATAGAGAAATACTTTAGGTCAAAGCGAAATAACAATTTGTAATTTCGTATAATGCACGACTCCATTTTAATTATGAAGACATTTGTTCGAACTGTGACTACAGAAAAAATAAGTGCAAACATACCTCCAAGAATATATTGGTGATGTAATTGTTGTTCTGTTCTTTATTGCTATCAGGTATAGAGTTTAATTTCTCTGTGAACAATGTCGCCATCTCGCTGACGTGTTTAGTTAGCACTACTGTCATTCTGAAATTATTAAAAGCATGTGTATTATAAGAGGTAAAGTAAATTAACAACTCTATCGCTAAAGTGTACTAAGTTACCTCTCATATGAGACTAATTAATTTTTTTTTTAAATAAATTAGTTATTTATTGCTGCACTTACAGCAAACAGCTTGTAGCCCGCAGTGCAATTTATTATTACACTGCGGGCCGTATGGGGAAGTTCGAGGTGGCTAAGCTTGCTATGGAAAGAGCTATACTCGGGGTTTCTCTGCGTGATAGAATCAGAAATGAGGATATCCGCAGTAGAACTAATGGTGAGGTGGAAATGGTTAGGCTAAAGTAGTGGACCCCGCTAATCCTAATGGATTAGGATACGGGGTAACACTTGGAAGAAGATCAGACTAGATGCAGACTGCGACTGCGTCCGCCTATTCTGATGTCCGTAGAACCGCTTTTTCCACTTTCTCTCTTTTTTCCTCGGTTTCTAAGATTTGTATTGTGATGTTGTATAGCCTTATAACCTTCCTCAAGAAACAGGCTTCTATTCTTATTATTATCCCGTGTCCTAATCCATTAGAATTGGCGGGGTCCGCTGCCTAAGCCTCAGGATTTGGCGATACTGACTTTTACATGGAACGACTGCCGTCAGACCTTCACAACCCAGAGAGAATACCAGACCTATCTCAGACAAGGTCCACACGTCTTTCGAAATATAATTTCTTGGACGTGCGAGTTACCACACGATGTTATACTTCATCGCCGAGCAAGTGACAATCACAAATATGAGTACATAAATCCGAAAACATGAATTCAGTGGTAAATGTCAGGATTCGAACCGGCCACCTGTTGGCAACAAGGCTTGTTTTTTATCCACTAGGCTATCACTGCTTCGCCTAAAGAAATAGGCTATCACATGCAAAAAGAATTTTGCAAATCCGAGTGGTATTACCAGAGATTAGCGTGACAAACAAACTCTTTCATTTTATATATTAGTATGGATTCCTGCACCAACCGTGTTACACACATCATATTTACAAAGAAAAAGAAAGCGAAATATCTTTGTATGAAACGTAGTGAAGAATAATCCTATTGTTGAGATTATTTTCCAGTCTATGTCGTTTGTTATGTTTAAATTGATTTCTTGAGCCTTTTTATGCTGACACTGAGTATATAGTTTATTATTATTATCTCATTTATTTGTACAATATACTTTACCTCGATTGTAACACTTCACATCCAACGATGTGCCTATTTAATATATTACCATAATTACGTATTACTTACTACAGAGGGCACTTTACGACTTTGGATAATTTATTTAATTCTCGTATTTATTTACCCCCTATTTATCGTAGTTGGTCTGTGACTGTAGCAGAATTATAAGCATTTTGTTCATCAGGACAAAACAAGTAGTTGAGTATAGCCATTTTGTGTCACTGCTGCACACTTGATTTTTTCCCCAGCCTTCAGTGAATATGTTTCTTTGCATTGCTTACATTTATAAGCATAATTGTAACAAATTAGTTGACGAGCTCGGTGGCGCAGTGGTGAAACGCGTTGTTACACTACTTGACATCAACGCTCGTGGGTTCGATTCCCACACAGTACAAACATTTGTGTGCATGAACATGTCTGTTTGTCTGGGTCTGGGTATTTTCTATGTATGATAAGTATGAATTTGTAAATAAAAAAAGTATTTACGTATGTTTATCAGTTGTCTAGTACCCATAACACAAGCTTCGCTTACTTTGGGGCTAGATGGCGCTGTGTAATTTGTCCGACAATATTTATCTATTATGTGTGTGCTGGAGATACAAATAAAGAATCTAACATATGTATCTATCTATTTTGATTACTAAAAATGGCCATTTACACATTTCCCATGTCCAATTAAAGTGAGCACGATTTATTCCCTGATCATTTGTGGCCATACTTACTGAGTTAAGGCATCGGCTTCATCAGCTGTAGATCTTCTAGCCTTAACAAGCAGCATCTCGGCGGCTTTGTGGTAAACTTCGACTGATAGAGCCGTGGCTTGAGCCAGGCCGCTTACGCTGCGCTTGTACACTGATTTCTGGGTGAGAGTTGGATCTTCGGAATCGAGCCATGACAAAATATCTGTGTATTGCCTGAAAATATACGAACTGTATGACATAACTTAGCGGATAGATGTTTTGAGAACCAACCAACTACTACTACTAAATCTACCCTAACTCAACCCACTGCAGGGATACACGTCCCCTTCAACCGAAGGGGCTCAGAGCATACTCCACCGCGCTGTTCAACTGCGGAATGGCAGAGGCCAGTGTTTTCAAGCTGCCCGAAGGTCACTGATTTAACAACAGTCATCTATCGACAACAACCGGGAAAGACTACTTAACGTGTCCTCCGATGGAGGAGCTAGAGATAGATAAACCCATCCATATGTAGGCTACGGTCGAAGTTGCTTAACCTCCATGTTCGGTTACAATGTCACGCGCAACGACGACAACTAGCTATCTATCAACTATTAACCTCCTTACATGCTCTCTCTGCCATACCCAGCATTCACTTCCATAAATAAGCGTTGGGACTAGCACTGCGTTGTGTACAGCGAGCTGTGCCTTCTAGCTTAGATTTCGGCTGCCTAGAAGTTTACCCAACGCTCCATTAATGCTGTTCCCTGCACTCACTCGTGTCTCCACATCAGCGGTGTACCTTCCATCGTTGCTAAAAGTGCTTCAAAGATATACAATCTCATCCACTTGCTCCAACACTACATCATCAACCGTAATCCTAGTGTTCATTCTGGTAGTCACTTTTTCAAATACCATTATCTTGGTTTTCTTCGCATTCAATTTTAAGTCTTTCTTCATACATCATCTTTCATAGTAGTAACTAGTATTTGCAGTTTGGATGGACGACGCGGTATTACCTGCAGATTTACCTTCTATTAATACCGCGTCATCTGCATAAAGCAGGCAGTTGACCACTGAGTTACCCATTCGCATTCCCACATTCATATTTATTAGTCTCTGAAGACAACTAGCCAGATATAGGATGAATAACCGAGCCGACAGCACGCATCTCTATCTGACAACAATATTGGTATCAAACCATGGCGACTCAGGGTCAGGACAGGTCAGGTTTCATGGTCAGTCTGTTTGTTCATGAGAGTTCTAAAAATACTCTCATGAATAAATAGACTGACCTTAGCAACTCCCCTCTATTAAATATCTTTTCACTCACACCATCCACCCCGCCGTAGCATGTTATTCTAACGATTAACGTCTACAGCGCCTGATGCCTCTCCAACACGTGTCGCAGCTACGACCAGGCCAGTCGTGGCAGCGACGGTGGTGGGGGGCATGCGGTTTCTGTTTCAGATAGCGGACGACCGCAGCAGCCAAGGCAGAGACTACCGGAGCAGCCATGGCAGCGTCGGCATGTTGCATCTACTAACAGTAGTGGGTGGGTGCCGGCCGGCGCTAGGCCGCATGAACTAATTGGTGGCGGAAGCACACAAAGCTGGTTAGATCTAATTGCATCCTTACACTTTTATCTTCCAATTTTCACTTCTAATTCTTTCATGATCTCCGAAAGGAATACGCATTCGCCAGTGCCTCCACTTCTTGAAAAGGCCCACAAATCGGCTTATCACCAGACAGTGGTCCGTTTCGAGAGTGGAACCTCTGAAGGCTCTTGTATCCATTAACGACTTTCGGAGACGTCCATCTATCAAAATCAAATCAATCACACTTTTCTGTTCATTCCGTCTCCATGTGTAAGTGTTCATATCCTTGTGATGGAAGAACGTGTTCGACACAAGGAGGTTTCGTTCCATACAAACGTCTAAAAGTAACTAACCAGCATCGTTCAATCTCTTATCTCCGTATGGACCAAGCACAGCCTCATAACTGCTTCGCTTGGTCCCAACCCATCCATTTAGATCACCACAGATAATTATCTGTTCATTCCCTTCAGCCAAATCCAGAATACCCCTTATGGTCTCCCAAAACTTCTCAAACTCCTGGAGATTACTAGAGCTCACAGGAGCATATGCTGCAACCAAAAAGACTCGCGTAATCTCCAGTTTTATCTTAACCTAGAGAAGTCTTGGACCAACCAAATCGTAATCTGGCTTGACCGCTACACACCAGCGGCCAAGCGAGATTACGAGTCATCCAGTCGGGTTGCTTTGATGCGCTCTACCTCTCTTAAAAACTATGCAGACCAAGACAAGTTCATGCACACAAATGATTGTCCTGTATGGGGATTGAACCCACGAGTCATAAAAGTAGGAAAGCGCGCTCCGCCCCGCTGCCTCCTACTTCTATGCCACGAGCGTTAGTGTAAAACTAGCGTAACCAAGCACTGCGTCACCGAACAAGTTCAGTTTTAGAAAGAAATGTTTCACGAATAAGAAATAGAAACTGTAATGATAGTGAGATGCAGAGGAATTTATCGGTAGCGCGCAAGCGCTGACTTGGAGTTAAAGTATCCACGAACCTTGGAGTTGAAGTAGCTTTGCTAACCACACCGCCGGGCTCGGCAACTGTTACTGTTTGACGAGCCCGGCGGTGTGGTTAGCAAAGCTACTTTAACTCCAAGGTTCGTGGATTCGATTTCCACGCGGACTATATGTGAGCATAAACATGTTATTTAAGGTATGGGTATTTTTAGGGAGGCAGGGCGCATCAAAGCAGCCCGACAGGAGAAGTACCTACACCCCACAGAAAACGACAGCCAAAATAATAACTACATGGGGATTTTATTGCATCGAATGAGTGAGTTTACCAATAAGTACCTAATGAGTTGCTGTGCTAGCGTAGGGGTGGCAACGCGCCAGCTATACTTCATGTATTGCAAGGTTTCAAAGAATTCGGCAATGTATGTTTAATAGACACTAATAAATAAATCTACATTATACTCACTTAACCAATGGCTGGAACTGCACTTTGAGTCCCAGATCTTGAGTGGCAGTTTGAAGTTTGTTGTGAAATATTTCTACTTTGGATGTTTCCTCTGACGCAAACTCTTCATCTTCGTCGTCCTCATCAGGCATTTCACAGAGTTCTGATAAAAAAGATACATAATTTTCAGGAACACCGTTCCTATATGAATTCTATATGTTTGTATGTCGCTTTTTTTCGAATATACGAATTTTTCAAATTCAGATTCGGATTCAGCATAAAAAAGTAGAATAGGAATGTTCAGGAACACCGTTCCTATCTCGTAAGGAACATGGTCAAAAGGCCGACAAATAAAAAAAAAATTGAATTGTTATATAATTGACGAGCCAGGTGTTCCTCTGGCAATGCAAGCTTGCGCATTCTCAACTGGTTTTTAATTAAAAGCCCTTGTCAAGTTATATATTCAAGTCCTATAAGTGCCATTAATGAAGTTTTGAATAAATAAATAGGAAGATCTTAATCCTATAATTACATCTCTGCTCTACATCTAATTAGGTTGACTCATGAATGACCTCAAACCAAGACCCCTACTGCATATTTTTAAAAACCTGGGACTGATGCATGGCTGCAGCATTAATTATTGGGTACAACATCATTGTCATATGCATAATTGGTACACAATCAGGATAATATAAAATATTATTATTACTAAGTATTAGTTTACAGTCGAAATCTCTTCACTAAAAAGTACTGATATTCTTCAGATCAGCTGAACTGACCTTCCGCACACATAGCTAAGAACCACTTGGGGACTATGAAGTCTCAGACACATATACATCTTACATAAATTTCATTCACGTAAAAGCATTGTCACAGTCACTAACCAAATTTTTTTTTATACCATTAAAGTGGCAACCAAGCTTATAGCCTGCCTGATGGTTAACAGTCACCGTAGCCTATGGAAATTTGCAACACCAGGGGTGTGACTCATGCGTTGCCTACCCTCTAAAAACCTCTTCACGCATTTCTTGAAGAACTCCATGCTGTAGTCCCTTGGAAAAATCTCGATAAATAAAATAAAATTAATTGCCTGAAAAGGAGCTGAAGTACTCTGGTTTTATTTCTTGAACCTGTCATATTTGTAGAAACAATAATTTAGAACAGAGATTTCCAATCATTTTTGTCCCGTAGAGCCCTTGTATTTTCTGCTCTCAGTAGACCCCCTGCATAATTTTTTTTTTATACTACTAAAGTGGCATCAAGCATACGGCATGCCTGATGGTAAACAGTCACCGTAGCTGGACATTTGCAACACCAGGGGTGTCACTCATGCGTTGCCGACCCTTAAATTAATTAATGTTTGAATCTGATGAACACCTTACTTGTTGCAGTCGACCCCATGAGGTCGACATAGATCACTTTGGGAAGTACGAAATTAAAGAGTAGAATTAGTAGATTACTAACTTATGGAAGCGAGAGCTGGGTATGGCAGAAAGAGTATGAAAGTAGAATAAACGCGGTTGAAATGCGAGCGCTGCGCAAAATTTGTAGCGTAAGGCTTGTAGATCGTATTCGCAATGATGATGTAACAAACAGAGTTGGTCTGAAAGAGAGCGTCGGTGTTAAAATAAGAAAGGCATGCTCCGTTAGTTCGGACATGTAGAAAGAATGCAGGATGAAAGAAGGACGAAGCAGACATACAATGCAAAAGTGGAAGGATGTAGGAGCCGAGGAAGGCCAAGACTTATCTACCATGACCAAATTGGTCGTGTTCTATCAGAAGGTGATGTAGGAGCCCTAGAAACGTGCATAAGAAGAGCAATGAATGTTAAAGAAGCGAGTGAGTTATGTAAGGATCGAGTCACGTGGCGCTCGGTTCTCTCTGCCTACCCCGCAAGGGATTTGGCGTGAAGTTATAGATAGATAGTAGATTACTTGTAAACATCTACCATGAAGACGCTAAATACCAAAAAGGTCTTGTAGGTGATCAAAATCTTTGATTAAATATTTCTCATAAACTATCTATTTCCAGGACACAGGCCAATATTATTTAGAAGGTAAGGAATAAAAGGCTGCATGGAAATGTATTTCTTTAGTCTATATATGCCGCCATCAATCAATATAGGAGGAGGAAGGAATTAATTATCTGTTTTTTTACTAAATTGCGGCGGTACAAATTTTAATGGAAACAAATCGGTAGGTAATGATAGATACTAACTCGACCATAGAGGCCACTAGTCAGTAAAAACAGGTCTTTGAGGACAGAATTTCTCTCTCTCTTGCTGGCAGGCTTTTTTTAACTTCAGAACTTATCAATGTCACGTGTATGAGTTGTAAAACATCTATAATAATGCGGTGAACTCTGTTAAACACTACCATTCTCGCTCGAATTAGTCAATGTGCTGCTGAGTAATCACTATATAAACATAGCACGCGATGGCAAATTTAGTTCCAAGACTCGTTGTTAAAGGCGCGATTACAGTATCCCATCAACAGTGCGAAACGCGCTTTTTACTTACCAGAAACTTGTTGTAATGTTTCCTTTACATCCTGCCTCTTGTCAGGGTCCAGGCCGCGCATTCGCTCCTCTATCCTCATGTTAATCTGTCGAGAAAGCATTTCTAATGCTTCCAAATGTACCAAACCTGGAATCGGTACATTAGTATAGTTAGAAACCGTTTAAAAAACTAGTATTAAGTATTCCTTTTCCTTGAATACTTAGATCAGATATAATAAAATAATAATTTCAAGCCAAGGGCTGTCACTAACACAAACGATAAGGTATGGGTTACAAGTGTGTATACTGTAAGCCGATTCTAAAAAAAAAATTGCAGCTACTCATTTTGGTACATTTTGATGTTTCGTTAAGCGATCTGACAGCAGCCACGTTTAACGAAACGTCAAAATGTGCGCATTTTGACACACGCCGCGCTGCAAGGCAGCTGCAGTTTTTTTTAGTAGAATCGGCCTACTGGATACTTGATACCATCAGGCAGGTCGTACACTTGTTGGAAAAATACTTGTAAAAAGGAAAAATACACCAAAATAAATTTAGTTCCAGTTAACGTTCTAGATAAAATAAATAAATAGTAAAAAGAAGATAAGCACAGAGACAAGGAGAGGGGTGAGGGAGATGGAGGCAGTATGAGAGGAAGGAACAGGGAGAGCGATGGGTAGGCTTGCAGGCCATTTTTCCAGTCCACACCCTTCCAACTGTTTTTGACCATTCGACATGTCTATACCTTCAAAATCATCAAATAAGTTCTCATAATGGACTTCCTTTGCTTCTCTCTTCTCCTCTCGTATCCTATCCTCTTCTTCAGCTTTCGTTTTCGCTTCTCTTAGAACTTGTGACAGAACAGGTTTGTCACCGGTATCTAAACCGAGCATGGCACGTTTTTTGGCTAATCCAGGGTCACCATCTTGGAGGACAGCCATTGTTTTCTTGCCTATTGTCTCTAGAGTGTCTAGGCCACCTGATATTACTTTTGTACCTGAAATTTAGTATAAAAAGTAACTAAATAACTATCCAAACTAATGTTACAAATTTACAGCAACTCAAGTTTTTCTGTCTGTTGCCAGGTTTCCACAGCTAGGTCTGAAGAAGCAAATAGGCTACTAATAAAAGCGCATACGAGTGAAGAAGTTCTTTACATTTCTGCACGACAATGTATGCAATAATTTGAGAAACTATTTCAGGACCTTTTCTTCTTTTATTCCGTAGACAGACTGAGCAAAAGGTTTCATTCATCCATCATCATCAACATGTATCTAAAGAGACCTATATTGGCAAGTTTCTTTCGGCATTTCTTAGCCAATGGTCATTTCCGAAATGCTAGTAGATAAAAAAAAAGGAAAAAGTAAAAAGAGAATTAAATAAGATTATATTTCAAAAAACTGTAAGACGTGTCTAAGTGCCCGCGAGGGCCCAATGGCAAATAAAGAATTTTTATCTTTTTTTTTTTAGCTTATTTTTTTTACCCGCTACTGGAAATAGGAGTACCCAAATAATTTTAAACATATACAAGCCTTCACTTTCCATGTCCAGCCACCCTTTGGTGCCTTGATTGTCATTTGTCCAAACAAAAAGGAGGCGCCCAAAGTTACACTATCCCACATGCGCATTTTACTGTAAGTTTTTATCTATTTCGATGAGCTCGGTGGCTCAGTCGTGAATGACGCGGCTTTGACATCAACGCTCATGGGTTCGATTCCCACGCAAGACAAACATTTGTGTGAAGGAACATGTCTATTTGTCTTGGTCTGGATGTTTTAAGAGAGGTAAGGCACATCAAGGAAGCCCGTCTGGGGAAGTACCTCCACCTCACAGAAAATCGCAGCCAAAAATAACAACTTCCTAAAGGGTTGTTGCGTTCCTGCGTGTGAGTGAGGTCGCCAGTAAGCTCCTAAGGAGTTGCTGTGTAAGCAGCAGAGGAGGTATCGCGCGAGTGACACTTAATATATTACAAACGTTAATAGGCTACGGTAACTGTTTTACATCAGGTGGGCCGTATGCTTATATGCTTGGAGCTTGTATATAAAAAGTATTCATATTACTTAGAAAGAGGTTCTGCGAAAACGTACATATTACTCTCGCAGAAACATTAGTATGTATCGTCCAACGAATTGTTATTTGGCCTATGATCTTCATTAAGTAAAGATATTTTAAACTTGTGCAGTCGGGTATTAAAATATGATTGTTTCCTATCTTTCGCTAGAGCCGTGTTTTTTTTTATACCACTAAGTGGCAAACAAGCGTACGGCCTGCCTGATGGTAAGCAGTTACCGTAGCCTATGGGCATTTGCAACACCAGGGGTGTCACTCTTGCGTTGCCGACCCTGTAAGAACCTCTTCACGCCTTTCTTGAAAACCCCATACTGTGTTCCCTTGGGAAAACCTCGGCAGGAAGCTCATTCCACAACTTAATAGTTCTCGGTAGAAAACTTCTCGTGAAGCGCACAGTGCGCGACCATTGCCGTTCCAGTGTGTGCGGATGAACTCCCAGCCGCCGGTGAGCTGTGCGATTGTAAAACGAGGCTGTTGGTACAATGTCGAACAACTCCTCAGAACACAACCCATTATACAGCCGGTAGAACACGCAAAGGGAAGCAAAATAAAGTGTTTGCTAATCCGGAGGATCCACCACGTTTAGGTGACTTTGATTATAGTTTTTGATATTACAAATTATCTCTTTTGTACACATTTTATGTAACAGCGTTCTGTGTAATAAAATATATTACAAACTTTAATAGGCCACAGTCACTGCTTTACATCAGGTGGGCCGTATGCTTGTATGCCTCCCGACGAAGTATAAAAAAAAAACTATGACCTAACATCATTAATTCTGCAGACATGGCCGGCTTTTTTAGCTTGCTGATTCAGCGTTATGTCGACAACTTCGGTTTTGTGCCTAATTTCCGAGTTACGGATTTAATCTTTATCAAGAACTTAAGGCAACTCTGTACCAATCACTGTACCATCTTTGATTAGTGGACTAGCTCGATGATCCTGATTCAAGTCCCTGGACTGGTCGCAGCGAAAAGTGAGTGCTAGATAAACGATGGTCTAAGATAAAGATAAAAATTATTTATTTGCCATTGCGCACGTAGGCATTTCGACGTCTTACATTGTATAAATAAAATTTTATTATATTTAATTTATAGTTTTAATTCATCAGCATTTCGGAAATGAACATTGGCGAAGGGGAAAGGAAACTTGAAAATAGAGTTTTTTTTAAAGCGTCGATTGATTATACGTTGAATTTATAAAAGTATAGCAGTACAATAATAATTATGTCAAATAGTAAAATTAAAGATTCATTAATATATGCGCTGAATAATTTCCAGACGTCTCTGTCAATCAAATATTAATCAATTCTGTAATAAGCCTTTATATACATTGTATTTTGAATGTGCCTTTTGGATACTAGGGAAGAGTTGGGAAGAACTGTCGAGGAGAATTATTATATATATAGAATTGAACATAATTTACAACAAACGACCTACCGGTCTTAGCAAGCCGATGTGCGCAACGGATACCATCTTATCCCTGCACCTAAGTTTATCACTAAATCTTCAGAACGACTTTATGTTTCTCACTAGGGTACATTATGTTTCCATAAATATACTGTGTGGTATTTTACAGTGAGGATATTGTACTTCTTTGAACAGTTTTCTAAGAGTCCATGTTGTAAGTACAGTAGGTGTCTCACTTTTGTAAGATAGAAATAGTTTCAATTTCAGCTACTTTTCCCCACAACAGTTTAGTATACCATAAGACATAGACCTATGGTCTTGAATCATTACCTACCAGTAGTTTCAACAAACTTTGTCACACCAGAAATGAGGCTTCCAAATGGAAATGGGGCATCACTGACATTTTTAGGTTCCTCAGTGGTTTCTGCATTAGTGTTATCATTGGTTCTTACGTCGGCAGGCTTGCTTGGAGTGATATCAGTATCTTTATAATTTTTTCGAGCTAATTCTTCGGGATCGGGGGCACCAATTCCTGATTCCAGTACTGTCGATATGCCCTGCAATTTAAATCCATTTTTTTGATAATAGTAAGGGTAAGATAGTGCATAGAAAAGTTGTTGTTGAAATATATTGTTGAAAATGCTAGGCAAGAAGGATTTTTTTATACTACATCGGGAGGCATACAAGTATACGGCCCACCTGATGTAAAGCGGGTACCGTAGCCTATTAGCGCTTGCAATATATAAAGTATCACTCGCGCGATGCCTCCCCTGCAGCTTACAAAGCAACTCGTTGGGAGCTTACTGGTGACCTAACTCACACGCAGGAACATAACTACGCTCTAGGGAGTTGTTATTTGGCTGCGGTTTTCTGTGAGGTGGAGGTGCTTCCCCAGGCGGGCTGCTTTGATGCGCCCTACTTCTCTTAAAACATCCAGACCAAGACAAACAGACATGTTCATGCACACAAATGTTTAGCTTGTGTGGGAATCGAACCTACGAGCGTTGGTGTCAAAGTCGCGTCATTCACGACTGAGCCACCGAGCTCGTCAGTTGAAGATGATATATTTATTTTTTATACGATTAGAATTGAAGTATACTAGGTTGTGTAAAGAGAGTATTAACCCGTCAAATGCCGTTATATACCTGTTGCCATAACGCGCATGGTTCGATCAAACCGCTCGGCACGCGATGTGTCAAAGAAGAACTATGAGTAGAGTGTGAGAGAGCCCGTGTAAAAGTGTTACACACAATATTTATAATCACAATTGTTAAGTAAATGGAATGGTAGGACACTCTACATATCTCCTAACCTACTATGAACTATATATATACCGTAATATGAATAACAGACACAGAATATTCAAATATTCCAGCTAACTAACGTAAACTTAACATTCCTATTTTTTTAATAAGGTTATCAAACAGTTCTAAGGTGTAAATAAATTTTGGAATTCTAAATATGATTTCTTAATATCTATGCTTTAAAAGCATTAACAGCCTTTGTAGTTCTAACAGCACGCGGTCGCCTCGAACTTTTATAGTCTTCAACAGAGGAAGTGTTGGTATGTCTGTCGATAGTACGATATATGAAAGAGCCTAATCAAAAAGTATCCAAAATCGAAGAGCATGCATGAAGAGGTTGATGACTGTGGAAGAAGCGAGACAGGTATGTTTCGAAAGGTGCACCCGGCGTTCCATAGTCTCTGCCTACTCTAATGGGAGGCCATGATATGTATGTATGCATGGTTGATACTGTTTTTGAAGTGTCTTGAATATGACCGACGGCCCCATACCCACTTTGTACAAGGCAATCCCTGCAATCCTGTTTTCTTTGACACCCCATTCCATATTGTAATTTGATAATAAACACTAAAAAAATATCTAAAACGGCGGAAAATCGAAAGAAGTTTTTAATATAATTTAAACGCGTTCCAAATTAAAAATAATTAAATAGTTAAAAAAAGGAATAGTTTCTATGTAACAATTTAGGTATAGTCAGACGAGTTAGTTAGTAATTTTTAAAACCTAGGTGTTGTGTTGAACTGTAATCTAATTTGGTTAATGTTTTCTGGTTTGCAAACCTCAGGGAATATCACAATAGCACTCTATAGTTTTTCATAATAATAACCGGCATAATTTTGTTGCCTTTATGATCTATTTAACAAAGCAGCGATATGTCAATGAAGGCACTGTACCTGAATAAGAGGTTAATTAGGAAGCTATTCGCCCTAAACTTAAGATGCTTAAAATGCAAAATTTGCTAATAAGCAATTTGTGAAAAGTGGTTACCTACAAAATTCTTAAGTAAAAGTTTATAAATTAAAATATTTCAGTAGTAGAATGAATGCTGTAAAAAAATACCAAATAATTACAAAGGATACGATGTAAAAAGTAAAACAAAAATGGTGAAGTGAAGATCATCTAAAGGCTCAAAAAGGAAATTTTGTGGGAAAAAGATTGATTATAGTTTTTTTTTTATATTTCTATTATAACTGCGACTGCCATTTTATAGATAAACCCTGCAGATTTAAAATGTGCTCAGAGAAAAAGAAGCACATTTTTTTAAAACATGTACGTGTGACTCGCCTGATATTGCAAGGGATTCAGTAATTGTTCACCATCAGGCAGGCCGAATGCGTATTTGACACCTTAGCGATATATACAAAAACAGTATATATAAAAATGTGTAAAATGAAAAGTGTAGATAATAAATAGGAATAATAATATAAACACTTTTCAATCACAATTCAAATTACAGTTGGCAGATAACAATTAATAATCCTTTGGTGAGTCTTGAACCCTCAATAACATTTTATATTATTTTATGAATGAACATTCAACTGAAACTTCAGGTTAATTTTATAAAAAAAAATACAAGTCGTTTCAGGTCACTTGTTTCTGCAATTATAGAAATAATGATGGATCTACTCTATGGAGGTGTTTAGACCAGAAATAATGTAGTGCATTCACAAAAAGACTATTTCATAGGATAGGATAAAGTTTTAGAGGAACCAAAGTTAAAGTTTTTACATACTTGGGAAGTTAAGAATACTAGAAACGAGGTGTCTGTACTGATTTAGAAGTGAAAGATAAAATTACTGAGAACTTCCAACTAGCATAACTTTTGAAAAGAGCGTCCTACACAGACTTCTCATGAATTACGGAGACAAAAGTCGATAGATTATTCCATAATAGCAATTTTGAAATCCAGGCAGGATCGCTTGTTAAGTCCTAGAAGAAAATATTCAATAACTGCATGTGAAGTCTTTTTCAAGTATGCCTTCATTTGCTCTTTTAGTAAATAAATCAACAGGGGTCTACTCGTATATACTGATATGGTGCATCACTTGCACTTACATATATTCAATACTCATGGGTTCTTGCAATTTTGGTTTTACCAATAATTAATCAATAATATTACTTAGTTATTAACACAGTATGACATATTACCTGTGAAACTTGGCTAGTTAATGTAGATATGCCGGCAGTAGCAGTACTGAGCAATGAGTCCACCCCCCACCCCCAGCCCCAACCGGAACTCTTTGTGGAAGCTGCAGCCAAACGCTCCGTGACTTCGACAATGTCTTTTTCCTGCTGCTGTGATGATTGAGTAGGTCTTTCAGGTTTCTGTAAATCGAAGTTAATAAAATGAATTAGACTTCATTGGCCCTCTTTTTAGTAGTAGTTTAACCTGTCAGATCCCCGTTATACAGTATATATGTCGTAAGTGAGTGTCATAATTATGACAGTTGGATCTCGCCGGATTAATAGTTACTGGGAAGGTTAAGGGAAAAAGTTATTGAAAGTTATGTGTGAGGTTTCTCTGTAAAATGATAAAAGGATATACAAAATTCTATAGAGATAAATTAAAAAATACTTTGACCTACCCCAGATAAACCAACAAACATTTTGGTAGGTAATTTTAGGTTATCGAATTTGCCAAACTAAACAGGCATGGCACTGATCCTTCCTAATTTTGAACTTTTGAAAAGATGAGCCTCATAATCCAACAAATTTAAAAAATGGTGAGTTATAATCCATATCTACTATCTATCTTCACAGCAAGTACCTTGTGTGGTAGGCAGGGAGAGTATACTTCGGACTAAAACAAACTTTTGTTCTAAAACCACTAGCAATCTAATGACAATGCTACCAAGCATTTATCATGATATTAAATTCAAGAAAGTATATATTGAACATACTTAGGTTAAGTAATTATGGTACCTACGAAACTGGAAATAGGATTGATGTGCTGAGAAAAGTAAGGCACATAGCATAAGTGCATGTAGCTGTCATGGCATAACACAGAGAGGTATGTATCATCCTGGGATATTATGGGATTTTGTAAGCCACAAATAATGTATTAGATCAATATGCAATGTAGAATATTAACAGACAGCTGTAAGTCATAGCTCAAAAGAGTTTACCACTTACATGTTTGTATTTATGAACCGTCTCTCTCTATGTATGAGGAAAGAATTAATTGGAGAAAGAGACACAAAGATTGCACCCAAAAGTGTATGTAAATTATAGGATTATTCCTAACACAGCTAAGGCAAGCTATGTTCGCATTGTAAGGAATCCTGCACATCCAAGAAATTATATTTAGAATGATGTGGAAGTTAACTTAAGAAAGGTCCGACTTTCCCTCTCAGTTGTGGAAGTCTGATAGCAGTCGCTCCATGTCCAAAATGAGTATCTTTGCCAAATCCTTGGGGCAGGGGACCCTGCCAATCCCAATGGATTAGGAAACAGGATAATGCTAGAAAGAAGACCAAGTTAGTTATGTAAAATATATATGCCAGGACTGACATGCAGAATTTCTAATGATATATACATAAATTTTTGCATTTTAGATAAATGATAAATTTTTGAGGTGAGTAAATCAAGATAGAAATGTTATAATTCATTTTGATCCTGGCCCCATAGATAAACAAGGTAGACACCTCTGCACACTCAAGAGTTTAGTGGCTTTCTTCTTCACCATCTCAGTATTTAGAGGTCCACTAAACATATGCATCCTTTCACAGATCCTTGTTGTCCTGGATTTGGTGATACTGGTTCATGCTGGTCCTACCGTCTAATGAATTTTGTCTGACTATCTAGCTGGTGATCTTCCTGTGGTTCACCAAGGTCTCCAGTGTAGCAATCTTTGGTTCCATCTGTTTTCATCCACATAACAAAAAAACAATTCCTTGGTATTGGCATTTTATTTGCGCAATCTTAAATTTGAACCAATGAAGATGGAGTTTGTTTTAAGTATCTGTGAGACTGTACACTTGAAGACATTGTTAAGTTTGGTCCGAGTGTACCCACCCCATCTAAGCAGTTATATGCTTGGCATAGATTTTCGAGCCTTTTATACATGATCTTCAGATGTTTTTGCAAGTAAAACAATGCCATGGGAACTGATACTCTCCCTGTGTAAATATTTGAAGGTGGTACTCACATTTACTTTACTATTGTTACTAAGAGAATCCTCCCCCCAATCTCCAAAGTCATCCCAGCCAGTGTCCTGGGATCCCTCATTGTCTACTACTGCTGTTTTGGTTGTGGGCTGTGCTGATTTTTCTTTTACATCTTCACTTAAGTTAGTCTTAACTTTTGTTGTTTCAGTTTCATCTATATCAAAGTCATCCCATCCATCTGTTTCATTAACCTGCTGATGAAAATATCATCATGAAATTATTATTGTTTATTATTATTTTCATTCAGGTTTAATTTTCTAATAAATATTTTTAATAATACTTTATCAATATTGAGTATTAGTATATTAAATGGATACACTAGTGATGAAAAGGAACAGTCTTATATATTAAAACAACTTGATTTTTTAGTCATTTGATGACCAGTTCAGTTTTTTTTACACTGAACAATTGAATAGTAAATGTAGAACTTCATGAGTCCTAAGTGTTTCATCAGCATTATAACTAAATTATTATTTTAACACCTTTCCTACCCTTGAATATGTTAAAATAATGATTTAGTTGTAATGCTGATGCAATATTTTTCATGTAAGGCTTTCTATTATTTGTCATTAAATTAAGAGATGAAATGGATGGGGAGAAGAGAGCAGGTTCCTCCCATTCTCCCCTCAAAAGGAAAAAACTCAGGCAGGTATAGTTTTCAAGAAATAATTAAAACTCGATGTTATATACTCAAAAATCAAAACTATGTAAATAATAAAAACAATTTTTTTCTCAAGATTTGTTCGACTGAGTAAAAAAAATTCATAAATGTTTTCTTAATTACAAGTTACTTGACCAAATATAAATAAAGTCGAAACTCAATCAGAAACAAAGAAAATCTGAGCCCTTTCAAGGGTATTGAAGTGACTTCACATATTACACACACACAAATTCATTGACTACTTGTTATGTTATTATTTATTCAAATATATTGTCTCGCTAGCACGGCTGAATTTTATCTTAGTGTCCTATACACACACACAAAGGTTAATTAATGTGGTGTGTATAGTGTAGTTGTGAGAAAAATAGCAAACAAATGACACTGTCTCCTACTACTTGTTGCAGAAAGGAGGGCAAGCCAAACCTAATAGAAGCGGACTACATGTAGCAAATCTTGTGAGACAGTTTGGATGGTGTTTTCTAGATCCAAATCCATCCCATACATCAAAATTGAAGCCAAGCAAAGAATATACAAGTTTGTGTAGATATTGGGAAGACCATGACAACGGCCAAAAGTAGGTGAGAAGCTTCCTACCTAAGTATTGTGTGCAAACATCTCATTGCATCAATGTTTCTCTCAAAAACTATTATAATAAAGCAAAATATACACTCAATACACAAGGATCTCTGAGTTCTAATTTCTAAGAATTTTTTTTGTTTAAATATCTCACTATGTTTATAATTGTAAACAAGTTATTTTATAACCGGAAATATGTTTTTTTTTATTAATAAATAAATTGTAACATTTTGCTTAAATATCGAAGATTTTTTTTACATGGGTCCGTACATAAGACAAGTCCTGCAATTCATCTTAAAAACGACTAATTGACTTAGTGTCTTTCATCATTAAGCACGACAGAATTAACAAAAAAAAGGTTTTATGAAAATTAATTAGTAATGTTCACGTGGTTAAGTAGTCTACAACCAAAAGGTAGCCCTATGCATGCCCCATGTCTCAAATAGGAACAAACAGGCAGGCTATGACAATTCAGTTGCAGTATCTACTTCCTACTTTACAAAAAGTAACTTCTTAATATAAATACTCAAGCTGTACTGGCCTTACCAAATTACTTTTTACTCCTGTCCCTTTGTTAAAAGTTCTAGGAGTACTTTGAGGAGTTGGATCTGCTTCCAGAGCATTGTCGCTGTAATTTGAAGAGGATAATCGTTTTTTTCTTTCCTTTTTCTCAGTGGTAGTACTGCCTTCGTCCGCACTTTCGAAATCCTCGCTGTCACTTGATGGCATATTTGTGTTACAAAATTCTTTTAAATTACTAAAATATGTTTGGTAAATCTGTTTATCTCGAACGAAAATAATAAAATAAAATTAGATTCGTGTGTCTACGTGTTGACTGATTTTGACTTGACGTTTGACGTTGACATCATATTTTTCTTTGTTCTCTACATCCCCGAGGGGAAAGGCAAAGGGATCGAGTCCATACAGCCAACCCAGACCTGCAGTTAAATACCACCTGTAAAACGATAGCGATTTTTACAAGGTTTTCTTCATGAACTTAATCACGTCTTTCAAAAAGAGTATAACCGTGTTATATTTGAGTTTTTTCATTACAGTATAATTTCATTAGCACTTATCTTACAAAATACTATCAAAATTGTTACGCACGCTGACACTGCGAGTGAGTTTACGACTGACTTAGCGGTGACTACGTCCGATGAGGACGTTAAGTTATATTGAACATTTAAAATGAATTTGAATAATATTTTTTTTATATAACTAGTCTGGCCATAAACATTGTTACATAGAAACACTTCTTTTTTTAACTCTTTAATTATTTTGAATTTGCAACGCGTTTATTATGTTAAAAAAATCCTATCTACATAGATTTTTGTTTCCTAGAAAAGATAGACGATTCCCGCTAGCACTCTGTCGCGTATAATAAAACAGGACCTGAAGCCCTGCAATTATCGTCGATATACAGGACTTACCCTAAATCAATCCCTAATGTTGAAGAGAGTGGATCATAGTTAATAGATTCAGGCGTTACTTTGCGAAAGTCAAATCTATATGCAATTTGATCTAACCTGCTTTGCGTGCTTCCGCCACCAATTAGTTCATGCGGCCTAGCGCCGGCCGGCACCCACCCACTACTGTTAGTACTTGGTACATGCCGACGCTGCCATGGCTGCTCCGGTAGTCTCTGCCTCGGCTGCTGCGGTCATCCGTCATCTGGAACAGAGTCCGCATGCCCCCACCACCACCGTCGCTGCCACGACTGGCCTGGTCGTCGCTGCGACACGTGTTTCGCCTCTCCACGAGGCATCATCAGGCGTTGTAGACGTTAATCGTAAGAATAACATGCTACAAGTGACAAATCCATCGCAGTGCCATCCCTTATATTGAATTGAGGGTGGGGGTGGATGGTGTGAGCGAAAAGATATTTAATAGTGGGGAATGGTTTACGTCAGTCTGTTTGTTCATGAGAGTAATTTTAGAATTTTTATGTTTATTAATTTCTAATTGTTCCCTAATATTTCGTTTTAAACCTTTGTCTATGGTGTGTAAAATTTGATATGTATTAGTGGGGGATAAGTTATGTCCTTTGTCTATAAGATGCTCGGCGAAGTGTGACCTTTCTGGGTGATTGTTTTTATACGCCGATACGTGTTCGTGAAATCGTGTTATAAAGTTACGACCAGTTTGCCCGATATAAACCTGTTCACATTCATCGCAGAACAGCTTATAGACGCCGGATTTTTTATTGGGCGGGATTTTATCTTTAGTGTTACAAAGTGACCTGAGTGAATTATGGGATTTGAGAGCAACATGTATGTTATTTTTTCTAAATATGTGAACTATTTTGTCAGTGATTTTACCCAGGTATGACAAACTCGCAGTGTATTTATTTGTCGAAATATTTGGAACCGCGTACAATAGTCTGTTAACGATACTACTCGTCTTTTTACGCAATAATTTATCGATGGTAGATTTGGAATAACCGTTTGACTTCGCGATCTGATATATTACATCAAGTTCTTTGTTGTAATTATCCTTACTTAATGGAACGCTCATCAAACGGTGTATCATAGTTTTATACGCTGCGAGCTTGTGTTGCCAAGGATGGCTGGATGACGCGGGAATCGTGGTATCGGTATGAGTTGGTTTACGATATATCGAAAATTGATGGAGGGATTGATTTTTAGTTATGGTTAAATCTAAAAAGTGAAGTGAACTATTTTGTTCTATTTCTAAAGTGAATTTAATTTTAGGGTGGATTTTATTTAATTTGGAAACAAAGAGATCCAATTGACGGTTGGTACCTGTCCAGCATATGAGAATATCTGGACAGACTGGACATTCTCATATGCTGGACAGGTACCAACCTGATGATGCCTCGTGGAGAGGCGAAACACGTGTCGCAGCGACGACCAGGCCAGTCGTGGCAGCGACGGTGGTGGTGGGGGCATGCGGACTCTGTTCCAGATGACGGACGACCGCAGCAGCCGAGGCAGAGACTACCGGAGCAGCCATGGCAGCGTCGGCATGTACCAAGTACTAACAGTAGTGGGTGGGTGCCGGCCGGCGCTAGGCCGCATGAACTAATTGGTGGCGGAAGCACGCAAAGCAGGTTAGATCAAATTGCAGAGAGTGGATCAATCAAAACACCTTCTGTCCCGTTATGCAGTTGAAAGCACAGGAATATCCTCTTTACCGATGAAAAAAATTTCACGATTGAAGAGCAAAATGACGAACTGTACGCTCACAGTTCTAAAGAAGCTGCCCAATAGTCGGAAAGGTACAACGTGGTCATCATCCTGCGTCTGTAATGGCTGGTTGGAGGGTGTCTTTTCCAGGAGTCAGAAAGCTTCATATTTGTGAAAAAGGAGTAAAGACTCTAAAATGTATCAAGAGACTCTTTTGGATCGTGTTGTGAAACCTCTCAGCAATACACTTTTTAAAAATATACCGTGGAGTTTCCAGCAGGACTCTGCTCCTTGTCACAAGGCACGAACTACCCAAGCCTGGCTCGGAACCAACGTTCCGGACTTTATAAGAGCTGAAGACCGGCATCATCTAGCCCAGATCTAGCCAGAACCCCTTAGACCATAAATTATGGTCAGTTTTAGAGGAATGCTCAAATGACACGCTGACATTGTGTCGCAAGAAATCTCTGGAGCAAGCTGTGGCTAAATTTCCTAAGGAAACAGTGCGTAAATCACAGATTCGTGGCCAGACAAATTAAGGCCTGTATCAAAGTCAAAGGTGGCCGTTTCTAATAGAATCTTTTTTTTTTAATTTTTACTGAGTCATCCATAAATATGTACATACATATAAGTTTCATTAAGTTTACATTACTTTATAAAAATATAAATGCATATTCATTTGTAACAGAACTTGTGGCCGGACTGTACAGCCCCTTAAACAATGTACTTGTGGTATGCAAAATGTATGTCGAGTACAAATGTAATAAAATAATTTGGCGTTAGGTACTATAATAGACTAAATCATTAACAATAAAAAAACCACAAGGTGTCATTTAAAAATTAATTAATATCGTAGTAACATTTATCATTCAACTTAGATATTATTGTAATACATCCACTTTCATCATTTTTACACTGTCCGGAATTATATTCTGCTATTGTAAATAGCAGGCCTTATATCGATTAAAGAACGTAATAAGAAAGGATGATGAAACAGGTATATAATGCTAAATCAGTAGGCGTATTCACATTGTCTCGGAACCAAATCGAAGTCAAATAACATAGCCTATGTGTTAATCTAGATTATAATCTATCTACGTGCCAAATTTCATTCAAATCCGTTCAGCCGTTTAAGTGTGACAGAGCAACAAACATCCATCCATACATACAAACTTTCGCATTTATAATATTAGTAGGACTAGAAAGATAAAGATAGAAATCATCAGAGGTCATTGGTAGGGGTGCGCGGGGATATGGATCCAACGCGTAGAGGCCAAATTATTAATGTTATTATTAATAGCAGAATATACTTTGAGTCTTGCAGACTGCGCACATATGAGCCGCAGAATTTTGACTATATGACTATACTTATCTAAAATTTAGTAATTACCATTAATGCTCAACATAATATGATCATAGCGGCTTAAATTTGTCCAGCAAGATTTGTTAGTAATTTACTACATGAGTAATTCGATTTGACGAGCTCGGTGGCTCAGTAGTGAAAGACGCGACTTTGACACCAACGCTCGTGGGTTCGATTCCCACACAAGACAAACATTTGTGCACATGAACATGTTTGTTTGTCTTGGTCTGGATGTTTTAAGAGAGGTCGGGCGCATCAAAGCAGCCTGTCTGGGGAAGTACCTCCACCTCACGGAAAAACCGCAGCCAAATAAGTCTCCCTAGAGGGTTTTGTGTTCCAGCGTGTGAGTGCGGTCACCAGTAAGCTCCCAAGGAGTCTCTGTGTCAGCAGCAGAGGAGGCATCGCGCAAGTGATACTTAATATATCGCAAGCGTGAATAGGCTACGGTACCCGCTTTACATCATTTGAGGCGTATGCTTGTATGCCTCCGGACGTAGTATAAAAAGGTCCGTCTGGGGAAGTACCTCCACCTCACAGAAGCTGTGTAAGCAGCAGAATAGGCATCGCGCGAGTGATATATGTTACAAGCGTTTAGGCTATGGTAACTGCTTTACATCAGGTGGACCGTAT
The DNA here is from genome assembly GCA_947507595.1 of Pyralis farinalis. Lineage (NCBI taxonomy): Eukaryota > Metazoa > Arthropoda > Insecta > Lepidoptera > Pyralidae > Pyralis > Pyralis farinalis. The sequence continues at coordinate 8,667,549 of OX382258.1, read as the reverse complement.
GCTTGTATATCTCCCAACGTTGTATAAAAAAAATATCACATCACTACCACCACCCAGATCACCATTGCAATAGTATTAGCAAAACTCTATTGCAACACTCCGCTGCCTGTCCGTCTGTAGACTATACCCGCTGTAACTACATATCAGTTTCTATTGTAAGTATTTTATACGTCTTTGGCAGGCAGACAAGCATACGACCCATCTGATGTAAAGCAGGTACCGTAGCCTATTAGTGTTTGTAATACATTAAGTATCACTTGCGCGATGCCTCCTCCAATAAGCAGATGAGTGCCGCGATGGTGATACGTGAACTATTTTTTTTATACAACGTCGGAAGGCATACAAGCATACGGGACACCTGATCTAAAGCGGGTACCGTAGCCTACAACGCTTGCGATATATTAAGTATCACTCGCGCGATGCCTCCTCTGCTGCTTACACAGCAACTGCTTGGGAGTTTACTGGTGACCTCACTCACACGCAGGAACACAATAACCCTCTAGGAAGTTGTTATTTGGCTGCGGTTTTCTGTGAGATGGAGGTACTTCACCAGACGAGCTGCTTTGATGCGCCCTAACTATCCAGCCCAAGACAAACAGACATGTTCATGCACACAAATGTTTGTCTTGTGTGGGAATCGAAACCACGAGCGTTGGTGTCAAAGTCGCGTCATTCACGACTGAGCTCGTCAACGCGGTGCAGGTGCGGGACATACCACGATGGTTTTATATGATCTCGATATTTCAGAGACGTTACAGACACCGTGGTCTCGGGATGACTGGAGATGGAGATTTTAAAGAGAGGTAGGGCGCATCAAAGCAGCAATTTCTACGTTGCGATTCCTCTCTTCCCTAAATCCTCTTTAGCCCTAGCAAGCGAAAATGTATGAAACCACGAAATTCCTTCGACGAGCTCGGTGGCGAGTGGTGAAACGCGCTGTTACGCTACTTTGATACCATACATTTGTTTCCATGAACACGTCTGTTTGTCTTGGTCGGGGTGTTTTTAAGAGAGGTGCGGCGCATCAAAGCTGCTCGTCTGGGGGAGTACCTCCACCTCACAGAAAACCGCAGCCAAATAGCAACTCCCTAGAGGGTTGTTGTGTTCCTGCGTGTGAGTGAGGTCACCAGTAAGCTCCCAAGGACTTGCTGTGTAAGCAGCAGATGAGGCATCGCGCGAGTGATACTTAATATATTACAAGCGTTAATAGGCTACGGTACATTTACATCAGATGGGCCGTATGCTTGTATGCATCCCGACGTAGTATAAAAAAAATGGCGATATCAATCAGTTTCTGTGTCGCTTTTTAGGGTTCCGTACCCAAAGGGTAAAACGGAACCCTATTACTGAGGCTCCGCTGTCCGTCCGTCCGTCCGTCTGTCACCAGGCTGTATCTCATGAACCGTGACAGTTAGACAGTTGAAATTTTCACAGATGATGTATTTCTATTGCCGCTATAACAACAAATACTAAAAAATATAATAAAATAAATATTTAAGGGGGCTCCCATACAACAAACGTGATTTTTTTTTGCATTTTTTATAGATAATGGTACGGAACCCTTCGTGCGCGAGTCCCACTCGCACTTGGCCGATTTTTATTCACCTTTTAGGCACCTTCCACGTTACACGCACGGTGTCTTGTTGGAGATTGCTAGTCGAAGCCCGCAAATAACGCATGGAGGACAATACTGCACATGAAGGTACCCCGCGCTCCCAAAAACATTATGTTGAGCCAATGGTACCAACGGGAATATATTTGAAGCAATAAGCAGATAAGCGCCGCGATGGTGATACGTGAACTATTTTTTTTATACTACGTCGGGAGGCATACAAGCATACGGGACACCTGATGTAAAGCGGGTACCGTAGCCTACAACGCTTGCGATATATTAAGTATCACCCGCGCGATGCCTCTTCTGCTGCTTACACAGCAACTCCTTGGGAGCTTACTGGTGACCTCACTCACACGCAGGAACACAATAACCCTCTAGGGAGTTGTTATTTGGCTGCGGTTTTCTGTGAGGTGGAGGTAGTTTCACAGACGGGCTGCTTTGATGCGCCCTATCTCTCTTAAAAACTAACCAATAAAAGCTGTACAGTCTACTTTGCACCCCGACCTGCAGCGGAGAGTTGATTTACTATGCAAAATCGGTCTCATCGCATCTTCATAGATTATTTCTTTCATGGCATAACTCAACCAGTGGATTACACATTCTCGGAAACTTGAAAAGGTCTTCTCGGTTGAAATTACTATAATATTTTATTTCAATCGCTTCCCCTACAAGCCGCGGTATGAATCAAGTTGAGAGTATCTTGGGATTATGCAGCTCAATCCAGTGTTTGATATAGTTTCCAGAAGGTCTTCCGCTATTGTGGACTACTCAATTGCTCTGTTTTAGACTGCAGTTATGTACTCCTTGACCGACACTTGCCCAATGTATGAACTTTCCCAATTGCAGTCAAAACATGGAACAGTGGAAAAACATCTTTCTGTGCGGAAGATGCTGGTTGTCTGCAACCGTCAATGTTGTCTCACCCCCTCCTCCACCTTGGTGCAAGTGGTTTGAACTAACTCCTATCATATCCACTGCGTGTTACAATCGCCTGCTCCAGCTCTCTTTCCAAGTGATCCTGATCATAAAGATCATACACTCTTCGCGTGAGGAAGTGGGTGACAGAGTGGAGATGTCTAGGATGATGATGTGAAGTAGCATGTAGGTACCTGTCAGTGTGAGAAGGTTTTTGTATACCGTGTGACTTAATGTGGAAATATAACCAGTTGAGAATTCGCAAGCTTGCATTGCCAGATGAATACCTGGCTCATCAATTATATAACATATCTTTTTTCTTAATTTTTTGGCTAATTTGACTATGTTTCTTAAGACATAGGAACGGTGTTCCTGAACATTCCTATTCTACTTTTTTATGCTGAATCCGAATCTGAAGTCAAAATTCTAATATTCGAAAAAAAAAAGCGACAGACAAACATATAGATTTCATATAGGAACGGTGTTGCAAAAACAAATCGTGGTAACTTCCATATCTATAACAGTGATATGTACAACCGTGAAAATAAAATTATACACATATTAGTTGTTATAGCGGTCATAGTAATAAAAGATAAAAATAAATAAATTTATAATTGATGGGTGCTTTTTTACACTGTGATACATAACCCTTTGTCTGCGGGTCCGACTTGTTTTTGGCCAGTTTTCATGTTCTGTATTATTTGGATGTGTTGCGTTTATCTATCATTATTCTTATTTTTTTTTTTTTATATTTTACTGCTACTTCTACAGAATGTTTTTATAGTTCTCCAGACTATTGCTATTGGGTACTTATTTGGTTTTTAACTATTTGCTAGTATTCGCCCTAAACGATCGAAATTATCATCATTATTGAAAATTTGAGGAAAACCTATACAAATTTACATGGCTAACTTTTTTTCTACCATTTTCAAAAATTTACTAAATACAGATTCCCAATTGACAATTCGATTATAATCATTAATAAAAATTTGTGGCAAATATCAATTTTCATATTTCTAATTTTTCTACGTTTTCCGAAATTTTTATTGATATTGTCAATATCTACTAGACCAAAAAAAATCTGTCGAGAAGCATATTAGGTAAAGGTTTAAAGGTACTTAATGTTTTCTCTTCGCCTAGGCAAGGCAATTCCCAATTAAACGATGAATGGAACCGCAATGTAAGGAGTTAAATAACTAACATTTGGTTTTAACAATCTTGGTTGGGATTTCTTTCTCTTTTTAATTGTTTTTTTTTACTGTTTGACCATAATCTTTTTTATCTATTGTGTTACATCTTCAGATGTGGAGACAGCTTTCAAATTAGTTTGTGGTTGCGTAAATATACTTACATTAGTTAATAGATTCAGGCGTTATTTTGCGAAAGTAAAAATTATATGCAGTTTAATCTGATCTGGTTTGCGTGCTACCGCCGCGAAATTAGTTCATGCGAACTGGCGCCGGCCAGCACAAACCACCACTACCGTTAATGTCTGCTTTGGTCGTGTCTGCCACGGTCTTTCCCGCGATTGCTCGCCATTTGGAACATGAACTACTTGCACTTACAACCATTGCTGCCTTGGCTGCTCCGGTCGTCTCTACGGCGTGTTTCGCTTGGCTCCACGAGGCATCCTCAAACGCAATAGATGTTAGTCGCTAAAATAACATGCTACAAATTACAAATCCATTAGTGCCTTAGGGTAGGTAGGGTGAACTTTTTACCCACTCCTTCCACAGTAGAGAAAAATGTTTTAATGCCCACGTTGGCTATTCATGCTTGTTGATAAATCTTCATCCTTAGGAATTCATGGAACAGATTTTAAATTGTATCCAGCCTGCTACTTGTTCTACACTTAGGTATTAAGTGATTCTTACCTATCAGAACCATATCTATCTAACTAGAAATACCTGGAGAACATTAATGTGTCTCATTAAACATTAGAAACATGTAAAGAATTCCTAACAGGGCTGAATAATGTGCAACTCCTGAGGAACTTTTTGGTGATTTCATTCAATCCAGACACACAACAACCTTCCTTGGAGTTGTTACTGGGCTGCACTCTTGCGTGAATATACTGCTTTGATGCGTCCCGCCTCTCTTTCTCCAGAGCCACGTCTGTTAGCAAGGTGCACTACGAGCAGGTGAGGTTAACTTCTCACATAAAGGCGATAGTGAGCCATTTTCACTCCGAAATCTCCTTTTGGATCTTTAATATTAATTCAAAATAAAAATTGTAAACTACATTCCTAACTAGTGATTCCCGTTACTTGTTTAAAAATTACCAATTACCTTATACACGATTGGTACAAGGAGATAAACTATCTGCGATGGAGACATGCTATCTGTAATTTGTATGTACGCCTATACATATACGCTCAATACGCTGTGGAATGCGCACCATACTGCGGCTATGTACGCATATATATGGCGGAATCGTAAATAGATTGAATGGGTACCTACCTACCTACTTTTTGCTTACATTGTCAGTTTCGCGCTTTCCGTCTGGCCACCGTGCAAAGCATCAGTCATTCGGCAGTGGCAGGCCATCGAGGTGTGTGCCCACTGTTACAGGTACAGTACCCAGTGTATGTAATGTAAACATTAGCCCAGGAATGCATTTAGACAGTAGGTGCTGGAACATTATCATGAACGGTGATAACGTGGCTGCGAGGCGGCGCGCGTCAGTCGGCGACGAGAGGTCGCATAGTGCGGTCGTATGTTCTTTGCGTATCGTTCCAGTGACGTACGAAAGCACTCTGTGTTCGCGCTCGCGTACGCGCCGCATTCCATCGTGGGGGCCCTTCGCCGCCATTGGCCGATCCCGCGTGACGTCACTCGTCGTAATGAGGTATTCAATATGGCCGTGTAGCTAGTTCGCGAGTGTGCTTTGATATTCGTTTGAATGGATTTAATCAGTGAAATATGCCAAGGAAACGAAACGGTGAGATACCCTTGCCCGACGGATGGGATTACGCGATGGACTATGACGGAAAAGTGTATTTCATCGACCACAACAGTAGAAAAACGACGTGGATCGACCCGCGAGACAGGTAAGTTTTCCAAAGAGAAGTGTTAACCCGTAAGAGCCCCATGTCAAAACTTTACATTCCAATGCAATTTCTGCCGATTCCTGTTTGAATTTGTGTGTTATAGTGTTGTACAGTGATAGTGTTCACCGAATACTCGACGTGGACCTGCTTGTGAGTGGTAAACACAGTTCTAAAATAGAATAAATCGTGAAAAACAAACTATCCGCTCGAAGCGACGCTGCTGCGCTCTGGTTGAAAACGCGCGCAACAACCTCGATTTCACACGACATTCCACAATTTAGTGACAACAAATGAGCTAAACACAAATTATGGTTATCATTTGTTATCCTTCGGTATGCGCATTGTGTGGAGTGCGTTGTTTTCTTGCGGGTCTGATTATTTAGTGAGTGACGTTGGAACGCAGCTATTATAATGAGGCCACGGAACTGGTTCATAGCAATGTTAGTGGCTGAACTAGCGCAGAAATAATTCGATGCAGCGTTTATGTGGTATGTGTATATGGTGGCGAGTGCGGTCGGTGGTTTCGTAAGGTACGCGTGTGTGTATGGTGCGGTGCGGACGGCGCGATGGAATGCAATGCATAGGCAAGTTGCGCGGTGTGAATGACAGGCCGTAGAATGCGGCCCGGGCCTGCGGCGATGGTCGCGCCTTTCTAAAGCGGCGCACCAGCCCCACCCCGCCGCCCGCGCACGCCGCACCCCCTGCCGCACCACGACACCACACCACCGAGCGAGCTGCAGGTGCTGCAACACATCCCTATTAAATACCGATCATGTCTCTAGCCGTAACTATTTACCATATTTTAAACGACACCTGCATCATTGTCTTAAAAGGTTGACCTTAAAAGCACTACACCTGCAGAAAATGCAAAGCATCACTTAAAATGCTGAACAGTCGCCACACTGATGCTGAGCAGGAGCAAAATGTCCCGGCGTGTTAATCAGGGAGTGGAATTAAACGCCGCGAAGTAAGAGAACATTGAACAACAGTAGTATTTCCATGAAAATTCTTATTTGAAGGAAATGGATTAGAATTACTAGTTCCTACATACCATGTACCAATACGCCAATATCATATACAAAAGCATTTGATGCGTGGTCTTAAAATTTAATTTTGGGCCATGTTGAAAGACATCATGAAATGGACATGGGTGAATTCAATGTTTAATGCAATCCATTTCGACATTACCGCATTCTTGGATTGCTAAATTGAATACGTGATGTGAAAATAACACAAATGTCTGTATAACATATACAGTATTCCAGTGGGGATTAAATGGATTAAATTTAAGAAGGTATAAGAGAATCTGGTTCCAGTACATTGACACCACAATAAAATTCGCGCTGCCACAGGAAACATAAAGTGGTATTTTTATTGAACCTTTTGGCAAAGTGCATTCCACGCGATCGACATCGGTATGATATTTGAGACATGGAAACCAACTCGGTACGCTGCAAACACTCAGGGCAAAACAATAAATATGTTTCGGTTATCGGATCCAGCATCCAGCCAGTGAAATTTTCCCAGGTATCTTATAAAGAAATAAAAGTTCTTAATGAAGCATGTGACATGTTAAGCAAGTCAAGTCTGGAAAGAGCAGCGACTGTTAACAATTAACCTAGAAGAGAGTCACCGCGGGTGTCACTGCCGACGTCTACTTGTACAAAACGCGCACATAATAAACCGAGCCAATAAGCCAATTTATTAATGTCTAAAAATAACTCGGCCACATCTCTGTCGCATACGCTATTATAACCTTATAAGTGGTACCTAAACGTTCTATGAAAAATGTGTCCTCAGATGTTGCGACTCGCATTCTTTTACCAGAATGTAATTATTTACCTGTCTCAAGAATGTCGTCAGCTCAGCTTGTTTCGCTGGCAGCAGATGAAATACTCCTATTTCGACGTCGAAACTCGGCAACGTTCTGTCGCTTGTACAAAATATTCGCTCTTGAATTTCGATTTAAGACGATTTTAACAAGATAGAGATCTTTATGGCGTTGTTGAGACCAGAAACCTATACATTTACGGCAATAAGCGGCTTCTCCCGAGTCCGTAACGAGATGTTGCGTGCGAATGAGCATTTTGCGGTTTTCGCCGATCTCACAAGACAAGTGTGATAGGTACCTATGTAACTATAAAGAGAGGATTGCAAAAAGGTGTAATAAGAACTCAACGACATAGAGGCGTTCGACAGCTACACATTGTAAATCAAGGAAAAAACGGTCATTGTTTCGTTAAGCAAGGAAGCAGGGAAGACAATGATAGCGGCGATTAACAAGCGAATGGGAACTTATACCCGTGTACGTCGGTGTTTATTACTTTAATTGTATCGGTTGAATGCAGTTTCACTGCGTCGGTACATTGTTTGGCTTGCATACCAGTTGTGTTCCGTTGATCGTTAATGCATAATTTCATGTTACGAGTGAAATCTGCGTTCAGCCTGCGTACCTAGGTGTAAGCAAATTAGATGTGGGAATCGTAAGGATAGACGCATAGGAATGTCTCGATAGCTTTTTGCATATTAATGCGGTCTAAGCTTTAATACACAACGATGGTTAAGTATTTTAGATTTATTGTGATCTAAACAGAGTACTTTGAATTCAAAATTTGAGTTTATGTATTGCTTCTTCCATATATTGAAGACTGTAAACATTAAACGATTTCGGTCCCTTACAATCTGACTAAACTGATGACACGCCATTGGCCAGCATTTCTTGGAAGATGATTGCATATATTTTAGTCATAATATTGGTTGTAACGAAGCTATCTTCACAAGATTGTGTAACCCAAGTATGTGTAAAGCATCTTGCGGATACTTCCCACGCCCAACACAAATTCCTCCAAGCGTAACGCTAAAGGGGCTGGGTATTTTACTGCGTTTCTTGACATAACGCGTAGATGCTTAAGTAACATCAAGATTTAGTTTTCAAATAAGTTTCTTCAACACATTCAACTCGTTTTTTTCTTTATGATCATCAAGGTGATCGACTCAAGACCAATATCAATATTATACAAGATTGACATACCGTTACTAAAAGGAAGTTAGGTAGCCAATTCTGAGAATTCTTCTAAAAGAATTTTAATAGAATGATCGGAATAAGAATGTATACGTTATCGAAAAGGCAAAAACTATATAGAAGACAGATCACTCCTGTTCCTAGAAACATGAAATTAGAAGTGTTCCTTTTAGTGTATAGAGATTTTCGAAAATTCATTCTCTCAGGAACCCCAAAATTTATTTCCTAAATTAGTATGGAATGGCCGGTTTAAACGAATATTGATCTAAGTATTTTTACTAACGCGTGAGACTATATTGTACTGTGTTTATGTGGACTTGCGGAAGAGAAGAAAAGAGAATCCAAAAGAACAGTGTGAATGGAGTGTTGTACAAACTTCAGGCAGCTGAAAACTGAGCCAGAAGGCACAGCTCGTTGTACTAATCCCAACGCCAACACGTGGAAGTGAATGCGGTGTAAAAGAGAGAGAGAGAGCATGAAACAAGGGGTAAATGCGGTCGAGATGCGAGCATTGCGCGATTTATGGTTTAACGCTTGCTGACAGCGTTCGCAATGATGATGTAAGAAAGAATGTTGCTTTGAAAGAGAGTGCCAATGTTAAGATGAGAAAAGACATACTTCGTTATTCCAAGTGTGTTGAAAAAATACAGGCTGAAAGAATGAGGAAACAGATATACTATTCGAAAATGCAAGGATTTAGGAGTCGATGAAAGTTAATACTCACTTGCTACCACCAAATTGGTCTTGCTTTATCAGAAAGAGAAAAGCAGAGACGGAAGAGCGAAATACAAAATATGAATACTTAAAACACGTAAAAAACTTTGGGTGGAGTTGTACGAGTGAGGGACGTAGAGGGTAGGGGAGAGATAGGACATAGATTTTACTTCATGATTTAACAGTTGACTCTATAGTAATAACTGTTGAAATGTCGATGTAAATTTATATCCCTGCAACATTTGGCGTCAAAAAACAAAGTATCGAAGTAGGAAGGTAGGACAGATGACAGACACCAACTTAAGTTTGTAATGTAAACCGCTGCCAATTTGAAAACTATTTATTTTAGTGCGTGTATATGAATGAGAAAGGAGTATTGGTAATTCGCTTTCAATAATCGCTATCAATTACGAATATTTATTATAACCGTGTTTCAATAACTTTAGATATCCTATGCCTCAATTCCTCAATTGATGAGCGAAAACGGATATAAACAGTTTGCAATAACCGCAATGTCAACAATAATGAAATTAGGAACTATGTGTGTATAGAATTTCAGTGCGCAAAACTGCAGAAAGTACTATTAGAAAAATAGTCAATTGATAAGATTGGTCTTGATCAACATTTACTCAGTAAAACAGATATAACAGAAAAGTTACTAAATATACTTTAAGAAATTAAATAATATTGTGAGACGAGTCAGACATTTGCCAATAATTTAGCAGCGAAATATTTGTTCAGCGGGGAGCAAATAGCGAACATATTGTAAATTCAAGTATAGCAGGGTGCGGCGCGTGGCCGAGCGAACGCAAAATAGCGTACAACATTGTTTACTCAACGCATTCCTCTCAGATAAATATGTCCTTGGCGATTTTATACAGCCAGACGCGCGTCGACATCGTACTGGCGGCACTGCGCTGCGCCAGCACCGACACTCCGATACATATTTTATTTTGACTCTTCTCCTAATAACGGAAAACTACTGTTATTCTAATTCACTTCAACTTCATTAAAAGCATTAGTAAACGGTTTACGACAACATATTTTTTTTGTATATAGGTAAATTTTGTACGATTGTTTAAAAGCTTAAGATAAGTTACGTAGGATTTCATCGATGCTATGAATAATTTACGCGCAATATGTCAACGCATATCAGCATTTCAAAGAATACGAAAATCTTTGACATAAACATATTTGCTTCATCGATATTTATGAAAATTTATTACAATTATCACGACTTTGTTTGAAAACTGCCTTAAATCACGCCTGTTCTAAACTTATCTTTGTAAGTATGCGATAAAGCAGTTCTGCTCTCGTTTCTAATATAAATTAACATTCCTTTCTTATCTATATGTTGTCATAAAGTTGTTTACGTACCTACTTATTATGGTTTCAATGCCGTGTGTATCTGTTGTATTATTTTCTGTTTTCAATTTTCTTACTTCATTATAAGTACTTAGTTAAAATGGTTTCATTCAGCAGTAGAAGTCTTAATAACAATCTTATAAAATGTGTGTGATATGTGGTCATTTAATGTAGGAGTCATTGTAATAAATGAGCACAAATATGGATTTTTTGCGTCTTTGGTTTCGAATCCTCCGCTGTCGTCGGTCATAAAACTAAATAAGTATTTGCTTGATTTACATAATACTGTTTGATTGAGCTCCGGAGGACGCCCAGACGCCGTTCGCTAAAGAATGTTGACTATTTTAATGTTTCCTCTATAAACATTTGTGACGATTTAATGTCCATGGCAAAATGTGCGATTTCAATCTGACTGGGTAAGCCAAGAGAGCTATATTTTACCGCTATTCGACTTAAAAATGTCAAATAAAAATTAAAATCTTTATTTACTGAGGTGTTCATTAATGAAAGTTCGAGTCTGTGTTAAATTAACGGATCACGTAATTGTTGAAATTTGGTATTATTTTAATACTTATTCTTTTCTTTAGTTTGCTCTTTGACATCGATCTCTATCCATTTTGTACACGACTATGTAAAATGCACATAGTGGCAATTATATTGGTAATTCCAAATCTTCATTTTAACCTCTTAGTCTTTCAAAGTCATAAATCAGTTCTTGCTGTTAAATATGTGTGTTCGATTTTGTAACTTTGTATAAATGAAGCATGATTAAATATCTTATTAGATCTTTCTAGATATGTTATCTTTTAGGAGTATCCTCATGTAAGTCTCAAATAGGTACCTTTGGAGGCAAACTAGCGCAAATCCTTGGTTCTGAATATTGTTTTATCTTAGTTTTGGACGTGGGCGAAATATGTGACAGCTTGGTCGATTGCTTGGGACTTTCAATCTAATATGTACCTTCTAGCATTATAATACCTAACGATATTGTTTGTACGTGGTATTTGCTTAGATCGTAAGCATTAAGAATGCGAAACACCTGTATAGAATTGTTGCCTACTTTAGAACTAGCAATTAGGTGATAGAGCCGAGATATTAAATGTTCTATTTATCTTGTGGCGGGTTTTATTATAATGTTTCTATTTAGTCATTTAGTCGTTTCTTTACCCAGTACTTATATAGTCTATCGTTTATGTATCAGTAAATTTCTAATTGTTGTAATTGTAGAGCAACATACCAAAAACTGTGTTTGGAAAAAACGTAATCAAGTGATTTTACCTTATTGCTTTGTTGATATGGTAGTCAAATTGTTTTATTAATGAGTTTATCATTTACGCAATAAAACAGTTTATGGTTAATATATAATCTGTGACTAGATTTCGAATTAACTGATTAAATTATAAGAATATAGATGATTCGTAAATGAATGCGATAACTTTAGCAGCCGGTTCCGTGCTTGTCACTCACGAAACAATGGTCGAGATATTTTGTCCCTGACAACGATTCGTAGAAGTCGACACGCTCATTCATTCGCATGTATTGATAACACCTTGTTTGGCCAATACTTCCCCGTGTTGAACTATAGTTTCCGGCGTCACGGCGACATCGTTCTAATAACAACTGTACGTGAATGGAACCGCCTAATGTTGACTTTCTATCACTGGGAAAGTATCATTTGTGCCGTCGTGCAGTTGCCGACAAACATCGTTACGAACCATTAACAACATTTCTGCCGTACTCTGAGTGTCTCGCAGGGCATATTCGTACTGCAATAGCGCGCATAGCTTGCTTTTGCTACACGTTGCTTCATTGCAACTATTACTTGTTTCCGTAATAGGTTAACCGCAGCATATTTAGTTCTTTTACTCTTTATGTCTTCTTTAAGCTATTTACTTAGAGGAGATTAGCGTTAATAAATCTTGAAGTTCCATTTCATGAATGATCTCTTTTCCATTACTCTACTAATTACTTTTCATCATTAAAAATACATCACAATAAAGTGCTATAAATTTTGTTGGCCATAAACGTTTGTTCTGTACGCTGTCCTGATTTACTGTGACATACTTTACAACATTGGGTCCTTAAGATTTATAGTACTAATCTACATCAAATTGCAATGTAACAAGGAGAATGGGAGTGACTACAATGCAATATCAATTAGAAATTCCTCGGTTACAATGCCATAAGGCAATAGCTGCCAATTCGTCATTCTTGGTGTACCTACAGATATTATTTAGACTGGATATCGTATTCGAATATTTGTGAGCGTAGTCGTGATAAAGTTACCATATTTTTACCGGAAATCAGAGATATTGATATTTGAGATGTAATACTATTTTCGAATTTCTTTTCTTAACAATGTTGCAAGTAAAATGTTTACTGCAAGAGAAGTTCTCAATGTTATTAAATTTATTATCATTATAAAGCGTTAGACCGAAACATGGCCTAGTTTCCAATTTAATTTACTTTGATATTTATAGTTAATATTGTATATTGAGCCGCCGATTGAACACATATTATGTAGGTACTTTATATTCTTCAGATATCTGTGTATATTGGAATAAATGGGAACCCTATACTTGATATTGTGTCGCAGTCGCACGCGCCGCCGCCGCCGTGACGAAGCCGGCTGGTATGCGGCGTGATTCAATCGGAAACCCTATATACTTATTGTTTATGCAACCCGCTGTCCATCGTTCCATCACGTGTTTCTTAGATTGGTATATCTTCATAGCGCAATTTAAGAATCAAATTTCCTCGCGAAGCATGTTTTCGGCATCAAACAAACATATGTAAATCTCAAATCACAAGACGAGCTGGAGACCTTGGTGACGTGACGTGCCGTGCGTCTCAACACCGTCCACGCTAAGCGCTGGAATGTCGTTTGTCAATGATCGAATAACGTGTGACGTCATAGCGTCGCATTAACTGCTCGTGCGCATACCATCGCACTACATAATTAATACTTTCGAACGTTGCCGTCGCAATTTGGGGGATAAATTCAGTGATTGGTCGCACGTGACGTAACACACCAAGAATGTTTGTATAACACGGACGCATGTAGTTCAGCACGGTTCGATTCAATAAGATACGAAATTTTATATTCACGTATTGGATCATTCTGTCGGTATGCTTCGTCGAATCCATTGCAAGCCGCGTTTAGTGTGCGCTGCGAACACGGGTCGCTGGATTTGGAATGCGAGAGGAAATCACGTAAAATTTTGAAAGTCAGTATTTTGTAATCTTCCCTGTCTACGCGTCACTTTTAATTATAAATTTGAATATTTAAGCACTGGAGATATCACGCCACAATATTAACACCGAGGGGCAGGTTGTTCACCTAACATTGTTATCCTTAACCGTGCCCACTGACACAGTTACTGATAATATATTATCTTACAGTGGATCGAAATATAAGTGGGGCAACGTCCTCGCGGTGTGAAGGATGAAAAAAATGGAGATTGCTCAAGGAATGTGCATTAAACGCGCCATTCGGATTAAAATATTTCTCTGGCGGTATTTATAGAGCATTAGTAGGTGTGCGTGTCTTGTCGGTCGGGTCGATATGTTTGAGACAGCGTGGCACCACCTCCGACCAGACGTGATCCAACTTTGTCATAATCCAGGATTTGGTCATTAGACTTTTGAATTTTTCATCGTTGACCACGTGATTAACGCGCTGAAATTAGAACAACTGCTTATATTCACGTCGAATCATACGAATTTCCGTTAGAGAACCATCTAGTCTACGATATACATATAAATCAATGATTTAAAGTCGTTCAATGATGTGCAAATGTTTCACGGAATTAATCACGTATTCATTACTAAAATGTATTTTTAAACTGCCGCTATTAAAATATATTATAACAGTGCTATTAAATTGGAACTAGATAATGTCTGATTACGTTCAGAGATCCTTCTAATTAATAGGTCATTGTTGTTTTCAAGGATTGCAGTTAGGACATGTAATATTGCGTTTTTACGCAGCCAATTTATCGTCAGTAAAGTGAACTGAGATTGTGGAGGGTTGCAGAAAGCAGGGTACGTAACAAATAGTCCCAAAGCGGGTAGCAACCTTCGCTCTTCTATTCTCGGCTGGCGAATGACGGTACGTTGGCCTTCTGCCGCGCTATTTTCCAATGAGACGCGATGCAATGAACTGACATATCACACACCACAGCGGCACCCAATTTTATTTGCATCTCCTGCGTCAGATAAATCGTTTAGCTGTAGAGTTGGAAGGAAAACCTCTGAGATCTAAGGGGGCAGTAAATTTTGTTATATCTGGTTGTCAGGATGACGATGTGGATATTTTTATTGGTCACACATGCACGCAGATATTTTAAAAACATGTATTTTAATGCGTTTGGCAGGTTTAGCTATTCTGGTAATTTTGGGATCTAATATGATTATATGAATGTCGAATTAAAATCAAATGGTTTGAACAATATTGTTATGTGTAACTTGAAATGAATATTTTAAAGAAAATGTGAACTCACTTTTATATATTCCAGTACCTACATGGGTATACCTTTGCTTTTGGTTTTTTTAGGTATAAAATCGAATTTTTAATCTATCTCATCTATATATAGATAAAAAGCAAAACATTAGGCTTCTGCCCGTGCTTTTGAAGAGTGACATTGTTGTTATACTTGAAATTTTTACATTTGGAATTAATATAATATTACCTTAATATAATATAATAATCTAATAGTACCTATAATAAATGCGTAGTTTGTATAATACTACAGGCAATTAAAAAAAGTAGTAGTAGGTATATTATGTAGTAGGAAGTAAACTCAAATTATATTTTTTTGCCACATTTTACAACAATTTTGATATATTTTGTTTAATAAGTTGGATATTTAAATCATTAACGTATACTTTTTTAAATAAAATTAAAAGGCCCAAACGGAGAAATATGCTTGCTGAACCTCATTCTTGTAGTGAATGTTTTATTAATTTATAACATCGGCTTTATGATATGATCAGGAAAGTAATTTTATTGGAGACATCATTATGTTTACAGGATTATTTAGAAAATTTAAATAAATCCACTTAATTTGAACTACATCTCCACTATGTTTAATTAAAAGTGAGTTTAAGTGAAACTGGTATACTGTACATAAATATTTATATAAAGTATTTATATTTATACGGAACACTTCACCATCACCATTTATTATTATTTTCTTATGAATAGTCTGCCAGAAATTTGACAAACTTTAATCATTGGTGATAATCATGACGTCTGGTATAAAGCGGGATAATGATATTCATTCATAAACAATGAACCACTTGACTGCGCATGAAGGGCCTCTTCAGCAAATATGTAATGTTTCGGCGCCTAAATATCTCAACGATACGAGTCTACTGTCCAATATAGTGGAGTCAATACGGTATTCTTTTACTTAATTTTTTTTGAATAACAACCGCTCAGGCTGAAACAGAATATATGTACTCAAAAGGACCCTAAATTATTTTTGTCCACAACAAATCGCCTGATCGCTTGTTATTCAAAAAAATTAATAATTGACCTATTTTATACCGTACTAGCTACTCGACCCAGCTTCGGGGAATCGAACCCTTGCCTTGGTGATAATAGCGATTGCCAGCCATTCCAGTATTTGTTTTGTAATATCAGTAGGTAACAGTGAGACAGACAGTCTAGCTATAAACCTATACACAATCGTATTCTCAGAATTCAACTGCGGACTGCATCGGAAACTTATCTGTTAATAACATAGATAAAACAAACATATGATCCACTTAGAAGGAAGTGTCCCTATCTTAAAAAAATATTTATCGTCGATAAACTTGAATTACGTCACAATCAGAGGAATGCGACCTTCCAATGCTATACAGTGAAATTGCGTGCAAATGTTAGATATACATATAAGTACTATCTTTATTCAGAAAAAACGTGTGTGTGTGTGCAATACACAACGTGCCAAGTTCTACTTCTTTCGCGTAACAAAACAACTCCAAAAATGTCATCCTGCGTGCCAGTACCTACTCTTATGTTTGTAAAACAAAACGAAAATTATTATAAATTATCAAAAAATGTCATTCACCACCGTATGTAATTTAATGACACACACACACACACACGCACTCACAAATAAATTTATATTAATATAAATATATTTTATCTGTACTGATATAAAACACGTGTTGTAGATTCATAAATAAGTATTTGAATAACCATCGTAAATATAGTCACGAACAAAACTTGATTGACATTTACCAATCAATTTCCTGGTGACCATTTTAGATGACGGTGTCGTAAAAATTAGCTCTCATCATTTTTCCCTAATGCACTAAAATAAGTATAAGTACAAAAATCTTAAGATCAAAGTACATAGTCGCATTCGTGCTTGAACCAGGCTTGACACCTGTCTCTCAAGTAACAGTGCTCTTTCAATAAATATCTACGGGATAAAAATCATAATTTACTTAAACAATATATCCCAATAAGTGTGCAAGTGATTATAACATACATATAAAAACGAATTATAGTGTGATGTGGGAGTGTGCCTCTGTGAGTATGATGTAGGTGTATGAGTGTGTTTGAGAGGGTTATTATAAGATATGAAGAGAGATATAAATATTTGAAATAAAAAATTTAATACTGATTATTAAGGTTGTATTAAAAATACCATTCGAGTGCAATTGACCGAGTGGGTGAGTGGTATATAGTAAGGGTTCAATTTTTAGTTTTTGATGTGCGAAATCGTAAAAACGCAAAGTTTTAATTACAGATTTTTAATCGAATAGTTAACAATTAGTTATTATATTTAATATATTTATAATTATATTAAATATCCTACTAATATTATAAACGCGAAAGTTTGTATGTATGGATGGATGTTTGTTGCTCTTTTACGCTTAAACGGCTGAACGGATTTGAATGAAATTTGGCACGTACGTTTTCTTTAATATATAAGACGCAAATTATGGAATTTCTTTCATCTTTAAAATATCTTCTTTGAATAGTGACATAAGAAGTTAAATAATTATAAAAAAATATAATTAAATAAGTACAAGTAATGAATTAGTACATATGTTTTTATATTAGTTAGGATGTTTAAAGAGTTTTTAAAATACATCTCACTCGCTATGGAATTAAAAAAAAATGTAATGTGATTTAGTAATTCTCGTATTCTATAGTAAATGCCTTCGGAAGAAGGAAATATAATGTTTCGTATATTGTTTTCCCAAACGTTATCTAGTCAAAATAAATAAAAAGATGTCTTGTTTATTTTAGGAATAATCTAGTTAGATCTCTTGTCTATAGTTTCCATCTGCATCTATATATTAATAGGTAAACATTTTTATGTGTATCTATTAATATCAAAGACTTCTATGTATACTTTAATATATAGATGTAAATGTAACTATTTTTAGTTCACTACCTTTTTCTCTATTGGTAAGCTTTTCAATAAAATAATTTGAGAAGATAGTAAAAACTTGTCGAAACCTTGAAAATTAGTTAATAGATTCAGGCGTTATTTTGCGAAAGTCAAATTTACATGCAATTTGATCTAACCTGCTTTGTGTGCTTCCACCACCAATTAGTTCATGGGCCTAGCGCCGGCTGGCGGCGGATGCACACAAAGCAGGTTAGATCAAATTGCAACTTGAAAATTGATACTCAAGTTTTCCTTAAATTTACAATGATAATATTCATTTGATTATATGGATAATATGATTGAATGTCTATAAGCGCTAACAGTATTATAGACTAGATGTACTGGCAACCCACAACATATCTCGAAACTTCGTCCGCGCGTTCCATGACATCTCGTGGAATTATTCCAATATCCTTCTCAAAAGCTTAACTTTCATGGATCATTTTAAGTTTCTGGATCCAGCGACCTGCGTTAAGCATATCAGGCAGTTTATTTTTTTTTATATGCCTACTTAATATGCAAAGCGTAAGCATAGACAATATTAATATTAAAATGTAAATGAAACAGACGTATTCCGAAACGGTTTAGTAAAATTCACTCGTAATATGGCATTAATAAATTTTCTGTGCCGCTGTTTGATTGGAGCCAAAGTTACCGTATAAATTACAGTGTGAGTGTGTGAATGCTTGACCGTGTGTGCGCCTAGGGATTCCGTGACACGGGTCACCGTTTCCAAGAACTCGACTCGTCTTGACATCTCGCTGACAGGACAGGTTTTGCTCTTCCAGCACGGCGCGGCAACATTGTTTCTATATTCGTCTTGTTCACTCTTTCAGTTTTTGTTGCTCCGTCTCTCTCTCGCCGATGCATTGGATGCGCACACGCGCGCTCCCCTCACTTCGATAAGAGTGATCGTGTTTTGAAATGGACGCCGCGCGTTCAGTAGCCGCGCAAGGATTAACTAATTTCCCATTGAAGCTTCACTCTACCAATCTAATGACACTAAAACACTATGTCAAATTTATCTGTTATTTAATGTGGACATCCTTTTCGTTACCGTTACCATAAAACCTTTACTAATGGAACCAGTTGATGCAAAAACTAAACTTAATACATGATTACTATTCCTTTAAATTCGTAGGACTTCCCGTCGATGTATTCAAAAATTATTTTTTGGTGCACGATGGATATTTTCCAGGTTACACTGTACCTTGTCTTTTAGTAAGACCATCACTATCACGGTATCTTTCTAATTTCTTCTTTCTAATAGACCCTTTACAACATTTTTGCACATAATTAGGCTTTGAGTTAAGTTACTACTCCGCGAAAACAAATGAACCTTCCCATAAAGAATGTACTGAATATTTTAATATTATTAGGAACGTCGTGAAATAACGAGTTTGTTCTTGCACTTAGAGTTTAACATTTGAGTCTTCCACAAATAATAATGAAATCTCTAACTGACATGAACAATGTTAACTATAGTTTTTTTTTATATAACGTTAGGAGGTATACAAGCAAACGGTCCACATGATATTAATGTGGGTACCTGATAATGTTGTAAGGTGGTGACAGTAGCCTAGGAACGCGAGCAATGCATTAAGTATCGCCTCTGATGCTGACACAGCAACTCCGTACTGTAACCTCACTCACTTGCAGTTTCATCAATTCTATCACTAATTAATTATCAGTCGCAGCAATTCTATCGCTGATTCTATTCAACAAAAAGTAATTAAACGAGGGATGATTACAGCCAGTTACAGTTACAACCAGTAGCAAATTTCAATTCATGATTTCCTTCATACATATTTACTATTATCAATTTACTAATTATCTTATGAATCATAAAGTCAACCTCGAAATTGGCCTAGATACAAGCTTCATTTTATTTTAAATGGTCACTTATATCTAGTATTATAGGATAACATATCTCGGCAAGGTTTTAAAAATTTCAAATCTGGGATTTTTATTGAAATTAATAACAATTATGAAATATAAGCTATCTGCTGTTGTTAGATTTTGCCAAGAGTTTAGGAAATATACGAAAAGTCAGGATAATTCATAGCAATTTTGACTCTGACAAATTTCGAGAGATACACTTTCTATTGCAAGTCTTAAAGGCCACGAAACATTTTTACATCAAGCACGCTCGTTTACCACACGAGGCGGTATGCAAAAAATAAAATACAATTCCGATGGTATTGCGGAAATAACGATTCGAAGAAGCAGAATCAATACAAAATTTCGTACATTTTAAAACACGCACGCACGAAACTGGACGTAAACGTGGCCAATTAACCGAGAAATCTTATTTAATATCCGACTACTTTATAAACGCCATATTAACCGAAAACCGTTAAGTGAGATGCGTATGAGACGCGCCAGTTGATTTCGTCACCATCGGAAATGCGACTGGGTCCACTTTTTGTTGAACTTGTACGTGAATCATGATCGAAACTTGTACTAAGTGAAGCGGGTCGCCGGCGCCATCAGGCCACGCCCTAACTCCGGGCTCCCGGCACCATCGTCGTCTATCGTTAATTATTCCCTTGGCACAACCAGCAATATCTGTTCTCCTGGTACTCGATACATTATTGCACCTGTTTTTGTCATGAAATTGCGTTTTTGCCATGTTGCCGAGGATTTTAATCAAAATGTCAAGGGAATGGTTCGTGTGTGTACTTTAAAGACCATATGTTGTTTAGGAATTTATGTATTTTACTATATCGTTGATATTTATGGAACCAAATGAAGTGAGCAATTAAAGACAATGATATTTAAGAAAATATTTATACGTGTTTAAAATAATAGTTCTGGGAAGCCATAGACTCTGCCGCTTGAATAATGTATTCAGTAAATGATAGGTGTTCAGCTAATCCTATTACATTGACTTGACGTATACGAACGAGTTTTAACTTAAAAAAATAAGACATGCATACTTACACACAACGCACGTCTAAACAAAATTGGCTCTGCCCTGCCGACATGATTGTATAACAAAATAACTAAAAATTATCCGGTTCAAAGATTCGAAATAATAACGGGGCCTGGTTATTTTTATTTTGCTTTAATGATAGTAATAGGAGCTGTTTTAATAGGTCGCCCCCGTTCGTTCGTGGGAAGAAATGAACAACGTAATATTTTGTATGGAAATAAGTTTAATGTACGCTTTTTGCTCTTTTATTCCTATTTGAATTATACGTTGATGTAAAAAGATATTAGTCTCCAGACATTTTATTTTCTGAGACTGGACTATTTTCAAATGATTGTTAACAGTTGTGGTGATTGATTCATTTTTAAGATTTAGTTCATCTCAGAAGTACTAGGATAACAGAAACAAATATTAAATAAGGCATTTGCAGTTGTTGTAGTAAGAACGTCCCCAGATGCGATAATGGCGATTTTATTAATATTCCCACTTATCATCAGGGCGGACTGTTGGTGACAACTGAGTACAATCGTTTTTAAACTCTTAATTTTATATTTCCTAGATATAGTGATGTTAACTTAATTCAATGTGTCTGTTTTTGTTGCAGATACACAAAGCCTCAATCGTTCGAGGATTGCATTGACAATGAGCTGCCACACGGCTGGGAGGAGGCCTACGATCCTCAGATTGGCCCTTACTACATTAACCATAACAAGCGTAAGTTATTATTATATTGTTCATCTGTTTTTTTTTCAATTTGCGGTTACGTCTTGATCCATCTTTGTTAAATCCTGGACTTTCATGAGGCACAATTGTCTTGACATTTCGAAATTACGTGGTTCGATGTATCATACACATAAATCTGTGCATCAAGTTTCTTCAATATGATTACCTGTCTCTTCATATTTTCTTATTACTTTAAGATCCCCTTCCTTTAATGGTTTATTGTGTCCAATTTCTAACTTGCTCTCTTCTTTGTTGTACTTCGTTGTCTTATAATCGTATCATACAATTTTAATAAACAAGCGTCAATGCAGGCATTTATTATAATTAGTTTGTTTTTCATGTAGAAATTCTTCTACTTGGATTTTGGTATTTTCTTACTAGACAATGGTCTGACTCATGACATTGACCTTACCTGCCCGGATATTTGACTCAATTCTAGTTAAGTATTCTTACATAATTAGTTTTTATTGTTCCGCTGATGCAATAGGGTATTGACCTAAAAATAAATAAATCTCCATACTTGCAAAGGAAAACAATGTATCTTGATTCTGTTTCAGACAAAACCTGACTTATATGTATACATATTATACCGTATGTATACATACGCAGACGTATGTGTGTAGGTAATATGACAATTTTATTTAAAATTTAGCGGGTAAATACATATTATTCCTCCGTGTTGAAATACCTATTCTAATATTTAATTGTATATTATAAATCTCGTGTCTATGTAGGATCTTGTTTTGAAACAGTTCATTTTTCTCTGAATTATTATGATAACTATTTGTGATAAAATGAACGCATACCTACGCATATGTCATAGATTCCGAGACGAGGCGTTCCTGATTTCGGGTTAAGTCGACTGAAACTAAAAAAGATTGGTACACAAAATCAGAACGTTGAGGAACGTAGAGAAGACAATTTTAATGAGCAGAAAGCACGGTTTCCAGAGATATGAAATTTTGAGTAATTTCCCACTTACAGAACCTTGAGGTACTATTCAGTTTGCATTTCGAATCAAAGATATTAGGATTACCATTAGCACGCCCTGTGGTCTAAGCGTCTTATGTAACTTATTTGTGAGACAGCGGTCCAGCGGCGGATAAGCAAAACATTGCATCCACGGAGATGTTATATTCATTCGGACGTCCTGTCAACACAAGGTTAGCAGAGAGCTTGTTTGGTCCTCTATATCTGGTATTTTCTTTGACGATTGACCTAGCTGAGGGAAACCACAAGGCAGAACAAGTTCATGAGCAGATTATCTTGCGTCGTCAATGAACTGATAACCATCGTTAACCCCGCGGAGACATATTGCTCAATGACGAAACAGTGCTAGTGTTTGTACTTGGCTAGCGAGGTTATTTACGTATCCATATTTAAAGGAACGGCGATCTCAAGGTTGATCGACCGCCTTACTGTTAGATAGTGTGAAGTTGACGTTGCCACAGCACAGTGCAGGTTGTGAGAATGGCAGCTTTAGTATGGCAGCCGGGTCCGCCCTGGTTTCCTTTTGCGTCACGATCAGAAAACAGGGACGTTGGCTATTCAGCTTGTTCAGGTGCAGAGATTAAGTATTCCCCGTGTTTGAAAACCCGGCGCGTTTCACCAGGTCGCGCTGACCGCCACGGTACTATGCTGCGTCCACACTGCTAGTGGTGGTTCCCCCACCGTCAGCACAACAATTTGTGTATGAACTCTGATGACCTTACTCACGCAAACAACAACCTCAATCCTCCCGCAGTTGTTACTTGGCTGGAGTCTTCTCTGAGGTAGAGGTTATTTCTCAGACGGCTATTTAGAGCAACGAGCAATTTAGAGCAACAATAGGGGCGGTCAGTGTTTTTTGTAAATATGTGTCTATAGGGCCATTCAACACCTGTAATTAAATTTTCATATAAATGATACTGTGTCATACTCGTAGTAATTAAATTATATATGGAGAATTCTGTAAATTGTTCGTAAATAACAAAATATCGCAAGTGACAGTTATTATTTCTACGGCTAATATTAACTGGTCGTGTAGGTAATATTTCATATTCGCACAAAGAATTGTTTGTATCGACTTCGAGAGACTTACTGTTATTTATGCTCTTTGTATAATACGGTGAAAAATGTCCTACGCGGAGGGTTTGTGAAGTACAGAGCTTTAGTTATACCCTATGAATTATGAAACAGGTTGATTCATGTCTAGCCCATAGAGTGGCGAGTGTTCAGGTAGCTATTCAATATTTGTGACTTGACTTTCCGAAGCGGTGACGACAGATGGCGTTACATGCCATAAATTACATATTTATCGAATCATCACTTTACAGCTAATACTGTGGCAAAGCGATTAATATAATAATGAAAGTGTTTTTTAACTTATTAATACTTCCCCGCTGACACTAGACAAATAGTTAACACATGTGTCTAATTAGACGTTTTCTATATTAGATAATAAAAAATATCTATTAATTGAATAAGCTTTACAAAGCTGCAATTATAATATGCTGCCATTGAGGAAAAACAATGTAACTTTTGTTATAAAACTAAAGTCCAAACAGTTTATAAGTGAATGTTCAGTTTAGTTATACCTAAGGCTTTAGTGAATTTAACTCTTACATTCGTTAAGATTATTTTGTTTATGTCCTTCATATACTCGTAGATGTCAATACAAATCTTGTAATGTTAATTATTTCTGTTATGGTAATGTATTTTCCTTTTGTTATTTATTGCGTTTGTTGTTTATTTAATGAAAACTAGCGATAATACTCGTTTCTTTTCTCGAAACTTATACTTTTATTTCTGTGCCTGATCGTACTATTCTATTTGGAGTTTTGTTTCTAATCCACACGTGTTCACCCTATATCATTTATTATCTTCAATCAAATCTTTCTTGGATCTATTCCAGACATTTGCTAGAGGCAATACATTCTTTTGTCTTGCTCATAATTCGAATTTTCTATGTTTGTTTTATAACAGTTAACATTTTTGAGTTGTTTAAGTCTCCGTTACAACAGTTTATTATAGATATTTTAATTCACCTCTTTTTACTGTATCTACGTTTAAAATATATATAAAAAAAAATGCTTATGTGTATGTACTCCATACAGTACATGTATGTGAAATATTATAAATATTATATATATTATACATTACAATATGTGAAATATTGTTCGATAATTGTTTCATGGTACATTGATTTTCAGTAAATTACACTATTTATGTAGATTTATTAATTATTCATAAATACGATGCTTAGACAAATGAACATAAAAGAAGTAATAATTAAATGTTTATAAATAATATGTGTCTTTATCAGACACATGTATGAACTTTAATCGTGTGAAGTGAATGGTGCACAACTATCAACGTTGGTAGGAACTTGCAAGCAGGGTCATACATTTTCGCACGCTATTGCTATAGAATAAACACTGCGTTCACGCACATTCCTATGCATTATTTATCAGACGGGAGCTTTCCGCCATTTTCTCTGTTTTTTCGCTCGCTGAAAGACCACCCGTCGTATCTCTGATATAGTAGCTCGTTAGTGAGGTTTAGTAGAAACAGCTACGTGACTACCGGCATATAGTCAGTTTCATCTAAGTCCTTATCAGCACGCAATAAATAACAAAATTGTATAATTAATTGCGTAATGAAATATTACGTATAATGATAATTTTATTTATGCATTTAATGAATCGTAATTACATTTGAATTATAAAAGGAGCATTAATTGGAATGACTGAAAAATACACGACGATTGTCAAATGTAATCTATGCAAGACACTAAATAATAAAGATAAAGCAGCAAATAGTATTTCATTATAAATGAAATACTTAAATATGAATCCCGCTTTAAAAAAAAAACATTTTACATAACACAAAATATTTTTACCGATTACCTAAATTTTTTTTCGAATTATAGTTCTAATTGAAAGAAAAACATTTTAAATAACAAGCCTTTATTTCATCTATGTAGGTAGGAACTAAAATTCTCGATTTTTATTAAGAAAGTGCAATTGTATATGCAAAAGTATATGGAAAGGTGATTGAAAGGAGAATGAGGGGGAAATCCGATGAAATGCTGTGGGACGCACAAGGAGGTTTCCGAAATGGAAGGGGATGTACGGATCAAGTTTTCTCGCTCCGCAATATCGTAGAGAAGCATCTGGCCATAGACCAGAAGGTTTTCTGCGGTTTTGTGGATCTTAAGAAAGCCTTTGATAGGGTTGTGCGAAAGGAACTGTGGTACATATTGCCGAGATATGGGATTGACGGACTGCTCCGTGCTGTGCCTTACATATCTCACTCGCTTCTTGAACATTCATTGCTTCTCATGCACGCTCGTCGGTTTCTAGGGTTCCTGACATCACCTTTTGATAGAACACGACCAATTTGGTCACGGTAGGTAAGTCTTGGCCTTCCTCGGCTCCTACATCCTTCCACTTTTGTGTTGTATATCTGCTTCGTTATTCTTTCATCCTGCATTCTTTCTACATGTCTGATCCGACGAAGCATGCCTCTTCTTATTTTAACTTTTACATATTAATATTCTATTTTAAATGATTTGTTTTCAAAAGGTTGCGGTATATGCATAAAGATTATTAGAATAGGTAACTTGTTAAATTATATTTTCTTTAAATATGTACAGAAAACTTATTAATTTACAAATAATTCAACATAAAATAAATAAATGATTTTGAATAATAATTGTCAACGTTCAGGATGCATCGTTAGATCCTTGTCATTAAGTGTAATTGTATTTGAATGAAATGTGTATTTGACTCAAAACAAACTCGAGCTTTTTACCTTCATCAAGTGTTACGCGATGATATCATGATCTTCGTATTTATGTATGGTTTGACAGAATACATAAATGTATAAAATATGAAGAAGTGTATTTAAGAAAATAAACAAAACATCTTAATGGCAATAACTGACACGGCAATTTTTATTATTAGGAATACGAAATCAATATCAACATTAAATAATCCGTAATTAGGATTCAGTCACTTTATTTACATTGCGATAACGGTTTAAAAATGGCAGCTTGATGATAGCAACCACTGATTGCCATTGGCCAAAACTCACCTTTTAAATGTTGCAAAAAAACAAATATAATTAAAACACACTCCTTTGCTCAATTGTAAGTTAGTTATTACAAGTTATTTCAAAATATTAGAATTTTAACGTGCGAGAAAATTACAACAATTTTAATTTTTCATTTACAAACGAGTACATTGCTTTTTCCCCTTTTATTAGTATTTAGAAGATCGATTATTCACTATAGCGCTTAGAAAACGTTTCCAATAACTTATTCCATTATTTATACTGATAATAGGTGAGTTATTTTAATTTATTTCAAACATGCTAGGGTAAACTGGCTCGTTATTTACGGTGCTGTAGCGATGGCTAGTATTCTCATAATTTTGCCAGTTACATGCGTGCGCCCAGCTTTCTGTCCCATTTGCTATGCAACCGTAGGGCCGCTTGATGCTTTACTTGCGGCTGGGAATCGAGCAAGTCTGGAATTTCAATTGTTTTTGGATATTAGTTATTGTTAGAACGGAATACTAAACTTACCATTGACAGTTGAATGGGTTCGTCTGTGCTATATATTTAGTGGTAGTACTTGTCAGATTTGTCATCGGTTGTGGTGTCATATTTTTATTTATTCTGTCAAAAATTGCATTATATGTTGTTTAAAAATTATCAACCTTAGATTTCTCTTGAAATCTAATGGGAATAGATTGCACCTTTCAAGTAAAGCCACCTTCTTAGCCTCTCCTTTCCGAACATTTACACCGTCATCATTTACACATTTTATATAGCCCTAGTCCTTTTTAATAAATGGTCTTGCTGGTCCTTTAAGGATGTGGGATTCCTAGTGCGATGTACCCGTAAATTGTGGTACAGTAGGCCTACAATGTTGTTATTTGCAAGTATTCAAACATATGCAAATTGTGCGCCTTCAGTCGTTTATGGTACTCGTTGGGACCGTGTTTTACGCGTGTAGATCCGTCGATAGCGTCCTACCAGAGGCAACATTATCGTTACTTATCGTCTAGATGCCACGTTGCTAATTGGTAATTAAAATAATTTATGAAATTTGTATTTTCTTGGGCTACCATGAGCTGTTAGATATTTCTAGACGCTGGTGCTATTTATTTTTGATTCTGTACATATGTATAACTTTCTCATACTGTATCATCAGGTGCTTACTGTAGCTATATGACTGCTAGTGATACAACAATATTGTTAGGATTCTAATCGTAACCTCACCCACTAACACATAATAATTTCTCCGAATAATGTGTTTTCTTACTCACAGAAAAGCTGTTATTTGGTAACGATATTCTATAATATGAAGATTATAGAAGACAATAACCAACATAATCAGACAATAGCCAACAAAGACAACTAGCTTTTGTTACTTTCCATATTATGTTTTCCACTGTAAATATTTAAGCAATTAAACTTTATATTATAAATAATATTCTCATGAGCATTAAACATATAATTTCCTTTTCCATAAATAACGAGATAAATGGGAAGGAATAGTCTTAGAAAGTAACACTTCATTTGATTACATTTATTATCTAGGACCATTCCATATTTGCTGGCTAACCATTCATTATAATGACTAATTCACGTATGTTTTTCTCTTTATATGAAACTATAAAATAATATTAAAAGAGGTAAGGTCGAAGAGAAAGGATTATAAATACATAATGATGTGAAAGAAATTATTAAGTAACTCCTTTTAAAGCGTAGTGAGGACGTTCACGTATTCAATTTTG
Source organism: Pyralis farinalis (assembly GCA_947507595.1). Classification (NCBI taxonomy): domain Eukaryota; kingdom Metazoa; phylum Arthropoda; class Insecta; order Lepidoptera; family Pyralidae; genus Pyralis; species Pyralis farinalis. Next base: position 8,639,013 of record OX382258.1, on the reverse strand, counting down.
CATAGTAAATCTGTCTAATGACATTATGACATTCCTTTGCCATTTGGAAAACGAAAAATAAAGACCAATTGCGTTAGGATTACATTTGATAAATATGTTTCTGCTAATGAAAATACACGCAGCTGAAGCGAAATGGAATTTCTTTACCTTTGATATCCTGAGGGAGTGTCCTCCCTTTTTACTCGTAATGATCGTTGAGCTGTAAATAATTGCCTTTGCGTATTTGTAACTTTTCCAAGCGTAGATACAACCTTGATAGCTTTCATTCAAATAATACGTCTTCGTTGTTTAAGACGGTATGCTTCGCTTAATTGTGAAACTATAAAACTAAGAAGATATGGCTTTATTTAAAAAAAAAAATGATACGAGTATGAGTAATGAAAGGACTATTGAAATTTTTGAATTGAATTTACTTTAATAAGGCTGCGCTTTATATAACTTACACTGACCATTTATAAATTACACTGCAAAATAGGATGGAAATAATGAATGGAAAAACCATGGTAGCTAATCAAACTCATCATCGCACTATGAAGATACTAATCATTTCAAATGATCTATCTAAGTGTAATTGATGAGATTCCCTCATAGTGATAATTAAAGGTGATCTTGAAAATACTTGACACATACAAACGAAGTCTCTAAAATGTAAGATTTCTTCCCTTGCCCCAGTCGGCTATAAAACTGTTTTTGTGATAAAATTTATAATTGAAAGCATAGTAGGTGTCCTAAGTATTAATTTAAAACTTTATCATCATTCGAAAGATGCTCGTAACATAATATTCCATTGGAAGTGTCAAGTAGAACATTGGTGTTTAAATCTTATGGGAGTTTTAGTGTGATAACGTCATTAAAACTAATAAATACAGCTTTGTGGCAAAACTTATAAAGGCTTACTTTGTATAAATGGCCACTCCTCTAGTTTATAGCTTCCAGAGTCTTTATATCGAGGTATGCGATCTCCCCCATACCTATTTTCTGCATACGCTTGCAATATTTATAAGCTTCAGTCTAACTGCCTTTTATTCAACTCTATCGTGTGGAAATATATAGTAAAAGATTTTGTTACTGTCGTAGAATTTACTTGGTCTGCACTTTAAGGGTTTGCTGTGCTACGGGTTTGTTTAAGAATTCGTTAGGCAGTTCAGTGTATGGTGATTGTGTTTGTCAGGTTTATTGAATGGAATACTTACAACTGGCAATTTGAAATACTTTATTTCAACTTTGTTGTCAGTTATTCATTTGTGTAGTGTTTTTCTTAGCATTAATTATATACTTTCTTAAATTGGTACATTGTTGAAATACATTTGATCGAAGTGGGATCAAAGACAAAATTTAATTGTACGCTAGCTACATTGAAAATACTTACCTACCTTTATAAAAAATCTTCTTGAATGATTTAAGCAAGTTTAAGTAAATGTTTGTACATTTTATATAGAATTGTTGAAAAATTAAATATTGAAGTAGTGCCCAAATTCATATCACGTAACTGTACTATGCCCGACTTAGTCTTAACCATTATATTTTTCTTTGTGTGCGGTCTTTGTTTTCAAATGAGATCGCATCACGTGCGTTATTTGAATGAGTATTTATCGAGCTGTCACCTTCTTCGTGTTACTTTGATATTCTTTGTTATATATTCGATATGTGACGATTACTTTTGAATCGTTAACTTGTCCGTCCGTGTGTACGGGTCACGATTTCGATATGTTTGATGTCAAGCCTGTTTGTATTATTGATATGGTAAGAAGTATTCTTTGTCAAGATCAACTAGCCTCAATGTAAGCTGTATGAGATAAAATACCGTTGGATAATTTTATAATTACCAGACGTTATAAGCGCACCTTTATCTAATAAATTTCTAAATAATATATAGGTAATTTATATAGGGAGAAATAGTCGAATGTCGTGGTTATAGGTCATAGGGTCTAGAATGCACAAACTTACATCAAATTTAGCTAATTTTCTTTTGCTTTCCTGGTTTATTTTTTATGGAATAATAAAAAAAGAATTTTCTTTTTACTGAAATGAAAAAATTTAAAAATGATTTCTTAGTTCGTCTTTGTTATTCCGTTCGATCTATGTCATTGTCATCACCTGTACCTTGTTGCCCTAGTCTAAATATTCGAGGTGCTTGTTTCCTTTTCCTGTTATTTCAAATTAAAATTTAATTTATTTTTAAATTTTTTACACTATTTGTGTTCGTTTCAATTTATTATTTGAGATCCTCAATTCGTCTCTGGTGCACTAGAGTAACTCAGATATTATGAGTATATTGAGAAACGTAACATTATGTTAAATTTTATATTATAAATTTATTTCTTCTACTTTTACTTCTATGTCTATATATCCGTGCGTACACGAAAGTTTACTCTTAATTTTCTCCCAAAGAGCTATAGCTCTTGATCAGATTTTATTAAAATACGTTTTTGAGGATTCATTGCCCTTTTTAGGTTAAAGAAGTATTTTTTAGCAATTATAAAAATATACTTGTGCCATATTTATTTAATAGCTAATAAAACTGTCTGAAGGACCTAAAAGTAAATGCAAGAGGGCTAATAGCTAAAGTCTTTGTATCTTGCCAGGCCTTGCCAATACGCCACCCCGCCTGGTTTAGCTAAACATTTTGTGACACGCTATTGTAGTTTAAAGATTCCGTAGTAAATTAACTAGAGATACACAATAGAGATCTTCTTATTAACCTTCCTTTGGAAACCACAGCAATTGCAACGAAATTACAGAGGAATCTGTACTGTTTCTTTAATCTGATGAAGTGAATAACAATCACTCTGGTTCCCATATATTATACAGATCACAAGCAGTAAAGGCATGTGAAAGATGACACAGAAAGATGATTTAATAATAACTTATGCTAGAAAATTATAGATCATCTTCGTGCCCAAGTATGTTGAACTTGAAAATCTCGTTAAAAAAAATCTAATTTTAGGTATCAACGGAATACCTACAACTATGGTTACTGTCTATCTGTCTGTCTATCCGTATGTCACTGGGCTGTATCTTTTGCACCGTAATAGGTAGATATTTGAAGTTTCCAAAGATTATGTATTACTATGACCGCTATAACCATAAATAATAAAATAAAATCAAAGGCAGTCTCATACAAGAAACTTGTAAATTAGTATTTTAAAATAGTATTTTTTTACAGTGGTATAGAATCCTTTTTGTACAAGTCTTACTCGCACTTGGCCAGTTTTGTGAAGGCTGCTACCGCACCGTATGTATGCTTGGAATTAACAACAATTCTCACGGCTCGACTGTGAATCGAATTATACTACATCCAAGCCGGTATCTGGCTACCAATATCGATTCTAGGCCGATCGAACGCTATATCTACGCTGATAGCTAATGCCTCGCCTTGACTATTAATTGCCGAAGTCCAATATTGTGCAATATACCACCAGTTGAACGACCGTGGCGAAAGCCGTATTGTAAAAGCATACGATGAGCTCGGTGGCAGAGTAGTTAGCAATTAACACGAAGGGTGGGTCAGGTCGTCAATGAAATAGAATACAATGATCAACATTTTAATGTATTCTTATCTTATGGAGTGTAAGTTATACGTGTGAAGGAGAACGTATGTGCATCTGGTAAGTGAATGAATTACAAATGCAAGCCTTTCTGACTTATTGTTGGAAAGTTTTGAAAGAAAGTATGGAAAGTTTTATAAAGAAGCATGCGGATGCGCAAAGAGGCATAAAACAGTGAAACGAGATGCCTTGTGGGATGCGGAGGTTGAATCCTGCAACGATGATGTTAGAAACAGAGTTGGTCTGAAAGAAAGCGTCAGTGTTAAAATAAAAAAAGTCATGCTCCGTTGGTCCAGACATGTAAAAAGAATGCAGGATAAAAGAATGACAAAGCAGATATACAATGTAAAAGTAGAAGGATATAGGAGCCGAGATAGGCCAAGACTTTCCTACCATGACGAAATTGTTCGTGTTCTATCCGAAGGTGATGTCAGGAGACCCAGAAATTGGCGAGCGTGTATAAGAAGAGCAATGAATGTTAAAGAAGCGAGTGAGGTATGTAAGGATCGGGTCACGTGGCGCTTGGTTCTCTCTGCCTACCTCGCAAGTGATTTGGCGTGAAGTTATAGATTCTTATATCTTCAAGCAAGAAAAACATCACTCTGGTAATCTTTAAGGGAGTTTCATATAGATCACTGCATTGGAACACATTGTTTCATATAGCGTCGGCAGCCATACAAGCACATGACCCACCTGATGTAAAGTAGTTACCGTAGTGCGTCCTGCGAGTGAGTGAGGGTACTAGAAAACTCCTAAAGAATGAATGTGTGTTAGCAGCAGAGCGCGCGAGCGATTCTTAATATATTGCAGTCTTCGTTACGGTAACCGCTTTACATCAGGTGGGCCGTATGCTTGTATGTTTCCCGTTTCCCGTAACGTTGTATATAAAAAAAATAGATTTTATATCGATACACTTGTAATAAATTAATATAATTAGCACTTGAAAGGGCCCAAAAGTGAACAGTTTTAGATTGGAAGGTATTTAGCTGTGACTGAACACGTTTGAAGTTGCTAGCTTGATCAAAGATTTTTCGCGATTGTTCTTTCTGTTTTTGCATCGTATACTGTGCTCCTGGCCTTGCTGGTCCAGAATTGAGAATAATAATTGAAAGATAGTCTCGCGCGCACTTTGCCTGTCACGCGGGCCGCGAATGATGCTGGAATGTAGCTGAATAGATGATTGGTTCCTGTCGCTGTGAAATATGATTTGTAACCTCTGCACTAGTGCCACAGAATAAGTAATAGTATGTGACTTTGTGAACCTTTAAAATGTGCCTACATTTAAAATTATTAGTTCAATATGATGTAGAATAGTAGTACAATAGTAGTACATACTTGTACTTTGCATTTGCTCGGCGGCGGTGAAAAAAAACGCGTGGAAATACGTACATCCAAGAAATTATATTTTAAAAGTTGTGTGACCTAAACTATGAAAGTTCTAATTTTTCCTCGGTGTTGTGGAGGCCTGATGCAGTCGCTCCATGTTAAGATCAGTATTTTCACCAATTTCAGCTATGGTAGCGCCCGCCAATCCTAATGGATTAAGAAACGGAATAACTAGAAAGAAGTTCAATATCATGTATCGAAATATTAGTGTGATATTAGATGTACAAGTTTCTTCAAATCAAAAACAATACAATATAGATACAGTCACTGAAAACTTTAATTAGTGATGTTTTTCTATTTCTCCCCTCTTTTACTTAACCATGGATACATTAAAGTAGTTCCCGCCCACTTTTGAGAATATAAAATTCTTCTTGTGGATGGAAAAAAGTTTTCAGTGTCATCGTCAGAAGGAAAGGAAAATTAGATGTTATATTTCCACCTCATCGCTCTCCTCTTCCCCTGGCGCCACATACATACTTCTTCTATTTCTTTTCTTTCGCTTGTAAACGTCAACATACCCGCCATGTTCAAATGGACGTCTCTATTGTCTTGTCCTCTAAGATTTCTTTATCTTTCCTCTCCATTTTCTGCTTACCCCTGTACTCTGTATTCTATCCATACAATTCCGGGAAGCATTTCCTAAAATATTTTAGGCATAATTATTATACAATACGGCCCTATACTACATCATCATTATTATTATTTAGACACATACTACTATTTACGTCTGTTAGTAGACCGAAATCATCTAGTTAATAGTTTTAATTTTTTTGCAAATAAGTGTAATTAACGATGAAACATTTCCATCAACAAACGAGAGTCGAACCCGCGGCTTCTGGTGTCTAACTATATTGCCACTAGAACTCAGAGGTCGTCAACTATCAGAACCACTCCTGAATAGCGGTAACGTATAATCGCATTGCAATAAAACCGAGATGTTATCAAAATCGAATGTCTGCGCTATCGAACCCATAATGATTAATTTCAGTAATCGGAAGCAAATTGTCACAAATATTTTAGTCGTGAGTAATGTATGTTGCGTAAACGCGGTTATTTTAATATCAGCAATCAATAAGTATATCGCAAGATAGACAATAAATTATGTGTTTAATTTTGGACATTTTGCTTATTGGTTTTTGATTATATTTTTCTTTTCACAATGCATTTGGTTGTAGTTGTTTGTATAATAGAGGGCGACAAACGAGGGTGTGGGCAAAGGTCTATTGAACATTCCGCTCATAGACTTCAGAAACAACAGAATATCGCTGATCTGCTGCCAGATTAAGAGAGCCATAGGCATTTCTTGAAATGAGTAGTGATAGCCCAGTGGATAATGAACCAGCCTAATGAACAACAGCTTTGCCAACAGTTTCGCCATGTCCGTCTGTCCGTGGCCTAGCTCAGAGATGCTAGAAAGCTGTAGTTTGATATTGCAGTACAGCTTTGTTATCCGTTTGCGAAATATTTGTATAAAAAGTGTAAATTTTTGTTAGACTCAAGACCAAATGGACGTGTTTTATAAGACATAGATGTCGAGAACCCTAGGAATCGACGAATGTGCATGTAAAGAGCTGTGAATGTAAAGAAGCGAGCAAGGACCGCGTCTTATGTTCGAGTCTGTCTACCCCGCAAGGGACTTGGTGTCGCGATATAATAGTAGTAGAATAAAGTCCCCCTAAAACTTATAAAAAAAAACCGTACTCAAATAATGTTTCGATAGATATATCTGCAAAAGACTCGAACCTTGACATACCTCGGGTGAAAGATAAACAGGTCAAATCATAATGTGCGTCTTATGCTAATTTTGGGCCTACGCTTTATGTTAGTTGTCTGTTGAGTGAAAATAACAATGCTAATTTATTGCAAGCATGCCCTGACATGGACAGGAGGTCAGTAACATCATGGCCCCTAACATTTAGGTACACAATAATCTCTAAACTCAGCGAAGAGTTTTACTCTAAAGAAAATAAACGGAATAACTGAAATATCTTTAATTGTTTTAGAGGCGTGTATTAGATTTATTAACGTAAAAGTGGGTGGGTGCTCTTATGGCAGAAAATTGGTGGTTGAAGCACCTTGGTGGCCTTCCACCAAAATTGATGGCAGAATTTAGTGCTACCAACTTAAATAAGTTGGTAGTACCAAATTACACACCCCGCAATTGTAAATAATAAGGTTCTATTGCGGTAGTTCAAAATTGATAGCGTTGTATGACGCATAATAATAAACGGTATAAACCAATATAATAGAAGAAGGCACATTCTACTTTTCGAAGACAATTTTGACGCTCACTGTATATTTATAGTAATTTGAAAATAATAATTTTTTCGTTCGTTCTATAGTCACTATGAAATGTATTATTAAAAAAAATGTTTGCAATATCTGTTGAACTTTCATTTGTTGAGATGATCTTACATTACACCGCACTGAATATACTTTTTACAACATAGGTCATTACATCAGGTCTATAATTTCTAGAGTTCCGAATTAAATGGGTGAAAACGGAATCATTATGTCGAGACTCTGTACGTCCGCTGTACTGTCTTTCGACATGTTATCTATAGTATTTCACTCCCTATATGCCTGAAATAAAATGTAAAATAATAAACATCTGATACATATCTTACTTTATTCTAGTTATTTTTGTAAGCAAGCAATCGGCCCGCCCGACTTGTCATGGTCTTCTTCCGTTACTGCATATGCAGCTGTAAGTGTGTTTTGATGATACTCGCTGATTGAATTTAACGATCTAGACCTGTCCTGGACTACTGGGCATAAAATTTACAGTAATTTACAGTGACTCTGGTAATTCTGCTGTCATGTGGATCTGCAGCAGACTGTTATGTAATTTACTAGAATGTATTGTACATTTACTTAGGAAAATATCGCGTTCATCCTAGCGTTATCCCGTATCCTAATCCATTAGGATTGGCGGGGTCCGCTACCCACGCCTAAAGATTTGGCGAAGACACGACATGGAGCGACCGCCGTCAGATGTCCACAACCCAGGGGGAAAACCAGATCAGAGGTCATACGTCTATCGAAATGTAATTTCTTGGACGTGCTGGTTTCGTCACGATATTTTCCGTCACCGCTGAGCAAGTGATAATTACAAATATGTAAATGAAACCGAAAACACGAATTTAGTGCTCCGGCCTGGTGGCCTTTAGGCCGGTTATGGCTTCAAAGCAAAATTAGAAATAGTCACTGACTCTGTTGGACGACCATTCAACCATTAATCAGGAGAGTTCGTGGGTCCCAACAGGAAAACTGGATCATAAATCCATTTTAACAAGGAATTATCTTATTTGTTACAGAGGTGACGCAGCTAGAAGACCCTAGGCTAGAATGGTTGAGCATTCAGGAAGCGATGCTCAGGGAGTACCTGCATACAGCGCAAGAGGCGCTCGAGGTAAGAATTTGAAAAATATCATTAGGAAATAGTATTAAGTACATTGTTTATAACTAGACTGCTCCTATAAATAGTAACCCAGGTTAAAATGGCGATGGGTTAGAACTTGAATCGATTAGAATTCAATGCAAACTGCAAGAATAGGTAGCTGCCTACAAATGAACAAATAAAATAGTGTTTACGTTGTTATACTGGATATGAAAGATTTGGGTACTATTCTTATAGACAGTTAAAGGTATGAAAAAGGTAATGTACGAGAAGATACATACATTTGTGATATTGCCTTGTAAAATAATAACAAAAGGTAGATCCTTTTGTTATTGTTTTGCTTTAGATACGCAACGTACAAAACAAAAACAAAGTAATACATACTCCTAATTAATGCTTAGTACTATTTTTGATAAACGTAATAATTTTAGTAAATTCATCTTCCAAACAAATATAAACAAAAAACAGAAACCTGTCATTGATTCAGATTTATATACTACTTGTCTCAAAATGAAATGGTGAAAAAAAGTCCATTTGAAGATATCTGTAAAATAAATACTTGCGAATGAAAAGTTAAAGAGATATATAGCATAGTTGCTAAACTTTTTGATTTATCACCAAAATCTCATTGGACTGTGAAAGGGCCATACTAATGAGATCAAAATCTAACTAAAGAGAAACATTTTTTTTATGATTGCCGCTAATCTCTACCAGTTATATGTGACTAAGTTCTACCTTTACTGAACTCCGTTGGAATTATCCACATCCGTTAAGCCAGTCGGGAGATATCATGGAGCATATATAACAAAAAAAATATCTATAAACTTCTGCTTTTTTAAAGTCGGTTGGCAATCGTCAGTTGATAAAAGAGCGAATAGACATCTCCTTAGGCAAACCAGTACGTAAGTTTATTTCGCCGTCTATTACTGCCGAAATCTTTATCTAAACCTATCGTAATGAAACCTTCAATGATACAGGATGCGCTAATGTGAAAAATAAAGCAATTTCTGGCCGTGTACGGTATTGAATCTATACAGATAAATAAAATTGGAGTGTCTGTTTGTAAAATTAAAATAACCGCTTTTTACTAAATGCATCAATGCATATGGATGTATACACGGGTACTATAACTATTCCGCGCGGACGAAGTATATAATACATATCTATTATTATTTTGCTGTTCGCTATTTTACTCTGCTTATTTAGGTACTTATAATCAAATCAAATAAATAAAATGATAACTGAATAATAACTTTTTTTGTTAAATTCCGCGCGGACAAAGTCGCGGGCACAGCTAGTTGGAAATAAACAAATAGCGAAATTTGATACATTAACCATTCTTCAAGATTTTTTTTTATTTAGTACATAAAATACATCTAGTAATCGCGCTATCAAGGAAGTCCGATAAATATTTTTTATGTGAAGCCCGTTATATGAACCTTATAGATTTTACGAGATATGTATATCGCAAAATCTTAGTTCGGAGCGAGTTACTAGTATATTTCTAAGACTAAATAGTTACAGACAAATACAAAACCCAAATAGCTGACTTCCAACCGGTAGCTTAATCTACACGCACGCGGCTACGACTGGAAATGTTCCAATAAATCGCTTTAATCTTATCAACCAATCATCGAATTAAAAACACCTCGACACCATTGTTGTGGCTGACGGGTGCTATGACTGGCCGCATTTCCATTATTACTGAACGTTTTACAAATCGACAGTATCATCAGATACAATCTCGCTACCAAGTGAATTAAATGAATTTATTTTGGTGACGATGATTTAGAGTTATTGGATGGAGATAAACGCTTTCTTCGAATACCAGATGCTGTAGATGAAAATGATAGAACGGAGGTACCTAATCGACTTTTTGATGATGAGGAATTTCATATAGAGAAACTAGAAATGTACGATGATATTGATATAGTTGAACAATTAGGACATGCGTACTGTAAGGAAAGTGCTTTGATGAATTTTCAATAACGTCTACCTGGTACGGACGGAAGGAAATTAGATGCGATGTTTGAATTTAGAAGTTAATCGGAATTCCAAATAAAGTAATAGTGGAAATAAGGAAAATAGAGGGCTTGGTTCGAATCTCTTAATGGAGGTATAGATTGTTTACCGTTAAATATTATTGTTTAATAAGAAGTCAAAATTTGTACGAAGCACCGGTACCTCTCGCAGTAAGTTGAAGTTAACGTTATTACTATTAACCATGGCACCGGTCATTCATTTATTATCCCAACTGATACGTTTATACCTCTATACCCTCTAATACAAAAAATATTTAAGAATACTATAACCAAGACTACTTTGATGTGGATACTCGTTAAACTTAAGTATCTTATAATTGTAATGGTGTTATAATCTTCCATCGCTCTGATGAGATTCAAAGCAATTTCCAATTGTTCGTAGTAATAATAAATGACATTTAAGCATTAGTGATTCAGACTTTGATAACATCATCGTCTATTTACATTCTTATATATTTCGTCTTAATTATTTGTAACAGTGAGAGTAACAGTAAGCAATTACGCGGTATTAAACTCCTTACATCACGCAGAATGAAGTTTTGGCTAGGTTTATGATATAGTACAGTAATTTGTTCGGTACCCACTTTTTTATCAGATAGTCTCTCTTGTTGTTTGTCATTTAATATACTTATTTCATTATCACCTTATTACGTCACAAGAATAAATTAACGTAAAAATGTGATACAGGAAACATCTTATACATTGAAGCCGTTAACAAGCTTTTTCATTTTACTCCTCCCTTTTCCGGACAAATAAAATTCGCTGGGAAAGGAAACAGGTTAGATTTATGATGTTATTTATTCAAACGCAATTATTATTCCAATATGCGAAACAAATGTCGAAATAATGTAAGATTTGAATAAAAGATTTTAACACGCCATTAATTTCAAATTATTAATCTCTACATTATAACTTCCTTAGTGTTACGAATGGATCGTGAGAATGAACAAATAGACAACTATCCCAAGTGTCTACAGGCATTTGATTCACAAAGTTGTGTAATTGGGTTGACAACCCTGGGCGGTTGTAATCCGCATTTAAAAATACATAGCTTTGTTTTGGTGACTTACTGCTTTTGTGTATGTATGGTAATGTACTACATATATGAAATATTGACTAGCTTAGATATATTTGCCACTAGGTATCAATACAAGGAGATTTTTGATGAATTTTTTGCATGGAGTTTGGAAAATATAGGCATTTGCTAACAAAATGTCTTCTAATATTCAATAGGGATACACGGACACAAAATTGCACGAGCTACTTCTATAATCTATCTATAACTTCACGCCAAATCCCTTGCGGGGTAGGCACAGAGAACCGAGCGCCACGTGACTCGATACATACGATTACATATCTCACTCGCTTCTTTAACATTCATTGCTCTTCTCATGCACGCTCGCTGGTTTCTAGGGCTCCTGACATCACCTTCTGATAGAACACGACCAATTTGATCATGGTAGGTAAGTATTGGCCTTCCTCGGCTCCTACATCCTTCTACTTTTGCATTGTATATCTGCTTCGTCATTCTTTCATCCTGCATTCTTTCTACATGTCCGAACCATCGGAGCACGGGTCTTCTTATTTTATTATGTAATTTCAATAAAAGATCATTTATTTACCAAACAGTACCAAAATAATACAATTACCAAAACAAAAATACCCAAGGACTTATAATTAAAAAACGATAGTATCAAACGAAATAACCATTTATCTGTAATTAATGTACTTAAAAGCACATTAACCGCGCGATCCGCTGCTCCTCAGTGTGATAACAATGGAATGCGATGGCCGGCGATAGCGTGAGATAACTGATAAGTGCCAAGTGGCAACTTATATTGTTTCAAATTGAACACGCGATGGGAAACTGTATTATCTGAAGCTTTGAGTGCTGTTACTGTTTTAGCTGATGGGTTCTTGTTTTATTTGGAACTATTCACTTGTATGACTGTTGTTTTTTATTTAGATTATATGATAGGTCTTTGTTAAAAATCGACTGCTCTCAAGGCAGTATTTGAGGTGCACAGAACATTATCTTTTTTAACAAAGTCTACAAATATGCTTACTCATTATTCAGATATTGAATAATAATTTTACAATAGTTTTAATATGTATTTATACGTCAAGTTTATGTTGTAATTACGAGTACATATTTCAAAATTTATATATCTATTTCGTATCCTGGGAATCCTGCCCGCTCAATATATTGTTGCCATAAGGTTCTATTATATCATTGCTTTTAGTTTTAAGGCCACCTTATTCCATACTAAGTGTAATTTATCAGTGTGCTTATTATAACTCCTTGTGTTATGCAAATAAAGGATATTCTTACTAGCTACCTTTTTAGGGTTCCGTAGTAAACAAGGGACCCTTATAGTTTCGCCATGTCCGTCTGCCTGTCCGCCCGTCTGTCCGCGGCCTACCTGGATCTGATATCTGATCTGGATGTTTAAAGAGAGGTAGGGCGCATCAAAGCAGCCCGTCTAGGGAAGTACCTCCACCTCACAGAAAACCGCAGCCAAATAACAACTCCCTAGAGGGTTGTTGTATTCCTGCGTGTGAGTGAGGTCACCAGTAAGCTCCTGAGTTGCTGTGCAGGCATCGCGCGAGTGATATATGTTACAATACGTTAATAGGCTACGGTAACTGCTTTACATCAGGTGGACCGTATGCTTGCATGACTCCTGACATTGTATAAAAATAATCAAAATATAATATCATTTTCAATTTCCAACGAAAACAAATTGATGTGTTCAGTTTTTAGGTTTCATTTTCATTAGTGGCAGATTTCCAACTTAGGACATTGTAGTACCTATGCCCTTCGTTATCGCGGGTCGGCTATCTCACTTCGGGACAGAGTTGCATTGATGCAAAAACCTTTACATGTCTCAAATAGAGATAAGAGAATGCATTCAACTACTTTGCAATCATTGACTCTGGAAAATAATGGACGTGTTTTATTAATTCAATTTAGTGCAATAAATTGTAAAAGCTGTCTGGAAAGGAAGTATTTGAACCAGCCAACTAACATTGGAAATGTAGAAATGCAAATAAGATCGAGAGAGAGCGAGAGGCTCCTGTTTTACCATTAATTATTGACTACGCACGGACAATGCTAATCCATATGTAATATATAAGCATGTTTGAACTATTAAATAGTTTTTTTTTTATAATATTTGCTAATGGAGATACATCTGAAAACAATACCTATACTGGCGACCTTGGTTTCTTCACACCGTGTTAACATAACAATCTAGTAGATCTACATCTGTTTTGCGGTATTTGAAGTACATTAAAAGGTCATCGTTAAACATTATAGTAAAACTGTCAAATTATGCGAAATAACACAAAGAAAACAATTACTACGTTCATTAATGCTGTGGGTAACTATGGAAATAAACATAGAATTTAAACGTAAATTGTTCTAAAAGAATAATAACTTCATATAAAATACAGATTATAGTCTGCGGCAATAGCTTGTCCAGTTCAGGGCACGACAAACTTGGCACCATAGACGTAATAAAAAAAGTTTAATAAATAACTTTTTTATTACGTCTATGCTTGGCACTTTGATCTTTGTACCGTTCTTTGGCTTAATAAGAATTATAATCAAACTTGAGGTGGTGTCATGTGCTCTTAGCAGTAGTAACGGTGTTGTTTGGATTGAGCCATTTATTACTCAAGGGCATAGTTACTTTAAGAATATTCATGATTTAAGAATAATTGTTTTAGGAGAGATTTTGCCCTCCTATGTGTGTTCTACCGATTTTACAATGGGTTATATTCCAAGAAGTGGTGTAGATATAGCGCAGAAAGAGATGTGTGTAATTCAAGGTTAATTTTAAATATAATTCCAATCTCATATGCACGTTTTTGCTACCCGACATTGTAAAAAATGGGTGCGTGTACTTATGTACGCGCGTGAGAAGTTATATTTCTTTGGCATCATTAAATAAATATTTAACATTAATAATTTAATAATATTTCGTTTAATTACATTACATAATAATATTTTGATTTACAAGAAGGATTATTGGATTAAAATTAAAAAACGTCTTTCAAGTAGTAGCGGCGATTTTTATAGAATGTATTACATACAAGTCAAATGTCAAGTGCAAATGTTTTACATTTTTAACTATAGCGCCATCTAACAGTAATACCGTGAAACATTTAGCAGCTTCAACCTGTTACTTTTGTGTTACAGTGATACGCGCATCTTAAAATTTCACTTTCATCATTTTTCATAACGCGCCTAAAGTAGTATGTAAGAAAAACTTCAATAAATATATGTTTAGCATATTTTTACATAACGTTTCCAAATTACCTTACAGGACATGAGTTAAAGATAACAAGAAAATCAGTGTACTGGGTTATGCTTGCTTCATTTAAACACATCACGTACAAAGCCATCGGTACGCCGTGAGAATCCCGTTATCACATAGAATATCAACGTTTGTTTGACCGAATGCATACGTGATGAATCAAAATATGTAACACTTACAGACGGATGACGGGCAATTTTCGCACGAGAAGCCTTTAACAATATGCCCAAGAGGTTAACAGGCCAAGTTTTATTGCTAACACGTTCTTCTTTAGCTTAATTTGCCAGAAGTGGGTATTTGGTTAAACTAGTTCCCAAGTGAAAATCATGGCATTTGAAGGTGAATGAAAGAATTTTTAAGTCAGAACTGGATGAAATCGCTGTTATGCCTGATGAAAATGTAGATTGCAATTCGGAAAATAAGGCAACACAGACAAATTTCTAACTGGAAGCAAAATTTTTGTATATTTCATGTGATATATTCAAATTTAACTTTACCAATGAACACAGAAAAATCATTAAAAGAATTATCTGACGTAATTTCTGAAAGATTGTCTAAAATTAAAACTAGCTTACAATGGTGATGGATATTCATACAATGAGTCAATAAATGCAAATGGAATAGCAAGGTTAAAATCACTATATCTGGTTCATGACAATCAAAACTAGCTTACAACATACATACTTACATATCATCATGCCTGTCTCCCATTGGGGTAGGCAGATACTATAGAACGCCTGGTACACCGATCCAAACATACCCCTCTCGCTTCTTCCACACTTATCAACCTCTTCATGCATACTCTGTTTTTGATTTGGCCCTTTTTCAAAACATCACCGATTTGATATAATTATATGTGTCCAGCTAAACTAGCTTACAAATTGGATTGAAATTCATACAATGAGGTAATGATTCGAAATGGATAACTAAAGGTACAATAACACATTTCTGGCACATTCATTTACATAATCATAACAATAAAAAATGAATTAAATGATTACCAGACTTAAAGAACGGGGGCCTTTGCAATAAAAACTATCTTATAAAGTATTATACTCATGTTATATTTTGAATAATTTACTACAGCAAATGACAATAACACCATATAATTACTGAGGAATGCGAAATATACATGACTCAGTAACATATAATTTAGAGCACATTATTGCTGATCGGATAAGGTGGCAGACGGAAATGCTCCGCCAGTTTATATTGTGTGTTACCATTTTCATTAACAGACCTTGATATTTGACACCAATTCGCTTTGGCTTATTGTCTTTAGGGTCAGAACCTTGTCATTATTTTTAAATGAGATTTGTCATTTGTTTTTTTTTTATGTTGTGGCAAACCACTTTTTTAATATTTGTTTAAAGTTTATAAAGTCATTGGCAATGATGACATGAATTTTAGATTATGAAGAAATTGGCTTCTGTCAGGGGTTCTTGTTATCATAATAATAAGTTGCCTATGTCCTTCTCCAGATGCTCCAGATTCCTATATAGCATATTACTCGTACGTAACGATCAGTTCAGAAGTTCATCATGAAAATTATTAAAACTAAAATTAATATCGTGCTAGGTTAAAAAACAACTCAATTTAATAAAAATGTATGGTCCACAATAAATATATTTCTTTGTAATTGGTAAGTGATCCAAACTTATGTGGCACTTAGGGTTTATAAAAAATGTATTAAGGCACAAGTAAAGGACGAACTCGTAATACTGTATTTTAATATTAAAAACAATGTGTTTGTATTGAAATTAAACTATTTTTAACGGAAGTATCATGTGTTTTATTTATTTTGTTGAAACCTGACGCAGGAAAGACTAAAGTTAATCTTTCCTGCGACCACGGACGCTGCAAAACGTTCGAAACGTCAGGTTTCAACAAAATAAATAAAACACGTGATACTTCCGTTAAAAATAGTTTAATTTCAATGTGTAACAATCGCGAAAACCTAAGACAATACTGTGTTTGTTATTATTAAACTTCAATAATATAACATCACTAATCCCTCAGTACGCATGTTCGTTTAGCACTTGTTCAAATTTTTTAATCTAATTTACAATTTCTAAAAACTTTAATGAATTTCTAATATTTATACTATTTATACTATATAGATACGTATCCATTTTCTGAACGATGTAGAATTTGTGTCCTCTGGAAAGACTTCAAGCAATACGGCATTGTGATATCCATACAATAGCAACTAAGTATCGTCATACAATGCTATGTGGGATCAAAAGTCGTATATCAATGCTGACCAGCCATCTTAATGTCTGACATTGGAATGCGCTGTGGTCACTGAAGATGGAATACCAAAGTCATCAACGATAACCTTCACGGTTACCAATTGACGTCAATTGATTGATAACCCGGCAGTAAACAAAAAGATACATTAGATTGATCAATTACATACGACTACCGATGACCCTTCAACTTCGCCGTGTGCGAGATTTAACTCAGAAATAGTAATGTTTACGTTTATATATTATTGAAGTTATCTATCACAAGTATTCTCATTCCATCTTAATCAGGTTGTTTTATTTTTAATGCAGAAATTTTGTAGCAATATTCATAGTTCATTTTTAATCTATAATCTATGTTACTATTTGTTAGCTATAGGTAAATGTGGTGTCCAAATTGTGTTATGCAAAGCGTGTTCTTCATTGCGTACAGCTCCCCCTCGCCCAATGACTAGATTGCTTTTTCAGATGTAAGAGTAATTGAATAACATTTTTTTCTATACCTTTAAATCGAAGTTTCATTAGGAAAGGAACAACTATGCCAATACAGGTGTAATCTAATGGTAATTTTAGAAAAGCCCGGCAATGCTTTTTCAAATCTGATGCGATTGTACTAGCAAACATGCTTTCTAAATCTCACACATCTTAATATGGAAACCTCGGCTGTAATGTAGCTAAAAATATTCT
This sequence comes from Pyralis farinalis, assembly GCA_947507595.1. Lineage (NCBI taxonomy): Eukaryota > Metazoa > Arthropoda > Insecta > Lepidoptera > Pyralidae > Pyralis > Pyralis farinalis. Next base: position 8,621,382 of record OX382258.1, on the reverse strand, counting down.
AGGAATACATTGAAACAAACAAATATACTGTGGATTACTCAAATTACCAGAAGAATGTAATTCCCTCACGGTTTGCGCAATATTGACGGATTCGGCCGCATTTTATCGACGGGCCGCGCAATCCGTAGGTGTCTTGTAATTCCGTTCAGTTTTGGCCGGAAAACTTGGCATTCCAACACTATTATATCCCACTTTGTCGGTTTACGGTTATTGGTGTAACTTGCGCATGAATCATGGGCGTTCAAATATTGTTCTTTATAATTGAATAGCGACAGGCATGGGACCGCAGTTTTTGGTGCTAAATGATATATAACGTGAGAATGTATGAGTAACTAGCTCACTCTTCATAAATTTTGGTTTCCTTCCTCGAATTATATTAAATGTCGGTCTCTGTAGCTTGTGCTGTGCGTTTATAGGCTTCTGGTTTTATATATATTTGTTTTCTATAGTTATTTAGAGAAGAGTAATAAATAGTACTCATGTACTATTTGTTATTTAGTATATGTTAAGATAGTATAGGCATTGAAACTAATTTATCCAATGTCCGAATTATCTCGTATTTACTAGCTTCAGTAACTTTAAGTTCTGTGTCAACTACGAAATTTCTTCGCCCCATTTATATCTCTTGGGGTCGAATACGAGCAAGTTCTTAAACCGATGTTCATTTCTTTGTTTTGTAAAACGTTTACACCAAGTTTTATTGCTCTCGGTTTACATTTTTCCCGCCTGTAAACTTTGTGTACACATTGGTCACTCGTAGAAATAGGAAACAATAGAGTATGGTACAGTATTCTACTGCGATAAAGGCTGCGGTAAGAAAAGTGCGGTTTTGGGCTGTTCGACATTCAGAAATCAGATTTACCGTTTTTGTAGACGCAAAGTAGTGATATTAATGAAATGATAATAATATCAAAAATTAACTCAAGTTTGTAATATAAAGATTAGTGAAAAAATGAGGCCTAATGTCGATATATCTACAATTTACAAGGAAGGGTATCGGATGTTGCGTGGTGATGTGAGTCAATCACTTAATATACTCCATTTCTTCGTAGTATACTCGAATATTCCACGAATAAATGGCTACGCGGGCATACAAAATCTAATCATCAGATCATAGGAAATTTCGTGCAAGTAAATATGTACTGAAATCCATGTAGTGAAAACATTCATATCGTTTGTTGTTAACAAAATCCCATTTATTATATCTTTCCAGTCACGGCTATTAGTCCCGGTCTTTTGATAGCCGTGCGCGGGGATAAGGTTCCAACGCGTAGAGGCCCCTTCGAAAAGACTGTATGTAATGTTGTACACTCGCTGTGACCCGTCAGGGTATACCAAATGGACAATATACCAATGAACAGGTCAAGGTAGGTATTAAGACTATTGGAAATATGTATGAAAAAAGTGGGCTATTAAAATGAGATTTGGAGGTATTATTAGAACCGGGCTATTGCAGAAGAGGGACGCACGCCTGCTATAACTATCATATTTAGTGTTAGTTATTTATTATATTATTATTGTATAATTATAACTAGTCTGTTATTTTAACCTCTACAGAAAATGGTCAAACGCAATAAGTGGTAAAGTAGCTTTACCACTTATTGCCTTTAGTTGGAATTGAAGCCACCGGGCTTTACATTTGCTTGTATCAACATTATCCGATCAATTTGAATTTTATTATCTTTCGCGGTATTTCCATAAAACTCAAGAGCAGATTCAATTTGCTAGCCGTCAAGGCTCCCTATGGAAATTGTATTCAGATGCCATTGGTACAACACTATTTGCATTTCGACGATTCATTCCACATAGCATGAGTGTCCATTGGTATATTGCATTCGATACTTGCATAAACAAAGTAATTCAGTTCCAACACGATGGCTACTTAATATGCTGAGTGAGTGCAGAAAAATCGTTTGGTTATCTCGTACTGTAATAGCAACATTGGACGGTAGCATCGCAACACTATTGATACGTGAAGGTATGCACACAGAGCAAAGCAAAATTATTCTGATAGACAAATAAAGAACATACGATTGTAATCTTTATTGTTGTGCTGATAAGGATATGGTTGATGCTAAAATGGTGGTTTAAACTGGCAAATTGACAGTAATACACACACTTGTCTCGAGCACTCTAGGTATGGACGCGCTAGCTTCGTTTGCGCAAGGAAAATGTGACTAGGTCCTAGTATTTCGTAATAGCCTGCAGTTATGAATATTTGAATTGTATAAGCAGGGTCGGCAACGCAAGAGTGACACCCATGGCGTTACAAATGTCCATAGGCTGAGGTAACAGCTTACCATTAGGCAGGCCGTATTCTTGTTTGCCACCTTTGTGGTATAAAAAATAATATTAGTAATACTCTACCGATTAGACTAGATTAGGAGAGGTAGGGCGCATCAATACAGCCCGTCTGGGGAAGTATCTCCACCTCACAGAAAACCGCAGCCAAATAATAACTCCCTAGAGGGTTGTTGTGTTCCTGCGTGTTAGTGAGGTCACCAGTAAGCTCCCAAGGAGTTGCTTTGTACGCAGCAGAGGAGGCATCGCGCGAGTGATACTTAATATATCGCTAGCGTTAATAAGCTACGGTACCCTTTACATCAGGTGGGTCGTATGCTTGTACGCCTCCCGACGTAGTATAAAAAAAATAGAAACGTTAGTTTTGTTCCCTTGTTTGAAGCTAATTTTCTGAAATCAACTCGGCTGCATAGATGATCGTCATTTCCGGCCAATTAGCCGATTATAAACTTGAGAGTTCTCCTTGACGGAAATTGTATTATTATGGAAACTGACGCTATGTTTTATATCAAAAGGCGATGATGACGCTATGTTATACATCAAAAGGCGATGATGACGCTATGTTATACAACAAAAGGCAATGATGACGCTATGTTATACATCAAAAGGCTATGATGACACCAGAGTTAAAAATGTGGGCTATTATAAATCGGGTCTTGCACATTGACTGTTGTTGATAATGACACGGCCGCCTCAGGGCACGAGTTTGACGAGATTTAAACTTGTATGATTTTCTCTACCATTTAATTAGGAAATGCAAGGGTGAGACGAGCGTAATTCACGAACTTTATCAAAGGCTATTTTAAACCTCCAATGATTGGAATACAAATAAGATGGAGATTTCAAAAATCCGGCAGTTAAAAGTGACTTGGTCACTGATTGCACGGTACTGCCAGATGTTTTGTTTGTAACAAATACCTTGATGAATGCCGAAAAGGCGAAACCGGTCGGTAAAAATGAAAACAAGTGATAAATAACAAATCACATTGTGAAGTGGAATCTGTACAGGTTTTCATTAACAAGATGTCATCCAAATTTCACCAAGCGCCAACAATCAGTAGTATCCACATATTTCGGGGAAAAACTCTATTTTATCTATACATTTAACTACCACAGCGTTGACAATACTATACATATATACGACACTCAGCTCTCCATGTCCCGCCGCATGCAATTGATCTCGCACCGACGAGGGCGGATCGATGCGCGTCGCCTCCGGGGGACGCCCTAATCCACGCGCCTGTACCGTTTCCGTCCAGAATTGCAGTCCAGAAAATTGGACTGACAGGGTCGCGGCGTGCACGCTTCTGGTACCGACCCCAAAACAAGCTTGACATTAATTTAATCCCACTTCCTTACTCCTAACGATATAAAAATTTAATTGCCGTATAAGAACAGGATCCCTTATATTCAAAAAACAACAGTAAAAGTAAACAAGTCAAGTAATGCAAACTTTTCTGTTTTCTCATTTATGCCAATAAATCAAAAAGGTCAATAATTGAGAAATCAAACCACAATGATCGGCGGACAAAGCCTTGCTTGGCTTCCCTAAAGGATATAACCCAATACGATGAATTTCGACGGAGAACCAAAGTTGTCGACTTAACCCTCCGTTCGTAAGTCCGTATACTGAAGCACCTGTGAGCTGGTCGTATCTGCCGAGTCGGTAATAGCAAGCTGTGAAGGAAAAATAATGGAGGAGCGGGTTGGAGTCTCCGCTCTATCGGATATCCGGGTAGCGGTTGGATGCGGAAAACTGAGGATCGCATATTGTGGAAAACATTACGAAAGTGTAACTAGCAGTGGGTAGCATGGGCTAATGATTGCCGATAAGTCATTTATATAAATGTTGACATGTCTACTAAATTTTAAGTCTCTATTTAGTAAGTACTGTTTGGCCCTGGGTTTGATGTGTGACAGACGGATAGACGCCAAGGTGAGGGAAGACAGAGAGTCCAGTATTGAATAGGTCTATGATATAAGATGATTCATTGAAACTCACTTCATAACGTCAGAGTTTTATGATAGCTTCCCATCTTATTAATTTAAACTAGCAATTCTAGTATTTGTATAAATATATTTCGTGAATCTTGGAAACGGCTCTAAGCTTGGCCGCCAAGGTGCTCGTGTGTACAATATAAGAAAGACAAGAATAAATGTAGATATATATATATATATACCTTTTTGTATTTAGTCTGACAACGATTTTTGATCGTGACGTAATCTTTTCACTTTCCTGTTGTTTTTTGAACAGAGTTCCTAGTAGGTCGCTTGCTCGAAATATTACGCAGAAGGTCTCGAGACTCCATCTCTCGACGATTCCACGAAACTGTGCGCGTGTGCTTCGATATCGTATTACAACACATCTCACTATCAAATTACGAGGGGCCATCAAACACCAAACAACAAACAAACAAATACAAATTGAACTATGACTATAACATGCTTTTTGATTATTCTGCACTGTTACAAATATAAAGACTTTTCTCGGCTAAGATTAGGAAATTTGGGTTAGGATTAGGGAGTTGTGTTAGGAACGTTCATGAACCCATTTCTAATAATTGAATACATATATCTATTAAAGATAGTAGATGCAATTTGAAAACATCTGCAATTGGCTTAATGTGTCTCCTATTACAATAATAAAGCCTAGCTACTCGACATAAGGATTTAAATTACGTATATATTTTGGCAATTCGATCGTCTATGTTCCATTTCGGTCCAATGCTGTACTATGATGTCATATTTGTTTTAATGTTATGCTAACAATCGGCCCTATATTTACTTTTTATCTTGATATAGCAACAACGACGCGTCATCACGTTCGTTTTGATAGCCTATAGTTACTCATTTCTGTTGGAAATTCTTTAGGATCTCTATTTCCTGTTATGTATGTGTTATCCATGTTAATGACAGTGCGATGATTTAGTAGGATACTCTAATATGCTTACGAGTATATCCTTTTCCCAAAATTATTTCTGTTATAACATTATGGGGTATATTTTAAATAGCTTGGATCGTTACTTTTAAAAACATATGGTTTGGTATGGTGTGGTTGAACACCACCTATTTCTTGATAAATGATCTGTAATAGCCGCTCATAATATCGTCAAGAATGTAAGGTGGTAAATATTTAACCCGTTAACAATGATCGGCTTTTGTTATTTACTAGTTGTCTTTACCTGTTCATTGCTGATGAACTTTGTAGATTAAAATAATAAATATCATGACATCATTGAAGTGAATTATAGGGAACAAGCAAGCACGAAATTATGCTTTGAATGTCGTTCAAATTCACCAAAGCATATCATAAACTTAGGCCTTATTGTCAGTTCGCAAGCGAATTCAGTTTAGCAATGCAAATTCAAATGCAGCAGTACAGCGTTAATACATATTTAATTGCACACACCCCAGCATTCTATACCCCGCCTAACAACTGGTTTGTCCATACAATTTCCAGACTAAAATCTCAGAACATTTTGAGGACCAAGTGTAATTTGTAGTATTTTGATTGTGATGGTAATTGGTAGTGGTGAGTGGTCATTACGTCTGACCTGATGTTCTTGGAAGGTCGGGTTGGAGCCTCGGGCAGGACAGATGAGGGGGAGGGGCCAACTCCCTGTTTTTGTGTTGGTACACGGATGTCGGGATAGGCAAGGTTGTTTGGAGGTAAATAATTTAGCCTGGAGAATATTACGTTGTTTCTTTTTATTCGTATATTTCGTTCGGGTTTGTATAATGGGTTTTTTTTTATTTTTATACTCGTATATGACAACTGGAAAATAATAATTCTACGATTTATGATATATAATAATAATCAAAGCAGCCCATCTGGGGAAGTACCTCCACCTCACTGAAAACCGCAGCCAAATAACAACTTCCTAGAGGGTTGTTGTGTTCCTGCGTGTGAGTGAGGTCACCAGTAAGCTCCCAAGGAGTTGCTGTGTAAGCAGCAGAGGAGGCATCACGCGAGTGATACTTAATATATCGCAAGCGTTAATAGGCTACGGTACCTGCTTTACATCAGGTGGACCGTATGCTTGTATGCCTCCCGACGTAGTATAAAAAAAAATATGATATTGGCGTCTATGTTTTATTGTAACGCCTTCATATAACTTCGCAGAAATGTTTATTAATGTTATTATAAAACAGCAAAAATGTCAACAGACCTTATTTTAAGGAAATTAAACTACTTACAAGTGTTACCGGTTGTGGCAGTTATATTCAACACTGGCCTTTATCTAGACGTTCGTTTTAGAGACTTATATTAATAAATTTACTCAACAATTTCGACTAACATTTGTAAATAGCATTCTCCGTTGAAATATAAATTCTGCAGTGTAAAACACAAAAAGTGCACGAGAGTCAGTAAAATCAGTCAAATGTATAATAGACTATAATTACATCAACAGAAATTGATTCCTCATACGATGTTGCTACGGCTGGTCTTGAGCAAAAAGCTTCTTTAACTGCGAGTCGTAAAAGAACCATGGCCAAAGAAACTAATGGCAAAGAAAGATGGTCGACAGTAAATCTGATACAGACAACAGCTACAATGTTTAAGTGTTTTAGCCGTGGCTTTACGAGGGATGGACAGCGATTAAAGTGAAGTGTGCTCGGCACAGGAGCCGAGACTCATCATTACACTAAATTTAAAACGTAACAAACCGTCCATAAATATTAGTTATGATCCCGCCACCAAGTTACGCTGCGGGCAAAAAGAGAACGCAGCAAAAAGTTGGCCGACCAACCCGTACCCGTTTATGTAGTATTGCGACTGTGTATCGTTCTATGGATCGTAACCTCGCTTTGTGCATTTTTCATAAATCCTTATTTTGTTGCAAACAGTGGAATGTTTATAGTATTATGTGCATCTACGAACATCAATGTAAATTTAGCTGACAATACTGTAGAACTAAATAAATGTACTGTCCTCAGATTATAAAATGAAGTTCGTTATGAGTTCGATTCTAGAATCTTTAGCTGCCTGAGGCATACACATATTTTTTTAAATTATTAGTTGCAAAATATTTTATATTCACTGACACCTGCTCGCTTCCGGCTACCGTGGAGTTCGAATTTTCAAAAATAAAAAAGATAAAGTACCTATTTTGATTGCAGTGGTCGGAGCAATAATAATCTCATTAATTTCTGTACATCGCGTCTTACAGACGATAACTAGCATCGCATGTTCGTGGTCAATTCTATCATCCGTTCACGTAATATATCAGTATGTATTACGTAACAAAAATTGCCTTCATAAATTATATTTATCGTCACTCTCCGTAGTTGTGCTGGCAACATTGTATTAGGTATATTTCATATCAAAAACGTGCTTCCGACAGCTTCCAATGAAACTGGCTGCAATAAAAATTTCATACCAGTCAATTTAATAGACTCAGGTATTACCGTAATTATTAATAAATTGAATAATGCTTCACCAGTGTTACAGCTTGGATGGGACGTTTCTTTCTAACAAGTTATTAGATAAGCTATCTTTAAATCGATATTACGAGTACAGGCTGGCAATTTAGATGTTAATGTTTTTACATTTGTAATAATTTTACACAAGTGAGATACAAAGTAAGTAGAAAAGAATGTCAATAGATTTAGTTAAGTGCGTCGGGCCCCGCTCTAAGCTCTAAGTTAACCGTCAGAAATAATCCAAGTATAGAAGAGGGGATAAATGTTTTTTTTTTTTATTATACAACAATATAAACAATATTATTTGTTGTTAAACCCTTGTGGATTCTACTCCATTTATTAGATTTTTTAAATAAAATCATTTTCATAGTCATTTTATTTTTCTTTGAATCCAGTTAATTTTCTGGCTTTCATGGCACAAATGCATAATATCGTATGTATTACTGAGTTACTTCTTATATTATATTAGATTAATGCACTTATATGCAATTTTCTTAGATTTATTTCTTATTACCATGTATTTATACTTTCTAACATATAAGCAAGGTACAAGGTACGTGATGAAATTTTGTTTGTTGTGCTTTTTTCTTTGTAAGCTAGTGAATTATGTTTAATATTATAAATATACTCCATACTAATACTCTATTAGATAATAAAAAATATTTATTTATTAGAATTAATAAAGAAAATATTTAGTTTTAATTAATTATATAACTAGGATTAGTTCCATCTATTTTGGGAGTTTTGGTTGTCATGGTATTCTAGACAGATCTATCTATCTGTTTATATTTTCACGCTATAATAGTGTAAATAATGTTAGTAAAGTAGGTAGAATAAAATAGGTCAATATTATATTAAAAATCGGTAAAGTTATTCGTCCAGAAAAGGAAATATTTTTCGTATATCATGCAATAGTCTTTTTACTCATATTATTAAAGTTTTAGCAACATATGTCTTCATTTTTGATATATTTGGAGTCGTTAAAAAAAATAATAACAAAAGTCATCCTTTAACAAATTCATTAATAAATTCAGAACATGTCAAGAAACCATTACGATTTGAACTGTAAATGAAGAATAAGGCTCTGTGGGTGTGACTTTGAATGTAGGTACTTTAAATATATATTCAATTATAGGTTAAAATTGTACATGAAACAACCAAATTCCACATTTGTAAACCAGATAGCTGAGCGAGATTGACAGGATCCCGAGTAGATCCTTCGGGTATAGAATCCTCATCAAGGAGAGTCTTCTTCCTAGCGTTATCCCGTTTCTTAACCCGTGGCGATTAGCGGGGTCTGCTACCTAAGCGTAAGGATTTGGCGATGATACTTGATTTTGATATGAAGCGACTGCCATTTGACCTCTGCAACTCATAGAGAAAATCTGACCTTTTTCAGATTAGGTCACACGACTTTCGATTAAGTATTTCTTCAACTCAGAGCAAGTGATAGGTATATAAATCTGAAAAAACAAATTTAGTTGTACATTCTCACACTAGGATTCGAACTCGGACCGATCGGTTAATAGTTGGCTCTTTATCCACTGGGCTATCTTGTACTTACATCTGTCTATCTTCAACTTCGCCCGAAATCTTTTGCGGGGTATGACTAGATGCAAATGATAGTATGTAATATAATTCACAAAAATCATAAATAACCAGTTGAGAATGCGCAAGCTTGCATTGCCAGAGGAACACCTGGCTCGTTAATTATATAACAATTCAATTTTTTTTTTAATTTGTCGGCCATTTTTACCATGTTCCTTAAGAGATAGGAACGGTATTCCTCAACGTTCCCATTCTACTTTTTTATGCTGAATCCGAATCTGAAGTCCAAATTCGAATATTCGAAAAAAAAAGCGACAGACAAACGCACAAAAATATAGAATTCATATAGGAACGGTGTTCCTGAAAATTAAACCTGAAAGCTTAGATGCAAAATATCATCATCTATCGGTATAGATAAATAATTTATACGTGTTGTAAAGCAAGATACCGTCTAGAATAACATTTATGAAGTTTGCATCGAACGGATCAACACATAATTACATTCAAGCGACGGACAACAGAGCGTAATATTGTAATGAAATCCATGGGTTAGAAACTGGTCGTTTGTTAGCATAATACAGGGTCTGGGAGCTACTGTGCGACAGGTAAGCTCGGAACGTATAATATATTGAGCTTAGATGCTGCCTTGATTATGATATATACCCTCCTTCGATTATGGCCCTCTCATCGTACAATGCTGCCCAGCTGTAAATCTGAATAGGTGCGTGGGATGCTATTATGTCCATTTCACGCTTTGTGACTGTAGAAAATTTTAGTCTGTCAACAAATTGCGAAGGACGCGGCTATTCCACGGTCGGAATCTGTACGATTGATGATCTCGTATGCATTCAATGTATTTCGAGAGATATTACTCTCCAGTATAAATCATTTTCACCGCGGACAAGCCAACTCAAGTGCTTTATAGCGCTACGCTTATTTCAATACGTGTCATTATAAATGGTGGCTCTTAGTTCCAGTTTGAAACGATATTTCTAGATAATATGCAAAGCGAATCTTCCATTTTTCATCGTAAATGCACAGCACACCAGTGAATTGATTAAGCCCATTAACATACCGTTGATATAAATCGTCCGAGTTTACGCATTTGTCATATGAATCCAGAGGTATATATTACAAAGTCAATGCAACTATAATTCCGACTGGATGTTGAGAAATTTAAATATTTGATTATAATCTTGACTAAAAATTAATCTGATCAATTGTCAATGGACTTTCCCAACAGTAGTGGCATATATTAGTAACAGATCATATATTATGTCTCGATTGCTTTCAATCTTTCTCAAAGTTTGTTAACGATACTTTCCATCAATAAGGGATTTAGAATTCTTTTAATATATCACTATGAAAAAAACCCTAAGTTATCGATGTCACTTACTATATGCCCACCGCAGTGTATTGTTCATAGTTAGAAAATTGTAAGCATAAAGTACAGCCAAAAGTACATTACGGCGACCCCCGATAGTCAATGTACAGTGAAGTTCATTGCAGCCTCGGGAATAAAGGTATGGTTGCCTTGGAACTAAATATATATTTGAGCTCATTCTGGACAATATGAGAGTTACCGATGATAAAAATGTATCAATAGCATAAAGATTAGTGAGTGAATCAGACTTGAGTACACTGCACGACAAATTGTAAGATATATTTGAACAGGGGAAACCTGTAATTGTAAGTAAATATCTAACACGTTCAAACGGTTTTTAGAGAGGTAGGGCATATCAAAGCAACCCGACTAGGGAAGTACTGTCACCTCACAGAAAAACCGCAGCCAATTTACAACTACTTGCAGAGTTGTTGTGTTTCTGTGCGTGTGTCCAGTGGGATAACCATGCAATAAGCTCCTAAGAAGTTGTTGTGTTATCAGCAACGCATAAGTGATGCTTTAGTTTAGCAAGCGTTCATAGGCTACGGTAACCGTTTTACATTAGGTGGACCGTATGCTTGCGTAGCTCCCAACGTTGTATATAAAAATGGCCCTTCCTATACGCGTGGTAAGTCTCCCTGTCGACGAATATGGATGCAGGTCTAAATAATATGACATATCATATGTAATAAGTAAGCGACTCAACATTTCATGATGTTCACAATGTTGCATGATGATGCCCCCTTACACAGAAAAAAAAGGAGTTTCGATCCTAAAAGTTTTGTTTGTTTGTTTGTTTGTAATATCTTTATTGTACATAAAATAACAATGAAAAATATAAATTAAAATGCAACACATTAATAAATGTACAAAGGCGGACTTATTCCTATAAGGAATCTCTTCCAGTTAACCTTTGAGTTCATGTTTGAGTTTGAGTTTTAAGTTCATGGTCAGTTAAAAAAAACATGGTTCTTCTTCACTTTGAAACATTTTGTAGAATGTAGATAGAATATTTAAAAATACCGTCACACTTTAGAGAACATTTCCTGATATTTACATAGCAGTGTTTCAAGTACCTCGTCAATGCGGTTGAATTGTAAACACTTATCACGATTGCATATTGTATTAAATTGGGGTTCACGTTTTGTATTGTATTTGTAAACATATATTAAACATGTATCCCGGTATCCAGTCGAACCTATTGAAATGTCTATGCAACATAGCATAGATAACCAAAAGATTAGAACTGTTGATATGTAAGCCAGTCAGATATTAGCTTATTTATTTTATTAAACCTTGATCAAAAAGGTATTTTTAAATGTAAATTTCTGTATATTTGTGTATGTCTGTGTCATTGAAGCTCAAATGGATGGACTGGACTAATAGCTCTCAAATGTATAGAGTAATTTTAAAACAGTTTTTAATGAGATCTTTATCCACGCAATATTTGAAAGGCCAGCTGTAATTTCTTCTACGTCAGGAGTATGTATGTTACGAAGTTATAAAATGTTACAATTAGGTATACATAATATAGACCCGACCTGGTTAATGTACCATTATGCCCATGATGGAGAGGAAACCTCGGGTCTTCGCAATTTTATGTTTTTCTTATGTGTTTTTGATCGTCCGATAACCAAAAAAAATTAATTGTACTATCAGGATTCAGATTCAAAGAATTAGATTTTTTTATTTTATCAAACAAGAAAGGTCATATATACACAAATGTTATATAATTAGTTCTACGTTTGGCCGCTAGGGTACACAAAAGCTGAGTAGATAACACGTACCAACAAAGTACAATTTAAGTAAATATGGCAATTAACAAATAATAATAACAATCTATGAAATTGTAGCCATAAAATAATAATCCCCAACACTGCCATTAAGGTACTATGAAGCATTTTCAATTTCTGCCTAAATATATTAACTAGAAGTTCTCTCAAAGACTTTGTAATTTATAGTGCATTGTGGGTCTCATACGAAACATATTGTCATGCAATATTTCGTATGGGACCCACAATGTATAGGTACAATATACAATAAGTTGACATTAGAATTTATGCTAAATACTTTACTGTTATCGCATCGATTTCGTTTACTGATATCAGAGATTGTATACCTTATCGACACGTTGCAGCACTTTCTGAAGACTCTAAATACACTTATCATATTAACGAGGAATATCTTTTATTTGAATTCTATTTGAATTTAATGGAAGCAAGATTCAAAACACGTGTGTCAGTAGTCATGCTCTTGGAATGCGTAGAATAGAGATGAGATTTAGACAAAATGATTAATATATGAAATAAATCTTATACAATGAGGTTCTTTCACATATTTATTCGTGTTTTATTTGGAGCCATTACAACAGTGACATAGGAATAAAGAATTATGATGGATGTAGAGTTTCTATCCTTGTTACCTTTAGTTGTATGTAAGCAAATGGTTCCTTTACAAAGTTTTTTTAAAGATTTCTTCGCCATTGCATCACGTACAACAAAGTCGGCTTTAAGAGCACGAAAATGGTCGTTATCACGAAGCTCTTGGAATTTTAAAAGGACGAAGAGCTTCCGCCCGGTAGCGAGTTTAACTCACCTCATAACCATGAGTGCATATTTTCTGCAAGTTTAATGGCACATAAGAGAAATGTAATGTATGGAGATAGTGGTTTGTATGCCGCGAAGTGGATGTTCAGACATCTCATTATTTATTTTACGGCCTGATCCACGGCAGACGTAATGACAAATATTGAAAGGGCTCTGACCGTAGATTTTACGGCAATGAAATGGACTTTCTTAGAGGTTTTGAATTCTTTATTAAAAGTAAATAGGAAGAATCCTATGAAAATTAATACGAGTAAAGTAGAAAATCGTTATACAGTGATTGTAGCATCAGTCTTTAGTAGTTTATGATGAATTTACTTATTATTGTAATCGTAACGGAAAGAAAGAGAGAGAAAGAGAGTTGGTCTGAAAGAGAGCGTCGGTGTTAAAGTAAGAAGAGGCATGCTCCATTGGTTCGGACATGTAGAAAGAATGCAAGATGAAAGAATGACGAAGCAGATATACAATGCAAAAGTGGAAGGATGTAGGAGTCGAGGAAGGCCAAGACTTACCTACCATGATCAAATTGGTCGTGTTCTATCAGAAGGTGATGTCAGGAGCCCTAGAAACCGGCGAGTGTGCATGAAAAGAGCAATGAATGTTAAAGAAGCGAGTGAGGTATGTAAGGATCGAGTCGCGTGGCGCTCGGTTCTCTCTGCCTACCCCGTAAGGGATTTGGCGTGAAGTTATAGTAGTAGTAATAATAGTAACGGAAATGAAAATTAGTATCTTACATAAAACAAAAACGAATCAAATTTTTATATAACTATAAAAAGAATTAAGATCATGAGATGGAATGACTTTATCATAAAATCAGCTTTGTGATATTTTATAAAAATGTGGACAGAGTCAGGTCGCCGGGGTCAACGCTAGCCTATTGAATTCCAACCGGTCACTTTTCAATAGCCTTATTCAATTGTAGGAATAACTTGAGTGAGATAAATTTAAACTATTCCCATTGTTTTCTTACTTACGAATGGAGTAAATCATGATTGGACATTATTCTTAGTGGTTTCGTAATTTAGATTGTATGTACTTACTACATTGTGGCTACCGAATCCCATTATAAAGAAATGCGTTTACATTTAGTGTAGTTGTAGTAGATATTACTGGGTGTGGTGCCTTTACAAAATCAATATCTTTTGTGTTTCCATAGAAACATATATATAAATCCGAAGGTGTATTTGAATGAATTTGAAATAAAGGACTAAGGACTATCTTCATTATATTTTCCTATTTCATGACTTTGACTTTGACTTTGATGAGATTTGACTTTCTAAAGAAGTTGTAGGCATTTTAATAAGTTCTTTGAGTCAATTATCTTATCATATCGACGAGTGTTTTAAAATTATTTCAATAATTACCACGTACTACATAAAACATGTTGGGTGCCCGCTACTGTACACAAATTACGGGTTTTACTGTTTATGACTAATTGTAGGGTGAGATGTGAACAAAATTGTTGCACTAATTACATACACCAGAAGGAATACACAAGTCCGTCATGAGAATAAGTCCAGTTTTGTAAGGAACAATAATCTCTTGTACATTGAAATACAGTTTGATTTTCGTTCCGCGATTATTAACGTTCTCATTGTCACTTCTACTAAAAAACATCTGTTTATTAATTACTTTTAAAATTTTCATTCGTTACATATCTCGAGAAATTAATTGCGCCATAGTATTGTACATAGATATCTATAAAACTGTTTATAAATCAAGTGGTTTAAACTGAATGTAAGCATGATTTAAAATAATATACTCGTATATAAGTATTTGCCGCATTTGAGATTAAGTTGAATATAAAGTTCTTTAAAACCACTGCGATTGCTTTGCAGAAAAAAAAGACTGTTTCTTAAGCAACTTTGTAAGCAGTGCTTTCGTGTTCATTCTTCCGACATTTTTTAAACTTCTTTCTTTTGTAGACGGTAAATTTGATACGACATGATATATTATTATCTCGTAAGTTTAATTTTGGGGTGAAATTCCTTTGTGTCACTTATACATTATCATTTAAAATAACAATACGTTGAAAGTAATATTAGAATGTATATAAAAGTATAGAAAAATAAATATGTACTGTCTGTACGAAATACACACAGCCGAAATTTGCAAGGAAAGTAGCCATTAATTGCTTCTGATTTTAATGAACAACATAAAACTTTTTCTACAGCGATTGATATTCTGTAAAATAAGCCCTAGTCTTTAAAGTAGATTCTTGCCTGGAAATTTAATTTTCTCAAAATAACACCTGAATCTATTAACTTTTAAAAATGTTGAGCATCGAAATAATTCTTCCATTAATGTACAAGAAACGATTTAAAAGAACTACATTGACTTTTATTATAAAAAGTCAGTGTCTTGAACACAAATAATCATTTAGCGGCGACCAATCTCAGCGTAACGCGGGAGCCTGTCCTTGTGAGTCCTTCCCATAAAACAAAATAAAAATAAAACATGTTCCAGTGAGATTCTTTCGTTTATTAATAATGCGTCGACGCAGGGATCGGAATGCGACTTTCCTTGCCTCAATCATAAACGGATGACAGCTCAGACGAGAGCTTTGTACCATTTTACTGGTCACACTTACGTTTCGAAACTGCTTAAATTACTTCAACGTACAACTTACTCATTTCGTGACGTCTCGCGTCTTGATGGAATGGAATTTTAATAGGAAATGTTAAGAACTTGTGTAATTTAGATGATGCTTGTTCTGATATGATGATTCACATTTTGGTATGTGGGTGTCTATTTTATTTTTATGAGTAACGAAGTAAAGCTATATTATTACTTTTAATAGGAAGTACATTTTATGGAAATTACTCATCGAATAACACTGATGGTAAGTGAACTTTGAAAATTGAGCAATGGCTTAATATTTAGATCGAGCTTGGGCTACTAAAATAATTTCCAAAGTCATTTCCAAAGTCATTATTTAAAAAAAAACTGGGTACTAAAGTATTCCTCGGTAGCCACAAAAGAGCAGGAATGTAAAAAAGAGTATTGAAAATACATTCATTTCGGCACGGGTAAGAGGAGTGAAGGACGAGTGTAAGGCTGCCCGAGTCGTCCTCGACCCCAGCGCGGTGACCTCAGTGCGTGCGCGCCCATTGTTACACAGCCCGACGGGCTAATGTTACACCTCGTCATAAAATCGCGTTTGCTTAACGCGACCACACGCTCTGAAAAGTACAGGACAGAGAAGGAGTTCCTAATTTGTTTTTTGGGTACGCTGAATGAAATCTCTCTACTATTTCACTCAGTAGAACCTACGCTACTGTCGCAGCACAAACACGTCTTCTACCTCAGTCTCTCCCAGTTGTCAAGTGTTCAAGGAGCAGCTAAACCTGCAGTATATTGTGCAAAGTATGATCTTCAAATATCCATATAATACGGCCAGATGAGGCCTAGCAACCGCATACACTCCTGGGTAACAAAAAATTGTTTTGTTAATTTGAAGAGATTTTATAGTAGACAAGATTAAAAATGGCACAGTTTGGACCAAAACTTCTTTTAATCAACACCTTAAATACTGTTAATCTTAACTTAATGTTTTTATAGTAATGGCCGGTAAAGATAAGACGTAGGAATCTTAGAGAACAGTGACCTTTAAGTGAGATGTATCTTCATTAGTATACTAAAGAGGTATAGTTTGTTTATATCTTTGATTGATAGATCCAATTCTGAAAGTTTTTCGCTAACAGCAAACTACTTTATCCTGACGAGCCCGGTGGCTTTGAACTTTGACATCAACGCTCGTGGGTTCGATTCCTACACAGGACAAAGTGTGCATGAACATGTCTGTTATTCCGGACCCTGGAGGTTTGTTGTGTTCCTGTGTGTGAGTGAGATCACCAGTAAGCTAAGATGTTGCTGTGCTAGAAGCAGAGGTGGCATCGCGCTAGTGATACTTAATGTATTGCGAGCGTTAATAGGCTACGGTAACCGCTTTCCATCAGGTGGGCCGTATGCTTGTATGCATCCCGACGTAGTATAAAAAAAAATCCTGGACTATAGGACTATTTATTTTTACATGCAATTTGATCTAACCTGCTTTGTGTGCTTCCGTGCAAAGCAGGTTAGATCAAATTGGATGTAAATTCGACTTTCGCAAAATAACGCCTGAATCTATTACCAATTTTTTTTTTTTACTTAGGGTTCCTGTGTAAAACTTGAAAACCCGAATGTCATGTAAAGTGAGTCGCGGGCAACAGCTGGAATTTCATTATAACAGCATTAAATTTTACTCGTATGAGACTAGGCGCACACAGTAATTTCATTCAATTAATTGGATCTGTTAGATTTAAAACCGTTGTATGACTTACTAATTTCTCGTAGATATTTAGGACGAACTAACATATTATACTGTATCAGATTTCGAGTGTAATTTAATTCCAGTCAGCTCCACATCCTGGGCAATGGTATACTTCATTTATGTCACATATACTATTGCAGCTTTATATTACACGAGCCCTCTTAACATAATTGATTATTCAAATTGTCAATGGTAATTTGATTTTCCGCAACACTCAATTTGATCAAAGACAACCGCTTTGGATGCCAGAAGAACGATTTGTTCAATTTTGCAATTTAATCTGCTTCAATTCATGACGATTGATTTTGTTCATATCAGAAAATCGATGTTGAGTATCGTTCCAATTGAATATTGTGTAAGTGTCGTTCCGCAAAATTCCTCTTGGAGCCATATGCACATGACCGGGATCGGCGTGCCCGGTAACTTGAGATTGTTTTCACATCAGGAGACGCGTGCGCGAACGCCGATGAACGACCTCCGCGACGGACCTTGGAGACGCACACACAACCAATTATGTGTTTTCATACCTTTAACTGCGCTTGTATAATGCGCTCCACATACCCACGTTGCTTGTGCTTCTCAAACATTCTACGACTTTACACGTACAATCGGTATTCTTAGATCAATTTAATGACTCGGCTTTACTTTTTTCCCCATCAAATAGGAAACTATAAACGATCTGCCGACGTTGATGAAGAAATGCAGCGACATTTTTACATCGGCGACTTAAGAAATTAAACGCTCGCAATATATCAACAAGATGGAAGGTCTGCGAACATTTGTAGTTAAGTGGAAAGGACGTACCGATGTTGATGACAAACTCACGTTGCTTTTATGACGAATATCATTTTAAGCTGATATCAGAGTAATTAACCTTTTAGAATATGTCATTCTTGGCGATTGCACATCCATTGCTTTTGGTTAATGGTTTTCGTCGCAGGATCACCATTGGTGGATTTAAAGTTGGTAACTTGTATTACAATTATTGGAGAATATATACTTATATATCAATCTGGCTATTGAGGTTATTGTTTACTATAATTCCGTGTTTTACTATTAAGCCTCTTGTTGACAATGAAGTAGCTATCCGTGACTATTTCAAAGAGTTGCTGTACAAAGTTGAAAGATTCCAGATAAGTGAATTAGATTTGAGACAGTATTACCATGCTAAGTATTGCCAGCGGTTACACTGATTCCTCTGAAAATTACGTTATTCCAATTGTCATAAATAATTTAAAATAATTTCAATCAAGAACTTAAACGTCCGTGAGTTTTTTTTATCTAGATTAACTGTAAAATGTCTTTCTTTTTCTTTACATTCTTTCTTTATCTTTCAATTTGAAACAAGGTATGTCAAATGCTTACGATGTAACAGTCGTCCCTTGGTTGTCTCATCGATAACCAACTCACGCGTGTTGTTACAACAGCCTCGTAAAAGCCTGCTTAACACATCGCCTCCAGGGTTACAGCATTAGGTTGTCTTCGTTGTTAGTTGCTAGACGAACTGGTTGATTTACGAGCTTCTTACCTAGAGTGTAATTTGCCTGTGAGCAGAGTGTATTCTGTCGTTTTCTCTTTTCGGTTTGACATCTAATTAAAGATAGCGTTCAGATAATTTACTGTAGTAAAAGATGCATGCGTGCAGTGTCTAGTGGACTTCCCTGTCTTTTTAAATTAAGGATATCGTAGGGGTTTTTTTATGCTACGTCGGGAGGCATACAAGTATACGGCCCATCTGATGTAAAGCGGGTACCATAGCCTATTAACGCTTGCGATATATTTAGTATCACTCGCGCGATGCCTCCTCTGCTGCTTACACAGCAACTCCTTTGAGCTTACTGGTGACTACCTCACTTACACGCAGGAACACAACAACCCTCTAGGGAGTTGTTATTTGGCTGCGGATTTCTGTGAGGTAGAGGTACTTCCCCAGACGGGCTGCTTTGATGCGCCCTACCTCTCTTAAAACATCCAGACCAAGACAAACAGACATGTTCATGCACACAAATGTTTGCCTTGTGTGGGAATCGAACCCACGAACGTTGGTGTCAAAGTCGCGTCATTCACGACTGAGCCATGAACTCTTAAGATAATTACTTCATAGAAATAAACAATTTAAGTTTTCCTATAATATTGAAATGCATTAAAATCGGATTGGTTGCCTTCCCTCTTGATATATGAATAACATGAGGAGAAAGTTTGATACGCAGTTGATTTAGTGCTTGCAGCTGGATTTTGTGATATTTAAGTGTACGCTGAAATTTTGCCGATGCAGGCTGCTGTAATCTTCTGAATTTCAAATACTTATTACATTTTGTTACCAAAAAAATTGTGTTTCTTTTTCTTTTTTTTTTATTGATGGGAAATCGTTGGACATTTGTTTTTATCATACTCGGAAGTTGACGTCCGTACTGAAATAGGGATTAACGAGATTTCAGGGGTTTTTTTGATTCTAAAGTTGCTCCTCAAGACTGTTTTCAAGCATCTGAGTACCATGGGACCATGTCGGTACGCGGAATTCGAGCGTGGACTTGTTTTTCTGAATGACAATCGTGAAGGTCGCCCATCACAAAAAACATGGTTACTTTGCGGTTAATTGAATAAAACCGACGCAACACCAACATGAAAAAGATTTGAGAATAGGTAGGTAAAGTGATGTTTACAACATTTTCACAGCAGATAACGGGAATTTATTGTTTTTGGTTCAAAACAATAAAAAAAGACAACAAGAACAAAGAATAAGTAAAGACTTGGTCGTTCAAAAACGAGAACAGACCAACAAAGTTGAGGCAAGACATAAAACGTGGATAAAAAAATAATTTGTTTCTCTGCCGCAAGGCACTTATCATTTGCATAATTTCACTGTCAAAGATATATTAATTGTAGCGAGAACACCACCATTTGCTTACCTAGTTTAAAAAAAGTACGCCAAAGACGAATGAGAAGCCGCATCCTCATGCAGCTAACGAAGTAACGTACTTTTTAATCTCTGAAAAAGTAGATCTGACACATCCTGCATATAATTCAAAATCTATTTTCTTTATTTTCCCGAAAATAAAATATTTGATGAGAGTATCCGTTCTATCCACAAACCAGTAAACCACTTGACGACGCATAAACACCCCTCGCCGCAAAAACGTAGTGTTTTATGGCCTAAATATCTCAGGACTCGAGCCTACTGACCAATGGGAGGGTATTTTAACCAATAAGCCGATGTTCGACGCGATGTCGATCCGTAAACGCCAATCAGAGCTGCGGGTTCGTCTTTACCCCCCGACCGGTAGCGGTGAATTGAGTTACTATTGCAAAATAGTCTCACCGGTTCTCCGTAGGTTACTGTGGAAAAATGGTTCGACCGAATATATATTTTTATATATTTTTTTTTTGAAATGCAATAAATATGTAAATTATTTTACTCTTAGAAAAGCATGCATGTAGAGATTGATGTGTGTGGAAGAAGCGAGAGAGGTATTTTTGGATGGGTACACCTGGCGTTCCATAGTCTGTGCCTACCTACAGTGGGAGACAGGCGTGATGATATGTATGTATATATGTTAACTCTTAGATTCTTATATTTATACTCAAAACTTTCAGCGCGACCTGTATATAACTTTGTAACCATATCAAACATAAGTAATTAATTACAGATATTTTATTAGTTTGTGTGGTCTAACTAGAATGTGTGAAATCAATATAAAGTGCACTGCTTGATTCGAAATCATACTATTATACAGTTTACTGGTAAAATATTCAAATTTATTTGCGTATGTATGTATACTTTGATTTTTAAAATTCCAATTACACTAGACAGAATTATAAATTAAATTAAATTCTCACGGATATGGAAATACGTATGCACGAAGTCACGGGCAAAGCAGCTCGTTATATGCACTTTACTCACTTTATGTTTATGTGTAGGAATTTAAAGAGGAACGTTTGCAACAGGCATAGCATAATCATGAATAGCTAGCAATTTAAAAAAACCCTGCGATCCTTGCATCCGCCGGGCCGTGCAATGCTCCGACAATTGCTTTTATTCTATGGCACACAAACCTATGGATGGCACGCGAATTCTCGGAATCCAAGATTCCCATCCACCACAAAGAATTTCGCCTTTTTTCTCTCATTTCTCACGAGGGTGTCCGTGTTTTTTTACATTCCAGAAATGTTTACATTTTGAAGGTCGCAGGTAGACAATTTTGGGAATATCCCAACGGCTATTGCCTCGTAATTCTCTGTTTACTACAGTCCCTTTGCAGTTTTACGTGTTACAAGTTATAATATGTGATTTTTGATATGAATGTAACATTTCCCTTTGCATTAGATAAACAGAGTTATAATTTATACTGAAGGGCTTTCTTAGTTATCTCTCTTAGACTGTGATGAATGCCAATTCATGTTCTTTTAGACGTCCAATTATGTAGTAATGGCCAGTGGCGTAATACAATTAGCGCTCCGATGTAATAGATTGAATATTAAATAAAAAATGCCGTCAAGTAGTGTGAGTCCGACTCACGCACTAAGGGTTCCGTAACAAATATTTTCTATTTTCGTAAAAAGCATTTTTTTGTGATTTAACTACAAATTTACGGTTATCGGATTTTTTCCTTCACTTGTGCTACATGACACTGTTTGTTACCAAATTTAATGATTTTAGGTCAACGGGAAGTACCCTATAGGTTTCGATTCCTTTGCGAGTGTCAAAATATGTGCATAAAGTAAGCATAAACAGCCGTATCTTTTGATTGCGTTGATTTAGAATTTAGATTTTTTCACTGCTCGTAGAAATTGTAGACCTAAGTATTTGATATTAATATCAGCTTGATAGCTCCACCCGTCCCTGAGGAAAAGGGGCTTGACAGACAGACAGACGGGGAACTAAGTGATCCTATAAGTGTACCGTTTTTCCTTTTGAGGTACGGAACCCTAAAACTATATATAGTCTTGATCACGGTGTCGAGTGAACTCTGTAAAATATCAGAATATTAAAATCAAATGTAGAATGCGTAGGTATGGTTTTCTCATTACAATTAAGCTATTGTAAAATAGTTGCATTTCATTCACAAAAAGTAAACCGTTCAATCATCTTCATTCTTTTATTATGTTTGAGATTACCAGCATTATTATTTCATTACCAATATGCGTTTTTTATTCAACAAAACTGTATGATTCTAAATCCGTTGCACAGTTGCGTGATACGTATAAATAAAAAATTTGCCCGGGTTCAGGACGATGCCGTGTAATCGTTTTCAAATATTTAAATTTCCGTTACAATTCCTTGTCTGTTCGTTAATCGTTCTATGGTGCATACCGCGTTCGTAACACCGGGAGCGCTCGGCCCAATAATAAGAATATGAGCGTAAAAAACGAATACGTCAAAATGCGTTTCGTGCGCCCGCGCCTCTCATATATTTTTTGTACGTTTTTTTTTACTTTTTCCTTTTCTCTCTGAGGATAATCGTGTGTAACGCTACACTGCTTTCGGACTCAGTTTATTAATATGAAGTATTCGGTGCATTCCTTTGTGCTGCTACGTAACACTCGTCGTTCGGATCTATGGGTTTACACGTCCTTGGACGTGTATAATTCTACTATCTATGATTTAAGCCAATAAACTGAATCATTATATGACTTTAACTGACGTGATGGACTACGGTATTAATTGTTTCTTATTGGGGTCAATCACTAAGTAATTAGATTACTTATGACAATGTCTCTTTTGGATATTCATGAACTAAGTATAACTTAGCACTAGAATAGCAACTGCTTAAAATAATATTGAGTAATAGATACCGCAGCACGGTACATTATCATCATCATTGCAGCTGAAGGAAATTATCGTTTTCTTTAACACGTATCATAAGAATGAAACAATTATTCTTGATAGATCAATTTTGAATGGAAACTGGATAGCAAAATTAAGAAAGGAGAATTTTCCATTTCAGTGTGTGACGAAAACTATTTTTTTGCGTACGATATATCAAGAGTGATTGGGACCAAGCGAGACAGCTATCAAGCTGTTCTCGGTCCTTATGGAGATAAGAGAGTGAACGAAGCAGGTAAGTCAATTTTAGATTTATGTATGGAACGAAATCTCCTCGTGTCGAATACTTAATTTCATCACAAGGATATTCACACGTATACATGGAGACGGAATGTCCAAAAAACTTGACCACCACCAGTAAAAACTTGAGCCAGAAGTCACAGCTCGCCATACACAATGCAGTGCTGGTCCCAACGCTTACTTATGGAAGCGAGAGCTGGATATGGCAGGGAGAGCATGAAAGTAGAATAAACGCGGTCGAAATGAGAGCGTTGCGCAAAATTTGTGGCGTAACGTTCACAATGAGGATGTAAGAGTCCGTCTGAAAGAGAGCGTCAGTGTTAAAATGAGAAGAGGCATACTCCGTTGGTTCGCACATGTAGAAAGAATGTAGGATGAAAAAATGACGAAGCAGATATACAACGCAAAAGTGGAAGGATGTACGAGCCGAGTAAGGCCAAGATTTACCTACTATGACCAAATTGGTCGTGTTCTATCAGAAGGTGATGTCAGGAGCCTTAGAATCCGGAGAGCGTCCATGAGAAGATCAATGAATATTAAAGAAGCGAGTGAGGTGTAAGGATCGAGTCACGTGGCGCACGCTTTCCTCTTCCTACCCCGCAAGGTATTTAGCGTGAAGTTATAGATAGATAGATATACCGCTTATATTAAGTATTGTTTTTTCTTATTACTCATTAAAGTGTACTGTACAAATAAAACCACTTATTAATTAATAAGAAGCACATATTATAAAATACTTATTATGTATTATTATTACTTATTAGTAAAGAAGAAGGAAAAAGAAATTCGAATTCGACAGCAAAACGTACATAATAAATTATATTGTATACCAACATGTATCATGTGTACAGTATATATAATATGACATTGTTTTGATGCAATCCAACAAATAATGTATTATTGATAAAAAAATAACGCACACCCAATTTAACAATTACAGGCATAACCCAATCGTTAAAAGCTCAAACTTTGTTGTCACCCGGCAAAAGACTTTTTAGAAATTTTGTTAGACAATAATTAAAGTGATATTTGTTGAACTTACACAATTAAGTCGCTAAATATATATATATTACAGTACAAAAAATATATAATACAATTAAAATTAAAATTAGCGTTGCCTATATATAGACATTTGCAATAACAGCAAAATCACTCACGTGTTGCTTTTTAAAAAAAATATCCACGCTTTTATTTTTTATATCTAAATAATGAATGATACTAGCGGTATTGTGATTCAAGAATATTACGTCGCTATTAAATCAATATTACTAATACCAATAAAAATAACATAAAAATGATAATAAAATAATAACAATATTATACTATAAAATATGTAAGCGCCCTCTTGAACCTTATGGCAAAATATTTTTTAATTTAAATAACATAGGTATATACTTTTTATTTGATAACATTCCGGTCTGGTAATTGTATAATTGAAATAGTGAAATTTTTATTACAGTGCCATCTATCGGTGTTCAACACACAAGTTAGTAATTTGAAAATACGCGTACTTCGTAGAACATTTATTACTAAATTTAATGATAAATGATGATAACAAAATAAAATATTCAGAAATTTTACTAGTAGTACTTTTCAATATAGGAAGGTAATCGAAATTTCGCCCATTCTGTATATACGCCAATTGGCTCAGGCGGTATAACACAAGTTTTGTATACCATTGAACGTTATGGGTTCAAGCCTTGCCATATGCATGGTTCCACAGATAGTGTACTAATGTCACATATCTTCTAAGAACATGCTACAACATCATTTGTGTTCCCCGTCAGACCGTTTCTAACATAGAAATTGGTCTTAGCGGAAAGTAAATAACATTTTTTTTAACATTTATTTTTTAGTAAAAGAGAAAATGCTTTAGCGTCATATTAAGCTCGCAATACAAGCATTTGTGTATTAGTGTATATTTTAAATGTGTTTTTGATCTTGTAATGGTATATTTTGGTATATAAGTGACTCGCTATGCTGACCAACACGTGGTACACCCTGTTGTGTGATGAACGAGAGTTTAGCAAGGATGGTGCAAGGACGGAAAGAAGGGTTTTATATTAAACAATAAAAAACTTTGTTTTCTATTCGACTCTCGCGGGCACTTAGACACGTTTTACATTTTTGAACTAAAATCTTATTGTATCTTTGACATTTTTAATAGTTTATTTTTTATGGTAACTTTTGTTTTTCAATCTACCAATATTTTGGAGAGGCGGAATGGTGAACTTAGTCCTTCTTCGTAGCCACGTAACAAATCCCTGGGGGCTTCCTGTTTTCTATGACTGAGGTCACTAGATAGCTGCAAAGGAATGGCTGCTATCGTTAGTGATGGTAACCACTTCGCAACATTTGGGCCGTATGCTTGTTTGCTGCTAACAGTGCTTAAAACGAAATATATATAATCAATTAATTTAGTTATTATTTACAACAATAATGCCGCGTGAAGAGGTGTTTATAGAGTGGGCATTGCATTTGTGATGCCCCTGGTGTAGCAAGTAGGTATCCAAGAGCTACGGTAATGTTTACCGTCAGGCAGGTGTTATATTAGAGTTTTTACTGATATATACTCGTCTCTACAAAGTCGACCAGAGTAGCCATGACAGCACTGCCACGCATTTGCTAACTGTAGTCGATAGGTGCCCAGCCGCCACTAGTTCGCATGAAGTAACTGGTACGTAAATTATATCAATCAAAATGCTTGTAGATTTGTGTTCCTCAAAATAGCACTGCATCTATGTGAGTTTTGACAATAAAAGATGGATAACCCACCAGAGAGTTATTATTTGGCTGCGGTTTTCTGTGAGATGGATGTACTTCGGCTGGGGCTGCTTGATGCGCCCTACCTCTCTTTAAATAGTTAGCATGAAGAAAATAACCCAAAGAAATTGTTAGGGTACCGCTCTTCCTTCCTATTGGTTAGATTACAACACTGCTGGGTTGCGCAGGGATAAGATATTTTGGTATATATAAAGCATTGGTTTTAACACCTAACATAATATTTTGATCAATATAATAATTTAGTGAGCAAGAAATTTCTAAAGGTGAAATTATGAATTGATTTGAATCGCCTCGGCCGCGTTGCTTTGCCGTAGTATTATGTTGTAATAGTAATCATTACTGTAATATGGTAATGTCGGTGTGTGCCCGTGGGCCTGGCTTCTTGCAGGGGATTGCTCTCGGACGGGCCTGTAGCGTGCGTGCACCTACGAATGTACAGACACGACTAATTTAAATAATATTAGTACTATTGAAAGAAATTTGAATGTCATCTGCAACTAGTGAATATTTAGTACACATTGGTTACAGTATGAAACTGGAATAGACAAATTCGTAATCTATACTAATGTAATAAATAATTAGATTCTCCCGGACGAACAGGCGGAGTCTGTATTGTATTTTAGGAATTTAAATGGAAGTGCAAAGGAGAGCTCTGTTAGGAGATCGCTTGGTTAAGGCAAGACGTAGGTACGAATCTCAACTAGTCATGGGAGATTTTCAATTTAAACCATTGATTAATGATAAATAAATATTTATTATTTCATTGCTTGTCTGTTTTCGTTTCTTGGTTTTATTACGAACGAACGAAAATTTGCACATTTTCTACACCTATGTATTTCTGAAAGTTACTATCGTGCTGAAAATCATATAAATAATATGACAGAAGTAGTTACTTTATACAAGATTATTTAATTTGTTATAAATATTATGTTTGCAAATTATATATATATATATATATATATATATATATATATATCATCTGTAAAACGATATATTCCAAGTAATAATAACATTAAATCTGTAGACAATTTTGTTAGCGGTAATGAATATTTTTAACTCAGAATTAGAACGACATTCAAAATAGAAAGCTAAAAAATTAAGAGACAAAGTAGACAAAACCACAGACTTTCTCAAAAGCGAACCATTTAGTAATAATAGCCAATAGCCGATTGCCCAGTCTACGGGCAGTGATGCCCAAGAGACGGGAGGCGTCAGGCATCTCAGGAATTTTAATCGCATCCAAGCCTCCGCTCGCTCGCCATCCAAATGCAATAAAAGCAAAAGCAACCAAGGGCAGGTTGAATTTTGGATATGTACCGACATTATCTAGCCGCGCCTTTCGGGCTTTTGTTTCACTGGGCCCTTATGATTGAACCGTGGAATGTTTCGATATTAAAGTTTAATATTGCCACACGATATTCGTGGTGTTTTATGTATCCATGAAATATACTTTGATCTTTTTACACTTTTCATTAAATTTATACTACTATACAAGTTCGATCATGGGTGTAATGTCCGACTTTGGACACGTGAAGTTTTTAAAGATTATGCTAATTTATTTTCATATTTGCGACAAGTGTCATTTTGAATTGGTAAACATCATTAACAATCTCATTCAGTAAATATCACTTAACTATGATGAGATTTAAAATGCTCTCACTGTTATGTAGGTTATGTATAAAACCAGCATTACGTAATCAATTAGAAAATAAAACGTGAAAATAACATTTTAAGAAGGAAAGAAAACTCGAATGTACCGGTCGTTTACAGCAGATAGCCAACGAGAAGAAAAAGACGTAAAATTAGTTCCATGGAGTCGTGGATATGAAAGAGAGGATGGTATTAGGGATGCTGCACGAGAAGGAAAGGGACAGACGCTTGGTAGAGTGCGTCGAAAAGCAACCGGTCCAAGGGGAGGCAGATGCTCTCTAAAAACCTCCCACGGCAAAATTACAGATTCCAACAATAAGAAAATAATTATTTAAAATAACCCCAGCGTATCTTTCATTATTTCTATAGAAATAAAATATTCATATAATCTTTGTTATTAAAAGAAATCTAACATCTCATAGAACCTCTTGACATGTCTAATGTATTCGGGAATCACGAGCTTAGCACTGAAATATAAATTGATAACAATGCCAAGCCTCCAGCTGCATATCGTAATGTTAAAATATTTTAGGCCAAGTGAAAACGTATGATTTAAAGATAAAGAATAAATATTAAGTAACAAATCATTAATTTATATAAAACGAAGAGAAAGTCAAACACAATGTGTATCTTTCATAATGTTGTGGGGAAGTCGTTACATTAGACCTTGTTGCTGGACAATATTTAGAACTGAATTAATTGCACTGTATGTTCGAGGAATAAGGCAAAGACAAGGAAAAATAATATGGATTCCTGAATTAAAAATACTAAATTAATCGTACAAATTAGTCGGTAGAGCCTCTGTCATCAAAGTGACATATTACATGGGACATTTAATAACTTACATCAACTCAGGACTAACTACGAGAACATAAGTTTCAACGTGAGAGTTTATGTAACATAGAATAGAGTCTAAAACTTTTTTAATTATTGTCTCTATATGTTTGTTACAACGCACAGCATAGGAAACTGGATTTCAATTTTGTTTTTAGCTCAATCCCCATTATTATGACTTTCAATATCATACGGACATCATATCTGGGAAATGCGAACTATGACTGAATATTAATTATTGTTCATATTAATTATTTGTGCTGTAATATTGAAAACATTAGCTATCAGTCAAGTATGTACTAAAACAAGGTTATCTACGTTATCTACATATAGCGTTATATGCATCATTACCTATATTTTAGCGTTTGTTAGCAAAAAACACATGGTGCTATTATTTGGACATACCGTACCGTGGAATGTAGGCATGTAGCCAAATTAGTTTTTTAGCGGTTTGTTCAACCGGCGAGATTTTTTGAATCAAGGTTATACATATTTGGTACTATTTAAGTGCATTTATTTTAACTATATTTTTAAGAACTTTTTAACAAGGGAGCATCTTATGAGAATTTTTGGCGTTTTTCTAACCGACTGTGCGGTTGTCAAGCCGGGGAGTTATCGTTAGATTTGTCGTGACTACAATTCTGAATGATATTCTAATAATAACTGTTCCTTACAGTTAAATTTTGTGTTGTTGAGCTTTGAGAAATGCTTTTATATAACTGTAAGAAGCTTACGTGTTTTTATACCACTCTATAATATAAACTAAGTAAACATTTAACCCATGTGCGACTTAGGAATTGCGGTTAGTTAGTGAGCAAAAATCTCAACTATGCTTGCCATCTGACAATTATGTGAGAATAGGTTTAGCCTAGACGAGGTATACAGAACTAATTAACGTTATGCTCCGTGGATTGTATTTTATCTCAAAGTTATTGTATTTGATATTCCAAGTAACATTTTTGGATATTTACTATTTTACCAAATTGAAGCCTTACACCAAGAGATGGTGGACAATAATATGAGAAATATCCGTATCGAGTGTATGGCAAGGAGACAGATGCTAATTACGAACACGTCAAGCCAGAGGAATTCCGGAACAATAATGTACGCGTCTACCTTAACACTTGCAGCAGCCAGCCAACAGACGCAGCGTCCAGCCCGCGCGCATACCTCCATTAAATCACGTAAATTAATTACGTGGAAAATCTGAGAAAATCGCGGGCTAACTATGCCCAGCGCGTCACCGCCGCGCCACGACGCCGCCACATGTGCAGTTGGCGTATTTTTTTGCATTCCGCTCCGCAGTTGTCGTCGCAGCCGGCTTCTACCTCCATATTACAGTGATTACGACGATTGTTTATCGTCGTCTAGTTAGCGAGTCGCTTCTAAACACACCAGTCGTGCGGAATGTTCACGGTCATACCTAAGTATCTGGAATTTTTTAAGCACATTTCTTGTTTATTACGTATGCAAATGATATTCGTTGAATGATTCGCGTGCAGGACTCGGGACGAGGTCACAGAGAGTCCGTTACGGCGTGGCTCCAGCCGACACCTCGGCGGGCCGCGCTGTTCGATTCGACGAACTTATTACGACAGATGGTCGCGGCCGGGAGGCGGGAGAGCGGGCGCGGACCCCGGCCCTTGGAGAGATCGACCTCCGAAATGCGCCCGAGATTGCATTCTTTCGGCGGCGCGGGCGCATTCCACTGCGCGCCATCCGAGCTCCGCGCGCCCGCGCCAGTCGACGCGCGCCCTTTTGGGGGTTAAGATGTGTCCGTTGCGGCGGGCGCTCACAATGTGGTCCCAGCCTCCTCCCCCCGAACCTGAGCCCGAGCCGTCGACGTTCCGCGGCCGTGCCGCCTCTGCCCCTGCGCACTCCTGGTGCCGAGGTTGCTTCGGAGAACGCCAGCTCGCCCGGATGGTCCGAGAGCCTCCTGAGTACGGCGTCCGCGTCGACACCACTTCTACCCGGCCGGCCGGCTTGAGGGTCCGAGATGAACCGCAATACCAAAACCTGGAAGAACTGCGTAAGCGTCCAGAGTACGCTAATCTGGACGAAATTAGTCGTGAGTTCGGTTACCGTCTATGTCCTGAAGGACAGAACTTGGAAGACGAAGCTATATATGAGAATATACTATCAGTGCGTCAGATTCGTTCCGCGGAAGTGTGTTTGGTGCCAGTGTCTGAAGTGGCGTACTACGAGGGCCAAGGATATGTAGCGACGCAGGTGCTCAGCAGGAACGGGACGTTTCCGCAATGCCCTCCGAACACTTGGAGTCGCTTACAGCATGCCTGCAGACTCACGGGCTCCCTGAGGGTTATTACTGTAAATATCATGTGAATTTGTTTAGCCTTTTACTCATTTTTACGAGGTCGTAAGTAAGTTATGGAATCGAATGGTTTGGTCTTCATAAGTTTTTATGTACTCCTTATGTTTGTATTTATGAATTATGTCGGGAGGCAAACATTTATACGGTTCGGTATTACCGTAGCCCAGCCTAATTCCATGAAATTAGACACTTACCGGTAACCTTATTCATTCGGAGGAGTAGAAAATACTTAGTCATTATTAGGCTGTGTTTTTTTATAATGTGCTTACTTACTCACCTACTTCACTTTTGCCAAAGCCACGTTTGTTTGTTACTTCCCGGGGTGCATAACGTGCGATGAGATTGTTCGGCTCTGAAGATTATATTCAGCCTCACTTTTGCCAAAGCCACGTTTGTTTGTTACTTCCCGGGGTGCATAACGTGCGATGAGATTGTTTGGCTCTGAAGATTATATTCAGCCTCACTTTTGCCAAAGCCACGTTTGTTTGTTACTTCCCGGGGTGCATAACGTGCGATGAGATTGCTTGACTCTGAAGATTATATTCAGCCTCATCAATTCCCAAATAAAAGCATATATGGCACAATTTTTTTTTTATACCACACACAAGTTGGCAAACAAAGTGTACGACTTTTCTAATAGTAAAGTTACCGTGGCCTATGGACATTTGCAAGATAGAGGTTGTCACTCATGCGTTGCCGACCCTGTAAAACTGTGTAATTTTGATGATTACAGGGTTTTTACAGACCGGAGATTGCCAGTATGGCATCCTCAATGGTTAACGGTGTAATAAGTTTGAGTACACTCAGTAGCGTGCCGTTTAGCAGCATCCTTTCCAGTTTTTTCTATCCTATAGTACTTATTACTTCCAACAGCATCAAAACCTGTCGTTCATCGCTTATTCAGCTGTATCGGTAGGATGTATTTCCTACGAAACTGGATATTACCGAATAAAAACCACTTTGTACTCACTTTTTTGCACGCATTCCTCGTCCATTATAATACTGTATTTACGTCCTACAAAAAACGTACTTCGGTATTTCGCTCTAATGACTTGTTAATTTTGGAAGTTACTCGATGAATTTCATATAGATACGCGAGTTTCGGTGTCTTGCCTGACACAATATTGGTCTTTTTATATAACGTTGTGAGTCAAACAAGTGTACGTTCTACCTGATGTGATATCATACACCATGAACGTTTGTAATACAAGGAGCAGGATCTCCTCATAAGCTTATTAACCTTAATTATTCGCATATTTGTTATCTTAGCGACCATAAATACGCGTACCTATATACTCTTTGAAAAATTCAAGAGTCAGCCTATTACGGTTAAAAAAACAACCCTGTAATTGGTTGACTGGCATAGCGTAGCCTTAGTACAGGGTCCCGTTGGCACCCTTTAGGTACGGGACCCTAAAAATAAAGGAAGATATTCATTGAAGATGCAAATATTAAAGCCACCCTTTGAATCGGCATCGACTTCTTTAGTTTTTTTTATACTTATGCATATAACTTTCATTGGGATGAAAAAGTGCGTCGGTGTTAAAATAAGGCGAGGCATGCTGCGTTGGTTCGGAGATTTGGAAAGAATGCAGGAATAAAGAATCACGGAACAGATATACAACGCAAAAGCAGAAGGATGTAAGACTCGCCTATCGTGACCAAATTGATCGTGTTCTAATCAGTAGGTGATGTCAGGAGCCTTAGAAACCGGTGAGCGTGCAAGAGAAGAGCAATGAATGTTAAAAAAGCGAGTGAGGTGTGTAAGGATCGAGTCACGTGGCGCTCAGTTCTCTCTACCTACCCCGCAAGGGATTTGGCGTATATACTTATGCTATACATTTTCGAGGAATGCTATACATCAATGCATGTGTATGGATGGTCCATTTCGATTTTCAGTCGTTGTATTGGGTTTGAGAGCACCATCGCCAATCGGCAGTGTTAGTTATTTGTTACCAATTTTACTAGTTTGACGAAAATATTGAATGTATTATGAAAAAATAAATAGCTAAATGACATGAACAGTATGTAGGATTTAATTAGCCACAGTAGATTATGCTCTTTTCATATGATTTAAGGTGTAAGAGAAATACGCTCTAAACTCATTGGATTGAAAGGAGACCTATATTTCTGCTTCGGTGATGGGATTCTCCATATAACATTTGTATCTGTGAGTCGTATAAGTATTTTACGACTTTTATTAGTTAACATAGATATACTCAATTGCACTCGAGATATCGTTTGAAACATTAGGTAGATGTTACTTCTACATTTAGTTTCTCGTAAATTATATGTAAATATTTTTAAAGCATTGTCACGTTTGCACTTAAGAACGTTCGGGATACTTCATCAAATACTTGAAGTATTTTTTGACGGTCAAGTTATTTATGGAAATGTCGAAGTATGATACTTTTGAGATATTTGAATTGTCGTACTTCTATGTCTACTCATACAAATTTATGTAAGCATATATGTGAGTAATATTGTGTTTATAAAATACAAGATTCTGCCAATGGCGTCAGCCGCGTGGAAATGTAGTCGCGATAAAAAGGTCCATCTCCAGCTCCAGGTTCCAGTCTAAGTCTGTATCATATTTCATCATTTAATTAAAAGGTTTACCAGTGAAAAGTAACTACAGACAGAGATACCATCACATTTATAAAACCTCTTATGTGTTGAAGATATCTAGGTAGGAACTTAAATAACTTTCGACGTGCTCGGTGGCTCAGTCGTGAATGACGCGACTTTGACACCAACGCTCGTGGGTTCGATTCCCACACAAGATAAACATTTGTGTGCATGAACATGTCTGTTTGTCTTGGTCTGGATGTTTTAAGAGAGGTAGGGCGCATCAAAGCAGCCCGTCTGGGAAAGTACCTCCACCCCACAGAAAACCGCAGCCAAATAACAACTCCCTAGAGGGTTGTTGTGTACCTGCGTGTGAGTGTGGTCGTCAGTAAGCTCTGAAGTAGTTGCTGTGTAAACAGCAGAGGAGGCATCGCACGAGTGATTCTTAATATATCGCAAGCGTTAATAGGCTACGGTACCCGCTTTACATCAGGTGGGCCGTATACTTGTATGCCTCCTGACGTAGTATAAAAAAACTATTTTCAGGTTATGATATCGCGGGTATCTTTTGTGTATTTAGAACAAAGTCAAACTTTTACACCAAATTACTTTATGTTCATCGTGTACTGTGTTTTTCTTAAAGGTTTTCTTTAGTTTTCTTCTATGCTTTTACAATTGTTGATTGAACACATGCGGATATTTTTCCGCGGAAAGTTCAGCATGCGGCACCCACTCAATACTTTTTCATGTTATAGTGATTGCTTGGATGAAGCTGTGTCAATGATCGATGAAATCTTTTCTTGTGCATTTCGTGTGAATGTGGTAAAAAAAAAGATGCGTCCCATGACACGTTAGGTGACTCGAGGATGAGACATAATGTTACCTATTGAATACACGGTATTAACTATCCAGTCCTTCGATTGTTTGCTTTAGCAATTAAAAACAGAAACTCTATCTACTATTATGCGAAAACTATTTGTTTATCTGGTTGTCTTTTAGTAAAACTTTAAACAAATTTCGATGAAAGTATAGTGGTTGTTTTAACTCTTGAAAAAGTCTATATAGGGTAGCTAAATGTCTTGCGAGCGGAAATGCAGGCGTATGGAAGTTATTCAAATGCGAATCCACCTAATAGTGCTAAAATAATTATGTCTGCCAGTATGTTTGTTAATTTTCCACAATCGTTGAACGTATTGGAATTCAATTTAGCCAGTTCAATTCAATTATTCGTTGACAAGAATGTAGGTTGGTAATATATTTATATTATGTTATCACTGTATACACTACTATTTCCAGCGTAAAAAAATATCTTCTATTACATTGTAAATACCTAATAAAAAAATACACAATATCTTAATCTTTCATATCGTACTCTGCAGATTTATAATTTCATTAACTACCTACCTATTCCAAGAATCAATTTTAATTACCTATAAAACTTCAATATTCAAGGACATGTTAATTATCATTTCGGTAGCGAGAATACCACGCGGGCACCGCCGTGTGCTAAAGCTAGTAAAAATTTATATTTTCTCGTTTAGTCCTAAACTAATTATATATTGCTCTAACTACATATTAGGTACTGGCTGTCTCATAAACTTAGTTTATTATAATATATAGAAAATACCCCGATTTGGACAAAAATATATCTTCTTATACTCATAAATGCCTAAAGCGGGAAACGAATTCGCGATTATTGTTGTTAAACTCTATGCTAGCCACAACACCGGCTGGTTAATATAATTCTAGCTATATAGTATTAAGTGATTGAAAATATAATCTTATAAATTGTGATTTCTAATGATTAATCACATCGGATAACTAATTTTAAAAATTACTCTCCTTATTCTTGTAGCCAACTGTTATAATCATTTTTTTATACTTCTCTTCCGAGAATAGCAATCAAATCATGATTTCAATCAATATAGTGTGGTAGTGTTAAGGCGGGCCTTACCTTATAAACTCTCGTACGTGTTTGTTGAGTTGTTACAATATATTTTTGTTACGATGTTGTTACGTTTCTAATATGTATCTAATCTAATACATCTAGAATTGTATACAAGGAAACTTTAAAAAAATTGCGATGTAAATTCAGTAAAAGCCGTGCAAAATCCACTTGCTTTCAGGAAATTCACCTAGAATAAGGCGATTGTCGAAAATATATACTTTTTCATAGCGTTATCATGGCGTACTTTATGTGCGGAACCCTAAAAAGGTGGTGCCAACCGGACGCAATTACTAAGGCTCCTACGTCTATCCATGCATCCGTCTGACACAGGGCTGTATCTTTTAAACCACAACAGATAGGCTATTGAAATTTTCATAGATCGTGGCCGCTATAATATAACGACCCATATTAGTAACAAAAAAAGTTAACAATTAAACGAGGTACCTACGTGTATAAAAAATATTTCAAAAAATACGTGTGTAATAAATGTTTCAAAAAACACATGTTACTAGAAATATTTTTTATGTAGCTCATAGAATCGACGACCGTGCATAGAAAGAGCTATGAATGTTGTATAGACAGATAAGCATTTTTATGTAGCTTTCGTGCTTCATGTTTAGTCAGAATCGACTAAACATGAAGCATGCATGGAACAGTAGAACACATTTTTGAGGCCCATTGTAGATCTCAGCGGGTAGCCCCCCCTTAAGTAACAACTGCATGGTTATCTATGCTGAGACTTATTATTCTACAAGCAATGGGATTATGATCGTCATTTTTTTCTGGGATGAAAATATGAATAATTATAGTTTAACAAATTCAGTACAACAACCGAATAAGCGCTCCAACCAAGCTTAATGTTACCATATTAGTACCGTCAAGTTTCATGATGATACGAGTGGTCGGAGATGATCTATCTCTATCTATATTCACGCCTAGTTCCTGGCGGGGTAGGCCTGTGCGTCACTAGACTCTGTCCTTACACATTTTTACTTTCATAACTCTTCTGATGCATGTTCGCCGGTTTTTAAGGCTCTTGACATCACCTCATAAAACACGGACCAATTTAGTCATGGTAGGCAAGTCTTGGCTTTCCTCAGCCCCTACATCCTTCAACTTTCACGTTGTATATCAATTTCGTGATAGTTTCCTG
Source organism: Pyralis farinalis (assembly GCA_947507595.1). NCBI lineage: Eukaryota > Metazoa > Arthropoda > Insecta > Lepidoptera > Pyralidae > Pyralis > Pyralis farinalis. Next base: position 8,584,474 of record OX382258.1, on the reverse strand, counting down.
CATTCTTTCTACATGTCCGAACTAACGGAGCAAGCTTCTTTTTATTTTAACACGGACTCAATCTTTAAGACCAAATATTGTTTCTAACATCATCCATTACAAACGCGATCTACGAGTGCGCAACAGTCGCATATCGACTGCGTTTATCATACTTTCACGCTCCCTCTGCCATACGCACTACGTTGTGTAGCAAGCTGAGCCTTTTGGCTCAAGCTTTTACTGCTAAGAAATTTTCCCAACGCTCCATTCACACTATTCTCAGCACTCACTCGTCTTTCCACATCAGCTGCGTACCTTTCGCTGTTGAAAGCGCATCCAAGATCGAACCGAATCCGCCATACCAAACCAATGCGACTTATATGTTTTTTATGTGTATATTATGCGAGAATTTGATCACTTGATGTAGACAGATTTATTGGATTAAATTTCGGCATTAATTCGCAGGCATACTTCGTAGGATATGAGCCATACGTATGACTCAAGAAATCGTCAATTTACCCCAAAAAAAATTTTTTAATATACTAATGTTTTACGCCTATGAAAAATGTGACGATAATTTTTGATGCACCTTTAATAAAGGAGATTTTAATATAAATACAAACTAGCACGAACGTTAAAAATTGAACAACTATACTGCAAACAAATGTCCGCCATCTATATAAATAATTTCAAATTACATTACTGGTTTTAAATAATAGTATTCCATTGTCAACAGGCAAAGAAGGAGATGTACGATGTGAAAAAACAGCGGCTATGTTTAGCCCAAGATGAATACAAGCATTTGAATAATGCTCTGTCTACCCTTGCAGCTTCAAGAACGAGTCGTGAGTATACATTTCCTATTTATACATATTTAAAAACTAGAACAAAATAAATCAGTCAAGCGAGAGTTGGCCTCGGTTCATTAGGGTTGCATTTTTTTGTAATGGGCCCCATTGCAATTTGCAAGTCTACTGTAATTTCTAATACTGTAAATTTTGTAGACTCGGTGGCACAGTGGTGAAACGCGCTGTTACGCTACTTTGACACCAACGCTCGTGAGTTCGATTCCCACACAGTACAAACATGTCTGTTTGTCTTGGTGGTTGGTATTTTTTATGTATAATAAGTATGTATTTACAAACAAAATATATTTACGTATGTTTATCAGTTGTCTAGTACCCATAACACAAGCTTCGCTTACTTTAGGGCTAGGTGGCGCTGAGTAATTTGTCCGTCAAAATAAAAAACAAAATATTAAAAAAAATCAAGAAACCTACAGTACCTATAGTCATTAACATATTCTAATGGTGTGTTCCTGAACAGTGTAAGGTTATCAAAAACTTCCCAAAAATGTACTTACTGCGCTGACGACCGGGGGGATAAATTAATAATGCAAAACAAGATTCTCCTTTTGTTGCAAAATTTCCAAGGAGCCAAAGACTATGAGCCGCTTTATCTTATTTATTTAGTAAGATGCTTGTTTGCTATCCAGGTGTTATAAAAATAAAAAAGTGTACTAAGAGTCTCGTCCTTTTTGAAATCAGCAGTTTTATTCGTCCGCCGTTATTATAAATTCTGCCTCGGCGTTCTTGCTATCTGTTACATTATCGCATAATTTCAGTTGAATTCTCCGAGCACTAGATTGTATATTATAATCAACGCAAAACTACCGCGGACATTACTTTTGCAAACAAGTCCTGGTGGTATGTATAGTGTTGGGCCTACCGTGTTATCGATGCTCAAAATGATTACTTACATATTCATATATTCGTGTGATTGCTGTCTACATCTAATCGTGGCTGATAAAATATAATAAATATTCCCGGATATAATACGGCACCACCTACTGTCAAAATTTGATTAGGCTTCCCAAATGCGCAGTAAATAATCGATAAATATAACTAAATATTTTCGTGTAAATACGTATGTAGGTTCGTATAAAATATACATAAAAACAACACAGATGGCTATATATGTAAACAAACTTTGTCTTGTGCGGGATTCGAAAAGAAGACCTTGATCACCGATATTAAAGAGGCAGTACTTAATGGGGTTCGTTTTATGCAGTGGTACTTATCATACTAGCGAACTGACTTCCTGGCGTACATACACAAATCCCGTCTAATGGCAGTTTGACAATTCAGAAGCAACCTGACAGACAGGTTATAGCGATATTCACAAAGTAGCTCAATAATGGAAGTACTTTCTTAGAGAAGATTTCAGCTAAAAGTTTGTTGTGATTTAACTGAAAGGTTATTGTGTTTCTTTGTTACCAGCAAATTTTAGGGAGTTGTTGCATATACAGCAGGTCGGCACACATAACTCACAACAGGCTCGTCATCACCCAACGTATTATAAAACCTCGCTGTTGCAACCACATGAGGGCCAAAGTTTGTACAGTCCGCCGCAATTCAGCACCAATTGACTTCGCGTCGATGTCTTCCTAACAGTGGAAGACTTAACAAGCAACTTTATACACTTGATATGTGCTTAATTATACCTATATCGTCATATCCCGTACACTAGTTCCATTATCACTAAATTTTAATTACATCAAGGCATTACAAAGGCGTAATGTATTAAATATTCACCATTTAAATAATATGCCGTCGACATTCCGAAATATCGATGTTATGACAGCACTATGCCAGTTAAAAATAAATAGTTTTATACTTGTTGACTCGACGTCGTGTGGTATGCAGTATTTTTTCGCATTCCAGACTTTGTGTTGCAGTGTAAACGTTTATTTGCATATTATTCACTTTTCAATATAGAGCGAGCGCTCTGTTCGAGATAATAAATTATAGATTGGAATAAAAAATACGCGAGTAAGACCAATCGTGGAACATTCTTGCTTATAAATGTATGTAGGGAAACATCGACAAATTGCATCTTAGCTAGTCTCGCATCGCTTAATATGTTTTATTTTTACTACACTCTGCAACTATGGTACCTAGCCGTGCAGATTGTCCATCACAACTCATAGGTACTTTATATTTTCATTATAAAATAGAATCTAGACCCAAGTAAAGCTTGTATTATGGGTACTAGAAACGGAAATTAAAATTTTATAAATATATACTTTTAATACACCTAGATCAAGATAAACAGATGCTCATGTTCGCAAATTTGTATTGTACGAGAATCGAATCCCCTTTTGTTAATTCGCTAGTCGATCAACCAACGCCTTGTCGTGAAAAATAACTGCACCAATATCAAATATAATAAGGATTAAAGTATGAAATTGCCGTTTTTTAGTAATTGATACTTTGAATTGATATTAAACCTGCATGGTGTGAGATTCAAGACTTCATGGTCGAGTGAAAGTTATTTCACACGATTCCTATGAGGTTTTTCTTTAAAAAAATGTGCAATTTGATTTTCGAATTTCAATTGGTTTTTTTTTATTCAGTTTAGACGGGAAAGATAGATACTCCGAAACTCCGAGTAATTTTTGTATACGAGTTCCGACGCGGAACTAACGCGGCAGAAACACCTCGCAATATCAATGCTGCGTTTAAAGAGATGGCATTTTTTATTTAATAACAACTACATTTTTGTTTTAGAATGAGTACAATAATAATATTAATATAATACCAATAATTCCTAATACCATAGTTATTATTTCTACTATATTTATTAATTATAATTAATTTATTATATTATTTCTCCTAATACCATAATTATTATTTCTACAATTATTATTATATTAATTAATAGGTTTCAAGCTAACTGTGTTAGGTGAAGTATAAATGATAACACTAAACTAATTAGGCGTTTTCCAATTCTACAATTTATAATATTGAAAACGTAGGTTTAGGCAACTAAAATCAACACAAGCGTTTATTTTCCATTCAGTAATCTTCGGTGCACGGCAGTGAATCTTTATAGCCATTCCTCCTTTTAGGTCATACTGTAGTGTTTTTTTTAATATACTACGTCGAGAGGTATACAAGCATGCGGTCCACCTGATGTAAAGCGAGTACCGTAGCCTATTAACGCTTGCGATATATTAAGTATAACTCGCGCGATGCCGCCTCTGCTGCTTACACAGCAACAGCTTGGGAGCTTACTGGTGGCCTCACTGTGTGAGTGAGCAGGAACACAACAACCCTCTAGGTAGTTGTTATTTGGCTGCGGCTTTTTTGTGAGGTGGAGGTACTTCCCCAGAAGCGCCCTATTTTGATCTATTTTGATGCGCCCTACCTCTCTTAAAACATCCAAACCAAGACAAACAGACATGTTCATGCACACAAATGTTTGCCTTGTGTGGGAATCGAACCCGAACGTTGGTGTCAAAATCGCGTCAGTTGTGAGACTGAGCCACTGAGCTCCTCAGTTTCAAGGAATGAAATCAAATTTCAAAACTCATATTTGTTATAATTTCGTCTAATTACATTCGATCAGAGTTCAGCTATAGTTTTACTCCTGACTGCAATTAGCTTCACCTTTAGTATACATTGTTATTTTAATGGTTCCAACTATTATATCTGTCTACAAATGAGATACATTGGTTGGACATATCTAAGAAGCTTATCCGGCACTCTGCTCATTACCCAACTGGCACACAAGCAGGCTGGCTCAGTCGAATAGACCTACAACTTCTTCTGTACGAGTTTCGACGACGTCTTTCAACCATACGGAGCTTAGGAGCTATTGAGCTGTGGAAAACCTGCTTACAAACCTTGTTTGCTATTTGGGCAGTATTTGTATACTGTGGTTTTTCGCGTACATCTTATCAGATAATAATATTGACTGCGATTTCCAGTGTGTTCGTCGACAACGTCAATGACGACGACCTCCACCACGTCACGTCACGACCCTGAAGTCCTGAGGGCTGAGGTGTCGCAAGCTCGAGGTAGAGTGGCACAGCTTCGCAAAGAGTTGAGGCAAGCGCGGGCTGAAGTAGCCTGCGCAAGAAGAGGAGTCGACACACTTGCGGAGTAAGTTTTGCAGTCGACTTCAAAAAGACGTCTCGTTATAAATTGACTTTTCCATGACAATTATCTGAAGTTTATATGTATTATCTATTTTACCTACCCCGCAACGGACTTTGCCTAAAAATATAGATGAAACACTTATGGGAAGATTTTAGTAACTTTCTGCTTAATAAAGTACTAGTAGTTCACCTTTATAAGCATTCTGCTCCTGCGAGTTCACTGGGACTGGGCAGATGTAGAGACTAGACATGTGTGTATGTATTATATCTGCACGCCAGGTCCCTTGCGGGGTAGTCAGAGAGAACTGAGCGCCTAAGACTAGACATATCGCTGGATAAATAAATATTTAGCTTTTTAGCCGGTTACATTTGTTGTAGGTTATTAAGTTATGTATTGGTACACCAAAGTACGTTGTTTTCATGCCACTAAGGTGGCAATCAAGCATACGGCCTGCCTGATGGTAAACAGTCACCGTAGCGTATGAATATCTGCAACACCAGTGGGGGAAGGTTTTGGATGTGTAATAGAGGATGGTTTAGCAATAGGCAAATACTTCTTCCTTATTCATTGGATACAAACAATAGAGTTCCAGTTCAAGTTATGGAGAAATGAATAAGTTGGTAGTTCTGGACCCGAAGACTTTACGAAGAGTTACTAACGAGATTCTATGGCTGGATTCTATTTTCGTCTGGTAGACACAGGCCGTATATTTTGAACAGTAATAGGCAGAAACTAGATTTTCACGCTAGTAATAAAATAAATGTAAAAATGTTAAGGAAAGGAACTTGTTTTCCTGGGCGATGTCGTTACTACATCATTTTTATAATACACTAGCTGGCTCGGCAAACGTTGTTCTGCCTTATAAATTATTTCTTATTTTTTTTCTATGAAATATACTTTACAACCTATTCTCATACCTACCAAATATACATAAAAAAATCATAAAAGGTCGGGCCGTTTCGGAGGAGTGCGACCACGAACACCGTGACACGAGATTTATATATATATATATATATATATTTGTTTAATAATTGTACTGTAGTATTAGTTAATTAAAATAAGATCCCTAATTAGAATAAGATGCATCTGAACATGTACTCGGTAATTTACATAAGTCACAATTTTAACTTACAGAGTGGAACAAAAGATAAATTCTCAGCAAGGTTGCTACAATATTACGGAAGCTCAAGCTATCATGACTGAGCTCAAAAACATCCAGAAATCTCTTACATCAGGGGAGAAAGAGAGAGCCGGTCTCATGCAATCTCTAGCTAAACTGAAAGATGATTTGACTAGACTACAATTTGGTGATGCCTCTCCTGACTTGTCAACTTTAAGTCTTCCACAGGAAAAACTCAGTACTGCCTCTCAAACTGACCTTTGCGCAGACTTAGTACCAATAGGGACGAGATTAGCAGAAATGGCGAGAGTTCGCCTTCAATATGACGAAGCTAGAAAGAGGATACAGCAAATTCAGCAACAACTAGCCGATTTAGAAGATAAGGTGCAACCAGGACAGGCGGAATCTGATAAAGACCGCTTGCTATTATTCCAAGAAAAAGAACAATTGTTAAGAGAATTGAGGAGTATAACTCCTAGGACAAGATCAAAGCAGGAAATGAGTGATATACAGTCTGAGTGTGAAAGATTAGAGCAGGATTTAAAGAATGCATTTGAGATGTCGAATAAGTGTATAGCGGACCGTTTGAGGCTTCACGAAGAGAAGCAACTGTTACTGCAGCAACTGAAGGATGCTTTAACGTCAATGACGACTTTAGAGGGTCAGTTGAAGACGCTATCGGCGAGTACTCTATCAGTATCGAGCAGTTCGAGCTTAGGTTCCTTATCTACCGCCAGTAGTAAAGGTTCCTTGAGCTCTGGGATCAGCTTCACGGATATTTATGGAGCGCCGCAGATTGCAAGTTCGTTTCAAGCGGATAAACCAATTGATATGGCAGATTTACATCGACGGGTGGAAAGGTATTTGACTGATAATTTTGTTTATCATAAATTATTTTTTCCAGCGCATATTTTTATGTAGCAAATAGGCTTAGGAATTAACTGATGCTTATCACAAAATATAGCTCTTGTGGAATTTATGATACCTAATATCAATCAGACGTATTGGTGACTTAAATTAAATAGGTTTTTAAAAAGCGGAATAAGTTGTGTGGTATTGTTTATCTTATTGACTCTGCTCAATGACTACTTCAATTTTATTCTCAATTATATTGCTGGCTGTAGCAGGAAAAAATACTATCTTTAATCTTAATTAAATTTTGCCAGACATAGGTACCTGATTAAAAATATGAACTTGTCATTCAACTAGACGTCTTATCGGCTACATATCTTAATGTATCCATGGGCAAGAGCACTAAAAACTTATAATTGGCCTTTGTTTAACGATTGCCGTATAAGTGGCTCTTTGACTCCTGTTGAGCCAAAACCAATCTCACCTATTAACTGGTGCAACTTTACATTTACTGAAAGATGGGCAAAATTGTTCTCTCAGCCCATCGACTTCTTTCTGGGGAATTGTTACTATCTTACGGACAACCGTCGTAGACCAGGCAATGGCTTAATATTTTGATTCAGTCACTAGTTCTGTATCATGCAGCGGAGGTTCGGTTTTATTAGCTTCCGTTAAATATTTATTAACGTCTTCTTTATACAATGTTGGGAGACATACAAGCATGCGGCCCTCCTGATGTAAACCGATTAACGTAGCCTTACGCTTGTAATAAATACATAAAGAATCACTCGCGCAGGAACTCCATAGGATTTTACTAGTGACCTCACTCGCACGCAGAGTAACGAAAACCCTTCAGGGCAGGGAGTTATTTGACTGCCGTTTTCTGTGACGTAGAGGTACGTTCCCAGAAGGACTGCTTTGATGTGCTCTATCTCTCTTAAAAACTACTTGTCCTGTTAATTTGTTGTTAAAGGAAAGCTTCACGATTACTTGATGTTCCTACTCAGATAATGCTAAATATACTAAAACTCATACTCGTAAAATAGAGTACTTATAGTTCCGCTTGGTGCCTAAGTTTATTGAAATTAAAAGTACTAGGTAAGATAGGTAATACTTACGTATAATGTGTATTTTTGCAGGCTACTCCGAGGCACTAGTTACACCATGGATAGCATAACGCCTGGTGCAAGCAGTTCCCCATCGCAACCTTCACTATCGCCAAGAAGTAGCTTATCTTCAGCTAGTCCGCCTCCACCACCACCCCCTTACACTCAAGTGAGTACATAAATAAAGAGTATATTTATATCTCTAGCGAAAACAATTAATCGTAAGTTACATCAAATTATTCATCATGTATATCGCAATAACTCAACGTGGTTACAATTGTCTTACATTTTTTGATTTCAATGAACAAGACGTCTTTTACATTCATGACCAATACGTAAGAGAACATGGAAATCATATATTCATGATCACTTTCTGTATCTTGAAAAAATATATACAGTTTCAGTCTATACATATCTAGTAGTTCCTCCTAAATATTGTTTTCATAATAAAAAGTCTTTGTACAGTTTTTACTTGATTCTATTTTTTCACAATAGTGTCAACTATTGCTATCTCACCTCATTCAAACGGATAAGCTTTATCATTGAGGTATCCTTTTACTTAGATAATTTGAATGTCTGATAGCTAATTATGTATGAATATACGGCCATCAAACACCATTTTATATTTCCTAATCCTTATATTATAATGAATACCTCTAGAAAGCACACAATATATATTAAAAATAAATTATATTTTTTCCGCTGCTGGTACGCAGAGAGGTATTTAAATTTATGAATTATGTAGTTGCTTAAATGTGAATATTTATTTATCGTAATGGTGGCGGTAAGTTATTCCATTAGGCAATGGTTTAGTACGTACCGTGCGTAGCGGCCTGGCCAAAAACAATACAATTGGTTAGCCTAAGCCCTTAAAACATCAAGAGTTTGATATTTATAGAAGACACAAAGCCATCGTACCCTAATTAAGCTTGGTTTACTCTTGAGTAGCAATCATATAATGTCTATGGTTGTATCGTTTTAGGCTGAGAGACAAAGGCGGCAGCAGCATAGAGAACTAGAGGAGAAATTAGCGGAAATGAGAATAGGTGTCGCCACTGGCCTGAATGAAGTAACTGGACTTGCTACGAGTGAGTACTTATATTGTTATCCACCTGTCGTCATTTATTTGTGCATGCGCTTCTATTTTTTACCTATATGGTCACGCTAAGCTCTTTGCGGAGTAGGCATATAAAAAAAATGAAATTGGATACTAAAACCTGTATCCAGCATAATCCGTATACCTTTATTATGTAGTATTTGGACTAATAACCTTCAATGACTGAAGACCGTAGTCAAAAATTGTATTATTATTATTATTATGTATTTTGTTGCCTTTTTTGGTTGATATTAAAAAATTTACTGTCCTGATTGCGGAGCGGGACACCGAAGTATATGGGAAATCCTTCGAGTATGGCCTACTTTTGACAACTAACAGCTTCTTAGTATGTATGGTTATAATATCTAAAAACTAATTTTATTTATGTTGCCGCAGTTCCGGTGCAGCTGCAGGGACCAGGACGACCAAGTGAGCCGCTGTCACCGATATCCGAGACGCCTCCACCACCACTCTCGCCGAGAACTCCCTCATCTAGTGGTGAGTCACATTAGGATATGTTTGAGGAGTTCGATGCCGTTGTTCGCGAGTTATTCTAGTCGGATATGGCAGTTTAGCAATGTTTACGGCTGTCTGATTATTGGGGAGTTTATTCATCTCGGCAACCGTCACTACCGGCTTTTATTGATAAGTAACATCAATATAACTGTTAAGCTAGTCACCTGCCTCCGCCAATCCAAGAGTAGCGTAACGGAGAATGCTCTAAATCCTTTTTGCTTCAAGGGAGATTTTTACGTGTCAGCCAGCAGTGAACGTAAAGTCTAGATACTCGTAATAGGTGTGGATATGAAATGTTTGAACTCATTTTAAAGAAACAGCTATAAATTGGACGTAACCAGTTAAAACAACTGTTAAGATATATATTTTTGAATGAATCATATCCTTTTTTTATATTATACATTCATAATATCGTTATATTTTTCCCATCTATTTTCTTATCGTACCCTTTCTTGATTTGATTTGATTACAATTACTCTTCTAGGGTATACAGCGACTCGCCAGGCAATTGCTATTTAGCTGCGGTTTTTTTGTACTATGCAAGCATTTCCCCAGAGATTATATATTAAACAGGCATTCCGGTAATGCCTCGAAAAATTATTGCCCGCTGACGGTTGGTCATTTAGATACAGTATGGTATAATATTTAATCATAAATTCGGGAGTAGCGCAACTGGGGGAGTACTTCTACAGAAGCCGCCAGAAGGTCTACATCCAGTAATTTGTTCACTAGAGGGTTGTTGTATTCTCTGTAGAGTAAGGTAGTCAAAGTCAAAATCATTTTATTCCGTAAAAATGGCTACATTTGCTTGGAATCGTCACAATTTTTTCCCTACCGTGCAGTTCATGACTAGGTGAGCTCTGATAAAAATACTGCCAAAAAAACTCAGGCATCCCTCTTTTGGTATCCAAACAAATTTACATAATTTATTAACTACATTATAATTGGATCGACTCACTCCCAGGCATTTTTATCATTAATATAGTCAGAGGTAAATGCTTTAATTCAATCGGGTTAAATGATTGATTGCCATCAACATTAAAAAAACAAATCTAATTTCGACTTAAGGCGCAAGAAACTTGTGTCTATGATACAGTAATTGTCAAATTTAAACTAAATTATTAACTTAAGAAAGATTTATTTGTTTATATAGGTTTATACCGTATTTTAAGTGTTTCTTTACTTTATATTTCGAGAAAGGTCTAGTTATGTCTCTGGCTTGTAGTTAGTAAATTAGTTATAAGAACATGTTCATTATTAATACACAGAATAAAAACATCGCTCTCAGAAAAATATTTATGAAATAGAAAGTTCACTCGTTTAGTTGATCGCCTAAAATACTCGTATACTAGTGTAGTAGTTTAAGAGAGGTAGGATGCATCAAAGCAGACCGTCTGGGGAAGTACTTCTACCTCACAGAAAATTGCAGCCAAATAATAAGTTCCTAGACGGTTATTGTATTCCTGCGTGTTAGTGAGGTCACCTGTAAACTCCTAAGTACTTGCTGTGTTAGCAGCAGAGGAGACATCGCGCGAGTGATACTTAATGTATTTTTATTTTTTATTAACAAGCGTTCATAGGCTGCGGTAACCGCTTCACATCAGTTGGGCCATATGAAAAGTCATTGTAATCAATCTAAGAGAAACGATAATTTAATCTACCGTGATAGTACCTGAAATGGTGCACACGTTAAATTACAAAAGAAATAAAATGCGAATGATATATATTTCAGGTACAAATACTAGATCAGTGTCTGCGGCAGTGAGCGATGAGTCGGTGGCTGGAGACTCTGGTGTCTTTGAAGCGGCGCAGGGCGGCAGCGATGCCTCCAACGCTGGTGAGTAAAACCTTCCTTTATAATTCACCTCTATTCATTATTAGTCTGTCATTAAATTCTATACGCTAGACATAAGTGAATATTATTTTTTATTCACTTTAACTTATTTATATGTATTAAAGGCGGAATTAATGCAAATAGCTTTCACTGCCAGATGACGTTTTCCTACTTGGTACTTTATTTGGCATATTAGGTTTCTGTACTTGTATGCATGTTAGGTTAGGTCAGTAATGAATATATAGAATACACGAGAGATAGAGCGCATCAAAGCAGCACATCTGGGGAAGTATGTACCTCTACATCACGGAAAACCGCAGCCAAATAACAACTCCTTGGAGGGGTGTTGTGTTCCTGTGCGTGAGTGAGGTCACCAGTAAGCTTCTAAGGAGTTGCTGTGCTAGCAGCGGAGGTGGCATCGCGCGAGTGATACTTAATGTATTGAGAGCGTTGGGCCGTATGCTTGTATGCCTTTAAAAAAATATATTGAAATTTAATTTCACTTAAAATTTTATGTCACTGTACATATCAGTAACGCTTAGTCGTCGTGAAAAGCAAAGTGTAGAACTCGGTTAAAAGATAATTTTATTCTTAAACCTGTCTGCTACTGGCTTTGAATGAAATCACTCGTTTTAGACCCGTGTATTATTTGTATGCAATATTTTATTTTTCTTGTTTTAGTGAGCAGTGCGCAAATTGAGCTCAAATTGCGATACTGTTCTGATGATAACGCGTTGGAGATCGGCATACTGAGGGCACGGAATCTGCATGCGCTCTTTGTCGATATGGATACTGAAATGTGAGTTAAACAATAAAAAAATAACATTTTTGAAGTAAATACAACTTTAAATTATTAAAAAGCTATTGTTAACAACCAAAATTTAATTACACCACTTGATAGCTAAGAATTCGTTACGTTGAGTGAGGACTGTAAAGCATCACGCGTGGCGGAGGGAAAAGCGCCGCCATTTGGAGATCATTACGCTGAATCATATAATTTCAGTGTGGGCTTCTAAGAAACGTAATATCTATATACGAGAACGGCACGTTAATTATTGATCATAGCAAATTTTTCTCGAAGTAATTTTTCCATATTTCGAAGAAACAGTAAATCGGCGTACCTATATATTATCTGTAATACTTCGAATCTGCATTTATGTAAAATAAAATCCTGTGTTAATAACGGCCAAAGCAAAAAGTCACATGGACTGGTTTATTGTAAATAACATGATTACTAAATATAAAAAAGGCTATGAAATAAAGTTAAATATACACTTAAACTTTCATGACAGCAAAAATGTCTACCTATAAGTAGTAGTAGAATATAATAAGATAGTTGGTGTGGAACTGTTGTTTTGTAGAAGTTTAAATGGTGATTGTTTATCGTTCAGCGTGGTGCGCGTGGCGTTGATGGGCGGTAGCGGCGGTGGCGTGGTAATCAGTAGCGCGGCGCTGGCGTGGCGTGGCGCTGCGTTGCGCTGGCGACACGTGCAGCGCGCGCCCGTGCCCAGCGCTCGAGCGCTAAGAGCGGCCACTTTGCAAGTCAACGTCTGCACCGGCGCTGAGTGCCTGGTACGTCTCATGTCTATACTAGCGTCTGCTTCGCCCGTATAAGGTACCCGAGTATACATAGCATACGTTTTTCTCCAGGCATCAGGTTACCTGTGTAAAAAACATCATCACAATCAGTTCAGGGATTTAGAACAGGAAATAATTAGTCAGGCAGACAGAGTTCCTTTTTATATTTAGAATATTAGCGTGGAATTAATATTGCTGGATTTGGTACAGTAAGGAAAAATAAAAGTTAAAAAAGCATTTGACGCATCAAAATATATATATGTCTACTATAGTATAATTAATGAGAAGAAGCGCAACTGTCGCTGTCTGTAACAGTAGCCTGTATGTGTTAGGACACAGGTTCAGTTTGAATACATGTATTTATATGGCTGAACTGTGGCCTTATGAATAGAAGATAATATATCCTTAATGCCTTCCTTATCTGCTGTGATGTCGTCAGGAGTTAGTCCTGACATCATCGCAGTACTCCTTATGACACTCATCTGTGTGGAAGTCAATTTTAGTAACTGTTCATACTGAGCAGTATATTCAGCTCCACCCCTCCTTCTCCTCCTATTACTCTGCTTTTGTCACGATTTTCTCCAAAGAAAAACACCCGACATGTCCTCTTTACATTTATAGGTAAGCTGAAGCTCCTACCGATTTTTTTAAGGTTTTTTTAAGGTATATAATGATGACAACTAGCCAAATTTGAGTATTCGGCTTTAAGTCTTGAGTGCCATGTGAACAACACAAGGGCGAGAGCGATTATTATCTGACATCAGCAGCTATCAACCACCACTACAACTATCAAACTTTAATATCAGACTATAACGTGCAAATTCTATTGCAGGGCTGTGCACAGGTCAGCCTAGCAGACTTCGAACTGGATGGCGTTTCACAGAAGTGGTACAATCTCCTAAGCTTCAGATCTATGAGGCGAGATGAAAGTTCTGATGAGTCCACCGTCATATCCTCGCAGACTTCAACGCTTACGAGGAATCGAGGTGAGACACTACTGGTTTCTGTAAGAAAATAAATACTACGAGATAGGATGATGAGGATTTTTTTATTGGAATTTGTGGTCAGAGCCGCAATGATGGTCGTATATTGTCCTAAAATCCGATAAATATTTTCATCTATAGTTTTTGTTGGGTCTTATTCTCTCCTACGGGAATCAATGGTTTAAATGAAAAATGCGAATTGAATCTTATATACACTTGACATAACATCAATGTTTCAATGGTTTTCCGAATGCCAAATCTATGACTGACTTGCGTTATGGCGACATAGCTTACAAAATAACTTATTGTATTATAACGATACGAATACAGTAGTATATGAATATTGTTTTATTTATATAAATTGTTTTTATTAGGTCCTGAGAGCATGACTGGCGCAGAATGCAACGTAGACTGCGGGGATACCACGAATCAGGTACATTCACGTAGAAAAGTGAAGAGTTGAGGAATTAATTTGGAGTTAATGTTCATTCGAGAACGAAACATTCGAAAGTTGAAATGCGACCCGCTAGTTGTAACGCGGTTACCGTAGCCTGTGAACACTTGCAATACATGTAGTATCATTCGCGTGACGCCACCTCTGCTAACGACAACTTCTTAGGAGCTTACTGGTAACCTATCACACAGGGATATAACCACCCTCCAGGGAGATGTTATTTGGCTGCGGTTTTCTATGAGGTGGTATTTCCCCAGATGGCCTGCTTTGATGATGCCTCTCTTAAAAATACTCAGACCAAGATAAATAGACTTGTGTGGGAATGAATCCACGAGCGTAGATGTCAAAGCGCGCCACCGAGCTCGTCACAATTCACATCACAACAACAATTTTCTGTGTCATAAAAACAACAAAATCTTTTCCATCTGTGGTATTAAGTAAGTAACGTCAATTACCAGCGGGGTTGCTGCTACTCCTTGTGTTGTAAAGATCTATAAGCCATCGTAATCCACTTCACATCTGGCAGGCCGTATGCATGCTACCCTACGCTCCTACTATTATAATAAACATTTGTGAACTGTAACTAAAATTCAGGCCAAGTCCTTAACATTTTTTTTTTCTTTAGATAGTGGAAGAGGACTCATTAGAAGAATACATTCCCGAAGAAGATATGGCTCTTGAAGAAGAATTCTTGGATCCTCCGACAGCTGAGAAAGCAACTAACACCGAATGTAACTTCTGCCCGGAGAGAGCGAGACAATTACATAGAAGGTAGGATTCAAAATATATCTCATAATTTTATTAGTGCTAACATTTTTGATTAGATATGCTATTAAGAATTTGTCGAGATTTTCTTTGACGCTGTACATAGGCTGGTTTGGTGAAGGATCATAATTTACTATTTATATATAGGTAATAGATTAATTTAATTATACGTTACATTATATTATATTGTAGTGGTGATTTATTAACCCTTGAGAGGGCTGGTGGAAATAATGTTTCACGTGCTTCGTTAAATTCTGAAATGCAAATGTTTAAATTATACAAGTTCACTATAGCAATTTTACATTCAATGAAAGAAAAAAGATTATTACTATTATTATTAAATTATTAATGAAAATTATAAAAACCACGATACGTTAGCAATTTAAAGTTTCGTTTTGAATTTATTTTAAGGTAGTTATCTGAGATATTTAGGAATATTATTAAATATTTTAATTGTACCTTATGTAATGCACGTTTACAGATATTTTTAATAATTATCTATATTTTTTATTAGATCTCACAAAAACAAAAATAATTGAAATTCGAAAATCAAATGGTGCACATTTTGTAAAAGAAAAACCTCATAGGCATCATGCAAAAAAAGTTTATTCGAAAATCTTACACCATGAAGGTTTAATACCAATTCGAATTACCTATTACTATAAAATGGCAATTTTATACTTTAACCCCTATTACTTCTGTGTTTCTGGCGATACAACGCAATGGTCATTAATAGATGAGTCCCGTATGGTATCGCAAGTATTCATAGGCTCCATAACTGCTTAATATCAGGCAGGTTTACGTACGCTTGTTTGCCAACTTATTGGTATAAAAATACAATGGTAATGAGTAAGCCCGCCGCTTTTATTAACTTACGCTACGTTATTTACTACTAGAACATAATGATACATTGTGACGGTAAGGGATTTGGTGGTGGGTATTTAGTTGTACTTTACTTTCACCAGATATATGAAATGCCTGAGGCGAGTGGAAGCCGATGGACGGCCACAAGTGGATGCGCCTCTTGCCAAATAGCCATATCCGTCCATACAAACGTATATGTACATAGCTTTATATATAGGTACGTTTACATTGTGGCCTAATGGCGTACGCTTTGTGGATGCAATTTGACACCAATTTGTGCTTAAAACTAATAAACGATTGTTTTGAAAACTTGGCCTGTCACAATTCCATGTACTTAAATTTGGTATTTGGTTTAAATGACAATTAATTTTTTAAGAATATATTTTTGGAGAATGCTTGAGTGTTGTTTTAATAGAAAGCTGCGAACCGTTTCCAGTATAATTAAAGTGATAATAAATAATTTGTATTCAATGTAAACTTTTGAGTACATATGAACGATTATGCATGTTTATAATACATATGAAATATTATAGAAATCGTTATAATTTTATAGCATGATTGGCATGACTATGTGGCACAATGTGAATGTATCTATCACCACATTGCTATACTAACATTATTATTTTAACTTTACGTCGACTAAAATATTGGATTAATATTATTATTATTTTTTGTAAAATTTTTGATACCTTGCACTGCGCTCTGCAGTAAACAAATGATTGTTCAGTCTTGAATAGTTAATATTTTTATGCCATTTAATTTTTTTTTTTGTTATTTACTTATTTTTTAGACGAAAACCATCTGAAATAACTGAGTAATAAAGTTTTGTTGTAAGATATGAAATGTTTTAGCTGAACGTAGTAGAAAAATGAACGATTGACTATTTAAACGATTTGGCAATTTTGCGCACGCATCCTGAATTTCTGGCAAGTTAAAGTGTACGAAATGTAAATATTGTCATTTGCAGGAAAAGTCAACAAATGAACTCAACCCCGGAAGAGCCGCTAGCTACTATAAAAAGATCTCAAACTTTTTCACCACAACCGCAGAGCTTCAGCAGAGGGCAGTACAAGTGTAGGTGAGTGTCATGAAAAAAGCATCAGTCAAGGGACAAACTGACGATTTGTATAAAAAGATCGCAAGAAACTTTACGATATAACCAATTTCATGCGACATTTTTTCCTTGCGACAAACAATAAAAGTGAAAGTCAAGAGAAATGACTTGAAGTAAGCTATTATATTAAAAAAATGTTTGGTTTTTATTCAAAATTCGAAATTAAAATTGTGAATTTTTATTTTTTATTTTTTATATATAAACTGTCTTTGTCGGAAGGTGCGGGATTTCGCTGTTTTCTGTATTACTTTTAGATGTGTCTGTTACAAAAATATATCTTGTATATATCCTCCCGAACTCTGTACAGAGATCGAGTTTAGTATTTTCACACCAAGTTTCTTGCGCGATAGGCAGAGGGAGCGTCACATGAATAATTTAATATTTATTTATATATTTCACACTTTAATAAAAAAGTTTTTTTTTCAGACTAAACCGTTCGGAATCTGATTCGTCAATGGCGCTGTATGCCCGCCGTATCACACTGCAACCTCCCCCCACTGCTGGTATTCCATTTGATAGGAATCGTTGCGAACGTAGATCTTTGAGGTAAGTTGTTTCACTTAGTTATTCTTACAAATTTAGTGTAGAAATATTTAAATATTACTAAAATGTTAACGAGATTTGTCATATGAATCGTTAATGGCGTCAATGCACCGCGACAGGGGCCGTTCCTTCACCTACAATAACGCCGAGGATTATTGTGTTCTTACCAGTAGAACTTCCTTCTTCAGAAGAAGGTAGGAGAACGGAGACGTCACTGAAGAATTCGCTGATAGCTTGCAGCACGCTTATAGATGGCAACGGAGGCGTAAGCGTGCTTGTGGATTATTATGAAGCTTGGATTAGGAAATGGGATAACGGTAGGAAGAGAAGAGGGTAGGCATAATTAAACTTATTAAAATTTTATTTTCAGACGTGGGCGAATGAGTGGCGCCGGCATAGCAAGGCGCGCGGCCGGCGCTGGCCGCAGCCGCGCAGCACGCACGTCCCTAGACCTGGCTTTGGACCTGCGCGCGCAGCACTCCCGGCTCGCCGACCTCACCGCCGACATCTCGCAGCTGCGACAACTTAATAACAAGTATGTACTGTTCAATATAAAGAAAATACTCATCCATTGAGGCTAGCCTGAGACGCATATTTGCGTTGAAACGCTTTGTCTAACATTATTGACGAGTCCAGAGGTGGAGCGGTTATCAAGGCTACCAAACTCATAGATTCAATTTCCAAACAAAAATTTGTGCCCATAAATATATCTGTTTGTATTGGTCTGGGTGCTTTAGAGAGATAAGACACATCAAAGCAGCCTTATTACTGACTTTGGAAGTATCACCATCTCACAGATAACCCTAATCTTTTGTACTTTTTTACCACTTGAATCGGCCTGTTAACTTGTTCCCACCCAGATTATAATCCTATGTAGCACTAAATTAGTATTTTCCGATTTGTGTGCATATTTGTATTTATCACTTGTTCGGCAGTGAAGGGAAAACATTCTAAGGATACCTGTATATTCAAGATATTATGTTTCGAAAGATGGCGATAGGTTTTCTATTTGAGATGTGTCGGTCTAACAGCAGTCGCTAAGTCAAAATCAGCATAATTTCTAAACCCTTAGACTTAACCTTAAACCAGAGGGAGACTTTCTACAAAAGTCGTCTCAATGGGTACCTCTGTCTCACCATTTTCTACCGCCAAGCAGCTATATTTATATAGCTGTGTTCCGGTTTGAAGGGTGAAGTAGAAGAGACATTACTGTGTACTGTGACGGTGAAGTAGAAGAGACATTACTGTGTACTGTGACAAAACATCCTTAGGTCACAAGATTGGCAGCGAGTAATATCCTCGTGGTATTGCGAGCGTCAATAGGCTGCGGTGACCGCGTATAATCTGACGCGGGCCGCATACTTGTTTGCCAATCTAGTTGTATAAAAAAAATACTTAAGATGCGGATGTCGCTAATCTTAGTGTATAGGATATATGATAGCGGTAGGAAGAATAACTTTTTTGTCATTTAAAATCGCTATTTACTATCAAAACTTGAGAAGCCTATGCTGTAGTTCCTTGGGGAAATCTCTGCTGGGAACTAACTCCACAACATACTTATGACCTTCGGCCTTCGCTATCATGCACTTATTTTTCTACAACAAATCCTATTTTTTAACAGACTTGAAGAAGCATACTCCCGCGGCGACCCTGTGGTGGCAGCCTGGGTGGCCGAAGACGAGAACCTGGGTAGGCTGGTGTTAAACCCCTCGGAAGGCAACGGCGACCGCAGTTCTCGTATGCTCAACAGAATCTACCGAGACGTGTATAGACTGCGGCGATCCAGGCAAGGCGGCAGGAAACCAGATCTTGTTACATTCAAGTGAGTAATATGGTTCTATCTATCTATCTATATATAACTTCACGCCAATTTACACGGGGCTGGCAGAGAGAAAAGTAATATTTATGGTTCATGATTTATTAGAAGTCGACGCTTGTAGAGAAACTTAAAAAGAAAATCCTTATGTAAATAGAAAATTCGATCCAAATCATTACAGGCAGTTTTTGAGATACACTACTATATATATATATATATATTAAGTATATATATAAGTAATAGGATATTACTTAGGTGGCAAATGAGGATGCCCCTCTCCGATATGACAGTGTTATTGTAGCTTATAGATGCTTGCAATATACCTTACTTGTACTTAGGTGTTTCCCGGGACTTTCGATTGCTGGTGTTCGCGAACTTAGATAGTTTTGAGACTCCGTCTATTGGATCACGTACCACGTCGGGGGACAAAATGAATTGAAAATTAATAGTGCGCGCCTGATGGGAAGCACCTCCCGTCTGTGGAAGTACCTCCACCTCACAGAAAACCGCAGCCAAATAACAAATCCCCGGAGGGTTAACACGTTTCTGCGTATGAGTGAGGTCCCACAGTAAACTCCCTAAGGAGTTGCTGAGTTAGTAGGAGAAATGGTATCGCGCGAGTAATACTTAATGTATTGTAAGCGTTCATAGGCTCCGGTAACCACTTTACATCAGGTGAGCCGTATACCTGTATAAATAAATATTGGTATGACCTGCCTCTCTTTGAAATGCTATGTTATCTTAAAATTGCTTCTACAAATAATCGAGAGTACTAACTATCTGTATTTCTCTTTTTAGAGAAAAGATGGCGTTCTTCACTCGCAGCAAAGTGACCATCCCGATCGTGCCCGGTGAAGAAGAAGAGATATCTGAAGACGACTGGGAAGACGAGTTGGAAGAGAGAAGAACCCCAGATGGGCGGTCTTCCAAGACCTCCTACGAGAGGCGAGAACAACGCTGCAACGATCGGCACAGCCAGACAAATTGCCAGAAAGAACCAGAATGTCAGGCCGCGTCAGACTGCATCGAAACTAAGGAAGATATAGTGGACTGCAAAAATCCTTGCCTCAACCCGGAGCCGTGCTACGAAAACTTATCCGCCACAAAACAAAACGACGTAACGCAAACAGAAGAAGTATCCAAGACTGAAGATATAAGGTATGACTTTGTTGTTGATAGGGTATTGGGAGTTCAGGTCTGAATGGTTTGAATGTTTGAGCTCGGAATAGCGATTCATCTCACAATGGCCCATACACGGCACCATTAAATGAATTTGCAAATATTTACTGTGATTATTATTGCCTACTGAGATTTTTGGATTGAAGACTGAAGTGAAAATGATTTTAAAACATATGTATTTTATCGGTATTATTGTCAGGACTCTAAGTTACGTACGTAATGTGCAAATAGAGTGCCATAAAGAGTCAAAATATTTGTTCATAAACAGAAAAAAACTTGCATACCATTTCGATCCCTATATCGTATTGTATGTACAAACATATTGTGCCTTAAAATTTTGGTGCCTCGAGAAATATGCGATGCCTGCAATCGTGCCATATTACGGCATAAAATGAAAGGGAAGGGAATACTTTAGGTACAAAGTAGTTGTATGGACAGTCACAAAACATATACCAAACAATTAATGTAATTAGAAAATAATGCAGTGGAGGGGCGGCCGTTTCAATTGTAAATAAATACGTAAATATACATAAGGCTTGCCCACCGGAACGGCCGCCCCGCGGTGTATAATATGAGATAATATAAAATGTAGCATCCACTGAGTAGTAGACTTGACTGGCCAAAAATGAAGCTTTGTAAATAAAGCGTTATTTATAGAGTCAATTTGTCGGTGAATGGCGCATTTCGAGTACCTGCCCTCAGTTTCATTCCTGCACGTGTCTAGAAAATGTCTAAAGTCAGTTTTTTGTTTACCGTAAGGAACCCCAGTAATCTAAGAGCAGGTTCTTTACGTCAGGAAACAAATAGGAATACCTCTAGTGAACTGTTACCATAAAGCTACCAAGTACTGCTAAGTCGATGAGTCTGATTCGTCTATCTAAATTTGATTTATTGCTCGAAACTTAAATAAGAGAGGTAGGGCGCATCAAAGCAGTACGACTGGGGAAGTAACTCCACCTCACAGAAAACCGCGGCCAAATAACTCCCTGGAGGGTTGTTGTGTTTCTGCGTGTGAGTGAGGTCACCAGTAAGCTACCATGAAGTTGCTGTGTTAGCAGCAGAGGTAGCATCACGCGAGTGATCCTTAATGTATTACCAGCGTTCGTAGGCTACGATAACCACTTTACATCAGGTGGATCGTATGCTTGTAAACCTCCCGACGTTGTATAAAAAAAAACAGATTTATTGGTCGTAGTTTATTTATGCAACGGAGTCGAAATGAAACGTTTTAGTCTTAATCTTCGTAATTCCTAAATACGTAAATGATAATAATTAAATCAACCAATTAGTAACATTTGAATTATTAAACTCTTGGTATAAAATTGAAGCTGATTGAGACATTTTCTAGATAGCCAAAATATATAAATGCGGGCGCAAACGTTACGTGCAATAGTGACGTACACAATGCGTACAATATCGATATTATCGAGATCTGAGCTCGTGTGGACGGTATACTATTTCGTTCTCGACATAGTATACCGTCGTATACTATGTCGTTAGTAAACACGTTACCATTTTGGTAACGCGGCTTGAAAACATGCTAGCTTTCAACGTTTTTGTTATCGATATAAAATTCTTTCGAAGTATACAAAGTGAATTTTTTATCCATGTCTTTAAGGGATTATATTGTTTCAATTTTACGAAAACATTGAAATCTATTTACAATTTGGCTTTTCATTTATACTGTTGGTTCTGCTGATAGCATTTTTATTGGAACTTTCAAATTAAATGTTGTTTGTGAAATTGGCGTAGTCATTCCTTAATATTCATATAGTGATTAAAAGTTCACTATGTGTTAGTACAATGGTCCAGTTAGCGTGTTTTCATTGTCATTTAAAAAATATTTTATTGTAATAACTGTTGTAAATTTTTGTATCATATTTTTTAATGTTATTCTAGATTTTAATGTTGTAAATAATCTGAATGTAACTTCAGCGAAAGAATTTGCATATCTGTTTTTCTGATTATTTTATTACAATTAGTAACTGTTAGCAATATTAGTCGATGTTAAGTATTTTTATAACAATTGATAGTCCCGTAATCGGCTTAGCTATGTAATATTACATTTTTGTAAAAAATGTATATTTTATATAAACATTTATGTTTTATAAATAATTTTGTAATTGTTACTGAGGTAAATTTGTATTTGCCAAATTAATATAAGTATTGTTTTAATTCTTCCATTCGAGAAAAAGGATTATTATATTTTGTAAAGATGCCAATATTGACGATATGAGGTTGATTATAAAAAGCGAAAATAAAAGTTATAAATTAATTTTTCTTTGTTTGATTTAAGCCAAAAACTGTACAATTATTGTACTGTACTACTACTATTCACACCTGAGTACTTATATTTGATTCTGATTGATATTCGAATGGAGTTGGAGACAAATAAAATGAGAATTTTATTTTCATACTGAGTATTTTTACCGGTTCCGCTGATTCGCTGGTTTCGCTGGATTCGCTGGTTTACTTCTGAAACAAAATAAAAATTTGATTGTAGATTTTTGCTATCGATAATTAAGTTAATTTACTACTCTATGGTTGCAAAATATATATCAATGCAGAGAACCAGCTATATGGTTAGGAATACATTGGGATTTACTATCGGATCACTAATCTTCCTCAACTCATTGCGTGTTACTCATTTCTGGAAACTATTTTTATAACATCTTTACATTTGCATCCATAGTGGGAACCTATTCAGATAATAGCTAAAGAATCAAAGAATTGTATCACAAGAGTGAGGACGTGACGCAACGCGCGCGGCGCAGAGCAAAGCGCCGCCACTTTGACATCATTTCGCTGAATCATATAGTTTTCTTTTAGTGTGGCTTTCCGTTTACCTGCAGACCGTGTCCGCGATACAGCCAGACCCATTTTTATACCGCTATGTTGGCACTAACCTTTGGATACTAGCAACGCCAGGATCGTCACTCGTGCGATAGTGACCCTGTAAAATCTCTACATCTTTTTCAAAGAACCTAATACTGTAGTTTTTTTGAAATTGAACCTTTTAGAAAACCTAGACAGATTATTCCACAATTTAAGAGTTCACAGAAGGAAAATTCTCTGGAACTGCACAGCACTCGACGTATGGAATGACTCCTCAGAACAACAGCGACTGTCATCTATCGACAACGGATGGAGCTGACATCTAAAGGTGGCCGCTGACAGTCTGTCCGCGACAATTCGCACTTGATTACTTATTTCCATACAATATCAGCCCGTAGAAGACCTGCGGTGTAAAGTAATACTGGTCTGCATTAACCCTTCGAAACCCGGGTAGTCGTATACGACCGCGAAATGTATGGGAAAACGTTTATAACGAGTTCTGACTGCTCAAATCAACTGATTTAAATGCATTACGCATTTTCATGTTATCAGTTGAATTCGCGGCGTGAAAGTTTACAATGAAAAATAATCAAATGATTGTTCCTTTATTTAGCCTTACATTTCATTAAAAATAAAAACAATATATGGAAAAATTATTACAATACGTCAAAAACTTTTTATAAACATTGAATTACCTGGAAAAGTTTACAAGGGCTCACGTGTGTGAAGTTGACAAAAAATTATTAACATTTAATATTTTGTCAACATGACACAGAGATTTTTGCGCATGCTACTGTAGCGAAACTTGTAATACTTTTTCATTGGATATGGAAAAGATTTACCTAAACCTCTATATAGAATGCATCCACCGAATCTAAGGTGTGTAATAATTTTCTTTAATAAACTATCGCAATTAGGTTGTCAGTCTATTAATAAAAATCATATTATGACTCATATTAGTTTCTAACTAAATCATGGGTGGTACGACCCGGAAAAATTGACGCGCGCGCCTTTATAAAATATAGAAGCCCATTTAAGGAGAAGAATGAACACTACATCAAACGAACTGTTACCTGATCGAATTTCATGATCATAGCTTTAAAAGTAATTCGTATTTTGTGATTAATGATTCACCGAGTAATATTTTAGTGAAAGAAAGAACTATGAAAATTTAATAATTCATTACAAGTTTAATAATATTTTAGATACTACATCATAATGACAAGTAATAAAGTGGTAGCTTTTCTATTGTACTGCCTGTGCTTAAAAATATAAGTGTTGATAGTGGGAGAAAACCGAGAAGTGATTTAGTAAATCTGTACGAGTATCGTACATTATTAGTTGTAATATTTATGCTGACGCGTAATATTTCAATACTTTTGCATTTTATTATACGTTGCGACTTCAGTGCAATAAAGACGTGCATCAAGGACAGTCGTTTGACATTTTCGCCTACCTGACATCATTTGACAAATACATGTTTTTGGGCAAAGTGCAGCCCTTTACATTGGTCCTTCGAGTTACTTTGGTGTTCTCATAGTTTTGGTGCGGCTAGCGTATCGGCTTGGTTGGCCTTCCAGAAGCGGAAATCACCAACTGAGTTGAGACAAACGACAAGGTCGTATCGAATTCTGTGGGTGCACTAAGGAATCAGCCTGGACATACAACGTCTGGAAGGATTGCAGTGACAGTAAATCAGTGACATTTTATTAAGCAAAAATATTGACAAAGTGCAGTGACAATTTATTGACATTAACCTTGTGGAAGTGCATATATTATTTCACCAGGTAATTTGACACTTATTCAAGTACAAAAATGACAGCATTTGACAACCTCCTTGTTCGTCAGAAGGAGATCATTTCAACAATTCAGCAAATCCAAATTAATTTCAAAAAAGATTCGGCAAGTAGAAAAACTGCAGACTACATCGCTAAGCGTTTGGAAAGTCTTGACAACCTGTGGGCGGAATTTGAACAAAATCATTCGGAACTTGTGACATCTCCTGACCAATCTCAGGATTATTTCTACAAAAATATATTTAATGACACTAGGTCATTATATCATAAACTGCGTGACATGCTGGTGAGCCATCCGATGCCTTCGGGATCAGCTCATGTTCAGCAAGAAACTGACAAGGATGATGTGATAACAGCAATGTTTAACGAACAAAAAACCAATTTTCGTGCATT
This sequence comes from Pyralis farinalis, assembly GCA_947507595.1. Taxonomy (NCBI): domain Eukaryota; kingdom Metazoa; phylum Arthropoda; class Insecta; order Lepidoptera; family Pyralidae; genus Pyralis; species Pyralis farinalis. Next base: position 8,558,708 of record OX382258.1, on the reverse strand, counting down.
ACGTCGAGTGATAAACAGCATTGACATTGCAGCGATAACAGCAAAGTGGGAGCTAGAGGATGAGTTACGTAATTTGCAGTCACGCTGGAATAATATTGACACCTTACATTGGAAAATTGACAACATTGTGCAAGGGAAAGATATGACATATGAGGAACAATACACCGAAAATGAAATATTATTTAAAACAATAAAACGAAAACTTCATAATAAAATTTCATCCACGACGCATTTATTTGAAAGCACTCAGAAGATACACATTCCACCCTTTCATGGGGATGATTATATGCAATGGCCAACGTTTATGGACCTATATAAAAGCAGCATACATGACAATATAACCTTGACAAAAGCACAAAAAATGCAGCATCTAAAAAGCAAGTTGAAAGGCGAAGCTCAACGTCTTATACAGCATCTACACATTTCTTCTGACAATTACGACACTGCTTGGGAAATCCTATGTCATCGTTATCATAACCATCAGGCTTTGTTTACCAACCATATTGAGATCCTTTTAAACCAACCCACCGTGCAAAAACAAACTTCACGTGAGCTCAAGAAACTACATGACACTACGATGGAGGCCATCCACGCTATACATAATTTGGGAATTGATACATCCACGTGGGATCCCCTGCTCGTCCATCTCTTGGTGAAAAAATTAGATCCTATTACGCGATGTGATTACAAGGAAGTCCGGAAGGCACCGCGTGAACTCCCTACTTTGGACGAATTCATTCAGTTTATAGAAATGAAATTCACTGCTCTTGAACCATTATCCAAACGGGACAAAGATGACAACGTGACATCACCTAAACAATCAGCTGTGAACAGAATTCAACAAAGGCCTATGTTTGGAAGAACGTCCTACAATAATTTTAATAATTTAGTACGTTGCGTAATTTGCAATACCTCTAGTCACGCCATATTTCAATGCAGGAAATTTGAAGCGATGACGGCTGACATGAAACTAAAATCCCTTGCCGACAATCGTATATGCAAAAACTGTCTTTATGTGCATGAGCGACAGATCTGCAATTCAAACAAAAGGTGCAAAATTTGCGGCGATGGTCATAACACATTATTGCATTCTGCAATTGCGCAATCCCGACAGCTACAAGGAAAATCGAAAAGTTCTAATCATGTGACAAGTGATGACGAAGAAATTTTGCTACCTACTGTGCTGATAAAAGTTAGAGCTAATAACAATACCTACATTACATTGAGAGCACTGTTAGACCAAGGGTCTCAAATCACTCTTATTACAGAAAACGCTGCACAGCGCCTAGGCCTTCCTCGACATCATCTCAATGCATCCATTTCCGGGGTGGGTTCAAGCTCGAAAAAGGGTAAAGGCAAGATAGAGTTACACTGCCAATCAATCCATGATGACTTCTGTTTCAGCGCGGAAGCTGTAGTCATGTCAAAATTGATAAATAAATTGCCAACAATTTCTATACAAAGAAATAACCATTCTCATTTACAAAATATTCAACTTGCGGATACTGAGTTTCATATTTCACAGCCCATTGACATACTACTTGATGCAAATGTTTATTCGAAAATAATATTGAATGGGCTTATTAAGGGATCAGAGCGACAACCTATTGCTCAACAAACAAAATTGGGCTGGATAGTTTCGGGAACCATTAAAACATTGAACTGCAATGTCGTCATAAATAACATACAAGACATTGCACAATACTGGGAGATGGAAGATATACCATCTGAATCCACTTCACTGACACAACGGGAACAGTTCTGCGAAGAAATATTTACCACTACAACCAAAAGACTGTCCAATGGCCAGTATCAAGTTCGATTACCCATGAAGGTAAACTTTGACAAACAACTGGGTCATTCCAAACCACGCGCCGCAGCTCAATGTCTGCAACTAGAGAGGCGCTTGACAAAAGATGCCAAGCTCTATGACAGTTACAAAAACTTCATGGATGAGTATTTGACATTAGGTCACATGAAGGAATGCACTACGAAGCAGCAGCCTATGTGTTATTTGCCACATCATGCAGTACACAAAGAAGATTCGACTACCACTAAGATGCGCATTGTTTTCAATGCATCTGCGCCAACAACCACAGGATACTCCTTAAATGACCTCATGGAGTGTGGTCCAAAATTGCAGCAAGATATCCAAGTATTATTACTCAGATGGAGAACAAAGCAGTTTGTGTATACAGCTGATTGTGAAAAAATGTATAGATGCATCCTAATCGCTGACGATCAACAACATCTTCAGAAAATTCTATGGAGACAGCAACCCCAAGATTTTTTGAAAGAATATCAGTTATGCACTATAACATATGGCATGAAGGCCGCTCCATATTTAGCTATGCGCACCATGAAGCAACTAGCTGTGGATGATGCAGGGAAGTATCCTCGTGCAGCTGAAGTACTCACAAAAGACTTCTACGTCGATGACCTCCTCAGCGGAAGTAACTCCATCGAAGAGGCAAAGATCATTCAGACTCAGCTCATTCAAATGCTAAAGGGTGCTGGCTTCAATTTGAGAAAGTGGGCTAGTAACACCCCCGAATTATTGACAGATTTATCACCGCAACAAATAAATCCATCTGTTATCAACCTTCGATTAAGCGATTCTACAAAGGCGCTCGGATTACACTGGAATCCAACAACTGACACCTTTACCTTTTCGCACAAAAATAAAAGCTGTAAGCAAATATCTCGAATAAGTAAACGTCAACTTCTCTCAGAAATAACATCGCTGTACGATCCGCTAGGATGGTTGGCGCCAATAACAATTAAGGCAAAATTGTTATTTCAACAAGTGTGGCTCGAAAACATGAGTTGGGATGACGAAGTATCCACTGACATTCAAGAACAATGGTTCCAAATCAGAGAAGACTTGCGGAACATTGATAAAATAAAAATTGCAAGATGGCTAGGAGATGACAAATCCCATCCGGAGCTACACGGCTTTAGCGATGCATCTGAAAGGGCATACGCTTGCATTATTTACTGAAAAACAATTAATAACAATGGTATGCCACTTATTAACATTATTGCTGCAAAAACAAAGCTCGCACCTCGGGCAAAAACGCTGACATTGCCACGTTTGGAATTATGTGGAGCTGTCTTACTCTCAAGACTTATGAATAAAATAATTGACGTTATGCCGAACGGAAAATGCATCCCTGTGTACGGGTGGACCGATTCTCTCGTGGTATTGGGTTGGCTTCAAGGAGAACCATCACGCTGGAAGGTTTTTGTTGCAAATCGAATAAAGGAAATTGTTGACACTATTGCACCGTCGTGTTGGAGACACGTATCTTCAGCAGAGAACGCTGCCGATTGCGCGACGCGAGGATTGACTACATCGCAGTTACTGCAACATAAGCTGTGGTGGGAAGGTCCAGCATGCATCAAAAATGTCACCCCTGAAAACGCTGAGAAGATTGACATACCACAAATTGAGATGAAGAAGTCGCATCAAATATGCGCCACACAGATAGTGACAACCAATTTTATAGAAGAAATTTTAAACAAACACAGCTCCATGACTCGCGCTATTCGAATAATATGCTACATGACACGCTTTATTAAAAATGTATGCAATAAAATAAACAAAAGGAAAAAAGGCAGCGTACACACTGACCTCGATATTCCAATCTATGACAGCTATTTATCATGTAAGGAAATTGAAGATGCATATTTACTTGCCATAAAGATGACACAACTTCTGGAATTCCAGAAAGAAATTGACATGTTAAAACAGAAGGGGAGAGTAGCACCTCAAAGTAAAATATTTAAACTTAACCCCTACTTGGATGACAAGAACATACTAAGAGTTGGTGGAAGGCTGCAGTACTCTGACTTGACGAATGATGCAAAACATCCAACTATTATTCCAAAAAAATCACGGTTGACAGAATTATTAATACAGCAAGCGCATTTGACAACGCTCCATGGTGGACCTAGCCTTACTTTGGCACTCTTGCGTCAAAGATATTGGATACTCGGCGGAAATAAAACAATTAAAAGCCTTCTTCGTCATTGCATTACATGTTTTCGATTCAAGAAACACAATCCAAGTCAAATTATGGCAAACCTACCGAAACCGCGTGTAACACCATCAAGGCCTTTCACGCACACAGGGATAGACTTTACTGGCCACGTGGAGCTGAAAGCAAACAAAGGTCGAGGAATAAAAACCACAAAGGGGTACATTGCTATCTTCGTGTGCTTCGCAACAAAAGCGGTGCACCTGGAACTTGTGTCAGACTTGAGTTCTTCCACGTTTCTGGCTGCACTGAAGAGGATGTGTGCACGAAGAGGAACTCCCAAGCATATCTACAGCGACAATGGCACCAACTTTGTGGGAGCAGCTCGTATTCTGAAAAAAGAATATGCAGAATTACAATCAATTATTAACAAAGAGCTGTTGCATATAGTGAATGAACTCGGAATTACCTGGCATTTTAATGTTCCGGCGTTTCCTTCTGGAGGCGGTTTATGGGAAGCTGCCGTTGCAAGATCTAAATTTCATCTGAAACGTGTGATTGGTGAGCAAAGGCTTACCTTTGAAGAGTTTATCACGCTACTTACCCAAGTCGAGGCATGCCTCAACTCCAGGCCGCTGTACGCCTTGACAGAAGATCCTGAAATTGAATTTTTGACACCTGGTCACTTTTTGATCGGAAGCTCTCTGCTCTCTCCACCTGTAACAGAAAATAATCCGATGCATACTCACACTAGATGGCAGTTGGTAGAGAAAATGCAACAAGATTTCTGGAAGAGATGGTCAAATGACTATTTACAACAACTGCAGAAAAGAAGTAAATGGCATCACCCTACAGAGAACTTGAAGAAAGATGACATCGTGCTCATAAAGGACGAAAACTTACCGCCTGCGAAATGGGCACTGGGAAAGGTCATAGAAACTCATCCTGGCCTTGATGGATACGTCCGGGCTGTGACACTGAAAACTAAAATGGGAGAAATGAAACGCCCTACCCTGAAACTGGCGCGCCTGCCGCTGGTTGACAAATCCGATGACACCTGCAAATTTCCTGAAACAAAGCCACACATTATTGATGAATCTCCGGATAAAAACGTTGACACCCACAACCGACAAAGAACAAGTCGAAGACCTCGCAAACTCAAACGCAACTTTCTCGTGTGCACACTTTTGGCTCTAATGACAATGCTCACTCCTACTATGCAGCAAGAAGCGATGATAAATTTGCACACCTTGCAAAACAATAATACACTCTATTTTGACAAAGTGTCTGACGACGTTAAGATTATTCAAGATCAGTGGAAATTACTCATTTACTACAACATGACATCTTACTGGGAAAACATGAATAGCATTGAAACGTACGTTCAGCTGGTCTCCCAACTATGCAACCATGACACTGTCTGTACACCCATCGTTATGCAATTCGAGCACGAATTAAACGAAATACGTCACTATAATGACGTGTTGTTATACAACAAACGAATGGGAAACAGTCACCGCCGTAGAAGAGGCTTAATTAATGCTATCGGAAACGTCGCTAGCGCTCTGTTTGGGGTACTAGATGACAAATTTGCTGACAGATACGAACATGACATAGAAACAGTGAAACAACGAGAAGATCATTTATTTACTTTATTGCAAAATCAAACTTCAGAAAATTATATTCTAAAAAGAAACTAAAAAGGTTATGAATAAACAGTTTGCTGCTATCAATTATAATATAAATGCGATGTCTGCAGAAATGAGTCGCATTACAAATATGACAAGAAATGCATTGCAATCTTTCTACATCGTTACATCTTTGGTCACCGCAGATGTTGTCATTTCCAACTTTCGCAGGATACAAGAATCCCTGATTGACACAGTAACTGATATTTATCATGGCAGATTAAATGTGCATTTATTGTCACCGGAACAATTACAAATGCAACTCAACTTTATATCAGGACATCTACAGGATGATGTAATTCTTCCATCCGACAGTATACAAATATTATATGGATTATTGCGTATAAGAGCAAAGGTGACAAAAAGGTTTCTCATAATGGAAACTAAGATACCATTGGTGAGCAGAGATCAATTTGAATTGGCCAACATAATTGGTATCCCCCAAAAGGTTGGGTTTAATACAGTCTACACCTCACCGGAGTCAGACTATCTCGCCATTGACATGAAAAAGGATGCTGCAATCCCAATGACAGAAAATGATGTTCAATCTTGCATTCACTTAACTAAACAACAATTACTGTGTCCGTTGAATCATCCTATATATTCATTAGCAATTGGCGAGTCCATTTGCAACTTGAGACTGCAGATAAGCAACAATAACAAACCATTCTGTCGGATTGAAACAAAGCCGTGCACCGACAGATGGATCAAGTTACATGCGCCGGACACCTGGCTGTACTACTGTTGTGCTGAGTGTGCAGTTCGCGTGCTCTGCGAGTCTGAAGTGATAACAAAACAGCTGAGCAACACCGGACTCCTCACTCTCAACCAAGGCTGCACATTAAAGGGAAATTCGTTTATCATCCATACTCAACATGAATATACAAATCATATTTATATACAACAAAACCTGCACATAACTACTCCCAAATTATCAGCATTGAATGACATAATGAACACATCGTTACCAAATATAGACAAGTTGGAAGATCACAGTCAAGAATTTGTAAGCATTCAACAGAAAATTGACATTCTTAAAACCCAGAAACTGGAAGAATTTCACGGATATGACAATGGTCATTACACCATCACATATGTGATATTGGCACTGACAACCATAGCTGTCCTGACACTTATTATTATCCAAGTGAGAAGACCATTTAAAAGGGAGACTTAGGGATAGCGGGTTGAAACCTGAACCAGTAGACATTAAGGAAACTACTTTCATTAATATGGAACGTGGAGAAACCTACACATCGACGTCATCGCTACCCTCCGCGCGCCGAATACCCTCTGCACTACGTGGCTCCGTGACAAGTGTTGACACCGCTACTTCTCCTATGGCCGACCGTAAAATTACATTTAATCTCAATAGTGAGATAGTCTAATATTGTACATTTATTGTGTGAGAATATGTTTTGTACTTTACTTATTTTGCATTAATTAATGTTTTGTTGGCTTTGTTTACATTTTATCTTCAGTGAGATGCTTTTCTGTGAGTTGCCAATATGTACGAGTATCGTACATTATTAGTTGTAATATTTATGCTGACGCGTAATATTTCAATACTTTTGCATTTTATTATACGTTGCGACTTCAGTGCAATAAAGACGTGCAACAAGGACAGTCGTTTGACATTTTCGCCTACCTGACATCATTGACAAATACATGTTTTTGGGCATAGTGCAGCCCTTTACAAATCACTTTATAAGTAGCTAGTCCTCTCTTTCGAATTAAACCACAGCTGCCTTGGAACTCACAACGAATTATACAGAAGAAATTTGTAGGAGTTGGTAGGACGCATCAAAGAAGTCCGTCTGGGGAAGTACCTCCGCCAGAAAACCGCAGCCAAACTAATAAGCCTAGAGGATTGCTGTGTTCCTGCGTGTGAGTGAGGTCACCAGTAAGCTCCTAAGGGGATACTGTGTTAGCAACAGAGAAGGCATCGCGCGAGTGATACTTAATGTATTGTAAGCGTTTATAGGCTTAACATCAGGTGGGCCGTATGCTTGTATACCTCCCGACGTAGTATAAAAAAAGTGAGGTGTACAGCTAAGAGCACATCACACTTTTCACAATGGAAACTGAAATGTAACTGTTACTATGTAATATAATAATAACGATACTATTATTGTCGCGCTTGGCGTGCACTTAGTTGTACAAGGATCGATTCTTTTATGTACACGTCACTCGCCCATTTGACCAAAGGTACATTGATAGATAATAATTTATATATTATATATATATATTTAGTGTATATATATATATTTATATATATATATATATATATATATATATATATATATATATATATATATATATATAACGCTCGTGGGTTCGATTCCCACACAAGGCAGACATTTGTGTGCATGAACATGTTTGTTTGTCTTGGTCTGGATGTTTTAAGAGAGGCAGGGCGCATCAAAGCAGCCCGTCTGGGGAAGTACCTCCACCTCACAGAAAACCGCAGCCAAATAACAACTCCCTAGAGGGATGTTGTGTTCCTGCGTGTGAGTGAGGTCACCAGTCACAAGCTCCCAAGGAGTTGCTGTGTAGGCAGCAGAGGAGGCATCACGCGAGTGATACTTAATATATCTCAAGCGTTAATAGGCTACGATACCCGCTTTAAATCAGGTGGGCCGTATGCTTATATACCTCCCGACGTAGTATAAAAAAAATGCGGCGTAATAAATGAATATAAATTAGATAGCTATAGCTAAACGTTTAAGCTATACTATCTATCTATCTATCTACACACATCAAAAGTGTCTAGGGATCAACATATATTTTTGCAATAACTTTTCTCCTGATTGATATTAATTAAAATTTTCTTTAAGGATTCATCAAATAAAGTGTTTTCGTTTGTCTACAGTAACGATAAACCAAGTCACCTTTGCATTAATAAAGAAATTTGCCATTTTCATAATAAAGGGATTTTTGACATTTGGCATTGAAGACATTATTAGTGCTACTGTTTCCCTACTACTGATTAAAACCAACGTTATTATGGAGCGGCGACGTCATTTAAGCAGGGAAGAAATGCTCAGAGCCGTGGGAATGATAGAAGCTGGTTCCCGGCAACGTACTGTGGCTTTAGCTCTGAATACAAGTCAGAGTGTTATCAGTCGACTTTGGACACGTTACCGAAGCACTGGTACCATGGCTGAGCGCCATGGAGGACGGTATCGCTGCACCACACGGAGACAAGACCGATACATTCAAATCACAACTCGAAGAGCTCCAACAATAACCGCCATGATGTTAGCCGTGACGCTTCATCACTCTTCAGGGAACTTAATTAGCGACCAAACAGTCAGAAACCGCTTGCATGAAGTGAACCTTCATTCCCGAAGACCGCTAAGGGTACCACCTATAGCAATGCACAATCGTAGGATTCGATATCAATGGGCTCTTGAACACAGAAATTGGGCAGAAGAACAATGGCGTTTCGTGTGCTTTTCTGATGAGTCTCGTTTTGGTATGAGACCGGATACAAGACGTATACGACACTGGAGAACCCCTGGACGCCAACAGCGATTAAAATCCTGCCAGGAAGTCCATCCTTATAGTGGTGGAACCATCATGGTATGGGCGGGTATTTGGATCGGCGGAAGAACTGAGTTGATTTGGATCAGAGGCAACCTCAACGCTCAAATTTATGCTGAGACGATTGTATCAGACGTCATCGTTCCTCTACAAGTGCAAATTGGTCCCTTATTTCAGTTAATGCATGATAATGCACGACCGCACACCGCAAGAGTTGTAAGACAGACTCTCGCCGCAGCTAACATCAATGTCATGCCCTGGCCTGCTCAGTCGCCAGACTTGAACCCGATTGAGCATGCATGGGATATGCTACAGAGAAGAGCTCTGCCGAATATGGAGGGTATCCGGTCGCAAGAAGACCTTTTTTTGTTGTTGCAACGAACATGGGCGGCCATTCCACAGCGTGATTTGGATGAACTCATTTTGAGTATGCCAAACCGATGTTCTTGTGTTGTTAGAGTTCGCGGTAGAAACACGGATTATTAATTGTTTAAGTTACCCAATAAAATTTTAAAGAAAACTGTTATTTCAGTCTTTTTTTCGAACTTTAATGTTAGTGGTTCAAATGTCAAAAATCCCTTTATTATGAAAATGGCAAATTTCTTTATTAATGCAAAGGTGACTTGGTTTATCGTTACTGTAGACAAACGAAAACACTTTATTTGATGAATCCTTAAAGAAAATTTTAATTAATATCAATCAGGAGAAAAGTTATTGCAAAAATATATGTTGATCCCTAGACACTTTTGATGTGTGTATATCTTCACGCCAAATCCCTTACGTTTAAGCTATACCTTTCTACTTTATACACAAAACGGAAGTCTTCTTCTTCTTAGCGTTGTTCCGTTTCTCCATCCATTAGGATTCGGGGTCCGTTACTTAAACCTAAGGATTTGACGATGATATTGATTTTTACATGGAACTGCCGTCAAACCTCCGCAACCCAGAGGGAAAACCAGATCATGACGCGCGGGTTTCCTCACGATGTTTTGCCTTTACACACTTCGCATGTGATAATTACAAATATTCAACTAGTTTGGCCATAAATACTGTTGTACATTGAAACTTCTCTTTTTTCAACACTTTAACTACATATTTTGAATTTGGAAAGCGTTTTTTATGTTAAAGTTTTTAAGTGTTTCGATCTCCCGCCGGTTTACATATGTTTTCGTGTTTATTATCAAATTACAGTATGAAATGGGTTGTTAAAGAAAATACGATTGCAGTGATTGATTTGCACAAAGTGGGCACTAAGCCGTCGGTCATATTCAAGACACTTCAAAAGCTTGGTATCAGCCGTATGTTTGTATATCGTACTATCGACAGATATACCAACTCTTCCTCTGTTGAAGACCATAAAAGATCGGGGCGATCGCGTGCTGTTAGAAGTACAAAGGTTGTTAATGTCAGAATTCACCGAAATTAGGAAACAAAAAAAATTATCGCGAGTAATGAAGATTCCTGCTAGGACTCTGTCGTGTATAATAAAACAAGACTTGAAGCTCGGCGCTTATCTGATATACAGGACATGCCCTAAATCAATCCCTACAGTTGAAGAGAGTGGATCGATCAAAACGCCTTCCGTCCGGATACGCAGGTGAAAGGCACAAAGTTGGTACTCTTGAACGTGTGGGATTCCTCACAAGGTTTTTCTTCACCGCCGAGCAAGAGATAAATATATACATAAATCCGAAAACACGAATTTAGTGATTCATGCCCCCGTCAGGATTCGAACTGGGGACCAGGCGGTCAATAAGCCGATTCCTTATCCACTGGGCTATCACTGCTCTTAAGACACACACCAACCGAAGTCTGAAAATATGCTGCAGAATTTAAAACATCTTTATCTGCTCAATATTAACTTTTTTATACAACGTCGGGAGGCATACAAGCATGCGACCCACCTGATGTGAAGTGGTTACCGTAGCTTACGACTTGCGATGCATGATGTATCGCTCGTGCGTTGCTACCTCTGCTACTAAGACGGCATCTCATTCGGAGTTTACCGGTAACCTTACTCACTCGCAAGAACACAATAAGCCTCCACTAGTTGTTATATTCCCAATCGAGATGTGTCCTGTTTTTCTTTGCTAACGACAGTCACTTAATGAAACACACGGAGTAACTCGAGATCATTAAACCAATCTATAGACAGACTGCTTTCGACGCTGCTTAAATTTGCTTGCTTAAGTTGGAGATACTACCTCTATCGGGCTGCTTTTATGTGCCCTACATCTCTTAAAACGCCCTTGTTCTAGCTTATTTGAGGTCGGTGTAGTTTGTTTTTGTCTTCCATTCACCACTGTCAGACGTAATCAACTCATCCATTCTGTTCTTTCATCTTTTACGCTATTCAATACTTTTTCATAAATGAAAACGCTATGACAAAATATTTGTAAAGTCATACCAAAGTGGGGTCACTGCGTCATATATATGTATATATTATGTAACAAACAACCTACTGGCCCTTAATGGTGGGTATTGTGAGGTAAGGCCGCAGCACGCGAGGAGCCAATCCCACAATCTGGCCTCACCATCGCTTAGATTATACTTGAAATAACGACGTAATGGCTATACGCTTCAATATGGTGCACACTTCAGGCTTTATTTAGCTCATGTTTTATTTTATCGTTGTTTGATTGGCCACAAATACTACTTCGCCATTAAGAATTCTATTTCTGGGACAAGAATATGACTGGGGAAGTACGTACGTACGTACACCTCGCAGAAAATCGCAGCCAAATAACAACTCGTGAATAAATTTTAGGGTTCCGTACCCAAAGGGTAAAACGGAACCCTATTACTGAGGCTCCGCTGTCCGTCCGTCCGTCCGTCTGTCACCACGCTGTATCTCATGAACCGTGATAGTTAGACAGTTGAAATGTTCACAGGTGATGTATTTCTGTTGCCGCTATAACAACAAATACTAAAAAATAGAATAAAATAAATATTTAAGGGGGCTCCCATACAACAAACGTGATTTTTTTGCTCATTTTTGCTCGATATTGATAACGGCAACAGGTAGACGCTTGAAATATTCACAGAATATTTAGTTATATATTCACTTTAAGAATAAATAATTAAATTAAAATAAAACAAATATTTAAGGGGGGTTCCCATACAACAAACGTTTTTTTTGCCGTTTTTATAGATAATGGTACGGAACCCTTCGTGTGCGAGTCCGATTCGCACTTGGCCGATTTTTGTGTTCCTGCGAGTGATGTTATCAGTAAGCAGTTGCTGTGTTTGTAGTAGGGGTGGCAATCTGTGAGCGACATCTTCTGTATTGCAAACCTATGAAAGGCTACGGTAATCACTTTCTTTACATTAGATGGGCAGTATGTTTATGTGCCTCCCGACGCTGTATGCAAACATCACAAAAATATTTATAATTGCTATTTCAGTCCCAGTCGATCTGTGCCCTACCTCTCTTATAAATAAAAGTAAGCTATGTCCGATGGCTCGGTGTACTTATAAGTTGTCGTATTGCAAAATTTCATCAAAACACTTTCAGTAGCTTTTGACAAAACATTTTTAATCCACTGTTCCAGCTTCACATTGTTTAAGGTTCTCAGATTTTTCAGGAACAAATATTTCCTAGTTTTATGGATTTTTTCATCCCGATTCTTATTTAATAGGCGGTGTGCGGTATGCTTGTTAGTTATACTGATGCTGGGCCACATCATGGGTGGCTTGTTTTATCATAGACACATGGTCAGGGCTTTGCAGACTACGCGTCTTAAGGCAACGAAACTCTAATGTGTGTTTTATAGTCATGTACGAGTAGTCTAGTGTGAGCCAGATTTAGAAAAAAAAAACGAATATGAAGTTTCATTTCAGTATCGGATGTAAAGTCTACGATCTCTAAATATTTTTTACCAATTCATAGTTTTGTTTAGTTTTTCTGGTCTGGCCTCGCATTTCATAACCGGTAAAGTAAGTAAAGAAATTAGGAAAGTCCCTATGACCCCCTCTGATTCTCATCATCATATCAGACAGATGGGGACATATTGTTATAATGTCATCAGTCGCAAAGTAATATACTCGTAATTGCAAAGTGATAACGCAGCTGTTTAAGAGCTATTGAGCTGATGCATTTGTTTTGCACTTACACTCAAATCACAAAACATTGTTTTTTATACAACATCGGGAGGCATACAAGCATACGATCCGCCTGATGTAAAGCGGTTACCGTAGCCTATGAACACTTGCAATACACTAAACATCACTCGCGCGATAACACAGCTACTCCTTAGGAGCTTACTGGTGACCTCACTCACACGCAGGAACACGACAACCCTCTAGGGAGTTGCTATTTAACAGTTTACTGTGAGGTGGAGGTACTTCCCCAGACGGGCTGCTTTGATGCGCCTTACCTCACTTAAAACATCCAGACCAAGACAAACAGACATGTTCATGTTCAAAACATAGACTCATTTTGTAAAAAGAGTGATACTCATAGCATAAATACTAGATATAAGCATAATCTTGTGTTACATGCAAGCCGTCTCCACTAAATAAGTAATTCTTTTATGGGGCAATGTATACGGTTCTATAACAAACTTCCCAGCAATATAAGAGAATTGTCAATAAACAAATTTGAAACTACTATTAAAGCCAAATTGTGTAGCAGGGCATATTATAAAGTATCTGACTATATTAATGATAAAAATGCCTGGGAGTGAGTCGATCCAATTATAATGTAATTAATAAAATATGTAAATTTGTTTGGACACCAAAAGAGGGATGCCTGAGTTTTTTGGCAGTATTTTTATCAGTGCTCACCTAGTCATAAACTGCACGGTAGGGAAAAAAATTGTGACGATTCCAAACAAATGTAGCCATTTTTACAGAATAAAAAGATTTTGATTTTGACTTTGACTTGACATGCACACAAATGTTTGTCTTGTGTGGGTATCGAACCCACAAGCGTTGGTGTCAAAGTCACGTCATTCACGACTGCACCACCGAGCTCGTTCATAGGCATTACATCAGGTGAGCCGTATGCTTGTATGCCTTCCAATGATCTATATAAAAAAATATATACATATAATCCATACTTAGTCAGCTCCACCGAATAAAAGCGTAAAAGGTGTCAATGCTCTCTTTAATAGGTGAAAAAATTACTATCGTATCGGTTGGTTGCTTCGAAATGTCATTCTTACTTCAGATTTTTTCCGGCCAATAACAGTTTTTGGTAAAAAAAAGATAATTCGTACCTACTAATAGTTTAAAATCGTTGCGATCTACGTCTAGCCATAGTGTTGTTACTATCAGCAGGTCAGTCAATCACCCTAGATTGTCATACCGCTAGGTCGCGCAGCCTCTTCGACCATGGATTATTGACAGATATTTGTGATAGACGACTAGATAGAGAAGATATTATTTGCTCGGTGGCGAAGGAAAACATCCTGAGGAAACTTCCAAAAAATTATATTTCGAAAGACGTGGGAAAGAGCTAAGAAATGTCTAGTTTAACCTCTGGGTTGTGGAGTAAAGACTGTATGTGCGCCAAATACTCAGGCTTAGGTAGCGGACCCCGCCAATTCCAAACAATTAGGAAACGTGATAACGCTAATAAGAAGAAGAGAAAACTAGATAGATCAGTGATAGCTCAGTGGATAGAGAACCAGGCCATTGAACACGGTCCCTGGTTCGATGTTGGCGTACTACTAGGTTCGTCTCTTCGGATTTATATACATACTGCCCAGCTCTGTGATACGACGCCTGGTGCCGTTATTGCTCAGTCTGGGTGCAGCTGATCTAGAAGCAGAATATCGCTCCGCTTGCTCAATTCTTCTAAGCACCGCATGAGGAATGAGCGTTATTACTTCTCTGCGAAAGAATAGATTTGCGTTGTCCGGGCATTTCAAAATCTGCCAAATAATAGCAAATCATACAAATTACATTGGTCCAAGTTATTTGTATATTGTATATGTATGATATAACCTATGAACAATTTATTTACAGTAAGCACCTGTACTACAACAAAACACAAAACCAAAATTCATATATTTTTTTGACGCTGACTATGTAGTAGGCCCCTGTAGGTCGTTACTACATCACCGGGAATGATACTAAAAAAAAAATCGTGGCCGTCACGGGACACCCGGCAGATGTGAAAAATATTAATAAATATACAAATTTTTAATAAATAAAAATCAAAACCATCGCATAGATAGTAAACAGCTCATGCAGAGATGCAACGCTGTCTCTATGTATGCTCTATGTATGCGCATACACACACGCACGGGATTCGAAAGAGGCGCCGTAGAGGGGGCATGACGGTATGAGTGAGCGTCATGCCATTTGCCGTCACGCCAAGGCGCGCCAATAGATGTTTCACATCAATAAGATCATTCTTGGCAAGAAAATAAAATAACTTGACTTAGGAAACTTAATGCACACCATAAAACGCCATCTAGTGACAGAGCGAGAGAACCAAACTCTGACTGTTTAACCAGAAGGAACGACAGACGTTATCGGAATCTTGTAAAAAGTGTCTACTAGTCGGGAGATTTAAATAAAAAAAAAACTTTTTTTTAATTGGAAATTGCACTAAAACTCTATTTCACGAACTTTAAGGAAACTCCTTTAAATACACAGTTCCTGTACGGTACAACTGTTATGCTATTCCATAGAAACCTTGCATATTTCCGGGATAAAAAGTAGCCTATGTCATTCTCTGACCCCTAAACTATCACTATGCAAAAAAGCATGCCGATCCCTTGCTTTTTGAAAAATTAAGCCAAATCTATCCCCCGGGAATCGAACATTTTTCTGGGATAAAAAGTAGTTTGTTTGTTTGTTTGTAGAACTTTATTGTTATAAATGTTTACATTCGTAAAATATTGGAATTTGATTTGCAAAGGCGGGCTTATTCCTTCGAGGAATCTCTTCCAGCCAACCAATGCTTTTGAGTTCCTGAGTGGAATAATGTATGGTGGTATAGTAGTATATAGATACTATGTGCTTATTGTAGAAAATAATCTATCTTTATGCCAAAGTTCATCCAGATCCGTTCAACGGTTCTGGCGTGATTGAAAACAAACATTTATCCATTCAAACTTTCGCATTTGTAATTGTCACACGCTCAGCGATGATGGAAAACATCGAGAGGAAACTTACATGTCCTACGAAAGGTCTCGTTTTCCGTCTGGTATGTGAAGGTCTGACAGCAGTCGCCATGTAAAATCAGTAGGCCGATTCTACTAAAAAACTGCAACTGCACTGCAGCGCGGCGTATGTCAAAATGCGTACATTTTGACGTTTGGTTAAGCGATCTGACAATAGTGACGTTTAACGAAACATCAAAATGACACACACCGCGCATTTTGACACACACCGCGTTGCAGTGCAGTTGCAGTTTTATAGTAGAATCGGCCTACAGTATCTTCGCCAAATCCTTAGGCTTAGGTAGCGAATTCCGCTAATCCTAATGGAATAGGAAACAGGATGACGTTAAGAAGAACACACTCATCGTCAAATAACAACGCCCTGTAGGGTTGTTGTATTCCTGCTAGTGAGTAGTTACGAATACGGAGTTGCTGTGTAACAGGGACTATAAGGAGCGAGATTCTTGTATTGGAAGCGATCATAGACTACTGTAACCACTTTACATCAGGCAAGCTGTATGATTGAGCACCTCATGACGTTGTATAAATCAATACACGCGCAACGGAGAAATAAAATTTGAAAAAAAAAACCTTTTTGGTTTCTCTGTCTGCAGTCATCGCCATGAAGGAAATAACTAAGGGAGAACCGATGAAACGATTTTGCGTAGTAACTCAACTCACCGCTACGTGCCGGGGGGTAAAATAGAACGTGCAGTTCTTATTGGCTTGTTCACGGATCAACATCGCGTCACTTATCGGCTTATTGGTTAAAATATTCTCCCATGGTCAGTGGGCTTGAATCACTGAGACATATAAACGCTAAAACACTACGTTTTGGTTAGTGACAGTTGCCTTTATTAGCCGTTAATTGGGTTATTGGTTTATGGTTTAGCGACAAATCATTTGACGAGCTCAGTGGCTCAGTCGTGAATGACGCGACTTTGACACCAACTCTCGTGAGTTCGATTCCCACACAAGGCAAACATTTGTGTGGATGAACATGTATGTTTGTCTTGGTCTGGACGTTTTAAGAGAGGTAGGGCGCATCAAAGCAGCCCGTCTAGGGAACTACCTCCACCTAACAGAAAACTGCAGCCAAATAACAACTCCCTAGAGGGTTGTTGTGTTCCTGCGTGTGAGTGAGGTCACCAGTAAGCTCCCAAGGAGTTGCTGTGCAAGCAGCAGAGGAGGCATAGCGCGAGTGATACTGAATATATCGCAAGTATTAATAGGCTATGGTATCCGCTTTTCATCAGGTGGGCCGTATGCTTGTATGCCTCCCGACGTAGTGTTAAAAATAATAATAATAATAAATTGTAGACGGACAGTAGAACTTTACAAAGATCAAACAGTCTAACTTGAGGTGTCGCTGTGTGTACAAACTCAACGTTGTTATCCAACCTTGCGTATTAATTTAGTGTACGGGTATCAACGGTAGCCGCACGCACGCGTCCGGCCAACAGGATACACTTAAAATGTAACACAAATTGTAAATCGGACTACTAACCATTTTTTTTATTTTTCTTCCCCCCCTCTCGAATTAAGAATTTCGGGGACAATTTTTACACCAATAGCACAAGTAGGAAGGAAGGTCGTAATGTTATTTTACACAATTTAATCCGTTAGGGGACTAGTGAAAAGTGTTATTGTACGGTTGTGGGGTTACGTGAAGCTATTTGACCTAGTTTTGTTGAAGTTTCGGTTTACGTAACTGTGTTGTATTCAGGAGTTAAAATACTATTTTTATGATATGTTCTTTGAAAACTCCATTCAGTTTCATCTGACTTTTATATTATCTTAGGTTCAAGACATTTTTTTTACTAGCTGCAGCCCGCGACTTTGTTCGCGCGTATCCCGATATCCCGTGGGAACCGATATTTTTTAGCATTCTCTCTTTTTTGCCGCTTTAATAGTCGGTCGTATCGTGATGTTTAGTATTATAGACTAAACTAAACATCACGATACGACCAACCGTTAATGCGGAGAAAAAAGCGACTTTCCTCAAGAATTGGGCTAAAAGATTTTTTAGCGTTTAGCATGTTCAAACTGGCAAATAAAGTCTTTCACATTATATATTAAATAAGAATATACTGATTTTTCACTTACTGAGAAACTATGTTATTATTAATATTTACGTTATCATTTTCATAATGTACCTTTCCACTCACGGGTGTTAATCTTGGTCCTTTGATAGGCGTGCGCGGGGATAAGGATCCAACGCGTAGAGGCCCCTTCGAAAAAACTGTATGTAATGTTGTACACCCGCCGTGACCCTCTCCAGGGGATATCAATTGGACAATATACCAATGAACAGGTCACGGCAGGTATTGGGACTATTGGGAATATGTCGGAAAACAGTGGGCTATTAAAATGAGATTTGGAGGTATTATTTGAACTGGGCTATTGCAGAAGAGAGATGGATGCCTGCCATAACTATCATATGTGATGTTACTTTCGGCAGGCGGTGGCTCGCCACTCACTAGATGGACCCCCAAAATGCTAGAGAAAGTCGTCCGAGGGCAACACCGATGTGAGTGACTCGAGAAGTGTGCTGCGCTTTATCCGAAGTTACTCGCGGCGTTATGCCCTTTAACACTTCCACCCCTGGAGCATATCACCTGATAAAGCAATATGCTCTATCGACTCATCTCTGGACGTCTAATGAAGGTAAGCCAGAGATGAGAGTCCTGCGGGCCTTCTTGACTATCCACTCCGACCGACGAAGACACGCCGGAGACGAAGGCCCCGTTCGACTCTCTGGAGCACTCGGGTACCCGTGGTGTCATTACGCACCAACAGCTCGCCACAAGCTGCCCTGCAGGGTATATTTAATATTTATGTTATCATTTTCATATGTTATTATTGTCATAGTGATAGTTCAGTGGATAAAGATTCGATTGGTTATCGGCTATTAACCATTGGGGCGCTGTTCAAATCCCGATACATGTGTACATTACATTCGTATTTTCTGTTATAGTACATATTTGTAATTATTATTTGCTCGTCGGTAAAGGAAAACATCGTAAGGAGACCCGCACGTCCCAGAAATTGTATTTCCAACGAGCTGTACCTGCGACTTCGTCCGCGTGGAATATTATTTATTTATATTAATATAAAATAAATAAAATTTCTAAAATAAAAGTAGCCTAAGTTACTCCTTATTACATCAGCTATCTGCCAGTGAAAGTCCCGTCAAAATCGGTCCAGCCGTTTCAGAGATTAGCCGGAACAAACGTACAGACAGACAGACAAAAATTGAAAAAATATTCATTTTGGTATATGTACCGTGTATACATCCATATGCATTTAGTAAAAAGCGGTTATTTCAACATTACAAACAGACACTCCAATTTTATTTATCTATATAGAAGAGTGTGCACCTAACCTAAGAGAGGTCTGCTTTTCCGTTTGGGTTGTAAAGGTCTGACGGCGGCCGCTTTATCTAAAAATCATTATAATTGCCAAATTCTTAGGCTTAGGTAGCGGAGTCTGCCAATTGCAAAGGATTATGAAACGGAATAACGCTAAAAAGAAGATATTTATCATATGATCAAAATGATGTGTTGTCAGATACCCAGAAAGCCGGCGAACATGATCTTAGAATGTTAAAGAAGTGAGTGACGTGTCGTGATCTTGAGGCGTTTAGTTTTCACTGCCTATCCCCAAGGGACGCATACGCATATATGAGAAAATCATGTTCTCTACCGAGGGAAGAAACAGAGCGATAAGAAACGACTGTGCATTGCGAGTCTTAATCCATTTGCTACGGAAATAGATATAAAGTCCTATAATATAGTACTGTATATATCTCTCGGGATATCCTGTTTGGTGTATTACTTGTGTATATTAAACATGCACCATATAAATGATTGAAAAAAGTATGAAAACGGTAACCGAACGATAAAAGGATAAGGAATGAAGGAAATGATGTGAAAATTGAAGAGGCGAAAGTTAAACGATATATTGCACCGATCTAATTTAAGTACTACCTAGACATAATGTTAGGGTAACTGTACTAAAATTTTTATAATAAATGATTTGGTAATAAATTAAGTATGTTACAGAAGATCGCACATAAATGAAAATAGCCTGGGGAGTTGCTGTGTTCCCCAGATGGGCTGCTTCGATGCGCCCTGCCTCTCTCGTCCAAATTACTTGAAAAATGATTTTTTTTATATGTATAATATATATATGTCGCAGAGGTAGCAACACCATATTGAGAAGCCCGGAAGAAATCAATCCCCGTGATGCTAGTTTTAATAATAACGGATCAAAATGTCAAGTCGGCGCTTGGGTGGAATCGACATCGTTGAAATGGCAACACCGGTTGTATTTGTTATGGTTTGCTCGAAATGTCGATTGTTGTCAGTTGTCAAAAAACGTCAAGATGAGATACCGTCATTGAAAGCGGCATTACGAATCGAGCAATGGAGCCAACTGCACGTGTCGCGTCCACCGCATTTTGAATCCGTTGTAATCTGCGATCTGAGCATAACTTTTGTTACAAATATTTTTGTAATTGGCTGATTAAATATTGAGAAGATTAACTACGCTGGTATTTCGCTTTATTCACCATGAACAACGAGCCACCTGACGACAATTATTATCACGTTCCGACATATACATATACCTAGTCTTGCCATAAATACTGACACAAAGAAAAAAAAATCTATTGCAAATAACATTAATTAATTTTTACAGTGTGTTAGTTTAATACATAAATATAAAACAATTTAAAATATAAAAAGCTTATTCGAAGTGGTCTCCATTGGCTGCCATACAGTCCTTTAAACGTTGAGGCCAGTTATTCATAGAAGCACGCACTCTTTCCATGGGAAAATTCTTCACTGCCAATTGTACGGATTATTTTAGGGACTCCAAATTATCATGGCGTTTAGAGCAAGCCGAACTCTCTAAAACTGATCATAAATCATAATCCAGTGGATTAAGATCAGAACTAGACGACGGCCAGTCTTCAGCTCTGATGAAGTCCGAAACGTTCGTTTCGAACCTAGACTGCGTAGACCGAGCTTTATGACCCGGCGCCGAGTCTTGCTGGAAGGACCATTCTTGGATATTGAACATGGTGTTGTTAAGGGGCTTCACTACCTTCTCAAGAATGGTATCTTGATACACGTGTGCCGATGTTTTGATACCTTTTTCACAAAAGTATGGCTCAGTCACTCCTTCATAGCTAATACCCCACCAAACCATCACTGAAGTCGGATAGTGCCCACGTTGCACTCTGTCGACTAATTGGTAAGCTTCCTTAGAGCTTCGAGCATAAATAAATACGGTCATTTTGTTTGTTAAAATGTTGCTCAATTGTAATTTCTCATCCGTAAACAATTTTTTTCTGTGACCTCCCTTTGCGTACCGCTTCAGTAGTTGTTTCGATTTTACCACCCTATTCTTTTTAAATTTATCAGTTAAGAAATGACTAGTACGTCTCTTATACGCTGCAAGTCCTAAGTCATCTTTTAAAATACGCGACATGGTTCTAGGTGCTATCTTCATCTCCCGAGATAAAATCTTTTGCTTTCGGACAGGATTTCTTCGAATTCTTTCCCTTACTGCTTTGACCACCTTTTTCGTACGAACACTACGTGGACGGCCAGATCTTTTTCTGTCACAAACAGAGGAGGTCTCATTGTACCTATTAATAGCCCGGTACACAAACATTTTACTAATACCAAGCGTATGGAGAGTTTTAAAAATTGCATTTGGCTCCATACCTACTTTGTGTAATTCAATCACAGCGATTCGGTTCTCTTTATCACCCCACTCCATTTTAATATCGCAAAATATTGTACAATGTATTGGCGCCAAAATGAGAAAACCCAATGAACAATCGTATAAAAATGACAGATTCCAAATTCAAATGTAATATTTTGTTTATTTTTAATTTTAACAGTATTTATGACCAGAATAAGTGGTGTATCTCAGAAACGGGTTTAACGATTTGCATCAAATTTTGTATTTTGATATTTTTTAAAATGTAGGCAAGATGTTTTTCCTGAAAAAAGTAATTTTACAAAAAACATGAAAAACGCCGAGTAAAACTCGGTCTCGGTTCAGATACTATATTTATATATATGCAAATTAGAACCTCTGAACATATACATACTCTCAGCCAGTTAATACAGAAGACTGAGGAGTATAATCTGCCCTTATGTCTGGCATATGTGGTCTACGAAAAGGCCTTTGATTCCGTTGAGACATGGGAGGTGCTACTTTACCTCCAGCGATGCCCAATTTACTATCAGTACATAGAAACGTTGAAGTGTAGAATACAGGAAGGTAGCGATGTGTATCCGAGTACAGGATCAGAGTACGAATACGATCCAAGTGCAAAAAGGTGTAAGACAGGGCCATGTTATATCCTCAAAACTCTTCATCGCAGCATTGGAAGATGTCTTCAAGATCTTGGACTGGAAAGGATACGATATAAACATCAATGGCGAATACATCACTCACCTTTGATTTGCGGACGATATAGTTCTCATGGCGAAATCACTTTGAAAATTTGGCGAAATTGAGCATAGCGCTAAGTTCTTCGCGCTATGCTCAATGACCTCAATAATGTTTCCAACCATGTCGAATGTTCATGTTACACCTATACCGGTCACGGTCGGAAGCACTTAGCTCGAAGTTGTTGACGAATATGTCTATTTAGGGCAGGTTATTCAGTTAGGTAAGTACAGCTTCGACTGAAAGGTCAACAGACGGATTCAACTCGGCTAGGCAACGTCTGGGAAAGTTCGACTCATCTTCTCGTCCAAAATACCTCAACACCTGAAGAGTAAGGTCTTCGAATAATGTATGTTGCCAGTGATGGCATACGGTACTGAGACGTGGCCCTTCACTGCGGGCCGTATGAGGAAGCTCAAGGTCGCTCAGCGTGCTATGGAAAGAGCTATTCTCGGGGTTTCTGTGCATGATAAAATCATAAATAAGGATATCCGCAGTAGAACTAAGGTAACCGACATAGCCCACAGGATAAGGAAGCTAGAACCTTCTCGAATAGCTTCCCCGTACTGGTACGTGTGTGACGACCCCTCACTAGACAGCGCTAGAGCGACGACCTAAAGAGGTTTGTAGAAAGTCGATGGATGCAGATGGCTCAGGATCGAGACGAACGGCACTGTAGAGGGGAAACATATGTTCAGCAGCGGATGAATACAGGCTGAGATAATGATGATGAAGTAAGAACCAAAGAGAACCGTCTATGAATCAACTTCCTGATCCTGTTTTGATGAAATAGAAAGATATTTTCAAAACAGAGCAGTATACTACGGGAATATCACGCTAAGCGTGGACGGTAACTTTAATAAAAATATACCCTGAAAGCTAAATCCAGCACATTTCGGGCTCTTCCATCAATCATTCGAACGAAGCCATGTTTTACCGACGTAATGCCTTATGAATTTTACATGAGCACACATTATGTCGATATTAAACGCTGATTACGGTTTTGACTGCAATTATAATTTCAATAATATAGTTTTAAATAAGTTGTGAGAAAGACAGTTGGTCTGAAAGAGAGTGTCGGTGTTAAGATAAAAAAAGGCATGCTCCGTTGGTTCGGGCATGTAGAAAGAATGCAGGATAAAAGAATGACTAAACAGATCTACAATGCAAAAGTAAAGATGTAGGAGCCGAGGAAGACCAAGACTAACCTACCATGACCAAATTGGTCGTGTTTTATCAGAAGGTGATATCAAGAGTAGTAACCGGCGAGCGTGCATGAAAAGAGTTATGAATGTTAAAAGAAACATGACACTAAGTGTGTAAGGACCGCGTCTTATGGCGCTCGGTTCTCTCTGCCTACCCCGCAAAGGATATGGCGTGAAGTTATATATATATATATAAGTTGTATACAATTATATTGTATACAACTTATATATATTGTATATAATTATACGACGAGCTCGGTGGCGCAGTGGTGAAACGCGTTGTTACGCTACTTTGACACCAACGCTCGTTGGTTCGATTCCCACACAGTACAAACATTTGTGTGCATGAACATGTCTGTTTGTCTTGGTCTGGGTATTTTCTATGTATAATAAGTATGTATTTACAAAAAAATAAAATGTATTTACGTATGTTTATCAGTTGTCTAGTACCCATAACACAAGCTTCGCTTACTTTGGGGCTAAATGGCGCTGTGTAATTTGTCCGACAATATTTATTTATTTAATTGTGCATAGCCTATTGGAAGAACTAGCCTACCGATTGGTCCCTGGTCAGAATTCTGACGTGAACATTATCATTAAATTGGTATTTTTCGATTTATGTACATAGGTAGGGTTTGTAATTATAAGTAAAAACTGCTTCACGCATTTTTTGAAGAACCTTATGCAATCTGACTAGACTGAAATTACTATTGCTCGTTTTATTTGGCCAAACTTCTTTGGACTAAACTTGTAACGTACGGTCGAATGGTTAGTGTGGCTACTTTGACGCCAAGGCTCGTGAGTTCAATTCACACACAGTGCATGAACATGTCCGTTTGTATTAGACTTAGTGTTTTAAGAAAGGTAGGGCGCATCATAGCATCTCGACTGGGAAAGTACCTCTCACAGAAAATCTCATCCAAATACCAACTTCCTGCAGGTTTGTTGCGTTCCTGCAAGTGAGTGAAGTTAGTAAGCTGTAAGCAGTAAGTAAGCTGCAAAGGTGGGAAACGTGAACGACATTTCCTGTATTACGTAATCATCCGTAGGCTACGGTAACCACTTTATATGAGGTGGGACATACGTTTGTATGTGTATACAGTCATTGCGTTGTAAGAACAGTAAGTGGATAACGAATCACGCTATAAGCGGACTCGTCCCTGGTTCGAACCCTTAGGTGGGCGGTCCATGCCCACACTATGATTTAAACCACGGTCTGAGACTCATGCTGGTCTGCGCGTGTACCATTATGTTTCTGAACTTGTGTAAATATATGTAATTATCACTAGCTGAAAGACGTCTCACCTAGCCATAGAATGGTTAGGTATTCCCTCTGGATTGTAGAGGCCTAGCTGCAATCGCTTTATATCAAAATCAGTATCCCGGAAATCTACTAGAGATTAGGAAACGGTATAACATTAAGAAGAAGAGGTAAGATTTAATAATGAATTATATTATAATACCAAAATAAGTTGGATAGTGTTGTATTGTATCCCAAATCACAGAGCGATAACGTTTTAAACACACCAGTGCGTGACTGGAGTCACGAGCCGCTCGCCGGAAATGGTAGGGGGTGGGGCAGTGGGGGAGGGAGGAGGGAAATGAGGCTAGGGATGTTTACCACATTATAAATCTGTGGTTCAGCATAGTGAAACTGAGCTCGGTTTCTTATACCACTAAGGTGTAAAGCAAGCATATAGCCTGCCTGGTGATAGCTTACGTTGCAACACCAGGGGTGACACGTGCCTTGTAGACTTTATAAAAACCTCTTCATATCTTTTTACGCTTCTTTGCTAACAGGGTAGTACAGGAGAGAGATCTGAAGTGTAACCGGCTTAAAACCATATATTTAGAGCCAAAGAAAAACTCACCTGTACGTGGTGCACCCGGCAATTAGTAAATGGTTCTGCGAAAAAGGATCTAATACAAGTTACAGTTTTCGCAAAAACGTATTAACGTTGATGATCTGTACAAAGGCCGGACAGTCAAAATTTATTTTATAACTGTGTGGCTTTTATATTGATAATAGTATCCAGCATCATCTTTAAAAATCATTTCAATTAAAAACTCGACCTAGTTATGGTTTTATTATACTACATTGGGATGATGAGATATTAAACATTTAAGAAAACACTGACGAGTTGTTGATGGAAAAGGCATAATACTTTTTAGGCATACCAAAAGGTATGCAACGTTCGGTAAACAATTAAATCATTCTAAAAACTTAATTGTTATAAATTCAAAATATTATTAAGCAATACAAACAAATAAGATCTAATCAAAACAAAAATTATTAAAAGAGAAGAAAAAAATTAAAATTCTGTACTCAGGAGTTCCTTAATGATGAATTTTTTTATACCACTGATGTGGCAAACAAGCGTACGGCCTGCCTGATGTTAAACAGTTACCGTAGCCTATGGACATTTGCAACACCAGAGGTATCACTCTTGCGTTGCCGACCCTGTAAGAACCTCTTCACGCCTTTCTTGAAGAACCCCATACTGTAGTCCTTTGGGAAAACCTCGGCAGAGAGCTCATTCCACAACTTAATAGTTCTCGGTAGAAAACTTCTCGTGAACCGCACAGTGCGAAACCATTGCGGTTCCAGTGTGTGAGGATGAACTCCCAGCCGTCAGCGAGCTGTGTGATTGTAAAACGAGGCTGTTAGTATAATGTCGAACAACTCCTCAGATCACAACCCATTATACAGCCGGTAGAACACGTAAAGGGAGGCAAAATCTCTTCTCAAACTCAATGGCTCAATGCCGTGTGTGAGTTCAGGATCATCGATAATCCTCACAGCTCGTCTCTGTACCGAGTCACAAGGTCCTAGCTGGTATCCAGGTGCTCCCGCCCAAAGGTGGCTACAGTACTCCGTATGCGGTCTGACTTGGGACTTATATAACATAAATCTTTGCCCCGCGCTGAAGTACTGTTTAGCTCTGTTGAGCACACCGAGTTTCCTGGACGCCAGCTTGACTTTCTCCTCCAGGTGACCTAGATACTGAACATCGCTGGAGACCTCGATACCGAGAATCCCAATGCTCTTAGCAATTGTGAGCGGCGTGTTCTGGAATTGGGGAACAACAGTAAATGGGGGTTTCTTAGCGGTTACCGCGCAAACTTGTGTCTTGGTAGGGTTGAATTTGACAAGGTTGAATCGCCCCCAGTCAGATATTTTAGACAAAGTACCCTCCATTTCAGACGCAAGTTTATTGCGGCTTTTCTCAGCAAGAGAACGAGGGATATTAGCACGCATAACAATGAATGCTGTCGATTGACAACATGTCATTAATGTGCAGCATTTTAAAACATTTATTTTACATTTCTATAATAATTTGTTTTTTCTTCTCTTTGAATAATTTTTGTTTTGATTATATTTTGTTTGTTTGTAATACTTAATAATATTTCGCCTTTGTACATGCTAAAGATTTGTAACTGTATATGTTAAGTATATGTATGTATGTATGTATGTATATCTTCACGCCAGGTCCCTTGCGGGGTAGGCAGAGAGAACTTAATATAACTTAACTTAACATACTTAACATCCCGGTCATTTGATAGGCGTGCGCGGGGATAAGGATCCAACGCGTAGAGGCCCCTTCGAAAAGACTATGTAATGTTGTATACTTGCCGTGACCCACTCCAGGGGATATCAATGGGACAATATACCAATGAACAGGTCACGGCAGGTATTGGGACTATTGGAAATATGTCGGAAAAAAGTGGGCTATTAAAATGAAATGTTATGTTAAGTATATTTGTACAATAAAGAGAATACAACAACAACAACAATATTTTGAATTTCTAACAAGTTTTTAGAATCATTCAATTGTAAAACGTTGCTTTTTTATATAGCCTTTTGGTATAGTCTCTGGCTGAATCTCTAGTACCTATTACATTTCTTTATCGCTATCTGTACCCATATTCGCAATAAATATATTCGTATTTGTTTGTTTGTAAGAGAATCACACGGTTGTATAAAAAAGGTACCCTAGGAACTTGTGCACGTATACATCAAGAATTGCAAATATTAAAGTAGCGAGTGAGATATATAATAGGAGTTATTTCTACAGTTAATATTATATTTTTTGTTTACTCATTGTTTACCTGTCAATATTAACTGTTGTCATGGAGATACAAATAATTGGCTTATCTATCTATCTATTGGTGGAGGTACTACCCTAGACGGGTTTTTATTTAGTCTGAGTAGTTAAAAATATATTTATAATATCTATTTAAGTGCAAATAAACACGTATTAGTATTATATATAGTATTAGTATTTTAACGAGAAACGTTTTGTCTATGACCAATCGCCTGGACTCGAGTGTCGGTATATGAAAGTATTCTAGTCGGTCTTTGTACGTAAGAAGTGACGGAAGCCTTTTTTGATGAATCGTCAAAAATGGGTATGGGCATTTTTTATTTCAAATAAATAATAATAATGTGGCGAGCCACCGCCTGCCGAAAGTAACATCAGATATGATAGTTATGGCAGGCGTCCGTCCCCCTTCTGCAATAGCCCGGTTCTAATAATACCTCCAAATTTCATTTTAATAGCCCACTTTTTTCCGACATATTTCCAATAGTCCCAATACCTGCCGTGACCTGTTCATTGGTATATTGTCCCATTGATATCCCCTGGAGTAGGTCACGGCAAGTATACAACATTACATAGTCTTTTCGAAGGGGCCTCTACGCGTTGGATCCTTATCCCCGCGCACGCCTATATCAAATGACCGGGATTAATACCCGTGAGCGAGAAGATATATAATAATAATAAAAATAAAAGAAACTTTATTCATCTGTACAAACACGTAGTCTGCGACCAATGACATTATTACACAGTGCACGAATATATAGTAGCCCTTACACTTACATACACGTATTGTACAGATAAAAAGGTAAGAGCCTCAACGGAACCGCTGTTTTTCAGTCTCTGCCTTAAGTATGCATCTGTTTGTCCCACATAATAAAAGGAATATGCAATGTTATATTTCATGTGTTTAATTTATTTTCATCAATACCTATTTTAAACAACTCAAGTTACAAATCAACGGTCCATAAAATTCGAGTTCCGAAGACAGTAACGAATCATATATTTTTTTATTTCTTTTTAGTTAAAAAATGGAAAATTTTCTGCCATCTGGCAACCCACTTGACACTCACACATAGTTACATGCCGCCATTGTGGTGCTTCAGTTGTTTCTCAGCGTGATTCCGTCTGACTTTTTTATTACGTCTATGATTACTTAATTATATTTTAATTTAACTTGTATCGAGAGATTTAAAAGTAAAGAGATGAAAGTTTCTTTTGAAACGTTTGAATATGGCAGCCCTAGCGAAGTATGTACGATAGGCGTGAGGCCGCCCCTAGCCCGGAATTATGTAAATGTTGAAACATTACTGCACGGCCACTCGTTACAAGCCACCTATAATTGTTTCGCTTCTGTGCTCAGATAAATCAAAATTGTACCGAATTACGTTGTTTTCTGTTTTATTCCGTTTTTGACGGCAATAAAAATGTTCTCTTCGACCCGCTACTAATAATATTATGTAATATTTCTCTAAAATCATGGGGCACAATGGGGCAGGAAGGCCCTGAGCTACTCGCTTGAGCGCTTAATTAATTACTTACATTTATTTTTTGCGCCAGTATTTATTATTCCTTTTTTAATTTTGGAACACAAAATTTTTCTAGACAAAAATTATTTATTAATTCGCACTCACACACACGGATGTAAATCTTAGCGAAATAAGAGCAATTGGTCGTAATATATATATATATATATATATATATATATATATATATACATATGATCAAATTAGATTACATAATCCTTTTAAATATTTAGTGTTAGACCCAAAATTATAATATTTTATATATTTGGTGAATATCTCCTATCTAACACAACACAAAGGCGAAGAGTTTGTTTGTTTGGACGCGTTAATATCTGGAACTATCAGTTGAATTTGAAAAGTATTTTTAAATTTGATAGCCATATTCCTGAGGAAGGTTGGCTATTCATCATCATGATGCGATCCTTACGAGCCGAGGAAAAAAGAAACAAAATCAGTTTCCTACGGGATATCGGGATACATACGAACGGAGTCGCGTCGTTCAGTTAGTTCTTCTATGTAAGTATTACACATTATTATTCACATAATTTTATATTATAATTTATATACTTTAATCCAATTTGTAATTGCTTTTAACTGTATTTGATTTTCTGACACCTGATTCTGAGTACTATTATTTGTAATCGGTGTATTTCATGTAATAATTAAATGAGTAAGTACCTGGGTGAACAAGGTAAGTTCGGCGTTTATAATAATTAAATGAGTAAGTACCTGGGTGAACGAGGTAAGTTCGGCGTTTATAATAATTAAATGAGTAAGTACCCGGGTGAACGAGGTAAGTTCGGCGTTTATAATAATTAAATGAGTAAGTACCTGGGTGAACGAGGTAAGTTCGGCGTTTATAATAATTAAATGAGTAAGTACCTGAGTGAACGAGGTAAGTTCGGCGTTTATGTTTCTTTTTGTATAAAATCACGTTCCTCAGGAAAGCCATTTATATAGACAAACTTATAAAGCAAAACGATGATTTAAATGCGAAATTTGATTCAAATCGTTACAGCTCTTTCGGAGTAACATGAAATATATTTCTATATATACCAGAATTTAATGTTTTTAATATATAAGATTATTGTCATTGTACATTAATTATATTACTAATTCGACGAACTCTGTGCTCACAGTAAATCAATTTGAATTTGATATATAAAGGTAAACGTTTTCCTTTAGTGATTAGAAATATATAGAAAATTTTGCCAACAAAAACCTTGCCGCCGACACTTTTGGTTTTAATATAAACTTTAATTTATTTATATAATAAACTTGACTTCAAGAGAGGTAGGGCGTATCAAAACAGCCCATCTGGAGATGTACCTCCACCTCACAGAAAAACCACCACAACTAAATAACAACTCCCCTGAGGGTTATTATATTCCTGCAAGTGAGTGAGATCATCAGTAAGCTCCTAAGGAGTTGATTGTGTTAGCGGCAGAGGTGACATCGCGTGAGTGATACTGAATGTGTTGGAAATGTTCATACTGCGGTAACCGCTTTACATCAGGTGGGCCGTATATTGTAGGTAGGCTGGATTGACACAAAATGACGCTGTGTAATTTGAAAAAAAAAATCATTAATTTACTTGTTTATTTTACATGTATATATAGGTATACGTTTCTAAACATAATATATTTGTTATAGACAATAAAAATGTCACAGATACTTTCTCAACATACTGTTATGGTAAACTGTGGTTAACGGTTTTGGTTTTACATTTATTTATTGTATCCAAACCTAATATATTGTATGTTAACAAATAATGTGAAACTGTTTGTTGACCCATACAAACTAAAAAATATATACTACAGCTCTTCCAGCTACCGCGGGGACAATTAGTTAGTTAGTTTTTTATGTAACGTCGGGAGGCATACAAGCATACGGTCCACCTGATGTAAATCAGATACCGTAGCATATAAGCGGTTGCAATGCATTAAGTATCACTGCCATGTCTGGGATCTCATCACTGGGATGCCACCCCTGCAGGTAATACAGCAACTCCTTAGGATATTACTGGTGATCTCACCCACACACAGGAACACAGCCCTCTAGGGAGTTACTTTTGGCTGCGGTTATTCTGTGAGGTGGAGGTACTTTCCCAGACTGCTTTGATGCGTCCAAGATAAATAGACATGTTCAAGCACACAAATGTTTGTCCTGTGTGGGAATCGAACTCATTGGTGTTGGTGTCAAAGTCGCGTGGTTCACCATTGCTCCACTCAAATGCGCTCATCAAAATCATTTTTTTGTATATTAGAGAGGGGCAAATGAGCTTGTGTGTCACCTGATGGTAAATGGTCATCACCGCCCATAGACACCATCCTCCATCCACTCCCCATGATACAATTAGTACAGTACACAAAGACAAGCAACGTCACCTCGTGTACAAAGCGTGTCTAGCCGGACGGAGATCACTGGGTCACCGACGATTCGAACTGATCTACGTTGTATGCGATCAAATGGAGTAAGCAAATATTGTGCCGCGCCCGCCCAAATTTGTGAACAGTATTCCATGTGAGGCCGGAGGCCCAAAGACCCAGGGCTTATAAAGTTGAAGGCGATGTTGAGCTGTAAAGTATCGTCTAGCCCTATAAATAATAAATAAATAAGTATTGTAGGACAAATTACACAGCGCCACCTAGCCCCAAAGTAAGCGAAGCTTGTGTTATGGGTACTAGACAACTGATAAACATACGTAAATATTTTTTTTTGTAAATACATACTTATTATACATAGAAAATACCCAGACCAATACAAACAGACATGTTCATGCACACAAATGTTTGTACTGTGCGGGAATCGAACCCACGAGCGTTGGTGTCAAAGTAGCGTAACAGCGCGTTCCCCACTGAGCCACCGAGCTCGTCATGTCTCATCGTCTAGGATCACAGCTATCATCTTGGACGCCAACTTAGTTTTGCTCTCCAAGTGACCGCGAAACTGTACATCGCTCGATGACGATACCCAGGATACCGATGCTAGGCATGACGCTGAGGGGTATACGTTCTAATCGAGGAGCTATCATAAATGGGGACTTATTCGCGGTAAATGCTAAATTCAGTCTAAATGGCTCTCGGTTCTGTTTGTCAAACCAGAAAGGCACTCCACCTAACAAGTAAAAAATCTAGTCAATTGAATACACAAGTTGCGCTAGGGAACATTTAGGCGTCCCTTTAAATTTCCTTTTCCAAAGAATGCTAGCCTAATATCCAATTCGTAAGTTATAGCTTGCGTCTACTCGCACAATGGCGACCGGTATGCTGTGAATTTACGACGGGCACAGAATACCGATTAGAGATATTAGTTCATGCGATTGTTACAGACCAAATAGAAACAATGTTGGACAAAAATATTGAGGTAGTTATTGGCATATTATTGCTATTCAGAATAGAAAAATACCGGATACACGTAATGGAATTGGCCAAGTTTTATTAAAAGGAGGTATGAACCGGCGAGAGTATATGGAAAAAAATATCAATGTTAAAGAAGCGAATAAAGTCTGTTAGCATCGAGTCATTTACGCAGTGGCTCTCTTGGTTTAAAGATATGAATATAAATGTATGGAAAAACAGAGCATGTTTATTGCAAAAATATGTTTTAATTATCTACCCATTAATTTTTCATTGCTGCTCTAGAGCTGCGTCATCAAATAATTCAGTGAATTAATCTTATCTTTGAAATGACAAGAGATGATGGCGTCGTTGCGCATGTGATTTTAAACAAACACGCAGGTTGAGTATCTTCAACCGCAGCCAGTCAATGGATAGGTTTATCTGTCACGAGCTTCTCCGTTCCACGGAGGCCATGTTAAGCCGTCGCTCTCGGCTGTTGCCAATATATGATAGTCGTTAAGTTAGTGGTCATCTCCGCCATGACCACGCGGCTTGAAAACAATGGCCTCCACCAACTCGCAGTTGAGCAGCGTGGTGGAGTATGCTCTAAGCCGTTTCGGTTGAAGCGAGATCCGTATACCTGCTGTGGGATTAGTTAGGATTGGTGTAATTTGACACATTCGAACCTCTCGTACTTAAAAAAATGTATGTGTATATTTAAGTTGACGAGCTCGGTGGCGCAGTGGTGAAACGCGTACATTACAAACATTTGTGTGCATGAACATGTCTGTTTGTATGGGTCTGGGTATTTTCTATGTATAATTAGTATGTATTTAAAAAAAAATGTATTTACGTATGTTTATCAGTTGTCTAGTACCCATAACACAAGCTTCGCTTACTTTGGGGCTAGGTGGCGCTGTGTAATTTGTCTCACCATATTTATTATTATTAAGTTTTCTTCAGTTACGGAGCTGTAAAAGAATGCAGCGAGAAAGTTGTGTAACTCACTACATTTATTTTATCGTGCCGATAGTTTCGGTGTAGAACCCGCTTCGTGTTAAAAAAAACCGATTACTGATAAGTAATATTTGTTGTTAATTTTTTGTATAATGTAACTAGACTGGTCTAAAATGTCTAAAGGCGAGAAATCTCGTTTCGCTACGACCTCTTTTACTAATAGAGCTTATACTTCCTAATTTTTTGAATTTGGATTTGGATCCAAAGTTGTTAGAGTACAAAATTAAGGTAGAGATATACTTCGAAAGGACATAATCTATTTTATTAACTCGATAAAGTTACCCTACGCGGGCTAAGCATTGAGCAGACAATAGTATATAGGTGTATAAATATATGTAATTATTTGTTTACCACACAACGAACCCAATTTCAACTTCCTGCATGCATGGAATTATGTTTGAATTGGGGGTGCATTTCGCAAATCATTGAGAATTGTTATAATTTGAATATAAATTAGTTCATGGTGCCAGGACGTTCAATAGACTCTGCTCGTGTTCGCTTCTGTTTAATTTTCGAGAATATTTTCTTCATTTCTGACGATTTCACACTTAATTTTGTTATTGCTTTTGTGTTTGTGTCAAAATTAATGTGGAATTAAAATGGCCAATTTAATTCTCAATTTGTATTAATACGTCTAATAGGGTAAGCCATCTAATTACTGCAAGTTAATTGACCAAAGTGCTCGTCAAATTTTTCAGATTGACAATCAGCATATTTTTTTAGGGTTCCGTACCCAAAGGGTAGAACGGAACCCTATTACTGAGGGTCCGCTGTCCGTCAGTCCGTCCGTCCGTCTGTCACCAGGCTGTATCTCTTGAACCGTGATAGTTAGATAGTTGAAATTTTCACAGGTGATGTATTTATATTGTCGCTATAACAACAAATACTAAAAAATAGAATAAATTAAATATTTAAGGGGGCTCCCATACAACATACGTGATTTTTTTGATCATTTTTGCTCGACATTGATAACGGCAACAGGTAGATGCTTGAAACATTCACAGAATATTTAGTTATATATTCACTTTAAGAACAAATATTCAAGGGGGGCTCCCATGCAACAAACGTGTTTTTTTTTTTTGCTGTTTTTATAGATAATGGTACGGAACCCTTCATGCGCGAGTCCGACTCGCATTTGGCCGATTTTTTTTTATACAACGTAAGGCATAGAAGCATACAGCCCACCTGGTGTAAAGCGATTACCGTAGGCTATGAACGCTAAATATCACCCCCGCGATATGCCTCCTCTGCAGCTAATACAGCAACTCCTTAGGAGTTTACTGGTGACCTAACTCACACGCAGGAACACAACAACCCTCTAGGGAGTTGTTATTTGATTGCGGTTATCTATGGAGGTACTTCCCTAGACGGGCTGCATTGATGCGCCTCACCTCGCTTAAAACATCCGAACCAAGACAAACAGACATGTTCATGCACACAAATGTATGTCCTGTGTGGGAATCGATCCCACGAGCGTTGGTGTAAAAGTGGCGTCATTCATGACTGCGCCACCGAGCTCGTCAGTTATTGTATACTACGCTAGGCTTGTTATAAAGTAGTACCTACCTGGGTCTGCCTGATGGTAAACAGTCACCGTAGCCTATTGACATTTCCTACACCAGGGGTGTCACTCATGCATTACCATCCCTCTAAAAACCTTTTTATGCTTTTTTTGAAGAACCCCAACCTGTAGTAAACCCTTGGAAAAACCTTGGCTGGGAGCTCGTTCCTCGACTTGTGAGTTTTCTGAAGATAATATATGATATGCTGGTACGCGACTATTGCGTTCCAGCGTGTGAGGGTGAACTCCTCGCCGTCGGCGAGAGGTACGGTTATAAAAAGAACCTGTCGGCATCATATCGAACAATTCTTCAGAACACATACCTTTGTACAATCGGTAGAACACACAAGGGAGGCAAAATCTCTCCCTAAACTTAAAGGTTCAATACCGTGTGTAAGCAAGGGATCGTCGACAATTCTTACTTGTCTCTGAATCGAATCACACGGTCCAAGTTGGTTGGTTCCAGGTGCTTCTGCCCAACCGACGCTACTTTGGATTCTACGTGAACGTCCTTAAAGAGAATACCTTCGCGAAAATCCTCATATTGAAGAATATTATTTTTAACAATCCTTTTCTTAAATTCTCATGTCATACATACATTCATGCACATACATACATACATGTATATGCCGGCACGATTTTTCTATTTATTTAAATAACATATATATAATAAATATATTATATTTATATTACAGGCCTTGCGACGGACCTAAATTGTGAGTTGTTACCTAACACATTGCTTCCAATAATATACTCGTAGATTGCAGAACCGCCTAAACACCCGGTAATTCTCCCTTGTTGCCACCTCAGATGTGACATGCAAGGAATTTAACATATCGTCCCGCTCCCGACGCCAGAGATCGCACTCCCAGAGAACATGATGTGCTGTTTGCTCGAATTCATGATTTGTCGTAGAACACTCACATAAAGGCGATGACACAAGTTTAAACGAAAAGAGCTTAGCTCTAAAACAAGGGAGGTTGTTAAAAGGGTTAATTGTAAACTTTGTTGAACATATACAGCCGTGATTCCCGTGCCAACATGAAACATTGCTTAGCGACTGTCACGCCGTCGTTCCTGCCTGCGAGAGAAAAGGTAGGGTATACTGATCGCTTCATTTGTAATGAAATTAAGTAAAGGCCCGAGTGTTTACCATTTTTATCTCGTCTCGATGAATACCCTTTAGTCGTATAAAAGAAGACAGTGGAATAATTTGCCGGTCTATATGGGTGGAGTCGCGTGTAATATGAGTATGAGTATACTACGAGTCCTTGGATAAGCAGTTAGTAATTACAGAAAGCGGTCACGGTCTGGTGCCGAGTGCCACAGCCCAATAATGGACAGACGGGATCGAATCTACGTCGTCGGTTGGCTGTCTGCCGAGCACAGCAGATGTCCACGCACCTGTCAAGGCACGTGCTCTAGCGTGGATCCTTCACAATGCGCTAAGTTAAAATTGTTTATGTTTTTAACTATTATAGAAACTATGTTGCGGTAAGGATATAATTCTGTCTGTTTGCACTGTCTTGTCTTGTTTCGTGGTAGATGAATATCATAGTTATATTACGGCATTTGTCATCCATTACAAACCTAATTATGTTAGTCATGCTGTTAGTAGGTAAATACAAAAAAATGATTTACTATAGCATGTATAATAAAATAACTGGTAACTCAACGGATTAAGGACAAGTCTATTAACCTACGGTCTCGGGTTCGAATCCAGACGTGGGCATGCAACAATAAATTAGTTTTTTCAGTTTCATGTATATATTTGTAGTTATCACTAGCTGTGAAGAAAAACAATGTGAGGAATCATGCACGTCCAAGAAATTTTATTTCTATATAACGAACCTTATCTAAGTTTTTTATTTTATACGACGTCGGGAGGCATTCAAGTATACGCCCACCTGATGTAAAATAGTTACAGTAGCCTATTAACACTTGTAATATATCAAGTATCACTCGCGCGATGCCTCCTCTGCTGGTTACACAGCAGCTCCTTAGGAGCATACTGGTGACCTCACTCACACGGAGGAACACAACAACCCTCTAGGGAGCTGTTATTTGGGTGCGGTTTTCTGTGAGGTGTAGGTACTTCCCCAGACTTTGTAGGTGCTCAGATGCGCCCTACCTCTCTATAAACATCCAGACCAAGACAAACAGACATGTTCACGCACACAAATGTTTGTCTTGTGTGGGGATCGAACCCACGAGCGTTGGTGTCAAAGTCGCGTCATTCACGACTGAGCCACCGAGCTTTTTCCATAATTATAATAGATACTTCAGGGAGGCTACACAGCATTCAGGTAAACCATTCAGTAAACTTTTTTTCCATTCATTTCTTCATGATAATCTCCAGTGGTTTTTGACGCAAAAGCCATGAGAGAACCTTCGACAAACCCGTTGATGGTTCCGGCGGGATAAATTATAAGCCGCGATCCTTTTCCAACAGCTTTGAACGTAGATGCTGCAGTGTCATCGGTCCAAGTTGCTTATTGTGGATATAGCCACTATTGTGGGAATATGTAGAAAACTAAACTCTTATGTTTGATATATATCTTTAATATGATCTGATACTATAAACTAAATAACAAGGGTATTTATAAGAATATATATCAAAGAGATTCTTACTGTTAGGAAGGGGTTTAGATGCACGTTCTGAGAGAACGTGTTATGTTGATATTACTATTATGTAATATATTATAATTAATATTATTTCCTTAATCTTGACACGTCTAATCTTAAAGGTGGGTTCCGATCTAAGTTTAAGGTAGGTGCATATCTACGATAGTGATCCCCATACTTATATATTAGTAAGTTAACAGTCTATGCTAGTCAAGCGGCAAATAATCATACGCTATGACTAATTATTGTGGCGATATAGCCACTATTGTGGGAATATGTGGAAAACTAACTCTTGTGTATGATATCTTTAATATGATCTGATACTATAAACTAAATAACAAGAAAATTTATAAAAATATATATATCACAGAGATTCTTACTATTAGGAAGGGGTTTAAATGCACGTTCTCTCAGAAAAAAAGTTTCCAAAAGAAGTAAATCTGTTCTGGAAAACTTTTATATGTCTCTTGATTGAAGCCTAAATGTATAATGATATAGTTTATACATTTGAATCTATAAATATACTTAAATATGTTATTGTATTGTATCGAGTGTGTGTTCTCGCCGTGCCACGCATAAACCCTCATCAGGTTTTTGTGGTCGGCTATATTGTATGTGATAGATACTATCCAATTATGTTGATAAATAAATAAATAAATGGAAAGCTGGATTGGCTATGGGCGAGGTAAGTAAATTCCAAGGATACATTTAATGGGTTCGAATCCATCACCCTCTGTATACAAAACTGGTGTTTTCTCATACATACTTTGAATATGTAAGCGTAGTTCTCATTACCATCGAAGTGTTTAGGTTCGTGATAGAAATTATAATGGCGGTTAAACATTTTTTTGTACAAGTTTACTTAATACGGCCAACGTCATACCAAGTTGACGAGCTCGCTGGCGCAGTGGTTAGTAGTGCTACTTTACATAAACGCTTGTGGGTTCGATTCCCACACAGGACAAACATTTGTGTGCATGAACATGTCTGTTTGTCTTGGACTGGGTGTTTTAAAAGCTATAGGGAACTTCAAAGCAGCTTGTCTGGGAAAAGTAACTCTTATAGAAAACTACAACTAAATAATAACTTTCTGGAAGGTTGTTGTGTACCTGCGAGTGAGGGTGGTCTCCAGTAAACTCCTAAAGGGTTGTTGTGTTAGCAGCGGAGCTAGCATCGTGCGAGCGATTCTTAATGTGTTGCAAGCGTTCATAGGCCACGGTAACCGCTTCACTGCTGACAATGTACATAATTGTTTTTTTTTTTTCAAAATCGAAAGTGTTAAAAAATGCTAATAATCTCATCACTAAGGACGAGCTGCCGTATTCATTTAGCAGAGTACGCACATAGTAGAACATGTAGGTACTTAGGATTTACTGTACTCACACTGTTGTGTTCTTAACAGCAGCTGCACTAATTTAGTCGAACACATACTTGGCTGTGCTCATCAGAACATGTACTTAGCAACTGCTTGGAATTTTTATCGATACAGATTATGTAGTTGCCCCCTGTGGGACGTTACTACGTCACCGGACGGGAGGGGCGGGCCTGAGTCTCCACAGCCTGAAAAAAGTAAAAGTGACTGCCTAAGGCTCCCCGAGAGGGGACGAACCTCAGCCTAGGGTATCGCAGAGCTAACCTGAAAGCCACTGGGTTACTCGGTACCTGGTGCAT
Organism: Pyralis farinalis; assembly: GCA_947507595.1. Taxonomy (NCBI): domain Eukaryota; kingdom Metazoa; phylum Arthropoda; class Insecta; order Lepidoptera; family Pyralidae; genus Pyralis; species Pyralis farinalis. The sequence continues at coordinate 8,518,865 of OX382258.1, read as the reverse complement.
CGCGCAGAAGATCTAACTCTCCGCACTCGGATCCGCCGAGTGCGGTGTAGATGTGGAGTGTTGGGATCGGGTTCGGAGAGATAAGGGGCATTCGCAACCGTAATGCGATCATCGGGATCAAAGAATGAATTTTATGGTCTGCGTCGTAGTCCCCGAGCGTCGATCCGTGGGGTGTAATTGGCAGCCCGGGTAGCAATGGGTTGGAGTGGGAGGCAGTTTCGAAAGCGCCAAGATGCATCTTTAATAGAACTTCTACTTGGCAGTTGCTGTACATATTTAGTAATATATGTACTTACTTAGTAGCTGTTGTACTCATTTAGTAGAGCATGTATTTGGCAGCTGTTGTGCTCAATTGAACACGAATTTCGCATCTGCTGTACTCCTGTAAACATATACTTGTACCCACTTAGTTAAATAAGCAACAAAATTGACAAGAATGCTTATTGTCTACCGGCCGGGAGGTCAAAAGGATAGTCGGGAGCACAAACAAGCATACCACCCTCCTAGTATATAATCCATAGCATATAAAATATACCAAGCATAGCATAGAGCCATCTGACGTAAAGTGATTATAGTAGATTACAAACGCTACCAAAATGAGGATTATTGGTTGCTTATTTGCTATTCATGCTGCTGACAGACCGACTCCTCATGATCCTACTAATCTTAATAACATCCCTATTTACAAGAACACAACATATGTTAATCTTTGGAAAATATCATAGTCCGCGATCTTTGTATTTTATCAATGCCAGGTGACATGTAAGGATTATTCCCATAGAACGAAGATCGCTCCCGCGTTGATACCTCAGCTGATAGCACAGTACTCACTGCTTCCTTTGCTGACTCGTCAGCATGAATGTAACTACTAAGGAATTATTATTGGATTACATTCTTCAATAATTAGAGGATTCCAAGGAAAAGGAATCTTCTTAAAGCTACGAGATCTCATATGATAGACTAATATTTTTTATAAATTTATCCACCTGTACGCATTTTCTATTCATATGACGAATACGTAAAAAGTACAAACTTTTCTTGGAACTTGCTGTATGGTATTTTTTCAATCTGAGTTGGTCACCACTACAGTAATGTTGTGCCCCACCTCTATTGGATTAGAAACCTCACAGTTTCTGATTTACCTAGTTAATAATATAAAACTATAGTGTGTAGAGCAAGTGTGAAAAGTGTTAACGTAAGTAATTGCTTGGTCACTTAGAAAAGAGAAAATGTATTAAGAGGCAGACTTTTACCAAAACGATAAATTGTATATAGTTACTGTTATCGTATATCTTAGCAATTTTAATAGAGAGGCGAATGTTGCGTCTCATTATTTGTTGCATGCCCTGTGAATATATATCCGCACTATTATAAATATGTCAATTAATTTGTCTACTGGTCATTTACACGCGTATGATATATTATAAGGTATGATATATTATAAGGCACCTCCGAATTTATCATTATATTTAGTTTTTACCTTTTTAGGTAACTTGAGACCACGATAAGATATTTTATGACTGTAACTTCTTTCACGAAAAAATACACGGCAGCGCTACTCCAACGGCTAATTGCAGCGGAAAACGTGAAGCATGTTTGCCACAGAGATATGAAGCTTTAAAGATGTTTTTAATGTTACCCAGCCCTTGCCAAACCATGTTTAATTTTATATGATTTTTGTTATATTAACACAACTACCATAAATCAGTACATGCATACACATACACGCGAATACCCATTCATTGTTAGTTTACATACACGACAGATCGTTATGAACTATTTGATTATTATGTCTGTATCATTTATTTGTACTGTCATTAATGTTTGTGTCCAATCGAGGGGTTAAGCTGTTAAGGGTTAAGCTGAAAAACAATGCTTCTGTGGTTATCGCTGAAGAAGCTTAAGCTGAGCTACTTCCCTATCTAAAAACTGTTAATTTTAAGTTTATTAACTAAATAATAAGTATTTTTGTTTACTTGTTAAGTAAATATTATAATTAAAGGCATTCTATATTATTCCAATATACATAAACATACTGGCAAACTCAAGGTAGTAATTCGGTATATATTATAAAGACTAAAGCGACTCTGTTCGTTGCATGGAGTAGACCGGTTTTGGTTTTTGAACAGTTTATAGTTCACTTTCATGAACTTCTCTGAAGCGAACGCAATAGAGAGATAAGAAAGATAGCATAAAAGCGTTACCATTATTGTAAGTGTCATTATAGTAGGGTAGGGAAATAAATAAGATTATTTCTAAATGTTATTTAACACTACGACCCGCCCCGGATTTGTACGGGTAGATAGATATAAAGATAATTAGAATTTTAGCCTATGTTCAGCAGTGGACGAATACAGGCTGGTATGAAGATGAAGATGATAGTTAGACATATAGCCCGGCGTTTTTTTGTGAGAAATTTTTAGGGCTTATTTGAGTTTATTACAAATAATAATAACAAATAATCATGGAGAATATTAGTATAGATTAATAACTCTGAATCAGCGTAAATGCATACGCATGAAATTCTATCTTATAAGTGCCTTTGCGTAGACTATGTTTGTTTAACACTAACTGTTCTATGAATTATTACCATTTATTTATCATTTATTCTAAATTTTAACATTTAATATATACTGAAATAACAAGACTAAAGGCAGAAATTGCCTTTCCAAAGTATTTTTCAAATTTGTGAACACTGCAGTTACAAAATACAAATTTAATATGAATCCTGCAGCAAAACAAATGTAAAGTGCAAATTACCTAATTATCAATCATAAAAAATGTCTATAACAAGTGTCTATAAAAGTCTTAATGTCTAAATATCAAAAAAATAAACAGTAAGTATCCCGCGTTCAATATATATAAAAATTACACAATTTCAATTTAAATTGAGTTAGACTGCTTTTATATTGAGTTATTCTTTTTTTTGCAGTCAGTCGCACCCTTAATAAAAACAATCTTTCTATGATGCCTTGTGGACAATAATTGACAATATACTCATTATTTGCGCTATTATGAATTTACAGCATGACATGTCGACGGACGTTTATATGTACATTAGGGAAAGACTGGTGGCCTTGTACTTAATTGGTATCGCTAGAACCAATCGATTGACAGAAGTTCGAAGTTTCACGGAGTTAAAGTTCTTTCTGTACACATAAATAGGATATCACCCATCAGATGTCGATGTGAAACTATTAAGTGGCTTAATCTCATTTTGACTAGCTCGGTGGCGCAGCGGTTTATAACGTTACTTTGATTCCAACGCTAGTGGGTTCGATTCCCGCACAGGATACTTTGTGTGCATGAACATGTCTGTTTGTGTTGTTTGACTGTTTTTAAGAGAAGTAGGAATCAAAACAGCCTATTTGGGAAAGTACCTCCACCTCACCGAAAACGACAGCCAAATAACAACTTCCTGAACGGTTGTAGTAATCCTGCAATTGAGTGAGGTCACAAGTTAGCTCCTTAGGACTTACTATGCTAACAGCAGAGGCTACAGTGACCGCTTTACATCATGTGGGCCGTATGCTTACGTTACGCGTTTATATACATCATCGGGAGGCATACAAGTATACGATCCACCTGATGTAAAGTAAATTCAGTATCACTCGCGCGATGCCACGTCTGCTGTTAACACAGCAACTCCTTAGGAACTTACTGGTATCGTCACTCATACACAGGAACACAACAACCCTCCAGTGAGTTGTTATTTACCTCTATTAAATCCCCCAAACCACCGAGCCACCGAGCTCGTATTTTTTTTTATTCCATGCCGGAGTTTTAAATTATAATATAAAAGAATATTTTATATTGTTATTAACATTTTTTGTAAATGTAATAAATATTCAACAGTACATTACAATAAACAATTGTTCAGTGGTATTGTTTCAATAAACAATTGGTGTATTTCGTAACTTTCATATTTGGTTTGCCCCTAAAAGGTTCTTGCTTGAATGTTTATCTCAGATCATATAAAGCGTATAATATCCAAGACCATAATAATTATATAAAAAGAATGCAAAATAAACTATTGAAATTATGTGTAATTTATATATTTATTTTTATGAACGACATGTATAAGAAAGGTTGAATGTTCAAAATAGGTATTGCATGAAATATACGGCACAATGAAGAATCGAAGTTGCAACTTATGTAAATATATCAAATGATATTTCTAACTAGCAAAGTTAAATAATATATAAAAATAATTAAAAACAACACGACTGACCCAATGCCAAAGAGAAAAATCAGCAATTGATAAAACTTTCCTATTTTTGTACATACATAAATATATTGTAATACGTCAATGTACACATATTTGACAAGCAAATTAGTCAATTTTATAAACAAAAAAAAAAAACAAGCAAATTCAAATTAAAAAACCTTCGCCGCAAAAATAACCTATATGATATACACAAAAACACTCTCGATTAAGTCCCGTTTTAAACATAAAAAAAAAACAAAATCAAAATCAGCTCATCCATTACAAAAGCTACGATGCCACAGACAGACACACAGATACACACGTCAAAGTTATAATACCCCTCTTTTGCGTCGGGGGTTAAAAAGTAAAGGTACACGGAAATAAGACTGGTCAAGTGTGAATCGAAATCACGCAGCAAAGACTCAGTTTCGAACTGATTTTGTTCATTACAAAATTTTGTTGATTCCTAAAAAGCTCGTTAGAAACATTTTATTTTCACAACAAGCTTGCGATGGTGAGCAGTTACCATAGCCTAAGGACATTTGCAACACCAGGGGTGTCACTCATGCGGTGCCGATCCTGTAAGAACCTCTTCATATCTGTCTTGCAGAACCTCATGCGGTAGTCCCTTGAGAAAACCTCGGCTGAGAGTTCTTGAAAGAAAACTTGCCTGGAGCCACATAGTACGCAACCATTGCGAATCTAGCTCATGAGGAAGAACCCGCCGTCGACAAACTAGGATGAAAAAGAAACTGTCGGCATCATATCGAACAATTATTGAGAACACAATCCGTTGCATAATCGATAGACCACAAAAAGAGAGGCAAAATATTTCCTTAAATTTAAGGGCTCACTACCCTGAGTAAGCATAAGTCCTAGGTGGTATCCAAATATTATTTATATATGAACAACTACCATGATTTTTTTACATTTCCAAATACAACAGTTTCGAGTTTAACAAAAATTTACACTATTAATATAAATAATATTTCGCAAACGGATCACTATATCGAAAAATGATCTTCCCAAATCCTCGATATTTTAAAAAACCTACTTAACGACTCCCCACACCCCCCACATTTTGAATAACATACGTGTAGGGGAGATACCACCAAAAAAATTTTTTATCCATTTTTATTATATACGAGCTCGGTGGCGCAGTGACGGAACGCGTTGTTACACTACTTTGACACCAACGCTCGTGGGTTCGATTCCCACACAGTACAAACATTTGTGTGCATGAACATGTCTGTTTGTCTTGGTCTGGGTATTTTCTATGTATGATAAGTAAGTATTTACAAAAAAAAAATGTATTTACGTATGTTTATCAGTTCTCTAGTAGCCATAACACAAGCTTCGCTTACTTTGGGGCTAGATGGCGCTGTGTAATTTGTCCGACAATATTTATTATTTATTTATTCCACCACTTTATCAGCATAGATAATATGCATCTCTGAGCTAGGCCGCGGACAGACGGACGGACGGAGAGACAGACATAGCGAAACTATAAGGGTTCCTTATTTACTACGGAACCCTTAAAAAAGGAAAGGAAAACTCGTCGCAAACAAATTTAGTCATGCGGACAGGACTTTTGCAGAACTGGTGAGTTACATTAAATATATTAAATACTCTTAATGTCTATTTTGGTACGGATTTCTAAAAGTGGCATCAATATAATCATCTCAGTTTTATTTCAGTTTCAAAATAAATTAATTGAGAAATTGAAACCAACTTCATGAATTTACTCTGGTAGGGATCTCACAATGCACGTGCTTTTGTACGAAAAGTGCATGAATTTCTTCTGTTTTTTTCTGTTAATATTTTAGGATAATTAATGCACCTACGAAAGCGGTCGGTACGGTAGATGTTGGTCAATGTAGGTTCGTTAGTCTCGATATCCAGCATCTGTACGTCAACTGATTTTCTTTTTTGTTTAGTTCATGAACCTTAGGGTTATTTTGAAGTTGATAATCACTACATATTATAAAACAAAGTCCCACGTCGCGACTGTCTGTCTGTTCGCGATAAACACGGAATTTCATGCGGTTTTCACCAGTAGACAGAGTGATTCCTGAGGAAGGTTTAGGTGTATAATTTGTTAAGATTTTGTATAAATCGATAGAAATATGACGATACTTATTTAAAATATCGGAAAAAGTCAAACGGCCTGGGAGCTTTCATCGGATTTTATACGAATATGCAATATTAATCCTTATCAACTTTAATACGGTAGTTACCTTAAGCATTTCATGCGCATTATAATAATCCTTTACACCACATAATTTAAATGATGGAGCCGACAGACGCGGCCTGGGACAGTGGGAGCATAATGTGCTCTACTAGCCATGCTAAGCCGAGGCGGGTCGCTAGTTCTAATATAAATGTTAAATATATATTTTCTTAAAATTTCAATAACTGTTATGGTCGAATTTCGTACATTGGGTGAACATTATTCCTACAAAATTCAAATAAAAACCTTAATACTGAGTGTTTACTGAATGTAGAGTTTTCAATTTACCGTTTAGTGTTTGCTTTGCACAAAATTTGTAGTATAACGCTTGCCGATCGCGTTCGTGATGATGTCGTAAGAAAGAGAGTTGGTCTGAAAGAGAGTGTCGGTGTTAAAATAAAAAAAGGCATGCTGCGTTGGTACGGACTTGTACAAAGAATGCAGGATGAAAGAATGACGAAACAGATATGCAATGCGAAACTGGAAGGATATAGGAGCCGAGGAAGACCAAGACTAATTTTGAGAAAATCATGACCAAATTGGTCGTGGTTTGTCAGAAGGTGATGTCAGGAGTACGAATGTTAGAGAAGCGAGTGAAGTCTGTAACGACTGCGTCTTATGACGCTCGGTTCTCCCTGCTTACCGTGCAAGGGAGCTGGCGTGAAGATATACACGTTTAGTGTTCGCTTCAGCACATTAATATTTATATTAGGTATTAGGTCAACATTAAAAAAAAATCTTGAATTATATTTTAAACGAGACGCTGAATTTAGTCCATCTGCCTTTAATTGTATTTTTTATATTAGTATTAGCATAGAAAAAGATCCAAAAATGACTCTTTATGATCTATCTCTGCTGGTTTACAAGATCCATGAGATACTTGCAGTTAAATCATGATCATGAAATTTATAGGACAGTGTCACAAGGCGCTCGATTCTTTTTGACTACTATATCACATACAAATTGAGTACTAAAAGATGATCTAGAATAATTTATACATAATAATATAGTCTAAACACAACTGGTTGATATTATTTCATTTATGTTCAATTAAATTTGTTTTCTATTTATTGTATTCACATAGCCAAATTAGTGTCTAACTCGTTCAAATGTTCTAAAGTATTTGTGTACACAAATACTTTGGATTGCAATGTAGCTCACATGCCTTATCTTTTCTTCAAATAATTGTGTGTAAATGCTCGTCATCGGTGGCGCACCGGTGGTGCAGGACAAGCTCGGTGGCGCAGTTCTTAGTAATGCTACTTTGACACCAATGCTTGTGGGTTCAATTCCCACACAGGACAAACATATGTGTGCATGAATATGTCCGTTTGTTTTGGTATAAAGTAGGTCGTCTGGGGAAGTATCGCCACCTCACAGAAAACCGCAGGTAAGTAACAACTCCCTGGAGGGTTGTTGTGTTCCTGCGTGTGAGTGAGGTCAGTAGCAAGCTCCTAAGAAGTTGCTGTGTTAGTAGCAGAGGTGGCATCGCGTGAGTGATACTTAATGTATTGCAAGCATTTAACCGCTTTATAACAGGTGGGCCGTATGTTTATGTCTCCCGACGTTGTAAAAAAAAAACTATATTCAGTCCAAAAAAAAATTGTTTCAACTGAGACTTTTTCCATAGTCTGGATACGTTCGTCCCATACACGGCCTCCACTTAACCCTACTTTCCCACCTGCCATCACTTTGTTGGCAAATATGACGGCTATATCTACGTCATAGCTTTATGTGGAATTTCTACGTTGTGGATTCGCTTATAGTTATAGAGACCCCAAACATAGCTCTCTCCGTCACTCTCTGTCTAAATAAATAGACGAGAGGAAAACATCTTTAGTTTTTACTCCATATACTCCGTTCTGGATTCCCTTAGTGACACTCAGAGCATAGCTCTCTCCATCACTTTCATTGTAACGAAATTCTTAAGACTAACAATGTGAACAAATGTTTAAATGACATGTATTTACTTCACAGTCGAAATTTTTCATTCTGGATTCGCTTATAAAAATCCCACATAGCACTTTCCATCGCTTCCTGTGTGAAAATAAATTGATGAAACAAACACATCTTTAGCTTTTAGTAGAAGCTAGAGCATAGCTCTCTCCATCGCTTTTTGTGTAACTAGATGGACAAAAGTGACTGGATAAGAAGATTTCTTTATCTTTTAGTCGTTTCGGATTCCATTTTAGAGACCCCGAGCATAGCTCTCTCCATCACTCTCTTTGCCACAGTACTCTCTGTAACATATATCTCAATATCATCATACATCTGCAGAGAATTTGTCGATATTTAGACACTAAATATCGATGAATTCTCTTCAAAGGCTACTAAGTTACATAACAGCACTGTTATGATATAATTATGAGCAGATTTGTTACAAAACCCGTGAACACTGTCAAATACGTCATAGATATGTATCTTTTGATAGACACCTTCGCTTATCTATTGCTAATATCGTAAAGCTTGCTACACACTGGTGTTAATATTAAATTGGGTTTAATTAGAATAGTACTGCCATTCTTATGAAACTTCACTTTTTAACCGACGTCAAAAGGAGGAGGTTTTATGTTCTTTCCATATATCGGAGAACGTACATATAAATACATATTATGTATTTATATGTACGTTCTCCGATATCTTGAAATAGGCGTAATTAGAAGTGAAAATTAAAACTAATAATAAACAGTTACTACTGAGAATTTTTCAAATCTACTAATAGGACTTGCCCTTGCTAAACGGTTAATTATTATGGCGAAAGTTGGACTCAGGAGGGTCTTTCGCCACGGAGCGAAGTGAAGTTAATGAACAATAAGTGTATAATTATTTATAAACTAGCGCCTCGCCCCGGCTTCGCACGATTGAACTTTACAAATACAACGTAAAACAATTGAAACTATTCAGTTGGATAGGAATTAATATCATGATCTACCCATCCTTTGATTGACTAATTTGAACAAAAAAAAAACGGTTATTGTGACTTATTTGTAACCATAGTAGTTAGACATGTAGCCTCGCGGATTTTTTGTGGGTATTGATACTTACTATGATAATGTAGTACATGGTTTTATGTATCGTTAAAAGTTAGTTCTTGCAGCATATCCGAAAAAATTACTTTGGCAGGCTAATTTTTGATACATATAGAGATATATTATTGCAATTATCGTAGGGATTTTTTTTGGAAAATAAAATGTAGCCTGTTGAAAATGTGTGTAGGTATCTGTTTTTTTTTTAATAAAAATGATTCAGATGAATGATTATTGGTAATACAATGTATTAATTCCGGGTTGCCTACAAAAAAATGTCGCAATGATTTTATAATTGACGAAATTGTATGAGGACTTCTTCCCGCGCTTTGGACGAGTGACACTGTTCTTATACTTGAATTTTTTCAATTCAGTAGAAAATTAGTTTTATGTGTCAATTTTGATAGTATTTTATAACATAAGTGCTAGTGAAATTATACACTAATGAAAAAACTGAAATATAACACGTTTATGCACTTTTTGGAAGACGTGAATAAGTTCATTACGAAAGCCTTGTAAAAATCACTATCGTTTTACGGGTGGTGTTTAAACTGGGTTGATTGGGTACCCTTCCCAAGTATTTTTCAGCACAGTTCCTGAAGCTGGAACATAGAATTAAGATTTTCAAATGGTTCTAAACTGATGACTTGGCTGTATGGGCTAGATCCCTTGGCCTTTCCCCTCGGGGATATAAAGAACCAAAAAAAAAAAAGAAATTGTATGATTTTGAGCTATGTATATTTTTTAAGTGAAACAAGATTTTATAGGAAATGATGTAAAGAATGTAGAACTTACGTTTAGTTGATATACCAACACACGCTAGCTGATATGCCAAAAAAGCTGAATGGTATAAACTCCGACTAGTATATGTTGCCTACGCAAAATAAGAATGCGCGCTCATTACAAAAAATGTCGTAAGTGCAACTTGTAAGTTTCGAGTTAGCATCTCCCCTAAAAGGCTGTGGATGCCATAAAATATTCTAACTCTAACTACTCTATGGATTGTTTGCTATTGTTTTTTTATCGAGACAGGTGTGAGGGCGTATTGCGGTGAAAAGATATAGTATACAACAGTAAGTGCACTTGATAAATGGTCAGGCTCGTCGTGAAACAGAGTATAGCTTGCACGTTTCCACCCAAAAAATAATAAACTACTTGACTGCGATGACCCCGCGATCACAAAATCGTAGTGTTTACGCGTCCAAATAGCTTAAGGATTCGAACCTACTGACTAATGGGATGATATTTTAACGTTTAAGTGCCGATGTTGATTATGATGAAGTGAATAAGAGCTGCGCGTTCTATTTCATCCTCCTAGCCGTAGCGGTGACTTGAGTTACTATACAGAAACGGTCTCATCGGCTCTTCATATACTTTTTACTTTATGTGGTGCTGTCGCAGCAACTCCAGAAGTTGTAGTGACCGTCGGAATAACTTTTGAAAAAAGAAAGAAAGAAATATTTATTGGCATAACCATTGATAACACACACACAATAAAAAGGAAACAAAGAAAAATTGGTGAAAATATACAAAAAATGTGTATCGTAATGGCTGCCAAGAAGGTGCATTCTCTGCATAATCCTAACGATTTATTATTTTGTTGTAGTTTTCTGTAAATTTATTGTTCACATCTTAAGTCTGACTGGGGATTCTGGGAAAGTATCTCTCTAAGTACGTACTAAGAATAACGATAATAGGCATACTAATAATAACTGCTTTTTATGTGATTGCTGTTTTCTCACGAGTGAGCGATGTTCACTTAGTCTTTCTTTAGTGGGTAGTCGTAGGTGACTAGGTAGGGCATAAAAAATAAGGAGGGTTATCTATAAAAAGTATCTAATATTTTCAGTGCTACTACGAAAACCAGGGCTGGGAATTCTTCGTGAGTTCCTAACATAGAAGCTTGAGTGAGGGTCAATTCTGACTTCACTTGTATATATGTGTGTACACTGTATTGCAGAATCATTATGTGGTATCGGTATGTGTATTATTAATTAGGATAAATATATTTCTATTCTATTTTTATCACAACGACTACTATGCCTGAATAAACTCTGTAAATATAAAGAATTAACTGTTGCCCACGGCTTCGCCCACCCCATAGCGAGATGTTAAAATGAGCTATCAAATTCATGAAGAATGTTTCAAATCCGACTAGTAGTTTCAGATAGTAGCACTTTTAACAAATAAAAAAACTCTTCAGCTTTATTATGAGTATCGATTTTCTTTCTTAGTAAAGAATCGAAGGTGTAATAAACTTAAGTTACTGTTACAGTCAAATTTATTGGTACTACGGTCTACGGTACGGCGCAGGCGCGACTCCGCCGCCAGTCACGATGCAATCGGCGCGTGAGTCGAACGCATGCTCAATCGCTTTATGAAAAACACGCGAAAAGTACCAAACAATTTTCGAAAATGTGTTACGAACTTTTTAGTTCGAAGTGCTAAGTGAGTTTTGTGTCTTTTTTGTGTGAATGTAGAACTGTTTAAATAGATTTTTGTGTAGTGTTATCGTATTGGGATTTTCACTTTTTTGGCGCCACTTTTTTTTACATTTTTTGGAGCTATCTTCGGTAAGCTGTTATTAAGTTTGTTTGTTAGATTAAGTTGGTTTTAATTTGGGCGTGCTTTATTGTTATGGCCGGATGGTCACGATTCTTTTATTTGAAAGAACGTTCTCACTGATTTTAGTTTCGCTTAGTTTGTGTTGCGGTAATAAAAGTAAATTAACCTACGATTATTTAATTAAACGTGTGAAAATTAGATTTTTCATCGATTCGATGGATTGGCATTGTTTTGACTAGTGCTTTTTAAATTATCAACAAGTTTCAATTTTTTATAAAGCAACTACTTGGTCTATAGTTTATTTATATATAAGCAGAAATTTGTTTAAAAATAAAAAATATGTTAAGCACTTAATAAAGTCTATTGAACTAAAGAGTTGCGTTTTTTTCCCTGCGACATTTGCAAAAACTTGTTTAAAGCTAATCATATGTATGTAGAGACCATTTTATTGTATTTCCCTTAGTTTAGACATGAAATAAAATACCCCTTCTTCGTCTTGTATTCTGTGGTACTAGTCTGAAAAATATACAAAAGTATGTGATATACTACTATAATAAGTCTTTTTTAAATATCCTAATACGTACAAAACCTAACATATTATCCAGAATGCAACTTACGATTTGCACATACAAAATATTATAATGTAAGTATATTCAATATTAGATGGGTAACAATAGTATAGTAAAATGGCATAATAAAAGTCTCTACCAATCGTAAACTTTGTGGTACAGCTAGCAGCAGGTCGTACTTGACACTCGCAGTACGATTGTAGCCCTTATTATGTATGGCATAAAATGGGCGCAAAGTTCAAAATGTCAAGCTCAAAGTGCACTTAGCTGTCACAAAATCTACAAAATAAAGAGTTGTATGTACTATACCAGACTTATATGCATATTATTGGTTCATATCTAAATCGAACACTAGGGAAGAGATTACTATATAAGTTTTTGGGCATTAACCCCTATTGTTCATTTGGCATATTGTATTATGTGTATTTTATTAATTATTGAATTTTATTAATAAAAGAAAATGCATTATACCTATATATATGTACATATTAAGATATATATTTAAATGAGGAGTTTTTTATAACTCTCTGGAGGGTTGTCAGGTTACCAGTGAGTCAGGTTACCAGTGAGCTCCTAACGAGCTGCTGTATTAGCAGCAGAGGTGGCATCGTGTGAGTAACACTAAATGTATTACAAGCGTTCATAGACTACGGTAACCGCCTTACATCAGGTGGGCCATATGCTTGTATACCTCCCGACGTAGTATAAAAAAGATGCGTGTGAGGTGTACAGCTAAGAGCACATCACACTTGACACTGGAAACTGAAATGTTACTATGTAATATAATAATAACGATACCGATATTGTCGCGCTTGGCGTGCACTTAGTTGTACAAGGATCGCTTCCTTTATGTACACGTCACTCGGCCATTCGACCAAAGGAAAATGGATGGATAAATAGATTATTACAGTGTAGCAATAATCTATCGTCGACAGTTAGGGCTGGCTCAAAAGAAATATTTTTTTTATACTACACCGGAAGGCGTACGGAGTACGGAGGTTGTGTTCATAAATTTGGTGATGGGTTGAAAAAGAGCCAAATCAAAAGTACCCAAAACCGAAGAGCATGCTGAGGCTGATGCGTGTGGAGGAAGCGAGAGGGGTATGTTTGGATCGGTGGACCTGGCATACCTACCCCAATGGGAGACAGGCGTGATGATATGTATGTATATATTTAATATATTGGCATAGTGAATTAATGTATTATTATAATGGCGTAGCAATTATATGAAGCGGTTCATTTTGGCCTCAGACAATGGTCTTTTGAAAGCGTCGCATGTTAGGCGTCTTCCAATGATAAAGATAAAAGATAAAAAAACATTTATTTGCCATTAGGCCCTTACGGGCACTTAGACTTGTCTTACTCTAAATTAGATCATATTGTATCTTAATAATTTTGGAATATTTTGTTTTTTAGTCTTGATATTTCTTTTTTAATCTACCAGCATTTCGAAAATGAGCATTGGTGAAGAAGAAATGCCAAAAGAAACTTGCCAACATGGGTCTTTTTTTCATCGTTAATATATATTACAATAAGTGAAATCAAGTGGTGCAATTAAAGATATATTATACATCATTTAAGCGAGGTAATGTAAGTAATGAGTAACTTAGTACGAACTTCATACCGTATGTATCAGCGAATGTAAGTTATATATTTTAATCTATATCTTCACGCAGATTATCTAATCCCTGTCCGATACAAATTTACATATAGGTACATATATATGTATATTTTTTTATAATATACATTTCATATACTTGTACCTTCTGAAAGTAGTGTGATATCACTTTACAATGATGTACTCTCTGGCGCAGTGGTTAGTACTCTGACACCAGCGCTCGTGGGTTCGATTGCCACACACGACAAATATTTGTGTGCATGGACATGTCAACAACAAAAGAGGTAGGACGCGTTAAAGCAGCCCGTCTGGGGAATTACCTCCACCTTAAATAATGACTCCCTGGAGGGTTGTTGTATTCCTGTGAGTAAGCTCCTGTAAGCGTCTAAGGAGCAGCTGTGTTAACGGCAGAGGTATCATCGCGCGATACTTCATGTATTGCAAGCGTTCATAAGCTACAGTAACCGCTCTACATTAAGTGGGCCGTAGGCTTGTATGCATCTCGACGTTGTATAAAAAAAATGATTACTTTAAAGTAAGGTAAATGACCTACATTCATTAAATAAAATCATGGACAGTTTTCAGCTAATGTTACTTCTAAACATATAGAATCTTTGTAAAGACAAATCTAACATAGATTATGTATTAGATAGACTAGTATGTTTCGTTATTCTTAGCACATTATATATAACATACTGTGCGGTTCCATAGAATTTTTCTACCAAGAACTATTAAGTTGTAATGAGTTCCCAGCCAAGGTTTTCCCAAGGAACTATAATATGGGGTTCTTCAAGAAAGGTGTGAAGAGGTCCATACAGAGTCGGCAACGCAAGAGTGACACCCCTGGTGCTGCAAATATCCATAGGCTGCGGTAACTGTTTACCATCAGACAGGCCACACGCTTGTTTGCCACATTAGTGGTATAAAAAAAGATGTATTTGTATGTGTATCGGACAGTTATATTCGCACTGTGGTTAACTACGAGTATATTCGTGTATGACCCATTTAATCAAGCAATGCCAACTTTACATTCGACGAGAATTGCCATATGGGCATCGAATCGAAAATACATGAAATTCGTGTGATATTCAAATTTTTAATATTTTCAAAACTTTAATATTTTATTTTTGTAATCGTAATTAATTTTGGCAATGTTCATCTATAAATATTATAACATCGCCGCAGGGTCGACTTTGTAAAAGAATTATCGATGTGAAATAATGATATAGCTCGACAACCAATATCGACAAATAAGTGAAAACAGCCGTTTATATTTTTTTGTATGTCTATCTGTTATGCATGTATATGAATAAAAAACTTTGCTATTAAGCTGTAGGCAAATTTGTCGTCGGGAGGCATACAAGCATACGACTCACCTGATGTAAAGCAGTAGCGGTAACCTATTAATGGTTGGAATATATTAATTATCACTCGCGCGATGCCTCTTTTCTGCTTACACAGCAACTCCTTAGGAGCTTACTGGTGACCTCAGTCACACGCAGGAACACAACTACCCTCTAGGGAGTTGTTATTTGGCTGCGGTTATCTGTGAGATGTGAGGTCTTTTCCCAGTCTTTGCTTTGATGCGCCCTACCTCTCTTAAAAAAATGTGTGTCGCGTATAATATTTCATAGTTCTATCCGCAGCGTGGATTCTACGGACCTGAAAAATCAATATGTTGCGTAAGATTGATTTTTCATGTTAAATGTCCAAAATCGTACGCAACAGATTGATTTTTCATGTCCGTAGAATCCACGCTGCGGATAGAACAATGAAATATTATATGCGATTCATTGGGCTATAGCTTAAATTGCTTTAAAAAAGGCTTTTTCCGCTTGCTCGGAAATCCCTTTGTTACTAAGAAAGAGACCCAAACAGGCCGTTTTTGGTACTCATTTACCAAAAATACAATAATGTATATTACCGGTAGTTTATTTTTTGAATTAAATTATTGATTGATATTTTTTACATAAAACTTCGGGAGGTATGTAAACATACGGCCCATCTGATGCAATGGTTATTGTAACCCATGAATGCTTGCTATAGTATGTCGTTATATCACTCGCGCGATGCTATATACTTTTCTTAAAAACACCCACATCGAGTCAAACAGTCATGTTTAAGGAATTGAGTCCACGAAAGTTGGTGTCAAAGCAGCGTTACTAACCACTGCAGCACCGAACTTTTCGAGTTAATTTATGTTTATATTCAGAGTCACAATTAGAAATACTTTTGAGCGAAATATTTCAGGTGCGTAATACTAAAGAAACCTAGCTACCTAGTTTACGTATAAACATTTTCTAGTACTATACCTACCTGTGAGAAAACTACAAGTTGACAAAAACAATTCGCAATAATTGCTCCGTTTTTGCGCTACAATAGGACAAGCCCAGTGAGGTAGTAACGGTGTAGATAATTGTCGAGTAGTACTAGTTTCATCGCTTAAGGATATTTGTAAACATCAAGTCTTGTGTAGTTCTCGAAACGAGAATAAAGTAGAATTAATTAAAACCTATTTAGAGTTCCCTACGTGAAGGTTCGATTGGATTAGCATGTGGTTAAAGAATGTATTTACGTATAAGACATGCGTAAATAAATTCATATGTCACTTAGATGAGAATAAATTAGTTCAAAACAGTTCATCAATTATAATTGTGTAATTCGAAGGGTTAATACTTGAAGTGCATCAAAATAATACAGCGGGGAAATATACAAGTACAGTTAAGTACTTCGGAGGATACGTTACACTGTCGGTCCCGGCTGTTGTCTATAGATGACAGTCGTTAAGCTGAGTCAGTGGCCTTCGGGCGGCTTGAACGTTGGCCTACGGCAATCTGCAGTTGAGCAGCGTGATGGAGTATGCTCTGAGCTCCTTCGGTTAAAGGGAGACCTGTATCCCTGCAGTGGTTGATGAGTGAGGGTTGGTTTAGTAGTAGTAGTTAAGTGTACTATAAGTGCTTAAATAATGCATTTAAGATTCGTATCTAATTATATAATATTTTTTTTATATTTAGACGAGCTCGGTGGCTCAGTGGTGGAACGCGCTGTTACGCTACTTTGACACCAACGCTCGTGGGTTCGATTCCCACACAGTACAAACATTTGTGTGCATGAACATGTCTGTTTGTATGGGTCTGGGTATTTTCTATGCATAATAAGTATGTATTTACAAAAAAAAAATGTATTTACGTATGTTTATCAGTTGTCAATTACCCATAACACAAGCTTCGCTTACTTTGGGGCTAGGTGGCGCTGTGTAATTTGTCCGACAATATTTATTTATTTAATTATTAATTAGATACGAATCATAACTTGTTTTTAGTATATACGGAACCTTTAGTACAATTCTATTCCTATTCGGCTACTTCTTGCGGACTTGACGGTTGTTGTTAAGTGCTAGTGACCTCTATATGCAGAGCCGGTATTGTATTTGCTGCAAATTGTTACATAAAAAAGCGTGTGTCTATATTCATGACCTTCTTTATTACGATAATGACTTTGAGTATTTACAAAGGTTACAAGTCCGTAAAAATTTACTTCACTAAATTTATATGGAAAATAAATTTTTCATAATAATAAACCTCTTAAACTTGCGAATTTGTAATCGTACCAAGTATATGCGAAAGCCATCACGCCCCCATTGTGAACCTATATTTTTATTATTGGAAGCCTAGCCTATCATAAAACAAATTGAAAATAGGTTCGTAATTGGGCACAAAGTGGAATGGTTAGAAATGGATACTTGAACACCAAGGCTGGCGGTTCGATTTCACATAAGCGAGTGCAGCGATAATATGGCTAATAACGGAAGTGGTAATGCTTGAATCATTTTTTACTGTGCGAGTATGCATTGTTTGAAATCATATACGCTCATAATTTATACATCCTGTTACAATATCGAAAAAATGTGTTAAAAAATCGGCCAAGTGCGAGTCGGACTCGCGCACGAAGGGTTCCGTACCATTAACTATAAAAACGGCAAAAAAAATCGCATTTGTTGTATGGGAGCCCCCCTTAAATATTTGTTTTATTTTAATTTTATTATTTATTCTTAAAGTGAAAAATATAGTAAAGTAAAGTTCTTAAAGTTTAAAATATTCTGTGAATATTTCAAGCGTCTACCTGTTGCCGTTATCAATATCGAGCAAAAATGAGCAAAAAAATCGGCCAAGTGCGAGTCGGACTCGCGCACGAAGGGTTCCGTACCATTATCTACAAAAACGGCAAAAAAAAATCGGTCAAGTGCGAGTCGGACTCGCGCACGAAGGGTTCCGTACCATTATCTATAAAAACGGTAAAAAAAATCACGTTTGTTGTATGGGAGCCCCCTTAAATATTTATTTTATTCTATTTTTTAGTATTTGTTGTTATAGCGGCAACAGAAATACATCATCTGTGAAAATTTCAACTATCTAACTATCACGGTTCATGAGATACAGCCTGGTGACAGACGGACGGACGGACGGACGGACGGACGGACAGCGGAGCCTCAGTAATAGGGTTCCGTTTTACCCTTTGGGTACGGAACCCTAAAAACACGTTTGTTGTATGGGAGCCCCCTTAAATATTTATTTTATTCTATTTTTTAGTATTTGTTGTTATAGCGGCAAAAGAAATACATCATCTGTGAAAATTTCAACTCTCTAACTATCACGGTTCATGAGATACAGCCTGGTGACAGACGGACGGACGGACGGACGGACGGACGGACAGCGGAGCCTCCGTAATAGGGTTCCGTTTTACCCTTTGGGTACGGAACCCTAAAAATCACGTTTGTTGTATGGGAGCCCCCTTAAATATTTATTTTATTCTATTTTTTAGTATTTGTTGTTATAGCGGCAATAGAAATACATCATCTCTGAAAATTTCAACTACCTAACTATCACGGTTCATGAGATACAGCCTGGTGACAGACGGACGGACGGACGGACGGACAGCGGAGTCTCAGTAATAGGGTCCCGTTTTACCCTTTGGGTACGGAACCCTAAAAAGGAGGTTTTCAATTCGATTTTAATTTTATTTTACGCGATATCTTCGCCAATTTTGGATCGATTTTAATGATTATTTTCTTGTTGTGAACGTTTTAGCGTCTGAGCTGTCCCGTCTGAACTGATGAAGTTCCGTTTTCATTGAAGTCAGTTTTCATGGGTGACAACTCAGAGTAACTAGAGAGAGGCGATTGCCATTGGTCCAATCAATAACTAAGAAAATGTCACTTACTCCACGCCTCTTACCATCATTAATAATGAGATTTCAGATGTAGAGATGTGCAGCGTAGTAATCCAAAGCCACCAAAAGAATGCCAAGATGGTACGCAAGAAACTTGGTGTGTAGAGTCAAGTAAGTACTTCAGCTGGGGCTAAGAAATGATACTATGTCAAATAATATTTAGAACACATTTGTAGTAGGTACGGTAGTCATCTTTGTGATTCAGTGATTTCTTTGTGATTCAGTTTTCTTTTGTGATTCAGTTTTCTTTTGTGATTCAGTTTTCTTTTGTGATTCAGTTTTCTTTTGTGATTCAGTTTTCTTTTGTGATTCATTGAGGAGCGGTGAGAATTGTTGCCAATTTAATTTTAAATTTAAGTTCACGAAGCCATTTTGCCTTTCTTTTATTCTTCTTCGAAGCTAATGGTCGCTGTTGAAAAACACTATTTTATATTTAAAGCTTTCAATATAATTTTCTACATTAAGCATAACACATTCTATGTAAAATTAGCAACACTAACATACTTAATCTGTCTACACTGTGAATTGTTAACATACTCTCTTATTTATATTTTGAATACGACAATATTTCATTCGCACGTTAAATGAATAAAGTTCAAATTATAATGTCAAAAACGATAAGTACTGTCATAAATATGACAAATTATTGGAACCGACGAACACCGACCTTATCGTTCCCTGACCCGACGAACACTGTACCCACAGTAAGAACGTTAACTAAATTATGCTTAATGATAGCTCATGTTGTTAGAGGATCATTTAATTATAGGATGGTTGGATGTTGTTTGTCGGCATGGCTGCATTTCTTGGATGCTGGTACCGAGTCGACGGTCAAGAAAAAGTGGTCAATCTTGCAGGCAAATATAGCACATGGTTATAAATGTCGTAGCATACTGTATTTTAACATGTTTGTGTCTGTTAATAGTGATAAAGAGTTAATAGTCTAGTTATGAGGCAAGATGTTTCTTTTGATAGTTTTATTAAAGGTTTCGTTATTAAGGTTCTGTACGAAAAAGGCTTTCTTTTTGCTGTTTTGGTAAGTTCAAAAAACAAAAATTCCAATGTGTAACGTAATTATTTGCTAATAATCTCTGTAACTTTATTATGAAACTTTAATATAGAAAGAAATAATAATCACGTAAATGTTTATGTTATTGAATATGCTTATGGTATTTTCGAACGAAATGTGTGCTCAGACCAAGACAAATTGTCGTATTTATGAAGGAACCATTGCCGCGACTCGGTATCAAAAACTACACATTGCTAACAACTCAATATTAGGCTTGTTAGCAATGTGTAGTTTTTGATACCGAGGCTTATCGTAGTGACCTAGGAATGCTTACGATTATCAGATACAACTTGCAATTTATATCAGTGTTTTCAAATTTTATAAGATTTTTGCTCGCTAAACAGGTTGGGTAACACATCGTATTAATTGCCAGTTTCACGCTTAAAATTGCCCAACTGCAGGAATCGGTCGTCTCGTCGCACGTTATTGAGATGCCTTAAATTTTAATGGAGATATCGGTATTCAGGTAAAATTTTATTATCATTTGAAATAAAGATTTTAAAAAGAATATCTAAATATTATCCCTTCTGCTAATTCTGTATTCGATAGTATTTTTGCAGCCGTCTTCAAAACAGAAGAGAATTTTAATTAAAGTATGTATTTTTGTGTTTATATTATTTGTGTCAAATGTAAATTGATGTTATTATGCCCACATTTCAGGGAAAATGATTGTATTTTGTTCCAAAAGTCCAAATTAATATTATGTTGGCATGTGCAAAATCCTCCAAATGTATTCAATACCATTTTTGAGTACGTCTGTCTCTCTTTTGTGTGCGTATTTGTGCGAATGCCGTGAGTGTGTTTATATGTGTTGACTAAACAAATCTTTCCGCTCAATTATTTCCCCAACCCTTAAAGCAGTTGAGCAGAGTATTTTTCAGCATGGGATTTTTTGCTTAATGCTGATTAGATTTTCAGCTCAATTGGAGTGGTAATTTCAGCTCAATTGGAGTGGTAAACAGAGTTCTCGTTCGATGTAGTCGCAAGGATAGCGGCCGATAAAATATTAGAATTTTTGAAATACTATTCTGTACTGATTACATATTTGACTAAAATCTGACGCGGAACTCTCAATGCTAATCTAACACGCGTACAAGATTATGTTTTAAATTAATTTATAAAGAATTATCCTATAATTGCGACTGATTACGTTGAGTTAAAGCTAGTCAATGAGACTGTTCATTTTGGATGTAATTTTAGCAGTGAAGGAAGGTACACGGGGCTGGAAGGGCATGAAACTAGCATAAGTGTGGTGAAGATGCGACCGCTGTGCAATATCTGAGACGAGTTGCTTGCAATCACAATTATGATTGTACGAAAGAGGTATGACATGAAAAAGTGTGTCTGAGTTCAAATACGAAAAGGAGGCATGGTTTGAATATCCAGAAATCGAGCGGGGTAAAAAAAATACAAAACAGATGTATATGCAACTTGAAATTAGAGGGATCTAGGAGCCGAGGAATCATCTGGTCAAGCCGTGTATCATAATTTGTGAGCGCGCATAAAAAGAACTATGAATGTTTAAGAAGCGGGCGAGATATACGGACCGTGTCATCTTTCTATCTATACAGAAGCCACAATATATAGGTTCTATATAGAAAGATAGACTGACTTTCAGTCGCGCAGCCGGGCAAAAGTAATATAACAGCAATTTGACAAAGCAAAAGCTAATTTTTACATCAAAGATTGTTATGCAACTGCTATTGCAAGAGAGATGTCATCATGTATTATATATAATTCATCAAAATGAGTCAGCTATAATGATAGACATTTTGATAAAAAAATTCAATTGTTAACGGCTAAGTGAATATTACCAGTGCCGTGGTTAATAACTATTAGTCAACCATGCGCATTATACAATCGCACTATGATTTTGTTTAGTCAACGTTTTTAATTACGCTAATGCATACATTGCACAAAGTAAATTGAAAAGATATTATAGTTAGAGAGCTTGCGAACATTTTGAGTACTCACTTGAGGTACATTAATTGACGAGCTCGGTGGCGTAGTGGTGAAACGCGCTGTTACGCTACTTTGACATCAACGCTCGTGGGTTCGATTCCCACACAGTACAAATATTTGTGTGCATGAACATGTCTGTTTGTATGGGTCTGGGTATTTTCTATGTATAATAAGTATGTATTTACAAAAAAAAATGTATTTACGTATGTTTATCAGTTGTCTAGTACCCATAACACAAGCTTCGCTTACTTTGGGGCTAGGTGGCGCTGTGTAATTTGTCCCACAATATTTATTTATTTATTTATTAAAAGTTAGTGAAGTTCCTTGGAAATGTAGACATATAAACTCAGTAAATCAATTTGCGGAAAAAGTTTAGACGAAGATAATATTAATTAGATTAATACAATAATATTTTATAGATTTATTTGGGGCTCAGGACGCGAGCTCATTTCCGACCTCTGTCAATTAAGCAGATTGCAATTATGGCCCAAAACGATGGGCAAGCACAACGGCGGTGATAAAGAAAAAGTAAATGTGGCGTGCCAAGTCTCCGGGCCTACCCGGCAAGGGACTTGGCTTGAATATATAGATAGATGGATTGTGATAAAAGTGGGGTGTATAAACTGACAGGTCGTTCTAATGCACGTGGTGTATAAAACAAAAGTCATTATGCAACTTGTATTCTTCAATGTAAGAACAAATTAAACTTTGCAGTTAAAAAGTCTCTGGTACATCGATGTAGGTCATAGTCAATGATTCAATGGCAAATGTAACATTTTTTTCATAAAATTAGGTTGGTTTTCTGACTTTTTCCTTTACTTGTGCTGTAATACACAACTTCTTGCCAAATAAGGGATTTACCCTAAGAGTTTTATTTGCTGTGTGTTATACAAGGCATACATGTTAGTATTTTACGCTTGTGTCGATTTACAATGTTCATGACTTTGAAGCCTCAGGGGACAGCAAACATTAGTATTTATCTTTATATTCAACTTGACACCTCCACGCGTTCATGAGATTAAACTTTTGGACGTAGACAAATAGACAGGCGGACAATCAAATGATCCTAGAAGAGTTGTTTTTCACCGATTGAGGTACGGTACTCTAAAAGTATTTACAACTTCACGCTTTAACGCTCTGAAATCCGCCAGCTAATCTCACATTTCCGCATTTGTTAAGAAAGTACTACAAGTATGTTTGGTGTGCCTCAAGTAAGTACACACTACGACAAATTAAGCTACGCAAAAGTACGCAAATCTCACCTTTACTGCTATAACTTATAATACATGGGTATGACTTGATCTGTCGTTGTCTGTATTTACACAAAAATGGTCGCTGGCACTTATGACATTAAAATATTTGATGAATATTCTGCCTATTGTGACCCGTTGATGTCTTTTTGAGTGTATATTAATTATGCTGTTATGTCGTAATCACGATCACAATCCTAATTACTGCCCATAATTTATTGACACACAAACATTGCACATACATAACTTCAATGAAGAGCGGAGCGTCAATTTCAATAAATTTTGAGTCGAGGATAATGTTAATTATGGCAATCGAGTTATTAGCGAGCCGTCTTGTGGGGAAGATATTCTTCTTTAGGCTCGTTCTCCACTGACATAGTGACGAAGCAAAGAGAAGTGATAACATAATATTTTAATATTATTAACCTCTATTTCTACAATATAATATACAATATTCTACCGAATTAAAAGACGAAGCGCGAATTCTTTGTCTTTTCTTTAAGAGTTAGGGCTTCGTTCATTTTATTATCTAGAGAAAATGTCAAAATGTTACTTATACAAAATTTTATACTATCACTTTGGTTCGACGTTGCGTCAACAGGGATCAAGCATTACGTTAGTAACATCTAGTACTAATTAATTCATGACTTAGTTGTCGCCTGAATGGTTTTTAAGAATGAAAAAATATAATAAATGTGCAGTCCCAGATAATTCTTACATGAACGTGGAGATTGTGCACGTTTGACTGTAATTAATGGTTAGTTATTTAATTAATCGCGGAGCTCGATGGCGTCGTCGAACTAGATAAGCAACATCGACCGTCCATTGATACGGTTTTTGATCTTGAGGTCTCAGGTTCTTCCTAGGACACGTGAAGCCTTAGGTTCCACTTGTTTACTACAGACGAACTTGTTAAGTCAAGTCAGTGGCCTTCGAGTGGCTTACAAACTTTATCTTCGACCAACGAATGGCGAAGTAAGCTCTAATTAATTTTAATTTAGCGAAAATCTAATTTGATCCTAACTATTGCGTATGCTTCCACTACTAGTTAGCTTATTCATCTGGTAGGAACTGTATGCACCCATGCTACCCTTGGTATTCTGGCCGTGGCTGCGGCATGCGTTTCGCCTCTCCACTACATATCCCCAGGAGCTGTAGATTTTGTAATATCATACAATACACAGAGGGCGGAAATGGCGAATAAAAAGATATTCATTAAACGGGATTGGGTTTGTATGATGTGAACGATTTTATTTAAATTGTTACATTTTATTGATGATTGATGATGATGATTTGATATATTTTAATCCTTTATTTATTACGAATAAGATTTTGTATATGTTAACGGGATGAGTATAAGTTAATTTTGATTGTAAAAGCAACATTTAGATACTAAGAAAGTGCAATAATAATTAAAAGTCTAACGTTTCTTGTTTAACTCATGGATAATAGCGAGTAACTGCTGTATAATAAATATTTATTATGGTATTATATTATTATATTACTTGGATATATTAAAAAAACTTCTGCTATCTGCAACCCGATCTAACCCGCTTTGTGTGCTTCCGCCACCAAATTGTGCTATCTGACTAATATAGAAGTATGCATGTACATATGAGTGTGTATTGTAAAGCATACTTTGCAATTATTGCGTATTTACTCTCATTTTTATCAAATCAACGCTCATGGGTTCGATTCCTACACAGGCCAAACATTTGTGTGCATGAACATAGACATATGCATCATTAAACAGACGTTTGTCTTGGTCTGGGTATTGTCTATGTATAAAAAGTATGTATTTACAAAAAAAAAGCTTATGTATGTTCATCAGTTGTCTTGTACCTTGTGCTTCGGGGTTAGATGGCGCTGTGAAATTTGTTCGACATTATTTATTCTTAGGAGAGAAATATATAAAATAATTTACAATACAAATATTATACAATAAATGTTATTGATTCTCTAGTAGTTTATTATTTTATGTGCTTATTTATTAAGTTGTGTGAATGTGCTCCCAAATTATTTACAATAATAAATGTTTGTGTTGTTGATTCTCCAGTAGTTTATTGTTTTACTAGGCTATTTTTTGTTCAATTATTTACAATAATAAATATTAAGGGTCATTGATTTTTTTGTAGTTTACCAATTATTGTATTTATTTACTTTTGCGTGAATATTTGTACCAATCAATATGCCGCATATCTCAATATCTATAAGAATTTTAAAAAATACGTTGTGCAATTGTTATCTGCTTCTTATCAGAGGACTTGAGATATAATTTCAAGTACTAGCCTTTCATCGGGTCTTAAGCTCCATTTACCGAAATTCTATTACGATTCGATTAGGGATTTGTCCGTTATATGGTAACAGATAATTGAATTTAATACCAGATTTATAATTTTAGTGTAGACATAGTATTTATAAACTGCATTTGTCGCTTGTTGCAGCGTGTTTTTTCATAGGATATTGAGAGGCAATAGCATGCATGCATGATGTCCTTGCTCATTTGTAAGAATATAATAGCGAGATGTTATTTAACTTCTGTTTTCTGTCAAATATAGGTGGTGTTACCACTCTTTCACTAGAGATGTAGGCTGACGGATAAATCGGTAGGGATCACCACGTATACGTAAGCTTATTTTCAGCGCTAAAGATGCTTAACCACTAAGAATATCCCATTCCTTCCTTTCTTCATTTCTACTATATTTTTCATGCTTTTTATACCACTACTTACGGTATGTCTGATGGTAAGCAGTCACCTTTACAACACCAGAGATACTCGTCACGCATTGCCGATCCTGTAGAAACCTTTTCACACTATATTTTAAGACCCTCATGCTGTAGCCCATTGAGAAAGAAAGGTAGTTCGCTCCGCAAATTAAGAGTTCTCCGTAGAAAACTTCCCTGGAACCGTATAGTATACGACCATTGCAGTTTCACTGTGTGAAGACTACTGCAGTTTCACTGTGTGAAGAATTCCTGGCCATCAGCGAGCGGTACGGTTGTAAAACGAGGTTGTTGGCATCATATTGAACAACTCATTGGATCGCAACCCAAAATCTCTCTTTGAACTCAATACTTATGCTTTGTTAATATATAATAAGTTAATTGAAGGTGGTATAAGGAGCCGTAAGAACCGGCGAGCGTGCATGAAATGAATGTTAAAGAAGCGTGTGAGAAGTGCAAGGATCGAGTCGTGTGGTGCTCTGCCTACCCTGCACTTGACGAGACTTAACTTTAACTTAACGAGAAGATGTATGTACGTATGTGAACCTATGATATGAATCAAATGTCACAATCTCACCAAGTGAACTATTATTATTTGAACATTCCATTAACTCAGATCACTCCGTGTATGAATTGTCTTAGTGGCGTGGTATGGAGGGAGGAGGCGCGGGGAGGGGCAGTGACGCCGGTATATGCGCGTGCGCAGAATGCTTAATGCTTACCTACGAATGTGTTCTATGATTTAATATGAGGCTGTTACTATGTGATGTACTTGTAGTCACATGTTTAAGCATAACATAGTTTATTGTACAAGGTTTTGAAGTTACGGGCTGTTGGTTATTACGTATATGTAAATTATGTTTGTGAGAAGTGTGTATGAGATGTTAATGTGACGTGGGAAAACAAAGCAGCTGTAATTGGGGCTGAGGATTTGGTGAAGACATTAATTTTTGCATGCAGCGATTGCCGTCAGAACTCTACAACCCATAGAGAAAACCAAAGCTTTCTCAGGTTAACTCATGCGTCTTTTGAAAATATACTTTCTTGGACGTGTAGGTTTCCTCACGATGGTTTCCTTCACCGCCGAGTAAGTGATAGTAACATAAATCCGAAAGAACAAATTTAATGTCACATGCCCACACTGGAATTCAAACCAGGGAGTGTCTTTTAATAGGCGTGTTTCTTATCCACTGAGATATCATTGCTTTAGAACTGTAATAGGGCGATGGACAATATTTATTGCTCAATAATAGACTTAGGAATAATATAATAATAATAGGAAGGCCGAGACTAACCTACCATGACCAAATTGGTCGTGTTTTATCAGAAGGTGATGTCAGAAGCCCCAGGAACCGGCGAACGTGCATGAAAAGAGCTATGAATGTCACAGAAGCGAGTGAAGTATGCAAGGACCGCGTCTTATGGCGCTCGGTTCTCTCTGCCTACCCCGCAAGGGACTTGGCGTGAAGATATACATACATACATATACATACAATAATAGACTTTTGATTTTCATATCCGAATATTCGTTCTTCAGGATTTCATTAGAAAAGTACATGCAATTTGATCTAACCTGCTTTGTGTGCTTCCGCCACCAATTTGTTCATGCGGCCTAGCGCCGGCCGGCACCCACCCACTACTATTAGTACGTGCAACATGCCGACGCTGCCATGGCTGCTCCGGTAGTCTCTGCCTCGGCTGCTGCGGTCGTTCACCATCTGGAACAGAATCCGCATCCACCACCACCGTCGCTGCCACGACTGGCCTGGTCGTAGCTGCGACACGTGTTTCGCCTCTCCACGAGGCATCAGGCGCTGTAGACGTTAATCGTGGCAGCGACGGTGGTGGTGGGGGCATGCGGATTCTGTTCCAGATGGCGGACGACCGCAGCAGCCGAGGCAGAGACTACCGGAGCAGCCATGACAGCGTCGGCATATTGCACTTACTAACAGTAGTGGGTGGGTGCCGGCCGGCGCTAGGCCGCATGAACTAATTTATGGCGGAAGCACACAAAGCAGGTTAGATGAAATTGCATACAATATTTATTGCTCAATAATTGACTTTTGATTTTCATATCCGAATATTATATTATATTATTACACTGTCCTATTTAATACAGGGTAGTATAAAATAAATTAGTTGCACTTCAAGTTTTTTTATGCCACTAAGGTGGCAATCAAGCATACGGCCTGCCTGATGGTAAACAGTCACCGTAGCCTATTGACATTTGCAACACCAGGGGTGTCACTCATGCGTTGCCCACCCTCTAAAAACCTCTTCACGCATTTCTTGAAGAAGTCCATGTTGTAGTCCATTGGAAAAACCTTGACCTCATTCCACAGCACACAATATTGTAATGCAAACAATATTGTATTGCAAATAAGATCACTAGACTACTGAAGAAAGGTTTAGAATCCGCTTTCTATTAAGAATATCAGATATCTACGGATGTCGCTTACTATCAGCCGTGTAGTGTCAGCTCTCTATCTAGTAGCAGGTATTAAAATTACCTTAGACCAAAACTTACCAGCGTGAATTTTAATGTAGAGTAATGAACTCGTAATAACTAAACGATTTTAAATCTGAATAATAAAGACTACGCTAGACGCATAGACAAAAACAACGTGACATTTGTCTATTTGTCTTTGCTTGATGCCGTTTGAAGTTATGTAATCAGTCTCAAAGCCTGTCTGTGTTATATCAAATACTTCCGTTTATGATTGTCATTAAATTTAGACTGTACCTTGTAAAGTTACTGAATTAAAAAAGGGTCTTCTTAAATAAAAATAACAAATTTATTAAACACTAATATTTACGAATAAACTTATAAAAAAAGACTGGTTCTAAAAGTTTGGGCTAGGTCTAGCTTTAAGAACTCACGTGGATGGATCTGACCAAAGTTTTAAGAAGCCTTTTTATTTACTACAGCGCTTTTCTAAACTAAGACTTTTAAAATTCGTTTCTGTGTTAAAAACAGTGTTTTAAATAAAATTATTAAAAACGGTTGTTTTTGGTAAATGATGAATATTTAAATAATGATGTAAAAATTACTTTATTGGCTATATATAGTTGGAATATAATTTTTTATAAGTTTATTTTATATATGTTACTCCACAATGGCGATACTTATAGACGAAATGCTGCAAGTTTTAGTCATTAAAACGATTATATAACATCTTGGATATATTTGTGTAGAGGTAATATATAATATTTAAGTAAAGGGAACAAGGCGTGTATATTAAGGCCAAAGTCCTCAAGAGTATGTAAGCTGTGGAAGCGTAGGCGCTATGAGTCACAATACTAACATTGTTCTGAAAGTAACGCGTCGAACAGAGAAAGTTGACTTTCCATCTCTAATTTATAAACTGCGTATTGTATTAATGACGTTATTTATACTATTAGGTAATTACTTTGTTCTCGTTGCAACAAGGGATGTCCAATTTTTTTATATAATAAAATTGAGAATTTATATTTTTATTTGTCATTGTAGCGTCGCATTGACTGAGTTTCTAAAATATAATATTGATTTTTCTATATTTAATTTATTTCTTTGAATAAATTGATGTTTTTTCTGTAAGAAATTTGTTAACATTATGTAAATATTATTTATCAAAAAATAAATAATGATTACTACTATCGCAAACTAATTAGTAGTATTTTTAATGCAATATATTTTGGCTTAATTTTTATTCGTGCATAAAAATATTACATTTAAAATTCAGTCTTATAACGATCTTGATCGGTATAAAGATATTTTAAAAATGTCTTGGAAATTAAACAGGCTATCAGACCTGGGTAGACTGGACATAAATATATAGAGACATTAGCCATTGCTATTACTTCTGACCGCTATTTCCGACAGGTCATGTCTCATTCACTGGTTGACCTATAAAAAGACCTATAGGTACCTCCACCAGCGTCCTCACCAATTTCCTGAACCTACTTATTCGAGGAAGACAAGGATTCCTAAGAAATTGCCATTTGCTTGTACTGTGCTGCCATGCTGTACCCTCTTCCGCGAGAGCATCGTTTGCTACTCAGCAGGGTCCATCACGTGAATAATGGAGGCACTACCTCACTAAGTGGTTGACAACTACCTAAAGATCGCCATCAATGTGAGCTAGTAACATCGAAAATATGAATCATATTTCGTTGAACTCGGTGTCAGTAAAAAATTAAATGAAGATTTTTTATATTTTATCTCGCGTTGTTAATTAATTAATTAAATTTTAAATGACGCTATTTCTCATCTAATATTGATACGGTTTCATACTCATTTTCTACATAACTAAGTTGGCAAACAAGCGTATCTAATAGTAAGTCATTGTAAATAGTCTAGGACCGCTTACCAAGGCTAATTTATAAGCCGATAAATATTTTCAAAGCCATACTATGCATAAGGCATTTTATAAATATTTGCTATGAAAGCTATTCACTTTCATTACCTGTGTATTACAATCCATTTACAATTCTTTCTTGGGTAAAAGTAGCTCCACGAAATACAATGCTATAAAACGTTTCTTGGTATTGCATTAGATTTCCTTAATAAATTGCTAACCCCAAATTGCCGCTGCAGTTTGGGCTCCTCTTGTCGCTTACCATCAGGCAAAGCGGAGCCACCATGTATATAAAAAACAATCCGCTTTTCTTTACATACATTTTCGCTAGTGTAACACTTACTAGAATAACCTTTAGGGGTAAAACATAATTGGGTAATTATTGGGTGAAATATTCTATTACTTATTATTTCATATATCTCGGAAATCACTATTTGAATCAAATTTTGTATTTAGATAAAGCTTTGCTTTGTAAGTTTATCTATATAGGCGTCTTTCCTGAAAATACGATTTTACTCAAACGAAAATTAAAATTTGCTTTTCGTAGCTCTGTTGCGTATGTACTATATTAATCTTCTTCTTCCTGGCGTTACTCTGGCATTTCCTAATCCATGAAGATACCTGTTTTGCCATGGAGCGATTGCTGTCAGCCCTCTACAACCCCAAGGAAAAACTAAACCTTTCTTAGTGTCACAAGCCTATCGAAATGTAATTTCTTGGACCTGGGGGTTTACTCACCATTTTTAGGGTTCCGTACCCAAAGGGTAAAACGGAACCCTATTACTGAGGCTCCGCTGTCCGTCCGTCCGTCCGTCCGTCTGCACCAGGCTGTATCTCATGAACCGTGATAGTTAGATAGTCGAATTTTCACAGATGATGTATTTCTGTTGCCGCTATAACAACAAATACTAAAAAATAGAATATAGTAAATATTTAAGCGGGCTCCCATACAACAAACGTGATTTTTTTGCTAGTTTTTGCTCGATATTGATAACGGCAACAGGTAGTAGAAATATTCACAGAATATTTAGTTATATATTCACTATAAGAATAAATAATTAAATTAAAATAAAACAAATATTTAAGGGGGGCTCCCATACAACAAACGTGATTTTTTTGCCGTTTTTATAGATAATGGTACGGAACCCTTCGTGCGCGAGTCCGACTCGCACTTGGCCGATTTTATTTCCTTCAACACCGAACAAGTGATTTTTTTTTGGTAACATGTACATAAATCCGTGAACATGAATTTAGTGATATATGCCTACAACAGGATTCAGACCAAGTGAAATGGCTGGTTCTTTGGTGGTTGTTCTGGCAAAATAATTTTAAATAATATTTTAATTCATAACATTTGTAACTTAGTAAATAAGAGTAAGTAGTAACTAGTAAATAACAGCAAATTGTGTAGGCAGAGCTGATATTTTTTAAATTTAAAAAATATTTAAATATTTTATTTTTAAATTTTAATTTTTTTAAAATATATGGAACCCTGTACGACATCTAGCGACGAGTGCTGTTACTTTTTCTGTTGATGGGAGTGCAGTGCAGACTCTGCACTGCAGAGTGGCCAGCCATACGTTTTCTCATATGTTTTTTTTTCTAATTGGAACGATTTTGGACCGTTCTTCCTCACCAACGAACATTTAAATTTCAAATTAAAGGATACAAAACTACAATATGTTAGCTATTAGTGTGTCGATTTTGGAGTTTCTCACTATTACCGTCTAAACGCTAGCTGGATGACATCAGTCTACCCCAAACGACAATTTTGAGGGTAATGTGGCTCCGCTGGCTATCGCAGCTCTGCCAATAACTTAGGTCCATGTTTTACTGAGTGTTAAATGAGATTTGGAATTTTGAATCTTTGAAGTGATGTTGTGACACTTTATCACTTGAGACTTAAGTGTAGTACAGTGCTGCTTAAAGCGTATTACGTCGCATTTTAAGTAAAGCGACGTCGACCGCAGTCGGTCTATGGACGAGTCTTGAGTTCCTGTCAGTGGGCACGTAACCCATCGGTCCAGGTTACTTTGACATGCATTAAACAGGGACAGATAGAGCAGAGCCCGACTGAGGAAAAGGTAAATCCATCTCACAGAAAACCGCAATCAGGTTGAGGTTACCAAGAAGCTCCTAAAGAGCTGCTTTGTTAGAATCAAGGGTTGCACGAGTTATATGCCGATATTACCGGAGTGTTTATAGGCTAAATTGTTCCCAAGACTATGCTAACGCTAATTCGCCACTCGAGTGGTGTATAATAAATTTCTCACAAAACCAAACATATTTTTAGTTTCTCCCGTACATATTGACCTTAAAAGTGAACAACTGTATTGTATAAGAAATGACCAGAAATACCGTAGCAGTGCGTTTAAAAAATTCAAGCCGGCGGCGGCAGCGGCGGCTTTCATCGGCTCAGACGTCTGCGAACAATAAATATCTTTGAGAAATTGTCCAAAATACGAAGGAATCGCCTCGGAGCGGATCACGGACTGACCTGGGGCGAGAGCTCGTCATAGATGAACATGATAACAGACGTGATCGTTCTTTATAAACTGAAGTTAACCATTAATTCTTCCCTCGTCCATTGTTACATTCAGGAAATACGTAAGTTGATTCAATTTCACCGATAGTTCCGCACTAGTTGTAGTAGTAGTTGATGTGTTTGTTAATTTCCTAGTAAATTTTCTTTTTATTATTCCATTTTCTAATCCATTAGATTGGCGGGGTCCGCTACCTAAGACCAAGGATTTGACGATGATACTGATTTTGCCTGGGTGAGTTTCTGACTGTCTGCCGTCAGGGCACAACCCAGAGGAAAAACGAGACCTATCTTAGGTGTGTGTCCACACATAATCAGGCGCGGGTGCGCCTGATTATGAACCAGGGACCATTGGTTAATATTGGCTCCTTAACCATTGGGTTACCACTGCTCAACAACGTTTATTTTTTTGTAATCGTGAAATATTAATATTGACGAGCTCGGTGGCGCAGTGGTGGTGACCTCTACAAACAGACATGTTCATGCACAGAATTGTTTGTCTTGTATGGGAATCGAACCGACGAGCGTTGGTGTTAAAGTCGCGTCTTACACAACTGAGCCACCGAGCTCGTCAGAACAATAGAACAGCCATCATATACAGACTTTAGCAACTTATTTACAAAAAAAAGACACGCAACCTCGCAGTACTCGCCCGTCTATTTCTAGGAAACGTCATAACACCACCGTCGCCGCGGCGCCGGGCTGCGGGCGTCGTCAGGTCTGGATCTATAAAAATTACATACACTAACTGTGGTCAAAGTACAGGAATTAAATAATGAGTAAAGTAACTACTTCGACTTTTCAGGACTATTACGCGCGCAGTCATATCTTCTTCATTTCGTTGTCACGTTTCCTAATCCATTAGGATTAGCGGAGTCCGCGACCTAAGCCCAAGGATTGGCGAAGACACTGGTTTTCACATTTCAGATTTCATGCAGTAAAGGTTTCGGAACTTTGTGGGTGTCCTGATGGATGTTTTTCCTATCATACCGGAACCAAATATATACCGGCATGAGTTTAGGTTACCACTCAAAATAAAATATTAAAGCGATGGCTTACTCAAAACCATTTCTAATGTTATATTCGTACACGACCACTCAAAACTTGGAGCCACGAATAGGACCTCTGGGCAATTGAATGACCCCAGATTAAACAGATAGCAGATGACTGAGTGTTATATTTATGATGTAAACTTGTTATGACTGCGTGGGCTGTAGTTATAAAATATAAACTTTCTCTTAATTGTTTAAAACATTTTTTTTGTTATTTATAAAATTATCTGAAAAAGTAAAAACGAACCTTTCACTTCGGAGTAATATTTAGCGTAACTCAAGATATTGGTTCTTGGGACAAGCATATGATCTGGCTGATGTAAATTACGGCTTGCCCGGTTAACGCGGCATATGCACGCTCGCTATGCAAGTATCATCGCTGGCGCATAACATTGTTAAGGAGCTACTCCTTAAGAGCATATGATATGAAGTGGTTAACGTAGTCTTCAGACGCTTGTAACACCGAAATAGCACCTCTCCTGTCTTAGTAGCAAATTCTCAAGAAAAACCTAACTACTCGTATCTCTCTGGAATAAAGTCTTTCGGGAAATTGTTGTTTACCCTTCAGAAAGATGGTTACCCATTAAATATTACTTTAGTAGGTCATATTCATGTTTTCGCTCATAAATCAATATATTAAGAACTAAAATTTAAAAAGTTTATAATCGCTGAGTATTCACAGTATTTTTTTTACTAACAGAACTAAGTTAGTTCATTTTACACTTTGCAAACTCGTTAGGATACTTAGTATCGCACATATGCTATGTTTGCCCTTATTGTATGACATATGGCTAATGTTACCATTAAATGTAGTTACAAAAGAAACGAGGTTATGTCTTACTCATATCATAACTTCTCCACAAAAGGGCTGGAAAATCCATCAAGTAAACACTTATATGTCATAAGTATTCAAGTATTAGTAGTAGGTAAAAACTACCTGATCTCAACTGTTTTATAATTAATCTTTGATGTGATTACGGATATAGATTATAGTAGCACTGCTACAGGGATTAAATTTAATTACAATGTGAAATTATTACTTGAGTTCAGAGATATCAGTTGCAGTAAGTGTCTAGATGGGACTCAACAATTCAGTTCAGTTAATTCATGAGTATGAAATTGATGTACATATATGATTTTCAAAAGAATTGCTTTGAATTGAAACGCGGTCGAAATGCGAGCGTTGCGCTAAATTTGTGCGTAACGCTTGTAGACCGTAATCGCAATGATGATGTTAGAAATAAAGTTGGTCTGAAAGAGAGCGTTGGTGTTAAAATAAGAAGAGGCATGCTCTGTTGGTACGGACATGTAGAAAGAATGCAGAATGAAAGAATGACGAAGCAGATATACAATGCAAAAGTGTAAGGATGTAGGAGCCGAGGAAGGACAAGACTTACCTACCATGACCAAATTGGTCGTGTTCTATCAGAAGGTGATGTCAGGAGCCCTAGAAACCGGCGAGCGTCCATGAGAAAAGCAATGAATGTTAAAGAAGCGAGTGAGGTATGTAAGGATCGAGTCACGTGGCGCTCGGTCCTCTCTGCCTACCCCGCAAGGGATTGGGCGTGACGTTATAGATAGATAGAAAAGTATTTTACTCTTTTTTAACACCTCGATGTGATACGATATTCAATAACTACGATTTCCGGTTATATGAAAATACTCCATAGGAGTTTCCTATTGACCTCATTCATTTGACTCAGCAACATTGCAATCCTCCAAGGAATTGTTATTTGGCTGTCTTTTATTTGATACTTCCGCGCAGTACTGCTAGTTAGCTGCGTCTCGTGCATGTGGGGTTTTGTGAGGCTTTTGTTTAAAAATGATACTGAACTGCTTACAACAAACTTACGACAAAGTTGTGAAGTTTTCACATGAAACAGAACCCAAAGCAACGCGGTGGATATTAACTAGTAGTAGTTATTAGCAACCCCACTGCTCACCAGAAAGTTAAAGTTTCTAAGTTAAACCACTTAAGTTCGCGTTGTACTTGCGTATCGAGGGTCACGTATGTTACTGCAACCGGAAAACTAAGTTGTTTGAAAATACTTCATGATGTTTCCTGATTAACCTGCAACATGAACAAAATAGGTTAACAACTCCCGTTCAGTTCTCTCTGCCTACACCGCAATGGACTTGACGTAAAGACATAAATAGATAGACAGATAAACAAAACAAAATATTATATTATAGATAGCAAATAGACAGAAAGACGGACAATAATGTGATTTTCTATCTTTCTCTTCTTCTTTTTAGCGGTTTTCTGTTTCCTAATCCATCTGAATGGGCGAGGTCCGCTACCTAAAACGCTACGCTAGCATTTGGCGGAGATACTGATTTTTACATGAAGCGACTGCCATCAGACCTCCACAACTCAGAGGGAAAGCCAGACCTTTCTTAGGTTAGGTTTCGTCTTTCGAAATATAATTCCTTGGACGTGCGGGTTACCTCACGATGTTTTCCTTCACCGCCGAGCTAGTGATTATTACAAATTAGTAGATAAATCCGAAAACACGAATTTAGTGGTACTTGTCGGGATTCAAACCGGCGACCTGTTGGTCAGAAGGCCCATTCTTTATCCACTAGGCCATCACATCTCTATCTTTAGAAAGATACTAATGTAATAAATTAGAGTAACGCTGAAACTTGTATATTGTTATTTGTATCGTACAATAGTTAAGTAAATTTCGACTAAATCGACCACTTGTTAAAACTTTTATTCTTCATTTACATCCTTACAAAATTCGCTGTATAAGGTAGTTATTTTTATACAACTAGATTGGCAAACAAGCATGCGGCCAGCATCAGACGGTAACGGTCACCGCAGCTTATTGGCGATCGCAACACCACAGGGATGTTACTCGTGCGTTGCCAATCTTGCGACCTAAGGTTGTTTCATCATAGTAGCCAGTAATTTGTCTGCCATATCTCACCTTTCAAACCGGAACACAGGTATATAAATATAGCTGATTGGCGGTAGAAATAGCTGAGACAGAGGTACCCACGCAGACGACTTTTGTTTAAAGTCTCCCTCTGGTAAATTTTATATTTTTAACTACAGTAGTTTCGGCTATACGTTAATGAGTCAGTCACATTTTCTATCTCCATACTATTTGATAACACTAAACAATTATTTAAATAGTTCTTATACAATTAAGTTAACAAGCAAGTAAGCACGACCTGCCTGTCGGTATACAGTTATGTCACCCATTTCCATTACTACGAGTATTTTGTCACACCCAGTTAGTTGAGATAAGAAAATTAGTGGGCACCCTATAAGGCAATGACAACATATAGACATGTATGTCGGTTTATAGTTGGATTGTGGTGAGAACAGACTATCGAAGAGAAAGCGAATATTATATAAAGCCTCCAGTGATTGTTTTTTTATACTACATTGCATAGCGAATAGGCATGACCTGACTTGAAGCGGCTACTTTAAGCTACTTCCGATGCTAGTGTAGAGAATTATAACCAATAGTTTCCTATGAATGAATTGGTTCAACGCAAATTTCTCCGTATTATCGATTATAAATGTCATCGTAGTAGATCTTCGTATGACATTTTGTTAGATAAGTTTAACATTCTTTTACTCTACAAGAGACGATTGCTACTACTACCTATTACAAGCTCATGGATCAGATGTTGTTGTACAATTTATATTGTAACAAATTTGATTGTGGTGGCATTAATAACCAAAACTATTGGGTGTCAAGCAGAGCGGGCCGTACGTGCAGCACTATGACTTTTTGTACCCAAAGAGTGCAGAACGAAAGCGTGTGAGCGTGCTCCTTTAAGGCATCATGAAATCATACAACGATTGCTTTAAACATGTTGATTTATTTGCATTGTCGCCAGCGTTGTAAAAGAAGAGTATTTTAGACTTCCTTTCTGACTGAGTAATGTGAGCTCAATGGTATCTGCAATTTGATTTAGTCTGCTTTGTGTGATTCCGACACTAAAGTCTCTACTTAAATATTTTTATAATAATTTCTGTAGTCGGTAAACTGACTGACACAACAGCTTATTGAAGTAAAATGAGGATAATGGTGCTGTTTGTGCAACCACCTAATTATTAGTGTAATGTTAATAAGTAATCTTCTGTACAATTGTTTGTTATCCTAAATAAAATAAAAAAAAAAAAATACCTTTGACACTTGCAGGAAGATAACAACCCTCTCTAAGGAATTGTTACTTGGTTACGGTTTCCTGTTATGTAAAGGGAAGGACTTCCTGACTGTTCTGATATTATTATATCTGATATATTGGTTTCCTTCACCGTGGAGCACGTGATAATTACTAATGCATACATACATAAATCGGAAATCACGAATTTATATGCCCACTTCAGTATATGTACCATTAAAACTTTTTTTTATACTACGTCGGGAGGCATACAAGCATACAGCCCACCTGATGTAAAGCGCGTACCGCAGCCTATTAACGGTTGAGATATATTATAAGTATCACTCGCGCGATGCCTCCTCTGCTGCTTACACAGCAACTCCTTAGGAGCTTACTGGTGACCTCCCTTACACGCAGAAATACAACAATCCTCTAGGGAGTTATTATTTGGCTGTGGTTTTATGTGAGGTGGAGGTACTTCCCCACAGTGCTTTGATGCGCCCTACCTCTCTTAAAACATCCAGACCAAGACAAACAGACGTGTTCATGCACACAAATGTTTGCCTTATGTGGGAATCGAATCCACGAGCGTTGGTGTCAAAGTCGCGTCATTCACGACTGAGCCGCCGAGCTCGTCAAAAACTATAACCAGGAACCATCGGTTAATAGACTGGGTCCTTACTGGGCTAACGCTACTATTTATTATAGAACACATTCAACGACAAATACAGTATTTTGTTACTAAAGTTCAGTTAAAATAAGAAGAGGCATGCTCCGATGGTTCGGGAATGTAGAAAGAATGCAAGATGAAAGAATGACGAAGCAGATATACAATGCAATAGTGGAAGGATGTAGGAGCCGGGGAAAGCCAAGACTTACCTACCATGACCAAATTGGTCATGTTCTATCAGAAGGTGATGTCAGGAGCCCTAGAAACCGGCGAGCGTGCATGAGAAGAGCAATGAATGTTAAAGAAGCGAGTGAGATATGTAAGGATCGAGTCACGTGGCGCTCGGTTCTCTCTGCCTACTCCGCAAGGGATTTGGCGTGAAGTTATAGATATATAGATTGTTACTAAAGCAAATAATATAAATTAAGTGAAGTAAGACTAATTATAAATTTCTTATAAGTAATTACTAATAATGTGAATATAAAAACATGTTATTTATGAGTATAGTTTCGAGTCTGAGGCAATTTCAGGAATATTTCAGCTACATTATTTATATTTATTAAGGATGTATATGTAGGTGTGTGTACCTATGTATTGTTTGTTTGGTTTCTTCGTGGCTGTGGCTCTAAACATAGTATTGAGCCACGAACACCCACTAAATCGCCCTTTTTTTATTTGTTCAATACTATCCACATCATTATGACGCGGTTTTAAATACGGTACGTGCAATACAAAACAATATCGACTGAGATCTCCCAGAATTGATACGTTGCACGAAATCCGATAACACACGACCACCGCCATGTTGGCCCCACTGACCCCTCGATACAGATTATAAATCATTATATAGTTGCATATACCTGACGAGAAATAATGAATACACGGCGTGAAGAAAGTCCGATTTTCATACAATGTTATCCCAATGTCTATGTCAAAGACGAGACGATTCATTCATAGTACATTTTACTCCATATGGCACCTTATCAGGGG
This sequence comes from Pyralis farinalis, assembly GCA_947507595.1. Lineage (NCBI taxonomy): Eukaryota > Metazoa > Arthropoda > Insecta > Lepidoptera > Pyralidae > Pyralis > Pyralis farinalis. The sequence continues at coordinate 8,478,700 of OX382258.1, read as the reverse complement.
TGAAACAAACATTCCCACATTCACTTTGACGTTACAGTAACGTAATCTTTGCTTAGGTAGTTAACTTGTGTTAAATCTTACATTCATGTAATTCGTTTTGGTTACCATAATGCAAATTAATTATTTAATTTTTGAATTTTATTGTATATTGATATGGAAATACCCGCCATATTGAAATTTCATTTCAAATTTAAACCGATCTGTCAACTGCATCTGTATAACGCTTTTAGTAACTGAAAGTGACATGTGTTTATAACAGACAGATATTGTAGAACTGCGTCCTCATCATCTCCTTCTCAGGTCCAGATCATCCAAAACCGGGTTGCTCGCGATGCAACGGCGCTACCCATTATTTCAAGGTCGCAGATCTCAATTTTGACCTTCGATTACCTTAAGCAAGCGTCTAGACGCTACTTCGAAACCGCCTCCCGATACTCCATCCCATTGGTAGACCTTGCTGCCAATTACACCCCAAGGGTTGACGCCCGGAGGTTGCGGCGCGGACCGCGAAATTTACTCTTTGATTCCTATGATTGCATGCAATTTGATCCACCCTGCTTTGTGTGCTTCCGCCACCAATTAGTTCATGCGGCTTAGCGCCGGCCGGCACCCATCCACTACTGTTAGTACGTGGTACATGCCGACGCTGCCATGGCTGCTCCGGTAGTCTCTGACTCGGCTGCTGCAGTCGTCCGCCATCTGGAACAGAATCCGCATGCCACCACCACCGTCGCTGCCACGACTGGCCTGGTCGTCGCTGCGACACGTGTTTCGCCTCTCCACGAGGCATCATCAGGCGTTGTAGACGTTAATCGTAAGAATAACATGCTACAAGTGACAAATCCATCGCAGTGCCGTCCCTTATATTGAATTGAGGGTGGGGGTGGATGGTGTCTATATATATATATATATACTAATTGGTGGCGGAAGCACACAAAGCAGGTTGGATCAAATTGCATGTAAATTTGACTTTCGCAAAATAACGCCTGAATCTATTAACTCCTATGATTGCATTACAGTTGCGAATGCTCCAACCCTGACTCTTACACTCCACATATACATTGTAGTTAGTACTTCTGCGCGATACACTAGGTACCGAGTAGCCCAGGTACCTGGGCGCCTCTCTTCTTAGGTTCTGCAGGCATGAACCCACGTGTTCCATTTGTTTAGCCCTTCATCTTTGCCTTAAGTCTAAATTCGATCCCTCTTGGGGGTCCTTAGGCAGTCGGTTTTTCTTGTCCCACAGTGGCCAATTGTCAAAGTCAAAGTCAAAAATTGCAGAACTGTAAATACGTCGCGTTGCGCTGTTTCGCGAAACAATTTTGATGTACCGAACACCTCCCCAATGGCAACGTTTAGTTCAATGGTGACAAGTAAGTATTTTCTGATTAACTGTTCGTTTTAAAATCTGATCACAATTGAATCATTTGTACTCCATACAAAGCCCAATAAACGTCAGTGATGTTAGGTTTGACCTCGTCGTGGACTATTCAGAGGCCCCGCTGACTTTTCCGACTACGAAACTAAGTAGCTTATGTTTTTATTGTAGTTTTTATATGACTGTTGGTTGAACATTTGGGATAATAATAGATTTCTGAAGTACAATATGATTGTTTAGTTTCAACTGACTTTAAAATTGGGAAGTTTCCGAAGTCCATCTGGGCAATACCTCCACTTCACAGAAAACCTGTAGGTGGATGAGGTTATCAGTAAGTTCCTAAGGAATTGCAGTATTAGTAGCAGAGGTGGCACTGCGCGAGCGATACTTCAATTATTACAAGCATTCATATGCTACGATATAACTGTACCGCAATTTTCATTGTTGTCGTGTTGCAAATTGATTCCCAAAAGAAGCAATTTTTTGGCACTCAATTTTTTTAACTATAAAGCGATTTTTAGCTAGTGGAAGAAAAAAAATAAAGCAAATGAAGTTGTGGGCCAATGTGTCACATATAATATTTCATGGGTTAATCCGCGACGTGGATCCTACGCACATGAGGTGCGCACGCGCAGTTCATGATTTCATTGACCTGTGAGTCATACTACATATAATAAACAATAAGTAGCATTACGTTGTGTACACAACCTTGTCTCTATGTTTGTCTTCATTGTGACCAAGTTTTTTGTAGAGACTTTAAACATAAATGGAAAATTATATTAAAATAAAATTATCACACCAGATTGATTGACATAATTGTAGAAATATACTCGCGATTTCGAAATTGTTCCCATAATAAAAAAAAATATTATTGATGAGCACATTCACCTCCTTGAGTTAACATTGTACTTTCGTCTCCACTCTCTATAACGTGGTATCAGTTTAACTTTGATTTGCCGTCACCTTCACTCCATAGTGAAGGAGTGAGTCCATGAGTCAACAAGTAAGTAACTTTGTGAATGGTACCCACCTTGATCTTGACTTTTTGTTATGAGATTATACGATGCATGCTATAAAGCTTTGTTCCATGGTTATCCAGTTGTTTTTAAGGCTGTTATGATTCAGAGTGTAATCTTTTGTATACAGGAGAATGCATACATATATATATAGCATTTTCAAATCAGGACTACTACTAATCACATGACATTTCGATTGATCTACGCTGTTTTAATCAGGGGATGACTCCCTTATTAGATAGCAGAATTTTCAAACTACCGAAAGTTTAAGATAAGTCAGTGTCCTTCAGACGGCTTTACGATAATAGCGAAACCGACGGCTTAACGTGGTCTCTGAAGCAAAAGTTCGAGACGAATAAACCCATTAATAATGTGTTCAACGTCATTTAACCAGCCTATTCGATTAAAGTGACACGCCCAACGAAGCCACAGAACTCCTCGATGTCACGGAATTGAATGAGTATTTCATTCCATTCACTTTTGGGCGGGAGCACCTGGATACCAGCTTGCACCGTGTGATTCGATTCAGCGACGAGCTGTGAGAATTGTCGACAATCCTAAGCTTACACACGGTATTGAACCCCTAAGTTTAAGGAGAGATTTTGCATCCCTTTGCGTGTTTTAGCAATTGTACAACGGGTTGTGTTCTGAAGAGTTGTTCGAAATGATGCCGACAGTTACTTTTTATAACCGCACCGCTCGCCGACGGCGGGGAGTTCACCCTCACACGCTGGAACCGCAATTGTCGCGTAATGTGCGGTTCCAGAGAAGTTTTCTTCCGAGAACTCTCAAGCTGTGGAATGAGCTCACAACCGAGATTTTTCCAAGGGACTACTGCATGGAGTTCGTCAAGAAATGCGTGAAGAGGTTTTTAGAGGGTTGCCAACGCATGTGTGTTGCAAATGTCCACAGGCTACGGTGACTGTTTACCATCAGTCAGGCCGTATGCTTGATTGCCACCTTAGTGGTATAAAAAAAAAGAGTATTCAAAATGTGAGATACTGGATAATGAACAAGGAAGATTTCAAACTAGCTACTTTACTTATCATGCTGCTTGTCTGCTGCACTCAAGGACCACATAACTAATGTTAATAAATAGCTTAAGTCAAGATTTAGGTTAGTTTTTATCCCGGAGTATTCATAACCTGTGTATAAAACGAGAAAAATCAAACTCTACGCGGCTAGGATAGTATATCTTCAAGCCAACTCGAGCGAGCTCCAACTTTTCGAGCTCGGTGGCTCAGTCGTGAATGACGCGATATTGACAAACATTTGTGTGCATGCAGATATCTGTTTGTCTTGGTCTGGATGTTTAAAGAGAGGTATCAAAGCAATGTATCAAAGTAGCCCGTCTGGGGAAGTACATCCACCTCACAGAAAACCGCAACCAAATAACAATTCCCAAGAGGATTGTTGTGTTCCTGCGTGTGAGAGAGGTCACCGGTAAGCACCGAAGAAGTTGCAGGGTAAGCAGCACAGGAGGCATCGCGCGAGTGATACTTAATATATTACAAGTGTTAATAGGCTACGGTAACTGCTTTACATCAGGTGGGCCGTATGCTTGAATGCCTCCCGACGTTGTATATAAAAAAGGTCCCTTGTGGGATAGGTAGACTACCAAGCGCCATAAGACGTGGTCCTCACACAATTCACTCGCTTCTTTATCATTCATAGCTCTTTTCAAACATAAAACACGACAATTTGGTCATGTTTATCTGTTTCGTCACTCTTTCATCCTACATTCTTCCTACACGACTGAATCAACTGAGCATGACTTTTCTTATCTGACCACCGACATTGTCTGTCAGATCAACCGTCTTGCTTACACCATCATTGCGAAATACAATCAAGCAATAAGAAAAGCCGTCAAGCACCAACGTGGGCAACGTTGTGGCGCATCAGCAAGAGAACCGAAGGTTCCGTAAAAAAATATTTACGCAAATTATTTTCGTAATTTCTTTTTTTGTGATGGAATTACAAATTTACCGTTTTCAAATTTTTTCCTTGTGCTGTGCCTCTTACCAAATTTCATGATTTTAGGTCAACGGGAAGTACCCTATTGGTTTTGATTTCCTTGCGAGTGTCAAAATATGTGGCGTAAACGAGGCATAAACAGCCGTATCTTCTGATTGCGTGGACTTGGAACTTTGAATTTCTTCACTGTTCGAAGGAATTACGGACCCGAGTATTTGATATAAATTTCAGATTGATACCTGTCCCTGTAAAAAGGGCCGTGACAGACAGCTGTCAGGCAGACACACAACAAAGTGATCCTATAAGGTTTTCGTTTTTCCTTTTGAAATACGGAACCCTAAAAATGGGGCAAAATTATACATCTTTGTTTAGAGACCTGTAGAACAACTTTATATAACAGCAACCTATCTGAGTTTTAAACCCAGTAGCGATTGTATGTGTCATAACACTTATATCTCTATTAACTTATGAGCCTTGAGCCGACAACCTTGAGTGATGTACCGATTAAAATTATATGATCTAGTTATGTACGATCTAACATTTGTGTTTAAAATTAAGTCAGACATATATATCCTTATAAACTTACTACCCAATTGCATAAGAAGGAGATATTTTTATACTACGTCGGGAGGCATACAAGCATACGGCCCAACTAATGTAAAGCGGGTACCATAGCCTATTAACGCTTGCGATATATTAAGTATCACTCGTGCGATGCCTCCTCTGCTGCTTACACAGCTACTCCTTGGGAGCTTACTGGTGACCTCACTCACACGCAGGAACACAACAACCCACTAGGGAGTTGTTATTTGGCTGCGGTTTTCTGTGAGGTGGAGGTACTTCCCCAGACGGGCTGCTTTGATGCGCCCTACCTCTCTTAAAAATTATACCTCAATAGTTCTACAATAGTTGTTTAAATACTGCGCAGATATCTTTAAGCCGTTAAGCAGCTGTTGTCGAGCTGTTGAGTTACCGTAAGCCTATGAACGCTTGTAACACATCTATCGTACGCGCCTTTCCGTTCCCTGTCGACACAGCAATACCTCAGGAGATTGCGGTATTCTGCGAGGTAGAATTATGTTCCAGGCGGGCTGTTTTTTGTGTGTGTGTTTTTACAGTAATATCCCACAAATATTTATAATAGTACTTAGTATATTTAAATCAGTGTTTTCTTTCTGGAGCCTTAATATTTTATTTTTCATTTTTTTTTAATATTACCGGACAAATTACACAGCGCCATCTAGTCCCAAAGTAAGCGAAGCTAGTGCTATGGGTACTAGACAACTGATAAACATACGTAAATACATTTTTTTTGTAAATACATACTTTTTATACATAGAAAATACCAAGACAAACACACATGTTCATGCACACAAATGTTTGCCTTGTGTGGGAATCGAACCCACGAGCGTTGGTGTCAAAGTCGCGTCATTCCGACTGAGCCACCGAGCTCGATATTAAAATGACATTTTGGCTTCAGAAATAACAACAAACAAAAAAGTATAAAGTATAAGCTAAAACCAATTTTACTTGTAGTGCCAGGCTAGTGAAGACATTCATTTTGATTTAAATGATGATGCTGAATCACATACGTCCCTGGTCGTATGTATTATAAGTGCTGTGCTTAGATCTAGATCCCACAATTCATGTGAATATGATCGTATGCAAGATTATGCTGAGTGCACTGCTCATATCAGGTTAATTAACTAATGATGTGAGAATGCAAGGTTCAATGGCTGGATACCTCCGGATGAGCCTCAATACCTAATACGTCATCTATGAAATCGCAGCGGACTCCAAAAAGAGTAAAGGCGTATAAAATAAGGTAAACCTTTACCCTTATTGTAAATATATATACAGACTAATCTTTAGTGACACGCTTTGTTTAAATTGATACTAGATGGCGGTGTGTATTCGCCTGGATATTTTTAATTTTTCAAATAAATAATAATAATAAATATTGCCGGACAAATTACACAGCGCCACCTAGCCCCAAAGTAAGCGAAGCTTGTGTTATGGGTACTAGACAACTGATAAACATACGTAAATACATTTTTTTTTGTAAATACATACTTATTATACATACAAAATACTCAGACCAATACAAACAGACATGTTCATGCACACAAATGTTTGTACTGTGTGGGAATCGAACCCACGAGCGTTGGTGTCAAAGTAACGTAACAACGCGTTTCACCACTGAGCCACCGAGCTCGTCAGTAGTCTAGTAATAGTAATGTAGTCATTATATACCTTCTTCTTCACAGTGTTATCCAGTTTACTAATCCATTAGGATAGGTGGCGTTCGCTACCTAAGCATAAGGATTTGGCAAATATGCTGATTTTAACATAGTGCGACTGCCATCAGATTTCCACAACATAGAGGGAAATTCAGGCCTCTTTTAGGTTAGGTCACACGTTTTTCGATATATAATTTCTTGGACATGCGGGTTTTCTCTCGATGTTTTTCTTCACCGCTAAGCAAGTGATAATCTATACAGATAAATAAAATTTGAGTGTCTGTTCGTAATATTAAAATAATCACTTTTTATTAAATGCATATGGATGTATACACGGTACATATACCAAAATATTTTTTTTTACAATTTTTGTCCATCTGTCTGTCTATCTGTTTGTTCCGGGTAATCTCTGAAACGGCTGGACGGATTTTGACGAGACTTTCACTGGCAGATAGCTGATGTAATGAGTAACTTAGGCTACTTTTATTTTTGAAATTTTATTTATTATTATTAATATAAATAAATAATAAAAAAATAACTATTCCGCGCGGACGAAGTCGCGGGCACAGCTAGTTACAAATATGTATATAAATCCAAAACATGCGAATTTAGTAGTACATGCCCACTCCAAGATCCAAGACCCAGGACCGTCGTATAATAGGCTGATTCTTTATCCACTGAGCTATCACTACTCTTATAGTAATTTTATATCTCTGGGGTTAAAATTAAATTATCGTAATCCATCCAAACGCTGGCACCAACCCAATTATTGGCATCCTTACAAACAGATAATAAGATTCCAATACTTTGGATAGAATGTGTTTATAGTTGGGTTTTAGCATGTACCATGTACAGGATACTCGTACCTAACATTCCTTTTTTAGGGTTCCGTACCCAAAGGGTAAAACGGAACCCTATTACTGAGGCTCCGCTGTCCGTCCGTCCGTCCGTCCGTCTGTCACCAGGCTGTATCTCATGAACGGTGATAGTTAGACAGTTGAAATTTTCACAGATGATGTATTTCTGTTGCCGCTATAACAACAAATACTAAAAAATAGAATAAAATAAATATTTAAGGGGGCTCCCATACAACAAACGGGATTTTTTTTGCCGTTTTTATAGATAATGGTACGGAACCCTTCGTGCGCGAGTCCGACTCGCACTTGGCCGATTTTTTATATTCACTAAGTATTAAAACCGAAAATAACGTGTCGATAAAATTTTTGAGACTTATTCATATTTGGTATAAATAATTTTAATAGTATTAGATTACATTCGAAAATTATAACTTCTATTTCAAGATTACTTCTTAAAATGCCAATAATTCGGTGGATTACTCTATATATCCATCTAGATATCTTGTTTTTTCGTTTTACCCTTTGGGTACGGAACCCTATTACTGAGGCTCCGCTGTCCGTCCGTCCGTCTGTCCGTCCGTCCGTCCGTCCGTCCGTCCGTCCGTCCGTCTGTCACCAGGCTGTATCTCATGAACGGTGATAGTTAGACAGTTGAAATTTTCACAGATGATGTATTTCTGTTGCCGCTATAACAACAAATACTAAAAAACATACTAAAATAAATATTTAAGGGGGCTCCCGTACAACAAACATGATTTTTTGCTCGTTTTTGCTCCATATTGATAACGGCAACAGGTAGACGCTTGAAATATTCACAGAATATTTAGTTATATATTCACTTTAAAAATAAATAATTAAATCAAAATAAAACAAATATTTAAGGGGGGCTCCCATACAACAAACGTGATTTTTTGCCGTTTTTATAGATAATGGTACGGAACCCTTCGTGCGCGAGTCCGACTCGCACTTGGCCGATTTTTTTTTTCCGAGAACACTTAAGTTGTGGAATGAACTGCTGAGGTTTTCTTTACTGATTACAGCATTAGGTTTTTCAAAAAACGCGAGAATGGGTTATTCCATTGTCGCCAATGTACAAGTAATATTCCTGGTATTGAAGTATCCATAGACTGTGTAGCTTCTCACTAAATCTAACACCGATATTCTCTCTTAGACCACTGAATTGGTTTCACATCTTCATTAAGAACTTTACTAGACTTTTTTATAACCGCACCGCCGACGGCGCGGAGTTAACCTCACATGCTGAAACCGCAATACCGTAAACCGCGTGCTGTGCGGTTCCAGAGAAGTTCCAAAGAACTCTCAAGTTGTGAAATGAGCTCCCAGCCGAGGTTTTTCCAAGTGTTCCAAGGTTAGGGCACAGCATAGGGTTCTTGAAGAATGGCTAGAATAGGTTTTTAGAGAGTCGGCAACACTCAGGCGTTGCACACCCCTGGTGTTGCAAATGTCCATAGACTACGGCGACTGTTTACCATTAGGCAGGCCGTATGCTTATTTACCTTAGTGGTATAAAAAAAACTCGATCTACAAGCGTTACGCTGCATATTTCGCGATTTTTATTCTACTTTCCACTGAAGCCAATCCTAGCTCCAGTTTTAACATGGTGATTTATTCTACCCCGAGACAATTTTAAGGTCATTTTGCCTTGGAAATATTTAGGGTTGATGTGAATATGTTGGAAGACCAGATTCCATGCGAGTAGCAGTTAGTCAATAAATAACACCGTTCCAATATTATTAATTCTTGTGGTATCGGATTACAGCAGTCTGTATTTCATATTAGATTATAATTAATTGGCTGAGATTCACAGTGGGTAATTTATTTTTATTTTATTTATAAATGACGTATGTTGGTGAGAATTATAGCGAGTGATCAACGTGTTTACTCTTTTTGAGATTTCTTAATTATACTTCGAGAAAAACGAGCGTGTGGCCCGTCTGATGTGTGATGTTGGTACTGCCTTTGAATAAGTGTAAGGTTGCTTTCCTGCTCGTGCATTAGCTAGCGCAGGTGTAAGCTCACAAGCGACACATCAGTGGAAGTGGATTAGTGATGAACCATACACACTTGCAAAGTCTTCAGTATAATTCTAAATTATTATTTGATGCGAGAGCTGGATATGGCAGATAGAGCACGAAAGTAGGATAAACGCGGTTGAAATGCAAGCGTCGCGTAAAATTTGTGGCGTAACATACAAGGTAGGATACATACAATAACCCATCTGAGGAAGTACCTCAGATGGTGATGGTGTGATGGATCAGATGGTGGTGATGGTGAGGAAGACCTGCAGAAAACTGCAGCAAATGACAAGTTATTAGTTGTTATTTTCTCATGAGTGAGCACTAAGCTCCTAAGGAGTTGCTGTGTCAACAGCAGAGGTAACATCGCGCGAGCGATACTTGATATTGCAAGCGTTCACAGGCTCCACTTTACATGTGGACCGTATGCTTGTATACCCGCCGACGTCGTATTAATCTTAAATCTTAATTGTTCAATAATATTACATGCAATATTATATGCATATTAAACCCCTTTATTCTATCTATCTATCTATAACTTCACGCCAAATTCCGTACGGGGTAGGCAGAGAGAACCGAGCGCCACGTGACTCGATCCTTACATACCTCACTCGCTTCTTTAACATTCATTGCTCTTTTCATGCACGCTCGCCGGTTTCTAGGGCTCCTCACATCACCTTCTGATAGTACACGATCAATTAGTCATGGTAGGTAAGTCTTGGCCTTCCTCGGCTCCTACATTCTTCCATTTTTGCATTTTATATCTGCTTCGTCATTCTTTCATCCTGCATTCTTTCTACATGTTCGAACCAACGGAGCATGCCTCTTCTTATTTTAACACCGACGCTCTCTTTCAGACCAACTCTGCTTCTAACCTCATCATTGCGAATACGGTCTACAAGCGTTGCGCTACAAATTTTGCGCAACGCTTGCATTTCAATCGCGTTTATCCTACTTCCATGCTCTCTCTGTCATACCCAGCTCTCGCTTCCATAAGTAAGTCCCTTCATTCTATTTCTTTAAATAAGCAATTTTTGTATACATAAATATATATCGTGTATCTCGAAAACGGCTCCAACAATTTGGATGAAAATTTGTATTTAGATAAGGTTTTATCTTTTAAGTATATCTATATTAATCTCTCATTACCCGCGGACCGCTTTTCCGCCAATAAATGTATGGGAAAACGTATATAACGGGGTCTGACAGGTTAAGGTGCCTTTCCTAAAAAATGTAATCCAAAAAGAAAATAACGCCGAGTGAAGGTCAATCGTCAAGTACTTATAAATTATATGTTACAATTTGGTATAAATATATCCCACACTCACACGTCGAGGAAATTATATTTCGATAGACGTGTGACATATCTAAGAAAGGTCTGGTTGTCCCTCAGGGTTGTCGAGGTTTGACAGCAGTCGCTCCATGTCAAAATCAGTATCTTCAAATCTGTAAGGCTAAAGGCTAAGGCTTAGCGGACCCTGCCGATCCTGGATTAGGAAATTGGATTACGCTAGGAAAAAGAAACATTTCGTATAAATATATATAAAATTGTTGTGAAAATTATTATAGTAGGTATGTCAATAAATTCAATATTTCCAATTAAGAACAAAATATGCATTATACAGTAGACGTTTAAGCATATTATTAGCATTAGTAATGATCCGAGTTAACTCATCGACCATTTCTGTCTCGTTTGACTTATTATTTTAGATATTTAAATAAAATTTAAATACAAATAGTATAATATCGATAATTGTATTCTTTGTTATGTTGAACATTTGATATTAATGTAATATTTTACTACTGATATAGTGTGATACCAATGGAAAATGTTATGTCGCAACCATAGGGGAAAAGATATATTCATGGCATAGGGCATTGGACGAACTCGGTGGCAAGTGGAATGACGCGACTTTGACACCAATGCTCGTGGATTCGATTCCCACACAAGGCAAACATTTGTGTGCATGAACATGTCTCTTTGTCTTGGTCTGGATGTTTTAAGAGAGGTAGGGCGCATCAAAGCAGCCCGTCTGGGGAAGTACTCCTCCACCTCACAGAAAACCGCAGTCAAATAACAAGTCCCTAGAGGGTTGTTGTGTTCCTGCGTGTGAGTGAGGTCGCCAGTAAGCTCCCAAGGAGTTGCTGTGTAAGCAGCAGATGAGGCATCGCGCGAGTGATATTTCATATATCGCAAGCGTTAATAGGCTACGGTATCCGCTTTACGTCAGGCGGGCCGTATGCTTGTATGCCTCCCGACGTAGTATATAAAAAAAAATGATATTTAGATATGTTGCCGTGACTATTGACTGAGCAATGGTTACTTTAAAATAACATTTTAATTTGTTTTGTTGCGCTGTGTAATATTCTAGTTATAATATTCTAGTCTTGGTCCAGTGTGTTATATGTACCGAAATTTTAATTTAATAAATAACCAGTTGAGAATGCGCAACCTTGCCAGAGGAACACCTGGCTCGTCAATTATATAACAATTCAAAATTTTTTTTTTTACTTTGTCGGCCATTTTGACCGTGTTCCTTAAGAGATAGGAACGGTGTTCCTGAACATGCCTATTCTACTTTTTTATGCTGAATCCGAATCTGAAGTCAAAATTCGCATATTCGAAAAAAGCGACAGACACGCACACACAGACACACACACAGATTTGATATAGGAACAGTGTTCCTGAAAACTATAGCTCTACCACTATATAGGCATTATCTCTTGACAATAGAAGATAGCAAAGCTCTGAAAATTTAGTTTTAAATCTTCTTCCTTGCGTAAATACCGGTTCCTATCCAGATTGGCGAGGTCCGCTAACTAAGCTAAATTTGGTGAAGATACAAATTTTTCATGAAGCGACTGCTGTCAGACCTTCACAACCTAGAGTGAAAATCCTTTCCTTTTCCTAGGTTACACGTTTATCGAAATACATATATATATATATATATATATATTTATACTACGTCGGGAGGTATACAAGCATACGGCCCACCTGATGTAAAGCGGGTACCGTAGCCTTTTAACGCTTGTGATATATGAAGTATCACTCGCGCAATGCCTGCTTACACGGCAACTCCTTGGGAGCTTACTCGTTACCTCACTCACACGCAGGAACACAACAACCCTCTAGGGAGTTGTTATTTGACTTCGGTTTTCTGTGAGGTGGAGGTACTTCCCCAGACGGGCTGCTTTGATGCGCCCTACCTCTCTTAAAACATCCAGGCCAAGAGAAACAGACATGTTCATGCACACAAATGTTTGCCTTGTGTGGGAATCGAACCCACGAGAGTTGGTGTCAAAGTCCCGTCATTCACGACTGAGCCACCGAGATCGTCACAATTTCTTGGACGTGCGGGTTTCCTCCCGATGCTTTCCATCCACCACCGAGCAGTGTATAATTACAAATATGTACATAAATCCAGAGTTTCGCGGTATATGCCAGGGTCCGAACCGGGGACCTGTTGGTCAATAGCCCGGTTCCCTATACACTGGGCTTCTTCTTCTACCTAGCGTTACCCGTTTCCTAATCCGTTAGGATCGACGGGGTCCGCTACCTAAGACTAAGGATTTAGCGAAGATACAGATTTTTTATATAGGTAGAGCGACTGCCGTCAGACCCCAACAACCCACAGGGTAAACCAGACCTTTCTTAAGTTAGGCCACACGTCTTTCGAAATATAGGTATTCGAAGAGAGGTAGGGCGCATCGAATCAGCCCTTCTGGGGAAGTACCTCCACCTCACAGAAAACCGCAGCCAAATAACAACTCCCTAGAGGGTTGTTGTGTTCCTGCGTGTGAGTGAGGTCGCCAGTAAGTCCCAAGGAATTGCTGTCTAAGCAGCAGAGGAAGCATCGCGCGAGTGAAAATTAATACATCGCAAGCGTTAATAGGCTACGGTACCCGCTTTACATCAGTTGGGCCGTATGCTTGTATGCTTCCTGGCGCAGTATAAAAAAAAAATCTTGGACTTTCATTCAATCATTCTTGGACATTTGGATTTGGGATTTAAATCCAGCATGCCAATTATGAAGCTATCTATGAGTAGGTAAAAAAAAACATGTCCAAGAATGAATGAATGAATGTCCAAGAAATTATATTTCGAAAGGCGTGTGACCTAACCGAAGGTCTGGATTTCCCTATGGGTTGTCGGGGTCTGACGGCAGTCGCTCTATGTAAAAATCTGTATCTTCGCCAAATCCTTAGGCTTAGGTAGCGGACCCCGTCCATCCCAGTGGATAATAAACGGTATAATGGTAAGAATAAGAAGAAGCACAGATACTTATAGATATTACACAAATTTAACACTTTTAACATAGCAAAAAATTATAACGACACCAAAATTATTCCACTAGGATGTCATGACATAATTCACGTATACATTAATCTTAAACACATTACGCCACTTGATGTACCGTAAACGGTTAAACTTCGTGCATGCCAACACCATAGTAACGTCAAAAACAAACACTAAAAACTCTATTGACCTGTCATGTATACCGTATACACCTAACGACGCAAAATAAATTCAACCTTACCACTAGTCGCGTAGAAATCAAAATTGCTGGATATAATACATCGTTTGATGCATATGCACTAGATATAAATAAAGTTTTATGGTACTCATAATAAGGTTGAAAATTGAAGGCGTTTGTGATGTTGTAAAATGCAAGTGCAATTCGATATAATCTCTCGAACGTGCGACAAATCGTGTACACGTGTCTAAATATGTGATGCATCATTACACTTTGACGCGAAAAGCTACCTTTGTATCTACTTACGTACCTACGCTTGTATCTATCTATTTATCTATGAATGTGTTCACGCGATATCTCTTGTGGCCAAGGTAGAGAGAACTGACTTGCCGGACCTTGCACCAACTGACTACCATTATCAGAAACACCGTTCTTATATGAAATCTATATGTTTGTCTGTCGCTATTTTTCGAATTTTGACTTCAGATTCGGATTCAGCATAAAAAAGTAGAATAGGAACGTTCAGGAACACCGTTCCTATCTCTTAAGGAACATGGTCAAAATGGCCGACAAATTAAAAAAAAAATTAAATTGTTATATAATTGACGAGTCAGGTGTTCGTTCCTCTGGCAATGCAAGCTTGCGCATTCTCAACTGGTTTTTTATAATTTGGATAATTTTCTACGTGGTAAAAATTTTTTTTCCCAGGAGGCAGTACAAAATGCTTTCACACAGTTTGTCGAATCTAGATCCCCAGATTTCTATCATAAAGGCATAAACTTCCGATTAGATGGCAGCAATGTATAGATAATGAGGGTAAATATTTTGATTAAATATATATTAAATATATCTTAGAAAAAAACGAGTTTCAATTTTTCAGTACAAATCGGAAAATTAATGTAACTACTAATTCTTTAATTCGTAATACTGTTACTGTGGCCAAATGACCTATGTAGCCAAATTTTTTATCCCTACGAAAATTGCAACAATATAATCCACCTTGAGATTGTCGTAGGGATCTCTATTTTCTTGAAAATAAAATATTGCCCATGTTACTCGCTGATAATGTAGCTTTCTGCATGTAAAAGATATTTTATAATTGGTTAAGTACTTTTTAATTTATCTATTACAAAGAAACATATAACAAATCAAATCATTTCTCTGTATAATAATTATTGCAGCTGAAAATCAGTGTTTACTCCTCAAGCAGACAACCAACTGAGCTGCTGCCTGTTTGTTTTACACACATACTTGAACATCACTGTACATTGTACTGTACGTATTTTGTTCACTTGATAATAGTTTTTGTATGTTTTTTTTGTAATCTAGGCACCTATTCTCTGTATAAACTCAATCTCATTGTTTTACATGTGTGTTCTATGATACAAATAAACTTTTTGTCTATCTATAATATTAGTTTAGATATACTTATCGGAAACATTATTGTGTTACCTATGATAGTTGTTATGCATCTCAAGTTTCAGATATCGATGTTTCGCTGTGGAAGCTAGTGATATACAGACAATCACCGAGGTCCCACTGAGAGAGCTCCTTCTGGTAATTTAATTACTAAAGACCTAATGACACCTCTAATGTCTGTGTTAAAGGACTATTCCTTCTTTTTTATTAATTTATAATGAAAAAAGAAAAAGTATTTTTTTCGCTACTGTGGCATGCTATGAAACACGTACGTGAAATTCAAATAAATTCTCACACAAGGCAAATATTTATGTGCATGTACATGTCTGTTTCCGGGTCTGGTTGTTCTCTATGTATTATAAGGATGAATTTACAAAAAAAAGTGTTTACGTATGTTTATCAGTTGTATACTACCCATAGCACAAGCTTTGCTTTGGTACTAGATGGCGCTGTGTAATTTGTCTGACAATATCCTTCAATTGTCAGAATCACTGTCTGTCACTACCATGAAACTGGTAAACTGGCTACATGGCGACGCAATAAGCTTCTCTAATCATTGTCATACTCGTGATTGTCGCTATTCCTGACTCCACTGGACCCTCAGCGCAGGAACTGACATATCTCATAACTCTAACAAAATTATCTGCCTCTAACATACGTATTTAATTGCGATTTTCAACCAGTTTGTATGTCACCACACAAGGTTGCAACTCTAACGTGTATATTTTTGTCATTACCAAGTCGGACTCGAATCTGGGACAATGCTCGTTACCGGCCTTACCTTACTTAAACAAAAACTAGATTCCTCAGTTACCTTACAAGCTTCTGTAATAAAATATGTCTGCCTTGGGATATATAATGTGTTGGAAGTTATTTGATAGTTGAAATAGATAAGGTTTTGACGAGTATTGTCGTCTATATAATATTAATAATACCCCTGCTTTCCAAAGAGATCGTAACAAATAAGGCGTCCATCTGATTCAAACATTAGTTAGGCAGGGATCTACGGAAAGCAGAAAATATAAGCAATGGAAATCTCTCAAAATGAACTCAATAAACCCTAAAATAAAACCTTTGCAAAAAAATATTTATAATAAAGATTTCTTGACGATATTTTTTCTTCATAAGATTGCTCTATTTTTTTGCTTTTTCCTTTTCACAATCCTCCGAAAATAGTACTTGGCATCGCCGCAGTTTTCTGTGATCTAAAAAATACGTAGACTAGATCAAAAAGACATGTTCTTGCATGGAAATGATTCCCACGCATGGCAAATATAGAAAACTATATCAGATTATCATATAATAGTTGATACGCGTCCCAAAAATCAGGCCACAATTTCGCTCTGGATGCTACTGATAGACGGATTAAGACTGCGGTCACAATTGTGTGTTCAACACAAATGATTCCCACGTTGGGCAAACATTTGTGTGCATATGTCAGTCAATGGGAAATATTTGTAGAATGTGAGAAGATGATGTCGATAAGGCGACATTACTTGTTTTACTGAAAGTTTTGTTACCTTTTTGAATAATTCGTCAATAAAAAAAAAATCTAGAACAGTGTCATACAACAAATATTTCTACTACTACTACTTTAGTAAACAATGTATTTAATGAAGTAGTAATATTTATAGAGATATAGCTGGAGCCAGAGATACAATCGGCTCTAAGAGCATCGCAGCGATAACAGGCGTTAAGTATGTAATGTACTCGACGGGGGACATTTTATAGAGGAATTTATAGCTTTAACATGACAAGTACTAGTATTTGATATTATATAGCCATGTAGGCAGTAGCTAAGAACAAATTGAATATTTTCCTTTGAAATTCGAAAATCTACTTACAAATTCCGCCTTACGGCAAGCAGTTTTTGTAGCTATAGGCACTTAGAAGGCACATTTAGAGTTTCCAATTAAATTCAATCGTTCAAATGACTAAGCCTTTGATTACTTGTTTTCATACAATTAGTCTGTATTTCTCTTAAAATCTTTGAAAGAAACTCGAAGTACTCAAATCCCTTCTAAACGACCTTTCATTTCATGACATGTGTCGATTTGAAAATTAAGACGAAAGCGGTAGTTGATATCACCAAGTCGATGTCGCTAGCGAAGCGAGCCACCTTCGGTATGCAGTCTTTTGTCTACCAGTGTAAAAGGGAATTTATATATGATCGTGACGATTCCAGCGCGATTGACGGCTTCCATAACAGATGATACAGCACGATCAAAATCTCTTCCACGATCCCCAGTCATAACAGAAGATGTTGATTGAATAACTTGATGTTAGCTATAGATTTTATATTGAACCACAACCACCCTTATGAAATCTTGCGAAAGAGGACTTTTTTACAAGAGATTTGCGAGAAATATACATTTTAAGTAGTCTGGTCAGTTTACAGAATGATATTTATAGCTTTGTTTACGAAACCTGGCAAATGACTGGATCTTTTAATTAATTGTCAGCATCAGCCACGAGCTATTCAATTTGCTTATTACAATGTTTACGATGACAAATTTCAATCTATATTGAATACCAATCAATTATCACAAATATCGCTTTTTATGGTTACAGTAATGATGAAACTCTATCTGTATCTACGCTAGGTCTCTTTTGAGGTAGACAGAGAAAACTGAGAAAGGTAGGGCGCATCAAGACAGCTCATCGGGTGAAGTACCTCCACCACACAGAACACCTCAGCCAAATAACAACTCCTGGAAGGTTGTGTTCCTGCGTGTACTTGAGGTCACCAGTAAGCTCCTAAGGAGTTGCTGTGTTAACAGAAGAGGTAGCATTCCGTTAGTGATACTTCATGTATTGAAAGCGATCATAGGCTAATTATTATACTGGTTATCGTATACTTGTATGCCTACCGACATTGATCTTTACACTTTTCTCATAGCACTTTTCATGGATGCGCGTCGGTTCCTAGGCCTCCTAACATCACCTTCTAACAAAACACGACCAATTTGGTCGTGGAAGTTCAGTCTTGGCTTACACGGAAACTGCACCTTTCTCTTTCGCATTGTATATCAATTTCGTGATCGTTTCATTCCGCATTCTTTTCGTTGAGGGTTGAATTTAAAACATGTTGAGAAACGCATCGTTTATGTAACTTAAACATTAAACAACACTCGTATTTTTATTTTGCCCAAATGAACTTCTATGTGAAGAAATCTAATAAAATTTTACCATACTTCTTAATTTAACCATTATAGATTTTAATTATTTGTCATTTGAAATGTTGTCTTTTCATAATTTCATAAAACATTTTTGTGGAAACGAAAACATCTAGCAATAATAGCTGTAGCTTAAACAAAATAGCATTCGAAAAAAAATAACAATCGTAAATCGGAATTTCCTCAATCTGTCATTTGTATTTTCGGTCAAATGAAAATATGGAAAATTCGTTCAAAAACCAAACCCATCCCGACCAAGACCAATTAAAGTTCCAAATTGAGTCGCAGAGACCTGTTTCAAGCTGTAAGAACGTTCACCACACATATTTTTTCCTTTTTAGGGTTCCGTACTTCAAAAGCAAAAACGGAACCCTTATGGGATCCCTTTGTTGTCTGTCTGTCTGTCTGTAACGACCCTTTTTCTCTGGGACGGATGGAGCTATCAAGCTGAAATTAATACCAAATACTCAGGTCTGCAATCCCTTTGAGCAGTGAAAAAATCATACTTCTAAGTCAATGCAATCAAAAGATACGGCCGTTAATGTCCCGTTTATGCGCATATTTTGACACTCGCAAGGGAATCAATCCCGTTCACCTACAATCATGAAATTTGGTAAGAAGCAAGGTCATAAGTAAAGGAAAAAAATCTGAAATTTGTAGTTATATCACAAAAAAAATGCGAAAATATTTTTTTACGTGCGCGAGTCGGATTTGCATTTGACGGCTTTTTTACATCGGAAGGCACACTTGCCTATGAATGCTTGTAACACATTAAATATCACCTCTGCTGCTAACACAGCAACTGCTTAGCGTACTATTGACATTATTCACTGGTAGGAATAATCCTCCATGGAGTTATTTGCCTGCGGTTTTTTGTAGTGTGGAGGACCTCCCCTAACGGGCCGCTTTAAGGCCGCTAATTCTACTAAGGCCGCTTTATCTACCTTAGTAAAAGTGAAAGTTCGTCAAAACGTATGATGTTTCCAATGATCCTAATGGTTTTCCAGTTTCAGCTTTTTTTTTATGCCATAGTCACCACGCTTGGCAGGCGGGTTGGTAATCGCAGTAAAGTTAGTGCACGATATGACGCTGCTGCCCGTCATCCGGTAAAGGACCTAAGGGGGAGGCCTATGTTCAGCAGACGTCCTTCGGCTGATATGATGATGATGAATTGTGGACCTTAGCTTCCGACCCTAGATGATGTCATTACTTACGGTCTTGTACCAGTTGTCGCCAGTCGCCGCCTCCGAGGCTTCGCCGGTCTTTTAACGCCTCTTCGCTCCAGCGATGCTAACGGTGGCCGACCCGTCGATGACCACAAGGTCGCCCCGGGTACGCTCTCTTTACGGCTCGGTATTCTCCCACTGTTTCTCCGTACGTACTTTTCTACGAACCAGCAAAGTCTAGCCTCTTTGATTTCCCCGATGATATTTGGTTCGGACACTAGGTCGTCTATCACCCGGTTCTTCCTTACTCTTCAGCTGGAATATTCCCTCTGTGTTGTATACGCCGAAAGTACGTCTATTGAATGTTGCAGCCATAGATTTTATCTCATTGAACAGTGATAGCCATTAACCAACTGGTCTCTGGTTCCTGTCAGCACGTACTGCTAAATTCGCGTTTTCGAATTTATGTAAGTTCATATTTGTAACTGTCACTTGCTGGATGGTATATAAAAACATGGTGAGGAAAACTGTACGTCTAAGAAACTATATTTCGAAAGACCTATGAAGAAGAAGCATGTGAGAGACCTAAGTAGTTTTCCATCTGGTTTATGGAGGTCTGACAGCAGTCGTTCGAAGTCAGTATCTTCGCCAAATCCTCAGGCTTAGGTAGAGGACCTCGCCAATTCTAATGAATTGGAGTCGGATTAACACTAGGAAGAAGAGTCATCACATTCAGTAGCTGTCCGTAGAATTAGTTAAAATTTCACGACATAATTTTGGCTCCTTATGTATCTAACGGCAAAAAGTTTTGAATTATTTTCGAATGTATTTTGCTTCTATTTATGAGAGAACATCTATTTTGATAAACCCAATATTAAGCTAAGATGCTATATTGTAAAGCATTTCAGCTGAGCAAAGAATCTCTATGACATTGAAGTGAGCAGGTTTTTATTTTATACGAACTTTTTACCCGCAGCTCGCCAGCGTAGACTTACATCCTCTTCATCTCTATTGTTTTATTACTGCATTTTTGTAGTTTATCATTTCAAATACAAGCATTTTCTTATATTGTCATATTAAGCAATTTAACATCAACTTCGTCGTTGGAGCTCATTTTATAATATACACACGACGCATGCACTCTCCTGGACTATTTGCAGTCCACTGTCAAAATGACATCGCTGCTTGCTACAACTGCAAGCGACAGCTGACGCCGCCGTGTGTCGGCTGGCTGCCGAAGGCTGCTGTTGGCAACGTATTGCTCGTGTATATGCAGCCGTATTTCTAAACATGCTTAACTAAGCTTGTGTCTACAATAATATACACATATGTGCTCAGAATTTCATCATCATAGTGATTAGCTAGCTTAACGGGTTCCTACCTACCAGTCTACCTAACTTTTATTGTAAATTACTTTAACTTGCTTATCAAGAACTACTAATTATAAACAGAACTCATTGAATCAAACTATCTAAGCGCAGCTTTTCCGTATTCAATAATCATTAATTACGCGTCCTGTATACATTTGCATCGTATTAACAGAGTCGGAAAGCATTGAGTATATCATTATGATAATGAATGGTTTTAGCAATTAACTTCATTGTCAGCGGTAGGTATTTTATGGGCCATTGCTTAGGTAAAATGCAGGTAAGCGAAATAAGCACTCGTATATTTGGTATGTGGGTGAGTTTTTGCTGAACAGTCTCAAAATTACATTATTTGTTTGTTGTATTTTCCTAAAAATTATTATCATAAAAAAATCACACTCGCTTTGTTATATTCTGAAGAATTGTTCGATATAATGCCAACAGCTTTTTTTACAACAGCACCGCTCGCCAACAGCGGGGAGTTCAACCTCACACGACGGAACCGCGATAGTCGCGTACTGTGCGGTTCCAGAGAAGTTTTCTTCCGAGAACTCTCATGTTGTGGAATGAAGTCCTAGCCGAGAAACTACCGCATGGCGTTCTCAAGACGGGCTTGAAGAGGTTTTTAGAGGGTTGGCGCCATATTAGTGACCCCCCGATGTTGCAAATGTAGGTAGGTAGGTAGGATTAGGTAGGTTGACGGTGACTGTTTACCAGCACACCGTGTACTTGTTTGCCGCCTAAGTAGTATAAAAAAAAGAACTCTTCCTATTCATTTACTCGTAGCGTACAGTTACAGTGACATATTTTTCATTCTGTTAACTGAAATCAAGCAAGCCTTTCAGCCCGAAGAACGTCCACTGACGAACATAGGCCTCTCCTTTAGACATGCATCCCTCGTGCGATCTTCACCAGATCGACGGTTCATCGTGTTTGGGATCGTCCTATGCTGCGTTTTCCGATTGTGGCCACCATTTAAGAACCTTTCGACACTAGCGATCATCCGTCCGCAAAATTACCACTAAATTTTGCGGAGTCTTAGAGCTACATCGGTAACTCTAGTTTTACCACGTACTCTATAATAAATAATAATAAATATTGTTGGACAAATTACACAACGCCATCTAGCCCCAAAGTAACCGAAGCTTGTGTTATGGGTACTAGACAACTGATAAACATACGTAAATACATTTTTTTTTGTAAATACATACTTATTATACATAGAAAATACCCAAACCAAGACAAACAGACATGTTCATGCACACAAATGTTTGTTAATAGATTCAGGCGTTATTTTGCGAAAGTCAAATTTACATGTAATTTGATCTAACCTGCTTTGTGTGCTTCCGCCACCAATTAGTTCATGCGGCCTAGCGCCGGCCGGCACCCACCCACTACTGTTAGTACGTGCTACATGCCGACGCTGCCATGGCTGCTCCGGTAGTCTCTGCCTCGGCTGCTGCGGTCGTTCGCCATCTGGAACAGAATCCGCATGCCCCCACCACCACCGTCGCTGCCACGACTGGCCTGGTCGTCGCTGCGACACGTGTTTCGCCTCTCCACGAGGCATCATCAGGCGTTGTAGACGTTAATCGTAAGAAATAAAACTTGTAGCATGTTATTATTACTCTGTAATATAAATAAGAAATCAGTATGAAGGTACATCATTTACCGCTAGTAGACAGGCAAAATAATATTAATATTTAGTGAAATAATACATATTTAGCCATTCGTTCCCAAGTTAATAGATATTTAATATCTGTTAGGTTTTGAAACGCCCGTAGAACAACTTTGTATATATACGATTGGCATCTATGAGAGGATACAAAGTTGTGTACGACTAAGAAAATACGTGTATCATACAACTCGATAGCAACTTTTTGATCGCCAAGCTAATACAGCTAGACGATCAAAAAGTTGATAGCAAGATTGATAGCAAGTTCCGATATTTAAAGTTAGTACTAAATTGAAAAATGTTTGATAGATATATAGAGAAAATGTAGAAGAAAATTTGGAGTTCTAGTCGCCGACATGCTAACGTTATCTGTACCTGCATGTGCGCTATGAGTGAGGAGTTTTAGGTTTTTGCTTCTGATAATGATTAGTAGTATGCTTCAAATTCTTCAAGGTTTGTTCAGATAGATCAATAAAGCATATTCGTTAGACAATGTGAAACAAACTCGCTTGTTAAAGAAATTATTGCAGCATATGCACATTAACATATCTACTCCATGCTTACTGTACTATATACAGATTGCTAGTAATGAATGAAAGGACAAATACAGTAGTGTAAAAGTATTTACTACTTATACTAAATAGTTGCAGACATAAGATCCGATTTGCTATTTTTACTAGATTGCTAAATAGAGTACGAATTACTGTTTGTTATCCTGAGATTAGAGCAGATAAAGCATCATACAATAATAATAAACTATCTATCTATCTATAACTTCACGCCAAATCCCTTGCGGGGCAGGCAGAGAGAACCGAGCGCCACTAATAATTAACTAATAATAATTAATAATAATAATAAACTAATGTCAGATAATGCGAACTATGTACAATATGTTTCGTCTGAAAATCAACGCAGTATAATATTTGCGGCCTATTACAAATTGACGCCTTTTAGACTTGCACTTTATATATGTTGTTTGTTATGCCGTTTGTATATTGTATTATGCGGTTAATAAATGCTTTGCTTGATAAGAACAATCGTCGGTCGGCCCACACAATATCGTTAGATAACATATCCCAAAACCATCGCTACCATATATTGCGCTCAATTTATAATACTCGTATAATCTAAGATACATCTAACCGCCATCGCTGCTACCTTGGCTGTTGTAGTTACCTCTTCGAATGTGCAACGTCTGAAACAGAGTATGCCTGCAACTGCTACTTATTGCGACGACTATTTCCATACCTTACGACGTCGAAGCACACAGGCAACTAATGGTAGTCCATTAGTTGTCAATTACCACACACCATAGTATAGATCAAATTGCCTATAAAATTAACTTCATCACAACAAATAATACCTAAACCTTTTTTTCTTTTGCTTCTTAACCTTATTAATTTCCCTTACTCATTAGGATTGGAGGTGACCGCTACCTAAGCGTAAGAATTTGGCGAATATACTGATTTTTACTTAGAGCTAGTGTCGGGAGACCTCCGATAACCCAAGGGAGAAACTAGACCTTTCTTAGGTAAGGTCACACGTCTTTCGAAATATAATTTCTTGAACTTGCGTTTTTCCATACGATGTTTTCTTTCTCTGCCGAGCTAGTAATATTCACTAAATATGTACATAATGAGGTTTGTCAGGCTCGAGTCATGTGACGCTCGATTCTCTCTGTTCGCCCCACAAAGGATTTGGCGTGAAGTTATAGATATATAGATAGATGTACATAAATCCGAAAATACGAATCTAGTGGTACTTGCCAGGCTACGAACTGGGTTCTCTGCTCAAACAATGTTGTACCCCAGGATAGATCAAATTGAAATAATACCTAAATATATCAACTAGAGTGCTCAACTTAGAATGCCGGTGTTAAAATTAGAAGAGGCCTGCTGCATTGGTTATGACATGTGGACAGAATTCAGGAAAACCTAATTACGAAACAGATAAACAAAGCGAAAGTATATGGAGGTAGGAGTCGAAGAAGACCAAGACTTACCTACCATGACCAATGTGATCGTGTTTTATTAGGTGATGTCAAGAACCCTATAAACCGGCGAGCGTATACGAGAAGAACTACGAATGTTAAAGAAGCGAGAGAGGTGTGTAAGGGCCGAGTAATGTAGCATTCGGTTCTCTGTGCCTACCCCACAAGACATTTAGCGTGACGTTATAATAAAATAGATAGATAACTAATAAAATTAGGAAATACGTAAGCACGCTACTTTTACACCAAATGGGTGTTGTCGACATCCAACTAAGGCAACTTTTAGCAGTAAAGTAAGGATAAAAAGTCGTAAAGTGTGACTTGGCACTTAAGATTACGAACAAGTCAGGCGGCAAGTTCGCCATGAGGTCCGCATGTTATTGGTGTTAATATTTAATTGTTATTGCTGAAATACTGTCTATTGACCCGTTGGTAGGAGGTCTTCCTTTTCAAAGTATAAAGTGTGGTGTTTGTGATGTCTGTACAACGGTAAATTCTGTTTGTCGCTGAGAATTAAGTTACGTTTTGCCATATATGCAAGTTTTAAGATGTGCAATTTAAAACGTACAAGCGAGTTTATATGTAGATAGATAATCTTAAAGTTAACGTTATCACTAAAACAGTACTTGGTAAAAACGCAACATGTTCATCATTTTTGTAATTATTTTTGTACTTATTACTTTGCGTGTGTGTACAGTTTTGAAGTGAATGTTTTTAAATTTGTTCCACAGTGGACGGAAATTCAGAAAACTGATGATAACAAAATAGGGGGATACATTTCGAGGTTCTAGATATGTATCTATGGTTTACTTCGAAAATTTGATAGCTAAAGAATTCGTTACGAAAACTCCCGGCTGTGTCCAGACTTTGCCCAGATATTGTTATAATGTCATTCACTATCTATTCAAATAAATTAAATCGAAGTGTCTGTTTTTATTAAATGCATATGAATGTATACACGGTACTTATATCAAAAAAATACAGTTACTAAATTTTTGTCTGTTTGCCTGTTTGTTCGGATAATCTCCAAAAAGGCTTGACCAATTATGATGGAACTTTCAAATGACGGATAGCTGATATCATAAGGAGTAACTTGGGCTAATTTTATTATAGAATAACAAAATATAAATCATAAAATTATGAACAAATTACAACACCGCTTGTCCTACTCTACATAAATACTCATTATGCATGGACACATGGAGTTTTCGATGCTACTACCCGTTTTACATTCTGGGGTTGACTCTTAAAAATATCGCTAACTTCCGATCGATCAGAATTGAAATCAACTTAGATATATATGTATTTTATTATATATGTTTTATATATATGTCAGAACGTGGATGTAATCGTCGTCAGGTGGCTCGTTGTTAATGGCGAATAAAGCGAAATACCAGCGTAGTTAATCTTCTTAATATTTAATCAGTCAATTACTAAAATAATCTTAACAAAAGTTATGCTTAGATCGTAGATTATAACGGATTCAAAATGCGGTGGACGCGACACGTGCAATTAGCTCCATTGCTCGATTCGTAATGCGCTTCCAATGACGGTCTCTCATCTTGACGTTTTTGACAACTGACAACAATCGACATTTCGAGCAAACCATAACAAACACAACCGGTGTTGCCAATCCAACGATGTCGATCCCACCCAAGCGCCGATTTGACATTTTGATCCGTTATTATTAAAACTAGCACCACGGGGATTGATTTCTTCCGGGCTTCTCAATATGGTGTTGCTACCTCTGCGACACGGCCATTCTGATGCATCACACGTCCTCGTGTGCGTAATCTGTAACCAAAAAATCTGAGCAGAAACAGATCATACTCCGGCTCGGCCAACCCTGACTAAGACTGGCTTTAGTCAACATTTATTTCAAGTAAAACAAATTTCAATTATTAACCAATGACATAGTACAATTTGCATTTAACTCTAAGTTATAATTCACAATCGATACCATTGTGCGATTATCTGCCAACATTTAGTCTAAAGTTAATTCAACATTTTTACTGGATTCTGCTATCATGAAATCATCGCCTCCATCCGGCGAATACTCTCTAAATCATCGCCTCTATCCGGTGGATACTCTCAAAATCATCGCCTCCCTCCAGCGAATACTCTCAAAATCACCGCCTCCATCCGGCGGATACTCTCAAAAAAGCCATCGCCTCCATCCGGCGGATACTTTCAAAAAAAAAAACCATCGCCTCCATCCGGCGGATACTCTCAAAAAGCCATCGCCTCCATCCGGCGGATACTCTCAAGAAAGCCATCACCTCCATCCGGCGGATACTCTCACAATTTGCATGAAAACAGAACTCTTAAAATTCAAAACAACATTATTGCTCAATAGTCTTCGACCGATTATCGTCGTCATCTAATTGAGGGCAATCATTAGGCATTTTTCACAAGCGATCATGAGCGTGCTTGTAGGTACGGTCACCACTCAAAGCCTTTAAACATAACAGTCTCCTTCAAGCACCTCAATGACGCTATAGAGGCCTTTGTACTTAGGACCAAGTTTCGTTTGGTTACGCACTTCATTTTTCAATAATACAAAGTCTTCAACTTTAAAGTTAACACATTTAGCTTTTGTACTGTCAAAACGTGCTTTGTCATAGTCAGCATTTTTGTCAATATTCGGGCATTTGAATCATCACATGCACAAACAACAGTTGTTCTAGTAAACTGTAACTTATCAGGAGTCATATGAACTGCTAGACATTGTTGTAATAGTTCGCAGCCTACTAGAATGTCATATCGTAAGAGTCGGGCAGTACGTGAAAGAGGATTTCTAACTGAACGTCATCTATTTCAACAGTAGTCAAAATTTGAATAGTGCTATTAACTGACGTCTGTCCAATAACAGTCAAAGTTACAGTGTCATTACATTTCCTTTATAAGCGAGCATTCGGCTCCAGAATCATAATAGAATAGGTACTGCTCACCAGAGTGTCGCATTATCCCAGCAGGGACGCTGATACTGCACATATCCACTCGTTTCTCCGCCGTAACTCGGGTGCCGTTGGTATCGCTGGGTCCACCCTGGTCACGTCGATTGGGGCCGCTGGATGCATAGTGGCCTGTTCCCCGGTAGTGGAAACAGGTAACTGCTTGGTATGAAAGGTCCTTGAAGTCACTCCAACACATGCCACGGAAAGATACTTGAGATAGCTAAGCAGCAGCTTGTCCCTTCAGCGCACATCTCAAAGCCAACATCAGCGGAACACCACTCAGTTGCTGATCCGGTACACACATATCCGCGGTATTGTTCCATGCACGCGCGTCCACATTTCCTTTGTCAAGATCGAATTCGGGCAACTGAATTTCAATGCTAGTCGATGGTCTTTTCATCACTTGAATCAATGCTAAAAGATTCTGGTTTTGTTGCTCCAGTAAAAGACACTATTTTTCTTCATCACTATTTCCATTTTTCCTTATCGGGGCGGTTGGGTTACATCCCACGTCTGATGTCAGAACGTGGATGTAATCGTCGTCAGGTGGCTCGTTGTTAATGGCGAATAAAGCGAAATACCAGCGTAGTTAATCTTCTTAATATTTAATCAGTCAATTACTAAAATAATCTTAACAAAAGTTATGCTTAGATCGTAGATTATAACGGATTCAAAATGCGGTGGACGCGACACGTGCAATTAGCTCCATTGCTCGATTCGTAATGCGCTTCCAATGACGGTCTCTCATCTTGACGTTTTTGACAACTGACAACAATCGACATTTCGAGCAAACCATAACAAACACAACCGGTGTTGCCAATCCAACGATGTCGATCCCACCCAAGCGCCGACTTGACATTTTGATCCGTTATTATTAAAACTAGCACCACGGGGATTGATTTCTTCCGGGCTTCTCAATATGGTGTTGCTACCTCTGCGACATATACGTAAGCCAATGAAAACAAAAATTCTTACTGTTTAAGAGTAAACTTAAAAGCCAAAACCCACAGTGGCGGGAAAGTATCAGCACAAAAAGTGATCGCACGCGCTTTTGTGTGACACGATGCATACAAACACGAATGTTACAAAAGATCTAATCGCGGATTGCTGTCGCTTCCCCGCTTTTCCCGCCTCTGTGGGTTTTGCCTATAAATGTATTGTGTGTAAGTATCCTGCAAAAATATGACATTATTAATTAAGAAAGAATGCAGAAGGAAAGAATGACGATACAGACATGCAATGCGGAAGTGAAAAAATGCAGAAGCCAAAGAAGATTCTCTTACCACGTCCGTATGGTCGTATTTTTTCCTTAAGAGAAATATTTTTATTATTAAAGCAATAACCGGGAGAGAGTCTGGAGATTTGTATTACATGTTCCGAACCTAGCACGGACACCACATTCTCACAAGGTTTTCTTATAATTTTTATGTGTATTTGATGCTTGTTTGAAACTTCTACTAAAGGATGCCATTTGTATCTGTTCTTTCAATCAGTGCGAGACAAATTAAGTAAAGAGTGGTTAGAAGTCGATCATCCTGTTGCGCAATTTTTAACAGGGCATGGAAACTTTAGGGCGAAGCTCTTTTCATTTAGACTTGTGTCATCGCCTTTATGTGAGTGTTCTACGACAAATCATGAATTCGAGCAAACAGCACATCATGTTCTCTGGGAGTGCGATCTCTGGCAACGGGAGCGGGACGATATGTTAAATTCCTTGCGTGTCACATCCGGGGTAGTATACTATTCTGATTTGGTGGCAACAAGGGAGAACTACCAGGCGTTTAGGCGGTTCTGCAATCCATATTATTGGAATCGATGCGTTAGGTAACAACTCACAGTTTAGGTCCCAATAGTGTTAGATATTTGATAATCCGTGGTGCACGGCAGTTGAGCTTCACTTGACTAGCCATCTCTTTGAGGTTTTAAATGCCTTATTTGTCATATTGCTGTCTCTCACTTTGCCAAGAGGGGAAGTAAATTCCAAAACTACCTACTCCTACAAATTTCTTCTGATTAAATTCGTTGTGAGTTCCAAGGCAGCTGTAGTTTAACCCCCGGGACGGCGATGGACTTCACTGTTCATTGCCTTTTTGGTGGTCGCCGCTGTTAATTCTGGCTACACAGGAGACACAGTGGTGGGTATGAGTGGTGAGCTTGTCCCGTTAAAAAAAAATTTGATGCTTGTGTAATCTGTACAACGTTACTGAGAAGAGAAAACGTTTATTATTATATTATTACTATCATCAGAAGGGTGTAAGAACTGGTGAACATGCATGAAAAGAGCTATGAATGTTAAAGTTGCGAGTGAGACGTGTAATTATCTCGTCTCTCTATCTGTCTACCCCGATAGACAAAATCGGCTGCAAAATAATAACTCCCGGGAAGGTTGTTTTATTCCAGCGCGTGAGTGAGGACATCAGGTAAGCCTGTAAGTAGATGCTGTGTCAGCAGCAGAGGTGATATACATCGGGTGGGCCGTATGCTTGTATGGCTATTAAAGTTTTAAAACAAAATGCGGACCTTAGAATCTATAATGTTAAAATCTGAAAAGTTAATCATAATTAATTTAATTTAATGATTATAAGAGGTTTTAAACCTCACTTAACCTAACATGTGTCCAAATAATATTTATTTAATTAATACCCAGATAAATACATACTAAATACCAATTGGAATTTAATTTGAATGAAATTTACATGTTATTATGAAAACGAAGTTACCAACAGTTTTCATTTACTTATGGCATAATAACATCTATTTAAACAGCGTTGGAGTCTAACAAGCATACAGTCCACATGATATTAAGCGGTTACCGTAGTCTATGAACGCTTGCAATACAACGCTCGCTCGCACGTTGCCATTGCTGACGCAGCCAATAATGAATCTAAGATCCGACTTTTTAATTGTTGTATATATTTTATTTTACGTCAGGAGGGAGGCAATCATATGATCCACCTGATATAAAGTGGTTACCGTAATATGTTTTCGATATAAAGAGCACCGCCTACATATTGCCTGCCCTGTTAACATTACAACTCCCCAGAAATTTACTGGTAAACTCACACGCAGGAACATAAAAACAGTCCAAGGAATTGTTATTTTACTGGGGCATTCTGTAAGGTGCTGCCTACTTTGATGCGCCCTACCTCTCTTCCATCATTTGCGTAGTATCACGGTCATCACGGAATAATCCTTCAGGGATTCTTCCTTTTGTTCTATCTGTAACATTATTTTTGCTGAATATCGATGATCTGCTAAGACCCGGTATATTTGGGTATGCGGATGATAGTACGGTTGCAGAGAGATATATCTCCGATCCACGCTCTGGCAAGGTCGAAACTTAGTTTTTCAGAAAGAAGTTTGTTGACTGCGTGAACTTGACTTTGGAAGCCTTATCGGAGTGGAGTGAAGCTAACATGGTCAAGTTCAATGCGTCAAAAACCCCGGGCGTGTCTTTTCAGTGTGAATCGGAGGCGAGATAAAATAATTTTAAGAGAGGTAGGGCGCATCAAAGCAGCCCGTCTGGGGAGTACCTACCACCTCACAGAAAACCGCAGCCAAATAACACCTCCCTAGAGGGTTATTGTGTTCCTGCGTGTGAGTGAGGTCACCAATAAGTTCCTAAGGAGTTGTTGTGTAAGCAGAGGAGGCATTGCGCGAGTGATTTCTAATATATTACAAGCGATAACAGGCTACGGTAACTGCTTTACATCAGGTGGGCCATATGCTTTCCGACGTTGTATAAAAAAAAGTCCCTTTCATCTGAGTCCCACTTTCCAGGGTGTATCTTTTCAATAACCGACAGTCTTGGTCTGCTTGGCCTTGATATACGAGTAACATACAGTCTCAATTTCGGTCGCTCCATTGAGGCGAGAATAGCAACTGCGGCTAAAAAACTTTGAATCCTCTTTAGGGCGAGGCGGTGCTTCATATCGGAACAGCTTCTCAAATTATATACCAAGCTTAAGTTCGATCTTGCATGAAGTACTGTAGCCATCTGTGGGATGGATCGGCTAATTATCAGTTAGCTGCCTCGACTCTGTTGAGCTGCGCGCGATGAGATTGATAGGTGAACAAACACTAACAAAGGTTAAGTTTCAAAGTCTAAAACATTGACGTAGGGCTGGCTTGCTCGTCGGTATTTTATAGAATTCACTTTGGTGAGTGTACACACGAGCTGCATGACTTAATTCCATCTTCCTCCTCCCGCTATCGGAGTACAAGACGAACACCCGGGTTCCACCCCTGTACCGTTCTTCTTTTATAATGCAACACCCTGCCCGCATCGGTGTTCCCTTTGAAATACAATCTGGGTCTCTTCAAGTCAATGGTGAATAGTAGGTCTCAGCATCGCTTACCAACAAGTGAGGTGGTACCAAGCGCGAACCTATACAATACAATACACTTTATTGCACCAAAAGAAAAATATATAAATATTTTTCTTTTGGTGCGGTCTCATCGCGATGCGGTCTCTTCCAGACAACCTTTGGAGAAATAAGGAAACAAGGTAGGGCCTCCCTACCTTGTTTCCTTAAGAGCAAAACTTAAGGAAAATAAAAGTAATTATATATATATATATATATATATATATATATACATAAACATACATATATATATATATATATATATATATATATATATATATATATATATATATATATGTTATATATACTAAAATAAATACATAATTAATCTAAATGATATATTTATTTAAAAATACCATACTATTAAAAAAAAGGCAATTTTTGTGGCGGTCTTCAGTTCAGTGCTTTTCTCCATTCCAAAAGTGCCCAACGTGCCCAAAGAAGTTTTAATTTCAAAACTTGAAATCAGCCTGTATATATAGTACGGAAATCCGTACTGTTATTAGCAGACATCTACGTAATTGACATGAAGTGTGGTCGAGTATGTTCCTAGCTTTATCTGACTGCACTGTCGGCTACATTAAATGTACCAGCATACATTTTGCATTTTATTAATAAGTCTATCATACCGTTAGGCTTGCGTCCTGGATGTAACTGAGATGTGAACGACTCGTAGCGATTAGTGGAATTAGGGATCTTCAACGGTACATGGCAATATGGTGAATATGAATAGACAGACAAATACGTATTGACATGTGGAAATTGAGGTTGAGTTTATGCTAGCTTTTATGATATGCCTTGTAACAATGAACAAGACTATACCGAGTTTTAGTAAAGAGGCAGTAAAAAATGGTATTCACGTACGTGCAACTACTAGATATTTAATGAGAAACGATTAGTGAAGTACCTTCAACTTACAGAAATTGCAGCGAAATAATGATTCTGTCAAGCAGGGACAAATTTCTCACAGGGACAGTATCCTGTGAGAGATTTGATTATCTTTGCGAGAGAGTGAACTCTTGAGAAAGACGGCGAGCAATTGCTGCTTTAGCAGCCGCGGTGGTAACTCGTGGTCAAAGTTTCTTGATCCGTGAACGTTTAACTTTTTTTTTTTTAATTTGATGACTCTGCTATTCACCTGGTGGGTTCGATTTGGACAAACATTTGTGTGCATGAACATGTCTTTTTGTCTTATTCTGGGTGTTTTTAAGCTTACT
The DNA here is from genome assembly GCA_947507595.1 of Pyralis farinalis. Taxonomy (NCBI): domain Eukaryota; kingdom Metazoa; phylum Arthropoda; class Insecta; order Lepidoptera; family Pyralidae; genus Pyralis; species Pyralis farinalis. The sequence goes on along the minus strand of OX382258.1, from coordinate 8,445,393 downwards.
TCGCATCGAAACAGCCCGCATGGGGAAGTGCTCGACACTAAATCACAGGCAAATAACAACACCTTGGTGGGTATTGCTCCCGTGAGAGAATGAGGTTTGTAGAAAGCTTCCACAGAGATGCTGTGTTAGAAGCAGGTGTAAGTAAATTGTATTGCAAGCGTTCCCAATTTACAGTAACCACCTTACTTCAGGTGGAATCTGTTTGTATAAACGAATAGATGATGTTCAGTAGAAAAGTAACTTGATTGATTACACCTAATTGATCAAATTTGATTATTGGCACATAACTAACGAAGGCAATTCACACCTTAAGAGAAAGTCAGTAGTCAACTGTTTGGAAAAAATTGGCGGGAGCCGCATACAACAACCGATGAAACACAACAAAAAGGCTTTTGCACGCAATATTGTGTAGATCATATGCATATTTTTCCCCCAAAATCGATAAGTCACGCCGGCAGGGGCTACACATGTGGTTAATTGTTAAGAATTAACAATTCGTTCCTTTTGGCAACACGAAACGCATTTTAATCTGAGCTTGCACGCGACGATTGGGCCTACGGTTGAGATGTCAATAATCATATAGAGACAGAAGTGGTGTTGGTTTCATTGTGGTGATCTACTCCAGTAGTTACTATCAAGTGATAGAGGGGTGGCAGCCTAGGGATAAAGAGTCAGCCCATAAACTCACTGGCCTCGAGTTCGAATTCTGTGAGTGTCATGCGGCACTAAATTCGTGTCCTATGGGCACATGTGTACCTAATTATCACTTGTTTGGAGAAAAGGAAGACATCGAGAGGTCCAAGAAATGACTTTATCTATATCCTTATTTTTTTGTAATCTCTGTCTATAATAATATACAAAGTGGAAGAGTTTGTTTATTTCAACGCGATAATCTCTGGAACTTCCAGTCGAATTGGAAAAATTAATTTTGTTTCTGATTCTTGAGGAAGGTTATAGGCTAATCAACATCACGATACGGCCCCCAAAGGCTGACGTAAAAGAATGATAATAGAAAAAACTGTTCCCACGGGATACCGGTGTACAGCTAGTATTTAAATAAACCTTATACATCGTAACTACTCCAGTTTTGTCACTTTACAAGCTTCGGAGAGAAGTGGGAAAGGGTTAGAACATCTGTAACAGACGAACGGATGGACGGAACACCAAAAGGATTCCTTTCATAACTTATCGGTACGAAATCTTTAAAATAAAAAATATGGACCCTTAAAATAGGAGTCCGCGCATGAGTGGCTTAGTCTTTGACGAACTGATCATTACTTGGCTGCGTGCTGGCTAGAGTTTCGTGACGAAAGTAGCATTATATACAATTGCTAGTTAGTTACTTTCTTTATTGTAATTGAATCTTGCCGATTTGAAGTTTAGATTGGCCGATAAAATCACTAGGGTTATTCTTATTTTGTCTCGGTATCCGTTTTATATCTTCATTCAAATGGTCTAAGATACAGACTTGTATCTTATCTAACTTATATTTAGGCAACTGATTGCCAGCGACTACATTTGCGCATATACCACTATGTTCGTTACAATTATTTTGTTTAAATTGCAGTAAATATTTGTATAAAAACACTTAGTCTAAGTTTAGGCTTTGGAGCAGTGACTGCCTAGTTGATAAAGAACTCGTCGGAAAGGAAAAATATCGTAAGGAAACCCACATATCTAGGAAATTATATTTCGAAATACGTGTGACCTAACCAAAGAAAGATCTGGTTTTCCCTCTGGGTTGCGGAGGTCTAACGACAGTCGCTCCATGTAAAAATCATTATCTTCGCCAAATCCTTACGCTTAAGTAGTGAACGCCGCCAATCCTAATGGATTAGGAAACGGGATAATGCTAAGAAAAACGAGAAATCTAAGTTTAGTCCAAGTAAAAATGTAGTTGTATGGAGTACCAACGAAAGTTTTTTTTTTATAATAATAATATATAATAATTAATAATAATTGATTCGGACATGCGCCACCCAGCTCATCGTCGAGAATATTACAAGAATAAAAATATAGGAGTTAGGGAAACTGCTTACAGAAATGAACACTTAACTCATTTCGCCTAATGAGTACTTACTTCAACGACATACTAGAATTAATAAGTGTGTTGTTATAATTTTATAAAGTATGACAAGTCTGGCTATGAGCATGTTAACTAATAATTTTATTCTAATTAAATTTGAGACTTAATTGGTATTCCTTAAGCCCTTTGAAGAGCTCTGTGGCGCAGTGGTAAAACGCGCTGTTACGCTACTTTGACACCAACGCTCGTGGGTTCGATTCCCACACAGGACAAATATTTGTGTGCATGATGAACATGTCTGTTTATCTTGGCCTAGGCGAACTCAAGAGAGGTAGGTAAGCCCGTCTGATTAAGTACCTCTACCTCACAGAAAACCGGAGCTAAGTAACAACTCCCTAGAGGGTTGTGTGTTTCTGCGTGTGAGTGAGGTCACCAATAAGCTCCTAAGGAGCTGCTGTGTTAGCAACAGAGGTGGCATCGCGCGAGTAATACTTAAAGTATAGCAAGCGTTTATAAGCGGTACGGTAACCGCCTGTAGACCCCCGACATTGTATAAAAAAGCCTACCTAAGGAATTTCCATCCGAAACGTCAATTTGAAATTTTGTTACAGGTAAATTACCAGGCGGTTCTGCAATCCATATTATTTTTGCAATCCATATATTGGAATCGATATGTCAGGTAATAACTCACAATTTAGATCCCAATAGTGTTAGATATCTGATAAACCGTGGTGCACGGCAGTTGAGCTTCACTTGACTAGCCATCTCTTTGAGGTTTCTTAATGCCTTATTTGTCATATTGCTGTCTCTCACTTTGCCAAGAGAGGAATTCAATTCCAAAACTTCCTACTCCTACAAATTTCTTGTGATTAAATTCGTTGTGAGTTCCAAGGCAGATGTAGTTTAAACCCCGGGACAGCAATGGACTTCACTGTTCACTGGCTTTTTACATTGTCATTGGCTACATAGGAGACACAGTGGTGGGAATGAGTAGTGCGCCTGTCCCGTACAGGTAAATTAATTCTAACATATAAAAATAAGAGTGATTTATGTTCTTGTTGATAACTTAGACTGTTTCTTCATTTAACATCTAAGTTAAGTAACATGCAAGGGCGTATTTACGTAATATATTATATTAAATGAACAACCCTGTTATTGCGAACGAGCAATCCCCGTAGTGGGATATCAAATAACCTTTAACTCTAGAATTGCGCTAACAAATATAAGAAGAATCTTTCATATCAAACTGGTAGATATAAAGATATTAGCACGTTCAAACAAATTCAACCTTTTTATATATTAGTGCAGATATATAGGTGTATAAAAATATATAGGAAATATATTTTGTCCTGTGTATCGAAAACGATTCTAACGATTTGAATCTGAAATTTCGTATTTAGATAATTAAGTTTTTCATAAAAAACGATTTACAAATAAATATACACAAATAAAAACAAAAACGGCGATTGTAGCTCGATCACCAAAGTAATGTATTTAATTTACGTAAAAAAACAGCAGAGTTTTAAGTCACAGTTTGTCTTCGAATTTTTTTTATATAACTAGGTTGGCAAACAAGCATGCGGCCCGCATTAGATGGTAAGCTGCCACCGCAGCCTATTGACGCTCGCAACACCACGAGGATGTTACTCGCGCGCTGGCAATCTTGTGACCTAAGGATGTTTCATCACAAAACCCAGTAATTTCTCTGCCAAATCTCACCCTTCAAACCGGAACATAGCTATATAAATGTAGCTGCTTGGCGGTAGTAATATGTGAGAAAGAGGTATCCACGCAGACGACTTTTGTGCAAAGTCTCCCTCTGGTAAAATGTGTTTGCTTATAAGGCTCATGTAAACAAGATATAAGTATATAATAAACATTACAACGTGTCGTTGTAATGCTTATTATATGTTGATTTAGCCTTGACTGTCGTCAGAACAATATAGGTGTCATTTAAGAATAGCATTGAATTTATTTTTTTATTGTATACATTCATTATTTATGATTCAATAAAATGATCCATCTTCGCGGTATGTTAGTTTAATGATAATAAACCTGGTCATGGAATAGGGCTGCCTATCGCTGCTTTAATGGAATAGCAAAGGGAAATCAATGCTAGAGATTGTAGATATGTCGCTTGAAGTCGGTGTATAATTTAAAAGAATAATAAAAGATAATGCAGTATAGATTACTAATCTGATTGAATATGATCAGATTATGTGGAGGTCGTAACATGTGTCATTAAATCGAAAATAACTCTAGGACGCGACAGGTCAAAGTCAATAGAGAACTCAAGAAGTTAACAAGCAAATTTACATATTTCATTCAATTAGATAAGACACTCTTTGGCCTCTATTCTATATTTGGATCTAACATTTCTTTCTATTTCGTTTGAATTAAGCGATTACATATTTTATTCAAATAGATCGTTGTGAGTATCACATGAAATAACATAATGACATAACATAATAACACAACAACATTGCTAAACATATTTTTTGTTAAATACATCTTACCTAAAGTTTGAGTCAAAAATATTAAAAATATTGATCGTTCCGCTGCATCTATCTCCGGAGTTTGCAATACAAAAAATAAAAAATCATTTTTTAATGCAGTTTTTTTCGTACTCAATAGGAAAACGATCTACGTTATTGTAATGAACTTCGACAAAACCACATACAAGTGAGGTTGGCTTTGACGCTAAAGGTGATACTGTGCCACTTACACCCCAAAAAACTCCAAAAAGTGTATAAATTAAAAAGAAACTTTACCATTCTTCGCAACTCCTATCTTTATTGTACCATTAAAAAGTGGAACGCCTTGCCTGCACATGTGTTCCCTCCTTCCTACAATATGAGATCCTTCAAACGAGGCGTGAAGAAGCATCTAGCGGGTCAGCATGGCAACGTCAACTAACAAGACACTGTGTAGTCTTTTGTCAGTTGCAGTTGCGATTTGGTCTCCTCTTTCGCTTACCATCAGGCAAAGCGGAGCCACTATGCTGAAATTATATATAAAAAAGAAACCTAACAAATTAAATAATATACGGAACCTTCAGACAGACCGACTCGCGCTTCACAGATTTTTTTATTATTTCACACTACAACTGTTATACCTACTGTATTTATAATCCATACGTTTTTATTTACTTCTAAATAATTTACCCGAGTTATTAGTAATTGAATAAAAATAAATCCTGCCTGCTGTTATTCAATAACTCTCTTTGAAACAAAGCATAAAAAAATGTTTGAACTTACATGCAATATGACCTGACATGCGTAAAAACTATTTTCTACACTACATTCAGTGGCAAATAAGCAAATGCTCCGCCTGATATGAACTTGTTACAGCTGTCAATGAACGATTGTAACATGTCAGCTCGCGCTATCCCCGCTGTAGATATGTAGTAACTCTCGGGTCGGTAATTGGCTGCTGTGTTACATAAGGTGGAGCTACTTCTTCTGTCTATCTATAACTTTACGTCAAATCCCTTGCGAAGATAACCGAGCGCCACATGACATGATCCTTACACACCTCATTCGCTTCTATAACATTGCTCTTCTCATGCACGCTCGCCGGTTTCTAAGGCTCCTAACATCACCTTCTGATAAATTACAGTCAATTTGATTATGGTAGGTAAGACTTGGTCTTCCTCGGCTCCTACACCTTCTACTTTCGCGTTGTATATCTGTTTCATAATTCTTTCTACATGTCCGAATCAAAGAGTCCCTTTATTATTTTAACACCGACACTCTCTTCCAGACCAGCAGACCAGCCATCAACATTCACTTCGTTACAAAACATTACACACGTTAGCAAAACACAATTGATACATTCCTAAGAGTGAATATGCTTACAGATACTGAAAAGGTGATGTTTTGTAACGAAATTATGCTATAGTAAATTTACTATTAGGTGAATCCTATTTTAAGAGAGATAGGGCGCATCAAAGTAGCCTATTTCAGAGAATACCGCGGCAAAATAACAACTCCCTGAATGTTTGCTGTGTTCCTGGGCGTCACTGAGATCATCGGTATCCTCCTGAGGAGTATCACGCGATACTTAGTGTATTGCAAGCGTAGCGTTTCGGTAACCAATGTAAATCAGGTGAGCCATATGCTTGTATGCGACTCGACATTGTATAAAAAAGGTGGGAAGTAAGCTTACTCGCCACCCAAGTAGTATTAAAAAGGACGACGAGCATCGATTTGCACGTTTTATAATATCCAGCAAACCAGTAAACTTACACTCAGCTTCCGCCAATACGGTATCCTCTAAAGCTTCGTCATTAAAATGTAAATCCGACAGAGTCCAGGCGACCGCTCATTACGCCCGCCGGAAGTGGAGGGACGGGGGCGGAAGTGACGTCACATGCGCGCGCGCCGACGCGTGAAGCCCCAACCTGTCTGGGATACCTTTATCACTTAATCTATTTTTGTAACGGTTTTTAAAATCGTGGCTGCAACAGTATATATGCAAGCGTGGAAAATAATTGTAAAATGAGAGAGATTGTACGAAAAATTAATGAATATAGGATTATTTTCGAGATGGCGTCGTTGCGTATGTCTATTATTACCGAACACGCAGGTTAAGCAGCGTCGACTGCAGCGTATCCATGGATATGTTTATCAATCTCGAGGTTCTCCGTGCTTGGAGGATTAAACCATCGGTCCCGGCTATTGCCGATAGATGACGCTCGTTAAGCTAAGTCAGTGGCTTTCAGGCAGCTTGAAAACATTGGTCTGCAAATCCGCAGTTGAGCAGCGTGGTGGAGTATGCTCTAAACCCCTTCAGTTGAAGGAAGACCCGTATTATTGCAGTAGGATGGGTAAGAATTGATGTAGTAGGGTCATTTTGACAGAAAATCTGCTCAACACTACAAAATACACTGTGGTATTTCTTCAGCTATCTATCTCTTTCAGTCTGCAATGTTTGGACTGGCTAAATAACAATTATACACGGTCACGCGTAATGACAACTAGCTATCTCTCTATCTTTTTTATACAACATCGAGAGATATACAAGCATCAGTCCCACCTGATGTAAAGCGGTTAGCCTACGAAGGCTTATAATACATTGAGTATCACTCGCGCGATGTCACCTCTGCTGCTAATACAGCAACTCCTTAGGAGCTTACAGGTGACCTTATCCACACGTGGGTACACAACAACCCTCCAGAGAGTTGTTATTTTCTTATTTTTTAAAACGTTATTTTTAAAATGCATTAACAAACTATATATGCAAATGTTAGAGTATTTGTATTCACTTGAATCATTAATTGAATCGTATAGTTATTTACGAGTATCATGGCAATAGCCTTCAAAGGTTTGAAAAGTCTATAGCAAAGCTTCCTGATATGTAATTTGTTTTTATGATTTAGGAATAATATGTGAGCTTTTTTGTACATCGTCGGGATATAAACGCTTCTAATACAGGAGGTTCAGGTGTTGCCACCCCTGCTGGTACCTTCTTAAGAGCTTACTGTTAATCCTCCTCACGCACAGGAACACAGCTCTCACTCAACTCTCCAGGGAGTCGTTATTTGGCTACGGTTTTCTATGAGGTGACGGACTTCTCCAGAGGGACTGCTTTGATGCGACCTACCTCTCTTAAAAACACCTAGCGCAGACTATATGCAGCTTAACATATCTGTTAGACATGTTAATGTACACAAATGTTTGCCGTGTGTGAGAATTGAACTCATGACCCTTGGTTTTAAAGTAGTATTGCTATTCTCTACGCCACTGTACTCGTATTTAAGTATTAACTGTGAATACGAGTATGTTTCTCAATTGTTCAACTACAGCAGATTTATAAACAATAATATTGAACCGTAACGTTCAATATTATGTTCTTTTTTTTTGTACAACGTCGGAAGGCATTCAAGTGTACGACCCACCTGATGCGAAGAGGTTACCGTAGCCTATGAACGCTTATAATACATTAAGTATCACTCGCGCGAAAACTCCTCTGCTGCTAACACAGAAACATTATATTGAACCGTAACGTTCAATATTATTGTTTATAAATCTGTTTCATACGTTTTCGGTTGACTGGTAGTACCTAAGCCTAAGGATTTAGCCAAGACACAGATTTTTACATAGAGCGACTACCGTCAAACCTTCGCACCCCGGACGAAAAATCAAATCTTTCTTAGATTAGGTCACACGTCTTTCAAAATATAATTTCTTGGACGTGTGGGTTTCCTCACGATGTTTTCCTTCACCGCCGGGGAAGAGATAAAATATGTCCATAAATCCGAAAACATGAATTTAGTGGTTCATACATGCCCCCGCCAGGATTCGAACCAGGTGGTCAATAGGCTTCCTTATCCACTGGGCTATACCTTAAATAACACTGCTCTTAAATACTTATAAGTAATACGTACTTCGGGTGTCTCGAAAATGGATTGATAAACGATATTAATCAAATATATTGTTTATATAAGGTTACTTCTGAAGTTTATTTATATAGGTATCTTCCCAGAGCCGGATTAACAGTCTGTGGGGCTCTAAGCAGTCAACGGTATGGGGCCCCCTATGTTTTTTGTAACTTAATCTTTTTGTTAATATTTTTTTTTGTTCATGTATGAGTGACACAGAAAATTTTGTTTTATGTTGTTTTGTTTGAAAATTTCTTGCAATTTGATCTAACCTGCTTTGTGTGCTTCCGCCACCAATTAGTTCATGCGGCCTAGCGGCGGCCGGCACCCACCCACTACTGTTAGTACGTGCTACATGCCGACGCTGCCATGGCTGCTCCGGTAGTCTCTGCCTCGGCTGCTGCGGTCGTCCGCCATCTGGAACAGAATCCGCATGCCCCCACCACCACCGTCGCTGCCACGACTGGCCTGGTCGTCGCTGCGACACGTGTTTCGCCTCTCCACGAGGCATCATCAGGCGTTGTAGACGTTAATCGTAAGAATAACATGCTACAAGTCAATTGAAAATTTCTTATTAAAACTAAAAAAAAAAACACGCCTGATCTTGGGGGCCCCAATTTTTCGGGGGCCCTAAGCAGCTGCTTAGTTTGCTTATGGGTTAATCCGGCCCTGTATCTTCCCTGTAAAAATGCGCTTACACGGGACAAAACATAAAAAGTCACTCAGGTAGAAGTAAAACTGAGCTAGTGAGAAATTATCTATATTACATGTAATGTTTAGGTAAATTTGTGTATCTTACATACTCGCGTTAAGTTTCTTGTTTGAAACTATGAAAACGATGGCAATATAAAGAGGAAATAGTAGAATGTGATTGAGAAGTAGCCAGAATTCAAGAGGAAAAAATATGCAAGTCGCTGACACAATCAATTCGTTCAAAATCGCAAACCAAAGAATCGGTTATTACCGATCCTGTATATGAATAAAGCTCTATATCCCCATGCAATTCTTATGTTATTCTCATGAAAAGCTCTTCTGGTGGTCGGTTTAATTATATAAATTCTTAGTACTGATACCTTCTGGAACCACGTACAAAGGTATTGAGTTATTAAATGTAAAATAATTTTAAAGTACCTTTGAAATCAACTTTCCCGGACCTATACCCTAAAGCCCTGTAATTTCTAATTGTATCCGATCCCGTTCTGCCCCGGGGACCTTGCATTCTGTCACGCCACACAATCGCTGGAAATTATACGCTTTGTCCGGTTTGAGAACGGAGAATATTATTAATGATTTGGCAGCACCATTGTGTTACACATGGGAGAAATGTTGATAATTCACTTGAATTTGCTGCATTTATAGCTTTGTAGATCGATTGTTGAGGTTGTTGAGCTTGGGGTTTAAATACGTCTGGAGGCAAACAAGTGTACTACTCGTCTGATGTAAATCGATCACCGTAGTAGGTATTATGAATGCCTACAATATAAATAACTCACACATTGCTACCCCCGCCGCTAGCAATTCCCCAATGATATCCTAGTGACCTTACTCTCTCGCTTGAGCCCTCCATGGAAGGGGTTCGAGGGTACTTCTCCAGCTGGACTTCTTCAGGGTTTTATTTGCTTATCCGCTGCATTAGTATGGCACATAGTTTATGATCTTGTTGATAATCTACAACTTTATGGTACTTACAGTCTAAGTAATCTACAGTTCTACACTATTGAAAAACATATTTACTATCATTATGTTCTATATGTCTTCCAGCCTACTTTCTTAATCGACCTAGTATGTACCACTTGCAGGTGAAATTGGCTATTCAATATTCTTAAACCAGTAAAAAAACGGTTTCTATTTGTCTGACATTGAAAGTGTGGAAACAAAATACATTTTTTTAAATACAACGTCGGGAGGTATTCAAGCATACGACCCACCTGATGTAAAGCAGTTATCGTAGCCTATCAACACTTGTAATATATTAAGTATCATTCGAGCGATGCCTCCTCTGCTGCTTACACAGAAACTCCTTAGGAGCTTCACTCGTGACCTCACTCACTAGCAGGAACACAACAACCCTCTAGGGAGGGTGTTATTTGACTGTGGTTTTCTGTAAGGTGGAGGTACTTCCCCAGACGGGCTGCTTTGATGCACCCTACCTCTCTTTAAACATCCAGACCAAGATAAACAGACATGTTCATGCACACAAATATTTGTCTTGTGTGAGAATCGAACCCACGAGCGTTAGTGTCAAATTCGCGTCATTCACGACTGAGCCACCGAGCTCGTCAAATATTTATATATATTCATAAAGCATATACTTATATATTTCAACAATATAAAAATAATTTGTTACATTCAATTTCCAAATTATTTCAAAAGATTGCCCATAAATTGCTTCATTATTTTATTGCATACGTACAAATTATTTCAAATGTATGTATATTTCGTACTATTGTACGCAATGTTCTTGCAGTTACAAAAACGGTGATTTCATTATAAAGTGATATGACATTATGTAGTTTTCAATTAAATAATATTTTTTTATGACCGGTAAATGACCATTAAGGTCAAAATTATGGAAACAATAGTAAGTTAGTATATATTTTCTTTAGTACGATTATTGTAGAATATGTATAGTCTTTATTTTTAAATTACTAAATATATATATTTATCCAACTTAATTAATGAAACACAATTATGTAAAATCTAATTCAAGACAAAAATTAAATAGATACCTATAATACTAAAAGTAAATAAATCTATCCTAACGCTGAATCCTAACGCGCTGAGCGCTACCAGCCCTTAGGAGGTGAGAAGAAGGCAGTGTGTGTTTAATAATTGGGTGCAGAAGCTGGTATGTGTGGAAAAGTCATACGGACCTCGTTTTTCGCAAAGTTTTAATGTCGTATCCCAATTTTAAAGAAAGTTGCTTTCCGTATTAAGACCCAAAGACTATGTAATAACCTGCAGGTGTTGAACCCCTCAAGTAACAAACTTGATATCGAAGTGAAAATGATTACATCGACAGTTTTTTTTTCCAACTTTGAGCAGCCATGCCGAACAAATGTAATCATTAAAAAAAGTGGGAGTAGTACTCGTACACCGAGGGTTGCGTATATACTTACAGTTATGTAAATGGATTGTCCATCACAGGAGTCCAATTTCGAAGATTTATCCCTTTTTTCCGATTATGTTGTAAATTTCCCCTCCATAATCAGTCCCCAATACGTGTATAATCGCAATTCTATATAGGTGATATTGAAAATATAGTTATTATTTATATTAAATATTATTATTTATGTATAAAATTTGATCTGTATTTGTTAGTGGTGATTGTAAAAGGAATGATTAGTACCCCATTGTAGGTCGAAGTTGTAGAAACGTTGTCTATAGTTGTGCTTGTTCTTATTAAGGGTAACATGGTTATGGAGGAGAAGTATAAAGAAATTGCACTTTGGGGATTGGTTTTAAAATCTACGTTGAAATCTCCTACAACATTAATATGGAAAATATAACCATTGTGGTTATCGTATATCGATGTTTTTAGACATTCTATCGCAACATTAGCTGGACATCGTGGCGACTTATGAACAGCGATCAACCGGACGTTAAACGTTTCAAAATGTATATACACACAATGGCCGTTTACAGCTCTCGGGTTATTTAAGCAATATCTAGTTAGATATGGGTACTGTGACGAAACAGCCTTAGATCACAAGATTGGCAGCGCGCGATTAACACCCCCGTGGTGTTGCGAGCGTCAACAGGCTGAGGTGACCGCTTACCATGTAATGCAGGCCCCATGCTTGTTTGCCAATCTAGTTGTATAAAAAAAATATTTAGAATGATCTACTTTGCTATTGGAAAACTGTTGTCCCCGTACATCCATATAGGAGGCAGTTAGTTTACTAACTGGAAATATGCTTGTAATGACGTGTTTACCCATTGGACCCAGGGACATCTAACGGCTGTCACTCCATGTTAAAGTCAGTAACTTCGCCAAATGCTTGGGCTTAGATAGTGGACTCCACGTAATCCGCCGGATTCTAATGTATTCATAATGGGATAGCAACAGGAAGAACGAGAATCTAAATTGAATTTGTGACAGCCTCATGAGGATGTTTAAGTGTTTGATGTATTTTTATCTTCCCATTTTAGGAAAATTATTGTAGGTAATTGCCCGAAAAGTTGAGCTAAAAAAACTGCTGAGATGTTTATATTTCAAGGCCACATGGTTCTGTGCTATTTTTCAGGACGACGGCTGTGTATGTTTGCGGTCAAAAATATTTTGACGAGCTCGGTGGCTCAGTCGTGAATGACGCGACTTTGACACCAACCCTCGTGGGTTCGATTCCCACACAAGGCAAACATTTTGTGTGCATGAACATGGCTGTTTGTATTGGTCTGGATGTTTTAAGAGAGGTAGGGTGCATCAAACCAGACCGTCAGTCGCGGGAAGTACCTCCACCTCACAGAAAACCGCAGCCAAATAACAACTCCTTAGAGAGTTGTTGTGTTCCTGCGTGTGAGTGAGGTCACCAGTAAGCTCCCAAGGAGTTGCTGTGTAAGCAGAGGAGGCATCGCGCGAGTGATACTTAATATATCGCAAGCATTAATAGGCTACGGTGCCCGCTTTACATCAGGTGGGCCGTATGATTGCATGCCACCCGACGTATTATAAAAAAAAAAAAATAATCATGTATGATTATTCATAATCCAGTATGTACGTATGTATATCTTCACGCTAAGTTCCTTGCGGGGTAGGTAGAGAGAATCGACCGCCATAAGACGCGGTCCTTACACACTTCGCTCGCTTCTTTAATATTCATAGCTCTATTCATGTACGCTTGCCTGGTCCTAGGACTTCTGACATCAGCTTCTGATAAAACACGACCAATTTGAGGTAGGTGAGACTTTTTTTTCTCGGCTCCTACATCCTTCCACTTTCGCATTGTATATCTATTTCAACATTCTTTCACCCTGCATTCTTTCTACATGTGCGATATCCGCTATTTATTTTTACTCTTTATAGACTAGACTTCCCCTATGGGGAAGATACCAGGAGTCCGGATGTTGGAGGAGGATGGTTGAATAGCTTTTATTCTGCAATTAAGAAAGTCCGAGCTGTAAAGAGTACTTAATCAAAACTACAGCGAACATTATATAAAGTTTTGTCCACTCCTGATACATTGATACTGGTGTATACTGGGATGCATATAGAATAGCTGGGATAGCAGCATGGCGTGCCCTTCAAAACGGGGAAAGGCGTTCGTTTGACTATAATGCCATTTGCAAGTTAAACTGACAAAGTTCCCCCTGACGACTGTGATGGTATTTCGTGGCAGTCGTTAGCCCCTTGTCGCGGTCCACGGCCTGCCATTTGTCGGGTCGCTGGGCTGTGCAGTAATTTAAATAAAATTACTAAACACAGTACACTATTGTTGCTGACCATCGCACCGCAAGTCATTTTCTTGCAACACTTAGTGGTATTTTTTTTTATTACTTTTATCTATTGTTATCTCATTCTTTTGACTTTTTCACTTATACATTTCAGAGTGATTTTAACGGCGTTTTTCTAAGTCGTTAAGATCACACTGATATACCTATACTATACAAGTACTAGATTAGACATGTGTGATGCGATAACAAGGTCTGTATGAACTCTATTCTAATAACTTCGGTATAGAGACACATGTGCATGATATAGTAAATGTGGTGAGGTTGCTAATATGAATTTGTTAAATGATTCAATAACGAATTGGGATAAACCGGGATTTTCATTCATGGTTTTTTTTTGTACCTCTAAGGTGGCAAACAAGCATACGGCTTAGTCAGTAAAGCTTAGCTAGTAAGCAGCTACCGTAGTCTACAGACATTTACAATGCCAATGTTTGTGATTTGTGCGGTGCCGACCCTGTAAAAATCACTTCATGTCTTTTGAAGAACCTTATGCTGAGGTATACCTTGGCAGTTCATTTCACAATTTAAGAGTTTTTGGTGGAAAATATGTTCTGCAATCGCGCAGTGTGCGACCATTGTGGTTCTAGTGTGTAACGAAGAAAAAAATATTACAGCACGTGATTCATTTGTGACAGTTCAGGATCGAAAGAGGTAGGGTAGGATAACTCGACTGGGAAACGTCCACCTCACAGAAAGCATAGCCAAATAACAACTCCCTGAAGGGCTGTTGTGCGATGGAGTAAGGTTACCAGTGAGCTTCTGAGGTGTCGTATTTGCATCGGTGGTGGCAATAAGCGACCGAATCTCCTCGTACTGCTATGGCCACCACTTTACATCAGGTGAGCCGTGTGTGAGCCCTCCTGATATGTATATATTTTTATAGGTAAGTAAGTAATAATGTGCCTTGTTAGGCCTCAGAGGTTGGTATACCTAACCAACTTCTGAGGCCTAACAAGGCACATTATTTCGAGAGCATGACATTGAGCTATATAAATAACTAGCTGAATCCTGCGACTTCATCCGCGCGTATACATATATATATCCCGGTATCTTACAGAAACAGCTTTTTCTACGTTCTATTTTTTACTCGGCGGCTAGTGATTGTATCGTGATATTAGTGTCTATAACCTTTAACCTATCGTTAATATATATATTAGACACTAATATCACGGTATTATGTTATGCCTATAACCTTCCTCAAGAATTGGGTAATCAAATGCAATAAGATTTTTTCAACTCTGATAGATACTTTCAGAGATTAGCGTGTTCAAACAAACCAACAAATTCTTTCGTTTTATGTATTATTAGTATTGTTGGGCGATGGTAGTCACCCAAAAATCCTAGTCCGTAAATTTCGATTAGGTTAAAAAGTCATAAGCGGTCATGGTCTATAGAAACTGCCTATCATTATTGATATAAAAAAAATATATAAGCGTATTATGTAGCACTAACGGAAATTTATGCAAAAACACTCCAACTTAGTCACTTTGTAATGACGTATGAGTACAAATGAACAGACTGTCAGCCATTGCGCTGATCGATCAACTCCGATTGAAGCTACTTTAATTTTTTACATCACGTTGGGTACAAATTGTCACTCGGACAAACTCAGTTACTGTGGTCGGACGGACGAAATCAGTTACGGTGAAGAAAAGGTGCTTGCTAAACAAAATGTATTATTGTTCCAATAACAAGCTACCCCATTGCTAGCACATGGCGTTCTCAAGAATTTCCTGGTGACTTCACGTGAGCACGTAAATCCGCCAGAATATTATTTGGCTTTTCTGTTAGGTTAATTTTTTTATAACATGTAGAAAGAATGCAGGATGAATGAATGACGAAGCAGATATACAATGCAAAAGTGGAAGGATGTAGGAGACGAGGAAGACCAAGACTTATCTACCATGACCAAATTGGTCGTGTTCTATCAGGAGGTGATGTCAGGAGCCCTAGAAACCGGCGAGCTTGCATGAGAAGAGCAGTGGATGTTAAAGAAGCGAGTAATGTGAGGATCGAGTCACGTGGCGCTCGGGTCTCTCTGCCTACCCCGCAAAGGAATTTGGCGTGAAGTTACAGATAGATAATTTTATTATCCCTTTTTTTCCGATTATTTTGTATGTTATGTTTTTAGACACGTCATTCGAAGGAATTAATATTATTAACAGATTGTATGTATGGTATTGTGATATTTATTCTAAAAATATCGGTTGGCAACAGGCATTAATTATGAGTAGCAGATGGCAAGCGTGGCAACCAGGGGCATACGGTGCGGTGTAGCCGGCCATATTGCCGCAGAGCTCCACAAATTACCGTGGGCAGACACCGTGGCGATGGGAGCCATATCCGAACTGCATTGAAATGTTATACAATTTTGTTGGCTGTAACCACTAGTAGGGTTGCCGCAAATGTGAAGTTTTACATATTCACGAAAGCAAAGATCGGGAAATTGGTATACAAATGCCATAAAATATTAATATTGCATTCATTAAAAAAAGAATATTTCTATTTTATAATAATTGATAGGTAACAATGACGGTATATATTTTTTTTTAACAATTCCCTGATTTCCGGGAACGGATACTCTCTACTTATAGTTTGTGCTCCAGGGAATCGCTAATACAGAATTGTGTTTTTTTAGGATTCCGTACCCAAAGGGTAAACCGGAACCCTATTACTGAGGCTCCGCTGTCCGTCCGTCCGTCCGTCCGTCCGTCCGTCTGTCACCAGGCTGTATCTCATGAACCGTGATAGTTAGGCAGTTGAAATTTTCACAGATGATGTATTTCTGTTGCCGCTATAACAACAAATACTAAAAAATAGAATAAAATAAATATTTCAGGGGGCTCCCATACAACAAACGTGATTTTTTTGCTCATTTTTGCTGGATATTGATAACAGCAACAGGTAGACGCTTGAAATATTCACAGAATATTTAGTTATATATTTACTTTAAGAATAAATAATTAAATTAAAATAAAACAAATATTTAAGGGGGGCTCCCATACAACAAACGTGTTTTTTTTTTGCCGTTTTTATAGATAATGGTACGGAACCCTTCCTGCGCGAGTCCGACTCGCACTTGGCCGATTTTTTAAGCAACTTGGCAACTTTATATAATTATGTTCGTTTGCGTATTATTCAATACTATATCACAGAATTGGAGGAGATCGCTTTAAAGATCTTTTCATAGAAGCGCAACTCGTCTGGTAACGAGCGACGGCTATAATATTTTTTTAGAGTCATGTAGGGGTATTAACATTGCCTCGGAAAGCTATATTCGAAACGGATTAGAAAAGGTTTCACTCGGATTCCTTACATTTTGAATGAATCTTCCGATTCGAATATGGTGTTTAGAGACAATGTGAATACGCCTACTGATTGGTTAAATTAAGTATACGGTTTAATGAGGAGGAAAAATCAGAAAGACATCAACGTGCCTGTTTTAAATAAATGGGACATTTTATTTTTATTAAAATCGTTGTACTTGTCGTTGAAATATAATAGACATTTGTATTTAATGTTAGTTACATTTTTTTTTGAAATTTTATTATGTGCTGATATAAACAAGAATGATATAGTTAATTAAATAATTAATGACATAATTTTAAGAGACGTGGTCGCATCAAAGCAGCCCGTCTAGGAAAGCACCTCCAACTCACAGAAAACCGCAGCAAAATAACAACTTCCTAGAGGGTCGTTATGTTCTTGCGTGTGAGTGAGGTCACCAGTAACCTCCCAAAGAGTTGCATGTGTACCAGCAGAGGTGGCAACGCGTGAGTGATACTAGATGTAAGCGTTCATAGGCTTTACATCAGGTGAGCCGTATGCTTGTATGCCTGCCGACGTTATCTATAATAAAGAAAAAAAAACATAAATTGTTCTTGATCAATACTTAATGTATGTACGTTTGGCGTGTAATTATGCCTCAGTGAGGGCTTTTTTTTTAATTCACCAGCATTTTGGAAATATCCATTAGCGTAGAAGAAGTGCCAAAGAATTAATTACAATTTCTTTAAATCATCATTTCAGAAACGAAAGTGGCAGAAATACCTATACCGGAAAGACGTATGGTTGCATGTGATGAATCAAGTCCAGTTATCTTTGTGGGATTGGTTTTACCAAGAGCATTTCTGGTATGTCTTTTGAAGATATTGTCGGGCAAGGTCACGATTGCATCTTAAATAATCCTATAATATCATAGGATCAAATAAAATGAATACGAAATATCTCTCAGTCCTAGCAACCCAGCACTAGCAACTTCTTGCTGCTTTTAAAATTATTACTGAATTGGGAATACGACTCACATTTTTAAGAAAGCATATTATTTTTCCATATTTTACACATATTGACAGTATTGTGACGACATATTAAAAAAAAATCACTGATAAATTTCCAAGTCCCGGAGATATTACGAATACGTTCAGTTTATAACTTATAGAACCATTTATAAAGATCATTCGCATTAAAAAAAAATCTGCCAAATTTTTCCACAATAGTCAATTAAGTCAATAATACATATAATTCTCCTAATTGCTTATGCGCTAAAGCTGAGCTTAACTCGGTGTGTGAAAAAAAGAAGTTTTGATTAAAAATATATAAGATCAGCCAACCTCTTTATTATAATTATTATATACGTGTAGTACTTACTTCAAGGGCTACATAATATAGCATGTCTAGTACAATTTTCCGTTACATAATCAATATTCTATGTCATTGCTTGAGCTACACTAAGTAACAATAAGTGGCGTGCGCGTGCGCTCATCATAATTCGTGAGGTCATCCACCCGGTACCCTGCTCTAGTGATGTGCCGAATTCGGGAGACACGAAAGATTCACTTTATAGTAAATATACGAATGCCAGTTACAGCAACCTTTTCGGGATTTAATGCTGTCGGTGTAAAATTGTGAAAGAAAACAAAAATCTATGGTCAAAAGAGATAATAAGCACTTAAAGTTTTCACTTCATCTGTTTTGTCATCGTTTGTAAATTTAGAGGATTTTTCTACATGGCCTTCGCTCCAGAACTCTCTCATTCTCTTATACCTCTCATTACCAACTCAAGAAATGTAGTTGACAAGTAAAGGAGGAGTCCTTTACTCGTACTATCTCTTAGGGGAACCCTGAGTTTAACACTCTCTATTGCTTACAGTAAGCCAGCTTTAAGGCAATGCTTAAGGGTCTGGATCATGATCTTGAGTTTCCTATGACTAATGACACAGAGAATCATAGGTAAACTCAAGAACTCGCTAAGGTAAGTCAATCGTGCCCAAACTAGATGGATTCCTTGTTAAAGATTGATCATTTTTCAGTGCCATTGAGATATAGTCATAATATCATGAGAACTAAAATCAAAAAACAAGCCAGGATCTACGATGATAAAACAAATAGAAATACCTCAAATTCCATAGATTCCAGGTCGACTTCATAAAAATATAACTAACGGAGGTTGAATCTCGAATTTTCTGGAAGTACGCAACAATACAAGCATCATACGTACTCATAGTTACCGACCCGGTAAATACTTTTCACATATTTTTTTAAGAACCTTATGTATGATCTATGCGCTACCCTCAATATGCGCGATAGCCTGAATATGCTAGGCATGGATATTCGTTGCGACCTATGCCTGCACATGTGTTTCCTCCTTCCAACAACATGGGATCCTTCAAACGAAGCGTGAAGAAGCACCTTGCGGGCCAGCATGGTAGCGTCAACTGACAGGACACCGTAGTCCTTTGTCAGTTGCCGCTGCAATTTGGGCTCCCCTTTTCGCTTACCAACAGGCGAAGAGGAGCCACTATGCTGAGCCAATATAAAAAAAAAAAAAAGATCTCACGAGTAAATTTCGGCAGTCCCTATATGACCATTTTGATTGTTCCCTACTCCATATTATACACAAAGTCTTTTAAAAATAAATCTTCGTTTAGTGCTCTTTCCTTCCCTATTCAAACAGAAGACCAGAAAATAGACGTGGCTAACGACGCGTGTCCATTGAAATAAAAAAGATAAGGTATTTATATAATCATGTAGATTACTCTTATGTTCACTTGTGTATAATTTATCTATGTGTATTATATTTCGTGTATCTCGGAAACAGCTTAAACGATTTGCAACTAATTTGTATAAAAAAGGGATTTTTAATTAAGATCGGAGTGGATCCAGCAGCGTTTTGGAAACTTTGGCACATTCTTACCGCGCAAACATCAACCATTTTAATTGCACATTCGCCCTGCTGATGATCCAAGTTGCTGGGCAGAAACTAGGACCATGGCCATTGTTCTGGACTACATATCATAGGAAGACAACTTCCTGCATAAGATTGAGGTCACTAGTAATGCGAGTTGCTGTGTTAGCAGCGAGGGTGCTATTTTTGTGTTAAAACCGCTTGCTGCTGTTGAACCGAATGCTTGTTTGCCGCCCATCGGGTACGAAAAAAATATCGCCTTCACTCTTTTGAAACAGAGTCTTTCTGAGACTTAGTCATTCTATGACTAAACCCTTCTGAGACATTGAACTTATGCACCTCTTATATCCGTCAGTAATTTTAGAGTTATGAGACTAAAGGACAGCGACCGCTGCATAGGGCTATGCTCGAGATTTCTTTAAGGGAATGAATTCAGAATAAAGACATTGGACGAAGAAACAACTTTGTCCAATGACGGTAGGTCTTGGAATTTTAATGACAACTAGCGGTATCAAATTGAAATCGACAATCTACGTAATAAACCCCCGTTGACACCGCAGTCAAAGTCGTTACAAAATTGGATTATTTGAACACCAAAACTGGTAAAATATTCAAGTTATTCAAATCAATCAAATCTACGTATTTCCTTACAAACTTTGCTCATACGTCTACACAGACTTTAGTATAAATCCTAGAGACTTTAGCCAATCGAAGCTATCAGCTCCTTGCAATCTACTACCAAAGTACGCATTAAATGTATAAAGTCCGTTTATCATTCTCAGATCTTTAGTATATTTCGTAATATATTCAAGGAGTAAAATGACGAAGAGGCAATTTAAGTGTTATTTAAAGCGTTGGTCTATGATACTGGCTAATAGAGGTTTAAGGTGGAGTTTCGAGCAAAATTGTTAATGTTTTGTCGTGTAGTCAGGAACTCCAAGGAGCGGCGAATGTGCATGAATTGCAGAAGTCGAGGAAGGTAAATTACTCACCTACCACAATAATAAGGTCGTACCTTATCGGAAGGCCGTAACAACTGGCAGGTGTGCACGAAAAAGGAGAAGTGTTAGAAAATGGGGGCATACAAGCATACGGACCAGCTGATGTAAATTGGTTACCGTAGCCTATTAACGCTTGTAATATACTAAGTATCACTAATTCTAAGGAGTTGCTGTGTTAACAGTAGAGCATTGCTCGACAAATACTTAATGTATTACATGGGTTCATAGGCTACGGTAACCGTTTTACATCAGGTGGGCCGTATGCTTGTATGCCTTCCGACGTATAAAAAAAAGAGTACCGGTGTTATAATAAGTGACATGATAAGTGGATGCAAACCACCATAAAGAATGATGATGAAACCGCACGTGCATGAAAACAGTTACAAATGTTAAAGTAGCCAATGAAGTGTAGGATCGAGTCATGTAGCGCGGCATATCCCCGCAAGGGGCTTCGCATGAAGATTAGAGAGAGCCCAGTGGTTAAAAAACCGGCCTATGGACCTATTGGTTCCCGGTAATAGGATTCGAATCCTGGCATGTACAACTAAATTCGTATTATTTGAATTACGTACACAAATGTAATTACCACTTGCTCGGCAGTAAGGGAAAAACATCGTGAGTACGTCTAAGAAAGTATAAAGTAAGGAATGAGCTCTCAGCCGAGGTTTTTCCAGGGGACTATAGCATGGAGTTCTTCAAGAAATGCGTGAAGAGGTTTTTAGAGGGTCGGCAACGCATGAGTGACGCCTCTGGTGTTGCAAATGTCCATAGGCTACGGTGACTGTTTAACATCAGGCAGGCCGTATGCTTGATTGCCACCTTAGTGGTATAAAAAAAAAATATATACTTTGAAAGACTAGTGACTTAAGCTAAAAAAGGTCTGATTTTCCCTCTGGATTATGGATATTATATACAATGCAAAAGTGGAAGGATGTAGGACCCGAGAAAGTCCGAGACTAACCTACTGTGACCAAATTGGTCGTGTTTTATCAGAAAGTGATGTCAGGAGCCCCAGGAACCGGCGAGCGTGCATGAGCTATGAATGTTAGAGAAGCGAGTGAAGTATGTAAGGATCGCGTCTTATGGCGCTCGGTTCCTTCTGCTTTCCCCGCAAGGGACCTGCCGTGAAGATATACATACATACATTTTGGAGATCTGACGACAGTTGCTCCATGTAAAATTCAGTATCTTCGCCAAATCCTTAGGCTTAGGTAGCGAACCCAATCCTAATGGATTAGGAAACGGAATAACCCTAAGAAGAAGAGAACTTGGCGTGAAGTCTCTTGGCTCTAAATTTAATTGTGGGTAAAATATTCTAACAGTCGCATCGCAATATATCTATGAAAATCTTTTGTATGTCCATAAAAACATAGACTCGTTTTGTAAAAAGAGTGATACTCATAACATAAATACTAGATATAAGCATAATCTTGTGTTACATCCAAGCCGTCTCCACAAAATAAGTAATTCTTTTATGGGGCAATGTATACGGTTCTATAATAAACTTCCCAGCAATATAAGAGAATTGTCAATAAACAAATTTAAAACTACTATTAAAGCCAAATTGTGTAGCAGGGCATATTATGAAGTATCTGACTATATTAATGATAAAAATGCCTGGGATTGAGTCGATCCAATTGTAATGTAATTAATAAATTATGTAAATTTGTTTGGATACCAAAAGAGGGATGCCTGAGTTTTTTGGCAGTATTTTTATCAGTGCTCACCTAGTCATGAACTGCACGG
Organism: Pyralis farinalis; assembly: GCA_947507595.1. Classification (NCBI taxonomy): domain Eukaryota; kingdom Metazoa; phylum Arthropoda; class Insecta; order Lepidoptera; family Pyralidae; genus Pyralis; species Pyralis farinalis. Next base: position 8,422,600 of record OX382258.1, on the reverse strand, counting down.
TAGGGAAAAAAATTGTGACGATTCCAAACAAATGTAGCCATTTTTACGGAATAAAAAGATTTTGACTTTGAAATTTGACTTTAAACGTGTTTATAAAATGGATTCTTATACCATAATCATGCATTTATACACTACAACTATTTATGTTATTATGGTGTTAAAATAAGAAGAGGCATGCTTCGTTTGTTCGGACATGTAGAAAGAATGCAGGATGAAAGAATGACTAAGTAGATATACAATGCAAAACTGGAAGGATGTAGGAGCCGAGAAAGGCCAAGACTTACCTACCATGATCAAATTGGTCGTGTACTATCAGAAGGTGATGTCAGGAGCCCTAGAAACCGGCGAGCGTGCATGAGAAGAGCAATGAATGTTAAAGAAGCGAGTGAGGTATGTAAGGATCGAGTCACGTGGCGCTCGGTTCTCTCTGCCTACCCCGTACGGGATTTGGCATGAAGTTATAGATAGATACTATTATAACATTTCTGGAATTAGCGTCCTCGATTAGTAGTCGCAGCGAACTCACGAAAACTCCCCTTTAAGTGCGTTTTAACGACAGTCATGTGAGTGGGTGACGATAAATTTGTAAAAACCTCTTTACACTTGTGATATGGTAAACACTTCACGGTAGCGCTTCTAAGAGGTAGGCAAGGTGTGATGGGTTACTTAGGTTTGAATAGCTTTATTGTGTTATTTTGAGACAAGGCAAGAATGCGGCAATTATTTTTAAAAGTGGTGTTTCTAGGGCAAGGCAACGATGTCATAGTCGTAGTCTATTTACGCTTGTTGCGTTGCCACTTCTGCTGCTAACGTAGCGACTCCTTAGGATAACCTTAATTATGGCAATACATCAACCCTCTAGAAAATTGTTATTTGCCTGCGGTTTTCTATGAGTTGGAGGTACTTTCCCAGACGGGTTGCTTACCTCTCTTAAAACACCAAGACCATGACAAACAGACATGTTCAATATGTTTGCCCTGTACGGGAATCGAACCTACAAACAGCGGTGTTAAAATAGTCATTGGCAACTGAACCACTCGGCCTCGGGATCATCAATTGTGTATGAAAACAATCAATTTTATTTGTTACTTCATCAAAAAAGCTATTTAATTTGCATAATATTATCTTAGTTTTTTGCATTATATTATACCTGTTTACGTTGATTATAAAATTTTACAAATAGAATCATATATCATAATTAATGATCAGATTACGCTGCAATCATAAACAGATAACTTAAATTAGGCATATTTTTGTTTAGCAATATATTTTGTAACTTTTCATATTCGTTCACCGTTATTTGAGTACGGAAATTAAATCACTGCATTTAAATGAATCAGTAGACATTAATTTACATAGAATTATTTAAATACGTTATAATGACATCTAAAGCCAAAGCCAACCTAACCTGCACGTGGTGCACCCTGCTTATCAACAGACGAGGCTCTGGCGAAAGAGAGGTAGGGTACGACTATCAACAGACGAGGCTCTGGCGAAAGAGAGGTAGGGTAAGCCCGACGGGGAAGTAGCAGCCATCTCGCAGAAGACAGCAGCCAAATAACAACTCGCTGGAGGGTTGTTGTGTTCCTGCGAGTGTGTGAGGTCTCCATAAGATGAGGACCGTATCATCGTCATATCAGCCGAAAGATGTCCACTGTTGAACATAGGCCTCCCTCTTAGACTTCCACAGTGATCGGTCTTGTGCTGCTTGCATCGGCGGACCGTATGCTTGGATGCTATCCGTCATAGTATAAGAAAGTCTATATTTTGCAATGGAGGTATTTAGGCTTGAGTCATGTGGCGTTCGGCTCTCTCTGCCTACCCCGCAAGCGACCTGGCATGAGATATACATACATACTATTTTTTAGAGGCGTTAGATTCTGAGTCTGTAGATGCGGTATTAAATATATTATAGCATATCTATACACTTATTCATAAGACCAAAACGATGACATCAGTTGGTCTTCAAATAATAAAATCCACGTTCATCCTAATTACATAAACTAAATTTTATTCAAAATTTTATTGTAAAGGTCGTTGACTTCCTAAAACGTTTTTGTATACTACGTCCATACAAACACCTTTGTTACAAATCATGTATTGTTTGCTTTTTCGGTGTGAGAACAACGAATGTGTCTGTGACTAATTGTGGTGCCGCGAGTGACAGCTCACTTCCACTGTATTGTATTTGTTTCGCATTTAAACTAATGTTTGTGTCTCTCTAAATCTTACCAACAAATTCACTAATTCATCAGTTAAGTCAATTTGCTTGGTAGCGTTGATTTCTATCCGACTACAATAGTTCTGTAAAAGTTGTTTATTTTAATTAGTAGAATCACCCTTTAGGCTTGTTGTAACATTTTTGGTTACAGGAGTAAATTTTTCACCATGTATACCAATACATCAATATTTTATATTTTAAAACTAACAATTTGCTTCTAAATAGGTTTTTTGAATAAGTACATTACAGTATAAATATTCCATTCTTGTTACAGTACCTAGTTTATTTTGCTTTTCGTCTATAAAGTTCTCAAAATGGCTATTTATATGATTTATTTAAATTTAAAAGACAACCAGTTGAGAATGCGCAAGCTTGCATTGCCAGAGGAACACCTGGCAATTATATAACAATTAATTTTTTTTCTTTTTTTAATTTGTCGGCCATTTTGACCATTCCTATTCATTCCTATTCTACTCTTTTATGCTGAATCCGAATCTGAAGTCAAAATTCGAATATTCGAAAAAAAGCGACAGACAAACATATAGACTTCATATAGGAACGGCGTTCCTGAAAATTATGTGCTCCATCCTTCTCTGTACTTCAAACTTCTATAGTCTAATTAATATGTTGCTAAATATAGGGCGATTCACACCAAATTCGATTTTGTACTTTAATGCTTTAAGAATAAGGTAGAATGTATCGTAGTCAACCGTCAGCCGTCACTCATAAACAATCAGTCTGTGGTTTCGATAAGCAGCCGACTTGGTAATTTTACGGGCACTTATGAGTTTACAACTGAATGAACATTTTTATTTTTAAGTCAAATTACAGTATTACTAGACTACTTCGTACGGGGCTTTAGTTTGTATTTAGAATATAAGTGACATTCAATGATATTGATGAATATGTATTTTCTACGTGTAAGATAATATTATCTATTTCAGTGTACAAGTAGTCCAATTGTAGCATCGATTTTCATTGTAGCATCGATTTTCATTTCGACGCCATTAGCTGTATAAACAGAAGAATCTTGCTAGGCAGCTAGCATACAGGCTCAAACTTAGATTTAGATGAATATTTTAAAATAAAATTAACCAAAAATGGACTCAAGCTTCGAGTAAAAATCCATATCAGCGTTTAAAAAAAAATGTAATACGCAAATTTTTTTTTATACCACTAAAGTGGAATATAAGCATACAGCGTGCCTCATGGTGGACAGTCACCGTAGCATATGGACATTTGCAAAACCAGCGGTGTCACTCATGCGTATTTTTATTCTAATTATAGTTTTTCAATCGAAAGCAAAACTACAAAAATATCCACCTGATTTTACAGAGAGAACAAATACATTGTTTTCAGAATACTCTCTTTTACGTTTATACATTTTTTTCATTCGGTTGAACCGTTTTTCAAATCACGAGGACCAAATCGAGTGGACGGCATATTTTTAATTAAAAGCCATAACGAGCTTTCCTGACTTCGTAAAAGTCAAACATTTAACACTTTTTTGATCTTAGAGTAGGATTGTGATTGGAAGCCATGTGGGAGAAAACAATAGCAAAAATTTGTGTACCAATTAACATAAACCGATTTTTCTTCTAACCTTAGTTCGTAAGAAACAGAGTTTTAACTTTTAAATTCGGGTCCTATCGATCCCCAAATGTACTCGAACCACATCGTAGGTGATACGTTGATTTTCTCCAATTAACCTCTTAACATGCCTGCAACCTGCGGTTTACTGATGGTTGCAGTGGAAGGTGGGTCGACCTACACGAATTTTATAATTTGGAGATCCACATACCCAAAGAGGTGCTTCTCCCAGAAGTACTTCTTGTGGTAGCAAAGCACTTTTAAAATCATAAAGTATGTAGAATTTCCCGTTAATTCTATTTCAACTATGGTCAATGAATAATAAAAAAAAACAAATGTAAAACTATTTCCTTTGCATTTTATAAAAGACAGATAAACATCATTATGTATTTTAATATTTATATAAACTATGTAAAAATAACATTCAATTAATTTACTTAAAAACTAACAGCATTAATTGTTTCAGTAGTAGAAATTAATAGTTTTTTTTATTTTTTTTATTTTGGCTCAGCATAGTGGCTCCTCTTCGCCTGTTGGTAAGCGAAAAGTGGAGCCCAAATTGCAGCGGCAACTGACAAGGACTACAGTGTCCTGTCAGTTGACGCTACTATGCTGGCCCGCAAGGTGCTTCTTCATGCTTCGTTTGAAGGATTCTATGTTGTAGGAAGGAGGAAACACACGTGCAGGCAAGGCGTTCCACTTTTTAATAGTTCGACAGAGATAGGAGTTGCCGAACTTTTTAGTATGAGAACTAATGTCCTCAACAGTGGAATGAGAACATCGCAAGCCTGCACGTGTGTTTCTATGATATATATATAGTTTTTCAATATGTTTATATTTCAATCTCACCTTCATGGTTCTACGTCGCTTTTGATAGTATAGCTGTGCACGTATGAGGCTGAGTATGTGGGTATGGCAATGAATGCGTAAACAGAATTTCGCACACAATTTTCTCTTAAACTTTCTTCAGCAAACATTATCATGGTGTAAATTAACCTTGATTTGATTTTCAATTTAATCAGATCGGTGGTATTTTATTAAACTCTCGAGGGTCATAGTGGCCACTTTACTATCTATCAAGCGTCCTGCACCCCCTCTATAAAAGGAAATTTCGAGAGTTCTATAAATCCCTACGTTTAAACTTGAATTCCTCAGTTTTTGTATAAAATTTATATGAAACTGCTATTCTTGCGCAATGAAGATAAAATTTGCTACAAAGTTATATATATTAGTCTTTATATTTGTTAAAGAATATAATTTTCATGTTTCATTTGAAATGGGAACTCATCCTAATAATTTTAGTTCGTGTTAATAAAATTTAAAACAACTTCAGAAAACTGTTCTTTAAAATCACTTCAGAACAACATTTCCCAGTGTAAATAACCGTATGTAATTATTCTATATTTTACTGAGTTGTCATCATGTTTACCGTTGGTTGTGGGTGATAACTTTGAAATGGTGCACTTATACGTCGTTTTAGCAGCTTTCACTCGACGGTTTGCGGACGATGGTAGAGGCCTGCTTTATCTGGAGCGGTCTTGTTAGTAATGCTTATCAAAGGTCTTTGTTTTGGTTTCCGTCCATTTTTCCGAGAGCTACTTTTTGATGGCAATCTTTTGTACAATTTTTCTTTGTTTTGTTGCAGGTACGTTCTGAGTATTATATGGTCAAGAAATATGTCAGCTGTAGTGCGGTGGCTTCAGACTGGTCGATGAGCAAGTCAACCCTGTCTGCAACCCGTCATAAAATCTATGAAATCTATTCAGATTTTGCCGTGATTCACACCAGGTATTATATTAGCTTACACCTTTCTTAAAAGCAGAGAGGTAGGGATCATCACTACTCTCCGGAGTGTTGTTGTGTTCCTGCAAATGAGTGAGGTTACCAGTACCTAAGCTTCTAAGGAGTTGCTGTATTAACAACTATTTAGAAGCTTACTGGTAACCTCACTCCATAGCAGAGGTAGCATCGTGAGAGCGATACTTAATCTATTGCAAACGTTCATACTCGTAGGTTACAGTTACCACTTTATATCAGGTGGGTTGTAAGCTTGTGTGACTCCAGACGTTTTATAAATAGAGGTATAAATCAGTTATCATCGACTCATATTGATGATTGAGATTTAAAGCGGAATAAGACAACTGTATTACAACCGCGAAAATAGAGAGCTAGTGAAACTTGCTGACTGCCGAGCTATAAGCAGAAAATAAGTTTTTATACTACCTTGTACGGCAAACAAGTATATGATCTGCTTAGTAGTTGTTCCTGATAGCAAAAACTAATCAGTACGTCAAGCGTATGACGTTTGTAGACTGTTTTTGGATGGATTTAATAATATTGCTCTTGTATGGTTTAGAAGAGAACCTATTAAGCCGTTGGTGCCAGTTGGTGTCGATAGATGGCAGATATTATATGTGGTTATTGACGTTAGGGAGCTAGAGGTAGAATTTGGAAACTACTACGATGTAATCTGCAATGGGACCCGTTTTATTTATTAATTTGAGATATACAATATAGCTTAATCAAGAATTGTGTATTTTTAATTAATTTACATACGTAAATATAAAGGAAAAAACTTCTTCTTCTTCTTAGCGTTAACCCGTTTTTTCCTTATCCAGTAGGATTGGCGGGGTCCGCTACCTAAGCCTAAGGATTTGGCGAAGATACTGATGTTTACATGGAGCGACTGACGTCTGACCTCCTCACCTAGAGGGAAAATCAAATCATTCTTAGATTATTGCAATATAAGAACCACATGCGTCGAAGTGCTGGCAGAGCATAGTAATTATATCAACTATTATGATAGGTAATGCAATACTCACTATAAAGAAACTACATGTCTATCAACGCTAATTACAATTATCGAGAGAACTTTACTGCCTGAGATTTGTTACAGTTCAAACGCTAATGGAGAGAGTAACGACTCAACCGTGTTCCTGAAAGAATAGCCTTCAATAGTTACAGAAAACGAGAAGATAAGGTTACAAATTTAATTAGACTGACATTGAATACACAATGAATTTTAATAAATAATAAAAAAGTTGAAGACCGCTGGCAGAAGTGAAAACTTATATCATGGCTACAGATCTTCTCTATCGCGTTATACCGTTTCCTAGTCCATTAGGATTAGCGGGGTCCGCTACCTAAGCCTAAAGATTTGACGTGAATATTGATTTACTGAACAAGAACGACTGCCATCAGACCTCCACAACCTAGAGGGAAAACCAGATCTTTCTTAGGTCATATGTCATTCAAAATATAATGCCTTGGTCGTGCGGGTTTTCTCATGATATTTTCCTTTACGAGTATCATAATTCTCTATAAAATCACTGCTACTCAAGAGGATCTCTATAGGAACACGAAGTTACAACTATCAACGTCACTATTTCAGGACTATCTTTGGAACCTATCACTGACATCGCTATAAAAACAACCAATTTTTCGATAGCTTGCTCTGCCGCTATGGTGAGTCTCTGATGATCCTCATCCTTATCGTCCTATCGTTGTCGCTGAGCACCTTACCTTGAAAGTCTACCATGCTTACTCGGACCGACCCTATGTAAGGCAAAATCTACAGGGGTGGGAAAAGCGGGAAAATGGCAGACATCGGAGACGGGATTTTTGTAACATTCGTGATTGTATGCAATTTGTCACATGAAAAGCTATCGTACTACGCCGGATCGCGCCCGCTTTTCGTGTGGCATGTTGCATATTATGCATGACACGTTGAGTTATTTTCAGGTAGAGTTCGGCGATAATTTTCATTATATAAGTTCAGCATAGTAGCTCCGCTTTGCCTGATAATACGCGAAAGAGGAGCCCAAATCGCAACTGCAACTGACAAAAGATTACACAGTGTCCTGTCAGTTGACGCTGTCATGCTAGGTCAGCAAGATGATTCTTCAAACTTCGTTTGATCCCATTCCATATTGTAGGAAAGAGGGAACACATGTGCAGGCAAGGCGTTCAACTTTTTAATGGTACGACAAAGATAGGAGTTGAAATTTTGTAAGCTCGCATCGTTGATACACTAACGTCTGTATATTTGTAGCTGTGATTTGAAAGCAGTGATACCCCAGTGGATAACGAACCAGCCTATTGACCACCTGATCCCCGATTAGAATTCTGGCCCCAAATCAGGTACATCATATCATAGATGCCAATCGTACCTATATATATGCAAAGTTGTTCTACGGGCGTTTCAAAACCTATCAGATATTAAATATCTATTAACTTGGGAACGAATGACAAAATATATATTATTTCACTTGATATTAATATTATTTTGCTTGTAAAAAGTAAATGATGTGCCTTCATACTGATTTCTTGTTTATATTACAGAATAATGATAGCTCAGTGGATTAAGAACCAGCTATTAATCGGTTGGTCCTGGTTTGAATCCTGGTATGGGCATGTACCACTAAATCCGTGTTTTCGGATTTATGTACATATTTATCACTTGATAGGCGGCGAAGGAAAATATCGTGAGAAAGCCCGCACGACCAAGATACTAGTAAATAACAGCAAGCTGTGTAGGCAGAGCTGATATTTTTTAAATTTAAAAAATATTTAAATATTTTATTTTTAATTTTTTAATTTTTTTTAAATATATGGAACCCTGTACGACATCTAGCGACGAGTGCTGTTACTTTTTCTGTTGATGGGAGTGCAGTGCAGACTCTGCACTGCAGAGTGGCCGGCCATACGTTTTCCCATATGTTTTTTTTCTAATTGGAACGATTTTGGACCGTTCTTTCTCACCAACGAACATTTAAATTTCAAATTAAAGGATACAAAACTACAATATGTTAGCTATTAGTGTGTCGATTTTGGAGTTTCTCACTATTACCGTCTAAACGCTAGCTGGATGACATCAGTCTACCCCAAACGGCAATTTTGAGGGTAATGTGGCTCCGCTGGCTATCGCAGCTCTGCCAATTATATTTTGAAAGACGTGTGAACCTAACCTAACCTAACCTAACCTAAGAAAGATCTGGTTTTTCCTCTAGGTTGGGAAAATCAGTATTCACGTCAAATCCTTAGGCTTAGGTAGCGAACCGCGCCAATCCTAATGGATTAGGTTATAACGGTATAACTCGAAGAAGAAGACTTGTACCCATGATTTAAGTTTTCTCTTCTGTCAGCGGTCCTCAACTTTTTTATTATTTATTTAAATTCATTATGTATTAAATATCAGCCTAATTAAATTGTAACCCTTATCTTCTCGTTTTCTGTAATTATTGAAGACTACAACCCTATTTTTTCAGAAATACCGTTGAGATGTTACTCTTTCTATCAGCGTTTGAACTGTAACAAAGCTCAGGCAGTAAAGTTCACTCGATAATTGTAATTAGCGTTGATAGACATGTAGTTTCTTTATAAGTGAGTATTAAATTACCTATCATTACATAATGGTTGATATAATTACCACGCTCTGCCAGCACTTCGACGCATGTGGTTCTTATATTGTAATACGAAGAAATGGTTAAGTACTTATATCATTATTTCCTTATTGAATGTTGTCATGATATGCCCGGTATTAGGGAAACAGCGCTGTTCCGTATTACAGCGGAATTCGTACAGAGGAAATTAAATATCAAATATGTTACGTGGTTACGCGTTGCAAGTATCTGTCTATTGTTCATCTGTCCGTTTATCGGACTGTCGCAGGTCTGTGACTTCTCCATCTTACGAACCATACTAGGTAGACACTTAGAGTAGACACAAAACAAAAAACAACTAACTTTACTTTATCGGCATTTTTTCTACAGGTACGGAATCCATAAACTGCAAATCCGATTTGCACTTGACTAGATTTATTAACACCGCTGTTTCCTACCCGTCTTTTGACAGAAACTTGTTTGCCCAATCGACAGGCTACACCGCATGTACGTGAGTTGAAAGCGAGTCACTTGCCCTATATTGAAACAAATTCATCATAACAATAAGAGTCTTTTTGTAGGGCAAATTATAGACCAGACTAACACGTTAGTCATACCAGTTTGATGGGAATCGACAGCAGGTGGACTCTCCGATATTGCGCCTATTTGATATTAATTATTGGTAGCCAAGACTTCAGTTAAAAAGACATCAATCTGATGCATTTGCACAATATCTCACAACCTCAATGATGTTCAAGAAATCTGTTATACCTGTGAATTTTCGACGGCGTGTTAGTAAAATACTTAGTGACTCCGAATTATTAGTGAACTCTTACACTATCTTACGAGCTCTCTCCCGCGTTCATTAGGTAAGTAGTTAGTAAGGTAGGGGTTTGTAAAGGACTATAATAATATGATGATGGAAAGAATAAAATGCGTTAATCCATAAATAAGTCACTGCCACGCTTGGCCAAGTAGACATGTTTTTAACCTCGATTAAGGATTAGAAACATTAACCGATCTACCTCTTCATAGGAGCGTACCTAAGCTTAAGGAATTGGCGAAGATACTGATTGTTAAATAGAGCGAATACCGTTAGACCTCTACAATCTAGAGGAAAACCCAGACTTTTCTTAGGTAAACTTCCAAAATATAATATCTTTGACATACTGGTTTCCTTACGATATTTTCCTTCACCGGCGAGCATATGGTAATTACAAATATATACATTAATCCGAAAACACGAGTTTAGTGGTATATGCTTCTGCTCTTGCCCCTGTTTACCTTCCTGTCTGTTTGTATTAAAATCTATATCAATTTTGTGTTAAAAAGATCTTCTTCTTCATTGAAGATCTGAACATCTCTCCAGATTGTGCTCATCTGAGCTATTCATGTTATGAGTGGAGTTCAGATATTGGAAGCATTCATAGGGTACGCTAACTGCTTATCAGGTAGTCCATATGATATATCGATCTGGTAGTATTTATACAAGACTTATACAATTATATCTTTTACGGTATCAAACAATGTATGCAGTAGTAAATTCACGTTCTGAAGCTCTCTGTTGATCGCGTTTGTTTATTTCTGAGAGTGTACTTAAAAAGCACAATAAAGTGTCAGTTTTACTGTACATAAAGCATACTGGGTTAACCGGACAGCAACAATGAATTAGTCACCGTTGAACGTCGATGGTCACCGTCCACTGTCGCTGTCGATCGTATCGCATCAGTCACGTACCACGCGTCGGCGCACACTGCTGTCTGTCATCGTATCCCCTACTATGTGATCGAGATTACGAAATGATATTAATAAAATAATTAAAATATAATACCGTATCGCTAACAAGTTTAATAACACATGCAAAACAAGCGCAAAGTATATGAATTTACTGTTCACTATAGATTAGTTAATTATGATGTCTAAATTATCAGACCAGTTACATTATTGTACATCGTCATTCCTCTTCCTAGCGTTATCTGGGTCGGGGTCCGCTACGCTTATGGATTTTTACATAGAGCGACTACCATTTGATCCTAACAACCCGGAGAGATAACCAGACCTTTCTTAGGTTTAGGTTCACATGTATTCCGAAATATAATTTCTTGGACATGCGTTTTCTCACGGTGTTTTCTTTCACAGCCCGTATGTGATAATTACAAATATGTATAGAAATCCGAAAGCATGGGTTTAGTGATACATGTCACTCACACCAGTATTCGAACCTTGGACCATCGGAGAATAGACCGGTGGAATTAAACAATTTTTAACGGAAGTATCGCGTGTTTTGTTTATTTTGTTGAACCTGACGCTTCGAACGCTTTGCAGCGTCCGTCTTCCTGCGACCACGGACGCTGCAAAGCGTCCGAAACGTCAGGTTCAACACAATAAATAATAAAATAAAAAAATGTTTTCCTTTAAAAATTGTTTCATTAAATGTGTAACAATCGCGAAAACCTAAGACAATACTAATAGACCGGTTCTTTATCCACTGCGCTATCGTCGTTCTTAGAGTACTAGCGTCATGCTAATTTTTATGCCGTGATTGAAATTCGGTTACATAAATTGAATAGTCGATGATTCAATAAAAGCTATATTTGTTTAATACTAACTACCACCCATGTAAAGTCTGATTTTTCAATATTTTCGCAGCAACCTTAAATATTTACGTAATAAGATATGGCCTAATATGTTGATACGCTCTATAACATTTTGTTAAAATCCTTGACAGATTTTGTGTGATCGGTATACAATAGGCAAGCTAGCAGACATGAAATTTTAAAATTACTGATTTGTTTTTTGTATTAATAATAATCATGTCATCTAGCAAAAAACATCACTATTAAAATACCATGTGTGAACTCAGCCCTGCTGCAATTTTATATATGTACAGAAGTATATAACATCCCCTCTAGCTAACAGTCAAAGTAAACTTAGAAACCTTTATTCAGCTAACCAGTAATTACTTAACAAAACGCTAGGACAACGTGCACTTATTTAAAATTCGCCTGAACTGTATTCCACGTTGCGCCTTTATACTTTGTACTAAAACCTATGACAATTTTCATAAGCAAAAAACATAAAATATGGACAATATTGCCTACATTACTAACCTTCTTAAAAAAAATGGAAGCTTTTATTAAATGAATGTAAAAAATAAACATTCCTAACAATTAATTTCAAAATGAACTGAAAAGTATAAATATTTTTTTATGCCACTTGTAAGTAACTTCAATATAACTAAACTATAAAAGCTTGGGTCGCTGAGGTTCTCCTTTACCTCTTTAATTAAGGTCAAAGCAAAGCTCTCGCTTTCGACAATACACTCTTTGCACAATTACCGTGCATGGAGGTTTCTAAAGAATCCAGAAGCAATGCGTGTGGCGAAGCATTGCGCGTGGTGAAACAATGCACGTGGTAAAGCAATACGCGCTGCGCAGCAATGCGCGCGGCGGATTGTGGAGGATCCGTCACTGAGCAAAGCAAGGCGCGTGGTGAAGTAATACGAATGGCAAAGCAATGCGCGTGGCAAAGCAATGAACGTAGCGAAGCAATGTGCGTGGCAAAGCAATACGCGTAGCGAAGCAATGCGCGTGGCAAGCAATGTGCGTAGCAAAGCAATGCGCGTGGTGGACTCTGGAGGATCCGCCGCCGGGTGAAGCAACCGCATAGCCTAGGTACTATTTACCCAACAGTCGTTCGGCGCGGCGCCGCAGGATCTCTATAACATTGTATCATATGGTACATAAACTATAATTGGTACAAAAGCGCATACGCGCGAATACACACAAAGATATTTATGGATGTAATACTAAGCCACTGTTAAGTTATCTTAAAGTCACCTTCAAGTTATCTTTAAGGCAACGACATCTTTAAGCTATCTATAGGATACCTTTAAGATAAGTTATCACATTCCTAAATTACCTTAAAGTTCACTACAGGTCACCTTTCAATTGGCTTGAATAAGTGCTACAAGTCATTTTAACTTTATTTTTTAGCCATATCTTATCATGTATATTATTTCTAGAATCCATTTTTTCAATCCAGTCGATACATGCATTCACATTGACATATACCCCTGAAAAAGATTTCCCTGCTTAGTCGCCATATTGGACTTCAAATAGTCACATAATTCACTGTATACGACTTTTCAGATTTTTTGTATCCATATCGAGAAGACTGTAAAGAAATGTCATCCATCATCTCGTATCGGTCGTAATTTGAGATTTGGAATAAAGTCACATAACTTAATGTATTCTACTAGCTCATACCTTGTCATTTGATACCTATATCTAGGGGGCGGTAAAAGAAAAGGTAGTATATTATTTTGTATCGGCCGCCATAATGGATTTTGAGTAACATAATACAACTAATACTATTCTACTCATTATGCCCTTTCATTTGATTGGTATGTCGAGAGGGTTGTACTCGTAATAAAAAAGTGATCAGATATTTTGTGTTGGCCGCCATATTTGATCTTTAATGACGTCATATGCTTTGTTGTATTCTACTCGTTATACCCTTTCATTTGACACCCTTATGGATAGTGTTGTAAAGAGTAAGGCAATCCGCCATTTTGTGGTGGCGGCCATATAGGACCATAATATTGAATATACTATATTGTATTGTCTTCAGAACCAAAGGTGTGTGTCAAAATTCAGCCTGATTAGATGTATGCAAGTGGTCGAAAAGTCAATCGCAAGATTTGTCCCGGACCGACAGACAGACAGGAAGGAAACCAAGTCAAATTAAAGCTTTTAATAAAAACTAAAGTAAACCATATTTGTACCAACACATTGTCAAATTAATATGATATTTTAACTGCGTGAGTGAGAAATATAGCTAAAATATTTCACAACGGGTGGAGAGGTTAGCAATGCTACTTTAATACCAAAGACTAGCGGGTTCGATTTTCATCCAGAATAAAAATTTATGTACAAAAACATGTCTGTTTGTCTTCTATGGGTATCTTAAGAGAGGTAAATCAAAGCAGCGGAGTCTCTAGGGAAGTAACTTTACCTTAGAAGTTGCTGTATTAGCAGGAGAGGTAGCATGCCGTATACTTGTGCCTCCTGACTACTTAATTTTATGTTGTATAAAATGTCGGCGACACTTAGTAGGCGTCATCGTCACTTTGATATGATCATCCTGTCGTTCGCAAATTATTTTATTTCTCTTTTGCACATTTATTTTTATTCTGCTCGATACAACCCTCCGTTTAGCTATAATCCGTTACCTAGACAAGTTATGCAGTATTTAAATTAATTAATGGGTTGACGGCAAGCGGGCATGAAACATAGGGAATGTTAAAGAAGCTACTAAAGTATTTAATAATATGACAATTCTTCTTTCTGCTCACCCCGCAAGGAACATGGGGGTATTGGCTTGTAGGATATATTTACATAAATAAGTATATAGACTGGTATTATCATAATTTTACTAAGGGCTTTGCCAAACTTGCCAACTTCCAAGAACGTTTACCAAAACAAATAACTATAATTTGATTTGTGATATCTTTCCTTCTATTAATGTTTTCCATATTCCGAAAATTGCTTCATTTTGTTCTGATGGTTTGGATATTTAACTTTTTCATGTATAACTACATGCCAAATTACTTGTGAGCTAGGCAGAAAGAACCGAGACCCACATGACTCGACTCTTACACAACTCACTCGCTTCTTTACCATTCACTGCTCTTCTCATGCACGCTTGTTGGTTTCTAAGGCTCCTGACATCACCTTCTGAGAAAACATATTCAATTTCGTCATGTTAGATAAGTCTTTACCTTCTTCGGCTCCTACATCCATCTACGTTCGTAACTTTCAACTCTTTCTCCTTACAATTTCTATAACCTTACCTGTTCAATATAATTTGAATGATTTTACTTTTTACATCATATCGATACAAAACAAAAATTAAGGCCACTAAAAACTTTAAGCTCTTTTGAACTCCCCATTCCTGTGGTCTTGCGCTAAATATTGGATTGCTATAATACAAGTTAATACTTTTATAGTGTTTTTCCCTGGAGAAAGTGATATATTTTGCAGTAGGCGTACGCAAAATATATCACTTTCTCCTACTGAGACTTGAAAATTTTGTTTAATACGAGAAAAACCATTCATTAATTAATATAAACTTAATAAAGTCACGGCTTCTGAGATAGCTTCAGGACCTAGTTAGAGCATACATCACGCTATATCATACGGAACATTTTGTTCCATAGATTCTACGTATATCGTACAATTTTTTATAATAGCTTGCTTTTGTTCACGAACAATGTAATTGTCAATAGAGGCCAATTTGACGACTTTTAAAATTATTCGACTGCGTAAATAATTAGTTTTATGTGGTTTGAAGATGAAGGGAAATAGGTTTTCTTAGAATTTGACAGACAATATCTTTAGTAGCTATTATAAAGAAAATTTAGTATATAAAAAACGTGCATACGTATACTTGTAAATATAACTTACAAATACTAAGTGTAGTATCTGTTATTTTTCTTATTCTTTATCACCCGACCAATAATGATTTCTTTTACCACTTGGTGTTGAAGTGGAAGTGGGTGGAAGAGATCCCTTGTAGAGATAAGATCTCTTTGGTACAATTGTAACAATATTCTGTAGTCTAAAATATATATCTTTTGTTTAATATTTTTATTAATCAAATTACACATACATATTTTTTTAAGAATGATTGTCAATAACACCGATCTATTATAATATTTATTGTATTAGCGTAAGTACCTACCGCAAGTTACTTTATTTTGGAAATCGCATTATTAAGTTCCCACAAGACACCCACACTAGGCTAAGCCTTAGCCTGGTGTGGGTAATTAGGAAAATTGCAAAATGAAAGAATTTTTGTGAATAAAAGTATTTAGTATTTTTGTATTTTGTATATTACAAAATACAATGCAAAATGCATAATAACTTATTACGGTGAGTAGTCGTAGGTCGCGATAAGAAAATGGCTGCTTATCTAAAAATACTAATATGTGAAAGTTATTTTTTATAATCTATGTATTTCTTGGCGCCAAGTTCCTAACCATATAGGCAGAGAGAACCGAACACACCTCAATAGAAAAGTGAATAAGATTGAGAACAAAAAGAAACAAATTTACATATTTACTATATAGTACATATGAGCAGATAAAGAAAAGTATATAAATATATATATCGTAGAAAAGTCACAGTTAGTAACAAAAATAAAAATGCAACTTAATTTATGTACAGTCATATTTCTATCCAACTTATCCGTTACCTTGGTAGGTAGGCTAATGGTTTAGTAAAAAATGTACAACGAAAATCGTGAGCGTATACGGTGAAGCGATAAGAAACATTGCTCACAGAAAATAGGAGAATTGTTAAATATTTTTACGGTTTTTATTGCAGCAAAATCGTCGTAATCTTCACTTTGTATGTTTGAAATTGGATTTGTAACCTGCAAACGAAGAGGTCTTTGTACAGCTAAGAGTGCATCAAGCTTTAAACTTTAACTTTTGTACCATTCTTATGTCGTATTCAGGAAGACTTCTAATCTAACTTCAAGTGTTAAACGTGATGTGCTCTTTGTGGTATATAAAAACACAAGGCAGGACGAAGTCGGGTCTACCACTATCAATGGTTTTAATGTGAAGAACAATTATAGAGTAGTGAATAACCAACAAGCCTGTGAACGGACTAGTTCGAATCTTGATGTATGTACCCACCATAGTACCCACTAACTTCTTATTTGGACTTAAGT
The DNA here is from genome assembly GCA_947507595.1 of Pyralis farinalis. Classification (NCBI taxonomy): domain Eukaryota; kingdom Metazoa; phylum Arthropoda; class Insecta; order Lepidoptera; family Pyralidae; genus Pyralis; species Pyralis farinalis. The sequence continues at coordinate 8,405,668 of OX382258.1, read as the reverse complement.
ACACAGCGGTGAAGGAAAACATCGTGAAACACATATAAGAAATAATATTTCGAAAGACGTGCGCCTATATATAGTACATACTCGTAGGAACAATGTAGTCTTCCCTCTGTTTTCATTTTGAGATGAAGATGCTGATTTTGATATGCTCCATCATATCAAAATCAGCATCTTCGTCAAATCAATTAGGTAGCAATTCCCACCAATGCTAATTAGGAAACGGTATAAAGCTAAACAGAATAAGACAATCGATTTTATAATCGGACATTTCAAAATAACCGTTTGGAACTTAGTACACAGTTTTCTGGATAAAAGTAGCTTGTGTTATTACAGAACAACTCTATTTATATGTTAATCTTTATATAAATCCCTATAGCCGTTTTTGCGTAAAAGACTACTAGCTCGCTAACTAGCTACATATGTACTTTCATGCAAACACTTTCATATTAATAATGTTAGTAGGATTTATTCGGGGGTTGAAACTGTAACTATGACATTGATATAAAGCCAGGTGGAGGTATATTATACTATTACATCACTATTTCATATTTTTATTATGATAAAAAATAGGCATAAGAAAATAAAATATATAACTATAGCCAAATACCATCAAACCCTGTATTTGGTGTACTCCGCATGCTAGCTCCGAGCATCGTTGTTGGTAGGCAGAGTGCTCTAAAGATAATAGTAAGCCAATAATACAGCAAATAGCTATAGGGTTTCAGATTATATAGATTAGATATAAGACGATGATGAGTATGTCAACATAAGGAGAGGCACGCTCCGTTGGATAGGATATGAACAAAGCATGCAAGAGAATGAAGAAACAGATATACCACGCGAAAGAAGAAGGACGACCATATTTGTTATCTGTTATCAGTAGGTAGAGTCAGGAGCGCAATCGACGACAGTCATACGGTTTACTACTACTACATACATATTCACAGGGTAAGCAGAGAGAACTGAGCGCCACGTGCTTCGAGCCTTATTATATTACACATTCGCCAATTTTATATATATATATATATATACGAGTAGTATATCCTTCTTCTTTCGCGTTTTAAGTCAGTTTCGTCATTCTTTCCTCTTGCCTTATTTCTACATGTCTAAACCGACGGCGCATGTCTATTCTATCTTAACACTGACAATCTTTTTTAGACCAGTTAGAAAACGAACTCTCTTTTACATCTTCGTAATGACGTCGTAAAAATGAGAGTTTGTTTTTAATTTTGAGAGTTTATTTCTCCTCTATTTAGTATTGTTAATATTATTTATATTTAATTGGGTGTTAATGGCCGCTGGAACATTAAATGCCCTGTGGCCTTGTCACAATGACACATACATATACCCACAATGACAAAACGAATTGCTCCAAACAATTGTACCTACATAGAGACGGACGAACGGTATGGGAATAAGGTCTCCATTTGTCATAGTACAATGGGCCATTGAGGTCTGCTACCACATAAATATTCAATAGAAGTACCAACGGCGGCTTTGGTTTATGTAACGTCTGCATAAAGAAATACTTTGGTGTTACTTTGGTCAAATTGATACAATAAACTTTAAAGGAAAGAATATAAATGAAAAACTGCAATCATAATGAAACACTACAATGGCGATCGACGATACCTCTTCCAGATAACCTTAGAATAGTGAAGAAGTGGAAAACTGAGAATAAAGTAATGCAATGATGTACATAAATTAATACTTTTCGATTTGGCCCTTTTTCACACACTACCAACTTAATCTATATGTGTGCGTCTATGGCGGCCCCAGCTAGAAAGGGTCATGAAGAAGTTGATGTGTGTGGAAAAAGCGAGAGAGATATGATTGGATATCAACCCTGGTGTTCCATAGCCATTGAATACCTCAATGGGAGACAGGTGTGATGATATGTATGTATGTACAAATTAATACATAAAGATGCATATTTTATAGATACTGAAATAAATGTATACATGAAATAAATTTACACATAGGCAAATAACTAATTTGAACTAAGAAAATAATGTACTATCTAATATATCTTTCCAGATATAGAAAGATATAAATAATGAAAGAATGAAAGATATTCACGGTCAGTCCCATGCGGGATAGGCAGAGAGAACTGAGGAGGTCTTACATCCGTTTCTTTAATGTTCGTATCACGCCGATGTAAGCGCCGATTCGTAGGGTTCCTGACACCACTTTCCGAAAAAACATGACCATTTTGATCATCGTAGGTGAGACTTGACCTTCCTTGCTGCCTTTTTCAATCAATTCCAATCAATCTTTTCTCTAGCATTAATTCTGATTATCTTAAAGTACTGGAAATAAATACTACTGATTGCATACAAATAAAGGTATATTTCCACATCAATCCATGCTCATCCCACTGCAGGGATATGGGTCGTCTTCAACTGAAGGAGTTTAGAGCATACTCCATCACGCTGCTCAAATGCGGATTGACTGAGGCCAGTGTTTTCAAGCCGCCCGAGGGCCTTTGACTTAGCTGAACGACTGTCATCTATCGACAACAACCGGGACTGGCAGCTTAACGTGCTCTCCGAAGCATGGAGAAACTCAAGATAGATAAACTCGTCGACAGGTTGCGATCGACGTTGCTTAACCTGCGTGTTCGGTTAGAATGACATGCGCAAAGATGCCATCCAGCTCTCAAAAGGTATATTTAGGCCAATAGAATGTAGAAAACTAAAGCAAGAGCGTTCTTTCGTAATCTTTTAGTATAAAAGACAATTTGTTTACGCCATTTACACCATTAATTTCAGTGAATAAGAACGACAATAACAAGTAATACAATTCTTGCTCCTCCTTTTAAAAAAGCCTCCTTTTAATTCTTGCTCGTTCGCTTATGGTACTATGCCATTAGCGGTCAAGGTTAGGTCAACGATGTAGGGCTCAAAACTCTATGTCCAAAAATGATGGCGATATTGTGTTTCAAATGAAGCATTTATGCTTGTGACTCAATTATTGAAAAAGAGTGGTAGGGCGTATCAAAGCAGCGTCTGAGGAAGTACCTCCACCTCACAGAAAACCGCAGCCAAATAACCACTCCCTGGAGGCTTGTTGTGTTACTGGGGGTGAGTGAGGTCACTAGAAGATGAGGAGTTACTATGTTGACAGCAGGGGTGGCAACGCGCTAGCGACATTCATAGGCGATGGTACCCACTTTACAACAGGCGGGCTGTATGCTCGTTTGCGGTGTAGTATAAAAAAGCAAATGTTCATTCTCGCACAGCAATTTTCTTTCGTTGTTCTTCAAGAGGTCGGGCTAACGTCGTGCCCTACCTCTCTTTCGCCAGAGCCTCGCCTGTTGATAAGCAGGGTGCACCACGTGCAGGTAAGGTTGGCTTTGACTCTAAAGGTTACATTGAGCCACTTACACCTACAAATCCCCCCATGACAACATTTCATCAACAGTTTACAAAACACAAGTGCATCATCAACGTTAACTGACGGCAAAGCTATTAAAAATAAGGAAAACGAGTTACTGAAAATTACCTCAAAATCTTTATATATTCTTCTACTACGACGGGAAAAAAAGAAGCAGAATGCTTATCTGATGTTTCAGTTCTTGCCTATAAAACTTTGCATGCAATACAATGAGTATCAGTCGTGAAAGCGCACATTAATATAGCTACTCAGGTAGTAACCGAACTCTCTTGCAAATGAGACAATGACTGCTATTTCCTTTGATGTAGAGGTACTTCTCCAGTCGGGCTGCTTTGATACGCTCAATTCATCAAAACCACTTCATCAAAGCCCCATTTGTTAATAACCAGGGTACAACACGTGCAGGTGTGTATTGCCTTTGACTGTAAAAATGATAAGGAGCCATTTATACTTTAAACAGGGCAGGACAGGGGACAGACGACATTTAACTGATAGTTGTCTAACTGAGGAAGTACATTTTTAGAAAACCGCAGCCAGGGACATTGACCTGGAACGATTCTTTAACACCACTAAGGTGACAAACAAGTATACGGCCTGCCAGATGTTTAGCAATTACTGAGACCAATGGGCACTTGCAATATCAGGAGAGTCACTCGTGCTTTTCCGGCTCTTTTGCATGTTTGTGACGGTTATTACGTTCTAGCGAGTTAGTGACTTTACTAGGAAGCTCTAAGGCCATACTTAGGTGTTACGTCAGCAGCGGCGTTGGAAACTGTGGTATATAGACTGCGGTAACTATACGTTTTATTAGCTACCCGAGGAGGTAAAAATATGAATCTTTTCTGTATGAATATTTTCGCACAAGTCCGATACTGACTTCACTAGTTTTAATTTTTCACTCGGATAGATTAAGATCTTTACCCAACTGTCGGAAATGGCGCTTTGTCTTTTTGTGTTTAGGTGCTCATAAAACTAAAAATATGACTTATAACAATAATTTTAGTGCTAATTAGATGTAATGGCCGTATGTAAGATAACTGGGGTTTAATATAACAATAGTTAGTCATATAAGTGCTCATTTGGGGTATGGTGCCACTGCTAAAACGTAGAGCATGTAAAATATTGGCCACATATGAGTTTCTATTTAATTGAACTATACCTGAAATAAAAAGATTAATTGAAATTTGAACTTAATCTATCAGTACCAGCTTTTGCTGTAACGCGTCGCTACTTTCTGTTATGTTCTCACCGATTTCGCTGACGAAAGCTTTCTACTCTTGAAATTAATTGGTATTTAAAGCTACAAAGACACTTTGGGGGCTCAGAACATACATGTGCATGTGATCTAGAGACAGTATACTGAAATATAAGTATGTAATTGTAGATAAAACAATGGCGGCACATCCAAGGAATCATTCCAGATTTTTGGATACAACTCTACATCACCTCATTCTCACTGTTCAGATCTTCAATCGAAGGGATTTGAATCATACTCGGATTGTCGGAAGCTAACCTTTTTAATAACGGGGTGTGTTTTGTGCCTAAAACAAGAGGTAGCTCGAAATAGAGAAATCCATAGAGCTGAGAATGACGTTACTTAAACCGTATGTTTGTTTAAATTTTTAGACAAAAGTTTTTGAACCGACGAGTTTTAGAAAAAAAAATCCGAAAGGTAGAACCGCACCAAAATGACATTTAAAACATCGCCCTAATTTAGATTCCGTAAAAATTTTGTCCTAATACTCGTTTAATAGGCATAGTTAATTTATCTTCTGTAGCCTGTTCAGGCAATAATTTAATGATATAGCTCCTAATTAGTTTTTTCATAGAAGCATGAAATTATGAATGCATGTCATATATTACATGTTAAATAAACCCTAATATAATATAGTTAGTTGTATTAGATCATGATTTTGACGATTTTCAACATTATAATTTCAAATAATTATAATATCTATTCTAATAATAGGAATAAAAGTGCGAAAAATGTTTAAACCTACAATTTTTATTCCATTGATTATTAGTAGTATAAAGAATACCCAAATGACCGAATTTGATATCTTCTATTGTATTTGGGATATAATTAGACATTACAAAAGTACCTTAGACTCAATTACAAATTTAGATAAAGATCGATATAATGAAAGAGTGTTCAAAGCGTTATCCGCTCTGCTTAAGAAGTGGCCATACCCCAATTTTCACTTTTAATATCCACGTATTAATTGTTAAACGTTCTCATCTGACAGTTCAATGGTATGGCGCAGTGAGAGCTGAGAGTAATGCTTTTTCACATTTGTTACGTACATTCAATTGATGCAACGCTGATGAATTAATTGACGTAGGAGATTGCATTGATGAATTCTTATGACATTTTTCAGCCATTGTAAGAACATTTGATCTTTGTAACCGTATTCGTTTACCATCTCGGGTCAACCCATTCTCGAAACTGTATCTATCCTTTATCTATGATCAAAAATGTCATATAGTCGTTTGATGATGAGGTGAGATGTAGATATTTGTTGCCTTGATCCAATTAGTAGATCACAGTATCTGATTAAGTTAAGTCAAGCTTCTGCGAAGCGAGTGACTTTTGAAGTTATCAAATCGTAGTGCAACTATTAGTTTCATACCATAGCTTGGCAAATGTATACCGTATGCTGTTTTTTTTTAATACAACATCGGGAGAGAAACGACCATACGCTATATCTGATGTCGAGTGTGAAAAGTGATTACCATAGCCTATGAATGCTCGCAACGTTCGCGCGTTACCATCCTGCTGCTAACACACAAATCTTCAGTGGTTTACTTGCAGGTTACATGGAGGTATTTGTATTCAGTTGGGTTCCTTTGTTGCCCCCTACCTCTCTTTCACCAGAACTTCGTTTGTTAAGTTGTTAAACTTCGTTTAGGATGCATCATCTGTAGGTGAGGTTGGAGAAAAAGAAGAAAAGACTGCCATATGATTAGATCCTTAAATACTTCATAAGTTTTCCTAATAGTTGATAGCTTTTTTCATGTACACACCGGTTTTTGCTCCTATCGGTAATATGTTTTTTCCAAATTTATGTCATTCATAAAATGACAATTATGTTTTATAAGATGTTATAATCACAAAAAAAAACACTAAAAATAATTCAAAGCACTAAGGTAAAGACTGAGTGAAAGTAGAAATTTTCAGAATTTGAACAATCCAATGGTCCTACCATTGGATGAGACAACTTAACATGTAAGGAAGGTGCATTCCACATTATGACAGCAAGAACTAATATACATTAGAAGGTAAAAGATCTACGCAGAAGAACACAGTCAATGGCGCTGTAAATTCATAATTTTATTACTGTGATTGATTACATTAGAGAGCTGCTTTTCACCAACATTCCTTATTCAATAGTTAAGAAATTACCAATCACATATCTAGCATTAAGATACTACAGTCGAACTATGACTTTTGGATATAGGTCGCAAGCTGGCTGAATCTTTATCGGTATAAACATAGTATAAATCATAACTAACTAACGTTATACTGTATCACGAATCGTCTGTTACTTCATTTAGTGGTCGGCGACGGTGGCGTGCAGAGCCACGATTCACAATTAAACTGGTCGGCTGTCACACCGTGCCGCATCTTTTCAAATTTACATAATAGAGTCGCCACTTTGTTTGTTTGTCAGTACGTCATCATCGGTAACCTTATTTTTATATACAATATCTGGAGGCACACAAGGATACGGGCCACCGATGCTTGTATAGGTTAAGGTAACCGCTTTAAATTAGTTAAGCGGTTACCTATGAACGCTCGCAATAAATTAAGTCTTACTCGCGCGATGCCTTCTTTGCTGCTAGTACAGCAACTCCTTAGGAGATTACTGGTGACTTCACTCACACGCAGGAACACAAAAACCCTGCACGGAGTTGTTATTTAGCTGGGGTTTTCTGTGAGGTGGAGGTACTTTCCTAGACTTTGCTTTGATGCGCCCTACTTCTCTTAAAAACCACCCCGACGAAGACAAACAGGCATGTTCATGGAAACAAATGTTTGGTATCAAAGTAGCGTAACAGCGCGTGAAACACTGCGCCACCGAGCTCGTCAAAAGAATTAGTGGTTAGTGGTTTCAAACAATTTCCCTTGCTAGTGCTAAAGAGGGTCTAGGGAAGAGAGGAGGAATCGCAGCGTAGAAATTGCAGTGGTCGGCATACATCTTCACGCCAAGTCCTGTACGAGAGTAGGCAGGACCGTGAGAACCGAGTGCCACATAACTCGGTCTTTATACACCTCAATCGCTTCTTTAACATTTAAATGCATTTTCATGCTCCCTCGTCGGTTTCTATAGGGCTCCTGACACCACTATTTCATAAAATACAATCGCTTTCGTCATAGTAGGTGAGTCTTTCTCGGCTCCAACTTCTTTTCAATTTTAGCGTTATATATCTGTCATTCTTTACTCATGCATTATTTCTAAATGTCCGAGCTACTGGAGCATGGCTTTTCTTATTTGTCTTTTTTAAAACCAAATCTCTTTCTCACATCTTCATCGCGAACTTAATCTGCAAGTGATACGCCACAAATTTTTCGCAACGCTCGCATGTCGACGGCGTTTATTCAACTTTCATGCTCTCTCTGCCTAACAGAGAACAGCAGCGAGATGTGTATTTTAGCTCAAGTTATTGTTACCAAGAAGTTTTCCGGACACTTCATTCATACTATTCACTCGCCTCTCCTCATAAACGTTTACATTCAATCCATGCTAAAAGCGCATGCAAGATATAGTCTGGTCTACACCACCGCTAAATTGAAGGCATAACATTTGACAAAAAACGGATAACTAATTAAATTAATTTTAATTTACATAAAAATTTATAGAGGTATGACTTGTCACAACGCTGATAAATTGGCTTAACATGCCGGGTTAATCAGGTGAGGAGAAGGGTTTAGTTTCACTCAATAATTATTTAATTTGCACTTTGCATATTCTTGGATTGTATCACATCTGGAAATGAGTATCAGAGTGGAGTTTGCAAAAATCACATATCGTTGACAAGCTATGAGCACCCTGTTAGAAGGGCAGCAAAAGCAGAGAAATAATAGCAGTGAAGTGGCTTCTGCTATTTTGCTTCCGCTTAATTATGTGCATACATATTTTAAAATAAACTCAATTATGGGAAATAATTGATTTTATTTTAAAATATGTATGCACATCCAATGTTCATTTCACTACTCACACTAGAACTATAGCATGCCAAGAATTTAAGAATTTGCTTTGTAGAATATTTACACCATTTTTTTCTTCCGAATCATCGTTTCATGCTTCATTTCTGCAGAATGAAAGAATCTCTTATACCAAATTTTTAATTATATATAAGATAACCAGATTAGGTCGTGCTTTGATATAATAATCAGGAATTGTTTACATATAGATATAGTTATCTACATAGAAGCGAGACATCAGTGCGTTTACAAAGTTTGCGTGCTATTTAATGTACTACTGGTAGCCGAAGTCGCAGCAAAACCTTATATGCTCCTACAAAACACTAACTGTGTGTTGAGAGCCCTACTAGCTATATTTAAATCTATGTTATATGTGTAAAAAAGTGTGCTATAGTAAGAATGCGAGTACAAAACTCGAGAAAAAAAACCAAGAAAAAATATGAGAATATGTAAGGTTGCTGAACCTCAAATCCTACATAGCAACATTTTAAATCGACTACTACGAATTGATGATAGCGCTGAAGCCGGAATCAGAACCGATATATTATAATTGCTCGATTCGGTGTGACGAACGGTCCAGCCGTCTTGATTTCAAACCTCGTATTGAAATTGAATGTTCGCGTGCATCAATTACAGAATGGTTTATGTCCACGCTTCAGCGCGCTTGCGTCACTTTTGATTGAACGACGTCGTATTGTGCGCATGCTTCTAATACCGTATCAAGATTCTTTCCTCTACACACCGTGAGTTCAATACGCAGAATGAGCGATACGTAGAATTATCAATATGCAGAATAATCAATAGATATAGCGATTAATGCACAGAATGATCAATACGTAGATAAAGAAAAACTTACCAAAAAAGGCCAGTGTGCTTTTGCGAATACTGCTACTACTATATCTTCACGTTCATTCCCTTGTAGGGTAGGCAATGCGAACTGTCCAGCATAAGACGCAGTCCTCACATATCTTACTCACTTCTTTAACATTCCTAGTTTTTTTATACATACTCGCCAGTTTCTAGGACTCCTGACATAACCTTCTGTTATAATACGATCAATTTGGTCGTGGTAGGAGGTGAGGTTGTAGAAGTCAAGGAAGACGAAGACTTTCTTGATTCCTATATCCTTTCACTTTCACACTCATTCTATATGCACGAACCGACGGAGCATACATATTTTTTTTATACTACGTCGGGAGGCATACAAGCATACGGCCCACCTGATGTAAAGCGGGTACCGTAGCCTATTAACCCTTGCGATATATTAAGTATCACTCGCCCGATGCCTCCTCTGCTGCTTAAATAGCAACTCCTTGGGAGCTTACTGGTGACTTCACTCACACGCAGGAACACAACAAACAACCCTCTAGGGAGTTGTTATTTGGCTGTGATTTTCTGTGAGGTGGAGGTACTTCCCCAGACCGGTTGCATTGAGGCGCCCTACCTGTCTTAAAAAAAAAAAATATTCATTTTCATATCTTTACGCATACACTCTCTTTCAGATCAAGTCTCTCTCAACTCTTCGATATTTTCGTTGGTTAGATGTAATATACGAGTATATATATTTGATATAAACCAATATTCAGAATGATTGCAATTTAAAAATGACATATTCATATTATATTGCATGGTTAAAATTGTTGAAATTATAAATAAACACAAATTATTATATTACACGACATGTGCTAAATTTCTTTATTTTTATTTATTTTTCAGGAACACCGTTCCTATATGAAATCTATATGTTTGTCTGTGTGTTTCTGTGTCTGTCGCTTTTTTCGAATATTCGAATTTTGAGTTCAGATTCGGATTCAGCATAAGAAAGTAGAATAGGAATGTTCAGGAACACCGTTCCCATCTCTTAAGGAACATGGTCAAAATGGCCGAAAAATTAAAAAAAAAAACAATTGTTATATAATTGGGGTTCCTCTGGCAATGCAAGCTTGCGCATTCTCAACTGGTTTATATTTTAGCTGTCAAAGATTTATATGCTGAACCATAGGTACAAACTGTGCTATATTTAGTTCTGTAATGCCTTATTTTTACCAGATTAACAATAAAATATTTTTATTGGTATACTTACTAACACTCAGTTGTTGGAATGCAAAAATCTGATTCATAAGTCACTAGCGACCCGCCCCGGCTTCATACGGGTAGTTAGATAGAAAAATAAATTAGTTAATTAGTTCTTTATACAAATAGATGTTAACTAATATGCTAACGGTGTGAGCGAACAGCCCTACCTTAAATATATATAAATATATATGACGAGCTCGGTGGCGCAGTGGTGGAACGCGCTGTTACGCTACTTTGACACCAACGCTCGAGGGTTCGATTCCCACACAGTACAAACATTTGTGTGCATGAACATGTCTGTTTGTCTTGGTCTGGGTATTTTCTATGTATAATAAGTATGTATTTACATATGTTTATCAGTTGTCGAACACCCATAACACAAGCTTCGCATACTTTGGGGCTAGATGGCGTTGTGTAATTTGTCCGATATATATATATATATATATATATATATATATATATATATATATATATATATATATATATATGTGTGTATGAATGTCGGCATCTTTTGAATCTACCTGTGTTTTGATTGACTAATTTGAAAAAAAACGGTGCTGATTCCTAACTATTATGATTAGATATACAGTCTCGAGAACGTTTGTGAGTGATGATGAGTATACAGTACATTAATTAACATATCATCAATAGTATTCAAAACGGAGGCCAAATAATGTTTTTTGTAGCAAAATTTTTAATACCTTGGGTTACATTATTGCAATTTTCATACGGATCTCTAACTGTTGAAAATAAAATATAGCCTACATTACTCGCTATGGTTTCTGTCAGTAAAATATGTTTTTAAATTGCTTAAGAATTTTTTGAGTTTACCAATTATAAACAAACGTACATACAATCAAATGTTTTCCTTTCATAATTTAGTTAAGGTTAGAACGGTGATGCTGCATTTGCAGGGGTACTAAGAAGCGGGAGTTTCAAAGTACATACATCTTATGTTAAAACCGTTTACAGGCATTTTACATCAAAGGCTCTGTCGTTAAAGAGAAGTCACTGCTTTCATTACCTCAAAATACAGGATGTCCTATGGACCTATATGCTTCTTTACCATCCTTGTAGTATAAAAACATTTATCGGCTTCCTTTCTTAGCGAAACATATTAGCATCTCAAAGTAAGCCAATAAACCGATCTCATGAGTTAACATGAGCTGTGTAATGCAAGCGGAATATTTAAATCACTTGTATCTCCATTCGATCTGCCATTCAATATTCAATCTTAATTTTAGAACCATAGCGTGGTGGTAATGTTTATAGTCATCGGTTTCCCATGGATTACTTGATTGTTTGTCAATGAGTTTGCCATGAATCGGAGTTCTGAGAAGTAGACGCCATGTGATTTTTGTTGGGCAAGCTTCGTCTCGAATGCTTAATGTATTGAAATGCATGTGTACATTATAGGTACATATAATGTACTTATCATACGCTCTCATCTCCATAGTTTTGTTCAATTATGAATCGAAATAAGCTTTTGTTTGTTTTCCCGCTGCAATTTCCGGTAATCTAAAGTTTGCGTAATTTTTAGGGTTCCGTACCCAAAGGGTAAAACGGTACTCTATTACTGAGGCTCTGTCCGTCCGTCCGTCCGTCTGTCACCAGGCTGTATCTCATGAACCGTGATAGTTCGACAGGTGACATTTTCACAGATGATGTATTTCTGTTGCCGCTATAACAACAAATACTAAAAAATAGAATAAAATAAATATTTAAGGGGGCTCCCATACAACAAACATGATTGTTTTGCTCATTTTTGAGCGATATTAATAACGGCAACGCTTGAAATATTCGCAGAATGTTTAGTTATATATTCAGTTTAAGAATAAATAATTAAATTAAAATAAAACAAATATTTAAGGGCGGCTCCAATACAACAAATGTGATATTTTTGCCGTTTTTATAGATAATAGTACGGAACCCTTGGTGTGCGAGTCCGACTCGCATTTGGCCGATTTTATTATTAAGGTGTCGAGCCCACTCCTGTCACCTCCTGACATTATTGGCAGATAGTCAATGCATACAATTTAGTCAAACACTCGACGAGCTCGGTGGCTCTGTCGTCAATGACGCGACTTTGACACCAACGCTCGTGGGTTCGATTCCCGCACGGCAAACATTTGTGTGCACGAACATGTCTGTTTGTGTTGGTCTGGATGTTGAGAGGAAGGTCACATTAAAACAGCCCGTCTGAGGAAGTACCTCCACCTCACAGAAAACCCCAGCCAAATAACAACTCCCTAGAGGGTTGTTGTATTCCTGCGTGTGAGTGAGGTCAGCAGAAAGCTCTCCAAGCAGTTGCTATGTAAGCAGCAGAGGAGGCATCGCGCGAGTAATACTTAATATATCGCAAGCGTTAATAGGCTACGGTACCCGCTTTACATCAGGTGGGCCATGGGCTTGTATACCTCCCGACGTAGTATAAAGAAAAAAGAACAGTAGTCCTACAGCATCAGTCGAGAACCAGAACGAAAATCCAGTGAAGACGCATGCAAATGGAGTCCATTAAATTATTCATTATCAGACGGTAAGTTGTCTTTTTAGGGGATCAGTATTCTTACAGAATCAGAGTCGAGGAGTTGAAAATCAAAATTCCGTGAAAAATTTTTGGTGCGTGCAAAACTAAACAAATCATTTATGATATAATTTGGTAGGCCAGGAAACTTAAACTCCCCGTACATGCACCACATTCCTGCTAACAAAGACAATAAAGAAATTTAAATTACAAATAAGATATAGGAACATTCGTTTTCGAATGAATGGTCGAACTTCAAAGACATAAAGGCTTCGTATAACGCGGCTATGATAAAAATGCTCCTTACTGAAAGGATACCCTTTCAACCAGACACTATTCTTATAGTTAATCGTTATATCTAATCGGTTCGTTAAAAGACATATTTTTATATATTATTTATTTTAATTATTTAAAGTTAATCGGTCTTTGTGACTAATGTATGATTATCGTAATTCCTGAATCCGTTTTTCATATACGAGTAAGCGATAATCATTTTCAGTTCATAATTTACTCCTTTTTGAATGCGGCTTCGTTTTTATGTAATACGTAATAACCAAGCCGACGTCAGTATCTATATATTGTAAGCTATCGATCGCCAGAACCTACCAGCCTTTAGGTCACCGAGCACAGAACCAAGCTTTAGGTAAACATCATTGAATACTCGAGGCTCAATTTTCTTGTGATTGCTTTACTATTATTTGCAAGTCGAAGCGTTTTATACTTTCGAGTGATCGTAGATCATGACAAAGGTAATCGTGTTATTTCGATTTCAAGATTTGAATTGAAATTCAGAGTATTTAGAAGTGTTAAAAGAGTACAAAAGCTCGTCAAAAATCGTTTATCTGTTGTTAAATTCACGATTCTGACTAAAACATCGGTACATAGCTATATTTGTAAATACGCAAAATTGTATCTTTCTGTAACTAAGAAATTAAGGAGAACGCACAGCAAAATATTTTTATATAAAAAGGGTAATAAGCAGAGTTCTTCAGTGCTATCTATATATCTCTTGCGAGGTAGGCAGAGAGAACCAAGCGGCAAGGGCCTCATGGCAGGGTACACACCTTAATAAAATCTTAAAACACAAATGTATTTTATACTAAAAATGTTTCGTTCATTTCAATGTGCTTATTCTTTACCAGAGTTTCCTTAAAATTTAATAATTAATGTAGAAAACATAAGATGGAATTCGAATACATAAAATTGTAAAGTTGTAATAGACTCCCAAAAAATAGTGTAATAATTCTATTGAAGCGTTCTTTTTATATACGTCATGCAAAAGAATAGTAAATAAATAAGATATGACATTCCATAGACAGATTCGATACATTATTTTTTGATCATCTTCATATTTGACATACTATTGAACCTTTTGATTGACACGTCGTGATATTGAACCTCTGCTAAATAGCTATTTTTGAAGGTTATGTTTGGCATACAGGTTATGTTTCTTATCAGTTTTAACTCATGTTTATTAGGTATAACAATATTCCAATTACATGGCACGTGGTAAAGTCATAGAATCCATTTTTTATTTTAAATTAGAGCGTAATTACTTATCTTGTGATGTGGAATATTGATATAGTGTTGGTATCTGATGGGCACTAATGGTTTTTATTGACTTTTGTTGTAAATACGGAACAATGATATTTTATACATTATGAGAGAAACAAAAGGTACATTTCAGGTACAAAATTATTTAACTCCTAAATTATCAATTTCTTACCTGCTACTAAGGTAGTAAACAACATACTACCTGATTGGTGGGAAGTACTTACTACAACTTACGGATGCTTCCAACTCCAAGTTGATTCCCATTTTGGCCTTTTTTTATTTCAATCACGTCATATCATTATGACCAAGGAACGTATGAAACTCTTCGTGTACGTATCAGACTCAGACTGCATCAATTTTAACATTATTCTTTGCTCTTCTTGGTTTTCCCTTGTATATGCAATTTACCTTGATAAGAGTGCATGTAAAAAGGATTTTTTCTCATGTATGCTTGGAAACATCCCCATTGATTTCAAATGAATAAACCAGCAAGTAATTCATGGTTCGACACTGCCCGACCTAAGCTAAGGTTAGTAAATGAGGAAACCGATTTCTGCCGCGAAATTAAAAATAAAGCTTTGTACTATTTTATTTACTTCAGTTCTAGTTTCGATAATATACGAGTATTTGTAATAGACTACAAATTCTCTAAGGATATTATTGGTAAGCAAGTCATTATTTTTAAGTAAAGAAATGTAGGAACTGAGGAAGGTCAAGACTCACCTGCCGTGATTAAATTGGTCCTATCAGGAGATGTCAGGAGACATAGGAACTGGGCCGAGCTTGCGTGAATAGAGCTCTTATTATTTTAAATGAGCAAGTCTTGTGTATATATATAAATTACGTATGTGTTGTGTATACTACTCTGTGTAAAAAGTATCGGGAATATGTCAATAAAAAGACCCGCGTAAAAGAGGTCGTTCTAATTTTTTTACTGCATGTTGGTAGCACTGTACTGATTTAGCGCGCAAAATTTGAGCGGGATCTGTCATTTAATTTGTTTTAAACTACACTTTTTGTTGGTCATAGTTTTGAGTCCTCGGCGATTTTTACAATGGAAAATATTGTTGAACAAAGAGTGTGCCTTAAATTTTGTGTTTCAAATGATATTTCATGTGGTGAATCACTAAAAATGTTGCGAAATACCTACGGCGAATCGTGTATATCGAAAACAAGGGCTTATGAATGGTATAAGGCTTTTAAAGAAGGCCGAGAAGTAGTAGTAGACTTGCCTCGTTCTGGTAGACCTTCAACCGCTACGACCAGAGAAAACATCGACAGAATCAAGAAGCTAGTGCTCGAAAATCGACGTATGAGTCTGAGAGAGTTGGCTAGTGAGGTGAACATATCTTTTAAGTCCGTCCACAACATTCTCATTGACATTTTAGGCATGAAACGCGTCGCCGCTCGACTAGTTCCAAAAGAGCTCAATTTTGTTCAAAAAGCGCAGCGAAAGCATGTCGCTGAAGACATGGTTTCCCGAGCTTCTACGGATCCGACCTTTATGAAACGTATAATAACTGGCGACGAGACATGGGTTTATGAGTACGACATGCAAACAAGCCAACAGTCTTCAGAATGGCGTCTCGAAAACGAGCCGAAACCCAAAAAACCGCGGCAAAGTCGCTCCAAAATCAAGGTGATGCTGACAGTTTTTTTTGACTACCGTGGTGTGGTTCACTCCGAATTCCTTCCAGAGGGAGAAACAGTGAATAAAGAATATTATTTAGGCGTCATGAAGCGTTTGCGTGAGAGTATCCGCCGAAAACGTCCAGATTTGTGGCAACACAACTCATGGATGCTGCACCATGATAATGCACCATCACACACAGCCATTATAGTGAAAGAGTTTTTAGCGAAAAATTCAACAAAAGTTCTCGACCAAGCACCGTATTCACCTGATATGGCTCCGTCTGACTTTTTTTTATTTCCCAAGTTAAAATTACCACTTCGAGGAAAACGTTTTGAGTCGATAGAAGCCATAAAAGAAAATTCGCTGAATGAGCTAAAGGCCATACCGCAAATAGCCTATGAAAAATGTATGGAAGACTGGGTGAAGCGGTGGAGATGTTGTATTGCAAGCGATGGGGCCTACTTTGAAGGCGATAAAATAAATTTAGATGAATAATTTGTATTTTTTGTTTTATTGACAAATTCCCGATACTTAGTACACAGAATGTACATGTAAATGTAATTCATCTATGTATTTCAGATATGACTAACAATTTGGATCAAATTATCTATTCACATAAAACTTCAACTTTCTAGGTGTATCTTTACAGGTGCCATTTCTGTGGAAACTTGATTTTACACAAAAGGCTTTAAAAAACGCCGAGCTATGCTTTGTCGCCCAGATACTGAATGTTAAAGAAGCGAATGAGATGGTAAGGGCCGAGTCATGTAGCACTCGGTTCTCTCTGCCTAACATGCAACGTATAGATGTAGATTGATAGATAGATAGCAGTTATTATTTTCAGTGTAATATTAGTGCGTGAGGTATTCCTATCAGTAACATTAGGAATTAGGAAAAATCTATTAACTTATCAGTTAAGCATGCTCAAGCAATTCTTTTCATTCTTTTTCTTATACCAATAAGACCGTTTAGTCTGGAAGTCGTAACATTCCTGCAACTCGGTGACATACCGAGTGTACAACTTCCATCCAGCTCCTTCCTAATTAGGTAAAATTGTCTCATATATGTTTTCAAAAACTCGGCCACTGGTACAGTACAGGCATTTCCTTCGCTCTACCGTCAAATCAAAAGAGTGGTGGTATTAGAATATAAAATTGATAAATCATTTATCTACAAGATATAATTATAGCACAGTATATTTCTAATTAGATATACACACATCAAAAGTGTCTAGGGATCAACATATATTTTTGCAATAACTTTTCTCCTGATTGATATTAATTAAAATTTTCTTTAAGGATTCATCAAATAAAGTGTTTTCGTTTGTCTACAGTAACGATAAACCAAGTCACCTTTGCATTAATAAAGAAATTTGCCATTTTCATAATAAAGGGATTTTTGACATTTGAACCACTAACATTAAAGTTCGAAAAAAAGACTGAAATAACAGTTTTCTTTAAAATTTTATTGGGTAACTTAAACAATTAATAATCCGTGTTTCTACCGCGAACACTAACAACACAAGAACATCGGTTTGGCATACTCAAAATGAGTTCATCCAAATCACGCTGTGGAATGGCCGCCCATGTTCGTTGCAACAACAAAAAAAGGTCTTCTTGCGACTGGATACCCTCCATATTCGGCAGAGCTCTTCTCTGTAGCATATCCCATGCATGCTCAATCGGGTTCAAGTCTGGCGACTGAGCAGGCCAGGGCATGACATTGATGTTAGCTGCGGCGAGAGTCTGTCTTACAACTCTTGCGGTGTGCGGTCGTGCAATATCATGCATTAACTGAAATAAGGGACCGATTTGCACTTGTAGAGGAACGATGACGTCTGATACAATCGTCTCAGCATAAATTTGAGCGTTGAGGTTGCCTCTGATCCAAATCAACTCAGTTCTTCCGCCGATCCAAATACCCGCCCATACCATGATGGTTCCACCACTATAAGGATGGACTTCCTGGCAGGATTTTAATCGCTGTTGGCGTCCAGGGGTTCTCCAGTGTCGTATACGTCTTGTATCCGGTCTCATACCAAAACGAGACTCATCAGAAAAGCACACGAAACGCCATTGTTCTTCTGCCCAATTTCTGTGTTCAAGAGCCCATTGATATCGAATCCTACGATTGTGCATTGCTATAGGTGGTACCCTTAGCGGTCTTCGGGAATGAAGGTTCACTTCATGCAAGCGGTTTCTGACTGTTTGGTCGCTAATTAAGTTCCCTGAAGAGTGATGAAGCGTCACGGCTAACATCATGGCGGTTATTGTTGGAGCTCTTCGAGTTGCTGATTTGAATGTATCGGTCTTGTCTCCGTGTGGTGCAGCGATACCGTCCTCCATGGCGCTCAGCCACGGTACCAGTGCTTCGGTAACGTGTCCAAAGACCTTTTTTGTTGTTGCAACGAACATGGGCGGCCATTCCACAGCGTGATTTGGATGAACTCATTTTGAGTATGCCAAACCGATGTTCTTGTGTTGTTAGTGTTCGCGGTAGAAACACGGATTATTAATTGTTTAAGTTACCCAATAAAATTTTAAAGAAAACTGTTAGTTCAGTCTTTTTTTCGAACTTTAATGTTAGTGGTTCAAATGTCAAAAATCCCTTTATTATGAAAATGGCAAATTTCTTTATTAATGCAAAGGTGACTTGGTTTATCGTTACTGTAGACAAACGAAAACACTTTATTTGATGAATCCTTAAAGAAAATTTTAATTAATATCAATCAGGAGAAAAGTTATTGCAAAAATATATGTTGATCCCTAGACACTTTTGATGTGTGTATTTGTAGAATAGAGTAAAAACCAAATGTAAACTAAATGTAGTAAATGTTGCAAAATCTTTATGTATCTGTTATCTGTATATTTAAAAGTATTTTAAACAATGCTATGGCGGGTTATAATGTTTTATCCTTACTACTTTATTTAAAATCTACACCACGAATGTGATTGGTAAATGTCTCTCAACATTTCAAAATTTCGCCCCGTGTGCCAGTACTCTATGCTTGTACTACGTTTGTTTAACAAACGTCGAGTTCATGTTTCAGATAGCGAGCGTTCGCGGAGACGACCGCAGCAGTCTGTAAATTAGACTTTCGCTAAATAACATCTGAATCTATACTGGTGAACCATGGTAACTGTGTTATTATCTATTATTTCGTGGGTATACTTTTGTCACTTTAGTGGTAATAAAATAGAACGTCAAAGTTCTGAACCTTGCCATTACGCAATCAAATTTTCCCTGAACACTGTAGCTCAACACAGTAATCATTGTTTATTGCAGAACACATGCATTTCCACACTTGCTACGGTGCAATTTTCACACGAACATTGTAATATTACGAAAGAAAAGTATTATGATGTTTTCACGATAAATGCAATTCATAAGAATGGCAGCTTTCCATAATGTAGCTAGACGAATCAGGCAGAGGTACAATATTGTAGGACTATTAAAGTAAAAATGTCAAGTTTGGAAAATTCCTTGCTAAAGGTTTGATTTAATTTAGGATTATGTCAATTAAAAAAAAAACAATTTTATGTAACAGCGCTAGCTTTAGGACTCCAGTAAAATAGAAGAGAGTTTTCTGATTAGCTCTCTTGCTTTTCCAGAATTTTCAGTTGTTTTGAAATAAATAATAATTAATATTATAATAATACTAGGTAGCGCAAAAGTTGTGGTACTATAGAAACTACTTATATTTTTTTTAAATGGCATCTCGTGCCATGGCTTATTGTTCAGACTTCTTTCTTTGGAATTATTTCAAATCTCTGGTGTATGTGAACAGTCCACAGTCTCTTGCTGCCTCATCATCATCAAATCTTAATGAGACGAAATTTCATGGCCCAAGTTTATATGTAGAAAAAACTAATCATAGTTTCTTAATTTGGAAAAAAAATTGAAGCTGAATCAAATAGTGCCTTTACTTTTGTGTCACCCTATATAATGTATTTTTGTGTTTGATTGAACATAACGTAACATACTTTCGTTTGAATCATTATTGTATTAGAGTCTAGATTATATGATTGAATAGCAAAATTTTACTTTTTATATTACTTATGTAGCAAACAATAATACGAGTCGTTCGATATGAAGCGGCTACCGCAGCTTGCAGTTCATGGAATGTCACACTCGTGCGATGTCTTTCACCTGTTAAAAAAGTATACATGAGTGTGGTAACGTTATGAGTCACGGAATATAGTGATCATTTAATAGTTATTAGTGCAATATTGCGATCTGCTGTAAGTGACCTGATTTAAAAGGCAGGCCGATTCTGGAAGTGTCTCTATCTAGAGACCTTTTTATAAAGCTAGCAAAAGAGCTAGTAAAAACTAGCTGTTAGAATACACCACTTACGATTAAAATTATCTTAGTTGTTGAGTTGGCTTTTCAACTTGATGGTGAGCTTCTTACATACATTTTCTTTTCTGTAATGGTAGGTATAGGTCCCTGAATATTTTATATTCGAATCGTGGTAATTGATTAATACAAAGAAAAAAAAGATGCATGAATTTTCAGTTTATAACATATAGATATACTTTCAATATAGTGACACTTTTTACATATACTATATCATCCTTGCAGTCACATTTCCTTTGTTATTTCACAAACATAATAGCTTTTGTGCTGTAACGCAATGGGATAAGAGTCAATTTAGATAAGTGGCATTGCGTCAGCTGCACACGCGCCGGCGCGTACGCATCTCGCGACCGCATCTCCGCTTTTCGCAATTGACTGACACACAGTTAGCTAGGATTACTAATATTTTTTATTTGCAATCCAATTTTTATATAATTGGTTATGAGGTATTAATTACTGAATTTTAGCCAACAAAATATATTGTTGTAACGAATTATGTAACATTTTGACAGCACAGTAAATAATGTTTTTGAAAGAGAGGAAATCAGTACATACACAAGGATTACATTAGATGATGTGTTGCAACAAGTGAATGAGAGATATATTTTCGAAACGCTTTTAGCAAGGATTGAAGGTACACAGCTGATTTGAAGAAAAGAGTGAGTGCAGGGAACAGTGGAACGTTATGAAAACTTCTAGGCAACTGAAACAGAAGCCAAAAGTCTCAGCTCGCAGTACATAACGCGGTGCTAATCCCAACGCTACGTTTAAGTCAAACATGGGCATGGTAGAGAGAGCGTGAAAGTAGAGTAAATGCGGAGGTAAAATTTGTGGTGTAACGCTTGCTGATCTCATTCGCAACGCTGATGTAAAGATCAGTTGGTCTGATCGCGAGTCTTCGTGTTAAGATTAAAGGCACGCCTTTTACCCGTCTGTTCTTGCATGTATGACGAAAATAATACGGGATGAAAGCATGATGAAAGATGTACAAAAAATATGCAATGTTACCAAGGAGGAAGATCAAGACTTATCTGCCATAACTAAATTGCCTGTATTTTACAAAGGCGATATGAAGGTGCATAAAAATCTTATGAATATTAAAGAAGCGCGTGTGGTGACAATCGCTTGTTGTGCCTTTACTTACCCCGCAAAGGACCTGGCGTGAAGATATAGATAGAAGTTTTTATAAATTTTACAGACAATATTTTACTAAGGCGATGCTGTGCCCATTGCTTTGACATATTAACATCGCATCGTCATTTATTTTGATTTACAAAGACTCATATTTCTAAACATCGGTGGATGAGAAATTCATAATTTGAGTACGTTTAGAGCGACAGATCAAGCTAACTTCAAGGTCTAAAAGTACATGTTGTACTTTAAGACCTTAATGGATAAAAATATAACTACTCGTAGTTCTGCTGTTTATATAGAAATATTACTGGTTATTATTGGCAGCAAGATGTACGTTATGCTGAATTTATTTAAAAATGACCTTATATCAAATCCCTTCATTTTGATCTCTAAAGTTAAATCTCCCATCCAATATGAGATGCGACTAGGTGAATAACAGAAACAACTTACAATTAAACTAAGTAATCAATATACGAGTAAAATGTGCCGTCATACTTAATTACGTTAATTTTGGAGTAATTTTACGAGAGGCGTAACGCCCGAGGGATGTTTTAAGCTTCATAATCTATATAATTATATGTATTTCTGCATTTGCAATGACGAAGTAATAGGGTTGGTTTGAAATAGAGTTTTGATGTTGAAAAGGCATGCTCTATAGCAGTAGAAAGAATGCAGGAAGAAAGAATTACGAAATGTGCATGAAAAGAGCTGGGAATGTTAATGAAGCAAGTGAGGTGTGAGGTAGGATTGAGTCTATAACGTCACGCCATATCCCATGCGGGGGAGGCAGAGACAACCGACCGACCGACGACCGTGCCACATGCACGCTCGCCCATTTCTAAGGCTCCTTACGACATCACGTTCTGATAAAACACGATCAATTTAGTCATCACAGGCAAGTCTCGGTCTTCCTCCTTGGCTTCTACATTCTTTTTCTTCCGCGTTGTATATCTTTTTCCTGCTTCTTTCTTCCTGCATTCTAAAACACGTAGGGAAAACGAACACTGATAGGACTGAGTCATGTGGCGATGAGTTCTCTCTGCCTGCGCTGCGTGAAATTTTAGATATATATAATCTATGCAACCATGTTTACATCTGGAAGGTCGCATGCTTGTAAATCTTAGGACATTTTATTAAAAAAAATCGAGAAAAATGTAGATATTTTTGCTCGCCATTTGCCAGTGCTGTAGGTCTCAGTTCTACCTACATACATTTCGCAAAGCTGTCACGCGCGGCTGCCATGTAGAGCGACAGCGTTTCCGCCGATTGTCGCATGGCAGTTACCGTGTAAAGAAAGTAAAATCACTAGTAAACTTCATGGTACTTGGGTTCGATTCTCGCTGTGTCGAATGATGGAAAATGTTCGAACAGAGTCTATTGTTCAATTAGTTAACGCCTCGAACGAACTTTCTATGATAACGGTGACGCATTAAAATTTACGGTTAAAGTTACAAAAGCAGCGCTTTAAAGCGAAGGTAAATTCATAGTTGTTATGTACCTGTAGTGCTGGAATGCTAGTTACTTTTTAAGGTTTTATACCACGAGGGGTGACGGGAGTCTGTCCGTTCGCATTTTCAATATTTGAGCTGGACCTTTAGATACATTCCATTGAGATTTTCACTGAAAATGTGTTTTGTATTATATAGAACCAGCAAAATATAAGTTGGGAAATAAGGGTTCTTGATCATTGTACAACTAAATATATCTGTATTTACCTCCCATCAAGTTCCTTGAGGGGTAGACAAAAAGAATGAACCGCCGCATGACTCGATCCTTCCATACTTCACTCGTTTCTTTAGTATGCTTAGCCCTTTTCATACACTCTCTCTCGTTCCTAGGGCTTTTGACACCACCTTCTATCACACGACCAATTTAGTTGTGGTAGGTGAGGTGTGGAGGCCTTCCTCGGCTCCTACTTCTACTTTCGCACTGTATATCTATTTTTTAATTCTTTCTTCTTGCATTCTATATAACATAATGTCTTCCTATTCTATTATGTTTATTAACAGATTACATTTACATTCGACGAGCTCGGGGGCGTAGTGGTCTTGTTTTGGGTATTTTTTGAGAGGTAGGTGCACCAAAGTAACCCATCTGGGGAAGTACCTCCACCTGACTGAGGGGGTTTTTGTGTTCCTGCGTATGAGGAGTAAGCTCCTAAGGAGTTGTTGTCCGTTAGTATTTTTTTTTTATAATTTTGACGAGCTCGGTTAATAATCCTGCTTCGATACCAGAGCTCGTAGGTTCGATGCCCACGCAGGGTCTTGTCTTGGTCGAAAATGTCTATTTGTTTTGGTCTGGGCGCATCAAATTAGCCCGTCTAGGGACGTACCTTCATCTCACAGAAAATCGCAGCTAAATAACAACTCACTGTAGGGTTATCATGTTCCTACGATTGAGCGAGGGTCATCGGGTGGACCACATGGTCATATGCTCGTAT
Source organism: Pyralis farinalis (assembly GCA_947507595.1). Lineage (NCBI taxonomy): Eukaryota > Metazoa > Arthropoda > Insecta > Lepidoptera > Pyralidae > Pyralis > Pyralis farinalis. The sequence goes on along the minus strand of OX382258.1, from coordinate 8,381,349 downwards.
TGCCATCCAAAGTAGCATGTGTAATAAAAATATATTACGAATCTATCGTAGGCCTATTGCCATCGATCTTCGATTAGTGTCCTAATTTCAAGTTGTTAAATATCCCATTGTCTGCAGCGTGGAACCGAATTGCGGAATGGACACAATAGCTCGTAGCGAAAATGGCAGGAAGTACTACACCTCTTTCTTACACTCGATACCGTTATATCGCTACAGATATTGGTATCTCTGACTAGATTTTGAACTCTGGTTACAACACTAACGTTAAGTTGATGGGGATACGTATATAATATATTTACACTATCTACATTCCCTTCCCCTTACGTCGGAACTTAAGTTTTAGCATTTAAGCTAGCTGCACCCCGCGACTTTGTCCGTGCGTATGCCCGGTATGCCGTAGGAATCGGGTTCTTATATTTTATTTCCGTTTCCTTGGCTTCTTAGATTCGTATCATGATTTTAAATAGCTTATAACCTTCCTCAAGAGTTAGGCTATCAAATGCAAAAAATACTTTCATGTCTGAAGATTAGCGCTTTCAAACGAATAAATTCTTCCGTTTCATATATTAGTATAGATATTATCACTGTTTTATTTATACACACGCTGTCTCTCTCACACATGCACGACCACACATTGACGAGCAGAGAAACACATTGGCGAAGTGGTTAGCAATGCTACCTACTTCAATACCAACGTTCATACGTTCGATAGTCACATTTTACTAACATTTGTGTACATGAACATGCTTATTTGCCTTGGTCTGGGTGTTTTGTTATGGACGCCCTTAGACTTCCACGGCTATCCTTCCGCCCATCAGCTCACTGCGACCTTCACAAGATCGTCGGTCCCTTGTATGGGGGGAATTCCAACGCTATGTTTTCCTATTCGTGGTCGTCCTTCGAGAACCTTTGTGCCCCAGCGGCCATCGGTTCTCCGAGCTGAGGCCTGCCTACTCAGCTTGCTGATTCTTAGTGGGTGTACCTCGATATAACTTTGCTTGGTTATATTTTCAAGATAATCGCATCTGTAGTTAACAAGTAGTTGTAAAAAAAATATATTGAGATTTTTCATAGTGAGCCTTCAAATATGCCAATACGCAAATTGCCACCGTGCTAAATTTAAGAAAGGAAGAGAACATTGAAGCGGTTCGACTAGGTAACTCCTCTCAGAAGAACGCAGCCAAATAACATTTCCCTGGAATGGTATTCATATGAGTGAGTAAGTTTAAAACTGAGCTCATGAGGAGTCTACAACTGCTTATATTGGGTACAGTAGTCACTTCACATCAGGTGGATCCTATGCTTGTTTGCCTTTAGGCGTGATATAGACAAAGATCTGATATCAATTGTCAGACATGCTCCGTTGGTCTGGACATGCAGAAAGAATGACGAACTAGATATACAAGAGTAGTAGCATGACCAAGACTCAATTATCGTGACTAAATTGGTCATGTTTTATCGGAAGGTGAAGTTAATGTATGTACGAGTATGTATCTTTACGCCAAGTAGGCAGAGAGAACCGAGCGCCTTTAGACGCGGTCCTTACATACTTCACTCGCTTCTGTGACATTCATAGCTATTTTCATGCACGCTCGCCGGTTCCTGCGGCTTCTGACATCACCTTCTGATAAAACACGACCAACTTGGTCATCATAGGTTAGTCTCGGTCTTCCACGGCTCCTACATCCTTCCACTTTTGCATGGTATATCTGTTTCGTCATTCTTTCGTCCCTTTCATTAGGTGAAGTTAAGGGCCCTGGAAATGGGCGACCATGCTTAAAAAGAGCGATAAAGGTTAAAGAAGCTAGGGTAGTGTGTCCATGCTATACCAGATTCATGTGACACCTGACTCCCGTGCCTCCCCAACAAGAGACTTGGGTAGATATACGTAATTGACAAATGGCTGCGCTATTTGTAGAAAAATGGCGTTTCTATTCAACGTAATCAAATTACACAAATATATTTTAATATATACTTGTTTACGTTTGGGCCAGTTTACGTGCCCCTATTTTTTATACTACGTCGGGGGGCATATAAGCATACGGCCCACCTGATGTAAAGCGGGTACCGTAGCCTATTAACGCTTGCGATATTTTGATCACTTGTGCGATGCTCCCTCTGTTGCATACACAGCAACTCCCTGGGAGCTTATTGGTGACCTCACTCACATGCAGGAACACAACAACCCTCTAGGGAGTTGTTATTTGGCTGCGGTTTTCTGTGAGGTGGAGGTACTTCCCCAGATGGGCTACTTTGATGCGCCCTCCCTCTCTTAATTTATGTCACCATATGTCAAACATGAAAGAAATAACCTATAGAGATTCAATAAGGCTCATGAATAATGTAGTAAATTAATTCACCGTTACGTGTATCAACATCTCCACATGGCGATAATTATTGGCTTATTGGTTAAAATATCCTCCCATTGATCAGTAGATTCAAATCGCTGGAATATTTAGCCAAAACAGAACGTTTTTGTGAGCGAGGGGTGCTTTCTTGCGCAATCAAGTGATTTATTGATCCTCAAACCATCTTTGTACAATAATCATGTCGTATTGATCGTTGTACATATTGATCCATTATAAAAACTCTTTTAAACGGTTAACACAATAAGGCGTGAATCAATACAGACCACTCTCGTCTACTCAAACTACCATGCTTTTTGTGCTCAGTAATGTATGCATGAACATTATAATCTTCCATGATCTAAGTAAATTAGTGTCGGGCAAGGCTCAATTTCATACAAAATATGCGGAGGACGGACATTAATCAAATAGCTTGAATGTAATCAGTGGTTTTTACCCACTGTATTTTGTGAAACATGATTTCGATCTTATATATTTTTTTGAACGACGTCTTTGAACGGTATACCTCTGCAGATTATCCTCCCTCATTGAAACCAAGATGGTCGCATGTGAAAATTCTTTAGAATCATGATTTCAAAGAATTTGTCTTCGGCGAATACTTAAGTTGTGGAATGAACTCACAAAGTTTTCCCATGGAACTAAGAACTAACGTAAAGTAGTACACACAGCTTTTATTGGCTAGTTCACGGATCAAAATGAAACTAAGAACTAACAGCAAAACGTTCTTTGAAAAACGCGTAAAGGCCTTTTTAAAGAGTTGCCAACAGGCAAGAGATCCTGTTGTTGTTGTAAGTAGCTGTGGGTTATGATGATAACTGCTAAGCATGAGATAGGACGAATGATTTGATACCTTATTGTTGTGCAACAATCCTGCTACTGCGTTTTGGTAGTCACCTCCTTCGAAGATAGTTAAAACGTACACCGCAGTACAACCACTGACGTCCGACTGTCATCTATCGACAATGACTAAGCTCAACGATTTAAGGTGCCTCCGCACGGAGGAGCTCAAGGTAATTAAGTAAATAGCAAAAAAAAAACCTACTCCAAAGATAGTTTTGTCAGATTTAGACGGCAACAAATTTTTGAATCGGCCACACCACGACAGATGATTGGTAGAAATGATAAGGCTACGCAATCTGTCTTTGGCTCAACGTTGAAAAGTTTCCATGGCGAGCTATTTATCAGCTCTATTTAACTAAAAAATGATACTTCTGAATGCCAATTCTGGATATTTATTTTTTTGCTATAAATACCGAAATCGTTATATGCCTATGATATTTGAAGAGTTTCCTCAAATCTTCATAAACCCCACTATCAGAAGTGAATTTTATGATATGAAAAAAAGTGGGACCAATCTGGAAGTTTACTCTTTCAAACAAAAAAGTTTTTTTCAAATCGGTTTATAAATGACGGAGTTATGAGGTGACAAACATTAAAAAAAAAATACAGCTGAATTGAGAACCTCCTCCTTTTTTGGAGTCGGTGAAAAAAACAGTTCATTCATATTGCAGAGTAGAAGACATTCAGTTTCGCGCAATATATCTTAAAAATATTTTAGTCTGTAAACACTGAGCTCGTAAAAGGAACTCGCCGTAGAGGTTTACCCATGCTCGTAAAAGTCTTGAAGAGCGTATTCCAAGATCACAGGCATTGCTTTAAGTTACACTAGTTCAAGTTAAAGTCCACAAACCTGTGTTGTAAAACCTGTTGTCTTCAAATAAATTTAAAATTGCAAGCTGCAGTAACTGTTTAGAATCAGGCTGGGTGTATTTACCTCCAAAATCCGGTCATGTGCACGTTGAATTTGCATATGAACGGTTAAAAAAATATCAACAAAAACACGTTTGCTATATGAGGACATTAGTTTTGGAATAATGAATTAAGCAACAAAAAAAAACTACATATGTTCGTCAAAAATACTACATATAATTTGTTTGTAGAAAAGGTTAGGTTTAGTTTGGTGACCAGTTCAATGTAACCCATTAATGTTTGTCGAGCTCGGTGGCTCAGTCGTGAATGACGCGACTTTGACACCAACGCTCGTGGGTTCGATTCCCACACAAGGCAAACATATGTGTGCATGAACATGTCTGTTTGTCTTGGTCTGGATGTTTTAAGAGAGGTAGGGCACATCAAAGCAGCCCGTCTGGGGAAGTACCTCCACCTCACAGAAAACCGCAGCCAAATAACAACTCCTTAGAGGGTTGTTGTGTTCCTGCGTGTGAGTGAGGTCACCAGTAAGCTCCCAAGGAGTTGCTGTGTAAGCAGCAGAGGAGGCATCGCGCGAGTGATACTTAATATATCGCAAGCGTATAGGCTACGGTACTCGCTTTACATCAGATGGGCCGTATGCTTGTATGCCTCCCAACGTAGTATAAAAAAAAGGTCTAACTATAATCATGACGAAACACACTGTATGAAAAATTCGAGCGTTTAAATATTACGGTTCAAAAGTTACAGACCTGTGACCATCAAGAAAATAACCTATGGAGACATGATGAGACCGATTTTACGTAGTAACTTACACCGCTACGGGTCGGGGGGTGAAGTAGTACGCGCAGCTCTTATTAGCTAGTTCACGGATCAACATCCCAGCACTTATAAGCCTAGTAGTAAAAATATTCTCCCATTGGTCAGTAGGTTCGAATCGCTGAGAAACAACGTTTTTGAACGCGGTGTGCCACCATGCCAAGTAGTTTAATAGTTTGTGCCTGTGACAGAAAAACCGACACGGATGAACAATGCAGCCTTATAGGCTTCAATTTGGTATGCAGCCCTAAAATGACATAAATAATACGAGTAAATATTTTTGCCAGCCCTACATGATAAATTAGTTTGCGGTACTCATCGCCTCATGTTCGAACAGTCGAAGGTATATTAACGGTTCTACGTTAAATAACGCATTGTTGCTGCTCATTCGAGTGCATGACAGATAAAATTCAGTTGGTAAGCGGGTGTAACTCGCTGACACCTTTTGACTACTGCTAAAGTGATGACGTTGCAAAAATTTAACCAACGGGAAGTCTAATATACTGTTCGAGTTAATTATCAATATTCATATTTTTGTCGAGGAACGCTTCGTTGCACATATCAGTTTGATCGAATACGCGGGTTAAGTAACATCAAGCGCTGCCAGCCTATGGATGGATTTATCTATTTCGAACTTCTCCGTAAACGGTCCCATCCTGGCCGTCGCTCGGTTTGAAAGCACTGGCCTCCGCCAATCACTGTCGAGCAGATTATCCTAGCAGCGGAATACAGTTCGAGTTAATTATCAATATTCATATTTTTGTCGAGAAACGCGTCGTTGCACACATCGGTTTGATCGAATACGCGGGTTAAGTAACGTCGAGCGCAGCCAGCCTGTGGATGGGTTTATCTATTTCGAGCTTCTCCGTGCTTTAAACGGTCTCATTCCGGCCATCGCTCGGTTTGAAAACACTGGCCTCCGCCAATCACTGTTAAGCAGATTAGCGGAATATTCGCTTAAATTCTTCTTCGGTTAAAGTGTTTACTTATCCTTGCAGCGGAATGAGCACGGCTTGCTGTGGAAAAAATTTATCATTTTACATTTTGGAGCAGTGATAGCTCAGTGGAAAAACAGCTGGCCTATTAATCTACTGAGCCCCGATTCGAAACCAGGCGCGTATCGGATTTATATATTTGTAATTATCATTTCCTTGGCTGTGAAACAAACACACGTCCAAGAAATTACATTCCGAAAGACGTGTGACCTTACGTAAATATGGTATGGTTTCCTTTTTAGGTTTTGGAGGTCTGACGACAGTCGCTCTATATGAAAATCGGTATTTTTGCGAAATCTTTACGCTTAGGTTACCCAGGGACCACTCAAACTCGCATAAAAACCTTCATTTTCCTGCAGTTCTCTCATTTCCGAATCTATAAGGATTGGTGGGGTCCGCTATTTAAACCTAAGGATTAGGATTAAGGAAGAAGAAGGAGCATGGCTCTATGTAGAGGGAAATCTAGACCTTTCTTAGGTTAGGTCACACGTCTTTCGAAGATATAATTTCTTGGACTTGCGGGTTCCTCACGATGTTTTCCTTCACCGGCGTGCAAGTGATAATTACAAAAATGTACATAGATCTGACAACACGAATTTTAGGGTACATGATAGAGTTTGCTTCTTTAATATTCATAGCTAAATTTGATAAATAACATTAACAATCAGCATCATTAGCGATCACCTTGAATCGCTTTATTCTGAAGTTTCTCGACTAAACATAAAACCGCGTATACATACCGCGTTTCCCGACATGTCGTACAATATATCCGGATATTCGTGCGACTTGTTTTGTGTTTCGTGTAATATAATTGAACAACAAATAGTAGTTTACAAATGCCACAAAAGCTGGATGGTAGGTACCATATAGTCGTATCTTCAAATATAGTTCGTGTATCTTTGAAACGGCTCTAAGAATTTAATTTAGGTAGGATTTCGCTTTTTAGACTATATATATATATACAAGAATATAGTCTTAAAAAAGAAATAAAAAATCTTTTGAAAAACGCAATGATATACAAGAAACACCGAGTGAAGCTCGATCGCCCTTACTATATATTTTATAATATACGACTAGATGAAACCTTCGACTTTTATCAGACCACCTTTAAGATACTTTAAGATTCTTGTATTGTCATCATAACTAATACCCATTCCTCCCCGCTGTCCCATTTTTAGGACACTATTATTTGAATTTTCTTTTTGCAAATTAATATATTTTTTCTATTGTTTCTAATTATTTTTCAACAAGGGACATATTAAGGGATTGTTTTTTTTATTATTTTACATTACTTTTTCTTTACGTATGACCTCAATTTAAAGATTTCAACATAATGTTCCGTATTTTCTATGCTTATCCAGTTTCATGGTAATACAATAATTAGCCATAGTTGAAATTCGGTGCGTTCTCCATTTCATAGTTTGTTAAAAATAGATGGACTAAGCGTGTTAAAAAAAGTAGTGAGAAAGGTTAAATATCTTAGCTCACCACTTAAATAATGTGATAGTAATTAATAGTGAGTAAAGATATCCCATAAAAGAAACATTTTATTTTATGTGATTTCTCTATTTTATGTGACGTGTAAGTATTAAACCGTGAGCTAAAATGTCTTTCTAATCATAGATACTTAGCTCACCACTTTATGCGATGTGTTAGTAGTTAACCGTGAGCTAAGATGTCTGTCTTATCTCATAAGACGGACAACTTAGCTCACTACATCGATCATCTACGTCGATCTATTCGCGTCGCAAGACATTCGTCCTATAGTGAATACACAGCTTACTGTCGTAACACGTATCTATCACTGAATAATCTAGAACGAATTATAATAAATTCACACAGGACAGCCATAATTCATGGGATAACGAGAAATAGGGACGTGCATTATACATGAGTAGCCGGTTGGGAATTAATTTGTGACAGGTAACTACTGTGATATACTTTATATGGACTTAAACTACATACATAATTTAGTTATGACTTAATGCACTCGTGTATGGAGCCAAATAAACACGTGTTAGTGCGTAAACATGCGTAACTCTTTGTCCCATTCAAGGGACGGACTTCGCACCTCTAATATAGAACAACGTACTACAAAGCTTATTTTGATTGCTGCTCGTTGTGTGTTCGTTGGCGCAGTGATTGGTAACGCTGTTTTGATTTTTGTTCGGATCCTGGCATGTATGTACCACTAAATTGGAATTTTCGGAATTATGTACATATTCGTAATTATCACTTGCTCGGTGTTGAAGGAAAACATCGTGAGAAAATCCTGAATGTCCTCGAATTCGAAAGACGTATACCTAAAAGATGTGTGGTTTTCCTCTGGTTTGTGGACGTTTGATGATAGTCGCTCCATGTAAAAATTAGTATCTTCATCAAATCCTTAGGCTTGGGTAACGGATCCCGCGAATTGTAACAGATTACGAAACGATATAACGCTAAGAAGAAGAAAAGATACAAGAATTAAGAGTAATAGTATAAGACAAACCACATAAATTAGAAAGATTATCTGTTGAAGCTGAAAATGAAAGGGACAACTTCTCTTCTATTTTGTAAAGGAAAGTCGACATTATTTTGTATTAATTATAAGAACCACCCATTATAGAATACGTCCTTTTCCAAAAACCTGTATGCATATTGAATTACAGTTACAAAATTTGCACTCAAAAGATTTATAGCGAATTCATTGGATTAAACCATTTTGCATAAAATTCTGGCAGTAACCAGTAACCGAGAACACTCATAAAATAATTTAATTACTTCACTGCTAATACTATGTTTAACTACCGACTGTCAAACGGAAGTGTATGCGGGCGGTGGTACTTAAATATATAATTTATTCTTTATTAAAATCTAATTTGTCTATGCTTATAGCTCTTAAATGCAGGGTTGTTTCGTTTAGAATATTACAAGTAATAATATGATTACGAAATTGGAAGGATATAGAAGGCCAAGACTCACATACCAAGAAGGAGGATATAGAAGACCAAATTCTTGTTGTGTCAGATGATGATATCAGGAGCACTAACAACAATGAGTGCGTAATCATGAAGAGAAAGCATTTAGCGCTCGGTTCTCTCTGCCTATTTCGCAAACGATTAGAAAGGGATCTGTGTCTAGTCATGTTCTAGAAGTCATGATCTAGAAGAAGAAAGTAATATAGTGGGCGATGGGGAAACCTACGATAGAAGTTTTTCTGAGCTATAGAATCCGAAATGAACCAATCGGTGCAGAACCAAAGTCATCGACATAGCTCCCGATGAAAACAAGCTTTTTAAACATTTTTTAAATAGCAGAGTTCTTTTACACAACTTCGGAGGCAAATAAGCCTAACACCCACCTGATGCCAAGCTTCCGTAGCTTGTGATCACTTGCAATCAGAGTTTTGCTCTCCATTCCTCAAGAGAAAAACCCACTTTTACGTGCATACTTCTGTTTTATACGGAAATTGACACCAACGCTTGTGGGTCCGATTTCCATACGGGACAAACATTTTTGTTCATGAATATGTCTGTTTGTCTTGGTCTGGGCGTGTTTAAGAGAGGCACATCGAAGCAGGCCGTCTGGGGAAGTACCTACACCTCACAAAAACCGCAGCCAAATAACAACTTCCTGGAGGATTGTTATGTTCCTGCGAGTGAATGAATCAGGAAGTGTTGTTAATATCGAGCGGCCGATATTTTCTGTATAGCAAACTTACAGTAAAAACTTTATATCGGGTGTGCCCTATGGTAGTATATATGCCTGTCGATATAAAAATATATAAGACGTTGAAGGTACATAGTTGTTGGATACGAATATGCTGAGGATTTCAAATGAAGGTGTGGGTATGGACAGAAGCTATATCTATGAGTTGGTAGAGAAACTGATGATTATGATGAAAAAATGATTACAATAAAGTAATAAAATAATAACATAAATAGCTTCATGCTCTCATATAAATGAATTAATCTTCCAAATATGGCCTTATTTGAACGGCATTTTGATCATAATTACATAACTTATATTAGATTAATATAAAATTCAACACTTGTCTGTCTGTTACACTAATTTAACTAACGAAGTGTATCCGGTAACTGGCGAGTTTACGTTTCTAGTAGATTGCGTCAAAATTTAACGAATGGTATAAACTTAATGGATCAATTGAATTTTAATGGATTTCTTATCCTACTTTATGGTACGTGTAGTTATACTGTCAATATTTTATCTATGATGGCGTTTTAAAGGTTATGACTCTAATGAAATCGATACATTATGTGCATTGTATAATTCCACCAAAAGTATACGTCAAAGAAAATCTTACCACAGCGTGGTACATGCCATGTATTGATTTGAAGAAATCTCGCTTGGATTATCTGGACTTGAGAACTATCATCATTTCAGCCTCGAAGGACGTCGCCTGCTGATCGTAGGCCTCCCGTTAGACTTTCGTGACGATCGATCTTGTGCTACTTGCATCCGTTTCCATCCTGAAATAAGACGTCTTATATTCGAAATATTTAGCCGTCGAAATATGTTCTCCAAGGATTTGTGAATCACACTCCAATATCTAAAGTTAAGCAGCAGTGGTAGCAGCTGCTGGCAATATGTGAAAGATTTGTTTTACTGCCGTTTAAAATCAAGTAGATTAAATTGCATCAAAACTGGTACAATAAACATATTTATTCCCGCAAGGGACTTGGCGTGAAGGTATGGTATTTAGTTTCCATAACACAGAGAAAGTGTATGATCAACAAAGATCTATGTAAATTACATTATACTAAGGCTGCCTGTCCATTGATGTGGAGTGAGAAAGCGGAGTGGAGCAAAGGAGTAATAATAAATAAATACATGTTGTCGAGCAAATTACACAGCGCCATTCAGCCCCGAAGTAAGCACGGCTTGTCTTATGGGTAGTAGACATCTAATCAATATACGTAAATATATATATATATTCGTGGATGGTATTTTAGGAGTGGAGTTGCGAACTTTGCTTGTATGTTGCCGCGGAGCGAAGGAATATGGTTGGTGGAGTTACGAACTGTACCTAACTGTAAATTGACGCGAGAAAGCGGAGAGGAGGAGAGGAGGATGGAGAGCGGAGTGTATGGAATACTGGCCAGACACAGCGACATCCTCCTCGCTCGTATGCTGCGGCACTTCGCGGGCATTTTTTGACCGCTCTGCTTACCTGTTCTGCTTTTAAAATATATGAATTATTTATCTAGTAATATTAAAAGTAATCATTTTTAATACTCGTAGTAATATTGGCATAGCTCCGCTTTCCGCCTCTCTTTTCCCCACCAGTGGACAGGCAGCATAAGGATGCCATAAATAATTGTGTACGATATCAATGAACTCCAAATACTAAAAAGATGAGTCAACAAGTAGCGGACTTCGCGCAATTTTGGAGCTCAAAGCGTGATGACTGTACAAATATTACTACTCGTAAATCTATACATACGGATAAATAAAATTGGAGTGTCTGTTTGTATTATTAAAATAACCGTTTTTTACTAAATGCATATGGATGTATACACGGTACATATACCAAAATATTTTTTTTTTACAATTTTTGTCTGTCTGTTTGTTCCGGCTAATCTCTAAAATGCTGGACCGATTTTGACGGGACTTGCACTGGCAGATAGCTGATGTAATAAGGAGTAACTTAGGCTACTTTTATTTTAGAAATTCTATTTATTTTTGTTAATATGAATAAATAATAAAAAAATAACTATTCCGCGTGCACGAAGTCGCGGGCACAGTAAGTAGTAGGCTATAAATCTACAAGATTACTTTATGAACGTATCATAAACTGACACAAGCTTTTTTATGACTTTTTTGTACAAAGTGTTTTTTTTATACTACGTCGTGAGCCATACAAGCATACGGCCCACCTGATGTAAAGCGGGTACCGTAGCCTATTAAAGCTTGCGATATATTAAGTATCACTCGCGCGATGCCTCCTCTTCTGCTTATACAGCAACTCCTTGGGAGCTTACTGGTGACCTCACTCACAGGCAGGAACACAACTCTTTAGGGAGTCGTTATTTGGCTGCGGTTTTCTGTGAGGTGGAGGTACTTCCCCAGATGGGCTGATTTGATGCGCCCTACCTCGCTTGACTAGTGTATATGGTACAGGGTCAAAAGGCCTCGACATCGAAGATTTCATTACATGATTATTGAGTACTTTTATATAAGTTCGCGTGGTAAGATGTTTGTGACAATAAAACCACTTGCGGTGAGAATGTATGTGCATCTAGTAAGTGAGAGACTTGCAAATGCAAGCCTCTCCGACTCAGATGTGGATGATTGTTGGAAAGTTTTGAAAGAAAGTATGGTGGATAGTGCAAAAGAAGCTTGTGGATGCGCAAAGAGACGTAAAACAGCGAAAGGAGATGCCTGGTGGGATGCGGAGGTTGAATCCTCCGTAGCAAGAAAGAGGAAAGCGTGGCTGGATTACGTATCATATTTGCCCTTAAATGTAAATATGAGAGAAAAGAAGAAAGAAATGTACCGTCTATGCAAGAATGAAACCAAGGCTTTAGTGAAAGAGAAGCGTGAAAGACAAATTATGAATGAGGAAGAGAGGCTGACGAAAAACTTCGAGGCAAATACCAAAATCTTTTGGAGAGAGGTAAAGAAGTCTCGGAGTGGTTCGTCGGCATCCAGAATAGATAAGATAAAGTCTAAAGCTGGTGTCATTCTTGCGAACACTCAGGAAGTGTTAGAACGGTGGAGTAAATATTTTGAAGAAATGTAAGAGTATGCCTCGGACGCTGACAATGAGAGTGAGTCGGATGCTTACTCCACGTTGACGGCATCCAACGAAGGCATAACTATGGATGAGATCGAATGGTCGATACGAAGCTTGAAAAATGGAAAATCAGCGGGAATTGATCTGATCACAGCTGAAATGATCAAATTAGGTGGCACTTACGTCCGGGACGCCTTCTGGTACTTATGCAACCTATGCTGGAGAACTGGAAAGGTCCCAATGGACTGGAGACGCGCAGTCATCGTGCCCTTGTATAAAGGCAAGGGGTCACGCATGGACTGCGCCAGCTATAGGGCCATCAGTTTGATCAGCTTAGCAGCAAAAGTATATGGAAAGGTGATTGAAAGGAGAATGAGGGTGAAATCCGATAAAATGCTGTGGGACGCACAAGGAGATTTCCGAAATGGAAGGGGATGTACGGACCAAGTTTTCTCGCTCCGCAATATCGTAGAGAAGCATCTGGCCATAGACCAGAAGGTTTTCTGCGGTTTTGTGGATCTTGAGAAAGCCTTTGATAGGGTTGTGCGAAAGGAACTGTGGGACATATTGCCGAGATATGGGATTGACGGTTCACTGCTCCGTGCTGTGCAGTCCACTTACAAGGATTGCTCAGCATGTGTGCGGATAGATGGTGGCATGTCACCCTGATTTGATGTCAAAATTGGTGTCAAACAGGGTTGCATGCTATCTGCTAGGCTGTTTATCCTGTATCTCGATAGGTGTCTGCAGAGAATAAGGTCAACGAATGTGGGATTGCGCATGGGTGACCTAGTGTGAACTGTCTGCTGTATGCAGACGATGCCGTGCTATTAGCAGATACACCATCTGAACTGCAAACACTGGTCACAACGATGAAAGGCGAATGTATGGAGAAAGGCTTACTACTGAATGCGAAGAAAACAAAGATAATGGTATTTGAAAGAACAGAATCCAGAACTAATGTAAGGATTACGATTGTATGTATATCTTCACGCCAAGTCCCTTGCGGGGTAGGCAGAGAGAACCGAGCGCCATAAGACACGGTCCTTGCATACTTCACTCGCTTCTGTGACATTCATAGCTCTTTTCATGCACGCTCGCCGGTTCCTGGGGCTTCTGATATCACCTTCTGATAAAACACGACCAATTTGGTCATGGTAGGTTAGTCTCGGCCTTCCTCGGCTCCTACATCCTTCCACTTTTGCATTGTATATCTGTTTCGTCATTCTTTCGTCCCGCATTCTTTCTACATGTCCGAACCAACGGAGCATGCCCTTTCTTATCTTAACACCGACACTCTCTTTTAGACCAACTCTTTCTCTCACGTCTTCATTACGAACGCGGTCAGCAAGCGTTATGCCACAAATTTTGCGCAATGCTCGCATCTCGACCGCATTTATTCTACTTTCATGCTCTCTCTGCCATACCCAGCTCTCACTTCCATAAGTTAGCGTTGGTATTAGCACCGCGTTGTGTACAGCGAGCTGTGCCTTCTGGCTTAGATTTCGGCAGCCTAGAAGTTTACCCAACGCTCCATTCACCCTATTCCCGGCACTCACTCGTCTCTCCACATCAGCGGTGTACCTTCCATTGCTGCTAAAAGCACTTCCAAGATATACAATCTTATTCACTTGCTCCAACACTACATCATCAACTATAATCCTAGTGTTCGTTCTGGTTGTCTCTCTTTCAAATACCATTATCTTGGTTTTCTTCGCATTCAATTGTAAGCCTTTCTTCATACAATCATCTTTCATTGGATTACGATTACGATTGATGATGAAATGTTGGAACAAGTGGATGAGTTTGTATATCTTGGATGCGCTTTCAGCAGGGATGGAAGGTACACCGCAGATGTGGAAAGACGAGTGAGTGCTGGGAATAGTGTGAATGGAGCGTTGGAAAAACTTCTTGGCAGTAAAATCCTGAGCCAGAAGGCACACCTCGCTATACACAATGCAGTGTTGGTCCCAACGCTAACTTATGGAAGCGAGAGCTGGGTATGGCAGAAAGAGCATGAAAGTAGAATAAACGCGGTCGAAATGCGAGCGCTGCGCAAAAATTGTGGCGTAAGGCTTGTAGACCGTATTCGCAATGATGATGTTAGAAACAGAGTTGGTCTGAAAGAGAGCGTCGGTGTTAAAATAAGAAGAGGCATGCTCCGATGGTTCGAACATGTAGAAAGAATGCAAGATGAAAGAATGACGAAGCAGATATACAATGCAAAAATGGAAGGATGTAGGAGCCCGGGCAGACTTACCTACCATGACCAAATTGGTCGTGTTCTATCAGAAGGTGATGTCAGGAGCCCTAGAAACCGGCGAGCCTGCATGAGAAGAGCAATGAATGTTAAAGAAGCGAGTGAGATATGTAAGGATCGAGTCACGTGGCGCTCGGTTCTCTCTGCCTACCCCGCAAAGGATTTGGCGTGAAGTTATAGGTAGATAGACTAGCATTAGATGGTAAGCGGTCACCGTAGCCTATTGACGCTCGCAACACCACGGGGATATTACTCGCGCGCTGCCAATCTTGTGACCTAAGGCTGTTTCGTCACAGTACCCAGTAAATTCTCTGCCATATCTCACCCTTCAAACCGGAACACAGCTATATAAATATAGCTGCCTGGCGGTAGAAATAGGTGAGACAGAGTTACCCACGCAGACGACTTTTGTACAAAATCTCCCTCTGGTAACAAGTTTCAAGCTATCTCTGCCATACCCAGCTTTCAATTTCACACATTAGTGTTCGGATTAGTACCACATTGTGTTCTGTAATCTATGCCTTCTTGTTTAGATTTCGGCTGCCTAGAAGTTTACCCCAAACACCATTCACACTAAATACGTATAATAAGAATAAGCTTACAAGTATATAATTAATAACTGAATTAATATGTAAGTAACTATCATGTTTATAGTTAAAGCCAACCTCAGATGTCCAAGGTGCACTATGCTAAGAAGTAAGGGAGTATTTCCCCAGTCGGGGTGCTGTGTTGCGCCCTACCTCTCTTATGACACTCAGCTCAGGAACACTAAAATTTTTATACACAGAAGGGTTTGCCTGGCGTGAGAATCGAACCTACGAGCCTTGATGTTATAGTAGACATTGCTAACTAAATATATATATCGTAGTTACGGTTCCCGAGTAATTCATTCTCGTTGCGAATATTTAAAAAATAATAATCAAATAATCTTTATTAACTGAAGATATGAACATATGGAACATAGTAGTACTATGACCCCACACTAGGCTAAGCCTGTATCGTGGGCGTCAACACAGTATGGATTTACACTATTTTTGAACAGTTTTGCGGCGAGCAGTAACTATAAGCAAATGTGGTATATTCTTAAAAAAAGCTAAGCTAAAATAAACCCACTGTAAAAAGTCAGCCCAATTGCTTCAGCAGCAGTTCGTATGGAAAACCCACATACCGACATATACACACACAAATGTTGATTTCACAAAAATGGTTTAAATTTACCCTGGTAGTCTCGAACGTGTTTGACCCAAAGAAGCTAATATGTTCTTATTTTAACAACGGCATTCAACTTTTTTTACAACTTCCAAACTTTATCTTATTACTTTGCAGAAGTAGTTATTGTTTATATAAATGTACATTTCGCGAATCTCGGAAACTATTGTAACGATTTGGAAAAAACATTGTATTTAAACATTTACTTTTTGACTTTATCTGTGTAGGTGTTTTTCCTGACAAACCGCTAAGTATTTATTTCTTCAGTATATCCAAATCCAAGTTGTGTAAATTGAAAACGTCCATAGGCTACGGTAACTACCTACTAGGCAACTTACCATCATGCAGTTCGTATGCTTTTTTACCTTAGTGTTATAAAAAAGTGTATTACAAAAACCGTTTTGCGTATATATATCTGTTCCATCATTAATTTATCTCACATAATTCAATTAGACTCAAAATGTCATCTCGAACCACCTCACCGATGCATTATATTAAATTTGATTGCCAGTATCCGATGTTCCTTATCTCGACCAGATTTTATAGTGACATAAAAAGTCTACACTTGCCTTACAAAAAATGTCAAACGTCTTATTGCTCTTAACAAGTATGTACAACTATATCAATGGAATTTGCAGATTTTTCAGGGTTCCGCACCCAAAATGAATCAACAGAAAAATCTTAGAAGATCACTTACATATCTCTTATCCTCTTACGTTTATCTTTACCACGAAGTAAATGCTATACATGTTGCATAGCATTTACTTCATGGTCTTACCTAACATTTCAATATTACTTTCTTAAAAATAATGTGACAAATTACTGGGGTGTGAAAAAATAAAATGAAATGTGCAAAAGTAAATAGCCGGGGAACGCTCGTACATTTTCATCAAATAGGCGAGCTCTACGCTTATTTGCCGTTTGTTGTAGTACACATGTAGAAACTGAACTTATCAAGATAAAATTTCTCCTTTCATAAAGATATAAAATTAAGGTACAGATTTTATGTTTTTAGTATCATTAAACAATACTATTTAATGAAAGAAAGTATATTAAATATTCTTTTGCGATCGCATTAACGTCCTGCCTTTGAAGCTATGTTCAGTTCTCACGGCACACAAACCTATTATTTTGAACTGGCATTTCTTGCATATAAACACTTAGTGTATTTCGGAAGCGGCTCTGAAGATTTGGATGAAATTTTGTGTTGACGTAATGTTTTGCTTTTTAAGTTTGTCTATACTCCTCTTCTGTTTATTATCTAATTTTTAAATTAATTATTTATCCACTATCACTGTGCTAAACTAAATTACAATAATCTTGTCGTTAATAGATTCAGGCGTTATTTTGTGAAAGTCAAATTTACATGCAATTTGATCTAACCTGCTTTGTGTGCTTCCGCCACCAATTAGTTCATGCGGCCTTGCATTTACTAACAGTAGTGGGTGGGTGCCGGCCGGCGCTAGGCCGCATGAACTATTTGGTGGCGGAAGCACACAAAGCAGGTTAGATCAAATAATCTTGTCGTAATTATTGATGTTAAATGTGGCTTATAATCATCATAGGATGCAAACTTCTACCCGGAGTCCGCTAAACCTAAGGCTTTGGCGAAGATACCGATTTTTTACATGGAACGACTGCCGTCAGATCTCCAGAACCCACAGTCAAACCAGACTTTTCTTAGGTTAGCTCAAACGTCTTTTAAAATACAATTTCTTGAATGTGCTGGTTTCCGCACGATGTTATCCTTTACCAAAGACCAAGCGATAATTACAAATATGCATATAAATTCGAAAAGACGAATTTAATGGTACATGCCAGGATTCGAAGCAGGGACCGTTTAGGTCAATAGGCTGGCACTTTATCCTTTGAGCTATCAAGAACATGCAAACTCTGTAACATAAATAGCCAAAATTAAATCAGATCATCACGAGTGTGTAAACAACAAAGAATATTCGGGTCATAAACAAATCAAAATGTTTTTTTTTTATATTCTCGGACAAATTACACAGCGCCACCTAGCCCCAAAGTAAGCGAAGCTTGTGTTATGGGTGCTAGACAACTGATAAACATACGTAAATACATTTTATTTTTGTAAATACATGCTTATTACACATAGTAAATACCCAGACCAAGACCAACAGACATGTTCATGCACACAAATGTTTGTTCTGTGTGGGAATCGAACCCACGAGCGTTGGTGTCAAAGTAGCGTAACAGCGCGTTTCACCACTGCGCCACCGAGCTCGTCAAATATAAAGAAAGTTTAATAATGCAAGTTTTTTCGTATCATTATGCCAGATCCCGTGGAGAGAAGGCAGAGAGCTCACACACGCTCACTGACTTGTAAAGCAGGCATCACCTGTCAATTGATAAATCAATTTAGTTTTTGTAAATGAGTCCATCAGCTCCTAGATCCTTCCATTTTCGCGTTGTATATCTGTATTGCCAATCTGTCATCCCACATTATTTTATATACTTTTAATTATACATCGATGCTTTTAATGGATTATCATATGTTTACTAAATTCATGTGGGAACAACTTAGGATGTACATACGTTAATAGAAGACAGTTTAGACTATCCAAATAGGTTGAACAGTCTCAGATAGAGACTAGTCGAGCAAACCCCTTCCTTTTAAATTGTCGGTAAATAACAGTCACTTTTCTGTTAAATATAAAAAGTATAAGCTATTAACTGTTCATGATACACCTTTTATAATTATACAACTGATACAATTAACAAAATCCATCGTTTTATACAGTTGTATAGGAGTTAAGAGGAATTATGCGTAATTCGTTTATGCGCAAAAACTGGTAATGCTTAATCGGTGATTATTTAAATAGCATTGTAATTAAAACCGACGCTGACAGGTGCATAAAACGTGTAAGGAAGCCAGTGCTGTTTTATGTAGAGAGAGTACGGTTAACAACAGAAAGGTAGTTATTATGTGGGTATATTAAAACCGATATTACGAAGCAAATTATGTTTATGTGACCCATATTATTTTGTTCTGTCGCAGTAGAAAGGTAACAAGCGGTGACATACTAAACGAACATTTGACGTCGGCAAGCTCACGCATATGCGGTTTTCTACGTGTTTTTAAACGAAGTTTGCAGTCACGACTGGAGCTAGCTATCAGCTAGCTATGCTAGCAGCGCGCTAGCATCGGTTCGAAATCTTAGAGGGCGACCCTAACTTACGTTAATTACGTCAATAAAGACCTACTGCCCATTTATTTATTGGGTATGTCTCTAGTTATATCTAATCACTTTTTCCTGTGTAGAGATGAAGTTATGTACTTCAGTGCCTTTTCCGCAAGAGTCTGTAGTTCCCTAGGGTACATTACAGGAACGTCCATTCTCTCTAGTATTTTTTTCTGTTTTATTGTTGAATTCGCAAAATTCATTGGCACATTTGATTATTACTACATGCTTATTGTAATTCTTGTAGCAGAAGTCCCGAACTTTAACCGTAATAACAGAATTCGTCGAGCCTTTTCAGTATACAGAACGGTCTGGTTCGGTATAATAATAACAGAGTGTCCTGATCGTCGGGACATGCTCCGACATGGGACGCTCCTTGCGTTGACACCCTAGGAAGATAAATAAAAGTACCTAACCTTAATCTAAATAAAAACTCTTAAAGACTTACGCGACGAACTTTCAATTATTTTATGCCGTAATTATTACTCGGAACTATAACAGTAAAAGTAATTTGTATAATTATAATTTTAATGAAATGAAAAGGATTTTATAAAACTAGCATTTCATTGATAGTGCGCTAACGATGCAACTAAAATAATAGTGAAAAAAATATTTATGAGATCTCAATTTCATTCTCCACTTCTTCTGAAATTTAAAATTTCTTCCTCCAGTATGTACAGCGGGCCACAAAGAAAAGTATACCACCTCGATTTTAGTACGAGGGCAATGTCATCGTGTGTTATCGGGTGTCGTCGGGCATAATCGGTGCAATTATAACGTGCAATCAACGTTATATATGCGATACAAAATTTCGTCATCGTAGTTGTAACAGAATAAGTCGTGGGATCAAATCTCTCGACTCATTTAACTTTTTGATTAGTTTAATGATAAATCGTTTCTTTTTAATTCTTTAACTCTTCTGAACTCAGGGTTATATTAGACGGAGTTGCTTTACGCAGCTTGGTTCCCGCTAGGCTACGAGATACTGTTCCGAGTATTTTAAAATTTTGTATTGGTATCTGCAATACTAAAACACGACTAAACAAGTGGCGAGAAACGAACGTGTTAGTGCCGTTGCGTATTTAAATTCGATTGCTGCAAATTTAAGTGAAAAGAAAAAGCTGGAGCTGCAAATACAGCAACTTGTGACGTAATATGAATATTGTCGATTTTAACAGATGGTATACTTTTCTATGCGGCCCACTGTACTTATTCTAGAATGCTAGATGAGAGCTAGTTAGTTATAAACATAACGTATTTGTGCTATAAACTAATTGCCATCTCACTGGCCGATAATGTTTGGCATTAAGATAACATTATATCTGAACGAAAAACGTGACAGCGCCATCTACCATCTTGCCTTACATTTCACGAAGTGTTGGAACCTAATTGTTAAGTGATTTTCTAACGCTCAATTGGGTTCAAGAGTAGGTTGTATTGTTGCTTACAACATTTTTAGAAAGTGAATGCGAACTATTAGTTAAGATATAAATAAAATATATTTTAGTACATCATAATTTTAATTTTCATAAGACTTTCATGATCACTACCATCTTAGTCGTTATTGAATGAATTCTTTAAGAAATATTTTTAAGGCGTTATGCGAATGAAATGAACATAGGAGTTGGAGAAAAAATGAGAATTCGAAATAGATATTCCAAATTTACTTTCACTAGTAAAATATAAAACTTCGCACGAAGGCACCACGCGGTCACAAAACGTTACGTCTTAGTGCCAAAATGTATCAGCGATTCGAGTCACCTTTGCCCCCGACCCGTAGTGAATTGAGTTACTACGTAATATAGGTCTCATCGGCTCTCCATACGTTAGTTCCTTCATGACGATAAATAATGATCAATTTGCGTTGCTGATTTAACAAATCGATGAATTCATTTTGTTGCTGACCGTACATAAATTAATAGGCTGTTTTACTTAATCAGCAATTATATGCCGTTTAAATATGTGAAACATTCCCCTAAAAAGGATTAATAGTATATTTTTGTTAAGGGGATTTTTGATACATCCACGGAATATTGCATGGATGGAAATGCTAGACAAACAAGGTACAATGTATCAACGAGAATCTTCTTCTTGAGACAAATATGAGATTCGAATGTAATTGATGATTGATGGCATAGACGGTAGAAAGGTAGGTGAAAGGAGGTATACAAGCATACAATCCACCTGATGTAAAGCAGTTACCGTATCCTATGAACGCCTGCAATACATTAATTATCACTCGCGCGATGACACCTCTGCTGCTAACACAGCAACTCCTGAGGAGCTTACTGGTGCGCCCTACCTCTCTTAAGACACACAGACCAAGACAAACAGACATGTTCATGCGCACAAATGTTTGCCCTGTGTAGGAATCGAACCCACGAGCGTTGGTGTCAAAGTAACAGTGCGTTTCACCACTGCGCTACCGAGCTCGTCGAGATATTTATTATTTACCTGGGAATATACCTCCATTGTACAGTAATCTGCAGCGAAATAACAACTCCTTGCATAGGCGTTGTGTTCTTTCAAGAGAGTGAGATAACCAGTTAGCTGCAGATAAGTTCCATTATAGACAGTTGACATGAAAATACACAAGCGATACTATAAGCTGCTTTTCTACACAAGTTAGTACAAAAAATCAAAGAATAGACAAATTCCTGTTTCCGCACCGAAAACCTAAAAAGAGAAACTCTTACAGCGCGTCGCTGTTCATCAGATCCTCTGACATATAACACCATCTTAACCATCTTTTTCTATCTCCGAAGTACATACATAGTGCGATAAATCAAATACGGTTGATTGATATATGCAAACATTACTAGAAAATGATTTTCCTAGCACAGCTTTTTCTAACAGCTTTCCCCCAAACCGTATATCTCTGGAATCTGTAAACCGAAAAGATAGAAAAAAGTACAGTCGTTAAAAAAAAAATTGGTACATATTATAGAAAAAGTGAAATAATATTTCAAACTAGAACAGGTTTTTGGAAATCATCAAATTTATTCCTGGGCAAATATAGTGATGCGGTTGAAGGAAATGTCCAAGCCACGATCTGAATTTAAGTAAGGTTTAAAATAACTTTAAGTCAGGTATAGGACTGATTAAAGTTAAGATGAAAAAAATGGAATGTTTTAGAATGTTTTGTCCAAGAAGACTCACACTTCACTGCCATTGTTTTATGTTACAATGTCGTAAACAAGCATGTGGATCCTGATCCTGACCTGATGTGCAGGTTTATTTCTCGTGGGTAACTGCCCCCTGCTGGTAACACAGCATAACATCAGGCACTTCTTGGTGGTCATACATACAATAGCTCATCAATCCTGCAGGGACCTGTTTCTTTAGATTTAAAGATAATATGAATGGACAATAATAATGGCGATGGTAAAAACATTTGTACCACGTGTTCCGTTCTTATGTATCACGTGTTCCGTTCTTATAAGCACTTGCAACATCAGTAGTATCACTTCCGTATTGTCCATTCTGTTGGTTACCTTCCCATCCTTTCCAAGAGTTGTGTATCTTGAATAGTCCTGAAAAAACTACACAGTTTTAATTAACAAATATTCTGCTTTTAGGATACGAGGATAAATTCTGCAGATAGCCAGTAGTTCAAATGTATGAAGCTCATTTTTAAATACAACGGCGAGAGGTATGTTAGCATACGGCTCACTTGATTCAAAGCGGTTACCGTCGCCTACGAACGCATGGAATACATTAACCATCGGTCGCGCAATACCACCTCTGTTACTAACACACCAACTACTTACTAATTAGTGATCTCACTCACTCCCAGGAACATAACAACCCGCCAGGGAGTTATTATTTGGTTTCCTATGAGGTGGAACTACATCCACAGATGGACTACAGCGATTCTCTTAATTTTTTTATCTCTTAAAATCTTTGGCTTATATTTAACGAGTTCGAGAGAACCCTACATAGGACATCATCTCGATCTCAGGCTTAGAGTTTCAGTCCTTCAGTAATTGATCAAATAACCCTATAATATTATAAATGATGTCGCAAGTGCTCATAAGAATTGAACACGTTGAAATTAAAAAGGCTGGCAACGAATCAGTGACCCTTTGGTGTTGCTGATGTCTACGGACGGTGGTGATCATTTACCGTCAGGTGACCCAAATGCTCGTTTGCGCCCCTCTAATATAAAAAAAAGAAATCTTTGGAGTTTCCACTGAAGCTTGTTACAATTTCACACAATACTGGCGGGAGGTATTTGCATGAAGTTTGGCCTAGAGATAGAGTATTTTATGGATTAACACAGGCGACTTTTTATAAAGAAAATATTAACTATATATAATTAGTTAAATGGACGGTTTATCTATCTGTCTATACCTTTATGCTAGATAATTGGACGTGCGTTACCAGAAGATGGTGTCAGGAGTTTTTGAAGAGCTGTAAATGTTATCCAAGCTTCCGTATATAAGGATCGAGTCATGAGGCATTCGGTTCTCTTTGCTTACCCTGCAAGGGACTTAGCATCGACGAGCTCGGTGACTCAGTCGTGAATGACGCGTCTTTGACACCAACGCTTGTCGGTTCGATTCCCACACAAGGCAAACATTTGTGTACATGTCTATTTGTCTTGGTCTGGATGTTTTAAGAGATGCAGGGTGCATCAGACAGTCCGTCTGATGAAGTACCTCCACCTCACAGAAAAACGCAACCAAATAACAACTCCCTAGTTGTTGAGTTCCTGCGTGTGAGTGAGGTCACCAGTAAGCTCCCAAGGAGTTGCTGTGTAAGCAGCAGAGGAGGCATCGCGCGAGTGATAATATATCGCAAGCGTTAATAGGCTACGGTACCCGCTTTACATCACGTGGGTCCTATGCTTGTATGCCTGTCGACGTAGTATACAAAAAAGTATAAAGATAATATTTAATTAATTATTAAGGATGATTAATATACCTCTTAAACAAATATATATCAACATTGAATTCGTTGACCATTTAACAATTCACTAAGAAAATGTTGAAAGATTTATTGTTAGCAATGTGAATAATATTCAAATGTAAATAATCACATTGCTAGTACAGTGACTGCATATAAATGTAATTTAGATATCAACTTCACCTTGAACATACTTATTGTTGTGATGGAATTTTTAGGCATAACTGCCCCTAGAAAAGAGTGTCAGGAATGGGGTGTCAAGAAGAAAATGAAGATACATTTCCAAATCTGTCATATTCTTCTTCTATACCCGATATTGAGTGCTATTACAGTTTATATAGTAGGAACTTGTCGTCATCTACTGTGCCCCAACATAGAGAAATAAATGAGCATGTTTTCTGAGGTTTTTCAGAAAAGCGATAACTTCGGTAGATGAATAGCGGCCACGAGCTTCTCGTGCAATTATTGAGCATGTTTTATGAGATTTTGATGGCCAGTATCTAGTCTATACTATAGTAGGACGATGATCGATACATATGTTAAAACATGTCCAGGAGAAACATGACTGCGAAAGAAAAACGAACCGCGTAATATAGGTCTCAGTGGGCAATGACTTAAAATTAATGGGCACAGCGGCGGATCACTTTGTCATCACTAGATTTCACCCGTACTAGTCAGTATACATAAATATATTTGTGGTGTTCTTCACATTGATGAGCTGATGTTTTCTATAAAGCAATCATTTGCAGTGTAATTACGACCTAAGCTAAACAGATTTATGAAATACACTATAAGTTTTTACACATAAATGATTATATGATGAACTTCCGATACTCGTTTCATCTATACATCTATATAGATAAATAAAATTGGAGTGTCTGTTTGTAATATTAAAATAACCGCTTTTTACTAAATGCATATGGATGGTATATACACGGTACATATACCAAAATGAATATTTTTACAATTTTTGTCTGTCTGCCTGTTTGTTCCGGCTAATCTCTGAAACGGCTGGACCGATTTTGACGGGACTTTCACTGGTAGGTAGATAACTGTTCAGAGCACAATATAGGGTACTTTTTATCTCGTAAATATTTAGGGTTCCTGCATAAAATATGAAAAACTGTTAAAATTAGGGGGAAATATCTTCCCTTAGGGGACTTTGCACTTTTATTTTCACAGAATACGTATTTTTTGTGACATAAAATAACTACGCATTTTTATATATATATATATATAATAACATAATTATGTAATAATATAGTAATAATCTTCTATACAGATAAATAAAATTGGAGTGTCTGTTTGTAATATTGAAATAACCGCTTTTTACTAAATGCATATGGATGTATACACAGTACATATACCAAAATGAATATTTTTACAATTTTTGTCTGTCTGTCTGTCTGTCCGTCTGTCTGTTTGTTCCGGCTAATCTCTGAAACGGCTGGACCGATTTTGACGGGACTTTCACTGGCAGATAGCTGATGTAATAAGGAGTAACTTAGGCTACCTTTATTTTAGAAAGTTTATTTATTTTTATTAATATAAAAAAAAACTATTCCGCGCGGACGAAGTCGCGGGCACAGCTAGTTGTTTATATTATGCGAGGCCTGCGATTATACACTGTAATACTAATAGATTGATTCATAATCGCATTCAGGAACAATTTCCGAAATTTAAACCTCAGATACCGTCCAATAATAATCTTAGATTCACCATGTATTGTATTTAGTACGTTTAAGTTACAGTTACCAAAGGCTTCAATATTACCTAACATACGAACCTACTGCATAAGAAAAAATATCGCTGTAAAACTTTATCCAAAATACTCGATACTTTGTAACATCGCGTTAATTAATTACATTTTACAAGCCCATCCAATGACTTTTGCTTTAACATCAATGAATATTGCAACATTACTGGGAAAATGTAATTCTTTATTGCCTTTAATTACAGGTCTAAAATAGAATACTTACATGTCAAAGATATGCGTTTACACAATTGCTAATTACTCGATTGCGGCGCGTTCAAAAAGAATGTGATCAATTGTACGGCACCGACGTATGAACGTATCGTACGTGAATTGAATAAATACTCATTTTAATACAGTTTTTTTTATATACTACATCGGGAGGCATACAAGCATACGGCCCATCTGATGTAAAGCGGGCACCGTAGCCTATTAACGCTTGAGATATCTTAAGTATCACTCGCGCGATGCCTCCTCTGCTGCCTACACAGCAACTCCTTGAGAGCTTACTGGTGACCTCACTCACACGCAGGAACACAACAACCCTCTATTGAGTTGTTATTTGGCCGCGGTTTTCTGTGAGCTGCTTTGATGCAGATGATGTCTATAGTCTGCGGCAATCACTTAAAGTTTAGTAGACATTACTATATTTGCTTCCACAATACATACATACAAGCAAGTCATACTACACCAGGAAGTTAGATCTTAGTTACTTTAATTTTTAAACATAATTTACATATATGTGTGTTGCAGTTATTCAAAAAGGCCATGGCTCCGTATAGTTTTACAAAATGACTTCAAAGTTGTCACATCAAACTAATTTTATACTGAATTATAAAAAAATCAAGTATAACAACAATGTACTTTACATACATTTGATTGTGTGATACCTTCTATAATGAATAACACCCATGTATTTTTGTTTTTCTCTAATTCTTTATACTTAAAGGTTAATCAGTGAAGAGCGGCGCCTCCTTCTAAAGGTATTGTTATACTTAACTGGAGGCACCTGCACATTACATTGTAAAACAAATTTGTACAATAAAGAATTATTATTATTGTTAGATCTTTCTTGTTTCACGGGCTTTAATCCCGGTCATTTGATAGGCGTGCGCGGGGATATGAATCCAACGCGTAGAGGCCGCTTCTAAAAGAATGATGTAATGTATTATACCAGCTGTGACCTGCTCCATGGGATCAATGGGAGGATATACCCATGAACAGGTCACGGCAGGTATTGGGACTATTGCAAATGTGTCGGAAATAATTGAGCTATTGAAATGAGATCTGGAGGGATTATTAGTACTGGGCTATTACAGAAAAGAGACGGACACCTGCCATAACTATCCTATCTGATGTTACTTCGGCAGGCGGTGGCTCGCCACTCACTTGATGGACCCCCGAAATGCCAGAGAAAGTCGGCCGGGGGCAACACCGATGTGAGTGACTCAGGGGTGTCGAGAGGTGTGCTGCGCTTTCTCCGAAGTTACTCGCGGCGTTATGCCCTTTAACACTTCCACCCCTGGAGCATATCACCTGCTGGAGCAATATACTCTATCGACTCCTCTCTGGACGGCCAATGAAGGCAAGCCAGAGCTGAGAGTCCTGCGGGCCTTCTTGACTTTCCACTCCGACCGATGAAGACACGCCGGAGACGAAGGCCCTGATCGACTCTCTGGAGCACTCGGGTACCCATGGTGTCGTTACGCACAAGCTCGCCACAAGCTGCCCTGCGGCTTTATTATTATTATTAATGTCAGTCGTCAAAAGCGCGTGAAGAAGCTTTGCAAAAACACTAATTAAAGAAAGTGACACAACTATCTCTTCTTCTTAGCGTTATCCCGCTATATATATATTTACTAAACCATTAGGATTAGCGGGGTCCGCTACCTAAGCCTAAGGATTTGGCGAAGATATTGATTTTTACATGGAGCGACTGCCGTCCGACGTCCATAACCCAAAGGGTGAACCAGACCTTTCTTATATTAGGTCACACGTCCTTCAACTATAATTTCTTGGACGTGTTGTGTTTCAAGATGTTTTCCTTCACCGCCAAACAAGTGATAATTACAAATATGTACATAAGACCGAAAACACGAATTCAGTAGTACATGCCAGCGGTCAAACCAAGGATCAGTTGGTCAATGGGCCAATTTTTATCTACTATGCTTAAATAAATAATTAAATAAAAATATTTTATTTGGAACAATAACAATAGTACAGAAACAATATTAAACGGTAACAGCTACATTAGTCTCTAAGGTCTGTGTCGCAGCCATTAACGCCCGTTCCCCAAACAATTTTATTCAAGTTCCATATTTTGTTAAATACACAAAGAGATACAATTGTGTTGGTTACATGCTTCCTACCCATGCCCCATGCTATCACTATTCCAAATACAACTTTAACGTTATGCATCCTTTAATGTGAAACTGTACAAAGTAAACGTTCTACACTACCTTCTATTTTCCAACGACATTAAAATAGCTTGAATCATAACAATTTATAGAAATAGGTCGTAGCGGTTTATATCGGTCACAAAATCCGTAGTTTTTATATTAACTTCACGATACAATAGTTTGCCGCAATGCGCTTTTTGAAACATAACTGGTATTTGTGTTTATTACCGATCACGGAACGTGTGGTGTGGTTAAATTATGGTATGTTTAAAATCGGAATGAAGGATCAGTAACTGATTAAATTTGCGTAATTATCTGAATGCGGGAATATGAAATTTAGCAATAAGATTTGTAGTGTACGGAGGAAGCTCTTTGGCGTCGATGCGTCAGTGACAGTTGAGCGCAGGTTGTCCACGGATGAGTTTCCCCGTCCCATCGCGAGTTCACCCGCCCTTCGTTAGGGCACGTTAAGCTGTCGGTCCCAGCTGTATTCGATATATACGATCATTAAGCTAAATTAGGGTACCATAGCTGCGAAAGTGGAGAAGTAACTTTACCTGATAGAATTCCCGGTAAAATAATCTAGAAGACTGTTGTGATTTGCCAATGAGAGAGACAACTCAACTAGTATCTAGTTGGGTTGTCAATGGTCGTGTGTTAGCAGCGGAGCAATACTCCTTGTAGTACAAACTTTCATAAGATACGGCAACCATTTTACGTTAGGTGGGGAATATGCTTGAATTCCTTTGAATATAAACAGGATGATATTTTCTTTCGTTATTCAACAGTAAATCAGATGAAATGGATGTTAAATAATTGACAATCAAATTAGGACTAAACCTGGGAAGTAACTTCCGGTAACACTAAATGTTAGCCTTGAACACGAGAGGAGATAGAGTATGAGGAGATAGAGGTTTGAGAGGTAGAAAACCAAATCCAATTGCATGTGGTACACTCTGTCAACTAATGCCACAATGAGCTTCAGGCCACAGGGCAAGGACAAATCTAATTTGCAACTCTATTCTCAACTGTAGGTAATTCTACCTTACACACGACAGCAGCAAATAACCATACATTGAACGATTGTTGAGTTCGAGTAAGTGATGGTAGCAGTAAGCTCCTGAGCTGTGCTAGTAGCAAAATACACCAACGATACTCCTTGTATCGCAAGCGCTCATAGGCTACGATAATAGTTTCACATCGGATGCTGTATATGTGCTTATTTTCTTATATAAAAAAAAGTAGACGGACGTGGAGTATCTATTTTTGGCAAATTGCTAAGACTTCGTGTTTTAAGAGCCAGAAATATTTATACTTTTTCTGGTTTAAATTGAAAATTTAAACAGGGTAATAAACAAATATAGCTCAACTGCCTTAGCGGCTCGCCGGTCTTTTATATAACGTCGGAAGACATACAAACATGTAGCCAACGTGATGTAAAGTGGTTATCGTAGCCTACGAACGGTTCCAACGATACATGCTGTATCGTTTCGCGTGTTGTCACTCCACTTCTAACGCATCAACTCCTAAATAGCTTACGGGTAACCTCGCTCTCTCGCAGTCACACAACAACCCTCCAGGGATACATACACTCTCTCTCACACACACACACACACAGAGATCAAAATGATTACTTTCTAGGAATCGAAACGATAATTCTTTTATACAAATTTTTATACCACTAATGAGACAAACAAGCATGCGACCTGCCTGATACCTTTGTCTATGGATGAATTTAATCATCTCGTATTCTCCCATGTTTCAGTGGGTACGATAAGCCGTTTGTCCCAGTTGTTTTCAATAGACAGTCTTCGATCCAAGTTAACATTGATAGGGCATCAAAGCAGTCGAAGTGGGGAAATACCACCACCTCACAGAAGACCCTAGCCAAGTAAGATACTCCCTAGACTCTAGGGAGGAATCCTCCAGGGCCTAGAGGATTGTTGGGTGCCACAAGTAACAACCTAACACGGATATGTATGTCCTTATGTAACTTTTTATACCACCAATGCGACAAACAAGCACACGGTCTCGCCTTTCTACCATTATTCCATTTTCTAATCCATTAAGATTAGCGGGTACTGCTATCCAAGCCTAAGGATGTAGCGAAGATATCGATTTTGACATAGAGCGACTGCCGTCAGATCCTCACTACTCAAGCGTACGGTCTCTCGGGCGGTAAGCAGTTAACGTAACCTATGACACTTTCGTTGCGTCCATCATAGCATTCCATTTGATTGAGGTTCAGGAACCAGATCTAGCTCAAACATACATTTTGACTGTTGTAATAAAACATTTTATCGCATCAGTACAGCCCGACTAGGAAGAAGAAAAAACCATATTTTTTTAGGCATAGATAATATTGTATAGCATAAACATTTTTGGCTAAAGTCGTTGCGCATAATTATTATTTGTTATTCGAATGAGTATTTCGGACATATCTTATATATATGTTGTTGCGTTAATAAATGTTACAGTAATGTCAGTAATCTTTACAGGTTAAAATTTTATGCAACAAAAATTTCGGCGAATCGATCATTGTGACAATACCACTTATGGGGAAGGAATTATGCCTAAACTTTTATTCTTTTCAAATATTATGCGAAATTTATTATGAATAAAAATGTTATGCTATCTAAAATAATGATTTTAAATTTAATGCCACCAAATGTGGATCCATTATAACTTCCGGTACGGTTGTTGTATCCCTGCGAGCGAGTGAGGTTACAAGTAACGTTTCAAAGAAGTTGCCGTATTAGCAGCAGTGATGGCAAGGTAACTTTAAATTCTTTGGATCTACGCCTTGTACAAAACTAATAATGCATATAGTAATAATATAAATATGGAAGGATGTAGGAGTCGTGGAAAACCGAGACTAACCTACCATGACCAAATTGGTCGTGTTTAATCACATGGTGATGTCAGGAGACCCAGGAACCGGCGAGCGTGCATGAAAAGAGCTATGAATGTTAGAGAAGCGAGTGAAGTATGTAAGGACCGCGTCTTATGGCGCTCGGTTCTCCCTGCCTACCCCGCAAGGGAACTGGCGTGAAGATATACATACATACATATTAATAATATAAAATCTTGATTGTTATTTATGTTTTGCTGTTGCAACGTTATAATTATAGGCAATTGTGGTTCAAGTTATAATCTGCCGTTGAGTAAGTACCCACGGGGTAACTACATAATTACTACGTTTGATACAACTTATGTGTAAATGGCTTTGTTAAGTCTGTAAATATCTTGTTATGTAATATTAAATTAATGTAGGTTGATTCAAATTTCAATGTCAAATCATCAAAAATGCTTTTTATAAACGGCTGTATTACAGAATTGATGAATATCTGACTGACAAAGATGTCTGGGAATGATTCAGCACATGCATTAGTATTTGTTTTTTTAAATTACGTCTTGACATGATCATTATTATCGTGGTGTTATATTAAATGTAATTATAAATATTGTCAGCCACCTAGCTCCAAAGTAAGCGATGGTTGTGTTATGGTTATTAGACAACTGATAAACATACGTAAATGCATTTTTTCTTTATAAATACATACTTACGATACACAGAAACCAAGCAGACCAAGACAAACGTGTTCATGCACGCAAATGTTTGTCCTATGTGGGATCGAACCCACGAGCGTTGGTGTCAAAGTAGCGTTACTAATGCAATAATAATACAATGCGCCATCGATCTCGTCAAATTTAATTTTTAATAACTGAAACTACGATATATTATATATAACTATATGTATATATATATATATATATATATGTACCATGCAATAAGATTTCGTTTAAAAAACGGAAGACGTTTCAAAGTACCCAATGGGCCCATTGGCAAATCAATATTTTTACCTTCATAATTCTCTATATCTTTGTATTCCTGTTAGTGAGGTTACCGGTAAGTTCCTAAGGAGTAGCTGCGTTAGTAGTATAGGTGACCGCTTTACATCAGGTGAACTTATACTTGTATGCCTCCTGACGTAGTATGAAAACAAAATCACTATGGTCGCAGAGACAATATTTTTTAAAAGCTTCTATCAGCTGTTTGTGTAATACAGAAAGAGACGGCTATAAACTATAAACGTCCTTTTAACAGCTGTTAAGAAGTCATTATCTCGGTATCCGCAGTTTAGTTAATCTGTGATTTAAGCCATGTGCATAGTAAATGCACCACACATATAATTTTTTAGGACCTTTTAGGACCTTAATCCTAGAAATCTCCCCATTATGTCGTTTAAATAGTATTAAAGAAAAAAAATGAGAATCTGAGTGACGAAAAATTTGCCAAGTAAAGCTAATTTACTATTTTATATTAATTTTATACTAAAGATTTTTTATTTCGTTTCGAACGGTCAACCTGACGGTAACACTTACCGTAGCCTACCCTTGCAACGCCAGGGACATTCGTGGGTGGCGAAGCCTTATGTCCGCTCTTTGAATCCTATGTGGCCAATAAAGTTCATATTATCAAATAAATTTATGATACGTGATAGATTACGTGAACGAAACCATCATAACATTCCACTCGATTGAGGTACCGGAACCACACCGAGCTTAAATATACATTTTGATGGTTGTAATGAAAATATTTTAACGCAATAGGTGATTAATTAGTAAACTGGCGAGTGATTTACATTTGTCTAATACGTTTTTTCCTAATACTCATTAAAAAATCCATTCTAATATTCATTTTGAATTGCTCGACCAACGCAATATGTTGAGGAAAATGCGTCTCGTGCTGTGTCGTTCTTAAAACAATATTGTTGTATAAAATTGCTATTCCAGTAGTAAAATACAGTTCAGTGGCTCGAAATAAACAGAACAAAAAATGGCTAATTGTAGCCGGTCTGGGGAAGTACCTCAACGTCACAGAAAACCGCATCCAAATAACACCTACCTTGAAGGTACCTGTGTCTACATAAAATGACATACAAGCCACCCGATTTTGATCACCCGAGAGAAGTCGGTTAAAAAAACTATCATCACATACAGGACCAGATTGCAACACCAGGGATAATCGTGACGGTTCTTTTTTTTTATGCTATGTCGGTAGGCATACAAGCATACGGCCCACTTGATGCAAAGCGGGTACCGTAGCCTATTAACGCTTGCGATATATTAAGTATCACTCGCGCGATGCCTCCTCTGCTGCTTATACAGCAACTCCTTGGGAGCTTACTGGTGACCTCACTCACACACAGGAACACAACAACCCTCTAGGGAGTTGTTATTTGGCTGCGCTTTTCTGTGAGGTGGAGGTACTTCCCCAGACGGGCTGCTTTGCTGCCCTACCTCTCTTAAAATATCCAAACCAAGACAAACAGACATGTTCATGCACACAAATGTTTGCCTTGTGTGGGAATCGAACCCACGAGCGTTGGTGTCAAAGTCGCGTCATTCGCGACTGAGCCACCGAGCTCGTCAAAAGTTCTGGCTTATTATTAATGAGACATGTGCTAATAATATAAGTTATGCAGACGATATGACGCTGCTTAGTAGCAGCAATAGCTGCATCAATAATAGGACTAAGAAGGCTACTGTCGATCTGCGAGACATATGCGGCGGAGACGCATGGCTAAAATCCACTAAAAGCGACTTGCTTGTTTTGAAAGCACCCGAACAGGTACCACGCTGAATGCCGCCTGTGTATCTCCATACACAGGAGATAGAGGAGAGCTTTAAGTAACTCGGCCACACTGTAAATAATAACCAAAGGGACATAGAGAGAGACGCGCAAGATGTGGCCAATGAGGAACAATATGCTCGCTCGCAGGTTTGTTCGATAGGTTCGAGTTCGATAGGGATTGTATACTATAGACGTTAAAGTGAAGTAATGATACTCCAGTGGACTCCACTCCTTGTAAAAATTCAAATTCTTAGGCTTAGGATTAGAAAACAGGATAACGCTAAATACCTTTCACGTCTAGGACAGTATAGCAATGATTTTAGGATGATGTTGGAACTGCCGTAGTGCCTCGATAATGCTTGCGGATTCTCATACAGGTGGATTTCATACCACCATATCATTTGGGAAAAAATGCTATTCTCATTATCATCTATAGGCTACAGCAACTGTTTACCATCAGACAGATCCTAAGATTGCTTATACGTACCTTAGTAGATGTCTATTGTTTAACAAAATGGCTGAGTATGCGTATTCGCTCCATACAATAATTGGAACCCTTTGAATAAACCGGGGACCTAATTACTTATATATAATCGAAGAAATTCTTCATAAAATTGCTACTTATGTACTAGTACGCTGTGACTTAAAGGTTGATTTTATAATCCAAATCATTCCATTCGACATGTAATGTTAAGTACCTTCAACAACATTATTTATTCATCCAACCCACAATTTACAAATCCGACCTTATGTCAAAAGCAATAAGTGCACAGGTCAACATGCTATTTCAAGCTATAAAAGTATAAGTGATAATACGGTGTAGAGACTTTTCAATCAATCATGGTGTTCGCTACATAATTAATATCTCGCCTATAGAAGGAATCACCATCACCCTTGGTAATTTGTCTACCTTACCATGAATAGAACCACATTATCAGACCATCGTGAAACAGGGGTTGAAATAATCAATATTTTGCTGCCCCACCCGTAAATACGCATGCGTGGTGGTAGCGATCTGGTGGTGGTGGTTTTGCCCGTGGGGATGGAGAAACCCATGCCTCGAACCCATTGCCCATTCTTGTATAGCAAGGCGAGCTGTTAGGACAACGCTACTACGCCATGACTAGCTGTTTGAAATGTGAATATTGGTATTTTGAACCCCCATGTAAGTAGCTTTTATGTACTAATAGTTCAAAATTGGTAATAAATATTTAAATATCGCCATGGGCACTAAGACAGCAAGATAAGTGTGGTGGTTACGTAACGAGTTAAATGCCAGAATCTAATACAAATTTCAGCCATTGCAGTACAGTGTTAGACAATTTAATACAAAACCGGCTACGAT
The DNA here is from genome assembly GCA_947507595.1 of Pyralis farinalis. Taxonomy (NCBI): domain Eukaryota; kingdom Metazoa; phylum Arthropoda; class Insecta; order Lepidoptera; family Pyralidae; genus Pyralis; species Pyralis farinalis. Next base: position 8,346,002 of record OX382258.1, on the reverse strand, counting down.
ATTCAAAATTCAGTAGCGTCGTAACGGCTTTTTTATCCGCCATCTTTGTTATATCGATCCAGAGAGAATAATTGTTTTTAAATTTATATACTATAACTTCCAATGGCTTCGAAAACTGATTTCAATAATACATTTTGAACTAAATTATTAATCTTTTGTTTTATTTTCACAGAGTTCAAATCAGAAGAGAGCAATGGTAAGGCATGTTTGAGGTTTCGCTTAACATTTTCGTTGGTTTTTTTCTGTAAATATTAATAGTTAACATAGCAGAGTGTAAAGTATACCACGGACGTATACTAACATTTCTATGTAAACTGTACTTGAATAAACATGCTTTACACACACACGCATTATTTGATGCCTCACCTTTCCGTATACACCCTTAATGTGCGGTTCCATTATCACGATTGAACGTAGATTCAAATTAGACTCAGTCATGTTTGCGCTTCACCCTTTAGTGAGGGGTTCACAATTTTACGAGCGATGTTTGTAGTTATGTAATGTACTAAAGTATAGTACTAAATTTTTATACCAAGCCAGGCGGTATGCTGTTGGCAAGTTTTAGCAATATAAGGAGTGTACTCCGCCAATGCCACAGCACCTTATTCCCATACAGGATTACAATCGTGGACTAGGAAATTATTATTTAACTCTTATGTAAGGCGGAGGGACATCTTCAGTCAGGCTTTTTGTAGTTACCTACGATCATTACTTCGTAATTAACCAACCACTGCACCTTTCCGTACCTACCTATACTTCGTTAGCGGAATTGATAAATTAGCTGAGTGAACCAGGTCCTTGTAAAGACTTAAAAAGCCAAAACCCATAGGAGGGGCGGTAAAAGTGGGAAGCGGCAGCGATACGTGATGAGTTTAGTAACATTCGTGTTTGTATGCATCCTGTCATACAAAAAGCAATCGCACTCATTTTTTGTGTGGCGAGTTGCATTTTTGCATTATAGTAGATGGTACGTCTTTTTTAGCAAAGTTGTTATTAACAAAATGACATCTATGAATTCATATTATTGCAAAAATATCTTAGGAATTTTCATATCAATATATTAATACGTGAAGCAAAAACTTTGTACCCCTTTTTACGAAAATTACGCTGACGGAGGAGTATGAAATTTGTCACAGTTAAAGTTTATATGGAGAAGAACTGCAGAAAGCTATTTGTTTTAAATAATGCTTGGAAAATACATTAAAATAATGAAAAAAAATATATATAGTACCAAGCGTTTGACATACAAACGAATACATACCCAAATGTATATATACCTACTCATTTGTTTGTGTGCTTATGTCTGTAGTTAAACTGAGACGAGATTAATATTATAGGTCTATAATATTATTTGTCTGTAGTATTACTGAATGTCAAAGATAATCTTTATTATGATAATGTCATTGAAAGAGTTTTTACAAAAACGTCGTTCACAGATTTGGATCATTTAATTATCGTCTATCAATTAAATTAAATATGTATGTTACCTTCAATAGACAACATTTTATTTTATCGCTTGGTTTTTTGTTTCAATAAAAAATATATAAAAAAGGTTTGTTTACACTATAAGTAATAAAAGGTAATCTTTATTTCAGTATTCATTTGTTTGTATATATTTTTTATTTAAATGTTATATAACTTGATTGAAGAAGGCAAATTAACTGTGTAACTTGGCAAAATTTATGATTTTAGAGGTTATAGTTTTTGAAAATAAAATCTTAATGATGTTCAAACTCAAACATAGAGTTTAGGATCGAACTTCGACCACTAGGCGACCCCTAGTATACATTACTACATATTAAATTGTTATATATAATGAATACTTAAAAATAGTAACATCTGAGCGTCGCCAAAATGCGTTAATATTAGGTCAATAATCCTTTGCTTTTTCTGCTAAGATACAAAGTTGCTTTTTAGAATCCTTACTTTAAGTTGTTTGAACACCACTTGTACGTAACACGGTGGAAGTGAATGGGATATATACGTTCATCTAAATCGATTAACACACGATTTTTGTGAACGAATTGAAACAAACGTAATAATTTATTTGATCTGTACATACAGGGCGCTACGAATCGATATGTGTAAATTATTTTAATCATTAGGAAACATAAGCTTACCGATGACCCCACTTACTCACAATACTACCCTAGGGAGTTGTTGGCTGAAGTCTTCTGTAAAGAGCACAAAGTAGAAACCTGTCGAATTGATATAATTGCTTATACCTCCCTATAATCGGAGACTCGGGACCATACGTCGGACATATTAACTTTGTCATACCCCTCTCTATTTATGTGACGTAAAACACTTTATTTCTTCTTAGCATTATCCAGTTTCCTAATCCATTAGAATTGGCGGGAACCGCTTCTTAAGCCTAAGAATTTGGGGAAGATACTGATTTTCCACACAGCCGTCAGACCACCATAACCCATTGGGAAAACCAAACCTTTCTTAGGTAAAAGTCACACGTCTTTAGAAATATAATTAGGACTTGCGGGTTTCCTCATGTTTTCCTTTACCGCCGAATAAGTAATACCTAATTACAAGTAAGTACATAAACTCGGAAACACTAATTAGTTATATAAGCCAGCGCTCGACCGAGAACCAGTTGATCAATAGACGGGTTCTTTAACAACAGAGCCATGCTTCCCTATTCCCTATTATAACAACCGAACATTTTGTTTTTTGTTTATATAAGCAGTGATACTAACAGAACAAACTTTTAATGAAAAATTTGACTATCCTTAAATTATATTTACAAAACTAATTAAATTTATACAAGCATACTAATTAAAACTCATTATACTCGTATTAACTATCTGATCACATTAGCTATACATTTAGCTATGGCTTAGCTAACAACCATACCACGGCAAGCGACACCTGTATTTCTTAATTTTGAGATTAATAGGACCAGTATTTCTATATTTCTCGAGAATTCTAGGCCATATTTTTGCTTAGTATTGTCTTAGGTTTTCGCAATTGTTACACATTGAATTAAACATTTTTTAACGGAAGTATCGCGTGTTTTATTTATTTTGTTGAACCTGACGTTTCGAATGCTTTGCAGCATCCGTGGTCGCAGGAAGGCAAAGCATTCGAAACGTCAGGTTCAACAAAATAAATAAAACACGCGATACTTCCGTTAAAAATTGTTTAATTCAACATATTTTTGCTTCCCGACATACCTGAATAATCATGTTATAATGGTTACTTATGCTACTATACATATAGTAGTACAAATCAAGCAACATTCATATAATATTAATAATCATAAGCCTACATTATACCGGGATAAATATTTTTAATCATAACTTCCAGATGTTCAATTTGCGATTATTTATAGGTATAAAATTGAGCTATAATTTACAGGCCACGCTGATTTCCTAGAATTAATTGGACGAATGGCCTTTAGGTAACTAACGACTGGTCTGCGCTAGGGTTATCAGTAGCCTGGATTCAATTTACATTCTAAATTTAAACAATTATCAAAATTACGTTCGTTGTGAATTTATTTATATAAATTAAACTGACTGGTTTCGCATTCTGATATTATCAAGTGAAACATGTGCGCATTATCACCTTCAAAGTCAAAGCCACTCGTATTGGTGTTAATTAACAAGCGTGGTTATGGCGAAAGAGGGATAGGGCATATCAAAGCAACGCACGAGAGGCTTCTTTGGTGTTGTAAGTGTCCCTAGGCTACGGTAAGTGCTTACCATTGTGCAGGGCGTACGTAAGTTTTCCATATTAGTACAACTGAAAAAAAATCTTCTCCAAAAATCATGATTCGAAATGAATGAATATGCAATTGCATCTAAACACTATTTGCTTTCGCCACCAACGGTAACTGCTACACCTTGCTGCTGTCTTGATATTTCTGGTCATCTCTGCAGAGCTGCCATGGCAGAGACGACTAGAGCAGCAATGCGAACGATAGGGTGCCAAATTACTAATTACAATTTACTTGTCAAGATAGTCGCAAATAACACCTGAATATATTACTACGAGTATATATATTATTACGAGTATAATAATATAAATCCTTATTTTAATTATGCAATTGCTATATACCTGTAATATAAATAGGTATATTATAATTATATAATTAATTGTCAAAGTATAATTACTTTCCCGCCACTACTAAATGTCACCAACAAAATGTCATGTACATTTGACAGTAAAATTTGATATAGAAGTGAAAGTGAAACTTACCGCATAATGAGATCTCACGGTAGATTAATTAATGAACCGACTTCAACAAGTAGTCATTTTGTCAATTCGAGCGCATTATTGTATTTATCTAATCAAAAGAGTGTGTTGCCTAGTACCGATCTTCACAAAACGCATTCGTTATGCACCTCGTTCCCTTCTTTATTATTTATAGCTCTTTTCGTACACGCTCGCTGGTTCTTAGGATTCCTGATATCACTGCAATTATATCAGAATTGAATACTAGGTATATATTTTTTTTTTCAATAACAATATCTGCTTTTAATGAGAATGTCGATATAAAACGATTTGGGAAACTCGGTACATCCTTACCACGCAAATATCTCAATGTTTGAATCCTCAAATATCATAAATACATAACCTTTACGAAGTAGTCCTCCTACATTAACTATGGGTGTAGAATGAATGTAGAATGGGTTTGAAGTCACACTGGAGGAGTCAAAAGGAGAATCATGTATTACTTTAAGATATGGAATGAATAAAATCATCAGAAAGCCAACATATTGTTGACATATTATATAAAATCAGCAAACAGAAGTGACAGTGGGCCAGCCATATTTGCCGAGTCATGATGGCAGATGGTGAAGAAATATCCCATGGTGGATACCGAGTATAGGTTGAATGGGCATTGGTCCTCCCTATCGATCGCATCGGTGATAGGAAGGCCGATGACTCAAACTGGCTATTAACTGGATACAAGAAGCGTCGGTTCGCATGTAGTGCAAAGCATCAGAGCAAACACAGGCTGACGATAATGATTATGCACAACGGCTGTCCTGTTCCTAGTAATAAGTTATGTCCCTGGAAGAGTAGTATTAAAAAATAAAGAACTCATTTAGTCAACCTTTAAGTATTTTAGAAAATAACTCGAAAATATATTACATGTAAAATTCATCTACATATAATTTTATGCTAAGACCATACTAAAATAGATATATAACGAATTAATCAGTATCGCCTCAGGACCAAATAAACAACCGATCAGTAACATAAAATACACATCAACAACACGTAATCCATACGGTTTATTTATTTGCATTTTTTAAAGAACGAGAACGCTCGTCACACTTTTCGTATTAATTTTACACCAAATGATTTACACCGACATAAATAGTGACATATCTTTGTAGTGTAATAAAAAATTTAACAACATGTCAACTTTATTGAATTTATTATTTGTGCGTGGGCGGGCGCGTGCCACGGTTTCACTAATCAAATATATCAGAGCAGTGTATAAATTACCCAATGATGAAGGTATGCGGGGTTTGCCTGAGTACGAATACAATGATAACAGTCATATTTTATTTGGAACAAACGCAAACATGCATATTAGTTAATATAGTTCAGCAATTAAGATTATTTTCAAAAAGGAGGAGGCTCTCAATATGACCGGTATTTTTCTTGAAAGAACTGAAATTTGATAAATTACAGCCAGTCACGTAATTATTTTATCTTTTTTAAATAATTATTATCACGAAAATTTTGATTGGTTATTGGTTTAGAATTTAATATTTCGTTAAATGACACTAGAATTAATTATGACTGAATGCAATAAAAAATTAGTTAATTACGATGAAACATTTCTAAAACTACTCGTATTATTTCATTATTTCTATAACTGACTGTTTATTTTTAATTTGCTACAGTTTAAAAAAATATACAACAAATTTATTATTGTTATAAAAATGTTCAAGCTACAGCAAATAAATTCACAGACAAATACATTTCATTAACATTATTTATATATAGTTTTTTTTAATAATAATAAAAATATTTTATATTTACTTGCATAGATTCACAAAATATGTAAGTAAATTAATTACAGAAATTTAGTTAATAGGTGTTAACAGGCTGGATTATGTAGATTAGATTGGGTCTGGTCGAGAGCCAGTAACAACTTTGTATTCGTATTTTAGTAGACGATGTAAAACTGTAATTACCTGTAGAAACAGTGTAACGGTGATAATTTTCAAATTCTTTGAGCCTTAACATACATAATGAACCACATAAACATAACTAAATTCGTTGGTAAAATTTCATGAGGATTTTAAAAAACACTGAAATACGCGGGTGTTTCTTTATTTACAATAAATAGTTTAAAAAGACAGATTTTCATTTACACTTTAACTATTAGGAGGAGATAAAGTGAGGAGTTAAACAAAGTTACTTAGTGGACTTCCTAGTCTACGTCCTTTTACCCCTAGTAGTGTGTGATCGTAAGGAACCTCCGCAAAGTTTGTAAATTTAGAGGTTTGTGCTGTTTGTTGCTAAGACATTTACTGACTTAGCATGCTTGGTCGTGTTTGTCTAGATGGTAGGTATTATTATAATATAGGTAGTAAAACTGTTATTACAAAAAACGTCGATACTGTTCGATATCATTGATTGTGGTTTTTAAGGCCGCAGATTTTGTGCCGCCTACTTCATCATTAAAGGTACACGGAAAAGAATGTTTTGATTCTAAAACTATAGTTAAAATGCTATTAAGAAAATGGTGTATGGGTACGTTTGGATGTTTTATGTTTAGCATTAATTGTTGTATATTTTATGTATATCAAATACATTAGTATGTAGTTCAGTGAAGAAAAAAAATATAACAGATTTATATTATGTGTCGGCTGGCAAACAAGCTAGACATACTTAAAACATAGGAACTCTTGTTCGCAGGTTACCAATCCCTACGTTAACACTTAGGAGCATCCTGGTGACAATGGTCACTCGTAGGAATACAAGTATTCTTCTGGAAATTGTTATCGGCAGGATGTAACACATACAGGCTAGAGTAGTTTTAAGCTATTTTAGTTGATACCTGTTTCCACTATTATAACCTACTCGAAAAACTTAACAGGAAGAAGGGGAACGTAATAGGAATAGAACAAAAAATTTGGATAATTTAAACTAATGGTTACTTAGACTATAAATATACGAGTGTTTAAACATGACCTAGACTTTATATAGATTTAATCGAATTTGGTATAAATTTAGTGAATTTAATGGAAATGAAAAGTAACATATTTTTTTTAATTTGATGATATGTCATATGATGATCATAAATAAAACAGTTATGTTAAATGAAATCCGAAATCGACTTCATTGAAATCAACGTCCATAAATACAAATAGATAGGCACCAGTATAGGTAGGTACCGACTTCAAAGAGTGTTTTTTTTTCTTTTTTTGTTGTAAGCGCGTTTCGAATGGAGTAGTATACGCGAGTATCTTTCAATGCAGTAGGTACCACTAATTTCGTGTTTTCGGATTTATGTTTGTAGTTATCACTTGCTCGGCGGTGAAGGAAAACATCGTGAGGAAACCCGCACGTCCAAGAAATTATACTTCGAAAGACGTGTGACCACCTAACCTAAAAAAGGTCTAGTTTTCCCTCCGGGTTATGTTTAACGTTAGTAACTATGTGTCAAAATCAGTATAAGGAAACGGAATAAAGCTTGGAAGGAAAAAACGTGTCAAAATTAATTTCTTACGTTCATCGAACAGTATCTATGCACTATTCTGTAATCTACAATAATTAATGATAATATAAAGAGAAAAGATTTGATTTTTTTGTATGAGTGTTTGTAATGGATAAACTCAAAAAATACTGATTTATAAAATTCATCATTCATAGGAAGCTACATTATCAGAGAGTAACATGGAGTAGGTTATATTTTCGAATTAATTAGAAAATTACGAAAATTGCCATAATGTAACTCAAAATATGAAAAAAAAAATTCTTTCCATCGATCCGTACGAAGTCGAGGCGGGTCGCTAGTTATTCATAATGTTACAAAATGACGTTATGAATATTTACTACCCAATTACTTATGTATCATTAAGCACGTGTAATATTTTTTGTTGGACAAATCAGCAATAAATCAATGTCCAACGCGTTTGTTGGACACCTTCATATTGTACGTTTTGTAATAGTAATCTTGCTCCAAATATGTCACATAGCTCAGACGGGGCTATATACGACCAGTTTGGTTAGAGCTATGGGAATTATTAAGCCCAACTCACATAAATGCCTAACAGTGCGAATGATTTCCCATTTTAAGACTAGTCTAGAAATCAAAACTTATAAACAGTCATGGGGACGGAAGTCAAAACATAAAACGCATACTGTGGTATGAAGGAAGACTTACAGCTGAATAAACTGAAAATCAAGATAATGGTATTTGGATAGATAATGGTATAATGGTAATGTAACCAGTACGAGCACAAGGATTACGGTTGATAGTACTTCATGCGTGGGCTTTTAGCAGGGATGAAAGGTACACTGCTGATGAGGAGACACGAAAGAGTGCAGGTAACAGGTATGACTGGAGCATTGGATAAACTTCTAGGTACTCTAAATCTAAGGCACTAAGGCACGGCTCATACAATGCGGTGCTGATCCCAACTGTTGGTGCTAATGCTAACTTTTGGAAGTGAAAGCTGGGTATGGCAACATGGGTATGGTAAGAAAACATGAAATGCGATGCGAGCATTGCGCAAAATTTGCGACGTAACACGTAATAGAGATTGTTGGTTCGGACATGTAGAAATAATGCAGGATGAAACAATTACGAAACAGATATAGTCGAGTAAGATTAAGACTTACCTACCATAACATAAAAATAAATAAAAATAGATATACTGTTAACTTGCGCATGTCAGTGACGCGAAACCATAACATTTTCCCCTATCAAAAATTACTCGGGCTGGATAAAATCAGGCGGGGAAATAAGTTTTCTCACTTCAAAAAATACATATACAATATAAAACCCCACTGTGAAAAACTAAGTAAGTAGAAAACAAGTTAGTAATTCATGCAAAGATATATATATGTAAGGTAGGTATATTCAAACTGTCGATGACGTTCATCTGTGAGAGTTTTATTAATAGTATTGTCTTAGGTTTTCGCATTGAATTAAACAATTTTTAGAGAGAAGACTTCCTGCGACCACGGATGCTGCAAAGCATTCGAAAAATAAAACGCGATACTTCCGTTGAAAATTGTTTAATTCAGTTATTAATACTTTTGATATTACAAACATAGATTAAAATTTTCTACAGTTCGTAATGATTTTAAAAGACTAAATTGATTCAATGTTACTCAATTATGTGGAGAATGTAAATAATCATCATATACCTAATGATATTATTTACATTGCGGCTTTTTTCTGTTCTTTTTGACTATACCAGAATACCAGGGTATTCACATTGCCCCGAAGAGCCATATTCGAAACGGATTCGAAAAATCTTCACTCACATTCCATACATTTTAACAGATATCATTTCGATTCTGATTAGAATATGGCTTTCCGAGGCAATGTGGGGGTATTCCCCACAGATTAGCCCACGCTCACACAACGGGTTATAGGTTTCCTTCCTTCAAATCGAAAGAGTTTCGGCTATACTGCACCATGTCTTTCCATTGCGGATTGGCAAAACCAGTATTTTCAAATAGCTTGAAGACAACTTGGATTACGATTTATCGGTAACGGGTATGTAAGGGTCGTGTCCTGTGGTGCTCGACTCTCTCTGCATACCATGCAAGAAATCGGGCGTGAAGATAAAATAGTTCTATCGACAATGGCTAGGACTGATGGCTAATGAGTTTAGTATAGTATTACAAGATTGAATTTAACTATATCCAAGGAAACTTTACTAATTCTTTAATTATAATCCATAATTATTTTATCATTTTTTGTTTAAATTTACCTTTAAAGCATATGGGCAGTCTGATTTAAAATAATTAGTCTATGAACGCCTGCCATGGCGAAAATGGCAAGACATGACATCCTTATTATAGCTCATGTATTGCCATCTTGGCTTGAGGTCATGCAGCAGGATCACAGTAGCTCCTCAAGACTAGTAAGCTTACTCATGCGGAGGACCACAACTACTCTAAATTAGTTGTTATTTGGCTACTGTCCTCTGCGAAGCGGAGGTACTTTCCCAGTCGAGCTGATTATATGCGCGCTAACTTTCTTAGGCTAAACAGGCGAAACCAGCTTCTAACGAAGGATTTCAAGATGGCTGCAGCAATCCACAGCCAGGCTGAGATCTGACGCTGGTTAACTTACGTGTTCAATTAGACTGATACATAGCGCCGCATTTTAAGGGTTACTTTTGTGGGAAAAACGATAACTTTCTCCAATAGTTAATAGATTCAGGCGTTATTTTGCGAAAGTAAAATTTACATGCAATTTGATCTAACCTGCTTTGTGTGCTTCCGCCACCAATTAGTTCATGCGGCCTAGCGCCGGCCGGCACCCACCCACTACTGTTAGTACGTGCAACATGCCGACGCTGCCATGGCTGCTCCGGTAGTCTCTGCCTCGGGTGCTGCGGTCGTCCGCCATCTGGAACAGAATCCCTTGTCACTTGTAGCATGTTATTCTTACGATTAACATCTACAACGCCTGATGATGCCTCGTGGAGAGGCGAAACACGTGTCACAGCGACGACCAGGCCAGTCGTGGCAGCGACGGTGGTGGTGGGGGCATGCGGATTCTGTTCCAGATGGCGGACGACCGCAGCAGCCGAGGCAGAGACTACCGGAGCAGCCATGGCAGCGTCGGCATGTTGCACGTACTAACAGTAGTGGGCGGGTGCCGGCCGGCGCTAGGCCGCATGAAGTAATTGGTGGCGGAAGCACACAAAGCAGGTTAGATCAAAATTGCATGTAACTTTCTCCAACTCGGGAGTAGATACACTAAGCTTGTAATTTTACATTAGAATTCTTTTTTACCGAGTCATGTGGCACTTAGTTCTCTCTGCCTATGCTTCAAGGGACTTGGTGTGAAGATATTTGTTATTTATCATCATACCAAGGCAGTATATTGTCTGAGTCACACTATTCCCACGGTCACAATATTCTCATTATTAAAATCAATACATAACAGGTCAACGCACACTGGCCGCTTACTGATACATTACGTATTTAATGAACTACAAAACTATAAAATCGCGTCTTAGATGCAAGCAGATAAGGTTGGAATACATTGAGTCTTTATCTCGAGTCCCTGACACGGATAAAAATAGTAGATATTTATCAGTAGAATAATTTGTATCGCCTAGCTGTTCGTAATGAGGTACCACAAGGCTCAATCGCTTTGTCTTTTGATATTTTATAGGGTTCCGTAACGGGATGATAAAATGGAAAGTCTATTCATGTCGAACAACTCGCAAACAAAACGAACAAGACTTAAAATTCGCCGATCACATGTATAATATTAATATACCCCGATATTGTTTTCACCTTGGATTTTAAGCTAATAGCAATGAGGGCCTGATGGACAAAGACACAGTCTATTAACGGCCTGGTCTTTGGATTGAGTCCTGGTATGGGCATGTTAAAACATCGTGTGAAAACCAGCACATCTAAGAAATTAAATTTGCAAAAGCCTAATCTGAGAAAAGCCTTTATTTATACTACGGGAGGCATACAAGCATACGGCCCACCTGATGTAAAGCAGTTACCGTAACCTATAAACGCTTGCAATAGGTTAAGTATTATTAAACGATGCTACCTCTGCTGGTAACACAGCAACTCCTTAGGAGCTTACTGGAGACCTCACTCACACGTCAGAACATAACAACCCTCTAGGTACTTGTTATTTGGCTATAGTTTTTCTGTGAGGTACTTTCCCAGACAGGCTGTTTTGACCAAGACAAACAGGCATGTTCATACACACAAATGTTTGTCCTGTGTAGGAATCGAACTTACGAGTGTTGATGTCAAAGTAGCGTTACAGCGCGTTTCACCACTGACCCACCGAGCTCGTCCTGTCCAGACCTGATTTTCCATTGGTAGTGGAGGTCTGATGGCAGCCGCTCTATCAGCATCTTCGCCAAATCCTTGGGCTTATGTAGCGGATCCCCTCAATTTTAATGGATTAGGAAACGGGACAAAAATAGAAGAAGAAGTCATTATTGAATTAAACAATTTTTAACGGAAGTATCGCGTATTTTATTTATTTTGTTGAACCTGACGTTTCGAACGCTTTGCAGCGTCCGTGGTCGCAGGAAGACTAAGGTGGTATTTGTCTTACATTAGTTATTCAATTATTACATCTACCGACATGGATGGATTAATTATATATGTTCCGATTCACACAAAAATCGCTCACAGTGTCCGAACATTTTTTAGATCTTTGGGTTTGGGATTTGATTATTTTTAGGACTGGATCCCAAGCAGGTGGTACTTGCCAACCATCTTCTCTATTGAAATTGGGGTGTTTTCTTATTTCAATAGCCTCGCGCAACATTCTTGGCATGTAGCGATTCTCCTTGGCGAGGATTTGTGGTTTATCAAACCGGATGTAATGACTCAGACAGACAGACAGACTAAAGCAGATTTTGGTTTTTTTTTTTCAATGATATTACGAGAATTCTAAAACGGTGGGCGGTCACTTCGCGAAGGGTCACATTATATATATATATATATATATATATACATATTATATATATATATATATATATACATATATATAATATGTATATATATAAAGATCAGTGATATACGTACACACGCAAGGGCATAGCAAGGGAGGCAAATCACGTAACACTTTTCTTGTCTAATCTAACTAATCACGTGAAATTGTCTCCCTTAAAAGCATTTAAGGAAGGCAAATCACTTTTGCAGTTCTTTATTAAAAGTCTTTATGTAACTAGTAAAAGTAACTGGGAAATGGGGCGAATTGATTCAATCAATTCACTGAATAAATCCATATTGAACTGTTCGATTTATTCACTTACGAAATCGGGACAATCTCTCGATATAATAGGAGTTAATGCCTTGAGGCATCAACGGGCATGTCACCGATCCCAGTCGATAAATCGATATTTCGTAACGTCGATTAATTAACTTAATTCTGTCAGAAAAAACTCACGATACAGTATTTCACAATCCATCGGCTCTTGATTACGCGAGTACTGGCGACAAATTCAATGAAATTAATTAGATACAGTGTTTTTACAGTTTTCTATTTTATCGATTGATTTCGTCGACCGTGAACATGGTTCGTAAATTGTATTCATAATTTGGTTTAGCTTAAGGTAATGAATGAATAATAAGCTTCGCTTAGACAAATTAGTAGTAGGGCGCATTAAATCAGCCCGTCTGACGAAGTACCTTCGCCTCACAGAAATACCCAGGCAGATAACAGCTCCGTGGAGGGTTGTGTCCTACGAGTGATTGAGGTCACTGGAGGTTATATATAAAAAGATCTCGATGATCGTTATATATGTATACAATGTCATATGTCCCGAAGTGACCGCACGCCGTTTTTAGAGTTCTAGTAAAATCATTGAAAAAAATCCAAAAATGATGGGTCTATCTGCTTTAGTTTTTTATTTAGAAAAATTAAGCCTATTTTCGATGAAAGAAATTCAGTTTCTTGGCATTTATTTTCATTTTGATTTAATTTCCGACTAGATTAGTACACCAACCAGAATGATAGCTCGTAACTAAAAAAACTATAATGGAAAAATAGGAAAAGATGACAAAACTATGAACAAAATCGCAGCTTTCTTAAATCCGTTATAAAAAAATTAAAATTCATAAAAAAGAAACTAAAGCAAAAAAAAACCATTTTTGTTTTTTTCTCACTGATTTTGCGAGAACTCTCTAAAACGGTGGGCGGACACATTGTATATACGGCTGGAGCGATTTTGATGATTTTATGTGTGCATTTGGGTACCCACTCAAATGCACACATATATTGTTTAGATTTACAATTGAACCCAGTAGGTGGAGAGCCAAAAGAAATTCTTAGAACCCAATTGTAGAGACAATTGTCTCTACAATTGGGTTCTAAGAATTTCTTTTTCATTTTTGAGTAGGACAACGTCAGTCGAATTCGCTAGCATACTTATATAATTTATTCAAATAAAATAAGAAACACGTATTTTCCACAATAGCTATCTGAATACGTGGAAATTGTGTAGAAACATGAAAAAGCGACATAGTAATGACCCAGAGGGGTCAACTGCATAGTCAGTGTCAAGAAAAGTTCAAACATATGTTCACTAATCATTAAGAAAATAGCATATGGAGAACCGATGAGAGCAATTTTACATGGTAACCAAATTCACCGCTACGGGTCGGAGGGTAAAGTACATACAACGCGTAGCTATTATTGGCTAGTTCACAAATCAACATCGTGGCACTTATCGGCTTACTGGTTAAAATATTCTCTCAGTGGTGAGCAGACTCTAATCACTGAGATATTTAGGCACTAAGGTATTGTGAGCGTGGGGTGCCTTCACTGCTTGCGCGCAGCAAGCAGTTTATTGGTTTGTAACACGAATATATGCTTTTATAATTCGAGAACAAGACACAAAAACACACTGGTGCTTGTAACACGAATACATGCTTTTATAATTCGAGAACAAGACATAAAAATACACTGGTGCCATTGGTTTGTAACACGAATACATGCTTTTATAATTCGAGAATAAGACACAAAAACACACTGGTGCTATTGGTTTGTAACACGAATACATGCTTTTATAATTCGAGTACAAGACACAAAAACAGACTAGTAACATCAAAAATACGACTGATACCATTTCAAAAAATGTTTGCTGCATCTTCAAGGGCTCAGGTTACGAATTTTCAAAAAAAAAGCATGCGGTTTTGTGAAATAAATCTTCTTTTTCTTAGTCGAGCACTCTTGGCACAGTGGTCGTGGTTGGCACTTGGCACGGTTGTGTGGTGGTCTTCAACGTCCTTAGTCCTCTCTGCGGCGAGCACAGCTCTAGCAACGTTTCTCCATTTGGACCGGTTCATCGCATTGCGAGCACATTCTGTCACTAAACTTGAATTAAATAAATGCTATTATTTATTTTTTATTTCATTTTTATTTAATTGACGAATATTTTCGTAATAAACTGTAAATTCACACGCCCTAAATTGTCTAGAATGAGTGCAACATAACATATCACTATAACGTCTGTATTACCTCATTTTAATGAATAAATGAATCTATATCTTTTTAAACTTTGGGCACATTAGGTTACATTCAGTTTTTTTTTCTAAATAAATGAATAAACTTTCTTGCTGTCGGTAGATACAATTATAGTATTTAGGTCCTATTAGGTTCTAACGAGTGGCATAGGATACGTTTGGAGGCTAACGATGCTTTGCCGGATGTGCACGGCTATTTATTTTGCAAAACCGAATGCCTTATAAGACTTTTTTATCATTGCTGGAAATGAACGAGAGGCTGGACAAATGATACTTGAACAAGTTACTTGATAATTACAAGTTTCAAACATGTCATAGAAAGATGTAACAGTTACTTTTAGCGTTCTTATTTACAACGCCGGAAGACAAATAAGCGAATGGAAACCTATGGAGAGCCGACGAGACTGGTATTACGTAGTATCTCAATTCACCGCTGCGGGTCGGGAAGCTCAAACGCACAGCTCCTAAGGGGTAGTTCGCAGTTCATCGCGTCATTTATCGGCTTATTGGTTAAAATATTCTCCCATTAAGCACGAGGTGCCTTAATGTGCAGACAAGTGGTTTATTAATTTGTGGCTACTATTGTAACTGAGGTTACTTATACGCCTGAAATACAGGAAATTTTGCTCGCGCGTTCCCTCTCCTGCTGCTAACACAGCAACTCATCAGGAGATTACTGATAAGCTCGCTCAGGGACCACAACTCCTTCCCCTCCAGGTATATGATATCGTAAATTCGTCAGCCTAGTGTCAGGATTCTGGCATTCTTAAATTGGATGACATGAAGAATAACGCCCAGTAAAATTTACCACTAATTGGCATTGAATCTCTACAGTTTCGACGAGCTTGATGGCGCAGTGCTTAGTAACGCTGACTCTAACATCAACGCTCGTGGGGTCAGTTCCTACGTACGACTAACATGTGTGTACATATGCATATCTCATTTTGCATTGGTCCGGGTGCTTTAAGAGAGTTAGGGCGCTTCGAAGCAGCCCGTTTTTGGACCCTCCGCTTTACAGAAAACTAAAGCCAAATAACATCTCCCTGTTGAGTTCTTGCAAGAGAGTGAGTGTAGTAGCAGCAGGGGTGACATCGCACGAGTGATACTTAATGTATTGCAACCGTCTATAGGCTACGGCAGCTGCTATATATCATGCGGGCTGTATACTTGTATGTCTCCCAACATTGTATAAAAAATAAACTACAAAGCTCCAATCGAAGCAGCAAAAATTGTCAGGTTTGCCCCAGCTTTGGACAAACCTGACAGATGCTTGTAGTATTAAAACCAGCTTGATGACATTTATGCATCTACTTCGGTTTTGGCTATACAAACTCTGAAATACTCTACTCTACAGATATTAGAGATATGAACGAAAGCTAAATCAATGACCATAATTTCAGCCAAAAGACGTCCGTCTGCTGAACTTTGGTCTCCCACGGCCTCCCACACAGTCTTCCACAACGAATTGTAATGCACTATCTATTAAAATACACAAATTAACTGTCTCAGCTCTAGTAATATTTCTAACATGATTGAATTATGTTTAATTTTTCCATTATTCAAATTATGAGTAGGAGAACGGCTCATTGCAACGGAACTACGTTATTCGTGACTTATTTATGGACAAATATCAAAACCGAACGAATGCAAATTGGGCACTATCAATAGTAAAGACGTGCGAATAATATTTTTTAATTGGGTGGGGGGGACACTATCCTGTCAATTAAATCGTGAGTATTAACTTCAAAAACTCACCTTTTTATTTCTTTGTTAACAGATCTCTCCGAAAGGCAGACGAAAATGTTTCCACTGTGATCCGACCCACAACTCAAAAGGTAAGTATTCATAACAAGATGTACTGTAACTGTTTACCGTCAGGTAGGACGTACACTTCTTTAAACACCTAAAAGTTATAATAAGTAAAAACCATGTACATGTACTAAAGTTAGCTTACGCTTAGCGTAAGGGTGGGTTCTGTTTTTTACAGTAAGAGAATTTAAAATTTTATGAACACATTTCAATTTGGAACAGACAGGTGGAGGTACTTCCCCGGGCATAACATCATCCATGTTATGGCTGGGGAAGTACCTCTGTCTCATAGACAACCGCATCCAAATAACAACCCCCTACAGGGTTGTTGTGTTCCTGCGTGTGAGTGAGGTCTCCAATAAGCTCCTAAGAAATTGCTGCGTCATCAGCAAAGGTGGCATCGCGCGATTGATACTTAATGTATTGCAACCGTTTATTGGCTACGTTACAGGTGGTGGGCCGAATTAAACCTCTCTCGTTGTATAAAAAATGAGTATTTTGTTCGTAAATTCACATGTTTTACCGGTATATACTGGTATTAACTAGTTTCAATCCATATTCCATACATACATTTTCATAATTAAATTTATAAATTAGTAATGTTTCATAAATTTCAGACCATGGTTGTATACTTATCTTTGTAATTGCAACAAAAAAACGAAGGCCATTGACGTCACTGTTACCGTTTCATAGTGAGACCAATACCGGTTCCGACTCGCTTTCATTGAACTGGCGTCCACAATTTATTCATCAATAATAAGTGCAGACAGCTGGGTCAGGTTGTTTATTTATAACATAACATGTTTTATAGCTACGAGTATATAGTGCAAATAGGGTTCTGTATATAATATAAGAGTCTATTAACCGAATGGTCCGTGGACTAGATTGGTTAAAATCCATGTGCCTTTAAATTTGTGTTATCAGATTTATATTTGTAACTATCACTTGCACGGCGGTGATAGAAAACATCGCAAGCTAAACAAAGTCCAAGAAGTTATATTTCGAAAATTTACCTAAGGTAGTTACAACTTTCCAGTTTATTAGGTAGCTTACCCCGCCAATTCTAACGAAAACTGGATAACGCTTGAAAGAAGTTAGTCTACTGATAAACTGACGTTAAAATAAGTAATCTATCTCTCCAAAATCATAGGTTATGGAGTCAATACACTAAGACGTATTGTGGCGATATCAGTACAATACTTCTAGAATGAATCACTTCTCGATATGGTTATAATATTATCGATTCTCACATTATCATATATGGGTATTATAGCTTCATAGAGAGGGAGAAGTAGGGGGAAGCCGAGGGTAGATGCTAGTGATCTATTAGGAAGTGGCGGGGCAATAACATTTAAATTGAACTACACACTAGAAATGGAGTTTCTCAGGGGAGCATTCTAGGTCCGTTACTGTTCTTAGAATAATTTCAGCTTCACTACATCACAAAGAATTAGAATGCACATTGTATGCTGATGGATGATACATCAGTCCTAGTGACTAGAATCAAAAGGATTGCCACGTGGAGTATAAAAATAAACACTACCGTTAACAATACCTTAAATAAATAAACATTATCTGATAAATTACATTATTGTATAATTGTATTTATCCCGAATAAAATAAAATAACATAAATTACAGAGCGCCATCCAGTCCCATATTAAGCAAAGCTTGTGCTATGAGTATTAGATGACTGATAAACATACGTAAACACTTAAACTAAACACACAATAAAACACTCAGAACAAGACAAATATACATCTTCTATTAACCTTGTGTGGGAATCGAACTCACCAGCCTTGGTGCTAAAGTAGTCATCGCTAGCCATTCCACCACTGAGCTCATCACATAAAAGTTAAATGAAAACATATAAAAAGTAAATTTCATAACAGCAAACTACTGATCATAGAATATGTGAGAGAAAAAAGGAAACTAAACAGTAATAAAATAATAGAATAATAAACAGTAATAAAATAATAGAATAATAAACAGTAGTAAATAGAATAGAATGACACCCAACATTAAGTGTGAAATACCATTTTCACGAAATAAATTGAATAATAGATGCTTCTATAAGTCTCACTTTACCAAGTTGCGTAGTAAAATTGACCCTTTTGCATACATTTTGTGGCATTTAACTTAAGTAGCTGATAGAAGAAAAGTTTATAATGCTTTTCCTCAGTTCTGTTTTTTAATCTGCAGACATAGGGTGGAAATTCATCGTATTTTTACAGAATCAACGTCAATTTCCAAGTAACAACTTAAAATGGTATATAGTATATCCATGCATGTACAATATGAAGGGGAGAATTTTGTAAAGACATGCATCTACTATACGTCTTTACAATGATACAAAATGCTATTAATTTTAATACCAGACGCGTAGATGATATTAATACGCTGTAATTGTAGAATTTTAAAATGTACCCCCAGATAGTTTATAAAATGAAAAAATATAAAAAAAAAATCTTTATAAAATGATTCGAAACTTAATAAATAACTGGAGTTGTAAACCTTTTTACTCAGTAATCATTACTTTTACACAGTAAAAAATCTATAAACGAATTCAGTACGGGAACTGGTATAAAACATTTTATTACCTAGTTGAAATATATTTTAATAAAAAAAATATTGAAATACGAGTATATTTAGATTTTTATTATTTTTTAATTTTGTTTTTTTTTTCAAACAATCAATCGTTTTTATAGTTTTCTGTCTTATTTAGATAAAATTTTATATAGTTGCATGAACGCAAAATGTGCGAAAATTATAGTATTTGTAATTGCATACGACAGTTTTTGCAATAACTGATTGAAAGATGTTGGCTACACCTTCTTACTTCGGAAATTTCCCTACGATACCCATCTAAGGGAAATTTCCGAACTAAGACTCAAGTCTCAGAAGAGCTTCATCATCATCATATAAAATTTCATTTTTTAAAAGATACGGTGTTAAGTCTTAATGTAAATATAACTCACTGTTCCTGTTTCGCTTTCGCTTCTTAAACATTTCTTTATTCTTAGTTTCTACTTCTCTTAAACTTTTAATGCCCAACAAATTAGGATGAAATCTGGCACGGCTATAGAAAATCATAATGGATTAATTATAATAATTAGTTAGACAATGATTAAAGATTGCCTAAATTAAATTTAAAGAAGCAGAAGTGGTTATATGCATCCGCTCAGTACAGGTTCTCCATATTTAGAACATGCTCGCATATGGCCTAATGTCACATGAAGTAGTGAGATTACGCAAAGTTTTTTAATGTGCCGTGCCTAAATTGGCAAAAGGAACACTTATGGCCACATCGGTGTCACAACCCAGAGCTGTACAAGCTAGAAAACTATAATTAGAACACGACCAAATGTTAAAATCTACTGAAAAGTGTAAATTCAAAATTTTAAGGAAGTTCTATGCCATCAAAAGCCTTGTTTTTATATAACGACGGGAGCAATACTAGCATACCGCCCACCTGATGTAAAGCGGTTATCGTAGCCTATGAACGTTTGCAATACTTTAAGTATCTGCCTCTGCTGCTGATACAGAAAGAAGGAGCTTACTGGGGACCTCAGTCACACACAAGAACACAATACATAGTCGTGTTCTTGCGTGTGAGTGAGATCCCCAGTAGTTGTTATTTGGCAGCGGTGTAAAGTAGTGATACTACCCCAAACAGGCGGCTTTGATGCACCCTAACCATACCCTATCTTAAAATCTCCCAGACCAAGACAAACAGACATGTTCATGCACAAAATGTTTGTTTTATGTGGGAATCGAACCTACTCGTACATACGTTGGTGTCAAGGTAGCTTTGCGTCCATTGCGTCACCGAGTTCGTCAAAACGAACCGAAGTCTAAAATCATGAAACAAATTCAGTGGAACTTTACCTATAACAAACTTATATTAGACGAAAAGGGCGCTAGGAGTTCTAAATAAACTCACCATTAACTATATAAAAATATATTATTATTATATACAATATATATATATATATATAAGCAAAGATATCGCTCAATAAAGACGAAAAAAATACCGGTCAAATTAAAGACATCTTCCATTATGAAGATTTTTTTAAATACAATTAAGGTACGCCACAACAAGCGTACGGACTGCCTGATGGTAAGCAGTTATCGTAGCCAATGGCTAAATAAATAGAATAAATAAATAGATGAACTTATTCATGACCAGACCAGATCAGAACTTTTTCATACTGAAGACGTTACTTAAGTACTATACAAGTAACTACACCATCGAGCTCTACATTTCTGGAACGGTCCAAATTAAAATTGTCAGAATTACAGCGAAAAGAACCATGGTATAGTTAAATTAAATAGGACATTATAATCCGTGGAATGGTTATGTACCTCGGGGCCGGCGTATTAGCTAACTATACTAGCGTATAATTAAAAATAATTGTTAACTAATCAGTAATAATTGCGGGTTATTTTCATAATTGCGGCATTTCTACTATTTCATTGAACCGTAGATTATCTGTTAAATGCTCAGATTAATTGTGGTTTGCGATTGCAACTGAGTAGGTAATTAAAAGGACAATTTACTTTCATCAAAAGTATATTGGTATATATATCTATAACGCCAAATCCCTTGCGGGGTATGCAGAGAGAACCGAACGTCACGTGATTCGATCCTTACACACCTCATTCGCTTCTTTAACATTCATTGCTCTTCTCTAAACGCTTGCCGATTTCTAAGGCTCCTGATGTCACCTTCTGATAGAACATGATCAATTTGGTCAAGGTAGTTTTGGTCTTCCTCAGCTCCTACATCATTCAACTTTTGCGTTGTATATCATTGTTATATAAGTATGAGAAAGTCTACTTTGATTAATTGGAAAGTTAATTTAAAATATTTGAGGTGTAGTGTGGTTGTCATAATTTTAAACGCTAGTCTTCCGTCTGACGATAGCCGCTCCATGTTAAAATCAGTATCTTAGCCAAATCCATAGACTTAGGCAGCGAACTCCGCCAGTATTCATGGAGTAGGCAACAATTTGTGATGTCAATTCCAAAACTTCCTACTCCTACAAATTTCTTCTGATTAAATTCGTTGTGAGTTCCAAGGCAGCTGTAGTTTAACCCCCGGGACGGCAGTGAACTTCACTGTTCATTGCCTTTTTGTTGGTCGCCACTGTTAATTCTGGGTATGAGTGTGGGCCTGTCCCGTTAAAAAAAAAAATAAAAAAGATGACGTTTACGAGTTTGGCAGGTTTGATAGAGATAGTATAATAAAAAACTGGAAGGATGTTCTTCAGGAGTGCTACATTTTTCCTTGTGCGTGTTGTACTTGTTCTTTTAAGATTGAATACGTATAGATTCAGATAAAATGAATTAGGTACGATATTATTTAATCTCCGTGGCTTTTTTATTACTCGTAAAGATATTGAAACGCAAAAAGATTGTAGTTTTGACACGAAATTTGCCATAAAACGGCATATTTAGTACTTTTCGCTTACAATATTTTTTATATTCATGAGATTTAAAAAATCCTTTTTTTATACTCTTACAATATATTTATGAGTTGTAAAAAGAAGATTTTATTTACTTAAAATGAAAATAGGGTAGTCAAACTTCACGTTGTAAGAATGAAATTTTTGAGATCTTGATGAATCATTTTCAGTACTGGACAGTTTACAACTTTACCATAACACTATGTGGAGAATGACAGAATTTTGAAAATCATAGGTACATATGTTCTATCGCGCGCCAAATCCCTTGCGGGGTAGGCAGAGAGAACCGCGCGCCACGTGACTCGATCTTTACACACCTCATTCGCTTCTTTAACATTCATTGCTCTTATCATGCACGATCGCCGGTTTCTAAGGCTCCTGACATCATCTCATAGAATACGACCAATTTAGGTAAGTCTTGACCTAACTCGGCTCCTACATCTTTCTACTTTTGCGTTGTCTGCTTCTGCTTCGTCATTCTTCCATCCTGCATTCTACATAATATTGATACTCATAAAGTAACAAGTATCTATAGTTACTTATGTGTTGTTTTGTCCTTGCATGAAACATAACCTAATATTGTGCATCGTAAAGACGACAGTAAAACAGTTAATATATGCCAATTTTATTATTTACATTGTAGCAACAATGTCGATTTTATAACTAAAATCAAAAATCATATCACTCAGTATCTTTGTTTTATATAAACACACAGACATAACACATCAATTTGTATCACTAGCGCCAGCGTTATTCTCAAACTTCCAATCTTATAACTGTCAAGCATTTTCCCTACGGGAAGGGACTTTTTGATTTCAAAAGTAATTGCTGGGCCAAAGTAAAATACCTTACCTTGCCACATATAGAAGCTAATAGGTGATTAACAGCCCCGCACAAGATCTTTTGAATTTCATTTCTGCCCTGGAGATAGGCATCTTTTCTACCAAGATCGATCGATAATCATAGGTCAATTACTATTACCATATTCGATTTCGAGCTCGGTGACGCAGTGGTGAAACGCGTTTCGGTTATTGAGCTTATCATAGTTTGATGCAAAGTCAGTCGTAGCTGCATAGATACAGCGCATATTCAGGAGCTCAAAAGGCGCTACTCCATTGCTGCACGCAGAGGCTACGGCCTTATAGATCATAACCTAACCACGCATTCGTACGTAGCGTGTTCGTGGGTTACAGTGAATAGTATCACATACATTTTCATACAAATCAAAGTAAGTTTATGACCGTAGCGTGACTGTACGCAGCAATTAAAGATTTGGCTCATTCGCATGAACCGAATAGTAACTAGCGTAGATTTATTAGGCTGCGGTTTTCTTTAAGTAGTGGTACATGCCAGTTGGGCTTTTTCAATGGAAAAGTTTCTCTTTGACCCAATCATCTGCTAGTAACTAGTTCGATTATGTGAACATGCGAAAGTGAGGTTCATATGACCTGGTGTCATAGATACTGGGGAATAACTTCCACGTGCCTATTCCTCACCATTCTCGGCCACAAATCGAACATCAGTTGCAGTTAACTTACTGTTGAATATATTCTCGTGAAGATATGCCTTCTGCGCTTTATTTTATTTGCATTAATAAATGTCAATCTGAGTAAGTGTGATACATTATTTTTATTTTATCTCTTTAGCATAACACCATTTTTAAGGTTCCGCATTAAACGATAAAAACCCTTACAGCATTAGTCATTCGTTTATTAGTCCGTTTATCTATTATAGATACCTCTTGTCTCGAAGGTTTGTAAAATTGTATCTGTAAATAATGTTGTATATGCTGTATTTATAATCGGTATTCCCAGTTTTTAGTAATCATCAATATCCTTTGCGTAAAATATACAATCGCCGGGGGGATTTAGCCTCCGCTGCGTAGTGCTAAAAATACTTTCGAAATAGAAGAAAAATAAAATTTGTTTATTATTAATAAAACATTTTCTAGAATCTATTTAATATTCTTCACAAACAAACTTAGTTTTGCCGGCTAAGGAATGTACACACGACGACATACCAAGCCTATACAAGATGATGCTTCAAGCTATACTCACAACAACTCCTTAAGAGCTCACTGGCAACCTCATTCATACACAAGAACACAACAACCCTCTGGGGAGTTGTTATTTGGCTGCCGTTTTCTGTGAGATGGAGGTACTTCCCCAGACTT
Organism: Pyralis farinalis; assembly: GCA_947507595.1. Taxonomy (NCBI): domain Eukaryota; kingdom Metazoa; phylum Arthropoda; class Insecta; order Lepidoptera; family Pyralidae; genus Pyralis; species Pyralis farinalis. The sequence goes on along the minus strand of OX382258.1, from coordinate 8,321,367 downwards.
AGCTTTGATGAGCACTACTTCTCTTAAAATCATCCAGACCAAGACATATACATGTTCATGCACACAAATGTTTGTACTGTGTAGGAATCGAACTCACGAGCGTTGGTGTCAATGTAGCGTCACTAACGACTGCCCCACCGAGCTCGTCACCGTCCGTTCAATTGTCCATCGTTTAAATCAGGAACCGTATACAGCCACCACCGTTGCTACTCCAGCTGCCCAGTCGTCTCTACGACACGTATTTCGCCTCTCCACGAGACATCATCAAGCTGTAGATGCGAATCAAAAACACACCCTTCGAATATGTAACCTTAACCAGGTTAGAATGCGCAAGCTTGCATTGCCAGAGAGACACCTGGCTCGTCAATCATATAACAATTAATTTTTTTTTTATTTGTCGGCCATTTTGACCATGTTCCTTAAGAGATAGGAACGGTGTTCTTGAACATTCCTATTCTACTTTTTTATGCTGAATCCGAATCTGAAGTCAAAATTCGAATATTCGAAAAAATGGCACACACAGACAAACATATACAATTCATATAGGAACGGTGTTCCTGAATATACACTTCGAATATGTAACCTTGAAAAGGAAAATGCAGATTGAAACTCACATCTGTTAAACCTATCTTACCAAAGACTATCCTCTTAAATGCGGGATGAGATATCAAGAGAAATGTTATCATTGAAACATGAAGACTTCCTACGAAGATGATAACTATACTTGATCACTCGTAATTAGCGAGCTATCTTATTACTTACACCAGAGACTATATTTTATCTGAACAAGGAAATAGCTTCAAATGGCCACCATCCGGCAATAACTTTGAATAGCTTTGAATAATAATGCTTCCGTGTAAAAAGTATGGTCGCGGAAAGACATGTACTTAGTAAGCAAAGTAAACTTAGTTGTCTTTCACTGTCGTCTGTATAGCCAAAGCGAGATTTTTAAGAAAGGTAGGGCATATCAAAACAGTCCGTCTGGAGAAGCAAATAACAACTCGCTAGAGGATTGTTGTGTTCCTACGTGTGAGTCAGGTCGCCAGCAAGCTCCTAAGGAGTTGCTGTGTAGGCAGCAGAGGCATCACGCGAGTGGTACTTAATATATTACAAGCGTTAATAGGCTACGGTAACTGCTTTACATCAGGTACTTTACATATGCTTGTATGTCTACTGATGTTGTATAAAAAGAAACTGCCCGTATAACACTGTTCTGATTAGAAAAAAAAACTTCGGCGACAGGAATAGGTAACTGTTATATTTAATAAGTAAAAGCCTAAACAGGGTTTTACTTATTAAATATAATATAATAGACTAAATACCATACATACTATAAAACAACTTCACAAAAGACTGCAGTCAAATTGTAATTTATTTTTATGTTTTTGTGAGTACATAAGGCCAATAGAACTGAGTGAGTTGATCCAAATCGAGTCTATCAAGGCACAAATCTGCGCGTGCACAGCTAAAACACTTTTTGTAGCTACACGATTCCAGATATACCTTTACCATCGCTAACAGCATAGAAATATCGGGTGTCATCAGATCTCCAGCGATGTTCATTTCCGGTGGATAACGTCATGCTGGCGTCTGAGAAACTTGGGTGCCTTCAATGGAGTGAAGCAGTACTCGGGGCAAAAAGTTATACTAACAACAGACCGTACATCGAGTACTGTAGTCACTTTGGAGAAGGGGCACGTGGATATCAGCTTAGTTCTTTCGATTCAGAGACCAGGGTGAGAATTGTTGCCCCAAGCTTACTTACGGTACATCCTTATATCCATGAACAGATTGTGCTTCCCTTTGAGAGTTCTACCGATTGTACAATGGGTTGTGTTCTGAATTCTTCGATATAATACCCACTGCTTTCTTTTTCAACCGCACCGCTCGTCATTGGCAGGATATTCAGGCTCACACACTGCATGGATCACGCTTTTTAGGGTTCCGTACCCAAAGGGTAAAACGGAACCCTATTACTGAGGCTCCGCTGTCCATCCGTCTGTCACCAGGCTGTATCTCATGAACCGTGATAGTTAGACAGTTGAAATTTTCACAGATGATGTATTTCTGTTGCCGCTATAACAACAAATACTAGAAAATAGAATAACATAAATATTTAAGGTGGCTCGCATACAACAAACGTGATTTTTTTGCACGTTTTTGCTCAATATTGATAACGGCAACAGGTAGACGCTTGAAATATTCACAGAATATTTAGTTATATATTCACTTTAAGAATAAATAATGAAATTAAAATAAAACAAATATTTAAGGGGGGCTCCCATACAACAAACGTGATTTTTTTGCCGTTTTTATAGATAGTGGTACGGAACCCTTCTTGCGCGAGCCCGACTCGCACTTGGCCGATTTTTTGTATACAACGTCGGATGACATACAAGCATATGGCTCACCTGATGTAAAGCGATTACCGTAGCATATGAGCGCTTGTAATACATTAAGTATCACTCGCGCTATGCCTTCTTTGCTACTCGTATTAACACAGTAACTCCTTAGGAGCATACTGGTGTCCTCACTCACACGCAGGAACACAACAACCCGCTAGGTAGTCGTTATTTTGGCTGCGGTTTTCTGTAAGATGGAGGTACTTCCCCAGACGGGCTGCTTTCATGCGCCCTACCTCTCTTAAAACTCTCTTTGATGCGGCTTACCTTTCCCTCGGAAAATATAAAACGATATTTCCAATGGGTTCTCGCGGGCAGTTAGATACAGTCTAACATTTTTAAATGAAAATCTTATTGTATGTATTATTTTTTCTACAATATACTTCTTCTTCTTTATAGCGTTACCCGTTTCCCAATCCATTAGATTAGGTGAGGACTGCCTAAGCCTGAGGTTTTGGCGAAGATACTGATTTATACACGGAGCAACTGTCATTAGACCTCCTCAACCTAGAGGGTGAACCAGATCTTTCTTAGGTCAGATCACACATCTTTCGAAATATAATTTCTTGGACATGTGGGTTTCCTCACGATGTTTTTCCTTCACGGCCGAGCAAGTGATAATTACAAATACATAAAACCGAAAGCACGAATTTAGTACATGCCAGCATTCGAATTGAGAACCAGTTGATCACTAGGCCAATATACTAACCCCAAAAAATTCAAAGCAGGCTCATTGGCAGAGCTGCGATAGCCAGCGGAGCCACATTACCCTCAAAATTGCCGTTTGGGGTAGACTGATGTCATCCAGCTAGCGTTTAGACGGTAATAGTGAGAAACTCCAAAATCGGCACACTAATAGCTAACATATTGTAGTTTTGTATCCTTTAATTTGAAATTTAAATGTTCGTTGGTGAGGAAGAACGGTCCAAAATCGTTCCAATTAGAAAAAAAAACATATGGGAAAACGTATGGCCGGCCACTCTGCAGTGCAGAGTCTGCACTGCACTCCCATCAACAAAAAAAGTAACAGCACTCGTCGTTAGATGTCGTACAGGGTTCCATAATTTTTAAAAAAATTAAAAAATTAAAAATAAAATATTTAAATATTTTTTAAATTTAAAAAATATCAGCTCTGCCTACACAGCTTGCTGTTATTTACTAGTCTAGATTAAATGCTCGTGCACAGCAAATTAACAATAAACGCTTTTAAAGGCGAAATTTCATAATTAACACGACATCTGCCGTGCTCTCAAATAGTATGCGTAAATTAAGGAACGGGTCTTAACTGAAAGGTCAAATATTAACTGGGCAGATGATGTCTGATGGTTCCGTTATGCCTTTATCTTATGCAGTTAAGGCGATATAGGCATAATTACGTTGATAAGTTCATGTATTTTGGGATAAAAGTGTTTGTGTCAGCTTTAGAGTCAAATTTAACCTCACCCGCTCGTGGTGCACCTTGCTTATAAACATACGAGGCTCTAGCGAAAGAGATGTAGGCGCATCAATGTTCCCTTTCTCTTTTAACCTACTTCTCTTGGCTAGACGGTTTCGGAGGTATCCGTGAATGCATATTATGAGAAACCTCTCCATGCTCCCTCCATAGGTTCCTTCAAACTGCGAGTCAAAACGTTTTTTGACTGGTGAATCGTGAGCCTTAGAATGTATCTCATGTTTGTTTGTTTTTAGATTGCTTATTAATTGTATGTATAATTTGTTATTTATTTTTCATCTTTATATGTTGCTTTGTTTGTTTATCAATTCGTAATATGTATTAGGTAAATCTTATGTATTGTATTACATTTATGAAACTTATAACATTGTTGTAGTGAATTCGTGTACGTTTGTTATCTGGCCCATGTATATTATTCTGAATAGCCTAGGTAAGTCGGATCTCTTTTAGGGATAAGTCCGCCTTTGTAACACTAGATTTAATTTTAATTTATTTTTAATACATCGTACAATAAAGATATTACAACAACAACAACCTCTTTATTTTTGGAGTCGGTTAAAGGCAGGAAGTCTATAATACATTGCACGTTTTTCAATCTCTTTTTGTCTTTTGTTCCTAAATTCATTCAGTATTGAGTCATTGGATAATGGTAACGTATTGTGCCAGTAAACTTAGCGACCTGCTTTTTTGGTCCCTCCCGTGCCGTCCCCGAGCCGTGGGTCGACTGAATGTCAACTTTTATTGCTATTATTGACATTTGCAACGTGTGGAACAAGATTTTTTTTTTTACTTATTTAGTTTGCACCCGATTGTGAGACACGAAAGGCAGGTAATGTTTTTCTCACATAATACATCATCTATTGATATTTTGTTTGTACGTCGGGAGGGATACAAACATATGGTTTTAGAAATAAATAAATAAATGGTACTCCCGGTGTAAAGCGGTTACTGTAGCCTATAAACGATTGGAGAGCGTTTTTTATACCACTTACCGCAGCCTATGGACATTTGTACCACCAGAGGTGACACTCTTGCGTTCCCGACCCAAAGAGTCTATAGTGTATAGAGACCCTAAGAGTGATACGTTAAGTATCACTAGCGCGATGCCACTTCTGCTGCTAACACAGCAACTCCATAGGAGGTTACTAGTGATCTCACTTACGTGCAGGATCACAACAACCCTCCCGTGAATTGTTATTTGGTTGCGGTCTTCTCAAGACAGGCTGTATTAGTACGCCCTACCTCTTTCAAAAACACTAGTTAACTAATAGACTTAGTCTTCGACAAGACAAAACAATTTAAACTATATGGACCTACTGTGCAGTATAGAGTAAGTTCCTATATATACCTTCTAGTTTTATAATGATACCAGTTCAATAATTAAATAACAAAAAAATATTTTCCACACAAGCGTATGGCAAACATGTTTATAGTTTTATTTTATCTACATTTTTTTTCTATTAGGTATATATTCTGTAAGGGTCACGCGGGGTGAGCACTTTTTGTCTAAGCAAGAATTTATTACTGTAACTATATATTGGTCTAATAATTATGTTATCGTAATTTGCTCACCATCGGCATCAAAGCCAACCTCATATACGTAATGCACCCTGTCAAAGAAAAAATCACGCTTTGGCTAAAAGGGACTGGGGACGTACTTCCTTATCTGTATTGTATCCTTCAAAAGACTACATCCAAATAACAATTTAATGGATTGATTTTGTTGGTATTATTGAGCTGATATGACAATAATAGAATGTAGACATAGGATCTCCTCAATGGTTCCAAATAGTTTGGATTGGTTTGTCTCGTCTAAGATTAAGTGAATGTGATAGAGTTTTTAAAAGAGGTAGCTCTATCAAAGTAAATTTATAATAATTTCCCGACTTGGGAAGTACCTCCACCTCATAGAAAACCGTAGCCAAATAACAGCCAATAGCTCCTTGGAGGGTTGTGTTTCTGCGAGTGAATGACGTTACCTGTACAGTTTTGTGGAGCTGCTGCTAATCACGAGGTCAAAACGCGCAATACTACCCATAACGCAAGTCACAGTCAACTGTAATCGCTAAGGCGGGTCGTACACTTGTTTTGCACCCTGCGTAGTATAAAAAGCTTGAGCAGTCATAACCCAGTGGATAAGGAACCGGCCTATTGAGTAACAGGTTCGAATCCTGCCACGTACCAGTAAATTTGTGTTCTCGGATTTATGTACATATTCGTAATTATCACTTGCTCGGCGGTGATGGAAAACATCGCGAAGAAAGCCGCTCGTCCAAAGAATTATATTTCGATAGACGTGGGACCTAACCTAAGGAAGGTCTGGTATTTCCCTTTGGGTTGTGGAGGTCGGACAGTAGTCGTTCCATGTGAAAGTAGGTTTAGGAAGCGGACCCCGCCGATCCTAATAGATTAGGAAACGGAAGACGCTAGGAAAAATAAATAGTATAAAAAGCATGCTTTAGAGTTTAGACCACACGACTGAAGTAAAACTTCATTAGCTCCATAGTGTGATACAGACAATAGGCCTGTACTTACCTTACATATACGAAACTTAACTCGCTATGAGAGAAAGCGAGAAAGAAAACGTGTGCTCGCACCTCTCTCTCTTGCCTCTACAGTAATATACGAAACGTAACTCGCTCTCTTTGCTTCACTAACTTATATCTCCCTCTCAACTTCCGTTAGCCTCGTCCGATCACACTTTTCGTAACGCTCTCGTCACGCATTCACCAGCTTACTCCCTAAGTCAAGCGTGCGTAAAGAAGTTTTACTTCAAAAATGTAATCTCTGAATGTTGGGAAAGAGCTTCACAATATAGGTTTTAGTCCACAAAATGAGTTATCGCTGCCAGAGTTAGCTAGAAAACTCTCCCCATAAGTATGGTGGCCGTTATTTGTTCCCAGGCTATGGCAAGACACCATCCACCCCACATAATTAAATTACATACACGAGTGAGTTCGATCACGTGACCGCTTTCTATCGTACTTGGATCTTACATGTTTACTAGTTACCTGCCCCGGCTTCGTGGCTGGTAGACAGTTAAAAAAAAGTACTTCAATTGGACAAATTGAATAGAACAACAATTCCTTATGAAGCTATTTAATTGAATAAGCTATCATATTTCGACGAGCTCGATGACGCAGCGGTGAAACGCGCTGTTAGGTTACTTTGACACCAACGCTCGCGGGTTCGATTTCCAAACAGTACAAACATTTGTGTGCATGAACATGCCTGTTAGTCTTGGTCTGGATGTTTTTAAGAGAGATAGGGCGCACTAAAACAGCCCGTCTGGGGTAGCACCTCCATCTCACAGAAAACCGCAGACAAATAACAACTCCCTAGAGGGTTGTTGTGTTCCTGCGTGTGTTTGAGTTCCTGTGTTAGCAAAAGAGGTGGCATCGCGCGAATGACACTTAATGTATTGCAAGCGTTTATAGGCTACGGTAACCGCTTTACATCAGGTGGGTTGTGTACTTGTATGCCTACCGAAGTTGTATAAAAAAAACATATCCTAGATTTTTATGTTTAATCTATCTATAACTTCACGCCAGATTCCTTGGAGAGTAAGCAGAGAGAATCGAGCACCACATGACTCGGTCCTTGTCACCTCATTAGTTTCTCTAATATTATAATAGCTCTTGTTACGCACGCTCGCCGGTTTCTAGGGCTCCTGACTGCACCTTCTGATAAAACACGATCAAATATACAATGAACAAATATATATATATACACATATGTATAACTTCACGCTAAATTCCTTGCGGAGTAGGCAGAGAGAACCGAGCGCCATATGACGCGGTCCTTATACACCTCACTCGCTTCTTTAATATTAATAGCTCTTCTCACGCACGCTCGATTTCTGACGTCACATTCTGATAAAACAAGACCAATTTGGTCATGGTAGGTGAGTCTTGGTCTTTCTCAGATCCTACGTCCGAACCAACGAAGCATGACTTTTCTTATCTTAACACAGGCACTCTCTTTCAGATCAACTCTCTTATATCACGATTGCGCACACGGTCAGCAAGCTTTACGCCACAAATTTTGCACAGTGCTCGCATCTCGACCGCATTTATTTCGTGATCTCTCTGCTATTCGCTATGCTATTCCACGTACGGTTTACATTTAAATATGCAATATGCATAAATATATGTGGATATACGTCTTTCTCTCGAGAGAGAGCTTGTTAGCGTCGTTGCGTGTGTCATTTTAACCAAAGACTCTATCTCCAAATCTATCTCTAGTTTCTCCGTGCTTCGGATGGCACGTTAAGCCGTCGGTCCCGACTGTTGTCGATAGATCACAGTCGTTAAGCTAAGTCAGCGGCCCTCGGGGGCTTGAAAACACTGGCCTCCGCCAATCCGCAATTTGAGCAGCGCGGTGGAGTATGCTCTAAACCCCTTCGGTAAACTACGAGTACCTACCCTTACCCAATACTGTGAAGAACGTAAACACATATAATATTTATTGCTTTCGCCATTAAGTCCATATTTACGTGCGTCTAAACTCAACATTCCCGGCGTACCTAATCGATAGTGGAATCACGCGATTTGCCTGCATTGCCGTCTAGGTATAAAAAATAGGAATTAACTGGAATTACCAAATTGCTGTGCACCGGTATGTACTGTGTAGTCACGTGATAGAATTGTTATTTGAGAAAATGGCGCCTTTATTTTGAAAGGACCGCATTATATACCATGACGATTTTTTAACTTAGTCATCATATAGACCAGTGGCTAACAATGGCTACTTTAATTCTAAGAGTTCGATTTCGGTCCGGGACAAATATTTGTGTGCATAAGTATATGTCATTGTCTTGGTTTCGTTATTCTGTTTAATATGTATTGTAAGTATATAGGTAATCTATCAATACTAATATATAAAAAGGAAGAGTTTGTATGTTTGAACGTGTTAATCTCTGAATCTACAAGTCGGATTATTTAAATTATTTTTGCATTCGATAGCCCAATTCTTGTATATTTTCACGCCAGGCCCCTTGCGGGGTAGGCAGAGAGAACCGAGCGCTATAAGACGCGGTCCTTACATGTCCTTACTGTAACATTCATAGCTGTCGTCGTCGTCATTCTTTCGTCCCGCATTCTTTCTACATGTCCGAACCAACGAAGCATGCCTTTTCTTATCTTAACACCGACACTCTCTTTCAGACAAACTCTTTCTCTCACGTCTTCATTACGAACGCGGTCAGCAAGCGTTATGCCACAAATTTTGGACGCTGAGTACTTTGTTAGATATTAAAAAAATATGGTTTACTCAGAAATCGATACAAATGAGAAATCGATTATGTTCCATGGATCCAAGGGACCACTGAGAAATTTTGTAAACAAATCAATTACAAAAAGATACAAAATAAAGGTTCAAAAGAATAGATTATTTTGTTAGATATATGTATTTATTTTCTCTAAATATACGTAATTACAGCAACGTCGTTTTATAGCCGATTCTTTAGAACTCGAACTTTATGCCATAATAGCCTCCGATCGAAAAGTACGTCGCGTGTATTGCCAGCTCCGCTACTATTTCACAGCATTTCCTCAGCAGTTTACTCACTCCCTGTATTCCGACACAACAACCGTCTAGGGGGTTAGTATTTGGCTGCGGTTTTCACTGAGTAACTTCTCCAGTCAGGTCTAAAGAGGTGTAGGGTGGATCAAAGCAGCCTGAGCCTATTTGTCACCATCAGGGTTCACCACATACCGAGTGAGGTTACTTTTGCTTTAAGATTCTATTGAATTACTTCTATAAGTAATTGTTGTATTTTACATTTCGTTACCGATTATTAAAACATAACAGCAATTTAAGAGAAGTAGAGCGCATCAAAGCAGGCGGGACGTATGCTTGTATGTCTCCCGACGTTGTATATAAAATGCAGCCTAAATAGTCATATAGTTCCTTAAATCTGAGCACTAATCACTCACACAATACAATAGAATAACAATAAGTAGAAAGGCGACGCAATTTAACCCACTGTGCCGATAAACTTCTTTCATAACAAAGGGATGAGGACAATTTGCGTGACCCCCTTACGGATCACAAATCCACCTCGTTTTTAACCTAAATAGAAATTGGTGGTTGCCGTGATTTCCAACACGCAACACTCACCTTAGGAGCTCAGGAAGTGTTTGAAAGTCGTGATTAATAACTCGGTTTAATAAAAAATAGTATACTTTCTTTGCCTTGAAAATGGTTATTAATTATCCCCGTAGTGGGTGTATTATTTATGCTGTAGCTATTCCCATACAAAGGAGTTGCTCTAAGGAACTAATCCGCTTTAATAACATATCATGTTAAATTAACAACAACGTTTTAACATAATAATTAAATTAGCATGTTGTTAACATATTAATAATTGTTGTTAATTTTTTTTTTAATATTAACACTCTTTTGTTAGATCGATCTGCACCTATGTCTATCTAAGGTCCACGATGGTATTGTTGCGCGCGTTATTGTAATTGAACAGGCAAGTTAAACAAAATCAGGTTTGTCTATATGGAGATATTCCCAGCTTCGGAGGATACGTTAAGTTGTCGGCCCCGGCTATTGTCGATAGATGAAAATCGTTAATGTCCCAGAATTTCATGACGAAATAAATAAATAATATAATTCTCTTACCGAAACAGGTTGCCTTGTTCGTTAATGTTCGTATTCTTAGAAGAAAGACACCGATCATAATATTAGGTGTATCTTATTAAAGATAAAGTGTAAGGCTATAGAACTATATAACTATACTAGCTGTGCCCGCGACTTCGTCCGCGCGGAATAGTTGTTTTTTATTATTTATTTATATTAATAAAAATAAATAAAATTTCTAAAATAAAGGTAGCCTAAGTTACTCCTTATTACATCAGCTATCTGCCAGTGAAAGTCCCGCCAAAATCGGTCCAGCCGTTTCAGAGATTAGCCGAAACAAACAGACAGATGGACAGACAGACAAAAATTGAAAAAATATTCATTTTGGTATATGTACCGTGTATCCATATGCATTTAATAAAAAGCGGTTATTTTAATATTACAAACAGACACTCCAATTTTATTTATCTGTATAGATTAGGTGTATTCATATTAAGTATATAATATAATTTTGTAAAAAAAACTAATTTAAACTAATACCTAGGAATTTATTCTCTGTGCTTGTATTTAAATAAATATGAAATACATATTCCTGCACTTAATTTATTCCGTTTTAAGTATTAAACAAGCTGAAATTAATATGGTACTTTTTCTATTCATTACAAATAATTCCTTGAAATTGTCTGCATACAAATGAGTGGCGGTAATAATAGGCAGGATATGAAAATTGAATGCATGAGAATCCTTTGTCAGGTCTTTATAGCTGTCCAATGCCCTTTGACTATACTAGAGTCTATTTATAACGTGTAAGACTAAACACGCAAAATAGATTGTATTTAGTTTTGCTAATGAAGTTATAGCTTAAAGAACATATACTATATTTCATTTTAGTGTGTCAATGCGTCTCTGTAGTAGATTCGATAACGATTTTTATCATTTTATATAAAGCCGGAAAAATAAATATTTATTGGGCGCAACCGAATCGAGAAAAAAAGAACATTCTATGTTTTAGGCTAAGGCATCAGTGGCTACTAAACGTTAGTATATATGCTAATATATAAATCCGAATAGTTTGTTTCATTGTTGGAATGCGTTGATCTCTACTAGGATTTGAAACAATCGTTTTGTATTTGATAGCCCAAATCTTGTGGTAGATTATAGGCTGTTCAATATCACGAGCCGAGAAAAACAATGAAAGTAAGAAAATGCGGTTCCCGCGGTTTACCGGATTACACGCAAATGAAGTTGGTAGTGCAGTTAGTGTATTTATAATGGAGTAAGTAAATGCAGTGCCCGGCTTATAGGTACACGTATTTATAATAGCTATATGAAAATACTTGTATGCTTAACCAGTACATGAAAGGGATTGATTCATGTCATAAGTGTCTGTACATGTAAATCGTGAAATACAAGTCACGACATTACTAAATTATCTGTTACAAATAATAGCAATGGGCTCAGTATCAAATACAGTATCTAATTATACTACAGAAATAGATATTTATACCGTTTTTTATATAGTATTGTATTGTACGTTTATTCTAAGACGATGTTAGTCAAGTCATAGTAATTAGTACAGGTTAGCCCAGACCATGCAGACCTCAAATGACATAAAAATCATTATAACTGACTACATTGCGTATTTTCGTTGGTCAAAATACTGGGATCGTTCAACCAAAATGGTATTAAATACAGTATGTATATATGTATGTATGTATATCTTTATGCCAGGTCCCTTGCGGGGCAAGCAGAGAGAATCGAGCTCCATAAGAAGTAAAGTAAGTAAGAGTGAAGTATGTAAGGACGCCATAAGCGGTCTTTACATACTTCACTCGCTTCTGTAACATTCATAGCTCTTTTCATGCACGCTCGCCGGTTCCTGGGGCTCCTGACATCACCTTCTGATAAAACACGATCAATATGGTCATGGTAGGTTAGTCTCGGTCTTCTTCGGCTCCTACATCCTTCCACTTTTGCATTGTATATCTGTTTCGTCATCCTTTCGTCCCGCATTCTTTCTACATAAGTAAATAAAGTTGACTTAGAGTTTTAAATGTATAAAACGGTATAAATATCTATTTTTGTTGTATAATTAGATAATAATACAGTAACATCGTTAATCCCACTCTTTCCATTACGATTTGTAGTTCGGCGTACAGGGTAGACAGACCGGGCGTCCACAGCATGCATCTTCGAGTAGCATACCCACAAATCAATATACTCGTACCACTTAACTGTACATACCTCATAAAATTGTTTTAGCAAGTGTTTTAGCACCTAAATATTTCCATTCGATGTTACTGGGAGAATTTCAATAGGGAAATATTTTAAACAATAATTTGTTAAGTATCCCGAGAAGTGTTGTTCCGCGAAATAGTCAATAAGAAATGGGCCCCAACCCGTAGTCGTGAATTGAGTTACTACGTAATATCGATGATGTCATCGGCTCTAAATGGGATACTTCCTCTATCAGCAAAACATACCACACATTCCACGAAAAATGTGCGAAGAATAGGTAAGCATAAATTTGGTCTTTCGGAGTATAGCCAAGTGTTCCTTGCGAAGAGATAGGTAAATCGCTTTGATATACATAGTAGGAAAACTGTACTGCATACGTCGTCATCATGTCGTACACTATTAGGGTTCCGTACCCAAAGGGTAAAACGGAACCCTATTACTGAGGCTCCGCTGTCCGTCCGTCCGTCCGTCCGTCCGTCCGTCCATCCGTCCGTCCGTCCATCTGTCACCAGGCTGTATCTCATGAACCGTGATAGTTAGACAGTTGAAATTTTCACAGATGATGCATTTCTGTTGCCGCTATAACAACAAATACTAAAAAATAGAATAAAATAAATATTTAAGGGGGCTCCCATACAACAAACGTGATTTTTTTTGCCGTTTTATAGATAATGGTACGGAACCCTTCGTGCGCGAGTCCGACTCGCACTTGGCCGATTTTTATCTTATACTGCGACCACAAGCCGCCAGAAAAGCGACGGGGTTATGACAATAAAAACCGTCCATTAATGGGAAGGCCTATGTTCAGTTAAAGAAGTATATGTTCCGACGTTGTATAAAAAAAAACAAACCCAAATTCAGAAAATATTTTTTGTTTGTGTATATAAATCGCAAATATTGGAATTCACGAAGTGAATCATATTCACAGTCAGAAGAATCAATCTTCGCACGTGATAAACCCTTCGAAAAGCCAATAAAACTTTGGTGAAAGAGAGAGGCAAAGCACAGCGATAGCTGCTCCGCCAAGTTATGTCGGTTCTCACATTTTTCCATTTGCTGTGGCATTTTTGCTGTCGCCTATAAACAGTTCAAGTAAAAATACCTTGGAACAAAGTAATTATTCCAGCTTTGATTCCAAAAATAAAGAAACCTTTATGTCTACGCGAGTAAATGTTCAACACAAAATGGACGTTATCGTTTATTTTTTTATAGCGTTACCATGGCAACGGGGGTAACAGCAAACACCCACGTCTGCCACTGAAATGTAAATTTTATTGAACTTGTTTAAGGTTCAGATTGTGAAGGTTATAATTTTGTAGTGGGTATAATTGTTCGGAATATTTTAAGCATTTGAACTGTCGTGGTTGACACGGCACGTGAATGAATGGCGAAGATAACATAATTAGGAATAATAGTGTCATAATTATTTCATATGCTCGATGATGTCATTGCGCGTGTAATTCTAACCAAACACGCAGGTTAAGTAACCTCGACTCCAGCCTGTCTATGGATAGGTTTATTTATCTCCAGTTTCTCCGTGCTTCGGAAGGCATATTTAACCGTCGGCCCCGGCTGTTGTAGATAGATGACAGTCGTTAAGCTAAGTCAGTAAACCCCAAGCCGGAAAACAGTCCGCATTTGAGCAGTGTGGTGGAGTATGCTCTAAACCCCTTTGGTTGAAGGGAGACCCGTATCCCTGCAGTGGGATGAGTTTGAGGGTTAATGTGGATTGATGTGGAATTCTTTCATAATATTTGACAAATTCGCTTCTCTAACATTTAATTTTCTTTACTAGATTTTATTTAGGCGGTCCATTCGTTTGTTCGTCCGTCGAGCCTTTAGAGTTTTTGCACAGCGATTGGCATTTAAATATGCAAAGACAAAATGTTAAGTGCCTTTTCTCCTCTGATTGTCAATTCATAGCTCTTTTCATGGATACTCACCGGTTCCTAAGGCTCCTGACATATCCTTCTTATAAATCCCGGAGGTGATTAGCAAGTCTTGGCCATCCTCTGCTCCTACATCCTTCCACTTTCGGATTGTGACGAGCTCGGTAGCGCAGTGGCTAACAACGCTACCTATGTGGATGTTAAATGATAGAGGGTCGGCAACGTACGAGTGACATCCCTGGTGTTGCAAATGTCCATAGGCTACGGTGACTGTTTACCATCAGGCAGGCCGTATGCTTGATTGCCACTTTAGTAAAAAAATATAATTTCTTGTATGGAAGGGTTTCCTCACGATATTTTCACCGTCCAGCAAGTGGCAGCAAGGGACCGTAGGTAACAAACTGGTTATCCACTAAGCTGTCACTGCTAAACCGAAACCGTGGTTAGTAGCAATATATATATATTAGTTTTACTAACGTAACCTAAGGATAACATCTTATGGCGCTCGGTTCTGTTTGTCTACCCCGCAAGGGACATGACGTGAAAATATACATATACCTATACAGTTTAACGTAAATCGTCAAGTCATGAACGCACAATAGCATCTGGTTCTATAAAGGGCCTGACACCGTTTATTCTCATTATCGTGAAAGCGTGAGGTAGCAGGTTCGATTTAGTGGGAGGGTTGACAATAAATCGATTGCGGTGATGTGTTCAATGGGGGTTGAAATTGAGGTGGTATGTGGTATGAAACCGCCCCGCTTGCGTTTCTTAATGTGTTAGTTTCGGAAGAATTTATGTTTTTGAAAATGTATCTCAACTTTTACTTATATTAGAACTTGCAATTTCATGTAACCTGCTTTGTGTGCTTCCGCCACCAATAAGTTCATTCGGCCTAGCGCCGGCCGGCACCCACCCACTACCGTTAGTATATGCAACATGCCGACGCTGCCATGGCTGCTCCGGTAGTCTCTGCCTCGGCTGCTGTGGTCGTCCGCCATCTGGAACAGAATTAATTGGTGGCGGAAGCACACAAAGCAGGTTGGATCAAATTGCATGTAAATTTGACTTTCGCAAAATAACACCTGAATCTATTAACTATATATTAGAACTGTTTATTGATATATATTTATTTTTGTTTCAGAAATACACCCATACCAGAGGTCTTTATGACGTATGTGGTACGTAAATTTGCTATTTATTGTGATCCTTGCTAGCCTAGTGGATGGGAAATCGACCCATTAACTGGTCCCCGGTTTGAATCCTTGTGGGGGGCATACTACTACTAAATTCGCCTTTTTTTATTTATGTACATATTTATTTATATTACTAGAACTCTACTTTACCACACTCAAACGTACATAACATCACATTATACACGCTATACCACACACACATACTCTCACACTCACACACACAGGTACGCTCGCATGCATGCACTCGTCCACACACACATAACTAACAATGTTAAATAAACTATCTAATTAAACATTAAATTGGTATAAATAGAAGAGCGAAATCTCCTAATACAAGTGTTTATAATGCTTAAAAGGAGATCTCAAACAATGTCTTTATAGTAGTAGTTTTAAGTAACCGCAATAAAATATTTTCATTTTCATTTTCACATATTTGTCATTGTCACTTGCTCGGCGGTGAAGAAAAACGTCGTAAGGATACACGCATATCCAAGAAATTGTTATTGAAAGACGTGTGGCCTAACCTAAGAAAGGTCTAGTTTTCCCTCTGGGTTGAGATCTGATAGCTACCTACGTTTAAAACCAATGTTGGTCAAAACGCCCCTCTCGTCCGATGCTGCGCGAAATGTAATGAACTGATTAAAAATAATGCTACTAGTGCAGACGTTCTGCATGACTCCTCATCCAAATTTATATTAAATATTATGCGGCTGTTGGAGTCCCAAGACCAGTAACTCACTGCAGCAGTTAGCACATCTAAACTTGGCTATATGATTTATTTTGTTAATAGGAAGTTCACTAAAACATACGTCATACCTGAAGCGCGGACTAACCTTGGTAGAAACGCGCCTCTGCCGAGAATGCCATCTAGCTATAATAAAATAAACAACTCATGTGATCTCGACATCAATCATGACTCACTCTTAAAATTCAAGCGAGGGGTTCAGTCGTTCCATAACGCTTAGTAAATTTTACTGTTTTTAGATATTAATGAGCCTACAACCTACTTACAATGTTATAAGTGCCTGTTGAAGCTGCAGTTATTTTGTTCCATTTTTTATTGTTTTATGAATCTGTTGAGAAAGTTGTGTCCACCTGTAATTGGGTTGCATGCTGGCCCCAGATTGGAACAAATTATTTTGAATGTAATCATGTAATCTGTTGGTGTACCTTAATAAAATAAATAAATAAATAGTTTTTACATATATTATCTCAGAAATTTATTAATACCCAGCGAAATACCCAGATAATATAAATGCTGTGTACGCCTGTAATAGATATATAGATATATATATATATATTTATATATATAAGAATTATGTTTGTACAATGTCATGAGTAATGTGATGTATGTATACTGTTGGTGTACCTTTTCCATAAATAAACTAGCAGGATCTCCATGTTAAATCAGTATCTTCGCCAAATCCTTGGGCTTAGGTGGCGAACCTCGCTAATCTTAATGGATTAGGAAACGAGGTAACGCTATGAAGATGTCACGTCCTTGATAAGCTGTCGTCAGTTGTTAAATTCAAGCTGTTTGAAAACACTGGCATACGTTAATTCGAATTGGCGAGATCTAAACCGCTTCCGACGAAAGAAGACCTATGTCCCAAATATCAGACAAATTATTGCACGAGTAGGTTAATATAAATATCCAATATATATTTCTCCTTCATCATTCTTGCTCATTTACGAAAAACCTTTCATTCTTGACCTCAAGAGACGACTACTAAATTGGCTAATACCGTATTTTTTAAACTACAATAAGTAGCAAAGTACCATTCCACCGGCTTGCTGTGAAGCGATTATTATATCTCATTTTTTTTTATACAACGTTAGGAGGCATACAAGCATACGGCCCACCTGATGTAAAGCGGTTACCGTAGAATATGAACGCTTGCAATACATTAAGTTACATGTGCGCGATGCCACCTCTACTGCTAACACAGCTACTCCGTAGGAGCTCACTGGTGATCTCACTCACACGCGGGAACATAAGAACCCTGTAGGGAGTTGTTATTTGGCTGCGGTTTCCTGTGAGGTAGAGGTACTTCCTCAAACGGGCTGCTTTGATGCGCCCTACCTCTCTTAAGAAACTGTACTATGTCCTCTACCTCACAGAAAACCGTTGTTGTGTCGTTCGTGTGAGTGAGGTGACCAGTAACCTTACTAAGTAACCTATTGATACTTAATGTATTACAAGCGTTCATCGGCTCCGGTAACCGCTTTACATCATGGGCCGTATGTTAGTATTTTTCCTGACGTTATTTGTAAATAAATATATACCAAGTACATGTGTAAACAAAAAAAAATCGGCCAAGTGCGAGTCGGACTCGCGCACGAAGGGTTCCGTACCATTATCTATAAAAACGGCAAAAAATCACGTTTGTTGTATGGGAGCCCCTCTTAAATATTTGTTTTATTTTAATTTAATTATTTATTCTTAAAGTGAATATATAACTAAATATTTTGTGAATATTTCAAGCGTCTACCTGTTGCCTTTATCAATATCAAGCAAAATGAACAAAAAAATCACGTTTGTTGTATGCGAGCCCCCTTAAATATTTATTTTATTCTATTTTTTAGTATTTGTTGTTATAGCGGCAACAGAAATACATCATCTGTGAAAATGTTAACTGTCTAACTGTCACAGTTCAAGAGATACAGCCTGGCGACAGACGGACGGACGGACGAACAGCGGAGCCTCAGTAAAAGGGTTCCGTTTTACCCTTTGGGTACGGAACCCTAAAAAAAGGTAGAAACAAAAAAAAACATGCATTGAACATTCACTTGATTTTTTGGAGTCGTTAAAAATCACAACTGACATAGTATCATTGTAAATAGGATGATCATTAAACCAATTTGAATGTAGGTTCTGAACCCAGTTCATGGTACAGTAACTTTTACTGAGTGCGATAAGGAAATTTGCGGTTTACCGCAGAGTTACCGTGGATTAGATGGTAGTAATACCATAAACCAGGCCTCTCGAACCAGCCTTGGATTGGAGAAATATAGTTTATAGTTTGATCAATATGGTTATCACGTAGTAGCTAAGTACCTAAGAGTCGGCAACAGATGAGTGTCACCCCTGGTGTTGCAAATGTGCGTGGTGTCCATGTGCTTGTTTGCCACCTTAGAGGTATAAAATAGAAGCTTTGCACGGCGTTCTGGCATGCCCGTCATCATCAGGTGTCGAAATTTTATGCTGTGACAGCAAAAAGATTTTGAAAAGAAGTCATAATATATGATGGGACTGGCATGTCCCTTTGAGGCCAAAGTCCCTAAATTAATAAAGATTATGAAGAACTAGATGCACCATTTACCACATACATTTTAAGAGAGGTAGGGCGCATCAAAGCAACCCGTCTGGGGGAAGTACCTCCACCTCACAGAAAATCGCAGCCAAATAACAAGTCCCTAGAGGGTTGTTGTGTTCCTGCGTGTGAATGAGGTCACCAGTAAGCACCCAAGGAGTTGCTGTGTAAGCAGCAGAGGAGGCATCGCTATCGCTATACTGAATATATCGCAAGCATTAATAGGCTACGGTACCCGCTTTACATCCGGTGGGCCGTATGCTTGCATGCCTCCCGACGTAGTATAAAAAAACCTCGTGGCTTCGTTCGCGCGTAACTCGGTATCCCGTGGAAACAGCTTTTCTTATTTTCTTTCGTTTTTCTCGACTTTAAAGGGTCGTATCGCAATTTTGTAACCTAATTTCATTTGCAATTTGGTAGCCCAATCCGTAAGAATTGGGCTACCAAATGCAAAAACATTTTTTTCAAATCCAACCGTTAGTTCCAGAGTCGAATCAAACTTTTTCACAAACCACTGGTTCATTGACTGATTGATGCGAGTTTATTTAATGAATCTTTTTTTATACCACTAAGGTGGATAACAAGCGTACCTACGGCCTCCCTGATGATAAACAGTTACATAGTCTATAATATTTGCAACACCAGGGATGACGCTATTATCTCTTTTTATCCACTAAGGTAACATACAAGCATAGGTCCGGGCTGGTTAGTGGTAAGCAGTTAACGTTAACCCTGCAAAGACCTCTTCACACCTGTTGTGAAAAACTCCATGCCGTAATCTCCAGGGAATTATTATAGCATTATATTATATTACATGTGCTATATTATATTATAGCATTGGCTGGATGTTTGTCCTATAACTTCTCTCTGGAACTGGACTGTTTAGTGTTTGAGGATGAATTCCTTGTCCATAGTGAACGGTGTAATTGACAATATTTGATGTGAGTATCAGGTTCGGGGTAAAAAATTACGCAAGTACTAAACGAGTGCAAAAGAACGGTAACAGAAGCAAATAGAAGAGACTAGAAGAAGACGAGATATGGCTACGCTGTGTCTTGGCACTGGGAGAATTCACAGGAGTTGGATATTATACCCGTGAATTTCCTGATGCCTTAACTCAGTGTGGTCCTTTTCATCTGTTCGAAGAAAGAAGATGGGTGGAGGATAGAAAAGAGAAGAATAAATTTTATCATTGCTACTTTACTTCCTGTGCTTCTACCACCAGTCAGATAATGGAAACTAACATTTTGTAATGTGTCAATTATTGTCATATGTTACAGCTTAAAATATTTATTTTTATTAAAAGCATTATTTTTCACTTGTTTCTATGCGACAAATCTTGCAACTGAATTTTAGACCAAAGCGATTTGCTGTACTTTTGCATGAATTTGCGACAAATATTACAAGTGGCTTTTTCATATATATTTTTTTTCAAAATGGCCGCCGCGACAGTATGACGGACGATGTATTGTTGTTCAATCCATTGTGGGTGTCAAATGAAATAACTCAGAGAGTATAAGTAAGTGATATTACACTAAATTCAATATAGACACAAATTCATGATGGTGAATTACATTTTCTTTTGAACAGCCTTAATATCTTAATATGTATAACCTTGAAGGGAAGTGTTATTTGGGTTGCCATTTTTACAAAACATAGTTGTGCCCCACTCAATTATTTTGTTCAGAATACACCACGCTACGTCGCCACCAGTTTCGACAACACAGTGAGCCGACTATGTGGTTTCTCGTGGAGCTTCGAGCATTATTTCTTCCCCTTTTTACACTTAACTACAGCGATTTACTGATAAATATTACCTTATAGTTAAGACATTTAACTAGGCCAAAGCTAGGCAAAGCACGTCTGTCCCCTGAGTTATATTTTGCAAAAATCCATTAAAAAAAAAAATAAGATAAAAATTCTTTATTTGCCATTGGGCCCTCGCGGGCACTAATACACGTCTTACAGTTTTTGAAATATAGTCTAATTTAATTCTCTTTTTACTTTTTTTTAGATAAAAATATAATAAATTAGCCAATGGTCATTTCCGAAATGCTAGTAGATCTAGCATTTCGGAAATGACCATTGCCTAAGAAGAAATGCCGAAACTTGCCATTACCCAAACAATTTAAACCACTTAAATTTAAGTGTTGAAACATGTTAATGCTGTTAATACCTGGGTATGAAACGGTGTTCTTCTATATGTATGAGTTGGCTTATGACCATTCTAAAGCCAGAGTTAACCTCATCAGCACGTGATAACCCTGACGACGAGCAAACAAGTCTTTGCCAAAAAATAGGATAGTGCGTAGCGATGTATTTAGGGAATTAAGATTAACTTGAAACGCTTTCTACTTTGTACTGTGATCACAACCAAAGATACGATACAATTTATGAGTGAGATCACATAAGGAGAAGAATTAGTTGGTTTTTAGTTGGCACAACTCTTGGCATTGCAAAAATTCATTGGCTACGATAACCTTTATTTTTATAAAACGTCGGAAGACATCCAGGCATACGGCGCACCATAATATAAAGCGGTTATCGTAGTCTATGAATGATTGTAATATATACGAGTACAGTATCACTCGCGTCTTGTCACCCCCGCCGATAACACAGCAGTTCCTTAGGAGCTTATTGGCAGCCTCACTTACTAACTCGGAGCATAACAAACCGCCAGGCAGCTGTTCTTTGGCTGCGGTTTTCTGTAACTTGCCCAGTCGAACTGTTTTGATGAGTATTACCTCTCTTGAAAACAAACAGACATGTTAGTATACAAATATTTGGGAATCACTGGGAGCAAGTTCATCAAACTTCACATCAGATGATTTATGGGTCCTATTAAGTGATCTAAAACTACTCGACAGAGTACAAAACGAACGTAATCCGTGGTAACAGCTTCTCATCAAGCGGGGCACATGCATGTTTGCCACCATTGAGTACAAAAAAATACTTCACCTTGGTTTAGCAACCTGCTTAATTTTCTATTGCCTTTTTTACACAATTATCAACGCGGTTCCCAGTCTTAACTAACTGCCCATGTAATAACCTTACTTAAGTTTTAATATCACGAGTAATGAAAATTATTTACAAAGTTACGTGGTAGATGTTAATCTGCTAATTAAAAACAATCCAACGTAATACAAGAAGCTTAACAATGACGGTGTCAACTCTAATTACTCAGGTTTGCACGATTGTATGTGACACACTGCTGCTCGTTTTGTAAAACATGTGCTTAGGCATCGAAAGATAGTATTCAAAAATTAAAACTTATAAATGACATATTTAAATTAGAAATCATTTAATAAAATAGCTTTGTTGTGTTGTACTAGTTCGAAATAAATTTAATCTGATAGTATAATACAATTATGCACAGAATTTTAGTTTGTTTCATGTGTATATATCAATTCAAATGATTAAGCATATGAATATTATGAACAACCAAATTAAATTAAAAAAGTTTTCTGGAGTAATGAGTTATACATGTCCTGACGTTCCGTTACTATTTCATGCCAATCGGTTATAGTCAGAAATCAATTGCCGTAATTCATTCATTAATTGCAGAAATATGGCCCAAGAGGCCAGTCAAGTCCGTAATGCCTAGTATTAAATAATATATTTTAGCCGCTAATAATATTATTAAATATCTATCACTTCACGTCAAATCCCTTGCGGGGCAGGCAGAGAGAACCGAGCGCCACATGACTCGATCTTTATAAACCTCACTTGCTTCTTTCGTTAGCATTCATTGCTCTTCTTACGCACGTTATTAAATATTATTTCTATATTAGTTAGTTATAATTTGAAATCGTATGTGATAAAAATGCATGTGAACATTATACTTAACATAAAATTATAATGTAAGTATTTTAGCTGGAAATCTAGCCTCGACTTTCAACGATTTAACATTATTACAATAGTACTCATTCTGTATATTGCAAGGCCACTTACTATTACTTTGTTTTATTATATACATGTAAAAGCTCAAAAGCTTAAAATAATGGCTACAATTAGTCACCATTCCAAGGTCAAACATTCATTGTTCGATGTGCGTGATTGGTCGCAATCAGGCCACGAAGTTCTCAAATACTTTTAAAAATATATTTTTTATTTTGTCATGCGTTGCTATATGTTACGTAGGTTTTCAACATTTTACAATAATTTAAAGCAAAGGTTAATTAAAAATGTATATAACATGAAATTTGATTGGCTGTCTATACACATTCTAAAATAAAGGTATATATATAAAATATAACTACAGGGAAATAACAATTTAAAATTCATTAATGCCTAGTAGTAAGTTTTAATCACTATTTACTTAATTTGACCAGCTAAAAGAAGTAGCAGTTATTTAGCAATTGATATACAGTTTCGATGTTAAAACAAAATTTGTGTCGTTTGATAAAAATTGCGCCCTTGACAGTACTACAATAAAATAAAATAAATAATTCTTTTGTCTTCTGACAAACATCAGTGTTTATGAAGTGTATTTATAAAATGATTTTTCTAAACAGAAAATAAATAATGTTGAGAATTAATCGCAGGGTTGATAATCTGACCCAACTGTGTGTAGTTAATACTCCGATATGGATAAAAGTCTGAGTGCCAGAGAAGCTTCCAGCAGATACTTCCAGTCTCAGTGTCTTGTAAGAAATGGATTATTCTTAGCTCATTATGAATGGTGCAAGCAATAGGCAAGAGCGTTTTTAATGAAACTATTCCGAAAATAATTTTAACGAAAAATGCACTATTGTAACATCCTAAATGATGAATCACGTAAACTTGTAGTAATCTGGTATTATCTCAATTAAACCATGTCGTTCCATCCGAAAGGTATCAATAGGTAAATTAATTACATTTGCTTGTTCGTAAGCGAAAATAATTCCAACGTTACAAAACGGCAAAGTATACTGTAATTCTAGCTTCTGGGGCGGTAGGGGTGGTAGTTAAATTATTGAACTCCTATTTTAAATTGCAGTAATTACTGCGTGCTGGTTAGAGATTACATGTTCACATTTTTAACTTTCCGTATCAAGGGAAACTACGTGCGGCCATTCATGAGTATAGTAATGTAGATGTACGCGTAATTTTAGTTGCTGCATTTTAGTAGTTTAATATTAAACTTTAACATTCCTTGTACCTTGTATGGCCGGATGTCTATGAAATAGTGCTAATATACTGGACTAACCGTCTTGTTTTAAATCAATATTTAAAAAATCTAGTTATTTTTCTGTTACTTGTAGTTAAAAAATAACAACTATTCTATCGTATAAACAATTATCACACCTGACAATGAAATTTTGAAACTGGCATTTTGTTAATTAATTTATTTTCGTCGCTACAAGTTTATGACTTCCAAACCCACGTTAAGCAGAAGAGGACAGTTATCCAAGTTCCTATAACGTATTGTTCCCTTATTCGCTGTTTATAATCATAGACTGCGTGTTCACAAATGGCTCCCAGAGGTATTAAGCTCGATTACAATGTACAATTGTACTTCAATTGTAATGAGTTTGAGTCAATTTCAGTTATTCTTGCGATTACTTGATAGTGATCTCTAGTTTTGTTCCGGAATCAAATAATCCATATGCTAAATTAAAAAAAAAACGCAATGTATGAGAATTTAATAAAGTACGATAAGATTTCATTTGAAAAATGTAATACGTATCAATATGTCCAATGGCAAATAAAGATTTTTTATCTTTTTATATAATATGTACGTACAATTGTTGAAGCTTATAAATCTTTTGAAATTGTAACTGAATTTAGTATTCTGGTAGGTGGTTGGTAATATCGAAACTGAAAATTTATAAAATTAGAAAACCGAATTTTTATAAAACGTTGTGAGGCATACATAATTTACAAAGCTCTGGTTGTGTCAGTGACATGTTACTGTACTCCCAAAACTCGCTTTATAAATGTCGAAAGAGCTCAGAGGTCATTAATAAAGCTAATGTATTCAAAAAACGGAGATTCCATACAAATTTATATGAACCAAGCATTCTACTTCAGTTAATCAACGTCATTAGCCTGTAATGCATTTGGGTTACACTAACATAATAAATGCCAAACATTGTCTGTTTGTTATTGCTTTTTTCACAATTTTTTTATACAACGTCGGGCGGCATACAAGCATACGGTCCACCTGATGTAAAGCGGTTATCGTAGCCTATAGATGTTTACTGGTGACCTCACGCACACGCAGAAGCACAACAACCCTCCAGGAAATTGTTGTTTGACTGCGGTTTTCAGTGAGGTGGAGGTACTTACATAGATGGGCTATATTGATGCGCCCTCTTAGCGTTACTAACTATTGCACCACTGAGCTTCTAAAACTTTCTTTTAAAGGCCCTTGGAACTTGGGTAAGGGTCCTATATCCTATATAGGACATATTCCCTTTGTTGAAAGTTTAATATTTGTTGAAAACAATCTGACTTATTTAACTTTACAGAAAACCATGCTGACATAGTAACTCCTATTACCACTTGAGGGTCGTTACGATCTCTGTATACCTATGAGGGAGTGAGGGTATCAGTAAGCATCAGATGCATTGCATTATCCATGATGCGTTAGCAGCCAGGGTGGTAAAACATAACCAATAGTCGTATTGCAAGCGACTAATCTCTTCTTCTTAGCGGTATCCCGTTTCCTAATCCATTAGGATTAGCGGGGTCCGCTAACTAAGCCTAAGGATTTGGCGAAGATTTTTACATAGAGCGACTACCGTCAGACCTTCACTACCCAGAGGGAAAGCAAGGCCTTTCTTAGGTTAGGTCACACGTCTTGCGAAATACAATTTTTTAGATATGCAAGGGTCGGCAACGCATAAGTGACACCCCTAGTGTTACAAATGGCCACAGGCTACGGTGAATATTAACCATCAGCCAGGTCATATGCTTGTTTGCTACCTTAGTGGTATATAAAAAAAAACATGTGATTATCCTCACGATGTTTTCCATCACCACCGAGCAAGTGATAATTACAAATATGTACATAAATCCTAAAACACGAATTTAGTGGTACATATCCAAACCAGGATTTGAACCCGCAACCGTCGAGTAATGGGTCGGTAAGAGCCATATCGTCGGGATGTCGGGTAATGAGTCAAATTTCCCATAATGACTGACGCCAGGAAATTAAAATAGGGAAGTGAAACTATCGATGGTTAAAAAGCATTGTCGATAACTGTTTTGCCGTTTCGCCGTGTATGGGAGAGGTTCCAGACAATGCTGGGAGCTCATCATTATCTCCTCAGCGGTTAACTACAGTTGTATGATAAGGGTTAATGGCAGCTTAATGCTCGATTTTCGTGATGATTTCGACAAATTACTTGGGAGTAATGATTTGATGTTTTCAAATGTTATACATTAAGTAATTTGTTATAGAGTGCCATGTGCTTATTACGTAGAGACCTAGAAAGTTTGAATAGTAATACAATTCTTGAAATTTAGACCTCAATGCACAAGAAATTGAACCTATGACTTTATTATACAACGCCGGGAGTCATACAAGCATAGGTACATACAGCTCGCCTGATGTTAACCGGTTACCGTAAACTATGAACGCTTGCAATACAGAAAGTAAGCTTACTGGTAACCTCACTCTTTTTTTTTGTCTGGCAGAACGTTCTGAAATAGGAATTCAAAATTTTGAGGAGTGTAACTGTAACTATTTTTTGACAATGCCGCGAGGCATACAAGCATACGGTTAACCTGATGTAAAGCGCTTGTCGTAGCCTACGAACACTTGCAACATATTAAGTATCACTCAGCCACCACTGCTGCTAACACAGCAACTTAGGAGTTTACTGGTGACCTCGCACACTCGCAGGAACACAGCCCACCAGGGAGTTGTTTGCGGCGGTTTTTGTGTGAGCTGGAGGTACTTGTCCAGGCTACTTGCTACTTTGGTACGCCCTAGCTTCCTTCAAAACATCCTGACCAAGACAAAGAGACGTGTTCATGCACACAAATACTTGAACCGAATCCACGTGCGTTCGTGCCCAAATGGGGTTACTAACCACTGCGCCACCGAGCTCGTTTTGATTTTTGTACATTTTAATCAAGAGATCAATTCGACTTAATAGAAATAAAAAAAAAATTAAGATTTACTGTTACAAACTTTTAATTAATATGTTCATTATGAATTATAAGATAAGAAAGGGCATGCTCCGTTGGTTCGGACATGTAGAAAGAATGCGGGACGAAAGAATGACGAAACAGATATACAATGCAAAAGTGGAAGGATGTAGGAGCCGAGGAAGACCGAGACTAACCTACCAAATTGGTCGTGTTTTATCAGAAGGTGATGTCAGGAGCCCCAGGAACCGGCGAGCGTGCATGAAAAGAGCTATGAATGTTACAAAAGCGAGTAAAGTATGTAAGGACCGCGTCTTATGGCGCTCGGTTCTCTCTGCCTATCCCGCAAGGGACTTGGCGTGAAGATATACATATACATACATTATGAATTAAAAGGTAAATTCGACGTAATAGACTATGGGAAATAAAATGATTAAAAAATGTTATTTCATAAGCACACTTCACGTTATAGTGTGATTAGACATGAAACCTAAAATGTATCTAAGTGCATAGTTAAGGAGAGGAACTGACTTCCAATATACAGCATACATACGTTATAATTTCGTACTTTCAAAATGAAAATATTTTTTGTAAATATTTTAACATTTACATCTCCTAAATTCACTTTAATTTTCATTTCCTGGGAAAAAATCAACGTTTTAATAAAAAAAATACTATACTAAATACAGCCCCTTTAAATACTAATAGGGTATATGGTTTAGTAATTACACCATAAAAGCTAAAATAATTTTATTTTTGTAGCAAAATTAATTGAAAAACTTTTTGTTCAATAAGAATTGTTCCAAGTTAAAACTAAACTAACTAAAAGAAAGATGACATTGTGGTATATTATGTTTTACAATACATAATACACCACATGACTAAGTGCACAATGGAAAAATATAGAACGTGAATTTGTATTTGCTGCGGTAGAATTTCTTAAGGTGACATTGCACTGCGGTCACCTTTCGCACCCACTCCCATATCGTGCCGTCGATATTGCGACACCAAGCAACCGCTGGTCGATGACACTGAGACCTAAACTCAACCTTTAAAAGTGTATTTATGAATTTCTATTTATTGAACTTTTGGCAATACCTTCTTTGTATAAACAGACAAAGGCAAAAGAGTTCCGTTTTCATCTTTCCAATTTTCTATTACTTTTTGTTTAGTATCTATCACGGCTTTACTCTTATGAATTAAAAAAAATGGTATTCATATATGCTTTCCCCAAATTTTAAATAATGATTAGGTATGATTTATTTTCGAACGCTTACTATATATAGTATACTTCAAAACATAATACTCTTGAGAGCAAACTATATTTATCAACTATCAAATAACAAATATTTGGTTCACGGTGTTTGTTATTTGGTGTTTGATTAACGTTAAATTGGATAGAAATACCATCTTATACAATATACGCCTCTTACTTTCTTGTTATTAAGAGTACACTCTTCTTCTTCTTTTTCCTAGCGTGCTATCCCGTGTCCTAATCCATTAGAATAGGCGAGGTACGCTACCTAAGCCTAAGGATTTTGTGAAGATAGTGACTGTGCCATGGAGCGACTGCCGTTAGATCTCCACAAGCCGCAAGAAAAATCAGATCTTACTTAGGTTAGGTTTCCTCGCAATTTTCCTCCTTTCCCTTTACCGAAGTGCAAGTGATAATAGAAATATGTGCATAAATCTGAAAAGGCACTTAGTGGTACATGCCAGGATTCGAACCTGCGAACGTAGGTTAATACGAGTAGATTGGTTCTTTATCCAGTGCTATGTTAAGAGTACACTCATCAGTTCTTAAGTATCTATCTATCTATAACTTCGCGCTAAATCCCTTGCGGGGTAGGCAGAGAGAACCGAGCGCCACGTGACTCGATCCTTACATATCTCACTCGCTTCTTTAACATTAATTGCTCTTCTCATGCACGCTCGCCGGTTTCTAGGGCTCCTGACATCACATATCATCTTAAGTATCGATCACTAATTACCTGTGAACTTGTATAAATCTGTTCTATTGATTATAACTAACTTCAAGATGGTCGCTACGACACTTATGTTATAGTGTTTCTTCCATTACCAGTTGTCTATGAATTGCAAAGAATTTAAAACATATTCAAAGAAAACCACTGGAAAATAACATTATTATTATAATAGATGTACCATTATTATTATCAGGTAATTCTTAGTAATTTGCTAAATGTTTAAAAGAAAGCATTCAGATCCGGTACTTAGATTACCGGTAGAGCGCTTTTCTAATTAATAATGTGGAATTTGTTCGTGCTCAACAAGAAAAAAACAGTATCTTCGCCAAATCCTTAGGCTAAGGTAGTGGGCCCCGCTAATCCTAATGGATTAGGCGGCGGGATAACGCTAAGAAGAAGATGTTCGGGGTTAACAGGAGTTATAAATCTCCAAAAAGATGGACTGTATATGACTTGTTAAATACATAAGGTCACCTTTATAGATATGATATTCTTGTAAGAACTCCCTTGTAGGGTGTGCAGAGAGAACCGAGAGTGACTCGGCCATTACACACTTCACTCGCATCTTTAACATAAAACCAGTTGAGAATGCGCAAGCTTGCATTCCCAGAGGAATACCTGGCTCGTCACTTATATATCAATTTAATATTTTTTTTAAAAACTTTGTAGGTTATTTTGACCATGTTCCTTAACAAATATGATATTGGTTTTTAAGACATTCCTATTCTACTTTTTAATTTACTTTTCAAATCAGTTTTTTTTTTATATTTGTCGGCCATTTTGACCATGTTCCTTAAGAGATAGGAGGTTGGTTTTTCAGACATTCTATTCTATTTTTTTTATGCTGAATCCGAATCTTAAGTCAAAATTCGAATATTCCAAAAATAAGCGACAGACACACACAGACAAACGCACACGCAACCAAACATATAGGAACGGTGTTCTTGATAATAGACTCATTTTAACGTCATTCATTTATCATGACCATGGTTTAACAATATGCGATTTTAAATGTCATTAACACGACGACGTATAACGAAGTAGGTACCTACGAACGTTTTAACACGAAATCCAAAAAACGTATTAAACAAGCAATAAATGACATCAAAACAGTACGCTGTTCAAGTTTTATATCATTCTACATAGTGCCATAGTGTAGGCACAAGTTCAAGTCATTTTATTACCAAAAAATATTTAATTCACGTCCAAATAATCTAATCAAAATGGAAAGATAAAAGATATTGATCAATGTTTCTATTGATACATTTTTGCGACAAATAGTGTTGTCGTTTCGAGATATTTTGCACTACAACTCACTATTTTAGGAACTCAAGATGGAAAATTATTCCAGTTTGAATATCTCTTTCACGTAAATTTTAGAATCGCAAATAATAAATCACACAATAAAAAAAAAGGCTTAGTGGTAGGAGGACTACAGGTGAGAAGCAAACATTATTTTTGGGTTGTTAAGAAAGAGCACTAGTTCAGTGTTTTTTTTCTCGTCCCAAAAGAGCCCAACGTGTCTAAAGAAGTTTTTACTTCAAAAAAGCAACAAACACGCAGGTAACCCCATGAAAAAAATTGCCATTTTTCAGGATGGAACGGTGTGTAATTCCATTGTGAATATGATTTCAACTAGCCAAATGTAAAGCCCAAAAACAAATCGATGCACATCCTTTCTTATATTGGTTTAAATCTCCGCCTATTTTAAGGTTGTTAGCTCCTAAATCGATCGAGTTTCTAAGAAGGTATAATTGCGCTAGTTTGGCGCGTGCCGCGGCAGCAGGCATAATTGTGTTAAATGCAACCTTTTTCTTTCTTAGAACTTACCGCGCACTGCGGTTAGTTAACTTGTTTTTTATTTTTTCTAAGATCTAAGTTTAACCACGCATTTATTTTCATTATAAATAATTTGATTTGTGTAAAAGGTGGGCGTAGAAGAATAATAGTGTTTAGGTTCTCTTTTGTTTGTACTGTATGTAAAAAGCATAGTTGATGTAACAAATCATACATGTGTAATGTTTGCAGCCGATATTTCTATAATAGTGACTACTGAACGTATTGACAATAACAAATTAAAATTTAAGAAAATGACTGGCTTGACACTAATAAGTTAAAAATAGACATGATTAAAACAAATAATATGAACTTTAATAAGCAAATAATTCCATTACAAATAAGTTATCAAAATTCCTATATTAATGAGCTAAACGAAGCTAAGCTTTTAGGTAAAATAAAGAAATAAACAATTAAATTGTAAATCACACATTGAGCTAGTTACCGAAAGAATTAATAAATTTGCTTATGTAAAATAAAATGTTTGCGAAACTTAACTAATAAGTCTACCCTATTAACTGCTTACCATGCATACTTGGGCTCAATCATACGATAGGGAATTCTTATTGGGGGAATGGTACAAATATACACAGAGTCCTTAATAGCACAAAAAAATGCTTACGCGCTATGACCGGAAAATCGCCTATTTTGATTGGGGTAAACTTCTATTCAGGATCTCGGCTTGCTGCTCCTACCCTGCTTGTTCTTTTTCCATTTATTTAATTGGTATTTACCCAAGATGTAAACGAAATCCTCAGAGGGTAGTCTTTTTCAAACACCAGCAACGGAAAAATCCAACGGGAATTGTTCTAAAAATTACTTGTGACAAAAAATGCCCTCCAAACAATTCAATGATAAGAACTATTATAATAATAATGTAGGTACCCGAGTGCTCCAGAGAGTCGATAAGGGCCGTCGTCACCGGCGTGTCTTCACGATCGGAGTGAAAAGTGCCTTCTTGGCTCGCAGGACTTATTGGCCGTCCAGAGAGGAGTCAATAGAGTATATTGCTCTAGCAGGTGATGTGCTCCAGGGGTGCAAGTGTTAAAGGGCATAACGCCGCGAGTAACTTCGGAGAAAGGGCAGCACACCTCTCAACACCCCTGAGTCACTCACATTGTTTATACTATGCATCGGTGTTGCCCTCCGGTCGACTTTCTCTGGCATTTCGGGGGTCCATCTAGTGAGTGGCGAGCCACCGCCTGCCGAAAGTAACATCAGATCTGATAGTGCCCGTCTCTCTTCTGTAATAGCTCAGTACTAAGAATCCCTCCAGATCTCATTTCAATAGCTCAATTATTTCCGACACATTTGCAATAGTCTTAATACCTGGCGTGACCTGTTCGTGGGTATATCCTCCTATTGATATCCCTTAGAGCAGGTCACAGCGGGTATAATACATTACATCAATCTTTTCTAAGGGGCCTCTATGCGTTTGATCCATGTCCCCGCACACGCCTATCAAAGGACCGGAATCAACAGCCGTGATTAAAGAAAAATACGTAATAGACCAGTATAAATAATCCCTCCAATGGGGTATTCACAATGCCTCGAGAACTATATTCGAAATGGATGTGGAAAGTTTTCATTCAGATTCCACACATTTTGACATAACTTTTCGATTCCGATTTCTATATGTTTCGAGGCAATATGAATACGCCTACAGATCTCATGTTAAAGTTCCATTAATTTCTGACATTTGAAACCTAACTATAATATAAGTACAACAATTAGGTTTTATATATACTTAGACCGATTAGACCTCATTTTGTCTCGTATTATTTCTGATATACGCTTTTATTTCTTTTACTGTTCATCGAAATAGGTGCTCCGTGAGATTTATTTATAGAAGTTAAATATTGAAATTAGTCAAGTCATGACAGTTTATTGTAGGCGTTTGTTAAAAATAGAAAAGACGTAAATAGCTCTGGTGTCTAGAGACAGCCAATTTATGTTTTTATATTTATGTATGTTTCATAGATACACGCCTGTATTTAACTAGACAAGGCCGTAAACGGTAATCAGAAAAGTACCTATTTTCAAATGGCAAAATACAAAGAGATACGTTCTGCACATCACAAACGATGTATGTACATGTCGCAGGTATATGACAAAACAGATATTTGATCAAATTACCGAATGTTTTGTCACTTCATTTTATTATCAACAGTACCTACCATTTTTCCAAAAAAACTAGTGAGAAAATACGGAATGAATTAAATTAATAAAAATAACTCTGTGTCCCTCACAGAGTCATTTTTCAAGCGGTCCACTTAGTGACATGCCCCCTTAAAGATAAAACCCACAGGGGCGGAAAAAGCGGGAAAGTGGGAGCGATGTGGGACGGATTTTTTGTAACTTTCGTGTTTAAAAGCAACCTGCCACACGAAAAGCGAGTGCGATCACATAAGACATTCATCTATTTATTTATCATCATCAATTTATCAAAAGATGATTAAGTAATAGTAACCAAATCCTATTTGTTACCTATTTTTGTCATTAAGAGGTTACCTTTTGCTATATACTTGGTCCAGTGTTGACGAGACTGGTAATCTGTCATACAGGTCCTCCTAGTACAGATACCAGTCTCTCACATAGATTGAATTTCATGTAATGTACATCTTAGATTTATCTCAAATTGTATTGTATAACCTATGTGAGAGAACAAATAAAGAATTTTTGTATTTTGTATTGTGTGCCAAATAACATTTGGCGTGTAAATGGCATACCGTTTCTCCCTATGGCTATAATATATAATCCCTTTACCTACTAATCTCGCTAATTAGCAGACAAGGCTATGGAGAAATAGAGGTAACCCCCGAAAGTCGTTACCGTTCAGCTATAGACACTCGGAATACAAAAACCATCGCTCGTGCGTTGCACTCCCGCAGCTAGAACCGTACCTCTGTAAGGGCTTACTAGTAACCTTCTTTATCCGTAGAAACACAAACCCTCCAAGTAGTAGTTATTAGGGTCTTCTTGTGATGGAGATAGGTAGTCGCGTTGCTTTAATATGTCCCACCTCTCTTTTGGCAGAGCCTCGTTCGTTAATTAGAAGGGTGCACCACTGGCAGGTGACATTGGCTTTGACTCTAAAGATGAATGCGAGTCACGTAGCTATGGGGCTATTTTTTACAGTCACAGTAAAATAAAATTCCCTCGAAGTTATTGTTTCTGCAAGTGAACTCAAGAAGCCCCTTAATACGTGCTGAGTTAGTGGAGGTGGCATGCCGCAAGGACAAATTCTTTATTTGGCAATGTAGTAAAATTAGATAAATAGCAGTGAGAGCCCAGTGGATAATGAACCAGCTTATTGACAAACCGATCCCCGATTTAAATCCTGACATGCACTACTAAACTGTATGTATGTATATCTTCACGCCAGGTCCCTTGCGGGGTAGGCAGAGAGAACCGAGCACCATAAGACGCGGTCCTTACACACTTCACTCGCTTCTTTCACATTCATAGCTCTTTTCATGCACGCTCGCCGGTTCCTAAGGCTCCTGATATCGCCTTCTGATAAAACACGACCAATTTGGTCATGGTAGGTTAGTCTTAGTCTTCCTCGGCTAAACTAAACTAAACTGTACATATTTATAATTATCCCTTGCTCGGCGTTGAAGAAAAATATCGTGAGGAAATCGGTACGTCCGAGAAATTGTATTTCGTAAGACGTATGACGTGTTTTTCCTTTAGGATATGGAGGTCTGACAGCAGTCACTGTACAAATTAGTATCTTCGCCAAATACTAAGGTAGCGGACCTCGTCAATCGTAATGGAGTAGAAAACGAGATGATGCTCAGAGGAATGGATTAAAGCCAAATTGTGTAGCAGGGCATATTATAAAGTATCTGACTATATTAATGATAAAACTGCCTGGGAGTGAGTCGATCCAATTATAATGTAATTAATAAATTATGTAAATTTGTTTGGATACCAAAAGAGGGATGCCTGAGTTTTTTGGCAGTATTTTTATCAGTGCTCACCTAGTCATAAACTGCACGGTAGGGAAAAAAATTGTGACGATTCCAAACAAATGTAGCCATTTTTACGGAATAAAAAGATTTTGATTTTGACTTTGATGATGAAGAAGTAAGTTATATTAAACTTACCGTACACTTATTACTAATACATTAATTTACATACATTTATTCAGTTAGATTACAAAGGCAGTATTATGAATCCAAGCCTCAAACGGTATTAATAAATCGTTAGACGATCGATACAAGTTCAGGTTATCGATTATAATGTAGCGGATGCGTCTGTAATAAACCCTTCTGCGGGTTAAAAAACAATATTTCTTTGTTTATACTCCTTGTTATTTTTTTACGTCTGATAAAGGTACTGCGGTTATAGAGTTGTTAAGCCTGACAAACAAATTTAATGACGTATTGACGATCACGACAGTCATTAAGGGTTATTTACAGTTAGTGTTTTTTAGCTGTGCTGTTGTGGTGGATGTGGATACAGGATTTGAATGGATGGTAGCCACAGTTCTAGTGAGAAGACTTTGAAGGTCTTCTCTAATTTTAATGAATGTTAATGTGGTAGTTACATTCCATCTGTGTATTTTTTTAACACCATGCCTCTTGCGTAGGTAGAGAGAAACAAAAACAATTAGACTGTTCATTAATTAGAACAAAAGGATTTTGCAAAATATTGCTCTGTAATGTTGCTTTGAAGATAATTAATAAGCCAGAGCCAAAAACTATGTCAAAATTAGGCACTGACTTGGATCATATAACTAATATTAGTGTCTAAATGACGTAAAAGTACGAAAATATTCTAAATATAGGTCTGATGTTTCATCCAAGGCATTGAAAATACAATTTCAATGCCATCACCTTACGTATTGTTACGCAAGATACAAAGAACTCATCATCATCATCCATCCGAGCGGTAACCCCGGTCGCGTCCTACGCTTTCGCTTTCGAGCCCGGGGGTCCACATCCGCAAGGTACAAATAGCTATATATGCAAAATAAGTATGTGATATAATCACTCTATTTAGTTTCCGTGGTCATACCTCTATCCGATGTAATATGAACTACGGGGAACCATTTACGCTAATAATTCAGAGCACGCGCGGCGGGGAAAAGTGCTCCTAAATAAATACCGCTTTCTATAAGTGCTACTTATTTATTATGTGATGCACAAATGTTTGATACAACGTTCGACATCTGCCCCGGCAGTATGTATCGTATAATTTCGCACGTCCTTGCGTGCCGGTGGTGAGCGCCGGCTCCTGTTATTACGCGGCGTTGGCAAGGGCTACCGATAATTTGCCTTGAACACGTGTAGTGCTGCGAATTTGTCGATAGCGGTGTGTGTTGTATTGTTTAAATTTTCGATAGACTATATAGTCTGTTTTTTTTAACAATCTGATCTGAATATTTCTAGATTTATAAATATTTCAGGATTTATGGATATGTTTCTTTATTAATCTTGTACGTATGTAATACGTATTGTATGGTACGATCACTTGTAGGACTTCTGGGCTACATATATCATTCGGAGAAATACAATAATATTCCAGAGAATAATTATGTCGCTGTGGTCTTCTAAGGTACGTAAAGTAGAGGAAACTTCCCTAGTCGGATTACGTCTAATTAAATCACTGGGCGCTATCACTCTGACGCTAGAGTCGAATTAGCATCAAAGTACACGCGCGCGGCTGTGGCCGACTTTTACTTTAAAAGTGACCATCCATACCATGTTTTTGCCCTTTTTGTGATAACACAGAGAACGAAACTTCTTTCCTTCCACCAGTCAGGCTATGAGTATAGTTTGCAAAAATGCTAAACATGTAGGTACGTTTGTTGCTGAATAAAAATATTATTATTATTATCTAAGATTCATCGACGCACTGAACAACAAATGCACGTCTCTAACCTCATAGTCATTAGGCAAAACATGTCTCATTGCTAATTATCGACTATAGGAACAACTCGACAACTGGCCACCTGTCCATCACTAGAGACCGGCCGTAACAATCTGGCTGTAGGCATCGCGTGTAACTGAACACATTTGCATTTATCCTCGATTTGTACCAATCCAATGTGACAGTTTGGACAGACAAATTCTGGATTTTGTTACTTGTCGATGGAATGGAATGTTTTACTCAACATATAGCAGATCTGATATGAAGCGGTGATAATAACTAATAGTAGTTTGCGAAACGAGGCACGTGTCGCCATCGATTTACTGCCCGTTAGGAATATGGAAACCATGAAATTGTTATTCATTTGCTGTTTTCGATGAGGTGAGTACCTTCCCAGTCGGGCTAATCTTTAATAAATAACACTGTGATCAACCTGCCTTTCGCCAGGGTCATTGGCTAATCGGCTGGATGCAATATTTTGTGAGGTTATCTTTGAGTTCTATCCCCAGGCTAGGAAATTAACCCTTCGAAACCCGTGTGGTCATATACTACTCTGTGTAAAAAGTATCGGGAATATGTCAATAAAAAGACCCGCGTAAAAGAGGTCGTTCTAATTTTTTTACTGCATGTTGGTAGCACTGTACTGATTTAGCGCGCAAAATTTGAGCGGGATCTGTCATTTAATTTGTTTTAAACTACACTTTTTGTTGGTCATAGTTTTGAGTCCTCGGCTATTTTTACAATGGAAAATATTGTTGAACAAAGAGTGTGCCTTAAATTTTGTGTTTCAAATGATATTTCATGTGGTGAATCACTAAAAATGTTGCGAAATACCTACGGCGAATCGTGTATATCGAAAACAAGGGCTTATGAATGGTATAAGGCTTTTAAAGAAGGCCGAGAAGTAGTAGTAGACTTGCCTCGTTCTGGTAGACCTTCAACCGCTACGACCAGAGAAAACATCGACAGAATCAAGAAGCTAGTGCTCGAAAATCGACGTATGAGTCTGAGAGAGTTGGCTAGTGAGGTGAACATATCTTTTAAGTCCGTCCACAACATTCTCATTGACATTTTAGGCATGAAACGCGTCGCCGCTCGACTAGTTCCAAAAGAGCTCAATTTTGTTCAAAAAGCGCAGCGAAAGCATGTCGCTGAAGACATGGTTTCCCGAGCTTCTACGGATCCGACCTT
The DNA here is from genome assembly GCA_947507595.1 of Pyralis farinalis. Classification (NCBI taxonomy): domain Eukaryota; kingdom Metazoa; phylum Arthropoda; class Insecta; order Lepidoptera; family Pyralidae; genus Pyralis; species Pyralis farinalis. Next base: position 8,283,316 of record OX382258.1, on the reverse strand, counting down.
TATGAAACGTATAATAACTGGCGACGAGACATGGGTTTATGAGTACGACATGCAAACAAGCCAACAGTCTTCAGAATGGCGTCTCGAAAACGAGCCGAAACCCAAAAAACCGCGGCAAAGTCGCTCCAAAATCAAGGTGATGCTGACAGTTTTTTTTGACTACCGTGGTGTGGTTCACTCCGAATTCCTTCCAGAGGGAGAAACAGTGAATAAAGAATATTATTTAGGCGTCATGAAGCGTTTGCGTGAGAGTATCCGCCGAAAACGTCCAGATTTGTGGCAACACAACTCATGGATGCTGCACCATGATAATGCACCATCACACACAGCCATTATAGTGAAAGAGTTTTTAGCGAAAAATTCAACAAAAGTTCTCGACCAAGCACCGTATTCACCTGATATGGCTCCGTCTGACTTTTTTTTATTTCCCAAGTTAAAATTACCACTTCGAGGAAAACGTTTTGAGTCGATAGAAGCGATAAAAGAAAATTCGCTGAATGAGCTAAAGGCCATACCGCAAATAGCCTATGAAAAATGTATGGAAGACTGGGTGAAGCGGTGGAGATGTTGTATTGCAAGCGATGGGGCCTACTTTGAAGGCGATAAAATAAATTTAGATGAATAATTTGTATTTTTTGTTTTATTGACAAATTCCCGATACTTAGTACACAGAATGTATGACCGCGAAATGTATGGGAAAAGGTATATAACGGGTTCTGAAGGCAGAAGAAAAACATATTTTCTGTAGGTGTACATGCTGACGTGTATCCATGTATCAATTATTCCTATAACATCTTCACTTAAATAAATCTCAGTTAAAACTGAAGGTTTCTAAAAAAGAGGGGGAAAACTCGCTCAAAGTCGGTAACACGTTAGTGATGTTTGTTGCAAGCGTATATGGGCTGCATTGACCGCTAGATATGTTTATGTAGTAGCCCATTTATATATAAAAATATATCAACTATCGCTAAAAGAGCAATAGGGCGAAGCGTAGTTTCTACCCAGAGATAAAAAGGTAAGAAATTTCCTTTTTATCCCTAGGTACAGGCTAAACGGTATACACTTGCGAGTAAATTAGACATAATAATAGTAATCTACTTAAATGTAATAAGATGTTAAGAGCTGTTGCAACTCATCATGAGCTTGAAGTAAGTATATCAGCGAGACAAGAGACCGGAAGTGTCTATACGTAAGGTATATTTAAGTAGATAGCGATAAAAGGCCAATTTCAGACAAAGATTATTTAAATAGAAATATACTGTTGGACAAATTACACATAGTCATCTAGTCCCGAACTAAACAAGGTCTATGCCATGGGTACTTAAACGTTCGTGAATACATTTTATTTTTAAATACATACATACTTATACTAGCTATCTGCCCCGGCTTCACACGGGTGATATGATCGCTACTAAACTTCACAGGATCACTTGCTGGGCTAACCTGAAAATTCACTGAAAATTTCATCAAAATCTGCCCAGCCGTTTTTGAGCCCATAGAGGGCATACAGACAAACATTAATTTTTATATATATAGAGAAAACACACCGACCAAGACAAACAGATATTTCAATTCAAGCACACGAACACATGGGAATCGAACCCATGAGCACGAGTAAAATAAAAACTTTTACCAACCACCAAAGAAACCAAGGAAAAATCCACGAAAAAAAGAGACAAAAAGTTAGTACAACGACGGCCTTATTACGATACGGTCTCTTCCAGACAACCTTAGGGTATGCCAGAAGTAAAAAAACAACAATACTTTTTTTTAATATGGCGCAATGCAAAACTTAAAGAAGATAAAAGTTATAAATATATATATAATTAAACAGATAGGCGCACATAAATACATGATAAACATACAAATAAATAAATCAAATTGATGTATACAGGAAATAAATATATATACACAATGAATGCAAAACTAATGAGACTGAGGAAAACAAATAAAATAACCCTGATTACGTAATGTTAAGAGAAAGACAGAGAAGTTTGATAAGATGTTTGACGTAGCGAAGAGATTGAGTGAGTGATTGAGTCCTCGGCTCCTACATCTCTTCTACATGCCCGTACCAACAGAGTATGCCTCTACTTATATTACAAATGTAAAAATGAAATTTCTTATCACGACATGAAATATTTACTTCCTGTCTACTCAGATTTACACATAACAATATTTACATAATACACCGCCGGGCTGGCCTAAATGCCATAGGGGTGTAAAAACACCCCCAGTTTTTAAGGGTGGGTGGTTCAAAGGGTGTCGGAAATGTCTAATGGTGGTAAGTCACGAATAGCACTCAAATTACCACCCCTAATGTTATTCGTAGAATAATGTTGACCGAGCTATATGGTTTTATCAGTTTATTACATTCACGTGCGCGGTTCCGTAGATTTGAGGTTGGTCACGCTACTGCGGAAGCCTTTCAACCTTTGTCGTTATTCTCTGACGCAGTTCCCTTGGGTTGTGATGTATTTACGGGTAGATGTCGACTCGCAGGACATTACAACCCGAGGGAACCTGCGCCAGAGGCTCCAGAGAACCTCAAAGGCTAAAAGGTTTGCGTAGTAGCTTGACTAACCTCGAATCTACGAAACCGCGAGTAGAATTACTCTGGAAATCCAGTCCTACACCTCGGAATAGGAGTTAGACTCTCAGATCACGTCAGTAACCTAAGATTGGTTTGATCTTTATGGTCTAGTTTAGATGGTTGTCTAGTTTGATACTTCTAACGAGTTTCAACTCAAAGTTGACAAATACTAATGAGATTACGAAATAGTAATCATACCTTTGACGAGTTCGATGGTGCAGTCGTGAATGACGCGACTTTGACACCAAAGCTCATAGGTTCAATTCCCACACAAGGCAAACATTTGTGTGCATGAACATGTCTATTTGTCTTGTCTTGCGTGTTAGAAAGTGGTTATTGTAGCCTATAGAATGGTTTGTAAAGGTCGGGACGGTGGCAGTGCACAGAAGCCTTCTACTTATACACTACCATCACCGCTGCCACTGCGACAAACTTCAGGAACATCCTAGAGATTTACTTGTACAAAGTCTAGGGAATGCGCGTTGGACAGATGTATTTCTTTAAAAAGGAAATGGTGCCCAAACTGGTAGTTATAAATTGAATAAGAAAAGTCGCTGTGCCGTACCAGGATTTAATGAGAACAACTTAAATGCCACTAATAAATTATTTATTTAATTTATTCAAAATGCAACCTAAAAAGCATTGCCCTTTCACCTAAATTTATTAAGGTTGCATGCACGTGATGTAATGTGTTTACCGTAGGCTATGAACGCTTACAATACATTAAGCATCGCCATGCCAACTTTACTGCTAACAAAGCAACTCCTTAGGAGCTTACTGGTAACCTCTTTCACTCGCAGGAACACAACAACACTCCGGGTAGTTGATAATTGGCTGCGCTTTGCGGTTGCTCTCTTAAAAATACCCAGAGACAAACAGACATTTTTCATGCGCACAAATTTTTGTCTTTTAGAAATCGAATCCACGAAGCCCACTCCGCCACCGAGCACGTTATAATATACAAATATTTATCTATCTATAACTTCATGCCAAATTCCTTACTGGGTAGGCAGAGAGAGAGAGAGAGTGTCACATGACCATCCTTACACTTCACAATCTTCTTTAACATTCACAGCTTTTCTCATACGCGCTCGCGGATTTCTAGGGCTCCTGACATCACCTTCTGATAAAACACGATCAATATACAATGTACAAATATATATTATGTATATTTAAATATACATTCTCCAACTTTAAATTATACAACTGTAAAATTTCGCATAGTATATGCAGCTGCATTTCGTATAATCTTCAGTCATTATTTCCTCACTTTACGAGCAGTTATTATCCAAAATACACCGGTATGAACGGGTAATGGCTAGACTTCCCCCTCTTTCTCCTTCCCTACGTACCAGGCGCCACCCAGCCCGTAATTGTGCAAACTTGTGCACCGTGGAACAAACTAAGTTAAAGTAGATATAAGCTCCGTTAAACAAAACACTAAGAAAGTTAGAAAGAACTTGGATTTGCCCTAACTTGTCTGAGGTACGCAGGCATCTACTTAAAATGGAGAAAGCTGGGTATAAAGTTATCTATATGTAGGTACGATCAAAATAAACTATCAATGCGAAAGTTTATAATTATTTTAAACTGCCAACAAAGCAACTTCTTAGCTCCCTGGTATCCATCACTCACTCGGGAGGCATACAAGCGTACCTACGCCCTACCTGTTGTAAAGCCATTACCGTAGCATTATGAATGTATGCAATACATTAATTATTACTCAGACGATACCACCTCCGCTATTAACACAGCAACTCCTTAGGAGCTTACTAGAAACCTCACTCACACACAGGAACACAACAACCCTCCAGGAAAATATTTGGCTGCAGTTTTCTGTGAGGTGGGCGTTGCTTTAATGCGCCATACCTCTTAAAAACACCCAGACCGAGACAAACAGACATGTTCATGCACACAAATGTTGTCCTGTGTGAGAATCTAATCCTTGAGCGTTGGTATCAAAGTAGTAAAGCAACTGCGCCACCGCCATTGAGCTTTCTGGTATCCACACTCACTAGCTAGGATACGACAACCCTCTGTGGACTTGGAAGTGAATTATCTGCTTTATGCAAGCGATGCCGTGTTACTAGCAGATACAACTTCTGCAATGTAAACACTGGTCTCAATGATGAAACACGATTGTAAGGAAAGAGGTTAACATCTGAATGCAAAACAAAGGATCGCAGTTGATGATGTAGTGTTGAAACAAGTGGGTGAGATTGGGCTTGGTGTGAAGATATATACAGAGAAAATAGTTAATTGAAATTCGAAGGAGGCGATGATATGTTGAACGTAAATTTTAAAGTTGTTAATCAAAATGAAGATGATAACTCTTCACAGGTTAAGGATTTCCTGAACTGAATAACTTTACTGAAATAAATTTTTATTTCTATAATCGGCACAATGTAGGCCCACCCTATTGCTCTGTATTCTTTGCTTCTCACATTCAGGCCGGACCTCTGGCCTCTCGTTTAAGGTCGTCGAATCACGTAGGGGTAGCATCCAACCCTTACATGTACTCTGTGCCTTATCTCTTTGACTGAAATGAATTTGCTATCCAAGGGGGGTCTCCAATGCGATAAGATAGACGTCTGTTTTTTTCCCAGCATTAAAACAAATGACTCTAGTCGTTCTCGAAAAATAACTAAATAAGTTTAGTAAGACTGTAAAAATAATATTTAGTTATTTTTCATCAATTTGATTTTATTGGTTTGACGACGACGAGACAATAAATCTAAAAGTACCTCAGTGAACGTTAACATATTAACTAGATACCTACTTAATTTTAAGACATATCATTAAACTTCTAACTCCGATCCGTACAAAAGAATTGATGTACTAAGTAATATTGGTCGCATCGGTTCGCTATAGGTTATTTTCTTTATGATAAAAATGAAGAATGAGCAAAAATGATTTCTTTAATATTTGATAACTTAAAATACATATATGAAATAAGAAGCCATTTATATTTACGCATCAACTTGTTAATTATCCTGTTTTTATTGTCCGTAGGTGATCATGGAGGCTTCATCATCAGATTACAGCGATGAAGAAGTGGGAATTCTGGCGAGAGGCCAGAAACTCTGGGTGCGGGGAGTACGGCCTCATACAACTTGCGCTGATATTGTGCGGGCGTTACAAGATGCGCCTGAAGGTATGACACTTTATTGTTCATCGGCGTTGATGAAAGTGTTGGCTATGATGTCAATGAAACGTAACCCATTCGTCCTTCGAACGTTCAACAGACGATGGGATAGTACACCCAGCTTCCTAAGAACCACGACACTTAAACATGGGGGCATACCATAATCCCGAAAAAGGTTTCTCTATCAATTTGTACTTCTAAGATTTGATATATGGAACAGGGTACTAACGAGAGGTAGAGCACGTTGATATTTATCTGGATTTTTTTATACCACTACAGTAGAAAACAGGCGTATAGGAATTGTATAATGCTAAACAGTCATCGCAACTTATACGACACGCGCAATACTTATCTAAAGATAAATCCTTGGCCATAGAGAAAATAGAAAGAGGCTGCATAAACTTACCCCTTACTCACGATAACCTAGCGTTTAAGAGCCTAAATATCGCACAGTTTCAAGCCTACGGACCAATGCGAGGACATTTTGACCATTAAGCTGATAGGTGTTACGATGACCAGTATGTAACATGAAGGAACCTATGGAGCGCCGGTATTACTTACTAACTCAATTCACCGCTAGGGCCCGGGATCACAGTAGAAAGCGCAGCTCTTATTGTCTAGTTCGCGGATCAATGTTGCGGAACTTATCAGCTTATTGGTTAAAATAATCCCTGTGGTTAATAGGCTTTGACCGGTGAGCTAGCGAATTAGAGCTGCGCTCTACTTCACCCCCCGGACCGTAGCAATGAGTTGAGTTTCAAAGCAAAATGATTCAGTCGTTTCTCCATAGGTTATTTTTTTATACTACGTCGGGAGGCATAGCGTAGCCTATTAACGCTTGCGATATATACTTACTGGTGACTCACACGCAGGAACACAACAACCCTCTAGGGAGTTGTTATTTGGCTGCGGTTTTCTGCGAGGTAGAGGTACTTCCCCAGACGAGCTGCTTTGATGCGCCCTACCTCTCTCAAAATACCCAGACCAAGACAAACAGATATGTTCATGCACACAAATGTTTGCCTTGTGTGGGAATCGAACCCACGAGCGTTGGTAGCGTTGGAGCAATATTTCCTACAAATCCTCCATCAAATGTCAAAACGAGGGCTCGATGGCTCCCCTCAGTTTGCTATTATTGGAACAATTTATCATTTAATATGTTTCTTTAATTGGCGGAACATTTTCTGAGTCTGTGCAGTCTCATCGTGATATCGGCTATTGACATTCCGTTGTGCTTAGTTGTTACCAGTAGTGTAATGTGTTTTTATTTCCTAGCCGGCGGTCTAAGTGATCTCAGCGAATGGGTCCTGGCGGAGAGATGGCGAGGAGTTGAGCGACCTCTCCCCCCGGATGTCCCTGTCTTGAACGTGTTGGCAGCTTGGGGAGACGCGCGGCATGAGGTATGATGACACAAGCTGTGTAGGCAGAGCTGATATTTTTTAAATTTAAAAAATATTTAAATATTTTATTTTGATTTTTTTAAAAATATATGGAACCCTGTACGACATCTAGCGACGAGTGCTGTTACTTTTTCTGTTGATGGGAGTGCAGTGCAGACTCTGCACTGCAGAGTGGCCGGCCATACGTTTTCCCATGATTTTTTTTCTAATTGGAACGATTTTGGACCGTTCTTCCTCACCAACGAACATTTAAATTTCAAATTAAAGGATACAAAACTACAATATGTTAGCTATTAGTGTGTCGATTTTGGAGTTTCTCACTATTACCGTCTAAACGCTAGCTGGATGACATCAGTCTACCCCAAACGGCAATTTTGAGGGTAATGTGGCTCCGCTGGCTATCGCAGCTCTGCCAATAACACAATCTCAATCTCGCGTTTTTCTAGACGCACTGAGTATATTAACTGTGTGGCCATATTACAGTATTTCAAGTGATCGCTATTTTTTTTATATACAACGTTGGGAGGTATCCAAGCATACTTCCCACCTGATGTAATGGTGTATTCGTAGTATATAAACGCTTGCAATACAGGAAGTATCGATACATGCTGCTAATATAGCAATTCATTAGGAGCTTACTGCTTAATCCGACTCACTCGTAGGAACGCTACAATTCTCCAGGGAGTTGTTAATTGGCTACGGTTTTCTGTGTCGTTACTTCACCAGTCGGGCAGCTTTGGCTCGCCCTACCTCTCTTAAAACACCCAGGCCAAGACACACAGACACGTTCATGCACCCAAATGCTTAGTCTGTACCTTGGTGGTTACTAAACTACTCCGCCATCGGGCTCGTCAAACTAATACATTGACTTGTCACTGACCTTTGTAAACTTGTTTCTAAATTATTGTACATTAACATTATTCTCAAACACTCCATGGATACATTTAGTTTTCAAGGATGAATGCATTAATTTCAAAATCAGAGCTAGAGTACACACTCTTGTACTATTGCGGAAGTATGCACACGTATTTTTAAACATGGCTGTAACTCTCTGCATAACATATATACGTGTACTCCTCTCATATACGTCCAAACTACAAGATGCTTGAGCAGTCAGAACCCGTTATATACGTTTTCCCATACATTTCGCGGTCGTATTCGACCACCCGGGTTTCGAAGGGTTAAGAGGGACAAATGCGTAAATGTATTATTTTTCTCTCTCGGCATATTAAGTATGTTATAAATAGGGTTCCGTACCAAAAAATGTTAAAACAGGACCCTTATGATGCAACTTCGTACGTTCGTCCGAGAAACGCATGGAAAAGGTATGCTCTGTTGGTTCGGACATGTAGAAAGAATGCAAGATGAATGAATGACAAAATAGATATACAATACGAAAGTGGATGAATGGAGGAGCCGAGGTTGGCTTAGTTATCATGACCAATATGGTCGTTTTTATCATAAGGTGATGTCAGGAGACCTAGGAAGCGGTGAGCGTGCATGAAACAAGGGTGGTTGGATCGCGTCTAATAGCGTTCGGCTGTCTCTGCCTACCCTGCAGGGGACATGGCATGAAGATACACATTCATACATACATACCAATAATATCGATTTAACATTAGGAATGGTTTACTTATCCAACCTTATTGCAACTATACCATTTTGGATAACTATAGCTTTGCAACCTTATTGAAAAAAATAAGCATAAAGTGAGGTTTCGAAATTGTAAAGTCCCATATGCGCATTTCGCAACAGAATTTTTATCATAACCTGTAAATTATTCAATAAAGAATCAGATGGTAGTTTGTGCAATGGCCGCAAATATTATTATATATTTTTTTGTTTTTGAAGTGGTAGATGGGCTTAATAACTATTTACACATCCAATAACTGTACGGAATTCTCGGACTCTTGATGATCGAATTTTTTTCATTATACCTTCCATGTTTTATGTGCAGGTGCGACTGTCCCTCCGGCGTGTATCGAGCGGTGGTGAAGACGACTCAGGTCGTGACAGTGACTCCGGTAGCAGAAGTGGAGCTAGACGGAGACGCCGAAGAGGTCCCAGAACTTCTACACCTCCGCCTCGAGCTAGGAGCGAAGATCCCGCTGCTAAACTGGTGTCGGTTATACAGCATCAGAGCAAAACTATACACCAGCAACTGGATAAGTTACGGTAGGTTGATAACAGACATTCCATCCACCACATCAACCCTTACTCATCTCACTGTAGGGATACGGGTCTCCCTTCAACCGAACGGTTTAAGAGCAATTTCCACCACGCTGCTCAAATGCGGATTGGCGGAGGTCAGTGTTCTCAAGCCGCCCGAGGGCCACTCAGCTTAACGACTGTCATCTATCAACAGACGAGACCGACGGCTTGAGCTCTCCAAAAAACAGACATTAAAATGTTTTAATCGAATATTGACCATTGGATATCAGCATAATTCAAATCTTGAACAAGACGAGGATTTCGAGAAGCTCGATGGCGTTGATGCGCGTATCAATCTAATCAAAGGCGTAAGTTAGGCAGCGTTGACCGCAGCCATTAGTCGTTTCGAGTTCCTCGGTACACGGAGGGCACATGAGGCCATCGGACCAGTTGTTTTCGATATATGATATTCTGCAGCAAAGAGAGGCATGTCACAGTCCGATTGGTGAAGTGCCTCCACCTCACAAAAACTGCAGTACAATAATAACTCCCTAGAGGGTTGTTCCTGTGACTACGTGAGGTTACAGTAAGCCTCTAATGCCTCGCTGTGTGTGTGTGCAGCGGGAGTGGTAACGCGAACTCGATACTTCCTTTATTTTAAGCGTTCACAGGGTACAGTAATCTCTTTACGCTTGTCTCTCAACATTGTAGACAAAATGATTTGAAAGATTCTAGTTTACTACATTTAATGACTTTAGTTCTACTGGTAATTTTTTTTTTTTTATACTACGCCGGGAGGCATACAAGCACACGGCCCACCTGATGTAAAGCGGGTACCGTAGCCTATTAACGCTAGCGATGTATTTAGTATCACTTGCGCGATGCCTCCTCTGCTGCTTACACAGCAACTCCTTGAGAGCTTACTAGTGACCTCACTCACACGCAGGAACACAACAACCCTCTAAGGAGTTGTTATTTGGCTGCGGTTTTCTGTGAGGTGGAGGTACTTCCCCAGACGGGCTGCTTTGATGCGCCCTACCTCTCTTGAAACATCCAGACCAAGACAAACCGACATACACACAAATGTTTGCCTTGTGTAGGAATCGAACCCACGAGCGTTGGTGTTAAAGTCGCGGCATTCACGACTGAGCCACCGAGCGCGTCATAATCTATAGTACTAGCTGGACTGGTATTTTTTCTGGTTACTTTCTATTGTTTTCTAATGGCCAATGATGTACTTACTTGTTTAGTTTCAATGCGTTGGTTACTTACGTCATGTTTAACCTATTACTATATTAGAAAAAAAGGTAAACTTGATTAATCTCCAATCTTTGTCTCTGCAGGGAGCAAGAAAAACTCATCGATCAACTAGAAGACCAAACACACAAAAGTCGAATGGAGAAACACGGGACGAACTATCTCCTAGAATCATACCTCCGCGACCTCGGGAGATGCAGCGAGGTCAACGACAGCCAAGCCGGGAACAGCGACAGCGGCGTCGGAGTAGGCAGTGGAACCCCTCCACGACGGCACACCAAACATAAATCAAGGAGAGAAAGACATTTAATGAGAGAGCATTACTTCACGAAAGAACTAACAGACATATGTCAAGTAAATTCTGAAAGACTAATGCAAACAAGCAACGATACAGACTCTGATGCTTCCACCGATGAACTCACAAGAATAAGAGAAGAAATAGAACTGCTAGAAAAGTTGGCAATCATAAACAAAAGACTACACCGAGAAGAGGAGTTGGTTGTACGTTTGACAGCAAAAGTAAAAAGGTATACGGATGAAAATAAGGCAAACAGCTGTGAGAACGTAACACAAGTATCCATGTTGATCGATAAGATTGAAGAAGAACTAGCAACGACTGCGAAAGAGATGCAAAATAACGTAATGGAGTTAGAAAGAGCGGACAAAGAGATAGAAAGCAGACTGAAGCTTCTCGATGAACTGACGCTGGAATTGGAAGAGGAGGAACTACAAAACGAGGTGTTAGAGAGGCAGCTGAACGAAACATCAAGTCGGCAACCAATCCTTTTACAAGAAACCTATGTACCTGTTTTAGATCAAGACAACCAATGTTATGGGGCTGTGGGCTATGCCCTAGACACCCTCGTATGACATAGGATTAATACCCAATTCGTTCCAAAGATGTACTGACAAATTACCAATTGTAGGTAGTTTTAATGACTACCAATATGGAAGCAGAGCGATCCGATTCCAAAATAGCCCAAAACAATATTATTATAGCATTTAATTTAATTATAAATGTAAATAATGTTACTTAAACAATAAGCTTGGTGCTAAGAAAAGTGTTTATTCAAATATTTTAATAAGTATAGCTGCGTATAAAAAAGTTAGGAATGGTTTTATTCCTGCTAGTTTTGCTGAGCTGTTTTATTTGCAAGTGCAAAATACACACTAAAATAATAAAGTAGATAAACATGGAATTATATTAAGCAATGCACTTGTTATAAAATTATTGATTTCATGTCATTTTACAGTATGAAGTTGAAAATGTAAATAATAATAGTGACATGTTAAAGATATTAATCTGAACGATGATACCGGCCTAGGCCGGCACATTGCACACAGTCGAATAAGTACTACAAAAAGTGCCATGTACGTGATCACAAGTATATGACACCAACACGGTCAAGATTCTGGGGTTTAAAAACAAAACACGCTTGATACTTGCAATCCGATTCTTATTGCGTACGGAATAATGACGGTTGGCAGATTAGTACCAAGCTTGACGTGCGATTGGCTGTACCCATCGTAAATGTACTTTTCTACCTCCGAAGCTAGAATTGGATGACATATTCCAACTCTCTCCTTATGCATCTGCCTGCGACGGCATTTGTTCAGATTGGTGAGAATGTGCGAAATTAGATTTGAAATAATTGTTGGTATAAGTTTAAGACATATTTCTGCGCGTATAGAGTACACTCCCGCAACGGTGTTGTGCTTTACCACGCAAGATCATGCGACCCATTTTTCTAGCGCACTCTATGTACGCAGATGTATCGCCTAATGTCAAGTTTTGGTAGTAATATAGGGAGGCGCGATTTTAATTCATCGTTATCGTACCGGTGGAAACCCAAATATTTGCCGTTGCGTGAAGTTTTGGCTCTGACGGTTTATTTCCTCATTTGTAATGTCCCGTAGATAATGCGTAAACAAGCACAGCAAAACTGGACTTTTAATACTAAACATAAAGTGTATATTCGAGTACAATGCCAAAAAGTATGACAAAACCACCAATCACAATATGTATTTAGTTAGGCTAGTCAAATTGATACTGCGGCATGAGAATTTTGTAATTTTCTTTATATTATATATTGATGAATCTCAATAGAATAATTTTGTAGTGGTAATTGATCCACATGTATGTTCACAATGTTAGAACATGTTCACATATTTCAAACGCAATAAAATGTATGTCCAATTTCAATGTACAATATCACCATTGTTAGAACATTAAAATTGTATTCATATAATTATTATTGACATTCGTAGATATTGTGTTGGTCTGTAAGGATAAAAATTTGTTAATTTCAAATATGTATGGAGCCACTGACGAATTATATGTTAAAAACTATATTAAAAATCCGACTAAATATTTTCGCTGGCTCGAAGTTACCCAAAAATTTCGTCATAACCTGACTAGATATATTTGTTATTATTATTGTATATTCAATATTATAGGCATATAAACATATACAACGATTATAAAGCAGTGTTTTATTTATTTATTATGGACAAAAACGATATTTAAAAAAATATATAATTCAATTGCATTTATTATTTTTGCCATGGCCAGTGCATAGACTGGACTATTTAATATAACCACATACTTACATACATTCTTAATTTATTTCTTATCAATATATTTTTAGTATAAAGGGTTTGTATAAACTGTAATAATAATTATTAAGCCCACGTCCTTTCCCAGAGCTGTAAAATTTGACAACAAGTACACATAGTATGAAATTAATAACCTCTAGTGGCTTCCATAACCACACATAAAACATCCAAGAGCATGCCGCCATACATTAATTTGGAAAATTACTTTACTTCCACGTGTTATGGTCCTGCGCTATGCCAAATCTTCTGATTCTAGAGCATACTTCCTAGTAAATAAACAAACAAAAAAGTTAAATACAATGCATAACTAGATTTAATTATTTTTATACAACATCGGGAGGCAGAGAAGCATGGTGGACCGTCCACCTGATGTAAACCAGTTACCGTAGCCTATGAATGCTTGCAACACATTATGTATCATCTGACACAGCAACTGCCTAGGTACTTGTCACTGACTACGTCACTCACTCGCAGGTTCAAACAACAACAACGAAAACAACCTCCCATGGAGTTGTTATTTGGCTGCCGTTTTTTGTGAGGCGGAGATACTTCCCCAGACGGTCTGCTCTGATGCGCCCTGTCTCTCTGAACTTCATACATTTTTATAATGGCGTTAGGGACACTGTCGAAAAATAATGTTTACAAGAATGAAACGACTATCGTACAAAGTGAAAACGCCTCGAGAAAGGCGACAGTGGAAACTTTTCGGAGCAAATGGATTTTGGAGGAAACACAAAAATTCCAATTACCGTATACTTTAACAGATGTTTGGTTTATATTCCAATATAAATCAAAACACAAAACATCCTTCTACAGTGAAAATACTCAGCGACCGATAAGGTACGAATACTATTCACGCCAAAATCAGATTATACGCAGCGAACTTAAAAGGCATAGAAGCAGCAATAACGTTCCAAAAATGACCCAACGAAAAAGAGGCCGGGCTAGGCGGGGCTTAGAAATGAGGCCGCGCGCCTTGACAGTCGGTGTTAGTCAGTCGGCTTGAAACAACGACGTGTCAGTCTGTCTTAATTTGTGTATTTATCAAGATTTTTCGTAATAATGCTTTCTTGTGTCGTCAAATGGTGTGTAAATAACACTACCAGTAATCATAAATGCTCAGGAATCACATTTCATAGGTAAGTGTAGTTCAGTTTGTATTTTATTAAATTCGATCTTTTTTATAAAATGGCCTTATTTTCGTGGCGCGTACATGTCGCCACATCGAGTGAACTCGTGTCTCGATCGTGCGAGATCGCATGCAGCCAATCATCGACAAGAAAATTTTGTTTTTAAATTTCTATGACTCCTTTGTACCATAAACAATTATCGTAAAGTGCGGCTTATGATTTGGTGGTAAGGCATATTTTTCGCTAACTGCATTTTCGAGAAATGATGTTTTGGTTTCAAATACGAGCGCGTGATTGTTTTGGTGTCGATTATGCACTATGAATTTGTTCTAAATTATCATTCTATGCTTTTTAAGTTCGCTGATTATACGTTACTAACGTACTTAAGCGTGATTCCTACTGACACAGAACCAGAGCAAAGCGAATCGAGAACCAAAAAACTTGTATAGCATACACCTAACCTCTACAACATTATGCATACAATTTACTGCCCGCGTGTAATAGCACATTTATTCTGTAGAGATAGAAGGCAATATTAGCGGACCCTGGGCTCCGAGGCGAAAGCATAGGCCGCGACCGGAATTAACGCTCGGATGATGATGATGATGAGATAGAAGGCAATATGCTACACAACATTTTGGATTACCGAATTCAGACTTAACATCAGATGGGATTGAGGCAGACTAGTTGCGTCTTTTTTATGTAGATGGCGCGACCCGAAGGCTGATGCGTTACGTTACGTTAGGTTTATGGCCATAATTCATAATTTCCTTCGAGCAATATTAGGTTATACACAAATGAAGACCCATTTCAAAATGTGACATTTAAAAATATTAAACTATTTTCAATATTCTTAAATAAAGAGACAGACTAGGCGAAAAGAACAACAAAAATCGACGTTAGTAATTACTAACAAGCATAAATAAATGCGTGCGGACATTTTTGAACTATCTTTTATAACTAAAAGAAGAATTAGTTCAAAAACGACAAGAAAATCGGATCTCTCAATGCACAGACAATGTAAATGTTTTGTTTCACAATGTGAAAGCGAAGTTCGAGGTGAGAATATACAGTAATTATTTATCTATCTTATATAACAAATACTAGGGAAATAAAATTGTTCAATAAACATTTTAAAAATATATGTATAATACTTGGCATGGAATCAAGGTAAGATGTGGCGCAATTATATTGAAAAGACCTATTACGCCAGTGGGTGTTATAAAGACCATACGGCTCGCTTTGTGTGTATGTTACGGGTCTTTTTACGATTAGGCGTAATGGAAAATATTATACCATTATAGTGAATTCCAACTAATTCTTCTTTTTCCGAATTTTAAATGTGTATTTTATGAATATTATGCCATTACTAGAGCCATAAAAGTCCTAAGGAATAATTAATTTATATTATATTTTCGTCCCCATATTTACACAGTTTATATAAGTGTATGAAATCTGATCTACACTTACAGTCAAGGTGACAAACAGATCAACAGTGACCTGAATGGCAGTACAGGTAACAGTAGTCATATAGTGAATAGTGGTCTATACACTGGCCAGGCAAATCTTTGCAATTAGTAGAAAAGAAAGGTAAGATATGTATCCACCGGGAAGTGACCTCAAGAACTGAGTTTAGTAGTTCAAGTTCCATTCCATGCTTCGTTGGAGCAATCTCTGTAGTATCATTCAACTCCGCGGTGGTTTGGACACGCTCCATTACTCTGTGTCCATTGCGACCTGAAATAGAATAATATCAGATATGTAACTAAGAACATTTAATAGGCACAACCGAAACATCTGCCAGAGTACAAGTTAAACAGCGTCGATCGCAGCCTGTCTGTGGAGGGGGTTAGTCGTCACGAGTTCCTCAATACTCAGAGGGGATGTTAAGTCGTCGGTCTTGGCTGTTTTCAATGGAATAAGTTAGTTTGCTGTCTTAGGAGGGTGGTTGTGTGTCTACGTTACCCGTGAGCTCATGAGGAGTTGCTGAATTAGCAGCATGGAGGCCATGCGCAACCGGTACTTCCAGTATTGCGTTTATAGGCTACGGTAACCACTTTACATAGGATGGGACGTATAATTATGTGCCCGACATTGTACAAAAAAAGATAATATTTCTTAGATAAGTTTAGCAAGACGTTCGCATTATCTTAAAACTATAAAAACGCTTTATCTAAGTTATGTCTAAGTTATGTTATTATAATATTTTTATGTACTTGTATCATACGTACGGTACTACGGTACGGTAACTACTCACCATCAGCGAGGGGCAAGCCATATGCAAATAATTAATATCAGATAGAAATAGCTTTTAAACTGAAATTTTAATTTTTGAACACTTGTAGAAGCCTAACTTGTATTAATACGTATATCGTAGTAATTTTATTAATTAGAGTTTACCTCTTCACTGTATCGAAAGTAATACGGGGGGAAAAATACGCGAATGGGTTCCTGTGCATGACTTTTTTTTTTCAGAACTTGACCTGACGCACTACCGTATGTCCAGGATACTTTAGCACCTTCAAATAATTACAAAGGATTGACTTTTTATCAGTTGTTTAACTCGTGAACTGCTTTTTAACGCGAACTTTTCAGACAGTTGACTGTGGGTGCATTACCTATATCACATATACGGGTGGGTGCATATATCATATATACAGACTACGGGCAATTTTGGGGCGATTGATCGATCCCTGGTTCCAGAATCCTAGCGCTATCACTGAATTCGTGATTTGCGATTTTTATACATTTTTGTAATTATCAATTTCGGCGGTGAAGAAAAACATCGTAAGAAAGCATGCACGTCGAAGAAGTTATGATTCAAAAAGACAGTCGCTATATGTCGGAATAAATATCTTCAGCAAATCCTTCGGCTTAAGTACCGGACCGCCAATGGTAATAGATTAGGAAACGGAATAACGCTAGAAAGTAGAGAAGAAGACAGATTTGACTACAAGTTCACAAAGGGAAGTAGCAAGGCGATATTGAGAGGTCGCCGGGGAAAGGGTGAATTTAAGAACAATGCAGTGTTGATTATTTGAAGAGAGCTAAGATAATAGTTCCTTGAATTTGTAATATAAATAAGTTCACACAATAGTGTTATCAATCGTGAGTGTTGGGTCAATGGTCGAACCATTAACTCCGATTACGTTCACAAAACCAACAATGTCATAGAATAAACATATTCAGAAGCATTGATCCACGCGCGATTCGCGATATATATCGAGAATAACGTCGAAAATTCCCAATAACTCCCTACTAACTGTAGGTAGTCGAGCTGCTTTGATTAGCCCTACCTCTCTTAAAATGAGGCCAAGACAAACAGACATATTTATGCACTCAAATGTTTGTCCTATATGGAAATTGAACACAGGAATCTTAATGTTAAATTAGCTATTGCTAACTACGAGATATCTCGCCTCAAAATTTAGTTGCCTTTGAGCTCGAGTGGGCACTTAAGTTGCGTTCACACAAAACGGCGTAAGTCGCCGGCTGCGTGCTGGCTCATTATATGCTTAAAATAGGAGGAGCGACAACGCCTATCGATTTAATGTAACCAAAAAGTTGTACATATATGACAAAAAGCGGTAAACTGTGTATTGTTTCCTTATAATCAGCGACTGGACGGCGAGGAAAGCAAAAAAGCATACAGCCCTCTTGATGTAAAATAGTTACCGTAGGCCATGAACTAACAAGTATCGCTCGCTCATTACCACACGCGCTGGTGACACAGCTACTGTTCAGCAGGATATATCTCTTTTACAAGAACCTAGTTTGTTGTTTATCAGAGTGTACGCGGAGGTGAGACTGGCTTTAACTCTAAAGATGACAGTGACTCACGTATACGTTTGGTGTGAACGCAGCCTTAGACATAATATGCATTTTATGTTAAAGATAAAAAATATTTATTTGCCATTAGACCCTCACTGGCACTTATTAATTTTTCATAGTTTTAGTTTAGTTTTAATTTCTTTTTTTTTAGTTTACCAGCATTTCGAAAATGACCATCGGTGAAGAAATATCAAAAGAAACTTTGCAATACAGGTATTTTTTTCACATGGTCAATTTCTATTAGAATAAATGTACGCCAGTGTATATATAATGATGTCAAGTGGTATAATTAAATATATATGTGCTGATTCATTTCCAGACGTGTTTGTCAGTCAGATATTCATGGATTCTGCCTTCAACAAGCCTTCTCACATAAAACTAAGGTGGAAACTAAGGTTCAAAAGTGGCGTGGAGTATCAATATAAAGGTTTTAAAAATCTCAAAACATTTAAAAAGAATTTAATTCATAAAACATATTATAGTCAATTAACTTTATACTTAATATATTAATCACTAATCTTGTATATTAATTAAGTTAAACGTGCTTTTATTAGAAATAATGCCAGGCTTGTATTTTTAATACTCGTAAATTGAAGAGTTCGTTTTATTGAACTTCTATTTGACTGCAAATAAACAATAAAATATCAACAAAACAAAAAACATTTAATCAATAAGTGTGAAATCAAAGAATACATTTTTTTATACTACGTCGAGAGGCATACAAGCATACGGCCCACCTGATGTAAAGCGGGTACCGTAGCCTATTAACGCTTGCGATACATTAAGTATCACTCGCGCGATGCCTCCTCTGCTGCTAACACAGCAACTCCTTGGGAGCTTACTGGTGACCTCACTCACACGCAGGAACACAACAACCCTCCAGGGAGTTGTTATTTGGTTGCGGTTTTCTGGGCGAGGAGTTACTGCCCCAGACGGGCCGCCGTGATGCACCCTACCTCTCTTTAAAAAAAAATCCTGTTTAATAACTACAATGGCATAATATACCTTTAGACCTTCTGGGAAATTTTATTCTGTGACAACGTGATCTTTATGATTATATACAGACTCTCACATAGTTGCGTGGCGACGGTCGCTGCAATGATACGCTACACTTATTTGTTACTACATGGACTAGTTTTAGTAACAGCTTTAAATCTAGAATATCTGGATCCGACGAAATTACAAACGAGAACTTCGGCTGCTATTCAACAGCGAACAGCTTTCGGGATTTTAAACAAATATACTAGCCGCGTCGAGGTTGAGGTAAATCCAACTTTATTTCAAGACAATAAAGACGTCTTTCACATTAAGACCATTAATGGAAAATTGCATGTCACTGCGAGCACTGGAGTCGCAGTTTTGTGGGGATTCCATCACTACCTCAAAAAATACTGTAATAGTCACATAGGATGGCAAGTCAAACGGATAGTTATTCCAGCAAACCTGCCTGAAGTGGACGAGACTATAGTGGCGAACGATAGATTCCGTTACTACCAGAACGTCTGCACCGCCTCTTACAGTTTCGCCTGGTGGAACGTAGGTGATTGGGAACTACATGTAGAATGGATGGCAATGAACGGAATCAACTTGGCCCTCGCTCCAGTCGCTCAGGAAGCTGCGTGGGAGCGAATATATAAGCAAATTGGTATGACGCAAGAAGAAATAGATGATCACTTCACTGGACCCGCCTTCCTATCTTGGCTTAGAATGGGAAATGTGCACGGCTGGGGAGGACCCCTGCCAAAGTCGTGGCATGAAACTCAGACGGAAATTCAAAATGTTGTTAGTGATATCATGCTTAAACTCGGAATGATCCCAGTTTCCCCAGCATTCGCCGGACACGTACCCAAAGCCTTTTCAAGAATATATCCGAACACCACGTTCCATAAAGTAAGTAACTGGAATGATTTCGGCGACGAATATTGTTGTGGATTATTTTTGGATCCTAGCGAACCCTTATTTAAAACAATCGGAACCTTATTCCTTAGAGAAATTACCCCACAAAAAGGATTTAGCCATATATTTACAGCAGATCCTTTTAACGAGGTAAAATTACAATCATCGCATTGGTCGACAGCGTTAACTAAAGAGACAGCTATGGCGATTTATTCGACACTAACGCGTGTTGATGACAAAGCTGTGTGGTTGCTGCAAAGCTGGATGTTCGTTTCCGATCCTATTCTTTGGCCGAAAGACCGAGTCGAATCTTTCCTTACCTCAGTCCCGAGCGGTAGAATGCTCATCTTGGATCTACAGTCAGAGCAATGGCCGCAATATGATCTTTACGAAATGTACTTTGGTCAACCTTTCATCTGGTGCATGCTGCACAACTTCGGAGGTACATTAGGCATGTTTGGAAGTATGGAAATAATCAATACCGTTCCTTACGAGGTGAGATCTCGCCAGAAAAGCACAATGATAGGCATAGGACTTACTCCCGAAGGAATCAATCAAAATTACGTAGTTTATGACCTTATGTTAGAGTCAGCGTGGCGGTCAGGACCCGTGCCAGATCTAGGCGAGTGGGCCGGAGATTACTCAGAGAGGAGGTACGGCTGCAACGACACAAGGGAAGGTTGGAAATCTTTAGTTAAAAGTGTATATAGTTTTGATGGCATCAACAAAGTTAGAGGTAAATATGTTGTTACACGTAAACCGAGTTTCTGGATAAAGCCTTGGGCGTGGTACTCCAGCCGCGACCTATTTGACGCGTTCAGGAAATTTGTATTAATTAATGATCAAAATACATGCTATAGAGACGGTTACTTTCACGACTTGGTGGATGTCACAAGACAAGCATTGCAATATAGAGCAGAACAGCTTTACATAAAACTATTAATAGACCGAAATTCTAATAGTTGGGTATTTAGCGCATCTATCGACCGTTTTCTTGAAGTAATGGAAGATATGCATTCAATTCTGAAGACGAATAATGACTTCTCTGTAAAAAATTGGCTGAACAAAGCACAGGGATTAGGGAAGACTAAAGAAGAAAGATATTACTATGATTTGAATGCACGTAACCAAATAACTTTGTGGGGGGCGAACGGCGAAATTAGTGATTATGCTGGCAAGCAATGGGCCGAGCTCTTTGAATACTATTACATTCCTCGATGGAGAATGTTTCTATCGGCTGCGTTGGACGCAAAAATAAAAAGAGAGGTGTTTGACGAGCGCAGTGTTCAAAGTATCATAAGAGAGACAGTGGAAGAAGCGTTTCTTTATCAAAATATCCATCAAAATGATGTAAGGTATCTGACATACACACCAGATTTAGCTTATCAATTATTTATAAAATGGGCGATCGTTCCAAATTTGAATGACCTTCCAGGTGCTGGGCCTCTAAGGAAGAAAATAATAGAAGATGATAGATTGCCAGTTAGTCCGGAAGTAGTGATGTTAAGTTCCACTACGCCGTTACATTAAAGAAGAACATTAGATACAAAGGTACTTTCAATACACAGGACGAGTCAGCGGAACTATGGAATGGAGGTGATAATATGAATGACATACAATCGATTGCGGCAACCAATTGAGATTATAATGATAGAAGGAATCATAAGGAACAGCGAATCCAAATCTCAACAATAAAACGGAAAGAATAACTACCTCTACATATGATTTGACAGGATGATGACCAAACCATGGGTACATATGCTTATCTATCTACAAACACACGCATACGGAAACTCACACATCACAATGCGTGTAACTGCCTCTATAGTTTATTATAAACATACTCTAATATGTATATGCAATGTTTTGATAATAGACTTTTGTTTTATTTAACTCCAGTTTTTTTTTTCATATGAATAACGTTCGGAAGCACACATACCTGCGGCGCACCTAATGTGAAAACTCAGGCTGCTAAAACACCAAGTCCTGGAGACTCGTTTTGTTCCACGAGTTAGCGACGCGACCTTACCAATACGCTCCCAAAATCACGGCATAGTCAGGATGACATAGCAATTGAATACAAAACATTTTTTTTTTAATTGCGGATTTTTATTTCACTTTCCGGGATTGTCACTTTGCAGATACAGTAAACCCGTTTATCCGAAATCCAATTTATCCGAACAAATCCGTTTTCGGTTTATCCGAAATTTTTGTTATCCGAACCGGCCGCCGCCCGTCCAGATCATTTCGGATAAACGGAAGTTTACTGTACTTAATAATTTTAATAAAAAAAATCTATCGAATAAAATAAATATATCCACGCATATTTATTTTATTTGATGAAGTAAGGTAACCGTTTTTATACACTACGCCAGGTGACAAACACGCTGGGTTTGTATGCTTGTTTGTCACCTTGTTGTCTTCTATGTATTGCAGCGTCAGTTTTCTTTCACACAATTATTTTATTAAATAAATAAAACAATCCATAGGCAATACCCAATATATTGTGGAAATTGTTGTGCTGTAATTGTACCTAGGACGCACTAGCAATTCTACACACTCCATTACAATCGAGCACAATACGTGTCACAACATTAAAACAGCATCTACCGGTTCATTCTTCAGAGATGACTATAGTTTATTCACAATGTACTCGTATCTCAGATTGCCTGAGAGATGTTTTTTCTATCTATCTCTCTATCTATAACTTCACGCCAAATCCCTTGGTACATGCCACCGGGCAGAGAACCGAATGCCAAATGACTCGCTCCTTACATGTCTCATTCATTTTCTTAACATTCATTGCTCTTCTCATGCACGTGCGCCGGGTCTAGGGTTGACATCACCTTCTGATAAAACACGATTATTTTGGTCATGATAGGTAAGTCTTGGCGGAGGCCAGTTAAGTTTTCATTTAAATAATTATATAGAAAAAGAGACACGATGTTGGATGGCAACCAAAATTCGCTCACATGTTGTTTGCCCGAAGAAGCCCACATAAGGCAGCAGAGCGGGCACAGGAGCAGGAGGAAATAGAACGCAAGAGATAAACACTAAAGAAAGGACCTCGAGTTCATCTCCCGCGACTACTGGATAAATGAACGCAAGAGTAGTGGAGCCATTGGCATGTGTTGGTGCCTGGGGGTGGGTTGATGTTTCATCTGTCAGATGAGCCCAGTAGTTGGTTAGCAAACTCTCCTTTAAAACTAAAGTTATTGGGTCCGAAGACAGCATAGGATAAACATTTGTGTGCATGAACACGTCTTTTTGTGCAGGTCTGAGTGTTTTCTATGTATCATAAGTAAAGTGACAAGGGATAGGGCTAGACGAGAGGGATTTGACGTAAAGATGTAGATAGCCAGATAAATAACATAGTAGGTACCTGGGCGACCGAATTCCCCTCGGTATTTATGTTTTATTATGTAAAACCGAGTTTTCTTTTTCCGTTTATATCTATACCAATACAAAGCGGACGAAATTTTTTGTTTGTTTGAGAAATTCTTTTTGCATTTGATAGTCCAGTTCTAGAGGAAGGTTATACAATATTCAACATCACGGTATGACCCTTAGAGGTGGAGGAAAAAGAAAGAAAGAGAGGTTTCCACGAGACACCGAGATCCGCGCGAACGTAGTCGCGGGATGCAGCTAGTAGGTGATATAAATAAACTTAACAAGCAAAGCCTCATCTAAATACAACAGTTTAATCTAAATCCTTAGGACCAGGAACGGTCAGATTAAACCTCTCTTCGGTTTCGGGTGCTTTTGATTTGATCCATATGTGTGCGTCCAGGGCGGCCCCTGCCGATATCTCCTCTAACTCTTGCTCGATATATTCGTAATTCTTTTGTTATCCATAATAATACAATTTGTGCGTAATTACTTATTCTATTTATCTAATACTTACTGCTGGCTGTGGATCCCGATCCCTGTCCCCCGGCGCGTCGGGTGCTGGAGCTGCATCTCCTGTGGCACTAGCGTTACCTCCACGCCTCTCTTCACCCTCCACCAATGCCAGGTAGCGAGACAGTTCAGCTTCATCCGAGATACGTAATGGTGTCTTTGGTCCCACAATGGCTATCGACACATTCTGTAGAAATTAAAACACTTTTTAGTTTTTCGTATGTACCTAAATATGTGTGTAATGCAAAAATGGAACATTCAACAAAACAGTGAGTAATATGAAATTCAAATTTATACCAAGTAATAACAGTCTATGGTCTGAAAAAGCATAAAAAAGTTTGGCTTAGAATCTTGTAATTTGGCAATGAAAGGGGAACTCACAAGCACAAAAATTAATAATCAATTTTCAGATATAATCTTGTGATCCCTCAGTTTTTTTTTTTAATAACTGACAATGAAAATTACAGAAATAAGAAACATAATGGAATCAAGTTATATTTCATGTGTTTGTTTTTTTTACGGTTTAGTTGCAATCACCTAATTTGAAGTAAACATGCACAAAGCGTTATTTTCGTGCTCAATTTTTAAAGGATCCTTGCTTCTTTTAATAGCCGATAAGGATACACTACAGTTTGGTAGGTTCAAGTGTACTAGTGTTTGCCGTAACGGTAGAAATTCGACCAGAATCGTCATTAAAAATTTGAAGAAAACAAATGAATTGGATGTTTCCTACTTTCATTTTTTTACTGATTGACAACTTTAAAGTTTGTCAATATTCACTAAACAGAACCAAAGAACATACTCGGTTGACATACTGAGAAGAGGGTACTGATGTTTTGTCTTCACCTATTTACATAGGTACACAAACCTAACGCCACCATAATAGCGAAAAGTTTAAATTAAATTGCAAATAAATTATTGTCATGCTACCATATTTTCGAAGTACGACAAATCATTTTACATCAGCATCACATTAAAATAATGTACGAGTACATAAAAGTACGCTCAAATAACTAAGATTTGCATCAAATAGTACGATGACTATACATTTATTTTATATTGGTCTAATCTAACATGCAATTGTTGAGCTATGTCAACTGCAACCTGTATTTGGATGTATTTTTTATCGGCTGTATTTCAGATTTTTGTTGTTCAATTGAGCAGACAACCATACTCCAGCAGTGCAATGAGTATGGATTATTAGGTACAAGATTTTACCTTGGTGTTCAGATCAACTTCATTGGGCAATGTATCCCTCAATGCTCTTAGTCCATGAGCAACTAAATCCTGCAAGTCGCAGTCCATGAATGTAGTCAGGTGTTTCTCCAAGTAAGTCCTAGCAGACTGAGAACGAGCTCCGATGGCCATGGCCCGGCAGTCGAAGTAGTTTGCTGATGGGCATGTCTGGTATATGTGGGGGCCTTGATCCTAGAATTCAAATTAAAGAAAAATGATAAATATATGCACAAACACATTGACACCGTAAGCTCACTCCCTGGTAACAAATCTCTAGGAAATTAAATAGTTAATAGATTCAGGCGTTACTTTGCGAAAGTCAAATTTACAGGCAATTTGATCTAAACTACTTTGTATGCTTCCGCTCCACACAAGCACACAAAGTAGTTTAGATCAAATTGCCTCTAGGAAATTATTAGTTGGCAAGTTGTAAGTTTGTTTTTACAGATAATGGTGAACCTTACATCTCAAAATATAGTAGAAAACATGTCCTGAGTAGATATTGACGCCTATGTAGGTGTCATGTATGTATGTATGTATGTATATCTTCACGCCAAGGTGTAGTTTTATTATACTACTAGTACTTGGCATTTCATACTTTTATGTATGTTTACCTTAGTTGTAAAATACCATATTTTTGTATACATGAATAATACAACAACAATCCATTTTGAGGGATTGCGAAATCTTATTGCATTAAAGTTTTCTAAAACCCCCAAAACACTTTATAATGAGCTAATGGGCGATTTTATTGGGAACTAAAAATAACAACATTTACTAAATATACATACATCATTTGATCTCTACCAAAGCTATTATTCCACTCTTGTTTTTATTATAATATTCATCTTTACCCAGTGAAACAGAGATGCTAATCTACTACAATGGGCCGAGTTGATATCAACTAGCTGTCAAGCAATTTCAGCAGGTACTGGTTGACATAAGAATGGTACTGTATTGGTCACTGCTGTATCACTATAATAATGTGATAAAATGTAAACCAAGTACATCAAAAATATATTACATCTAGTGGTTATCAGGTTTTACTTTAAAACCAAGTGTTGCATGAAGAAATTGTAAATTGTATGAAGAAAGGCTTACCATGACCAAATTGGTTGTGTTTTATCAGAAGGTGATGTCAGGAGCCTCAGGAACCGGCGAACGTGCATGAATATAGCTATGAATGTTAGAGAAGTGAGTGAACTATGTAAGGATCGCGTCTTATGGTGCACTCTGCCTACCCCGTAAGGGACCTGGCTTGAAGATATACATACCAAGGGTTGCAGATTCAATTCTCACATAAGACAAACATTTGTGTACTCAAATATGTTTGCTTGTCTTGGTCGGATTTTAGAGAGCAGTGATAGATAGTGCAGGTATGGGCAACCTTTGACATGTTGTGGGCCAAACTTTAGCATGCAAATACGTTCGCGGGCCGCGTTTAAAAGTAGTGCATATATATAAGTAGATTCCGTGAGTATATATAAGTAGTGTACTTAATTTTTTTCTAATTGGGTTTTTTCAAAATGTTTCGTGGGCCTGATCAAACTTTACAGCGGGCCGGATCCGGCCCGCGGGCCGGGTGTTGCCCATATGTGGTCTAGTGGATAAAGAACCGACATATTATCCCGCAGTCCCTAGTTGGTGCGGGCATGTACCACTAAATTCGTCTATCCGGGGTATATCCAAGTACATATTCGTAATTATCACTTGCTTGGTGGTGAAGGAAAACATTGTGATGAAACCTGCACGGTCCAATAAATTATATTTCGAAAGACCGTACGTATGACCTAACCTAAAAAGAGGTCTGAGTTGTTTGGCAGTTGCACTATGTAAAAACCAGTATCTTCATCAAATTCATAGACTTCGTGGACTCTGCCAATCCTAATGGATTAGAAAATGAGATATCACTAGGAAGAAGAAGTATGTTTGTCTGAGTTATCTTCTACGCAAACTAAGTTTATTTACAAAATAATTATCAATTATTGAATCCGTAAAGCACAAGCTTTGCTTAGTTTGGAATTGACCCGTTGAGTGCCGAGCGGTTTGATCAAACCTTGCGCATTACGGTATCAAGTATATAATGGCATTTGACAGGTTAAACAAGCATAGTAATTTTTAAGGTAATATTTGTATATACATACATCATATCCAGCAACTAACAGACCCACACCAAGTGGTCTCTTGTCATATCGCTGCGTACATATCTGCATCTTGTTGCCAACTAGCGAGATGAGTCTGCCAACAGGCATTGGTGCATCATGAGAATAGCGGTGGTTTAGACACTCTGTCCGCATGAAGCGACTGAAAATTATAATAATTACTTATTAATGTTAAAATATTATTGCACTCAACTGATATAAAGTGAATGTTACATAAAAATACATATTACATATATTAGGTAATACTTTTACCCAAAAAAAAAAGCAACCTCATGCATGTGTACAACAACATGCTAATAGCAAATGGGTATCTGATGGATAAGGTTTCCTTGTGGACTACAGAACTCTAAAAGAGTTCTTTTTCTCCTGTTTTCAAAAGTGGAATTAGTTACTTATCAGGTTCCAAACATGAATAATGTACATGATTTGTCACAAGTCTCTTTTTTATATTTCATAGGCGACAGAAACTGTTTACATGAGGTGGACTGTTTTAATAGGAAATATGCATGTATTTTTTATATTTTCATTCAATACTTTACATTGCTCTAAAACAGTAAAAATATTCAATACTAAAATAGTAGTTTATGCAACTGTCATATAATAGAGGGTATTAAAACATGAGTGTAGTTTTTTGAAACGAGCCGCAGGCGAGTTTCAAAATAAGATTACACGAGTGTTTTAATATCTGATTATATGCAGTTGTATACACTACTTTATTTAATCTCATGGCTATAAAACAAAATATTACTCAAATTCGTATGTACGAAATAGCGCCAAAATGGAAAAAGTCTGTTATTGGTTTATTGGCTCGGATCACGCATGCGCGTTGCGCGCGTAGCGCGCTCACCACAGATAATGTGTACTTAAATTGAATTGAAACCTCCTTGGCCGGGACACATGTACTTTAATAATTAAAAAATTGTTTTAAAGCATTGTTTTGTTAGGAGAATAATGCTTTAATTTAATTTTTTAATTTTCTTAAAGAAGTATGTAAATAAAATATACCAATAAAATTCTGTATTTCATTTCATAATTAGAATATTACCAAATCAGATTATATAAAGTAATTTATAGTATTATTTATTTAAAGTAAAAAATAGCCAGCCCACACGGGGATTTTAAACGCCCACCAGTTTAGTTTTCAGTACTGGCTACCATGGATGCCAGTTTGATGTGACGTCATACACATCAAACTGGCATCCATGACATCAAATAAACTAGTGGAGCGATTATGTTGAAGAAGTATTGTGTTCTGCTGCAATTTTACAGTGTATTCTATATTCAACTAATAAATCATATGAATAAATGGTGTGATGGTGGCCCCGCGGTATAACCGCACACATAACAAACGAGAGGTTCAGCATCTGAACACTGGCGGGTGCCAACTCAGTTTTTACGAGTGGGTACAATTTACTTGCGTTAGGAAACCTGCACATGTAAATCTTCTGGATGTGTAATCATGATTTGTTGTCTTGTCTGGTTCCCCTTTAAGGGGTACGGAGGACACATGGCAGTCACTCCAATGTAATAACTGGACTCGCCACATCTTGGTTCATAGCAAACCACGCGCTCCGTTGTGGATGCAACCGGACTTACCGCTTGATGAGTGAGTGACATCAAATGAACATCCTTCTCCCTCTATGGAATATTTTAAGAAACGGACATTCATGTTTACTTGATGTTTCTTGTGGTGGACTTTTATATCACATCCGAATTGACCTTTTCAAATTATTGTTACTTTGCATTTTTACAAAATTAATTTTTTGCTCAAATATAATTATAATCAAAAATATTGATGAACACTTAATTATGTTGATACTGATGATTGTAGGCACTTGGTGGAATTTTGAAGACATCTCCTTAATGTTAAAGGTATTATAAAAGACCTTGATAATGCCAAAGGTGAAACCGGTTGGTAAAAATAATTATTAAATAAAATTGTGAAGTAGAATCTGTACAAGAGCAAGAATTAACATTAACGAGATGACTTAATTTTAAAGCTATAGTTTATAAGAAATATTTCACACTTATTTGAATCACATGCATATTCCCTATTATCCCATTTAAATTTAGTATCACTTGCGTGATACCACCTTTACTGCTAACACAGCAACTACTCAGGAGCTTACTGGTAACCTTACTAACTTGCTGACATAATAACCAGGGAATTGTTATTTTGTGAGGTGGAGATATTCCCCCAGCCAAGGCTGCTTTGATGCGTCCTAACTCTCCCAAAAGCCAAAGTTTTTTTTTTTTATTAAAGCAGGCGGTTACATTATGGTCAATACATCTGTAACTAAGGTAACACAGTTATGTCCGTAATATTGGTATCAGATGGACTATTATAGTCTATCCATAACCTCTATGGTTATGGATGGACCTCTAAAAATAGTGGAAAATGTCAATAAAATTATGAAGGGTGAATCTTCACCACATAGAATTAACATCACTATTTCCAATTATCTTGTTGGTAGCCCCCTGCCTAACTAATGTTTGAATCCAATGGAGTCGATTTGGATCACTTTGGGAATCTAATCCCTCTAATTATATAAGCAAATTATATACAAGTTGCCAGTAGTAGTAAATGCATTAACGTCTTGAGGCCCGTTATATACTTGGCGCCGTAACGCTCATAGTGGAATTCAGCCTCAACGGGTTAATCAGATTTCTAAAAAGAAACTACCTTTATTGTTAGGCTCACCTCAACATACGGGCATCTGCTGTCAATCCAGATATTGAAATCCCAATATGATCATCGATAGGAATAATCTTCTTTTGATATGCGGACAATTCACTTACAGCTCTTTTCAGAGCTATCAATACAGCATACTGTTTGTTCTTAAGTGCAACTGTTGCTGATCCCAACTTGACAGCCTCCATAGCATACTCCACTTGGTGGAGACGGCCCTGGGGACTCCATACTGTGACATCGCTATCATACTGGTTGCGAAACTGTAAAAAACATGGTAAGTTGAATCACATCAGTACTCTGTGGCTTGGGATTTTAGCTTACAATTTATCCGTAGCAAATCGCATACCAACCATTAGTTGACACTAATATTAAGCTCAGATTTATGTAGCTCAGAGGCTAGGCTAACATTGAGGTTATATAGCCCAATAGTATTTTTAGTCTAATATATATAATAAAGTATTAAACTATTAACTATTGTACCCTTCGAATTGGTTAATGAGGAAGTCGGAGTTTTCATAGTATCAGATAATTTTGATTTAGAAGCGTTGTTATGTATGCTGTAAAAGTTACTCCGGTAATGACAAAGCGAATTTGAACATTTCGTGGTCTATACATGCAGTAAAACGCATCTCAGATATATATTTCCATGAATAGTCTGAAGACTTACCATTGTTAGTGAAGGCTTTATAGAACAATATGTGAAAACTAAGATTTATTATGATTGCACAGAGAAATACTATTGAAAGAAGCGACGATTGCCGACCGACAAAGGCGACGAATTTGATTTGCTACGATGACTTAACAAACGGCAAATGACAATGTCAGGTTTACTTTATTTTTTTATGTCAAAATAAATAATCGGCAAAGCGTTTTGCACCGTACAACCTAATCGTAACTTTATTTTATTATTACATACATATCAATTTAGATTTTGATTTATCGCTACCAATATATTAAGGATAGTATGCCATGAAAAAAATATAGGAAGTAATGATTATTTGCACAATATTCAGAAACTATTTGGAAGATATTCTTAAACGTTTGTAATGACTTTTGGCATTTACGTTCGGCTTATTTTTTTTAAATTTTACCTTGGTAATGTATTCATTATCTAACTACGTATTATTACAAATAATACTGTGAAAAAATGATATTAGCTCTAAAAATCTTGCAATCGATTAATAAATATATAAATTACTAGCTGTAATATATTAATAATAATAATAAAAATATATTCGTTGCTCTCCTCATGCATTCATATATATAAATAATATTAAAAGTAAGCGAGAATGCATGAGGAGAGCAACGAATGTTAAAGAAACGAGTGAAGTGTGTAAGGATCGAGTCATGTGGCTCTTGGTTCTCTCTGCCGGGAACCGCAAGGGATTTGACTAAGTTATAGATAGATAGTAAAATAGTTTTGAAAGTTATTTATTTATTTTATTGCACATGTTTATAGACAGTTACAGACAATTATCTATTTCTTATCAGCTAAACATGGACTCTGGTAGGGTATGGCAATTTCGGTACAGTACATTGTGTTTTTTATTTGTCAATTTTACTACCGAATGTATCATATATAATGGTATCGATTGGTGGAATGGTCCAAACAATCACATATGTTTTCCGAGACTTCTATCAGACATGAACTCTCCGACTGAATAATAGCATTTTTGTTTCAGTAATTTATTTACTTTATTTCAATATTTATTAAAATTCTGTTTTTTTTTATCTCGTCAGGCATTTTATTTTGAATTTGAATAGCTCGATAGTATGGTCCTGATTTTTATATCTCTTGTTTAGGTTCTGGTAAAACTTCTGGTATAGTTTCACTATTTAATGCCAAATACCACACATGTCATATAAATGTATAAGGATGACTTGCTCAGCGGTGAAGAAAAATATCGTGAGGAAACCCGCACGTCCAAGAAATTATATTTCGGAAGACGTGTGACCTTACCTAAGAATAATCTGATTTTCCCTATGGGTTGCGGAGGTCTGACGGCAGTCGCTGAATTTAAAATCAGTATCTTCGCCAAATCCTTAGGCTGAGGTAGCGGACCCCGCCAATCCTAGTGGATTATGAATCGGGATAACGCTAAGAAGACGTTAATCCGGTTGGTATTGTTTTTATTATGTGCAAAATTGCTCTAAGACGTTAAACTGTCCTTGTATATTAATTAATACGTAGTAGTACTATAGGTACGTGAAGTTGTCGCTATGGTTTCCTGGGATATAAAGTACAATCTTAATTGATTTCCTCCAAAAAGGGAAAATAATAAATGTACAGTATTATGCTACATTCTTTGACCACTTGAGTCATTAAATCATCTCTGGCCCTGGAAAAGATTACTGCAAAAAAGGGATCAAAAAACTTCAAGATCGTCTAACCAAGTATATAGCTCTAAAAGGAGATTACGTTGCAAAATAAATGACATCCATTCGAAAAAGTAACTCTTTGTTTAATTTTTGCGGGTAATTATTATGGAGCTGAAAGTCAGCAATGCCATGCAATGCCCAAATTGCAGCTCTATGTCATTTGATAACTTTTTAACAGTATTTATATGATACCTAGATTTAATGTCATATAAAGCACCGGTTCAAAAGATATTGGACATTAAACAGGATAACTTCCTACTGGTTTTTTATACATTTTATCGTTTACAGACAGCATTGCTATTAGTTTTTCACTAGTAACTTCATGATCATCACATAAGCTAAGCCAGATCAGTGTTCTTTTATATACTTATCTGTATGTTATCATATAAACATGTCAGTTATTTGGAATTATTTAGTCTGTCTTCATTGTATAGTGTCAATATGTATGTGAAAACAATTTTTCATCCGATGACGTTTATTATAAAATCATATTTTTATTTAGTTTTGTTGTATATTATTATTCGATTATTTAGTAATCACTTTTATGACTAATATCAATCATGTTGAGTTTTACATGGGCCAAAGGACGTGATTCCAGACCGTAATAAATAAAGCATGAATTAATGATTAAACATGTTAACTTCCTTCTGGTTTTTTATACATTTTATCGTTTACAGACAGCATTGCTATTAGTTTTTCACTAGGAACTTCATTCACTTCATCAAGAACGTCTTATTTTTTTTATTTTTTATCCAGTGCTTCATATGATTTAAAATTAACAACATAATTCTAGTTTTTATTTATTAGAGCAATCTTGTAATATACTTTATCTGGGCATTTCTGGGGCACAGATGGGCATTGTCCTATGAAGCTCTTCTTGAAAATATGGCAACTGTAAAATGGGATGAACTTTTCCTGGACTTTTTCTTTCCATCTCGGACGTTTTAATAAGATTATAAATTTCCACTAAAATTTGATTATCTATAATATATATATACATATATAAGTTATTAAGTTCTTTACATACATTTTTGATAAGGTTTATATTCTGTGTGCTGTACTTATTATAATTCATATTTTAGTTAATTCTTCTAATAAAATGTTATAGTGAGGCAATAATGATCACAGCATATCTAAAACTACATTCACGCCGCATGTTACATTATTTAAGGATGATCATCAGTATACTTCCTTACAAAATTTTGGATCAAGTCGGGGTTCGACTCTATAATCTTTCCTAATATTTGCGATAATTTAGGTCAGCTATAGATAAAGAAGCTATATGATATCTACCGCTGATGGCAGGGTACCTTTGTTTAATATCGTCGTCGTCTTGGATTGAAATTTCCTGCTGTAATCAGGAATAATGAAATTGGAACAGTTTAACTCTTTTACTAATCAATTAGACATTTTTTATGTACATCATCTTTCCTCTCGCTTTCCTATAATATATAGGAGTGATTTTATGAATAGGGTTGCAGGTGTGTACCAGGAAGCCGGGGACTTTGACCAATGAGCGCGCGCGGTGGTAGAGTTGGCCGTCAGATGGTACTCATCTCATTCTCTCACAGAGAGGTCGCCAGTATCGCCTAAGGAGTAGCTGCGTTAGCAGCAGAGGTGGCATCGCGCGAGTGGTAATTAATATGTTGCAAGCGTTGTTGTTCGTGGGCCGTATGCTTGTGTGCCTCCCGACGTTATACAAACGTTTAAACGAATTGTACAAACATAGTAGATTAGTGATTGACAACAATTACCAGCAATAAATTAATTCCAAATTATGTATTTTTTCGTTAATATCATTTGAGAGTTTCATATGCAGTGCTGAGCGCCATACTGTACAGAAGAGCAGATTAATGAAACAACTAGTTTGTTCAGGTACTCGAATAATAATCCACTTTATTAGTTCCATCGATCTCTATATATACAAGATGTAATTGTTGACAGATACATTTCCTAGCTCACGTACAAAACGTACTTATTAAGTACACTGTACACTCTACACATATAATAGAGTTTAATACCCGGAAACCATGACTTATTTATAGCAATAACCACTTTACACAGTATATACTATACTATCCGCATAATACATAGAACAATAATTTATATAGCGCACTGTACATTTTTTTATATTACTAGTTTATTTTATGTAATTCTTTAGCAGATATTTTGATTTAAGTTTTTGTTTATATTGTTGAGTATTAGTAGTTAGATATTTTATTGGCACATCACTCAGCAAAGTATTATAGATCTGGTAACTCGTAAATATTCCCGTAATGACCGGTATATTGTAGTACAACATACATTGGCAATTATCCCTAATTCTTTATTTAATTGCACAAATTGTTAACGTTACAATAATAGCTTCGAAGTAAGAGCAGTGACAGCCCAGTGGATAAGAAACAAGCCTTTTGACCAACCGGTTCTCGGTTCGAATCCTAGCGTGTACCACTAAATTTGTGTTTATTTATGTACATTATTGTACAGGATTTATGTACATATTTGAAAATATCCCTTCTCCGCGGTGAAGTAAAACATCGTGAGAAACTCGCACATGCAAAAAAAAAAGAGTGTGCTTTAGACCACACGACTGTGGTAAAACTTCTTTAGCTGCATAGTGTGATAGACAATAGGCCTGCACTGTGTCTTAGATATACGAAACTTAACTCGCTATGAGAGAAAGAAACCTGAAGAGTGCTCGCACTTCTCTCTCTTGCCCCTACAGTAATATACGAAACGTAACTCTCTCTCTTTCTACCTTCACTAACTTATATCTCCCTCTCAACTTCCGTTCGCCTCGGCCGATCACACTTCAAAAATATATCACGAAAGACGTGTTACTTTACCTATGAAAGATCTGGTTTTACCCCTAAATTGTGGAGGTCTGACGGCAGTCGCTCCATGTAAAAATCAGTATCTTCACCAAATCCTTAGGCATAGTTAGCGGACCCCGTCAATCCTAACGGAAAAGGAAGCGGGATAACGCTAAGAAGAATATTAGTTTCAAAGTCTCGTTTCAAATGCCAATACGTTTGACTTACTTGCGAGCCATATAATGACATTGTAGTGACAGTCAACAAAATTTTTGTAACTGTAATTGCAACAGTTACTACAACTTGCACATAGTTGGCATTTCCTTTACCTAAATTTGCTATGTCTGCCGTGGGGTCTTTAGTTAACGCAACTGTCAACTTTAGAAAAGTTTTCGGTAACGGTTGGCATTTACAGCAACGAAAAGCTCTATTTACGATTGGCACTGTTTTAAATAATCTTTCGAAATCCATAGTCATTAGTCTGTGGATTATAAATCTCGTTTGGAGCGCAAGTATTGTGTTTCGACGAACCTGTTGACTAATGACCATGTCAATGAGGAGCAAGTCCTTGGTACCACGAGATCCATTCTTACATCCATTCTGAGTAGTACACATAATATTGTTAGTATAAATATGTTGCGAGATTTTGCTTCTCAAAATGGATGTAAGTAGCTTATAGGTAGTGGGTAAGCATGTGATTGGTCTATAGTTTTTAGGGTCTGTGGTACTTCCAGATTTATAAAGGAGATGAGTTACACCCGTGGTCATAAAATTTGGGAGAGATCCAACATCTAACGCATGCTGAAATTGAGATGCCAAACAAGCATGTGAACTAGGTAGCCACTTCAGCCAATAGTTTTGAAGTTTGTCCGGTCCTGGTGACTTCCAATTGGCCATGGACCGGACTGCGCTAGCTACGTCGTCTTGTGTGACGGTTATTTTGGACATCGGCGTTATTGATTCACATGCCTGTTCGACTGTTTCAACCAACATATCGTCAGAGTGACTGACAGGTGTTGACCAGATGTTTCGCCAGAATAAATTTGTAGTTTCTACATTTGGTAAACACACATCAGCCACATTTTGTTCAGACCTCTCCCAAATTCTATACACCCTCCTTTGATTACTTTGAAACATGCGATTTTGCTTCCATCGATCCACGCGTTTCTTATATCTACGTACGCGATTTGCCCATGCATAGAGTTTCTGTTTCAGTGAGTCTATGCGTTCTGTGACCCGAGACAGATATTCACGTGGTTCAATATTAGTACCAGTAAATGCTCGACTCACAAAACGCATGACTCTAGGGCGAGTATTACCCGCCCTGAAACAAATAAGTTTACCAATGAGAACTCTAGTATCAGCTATTCGCTTCTCAATTCTATATTGCCACGCAGGCGTTTGGTGGGCCGGTCGTGTAACTCTGTCACAGTCAGGAAATCGA
Organism: Pyralis farinalis; assembly: GCA_947507595.1. NCBI lineage: Eukaryota > Metazoa > Arthropoda > Insecta > Lepidoptera > Pyralidae > Pyralis > Pyralis farinalis. The sequence goes on along the minus strand of OX382258.1, from coordinate 8,246,671 downwards.
ACATGAGCTACACGATATGCTGCAACCGCTGCGCAATATAAAATTGAGTGCGTATCTACTAAATTTTCACTGCTATCAAAATAATTTGACAACAGTGAATTCAAAGTTCCCATTAGTAGCTTATTTTGTCTATTCATCGGCAAACGCGGTACATCTGGTCGAAGATGTGCGGGTACGTATCGGTATTCAGCAATCGCATGATCCAAAGTGCTCTTCAATTCATCATACCTGTTCCCTGTAGTAAAAGTCGTATCTTCTTCATATCCGTCTACACAAACAGGATCAGGCACGACCGCAGCCATTGGCGGCAAATCGGTCCGACCCAGCGGCAGCGGTTCAAAAGTGACACGACTTTCCTGTGCTTGGAAACGCAGCCGTTCAAGTGTGGTATCATCCAACAGATGGCAGCGTTGAATGGCCCGCACTTGGTCCGAAAGTCGTTGAGCGGAGACGTTGAGAGCTGGTTCAAGAGCCTGAAACACAGAAAGCATTCGTACACGGTACGCAGTGAGGTTAGTTCCCCCCTCTGTGACCTCAAAGTACGCTCGCATGACATTCTCATTTACCCCGTGAGTCCATCTCATGCGACGCACTGCACCACCGATAGCGGGGACCCTGTTCGCGGAGCGTTGCCCACGTGGTCCTAAGCCGACCGGCGGTCGTTCTCTCCGGCGCACAGGTCATGGCATCGCCGGGGGAGTGGAGAATTCGTCACTCGAGCTCAACGCTACTGCAGCCGACGCAGTTGTGTTGTACACGGAGGGCGGCGGCTGCGAGGCGGAGTCGAGTGACGACTCTTGAGGTGGTAGGTGTGCGAATCGTCTTCTGGCTCTCGTCAGCATCTCGGTTCCTTTTTAATAGTCATTTCCAGTCTTGTGTATTATTCAGTTCCAAATGTGTACCGGTAATTCGTGTAGCCGGTAATATAAAATATAATTTGGCATTGATGACATTTTGTTGTTGTCATTTCTTTGATGTGTGTTTTAATTTTTAATATTATATGTTTTGTTGAAGAAATCACCATATAACTTTATTTAAACTTATAAAATCCTGATCCAAAGCCAAAAAAATAATAAATTAGTATATATTTTGCTATAAAGACGTTAAAAATAATTTAATTTGGAATTGTAAAAATAAACCACGTCTGCTGACATGTAGTGTTGCTAGTTATTATTATTATTATTAATCTTCAGGATGCGGTTTGGGATATTTGATAAACCGTGGTGCACGGCAGTTGAGCTTTACTTGACTAGCCATCTCTTTGAGGTTTTTAAATGCCTTGTTCGCAAGGGAATCAAAACCTATAAGGGTACTCGTTGACCCAGAAACATGAAATTTGGTAAAAGGTAATGCCACGTAGCACAAGTGAAGGAAAAAATCCGAAAACCCTAAATTAGTAGTTGCGCGAGTCAGACTTGCACTAGACTTTATTTTTAAAAATTGCTATCTCAAATGACTGAACTGACTGAACGAAAATGAGTTTTTGTTTAAAGTTGTTGATTTCATCTGATGAACAGTTTGTAATTGTCACTAAATCATTTTCCACATAATCAGAAAATAAAAAATTGTAAAAAAAATTACTACTGTTACTGTCACTAATACTGTTTTCAACAAAATTCCCTAAGTCTTAAGAAAAATCTCAAAAAAGAAAGGGGCGGATTTAGGCGGGAAGCTTCACTTTACTAATTGACTCCGAAACGATTGTAGTTTACGAGAAAGAAAGAATCTCTTGGCAAATTACTGATTATTAAGAATAAATTGTAAAATATAGATGATATTTCTTGCCATCTAACAGCCTATTATAAAAAAAAGTTTTATATGACCACGATTTTAAACATAAAATATACTTCGTATATGTCGTACTTCGTGTACGTCGTACTTCGGTCTTCCAAATTCATGATTAAAAAAACTCCTCCTAGTCCACAACAATAGAAATTATTATGGTTATTATTACGTAAAAATAAGCCCTACAAATATCTAATAAATACGTGAGTGCAATGTATCATTTAGAAATTAAATATCCGATGACAAAAGCGATTGAGGTATTAAACTACAAATGAATGACATAATAAGCTACGAGGAAATAATATTCAAACGAAACAAAAAGAAAAATATACCTTCGGTCAAGTTTTAGCTTCCAATACCCGTATGTGCAGCGCCTAATAAGTCATACCGAAATAACAGAGTACCAAAAGGTCAATTGGGTCGTGTTTCAACGGAATCTCAAACCATGAGCTTCAGTTAGTCTGTCTGACTCACAATCTGACGTACAGTATATTGTGTGTAGACTATTGTCATCTCTATCCTGAGAAATGGTCTCGTGGTCTGTGTGCTTCTTGAATGTTAAACACGTATTGTATTGTACACAACTGAAGGGCGCGACATGAGGACTGCTATCCATGTGAATACATAGGAGTACAGCGTAGAGCACATAGAAATGACTAGTAATCCATGCTCTATAAAAAATGTGAAAGTGAGTTTTCTTTTTATTCAACATCGGGAGGCATACAAGTATACGGCTCAACTGATGTAAAGCGGTTAAATTAAGTATCACTCGCGCGATACCACCTCTGTCGCTAACACAGCAACTCCATAGGAGCTTAGACCTCACTGCGTGTGAGTGAGGTCACCACTAAGCAAGGCACACAACTACCGACTAGGGAGTAATTATTTAAAAGTTAGTTTATTTGTTCGTCTTTCTTTAACATCAAAACATAGCATCGGAGTGATGTGATTCCTAGTACAGAGTAAGTGTGAGAGTCCGTAAGTAACATAGGCTACTTATTTCGCGGTAAAATAACTCATTCTCATGAAAAAACACCTTTTGTTTTCCTTTGACCGCGCGGACGAAGCCAGTGATAACAGCTAGTATGCATATAAAAAAGTATATTCCTTGTCTAGGTAGGCCTTGACTGCTGTCTGTACCTCGGTTACCGATCGAGTATTCTTTAACTAAACATTCGGAACGATTTGTTACGGCGAGGAAGTTTAACATTCCTAATTAAAATAGTAAAGCCGCAATGCATGTGGTGTCAACTACATACTGACTATTCATATGTAAATAGTTAAGGATAATCCAGTACCAGTTGGCAGTGATAGCTTGGTGGATAAAGAACCAGCCTATTGACCTATGGAGCCTGGTTCGAATCCAAAAAAATAAACTAATTTCGTCCACTAAATTCGTTTTTGAAATTATGTACATATTTATAATTATCACTTGCTCGGCGGTAAAGGAAATCATCGTGTGGAAACCCGAAAAGAAATTATATTTCTAAAGACGCGTGACCTAACCTAAGATATTTGTAATTTTCCCTGTAGATAGGGAGTCTTTTTTTTATACTACGTCGGAAGTATCAGCCGCGCGATGCCTCCTCTGCTGCTTACACAGCAACTCCTTGGGAGCTTACTGGTGACCTCACTCACACGCAGGAACACAACAACCATAGGGAGTTGTTATTTGGCTGCAGTTTTCTGTGAGGTGGAGGTACTTCCCCAGACGGACTGCTTTGATGCGTCCTACCTCTGGTAAAACATCTAGACCAAGACAAACAGACATGTTCATGCACATTAATGTTTGCCTTGTGTGGGAATCGAACCCACGAGCGTTGGTGTCAATGTCGCGTCATTCACGACTGAGCCACTGAGCTCGTCAATCGATAATTATTCGATAATTTGTATATTGCAAGAGTTTATGGGCTACGGTGACGATGACTACTCCAGGTGGTTCATATGATTGTGTGTAAAAAGAATGTTAAATTTGTCTAATATAGCAACATTAACGTTTGAGATAAATAAACCCATCTATACACTGGCCGTGGTCGATGTTGCTTAACTTATATTAAACAGATACGTAAATCGACACTATCATTCTACATATTATTTTATACAGGTGCACTATTAACGAATTTCGTTTTGCATAATCTGTACCTCTCATGAAAGTAGGTCTCATTTACATAAACAGAACAATTTCTTCAAAGAATGAGACAGAGAGATCATTAATCAACAGCATCCATTTACGTTTGCTAAAAAAGTAATTTTTTGTCTATGCTCCATATCACACTGTCCCTTCGGATTGCTCGCGCTTCCAACTACTTTTTTTGTTAGTTACAGAGATGAATCCCTTACCATGAAACTAGTTTTGAACGACTTCGAAAACTGAGGTGGTTCAACTATAATCCAGTTGAGAATGCGCAAGCTTGCATTGCCAGAGGAACACCTGGCTCGTCAATTGTATACCAATTCAATTTTTTTTTTAATTTCTTGCGCATTTTGACCATGTTCCTTAAGAGATAGGAACACCGTTCCTGAACATTCCTATTTTACTTTTTTATGCTGAATCCGAATATGAAGTCAAAATTCGAAAAAAAGACAGACAAACACACAGACAAACGCACAGACAAACATATAGATTTCATTTAGGAACGGTGTTCCTGATCATCACATCACACGTTACATTTATTCATGCTCAGCCCACTGCTGAGATACATGCCTTCCTTAAATCGATGGTATTTAAAGCGTACATATTTCGCTAGTGCTGTTCCATTTTTAGCTACTAACTTAATTTGACGATTGCGATTTAAAGACAATAACCGGAACCGACCGACGCCTTAATACGAGCTCAAAATAAATGGGATCCTAGGATTAGCATACATCGGCTACAACATTGTGTTTACCATCGGGCTGGTCGCGTATTAATTACTATACGCCGTACTTTAAAAAAGGGTAGTGTACTTATGTACTCACGTAAGAAGTTATACTTCTTTGGCGTAACAAAACAAAAATAACTCCAAAAATTTCAACAAAATTCTACGCGTGCGTGCGTGCCAATTTTCTACTTTTGTAATACGCAGCAAAAACCAACCGTTACGTCCACTTTGATAACTAAATTTACGTAACCAATTACAAGACAAAATTTTTCTTTCGCTGTTTGGTAACTAGTTGTGAGACAAGAATTATTTTTCCACTTTCATAGATCAAATTATTTCCATTTTTGTATTAGTTTTTATAAAGAGAAAATAACATCGAAATAATAAAGTGTTTTTTACGTAAATTTTAAGTATTTTAGCCATAATAGGTACGACGACGAGCGAAGCGAGGAGGCGTGTTAGGTAGAACTGCGACCCTAAAGCGTGCGAGCCGAGCGAGCGAACCGAGCGTGCCGCGGCAGCGGCCGTCGAAGCGCCAGAACCGAACATTGTCAGTTCACGTTCTGAACATCCACGTTCATAACCATCAAAAAGTTACAAAAGTGGAAAACTAATTCTTCTCTCACTACTAGTGATCAAACAGCGAAAGAAAAATCTTCTCTTGTAACTGGTTACATAAGTTTAGTTACCAAAGTGGACGAAGCCAAACCAACTTCGTGGTGTGGGTTTAAATACTAAAAAAACACTATTATCATTTTTCTTAACGCGACAAAAGAAGTATAACTTCAGTAAAACAAAGATTAGCCAACAGAAATATTGAATGTGATGAAATCTCACAATTTCGAAAAACTGTAGTAGTTGTGGTTTTCTACAAAACATCAGGGATCTTTATATCTTGATCATTTACGTCCCACGACGTGTTCTGTCTGTGTAAACTTGACATCTATTTTGCTTCCACATTTTACTTTCCTGTGATCTAGATAAAATATAATAAAGGAATTGTGATCGAGATTTTTTATATTAAAAATTGTCTTGATGGCATTTTTCTTATTAGGGTGAAGTTCACCTTAAAATCAAACATGTAACATTTTTTTAACCAAAAACTGAAAGAGATACAGTAACAGAATATTCAACATATAAAATGTAGCAACGATGAAATGATCTGAAAATGAAATTATTATATATTAATTTCATTTGATTTAATTTATGACATACGAATAGTATTTAGTGTCATACATATTATTTTTATGACAATTTAAATGGTAAGTAAACAATTTTGGAATTCCGGTGAATCCTAATAAGTGCCAGGCTATTCACTTTGGTAGCTCCAGGCAAATAGATAAAACTGACATCAGTTCTATGTCGTCCATTATGTTCAATAAGTCTGTTATTCCGTTCAATAAGAGTGTTAAAAATCTCGGCTTATATCTTGACTCTACTCTGACCTGGAGCACACAAGTGACTGAAGTTAGTCGTAAAGTAATATCGACATTGCGCTTTCTAAATCGATACAGAAACTTTCTCCCTATTGAAACTAAGGTCACATTAGTTCAATCCCTTATTTTTCCACTAATTGATTATTGTGATGTGTGTTATCCTGATCTTCACGAAGATCTTCTTAATAAGCTGGACCGGCTCATCATCAGTGCTCACCGATTCATCTTCTGTCTTCGGAAATATGACCTTATTTCGTTCTACCGGTCAAAGCTTGGATGGCTTCCCATTCGTCAGCGTCGGCATTTAAGATTACTTAGCACACTTTTTTACCATTCTATTTTAATCCCCATTCTCCTGAATACTTGAAATGTAAGTGCCAGTACCTTCGTGATTCTCATCACCGTCAACTTTGATCAAATGACTCCCATTTACTCTTAATACCACTTTTCAGTTCGGGCTTCATGTCTAATTCCTTTACTCTACAAGCTTCACGACTCTGGAATGCGTTGCCTGAACCCATTAGAGACTCTCCAAACAAGTTTACTTTTAAAAAGAAGTTACGTGCCTATCTTTTAGAGAGTCTGTCCAGGTAGTAATCATCCATTGTGTGTTGTATAATTAGTATATATTGTATTATTTATATAGAAAATATGTATGTATTACTAGGGTCTTGTATGTATTATTGTGTTTGTGTATGTATTATCGTAGTTATTCATTTATGTATTCTTATATTTATGTTAGGTTTCAATATAAAGAACAAATTCTTTATGGGGTCGATTAATATTTTATTTTAATTTTAATAAAAACCGCAATCGCGTTTTTTCTCCACTCCCGATGGTTGACTGGTAGAGAATGCAATTAGCATTAAGTCCGCCTTTTGAACCAACTGTATTGTGATCAATAAAGAATATATAATAAAATAAGTTAGTTGTTAATGTTATAAATAGTATCATTGTTTAATCGAAATGTTATAGTATAAATATCGTTGTCGTTATGTCATTATGTTTTATAATCTTCTTCTTCTATAACTTCACGCCAAATCCCTTACGGGGTAGGCAGAGAGAATGTTTTATAATCAAAACCATAATACTTGCAAGTACGTACGAGTAGGTATAAGCCAAAAGTTAGAGCTTTCTTATTGTAATATAAGCATTGTTACACTTTTATCCCAAATAAATATATTCTATTTCATTTGTGTACTTAGATTAAGTGAGGCTTTCCTTTGGAAGTGTCAGCTATTTATTGGTTCGAATTATGCGCTTCAAAAATATTTTTGAATCTTTATTTTCTTTTCAAGCAGCAACATTCCCACTGCTACGCCGACAATTTTGTCAATGGTACTCATTGTGCTAACAATCTCGGCTGCTCGCTTTTAAAATATAGTCAGATGAATGGTATTACACGAAAAAGTTGTGTAGATTGCCCTGCACCATTTGTTTAATAAAGTACCTACTTGTTATATCAAGAAGTCAATGTTAGATCGTTTGTCTCTTTGAGATATAATATATTTCTATTTGTTTTCAAACGGTACACAATAAGGATCAAACTGTATTGATAAATACAGAAATTTTATGTGACTTTGGAATGTAACCAAATACAAGATCACAGTAAAACTAATCAAAAGGGGGTTGGACTTTCGCACTTTTCATCAGGTGGGCTGTATGATTATATGCCACCGGACGTTATATAAAAACTACCTACAAATACCTATCTTACTAACCAATGGGCGGACCATTGGGCCAGTAGGCACGTGAGAAAATTATTCGCTAAAGTATAACGTACATAATTAGCGCGCGCGGTAATTAATCCACAGCAGTCAAGTGATTTATTGGTTTGTACCTGTGATAGACCGCCGGACCGACAATTGAGTATTGATAAAACTTTTTTATACAACGTCCGGAGGCATATAAGTATACCGTCCACCTGATGTAAAGCGTTTACGGCGATCATGTTGAAAGAGTTCAGGATAAAAGAATGACGAAACTGATATATAACGCGAAAGTGGAAGGATGTAGAAAGCTCAAGACTAACTTGGCCATGTTTTATGGCAAGGAGACATCATCTAAGAACTGAGAGTGTATGAAAGAGTTATGAATGTGCAAGCGAGGTATGTAACGATCGCATCTTTTGGCACTCAGCACTATCTGCCTACCCCGCAAGGGATCTGGCGTCAAGACGTAGATAGACTCTGGAAGTACCTCTACTAAGGATCGCAGCCAATTAACTTCCAAGAGGATTAATGTTACAGCGACCGAGTGAAGTTACTGTTAAGCTTCTGGGATGCTGCGTTAATAGCGGGAGAAGCATACGTGCGAGTGATATTTTTCATATTACAAGGGTACAAAGGCGGCGGTAACTGGTTTACATCAGAGCTTTTTTACGTTTTGTTGTATTAAAAATCTAGAAGTATCATTCGCACGTTGATATCCCTGGTCCATGCTAAGACAGCAACTACTGAGCAACATACTGGTAACCTCACTCTCTCGTAAAAATAGAACAAACCTCCCCTTTTTGTCTACGGTCTTCTGAAAGAAGATACCTCCCACATGAGTTGCTAAGTAAAATACCGCTATGTAATATTTCTTAGCTTAGATCTACACATTATAATTGTTCGTAGTAAGGCTGAATTTGTGTATTTAATATTTTTGTGAAACATTAATGATTTCCAGAAATACGCGAATGTCATTATTTCTAAAAATATCTAAACTGTACAGGATCGGCGAAAAAAAAGTAAAAAATGAATTGACTATATTATTTTCTGTATACAAATTGGCATTAAATATATAAGTTGTATATATTTTTGAGATCGCCATTGAAAAATCCCAATCGATAGTTGTGAAGACTTCTTTTTCTTCCATCTGCACAATATGAACTACATACATAAATTAAATGAAAAACAAAAAAAAAATGAATAAAAAAAAAACAAAAAACAAATTAAGATTCTATTACAAAAATCTGTATAAATAATTACGGCAATACAAAAATTTAAAAGACTTACAAGCTTATTTCGGTGATATTTATGTTGACTTCATGGATTCCTTTCTGGTAAAAGCCTACTCCAAAGGGTGTCACTTATCTTTATCAGTAGCTGTGATTAGCCATTTCTGACCCATCGTCGCAACTATTTCACCTACTCATCTGACACATGGCCGACCTCTCGCTCTGGTAACTCACCGGATCAGTCCGTTTTATTAATCTGATGTTAATCTATCCATCTATCATCGTTATAGCTGGCCACACCCACTTCCTTATGTTGACTTCATGGATTCCTTTCTGGAAAAAGCCTACTCCAAAGGGTGTCACTTATCTTTATCAGTGGCTGTGATTAGCCATTTCTGACCCATCGTCGCAACTATTTCACCTACTCATCTGACACATGGCCGACCTCTCGCTCTGGTAACTCGCGGATCAGTCCGTTTTATTAATCTGATGTTAATCTATCCATCTATCATCGTTATAGCTGGCCACACCCACTTCCTTATGTTGACTTCATGGATTCCTTTCTGGTAAAAGCCTACTCCAAAGGGTGTCACTTATCTTTATCAGTGGCTGTGATTAGCCATTTCTGACCCATCGTCGCAACTATTTCACCTACTCATCTGACACATGGCCGACCTCTCGCTCTGGTAGCTCGCGGATCAGTCCGTTTTATTAATCTGATGTTAATCTATCCCTCTATCATCGTTATAGCTGGCCACACCCACTTCCATTTTCTTTAAAGCGAGAAACTTAATGCTAAAAACTTTTGTTTTCTAGCAAATGTCCACACTTTACACCTTGCCTTTTAGTTTTATACCTAAATAACTTCTCTCCATTTTGAAATCAAATATTCATGTTTGGCAACCATAAGTCAGAGATGGTGGTATTACTGAATCAATGGTTATCTTCTTTGCATGCAGTGGAAATTGCGATTTAAATATTTCTTTATGAACCCAGTACTTTTTCCGGGTGATTGTATTTCTTTTGTTTAGTTCCTCTATATTTCTAACCTTGTTAGTTCTGTTTGCCTAGATAGATATACTTTTGTAGAAATTTGAATGAACAAATGAATGTATTTATTTGCTCAGAGAAAGGTATAGACAATCTTAGTCTTAATTATGTAACTTCCTTAATCTGCTACTTGGATAGCAGGCAAATATTTCGTAACAGAGAATATATAATATAATTACATGGACTTAAAAAAATATATGGATTTTTTTATAAAGTAGGTTTATACAAAACATTTCTAATTTTCACAATTTTCATTAATATGTAATTATTACATCAATAACATCATTCGAATAAATATCTAAATTTGATTCGAATGAATTTAGAAAAAAAGACAAACGAATAATAATTACATGTGAAATCACATTATTTGGGAATTCTCTTCTAGGTCAAGGAAAAAGATTTTTCGAAATATTTAGACGAAATAGATGAAAGAGTTGACCAGGTTGAAAGAGTTAACCATAAAACAGTTTTGACAAATGGACTACCTACGACAAGAACGTGCAAAAAAGATCATGAGCAAAGGCCAGTGAAGCTCCACAGACTATAGCGAAACCCGGATTAACAACTCGCAATATGTGATTTGAAGGTGGATTGGTGGAGGCGTTGAAAGCATACCATTCATTATGAGCTTTTACTGCCCGGCAAAACAATCGATTCGAATCTCTACTGCCAACAGCTGATTAAGACGAACGGCCGGAATCGATCAACAGAAAGGGTGTGGTTTTTCGTTATTATATTTAGTCACTCAGCAAATATTGAGAGTTTGGTTGGGAAGTGTTAATATTGTACCCTCAGATTTTCACCTGTTTTAGTCAGAATTCTTTAGGTAGTGTTAGGTTAACATCAAAAGAGGACTTTCAAAACTACCTGTCGCAGTGTCTTGATCAGAAGTCCAAAAAATTCTACAGCATTGGAATTATCTCATTGCCCACAAAATGGTAACACGTTATTGTACAAAATGGGACATGTATAATTATAATTAAATGTAAATATATAAACTATAATAAAAACATCTTGAGTTTATATATAAAATACGAAAAAAAATTCACGCGAATTTATATTATACGAGTTTATTTTATTTTAATTGCCATCGAGCGGGATGTTATTTACCAAAATAGATGTCACGTGCGATTTCTCATAATTTTAAGTTTTCTCGAATGAAGTACATATATATGGTGAAATAAAGGACACAAATATACTCGTACATTCATACATTAAAGTAACAAAAAGGTAATGCAATATTTTCAGGGAAAACATTTCTGTCAATTTTTTTAGATAGTCGTGTAAATCGACGAATCATAGACAGAAGTCTATGGTTCTACATATTCGTACACCAATTGCAAAATTTATGGAATTATTTTTAAATAATTCAACACAGCAATCGTTTTTATTTCGGAATAACATTAAAATTCTTTTTATCAATTTGAGGTTACTGTGAAAACTTAAAAAATCAATGCCGAAGCCGTATAAAGTTACAACAAACAAAAAATATAGTGACTAATTGTGAACATTCCTTGTCCCGTATTATTCCATAACGGAATAAATACAATCATACATTAATCTTTCTCGACTCGAGTCTATTATTAAGTGATAGTTTACTAATAGTAGTGCACAGATAAATAAATGCCCTTAGAGTTATGGAGAAAGGCGCCAGGCCGCCGCAAGACGACACCGGTGTCGGATTTTGTGCTATTAGTTATGAGCTATGTCAATGTTAGGAAGATTGGGTTGGGTTTGTGGGCAATTATGTCATTAAAATAAAGTGTGTAATGAAATAAAGTCCATTTGTCCTATGTGGACACGCATTATATCTATACCTACTAATATTTAAAACGGAAGAGTTTGCTTGTTTATTTGAACACACTAATCTCTGGAACTATCAGTTGTACCATAGTCTTGAGGAAGGTTATAGACTATTCATTGACGATACGGACCTAGAAGCCGAGAAAAATAAAGGAAGTAAGAAAAAACGATTCCAACGGGATACCGAGATATATAGTATTTTATATTACTGTTTATCATATTTTATTCTTTTGCTTTTTGCAATGAATCGACGAGAATTGTACGACAAAATTTTCTTCTATACAATTCTCTCTTCGGGTTATAAATTTTGAAATTGCCTGCATTCGTGAGGATGACCTAGACGAGAATTAAAGTAATTATTTTTGTGAGATTAAACCATATTCATTCACGTGCATTCTAATTTCGGGAATATATTCTATGAGCAAAAAAATTAAGGTTTAATTTGACGTCAGTAATTATTTCATGTATTAATGGCTGTTTTGGTGGAAAACAACAGACATGATTTCAAATATCGTGTCACCTTTCTCACCGAAAAAGCATCTTTATGGCATATATGCGCTCCCTCCCCCATATCCTCGCCTCCTCCCACCTTCATCATATTATCCACAGCGGAAGTTTATGAAGCGAAAAATATTAAATAATTACAAATGCTATAAATGTGTTGTGTAAGTTACAAATACAATGATTAGATTTCAGTATAAAGCAAGCGACTGAATTAATATGAATATCTACGTAATTAATTTGTCCGTTTGTAATCTTTCATGTCACATTTGATGAAGCGGTAGCCTTGAACCTGAAGGTTATAAGCATTTTATGTCATAACGACCGGGATAGATTAGAACCCGGACGAAGCCGTGGGCTAAAGTTAGCCCCATGTAGGTGCAAATTAAAAATATTTTCACATTTAAAAAAACAAGATTAGAGGTATAAAATATACGTATAAATTCATACTGTCAATCGCAGAGGTGCAATTATTTTTGATCGACGTTCAGAGTTTGTGATTTCAAATATTTTTGTGTAAATGCTACCCATAAATCGAATATCTATACAATTACTTTGTTAATAAAGTGTTTTAGTAGATATTGCTGGGTAATGCGTGTAACGTTGATTTTGATTGTAGTGTTTCAAACACTATAATCAAAATCAACGTTACACGCATAGGCTGTGCTAACTGTTTACCATCATGCAGATCGCTATACTGTGCGATGTCTGCGAGTCGGTAAATACTACTATAAATAGAAAACGCATAATAAAATCCCTTTCACGATGGACCGACCATCTGGAGAGTGTTGCAGGGAGTCCAAGGCCGATCATCGTGAAGGTATATGGGGGAGGCCTATGTTTAGCAGTGGATGTCGTTTGAAATGTGATTTCTAGATGCTGCTAGATGGTGATCGTGTTTGTAATTATTTTCCCGAACGTTATCTCGTTTCCTAATCCATTAGGATTAGCCGGATCCGCTACCAAAGCCTAAGGATTTGGCGAAGATACATTTACATGGAGTAGCTACCGCCAGACCTCTACAACCCTGAGGAAAAAGGAGCCGTTTCTTTATAATAATATATTGTCGGACAAATTACACAGCGCCATCTAGCCCCAAAGAAAGCGAAGCTTGTGTTATGGGTACTAGACAACTGATAAACATACGTTAGAAGAAGATAGAAGATACCCAGACCAAGACAAACAGACATGTTCATGCACACAAATGTTTGTACCGTGTGGGAATCGAACCCACGAGCGTCGGTGTCAAAGGAGCGTAACAGCGCGTTTCACCACTACGCCACCGAGCTCGTCTAAAAGTCTCGTCTTCATTGGTTAGATCACTCGTCTTTCGAAATGCAATTTCCTGGACATGGGGGTTTCCTTGCAATGTTTTCCTTCACTGCCGAGCAAGTGATAATTATAAATATTTACATAAAATTGAAAATATGAGTTTAGTAGTACATGCCAGGATAAGAACCGGGTGCCTATTGACCAATTAAGCAGGTGCTTTATCCACTGGTCTATCACGAATCGTGTTTGTGAACGTTTCTGGGGATGTATGTTATCTGTGAACTCAGAATGATGGACGCAAGAACAGAGCGAGCACCATAAGGGTTCATTTTAATTCAATTTTGTTACACCCTGTTTATACAAACTATTAGGAAAATATAAGTGGTTACACGAATCAACAAATGAGGCAGGCCGCATTGTCCGCAGTTCACCTACGCAAAACGATATTTCAAATTTGATAAGATACTTTTGCAACTAATGTAGGGTTGGCACTATATAATTATTACTTTTCAGGAACACCGTTCCTATATGAATTCTATATGTTTGTCTGCCGCTTTTTTTTTCGAATATTCGAATTTTGACTTCAGATTCGGATTCAGCATAAAAAAGTAGAATAGGAATGTTCAGGAACACCTTCCTATCTCTTAAGGAACAAGGTCAAAATGGCCGACAAATTAAAAAAAATAAAATAATTGTTATATAATTGACGAGCCAGGTGTTCCTCTGGCAATGCAAGCTTGCGCATTCTCAACTGGTTTTATTACACCCGGTGGTAAATACGCATACGGCAGCATGACGTAACAGATACAGTGCCTTATGAGCATATGCAATACAATGAATGCTCTTGGCTCAATGTCGGTGTCAGCCTTATCAAACACGCGTTTGTTTGTCTTGGTCAAGGTGATTTTAAAAGAGACATGAAAGGGCCGCTTTCATGCCTCTGGGGACTGGAGAAGTACCTTCACCTCACTGAAAATCGTAACTAAATAACAACTCGAGGGGAGGGAACGCGCGTGCGGTTCCTGTATTACAAGCATTCATAGGCTTAACCACATTACATTACAGCTAGGTCGTATGTTACCCGACGCGACGTTCTACAAAAAAATGAGCTGCCTCGTAGCGGTTGGTAGGTTAAGCTATCATTTAATTTTAATGAGAATATCAAATTAAGAAATATATTTGAGTTTAGTGTAGCATCAACGAATTTTTAATTTATAATAAGACTCTTAATTGAAATGGACTTCAGTCATCATGAAATAAATGAGTACTAAAAGTAAAAGTATATTAAAAATAAAATCTTATTAAAAAGGAGTCATTGATGTCTGCCTTAATAATCAGACGTAATATACATATGGAAGTGTTAGCAATATTCATCTATATTTATTATGTTAATTTGCCATCATCACGTCCCTAACGGTGCTGGGGCTAAATAGGGACCATTTTTAGGGTTCCGTACCCAAAGGGTAAAACGGAACCCTATTACTGAGGCTCCGCTGTCCGTCCGTCCGTCCGTCTGTCACCAGGCTGTATCTAATGAACCTTGATAGTTAGATAGTTGAAATTTTCACAGATGATGTATTTCTGTTGCCGCTATAACAACAAATACTAAAAAATAGAATATAATAAATATTTAAGGGGGCTCCCATACAATAAACGTGATTTTTTTGCTCATTTTTGCTCGATATTGATAACGGTAACAGGTAGACGCTTGAAATATTCACAGAATATTTAGTTATATATTCACTTCAAGAATAAATAATTAAAATAAAATAAAACAAATATTTAAGGGGGCTCCCATACAACAAACGTGTTTTTTTTTGCCGTTTTTAGGGTTCCGTACCCAAAGGGTAAAACGGAACCCTATTACTGAGGCTCCGCTGTCCGTCCGTCCGTCCGTCTGTCACCAGGTTGTATCTCATGAACCGTGATAGACAGTTGAAATTTTCACAGATGATGTATTTCTGTTGCCGCTATAACAACAAATACTAAAAAATAGAATAAAATAAATATTTAAGGGGGCTCCCATACAACAAACGTGATTTTTTTTTGCTGTTTTTATAGATAATGGTACGGAACCCTTGGTGCGCGAGTCCGACTCGCACTTGGCCGATTTTTATAGATAATGGAACCCTTCGTGCGCGAGTCCGACTCGCACTTGGCCGATTATTTGTCGATTATTCTAATGCCGTTTAGTGCCTCTTGAATTTCGGTACCGGTGAGACCCACTTGTGGAAGGCCGGTGGAAATGTGCACGTTGATTTCGCCGTCTCCTCGGTTCACTTCGTCAGCCGTCAAAGACCACGTCGGGGTCACCAATTTATGGGGCCGTAGGTTGCAGGTTGCATGGTAGTACTACGAGTAAATAATACCAGGTACACTCATGAGATACAAAATGGTATATTCTTATTACAACGACTTATATACAGATATAAATATTTACATGACCCTGAACATAGCATGTTACGTTAGGGACGTGATTTAGTTAAATTAACATAATAAATATAGATGAATATCACTAATACTTCCTTACATATATCACGTCTGGATGGCCGGAAGATTGACGTTCAAAAAAATAAATTAGATCTTTCGTATCGTTGGGTATCCGAATCATCCCATGTATGTCCCGCGACTTTTCATATTTTTCGAGTTATGATTTTATTTTGAATTTTTGTGAATTTTCGACCTGAGATTGTTGAACGAAGATACCTGGTAAAATTTGGGATTTAATGTTGACAAATTAAGTAATAATTCACCGAATGTATACCTTTCATTTTAGACTATCAATTTTTATAATATCCATGACAGTTACGAAGCTGATTATTTTATACATAAAAGTAGAACTCATTCATTCAGTTGCTTAAAAAATATCGAAAAAGTGTTCTACAATTATTTTTGTTGCTCAGGTCGAAAATTCTCAAAATAAAAACATATCTTGAATACTATGAAAAGTCACTGATATATACTGGCGTGATTCGGATACCTCACGATACTGTGTAAGCAGCAGAGAAGGCAGAGGAGGAGGATAGTTAATATATTACAAGTGTTAAGCAGTCAGAACCCGTTATATACGTTTTTATATACCATACATTTCGCGGTCGTATACGACCACCCGGGTTTCGAAGGGCTAGGTTACGGTAACTGATTTACATCAGGTGGGCCGTATGCTTGAATGTCTCTCGACGTTGTATAAAAAAAAAGTTTTGTTCCTAAAATCGATGTAACCAAAAAACGTTCATATCCTATTGCTTTATGGGAGCAATTCTTGTAATATTACGGCTCTATATCGATTTTGTTTTTTTCTAATTTATCTATATAGCTGTCTTTCGCAAAAAAACGCTTTATTTTACACAGGAAAACGAAAATCGCCGGGCGAAGCTCTAACGAAACAACATATCCAAATATTTTTAGGGTTCCGCAGTAAACAAGGAACCCTTATAGATTCGCCATGTTCATCTGTCTGTCCGTCCGTCCGTTCGTCTGTCCGCGGTCTAGCTCAGTGACGCTTGGTACTAAAAAGCTACAGTTTGGCATGTATATACATATTAACAATGCCGAAAAAGTGGTACAATTATATCTTCAAAAAGTTTTTTTGGTGGTACCTCCCCTACACGTAAAGTGGGCATGAATTTTTTATTGAGGGTGTGGGAAGATCATGATTTGGATATGGTGATCTGTTTGCGAAACATATTAAAAGTGTTATTTTGTTAGACTCAGTGCTTCCTGCTAACGTGGGCTATTTGCACCGACCAAGAAAAGGTTCTATCAAAATAGATACCAAGATTTTTGACACTCTCACTATAAGGTACATGAACATTATTAAACATTATTCGAGGGACAGTCACCCAATCGATTTTGGAAATGAAACGGGTGCTGCCTACAATACAATACAACACCTAGAAACAGTCAGTAGAGTAAACAATGTTTACTTGCATGTGACATCATCAAAATTGCAATTATTCAGAGATAATATGTGAATATTAATTTCATGGGTATTATTTGTAGAAATATTCATTACTTATACATGTTAGAAGTACAATTTAATACCATTTTTCGCTATTACCTGATAGGTTACGCTGACTCTCAATTAGTGGTATATTTTAAAATTTATGACCTCATAATATTGTAGTCTGTGTAATATTAATCTAGCAATAATTTGCACTCTGTAATTCATTCATTTACGTATACGTTCATATACGTTCTTATTATGAATACGTTTTACAGTGCCATATAGTCCCAAACTAACCAAACAACGACAAAGATACGAAAATACCTTTTGTAAACACACATTATAATATACAGAGAAAACAACCAGATTAAGATAAATAGACATATAAGATATACAAATAAATGTTTGTCTTGTACGGTTATCGAACTCATGAACTTCGATGTTATGTTAAAGCAGTAGCTAGCTACCGGGATGTTCAAAATAGATTCGGATCCGTCATTTATTTTTTTACGTCTTGATAATCATTGGAATAAATTAAGTTTGTAATGGATTTTAGTTCCAACGCATTATACGTGCGATTTTTATTACAAGTTCTATCTATCTATAACTTCACGCCAAATCCCTTGCGGGGTAGGCAGAGAGAACAGAGCGCTACGTGACTCAATCTTTACAAACCTCACTCGCTTCTTTAGCATTAATTGTTCTTTTTATGCACGCACGCCGGTTTCTAAGGCTCCTGACATCACCTTCTGATAAAACACGAACAATTTCATCATTATAGGTAAGTCTTGGCCTTCCTCGGCTACTACAACTTTCGCGTTGTATATGTGCTTCGAAATTCATTCTTCCTGCATTCTTTCTACATGACCAAACCAACATTTTCTTATTTTAACACCGATACTCTCATTCAGACCTCTGTTTCTAACATTATCATTGCAAATACGCAATATTATAAGTTGCAATGGATTATTGACATAGAACGATTGTAATAATTGAAAGTTACATGTAATTCGAGTCTTAACTTCCTAGTATCGCCTCGTTACCGCTAATTTAGCGATGATACTGATTTTGACATGGAAGAGTCAGAGCTACACGACCCAGAGGGAAAATTAGATCTAACCTAGGTTTGGTCACACGACGATTTCCGTCACTGCGGTGTAAGTGAAATCTCCAATTTAGTGATATATGCCCACAACAGTATTGAACCAGAACATGTCGGTTAATAGATTGATTTTTTATCAACTAGGCTATCACTCTTTAGTGTTATGTGCGATTCGGCTAAACGACGGAAATATTTATGACTCACATAATATTAGTAGAGACAACCCTAAAACCAAACATGTACGTGGGTGTTCTATTCATGTCTTCTTGGTACCTTGCCAAATGCAGATATAATTATTACATCGAATTTACTTTAATATATGTCCTCAAAATGGAACTAGGTATTATTGAGACCGGGCCAAACAAAGACCCTTTGCATTGGTAGGACCATAGACACATCGCCGTACATATATATTCATTGATTTACATAATGCGGGGTAACAGTATATTTATCTTCTAAATGTTTGGAAACCGCTTCATTATTTAAAAATAGAACACAATAAAAGAAATAAATTTTATTTTTAATATTTTTCCTGAACTACTTACTTGTCTTTATACGCGATATATATTATTTTGGAAGTCATTAAATCTACTGCTTAGAAAGCTCTTCACTATTAGACAAATGAAGGCTTGATTTTTTTCTGTACAGTAGCGCAATTTAAAACACAATACTAGAAATTACTTTTATTTTTATTGAACTGTCTTTATTATTTATATTATTATTATTTTTATTGAATTGTCTTGGTTCTATATGAGTATAAAGTAGATACAAACATGATTTCTCTAATCTTTTATGTATACGCGATATACATTATTTTGGTGGTTATTCTACAAAACAATGTACATCGTGTTTTCATAAATGCATCTTTTATATAAATAATGTTGTGAAATTATCTCTGAGTGTTTCTCTAAGAAGGATTTACAGCATGGGGTTCTTCAAAAAAAGCGTGAAAGTTTTTAACGGATCCGCAATGATACCCTTGGTGTTAAAAATATCCATAGGCTAAAGTAACTGTATACCATCTAATAGAGAATACGCTTGTTTGCGGTGGAAAACTGATTTTTGTGAAACAAACATTTTTTTTATACAACGTCGGAAGGCATACAAGCATACGGCCCACCTGATGTAAAGCGATTACCGTAGCCTATTAACGCTTGTAATATTTCATTTCATTTATTGCAACTATAATGTATTTATATTTATTAGTACATATATTAGTATCATTCTTAAGATGCCACATCTGCTGCTAAACAGCAACTCCTCAGGAGCTTACTGGTGACCTCACTAACACGCAGGAATACAACAACCCTCCAGAGAATTGTAATAACAGCAACCAAATATGGCTGCAGTTTTCTGTATGGTGGAGGTACTTCCCCAGACGAACTACTCTGATGCGCCCTACCTCTCTTGAAAATACGTAGACCAAGTTATACCTAAATCCGTTTTATTATCGAGCTCGGTGGCGCAGTGGTGAAACGCGTTGTAACGCTACTTTGACACCAACGCTCGTGGGTTCGATTCCCACACAGTACAAACATTTGTATGCATGAACATGTTTGTTTGTCTGGGTCTGGGTATTTTCTATGTATAATAAGTATGTATTTACAAAAAAAAAATGTATTTACGTATGTTTATCAGTTGTCTAGTACCCATAACACAAGCTTCGCTTACTTTGGGGCTACATGACGCTGTGTAATTTTTCCGACAATATTTATAATTTTATTATTATTTATTTATTATTGAAATCCTACTAAGCGAGTTCACTGACGCCTTCCATAGTAAGAACACTCTAAGACCACTAACAATACCAGAGGGAGACTTTGTACAAAAGTCTCTGTTTAACCTATGTCTACTGCCACGCAGCTATATTTATATAGCTATGTTGCGGTTTGAAGGGTGAGATATGACAGAGAAATTATTGAGTACTGTGACGAAACAACCTTAGTGGTGTATCCCCGTGGTGTTGCGAACGTCAATAGGCTGCGGTGACCGCTTACCATCTAATGCGGGAGAAAGTCTTGTTTGCCCATCTAGTTGTATAAAGAAGACCTTCTGTAGGTAGGTTCCTCGTTCCTGTATAGAGAAAGCCTTAATGAGTTCTTCAAAAACTTAAAGTTGCTTTAAGTATAAACATGATAATTTATGGTCCAATGTTTTAATTGACGCAAATGTTTGCTTTCGTTTTAACCAAATTCAAAAAGGAGGAGGTTCTCAATTTGATTGTATTTTTTTTGTATGTTTGTTACGCGATCATTCCGCCAATTATTAATTGATTTGATGATTTTTTGTTTGATAGATCATAATTCAGAGGCGGTCCTATATAAATTATATCGAAATTGATTCAGCGCTTTGAGAAAATCAATAAAAACAAAAATATATACACAGATAATGTTTTGGTTTGTGGTTCCTTTCAGAAAAATGTAAATAAAAAAATAAACAGAGATTGAATGTCCATCTCTGTTTATTTTTTTATTTACGCCACTAAAAGCAAAAAATAAATAATTTTAAATAAAAAAAAACCGCTTACTAAAACACCCAGGAACTAAAAATCGAAAAATGGTCACAATTACTTACCATTTTTGGAGTCGCTGCGAGCCGAATAATATCAATTGATTATATCAGTATACTGGCACCAACTTCAAAAATCGTAAGTGATTGTGACCAATTATTTTTTGCTTTTTAGTGTAAACACAAAAAAAAACAGAGATTGAAAGTCCTCTCAAAAACTTTTTCTGAAGGTCAGGATTATCAACTGAAATTGCAATTCTTAATCTCGAGTATACTGTTCAATACTATACTACTAGGAATATCACAGTTTTTTTTGGATCTATCAAAAGCGTTTCATATGAGAAACTTTGAGATAAACTGACTGGCGAGACAAACCTAGCTAATGAACTTATATCTGTGCTTAGATATTGGTGTAGTTATCAAAGTAATTATGTTATATGGGCGGGTTCACTATCAAGTGTATACGGTTTAGATTGTGGGGTGAGGCAGGGTGATCTGACTTCGCCTATCCTCTTTAACCTGTACATGAACAAGCTGCTCGAGGAGCTTAGCAGGTCAGGTCAGCTGCTCAGTGCATGGAACATTTGTGAACAACATTAGTTACGCCGATGACAAGGTGCTGCTTAGCCCCTCGATAAGTGCACTTTGTAAGCTCCTTATTATCTGTGAGCGATATGCAGTAGTAAGATACACACATCAAAAGTGTCTAGGGATCAACATATATTTTTGCAATAACTTTTCTCCTGATTGATATTAATTAAAATTTTCTTTAAGGATTCATCAAATAAAGTGTTTTCGTTTGTCTACAGTAACGATAAACCAAGTCACCTCTGCATTAATAAAGAAATTTGCCATTTTCATAATAAAGGGATTTTTGACATTTGAACCACTAACATTAAAGTTCGAAAAAAAGACTGAAATAACAGTTTTCTTTAAAATTTTATTAGGTAACTTAAACAATTAATAATCCGTGTTTCTACCGCGAACACTAACAACACAAGAACATCGGTTTGGCATACTCAAAATGAGTTCATCCAAATCACGCTGTGGAATGGCCGCCCATGTTCGTTGCAACAACAAAAAAAGGTCTTCTTGCGACTGGATACCCTCCATATTCGGCAGAGCTCTTCTCTGTAGCATATCCCATGCATGCTCAATCGGGTTCAAGTCTGGCGACTGAGCAGGCCAGGGCATGACATTGATGTTAGCTGCGGCGAGAGTCTGTCTTACAACTCTTGCGGTGTGCGGTCGTGCATTATCATGCATTAACTGAAATAAGGGACCGATTTGCACTTGTAGAGGAACGATGACGTCTGATACAATCGTCTCAGCATAAATTTGAGCGTTGAGGTTGCCTCTGATCCAAATCAACTCAGTTCTTCCGCCGATCCAAATACCCGCCCATACCATGATGGTTCCACCACTATAAGGATGGACTTCCTGGCAGGATTTTAATCGCTGTTGGCGTCCAGGGGTTCTCCAGTGTCGTATACGTCTTGTATCCGGTCTCATACCAAAACGAGACTCATCAGAAAAGCACACGAAACGCCATTGTTCTTCTGCCCAATTTCTGTGTTCAAGAGCCCATTGATATCGAATCCTACGATTGTGCATTGCTATAGGTGGTACCCTTAGCGGTCTTCGGGAATGAAGGTTCACTTCATGCAAGCGGTTTCTGACTGTTTGGTCGCTAATTAAGTTCCCTGAAGAGTGATGAAGCGTCACGGCTAACATCATGGCGGTTATTGTTGGAGCTCTTCGAGTTGTGATTTGAATGTATCGGTCTTGTCTCCGTGTGGTGCAGCGATACCATCCTCCATGGCGCTCAGCCACGGTACCAGTGCTTCGGTAACGTGTCCAAAGTCGACTGATAACACTCTGACTTGTATTCAGAGCTAAAGCCACAGTACGTTGCCGGGAACCAGCTTCTATCATTCCCACGGCTCTGAGCATTTCTTCCCTGCTTAAATGACGTCGCCGCTCCATAATAACGTTGGTTTTAATCAGTAGTAGGGAAACAGTAGCACTAATAATGTCTTCAATGCGTTGTATGTTTTTATAGGGAAAATATTGACAGCTGATTTTCATCTTTTACTCGAATTTGATTGACAGTTCCTGTTTCAAATTATGAAATGCACCAAAAAGGATCCATATAAATTTATAAAATCATAAATTTATTACAAAGCCACATCTCAATCTCAAGAAATCCGCATAAAAATGCTTGATCCCTAGACACTTTTGATGTGTGTATATTCAACTTTTACAGTAATGTTAAATTTTACAGCTATGGAACAATTTAATTACCTGGAGCACTGGGTCGATGAGTTACTTAGTGATGATTTAGATATGGAAAGTGAGCATAGGGCGTTGTCTGTATAATGCTGATGCGTAGGTTTGCAAGGTACAAAGAACGTAAAAAAATCTGTTTTCAAAGCATACACCTCGTTGTATACCTGCAGCCTGTCGGTCAGCTACACGCAGAGAGCATACAATGCCCTACGGATACTATACAACAATGGTTTCAGGGCACTGTTGGGTTTACCGCGTCAGTGTAGGGCTTTACAAATGTTTGTAGATGCACGGACTGATGGCTTCCATGCGATCCCGTGTAAACTGATAGCCTCATTGTTGCACCAAAAGCACAGCACCAAAAAAAAGCACCAACAGTGTACTGAGTACTGTTGTCTCTGTGTCGACTGTCACATTATAAGACAGTGGATCGATACTATTATATTTAAATAGGAAAATGTGAACATAGAATAAAAGTTACTAACAATAGTTTTATAAGGTCATTTTGACATAAACGTACATTATTATTATTATTACAAAAAATAGTCTGAGAATAAGCAATTCAAGAGAGACATTTAAGAGGAGTTGATAATGTCCATAAGGTAACGGGAAAGTACATTAAAATCAAGTGCAAGTCGGGCTCGCGCTCTGGAGGTTCCGCACGAACTCACAAAATAATTATATTTAACCATAATAAGAACTATTTAATGGGATTGTAACGAATGTATAATATAATTTCCTAGTTTATATAATAGTTACTTTATCATAAGGTGATGTCAGTAGCCTTAGAAACCGGCGAGCATGCATCCACCACATCAACCCTTAATCGTCCCACTGTAGGGATACGGGTCTCCCTTCAACCGAACAGGTTTAGAGCATACTCCACCACACTGCTCAAATGCGGATTGGCGGAAGCCAGTGTTTTCAAGCCGCCCGAGGGCCACTGACTTAGCTTAACGACTGTTATCTATCGACAACAGCCGGGGCCGACGGCTTGACGTGCCCTCCGAAGCACGGAAAAACTCGAGATAGATAAACCCATCCATAGACAGGTTGCTATCGACGTTGCTTAACTTGCATGTTCGATTAGAATGACACGCGCAACGAAGCCGTCGAGCTCTCAAGAGCATGAGAAGAGCAATTAATATTAAAGAGTGAGGTATGTAAGGGTCGAATCATTTGGCGTCTGGGTCTCTCTGCCTTCCGCAAGGGATTTGATGTGAAGTAGTAGATAAATAGATACAGCATTACAGCATGCCCAACTCGCAAATGGTCGGTTCTCTTTACATATGGTTTTACTTTAGGATTTATACCATAGATAAAAAATATAAAAACTATAAAATAACAAAATCTCTATGAGGATCCTCTTATTTTTCTAGGTAATTTGAATCTACTACAACTAAATATGTTCTATGAAACTTTAAACCCGCTATTTTGTATTTAGAATAGTTCAAAAGATACAGCCATTTAAATGTAAGATGATCGGTCATAAAGAACAATAGTAGACAATAAAATATAAAGGTCCAGTAGTAGGTAAATAGGGTTTTAATTACTAAGCCTTTGGCTACAAACCCTAACAAGGAAATTATGACAGCAGCTCGGAAAGAAAAACACAATTGTGTCAAAAAATAGGAGCGAATGAAGCTACAAAACAAATCTTTATTGATGACTTTAGTATACACAAATTCACGGTACCCTGATGTCCTAACTAGGATGTCTTGTATTTTAGAAATGTTATACGGAACATAATTATTTTACGCAGACGTCGCCGCGGCGACAGCCTACAATTATATGTTTTTATCTGTCATAGACGACCATAAATCAAGAGATTTATAGGTCTATTGATATAAAATATATTATACCTAAACCTACATTGGAGTTATTAATGTAATTCAGAGAAGATGACTAACGAATTAGAAAAAAATAATTGAGTAATAGTAGTCCATTTGTACTAGTTGTTCGTTGAAATCTTTTGAAGGCGCTGTCCTCGTAAGGTCACTATATATATATTGGCGTACAGTCCTGTAGTAAACTCCTTACCATTGATATTTTAAGACTTGAGAGATGTAATATGTACCTATACCATTTTATTGGTACTTCTTAATTAAAATTTGACAAGCTCGGTGGCTCAGTCGTGAATGACGCGACTTTGACACCAACGCCCGCGGGTTCTATTCCCACACAAGACAAAAATTTGTGTGCATGGACATGTCTGTTTCTCTTAGTCTGGATGTTTCAAGAGAGGTAGGGCAGCCCATCTGGCAAAGTACGTGCACCTCACAGAAAACCGCAGCCAAATAACAGCTCCCTAGAGGGTTGCTGTGTTCTTGCGTGTGAGTGAGGTTATAGGCAAGCTCCTAAGAAGTTGCGGTGGTAGCAGAGGAGTCATCGCGCGAGTGATACTTATTATATTACAAGCATTAATAGGCTACGGTAACTGCTTTACATCAGGTGGGCTGTATGCTTGTATGCCTCCGAACGTAGTAAAAAAAATAAAAATAACATACATTATTAAGACTCTCATGGAATAATTTTTAAGAGAAGTATTAGAATCAAAGCTGAGGATACTTCTTGGAGGGTTGATGAGTTCCTGCGAGTGTGTGAGTTCAGCAAGCTTCTAAGAAGTAGTTGTATTAGGAGCAGAGGTGGCACCTAATGTGTTGTAAGTGTTAATAGGCTACGTTAACCGCTTTGCATTAGCTTTGCTGTAGGCTTGTATATCTTCGGACATCGTATAAAAAAGGAGGACCTTGTCACACGGCGTTTGGATTGGAAGGCATCATCATCTATGGAGGCTACTACCCTTAAAACTAACCTGTCGTATAAGTGGCACATTTTACCCATTAGCAAACAGCAATAGGGAGACAGACTGTGAAGTACAACCGCAGCCAAATAACAACTCCCTGAAGCATTACTTTTCGAGTGAAATCATGCTTTAGAATCGGACGTGGACACAACTTACCGATGTTTCTCGTATAGCATATGTCTTTACATGGTAGTCGCTTCATATCAAGCGGTACCTATGTATTTTTCTTGTCGTCCTTAAAACGAGAATATATACTCACCTTAATCTCGAGAAACAAATCCAATTTTCCTAGCGCTTTTTGCACCTAATCAATTAGCGAAGGAGATTATGGCAAAGTGCACGACAATATTGTCACTGGAATATGAAGCAACATATATTTGGAACTGAATTTCTACTTTTGAAAACAACAATACTTAGGGTGCAACTATACTGGGGGCGTATTTTATAGAAAATCGTTGCAGAATTACTATCCTGTGTTCTCGGCTATGCTAAATCGAAACACAGCAAGGCTCTCGGAATATATTTTACAGCGGAATGATAAAACGTATTATGTAACAGTCCCACAAGTACATTATATATTGCCAAATTAAAAAAAAGAGTTAGATTAATCGCTATAATTGTATATACTTAGAGTTTAATTTGATGCTGTCGCACACTTTTTATAGCAAGTACTCGCATAGAAATAGTTTTTAAGACGGTTTTACTGCTTCAAATCTAATTATAATAGTGTTTTCTTTATGTTTTTTTTATCTGAAGTTTGTAAGATATTTAGGGTCCATTAGAGGCATTTTTTTTATGAAATGTGTAAAATTACATTTTAATTTTAAAAACAAATAATTGCTGTAGCAATACAAATATATTTATAACTACTCATGAAATCTTACGTACTTTTTAATCTGCTCCGGTCGCTACAAATTACAAATCAACATAGCTTATACTGAGAGTTCTTTATGTATACCAGACTATCAAATTCCCCAATACAAAAACTTGGCAAGGAACAAATACTAAATCAAAACTCAACAAGAATGTGCCCTTTCCTGTGTTTTAACTTAATTACTCAGGATTTTCAATTTGAAAATCATGGTCAAGACACAGCATTTCCTACATTTGGTATAAAGTTTCGAAATCTTAGCAAATAAGGTTCTTTTTTAAATAAGTGTCCTAGCATGTTATAAGTAAATATAAAAATTTAACAAACGTAATTACGTATAATATGCGTATTCTTCATTATTTTTCAATTTGAAGAAGCAACTTCAGTACTTTTGGTGTCGAAATCTTCACTCATTCACTTGGTAAATGTCTGTCGCAACTCTTTTTCATAGTTTCTTTCTAAATATCTCAGCATGCCATGAAAAAATGGAAACACGCCTTAAAAATGTTATAAATAAATATACAGACTTTATGTTCTTGTATTAACTTGATGCTATTATTAAACAAAAATAAAAATAAAAAACAAATAGCATGGCTTCATTTTCTTGTACCAAAGACTTTGTACCCTGAAAAAGAATATACGCTAATTACGTATTCATTTCGTGCAGTTGGGATTGGATACATGTTCTGAAAATATCACATCTATGTATCATAATATGATATTTGAAGAAATATGTATTTTGTAGCCACTGATTCCCAGCACCTTTCAATAAATCTTTTTAATTTTTAGTCACATACTTTGCTACTTGCCTGTCCTGTCCTAAACCTGACCAACATAAACTAGCATATCGCAAACCCATCCCACGGATTTTGATCTTCAGCCAAGTGACGTCATGCCCGTATCCCGTAGATAAAACCGTAGGCGCCCGCAACGAACACCAAAACGGTGCCGTGGACGCTACGGCGTAGACGTGCTACGCAAGTGCTACGCGTCGCGTAACTTTCGAGTGTCACTTTGGACTTGCTTAAGGTATGTATATCTTTTATAATAAACACATTGAAACGTTTCTAGCATTCTATAATAGTTACAACACATGTCAGCATAATATTATTTGTTACTACAATTAGATAAAACTTTCCGGAAGTTTTAAAAAGTTTACAAAAGTTACTTTGATGGAGACATAAATACTAGAAATACGTTGTTATCTAAATAACATATATTAATCTGTATTTTTAAATAAAATTATTGTTTTAAAAATATGCTGCGAATATCATCGCTCCACTTTGCAGCTGTGCAGTTTTTACTACATTATATTTAGGTATATATAACTTAATTCTTTTATATATAAAATAAAATCAAGCTTTAACATAAATTTTTAACGTACATATCTAACAAGATTCTATTTATAAAATGGCTTAAATAGCAAACACGTATATGAAACACCCGATGTAAAGCCAAAACGATGCCTACAACACAATAATCAATCGATGCAAGATGATAATCTTTATTATAACATTTTTTTAATATTATATATTAGTTATTTTATTTCAGTTAACATAATAATACTATTCATTTATTTTCTGTAGAAATAAATTACTTTAAAGACCTACAGGGATAATTTATGTTTATTCTACTATAAAATGAAAAAATGGTACAAACACAAACTATAGAAGTACTTTTTATTTTTCACTATAGAGAGCCTTTTGCACTAAGCAAGGATATTTTAATGAGGTAAAAGACATGTTAAAACAACTTTGGACTGCTGCCAGTTACATTGAATTAAGTGAAATGTTTGCAATAATACTTTCGAAGCTGTATATCAATTTGGAGTGACTCACAATTAATACTTGGTGCCAAATACGTCATCATTAAACAAACAAATGAAGTAAAATTCTCGGGATAATTAATACGATATTGTTCCTAATGAACATTTAGAAGTAATTTTACATTTATTTATCTGTTAAATATTTGCTAAACAACATCCGAAGAAAACAAATATACGAGCCGCCTCATATAATGCGGTAAACATGTAAATACTGGCATTTACTTACTTATTAAAGTCTACCAGTAATTGTTTCTACCAATAAAATATAAGAGACATAATAAAATACTTATAAACATTTTTAGTAATAATTAATCGTAAAATTAACAAATAAATTACATAAACAACTTTGCTCGGCAATATATTTGATCCTATAAATCAGTATATTTAACTAAATTCTTCTAAAATATAGAAGAATACATTTTTGGGATGTTCCCGCTATGTACATTACATATTCCTCTCTTTTTAACAAAGGGACTACCATTACCATACCAAAGGTTTTACCATTATTTCTATAATTTTAGGCTCACCATGTGGACGAGAGATAGTAAGCTTTTTACAGTTGGCATATACAGCTAGGTTAGTTCTTAAAGTTGAATTTCAACTTTCACGCATTACTTTAAAATTAGTTAGGAGAGCGGAGTCAAATAACAACTCCCTGAAGAGTTTTTGTAATTGAGTGAGGTTACCAATAAGCTCCTAAGGAGTTGCTGTATGTAATAGTAATGCGCGAGAATATATAGTAATTAACGTGTGAAATGGTCTGTATATTGCATATAAACGCAAGTCAATGATTCTTATTTAATTTTCTTTAGTTATCCTTATTTATCTATGCTTTGTGTAAAAAACAAAAGCAAAATTGAATAATCACACATTAAAATTCTTTGTAGAACATTTATTCATGTTAATTTTGATCTCTGTTTTACGCCATCTGCTATTACAATGGCAACTAATATATCACTCTTAGAGTCTGTATAACGTTCAAAATAATTTAATGTATGACGTATTTGTCTTAGCACAATTGAAAAAGAGGTTTCTTCTTCTTCCTAGCGCTATCCCGCTTCCTAATCCATTAGAATTGGCGGGGACATTAGAAAGCCTTAGGATTTGGCGATGATTTACAACCCAATGAGAAAACCAGACCTTTCTCATATTAGCTCACAAGTCTATCGAAATATAATTTCTTGTACTTGCGGGTTTCCTTGCGATGTTTTCCTTCACTGGCAAGCAAGTGGTAGTTACAAATATGTACGTAAAACCAAATACACGAATTTGGAGGTACAATTCGAAAGGAGTGAAGAGATTCTTACGGAGCCAACGCCGCCAATATGACTGACGCTCCTAATATAGCATGTGATCATTATATTTATATTACCATCAAGCAGACCGTATGCTTCTTCGCTAAAAAAATGTTTAGTCTGCTGAATTGTTGTCTCTTCCATCTTTTTGTACCTTCTAGTACGATGTGTAGAAATCGGTTACCTATTAAAAGTGTTTGATCTCCTAATTGATATTTTATACATTTGCTGTTATGTACGCTCCGATTATCAAGTATACATTATAAATTTGAAGATAAATATATTGTCGATCCCTATACATAACTAGTTACACTTTACGACTACGACCGCGCATATCCCGGTATCCTGTTCGTAAGCCTTTTTCTGCTTTCTTTTTTTTTCCGCAGCTTCTAAGTATCGTATCGTGATATTGAATAGCCTATACGCTTTCTCAAGATTAGGGCTATCAAATGCAAAAAGATTGTTTGAAATCAGCCGGGGTACCTGAAATTAGCGTATTCAAACAATCAATCTTTTCCATTAATCAATATCAATATTAGTATATATTCGGTTTCCTCTCTCTCCATTTTTCTCTTTTGATGCGAATCGACGTCACAAAAATGACTTCAGCGTGAGCTTCTTCAAGAAGAACGTGAAGAGGCTGCCAGGGTTGGCAACGTACACGTGATGTTCTAAGTGTCGCAAGTGTCCATAGGCTATGGAAACTGCTTAACAACAGCTAGGACATATTTTTGTTTGCTATATTATTTGTATATACAAATATAAAATGAACCTATGTAATACTAATGCGTCGATGAGAATGTTTTATATATATAAGAAATTTCGGGGTGTGTCAATAGCTCACTATCTTCTCTAGAGATGAAGGCAATATCATTTGCATCTGATCACCTTGCCGATTTACGAATGAGGCGAAAAGGTAGTTCACAACAATTATTTACTATGACGCATGAGTATATTTAACAGTTTTCTATTCGAATTATGAAATACTGACATTGAATTAAATGGTGGTTGGTGAAAGAAACTGGCATAGCCTATTTCAATTTCCTATTATTAATGTATTAACTGACTTAAAATAACCTTTAGTGCCAAGACTATTCTCAGCCAATGAATTATGAAACTTAGCAGAGCAAACGGTTTCTGGTAAAATACAGGTGAAACATATCTGTAATATATCAAACGAGCCCGACTGAGGAAGTACCTTCAACTTATAGAAAACCGCTTCCAAATAACAATTCCTTAAAGGTTTGTTGTGCCAGGGATTCAAGATATTCACTACTACTATTACTATAACTCCACCCCAAATCCCTTGCGGGGTAGACAGTGAGAACCGAACGTCACGTGACTCGATCCTAACACACCTCACTCGCTTCTTTAACATCAATTGCTCTTATCATGCACGCTTGCCGGTAAGGCTTCTGATATGACCAACTGATAGAACACGATCTATTTGGTCATGGTAGATGAGTCTTGGCCTTCCTCGGCTCATACATCCTTACATGTTTGCGTTGCATATCTGTTTCGTAATTATTTCCTCCTGCATTCTCCCCACATGTACGAACCAACGGAGTTTGTCTCTTCTTATTTTAACCTATGCTCTCTTCAAGACCAACTCTGTTTCTAATATCCTCATTGCGGTTACGGTCTACGAGCGTTACGCCACAAATTTTGCGCAACGCTCGCATTTCGACCTCGTTTATCCTACTTTTATGCTCTCTCTGCCATAAGTAAGCGTGCCGTGCCTTCTGGCTCAAGTTTTTCCCTGAAGTTTTCCAAATGCTCCATTCACATTATTCCCAGCACTCACTCGTCTTTGCACATCAGCGGTGTACCTTCCATTCCTGCTGAAAGGGCATCCAAGATATACAATCTCATCCACTTGTTTCAACAATTCATCATCAACCGTAATCCTTACATTGCTTCTGGTTTCTTACCTTCAAGAAATTCAGTTTTCACCACACACACATATACTAACTCTGCGTTACGAGATGCTACCGAAAAATCATCCAAAAAACCTTTACAACATTTGTTATTATTTGCTTTTGTAGTATATGTTTTAGCAATACAATGCCATAAAGTTTTCAAGTTGCAATATTTCTACAAAGAAATCCAAACAAAGCGTAAGAAATTTATAGATTTCACGCCAATATATGTGCCTTATCACTGTGGCGAGCGCCAACATCTCGTCTGCTAACCAATAGTTTGCGCCACGAGGCAGTGAGTTTTAAGTGAAGTTCACTTTCGCTGTACAAATGCTGGTAAACTACGCACCGTTTTAAAGCCAATTACACTTTTAGTTTCGTATTTAAACTAATCTTACAATTTGGCCTTGTTAGTTTGTTTCTTGCTCTGTCTGTTAATTCCCATGTCATGGTCATATTGTAGAGTGCAATGGTATGTTTCGATAATTGTAACCGCTACATATATATTGTTAAGGAAGTTAGTACATATTTGGAAAAAGTTCTGTCTATAAGTACGAAATTATATAAATATACCAGAGGGAGACATTGTGCAAAAGTCTTCTGCATTGGTACCTCATGCTTGCCTGATGAGGGCCGCATGCTTGTTTGCCAATCTAGTTGTATAAAAAATATATTTGTTAGCAGCGACCCGGCCCGACTTTGGACCTACCGCTACCAAACTTCACAGGATCACAGGCAGGGCTAATCTGAATATTGCCCGAAAATTCAATCAAAATAGGTCGAGCCATTTTCAAATCCATACGATACATGCATACTCACATCTATTTATACTCGTATGTATAAGATTTCGAGCCGTGTTAACTACACACATCAAAAGTGTCTAGGGATCAACATATATTTTTGCAATAACTTTTCTCCTGATTGATATTAATTAAAATTTTCTTTAAGGATTCATCAAATAAAGTGTTTTCGTTTGTCTACAGTAACGATAAACCATGTCACCTTTGCATTAATAAAGAAATTTGCCATTTTCATAATAAAGGGATTTTTGACATTTGAACCACTAACATTAAAGTTCGAAAAAAAGACTGAAATAACAGTTTTCTTTAAAATTTTATTGGGTAACTTAAACAATTAATAATCCGTGTTTCTACCGCGAACACTGTTTACTGAGTTGTTCCGTTTTTGTCAGAGTCAGCTTACCAGTAAGCTTCAAGAGGAGTTACTGCATTAGCAGCGAGGGTGTATAACTCTTTTTATTATTGTTGTTGTAGGCTTTCACAGGTTACGATAATCGCTTCACATTAGACGGGGCGTATTGTATTTGCGACCCGACGTAGAGCATAAAAAATTGTAAAATCTGAAAACCCGAAGTTTAGTTGAATTGGAGGAAAATGACCCTGAAACTATCTGGAATTAATCTGGGGTGTAAAGAGCGAGGATTCTTTAGAGCAGAGCTTTACAGAATTAAACTTGAGTTAATTTGTGTAGTTGAAGAAACTTCCGTTCAGAACTTACTTAACTTTTCCCATCAGCGTATTTTATAAAGTGAATAAGAATTTAACACTATACCTTTTTTTATTCAAACAAGTAGTTCATAAGAATATTATTTCTTGACTAGTTTCTTTTTCCGTTCTTTTGCCGTTTTTTCTATAAGTATAAGTATTCTTCTCACAGATAATTTTTTAAACAAATTTCATTTACATCTATTCAGGAGTTTAGTTGATAATGATAGCCAATGCTCGTGGGTTCGGCACCTTTAAAAATTGAGTCGATTGCCTTAGCGCAAGATAATGTGATTTCTTAAGTAACGGCACTATTGTCAAGTTTTTATCCCAATGGGATAATTAGAACAACTTACCTTTATAATATCCCTGTCCTTATACTATTGTCTTGGTTAATACAGTGTCTGTGTTAAGGGTCCAACAGACCTTTGTCGGTTGACCTCGTTCGCGAGTGACGCAG
Organism: Pyralis farinalis; assembly: GCA_947507595.1. Taxonomy (NCBI): domain Eukaryota; kingdom Metazoa; phylum Arthropoda; class Insecta; order Lepidoptera; family Pyralidae; genus Pyralis; species Pyralis farinalis. The sequence goes on along the minus strand of OX382258.1, from coordinate 8,212,496 downwards.
GTCATTTGTCAAAACGACGACATTTCTGTGAGATAATGTTCATATGTTTGTAAAAAGTTTTATTATATGACGCCACAAGTTTATGAGTTTCCTGAGGAACTGGGTAAGAGAGCATCTAATTAAACTTTAACACCAACGCTCTTGGGTTTGATTCCCTCAAAGACAAAACATTTCTGGGCATGAACATGTCTGTTTGTCGTAGTTTGTTGAGGTTTGAGTGAGGTTGAGGTAGAGCGCATCAAAGCAGCCCGTCACAGTAAACCGTAGCCAATTTCAAACTCCCTGGAGGGTTGTTGTATTCCTACATGCGAGTGAGGTTACCACAGCTCCTAAGGAGTTGCTGCGTTAGCAGCAGATGTGGCATCAAGCGAGTAATACTCAATTTTTTTTTTTTTTGATTTTCGCCCAAGAAATTGAAGACCCACAAAGGAAGGACCAACCCACACCCGGGTGTGCATTGGTCATTCCTCCGTGAGGGGCACCCTCCGGAAAACGGGAGGGAGGAGGTGAAATCTTTTAAAGATACCATTTCGTGCGAACTGATTATGTCGGATTTCCACCGACTAAAACACCCCCTGGAACTGCCTTTAGCCGGGAAGGCTACAAAGGCTTCAACTGAAGCGATCACCCCAGGGGAACGGGGTGACGCAAGTAATACTCAATGTATTACAAGCGTTCATATTTTTTATACCACCAAGGTGGCAAACAAGCATACGACCTGCCTGATGGTAAACAATAACCGTAGCCTATAGACATTTGCAACACCAGGTGTGTCACTCATGCATTGCCGACCCTCTAAACACCTCTTCGCGCATTTCTTGAAGAGCCCCATGCTGTAGTCCCTTGGGAAAACCTCGGCTGGAAGCTCATTCCACAACTTGAGAGTTCTCGAAAGATAACTTCTCTAGAACCGAACAGTACGCGACCATTGCGGTTCCAGCATGTGAGGGTGAACTTCTCGCCGTCGGCGAGCGGTGCAGTTATAAAAAGTAGCTGTCGGCATCATATCAACCAGTTCTTCAGAACACAACCTGTTAAATAATCGGTAGAACACACAAAGGGAGTATGTCTTCCGACTATATATATATAAAAAACAGAAGTAGCGTGGGTTTGTACCACCAAATTCGTATTTTCGGATTTTATATAAAGGAACCTTTGTAACGTTTAAACTTAAAGATTATATTAATTATGGTCTAATTGTGACCACTATGCAGCCACTAGTTTATATTAGTTAGTAAATTAACTAATTTTAAATATTTACTTATTATGAATACCAATTAAACTCTTTGCCCACACAAATTTTGTACTTGTTAAATACAGTATTTGTTTAAATAAATAGCGTAAATATATTGAGTTATTCACAAATATGTATAATAAAATTGGTAAATAAAATCCCCGTTATCGAATGGCAGCCAATTTGAACCAATATAGTAAGCAAATACTAACATTATATAATCAGCTGGAAAGTACCTAAGTTGGGTAATTTATAGTAGAGTTATTGTAGAGTAGTAAGAGAGGTACGGCGCATCAAAGCAGCCCATTTGGGGAAGTACTTCCACCTTACAGAAAACCGCAACCAAAAAACAACTCCCTAGATTGTTGTTGTGTAAGCTTCTAATGAGTTCCTGTGTTAGCAGCAGAGGTGGCATCACGCGAGTGATACTTAACGTATTGTAAGCGTTTATAGGCTACATCAAGTGGGCCGTATGCTTGTATGCCTCCCGACGTAGTATAAAAAAAACGGTATTGTTGACAATTTTATATTCGTTTTTCTACCTGTCAGTAATTGTGCATGCATAAACTACTGAACGGATGTCGATAACCTACAGTTACCGAAGTGACTCTAAAATCCAGCAAGCTGAAGGGGCTACATAGCTTGAAGAACTGATGGCTTGTGTAAAAAAGTTATCGTAACGTTGCACGGCGTCCCACCTGATGGATCGATGATCTAGTAAAGATAGCAGGAAGCCAATACATGCAAACAGTATATAACTCGTTGTAAAGCTTATGTACGCTTGTAATACATTAAGTATCACTCGAGTGATGCCATCTCTGCTGCTAACACAGTAACTCCTTAGGAGCTTGGTTGCTTCAGTTTAACTTGGGGATTTCTCTCACACTGGAACACACCAACTCTTGTTGTAATTTAGCGGCGGTTCAGTGAGGAAGATGTACTTCCTCAGACGTGCTTCTTTGGTGTGTTCTACCTTTTTTAAAACACCTAAACCAAGACAAACAGACATGTTAATGCACACAAATGTTTATCCTGTGTGAGAATCGAACCCTTTGTTGGTGTCAAAGTAGCGTCACTAACCACTGCGCCATTGAGCTCGTCAATCCTGTCTGTCAGATCTGATCATTGTGGACGTCTCACAGGCAGATCTGTGTTTAGTAGTGGGCGTCCTACGGCTAAAAGTTTATTCATTATAATTAGATAATTTTTATCCCTGAAATTTAATACTTTTTGCTAAATAAAACCTTGAGAAACAAAACTCAAAGCTAGTTTTTAGTCGGTGATGATATTGCTTTTTAAATGTCATGAACCTATACATACGTGAGGTGTACAATCTCATGGACTATTTCCTTTACTGTGAAATGGGATGCATCGCAATGGCATAACAGTCGATATAATTTGAAGTAAAAACGGTATAGAAACACGAAGACCGCTTTATGTGAAGCGATAAAGCATTTTTCTTGCTTTTGCAACCTATGGTGATAGTCCTCCTCGAGAGCTTCAGAACAACTTTGGGTTTTGTCAATTGACTGCAATCATCTGTGAGATGCGACTTACTTCACCAACCGACTAGGAGGTCTCCGTAGGAGATTTCAACGTAGATTTTGAAACCAATCCCCGAAATGCAATTTCATTATATTTCTTCTTCAGTACTTGGACTCCTCTTTCGCTTACCATTAGGCAAAGCGGAGTCACTATGCTAAATTTATATATAATAATAAAAAAACTACATGAACTAATACAATTATAGACAACGTTTTTCAACTATAAATTTTTTCGAAAAGTAATCTCAAAAACAAGTTTGATTTTCAATTTTTAACTTCACAATAATATTGTAATTATACGTTTTGAGGACTGATTTTAGGGCGAAACTTACAAAATAATCGGGAAAAATCTTTGAGGTTCGATTCCCGTGATAGACGAACTATTTACATACCTACAAGTTAGTACGGAACCCTCGGTGCGCAAGCCCGAATCGAACTCGGCCGGTTTCTTTCTACTACTAACGAATGCTAAATAAGCATACGGCCCACTGCTGGCTGATGAAAAATTATTACTGTAACGCTTGCAACAAATGGCATCCAGGGAGTTGTTATTTCAATGCGATCTTTTGTGACGAGTAGGATTTTCTCCAGCCGAGCTGCTTTGGCGTACCCTACCTCTCATTCAGAGACAGAACTTCGTTTATTAATTAAAAGGATGCACCATGTGCTTATGTATCATTTTTAAATCACAAATCACTCTCTAGTAACTTTACACAAGCGTAGGAACACAGTCCTCTAGAGAATATTACTTAGCTGCGGTTTTCTGTGAGGTACTTCCTTAGTTGAGAAAAATCCAATATGGTGACAAAGTCGGTGTCCCTCGTCTCTCTTTCTCAAGATTCTCGTTACTTACTTAGCATGGTGCAACATATGTAGTGATGGCTTTGCCCCTAAATATCTTTTTCTTCTTTATGTCCCGTCCCCAGATTGACGGCGTCCGCTACGCCTAGGCATTTGTCGTTTTTGACATGAAGTGAATATCGTCTGACGCAGTGGTGAAACGCGTTGTTACGCAACTTTGACACCAACGCTCTTGGGTTCGATTCCCAACATTTGTGTGCATGAACATGTCTGTTTGTCTTGGTCTGGGTATTTTCTATGTATAATAAGTATGTATTTACAAAAAAAAAATGTATTTACGTATGTTTATCAGTTGTCTAGTACCCATAACACAAGCTTTGCTTACTTTGGGGCTAGATGGCGCTGTGTAATTTGTCCGACAATTTTTTTTTTTTATTATTATTATTTTTATCGTCAGATCTTCACAACCTGGACGGATAACCAGACCTTACTTGAGTTAGGTCACACGTCTTTTGAAATAACCTCTTGGATATGCGGGTTTCACGATGTTTTCCTTCACCGCTGAGAAAGTGATAATTACAATTATATACATAAATCTCAAAACATTAATTTAGTGAATTTGTATCCTAATATGCTACTGAACAACTCGCAAGTAAGATAGCATCTGACATCTTTCGTAACATTCATGCAAGCTAAACCGTAGAATACATGTTTTTATATACAACGTCGGAATGCATACAAGCATATGGCCAATAGATTAAGTATCACTCGCGTGATGTTACCTCTACTGCTAACACAGCAAATACTTAGGAGCTTACTGTGACCACACTCACACGCAGGATCACAACAACTCACCAAGAAATTGTTATTTACTTCCCTAGTCGGGCGACTTTTATGCATCCTACCTTGTCTTAAAAACACCCAGACCAAAGAAAACACAATGTTCATGCACAAAATGTGTGTCTTGTGTGGGAATTGAACACACGAGCGTTGGTATCAAAGTAACGTCACAGCGCGTTCACCACTGCGCCACAGAGCTCGTCTAATATAATGTGCGAGTGAAATTGACTTTGGTTTTGGATGAATTCGTGAGCTATTTAAAATCAATTACACCTTATTGATGGATGAATGCAGCACTACGACGTTTTTCCAATAAACATGCATTCACATCCACTCATTTCATATAAAGTAAAGAGATGTCGGAAGCTCCCACTGTTCTTCCAATGGTACTTCATTACTTAGAAAATATAGCAAGTAACAAACAATGTGTCTAGAGATTGGGTGAATAAATCTGAATATATTCGGAATACTTCAATTTTATCTAAATTATGTTAAACTAGTCTAGTTCAATTCAACAACACACGCTGAAGTGAACGAACTTTCAGGATGTTAAACAGTTTCCACTTAGGGGACAGACTTAAGTTTTTGGCTCTGTGAAGATATAGAAATTTCGTATGTACATCGGTTTGCTAAAACCATTTGTTAACTAAAAAGGATCTTCTGTCACAAACTGTATTCTAATTGCCTGGAACATTTATGTTCTATCATCATCAAAAATCATATCAAGAATACTCTTGAGAAAGGGGTTATTGATGATTGAAGTATGTATGGAAATGATTCAGAACATTTTTTTTGGTTTTATCACTCAGTAATATCAAAAGTCCTATGTTGGCAAGTTTCTTTTGGCATTTCTTCTTTGCCAATGATTGTTTACGAGCGAGGTTCCAATGGCAAATAAAAAAAAATTAATGAATGAATGAAACGCCAGGGTGGCTTCTCGCGACTTAATGCATTTATAGGGTACGGTAACCGTTTTACATCAGGTGGGCTGTATGCTTCCCGACGTTGTATAAAAATTTCTTATGTATGTATGTTAAGTAACTGTGTACATATCATTTATCCAGGCACACAGCTATTAATATGCCCCACTGCCTACCTGTTGGCTGGAAGAGATCTCGTTTTTAGATATTTAATATTGTAACTTTTTGTTTGTTGTATGCAATGAAGAATATATAAAAAGGGAGGCAGTTATACGTTGTACTTTCTTGAGTTAAGCTAGCAAACCTGAACCTAATGAGATACAGGAGACACAATGTTTTAATTAAGCCACAGCACAGTGAAACCCGAGCACTTTCTCGCCATAAATACCGATTTAATTCTATTTCGTAGAGTTAATTAAACATAAGAAGGTTAGTTTATTGTCCGTTTTATTTTATGCTGTGGTGAAATCACACATACCGGAATAGATTCGTAATACTATTGGACATCCATCCCACCTGACTTTATTCATTGCACTGCGTGGTTACGGGTCTCTTCAAACGAAAAACTTTAGAGCACACTCTGCCACGCAGCTCATTGCGGACTGCAGGAAGGCCAGTGTTTCTAAGCAACACGAAGGTCACTGACTAATCTTAACGTCTGTCATCCATTGACAACAGCTATTTTTATATTAGAGGGGCAACCTTTAGTAGAGAAAGATATAAAAGCGCCCTCTCCAAGAGATTGAATTTGACTGATGATCAGAACACGGCTCAATGCAGCTCCGGTCCACTTCGCTCTGGTCCGCTCAGCTAAGCTCCGCTCACTTCCGCTCCACTTCAGTGGAAATACTTGCCACTTTTCACTGCCCTTCTCTGCTCCACTCCGCCCAGCTCCGCGTCAGTGGAAACACAGCCTTAATCACATACATACCCTCCGCTAGCTCAGTCAGAAAATTGAGGAGTATAAGCTGGCATTATGTCTGGTGTACGCGGACTACGAAAAAGCCTTTGATTCAGTTGCGACATGGACTGTGCTACAGTCTCTCCAGCGCTGCCAAATTTACTATTGGTACATAAAAGCGTTAAAATGCTGATACACTAAGTATGTTGTTACATTATGTGTTCGATAATAGTGAATTGATTATGACAATCTCTTTTCTGTTAGGAAGCTTCTGGAGCCCGATTATTCCCTTGAAAATTTTGCGACTTTTTAAGCGAAATTTCTTAAGGCGTTTTGAATAATTTTGGTAAGGAAAAGATAATTGCATTATCGACGTGCTAACGTTAACAGTACGTCCATATCTTCGAGTGAGTTCCGTTACGAGCTCGATGGCAAAGTGGTTAATAATGCTAATTTGAAACCAATGTGGGTTCGCACACAGGATAAACATTTATGTGCATGAACATGTCTGTTCGTCTTGGTCTAGGTGTAGGAGGTAGAGCGCATTAAAGCACTCCGTCTGAGCAAGGCCCTCACAGAAAAGCGCAGCAAAATAACAATTTCCTGGAGGGTTCTTGTATTCTTGCGCGTGAGAGAAGTCACCTAGCAGGCTACAGTAACCACCTTACATAATGTGGGCCGTATGCTTGCATGCCGTCCGTCGTTGTATAAAAGAAAAGCAAATCTCTTTGATTTTTGGTACAAGTAACAATACCCACGAACGAGTAAATCTATTTAGTGGACCTAGCTAATCAAATTGTACTATCCTTTCTCCAGAACTAGATAGATGGATGGACTTTATTGAACAAACTTTGTGTTCAGGCTTGAGGGTCAGTGCCAAGTTGTAAACCAAACTTTATGACTTTGGCATATAGTTTATGTACTTTGGTAAAATTCCTTATGCATCTATTTAGTTGGATAAGAATTTTATCATCGTTATATATCATGATATGAATGCCATCATCTTTTGATTCTAGCCGTATTTCAATTGACAAAAAGCGGTATTTGTGTGTTAACTATAATAGTCAGGCATACAGCCTCAAATACTTTTTTTGTGGTTAATGACAATTATTACAAATATGTAGTACATGATTTTATGTATCATCGATAGGTATTTCAGCGCACACAAAAAGGGATCTCTAAAATTTTGAAAATAAAATTTACCGTATATTACTCGTTGATAATGTAGCTTTCTGTGTCAATCGTCAAAATCCGTTATTTTTTTTGAGTTTTTCCATTACAAACAAAAATGCGAAAAGACAAATCTTTTCTCTTTATAATATTAGGTTAGATAAGTTTATTATTATAGTATATAATATCATTATAGTAGAGTCCATACATTTAGCAATTTCATCAGGGAGTAATACGAGTCAATAGGGAATTAATTTAAGAGATTCTCTTACTACTTCTGAGTATCTTAGGGGTGCGCACCGCGCGAGGCCGGTGATACTTAATGTGTTACCAGCATTTATCGGTTAGGTAACTTTATATTTGGTGGACCGTACGCTTGTATGCCTGGCAACATTGTATTAAAAAAAACTGAGGTCTCTTAAGGATTCTCATAAAACCTCAGTCTTTAGAATCCTTAAATTATCTTAGGTAACATAAACTATGCGGCGTCAGGGGAGCTGGGCCTGCGGCGCATTGGCAGAGCTGCTTTTGCACAATAAGTAAATAACAGCAAGCTGCGTAAGCAGAGCTGCTAACCCTAACCCTAACCCTTGTGTCAATAAATATTTTGACAATTAATTTGACCCGGAATATAAATTTGCATAACTTGAAATGAGCTCGCCATACGCGCTCCAATAGACTTTGTTTTGGAACGGTTTTTCGGGCGATAACATCACTTATCGATATCGTTTATTGAGCTAATCAAAATTTAATCTATTTTAGGGGAATCTACAATACACAATGGAATCTACAATACGCAATGGAAGGTTCATTCACAATATTCACTCTCTCTAGCTTCTAAACTGAAGGAGTACTACGTGTAACAGTCGAAAATCGCAAAACTGCAAAAAAGACAATTTACTCGGTTATAAAGCTTCGCTCGCTAACGCAGCTATGCAAAAATACAATATTGCGGTTTAAGCAGTCTATAATGTGTAGACTGAAGGAAAAAAAATATTCCCATACTGTCGAGAGTTGAGTTTTTTTTTTAAGATGATCTATAAATAAACACATGTTCGGAGCTATTATTCAATTAGAAATAAATAATATTACTAATTTACTTTTCAATTAATAATAAATATCAATTATATACTTTATTATGTACTCATTAATTTTGAAGATTTATTAATAAAATTTCAAATTCAGTCGCTTGTACATTTCAACGTCATAATAAGAACCTATTTCAGAACCTATTCTAAAACCCATGGCAGATTCAATTCTTAAACGGAATACATATATACAACCGGAGTTGCTGCTTAAAAACTGTACTTCATGTCGTATAAGCAGCTGACATCTGGTTAAATAAAATGCAACCAAAAGATGCGGCCGTTTATGACGCATATTTTGACACTCGCAAGGGAATCAAAGCCTACCCCGGGGTACTTCCCTTTGACGTACAATCATGAAATTTGGCAAGAAGCAATGTCATGTATCACAAGTAAAAGAAAAAATACTGATTATTTTAGTTACATTACAAAAAAATGTTTTCTTCAACTTACTTGCAGTTGGTAAACTAACCGCGACCAATGTCGATGTATGAGAATAACAGTTTTCCAACGGTAAAATGAAGTTTCTCCCTCAATCCAGTTTATCGCTTTATTAGAGCAATATTCGATGCTCCTTCTAATTGGGGGGAAACTTACAACATAATCGGAAAATACCGGAAAAATCTTCGAGACTCGGTTCTTGTAATGAACAAACTATTTACCTACCTACAAGTTTGTACGGAACCTTCAGTATGCAAGTTCCGACTCGCACATTTTTATCTCAAATTGCTTCTATACAACCAATCATTAAAACTATAAGAGATAGGTCACATTAGCTGATATTTTGTTTTTATTTAATATGCCATTTGAAACTTATAATGTTAAAAATGTAGATCCTTACACCAATATAAATAATCAAATCACATGCCATAACTTGGTGGAATATGTTGAAAGTTAAATTGTATAACCATATTCTTTTAATAAAATACGAGTATCATTGCACTTTATGTCATTTCATTTTAATATAACACCACGTCAACTCATCTCACTGCAGGGGCACGGGTCTCAATTCAACAGAATGGATTTTGAGCATACTCTGCCACGCTGCTAACTGCGGATTGGCGAAGTCTAGTGTTAATAAGCTTAATCACTGTCATCTATTGACAAAAGCCGGGACCGGTGTAACGTGCCCTCCGAAGCGCGGAAAAGCTTGAGATATCTAAACCTATCTATAGACGATCTATTAGACAGACAGATCGTGCCAAAGATGCCGTCGAGCTCATCACAGCGATATAAACGTACCCATTATTTGTTAATAACAAAAGACTTACTTGTACTACTGACCTGACCATTGTTTACCGCCGCTAGACTTGCAATAGTTATAATATAGAGATGGGGAGGAAGACGTCACTCGTCGACGGCCGCCGGCGCTCTTTGTAAGTCAATCCAACTTGAGACACTGCATTTATATTGTGCATTATGCATAGACATGACAAAGTTTACGTTTCAATATACCTTGGAAATTGGAATTTTACTGTCATAGGATGAGTTTACATTGGCTGTAGATTGTCTTAAAAAAAAATTATTGCACGCCACGGTAATCAAGCAAACGGCCACTCGATATGAAAAGTATACAAAAGAAGTGTGTAATAAAATAATATAGTCTTGACAAGCTCGGTGGCGCAGTGGTGAAATGCACTGTTGTGTTACTTTAACACCGACGCTCATGGGTTCAATTCCCACACATGACAAACTTTTGTGTGCATGAACATGTCTGTTTGTCTTGGTTTGGGTGATTTTAAGAGAGTCAACACAAAGTTACACACAAAGCTTATAAACGTCTCTCATTCAATGCGTCCGTTAGCTCGTTCATCTTCTTATTCAATGCACCTCTCATATTCCACGTGCCTATGCAGCACTCGGCTCGCCTCGACCCGTCGGAATTGGCGCTGCGTGGTGGGTGGCTCACCGCCGCATGCAGCTATATTAGCACCGACGGGGGCGGATCAGTGCGCGTCGCCTCCTGGGGACGCTCTTATCCGCATATCGGTGCATTATCGGACCAGAATTGCAATCTGATTGATGGGCAGGGGTCGCGAACGAGAACGCTTATGGCACGTGACCACCTAAACTGACATAAAGAAATAATGAAATTAATTAATTATATTTGTAATTATGCACAAACTTGCGATGAATCTAAAAACGAATTACGGTAACGTTAACAATATTTAACATCGTGCGGCATATGCTGACGCTCCTTCGCACATTCTTCTTTCTTTCTTGACTTTTCTTGTATTAAAATTTTTGGATGCATTTTGGAATATAACGTTTGGAATATACCGTATCTATCTAGTTGTATCACACCCCCTTTGTAGTTTGTTGTATGTTCTGGCAAATAAAAGATGTTCTATTCTATTCTGTCGATAAAACCACTCAGGTTTGTCGATAATGCCAAGTATAATTTCATGGGACAGAATATTTACATGATTGGATAATAAAATTAGAAGTTACTCTAAGTGTTCCATTCCTACTAGAAGTACTACATAATATTACAGTGTTGCAACTATAAAAAAGAGGGAAATAAAATATTACTATACACTTAACTACATTTAATAAAACCAAATAATTCTCCATTCTCCGCTGCAAACTTTGAGGAAATTAATGTTTCATTTTATGTGCAACTAGCTATCCGCCCCGGCTTCGCACGAGTGACATGATCGCTACCAAACTTCACAGGATCACATGCTGGGCTAACCTGAAGATTCACTGAAAATTTCATCAAAATCTGCCCAGCCGTTTTTGAGTCCATAGAGGACATACAGACAAACATTCATATTTATATATATAAATAAATAAATAAATATTGTCGGACAAATTACACAGCGCCATCTAGCCCCAAAGTAAGCGAAGCTTGTATTATGGGTACTAGACAACTGATAAACATACGTAAATACATTTTTTTTTGTAAATACATACTTATTATACATAGAAAATACCCAGACCAAGACAAACAGACATGTTCATGCACACAAATGTTTGTACTGTGTGGGAATCGAACCCACGAGCGTTGATGTCAAAGTAGCGTAACAACGCGTTTCACCACTGCGCCACCGAGCTCGTCAATATAGATGTTAATTTGGTCACTTGTGCAGTGACAGCCCAATGGATAAAGTTCCGTCCTATTGACCAGTCCATAGTTGGTCCATAAGACAAGGTTGATGAGTGAGGAAGAAGCGAGAGGGGTATGTTTGGATCGGTGGGCCTGGCGTTCTATAGTCCCTGCCTACCCCAATGGGAGATAGACGTGATGATATGTATTTATGTCTTATAAGCTTTTAGCCTTACTAAAAGACTTTTGGTTTTTAGTTTTATAGGCCTACGAGATTGAAATTAGGCTTAAAAATCAATACCTAATTATCAATCGTATGAGGCCTTTACCCCCCTAGTAAAGGCGTTATAGGATTGATAATTAGGTAGAACTAAATAAAGATTGAAAAAATCAACCGATTATTTCGTTACACGCCATACCACTAACATCATACGTATATATATATTTTATACAAGGTTTGGAGGCATACAAGCATACGGCCCACCTAGTGTAAAGCGGTTATTGTAGCCTATAAACGTCTGCTATCACATCTGCTGTTAACACAGCAACTCCTAAGGAGCTTACTGGAGACCTCACTCACACGCAGGAACACCACAACCCTCTAGAGAGTTGTTATTTGGCTGTCTGTTTGCTTTTCTATGAGGTGGAGGTACTTCCAAGACCAAGACAAACAGAAATATTCATGCACACAAGTTTTTGTCCGATGTGGGAATCGAACCCACGAGTATTGGTGTCAAAGTAGCGTAACAGCGCGTTTCACCACTGCGCCACCGAGCTTGCCAAAAGCTAATACAATAATAATTGTCACTAAAGATCAAAAAAATATTGTATTGATATAAAATTGAATTCCTTGTTTTTTTTTCAAAGTAAAAGGAATACTAATTAAAATGAGGATTGTTAACATTAAGTCAAATGGCAACATTAACATATTATCATTATTTATAAAGAACAGATTATTAAATTCTAAGCAAAAATAAATTATCATTCTGGCTATACATGAGAGAGTAACTAAAGGATTAGTAGAGATAGTTTAGTATATCTGATAGTAAATCTGGATCTCAAAGTAAATTAGCGTTGACTTGATTAATTATAATTAAGATAAATATTATAATTAAAAATCTAATTAAATCGTTAAAAGTAAACGAAGAAGGCAATGTAATTTGATCTAGTTAAGTGACTATTAGTTCATAAGGGTTCATTATAGCATGAACACTACAATAAATTCAAGTAAATTTCTCAATTTAAAAATCGCAGTCTAACTTTCAAATAGATTCAAATGTTAACACCGTAAACAAAGGCTGTTTGTTTAATACCAACCAACCCGTTATGTCTCGCGCCGTCTGAATAACATAACCATCCCCACTACAACTCTCGCTTTATACCAAAATAATGCTTTTTACATGGCGATTAAAGTATTCAATCATTTACCAAATACACTGAAGGCCCTCCAGGAAGGTAAATTTGAAGCCCAGTTAAGCAAGCTGCTAATCGTGAAAGCCTATTACAATGTCAAAGAATATTTTAGTGACAAACTTTAAATTTATTAGGATTACAGGCTTTCAATTAATTGTATAGGTTATTATTATTGTGACATTTATTTTTATATGTTCTTATTGTTAATTTAGTGCTATATTCGTAGATTTAATGTAATTTCAATTCTATAATTATTTATTGTACTGTGACATCCAGAATCTGAAATCACGAATACCTTGTAAAGGTGATTTGTTAACGTAATATACTACCACCTTACGTGACCTGCAATGTGTTCGAATTATGTAACAAATCTTATGTGATTAAATGAATATGAATAATTATATAGGTGAAACGTGAAGAATACGTTCGTGTAGAGAGTCGTTATCAGACTTTGTATTTGGAATGGAGTGCATGTTACCGACCGGGAGCGACTTACAACAGACTCACATACAGAACCTCTCCACGCAGAGTGTTCAATACGTAAAACATTCAAAACTCAAAGTGACCATGAACATGTCTGTTTGTGATGGTCGGGATGTTTTCTATCTATAATAAGTATGTATTTACAAAAGCCTTTTATATTTTTTGTCCGACAATCAGTCAACTTTATAATAATTTGTCTTGCATTATTTATCTTATTTATTAAATTTATTTTCGCCTGTTATATCTTTATATATAAAAAATTCATGCATGTCACGTCGGTTGTCCGACAATCGATCAACCTTATATTTTTTGCAATTGTGTAATAATAATAAACAATAGTTTTTGTGAAGCAAACATGTATTTTTGTAATTCTTATTTTTAAATTAATTGTTTTATGAATCGAAATTTTTGCTTATTGAACATCCTTCGTAATGAACATTCTGCGTGTTGAACATTCTGAGTATCGAACATTCTGCGTATTGTACATTCTGATATTGCAAAATCAAAAAAAAATGTACCATTTACTTTTTTAGTAATATAAAAAAAACTAAAAAGAAAATTTTACTTTTGTTACAATTAAGTTAAATTTCAGTTGCTTTTTATGCCTAATATTTCAAATATATTACCTATTCTACGCATGTAGACGTTTTTATGTTCCTGCGAGTGGCTGAGTTAACTGGGACCTACATAGGCTTACGACTTACTGTAAGTTTGTTAGTCTTGATATTGTATACGAAGAAATTATAATCTGTAAAAAAAGAATCTGTTTTTCCCTCTGGGTCGTGGAGGTCTAATGGCAGTCGCTCCATCAAAAAATCAGTATCTTCACCAAATATCTTCTTCTTCTCGGTTCTCTCTGCCTACCCCGCAAGGGACCTGGCGTGAAGATATACATACATACATACATCTTCACCAAACCTTTAGGCTAAGGCTGCAGACCCCGCCAATCCTTATAGTCTTGAAACGGGACAATTATGAGAAGAAGAAGAATACAAATAACGTTTCCTTGAAAGATTATAGTGCTCCTGAACAGATGTCGTATGCATAGCGCCGATAGGAATTTCTTCCGTTGCAGGTGTATATAAGCTGCCATAATCGCGAATGAGCCTAAAATCTCTTACATCAGGTGGACCATATGGTTTTATGCCACTCGACGTTGTATAATAAATATCAGGTCAGAAACCTTTGACGAGTTCGGTGGCTCAGTCGTGAAAGACGCGACTTTGACACCAACGGTCATGGGTTCGATTCCCATACAAAACAAACATTTGTGTGCATGAACATGTCTGTTTGTCTTGGTCTGGATATTTTGAGAGAGGTTCAGCCCGCCTGGGGAAGTACTTCCACCTCACAGAAAATCGCAGCCAAATAACAACTCCCTAGAGGGTTGTTGTGTTCCTGCGTGTGAGTGAGGTCACCAGTAAGCTCCTAAGGAGTTGCTGTGTAAGCAGCAGAGGAGGCATCGCGCGAGTGATATATGTTACAAGCGTTAATAGGCTACGGTAACTGCTTTACACCAGGTGGACTGTATGCTTGTATGCCTCCCGACGTTGCATAAAAAATACCCTAGCCTTCTGATCACTTCTAATCTTTATATCAGTTCCACGTCATTGACCTCAACATTTCTACATACTGCAGTCACTTTGATAATGTCGTTCCATCCATTGACATGATTGCCACCTCGCGTGACGGCCATTATTAGACGGCTGTAGTTTCTGAAAAAAACCTGCCAAAAATTATGAATGAAAGCGTTCATTGAGCAAAATTCGTAACATATTCGTTTAGATTATAAACGGTACTGTAATGGTCAAGCTGATTTGATAATGGTCGAGCGAGCAATGATGGTGATAAAGAACCGCCCTGTTGACCAGCTGGCCCCCAGTTCAAATCCTGGCTTGTCGAACTAAACTCATCTTTTCGAAAACATCGTGAGAAATTAAGTCTAGTTTTCCCTTTGGTCGGTGGATGTGCAGGTCTGACGGCAGGTGAGTACCTTGATGTAAAAATCAGTATCTTCGCCAAATCCTTAAGCTTAGGTGGCGTACCCCGCCAATCTTAATGGATTAAACGGGAAAACTATAAGAAGAAGAAGAATGGTCAAGCTGATTTATGATATCTGGCTGCGGTTTCTGTTGACCCGTTGGCTATTATGTATCGCGGCCTGCCTTTTCTTTTGCCAAGATTAAACTTGCATGGTATGTAAAAATATAGGTATCAACTACGAATAAATAATAAGGGTACCAAACCCTCGTTCAGAGAAGTTTAGAGAAGATGACTCTGTTTCTGTATCATTTACTCAATGCTCAATAGTTTATTGCATTTCATATGTAGTACATACACACATCAAAAGTGTCTAGGGATCAACATATATTTTTGCAATAACTTTTCTCCTGATTGATATTAATTAAAATTTTCTTTAAGGATTCATCAAATAAAGTGTTTTCGTTTGTCTACAGTAACGATAAACCAAGTCACCTTTGCATTAATAAAGAAATTTGCCATTTTCATAATAAAGGGATTTTTGACATTTGAACCACTAACATTAAAGTTCGAAAAAAAGACTGAAATAACAGTTTTCTTTAAAATTTTATTGGGTAACTTAAACAATTAATAATCCGTGTTTCTACCGCGAACACTAACAACACAAGAACATCGGTTTGGCATACTCAAAATGAGTTCATCCAAATCACGCTGTGGAATGGCCGCCCATGTTCGTTGCAACAACAAAAAAAGGTCTTCTTGCGACTGGATACCTTCCATATTCGGTAGAGCTCTTCTCTGTAGCATATCCCATGCATGCTCAATCGGGTTCAAGTCTGGCGACTGAGCAGGCCAGGGCATGACATTGATGTTAGCTGCGGCGAGAGTCTGTCTTACAACTCTTGCGGTGTGCGGTCGTGCATTATCATGCATTAACTGAAATAAGGGACCGATTTGCACTTGTAGAGGAACGATGACGTCTGATACAATCGTCTCAGCATAAATTTGAGCGTTGAGGTTGCCTCTGATCCAAATCAACTCAGTTCTTCCGCCGATCCAAATACCCGCCCATACCATGATGGTTCCACCACTATAAGGATGGACTTCCTGGCAGGATTTTAATTGGCGCTGTTGGCGTCCAGGGGTTCTCCAGTGTCGTATACGTCTTGTATCCGGTCTCATACCAAAACGAGACTCATCAGAAAAGCACACGAAACGCCATTGTTCTTCTGCCCAATTTCTGTGTTCAAGAGCCCATTGATATCGAATCCTACGATTGTGCATTGCTATAGGTGGTACCCTTAGCGGTCTTCGGGAATGAAGGTTCACTTCATGCAAGCGGTTTCTGACTGTTTGGTCGCTAATTAAGTTCCCTGAAGAGTGATGAAGCGTCACGGCTAACATCATGGCGGTTATTGTTGGAGCTCTTCGAGTTGTGATTTGAATGTATCGGTCTTGTCTCCGTGTGGTGCAGCGATACCGTCCTCCATGGCGCTCAGCCACGGTACCAGTGCTTCGGTAACGTGTCCAAAGTCGACTGATAACACTCTGACTTGTATTCAGAGCTAAAGCCACAGTACGTTGCCGGGAACCAGCTTCTATCATTCCCACGGCTCTGAGCATTTCTTCCCTGCTTAAATGACGTCGCCGCTCCATAATAACGTTGGTTTTAATCAGTAGTAGGGAAACAGTAGCACTAATAATGTCTTCAATGCGTTGTATGTTTTTATAGGGAAAATATTGACAGCTGATTTTCATCTTTTTTTTTAATTTGATTGACAGTTCCTGTTTCAAATTATGAAATGCACCAAAAAGGATCCATATAAATTTATAAAATCATAAATTTATTACAAAGCCACATCTCAATCTCAAGAAATCCGCATAAAAATGCTTGATCCCTAGACACTTTTGATGTGTGTAGTTATTAGGATGTTTTATGTAGAGTGTAGTTTATTATATACATATGAACCCTGTTGGGCGTTACATAGATGTGTAGACGAGTTCGATGGCGCAGTGGTTAGTGACACTACTTTGGCATACACACACACACACACGCCCACACATACACACTTCCAGAGAGTTGTTATTTATTGGCTGCGGTTTTCTGTGAGGTGGAGGTACATCCCCAGATGGGATGCTTTGATGCGCCCTACCTCTCTTAAAACACCTAGATCAAGACAGACATGTTCATGCACACAAAATATTTGTCTTGTTCCGGGTGGTTTCAAAACAAGTAGGGCGCATCAAAGCAGTCAGTCTGGGGAAGTACCTCCACCTTACAAAAAAATAACAGCCAAGTAACAACTCCCTGAAAAGTTGTTGTGTTCCAGCGAGTGAGTGAGATTAAGCTGCTAAGGAGTTGCTATATTAGCAGCAGAGGCGGCATCGTGCGAGTTACACTAAGTGTGTTGCAAGCATTTATAGGCTACGATAATCACATTACAATTAGGTGGGCGGTGTTCGAGTTGATATATGCGTATATAGATGATAACGTATCCATATCTTCACACCAAATCTCTTGCAGAATAGGCAGACAGAACCGAACGCCAGCTAACTCGCTTCTTTAATAATTTAGCTCTTTCCATGTACACTCGAACCGGTACCTAGGGCCCCAGACACCTACTGGCACGCGCCCAATTTGGTCGTTGCATGTGAGTCTTGTCTTTTCTTGGTTCCTGCATCATTCTAAATTTTCGTAGTAATATTACGTTATTCTTTCCTCTTGCATTCTTTCCACATGTCAAGACCCAAAGAGCATGTGTAATCTTTTCGCCATACTCCCTTTCAGACCAACTCTCTTTCATTATAGATGGAAATGAAATCTAATTGCATGTACCACTAAATTCGTGATTTAGACTTTATGTACATATTCATAATTATCACTTGCTCGGCGGTGAAGGAAAACATAGTGAGGTAACTCGCATATCCAAGAAATGAAATCCTCCATAAATGCTCCATATAGTCAGTATCTACGCCAAATCCTTATGCTTCGGTTTTTTTTATACTACGTCGGGAGGTATACAAGCATACGGCCCACCTGATGTAAAGCGAGTACCGTAGCCTATTAACGCTCACTCGCGCGATGCCTCCTCTGCTGCTTACACAGCAACTCCTTGGGAGCTTACTGGTGACCTCACTCACACGCAGGAACACAACAACCCTCTATGGAGTTGTTATTTGGCTGCGGTTTTCTGTGAGGTGGAGGTACTTATCCCAGAGGGCTGCTTTGATGCGCCCTACCTCACTTAAAATATCCAGACCAAGACAAACAGACATGTTCATGCACATAAATGTTTGCCTTGTGTGGGAATCGAACTCACGAGCTTTGGTGTCAATGTCGCGTCATTCACGACTGAGCCACAGAGCTCGTCTTGCGATTTGTAAACGGAATAACGCTAAGACTAATAAGAATTTGGACTAATCTGTCTGATATCTCTTTGCTGCCAGATTGTTTTCCTTTTTAGCTGCCGTTTATAAGGGTATTTTAGTTAGCAGCTGTCGCATTCAATTCTCTTTCGACTCGGTAAAAAGCTTTAACAAAGCTCGAAGTGAATTCTGAGGCAAGTGAGTTTCAGTGAGAACTTTACTGTGCTTCTAACTTAATTTTATCGATGTTTACCGGTTCGCGGACTGAAAACAACAGCAGAAAACTTATAAAGAAGCAGTATATCCAGACATACTTAAGAAATGCTGGAATGATTTTCTAGACACGATAAAAGTATACATTTTATCAAGTCGCGATTGAAAATACGAGTAGTAGTAGAAAATTTATAAAGAAGCAGTATGTCCAGACATACATAAGAAATGCTGGAATGATTTTTTTAGACACGAGAAAAGTATAAATTTTATCGATGTAAAAGATAAAAATTATTTATTTGCCATTGGGCCTTACATTTTATGAAATTATAACCTTATTGTATCTTATTCAATTCTCTTATGTTACTATTTTTCTTTTTTAATCTGGCATTTCAGAAGTGACCATTGGCGAAGAAATGCCGAAAAAAACTTGCCAATATAGGTCTCTTTTAAAATTGACAATTAGATATTATACGAGTAATAACAGAAGACCTCACTCAAATAACAGCTCCTTGGCAGGTCGTTGCGTTCTTGTGATTGAGTGTGGTTACCAGAAAGCTCCTAAGTAGTTGCTGTTTTAGAAGCAGGAGTGGCAACGTACACTTCTCGTATTACAAGTGTTTACAGGCTACGGTATACTTAAGATGAGTCGTATGCTTGTTTGCCTCCCTACGTTGTGTAAACAGTATTACTGGGTCAGAATTGGAGCTAGCTGTGTAGTTGGTAAATTTTGATAAAATAAATAGTGATTTTATATTGCGCAACAGATTTTTTCACATATTTAAATAACAAATTGATTTTGGAAGTTTTCACACCACTTCTTCTTCTTTGCGTTATCTCGTTTCCTAATCCTTTACGGTTGGCGGGGTCCGCTACCTAAGCCTCAAGATTTGGCGAATATACCTACTGATTTTGACATGGAGCGACTGACGTCAGACCTTCACATTTCAGGAGGAAAACCAGACCTTACTTAGGTTAGCTCATACGTCTATCGAAATATAATTTCTTGGACGTGCGGATTCCATCACGATGTTTTTCATCATCGCCGAGCAAGTTTTCCTTTAAGAGAGGTAGGGCAAATCAAAGCAGCCACCTCACAGAAAACCGCAGTCAAATAACAACAGAGGATTGCTGTGTTCCTGCGTGTGAGCGAGGTCACCAGTAGGCTCCTAAGGAGTTGCTGTATCATCGGTTGAGGTGGCATCGCGCGAGTGATACTTAATGTATTACAAGCGGTTGTCGTTGTATAAAAAAAAAGTGATAATTACAAATATGTACATGCATATATACACGTAAATAAGCCCTGAGCCTGAGGTCACCATGATGATCAGCAGATACCAAAGCCCATGAACACTTGCATCTCTCGTGCATTGCCGACGCTGTTAAAGCCTTCCCCGGCCTTCTATTTTTTTATACTACGTCGTGAGGCATACAAGCATATGCCCCACCTAATTTAAAGAGGGTGCCGTAGCCTATTAACGCTTGCGATATATTAAGTAACACTCGCGCGCGATGCCTCCTCTGATGCTTACACAGCAACTCCTTGGGAGCTTACTGGTGACCTCACTGTGTGAGTGAGCAGGAACACAACAACCATCTAGGGAGTTGTTATTTAGTTAATAGATTCAGGCGTTACTTTGCGAAAGTCAAATCTATATGCAATTTGATCTAACCTGCTTTGCGTGCTTCCGCCACCAATTAGTTCATGCGGCCTAGCGCCGGCCGGCACCCACCCACTACTGTTAGTACTTGGTACATGCCGACGCTGCCATGGCTGCTCCGGTAGTCTCTGCCTCGGCTGCTGCGGTCGTCCGTCATCTGGAACAGAGTCCGCATGCCCCCACCACCACCGTCGCTGCCACGACTGGCCTGGTCGTCGCTGCGACACGTGTTTCGCCTCTCCACGAGGCATCATCAGGCGTTGTAGACGTTAATCGTAAGAATAACATGCTACAAGTGACAAATCCATCGCAGTGCCGTCCCTTATATTGAATTGAGGGTGGGGGTGGATGGTGTGAGCGAAAAGATATTTAATAGTGGGGAATGGTTTACGTCAGTCTGTTTGTTCATGAGAGTAATTTTAGAATTTTTATGTTTATTAATTTCTAATTGTTCCCTAATATTTAGTTTTAAACCTTTGTCTATGGTGTGTAAAATTTGATATGTATTAGTGGGGGATAAGACAAAGGACATAACTTAACTTAGCAGCCGAGGCAGAGACGACCGGAGCAGCCATGGCAGCGTCGGCATGTACCAAGTACTAACAGTAGTGGGTGGGTGCCGGCCGGCGCTAGGCCGCATGAACTAATTGGTGGCGGAAGCACGCAAAGCAGGTTAGATCAAATTGCATATAGTTGTTATTTAGCTGCGGTTTTCTGTTACTTCCCCAGACGGGCTGCTTTGATGCGCCCTACCTCTCTTAAAACATCCAGACCAAGACAAACAGACATGTTCATGTTTATCTTGTGTGGGAATCGAACCCATGAGCTACATGTAGCATGTTATTCTAGCGACTAACTACAGCGCCTGAGAATGCTTCGTGGAGAGGCGAAACACGTATCATAGCGACGATCAGACCAAGCAACAGTCTCAATCTGTTTCAATTCTGAAAGGCCGGCAATCGTGAGGACGACTGCAGCAGCCGATGCAGAGACTGCTCGAGCAGCCATGGCAGCGACGGCATTTTGCATCTACTAACGGTAGTGGGTGGGTGCCGGCCGGCGCTAGTTCTCATGAACTAATTGGTGGCGGAAGCACACAAAATTTTGAAGTCACCGGTAAGCTTCAATGAAGGTGCTGTGTTAGCGGCAGAGGTGGCATTGTGCGAGTGATACTCAATGTATTGCAAGCGTTTATAGGCTATGGTAACCGCTTTACATCAGGTGAGCCGTATACCTTCCGACGTTGTATAAAAAAAATAAAGCTGGTTAAATCGAATTGCATATAAATTTGACATTCGCAAAATAAAACCTGAATCTATTGACTAGAAATCAATCATCAGGTACTGAAACGAAATAGTTATATGTATGTATATCTTCACGCCAGGTCACGTGCGGGGTAGGCAGAGAGAACCGAACCAAGATCAAGAGACGCGGTCCTTACATACTTCACTCGCTTCTGTGACATTCATAGCTCTTTTCATGCATCGCGTTAATGTTAATACTTTCACTTGTACAGATTCCACTTCACAATTTTATGTTTAAATTTCTTTTCATGCACGCTCGCCGGTTCCTGGGGCTCCTGACATCACATAGTTATATAGGTTAAAAATATTCTATAAAATAGGCAGGTGTTTTCAAACAGACAAACAACAGAACCGGAGTAACAACGCGTCAAGATATAGTACAAAGATATCACAATATAACATGTTTGCTATGATTTAACGAGCTCCAAGTCATGTCATAGTAAATCGACTGAATTTCTTAAAAACGTTGTATATGACTAACTGAGCTGAACACAGCCACTTCGTCCGTGCGTATCCCGGTATCCCGTACGGGGAAGTTTTCCTACAGGCTATTTTCTCGGCTTTTGTAATCATATCGTGATGTTGAAGATATGTACTATACCGTCTAATCCCTGTCACCTTCTGCTTTCCTTGTGGAATTCAAGTTGTTGGGCAAGTAAGGTCCTCGAATGGCGTCCCCGTGCTGTACATGCAATGTGGGATGAGCCCCCACTAGATGAAGCGACAACCTCTAGAGGTAGTAGGGAGTCGATGGATACAGGTGGCACAGGATCTAGACGAATGGCACTCTAGAGAGGAGGCTTATGTTGAGCAGTAGATGAATACGGGCTGCGATGATGATGATGATGAATCTCAACAGCATGACAACATTTTAATTTCCATCGTGACTTTAAGGACTCTTTATTACAGACAATAAAATGTGTGTCGTAAAAGCATCCCTTTTTAAAGTCGGTTAAACAAAGTACGTGTGTAAATTACACCACAATGTAGCCGTCAGCTGTTTTTGAAAATCAGGGTATACGAACAAACCAATAATTGTTAGACTTTATGGAAATACCTAATAAAATGGACAGTTTTTATGAAAAAATCCAAGCTCAAAGTACTTTTATGCCGTATAAACAGCTTTTTAATGTGATGTGCTCATAAAGTCGACCGTAAACAAATTTTGCGCACACGTGTGGGTAATTCTGCGAAACAATTTATTGGTCTTTCGAAGGCTGTTTTACGCTCTCGTCGAGTTTTATCGAGACATTTGGTCTTGATACGATTAGCTATCGATCTGGTAATATAGTGTAGATTGATCACTCGACCGATTCATACCGGGTGATTCCTCACCACCGTGCAGGTCAGTGTGACCTGCGGAACTACGTGCGGAAAAATAGATAACATCAATTTTTTATTCAATTAAACAATTTTTAACGGAAGTATCGCGTGTTTTAGTCTTCCTGCGACCACGGACGCTGCAAAGCGTTGGAAACGTCAGGTTCAACAAAATAAATAAAACACGCGATACTTCCGTTAAAAATTGTTTAATTCAATAAAAAATTGATGTTATCTATTTTTGCCACTGCATGAATACGGGTCTTTCTTCAACCGAAGACGTTTTGAGCATACACCACACGCTGCTCAACTACGGATTGGCGGAGGCCAGTGTTTTCAAGCCACCCGAGAAACACTGATTTAGCTTAACGACAGTCATCTATCGATAACAGCCGGGTCCGATGACTTAACGTGCCCTCCAAAGCAATGAGAAGCGATCCGAATGGATAAACCCATTCATAAATAGGCTGTGGTCGACTTTTTTAATCCGCGTGTTCTGTAAGAATGACTCGCTATCGAGCTCATGTTTTCTACTGTATTAAGTAATTGGTAAACACATGCGATATATTATTTCACTTGTTGCTTCTGCATATCCATGACTTGCTTAATGTGCTTAACATTTTCTGTTATGCGGATAATTGAATTATATATGTATGATACACCGGTCGAGTAAATATTAAAGCGGCTTGCTTCGATGGGTGTCGAACATAACGATATTGAGAGGTCCCTTGGACTGTTCCCATCTCAGTGTAGACTAGCCCAACTAAATCACTCATAGACACAATTGTCCGCATTCCTCATACGCTCCCACATTTGAGTGTACTTCCTCATTTCACTTAATATTGGTAGGTATCCTCAGAGTCGATGTATTATTGAAGTCGGTTCGTGCCGTTAGGGTTCCTATTAATATTTGTATAAGGAACTTTAAAAAGAAGTGAGATTGTAGCAATTGGTAGTTCAAGTATTACCCGGCCTAGGCCGGGAAGCAATACCAAAATGACATAAAATTATAAAATGGGCTTATGATAAGCCATCGTAGAGTATAAGCATTTTAATAAAAAGAAAAAGATAAAAAAATGTAATTATTACTATAGCTGAAATTGCGGAAATTTGCACTATATGACGTTGCTATGTTGTTTCTATGAGGATATGCGATGACATTGATGTATCTTCTATATATATAAAAATGAATGTTTGTCTGTATGTCCTCTATGGACTCAAAAACGGCTGGGCAGATTTGGATGAAATTTTCAGTGAATCTTCAGGTTAGCCCAGCAGGTGATTCTGTGAAGTTTGGTAGCGATCATATAACCCGTGCGAAGCCGGGGCGGATAGCTAGTTGCTTATAAAATTGGTAATCTTTCGAATCTTAGATCGTTCAGTGATATAATTATATATTTGTTCTTCTTCCTAGCGTTATTCCGATTCCTTATCAATTAAGATTGGAATAAATAAATAAATAAATAAATAAATATTGGCGGACAAATTACACAGCGCCACCTAGCCCCAAAGTAAGCGAAGCTTGTGTTATGGGTACTAGACAACTGATAAACATACGTAAATATTTTTTTTTTTTTTTTTTGTAAATACATACTTATTATACATAGAAAATACCCAGACCAAGACAAACAGACATGTTCATGCACACAAATGTTTGTCCTGAGTGGGAATCGAACCCACGAGCGTTGGTGTCAAAGTAGCGTAACAGCGCATTTCACCACTGCGCCACCGAGCTCGTCAAACGAAAGGAAAGGTTTGCTACCTACGACTAAGAATTACGAAGGCGAAGATACTGGTTTTAACTGAGAGCACTGTTGTTAGACCTCCACAACCCAGACGGAAAATCATGCAGGTTCTCTCACGTTTTCCTTCACCGTCGAGTAAGTTATATTTCGAAATATGAACAAAAGTTCAAAAACACGAATTTAGTATTGCTCACACTTGGATTCAGACACGGGGCAAGTCAGTTAAGTTAATAAACCAGCAAATTAAGTCACTGCTCATTTTGCTGATTTAATTATATTTTTAACTAATCATAAATATACTAGCTTGATATGACATACAAAGAATATTACAAATTACAAATTATTACAAATGAATATGCAATATTATTATATATTATTATTATAAATAATATATTTTTTATGAATTAACGTAAACTTAATAAAACTTATATGTTCACACTTATGAATGTCTCAGCAAAAAATAAAATGATTCTATTCGAAATGGCCACCTTTGGCTATGATACAGGCCTTTAATCTGTCTGGCCACTAATATATGCGTGTACGCATAGTTTCCATGGGAAATTTAGCCACTGCTTGCTTTAGAGATTTCTTAAGAGACACGATGTCGGCGTGTCGTTTCGAGCTGGCCTCTAAAACTGACCGTAATTTCTAATCTAAGGGGTTCAGATCTGACCTAGACGAGGGCCAGTCTTCATCTCTTATAAAGTCCGAAATGTTGGTTTCGAGCCAGACTTGGGTAGTTCGTGCCTTGTGACCAGGTGCAGAGTCCTGCTGGAAAGTCCACGGTACATTTTCCAAAAGTGTATTGCTGAGAGGTTTCACAACACGATCTAAGACAGTATCTTGATACACTTTGACTGAAGCCTTCACTCCTATCTATCTATCTATAACTTCACGCCAATCCCTTGCGGGATAGGCAGAGAGAATCGAGCGCCACGTGACTCAATCCCTTCATCAATCCTTTCGTTCCAAGTCCAGTATCGGGACAGAAGACGTTTTGATCGATCCACTCTATTCAACTGTAGGGATTTAGGGCATATCCTGTATGTCGACGATAAGCACCGAGCTTCATGCTTTGTTTTATTATATGCGGCAGAGCCCTAGCGGGAATCTTCATTTCTCACGATAAGATTTTTTGTTTCCTAATGGGGTTTCGGCCAATTCTGGCTTTAACAGCATTAACAGCCTTTATAGTTCTAACAGCACACGGTCGCCCCGATCTTTTATGGTTTTCAACAGGGGAAGTGTTGTTATATCTGTTGATAATACAATATACGAGCATACCTACGTCTTTTGAAGTGTATTGGATATGACTAATATGACTCTCTGCCAACCCCGCAACGGATCTGGCGTATATATATACATGCATGGAATATGACCGAACGGCTCCATATCCACTTTGTGCAAGGCAACCACTGCAATCATATTTTCTTTAACACCCCATTCCATATTATAATTTGATAATAAACACGAAAAATATGTGAAACGGCGGGAAATCGAAAGAATATGTAATCGAAAACATAATAAACATATTCCAAATAATTAAAACTATGAAAAAAAAGGTTTTAATGCAACATTGTTTATGGTCAGACTAATTATTATATACGTAGTAATAGATATTACGTACATAGGTACCTAGATTAAAAAGTATGTTTCAAACATTTTCGTAAATTTTTTTAGTTCTCACAATGTTTGAGAAAAGCTATGAGTATATTTCATACATGCCGCGATCGGGAATGCAAAGTAAAATCTGGATTTGTATTAGAAACGGCATAGCCTGCAGCTCAATAGGTATGCTATGACATAATATTCTGATTCTCAACCTGCCTCGACTTTAATCTTCTATTGGACTAATGTTTTTATTCGCTCCATTAACACACATATTTTCCCGAATCTCCCGTTTAAAATAGATACCAAAAAGTTATTCTATCGTATTGCGGAACTGTCCGCCGGCGTGGCGCCGTCTAGTCTCCCGAGGTGGCCTTGTGCAGCTGCCGGGGTGACTAGACAAATTTGTTATGCCAAATATGCGATGCAGTAACTATGTTTTAATAAAAACTTATGTTTCAATCATCACCTACAGGTTGCTCTTTGTTAAATTAGGAAAACATTAATGAAAGGTTATTCAATTCCAAAGAAAGTTACAGTAATACAATGCTTTAGTGTTTCTAATCCTATATTCTAATAGAATATAGGATTATTATATTATATATAGGAAGGCCTATTTTACACGTAACTCACAGTTTTTCTCTTGATATTGACACTTTATTTCACGATATGTGGACTTCGGAACAACTACATTGTGTAATTCACACACAATTTTGAAAGGAGTCACTGACACAAAAAGTACATCTGCATTGCCAGAGGTACACCTGGCTCGTCAATTATATAACAATTTTTTTTTTTTTATTTGTCGGCCATTTTGACTATGTTCCAGAGATAGGAACGGTGTTCCTGAACATTCCTATTCTACTTTTTTATGCTGAAACCGAATCTGAATTCAAAATTCGAATATTCGAAAAAAACGCACACATAGACAAACATATAGATTTCATATATTCGTCTTAAATTTCGACTTAAATTTCATAATACTAGGAGATTTTAATTTGAATTCTTTTAGTGCTAATGTTATGACGCAATTTGATCACTTTCAGGAATTTTGTAAGCTACGCCAATATAATAATGTATTGAATAGTAGAGGTGGCATGTTGGATCTCGTGCTGAGTGATCTTGCTTCCGATCAAATCACAGTTTCCTTAGGTGATCCATTAGTTCCTATTGATAAATACCATTCTCCGTTTGAGTTAACTGTAAAGCTATCTTACAATATTATACCATTGCCTTCGTCTTCACATGCGCCGCAACCTGTAGATAATATAGACTGGAACTGGCGTAAGGCCGACTTTGTTGCACTGTATGCGGCCTTAGCCGAAATCGATTGGTCTGACTTGTACAAAACAATTAATGTGGATTCAGCTGTGGGTATCTTATACTCAAAACTGTATGAAAAGATTAACCTATTCATGCCACCCAAAAACTGCTCTCCACATAATACCAAATACCCAAAATGGTATACGGGTGAGATAATTAAAACGTAAGCATTTTCATCTAAAAAAATATAAATCGGACGGTAAAGAATATGACAAAGAATTATTTAGGTACTACAGATGGCGCACCAAAATATTGATTGACAATGCATATCAGCAGCATATAAGAAATATTCAAGGAAATATAATTGACGATCCAGCAAACTTTTGGGACTATGTGAAGGACAAGAAAAAAAATCGGAGGCGTATAGAGGCATTTAAATATGGTGAGGTAGAAGTCTCAGGCCAAGCTGCAGCTGACGCTTTTGCGCAATATTTCAGTTCCGTGTTCCATAATGAAGAACCGCGTTTAGATGCAGCGAAGGCCGCGCGAACTGCCTACTCCCATCCTGAAACACATTCAATCACTGTCTAACACCTATATAAATGAAGCCGATTTGAAAGCGGTAGTTTTAAGTCACGCTCGTCAGTTGGTCCAGATGGTATACCAATATTTCTGGTCAAAGACTCTTTACCCGTTCTCAGTGGTCCCCTATTGTACCTTTTCAATCTCTGTCTGGCCCAATCGAAATATCCTGACTGCTGGAAACTGTCTAGAGTGACACCAGTTCCTAAGGGTGAACCCGGTACAGATGTCTCGTCCTACAGACCAATAGCCATCCTCTCTGTATTTGCTAAGATCTTCGAGGCAATTCTCAACCTTCATATTAGCCGGCAAATTGATAGTTCCCTCCATAACAGTCAACATGGTTTTCGTAGGGCTCGCTCTACCTCTACTAATCTAGCTACTTTAGTAGACTATGTGCCAGCTGAAATGGATGCTCGACGGCAGGTTGACGCGGCGTACTTTGATTTTAGGAAGGCATTTGACCTTGTTGATAATGACATCTTGCTGGATAAAATGACTATAATGGGATTCATGCCTAATTTACTTAAATTTTTCGCAAGCTATCTTGACAATCGTCGTCAGTTTGTGCGTGTAGACAGGTATGTCTCCCAGAACTATTACACAAGGTCCGGTGTAAGTCAGGGAAGTACCTTGGGTCCTACACTTTTCCTGGTTATGATTAATGACCTACCAGTAACTGTACGAGCTGCTGAGTGCCTCTTATTTGCTAACGATCTCAAGTTATTCCTTGGAGTTGGCAATGATAGTGATGCTGAAGCTCTGCAAGCGAATATCGATTCCGTGTCTGACTGAAGCGAAACCAACCGTCTTCCTTTTAATATTGACAAGTGCAAATGCATCACTTTCTCACGTAAACGTTGTCCAAAACTGACAACCTATAGTTTATTTGGCGCCTCAATAAATAAAGTTAATACTATTCTTGACCTCGGAGTAATGTTAGATAATAAACTTGACTTCCATGAACATGTAACAGACACATGTAAAAAAGCCAGCAGAACTTTAGGATTCATTATAAGAACAGCTTCCGAATTTGATAATACGACCGTACCAAAGGTAATACAATGCTTATGTTCGTAGTAAACTGGAATATGGAGCTATAGTCTGGTCTCCGTATGAGGCTAAGTATAGTATTATGTTGGAGAAAGTGCAGCGTAAATATGCTCGATGGCTTTACAAAAAGAGTTACGGATATTACCCTTATCTGTATCCCTCGCTTTTTGTTTCTGGCATGGTTGAGATAGAAACGCTAGCGTTTAGGAGACAAATGCTTCTCATCAAGCATTATCTATCTGTGCTACATTACAGCGTTGATAGCCCTCAAGTACTTGAGAAACTATGTCTTTTAGGGCCCACTCGCATTCCTCAAGATGTTTCGGGAGCAGTAGCGCCGTGTAGACGGCCACGCTTGCTGCAGCGGTCTCACACCCGTACTAAACACGCTTCCCAGGCACCCACCGCCCATGCATTTCAGCTGATCGGGGACATGCTCGCTCAATTCGATGATTTGGATCTCTTTGCAGACAGTAAATTACGTTTACTTGACGGAGCTTATAGATTCCTAGATGGAGTGAAAGTAGATTGACTATGATATGTAAATATTCATTGACTACTATTGATCTCGATTTTATTTTTATTTGATATATATTACTAAACAAGGACATTGTATTAAATGTAATTTTTATATATATATTTTCTATTGTATAATTTTGAGTAGGTATATAAGTAACCCAATTTGTAGTAGTATTATAATTACGACTATGTATCTAGCAAGTCGCATTGGGTATCTACGTAACCTGTAATGACTATAGTATCTGAATAATAAATAAATAAATATACATACATATTATATGTATAATGTTATAAATGTAATATACATATATAACATAATACGAATCTCCTAACTTCTAATTTGTTTATTGAGAATTTCTTCATTGAAATAAATTTTCAGATATTTCAATCATTTTCATTATCACGTTGCGTGCATTTAGGCTGTGTATCTCTACAACACTTACTAAAAAGGAAGGTAAAAATCTCCATACCGCATTTCAAATTTTGATTTATGCCAAAATATTCGTAAAGTTATCTCAAATTACAATACCAATTAAGCAGAGTAGGAAGTTTCATTGGTGTTTTAAGAAGTATTGGTGTTTTAAGAAGTATTACGTTATTTACATTTGCATTTCCAGTTATCATTTAATGGCTTTTGAAAAGGGATATGCAATATAAACATCAGTAGGCGAAGTTACATCAAGGAAATTTCATGTTTGGACATGGTCCCACTTAAACCTTGTGTGTAACTTGCCGGTGTGAATGTAATCGAACAGATAACAAAATCCGCAAAGACGAAACCTATGAACTAGTTTGCATAACATAAATACAAAACCTATGAGAACCTCGGCGGCATAATTAGTGTGATCGAACATTCAAGTTAAGCAACGTCGACACGAGTTCCTTTAAAACCGTCGCTCCCAGCTGTTTTCGATAGAATACAGCCGTTAAGCTAACATAAACATTAAGCTAACATCAAAGCAGACACAAGGCCTAAATATCGTAATAGGACCTAAATATCGCAATAAGACCTAAATATCGCAATAGGACCTAAATATCGCAATAACACCTAAATATGGCAACTTAACATGATTTACATGGGCGACAAATATCTTGATGGGTATATCCGCTCATGTACACAAACCCTTATAAACATTTTCGATGTTGTTGTGTTCTGGATGATCTATAGGTAGGCATACTCGCATATATAATATATTCTTATATCTAAATATTTCTTGTAATTTTAAGAGAGGTAGGGCGCATCAAAGGCTTTAGGCTCTCGAACTTCTGTCCTCTTATCTGGGCAATAGGATACAGAAGGTCGATGTTAATGGTAAAAGATCTTCGGGGTCCCCTGTAGTTATGGGAGTCTCACAGGGGTCAATTCTAGGTCCATTCTTATTTTTAGTGTATATAAATGACTTACCTTATTATGTAAGGGTTACATGAGATTGTATTGTTTGCGGATGATACCTCTTTGACATTCAAAATTAATAGACAGTTAGGTAATTATGACTGTTAGCGAGCAGGACTGTATTTGAAGTAAAGAAAGGCACAAGAACGATAAAACACTTAATATTTAATATAATTGTTTATAGCAAAACCAAATCGTAACACTGACAGCTGACGACGAGCCGAAAAACAAAACAAACTCTACAAAAAAAGTATTATAAAATCGAACTGCTAGACGTCAACCAGCCAGTCGTCAACAATGACGAAGTTAACGATGCTCTCTCTAAAGTTATTCATTGGTTTAGTGTTAATAATCTGTTTTTAAATAGATAAAAAGACTAAAGTAATTAAGTTCTCAACACCTAATGTAAGACAGGTGACTACCAATGTACATGTTAATGGAACTAATTTAGCCCCTGTGGAGACAACTGTGTTCTTGGGTATAACAATTGACTCCAAACTACAATGGGGTCCACAAATTGAAAAATTATCAGGAAAACTAAGTTCTGCAGCCTATGCAGTGAAAACTATTAGACGGCTCACTGATGTTGATACGGCTAGAATAGTTTATTTCAGCTACTTTTATAGTATTATGTCATACGGAATTCTTCTTTGGGGTAACTCCGCGGACATTAACACCATGTTTTTATTGCAAAAGAGAGCTATAAGAGCTATCTACAAACTTGGTCCCCGGGAGAGCCTTAGAGAAAAATTCAAAGAAATACATGTTTTAACAGTCGCATCGCAATATATCTATGAGAATCTTTTGTATGTCCATAAAAACATAGACTCATTTTGTAAAAAGAGTGATACTCATAACATAAATACTAGATACTCATATAAGCATAATCTAGTGTTACATGCAAGCCATCTCCACAAAATAAGTAAATTTTTTATGGGGCAATGTATACGGTTTTATAACAAACTTCCCAGCAATATAAGAGAATTGTCAATAAACAAATTTAAAACTACTATTAAAACCAAATTGTGTAGCAGGGCATATTATAAAGTATCTGACTATATTAATGATAAAAATGCCTGGGATTGGGTCGATCCAATTATAATGTAATTAATAAATTATGTAAATTTGTTTGGATACCAAAAGACGGATGCCTGAGTTTTTTGGCAGTATTTTTATCAGTGCTCACCTAGTCATAAACTGCACGGTGGGGAAAAAAATTGTGACGATTCCAAACAAATGTACCATTTTGATGGAATAAAAAGATTTTGACTTTGACTTTGAAAGCAGCCCCTCTGGGGAAGTACCTCCACCTCACAGAAAACCGCAGGAGTTGCTGTGTTAACAACAGGGAAGGCAGCGCGCGTGTGATACTTAATGTATTACAAGCGTTCATAGGCTACGGTAACCGCTTTACATCAGGTGGGCCGTATGCTTGTATGCCTTCCGACATGGAATAAAAAAAATCCACACCGCGAAAAGGGGACAAATTGCCCAGGCGTGGTTCGTCCCTTGGAGCCTACCCGGGCAAGGAACCACAGTTACCCGAATCGCAACTTCGAGTTGTAAGACCCGTTATGATGATCAAAGCAGCCTGTCTGAGGAAGAACTTGTTCCCCGGAAAAATCTCAACCAAATAACAACTCCCCGGAGGGTTGTTGTTGTTGCGTTTCTAAAAATGAGTGAGGTTACCGTATCCGCATCAACAGTTATTGTTAGCAATATGGGTGGTATAGTGCGATACTACCTGCATTCAAAGCGTTCATATGCTACGATAACCACTATATTAAGTGGGCCGTATGATTTAATGCATCCCGAAGTGGTCTATAAAGATGCGATACCCGATGACTTTTGTTGATGACTGTTTATTAATGTATTTTCTTATTGTTAGCAGATTCCATCCATCATGAGACGTTACTCCCGCAGCGTGGCAGTGCTGGCAGCGCTGTGGCTGGTAGTGGGCGCTGCGTCTACTCCTGTGAGACGATCCCCAGACCTGGAAGCAAGGCGAAGAAGTGCTATAGACCGCAGTATGATCAGGTTTGTAGATATCGGTGGATATCAGAGCTGAGGATATGTTTGCCCTAAAGAAGGTTTATGAATATACAGTAAATTATATTTCGTAATATATATATAAGTCTCAAGTTAGACCGCATATGAAGTCACATGATGCTAACAGCCTTATTTTACACCGCTGACCGATGGCTGGGTTCCTTATCCTTATATACTGGGGCTACAATGGTCTCGTACCGTCTGGTTCCAGAGAAGTTTTCTATCGAGAGCTCTTAACTTTTGCAATGAGCTCCCACTTTTTCAGAGGTTTTCCTAAGGGAATACAGCACCAAGAAAGGTTCTTCGAGAAAGTCATGCAAAGGTTTTTACAGGGTTAGCAATGCAAGTGAGAGACACCACCGGTGTTGCAAATATCCATAGGATACGGTCACTGCTTACATCAGGCAGGCCGAACGCTCGTTTGGTTTATAAAAAGTATAATGAAAGGTAAGATGAAAGGCTTGATATTGTCGTTGCATGTATCGGTATAGTATAACCTGTAAGTTAAGCAACGTCCACAGCAGCCTGTATGTGTACCGGTTTAATTTTTTTTATACAACGTCGGAAGGCATACAAGCATACGGCCCACCTGATGTAAAGTGGTTACCTATATCTGTCTATACACCAATATCCTATAGGGAGTACTCATAAGGCTGCAGTTTTGTGTGAGGTGGAGGTACTTCCCCAGACGGGCTACTTTGATGCACCCTACCTTTTTTAACCCAGCTATTGTTTAATACAATACGTAACATTTAACCTTGCATAACATTGTCAACAGATTCGGTCGATCATATCCACCAGAAGTATCAGCAGCTGATGTCCGTGATGCCTACCAACAACGTCTCATGCGCAGAGGCAACAGCTTCCTCCGCTTCGGAAGATCAGAACCACCTTCCTTCACTACCGATGAGCTTGTTTCTTTCCTGAGAGCATACAATGATGATTACGACACTGCTTCTAAGAGATCAGCCAGTTTTATTAGACTCGGTCGCAGCCCTAGCTTCATTAGACTTGGACGATCGCCTGATGAAGATAAGGCAAATTATGAACAGAGTTCTGAGTTGGTTGTCAGTGGTTACCCCCAGAGGAAGAGCAGAGCGCGTGATCACTTCATAAGACTTGGAAGGGATAATGAAGAGCTCAATGCGAAGACCGACTTTGAAGAAGAAACTAACGAAAGAAGGAAAAGATCTACATCTGATTGTGATGGTTGCCAAGCGTAAATTGTGATATTGTCTACGGCATACTATATTTTGCTGAACATCTATCTCTGCTGGATGGTAAAGGCTGATCTGTACTTGAATATCCACAACGTTACTCAGCACGTATTAGTACAGTTTATTGCTATAAAAATATAATTATTTGCGAGCATATTAATTATAGGTGTACTTACACAGTATTGATAGAAAGGACGAGAGCGATAAAGCACCCGCGACAGCTGCAATCGCTTCCACTTGGTGATCAAAGCATTAGCATGATTAATTGTAATTTTGTACCAATAAATATATATATATATTACTTCTGGTTTTATTAAGTCGTTGATATATGGAAATTAGAACAAAAATTAATGTCAGCGATAGGAAGCGACTAGTCTCATTTAATATAAAATGTATTCAAGATGCGGTACACAGTTCGTTTTGTTGGCCTTTTGTTGCTGTTATAAAACAAACCTTAATAAAATCTGATTACTAATGTTACATTAAGAGACATTTGCATGAAGCTTACCCGTTCTATCGCATGTATACATCAAAGCAGAGATAGTATAAGTTAGTAAAATATGGTACTTTTTTTCTTGGTGTGACAGAAAAACAAATATTATTATACTGAAAGCATTAAAATATCGACAGTATCTGAAGTTCAAATATATTAACTTAAGTTACAATTACGAATGTAGTTTCTGTAACGTAAATCGTATTGCTTGGATGCAAATCTCAATTCTACCGCAGTATATTCCGCTATCTTACACCCGTTAAAATTTAAAGACTTAAATTAATATCCATACCAAATCTATTTACCTAAATAATGTGTAATAAACAAGAAAACGCCTGTAGAGTCCAGTCGAAACTAACTCTATTATATTTTCTATCACATTGGCTCACGACAGCAATAACTAGTTCAGGTTTATTAAACAACATTTTAACCATTTGTCAAATATCAGGCAGAAGCTTTAAATAAAAGAAAACATTTTATTGTACAGATAATGTTATTAAACGAAATTTTTATATTATCTGTATGTATTCCAAAATTTGGTCGTTAAATATAAATTAAGATTCAAGAGGACTTGATAAGCATTTCGGATAAGATTCTGAAGAATTTTAATCTAGATAGAGTGACTTTGAAACAGTATCTTTAGATAGGATAACAGAAAGGTTCCCATCATACCCGAATTTATCAATAAACCCAGATTTCAAACACATTAATGACTTCTTATTGCGATAGTAAGTAGCTTAAATCCTTTTCCATATTTTTTATTATCCCACTAAGGTGACAATCAAGCATACGGCATGCCTGATGGTAAACATGCGTTGCCGACCCTAATATACTATATATATAAAAATTCATATTCCAGACTATCTCTATATCAAATGTTATTACGATTCTTAAAAAGTTTATGGAAAACGTAACACTTAGACATACAGATAGAGTTACTTTCTCTTTTATAATGTTATTAGTATAAATAGACATTAAATATAAAATTATATAGAAATTATTATTAAATAAAAATGCGTGAAGAGGTTTAGAGCTTCTTCCGCAGTATGGTTGCTTCTTATTAGTTATAGCCTACAAGTTCTCCACCTACAAGATTCAGATGCTTTTTCTAAATGCAAATAGATAGACGAAGTATCTTTAGCATATATAGTATTTTAGGAATCAGGATAGATTTTATGTAAAATAAATATGAAAATAACAAACAGTTTAACTACCAAATCAAATAAAAAAAACAACTGAGGTACATAAGCCCTCACCTAATGACCAAGCAGCACGTCCATTCTATACAACGTCTCGACAGACCTGGAAATTTTACGCTACATCTTTGGTCTCGAATAATAAAATGCAAAGCGTGAAGTGAAATGAAGTCTTCTATAACGGCCTCATGGTTATCTTTGACAGTTAAAATGGCGTTAGAGTCGAGAAGGGATGATATCGGAAGTTCTTCTATATGCTATACTTTTTCTTCATTTTGATTCTTTATTCTAACAGCATTATAATTGATACAACTACACAACATATTTCCGCAGCCGTATATGTATTGTATTAGTGTGGAAACCGAAACATTTTTTTCTACTCGACTTACTAAAAAGGTTTTTTATATACTGTGTTGCGTGATAAAAAACAAACATGTTGAGGGTTAGCATTTAACATCGATTAACTTTGTCAGAACATTTGTCAGTATGCTATAAATCAGAATATGCAGCAGAGAAGAGATCTTTTATAAACAGACCCAAACTAAAAATATGAGTATAATAATTTTAAATCCTCTGTCTCTGATCGCATATTTAACGTGGAATTTTTATATAAATCCTGTTTTAACCAAGATAATTCTTAGCTACGTTCAAATTAATTAATGGGTTTAATGGGAAAAGGTCAAAGTGCCTGTATAGAAAAAACGCGAATTTGCAAAAAAAAAAACATACATGCGGATTGTGTCAAACATTTGGTCCCTGCGGTGTAACTTATACACTCACGTCCTCGGTTTTAACCCACTAACAATTCAACGAGTAATTCTCATATATATATATATATATATATATATATATATATATATATATATATATATCATTAGAACTAATATAATTATCATTAGGATATACTATTTATTTGTTCATTAAATCAATAGTTAAATAATCATACTAATTGCATCACCATTCGCAAAATATACGAATAATTAGTAATAAAAAACTCTATTGCCAAAATTATCTCCAATACAAATAAAATTAAATGGACTTGTATAGAAACCTCTATCTATCTCTATCATCAGATCAGCACGATGGTAATATGGAATTGTGATCAGTTTTATAATGAAATAAAAATAGAGGAAATTCGGTTTACTAGGTTCTATTATATAACTTCACACTTAACAGAAATTTACATAAAGCGCACTACAGA
Organism: Pyralis farinalis; assembly: GCA_947507595.1. Classification (NCBI taxonomy): domain Eukaryota; kingdom Metazoa; phylum Arthropoda; class Insecta; order Lepidoptera; family Pyralidae; genus Pyralis; species Pyralis farinalis. The sequence continues at coordinate 8,174,896 of OX382258.1, read as the reverse complement.
TACAGATAAAGGTTTCAAAGTTTTCATATAAAACTAAAAAGAGGTGCATTAACCGTAACCTACTTACTACTATTAGTCAGGTTCTCAGACCAACCTGAACTCTCCAAACATTGGAGAGAGAGAGAGACCAGAGTGAGATAGTGGAGATTTATACTCACAATTGCGTAACCTAATAAATAAGGATCTATTCATAAAGTATTCACACCTATGCATATTGCCTACCCCGCAAGGAACCTAGTATATCATAATCATCATTAAAGTATATTTAGTAATATAATTTCAAGGATATTATTGAATTCATATATTAATTTGTGTATTAAAATGAAAACAAACCAAAAATGTGAATTTGGTAAATAAAAGCTTCTTAATTTTTAACCTGGTTAACGTTCACCGTTCAACCCTATTTTAAAACTATTAGCGTTCTTCAGATCATGTCGATGTTTTAGTACTACGTTATCCTTTGACATGTTTTCCTCAACTAACCAATATTTACGGCTAGAATATTCTAAAGAGGCAAAGGAAGTGCATTGATGTATATTAATTCTAATAATACGTATATTTACTTAAATTAGTGATATATTCTAGACAATTATAAAATATAATGTAAATTGATTTTAATTGCCTTCGTATAACAATTTTAGAAACATAAAAAAGCAAAATGCGCTTAAATGAAGTAACCAAAGAGTTTAGTACAATTTTTAATTATTTTTATGGTACACTTTAAAACAATTTAATTGTGAATCCTGTATATTGTATATCTAATTGACAAACTATTAGTTTTTCGAAGCATTATTAAATAGGTACAATTCAGTGAAAGCATCTAAAACTATTGTAAGGCTGGGAATTACAATTTATGTTTTGGATGCGTTCACGATAATAGAGAATTATAGACAATTTATTGCATTGTACTAATATATTTGTATTACATTGGACATTTCTTATTAAATATATGCCGACTCATGTTTGACGGATCTGAGACAAATGCGTCATTTGACCAGGACGATATCCATAGCAGTTCTTGTACTTATTTCAATACAATTATACTCGTACATGTTAATAAATGAATGTTGACAAGGCATTGTTAGTGTATGTTGTTGTAATAAATAAAAAGCATTCATATGTAAATTCAAGCATCTATTAAAATTTCATTTCCAATCATTTTGAAAATAAATATGGATTATGTTCATTGAAAATTTTGGTTATTTTTCATCCTATTCTTTTACTTTATAAAGAGAAGTTTGTTCTAATGGCTACGTGATTTTTTTACACCCAACTTCGTAAAACAGACAGTTCTTCGTAAAACAAACAGACAGTGAACAGTTACCGTAGCCTATAGACGCTTTCAACACCAAGACGGCCAATCGTGTAAAAGTCTCTTTATACCTTTTTTTGTTCAGTTCAATCAAGAATTAAAATGTTTGCAGTACGAAATCTCTTCGCAACTGAACAGTACGCGATCATACCAATATGTGAGGATAGATTTCCTATCAATCGCGAGCGATTCGATTATAGAAATAAGTTGTGAGTATCATTATCAAGTAACAATCGGAAAACACGCTAAGAGAGGCTAAGTATTTCCTTAGACTTATGAATATCATGTGTAGGCTAGGAGCCCTCCCATAGCGCGTCTTTAAACCGAGTCACAAGGCCCAAGGTCTTCAAGTATCCACATGCCTTCTTCCAAACATGTGAACGATACTCTAGGTGCAGTCCTTCTACATGTTCACTTTTGATATATACATACACAAAGTGTGACTTTCATTTTTAGGGTTCCGTACCCAAAGGGTAAAACGGAACCCTTTTACTTAGGCTCCGCTGTCCGTCCGTCCGTCTGTCACCAGGCTGTATCTCATGAACCGTGATAGACAGTTGAAATTTTCACAGATGATGTATTTCTGTTGCCGCTATAACAACAAATATTAAAAAATAGAATAAAATAAATATTTAAGGGGGCTCCCATACAACAAACGTGATTTTTTTGCTCATTTTTGCTCGATATTGATAACGGCAACAGGTAGACGCTTGAAATGTTCACAGAATATTTAGTTATATATTCACTTTAAAAATAAATAATTAAATTAAAATAAAACAAATATTTAAGGGGGCTCCCATACAACAAACGTGATTTATTTTGCCGTTTTTATAGATAATGGTACGGAACCCTTCGTGTGCGAGTCCGACTCGCACTTGGCCGATTTTTCTTTTTTTAATTTACTAGCACTTCGGGGTTGATTAGAAAAGTAATGCTGAAAAGACTAGGTCTTTTTTAAATAGTTAATACAATATAATGAAATATCATGGTAAAAATGAATATAAATTAATACACGTGCTGAATCCAGACATCTTCGTCAGACAGACTGTTCACCAATTCTGCATTAAGCCTTTTCGCAAATAATATTTTTAGTACATTTTTGATGGTGTTGTCAGGAAAGAATAGAATTGCTTGAGGCAATTTGATAAAAATCGAATGCAATTCTTCTTCGTCTTATCGATCTTTAGTATGCCGATGTACCGCATACGAAACTTTTTCCTGCTTCTAAGATTTTTACAGAATTTTGAAATTGAGTTACAAAATAAGTAAAATAATTAAAAACTCAGAGGATCATTGGAATCAGAATGTCATTAAAGTTTTTAATTATATGTGACAAGAACTTTATATAACAATAGTAATGTAGGTAGGCAAGTATATAATGTGGAATTTATTATATCTGTGAGGTCGAAAAGTTAATTATTTAAGATAAATTTACACATTAATTGGTTATTTATTATATTGAATCTATGATCTCCTAGTACCCGACTATAAATATGTAGTATGTAAATGAACACTACAATGGAAGTTAGGTGGTTTGTTTGTTATATCTTTATAGTACAGAATGTGACAAATATTCATTAAAATTATTAAAAACGTACAACTTTAGATTGATGAAGGCCAGTGTTTTGAAGGTGCCTGAAGACCACTGATTTAGCTTAATGACTGTCCTATCGATAACAGCAGGTACCGACGACTTATCGTGCCCACAAAGAACAGAGCCGCCCCAAATCATGAAGAAAATAACCAATAAAAAATCGATGACACAGATTTTACGTGCAGCTTTGGGCTAGTTCACGACTTTATTTATTTATTTATTACATTACATGCAAGTTTACAGAGTATACTAACTCCAACGCACCAGCAAATCATACTAGCACAATAGTTGCAGATTAAATTAAGGTGATTACAACCGACCACATATTAGAACGTTAATCGCAACAATTATGATAGAATATTATGTTAAATTACGATAGTATAATAAGAATATTAGGTCCTAATTCAATTATCAACATCCTAAGTCAGCTTCATATAATTTATGTCAATAAATAAAATAAAATTAACAAATAAAATTCAAATACAAATTGTAATGTCAAAAACAATTACTTTTGAGGACCCAGCAGCTCCGCTGAGCAGTTTCAATCCTATCAGCAAACATATCCAAGTTCTCACAGTGGGTGAGCATGTCGCCGATCAGTCGTATGGCGCGCACCGTGGGCTTGGTCAGCGTACACTGTGCGCGTGAGTAGTTTGGGAAGCAAACGCGGTCGGCGGCGAGGTGCTACTGCCCCAGAGAAATATCGGGAGATGCGCGAAGGTACTAATAGACCAACTTTTTCAATGATCAGTGGCTTGTCAATTTTGTGATGGAATGCTGAAAGGTAAGGCCCGAAACGCTGAGATATTTAGGCGCTAAAACACTGATTAGCGAGTGCGATGTGCCTTCATGCGCAGTACAGTGAATTATTGGTTTGTGCTCCAAATAAATACATCTATATAGACGAGCTTTAATCGACGACGCCATCGTTCTCCTCAGTACAAGGAAATGGAATCCAAACAAAAAAAAACCGGCCAAGTGCGAGTCGGACTCGCGCATTAAGGGTTCCGTACCATTATCTATAAAAACGGCAAAATAAATCACGTTTGTTGTATGGGAGCCCCCCTTAAATATTTGTTTTATTTTAATTTAATTATTTATTCTTAAAGTGAATATATAACTAAATATTCTGTGAACATTTCAAGCGTCTACCTATTGCCGTTATCAATATCGAGCAAAAATGAGCAAAAAAATCACGTTTGTTGTATGGGAGCCCCCTTAAATATTTATTTTATTCTATTTTTTAATATTTGTTGTTATAGCGGCAACAGAAATACATCATCTGTGAAAATTTCAACTGTCTATCACGGTTCATGAGATACAGCCTGGTGACAGACGGACGGACGGACAGCGGAGCCTAAGTAATAGGGTTCCGTTTTACCCTTTGGGTACGGAACCCTAAAAATATCATTCACACATTTGTTTCTGCCAAATTAAGATTGAATAACCAAGAGATATTGCATTTACCATACACAAGCATCCGCCCGCAACTTCGTTTGCGTTTTCCCGTAGGAATAAAGCATTGTTCCGCGGTAAAAAGTAGCCTATGTTCATCAGGGATAATGTCGGTTTCTAATGGTAAAACAATTTTTCAAATTCATGTTTTCCGATTTATGTATAAGGAAACATAATAACGCGAAGAAGATAGCATTTACAACACAAACTGCACATTACCTGCATTCAATGACTAGTCAGACAATGTAAAATGTACACAAAACCAAGCCTAGCTATTTTTTTTGCTGCAGCATCTGTTATAAAACAAGATATTTATCCCCTCGAATAAGTAAAGGGCGCAGTAAATAAACAGTAGGTTCATATGACAACAGTTTTATAGCAGGGCTGTCCATAATGCGGGGTTTATTGCCTCTTTACGCTTTAATTGGTCATTTAGCTCGTTGAGTGTATTTGACACTGCATACAGCTATTATTGAATCGATGCGGCATCTCATATTACTGAGCTGTTTGAAATGCTGCAAATAAGATTTAAGAGAGGTAGGGTGCATCAAAGCAGCTCGTCTAGGGAAGTACCTCCACCTCACAGAAAACCGCAGCCAAATAAAATCTCTCTGGAAGGTTGTTGTGTTCCTGCGTGTGAGCGAGGTCACCAGTAAGCTCCTACAAAGTTGCTGTGTTAGCAGAAAAGGTGGCATCGCGCGAGTGATATATATGTGTGCTTCCCGATGTTGTTTAAAAATAAAATGGAAACAAACACAGCTGTGCAAATTTTCGTTCCCATTTCGTACCCAAAAGGTGCCAATGGGATCGTATTACTAATACTCTTCTGTTTGTCCGTCTATCTGTATATCCGTGACTCCCAGGGTTGTATCTTTCGAGTCGTAATGGGCAAACATTTGAAATCTTCACTGAATGTATATTACTATGGGCTCTATAATAAGTAAAACATAATAAAGATAAACATTAAAGGTGGCCCCCATACTAAAAACATCTCATTTGTATACAGTGGTACGGAACACTTTGGACGAGAGTCCGACTCGTACTTGGCCACTTTTAGTATTCATAACCCATTCCATCTTTACTCAATACGAATGTATAAAACGGAAGGGTTTGTTTGTTTGTTGGTTAGAACGCGCTAGTGTCTGGAATAGACGAGCTCGGTGGCTCAGTCGTGAATGACGAGACTTTGACACCAACGCTCGTGGGTTCGATTTCCACACAAGACAAACATTAGTGTGCATGAACATGTCTGTTTATCTTGGTCTGGGATGATTTAAGAGTGGTACGGCGCATCAAAGCAGCCCGTCTGGGAAAGTACCTTCACCTCACAGAAAACCGCAGCCAAATAACGACTCCCTAGAGGGTTGTTGTGTTCCTGTGTGCGAGTGAGATCACCAGTAAGCTCCTAAGGAGTTGCTATGTAAACAGCAGAGGAGGCATCGCGCGAGTGATACTTAATATACTACAAGTGTTAATAGGCTACGGTAACAGCTTTACACCAGGTGGGCCGTATGCTTGAATGCCTACCGACGTTGTACAAAAAAAAACCGGTCGGATTTAAAAAATCTTTTTGCATTTGATAGCCCAATTCTTGAGGTAGGTTACGTAAATCAAGATACGACCCTTAGAAGTGGAGGAAGAAAAGATAGAAGGAGAAGCGGGACCCCTGCGGGATACCGGGATACGTGCGGATGAAGTCGCGGGTTTCAGCTAGTATTACTATAACTTTATAAAGGTCATCTTAGTATCGAAAATTAGAAATTTGGCATATGTAAAGTGCTCGTTAACATTCGCGGAAGAACAAGACGTAGCCGAGTACTCGCGAGGTAAATTAAAAGTCACTTTTAATTTTTTTTATACAACTTCGGGAGGCATACAAGGATACGGCCAACCTGATGTAATACGATTACCGTAGCCCACGAACGCTTGCAAACCATTAAGTATCACTAACGGGATGCCACCTCTGCTGCTATCACAACAATTCCGTGGGGGCTTACAGGTGACCTCATTCACACGCAAGAACACAACAACCCTCCAGGGAGTTGTTATTTGGCTACGGTTTTCTGTGAGGCAGAGGTACGGGTCGGGGTGCTTTGATGCATCCCACCTTTCTTAAAACCGCCCAGACCCAGGTTGTTGTGTTTCTGCAAGAGTGAGGTTACCAGTAAACTCCTAAGGAGTTGCTGTGTTTCCCGTAGAAGTAGTAGCGCAAAAGATACTAAATACAAGCATTCATAGACTACGTAACCACATCAGGCGAGTAAGACTCACCAGTAAGCTCCTAAGGAGTTGCTGTGTAAGCAGCAGAGGAGGCATCGCGCGAGTGATACGGGTCTTTCTGCTTACCCCGCAAGGGATTTGGCGTGAAGTTATTGATAGATATTATTCATCATATTATTTAACACACACATATTTAAATATATTTTTACCTGTACTGATATAAAACACGTGTTGTAGATACATTAATAAGTATGTGAATAACTTGAATATACTCACGAACGAAACTTGAGAGACATTTCCCAACCAACTTCGTGGTGTCGATTGTAGATGTCGGTGTCGTAAAAATTCACTCTCATAATTACGAGTAGTTAATAGATTCAGGCGTTATTTTTAGAAAGTCAAATTTAAATGCGATTTGATTTAATCAATTAGTTCAGGAGAACTAGCGCCGGTCGGAATGTGTAGCATGTTACGAGTATTTTAACGACTAATTTCTACAGCGCATGACGATGCATCATGGAGAGGCCAAACAAGTGTCGCATAGAGTACCTGGGCAGTCATGTTTGCAATGGTGGCGGGTGCATGCATAGATGTTTTTATAGTTATATATACGTCGTACACGCTCTAGAATGGCAATACGAAAGTAAGGTAATTGCCCAACTCACATTCAGTTAGCCACGCTCTCGCGTCGCGTCTGTACGTATTTCGCCACAAAGCATAAATGTCTTAAGATATATATTCGTCCCTTTCTAACGACAGGTATGCCCTATCATTTATCTCTTAAAGGGTCGTAAAGGGTCATAATAAATAACTATACGTAGATATAGTACTACTTGCGCCGTTTTAAAATACAGTAATCTAAATATATAAAAATGGAGTTCCTGACTAATTCACTGATTCATCACCGCCGAGGCCAAACCTTGAACCCAGAACAGTTGACAGTTTGTATGAAGCAGAAATAGTTTTTGAAGTTAATGACTTGAAACTTTGCACACATACTCTCTATTAGAATCCATAAAAAGTAATGGGCGCCGGCCGGCGCTAGTTCGCATAATTTTTTTTTTTTATAGAATGTCGGAAGGCGTACAAACATAAGGCCCACCTGATCTAAAGTAGTTACCGTAGCTATGGATGCTCGTAATACATTAACATCAATCGCGCGATGCCACCTCTGCGGCGAACACAGCAAATCCTTAGGAGTTTACTGGTGACCTCACCACACGTAGGAACATAATAACCTTCAAGTAAGGGTAGGGAGGGATATGACTGCGGTTTTCTGTGAGGTGGAGATACCTCCCCTGACGAACTGCCTTTTTTATGCGCCCTATCTCTCCCCCAGGTAGTCATTGCAATAAGTAACCGTAATATTTATACACAAGAACCTTTGAAGGCAATAATCTTCAATAACTATATGATATTCAGGACATGAGCCCGCAGATTGTCAGTTTATATAAAAATCAAACGATTTTCCTTTGAGTAGTCTTCACGAATCCCTGCAGGGCATGTCAGTGTTATGTTGATGCGAGTGCGTTAGGAATACAAAGTTAGAGATGGCTGACACAACGTCCATACATATTTTGCCGTACATACTATTTTGCTATCTTTGTAGTCTATTAGATTAGATTAGAGAGCTCGATGGCGTCGTTGCACGTGCCATTATAATCAAACACGCAGGTTAAGCAACGTCGACCGCAGCCTGTCTACGGATGGGTTTATCTATCTCGAGTTTCTCCGCGCTTCGAAAGGCACGTTAAGCCGCCGGTTCGGCAGTTGTCGATAGATGACAGTCGTTAAGCTAAGTCAGTGGCCCTCGAGCGACTTGAAAACACTGGCCTCCGCCAATCCGCATTTAAGCAGCGTGGTGGAGTATGCTCTAAACCCCTTCGGTTGAAGGGAGATCCGTATCCCTGCAGTGGGATGAGTAAGGATTGATGTGGTAGTCTATTAAAAGGGTGTACAAAGCTTAGTGGCGCCTTGATTTTGTTTTTTTAACTACACTGAATTTAAAACAAATTCCAAAAAAAAGAAAAACATTCAACTCTAGCACTGTAGAACCATATTTATGTTTTTTTTAAACATATCTTGTATTTAGTATCTATGTACAAGTAACTAAATTTGCTATAAGTGGCCAATATAATATTAAATACAGAATATATCTCAGCTCGGTGACTCAGTCGTGAATGACGCGACTTGGACACCAACGTTCGTGGTTTCAATTCCCACACAAGGCAAACATTTGTGTGCATGAACATGTCTGTTTGTCTTCGTCTGGATGTTTTAAGAGAGGTAGGGCGCATCAAAGCAGCCCGTCTGGGGAAGTACCTCCACCTCACAGAAAACGGCAACCAAATAACAACTACCTAGAGGGTTGTTGTGTTCCTGCGAATGAGTGAGGTCACCAGTAAGCTCCCAAGGAGTTGCTGTGTAAGCAGCAGCGTTAATTGGCTACAGTACCCGCTTTCCATCAGGTGGGCCGTATGCTTGTATGCCTCCCGACGTAGTATATAAAAAAGGTCTCAAAAAAAAACATAAACGTGGTGCTATAGTGTCAGAAATGAGCGCTTTTTAAAATTGCTCTTAAATTCAGTATTTTTAATAAAAACAAATTCGAATCCTGGTGTGTATATTTTTCGGATTAATATACATAATAGTAATTATCACTTGCTAGGCAGTGAATGCAAACATTGTGGTGAAGAATGTCTAAGAATTTATATTTCGAAACCCGTACCGAAGACTTAAGCTAAGAAAAGTCAGATTTTCTCACTAGGTAGCAGACCCCGTCAACCCTAATGGCTTAGAAACGAAATAAGGAAGATGAAGACACCTATTTATCTATCTACATTTTCAAGTTGACTCCTTTGCGGGGTAGGCAGAAACAACCGGGTCACTTGATCCTTACACCTCATTCGCATCTTGAACATTGAAGGAATTTTTAGGGGCCTTAGGAAGACTCAAATTAATAAAGTACATTTAGGCGGCCGAGATAAAGAATGTAAACAAATATTCAGAGGTGCACAACATATTTTTATGGAGTATTAGTAGTCTCGTTCCTACTAGCGTTAACACCACTATCTCTACTCGTTTAAGCGTAACTTATTGTATCAAGATTAAAGTTGAAAATAAAATCAGAGTACCTGATACAAAAGTTACTCAACTGAACAAATGTAGACAAGACAATTCAAAGTGAGCATAATTTTTATTATAACTTGATAAACAATAATAAATATAATATTGGATTCCTTATATGTGCAAATTGTAATTAAAGTAAAGCTCTGTTTTGTCCAGCCGTAGTCATACATTATTACCTACCAAATATATAACAATATCATGTATCTTATTAAAAACAGGCATATTCATAGGATGTGTTGCTATATTATTAGTTTATTATATTTACATTTAAATAAAAGATATTTTATAAATGTTTTTTCTATCTATAACTTCACGCCAAATCCCTTGCGGGGCAGGCAGAGAGAACCGAGCGCCACGTGACTCGTTCCTTACATATCTCACTCGCTTCTTTAACATTCATTAAATGTTTTTTTTACTATATATTTATTAATAATACGTAGGGTGAAAAGCGAGCATATGCTAGGCCTGTTGCGATGTGGTTACTTAGCCAATATATGTTTCTCAGACTAAATGTACTGCAATCCTCATCAACTTGGTGATATTATTTAGTCACAAGAAACGGGTTATACCCACCAGAGAATCGTTACTTGGTCATGGCCCTCTCGAAGATGGAAGAATTTCTCCGTTTTTAACAGAAATGACAGTGACCGACACTTCGCTCGAAACTCGGTTCGATGCTAATCGGCAGGTCGCACCAGGTGCAAATGAGGTGGCTCTAATCATGATGGTGCTACTACTAATATCCCAGTACTAGATTTTACCAGATTTTAAAGAGGCGTTTAGCTGTCTATTAAAATCATAGAAGTCATCCCTCCTCAAATTTCAAATTACTTGATTTTCTTCGCACAAATTACAGTTTATTATACATGCCTGCATATTCTAAACTTATCCAATGCTAAATCTGAAAACGGAATATATGAGTATTTGTAAGAATGAGCTTGAATAAATATTATGTGTGAGAGAAAAGACAGAGTGTGTGTGTAAGATATATAAAACATGGAGTAACATAACATAACTTGACATAATTTAACTGTTTGGACTTTGTGAATATCAAAACAGTCATAATGGGTCGACAGTAAAGTCCAGCTGACTTAATATCTCAAAGAAGTATTTCATATACAAACTTAACCATACTATGTTATTATATGTACATGATCCGCCACCTTCATTCCGGAGTTATGAGATATTAATTTTATTGTTATACGCTGGAGTTACCCGATTTACATACTTAATCACCGCTTTGCAAGAAAATTGAAGAATTAATTCAAGTACACCTTTAGTCACAAATTGAAGGGAAAAGGTTAAATATACATTTAAACTTTTCCTTGTCATTTAATGTGGCTCCCAATACATCCGCGTCCCTTACAATCGGCAAAAGCATTGGAATCTTTGGTATCCAGACCTGGTATCGTGCTTCAACGACGTTCCTTTCCGCAGTCACCTCTGAAGAAGGTCAGCTATCAAAGAAACGTGATGTGCTCAACAGAGCAACATTAGAAACAATATTATATAATAGTAACCTAAGTAAACTAACAAAAAATAATTTATTCCTTAAGGACTCACTAAGACAAGTAAACTGAGTTCAAACTAGATCGATGTGGGTTTTCTATCATAGAGTTAGCCAACATGATTTGCACGTGAAGCAGAATGGTAATTAACAACACGTCAAAGCAGTTTGAATGGGTAACTAGGTCCATCTCACATAAGACCATAGTCAAATAACAACTTCCCGGAGGATTGCTCTGTGCCGGTAAGTGAATGAGGTTATCAGTATCCTCCTAAGAAGTTGTTGTATTAACAGCAGAGGTGGGAACTCCCTAGCGTCGCGGTGGCTAGGTGGAGCTGTGAAGCTCGCTGTTGCCCATGTCTCCCCATACTGACGCAGTATGGGGAGGGACGTTAGAACAGTTAAAATAGATTCACCGGCGTTCCAAAATGGGCATAAAACTGAAAGATGATGAATGTATGAATAAGTTATGGAATGAAAAGGAGTATTGTGTACGAATGTGTTATAATATTTAATTCGCTAATGACGAAATGGCATTAAAATAGCCTTGCCCATGGCAGGGGTGCAAGTATTAATAATAAAAATAAATAAATGAACTCCCTAGCGTACGTAGCTTACGGTAACCACTTCCTATTAGATGGGCCGTAAGCAAGTATAAATCAGCCTCCCGACGTCGTACAAAAACAATACCCTGTGGCTACCTCCGCTGACCTGTGCCTTGTCACTTGAAACGGAGTCAATTGCAACATTTCATGGATACAACAAATAAAATAAAAGAGCATGAAATTTAGTTCCGTAGGATCTATTGCAGCTAAGTACATGCATTCTAAGCTAATCGTGAATAAAAAGGGAAAACTTCACGTAACTTGAAGAATACTTAATTCCTCTATTAACAATCGCGACTGACGTGCTCGTCGTGGTTAATAACGCTACATTGGCAATAACGTTCGTGAGTTCGATGCCTTACAGTACAAACATTTGCGTGCGTGAACATATCTGTTTGTCTTAGTTAGGTGATTTTATGAGAGGTAGGTCGCATCAAAGCAGACCGTCTGGGTAAGTACCCTCAACTATACAGAAAACCGCAGCAAAATAACAATCTCTGGAGGGTTGTTGTGTTCTTGTGAGGGAGTGAGGTCACCAGTAAGCTCCTAATGAGTTTTTGTGTTAGCAGCAGAGGTGCCGTCGCGCATGTGATACCTAATGTGTTGCAAGCATTCATATGCTACTATGGTTTACTATAAACAATTTACTAAAGTTAACAGAGAATACCTAAATACGTTCAGATAAATTTACAAGGTACAGCTAGTTATGACACGTATAGATTTGTAGCACATTTTCTTACACTTCAACGAAACAGGAAGCCGGGAAATTGTTACAGAAGGAAATAGAAAAGCTGGCGTTGTTGGCTCATTCAAATCAATTTCATCAATGACTGCAAATATCTCATGTTTTGTATTCAAGTTCGGATCACAAACAAGCTTACGAGCCACCTAATCTGAAACTTTTACCGTAACGTACACACTCGGACTATCGCTCGCGCTTTGTGTGCAGTAGTAGGTACCATAGTACAATTTATTAAAATTTCGTAAGGTCTTGGTCTTCAGAATGAAATATTAAGCAACATGACTTGGGCTGTATCGTCATGCAATGTCAAGTTAATGAGAGTTCTGCTTTCATTTGGAAATTCTTGTACTGGTGGATAAGCATTTTAATGAATACTTTCTTGTTTGGTATCTTCCAGCTGTTTCAGTTGGCTGTTCCAGCACACAAGTACACGGCCTACCAGATGTAAAGCGGTTTCCGTAGCCTATGAACTCTGACAATACCATCACTTGCAGAATGTCAACACTGTTGCTAACACAGTAACTACTTGGGAGCTTACTGGTGACCTTACACACTCGCAGGTACACAACAACATTCCAAGGAGTTGTTATGTGGCTGCGGTTGCTGTGAGGTAATGGTAAAGTCCAGACTGATTTGATGCGCTCTACCTCTCTCTAAAATACCCAGTACAAGACAAACCGACATGTTCATGAAGACAAATATTTTTTATGTTTGGGAATGCACGGTAATGCAATGAACTGCACGGTAGGGACAAAAATTGTGACGATTCCAAACAAATGTAGCCATTTTTACGGAATAAAAAGATTTTGACTTTGACTTTGACTTTGAATAGAACCCACGCATGTTGGTGTCAGACTAACTTTTTCTGTGATCGATGTGGGGCACAGTCAATTTTCTTTACAGTTTGGGGCTCTTTAGTTTATTTGCGGCATGCAGGATGGAAACGGTTGTCGAGTGTGATGGAGAGTATAATGATATTTCTTTTTTTGTACAAAGTCGGTAGGCATACAAGCCCACCTGATGTAAAGCAATTACCGTAGCCTATGAACGCTTGTAATATTTTAAGTATCACTCGCGCGATGCCTACTCTGCTGCTTCCACAGTTACTCCTTAGGAGCTTACTGGTGACCTCGCTCACACGGAGGAACACAACAACTCTCAAGAGAGTTGTTATTTGGCTGCGGTTTTCTGTGAGGTGGAGGTACTTGCACAGACGAGCTACTTTGATGCACCCTATTTCTCTTAAAAATAGCGGTAGCTTACGAACGCTTGCAATATATTAAGTATAGATCATGAATAACTAGCCGTGAATACAGTGCCTAAAAAACTTATTGGTAACTTCACACTCTAGCAGGAACTCGAGTTCGAGTGAAGTTACCAATAAGTTTTCTTAGGGTCTAGTTTTCTGTGAGGTTTAGTTACTTCCCCAGTGGGGCTGCTTTGATGCGTCCTACCTCTCTTAAACGCGGACCACAGCTGCTGAGGTAGAGACAACCGGATCAGCCATGGTAGCGACAGCAACGGTAGCGGCTGGGTGCCGGCGCTAGCTCACCTAAGCTAATCGGTGTCGGAAACACACAGAGCAGGTTAGACCAAATTTGAATTTATATATCTTCACGCCAGGTCCTTTGCTGGATAGGCAGAGAGAACCTAGCGCCATGAGACACTTATACGAGTATCATTGCATTAATTTGTAAAACGCGTGTTAGCTTACTGACTACGGAGTGAATGAAGGAGACAAGTTCCGGCGGCACTAAGCGGCTTTTTCGAAGTGCCGAAGTCATCGCATTCGTTTGAATGCATTTTGCGAATATAGCCATTATCACGATGAGTGCGGGCTAGGCTTATCGGTAGATCAAAGCGCAGCACATGAAAGGAACTAAATACGCAGTCATTAGTGGATGCACTAATGAGTGCTGCTGGGAATATTGCGAAATGCATTGTTGATAACTTTCACTGATGTACCACATTCCGTATAAACACCGTCATTTGAGCATATTAAAGTCAAATACCAATATTAGTTATAATGGCATGTAATTATGTATAACATAGATAACTGTCAAATATTAAAGGTATACTTAGCAGTTTAATTGAACTTATATTAATGGTCTAACTACAGGTCCAATAGCGCTACTCCATTAAAAAAAATGTGATACACTAAATACACAGTTAAGAGACAGGCCCACCACTCATTCCCACCACTGTGTCTCCGGTGTACCCAGAATTAAATACACAATTAATGAAAAGCATAATGTAAAGATTTTTTATAACTCAAATGTAATTAATGTAACTTATAAATGTTGTAGATTACTTTTGCTAGTCCTTTCTATTGAGGGTCAAGGTGAGGCATTGGCTGTCAGCCTAGATATGGCAAAGGCATTCGATCGGGTCTGGCATTGGAGTCTTCTATCGAAGTTACCTTCGAACTGGCTGCCCGAGGGTTTGTGCAAATGTGTTGCCAGCTTCTTATCCAGCAGGTGCATAAAAGCGGTGGGAGATGGTAGTTGCTCCTATAGCATGGATATCATTATTATTTTATCAGTATTGCCTCCGACGCTGTTTCTGGTCCATGTCAATGAGATGTTGTCATACATTGTTATACGAGCGATAGTTCCAGGGAAACTTACTATACAGACCGTGCTAGCATCCCTTGTTTCCTAGTGGAGGAAAGCCGCGTTAAACTTGTGTCAAAAATAGAATGTACTTTGAGTAAAGTATCTGACGGGGGACGATTGAACTTGGTTCAATTCAACCCTACCAAGACGCAAGTCTGCGCGTTCACCGAAGAAAACTCCTTTTGCTGTAGTCACCATTGCCAAGAGTATTGAGATTAGTATTGTGTTAGGTTTTCGCGATTGTTATACATTGAATTAAACAATTTTTAACGGAAGTATCTCGTGTTTTATTTATTTTGTTGAACCTGACGTTTCGAATGCTTTGCAGCGTCCGTGGTCGCAGGAAGACTCTTCAGTTCTCTCAGGAAGTATTGGGATTCTCGGTGTCGAGATCTCCAGCGATGTTCAGTACAGCAATCACCTGGAAGAGAAGATGGATAGATAGTAAATATATCATAAGTTATAATAAGTAAAAGAGTACAGGTAGCCTTGAGCTGGTAACGCTAGTAGGAAGAAGTCTACTATACTCCTTATAATACTAGGGGCACACTAAAAGTTTTGCACTTCTAGCTAATCGGAACTATTTGAATTTCGAATGTTATATGTTTTGAAACGTTGCAACCTACTTAGTAATAAAAAAAACAATTGGCGGGAAATCATTTGTCAATTGTTTTTTATCACACATCAAAGTTCTACGTACGCAACGAAAATGGAATTGAGTCGAAAAGATTTTAGAGCGATGATTTTTTATGATTTTAAAAGTTCTCTCTCTCCGCAAGACTGTGCTGCTCGTCTTCAAAATGCTTTTGGGAGAGAAGCACCTTCTTTGAGCACCGTGAGGCGATGGTTTGCTGAATTTGACAGAGGTCGAGTTTCTTTACATGACGAATTTCGTGAAGGGCGGCCTTCAACTGCCGTCAACGTAAATAATGTGGCTACTGTTAAGCGGCTAATTGAAGAAAACCCGCGGATTACCTATGAGACAATTCGGGAACTATTGGGGATTGGTATGAGCCAAATTCAGAAAATTTTACACGAAGAATTGAAAGTTCGGAAACTTTGTTGTCGTTGGATCCCTCATGAACTGACAGCGGAGCAGAAGCGGGCTCGCGTGGAATGGTGCTCACAGATGCTACTGAGGTACGACCACGGACATTCTAATGCTGTTTATGACATTGTCACAGGAGATGAAACGTGGATTTATTGTTTTGAACCCGAAAAAAACAGCAATCTTGTGAATGGGTGTTTGAAAATGAGAACAGGCCAACAAAAGTGAGGCAGGCGAGAAACGTTGGTAAAAAAATGATCGCGTTTTTTTTCTCAGCTACGGGTCCCATCTGCACAATTCCACTTGAAGATCAAAAGAGTGTTAATGCCGAGTGGTATTCTACCATTTGTTTACCCAGGGTGTTAGAAAAAGTTCGCGAAAGACGACCAAACAGCCGCATTCTCCTACATCATGACAACGCTTCTTCACACATGGCCAACAAAACAAAGTCATTTTTAACTTCCGAAAAAGTACAACTCGTTACCCATCCTGCGCATAGTCCCGACCTAGCACCCTGTGATTTCTGTATTTTCCCCAAAATCAAAGATTTGATGAGTGGTTTCACTTTTACCAACTCCGAAGAGGCAGTGATAGCGTTCAATCAGCACGTAGAAAACATGACTTCAGATCTGTGGTCCTCCTGTTTTAAAAAATGTTTCGATCGCATGAAAAAATGTTTGAAATGTAAAGGAGAGTATTTTGAAAAGCAAGCAAGTATATGTTGTACGCCTCTGAATTATTGTTTACATTCTTTATATCGGCTGCCTGAATGCACTTCAAATTGTTTAATGGTCAGCTCGCTGATCTAGCTGGTCATTTAAACAGTTTGAAGTGCAGTGGTTAGTAATGCTGCTTTGACACCAACGCTAGTGGGTTTTATCAGGTTTTATCCCTACAGAGAACAAACATTTGTGTGCATGAACATGTCTGTTTGTTTTGGTGCTTTTAAGAGACGTAGGGCGCATCATACCAGCCCGTCTGGGGAAGTATCTCCACCTCACAGAAAACTGAAGAAGAAGGTTGTAGTGTTGCACATGAGTGAGTTGTGGTGTGGTAGTGGTGGCGCTAGTGATACTTAATGTATTGCTAGCATTTTTTTTATACAACATCGGGAGGCATTCAAGCATACGGCCCACCAGATGTAAAGCAGTTACCGTAGCCTATTAACACTTGTAATATATTAAGTATCACTCGCGCGGTGCCTCCTCTGCTACTTACACAGCAAATCCTTAGGAGCTTACTGGTGACCTCACTCAGGAACACAACAACCCTCTACTGAGTTGTTATTTGGCTGCGGTTTTCTGTGAGGTGGAGGTACTTCCCCAGATGGGCTGCTTTGATGTGCCCTACCTCTCTTCAAATATCCAGACCAAGACAAGCAGACATGTTCATGCACACAAATGTTTGTCTTGTGTGAGAATCGAACTCACGACCGTTGGTGTCAAAGTCGCGTCGTTCACGACTGAGCCACCGAGCTCGTCAAAGCATATAGCATTCATAGGTTATGGTAACAGTTTTACATCACGTGCCTTGTATGCTTGCATACCTCACTGACATTGTATTAAAAAAAAAGTTAGTAATTCAGCAGTATGTAACACTTTAAGTACTACTTACTACTTGTACTTTAATCTATACGTTTCCAGTTGCACGAAGGTTAAGCGATGAACTAACAAGTACAATGCAGATTCATAAATCTGACGACGAGACGAGTTTATTTCTTGTTTCTGAAAAGTTGTTTTAATGTGATGCCTTTTTAGATCTTTGGGTCAGTATACTGTGCCAAAAGACATTAGAGACATTAATATTTTTTTATACTACTTCGGGTGAAATATTTTGTGCTAACATAGCAACTTCTCATTAGTTTCCTGCTTACCTTACTCACTCGCAGGAACACAACAACTACCCAGGGAATCGCTATTGGTCCGTAGTTTTCTGTTAGGTTAGAGATAATTCTCCAGTAGAGCGGATTCTCATTAAGGATAAGTGTCTACTATGACCACTAGTACGAGTATTATGGTTACAATTTTAGTAGTACGGTTGTAGTTGAAAAATTAATTCGTCAAGAGCATGTCGGTGTTGGGCCCTGCTCGGTGATTGGTTCCATAGCCATTACTACATTAAATCTATTACATGTGTTGTAAAAATATTAGTTATTGTTTGTAAACATGATGTAAAGATTTTGTAACCTAATATACAAACTATTCGGAAAAATATGTTTTTCCCAAAGTTTTACGTAATTGACTCGGGTAAACGAATTTTGAATTTGATATAAATATCAAACATTTCATAGTTATTTTTTGGAAGCAGTCTTACAAACGTCTTGATATTTTTCATTCCTCTTTTTAACGATATTCGGCTGTCGCTCAGGTTATATTCAATTACTATTCTCCTTTTTACATTGTTCAGCCTATATTACATATAGTAGTCGTATTTGGTTATCTAAAAAGTAAGCTGAATGCACCATATTTATATTTACAAAACCTGCGAAGAAAATTGTATAAGTTGGCTACAATTTTCTTCACAGGTTGTGTAATGCTTTCTTTATATCCCAGTTATTTATTAATTTCTCAAACTTAGCAGACTCTACTATAAAGCTTTTATATGTTTTATAATGAATCAACCTACATATTTAGAACTTTCATGTATATTCTATCAAATGAAATTTAAAATTTTGCATTCGCAAATTAAATTCAAAAAAATAAAAATAAAAATATAGAAAATTTAAACTATGACTAATCCGCAATAGAATTGATACAAATTTAACACTGAATGCGGTTGTAATTGCTAAGTTAATTTCATTCACATTCTTAGTTGATTCTTCGAATAACGCAAATTTTCCTCATCATCTAAGGAAATAGAAAAAGAGGAAATCTCGTCTATAAACAATTCATATTAAAAAAAAATAACACTGCAAATGTTTTAAAGCTTATGATTTAATGTCTTGAAAAATTAAAAAGAAGTAACATCGATTTCTAAGAGTATATTGAGACCGGAGCAGCAACGGTGGTGGGTGCATGCAGTGCATGTTTCAGATGACGGTCATTTGAAGAGACGAATGCAGCAGCCGAGGCAGAGACGACCGTTGCAGCCATTGCAGCAGCGACGGCATGCATCTACAAACGATAGTACGTGGATGCTGTCTGGCACTAGTTCACATGAACTAATCCTTAGCATCGAAGACCGCGCGAAATGGAAGATTAAAAGCCGGAAAGGAGACCCTGGGCTCCGAAGCGAAAGCGTAGGACGCGACCAGGATTAACCCTCGGATGATGATGAGTAATCCATAGCGGAAACACACAAAGTAGTTTAGATCAAATTGCCTATAATTTCTCCAAAATAACGTGTGAATCTATTATAAATAAAGATTAAAATTCTTTATTTGCCATTGGGCCCTCTCGAGCACTTAGACACGTCTCATATTTTTTGAAGTACAACTTATTTTATCTTATTCTCTTATTTTGCTATTTTTCTTTTTTAATCTGATTTTAACTATTTAAACGATGTAACGTAACTATTATTATCTGTTTAAAGTACTAACTGTACTTGAAAGATTATTGATCGAAGAGGTTTTGCGCATCAAAGCGGCCCGTCTGAGGAAGTACTTATACTTCAAAGAAAACCGTAGAAAAAAAATCGGCCAAGTGCGAGTCGGACTCGCACACGAAGGGTTCCGTACCACTATCTATAAAAACAGCAAAAAAAATCGCGTTTGTTGCATGGGAGCCCCCCTTAGATATTTGTTTTATTTTAATTTAATTATTTATTCTTAAAGTGAATATATAACTAAATATTCTGTGAATATTTCAAGCGTCTACCTGTTGCCGTTATCAATATCGAGCAAAAACGAGCAAAAAAATCACGTTTGTTGTATAGGAGCCCCCTTAAATATTTATGTTATTCTATTTTTTAGTATTTGTTGTTATAGCGGCAACAGAAATACATCATCTGTGAAAATTTCAACTGTCTAACTATCACGGTTCGTGAGATACATCCCGGTGACAGACGGACGGACGGACAGCGAAGTCTCAGTAATAGGGTTCCGTTTTACCCTTTGGGTACGGAACCCTAATAAAAACTACCTATAAGGTTTTTGTATTTCTGCGTAAGTAAGGTCAACAGTAAGCTCCTACGGAGTTGCTGTGTTAGCAGCAGGGGTGGCATAGCGCGAGTGATACTTAACGTATTGCAAATGTTTATAGGCTACGATAACCGCCTTTTGCTTGTATGCTCCAGATGTGTTATAAAAAATCGGCCAAGTGCGAGTCGAACTCGCACACCAAGGGTTCCGTACCATTATCTATAAAAACAGCAAAAAAAATCGGCCAAGTGCGAGTCGGACTCGCGCACGAAGGGTTCCGTACCATTATCTATAAAAACGGCAAAAAAATCACGTTTGTTGTATGGGAGCCCCCTTAAATATTTATTTTATTCTATTTTTTAGTATTTGTTGTTATAGCGGCAACAGAAATACATCATCTGTGAAAATTTCAACTGTCTAACTATCACCGTTCATGAGATACAGCCTGGTGACAGACGGACGGACGGACGGACGGACGGACGGACGGACGGACGGACGGACGGACAGCGGAGCCTCAGTAATAGGGTTCCGTTTTACCCTTTGGGTACGGAACCCTAAAAATCACGTTTGTTGTATGGGAGCCCCCTTAAATATTTATTTTATTCTATTTTTTAGTATTTGTTGTTATAGCGGCAACAGAAATACATCGTCTGTGAAAATTTCAATAGTCTAACTATCACGGTTCATGAGATACAGCCTGGTGACAGACGGACGGACGGACGGACGGACAGCGGAGCCTCAGTAATAGGGTTCCGTTTTACCCTTTGGGTACGGAACCCTAAAAAAAAGAAAACCAGTTGAGAATGCGCAAGCTTGCATTGCCAAAGGAACACCTGGCTCGTCAATTATATAACAGTACATTTTTTTTTTGTCGGACATTTTGACCATGTTCCTTAAGAGATAGAAGAGATAGGAACGGTGTACCTGAACAGTCCTATTCTACTTTTTTATGCTGAATCCGAATCTGAAGTCAAAATTCGAATATTCGATAAAAAGCAACAGACAAACACACAGACAAACGCACAGACAAACATATAGATTTCATATAGGAACGGTGTTGCTGAACAATTTCTTACTGCACTCGTGTTTGTAGAACTGTCACTTGTTTCTTAGTCCAGCTCAAAGACATTATCCGTTCCAAGCAACAACCTACTATAGGTTGTTGCTTGGAATTGTTATTGTTACTTGTTTATTTCATGTGTAGAATCTCCTTTCCAAATCCACCTATATCAATAGTTAACAGCTTGTATTTTTATCGCAACGTTATGCCATATCGATAATTCGTTATCCATATTTTTATATTCACCTCCACTTGCACAAAGATGGGTTGATATACCGCTCCAGGCCACATAGCTGAGAACGTACGTTAATAATAAATTAGATAAGCCAATGCCCGCTAGGTAAGTGGGGGGTATATGCTAGTGAGGTTTATATCAGATATCTTGTAGCGGCTAGGGATGGGCAATTTCTTTTCGATATAAAGTCCATTTGAATTTGAAAACTATCTATCTATCTATAATTTCACGCCAAATCCCTTGCGGGGTAGGCAGAGAGGACCGAGCGCCACGTGACTCGGTCCTTACATACGTCACTCGCTTCTTTAACATTAATTGCTCTTCTCATGCACTCTCGCAGGTTTCTAGACATCAGCTTCTGATAGAACACGACCAATTTGGTCATAGTAGGTAAGTTTTAGCCTTGCTTGGCTCCTACATCCTTCCACTTTTGCATTGTATACCTGCTTCGTCATTCTTTCACCCTGCATTCGTTCTACATGACCGAACCAACGGAGCATGCCTCTTCTTATTTTAACACCTATGCTCTCTTTCAGACCAACTCTGTTTCTAACCTCACCATCAGAATTTGAAAACTGATTTTTTACCTTACTTACCTACTAGATGATGCGCAGCAAAGGATAGTGTTGAGGAGCTCTTGGGTGCAGTGGTTATAAACGTTTACAACGACTTAGTTTTTTTTTTTTGATTTTCGCCCAAGAAAATTGAAGACACACAAAAGGACCAACCCACACCCGGGTGTGCATTGGTCATTCTTCCGTGAGGGGCACCCTCCGGAAAAAGGAAATGAAATCGAGGAGGTGAAATCTTTCAAAGATACCATTTCGTGAGAACGAACTGGTTATGTCAGATTTCCACTGACTAAAACACCCCCTGGGACTGCCTTTAGCCGGGAAGGCTATAAAGGCTTCATCTGAAGCGATCACCCCAGGGGAACGGGGTGACGCAAGCGTCACTCTAATAAGAGCATACGCTTAGAGAAGAGTCGACTTCCTCCTGAGGACGCCGACTCTGGACCCTATAAGCGACTAACCGAGCGACCAGAAGGGTGCTCACATGGTGGAGGATTTTACAACGACGCTCGTGGGTTGAATTTATAGGACAAACATGTGCATGATCATGTCTGTTTGTAATGGTCTGTCAGTTTTTAAGAGAAGTAGGGCGTGTCAAAGTAGCTCTACTGGGGAAGGAACTCCACCTCACAGAAAACCGCTGACAAATAACAACTCCATGGAAAGTTTTTGTATTCTTTCGTAAGAATGAGGTCACTTGAAAGCTCATAAGGAGTTACTGTGTTAGCAGCAGAGGCGACATCGCGCGAGTGATACGTAACGTATTACAAGCGTTTATAGGTTACGGTAACCGCATTACATCAGGCGGGCAATATACATTTGTATAGCTGCCGACCTTATATAAAAAAATATACCTTAAATTACATGTGCATTGCTGACCTTGTACAACCTCTTCGCACCTTTTAAAAATGAGCCTCATGCAATGATATTGTATTTAAAGATAACGTATATTCATACTGCGCGTCGTTTTGATATTGTTCCACTACGACATTATAGTACTTACTTACTTATGAAGGGGATAGATAATACGGAACGCATGATATAGAGAGAGATAGCTATCTGTCAAGAGTTGCGCTTGAAATACGTCAGCGCATCATAGAATAGCGCATATTAGACCAATTGGGTTAATTTCATTGCCTCAGTTTTTGCGCGCTAGTACGACATCTACCTCTTTTTAATACAATATCATTGGCCTCATGCTGTAATCTATTGGTCAAAACTCGCCATAAAGTTGATGTACAACTTAAGTGTTTACGGAAGCAAAACTCAACTCAAAACTCAATATAGACAAGTCGCTCAATTTTCCTTTGCAGAATAACAACGGATGATGCGTCTGTAAGGCTACGGATACAATAGGTATCCTGGATGCTTTTCCGATGTATTCCTAATAATAATATATGTATACGTGTAGTAGAAACGACATTAGGGACGACATAAAGCCCTGTAGAACGCCATCATTGATATCGTTGCTTTCCACTAGGTCTCAATTCCATACGTTAGCGTTAGGTTCGACACCGCATTAGGTACATCGAGCTTTATTTTCTAACTTAGGTTGTACAACACTTCATACACACTATCCCCTATAATCACTTATCCATCAAGTCGGTGGTGTACACAATCTTATTCACGTTTTTTTAAATAGTATGGGTTTGCGCTTGGTGGGACCCACCTCACCTGATGGTAAGCGATGATGACCTACGATGGAGCGCGCTTACCCAGAATGTTGCCATTCACCACTGACTTGAAGGGACCCAGGTTGTATTTCTCAGGGAACACCGATGCGGGCAGCGGTCAGTGATAAGGAGTGGAACGTCCGTTCCACTCCTTATCCTCCTCCACTCCACTTGTCGACTCTTTTGAGCGGCTCGGTCCGTTTCAGAATTCACTTTGGTGAGTGCACACGCACTCACCAAAGTGAATTCTGTAAAATATCGACAAGCAAGCCAACCGACGTCGGTGCTCCAGACTTAGGCTTCGTTAGTGTTCGTTCACCTATCAATCTCATCACGAGCCGCTCAAAAGAGTCGGGGGCAGCTAACTTATACTTAGCAGATCCATCCCACGGATGGTTACAGTACATGCAAGGTCGAATTTAAGCTTGGTATAATTTGAGAAGCTGTTCCGATGTGAAGTACCGCCTCACCAGAGGATTCCAAGTTTTTTAACTGCAGTTGCTGCTCTCGCCTCAATGGAGCGATTGAAATTGAGACTGGATGTTAAATCAAGCGAGGGAAGCTTGCTGATTAGGCCAGCGTGCCAGATCCTATCGAAAGCCTTCTTGACATCTGATTTGTGTCTCCGTAAGGAACATCCAATGAGGCCTTTCATTCGCAAGGTGGTGGTGGACTCCAACGAGATTTGAGTGTAGACCACGGATGTTCGAATTGTGCACTCCCGCTACTCTCCAGAATCAGAACCCCTGCGCCAGAACACCGTGATGCTGAGGCCGATCGATAACAGCAGCGCGACTGTTCAGACCCGTCCCTCCTGAGGGCTACATTAAACATCGTGGCGGAAGACGGCTAGGCCACTTGGCGACACGGCTTTGCTTGATGGGTGGTGCTCAGCCATGGATGAAGTCTACCACCGCATGAAAGTCGCTGCCTTTAGCGCTACTCAGAGGCCACGTGTAGGGTGTCTAACAGCCTACGGACGCGGAAGCGAATTGACCTCCAAAATTAATAATCTTCCTATATCATTAACCATAGGGCTTGGTTTTATCGTGGTTTCCTCTTTTTGAATATTTTCATTATTCTTTTTTTTTTTTTTTTTTATATTAGTTCAGCATAGTGGCCCCTCTTTGCCTGATGGTAAGCGAAAGAGGAGCCCAAATCGCAACTGCAACTGACAGCATACTACATCCCGCATCCTGTCAGTTGACGCTGCCATGCTGACCCGCAAAATGCTTCTTCACGCTTCGTTTGAAGGATCCCATATTGTAGGAATTCTTAATCTTCTTAAATATTTTTATAATCTCATAATATACATTTTATTTAGCAACTATTTTTTTTATAATCTTGGTTCTTTTGCATTCAGTTCAAATGATAATTCTGCTAGTAACACGGTATAGTTTGCATAGAAAAGATAATTCACCACTATGTTATTTCTGCAGATCTTTCTCCAAATAGAGGATGAACAGCCGAGCTGACAGCACGCAGTCCTGCTTGACACCAATATTGACACTAAACTAGGGAGAATGACGTCTACCCATACACTACATGTGTACATTTCTTATAAGTGCCTACACAGCACGGAGCATCCTGCTCGGTCAATTCTTCGCACAAAACCGTAAGAAAACCCAGAAAACCGTAGCCATAACTTTGCCTGCTGATGGAACCATCTTGGCCTTCTTCGGAGTACTGCTACCAGCTTTCATACACTGCTTGGATTGTTGTTTTGCCACTCGTGTGTAAAAATCAATCCATGTTTTATCTACAGTGATGAAGCGGCGTAAAAACTCATCTGGGTTTCGTTCAAACTGCCGCAAATTAGCCTGGGAAAGTGTCACTCGTTCACGTTTTTTTGTCAATTATCAACAAACGCGGCTCACATCGTGGCGAAAGCCTTTTCATATGCAAATGATCAAGCAATATGTTCGAAACTCAATATATTTACAGTGATGGCTATCTCTCTCAACTTCACTCGTCGATCATCTAATACCATATCGTGGTTTTTGTGCTCATTTCAGGAGTGGTTACCTCAATTGGACGTCCTGAGCGAGGAGCGCCTTCCATGTTTGTTTTACTACAACGAAACTTAGTAAACCACCTGTGAATCATCTTAAGTGACGGACAAGATTCACCATAATACTTATCATGAGTTTTTTTTTCGTTTCCGTGCTTGATTTAATGTAATATTAACAGTGTAACATTTTGACATTTTTATTTAGTATTTCAGTCTAAGAATATTGTACGCCAAAACGGCAAGTTGTAGCGTTTTAATTATTAAATTTAACATCATATTATGTAAACTACCTATAACTATGCAATAAATGAGTTTGAGTTTGAGTTTGATGGTTTTTTAAGAAAAAAGTTATGTTTTATCAAAACTCTAAATTCAGTTTCTTCCATTTTAATGGCGAAAGAACCATTTGTCCGGTCTAAGCGACGGACAAAGCAATACTAATTCACATATTTATATGAAATATGTATGTATATATGCTATAACTTGTATACTAGTATTACAGCTTCATTCATTTTTACCTGACTTATCTGCCCTCGTAAATACTCCCATATAAAAAGGATTGTATATACCTTGTAAGTAGAATTCCATAAGGTATTTCAATGTTTTTTGTTGCTCGACATTATTTCGCTAAGTATATAGCACACCTTTTACAATATATGTTCAAGTAAAAAAAATAGTGCGTGGAGTCCCTCCGCGCGGAAGAAGTGAAACTTCACACTGTTTACTTTGCTATAATATTGAACGCTACTCGTTGCTAACGTATAGTTGCCACGCATTCACTCTCGCTCTGTCTCTTTCTATTCCCCCTCCATGGTAGCGTTAAACGTTTAACGCAACCTTGTTGGAAGTCGCATTAGAAATTTCACTTCAAAAACCTCTAACGGTTTACGATTACTGGATAATAGTAACTGTTTTACAGTTCACTTACAAAAAAATATGTTTTTAAAGCATGCCGACCTCTTACGGGGTTTTTCACAATTTTGCATGTTAAGTCTTTAAACTAAATTAGTAATGGCGTTTAATCTTCTGCAGTTAAAAATCATAATTCAATGAACGTCTATGCTTCGTAGCCGTTACAATAATGAATTATTGGCAGATTGTCAGCCTTAATAAATCAGCTGAACCGTATCTATCCAGCATCCTGCTTGAAGAGATGGAAATGGATGGATGGAAAACTTCATGAAAATCTATATATATAAAAGGAGAAGCTGACTGACTGACATATCAACGCAGGGCCTAAACTATAAGGGTTAGAAACTTCAAATTTTGCACAGGGGTTCCTTTTATAACGGAGGGGAGCACTAAGAAAGGATTTTTGGAAATTCATCCCCTAAGGGGGTAAAACGGGGGTGCAAATTTAGTATGAAACTTTGCCGTTTTTGAAGTTATTAGAATGAAATTCAGCATGAAGGTTCTCTACTGATAGGCATGAAACATGAGTAAAATATTTTTTTCAAAATTTATCCCTTAGGGGGTTAAACGGGGGCGCAAAGTTAGTATGAAACTTAGCCGTTTTTGAAGTTATTCGAATGAAATTCAGCATGAAGGTTCTTTATCCAAAGGCATGAAACACGAGTAAAATATTTTTCTCAAAAATCATCTATATCTATATATATAAAAGGAGAAGCTGACTGACTGACATATCAACGCAGGGCCTAAACTATAAGGGTTAGAAACTTGAAATTTTGCACAGGGGTTCCTTTTATAACGGAGGGGAGCACTAAGAAAGGATTTTTGGAAATTCATCCCTTAAGGGGGTAAAACAGGGGTGCAAATTTAGTATAAAACTTTGCCGTTTTTGAAGTTATTCGAATGAAATTCAGCATGAAGGTTCTCTACTGATAGGCATGAAACATGAGTAAAATATTTTTTTCAAAATTCATCCCTTAGGGGGTTAAACGAGGGCGCAAAGTTAGTATGAAACTTTGCCGTTTTTGAAGTTATTCGAATGAAATTCAGCATGAAGGTTCTTTATTGAAAGGCATGAAACACGAGTAAAATATTTTTCTCAAAAATCAACCCTTAAGGGCGGTAAAACGGGGATGCAATGTTAGTATGAAACTTAGCCGTTTTTGAAGTTATTCGAATGAAATTCAGCATGAAGGTTCTTTATTGAAAGGCATGAAACACGAGTAAAATATTTTTCTCAAAAATCATCTATATCTATATATATAAAAGGAGAAGCTGACTGACTGACATATCAACGCAGGGCCTAAACTATAAGGGTTAAAAACTTAAAATTTTGCACAGGGGTTCCTTTTATAACGGAGGGGAGCACTAAGAAAGAATTTTTGGAAATTCATCCCCTAAGGGGGTAAAACGGGGGTGCAAATTTAGTATGAAACTTTGCCGTTTTTGAAGTTATTCGAATGAAATTCAGCATGAAGGTTCTCTACTGATAGGCATGAAACATGAGTAAAATATTTTTTTTCAAAATTCATCCCTTAGGGGGTTAAACGGGGGCGCAAAGTTAATATGAAACTTTGCCGTTTTTGAAGTTATTCGAATGAAATTCAGCATGAAGGTTCTTTATTCAAAGGCATGAAACACGAGTAAAATATTTTTCTCAAAAATCATCCCTCAAGGGCGGTAAAACGGGGATGCAAAGTTTAAGGGGAAATATCTTCCCCTTCGGGGGACTTTGCAATTATATTTTTATTATTTTCATGGAATACTTATTTTTTGTAACATAAAATAACTACCTACGCATTTTTTATGTAATATAAATAAAATACATATACGTTGCCTCCTGTAAAGGTCAATAGATGGTGCTGTACGAAAATTGAATCGCTCTATGGTTGCATCTACGACCCTGAACTTTGTTTTTTTTTAAACATAAACAATTTCATGTCTACAGAGAAATAAAGGCTACAAAAAGCCCAAATCTCATGCGTGCGAAGCCGCGGGCTTCTGCTAGTATATATATATGAATCTAACAAAATAATTTATATTTGCACATGTTTAGTTTCCCAGTTTAACAGAGTAGAGGAAATGGAACCTTTATGACAACGTCTATTATTTTATAATCTATCTTCGTGCTGGTTTTGACGCGATTCCATTAAGCTGTTTAGTTTACATTCAGGCGTTATTTTACTTAAGTCAAATTTACATGCAATTTGATCTAACCTGCTTTGTGTTTCCGCCACTAATTAGTTCATGAAATTAGTTCTAGGTGCATGCTGTCTCTGCGATGGTTACACTGATCGTCTCTGCTTCGACTGCTGCGGTCGTATCCGCTATTCTCCGAAAAAAACCGCATGCATGCAGTGTAAAGTTGCTTACATAGCCTATATGTTCATAGGCCACTGTAACAAATGTACCTCCGGTGATTCGTATGCTTGCATACATCCCTACGTTATACATAAAAAAAAATATATGCTGAAGTGTGATTTTACTGTATCGTAAAGGTTGTATCGGACACATGAGTTTATTTTTTTGTAGAGACATCAAACCTAAATCTTACGGAAACATACCCCATATCAACATATACTCGTACTTACCGCACTGCTGGGGTACATAAAATATTTCATCAACACTTTTTGAGATACGGCGAGATGAAACTAGAAAGTTGATGGGTTATCTACATATGCAAATATCAATTGCCTTAGTCACATTAAAATGGAATATGGCGAGAAAATCTAATATTTTATTAGTTGGAATGTTCAACACATTACCGGGGAAGTTTAGAAAGAAAATATCTATCTATCTATAGCTTCACGCCAAACCCCTTGCGGGGTAGGCAAAGAGAACCGAGCGCCGTAAGACGCGGTCCTTTCACACTTACACACAGAAAGAAAATAAATGCGGGCAGAGTCAGCAGTATCAACTAGTTTTTTGAAATTTCAATTTACAGCCTATCACTCATTCATGACGTTATAGTGAAATAAATCCATTTATACGTATGCCTTAGTTTGCATGTTATCTGACAGTCACAGACAAATAGGCGGAATAACCCTACAATAGGCCTTTCGTTAAATCCTTTTGGAACGAAAATTGAAAGCGTTAGCGAAGCTTTCTATTTTCATTCTAAATACGACGTTATGAACGTTACTCTTTGCTATCAACTATGTATAAATTTACATTAAATATTACTCACGCGATGCCACCTCTGCCGCTAACGCAGTGATTCTCCAGGGGCTTACTGTTAAGCTCACTTAAACAGCCCGAACACAACAACCCTCCAGGGATGTGTTATTTGGCTGTGGTTTTCTATGAGGTGGGGGTACACTTTTCAAAACGGGCTGCTTTGATGGGCTTTACCTTTCTTAAAAACACCCAGATCATGACAAACAGATGTGTTCATGCACACAAATATTTGTCCTGTTTAGGAACGAAACCCACGAGCGTTGGAATAGAACTAACATTACTAACCACTACTGCGCCACAGTTATATAATTAACTGAATCATACTCGCATTAACAATAATAATATATAATAATAGTAATCTATAAAATAGAACAACAAAAATATACTCTAATACAAAAATATACTCGAATATGCTACATTAGTAGGCATGTCCGTTCCCGTTCATTCAGTCACATTCAATCTTTCGACAACGCATAACTATTTGATCTCATTGCAGCGTCCGTGGTCGCAGGAAAGTCTTTCCTGCGACCACGGACGCTGCAAAGCGTTCGAAACGTCAGGTTTCAACAAAATAAATAAAACACGCGATACTTCCGTTAAAAATAGTTTAATTTCAATAAATATCAATATCTTCGTCAAATCCTTAGGCTTAGGTAGCGGACCCCGTCAATCCTAATGGATTAGGAAACGGTATAACGCTAAGAAAAACAAGACTTTAGATAAGCAATTTATCTATCTATCTATAGCTTCACGCCAAATCCCTTGCGGGGTAGGCAGAGAGAACCGAGCGCCACGTGACTCGATCCTTACATATCTCACTCGCTTCTTCTCACGCACGCTCGCCGGTTTCTAGGGCTCCTGACATCACCTTCTGATAGAACACGACCAATTTGGTCATGGTAGATAAGTCTTGGCCTTCCCCGGCTTCTATATCCTTCCACTTTTGCATTGTATATCTGCTTCGTCATTCTTTCATCTTGCATTCTTTCTACATGCCCGAATTCTTATTTTAACACCGACGCTCTCTTTCAGACCAACTCTATTTCTAACATCATCATTGCGAATACGGTCTACAAGCCTTACGCCACAAATTTTGCGCAGCGCTCGCATTTCAACCGCGTTTATTCTACTTTCATGCTCTTTCTGCCATACCCAGCTCTCGCTTCCATAAGTTAGCGTTGGGATTCTCTGCAGACAACTATCGAGATACAGGATAAACAGCCTAGCAGATAGCATGCAACCCTGTAATAAGATAAGCAATTTATATATATACCTAAATAACATAAACATTACCAAGCGAATTTTAGTCTCCATATACTATCTGTATTTATCGCTTGCTCTACGGTAAAGGAAAATATCTTGAGGGAAACCGCACATCGCAATTATATTTTTAAGGACCTTTGACCATATTTAAGTAAAGGTTTTTCCCTATATATATATGTATATAATATACGTCAGATATTCATAACTCAAGGGTAATTGCCACCAGTTCAGATTCAACACTTTAACCAGCAACACTATCGTTTTATTAGAAAGTTTTGACACAAATAAGGTTATCTAGGCAGGTGGAATCCCTCAACGTTTACGATCGGCATCGGAGTTGACTATGATTGTTTTTATCTACATTGCCTTACATTATTAAACTGTTACTAAATATATTATAAATATATATATATATATATATAAAAAGCATACATTTGTACATGTGAAGGAAAATGGATTATACACCAAAAGTAACAGAACTTATTTTACAATGATAATAGAAAGCTCTCAATTTTCCCAATTAAATGATTAGCTAAATCTCTTTGTCCTTAAAGAAGCGGTACCTATGTAGAAAATTAGGCAAACTATTTTCATTAAAATGCATTGGGGTGTAACGTACAAATGTATCTTTGTAGAACTTCAAAACGATATTTCTTAATTAAGAAATTTGGCATACGAACTATAATTTGGATTTAGCTTATCACAAAAACAACTAGTAAGTTTGAACGTAAAGAATAATACACTAAAAATATCACTCTTTATGGCAAAATAGCAATGGAAGTTAAAATAAAGAAACATTTTTTACGTAAATTATATTATTACGAGCTCGGTGGCTCAGTCGTGAATGACGCGACTTTGACACCAACGCTTGTGGGTTCGATTGCCACACAAGGCAAACATTTGTGTGCATGAACATGTCTGTTTGTCTTGGTCCGGATGTGTTGAGAGGTAGGGCGCATCAAAGCAGCCCGTCTGGGGAAGTACCTCCACCTCACAGAAAACCGCGGTCAAATAACAACTCCCTAGAGGGTTGTTGTGTTCCTGCGTGTAAGTGTGGTCGCCAGTAAGCTCCCAAGGAGTTGCTGTGTAAGTAGCAGAGGAGGCATCGCGCGAGTGATACTTAGCATGTTACAAGCGTTAATAGGCTACGGTACCCGTTTTACATCAGGTGAGCCTCTTGTGGATTCTCGTGCAGTTAAAGAAAAGCAGTCAAAAAAATGGAAACCACAAAGGTTCCTTACTAAAATGGTAAAAGAAAACAATTACAAACTCTTGTATCTTTTAGTGTCAATGGTTTCTGGGGTACAAAATCCTATTTTTGAAATTTTAATAATTAATTACCTTGAGTTTTAACTAGAACATATATTTAAAACATTAGAACCAATAAACCTCTTATTTGCACACAGGATGTTATTACATTCGTTTCACAAATGAATAATGTCTTATCTGAATATAATGAGTTGTTCATTTTAAATAGAACGATAGATTTTTTTGTTAAAGAATTCTTGTTAAAAAAAATGCTTTGATTCTCTACTTATAAAATTTTTCGGATCTTTTGAAACGAACTCATTTATAAACGGTACAATATATATATACAAACGGTGTTCATTACTCTTTGGTTGGTTCGAGTCTTTGTTTATCGATCGTTCCTTGCTAACCCTGGCACTAACCTAGCAACTCCTCTTCGGCCAACTATTATAGAACTGCCGTCTTCTGCAAGGTGGAAGTATATAATAGGTTAAATTGTTGATTAACAATAACGATATTTTCTCGTCAGAGCATCATTTGGATACGTATCATGATGCGACAAGCCAAGGTGATATTGATTTTAGCACAAAATAAATAGTAAACTTATAACCATATGGCTAAATCTATTCCTTTATAAGTTGGTATGAATAAAGAGAGATATTGCCTCCCTTTGTGTGATCTGCCGATTGTATAATGGGTTCTGTTCTGAAGGGTTGGTATTATGCCAATAGCCTCGTTTCATAATCGTTCGCTGGCTCGCTGACGAATTCTTCCTCAGGCACTGGAACCGCAATGTATATCCGTAAAAAAATAAAGTCGTTTTCAAATTTTAAGTAGAAATAAGTTGTGTATGTCTGTTCATCGGCTTGCTAGGACTGGTAGATCTTTTCTTGTCAATTGTATTCGATTTAATAAGTTGCATGAAACAGTTCTGTTCATTCCTGACAATGCATTCTGTATCCTGTAATAAATACTGTAACTCTCTCTCTCTCTATATTCTATTGTAATATCTAATTGACAATTTTAAAAGGGACCTATATTGGCAAGTTTCCTTCGGCATTTCTTCTTGCCAATGCCAATGGTCATTTCCAAAATGCTAATATATAATAAAAGATAAAAATAGTAACATAAGAGAATAAGATACGATAAGATTATATTTCAAAAAATGCAAGACGAGTCTAAGTGACCGCGAGGGCCCAATAGCAAATAAAGAATTTTTATGTTTTTTTTTATCTTTTTAAATGGTCGCATACTGTGCGGTTGGAACCGATAATTTTAAAATCGTAGAAAGTTTCTCTGGAGAGAGAAACTTTCTACCGAGAGCTCTTAAGTTGTGGAATAAACTACCGGCCGAAATGTTCTCTAGTGATATAGATTATATATGAGGTTCTTCAAGAAAGGCGTGAAGAGGTTTCGGCAAGTAGTTATTCCTCTGGTGTTACAATTGTTCATAGGTGACGGTAATTGTTTACAATCAAGCAGTTCGTACGTGTGTACCACCTAAGTAGTATAAATGTAGAGGTAGGGTAACTTCAAAGAAACATTTTAAATCGGTACACTGACAAATGTGCGTTCTTCACACAATATTCAGCGAAACACTCTCTCAAATCGGAACTTAAATCGGCCGCTCACTATTTGTTCATGAAAGGTAAGAAATTGGGCAAGTATGTCAAAAAGACCTAAGTACGTTAGTTTAGCTACTGTTATATATCTTCACTGTATTCATACACTATTATACCACAGATTAATGGCCATGCAATGTGAACCGAGTTAATAGGATTACAGTGCGTGGCTAGACATGCACCTTTTATATAAGGCCGACTTATGTGGCTTATCGCTAAATTGATTACCGTGCCTCACTGCGGAACAACGGAATGCTCAAAGTTTACAGTGTTATACGGTGTTATATTCGCATAGTATTTTATGCCCTATTCAACATAGTGATTTACTCACCTACCGCCAATAGTTTAGGACACGAATTTACTTATTTATAACAACCATTTTAATTGAGTAACAACTACTTCGTATTTTCAGTGTTATCTTGTTAATATATCTAATAGGATTCGCGGGATCAGCTGCCTAAGCCTAAGAATTTGACGAAGATACAGATTTAGCATGATGTGACTGCCGTCATACCTCCATATGCCAAAGGGAAAGCCATACCTTTTTTTAAAATAAGGTCACAGGGTAAAAAACTTAATGCTCACAAAATACCTATGCTTTATTTGGACATGGATTATGTTTGGTTCTTCACATTGCAGATTATAATACTTATGAATCTCAATAGCTATGATGATGTATTATAATCATTAGCCAATGCATATGTTCTGACATAGTTGATTGAGTTCTTCATAAATCGATTTTGTGTTATTTGCATCTGCTTCCCTCCATTTCACTAAATCGTTACGCATTTAATACTCAAATTGAGGTTAATAAGAAATGGTTTTATATTCACTGTCACTATTCCAGAATATTTCTTACTACCTCAACAGATTAACATTCTGAGAGTTACAGAGCCTCATTTTTTATTGAACGATTTGGATTCGATGATAGATTTCTATTTTGAAGAACCTGCTAAATCATTTGAAGTATTCGACTTTTGATGTGACAGAGACTCTCTCATGGTCACTATATAATCATTTAGATTATTGATCAATCCATAATGCCAAATGACTTGCGGGGTAGACAATGAGAACCGAGCGCCACAGGACTCGATCATTACACACCTCACTCGCTTCTTTAACATTAATTGCTCTTCTCATGCCCGGTCGCCGGTTTCTAAGGCTCCAGACATCATCTTCTAATAAAACACGATCAATTTAGTCATAGTAGGTTGGTCTTAGCCTTCCTCGACTCCTACATCCTACTTTAGCGTTGTATATCTGTTTTGTAATTCGTTCTTCCTGCATTCTTTCCACTTATTCAACCCAACGGAGCATGCCTCTTCTTATTTTAATACCGGCACTCTCTTTCAGACCAAATCTGTTTCTAATATCATCATTGTAAAATACGGTGTACAAGCTTTACGCCACAAATTTTGCGCAACGCTCGCATTTTGGCCACGTTACGTACCCTAGACAATAGGGCCATCATTCCACCGGGCATCATCAGTGTCACTTTCCTTGCGCTTAGTCTCTGCCACATACAAAGCATCTAAGCGTCTTTTATTCATTACGTCCATCAGCTTGTTCATCTTATCACTCACATTCAACGTGTCTATGCAGCAATCTTCGATCCGCCAGAATTGACGCTGCGTGGTGGGTAGCGGCCCCTACTGCCGCATGCAGTTATATTCGCACCGACGAGGGCGGATCGAAGCGCGTCGCTTACGGGGGACGACCTATTCCGCACATCGGTGCGCTTTCGGACCAGAATTGCAATCTGATTGATTGACAGGGGTCGCTAACGAGCACGCTTCTGATCCCGGTTCTTCGTTTATGTAGATTATATAGATTTTAAATCTGTCATGTCTCTACTCATTACATGCCTCCGTCATATTTTTAATTAATATTTTTTACGACTAAATTGCTATCTGTGTGATATTTGAGGTTTAGATTAATGTTTTTTCTTGAAAGACAAGCATAATTAATATTTACTCTACGACATTTTCTTACAGTTTAGGCACCGCTGTCCTAGCAATGTCAGTGGCAAGTGCAATAGACGGGTTCTTACAAGTTGTCACCCTCGCCTTGGCCATGTGTAGGCCAATGCAATTGCATATTGGATTAGATCATCTACACCCAATGTCATTAGACATACGCCTTTGTATCGCTTGCTACTCATATGTAACATAACGGTAATAAATGTACAGAATAACAATACAATCTGTACAGATTAAATTAATAGTTCTATGTAGGTATTTAGACGTGTATATATACGTCTAAATGCAGAATTATTTAATGTATGCTATGTACTTCGGACTATGAAGCAACGGTACATCTTCTAATCACGATTGTCTCAATTTTCTTTTATTTTTGTTTTAACACTACAAATCATGCTTTAGAGATTATATTTAAGTCATTCACCGTTAGATTATGTAAATTCACATATACACATATCGCTATGTACTTATGAGTAATTATACTATTTTCCTCAAAGCATATTCTAATAAAAATATACTAAATTTACTAAGTGTGGGCAGTGTCGTCTGTTATTTTATATTGATACGGAAAATGTATAAGTTATGTATTAATAATATTATCCAATTCATGTTTCATCTTAACTGTTCTGAACTAAGGATATGATCAAATCCATTTATGGTAATGTTTTTTCATCTTTATGTTTCATTTCACATTTCATTGTTAGCGACAGTTAATTCTGACATAAACTATGACTATTTTATTATATCATAGCCGTTCACTGATTAATCATAACTTTGGTAAGCCATAAAAAGCGAGGGGAGCCTGGTGACTCGAAACAATAATTTTTATTAAAAAAAAAGTGAGAGCGAAGCCGCGGGCAAAAGCTAGTATCATATATATTTTATGTTAAGGTATATATCTATAGGTCCGTGTTGCAAAACCTGTTGTCTGAAAATAAAAATGAATTTGAAACAGGTTGGTTTTACCTCCTTAGCTCTAGTACCAGATCTCTCCACATGTAGATATAAACATGCTATGTAAATATTATCCTAAGATTTTTAAATCTTGAAAAAAGTGTAGTAGGGCGCATCGAAGCAGCCTGTCTGGAGAAGTAACTCAACCTCACTGAAAACCGCAACCAAATAATGACTACCTGTGTTCCTACGTGTAAGTGAGATCACCAGTAAGCTCCTAAGCAGTTGCTATATTAGCAGCAGCAGTAGCATCGCACGTGAGACTATACTGTACTGTATTGCAAGCGATTGGGATACGATAGTCACTTTACATCAGGTTGGCCGTATGCTTGTATGCCTTCCCGAGGTAGTATATAAAAAAATAGACATAATCATGAAGCATAATGAATTTGTAAACGTAGTCAATTGTTTGCTACCATTTTAGTAAATTTATTTGAATAAATGCCTCAAAGGTGTTTGAACTTGAACTAACACGTATTTACTGGCCATTTAAACTTGTTTTTTTTTTATTTTATGCACCCTACCTCTCTTAAAAACACCAAGACAAAAAGAAATGTTCATGCACACAAATGTTTGTCCTGTGTGGTAATCGAACCAACAAGCGTTGGTATCAAAGTAATGTAACAGCGCTTTTCACCACTGCGCCACCGAGCTCGTCAAATTTACCAATTTCAATTATAAGATATTTGGAAAAGTATTTGATGTGCATTTTGAAGATGTTATATAGGTTCGTTAGTTAATCATAGATTTGGTCAACCATAAAAAAGCGAGGGGAGTTGAGGGACCCGTAACACAGGTTGGTTCTTCCCTCCCTAGCTCGAGCACAAGTTATATATATATATATTTATATGTATGTAGAGAAAATATATAAATTACTTAACTAAAATTAAATAAATACACAATAAAACTAAAACTAAATTACATCTAAAATTTAATAAATCTAGAATAATAATAACCTAAAATAAATCTTTGAAAGAGAAAACTTTTCAATGTTTCAAAATGTGAGAATATTTAATAAGAATATTTCTTATTAAATATTCTCACATTTTGAAACCTTGAAAAAGAGAGGTAGGGCGCATCAAAGCAGACCGACTGGGAAAATAAGAGTACCTCTACCTCACGGAAGAATGCAATTAAAATAAACTTGTTGTGTTCCTACGTGTGGCACTGTTGCGGCATTTGACCTGGGGTCAGCCATTGCATTTTTCGCTTACGGTTATCGTAAAGAATCCACTTTTCGTCACTTGTCACAATTCGTTCGATCCAATATTGCTTCATTTCTGTATCGATTCAACAAGGCAACACGCGTTTCTTTCTGCAGATCAGTCAAATCATGAGGCACTCATTTTTCATATATTTTATCTTATTGATTTGATGCAAATGAGTCAATATTGTAGGTAAGGTAACGTCAAACCATGCCGTTAATTCCTGGGTCATTTGATTCGGATCGGCTTCCACCATCTCCTTCAATTCAGCGTTATTCACCGGATTTTCGAAGTATCCATCTTTACCGTCTAAGCTGAATAAAAAAAAACAATTGAAATTCGAATGTTAATATTTTTTAAAAGAAAAACCTCATAGGTATCAATTGAAAAAAAATTCACTCGAAAATCTCACACCATGAAGGTTTAATATCAATTCAAAGTATCTATTACTATAAAACGGCCATTTCATACTTTAACCTCTATTATTAACACAATAAGTAAACACGGAATACGTCCAACATGATTAAAATTTACTTTTTTTTTGTATACAATACAACGTTGAAAGGCATACAAGCATACTGCCCACCTGATATTAAGTAGATTCCATATCCTTGTAATACATTAAGTAGAACGCTTGTAATACATTAAGTATCACTCGCGCGATGCCTTCTCTGCTCCAAACACAGCAACTCCTTAGGAGCTTACTTGTAAGCTCACTCACACGCAGGAACATAACAACCCTCTAGGGAGTGTTATTTTGCTGTGGTTTTCTGTGACGTGGAGGCACTTCCCCAGACGGTTGCTCGATGCTCTTAAAATATAACAATGAGACTTATGTCATACTTAACGTACATTATCAAATGACCATAAAAATAATAATATATTCTTAGGGATGATACACTTAATTTACTAACGATATTACCAAAACGTGGTTTAGGTATGTTGATTTGTACTATTTAAATATATCGATGTATTGGCGACGGGCTTACATTAATAGCATTAACGTGGCTTGGTCACTAGTGTACTAGGTAGGTGACGATGTTTGTTATCGATAACAAAATATTTTTCATTGTCTGCGTCCTATGCTGGTATACCCACTTTCGAAATGATTTAGAATAGTGACCCACGAACCTTTTCAGGAACACCGTTCATATATGAAATCTATATGTTTGTCTCTGTGTGTGCGTGTGTCTGTCGCTTTTTTTCGAACATTCGAATTTTGACTTCAGATTCGGATTCAGCATAAAAAAGTAGAATAGGAATGTTCAGGAACACCGTTCCTATCTCTTAAGAAACATGGTCAAAATGGCCGACAAATTAAAAAAAAAATTGAATTGTTATATAATTGACGAGCCAGGTGTTCCTCTGGCAATGCAAGCTTGCGCATTCTCAACTGGTTTTATTTAAGATACACATACCAAATCAAGAAACTTTAGATATATGTACGAATACTACAGAAAAGTCCCAATTTAATGTCATTTAATGATGTTTAATAGGGATAGGTGATCAAAATTTGGAGCTATAAGGCTGCACTCATCCTTTCCTCGATCGTCCTCGGTAACAGTATAAATATCAGTTAAATATAAAAAGTTGCACTTTTTTCGCGGCATTCAAATAATGACCACAGTAAGTCAGTGTACCGCGGATCACACTTCGCGAACAGTTTTTTAGAGCTTCTTCGTCACTCTGCTAAATTACTGATTGGCAGAGCCCAGTGTTCTTCAGCCGCCTGAAGGCTACTTACTGGCTTAGCATAAGATTATCGTGTATAGTAAACAGCTTAGACTGGAACCGACTATACATTCATAGACAGGTTACAGTTAACGTTGCTCATCTTGCGTCTTGCCGCACGTAAAGATGACTTTAGTTCTTCCTTGTTTATGCATTTGTTTTAGTCCCTAACGTTGAATCTACTCATCAATACCGTATAATATCAACTTTGAAATCACAATAAATATATAGCTATCTAATATAAATTCCTATACAAAGTTCATTGCATTCAATTTGTTATATCTAGGTATCTATAATAAAAGTTTTTTTAGATGAGTAAAATATCACACTTTCGGCTTCATACACTGTAATGAATTCACTTCATTAAATTTACTCGTAAACACGAATCTGTTTTCGTAACTTGTCAAAACAAAACCCAAATTTCATGTAAATTAATTGCTTAATACTACAACTAATTCGAACTACTGTTATGTTTATATTTTTTTATGGAA
The DNA here is from genome assembly GCA_947507595.1 of Pyralis farinalis. Taxonomy (NCBI): domain Eukaryota; kingdom Metazoa; phylum Arthropoda; class Insecta; order Lepidoptera; family Pyralidae; genus Pyralis; species Pyralis farinalis. Next base: position 8,134,461 of record OX382258.1, on the reverse strand, counting down.
TCCTAAGTTACTGAAACAATCTACTAAAGGTGTAGCTAATATTCTCTTATAAATAATTAATCGACGTTACCGCAGACATGCTGCTGTGAGAAATTCACTCGTACAATAAACATAGCGGTAAAGCCTTTCCCACAATAGCGAAACAATCAAACAAACTCTTTCGTTTTAATTTAGTTATATGAAGTAATACCTAAGCTAAGAGCAGAACATGCCTGATATCGAATTTTGATTGTCGGTAATTCTTATTACTAGAATGGTATTATTAGAACGGTACAAATGCCCATTACAAATGTACATCCCTTGACATCATATAAAAAATGTCGATATCGATATCTCAATCCGACTCTCTCGGTCAGCTCACATTGAAAATTCGATTAACGAGGTTATACACTTACAATATTGTCCAGCCAGTGTCCCACAGGGCCGAACATACGGCACACAACCCGTGACGACTTTCACCGGGTACTCGCGTAGTTCGGGTTTTATGATCCAACCGTGTGATCATGTCGGTGTAATTGAAACTTCCTGAAAGTAAGTATATATAGTAATAAATCGTTAACAATATATATTTAATATACAACATCTGAAGGCACGTAAACACACCGCCCACCTGATGTAAAGTTGTTATCGTAAATTCTTGGGATGCAGGAAGTATCTACATAAGTTAGTAAGTAGAATTTTTGTTTTTAAAGTCGAAGTATCTCCCTGGATGTTGGCTTCCTTAACTGCTAAAGGCCACTGCATATATAAAAAAATAAAACACTGCTATATTAATAACCAGCTGCCCTCGACTTCGTTCGCGCGTAGTCCGTGGGAACAGCTTTTTCTTGCTTTTTCTTGCTTTCTTCTTTTCCGTCGTCTTCTAATGATCGTACTGTGATATCGTGATAGCCTATAGCCTTCCATAAGAAAGACTCGTACCTGTTCGCCAGGTACATCTCGGCCCTCACAGCATAAACGTACCCACTAACCCTCTGATAGTTAAAGAGGTCCCATTTACCCCTTATTAAAAGATAGAACAAAGTACAGTTAAGCATATAAAAAATGATAAACACATCAAGTGGACCGTATGCTTGTATGCCCGCCGACGAAAATTTAAATTCCGAAATTTTAAGACGTCGCGATTGTACTGTATAATAATCTCAGAATAATATTGTAGTATAACTAAGTGAAAATTTAACATTTGTGTCGTATGTAATAAGAGTTGCAATCGCACTTCGAGTGTCAAGCGTGATCTCCTCTGAGCCTAATAACCGTATATTCCAAATGTCCGCAACTTTCCCAGCCAATTCACAAAGAGGCGGCGTTGAGTTATCATGCGTAAGAATTATCATCATCAGATCTTTGTCATTAATGGCAATTTTCTGAAGTAGCTCAAAGTTGCACAATACCAGTACTGCAAGGTTCATATTGAAAAATCTCATTCGAATTGAAAAAATGTTACACTGAATTAGAGTAGTTTCGGACACGGAACGCCATATTCGTTATGAAAAACGATTTGTTCTTCTTAATTCGTGAAATTACGTCATTTTCACTCGAAATATTCTCGGGAACTCGTAGGCTCGTGAAGTTTTTCCGACGTGTATGTTTATTATAATATGTAAATTACAAACATTAAGTAACCTAATTTTAACCAATTGAGAGACTTGAAATGTGTACATTTAATTTCATATTTAAATAATGAAGTTGAAGAAGATAAAATTGTAAAATTCACTACCGTTTTATGGGTCGTATTGAAAGTTCATGATTATGTCTGAGAACCTTTCTGGAGTGATATTCACCAAAATTTCTGTAACTAGAATCTAGAATTAAGAAACATTTAACGATCCTAACCTAAACACTTGTGCTGTATGGGCATAGATCCTTTGTCAGTATCCCTCTGGACTAAAAAGAGCAAAAAATACGTATTTTTGCTTCAATTGATATTACGACTTTTCGATTCGAACGAAGTTTCCGTGCCAATGTGAATACCTCTGCTGATCCGCAGACAATATTGGACATACGAATAATCCTATACACTAGCCATTGCGTGAAAACTTCAAAGTTTTCACGCAATGGCTAGTGCTCGTGGTCAATCTACCTGTTACAAGTGAATATGCATTTATTTTTTTATGGAGTAATGTAATCTTAATAAAACTTATGTACATATTTATGGCAGTCTCAGTAAAAATAAAAAAAAATGATTCTATTCGAAATGGTCACCTTTGGCTTTGATACAAGCCTTTGACACAAAACCTTTAATATCTCTGGCCACGAATCTATAGATTTATACAATGTTTCCATGTAAAATTTGGCCACTGCTTGCTTCAGAGATTTCTTAAGAGACATAATGTCGGCGTGTCGTATCGAGCAGACCATATCCTCTAAACCTGACTATAATTTGTAGTCTAAGGGGTTTAGATATGGGCTAGACGAGAGCTATTCTTCAGCTCTTATAAAGTCCGGAACGTTCGTTTCGAGCCAGACTTGGGTAATTTGTGCCTTGTGAACAGGTGCAGAGTCCTGCGGGAAAATTAAAATAAAGATACTATACTACTTGATACACTTTGGCTGAAGTCTTTACTCCTTTTTCACAAAAATGAAGCTTTGTGACTCCTTGATAAGACACCCCCACCAAACCATTACAAACGCAGGATGATGACCACGTTGTACCTTTCCGACCATATGGACAGCTTTTCTAGAACTGTGTGCGTACATTTTGCGATTTTGCTTGTTGTAGTGGTTTTCAATCGTAAATATTTTAAATAAAAAAGCATCCCCCAATAAAACAACCAGGAACTAAAAAGCGAAAAATAATTGACTACACTTACGATTTTTGGAGTCGGCACCGACTAAAAAAAAAGCTGCATATATCAATTGACAATATCAGTATACTGGCACTTGTCACTTCGCTTTTTAGTTCCCGAGTGTTATTTGAAGGCGGTTTTTTGTTTAAAAATAATTTATTTTTACTTTTTAGTGTAAATATACAATAGGTACGTACGATAGAGTAGGTGGTACATGATGAGTTAGCCTTCCTTACATGCAACTCGTATGAGAAAGCGACTACAGGAGTCTGAAATGATAAACACCTAAAGCGCAATAGAGAAAGAAATAGAGCACATCGCGTTGGAGAGTCTTCCGAAGACCGTGAAGATGGCTTTTTCAAATGCGTGCCTACAATAAAAATTTTAAGAGTTCCCTCGAATTCTCTAGGATTCCATCATCAGAACCCAACCTGATGACCATGGAACTACCTGTGAAGTATAATCTTTCAAACAAAAAAAAAATTGTTGTTATTTGGCTGTGGTTTTGTGCGAGGTGGAGGTACTAACCCCGGACGGGCGGACAGGCTTTAATACGACCTACCTTTCTTAAGACTTTTACATGGAGTGATATGTCTGTATAAATGTACTTTAACCTTAATTTAATTTAATTGATATCCCAGTTAATAACCAGCCAATTGACCGACTGTTCGCCGATTCGAAACCTGGTCTGTGCGTGTACCACTAATAACGTGTTTTCGGATTTATGTACTACATGTTGGTGATTATCACTTGCACAGCGTTGATGATGCCTAAGATAAAATATGTACAATAGATATTATCTCGTACTGAGGGCTACATTAGAGGTAGCTCACCATTTTTCAAAAAAGTTCAAGTTCCATCCGATAAAATTTTAGGCGTGGACTCCTAAATAACGCATTCTTTCATATATGTAAAAAATTACGAGACAACGATTTTTTTTAATCTTACCATTTTCTTAGCAGTTAGTTAGTCGCAGATAAAAAGAAGGTCGTCCCGCATTGCTTGCCGCATGAGCCGCATGAGGCATGAGCATGCCCTTTCTTATCTTAACACCGACACTCTCTTTCAGACCAACTCTTTCTCTCACGTCTTCATTACGAACGCGGTCAGCAAGCGTTATGCCACAAATTTTGCGCAATGCTTTCATCTCGACCGCATTTATTCTACTTTCATGCTCTCTCTGCCATACCCAGCTCTCACTTCTATATGTTAGCGTTGGAATTAGCACCACGTTGTGTACAGCGAGCTGTGCCTTCTGGCTTAGATTTCGGCTGCCTAGAAGTTTACCCAACGCTCCATTCACCCTATTCCAGGCACTCACTCGTCTCTCCACATCAGCGGTGTACCTTCCATTGCTGCTAAAAGCACTTCCAAGATATACAATCTCATTCACTTGCTCCAACACTACATCATCAGCTACAATCCTAGTGTTCGTTCTGGTTGTCTCTCTTTCAAATACCATTATCTTGGTTTTCTTCGCATTCAATTGTAAGCCTTTCTTCATACAATCATCTTTCATTGATGTAACTAGTGTTTGCAGTTCGGATGGTGATTCTGCTATTAATGCCGCATCGTCTGCATAAAGCAGGCAGTTGACCACTGAGTCACCCATTCGCATTTCCACATTCATATTTCTTATTCTCTAAAGACAACTGTCCAGATACAGGATGAACAGCCGAGCCGACAGCACGCATCCCTGTCTGACACCAATGTTGACATCAAACCAGGGCGACAAGCTGCCGTCCACCCACATACATGCTGTACAATCCTCATAAGTGGATTGCACAGCACGGAGTAGGTCACCGTCAACCCCATACCCGGGTAAAATGTTCCAGAGATTCTTTCGCACGACCCTATCAAATGCTTTCTCAAAGTCCACAAACCACAGAAAACCTTCTGGTCCAAAGCCTCTCTATGATGTTGCGGAGTGAAAAAACTTGATCCGTACATCCCCTGCCGCTTCGAAGTCCACCCTGTGCTTCCCAAAGCATTACATCGGATTCACCCTTCAATGATTTTTCCATATACTTTTGCTGCTAAGCTGGTCAAACTGAAGCTCCATAGTTGGCGCAGTCCATACGTGAAGCCTTGCCTTTACACAAGGGCACGATGCCTGCGCGTCTCCAATCGCTCGGGTCCCTTCCGGTTCTCCAGCATAATTTGCTCAAAAACCAGAAGGCGTCCCAAGCTTGATCATCTCAGCTGTTACCATATCGATTTCCGCTGACTTTTCATCTTTCAAACTTCGTATCGATCATTCAATCTCATCCATAGTAATGTCTTCATGGTACGCTGGCACTGCCGAGTCAATCACAGACTCATTCACAATGCCAGCGTCATGGACATAATCATACATTTCTCTAAAATATTCACTCCACCGTTCTAACACTTCCTAAGTGTTAGCAAGAATGCCACGTCGCCGATATTGGTCATTGTGAAATACATTTTGTCTATACACGTGTTGTGTGTCAAGTTATATATATATGTATATAGTCTGTACATTGCGGGCCGTATGGGGAAGCTCAAGGTCGCTTAGCGTGCTATGGAAAGAGCTATGCTCGGGGTTTGTATGCGTGATAGAATCAGTATGAGGATATACGCAGTAGCACTAAGATAACCGACATAGCCCACAGGATAAGCTAGCTGAAGTGTCAGGTGGCCGGCCACATAGTTCGTAGAACCGACAACCGCTGGGGAAGAAAGGTTCTCGAGTGGTGTCTAGGGGCCGACTAGTGGCACTCTAGGAGGGAGGCCTTTGTTCAGCAGTGAGGCTGAGATGATGATGATGATCAATTTCGTTATTTCTACATATTATTCACACTAGCCCCATTGCAGGGTTGGCAGCGGGGACCGAACGCCTCAAGCCGCGATTCACGTACGCTCGTCGGTTTCTCGGTATCTGTTTTTTGCACTCATCTATATAGCAAATAGAGAATTTCTGACTGTACATAAACACACGACAAACATATTTGCACATGAACATGTCTGTTTGTATGGGTCTGGGTGTCTTTAACCGCAAGATCAGCTGGGCCGTATGCTGGTATGCCTCCAGACGTTGTACAAACAAAAAGACTGTCAGTCGTAGGACTGCACGTCGGAAGTGAAAACTTCTTAGCCTCAAAAAACTTTTGAATATTAATATAGTAATAAAATTTTCATTTAAAGCGCTGTTTTACATGAAATAAAATAATACTTATTTATATAATACAAACAAATGTATGTACATATCAATTTTATAAACTTTAATAATAACACAGTATTTTTATTACACCTCTGCATATACATATATATATTTAAGCATGACGAACACGGGAATTCAGTGCTTTTCCCCATCCCAATAGTGCCCAATGCGCTTATCACTTCAAAAAGTACAGTCCGTAGTTTTCATTTCATAGTCGTACTCTGACGCATCACTATCTTCATATTTATATCTAAGTATGCAACGATAGTACGTTTTGATGTTTGTGGTATTTAGAAGTAAACGATTTATTGCCGCCGGAAACATTTGGATCGAAAAAACAAACTGACAGTTTTATATAGCTTTTGAAATATGCATGTTTACAAGACATGTGTCTTAAGCTTTAAATGTTAATTTTAATTATGATCGCTAGTTGGGTTTAAATCTCTTTTTATGTGGCTTGAGAAATATATAAAGGTTTATGTACTTAAAAGTCCGAAATTCTCTATTTGCTATTTATCCGCTGACATGTACTTCAAGTGATGTTCTTCTTATTGTTAATGAACAATTGATTTGAATGATGCAAGAAAATTCGGTTTTAAACAGGGGCATTAATTGCTAATGGTTCATTCTTCCACGAGAATACCTAATAGAGGGCCATGCAAGCTCTCTGCTGGATCTTCTGCTGACTACACGTCCGGATGAATATAACATCTCAGTGGATGCGCCGCTTAGCTCGTCGGACCACTGTCTCCTGCGGACCCAAGTACGCGACCCATCTCGGCCTGCCGGATGGCGTCATGTATGGCACTATATATAGGTCAGCAGACTGGGATGGATTGCGAGAACTCCACGCATCGTACTCGTGGAGGCAGCTGTGTTTCAAATCAGAGAATGTCGAATCCTGTGCCACCGCAGTCGCTGCGGCAATATTAGATAGCATGGAATGCTACATTCCCAATCGTCTAGTGGCTACTGCGGGGGCTAAAAAGCGGCCGTGGTTTAATCGGTATGGTAAGGAAACCAACTTTCTTAAGCAGGCTGCTTACGAGGCTTGGACCACAGCGCGTGCTAAGGGAAATCCAGATGTGCTGTTTTGAAGCGCAAACTGAATGCTGCCTCGAGATCCAGTAAGAGGGCGATTTCTAGAGCAAAATTCGATTTCGTCGGCAGAGTTGGCGAGCGGCTAACTCGACTTCCCTCAACATCCCGAGGTGCAATAGCTCTTTGCCGGAAATCTCAATTACCCAGCGAGATGTCCGGCGGGCGTTGCTCTCCCTCGACATTCATAAGTCGAGTGGGCCAGATGGCATACCGGCAGTGGTGTTAAAGCTGTGTGCTATTGAGTTGTGTTCTGTTCTAATGCATCTTTTCGTGCTTTCCTACTCCACTGGGCAGGTCCCGACTTCATGGAAGACCGCCAATGTGCACACGGAGCCCAAAAAAAGGGCTCTCGAATTACAGGCCTATCGCCATAACCTCCCTTCTCTCCAAGGAGATGGAGCGTGTGATAAACACATGACTCCTAGGATACCTAGAGGATCACGACTTGATTAGCGATCATCAATACGGTTTCCGCCATAGTCGCTCAACTAGTAATCTTCTAGTGTATCTTACATACCGCTCGGCTTTGGCAATTGAAAGTCAAGATAAGACATTGGCTATCAGCCTAGATATGGCGAAGGCGTTCGATCGGGTCTGGCATCGAGGTCTTCTATCGAAGTTATCATCATATGGGCTGCCCGAGGGTTTGTGCAAATGTGTTGCCAGCTTCTTATCCAGCAGATACATAGTAGCCATGGTGGACGGCAGTTGCTCCGACAGTATGGGTATCAATGCTGGCGTCTCACAACGCTCTGTACTGTCCCCGACGCTGTGTTTGTTGCTTATCAATGATATGTTGTCAATTGATGGCATTCATTGTTATGCGGATGACAGATGCCGGGGATACTTTTTATACAGGCCGGGCTAACATCCCTCATTCCATTGTGGAGGAAAGCCGCGACTAACTTGTGTCTGAAATGCAGGGTAAGTACTTTGGCTAAAGTATCTGACTGGGGGTGGCTTAACTTGGTCCAATTCAACCCCAAAAAGACACAAGTTTGCGCGTTCACCGCTAAGAAAACCCCATTTGCTCTGGTTCGTAAATTCCAGAACACACCTCTTACCTTCATCAATAACATTAGGATGATTGGTGTCGAGATCTCCAGTGACGTTCAATATATAAGTCACCTAGAGGAACCCTTAAGTTTAAGGAGATGTTTTACCTCCCTTAGGTGTTCTCACGATTGTAAAACGAGTTGTGTTCTGAAGAATTGTTTGACATGATGCCGACAGCGACTTTTTATAACCGCACCGCTTACTGACGGCAAGTTCACCCTCACATCTCTCAAGAAAGGCGCGAGGGGGTTTTTAGCGGGCCGGCAGCGCACGAGTATCACCCCTGGTGTTGCAAATGTCCATAGGCTATGGTGACTGTGTACCATCAGGCAGGCTGTATGCTTGTTTTCCACCTTGGTGGTATAAAAAACTTTATCACTTTTTTTTTCTTCAAATAACAAATCGAGAAACTTGAGGATGAGTCATTGACATACGCCTTGGTACTAGGTACTACGGTAATTACTTGTAATAATGAGAAATGCATCGATGCACTCACTGCTGATTCCCTACTCAGTGGTTGTAGCGAATGAATCTCTGTCGGTAACGTAAAGGTCAATTTCAATATAAACCATACATGTAAACGCGAACTCAAATGAAATTATTAGTTCAGTTACACAAACCAGGCCCAGCCCTGCTTCGGGATCAGGAACGGCGATATAGTGTCGAGTTCTCGATACGGCATATTTACAGCGCTTTCTTTTGCGTTCCATTTTATTCAAAAGCGTCATATTATGCTGATCTGCGTCTTTTTCATGTGTATCGTCAAAAGAAATAGAATATTAGGTTTCTATGTTACAGGTGGAGATACTTCCCCAGATGGGCTGCTTTGATGCACCCTACCTCTCTTAAAATATCCAGACCGAGACAAACAGACATGTTCGTGCACACAAATGTTTGTCTCGTGTGGGAATCGAACCCACGAGCGTTGGTGTCAAAGTCGCGTCTTTCACGACTGAGCCACCGAGCTCGTTATTGCAGATGTATAGATGACAGATGGACAGATGTACGCGAGACTCTCATAAAAGTTTTGCGAAAATAAAAAGTGTTCTATAGGTAAATATTTTTTTATTAAATCTCTTCGAAGTACTCTTCACCAGCCTCTATACAAAGTTTCATGCGTCTGAACCATTTTTCGAAACACTTTTTCCAGTCCGCGCAGCCTGCTAGAACGCTGACAGCGCATCCTCTGACGATGAAAATTGTATACTTTTGAACTGATTTTCTATTTTCGGGAATAAAAAGAAGTCACTCGGTGCTAGGTCAGGGCTGTAAGAAGGATGACCCAGGAGTTTGACTGGCGTGCTGTCCAGGAAGTCCCTCGGTTTAAGCGCGGTGTGCGCGAGTGCGTTGTCGTAGTAGAGCGGAGCCCTGTTCTCACAATAGAGAAAACTTCTGCCAAGAATATGATAGTATTTGGTTCTTTGGTTCAGTAAAGGAATTGACAGCAGATAGCCAGTCAAATTGAAAAAGCTCGCGATCCAAATCTTACCTCCGCTTTTATATAGGTCTTCGTAGGCACTTTGGTAGGCGTCGATTCGTTTGGAAACACCCAAACCGTCGGCTGGTGCGTTTCTAGATCCTATCGATAAATCCAGGACTCATTACCTGTAATGATGTCGTAAACACGCCGAGACGAGCCTGCTTCAAATTTGTTTATCATATCACGGCACCATTCCACCCGGGCCTGCTTCTGAACAACGGTGAGGTTGTGCAGTACCTAGCATGAAACTATCCTCCTCACGCGAATATGCAAGTGTAGAACCTCGTGAAGGTTTCTCAATCCGATATGCAGTATATGCTGAATCTCGTTGGTCTGAAAGAGAGTGTCAATGTTAAGATAAGAAAAGGCATGCTCCGTTGGTTCGTACATGTATAAAGAATGCAATGCGAAAGTGGAAGGATGTAGGAGCCGAGGAAGACCAAGACACACCTACCATGACCAAATTGGTCGTATTTTATCAGAAAGTGATGTCAGGAGCCCTAGGAACCGGCGAGCGTGCATGAAAAGAGCTATAAATGTTAGAGAAGCGATTGAAGTGTTTAAGGACAACGTCTTATAGCGTTCGGTTTCTCTGCCTACTCAGGAAGGAACCTGGCGTGAAGATATGCATACAAGATTTAGTATAATTCATTATGGGCACATGAAAAGTGGAGGGGTTACTGCTTAGACAGCAGGGGTTGCAGACGGGTGGCAAGTATTTAGAGGTTAGCATCAGGCAGGTTTGTTTTTCATCAGGAGATATATGACGTAATATTTTATAGGAAAGACATAAACTAGTTATATAATCGATACTCGAATACAACGACTCAAGTCATATTTCAGCCAGTCCTCAATAATGTTAATCAATAGTACGATATACGATAATATCTATAACAACGTTTAATATATTAATATACTGCATGAACATGAACTATGCAGGTGCAAAACATAGAGTACATTATTAACTACTCGTTTATAATTTTCTATCCAAAGAAATAAGATTGAACTGGAAATGGTTATGAAAATATCTATACTTTTACTTACAAAATTAAATTAAGTTGGAAAGTAAATATGTTTCTACGTTTTATCAGAGGGAGACTTTGTACAAAAGTCGTCTGCGTGGGCACCTCTGTCTCACCTACTTCTACCGCCAAGCAGCTATATTTATATAGCTGTGTTCCGGTTTGAAGGGTGAGATATGGCAGAGAAATTACTGGGTACTGTGACGAAACAGCCTTAGATCACAAGATTGGCATCGCGCGAGTATCATCCCCGTGGTGATGCGAGCGTCAATAGGCTGCGGTGACCGCTTACTATCTAATGCGGGCTGCATGCATGTTTGCCAATCTAGTTGTATAAAAAAAAACGTGAGTATATATATATATTTTTATTGTACTTACAAAAAGTTTCTAACATAAAATTGTAAATTTTATGTCACAAGATGAACAGCCTGCTGTGAAGCACCATTTATATCGGATAATAGTTTCTGGCATAAAAGTGAAAAATTCTAACATAACAGGAAACATATCAGATGATAAATAGCCAGTGACTGAGCAATTTTTATGTAGCAAAGTAGGTTTTAACGTGAAAATACAAGTTACTAACCTTAAAATAAATTTCATGTCAAGAAATAAAAATCTACTTAAGAAGCACTTTTTATATCGCAAAACAGTTACCAATTTTAATTTTAATATTTAAAATTATAATATGAAAGTTAACGTCATGTCCTAAGACAAGTAAAGTAGGATAGGTAGTTACGAAGCAAATCAAGAAAGTACAAGTTTTAAGTGAGGTAGGGCGCATCAAAGCAGCCCGTCTGGGGAAGTACCTCACAGAAAACCGCAACCAAATAACAACTCCCTAGAGGGTTGTTGTGTTCCTGCGTGTGAGTGAGGTCACCAGTATGCTCCCAAGGAGTTGCTGTGTAAGCAGCAGAGGAGGCATGGCGCAAGTGATACTTAATATATTATACGCATTAATAGGCTACGATACCCGCTTTACATCAGGTGGGCCGTATGCTTGTATGCCTATCGACGAAGTATAAAACAAAAGTTTCTAACATTAAAATAAACATCATGTCTAAGTTTCTTTATAAAAAATAAAAACAATATGAGAAAACCTCACAAAGTACTTTTAACTACATATTAGTTATTGTCACTTGCACGATAGTTACGAAAAACATCGCGAGGTAACCGATACGTACAAAAAATTATACTTCGAAAGACCGTGTGACCTAACCTAAGTATAGTCTGGTAACCTGGCCTGGCTGTGGAGGTTTGACGGCAGTGGCTACATGTCAAAATATCTTCGTATCTTCACCAAATCCTTAGGCTCAGGTAGCGAACCCCGCTAGTCATAATGGATTAGGAATCGCGATAACATTGTAAAGCAGATAATATGGTGTAACTCTTGCTCGCGATGGCGTTCGCAACAATGATGTTAGAAAGAGAGTTGGTCTGAAATAGAGCTATGATGTTAAGAATAGAAATGGCATGTTCCATAGGATCGGTCACGTAGAAAGGATGCAGAACAAAGAATGTCGAAACAGATATACATCGCGAAAGTTGAAGGATCTTGAAGTCCAAGACTCACCTACAATGACCGAGTTTTATCAGAAGTTGCTATCAAAAATCATAGGAACCGGCGAATATGCATGAAGAAAGCTGCTATGTTATAAAACAAGAAAACTGTGTAAGTGCCATGTGGCGCTTAGTTCTCTTTGCCTACGTCACAAGACTTGGCGTGTAGTAGTAGTAGAGGAAAAGTAATGGAGTGGTATGGACGACGACGAGGCGTTATCCGTCCTCCTTCTAGTTCTAGATGAATTAATGAGCATACTTTGTTGGACACGTTAGAGGTACAAGTAAATAAATATAAAAAAAGTTATTTAACATTCGAAAATTAAACCTAATATAACTGCATCTTTTAGCTTTGTTAGTGTCATCGTACTTAAATGCTACAAAATTATGAAATCATAAGGGGAAGAAGAAAATTTTACTAAACACATCTTTTACCAATCATTAATAATATTAAATACTCTATAAAGTAATGCAAACAAATTTACATTAACTAATATTTGAATCGCCAGTTATAATTACACTTTTTCTGATACATATGTATGTTTGATATAATGTTGTAGGTAAGAAAAATAATAAGTCATCAGTGATTGTTTACTTTGCATCATATCCTCGTTGACATCAACAGTTTGTGCGCTTTGAATGGACTGCTATTGGCCTACTGGCCAATTCTACTAAAAAACTGCAATTGTCATTTAGTCGCAAAGGAGTAGTGCAGTATTCTTTTAAAATTTTCTGCTCCGCAACGGCGCTGCAACTGTGCGTACCCTGCAAATGAACTACTTAACACCTTATTTCAGTCAAGAAAATTTTGCTTAATGTTATCTCATATATTCTCAAGCCCCATTACCCTTGATTACCGACGTGGTAGTATTTTAAATTGAAAAGAAGAAGCTACTTAATCACATATTTCCACAAAGTTTGTAACATAAATCACCTCAGAATATTAATTTCTCTTCGTAAAAGTTGCTTAAGACTAACGTTAGCAAAACTACAAATAAACTGTCACCGCTATACAAATGTCAAAAAATTTATCAGAATACGATTATATTACAGGAAACGTGAAGCTACTGCGAAGCTTGTTTACGAGCCGTATTGAAATTAAAACCATTTCAGACGTGTAAAACTTACTTTAAGGAACAGAAGCTACTGACTCTACCTTCAATATACATTCTTGAAAGCCTTATGTTTGTCAAAAATAATATTAAATTATTAGAAAAAGTAGAAAGTCAACGTCGCTTAGGAAAGCTCCATTTAATGCAGACAAAAACTAACTTTTTACATAAAAGTATATATGCGATGGCACCTAAACTATACAATAAACTGCCTGATAAAATCAAAAATATAGACAACTTGAAATTATTTAAGAAAAATGTATTTAACTTACTTACCAATAAGGCATATTATACATTGTTTTCTAGACATTATTAGAATAGAATTAATGAATTGTCATTTTCACTTCTGACATTTTATTAATCTGATGACTTTAATATTTTATTTTATTATTAAATTGACATTATATAACTTATAATAACACCGTTGACTGTAATGAAACTATAAACCGCTGCAAGTTATTTGACTGCTTAGATTATTAATTATATAGTCATATCATATCATTATTTTTTTATGCCCTTCGGCGGAACATAGAGGACTTTTTTCATTATGTAACATTTATCATGTATTTACCTATATTCACGAAATAAATAAATTGAAATTGAAGCTGCAACGTCGCTGCTGTCAGGTCGCTTAACAGAATTACGAAACTTCAAAACGTACGGTTTTTGACACACGCCGCATATGCGATTTTAAGAAGAATTAGCCCATAGGTCGAATTTTTAAGAATATATAAAATATAGTAGATTTTCTTCTTCTATTTTATTTTCTATGCTTATTAATACCATCATTCGTATTCTTTCCTTTTCCTACTATTTTTAGACCACCTACTTGCAGATTTATAAGCAAGCTAATATTAATAAAATCATCGGTACTACAGCTGCACTTAACGCTGATTTACATTATATAAACAACTGGCTTGAATCATTGTTTATACGCTGTAAATCAGCGTAAGTGCGGCCTATACTAATGTGGAATTTATTAACGTGAGCTTTTGGTAGCTATGGTCTTTTTGTAAATACAAATAATTGTATACAACTGTAATTGTCGGTAGCCTCAACAAACTCCTGGCATCTATACAGTGAAATGACATTACAAGACCCCCTTTTCTAACCCCAGAAATTTAGCATAGATATTATTTTAGTACTTAACCTAAGAAAGGTCTGGCTTTCCCCACGGTTTGTGGAGGTCTGACGGGAGTCGTTCCATGTACCTTTGCCAAATCCTTAGGCTTAGCTAGCAGACTCCGCCAATCGTAATGGATTAGGAAACGCTAAGAAGATTATTTTAGCATAATTTCTATTCGGATACTCATATCGTAGAGGTTAGTTGCAAAAATTATGACTTTTTGTATTTTTATAATAATTGAAATAATTATTTCCAAGTGAAATAAAAATTATCAAATGCTAGCTATATTTTTGATGAGTTCAGTGACGCAATGGTTAGTAATACCGTGTTGACACCAACGCTGGTTAGTTCGATATCCACACAGCACAAACATTTGTGTGTGGACAAATGTCTGTTGGTCTTTCTCTGTATGGGGAAGTAACTCCTCCTCACAGAAAATCGCACTCACTCTTTATCACATATTGAGATAATGAATATCATGTATAGTAGGATTCCAGGGTTTTCCCTGAATACTTGAGTTGTGGAATAAACTAAGCGACTAGGGTTGCCCAGCAGACTACAACGTCAGGTTCTTCCAATAAGACATAGAAAGATTAAAGAGATAGAAAGGCATAATGAGAGAAGCGCTACCCACGTGTATACCTATATATATATATATATATATATATATATATATATTATAAGTATTATAAGCGTTCACAAATTAACGTAACTGATTATTATTATCAGGCCATTTATATGTCACCTTGTGATTATTAAATATGGTCTTCCAGTAGTTCTAAATCTTTGTGTACGATCGGCGATCAGCTAGCGATTTAGACATCTTTGATCCTGGGCATTTTGTTTGGGCAGTAAAACTTGCCAACGTATATAATCCAAACACTGCAGCTACTTCACGACGCCGATCGTAACTCTGCTATATGGGTTTTAGTAATCGATTTTAAACGATTCTATGGCAATTGAAGTTCTTTAAAAATGTTTATTCGATCGAAATTGATGTGATTGTTACGTACCTACAAATGTTGATAAAATAGTTTTTAATTTGAGGATGAGGTTTTATTTGAAAAAAAAAATCGGAATAAAAATGTTATACATAGAAGGAAATGTTAACATGAAGTAGTAATTGAATTTGGAAGATGCGAAAGATCCATTTTTAGTTGAGTGCATGGCATTCGTCCCAGTCTTTGGCTATCCCAACGAGAGAAATGCGTGATGGTCTATGAGACAAGTCGTATACAATTATCTATCAGACAAGTCTTTTACACAAGTATGAAATATATATAAAAAATCTGAATTTTATTATACATTCCTATAAAACTGGAAAACTTGAGACCAAGACTTCGTGTTCTATCAGAAGGTGATCTCAGGAGCCCTAGAAACCGGCGAGAGTGCACGAGAAGAGCAATGAATGTTAAAGAAGCTAGTGAGATACGTTAGGATCGAGTCACGTGGCGCTCGATTCTCTCTGCCTACCCCGCAAGGGATTTGGCGTGAAGTTATAGATAGATAGATTCATAAAATACTTCATAAGTTCTTTTTACATGAGCATAACTGCAGCCAAACAGTCAATTTTCAAATATCCATCATCCAAGTGGTACCTGTAGTGGAAAGTCACCAGCACACATAGTGATTAGGTATAAATCTGACTAGTGGAATAAATAAACAATGTTTTAAATTATTTTCTACGCACAAAATATTTTTTAAATACACATAAAATATTATGAAAAATAGTATTTTTTCAATGTTTGTCAGTATATTCGTGCTGCGTTTATCACTCATAAACTATTAAACAGACTTTAATGAATTTTTCTACGGTAATAGTTATTATAGCAGGTGAATATTTGTGCTACATTTTAACTGCTAAACAGGGTTCCGCAAAAAAAATTAAAACCTAATTCGGCGTAAATTGCAAAGTTTGTTTACAATTCTAGTTGTAAAGACACTTATAGCTGCTACTACTTCTAATTTATAACACAGTGTCGCGCTTGCTTAAGCACTTAAAAACTATTAACAGTACTTTTTAAGTGCTTAAGTCAGTATATTTTCTGATATTTACTACAAAAATGGTCTTCAATTCTTCAATTCATTTATTCATAAACAATGTACAACTGTGTCTGAAATTGATAGTAATAATATATATATTCCTAAAATAATTAATTAATACGTCATTACATTAGATTATAATCACGAAGCAGGTCAGGTTGATTGTAGAGGACAATCTAGTCAAGTTTTATATAAATTTAAATACAATGTGACAAGAAATTTATGACGATACCTGCAAGAACTAGGAAGCGAAACAGAAAAAGTTCTATAAAAAGTAAAAGTAAAATAAAAGACCCCAGAAAAAAAGAAAAGCTGTGAAGATTCAATAACCTCGGTTATCAGTATCACTCTTAGAATAAATCACGTTTAAAAATAGTATCGGCTCTTACGTTACTGTAGCGCAATCTTAAATTAGTATTCGAATAAACTTCACGGTAACTGATCTTGTATCACGATGATACGATTTCAATATGGTCTGCTAGGAATCACGCTGAAGTTCCAGAGTGTATTAAATAATAGTAATGATAAATATTGAAATTACTAATACTGTAATAAGGTTAAAATGGAAGTGTTTTATGATAGTGACGTGCACATTTTTTCAGTGATTATAACGATAATCGCGTGTGAAACATTATAGCTCTTTATCGATATATCTCAATAAAATATTAATAAAGCGGTTCAAAAATTATTACAAAAATAAAGATCTGTTTCTCTATATATTTTAGTCATATTTCTCCTATATAGAAACTAAAATGTACAGTTAAAATGTACATACTCTTTATGTTTCCTTAAAAAATTGTTTAATATAATATTAGTGTTTTTAAATAAAATTATTTAAAAAATGTAAATAGAAGTATCAAAAATGAAGAAACGAAAAAAAGACAGCCAAGTTCGTGTTCGATTTAATGTAAACAGCTTGGTGAGTTTTAGACTTTATCGTTCATTATCATTCATAAATCTTTCATCAAATCATGCGTCAGTATCTACTTTAAATATCTAATTCCTAATTTGCATAATTCTACTCGATAATTGTTTTATTAATATTTAATGAAAGGAGAGTGACAGCATTTCATTCATTATGAGATCGTAGTGCAGTTATTTTGGCCAGGAATGAAGATATAAGTAATCGCAATGCCATAACTATAAAGTAGCTAAGATAAGATATCTAGCCTATGGATACTTGCTACATCAAGGGTGTCACTCTTCGTTGCCGACTATACATAAAGCTCTTTTCTTCTCTCTAAAGAACTACAGGCTGTAGTCCATTGACAAATCTGGGCAGAGAGCTAAATCCACAATTTAGGAGTTATCGGTAGATAACTTCTCCAGAACCGCACATTACTCGACTATTACGGCTCCATTGTATGAGGATGAATTCCCTGTCCTTAATGCGCGGTGCGATCGTAACACGAAACTGTTGGCATCATGTCGAACAACTCCTCGGAACACAACCTACAATCGATAGAATACGCAAAGGGAAGCAAAAGTACATGCGTATATTATGTAGAAAGTACTTACTTTTGATATTATTACGAATTAATTTCGAACTCCTAAATTATTTGGATCACATTTGGTGAAAAGGAAAATATTCTTAATATAAAAATAGTATAGATTAAATGCCGAGAATACGACAACTTCATTATTATAGACAACGAGATAGAATAAATGTTATGAAGTGACTAAACTATGACAAAAATTTAATTGAAGTGAAAAAATATGTTGTAGTCACGTTGTATCATAAGAGTAAAAGAGACTTGCGGAGAATAAAAGCAAATGCAAGTCATCCACCTACAACAAAAACTGGTCAACAAGAACTCCTCCAACAATAATGGCACAGCTTTAAATAGACGACTTTATTGTGACTTTAAATACCACTTGATTGATACACTCACCTGAATTGGGTATTCTGCGATTAAAATGGACCGGATGGAGTAACCAAAGAATGGAAATGGCAGTTCCATACTTTGGTTACTCCATCCGGTGACAAGACATGCGAGTATGTGATACTTTTACCATTATCAGCAACCTTACTAACCAAGAGAAAGAGTTGGTCTGGAAGAGAGTGACGGTGTTAGAAAGAATGCGGGACGAAAGAATGACGAAACAGATATACAACGCAAAAGTAGGCCGAGACTAACCTATCATGACCAAATTGGTCGTGTTTTATCAGAAAGTGATGCCAGCAGCCCCAGGAACGGGCGAGCGTGCATGAAAAGAGCTATGAATGTCACAGAAGCGAGTGAAGTATGTAAGGACCGCGTCTTATGGCACTCGATTCTCTCTGCCTACCCCGCAAGGGACCTGGCGTGAAGATATACATACATACTAACCAAGATCTTACCTAATATATACGACTTTACGCTTGCAGATCAATCTTTTCTGCTATCACTAGCTAAAACTATCATTTATAGATTAGTCCCTCCAAAGTCAACAGACCTGGAAGGGAAAGACATAGGTCATTGGAACAAGTAATACTATAGCGCATTACCACTGTAGTTGTAGAAGCCTCCCGGTGACTTCCCTCACTAGGCAGAACACAACAAAACTTCGCGGAGTTATTACTTTGCTGCTATCTTGTGAAGTAATAGTACTTGCCAGACCCTTGCTCTCTTCACCTCATTCTATAGAGCCTTGTTTGCTAGTCAGGTGACTTGAAGGTTTTGGATCAGAAGGTGATGCTGAGAGTCTTACGGCCCAAAATGTTTTAATTGTGTGCTTGTTATGTATATTACTGAATTTAGATTGTAGCCGTTGATTTTAGAAACGTCTTATTCGATTTGGGCGATCTAAACTATATTTTGTTAAGGTACGTTCCGAATTAGTTGCTATAATTTGGAGAACATTTGAGAAATAGTTAAAAAATATTAAAGAAACATATTCACTTTGTTCATGTTTTTGTTAGGTATTATAATGCCCGTATGTATGCGTACATATGTAAAACCCGTAAGCACCCACATGCTTCCGTTTTCTCAAAAATAGTATATTATGATAACCTCTAAATATTAACGAAACTTGCGCATTGATTTTTAGTGCAATTATGAAGATTTCTAGTGAAAATTCCGGAATTTCAAATAGAAATAATTTTACCGAATGTATATAAACAAGTTAAGATAAACAAGCCAACTTTTGATCTACTCTGCGTGTTATAAGATACCTTATTATTTTAGCTACCAGAACATTCTAGCTATTAAAAATAATATTGAAAATAAAGGTATATATTCAACGATATTTATGTCAAGACAAAGATTTAATAAATATATTTTATTTAGAGCCGTAAAAATGCATGAAGGCCATGAATGATAAAGAAGCGGTTAATAGGCTACGGTACCCGATTTACATCAGGTAGGCCGTATGCTTGTATGCCTCCCGACATAGTATAAAAAACCAGTCATGTGGCGTTCGGATCTCTCTGCTTGCAAAGCAAGGGAATTCGTGTGAAGATATTGATAAACAGGTAGATACAATGATTTCGCCTAAAGTGGAACTTACAGAATAGAAATGACTCCACGGTAGTTCTAGTCATCGTCTAATCATAACTCTGTTAGAAATTTTTAATGACCCTGACTTTCATGATAGCGATTCACTATTTACATCGCAGTTCGCACTAATTGTGTAATGTTATAGATCTTCTACAATATTCTTCTCCCTTGGTTTACCTCATTTTCCTAATGTATTAGGAATATCGGGGTTCGCTACCTACGCCTAAGGTTTTAGCGAAGACACTGACTTTAACAAGGAGCGACTACCGTCTGGCCTTCACAACCCAGACGAAAAAACCAGACCGCTTTTAGGTCAAGCCACACGTTTTTCATAATAACCCCATTAAAACATAAATGTAAAGAGACCAAATTTAATTTTGTGCCTTCATTTTACTTCTTTATAATTGACTAGCTTTTACCCGCGGCTTCGCTCGCATTGATAAAAAATATATTTTTTTTTTAAATAAAAAGTATCCTATTTTATTTCTGATATCTCCAAGAATATGTGTACAAAGTTTCATGATGATCGGTTCAGTAGTTTTCGCGTGAAAGCGTAACCAACAAACGGACATTCACATTTATAATATTAGTAGGATTACTATAATATAATAAAACAAATTACTTATTAAAATTTGTATACGAATAAATTAAATTGAAAAATTAAATTGACAAGATTTACTCGTAGATTATTAAATCAGGGCGACAAGCAGCCGTCCACCGTCCGATTATTAATAAATGAATGAAATTGAATAAATAATTAATACAAAATTCGTGTTCTCGGTTTTATGTACACACTTGTAATTGTCACTTGCTCGGCGGTGAAGGAAAACATCGTGAACCCGCACGTCCAAGGAATTATATTCCTGTAGACGTGTGACTTAAAAAGGTAACTAAAAAGTCTGGTCTTCTGGAGGTCGGACAGCAATCGCTCCATGTCAAAATCAGTATCTTCGCCAAATCTTTAGGCTTAGGCGGACCCCGCCGATCCTAATGAATTAGGAAACGATATAACGCTAGGAAGAAGAAGATTAGTTCGGATAGTCAAATTTCTAGGCAAATTGACCCTCCATCAGCAGCTGGTGACGAAAGTACACAAAGTATTGTAAATTGAGTGGGGTTACGAGTAAGCTCCTGCGGAGTTGTGTTACCCGTAGGGGTGCCAGCATGCGAGCAATAAGTTATATGTTCATAGGCTACGGTTCCCTTTACATTAAGTAGGTGGTGGGTATGTGGTACTTGTATTCCCGCCGACTTTGTATATAAAAAACAAGTAATATTTGGAAATAAATACAAATACCCCTCTCTTGTTAACATGTTTTGTTTAAAACATGCTGTCCCTCAACCTTTTATATTCGGTTATTTGTAAAGCTGTATGTCCCATTTGTATGCTCGAGTAACTAAATGTAATCAAAATGAGCACTTTTGATAGTGAAAATGATATTCAACGAATTAAACATTTTTTCATCCGAAACTTGGCACAAAACTTATTTGACAAAAATCGTTATTGAACGCCCCCCAAATATTCAAGTTAAGAATCCAACAAACAGAAAAACTGATTATAAAGTAATTGAGATGTATCTTACCTGAAAAAATCCTCAATATATTTAATTTATAAGTCTCACTCTGTATTTATAGTGGCAGTTGAGAACCTAAGAGAAGCCGGAAACCTGTCAGAGATATTTGATCTGTAGATATTAATGTGCTGATACAGAACAAATCTCTCTGGGATTATTTGTAACTGAAATTTAAATATTTCTTGATAATTAAATGTTCGAATTAGAATATGATATGGGGGATTAAAATGTTCGGAAGTTGAAACAATTTTTTCATTGCTAGTAAAAAAAATAAGCGCATACATCTTTTTTGAAATCGGTTAATAGGAAACAAATAATTCTGAATCGTAGACAGTACAAGAACTAATATTTGTTTATCATTCCCTCTGTGTGCATACTTTGCCGAAATCGTAGCGGGAAGTGGTGCCCTTTCAGTATTGAGGAGACCTTAGCTTTGTGCTTTTGTGTTGGTGGTGAATTTTACGATAAAAAGGAAAATGGTGCAGGTAACTTATTAGAATCATAATATTTCTTGCATAATTATATTTTTAGCAACGAAAGTGCTAAGCGATGCGTATATTTATCAATATTTCCTTTGATAACAGACTACATATTAATTGATTAAAATAAGTTTTAATCAGTTTAAAAAGGAACACATTCGAAATTTTGATATTAAATTATGAAACTTTTTGTGAGAGATAGGGCGCATTAAAGTAGCCCTTCTGGGGAAGTACCTCTACCTCACAGAAAATAGCACCCAAATACCACTCCCTGGACGGTTGTTGTGTTGTTCAATTCCTGCGAGTGAGCGAGGTCTCTAGTAAATTCCTAAGAAGTTGGCTATGGTAGCAGTAGAGGTGGCATCGCGCGAATGATAGTTAATGTATTGCAAGCGTTCATAGCTCCGTGCTTCGGAGGGCATGTTGAGCCGTCGGTCTCGGCTGTTGTCGATAGATAACCGTCGTTAAGCTGAGTCAGATGCCCTCGGGCGGCTTGAAAACACAGGCCTCCGCCAATCCGCATTTGAGCAGCGTGGTGGAGTATGCTCTAAACTCCTCCGGTTGAAGGGAGACCCGTATCCCTGCAGTGGGATGAGTAAGGGTTTATGCGGTAAGCGTTCATAGGCTACAGTAACCGTTCTACGTCGGGTAGGGCTTATATACCTCTCGACGTTGTATAAAGAAAGACGAAGCAGTCGAGGAAGGCCAAGACTTACCTACCATGACCAAATTGGTCGTGTTCTATCAGAAGGTGATGTCAGGAGCCCTAGAAACCGGCGAGCGTGCATGAGAAGAGCAATGAATGTTAAAGAAGCTAGTGAGATATGTAAGGATCGAGTCACGTGGCGCTCTGTTCTCTCTGCCTATCTCGCAAGGGATTTGGCGTGAAGTTATAGATAGATAGATAGATAGACGTTGTATAAAAAAATTCATTAGTATGTTAGGTTAATATACGCATAATGTTCTCGAAGTAACCTCTTTACTTTTCAGGAGCTGCCCATCATCATCGAATATACTTTCATTAACATTTGTGCTCAAAATTCCCCAAAAGAATAGTAGGTAGTTCGAAAATTCAGCAGACTGTTTTTTATTAGTAAGTCTAAGTTTTAGATAATCATATCAAAGTTGATAATGGACGTTAATGCTCTCGTATTTACTGGAATTGCCCATAAGCGTCGAATATAGTTTTATACACATTTGCGCTTCAAATCCAATAGAAGGGTTGTAGTTAATGTAAAACTAACATGGAAACTAGGAGTTGGATTAGGAGGAGGTCTCCATACTTCCCTTATTTTTTTTTAACGGCAGGTTTTTATTAACTATATTAAAACGATTTTTTTATACATGTATAGGTATATACTTCGAGTGGGTATCTAAGAAGTGACTCTTATGATTTGAATCAATTTTTTTATTTAGATAAGATTTTCTTTTGAAGTTTATTTATTTATGTCTATCATGAAAGATAATTTTACGCAAAAATAAAACATAAAAAGGTACTTACGCACGTAGGTTACGTAAGTAGATCGTAGGGTCGGCAACGGATGAGTGACAACCCTGATGTTGCAAATGTCCATAGGTTACGGTGACTGTTTACCATCAGGCAGGGCGTATACTTGATTACCACCTTAGTGGTATAAAAAAAAACTGTAACTTACTTTAGTATACTTTAGTGTTTACACTGTAGTCAGACCGAGATATTTCAACAACTGAAGTTTCAATCAAGCGTAACGGCCTTCCTGATGGTACGCAGTTGCGGTAGATATGGTACGTAGGTCACACTATAAGTTTTGCGTAACTTAAAAAAACAACATGTTATAACCAAAATATTATGTTTATTGCTTTTCAAAATACTCTCCTTTACATTTTAAACATTTTTTCATGCGATCGAACCATTTTTTAAAACAGGAGGATCACAGATCTGAAGGCATGTTTTCTACGTGCTGATTGAACGCTATCACTGCCTCTTCGGAGTTGGTAAAAGTGAAAGCTCTCATCAAATCTTTGATTTTGGGGAAAATACAGAAATCACAGGGTGCTAGGTCGGGGCTATGCGCAGGATGGGTAACGAGTTGTACTTTTTCGGAAGTTAAAAATGACTTTGTTTTGTTGACCGTGTGTGAAGAAGCGTTGTCATGATGTAGGAGAACGCGGCTTTTTGGTCGTCTTTCGCGAACTTTTTCTAACACCCTGGGTAAACAAATGGTAGAATACCACTCGGCATTAACACTCTTTTGATCTTCAAGTAGAATTGTGCAGATGGGACCCGTAGCTGAGAAAAAAAAACGCGATCATTTTTTTACCAACGTTTCTCGCCTACCTCATTTTTGTTGACCTGTTCTCATTTTCAAACACCCATTCACAAGATTGCTGTTTTTTTTCGGGTTCAAAACAATAAATCCACGTTTCGTCTCCTGTGACAATGTCATAAACAGCATTAGAATGTCCGTGGTCATACTTCAGTAGCATCTGTGAGCACCATTCCACGCGAGCCCGCTTCTGCTCCGTTGTCAGTTCATGAGGGATCCAACGACAACAAAGTTTCCGAACTTTCAATTCTTCTTGTAAAATTTTCTGAATTTGGCTCATACCAATCCCCAATAGTTCTCGAATTGTCTCATAGGTAATCCGCGGGTTTTCTTCAATTAGCCGCTTAACAGTAGCCACATTATTTACGTTGACGGCAGTTGAAGGCCGCCCTTCACGAAATTCGTCATGTAAAGAAACTTGACCTCTCTCAAATTCAGCAAACCATCACCTCACGGTGCTCAAAGAAGGTGCTTCTCTCCCAAAAGCATTTTGAAGACGAGCAGCACAGTCTTGCGGAGAGAGAGAACTTTTAAAATTATAAAAAATCATCGCTCTAAAATCTTTTCGACTCAATTCCATTTTCGTTGCGTACGTAGAACTTTGATGTGTGATAAAAAACAATTGACAAATGATTTCCCGCCAATTGTTTTTTTTTATTACTAAGTAGGTTGCAACGTTTCAAAAAATATAACATTCGAAATTCAAATAGTTCCGATTAACTAGAAATGCAAAACTTTTAGTGTGCCCCATGTATTAGCAGCAGAGCAAATTTATCATGAATAATTAATATTTAATAAATATTTCAATAGACAATGCTCAGCTGAGCGCCAACAATGCGTTGTACATTGACATTTCGTGACACGTAATTTAAGATGGACAAAGCAATGCTTACCATCAAGCAGGATGTACGCTTGTTTCCACCTTAGTGGGGTAAACAACCCTGCTAAAACTTGCTTGTCACATAAACTAGTCACCATAAAGATTTGCGGTAAAATGCACTGATTAAAAAAAAACAGATTAAAGTCTAGAAGTCAGGACCTCCTCATACGTTTCTGTAATTATGTTAATTCTAACACTTCCGTCATTATACATCATGGATATAGCATTATTTGTTAAAAATAATCCACAAAGATTCCGAAAGCTATCGGATAATGAGACTAGAAGTAGACGTAATGTTCATGTGAATAAACTGTGTACCCATTCCGCCAAAACTGCGCTGATGCAAAAAAATATTCTCTGTATGGCAACGAAAATATTTAATAAAATTCCGAACTCTCTCTGAAGTCACTGAATAACAGTACGTTTAAAAAACATTTCAAAAATCTTTTAATATAAAAATGTTATTATAGCGTTAACGATTTCATTACTGATGAATGCTTGTAATTTGTTGTATATGGTTCTTATCGACATAATATGTATTATTATTAATTGACATTTCTACTATTCAATTTATCTTAACATTCCAATATTGCTCTATCTCTCAAATGTTGCACGCCGACAGCAAAACATGAAGGAAAAAATTTGTAAGACCATATTTGCATGCGATTGTATGTAATATTACTCATGTTTTGTGCAAATAAATATATCTTTATCTGGATTTTATTTATACAACTTCGGCCGGCATACGGCCCACCTGATGTTAAGCGGTTACCGTAGCCTATGAACGTTTGTAATACATTCATTACGAGTTTACTGGTGGCCTTACTCACACATAGAATCGCAACAAGCCTCCATGGAGTTTGACTACAATTTTCTATAAGGTTTAGGTACTTCCCCGGACGGGCTAGTTTGAAGCGCCCTACCTCTCTTAAAAACACCCAGATTAAGAGAAACAGACATGTTCATGCACAGAAATATTTGCCCTATGTGGGAATCGAACCCGCATTGGTGTCAAATTAACGTTATTAAACATTACGCCATCGAGCTCGTTAAATATAACTTTTATTTCTTTCCCAGACCACTATGAACCGTGGCTCCAGAGAAGAACTCCTGGGAAGTTCCCAAGAGGCCTTGAGAAATAGCCAGCATGATCTTCGAAATGCCGGCGAGAAGGCACTCACCAGGGAGGAGAAGACGTATCTTCTTCACGCAGACAGAGGAGACTATGCTACTGTTAAAAGGTATATATTCCTGTTTTACTACCTACGAAATAGGTCATTCATTATATTTGTATAATTTTAAGAATATTATAGATCTGGGGGCACGGTAGTGCCCTCGCCAAGACGAGCCAAGCGAAGCGCAAGGGCATTAGCTACCATTTCTCAAAGCGCTTCGTCGTTTTTTTGAATCCTTATAACTTGGGTTTGGATTATACCAGATAAATAAAAATCTTGAAGTATAATGTCAATAGTACCTAGACTTGTTAAACATATACAGTTTCAATTGCATATCTCTTATAATTTAGATTTTATTGATAACTAAAAAACCGCGATGCCATCACTGACTCACACTCATCAAAGTTTTTAGGGTACTTTCTGAAGTCCTAGAGATCCGAAATTCCTATGTAACCTAGTATTAATTAATACACAAGCAACAAAAAAAATCTAAAACTTGGAACTTTAACCCCCTAACCCCTTAAATTAGGTGATGGAAGTTTATGCTAGAGGTCTGAAAATTGATATTGGGACTCCTTAGCTATGAAAAAACGCAACTCTGATGTGCAAGAAATACACACAATACAAAGTAAAAAAAAAATTGTCATAAGCAACTTACAAAAAGAAGTGAAATCCCACCAAATACATTTGTCATTTAAATGTTGCCAAAACGAAACCATATGGCTCGCACTGTCAAAAAGTTATCAGATCTCATGTAGAGTCAAGCTTCTAACTCTACAAACCCTAATTTCATAAACTCGACACTTTAGCCTAAATATGTGGCTTGGCCGTTTCGCTACCGTCATATGGGCATAACGTGAAATTTCTTTATTACTTCTTCATTACTTTTCTGGCATACAATAGTTCTTGCAGTAACGAAACGGCCAAGCCACATATTTTGACTAAGGTGTTGAGTTTATGAAGTTAGAGCTTGTAGAGTTAGGGCATGTAGAGTTAGAAACTTGGCTCTATATGAGATCTGATAACTTTTTGACAGTGCGAGCCATTATGGTCTCGTCTTGGCAAAATTTTACATAAAAATATTTTTGGGTGGATATAATTTTCTCGAAGGACCAAAAAACTATAAGGTTATGTAAATGCCTACAAGGCTACAACTATAATGTAATGCAATTAGCAACTTGTAAATCTATAAATATATGCAGATGTATTTTCTATCGAAAAGTTGTAAGTTGTGGAATGAACTCCCTGTTCCATAGGAGTCCATAGGAATGACAGCACGAGGACAGACGTGAAGAGGTTTCTACAGGGTCAGCAACGCACGAGTGACACCACTGGTGTTGCTAATGCCATGGGCTATGGTAACAACTTACCACCAGGCAGGCCTTATACTTGTTTGGCACCTTAGTAGTATAACTAAAATGCAAGATTCCCATCATTTGAAACATAAATTCCTTCCCTAGTAATAACCAGAAAGCAGTGCGCGCCGTCGCTCTGTGGGCGCTATTCTACAGCGCAGGAATGTTTTAGTAAACCACGCGATATCGTGACATGTGACCTTCAGCCATATGGCGACGGGTCAGATCGTGCGATATCGCGTGATGGACAATGAACGTGTTAACAATTTGTTGGTCCGATTAAGCTGAAAATCGAATCAGGGCTATGTACCAGCCCTCAGCTTCGAGATACATATCTTAAAAATTGGTTATACGTCAGCGGTTCGACATAAAATCGAGAGCAATTTTATTTACGTGCCTATAGCCATACACCAAAAATAAATAGACACGCAAGACATATATAGGCATGCAAACAGCATACCTATCAAATATTATATGGTAAATCCAATCAGAATCTTACAATCAGGCAGGCCGTAAGCTTTGCCACCCTAGTGGTATAAAAAAAAGTACATATTGAAACGTACAAGTTACAAAATTCATATAATGAATTGTCCCAATTCAAAAATTGAATTTTGACATTTGCATTGTAACAACTAAAACAATGGACGACGAGACCACTGGTCGAGGTGATAGCAATGCCCATTTTATCATCATGGCTCTTGGATTCAATTCTCATACAGGACAAACATTTGTATCTACGAACATGTCTGGTTATCGTGTTGTGGATAGTAATATGGATATCTTAGTAGGCTCTTAAGAAGTTTCCCTGTTAGCAGCAGGAATGGCAGCGCGAGCTATACTTCCTGTAAGATAAGCATTCATAGACTACGGTAACCACTTTAAACCAGGTGGGCCGTATACTTATATGCCTCCTGACGTTGTATAAGGATTTTTCCTGGAGGGGGATGCATACTAATAACTACTAATAACATTATAAAAATTAAAATATTACTTAAATAAAAATATATAAAATTGAAGGTATACAAATAATAATAAATATTCTCGGACAGATTACATAGCCCCATCTAGTTTCAAACTAAGAAAAACTTGTGCAATGGATACTAGACTAATCTGAATAGATCTGAATTCTTCGATGACCAATTTATTGAGCGGAATACTTTGACTTTTCTATAAGTCTATACAATATATAAAGTGAAAAGTGCGACAGACATAGTCCTATTTAACTAAATATTAAGTAAAACGGTATCTAGATGCCTCTCATGTTTGCTGTGCCCATACTGGGCGTCACTTGTACTATATTATTGTTATGTAACATCTTTGTAATAACTTGTGACCTGCAATAAAAATCTGAAATCTGAAATCTTAGACGACAAATAACTATAAATAAATGCATTTTCTTTGTAAATGCATACTTATAGTACATAGAAAACACAAGTGGGAATCGAACCCAAGAACCTTGGTGCTAAAGTAGCCATCGCTAGCTGTTCCACTACAGAGCTCGGCATATGTAAACTTATATTTGTCTATAACTTCACGCCAAATCCTTTGAGTGGTAGACAGAGCCGAGGGCCACATGACGCGGTCCTAACACACACTCGCTTCTTTAACATTCACAGCACTTCTCTCGCGGGTTGCTTGGGTGTCTGACATCGTCTTCTGAAAAAAACAATTTGGCCATGGTATTTAAGTCTTGGCCTAAATATTTATTATATTATTTAAATTGGACATCGCTTTAGGGACCACTGGCAAAATCAAAAGTACACACCCTGTATTTTATAAGACACATGCGAGAGACGCCTCCTCGTGCTGCTCGTTGAACTTCGAAACACCCGAAATAGTTAAATGGAAAAAATAGATTGATTAGTGTACGGTCTTTTACCATACACACTTTACTGATATTGATTGATTTAAGATGATATTGATAATACTGATAGAATAATAAAATGCACTCTTGATTCCACGGCGGCTTTATTGCTACTAAATTAATAATATATTTTACGTCAATGAGTGGCGCGCATAATACCTACGTTAACATATTGCACAATGTAGAGCTATAGCACGTACAATTAGTTCATTTATTCGTGGAGTTATTATAATAAACAATATCTCATCGCTCTACATCGGTTCAGATAAATACACTTCATGGCAGAGAATTAAATCTTGTTTTCGATAATTCACATGCTAGAAACAGTAGCCTGGGCTCTGACGCCAAAGCGTAGGACGCGTCCGGGATTAACGCTCGGATGTTGATGACGTTAGAAACGGAGTTGATCTGAAAGAGTTGAAAGAGAGAGTATTGGTGTTAAAATAAGAAAAGACATGTTCCGTTGATTCAAGATGATGGTCAAGTAGAAAGAAGGTAGGAAGAAAGAATTACGAAACATTAGAAACATTAGTTGCATAAAATTTCACTAATCTATTCTATATTTTTTATACAACATCGGTAAGCATACGTCCCATCTGATGTTAACCGGTTACCATAGTCCATATACGCTTGCAAGAAGTATCACTTGCCCAATGCCTCTTCTGCTGCTAACACAGCAACTCCTTAGAAACTTACAGGTGACCTCACTGACACACACAGGAACACAAAAACCTTCCAAGGAGTTGTTATATTAGGCTGCGATTTTCTGTGAGGTGGAGGTACTTCCCCAAAAGGGCTGCTTTAATGCAGGGTGCATTAAAGCAGCCC
Source organism: Pyralis farinalis (assembly GCA_947507595.1). Classification (NCBI taxonomy): domain Eukaryota; kingdom Metazoa; phylum Arthropoda; class Insecta; order Lepidoptera; family Pyralidae; genus Pyralis; species Pyralis farinalis. The sequence continues at coordinate 8,104,057 of OX382258.1, read as the reverse complement.
GTTTGGGGAAGTACACACACAAAAACACACTCGTATAATATATTACAAAATAATACAATATACCCAGTTTAATAAAGAGTTGATTATTAGTTTAGCTGGAATCAATGATAGCGAATTAACATGCGGACGTTTTTGTTCAAGTATTTTGAATTCTATTGACACTTCTGAACATCCACACCAACTTCTATTCATTCTACTGCAACCCTTCAAACGAAGTGGTTGTGGCGAAATATTCGCCATGATATTCAATAGACAGAAATAGACGAAGGCCAGTGATTTCAAACCGATCAACGGCTGCTTAATGACTATGGTCTATCGACAACAGCCGGGATCAACATCTTAATGATATGGATAAACCAACCATAGACAATAGTTGCAATCAACATTGCTTAACCTGTATGTTCTATTACAATGACGCGCGCAATGGCACCATCCAGCTTCTGAACATTTTCTCAATCTAATTTTGAGACACCATTACCATTTTTTTATACTACCCGTTTGGAAAACATTATGTATGTATGCATGCATTAGTAAGTATGGTAAGCGGTCACTACAGCCCATTGATGCTCGCAACACCACGGGGAAGTTACTCACGCGCTGTCAATCTTGTGACCTAAGGCTGTTTCTTCACAGTATCCAGTAATTTCTCTGCCATAGCTCACTCTTTAAACCGGAACATAGCTATATAAATATAGCTACTAGAACTAGAAACGGGGGTAACCATGCAAACGACTTTTCTACAAAGTCTTCTTCTGGTAAAAAAAAAATCAATGTTCTATCATTTCATTCAATTGAGTCTAAAAGTATATAAAAATGAATACTCTCTACCTATTCCGCAAGGGATTGGACGTGAAGATGTAATTAACAATAGCACCGCGCCAGATCGCATCCGCTTATTGAGTGGCAGGTTGCATATAAACAAACACGAAAGTTACGAATATATATAAATAGTCTAGCTTATGGCCAGATACCATACTGTTACATAGAAACATGTTTTTCAACTGTTTAAAAATATTGAATTTGGAATGCGTTTATTATATTAAAAACCTCGCCGTTTTACATATTTTTCGTGTATATTATCAAATTACAATATGGAATGGGGTGTTAAGAAAATAGGATTGCAGTGATTGCCTTGCACAAAGTGGGTATGGAGCCGTCAGTCATATTTAAGATACTTAAACTTACTTAAAAACTTGGTATCAGCCGTATATTCGTATATCGTACTATCGACAGATATACCAACACTTCCTCTGTTGAAGACCATAATAGATCGACGCGACCGCGCGCTGTTAGAACTACAAAGGCTGTTAATGCTGGTAAAGTCAGAATTCGCCGAAACCCCATTAGGAAACAAAACATATTATCGCAAGAAATGAACATTCCCACTCGGACTCTATCGCATATAATATAACAAGACCTTGAAGCTCGGCGCTTATCGTTAATATACAAAGCATGCCCTAAATCAATCCCTACAGTTGAAGAGAGTCATAACGCCTTCTGCCCCGATACGTAGGTGAAAGGCACAGTAATATCCTTTTTACTGATGAAAAAACTTTCATGATTGAAGAGCACTACAATAAGCAAAATTACAAAGTGTACGCACACAGATTTAAAGAAGCCGCCCGTTTGGTCGGAAAGGTATAACGGTACATCCTGCATCTGTAATGGTTTAGTGGGGAGTGTCTTATCAAGGAGTCACTAAGCTTCATTATGAAAAAGGAGTGAAGACTTTGGCCAAAGAGTATCAAAATACTATCTTGGATCGTGTTGTGAAACCTCTCAGCAATACATTATTAAAAATGTACTGTGAACTTTCCAGTAGGTCTCTGCACCTGGTCACAAGGCACGAACTACCCAAGCCTGACTAGAAACCTACTTTCCGAATTTTATAAGAGCTGAAGACTGGTTCTCGTCTAACCCAAATTTTAACCCCTTAGACTACAAGTTAGTCAGTTTTAGAGGACATGGCCTGCTCAAAACGACACGCCGACATTGTGTCTCTTAAGATATTTCTGGAGCAAGCAGTGGCTAAATTTCCCATGGAAATAGTGCGTAAAATCAAAAAAAATTGATTCTGTGGCCAGACAGATTTAAGGCCTGTATGAAAGCCAAATGTGGCCATTTCGAATAGAATCATTTTTTTTATTTTTACTGAGACTCATTAATATGTGCAAATAAGATTTAATAAGATTACATTACTTCATAAAAAATAAATGCATATTTGTAACAGAACTTATGGCCGGTCTAGGTATATGTGTGCAGTTCACACGCGATGGAAGTGAAACCTTGAAAAATGTGAACTTAAGGATCACGAGAATATTCTACATTCCTTGCCGCGGCATACATGAAAAATATTTTTATTAAAATAATGAAATATATTGTAAAGAATACACGTGTACAATACACCACGGTTGTTATGACACCTTATCCCAAGCTTCGTAATACGCAGGCGCGTACACACATGTACTTAAACACGTACAAAGCTCAGACTCTGTAATAAAATCTGTATAATGGCTTCTATCATTCATTTGACATCAGGACCTGCCGAAAAACAGCGTTGGTACACGGTCACCCGTGTACTCCAACATTATGCTGAGAAGGCTCCTTGTTGGCAGCCATTACAATACACATATTTTTGTATATTTTCACTAATTTTTCTTTGTTTCTTTTTTATTGTGTGTGTGTTATCAATGGTTATGCCAATAAATATATCTTTCTTTCTTTCTTGCATTCACTCATTCTCTCGCATGTTAAATCCTATAGATGTGTGCGGTTGTCTTTTTTAGGGTTCCGTACCCAAAGGGTAAAACGGAACCCTATTACTGAGGCTCCACTGTCCGTCCGTCCGTCTGTCACCAGGCTGTATCTCATGAACCGTGATAGTTAGAGAGTTGAAATTTTCACAGATGATGTATTTCTGTTGCCGCTATAACAACAAATACTAAAAAATAGAATAAAATAAATATTTAAGGGGCTCCCATACAACAAACGTGATTTTTTTTTGTTGTTTTTAGGGTTCCGTACCCAAAGGGTAAAACGGAACCCTATTACTGAGACTTCGCTGTCCGTCCGTCCGTCCGTCCGTCCGTCCGTCCGTCTGTCACCAGGCTGTATCTCATGAACCGTGATAGTTAGACAGTTGAAATTTTCACAGATGATGTATTTCTATTGCCGCTATAACAACACATACTAAAAAATAGAATAAAATAAATATTTAAGGGGGCTCCCATACAACAAACGTGATTTTTTTGCCGTTTTTATAGATAATGGTACGGAACCCTTCGTGTGCGAGTCCGACTCGCACTTGGCCGATTTTTATAGATAATGGTACGGAACCCTTCGTGCGCGAGTCCGACTCGCACTTGGCCGATTTTTAATGTCGCTTTGTCGTTTCTTCTAGTTTCTAGTCACAGCGATGCTAAAGAAGTTTTCACTTCAAAATCCGGTCCGAATCACTGTCGCTTTCCCGCTTTTCCCGTCCCTATGGGTTTTGACTTTTCAAGATGTCAACAAGATTCCCATTACTCTAAGTAACTTGGCGATGGCAAGGGACTATTATATATATTCTAGAAATGCAAAGTTACACAAAATAATAAGTTTTGTCAGTTAAACGAATACAAATTTGAGTCTAGGTTTATTCCTAAAAGTGGTATCATACTTGTATGCTATCTGAAATGAACCTACATATTGTTTGTACGTAACATGGATATTATTAATATTCTACGTAAACCCTTTCAAGCTTTTATACTCTTGCCCCTTTCGCGAATACCCATTCGTTAACAGGCCGCACTCAACGTGGCCTTTTCCAATGATTTTGAAGTTAGCTACGATGATCAAAATCAAGTGACAAATACTGTGCCAACATTATTAATGATGTCAAAAATGTTGTGATATTAAACCACATTTTCTACTGATTATGGAAGTAGCAGAATACTCTTGGAATGTAACAAATATATATATACATAATATATATATAAATATAAATCTCAGACGCAATAAGTATCAAGAATGAAAAGACGCAATATCACGCCTGCGATTTAAATATATATAAATAATAAAAAGTTAAATAATATATATATATATATATCTATAACTGACCGTGGCTCGATCCTTACATACCTCACTCGCTTCTTTAACATTCATTGCTCTTTTCATGCACGCTCACCGGTTTCTAGGGCTCCTGACATCACCTTCTGATAGAACACGACCAATTTGTTCATGGTAGGTAAGTCTTGGCCTTCCTCGGCTCCAACATCCTTCCACTTTTGCATTGTATATCTGCTTCGTCATTCTTTCAACCTGCATTCTTTCTACATGTCCGAACCAACGGAGCATGCCTCATATATATCCGATTTATATATATATATATATATATATATATGTGTGTATAAATCGGACTTTGGCATTCCTAAGGTATTAAAAAACGGGACAATGCTAGATTACATTTTACATTAACAATAACAACATAAATTCAAATCGAAAAGGGTTTATATTATTTCATCAAATTTCATAAGAATATTAGGAGAAATACGGTTTGATGATTATGACAATGCGGGAAACTATACAGCAACAGGCGAGTTTATGCAAGTCATATTGGTTGGTCACCTGTTGGTCATGATGCACAACTCACTTTACAACATGGGGTATAAAGACACCACTTTAATTGCGTATATCAATCGAAAATCAATGTGTTACCAGCAAGGATTACCTATCAATATGACGTTTCATTTATATTTTTTTTAAGAAAGAAATATGTACTCGTATTTACATTATCTAAGTCAGGGCTGTTCAAATCACAGCACGCGGGCCGCATGTGGCCCGCGCCTTATATTGATGCGGCCCGCAACAATTTTATAAAATTTTAATATAGGTATTCACTGACTGATAATTCACTTACACACGCAGTGCACTTGGCAATTACAAATATTAATTTCGATATTGATAGAATTGGTAAAAGATACATTAATGAAGAATTAATAAAACTAAATTAAACACTATTTTCATTTTCTCCAAATAAATAAATTAATGCTAGGTATTCGTTTTTGCGGCCCTCCAATATATACAGTGATTTGTATTAGCCCGCGATCGTATCTGGTTTGGACAGCCCTGATCTAAGTATTCGCTAGTATTGTCTATGCCTTTTTGTTATTTTTATGACATTTTATTTCGAAACGAATAAATGCATTACGCCTTCTAGGATTTGAAACGTCTATCCTGTTCATAGTTATCAAAATTCCTATAAAATTGGATTCATTTAGAGCTTGATCTGGTAAATATACAAATTGGTGACCAGAGGGCGGACTTTGTACAAAAGTCGTCTGCATGGGTACCTCTGTCTCACCTATTTCTACCGCCAAGCAGCTATATTTATATAGCCGTGTTCCGGTTTGAAGGGTGAGATATGGTAGAGAAATTACTGGATACTGTGACGAAACATCCTTAGGTCACAAGTTTGGCCGCGCGCGAGTTACTCCTCCGTGGTGTTGCGAGCGTCAATATACTGCGATGACCGCTTACCATCTAATGCGGGCCACGTGCTTATTCGCCAATCTAGTGGCATAACTATATATAGCTCGGTGGCGCAGTGGTGAAACGCGTTGTTACGCTACTTTGACACCAACGTTCGTGGGTTCGATTCCCACACAGTACCTACAAACATTTGTGTGCATGAACATGGCTGTTTGTCTTGGTCTGGGTATTTTCTATGTATAATAAGTATGTATTTACAAAAAAAAAAATATTTACGTATGTTTATCAGTTGTCTAGTACCCATAACACAAGCTTTGCTTACTTTGGGGCTAGATGGCGCTGTGTAATTTGTCCGACAATATTTATTTATTTATTTATATATATTGGATGAAGGAAGGATTCCAGTTGTAACTCCTATTGTTTTGAGACTGTCCATTGTGAGATGTGCGCTCGTCCTCCTATCATACAACGGAATTACAATAACCACAATAGTAAAAAACAAGCGAACTTACAAGAGCAAATGATAGAACAAAGAGTTACAGTTGTTTGGTAGCGAGGTTGACCATCACTATTTGCAATTCATAGTACATCTCTGCCGTAATTGCTGTGACAGGTATTTTTATCTCTTCAATTTGACGTAAACGAATCAGTACTATTTTATCGCTTAACTAAATCTGCATATTTAAAAACGGACGCGAACCTACCAAAAATTTCCATCTTTGCACATCATTGATATGCGTAGCGTCTGTGCCAAGTTGGTGCCAAGACGGAAGTATATTAGAAAATAATGCTCTGTTTTCACGAATGGTCGAATGGCTAGTTTAACAACAACAGCAAGGTTCGTGGGATCGATTCCCTCATAATATAAACATTTATGTGTATCGACACATCTATTTTGATTGTTCTGGGTATTTTCCAATTTATAAAAATTATATGTGTATTCATATTTATAAAAAAGCTAATTACACATGCTTACCAGTATAGCAGAAGCGTTTCTTTATTGGGAATTAGATGACGCTTTATATTTCTCAGTAAATATTCATTGAAATTTTCCCCTTTTCACGGGAACAGCGATACCAAAGAAAAATCTTACAGCAGAAAAACTAATTGCCCAACTAATTTTCTAAAGGAAATGTCAATACTATAAAAAAAACAATTTGAATTTGGAATTAGTAGAATGAAAGATATCGATCTTCGTCGATCGCTGGCCAGTATTACTAGTCGGCTATTTCAAAATCACCTAATACGTCATACTTCACTCATAAATAGAAACTACATCCTAAAATTAGATACAAAGTTAAGCACCGTCACGGTAGAAAACTTCTGTAAAATGCGTTTAGAGGAACTTCTTCGAAGCGGTAATGCGTAAAGACATTTGCAACTTGGCGAAAGGGTACAGATCAAGGATGTAAGCGATAATAGAGAAGGTATTAAGTTGTAGACATAAGTCTAGTAGTAAAACGGAATTGGTAATGGAATACTGTAATTTGGTCTGTAGCATAGATTCGCTCGCATCTCAATCGCTTTTTAATAGTACCTTACTTAATATATTGTCTAATATTATATACGTATATTACAGCCGTATTTTTTTTTATAACTTATAAACGCAATAAAGATAACAAATTGTAGTTTTTTAAATTTAAATTGCTAAAAGCTGTATCTGACAATTTTCGTTTCTAAATCTTTAGAGTACAACAACGGTTCATTATATTATTACATTAATTATAAAACAATTGTCGAGCTCGGTGGCATAGCAATAGATGTGGCGTGAAGTTAAAGATAGATTGTAATTATGTCTTAAATAATTGTTTGTGAATATTGTTTATTGGCGAATGCAATTGCGCGACGTCGCTTTTATCTCTGGAATAGAAAGTAGCCAGATAAAAGTTAACTTAAATGTTGATCCGAGATGTGAGTTATCTACCTTGTAAAATTACATCAAATTTTAATCGTTTTTACGTGATTCATTTGCAATAGGATCTAGTGCAAGTTTTGAAAATATTTCCTTTACAGCAGTGTCCGAATTGCCATTGATAAATTAGGTACCGAAATGATCCGATAGAGGCCTGTCTAGATTTCTCATATAAATTATCAATGTTAACGCAAATGCAGTAAACACGTAAGTCTAAAAATTAAATAAAAAAATGAGTTTTGTTTCTGAATCGATAGTAACAATTCAGCTATATCATTATTTTGAAAAATATTCGATCCTGATATTTCTTTTTCTGTATAACGTTGGGTGGCATGCGAGCATACGGCCCACCCCCGTAAACGCTCGCGCCAAAGTATCACTCGCGCATTTCTACCCCCGCTGATAACATAGCAATTCCTAACCTCACTCACTCACAAGAACATGCAACTTTCTGGTGAGTTGTTATTTGGCTGTGGTTTTCTGGGAGGTGAAGGTACTTTTCCAGTCGGGATAATTCGATGCGTCTCTTGAAAACACCCAGACCAAGACTAACAGACAAGAGTTCATGCGCACCAATGTTTGCCCTGTGCGGGAGTCGAACCCACGAACGTTATTGGTACGGTAGCATTGCTAACCACTCCGCCACCGAGCTCATCTAACTATCAATCAAAAATTCAAAAAAATTCAAAATTCAAAATTCTTTATTTGACAGCCTTACTGTGCTAAATATACATATTGCTGAGACCCACCTAGTAGACTTATTAAAGCCTGTAGCAGGGGATCCCGCTCTTCTTCCTCCTAAATTCTTAGTAAGTACATATTAAGGCTAAACTATGGATTTTAAATATAGCTCATTAACCTGGTACTGTTAGTTGGTGTGTGTATGTGTGTGTACGTGTACGTGAGTAGTGTGTTTGTGTGTGTGTGTGTGTGTGCGGGGAGGGAGGGTGAGAAAGCAAGATTGCGATGGTATTAAATTATGCAAGCGTATGAGATAGAAAATGTGATGTCCGTGTGTCCTCAGCCCAACGATATGTCTTGGGATCAATGAGTTTTTGTTTGTGCCTAGGGTGGTTCGTTATGATTCATATTATAAAAGTCGGTTTTTAGTTATTTATAAGCTTCTCCGTTTCATCATACTGCAATGTAGTTAAGTATTCAGTTATTGTTGATTTACATGTAAATAGTTTTAGTTTATTAATATTTAGTTTTTTGTTTAATTTATTATAAATATGAGCCGATAATGTATGAAACTGACGTCTAGCAAAGTTTGTTCTGGTATTGGTAATAGGGGCAACCTTTTGTTTCCTTCTTCCTGTCTGTTCATTGGAGCTTAAAGGTAGTGTTTTGTGTAATTTCAAGGTAGCTGACATAATGAAGAGTTTTCGAACAGATAGAAGTTTGCTGTTTTCATATAGGTCTTTAGTAGGATATCTGAGTTTTTTGAAGAACATAACCTTTAATAAGCACCTCTGACCCCTTTCAACTTCTAGAAATTTAGTTTTAGTTGCTCCTCCCCATACAGAAACAGAATACGAGATTACGGATTGAGCCAGCGCAGTATAGACTTGTTTTAACAGTTTTTGTGAAGCAACGTGCCTGAGAGTCTTAAATATCCATATGAGCTTTCTAATTCTTTTATTTACATATTCAATGTGCGGATGCCAAGATAGCCTTTGGTCAAGTATAATTCCTAGATATTTAATGGCTTCCACTTTTTCTAACACTGTGCAATTACACTGGGTGGAGTTTGTTCCGTCACACTGGTGAGCTTTAAGTTGATAGCTAGGATCAGGTTGTGTTGTTTTACTTATGTAGTGACATATGTATTTGGTTTTTGCAGTATTCATTGAGAGCAGATTCGCCCTCAACCAGAGAGAAACCGCTTTTAGCCCTGCGTTAGCATTGTCAAACACCTTGTCCCATGTAGGTCCTACAAAAACCACGGCAGTGTCATCAGCATATGAGACAATGCTACCACCGTCTATCTTTAGATTGGTGAGGTTATTTATGTATATGAGGAAAAGGGTTGGGCCAAGCACGCTCCCCTGAGGTACCCCATATGTGATTTCTGCGTCCTCACTAATATAATCTCCAATACGTACCCTCTGTTTTCGCCCAAGTAGGTAATCAGTAAGGAGTTTTAAGGGTACACCCCTAACGCCAATATTCTCTAACTTCTGTATAAGAGTGGGGAGAAAGACAGTATCAAACGCCTTTTTGAGGTCTAAGAATACTGTGAGACATTTCTTTTTGGCGTCTAAATGGTTGGATATTTGTGTTGTCAATTCTAGTATAGCGTCTTCGGTTGATCTTCCTTGTCTAAACCCGTATTGTGAATTGGACAGAATGTTATACTTTTTTAAGAAACTTAGTAAACGAGTATTTATAATTTTTTCTATAATTTTGGAAAATACAGTTAAAACAGAAATAGGCCTATAGTTGTTGGGGTCTGTTTTCTCTCCACTCTTATACACGGGTGTGACTAAAGCCAGTTTTAGGGAGTCAGGAAATATTCCTTTATTAAAGCAAAGATTCACAAAGTGACTTATTATGGGAGCAATAATATCTTTGACAAGTATGATAAAACGAGACGATAGCTTGTCAAAGCCAGGGGCACTATCTGGTTTGAGTCTAGTGATAATGTCAGCTACTTCTTGTGGGTCAGTATCTAGTAGAGCGAATGATGTTAGAGGAGAGGTATGTACACTATTAGATTTTTCTAAGTTAGTGGATACAGAGATAGGTATTATATCCTCAGCTAGATTTTTTCCAATGCCAGCAAAAAACGCGTTAACATGATTGACTGAGTCGTTGGGTACTGTTTTAATTTTAAGTAATTCATTGTTTGTTGATTTAGTGCTTTTAAAATGTGTAATTTTATTAATAGTGTTCCAGAGAGCTTTTGGATCTTTATTGGATTTTTCTAGTTGTTCTCTTTGATATTTACGTTTGAGTTTTTTAATTAGGTTGTTGCAAAAATTTCTATACCTTTTGTAGGTTATCTTGAGTGTTTCGTTGTATGGGTCAGATCTAAGTTTTAATTGCATTTTATTTCTATTATTTATGCATCTTATGATGCCAGGCGTTATCCAAGTCCTTATCGGTTTATTTTTACAAGATATGTACTTAATGGTTTTACTATTATTTAACACGTCTTCAAGTTCCGAACTAAGTTTCCTAATAATATAGTCAGGGTCATCGCTCATTAGCAGCTCGGTAAAATTTCTGCTTTTAATTAATGAAATAGATTTTTCATAGTCAATGTGTTCAATATGCTTATTATTGAGGGCTTCAGTTTTTAAATTTTCTAGGCTTAGAAATATAGCAGCATGATCCGTAATCGTGGTGTTTAAAACAGCTATACGAGCTGCTGTTTTGTCGGGTTGGATCTTTATCATAAAGTGGTCTAAACAGCTGGATTGTCTGGTCGGAAGGGTATGTCCAGGTAGTAAACCATGTGAGGCCATCGTATTTAGATAGTTGACCCTGTTATTACATTCATACGAGGAATCAGTTGCTCTAGATAATAAATTAATGTTAATATCTCCTGTGATTATTATGTTTTTGTGTGATCCAATTGTGTCCAAATGTTTATCAAGTGACTCTATAAATTTTATTGCATTTTGATTTGATGGTGAGCGATAGATAGCAAGAATAAAAATATTTAACACTTTAATCTGTAAACAAGTAGCGTGTACCAATCGTATTTCTTCCATGACTGGAAGTAGTTCCCTTTTTACATAAACAACGACGCCGTCGTTTTGGTTCATATTGTATGACGTGGTGATAGAGATATAGTTTTGTAATGACGGGGTAGGCTTGTTTTGGTTTATTCTACACTCTGTTAATACTAAAATGTCTGGGTTAAAATTTAGTTGATCTAACATTATTTTAAAGTCGTCAAGGTTGCTATATATACTTCTTATATTTTGGCTTAACACAGTTATGTCATTTTTTGTTATTTTTATATTCTGTTTAAGTTGATTAATATCGCATTGTGTTGAGAAAGCGGTTTCAGTCTCATCAACATCATTTAAAGTATGTAGTGTACTATGCATATTTGGTAGTATATTTTATTTATATATTTATTATTACGTAATTCAATTATTTATTAACTTATATATATATTATTAAGTATTTAAGTTATTTAATAGTTTATTTAGGTATTTATTATTATGTAGGTATTTAAGTATTTAATTTGTATATTTATTATTACGTATTTTAGTTATTTATTAGTTTATGTTTACAAGTGTTCTGTATTGAAAACTTTAATCACACTATATAATTATGATATAAGTATTGATTTGCCTTCTCGCCTTTTTTGCAGCTCCTTGGGATTCCTGTCCTACAAAGATCTAACACATTCACCATACATACTCTCGTCTTATTGAATATTTCGGTCTCGTGGGTATGCAGTTTAAGTTTATTAGCCTGCTAATATATTTAATTATTTTTTTCGAATAGAACCAAATGTTGTCATTTACAAGGCTAAAGGGATAATGCGGAAATATTCCTATATTAGTACTATAATAATCACAAAACAATCGGCCGATTTAATATTTTCTTGCGCTAACTTTGTGGGAACATTCTCACTTAATCTTGTACGCAATTTGACAATCTTTCCGGCCCATTTTCCCCCTTTCGGCTTCATTTTTGCCAGAGGAAAACCTGGGTCGTCAATTATATAACAATTCAATTTTTTTTTTATTTGTCACCCATTTTGACCATGTTCCTTAAGAGATAGGAACGGTGTTCCTGAACATTCCTATTCTACTATTTTATGCTGAATCCGAATCTGAAGTCAAAATTCGAATATTCGAAAAAAGCGACAGAAAAACACAGACAAACACACAGACAAACACACAGACAAACGCACAGACAAACATATAGATTTCATATAGGAACGGTGTTCCTGAAAATATTATTTATTTGAATATATACAGTTTAATAAAATTAACTCGATAAACTGTACTGCAATGTATTACAAATAATATAAAATTTTAGAAACTAAACATGTCACGAAAGATCAGTGGTTTAGGTGTGTAATTTGTTAAGGTATTGTGTAAATCGGTTGAAATATGAAATATCGGAAAAAGTCAAACCTGGGAGCTTTCATAGGATGCATATTCCTGAGAATGCCAGTAGGAAGCCACTTCAGTAATGTATGACTTGCGGTAGCATATTATAACGAATAGCTAGGTTTTGTGACGGTTATAATTGTTTAGTAGCTATTTAGTTTTGTGGAGATCAGAGCAGACCAACCATAATAGCGACGGCATGCACCGTCTAACGATACTGGATGGGTACAAACCGACGCATTATCACATTAATTGGTGGGGGAAACGCACCTAGTAGCTTATATCAAATTGTCTATTATTTTCTGTTGACACGATAATAATTCCTCCTGTATACTTCTATTGCTTTTAGGTGAAAAATATATTTATTACAACGTTTATTTTTTCTTCTTCAAAATTCGACGTAAATCTTATTACAAATTTTATGTCAATATGCCTGTAAATTTGGGTTTTGTAAAATGTCGCGTGAAACTATTAACTGAAAAATATCATGTTTTGTAAATATAATTATTTTTCTCGTTAATTATGCTTTTTAGGGTACCGTACCCAAAGGGTAAAACGGACCCTATTACTGAGACTCCGCTGTCCGTCCGTCCGTCCGTCTGTCACCAGGCTGTATCCCATGAATAGTTAGACAGTTGAAATTTTCAGTGATGATGTATTTCTGTTGCCGCTATAACAACAAATACTAAAAAAATAGAATCAACAAATACTTAAGGGGGCTCCCATACAACAAACGTGATTTTTTTGCTCATTTTTGCTCGATATTGATAACGGCAACAGGTAGATGCTTGAAATATTCACAGAAGATTTAGTTATATAGTCACTTTAAAAATAAATAATTAAATTAAAATAAAACAAATATTTAAGGGGGGCTCCCATACAATAAACGTGATTTTTTTGCTCGTTTTTGCTCGATATTGATAACGGCAAGAGATAGACGCTTGAAATATTCACAGAAGATTTAGTTATATAGTCACTTTAAAAATAAATAATTAAATTAAAATAAAACAAATATTTAAGGGGGGTCCCATACAATAAACGTGATTTTTTTGCTCGTTTTTGCTCGATATTGATAACGGCAAGAGATAGACGCTTGAAATATTCACAGAAGATTTAGTTATATAGTCACTTTAAAAAAGAATAATTAAATTAAAATAAAACAAATATTTAAGGGGGGCTCCCATACAACAAACGTGATTTATTGCCGTATTTATAGATAATGGTACGGAACCCTTCGTGCGCGAATCCGACTCGCACTTGGCCGGTTTTTTATATAGTCTTTTTGTTGTTATTCTTAGGTTGATAGACCAGTTCGCGTCAAATCCTGAAGTCCTGGACATCAACTGCGTGGATCCACTGAACCGTTCAGCACTAATAGCTGCCATCGAGAATGAGAACATAGAGTTGATCAGACTGCTACTGGATTCTGGAATAATGGTCAACGTGAGTAAGATTACTTCTCTTTATATTTATTTAAATATTTATTTAAGCCCATTGACTATGGTAAACATAAGGGGGAATTCCCTCAAAAATGGCCTAGAAGCTATTTGTAGTCATCTCCGGTGGCAAAATTGGTTTACCTCTCTCGTCTCATGCCATATTGACTCTTCAAAACTTATCTCCGTTGTTGATTAGGCAGCAACTTCCTCAGTTAGACTGTCTATTTAATATCACCATGCCTAACTTATAATGCCATGTAATAGTTGGACTTAATATCGGTATGCCTTACCTCTCTTTTGCCAGCGTCACATTTATTGTTAGGTAGGGTGTATCACGTGCAGATAAGGTTAATATTGGTTCTAAATATGATCGTTGTGCAACTTAAACCCGAAAACACCTGAACATCTAAGAGCATCTCTTCATTTTAGTCTTATTATTGTATATACAGGAAGCATCCCTCACGCTTTGCCACCCGTTCCGGTAAAATGGCAACTTTCCCAGGAGCTTAGAAATATAACAATCTTCTAGGTAGTTATTATTTGGCTGCGGTTTTTTGAGGTGATAGTACTTCCATAGTCTAAGAGAGGTAGGGCGCATCAAAGCAACCTGTCTGGGGAAGTACCTCTACTTCACAGGAAACCACAGCCAAATAACAACTCCCTAGAGGGTTGTTGTGTTACCGCGTGTGAGTGAGGTCACCAATGAGCTCCCAAGGAGTTGCTGTGTAAGCAGCACAAAAGGCATCGCGCGAGTGATACTTAATATATCGCAAGCGTTAATAGCCTATGGTACCCGCTTTACATCAGGTGGGTCGTATGATTGTATGCCCCCCGACGTAGTATAAAAAAACAATCAAAAATCGGACTGCTTTATTTCAGACTACATGCATAAGCGATTGGTAATCGAAAACAGCAGAGACCAATGTCGTAACATGTCCTTTAAGGACGGGAGACTAAACCCATCCTTGGACAGGATGAGGTCGATGCTGAAAGGTAGAGCTGAATGATTGATTTGATTAAATATTGTTATCGTTTCATTGAAGTCTAGTACTGTCTCAATATGACCAATGATAAAGTTACGCTATAGATACGCTTATTCAAATTGCTTTTGAAGATTAGTTGATTTTGGAGAAACGGTTCAATCACTTATTATAACTATAGTTAATTAGCGACCCGCCCCGGCTTCACACGGGTCATCTCGCACCGGTAATTTGATCGCTACCAAAATTTCCTGTTGTTTTTTATCATAAAAGTTCCAGCCGTTTTGGAGTACATAGGGAACACACACACATCGAATTTTGTATATAAGAAGATCTATGGTTGTTGTATTCTGAGCGCTGCTATCTCAGAAAGATGTATGAGACTTAAACCAATTTAAGTAACGGATGATAAAGGGAACTTGAAATTAGAACAAACGAGCTTGAGATTGCGCGAAATCTGTAGCATAACGCATGCTGACCGCGTTCGCAATGATGATGAAAGACCGACTCTCGATCTGTCAAGAAGTTTACTGCTACAATAAGTAAAGGCATACTCCGTTGGTTTGGACACGTTGAAAGAAAACGAAGAAAGATGAAGTACATTACAATGCGAAAGTGAATGGATGTATTAGTCGAGGAATGGCAAGACTCACCTACATACGACCACATTGGTCGTGTTTTATCAGTAGGTGATGTGTGCATGAAAAGAGCTATAAATATTAAAGAAGCGAGTCTGTATGGTCCGCATTTCCTAGCGCTCGATTCTCTCTACCTGCCGCATAAGGGACTTGGCATAATTGTACAAATAGACAAATCGAAGTAACGGAGTAAATTTATGTAATTTGTATTTATTTGTAGAGAGATTATATCAAGCCAGATCGCCCATATACTAATGTAGTCACGTTTAAAGTTAAAACCCACAGAGGCAGGAATAACCGGTAAGCGAAAGCGATGCAGCACGGGATATCCTATCTATCTATCTATAACTTCACGCCAAATCCCATGCGGGGTAGATAGTGAACCGAAAGCCATATGACTCGATCTTTACAAACCTTACTCGCTTCTTACCACTCGTTTCTGAGGCTCCTCTCATCTTCTGATAAGACACGATCCATTTTGTCATGGTAGGTAAGTTCCACTGCTCCTTCTACTTTATCTACGGGATATCCTGTTACACAAAAAGCGATTGCTACGCGCTGGGTTACTCCTGATTTTTGTGTTATAGGTTGCATAAAAACACGAGTGTTACAAAAAAATCCCGTCTCGGGTCGCTGCCGCTTTCCCGCTTTTCCCGTTTCTGTGGGTTTTGCCTCTTAGATGGCCCACGCCAATTAGAATCTTGTGCCAAAAGTTCACCGCTGTGAGGATTGTCGACGGACCTAAGCCTACAAATGATATTAGGCCCTTGAATTTTAGAAGAAAGTTTATCTCCCTTTGTATTTTTTTATACCACTAAGATGACCACCAAGCATACGACCTACCTAATGGTAAGCAATTACCGTAGCTAACGCACCATTGCCTTTGCAACACCGGGGGTGTCGCTCACTCGTTCGTATCTTTCTTAAAAATCCTCTTGCTGTAGTCTCTTGAAAAAACTTCGGTTAGGAGTTCATTCCATAACTTGAGTGTTCTCGGAAGAGAAAATCTCTGCAACTGCACAGTATGCAACCATTACGGTTCCAGCATGTGAGGATAAACTCCCTGTCATCGGCGAGTGGTGTGGTTACCATTGTATGTGTGTTCTTTCGATTGTAGGAGTACAATAGGTTTTGTTCCGAAGAGTTACATGATATGATGCCAACAGCTTCCTTCTATAACATGTCCGCTCGCCGGCGGGGGGAATTTATCTTCACAAGCTGGCATTGGTCGCGTACTATGCGGTTTTAGAGAAATTTACTTCTGGAACTCCTGAATTGTAGAATGAACTCCTAGCTAAAGTTTTTCCAAGTGATTACAGTACGAGGTTCTCAAAAAATTACTAAACAGATTTTTACAAGTTCGACAACACAAGAGTGGCGCCCAAGCATCATAAATGTCCACAGCTAACGGTAACTGCTTACATTCAGCTGCTGTACGCTTGTTATATGTTTAAAAAACCGATAGTAATCAATGATAAATTTCTAGGAAAAGTATATAATAATAGAGAATTTCATCTGAAACAGACAGCGAAAATAATGTCACAGTTTGGATTAAATATAATAGGGGTTAACGTATGAAATTGCCGTTTTATAGTTAGTAGCTCAGATTGGCCATTTTACGAGCGAACGGTATAAAAAAATGCTTCTCGACACGTAAAGACAAACTATTATTTAAGTTTATTTTCATTACACAAAGATAATATATGAATGTATTTTTATACAAACACAATTTACTTATAGTTAATAGATTCAGGCGTTATTTTGCGAAAGTCAAATTTACATGCAATTTGATCTAACCTGCTTTGTGTGCTTCCGCCACCAATTAGTTCATGCGGCCTAGCATCGGCCGGCACCCTCCCACTACTGTTAGTACGTGCAACATGCCGACGCTGCCATGGCTGCTCCGGTAGTCTCTGCCTCGGCTGCTGCGGTCATCCGCCATCTGGAACAGAATCCGCATGCCACCACCACCACCGTCGCTGCCACGACTGGCCTGGTCGTCGCTGCGACACGTGTTTCGCCTCTCCACGAGGTATCATCAGACGTTGTAGACATTAATCGTAAGAATAACATGCTACAAGTGACAAATCCATCGCAGTGCCGTCCCTTATATTGAATATAAATTTGACTTTCGCAAAATAACGCCTGAATCTATTAACTATTTAATGGCAGCAAGTATAGCTGATCAGGTGAAGGTGTATATTAAGTTGACAAAACTCCACCGCATTGCCGTTCAAAATCTCTGGTTCAACCAACAGTGCAAACACAACCACGTGATTCCCAACTATATTTCTATAACATCACATTCACATTCAATAGCGGCTAAAAAAGCCATCAAAAAAGCCCAATTCATCTGGCTAAATGAGGAGTCACGTCGTTGGTTTGCCGTTAGGGACAACCTCAAATCACATTTAAAAATATTACATACCGAACTCGCCCACAAATTACATCCCGTAGAATTCGATTTAGTAGATCAAAAAGCCCGAGAACTCGCGTCTAATTTTATACACAAAAAGTACACCTCTCAAACAGACAAACTTGACAGACTCATTTCACAACAACGCCCATTTCCTTTAACCTCAAATTACAATTAAACTGCATGTCACACCTTCTACCCCCGCGTAAAAAATGTATCAAATACACAGTTTACTAACCAGGAAATCACACTTTTGGAAAAGGGTTTAAAGTACAGTATCCCCCCCAAAATAACACAAACATCCCTTGAAAACCTGGCGGTTGACGCGGAGGTCGCGGTTATTAGAAATAAAAAAGATAATTTCTTAAAGCACTCCATAGCCCAACAACTTAAATGTTTTCCAAATCAAAATACCGTTAATAGTAAGGCCAAGGCGTTAGTATCTGTCAGGCAGAGAATTTTAACCTATAATATTGTTTTATCTAAAGCGGATAAAGGAAATACGTTAGTCATCATGGACCGTAATGAGTATAACTCCAAAGTCAGTGACGTTTTACAGACAGATAGCTTTTTGACGGTAAGTCAAGATCCCACCAATAAATATTTGGCCCAATTAAAGTTAACTGTTAACGGCTCGAAATATATCTTTCAAAATGATTCCCATGAATCCCCATTCTCCTATGCTTTATGGTTTACCAAAATTACATAAAATCAATATTCCAATAAGGCCAGTTGTATCGTACATTGGAGCTCCCACCTATAAGTTGGCAAAATTTCTTAATGTACATATCCGTGAAAAGATATCTTTTGAGCCAAAACATAGTCTTAAAAATAGTTTACATGTAATAGATAGTATAAAAAACTTAACACTACCCCCTTCTTCCAAATTAATTTCACTCGATGTTGAAAGTTTATTTACTAACGTACCTTACGAGGATTGTCTAAAAATCCTCAAGTCCTCTTTAGAAAATAAATTCATTCATCCTGGCGAGACAGATGACATATTACGACTGACAAGACTTTGCATGTCTCAAAATTATTTTCAGTTTGATAATAAATATTATTTTCAAAAAGAAGGGTTAGCAATGGGGGGGACCCCTTAGACCCTCTTAGTCCATTGATGGCTGACTTATTTATGGATAATTACGAACGCGAACACATAATCGGTAAACCACACATAGTCTATTACTATAGATATGTCGACGATATTCTCATATGCTGGACAGGTACCAATCGTCAATTGGATCTCTTTGTTTCCAAATTAAATTAAATTAAATTCACTTTAGAAATAGAACATAATAGTTCACTTCACTTTTTAGATTTAACCATAACTAAAAATCAATCCCTCCATCAATTTTCGATATATCGTAAACCCACTCATACCGATACCACGATTCCCGCGTCATCCAGCCATCCTTGGCAACACAAGCTCGCAGCGTATAAAACTATGATACACCGTTTGATGAGCGTTCCATTAAGTAAGGATAATTACAACAAAGAACTTGATGTAATATATCAGATCGCGAAGTCAAACGGTTATTCCAAATCTACCATCGATAAATTATTGAGGTAAGGTAGAAGCAGGTTAGATCAAATTGCACAATTTATTTAAAAGTGAAAAGTAATTGTTCTACTTTGCTCTTTTAAATAAATTGTTTTTTTACAAACAATAATATGTTAATTCATACTACATGAGTGTGAAATATATGTCACAGTCCTCAAATAATTTATAAAGTTCACACATAAATCATGTTAGATCTGCTATCAAAATTTTTGGAAATAATAACCTCACTTGAAAGTTTTCGAAAACAAGACCGTAAAGTTTAAAACAATGCTGGGATGTTGTATGCTAAATAAAATATATCAATGGTATGACCTACTCGTTGGGAAATCGAATTATTACAATTAGAATCTTAACGTATTACAACATGTGAAAATGTCATGTTGGTGTTACATCTATATTACATTTTTTTCTAAATTTGTGAGTATAATTTAATTACTACACAATTTTAATAGAATGAGTTAATAGACTACCGCTTTAAAATGTACTTTGTTTTGGATAAAATAAATGGTACAGTATAATACAATCTAGCCAAAATAATATTACACCTAATAGCTTTCTAAGCAGTATGACCCCTCCAATATTCCCGGATTCAAAATGCCACCAAAATAACAGGCACTAATCACATAGTACTAATGTACTCACATAGTACTAAAGCAGGAGATAAGTATACAGGCGTGTTATAACTAACAGCTCCATGTTTATGAATTACTATGGAAAGATCTTTAGCAGAGAGATAAGCGCAATAAACTATTATTATATTTGTTGTATACTTAATACAACTTCTTGATCCTCGCTCCACTATGGGATACCCTAAGGATAAAATAAAATGGGGACAATAATATTTGATTGCGGCAATCCAGTATGGCGAATTCTCAGCAGGTACAATTGCGCGGTGTCCTCACCGATGCGCTAAACAATATTCACAAACACTTTCTTTAACACGTAGTCACAATAATGTCAGAAAACTAATTTAATGAGATAACTCCTTCTCGAATGATAAAACGAATGCCGGAGGAGGACCATACCTCATACGGCGTTACATAGCATCGCTGACATACAAATATATAAATAATTCTGACTTTAAAAAATTACTGGAACAGTAAATTTTTAAAGTCTGCAGTCTGTTCTCCATAGAGCGTTACGGCGACGCGTGAGCAATTATGTTCCGCCAATGTTTTTTTTTAATGTTTTGACATCACTGGTTATTAATTGTTTTAAATTCAACTACATCCATATTTGTCGATAGCAATACTTGCCTAAATTAAAGAATTTATCAATTGTGTTTGTCAATAGATTGTTTTTGTGTAAAAAAAAAAAAAAAAAAAAAAAAAAAAAAAAAAATTAAAGAATTTATCAATTGTGTTTGTCAATAGATTGTTTTTAGTAGCTATTGACGAGCTTAGTAGTTTAGTATAATTAATAAAAAAGTGGAAATAATAGAAAAAGTTGCAATACTCTAATTTTGAATAATATTATAATATAAAATATCAAAGATAAAACAAACACTGCACAAAATGTGCACTACATGAAATGTACATTTTTTATTACAAAATTATTGCTTTTTTTTTGTACATAAGGACCTTATAAGGAATATTTGAGAAACCAGTGTTAGGATTACTATATAATATACTAGAAAATTGATCGATTCGGATTTGTTAGAAGGCGATGTCAAGAGACATAGAAACCGGCGGGCGTGCATGAGAAGAGCTATGAATGTTGAAGAAATCAGTGAGGTGTGTAAGGATCGAGTCATGTTTAACGATAGATAAAAAAAAATATACATAACTTCCACTTCCCTTCAATACCGACACGTGAAAGAATAATGTCTCGAAATACCATATAAAAGCAAAATGCCACAAATAACATTGTTTCTGAATAGAGAATAATGTCGTATCGGTACAAGCCCTCGGGGAAATCTTTCTTTCGATATGTGTGATCATATCTACTGGTACTTGAACGCATATATTTTGAAGGCTTCTTAAAGTTAATATAGTATTCACGTACATGTAGAAACGAAGGTCATTTACTGACTAAATGTCAAATTTGAAAAATGCGCGAGTGGTACTTCATGTATTGCGGACGTTCATAGGCTACGGTAACCGCTTTCTATCAGGTGGGCCATATGCTTTTATGCCTCCTGTTGTTTTTATAAAAAACCCTCAAATTTGGCAAGTGGGTAGTTTACAGGTGGGTAGCTAACAACAGATTTTTGAAAATATAATTTTAAATAGGAGAAAAGGAAGTGTGTAAGCTTCTATGGAGCTTATTATGAGGCGAAATACGACTGTATTTCATAAAAACAGGGGGGGCACTAAAAAGATTTGTTATAAATGTATCAATTGATGGAGTAAATGAGGGTTCGAAATTTATATGAAACTTTGGAAATGTTAAACATGAAACGAAATAGCCGTGAAATTGAGTTGAGGCACATTTGTCTATACTACACGAACGTATGTTTTTGTTTTGTTCTGGAAGTGTTTAAGAGAGATTGTATCAAAGTAATCTGACTAGTGAAGTAGCTCCACCTCACAGAAAACCGCAGCCAAATAACAACATATCATCGCATATAAGTCTACGCTACGATAATATTACCAACCTAAATAAAAGTGTCCGTTACATTTACGTCCTTCAATCATGCAGGTTTTGAAAGCACCCTGTATACTATAGATACGGTAGCATAATGTAAACTATAGAATACCCTGGTTAATAAAATAAGGCGAGGCATAATGAGCGCATCGTAGACATGCGACATGACACAGAATTGAATTTTATTTTACGCCACGAGCGGACGTCACAATAACCACGTTATCTTGTACACCCTGTAGTTTTTTTTTCTACTGACGCGATGAAAACTTATATCTTATTATGGAAAGTTCAAGTATGTTTTTGTTTGTTTCTTTGAACACGGTAATCACTAGTCGGATTTGATATTTTTTTTTTTTGCATTTGATACTCCAATTCTTGAAGAAGGTTACGGGCTATAGAATATCACCATACGACCGTTAGAAGTCGAGTAAACAGAAACAAAGTATACAGTTGTTCCTGTGGGATATACCGGAATAGGCGCGGACAAAGTCGCGGGGTGTAGTATATTATACTAGCAGACGCAACATATCTTGTCTTACCCAAAAAAATATACCTTAGTACCCGTTCCCACGGACCCACTCAAAGTGACACAAAATTCATTCAAATCTATCCAGGCGTTTAAGAGCATGTCATGGCGAGTTCACGTTTACATACATTTTTATGTATGTACTAGCTATCCGTCCCGGCTTCGCACGGGTGATATGATCGCTACCAAACTTCACAGGATCACCTGCTGGGCTAACCTGAAGATTCACTGAAAATTTCATCAAAATCTGCCCAGCCGTTTTTCAGTCCATAGAGGACATACAGACAAACATTATTTTTTATATATATAGATGTATGTACTTCCCCAGACGGGCTGCTTTGATGCGCCCGTCTGGGGAAGTACCTCCACCTCACAGAAAACCGCAGCCAAATAACACTCCCTAGAGGGTTGTTGTGTTCCTGCGTGTGAGTGAGGTCACCAGTAACCTCCCAAGGAGTTGCTGTGTAAGCAGCAGAGGAGGCATCGCGCGAGTGATAATTAATATATCGCAAGCTCGTATGTCTTTCGACGTAGTAGAAAAAGACCTGCTCATGTGTATATGATTCCATTAATACCCCTCAAAGTGGATTACAGCGAGTGTGCAACATTACTTGCTTACAAACTTCTCAAAGAAGGCTTTACGTGTCGAATTCATATCTCCGCGCCCATGCACCATTCAAATGAACAGGATTGATATCTGTGACTTAAAAGAAGTGATAATAAGTAAAAAATGTGCAATTTGATCTAACCTGCTTTGTATGCTTTCGCCACCAATTAGTTCATGCGGCCTAGCGCCGGCCGGCACCCACCCACTACATGTTAGTTGATGCAACATGCCGACGCTGCCATGGCTGCTCCGGTAGTCTCTGCCTCGGCTGCTGCGGTCGTCTGCCATCTGGAACAGAATCCGCATGCCCCCAACACCACCGTCGCTGCCACGACTGACCTGGTCGTCGCTGCGGCACGTGTTTCGCCTCTCCACGAGGCATCATCAGGCGCTGTAGATGTTATTCGTAAGAACAACATGCTACAAGTGACAAATCCATCGCAGTGCCGTCCCTTATATTGAACTGAGGGTGGGGGTGGATGGTATGGACCCTAGTGTAGGAGTGGGTGGGTGCCGGCCGGCGCTAGACCGCATGAACTAATTCGGAGGCACACAGAGCCGGTTAGATCAAATTGCATGTAAATTTGACTTTCGCAAAATAACGCCTGAATCTATTAACTAAGTAAATAATGATTTAAGTACTAATTAAATCTAGCAAGTAAATTTCAGAGCACATAACGATAAATTAAACATATTCCTATGGGTTTCATTGACAATACAATATTGTAATACAATAGAACTGGTCTGATGAGGAATGAATGTGGTCACCGGAACGGAATTAACGGTATATCGGTACAGTAAGCCCTTCAGTTCGAGCTCATTGTAAGCCTCTTCACGGATGCGTTAACAATTAAAAGTTTAAACATTTAAGCAATAAGGTATATAGAGTAGGGTATTAGGTATGCACTAAGGTATTATGCTACAGTTTAGTTTAGTATGTTATTGCGTACAAGCATCACATTTACTGGGTTCTACCTTTGTATTTGTAGAGAAAAAGTATTTCAATACTGAATCCTACTTAATATTATAAATGCGAAAGTTTGTATGTATGGATCTTTGTTGCTCTTTCACGCTTAAACGGCTAAACGGATTTGAATGAAATTTGGCACGTAGATAGATTATGATCTGGATTAACACATAGGCTATGTTATTTGACTTCACGCGGGCGGAGCCGCGGGCAGCAGCTAGTATACTTATTAAGTAATACAAAACAACAATGCGAGCACTGCGCAAAATTTGTGGCGTAAGGCTTGTAGACCGTATTCGCAATGATGATGTTAGAAACAGAGTTGGTCTGAATGAGAGCGTCGGTGTTAAAATAAGAAGAGGCATGCTCCGTTGGTTCGGACATGTAGAAAGAATGCAAGATGAAAGAATGACGAAGCAGATATACAATGCAAAAGTGGAAGGATGTAGGAGCCGGGGAAGGCCAAGATTTACCTACCATGACCAAATTGATCGTGTTACATCAGAAGGTGATGTCAGGAGCCCTAGAAACCGAGCGTGCATGAGAAGAGCAATGAATGTTAAAGAAGCGAGTGAGATATATAAGGAACGAAACACGTGCGCTCGGTTTTCTCTGCCTACCCCGCAAGGGGTTTGGCGTGAAGTTATAGATAGATAGATAAAACAACAAGCCGACCGCTTCTTTAGGTTTTTTTTAATCGCACTTTTTAATGAATGATTCTACACATACAATAGAAAAACTTAAATTGAAATAAAATAAGTTTTTCTGTAACGGAATATAAATAGGAAGACTTGCTCGTTAAAAGTAATAATATACAACTATATTCAGGATGACGATTTGTTCGTGCTGTCCAAAGCTCGGAATGAAAGGTGATGAATGTACTTATATCATGACGGCCACAGTGGTGAAGTGGCAAGCTATGTCATAAAAAAACTTCACTTGATTTTTATATTTATGATGCTTAAACAAACACACAAAAGTACAATAATTGGAAGCTACGACTACCTCTCTTATAAGATGTAAGCGAAACCATATACACCTGTCTCGCTAATTGACCTAGTTTTTTTTTTAACGGGACAGGCCCTCCTCTCATGCCCACCACTATGTCTCCTGTGTAGCCAGAATCAATAGCGGCGACCACCAAAAAGGCAATGAACAGTGAAATTCATTGCTGTCCCGGAGATTAAACTACAGTTGCCTTGATACTCACAACGAATTTAATCAGAAGAAATTTGTAGGAGTAGGAAGTTTTGGAATTGACTTCCCCTCTTGGCAAAGTGAGAGACTGCAATATGACAAATAAGGCATTAAAAACCTCAAAGAGATAGCTAGTCAAGTGAAGTTCAACTGTCGTGCACCACGGTTTATCAGATATAACACTATTGGGACCTAAATTGTGAGTTGTTACCTAACACATCGATTCCAATCATATAGATTGCCGAGCCGCCTACACGCCTGGTAATTCTCCCTTGTTGCCACCAAATCAGAATAGTATACTACACCGGATGTGATATGCAAGGAATTTAACATATCGTCCCGCTTCCGACGCCAGAGATAGCACTCTTAGAGAACATGATGTGCTGTTTGCTTGAATTCATGATTTTTTCGTAGAACACGGATAATTGACCTAGTTGTCGACATTACGCGTGCATGACTAATTAGCGTGTACTGCACTGCCTACATGGTTACAGTTGTTCGCACGACAAACTGCACGTTTGAGCAATTGTATATCTCGCCCATAAATTATTCTTGCGTCTTCCTGCAGTCTAATAAGCCTATTAAATTATATTAGTCAAGTCATGAGTATACAATATAATATTTGCAATACAATAATGTTTTCAAAAAATTGAACAAATTCATTCCACAAAATTATATTTAATTTTGTGCAATGAATTATGTGAGTAACTGACCACCATCAGTTACTCAGAAAGTAACACAAATTACTGTAATTATATAGTTAATTATACTTTTACATTTCACTGTTATTAAAGATTTAATTTCATTAATGCGATATTAAATTCTCTATCACTCGGGTGCAATTGTATACATAATCATGATTTTGTATGAAGTTTCGTACGTGACTGACATGTGCTTATTGAGATGGTTATATATACCTATATATATATTCTTCTTAAGACCATTGGTAATCATTAAGTAATCATTAGTTACCTGTGAACAATGGCAGTCAAGTGAAATTTGATCTCCTAACCGTCTCTCGTTGTAAACATTAATACTAGTTTAGTAAATATTAGGAGTTAAAGTATGAAACTGCCGTTTTATAGTAATAGATAATTTGAATTGACGTTAATCCTTATGGTGTGAGATTTTCGAGAGAAACTTTTTTCACATGATACCTAAGAAATTTTTCTTTTAAAAATGTGCAACATTTGATTTTCGAATTGAAATTGTTTTTTTTTATAAAGCTTAGAACGGAAAGATGGATACTTCTAAAATTGGAGTAATTTTTGAATACGAGTTCCTATGCGGAACTAACTCGGCAGAAACGCTCGCAATATCAATGCTGCGTTTGGAGAGGAGACTGCTAATGAACGCACTGTGCGTTTTTGGTTTAAACGCTTTCGTAATGGAAACTTCGACTTGAAGAACAAATCACGTGAAAGAACGCCCATACAGGTGAATAACGCTGAATTGAAGGAGATGGTGGAAGCCGATCCGAGTCAAACTACTCAGGAATTAGCGGCATTAACGTTACCTTGCCAACAATATTGACTCATTTGCATCAAATCTATAAGGTAATAAAATATGAAAAATGGGTGCCTCATGATTTGACTGATCTGCAGAAAGAAACGCGTGTGGAATATTGGATCGAATTGTGACATGTGACGAAAAGTGGATTCTTTACGATAACCGTAAGCGAAAAATGCAATGGCTGACCCCGCAACAGTCAAACGCCGCAACAGTACCCTAAAGCAAAGCTTACCAATAAAAAGGTAATGGTAACAGTTTGGTGGTCTCTTCGTTAGTGGCGTTATTCACTATCGCTTTCTCAGGTTTGGTTAAGCAAAAACAGCAGATGTTTACTGTGCCGAACTTCGAATAATGATGGCGAAACTGGCAGTGAAACAGCGCCGACTCGTGAATCGATCTTCACCATTATTGCTCCATGATAACGCAAGACCTCACACTGCATGAGAATCTGTTATAACTCTACAGGAGCTGCAGTTAGAAACCATACGTCATCCTCCATACTCGCCAGACCTTGCTCCAACTCAGTACCATTATTTCCATGATTTAGAAAATGTTCTACGTGGTAAATTCTTCTTTCCAGGAGGCAGTACAAAATGCTTTCACACAGTTTGTAGAATCTAGATTCCCCGAGTTCTATTGCAAAGGCATAAAAAAACTTCCGATTAGATGGCAGCAATATACTTAGTCTGGCCATAAATACTGTTACAATTAAAAATAAACAAAATATATTAAAACTCTCCATACGCTTGGTATTAGTAAAATGTTTGTGTACCGAGCTATTAATAGGTACAATGAGACCTCCTCTGTTTGTGACAGAAAAAGAACTGGCCGTCCACGTAGTGTTCGTACGAAAAAGGAGGTCAAAGCAGTAAGGGAAAGAATTCGAAGAAATCCTGTCCGAAAGCAAAAGATTTTATCTCGGGAGATGAAGATAGCACCTAGAACCATGTCGCGTATTTTAAAAGATGACTTAGGACTTGCAGCCTATAAGAGACGTACTGGTCATTTCTGAACTGATAATTTAAAAAGAATAGGGTGATAAAATCGAAACAACTATTGAAGCGGTACGCAAAGGGAGGTCACAGAAAAATTTTGTTTACGGATGAGAAAATTTTTACAATTGAGCAACATTTTAACAAACAAAATCACCGTATTTATGCTCAAAGCTCTAAGGAAGCTTCCCAATTAGTCGACAGAGTGCAAGGTGGGCACTATCCGACTTCAGTGATGGTTTGGTGGGGTATTAGCTATGAAGGAGTGACATAATTTTGTGAAAAAGGTATCAAAACATCGGCACAAGTGTATCAAGATACCATTCTTGAGAAGGTAGTGAAGCCTCTTAACAACACCATGTTCAATAACCAAGAATGTTGCTTCCAGCAAGACTTGTTGCCGGGTCATAAAGCTCGGTCTACGCAGTCTTGGTTGGAAACGAACGTTTCGGACTTCATCAGAGCTAAAGACTGGCCGTCGTCTAGACCCGATCTTAATCCGCTGGATTATGATTTATGGTCAGTTTTAGAGAGTACGGTTTGCTCTAAAAGCCATGATAATTTGGAGTCCCTAAAACAATCCGTACGATTGGCAGTGAAGAATTTTCCCATGGAAAGAGTGCGTGCTTCTATTGATAACTGGCCTCAACGTTTAAAGGACTGTATGGCAGCCAATGGAGACCACTTCGAATAAGCTTTTTATATTTTAATTTGTTTTATATTTATGTATTAAACTAACACACTGTAAAAGTAATAACTGTTATTTGCAATAGATTTTTTTTTCTTTGTTTTAGTATTTATGGCAAGACTAGGTATAGATGATGAGGGTAAATATTTTAAATAAATAAATATGTTACATTTTAGAAAAAAAAAACCGTTTTAATTTTTCGGTACAAATCGGCAATTACATACTTTAACCCCTAATATAGCTAGGGGAGCTGGGCCTGCGGCGCATTGGCAGAGCTGCTTTTGCACAATAAGTAAATAACAGCAAGCTGCGTAAGCAGAGCTGCTAACCCTAACTCTTGTGTCAATAAATATTTTGACAATTAATTTGGCCCGGAATTTAAATTTGCAAAACTTGAAATGAGCTCGCCATACGCGCTCTAATAGACTTTGTATTGGAACGGTTTTTCGGGCGATAACATCACTTATCGATATCCTTTATTGAGCTAATCGAAATTTAATCTATTTTAGGGGAATCTACAATACTTAAGGTACATTCACATCGAACAATCAGCTCTCTAGCTTCTAAACTGAAGGAGTACTACGTGTAACAGTCGAAAACCGCAAAACTGCAAAAAATACAATTTTCTCGGTTATAAAGCTTCGCTGGCTAACGCAGCTCTGCAATAAGTATACTATCTGTCAGTGTGTCATTACACTGCAACTCCTATGCGATATTTTTTTTATTATTATATTGTGTAAATAAAGATAAAGCAAACATAAAGAAAGACACTACTTCAATGAACCCACTTTCACTTTTTTAATAAATAAGAAAGATATTACTATGTTCATAATGTATAATGTAGAAAAACACTCTAATAAAAACACTCTGGTGTCTGTCCATCAGTATATCACATGTCTCTAGACTGTAAACAAAATTAATTACCTATAGACATGACATTTGCATTTATTTAGAACATTGAGGGAAATCTGAACATTTAATTAGAAATACTATTAATGTGATTTTGATGGCGTGTCCCAAACATTAAAGATAAAAAAAAGCTATGTATATATATGGGGTGTCATCATCGTGTTAAAATTGACAATTTAAGATCAATTTTGTTATGTTTACCTCTAATACTTAACCAGAAATAACTTTTTATTCATGTATAAATACATGTTGTATGTTTTTTTACTACTAGAGTAACAAACAAACGTACTCTGTAAAAGCCTCTTAACGGTATTTTAATAACGTAATGATAAAAGCGTATATTGTCATTATAGCTTACAAGTATAAACTAACAAAAATCGGCCAAGTGCGAGTTGGATTCGCGCACGAAGGGTTCCGTACCATTATCTATAATAACGGCAAAAAAAATCACGTTTGTTGTATGGGAGCCCCCTTAAATATTTATTTTATTCTATTTTTTAGTATTTGTTGTTATAGCGGCAACAGAAATACATCATCTGTGAAAATTTCAACTTTCTAACTATCACCGTTCATGAGATACAGCCTGGTGACAGACGGACGGACGGACGGACGGACAGCGGAGCCTCAGTAATAGGGTCAGGGTTCCGTTTTACCCTTTGGGTACGGAACCCTAAAAAAGGAGCTATTGCAATATTAAAACCAGATGGAAATGAATACTACGGAACCCAAACAAATCGAAGCTCAACTTTCTCATGACCGGTTTTATTTGTTAACTGCTTCTGTAATTTTATTCCATAAAACAAATGATTTAGGGGTAGTAGAAAATGCGAATTTCGTTATAATTTAAAAAGATTCATTGCTGTGATAATTTTCTAATTCTCATTCATTCTTCATTTTGATAGTCGTAACTCTGCGTACGATTCGACGTTATGACCGCTTGAAAGATAAAATTGGTTGTTACTGAAGCAAACAAATCATAGATGCCAGAACATTTCAGCGATTTTTCACGTGTGGACTGAGATTTATGTCTTGCAAACGAATTCAAGAAATTCATTGCGTTTTAACTAAAGCTATCAAAATCTTCCGCTCTCAGATTTTGCGTGACATAGATTTCTATGGGTCAATACGATCTTTTTTTCCGGTGATGCAATTCATTTGCGGTAAGATATAGAATATATAATTAGTACATTTACTACTTATTTGTACGTAATACGGGTGGTATAGTTAGTATAAACTCCAGTCAAGTTTCGGACTTTTGTTTGTATTTTTTTTATACAACGTCATGAGACACACAAGCATACGGCCTACCTGATGCAAAGTGGTTTCCTGTGAACCCTTGCAGTACATTAGATATCAATCGCGCGGTGCCCCACCTCTCTTGAAATTACTTTTGTATATTTATATCTATATGATATGTTATTAAAGCCTAGACTATTTTGGCCGTATAAGGTATAAATATACTTTTTGGGGTTCATTTTTAAGAACGTATTAAATTATGTCACATTTCTGTAAATATGTACCTTACCATAGTTACTTACATTTATAATAGCTTTAAATTATATATATATATATATATATATATATATATATATATATATATATATATAACTTTATATATAATATAAACAACTAACACTTTAGTTTCACATAAACTTTAGCAGAGCAGGCAGGAGGCAAGGTTGCTTCACTTTATGCGCTAAAAATATTTTACCCATAAGGTTGCAAAAATAGAAGAGAATTAATATAATCGAAATTACCAGTTGGCAAATTATCCCAAAATTATCTACTATTTTCTGGCATCAGTGCTACCAATTATACATTTCCGATCCGAAACGAAATATGCGCGTATTTAAGAGAGGTAGGGCGCATCAAAGCAGCCTGTTTACCTCCACCTCACAGCAAACCGAACTCAAATAACAAACTCCCTGAAAGATTATTGTGTTCTGTGCGTGTGAGTGAGGCCTTCAGCAAGCTCCCATGGACTTTTCAGTGTTATGAGCAGAGGTGGTATCGCGGTAGTGATATTTAATGTATTACCAGCGTTTATAGGCTACGATGATCACTTTACATCAGGTACGCCGTATGCTTGTATGCCTCTCGATGTTCTAAAAAAAAAATGTATACAGCAGTACTAATTCTACTTATTGAGTTAATTAAAATTATCGACCTATGTTTATGCAACGACAACAGACACCGAGCTTATGGCCCACTTACAATGTGTTTACCGTTAGCCTATGAACACTTGTTATATAATATTGCTGGCATGTTACTACCACCGTTTTGCAGCCCGTCTAGGGAAGTACCTCCACCTCACAGAAAACTGCAAATAAATACACGGATAACCTGTTTATGTAGGTGCAAATGTTTCTTTGTGTTCTATATACTTAGTTAATAGATTCAGGCGTTATTTTGCGAAAGTCAAATTTACATGCAATTTGATCTAACTTGCTTTGTGTGCTTCTGTCACCAATTAATTCACGCGAACTAGCGCCGGCCCGCACTCGGTAATAAAACCGTGCCGTCGCTGCCATGGCTACTCTGATCGTATTTGCCTTTGCTGCTGCGGTTGTCTTCGCGATTATCCGCCACACCTGGCTGCTCTAGTCATCTCTGCGACACGTGTTTCGTCTCTCCGCGAGACATCCACAGTCGCTGTATATCTTAGTCGTTCAAATAACATGCTATAACGAGCTATAACGTGTTATTCTAACGACTAACGCCTACAGAGCTCGAGGGTAGTAAATTTTACTTTCGCTAAATAACGGCTGAATATATTAATATTAGGTAACAATAACATAGGCCGCGTGCGCTCCGCGTATCTTGCTTAAAGTTTATCTTGCTTTAAGTTTCATTGGAAATCTTGAATAGTATATACATATCCATGTGTTTATGTCAAAGATTATATATTTTTTCTGGGAAACAATGGTATTGTAAAAATCAACACGGTTTCCGTAAGCGCTGTTCTACAGTACAGTATCTGCAGTGTTCGACTACCCCTATGAATTATTAAATGACTGTATTTATGGTTAGCTGATGCGGTCTTTATGGACATGACCAAGGTGTCTTGCACGTGTATTTTTTTTATTATTTAATTTTTACTGATGAAACTAGCACAAGCATTGAAATGCCTTATTTCATACATAACAGAAAGCAATACGTCCAAATAAATTACCTTGATAAAACCAACCGGCAGTTAAAAACATTTTGAGTTTAGTACTGAAGTAGTATCTGAATCAATACCGCAGATCAGTGTACTGGGGTCCTTGCTATTTTTATCATATATAACTTATCTTCCCGACACCGTACCCCGTAATAAAGACATATTTGTAGACGATGCAACTCTTGTGGTGTCCTGTGATTATTATAACTTCGATAAGCTACACGGTGAAATAAGCTCGGGCTCATTTTAAACCTTGGATAAACAAAGTTGATGCAATTTCGGCCACATCAAAGATCCAAATAGCCTTTTAATTTAGTACACGCAACAATTAAAGCAGTGTATACATTCACATTGCTAGGCATAACCCTGGACTCCAATCTTACGTGGAAACCCCATGCGAATACAGTTGGGAGTAAGCTGGGCAAATTCTCATATGCGTTGCGTGAGCTTCGAATAAGTACCAGCGAGGAATGCGCACTCACTGCGTACCGTAGTGACGCCGCGTCTCGATACGATATGGAGTTATATTCTGTGGTAACTCAACAGACGTTCAAGATGTATTTATCCTACATAAACGTTGCCTTCCAATCATGACATTCACAGCACTGAGAGAATCATGCAGGACGATATTTGTAAAATATAAAATTCTTACGATCACTGGCACCTGTAAATCTTTGAACTTTGACGACTGATAAGATGTAATGCACAATACTATTAAAATCACGGAGACATGCTTACGCATTCCACTTCACGTCGTGATAAAGACCTAGGACGCCACCTTACACTGTTTCAAAATGAACCATATTACATGAACATTGAAATATATAATCATTTGGCAAAACCACTCAAGGCTCTCCAAGGGAAGTAATAAATTTGAAACTGGTCTAAAAATGTCGAAAAATACTTGCAAGATAAATCGTAAAGTTGCTATTTACTTAATACCTACTTAACTTTCTTGTGATGCTTACAAGTTTACTGCTTAGAGTTGACGTACGAAATTTAATAATGCAGTTTTAGCAGATGTCTAATTGTCTTTTTAATGTTTGATTTATAAGTTACTTAAGTTCAATTATACAAACAAACAATATATACGAAACACTAGCGTCTACTTATTGTTCTAATTCTAAACGATTAAATGAATATTGATATGGATCCACGAGATCGAGAACACCAAAGCCTCAGCTTTGGTACAGCGGGATCGACACTGAGGGCATGACATCAGGACATTGCCAATAAACGAGGTCGCAGGAATTCTTTATAGTTCTTTATTGTAATAAAAATAATCTTAACAATCAATTTATCAATA
The DNA here is from genome assembly GCA_947507595.1 of Pyralis farinalis. Taxonomy (NCBI): domain Eukaryota; kingdom Metazoa; phylum Arthropoda; class Insecta; order Lepidoptera; family Pyralidae; genus Pyralis; species Pyralis farinalis. The sequence goes on along the minus strand of OX382258.1, from coordinate 8,070,108 downwards.
TATGGGGGAGACATCAGAGATTTTCGGAGATTGATTCAAAAAGTTTTCACTCAAATTCCATACATTTGGAGTGAAATCTTACGACTCCAATTAGATTTATAGTGTTTCGAGGCAATGTGAATACGCCAAATGTGTCAATTTCCGCTATAGTGTAGATATATTCGCTTTTTTATATATACTTTTATATTTACATTTCTTTGACTGAAGCATAGATAAATTCCTTCTGAAACTCTAAACGACCATTGTCGTCCCAAATGTATACGTACGTAATAGCATGAGTTGGCAATACGCATTCACGGTAATTCTTTACACCGAATGTTCACAGAGGGTTAACCTACGAGGTTAACGTATTACTGGGTTTTGACGGGTTCCCTAGGAAGTAGGGCAGTATTATTGTTCTATATTTAATTTTTTTAAACGAATTTAAAATAAAGATAGTTCCCATTTCGACTATAAGTTTTCTTTGTGTGAATGTATCTCTACATTTTCGCCGATTGTGAATCTATATCGTATTTTTTTGAGGTGATAACGTCTTATAAATCGATGAACGCCGGCTGCACGCACGAAAAAGCATGACTCATTGTCACGTTCCGCCTGAGACGAGCGTGCAAGCGAGAGCGCGGAACTAGCGATAGAGAGGCACGATCGACCTATGCGTTCGGCTTGTGACGCATCTATCTCTCTTCCACTCCATCGGCCGATGCGTCCGAGTAGAAGAGAGACAGCGGCGGCACACACAAACAGTTCACGTGTAGGTTACACGTGAACTGTTTTGTCAACTGTTGAATGTTTTCTTACGACGTTATCACGTAAAATTATAATTCGTAAACCGACTTTACAGACAACCAATTTTTTTATTTAGAATGTTCTAGCGACCGTTTGGTCCCATATAAATTTTTTGAACATTGGGCTTCATTTAAGTCGATTTTTATTTTTAAAGCCTTGTAGTTGTTCCTATTTATGTCCTGGTATATAACTATAGCTCGCCGTCAGCGTCATTACAGTGTAGTTGTATAGGCATCACTGCAATACGTACTATTATTAGGTTATAGTTCTGTGGTGTTGTATGGATAATAGGAGTCCTGTTGCCTATACAACAGCCAAGATATTCTCCTGTGTTGCACCATATTGTCCTATGATAATGTGGTTGTGTGGAATGCTGGAGAATTAGTTCTAAGCATATGAATGTATTGGTAACTGTGAAATGTATGTGTTATAAATAATAAATAAATGAATAAACTACAACTCCAGATCAAATGATCATATACCCACTGGAATCCTGTTTACAGGGTAGTTCCTCTTGCCCGCCGTCGTTTCCATCTAATTTATTATCGAATTTATATGTTATAGCACGTGATAGCGCCTTATTGTTGTAGAAGTATGGGATTGCATTTTAATGAAAGTACAAGAATATGATAGCATCCTATTGAAATCTGAAGCATACAATCAAATCTCAGCGAAGTTAAAAATAACAACACCTTATAGAAATTGAACACATACTATCGAAACTAACATGTGAAGGAGACAGTGCATTGCATCACATAAAAGTGAAATTATGTGACAGCTATACCTTCTTTCATCTTACGAGACTGTAAACATTGTTTATGATGCGTTCCTAGGTAAAACCAAAAGCAATTTCTAGTACAAAGCAATTTACCTCACGGAAAATCACAGCTAAACTCTCTGAAATCAAATTTATGTTGTTATATTCTGCGCGTGAGTGAGGTTATACTCGTAGTTATAGGCAATAAGCTCCTAAGGCATTGCTGTGTTAGCAGCAGAGGTGGTATTATATGGCGATACATAATGTATCACAAGCGTTCCTAGATTACCAATTTAAATCAGGTACGGTACGGAACCCTAAAAGACCTTTAAAATCCGGAATATCCTTCACTATTTTGTATTTAGTTACATAAAATGGGCGTAAAATTTCGCAAAGGGCGTAAACGACGACGTCATAAAAGTTGACGCACCTGGGTCCAGAACATAACTGGTTCAAGCTATAAACTACGTTACTACTAAACATATCGAAGAAGTGTCACTTACGCCCACTTATAAAAATACGGACGCGATTCCTCCATAACGTTGTACATCCGTTGTTGTGATTATATTATGTGCATGGACGAGCTCGATGGTGTTCATGCGCGCGTCGGTCTAATTGAACACACAAGTTAAGCATCGTCGCCCCAATCTGTCTGTGGATGCCGCGTGCATGTTAACTCGGTCTCAGATCTTATCGAACAGTCCTTATGACGGTGCTAACATTGTCCGCGCTACGCGACGGTGAGCGAAACTGCGATTTTTTTACCTATTTTTGAAGTAAAACTTCTTTACGCTTGACTTGGGAAGCTGGAGAATGCGTGACGAGAGCGTTACGAAAAATGTGATCGGGCGAGGCCAATGGAGAGTTTACTATAGGGGCAAGAGGGAGAGGTGTGAGCACACATGTCATTTTCTTTCACTCTTTCTCTCATAGCGTTTCGTATATCTAAGACAGTGCAGGCCTATTGTCTGTATTACACTATGGAGCTAAAGAAGTTTTACTTCAGTCGTGTGGTCTAAAGCACACTCACTTTCTTTATTGTGCCGAACTACTCAGTGTGTATATAAAACATGCGCGATTCAACAGACTTACTACATCTCTTCACACGGGAGCTCTGGCTCTGTCGTTCCATGCACCGTTGCGTAGCGCAGAGCAGTGTGGGGCCCTGAGTCATTAAGCAGCCCTCGTGCACCTCAAAACACTGGCCTCCACCAATCCGCATATGAGCAGCGTGGTGAATGCTGCTGCATTGGGATGATGGGAAATTATATTTTTAACACACTTTTATTCTCGGAGTAATTAATTACGGACGCTTAAGTTTTTAAAGTTGGAAGTCAATTCCAAACCATCCTACTCCTACAAATTTCTTCTGATTAAATTCGTTGTGAGTTCCAAGACAGCTGTAGTTTTAACCCCCGGGACAGCAATGAACTTCACTGTTCATTGATTTTTTAGTGGTCGCCGCTGTTAATTCTGGCTACACAGGAGACACAGTGGTGGCAATGAGTGGTGGGCCTGTCCCGGCAATAAGTTTTTATTAAGGTTACTTCTGCGAAAGTACTTATAGCTGGGTGGATAAGTTGTGAATATAGTAGCGTATACGCTACAGTAGCGCGGTGGTGAAACGCGCTGTCACGCTACTTTAACACCAACGCTCGTGGGTTCGATTCCCACACAGGACAAACATTTGTGTGCTTGTCTGTTTGTATTGATCTGTTTTTAAGAGAGGCAGGGCGTATAAAAGCAGCCCGTCCGGGGAACTACCTTCACTTCACAGACAAACGCAGCCAAATATCAACTCCATTGACGTGTGAGTGCGGTCACCAGTAAGCCTAAGGAGTTGCTGTGTTAGTAGCAGAGAAGGCATCGCGAAAGTGATACTCAATATAATTACAAGCGTTAATAGGTTACGGTACCCGCTTTACATCAGGTGGGCCGTATGCTTGTAAACCTCCCGACCGTAGTATAAAAAAGTGATATCAGTGAAATAAACAACCATGTACATGTACGACAGGCATTACGGCCATTGTGAATGTATGGAAATTTAAGTGTTTAATGATATGAGATTATTGGAATTGGGAAGTACGAGGTTTTTATAGAAGAGAATGCCATTCATAATATACTTCTGATCGCTATTTTCGACAGGCGGTGGCTCATCACTCACTAGATGGACCCCCGAAAACACCAGAAAACATCGGGTGGAAGCAACATTATAATATAACAAATAAATAAATGGCTTCCACCCTATGTTTCCTGTGCTCATAGTACCGCCTTGTTAAGTTTTAATTTTAGCGACATACTACAGTTATTACGTTTTCAGGATGCTCTACTGCACGCTATTAAGGAAGAATACGTCGAAGCTGTGGAACTGCTTCTCCACTGGGAAGAGGAACACCATGTACCTGGAGAGCCTTATGTAAGTGTGGATAAAAATATTTTTAAAACAATAAAAAATATTCCAAAACGAGATAACAGTGATTACTTACTTTTTGGATTTGGTTTTTTGACATTCATAGTTCTTTCTAAGTACGCTCGTTGATTCTTAACGTGTAGAGACCCACGTGGCTTGATCAAGCCATGCGCGTTACGGCAAGCAGTGCTTGACGTCCCCTTCTAATAAGAAACGACTTTGGTGAGTATTGGTCTTCTTCGGCTCCTATGGTTTTTTTTACCGTAGCCTATTAACGTTTGCAATATATTAAGTATCACTCGCGATGCCTCCTCTGCTGCTTACACAGCAACTCCTTGGGAGCTTACTGGTGACCTCACTCACACACAGGAACATAACAACCCTCTTGTTATTTGGCTGCGGTTATCTGTGAGGTGAAGGTACTTCCCCAGACGGGCTGCTTTGATACGCCCTACCTCTCTTAAAACATCCAGACCAAGACAAACAGACATGTTCATATACACAAATGTTTGCCTTGTGTGGGAATTGAACCCACGAGCGTTGGTGTCAAAGTTGCGTCATTCGCGACTGAGCCACCGAGCTCGTCATAATCTGCTTCTATTTTCGCATTGTACATCTATTTCGTCATTATTTGCACCTTTCTTTCTTTCTACATCGTACTAATATTATAAATGCGAAAGTTTATGTGTATGGATGGATGTTTGTTGCTCTTTCACACTTAAACGGCTGAACGGATTTGAATGAAATTTGGCACGTAGATAGATTATGATCTGGATTAACACATAGCCTACGTTATTTGACTCCACGCGGGCGGAGCCGCGGGCAGCAACTAGTATGCGAGTAAATGAAGCAGGCGCCTTCTTATCTTAACACCGATTTTACGTACAAAGTGAATTCTGGAATGAAAGGGGATGTACACATAATGTTTTTCCCGTAGCAATACCACGGAGAAGCATTTGACTCTCAGCCTGAAGGTTTTCTGCGGTTCTGTGGACCTTGAGAAAGCATTTGACAGAGTTATGCAAATGGGTTTCTGGAGACATATTGCCGAGGTATAGGACATGTTGTGTGTATATGATACGCCTTAAAATTAAAAGCAGACTACAGTTTATGGTAAGGTAAATTTTATATAACTTATTCTTAACTTCCTAATAGGTAAACTGTCAACGCCTAGTTAGTTTAGATTTTTTTCTACACCAGAGTTGGGAGTCGGTGGATCCAGCATCAGCGACCTTCACGCCAGATATCACGCCGCTCATCCTGGCTGCGCACAGGAATCATTACGAGATCCTGAAGATTCTCCTGGACAGAGGCGCATCCCTCCCAGTGCCTCACGACGTCAAGTAGGTACAGATCTTTTCAATCATCGCACCATTCATGTGAATAGCTTTTGTAATAAAGGAAAGATTTCTAGATTAATAATAAACAGTAGCTTAAAGTCATGAAAATACACACCAATGCTAAAAGCTGCAAGATTTTAAAATAAAGTAGGGCGCATTGAAGCAGCTCTACTTGGGAAGGATTTTTACATTTCTGTGAGCTTGGTTACCAGTCAGAACCTGAAAGATGACCGTGTTAGCAGCGGCGGTAACAATGCACGCGCGATACTCCTGGTACCGTAAGTATTCTTTGGCGGTAACCATTTCAGACCGGGTGGGCTGAATGCTTGTTTGTTTCATCACGTTGTATCAAAAAAAGATGAACTACTAATTAAAAAGCATGAATCGGTCCATTCGTTGTTACCTTAATATAGCGATATTTAATTGGGAACAGCATGTCTAGGAAAGAACCTACCGTAATGCAAGGTAAAAGAAGTAAATTTCAACATCTCGTGACTTATATTATATATTAAATATAATAATTAATAACATCCCTACATGTAGAAAAAATATTTAAGATATTTCGGGCAAGTTATGTGGAAAACGACTCTGAAAATAAGAAATAACATTTTTGAAGCGCAAAGAATGGCTTTCGTCATTGGGTTTCGTACGTTCCAATTTGCTTAACAGCATAATCTACTTTATTTTTAGTATTCGATACGTCGAAATTTAAAAATGGAACGTCAATGAGATCATTGAGTTGTCAATCTGTATACTACTCTGTGTAAAAAGTATCGGGAATATGTCAATAAAAAGACCCGCGTAAAAGAGGTCGTTCTAATTTTTTTACTGCATGTTGGTAGCACTGTACTGATTTAGCGCGCAAAATTTGAGCGGGATCTGTCATTTAATTTGTTTTAAACTACACTTTTTGTTGGTCATAGTTTTGAGTCCTCGGCGATTTTTACAATGGAAAATATTGTTGAACAAAGAGTGTGCCTTAAATTTTGTGTTTCAAATGATATTTCATGTGGTGAATCACTAAAAATGTTGCGAAATACCTACGGCGAATCGTGTATATCGAAAATAAGGGCTTATGAATGGTATAAGGCTTTTAAAGAAGGCCGAGAAGTAGTAGTAGACTTGCCTCGTTCTGGTAGACCTTCAACCGCTACGACCAGAGAAAACATCGACAGAATCAAGAAGCTAGTGCTCGAAAATCGACGTATGAGTCTGAGAGAGTTGGCTAGTGAGGTGAACATATCTTTTAAGTCCGTCCACAACATTCTCATTGACATTTTAGGCATGAAACGCGTCGCCGCTCGACTAGTTCCAAAAGAGCTCAATTTTGTTCAAAAAGCGCAGCGAAAGCATGTCGCTGAAGACATGGTTTCCCGAGCTTCTACGGATCCGACCTTTATGAAACGTATAATAACTGGCGACGAGACATGGGTTTATGAGTACGACATGCAAACAAGCCAACAGTCTTCAGAATGGCGTCTCGAAAACGAGCCGAAACCCAAAAAACCGCGGCAAAGTCGCTCCAAAATCAAGGTGATGCTGACAGTTTTTTTTGACTACCGTGGTGTGGTTCACTCCGAATTCCTTCCAGAGGGAGAAACAGTGAATAAAGAATATTATTTAGGCGTCATGAAGCGTTTGCGTGAGAGTATCCGCCGAAAACGTCCAGATTTGTGGCAACACAACTCATGGATGCTGCACCATGATAATGCACCATCACACACAGCCATTATAGTGAAAGAGTTTTTAGCGAAAAATTCAACAAAAGTTCTCGACCAAGCACCGTATTCACCTGATATGGCTCCGTCTGACTTTTTTTTATTTCCCAAGTTAAAATTACCACTTCGAGGAAAACGTTTTGAGTCGATAGAAGCCATAAAAGAAAATTCGCTGAATGAGCTAAAGGCCATACCGCAAATAGCCTATGAAAAATGTATGGAAGACTGGGTGAAGCGGTGGAGATGTTGTATTGCAAGCGATGGGGCCTACTTTGAAGGCGATAAAATAAATTTAGATGAATAATTTGTATTTTTTGTTTTATTGACAAATTCCCGATACTTAGTACACAGAATGTATATCTCGGTCAATGCTCTTGTTCTTAAAAAATATCTAGCTGAGAGATGGGAATTTCTGGGACAGATAGTAAAATAATGAAATATACATTTAAAAAATCGGCCAAGTGCGAGTCGGACTCGCGCACGAAGGGTTCCGTACCATTATCTATAAAAACGGCAAAAAAAACCACGTTTGTTGTATGGGAGCCCCCTTAAATATTTGTTTTATTTTAATTTAATTATTAATTCTTAAAGTGAATATATAACTAAATATTCTGTGAATATTTCAAGCGTCTACCTGTTGCCGTTATCAATATCGAGCAAGGACGAGCAAAAAAATCACGTCTGTTGTATGGGAGCCCCCTTAAATATTCATGTTATTCTATTTTTTAGTATTTGTTGTTATAGCCGCAACAGAAATACATCACCTGTGAAAAATTCAACTGTCTAACTATCACGGTTCGTGAGATACAGCCTGGTGACAGACGGACGGACGGACGGACGGACAGCGAAGTCTCAGTAATAGGGTTCCGTTTTACCCTTTGGGTACGGAACCCTAAAAAGGAATATGTTTGAAGTGAAGTGAAACTTCTTTAGGCGCGGAATGACATGACAGGAGAAAAAAAAGAATAGCGTTACGATTTTTGAAACGAAATAATAGTAATAAACGATTGCTGCTTATGCTGGGCCGTTTTGTTACAAAAATATTCCGTTACGTGACAAATGTATGAGTGTATATCATTGAATTATTACGTTCTAGTGTACTAGAACCGACACCGCGAACTAAATGTCTACACCATGCTTTGTTGCCGATAGGCAACAACTCATTGCTGTACAACATTGAACGAATTACATAAGCGCCATGAAAATCACGGCACTTTTGAACTTTTGATCGCGAGAAAAGTGCGCCTTAGAAGCGATTTAGTGCTGTATCTTCAAATCTTTGCGATAGACATCTAAATTATTTCAGCGCTGCAGCGGATATTAGTTTTAATTATTACCAAAATGGAGCAAGACTTTCACTTAGGATAGCTCCTCTAGTACATAACAACTCAATGGTGTATATATGTTTCACGAGTATAGCCAAATTGGTCATCATATAGATTAGTATTAAACTGGTGCCGTACGGTATACCACGCGTTTTAGTGTCTCTCCTATCCTAATTATTTAAATATAAATTGAATTTCATATAAAGTACCGATAACCTACGGAAGTTTCATTTCTTGTGCTTGTTCACGTTGATACATGCACATAAAGTAGGCAATGAACTTCTTTAGTCACAAATAAATTAACAGCTTTAACAGATAAATCATTCGCCATTTAAAAATCTTTAAATAGGTCTTGTTTATTCGATTAAACAGTTGTATTTGAATCGCTGTTTATGTTAATAGTCTGTATATTTTTAGTCTGTAAGTTATTGCGCTGATAGTCCCCGACTTTCCCCGACCCGTCGACCGATCGTTACGTATCATTATTTTGTTTATGCTAATATATTATTTATTTACTTAATCTATAAGTAATATGTATTGTGGTATAATTACTTAAAACTAATACAATATTACATACCTTTACAAACCCGCTCGTCTATTGTTATTCTCATTAATTATATTTTAGAGTAATTCATTAGTTCATTCCATTTAATATAATTTCTAAACTACATCCATATTTCTTTATTTTTTAATGTTATAGCACCACATTTCTGTTTTGAATTCCGTGGGTAATTTGTATAAGTCATTTTATTGCTTTATATCGTGTACTATTGGCAACTAATATCAGGTTTGTTTCGAATTGAGATTTAACGTCTTTTCTTCTTGATTTTTCCCTAATTATTCTTTCTTATTTGGTCTCAAATTAGTCCAAGCTTTATTTAATAATAACTAGATAGTCTAACATCACCCTACATGCAAACATGAGGTAATTCTTATGTAGCTGTATCTGGGGATAATGTGACTGTAGTTATTCCCCCATGTTTTGATGCTGTAACGTAATTTATGTTCCACCAGCGTATAATACACACAATTAAAGTACTCTATGGTCACTTTGGCACGCAAAGTTTTTGTTCCATAGCATTCAGAACTAAATTGAGCTAACTAATTCATTTAATTCAGTAAATAATATATTTATTGACAGTAGTTTTATTAAATGAAATAAAAAGATTATCTGTCAGCAGTTATCAATCTTTTTATTTAACAATAATATGCGAAAACCTTTCAATACTCAATCAATTATTTATTATTATTTATATTATATAATAAAAATCCGACTTGTAAACATCACCCACATTCCGAGGCCGAACGGGTTATGTCAGACTCCTACTGACTAAAACACCACCTGGAAGGCTTTTAAGGCTTACATATCCACCAAATACAATAGATTCGCTGACATGGGGGGGGGGACTATTGAGTTTATATTTCGACTCCCCACACCATGGGGTGCGCACGAATAAGAAAATCATCTCCGCTTTACGTGTAGGGGAGGTACCACCAAAACAATTCTACCACTTTGTCAGCATACTTAATATGTACATGCCTAACTACAACTTTCAAGTATCAAGCGTCTCTGAGCTAGCACGCGGACAGACGGACATATAAGCGAAACTATAAGGGTTCCTTGTTTACTACGGAACGCTAAAAAGTAGTGCTTAGGCTGTAATTTATTGCCATACTTTGCCGTAGATGATTTAAAACTGGCTGAATGGGAAGCTAAATGTTCGAATTCCAAATTCAAATTAATTTTGTGATATAACTGTAATATTTCTTTTAAAAATTCAGTTATATATGTTTTCCCGTCTTGCGATATTTGATTGATACTGCTAATTGTATGACCATCGACAAGTAGAATATGTGATCCGTCAAGGCGCTAATGCAATTTCAACCATGTTGTATGGATCAGGTACCGCAGGCAAACGCACGCCGAGTTTATGGTTAGACCACTTCTTCACCAATTTAATCTCAATAATGAAGCCAGAACAATCGATAAATTAAGCAGTAAGCAGTTTCATTTTAAATATTGTCCAATTTAGCAGCAACTTTCAGAGTAAATGATAAAGCGATACAAATTCGAATTTGAAATAAAAATAAATCGACTCCGTGAACGCATGCCGTATTGAATAACAACAACAAAATCACGTCGAAGTTAGAATGAGTTTTATAGGTACAAAATAAATGCAAGGACATGAGATATATTATGCCATTAAGGAGTCCATCGATGATAGAGCACAAACATGCATATGGATGAATTGCTTTTTACAGTTAATATTAAGAACCTATTCCTATTTTCGCTTTGTATTTTTTTTATACTACGGCGGGAGGGATACAAGCATACGACCCACCTGATGTAAAGCGGGTACCGTAGCCTATTAACACTTGAGATAAGTATCACTCGTGCGATGCCTCCTCTGATGCTTACACAGCAACTCCTTGGGAGCTTACTGGTGACCTCACTCACACGCAGGAACAAAACAACCCTCTAGGGAGTTGTTATTTGGCTGCGGTTTTCTGTGAGGTGGAGGTACTTCCCCAGACGGGCTGCTCTGATGTGCCCTTCCTCTCATAAAACATCCAGACCAAGACAAAAAGACATGTTAATGCACACAAATGTTTGCCTTGTATGGGAATCAAACCCACGAGCGTTGGTGTCAAAGTCGCGTCATTCACGACTGAGCCACCGACGAGCTCGTTAACGTTTGTGCATGATTTCATACAAATTTACTTCGTACAGCTAACACCAGATCACGCTTAACACTGGAATTTTGCCGGAGCTCTACTCGTACAAAGATCAAAGTGTAAAGCAATACGCGCACTAAGCTGTACGTACACGCAAAATCTAGAGAACTTCAAGATACCTACTAATTTACTCAAAGCCAGCATACTGGGTACAAACACACCACAGGTATACGACTTGCGCATAGTTCCGACTTCCGAAATCAATCCAAACGTACTACACTATATCTTCACGCCGCGTCCCTTGTGAGTAGGCAGATAGAGCAGAGCACCACATAATTCAATTCAAACGTGCACGATTTTTTCTGCGCTATTGTGCAGGAATGACTATAACACTATGTGAAGAAAGGTAGAGCGTATCAAAACAGTCCGTCTGGGGAGTGCCTTCACTTTATAGAAAACCGCAGCCAAACAACAATTACCTGGACAGTTGTGTTCCTACGAATGAGTGAGGTCATTAGTTAGCTCCTAAAGTGTTGCATTGTCAAAAGCGAAGTAGCATCGCGCGAGTGATACTTAATGGCGTTTTTAATGGAGGAATATCCGCTCAATTCTCACGTAAAAATTTCATATCCAAAATGTAGCTAGTAATATGTTTATATTCTTCACCAGATGCGGCTGTGACGAGTGCGTCAAGTCATCTCAAGATGACTCTCTCCGTCACTCCCAAGCTCGAATCAACGCGTACCGAGCGCTTACCTCTCCGTCACTCATCGCTCTCTCCTCGGCTGATCCCCTACTCACTGCCTTCCAGCTCTCTTGGGAACTCGGCAGGCTGAGTCGGATGGAGACGGAGTTTAGAGTAGAATACAAGGTGAGATTCAATGAGGTTTAAATGGATTTACAGAATAATACAGCCATATAACAATTCCCTGGAATGTTGCTGTGAGGATCTATGTATTCCAATGATTGAATACAAAGGTGACAAAGCGCTAATGATATTTCTTACACTGCAAGCGATCGTAGGCTTGGGTAACCAATACGGAATGTGCATGCCAACTGTCACCGATGCATTCTTTAAAGTCTTCCCGACTAAAGGCCATCTCTAGGGGGTGTTTAGTCAGAAAGGGTCCCGGAGTCTCCCTAATCAGAATTTTAATGGATTAGTCCTTCTTTTGTGTTTTACGGTAGTTTTTTTTTTGTTTTTACATTTATAAACATAATAACAACCCTAGAGAAATCTGATTAGGCCTTTCTTTATTTATTATACATACACTTACAGTTATTAAACCCAAAACCTGTATAGGTTAGCCGCAATAACATTATTCAAAGGTGCTCACACTAATATACAATCAAATTAATTCATCTTAACCCTATTTATGTTCTCTCTGCCTACCCCGCAAGGGACCTGGCGTGAAGATACATACATTATTTGTGAAAATTTCTACATTTTTAATTAATTCAGTTTTCCTAGTGTAGAATAAGTCAATACTTTGTTTATAAGTTACCAGAGCATTGAGCAATGCTAGGGGACAAGCAGTAGGTATCTGTTCAGCGGCGACAGTACGGGCCGCGGGCACAGCAGCAAACAGTGGCCACACCCGCCGCATGTTGTAGCAATCAGGCGCGACAAATGCGAGAGCGCATCGAACCAGACAGAATGAATTATCTACTTGATTGCAGTTCAGAAGCTGATAATAATGCAAGAGAAATGCCAGACCTCAACTCTAAAGAATCAAGGCCAACCATACCCAAGACAAATGCTGATAGAAATAGGTGGGGCTGGTAGTCATATATTTTTTTGTATAAGAACCGGCCAAATTTTCGTTGTACTCTTTCAGTAGTGAGTTTATAGATATTTTCGTATGGATCAAGACCAAGACTAACCTACCATGACCAAATTGGTTGTATTTTACGCAGAAGGTGATGTCGAGAGTCCTAGAAACCGGCAGGCGCGCATGACGAGAGTTATGAATATTAAAGAAGCGAGCGAAGTGTGTAAGGACCGCGTCTTATGGCGCTCGGTTCTCACTGACAACCCCGCAAGGGATTTGGCGTGAAATTATAGATAGATCAAGGTGCACGAATGTCACAAAACTTACTCGCTTGTCTCATTATGAAACCTCCTATTCGCCTTTTTACTACATCGTTATGTTTTCTCTCTCACTGGACCAGGCGTTAAGACAGCAATGCCAGGAGTTCGCAACTTCACTACTGGACCATACGAGGACCTCCAACGAGCTGGAGATCATGCTTAACTACAACCCCTGGGACAATGACAGCTGGGAACCAGGAGAAAGGCAGACCTTAGGAAGACTCAAGTTAGCTATCAAATATAAACAGAAAATGGTATTTTATTTTATTTTCATTTGTAATCATAAGCTCGACGTTTAAAGTCATATAAGTAATCCTCATTCTACATTTACCCTGGAGTGGTGGATGAACGCCGATATTAAGAGAGGTAGGGCGCATCAACAGTAGCCCGGCTGGGGTAGTACCTCCACCGCACAGAAAACCACTGCCAAATAACTACTCCCACCAGTAAACTCCTAAGAGGTTGCTGTGTTAGCAGTAGAGGTGGCATCACGCGAATGATGCTTATTGTATTAACTATTGCATTAAAAGTAACCACTTTACAAAAGGTGGGCCGTATGCTTGTGGCATACAAGCCCGACCTTGTATATAAAAAAAAAACATAATGGACGATCGCATACAGTGTAAAGCTATAGGAAAGTAGAGGATATCAAAGGGATTGCTGCGCATGCCAATCTAATCTAACCGAATACACAATTTAAGCAACGTCTATCGCGGCCTGTCTGCGGATGCAGTCATCTCGAGTTCCTCTGTGATCGGAGGGTTGTTAAGCCGTCGGTCCGGGTTTTTTTTAATTTAATTTCTTGCACCCCTGCCATGGGCAAGGCTCTTTTTTATGCCATTTAGTTATTATCTAATTAAAAATTTCACTTACACATTCACACATAATATTCCCTTTCATTCCACAATTCATTCATCATCTATCAGTTCTTTTGTCCATTTTTTGAACGTCGGTGAAACTACAGCTGTTTCCAAACTTCCGTCCCCATACTGCGTCAGTCCAGCCACGGGCGACAGCGAGCTTCACAGCTCCACCTAGCCACCGCGCGTCGGTCCGGGCTGTATTCAATATATTAACATTCATTAAGCTATGTTAAAGGTAAAGCGCATATAACAGGCAGACTGGGGAATTACCTCTCCGTCACAAAACACCGCAGCCAAAAAGCAACTCCCCCGATGATGGTGGTGTTTCTGAGGGCGAGTGAGATTACTCCTTATGCCATGTTAACAACGGTACGCGTGATACTTCCATTATTATAGCGTTCATTGGCTACAGTAACCACTTTAGGTTGTATGAATGTATTTATTTTTATACAACGTCGGGAGTCATGCAAGCATACGGTCCACCCGATGTAAAGCAGTTACCATAGCCTATTAAGGCGTGTAATATATTGAGTATCACTCGCGCGATGCCTCCTCTGCTGCTTATACAGCAACTTCTTAGGAGCTTACTGGTGACCTCACTCACACACAGGAACACAACAACCCTCTAGGGAGTTGTTATTTGACAGCGGTTTTCTGTGAGGTAGAGGTACTTCCCCAGACGGGCTGTTTTGATGCGCCCTGCCTCTCTTAATATGTATGTAATGTATGTAATATGTAGCAGTAGACAGATAAAGGGGGTCATTTATATATAGGGAGTATATTTATACCAGAAGGAGACTTTGTACAAAAGTCGCCTGCGTGGGTACATCTGTCTCACCTATTTCTACCGCCAAGCAGCTATATTTATATAGCTGTGTTCCGGTTTGAAGGGTGAGATATGGCAGAGAAATTACTGAGTACTGTGACGAAACAGCCTTAGGTCACAAGATTACGTGCGTCAGTAGGCTGCGGTGAACGCTTACCATCTAATACGGGCCGTTTGCCAATCTAGTTATATAAAAAAAAAAATAAGGTCATGTCCCAGAACAGTACTCGTTGCGACCCCTGCCAATCAATAAGACTGCAATTCCGAACCCAAAACACGCCGGTGTGCGGATTATCTGATCTGCCGGAGGCGACGCGCGCCGCTGCCCCTGTCAGTGCGAATATAAGTGCATTGTTGTATTATAAGTATATTGTGCAGATGTTTGCATTGGTCTGGTTGTTTTTAAGAGAGGCAGGGCATATCAAAGCAGCCCGTCTGGAGAAGTGCTTCCACCTCACAGAAAACCGCAGCCAAATAATAACTCCCTAGAGGTTATGGTTGATTATGTAGTGTTGTTTTTTTCCCGCGTGTGACTGAGTCACCAGTAAGCTCCTAAGGAGTTGATGTGTTAGCAGCATAGGTCGTAGCTGAGGCATCGCGCGTGCGATACTTAATAATAAGAAAATGCGGTGGTTGGGTCTGCCACCCACCGCGAAGCGCCAATTTCGGCGGGTCGAGAAGAATCATAAGGTGATGTTAAAAATCCTATAAACGGACGAAGCGTGTATGAGAAAAACTATGAATGTTAAAGAAGCGAGTGAGATGTATATGGACCGAGTCATGTGGCGTTCGATTCACTATGCCAACCTGCAGAGGATTGGGCTCGAAAATGAGATATAGATAGTAAGCGGATACGAGCTGATGATGACTTTATAGATGGAAAAAGGGATAAAAATATAATATTTACTCACAATACACAATACATCAGTTTCTTTTTGAAGGTTCATACTGTAAGCAATAAAAACAGAATTAACTCACTCCCTTGCACGTTCGTCCGTCTGTCATCAATGGCTTTCGGGCAAACGAAATTGAAAGTTGATGGCGTTCACGTTGGTTAGCTAAGCTACTTTAACACCGACGTTCGTGGGTTCGATTCCCACACAGAGCAAAAATGTGTGTGCATGAACATGTCTATTTGTTTTGGTCTGGGTGTTTAAGGAGAGGTAGGCTGCATCAAAGCTGTGAATATATAATTGAATGGTCCATACGAAGTTTGGAAAATGGAAAGATGGCGGGAATCAATATGGTTACAACTAATAGAGCCATCAGTTCCATCGGCTTAGCAGCTAAAGTGTACTGATAAATTTTTGAAAGAAGAATGAGAGTAAATTGTCGAAAAGCCAGATGCTTGTGGACCTTGAGAAAGAATTTGATAGGGTCGTGAGAAAGGACCTCTAGAAAATTTTGAGAGGAATTGTTCGACGTGATGCGAACAGCCTCGTTGTACAATCGCACAACTCGCCGACGGCTGGAAGAAGTTCATATGCTTACCACGTCAGTGGTGTAAAAAAATTGACCGGATATGGGGGTGATACTTGCTGATTGTACGGCATGTATGCTGGTACATGGCAGCTTGTGATTCTGGTTTGGTATGAATATTGGTGTTAGTGCTGTCGGCTCGGCTATTCATCCTGTATCTGGATAGTAGACTTCAGAGAATTAGAACCATTAATGTCGGATTGAGAACGGTGACTCATTAGTGAACTGTCTGCTCTTTGCAGATGATGTGGTATTAACAGCAGAATCACCATCTGAACTGCAAACACTAGTTACAACTATGTACCAGGCGACTCAGAAAGTATTACGAAAAATGTTTTTATGTATGAGAGACTGGCCAACTACAATCTATTTTGAAAATATGATTATTTGTGACAAAAACTAGGTACGTTCCAATTTCAAAATTTCTCTCCACATTTTTTGCGAGCTAATTTGAATTATCGCGTCTCATTGAAAAATGGATCTGCGCCGGGAACATTTTCGCGCTATGATTTTAAGTGTCGCCAGAAACCGGACGAATTGTATGATAGACTTCAAATGCCATTCATGGATGAAGGCCCTTCCAAGGCAACCGGGTATCATGGTATAACGAATTCAAAAGCGGTCGACTAACTTTGGGGTATGAAGGAAGAAGTGGTCGCCCTTTGACATCTGTTACGGAATAAAACGTGCTAGCAGTGAAAAATTTAATCCAAGACAATAGGCGAGTTACATATTCAGCACATACTGTAGATTGGATTGGGACGCCTTCAAGAGATTTTACACTTGCGTCTTCGCGTGAGGAGGATAATTTCACGCTGGGTATCACACAATCTCACTGTTGTTCAGAAGCAGGCCCGGGTGGAATGGTGCCGTGATATGTTAAACAAATTTGAAGCACGCTCGTTTCACCGTATTTATGACAGCGTAGTTACAGGCCACAAGTCCTGGATTTATCGATAGGATCCAGAAGTGAAACGCCAGTCGACATTTTGAGTGTTTCAAAACGAATCTACACTACCAAAGAGAAGCGATCTCGAAGCGGTGTGAAGATTTTGATCGCGAGCTTTTTCAATTTGACTGGCTACCTGGTGTCAATTCGTACAGAACCAAAGAAGACGAATTGTATACTACCAAATCCTTGACATAAGTTTTCTCTGTTGCGAGCAATAAGCGACCAAACACAGGGCTCCGCGGGCTAATGCTCCACCACGACAACGCGCTCAAATCGAGGGACTTCCTGTCAAACTCCTGGGTCACCCTCCTTCTAGCCCTAATGACGTCTTTTTATTCCCGAAAATAAAAAAATCTGCTCAATGGGATACAATTTTCGTCGCCGGATGCGCTGTCAGCGCTCGAGCAGGCTGTAAATGAGGTGTCAGCGGCGGACTGGAAAAAGTGTTTCGAAAACTGGTTCAGACGCATGAAACTTTGTATAGAGGCTGGTGGTACTAGTACTTTGAAAAGTTTTAATAAAAAAATATTTACCTATATAGAACACTTTTTTTTATTTTCGCAAAATTTTCTGAGTGTCCCACGTATAATGATTATATGAAGCAATTACAATTGAATGCGAAGAAAACAAGAGGATTATAGTTGATAATGTAGTGTTGGAATAAGTGGATGAGATTGTATCTTGGAAGCGTTTTTAGCAGGAATAGAAAATACACCGCTGATGTGGAGAGACGAGTCAGCACAGGGAACAGTGAGAATGGAGCGTTAGGTAAACTTCTAGGTAGTTGAAATCTAAGCCAGAAAGCACAGCATTTTTGTTATACAACATGGAGAGGCATACAAGCGTATGGCCCGCTTGTAGCAAAGCGGTTACTATAGCTTATGAACGCTTGCAACACGTTAAGTATCACTCGCGCGGTGCCACATCTGCTGCTAACACAGCTACTACTTAACAGCTTACTGGACTAGTGTATATCGTTATAAAAACCCTCCATTAGTTTTATGATACATGTATAAACAGATATATTTTTTAAATCGTGATTAGCCTATAATAGTCACCGCGATTAAGTTTTTCCAAAAATATTTAATGTACAGGCCTGGTTACTATTTCATTTTTAATAACAAAATTTCAGTTTGTTTATCTGTTATAAATGTAGATAAGCAAATTGAAATTTTGTTATTCAATGACATAGAATGGTGTTGCGAGCGGTCTTATACTATAAACATAAAACACTTCCGTCAGCATGTTTTACGTATACATTACCCAACAGCCATAGCTTGGTAATCTTCATAAAATCATATGCTGGAAAAACGAATACACAAGTGAGCATCTACGAAATTCTGTGAAATTTTGTAGTCTTTGAAATTAATTACCATCGATACTTCTACTTCCTTTTGTTATTATTTGTAGCGCTACAATTAAAGGCAAAATAATGTATCGTATTATTTTTGGGTTGCGTGAAAAAAGTTATCCGTCCCTAATCTTACCCCTTCCCCACTGCTTCCCCATGTCATGTCGATAGTTGGTAACAAGAAAAAGAAATCGGAAATAATTGCTATTGATATAAGTTGTAGTGTACAGTTTAATCACTTGCAATCCCTTAGGATGTGATTGCACTCATGGATTATAATATTTTTTAAGATGAAAGCGACTTGAAATTCAGAAAATGTTTGTATGTGTGTAGTTGAAGAATATGGAATCTTTTATAAGATTTTATACAGATATATAAGATATATATATATAAGATATTATATTATTTTTATTTTTATACCTTATGGCAAAAGTTAACGAATAATTGAGGCGTTGATTTGGGCGACAAAGTGAAATTTAAAGTATTAACTTTGTTATAAGATATATATATATATAAGGTACTATATTATTTTTATTTTTATACCTTATGGCAAAAGTTAACGAATAATTGAGGCGTTGATTTGGGTGACAAAGTGAAATTTTGAGAAAATGTATGGATATTGGTTACCTTTTCTCACAAAAACTGCAGAAGGATTTTCGATGAATACAAAGATACAATACATACACAAGAATGCAGAGTATGTTTTAATTTACACATAGAATACTTTTTCTGTCTAATACGATATATTACAAGGGGTTCTGTGTAAAACTTGTAACTTGTAACCTTTCCTTTCTTCGCATATTCGCAGCACTTTAATGTTTAAATAAACTGAATTTAGTTCGTGATTGACCACCAAATGTAAAAGCCGCAGATGTGGTTGTAACGGTTTACCGTACTAGAAGCAGACTTTCTAAATTTATTTTTGCACCCTACTTAACCTTAAATCTTATTTTATTTTTTCTTAAGATGGACTATCCGATAAATTTTCTCTCTTCAAAAATCCGAATTGGAATATGAAGTAGTACTCCGCGGCAGTTCGGGCGAATCGATTCTGGAATTGTGGAAACAGGTCTTAAAACTCTCGCCAATTTTACCGGCTGAGAGCATTCTAGAATCTCATATTGAAAGCCATAGGGACGATTTAAAAGAGGTAAAGAACTCCCATTTAAAATCTTAGAATAACCTAACTTCTCTTAAATGTATTTTTTTTGTATCTCAATATAACCTAATTTCTCTTAAATCTATTTTTTTTTTCATCACGTCGGGTCCCTTGCCGGGTAGGCAAATAGAAATAAATAACCTAATTGCTCTAAATCTAAATTTGTAAAATTAACACCTACGATTGTTAATATTTTAATTCCAAAATTCTTATAGCCAACACTAATAATTATTATCCTCAATATAATCCTAAATAAATCCATTGCCTATAATTGAATCCTAAATAACTAAATCTATAATAAATTATAAACTACTGTAAATCTTATACTACTAAAACTGGTACACTATACATCAATCTATTATGTGACCTAATGAAATCTGAGTCTTATACACATCTTCAGAAGCTAGTCTATCTTTTTGTTTTAACGTCTAAAGTTAGAGTATCTGTTAGCATAACCTAAATTATGCCAACACTGGTGTTGTCCCCTGCCGGACAAAATTCCTTTAATTCTTTTGGTGTTATCTACAGGAGCGGTTTACAAACTCCTTATAAATAGGTAAGCCAAATTGTACGCGCGGTGAGATAATTCGTTAAATGGTCCTTATTCTCATATTCCGACAGCCTAACCCAACTGCTACTCTGCCCTTGTTTCTTTACTTCATAGGTCCATTTTATATCCTTTTAAGCATCTACTATTGTGACGTATGAGTGTTTGAGTCAATTAACCCAAAATAGTCTGTATGATAGAAGGTAATGGCCTGAACTATATAGGGTCATGTGCCAAGAGTGTATGCGAAGGAATGTATGTGAATGAAGGATACGTAAATGCGTGATATACGATAGTATATGTATGATTGAGAGTACATGTCATAGTTGAGGTTTGCCAGCTAAAAGGTGCACTTCTAGTTAAGAGAGAAGTTTACTTAGGTAAAATTATTTCCTAAAAAGTGGGATATGTAATGGTTTACCCGTTATAACCTAACTATTTTCATAATATTGGCAATGTAAATAAAACGAAATCATAACTCGTCTGGAAATGCTACAACTAGTGCAATCTAGTGGATGTAAACCTAGTATTGCAATGCAAATCGCATACTACTATACTACTACCTACCACTAAGTGTCGCTGCGACTAGTAAAACTTGTTAATTTTTGGCAATCTAAATATATCAAATTAACTAAAAAATATACAATTCTAACATTCAGTTCAAAAATAATTCTTTAAATAGATTTTACATCTAGGAACTTTCTGGATTAAAAGAAATTTCTAGATTTTCGTTTAGCGACATGGTAGCCGTCTGTATGTAGCCACCCTTATACAACAGAAATTAATGAAAATCAATGATGCGCACAAAAGTTTTGTCTAACGTGACTGACTTAGCAAACAAGTCAGTAAGTTATTTGTAATAGGTCACGCTGTGACCCAAACGTGACTTGTGTGACGTCAGGCGACTGTCTGTACACATCTAAAAGCTTTTTAACCGATTTTAAAGAAGGACAAGATTCTATATTTGTTTATCATACAACTAACGCTGTAGAACCGGAATTGTTACAATATCCATGTCCACGAACTTAATGTGTTGTATATTTTGGGGAGATCACTTATATAAAAAAATACATAATATTAATAATATATTATTATATAACACTAAAAGGTTTTCTGCACGTTCATTGACTTGGAAAAGGCTTATGACAGAGTGGCGAGGGATGAACTTTGGACTACGCTCTCCATGTATGAGGTGGATAGTATTTTGATACGAGCACTCGAGTCCTTGTATAAGGATTGTGAGTGCCAGTGTCAGGGTAAATGGGGTCTGTACAGACTGTGTAGCATCCCCTTGGCTGTTCAACTTATTCATGGACAGTTGTTTGACAGACTTGAAAGAGTATGACTGTGGAATAAAAATGAATGAGTCAATATTTATAACCCTGTTGTACGCCGATGATCAGGTTCTCCTTGCATCTTCAGCGGAAGAACTATAACAAATGGTTACTGTAATGAATGAGGCCTTTAAAAGGAAATGTATGAAAATAAATGTAATGAAGACGAAAGCGATGGTGTTTGAAAGGAATGAAAGTGTTACAGATTGTCAGATAATGATTGAAGATGAAAAAGTGGAACAAGTGAATGAATTTGTTTACTTAGGTTCTATGTTTACGAGAGATGGAAAATTTGAGAGCGATATTGAGAGAAGAGTGAAAGCAGGAAACCGTATCAATGGTGCATTGTACTCCGTGGTAACAAACGATAACATATCGAGCAAAGCTCGCCTTGCTATTATTCAGGGTGTATTAACGCCAACATTGATGTACGGTCGTGAAACATGGGTATGGCAGAAGAAGCATGAAACGCCGTAGAAATGAGAGCACTGAGGAGTATGTGTGGAGTGAGAATGGTTGATAGAATAAAAAATAGCACGATACGAGAACTTTGTGGAATGAAAATTGATGTAGTGACAAAAATTGAAAAGGGTATGCTGGTGGTGGGTGGCATGAAGAGGTTGATGAGTGTAGAAGAAGCGAGAGCGGTATGTTTGGATCTGCACCTGGCGTTCTATAGTCTCTGGCTACCGCAATGGGAGACAGGCCTGATGATATGTATGTATGTATCACTTATATAAATCAGGAATAGAATACAACCCCATACAAGCATACGGCCCACTTGATGTAAAACGGTTACCGTAGCCTATGAACGCTAGTAACACGTATATTTTGTATAGGGTCGGCATCACAAGAGTGACACCTCTGGTGTTGCAAATGTCCATAGGCTACGGTAACTGCTTACCATCAGGCAGGCCATACGCTTGTTTTCCACTTTAGTGGTATAAAAAAAGTATCACTCGCGCGATGCCTCCTCTGCTGCTAACACAGCAACTCCTTAGGAGCTTATTGGTGACCTCACTCACACGCAGGAACACAACAACCCTGTAGGGAGTTGTTATTTCGCTGCGTTTTCCTGTGAGGTATAGTACTTGCATAGACGGCCAACTTTGATGCGCCCTACCTCTCTTATAATTCTCGTCTCTTCGCTTGGTATTTGACTTTGTCGAGCATTTTTGTTGCGACCTTTTATTGGTTAATCGTGGCATGTTTTCCCACATTTATCAGTTCTATTAGAAGCATATTCCGTAACTTTCATTTATAATACCTTTTCGGGATTTCTTAAATATTTTTCTATAAATTTGGCAGTGTTGCTTTAGGACCTTACTTTTGATTTATTCACTAATAATTTTGGTAGCCATTCATTTTTGCAATATATTTTGTTAGCTAGGTTATATTTTTTTATCTGCTAGTTTAATCCAATTTAATGGAATTGTTTTGTCTAAAAATTAAATTTTATATCCACATCACAATTTGATTGTATTATGTCATTCCAGTTGACTTTATTTCATTCGGAATTAAATAACATTATATTTTTGACGTGATGACTTCTTATAAATCGATGAACGCCGGCTGCACGCACGAAAAGTGTCACGTTCCGCCTGAGCCGAGCGTGCAAGCGAGAGCGCGGAACAAGCGATAGAGAGGCACGATCGGCCTAAGCGTTCGGCTTGTGACGCATCGATCTCTCTTCCAATCCATCGGCCGATGCGTCCGGGTAGAAGAGAGACAGCGGCAGCACACAACCTACACGTGAACTGTTTTGTCAACTGTTGAATGTTTCTTTATGACGTTATCACGTAAAATTATCTTCCTTAAACAGACTTTACAATCAATTTTTTTTTTAGTTGTTAATAGACGCATGTATTTGTATAGACGTGTCTGTCATATTTGTTGTGCTATTATTAAATGGTGTCTCTCAAAACTATATATTACCGCTTATTGATCTAAGATTCCTAGATCTTCAACATTAATTGTGAAGCTATTATTGTATGCCAAGTCCCTTGCGGGGTAGGCAGAGAGAACCGAGCGCCATAAGACGCGGTCCTTATACTTCACTCGCTTCTGTGACATTCATGGCTCTTTTCATGCACGCTCGCCGGTTCCTGGGGCTCCTGATATCAACTTCTGACGAAACACGACCAATTTGGTCATGGTAGGTTAGTCTCCGTCTTCCTCGGCTCCTACATCCTTCCACTTTTGCATTGTATATCTGTACTGTCACTTTTGCATTGTCCGAACGAACGGAGCATGCCATTTCTTATCTTAACACCGACACTCTCTTTCAGACCAATTCTTTCTCTCACGTCTTCATTACGAACGCGGTCAGCAAGCGTTATGCCACAAATTTTGCGCAATGCTCTCATCTCGACCGCATTTATTCTACTTTCATGCTCTCTCTGCCATACCCAGCTCTCACTTCCATAAGTTAGCGTTGGGATTAGCACCGCGTTGTGTACAGCGAGCTGCCTTCTGGCTTAGATTTCAGCTGCCTAGAAGTTTACCCAACGCTCCATTCCCCCTATTCCCGGCACTCACACGTCTATTATTGTTGGCAAATAATAAGTATACACATGCAGATGTTGCGATAGTTTCTCTTGTAGATTTTTTAACGATATGTATGTATCGTAAGTACTTTAATTTCTACGATAGATTGTATTCTAACATTATGGCAGTTGGTTTTTGTACTTGCTCTTTAAAGTTTTTTAAAGCATTGAGATTAAAATCTCTATCTATCTATCTATAACTTTCGGGGTAGGCAGAGAGAACCGAGCGCACATGACTCGATCCTTACAAACTTCACTCGCTTCTTTAGCATTCGTTTCTCTTCTTATGCACGCTCTCCGGTTTCTAAGGCTCTTGATATTCTAATAACACACGATCAATTTGGTCATGGTAGGTAAATATTGACTTTACTTGACTCCTACGTCCTTCCACTTTCGTATTGTATGTCTGTTTCGTCATTCTTTCATCCTGCATTCTTTCTACATGTCCGAACCAACGGAGCGTGCCTCTTCTTATTTTAACACCGACACTCTCTTTCAGTCCAGCTCTGTTTCTAACGTCATCATTGCCAATACAGTCTGCAAGCGTTACGCCACAAAGTTTGCGCAACGCTTGCATGTCGACCGCATTAAATCTTTCTTTTTCTTTCATGCTCTCTCCGCCATACCCAGCTCTCGCTTTCATATGTAAGCGTTGGGACCAGCACTGCATTATGTATAGCAAGCTGTACCTTCTAGCTCAAGCTTTTACTGCCAAGAAATTTTCCCAACGCTCCATTCACAATATTCCCAGCACTCACTCGTCTTTTCACATAAGCGGTGTCCCTTCCATCCCTGCTGTAAGCGCATCCAATATATACAATCTCATTCACTTGTTCCAACACTTTGTCATCAACCGTAATACCTACTTACCGTAATCATTACATTAAAATCTCCTGTTATGATAAAGTGGTTTTTGTAAATATGTGATTTTAATTTGATTAGCAAGTATTCGAGAATACTAAAATATATTTCTATTTGACGGTCTATCCTATACATATTAATTAACAATATATTGTGCTTGAATTCTATTGCACAGCATTCGTCGACGCAATCTGTTATAAATTCGGTTAAAGTCTTAAAACTAAATTCTTAAAATTACTGCAGAAAAGGTTAATTTTATTTGATTCGTATATATCTAAATTTACGTAAAATCTTCGATTTACCTGTACACACTGTCCAATGATGTTTTTTTCTTTTAAAACCTGGTAGTCCTTCATACCAAATAGCTCCCAACAGTTGCTGTACGTTTGGATGGGCGACAAACTGCAACAAACATAATGATATGTGGCAAATTTGTGTGCATCTCTGTTTTTGGTAACTAGTAAGTTTTAAATAGTCCCTTTCTGCAGTAATTCTAGCTTTTATGCCATATCGGTAGGTTAAATTATTTGTTGTTGACTTAGTTTTTCTAAATGCATATGCTTACAACATGTGCCTTATAGAACCGTACTTAACACAAAGCTATACATATATATGAATATGAAATATATGCCTTTTATCATATGCGCCAAGTTGTGCTGCTAAAATGGAGCATCGTTGTGCAAGAACTCGTACCGTTACTTCACATTCCTGCTAGAATTATAGACAGCAACTTTACAGTAACTTATGTTAAGATTGAAACACACTGAGAGATATATAGCTTGATAATTTAATCACCTGCAAAATATTATACTCGTATATATTTAACAATCGTAAAAAACTATATAAATTAATTGTAACTTCATAATCGCAAAAAACATTAGACTTATAGAAACCTAATAGAAAAGTGATCGCTCGTCGAATTTAATTTATATGAAAACGTTGATACTCGTATTTTTTTTTCTCAAATTGAAACACTAACTTTAAAATTGTGAAATAAAAATACCCCATCCGGGACAATGTAAGCACATACCAATAAATACAATTTAGATCAGCGTTGTTACTGACTTGGGATTTAGGTCGTCCTAAATGGATTTGATTACAATATACACCTATATATATATAAATAAAAAATAAGTTACCTAAATTACATGAGTTCCAACTTATCGTCCTTTTTATTCTGCAGAACGCAAAATTTTCAAATTTACTTATTCTGTTATATTTCTTACAAAAATACAAAAAGATTGGTGTATTTCTATCTTTAGTTTACTGAATACAGCAACATGAGCTGATCATTTGTTACTGTTACTGTGTGAGAGAAAATGTTGTCTACGTTTAGACTGCAATGACAGAACTAAAATGTTAAACTCAATAGTTTTAAATAAAAATGTTAAATCGACTTCAACTTACTTAAAGTAAGACAACTTCACTTAAGGATTAAAAAATATTTGTCAAATAATGTAACTGCTGCCAGCGGCTCCACCCGCGTGGTTTTCATCTTTACAAGTTTTACACAGGAACTGCAAAAAGGAATTTTCAGGATAAAACGTACTATGTGTGTGTATATCCAAATCTCTTCAGTTGTATTTGGATGAAACCGTGTTAACCATACTAACAAACTTTCTTACCTAAGTCTCTACTTACCACAATGTGAGACAGACGTGAATGGTGATGATAAGTATACATGTATGATTGTGCGTAAGGATTTGTTTGCCAAATAATGTGTTATCTTTAATATAAATATGAAAAACCATTAGCTCAAAAACCATTTTACTACCACCCACTTTACCCATTTTATTTCTGTTTTCTTTTTGCTAATTTTTAAGGCTTAGGTTTAGTATGATTATGATATCTCATCATCTATTCCAACTTTTATTGCGTTTATGTCGCATTGTTCCTTTCCTGTTTGTTTCTCATAGTCCAGCTCCTCAATGCCTTCCAGAAATATTCATAACTCAATGCTACATACGCCTACCCTCTTTAAATGTTCTGGAACGTTATTGTATTTGGAACTATGAATTTCTCTTTCTCGTGACCGTTACGTAATTAACATTTGCTGACTTCAAGATAAAATGTACGCCGTAACTTTACCTTGGCTTGGGTGGTACATCATCACTGACGATGTATGAATTTAGCTACTCTAACACCATACAGATATCAATTCAATACAACTTAATTCATAAATATTCCAAGCAATCCAATATCATTTTTATTAATTTTTTACTACTAAGCTGCCCAACAATGGCCTACCTGATGGTAAACAATTACCATAGTGCATCGAGACTTACAATATCAGGGGCCTAATCCATATGTTGTCGACCTGGCGACCTTGCAAACTTCCTGCTATAGTACCTGCTGACTATTAAAATTAAGTTTATAATATCTCTGTTATGTTGTGTGAAAAAAAATATTCAAATTTGAATTGAATATAGACCGTTGGAAAACTCGGATAGGTACTCTCATCCCATTCAACAAGTTCAGAACTTCTCAGACGAAAACTCCTCTGGAATCTATACTGAGCGGTGCAGTGGTAGAAAGAAGTAGTTGGCATTATATGAAACAACTCCTCGAAACCCAACCCATATTGCGACGAATAGAAAACCCCAAGGGAGGCAAAATCTCTCCTTAAGCTAGACCCAATACCGGTGTAAGGGATCATAGACAATTTTCCCAACTCGTCCCGTTAGTAAACTCATCAAGACTACCAAAAACAGAGATGCACGCAAATTTGTCATATTTGTTTCAGTTTGTCGCCCATCCAAACGTACAGCAACTGTTGGGAGCTATTTGGTATGAAGGACTACCAGGTTTTAAAAGAAAAAACATCATTGGACAGTGTGTACAGGTAAATCGAAGATTTTACGTAAATTCAGATATATACGAATCAAATAAAATTAACCCGACAAATATTTCACGAAAGGTCAGTGACCACAGCGCGGTAATGTATCGGCCACTGAATACTAATCACATTTTATTTATTAGTTCATATTATTTGTACAATTCCAAGTTCCTAATTACATACGAGTCTCTTGTTTAATATTTTAGAAAAATAACGCCCTAATAAATCGTTTATTTTCTAAATTAAAAAGATAGTTAATGTTGAGAACGGAGAACAACTGTTGTTCTTGCTTGATGGGAAGCTAGAATACGCTATATACTTGACAAGTAAGTAATTTGAGTGGCCGAATAAATAGTAGAAGTTATTTATTTAATTATTAAAAATAGTAAGTATACAATTTTATACATGAAAGATAACGATCGGAGAAGAAAAAAGCAGAATAAGTGAAATAATTTCAGTATCCAGGTTCTTTGTTAATGAGGGATGAAAATGTGAAGGAGATACTGAAAAAAGGGTGAAACCAGGAAACCGGATCAATCTAAGAAACATTAACGCCAACATTGATGTATGGTAGTGAAACATGTGTATAGCGGAACAAACATGAAATTAGGGTGAATACGTTAATAATGAGAGCTCTGAAAAGTAGTAAATGTGAAATGATTGATAAAGTGAGCAATAACGCAATATGAGAACGGTATAAAGTAAAAAGAACGGTATAGAATGTATGTATGTATATCTTCACGCCAGGTCCCTTGCGGGGTAGGCAGAGAGAACCGAGCGCCATAAGACGCGGTCCTTACACACTTCACTCGCTTCTTTCACATTCATAGCTCTTTTCATGCACGCTCGCCGGTTCCTAAGGTATACGGTATAGAATGTAGACGAAAATTGGGAATAATGAGATGGTTTGGTCATATATATATAATGGATGGCAAAAGAGTTACGAAGGACGTATAACGAGTAAGATTAGAGATGTAAGTACGCAGAGTGGGTTCTAGACGTACATACATCGGCCAAATAGCTGATGTACTAAAATTAAATATTTATTCACGGGATTGTAAGGTCGTAAGGAATGTTCAGTTGTATAACATACTTAATGAACAACTACAAGAAGAATATATAATATTAAGATTTACTGTCCATATTTTTAAAGAAACGTTTTCCAAACATATGAAAATTGACCAAGTTTATAAGACTGGTACATTTTTTGTATCAACAAAACCCTTATCACCTACTACTTTTCATGATGATGATAATGGTGATGGCCATGCATTGCAAAATGAAAATCTTTTGAACATAATCGGACGCAAGACGAAGAGTTGTAAATTAGTCGTATTCAGATATAAGGCCGCCGCTTCCGTCCTAAATCATATTATTAGTTTGATGGTAGTTCATTATCTATTTCGAGCTGAGAAAGGTGGACTATAATTTAAGAAATTCTTACTTATCGAGCTCGTTTACGCCCGCTACTATGGGACTCTGATGTTGAGCTCACTATTGCTCTTGAATTAGAAAAATCGAATGACAAATATCGGGTAGACATACCCGATTTTCGGTATAGATCGATATTTTGATATTTTACAACTAAATACATCTGCCTTACATTTTCATGACAAAAACATTTGAATAGTTTTGTTTTAGTATCTAAACTTCTTTTTTATTAAGTTTATTAATTCAATTTATACAATTTGTTCTCCACCTAAATAAAAAAATCTAGACAAATTTATATGCCCGCCAAAATCTATACAGAATGCCTAAAATTCTTAAGATAAGTTCGGAGATATCCGGACGGACAGTGATCTTATGATCGTGTCGTCATTAAGATTATTATATTTTACTGGAGTTAATGTAACTTATTGCACGCTCCGCCCTTGGTCCTTAATGGCTTCGTTATGGCGTGAAAGAAGAACGAACATTAAAAACACGAATAATTTTTGGTAGTATCTTGTATACTAAGTAATATGATTTGACAGAAATATGGGCTTTATCCAATTAAGTTTGTAAAAACCTGCACTAGGATTGTTTGTTCATTCTTTTCCATTTATACACAATATGCTTAAAAATATCCAAATGTGTTAAGCCGTTCTTGAGATATCGGCAATAATACATAAAATACAAAGAAACATAATACGACGAACAATAGAGTTTCAACTTCAATTTTATTTTAATTGTTATTAATATTATCTATATTTATCTTTTTATAAATATATCTCTTATTCTAACCTAGTTAATTTATAAATTTATAATAATTATTTATTGCAGGTAGCAAAACTGGGTGTCATGTTTCCTATATACTGCACAATATACATGTTGGCCCCTAATTCCGAATACGGGAGGTATATGAAAAAGCCATTTGTCAAGTTTATATGTCATAGTTCGTCGTATATGCTGTTTCTCAGTAAGTATTACATATATTTGTTTTCTTCAGAACTCTACGTAGCCGAATACGATAAATAACGTTTTTTTTTCGTGCAATTAACCTATACTACTTTGTTGCTTCACTGACCAGCTTGATCATAAAAACTACCGCCAGCTGACATTTAACAATAAACACTAAAACTAAAGAATGAGAAGTAAAAATTTTAAATAAAACAATCGAACAGACTTGTTTGAAGTCCCATTGATATATAGTCATCACAAGTACATGGGATCATCATCAAAAAATACAATCAGATTATAAACAAAACCAACAGACAAAAATACCAACATTTGAACGTTTTTTAATTAATTCTTAACTTATCCTCAAATCCTAGGCCTATATTCGAATCTAGTCTAACAGAACATTGTTTAAATTACCCAAACAGGCTTTCCTGACATATCGGTTTCGGTTATTACACTTAAAAAAATCGCGACGTACAGTGAAAATTCAACTCGACTTTAGGTTAAAAATAACACTATACGCCGTGTCAGTTATTCGTTACTGTTTTTTCTAATCCAACAATATTCATAAATTTAAAAGTATATCTTCAACAGAATGTTAAATAAACAAAGGCACGTTACTAAGATTTTATTAGTTTCCGTTCAAGAATAACCCACTAAAACCTTATTATGTTAAAATAAATCTTCAGTACCACGATGAAAGTATGTTTACACTAACTGATTATGAAATATGGCTGCAAAGTCAAATCAATCGGCTTATGTTTGACATGAAATATCATGTATTCGCGTATGAGAAAACGTAACAACTCATGGTTTGATTAATATCATAACTCGTTTAGAATGGTATTTATATTTTTTCTTATGTGATACGTAGAGTAATAAACAAGCATATGGTTAGACTGATATTAAGCGATCATGCCTGGAGCCTGTAAATTCAATAAAAAGTATCCATTTCCACATTAGTTTGTAGTTTCTAAGGTAAGAAAAGGAAGAAAAATATAACAGGTCGATATGCATTTTAAAATTTAGGTTGAGGTTCTTATGAAGTTCTGCATAGGTATCTACGTTTGAATAAGGGTGCGATACTACCTTTTTCTGCAAGTGTCCAAACGGTACGATAACTTTTTATATCAGATGCCCCGAATGATTGTTTGACACCTGATGTGGTATAATTAAAATAATTTTGACCAAATAAGATATTCTTTCTCGATACGTATCTAAATATTTTGTTTTAATTCTGTAGCTCTGCTGTCCCTGGCTTCTCAACGAGCAGAGTATCTTGTCCTGGAATGGTCCGGGGTCCGGTGGTTGCAAGAAATGGTGGCGTTTTGGAAAGAGCACGAGCGAGGGTCCCTCCCTGGACCTATAGAATTCGGCGTTATAATCTACATAGCAAGTAAATTTGCGTTTTTGCATGCTTTGTCTTGAACATTAGATCAATTATTTTAACATACTTAATAGGACTTGGATAGCCTTGTTCCACTATGGAGCTTGTACATAAAACGTTCTAATATTATACATGCTTATACATTAAAACACACCAGATTTCTACATGTCCTGGATTCCACACTTCCGAAAAGATGTCAAACTAGACTAAACTTTACTACTACTAGGCAAAAAATATACTTTAAGGCTCCCAACGTTCATTCAATACGAAATAAACCATATTCTGTTCTATATTCTATTATATTCCAATCTGTAATTGTTTCCAATGTGCAATTTGTATACCAGATACTGGTGGATATGTGGCAAGTACTATATAACTAAGTTTGTTGGTTAATTTACTACACATACACGTAGCATTGAAGACAACAAACACATACAAACTATGGCGATGGCGTTATAGTCTATCTATGTATATATTCACGCCATGTCTCTTCTAGGGTAGGCAGACAGAGGATACGTATAATATTGGTAGCTTACGGTCCACCTAATGTAAAATTGTAACCGTAGCGTTTTTAAGTTCATTAAAAAATAGATGAAAACTGGTCTCCTCCCCTCACCTCCTACAAAAAAGCTCCGAAATTACTGAGCACGAAAAATAGTTCTTTACTCTGTAAAGTGAGTATAGGAAATCCTATGAGAATTCTTGGTCTTAAAATAACATGGTAACCTCTCCATGATGTGCGTAATACTATGGAATTTTGCTTTTGCATGAGAAAACATGTTTACAAGTATAATATTATTTTTTTATTAGTATAAATAATAGGGGGTCATGTGCCAGAAACGTGCTCGTTCGCGACCCCTGCCAATCAATTAGATTGCAATTCGGGCCCGAAAGCGCAACGATGTGCGGGTTAGGGCGTCCCCCGGAGGCGACGCGCAACGGTCCGCCCCTATCGGTGCGAAGGTGGGGGCCGCCACCCACCACGTAGCACCAAATCCGGCGGGTCGACGAGAGCCGAGTGTTGCATAGGTACGTGAAATGTGAGAGGGGGATTGAGTGATAAGCTGAACGTAATGAATGAGAGACGTTTAGATGCAGAGACTAAGGGGAGCGACACCGATGATATAGGTAGACCGGGACGAACATGCCAGTTCTGGTGTAGGTGTCGTACTCTCCTCTCGCTTAGCCTATGGTGTAAAAGATTACTGTTTAGAAGGCCATGACTTCTCTGTTTTCGTATAAAACTGGCCATCAAGCGAGTATTTATGGTTGCAGCATACGTTCCCGTAAGCTCAGCATGAGCCCAAGAACTAGTGAAGTTTTGGGAGTCTGTGAGACATGTTATGGATTTAGCTGAGGGAATGAAAGAGTGTTTATGTGTGGAGATATGAATGGATAGGTTGGGACCAAACGAGACAGCTATGAAGCTGTTCTTAGACCCTATGGAGGTTAGAGAGTGAACGGAGCAATTCTAGATTTATGTATGGAACGAAACTTCCTCGTGCCGAATACTTTATTTCATCACAAGGATAATCACACGTATACATGGAGACAGAATGACCAAAAAAGTGCGATTGATTTCATTTTAATAGATAGACGTCTCCGAAATACGCCGGTTTGTGCGACTTTTCAAGAAGTGGAGGCTTTGGTCAGTGCGTATCCCTTTCGGAGATCATGAAAGGATAAGGAGCAAAAAATTGCAAGATGAAAGTGTAAGGAGAACGTACGCTGCATTGCCAGCGTACATTCTCCTTACACTTTCATCTTCTGTGTGAGTCTGATGCTCACTCAACGTTGACGGCTTCCGATGAAGGTATAACTATGATTGAGATTGAATGGTCGATACGAAACTTGAAAAATGGAAAGTCTTCGGGAATTGATATGACCACAGATGAGGTGATCAAACTAGGTGGCACTTACGCCCTGAACGCCTTCCTGTACATAAGCAATCTATGCTGTAGAACTGGAAGGGTCCCGGCGGACTAGAGACGCGCAGTCATCGTCCCTTGTACAAAGGCTAGGGGCCACGCATGGGCTGCGCCAGCTATAGGGGCATCAGTTTGATCAGCTTAGCAGCAAAAGTATATGGAAAGGTAATTGAAAGGATAACGGGGCTATAATCTGATGAAATGCTGTGGGAGGCACAGGGAGGATTCCGAAATGGAAAGGGATGTATGGAACAAGTTTTCTCGCTCACCAATATCATGGAGGAGCATTTGGCCATAAACTAGAAGATTTTCTGCGGTTTTGTGGATCTTGAGAAAGCACTTGATAGGGTTGTGCAAAGGGAACTGTGGGGTATATTGCCGAGATATCGGCTTGACGGTGCACTGCTCCGTGCTGTGCAGTCCATCTACAAGAATTTCTCAGCATGTGTGTGGATAGACGGCAACATATCACCCTGGTTTAATGTCAAACAGGGTTGCACGTTGCCTGCTAGGCTGTTTATTCTGTATCTCGATAGTTGGCTACTGAGAATAAGATCGACGAATGTAGGATTACGCCTGGGTGACCTATAGGAGAATTGTCTGCTTTATGCAGACGATGCCATGTTATTAGCAGAAACACCGTTTGAACTGCAAACACTACAGTAATAAAAAACGATTGTATGGAGAAAGGCTTACTATTGAATGTGAAGAAGACAAAGATAATGGTATGTGAAAGAGAAGAAACCAGAACTAATGTAAGAATTACGCTTGATGACGAAGTGTTGGAACAAGTGAATGAGATTGTATGTCTTGGATGCGCTTTCAGCAGGGATAGAAGGGACACCGCTGATGTGGAAAGACGAGTGAGTGCTGGGAACAGTATGGATGGAGCGTTGGGAATCTTGGCAGTAAAAGCTTAAGCCAGAAGACACAACTCGCTATACACAATGCAGTGCTGATCCCAACGCTTACTTATGGAAGCGAAAGCTGTGTATGATGTGAGAAACAGAGCTGATCTGAAAGAGAGTGTCGGTGTTAAAATAAAATGTAAAAATAATGCTGGAAGAAAGAATTACGAAACAGATATACAACGCGAAAGTACGAGTAGAAGGATGTAGGAGCCGAGGAAGGCCAAGACTTACCAACCATGACCAAATTCATTGTGTTTTATCAACAAGTGATATCTGGAGCCTTAGAAACCGGCCAATGTGCATAGGAAGAGCAAAGAATGCTAAAGAAACGAGTGAGGTTTGTAAGGATCGAGTCATGTGGCGGTCGGTTTTCTCTGCCTACTCCGCAAGGGATTTGGCGTGAAGTTATGGATAGATAAATAATAGCTTACCTACGGTTTTGATACCATAAACAAAATCAAATAAGAATACAAAATGGTAGTTAATATATTCATCGTACAACCTTCTCCACGCGAGTTTCTATTTATACAAATCGACAACATAATAAATATGCTGAAAACATTGTGTAAAGGTATTTTATTCCTTTCTAGGTTTAATATGGGCTGAAATAAGAGCTTTATGGACGGGGGGCATCATGGAATACGTAAACGACTTGTGGAACATAGTGGACTTTATCACTAACATGTTTTACATAGCCTGGATTAGTCTAAGGATATCTTCTTGGTACATAGTTCAAGTAAGTGTATTTAATTTTCATTACTAATTTGACAGAAGCACTCTCGTCGTAATGTTTAAGATTTATCAGAAGCTACTAGCACTATTGTTTTTAGCAGACAGTATAGCAGTCAGCAGCAGTAAAGTAGATAGATGCTGTAGTGTTATATACTGCCTCTACCATGTGGGGAAATGACTAATGAACTCCTAAGTCTTATTCTACTTACCTGGGATTACATATTGATAAGAATATATATATACTCCATTCCAATTACGAAGTCCCATAACGACTCTATACACCATGAAATACCCAATGGAGAGTTTTGCTTTGTAACTCCAAGACCAAGAGTAAAACAGAACGTCCAGCTCTTATTGGCTAGTTTACAGATCAACACGTGCAGCTTATCGGTTCATTGGTTAAATTATATTCCCTAGAAACGTAGATCGATTCGAGCTAAGAAATTTAGGCGCTATTAGCACTACGGCGTGGTGAGTCAGGGGTGCGTTTATGAGTCGTCAAGTGGTTTATTGGTTTATGCTATACACGAACGTACTCTGCACATTTCTCACGAAAACAGTTCAGTAACATTTTTCTTCACTGACAAGTCCAAGATAAACAGACATGTGCATGCACTCAAATGTTTATTCTGTGTGGAAATCGAATCCATGATCGTAGGTGTTAAGGTAACTTCACTGATTACTGCGGCACCAAGTTCCTGAATAATTAATAGATTTCGATAAGGCCCATCCCAGCAGACGTCTCGCCCGAAAAGTGATTAGTATCTGTTACAAACAGACAGATGTATGGACAGAGTGGCGCCAGCGCCGCGACCATCTTTTCGAACAGAAGTCTAAAAATATATACATCTTCCATGTCTTCGTTTTGAGTTTTAAATAACAAAACAGAATCATATTGTTTTCTTAGCGCAGTGATAGCCCCGTGGGTAAAGAACCACCTTATTAACCATCGGTCTTGTTTTCAAATTTATGTACATATTTGTAATTATCACTTGCTCAGTGGTGAAGGAAGACATCGTGAGGAAACCCGCATGTCCAAGATATAGGTAATATGTCAAAAAGATGTGTGAACTAACCTAAGAAAGGTCTGGTTTTTCCTCTGGGTTGTGGAGACCTGACGACAGTCGCTTCATGTTAAAACCAGTACCTTTGCTAAACCCTCAGGTGTAGGTAGCAGATCCCACCAATGGATTAGAAAACGGGATAACGCTACAAAGAATAAACATTCTATTGTTTTTTATCATCTTAATTCGACATAGGTACATATAAGATTTTATATTTGAGGGACCCTGACCTATGCCAGCATTTCATAGCTAGAGAAATATTTATTTAATCGCAGCCAAACCAAACAAAGGACGGTAATATGAGAATAAATCAATGTTCGGACATCCAGTGACCTTCCTAGAAATATTTACATTGTTACGTCAAAATTATCCCCATTAGTACATTATACGAGTTAGGTTTTGTATAGATTAGCAGGAGTACACGTACGTAGCGTACTCTTTTTACATTCTCGTATTTGCACAAACTCGTGTTTATCACGCTTACAAGAGTTGCCATATGCTCGAATAAAATTTGTGCTTTTAGAAGTCTGATCCGACAAAAATTCCCTGTTTCCGGCTTATACTTTTCTTTATTTTATTATTTTCATTATTTGTAACTTATTTTTTGTTTTATTTTTTTGCATGCCAATAGTTGGCGCAACATGCTCGGTCACTGTTATTACTTACTTAGGATCTGTATATGTAATGGCAGGCAAACACGGTAGTTATACTACCGTGTTTGCCTGCAAATAAATGAATTGATTTGCTTCCATTGTTTCTTTCTGCCCATGAGTCGTACATCATAAATACATGTGTTCTATTATCATGTTTAGTCAATCTTTTTTCTAACGTTCTGTCTTAGGACCCACTAGTCCGGCTTTTTCGGTGACTGCGTCTGACTTTCTGATTTTTTGAGATGGTGACGTAGCTAACGTCGTTCATTATCATTGCTGGCAAAGCGGATATTTGGTGTTTCGCAACACTTAACACGTGCGTAGGGATACGAATCCAACGCGTATAGGTCCCTTCG
The DNA here is from genome assembly GCA_947507595.1 of Pyralis farinalis. Classification (NCBI taxonomy): domain Eukaryota; kingdom Metazoa; phylum Arthropoda; class Insecta; order Lepidoptera; family Pyralidae; genus Pyralis; species Pyralis farinalis. The sequence continues at coordinate 8,032,840 of OX382258.1, read as the reverse complement.
AGAAGATTCATGTAATGTTGTATATCCGCTGTGACCTGCTCCAGGGATATCAGTGGGATACGCCGGAAACGAAGGCCCAGACTAATTCTCTGGAGCACTGGATACGAGTAGTGTCATTACTCACTAACAGTCATGTTTTTTTTATACTACGTCGGGACGCATACAAGTACACGGCCCACCGTCATATAAAGCGGATACCGTAGCCTATTAACACTACTATTCGGAAGAATACCACGACCCTCTCGGAAATTTTATTTGTGATCCTCTGTAAGTAAGGTGGAAGTACTTTCTTGGTAAGGTGGTACCTGACTGTAATCGCTGATCTTTACCTCATTATTCACAAGTACAGTGTGCAAGTTTGACTTTAACTCTAGAGATATATCATATATATTATAACGATGACGTTATACCAATCAATATGTAACGTTTATCTTGTATATGGTAACCGAAATAGGTAAATTGAACTGAATAAATAAATTATAGTTTTAGAGAATTACGAAACAGATATACAATGCAAAAGTGGAAGGATGTACGAGCCGAGGAAGGCCAAGACTTACCTACCACAAATTGATCGTGCTCTATCAGAAGGTGAATTTCTGGAGCCTTAGAAATCGGCGAGCGTGCATGAGAAGAGCAATGAATGTTAAAGAAGCGGTGTGTAAGGATCAAGGCATGTGGCGCTCGATTCCCTCTGCCTACCCTACTGATTTCGCGTGAAATTATAGATATTTATAAAAAATTAAAAAATCATATTTTGCAATAAGTGATAGGAATTTCACGAATGCAGAAAAACTACTAATTCTAGTAAATTTTTAGCGGGATTTCAAAAACGGTATGGACCCCTGGTATCCACGTGAACGATGGGACTCCTACGACCCCATGCTACTATCTGAAGGTGCCTTTGCAGCCGGCATGATCTTCTCATTCCTGAAACTGGTTCACATATTCTCCATCAATCCGTATTTGGGACCTCTGCAGGTGTCATTGGGCAGAATGATGCTGGATATTCTAAAGTTCTTCTTCGTTTACATGTTAGTGCTATTTGCATTTGGATGTGGTAAGTGAAACAATACGAATTACAACATGAAAGTAGAATAGCTAGTTTATGCTTACAGCTTGGTCAATGATGATGAATAAAATAAAATCTTGCTCAAAAAGCAAGGCGCTTGCTCGGCTTTACTTATTTACCTCTATTACTTTTTATGTAATTTCTGTTCAAAATGTAATTAAGGTCAGTCGGGGCAAGCACGTCATACTTTTCGCAAAGTTGAGTTCTATTGTAAGCATTTTTATTTTTAATAACTCTTATTCATCAAATTAAGTGCTTTAAGAGAGTATATTTCAATAAAAACATATACAGCTGTACGTTTCAAAAATTAGATAACTTTTGTTGCATATTTTCTTTCTTAGAGTAAACTATAACCTAACGACGGACTTTCCCTCAAAATGGGGCAAGTACGTTCATAAAACGCGTAATTTTTTTACCATCATGTTAAAGCTTAATACCAAGTAGCAATAAGAAATGGTCTTACGACAATAGATAATGACAATACCCTGTAAATAAATGTCAATTTTATCTAAAATAGTCACATATATTATATTAACCATCAATGAAAAACTTATTTTTAGCAATTGAAAATTTTATTAGGTTTTATGGATTTTTCTCATGACTTACTTAAATAGTAGTAAGGTATCAGTTTTAAATTCTTTCTAGTAATGGAAATAACATACTAATAACATACTCCATCTTAAAAAAACGTTATAATATTTTTCAACCTTGTATATTTATTAACATGTTCTAATACATCTTGACGTGAAAGCCCAAATCTTCACTTTCCATAATATGCAAATCTTCTGCGAATTAGTTTTTCGGTTTCTTCTAACGGGACAATTGGTCTTTAAGTATTAACGATTTCTGCCCTCTACGACCAGTTACAATGATAGATGTTCGGGGGATGTTCGGGATACGGTTTAACGACTTCATAGCCCGATGTTTTATTATTTTTGACAGCTTTGACGGTTTTAAATAAAATATTTTGCACCTAAAATAGGCCTTCGTTTTTCCTATCATAATTACGGATTATATAAAACGCGTATCTGAAATAAAGATGCAATGATTTCAACACATACTCTCATACCCCATGTCCATACAGAATATCTTAATATTATTAAAAGTAAAGGTTAATTTAAATTATAAATGATCGGAAAACTTTGACAATCGTTGATTTGGGGTAATTGCGTCATAGTAATGCACTTGCCCCATCAAGTCAAGACGCACTTCCCCCTTTACAAAATTTCTAAGCGAAAATTTTGTAATCACTAAATCACACGATAATTCGCTAAACATCAGCAAAAGAAGTATTGATATGCAAAACATAACATTCGTAGAGTAATCTTAGCTTATTTTTATCACATAACACACGAAATATTGAAACATTTTCTACAATTGCGTTTCACAACGCGAACCTTGTAAGTCACTATTTTTACAATTAAATATACTACCACTCCCGTGCATGTACATCCATGAAATAGCTAAGATTGTAAAAAAAACATATGTATCTTTTTAATACTGCAGCGGATGTATACACACTAAACACGAGAAACAGCAATCGAATTGTATACGATCACGTTCCACGAACTACCATGTATCAGAAAAATTGCTATGGAATGTGTTTAAAAATATATAACAACATTCCTGATACTATTAAAAATCTGCCCTACAATAAATTCAAAAACATTTTATTTCATATGCTATTGGAGAAAAGATATTATGATATTAATGACTTTTTAAACAATAGATAGATAATTCAATTGTCGTGTAGTTTTAAATAAATTAGAGACAAACAATTTTATTGAATTGACGCTATGATAATTGAATTACTATATGGTGACATTTCAATGTACTCGTATATTGTGTATTTCTTGCATTTCTATAATGATTATGTTATTTCAACACATTTGCATGCTATCCATGTAGCTCAATAAGATGTTCTATTATGTTTATGTTTAAGACCTTGTTAATACCTTATTTATTGGCAAATAAATTTCATTCATTCATTCATACAAAAGTGCAGTATACTACGGTGAACTCGACATTCGAGTACAAACGACACAAATATTATAACGGCATCTTAATGCCACATCTTGATTAGTATACCCATAAACAATTTGTATTTTATAGTAAGATGAATACAGACTATAACGTTACATGACTGTGTTTCTTGTGCACTTGCCCCGTAGAGGCTCTTGCCCCAAATGACCGTAATGTTAATATCTATTGTTTAAATAGCCCCGCATTAAATCGAATCATTTTTTGTAAACCATCGAGAGGCAAGCAAGCACAGGGTCCATCTGATGTAACGCGGTTACCGTAGCATTATTAGATTACCTATACTCACTGGAGTTAAAAGAACAGCATGTATATTTTTTCCCAAATTACAAAGCTCTAGTTAAAAATTTGTTTCTATAAATTAGTAATACGATTTCGTAAATTTTTACGTAGCTGTAAAATAGCAGCGCCAGGACATTAAAGAAAAAGAAGCAGCCATTTTTTCGTTACACTTATATCATTATATTTTTAGGGTTAAACCAATTGATGTGGTACTACGCCGAACTCGAGAAAAATAAATGCTACCACAACCCGAATGGAATGCCGGATTTCGACAACCAAGAGAGAGCATGCAGTATATGGAGACGATATGCTAAGTAAATGATTTTGATTTATATTGTCGCCGTTATTGAAGCGAATTTAATAAACTATTAAAAAAATAGCCACTATCAAACTTGCTAAAGCTACGAGTATCTTGTTTAGTATTACGTGCCTCAAATGAAAAAACGGAGCTCTTATAGGATCACTGCATTGATCGTCTGTCAGGACCTTTTTCTCGGAAACGCTTGGAGATATACTGACACTAATATCTAATACTCAAGTCTACAATCCCTTAGAGCAGTCAAATCAAACTTCTAAGTAAACGCAATCAAAAGATACGACCGTTTATGCCCCGTCATCGTATGTTTTGACACTCGCAAAAGAATAAAAACCTATAGGGTACTTCCCATTAACCTAGAATGTTAGACCTTTCAACTGAGGACGCGCCATACGCGTGATTCTATTAGTAAATAATTCTGCCACTTTTGACGGGGATGTGGTAAATATGTCATAGAAACGATTACAACACGCGCAAAAACATTTTGTGTTGTCACGAACGCACACCTAAAAAAATATTCGACACTAGGTAGGGAACATATTTTTACGCAAAATACTAAAATATTCACGACAACATGCTAAAAATATACACTATAAATGTTATAAAATTAATAGGAAGTGACAAATATCTATAACTATACGCCAAATGCCTTCGGGGCAGGCAGAGAGAACCGAGCGCCACGTGACTTGATCCTTACACACCTCACTCGCTTCTTTAACATTCATTGACTTTCACTCTTCTCATACACGACCAATTTGGTCAGGTAGGATATGATAACATGGTATACCAGGCCACTCAGAAAGTATTGAAAATAAAAAGTTTTTTGTATGAGAGACTGGCCAGTTATAATCTATTTTGAAACTATGATTATTTATAAGTAAAAATAGGTACGTTCCAATTTCAAAATATTCCTCCACATTTTTTGCGAACTAATTTAAATCATCATGTCGGCTTCTTCCCGCGCTTTTGACGAGTGACATTGTTGTTTTACTTGAATTTTTTACAATTCAGTATAAAATTAGTTTTGTGCGACAATTTTGATAGTATTTTGTAACATAAGTGCTAGTGAAATTATACAGTAATGAAAAAACTCAAATATAACACGTTTATGCACTTTTTGGAAGACGTGAATAAGTTCTTCAAGAAAACCATGTAAAAATCACTATCGTTTTACGGGTGGTATTTAACCTGGGTTGATTGGGTCGAGGTACCCTTCCCAAGTATTTTTTCAGCACAGTTCCTGAAGCTGGAACATAGAATTAAGATTTTCAAATGGTTCTAAAACTGAAGACTTTGACACTGGCATAAAGTAGCAACACTATTGCCATATATATATATATATATAAAAAATCATCATGTCTCATTGAAAAATGGATCTGTGACGGGAACATTTTCGCGCTATGATTTTTTACGATTTCAAGTGTCGCCTGTAACCGGACGAATCGTACTTCAAATGCCATTTATGGATGGTCCCTTCCAAGGCAACCGGGTATCATTGGTAAAACGAATTCAAGCGCGGTCGACTAACTTTGGGGGATGAAGAAAGAAGTGGTCGCCTTTGACGGCTGTTACGGAAGAAAACGTGCTAGCAGTGAAAAAATTAATTCAAGACAATAAGCGAGTAATATCAGGAGATTTACCACATACTGCAGATTGGATCAGGAAGCTTTGACGAGATTCTACACTTGCATTCGCGTGAGGAGGATAGTTTCACGCTGGGTGCCGCACAACCACACCGTTGCTCAGAAGCAGGCCCGGGTGGAATGGTGCCGTGATATGATAAACAAATTTGAAGCAGGCTCGTCTCGGCGAATTGACGACATCATTACAGATGAGTCCTGGATTTATCGATACAATCCAGAAATGAAGCGCCTATCGACGTTTTGGATGTTTCAAAACGAATCTACGCCTACCACAGTGAAGCGATCTCGAAGCGATGTGAAGATTTTGATCGCGAGCTTTTTCTATTTGACTGGCTACCTGGTGTCAATTCCTTTACAGAACCAAAGAAGCATCAACGCCGAATGGTATATTACTAAATGCTTGGCAGAAGTTTTCTCTGTTGTGAGCAATAAGCGACCAAACACAGGGCTCCGCGGGCTACTGCTCCACCACGACAACGCACCCGCGCACACCGCGCTCAAAACGAGGGACTCCCTGGACAGCACGCTGGTCAAACTCCTGGGTCACCCTGCTTACAGCTCTGATCTAGCACCGTGTGACTTCTTTATATTCCCGAAAATCAAAAATCAGCTTAAAGGGATACAATTTTCGTCGCCGGAAGATGCGATGTCAGCATCTGAGCAGACTGTAAATGCGATGTCAGCGGCGGACTGGAAGAAGTGTTTCGAAAACTGGTTCAGACGCATGAAACTTTGTATAGAGGCTGGTGTAGAGTACTTTGAAAAGATTTAATAAAAAAATATTTACCTATAGAACACTTCTTTTTATTTTCGCAAACCATTCTGAGTGCCTCGCGTATATAATATGGTATGGTATGATATTATAATTTCAAAATATCGATATTTACGCCGAAAACGATAAATAATACATACATATCATCACGCCTGCCTCCCACTGGGGTAGGCAGAGACTATGGAACGCCAGGTACACCGATCCAAACATACACTTCTCGCTTCTTCCACACTCATCAACCTCTTCATGCATGCTCTTCGGTTTTGAGTGTTTTTGACTTGGTCCTTTTTCAAGACATCACCAATTTGATCTTCAGGTGTGCGTCTAGGGCCACCCCTCCCGCAATTTCCATTCTCTTTTGCCTGATACACTTTTTTCGTAACTTTTTTGTCATTCATTCTTTCGAATGACCAAACCATATCAGCATACCTGGCCTTGCTATCGTTCAGGGTGCATTAACGCCAACATTGATGTACGGCAGTGAAACATGGATATAGCAGAAGAAGCATGAAAGCTGGGTGAACGCCGTAAAAATGAGAGCACTGAGGAGTATGTGTGGAATGAGAATGATTGATAAAGTAAGAAATAGCACGATACGACTACTCTGTGGAATTACAGATGAAATAGTGTTAAAAATTAAAAAGGGTAAATGATAAAGATAAACATATAAGTTTTCTATACTTGCCATTGCGCCGCCGTCGAGGCACTTTTTATTTATTTATTTATACACAATAATAACAATACATACTCGTACAAAATTATTTTTCGACCAATAGCAAAACCCGCAATGGTTTATCCGCTAAAGGAATTATGGGGGGATCACATGCTCGACACGAAACAATATTTATTTTTTTATGGCAAGGTGGCTCTTTATGGCTTATTTAAAAAATATTGTTTAAGTGTTACTGAAACACGTCTTACATTTTTTAAATAAAACCTTATATCTTCTAATAGTTTTAATTACTTTTGATCTACAATCTTTTCAAAAAATTGACTCTATAATAAATGTATGTCAATTAAGCTGTTCAATTAAGCGGACCCCGGGCTCCGAAGCGAAAGCGTAGGATGCGACTGGGATTAACGCCCGGATGATGATGATAAATTAAGCTGTACAATCGTAATGATCTATGTATAACTTCGCACCAAAGGAACTATATAAGGTTTTATAATTATTTATTCTCACATTTATTACATATGTACCTACATTACAGGAGTTGTTGGTATAGACATTAAACACACTTCAAGTCTATGGGAATAAAAAGGAAAAACATTATGTAGTAGAGCTAAGTCTAGGTCAAGTCAAGTGTTACATTTTTTTTTTGTTTTTAGTGGTCTCGTGCCGATTTATTCTATGACATTAAATTCTAACAGCTAATCACAGACCCTGAGCAAACTGGACTAGATAATGGTGCTTCTTCATATTAGTAGATATCTATGTAGACTAGATAGTACGAGACACACTAAGAGAATATGATATTATAAGTAAAACAAATCACATGTACTTATGTCAGATTTTTTTGTAGTGGTACTGTAACCACTGAATAAATCATCGATCGATCATCAATCGATATTGATATTTACCATTGAGCAATCATTACCGCATCCCTTTTCAAAATCTTTTACTTAAAATGGCGTATTTGTTTGCCAGACAATATTAAATTTTAATGCCTATAAAATAAAAATATACTTGCATATCATTCCAATTAGGCTGTTTATGTAGTTGTAAATAGAGTATTGTTTTGAATTAAACAATTTTTAACGGAATTATCGCGTGTTTTATTTATTTGGTTGAACCCGACGAATAAAACACGCGATAGTTCCGTTAAAAATTGTTTAATTCAATGAATGTGTAACAATCGCGAAAACCTAAGAGAATATTCTTTTGCCTGGCAATATTAATTTTTAAATTCTCATCATAAAATTAAACGTATAATTGCCAAATTAGTCTAGTTGTAGCCTCGTTGTGAGCGTGGACACATGACCACTAGTCTCGTAAATAATGTAACGATTAATATACTTTGCTGTAGATTAGGCAATTTTAAACCATTACTATACTATGTAATATGGTTAAAAATTGCATGGAGTAGTCGCGGAATATGATTCGATTGCATCAGTACTCGTTACTAAATCAATTTCTCATGTATTAATCGTTATCATACCATTTTAATTTCTTTAATATAAATATAGCAATAATTAATAAAACAAATAACTTACACGTGAAAGGTAACTTTATCTTTTTGCAAGCTAGAAGTTCTCCACCTCTATTTGCATGAAATAACTGCACAGTTCGGCATTTTTAGCACAACACTTTATGATGTACTTGAGGTGTAGTGATTACCGTAGCCTATGACCGCTTGGAATACAAGAAGTATTGGATCTCCACAAGAGCGGAAGTGTGCAACTGCACGTGATGCACCCTGTTATTTTTTTTGTACAATGCTTCCAGCATACAAATATATTTAACCCACATGATGTAAAGCGGTTACCGTAGTAAATGAACACTTACATGAAGTATCACTCGCGCGTTACCACCCCTGCTGCTAACACGACTACTCCTTAAGAGCTTCTTGGCAACCCCTCCCTCGCAGAAACACAACAACCCTTCAGGGAGTTGTTATTGTGCTGCAGTTTACTGAGTGGCGGAGGTACATACTTGGGTACTTCCCTGCAGGACTGTATTGATGTACCCTACTTCTCTTGGAAATACCCTGAACAAGAGAAACAGTTATGTACATGAATGTGTGTCTTGTATGTGTTAACGCATAAACTTATTCGCAGCTTCCTGATACTCTCACTCACTCACGCTAACACAACAATCCGCCAAGAAGTTATTAATTTGTAGTAGTTTATTTGTAATTCTGTAAAATGGAGATACTTCTTCAGTCGAAATGCTATGTGCCCAATCCGTCTTTCGCCAGAGTCTCATGTCAGGACGAGCTCCATGGTGGAGTGGTTAACAATGCTACTTGAATACCAACGCTCGTGGGTTCGATCCCCACACAGGACAAACATTTGTGTGCATGAACATGTCTGTTTGTCTGGATGTTTTAAGAGAGGTAGGGCGCATCAAAGCGGCCAGTTTGGAGAAGTACCCCTATATCAAATAAAACCGTAGCCAAATAACAACTCCCTGGAGGGTTGCTATATTCCTGCGAGTAAGAGGTTATCAGTAAGCTCCTAAGGAGTTATTGTGTTAACAGCAGGAGTGGCAACGCGTTAGAGATACTTTATGTACAGCAAGCGTTCATGTGCTTATACCGCTTTACATCAGGCGGGCCGTATGCTTGCTTGCTAAACGACATTGTATAAAAAAAATAGCAGGGTGGATCACTTGCGTGTGCACCCTCCTGTGGAAATGCTATGCTAGTAGTAGAAGTAGCAAATCCAAATGATAGGCCTTACAATCCTCTACAGGCTACAGTAACCGCTTCACATGGAGCAGGTCGTGCAAGTAGTAGTACAATAATTATTTTCTTTGCAGCTTATTCGAAACATCACAATCCCTGTTCTGGGCATCTTTTGGCCTCGTGGATCTGACAACCTTCGAGCTTACAGGCATCAAAAGCTTCACAAGATTCTGGGCTCTCCTGACCTTTGGGTCTTACTCGGTGATCAACATCATTGTCCTGCTGAACATGCTGATTGCGATGATGTCAAACTCGTATCAAATTATTTCGGTAAGAATATTGTAATTAAATCTATATTTTTAACCCCCGACGCAAAGAGGGGTGTTATAAGTTTGACGTGTGTATCTGTGTATCTGTCTGTGGCATCGTAGCTTCGAAATGGATGAACCGATTTTGATTTTGTTTTTTTTTGTTTAATGGGGACTTAATCGAAAGTGTTTTTGTGTATATCATATAGGTTATTTTTGCGTCGGGAATTTTTTAATTTAATTTTGCTTGTACTCTAATTGCTTATTCCAAGTACACTACCTATCCATTTATTATTCTTGTACTATTCATCACTCCCATCACACACACAGTCGAATAACATATGCACATACACATCTATCAACTTCGTATATTCTTCTATTCGTTCGCTACATCAAAAAATATCACAGATCAGACCAAATGTTTGTAAATTACAAATGCTATTATTCTAAGTTTAGTCAAACTGATAAATATCTACCTACAAAGGTAATTGAAAATTTTAAACATTATTCATTTTAGAAAGCCAATATTACGGTCCGGAAGGAAATAGCGAAGGAGCGGTTCTACCTACCGCAGACATTGATTATAAATAAATTGTTTAAGGGGAAGGCTGATATGGACCACGGCTAATGTGTTAAAATCTTTATTTACAATTGAAACGTGTTAGTTTTTTCCATTGTGGGTATTTCTAAAATTTCTGTCTTAGTACACGCCTTAAATGGTAAGGGAATATATTTTTTAATTTAAAAGCTAGTACACAGTTTGACTACGTATAGATTGCCAATCAGTAACTCCTTTACCGTACCGTATTATCCTACTAATATACTTATAAATGTTATGTAAAAGTTTCTAAAATCGCATGTATAACCAGAAGGAGCGAATTCGCCGCGAATTATTTCGCGCGTACGTTGCATCCAGAAAGGGGCATTCACGCGCGAGCTTTGGGAAAGGATTCAGTATTAAACATGAATCAGGGTGAAGCGATCGAGCTGTAATATGCTTATCACCGCTGAAAGAGACGAAAACGAACGGAAACTGGAATAGAATAGAAGTAATACATTAAAAATATTAACGTCAATTCTGCTCAAACTCTCCGTTTTGAAATTCTATTAGAATAGTCAGGTTCGTCTATTATTACTTTTTTTCTTTAAATACGTACCGTACGTAGCTCTGACATTCGCGCGTAAATTAGACGTTTCAAACACCTTGTCCAGAAGAACTTAATTCGCCGCGAAACGTCTTGCGCGAATTGATATGATAGATAGATAAGCCATTTATTTGTATCTCCATGTCACACAACAGTAAATATTAGCAGATAAACAATGAGTAAACACTAAATACAACAGTAGGTAATTGTACAATAAATTGTGTGTCGCAGTGATACAAAATAGACAGCGGCTCAGTGCGTTATTTACTCAAAGATATGCGTGCGCGTCGACGACCTACTTGGCGTTAATATAGTCGTGTCCACACGTATCGCGTGAGTTCTAAATTCGCGCGTAAATTGCGTACAAAAACAGCTGAAGGGATTTTGTATAAAGTTTATATACAAATAGAAAAATCTTTTTCTATATAACCACTTGGGCTATTTTTATCCCAAAAATATTTACGGTTACTAAGTAACAGTTGAATAGCCTAACCACGCACTATTTTCGGCTGTAGTTTAGTATGACGATCTTCATATATGTTGTGTGGTGATCACGTTGGGGTATTATGGCGATTTATTTAAACCACAGTTACCGGTAATATACGGAATGTTTTTATTTTAGATTACACTAACTTATATACTAAAAATAATTATATACACGTGCAATAGTGGAGAAGGTCGCTGAGTTAGGAATACGTGTACTGGTGTACGTGCGTGATTGAATATTGCAAAATTAGCAATGTTAATACATATTTAGAAAACAGATAGACTAGATACGTGTATATAACAAGAGAAAGCACATTAAAATTCTTAACTAAATTCAAAATACTTACTCTGTAAACATTCTACGTTTTTTTAAATCTTTAATTAGTGCAATAAAATATTTGGATTGTAATTGTATCTTTGTTCTAAAAATAAGAATAAGCAACGAGTAAAAATTAAAAAAAATAGTATTTACAAATTTTATAGGTTTTATGTTAATCATATACTATCTTCTACATTTACTACAAATTTAGTGATTTTTTCCTTACTAGGAACGAGCAGACATGGAGTGGAAATTCGCACGCAGCAATCTGTGGATGTCTTACTTCGAGGATGGTGATACAGTGCCCCCGCCTTTCAATATAATCCCGACGCCAAAACACCTCGTCTGCTGGATCAAGCACTGCTGCATGAGTAGAGACCGCGGGTCTATTATAGTAAGCTTCTTTATTACTAATGCTAACAATAACATTAGTAATTAATTACCGCAGCCTGTGTACGTCTGTAATACGAGGATTATTACTCTATCTATAATAGCGATAAATTCCTTATTTATAGATCGCCAGAATATTTTGCTTTTGAATCTATACAGAACACGACCATTTTTGTTTCGAATACATTTCCTCTTAAAGCCATTTCTATCATCACATGAAACAACTTCTCAGAACACAAACTGATTACATAATCAAACAAGTGGAGGCAAAATTTTCTCCTCAGACTTAATGGTTCAAAAGCTTCGAATCACCAATAGTTGTTCCAGATTAGAACTAGAGATAAAATGGTAGTCTGAGCCATAGAACGGAACAGCAACGGACTTCACTGTTCATTGCCATTTTGTGGGTGCTTGTCTCTGTTCCAAATGTCTACCTCCATGCTGGTATTCGTGTGATCCCACCTGTAGGTGACAATAGTACCAGTGATGTAATCTAAATAATTTTTAACTGCCTGTGATTCGACAAACTCATTTCATTCATTCGGGATCTGAGTGGTAATTTGAATCTAACAACGCTTTGCAAGTACTTTACTATTTTTTGCCCTAGAATAAATCCCGCGAGAAAGCAAGACAGCAACACGAAGCTGTTATGAGAGTACTGGTCCGTCGGTACGTCACGGCTGAACAACGAGCCCGAGACGAAGTCGGAGTGACCGAGGATGACGTCATGGAGATAAGACAAGATATATCCACGCTGAGATTCGAACTAATTGATATACTCCACAATAACGGAATGAAGACACCGCGGTTGAATATCCAGGATACTACTGGTAAGTTGGATTTAATCTATTGGTATATTACCTGTACAATTATATGGCAGTCTGTAAAAAAAACCGATGGATGGAACAAAATCATTGAACAAAAGCGGATTCTAGCTACACAATAAGTATCACTAGTAATTCTTCAGCAGTTTTCTGTTGTAATAAACCCTACTCAATTGCAGAAGTACAACAACAATCCTGGTAATATGTGATAGGGGTATATGTAAAGAAGCTCGGTGGCGCAGTGGGGAAACGCGTTGTTACGCTACTTTGACACCAACGTTCGTGGGTTCGATTCCCACACAGAACAAACATTTTGTATGCATCAACATGTCTGTTTGTCTTGATCTGGATATTTTCTATGTATAATATTGGTTATTTAGTATGTATTTACAAAAAAAAACTGTATTTACATATGTTTATCAGTTGTCTAGTATCCATAACACAAGCTTCGCTTACTTTGGGGCTATATGGCGCTATGGAATTAGTCCGGCGATATTTATATTTATGTATGTAAGGTCAACCTTACATACATCGTATATATACGTCGTAAGTCTCTAAAATGAACCACATATATTAATTATCGCACTCCAAGGTCTTATATTCAACTGTGAACATTATTCGATTAAAATGATTACTCTATTTTATTTAATATTGTACACACAAATACTATACCAGTTTTCATGACTACAAGATAATGTCAATAAAATCGATGGAGAATTTTGGTACTCCTTTGGTAAGTTTGACTCTCTTTTAGGTATTTTTTTTTTCAAGCACTAGAAATAGTTTTGTCTAATCTAGAATTTCATTTTAATTTGGACGTAAAAATTGTTACATATCATCAAAAATCAAAGAAATTAATTAATAAATCAAAAGCAAATGCATCAAAAAAGGTCAGGCCTTGTCAGAAGCCATTAAAATTATGCGCATACGTAACTACACGAGGCGTGGCGAGGTTTTAGGTTATGTTGTGGATAGCTTCATGAATTGAGGTGTAAAATGTACTTCATTGCTGTATCTTTCAGTGGCTGGTAAAAAAGGCAAAGTAATGGAGAGACGGATACTAAAGGACTTCCAAATCGGAATCGTAGAAGGTATAATCAAAGACGTTATCTCCAGAGAGAGCAAACCTAAGGATGTGTTCAGTCAAATCGCTAAAGCTATTGTGAGGAGAGGAAGTACTGAGAGGTATGTCTTGAAATTATTGTTTTACTTAAGAATTCAGTAATATACAAAATTTACGAGTAGGTTTTGTATTTTTTAACCAATCAGAAAATCAGAAAAATTATGGAACTAAGCTAACTAATGGAAAATGGAAACTAATCGAAGTGGGAGCTGGATATGGCAGAGAATGAAAGTAGAACAAATGCGGTCGAGATGAGATCAATGCGCAAAATTTTTGGCATAATGTATGCTGACCGTGTTCGTAACGACGATGTAAGAAAGAGAGTTGGTCTGAAAGAGAGTGTCGGAGTTAAGATAACAAAAGGCATGATTCGTTGGTTCGCACATGTAGAAAGTGTGCAGGATGAAATAATGACGAAACAGATATACAATGCGAAAGTGGCAGGATGTGGGGGCCGAGAAAGACTGAGACTAACCTACCTTGACTAAATTATTGTTGTTTTGTCAGAAGGTGATGTCAGGAGACCTAGGTATCAGCAAACGTGCATGAAAAGAGCTATGAATGTTAGAAAAGTGAGTGAAGTGTGAAAGGGCTGCATTTTATGGCGCTTCGCTCACCCTGCCTACCCCGCAAGGGATCTGGCGTGAAGATACACATACATACGTACAGAAAATCATTTGCTATAAGATTTTAGGCATAGTAATATCTTTCTTATAAATCACTGGGCGCTCCTTAGTTGGTTCCTTAGTCTCAAAGTGATACATACATAAATATGAACATAAGATTTGTTTTTTTACTAAATAAACTGCATATTAAATAGTATGAAAATAGTAAACTTTTATCTATTAGAAAATTATTCATATTGTCGGCAACCTTGAAATCACATAAAACTATACCTTTCAACCCCAATGAACAAACTGGTAGGAGGAAGCACAAGGTCGCCCTTATACCTCAAAACAAAACAAACTTTGCTAGACGACAATTCTACATATTATCAGCTTATATTTACAACAAATTAAATGAACAGTTAGACATTCGGAAACTTAAAATATCTAAATGTAAGATAATAATAACAGAATGGCTACTTACCATAGACTATGACGTCACAGAGAAATTTATAAGTAATTAGTAAGTAACCTTAAATAATAGATATATAAATAGAAAAGCACAAGTTAAGACACCGGAACAAATAGGATCATTACACTGACATCCAAACTATGACAACCAACTTACTTCCCTTCACACATATACAAGAATTTACTCAATGGAAGACCCTACTTACTTGCTGAAAGTGAGAAGTTAGCGGACTCCGATCCCAATGATCTAATATATCTTAGATCTAGTAATCTCACATACACACACACACATAAACTCACGCTCACACAAACACATACACACTTTTTCACACACACATATACTAATTGACAGAAAGATAAATATATACACACGCTTTATGGAAATTGTTAAATATAGTATTTAGGCCTACGTAACAAAGATGTTTTGAAGAGCGGGACCCCCTGCCACAGGCTTTTATAAAAGCTTACTAGGAAGGTCTCATAAATATGTATAATTAGTACTGTAAGGCTTTTGGAAAATAAAGAATTATTATTATTATTATAATAGATTCAGGCGTTATTTTGCGAAAGTCAAATTTACATGCAATTTGATCTAACCTGCTTTGTGTGCTTCCGCCACCAATTAGTTCATGCGGCCTAGCGCCGGCCGGCACCCACCCACTACTGTTAGTAAGTGCAACATGCCGACGCTGCCATGGCTGCTCCGGTAGTCTCTGCCTCGGCTGCTACGGTCGTCCGCCATCTTCACCATGATTCGTTAATCGTTTTCGAAACTACATACACTTCGCCATGATGCCTCGTGGAGAGGCGAAACACGTGTCGCAGCGACGACCAGGCCAGTCGTGGCAGCGACGGTGGTGGTGGGGGCATGCGGATTCTGTTCCAGATGGCGGACGACTGCAGCAGCCGAGGCAGAGACTACCGGAGCAGCCATGGCAGCGTCGGCATGTTCGTAAGTAATAGGATCGGAAATCTAGGGATTTGGCGAATATACTGATTTTGACATGGAGCGACTGCCGTCAGACCTCCGCAACCCAGAGGGAAAACCAGATCATTCTTAGGTAAGGTCACATGTCTTTCGAAATATAATTTCTTGAATGTGCGGGTTTCCTCACGGTTTCCTTCACCATCGAGGAAGTGACCATCACAAACATATACATAAATCCGAAAACAAGAATTTAGCGATGCATGCCAGGATTTGAACCGGAGCCGGGGACCTGTTGATCACAAGGCCGGTTCTTTATCCACTATCACTGCTTCAAAATAGCTTTTATATCAGTATTATAATAATAGTTTTTACGGCCAATAGTTTGTTTACACACAAGTGACGTCACGCGTTCCGAGATTAATAAGCTATTTACGCGGCATTTATGAATAAATCATTTTTAAACTTTGTTTTAAGTTACATAAATTTAAAAAAAAAAATAGATATGCACCACTATTTTCCTTGTGACAAATATCCATTTGGTATATTCATTTTGAATGACTTGTGAGACAGAGCGACTGCCATCAGATATCCACGACCCAGAACTTTATTAGTCATCATAACTTTAGTCAGAGTCAGGGCATGGATAGTAAGTATACAGTGTGTAAGTACTCGTACATAGTTTCTGAGATGATTAATTCCATAATATTTATTTCCAGTAAAAAGCGTGACTGGAATGCTTTAGTCCGCACGAGCTCTGTTCACCGGGATCCTATTGGAACAACAGCAGAAGCTGACACCAGACGTAGTCGCCAGTCTCTCAGGGCTCACATTTTGGACAACGTAGCTGCGCGTACCATCGACCCTCAGAAGTTGTTAGGTATCTATGGTTTTCCATATTTTAAGGCGTAGGAAAAGTACCAGCTGACTTTCTTACATGTTACCTGGTGTAACATCTTATTCAGATTGTTACAAATAGCGTACGAAGTGTTCATATAAGACTGTTATGTATATGCTTGAGTCCACAACCATCACCTACATCGGCCCATACTCATCCATATTCGGTTAAAGGGATAAGGTTCTCCCTTTAACCGATGGTGTTTAGAGCATAGTACGCCACGTTGATCAACTACGGATTGGCGAAGACCAGTGTTTTCAACTCGCCGTAAGACCACTGACATAATGACTGTCGATGGAGATACGAAGACTGTCGGTAACGAAATGGAGAAGAAGAGAGAAAATAAATTATCCATACATAGACAGGCTGCGGTCAACGTTGCTTAACCTGCGGATTCGATTAGAGTAGCGCAAAGACGTCATTAAGCTCCGCATATTTATCATTATGCTTGATTAATAGCAAACAGTCATATGATTTCCGTAGCATGAGAATATAAGAATCTGTGGTATACGACAGTTGAGGTTCACTCCCTTTATTTAGGCTTTATGCCTTTGTTTCGTATTACTGTTCAACACAATGCCAAGGATAGGTGGTGAAATCTTAAACTACGTACTACTAATTTCTTCTAATTAACTTTATTCCGGGTTCTAAAGCAGTCAAAGTTTTACCTCTGAGACTACAACGAACTTCAGTGTTAATTATATATTTTGTTAGTTCCCGCTGGTATTCCTTACTACTCAGGATACAGAGAAGATTAAGTTCAGGAAAGCGTAGTGAGCTTATTGCTTTTAAACTTGTTTTAAGTCGAATCAAAGACAAAAAACATAGTAATATACTCGTATATCTCTTCAGTCGGAGGAGCATAGTATGCACTCTACGCTGCCAAGCTGCAGATGGGCTGAAGCCATTTTCAACCACCCAGTTTAAATTAATTAAGCTAAATTATGGTTAATGTAGAAATTCTAAATTATGCTAAAGGTATAAATTAATATTAAATTTTATAATTAATAAGTAAGCAAAGTTTTCATAAACGGAAAAATATAAAGTAGAACTTAACTTAATTTGATGCTTAAAATTGGAACGAAATATGTCATTTCTTTTATATATTTATACATACAGGCCCTGCCTGTATACTATGCTTCTGTTTATTGGTATTCTATACTTATAGAAGCGAACCCAAAACAATTAAGTACCTTTATCTCGTCTGCTTGTGTACCGATTGATTTTTTTTTTGTAGTTGCTATGCAACAAAATTTGTTTTTCTTCCAATTTTCTGAGATGATTGTGGTCAAAGTTGAGCCATTGGGCCGAATACTCTTAGTGAAATCTATGAAGTCTATGAAATGTCTTTACATGAACATTTTAAAGGAATGATAGACAGCATTGAATAAACACCCCCTTAACGCTCATGATACAAAAGTACGTAAAAACTAGCGTAGTTACTAGGCTGGATGACGATAGATCCTTTGCATCGTTAACGAACACAAAAAAATCGTATTAATTTTTTTTTGGTTCTTTTTATCCCCGAGGGGAAAAGCAAAGGGATCTAGCCTATACAGCCAAGTCTTCAGTTTAGAACCATTTGAAAATCTTAATTCTATGTTCCAGCTTCAGGAACTGTGCTGAAAAAATACTTGGTAAGGGTACCTCGACCCAACCAACCCAGTTTAAATACCACCCGTAAAACGATGGTGACTTCTACAAGGTTTTCTTGATGAACTTATTCACGTCTTCCAAAAAGTGCATAAACGTGTTATATTTGAGTTTTTTCTTTACTGTACTATTTCACTAGCACTTATGTTTCAAAATACTATAGAAGTTGTCACATCAAACTAATTTTATACTGAATTGTAAAAATTTCAAGTATAACAACAATGTCACTCGTCAAAAGCGCGGGAAGAAGTCTCAAAAATCATATTAAATTATTTAACTACATTTAATCGATTTCAGAATACAACCCCAAATTATCGGAAGTAACACCAACTACGAGAGTTGCTTACGCCAAATTCATGAGAAGCAAAATCAAGTCGGACTTTACAGAAAGAGAGAAAAAGAAGTCAGTATCGGAATCGGAATTGAGTTTAGAGGACGAGGTCTTTGAGACCCCCAAAAGAAATGAGCTGAAACGACCCAGTCGTAAGTAACAAAGAAGAATTTATATAATTATGATTTTGTACCACAAATTATTTTTAGATTTTAGTACAAAAAGTTTTAAAAAGGGGACTTTTGGAATGTAAGCATCAAAGAAAGGAGAAAGTATGTGCACCTTAAATAAGGTCACTGTCAAATAACTTCTCCCTGGAGAGATGATGAGTTCCTGTGTGGGAGTGAAGTTACCGGTAAACTTTTGTTAGCGTCCCACCAGTGGCTATAAATATAGGAAATATTTCCTGTATTTTACTTCAGGTGGCACGTACACGAGTTAGTCTGCCGACGTTGTATTACGAAAAAAGGGGAATACTAGGGATGGACGATGTCTCACGGATGATGCGTCGTATTATCTGTCGCATAACACTAGAACAGAAAATATAAATAAATAAATCTTTTGACCGATGATACACGTAAGTTTGAACATCAACCATTGGTCCTGACCCTGACTACGCTAGCCCCACGGTGTACGTTCCATTTCAGGTATCATCAATCAAGCGCACTGAACGACTACACGCCAAGACGTGGTTTTCGATGCACATTTCATGGTCATCAGGGGCCATTGTTGCCCTTTTAGATATTGAGTTTCATCTGCTGTTGCGGTCGTTTAGTTGACAATACCAGAAATGCGCTGAAAGCATAAGCTGTCATCATTTGGTCCGCCCGCCATTTTGAAGGTCCTTCAAAATATTCAAGTTATTGACTCTTAATATTTATTATTCAGAAATTAATAAATTCATAGATAATGTTTTGACCGTTTTATTTTTAAATGTCAGCAGATTCATCTGAATATTCTGAGAACGGTTGTAGTTCTTGAGTACGCTGAGTAATTTTTTGCTATTCTTATAATTAAGAATAAACTATACCTAGATCCAGTGTTTTTATCTCGAATTTCGAGAAAAATGTTGAGAAACTCTGATGTTTGCTTACAAAATTACTATATTGTCCTGTCGTAAAGTTGAGATGCTTTTTTTTATTAATAGTTTTCAAATGTCAACAAATGGTAACCGCGAATCTAAATTTGTTTATAACCAGTGTAGCGTAAAATTTCTAGATCTGGATTTGTAGGGGATTTCCGTCTAAAACAAACCTGTGTAGCTGTTCAATCAATTTACGACTCGACATCGATTTGCTTATCTTCTATTTGATTTGATATGATCTTAGGATAAGACGAAGGTTATGATCAAATTTAGTTCTAAGTCAGGTTTGGGTCAAATTTGAGTACTTAAATACAGCGTAAAATATTATAATGTAAATATTAATATTATTTCTAACTAGTTCAGTGTTTTGGTGAATCATAATAAGTTTTCATAAGTAAATAATAATTTGTTTTCAAATGAGAAATTTGCATCGTGTAATAAATACAATTCAATAGTGATTATGAGAGGTTTATTACTCTTATGATTGTCTTAAATACTAGAAGAAGTTCAAGTTCCCTTATAGGGAAATTACTTATTATATCTTTATTTTCTTTAAAATTAATAACAATGTGAATAACGAAGTAACAATCAGATAAAATAGTTATGACAACTGTCCGTCTCGCTTCGGTAATAAGTCCACCAATAATAATTAATACTCATTTTACTAGATTACATATCTTATTAAACATAGTTATTAGATTACAATAGACCAATAATTTCCCATATACTCGTAATAGTCCCCATGCCTGCCGTGATCTGCTCATGGGTATGCATTGCTCTCTCCCAGACTCAGTCACGGTAGGTACAGGCTTTTAAGAGAGGTAGGGCGCATCAAAGCAGCCTGTCTGGTTCAGTACCTCCACCTCACAGAAAAACCGCACCCAAATAACAATGAGTTCTCCAGTACCTAGGCTCCCAAGAATCTGTTGAGTTAGCAGCAGAGGTGGCATCGCGCGTGTGACACTTAATGTATTGCGAACGTTTATAGGCTACAGTAACCGTTTTACATCAGGTGGACCTTAATTGTAAGCCTCCCGACGTTCCACAAAAAAAGACCCATTACAATACAACATTACTCTCTCTGTTCGTTCTCTTTTTTATTTTACTTTTTGTTATTTGATTTTTTTTCTGTTTTAAAATCCTTCACTGAAACAGAGTGATCTCAATACTAAAAGTAACTATATCCAGCTGACCCTTCCCCGTGGGGAGGACCTGGTGACCTATAGTACAGGTATTGCATACCTTTTTTAGACACCAGTTCCTCACACTTAAGGTTCATTTCTTGACAATGTTATGTTTGTTTATTATGTATTTAACCTGTGTGTGATGGAAGAATAAATATATATTCTATTCTATAACACAAGTTACTAACCACTCAGCTACCAAGCTCGTGAAAACCTTTAATTCAATTTATATTTACATTTATTTAACATATTCAATCTAATGAAAACACGCTAACACAAACGTGTTGAGATATCTCAAGCTGCTCAACTAAATCGAGCACATTTGATGAAATGTAAAGAAAATAGTTATCCGAACATCCGTCGAAGCTATATTATATTGTGTGTTTTTGTATACTTAGGATAAAATTGAAAACATACATGTCTAATGGGTCATCTAACTTACTTTCCCAAAATCGAAATAATCTGAGAGTTCTCTCGTTTCGTCTGTTTTGTGAATTTGTTATTTGCTGGTAATGGGTGTTTCATCTCTGCCATAAATCAGTGTAGTGACTTACCTGCTGATTAACAATGCACAGCATAAACCGCTGGACTGCGGCTGGACCTAGATTTCAAATTTAAAGGGCCTATTTGTGTAGTACCTTGTACTTTCACTGTATCTCACTTGAGGCGAGCACATCACATTTTAAGAGAGGCGCATTAAAACAGCTACACAATGATAGGGAACTACTAACTACTACTAACCGAAACCGAGATTTATTCCCAACGGGAAAAATTCAAGCATACGGCCCACCTGTTGTAAAGCGGTTACCGTAGCGGATGAACGCTTGTAATGCAAAGTAACACTCACGCGATGCCACCTCTGCTGCTAACACAATAACCCCTTAAGCTCGCTGGTGACCTCACTCATACGCAGACACAACAACCGGTGGTGGAGATACTTCCCCAGACGGGATGCTTTGATGCACCCTACCTCTCATAACTAGAAGAGCTGGGCCTGCGGCGCATTGGCAGAGCTGCTTTTGCACAATAAGTAAATAACAGCAAGCTGCGTAAGCAGAGGTGCTAACCCTAACCCTAACCCTGAGCTACAACACCCGCTTTGTTGTAGCGGCACACATTTGTTGCCCCTAGACGGCGATAGTGATCGTGTTGTTGTTTTTCAGTGCTCGCCATACGCGCTCCAATTGACTTTGTATTGGAACGGTTTTTGGGGCGATAACATCACTTATCAATATCCTTTATTGAGCTAATCGAAATTTTATCTATTTTAGGGGAATCTACAATACTTAAGGTACATTCACGTCGAACAATCAGTTCTCTAGCTTCAAAACTGAAGGAGCACTACGTGTAACAGTCGAAAACCGCAAAACTGCAAAAAAGACAATTTTCTCGGTTATATAGCTTCGCTGGCTAACGCAGCTCTGCAAATATGCTTGTACGCATCCCTTAATAAGAAAAATAGGAACGCGAGATGACTTAATTCATACGTAAAATGGCTGCGGTAAATTATATTTCAAATCACAACGCGTATACGTCAGTGACTTAATGTATTGCAAGCTTTCATAGACTACGGTAACCGCTTTTCATCAGGTGAGCCACATGTTTGTATGCCTCCCGACGTTGTACAATGGCTAAATGTACTTTATCTTAGTCCTATAGGTCTATGGGCAACACATAGTGGCGTACAGTGCTCATATCGTAATGATATCGATAACCTCTTACATATAAATATAATTATCATTTTTTACTTTACTTTGTTACAGACAATAACAAAAACTCAAATATACATATCGCATTATTCCGAAATACGGCCTAAAAATAGTCTCCATTCCTACTGTGTTAGTTAGCCAAAACATACTTGTAGTACATAATACATGCAGCATTATGCACTACAAGTATGTTTACTATTTCACATCTCTCCATCAATTATTAGAACACAATAGAAAAATAAATGTTACATTCGGAGTTATTTAGTGTTTCCTAGCTCTGCCAAAAATATATTCCCTGAAAAACTCGAAACCTTCTTTACTTTTGTCAAAAAATGATAGATTAAGTATATAGTAGATATGAAGATTAAGATATAGAATAAATAATAAGCGACGTCCGATTAAAATTTATTTCTTTTTTTACTTCTTGTATATTTTAGTGAAATTGAATATTATGGACATAAAGAGAGAAAAACGAATATGTTTCCAAAAAAGAAGTAATGTCTTTAAAACACAAAGAGAGGATTAATAGAAATATATAACGCGCTCATACAATAATTATTAAGGGTATTTTATTTTAAGAATATTTAACTTCCTTCTTACTGATATTATTTTAACACAGGTCGATCATTCCGAAGTAGAACTCCCATTCCAGAACACTCCGATGATGATGGATTGAATGATCACGAAATACAAGTTGAGGTGGATATTGAAGATAAAGGTAAACAAGCTAAAAAGAAATTTCAATAGAATATTAAACTAAGTGTCATTACTAAATATAGGAAATCAAATAAATAAAACGAAAACTTTTATTTGCAGTCAGCAGTCACACGTTTTTGATTCATTCTTTAGGTATAAAGCTAAAACGTTGATTTTACCAATATTTCGAAACTAGTACAATATGAAGGCTTTATGTTTTCTGTAAAGCCTTGCCAAGTTATTGTTATTATGCTAGTACTTGCGAAAACAAGAAACAATAAAAAATGCAGGGACATTATTCACAGGTTCTGAAGGTGGATCTGAACAAACAAGGCCATTGAAATCGTCATCTCAAGAAACTTCCGAGCCAAGCACACCAGCATTCGACCCAATAAGCGACAGACGTTTCACTCCACCCGCCCAATTTGATACGAAAGATCACATTATCCAAATAGACGAACCGTATACACCTACTAAATCCCTATGCATGACTGAGGACGAAGATTCTCACTTGCACAAACCTATAACGCCAACTCCTACAGAAACCCCTAGTATATATTCAGAACAAATCCTGTCTGCTACTGCTCTTGAATCACAGTATAAAACGATCACGCCAATTATTATTGAAACGAAAGTAAGTATTACACCAGAACCAAAAGAATCAATAAAATCTACACCAGTATCTAAATTTGAATCTAGACCTTCATCTAGATCTACATTGGGTAGTCCTAAATCTTCACGAGTCAGTCCATCTCCTGCACCTATGCCTTCTCTTGCTGCCAGTGATAAAGGAAAATCTAAAGTCACTGGTAAAATAGTTTCTGGCTGGCTTTAAAACGCAATCACTCATAAGATCTTATATTATTATGATCTATATATTATAGGCCAAAATGTATTTTGTCGGACACCGCGACCGAAATCTTTAAAATTCCATAAGGAATGATGCAATGATTCATGTTTATACCGGTTAGGTTAAAATATGGTGAATAATGTAAAAACAAGCAAAAATTTCTAATGTATATTAGGCAGCCAATATAGGGTAACAAACTACATTCTTGCGGACATTCGACAATTTATTAATTATGACAGACTATAAAGTAGGAGTAGGTTCAACGTATTTTACATTCTGAATTCTATTCAGTCTAACACTACTCAAGTACCTAGTAGTTGAATATATGAATATATATTATTAGGGGTATGAAATTGCCAATTTGTACTGAAAAATTTGAACTCGTTTTTTTCTAAGATGTAACATATATATTTAATCAAAATATTTATCCTCATTATCTTACATTCCTGACATCTAATCGGAAGTTTATTTATGACTTTACGATAAACCTCTGGATCTAGATTCGACAAACTGCGAATGCATCCTGGAATGAACATTTTTTAGCACGTAGAAAATTGTCCAAATCACGAAAAAAATGGTAATCAGTTGCATGAGAGGATTTATGCTTGACACACAAGTGCAATTGTAACTTTTATTAAGTTTGAAATAAGAACGATACAAAGGCCAAAGTGTTAAGCTTGATTTGCACTTATGTACTGTATTCTATGTACGATTACAATGATTGTGAACGTTTCATTCAAAAATTTCTCCACTTTATTGTAACGGCAGGTAAACATATTTTTACAGGAAAGCAAAAAACTGTCTTATAATGACAAAAACATTAGAATAACATGCTACAAGTACTTGTATTTTTACTCTATGTAAAAATACAAGTACTTGTAGCATGTTGTAGCATTACATATTATCAGACAGTACATATTTGTAATTATCACTTGCTCGGCGGTGAAGGAAAACATCGTGAACTCGTACGTCTAAAAAATATATTTCCTGTATTATACCTTAACAAAGAAAGGTCTGGTTTTCCGTCTGGGTTGGTGGAGGTCCAGCGGCAGACGCTCTATGTAAAAATCAGTGACTTCGCCAAATTCTTAGGCTTAGGTAGCGACCCCCCCATCCTAATTAACATCATCCGAGCCCGCTCGCGTCCTAAGCTTTCGCTTCGGGGCCCGATGCCTAAGACTAAGGATTTGGTGAAGATACCTATTTGACATGTAGCGATTCTCATCAGACCTCCACAACTCAGAGAGAAAACCAAGATTCTAATAATAAGGATATAATTTCTTGAACGTGATGGTTTCCTTACGATGTAACTCGTTCGATTAAGTGATAATTACGACTACATACATAAATCAAAAACAAAAATAAAATGTATTAGCTACTCAAATTTTATCTAATTAAGCACACGATAATATTTTTGACGTAACTAGAGTCAAAGCAAAGAGAAATCGACCACTGTCCATTAACTTTGCTTTGGTATTTGTTTTTATACTACATCGGGAGGCATACAAGCATACGGCCCACCTAATGTAAAGCGGGTACCGTAGCCTATTAACGCTTGCGATATATTAATTATCACTCGCGCGATGCCTCCTCTGCAACTTACATAGCAACTCCTTGGGAGCTTACCGGTGTCCTCACTCACTCGCAGGAACACAACAACCCTCTAGGGAGTTGTTATTTGGCTGCGGTTTTCTGTGAAGTCGAGGTATTTGGCCAGACGGAGTGCTTTGATGCGCCCTACCTCTCTTAAATTCCTGATATGTCTGGTATATTTGTGCCCTTGCGTCACTATCATATCCTATCTTGAAGGTATCTATATCACGTCCTATCTTGAAGGTACAGTATGTAATTGCAATATCCAAGGAAAATCTACCTTTCATTCTAAATGTCGGTGATGGAACAAATTTTGTGTGCAGCTTTAGTATTTATTGCGAAGCCTTATCAATTATTTTTAATCCATTAACATAAAAATATGTACCAAGTGTCTGACAAAAGTATATTTTGGTCCGAAAATAAATTACTAATTTTAGATGAACTGACCAAATATTGACGTATTAGTGAGATGATAAATGCCCTACTTTTAGAGCAATAATTAGTAATAATGTATATATTAGGTGTCCTTTTGACATTTTGTAAATTTATTCAATAACTAAGCAATGTGGGATGTGACCTTTAGTAAGTCACAAATACTTTTAAAGTTGACAAAAAAAAAATATTATATCAGTAATTCATTGGGATGATTAAGCTGGAAATATAAGCACTAATTTACGTATAGGTACGGCCTATAATCTTCTAAGGATTTACTGTGTTAGCAGCAGAGGAGGCATGGCGCGATTGATACTTTATGTATTACAAGCGTTAATAGACTACGGTAACCGGTTTACATCAGGTTGGCCATACGCATGTATGCCTCCAGACCTCCATAAAAAAAATCTACGTGCTTTACTTTGGTATGGATCTGAGCTTTTGCGTTTAACTAATTCGTACCTACTATCATTTTGTTAAACACTACATTGAATTTCACAAACCGTTTATTCTCCACATCTTTTGTATATTAAACCACAACGTTACAATAAGTTATAATAGGTTAAAATATCTTGTTAACGTAGTATGTAACACTAAGATTACAATTTAGATAATAAAAATTAAATGTATGTTTTGCATTTGCCATATATTTGTTTAATTGAATACCTTTCCTTTAAATCCCGAGTTTTGTTAAACGCTTTTGCCCCTGGCTATTGTTGTGTTTGAAAGCGTTTTATCTTTGAAGCTAAATGAAGTGTGTAATCGTGGGCCAAGTTACTTAAAGTAGATATGCAAAAAGGAATAAATATGAGAGTGTAAGTAACTCACCGCTGTGACGTCTTAGCTAAAGCCAATATCACCTGCACGAAGTCCACTCTTGTGTTTAATAAACATGGTTCTAATAAGAGCCTGCTCAGCGAGTAGCTGACTGAGTATGCTACTCAGAAATACTAGGGAAAGCCCATATTCATAGTTGACAGTTTCGGCTATGGCAGGTGGGCAGAAATTATCACCGCCGCTCTATGAGTGCGACAGGTGAGCCTAGCGAACTGTTATCAGCACCACTGGATACAAAGATCAATACCCTTAACTGGAAACCCCGTTTCTTTTTCAATTCTCAAGTTATGGAATGAACTTCCATCGAGGTTACACCATGGGTTTCTTCAAGAAAGGCGCGAAGAGGTTTATACAGGGTCGGCAACGTATAATTGACACTACTGGTGTTGCAAATGTCCGTAAGTTTAGTTTGTTTGCCATCTTTTTTCGGTTTTAAAAAGCTCGACGGCATCGTCGCGCGTGTAATAGTATTCGAATACGCAGGTTAAGCAACGTCGAACGCAGTCTGTCTATGGACGGGTTTTTCTGTCTCGAGCTTTTCCAAGCTCGGATGGCACTTAAAGCCGTCGGTCCCAGCTGTTGTCTATGGATGGCAGTCATTAAGCTGAGTGAGTGGCCATCGGGAGGTTTGAAAAATATTAGCCTCTACCAATCCGCACTTGAGCAGCGTCGTGGAGTATGCTCTATACCCTTCGGTTGAATGAAGCTTTGTGTGAAATACCGTATACGAACCAAATTTCCTTATTTAGGATTTCGTCTCTCAAAAGATAAAGATATAACCTCTGATAAGAGCACTCACGTGTCTGTCTGTCTGTCACAGGCGTGTTGTTAACTCAGAAAGTGTTGGATATTCAAACATAAATCTGGAACAGTCGTGTACCACACTAACTTTCATATATCTATTACTCAAAAAATATGTATACGTAACTCTCGAAATATAAGTGTGTCATACAAAATGCATAGTGAGATGGTTTGTTTGTTTGTGTAAAAAAGCGAGACCAAGGCGCCAGCAACACCGCTGAAATATCGGAAAATAGAAAAACAAATCGCGGCAACTTAACTACAATAGTGCAACGCAAGCTGTTGTATTTTACAAACTAAGATGTTTTTATAGTCATAGATACGTTGTACACGCTCTAGAATGGCAACACGAAAGTAAGGTAATTGCCCACCTCGCATTCAGTTGGGCACGCTCTCGCGTCACGTCTATACGTACTTCGCCACAAAGCGTAAATAAGTTATTTCTGGCAAAAATGCCTTCCTGTGTTTTTAGATGGTCCACAAATTACACGACAACTGTTAAAGACAAGGAAAACGTGTCATTTCATTTGTAAGTACAGTTTTTTTTATTAAAAACATAGTAAATGTATTTAGTTTTTAGCAATATTAAAGCGGGTCGGTAAAACAGTGCTCGCGCCAATGAGCGCTCAGCAGCAATCAATACGTAACTAAAGATGTATATTCATCTCTTTCTAACGACAGGTATTCCCTATCATTTGTCTCTTTTTAGAGCAAAGTGTGATAATAAATAACTGTACGTCGATATAGTAGTACTTGCGCCATTTTAAAATACAAAAATGTTCGTGTATAACGTGTCTACCTTTGATACGTCGCTGTTTACAAAAGTGAATATTTGACAATCTGTAAGTAATCTTGTTGAAAAATGAAGGTCACAATTCATGAAAGAAAAAACCTATGGAGATCCGATGAGACCGATGAGTAGTAACGCAATTCAGCGTTTCGGATCGACACAATTTTTTTGAGAGCGCGGGATGCCTTCATGCGCTGTCAAATGCTTTATTGGTTAGTAGCACAATCAGACTAAAGCTAACCCGAGGTTGAGGGAACTTTTAGGGTTGCCGTTGGACACTGATAGTTATCTCCTCAAAGCTCTAACTGACAATAGGTTCTAGGCCTATATTTTCACGTCAGGTCCTTGCTGGGTAGGCAGACAGACGTAACTACCGATTAGTTCATGCTAACTAGTGCCGGCCGGCACCCGCCCCCGCGATCGCCTCTGCGAATGTTCCTCATCCGTAATGTGAACCGCATGCACCCACCAACGTTGCTGCCATGACTGCCTTGGTCGTTTCTGCTACAAGTATTTCGCCTCTTCACGAGGCATTCTCAGGCGATGTACACGGTAGTCGTTAGAATAACACGCTACGGATGACCTATTATTTATTCTAACATATATTACCTCACAAAAAACCGCAGGCAAATAACAACTCTTTCGAGGTTTTGATTGAGGTCACCACTAAAGTCCTAAAGAGTTGCACTATTAACAGTAGAGGTGAGCGATTCTTAATTACAAGCGTTAGCAGGCTACCGCCTTATGCCTCGCGGCGTTGTTTAAAATAAAAATCGGCCAAGTGCGAGTCGGACACGCGCACGAAGGGTTCCGTACCATTATCTATAAAAACAGCAAAAAAATCACGTTTGTTGTATGGGAGCCCCCCTTAAATATTTGTTTTATTTTAATTCAATTATTTATTCTTAAAGTGAATATATAACTAAATATTCTGTGAATATTTCAAGCGTCTACCTGTTGCCGTTATCAATATCAAGCAAAAAAATCACGTTTGTTGTATGGGAGCCCCCTTAAATATTTACTTCATTCTATTTTTTAGTATTTGTTGTTATAGCGGCAACAGAAATACATCATCTGTGAAAATTTCAACTGTCTAACTATAACGGTTCAAGAGATACAGCCTGGTGACAGACGGACGGACGGACGGACGGACGGACGGACGGACAGCGGAGCCTCAGTAATAGGGTTCCGTTTTACCCTTTGGGTACGGAACCCTAAAAACCGACTTTAAAGCATTGTCGGGACTTGGCCCCAGCACTGGGAAGCCCCATTCGACTTACGATACAATAGCCCCGAGTGTTATTACATCAACGTTTATGCGTAAATGGAATAATTACAAATGTCCCTATTCTGCGAAGTACCAAATTAGTATCACTCGTAACATGGCTTCTGGAGCGGTGACGATACGAATTTATTTAAACAACATAGGAAGGCTTATACGACCCACCTGATGTAAAGCGGCTACAGTACCCTATGTACGCTTGTAACACATTAAGTACTTCTTAGGAGCTTACTAGTAAGATCGCCCTTTCTCACACGCAGGAACACAACAACCCTCCAGAGAGTTGTTATTTGGCTGCGGTTTTATGGCTGCAGTTTTTTGTGAGGTGGAGGGTTGTTGTGTTCCTGCGAGTGAGTGAGGACGAGAAAGGAAGTGAGGTCTGTAAGGTCCAAATCATAAGGCACTCGGTCCTTACACACCTCACTCCCTTCTTTACCATTCCTAGATCTTCTCATGCCCGCTCATCGGGTCCTAGGGCTCCTGACACCTTCAATAAAACACGATCAATTTGGTCATGGTAGGTAAGTCTTGGCCTTCCTCGGCTCC
This sequence comes from Pyralis farinalis, assembly GCA_947507595.1. NCBI lineage: Eukaryota > Metazoa > Arthropoda > Insecta > Lepidoptera > Pyralidae > Pyralis > Pyralis farinalis. The sequence continues at coordinate 8,002,089 of OX382258.1, read as the reverse complement.
TACATTCTTCTACTTTTGGGTTGTATATGTGTTTCGTAATTCTTTCTTCCTGTATTCGACATTAATTTGAAATATCACGATAGCTTTGCAAAGGTACATAATTTACCACTATTATGTTTACTTTGGTGTATGTACTAAATGATGTAGTTTAACATGAATGAATGAATGTGAATACTATAAATAACAAAAGAGTTAACAACTAAATATCAGTCAAAGCTTTATTATTTATGTTTGCGAATATTATATTTGACTGTTAACTTACTATTATATTAGACATTAATCTATTAACTCTTCAATATAGATAAGACAGTAAGCTCACAAGGTTAGGTTAGGTACTTAAACTCAATAGATAAACTGCAATCAGATTAAGGAACAAATACAATGCCGGATCACGCCGCCAGACTTTTATAACGCTCTAGCAGCTATGGCGGGGCGCGCTGGTGGGGCAGGCCATGCGTCATGATGGTGGCTGACCTCGTAACTTTTTAGCGCCAACAATACCAGTTGTAGGTTGATCGTAGCTGCGTAATACTTGGAAAAAGCTTATTGATATTTACTACTACTACGACAACCATAACTCATCCCACTGCAGGGATACGGGTCTCCCTTCATCCGAAGAGGTTTCGAGCATACTCCACCACGCAACTTAATTGCGGATTGGCGGAGGCCAGCGTTTCCAAGCCGCCCGAAGGCCACTGACTTAGCGACTGTCATCTATCGACAACAACCGAGAACGATGGTTTAACGTGCTTGTTCATGGAGAAACTCGAGATATATAAACGCATCCACTGATACTCTGTAGGCGACGTTGCTTAACCTTCATGTTCGATTAGAATAAATCGCGCAACGACGCCATCGAGCATTGTGTGGTTATGATAGAGTAGGGCTGCCATACGTCCCGGTACACCGGGACATGTCCCGGTTTGAAGTGTTATGTCTCGGTGTCCCGGTCAGATAATCAGATCGGCGAGTGATCAAAGTGGAACGGAGGCGAGCAAGCGAGCGACTGCGACGTTAGCTAAGTCGGCGCGCGGCGGCGTTTGACTATTTGCGGACGCCCCGGTGGTTTACCCTATTTCTGTTTTAAATGTCCCGGTCGGCGTCTCAGAATTTATGGCAGCCCTATGATAGAGACATGGTCTGGTGTGCTATATGTGTCCGTATGTGAGTAGAAAAACAAAGTTGGTTGCATGTTGCTTCTGCACAGGTTTATCAGGTTTGGATACCGCGGTTGACCCGCGGTATCGGTATCTTGCCTTTCGTGGCGTGACACGCCGCAGGAATGAAATTTGATGATGTCACTATGCTCGTGTAAACATGGATATTTTCCAATATTGGAACTAATCTGACGGCCGGTCCTATCATGTAATATACAAACATGTGCAGTTTCACCCGATATAACCCGCGCGACAGTACGTCGTGCTTAATGGGCGGTGTCATAAAACTTGCAGCGCAGCAACGTGAGTGCGATGATGCCCAATATTAGAGGTCAGTGAAGGTGGATTTCAGGCGAAATTACATGTGATGAAGATATGTTATTAGAGCAGTATTCGCTCAGTGGATAACAAAACGGTATGTTAACCGACTGGTTAAATTCGAATTCTACATGAATCACTAAGTTCATATTACTTGCTCGGCGGTGAAGAAAAACATCGTGGAAACCCACACGCACCAGAAATTATATTTATAATAAAGACGTGTAACCTAACCATAGAAAGGTCAGGTTTGACAGCGGTCGCTCTATGTATTTATAAGTATGTTCGCCAAGTCCATAGGCTTAGCGGGCCCCGTCATTCTTTTAGGAAATCTGAAGACCAGAATTATAACGCGTATTTTCACCAAAAATATGTACAACGTCGGTAAGCAAACAACTATACGGCCTACAAGATGTAAAGTGACTGCGGTAGCTTATTTTATATAAATACAACGTCGCGAGTCATGCAAGCATACGGCCCACCTGATGTAAAGCAGTTACCGTAGCCTATTAACGCTTACAATACATTGAGTATCACTCCACCACTACCTCTGCTGCTAACACAGCAACGCCATATGACCTCACTCACACGCAGGGACACAACAACCCTCCAGAGAGTTGTTATTTGACTGCAGTTTTCTGTTAGGTGCAGATACTTCCCCAGCCGGGCTGCTTCGATGCGCCTTGCCTCTCATAAAAACAAACAGTCATGTTCATGCAAACAAATGTTTGTCCCGTATGGGAATTGAATCCACAAATAATGACCTTAACGTTAAAGCAGTAAATCTCGATGTTGTGGGATGAAATACGAAGACAGAGTTGAAATTTGATTATACGATTTTTCGGTTCGAGGATGGAAAAACACCTTTATACTGCCGCTCTTTCGATATAATACTAGCTACCAGCCCCAGCTTCGCACGGGAGATCCGATCGTTATCAAACTTCACAGGATTCGCGCTAGGCTAATCTGAATATTCTCTGAAAATTTCATCAAAATCCATCCAGCCGTTTTCGAGTCTATAGAGGACATACAGACAAACATTCATTTTTATAGAAGTGAAGTATTGATATCAAAATCAGTTACCCTGGCGATGGTTCCACGAAACGGTGCCGGGCTTAGTTCTTTCTAACGTTATACAGTTTCCTAATCCTTTAGGATTGGCGGGGCTCGCTACCTAAGTCTAAGGATTTGGCGAAAATACTTATTTATACATGGAGTTACCGCTGTTAGATTTCCACAGTTCAGAGCGAAAACTAGATCTTTCTTTGATTAGGTCACGCTTCTTTCGAAATATAGTTACCTTGTACGTGCGGTGCATTTTGTTGTTTCCCCACGATATTTTCCTTCGCTACCGAGCAAGTAATAATTACAAATATGTACATGAATCTCGTTAATGTTAATACTTGCACTTGTACAGATTTCACATCACTACTATCAATCTATACAGATAAATAAAATTGGAGTGTCTGTTTGTAATATTAAAATAACCGCTTTTTATTAAATGCATATGGATGTTTACACGGTACATATACCAAAATATTTTTTTTACAATTTTTGTCTGTCTGTCTATCTGTCTGTTTGTTCAGGCTAATCTCTGAAACGGCTGGACCGATTTTGACGGAACTTTCACTGGCAGATAGCTGATGTAATAAGTAGAGTAGAGTATAGTAACTTAGGGTACTTTTATTTTAGAAATTTTATTTATTTTTATTAATATAAATAAATACAAAAAAAATAACTATTCCGCGCGGACGAAGTCGCGGGCACAGCTAGTTGATATATAAAATACCTTGATAATGCCGTAAAGGCGAAACCGGTCGGTTAAAATAATTATTAAATAAAATTGTGAAGTGGAATCTGTACAAGTGCAAGAATTAACATTAACGAGATGTCTTCAAAATTACACCAAGCGACTACAATCAACAGTATCAACATAATGCACATAAATCCAAAAACACACAACAGAACACATTAGGGACTATAACCTTAAGATGGCAATGAGGGCGAGAGACGAGAAGGTCATCAAAAAGTTGACCCAAAGCTCCGAAGACCCAGAGAGCGGTCCCTCCTCCTCCTCCCAAACCAGTAGACTGAGAGAGGGGAAGAGCGTCATGGCAAGGCTCCGGGATGCCATCTCCCTTCCTTTCCGGAAGAAACAAAAGTAACTAAAGCAGAGATAGAGATGAGAGATGCCAGCAGTCGTGCTCACTAAAATGTCTAGACGGGCGGCGGCGTTGGGGGGCGGGTCATCGAGTTCCCTAAAATATGGTTGAACACGGTGATGGCTGCCCTCTGCGTCAACTCGTGAACGGGTGCCGCTCGGAGGGACTGGTCTGCCCGCGTCTCTCGTCCCACTTTCTGCTTAAAACAAAAACTAAAATAAAAACTAGTAATAAAAATATTAATAATAATAAGGCACTTATTGTAATCGCACTTGCGGAGCGATAATAAAAAACTAACAATCTGACAAAAAAAAAATGACAAACAAACAAAGGCACGGGCCAAAGAGCCTGTGAATATGACTACCATTTAAAAAAAAAATAAAAAAATCCAAAAACACAAACTTTGTGGTGCGTATCCAGGCACTAGACTAAACGACTTTACTGCTCATTAAGACTCCCCACGCTCATAAAAACGTTGTGCTTTAGCACCGAAAAGCCTCAGCCTACTGACCAATGGGAGACTATTGCCGATAAGTGCCGCGCCGCGATCTTTATCCGTGAATAAGCCAATAAGAGCTAGGCACTCAGTTTAACCCCCGACCCGTAGCGGAACTACTACACATAATCTCTCGAGTTACTATAAATAAATTAGTTATTTTTTTCATGACTTCAGGATTCGAACCAAGGACCACTCTGTTAACAAAACAACTCCTCAGAAATTTGCTTTTACCTCACTCACTCATAAAAAGACCAAAGCCCCTGGGGGTTGATATTTGACAGCAGTCTTTTGTGAGCATGGTGCATCACTTCTAGATGGAGTCACTTTGACTCCAAGAGAATAGATAGCCACTTCCATCCTAAATTTAAAGTGTTTCAAAGTTATCACTTGGCCTTAACTATAGATTTGCTTCTGTTATATTGTTCAGTATAAATTATAAGTTTCATTAGCCAGGCTAAATTATAGGCGCAATTCTCGACGTCTGATTTTTAATGCGGTTGAGGAATTTTAATGCGGTTTATCAATTTTTATACCCCTAAGGTGGTAAACAAATTTAGGGCATGCCTGATAGTAAGCGAAAATCGTATCATATGGACACTTGCAACACCAAATGTTTGTGCTAAGAGAGACTATTCTGATAACGAATCCGATGAGAAAGAAGAAAGAGTAGGCTATTGACATAATATCGACTCCTCGACACGCAACCTATTGCACATTGAATAAAAAGATGTATAAAAGGAGACAGTCTCTCCTTAAACTCAAGGGTTTATACCGTGCGTAAACTTAGAATTTTCAATGATCATTTTCAGGATTTCTTGAGAAAGTTTCACATATGCTATGTGAAGACGGAGCAGGTAGGCGAGTTGTAACTTATTCAAGTGTTTTCATATAATTTCTGTACAACGAAATTAATTAAACAACTAATTCGAGACTACGTGAGGATATAAATTGGGGAGCTCAAGGGCGCGAGGGAAACTGTGTGCACGGAATAATAATGTCTGTCAAAAATTACAAATTAAAATGCCTAATAATATGGTTTATGTTAAACTCTTATGGATAATGCAAAATTGATATTAAAATTATATCTTATTGATTCGATCGGGTCTGACATCGGGGCCTTCTATCGAAGTTGCCTACTTGTCCAGCAGATGCATAAAAGCCCTAGTTGGCTGTTCTGATGGTATGGATACCAATAATGACGTCCCGCAAGGCTCTGTACCGTGGCCGGTGCTATTTCCGCTCTACCTCCATTGCATGTTGACAATTAATAGCCATTCATTCATCTAACAGTCGTTCCCATGTGAACGATAGCTCCGGGGACAAATATTACACGCCGTACTAATAAGCCTCGTGGAGATAAGTCGTAATAAACTAGAGTCTAATTCTTTTAATATTTTATAATTAAGTGGTATTTACTACTTAGGAGGTTATTAGTAACCACTCTTATTCACAGAAACATTACAAACTTCCAGAGAATTGACATTTGGCTGCGATTTTCTATGAAGTGGAAGTACTTCCTTATCGAAGTGTTATAATACGCCACCTGATGTAAAATGGTTACCGTAGCTTATGAACGCTTGTAGTACATTAAGTATCACTCACGCGATACCACCTCCACTGCTTACACATCATCTCCTTGGGAGTTTGTTATTGTTAACTCTCTGGAGGGTTGTTATCTTCCTGCATTGGGGTAGGCAGAGACTATAGGATGCCACGTGCACCTATTCAAACATACCTCTCTCGCCTCTTCAACACTCACCAACCTCTTCTCGCATACTTTTCGGTTTCGGGTGTTTTTGATTTGCCTCTTTTTCAGCACACAGCTACTTGATCCATATGCACCAATCTAGTCTAGGGCAGCCTGGCGATAACTCCACTCTCGCCCGATATATTTCTTTTGTCATCCATTATTTTCTTTTCAATTTTTAGGGTTCCGTACCCAAAGGGTAAAACGGAACCCTATTACTGAGGCTCCGCTGTCCGTCCGTCCGTCTGTCACCAGGCTGTATCTCATGAACCGTGATAGTTAGATAGTTGAAATTTTCACAGATGATGCATTTCTGTTGCCGCTATAACAACAAATACTAAAAAATAGAATAAAATAAATATTTAAGGCGGCTCCCATACAACAAACGTAATTTTTTTTGCCGTTTTTATAGATAATGGTACGGAACCCTTCGTGCGCGAGTCCGACTCGCACTTGGCCGATTTTGTCACTACATCATCTTTCATTCCACGTAGTTCTCGTATTGTGCTACTTCTTACTCTATCAACCATTCTAACTCTACATACTCGTATATATTAACGTCACATTGTTATTTATAGAAATCAGCCGCGACCGACGGCCCGCCACGGACGTGTTTATTTCTTGTACGACAACAGGAGTCATACAAGCATACGGTCCACCTGATATAAAGTGGTTACCGTAGCTTATAGGGATATAGGGAGACCCGTATTCCTGCAGTGGGATGAGGGTAGATGTAGTATTTCGGGTACCAAAGACCTTGTACCTTACACGATACACTATATGGCATGTCGAGCCCAGCGGTGGAGTGGCAGCTATTTTTTTTTGTACTACGTGCGAGGCATACAAGCGTACGGCCCACCTGATGTGAAGCGGGCACCGTAGCCTATTAACGCTTGCGATATATTAATTATCATTCGCGCAATGCCTCCTCTGCTGCTAACACATCATCTCCTTGGGAGTTTGTTATTAACTCTCTGAAGGATTGTTGTCTTCCAGCGTGTGAGTGAGGTAACCATTAACCTCCTAAGGAGATGTTGTGTTAGTAGCAGAAGCGGCATACAGCAATACAGGAATCTCCTCCCCTATTACTAACACAGCAACTCCTTAGGAGATTACTGGTATTCCTCATTCGCGGGAACATAATAACTCCCCTGTTATTTTTGTGAGGTGGAGGTACATCCCCAGTAGTCCTGATATGATGATTCTTAAAATACACAAAAGTAAAAAAATAAAATAAGTTTGTCCTGAGTGGGGTTCCAACTCACGAGCCTTGGTGGTAAAGTAGCATAGCTAGCATAGACGAGCTCGGTGGCTTAGTCGTGAATGACGTGACTTTGACACCAACGCTCGTGGTTTCGATTCCCACACAAGGCAAACATTTGTGGGCATGAACATGACTGTTTGTCTTGGTCTGAATGTTTTAAGAGAGGTAGGATGCATCAAAGCCTGGGGAAGTACCTCCACCTCACAGAAAACCGCAGCCATATGACAACTCCCTGTGTTCCTGCGTGTGAGTGCGGTCAACAGTAAGCTCCCAAGGAGTTGCTGTGTAAGCAGCAGAGGAGGCATCGCGAGAGTGATAATTAATATACCGCAAGCGTTAATAGGCTACGGTACCCGCTTTACATCTGGTGGGCTGTATGCCTCGCGACGTAGAATAAAAAAAAAATAGCTGCCACTCCACTGCCGGTCTGGTCATACCATATAGTACTTATCGTGTATGGTACAAGGTCTTTGGTACCCTACTCGTAAATACTACACCTACCCTCATCCCACTGCAGGAATACGGGTCTCCCTTCAACCGAAGAGTTTAGAGCATACTCCACCACGCTGCTTAACTGCGGGTTGGCGTAGGCCAGTATTTTCAAGCCGCCCGAAGACTACTGCCTTAGCTTAACAACTGCCATCTATCGTCAACAGCCGTGCCCTACAACTTAACGTAAACTCCGGGCACGGAGAAGTACGAAATAGATAAACCCATCCATAAACAGGCTACAGTCGACGATGCTTAACCTGCGTGTTGAGTTAAAATGATCGGATAAATCGCGCACAAAACAAATATGTAGGTAATACCTACTAATTAACTGTTTAAAAATTAGTGATTCGGTGCAGAGGCGAGCTATGAGAATTGTCGATGATCCTAAGCTCGTAGGTACACGGTATTGAGCCTTTGAGTTTAAGAAGACATTTTTGCCTCCATTTATGTGTAGTACCGTTTGTACAATAGGTTGTGTTCCGAAGATTTGTTTGATATGAAGCCAGCAGACTCATTTTACAAACGCACTGCAAATACTGGAAACGCAATGCAATGGTCACGTACTGTGCGGATCGAGATAATCTTTATACACAAGATATGGAATGACGTCTTTGTCGAGGTTTTTCCTATGGACTACAAAATGAGGGTCTTCAAAAAAGACGTGAAGAGGTTTTACAGGGACGGCAACGCACCCCTGATGTTGCAAATGTCTGTAGCCTACGGTAACTGTTTAGAATCATGCAGGCAGCATGCTCGTTTACCACCTAGTGGTGTAAAAAAACCTCAGTATGTAGATTGCAACAATGTGAAAAAGTACTTTTTAGAAACTTTAACAAACAAGTAATTTCTTCTTCCCCTAGAATTGATATATGCAAGTGAAATCAGTCCCTATTCAGAAACCCTCGTGGTATGAAACCGCAAAGTTTTGATTTCCAAATAACTTATAATAGAATACATTTCAAGATCACTATTTTTGCATACAATGAATTTTAACCAAGTTCCACACCCCTTTCATACAAAAAGAGTAATGAACAGAGAAAAAGAAACTGCTTGTTCATTTTGGAGAATGCAGCTTTTTGAGCAAAGTAATTATTGGGCGGGTTGCTGAAAAACGTGACTTTGTGTTTAAAATGTAAGTAAATACGTTATCCTAGTCATTTCTTAAAAAAAACACTAGAGAACGCGCAAGCTTGCATTTTAAGAGGAACACCTGGCTAGTCAATTATATAACAATTCAATTTTTTTTTTTTGTTTTAGTTTGTCGGCCATTTTGTCCATGTTCCTTAAGAGATAGGAACGGTGTTCCTGAATATTCCTATTCTACTTTTTTATGCTGAATCCGAATCTGAAGTCAAAATACGAATATTTGAAAAAAAACGACAGACAAACGCACAGACAAACATATAGACAAACATATAGAATTCCTATAGGAACGGTGTTCCTGATCACGCTTTTGCTCTTTGTGGAAATTTGAATGCAAATACACCATGGCGCATCGGCCGATATTATCTGCATTGTAATTTTGTTTTAATTCTTGACCAGTAAATATGATGATGAAAATAGATAACTTATAAAGTTTATTTCAATCTACATTTGAAAACAAATAAGAGATTCGTAGAAATAACCGAGAAATTGTACCTCAAACGCGGTCACGGGACATATGTATCCCGCGGCAGCACCAAGCAGGACCTCAGAGAAGTTATGATTCTGGCACCAGTGCAGTCTTTCTACGAAATATTATATATATATTTATAACAGCTGATTAAAAACGATACCTTAATTGGTATAATACAATAATTCCTTCCGACTACTATACTGTTGATTTCGTAGTTCAGAGCCTTAGCCCGTGGCATCCAAACACACAGTCGCTTTTTAAAGAACTAGAGATGCGTCTGATCGATGTCACTGGCGTACGAAGACTTGCTGGGTGTGCAGGCTGTTTCAACTCAATAGCTATACAACATCTGTTATACGGCATAAGGATAGGAGTACATCAGTTTACAGCTATAATAGAGCTATTGAGCTGCAGAAAGCGTATTTATATAGCTGGTGTGCTAGTTGGGTTCTCGTTCAACGTACTAGTACTGCGATTCAGCATGGAAATACTGCCAATACCGTTGGTATATTTTTTATACCAATAAGGTGGCAAACTAGTCTATAAGCAGTTACCGTAGCCTATGGATATTTGCATTACATGTGGTGTAGTTGTTACGTTGCCGACCCGACAATGCCGCGGAGGCTTGCATAGTATCTTTATATTCTTAATTGATTTTAGATGTTATTTAGGTTTAGTGTTATTCTGTGTATTTTTAAGATACCTTTTGCTTTAGTTTACTTCTTTACGCATTTTTCGAGTATGGTTTATGGTAATGGTTATCTTGCATTACCTAATAACAATGTAATCATCAAAAGAACGGGAAAAGTCCCATTGTGCATAAACTTCAATAAATTTTCATCCAGTTAATCACCTTTTTCCCGGCGAGGTGACGGCAAAAAATTGTTGTTCATGCGTATTCCTCAAAGGGCCCAAGAGAACATTTCCTAATGATTACCGCGTTAGCAGTAGATATCAATGTTAAAAATATATAATTTGTAGGTGAATTAAAAAAAAAAAATATGTAGGTAATAAGAAATAAGAAATAAGAGATAATAATTGTTCCATCGTTTATTCCAATTAAAATATTCATGTGAAAAACGATATGGGTCTCATACCGACAGATATAGCGAGTTTTATTTCTTATCGATACATTCATTATCGATTCTAAACTTCGTCTGTTTTTACTCATGTGACAATTCTCTGCGCCTCGAATTTCCACGAGAGATTTACGAACTGGGGAAAAAATTACAATGTTCGAAAATTATATCTAAACCTGTGAATGAATGTGGATCGTTGAGATATCGTCAGATTTGTCATGGTATATGGATAGGTGAAATAGGCAGTGCGGTGATAAAACATCTTTTTGTCGAAGTGTTTTTTTTTTCAATCATCACAATATGCAGCCGCGACAACCGTCTTAACTGACTTCGTTTGGAAAGCTGCGTGGGAGTGTGATACCTACTAGCGTTGCTTTATCGGAACATTGGGTTATCGGCTATTGCTTATATCTTTCTAATCTCTGCAGTCTCTCAACGTAAAATAATAGGAATGCAAATAAAATCCAATGTTAAGATAAATCATAACGTAAAAAAGGCATAGAAATAAAAGCCTAATCGATCAAATACAGTGCTATATTGCAACATCGGAATTATTTATTTAGGAGTATTGATTACATTACAAACTGAATTCAGTTTTTTTTTAAACACGTACAAAAAAGCAAAGATTGTCAAATAAAACAATCAATTGAAAGTAAAAACAAACACATAAATGCGTCACGTTACCAATCGTTACATATCGGATGACGACTCGAGTCGACGAAAGCGGCCTATCAGACATTCACATTAGTCATGAATTTGACGCTCTGAAACTACGCGCTTTGCTCGATCACATTTGTCAAACATTCGATTCTGTATCGATTCCTAACATACGTGATGTGTCGTGCAAATGTACTCTCTTGACGAAGTACAAATGGATAATATATCGAGCAAGATGATGTACACATGAAAATTTCGATGTATTTTTAGTTAAATGTGTTTGTATTGAACCAGGCAATTAAACTTTGAAACGTTGGAAAATGTAACAATGTAAGTAGACATCTAATGCCTAATTTAATTTGACATATCCTAACACCTTTTCATTTATCTACTGAAAACAATGATTATGACAAAAATGTCTAAAATGAAAACTCTTACTTGAAAATCATAATTCGAAATTCTCGATAGTCTTCGATACAAACATTATCAGTTCTTTATTTGTCTCCCCAAATATTACATTGGTTACGATAAAACGTCTCAATAAGGAAAAATTTAGAACTTAATATGAACACATGATTAAAAAAATCAAATTGCAATAGTATAAGAGGAAACCAAACACCAAAAACTTAAAAAAATCAAATTGCAATAGTATAAGAGGAAACCAAACACCAAAAACTTAAAGCCAACCGGTTTTGGGCTGACGTCTAATGGTCTTGACATCATCTAGCTTTTTCACTGGACGCAAGGGTTCCGGAGATGGCGGTGGAATCAGCTGCTCCGTGCTGGACGTTGAAGAGAGACGTTTTGGAGGTGAGGGAGGCGTTGTCTGAAAAATAGAAGAATGATTTATAAAAAATAGATGAAGTTTTTATTCAATACATCATCTTAAGAAAAGGTCTTCATGTCTTAATATCACAAAAGACGCTAACTAAAGAATAGTACACTGATAGAAATACATTGGTTACTTCACCAAAAGTATACAATTACATAAAATAGAAAAAGGATAAAAATATCCATCAACTTTTAATATTATGAGACAAATGAACATCAAAATATCTTAAACAATTACAGTTTATTAATGAGATAAACAACAATCAATGAAGTAGAACTTCATTAAATTTACTTGACAGACGCTAAGAACATCCCAATATAAAAAGAATTTTTCAAAACATTTCGCATTTGGCGAAAGTACAACATACAAACAAAGAAAAAACATACAGTTAGTAAATTTAGTAACTGCACTCGGACTTTCTGTCATCGAAACATTGTGGAATTAATTTCAATTCTCTGTTTTGTCGCTGTCCTTAATCTCTCTTGATCAAGTAATGATTAATGACACGTTTGTTAAAAACATCACTTACGGCGGGTAAGACAGATGTGGAAGGCTGTGGCGACGCTACCCTTGGTACTGGTGATGGAGCTTTGGGAGGTGATGGTGGTTTCGAAGATGGAGTCGGAGACGTTGATACAGCAGCATGGACTGGCGGTGTACATGGTGTCACCTCCATAACGGGGGCTGACGGTGCCTGTAATCATTTATATAAATATTTATTAGAGACTATTATACTATATTATACCATTGGTACACAGTCACAGCTACACGGTTTGTCAAAGGTAATTTGAATGTCCTTATATTCAAATCACCTTTGACAAACGTTTTCGTATTTATAAAGTCCTTTCTGAGTCAAGATTGATATTTCTTGTCAAAAGGTATTATTTATAGACTGCTAGATTATATTTTTAATAGACAGTAACTTATTAACTATTAACGAAGTACCTTAGGCTTGGTTGAAGGCGGGGGTGGTGGTAAAGCCCCTTCCGGAGGTTTTATTTCCGGAGCAACAGGTCTTGCAACGGCTATATCTTCAGATAGTTTAGTTTCTATTTCAGCCGGTATCTCTGATGGCTAAATAACAATAAACGTGAAAGTGACGTAAGTATATGTAATAACACTGATAATATGAGACATGGAGACTCTTGTAGAATGAGTACATATACAGAAAAAAGCTCTTCAAAATAATTTGGAATAAATAAAGGAGGCGGATAATGATGATGATGCTCACTTTAATTGTATTTTTGCAAAGCTTCAGACATCTGAATCCTACATGTATATATACATCTTCGTACTGAGAAGCTTTGGGCTCTACGGGTTCAGATAGTCGAGAAGTTACGTGTATGCACAGTGCAACGTCCTGTATTGTATGAGGCGTCACATCTAAGTTTATTTCTATACAAAACAACTTTTCAAAAATGATCTATAGTTATGTTTGATCATTACCTGGTCATCACCAGGCTGTGCTGGAGGCCCAGGCGATTTCCTCTTAATTACCTTCGGAGGCGACTCTCCGGATAAGCGTTTCGCTTTTAGGGGACTCGGTTCTAAACAAACCAAAATGAAAAATACAGTATATTAACATTACAGCCTATAACTTTTGCACAGTGCTAGTAATTTGGCAATTCGGTAATATTAACATTTCGTGTAATGAACTAACTATAAGTGATATTGTGGGGTAACTCAATTCTGTTCAATAAGGCTTTTCTCACACAAAAAAATGCGTAAGAGCTCTATCGAAAAAGGTAAAATTATTAACCCTACCGTCTTTGTATATTTTGGAGGCTGGCATATTTGTCAAACAGCACCCAGAGATATTTCAAAAAGCAAACGAACACAAAAAATACTTATCTAGAGATCCAACAAAACTAGTTCTACCGATATCAAAGTTAACATGACTACAGAAAAATTGTTATTACATAACTGCAAAGATAAATTATTGCATTTAGTAAATTTCAAATTAGATTAACTAAATATCTCACAGACAAATGCTTTTATTCTTTTAATGATTTTTATTGACGAAAACTGACATTATGTAGATAATTGGATAAATTTGATATTTTTGGCATGATATTAATGTATAAAATAGTTTCATGAATTATATACAATTTTCATTAACTATAAATTTGTAAAATATGTAATTAAGTATATATGTTAAATATATATTTGCACATCATAGTAGCGACAAAATATGCCGACGATAATATCAAACAAGACCTGAATGTAGCCATATTTTATGCCATTAAGTTATTATTCTTTTAATGTACAAATGAAAAAATCATTAAAAATAACGCAATCTCTCTGTAAGTTACATTTTTAATACAATGTGTAGAAATAGCTGTGACACTTATAGGAGAGTTGCAAAACTAAAAAACACATGAAATTACCTGGTTGAGCTTCTTCGGGTGCAGGACTAAATGGCCTAGAAATTGGGCTTGGTTCTCGAGATGGTACTGGTGTCACCGCCTGTTAATAAAAGATAGATAAATGCAAAAGTAACTTTTAGACAATTGGTGTCGATGAAGAATATTGTATTTCTAATAACCTTGACTTGAGTTGGACTGGGTGATTGAGGTTTCGGCGAAGCAGCTCTGCTTGGGCCTTTCGGAGGTGACAATAATCCCTCAGATGTATCACCTAATAAATAAAATGAAATTTATGTTATTATAAACGGAACATATATAATTAACATAGTCTTGAAACCCAACAACTTAATTTCGGTATGAGATAAAAAGAAGAAAGCCAAAAGGGGAAAAATAAACATATTGTACGTGGATTTTATATTTGTATTATACTCGTATATCACTTTATTTTATATTTTATTTAATAGATGTTAAAGTAAATTATAAGCGAGCAAGGTATAGAAATTAAAAACTGAAAATAAGAAGAAAGCGGAGCAAGGAAAGCTAAAATAAAAAAAAATATATCAATACAAAAGGATTACAAATGTCTTTGTAAGTCAGAAAATACTGCTTATTAGCATAATAATTAGTATTTTCTAAGAGAAATATGAATACTTAGAGGTTTCCAAGGCGATGCCGGTGGCGGCGATGATAAATCGATAGGCTCGCCAACTTCAGTGGAAATGTCCTTGATAAGCTCCAGTAGTGTATGCCCAGGAGTTACCGGCATCTCTATTGGGGACGCACCGCGAGAACTTTCTGTAAGGAAAATGCACAAAGAATATTATGAATATGTTTATATATTAAAATATTAATTTTTGGATGGGTCTAGATTTTTTCAAATTATTTTGTATACGTAAGGTGCAACCGCACATATTGCCTGAACCAATAATTTGTTCACGCAATATCGTAGCGCATAGCTCTCGTTTATTCATCCATCTTCAATTTACTAGCAATTACCATATATGTAATATATAGATATTAATCTTATATAATTTTATCATCATCATCTTCAGTGTACTACGCATACGATATAATTGTACCATTTACTGCTAATTATGCTATAATTTGGTCAGGATCCTTGCTTTGATATTATTCTTCGGATATTGTATATTTTCCAGCCTTTGCGTTTTTCAATCTCATCTGATGTTTTTAAGATAAGGCAGTCAAATAGTCTAACCTGGTAAAGGTGACCTCAGCACCAGTTTTCTGGCCTCGTCCATAGCACGTTGTAAGTTTTGTTGGTTCTTGAACGACTGCCTAGTACGGCACCGTCCGATTTGACTCCTGTTCAAAATAACAGTCAGGTATAAAAAAAATCGTACACAATGATTAAATTATTGTGTACTAGTGTACCAAACCAAATGTTTGCGCTATGCTTTGTTGCCGATCGGCAACAACTTTTTGCTGCATAACATTGAACGAAACACATAAGCGCCATGAAAATCACGGCGCTTTTGACCTTTTGATCGCGAGAACATTGCGCCTGAGAAGCGATTTAGTGCTGTATCTTCGAATCTTTGGGATAGCTTTCTAAATTATTTCAGCGCTGCAGCGGACATTAGTTTTAATTATTACCAAAATGGAGCAAGACTTTTACTCAGGATAGCTCCTCTAGTACATAATAACTCAATGTACACAATATACCATTTTAAAAATAATTCAATGAAGATAATAAATGAAGTGACGGATTTAGAAATTTCTGCAGTTGTTCTTGAAATAAATTGTTCTTCCTAGAGGGTTGTTGTGTTCCTGCGTGTGAGTCACCAGTAAGCTCCTAAGGAGTTGCTGTGTTAGCAGCAGTAGCATCGCGCGAGTGATACTTAGTGTATTACAGGCGTTCATAGGCTATGGTAACCGCTTAGCATTAGGAGGGCCGTATGCTTGCATGCCTCTACTTGTTAAATTAAATTTTCGTGTGGACGATTTAACAAGTAGAGTCTTACAGGTAAAAACAAACTTACGCAACGCCGGTTGCAGCGAGAGTCTGGTCCCATTTAGCATTACTAGTGGATGCGACGGCCATTTTGGCGATTCTTCTAAATCTGGATAAGCCGTCTTCATCTGCTGGGCGTTCCTCGTCACCAATCCCCGCCACGGGAGCCACTTGGAAGTTCTTCATTAGGCGTCTCTCCCACACTTTCATGCGCTTACCGAGTACAGCTAAGGTTTAAAAATAATCAAGCACGTAAGATAAATAAATAAATAAATATTGTCAGACAAATTACACAGCGTCATCTAGCCCCAAAGTAAGCGAAGCTTGTGTTATGGGTACTAGACAACCGATAAACATACGTAAATACATTTTTTTTGTAAATACATACTTATTATACATAGAAAATACCCAGACAAAGACAAACAGACATGTTCATGCACACAAATGTTTGTATTGTGTGGGAATCGAACCCACGAGCGTTGGTGTCAAAGTAGCGTAACAGCGTGTTCCAACACTGCGCCACCGAGCTCGTTCTTTAAGAAGTTACTTCAATTGTATAAATAACATAAAAGCTAATGTAACAGATAAACTCACTCTTCTCTTTCCTATCAGTGAATGATACATCCATTCCATTCTTTTCAAAGACCTCAAGAAGCTCATATCTTAGCGCTGAGACGTCTCCCTTCAGCTCATTGATATCATCCTCGGTGACCGGTTCATCATCCATCTTCCTGTGCATGGCTGACACGTATCTCCAAACCAGGGCCCGCATCACTGCTGTATAACGAACGTCGTTCTCTTTCTCCTTTTGTTCCTGTCAGTGAAAAAAGAAGTGACTTCCTTACTCCTTGTACTTTACGTCATTGAGTTAATTTCAGTTAAAACATTCATTCGAAGTCATCTATCTATCTGTCCGTCTATCACAAGTTATACGACACTAAAGCATGTTTATATTAGCTATTAAGTATAGGATAGTATGCAATAAGTGTTGTTACCTACCTATTGCTGTCGTCTCAATTTGGAATTTTATTTTGATACACTATATTTGTTTTTGATTCTTTAAACCGAAGGAAATCAAATGAAAGCTTGACTTATATAGAAAAGGTACACGATATAAAAACTAAAAACACCCTTCAAAAAGAAAAAAAAAATACTTTTATACAGCGTCGGGAGGTATAGAAGCATATATATAGGTACGAGTATGTAGTCCCCCTGGTGTAAAGCGGTTACTCTAGCCTATAAACGCTTACAATAAATTAAGTATCACTCGCGTGACGCCACATCTGCTGCTGACACTGCAATTCCGCAGGAACACAACAACCCTCTTGGGAGGTGTTATTTGGGTGCGGTTTTCTGTGAGGTGGATGTACATCCCCAAATGGGCCGCTTTAATGCGCCCTGCCTCACTTATAAATACCCAGACCAAGACAAACAAATATGTTCAAACACACAAATGTTTGTCCTGTGTAAGAATCGAACCCACGTTGGCGTCAAAGTAACGTCACAGCGCGTTTCACCACTGCGCCACCGAGCTAATCAATATATTCACTGAAAAAGTTACATTAATTGTAAAGGCAACCATCTTGCGCTTAGATCAGATGACTTACTGAACTTAAATTTTAATTCACAAAATTATTTACGAGTATGCTAACAGGCAGTCTTCATTAAATAGTATGAAATTAACATTAGACTGCATAGAGAGCATTTTAGCGAGAATTTATAACAAAATTTCATAGTTGTTATCACTAATGTACAAGATGTAACATTAATTAAAACAAGAATTTAATTAAAAAGAGCTGAGTTTGATTTATCAATAAAGGTGCGTATTATTGTCCTGGATATCTCCATGCACCTGTTACATATACCGAAACGTTTAAAAAGAGTATCTTTCTGAACAAAAGACACAGCAACCCTTAAAAGCACGTACAAGTGAATGAATATAGAAGAAGCAAAAGTATCGAATAGTATCAAATACGCGCGAACGATGTCGTGGGTTACAGCTTTTTTAGTACGAGTATATACGGGGCGTGTTCCGTATATATTTCCGTATTTTTAATAATGAATTAATTCTATGGCAAAAGGCACTGTATACACACCTCTTCCTTAACCTTCTTGATCTTATCTTTCTTCCTAAGGCCGAGCATCTTCAGCGCCAGTTTTGGTGTCGGCATGATGTTGAAAGGAGGAGGGAGAGTGGCACTCTCCTCGAAGTAACTCATCCACAGGCGTGTCCTAGCGAACTTCCACTCCACGTCCGAGTGTTCCTAGGAGAACAAAGTTTAGTGAAACTTTTAGCAAAAGTATGAAGTTATAATTGCTTTACAAAGGATTAGCAAGATTATGAACCCGTCGTTTACAGATTTTCGGCTAACTTTTCGGTTAACTGTTAGTTTTAGGTTTTGCGAAATTTTGAAAAAGAATAATATTTTTTTATTTGGTCTATGTAATATTTGAACTCAATGGCATTGCTGTGCTTGTGTATCTATCTAATTGTACACGCAAGCTAAGCACATCTGTCCCAATACCTAAAAGGATGTCACTAGATGGATAAGATAAAGATAAAAATCAATTATTTGCCATTAGGTCCTTAGGGGTACTTAGACACATCTTACGTAATTTAAATCAAATCATATAATATCCTATTCATTTTTCATAGCTTTAAAATCTCTTTTTAATTTACCCGCATTTCGAAAGTGACCATTGGCGAGAAGAAATTCCAAAAGAAACTTGCTATTTCTTTTTTTAAATCATCAATTTATATTACAATAAATATATGCGAGTATACATATAGTGATATCAAGTGGTATAATTAAAGATATTTTAATACATGTGCTGAATCATTTCCAAACATCTCTTTTAGTCAGATATTCATCGATTCTGTAATAACCCTTCTCACATAGAGTATTTTTGATGTGCCTTTTGAACATATTGTTAGGCAAGGACAGAACTGTTTCAGGTAATTTATCATAGAGTCGAATACAATTTACAACAAAAGATCTATTAATCTTAGCAAGAAGCATCTAGCCACAGACCAGAAGGTTTTCTGCGGTTTTGTGGATCTTGAGAAGGCATTTGATAGGGTTGTGCGAAAGGAACTGTGGTGCATATTGCCGAGATATGGGATTGACGGCTCACTGCTGCGTGCTGTGCAGTCCACCTACAAGGATTGCTCAGCATGTGTGCGAATAGATGGCAACATGTCACCCTGGTTTGATGTCAAAATTGGTGTCAAACAGGGTTGCATGTTGTCTGCTAGGCTGTTTATTCTGTATCTCGATAGTTGTCTACAGAGAATAAGATCGACGAATGTAGGATTACGCATGGGTGACCTAGTGGTGAACTGTCTGCTGTATGCAGATGATGCTGTCCTGTTAGCAGAAACACCATCTGAGCTGCAAACACTAGTCACAATGATGAAAGACGAATGTATGAAGGAAGGCTTACTATTGAATGCGAAGAAAACAAAGATTATGGTATTTGAAAGAGAAGAAACCAGAACCAATGTAAGAATTACGGTAGATGATGAAGTGTTGGAACAAGTGAATGAGTTTGTATATCTTGGATGCGCTTTCAGCAGGGATGGAAGGTACACCGCAGATGTGGAAAGGCGAGTGAGTGCTGGGAATAGTGTGAATGGAGCGTTGGGAAAACTTCTTGGCAGTAAAAACCTGAGCCAGAAGGCGCAGCTGGCTATACACAATGCAGTGCTGGTCCCAACGCTTACTTATGGAAGCGAGAGCTGGGTATGGCAGAGAGAGCATGAAAGTAGGATAAACGCGGTTGAAATGCGAGCGTTGCGCAAAATCTGTGGTGTAACGCTTGCAGACCGTATCCGCAATGATGAGGTTAGAAGCAGAGTTGGTCTGAAAGAGAGCGTCGGTGTTAAAATAAGAAGAGGCATGCTCCGTTGGTTCGGACATGTAGAAAGAATGCAGGATGAAAGAATGACGAAGCAGATATACAATGCAAAAGTGGAAGGATGTAGGAGCCGAGGAAGGCCAAGACTTACCTATCATGATCAGATTGGTCGTGTTCTATCAGAAGGTGATGTCAGGAGCCCTAGAAACCGGCGAGCGTGCATGAAAAGAGCAATGAACGTGAAAGAAGCGAGTGAGGTATGTAAGGATCGAGTCGCGTGGCGCTCGGTTCTCTCTGCCTACCCCGTAAGGGATTTGGCGTGAAGTTATAGATAGATAATCTTAGCAAGCCGATGTACTGGCGTACGCAATCTTTTCCTGCTTCTAAGATTGTCACTAAATTTTGAAAACGATTCTATATTTTTACGATCATATATTATGTTCTCATAAATGTACTGAGAGGTAACCGTGAGGATATTTATTTCTTTGAATTAATCTCTAAGTGATTCCCTGGAGTCCACGTTCTAAATAGAGCGGATGGCTTTCTTTTGTAATATAATAATAGGTTCAATATCAGCCGCTTTTTCCCACAACAATATACCATATGACACAATGCTATGAAAGTAGCTGAAATAGATTAAGTGCGCAGTAGCTACATCTGTCAATTGTCTAATTCTCATAACGCATATGCATATGCGGCGGAGCTAAGCTTAATTGCGAGTTTATTTAAATGGGGGGCCCACCGTAATTTGGAGTTTATTGTAATTCCAAAAAATATTATTAATGATACTGATCAACAAATTCTAGTGCATTATTGTCAATGAGAACTTCTGTATTAGCAGAAGCCACATTTGGTAGACTAAATTTTATATATTTGGTTTTAGGAGAGTTTAATAAAAGATTATTATATGTGAATCAATTTAGAATGGCAGACACTGTTTGTCACTGTTATCAATATTTTGGCACCGGCGAGTAATGTTAAAGATTAAAGAAGTATCATCAGCAAACAGGAGTTTTAGTAGTAGTAGTAGGATAATAAGAATGTCTGAAAAATCTCGTTATGGGAAGTAGCTGCCCCCTCTCCGAAGAGCGTAGCCAAATTCCCGGGACGATTGTTGCGTTCTTGGGAATAAGTAAGAATTTAAGAAAGTCCTTGCTGCGTTAGCTGTGAGTGACGACGAATGAACAATTTACATACAACATATTCATTGGGTTACAAGTATCTATAGTCTACGATAAACGCTTCACATCAGGCATAGAATATGTTTGTTCTACATCCGACTTTGTACACAAGGTGTTTGTAATACAAGGAGTATGTAAACATTACATGAATTTTTGAGGTTTACCACTTCTGCTGTCAAAACAACTCCTCTTCAATAACTTTGATGATCTTAACAACTCCCTGGAGGGTTATTGTTTTCCTGCGTGTAAGTAAGATCACCAGTAAGCTCCTAAGGAGTTGCTATATTAGCAGCAGAGGTGGCATTGTGCAATATTGTGTTTCAGTGAGTGAGATTACCACAGAACTTCAATGGAAATGCTATGTTAACAGCAGGTACGCGAGCATTACTTCCTACTTTCATAGGCTACGGTAACCAATTTACAATCAGATCGGCCTGATCGGTATGACTCTCGACTTTTTATAAGAAAACGTAATCTTGATTTATTTTGCTAACTTTATTTTATAAGTCTCTGGCTTAATTAAATTTTCACCACATTACATTGTACGCCATATTATTAAACTGTACGCTGGAAAACGTCGCAAAAGTCTGTAATTTGTTTAATGTATTTTTAGATGCAACATAGGGTCATACCTTATGCAATACTTTGAGCATCACTCGCGCAAAACTTTGCTGCTAACACAACTACTTCCTAGGAGCTTACTGGCCTCACTCGCTCGCAGGAATACATACATTATACATTATGTTGACTTCTTCTTCAAAAATAGTGGACTCTGAAGGTTCTCTGTTGATATTATTAATTAGAAACTGACGATCGCCGAGGTTTGATGTTTTAACCGACTTCAAAATACATTAAGTTATGTGTCGGATCCTTTAGTTTTTACGAGTATCTTATGTTCCCGCATACCACCTTCACGTTCACCATATAACACAAAATATTTTTTACTATATTTTAACACATACCACACGAAGTCATCACATATAATATAGTGATTACTTTACAAATATGTTAAAAAACTGTCATAATTTTTATTGCGCCACAAAATCATGAATATCTTATGATGATTCGAACTAAACGTGACAAATATTTAGTAAAACGTTGACGACAAATAATTAGAAATAAAATAACTAATGTACATGAAATAATAATGTACCTAGTGATTTCCAATTAAATACTCATAATTTGAATGGAAGAGAATCCATTATATACTTATTTTACACATTGTCTATGTAATTTTAGTCTGGCCATAAATACTGTTACATAGAAGCATTTCTTTTTTTCAACCCTTTAATTATTTTGAATTTGTAACGCGATTATTATGTTAAAATCTTCTTTCGATTACCCGCCGTTTTACATATTTTTTTCGTGTTTATTATCAAATTACAATATGGAATGCACAAAGTGGGTATGGATCCTTCAAACCCTTGGTATCAGCTGTATGTTCGTATATCGTACTATCGATAGATATGCCAACACGTCCTCTGTTGAAGACTATAAAAGATCGGGACCGCGTACTGTTAGAACTACTGAAAGGCTGTTAATGCTTTTAAAGCCAGAATTAGCCGAAACCCCATTAACAAACAAAAAATCTTATCGCGAGAATTGAAGATTCCTACTAGGACTCTGTCGCGTATAATAAAACAAGATCTGAAGCTCGGCGCTTATCGTTGATATACAGGACATGCCCTAAATAAATCCCTACAGTTGAAGATAGTGGATCGATCAAAACGCCTACTGTCCGATACACGGTCA
The DNA here is from genome assembly GCA_947507595.1 of Pyralis farinalis. Classification (NCBI taxonomy): domain Eukaryota; kingdom Metazoa; phylum Arthropoda; class Insecta; order Lepidoptera; family Pyralidae; genus Pyralis; species Pyralis farinalis. The sequence goes on along the minus strand of OX382258.1, from coordinate 7,979,138 downwards.
AAAGGCACAGAAATGTGATTACACAGAAATAACTCGTTATTGATGAAAAATATTTCACGATTGAAGAGCACTACAATAAGCGAAGTGACAAAATTTACGCACACAGTTCTAAAGAAGCCGCCCACATGGTCGGAAAGGTAAAACGTGGTCATCATCCTGCGTCTGTAATGGTTTGGTGAGGGGTATCTAGTCTTGCCTAAGTCTTGCATTATGTTGTGAAACCCACTTTTAAAAATGTATGGTGTACTTTCCAGCAGGACTCTGCACCTGGTCACAAAGCACGAACTACCCAAGCCTGGCTCGAAATCAACGTTTCGGACTTTATAAGAGCTGAGGACTGGCCCCCGTCTAACCCAGATCTGAACCCCTTAGACTACAAATTATGGTCAGTTTTAGAGGACATGGCCTGCTCGAAACGACACGCCGCCATTCTATCTCTTAACAAATCTCTGGAGCAAGCAATAGCTAAATTTCCGATGTAAACAGTGCGTAAATCCATAGATTCGTGGCCAGACAGATTCAAGATCTGAATCAAAGGCAAAGATGGCCATTTCGAATAGAATCATTTTTTTTTATTTTTTGTTGCGACTTCCATAAATATATACATATAAATTTTATTAAGATTACATTACTTCATAAAAAAAGTGTGTGTGTGTCAGCTCCGACGCATGACTGGAGTTTACTCCTTACGAACGAAAATTACGATATATATCGAATAAAAAAGCCTAATTAACGGCATCCACTTATTTCGGATTCTTCTTCATTACCACTCGAATCAATTTCTTCCATATTTTATAATTTCTTTTTAAATTTTAATCACTTGATGATGAATGATTTATTTAATAGTACATAAATATATACGTAATATATACCAAGCTTCGTAATACGCAGGCGCGCACACACACGTACTAACACATGTACAATCTCAGAACCTGTTATGAACACTGTATAATGCCTTCTATCTCGTTCTCTTGCACGTTAAATCCAGATGTAAATGATTGTCTCTTTTTTAAGCGGACGAGCATAACGCCATGACTTTTTGTTAACCACCACTACCACAGCAACCCATACTGATCCCACCGCAGAGATACGGATCTCCCTTCAACCGAAGGGTTAAGAGCATACTCCGCCACGTTGCTCAAATGCGGGTTCAGTTCAGTGGCATACACAATGATAGCAGAAAATTGTATAAAGATTAAGATTAGTTTCTTTGCCATTCCGTTATATACATTGCGATACCGCTTTGTCAACTTTTTTAATTTATTATACAGTAATTGTACGAATTTTAAGAGATAAAAATGTAGGAAATTATTGCAAAAAGGCTGAAATATTAGAGGTTAAAGTATGAAATTGCCGATTTGTACTGAAAAATTAAAACTCGTTTTTTTGTAAGATGTAATCATGTTTATTTAATCAAAACATTTGCCGTCATTATTTCTACAAGGTAAGGCAACGTTAAACCATGCCGCTAATTCCTGGGTAGTTTGACTCGGATCGACTTCCACCATCTCCTTCAATTCAGCGTTATTCACCTGTGTGGGTGGTCTTACACGTGGTTCGTTCTCCAGGTCGTATTTTCCATTGCGAAAGCGTTTAAACCGAAACCACACAGTGCGTTCATTAGCAGTCTCCTCTCCAAACGCAGCATTGATATTGCGAGCCATTTCTGCCGCGTCAGTTCCGCGTCGGAAATCGAGTTCAAAAATTACTCGGAATTTCGAAGTATCCATCTTTCCCGTCTAAGCTGAATAAAAAAAAACAATTGACATTCGAAAATCAAACGTTGCACCTGTTCTAAAAGAAAAACCTCATAGGTATCATGTCAAAAAAGTTTCACTCGAAAATTTCACACCATGAAGGTTTATTGTCAATTCAAAGTTTCTATTACTATAAATCGGCAATTTCAAACTTTAACCCCTATTACATCGTTTAACAAATAATAGTATAATAAATATGCAGGTTTTATTACAATGTGAAAAAAATGCATATATTTTGAAACGAAATATTGGAAGTATAGTAATGTCTTAGGTTTTTGCGATTGTTACACATTGAATTAAACAATTTTTAACGGAAGTATCGCGTGTTTTATTTATTTTGTTGAAACTGACGTTTCGAATGCTTTGCAGCATCCGTGGTTGCAGGAAGACTAAGAGCAGAAGGAAATTTTATTGGATAAATTAGGTGTAGCTTACTGATCAATCAAGTGTAAAAATCAGTATCAATCATACGAAATCTACGCGAAACTTTTATTGACCTATAAATTTTCGTAAGGAACCGTTCCATTTTAGACCTATGGCAACTTATTTACTAACAATAAGTCACTTCACGTTTACATTAGAACAGTGATAGCAGTGATTAGAACAGTTCCTATTGGTCCGCGATCCTGGTGTGAACCGCTAAGTTCGTGTTTTCAGATTTATGTACATTGTTATTGTCACTTCCTCGGCAAAGGAAGGGAAGGTTCCTCGGTGAAAGTAAACATCGTGAGACAACCCATAAGTTAAGAAAATATATTTTTACATACGTGACGTGTTACCTAACCTAAGAAAGGTCTGGATCTCTATCTGGGTTGTGGAAGTCCGACGGCAGATGCTCCATGTAAAAATCAGTATCTTCATCAAATCCTTAGGTTATGTAGCAGACCCCGCTAATCCTAATATATTAGGAAATAGGATAACACTAAGAATAGGATAGTTTTTTCTCTCCTCTCCAAAAAATGACAAGGAATTTTTGATGAATAAATTGAGTGTAAGCTTACACATAACTTATCCAACAAAATAATCAATGATACACACTACGCCAAAATTTTATTGGCCTATTCACTTTCGCAATACACTGTCCTATTTTAGAACTATGACAACCTATTTACTAATAAGAGGTAGTCATTTCACATATTTACTCACGTCAATCATAGCATAAGAGTTGGACATCATAGCGATGAGCAGGTTCAACAGGACGATGACGTTTATCACCGAGTAAGAACCAAACATGAGGAGGCCCCAGAATCTGGTGTAGCTCTTGATGCCAGCCAGCTCGAAGTTCTCCAGGCCAACCATGCCGAAGGAGGCCCAGAATAGTGACTGTGACGCCTCAAATACACTGTGGGATAATCAAACATAATTATTTAACTCGGTGGCTCAGTCGTGGATGACGCGACTTTGACACCAACGCTCGTGGGTTCGATACCCATACAAGGCAAATATTTGTGTGCATGAACATGTCTGTTTGTCTTGGTCTGGATGTTTTATGAGAGGTACGGTGCATCAAAGCAGCCCGTCCTTCTAGGGAGTTACTATTTGGCTGTGGTTTTCTGTACTTCCTAACCTCCACCTCACAGAAAACCGCAGCCAAATAATAACTCCCTAGAGGGATGTTGTGTTCCTATGTGTGAGTGAGGTCACCAAAGTAAGCTCCCAAGGAAGTTGCTGTGTAAGCAGCGGAGGAGGCATGGCGCGAGTGATACATAATATATCGCAAGCGTTAATAGACTACAGTACCCGCTTCACATCAGGTGGGCCGTATGCATGTATACCTCCCGAAGTAGTATATAAAAAAAAAAACTTATATGGTAGTATCACATTAGCGAGCAGTAATAGTCCAGTGGGTAAATAACCGACTCATTATTCGACGGTCCCGGGTTAGAATCCTGATGTGGACATGTACCACTAAATTCGTGTTTTCGGATTTATATACATATTTGTAACTATCACTTGCTCGGCGGGGAAGGGAAACATCTTGAGGAAACCCACACGTGCAAAAAAATATTTTTTGAAAAACTTGTGACGTAACCTAAGAATGGTTTGAATTTCCCTCTGGGTTGTGGAGATCTAATGGCAGTCGCTCCATGTTAAAATCAGTATTTGAAGATACAGAACCAAATCCCTAGGCTTAGGTAGACCCCAACAACCCTAATGACTTAGTAATACGGGATAACGCTAAAAAGAAGTTTGTGTGTCCAATAATTCGTAAATATGTCAAGAGTTTATCAGCGTCTGTAATTGTGCTTCTACTACTATCTAGTGCATTAAACGAGCATTTCATTTATGTAGTCTCTGCTTCTTCCACACTCACCAACCTTCCATTCATACATGCTCTTCGGTTTTGGGCGCTTTTGTTTTGGCCCTTTTCCAACACATCACCAATTTGATCTATACGTGGACGTCTAGTGCGCGAGCCCCTCCCGAAATCTCTATTCACTCTTACCTGATACACTTGTTTCGTAACTCTTTTATCATTCATTCTTTCTAAATGACTAAACCATCTCAACATACCCTTTTCAATTTTTGTCACTACATTATCTCTCAATCCACAAAGTTCTCGTATCGTGCCACTTTTTACTCTATCATTCTCACTTCACACATGCTCCTCAGCGCTCTTATTTCTACGGTGTTCATCCTGCTTTCATGTTTCTTCTGCCATACCCATGTTTCACTGCCGTACATCACTGTTGGCGTAATACACCCTGAATGATTAACAAGGCGAGCTTTGCTCGATATGTTATCGCTTGTTACCATGGAGTAAATCGCGCCAGTGATACGGTTCCCTGTATTCACTCTTCTTTCAATGTCTTTATTTTCATAGCTTTCCTCTTAAAGGCTTCATTAATTACAGTAACAATTTGTTGTAGTGCTTCCGCCGAAGATGCAAGGAGAACCTGATCATTGGCGTACAACAGGGTTTAAAATACTGCCTCATTCATTTCTATTCCTCCGTCATACTATTTCAAGTCTGCCAAACAACTGTCCATGAATAAGTTGAACAGCCAAGGGGATACTACACAGCCCTGCCTAACACCACATTCGATGCTGAACCAGTTTGTACAGATCCTGTTTACCCTGACACAGGCACTCGAATCCTTACACAAGGACTCAAGTGCCCGTATCAAAATACTCATACATGGAGAGCGTGGTCCAAAGTTCGTTCTTGTCACTCTGTCATAACTTCATAAGCCTTTTCATGAAAGCGCAGAAAACCTTTTATTATTAAGAAATGCCAAAAGAAACTTCCCAATTCTTTATTTAAATCATCAATTTATTTATGTGAGGACCCCACTGTAATTTGGAGTCTATTGTAATTTCAAGAAATACAGTCTTTAATAACTTCTAGTAGGTACATTATTGTCAATGAGAACTTTTGTACTGGTAGAAGCCACATTTGGTAGACTAACTTTTATACATTTGCTTTTAGTAGACTCGAATAAAAGATAATGTGAACCAATTTAAAATGTCAGGTAGAACACTATTTACTTTGTCAATACTTTCGCACCGGCGAGAAATATTAATAATTCATAAACATATAAGTGTAGCATACATATCTGCTTTCAAACCTGTGTACTGAAAGGAACAATGTCCATGAGCTAAACATGCGTATAATACAGTCATGTGCCCTACTGATGTTGAAGCGGTGATCCATTATACATAAATATTTTATGCAATCATAGAATCATTTGATTACACAAATAGATCGTATAATCAAAGATATAAACCTTCTTAATGTTAAATGAATCTTTCCTTCCAGTAGTTCTGTATGTACGAGTATATAAAATACAAATCTCATTTTATGCCTATACATATTTTTTTGTGACAAAAAGAAGAGAGCTAAAATAAATACACTTTATTTACTCAAAACATGGTATACAAAGTTATTTCAATTATGTTTGTGATCATGTCTTGCTTTAATATAGCTTACATTATTTTTAACAAAAGTATAGATAGTCAAATGATATCATATGTATATGATTAGTCTTTTTTTAAATATAGATGTTACAAATCTTGATTACCATTAAATGAAGGAATGTTCGTAAGCCTTATGTACTGAAACATATTTTTTGGATGTTTGCACTACAGAATCCGAAATAACAATAATCGCATTAGAACAAAAACTAACAAGATAACCCTAGGATAGGTTAATTGCAAAAAATACAATACGGATTGAAAGTTTAACATAAGTCTGGCTTTTATAAGTGATTAAAGCAAGATATCGAGCTTTTTATGTTATATAATCTTGATAACATGTAAAGTGAAATTTGAGATTTTAAGTACTCTAATCAAACTAGTGTCTTTTAATAATTATGTTCTGATTAATCATAGCACGATAAGAAAATAGAAACATCGTTGTTATTTGTAATTTAATTGCAATATGTAAAGAAAATATATCGCAAAGTAGGTATATAGCAAATTTAATTGGCAATATTATATATAAGGCTGAAAATTGTAGCAACAAATTAACAATTTAAACGAATTCCTTAGTACGCATGGTAATCCATAGTTTCTCTCAAAGTCATGCAATCTACTTCGTCAATTTTTAGTGTGTTCATCTTTACATTAATATCTTCTTCCAATTGAATCTGCGTCTGCAACAGATAGCGCAGAGATGACGTCGATTCATGCAACATCTGTTGAAGCTGCTCAGTACTGTGACGCAACATTTCACATTCGTAGTAAAGGGCTTGACCTGGTGGATCTCGCACCAATTCTGCACCAACTCTCTGCGCTCGTCTCCCTAGTCTCGTATGAGCTAATGCTATATGGCCTTCTTTTTGAGAGAGTGCTTTTTGCAATTCCAAAATATTATTCTGCATTTCCATAATCTTTTGAGTCGTTTCACGGTGCATATCCTCCAGTTTTGCTTTAGTCTGTTTGGTCTCTTTAATTCTTTCTGAGAATTCATGGTTGCATTTCTTATACGCCGCCCAGAGATCATCGATCACTTGTTTCAATAAAGTATCTACAAACATTCGGATGGGACGTGCGCTAGTTACTTCTCTTGCGGCGAGTTTGATGTTATTCGCTGAATAAGCATTATATTCTTCAGCAGATATATTAGCCGGATCTAGATTAGTATATCCTTCGTAGACTGATAGACATAAATCAGTTGGTTTGAGAGACAGTGCGCCCTGGTCTAAATCTATGGCTGCTTGTTTATACTGCAGATCGCGATCAAGGAGATAGCGGGTTGCTCTTAAACGTCTCATCTGCTCGTTTAATTGTTCGAGTGTTCTCTTCAGAAGACTTTGCCCTCCTAAGATTGCAGTAATCTCTCGTTGGAGTGCCTTTTCCACCTCGTCAACGACCAAATCAATGCCAATACGGCCATCTCTCAACATTAAACATTTACGGCAAATATTTAGAGCATTTGTTTGTAAAGAAGACAGGCAATCGAGGAGTCGTGTTTTATACACACCAAGAGCCTCAAGTTCAATACATATCTCTCGTCTTTGTAATTGTAACTCCTTTTTATTAAACTCTACGTCTCCAATTCGTTCTTCTATGCGTCTATCAGAGGTGGCTTTCATAATAGTTGACCTCTCAGCTGTTTCTTCACGGACTCTTCCACATTCTTCAAGAATTCTGTCAGCTAGTTGTTGCTGGTCTTCGGTGTTACGACACCTTTGGTTGTTGCTTAACCTCCATTCTGGGATTGTGAACTTGGCAGTCCTGGGTGGTATGCAAACTAAAGCCTGTTCAGCAAGCCGTGTTGTTGCTATTGGCGCACCTATCACATTTCTCACACCAAATTGGGATTCACCCATTGTTCTTAATAATAATGCACAGAAAATTAGGAATTTAAATTTTTAGTTCCTACTTTATATAGATTTGGTTTCCTGGTGTTCTAAATTGACAAAACAGAAAACGGTTACTATAGAAACTACTGTACTGTCTACTAGTATTATCGTTGGTTACTATAGAAACCTAACAGGTTTCGCAGACTTTGGATATTAATAAAATTCACACATTTCAATAAGCTTATACTTAACAAGCTGAACCCCGTGATTCGTCCGCGCGTATCCCTGTATCCCGTAGAGGCCGCTTTTCCTACTTTCTTTTTTTCTCAGCTTCTAAGGGTCGTATCCTGATGTTGAATAGCCTAACCTTCCTCAAGAATTGGGCTATCAAATGCAAAAATATTAGCGCTATTCTATTATTACTATGCTGTTTTATATATTAGAATAAATTGCATAGATTATTGGCGTATTTTAGTAAAATTACTTAAAAACAATCTACCGACTATGTATTGACTGTGTACAAGTTCCCAGAGGTCAAGCAGTGTAGTATGAAATTTGGGACACGTAATATATAACCCAACATACATGATATAAAAGTATAAATCAAGAGTTAAGGGAGGGGTCAACACATTTATTAATGATTCATCTCAAAGAGGCTTGGTTCAGGACGTAGAAAAAATGGTAGAGGAAATAAAGACGAAATAGAACGCGATCAATATATACAGCGCGAAATAAAAATGTAGCGGTCGAGGAAGGCCAAGACTCACCACACCTCGCCGCAACCAAATTGATCGAGCATACCTAAAAAGAGCTATAAATGTTAAAGAAGCGACTGAGTTGTATAAGAACAGTGTTATTGCCGCTCGGTGATCTCTGTCTAGCCCGCAAGTGATTTGGCCTGAAGATAGTGTTTTAGATTCTATTTCTCAATTTATACAGCAATCGGGACATTGCCATATCCTTAGAATTAGATAGGGGATCCCGTCAATCCTAATGAATTAGGAAACGGGATAACGCTAGCACAGAGAAGAAGAACCTAACATATATTAAAAAATCAGTCAATCAATCAAGCCACCAATTAAAAATAAGAAGAAATTAATCGTGAGGATTGGTTAGGGGCTGTTGTCTGACTGGAACTGTACATGATTTAGTTACAAAAGAAGCCGACAAGGAAAGCCACTTTCACTAGAAACATTGGGATTATATTATGAATAAAAAGTGAAGAGAAACTTGGCTCTTTTCTTTTTCTTATGATGAGATATATCATAGAAAAAAAGAAAAGACCTAAGAGTTTCCCTAATTGATTCTAATTAGAACACCAATGTGAACGTCGGGTATTGATGCATATTACGCACTTTAATTAAACTTGTTCATCCATCTATCTATAACAATTTGTTAAATAAGCGAGTGAGATATGTAAGCATCGAGTCACGTGGCGCTTGGTTCTCTCTGCCTACCCCGCAAGGGATTTGGCGTGAAGTTATAGATCGATAGATAGATAATACACATATTTCATACGGTTCTATTTTATATCTTGATTATCTCGAAAATACAGTTCTAGCAATTTTTTTTATAATTTCCAACCAATGTATTGCACGTCGTTATATCGGTTGTGCTATTAACGCGACATCCTGTACAAATACTGCGTAATCTGTTCAACTTGTACATTCCTTTTAATTTCTATTCGGGAATATTACCTAAAATTAAGTAGATGTTTTTAATTTAAAAGCACTTTATTCCTCAAAAAAAAGCTAAAATGTTGTACAAATTTAAAACATTTTTAAGCGAAAACTTCATGATTATATATATAACTTCACGCCAAATCCCTTGCGGTATAGGCTGAGAGAACCGAGCGCCTCATGACTCGATCCTTACACACCTCACTCGCTTGAATAACGATAGTTGCACGTCTAACGCATGCTCGCCGATTTCTAAGGCTCCTGATCCTTCTGATAAAAAAGGATCAATCAATTGTTATTCAATTGATCAATTGTTATTCAATTGATCAATTGTTCATCAATTGAATAACAATTGATTGATCCTTTTTAGGGTTTCGTACCAAAAGGGTAAAATGGAACCCTATTACTGAAGCTCCGCTGTCCGTCCGTCCGTCCGTCCGTCTGTCACCAGGCTGTATCTCTTGAACCGTGATAGTTAGACAGTTGAAATTTTCACAGATGATGTATTTCTGTTGCCGCTATAACAACAAATACTAACAAATAGAATAAAATAAATATATAAGGGGGCTTCCATACAACAAACGTGAATTTTTGCTCGATATTGATAACAGCAACAGGTAGACGCTTGAAATATTCACAGAATATTTAGTTATATATTCACTTTAAGAACAATTAATTAAATTAAAATAAAACAAATATTTAAGGCGGGCTCCCATACAACAAACGTGATTTTTTTTGCTGTTTTTATAGATAATGGTACGGAACCCTTCGTGCGCGAGTCCGACTCGCACTTCGCCGATTTTTTACGATTTACCTTCATCCTCGAGTAGACAATGTCAACTAGCAGCATCTACAGGGGTCACTCAGACTTACTTCCCGAAGCTCCTCCACTTCATACAGGAATCGCCAGCATTTTCCCAGTCAGGTAGACCCCCAGGCAATACATAACACTTCTTCTTCTCCAAATCAGCAAAATACCAGAGCAGTTGGTTTAGACCTGGAATTCAAATTCTATTAATATGAATAATAATAATTATTGGTATATGAAACCAAGTACGAAAATTAATGATTATTTTTTTGTAACTAAGTTGGCAGTTAACAAGTATAAGTATACCCACGAGATATGAAATGTTTACCGTAACCCATAGCGTTATAACACAGCATATATACCGTACGCTACAAAGAGTATTGCTAGCACATATCAATCATCGCAGCTACCGCAGCACCTCCTTACTAGCGTTCCACTTCCCCCACTTACGAACACAAAAACCTTAAACTAAATATAATCTTCTAATTAATTCCAACAGTTGACAGTGCCTCTCTTAAATAAGCCCTTGATAAACATATAAGTTTATGCACGCAAATATTTGTCTTGTGTGGAAAACGAACTTACGATTCTTGGCGTTAAAGTCTCCATTACTAACTACTCGACCATAGGCTCGCTAAAATGATTTACATACTATATTTTGGCAATTTTATGCAGTAATATTGGAAATATGCTAATGTTTGTCTCTAATGCCTGTCAATATTACTCCGATGAGCTCGGTGGCGCAGTGGTTAATAATCCTGCTTTGCCACCAATGCTCATGGGTTCGATTTCCACACAGGATAAACATTCGTGTGCATAAACATGTCTATTTGCCTTGGTCTGGGTGTTTTCTATAAATCTTAAACAAATGTATACGCATATTTACTAGTACTTATAACACAAGCATCGCTTAGCTTGGGGTTGCTTTAAAAATAATAAAAAAAAATATTGCCTCTCAGTCAGTGAGAGTAAGTATCTCACTATAATCTTTGAGTCAAACCCAAGCTCCATGTGCCACATAGAGCTTGGTTTTGACTCAAATCCAACTGCTTAACAATAGAGTCTTGGCGGAAGAATGGTAGGGCACATCAACGTACTGCGGATGTACCTCCATGTCACAGTAAATTACGGCCAAATAACAACACCCTGAACAACACAGTTATTATGCTCTGCGAGTGATTGAGGTTACCAGTAAACTCCTGAGGAGCTGTTGTGTTAGCAAAGTAATCATTTTACATCAATATTATCGTATGCTTGCTTGACTCCCGACATTGCATGGACTGCTCAATTATATTTTCAAGCCGTTCGACACCCTATATGGTTAACAACTGCCACTATCTAGAACGGTCAGAACTAATGATTGCACGGGTCTTTCATAAAAAAGCTATAGATAAATAAACCCATCCAGAGACAGGATTCGCTCAAAGTTGCTTAACTTGCACATTCAATTGGACAGACACACGCAATCGACCTCCTCACTTTTTATCTGAGTCAGGTCAATGTGACCTACCCGTCCTAAAAAATATTTTCTTAAATAAAAGTAAATAATAAAAAACTTACCGCAAGCAAAAGCGAACAAGACTAAGCTGTATATGAAGAAGAACTTGACAATATCAATGACCATCCGTCCAAGAGAGATCTGCAGGGGCCCGAGGTGCGGATTGATAGAAAACAGGTGGACCAACTTCAAGGCACTATAACAGAAAAACATCTACAGGATGACCCGTAAATACTACACCAGAGTTGGTACGCAAACATACACACAAGTGATACATTAGTGAAAGTTTTGTCATTTTCAAAATAATTCATTTTTAATACGCATATTCATGAATGATGGGAGGTACACCGCAGATGTGGAGAGACGAGCGCTGCGTAAAATTTATGGCGTAAGGCTTGTAGACCATATGATACCATGTTAGAAACAGATTTGGTCTGAAAGAGAGCGTCAGTGTTAAAATAAGAAGAGGCATGTTCCGTTGGTTCGAACATATACAAAGAATGCAGGATGAAATAATGACGAAGCAGATATACAATGCAAAAGTGGAAGGATGTAGGAGCCGAGGAAGGCCAAGACTTACCTACCATGACCAAATTGGTCATGTTCTATCAGAAGGTGATGTCAGAAGCCCTAGAAACCGGCGTGCGTGCATGAGAAGAGCAATGAATGTTAAAGAAGCGAGTGAGATATGTAAGGATCGAGTCACGTGGCGCTTGGTTCTCTCTGCCTACCCCGCAAGGGATTTGGCGTGAAGTTATAGATAGATAGATAGATAATACACATATTTCATACGGTTCTATTTTATATCTTGATTATCTCGAAAGTACAGTTCTAGCAATTTTTTTTATAATTTTCAACCAATGTATTGCACCTTGTTATATCGGTTGTGCTATTTACGCGACATCCTGTTCCACCAAATACTGCGTAATCTGTTCAACTTGTACATTCCTTTTAATTTCTATTCGGGAACATTACCTAAAATTAAGTAGATGTTTTTAATTTAAAAGCACTTTGTTTCCTCAAAAAGAGCTAAAATGTTGTACAAATTTAAAACATTTTTTAAGCGAAAACTTCATGATTTATGAAACGACTTGCCATTATACAGACACGAGAAAATTAAATAATTAATTAATTTCTTAAGTAATCTTCTAGATAGCACTCAATCACTTTAGATAGCCCAGATATTTTCGTATCACCTTTATAATGACTCCTTTTTCAACTTATCTATACAGATAAATAAAATTGGAGTGTCTGTTTGTAATATTAAAATAACCGCTTTTAACGAAATGTATATGGATGTATGCACGGTACATATATCAAAATGAATATTTTTACAATTTTTGTCTGTCTGTCTGTTTGTTTGTTCCGGCTAATCTCTGAAACGGCTGGACCGATTTTGACGGACGGGACTTTCACTGGCAGATAGCTGATGTAATTAGGAGTAACTTAGGCTACTTTTATTTTAGAATTTTTATTTATTTTTATTAATATAGACAAATAATAGTCCACGCGGATGAAGTCGCGGGAACAGCTAGTAAAAAATATAAATTTACTTTAAATAGGTAGGTACACTTGACAATATCTATTTATACATCGTCGAGAGGCATACGGCCCACCTGATATAAAGCGGTTATCGTAGCCTATGAACGCTTGCAATACGTTTTTTACTCGCCCGATACCACCTCTGCTGCTAACACAGCTACTCCTTAGGAGCTTACTGGTAACCACACTTAAACTCAGGAATACAAAAACACTCTAGGGACTCACTATTTGGCTGCGGTTTTCTGTGAGGTGGAGGTACTTCCCCAGACGAGCTGCATTGATGCGCCCTACCTCTCTTAAAAACACACAGACCAAGGCAAACAAACATGTGCATGCACACAAAACGTTTGTCCTGTGTGTGAATCGAACCCACGAGCGTTGGTGTCAAACTAGCGTCTCAGCGAGTTTCACCACTGCGCCGCCGAGTTCGTCAGAACAATTTATTTAGTATTCTCTATAGTTTGTTCCATACACCATGGTGTGTACTGCGGATGCACTGAAAAAAATGTTTAGTTGGATTTCCCAGATTCCTAATAGAATTCACCAAAGTCGACGGTTGAACTGGGTCCTACCTTTGATTTAAGTTGATTTTACCAATCAAAAAATGTTAATGAAGTACCAGTAAAAATAATAAAATTTATTATTTAGTATGATAAACTGTACCATATTATATGTACAATCCATTTATTAGCGGTAAATTATACATTTAAAATAGTGATAGCTACAAAATACTTTTGTATGAAGACCAACCGTAATATATTTGTAAATTTAGCTACAAATTTTTGCATTAATTAACAAAGTTTACTAGTAAAATAGCCTACCTTTGCTTCTTTGGTAAATTCAACTAATTTTTTTTTTTCAGTGTAGCGAACTTGCGACAGTTTCACTTATGACATTTACATGTTGCAAGGTGAAATATTGAATAGGGTCAGTATGGAGCTCTGAAACGATCGTTGATTTTAAAGATAAGATAACCAGCATTTCAAGGATTTTTGAACTAACTCATACGTGAACCAGGAATACTCGCCCCAGTCTCATATTATTCGGGTTCGGTCGGAATTTTTTTTTCTGTCTTAGTTTTCAGATCGCAACAATCTGCGAAAGAAAAAATATTGTTTTGATCACCAATAAATCATTTGTATTTTAAATAAAAAAGCTAATAGATTCAGGCGTTATTTTGCGAAAGTCAAATTTACACGCAATTTGATCCAACCTGCTTTGTGTGGATTGTGTATTGGTGGCGGAAGCACACAAAGCAGGTTGGATCAAATAAAAAAGCATCTGATTCTTGTTTAGTTTTGTACCTGTTTTGCCACAAATTGACAGAAAAGATCGGAGTTTCTCTCGAAGAGAATGCTTCCGAACGTATATGGCACGAGCACCTACTATTCAAGCTCTTTGAGCAAACAACCACCCTATCCACCCCACGCGAGCTCGGTGGTGCAGTGGTGAAACGCGTTGTTACACTACTTTGACACCAACGACGAGCGTTGGTGGCAAGACATTCAACTGCGCCGATCAGTTCACATACGTTCACGTAAGCTAAGCCTATTGCAGATACACACGTCCGACGTCGCTGTTCGGAGCTTACTGAGAGACTTCATCCCCAACGCCCCGACATAATTGCACCTACGAGTTGCACTGCAATAACTCAGCCTGTTAAAAAATAAAACACAAACGGTACAGCTCTAAAGTATTTGTATGCGTTGCCTCCCCAGGACGGGCATTATGACTATACAGAGACATTGTGGAAAAGAATTAAATAACCTGTATGATGCCAAGCGTTGCCAACGGCACGAAAAGAGCCGATGAGCAGCTAGTGCCGTGCACAACTTCCGCGATTCGACTCACTTGATGGAAAGGTCGATGCAGCCATGGGAAGCTGGTAGGACAATAACTCAAATGTACAGCTTTAAATTTATACAAACTAAAAATGTATAGTCGGAATAAACAATATTAATTTTATCTGTCTTGTATAGAGAATAAAGGCCACAGAAGACGCGCACAAATTAGTGTCTTTTGTGGGTCAATTGCTGAACTGGCTTTCTCTGGCGGGCTCTACTCACGGGGGTTTTTTTTATTAAGTTCTCTTGAACCCTCGGACGAAAGTCTGAGACGTTTTGTATCGAATAATAAGTAATTTTGATTTTCATCTTAAATGGTTATTTTCTATTGTTTGCATTTGCTCTATATATATCTCTCTTGTATATATGCTTGAAGATATATATTTTAATATATATTTCAACATACTCTTTCTTACTTGTTTCTTTTATTTACGTCCTTCACTACCCATATACAATAGTCTATGAATTATTTTTTCGCCAGACCTATGTGATTTCAAGTTGTTTTCGGACAGCATCCTCAACAGCAACAGCATTTCTACATTCTACCGGGCAGCGCTATAGATGGTACACACCAATATGAGGTGAGGTACTGTTTCATCCTTGGCGGGGTCACAGGCGCAGGACGGACTATCCCTGCGCTTGAACCGAAACAGGTACGCTGCAAATCCACCATGCCCTGTTAGTATCTGCGTCAGTTCGTGCGCAGTTCCAGCCCGCCTGACCGTCCTATATGCTTTCTCGACATCCGGCAGGAAGAGCTTTGTGACCGCAGCTGTTCCACCAGACGCGTACCTTATCCCCCAGTCCCTTACCTTTATCAGTCCCCTACTCACTCGTTAAGATGACCTAGGCAAAGAACACCAAGAGTGTGACGCCGATTCACAGCCCTTCGCTGTACGACAGGAATAAAGCGGGGAGTATGATATGTGATCAGCAATGCCACTATAATACCAAGGCTCTTGAGTTCAATTCCCACACAATACAAACATTTGTGTGCATGAATATTTGCAAGCGTGTGTCTTCATTGCGAGAGCTCGATGGCGTCGAAGCAACGTCGACCGCAGCCTGTCTATGGATGGGTTTATCTATCTCAAATGTCTCCGTGCTTCGGAGGGCACGTTAAGCGTCGGTCCTGATTGTTGTCGATGACAGTCGTTAAGCTAAGTCAGTGGCCCTCGAGCGGCTTGAAAACACTGGCCTCCGCCAATCCGCATTTGCACAGCGTGGTGGCGTATCCCTGCAGTGGGATGAGTAAAGGGAGGGGTTTTAAGAGAGGTAGAGCGCATCAAAGCAGCCCGTCTGCGGAAGTACCTCCACCTCACAGAAAACCGCAGCCAAGTAACAACTCCCTAGTTGTTGTGTTCCTGCGTGTGAGTGAGGTCACCAGTAAGCTCCCAAGGAGTTGCTGTGTAAGCAGCAGAGGAGGCATCGCGCGAATGATACTTAATATATCCCAAGCGTTAATAGGCTACGATACCCGCTTTACATCAGGTGGGTCGTATGCTTGTATGCCTCCCGACGTAGTATAAAAAAACACATGTTTGTCCTCATTGCACAGGTAAACATAACGACTTTTCTATCTTTCGACGACTAACAGTCGTATTGCGTGCACGCTATCCTAAACGTAACATCGCATTTAAGCATTGACTTATGAATAACATACGTTATCCATTTATTTTCTGTGATCGAAACCTTTATCCCGACAGGGCAAATGTATGAAAATACATCTCGTCCCCACACATCGTTTTGGAATGTGTCAGATTGAACTGACACGCGCAAAGGCGTCATCAAGCTAAGTGTATTTTCACTCAATTAACAACGACATTTGTCAAATTGCACACTATTGATTTGCAATCAGCCTCTGGTCAAGCTTAACCACGTCTATCTATCTATAGACAGATAGAATAAGAGATTAGTTATAACTTCACATCCAGTCCCTTGCGAAGTAGACACAGAGAACCGAGCGTGATGAATTGGTTCTTACACATTTCACTTGCTTTAGTATTATCTATCTAAGCATGAAGAAGTGATAAAACAGATATACAACGCGTAAGTTGAAAGATGTAGAAGCTGGAGAAGGTCAAGACTTTCCTACGATGATTAAATTGGTCGTATTTTATCACAAGGTAATGCTATAAGCTCTAAGAAACGAGTTGGCATGGAAAGAGATGTAAACAAGCGAGGTTCTCACTGTTTACCCCACAAGATTTGATGTCAAAATATCATCTACATTTAATATTTACCACTTAATATAACCGAAGTAGATCGTGAACTCGAAGAGACATAAAAAAATAATTAATAGTTTACGTTAACAGATTACATAGTTAATAAATTCAGGTGTTATTTTGCGAAAGTCAAATTTACAGGCAATTTGATCTAAACTACTTTATGTAGTTTAGATCAAATTGCCCCTCTTTTTCGTTTTTCGTTTCCCCTGATTAGTTAGTACAGCCGAGTCAGAGACGACCGGAGCAGCCATGGCTATCAAGAACCGATGTGATCAGTTCATCGGTCCAGCGATTCATTATCAGTCGAAAGATGCAAGCGGCATAGGACCGACCGCTGATGAGGAAGTCTAAGCTCTCCCTTAGGCTTCCACAGAATATATTCAGCAGTGCACGTCCAACGGCTGAATTGATGATAATGATATGACATTATTACCACCCGCTGTATATCACTTCAAAGTGAAGATAATTTGTAATAAAAAAAAGTCAAATTCAAACGCAGCACGATACAAAAAAAGTAGTTACGATGAAATACCTAAAAATATTAGCAGCAGCAAACAATCCTTCTGCAATAAGTTGAGGGTCAAAGGCATCCCACTGTTCCCTCGGAATGAACTTCGTTTGAGGATCTCTTCTGATCTCGGCAGCCTGTTGAAGGTACGCGGCGAACCGCAGAATGGCCACGGCGACGTATAAGGAGTTACGAGTGAAGTCAATGAAGTTCCACATGTTTCGGAGATACGAACGAATGCCTTCGATGAAGATCTCTTGAGTTTCTTCCCAGATAAATCCTGAAACAGTCCGTGGTGGATCAGAGAACGTAGCTTATTTAAGAGTAGTTGAGAAACATTTTGGACAAAAAAAAGATGTTACAGAAAAAGTAAAATCTCTTTCAATTATGCATTACATCTAATGGTCTATGAGGTGAGAGCCGCCAGACCTATGTGATTTTAGCTACATTCAGCACTGATACTCATGTTTTATGTATCTAGGAACATGGGTACCCTGTCCTGAAATTGTGGCCCTTGCGCACAGTACAGATACGTAACAAGTTAACACACAACGGGTTTACAGCGCTGGTGTTCAATACAATAACGTTTTCAGAATGTTCTTGTGATTGCGCCTCCTCTGTAGCACATCCACAATGTTTCTACTAATGATTTTTATGCCAGCAGACGCAAGAGGATCGCCTCGCTTTTACACAGAGTCATGCTAGAAGTAACTGCGTTCTGAAGACGTTACATGACAAGTATGACTGCCCTATTCTTTCGTTCTGGGTAAATTAGATATAGGTCCTATAAAATAAATAAAAAATATACATAAATATATAATTTCACTTGAGCTTAACATAGTCTTAAGTCCATTGTTAATAACCAAACTGGATCTTAGTTATCTGAATAAATTATTATATGATAGATCTTAATTAACGTTTCTTTTACTTATATTATAAAATAATTTTAAAAAGTAGTATTGATCATTGCAACGCAGAAGGCGCTGATAATTTACTGATAATAATATCTGTAAAAGATGGTACGAATACTACCAGAAGCTTCTTAACGAAGAATTTTTCAAGATAACTGGAAATTGAAGCACCCATGACACAACAACCTGTAAATGAAATTACCATAGAAGAGGTCGAAACAGCAATCGCCAAAATTAAAAATCATTCACGATTCACTCAATTAGACTGGTAATGGAGAAAGCTAGTGAAAACAAGCAAACATGGATGGTCTTCACAAATCTCGAAAAGGCCGGAAAGTTTGGTCGTGTGCCGAGAAGTTTGGTATGTGTATTGGCGCTCAGGTGAGAATATACCCAAATGCTATATTAGACTGTTAATGGACATATATCAAGACGTACTGACAAGTGTAAGATCTCCAGCTGGTATGTCAGCAAGCTTCAACATCAATGTAGTGCGCTGAGCCCCTTGCTATCTAATATCACCATGAACTACCTTACTGTGAAAATCCAGAAACTTACGCAGTGGAATCTTCTATATGCAGATGATGTGGCTCTGATCTCCGATAGTATATACGCTATACAAGAAAACCTGGAACAGTGGAGGAGATCTCTCGAACAAAATGGGTTGCACATAAGTAGAACTAAGACTGAATACATGATCTCCAATTGTAATCCCAATAAATCCAACTTATAGAGTTTAGACGTCACACTAGATGGTAAAGTCTTGCCTAGAGTAAAGACCTTCAAATATTTAGGCTCTATTTTCGCAGAAGACGGATTCATAAACGCCGGTATCACACACAGAACTACATCTGGTTGAAATAAAAGGCGCACCGTAACGGGAGTCTTATCCGACCCTAAAATGCCCATAAGAACCAAAGGCTCTAGGGCAGTGAAACCTGGGCTACGAAGAAAATACAAGAGCAAAAAGTTCATGCCACTGAAAAGCTTATGCTACCCTGCGCGGGTGGAGTTACAATTAAAGATAAAGTGCGCAATAAATACATAAGAAGAAGTATTAAATCTGCTCCAGAAATGTATTACCGAAAAACTTACCGAGGCCAGACTGAGAAGGTTTGGACATATGCTGCGAAGACCCGATGACCACGTCGTTAAAAAATGCCTTTCCATGGCTACACAGAGGAAGGGGAGGATCAGGCCACTGACGACGTGGATAACAAAAGTGCAGAAGGATATGAAAGAATGTGGCCTGTAGTCGACGATGCTGAACAGGGGAATAGATGGCGCCTCAAGATCAAGAAAGCCGACCCCGCGTGACGGGATAAGGCGAGGACAAGGAAGAAGTATTGATCATTGCCAGACAAGCCAATATGTACTTGAGGTACTTTTTTTACCATTGAGGTACCATTTCAATATTTTTTAATTAAAAGCCAGACCAAAAGTGGTTCGAAATATTATGCACGTCGTAAGAAGGATCGAAATATTATGCACGTCGGTACGGTTCCAGAGAAGTCCCTGACGAGGTTTTTCTAGGCATAGCATGAGGTTCTCCAAAAAAATTATAGGAGTTTCAGGGTCAGCAACGCACGAGTGACACCCCTGGTGTTGTGAGTGTTCATAGGCTATGATAACTGCTTACCATCAGGTAGACAATATGCTTATTTGCTGCCTTAGTGGTATAAGAAAATTAGAAAATCTTTGGCAATTCGTATTGTTCGATTTCGAAATCCAATTATTTATCAAAAGGGAATTCAAAATTATTTCATGATATTCTACCTCCAAATTCGGGGATGTCTTTTTTATAAGCATGCTTACCAAGAACGTAGACCACGACGACCAGTTCTAAATAAGTTGGTCCGTTCCCTCTCTGCTTAAGTAGTTCTTTCTCCAACTCCTTCACCATCCACTCTGGTCCGAATAACTGTATCGCCTGCACCTCAGCTCTTTGTGATACCAATATTAAGATTACTGCCAAAAAAACAATCAGTACAATATTATTGACCTCAAGTTTCAACTTTAACATTGTTGATTGAATTGAGTTTGATTCTGTTAGCAGCAAATTTAACTTGTGAGACAATCTCGGTGTGATAATATTATTTAAAGCAACGTGTGAAATTGTTAATTGAATTTAATTGAATTCTTATATCATCAAGTTTAACTTGTGAGACAATCTGGGTGGTATAATATTATTAGCAGCAATGTTTCAACTTAACGAGCTCGGTGGCTCAGTCGTGAAAGACGCGACTTTGACACCAACGCTCGTGGGTTCGACTCCCACACAAGACAAACATTTGTGTGCATAAACACGTCTGTTTGTCTTGGTCTGGATGTTTTAAGAGAGGGTAGGGCGCATCAAAGCAGCCCACCTGGGGAAGTACCTCCACCTCACAGAAAACCGCAGCAAAATAACAACTCCCTAGAGGGTTGTTATGTTCCCGCGTGTGAGTGAGGTCACCAGTAAGCACCTAAGGAGTTGCTGTGTAAGCAGCAGAGGAGGTATCGCGCGAGTGATATATGTTACAAGCGTTAATAAGCTACGGTTAACTACTTTACATCAGGTGGACCGTATGCTTGCATGACTCCCGACGTTGTATAAAAAGAAAACTATAATATTGTTGTTTAAATTGAATTCCCTTGGAAGTAAGCGTCACACGTGAGTCAATCTACATCTGTGTAATTTGAGTCTACAAGGAAACTCGATATTAAAATGTCAATTTTATTTAACATTGACATAATACTAATAATTATTATTATAATACTAGCAAAAAAATCTATAACAATAAGTCACAAAATGTCAGATGTGACGATTTAAAGGGCCTATGAATGTTTTGTTCTGTTTTCGGAAACGTACAAATAATATCGCTGCTATGTTATGCTTGTTTGTCGACTTAATATAAAAAAATTGTAGAATGCAATCATATTTCTCAAATCCAACAAATTTCCAAAGACTTAATAAGGATTAAAGTTAAACATATTAAATTTCTTACGTAAGAAGAACAAGTAGCTAGACGCGTGGATCAAGAACTTCATGAAAGGTTTCCTCATCAGCTTTCCAGTGGCGCAGTTTGGAGCTATCATGTAGAGTGTGCAGTAGAAGGGGAACAGGAGGGCCACGCGGCAGATTATCATGATCTTTTCCATGGCGGTCTTCCGACGGAACCCAGGCACACCTTCGTACCAGATAGCTGCCAGTAATTGTTGAATATTTGGGTGGGAGACGAACTAAATGAACATACGTAAATACATTTCAATCAATTGATGTAGGTTCAAAAACTTCACCAAATGATCGCTTTGCCTTACGAGCTTTTTGACGAGCACGGTGGCAACTAATAAGGCTACTTCGACACCGACGCCTGTGCGTTCGATTCCCACGGAGGACAAACACTTGCGCGCATGAACATGTCTGTTTGTCTTGGTTTGGGTGACTTTAAGAGAGGTGGAGCGCATCAAAACCTCCACCTTACAGAAAACCGAAGACAAATAACAACTCCCTGCAGGGTTGTTATGTTTCCTGCGTGCGAGTGAGGTCACCAGTATACTCCTAAGGAGTTGCTGTGTTAGCAACAGAAGTGGCATCGCGCGAGTGATACTTAAATATTGCCAAAAATTACGAAGTCAGTCGTTTAGTAAGGTATTATGTACTGTACTAGAGATAGATCAGTCTAGTCTACTGATTAAACTCATCTGTACGTACAGACTGGGGTAGTGACTTACTATCATATATAGCGCCAAAGCCAAGGTCGTCTGCTCGAAATGCACCCTCCTAATTAACAACGAGACTCTTGCAAAAGAGAGGCCTGGCACATCAAAGCGGCTTAATAACTCCCTAGAGCAGGGTTTCCCACCCAACTTTTCTTTTGTTGAGCCTCCCTGGATTACAAAGAATAACAAAAAAATCTTCTTGAACTTCGTCTGGTAATTGTAACACATTGACAAAAAATGAATTTCTAGTCATATGCCTTCTGAATTAATGTCTTGATAGTATCGGCGAAATTCGTTTTCAAGCGACTGCAAATGAGTTTCTATTGATCTTTAAAATCTTCGTCCAGTTGGTCATTTTTAATTTTTTCGAATAGTCGAGGAAAGATATTTCGCCCCCTTAGTGTCTATGCCTCCAAACTTCTGCCCAAGAGGGTTGTAGTGTTCCTATGGGTGAGTGAAGCTACCAGTAATCTCCTGAGGAGTTGCTGTTTTAGCAGAAGGAGAGGCAACGTGCTAGCAATATTTTTTATCATCGCATGTTATGTTACCATAACCACTTTACATCACGTGGGCCGTATGCTTATTTGCCTCCCAATGTTAGATATTTGCCCCTAATTAATTTAAAACATTTTTAATAGTTCTTTACCTATCAATGACAGGCTCATCAAAATCGTTTTGTCCCAAGCAAACAGACATTAAATTGAAAAACATACTTTTAGGTCATAATAACGTCAAAATTACAGGCTCGAAATAAGCAAATTTTTACAAATACGTATGTATGGTATAAAGATATTATAATGATGATGCGTAATGAAATTATGCTATCAATACTTAAATACAGATATTCCTACATATCTCATTCCCAAAAAGACGGTTATCTCGGGCTAAAAGTACATTTTACTGCTGATCGATAGCGACATTTATACATGGTTTTACGGTTCTTAATAAGGCGCGTTTTATAGTTTGCCTACGTATGTACCTATACTCTAAGTTTAAAACCGTACGACCTTAAAATAAGGTTTATATTTCGAAATTGCAGATTTTTTGTTTAAAATCACTCGCAGGCTCAACTACAACTAACCTTCTTTTGTTTAAAATCAATCGCAAGCTCAAGGCGAGCTAATTTCATGTGCCCTCCTTCAACAAAAGCTGGTTCATCCGGGTCATGGTTTAGAATTATAGCCAATTCTTGCGAGCTTCGAGATTGATCCAACAGATCTACGGCAAACATCTGTGCTTGGCGACGAAGCTCCAAATATTCAGCTTTACTTTCCTGTAATAAAATAACCACTTATCTATCTATATCTTCACGCCAGGTCCCAAGCAGGGTAGGCAAAAAGAACCGATAGCCATAAGATGCAGGCCTTACATACCATATTTGCATTTTTAACATTCATAGCTCATTTCAAATTTACTCACCGGTTCCTACGGCTCCTGACTTCACCTGATCAAACACGACCATTTTGGCCGTAGTAGATGAGTCTTAGCCTTCCTCGACTCCTACATCCTGTCACATTCGTATTATATATAGGTTTATATGCGAAAACTATGTAAATGTGTATATCTCATGTTTAACTAGTAACTAATTTTAGATGATATCATTACTGTTTTGTTTTCCAAATAAAATAAAATAAAAAATAAAAATATGTCTGTTTCGTCATTCTTTTATCCTAAATCCTAAAATTGTACATGCCCGAACCAATGAAGCATGCCTTTTCTGATTTTAACACTTTCATCATAGTTGCGAATACGGCCAGAAAGCATAACGCTTCAAATTTGCTCGCTTCTCGACAGAATTTATTCTACATTCATGATCTACTGAACCCAGTTTTCATTTTCAACGGTTAGTGTTGGGGCTAGCTGCGCGTTGGCTATTGCACTGTGCCTTTTGACTTAGGTTTCTGCAGTTCACACTGTTCCTTGCGCTCGCTCGCCTCTCCACATGAGCATCCACCCTAGATGGTACATTGCCAAAACCATTGCCAAAGCCAAGAAAAACTAAATATTAGACAACAGCTTTTGGAAAACATGTAAAAATGTAAAAAAGACATTCAGACCTGTTCCGCAAACGCCAAGTTCCGTAGTTCCCAAGACAGCTGAAATGCTGTCAATATAGGATCAGTCGATGACAGCGCAATGAGAGACGGAGAAGCTAGCGCTCTGTACGCGTTGAGACGGGCGAGAGAGTGACGAAGTGAGTCTTCTGTCGAGTCGCGGATGCACTCTTCGCACCCACACCTTGAAGTAAAGTTATATCAGTATAACAAGTGAGCATAATGTTGACTATGATGTGGCGTATGACCTAAAGGGTAAAATAAAACAATACTCATGCAGAATACACTTGCCGAAAAAACGGGCACTAATGATTTACTTCATACGTTTTCATACAAATTTTGAATTACACATCTTTATTTAGCTTACAAGCCACTGATAAGTTAGATCATTTTATGTGTTATAAGAATTTTAGACGCAACTAAGAGCAGTGATAGCCCAGTGGTTAAAAAACCAGCCTATTGAACAACTGGTATCCGGTTCGAAACCTGACATGTACCACTAAATTCGTGTTTTCGGTTTTATGTACATATTTGTAATCATCACTTGCTCGTTGGTGAAGGAAAACATAGGGGGGAAACTCGCAAGTCTAAGAAATTATATTTAGAAAGATGCCTGACCTAACCTAAGAAAGGTCTGATTTTTCCCTCTGGGATGTCGAGGTCTGACGGCATTCGCTCCAAGTAAAAATAGGTATCTTCGCCTAATCCTTAAGCATAGGTAAGGTACACGCCAATAGCAGTGGATTAGGAAACGGGATAACGCTAAGAAAAGAAGAAGAAGAGTTGTAGTCACAATCATCACGAAATTATATTATTTATATACCGGGTGTAGCCAGAAATATCAATGTTTTATACTCATTCCCAAAATGACACTTTAGATTATGGTTGGTATTTTTTAGGGTTCCGTACCCAAAGGGTAAAACGGAACCCTATTACTGAGGCTCCGCTGTCCGTCCGTCCGTCCGTCCGTTGAAATTTTCACAGATGATGTATTTCTGTTGCCGCTATAACAACAAATACTAAAAAATAGAATAAAATAAATATTTAAGGGGGCTCCCATACAACAAACGTGATTTTTTTGCTCATTTTTGCTCGATATTGATAACGGCAAGAGGTAGACGCTTGAAATATTCACAAAATATTTAGTTATATATTCACTTTATGAATAAATAATTAAATTAAAATAAAACAAATATTTAAGGGGGGCTCCCATACAACAAACGTGATTTTTGCGCCGTTTTTATAGATAATGGTACGGAACCCTTCGTGCGCGAGTCCGACTAGCACTTGGCCCATTTTTTTATACTACGTCGGGAGGTAGGGCGCATCAAAGCAGCCCGTCTAGGGAAGTACCTCCACCTCACAGAAAACCGCAGCCAAATAACAACTCCATAGAGGGTTGTTGTGTTCCAGCGTGTGAGTGAAGTCACCACTAAACTCCTAAGGAGTTGCTGTGTAAGCAGCAGAGGAGGCATCGCGCGAGTGATACTTAATTTATTACAAGCGTTAATAGGCTACGGTAACTGCTTTACATCAGGTGGACCGTATGCTTGAATGCCTTCCGACGTTGTATAAAAAAAAATCCAAAAAACGATGAGCAATTTCACGGACTGCACAGTAATTATATTTCAAAAGATGTGTGCCTGACCTGACCTAAGAAAGGTCTGATTTATCCTCTGGGTTGTGGATTTATGATGGCAGTCGTTTCATGTCAAAATCAGTGTCTTCTTCCATAAGCTTCGGTAGGTGACCTCGCGAACCCTAATGGATTAGGAAACGGGAAAAGCTAAGAAGATGATTACTCAGAATCGAATTTATTTTCTTTTTAGATTATTTGATCAGTAACTAATATATTTATATTTGTGTAGTAAACTGCAGAGAGCTCAATAGCGTCGTTGCGCGTGTCATTCTAACCAAATACACAGGTTAAGCAACGTCGACCGCAGCCTGTCTATGAATGGGTTAAACCGTCACGGCACGTTAAACCGTCGGTGCCGGCTGTTGTCGATAGATGACAGTGGTTTAAGCCAAGTCAGTGGCCCTCGGGCGACTTGAAAACACTGGGCTTCGCCAATCCGCATTTGAGCAGCGTGGTGGAATATGCTCTAACCCCTTCGGTTGAAGGGAGACCCGTATCCCTGCAGTAGGTTGAGTAAGGGTTGATAAGGTCAAGGAAACTTCAGAAACTGATTATATTATATAAACCCCGGTTATATTATCCTGCATAGTCACAAAACTAGCATTATTATAATGACTAAAGGCAATAAAAGCAAATGAAAGGACTAATGCAAAAATGGCATGCAAGTATACGGCCCACTTGATGAAAAGCGGTTACCGAAGCCTGTTAACGCTTATGATACATTAAGTATCACTCGCGCAATGCCTCCTCTACTGCTAACACAGCAACTCCTTAGGAGCTCACTGGTGACCTCACTCACACGCAGGAAGACAACAACCTCTTAAGGACATATTATTTGGGTGCAGTTTTCTGCGAGGTGGAGCTACTACCTCAGATTTGCTCCTTACCTCTATTAAAAACATCCAGACCAATACACACAGACATGTTCATGGACACAAATGTTTGTCCTGTGTGCTCGTTAAAATCATTATATACATATAGATCATTATTAATATATCTCTAAAGTCACGGGCGTTTACCCCGGTCATTTGATAGGCGTGGACGGGGATATGAATCCAAAGCGTAGTGGCCCCTTCGAAAAGAATTATGTAATTATTATGCCCGCGGTGACCTGCTCTAGGGAATATTATCCAACGCGTAGTGGCCCCTTCGAAAAGAATTATGTAATTATTATGCCCGCGGTGACCTACTCTAGGGAATATTATCCAACGCGTAGTGGCCCCTTCGAAAAGAATTATGTAATTATTATGCCCGCGGTGACCTGCTCCAGGGAATATTATCCAACGCGTAGTGGACCCTTCGAAAAGAATTATGTAATTATTATGCCCGCGGTGACCTGCTCCAGGGAATATCAATAATCAATATACCCATGAACAGATCACGGCAGGTATTGGGGCTATTAGAAATATATCGGCAAAAGTGGGCTATTAAAATGACATCTGGAGGTATTATATTACTGGGCTCAATAGCCCAGTTCTAATAATACCATCCCTCTTCTGCAATCAGAAGAGGGATGGATGCTAATTAAAAATAAATTCGACAGGCGGTAGCTCGCTACTCACTAGATGAACCCCCGAAATGACAGAGAAAGTTTGTGGGGGGCAACACCGGTGTGAGTGACTCAGGGGTGTCGAGGGGTATGCTGCGCTTTCTCCGAAGTTACTCGCGGCGTTAAGCCCTTCCACCCCTGGAGCACTTCACATGATACAGTAATATGCTCTATCGACTCCTCACTGGACGGCCAATGAAGGCAAGCCAGAGCAGAGAATCCTGTGGGCCTCCTTGACTTTCTACTACGGCCGACGAAGACACACCGGAGACGAAGGCTCTGATCGACTGCCTGGAACACTCAGGTACCAATTGTTACTATAGAAGACCTACGTGGTTGCGTTAATTGTATGTATCAGGAGCATACGCGATGCTTGGTTGCTCAATTACCCACAACACTTATGTTAACTTACCTGACGTCATGGGGATTAGGCACGGTAGCACCACGATCTAGCAGTATCTTCAGAATCTCGTAGTTATTTTTGTGAGCAGCCAGCATTAATGGTGTGATATCTGGAGTAAACATTGCTGTATTCGGATCCACCTTTTGCCAACTCTGTAATGATAGAATTACATGATAGTAGCTCAGAAATTGTATATTCAATACTCCATCTGAATAATTAATATTGCGAGAGCTGTCTCCTTGTCATTCTACTAAGTTCCGGAGGGCGATAGAATGATGAAGCAGAAATATAGGTACAATGCGAAAGTGTAAGGGTGTAAAAGCCGAGGAAGGCCATTAGGCCATTACATCGAGAGCCTCATCTTAACAGTTTCAAAAAAACTCGGAGTCCTGAATAGGGTGCACCGGTTCTAAGACTCAATAAGACTCAAGTTCTGCGTGGAGTATTGCTCACACCTCTGGGACGACTCCGTACAATATCTTTTTGAGGCTCTCGATAGGTTGCAGCGACGGGCTATCCGCATAATCGACGACGAAGAGGTCACCAAAAACCTAGAACCTTTGCAACTTCGTAGCGACATGGCTCGCTAGGCATATTTTACCGCCTTTACCATGGTGAGTGTTCTGAAGAACTGTTTTCCCTTATCCCACGTTCCGTCATAGTACACGTGCAGGCTTGCATTGCCATTATTCCACTGTCATAGAACATACTAAAAAAAGTACTAAAAAGTTCGGCAAATCGTATCTCTGCCGTACCATTAAAAAGTGGAACGCCTTGCTTGCACATGTGTTTCCTCCTTCCTACAATATGGGATCCTTCAAACGAAGCGTGAAGAAGTACCTTGCTGGCCAGCATGGTTGCGTCAACTGACAGGACACTCTAGTCTTTTGTCAGTTGCCATTGCAATTTGGGCTTCTCTTTTCGCTTTAGGCAAAGCTGTTAATATGTGTATTCGCTGGGAAAATGCAATTTTACTCAAAAAAACATACACAACGCCGTTTTCAATTTGAACTCTACTTTCATGAAGATGAAATCCTAAGTTGGAGCCCTTTTTAACATAAGATAAGTTTCAGTTTCTCTTGTCCATTTACCCAGCTATGTTAGTTACGCCTAACTCGTTTTACTATTCGCAAACCCAAACACAAGCAAATTCTCAGCCATTTATACTCGTATCATAAAAATAATGAATAAAATAATTGAAAATGTAAACCGGCACAAAATACAAAGATGATGCAGATATATCATCTATTAATTTTAGTGTCTATTTAATGTATAAGATGTACTTACATACGGTTCGCCATCCTTGTGTATCAACTCTTCGTGTTCAAGTAGCAACTCTACTGCTTCCACAAATTCAGCATTGATAGCTTGCAACAGAGCATCCTTTGTATCTACGCCCATGATAACCAACAGTTCGACCATTTCCATATTTTCTCCGTCGATGGCGAGAGTCAATGCACCTCTTCCGAGAGAATCCACACAATTTACTTCAATATGTTTGTTGCGATGAGCTTTTTGCAATATCCTAAACAACAGTGAAAAATGTTTAAATAAGAACTGTTGTTATTAAAATAGGTTAAATCTAAAGATAGAAATGTTAATAGAGTGTCCTAAGGTTCTATTTTTTACTTATATGAATGAACCTAACCTAACCTAACTCTACATGGTGCAGAAAATGGCGGATACATAGTTAGCGTTAGTAGCGTTTTTGAAATTACAATACACTCCGAATTGCAGTATCGGCAGCAGTCGGTGGCGCAGTGGCGAAACGCGCTGTTACGTTACTTTGACACCAAGACTCGTGTATTCGATTCCCACACAGGACAAACAATTTGTGTGCATGCACATGTATATTTGTCGTTTTCTAGGTGGTTTTAAGAAAGGTAGGGCGCATCAAAGTAGTACGGGGAAGTATCTCCACCTCACAGAAAACCGCAGCCAAATAACAACCTCCTAGAGGGTTGTTGTGTTCCTGCGTGAGTGAGGTCACCAGTAAGCTCCTATGGAGTGCCTATGTATTGCAAGTATTTGTAGGCTATGGTAACCGCTTTACATCAGGTGGGCCATATGCTTGTATGCCTCTCCCGACGTAGCATAAAAAAACATCTCCTTGGTGACGTGGTTGCATAGCAGTTTTCCATCGAGAAGAAAACGAAAGGGTGGTTTTTAACTATCGATCTATGTAGTAACATAACCAGGCGTTTGCTGTCTCGAGTCAGGATAAAAAGCACAATTTAAATGGCCCGTCCAATGGCCGAATTCAAGCAGTTATTCCACTTTACGAACCCCAAATGAAAGTGTCAACAGAGGACCCGCCAAATCACAAATTGACTAATACCGAAACAATCCAATTACTTGTCGAGTAATTTCATTATTCCATGATTGTTTGCGCACGTTTCTGTACAGCCCGATATTTTTATATGTTAATATATATATGAACGCTTGTAATATTTTAAGTATCACTTGCACGATGTCTCCTCTGCTGGTGACACAGCAACTCCTTAGGAGCATACTGGTAACCTCACTCACACGCAGGAACACAACAACCTTCTTAGAGAGTTGTGAATTAGCTGCGATTTTCTGTAAGGTGGAGGTATTTCCCCAGACGGGCTGCTTTGGTACACCCCACTTCTCATAAAGCATAAATAATTTTGACAGTTTTTGACTGAGCCCCGTTTAATAGATCGATAATACGAGTATATAAGAGAGTAGATAAGATGTAACATGACACATTAAATCGTTAATATGTTTTTCCGACCTAGTGAAGTCAATATCATAAATAGTCATATTCTCTGTATTATATAGTACTAGTTACTACTACTAGCTACAAGCCGCGATTTCGTCTGCGCGTTTGCCCGGTATCCTGTAGGAACCGCATTTTATACTTTCTTTCTTTTTCTTCTGCTTCTAAGAGTCGTATCGTGATGTTGAGTAGTACATAACCTTCCTCAAGAAAAGGGCTTTCTACCTTGTACCAGTCTGAAAATATTTTTTTTAAATTCAGATTGCTAGTTTCAGATATTAACGCGTTCAAGCAAACAATATTGGTATACGTTCCTGAAATAAGTACCTCCTGACATTCCCCATGTCGCCTCTCTCAACTGCGAGGAGGTACTTTTTCTCCTCCAGGGTGAGTGGTTTGGGTAGCGTCGGCAGCTCCATCGGCTTCCGCACACATTCCAAGTCGGGATCGCCCTGCAAAAAAAGTGATATGGAGTGAATATTGGAGCGTTGTGTATTCAATAGTCAAAATGTTTAGATCTTTTCGGGGGAGGTTACATTTGCTTTTTTTTGCAATTTGTATTTCACTAGACGAGTTGATGTATTTCACTCCTTGTTCAAGAGTGCAGAGTTGTAGTAAACTCTCATTTCTAGAGAAGTTAGTCCTAGAGAGTGTCTAATATTACTAACAATGAAGTTTTTAGTGTATTTTCTCTCTACATAGGTAGATATATATAATTTGGATTGTATTTAATTGTTCAACATACTAAACCTAATCTAACCTTCGAAAATACTTTGTTCACATCTAAAAATACTGAAATGCACATCAAATCAATAATCTGATGTGTATTTCAATACTTTAGATGAACTGTTACTATTTTATACTGCTCAATTTATTATATGTTAAAGAAGCGAGTGAGATATGTAAAGGATCGAGTCACGTGGCGCTCGGTTCTCTCTGCCTAACCCGCATGGGATTTGGCGTGAAGTTATAGATAGATGGATAGAATTTATTATATTCCAAGTAATTTTAGTTGACAATTAAATATAACATGTGAAATTTATTAAACAAGATATTTTCTGATAGTCGTAGAAAGAACTTTAGAGAGAGAGGAAATGATCGTCAGTTCATAGGGCTCCTGACACCACCGCATTCCGCGGCTCCTACTTTTGCGTTATAATCTGCTTCGTCATTATTTCACCTTGCATTGTTTCCACGTGTCTGAACCAAAGTCAGTATTTATGCTAAGATAAGAACAGACTTCTTTTTATCTTAACACCTTCACTCTCTTTCTTACACCAACGTTGCTAACGGTTACTGATTTTGCGAAACACTCGCATATCACCGGCGTTTATTCTAATTTCACTCTCTCTCCGCTAAACCTAGCTCTCGCTTCCATACCTAACGTTACTTCATTCATTACAGAAATATTTATTTTCTGCATCTTCTTCTTCCTAACCTAAATCCATTAGAATAAGCGAGGTATGCTACCTAAGCATAAGGATTTAACGAATACACGAATTTTATATAGGTCGACTGCCGTCAGACTTCCACAACCCAAAGGGAAAACCAGAACTTTCTTAGATTAAGCCACACATCTTTACAAATATATTTTTTTGCATAAGCGGGTTTCTTCTTTTAGATCCTACATAAAATATGAAAAATCGACCTTCGCATCGAGCTGCGAGCAGGACCTAGTATATTTTAAAATGGTAGATGGCAGATGTACTTACGCATTCAAGATCCTTTTTTTCGCCCATATTTGCGGTTTGCCCCGTGGGTCCGTCCGGAGCAGCGTCCGCCCCCGCAGGCGGATTCGTCTCTAACCAAACAAATAAGAAATGAAGTTACAAATATTCTTTAAAAATACTAAACGATTCTTTTGAAATCCTTCCGCTCTAATGGATTAGAAGGATGATAGGTGACTAAAATCATACTTGAATTAAAGGCAAATCATAATCGAGTATAATCTTAGGAACTACCTTCATACAAAATCGCAGCCTTGTGGGTTGTGAGTTCTATACTGATACTTAATGTATTGCTCACGGTTATAAGCTACGGTAACCGATCTACATCAGGTAGGTCGTATGCGTGTATGCCTCCGGACGTTGTATGTATACAAGAAAAAATAATGCACAGGAATTAAACCTGTGACTCGTGTCGACGGGGCCATACCACTTGATCAATGGGTTAGGAACTCCTTCGAGGTTCTAATTATAGGACTATGTATTCACTTTTGTACTTTCGAACGCCTGCGTCTCCTGAAATTATGGTGTGATAATTCATTTAATGAAAAAAGCCTCCCTCTGGTTTTCTCGGGTTTCCTCATGTGTTACTTCACCGCTGTATAACCTCTGTAACGTCCCGAAGCATCCAACATAAAACCTGATGCTACTCTGGATAACTGATAATTATAAACATTTCACTTAGTGTTATTTAGTGACACACCAAGATTCCAGTTAGGAACCAGTCGGTTTATATGCTGGTACCTTTACCTACTTGACCATCATTTCCCTTCGAACCCTAGCTATTGCTAAATAATTAAGTAAGATATTTTATAACATGGCCCACAAGAGCAAATACCAATATCACATGCACATTATCTGTCTCAGCGATGAGCAAAGGCAGCTGTGGAAAAAAGGAGGCAGGGCATAGCACTATTTCATAAGGAGCAACGAAAATCGTAATTATTCGTGGAGCGAAAATTTTCTCCATTTTATTACTACTAGGAATACTTTAAGTTGCCGCCAAATTTGTGAAAACCTAACATATGAATTCTATACACAGGTGCAGCTTTTACACCCATCAAGACATTCAGTGTGACCTTTGTACATGGAATATGCAGCCAGTTCTACTATCAGCACAGAAGGCAAAACAGTTATTTTTTAATTATTCTGTCGGTCTGTTGTGCAAACGTCAAATAAAATAATAAAGTAATTGTAGTAACTTTGTAAAGTCCTTCAAAGCCATCGAATTATTTCAGCTTAAAACGTGTTATTGTCTGAATGTATAAGCTCCGTAGCAACGCGTATGAAGCCCACTAAGAGATGCGAGTCGCACTAATCCTTATTGACACACCGATTACGACCGTCACCCAGTTACCTGACATAACCTTATACAGATCAGTAATTCAATTTGACTGTAACCTCATGGACTATGTTCTATATAATAATTTGGTGATGCTTTCTTCTTTATATGCAAAGTCAACCTAACCTGCACGTGATGCTTCGCGCCAACTAGCAAATGGAGTACTCACAAAGAGGGCAGTCCGATTGGGGATGTATTATAGAAGTCCGAAGAAGGAAAACTCTCCGAACTCTTTCCCTTTCCGTGTTAACAAGCGTTATGCCGCGATTAATAAATCCCGAAAAGTTGTTGCATAGAAACAGGGTTGGCAATGATGGTCCTGTCGAGATTATTTTCTAAATTTTGGCATGATGACTAACAACCCTATATCTTGGTCTTGTTATCTCATTTAGCAAAGCAGAAACGAGCAGGTAGTCTCTCCTTAGGCTTAAGGCCTCAATACCGAGTAAACTCATGGGATTAATCTACAATGAGACATGCATATTATTCGCCCATAGGCGCATTCGTCTATAGGCCTCCCCTCTAGAAAGCCATTCGTCTCGAACCTGTGTCACCTGTATCTATCGACTCCGTACTCTTGAGGTCGCCGCTCTATCTAGTGGAGGGTCGTCTTACCCTATGTACCAGTACAGGGACGCCATTTGAGAACCTTTCTTTCCCGGCAGTATATTTTAGATGAAAAGACGTGTCGAAGTTTCCCGAGCGCTGTCCAGCCGAGTTAGATTCGTCTGTTGATCTCTCGGTCAACGTTGGAAGATTTTTATAATAACGAAGGATATCCTGTAATCTTGAAACCTCGACGAAGTCATCAGAGCTGTACTTTTATTTATGTTCTCTTTCATAGCGTTATCACGTTTCCTAACCCATTAGGATTAGCAGGATCCGCAACCTAAGCCTTAGGATTTGGTCAAACAACTGAATTTAACATGGAGGAAGCAACGTCAGACCTCCATAACCCAGGGGCCAACCAGACCTTTCTTACGTTAAGTCATACGCCTATCGAAGTATAATTTCTTACACATATGGGTTTCCTCGCAATGTTTTCTTTCAGCGTTGAACAAATGATACTTACGAGTAGTTACAAATATGTACATAAATCCGAAAGTGTTACTACACAAATGTGTTACTAGGCAGGTTATTTATCGCCTACTAGGCACACACACATTACTTAAAGATACTCGTAGTTTCATTGAATGCACATGTAAGAATAGATCAGTATTTGGAAGTCGTACTAGTTCGAGTTAGTATGGCGTTCGAGAGGCATTCAACAATTTACTCGGGCGGTCTCCAATCAAATTCCAAAGAGAAAGACAAGACCCGCTTTATTATTCAGTGGTAGCACATAGTACTACCATGACCAAATTGGTCGTGTTTTATCAGAAGGTGATGTCAGGAGCCTTAGGTACCGGCGAGCGTGAATGAAAAGAGCTATGAAAGTGAAAGAAGCGAGTGAAGTGTGTAAGGACCGCGTCTTATGGCGCTCGGTTCTCTCTGCCTACCCCGCAAGGGACCTGGCGTGAAGATATACATACATACACATAGTATAAATAACTCGTGTACTATAAATACCTCATAACTGTATTTATTTATATTTCGTAGTAAAGACAAACATACCTCTCGACACAACCTGAGTCGCTCGCTCAGGTCCGTCCTTCTTCTGAAATAGCCCAGTACAAAGTATCTCTCCAGATCTCATTACAATGGCCCCATAATTTCCCACACTTTCACAATAGGTAGGCCTAATACCTGCCGCGATCTGTTCATGAATATATTGTTCCATCGATATTCACAGGAGCGGGTTACAGCGGTTATACAACATTACTTAATCCTCTCAAAAGTGCCTCCACGCATTGGTGGAACCAATATCCTATATATGAAATGACCGAGATTAAAATCCGTGAAATAAGATCAGATAATACGAACTCGGTGGCGCAGTAGCGAATGATGCGACTTTGACACCAACGCTTGTGGGTTCGATTCCCACACCGAACAAACATTTGTGTGCATGTATTGCGGACCATGAAATATCATTAATATTGTTGTATGAATCGTAGGTAGGGCGCATCAAAGCAGCCGGTCTGGTGAAGTACCTCCACCTCACAGTAAACCGCAGCCAAATAACAACTACCCAGAGGTTGATGTGTTCCTGCGTGAGAGTGAGGTCACCGGTAAGCTCCTAAGGAGTTGCTGTGTTAGCAGCAGAGGAGGCATCGCGCGAGTGATACTCGTAGTCGTAGACATACATCCATTTTTGAGCAAAAAAACGCGGTAGCAAGTTGGAACTCACTGCTTAATAAAGAAGTGAAAAAGGATCCCCGGTATCTATTTTGCGTTTACTTATCGTTATAGATAAAAAAATGACTTAAGCTAAAATAAGACTCCAAAAGTCCATGAACGAGATGATTTCATTTTGAAATGGCGCTCAGAAATGGTGGTGGTTTTTTCTTAGAAAAAAAACGCGTTAATATACTAAGATGTTTTTATAGTTATAGATACGTCGTACATGCTCTAAAATGGCAATACGAAAGTAAGGTAATTGCCCACCTAGCATTCAGTTGGCCACGCTCTCGCGTCGCGCCTCGCGCCTGTACGTACTTCAGCACAAAGGATAAATGTCTTAAGATATGTAGTCATCTCTTTCTAACGACAGATATGCTCTATCATTTGTCTCTTTGTTAGAGCAAAGTGTCATAATAAATAACTGTACGTAGATATAGTAGTACTTGCTCCATTTTAAAATACAATAATGTTGGTGTATAACGTGTCTACCTTTTGATACGTCGCTGTTAATACATATCTACTTATTACTAGTTGTATATTTTGGCTTTCTCTTGTTTTTTCTAAAGGTGTAAAAACACAAATCAACAAACCATTTGACTGCGCATGAAGTCACCCCGCGCTCACATAAATATCTCAACGATTCGAGCCTGCTGACCAATGGGAGAATATTTTAACCACTAAGCCTAGTGGCGCGACGTTGATCTACAAACTAGCCAAAAAGAGCTGCACATTCAACTTTAGCCCCCGACCCGTAGATAGTAGGTCTCATTGGTACTCCATAGGTTATTTCATTCACGCGTAGAAATTCTAGTATGACTACGAGGACATCCATATCCTCGTAGTCATACTGATATGACAAATTGGTATGACCACGAAGAAACAGGGGTTTTCGGCGCAATTTACCACTATACCACAACTTTATAACAATATGTAGAAATGGAAAAATTCGCCACAAATAAAAGCCTTTCCTGTAGCTCAGTGGGAAGAGCACTCGACCGGCAATCGAGAGGCTTCAAACCACACATAGACTATGCAGGTGGTATTTTCCATTGTACAATTTATTCATATATTTATTGTATATATATGTTTATAAATGCAAATAAAATTGTACTTACTTATTGAAAATATGAGATAAAGAAAGTTTGACAACCTCGTTGGTGGCTTCCGGGTTTGTTCTGTAAATCAAAATTTCCAGAACGAAATCATTGGAACCCAAAACGTACCGCGTTTTCTTTTACAGTAGCTTTCCCATACACATTAATCCTTCGAGCTGTTTCGGAGTTGGTGTCACGGTGGAACTCGTATTCCATATTGTGACCGATATCAAAGAAAAACCAGTTGAGAATGCGCAAGCTTGCATTGCCAGAGGAACACCTGGCTCGTCAATTATTTAATTCATTTTTTTTTTAATTTGTCGGCCATTTTGACTATGTTCCTTAAGAGATAGGAACGGTGTTCCTGAACATTCCTTTTACTTCTACTTTTTTATGCTGAATCCGAATCTGAAGTCAATATTCGAATATTCGAAAAAAAGCGACAGACAAACACACAGACAAACGCACAGACAAACATATAGATTTCATATAGGAACGGTGATCCTGATCAAATGGCGTAAAGACAAAAGAATCACTAAATTCGAAACACAAAAGGTACACAAAGCCTAAATTTGAATTGGAATTCCTAACTAAACGTCAGATATTTGAGATCACTTTGACAAAACGCCAATTTCATATGTAAGGACCTAATGTTTGTGTGCATGTCTGTTTGTCATGGTCTAGGTGTTTTCCATGTATAAGTACCTACCTATTTAAAAAAAATCTACCTACTTATTTACGTATGTTTATCAGTTGTCTAGTAATTATAGAATGTCAAGCAAGCAATGCTTAATTTGGGATTATATGGCGTTGTGTAATGTGCAAATAAAAAACAAAGACATTTTATTGGCTACATGAATTGCTCGCCCCTGCATTCTTGTAAGGACAACCCTGAGCAAAATCCGAGGAATACTAAAGCGCAATTTCATCTTCAATGGAAACGTTTTCTAAGCGAACTCTGCTATTTAACTTCAGTATTAAAAAAATATATATACTCACAGACACACGCTTGAGGCTGACGCGACGCCACTCCTGCGCGGGGCTATTCCACCTACCCTTATATACCAACCCCCAGTCCCCCCCTTATCCAATTAAAAGGCAGGCGAAGCAAACTGAACCTAGTTTGAGGCAGTATTTTTTATATAACGTCGGTATACAAACAAGCATACGGCCCACCTGATGTAAAAGGGTGACTGTACCTTATAAACGCTTGCGATACAAGGAGGGCTACAAAGGATGAAGCCTTTGTAGCCTTCCCGGCTAGAGGCAGTCCCAGGGGGTGTTTTAGTCGGTGGAAATCCGACATAATCAGTTCGTTCTCACGAAATGGTATCTTTAAAAGATTTCACCTCCTCCCTCCCTTTTTCCGGAGGGTGCCCCTCACGGAGGAATGACCAATGCACACCCGGGTGTGGGTTGGTCCTTCCTTTGTGGGTCTTCAAATTTCTTGGGCGAAAATCAAAAAAAAAAAAAGGAGTGGCGCTTGCGAGTTGTCACGTGCTCTGCTGACACATCAACTTCATTCACTCACATGAACACAGCCCTACGATCACCCTGGCACCATACCTACTCCCTGGAAGTTTGTCGTATTCCTGCTGGTGAGTGAGGTTACCAGTAAACTCCTAAGCAGTTTGACTAGCTCAGTGGCACAGTTTTGATACATTACTTCAACACCGACGCTCGTGGGTTCGTTCCCCACACAGGAAAAACATTTGTGTGCATGAGAATGTGTGTTTGTATTGGTCTGGGTGTTTTTAATAGAGGTAGGGCGCATCAAAGCATCCCGTCTGATGAAGCAGGGGCGCCGACTCCGTGGGTGTTCGGGGGCTCCAGCACCCACGGGAGGGAAATAGTGGGTGCGGAGCACCCATGACGATAGACATCATTATATAACTAAAATAATCCTCATTTCATTATCTGTTGTTCAGGTTCTCATTATCTGGTTATCCTAGTAAGCGCTTGCTTGCTTACTAGAATGTGTGCGACGCGTCCTAATGTGATCTCAGTTCCAACCAGATACTTTTGATGTAGAGCCGTTTTTTTTTGTTTTGGGCAGGGCAGTCTTTGGGGGCGCCTATGTCCAGCAGTGTACGTTTTTCGCCTGAAATCATGATGATGTACCTAGTCATCAAAAGAGCATGAGCACCCACGAGGTTTTTCAGAAGCCGGCGCCCCTGTGATGAAGTACCTTCACCTCACAAATAAACGCAGCCTAATATCAACTCCCTTGACGTGCGAGTGTGGTCACCAGTAAGCCTGAGGAGTTGCTGTGTTAGTAGCGGAGTTGGCATCGAGTGAACGATACTTAATGTATTGCAAGCATTCATAGGCTACGGTAACCGCTTTACATCAGGTGGGCCGTATGCTT
This sequence comes from Pyralis farinalis, assembly GCA_947507595.1. Taxonomy (NCBI): domain Eukaryota; kingdom Metazoa; phylum Arthropoda; class Insecta; order Lepidoptera; family Pyralidae; genus Pyralis; species Pyralis farinalis. The sequence goes on along the minus strand of OX382258.1, from coordinate 7,939,718 downwards.
GTATGCCACCCGACGTTGTATAAAAAAACCCTGTCGCGACTGCTATAAGTGATATGAGTGAAATAGAAAACCGCAGCTAAATAACAACTTCCTAGATGGTTGTTGTGTTCCTGCCTGCCAGTGAGGTCACCAGTAAACTCCTAAGAAGTTGGTGTGTTAGCACCAGAGGTGGCACCGCGCGAGACATATCGATACAATAACAATGATGTCAACCGGTAATATTAAATGTGAAGCATATGGTTGGCTGCGATGAATCATTTCCAGACATCAATGGTACATGGACTCCTAGATCCTTAATGCAGATTATTTTGGACCAATATGTGGGTATGCTTGTATTTGATTACCCTAAATTTTAACATTTAGTGCAGTATTCGTATAGTTACACTATTAAGCTATTCTATATTAAGTAAAACATCGTGGGAAAACCTACACCTCCAAGAATTTATACTTCGAAAGACTTGTGAACTTACCTAAGAAAGCTCTGGTTTACCCTCAGGGTGTGGAGGTCTGACGGCAGTCGCTCCATGTAAAAATCAGTATCTTCGCCAAATCCTTATACTAAGGTAGCGGACACCGCCAATCCTAATGGATTAGGAAACGGGATAAGGCTAAGAAGAATACACTATTGATCTACTCGAGATCGTTAGGTAACAACTCACAGTTTAGGTCCTAATAGTGTTAGATATTTGATAAACCGGTGTGCACCACGCAGTTGAGCTTCACTTGACTAGTCATCTCTTTAAGGTTTTTAAATGCCTTATTTGTCATATTGCTGTCTCTCACTTTGCCGAGAGGGGAAGTCATTTCCAAAACTTCCTACTACAAATTTCTTCTGATTAAATTCGTTGTGAGTTCCAATGCAGCTGTAGTTTAACCCCCGGGACAGCAATGAACTTCATTGTTCATTGCCCTTTTTGGTGGTCGCCGCTGTTAATTCTGGCTACACAGGAGACACAGTGGTGGGTATGAGTGGTGGGCCTGTCCCGATTATTCGAGATGAATGGGTTGTACCTATCTACACCAAGAATTCTAACAAAAAAAGTCGTTTAAAATTATCAATAAAGGAGTACAAATAAAACCAGTGTCAAAAATGTAAAATTTTATTACAATATCACTATAAGGGTACTGTACACACCAACTACTCGGATGACTAGTGCATTTACAAATAAGTCACTCACTTTACACAAACATTTAAACCGTTAGATATGCCTCCAAAACACAATATTAGTTAAAAAAGCCTTAATTTGTATGAAAACACTAACGCTACTTATACTAGCATTCATGCTTCTCAATCTAAACTAATCTTATGAAGTGAAAACATTTATTTTGTTTGTTTGTTTGGATATAGGGGGTAAGCTGTGTTGGTCAGCTACGTCATATCTGTAGGCTAAATCCACAAAGATCCATAAATTCAGTCAGTCTAATAAAATTGATATAACAATTCTCACAGAATTAAAAGAAATTAATTCCCACTCTAAAAATACTATAATATTATTTATAACAGAATATTATTATAAATATTAATATTCTTAAAATTTTTAGTAGTTTAGCTACTCTTCGTGGAACCTAAATTATTTACGGTCCTTCATATTATGAAGATTAGGTTTCGTATTTCTTTTTGTATCCTGTTGTTGGATCTTAGTGGACCAAGGGTTTCATATAATCCTATGAAAAACTAAAAAAGACGAATTTACGCAGCAAATATAATATAAAGGCGAAACGTGCATTCAAACGTATTAAAAAATCAGCGCTCTGATTGATTAGTGTTCTCACAAACGTATACAACGCTGTAAGCGTTTTATCACAATATAGGCGAGTTCATTTGCTCGGAACGTATTGCGTTCTCCCGTTCCCCTGGGGCGATCGCTTCCGATGAAGCCTTTAAAGCCTTCCCGGCTAAAGGCAGTCCCTAGGTGGTGTTTAGTCAGTAAGAGTCTGACATAATTCGTGCGGCTTTCCGTAAGAGTATCCATGAGAATTCACCACCTCCCTCCCATCATAATCCGGAGTGTGCCCCCATCAGAAGAATGACTAACGCACACTCGGAGTGGGTTAGTCCTTCTTTTGTGAAAAGTAATAAATCCGATATTCTTTTTTACGCCCAACGTAAAAAAAAAGAAATTGATTATTTCTATGACTTTTCATAATGTTATGGTGATAAGCCCTTATCGAGCAACCGCGCCAAAATATACCTACTAGCCGAAGTAATATCCAAAACCGTGATCAAGGCAAGCACTACGCACGGAGCAAATCCCCAAAAGTTTCATGGCAGCTTCACTCAGAAGTACAATGACCCAGGAAGGAATTGTTGATTGCGCTCTTTCTTTCTTAAGATATAGAAGAAAATTTCTAGGAAAGCATAAATTTGTTATCACAACTAATCAAATGCTAAAAACTTTAGGGTATAACTAACGATTTAAATCTTTGACTTTACTTGGCTGTGCACTGGTTTCTGGAGCATAAAGTGATGTTTTGTTGGAAAAAAATCTAAAATAGAAATTCGCTCTATAGACATACAAGTTACTACTTGTTAGATTGCACCACCTCTACTTCAATGTAATAATAGTACTTACATGAACCTTTGTAGATAAACCTCTGAACCTTTCTACACTATTGATGTGATAATACTCTGTGTATTATAATTATGTGCAAAAGAATGAGTAGCCTTACGCAATAATCGTGATTCCTTTATTTTTTACACTACTTGATAAAAATTTCTAGTACCTACCTATACGTCGAATATGATCGATAAAGTTCTCATCTGTTAAATAAATCGATCCAGTGTGATTTTTGCCGAGATACGCCATATAGTACGCAAATAATATATGCACGTACGTATACGTAATAATGAACGTATATTATTTATATTTATACTACTTTTAGTAATCGAGTGCAGAACCGTGAAATGAGAAGTTAAATGACGTGTAATGTGCTAATCTTCATCAATGAATACGGAGCACGTAGTTTTCAGCAAAATGTCCATAGCGTTAAACGGCGTAGAAACAAAACGTCCTCAATTTACAGAGTACTTACTGCATTAAAAAAGCAAAATGTGCGTATTACAAAATGCCCGCAATTTAAATGATTATGAGGGCAAACGTCCGCAATTTAAAATAAGTACCCTATTTTATTTAATAAAAGTACCCTATTTACCGTACGTTAAACGTAATATAAATTTAAGTACCTTAAAAATTCTGCATGGACAATTTCGCAGGAAAAGCTATGAAAATAGAATTTCGCTTTTCATTGAATTATATGTAATAAATAAAACAGAGTTAATTCAAACAGAAATCGACCGATTGTCTTACATGCACACACAAACCATACTATACTGTAGTGTAGAATGTGCGTTCCAGTCAGACCCTATTCTATAGCATAGCATACACCCTTTTAACACTATGATAATCCAAAAAATAAAAATAAGTAATTAAGTTTAACAAATATTCGGCAAAATAACGCAGTCGCTGCGAACTGAATAGACGACCCAACGTTATGATTGGTTGTATGGCGATCATATTAGTGACGAGTCAAAAAACAATAATGACTGACCAATAATGAAATACTTTTTTGCCATAAAGATGAAAAAAATGAAACAATTTTACCCATAATTACCTTTTAGGTATACTAGGTTCTGTGCCCGATGACATAGGTATTACAAAAATACACCCCCGCAAACACTAGTACGAATAAAAATCCAGATCCACTGACTACAATTAAAAAGTTCAAAGGAAGTACTACGCATGTACTTATATCTTAAATTCTGCTTCCAGAAACCAGGCGTATACACAAATACAAGAAAATAAGCTGCGCTATTTAATTACGCCATTTTTTCAATTTTATTATGTAGTTCGTTATAAATATGCGTAATAATTAAAATTAAAGTGCAATATATAAAGCTGAATCTTCGTCACCAACAAGGAAAATAATCTATCAAACAGTAAATATTTCTATAATACAAGATTTTTAAACTCTATAACTATTATATAGTTGTGTAATCACAGAAAGTGAGATCGTAGAGCATTCATCCATTCTAGACTCTAAACGTGAGAGAAATAGTAATGGTAGAGTTTTGTTGGTTCTGTGGTCTAACTATTTTTAATAAACGATATCTTCAATAATCAAAGCGTTCCACTCAGCTCTGTCTTTGCTCTACAACTGTTTACATCACTTCGTCGTTCGTAATGCAAACGTCAAACATTTTCATTCAATACGTGAACAAACAATCGATTTGAGTGTAATTTAACAATTGCGTAGATATTACTTTTTGATAAATTATAATATTAACGTTGTTAGACACACAAGTATTGAATTTATTTTTTAATGTTCAACGCCATATGTTTACAAAATAATGATATAGAATGATTGGAGCCATTACATCGTTTCCCGCGTTACAATAAACGTGGATTACTATTGTATGAAATTACCATTCTAGTGTTGACATGTATTTTTTTATTCCCACTGAACTTATAACCTATAAATTACTGATGAACCCGGTGGTAGAACTACTTTAGTGCCAAAGGTTCGCGGGTTTGTTTCCCGCACAGGGCAAACATTTGTTTTGAAATATCTGTTTATTACAAATGGTTTCACATACGCATAGGAATGAACAAATGGATTTAAATAAATGTGTCGCTTTTAACGAGTTCTTCAGTGAACGATCAGATTATTTTTTTATATTACTAAGGAGGAAAATAAGTATAGACCCGTCACAATGGTAAGCAGTTACCATAGTTTACGGACACTTGCAACACCAAGATCACTACTTGTGCGCTGCCAACCCTTCACGGAAGTACCTCAAATTCCTCAGTTCCAATTGCCAACGAAAAGCTCGATATGTTTATTCCAAATCCTAATGGTTCTTTGTTGGAAGCCCCTTAAGGAACCTTACAGTACGCGACCATTAAGGTTTCAGTGTGAGAGAATGAAAGTCGTGCATATAGCAAGTGGTGTGGTTGTGAAGGTAGCTGTAGGCGTGGTCGAAGTTTTCTAGTGATGCGAGCACAAAGAAACATAATTAAATAAAAGATCTTTTAAAATTCTGATTGTCCACGTCCAGTCAAGTCGGTATAAAGTCCATTAAAGTTCACGTACAAGAGCGGTAATGCGCATCAAAGCAGCTCGACTTCGATAGTAACTTCACCTCTCAGACAACTGCAGACATTTCCCTGGAGGTTTGTTGTACTCCAGCGAGTGCGGAGAGTAAATTTAACAGTAAGCTCCCTAGGAGTTAGTGTGCAAGCAGCATGGGTGGCAATGCGAGTATTGCGAGCGTTCATAGACTTGTGTAATCACTTTACGTCAGGTGCTCATATGTTTGTATACCTCTCTAAATTTTACAAAAAAAACAGACAAGAATTTTAAAAATCATGGTTTATGTGATATTGATAAAATATATTTCGATATTTATCTATAATAAAATGTAAAGCGTCTCTGCCTATGCATGAAATATTAAAATATATATATCTATATCTGTGTCGTTATTTAATAACGAAAGCCACGGATATTCCGTATATTTCGTTATCAATTAAGGTCGTCATTGATAACGATCCATGGAATAAACGGGCATAGAGGCCCGGAATATCCGTGGCCTTTATTTCGTTATCATATAAGGTCGTTATTTGATAACGAAGGAGGGCTTGGAATATAAGGATATAGACCCTCTGAATATAAAGATGTAGAGACTTAGAATTCAGAGTATTTTTTTTTTCTAAAAATATTTCAGGCAAAGGGTATCTCCCTTTGCCTGAAATATTTTTAGAAAAAAAAATGGTTATTGGTATAGTTTTATTATGCAGTTTTGTTTTACAGTTATATTATAGAAATAAATCGACATGTCAAAGCATTGTGATATATTAATTTTATGACTGATATTGAGGTATTGGATATTAAGTTATACGAGTAGTAAATCTGTCGATTTTAAAATATTATTGATATAGAGTTTAAATACCTTGTGTATGGTCCAACCCAAAAAGTTGCATTTCCCAAAAAAATATTCTCGAATGGATTCTGTAAGTGTTGAATTTTAGAAGAATAGAATATTGATTTCTACATGAAATAGTAAAATTATACACATTCAATATCATACAGAATGCAATCTAAATAAGGTAATTTATTATTGGTGGCAAAGCTCTTTTTGAGTGCGATAATAATAAAAATGACTACATAAATATATAGATATAGCTAGACCTGATCAATATGTTTAATCTATCCAACACTGTGAAACTCTAAAAAAACTATGTACAATCAAGGAAAAAAGTATAAAATCCCTTCTATACCTGCAAATAAATACTAATTTCCCCGATTATATTGTACTAAATACCAATATACTTATTAAATATTTACAAATATATGAATATAGACGTTCTTCCATCGTAGATCCAGCCTTTATATGTCTACACTTAGTATATAGGTACTGTGAAAATATAATCTTAAATCAATATTTGTTTTTACCGCGTTAATTTTGAACATAGATATAGTTGGAACTACTGAGCAAAATAAATCCGTTCCAAACAGAAATATAAATTTTAGATTTTCTTGCTTTTATTTTGTGAAATAAATATGAATATATTCAAAACGTCAACGTAAAGTTTAAATATTCAAAATTTTGTACAAAATGGCTTAAAAATTTTGGACCAAACAAGTACAAAAAATTCCAGCCATTTAGTGCATCAACTAAACATAACGAAATAACCAAAATAACGTATGTAAATTTGATATATAAAATTAAGCAATGAACGTAATACTATGGATGTTCCAATAATTTTGCGAAAATGTAAATACGAATATATTATCCTAATCGCACACATAACACTAGTTACTAACTAACGCGTTTAGCGTTGATTTTCGTTGTGTGGAGTGAATTTCAAAACTCAAAACGATAAATTAATATTTTGTTCACATTCTCACGATATATCTACAATATAAATGCATAAATTGTATAAATCAACATTTTTGTTTAAATTTATACTTATTAGCCTAATTATTTTGATGTACTATTTTAGAATAAAAAGTTTTATTATTTATAATGTCTACGTAATAACATTATTTTTACAAATCTGTACAAATGTCTTGTTTTTTATTAATAATAACATAAGTTACATTGCATAGCAAATTGTAAACGTATATTAAAATTAAATTATTTAGTATACTATAAAAAACACAAATTACAGGCACAAAATAGAAAGTCAGAAAATAACGTTATAAATAATTTTATTGCATGATTTTTATATAATATTTTTAATCTTTATTACTATAAAAATAATAGATAAAAAGCAGTTACTAGCAGCTACTAGCTATTTATATTTTTTTAACAACTTTTCTGTTTTATGGCTGCAATGTAAATAATTTTTATAGTACCAAATTATTTATTTCCAATATGCACACGTTTACTTATGATGACTTACTATATCGCAAACCGTGCATAATATGTCTAATCGTAAAAGCCTAATTTAAATGCTCAAAGGGACCAAAAATTTGGCGAATTACAGGTTAAACCGTATTTAGCTCAACATATCGTTGCTGAACGAACATCACTATCTGAGAAACTCAGCTTAGACTTGTTTGTTAAACTGAACAGGGTTTAACCATAAAATGGACGGAAGCTACATCATCGCTACATTTACTACAATAACAAATCTACATTCAATTCCATTAATGAATAAGAATTTCAAAATGCTACTAAGGAGAGGTAGTTTTTTTTCTATTTGGTCACTAATCCAACATAATCGACCCATACGTGGGCACGGGCTCCTTTCATCTGATCAGAAAGTGGATTGTTTCATACTTAATAAACACCATTGCATCAATCAATAATTAAACTACTAATTCAAGATGAAAACATTTTTAGAATATAATGTCATACTTTATATAAATAAATATCTTTACAGTACAGCAAAATCATTTATAGTTTCCTAATATCTACATAATGATTCTAAATAAATGTTAAATAAAAAAATTAACAACTTTTGTTTTGTAAAATTGAACATATAAATAATACATATTTAATCAACTGTAACAATGACATAAAAATAAAACAATTTTTAGTTAAATTTATAACATAAATATAAAAGATAAACGTCGAAAGCGTTTCATAAAATTGACGCCAATGTTCCAATAAGTAGTATAAAATATCACATTACAAATTTAGGTAACATTTACAGAAAACAAATAATTATAATTAAAGAAGGTATAATAACGTAAAAACTAAAATAGCTGGTACAAACTAGTTACGTAATGACAAATCATTCCGATAGTTTCATCGTACCGATAGTTTAGGTATAGTGTTAAATCGTTATAACAAATAGTTTGAATTTGCTACTCCATTGCTGCGTAGGATACGCACGCAGAGACTACGGCCAATAGGTCATATGCCTAAACACGCATTCATACATAGCGTATTGGTGGGTTGTAGTAGATGGAATCACATAAATTTTTGTACAAAGCGAAGCGACGTCAACGTGCGTAGCGAGACCGTGCGCAGCAACGGCGAAGCGCCTTTACGTTTAATGTTTTCAAACGCTTCGATTGAATATGTTTCAAAATACGTATGTTTTCATTATTTATTGCACGTTAGATACTTTTACGTATATTTCTAAAGCGAGATGATTTTGACAAGCATGCGATGCATGACAATTTAATGTAACCTCGATTAAATGGCCTCGCACCCATTCGCTCCACGTTTTTGCCCCTTATTCTCCAATAGCGTCTATTCTTTTTCTCTTTCTTTATATTACTGTAACTATAATTTCAGTGGGCGAGAGCGTTCGTAAATACTACAAGGGTCAAGGTATACGGGAGCGATTGGGAGCGAGATCAATTAAAAGGGGTTTTTTTTAATTAAGTTCTAACAAATATAAATGCACTAAACTAAATCGCAATGTTTTTGTTTTTCGATATTGGTGAATCAATATATGTGTGTATATCTTCACGCCAGGTTCCTTGCGGGGTAGGCAGAGGGTACCGAGCGCCATAAGACGCGGTCCTTACACACTTCACTCGCTTCTCTAACATTCATAGCTCTTTTCATGCATGCTCGCCGATTCACCAATATATAGATTCTCGTTTTATTCATACATATACGTAAACATACCTTACTTTATATCGGAAATAGATTAACCGTAGAAATCCCAATAGCTAGATTGTTTTATTTATATCATCAGAACAATGAATATATAAAGCGGTATACCAACATAACTAAGGCTTAGGGTTCCGTATCCAAAGGGTACTAACGGAAACATATTACTAACGCTCCGCTGTGTGTCAACGGCTGTATTTATTGAATCGTGATAGACAGAAATGTTTTTTTACAAAGTGTGTATTACTTTCGCCGCTATGTCAATAAAGAATGAAAATTAAAAATTAAAGAGGCATCCAAACTATTAGGGCTGTATTTTTAGACGTTTTATTTGCATAGTGGTACGGAGGCGTCGGTGTGAGAGTGTAACTCACACTCGGCCGGCTTTTTTGTCATAATTATATATTATTACAAGGCGTATTACACGGGACAAAATACGTGACCGCTCGTTCCAACGCATCAATTGTAACTGCGAACGTCACTTAGAATCTTATAGCCGCTAGAGCTATACGTATGCGTAAGCGCACCGACAGTCGCGCGATGCCTGTGTGAGGTCCACGATTTTGGATGCGTCTTTAAAGTTATCCCACCTGCTCTATATATATATACATATATATCTGTGTAATAAAGCCCATGCCCAATCAAACATTAATTAATAATCTAATATTTCTTTGACGGCCATCTTCTACTGAACATATTGCCTTTGCAGGGGTCCAGTAGGATTCACTGCCTCTTTCAAACTGTTAGTTTAACCGCAGTTTACACAGTTTTGCGTATGCTTCACAGAAATGTATGAGCAGCGTTAAATCTTTATAGACAGGTTGTTACATACAACGGACGCAAATCGCGTGGACCCGACATTATTTTAACGTATATCCTACTAGAGCAAAGCCCGAGGAGCATTTGACCTTTTTTGAGTTGAAATGATCTCTTTCTACTACTTTAATAATATTTAATGTCCAGCCATCCATCATTTTTCATCCTGAGCATAATATACAAATAAATGCTGGTTTGCTTTTTTCTTTTTTGGCAGAATTAGTTAGGTCCCCGAGTTGTTTGAGTCTTTGCATTTTATCTACCTTTGTATTTAATCTACCTCTCTTCAATAAATGCTAAGTAAACCAATTCATTGATACGATGAAAACATTACAAATCCGTTTAAATATATTTATGTGGAATTCTAAATCTAGCTTCATGCCCGCATTCCACAATGCTTACTTAAATATGGCAGTCTCTGATCGTCTACTCTGTCATGCAACCGGCGTGAAAAGATGATGGGCGCCCAGAGCACTAATCATGGTCTTCGTTAACTTACTAACACATGGTTCACACTCTCTCATTTAAACAAACTAGATGACAAGTAAGATGGTCCTCCTATCTTGAAAATCTACTGGGCTCCACCTTTACCTGACCAGGTTACCTACTCTTGACGCTAATTCCAACGACAATCCAATTCCAATATAACAGTTCTGGGTATTATAAATATTAAATTTTAAAAAAATATTAAATATTAAGTTTCTCTAATTTAGTTAACCTGGGAGTAAATCACATGTGTAAACGAAAAACTATTTGAATCTCATTTGTTCAAAAAAAAAATTAAGATTTGGAGAGGCTTATATTTATATACCTACTCTTCCTTTTTATAATACTACAAAGGAATAAAATATTACATAATGTTAAATATCACATTAATGTTCCATTATATCGTTTTATCCGTGGATAAAACAAAACACTAGTCTTAGGTAAAAGTCGAGCAGACTGTGCTTACTTTTTCTATTTGCTGCATCTAGGAAGACACCTCACGAGTCAAGATTACCATATGTATAGTACATTTATCCGCGATCACTTCACCTGCTTTGAGAGACGAACGGGCACGTCACAAATTACCACTAGATGGTGATATAACTAAACTATATACACACATTTACATTACGAAGACGTCTTCATTTGAGGTCATCTTCTTCGTCCTCTACGTATAACAGGTCGTCCATTTTGGTCATAAATTTACTGTCTAACTGATCTTCTGCTGGCAGCGGCGAGTCCTGTAAACGAGATTATGAAGACTGTTGTAGAAGGTATGCTTGAATACATATATCTTTTTCTGTAATACTTACTATAATGTTTACGGCCTCTTTTACTAGTAGTAGCGTAATAGTCATTATTTCATTTCAAAAATTGTCTCCAACATTGAAGGAAGAGGCGAGGAAAGGGCAGCTTTTTTGACTTAAGTGTTAATAGTATAAAAGGAGTATCATTTGGTCAAGAATACAATATGAATTCTCCATTGAAAATTTGGCGCTGTTTGCCAACGGAATAACCAATCCGTAGAAAACACACAAAATTAATAATACATATGTACGTAAATGTACGCCTACGAAACTAACAGGTATTCGACACTGGTGAGTTTCTGCCACTATCCTGTTGACTAATCAAGTTGATATCGTCACTGTTTTTTATAAATTTTTCATTTCCTCTTTAGATTATGACTTTGTATATTTACCAATATCCATTTACCATATACACATTAATCGATATATTACAACAAATCGTTCTTGTTTTATTTTAAAATGTTTTTTTTGCATTACAAACTTGCAGTTGCTGTTAGGGCATTGACCTTGATGTGTATCGATATATGGGATGTATAAAATTTATTTTGCCTAATTATACGAAATAATATATAATACGAAAAGTTTAAAACAACTCCCCAACCCCCAAGAGATAGATAGATTTTACTACTTTTTTAAAAATTATATCAAAATTTATTTCATGATGATAATTTCTAGTTATTTAAAGGGAATTTACTAAGTGCCTCTTTAAGAAATAAGCACCATAATGTAAGATTACCCGGTTATAAATTTTCAATTTAAACTTGTAGTCAATATTTATAATCGTTGATGCACAAGGATCCTGTAAATATGCACAAAGTTTCTAAACTTTGTGCATATTTACAGGATCCCATATTGCAATTAAGAATTAATTGTTTTACTTAGTATTAACAACTGATTATAAATCATTAGAATATATACATCAAAAACTTTAATTGCCGGAGTGCCGCCCAAGTTGCCGACGTGTAGGACTCTAATTTGTGCGCAAAATATAGTGTGCGATGAGAACGGATACCGAATGCATAAAAAGAATGTTATGAATTTTTATTATTATTCAATAATGTCTATATATAGGTAATAAATATTTCAATCGAATTATTCTTAAATGTATATATTAACAAAGGATTGAATTTAAAAAAAATTACCGAACGTTTTTAGAAATTTTATTGTAAGCAAACATGTGTACACAAAAATAAAAGCCAGTGTCAAATTACGGTAACCATACATAGCAGGACAATCGACTATCATAATGTTATTTTATATATAAGTGTTACACTCAATGTGAAAGGTATATCAAGCGATGTCACAAGAATAGTAAAAAACACATGCAGAATCTCTAGAAAAAACATATATTAAACTTGTAACAAGGAAAATAAACCAGTCACTCATTAGTTTCATTAGCAATGAACCAGATTAATGTGCGTTAAGTACAGTCGGTACCCTAGCATACCTGGCCGCCTTTTGCATCTCTTTTACTAGGTTGTCTTACATTTATACACGTGTTAACGAAATTTCTTTCGTTTTAATAGAAGGCACTATCGTCATAGTAAAAACAAATAAGTAGGCCGACTCGAGCCCCGAGCGAACGATAATAGCCTAAACACGTAGGAATGTCGCTTATAGTTTATACAATCGTCAAAAATGCATAGTCTATTGTTTTGTATATAGAATATACAAAACAATTTTCCCCTGTAGGGGAATCATCAGGGATCAATAATACAAAGTTTTTTTTAATTATTTTTTGTACATAGACCACGAGCTGACTACAATGTTTTCATTACCTACGTCATGTTACCTGTTTAGTGATTTGAAAAATTACGGTTGAAATAGAATTAATTCAAACGTGGCTTTACTGAATCATGTATTTCTTCAAATAAAATTATATGATTATGAAATTGTATTGAAGTTATACTTCTTTAGGCGCGTTATGAAAAATTGATGAGTGAAATTTTCAAAAGTAACAGATTGAAGCTGCCCCCGCTAACCCGCTCATTAAATCACGAAAAATATGCTCAAAACTGCAGCCATATAACAATTCCCTGGAGGGTCGTTGTGTTCATGCCAGTGAGTGACGTTACTACCTCACTCACTCGCATGAACACAACAACCCTCCAGGAAATTGTTATTTGGCTGCAGTTACCTGTGAGGTGGTAACGTCACTCACTCGCATGAACACAACAACCCTCCAGGGATTTGTTATTTAATGATGCCAGAGAAGTATAACTTCTCACGCGCGTATATAAGTACACGCACCCATTTTTTTTTACACAACTGTTTTTTACTTTTTCATTTACTATACATCAAAATTATAATCTTTATATTCAGAAATTAAATATTTTTACAGTAGCCTAAAATGATAGGCATTAAAAGTATTTTTCTGTAGGAAATTTGTGATTTTTTAACAAAATTACACATTTGATACAGAAAAAAAAAATCTTATTACTTTTTAGCCATCTTTACGAATTTGTAGTTAAAGTAGGTAGGTAGGTACACGAACAAATTTTTAGGAGCGGGAGCGCAGCGGCGGTTCGTGTGTGGGCACGGGCGGTATTACGCACGGCGAAGCCACGAATGGCGTGGCGTGGCGCACCTTTAGCAGCGATAAATTTTGTCAGTATGTGCGTGCGACGACGCATACGTACGGGCGCACACACATACAAACCGCATTCGGTGCGTATGTATGAAGATATCCTACTTATTTGTTTTTACTATGCTATCATCAACTTGATAACAACATGCAGTTCAAACAAATATTCATAACTATACAGCTACATAGCAAACTAGTGATCTGCGAAAGGGGGAGACCAATATCTTAGGGAACGTACTGTACTTATGTTACCCGAATGTGGTATTATTTGAAAACATAATGGTGTACTTCCGTATATTTTGAGGTTTCTACGAAAAATTTTACCTTGCAAATTCGACAAACGACGTCAAGTTGGCAGAAATTATGCAAGTACATATTCAAAATTGTAATCATATGTTTTTCTCACAATCGGACAACGTAATTATAATATAACACAGACAGCACAAACATTAAACAAACAAAAGGTTAATGACATACCAAAGTTCATCGTTTAACTTCATGCAATGCAGGTACAATCATGCATATTTTTCATGCAGAATATATCCTTGATATTAATATTAGATGCTCTGATAGCATGATAATCTGATAGTAATGAAAAATCACTTCGGTACAAAGGTCTAAAATGTTAAAATGGTATTTGTTGATATTTCATTATTTGATATTTCTTAAGATGATGTAACCTTAAATAAATAGTAAATTGAACGTAAATTACATTTTGATATATTATTATTTTAATACTTTAGACCTTATGAAACAAAAGGGAAACAATCACAGATTCAGTCATTTAGATACCATGTTTGTACATAGTAATTTAGAACAATATTTGGCTACACAGCTAAAAAAAAATACTATACTTAGTATTTTTTTGTTTATATTATATTGTTTATCATTTGTTAAATTGTGTTAATTTTTTAGCAAAAATGACAAACATAATGAATTACTAATATCATATCAAAAGAAATTCTATTAAAATTACCCAAACGTACCCAAAAGCACATCACAAATAACACAATTTACAACAGACAACTACATTCAAATACTATGCATAATGATAAAACTTTAAAAACATTATTAAAAAGTATATAAATACAACCAGCATAGCTGTAAGTCAGTGATGTCCTCTCTAAACCTCTTAAATCCGTGCAAAATGTAAAACGATTATCGTAAAAAAAATGCAAATGTACACTTGACCTCATAAACGTGGAACTAAAACACGTGTTGGCCATTTAATATATATTTTAGCCAATATACAATAAATAAAAAAATGCCGTCAAATGCGAGTCCGACTCGCGCACTGAGGGATACGGATTACGAAAAAAATATTTTCGCATTTTTTTTGTTCCATGATTCTAGGACAACAGGAATTACTCTATATGTTTTGATTCCCTTGCGAGTGTCATAGTGCGCATAAGCGTAGCATAAACAGCCGTATCTTTCGATTGCGTTGTCTTAGAAGTTTGATTTTTGACTGCTCGAAGGGATTGCAGTCCCGAGTATTTGCTAATAATTTCAGCTTGATAGCTCCCTGCGAAAAAGAGTCTGGACAGACGGACAACAAGTGATCTTATAAGGGTTTCGTTTTTCGTTTTGACGTACGGAACTCTAAAAAACAAATGCTGGCTGAGGAATTTCCAGATGCCATTAACAAATAATGCTCCTTTACGTGACTCGTGACAGATTTAGCAAATCGCTGTTTGCTTCTTTGCTTAGGGATCAATATAAATAATAATGAAAACATTTCCGTAGTGATATACAGAGAATTCATCCTTACACATTGAAATCACATTGTAACATTTATTGTATTCATATCATTAAAAAATACGGCCAAGTGTACAGTATGCTAAATAATATAATTTAATATTTATGCTTTTTTACACCAGTACCATTTGTTGGATAAATAGCACATTGTGGCTAGAAATTGTATTTTATTCTATATTATTAAACATAGACTGCGAAAAGTAGATTTACGGTAAATAATCAAAATATTCGCAGAATCTTTACTTTGTTCTATCGCGTATGCAGTTGTTTATATGAAATCAGAATTTATTTTCACCGTAATGCTATAAATTACAATAAACGCATATGATATATTGCTC
This sequence comes from Pyralis farinalis, assembly GCA_947507595.1. Classification (NCBI taxonomy): domain Eukaryota; kingdom Metazoa; phylum Arthropoda; class Insecta; order Lepidoptera; family Pyralidae; genus Pyralis; species Pyralis farinalis. The sequence goes on along the minus strand of OX382258.1, from coordinate 7,923,857 downwards.
ATGCAACATGCATTTAATACGAATATAGTTAATAATATATAACTGTATGTAATATAAACAAAATATAAATAAGTATTTGATATAATTAGCCCATCATTATAGATTATATACTCATTATTGCTTTTGAGTCACATATAATATAGCCGATGAAATGTTTTCAAAAATAAACCATTATTATTTAAACCCACTATCTTACTATAACATTTTTTAATGTTCGTTAATTTGATTTCATATATTTTTGTGTTATCATGTTTTAAATATGTAACAGAGGAATTAAAAACATGCATGGCACAAATCAGTCTTACCTTTCGATATGAAATAGAAAATGTTAATACTTAAAAAAATAAGACATTAAAACAATCACAGAAACACATTTATAGAACTTGGCTCCTTTTTAACATATTTAGTATAAAAATATTTTATACAATTATATTGTATAAAATCGACGATAAAAAAACACACAACAAATTTGGCAATTAATGGCATTCTTATTTCTCGCGAGTTTTCACCTCAGAGCAAAATACATAATAATCACATGTTTAAAAAAAGGCAAGTTCTATAGTACTTTGGACAGACAATCACAGTACGAGATACACTGGAAAATTGACATTAAAGCTTGTGCATATGGGGATAAGGTATAAAATCGAGGACTATGTGTTAGAATCGTCGCATCGGAGTGAGGCTCCAGTACTTGTTCGGACGAGAAGTGTCCAGGCATTTGAACGGAGACTGCGAAATAAAAACCAGTTTAAATCATACGTCAATATTACCTCAATCTTGACAAATTTAGTCCAATTTTATATACTATCCAGTACAACACCATACTTCAGTCACTCAAGCTTGGCATGGCGCTTAACTCCCTAACTAAATCCCTAAATTACTAACTACGAATAAACCTTATTGTCTCATTGTCGCTTGTGGTGTTGCAAATCGCAGTCATCGCCTACCAGCGATGTAATTACGTATTTACGCTTCGTAGGGGTTATCTAAATTTGATCATAATGGCGGAGAGTTAGTTAATAAGGCAGCGACTTTTCGGTCCCTTCGTGCAGTTAAACTGATGTACTAGTCTTCTAGAACTGTTGTTACGCGAATCCTGTCAGCCGAAGTAATTTTGAACCGCTTGAATAACCTTTAAACTTAAAGATCAAGGTTACAACTCGGGTTACTGCAATCACGTCTAGGACTAGTCAAGGGAACACATGTTACAAATTATGACTTTAACATTTCAATAACATAACTTACAATTGCCTTTCTATTAATCGATAGAAGCAATGCAATGAATGAATGAAATAAAAAGCTATTGTTTATAATTTATTAAGTACACCTTAATTAATTATAAACAATAGTCATTTCTGAAGAAAAATAATATATAATAGGTTAGGTGACAGCGTTCCATATAATTGAAGCTAAAGAGCCTTTGTACATATTGTCACATTTGTCGACAAATTTCATAATGAAACATGACTTGGTATATAGTCTATATACAAAAAAGCAAACTTGAAATATGTACAACAGATCTTAAAATTAAAATTTTATTAATAAATATTTGTGAAGTGTGTAAGGACCGCGTGTTATGGCGCTCGGTTCTCTCTGCCTACCCCGCAAGGGACCTGGCGTGAAGATATACATACATACATACAAATATGAACCTCACATCACGCAGTTCGTATGTAATCACCAACACTCACAACAGCCAAGGAACTATTCCTTTGATCTTCTAGGGATATAAACCCTTTTCCTACAGATTTTAGACTATGCCATCAAGTGATACAGTGTAGAAATGATCGCTGGCTACATTAATGATCACCATTTTTATATAACTAAACAATACAACAACATTTTTATGTATCGATATTTTAATATTTATGAAAATCCAAATTTTTATATATCATTATTAGACATTTTTAAAGAACAATAAATGATGTAAATCACGCTCCTGAACTGCCTCACGCATGTAACGTTTGACTATTTGGTCCACTAAATAGTCAAAAGCAATGCAATTTCGAACTTTTTCAAAAATTTAATACATGGTCTAACAACATTAAACGCTTCTTTAACTTCCTTTACGTTCTTAATGCGATCGCATATGAATGACTGCGAACTATATACATAGACTAAAAAAAAAGTAAAACGAAATCTTTGAGAAATTAATAAGCTACAGATTTCATTTAAAAAAAATATGAGTTGTCTAAGTGTACGCGAGTGTACCCACTGGCACATAAATAATCTTTCAATTTTTACTCATCGACCAGTTAATACTTCGTAATTTTGACAGATTGCCACATTGTGTTAAGACATTTTTAAAGGTAGTCAGTTTTTACAATCGCTTTAACAATTTTATAAAAAAATAGCTTTTTCCTAAACTGCTTCGAATTTTGGAATGATTGCGAACCTGATGATATATTGATTTATTTCAACATGAAAATCATCCCCAAACATATTAAATCAAATGCCATGCTTCACCACACTGACAAACGTATAGACATGCACACAAACATGCAAATAAAAAGCAATCAATATGTTCCTGGTATCGCCTCTAAGGCGCTTTGCAAACGGAGGGGCGGGGCAGTCTTTTTGACCGCGAAGCAATAAACCGCCGGGCACCGGCGGCGCGGTCTTTTCCCCCTCTGTGTGCTTTGGTAGTATAGTTCTATTTATCTATTCCCTTTGTTCTACCGTTCGTGGCGAAATTGTTCGACCCGGCTCGCCCCTCCGTTTGTAAAGCACCTTAGCATCCATAAGCTGTCTTGCATATAAGGTGGGCCATAATGTTTATATGTTAGTGGTACAAAAATACATACCGGCGCCATCTGACGGGGAAATGGCGCGAGACATATGAGGAGCACAGTCATATTGTCACAGCCGAGACCACCAGTGGCACAGTTGGGCGCTAAGCAGCGTTGCATCAAAGCCTCGCAAACAGCCGCCGGATCCCATCCGCTTAAGAGTCTTATACGGCAGAATGAAATCACTTCCTGAGAAGAACAAGGTACACACAATATAAGAATATATTAGTTTAATACAATTTCTCACGACTGAAATCGTTGGAACATTACAATTATACAGACAGATTATTGACATGTACTAAGTTTTCTGTAGTACTATGACTTTTTATGCGTAATGTAGAAATAAAGTATTGTCTATTGTTCATTTGTCGATAGATCCAGGTGGCTCAGCATCGAGGCAACTGACTCTCTAGCGGAGAGGCCTATGTCCAGAAGTAGACGAATACATAAAGATAAAATAAGAACATGAAAATAAAAGTTATTATACTTATTATAGTAAAACTTATTATCGTTTTACGGATAGTATTGAAACTTCAGCATTTTATCTGACAACCCTTCCGGAGTGTTTTTCAGCAGAATTTCTTAAGCTGGGCTATCTAGAATTAAGAAAACTTTGAGACGGTTCTTACTTCTTCAAACTTCAAACTTAAGACTTGTACTTTATGGGCATAGACCTTTTGCCTGTACCGCTCTGGACTAAGGAACAAAAAACGGAAGCAAAAAAACGGATTTTGCTTTACTCGGTGTGACGACTTTTCAATTCGAATGAAAAGTTTACGTGCTATTGGGAAGGACCCCTGCTGTAGAGTTATTGCATCAGCAACCTGCTGTCTTTGTGTCACAAGTAATGATTCAAATCAAACGGCATATAAACCAATTTGCTAATATTATGACGCATGACTGTAATCAGATATCAATTTTTTGAAGCGCTGTTGTGCTCCTGAAAGTATTTATTTAAACCAATTATAAGCCGTTACCATTGGTACGTGAAATAGAACAATCTACAGTAATTTCATTATATAGCCTCACCTCATTTGACAGTACTTCCCATATGCCGTCGCACGCAATCACTATGAACTCCCAATCGTCATTCAACTGCCGCACTAGCACATCGGGATAAGCTGAAATTGAAAAATAAAATATTATGACATCGTAAAAATAACACACAACACAAAATACAATGGTTAAAATGATCCCTTATTCCAAGCGTTATCTAATTTCCTAACTTGAACATAATTTCTTGAACGTGTCGGTTTCCTCACGTTTTCCTTCATCACCAAGCAAGTGATAATTACAAATATGTACATTAAATCCAAAAACATCCAATTTAGTGGCACATGGCCTCACCAAGATTTGAATATGCTAATTCTTTATCCACTAGGCAGGCTATCACTGCTTCAATGGTAAAAATTAGCATTCGTGCCACATAATAACTCTCTGAAAGCACGTTAAGGCACCATGACGTCGCTTCCTTGTCCTTCCTTCCTGTCCATCTTCTACCTACCTAATGATCTATTTTTAACTTATTGTGTGTATTTTCTACACGTTTCATGTGCCGCTAGAGTCAAACTGACCATTAGTACTGACAACGCCCGGGTCATAAGAATCCGTATTTACTTACTACGAGTATATGTATTTTGTATGCTTGCACGTGCCCGCCAGCTTCTAATTGTTCAGTACCAGTGATCTCTATCTAATTCCTATACTATGCTAGGTAAGATAGCAAGCAATAAATGTAGGAAAAGTGTTTTTATTTACTTTCCCATACAGTCAATTGTTGCCCGAGGCGGAAAATGCATCTAGGTATAGATTAAATGATAAAATGCATACATTGACATTATATGATGACAAATTTCATGTACTTGACATAAATATATTTAATAATAAATATCATAATTTGACAGAAGATAAATTTTATCTTAGCAATTTTTATAAAAGACAAATAGCAGATTCGCTATCATATTGTTTTATGAAACCAGCCAAAAGTTTGGCTAACAACCCTGCTTCTTTTGAGCAGTTAGATAATTTGACATTGAGTAATGGTACCTTGGAAGGTATTCCAAATTCTTTAAATTAGGTTACAAGACAATAGAGTATTACTCTGGCAATGTAAATAGTAATAATAACAATATTAAAAATGGAACTAAAAGTAATAATAATACAATATCCCCATCAATTGTAAATTGTCAAGAATATAGAAAGAATAATAATTGTATCAACCTGGTGCACCAAAACATTCAGGGGATGATAGGAAAGGAGTTAGAATTGGAGTTGTTTATGAATTGTAACAATATTGATATTTTATGTCTAACTGAGCACTGGCTAAAACCCCATCAATTCATTTTCAGCTTCAATAACCACCAGGTTGCAAGCTCATTCATCAGAGATAACTGTATACATGGTGGCTCCTTAATATTATTAAATAAGTTGCTTAAATTTAAAGAAAGGTGTGACATTGTGAGCCTCTCTGTTGAGCGAGTTGTAGAGATTTCATGCATTGAATTGGAACGATTCATTGTTATGAACCTGTATAAACCTCCTAGCACGCCCTTTGAAACATTTTCAAATATCATGGAGGATGCCTTAAATAAATTATCTAATAGCCATAAAACTGTTATAATTTGTGGAGACTTTAATATAAATATCTTGGAGAAAAATACTGTTACCTACAACTTTTTAAATTTATTTAAATCATACAATTTGCATCATATTTTTACAGAGCCAACAAGAGTAACTGCTACAAGTGCTATATGTATTGATAACATATTTAGCACTGTAAAACCTTTGTATCAATCTATAATTAATAAAGTTCAGTCAGACCATTCAGGTCAGTTGGTTTCATTTCCAAATTCTTCAAAAATACAAAGAAAGCAAATAAATTATATACCATTTACTAAAAGCCGCTTAGAAAGATTTAAGTCTAATATAGCAGAAAAAATTGTATTGTTGCCCTGTCACGGTACTCCGGACCACTTGTACAGTACGTTATTTAGCTTAATTACTAGTGAATTTAATACAATCTTTACTCCAAAACAACTGTCTGTAAGTGACCATATGACATTCAGTGATTGGGCAACTCCTGGTATTTACAAAAGTCGGAATAAATTCTACGAACTTTATGAAGAAAGGACCTGTAATCACAATCCGACTTTTCAAGAACTTGTAAAAAATTATGCCAAAATATTTAAACGAGCCTGTTCCAATGCTAAGTGTATATATTTAAGAAATAAAATTAATGGTTCAACAAATATTATTAAATCTGTTTGGGATATGATAAATAATGAGACGGGTAGAGCGAAAGTACGTAGTCGAGACTTTCGGTTAAAGATAAATGATATAGATATCAAAAATGATGTAGAAATTGCGACTGAGTTTGAAAAATATTTTTCTAACATTCCTCTTATTACTACGAGAAATCTTATGTCTTCTTCTATATCTGCTGAACTGGTTCTCAAACAGAGCGTGGTAGAATGCGACACAATATTTGAATTTTCAGCTGTAAGCCCAAAAGATGTTTTGAACGCTTTTAAATCAATAAATATGAAAAACACTAAAGATCTGTGGGGTCTATCTGTCAAAACCATTTATTCTATTATTATTTCAATCGCTCCACATTTAGCTACAATTTTCAATTGTTGTGTGGCATCTGGTGTATTTCCTGACTTGATGAAACATAGTAAAATCATTCCATTATTTAAATCAGGTGATAGTTCGGACCCTTCGAATTTTCGACCTGTTTCCATACTGCCCATTCTCAGTAAAATTTTTGAAAAACTAATGCTTAGCCAGTTGCTCAGACATTTCAATACACATAATTTGCTTCATAGGAAACAGTTCGGATTTACGAGAGGTTGTTCAACTATAGACGCAGGGATTCATTTGCTTAAAAGTATATTCGCGGCATGGGAGAGTTCGCAAGATGCCTTGGGAATTTTCTGTGATCTGTCTAAAGCGTTTGACTGCGTGCACCATGACACTCTTGTCAGAAAATTACACCACTACGGTATCAGGAACAAGGCTCTCGAACTTCTGTCTTCTTATCTGGGCAATAGGATACAGAAGGTCGATGTTAATGGTAAAAGATCTTCGGGGTCCCCTGTAGTTATGGGAGTCCCACAGGGGTCAATTCTAGGTCCATTCTTATTTTTAGTATATATAAATGACTTACCTTATTATGTAAGGGATAAACATGAGATTGTATTGTTTGCGGATGATACCTCTTTGACATTCAAAATTAATAGACGGTTAGGTAATTATGACGAAGTTAACGATGCTCTCTCTAAAGTTATTCATTGGTTTAGTGTTAATAATCTGCTTTTAAATGATAAAAAGACTAAAGTAATTAAGTTCTCAACACCTAATGTAAGACAGGTGGCTACCAATATACATGTTAATGGAACTAATTTAGCCCCTGTGGAGACAACTGTGTTCTTGGGTATAACAATTGACTCCAGACTACAATGGGGCCCACAAATTGAAAAATTATCAGGAAAACTAAGTTCTGCAGCCTATGCAGTGAAAACTATTAGACGGCTCACTGATGTTGATACGGCTAGAATAGTTTATTTCAGCTACTTTCATAGTATTATGTCATACGGAATTCTTCTTTGGGGTAACTCCGCGGACATTAACACCATCTTTTTATTGCAAAAGAGAGCCATAAGAGCTATCTACAAACTTGGTCCCCGGGAGAGCCTTAGAGAAAAATTCAAAGAAATTAATATTCTAACAGTCGCATCGCAATATATCTATGAAAATCTTTTGTATGTCCATAAAAACATAGACTCATTTTGTAAAAAGAGTGATAATCATAGTATAAATACTAGATATAAGCATAATCTTGTGTTACATGCAAGCCGTCTCCACAAAATAAGTAATTCTTTTATGGGGCAATGTATACAGTTCTATAACAAACTTCCCAGCAATATAAGAGAATTGTCAATTAACAAATTTAAAACTACTATAAAAGCCAAATTGTGTAGCAGGGCATATTATAAAGTATCTGACTATATTAATGATAAAAATGCCTGGGAGTGAGTCGATCCAATTATAATGTAATTAATAAAATATGTAAATTTGTTTGGATACCAAAAGAGGGATGCCTAAGTTTTTTGGCAGTATTTTTATCAGTGCTCACCTAGTCATAAACTGCACGGTAGGGAAAAAAATTGTGACGATTCCAAACAAATGTAGCCATTTTTACGGAATAAAAAGATTTTGACTTTGACTTAAGCAATCCACTAGGTGATGCCCAGTTCATAAGAGCCATCAGCTCAAAAGTATTTTTTTACTTATTGTGTGTATTTTTTACGCTTCGCATGTATACTATTCATTACTACTGATCTCTATCTCCATCTCAAACGATGCTAGGAACGATAGGCCCTACCTACCGCCATTCGAACCTGTGACTAGTGCAGTGTTAAACTGCCCTTTGTTAGCGACGCGACCATCAGAGACAACTACTCCTTACCTGTCACGATCTGCTCTTGCGGGGACAGACGGTAGTTCCGCTTGAAGACGTAGTCTCCGAGCGCCCTGGAGAGTGCCAGGTTACCGTTGACCCGGTTCAGTTGCACCCAGCCTCCCCCAGCCGTGATCCTGCGAAGCTCCTCCTCATTGTTGGGCTTGTGGTCATACGACAGCACCTCCACCTGACATAACATAACATATCTACATCCATAACTAAAAATAGAATTCTTGAAAGAGTATCAAATAATAATAATAATAATAATCCTTTATTTACCATCACAATGACACAAGCAATTTTAAGATAATTTCAGTTACTTTGTTTAGTTGTATAGCGATCTTACGTCATTGCGAGGGGGCGGAACCCGTACTAGGATACCCTGTGTTACAGTATTCCGGCCCTCCGCACTCGGCACCCCAAGAAGTGCGAACATTGTGCTCAGTTTCACTGTTAATACTTAAGCAAAGATTAACATAATTAAAATGAAAATATAAAAACAATTTATGAGGTATACAGTTAATATTCTAACTACAGCGTATATGTGTGTATTCGTATGATGCGTGTATAATAAATTGTTGTGTGTTCAAGAGTGGGTGAAAGTATATATATCAGTGCGTATCATATGATTGAATGAAAGTTTGTTATTTTATTTATTAAGTTATTCATTATTGTATTACTATCAATAAGCTTTCAGTTTCTTTGTAAGATTTACCTAATAGAAAATTAGTCACTTTAAGTTTACATCTATAGCGTGTTTCCGAATAAATATTGACTAAGCGGTTTATTTTATTATATAGGTAGGGACCTAAAAAAGTTTGATGTCTCTTAGCGAATGGGGATGATGGTGGCACTAGTTTTATGCGCACGGCTGTACTTCTCTAGTTGAAGATTATGGCAGGGTCGTATGGAGTGTTGGCGTGGCAATGTAATTCGTTCAATATGAACAGTTGGCGGACGGTGAGTACCTTTACATCATGGAAAATTTGTAAGGTTGGGTGGGTATATGCGCGGTTTGGATAACATTACTTTTAATACAGCCCTTTGAGCTCTTTCAGTTTGCAGAATATAATTTTTGTGAGCACCACCCCACGATATTATGCAGTAGGTAATAATGGATTATAGATGTAAATACTAAAAAACGTTCTCACAGATTTAAAAAAAATTAAGACGGTTTAGTGCGTACATGAGTCTCAGATGATTTCTTGACTTATGCATTTTAATATATTTTATAGAAATTAACCGGATGTAATACTAGAAAAAACTAAATTTACAAAAAAATATATATATTTCGATTTTGCGATATGTATTACGATAGTATTGAACGTTTAAAAATATGTGAAAAAAGTAATTTTAATCTTTATTATTTTATGTGAATAAAATTGAGATGATATAACTCAATACACTCCTGGATTGAAGATCTGGTTTACCGGAGTAGGATAATATTAACCGGGCATAAATAGCAGCACGATTAAAGATGTACCTCTTCATTACAAAAGACCGTAACAATTTCCGGGAGGGTTGTGTTGGTGCGAGAAAGTGACGTCACCAGGAAGCTCTTCAGGATTCGATGTGCTCATTCAGGGGTGACAACGTATGACAGACATTCTTTGCATTGCATTCTACAAACAATTTGTATGCAAAGAAAGTTCAGATTAAAGAGCACATGTAATAGAGATATTGTGGGTTCGTTTAACTAGCTCGTAACATTTTTATCAGGAACCCCAAACATTTCCAGTAGAAAAGGTAGCGCCGATGTTGACTCTTGATAACGTTACAATTATTTTGTGATGGATGCACCATAGACAGTCAGATAAAAAAATACAAAAATCCTTATTTCTGTGTTGATATAGAGTCTGGCTACGTCACTATTAAACTAAACCGTCAATAAACTTAATTTTGCTTTAATATTATATTCATAAAATACTATACTTAGTCATATTAACAATAATACATGGAATGCTCACCCCACCCCTAACGCAGGCTATAGCCCTGGAGTCTCCCACGTTGGCACAGTACAGCATGTTCTCCTTGACGAGCACCACGACAGCCGTGCTACCAGCCACTTTCTCCTGGAGCATGTCTTCCTCCAACATCGCCTGGTCCATGTCGAGGAAACCCTGAAGGTATGGGAAAAATAGGAATTAACATTCTCGGGGTGTGTTCGGAAGATTCCATGAGCTGGCCCGGTGGGGGATTGTTTGGCAATGCTACGTTAACACCAAGGCTGGTGAGTTCGATTCCCACACAGGACAAACATTTGCGTGCATGAACAATGGTTAAAATAATCACTTATTATTCCCAGCGTTATCCAATTTCCCAATTTGAATATAATTTCTTGTACGTGTCGGTTTCCTCCATCACCAAGCAATGTCTGTTTGCCTTGGTCTATGTGTTTTAAGAGAAGTAGAGTGCATCAAAACAGTGCCACTGGGAAAGTACCTCCACCTCAAAGAAAACTGCAGCCAAATAACTTTGTGGAGGGTTGTTCTGTTCCTGCTAGTGAATGAGGTTACGAGTAAGCTCGTAAAGAGTTGCTGTGTTAGCACCTGGGGCAGTAACGTGCAATCGATATTTCCTGTGTTGCAATGTTTCATAAACTAAAAGTACAACTTTACATGACTGGTATGCTTGCGGCCAACCGACGTTGTATATAAAAAACTAGCGAACCGCCCCAGCTTTCAGCAATGAAATGAAATCATTTGAATGTTTAATTAATATTAATTATTTTCTGTTTTTTGTAATCAGTGTAGGTGCGGTAGTAGCGGTGTATATGTAGTGTGACCTTTACGACCGCTAAAATCAACATTAGCTGATGTTGGTGTACTTACCGATATGCCAACAAAGCTCTTGAAGCTTGATCGACTATGAGAAATACTCAGACGCAGACCAAAATATCTACATCACCTCGCAGAAGGTTTTCTGTGAGGTGATGGAGATATTTTGGTGCCAATACCTACTCCTAGAGAGTCGTTGGCATAACACACATAAGGTCAACTTCTGAAGTAATTGGAAGCGATGATATTCTAATCAGTATTTAATCCAATCAGCAATCATTACTTATCTTTATTTTGCTGTTTGAAAAGCTGTTCTTATTCAGCAACACAATCACAATATTTGTATGTCTATGTATAACTTCACGCCAAATCCCTTGCGGGGTAGGCAGAGAGAAGCGAGCGCTACATGACTCGATCCTCACATACCTCACTCGTTTCTTTAACATTAATTGCTCTTCTCATGCACGCTCGCCGGTTTCTAAGGCTCCTGACACCACCTTCTGATAAAACATGACCAATTCGGTCCTGGTAAGTTGAATCTTGCCTAACCTCGACTCCTTCATCACACCATTTTCGCATTGTACATTTGTTTCGTCATTCTTTCATCCTGCATAATTTCTACACACCCAGACCAACGGAGCATTTTTTTCTTATCTCAACACCGACACTCTCTTTCATCCAAACTGTTCTCAGATGACCTTTCATACATGTTGCAATTGATTTTTCTATATATAGATTCCATCCGCCTTGATGAATGATTGATTGCGTTCTTCCGTATTAATGCATTTTCTACCTACCACGTGTTATTGAACGTGTTTTATCAGAAGGTGATGTCAGGCGCCTTCGCAACCGGCGAGAGTGCATAAGAGAAGGAATGAGTGTTGAAGAAGCGAGCAAGCTTTGTAAATATCTGGTCATATGGCGCTCGGTACTCTCTGCCTACCCCGCAAAGAATTTGGCGTGAAGTTATAGATAGATGAAATTTAACCGCACCCAAATCTAACTGTATGTTGCTAAGTCATAGCATGCTATATTGCTAGTCATAGCATACTATGTTGCTATTTATGGCACGCCATAAGATGCTAGTTTTTATTTTAGAAAAAAATAGGGATCCGCGGGAAAACATAAGACCCGTGAAATTGTAAATTCCAATTCCACGTTGTCGAAGTTACGGTGGAGTAAATACATATTATATACTTTTCTTAAAAAAAATATTTACATCAACATCAATTGGGCCATATGCTTATTAAAAATTAAGCGGATGGACAAGATGGTAGAGAAAGGTGAGGTAGGACGCATAAGGGAAGTACCTGCACATCACAGAAAACCGCAGCCAAAGCCAAAGCAGGGTTGTTGTGTTCCTGCGTGTGAGGTCACCAGTAAGATCCCAAGGAGTTGTTGTGTAAGCAGTAGAGGAGGCATCGCGCGAGTGATATTTAATATATTACAAGCGTTAATAGGCTACGGTACCCGCTTTACATCAGGTGGGCCGTATGCTCATATACCTCCCGACGTAGTATAAAAAAAAGATGATTAAGCCACAGGCATCACAATTTGAAGTTTTTACATCGCAAGACTATAACTAAATGTATCTCCTTTCATATTTTCTTTCAAGCCCATAAACATTTAAATACATTGCCTCGTCCTTGTCTCTGTGCCACCATTACAATAAAAATGTACTTTGAACTTGACTTGCATTATGCATATTATTATACCATTTCCGACATGCAATGTCAGGTTTTTTGCAGCAAGGTCACAATCAGTATTAACAGATATTACATCACGCTAATATTACGTGTAATAAATATTATACACCTATCTTTACAGTCGAAGCCAACGTCAACTGCACATGGTGAACCTTGCCGATAAGCAAATCTGACGAGCTCGGTGGCTCAGTGTCACGGGTGTCACGGTTGCCACTTTGGCACCAACGCTCGCGGGTTAGATTCCCACACAAGGCAAACATTTGTGTGCATGAACACGTCTGTTTGCCTTGGTCTGGATGTTTTAAGAGAAGTAGGGCGCATCAAAGCAGCCCGTCTGGGGAAGTACCTCCGCCTCACTGAAAACCGTAGCCAAATAACAACTCCCTAAAGTTAAGTAAAGTTGTGTTCTTGCGTGTGAGTGAGGTCACCAGTAAGCTCACAAGGAGTTGCTGTGTAAGCAGCAGAGGAGGCATCGCGCGAGTGATACTTAATGTATCGCAAGCGTTAATAGGCTACAGTACCCGCTTTACATCAGGTGGGCCGTATGCTTGTATACCTCCCGACGTAATATAATAAAAAGCAAATGGCAATTACAATAATCCTATTTATAGTAATAATATGAAGTGGAAGTTTCGTTTGTACACGCTAATCTCTGAAACTACCAGTCCAGGATTTGAAAAAATACTGGATTTGATATCCCAATTCTTGAGGAAGGTTTATAGGCTATTTGATACTATACGACCCTTAGAAGCTGAAGAAAAAGAAAGTAGAAAAGGCAGTTTTCGCTGGATACCGGGAGATGTAAGGACCGCGTCTTATGGCGCTCGGATCTCTCTGCCTACCCCACAAGGGACCTGGCGTGAAGATATACATACATACCGGCATACGCGCGGACGAAGTTGCAGCTTGCTAATATTATAAACGTGAACTGTTATGAAGATATACGAATGTTTCGCAATCATTAATACAAACATGGCCTGAAGGAATTTGGAAGAAATTTAGCACACAAATAGAATAGATATGTTCTGGATTAACAGCTACTGTTCATATCGAAAATATTAAGGGTTCCTATATACTTGAAAAGCCAAATGCAGTGAGTACGGACCTCACGTTACAGAAGACCATAGTTAAACTGGTCTATTTCAGAATTTTTTTTTGATTTATTTAAAAAATGTATATCATTGTTAATGCTGTAAAAAATACCTTGCCCACGGCAGGGGTGTAAGTTACAAAAAAAAAACTGGTCTATTTAAGAGTATGAAATCCATAGTAATTAATTATTTGCGCTACTTCCCGGCAGATGTCTGATGATGCCGATAGGTGAGTACAGAAAAAGAGGCTTTAAATCACATATATACGACTAACAGCTGTCTGTCAATATATTCTCGCGGGGTTTTTCTTTCTCCGCTATTCACGAGTAACATTTTTCTTATATTGGAATTTTTACATTTCAGTATAAAATTACTTTAATGCGACAATTTTGATATTATTTTGTAACATAAGTGAACTTATACAGTAATAAAAACTCAAGATAACACGTTTATGCTCTTTTTGGAAGATGTAAAACGTCCATTAAGGTAATCTTGTAAAATTCGCTATCCTTTTGCGGATGGTAGGTAATTAAACGTCAGGATTATGGCTGGGAAACCCATCCCGAGTAACATTTCAGCAGAGTTCCTTAAGCTGGGGCATGTAGAATTAAGAAGATTTCCAAACGATTCTAAACTGAAGACTGTATAGGTAAGTCGCCTAGATACAGCGGCAAGATTTGCGTCACTCTGCTTCTCCACTATGGCTATGGCCTCCGATGAAGCCTTCCCGACTAAAGACAGTTCATAGGGGGTGTTTAGTCAGCAAGAGTCTGACATAAATCGTACAGCCGTCCGTAGTAGTACTACTCAAGATAGTTCACCACCCTCCTCCCCAAGGCTCCCGAAGGGTGCCCAATCAGAAGAAGAAATGACTAATGCTCGATTTTAGAGCCGTAGTCCTTCTTTTATGGAACGTTGTTTACATAAAGTGTAAAACCATCAAAAAATAAAGCTGCTAAGATTCCTTTCTAAAAAAAAGCTTTCTCGCGGCCATGTTACTCGATGATATAATTCAAACAGGTTACAAAATTTTATGACATACCTGTTTTAATGCCTCCTCGATATTCCCAAGGTGGTACTCCGGTCTGGCTGTTATGAATTTGTGCAAATGTTTCCCTGCATACTCTGCTATGTTTGCTCCTAAAAACAATGGCGTGAATGTTAGATTTAATACGCTCTCTTCCAAATCATTCAAAAATATATATTTGTACTACCTATGTTGCATTAAATACAAAGCTAATGTGTATTAAGAATGTATGGATCCAGTAAAGTTATTTCTTTCTTTCTGATTAACGGTGATAGCCTGATCTTTCCATATAATAAAAAAACATAAGTATAATAAAAAATAATGTAAATTAATAACAGACCCTTTTCTTCTTCGGGATTTTAATATACATGATTACAACTTTTATTGATAATTAATTATCCAAGCGCAGCCGATAAATAATTATCCACGTCTCTTACGTAAAAAAAAAACTTTGTTCGCATAATATTATATTCCTAAAATATTAAGTTCACAAAATTTTACATTGACTAAACAATGTAAGTACAATCCAACACAAAAACAAATTAGTCACAAGGAAAAAAGCAAAAATAAAATTACATAATATTCGTAACGTATTATTCGCAAAATGGGATATAAAAGCAAATAAAAATAACTTAAACTAGGTATCATAGGTACGTCACGAAATAATTGAAATCTCAGTCTGCGTATTGTGCATGAACGCATCAGGTAAAACTAGAATACTATTGGCGAACTGTTGACCATACATCAGATAGAACGTCCTAAATAAAAAATAAGACATCACATCCATTTAACAAATATACCTACTATCATTTTTATCCTTAATCCTAACGAAAGCAATTTTGTGTAATTATTTACAAACGTAATATTGTGTCATCCGAACAAAGAAAAAAATGTAGTTTGAAAACGTGATGTTATTTGTCGTTCGACAGGCAAGAAGACAGATTATCAAATTTGATATATACAGTCCGGACATAAGTTCTGTTACAAATGAATATGATTTTTTTTTATGAAGTAATGTAATCTCAATAAAACTTATGTGCACTTTGTATATTTATAGAAATCTCAGCAAAAAAACAAAAATAAAAATTATTCTATTCGAAATAGCCACCTTTGGTTTTGATACAGGCCTTTAATCTGTCTGGCCACGATTCTATGGATTTACGCACTGTTTCCATGGGTAATTTAGCCAGCCATGCTTGCTTCAAAGATTTCTTAAGAGACACAATGTCTGTGTGTCGTTTCGAACAGGCCATGCATGCCTCTAAAACTGACCATAATTTGTAGTCTAAGGGGTTCAGATCTGGGCTAGACGAGGGCCAGTCTTCAGCTCTTATAAAGTCCGGAATGTTGGTTTCGAGCCGAGCTTGGGTAGTTCGTTCCTTGTGATCAGGTGCAGAGTCCTGCTGGAAAATTCGGTATATTTTTAAAAAGTGTATTGCTGAGAGGTTTCACAACACGATCCAACATAGTCTCTTGATACACTTTGGCTGAAGTCTTCACACCTTTTTCACAAAAATGAAGCTTTGGACTCCTTGATAAGGCAAGCACCCCCAACCTAACCATTACAGATGCAGGATTATGACCACGTTGTACCTTTCCGATCGCTTGAGCGGTTTCTTCACAATTATGCGCGTGTACTTTGTCATTTTCCTTGTAATGCACTTCAATCGTGAAAATTTTGTCATCAGTAAAGAGAATATTTCTGTGCCTTTCACCTGCGTATCGGGACAGAAGGAGTTTTGGTTGATCCACGCTATTCAACTGTAGGGATTGATTTAGGGCATGTCTTGTATATCGACGATAAGCGCCGAGCTTCAAGTCTTGTTTTATTATACGCGACAGAGTCCTAGCGGCAATCTTAATTTCTCGCGATAAGATTTTTTATTTCATTTTTATTTCATAATTCAGTAGTGTTGGATAAGACTCGAGTTCTTTCAGTCATAAATTAGGAACTGGACTCGATTTTTGGAGACTGGGCTCGTAAATGATAGCGCAAGCCTTTTTGTCAGTGACGTTTTGAAGAGCTCGGTGGCTTAGTCGTGAATGACGCGACTTTAACACCAACGCTCGTGGGTTCGATTCTCACACAAGAAAAACATTTGTGTGCACGAACATGTCTGTTTGTCTTGGTCTGGATGTTTTAAGAGAGGTAGGGCGCATCAAAGCAGCCCGTCTGGGGAAGTACCTCCACCTCACAGAAAACCGTAGCCAAATAATAAATCCCTAGAGGGTTGTTGTATTCCTGAATGTGAGTGAAGTCACCAGTAAGCTAGTAAGGAGTTGCTGCGTAATCAGCAGAGGAGGCATCGCGCGAGTGATACTTAATTTGTTACAAGCGTTAATAGGCTACGGTAACCGCTTTACATCAGTTGGGCCGTATGCTTGAATGCCTCCCGACGTTGTATAAAAACAAAATGACAAGACTCACGAGTCCTCACAATGACTGGATAACTCGAGTCTTTTAAAATAATATATTTAAAGACTTTTAATACTCGAGTTCATTGCTAGTTCGGAAGACTTTTTTAAAAAAGTGAGTTCAATGTGAGTCGACACAATGTACTCGTCTCACAGGAAAGGCAAGTAATTGTAGTGGAATTTGTAGAATTAATAAGGAGATACCAGATGAAAATTTAGAACCATTTACGAAAAGTCTTAAATTTGACGCTAATTTATATACTCCTTACAAATCATTCGATAATTAAAAATATGGACAAATGAAGTGTTTTTATTTTCATAGATTAGATTTTCCTAGATTTTAACATAGTAATCTGTTACCCCGCGTAATACTCCCGGGAGCATATGACAAATAAAAACCCCCAAAAAAAAATGTGTCTGGGACGTGTGGCTTGATAGCTGAAGAATATGTCGATTGAAAAATATTTGATAATGAATAATTTGTCAAAAACGACAAAAAGATAAGTCTTTTTGAAGTACTCAAATTATTCAATAAGAGCTTCACAATAAAAACTCAGTTCTATGAGTAGAGTCTTTTTGCATTAGGATTTTACGAAAGGACTCAAGATTAAGAACTCGGGAGCTTATTTTAGTCGGAGTCTTGTGAGCTCTGCCAAAATGAGTCCAGTCCCTAAATTAGAACTCTAGTCCTGTCCTTCACTAGCTTTCGGCAAATTCTGGCTTTAACAGCATTGACAACCATTGTAGTTCGAAGACGAAGAAGTTATACCTGTTTATTGTACCTATTTATCAAAGAAATTATACCTATTTATGGTACCTATTTATCAAACAACATATCTACATACCACCATGTCCATCATACACCGCAAAGAAGGCTGTTCCTGGGTCATCTGGCAGAGACAAGATGTGAGTATGGGAGTCATCCATAGACACACGCCAGCCCTGCATGCAAGACGAACCGACGAGGTAGCGTGTGTCTTGGCATGTTGATGACTGCTTCTCCGTCACCGGCTCTGAGAGGGTCTGCCCCATCACTCTGCAAGTAATGAGGTAAATATACTTTTGAAATAATCCAAAAATTAAAAAATCGGCCAAGTGCGAGTCGGACTCGCGCACGAAGGGTTCAGTACCATAATCTATAAAAACAGCAAAAAAATCACGTTTGTTGTATGAGAGCCCCCCTTAAATATTTATTTTAATCTATTTTTTAGTATTTGTTGTTATAGCGGCAACAGAAATACATCATCTGTGAAAATTTCAACTGTCTAACTATCACGGTTCAAGAGATACAGCCTGGTGACGGACGGACGGACGGACAGCGGAGCCTAAGTAATAGGTTTCCGTTTTACCCTTTGGGTACGGAACCCTAAAAATGGGCATCAACTGAAGCAAGGTTTGGTGTCCGAGTTTCCAGTTGTATCTCTGGTAAATTTGATGCGGTCGTCCCTCGTGTGGTGTTTGTTCACATGCCACACGAGTAAAGCAGGAGTAGACAAGAGAGGTAGACTTCGCCTCGCGGAAAACCGCAGCCAATTAACAACCCCCTAGACGGTTGTTGTGTTCCTGCGTTCGAGTGAGGTCGCCAGTAACCTCTTAAGGAGTTGCTGTGTTAGCAGCAGAGGTGGCATCGCGCTAGTAATGCTTAATGTATTGCAAGCGTTTATAGGCTATGGTAACCGCTTTACGTCAAGGTGACCGTATGCCTCCCAACGTTATAAAAAAAAGGGGGTACTTTAGACCACACGACTGAAGTAAAACTTCTTTAGCTCCATAGTGTGATACAGACAATAGGCCTGCACTGTGTCTTACATATACGAAACTTAACTCACTATAAGAGAAAGAAAATGTGTGCTCGCACCTCTCTCTCTCTTGCCCCTACAGTAATATACGAAACGTAACTCTCTCTCTTTCTATCTTCACTAATATCTCCCTCTCAACTTCCGGTAACCCGATCACACTTTTCGTAACGCTCTCATCGCGCATTCACCAGCTTACTCCCCGAGTCAAGCGTGCGTAAAGAAGTTTTACTTCAAAATTATATGTAAAACTATAAATTTAAGGTACCATATACTATTTTGTTTTGTTTAAACTCATGTAAGTACCAATGTCTGTTTTACGCACAGCAGTGTTATATTTCAAACAGGTATCTGAGGAAGACCAGCGCCGCGGTTTCAGACGACCCCATGGCTTATGCTGAGTAGATGCCTATTTGTTGTCTTACATATTATTTACTTGCTTTAGGTTTTAAATGTTAGTGATTGATTACATGTGAGGCAACAAATAAACCATTTCCTTTCTTTATTTCTTTTCTTTCAAAAAGATAAAGTAATTGTCAACTATAGAGAACTTAACAATGCCAGCATAGGTATTTTGACCTAGTTCACGTTTGGGTTAGGGTTTAGCTACCTCCACTTCAATAAGACACATACACGATTGTCATACAAAATCCACTTTTCATCATACTTCTACACATTTATGCGGCTATTCAACGAGGAACGAGCAAGCTTCGACGATAATTTATATTTTAAATTGTTCGTACTGTACTGCCTTTACGGATAATTAACGACTACCATTTTGTCACTTGCAAAGAAGGCTGCAAATACCGCTGTGGATGTTAGAAAGCAATTATGGGGTATAAGTGACTCATAGTCATAGCCAACCCCCACCTGCACGTGATAGACCCTGCCGATTTAACAAACGAGGCTGAGGCAAAAGAAAGG
The DNA here is from genome assembly GCA_947507595.1 of Pyralis farinalis. Taxonomy (NCBI): domain Eukaryota; kingdom Metazoa; phylum Arthropoda; class Insecta; order Lepidoptera; family Pyralidae; genus Pyralis; species Pyralis farinalis. The sequence continues at coordinate 7,903,868 of OX382258.1, read as the reverse complement.
TAGAGCACAGCACCTAACAGAAGAATGTAGTCGAATAGCCAGCTCTCTAGAGGGCCGTTGTGTTCCTGCGAGTTGGTAGGGTTACCAGTAACCTCTTGAGAACTTGCTGTGGTAACAGCGGGGAAGGCGACGAACGGTCTTTTTATACCACTAAGTTGGCAAATAAACATACGGCCTGTCTGATGGTAATCACTTACCGTAACCTATGGACATTTGCAACACCAGGAATCTCACTCTTGCGTTGCCGATCAACATTGATACGACTAGTGTTGCAAGCGTTTGTAAGCTATCTACAATACCTACTTATCATCAGATGGGTCATACGTTTATTGCCTCCCGGCATTGTATAAAAGTATCATTTTAACTATAATCAAAGAAACAACATTCTCAAAAAAAAACGTAAGAAAACTGACATTATAACTACTACGTAGTCCATATAAAGTTAAATATTACTTACACCAAAGGAATCTTCATGTATACATGCAATAAAACGCTATCTAAATCTCTTTGAGCTAAATGCAACCACACTTTTCATTTCGTTGGAACAGTAACAAACAGTTTGCGTAGGTTATTCATAATTGTATTTGTACATTGTGACGCTACACATCATTCATACACCATTCTATACCATGCCATTTTGTCATAATACTTGCTTGTTCAGATGGCACACACCGAATTCAATAAGTAAATCGTATACCTTAATCCGTGTAGTACGGCTGGGGGCAGGTCACGGTTTATATACGAAGTACGTTTGTAACTCTTATTGCGTGCATAAGAACAGTATAATGGTCAAAGTATTAGGACGAGCTCGGCGGCGCAGTGGCGCAGAGAAACGCGCTGTTACGCTACTTTGAGACCAACGCTCGTGGATTCGATTCCCACACAGGTCAAACATTTGTGTGCATAAACATGTCTGTTTGTCTTGGTCTGGGTATTTTCTATGTATAATAAGTATGTATTTACAAAAAAATATATTTACGTATGTTTATCAGTTGTCTAGTACCCATAACACAAGCTTCGCTTACTTTGGGGCTAGGTAGCCCTGTGTAATTTGTTCGACAATATTTATTTATTACGCTTGACGTGCACTTAACTGTGCTGTATTATTACCATTATAGTAAATATTTTATATAGTTACTATAATTGTAATAATACAGCACAGTAGTCGTAGTATATTTTATAGTAGTGAATATTTTATATAGTTCTAAAGTATTGTACGAGGGTCATTTGAAAAGTTCTTAACCTAACATGGTTAAAGTCATTGGTTTTTTTTATAACTACCCTCATTTTGTAGTTACATTATTGAGCAACAAGTATGCACAGTTTAGTTTATTCACAGTAACTCATTGTTGGTTTACTTACACGTGATACCGTAAGTCAAGTCAGAGCTATTTTTGAAAATGGATAAAATTGAACATCGTGCAGTGATTAATACCTGAATTTGAAAGGTTTAACTCCAAAAGCTATACATGAAGACATGTCTGCTACTTTGGGTGAGTCCGCTCCTTCGTATGCGACTGTTAAAAACTGGGTGGCAGAGTTTAAACGTGGTCGTGAGACCATTCAAGATGAGCCCCGTAGTGGTCGGCCTTCGACTGTAGGCATCTCATCTGAGCGAACACATCATATAATTACTACTGAACTTGGGATTCTCTAAGGTGTCTGCGCGGTGGGTACCGCGACTGCTTTCAGTGGAACAAAAACGCAACCGACTCACAACTTCTCGTGACTGTTTAGAGTTATATGAAGCTGACCCAATAGAATTTGTTGAAAGATTTATAACCATGGATGAAACCTGGGTTCACCACAATACACCCGAGACAAAACAACAGTCGAAACAATAGAAAAGAGCAGGATCGCCACCCCAAAGAAGGCAAAGGTGGTTTTATCGGCGGGCAAAGTCATGGCATCCGTTTTTTGGGATGCAAAGGGTATAATTCTCGTGGTTTATTTAAAAAAGTCCGATTACTATTGCAACCTGTTGCGTCGTTTGAGAGAAGAATTCAAAGAAAAACGTCCAGGTTTGTTGAGAAGAAAACTCTAGTTTCATCAGGACAATGCGCGCGTTCACACCTCTGTGCAATCCATGGCAGAAATCCATCAATGTGGCTTCGAATTGTTACCTCATCCCCCATATTCACCGGATTTAGCACCGTCCGACTTTTATCTGTTCCCAAAGCTGAAAAAATTTTTAGGTGGTAAACATTTTTTTACAAATGAAGAGGTCATAGCCGCCGTAGACGATTATTTTGAGGAGTTAGACGATTTTTTTAAAACGGGTATCGAAGCCTTACCGGGTCGATGGAAAAAGTGTTTTGAGCTCGAAGGAGAGTATGTTGAAAAATAAAAATAAACTCAAAATCGTGTGGTTTCATTAAGTATGTTAGGCTAAGAACTTTTCAAATGACCCTCGTAGTTGTTATGTGAGAAAATAAATAATTATTATTCATCATCATCTCAGCGTGTATTCGTCCACTGCTGAGCTGAACATAGGCCTCCACTCTAGAGACGGGGTTTATGCCGTTGTTGCCACGCTTGGCATGCGGGTTGGCAACCGCAGTAAGTTATTAAAGTACGCAGGGACGCTGCTGCCCGTCGCCTGGATATTTCAATTAGTCGCCTTTTACGACACCCACTGGTTGAGATGGGGTGGCCTATTCTTAGGCCGAAGCCACATGGCCATTATTATTATAATATACATACATATCCTCACGCCAATCTCCCATTGGGTCAGGGAGAGACTATGGAACGGCAGGTGCACCGCTACAAATACGAGGTGTATTTGTCACGCTTCATCCACAGTCAATTATTATTATTATTGTATACAATAAGGAACATCGGCCAATTCCCATACTAGGTTAGACCCGACTTGAACTGATCGCGTCTACAAGTAATTTAGGATGAATTAGAGTAGTTCAAATGTTGCAACAACTATTGTACACTTGTATCGTTTTTTTTAAAGCCACATTAATTATATATAACAAGAAATTGACGAGCTCGGTGGCTCAGTCGTGAATGACGTGACATTGACACCAACGCTAGTGGGTTCGATTCCCACACAAGGCAAACATTTGTGTGCATGAACACATGTCTGTTATGTCTCATGTCTCCGAAGGAGTTGCTGTGTAAGCAGCAGAGGAGGCTTCGCGCTAGCGATATTTCATATATCGCAAGCATTATTAGGCTACGGTACCCGTGCATTACATCAGGTGGGCCGTATGCTTGTATGCCTCCCGACGTAGTTTAAAAAAAAAGAAAAGATATATTTGAGGTTACAAATAATGCGGAGTCAGCGAATTTAGATTTTTCCACTTGTTTTATTTCCATAAATGGTCAAGTACCACTACTAAATACATTTAAATACATTTCTGCTCTACCTATTTACTTAAAATGTCTTTGATTTGACGTTAGGAAGGAATTATAGACATTTAAAGAGACATAAAGATGAGATTTGTCCAAATCCAAATATTCCACCCAAGCTTTCAGTTACCATAACCAAAAAATAATACCGTGTGTATTTTTGTGTTGCATAATAGTAAGGTTATCAGACAGATATCCCGAGGAAGCACTGCGCTGGTAGCTAGAGATGTTAAGACAATGCACAACTACCGTTACAAGAGCTCACAGTCCGCGACTTGCGGTAACCGCCTTCCATCAGGCAAGCTTGACATACTTATACTATTGTTCAATAATGCATAATTAAAACTCGCATAAAAGGGGAATGATAAAAACATCAATTAAATTATGATCATTTCACTCCTTATTGACATTTTGTTAACATGTCCTTCCATTTCACAAAATTGCACCAACTATCAATCTTCAATTACCAATAGAAAAAATCGGCCAAGTGCGAGTCGGACTCGCGCACGAAGGGTTCCGTACCACTATCTATAAAAACGGCAAAAAAATCACGTTTGTTGTATGGGAGCCCCCTTAAATATTTGTTTTATTTTAATTTAATTATTTATTCTTAAAGTAAATATATAGCTATATATTCTGTGCATATTTCAAGCGTCTACCTGCTGCCGTTATCAATATCGAGCAATAATGAGCAAAAAAATCACGTTTGTTGTATGGGAGCCCCCTTAAATATTTATGTTATTCTATTTTTTAGTATTTGTTGTTATAACGGCAACAGAAATACATCATCTGTGAAAATTTTAACTGTCTAACTATCACGGTTCGTGAGATACAGCCTGGTGACAGACGGACGGACGGACGGACAGCAAAGTCTCAGTAATAGGGTTCCGTTTAACCCTTTGGGTACGGAACCCTAAAAAGGGAATTAAAATAGTTTACAAAACTGATTTATTCAATATGACAATGGGTAAGTTATATATTATTCATAATCGTGAAAGTCGTAATAACAATTACATAGAAAAAATAAACGAGAGTGCTTTAGACCACACGACTGAAGTAAAACTTACAGACAATAGGCCTGCACTGTGTCTTAGATATACGAAACGTAACTGGCTACGAGAGAAAGAGCGAAAGAAAATGTGTGCTCGCACCTCTCTCTATTGCCCCTACAGTAATATACGAAACGTAACTCTCTCTCTCTTTCTATCTTCACTAACTTATATCTCCCTCTCAACTTCCGTCCGCCTCGCCCGATCACACTTTTCGTAACGCTCTAGTCACGCATTCACCAGCTTACTCCCGAAGTCAAGTGTGCGTAAAGAAGTTTTACTTCAAACTTGTATATGGCGTACGTGGCTTGTATACAATGTCAAGCGAAACCGTTTGTTGCCTCTTAGTACAGAGAAATTGCTATTCATTCATCTTATTTTGCTCTTAGTGTAGTACGAGTATTAATATTTTTTATTTGTGTAATTAAAAATGATGATTTTATTTGACACTAGCTGCTGCCCGCGGCTCCGCCCGCGTGGAGTCAAATAACGTAGCCTATGTGTTAAATCAGATCATAATCTATCTACGTGCCAAATTTCATTCAAATCCGTTCAGCCGTTTAAGCGTGAAAGAGCAACAAACATCCATACATACAAACTTTCGCATTTATAATATTAGTAGGATGTGATAAAGTGCCTCTTAAAGTATAATAATTTTTAAAATCCGGTATTCATTGAAAAAATAAAAATAAAAAGCTAGTATTGTAACATAGTTAGGCGTTCATTGGATACACACATTGCACTAGTACTGTAGAGTATGTAATAGTGCACCTTTTGCTGCTTGTGATATTATGTTGTACTCAGATTTTAAAGTGAAGCGGCCAATTACAGAATGATTTATTTGTAAGCAAACAAAATTTGAGTTTAGGCCTTAATGTCTCTAAGAAAATACAATGAACTCTTGTAAAAAAATCTTTCAGAAATAAAAATGAGCTAGTAATCCTATTACTATAAACAAGCAATTTTTTAATAAATACATATTTTGTGTATTTTGGAAACAATCGGATTTGGATGAAATTTTATACTTGAATTAGGTTTTGCTTTTAATATTTATCTATATAAATGTCTTGAAAAAATAGAATTACTTAAATAAAATAAAACTCAGCTTGTCAGGTAAGTAATTAACTGCAGCTAATCTACTGTCACAATAAAAAAAACAGTTATTGTTATGGGGAAGTAAAATGAAACAAGTTCTTATTGTAAGAACTTACTGATCTAGACCTCGGTAGTGGACAGTTGGCTCAGTAAATTGCAATTTTTTGCAAGCGCAAATCATTTTTGTTATGATGAAAAATGAATGAATGATAAAGTAAATTAATGTATATTTAAAAAAATGCTTACAACAAGCATATTCTCAGGAGAAGTTGGGTAGAAGGAGGGAGGGGATCCCGCACTTAATTTTGTCTCATTCTCCTCTCCCTTTTATCGAGAGACAGATTTGTACTGTCAACCTATGTTAGGTCACATTATTCATGACATATTATATTTTTATATATTTATATTATATATAGTATAAGTAATCGAGTGTCACATGAGTCTGTCCTTACACACCTCATTCGCTTGTTAACATTCATAGTTAAATTAAATAATTAATAGCTAAATCCTGATTTTAAGTAAAAATTACCAAAAAAATAAGAATTTGTTGAATCTCAATTATTGTAAAGGTCGTCTATTTTTATCCATTGTCTCAATAGCCATAGCACAAAAACTACTTTACTTTAGAGCTACTTTTTTTGGGTGGTCAAAATCTAATATCAAAGCAAGAGCTCTTTTCACTTCTACCTATCACCATAACCTTGTAACTTGTAATGTACACTGAGCCATATCGTGTCCTTGATTTGTTCGATAACAATTTAATTTATAATTTTACTGTTAAGGCAATTCTAATGTTAACATTAAGCAAACTAAGTTTTCTTGGCTCACAATTTTTACTGCAATGTCTATAATACTTACTGAACTATTCTCAGAATTCACTTAAGTTAGCAAATCAGAGTTAATATCATATTTTGATTAATATAATCAGATTTAATTGCAAAGATTACAATGGGACTCTTATCTCAAACTGTGTATGAAACTAAGATATCAACCATACCTTGAAAACTGTGCTAATAGGTCAAATTCCAATAATCTTTAAAGAATCTTGTACACTTATTTGATATCAATGACTAATGGCTGATGTCATTCTTATTCCAAATCTTCCTTTAATAAATATATTTTATGTGAATTACAATATAGAACATACTACAATTATTCGTTTCCGTGCCTCGTAAAACGTAATCATAGCTGAACTGTATAATCTTAATTGTTGATATATAAAATCAACACATTAAGATACTATTAAAATCAGCTTAATACTTACCAAAAATTACGAATAACAGAAAGATTCTTCGGCTCCCGTTATCCCAATCAGCTTTCTTTTTTATGCAACAACAACAAAATTGTAATGTTTATCCAAATTGTAAAGTTTGAAGAGTGAAATTTTTCAATTTTCCGACTGAATTAATTTACAGAAAGAAATGCGTAGGTAAATACTTAGACGTCAAACTGAAATAGTGACAAGATATGATATGACAGTGACAGCAGACAGACATTTTTTTAATGATATAACGGCCATGGAATCCAAAGTGTAAGGTATGTATTTTAGGACTTCTTCCCGTGCTTTTGACGAGTGACATTGTTGTTATTCTTGAAATTTTTATGTGTACTATTTCGATAGTATTTTGTAACATAAGTGCTGGTGAAATTATACAGTAATGAAAAAAACTCAAATATAACATGTTTATGCACTTTTTGGAAGGCGTGAATATGTTCATCAAGAAAACCTTGTAAAAATCACTATCGTTTTACGGGTGGTATTTAAACTGGGTTGATCGGGTCTAGGTACCCTCCCCAAGTATTTTTACAGCACAGTTCCTGCCACTGGAATATAGAATTAAGATTTTCAAATGGTCCTAAACTGAAGACTTGACTGTATAGGCTAGATCCCTTTGCCTTTCACCTCGGGGATATAAAGAACCAAAAAAAGGTATGTATTTTATTTATGTTTAATTCCAACCAAAACTCAAAAAAGTTTTGCATTAACGTTTTGTGCATATTTCCTTTAATCAAAACAGGAAAAATAGAAATAAATCCCTGGCTAAAGCTTGCAATTTTGGCATGGTAGTGCAATTTTAATACTAAAATGTTAAACTACTACAACAAAAAAAAAATCACATTCTGCAAAGATAAAATAACCTAATTTTGATTATGTACGTGTATCAATCACAGTTCCCTATTTTATACACTAAGTATGCACAGAGATATGGATTCAATAAACAAAGACCACATGAAAAATTACTGTACCTAATACCAAATGTCCGTTGCGGTCCCGGTCCAAAGGATATTATTGAAACAAGGGATAATAACCATTGGTTTTGTGATTATCACGTTAAGTTTGGGAGTTAAGGATTATGGATGTGGTGGGCTAGTTAAGAGAGGGTTGATCATATATCACAGCTACCACTAACGGTAGATTTATTCAATCTATAACCGCAACGAGAACTCAATAACCCTTTATGGAATTGTTATTATGCCGTGGAATTCTGTAAGGTACTTTTGTAATGACGATATTAGACAGCACGTCTAATATTATCATTAGGCTTTACTTTTCCTTTGTTAGAGTCTCATTTGCTACTACGCGACACACGGAGGGACAGAAAACATATAGCACCGCGCTCATTTCGCTAGTTTCAATTGTCAATGGGAAATGCTGCAATCCTGCTTGTATCGTTTTGCTCCAATTATCAGTTTATCAAACATTTGAACCAATTATCAGGTTACAGAGAAATTGTTTTTCAAATATTTTATCTATGCAGCAGAAGCAGATAATGAACTATATATTAAACAAATACCAATCTACTACAAAACGCTGTAACCCCGAGTTGCGGTGCTTCGTCATAACAGTCTTGCACCGAGTGTTGCAAATGTCCATGGGCTATGGTAATCGCTTACCATAAGGCAACCTGTATGCTTATTGGTTATATTAGTGAAAAAATATGTTTTCAAAAAACAGCCTTTTGTGACGTCAAAACAGGCGTTAACTTTAATTAAAAAAGAATCTATGATATCAAAGAATAAATTTGCTAACGTAATAAACTTGATAAATATTATTTTGTTTATATCATATCTTAAAGTTAACTACAGGTATCGCGATAAAATTGTTCGTATAATAATAATATCGTTTATTTTCTCTCGGCATATAAGATATACCTAACTTAAGTTAATACATAGTAGGATGTTGTGAACGTTTTAGTGGAGAGAACTGTGGGCCAATTCTGCTAAATAACTGCAACTGCACGTTTACGCCTGTCACTCGAGTCGTGCAGGAATAGTGCAGTGCCGATAGGTGTATTCTACTAAAATTTCTTGCACTGCAACTGCGCTGGAACTGCGCGTATGCTGCACTGCAACGGCACTGCAACTACGCTGCAACTGTGCGTATCCTGCAAGTAAACTACTTAAAACCTGAAATGTTACCATATTTCAATCTAATAAAACTGAATTTTTATTTAATGTTGACTCTTATAGTTTCACTATTGACCTTGGTTGCCGGAGTGGAGGTATTTCTAAACGAAAAGAAGCTTTACTTAACCCCTGGAGCACCGCAGATTATATTTATCCACAAACATCTCCCAAAACAAAGCAAATATAATTCACCGTTTCAGAATATTAATTTCACTTCGCAAAAGTTGCTCAAGAGTAACGTTAACAAAAGTGCAAGTAAACTCCTTCAAAACATCTGTCACCGGTATACAAATGTCAAAACAATTTATCAGAATACGATTATATTGCAGGAAACGTGCAGTTGCAGTGCAGGTTTTTTAACAGAATAGCGATTCATTTACTGCAACATTCCTGCAACGTCGCTGCTGTCAGATCGTTTAACAGAATACCGAAACGTCAAAATGTACGCATTTTGACACACGCCGCGCCGCAGTGCAGTTGCAGTTTTTAGTAGAATCGGCCCACTGGTGCTTGAGCTAGGTAGCCGTAGCCCTCCTGTATTACAAGTCACCAGGCTCCCTCACACCTTTACAGAACATTACTATTCCAACGTAAGATTATAAGGATTACACATGGTAAGACACAAAGGTGGTGTAACTGTAACAATAAAAAACCGGCCAAGTGCGAGTCGGACTCGAAGGGTTCCGTACCATTATCAAAAAAATCACGTTTGTTGTATGGGTAACAAATATTTAAGGGGGGCTCGCCTTAAATATTTGTTTTATTTTAATTTAATTATTTATTTTAAAAAGAATATATAACTTAATATTCTGTGAATATTTCAAGCGTCTACCTGTTGCCGTTATCAATATCGAGCAAAAACGAGCAAATAAAATCACGTTTGTTCTATGAGAGCCCCCTTCAATATTTGTTATATTCTATTTTTTAGTATTTGTTGTTATAGCGGTAACAGAAATACATCATGTGTGAAAATTTCAACTGTCTAACTATCACGGTTCATGAGATACAGCCTGGTGACAGACGGACGGACGGCCCGATAGCGGAGTCTCAGTAATAGGGTCCTTTTACCTTTTAGTACAGAACCCTAAAGAAGATAAGACGAGAAACAATTATAAGGCAATCTATAAATATGCTAACTCTATGTAACATACATATACTAAAACTAAAAACTACAAAAAAGAAAAACTAGGCGAAGAAAAGCGCAGCATTGAGTGTCATGTTATGTAAGTATGCAAGTAAGTTTATTAAGGAGATTATTTATACTAGCGACTTAATTTTAATAATGTTGGCAAACAGACGTATACTGACGGTAGACAGTCTCCCCAGCCTATAGAAGTTGGCAAAATCGCCGGTGTATCGCCGTAGCAGTTACGCACGGTCCCAGTAAAATAAATTTAAGACGTCGTACGACCAAGTTTTTTAAAATCCTGATATTGTTCATTTCTCATTCTTCTTTTATTTAGGAAACGACCAAAGGCAAAGAAGAAATGCCGAAAGAAAACTTCTTATACCGCTATTATTATCAAATCGTCTATGAGATATTAAATACAATAAATGTTAGCAAGCATGCCAGTGTAATAACATAGGTAAAAGTAACGTCATCTAGCTATTAGTTTCGATAACCACCAATGAAGGCAAGCCAGAGCTGAGAGTCCTGCGGGCCTTCTTGACTTTCCACTCCGACCGACGAAGACACGCCGGAGATGAAGGCCCTGATCGACTCTCTGGAGCACTCGGGTACCCCGTGGTGTCGTTACGCACCAACAGCTCATCAGAAGCTGCCCCGGTGTTATTAACCCATATTATTAATTATTATTAGTATTAGTAATATATTTTATTAGCCTTTATTAGTTTAGTCTTCATCATTGAGGTGGGCGTTTACACACAATTAAAGATGCACATAATACATGTTGCACGTATGATATATTGATGTAGTTGTTATTTTACAAAGATATTATATATGCCAGAGGCAGGTTGCACCACGTGCAGTTGAGTTTAGTTTTGGCTCTAAACAGGAAGTAAGCGACTCCGACTCATGACAATCTTGTGAAAAAATAATAATAGTTATTATATTTCTATGTTCAAAATATGTATTGCCCCAATTTATATGCTAGAGAGGGCGCGCAGGTCACGAGATGTGACATCATATATGTATAATATTCAATAATCTGTGAATCGGAAAACAATATTGATAATGCTTTTCGATAAAATTTGTATTCAATAATATTATTGTGATGTGATAGTGAACACATATAGTTATACTCCGCATTGCTGAGGTTTCTTGCAGATAAAAGGCTATCATATTTCATTTGAAAGTTCCATTGTTGACTTACACCATCCATACGAGCATCCGATGTGACGTATAATCAGCCAAGAACCTATTCATTGAGTGTTAATATCATATTATTATAGCAATAGTGAATTTTTGGTCAATTGTAAACATTTCACGATTGGACTAAATGCCTGGCACCTATCACGCAGCGTAACTAAAAACATCGAAATCTGGTAGCTCTAATCCTTTCCATTCATAAGGTCTCGAGTAGTAAAATATCCATATTATCAAACTATTTATTCATTAGATCTAAAGCATTAAATTTAATGCTACGATAATTTGTCTTTATTTTTACTATGTATTTCTATTTATTTTGACTACGTTTTAATACTATGGAAATTTTGATACTATGGACATTTTAATACTTCAGATGTTATGAATCGGAATGGCTTTAATCACAAGCATTAACAGGTATATTTTCGCGCGAGTAGTATAGGTCTTAACATTTATACTGTACCCTGTATTCCTGTACCCATATATTTCACTGAAAGGAATTCTAATAAACGTCACTAATACTAACCTTATTAATTTCGACGAAGTAAACATCTCTCACAACACCGAACGTAATTTCTCATTGGTCCAAATTTATATTTGCCTGATAGAATTTATTGCAACATTAATTTAATAAAATAATAGCAAAAAATATATACATAATTGACTGCCGTCAAATAACTATCAAACGCCAATTTACATCAATACCCATTTATACGAAATTCTAAAACGAAGAAAAGGTTATATATCGGTGAAATTTATTACATGACACTAGACTGACTTTGTAACTTAGACCTTTCAACAAAAAGGTCTAAGCTTTGTAAAAACTTGATTGCGTATGGGCTATCCTACGAAAGCTGTGTTATTTTTAGTTTTTATACAATCATATAGGGCACAAATATAAACTAAATAATCGATATTGTGTAGGTAGATTTTAATTTCAGTGAATTTTAAAATATAGTAAATGAAATTACAAATCAACCATCGCCCCCTAAACCACGTCAACGCTCCCATTTTTTTCTGGGCCCCTTACCGTCCCCACAAGGGGGCGTTATCGCCCACTTTGTGAAAGACTATCTAACCGAACAGGCAGGTAACGCAACGTTGACTGCAGCCTGTCTATGGATGGGTTTATCTATCTCGTGTTTCTCCGTGCTTCGGAGGGCACGTTTAGCCGTCGGTCCAGGCTGTTGTCGATAGATAGCAGTCGTTAAGCTAAGTCAGTGAGCCTCGAGCGGCTTGAAAACACTGGCCTTCACCAATCCGCATTTGAGCAGCGTGATGGAGTATGCTCTAAACTCCTTCGGTTGAAGGGAGGCTCGTATCCCTGCATTGGGATGAGTAAGGGTTGATGTGGTGGTTATGAGTACAATAATTGTACTACGAGGAGTGCTCACAGCAAACTGCGTTGCCATTACTGTTAACACAGCTACTCCTTAGGAGCTTATTGGTAATCACTTTCTCATAAGAACACAAGATTCATCCAGGCAGTTATTTGGCTGCAGTTTACTATGAGGTGGAGGTACTTCATTGTAATCAGCATTTTGATAACACCCCGACCAAGACAAACAAATGTTTATACTGTGTGGGAATCGAACTCACGAGTCTGTTAAACATGAAGGAAATGACCTATCCAGAACCATTGAGACCAATATTACATAGTAATTCAATTCGTGGCTACATGTCGGGGGATGAATTGGAACGCGCTGGCTTCTTATTGGCTTATTGCTTATGCCCCCCCCCCCCCCCCCCCCCCAATTTTGGTCAATAGGCTTATGGCTCTGCCGGCATTCCCGGAGTGCAACCCGATTTTTTTTTATACTATGGAAGCTATACAAGCATACGTCCCACCTGATAAAGTGGATACCGTAGCTTATTAATGCTTGCGATATATTAAGTAACACTCGCGCGATGCCTCCTCTGCTGCTTACACAGCAAACTCACACGCAGGAACACAACAACCCGGTAGGGAGTTGTTATTTGGCTGCGGTTTTCCGTGAGGTGGAGGTACTTCCCTAGACGGGCTGCTTTGATGCGCCTTACCTCTCTTAAAACATCCAAACCAATACAAACAGACATGTTCATGCACATAAATGTTTGTCTTGTGTGGGAATCGAACCCACGAGCGTTGGTGTCAAAGTCGCGTCATTCACTACAACGCCACCGAGCTCGCCATTTTTTTTCCGTTACCGTATCTTATCCTTAACTAATCTATAATTAAAACACCATTATTAATTAATTTATACGATCAGTTTTAATATAAACACATGCGTCAGTAGACCGTTACATAGTCATTTTGCTGATTATAAATAATGTTTCTTGCATCATTATGTATGAGGCAACTCGACGTGATTTTTGCGTTTGATACATACAATTCAATGGTCGGGAGCAATAAACATACTGCCTACCTGATTTGAACTGGATAACATATGAATTCTTGACAAAAAGTGTCACTCGCATGACACATGCAGAGCAGCAGCGGTGACAAATATTATTTTTCTATGTTTCGACGATATGGTTCCAACGCATAGAAACTCATTTCAAAATATTGATACAATGTTGTACACCCGTCGTTACTCGCTCCTGGGGATAACAATGGAACTTATATATATTTATTTGCGTGCTTAAAAATTTATGTTTTTGTATGATTGTTAATTTACTATGTGTGTGTGTGTGTGTCTTGTAATGTTTAATCATTTATGTTCAAATTTATTGTATGTGAAAGTAATTAGTCATGTTGCTTGAAATATTTGTTTTTACATTCCTAAGTTGGCATAGGAACATATGGCCTGCCTGATGGTAAACAGTCACTATAGTTATATATAGTATAGTGGCGCTCGGTACTCCACCCCGTAAGGGATTTTTCATTAAGATATAGACTAACAATAATTGGCAGAGCTGCGATAGCCAGCGGAGCCACATTACCCTCAAAATTGTCGTTTGGGGTAGACTGATGTCATCCAGCTAGCGTTTAGACGGTAATAGTGAGAAACTCCAAAATCGACACACTAATAGCTAACATATTGTAGTTTTGTATCCTTTAATTTGAAATTTAAATGTTCGTTGGTGAGGAAGAACGGTCCAAAATCGTTCCAATTAGAAAAGAAAACATATGGGAAAACGTATGGCCGGCCACTCTGCAGTGCAAGAGTCTGCACTGCACTCCCATCAACAGAAAAAGTAACAGCACTCGTCGCTAGATGTCGTACAGGGTTCCATATATTTTTAAAACATTAAAAAATTAAAAATAAAATATTTAAATATTTTTTAAATTTAAAAAATATCAGCTCTGCCTACACAGCTTGATGTTATTTACTAGTAATTTTAATGATTTATAAAGGTTTTCTGGAATGCAGTGGGCCGCTTAACATTAACTGCTAGGCACATGTTGCCTCTAACTCACTTCAAATATATATCAAATATGGTGTCGCCGTAACAAGACACCTCTAATAGTGGAAACAAGTCTTATTGACAGTGATTCCGGAGGACCGACGATCTGGTGAAGATCACATGGAGCCGAATCCAAGCGGCTCAGGATTGATTGGCGAAAATCTGGGCCTCTCTTCAGTAAGAATGACCTTCCGCTGATGATGATGATAACAGCGGTTTATACCGAATAATAATGCGGTCGAAATGCTTGAGCGATGGGATAAGCGACAGTGAAGTACACAAGATTGCGCGTGAGTTGGCGAGATGTCTTGTTTTACGTGACCTAGGAAACTGTTTCATGCACAATGGATTACGATTGCCATTCAACTTGGCAATAAACCAGTCTTCTAGACTTATCACTTGGCATCGCTAAGAAAAAGATATTTAATGTACTCGTAAGTAGGTAGGTAACTTACTTAACTTACGTATTATTACTTTTTATTTTTTTAAACGTCAAGAGTAACACAAGCATTCTGCCCAACTGTTGTAATGTAGAGATAACATATGAATGCTTGTATTACAAGGAGTATTGCTAGCGCTTTACAATCCCTGCTGCTAACATAACTCCGGAAGTTTGCGGGTAACCTCACTCAATCGCATTAACAAAACATCCCAGCAAGTAGTTATTATTTGACTGTAGTATTCTGTGAAATGGAAGTCTTGGTGGGCCAAGAGCCTCGTTTGCTGATTACCAGAGTTCACCACACGCAGGGCTTGACTTTACAGTTGTTAGTGAGCCACTCACAAAGCCGTTTGTTATGTGTCTTTGTTGAGATATATTTTTTTTCAGTTATATATGTATTCTTTTGAGAAGCTAACAGTGGGAAAGTTTTGAGTTGATAGATATTTAAAAAGTCCATTATGAAATTAGCCATATTTTTTAGCTCCTTCTACTTCTTCTTCTTGGCGTTAACCAGTTTACTAATCCATTAGGATTGGCGGGATCCGCTGCCGCTGCCGGATTTGGCGAAATACTGATTTTGACATGGAGCCACTGCCGTCACACCTCCACAACCCTGAGAAAAAAACAGACCCTTAGATAAGGGTACACGGCCTTAGTAATATAATTTGTTGGACGTACGCGGGTTACTTACTTAGTTAATCAACCTGTAAAATTATTACAAAATCTCTCACTCTGTGCACTTTTCTTCTTAGCGTTATGCCATTTTGAGCCCGCTACCTAACCATAAGGATTTGGTGATGATACTGATCTTTACATGGAGCGACAGCCGTCAAATCTCTACGGTCCTGAGGGATAACCAGGTCATTCTTAGGTCAGGTCACGCGTCTTTCGTAATATAATTTGTTGGACGTACGGGTTTCCTCACGATGTTTTCCATCACCGCCGAGCAAGTGATAGTCACAAAATATACATAATTTCGAAAATACGGATAAGGTGTACATGCCAGGATTTGAACCGGGAACCACTTGGTCAATAGACCGGTTCTTTATCCACTGGGCTATCATTGCTCCCCATTGTTTTTATTACCTTCCATTGTGCAATATTATATTTAAAACTAACAATTATTTTATTTAGTAATGAAGTTACAGATTTTGTTTGTAATTTAGTATTTTATTTGCTCGGAACTTTATATAACACTAGCTGCTGCCCGCGGCTCCGCCCGCGTGGAGTCAAATAACGTAGCCTATGTGATCCAGATCATAATCTATCTGCGTGACAAATTTCATTCAAAACCGTTCAGTCGTTTAAGTCTGAAAGAGCAACAAACATCCATCCATACATTCAAACTTTCGCATTTATAATATTAGTAGGATTTTAATGGAATAATAAAACGTTTATTATGCTGAGGTACCTTTTAAGGTACCATTTCGATACGCTGCTGAAACCACATACAACGTTTTTAAAATACACGTATTATCAATACATTCTTTACATCAACTTATATTTTCCCCATATCGACTTACACTACCGCACGCATTTTCGCGCTTAGAAAGCATAATTTTTCGCACTACTTCCCACATCGCCGTTCCTGCAATAATGCCGTTTGATGTATCCACCAATCAATATAAGTTAGTATTAAATTTCACGTTATCAAGGGGCGAGTGACGAAACCGATACCGCTACGAAGACAGAACGGACA
Organism: Pyralis farinalis; assembly: GCA_947507595.1. Classification (NCBI taxonomy): domain Eukaryota; kingdom Metazoa; phylum Arthropoda; class Insecta; order Lepidoptera; family Pyralidae; genus Pyralis; species Pyralis farinalis. The sequence continues at coordinate 7,887,102 of OX382258.1, read as the reverse complement.
CCAAGTAATACTTTAGTAACCACCAAGTGACCGCGCGGCGCGAAAGTGTGTTTGTATCGTAATCAGGACGTTCGGATTTTAAATTTTCTTTTCTTTTATGTGACCATAAACAATCACATTTTGCCATGGCCTGTCCTATGAGGTACGTTTATATTATTCTTCTTTATTCTTCATTTAAAATGTATTTATATTATTTTTATTAGTGTACTACGTACTTACACATAACATTTAGTGTCATTTTTTTACGAGGTAGGTAGGTAATACTTTACAATACAGTTTAGATTGTAATAAGTTGGTAATCGTTTTTTTTATATTATGAAGAATTTTTTTTTTATAAAACGTTTTCATATTAATGACTCATATTAAAGATTTTTCGACATATTAGCGAAAAATAATATACGTAGGTACTTATCTAATAACATGACTTCAAATTTGTTATTTGTCAGGTTGTTAAATCCTTTTTAAAAGAATGTATATATTATATTGCGATATGTTAGTGGGTGATTTTTAAAATACTAAAATAAATGGTACTAAAAAAGGTACGCTGAACGCGCAAACATGTCTTCATGGCCAAAATTATAATGGTTAAAGATTAATTTAACTAAGTAGTAAGGTACTTAGTTAAAGTACCCTCAATTTGAGCCACAAGGTAATCGTCCACCTTACCTCCAGTAGGAATTACTCACTAGATTTCGCACTTTGAGATACCTAGCCGTTTCTTCCTTTCTTCGCTCATCTCATTTAAACGGCGCTGTCAAATATGTGCAGCATGTTAAGTAGGCCTTACCCATGTTCAGTTTCGATAAAACAGTTACGGAACGCAAGATTCACTAATAAGCAAGAAATATTTTTTTTAGAAAATAAAAACACCGACTCCAGATACATCTGCTATGAAAAAATGCACTCAAAGTTACAAAATAATTGTTTTATTCCTTTAAATGACTATAAACAAACACTAAGTATAGTGTCTATTTGTACTAAACAGAAATTAGAAATATAAGTACATATTTTTATACTAGTTAGAATAAAATCAATGTATTAACAAAATATTATACATTTATTGTTATTATTGGAGTCGAAGAGCAGAAGGCGTTTCGAACGAAGGTACTATCGAGCTAATAAATTACCGAACTAATGAGCTATCGCTGTAGGGTTTATCGGAACAAGATTTTTCGCACTAACGTTACGTCGCACTAATAAAACATCGCATCACTGAATTATCGTCACACCGTGTTCAATGTAATAAAAATGGAATCAACAACTTTCCAGATCAAGGGAATCCAGTCTAAAAAAAAATTTCTAATCATGTACAAAAGGACACCATAATGTTTGTTTATAGTCGTTTAAACAAATCTATCTATCTATAAATTCACGCCAGATCCCTTGCGGGGTAGGCAGAGAGAACCGAGCGCCACATGACTCGATCCTTACAAACCTCACTCGCTTCTTTAGCACGCTCGCCGGTTTCTAAGGCTCCTGACATCACCTTCTGATAAAACACGATCAATTTGGTCATGGTAGGTAAGTCTTGGCCTTCCTCGGCTTCTACATCCTTCTACTTTCGCGTTGTATATCTGTTTCATAATTGTTTCTTTTCTGCATTCTTTCCACATGAACTAACGGAGCATGCCTCTTCTTATTTTCAACTCCCAACTCTGTTTCTAATATCATCATTGCGAATACGGTCTACAATCGTTACGCCACACATTTTGTGCAACGCTCGCATTTTGAACGCGTTTATCCTATTTTCATGCTCTCTCTACCATACCCAGCTCTCGCTTCCTTCGCTTTTTTCTTTAAAGAATTGAAACAATTATATAAAACAAATGTTCATGTATCGAATACTTCAACAGTCTTGACATTCTCGTCTTTGTCCTTGTAAGTAGAGCTACAAAAAATGTAATTGATATTTGGAACATTTTATATTTTCTCTGGGTTTTGTAGAAGTGTGACGGCAATCGCCATATATAAAAATCAGTATCATCGCCATATTATTAGGCTTAGGACTCTGCCAAACCTATTGGAAACGGGGTAACACTAGGAAAGACTTATGTGATTTATTATAATAGGGAAAATGTGTTAATATGTGGATAAAGCAATTACTTACAATTAAAAGATAGGATAAGTACTGACGACTTTATTTGATATATCTTATGTATCCTTTATTTTAGTATACGTAACCTATTTTACGATATGCTTAAGGTATGCGTACATTGCACAGAACAATGTGCAATGCACTCACTTGTATCTTATCATTGCTGAACTATTTCTAATCAAAACAAAAACTATACTTGAGTTTGCATAAGACGTTTTCTTAATCTGAGGAGACGTGTCTAAAATGAACAATGATCAGATATATCAAATAGAAATTATACTTTTGTTTTTGTTTGTGTTGTGAAAATTGTGCACAAGTCATTCTTCTGAGGGGGGGCTTCCGGGACACGAGGGGAGGTGGTGAGCTCTCCTGAGTACTTACATACGGCCGTAAAGTCATGTCAGACTCCTACCGACTTATTGTTAGTGTCTAACCGCCTGAGGAAGTCTTTACAGGCGTCATCGATGGCGATCACCTCATGGGAAGTGGGGTGACAAAAGAAATTATACCTACTTATGAAATACCCACATGAATTTTATATTCTTACTTATTTATGATGCGGTCTTTCTTAGGTATATCAATTACCAAAAGCAACAAGTAATCTTGAGCATTGACAACCCTGTGTATTTATACTAAAAGAAAGCCGCTGCTGACTGACATCAACAATCCTAATATATAGATTATGAAATGAGATAGATACAGAACCCTGAAAAGGATAAAGCGTACTTAACAGGGATGTCTACTCCTAGTTATGTAGAAAGTCATAAAATTCTAAAAGTCATTTTATAGTCAAGCGCATTTTATAGCTAAACCATTCTGTTTTAATTTTGTTACCATCACCTTTACGACTACTGCTTCCGCCCCATCCGTCCCTGTATTTTTGTATTTCAAATTTTAGTTACGTTATTAATGTTTATTTATTAATGTTAAAAGAGCGAGTGAGGTGTGTAACGGCACTCTGGCCTCGTGCCATGGTCATGTGGTGCTCGGTTCTCTCTGTCTACCTCACAGCGTGAAGATATAGAAAGATATTTCTTCTTCTTAGCGTCACCTAAGCCTAAGGATTTGGCGAAAATACTTATTTTTACATGGAGCGACTGTCGTCAGACCTTTATAATCCAGAGCGACTGACCTTTCTTAGGTTAAGTCACACGTTTTTCGAATATAATTTCTTAGATATGCGGATTACCTCACGGTGATTTCCTTCACCGCCGAGTGATATATGCCAGGATTCGAAGCAGGGACCCGGAGTTCTTTATCCACTGGGCTATCACTGCTCATGTAGGTAGATATTTATTTATTTATATTACATCGGGTGGCAAACAGACCCACTTGCATGATGTGAAGCGGTTACTTTATCAATTTATGGTGTCGCTTGACTGTGCTCACTTGAAAACAGTCCCGAGGGTTATTTGGTTAAGGCATGAAACGTAGTTCTTTTTTACTCAGTGCTTCGTTTGCTACTTGACAGGATTTACATCCTATATATGCCTATGAAATGACCGAGATTAAAACCCGTGAAATAAGATCAGATAATATATATAAGGACGAACTCAGTGGCGCAGTGGCGAATGATGCGACTTTGACACCAACGCTTGTGAGTTCGATTCCCACACCGGACAAACATTTGTGTGCATGTATTGCGGACCATGAAATATCATTAATATTGTTGTATGAATCGTAGGTAGGGCGCATCAAAGCAGCCCGTCTGGGGGAGTACCTCCATCTCACAGAAAACCGCAGCTAAATAACAACTCTCTAGAGGGTTGTTGTGTTCCTGCGTGTGATTAAGGTCACCAGTAAGCTCCTAAGTTGCTGTCTAAGCAGCAGAGGAGGCATCGCGCCAGTGACACTTAATATATTACAAGTGTTAATAGACGGTAACTGCTTTACATCAGGTGGGCCGTATGCTTGAATGCCGCCGGACGTTGTGTAAAAAAAAACTCGTCTCTTCTTCAATCAAATTGCCTGTAAATTTGACTTCATCAAATAACACGTGAATCTATTATGTACGTACTTAATTTCCCTTGAGACAGTAGCTGTGCCTAATACGCAATAATAACTTGCGCATCGCAGTCGGTAAACTATATTTCGTCGCGGCGGCACCTGCGCACTGATTAAATGTATGCGTCGCAGGACACCGCGATAGTTCATATCTACCGTAGGATAATAAAAAGTTAATCTGTTGTTTTCGGTATGTTCATAGATATTTACGATTATTTTAAATCCCAAAAAGTTAGTTTCCATACGGTTATTGTGTATAGTTACTTAATTATATCTTCTGGATTTTTGATAGACAATACACGGAGTTTATTTTTTAATAGCGTGCGGTAATTCATTAACCCAACAAAATAAAACAGTAAGTTGGAATATATGCTGTCGAATTGAGAATAATCGTTTTTCGTCAGTTAAAATCTATTAGTTATCTAACTAAATCCAGTTCCAAATGGTATGGCGCGAGTGGAAAGGTTATCATTGACCACGCTGATAATGATGCGAGACGCAAAATTCACTCGCACATTGCGATAGCGCCGAATCAGGATACCCAACCAGATTACCAGTCCAAGCTTTTCTAAATGAAGGCAACTTTTTTTTTATACAACGCAACGTCGGTAGGATTGCAAGCATACACCCCATCTGATGTAAAGCGGTTATCGTACCCTAAGAACGCTCGTAATACATTAAGTATCACTCGAGCGATGCCTCTGGTGCTGGTCACAGCATCTCCTTAGGAGCTTACTGGTGACCTCACTCACACGCAGGAACACAATAATACTGTGAACAACCATAATACTGTGAAAGTAGTTGAAATAGACTAAGCGCGTAGTAGCCACATCCTTCAATTGTCTAATTCTCCTAACTGCATATGCGGCGGCGCTGAGCTGAGCTGGCCAATTTATTTATGTGGGGTCCCACTGCAATTTGGAGTCCATTATAATTCCAAGAAATACAGTATCAATGAAAAATTCTAGTACATTATTGTCAATGAGAACTTCTGTATTGGCAGAAGTCTTATTTGGTAGACTAAATTTTATACATTTGGTTTTAGTTGAGTTTAATAAAAGATTATTATATGTGAACCAATTTAGAATGGCAGATACTATTTACCTTGTCAATATTTTTGCACCGGCGAGTAATATTAAACATTAAAGGAGTATCATCAACAAACCGTAGTATATACGCCATTTTCTGCACCATGTAGGGCAGATCATTCGCATATACTAAAAATAAAAAGAGGCCCAATATAGAGCCCTGGGGCACCCCAATATTAACTTCCTTTAGATTTGACCTCATTTATATCAACAGTCTTTATTCTGTTATTTCAAGTAAGTACCGAAGTAGTATACAGTATATATTAATGTAAAGAACCATCGACTCAGTTACCTCGTTTTAACGTATACGCCACACAAACTACATTTAAATTAGAACCAATTCTAGCCTACGCGCGATATTGTAAATCGTTGTATGCTAATGAACGCAAAATATAAACCTGAATTGAGATGATGAAACTCTGCGCTACTGCCAGTCATAGCAGTTATTAGAGTTCCATAGTCGATCAATCGAAACCCCTTCATACACACAGAGAGAGCAGTGATCGCCCAGTGGATTAAGAACCGGCCTAGTGAACAACAGGTCACCGGTTCGAATCCTGGCATCTATATCTATAGTCTATACAGATAAATAAAATTGGAGTGTCTGTTTGTAATATTAAATTAACCGCTTTTACTAAATGCATATGGATGTATACACGGTATATACATTCTGTGTACTAAGTATCGGGAATTTGTCAATAAAACAAAAAATACAAATTATTCATCTAAATTTATTTTATCGCCTTCAAAGTAGGCCCCATCGCTTGCAATACAACATCTCCACCGCTTCACCCAGTCTTCCATACATTTTTCATAGGCTATTTGCGGTATGGCCTTTAGCTCATTCAGCGAATTTTCTTTTATGGCTTCTATCGACTCAAAACGTTTTCCTCGAAGTGGTAATTTTAACTTGGGAAATAAAAAAAAGTCAGACGGAGCCATATCAGGTGAATACGGTGCTTGGTCGAGAACTTTTGTTGAATTTTTCGCTAAAAACTCTTTCACTATAATGGCTGTGTGTGATGGTGCATTATCATGGTGCAGCATCCATGAGTTGTGTTGCCACAAATCTGGACGTTTTCGGCGGATACTCTCACGCAAACGCTTCATGACGCCTAAATAATATTCTTTATTCACTGTTTCTCCCTCTGGAAGGAATTCGGAGTGAACCACACCACGGTAGTCAAAAAAAACTGTCAGCATCACCTTGATTTTGGAGCGACTTTGCCGCGGTTTTTTGGGTTTCGGCTCGTTTTCGAGACGCCATTCTGAAGACTGTTGGCTTGTTTGCATGTCGTACTCATAAACCCATGTCTCGTCGCCAGTTATTATACGTTTCATAAAGGTCGGATCCGTAGAAGCTCGGGAAACCATGTCTTCAGCGACATGCTTTCGCTGCGCTTTTTGAACAAAATTGAGCTCTTTTGGAACTAGTCGAGCGGCGACGCGTTTCATGCCTAAAATGTCAATGAGAATGTTGTGGACGGACTTAAAAGATATGTTCACCTCACTAGCCAACTCTCTCAGACTCATACGTCGATTTTCGAGCACTAGCTTCTTGATTCTGTCGATGTTTTCTCTGGTCGTAGCGGTTGAAGGTCTACCAGAACGAGGCAAGTCTACTACTACTTCTCGGCCTTCTTTAAAAGCCTTATACCATTCATAAGCCCTTGTTTTCGATATACACGATTCGCCGTAGGTATTTCGCAACATTTTTAGTGATTCACCACATGAAATATCATTTGAAACACAAAATTTAAGGCACACTCTTTGTTCAACAATATTTTCCATTGTAAAAATCGCCGAGGACTCAAAACTATGACCAACAAAAAGTGTAGTTTAAAACAAATTAAATGACAGATCCCGCTCAAATTTTGCGCGCTAAATCAGTACAGTGCTACCAACATGCAGTAAAAAAATTAGAACGACCTCTTTTACGCGGGTCTTTTTATTGACATATTCCCGATACTTTTTACACAGAGTAGTATACCAAAATGAATATTTTTGCAATTTTTGTCTGTCTGTTTGTTCCGACTAATCTCTGAAACGGCTGGATCGATTTTGAGGGGACTTTAACCGGCAGATAGCTGATGTAATAAGGAGTGACTTAGGCTACTTTTATTTTAGAAATTTTATTTATTTTTATTAATATAAATTAATATAAATAAATATTAAAAAAATAACTATTCCGCGCGGACGAAGTACATAATACATACGTATTATTATTTTGCTGTTCGCTATTTCACTCTGCGTAAACTCTACGAATTGAAGAATAACTTTTTTGTTAAATTCCACGCGCACGTAGTCGCGGGCACAGCTAGTGTGCCACTAAATTCTTGTTTTCGGATTTATGTACATATTTATAATTATCACTTGCTCGGCGGTGATGGAAAACATCGTGAGGAAACCAGCACGTCCAAGAAATTATATTACGAAAGACGCGTGACCTGACCTAAGAATGACCTGGTTTTCCCTCAGGACCGTGGAGGTTTGACGGCTGTCGCTCCATGTAAAAATCAGTATCATCACCAAATCCTTAGGGTGAGGTAGCGGGCCCCGCTAATCCTAGTGGATTAGAAAATGGCATTACGCTAAGAAGAAGAGTGCACAGAGTGAGATATTTTGTAATCATTTTACAGCTTGATTAACTTAAGTTTTTTTTTATATACATCGTCGGGTGACATATAATAATAGGCGCTAAGGCTAGTAGTGAGGGGGGCGTTCTGGCTAGTAGAATCAATGGTAATAAAGTCTACTTGTAAGGATGTAACTGCTGATTATTATGAATTTATTACGTACTAGCTTTTACCCGCGGCTTCGCTCGCATTGATATTTTTTTTTTTTTATAAAAAGTATCCTATTTTACATCTGGTACCTCCAAGAATATGTGTACAAAGTTTCATGATGATCGGATCAGTAGTTTTCGCGTGAAAGCGTAACAAACAAACGGACATTCATATTTGTAATATTAGTAGGAAGGATATGCTGGTATTGGACACACTTGTTATAAAAACAGGAAAACCTTTGTTATGAACCCGTGCATTTTTCTCAGAACATACATCAGTTTTTTAGTATGATTACACAGTTTGTACATCTTACTCACTTTTTGTTTACTAAAATTACCTTATCTTTAACACAATATGTATCATACTAATAATTACATGAGATTAATTGGTTTTGTTTGTATGTAAAATAAACATAGCGTATTGTTGTCATCAACATCACCAGCGTAACGTCGTAGATCTTGGGTCATTGTTTTGCTGTCTCTCAGAATTCATTACTACTAAATGCCAAAAATATTATGTAACTTGTATATAATCGAATTCAACTGTTTAATTTGATTAAATTGATTTGTGTATAATTAATTTGACATAAATAATTTGCACGTCTGCAAGCAGGCTGAATACTCGTACATTGTACCTTTTTGAAGTGATAACTTCTTATGGGAGGGTAAACCGCTTCGTTACGTAACGCGTTACGGCGCCAGTCTGTCTGGCTTCCCTTTCTCTCACGCATACGGCAGCGGATTAGTTTAAGTTATCACTTCTGTCGGGCGTCCCGAGACGCACGTTTTTGTACGTACCTAATACTTGTTGTACTGTACATAGTACAGTAAATATTAATAATTTAATTTCAATTTAGAAATGTACCTATACCATATACGATAATACGAGTACTAAAGATAATATCTCAAGAAAGATATATCTCAGAATAGTCACTTTTCTTTTCTTTTTTTTTATTGTACAACGTCGGGAGGCACACAAGCAAACGGCCCACCTGATGTAAAGCAGTTACCGAAGCCTATTAACGCTTGTAATATCAATCGCGCGATGCCTCCTCTGCCGATTACACAACAACTCCTTAGGAGCTTACTGGTGGCCTGACTCACACGCAGGAGCACAACAACCCTCTAGGGAGTTGTTATTTCGCTGCAGATTTCTGCAAGGTGGAGCCCTCCTCTGTTATAACATCCAAACCAAGACAAACAGACATGTTCATGCACACAAATGTTTGTCTTGTGTGGGAGTCGAACCCACGTGCATTGGTGTCGAAGTCGCGTCATTCACGACTGAGCCACCGAGCTCGTCCATAACTAAAGCTGTAGATATCTTTCTAAAATACTATGCAAGTAATGAAGACATTACTTATAAAGTTTTTATTGTTCCGAAGTTCTCTAAGAGGAACGTCCACCAAGTTTAAACCGCTAATATTATCGAAAGAAGAAAGAAAGAATCAGTAAACAATAAAGCTTACATACCAGTGGAAATATATTCCTACGTAATTCTTCGGTCCGTGTCTATGCCACTGAACTCCTAAACAGCTGGACCGATTTTGATGAAATTTCTTGTGTGTTTAGTTGGATAGAGAATAAATTAGATTCAGAATTGGACCTGATAGGTTCACTGCAGTCGGGTTTCAGGTAATTTTTATATTATCGGGCAGTATACCATCTGTCGGGTCCACTAATTAACGTAACAAACGTACAGTATCCACATCCAACGCACCTTCTTATCAAGGGAAGCCTAAGTACCCCCGATAGTAAAATCCTCATTTCTTCTAATTTTATTTCTTCAAAAAAAAAAAATCTTGTTATCATCATATTGAGATGATCAACTTGAATTAATTACTTTCAGCAGTTATTTTAATTACAAGTTATTAGTAATATATTTTTTTTTTTAATTATTTTTGCCATATATTTTCATAAAATGCCCCTTCAATATACAAGTTACAGAAAGTGACGTAATTTCAAAATTAAATGGTCACCCCAATTAACAATTACTCAAAATTGAACTATTAAAAAACATTACAACATTTTTCCATTTTTTTCTACCTTGCATGTTTCCATTTTTTTCTACCTTTCCCAATTTTTAACAGACGACTACTAAACAAAAAAAAAGGAAAACGATTGACACACATGAAAAAAAAGGTTTTTCTGTCAACAAGAAGGAACTGATTTGTCTTTGTCAATTACAACATACGGAACACACGAGTAGTAAAACACTCCGCTAGGAACACCCTTGGCACAAGCAGTTTTTTTTTCACTCCATCGGACTTGTAATTCCAGTTCATTGTGACTATTGAACCCATCAATATTAATGTCAGAGTCTTGATTCGACGTCAGTACTCTGGTACTTCTCACAGCTCGGAGTACTTCTGAGAAATATTATATTTAATGAGTTTCTTGTTGCTATAAATAATTCATGTTTACTTCGGCGACTCAAGGTAAATAAGTTTGCATTTACCTAAACGCCTTTAGTAACAGTCCTTTTGCTGTCCATTAGCAATTCCTGTACAAAAACTACTCGTTACAGTTTGTATATATATAAGTTACATATATGTACACATATAAAAATGTTTGTAGGGTTCCGTACCTCAAAAGGCAAAACGGAACCCTTATAGGATCATTTTGTTGTCCGTCCGTCTGTCGTCCATGTGTCAAGACCATTTTGCTCAGGTACGGGTGGAGTTATCAAGCTGAAATTAATATAAAATACTGAGGTCTGTAATCCCTTCGAGTAGTGAAAAAATGAAACTTATAAGTCAACACAATCAAAAGTTACAGCTGTTTATGCCTCGTTTATGCGCATATTTTGACACTCGCAAGGGAGTCAAAACCTATAGGGTACCTACTTCTTGGGTACTTCCCGTTGACCTAGAATCATGAAATTTAGCAAGAAGCAATGCCATGTAGCCAAGTAGAGGAAAAAATAAACCTTAAATTTGTAGTTACATCACAAAAAAGAAATATTTTTTTGTGAAAATAATTTGCAAAATATTTTTTTTACGGAACCCTCAGATTATTTCTTTTTATTCATTTTTATTTCAGAATACAAATTTTAGAATGCAACAGTAATTACCCAAATTAGTTGTGCTATTACCGAATTATCTTTGAACATACTCGGGTGAGGTCCGCGTCTTACGGCGCTCGGTTCTCTCTGCCTACCCCACGAGGAACCTGATGCGAAGAATACACCTACATACATACGTGACGAATACAGAATCTTTTCAATTATCGAAGTGGTTTGAAAAGTTAAAAATGTCATGCGAAAGAAGTTTGAAATGGTTGGCTTTGTATTGCGAGTTGGTATCGCAAAGGATTTTGTTCCCATGGCTTCTTTTACTAGGTCCATGTTTTTATTAGATCTATCAGTGAAATTAATTCTTGAGAACTAGATCTCAAATACCTCTCGCCGAGGTTACTTGTTGTTTTCCAATTTTGCGTAGGTATATACAAAAAAAAAAGAAAACTGAAAAAGATTTGATAATGTTACCATAACTTGATTGTATACTTTCCATTTTTTTCCTTTTTATTAATATAAATAAGCAAAGACAGGCAGTGATAACCCAGTAGATAAAGAACCGCCTTACTGAGCAACTGGTCCCCGGTTCGAATCAGTGCATGTACCACTAAATTCGTGTTTTCGGATTTATATTTGTAATTATCAATAGCTCGGCGGTGAAGGAAAACATTGTGAATAAATCCACACGTCTTTTACTTAGTTAATATTAATAATAATAATGTATTTATTACTTAAAACATGGTATATATAGATCTTAATTTATGATTGAGAACATTCATGTTTTGCTAACGGAGAAGGATAGCATGTAAGGATTACAATAAAATTTTACAAAATTAACACAATTTAAAAAATCTTTCAAAAAAATGTTTTTATCATTCAGCCATTACGAAAGATGATAGATCCGGTTTTTCTCCTAGTTTGTGGAGGAGGACAGTTGTTTAAAATCATTGTTTTCCAAGACCTTAGACTTGGTAGCAGACCCCGTCTATTCTATTAGGAAACGGGATGACGCTAGGAATAAGTAGAAAAAATAATAAAAAAATGCTCTTTTTGCTTATTAATTATATAATTACAAAATTAATAAGCAAAAACAGCATATTTTTTAATTCTTTTTTCCTTTAGCTATAAAATTTTATTCGCTGTTTGTAAAAATTAATTAAATTGTTATTGGTGTGATAGCTTATATCACAGGTCAATTTTTAGACTACAATTTATATCGGAAATATTTAGGGTTGCTGCGGTATATGGGGGGAAATGAGGTAGAAGTTAGTAGTTAATATGATCAGTGTCAATTTTTCTTTACTTTTTATTTTACTTTACTATAAAGTAGATTCCAGCTGCATCATTGTTTCAAATATTATATACAAACTTGTCGTCGATACTAAATACATAGATTTTCTTCCTAATTCCCAGATCGTATGAGGAAAGCGGACAAGATGGTAGTCACCTCGGTAACGAAGCCGGAATGCTGTATGGAGAATATTTGATGCTGGACAAACTGCTCAATGCTCAGCGGATGCTCAGCGCTGAGTCTTCAACACCTGTACATGATGAACATCTATTCATTGTCACTCACCAAGGTAAATATGCTAAATACATATTTATTACAAAGTTAAAAAAAAATTCAAATACCATTATCTTCATATGCAACGTCGCTGCTGTCAGATCGCTTAACAGAATAACAAAACGTCAAAATGTACGCATTTTGACACACGCCGCGCAGCAGTGCAGTTGTGATTTTTTAGTAGAATTGGCCTGAGGCCTACAGCTGAAGCCGCCGAGGTTCAGCGCGCGCCGGCTATTGGCTATTCGAAAAAAGGACGCCTGCTATTGCCATTATGCCTGTCTCTGCTACATAATTCTATCGCCTATATATATATACTAGCTACTCGACCCAGCTTCGCACGGGTGATCCAATCGTTACCAGACTTCACAGAATGGGGCAGATTTTGAGTCCATAGAGGACATACAGACAAACATTCATTTTTTATATATAGATAGATAGAAGTTAAGGCTGTAAAATAGTTTAAGAAACATCGCTTAAACTTTGAGAGACCTCTTCAGTGAAATGCACTCAATATGGCGCACAATTATTTTTTTCATTTCTACCTTCATTTTACTAAAGGAATGCTGTTACTAAGACTCCGCTATAGCTGTCCGCCGATCTGTCATAGGGGACATCTTATGGGGCATATCTTATGGGACATATCATAGTAGCTATACCATAACAAGAAATAAAAAAACTTGAAATGGGTACTAATACAAGAAATGTGTATTTTAGGCATAATTTTTGCACGGTACGATACCCTCGGCCGGTTGTTTTGTTGTTCAAAAGTGGTTAGGTACCTTGTAAGGTGTTATAGAAATTGATAGATAAGGTCTTTGATGAACATCCATCCAGCCGCTGAAGTGCTTCGTGAGTCATAACTTCATTGTTATCCGCGGGGCCTGCATGCTTATGTCATAGGTTTTGTGTACCACATTTTTATACCACTAAGCTGGTAAACTAACATATGGCCTGTCTGATCGCAACCAGTTAAGGTGTAAGGATTTACACCAGGGACGTGACTCGTTTTTTGTAGACCCTTCAAAAACCTCAAACCTTTATCTCTGTCTATCTATCTATATCGCTTATAAAATTCTCATTTCTCCATTTTCAGCATACGAGCTATGGTTTAAACAAATAATCTACGAAGTGGACTCCGTCAGGTCGTTGCTGGATGTCGAGGGGCTGGACGAGAGCCACACCATGGAAATATTGAAGCGGCTTAATAGGGTCGTGCTCATTTTGAAGGTATCATCTTATTACTATGTACTAACTCACCACCTTTGCTTACCTTCACCTTGAGATGATTGTGGTGATTTTGACGAGCTCGGTGGCGCAGTCGTGAATAGCGCGACTTTATCTTGGACTGGATATTTTTAAGAGAGGTAGGGCGCATCAAAGCCTCTCGGGGAAGTATCTCCACTTCACAGAAAACCGCAGCCAAATAACAACTCCCTAGAGGGTTGTTGTGTTCCTGCGTGTGAGTGAGGTCACCAGTAAGCTGCTAAATGTTTAATGTATTGCAAGCGTTCATAGGCTACGGTAATCGCTTTACATCAGGTGGGCTGTATGAATGTATGCGTCCCGGCGTTGTAAAAAAAAAATACGATGGGGTACTTCTGGATGCAATTGTCCAGTTTGGCTGCTTTATCTATATGCTATATCTAATATGTAAATTGGAATTGTTTGTTTGAACGCGTTAATATCAGAAACTACTAGTCCAATTTGAAAAAATATTTTTGCATTTAATAGCCCAATTTTTGAGGAAGGTTATAGGCTATTCATCATCACGAAACGACCTTTGGAAGCCGAGGAAAAAGAATATAGAAAGAGCGGTTCTCACGAGATAGCGGACTACGCGTTGGCGGAGTCTCAGGCTCAAGCTAGTTGAATGTAGCTATGGCTTGAAACATGTTGCCCCAAGAATCATCTAATAAAATATCCTATCGTAATAATACCTCATTTTGAATTCCAGTTACTTGTGGATCAGGTCATGATCTTGGAGACAATGACTCCCTTGGACTTCATGGACTTTAGGAACTACCTTCGGCCCGCATCTGGGTTCCAGAGTTTGCAGTTTCGTCTTTTGGAGAACAAAGTACGTTTAGACTAACACAATATTTTCAAAGCAACTTTAAGGTAACGAATCCTTCTTCCGTGCGTTATCCCGGTTCGTAATCCATTAGGATTGACGAGGTCCACTACCTAAGCCTAAAGATTAGGCGAAGAAACTGATTTTGACATGGAGCGACTGCTCTCACACCTTCACAACCCAGAGGGAAACCAGACCTTTCTTAGGTTAGGTCACACGTATACCGAAATATAATTTTTTGAAGGTGTGGCGTTTCCTCACGATGTTTTACATCACCGCCGATCAAGTGACAATTACAAATATGTATATAAATACGAAAACACGAATTTAGTGGTACATCCCAGGATTCGAACCGGGAGATCTGTTACTCAATAGACAGTTTTCTTATCCACTGGGTTATGACTGCTCTAAAGGCTTTAAGGTATCCATGTACAGAAAAAGTTAGGGTTGGCAAAAAAATATATTAGTTGTCTGTTAAGTCGGTTTACGGACGATAATTTTACGTGATAACGTCATAAGAAAACATTCAACAGTTGACAAAACAGTTTACGTGTAGGTTGTGCCGGTCGGTAAAAATAATTATGAAATAAAATTGTGAAGTGGAATCTGTACAAGTGCAAGTATTAACAATAACGAGATGTAGGTTGTGTGCTGCCGCTGTCTCTCTTCTACTCGGACGCATCGGCCGATAGAGTGGAAGAGAGATCGATGCGTCACAAGCCGAACGCTTAGGCTGATTGTGCCTCTCTATCGCTTGTTCCGCGCTCTCGCTTGCACGCTCGGCTCAGGCGTGACGTGACACTTTTTCATGCGTGCTGCCGGCGTTCATCGTTTTATAAGACGATATCACGTTAAAAAAAAATTATGAAATAAATAAGCTGACGCTAATTTAAACTATGTATATAAAGAAAATTATCTAATATTTTACCTTGACGAGCTGGGTGCTGGAATGATAAGCAATCTACTTTAACAGAACGTTCGTGGGTGCGATCCCACACAGGACAAACATGCGTGTGCATGAACATGTATGTTTGTCTTGGTCTGGATATTTTCAAGAGAGTTAGGGTGGATCAAAGCAGCCCGTTTGGGGACGTACTTTCACCTCACAGAAAACTGCAGCCAAATAATAACTCCCTGAGGGTTGTTGTATTTCTGCGTGTGACGTCACCAGTAAGCTCCTAAAGAATTTCTGTGTTATCAGCAGGGGTAGTTATGGCTGCATGTCTTCCGACGTTATACCTATTCTATAACTATAACTTCACGCCAAATCCCTTGCAGGGTAAGCAGAAAAGTTAATAAGTTGTTGAAAAGTTAAAAAGTTACATTGTACCTATATGAAAAATATGTGTGTGTATAAATTTAAATTATATATAGGTATATATTCTCTCTCTCTCTCTCTCTCTTTCTACCCCGCAAGGGTTTGGCATTTGCAGTTATAGATAGATAAATAGAAAATTATATAATACAAAAGGATCCAGTAGGTGGCGGCGTTGTTAATGGTTTCTGAGATATTTTTTTTATACAACTAGGCTATGGCAAACAAGCACGCGGCCCGCATCAGATTGTAAGCGGTCACCGTAGCCTATTGACGCTAGCAACACCACGGGGATGTTACTCGCGCGCTGCCAATCTTGTGACCTAAGGCTGTTTCGTCACAGTATCCAGTAATTTCTCTGTCATATCTCACCCTTCAAGCCGGAACACAGCTATATTTATAGCTGCTTGGCTCTGGTTTATATTCTCTACATTGCAAATTACGACCAAATATTATCATGGATTTTCAATAACGTACCTTTATTTTTACAGCTGGGCCTGAAGCAAGCGTTACGCGTGAAATATAATCAGAATTACCAGACTGTGTTTGGGGATGACCCAGAAGCTATGGAGGCTCTTCGTAAGTAAGTGACCTTCGCATAGTAATATTTAAAAAAAAAATGTTTAATCAGAAACTTAAAGACGAGGTTTCCCAAAAGACTACTGCTTCTTAAAAAGCGTGATGGGTTTAACATGATCATCAGATCTTGTCAACTGCTTACCATCAGGCGGTCGGACGCTAGTTTGTCACCGTGGCGGTATAACAAAAATATTCGTATAAACTATCCTAAAACGCGAAGTAACAATCAGATATGATAGTTATGGCAGGCCGTTCCTCTTCTGTAATAGCGCAGTACTACCCTCCAGACCTCATTAAAATAGCCCAATAATTTCCCACATATTAGGTTAGCACTGCTACTTTAATATGAGGCGCATGGGTTCGATTCCCATATAGAACAAACACTTGTATGCATGAACATGTCGGTTTGTCTGTGAGTCTGGATGTTTTTAAAAGAGGTAGGGCGCATGAAATCAGACCGACTGGGGAAGTACTTCCATCTCACGTAAATCCGCAGTTAAATAACAACTGCTTGGAGGGTTACAGTGTTCTTGCGATTGAGTGGAGTTACAAGTAAGCTCCTAAGGTGTTGCTGTATTAGCAGCGGTAACACAGTACACAATAGGGGTTTAATACTTCATATATTACGTTCATAAGCTACAGTAACCATTATACATCATGTGAGCCTTATGCTTGTATGCCTCCCGACGGTATATAAAAGAACCTAACCAAGTCAACAGTTAGAACTACGGTGACCTTGGATTCAAAGATCCCTTGTCAAGTGGGGAGGGTGGTGCTGACCAGAGTCACAGGCTCAGGCCTAGTTCATGCGTCAGTCTTTCCTTAATTAGTGGTACCTACATATAAATATTCAATTCATTCATTGGTTGTGTTCTATCAGAAGGTGATGTCAGGAGCCCTAGAAACCGGCGAGCGTGCATGAAAAGAGCAATGAATGTGAAAGAAGCGAGTGAGGTATGTAAGGATCGAGTCACGTGGCGCTCGGTGCTCTCTGCCTACCCCGCAAGGGATTTGGCGTGAAGTTACAGATAGATAGGATTCATTCATTGTATACTTACCAAATAAGTAAGATTGTGAAGAGAGAAAATGAATATATATATTTTTTTTTTACTTAACGTCTCCATTTCAGGTCCGAGGAGGAGCCAGCTCTCCTTGCACTCATTGAACGATGGTTAGAACGTACACCTGGTCTGCAAGCCCACGGGTTTAACTTCTGGGGCAAGTTCCAAGCCGCCGTCAACAAAACTATCAAAGAAGACATCGACGCTGCCATGGTTCGTTATTCTTCATCTAGCTATCTATATTTTCACGCCAAGAGGAGTGGGGTAGGCAGAGAGAACTGAACGCCACATCACTTTACGCCTAACAAAGGTTTACTACAAAGTATTTTTACTCTTTTTTTATACTACATCGGGAGGCATACTAGCATACGGCCCACCTGATGTAAAGCAGGTACCGTAGCCTATTAACGCTTGCGATATATATTAAATATCACTCGCGCGATGCCTCCTCTGCTGCTTACTCAGCAACTCCTCGGGAGCTTACTGGTGACCTCACTCACACACAGGAACACAACAATCCTCTAGGGAGTTATTTGGCTGCGGTTTTCTGTGAGGTGGAGGTACTTCCCCAGACGGGCTGCTTTGATGCGCCCTACCACACTTGCAACTTTTATCCACCTAATATTATAAATGCGAAAGTTTGTATGTATGTATGGATGTTTGTTTCTCTTTCACGCTTAAACGGCTGAACAGATTTGAATGAAATTTGGCACGTAGATAGATTATGATCTGGATTAACACATAGGTTACATTATTTGACTACACGCGGGCGGAGCCGCGGGCAGCAGCTAGTGTATAATAAGTATTTATTTACAAAAAAGAAATGTATTTACATACGTTGATCACTTGTCTAGTACCCATAAGACAAGCTTAGCTTACTTTCGGGCTAGATGGTGCTGTGTAATTTGTCGCATAATATTTTATTTATTTATGTCTAAGGACATCTAAATTTAAAAATATTCATGAACCTCATAGCTTCATCTTCCTTCTAGCTTCTTCCATTTCCCGTCTTCTAATCCATTAGGATTGGCGAGGTCCGCTATCTAAGGCTAAAGTTTTGGCGAAGACAATGATTTTAACATGAGGTGATTGCCATCAGAGCAACCCACGGTGGAAACCAGACCGGACTTGGGTTAGGTCGCACATCTTTAATATAATTTCCTGGACTTGCGTGTAGTGGTGTTGTTAATGTTAAAGAAGTATGTAAAGATCAAATCATGTGGCGCTATGTCTGCCTACTCTGTAAGGAACATGGAGCTAAGACATAGAAAGTCGCACAGCTCGCCGGCGGCTGGGAGTTCATCCGCACACACTGGAACCGCAATGGTCGCGCACTGTGCGCTTCACGAGAAGTTTTCTACCGAGAACTATTATGTTGTGGAATAAGCTCCCTGCCGAGGTTTTTCCAAAGGACTACAGTATGGGGTTCTTCAAAAAAGGCGTGAAGAGGTTCTTACAGGGTCGGCAACGCAAGAGTGACACCCCTGGTGTTGCAAATGCCCATAGGCTACGGTAACTGCTTACCATCAGGCAGGCCGTACGCTTGTTTGCCACCTTAGTGGTATATAAAAAAAAAACATAGAAAGTATAAAGGATTATTATCATAGTTATCATTGTAGCCTCGTTGCTCGAGCTCGGCGGCTCAGTCGTGAATGACGCGACTTTGACACCAACGCTCGTGGGTTCGATTCCCAAACAAGGCAAACATTTGTGTGCATGAACATGTCTGTTTGTCTTGGTGTGGCTGTTTTAAGAGAGGTAGGGCGCACCACAGCAGCCCGCCTGGGGAAGTACCTCAACCTCACAGAAAACCACAGCTAGATAACAACTCCCTAGAGGGTTGTTGTGTTCCTGCGTGTGAGTGAGGTCACCAGTAAGCTCCCAAGGAGTTGCTGTGTAAGCAGCAGAGGAGGCATCGCGTGAGTGATACTTAATATATAGCAAGCGTTAATAGATTACGGTACTCGCTTTACAATAGGTGGGCTGTATGCATGTATCCCTCCCGACGTAGTATAAAAAAAAATAGCCGAAGGACGTCAGTTGTTGAACATAGGCCTCTCCTTTAGACTTCCACAGCGATCTGTCCTGTGCCTCTTGCATCCATCAGCTCCCCGCGATCGGTCTACCATGTGGAGCCCCGTTCTACACTGCGTTTTGGTTGCCATTCGAGAACCTTCCTGCGCCAACGCTGATCGGCTTTCCAAGATACACGACCTGCCTCCTGCCGCTTCAGCTTAAACTTAGAGCTACGTCGGTAACTCTAATAGATACGATAATGTGCATTGTTTTAGAACGAACCAAATGAGGCAGTTCGCCGTCACAGACTCCAAGATGCGGAGAACAAGCGTGAGATATACCGGTCCATCTTTGACCCCACCGTGCACGACGCCCTGCGCTCCAGAGGAGAGAGAAGGTAACCTTGTTTTTATGCAAAGTCCAGGGGCACAAATGAGTAAAGGACACCTAGTGGTTACGAACGCTAACAATAAAGGAAATAACCTATGGTGAGCCGGTGGAGACCGATATTACGTAGTAACTCAATTCTCCGCTACTGGTCGGGGGGGGCAAAGTAAAACGTGCAGCTCTTATTGGCTAGTTTGCGGAGCAACATCGCAACATTTATCGGCTTATTGTCGAATGTTCGAGAAGCGAGTGATGTATGAAAGGACCGTGTCTTATGGCGCTCTGTTCTCTCTGCCTACTCCGCTGAGGACCTGGCGTGAAAATATACATACATAAGCACTAAATTCCTATGAATTTATGAAGTGGCCACGAAACTCCTTAGCGTAAAGCAAAGGGGTGTCTGGAGTCCTTGTGTTGCGAGCGTCTATAAGGTAATACCCGCTGCATAATGGAGGTAGGTTGTACCCAGCAATCCAGCATTGTACAGCAAGAAAATACATGAATATCTAGCTCCTAAACTACGGTCGCCGTTAGTGCGCCTCTGTGAGCTGTCAGTTCGGACATGATCGTCTATCAATCATCAAGTCATCTATCAAGCATAAACTGACAGCTGCTAGAAATGCATTTTCTCGATGGCTGTGTAAATGTTTCGTTCGGTTGCCAATTTATTCCAGGCTGTCGCACAAGGCCCTGCAAGGAGCCATCATGATCACCATCTACAGAGATGAGCCTCGCTTCTCCCAGCCCCACCAGCTTCTCACTCTGCTCATGGATATTGACAGTCTCATCACCAAATGGCGCTGTAAGTTTTATTCTTCGTGTGAATTTCGATATTACCAATCAACCTATATTCATCCCCCTGCAGAGATACGATTCGCCTTTACATGAAAGGGGCTCAGTGCATGCTCTGCTATTCTCTTCTTAGTGTTATCTCGTTTCCTAATCGATTAGACTCGGCAGGGTACGTAACTTAAGCCTAAGGATTTGGCGAAGATACTAATTTTTACATGAAATGACTGCCGTCAGACCTCAACAAACCAGAAAGGAAACCACACCCTTCATAAGAAGGGTGTGGTTTCCTTCACATGTCTTGCCTTACCTTACCTTATAAGGCAGGCCGTATGCTTATTTGCCACCTTAGTGGTATAAAACCTCAAAGTATCCTCTCCAATTTGGATCTAGGAATTAGAGGTTTTAAGAGAGGTATGGCGCATCAAAGTAGATGAGGAAGTACCTCCAGCTCACAGAAAACCGCAGCCAAATAACTCCCTAGAGGGTTGTTGTGTTCCTGCGTGTGAGTAAGGTCCCCAGTAAACTCCTAAGGAGTTACTGTGTTAGCAGCAGAGGTAGCATCGCGTATGTAATAAATGTATTGCAAGCGTTTATAGTACGGTAACCGCTTTATATCAGGTAGGCCGTATGCCTCCAGATGTTGTATAAAAAAAAATAGATTAGTAGGTAATTACCAAACCGATTCGCACATTTAATATAAGGTACACGCTTACATAAAAAAAGAAACTAATTACTGACAGACAGATCAACGCCTAATCTGGACCTCCATTTTTGGAGTTCCTCGGGGAGCGTAAGTTAGCGATGGGCGATTCCGAGATGTTTTAACAATCGAAAGAATCGCAGTCGTCAAAATATACAATCGAGTCAACAATCGACTCGCCGTTTTACAAAACAATCGAGAGGTTTTTCGATTGTTTCGATTGTTGCATCAGTCAGTCATTCATCGGTCACCGGTCAGTTTAGCCGGACGGACTCGACTCGCTGCTGGTTGTTTACAAGCATCGAGCCGAGGTGTATGTGTTATGTGTCGCGATTGTTTGTCGAGCCGCTGTGATTTTTTGTATTAAAACTAAAAAACTATATTGCATACATTGCACAAGTTTATTTAAGTCATTAAAAATAGATGATTCGTTATAAACTTTTATTATTTTATTTATTTTCGTGATTCCTTTCTCCTATAATACGTACGTAAGTTTGCTACTTTGCATGCTTAGTTTGAACTCGCAAATCGCAATCACAAGACAAGGCCAAGTCCGGCCATCGAGATGTTCTAATATAACTCAAAACAATCGACTGAAACCTCTCGCCATCGTGCATACTCGCAATTCGTAACCACAAATTCGAGTTGAAATCGCGCCGAAAACGAACACAACAACAATCGAGATGTTCGACGAAACAATCGAAAACAATCGAGATGTTCGAACAATCGAGACAATCGAAAAAAACCTCTCGCAATCGCCCATCGCTAGCGTAAGTATTTCAAAAGAGAAGACTTCTACTAAAAATCTCCTAGAATTTTGCGATTCATATTTGCGACCTCTAATAATAACTCCAAATCTCATTTCAATAGCTCAATTATTTCCGACACATTTGCAATCGTCCCAATACCTGCCGTGACCTGTTCGTGGGTATATCCTCCCATTGATAGCCCTTAAAGCAGGTCACAGCTGATATAATACATTACATCATTCTTTTCGAAGGGGCCTCTACGCGTTGGATTCTCATCCCCGCGCACGCCTATCAAATGACCGGGATTAAAACCCGTGAAATAAGAGAAACACAATAATAAACTGTTAAATGTTTCCAGACAACCACGTGATCATGGTTCAGCGCATGATAGGATCGCAACAGCTCGGAACTGGAGGATCCTCAGGATACCAGTACCTTCGGTCTACTCTCAGGTAACTCTTGGCCTTTTCCCGTAGGGTAGGCGGTTCTGACTTCTATTGGCTACGATCGTGATAAACATTTCTTGCCTCGTTCACTCACATCAATGCTTTCATGCATAGTCGTCGATTTCACTCTCCCTCCTGTAGAAGAGATCGAAATAGACTTCTTCTTTCCTTCCTCTCCTTTCTCAATTTCTTTCCTTCTACTTTCACGTCATTACATTAAATATTTCCAACGGATAGCTGTTAACTTTACGACTTTGCCCGTCTGGGGGATGTACTTCCACCTCGGAGAAAACCGCAGCCAAATAATGACTCTCTGAAGGGTGTTGTGTTCCTGCGTTTATTGAGGTCACCTGTAAGCTCCTAAGGTTGCTGTGTGCTGTGTTAGCAGCAGAGATGGCATGGCGAGAGTGATAATTAATACATTGAGTATCACTCGCGCGATTCCACCTCTACTACATTGCAGGCGTTCATCGGCTACGGTAATAGCTTTACATCAGGTGAACTAAAGGTGAGGACAGGTGAAAGCGTCGGGGCTTTTAATTACAGACATTTGCAACACTAGGGGTGTCACTCGTGCTTTGCCAATCCTGTAAAACCTCTTCACGCCTTTCTTGAAGAACCCCATGCTGTAGTCGCCTGGGAAAAATTCGACGAGTTCATTCCACAACTTGAGAGTTCTCGGAAGAAAAATACTCTGAAACCGCACAGTACGTAACCATTGCGGTTCCAGTAACATATATGAAAAAATAAATTAAGATCACATCGTAATATAGTACAATTGTATAGTGGATAACATAGTACGAAGGAGGCTTCAATATATAACCATCACTATGAATTATTATCTTTCCCCAATTTGCCTCACCAACTTATTTGATAGTTTACATGCAATTTGTTCTAATTCTAAATTCTAAAAAATATGGTGGCGAAAGCACACGAAGCCGGTTATAATAAATTGCATGTAAATTTGACTTACGCAAAGTAACGCCTGAATCTATTAATTATTTTATAGTATTTGAATGCAATATATTCCGAAATATTCGTCGTATCTGGTTTTGCTTATGATTATGTTAAGGCACTATGCTGGTTAATTCGTTTGACAGTCAATTTAGACAAAGATATAAAAAGTACCATATGTTCTGCTCTGAATGTTATTTGTCCAGATTAAGATGTCAACCGCAGTTCCGCTATCTGAATAGAGGCTTCCAAACTTTTCATGATAAATGTGATTTACATGTCGTACTATGTATTTCATGTATTTCGGTGTTAAGAAAAGGCATGCTCCATTGGTTCGGACATGTAGAAAGAATGAATGATGAAAGAATGACAAAACAGATATACAATGCGAAAGTAGGACGTAGGAGCCGAGGAAGACGAAGACTAACCTAACATGACCAAATTGGTCGTGTTTTATCAGAAGGTCATTTCAGGAGCTCTAGAAACCGGATAGCGTTCACGAAAAAAGCTATGAATGTTAAAGAAACGAATGAAATGTATAAGGCAGGTCCTTATACATTTCATTCGCAAAGGACCTAGCGTGAAGATATACGTACATACCATGTAATTCATCCAAGGTAGAATCACGTAAGTAGATTGTTTTCCCGATAAATGCAGGTCGAATTGTAGCAGTACACCCGCCATCCTGATGTACACGACATTGTGTTTTTCGTTCGGCATCACTCCAGTGTTGCCGACTCTGTGAATACGTCACGTTTTTGTCAAATAATTGATATTAAAAGTTAAAAGAGGTAGGACATATCGAACCAGCCCGTCTGGGGAAGTACCTCCACCTCACAGAAAAACGCGGAAAAATAACAACTCCCTAGTCTAGAGGGTTGTTGTGTTCTTGCGTGTGATTGAGGTCACCAGCAAGCTCCTTAGGAGTTGCTGTGTTAGCAGCAGAGGTGGCATCACGAGAGTGATACTTAATGTATTACTAGCGTTCATAGGCTACGATAACCACTTTACATCAGATGGATCGTACGCTTGTATGCCACCCGACGTTGTACAAAAAATTTAACCCTGATGTACACGATATTGTGTTTTTCGTTCGGCATCACTCCAGTGTTGCTGACTCCGTGAATACGTCACGTTTTAGTTAAAGTGATTGATACTACAATGTACCAGATAATTTTCCTTGCCTAAATATTTATCACCATTTTGTTATTCAAAAGACGCGAAGCGTGCGTCAAAAGATAGTGCTGATGATAAACCTTGACCTCCAATTTGATGAGAAACATAAACTATATAACCATGACCTGTGATTGTTTGTCTCTCTAGCAGTGTATCGGAAATGCAGATATGTTTTTCGTATCACTAAGGTGACAAACAGTACCGATGAGATGGAAACACCAGGGTATTGTTCGTGCGTTGCATACCTCGTTTAAACTACGTATGTTAATACATAGGCATTTGTTGACTCTTTTTATGTGGTGATTGCTGAGTGATCAACCCGTAGTACTTACCAGAGGGAGACTTTGTACAAAAGTTGTCTGCGTGGGTATCTCTGTCTCACCTATTTCCAACCTATTTCCCAAGCAACTATATTTATATAGCAGTGTTCCGGTTTGAAGGGCGAGATATGGCAGTGAAATTACTGGGTAATGTGACGAAACAGCCTTAGGTCACAAGATTGGCTTTGGTGTTGGGAGCGTCAATATATAAAAAAAAAAACTTTCTTTTAACAGAGGTAGTACGCATCAAAACAGCCCGTCTGGGGAAGTACCTCCACGACACAGAAAACCGTAGCCAAATAACAACTTCGTAGTGGGTTGATTTCTGCGTGAGTGTGTTCACTAGCAAGCTCCTAAGGAGTTGCTATGTTAGCAGCAGAGGTGGCATCGCGCGAGTGATACATAATGTATTACAAACGTTCATAGGCTACAGTAACCGCTTCGCATCAGGTGGGCCGTATGCTTGTATGTTTCCCGACCTTGTAGACGACGACGTCCAGATAAAAAAAAACTTTGTGTAAACACGACAATATTTTGTATGTTGTACTTCTTGCAACTCTTATTTATTACGCACGGCACAAAGGTTAAAGGTCACTTAGCTATACTATGATATTATTGCGAGAGTGCTATTTCAGTACAATTGCGATGTTTTTAAACATTTTTTTTATATACAACGTCGGGAGGCATACAAGCATACAGCCCACCTGATGTAAAGCGGATACCGTACCCTATGAATGCTTGAAATACATTAAGTATCAGTCGCGCAATGCCACCTCTGCTGCTATATGTTAGCAGCAGAGGATATATAAATATAAATAATAAAGTAAGCGATGCTTGTGTTATGAGTACTAGACAACTGATAAACATGCGTAAATACATTTTTTTTTTGCAAATACATACTTATTATACACTAGCTGAAGCCCGCGGCTTCGCACGCATGAGATTTGGGCTTTTAGTAGCCTTTATTTCTCTATAGACCTCAAATTATTTGTGTTTAAAGAAAAAACAAAGTTCAGGGTCGTAGACGCAACCATAGAGCGATTCATTTTTCATACAACGCCATCTATTGACCTTTACGAGAGGCAACGTATATTTATTTTATTTTTATTACATAAAAAATGCGTAGTTATTTCATGTCACAAAAAATACGTATTCTATGAAAATAATAAAAATAAAATTGCAAAGTCCCCCGAAAGGGAAGATATTTCCCCCTAATTTTAACAGTTTTTAATTTTTTACGCAGTAAACCTAAATATTTACGGGATAAAAAGTACCATATGTTCTGCTCTGAACAGTCCTCTACCTACCAGTGAAAGTCTCGTCAAAATCGGTTCAGTCATTTCGAAGATTAGCCCGGACAAACAAACAGACAGACAGACAGACAAAAAGTTAAAAATGCGTAAAAGGCTTTGGTAACGTGAAAATAATAATATGAGCTTAAGATAAAGACTTTATTTTGAAATCACAGACAGACACTTAAATTTTATTTATATGTATAGATAGAAAATACCCAGACCAAGACAAACAGACATGTTCATGCACACAAATGTTTGTACTGTGTGGCAATCGAACCCACGAGCGTCGGCGTCAAAGTAGCGTAACAGCGCGTTTCACCACTGCGCCACCGAGCTCGTCTGTACGTATTATATGTTAGGAACTTACCTAACATATACATACATACAGGTGACATCACTCAGTCAGTCAGTCAGTCAGTAGTTCATGCACCCACGGAAGGTGCGTACGGGCCTCGAGCAGTAGCTCTTTACCCGGGCCGTCTCCGGGAGCTATCGCTCCCGGGTGATTTACTACTGCGAATACGCAGGCGTGGAGGGGGATTTTCATCTGACTGATGACTTAGTAGCCCTGGTGGTGGTGGTGGTGCCGTGCCAGACGACTCTTCGCAAGAACGAAAAAAAATGTGTGTGATAGCACACATTGGAAGAACAACAACGCAGAACAAAACAGAAGAGAAGGAACAATTTTACGACTTTGGCCCACATTCAGACGGATGAATCCGAGGATTAATCCGCCTGAATGTGAGCCCCTACAAAAAGGAGCCCTGCGGCCTTATGGGACGCCCGTGGACACACAGAGCCAGATACATACAGCAGCTGCTAACCCACGTGACGTCCCTGGCATGACGCAGGGCAGTCAACCCGGACGGACGAATTTTGAGGCGCATTGAGACGGATCTATCCGAGGATTTATCCGCCGAAATGCACCTCGGACAACGACCCCGCGGCTGCTGGGGAATGCCAGGGGCACTCCATACACCAGATACATACAGTGCAGGATCTCCCCTTGACACCCCCGTAGTCTACATAGGGCCCGACACAGTGAAAACGAAAATAAACTACGGCCACTCTTGCCGTGGCAGACCGATGGAAAAGATGCTTAGTGCGGGTCTATGAGTGCATGCTACATACAGGTTTCATGCACCCATAGGCCCCACTGCTGGGAAAAAATAATTAATTAGTAGCATTAGTTTGTACCCTCTGCCTACCCCTTCCGGTGTTGGCGCGAGGATACATATGTTACTCGAGTTGGCCGGGAGCGCACATACAGTGTACATGCCCTCCCGGTCAACTCTGTTAGGTTGCAAGAGGTAGAAGGAAAGAATTAATTTTACCTCTACCCACCCTTTCCGGGGTCGGTATGAGTACATATTTTTGGTTTACAGTTGAGTTGGCCGGGTGTGCCTGTAACTACTAGCACACCCGGCCAACCCCACTGCAACTGTAGAAATTTGCAGGAATTTTTTATTTTCGCCTCTGTCTACCCCTGTACGGAGTTGGCGTGAGGATATATATAACGGTACGGAATTTGGCTGCGAGTGCACGCAATAGTTGTGTGCACTCGCAGCCAGACTCTTATTTTGAACATTTAACATTTAGTTGGTTGGCTGATTTCTCTGCCTGCCCTTAGTGGGGCTGACGCGAGTATATGAGACATGGATTTTTGGATGGACATTACAGAAACAGTTTTTATTACGTGAACGAACATATTTTGACAACAATGACTGTTGGAATTTGTTGGGAGGGGTCCCGGGGATACCATCCCTCGGGACCCCCATCCCAGGACGACACATGACAGCACAAACGACAAAACAAACGACAACGGCATTTCGAAAGTTCGGAAAAAACGCATTTATTTTTGTTTGAATGCTTTAGGGACTATTGCAACTAACTGGGATGTTTTGTTGACTCCAACGGGACACTGCCGTGAAGGTGCCCGAGGGAGTTCGTGTTTTTCCGGGAAGTTTAACTACATGTCTGGTTTCACAAGTTATTTTACTTATGAGACCAGACATGCAATATTTTTTTGATCTAACTTAACGGGGCATGCTATTTAGTTTTGACAGGCGCAGCACCACACCACGCTCAGATTTCCTGTAGTATGCCTCGCGGGCCGTCGCGACGCCTAGCTTCTGGTGGGCGCGCGTGTAGTGGTGCAATTTGGTGAAGGTGGGCATGGCGGGAGTGATCAGCGCGGTCGTACATCTTCCGCGCTGTTTGCTGAACGAATTCTTGCACCGACTGCACGCGCGTGTCGCGGGCTATAACCGCGTTTTCTACGTAGCGGCCCGCGTTTGTGCACATTCGGAGCGTGATATTTTGCTGCACCTGTAGTCGCTTCCTCTGATGTGGTGAGCAGAGCGCGTACCATGCAGGCGCTGCGTAGGCGAGCCTACTTCGTATGTAAGTTTTGTAGATACTAAGTTTGGTACGCAGTGGTAGCTTTGATGTTAGAACCGGTCGCAGAGCTGCACGGGCCGCTTTGGCCTGTGTTGTTGCATGGTTCACATGTGCAACCATGCTCAGCGACCGGTCCAAGTAGACTCCCAGGTAGCGCGCTCTGCTCTGCCAAGCGATTGTTTGACCGCGCAGTGTAAGCGGAGGCGGGACGTGCTTGAGTCCGACCTGTAGCGCGACCGTCTTGTCCACGTTGACGGCCATCCGCCACAGGTCGAACCACTCCGGCAACAAGTCCAGCACTCGCTGCAGTCTTCTCGCTGCGATCAGCGGCTTCCGGGAGGCCGTAAAATAAGCGCTGTCGTCCGCGAACAGCGCCAGTAGCACACCTCTTTCCCCCTCGCGCCTTTGCGCCTCGGGCAACTGAGGTATGTCGTTCGTATACACCGCATACAACGCGGGTGACAAGCAGCTACCCTGCGGTACTCCTGCAGTAATTGGGCGGGTGTGTGACTCGGCGTCCTCCACAGCAACTGTGAAGGAGCGGTCGCTTAAGAATGAGGCCATCACTCGCACCAGCTGTGGCGGGGTGTTGGTGTGCTCCAGTAGCTTGTAAATTAAGCCTTCGTGCCACACACGGTCGAAGGCTTTCTCTATGTCGAGGAATACCCCGACCGTAGTGCGGCCGAAGTCGCGATGTTCCGTGCAATACTGGAGCACGCGGGCCAGTTGTAGCGTTGTGGAGTGCTGCGCTCGGAATCCAAATTGTTCTTCTCTGGGGGTCAGGAAGGGCTGAATCCGGCGCAGCAGTAGTCTCTCCACTACTTTAGAGCTGTGTGCGAGGACGGTTATAGGCCTATAGCTGGCCGGGTAACGACGGTCCTTACCCGGCTTTGGTAGTACTATTACCCGCCCGGGGCGCCAACACCGTGGGAAGTGCGCAGTTCGCAACACTCCGTTGATGATGCGTGCTAGCGCAACGACGCCCCTCCTGGGTAGCTGCTTGAGCATCATATTGGTGATTCCGTCCGGCCCCGGCGCCTTGCGCTTGGACAATCGTAGGAGGACCCTTTTCACTTCCGCTGGTGACACATACAGATTTCCTGCCAACGGTGGCGCCGGGGTCGTAAGAAACTGCTCTACGCGGTGTATCACGTGCTCGTGGTGTTCGCGGACGACATCTGTGGTGTTGGACGGTACAGGGTTGGGCATGAAGGTGTTGGCTAGGTGTTCAGCCAGCACCTCCGCCCTCTCGGCAGACGTGTATCTCCTTGTGCCCGTTGAGTCGTATAGCGGGCACGTAGGCGCTTTAGGTTTTTTTTTTTTTTTTTTTTTTTTTTTTTATATAAAAAGTTTCCACAGGCTCTTTGGCCCGTGCCATTGTTTGTTTGAGAGGTTGTTTGTCAGGTTGTTAGTCACTTTAGTGTTTATCGCTCCGCAAGTGCGATTACAATAGAATTAGTAGTGCTTACATGCTATTATTTTTTCTCAGTTTTTGTTATAGGCAGAAAGTGGGACGAGAGACGCGGGCAGACCAGTCCCCCCGAGCGGCACCCGTTCACGAGTTGACGCAGAGGGCAGCCATCACCGTGCTCAACCATATTGTAGGGAACTCGATGACCCGCCCCCCAACGCCGCCGCTCGTCTAGACATTTTAGTGAGCATGACTGCTCGCATCTCTCGTCCCTGTCTCTGCTTTATTACAGTTTGTCAGTTTTTCCGGAAACGAAGGGAGATGGCATCCCGGAGCCTTGCCATGACGCTCTTCCCCCCTCTCTGTCTGCTGGTTTGGGAGGAGGAGGAGGGACCGCTCACTGGGCCCTCGGAGCTTTCAGTCAACTTTCTGATGACCTTCTCGTCTCTCGCCCTCATCGCCATCTTAAGGTTATAGTCCCTGATGTGTTCCGTTGTCGCGGTCTCGGCTCGTAGGATAAACCGAGCTGTCGCGTCATTGTCAGTACAGTCTGTGTGGTATACACAGCTGTCCGTGTGTCTAGAGACCGCGACAACGGCATGGGGGACACTTTGGAGGAGGTGGGATCTTTTGGAGGTTGTACGCACAATAATCACTGACTCGCACGTTAGTCCCTGTGCTTCATGTATGGTTAGGGTGCGGGAACCCGAATTTGCTCCGTAGCCCTGGCTGATAAGGAGTGCCTTCTCAGCCTGGGTGTGGACAAGGTAAAGCGTGTTGTCCTGTTTCGGGATCCGCTCCCCTGTAAACCGCTTCAACGACAGGGATCTAGCGCGAGTCTTGGCCGAGTATATGCCACTGTAGATTTCTCTTAGAGCATACGCTACGTCCTGTGGATTCCTGTACGTACAAAGGAGATTTTGGGAGATTGACGTCACAAGGTTGGGTCTGTTATATAAGGTGTTGAACAGATTGTTCCTGTCGATGTAGGGAAGCTGGTTGTCGTCTCCGATCAGCAGGGCTTCACTGGCTCTGGCTAGTTGTATTGCCATGACTATGGATCCGAAATGGTTCATAAGGGCTTCGTCCACCATTAGGCGTGTACACGATTCGCCCTTATGTAGTCCATTTACTAGTAGGGATGCCATAGTCCGCACTCTCTTTTTGGCTAGATCACCAAAGCGCGTTTCCAGTTTTTCCCTGAGATCGGTGGCGGCCTCAGTTGTCGTTGTCACTATGATGTCTCCAGCCAGGTCGGCTTGTGACACCACCCACGTGGATTTCCCGCAGCCGGGGACTCCGTTAACCCATGTGATAGTGGGTCTCACCCAGTGCTTCGGGCTTCCGCCTTTGAACAGGTCCCCTGCTATAGCTTCTGCCATATCGAGGATCCTGTCGTCCAGCATTACCTTTGTGCACTTGGCTACCACCACAACCGGGTCTTCGGTCGGTGTTTTAAAGGTGATCTTTCCTTCCTCGCTCTTCTCGTCCAGGGGCACAAAACCGCCGGTTACGCTGTATGCTGCCATGTACGACCCCGACATGTTACCCAGTATTACTAGGTTCCTGTCGCTGTCGTAAATAGCTGCCTCAGCTTCGCCCAATTTTATACGTAGCAGTTCCTGCGAGCCGCGGTGATAAGTCTGCAAGATGGAGTTGCAGGTATCCATGTTTACTTTCCGCGTTGCTCTGGTGACTGCCATGAACTCGATGAAGGCGTTTACCATGTGGTCTTGCGGCTCCCTTGCCGGTCTGAGTTTGGGGGGGGTCACTTGTCCCATGTCTGCTCTTGTGCGGGGGCCAGTGGGGGGTTCCGATCCGTGGCGGGGAGGCGTCTGTGTGAACTTTTCGACCGCCGCTTCCAAGGATAGGGCCCTTTCCGCTGCTCTTTTTTTTCTTGCGGAGGGTTGGGCCACCGATTGGACACTCCTATTGAGGGTCGCCAATATGGTGGAGAGTATGTAGCTAGGTTCCTTGCGCTTCTGTTCTGCCAGACATCTTTCCTGCATCACCCGTTGTTGAAGGCGTTCCGACCCACTGACGTGGGGATTAACAATCGGGTGATCCCAGCAGTCCTTGGGAATCAGTTTGGCGCCTGGGT
Source organism: Pyralis farinalis (assembly GCA_947507595.1). Lineage (NCBI taxonomy): Eukaryota > Metazoa > Arthropoda > Insecta > Lepidoptera > Pyralidae > Pyralis > Pyralis farinalis. Next base: position 7,854,774 of record OX382258.1, on the reverse strand, counting down.
CCCGGGATTGGGCCTTAAGGAAACTTAGGTTTTGTCCTCTGTCCTCGTATACCACGATTTCGTGATGCTGCGAGGCCAGGAGAGCTCCTTCGTAGTCCTTGGTTCTCCCACTGAGGTATCCCACGACCATGGCGTCAATACTGATGATCTTGGCAGGTTCGGCTCTTTGCCCCATGAACTTCAGCACTGCGCACATCTGTTCGAACTCAGTGACTTCGTCGTCCGTGCAGAACAACGCAATAGTTTTGTTGTTCTTTCGCACTATTCTGCACGTCTGGTTTCCGATTGTCACCTTTGGTAATTCGTTGAACATTTTGCGCCGCATGGTGGTCTTGCGAGTGCTTCCGTTTAGTAGGACTCCGAGTCCAGGCGAGATCGTTACCGTATTTTTCGCCATGGCATTGCAGAAGGCAATCCCTATTCTCTCCGCATTGTCGTCCATATATAAGGCGACTCCTCTTAGGCGCAGTCCTGGTCGTCCGTCTTCTCCGCATGTTAGAAGGTTGAAAGTGTCATTGAGTGATGTTTGTGTCGTTGTGTCAGACTGTGGTGTTTGTGTGTCGATGTGTGGTGTGTGTGTCAAGTCCGGGAGTTGAGTCATGTCCGAGGGGAGGGGAGGGTTAGGATAGGTGCTGTTTCGCCGCGTTGCGACTGATGCCACCTTATCCATGAAGGCCAGAAGCTTGGGGCGGCGCTTTAGGTTTAGTCAACTGCCGGTTGAGTTGATACAGGTTTGCTTTGTCCTCGGAGACTGTATCGATTAGCTCATCCCAGGACGCTCCTCTCCATGCATTCACCTCAACCGACAGTTGCTCGGTTAGCCTGTTAAGGTCTTTCTTGACCTGTGGGCATCGTGTGCGCGACCATAATCTTCGTAGTTCGCGTTTATCTTTAATTTTCTCCTTTAACGCCCTTGGTAGCTCGCTGCGTTTGGGCGGGGTGGTAGTGAGGGAGGAGGCTGCCTCCTTAGCGCTTTGGATGGATGTTGTTAGATATTTTGCAGCCTCCTCCACTTCTTCGGGGTTTGTTAGTGGCCCTGATAGTGTAAATTCCGCTAACGCCTCGCGGAATGTTTGCCTGTTGATATTTTTCCGTTGTTGCGACTCGATGGTATACGGTGACCCCATGTTTATGGTCGCTAGGATGGGTAGATGCTGGGTGTCGGTGGTGTATAACACCTCTACCGACACACAGTGGCCCAGTGATTTGATAAGTGCGATATCCAGCACGTCTGCCGAGTGGTTGGCTCTGTTGGGAACGTGGGTAGGGGAGGACGGTCCGATCACTGAGTAACCATTGTTTTGGGCGTGGTGCTTGAGAGTGCGCCCTGCCGGATTGGTTACCCGTGACCCCCATAGTGGGTCCTTAGCGTTCAGGTCTCCTAATAATAGTGTAGAACCGCCTTCTGCGAAGATAGCCTGTAGGTCGCCTACATGGACGACGGGTCCCGGTGGGCGATAGGCGGCAAACACTCGCATCTCTTCATCACCTACCCTTAGCCTCACTCCCACATTAGCAAGAGAGCGAAAGGGCAGGTGGTCCAACTCCTCGTGTATGCAGTCGCGTCGTACTAGTACCGCTGTGCCGCGGTATGCGATGTCTTGTGCCGATGTTTGGTCCCTGCGATACACGAAGTAGTTGGGGATGCGAAATGCTTTGCCTGGCCTCAACTTGGTCTCGCCCAGTAGAATGACGTGAGGGTCTACATCCTGGGCAAGCAGTCTGAGCTGGGGGGCCTTTCCGTCTATGCCCCCGGGATTCCAGTAGACTATACGCAGCTCACTAACCATAGTGGGTTAGGAACTGCATTAGAGCTTCCGTTGCCGCCGTCCATATATCAACCCCGGCGGTAATCGCTTTAATCATTTCTACTAGGATCCCAACGATTCTTGCGATGGGATCGCTAGTAGAGGTGGTCTCAGGGCGAGGGGGAGCCCTGTGTGCGTTCTGTCGCAAGTTGATGTTTCCTGGGGCCGAACTTGTGCCCGTAGTGCCGTTGTATGTTGTGAATACAACACTGGGCCGAGTATGTCTTGGTGGAGCGACGCCTGCGTCGCGACGCTGTGTGTTAGCGGCGCCTCTATTTGTCTGCGTGCTATATGCACGCGCCGGCGACTGCGCACGAGATTGTACTCGCGATTGGGCCCGCGACGTTGCTTGTGACGTCGGCCGCGAGTCCTGCTGTGCCCCTTGTTGCGGGTTGGCCTTCTTCTTCTTCTTCTTCTTTGGCCTCTTTTTCCTTGGCTTGGATCGACCTGGGTTTGCGGGGTTTGCGGGGGGGGGCCAGTGTTGTTGGCATTTGGCCGGCCTGGCTCGATAGCGGCGCCATAAGCGCCTCCTTCGCGCTTGCGGGCCCTTGGCTGCTTTGATATTTTGGGCGGCCGCGGCGGTCTCGTCCGACTTGCTAGCCCTCTGCTCTTTCTTCCTCTGTTAAGGGAGGAGGGGGAATGTTGGTTGGCCTAACTGGGGGTCCTCCGGGGATCTGGATTCCCCTCTTCCTCGCCTCCCTTCTTAGCGCAGCGCATCGCCTATCGTTGGCCGCGTGGTTGCGACCGCAGTTTGCGCATTTAAAGGAGGCGGCATCCTCCCTGGCCACTTGGCATTCTGCCATTAGGTGTTCTCCTGCACACCTGATGCATCTCGGGGCTCGGTAGCAATTTCCTGAGGCGTGCCCGAACCCCTGGCATCTGTGGCATTGGGCCAAACGCCTTGTGCTCCTCCATGCCTCGATCGCGATGCCTGGCATGTAGAGGAGCTCCTTGATTGCGTAGAGGCCGGCAAGTTCTCCTTGGGACAGGTGGTTCAATTGTACGTGAAATACTCCTCCTGTATTTCCCATTTTGGACGTGATTGGCCTTACCAGTCTCACGGCGTATCCGTTCGACTCAAGTGCACTCTTGATTTCATCTACGTCGGTATAAATAGGCAGCCCTCTAATTGCTACCTTGGTTGGTAATTCTTCCTGGACTGAGTAACAGTACCAGGACAGTGCAGGTTCGCGCTCTCCTAGTTTGCGCAGATACGCTTGCACTGCCCTGTACTCTTCAGGGCTCTTGGGCATGAATCGCACCCCCTGCTTGAACGGGCGTGCGTTGGGTGCGTGGCCAAGTATAGCGTGCAGGTGGGCGAAGTGCTGGGGCCAGTTGGGCAGCGTCTCAACCACTAGTGGAGGGTAGCTGCCACTCGACTTCTTTGGCGCCTCTGCCTCTGTTTGCCTGGGTGGTGGAGTGGGGGTGCGTCTATGAGAAGGTCCCGGTTGCTGGGATGCCATGTGGGCGTATGATGCAGGCTGACGTTGGCTTGGTGGAGTAGGCAGGGAGTAGGCATCCATGACGTTGGCTTCAGCGCTGACCAGTCTTCTGTAAGAGGTCTCTTGGGAGCCAGGGATCTGGTCTTCCAGGTCGATAGGGTTGGCTAGGTCTTCGTTAGAAGTGGCCGCTGTGGACAGCGGGGTTGGGACCTTAACCGGAGTGCTTTGGCGTAGTGCCAGAAAAGAGGCTGAACTTGAAGCTGAGCTGTCTGAAGAGGGTTCAGAGTTTCGGCGCTGGCGTGGTTTCTTGGTCTCCTGTATGATGGTAGTTTCAGGAGACGTGGAGGGTCGAGTTAGTCTTTTTGGCATACGTGTGCCAGTACTAGACGGACCGGCTTCTAGTTGCTCGATCTTACTTAGTACTTCCGATATGAATTTCCCTTCTTTGGTCGGGGGAGGAGGCTTGTGGGGTGGGATTCCCAATTTAGAGGGCGAAACTTGCGTGATCTTCCCAGTTTGGATGTCACGCTGGACGATTGCTCTGCCACCGAATGGCACTGAGGGCTTTCTTCCTTTTTGGGGTGCTAGTGGGGCCGACCCTTCAGCGGGTTGCTTCTTGGGTGGCGATGGGCTAGCTGGTGACGGTTTTCGATCGGCCATTGTAAGGCCTGCGGGCTAGGCCCGCCCGAAGTGATACGACAATTTTGCCTGTATACCGTAGGGTATCAACCAAAATCTCAAACACTCGGACGAACCGACAACACACTTGATGGGACGATTCCCGACTCGGCCGAAACGAGTCCGGGGTGGACGAACAGGCACCCGTTTTCCAGAAGGACTAACGGTTGCGGACAGACAAACGAATAACAAAAACGAGTGAGGGGGACAGACGAGTACAATGAACGGATAGTTGGACTTAATTGCCGTTCTTCCAATGAAGAACGACAATTAGCTCCCGTCGCGTGCCCTTGTGCCACACAAGGTCACGGACGAACAAAACAGGGACAAGACAAACAACACAACGACAACACGAATATAAAAACAATCAGCTGACTGCCCGACCGAACAGTCCAACGCACCGCGCGGAAAACCGAAGTCTCCCGATCGGCGCGCCGAAGTTACCCGAGCGGACAATCAGCTGGAGCGCTCTGCAGAAGCAGCGGCGCTCAGAAGGCTGTGCGAGGACGTGAGTCTACGAGAGACCCGTCCGAGCTACTAGCTGCGCCCCGGCCGGTTAACCGAAGTTTTCCAGTCGAAGGCGCCTCTTCGCGACTCGAACAGGCCAAGCAAGAGAGTATGCTGTAAGACAGCGGAGGTGGCCAGCGACACTTTCCCTTCCCTTTGCAGGGCGGTACAGGTGCTTGACTGCTGGCCAGAAACGAGTTGTCGTGCCACTAAGGTCGTTCGCGTGAGCGTCAGAGCCAGAGCTACACAGATCAACAAGTCCACTCTCTTGACATCACTCACACGCAGGAACACAACAACCCTCTAGGGCGTCACCGGGACGACAACAACGAACGGGCACCGCCAGCGGTGAAGCGCCCCGTGCGCCTCTTTCCGCCTCGCTGTGTTTGTGAAAGGTTCAATATTTAAACCTATGCATTTGATTGCGGCGCGCTCGAGCCCTCACATCCGTGGCCCCACTGCCCGCTGAGAGAAGTTCGTGAAAGACGCATTGTAATCGACTGAGTGACACCTTGTAGTTACAAAATTTTAAGGTAAAGCTTATATTTGAAATGTCATATGATTGACAATACGCTAAGTATCGACCATCTCTGGTAGCCGTGATTAAGTGACTGGACCACTTGTTTATTTTTTCCAAACGGTTCAGGAGCACAAGTCTTCAATTTAAGTTCAAAATTTACATTACGTATTGCATCAGTTCATATTATTAATGCTTAAATAATTGATTAAACTTTTAAAGCTACTATTCTGACCTATAATCATATGATATTCTATATTTGTCACTTGCTTGGCGGTGAAGGAAAACATCGTGAGAAGTTATATTTCGAAAGACGCGTGACCTTACCTAACAATGGTCTGGTTTTCCCTATGAGTTTTGGAGGTCTGATTGAAGTCACTACACAATACCACCACTAAAAATCAGAATCTTCACCAAATCCTAAAAAGACTTAGGTACGTAGCGGATTCCACGAATTCTAACAGATAAGGAAACTGGATAACGCTAAGAATAGCTTCAGACAAACAGCGGAAACCTTCGCCTGTAGTCGTCTCACAGAGAAACAAGCAGCTCTTGCACGCTTCTATGCGACATTCGCAGTCATACGACCTTTGGCAAACATGTACGCATGTTTGAGAAAAAACCATTATGTCAAAAAAAAGATTTGTCTTTCTTCGGTGTTTATCTGAGAGTACATTTTAAGGGTTCCGTATCTTAACAGAAAAACGGAACCCATATTGGATCACTTTGTTGTTCGCCTGTCTGTATGTCTGTCAAGAGCTTTTTCTCAGGAACAGGTAGAGCTATCAAGCTGAAGTTAATATGAAATACTCAGTCTTTTAATCCCTTCGAGCAGTGAAAAAATTAAACTTTAAGTCACCGCAATCAAAAGATACGGTTGTTTATGCCTCGTTTAAGCGCATATTTTGACACTCGCAAGGGAATCAAAACCTATAGGATACTTCCCTCTGACCTAGAATGATGCAATTTGGAAGAAGCAATGTCACGTAGCACAAGTAAAGAAAAGAAACCGAAAGCCGTAACTTTGTAGTTCCATCACAAAAAAAAAAATACTTTTGATGCGACAATAATTTCCGAAAATATTTTATTACGAAACCCTCAGAGCGCGAGACGGACACGCACTTGCAGGCTTTTTATCTTATTCGAACACAACTAGTTTTAGTTTTGTTATTACGTATGTATCTATCTCAGAGATGAGAGAATCTGATTAGTATCAACAATAACCGTACACCACCTATGGCACTACGATTCAGTGCCAGAAACCTCTGAATGACTTTAGTTATTCAACTTTGATGTATACGTTTTTAAATTCGTGAAAATTTTCTGACATGTTGTGAAGAGCACCAATATTCAAAACTATTTTCCAACTTATCAGAATTTTTCATACATTTCGGTCACTGAAAAAAAATCATGTTTTATCCCATTACTTTTAACAGCAGTGATAGCCCTGTGGATAAACAACCGGTAGCCGGTTCGAATCCTGGCATGTACCACTAAATTCGTGTTTTGAGACTTATGTAGTTTTCATAGTTGATCGCTCTTGTCAGTGCGGGCGTGGTAGTGAAGACGATGCCGGTGAAGGATTGCCTGTACTGCCCATCCCTTGGGCAAGGCTCGCTGCTTGGGCAATGGATCTCCATCTCTATTTTTTTTTATGCAACTTTGGCAAACAAGCATGCGGCCCCCGCTTTAGATGGTAAGCGGTCACCGCAGCCTATTGACGCTCGCCACACCACGGGGGTGTTACTCGTGCGCTGCCAGTCTTGTGACCTAAGGCTGTTTCATCACAGTACCCAGTAATTTCTCTGCCATATCTCACTCTTCAAACCGGAACACAGCTATATAAATATAGCTGTTTGGCGGTAGAAATAGGTGAGACAGAGGCACCCACGCAGACGACTTTTGTGCAAAGTCTCCCTCTGGTAAAATTCATTATTTGCGTTTATTATATATAGGCTACGAATAAATAATAAGTCATAGGTATATTTGTTTTTATATATTTGTTGCGTTGCGAGTACCTTGAACAATTGTGGCCTTGGTCGCTGTTATTATGATGCTGTCCCGTGAGTTTATGTAGGTACATATTTGTAATTATCACTTGCTGGGTGGTGAAGGAAAACATCGTGAGGAAACCCGCTTGTCCAAATTATATTTCGTATGACTTTCCTAAGAATGGTCTGGTTTTCCCTCTAGGTTGCAGAGGTCTGACTGCAGTCGCACCATGTAAAAATCAGTATCCTCGCTAAATTCTTAAGCATGGACCCCGACAATCTTAATGGATTAGGAAATCGGGATAACGCGAAGAAGAAGAAGAATTTTTCATACATTTAAGACATTTTGACGAGCTCGGTGGCTCAGTCGTGATGTTTTAGGAGAGGTAGGGCGCATCAAAGCAGCCCGTCTGGGGAACTACCCTCCACCTCACAGAAAACCGCAGCCAAATAACAACTACCTAGAGGTTGGTTGTGTTCCTACGTGTGAGTGAGATCGCCAGTGAGCTCCCAAGGAGTTGCTGCGTAAGCAGCAGAGGAGGCATCGCGCGAGTGATACTTAATGTATCGCAAGCGTTAATAGGCTATGATACCCGCTTTACATCAGGTGAGCCCTATGCTTGTATGCCTCCCGATGTAGTATAAAAAAAAAACATATATTTAGATTTATTAAGACTTATCAGAAAATTTCTAAACATTTAAAAATACATAATATTTAAGTTAAACAAAGTAATAAGCAATTATTTCAATATGACGTTACAGTGACCGCTACAAAGTTTTCCTGGATCTGTTCAATTTATCGACGTTCCTGCTGCCACGGTCGCTCATCCCTCCCCTGGACGGCGGCATGAAGAGGAGTCTCAACTTGACTTGGGGTGACAACGTCAAAGAAAACGCACAGAACGGACAAGTGGAACAAAATGGAGTAGAAGCCTTAAGTTTAGAAGCTACATTATAGAAACTAGTGGGGAATGGATTTATTTAAATAAAGAATATTTCAATATAATACTGACTGGGGAAGTACCTCCACCTCATAGAAAACCGCAGACAAATAACAACTCCCTAGAGGGTTCTTGTGTTCCTTTGAGTGAATACCGTTACCAATAACATCGTAACGAGTTGCTGTGTTACCAGCAGATTTAGCAACGCGCGAGTGATCCTTCATATATTGCAAACATTCGCAGGCTACGGTAACCACTTTACATCAGGTGGGTGCTATCTTTGTATACCACTCAACATTGTAAAAACCAACAGTAAAGGCTTTTTCAGATCCGTTTTATTAAACTGCTATAAATGAGGTTTAACAAAACAATTAACTGAAAGATGAAGAGTTTAAGGCTTACTTCGTATCAATAGGTTGCTGTAGCTTATATAAGCTTGCAACACAAGAAATATTACTCATGCGTTTTATCGCAGTTAAAGCAGCAACTGTAATACTAGCTTCTCAAATACTCATTCGAATCAACACAATAACTGTTCAGGGAACACTTATAGTGCGATCTTTTGTACGACGGAGAAACTTCCCTCATCGGGCTAGATCTTATCTGGTAACATAACGCCACGGTTTGTTCGTTCGCTAACCGGCAAGGTGCACCACTTTGCCGGTTTTGCAATTGAACTTGCTTTGAGTTTATATGATGGTGGTAAACTTACATTCAAAATTTGTATATGGTATTCTATATTACATTACATTGGTCGTGATAGTCCAAATATCCATGAGTGGTGAAAGATCATAATCATCGCGGCATGGATATTATATTGAAGGATAATTTTAAAAGGTTTATTTAAATATGTATAAAGTTCTATTTAGCTTACCTACGTATCCGAGAAGTTTATTTGATTAAATTATCCACTTTTTTTAGAATAATAATGGATGATTTAATGATGATCACAGCGCTGGATGAACTTGTAAAGCCTGTGAAATAAAAAATCTTTCTCCTCTCACTCGAAATGAAATAGGTATTGTGCTCAATGAATAACATAAATTAAATCTTAATGCGCTTGTTTATAGAATTTTTTTACGCCCCACGTAAATGACAACCCTCAAAAGAAGGACTAATCCACTATAATCGTGCATTAGTAATTCTTCTGAGGTAGTTACCCTCCGGGACCCGTTGGGAGGAAGGTGGTCAACTCTCATAAGTACTGAGAACGTATGTATATCTGGTAAGCGAAAGATTTGCGAATGCAAGCCTTCCAGCACAGATGTGAGTGATTGCTGGAAAGTTCTGAAAGAAAGTATGGTGGAAGTGCAAAAGAAGCATGTGGATGCGAAAAGAGACATAAAACATTGAAAGGATGCGGAGGTATAATCCTCCGTACCAAGAAAGAGGAAAGCGTGGCTGGATTATGTATGATCTTTGCCCTTAAATGAAAATATGAGAGAATAAGAAAGAAATGTACCGTCTATGTAAGAATAAAACCAAGACTTTAGTAAAAGAGAAGCGTGAAAGACAAATTATGAAAGAGGAAGAGAGGCTGGCAAAAAACTTCAAGGCAAATACCAAACTCTTTTGGAGAGAGGTAACGAAGTCTCGGAGTGGCTCGTTGGCATCCAGAATGGACAAGATAAAGTATAACGCTGGTGTCATTCTTGCTAACACTCATGAAGTGTTAGAACGGTGGAGTGAATATTTTGAAGAAAAGTATAGCTATGCCTCGGACGTTGGCACTGAGAATGAGTCTGCTTACTCCACGTTCATCACAGCTGAGATGATCAAATTAGGATTAATTAGGTGGAATTTATGTCCGGGAAGCCTTTTCGTACATAAGCAATCTATGCTGGAGAACTGGATAGGTCCGCAGAAGACGCGCAGTCATCGTACCCTTGTTTTGAGCAGTCAGAACCCGTTATATACGTATTCCCATACATTTCACGGTCTTATTCGACCACCCGGGTTTCGAAGGGATAAAGGCAAGGCGTCATGCATGAACTGCGCTAGCTATAGGCCATCATTACAAACACTGGTTACAATAATGAAGATAATGGTATTTGAAAAAGAAGAAACCAGAACCAATGAAAAGATTACGGTTGATGATGAAGTGTTGGAACAGGTAGACGAGATTGTATATCTTGAATGCGCTTTCAGCAGGGATGGAAGGTACACCGCTGATGTGGAAAAACGAGTGAGTGCTGTTGTGAATGGATTCACACTATTCCCAGCACTCACTCGATTGGCAGTATAAACTTGAGTCAGAAGGTCACAGTGCACAGGTCGCTATAAACAATGCAGTGCTAGTCCCAACGCTTATTTAAGGAAGCGAGAGCTGGGTATGGCAGAGAGAGCGTGAAAATAGGATAAACGCGTTCAAAATGCGAGCGTTGCACAAAATGTGTGGCGTAACACTTGTAGAACGTATTCGAAATGATGGTATTAGAAACCGAGTTGGTCTGAAAGAGGGCGTCGTTGTTAAAATAAGCGAAAAAAGCGAAGGAAGCGAGAACTGGGTATGGCAGAGAGAGCATGAAAGTAGGATAAACCCGTTCAAAATGCGAGCGTTGCGCAAAATGTATGGCGTAACGCTTGTAGACCGTATTCGCAATGACGATATTAGAAACAGAGTTAGACTGAAACAGAGCGTCGGTGTTAAAATAAGCGAAAAAAGCGAAGGAAGCGAGAGCTGGGTGTGGCAGAGAGAGCATGAAAGTAGGATAAACGCGTTCAAAATGCGAGCGTTGCGCAAAATGTGTGGCGTAACGATTGTAGACCGTATTCGCAATGATGATATTAGAAACAGAGTTGGGAGTTGAAAATAAGAAGAGGCATGCTCCGTTGGTTCATGTGGAAAGAATGCAGAAAAGAAACAATTACGAAACAGATATACAACACAAAAGTGGAAGGATGTAGGAGCCGAGGAAGACCAAGACTTACCTACCATGACCAAATTGATTGTGTACTATTACAAGACGATGCCAGGAGTCTTAGAAAACGGCGAACGTGCATGAAAAGAGCAATGAATGTTAAAGAAGCGAGTGAGGTACGTAAGGATTGAGTCGTGTGGCGCTCGGTTCTCTCTGCCTACCTCGCAAGGGATTTGGCGTAAAGTTATACATATATACTTACAGGTGCTCTAAGTAAAAATCAGTATCTTCGCCAAATCCTTAGGCTTAAATAGGGACAACGCCAAGAACACAAAAAACGTGCACCTAAATATCTCAGCGATTACAGCCTATTGACCAATTGCTGGATATTTTAAGCAACAGCGAATACGTGCCGATAATGATCCATGAACTAAAAAATTAATTTAGTTTCTACGCATAATCGGTCTTGACGGTTCTCCATAGATTATTTCTTTCATTGGTAACAGGATCGGCAACGCACGAGTGGCACTCCTGATGTTGCAAATTTCCATAGATAACGGTAGTTACTACTACCGCTATCTATGGAAAATTGCAACAGGTTGCAACTTTCTTAGGTTTTTTTTTATACAACGTCGGGAGGCATGCAAGCATACGGCCCACCTGATGTAATCTATAAACGCTTGCAATACATTGAGTATCACTCGCGCGATGCCACCTCTGCTGCTAACACAGCAACTCCATAGGAGCTTACTGGTGACCTCCCTCACACGCAGGAACACTACAACCATCTAGGGAGTTGTTATTTGGCTGCCGTTTTCTGTGAGGTGGAGGTACTTCCCCAGACGGGCTGCTTCGATGCGCCCTACCTCTCTTTGCTTTTTAGGTTAGGTCAAGCAGTTACTTACCATCAGGCAGGCATTTTCCCCCTAAGTGATATAAAACAATGTAGTGGGCTTGTCAACCTACTGTTATCTCTGTGTTGTAGTACAATACAACTTAGATAAGTAACTGTAAATGTTACGTACATTATGAACCAGTTATTAACTGATAAAATAATCTGAAAATGTTATTAACCAGATAACCCATTGTATTTTGACGAGCCTGGTGACGCAGTGGTGAAACGCGCTGTTACGCAACTTTGACACCAACGCTCGTGGGTTCGATCCCCATACAGTACAAATATTTGTGTGCATGAACATGTCTGTTTGTCTTGGCATGGGTATTTTCTATGTGTAATAAGTATGTATTTACAAAAAAAAAATGTATTTACGTATGTTTATCAGTTGTCTAGTACCCATAACACAAGCTTCGCTTACTTTGGGGCTAGGTGGCGCTGTGTAATTTGTCTGGCAATATTTTTTTTTTTACGATATAATACTTACCGATGAGCAGTGATAGCTCAATGGATAAACAACCGGCCTATTGAACAACTGGTAGCCGGTTCGAATCCTGGCATGTACCACTAAATTTGTGTTTTCGGATTTAAGTACATATTTGTAATCATCACTTGCTCGGCGGTGAACACATCGCGAGGAAACCCGCGTGTCTAAGAAATAATATTCAGAAAGACGTGTGACCTTACCTAAGGTCTGGTTTTCGCTCTGGCTTGTCGAGGTCTGACGGCAGTCGCTCCATGTAAAAATCGGTATCGTTGCCAAATCCTTAGGCTTAGGTAGCGGACCCCGCCAATACTAATGGATTAGGAGACGGGGTAACGCTAAGAAGAAGAAGGAGACTAATTTATTTCTGGAGATTACCACATCAATCCTTACTCATCCCACTGCAGGGACACGGGGCTCCCTTCAACCGAAGGGGTTTAGAGCATACTCCACCACGCTGCTCGAATGCGGATTGGCGGAGGCCAGTGTTTTCAAGCCGCCCGAGGGGCACTGACTTAGCTTAACGACTGTTATCTATCGACAACAGCCGAGACCGACGGATTAACGTGCCCTCCGAAGCACGGGTCTCTGCCTTCTGCGGCTTCTGGAGATTGTGATGTGGGAAATATACTAACGAAGATATATGTCAAATTGACAATTGTAAATATTGTCTTGTTCTGTTATGATTTAAAAATTAAAAATAAAAATAGATTTTATCATTTATTCAGTAAAAAAATCATCGCAAAACAATAAACAGGGTGGGAATGTTACTTGAGTTCAACTAATTATATTCATTAATTTCTTAGATTCCTAACTTCCGACTGATACGTATATATACGTCGCTTGTATAAAGTTACATAAATAAATATCATGAAAATTTATCCATGCAAAATGTACATATCGAAATTTGCTTCTGCGATATTGTTAACATATTTAAACATGGAAACCACAGCTTCTATTGTGAGTACATAGTGCATCATAAGTAATGAACATTGATCGCGTAGTGGCTAAGAAACCTGCCTAAAACCATTGGCCCTTAGTTCAAATCCCGGTGAGAGCACGTTCCACTAACTTCTTGTTTTCGGATTTGTGTAGATACGTATTTGCAATTATGACTTGCATGAGGTGAAGGAAAACATCGTGAGAAAACCCGCACGCCCAAAAAACCTAACGTAGAAAATCAACTTTAAGAGTTATAGAAAGAAGCAAAAAAAGTTTGTCACACTGGCGGGACACACCAGTTAAGTTCGAACTGATCATTATGAGGCAGCAGCAATGACAGCTTAGCAATAATAGGGAACGTGTCTCCTGTTTTATTCCTAACAATATATAAGTGACGCAAAAATACCACTACGCGTGTACATCAGGAGGGCAGATATACTATTAGATACACCTGAAGTTATCATGAAAGCTACTCGTATCTACTTGATACTACTTTGAATGAAATACTTAACACCTCGTGTAAATCGCAATTATCATAAAATTTTTGAAGTAAAACTTCTTTACGCACCCTTGACTTGACTTGAGGAGTAAGCTGGTGAATGCGTGACGAGAGCGTTACGGTGTGTGTTAAAAGTGTGATCGGGCGAGGCGAACGGAAGTTGAGAGGGAGATAAGTTTCGTATATCTAAGACACAGTGCAGGCCTTTTGTCTCTGAAGTCTCTTATGGAGCTGAAGAAGTTTTACTTCAGTCGTGTGCTCTAAAGCAGACTCGTATTTTTTTTTGTTTTTGTTTGCTTGCTTGGTTTGAGATCTATATCTGACATCTCAACGCCACAAAGGTGTAAACTTGCCACTGTCCTGGCGAAAATGTATGTACTATATATTTAGGCTAATTTAAGCCGATTTACTGTATATTATCACCATATTTTTTTTTATTACAATTCTTATTATATCTTAGAAAATATTTATTTTTCATTTAACACTATAGTCTCCTACAAACAAAGGTATTTTTTATTTTTATAGACTTTTAGATAATGCCTTTCTTCTTTTATTCCCTTCAAATGCTAAGGAGAATACCCCTTAACTGGGGAGCTATTTCAAACAGGAAAGTGTTTAGATCTGACAACGCTCGTACTTGTGGATTGGAGGAATTTAATTGGAATAAATTCAGTCTACCATAATGGCAGATCTGTCCAAGGGAGGTCTTAATTTGAAACTCAAGTTTTGTTCGGAAAAGAAACTGCAAGTGTATAGGGGGCTTATGACTGCATTGTTCAGTTCATAGCTTCTTGAGACCGCACATAAAAATTACTGCAGAGGTACTATGAAGAATTGCAAATGATGATGGACTAGTTCGCTGCCAAACACTTGGAACTTGTCTCTCCAGTCTACTCCTTCACGTCTGTACTCCACGCACCGCACAATCGAGACTACCGACCCACCATACTCACCAGACTCTAACATATTTTCAGCATTATGAAATTAGTTATGAAATTATAAATTAATTTACGGGGGATTTTCAAATCTGATGAGTCGGTGACAAACATCTTTAAAGAGATCGATTCTGTAGCATCCTGGGGATGAGGATAGACGCAATCAAATTCCATTAATATAGTTACACATAGGTACACATGACCAATAATACCCACTACTTAGATTAATTAAATACATAAAACATCTCATTATAAAACATATTTGAATATTTAAACCAGCAATTTCAGGATTTCAAGGATATTGAATTTATATTCAATTTATACAGCGTTACAATACTGTACCACCGAATCAGACAATGGGTTTAAGTAGATACAACGGTAGGTACATCTTGAACTGAGACACCAAACTTATAAATCACCTGATGCCTGTATAGTTGACTTGGTATCAAAACGGGGCTAGGAAAGTGGTCGTGGTGGACGGCGTCTGGATAATTCTGGGTCTCCAGGCAGAAGGCTCCGTGACGTCTGTACCCGACTGCCCCTTTACCCACTAGGGCTCCTTCAGACGGTGAGGGCAAAAAGTTTGCTGTATAGAACTGGACGCCAGGTTGATTGGTATAAACTTCGAGGAATCGACCTGAAGATGGGTGCACGACGCGTGATACGAAATTTAAACCCTGAAATGCATACATTCAATCAATGAATATTAAAATGGTATTTTGTGTTTACATTTAGTTTCATGTATCTACATACATACATATCATCACGCCTGTCTCCCATTGGGGTAGGCAGAGACTATAGAACGCCAGGTGCACCGACCCAAACATACCGCTCTCGCTTCTTCTACACTCATCAACCTCTTCATGCATGCTCTTCGGTTTTGGGTACTTTTGATTTGGCCCTTTTTCAACACATCACCAATTTGATCTATATGTGTGCGTCTAGGGCAGCCCCGACATCACCATTCACTCTTGCTTGATACACTTCTTTCGTAATTCTTTTGCATTCATACTTTCTAAATGACCAAACCATCTCAGCATACCTTTTCTAATTTTTGTCACTACATCAAAGTTCTCGTATCGTGCTATTTTTTATTCTATCAACCATTCTCACTCCACACATATTCCTCAGCGCTCTCATTTCTACGGCGTTCACCCTGCTTTCATGCTTCTTCTGCCATACCCATGTTTCACTACCGTACATCAATGTTGGCGTTAATACACCCTGAATAATAGCAAGGCGAGCTTTGTTCGATATGTTATCGCTTGTTACCACGGAGTACAATGCACCAGTGATACGGTTTCCTGCTTTCACTCTTCTCTCAATATCGCTCTCAAATTTTCCATCTCTCGTAAACATAGAAAATAAGTACACAAATTCATTCACTTGTTCCACTTTTTCATCTTCAATCATTATCTGACAATCTGTAACACTTTCATTCCTTTCAAAGACCATCGCTTTCGTCTTCATTACATTTATTTATTTATTTTCATATATTTGATTAATATTATTTATATTTATATTTCTGGAACCAATTTTTAAATGATTTATTTATAGTTTAGAGAACATGACGATGGATGGTTTCTTAGTGAAAAAATTTTTGGTTAAACGACAATTTACGACAGAGCTGAGCCTACTGGCAAATTTATTTACACAACCTTCCTGCGGGAACAATCTGATCGCTCACTGGAGAAATCCTTTTTAGAATCGCCCATTTTTTTTACTATTTGATAATTTGTTACATTATCTAAAATCAGGGTAGGTATTTGATCCACCGGCAAAAATAGATTTCGAACAATTTGGTTTAATGTTGAAAACAGAGAACACACAGCGTCTATGTACGAACTTACACGAGTGAGTAGATATTATAATACTGTACTGCGTTATATTTTTGATAATCAATAGAAGTGGATATTAAAGATGGAGATAATAGCGTAGGCCGTACGCTTATTTGTTTTAATAAGCTATGGTAACTGAAGGCTATGCCAACGGCTTCACAACATACGTGTGATGGTTTATCACACGGAATAGTATTAAAGAAAGTGGCAAACAAGCCTACGTTCTGTCTGGTGAAGCAAATGCCTGTAGTACAAAGAAGATTGTAACCAACACAGCTAACGCGCAGCAACTTTACAACTGATAACGCCAATTAACATTAGTGGATAAAAAATATTTTTTTTAACATGTCTACATCTTCACGCCAGGTCTGTTGCGCGGTAGGCAGAAAGAATCGAGCGCTATAAGACTGGAAGATTGACGTTTTCTTGTATGCCTCCTATTGCTGTATAAATGAGATGCGGTCCTTCCACACCTCACTCGCTTCTATAACATTTATAGCTCTTTTCCTAGAGTTCCTGACATCTCCTTCTGATAAAACACTACCAATACGGTGGAGGTAGGTGAGTCTTGGCGTTCCTTATTATAACATCGCTTACCTTATTTCCATATGTGTTGATGCAGAAATTATCGTCATAAAGATTATCCTGCCTGTTGATGACGTCACCAAGACGTGTCGGCACGCGGAGATCAAACGGAGTACCTCCTACTTTAATGAACTTGCCAGTTGGTATTGACTCGGAGCTGGTTTCTGTTATCCTGAAGATGGAAAAACATATAAGTATGAATCGTGTCATATCCTAACAGTTTCACAGAAAACCGCAGAACAACGTCGGGTGCATACAAGCACCCCATCTGATGTAAAGCGGCTTGCAATACGTTAAGTATCACTCGCACGATGCCACCTCTGCTGCTAACACAGCAACTTCTTAGGAACTTACTGGTGACCTCACTCACACGCAGTAACACAACAACCCTTTAGGGAGTTGTTATTTAGCTGCGGTTTTCTGTGAGGTGGAGGTACTTTCCCAGACGAGCAGCATTGATGCGCCATACCTCTCTTCCTTTTACATCAGATAAGCAAGTACTCCGGTTACCTATCAGCGTTTATAGCCACGACGTGGTTATACAACTCATCAGCACCAGAGCCGTGGCCTGCCAAATTGAAGTAGGAGTGATTGGTCAAGTTGACAACAGTCTTCTTTGTGGTGGTGCACAGGAACTCCACGTGGAAGGTGTCGTCCTCTTGTACCTCGTACGTGATGTTGGTGACAAGGTCTCCAGGGTAACCTTCTTCACCATCCTTTGAAAGGTAGCTGAAGACTACTTTGTTACCATTTACCACTGTCTTCCAGTTCATCTGTAATATAAAATATGCACATATTAGATCCAAATGATACAGAGTGTATTTAAGGAGGCAAACAAGCATACGGCTTGCCTGATGGACGACATTAGTGCGGTGACGACCCTTTAATCAAAGTCGGAAGGCATACAAGTATACGGTCCACCTGATGTAAAGCCTTTACCGTGGCGTATGAACGCTTGTAATATATTAAGAATCACTCGCAAATCAGGTAGACCGTATGCTTGTATGCTTCCCAACGTTGCATAAAATATCACAAAGCCAATGTAGCTTGTGGACTTACACATCTGAAGCAATAGATTTTAAGTATATACTAAACATATACTATATGTATATACTAAATTAGTATATAATTAAAAAGTGTTATATATCTATAAATATTTTCAGGCCAAGTCCCTTGCGGGGTAGACGTGAACCAAGCGCCATCCGTTATTTATAATATACTAAACCTTGTCAAAGCCACGAATTCCACCATGCAAATGATCCTCTCCGATATTCTTCGCCAGTTTGAAAGTGGCGCCGTCTATCTCAAATTCAGCACCACCGATTCTATTGGCGGATCTGCCAACAGCTGCACCAAGGTACGGGGTGTTTCTCTTCGTATACCCATCGATGTCATCGAATCCGAGCACCACATCGCAAACGTCTCCAAGCTTGTCTGGTACCTGTAAAGCATTGAAGTATTCGTATTTATTTATTTTTATAATTAATAAATAACCAGCCTATTAAACAACGGTGCTTGGTGCGAATCTGAGGTATGTATCTTTTTTTTTTAACAAATTACACATCGCCCTCTAGCCCCAAAGTAAGCGAAGCTTGTGTTATGGGTTACCTACCCATAATACAAGCTTCGCACACTGCAACTGCACAGGCAACTGATAAACATACGAAAATACATTTTTTTTTTGTAAATACATACTTATTGTACATAGAAAATACCCAGACCAAGACAAACAGACATGTTCATGCACACAAATGTTTGTACTGTGGGGGAATCGAACCCACGAGCGTTACGTAACAGCGCGTTTCACCACACCACCGAGCTCTGAAATCGAATCGGAGATATGTATACTAATTTTGTGTATTGAGATTTATATACATATTTGTAAATTATCACTTGCACGACGATGAAAGAAAACATCTTGAGGAAACATGCACGTCTTAAGAATTTTTTTTTGAGACATGTTTGACTCAACCGAAGAAAGGTCTGTTTTTCTCTATGGGTTGTGGAGATCTGACAGCAGTCCGTGTCGAAATCAGTACATATCTTCGTAAAAATCCTTGGGCATAGGTAGCGGACCCCGCAAAACCTAATGGATTAGGAAACGGGATAACGCTAAGAAGAAGAATAATGAAACCAACATAACCAAGTAAGTTTAGACAATTTTAACAGTAGTGAAAATAATTTAAATTACTTAATTAAAAAAAAAATTGAAACATAATTACAGTACCCTTGTAAAACAGGCAAAGAGTCTCTCATTAAAGCTCTCATACCATGGTCGCGGGTTCGATTTCCGCAGAAGACAAACATTTTTATTATGGAACGTGTCTGGCTGTATCTATGTATTGAAGCGTGTATTTACTAAAAAAGGTGATGGTAAAAATGCTGATGTACCGGAATACTCGATCTATTCCTTGATCTGAGATTGTCCCTTAATTTTGAAAACGACTTTACATTTCTACGAAAAATCATTATGTTTTCACAAATAACCGTGAGGATATATATATTTTTTTAATTATTCTCTAAATTATTCCCTGGACTCCATGTTATAAATTCAGCGGGTAGCTCTCTTTTGTAATGTAAAAATAGCTTCAATATCAGCCGCTTTCCCCACAACAGTATACCATACGATATAATGCTGTGAAAGTAACTAAAATAGAGTAATCGCGCAGTAGCCATATCCGTCAACTGACTGATTCTCCTAATTGCATATGCGGCGAAGCTGAGCTTACTGGCTAGTTTTTTTATGTGTAAACTAGCCACTCGCCCAGATACAGAGTCGTCTTATACCAAAGATAATAAAGTTACCTGGTTTTTATTTTAACCACGACCGACCAAACCCAAACTTTTGGTTTAGGTTTGGTTGACTTGGTAATTTGCATACCTCAATGGACTGCACAATAGCTCCATAAGATATAGCGGACAGCGAGAAGCCACTATCGGTGTGCCATGTGAACTTTTTCACATCCTCATTCTCGAAGGTCCCAAAAGATTCTTCACTCAGCGTCACCATACTAAAGCCGCTAACTGTAAAAATATTTTGGAAAATACTTTAAAACTGTTAAGGTTTCCCAATGATGTCGTCAATATGTTTTCACAGGGTCGGCGTAGGTTACGAGAGACGGCCGTAACGTTGCAAGTGTTTATAAAATTATTTTTGTCCCCAACTTATCCCCCCCCCCCCCCACCCAATTCCTCATCCCCTCCAATTCCTCATCCCCCACTTCTAATTAACCTCACATGTGTTCATCCAGCATTTTTGAAAAAATCCATCAGAATTGGATGAAACGGTATACTTGGGGGTTTCTGGGGTCACTGATTACGATCCCGACTTCAGAATTCCAAAAATACCCCGCGGGAGTCCTTTACGCGATCCTTACGCGTCACCCCGCACATCCAGCACAGCATATTCATCTACGTGACACGCAGCCCCTGCTTGTGCCGTTCAAGTACCGACTACGCTTCGCTGCCAAGACCATCTAGATCTAATAGAAGATAGAAGATCTAATGATGGATAAATTAAACTGTCCTTTCAGCTTAACCGGTATTTTTACACCCAAATATTTACACCGGTCCGTGCGTTCGACAGTGTCTACGCCATTGCGGATGGGTGTGGATCTGTGCTATTGCAGACCAAGTACTCGGTCTTCGCCACATTCAGTTTAAGACCACCGTTCTCAAGCGACCCTCTGCAAGTATTCATGCGCCTCACCAGAGGTCCTGCCCGCTTCCGCCAGCGCAATATCATCAGCATACATGAGTAACCACGGAGGCCGCTCATGTGGATCTTTGATGCTGTCCGACACTACGCCTAATATTACGCTGAACAGAAACGGACTAAGGACAGATCCCTGGTGGACCACGACGGTGATTGGCAAGGGTTGTGTGTCGTCAATAGCAGTTCTAACTATGGAATCAGAATTGAGATACATGTCTAGGTAAAGATCAATATAGACTTCAGACCCTTTTGCACCTCAGTGCCCACCAGATTATCGCGCGAGGAACGCAGTTGAAGGTCTTCTCCATGTCTAAAAACAGAAGATGCAGAGTCCTGTATTTATCCAGGACGACCCTTGAGCAGTCAGAACGCGTTATATACGTTTTCCCATACATTTCGCGGTCGTATACGACCACCCGGGTTTCGAAGGGTTAAATAAGGGCAGAAACGGGGTCCATGGTCCCACGACCAAATCGGAAACCATACTGACATTCCGAGACAGCGCACTCCTGCCTGATCTGGAAGTCAATTATCCGCTCTAAGAGTTTGGTGTGAGACATGGTCAAAGACCTTTATACCGTGGTAACTGCCACACTCCTGCACCGTTCCTTTTCCTTTGAAAACTGGAGTGATAACACTCAATCTCCATTGTTCCGGGATTTTTTCGATAAGGAGTATACGTTACATATGTCGGTCAAAATGCTCACACCTTTCTGTTCACAACTGTACATGCCATAAAGGCGGTATGAATAACAAAAAAAAACAATAAATGTCATTATTCTCTCACATTCAAAGTGATAAAATTGGTTTGATACAAATTAGGAAAAGGACACTGTAGGAGTGGACGAATTAGGAAATGGACAACTTTGGAAAAGGACAAGAAAGTAAAGAACTGGCCGAAATTGACCGAAGGGTATTAAGAACAAAATGAACGGCGTTGATAAACGAAGCAAACATTTCGCTCGTAACGGAAGTTTAGCTTCATATTATCAAGAACAAGTTATTTATCTTTCGCTACTTCACTAATATGTAACGGTCCAACGTTTGTATTTAGAACAAATTAAGAACAATTGAAACCATAGAACAGTTTAGACCAACGTAAAATTTAGAACAATACCTAATAACACCTCTCTACCTGACAAATATATCGCTAAGTTAGGTACTCAAACGAAATAAGTATATTGTTATCAAGATAATTGAATAATTTTCCAGTGAAACTATTTTATCGTCAAACTTAGATAGCGTAATTAAATAAAATAATAAATATACTCACAGACGTATCGTTTTCACAGATGACACAACAAAACTGGCTACAAATTATCACACATTGATATAATAAAGGTCTGAACTGAACCACAATAGCGATATCAACCGCTGTCAACTTCATTCTGTGGTTTATTACTTTTGAGTGAGTGAAATGAGTGAATAAGTATTGTGATTATACTTCATTTGATTTCTAGATTTTTGACGAGCTCGGTGGCGCATTGGTGAAATGCACTTTACGAAACGAAACTTTACTTTGACACCAACGCTCGTGGGTTCGATTCCCACACAGGTCATTTGTGTGCATGAACATGTCTATTTGTCTTGGTCTGAGTGTTATTAAGAGGGAGGGCGCATCAAAGTAGCCCCTCTGGGGAAGTACCTCCACCTCACAGACAACCGTAGTCAAATAACAACTCCCTAGAGTATTGTTGTGTTCCTGCGTGTGTGTGAGGTCACCAGTAAGCTGCTAAACAGTAGCTATGTTAGCAGCAGAGGTGGCGTCGCGTAAGTGATACATAATGCATTGCAAGCGTTCATAGGCTACAATAGCCGCTTTACATGAGGTGGTTCATATGATAGATTAAAAAAAGTCATATGTATGTATATAACTTCACGCCAAAGTAGGCAAGGCACGTAGGCAGAGAGAACCGAGCGCCATAGGACGCGGTCCTTATACACTTCACTCGCTTCTTTAACATTCATAACTTTTTTCATGCACGCTCGCCGGTTACTCAACTCATTCATCTTATCTTGTAATCCACCTCTCACATTTCATGTGCCTATACGACACTCAGCTCTCCTCGTCCCGCCGGGTTGAGCGTTGCGTGGTGGGTGGGGGCCGCCCCCACCGCCGCATGCAATTAATCTCGCACCGATGAGGGCGGATCGGTGCGCGTCGCCTCCGGGGGGCGCCCTAATCCGCGCGCCAGTGCGGTTTCCATCCAGAATTGTAGTCCACAGTAAAAAAAGTCTATCCTCCTAAACATATTGAAATTTAAAAAAGAATATGTCTACATAGTTTTCTTTTTTACTTATTACAGTAAAATACTATATCAACCAACTACTACAAACTTTTTCTCAATTGAAATAACACAATGTCGGTTTGAAATGTGGTTAGCTGCAAAGATAAGATAAGACAATACAGATTGCAGTTAAAATAAAATACCTACATAATAATACAATATACAATAATACCTACCAACGAACATTATTGTAATTATGGTAATATTTTACTTTTGGCTTAATATTTTAGGGCATTGATGAGACCCTTGAAGTCAAAAAAACCAACTTCATACAAAAGATAAAGATCTTTATTTGCCATTGGGCCCTCGGTGCACTTAGACACGTCTTACATATTTTGAAACAACCTTATTGTATCGTATGCAATTCTCTTATGTTACTATTTTCCTTTTTTAATCCGCTAGAATTTAGGAAATGACCATTGGAGAAGAAGAAATGCCAAAAGAAACTTGGCAATATAGTTTCTTTTCAAATTGTCAATTAGTTATTACAATAAATTCACGTCAGCATATTAGTGCAATAATGATATCAAATTGTAGAATTAAATATTGTTAAGGACAGCTCGTCTGTGCTGAATTATTTCCAGAAATCTTTGTCAGTTACACGTTATTCAATTGTATAATAAGCCCTTTTACAGAGAGTATTTTTGGTGTCCAGGCAATTTATTATGGAATCGAATACAATTTACAAGAAAATACCAGACCTAGCAAGCCGGTACGTCGGCATAAACAACCTATTTCTACTTCTAATTTTTCGATGAATTTAGAAAAGGACTTTATCTTTTTCGGACATACTTACATTATGTTTTCATAAATACATACATATATTGAGAATGCGCGGTATGATACATCCTAATAACTTATAAAACTTAATACTATACTCCTACACATTTCCTCCGTAGACTCGTGCATGTAGAAAAAATGTAGGACGAAAGAATAACGAAACAAACAATGCGAATGTGGAAAGATGTAGGAATCGAGGAAAGCTAAGACTCACCTACCATGCCCAAATTGGTCGTGTTTTATCAGTACCCGATGTCAGGGCCCCAGCAACCGGCGAGAATGAAAAGAACTGTGAATGTTAAAGAAACGAGTAAGGTGCGTGAGGACCGCAACTAATGGGTTCGGTTCTCTCTGCCTTTCACTAAAGTGACCTGGCTTGAAGATATAAATTGTTAGATACTATACTAGTTCTTACATGTTAAATACTATAGTTTCTAATATTAAAGCAATAATGACCCAAAGTTGATAGTTGCTTTGACGGTCTTAAGTATTCTTCTAGAGTATTTGTAATCTAGTTATTTATTTAAAAATTAAATATAGGTAGGCTCATCCTGAATTCTTTCTACATGTCTGAACCAACGGAACAAGCCTTTTCTTATATTAGTCCTGTTTACCGACACTCTCTTTCTTACGTCATCATTAAGAACGCGGTCAGCAAGCGTTATGCCACAAATGCTCTTTCTGCCGTACCCAGACTTCACTTCCCTAATTCCATAAGTTAGCGTTGAGATTAGCGCCGCGTTATGTACAGCGAATTGTGGCATCTGGCTTAGATTTCGGCTGCCTAGAACTTTACCCAACGCTTCATTCACGCTATTCCCTGCACTCACTCGTCTCTGCACATCAGCGATGCCATCGCTGCTAAAAGCGCTTCCAAGATATACAATCTCATCCTCTACATCATCAACCGTAATAAAGTGTTCGATCTGTTGTCTCTCTTTCAAATACCTTTTTCTTGGTTCTCTTCGCATTCAATTGTAAGCCTTTCTTCGTACAATCATCTTTCACTGTTGTAACTAGTGTTTGCGGTTCGGATTCTGATATTAATGCCGCGTTGTAAGCATAAATCAGGCAGTTGACCACTAAGTCACCCATTCACATTCCCACATTCATATTTCTTATTCTCCGATGGCAACTGTCCAGATACAGGATGAACAGTTGAGACGATAGCACGCTTCTCTGTCTGACACCAATGTGGTGTTAAACCAGGGTAACAAGTTGCCGTCCACCCCCACGTATGTTGTACAATCTTCATAAGTGGATTGCACAGCACGGAGCAGGTCACGGTCAACCCCATGTCCGGGCAAAATGTTCCAGAGATCCATTCGCAGGACCCTATCAAATGCTTCCTCAAGATCCACCACGGCAGAAAACCTTCTGGGGCAAAGCTAGTTGTTTCTCCACGATATTGTGGAGTGTAAAAACTTGATCCGTACATCCTCTGTCGTTTGGAAATCCACCTGTGCTTCCCAACGCATTTCGCTCTCATTCTTCATTCAGTAATTTTCCCATACACTTTAGCTGCCAAGCTGATCAAACTGATGGCCTAATAGTTAGCACAGTCCGTACGTGATTCCTTATCTTTATACACTTTAGCTGCTAAGCTGATTTAATTAAATATTTAATGTATACGCAGCCTATGACCACCACTATAATAATCACCAGAACCATACACACTCGCACATTCCCCAGACTACAGCGACTTCACCACCTCTTTGATGAACCTCACGATATAGTCTACTCTACAGTGACAGCATAGGCCATTCGACACTCTGATATTTCGCGAAAAAAGCCTCTAAATAAGCCCGTAACAATTTGCTGTATTGGCAGGGGTGGCAACGCTAACCACTTTACATAAGGTGGCCTGTATGTTTGTATGCCTCCGACGTTGACAAAATGATCGCACCATAGATCGTAAATACGCGAACATATTCATTTCAGTGTGTAGATTTTCCATCTATATCTTCATGCCAAATCCCTTGCGGGGTAGACAGAGAGGACCGAGCGCCACATGACTCGATCCTTGCAAGCCTCACTCGCTTCTCTAACATTCATTGCTGCTCCGCTCTGCTTATGGACGCTCGCTGGTTTTTAAGGCTCCTGACATCACCTTCTGATAAAACACGATCAATTTGGTAAGTCTTGGCCTTCCTCGGCTCCTACATCCTTCTATTTTCGCGTTGTATATCTGTTTCGTAATTCTTTCTTCCTGCATTTTTTCTACATGTCCGAACAAACGAAGCATGCCTCTTCTTACTCGTATTTTAACACCGACGCTCTCTTTCAGTCCGACTCTGTTTCTAATATCATTGCGAATACGGTCTACAAGCGTTACGCCACAAATTTTGCGCAACGCTCGCATTTCGACCGCGTTTATCCCACTTTCATGCTCTCTCTGCCATATCTAGCTCTCGCTTCCACGTTCGAACCAGCACTGCTCTGTGTATTTTAATTTTCTTTGTTAATTTTTGCAGAGCTGCGTTAACCAGCGAAGCTTTATAACCGAGAAAATTGTCTTTTTTGCAGTTTTGCGGTTTTCGACTGTTACACGTAGTACTCCTTCAGTTTTGAAGCTAGAGCGCTGATTGTTCGACGTGAATGTACCTTAAGTATTGTAGATTCCCCTAAAATAGATTAAATTTCGATTACCTCAATAAAGGATATCGATAAGTGATGTTATCGCCCGAAAAACCGTTCCAATACAAAGTCTATTGGAGCGCGTATGGCAAGCTCATTTCAAATTTTGAAAATTTATATTCCGGGTCAAATTAATTGTCAAAATATTTATTGACACAAGGGTTAGGGTTAGGGTTAGCAGCTCTACTTACGCAGCTTGCTGTTATTTACTTATTGACATAAATGATATGCTGACTTAGTATGTTGATAATTGAATTGGGGACCTAATGTTATTATTCTATTGTAATCTGTGACACTATCATATTTTAACATAATATTCTATCATAATTGTTGCGTGTAACGTTCTAATATGTGGTCGGTTGTATTCAACTTAATTTAATCTGCAAATATTGTGCTAGTATGACTTGCTGGTGCGTTGGAGTCAGTATACGCTGTAAACTTGCATGTAATGTAATAAAATAAATAAATACGAGCTGTGCCTTCTGGCTTAAGTTTTTACTACCAAGAAGTATTTCCAATGTGTAGTTTAACTTTAATTTCACTAGATGTAATTCTTCTTAGAGTTATCCCGTTTTCCCAATCCATTAGGATTGGCGGGGCCCGCAACCTAAGCCTAAGGATTTGGCGAAGATGTTTATATGGAGCCACTGTCGTTTGACCTCCGTAACGCAGAGGGAAAACCAGACCTTTCCTAAGTCAAACGTCTTTCGAAATATAATTTCTTGGACGCGCGGGTTTCCTCGCGATATTTTCCTTCGCCGTCGAGCAAGTGATAATACAAATATGTACATAAATCCGAAAACACGAATTAGTGCTACATACCAGGATTCGAACCGGGGACCTGTAGGGTACAAGGCCGGTTTTTAGGGTTCCGTACCCAAAGGGTAAAACGGAACCCTATTACTGAGGCTCCGCTGTCCGTCCGTCCGTCCGTCCGTCCGTCTGTCACCAGGCTGTATCTCATGAACCGTGATAGTTAGACAGTTGAAATTTTCACAGATGATGTATTTCTGTTGCCGCTATAACAACAAATACTAAAAAATAGAATAAAATAAATATTTATGGGGGCTCCCATACAACAAACGTGTTTTTTTTGCCGTTTTTATACATAATGGTACGGAACCCTTCGTGCGCGAGTCCGACTCGCACTTGGCCGATTTTTTTATCCACATGGATATCTCAAGTAAGATGCAAGATGCAGAGGCTAGATGGTAATTATGCATACTGATTGACTTTTATGCATAAGCATATAAAATATTTTCAACGTCGGGAAGCATACGAGCATACAGCCCACCCGATGTAAAAAGCGGCTACCCTTAGCCTATATTACCCGCGCGATGCCACCTCTGCTGCTAACAGGGTTAGGGTCAGCAACGCAAGAGTGACAGCCCTGGTGTTGCAAATATCCATAGGCTACGGTAACTGCTTACCATCAGGCAGGCCGTATGCTTGTTTGCCACCTTAGTGGTATAAAAAAAAATAACAACAACTCCTTAGGAGCTTAATGGTGACCTCACTCGCAGGAACAAAACAACCCTCCAAGGAGTATTTTTGAGATTGGCTGCGGTTTTCTGTGTGACGGGGGTACTTCTCCAGGCGGGCTGGTTTGATGCGCCCTACCTCTTATAAAAACACCCAAATCGAATGTTTGTCCCGTGTGGGAATCGAACCCACGAGCGTTGTTGTCAAAGTCGCGTTAATCATTGCGACTCAAAGCTAGTTAAATAATGTTTTTGACGAGCTCGGTGGCTCAGTCGTGAATGACGCGACTTTGACACCAACGCTCGTGGGTTAAATTCCCACATAAGACAAACATTTGTGTGCATGAACATGTCTGTTTGTCTTGGTCTGGATCTTTAAAGAGAGGTAGGACGCATAAAAGCAGCCCGTCTGCGGAAGTACCTCCACCTCACAGAAAACCGCAGCCAAATAACAGCTCCGTAGAGGGTTGTTGTGTTCCTGCGTGTGAGTAAGGTCGCCAGTAAGCTCCCAAGGAGTTGCTGCGTAAGCAGCAGAGGAGGCATCGCGCGAATGATACTTAATATACCTATTAAGGCTTGAAAACACTGGCCTCCGCCAATCCGTATTTCAGCGTGATGGAGTACGTTCTAAATCCCTTCGCTGAAGGGAGACCCGTATTCCTGCAGTGGGATGAGTAGGGATTGGTGTGGATGAATTCATTGTTTATTTATACCTAATTGATATTTTTAATGTGGAATAAAGCAACGACTACATTCGACACACACACAGGGACGAATTTACCAAAAGGCGAACCAGATGGGCGAACATATATAAAAACGGAACTATTAAAGCCGTATAGTGACTCTCATAATTCGTTCATGAGTGACTCCGACAGTATAGTGCAAGGAACCGAGCATCTTTAGTGCCATCAATGCCATCTGTCAGCAGTAGTTAGTTTCAACGATCAACAGTATTCACGTACTTGCTTTGCTGTTTCGGAACCTGCAAGAAAGTCGAATACAATCAAGTATTTATGTCTGTGTCGTACCGGTTGCAGGCTGGTAGGTAGATAATCCACCTAACTTAAAGATATTTATAAAAACAGTAGTCGTTATCGACCTCGCGGCCCTCTCGATGTCAAACGTTAACTACAAAAACTACGGGTGGAGCTACCACCATCTACTGGCTCACTGATGAACTACGCAAACGCCATAGTAACAGTAGTGTCTTGCAATCTAAGTAGGTGGCGTGCCACAGTAGACCAGCGCCATCTATCCGCAGTAGTCAGCTTACACATAGCGTTCCTTACGTTGTATCTTGTTGATGTTTCAGAACCCGCGGATAATGTACTGCAATCAAGTATTTATGATCATGTCGAATCGTGTGTTGGAGCAGGCAACAATGAACGTAATATAATGATGATACGAACAGAAATACTATTTGATCAACAACCCCGTAGCCCGCCTGATGTTTAACATTTGCAGTACGAACTACGGGTGGAGCTGCTGCCATCTACTAGCTGACTGACAAACTACGTATTACCTTAGTAACAATTTAATTAATGCTTTACAATTGGTTATAGTTAAAAAAACATATAGGTGGCGTGCACGTTAATTTCAATTTATTTATTTTGTGAACATATGTGATTATCAAGATGATATACAATGTCAAATAGATGTGTCTATGTTCCGGCAATGGGCATACAAAATTTATTAAAATGTAAGTTAATAAAATTAATTCTAATCACAATTTAAATGGAATGCAATGACAATTAATATTGTCAATGTAATAAACAACTATTCTATTCTATAACTTCACGTCAAATCCCTTTCAGGGTATGCAGAGAGAACCGAACGCCCCGTGACTCAATCTTTACATACCTCACTTCATTATAGTGGTTATTACATACCTCACTTCATTGCAGTGGTTATTGTGTTATTGGTTAAATTAATCAATTAATTAACAACAATAATAAAATAACGTCAATTTTATTTTCTCTATGATAATGAATAATGACAATTAGATGATAACAATAATAAAGGAGAATGCCCATTGTTGTATGGAGTGTGGTTTCGATATTATTTTTGTTGTGCAAAAATGAAACCGGCTGCAATCAGTAGGACTTCAAATAACATTGTTTATAAATAGCTCCGTATTTACAAATTAAAGATTTAAAAGTACAAGGTCATATTATCACTTGATATTATCGATATATTTCGAGAAGCTCAACTCGACGTATTACGATAAAAAATCTATCTATCTATCTATAACTTCACGCCAAATCCCTTACGGGGTAGGCAGAGAGAACCGAGCGCCAGGCGACTCGATCCTTACATACCTCACTCGCTTCTTTAACATTCATTGCTCTTTTCATGCACGCTCGCCGGCTTCTAAGGCTCCTGACATCACCTTCTGATAGAACACGACCAATTTGATCATGGTAGGTAAGTCTTGGCCTTCCTCGGCTCCTACATCCTTCCACTTTTGCATTGTATATCTGCTTCGTCATTCTTTCATCCTGCATTCTTTCTACATGTCCGAACCAACGGAGCATGCCTCTTCTTATTTTAACACCAACGCTCTCTTTCAGACCAAATCTGCTTCTAACCTCATCATTGCGAATACGGTATAAATTACACCACCAATTTTGCACAACGCTCGCATTTCAACCGCGTTTATCCTACTTTCATGCCCTCTGCCATACCCAGCTCTCGCTTCCCTAAGTAAGCGTTGGGACCAACACTGCATTGTGTATAGCGCGCTGCGTCTTCTGGCTCAGGTTTTTACTGCCAAGAAGTTTTCCCAACGCTCCATTCACACAATTCCCAGCACTCACTCGTCTTTCCACATCTGCGGTGTACCTTCCATCCCTGCTGAAAGCGCATCCAAGATATACAAACTCATCCACTTGTTCCAACACTTCATCATCTACCGTAATTCTTACATTGGTTCTGGTTTCTTCTTTCAAATACCTTTATCTTTGTTTTCTTCACATTCAATAGTAAGCCTACCTTCATACATTCGTCTTTCATCATTGTGACTAGTGTTTGCAGGTGAGATGGTGTTTGTGATAAAAAATGTGTAATGATATAAAGCATAGAAACACGACGACGCGACTTTGACACCAACACTCGTGGGTTCGATTCCCACAAAATGCCAACATGTGTGTGCATGAACATGTCTGTTTGTCTTGGTCTAGATGTTTTAAGAGCGGTAGGGCGTATCAAAGCAGCCTGTCTGGGGAAGTATCTCCACCTCACAGAACACCGCAGCCAAATAACAACTCCCTAGAGGGTTGTTTTGTTCCTGCGTGTGAGTGAGTTCACCAGTAAGCTCCCAAGGAGTTGCTGCGTGGTGGGCAGTGGCATCAGGTGGGCCGTATGCTTGTGTGCCTCCCGACGTAGTATAAAAAAAAGAAAAACAAGACCTAGGAAATTATTATTGGAATAATTTCTTAGGGGCTAGAGAGTTTCTCTTATTCGATTCTTGCGAGTTACTGAGGTCTTCAGAAGGGACAGTAGCTATATTAATGTATGCAATTGTTTGTGCATAAATTCCTATACATAATCCTATAATATAAAAGCATGACGAAAATAATCTATGGAGAGCCGATCAGACCGTTATGACTGATAAAGGTCAAATTGTAAGGTATGACGTGCACTTAACTGTATATGCTCATTGCTGGAAGACAAAGAAACCAATACGACGACTTATTTAAGCAAATTTTGTGAACAATGTTTGTTCTTGTACTTAGATTATTGTTTAATTATGTTAATTTAAACAAGGTTGGATTTAATATTTGCAAATTAAATTATGGAATGGATTCAAACGAATAGCCTTGCTGCCGCTCGGGATATACACGATCAGTGAGTGAAGTAATTTAATCATAATAAAACTTATATGTACTTATTTATGGAAGTATCAGCAAAAAAAAATAGTCTATTCGAAATGGCTACCTTTGGTTTGCTTTACAGGCCTTTAATCTGTATGGCCACGAATCTATGAAGTTACGCACAGTTCCCATTGGTACCAGAGATATCCTAAAGGACACAATGTCGGCGTGTCGTTTCGAGCAGGCCATGTCCCCTAAAACTGATCATAATTTGTAGTCTAAGGGGTATAGATCTAGGATAGACGAGGAACAGTCTTTAGCTCTTATACAGTCCGGAACGTTGATTTCGAGCCAGGCTTGGGTAGTTCGTGCCTTGTGACCAGGTGCAGAGTCCTGCTGGAAAGTCAACGGTACATTTTGTAAGTGTATTGCTGAGAGGTTTCACAAGACGATCCAAGAAAGTCTCTTGATAAGCTTTGGCTGAAGTCTTCGCTCCTTTTTACAAAAATGAACCTTTATAGCTCCTTGATAAGACATGGGGATGTCTTATCAAGGAGCGTCTGTAATGTAATGGTTTGGAGGGGTTCAAACCATTACAGAAGCAGGATGTCTTACATTTTCAATATTATATCTTATTATTTTTTTAAGTTGTTCTCTTTTTTAGTCTACCAGCATTTCAAATGACCATTGGCGAAGAAAAAATGCCAAAAGAAACTTGCCAATATAGGTCTTTTTTTCCAAATCATCTTATACATACTCGTATTACAATAAATATAATGATATGAGTGTACATATAGTGATATCAAGTGGTACAATTAAAGTTATGTTAATTCATGTGCTGAATCATTTCCATACATATATAAGTTAGATATTCATCGATTCTATAATAACCCTTTGTTGCGAGGAAATGTATCCTTTGACTTATTTTTGGTAATGTTTTATTGCGAATCAGATTTTTTACAAAACAAAGTTGAAGTGATTGCAATTGAATTACGTAGGCAAAGAATGCGAACGTCGATAGATGCTAGCTTCACACTGTTAGTTGTGATGGTTGCCGCCTGGTGGCGCCACGTTGCTTTGACACCCTTCTTACATAGAGTATTTTTGATGTGCCTTTTGAACATATTGTCAGGCAAGAACAGAACTGTTTCAGGTAATTTATTATAGAATCGAATACAATTTACAAGAAAAGGTTTATTATAGAGATTAAGATCTATTATCTATACGCAATCTATTCCTGCTTCTAAGATGTTCACTACATTTTGAAAACGAATCCGCGTGCTGCTGTTAAGCAGGCTCGGTTGGAATGGTGCCGTGATATGTAATATGATAAACAAATTTGAAGCAGGCTCGTCTCGGCTTGTTTACGACATCATTACAGAAACGAAGCGCCAGACGACGGTTTGGGTGTTTCAAAACGAATCAACGACTACCAAAGTGAAGCGATCTAGAAGCGAGGATAAGATTTTGATTGCGAGCTTTTTTAATATGATTGGCTACCTGGTGTCAATTACTTTACAGAACCAAAGAAGCATCACGCCGAATGGTATAGGTACTACCAAATGCTTGGCAGAAGTTTTCCCTGTTGTGTGTAAATGAGGTGTCTGCGCGGACTGAAAAAAATATTTCGTAAACTGGTTCAGACGCATGAAACTTTCTATAGCTATTTACCTGTAGAACATTTTTTTTATTTTCGCAAACTTTCTGAGTGACCCACGTACATGATACTCTGTATGCAAAACAAGTCCTGCACATCATTTAAAAGTATACTTGGAAGTTAAATTTCTAATCGGAGGAGGCACGTTATTCCAACACATGGTTGCTTAGTAGCGACAACTGCCGGTTTATTAAATTAAGAACATAAAATAAGAGACCGGCGTAGTTTAAATGTTTACGAGATTGCATATTCAGAATCGAGGCTTTAATTTAAGTAAGAACACCCATTAAACTCACAGGAAGGAACAAGTGGAAACCTGAAAGAGACAATAACATAATCAATGATATAGTAACAATAAACGATATAAACCTACCTGCTGGAAAATAATAATAATAAATAAATAAATATTGTCGGACAAATTACACAGCGCCATCTAACCCCAAAGTTAGCGAAGCTTGTGTTATGGGTACTAGACAACTGATAAAATACTTAGATATTTTTTTTCTTGTAAATACATACTTATTATACATAGAAAATACCCAGACCAAGACAAACAGATATGTCCATGCACACAAATGTTTGTACTGTGTGGGAATCGAACCCATGAGCGTTGGTGTCAAAGTAGCGTAACAGCGCGTTCCACCACTGCGCCACCGAGCTCGTCAAATAGGACGCGTTATCGAATTACACAATGTCAATGACGGTTTGGTTGTTAAATTGAAAACAAAATGGTTACATCAAACGACGAATTATCAAAATATCGCTGCTACCCGTAAATAAAGAAGATGAATAAAATAAAATAGTGAAATCATCTTCTGCTTCAGAAGAGCATCAGAAAAATACCCGGATGGAATTTCCTATCTTTTGTCACTTCATTGTTATTTTTTATGAGCATATTAACAACATCATATTGTACATTTAAAGTAATAACAATAAATAACAATTGATCGTTATAACATCAATTGATGTTATAACACTTATTTTACTTCTAACACTTATTTTATTGCAATTAATCAGATATGAGTGGAAAATTATTACTTACTATAACATGGATGTCATATATATATATATATATATGTCCCTATAGAGACATTGTGTAACACGATAAAAGAAAACGCTTATTGCAAAAATATAATAATACCTACAATCACAGCAAGAGTTATCAGAACCAAAGTACTGCAATATCATGTTACGTAGTCAACATACCACGCTAGACAGCGCCGGCGCGAGGCATCATTGACGGGGTCGTGTAGCCGGCTAATATCCTCTTCGGAGTGTCTGATTCACACTAAATTATCAGGCAGGCATACAGCTCGTGCGAGACAATGAGTCATTTATCTCGCTCGAGCTGTACACTAATCAAAAATTGAAGCACTGTACAACATTTTAAAGCGGAACGAGCAATCGATTGACATGTAGCATAAGTATTTGAATCAATTATCGCTAAAATTAGAGTAGATTGCCAAGGAAATAAATGCTGAAATAAAAAGAAATTATGTAACTAGTGACTTCAGTACAGGAGCATTAGCAATACACAACGGAAACTGCTTTGGTACGAGTTAATTAAATTAAAATAGGTAGGTTTATGTCTTGAAACATACTATTCCGAGCATATGCAGAGAAAGTGATAACTTATGAATATTACGTATGAATATTATTATACCATCGTTTATACTGGTAACTTGTGGGTACATTTTTTTTTATACTAAGTCGGGAGACATGCAAGCATACGGCCCACCTGATGTAAAGTGGCTACCGTAGCCTATTAACGCTTGCGATATATTGAGTATCACTCGCGCGATGCCTCCTCTGCTGCTTACACAGCAACTCCTTAGGAGCTTAGCTTACTGGTGAGCTCACTCACGCACAGGAACACAACAACCCTCTAGGGAGTTGTTATTTGACTGCGGTTTTCTGTGAGGTGGAGGTACTTCCCCAGACGGACTGCTTTGATGCGCCCTACCTCTCTTAAGTACATAACAGCTTGTGCTTCTTTTGTAGTTGGTCGGGAATGCTGATTAAAGAGAGCGTAGAGTGTTTTCATACCACAGATCTCAATATACTAAATGGCAGATGGCAGAATGGCAAACCGGCAGAGTACCCGCCCATCTTGTAACCAATTCCATACCAATATCTAGAGACACTAATCACATCCAGAGATAAGTTTGCTGTTGCAGCTTATTCACAAAATATCATTGGGAACTTGGCTTGGCTCTCGAAGCAGGCTGAATTAAAAAACACCTGGATTAAAATGAAAAACAGTAATATTAAACAATAATATTTATTGAATCGTTTGCATTTATTAACATTTATTGAATAATTTGATTTGTTTACAAATTCAGTTGCATAATAAAAAAAATCTGATTATACCATTTGAAAATGTAACTAGTAACTCTTGAAATACACAGATATCTCGTATTTTACGTACTAAAATTAAAATTTGGTAACATGTAGGTACCTACAGTGTAAACAATATGACGTTATAACGCAGCTATGATGCCATAGACGAGGTTCCACTTTGATGATTTATAACATTTTGCCGATAACTGATGCGTTCAAAACTATATATTTACGTACAACAGAAATAACATTTTTCATGTGGACCCTCAGTGTGCATACATTGCATTTTGTTTCTTTTGTTGTATTAGTTGAGTAGTTTTAATTCCATCGCGAAAATATATAGTAGTTGTCTATGGAAATTTATTTGTATAAAAACAGCACCTTTGTTAAAGCTATTGAATTTATTTAAATTCGGATGCCAATATAAATAACATCGGTAATAGAAAACAGACTTACATATTAATATTAGTAAACATATAATACCGTTATATGTATGAGTTACTTCGGGTGGTGCATTATTGCACTTGAGCAATTACAAAGCACGCAAAAGGCACTACACGATTGGGGCAACAACCCCGACGTTACATTTAGGACTTTTTCCACAATGTCTGTGTAAAGCTCTAATTTAAGCTATCTGAAACTTAACTGCCAATATATCCAAGTAACTTGCGTTTCACAATCTGTCCGTAGGGTTAGCCATCACATTATCTACGCAGTAAGTTACGAATCGGATGAACTAGCAGGTAGCCGGTTACTTGACAGATATAGTTAATATATGTTTATATTGTGTATGACATGAAGCAATAATAATGCTAGCATTGTTTTGAAATAGTCATTCAATTTAGTTTTATGTTTTGTGAAAAGTATTTATGATGAACAAAAGATCGTATTTTTCCTACTACGCAGCCGGCTGGCGGTAGGTCTGTCTGCCATATTTGTTATTTACGTTCCGTTACAAAATCGTACAATTTTTAAGATCCGTAATTGTATACCGAAATTCTTTATAATACATTTTGTTATGCTATGTATTATATTTTATAAATGACTTAATTTGTTACACACTTAGGTATTAGTAAATCTTTACTACAAGTTACTAAACAGACGATTGTGAAACGCAAATGAAGTTACCGTGAAGATTAAACCGATAAGTAGTTAACTTACTGACTAACTGATTGTAACTTTAAAGATACATTGGGAAATTGGCCCTTGTTTTTTCCTATATATCTTAAGAGGGGCTTTTATCTATATTAGATATGCCAGCCCCAATCCTTAGAATGCTGTTGTAACTGCCCTGGACTCTCCTGAGTACTGGTACGGAACTTTTCGCCTGAGGGCACAATATTTATCAGCATGCGCTAGTGTGATTGTGCATAGCTAGAGAAGCGGGGCAGCACCAAAAACATCCTGAAGACAATATGATATTGGACTTTCATGACATTATGATATTGGTATATTATATATCTAAATGTTAGAAACATTTTTTTTATAGTAGTGTTTCACGGGTGTTAACCCGGTCGTTTGATAGGCGTGCGCGGGGATATGGATTCAACGCGTAGAGGCCTTTTGAAAAGATTGATGTATTGTAGTATACCAGTTGTGACCCGCTCCGGGAGATGTCAATGGAACAATATACCCATGAGCAAGACTCGGCAGGTATTGGTTACTTACTATGTTTTGGTTGGTTGGTATGGTGGGAAAATTTTGGGCTATTACAGTAGAGGTATGGACGCCTGCCATAATTATCATATTAGATTGCAATTCCCGGCAGGCGGTGACTCGCCACTCACTAGACGGACCCCCGAAATACCAGGGAAAGTCGGCCGGGGGCAACACCGGCGTGAGTGACTCAGGGATGTCGAAAGGTGTGCTGGGCTTTCTCCGAGGTTACTCGCGGCGTCGCCCTTTAACACTTCCACCCCTGGAGTATATTGCTCTAGAGACTCCACTCCGACCAACGATGACTCGCCGGAGACGAAGGCCTTGATCGACTCTCTGGAGCACTCGGGTACCCGTGGTGTCGTTACGCACCAACAGCTCGCCACAAGCTGCCCTGCGGGGTATATAGTACTAGATGGACCCCGGAAATACCAGGGAAAGTCGGCCGGGGCAACGCCGGCGTGAGTGACTCAGGGGTGTCGAAAGGTGTGCTGGGCTTTCTCCGAGGTTACTCGCGGCGTCGCCCTTTAACACTTCCACCCCTGGAGTATATTGCTCTAGAGACTCCACTCCGACCAACGATGACACGCCGGAGACGAAGGCCTTGATCGACTCTCTGGAGCACTCGGGTACCCGTGGTGTCGTTACGCACCAACAGCTCGCCACAAGCTGCCCTGCGGGGTATATAGTACTAGATGGACCCCGGAAATACCAGGGAAAGTCGGCCGGGACAACGCCGGCGTGAGTGACTCAGGGGTGTCGAAAGGTGTGCTGGGCTTTCTCCGAGGTTACTCGCGGCGTTACGCCCTTTAACACTTCAACCCCTGGAGTATATTTCTCTAGAGACTCCTCTCTGGACGACCAACGAAGGCAAACCAGAGCTGAGAGTCCTGCGGGCCTTTTTGCTCTCCACTCCGACCGACGAAGACACGCCGGAGACGAAGGCCCTGTTCGACTCTCTGGAGCACTCGGGTACCCGTGGTGTCGTTACGCACCAACAGCTCGCCACAAGCTGCCCTGCGGGGTATATAGTATATTTAGTGTTACAGTTAATAATTATTACAAAAAAAAAATGAGCAAATTCGTAGAGATCTTTACATACCTACCTACGAACATACGATTTGTTCGTGCGAACAAAACTCAACATGTATGTAGGTATATGTATTTTTTATCCTTTTCTACTATAATAGTAGTAGTTTTGCTTTCGTTGAATGAGATTGACAATTGATGGTAATAAATGCTTTCGATTCGATCGATTTACTTGTTAAAAATCATATTTGTAAATATTTGTTATCCAAGGAATAAATATTGTCAGACAAATTACACAACGCCATCTAGCCCCAAAGTAAGCGAAGCTTGTGTTATGGGTACTAGACGACTGATGTGTAAGTACATTTTTTTTTTGTAAATACATAGGTACTTATCATCATACATAGAAAATACCCAGACCAAGACAAACAGACATGTTCATGCACACAAATGTTTGTATTGTGTGGGAATCGAACCCACGAGCGTTGGTGTCAAAGTAGCGTAACAGAGCGTTTCACCACTGCGCCACCGAGCTCGTCAGAATAAAACATGTAAAAGCAAAACACTAGGTTTAATAAAAAAAAATATTTTCGCAAGTGGACGCCACATTAATTTTTTTAACGAAATATTTTAATTTTTTTATTTTTTCTGTTCTTTAAGGAAACATTTTAATTTTTTTATTTTTTCTGTTCTTTAACGAAATATTTTAATTTATAAAAAAAAAGAATAATAAATTAATCTTAGTTATTTACATTTAATATTTATTTGTGCTATAGGTATTTCGAGATTCTAGACCAACTACTAAAGGCAGTTCATAGGTTTTGAACAGGGATATATGTTTTACAGGCCACAGGTCAAAACTAGCTGCAAGTAAATTGAATACTTTTGTAAAACTGTATTCGGCGAGTTAATCTCTTCTTCTTCCTAGCGTTACAACCTTTCTTATTTTTGTTTCATATACTACGTCGGCAGCCATACAAGCATACCGCCCGGACGCCCACATGGTGTAAAGCAGTTACCGTAGTCTATGAACGCTTACTACACATTAAAGTGTCACTTGCGCGATGTTATCCCTGCTGCAAACACAGCTACTCCTTAGGAGTTTACTGGTGCACTCACTCGCAGGAAAACAACCTTTCAGAGAGTTGTTATTTAACTGCGACTTCTGCGAGGTGGAGGTACTAAGTACTAACTTAAAACACTCATACTAAGACAAACAGGCATGTTCATACTCACAAATGTTGGTCCTGTATGGGAATCGAACCCACCAGCATTGGTGTCAAAGTAGCTTAGCTCCACCAGCATAGGTTCTAACCACTGCGCCACCGAGCTTGTCATAAGGATTAGCGTTACATGCTACCCAACCCTACTAATATCTACTCCCAAAACGATTGACAGTTGTGACCGATCATTTACTTGTTTGAAACGGAGTTATGAGGGTGTGCCAACACAAACAGAGGCCCAATTATTTGTCTAGTGGTAAATTTGATCTGAACGCTGAAAAAAGGAGACCTAGGACAGGGTTATGAAATTGCTAATAAAACAAAATTAGTATTCGCATTTCTATTTTAAAAGAGTGACTAGGGTAATAAATCAAATCGTCGATCATGAAGAGCCCATATACCTACTGCCGATTTATCGTTACGATATCTAATATTGCATTAGTATTTGTTGTTATTAAGGAAATCGTTTAAGATATTGATACTATCGATTCATCTTTCCGATATGATTGAAACGATGGTTCGTAAGGACAAATTGTGTCGTGTGTGCGGGCCTTTAGAAATGAAAATTACTAATATAGTGCACTAGTGTGATACGCACTGTTTATATCATCGTGTCAACCAATGTGTCTATTTGTAAAAATGTAGTGCGGAAAATTAAAAAAATTTAATAATTTAAGAAAATTAAAAAAAAGCCGTCAAGTGAAAGTCTACTAGACTACTACTAGACTAGCGCACCGAGGGTTATATTCAGAATTACCAAACGGTATTATTTGTAGGTCATACAGGACTACGCACCAACTTCGTCACACCCCGATGATGAGGGGGAGGCTATGTACGAAGACATCTCCAAGGCCATATATATCTCTAAAACTAACTATACAGTGCTGATGGGGGGCTTCTATGCAAAGCTGGGCACAAAACAGAACGATGAGTTGAGAGTGGGGCAATTTGGAATCCCGGAACGAAACCAAAGGGTCCAACCGTCTTCATGGCGAAGGAGTAACAATTTATGATAAACTCCTTCTTCAAGAAGCAGTCGCAGCGCAAGTGGACCTGGAGTAGCCCGGATGGTTTGACGAAAAACGAGATAGACTTCATCTTGACGACTCTGTGATCAATAGAGTGAAAACCGGAAGCGATCACCGGATGGTAAGAGGCATCTTGAATCTTAACATAAAGCTGGAAAGGTCTCGTCTGGTGAAGTCTACGCTCCGTCCGTCTCGTGCCCTGATCCAAAACCCCGAAAGCTTTCAACTCGAACTTCATAATAGTTTTGAGTGCCTAGATGATTATATAACACCGGACGATATCAACAGTAAGCTCGTGGAAACTGTCCAAACAATGGGAGCAAAATTTCTCCAGCCTCGCCCAAAACGCATAAGGCATACGGCGAGACATATACCAATTTAATACAATTCGTATTATAGAGGCGATAGAGCGGAATCAAGACGCCAAAGTCTTCGCCAAAGATCTTTCTGTTCTGTCTGGAAATCAACACTGGCACCATTATTTCTACGAAGACTGAAATGCTGAGTGTCATGTGGACTACGAAAAAGCCTTTGATTCAGTTGAGACATGGGCGGTGCTACAGTCTCACAGCGCGGCGATGCCGAATTGACTATCGGTACATCAAAGCGTAGAAGTACTTGTACAATAAGGCAACGATGCGTAACCGAGTACAAGACCAGAGTATGAAACCGATCCAAGTGCAAAGAGGTGTAAGACAGGCCGATATTATATCTTCGAAACTCTTCACCGCAGCATTGGAAGATGTTTTCAAGCTTTTGGACTGGAAAGTATACGGTATTAACATCAATGGCGAATACATCACTCACCTTCGATTTGCCAGCTATATAGTTCACATGGCTAAATCCCTGGAGGAAATTAGCGCTACGCTTAATGACCTTAATGGTGTTTCCAACCAGGTAGGTCGCAAGATAAAGGTGGACAAGACTAAGATCATGTCTAATGTCCATGTCATACCTATGACGGTCACGGTTGGAAGCACTAAGCTCGAAGATGTTGACGAATATGTCCTAACCTAGGGCAGGTTATCCAGTTAGGTAAGGCCAACTTCGACCGAGAGGTCAACAGACGGATTCAACTCGGCTGGGCAGCTTTCGGGAAACTTCAGCACATATTATCATCAAAAATATCTCAACACCTGAAGAGCAAAATCTTCGAACAGTGTGTGTTGGCAGACCTGAGTATTAATTTCAATTTGATAGCTCCCCGTCACTGAGAAAAAGGGTCTTAACAGATGTACAGACAGACACATAACAAAATGATTCTACAAGGGTTCCGTTTTTCCTTTTGAGGTACGTAACCCTAAAAAAGGAATATGAATATTGGTATCCTAATCGAGGTAACCTCATTTTGAAATTTCGAACACTCCAGAACTCAATTGAAACATGGTGACATTACATGCTTTATTTCGTTATATTTCGAAGGAACAGTCGGAATGGTTTCAGTATTTTCAGCTTGCAACCCCAAAGGGTTGAGTAGTAGAAGAGGGGGTGAGTGGGGGAAAAGGAACGTTCGTACCTCGTAATATATGAGTTTTGATCACAATAAACAGTGCATTACTTTCACCTCTTTCGAACGTAGTTATATTAATGGTGAATACAGCTAACCTACGAGTATCATACGTAAACAATATTTTCTTGTGACCTGTGTTGTGGTCTTCTGCAAAGGAGGAACTTCCCCAGTGGGAGACTTCGATTATTAAAACTGGTTGTGCCCAGCATATTTTTAACCAGAACCTCGTTTGCTAGTGGGCATGATGCACCGCGCGCAGGTAAGATTAGTTTTGATCATCTTAGCTCGTCACGAGCTGCCCTGATGGATCTTTTTCCTTTTTATACTACGTCGGGAGGCATAAAAGCATGCGGCCCACCTGATGTAATCGGGTACTGTAGCCTATTAACGCTTGCTATATATTAAGCATCACTTGCGCGATGCCTCCTCTGCTGCTTACACAGCTCGTTGGGACCTTACTGGTGTGAGGTCACCAGTAAGCTCACACGCAGGAACACAACAACCCTCTAGGGAGTTTTATTTGGCTGCGGTTTTTTGTGAGGTGGAGGTACTTCCCCAGACGAGCTGCTTCGATGCGCCCCACCTCTCTTAAAACATCCAGACCAAGACAAACAGACATGTTCATGCACACACATGTTTGTCTTGTGTGGGAATCGCACCCACGAGCGTTGGTGTCAAAGTCGCGACATTCACGACTGAGCCACCTCAGCTCATCATTTATTATTAAGAAATAATATCTTAAAAATATTTTTTTAGATTTTATAAATAAGTAATGAAATAAATGTTCAGGGCTATAGGACACAGCGCCATCTAGTCCCAAACTATATACTATATGTAAAATTATGTTAAGGACAATAATATATGTCACTTTCACAACGATTACATTGAGAGCTAGCTTGTGTATTCTTTGTGCAACCTATGGAGGCAAACACGCGTGACCCACCTGATGTAAAGTGGTTACCGTAACCTGGGAATGCTTGAACGGATGCACTTGGAAGGAATAAAGAAAGTATTGTCGCCATTCCTGGTGGTTGTTAGGAACTTCTCATGAACTTACTGGTAACTTCACGCAAGAATACATCATCATTCATCATTTCCTCCAGGGAGTTGTTATTCGGCTGCATTTTTACTAGAAAGAACTTTTTTAGAGGAACTACTTCCGCAGTCGAGACGCTTTGATGCACCCTACCTCTATTATTAATATACTATACTAGCTGTAGGCAGCGACTTGCGGAGAACCGCAAGCATCTCGGTATCCCGAGCGGACCCGTTTTTCTAACTTTCTTTCTTTTTGCTCGGCTTCTAAGAGTCTTATCGTGATGTTGAATGCCCTATAACCTTCCTCGTTATAAACATTGGGCTAACAAATGCAAGTTTTGTTCTTCGAATCTGACTGATATTTCCAGAGATTAGCAAACAAACAAACTCAGCAGCTTTATAATAAAGCTCATGAGTTTGTTTGTTTGCTAATTAGTATAGATTTAACTATATATGTCTTAGTGACCCGAAAGTAAAACTAAAAAAAGGAATGATTCTACTACTAACTTCTTTTACATAAGAAGGTCCAGACAGTATATATATATACACGGTAATTATTTAAAAGGTTATTTTATGAAAGTATAATTTACAGGCCATTTCATCTATCTACTTCCAAACATATTTATAAATAGATCAAATTGCCTGAAAATATAAAAGTTAGCCGGCTCCATACAAAACGTTCCATCTCCATCGTTTTGTATGTAGCCTGTGAAAAAATTTCAATTTGGTCCCACATCGGTATCCACTTTTGTCTTCAACTCATAGTGATTTCTTATGCGTTTTAACATAGTATAGTCACATTTTCAATACAAAACTATATGAAGCGGAGCATACCAAACATTTCATATAATAACACTATGTTAATTTACTCATTATGATATGCACATATTACTATAGAACATATTTAGAAATAGACATAAAATAAAAAAAAGCTATTGAACAAAACTAAAAACATGACTGACAGAGATATCTTTATAGAGACATCCTTGTATTTGTAGACACCTAGTACTCATTGTCTACCAAGGGCGGTAAAGAGGGAAGTACAAACGAAACTATTAAAAATTATTTAATGATTCGAATTTGAAATTCCTG
Source organism: Pyralis farinalis (assembly GCA_947507595.1). NCBI lineage: Eukaryota > Metazoa > Arthropoda > Insecta > Lepidoptera > Pyralidae > Pyralis > Pyralis farinalis. The sequence continues at coordinate 7,810,565 of OX382258.1, read as the reverse complement.
TACCGCCCGTAATACAAAGTTTTTCGTCATACGTCGTCATATGGCTAAAAGTTATATAAAATGCATTTATATTATATAATAAGTCATAGGCGCCAAATTACCTGTTTTTAGAAAATAAGTAGTCGCCGTAATAAGTTTGAATTTATTTCTCGAACAGCAAAGAGCGTGACCGGCGCTAACGCATCTGAATTAAAATCATCTAATGACGTTCATGTACTCTCTTATGCAAGTTGGAAATAAATTCACAAAAAAAAAGTAACAAAATACAATTTTAAAAATGTTAAAAAAGAAACAAACGCTTATTCTTAATAAAAGGTATAAATAATAATATATTAGAAAGAAATGCATAATATTTGCATGTAATAAATTTAGTGAAACATAAGATTATGTGCTTTTAATTTTAATAAGCAGTCTTAAAACTTACATTTAACAACCCCATACATGGATTTTCTTGCATGTACAAGACATATACGTATATATTTAAAAAGCATATACCTACGTGTATGGTATCAAACAGTGCGGAAAAACTGCTGGAATAAGCATACACATAATAAGCATACAAGCATGAATACAAAAATGAAATTACTGAATGTAACAAAAATAAAATAAAAAATTATAATTGAAATTCATTATTTAGATACTAAATAAATCACAATATTCTCACCTAACTTAATGAATACATTGCAATACATTATGGAACATTCAACAATATTTAATATTATTATACAATACAATTTAGTTTACTAGACAAAAACTACTATATGACTATATTGAGCAGTCAGAACCCGTTATATACGTTTTCCCATACATTTCGCGGTCGTATACGACCACCCGGGTTTCGAAGGGTTAAAGGCTGTTTCTAAGGCAATGTGTGGTTAGTACTAAGTACAGTCGCAACTATATAGAAACGTGTGGTTTTTTAAAGAATTCAGCAAGATCAAGGACTCCTTATAGTGGTGTGCATGTTATTAAAATGAGCTGCGTATCTTCAGAGAGTATAGTAGTACGAACAGAATTATCGCACTCGGTTTTCACTGGATATCCTACGAGGTACTTTGCATACAGATATAAATAGGTAGATATTATTGGTAATCTAGTTCATTAATATATAGATTTCCTTCGAAGTGTAATCCGAAAAATAAAATATATATTATATATATATGTATCGACTGTATTTTATTGTATTCATGACTAATTAATATTACAAATGCGACCCGCCTCATCTTTACACAGGTGGATGGTGCAAATGGAATCTGGAAAACGTTGAGGCGAAATAATTTGAATATTTACAGCACACCACTCTGCAACAATTCAATCTTTTAGACTAATTTAGACACACCAAATTGATGAATTTTGCGCTTATTAATACACCCTTTCACACAAGTCTTCTCATGATAATTACGAACACAAGAAGAAAAATCTGCCAAATCTGTCGATCCGTCGTCATGTGATAATACATGCGGCATTGATTTTTATAAGTGGAAAGGTGTTTGTTTGTTTTTTTTTTCAACATCAGGAGGCATACAAACGCACAGTCCACCTGATATAAAATGGTTACAGGAAATATAGCTAACAGAGCAACTCTTCAGTCGTGAACGTTATCAGGACGGTATTTTATGTCTCAAGTTGGCGTGGGCTCTCACAGGACCGAAGCTGTGAGCAACTTCCAACCTCCACAATATTTGAAAAATATGTCCTTCTGTGTTCCTCTTCTGTCGCTCTGTAATCTATGGGACGGTTGCTTCAGATGAAGCCTTTAAAGCCTTCCCGGCTAAAGGCAACCCCTAGGTGAAGTTCAGTCAGTGAGTCTAACATACCTCCATGACATAGTCTGACCACCTCCACATGCCAACGGATAGACTGCCTTATTTTTTGCATGTGCTGACAATGTGAATAGATCCTTGGTAAATATTCGCAACACTGCTCGATGTAAAAACTAATATTTTAAAAAACTATGTTAGAGTATGTGACTTTTAATACTTATTCCTTAAGATTTACTACATTCTGAATTTCTATAATAATTTAAGTAGTTAAATAATTTTGCTTAAGCATAAATAGTTTTTTTTTTACAATCAATAACACGATAACAATCATAGTACAGCATTCATCTTCATTCATGCATCATGCTCTTAAATGCGACATAAATCTACAGAAATAAATACCTACTAATTTGACTGAGGTATTTAAATTCACTAATAGTTGCACTCAGTCTGTCTAAACCAGGGGTTCCCAACCTTTTACTGACTAGGAATCACTCTGACTTTTTAGAGATCACTAACTTCGAAAAAATAAGGTCATTCAACCTAAAAATAAACTATTGTGATTTTTTATGAACTCACGGCTATAAAATAAAACTTAAAGGTAACTTTACTATTGTAAATATAATATAAAATTGAATTAAACAATTTTCAACGGAAGTATCGCGTGTTTTATTTATTTTGTTAAACCTTAAAAATTAAACGTTTGGAATGCTTTGCAGCATCCGTGGTCGCAGGAAGACTAAGGTGACATTTGTCTAACATTGGTTATTCATTCCATCTACCTAACATGGATGAATTGTATATGTTCCGATTTACACAAAAATCGCTCACGGTGTCCGAACGTTTTTGAGTAGATCTCTGGGTTTGTGACTTGATTATTTTTAGAACTGGATCCCAAGCAGGTGGTACTTGCCAACCATGTTCTCTGTTGAATTTAGGGTGTTTTCTTATTTCAATAGCCTCGCGTAGCATTCTAGGCATGTAGCGATTCTACTTGGTGAGGACTTGTGGTTTATCGAACCGCATGTAATGGCTGGTCCTGTGTACGTTCACATACTGCAGATACCTACTGCAGGATGCTGCAAAGCATTCGAAACGTCAGGTTCAACAAAATAAATACAACACGCGATACTTCCGTTAAAAATTGTTTAATTCAATGTGCAACAATCGCGAAAACCTAAGACAACACTATAATATAAAATTCTTGGAAGGAAAATAAATTCGGTTTGCATATATGTGATTATTGAGGAAGCAGCTTGTGTACAAGTTTTGTGATACTCTGGTTAATGTTATATTAACACGGATATCAACACTTACTTTTAATCGATTCCGAGACTTGTTTTAAATAACACAAATAAATTCTTGTTTGGGTAAAAGTAATGTAAAAATGTAATAGTTGAAGCAAATAATATTAACAACATATATATTTTTATAAAATATTTCTGAGTTCATGTTTTTGATCCCTCGGAACTTTGGTGGTCCGCGGACCACTGGTTGGGAACCACTGTTCTAAACGTTCATGTACACACATCAACCGTCTCGCACCTCAGTTCATCATGATTAGTAACTCATTGGTTAATCTCAGGTAACTGCGTATTACCGAAATATATAAAGATATTTCAGAAGATTCACGTCCCGTTACTCACGTAGTAACTTGACCACGATAACTCTGATATGTATGCATGAATCACATAATTTACTGTATTTTGTATTAAATGTTTATAAAAATATATTTTATTGAATGTTACATTTCATTTATTCTAATTCATTTGATTGTGAGGTCGTAAAAACGGCACACGACCTAACAATGCAGATTACCAGGCGATTACCTCTTATTAACCGCCACTGTCTTATATATCAGACAAGATAACATCGAGCTTACGACGCCGTCGTCATATATGTAAGACTAATTCTGAGTTTCTATTATCTATGATTATTATTATATGACTGACGGTGGAGACACGCTTGAAAAAAACATCTTTGGCGGCTAAAAAGTTAATAATCATATTATTCTCTAGGCTTACGTTTTAAAAATAACCAATTTGATGTACTTAAACATTATATTCATAGAAGGAACGTAAATTACACGTGTTATATCTGACAAAACACGACAAATTATATTTACATATGTCATATTTAATGAGAAGGTGATGCCAGAAGCCGTAGGTACCGGCGAAAGATGCTGTGAATGTTAAAGAAGCGATCGAGTTGTATAAAGACCGTGTCTTATGGCACTCGGTTCCCTCGGCTTACTCTGCTGAGTACCAGGCGTGAAAATATACATACATACACAATATTTACATTCATGTGGTCATTCAATAATTATTAATTACTAGCTGCTGCCCGCGGCCCCGCCCGCGTGGTGTCAAATAACATAGCCTATGTGTTAATCCAGATCATAATCTATCTACGTGCCAAATTTCATTCAAATCCGTTCAGCCGTTTAAGCGTGAAAGAGTAACAAACATCCATACATACAAACTTTCGCATTTATAATATTAATAGGATACATACCTAACAATACTAATTGTATTGTTAGGTATCTGCACAGTACCTTATCATAACTATTATTAATTGTCTTTACGGTATGGTCCACCACCAGTCTAAAAGTAAAAAATTTGAATGCCACATACCATCATTCGCGACATAGTAAAAACGAGAGTACAACGTCATTATCATAAATATATGCCGCGTGTCGGGCACTGTCAAATGTGTCGCGTCAAACGGACACGAAATGTGTCGAACATGGTATGTGTCGGATACGGTAAAACCCATCAAATTCATATTGTACAGTACAAGTTCATTGTAATATTCTATCAATCATATACGTCGATGGATAAGTAGGTGATGCTGGTCTCTAAGCCGCACATGTTGTCCCCTATAGCCACTCTGATGTAGCCTTGATCTCCAAAGGCTTCCCCCCAAGTACTGCGCACGATGTAGTATGGTATCTCTCCAGTCGTGTCGTAGCCAACAATAACAACGACATGGTTGAAATTTGGGTCACTGAAAAAAAAAACAAATGTTTACCGTAGCCTACGAACGTTTGCAGTAAGCATGACTTGCGCGACGTCACCACTACTGCTATCACAACTACTCCTAAAGAGCTAACTGGTAATCGCACTCATTCGAAGGAACACAACACACCAGATATTTTTTTTGGCAAACAAGCATGCGGCCCGCATTAGATGGTAAGCGATCACCGCAGCCTGTTGATGCTCGCAACACCACGGGGCTGTTACGCGCGCTGCCAATATTATGACCTAAGGCTGTTTCGTCACAGTACCCATTTCTCTGTCATATCTCACCCTTTAAACCGGAACATAACTATATAAATACATCTGCTTGGCGGTAGAAATAGGTGAGACAAAGGTTCCCACGCAGGCGACTTTTGTACAAAGTAAGTACGTATAGTTTTTCCCTCTTTTAACTATTTGGTTGTAGTTATCTTTGAGTAGGAGGTACTTCACCAGCCTTTGATGTTTACCTCTATTTAAAACATCCAGAGCAAGGCAAACAAACATGTGCATGCAGACAAATGTTTGCCCTGTGTGGGAATCGAACCCACAAGCGTGACCCACAACGCCGGGAGGCCACCAATAATATTTCTAATTGCAGAGCTGCGTCAGCCAGCGAAGCTATATAACTGAGAAAATTGTCTATTTTGCAGTTTTGCGATTTTCGACAGTTACACGTAGTACTCCTTCAGTTTTGAAGCTAGAGAGCTGATTGTTCGACGTGAATGTACTTTAAGTATTGTAGATTCCCCTAAAATAGATTAAATTTCGATTAGCTCAATGCAGGATATTGATAAGTGATGTTATCGCCCCAAAAACCGATCCAATACAAAGTCAATTGGAGCGCGTATGGCGAGCACTGAAAAACAACAACACCGGCTCAAATTAATTGTCACACTATTTATTGACACAAGGTTTTAGGTTAGGGTTAGAGTTAGGGTTAGCAGCTCCGCCAATGCGCCGCAGGCCCAGCTCCCCTAGTACTTAATGTTACTAAGAATTTTATTATAAACTTATCCCGGTATTCCGCAGAGATCGCTTTTCTACATTATTTCTTTCTTCTCGTCTTCTAAGGGTTGTATCGTGATATTGAATAGCCTATAATTTTTTTTTATACTAAGTCGGGAGGCATACAAGCATACGAACCACCTGATGTAAAGTGGGCACCGTAGCCTATTAACGATTGCGATATATTAAGTATCACTCGCGCGATGTCTCCTCTGCTGCTTACACAGCAACTCTTACTGGTGACCTCACTCACACGCAGGAACACAACAACCCTCTAGGAAGTTGTTATTTGGCTGCGGTTTTCTGTGAGGTGGAGGTACTTCCCCAGACGGGCTGCTTTGATGCGCCCTACCTCTCTTAAGAACTCCCTCGAGAATTGAACTATCAAATCCAAAAAGATTTTTTCAAATCCAACTGGTAGTTCCAGTGATTAGCGCGTTCAACCAAACAAACAAACTCCGCTTTATATATTAGTATACATATACTCTCTATCATCCATCCGCTCACAGTATTTAAGGCATTTACAACACACATTCATCAACTTTCCGGCAACGAGCCAAAGTCTGGTGCCGGCGACGAGCCAAAGTCTGGTGCCGGCGACGACGACGAGTCTCACTCAGAACACCTACTGCACGTAAAAGAGGTGCTTCAAGTTAGGAGTTCCAGTTTCAGGAGGGACTAGGAGGACGGGAGAAAAGAAATAAGATCATAAAGATTAATTATTGTTTCGATAATAATTTATTGTTGCTATTGCCGATAAATATTCGGAGTTGAGAGATGGTGAAACTAAATAAACTAGTTAATAGATTCAGGCGTTATTTTGCGAATGTCAAATTTACATGCAATTTTTAAAAACGTTAATCGTAAGAATAACATGATACAAGTAGCATGTTATTCTTACCATTAACGTCAACAATGCCTGATGATGCGTCGTGGAGAGGCGAAACACGTGTCGCAGCGACGACCAGGCCAGTCGTGGCAGCGACGATGGTGGTGGGGGCATGCGGATTCTGTTCCAGATGGCGGACGACCGCAGCAGCCGAGGCAGACTACCGGAGCAGCCACGGCAGCGTCGGCATGTTGCACTTACTAACAGTAGTGGGTGGGTGCCGGCCGGCGCTAGGCCGCATGAACTAATTGGTGGCGGAAGCACACAAAGCAGGTTAGATCAAATTGCAACTAAAAAAACTAACCTGCAGACCAGTTCGCCACAGGTCTTCTCGAAATTCAGAGCTGGTTTCGACGGCGATGGAATACGGCAGCATCCACAGCAAGGCTGAGTTGGAATTATACTGGATACGTTGCACGCGCTGGAACAACAAGTACAAACAAGCTACGTACATAAATTATAACGACCGAGTACTCCTCTTGATACCCCTGGACCCCTCAAGCCAGTGTAAACCCCCAGAAATCTTCCTGGAATTGCGGCGGCTCATGTAAACCACGTGTAGTAGTTTTCTGTATAGTTCCATAGTCCTCCTCTTTAATTTTAAGAGAGGTAGGGCGCATTAAAGCAGCCTGGGAAGTACCTCCACCTCGCGGAGAACCGCAGTTAAACAACAACTCCTTAACGGGTTGTTGTGCTTCTGCATTAGGAACTTACCACCAGTAAGCTCCTAATGGGTTGCTATGTCAGCAGCAGAGGTGGCATCGCGCGAGGGATACTTAATATTTTGCAAGTGTTTATAGGCTACGGAATTACTTTAGATCAGATATGCCGTATGCCATGTGCCTCCAGACGTTGTATAAAAATATATCCAAGATGTTTTGTAATAGTCCCAAAACTTGGCAAGATCTTACTCTTGGATACAATGTTCCATTGACATGACATAGAGCGAGTCAAATTACACAGCGCCACCTAGCCCCAAAGTAAGCGAAGCTTGTGTTATGGGTACTAGGCTACTGATAAACATACGTAAACACACTTTTTTGTAAATACACTACTTATGATACGTAGAACATACGCAGACCAATACAAACGGACATGTTCATGCACACAAATGTTTGTCCTGTGTGGGAACCGAACCTACGATCGCTAGTGTTAAAGTAAGGTAACAGCACGTTTCACCACTGCGCCAATCTCCTCGAAGAGACTCTTCGTAAAGGAAATCTCGAAGAGGATCAACCCCTCGCATGGCTATCAAATGACCGGGATTATCACCCGTTTTGTACCTATCAATTGCCGTGCGTTAGTTTCAAAAAACTCAATAAATTCACAATATTTGTACGTTCAACAACATTACTTAAAAAGAAAAGCAAATGCCGAACGAAGTCACGGATATTAGCTAGTGTGTAATAAATCCAGATATAAACATCAAATTTGGGTAAACACTTACATAATATTCCAGACTTTGTAACTATGAACGCTAATAAATACAATATACTTATTACATTATATTATTATACATATACTTATATTATTATAATGATACTTCACTCGTGCGATGCCACCTTTGCTGCTAACACAGCAATTCCTTAGGACCTCACTCACAGGAACACAACAACCATTTAGGGAGTTGTTATTTGGCTGCGGTTTTCTGTGAGGTGGAGGTACTTTCCCAGACGGGCTGCTTTGATGCGCCCGACCTCTCTTAAAAATACCAAGACCAAGACAAACAGACGTATATACTATATGCGAAAACATATAAATGGTTTACAGAGATTAATAATTTGATTTATAAAAACTGTTTGTTTTCCGAATAAAATAAAATAAAAATAAAGTATTGACGCACACAAATATTTGTTCTGTGTGGGAATCGAGCCCATAAGCGTTGGTGTCACAGTAACGTAACAGCGCGTTTCGCCACTGCGCCATCGAGCTGGAAACGTTCATGGTAGGTTAAAGGATGCATCACACTATTCTATTGTATAACATCTCTACTAGGTATCCAGAATAGTGTCTACGAAATGTTAAAGTTACTTTACGTACCTGCAGCCTGAGTTAATAATCCCGCGACCAATGTAGTGCTCCCACGGACGAGCATCGACTAACGCAAGCACAGGCCCATGGTTGGCTATTATGCGCATTATTTGCTCACTCGTTGGACACCTGAAAGATTAAAATGTCCCCATTAACAATTGAGGAAAGGATCATGAAACAGAACACCTTGTTCTTAGTATGATCCTGTTTCCTAATCCATAAGTTTTAAGGGGGTTCTCTACCTAAACCAAAGGATTTGGCGAAGATACTGTATTTTACATGGAGCGACTGCCGTCACAGCATCACAATCCAGAAGAGAAACCAAATCGTTCTTAGGTCAGGTCATACGCTCTTCGAAATATAAAGTGGATACTAGCTGCTGCCCGCGGTTCCGCCCGCGGTTCCGCCCGCGTGGAGTTAAATAATGTAGCCTATATGTTAATCCAGATCATAATCTATCTACGTGCCAAATTTCATTCAAATCCGTTCAGCCGTTTAAGCGTGAAAGAGCAACAAACATCCATCCATACGTACAAACTTTCGCATTTATAATATTAGAAGGATGCAGGTTGTCTCACAATGTTTTCCTTCACCGCTAAGCAAGTGTAATCACAAATATGGAATCTAAATCCGAAAACACGAATTTAGTGGTGCATGCCAGAATTCGAACCTGTTGGTCACTAAGTCATCATCCTCCGAGATGCTCGCATCATTATCATCATCCGAGCGTTAATCCCGGACCTGTCCTAAGCTTTCACATCGGAGCCCGGGATCCGCTTTCCGACATCCAATTCTCCACTTCGTGCGGTAGGAGGATGTACAAAGTGGAAGGATGTACAAGCCGTGGACGGCGAGGTCTCCTCTTACCTTGATCAAACAGGTAGTGTCTTATTATAAGGTGATATCGGGAGCCCTAGAAACTCACAAGTGTGCATAAGAAAAGCTATGAACGTGTAGTGTTCGTATGTATTATGATTAGGTCAGCACGGGGAATCAAAGGTCGGCTCGCCTAATACCTAGTGGTTAAGTTGACGGCAGTCGCCCGCGCACCGCCGTTCGTGTCACGCGTATAAAGATCCGCAATAAACACCAAACTGTTGCATCATAAATGGAGTCATTACTGAACTTACCCTACCCTAGCTAATATCCCTAATATGGATATTACACTGGTGACCCCGCGACGTTTTGAACTATATGTGAACTATGTTGTGTGTTTGGCGGTTTGGTGCAAAATTTTGTGAACTATAAGTTCTGTGAACTGAGTGAACATTAATACATCGGGCGACTCACAATGTTCGGTAACACGCAGGCAACCGGTACGCAAGCTCAGCAGGCAGCGCCGGCTCAGCAAATGGCGCGAGCCGAGTCTCAACCACCGCCACCAGTACCAAAGGAGGAGCACTCCGACTTGGCGGATGTGTCGTTAGCTGCGATCAGCGTGTCAACCAAGCTGTCAGACTTCTGGGTCGACATGCCAAGGCTATGGTTTGCCCAGTTTGAGGCAGTGATGGCACCTCAAAAGCAAGGGGATCAGTGCAAGTTCAACATGGTGATATCGAAGCTTGGCAGAGACGCGCTGCAGCAGGTCAGTGACATGTTGACCACACCACCTCAAAATGACAAATATGCAGTGCTGAAGGAGCGCTTGCTCCAAGTCTATGAGAGCGCCGAATGTCAATTCCAGAAGCTCGTGTCGGAGATCGAATTAGGCTCACAAAAGCCTACTCAGTTGCTGCGGAGGATGAAGGAGTTAGGGCGCACAACTCAGGTATCAGACCAGACCTTAAAAAGCTTGTGGCTGTCTAGAATGCCATCATCTGTTAGAGCAGTTATTGCTGTATGCCAGGACCAGGCCCTTGATAGTTTAGCGACCATAGCTGACAAGATTGTTGAGAACACGGGAACGTCTTACGATGTTGCTGAACTGACCAGGGGAGACATGGCAGCGGCGTCACAAGGAGCGCTGACCGAGTTGATCACCCAGATGGGGAGAATCGCGTTGGAAGTGGCTTCTCTGCGCTCCGAGGTCCGCGGCCGTGAGCGTGCAAAAACTAAGAACCGGTCGTACAGGGGAAGATCAGGTTCACGTAGCAGAAGAACCCCAGCGGACCCAGGGTGGTTATGTCGATTTCATTATAGGTATAAGAAGAATGCGAGGCGCTGTGAACAGCCGTGTGCATGGCGCCAAGATAACATCTCGGAAAACTAGACGCGGTATATTCGCGTTCGGTGGACGAATGTACTCAGGTAGCTAAAAATCATCGGTTATTAGTTAGGGATAAATTGTCCAAACTTACATTCTTAATTGACACGGGTGCTAATATTTCCGTAATTCCAAGAAGGTGTATTGGAAACCGTATGATAGAGTTCTGCGATCTTAAATTGTATGCCGCTAATGATAGCGAGATAAAAACGCACGGTATATGTTAAATAGATATAAGTTTTGGCTTGAGAGATTTTTGAGTAGATCTTTATAACAATATGTTAGTAGACTTAATGACTGATATGTACGTTTGCGGATTAAAGGGTGAATATTTAGACGGAAGCATTAAATGCATTAATAGTAGTCATCCGTACGCGGATTTATTGGAGTCCTTTCAAGAAATTACTAAACCGCCCAATTTTAAGGACATTCCCGAACACTCGGTTTTTCACCACATCGAGACGACGGGCCAGCCGGTCCACGCGAAGGCGAGGAGACTGCCACCTCACAGGTATGATAAAGTTAAGAAAGAATTCCAGTTAATGCAGGAATTAGGTATATGTAGGCCCTCAAATTGCGCGTGGGCAAGCCCGCTGCACGTGGTTTCGAAGAAAGATGGGGAAATTCGTCCCTGCGGGGATTATAGAATGCTTAACTCTATTACCAAACCTGACCGTTATCCAATACCTAGAGTACAAGATTTTACATTTGGTTTACAAAAAAAAAAAAGTTAAAAAAGTTTCTTAAGTTTTTAAAAAAGTTTTCTCGAAAATTGATCTTTGTAGAGCTTATCACTTTATCAGGGTTTGGCCGGACGACGTAGAGAAAACTGCAATAATTACGCCTTTTGGTCTTTATGAGTTCCCTAGGATGACGTTTGGATTGCGCAATGCAGCCCAAACATTCCAACGATTCATAAATAACACTGTGTTATCAGGTATAGAGCAGTTAGGTTACAATGAGTCAGAGGAATTAAATGGAAGTAGTCATAACAATAGCGGTCAGTCAGTCGTGTTTGGGTACCTGGATGATGTTATTATAGGCTCGGATAACGAGGCCGTGCATAGGACTCACCTACGTTTGTTGTTTGAGCGATTTAGTAAATATAATATGTCTATAAATTTAGGCAAATGTATTTTCGGACAGGGCGAATTACAATTTTTAGGTTACAAGGTTTCAGAATCAGGTATAAGTCCAGTGTCAAGTAAAGTAGAGGCAATAACAACATACCCTAAACCAGAAACTATCGAGGAGCTTCGTAGATTTCTAGGGATGTTAAATTTTTATAGAAATCACATTCCTAATGCAGCTAAAGATCAAGGCATTTTAGATAGGTATTTGCACAGAGCTAAGAAAAGAGATAAGCGATAGATTGAATGGACGGATGAGGCAAATAGTCCATTTGAACAATGTAAAAAAAATTTAATAAATGCAGCCACCTTATCTTATCCGATTGCGGATGCGGAACTTTCATTAATGACGGATTCTTCCGATTTTTCTATGGGGGGAGTGTTACAACAAAAAGAAAATAACGCATGGAGACCCCTTGGTTATTTTTCTAAAAGGCTGACGGAATCCCAAAAGAAGTACTCTACATATGATAAGGAACTTTTGGCGATTTATTCGAGTATAGTTTATTTCAGGGATATGTTAGAAGGTAGGACGTTCACGGTCTATACTGACCACAAACCACTGACTTACGCATTTACAAAATTAAAGTCGAATAAAGAAATACCTAAAAAGGAACGCCAATTGTTGTATATTAGTGAATTTACAAACGACATACAACACATACAAGGCAGTGAGAACGTAGTCGCTGACGCGTTATCGAGGATAGAAACAATAGCATGTCCGACCTCGATCCAATACCGAGAAATTGCCCAAGTGCAGGCGAGCGATCCTGAGTTAGCAAATTTGTTGGACACAGTTGTGGATAGCGACATAAAATTGAAACGTATACATTTAGGTAATTCAGACGACATGATTTATTGCGATACATCGGCTAAAAACATTAGACCTTATATTCCGATACAGTTTAGGAAAGCTGTTTTTGATAACTTTCACGGAGCACATCCGGGAACTAGAGCCTCGCGCGCATTAATTTGTAGAAAAGTATTTTGGCCCGGTATGAATAAGGATATAGGTAGCTGGGTAAAATCATGTATAAAATGTCAAAAAAGTAAAATAGTACGCCACACTGTATCGAGATTTGCTAGTTTCGAGGAAAGCGATCGCTTTGCGCATTTGCATGTTGATATTATAGGAAGTTTGCCAGTAACAGAACAGGGTTTTCGTTACTGTGTAACCATGATAGATAGACGTACGCGATGGCCGGAAGTATATCCAATAAAAGATATGGCCGCGGAGACAGTGGCTAAGGCAGTGTATGAAGGGTGGATATTTCGTTTTGGATGTCCAAATAAGATAACGACAGACCAAGGACGACAATTTGAGAGCGAATTATTTGTTGATTTAATGAAATTATTGGGAATTCACAAGTCACGGTCCAGTCCGTACCACCCTCAGTGTAACGGAAAAATTGAAAGATGGAATAAATCATTAAAAGTTGCGTTAACGGCACGGTTAAATGATAACCTATCATGGTTTGTAGAGAGCGGCATGCCAAGCGGATAGAAATTTCATGAGCGCAGCGGAATTCACATTAGGACACTGTTTACGCTTACCGGGGGAATTTTGCACGGTTAGTGATGTTTAGGTAGATAATCCACAACCGTACATAATCAGGTTAAGGGATACCTTAAGCAAATTTAGACCTAAAAATAGGAAAGCGGATAATAGTAATAAAATGTTTGTACATACATGCTGATTTAAGTTCTTGTTCACACGTATTTTTGAGAATAGATGCGGTGCGAAGACCATTAACACCACCGTATAGAGGACCGTATAAAGTAATAGAGAGAAATTCCAAAATTTTTAAAATTTTGATTAATGATAAAGTCAATACTGTTTCGGTAGATAGAGTTAAACCTGCGTACATATTGGACGAATCTAACAACAACTTAAATCAACAATGTTATACGGAGCCCCCGCTCGACAATGTAAACACACCTTTAAAAGTGTCACGTAGCGGTAGAACGATTAAAAAACCTGTAAGGTTTGTAGACAATTACATGTAGTTGTATTGTAAGTAGGTTAGTGCTGTGTATGTAGTTTAAGGGACGTATTATTTTATAATGAGATCGTTTAATTCTGTATCATTGTAGATATAAGCAATTAGACATAGATAAATAGGCGAATTGTAGCTCACTGAGTACATTCCGAATCTGACGCAGTAAACACGAGCACCCTACCACCGTTGAAGATAATGGGCAAAACATATTCGATCGAAAAGAAGGAGGAGGAGATCGTGATAGCTCAGAACGGAGCCAATCAGGCCTCAGCTACTCACACAGAATTTCGGCTGGAAGGGTTAAGCACGGCCGTCACCGTGATGGGAGTCATAGTAGGAGTGATATTCTTAGTGTTATTTTACAAGTTGTGCGTTACTAGAATGATGCGAGTACTTCGTAAAGAGCTCGGTCTCGCAAATAGTGCAAGCGTGCAAAGTGTACACGGTTTACAGTGTGGAGTGCAGCGCAATCCGAATCAGATAGTATAGTCTATGCCTATCTCGAGTGATATATTTTTTTTAGAAGAAGGGGGTATATGTAGTGTTCGTATGTATTATGATTAGGTCAGCACGGGGAATCATGGATATTACAAACGTTAAAGAATCGAGTCGGGTAAAGAGCGAGTAATATAGCGCCAGGATCATTCTGCCTATGCTGCAAGGGTATTGGCGTGAAGACATAGCAGCAGTACTACAACACATTGATAAATTATTATGGAGTAGGTCGTTCGAAGCAGGTGTCCTACTGTAAAGTTTCCGCGAGCCAGCAACAGATTTTCATGACCTAGTTCCTCTCGGCTGAAAACTCGTGAAATGCTTCAGAGAGTTGTACCATGAAGCCTTGTGAACGTCAGCTGCGGTTCTGTGTGTGGGTCGAGCAGTAAGTACCCTCCCACGCACGTAGAAAATAAATATTTTTTATCTCTTACCACCTCCCGGTTGAAAATGTATCAACTAACAGTTAACCGAATATCTTGAGGGAGGAAAAATCAGCTGACTATAATGTGATAGATTATTGATAGATTGACAGATTATAGTTGATCGCTCGAACATGAAAAAAATATACATTTGTTCAGTGATTTATTCTCAATTAAACAATTATCACATGATAGATTATATGCTATTTTCAATAAATAAAACGGCTGAACGTACGAGTATTAAACGGTTTATGAACTTAACATTTACTAAGGGCGAGCGACGTACATAGCGTAAAATACCTCATCACAGTACCTAGTCATTAATTAATCATGTATTCTCTGAAATAAAGATTTATTTGTTGTATTATACCAGCTGTGATCTGCTCTGAGGGATATCAATGGGGGGATATACCAACGAACAGGTCACAGCAGTATTGGGACTGCAAATGTGTCGGAAATATTTGGGCTATTGAAATGAGATCTGGAGGGATTATTAGTACTGGGCTATTACAGAAGAGAGACGGACACCTGCCATAACTATCATATCTGATGTTACTTCGGCAGGCTTATTATTATTATCATTAATGTTGACAAAGTCTGAACGGCTTAGCCTTATGTATATTTTGATTCTACCTTTGTCGGACATATATGCGATGCTTGACAGCCCCTTATGACTAATTAGCGATAACCTTTTGTTTACATACCACTAAAGTGGTAAACAGGCGTACGGTCTGCCTGATGGTAAACAGTCATGTGTTGGCGACCCTCTATAAACCTCTTCACGCATTGCAAGAACCCCACGCTACAGCCCCTTGTGAAAACCTCGGAGTTCATTCCGCAGCTTCAGAGATCTCGGAGAAAACTTCTCTGGGACCGCACTGTGCGCGACTATTGTGGTTCCAGCGTGCGAGGGTGAACTCTCCGCCGTCGGTGAGCGGTGCGGTTATAATATATACTATACGATAGAATATTAAGGTAAAGTAGATGCTTACTTTAAGCGGTTAAAACTCTGAATCCCCACTCGACGTGTGCACTGCTGGCGTCCAGTAGCTGATCCTTTGAAACATTCCCGTGTCAACAGTGTAACATTATTCTCCATCATGAAATTGAGCACTTCTACATGATTCATCTTTTCACATTTACCGATCTCTGGAAATTGTTTCTTTAAGTGCTGTGGAATAATGAATACGTTTGCAACTTTTTATAGATTTACCCATTTAACCTAACCTATTTAAAATCTGTGAACATTGAAAGGGTATACAATTATTGAATAGAATTTTTAAAAGAGGTAGGGCGCAACAAAGCAGCCCGTCTGGGGAAGTACCTCCACCCCACAGAAAACCGCAGTCAAATAACAACCCCCTAGAGGGTTGTTGTGTTCCTGCGTGTGAGTGAGGACACCAGTAAGCACCTAAGGAGTTGCTGTGTCAACAGCAGAGGAGGCATCGCACGAGTGATACTTAAATGTATCACAAGCGCTCATAGGCTAGAGTAACCGCTTCACATCAGGTGGGCTGTATGCTTGTATGCCTTCCGACGTTGTATAAGAAACAAAAATTAATATATTATTGTTTTATTGGCACTACACTTGAGACTTATAATTAATCAGCATATAGTTGAGGGCGTTTCTCCATTGGGCTGCTTTAACGCGCCGATACCACCCTTCAAACACCCAAACCGACATGTTCATGCCCACAAATGTTTCTCCTGTGTGGGAATCGAACCCACGTTAAAGTATCACTCCGCTTCCAGGCTCGTCAAAACTTATTGACCTGTGAATGTAAGTCGTAACCTAGCCACATTGACTTCTGATATATTATTTGCGATACAACTACAAAGGAATACCAAGTCACTCAGAAAGTATTGCGAAGAAAGTTTTTATGTATGGGAGACTGGCCAGTTATAATCTATTTTGAAAATATGATTATTTATAAGTAAAAACACGTATGTTCCAATTTCAAAATTTCCCTCCACATTTTTTGCGAGCTAATATAAATTATCGTGTCTCATTGAAAAACGAATCTGCGCCGGGAACATTTTCGCACTATGATTTTTTACTATTTCAAGTATCGCCTGAAACCGGAGGAATCGAACGATAGACTTCAAATGGCATTCATAGATAAATGCTCTTCCAAAGCAACCGTTTATCGTTGGTATAACGAATTCAAGCGCAGTTGATGAACTTTGGGGGATGAAGAAAGAAGCGCCCTTTGACGGCTGTTACCGAAGAAAACGTGCTAGCAGTGAAAAATTTAATCCAAGACAATAGGCGAGTTACGTATCAGGAGATTTAGCACATACTACATATTGGATCAGGGAGCCTTCACGAGATTCTACACTTGCATCTTCGCGTGAGGAGGATAGTTTCAGCTGGGAGCCGCACAACCTCACCGGTGCTCAGAAGCTGGCCCGGGTGGAATGGTGCCGTGATATAATAAACAAATTTGAAACAGACTCGTCTCGGCGTATTTACGACATCATTCCAGGTGTTGAGTCCTGGATTTATCGCTACGATCCAGATACGAAGCGCCAGCGGACGATATGGGTGCTTCAAAACGAATCAAGGCCTACCAAAGTGAAGCGTTCTAAAAGCGAGGAGAAGATTTAAATCGCGAGATTTTTCAATTTGACTGGCTACCTGGTGTCAATTCCTTTACAGAAGCAAAGAAGCATGAATAGTATACTACCAAATGCTTGGAAAAAGTTTTCTCTGTTGTGAGCAACAAGGGACCAAACACAGGGCTGCGCGGGCTACTGCTCTACCACCAAAACACACCCGCGCACACCGCACTCAAAACGGGACTTCCTGGACAGCACGTCGGTTAAACTCCTGGGTCACCCTCCTCACAGCCCTAACCTAGCACCGTGTGAAAATAAAAAAATCTGCTCAAAGGGATACAAGCATTGTCTCTATTTCCACAAAAGCTGTGGGCGGCGCTGGCTTGAGTCGTGACATGCTTACACCTATCATGGACCTTGTTCTTCCGCTGATTACACATACAATATTTTTTTCTCTAACTCACAACGTGTTCCCGACTGCTTGGAAAATGATTCAAGTTATTCCTCTTCCTAAGACGTCTAATCGGTCGTCTTTTTTTCAATACCGTCCTATTTCTATAGGTACTTCCTTTACTCTCTAAGATTCTCGAAATTACTGTCCATAAACAACTTCACACGTACCTTTCTCGCAATAATCTTCTCAGCCCTTACCAATCAGGCTTTCGTCCCAATCATAGTACGGTCACTGCGTTGCTAAATGTCACGGATTATATTCGTTACGCCATGGACAATAAAAAACTCTCTTTAATTATATTATTAGATTTTAGCAATGCATTTAATTCAGTCGATTTTGATATTCTCTTAGGTATACTTCGCTCAATTAATTTTTCTACCTCTGTGATGGCATGGTTCGACTCTTATCTTCGTGGTCGCTGGCAATGCGTCAAACTCGATGAGAGATCATCGGAGTGGGTTGATCTGATTACAGGTGTGCCACAGGGCGGTATCTCATCTCCACTTTTATTTTCCTTTTTTATAAATGAAATATCCAAAGTTCTCTTTTCTCCCTTCTACCTATATGCAGACGACTTACAGATTTACAACCATTCCCCAACTACCGAAGCTGACGAAACTATTGCGGCTATAAATCGCCAACTACGTGCTATCCATATATGGGCTGAAAATCATGGTTTACTAACTCGTAAATCCATCGAAGTCTCAGGCTATCGTCGTAGGTAGTAACCAATTACGTAGTAAGCTCAATAGCTTGTCTAAAATTTATTACAATGGTCTACAGATTCCCTATGTCGACAAAACCAAGAATCTTGGATTGATAATTGAGGGATCACTGTCCTGGACTGCGCATGTTAATCACGTTAGTAAACGTATGTATTACACATTTCACTCTCTCAAGCGACTTCAGAACTTTTTGCCTTTTAACTTTTGTTTGCTGACTCAATCTCTCTTACTCCCCATTCTCGACTACGTAGACGTTTGCTATTTGTATGCAACTGAGGAACTACTCAACAAGTTAGAAAGATTGCAAAATCTGGCTATGCGTTTTATTTTCGGTCTTCCTAAGTACGACCATGTTTCAGGGTTTCGTGTTGAATTGGTTCCCTATTTGACTTCGCAGAAATGTGTATATACTATCCCTGCTTTTCAAATTAATTACCAATCCCAATTCCCCTCAATACCTCTGTTCTCGTTTGCCACTCCTTCCATCGGCAACTCGATCCCAACGTTCTTGCCATATAAAAACTTCACATTTCCCTCTAGCTAACACGAAATTCTTTTTTAATTCGTTCACAGTACGTGCTGCTAGACATTGGAATAAATTACCACTAGAGATAAAAAAGAGTCCTTCTGTATTTAGTTTCAAGAGAAAACTAAAGAAGCACTATTTAAATATGTTATCATTTAACGAGAAATAATATGTAGGTATATTTGTATATATGTATGTTGTTGTATGTCGTATGTATGTATATATATTTTTTATTGTATCAGTTTTTATTTTGCTAGTTGGCACATATATTTGTTATATAGCCCTTGTACCATTTCGTTCCACATTCGTTAGGGTTGGCTGGAAGAAATCTCTTTAAGACTCACCTTTGTACACTGTATTTGTCACTGATCATGTATTGAATTAAACAATTTTTAACGGAAGTATCGCTTGTTTTATTTATTTTGTTGAACCTGACGTTTCGAACGCTTTGCAGCGTCCGTCGTCGCAGGAAGACTCAGAAACTACAACACGCGATACTTCCGTTAAAAATTGTTTAATTCAATGTGTAACAATCGCGAAAACCTAAGACAATACTATGATTATGTGTTATTTGTGTGTGCAATAAAGAATATTATACAATTTTCGTCGTCGGAAGATGCGCTGTCAGCGTTCGAGCTGGCTGTAAATGAGGTGTCTGCGGCGGTCGGGAAAAAGCGTTTCGAAAACTTCTTCAGACGTATGAAACTTTGTATAGAGGCTGGTGGAGAGTACTTTGAAAAGATGTAATAAAAAATATTTACCTATAGAACATTTATTTTCATTTTGGCAAAACTTTCTGAGTGTCCCACGTATATAATAAATTAAGGTACAAAAAATACTAACTTTTATCTAAAATATTGAAATACACATCAGATTATTACAGAACATAGTATTTTCGTAGCTTAAGTTAGGGTTAGTAATAGGGGTTAAAGTATGAAATTGTGTGCAAGTTCATGGTGTGAGATTTCCGAGTGAAACTTTTTTCACATGATACCTATGAGGTTTTTCTTTTAAAATATGTGCAACATTTGATTTTCGATATTCAAATGTTTTTTTTTATTCAGATTAGACGGGAAAGATGGATATTTCGAAAATCCGAGTAATTTTTGATTACGAATTTCGACGCGGAATTAATGCGGCAGGAACGGCTCGCAATATCAATGCTGCGTTTGGAGAGGAGACTTCTAATGAACGCACCGTGCATTTTTGGTTTAAACACTTTCGTAATGGAAACTTCGACTTCAATAACGAACCACGTGGAAGATCGCCCTCATTGGTGAATAACGCTGAATTGAAGGAGATGGTGGAAGCTGATCCGAGTCAAACTATGAATTAGCGGCATGGTTTAACGTTACCTTACCAACAATATTGACTCATTTACATCAAACCAATAAGTTAAAAAAATATGAAAAGTGCCTCATGATTTGACTGACCTGCAGAAAGAAACGCGTGTGGAAACTTGTGTTGCCTTGTTGAATCGAATTGTAACTGTGTGTATTATTTACGATAACCGTAAGCGACAAATGCAATGGCTGACCCCTAGTCACCCGCCGCAACAGTGCCCTAAAGCAAAGTTTACCAATAAAAAGGTAATGGTAACTGTTTAGTGGTCTCTTCACGGTGTTATTCACTATAGCTTTCTTAGGTCTGGTCAAGCAATAACAGCAGAAGTTTACTGTGCCAAACTTCGAACAATGATGGCGAAACTGGCAGTGAAACAGCTCCGACTCGTGAATCGATCTTCACCATTATGCTCCATGATAACGCAAGACCTCACACTGCACGAGAAAAAAAAGAAAGCTCTGCTGTAACTCCACAGGAGCTGCAGTTAGAATCCATACGTCATCCTCAGTACTCGCCAGACCTTGCTCTAACTGACTACCATTTTTTTCGTGATTTGGCTAATTAAATACAATCCTAATTGAAAGGGCGTTCAACGAGACGGGACAGAACAATGGTAAGCATTCCGGCCTTTACTTTTGTTACAAATCAAGTGATCAGCATCTTCGTCTTTTTTTCTCGCAAGTAGGAACGGCGGCGCACCAGTCGCTCGTGAAGTGATGGGCGGGCATTGACGAGGTCGTGGAGAGGCGGTGACTACAGGCGAGCTGCCTCGGCATGCTGGCCCTGGCCGCAGCGGCCATGGGCGAGGCTTCGCTTACACTTCATGGGTCCTGTGACGTCATGTCAAAACGGATCGAGGTTTTTGGGGTCTTGAGAACGTCTGGTGGGGCTACCATGAACGTTGTTAGAGGAGTCTGAACAGAATCGGATTACTCAAGCCGATAGTTAGAAATCTTGGGTCTCCGTTTACGGATTGTTTTAAGCCTTCATTGGCGGCGATGGAATTGACCACGTCCTTACGGCCCCACCCGGCGTTTAACGGATCCGCCGAATATGCGGTAAAAGCAATCAAGCGTTAACAAAGCTTAATCGGAAGGCAAGTCGATTACAGAGTTTTTAATTAGTATTGGCTACATATTACCATAATACAGAGCATGTTCCGACGGGGGAGACTCCTGCCATTGCTGGTTCGCTGGTTACAGACGCGCTTAGATTTATCGACGCCGGATAAGGAGGTCAAAGTATTAGCCGCCCAGAATAAAAAACAACCGCTGCTGGGGGGCTCTCAAAGAATAGTCAAGACAGACGATAATGTGTGGTCACGGCATTTAAAGGGAGAGTAGTGGGTTGTACGATATCGGAGCAGTTGGGTGGGGGTGGCTCTAATTTTAAAATATTAAATCAGCTAAGTGAAGGTGTGGGAGTTCGTTATTATTTCCGGACAATTAAAGAGTAAGTATTTAGGGGAAGATTATTTTTATAGTAATGTAAACATTCAATAAATCTTACCTTGAGACTAAGTGTGGTCAAGTTGCCCTGCTCGATGGCAAGCATTGTTTCCATAACCTGAAAAATGCTGAATGCCCAGCATATTGGACAGTAGTTTCCTTGACTCATAACTTTGCGCACGTAGCCCAATCTTCGCCTGAAAAATATTACTACGTTGTATAAAATAGAATACACTTTATTGCACCAAAATAAATACATTTGAGTAACATGTTATAGCAATAGTGCAATAGGTTATTATCGCTAAAGCGATCTCTTCCAGACAACCATAGTATACTTTTTTCCAAGTAGGTATATTTAGAGTGGTGACGTAGGAATTATTAATGAAAGTCATGAAGACGTAAAATGAAGCTTTAATGACTCGAGTTAGTAATTTCTGTACCACACTTGATACTCTGTACACACAATGTTATTCGGCACATTTGCGAAGAAATAAAAAATAAAAGACGAAAAACCTTTACATAAAACATGTACGGAAACATGTTTATAACACATATTCGCGCAAATCCCACCACTACTTTTACGCTTTTGTTATTACTGTTCTATACAAATGACCGATGACTGTAATTACAACCTGGAAGTACAAAATGTACTTTTTTAAATACTTCCGGTTATTAAATTAACTCCATTTTGATACCATTAGAAAGATGCAATTTAGTTTGACTTTCTGGTGAAAACCGCATCTCAATCGCATTTATAGTTTTATTTCTAGAGGCCAAAATGTCAGTGCAGAGAAATAGAGGGAGAAACTGTACTATTTTATGGGTAAGGGATAAGTAATAATATTAGAGGCTAAAGTATGAAATTGCCGTTTTAATAGATAATTTGTATTTCCAACTGGAAAAAATGGATGTAAAAGTAAAAAGTCGTTAATATGCTCACTAAATCTCAATTAAATTCATAGATGAAATGTAATGTTAGAAATAAATACGTAAGCTGGAAGGCGGAGCTTACGAGGTCACTGCGGGTGGCGTGATTGCACCGCAAGTGGAACGGCGCGTGCAGCTGCGCCGACGCGACACGCCGCCGAGAGCGGGGAGCGACACCGGAACTTCACTTTTCGGCCAGCAGCGCTCACATTGGACTGGCGTCTTAAATGTGTCTACGATCGCATTCCTTATTTTCAATTATTTTAAAAATTCCTTTATTTATTATAAAATCGATTAAAGACTAGAATTGCCAATTTAACATATTGTATTTTTTTTTTAATTAAACCGCCTTAGTGTTTTAATAAGTTTCGTTTTAAGTAACGAGAGAAATGGCAATCATAATGCATACATAATGTTTTAATAACGTAAAGCGACGCCTAAGTAAAAGTGGAAACGATGCTTTATCTACCTAAAATTATTGTGAAATACTGTATTCGTAAAAACATTACTAAATGTAATAATAAAGATAGTAAAATTTACGTATGTGTGCGGTTGGGATTCAAAACAAGATGGACTAGGATTAAGACAAACATTTGTAACAAAAAATAAAGTATTTCGTATGTATGTACATAGATATCTATGTATGTATATAGATATCTATGTATGTATATCTTCACGCCAGGTCCCTTGCAGGCAGACAGAACCGATCGTCATAAGACGAGGTCCTTACATCTTCATTTGTTACTAACATTCGTAGCTCTTTTCATGCACGCTCGCCGGCTCCTGGGGATCCTGACATCACCTTCTGATAATACACGACCAATTTGGTCATGTTAGGTTAGACTTGGTCTTCCTCAGCACGTACATCCTTCCACTTTTGCATTGTATACCTGTTTCGTCATTCTTTCAGCCTGCATTCTTTCTACATGTCCGAACCAACAGAGCATGCCTTTTCTTATCTTAACACCGACATTCTCCTTCAGAACAACTCTTTCTCTCACGTCGTCATTACGAACGCGGTCAGCAAGCGTTACGCCACAAATTTTGCTCAATGCTCTCATCTCGACCGCATTTATTCTACTTTCATGCTCTCTCTGCCATACCCAGGTCTCACTTCCATAAGTTAGAGTTGGGATTAGCCCCGCGTTGTGTACAGCTGTGCCTTCTGGCTTAGATTTCGGCTGCCTACAAGTTTACCCAACGCTCCATTCACCCTATTCCCTGCACTCACTCGTCTCTCCACATCAGGTGTAACCTTCCATTGCTGCTAAAAGCGCTTCCAAGATATACAATCTCATTTACTGCTCCAACACTACATCATTAACCGTAATCCTGTGTTCGTTCTGGGTGTCTCTCTTTCAAATATAAAGGGGGTGAGGGGAGGGGGGTGAGGGAGGGGAGGGAAACCCCCAGAGGGGGGAACTATAACACGGAAACGCATAGTTTTAAAGTTATTAACATTCTAATTTTTTGAGGTTATGTCACCTACAATCTTTCAAATTCGAGCAATCACTTTGAATAATCATTTGCCAACTTTTCGTATAATTTTGTTTTATTTCCCAACCTCACTGTTGCCAACTGTATGTTTGGTCTACTTTTTATAATGACTCTTCAAAATGGCAACGATTCGCTTCTGGCACTTCGCCGGCCGCTGCCGCGGCACGCTCGCTTCGCTCGCTCGGCTCGTGCGTTGTTTGTCATACTCTAACCTAACCTAACTTAACCAACTGAGATTTCTGTTGCTATACTTATTACAAAATTTTTATTTCTTTGAAAGATTTGACAAATGATAAACGCCCAAACGTTTTATGTCATTATAATCAGCTTAACAATAATTCTACCAAATGAAACGAAATGGCGGGTGAGCGACACTGACTTGACAAATACGATGTCGTTCCATTTCACTGTTTATTCTTGCATTTTTAGTTACAAATGCACTTGACATCTACATTGTTACGTTGAATTTGACGTTTCTAATGCTTATAATGAAACGTTTTGATAATTTATATCAAACATGGCGATTTTATTACGATTCTTTAAAAAACAATATTGTAAATTTCAAAAAATTCCAGGGTAAAAAGTATGCATCTCCGTGCCTTAAAATTTTAATGATTTAATCTTCTTTAGTAAAGCTATTCATAAAAAAATATGGTGCTGATATTCAGGTGTTACTTAATCTAAAGCTGAGCCTACGATTTATATACACACCTATTTATCTTTATTTGAAAGTGCCATACGCCTTAAAAGTTTTATTATTGTTTAAGTTGTGAGTCTGCGTTAGTAGTACCCGATGGGTTCCGGGTGGTCAATCAGATCACTTGCTTATGACATATATACTGAATAACGGTAACTGCGGAACTCGGCGGGTTAAATGTCGTTTTTGTTACTTTAAGAGAATTTAAGCACGTAGTATATTTTAGTCTTAGGTACTTGAATTCTTCATTAGTACCTGATTGCTGAAATAAAGACTGATTTGTCCCAACTGTGTTTTATTATGGTCACCCTAAAACTACAACCAACGTCGAAAGCATAACAATTGAACGAATTATCAATTTGCCTTCGGCATATTACATAACTGCGCGCGTTTTTAAACTGACGACGCCGTATGTAAATGGCGAAATCATACAAATTGCCTGCGACATATATACCTAGTATTGCCATAAATACTGAAACAAAGAAAAAAAATCTATTGCAAATAAGATTTATTACTTTTACAGTGTGTGTTAGTTTAATACATAAATATAAAACAATTCAAAATATAAAAAGCTTATTCGAAGTTTAAAAATTGCATTTGGCTCCATACCTACTTTGTGTAATGCAATCACAGCGATTCGGTTCTCGTTATCACCCCACTCTATTTTAATACCGCAAAATATTGTACAATGTATTGGTGCCAAAATGAGAAAACTCAATGAACAATCATATAAAAATGACAGATTCCAAATTCAAATGTAATATTTTGTTTATTTTTAATTGTAACAGTATTTATGGACAGACTAAGTATACAGTCCGCTAGGAAGTTGTTATTTGGCTACAGGCTTTCTGTGAGGTTGAGGTACTTTCCCAAACGGACTTCTTTGATGCTCTCTACCTCTTAAAACCCAGACCACGAGAAACCGACATGTTCATACAAATGTTTGTCCTGTGTAGGAGTCGAACCCATGTGCATTGGTGACAAAGGAGCGTAAAGCTGCTTTTCCACCGGCGAGGCGAGGCGAGACGAGACGAGAAATTAGTATGGAAAAAATTCAATTCTCTTCGCACATTTTCTGTGGAAATGGGTTGGATTAGCGAAGATAACGAGGCGAGAATTAAATATTTCTTGATGTACTCGTAATAATGGACCGTATTATTACGCACATAGAGTGCTTATTCAATTTTGCAACGAAAAAATCGCACTTACCATCACGAGTCTATGGGAACATTAGAAAACACTCATAATCATTTAAATGCATACTTGAGTATTTGAACAAATAATGAACCCAGAACGTGGTGCACATGGCTGCCATTCTGGAGTTTTAGCTGCATTACTAGTATACATAGATACATGTACATTCACAAAATGTTATCCCTTCGAGCTTATATTCGGAAAAACTAATTTGCCAACCAATTTATGTAAACAAGTTGAGCCATTATATATTTGTGATGCTTGTGCTTTATGTTTAAAATATAGACTTCAAAACACACAAGAACAAGTAAGACAACATTTATTATTGTGAAAACAATACAGAAAAGAGAATTATGATGTAACTGCATCGACTTGTACCTATAAACCTAATGACTATCAATGATAATAATATTAATAAAAAAAAAAAACGAAGTTGGAAATAAATTTCAGGAAGTGTAAAATGGTCCCTCGCTATACACAATGCAGTGTTGGTCCCAACGCTAACTTATCGAAGCGAGCGCTGGGTATGGCAGAAAGAGCATGAAAGTAGAATAAACGCGGTCGAAATGCGAGCGCTGTGCAAAATTTGTGGGGTAACGCTTGTAGACCGTATTCGCAATGATGATGTTAGAAATAGAGTTGGTCTGAAAGAGAGCGTCGGTGTTAAAATAAGAAGAGGCATGCTCCGTTGGTTCGGATATGTAGAAATAATGCAGGAAGAAAGAATTACGAAACAGATATACTTACAACGAGAAACTAGAAGAATGTAGGAGCCGAGGAAGGCCAAGACTAGCTTACCATGACCAAATCGATCGTGTTTTATC
Source organism: Pyralis farinalis (assembly GCA_947507595.1). NCBI lineage: Eukaryota > Metazoa > Arthropoda > Insecta > Lepidoptera > Pyralidae > Pyralis > Pyralis farinalis. The sequence continues at coordinate 7,783,415 of OX382258.1, read as the reverse complement.
AGAAGGTGATGTCAGGACCCTTAGAAACCGGCGAGCGTGCATGACAAGAGCTATGAATGTTAAAGAAGCAAATGACGTGTGTAAGGATCGAGTCATGTGCGCTCAGTACAGGGAGTACTGTGGGCCGATTCTACTAAAAACTGCAACTGCACTGCAGCGCGGCGTGTGTCAAAATGCGTACATTTTGACGTTTCGGTATTCTGTTAAACGATCTGACAGCAGCGACGTTGCAGGAATGTTGCAGTAAATGAATCGCTATTCTGTTAAAAAACCTGCACTGCAACTGCACGTTTCCTGCAATATAATCGTATTCTGATAAATTGTTTTGACATTTGTATACCGGTGACAGCAGTTTTGAAGGAGTTTACTTGCAGTTTTGTTAACGTTACTCTTGAGCAACTTTTGCGAAGTGAAATTAATATTCTGAGACGGTGAATTATATTTGCTTCGTTTTGGGAGATGTTTGTGGATAAATATAATTAAGTAAAGCTTCTTTTCGGTAAGAAATACCTCCACTCCGGCAACCAAGGTCAATAGTGAAACTATAGGAGTCAACATTAAATAAAAATTCAGTTTTATTAGATTGAAATATGGCAACATTTTAGGTTTTAAGTAGTTTACTTGCAGGATACACACAGTTGCGGGGTAGTTGCAGTGCCGTTGCAGTGCAGCATACGCGCAGTTCCAGCGCAGTTGCAGTGCAGGAAATTTTAGTAGAATACACCTATCGGCACTGCACTATTCCTGCACGACTCAAGTGACAGACGTAAACGTGCAGTTGCAGTTATTTAGCAGAATTGGCCCACTGAGCGCACATGACTCGATCCTTACACACGTAAGAGATTTGACGTGAAGTTATAGATAGATAGATAGACGATCTAAACTAGGCTACGGTAAATTCCTTACCAGTCAAATTTAGGTGGGTATGGGCCCTCAAGTATTGGGTCCAATGGTTCGCTCGTGCTTGATGTATATGGTACATCAACATTGTCCGGTGTTATTACCGCCAGCTTCTTTTCCCCAAAATGTTCATCGTTCTACAAAAAAATAAAACAATAAAAGCAATTTAGAAAGTGGAAACAAAGAGTAAAATTCCTATTAAAACATACACAGAATTCGTTGTGCAGACAATGACAATTGAACAATTCATTAACTGACGATAAACCACTCCTTTTTAGGGTTCCGTACCCAAAGGGTAAAACGGAACCCTATTACTGAGGCTCCGCTGTCCGTCCGTCCGTCCGTCCGTCTGTCACCAGGCTGTATCTCATGAACCGTGATAGTTAGACAGTTGAAATTTTCACAGATGATGTATTTCTGTTGCCGCTATAACAACAAATACTAAAAAATAGAATAAAATAAATATTTAAGGGGGCTCCCATACAACAAACGTGATTTTTTTTGCCGTTTTTATAGATAGTGGTACGGAACCCTTCGTGCGCGAGTCCGACTCGCACTTGACCGATTTTTACTTTTTGTTTGCTATTTTTCTTCCCGAGGGGAAAGGCAAAGGGATCTGCCACATTCGGCCAAGTCTTCAGTTCAGAACCATTTCAAAATCTTAATTCTAGATGTTCCAGCTTCAAGAACTGTGCTGAAAAATTTCGTGGGAAGGGTCAATCCTGTAGTTTAAATATCACCCGTAAAATTGTAGTGAATTTTACAAGGCTTTTTTATACTACGTCGGAAGGCACACAAGCATACCATCTGATGTAAAGCGGTTACCGTAGCCTATGAGCCGTTGTTATTTGGCCGCGGTTTTCTGTGAGGTGGAGGTACTTCCCCAGACGAGCGGCTTTGATGCGCCCTACCTCTCTTAAAAAATGTTAAGGTTTTCTTCATGGACTTAAACACGACTTCCAAAAAGTGCATAGACGTGTTATATTTGAGTTTTTCCATTAATTAAAAATTATTAGATAAAACTAATTTTATACTGAAATGTCAAATTTTCAAGTATAATAACAACGTCACTCGTCAAAAACGTGGGAAGAAGCCCTCCTTTTTACTTAGAGCGATTTTTTGACATCAAAATTTTGATGAAGATATTTTCAGAAACATTAATTCGGATTAATGTTTCTGAAAATGTCTTTATCCAAAATTTCGATTTGAATATTCGAATACTGAATTAAACAATTTTTAACGGAAGTATCGCGTGTTTTATTTATTTTGTTGAACCGGACGTTTCAGGAAGGCAGGAGTATACAAATTAGACTGCGAATGTGGTTTATCATACATAGGGCAAACGAAGAGAAGCATAGGTACTCGAGTGAAAGAACACATTGCTGACATGAAGAATAGGCGCGATAAAAACTCTGCAGTATGTAAACATACACTGGACCAGCCAAACCATTACATGCGGTTCGATAAACCACAAATCCTCGCCAAGGAGAACCGCTACATGCCTAGAATGCTACGCGAGGCTATTGAAATAAGAAAACACCCCAATTTCAATAGAGAAGATGGTTGGCAAGTATCACCTGCTTGGGATCCAGTCCTAAAAATAATCAAGTCACAAACCAAGAGATCTACTCAAAAACGTTCAGACACCGTGAGCGATTTTTGTGTGAATCGGAACATATACCTATAAATAATTAATCCATCCATGTCGGTAGATGTATTAATTGAATAACCAATGTAAGACAAATGCCACCTTAGTCTTCCTGCGACCACGGATGCTGCAAAACATTCGAAACGTCACTTTCAACAAAATAAATAAAACACGCGATACTTCCGTTAAAAATTGTTTAATTCAATGTGTAACAAATGCGAAAACCTAAGACAATAGGTACTAATTCGAATATTTAAAAAAAAACAGTGCGTTTATCAATGAGTACACGCGCTAGAAGTGAAACTTTTGATGATTGTCGGTACTTTGTATGAAATTCAATTAAATGATAGGTAGGAGAGACACTAAAAAAAGAATAGGTCCTATACCTATATGCAGGGTTGACCGTGCATGGTATTCCGTATACGTTCCGGTAACATTAGTTTAGTAATAAACTATATGTTGACCAATTTATCTATACTCTTGAAACACATATACACACTAATACATTCTTCGTTGTTATTTGGCTGCGGTTTTCTATGAGGTGGAGGTACTTCCCCCGACGAGATATTTTGATGCGCCCTACTTCTCTTAAAACACGTAACATGGCTCATATTATCGTTATTACACACATTACATAAATGTATTAATATCTAATGTTATTAAGACTTATAAACTACTAGCTTTTACCCGCGCATTTTATAATAAAAAAAAATTTTTAATTTTTTTTTATTATAAAATCTGTTTTATTTCTGATACCTCTAAGAATATGTGTACAAAGTTTCATGATGATCGGTTCAGTAGTTTTCGCGTGAAAGCGTAACAAACAAACGGACATTCACATTTATAATATTAGTAGGGTGTTACTCACATGCAGCTTTGCAAATCGTTTGTACACGCATGCGTCCTATCATGTAGGTATCACTTTCAGCGCTCCATTGGTGATGCACAACTGAAACTACGAAGCCCCAAGAGTACCCTGAAGATACTGGATCCGCGGAGCATTATATATCTTTGACCCAATAGTTGGCCCATAGATCACGTGTAAAAGTTTTCACGATAGGCTTTGAAAAGTGTTAATTTTACTTAAGAGTGCGACATCTAAACCTGTGTGCAACATATTGACTCGAATTGACAACGTTCTGCGTTCTCTTTCTATATCAAGCTCGTCTCTTAAATTTTCTGACACAATATGCCTCAGGTTAAACTACTAGGTTTATAGTTAAACTTAAATGCTAAACCTTATATAAATATACTATAAAACAAAGTCTATCTGTCTGACTGTTCGCGATAAACTCAAAAACAACTGAACGGATTGTCAAGCCGTTTTCACCAATAGACAGAATAATCTTGGGGAAGGTTTAGGTGTATAAATTGTTTAGGTTTTATGTAAATCGGTTGAAATGTGACGGTAATTGTTGAAAACGACGGAAAAAGTCGAGCCGACTGGGAGCTTTCATCGGATACGGATATACAGTAGATATCCTTACTGTATGTATAAGTACATGTAATATGCTCTTTATGGAAAATATTTAGATTTAACATTCAATTAAATAAATTGAATGTTAAATCTAAATTTAAAATAAAAATAAATTTAATTTATTTTTATTTTAAATTTAGATATATATTTAAATTTAAAAAAAAATTTAGATAAATTAAAATAAATTAAAAAAAAAAAAAATTAAATAAATTCAGTTCTAGAACACTAAAAAGCTTATGATATACAAGCTATCAGGCTTTGAAATAAATTACCTGTAGCTATAAGAACATATACCATTAGGGTGTCCCTTACATGACTTTTTTTTATCTTTTTTTTAAATATCGAAATACACTCACCCTATTTCTTTTTAAACTAACCAGATTTACTTAAATACAAAATTTTATCTTCCTACGTCAACATTAACCCGTGCCGACAGAACCCTTAAGATTTTGAAAATTGCTGTTTTTGATCCTAACCGTTATGTAGCTAAATAAATTGATAAATTTATAATTTATAAAATTATTTTTTATTCCTTAAGCCTCTTTAATAAGCACAAATCTTGATTTGGTGCCTTCACCACCAGACTACATCCAAGCCATGGTTTCACATTATATAACCGCAATGAATAAACAAACGTCTTGAAGTACTCGTTTATCCTTGGCGCTTATTTTGGATTGGGATTGCAACTAACATATTTTTAAAGAGTAAATAGCTCTAGCCATCCACCTTGCTTGATGCATCGCCAGGATCCAGGAGGTCTGATTTTAATTTTTTTCTCATTATCTCCTAAGAAAATAATGTATAGTTCAATTACTTCCCGATAATCGTCACGTACCTACAATGTTTTTTTGTAATTCTTGATTATAAAATATCAACAATTCTTTTATTATTGTATTACCAAAATGTTGTGTGACGATATCGGTGTACGATTCAATACCAGCAGGATTAATAGTTTTCCTGTCGTTTCTAAATTTTTTGAACATTGGGATATCAGGGCTACTTGTGACTTGGTGGATTTTTGATTCGATTTGACACAGATTTACCTTGACCCTGGCCGGAAGAGCTCTCTAGTTTGGGTACAGCCAGAAGTAGTTCATTTTCTGTAAATGAAATTAGAATTGGCTGGCGTTCTTCTTTAGGGCTTCTCACGTCCAGACCAGGTAACAATTTCCCATTCCAGTGAACGGTCACCATTTTAGGCATATTATTTTGAAAATCTGATTTTATAGATTCCGCTCTATCTTTTCTACTCTGAGTGCGAATGCGTTGATAGACGATTTGTTTATCGGGAAATCATCACAGCTAAAATCTAGTGCTTCTACTACAGCCTGAAGTATATAGACAGAATCCCTTATGTTTAATTGAGATCTATCTAAATCTGCAACTAACATAGGCGTGATAAAGTCTTCCTTCCTCGTAACACATTTGTTAATGTCTTTTTTTCTCTTCTTTTAATTTTCTCTGTTTGGTCCTTTCTTCTTTTTCGGCTAACTTTTTTGTCTACACCTGCTAAACATCCTGGACGCCCTGTTTCTATTTATATAAATATTTTGTCTTCTTCTATTTTAATCCGTTCTAAAGCATCAGCGTGTGCTATATCGAATAAACTATCTAAATTATTTTGAAAGTCCTCACGGCGCTTTTAAACATCTTGTATTTTTTTTGGAATTTTTTTGCAACTCCCTCCTGGTGAAGATCCTCAAGTTATTTTACACAGTTAGGTATAGCTCTGGTAGGGAACCTAGCTTTTTCCCAAAATATAATACACTCTCGAATGACTAGGTTTGCGCTTTCACTATCAGTCAATTTAACTTCGCGAATGTTATAAAAAAGTACAGCAAGAACTTGACGGTTAGACGGTAATTTTGCGCTATCATCAACTAAGAAAATACTTGTTTTAGTGCTTCTCAATTCCCCTGCCCTCTTATAAAAGTTAAAACAATACGTATTAATCACGAGAATAACTGAGAACAAATGAATACCGCGAGTACGCGCCGCACTGCCGCGCAACTTGTATGAACATGTTTCGATGCAAGTCGGCACGGGCACATATATACAAATAGGTTCTATAATCTATTCATATTTTAAAAAAATATGTGACAAATCATTTTCTTGCTGTTTCATAACTTTAACATACTGACATTTATTGTATTTTACTAATGTATACTCTATGTTTTGTTGTACGTTTTCTTGTTATTTATTAAACTCTCAAGAACAAGGACCATCTCTGATGTTGCGAAATAAATCTGCTAATCCGTACAATAGTTAAATACCAACCAAAATGAATAGAACAGATGATTTATTTTTGTGATTTCAGTGTTGGTTCATAGTAAATATTATTTGTTTTCACGAGTACCATGGGTATAAGCATACTATCTATATTTTCACGCTAAATCCGTACTTCGGTAGGCAGAGAGAACTGAGCGCCACATGACTCGGTACTTACACACCTCGCTCGCTTCTTTAACATTAAACATACCGAAAAACTATCAAAATACACTATTTTATTAGTAATTATTTAAATACGAAAAAAAAAACTCCACTGGTTTTCTATGTTCTGATAGCGCGAACCGCATTGGATAAATTTCCGACGTAAACTAACCTTCACCTACGTACAATGTCTAAGTCGGAGTTCGGTCAGTTTATAATGGTTACTATGAGTTTGTCGTCTCGTATGACACTTACGTTAAAGTAGCATCTAAATCGAGTTGTGATTCTTCTGGTGGAATATGTTTATTTAGTATGTTTCTCCTAAAAAACAAAACAGCAAAAATATTATATTTAATAAGTTTTTATTTTAATACAAAAAAATAAAGAGTCTCCACTGGTTTGCTATTTTCTGATAGCGTGAACCGCATTGGTATAAATTTCCAACGTAACCTGACCTCCACCGACGTACAACTTCTAAGTCGGAGTTCGGTCAGATTATAATGGATATAATAGGAGTTTGACGTCCTAGTATAGGTACACGGTCAGCCTATGGATAATGTATACCAATTATCAAATGTTACTGTTTATTCCTGCAAAAAATAACTCTTATTTAATGGAGTTTTAAGAGGAATTACATAGCTTGGGCCAACCATACCTAGGAACTGTTCTAAAACTAGAAATATGTCTACACAATGTTACTATAATATGTTTAATGAATTTAATAATAAAAAAAAATAAGTACCTTGTCTTGTTCGCCTCCGCCATTCTACAAACATTTTCTTTGTATTTTTATTTTATATGTTTTCTTTTTAGTGTTCCCCATTATTACAACAATATACAGCTAAACCTATATATTATTTACTACTTATATATTGAATATTTATAACTATTAATTATAAAAACTTCGGCGTCGCGATGTTAATGGAGCGAGCTCGAGCAGACAGTCGACATAGGTCTCACCTCGAAGCAGGCTGCAGCCGGACTGGCCCATGTAGTTAGTCAATGCGTTTATAATCCTCATTACCGCACAATAAGGTCTAAAACACGTAGCATCCACGACGAATGTGATCGCTTAGAAATTGTCAGAAACTTGAAATATTTTAAAAAAATTTCATGTTTCAGTTATCAAAATATGCAGCAACCAAATTGTAAACATAGATATAACTAACAGATTTAAGTAATTTTGAAGCGTATAAACAGAACAATTTCGTCGTAATTTCAAAAATAATGATTTTCAGGAGGTGTTTTCGAAAGTAATTATTATCGAATCAATTTTACACAATCGCGTATATGAGCAAGCAAATTCAAGATAAAGTAATGAAGTTATTTATATTATCAGTTTAGTTATTGGCCTATATTAATCGATGAAATTTGGTCTAATTTTTCGATGTGTCGCCTTAATGTGCGAAAAAAAGAATGAACGTTTTTTGGCAATTGGTGAGGTGAGCGTTTCATAAGTTTCAAAAAATCCCGACCGAAAACTTGCGTCAAATCATCGTCAAATTGCTCTGTTTCGGCCACATATTTTTCCTTCCCTATAAATAAAATCATAAATAATTAGGTACTTAACAAAAAATTGAGAATCTCTGATCAAATTACGAAAATTGCTTACCGTAAAATCTATTTCCTGCCATATTTAAGTTTCACAAACAAAAATACAGTCAGAAACCCAAGATCCGCCTATGTAGCGCAAGACAAACTTATTAATAAGCACGATTGAAGCCGAAATACGGATTTTTATAATTGCACCTTTATAAAGTGCCAGTGAACACGCCTAGCGTGCCCATGCAATTTAATCTTGTAGTGCCGAGAGCACGCCTGGCGTGCTCGCGTTTTATGTGGGGAGGCATCGTTGGGAACTACTAGAAAATAATGGTGGCAATGAATGTGTAACAGCTGCTGTTCAACAAACTCCGCCCGTAAGTTGTACCTAAGTACCCGCTTTTTCGACTCCCCTTTGTTTGCGTATTCGCCCTTCCGGCGTGCTATCACAGTAGGTAACACACTATAACTTAAGTAGTACGTCTCGAGTTTGTCTATATAAATAACTACCTAAACCGCTAGGGCTGTCACAAACTTACAATTGCAATTATTTATTAAGTTTGAAAATGTATTTTGTAAATGTAGTATTTACGTATTTTGGTATATAAACCAAGAGCCAAATTTCAAAGCCTTACACTAACAGAATATATTATTTAGGCGTTTATTTAGACTTTGCGTATCACTTATAAAGTATATTCTTTTTTTAACACTGACTGGATAAATATGTTCAAAATGCCTATATTTTATTAAACTCCATTGGGTACAGTCATGTGCAGTTAACTAAACCTATTCAAACGCATTGAGGAAGAGCACGGTTCATATCGTATAAAATAAGAACGCTTACTTGATGAGTGGACACACAAACAAACTGTTCGACCTTTGTACCGTTCTTATGGTGCACGCAATAAAAGTAATAAGCCATCAAGTGCGAGTCCGCCTCGTGCACTGAGGGTTCCGTAAAAAATATTTTCGAAAATTATTTTCGTGATGTAAACTACAAAGAAGAATGACCAAAAGTGGGTCCACGGTTTTCGGATTTTTTGCTTTACTTGGGCTACATGACATTATTTCTTACCAAGTCTCATGATTCTAGGTCAACGGGAAGTGCCCTATACTAAGATGTTTTTATAGTTATAGATACGTCGTACACGCTCTGGAATGGCAATACGAAAGTAAGGTAATTGCCCAACTCGCATTCAGTTGGCCATGCTCATGCGTTGCGGCTATACGTACTTCGCCACAAAGCATAAATGTCTTAAGATATATCTCTTTCTAACGACAGGTATCATTTGTCTCTTTGTTAGAGCAGTGTCATAAAAAATAACCGTACGTAGATAATAGTATCTACTACTTGCGCCATTTTTAAATACAATAATGTTGGTGTACCTATACCGTGTCTACCTTTTGATACGTCGCTGGCCCTATAGGTTTTAATACCCTTGCGAGTGTCAAAATATGCGCATAAACCAGGCAGACACAGCCGTATATTTTGATTGTGTTGACTAAGAAGTATGTATTTTGCACTGCGCGAAGGGATTGCATACCTACACTCTAAAAAAAAATGGTTGTTTATAACAAGATTGTGATTGTTGCTATCAAGTATCTTGATTCCATACGAGCCTAACAAGACGATAAATAAATCAAACAAGACGACTGTGATTACCCTGACTATTTTTATTTATTAAGACAGTTAAGATCTATGTCAATACTAACATGAAAAATGATAAATTCAACTAAGTCTTTGGTCAATACTAACATGAAAAATGATTATTTGAACTATTTGTCTTAATAAATTCAACTAAGATCTTTGTCAATGCTAACATCAAAAATGATTATTTGAACTATTTATCTTAATGAGTTCAACTAAGATCTTTGTCAATGCCAACATGAAAAATGATTATTTGAACTATTTATCTTAATGAGTTCAACTAAGATCTTTGTCAATGCCAACATGAAAAATGATTGTTTGAACTATTTATCTTAATGAGTTCAACTAAGATCTTTATCAATACTAATATGAAAAGTGATTATATGAACTATTTATCTTAATGAGTTCAACTAAGATCTTTATCAATACTAATATGAAAAGTGATTATATGAACTATTTATCTTAATAAATGCAACTAAGATCTTTGTCAATACTAACATGATAATGATTAGAATGACAGATTTCCCTTAACTAGTTCAACAAAGAGCTTAGTCAATTTGAATCTCAGGTATTTGTAATTATCAAATTTGTTTCCTTAAATCAACTATGAAACTTGTTCATTACTAATTGGCGACATTGTTGTAATAATTAAGTTATTTTTGTTTAAATGTACTAAGAGACTCTTTGTCTAATTGACTAAGAAATTTATTTTTGCTCTAGCTTTTGGAAGCAGCCTCTTCCAATGGTCTGTATAGGCTGGAGCGGTCTACGTTGCAGATGGTGCAGTGCATTACGCTGGCACTAATATAAAAAATTAATTGCGCTTGACTCCAAAAACACTCTTGATAGGCATTTGAAATATGACAAGGTAAGAGTTTGTTACTTAAGTTCACTCTTAAGTGCAGGTTACTCTGGCCACGAAGTGATACCACATTTAATAATGAACACAGAGTGAAATCAGAGTTAAGTTCGACTTATAAAGAAATTACCTAGTGCCAGCACAATTGTTCCACCTATTAATTCTAACCTAGACCGGTTTTGCCTTTATAGACCATGGGAAAAGGCCGCTAATCTAAAAAACTAAAACAAAAATAAAAACATCATAGATGGGTGGTAAATACAGTGGACATTTTATAAACAAATCAGTACGTACAGAGAACAAAGATTTTTGGTAATGTATAGACAGAGATGAAACTTAATACATATTACAAAAATCGGATGTCTTGTCACCAATAGACCCTTCAAAACTAGTCTCAGTAAACAGATAAAATAAAACAATTAAGTAGAATTGCAACGATTTATTAATTCTTAAATAGTACAGCGCAATGTTACATATTTTTTGCCATTGCTTAAAATATTAATATTACAAGGTATCGGAGATACTAAAGAATTGTAGTATTTGACAACCTTCTGCGCCGTGTTTGGTTCTTTAACTTCGTAACAACAAAAGTGGTCATCAAACTCTAAAGTTTGCAATAGAATCCCCATCAAAATGAGATATTCTGAATCATACAAATAAAGCTGTTGTATTCGAAAAAATACAGGCAGGTAATCATCACAATTTGTGCTGTAAACTAAGATAGTACCAGGCACATAGCGAGTTGAAGTAATTGTAGCCCAAGAAATTTTAACTAAGGACTTATTTTGACATAATTCTAAATTGGAGCAAAGAAATTGTTTTTCATCTAGATTGTTTGAAGTTGGATTTACTACAGGACCTGTGCGAAGTATATCTTCCAATTTACCTTTTAAAAATATTTTATTTAAATGTAGTTGATGTTTCTTACTTAAAGTTAAGGTAACATTTCTTTTATTAAACGAAACATTTGCAGCCATCTTAGAAGTTCTATGCTTTGCTTCAAATCGCATACTCCATAAGAACACAATGGGGCCGTATTTTTCAAGTGCAGAATGATAGTGAATCAAATTATGGAACTTTGGTTTTAAAGAATCATTAGTAAGTGTCATATACATCGCATTAAACTCTGCTAAAACGCTGATAAAACGAGCTCTAAAAGGGCTCTAAATTTTTTATATAGTCCCCATGTTTCGTCATCCCTCGGTATGAACTCTCCTACCAGTAATCCAAAATATCGCACAAATGTAAGCATTTCTGAAGCTGACATACGAACATTTCCATTCAGTAAATGTTCCATACTTAAGGTGCAAGGTTGGTTTCTAAAATCAGGCCCATAATCAAAAGTATGAATTTTATCATTCAGCGAACTCAAAGAAAATAATTTGAATCGTCTTAGGTATTGAAGCAAAATAAAATGCATCACATATTTTGCAGTACCTTCTAATATATCATGCATACAATCAATACCTACTTGGTTGAACAAATCGAAGTTTTTGACATCGAGCCAAATGCATTTTTCTTTGATACCGGTCACTGATGGATTATTTAGTAATAAATCTGATTCATATTGTGCAAACGTGCGTAATAAATCTTGATTTTCATAACATTGCGTTTTTAAAACTTCTTTTCTTACTTTACACGTTCTGCAAGGGAAATTTGCGGAAAAACTTTCCAGGAAACCCGTTATTGCGTGAATACCTAGATTATCGCCCAAAATCAAGCCGAGCTCAAAATAAACAATACCACTAAAATTAGGTAAATCAAACACTAAACCATGTTCAGCAAGATAATTTAGTTCATCTATTACACAACGAAAGATAATTTTGTTCCCGAACTGAACTCTGTCTGAGGAGTGAAAAAGAAGAACCAAGAATATGTTGCTGAGTGTTGATAATCGGCAAGGTGGTAGACAGGGAACAGATGCATAAATAGCGCCTAGTTTGTGTTGTCCTGATCTTGAACCTAATGCATTCCCAGTTTCGTAATCGTCGAAAAATATAAAAATGGGTATTACAATTTTGCCTTCATTTGATCTCATTCTATTTCGCCAAAATGATCCCTGTATAAAATTTTCTATAGCAGCATTTGAGTCACTATCACGTATAAGATTGTTCATATACTTTATAGTATCAGATAGTACATTTTCAAGTGAGAAAAAAGATTTTAGAACTTTACGAAGTGGAATGAAATGTGCTTCACATATAATTGGTACAAGGCGAGTAATACCCATTCTCTTAACTTTGTCCAATCTCTCACCAATTACAATTGATTCTGGTTTTATATAAGTTTGTTTTTTAAGAAAATATTAAATGCGCTTGTGTTCCGTGTTAAATGAATTCCAAGAAGTTGTCAGTAACGGTTCAATTGTATCTAAAACAATATTAAGATTACTAGGTAAAATAAATTACTAGGTTAAGATTATACAGCAAGATCATACAGCAACTCTCTGGTGCGAATAATTAACTATTGTTATCAAAGCATATCTAAGGCGACATCTCGTGAAAAAGTAGCGGTATCTTTAGACCTACGTCAGCTCGCACTAAAGGATGGCGTTACTATGTAAAGGAATTGGATGCAAAAAACCAAATTTGGGAAAACAATATTTAACATGTAATAAATGTAAAAAAGTATATTGTCTACTATGCGCTGATGTATATCCACAGCGATATTATATAATGACACCAAAAAACAAACTATCATGGAAATGTAGAACTTGTTGGGAATTAATAAATAAAAATAAAACGGAACGAAATAACAACAGACAGCAAAAAATTACCGGCACACCATCGGAACAGGCTTTGCTAGAACAATCCCAAATAAGCACAGAAGAAACGATTTCGACGGTAACCCTTAGAAATAAAAATAGGGCGAACATACCAACACATAACTCATTTAGTTCATTGAGTACAGACGATGACAGTGACTCGTCAATACAGACAGACACGCCGAAGGTACTGAACAGAAGTTTCCCTGAATTTAAAACATTAGACGTGGAAAACTTAAATGATAAAATAAAAGCAATGGAAGACAGAATATTAGAATTACAAGGTAAAGTACTATCAGCAGACCACGAAATAGAAAATTTAATGTTCGAGAACGGCGACCTTAAAAAAAAGATTGCAGCACAAGAACAGAAAATACTGCTTCTTGAACGCATTTGTGGATCTAATAAAAAGAGCCCAACCCCGAGGACAACGAAAACCAAAAAAGAAAAATGTACGCGAAGATGTAGCATTAATAATAGTTTCCTGCAGATAGAAACAGACAAGACGAATACGGTAGACTCAATTTTGGCAACAGACACATGTAACACAACACACATAAGTAGCGCACATTCCCAACCAATATGTAGTAATAAAAACAGAATATGTGTCTTAAGCACCAACACGCATAATAAAATATCACCAATTGCAGAGGAAACACTCAGTAAGAACTACCACATATGCCACTACATAAAAACTGGATGTGGAATTAAACAACTAATACAAGGAATAGAAACAAAAGTAGCAAACTTTACAAAGAACGATTACTGTATTGTCATTATAGGTGATGAAGAGGACTTTAAAATGACTACAAAACTTATTGACCTGGTGATGTACTTACGAAAAGAATTAATGAAATTAAATTTCACAAATATTATATTATGTCTTCCTACCTTTAAATGCGGTAAAGCTACGAACCTAGTTAACTGGAGAATTGAAAGTTTTAATAACTTAATATATCTCGACATAATGTCATATGAATATGCATATATAGTAGACTCCAACCTTGAACTGCAGTATTACGACCCTAAATACTATAATAAATCAGGAATGATAAATGATTATAGTATGAAGACTATATTTAAATTAGTAAGGGAGACAATTTATGACATAGATATTTGGAATAAAGAATTAATTGCAAACGAGATAATTGAGAGCTCAAGTAACGGTACCAAAACGACAGAAGAAGCGGATATAATAGAAGATGAACAAACATTAAATAAAAAGCATTCCTTTCGAAACTAATTTTAGTATTATGATACAGAATGCACAAAGTATTAAAAACAAGATTGACCTTATAGAGAGTATCCTACAAGAACAAAAACATCAAGCAGTCTGCATCTCTGAAACCTGGATTACGCAAGATCAGCTACCATACATCCACATAAATGACTACGAAATTGCTTCATTCTACTGCCGACGCCAGCACAGGGGAGGAGGCGTCACCATACTATTGAAGAAAGGTATTAAGTTCACAGATAGACAGGATTTAACCGATTTGACAATAGATTGCGTTGTTGAATGTTGTGCAATAGAACTAAAGCCCAATATATTGTTAATTAGTATTTATAGGAGTAATCGCGAAATTGAAGTCTTTTTTAATTTTCTTGAACAATTACTAAATAAACTAAAGTCACATTTTTATAAAAAACATGTCATCATAGCTGGAGATTTCAACATTAATGCCTCAAAGAACTCAAAAGAATATAAGAAACTAACAGGTATAATGCTGGAGTATAATCTACATCAAATAGTTGTAAAGCCTACAAGAGAGACTCCCGAGTCCTCTACTTGTATAGATTTATTATTTACAAATAATAATAGCTTCACAATAAATGTGGAGGATCTAGGAATCTCAGACCATAAGTCAATTATATACAGATTTGAAGGGCGCCCACATATACGAGAAAACCCCCTTTACAAGCACATGCGTCTTATAACCAATTCAAAAAACATATTGGCATTTAAATCTGAAATAAATAAAATTAACTGGGACGATGTAATACTAGCACATAACGACGTAGATGCTAATTATAATAATTTTATTGATAAAATAAAAATAATATTAGATCAAACTATTCCATTAAAGCGAATTAAATTAACAGGGCAAAAAAGTAAAACTTGGCTTACAGTAGGTTTAAAAACCTCTTGCAAAAATAAAAGATCACTGAAAATACTTATAAATCAATCAAAAAGCAAGCTCTTAAAACAACACTACAAAGTATATAGAAAAACACTTAAGAAATCAATTAAACTATCAAAAAAACTAATATATATAATGGAAATGGAAAAATCTACAAATAAAACTAAAAAAATGTGGCAGATAATAAAACGTGTAACAGCCAAACAAAAAAAAGGTAGTAACAAAAATATCATACTAAAAACCAATAACGAAGTTATTATGTGTCCAGGTATAGTCGCGATGAAATTCAATAAATATTTTGCATCCGTTGGTGGTTCAAACCAAACTTGCAGCACACATATATTAAGAGGTGAGCCGGTAATCTCACCCTCTATAAACTCGATGTTCCTTAAACCGGTAACACGGAAAGAAATATACAAAATCATACAAACTCTCCCTAATAAGCTTAGTTGCGGTGTAGATGAGTTGCCTGTCACTTTGATCAAAACTTGCGCGAAAGAATTAACTCCTCCATTAACGAAGATAACAAATCAGTCGTATAAGGAGAAGAAATTCCCTGCCAGACTAAAAGTGGGAATTATCAAACCTGCCCTAAAAAAGGGAGGTAAATCAACAGACATATGTCAATACAGACCAATTTCATTACTTCCAAATTTTGCGAAAATTATTGAAAAAACGATGGCAAACCGAATCTGTAACTTCTTAGAAAAGTATGATATACTAGATAAGGACCAATACGGCTTTCGGGAAAAGCGATCAACGATCCTAGCTGTATATATGTATATGCAGGAAATAGTAACATATATTAGAGACAAAAACTATGCAGTTGGATTGCTGCTTGATATGACCAAGGCCTATGATAGGGTGTCGCACGAAATCCTGTTATATAAACTAAATGGAGTGGGTATCAGAGGCGATGTCCATGAGTGGCTAAAATCATATCTAGGAGACAGGGAGCAATGCGTACAGATAGAGCATGTAGACGAAATCACGGGTGAGATACAACAAGTGCGATCTGACATTACTAAAACAAATTGGTCGATCCCACAAGGAAGTGTCTTAGGTTGTATCTTGTTTTTGATTTATATCAATGATCTCCCTAAAGTAAGCAACACACTAAGTATCTTGTTTGCGGATGACATATCTCTTCTATTCAAAATCCCTAATAACTGTCTCAGTGGCAACAGCTTAATAATAGAAACTTTTAATCGTATCAAACAATGGCTTGTATCCCATAACCTCGAAATAAATCACCGTAAAACGAAATTAATCCAGTTTAGACCATATCAAAAATTACCACTAGACCTAAAAATAACAAAAGCTATGTTAGACATAGAAGAAGTAGAGGACTGTAAACTTCTTGGCATAACACTGGATTCACATCTGAACTGGAAAAAGCATGTAGAAAATATCAAAGTAAAACTATCTAAATTCACGTACGCCCTTAGAGTATTAAAAAGTAACACCAAGACGAATTGTGCTCTAACAGCATATTACGCGTATGCAGACGCTTGGCTCCGGTACGGCATAATTATGTGGGGCCATAGCAAAGACGCCAAAGACCTTTTTATTCTTCAAAAGAAATGCTTACGAATTATCGCAAATATAAGACGAAGGGATAGTTGCAGACCGCATTTTGTGTCACTCGAGGTCCTCACCTTACCTGCCATCTATATATTGGAGATAGCAATGTTTGTAAGAAAAAATATCAATTTATATGTATGCGACAAAAATCCGAGACGTAAAAAGAAATTGGTACTTCCGACACCTAAAATAGAATTATACAAGAGCAGTCCGCAGTACCGTTGTATACTTATCTATAATAAATTGCCAAACATGTTAAAAAATGAGTTAAAGGATACAACATTTAAAATAAAACTGAAACAACTATTAATTAAAAAATGTTACTATGACATAGACGAATTTATGAAGGATAGTACAATATAAAATATTAGAAATAAGACGAGACATATGTATTATGACATGTATGACATAGAATAAAATAAATATATTGGGCTACTTTGAATTAATTAATTAATAAATAAATACCAATCATATTAAGTTATAGTGAACATCATATTGAATTAATACTATTATATTATAATACTGATTAGGTACTTACGAATATTAATTGTTGTAAATAATTAAATATTGTTTAATTTTGATGAAATAATGTTAATGGAATAACTTATATTATGTTGCAATACCCTTACAGGGTCTATGTATTGTAGTTCAGGCTTATGCTAAACTCTGTACATACTGCATTAAATAAATAAATAAATAATATTACTCGAAGATAAGTTTTCAAGGCGTTCCTTGATTGCTAAAAGTAAACTTCCTGTAAGAAAATTTTGAAAACCATCTATTATTTTTTGAATGATATTCCTTGGTAATGAATGATTGGCGTATAAACTAGCTATAAATATTGACAATGATTTCTCTACATTTTCTAAATTAGTTGAGGATTGTGGAACTTGTTGTGGTTGAGAAACAATATCATCCGTTAGAGTAGGCGATGTCTGATTTAAGACTTCAGTTGATGTATTATCACGCGGTACTGGGATATTTGATTCACTTGTGGTTCCCAAAGAGTGTTTCTGCAAAATATGTCTCCGAAACGAATTAAATAATTGGAATTGACGATTACATCCATCTTGTACACACTTGAACACACTAAGTTCTTTAGCAGTGTGTAATAAATGAAAATGTGATCTAAGACGTTTAATATCCGATAATTGCTCATTACATACAAAACACGTTAACATTGTGTTCTATTAATTACCAACCTAGATAACAATTTTTTATAACAACGTTTACAAGGAAATTAGTTTTGTTATATTTACTTAAAATTAGTTGTGAATAATAATTATCAGTCACATTTTTTGGTAACGTTTTTAACAATTAAAATATGTCATATTATTCTTATATCATCACTAGTCAGTCACTTACAATTATAATTATGAATTAAATCAAAGATTTTTTTATTATCTCTATAAATCAATATACATAAGTTCAACAACAAAAACAATGGCCTGTTCATAAAATATTCTCATAATTGAAATTTTATTTAATTAACATGAACAGACTTGCAGCCTTGTTCATAAAATAATAAACAATGAGGAACAACTAAATATTATTACAATCAATTGCTGTAACAGCATATGCATGGTACAACATGTTAAATGACAGTATGACAAAACGCAGTAAATTATAAGTTACAATCAGTAAGCAGGGACTCGGCAGCAGTTGATCCTTTATCAAACGCGGATGACATTTTATAAAGGCTTTTTTGTATAAAATACCACACAGAGTACGTGTCGATACTATATTCTGCATTTAAAGCCCATACTATTTTGTAGCATGTATCTACTGCGTGCATAATAGACATTCTTTCATAGATAGTAGATTTATTTGCCACAATTAAATAAGTGTTAATTTTTTCTAGTGACTCACCCACTACAATAATATATGGTTGGGTTGGTGTTCCTCTTTTATAAAGAGTAGTCAATCGTAGAGCAATAGCCGAACCGATTTCTGCACTAGATTTCACGTGCTTTATAAAGGCTTCCCTTGCTTCTACTTTACTTGGCTTCCAGCTTTGACCTGGGTCTGAACTGCGTTTTTTCTTTTGCTTAACTGCTGCAGTATTTAATAAAAATGGTATGGTAAGAAATCCTGCCAAATTTTATATTTCTTCATTGGGCGCTGAAAAGAGTAGAAGAAATTATGAATCGTGAAGAAATTATGAATGAAATGAATTTATTGAAATATACAGGGTGTTACAGAAAGGGTATATACAGCCGAAAGGGGGTGTTTCTATACATCAAACTGAACAACTTTTACTATGGAACCAATGTCGAAATCGCGAAAAAAAAGTGAAAAAATTTTTTTTTTTTATTTTTTCGTTCATCGTTTCCGTAGTAAAAGTTGTTCAAATTGATTTATACTAAATAGAGGTGTTTCTATACACCAATCTGAACCACTTTTAGTACGAAACCGATGATGATGAAATCTAAAAAACAAAATGAAAAAAAAATTTTTTTTTATTTTTTTTCGCGATTTCGACATTGGTTCCATAGTAAAAGTTGTTCAGTTTGATGTATAGAAACACCCCTTTCGGCTGTATATACCCTTTCGGTAACACCCTGTATAAATATATATAAAAATAAGGGAAGTATTAACTGTGTGTGTGACCTTATTAAAGGTCACATTAATGAAGCGATATCAATCCAACATGAAGCTTACTAAAAACAAACACCGCTGACTTGCGTGAAAATCTTCATGTGATTGATTGCTATATATGTCGCGTTCTATAAACTACTAAATAATGCCCGCAGGTCCGCCCGCGTGGAGTGCTCTTATATGCAATATTATATAGTACATAAATAAAATATATACTAGATTTCAAGTTGGACCTTAAAACACAACAGTGAAAACGCATTCGAATCAGTGCGGTAGTTTTTGCGTGGCTTTGACACAAACATACAGACAGACAAAATATAAAAAATAATTGATTTGGCTTCTACTGCTCTTACTCATACCCCCACATAATTTTTTTTAATATCTCCAATGTCCAGATATCATCCAGTTACAACACAGATACCCTATGGCTCTACCAAAATAAACACAAATCTAATGCCATATTATCATGTAGTAAAATCCGTTAGCCTATCATATGTTGGACATAAACTGAACTGGAAAACAAGCATTAGACCCGCCTGATAGTAATCGCTAATACATATACATACATTCGAACATTATCCTCGAATGGAAAAGTTGAACAGTTAAGTCTAGGCAGATAATAGTTATTGATTCTAACATAGACTACTGAGTGCAGTGAGGGATTTAAAGGTATGGAACCAAAAAAGTTTGCTCACGTGTGAAACATGCAACTTTTCACCTCGACTTGAGTTTGAGCTGCGAGTTGAGACTGAGCGGAGCTGTTTGAAATGAGCGGAGCTGAGTTGAGGTAAGCAGTGCGGAGTGGACTCAAACTTGAAACCTAATATTTTATTTAAAAGATTAACGACCAAACACAAAAGTTACCAGAGGCGTAAGATAGAATGGGCAAGACGGACTACTAGATCCTCGAGTTCTGAGGAACGGAGAATCAGTGTGGGTAGTATACGTATAAGTGTTCAGATCACGGTCCATATGCGAGTCAGAAACCTGACGCAAATAAATATGCCTTGTTAGATAGGTATACAATTACATTGATACACTGCCTACTTATATCAGACAAACAAAAACAGAAGAAGAAACAGATAGGTATTGTATATTCACAGACAGACTTAGGTACTTACTTGTGAAAACTGGTATTAGTTCTTCCAATTCCCAGGTTTTAAGGAGTTCAGAAACTTCATCCATTGCAAGTTCGTTTGTATTTGTGTTGTATTTTATCGAGAACGATACCACAAATTATAGAGAATAAAGTATTTTAAAAAAGAACAAACAGGACACACGGTATTCAATTGTAAGTAAAACGGCCGACTTATACACGTTTAGTTAGACTTGCATAACAAAATGGCAGGCAGACAACGCGACGCGAAAAAGACGCATGCCGCTCTCCCCCCACCCACCCCAACTTCCTTCCTTCCTTCCATTTTGATAGATACGATTGTGATCTTGTTAGAATCAACAGATTAAATAATTAAAACGACTAAGATGCTCTTCGTTGAAGTAACAATAAATTTATGTTTAATCCAATATTGCAAAGTGATAAAAATAGTCACGTGACATTGTTGAATTGATCATTTAACTTTGTTGTTTTAATAATATTATATTAGTTGATTAAATTAACTCAAGTTGCTTAAATCAATTATGACGAATTCGTTAAATTAATCATGAAAATAATCAAATCAATTGATTTACATTGTTATTTCGACGATTATTGTGAATTGATTCAAAGTACTAGAATTATTAATGTGACTAACTGTGTATGATCGATTCAATCAAATAAATAAATTATTGATAGATATGGCAAACATACTTGTTAGAATTCATAAACATACTACATTGTTAGTTCAAGCAATAGTAGACTTGCTGTTTCAACTAAGTGGTCTTAATTGACTTTCATAAGATCATAGTTGTTTTATTCAATAATACGTCAACTAAGAGAAAATCGCTCTTAGTTGGGTTTTATTTTTTAGAGTGTAAGTATTTGAAATTAATTTCAGCGTGATAGCTCCACCCGTCTCTGAGACAAGGGGTCTTGATAGACGTACAGACAGACGGACAACAAAGTGATCCTGTAATGGTTCCGGTTTTCCTTTTGAGGTACGGAACCCTAAAAATGTTGCTGCAAGTGCCCAAAATGACTTACCACTGTGTGTAGGTACAATTGCAAAAAATAAAACTGCATAAAATAATAAAAAAGGAAAACAACAATAAAAGTAAAATTGAAACATTTCCAAGAACCGTGGAAAGGATAAGGGCCGTGTCACAGACGCTCTATCATAGTCAGGAACTAAAATAGAGATGGGCGAGTCAAGTGCAAGTCCGACTGGCCCACTGAGGGGTCCGTAAAAAAGTATTGTCGCAGATTATTTTCACAAAATAATATTTATTTTTGTGATGTAACTATAAATTTACGGTTTTCGTTCCTTTATTTGTGCGACATCGCTTCTAACGAAATTTCATGTGTTGTAATTTCGTACAGTTAATTTTAATAACATTTAGTTGTAATGATGTTATAATAATATTTTACTGAATTGTCTTATAAATGAAATAAGTATTGTTATTGAGTAGCCTCCGTGACTGCGCGCCATGGCGCTGACCAATGGCCGTACGCCGTGGCGCTGGTCACAGGGATGTGTTATGATGTAATTTTATAATTATCACACTACCTGTAATATTTACACTATATTTGTAACTATAATATAATAATAATAATATGTCTGACTTGTCGTCTAAATTAAATAAGTATTGTCATTGAATAATCTCGGTGTCTGCGCGCCATAACACCGTGGCGCGCAACCAATGAGGTGACAGTTAGCAGTGGCAAAGGAGGGAAGCAAAACTGTTTTATAATAAGGTTACTGTGCGGACGGAGGATTGCACTGGGTGTACGCCAAATAGAAGGACCGTTAAGAGTTGTAATTAATATTAAAATATCAGGCATTACGACGTTACGATTATTGAATAGATTTGTTATTTGATGGAAGTAAAAGGAAATTTATACAAGTAAAGCAAAGCTGTTTCAATCATCATTCCCGACTCCTGAGGGTACGGCTAAGCGATTCTTACACATGATTCTAGGTCAACGGGAAATATCGTATAGGTAGGTTTTGATTCCCTTGCGAGTGTCAAAACATGCGCATAAACAGCCGTATCTTTTGATTGCGCTGACTTAGAATTTCACTGCTCGAAGGGATTGTTGACCTGAGTATTTGATATTAATTTCAGCTTACTGACAGACAGATTGTGTCAATGTGTTGTGTTCATTAATTGTAGAATGCCGGGCGCAGGTCCAAGGTCCACCTTACACTTATCTCTCACGGCACTTCCCTAGTCGGACGGCTCTAATACACGATGCCTCTCTTAAAAACCATACGAAGACAGACATACAACAAACATTTAATGAACCGAAATGTTAGTGTAAACACAAGTATTAGTGTTAAAGTAGCCATTGCTAACCACTCCGCTCCCGGACTAGTCAAAGTAACAGTCACGATATAAAAAAAATATCGTATGACGTCTCCTTTGGCATCAACCGTTTGTAAATATTTGTGCGACATAATTGTAAACTCTTAGTATGTTATATGTATATATATATATGTATGTGAAGGTAAACTTTGCTCCAATCTTGTGAGAGTAGTATTTAAGGTACAACAGCTTGGAGTAATTTCTCTATATTCCCATTCGTCATCGCAGGTCCCTACTGGCAACGTATGGAACCTAGTGGTGACAAATGGGATAAAAGAATTCAACTTGTTGCCGGTGGATGACACACGGGATAAACATTTTGAAATGTTGCCAGCGTTGCCGCCTAATGGACCACCGAAAGGAAATAAATAAACATCGACAATTTTTTTTATACCACTAAGGTGACAATCAAGCATACGGCCTGCCTGATGGTAAATAGTCACCATAGCCTATGGACATTTGCAACACCAGGGGTGTCACTCATGCGTTGCCGACCCTCTAAAACCTTTTCAAGCATTTCTTAACCCTTTATCCGCCGTGCCCGTAATATTACGGGATATGAAAAATGTGCTCCACGCGCCACAGACGTAATTTCACGTCAAATTTTATAAATTGTTTATTGGTGCATTTATATTAAAGATTAAGTTGCAATAAACGTTGTACATTACAATCCAGGATGTATTCTTAACCCTTTGACCGCCATATTTTGTTACATCAATATACACCCTAACGCCAGCGGCCTGTCGGCGTAATTTCAAATAGGGTTGAGAAATAGTGTTATCGATTAGTTTAAATGAATAAAAGTTCAAAAAAGTCTTTATTAATCAAGTATCAAGGGACTACTGTACGGGGGTTATTCAAGAAAGGCGTGAAGAGGTTCTTACAGGGTCGGCAACGCAAGAGTGACACCCCTGGTGTTGCAAATGTTCATAGGCTACGGTAACTGCTTACGCACAGTACGCGACCATTGTGGTTCCAGCGTGTGAGGGTGAATTCCCCGCCGTCGGCGAGCGGTGCGGTTATAAAAAGTAGCTGTCGGAATCATTTCGAACAACTCTTCAGAACACAACTCGTTGAATCGGTAGAACACCAAAGGGAGGCAAAATCTCTCCTTAAACTTAAGTGTTCAATACCTAGTAATTTCATTCTCTGTCTATAAATCAATGCAAGTACATACTGTTTGGTGGTAGATATAACTTATTACAAATTTGTATGTAGTCTCCTTTTGGTGGTATTATACTAGGGGCACACTAAAAGTTTTGCAGTTCTAGCTAATAGGAACTATTTGAATTTCGAATGTTATATTTTTTGAAACGTTGCAACCTACTTAGTAATAAAAAAAACAATTGGCGGGAAATCATTTGTCAATTATTTTTTATGACACATCAAAGTTCTACGTACGAAACGAAAATGGAATTGAGTCGAAAAGATTTTAGAGCGATGATTTTTTATGATTTTAAAAGTTCTCTCTCTCCGCAAGACTGTGCTGCTCGTCTTCAAAATGCTTTTGGGAGAGAAGCACCTTCTTTGAGCACCGTGAGGCGATGGTTTGCTGAATTAGAGAGAGGTCGAGTTTCTTTACATGACGAATTTCGTGAAGGGCGGCCTTCAACTGCCGTCAACGTAAATAATGTGGCTACTGTTAAGCGGCTAATTGAAGAAAACCCGCGGATTACCTATGAGACAATTCGAGAACTATTGGGGATTGGTATGAGACAAATTCAGAAAATTTTACACGAAGAATTGAAAGTTCGGAAACTTTGTTGTCGTTGGATCCTTCATGAACTGACAGCGGAGCAAAAGAGGGCTCGCGTGGAATGATGCTCACAGATGCTACTGAAGTACGACCACGGACATTCTAATGCTGTTTATGACATTGTCACAGGAGGCGAAACGTGGATTTATTGTTTTGAACCCGAAAAAAAACAGCAATCTTGTGAATGGGTGTTTGAAAATGAGAACAGGCCAACAAAAGTGAGGCAGGCGAGAAACGTTGGTAAAAAAATGATCGCGTTTTTTTTTCTCAGCTACGGGTCCCATCTGCACAATTCCACTTGAATATCAAGAGTGTTAATGCCGAGTGGTATTTTACCATTTGTTTACCCAGGGTGTTAGAAAAAGTTCGCGAAAGACGACCAAAAAGCCGCGTTCTCCTACATCATGACAACGCTTCTTCACACACGGCCAACAATACAAAGTCATTTTTAACTTCCGAAAAAGTACAACTCGTTACCCATCCTGTGCATAGCCCCGACCTAGCACCCTGTGATTTCTGTATTTTGCCCAAAATCAAAGATTTAATGAGAGGTTTCATTTTACCAACTCCGAAGAGGCAGTGATAGCGTTCAATCAGCACGTAGAAAACATGCCTTAAGATCTGTGGTCCACCTGTTTTAAAAAATGGTTCGATCGCATGAAAAAATGTTTAAAATGTAAAGGAGAGTATTTTGAAAAGCAATAAACATAATATTTTGGTTATAACATGTTGTTTTTTTAAGTTACGCAAAACTTATAGTGTGACCTACGTATTTGTAAAATAAAATTTAAAATAATAACTCAAAGACAGGCAGGGCGCATTAAAGCAGCGCGTTTTTTTACCACTAAGGTGGAAAACAAGCATACGGCCTATCTGATGGTAAGCAGTTACCGTAGCCTATGGACATTTGCAACACCAGGGGCGTCACTCTTGCGTTGCCCTGTAAGAACCTCTTCACGCCTTTCTTGAAGAACCTCCTTACTGTAGTCTCTTAGAAATCCTCGTCTGGGAAATTACCTCTACCCCACAGAAAACGGCAGCCAAATAACAACACCCCAGAAGGTTGTTGTGTTCCTGCGTGGGAGCGAGGTCACCAGTAAGCTCCTAAGGAGTTGCTGTGTAAGCAGCAGAGGAGGCATCCCGTGAGTGATATATAATACATTAAAGACAAAGATAAAAATTCTTTATTTACCATTGGAACCTCGCGGACTCTTGGACACCTCTTACATTTTTTTGAAATATAGTCTTATACACTTGCTATATATAGCTTTAGTATGTTATAAAAACAAAAACGCGTTGTATTGTCTTAGGTTATCGCGATTGCTATCAGTCGATAACTAATAATCACAACATTCAGATTGCTGGAGGCGTGCAGCTTGCTGATCAAAGATATCACTCGCGCGGTCGAATAGACATTTTGATAGCCGCCGATAAATTTTGGGAACTGCTCGATGAGGGTTTAATTCGGTAGCCAAACGCTCCTTAACTTCAGAACACAAAGTTGGGTTGGATCATCTCGGGAACTGTACATACAGCACTGTAATTTCACACAATCGCTAGACACGCAATTGAGACTTTTTTGAGAACTCGAAGAAATCAAAACAATTAATAACATGTCTGCTAGTGAAGCGGCATGCGAAAAGTTGTTTACTAAGACTACATTCCGCGACAGTACTGTCACACAAAAACATTAGGTTTAGGGTGGGTAGATACTTCCGACGAATTATATTTTAGTTCGGCATGTAATCAAGTCATGTAACTAAATGCACTATTCTTTCTGTTATCTCTCAAATTTTCGATCCGTTAGGGCTATTAGCCCCGACTACTGTAATCGCAAAAATTCTGTTACAAAAATTATAGATAAATAAAATTGATTGAGAACAAAGTCCCCCATAATATCGCGTTAGATTGGCATAATGTATAAGTTATCATATTTACAAGCAATTCGCATTCCACGTCATATCAAAGGCGAACGGGCAGCAAATTGAATTGCATATTTTCACGGATGCATCATTGGTCGCATACGGCGCCTGCGCGTATATACTCATCTTTTACAAATAACAACACTTCGATAGTAGTCCGTCTATTGTGTGCGAAAAGCAAAGGTAGCACCCGCGAAACCGAATGTACCAAATTGTGTGCTTAGAATTATGCGGTGCATTGGTAGGAGCTAGACTGTACAATAAAATTATAAATTCGCTTAGATTGACTTTTAATAACGTTTACTTTTGGTCGAATTCAACCTTCGTGTTGGGATGGCTCCGTACCTCACCGAGTTTGGTTAAAAAAAACATTCGTTCAGAACAGAGTCGTAGAAATAAATTGACGGGCGAGTCGCCGCGGTTTCATGTAGCCGGTAAACAAAACCCAGCGTTATGGCGCAGGATACAACTCGACGCGTTGCAGGCTTCTGACATTTGGTGGGAGGGACTGGCGTTACTCCGCGAACCTATTTTAAATTGTACGGTCACTGGTGAGGTACGCGATAATTTGTCGGATTTAAAAAATGTAAATGTGTCAATGACATGTCAAACTGAGGTAAACTCTTTTCCATTTCACCGATTTTCTTCGTTTACTCGTATGGTGCGGACGACTGCATACTTTTTACGTGTTTTTCGTAATAGTCATACTAAAATTGAAACACAACGTTACACTGGCTCACTGCCCCTTGAGGAAATAAATAACTCTACTCAATTATTAACACGCAATTTCTCAACATCAATCCCTTACAAATATTTATAGTACATTGAACAATAAAATTAATAATAGACTACCACGTAAACTTTGTTAGTACGTAGTTTGAATGTATTTTTGGATGAAACCGATTTAATTAGAGTGGGTGGGCGATTAGCGAACTGTGAATTATTATTGTATATATAACAAAAGGCATCCGGTGCCAAACCAAACATAGTTTCACTAGACTTCTCTATCAATACCAGCACAAGATGTTACTTGACGCTGGTCCTCAGTTATTGTTGGCGACGATTCGAGAGTTGGTGGCCTCTTAGAGAGCGTGACCTAGCGAGGTACACTGTACGCACTGTTTTACGTGCACACGTATGCAACCTAAATCTTACCAAGTCAAATGTGTAACTTACCTAAAGCAAGAATCGAACCGGGGTATCCTTTTATACGTTGCCGGGTCGATAACGCCGGGCCACTGTTCATTTTGAATCGCAATGGACGAGGCGCAAATCTAGAAAAATGTTATGTTTGTTTGTTTGTATGTTTCGTCACACGAGCTATGCATTTGGAGTTGGTCACGAGTCTTACTACGGAAGCGTACCTACTCGCTTTGAAATGGTTTATCTCTCGTCGCGGTAAACATTAATTTTGATTTTGAATGGATAACGGTAAGAAGAAGAGATCCCCACATCCATATACAAAGAGAAATGGCTAACGAAGCTGGGAAGACAATCAAGTCAGCATTTATCTTGGCACAATAGCAGTCTTACATAACATACTTCGTACCAGAAGTTAACTTAATTAACTT
The DNA here is from genome assembly GCA_947507595.1 of Pyralis farinalis. NCBI lineage: Eukaryota > Metazoa > Arthropoda > Insecta > Lepidoptera > Pyralidae > Pyralis > Pyralis farinalis. The sequence goes on along the minus strand of OX382258.1, from coordinate 7,755,113 downwards.
GGCCTGAAACCTCAATACAACTAAATATACCCATGTCTCCTGACGTAAAACCTCAGTGTCATATTACATAGTCTTATCTCCTAAATCTCCTCATGAATTGAGTCATATAATTAATATATAAGGCTATAAATGATATTAATTAATTATAGATAACTAGCTGTTAAAGGGTCAAAAGGAAATAAAGCGTGTTATCCTGTGGGAGCAAGACATTTTGCCGCGGTAAAAGTAGCCTATGTCACTGTCTGGCCCTTCATACAAATATATAAATCTCCATATAAAAAAAAACACAATCCGTCGCTCCGTTTTGATTTAAAAGGACTAACCGACAAATATATACACTATTACGTTCATAATAGTACGACCTCTAAGACATTTTGAACTTTGTGATTCTATCTATTCTATGATTCTCTAGGCTTCTGATCTGGTCCACAGGAGCCGTACATTGACCCGGTATAAAAGTGACACATGTCTTAACTTATCAATTTGTACGTCACATAAACAATCTCTTTACAAAAATAGCTATCTACGAAGCTACGTACGTTCCGAAATCAAATTCATTCCGTGGTTAATACGATAATCGTAGTTGATATCGTAATCCTAAGCCACTTCACATTTCAAATTATAATATGCGTCTGTATACGACATTATAGGACCGATTACTTTCGCGGAACACATGCAGATTTTGAGCACCCACCACCCACATAAAGTTGACTAATAGCGAGGAATCTCTGGGTAAACAGTCTTCGTGAAGGGGTCATCACCAGGATAAAAAGGCAATTTTTTATGTTGTTCTTGTACTTTTGTTGTGTATGTGGGTTCATGTGGCATAGTAGTGGCTGAAAAGCCGTTGATACGTGAAAACGAAATAAGACATCCATATGGTTTAATTTAGGAGAACACGGCGGGTTTCGGAGACATTCCAATTGCAGCTCCTCTAATTTAGCGACCGTCTGTGGTAAAGTGCTCGGAGGCTCAGTCGTGAATGACGTGACTTTGGCACTAACGCTCGTGGGTTCGATTCCCACACAAGCAAACATTTGTGTGCATGAATATGTCTGTTTGTCTTAGTCTGGATGTTTTAAGAGAGGTAGGGCGCATCAAAGCAGCCCGTCTGAGGAAGTACCTCCACCTCACACAAAATGGCAGCCAAATAACAACTCCCTAGAGGGTTGTTGTGTTCCTGCGTGTAAGTAAGGTCACCAGTAAGCTCCCAAGGAGTTGCTGTGTAAACAGTAGAGGCATCGCGCGAGTGATACGTTAGCGCAAGCGTTAATAGGCTACGGTACCCGCTTTACATCAGGTGGGCCGTATGCTTGTATACCTCCTGACGTAGTATAAAAAAAAATGAGGTCTAGCGTTGTCCTGAAGCAGCAGTGGGCTAGAGCAATTGACCAGTCTCGGTTGTTGAATAGCGAACTTTTCCATCATGGTTTGCAATTGTTGACAATACAGAATTGCCGTAATCATCTGGCCAGAAGCTGCAGTGTATGACACCAGCACTGGTCCACCAAACACTCACAAGTATCTTTTTCTGAGTCAACTTTCGCTTAACCGGTCCTCCTGGGTTCAGCCACTATAATGAGCGTTTCCGATTATCGTACAGGATCCATTATTCATCACAAGTAACAATACGACTCAAAATTCCCTCGTTATTGTGACGGTAATGCATGTTTGTTGGTGTGTCGATTCATACGGTACCCATTTCTCGAGCTTTTTCACTTTTCCAATTTGTTTCAAGTGAATTAACAGTTTTGTCACTCACACCGAAGCCTGCCACTAACTCTTGAAGTGATTTGCGATAGATCTGCTTCCATGATCAACTTTAATTCTCCGTTGTCAACTAGGGTCTCCGGCTGTCCACGGGGTTTGTTCTGTAGAACAAATTTTCCAGAAGGAAATCGTTGGAACCCAAAACGTACCGCGTTTTCTTTTACAGCAACTTCCCCATACACATCAATAATGCTTCGAGCTGTTTCTGCAGCGTTGGCTCTACGGTGGAACTCGTATTCGTAAATAACTCGTTATTTTAAAATTTCCAGATTGCGAACAGACCGATGTCAAATAAAAATCAAATGGCGTAAAATCAAATGAATCACTAAATTCGAAACACAAATACACAAGCCTAAGTTTGAAATTATTTTGAATTTAGAATTCCTAATCAAACGCCACATATTTGAGAATAAAGTGGCCAGTTTGACAAAACGCCAATTTCATGTATGTAGGTAAATTGGTTACCGTAATCTATGAACATTAACAATACAGGAAGTATAACGCGAATTGCTACACCAGATGCTAATACAGCAAATCCCTAGCATGGCTCAGGTACTGGTGACGTCACTCCAGAGAATACAAAAAATCCAGCGAATTGAGGTAGTTTCCCAAACGGGCTGCTTTAATCCGTCCTTCCTCTCGTAAAAACTCTCGGCCCACGACAAGCAGATATGTTCATGCACACGTAACTGTTTGTCCTGTGTGGGAATCAAATTGTGGGGTTCTCCAAGAAAGACGTGAAGAGGTTCATACAGGGTCGGCAACGCAAGAGTGACACCCTTGGTGTTGCAGATCTCTATAGGCTGCAGTAACTGCTTACAATTAGGCAGGCCATACGCTTGGTTTCCACCTTTGTGGCACAACAAAAACATTCCACGCGTATACGTGACGTGAAGACTGTATGACAAAAACTTGTGACCAATTTGTTTCGTTTTTTTATACATTACGGCCTTGTAGATGGTATGAAGCTACCGTAGCCCATGGACAATTGCAATAAACACCAGGGACGTCACTCGTGCGTTGTCGATACTGCATAAAACCCCTCTTTACACATTTTTGAAGTATGTACTTCATACTGTAATCTTCACTACATTTTCAGTTTAAAGATTCTTCATTTCAAATAAAATGTTACTTACGAGAAATATATAAAGATAAAGTACCTAACATAAAATAATTGAATCGCTCAAAATAGAGGGCATACGTAATTTCTGTAGTTTATATATTACAGTTAACAACTTACTTACCGTTAAAAGACATGAAGCAACATTCAAAAAAGAAAAATAGGTATATCCAAAAAGAATAATATAATATTTGCCACAAACACATCAGTAACGAGCAATTTTTTATTTCGAAAGAATAATAATTTCACAACAATTAAAATAAATATATTACTAACAGATAATAATTGCTAAGATTAAACAATACATTTTGACCAAAGCACATAAAAAAATATCACAAATTATCGTTTAGGAATGTAGTGCGCGTGTTCTATAAACAAATTGAAAAATATATATTTTTTTAATGTTTGTGAGGGGATATAAGAGTTATCTTGAGAGGCTCTCGCTCGGCGGTTGGATTAAGAACCAGATACAAAATGCGGTTCTTGTAGACATGGCCGCTTAATTCCTCTACTCTAGAGCCATGAATATCGGTAATTTGGGCTTCCGCACCGTAACCGGCGAGAGCCACCTCTTTTGTATACTTAATGGCTATTTATAATCATTTTACGTGCAAGAAATGTTAAACATTAGGGAATTCATAAAATGTCATAGTACTATTAATCTTTATTTCTCCCCGCAATTGTAAAATGACATACTGGTACACTAATATGTCGTTTATTGTTTGAAGTCTTATGTTGGATAAACCTATATTCTTCTTACCTATACCTAAACCTATATACCTATATATATCTTAAAATTTTAGCTTATATAGTAATATAATGTAATATAGTGAGTTTCATAAACCTTCATATATGTTAGTTGTAATAATAGGGGTTAAAGTATGAAATTGCCGTTTTATAGTAATATATACTTTGAATTGACATTAAACTTTCATGGTGTGATATGTTTTTTTTTTTCGTACACCCGTGCCGTGGGCAAGGCACTTTTAATAACATTACATATTTATTTGTCACATTCACATAAACTAAAACACATTCATACGTCATACTCTCGCATTCCTCAGTGTATTCTTTCATGCATCATCTTACAGTTTGATTACCTATTTTTTTTAATTTTGCCCATTTTTGAACGCCGGTGAAACTATTATATCTGTTTTCAAACTTCCCTCCCCATACTGCGTCGGTCCATCCACGGGCGACAGAGAGCTTCACAGCTCCACCTAGCCACCGCGATCCCATCGGCTATACAGAGTATAGCCGAGGTTATACAGCATTAGTCCTAGGTGGAGCCGCTCTGCTTGTTACGGTCAATGACAACCATGGCTAGCCCGACGCAGTATTTTAAAAATTTTGTTCGAGTTTTGCCCACCACTAATTCGGACACTAAGTGTGAGATGTTCGAGTGAATATTTTCACAAGATACCTGTCTATGAGGTTCTTCTTTTAAAAAATGTGCAACATTTGATTTTGAATTTTAATTGTTTTGTTTATTCAGCTTAGACGGGAAAGATAGATACTTAAAAAATCTGAATAATTTTGGAATACAAGTTACGACACGGAACTAACGCGGCAGAACCGGCTCGCAATATCAATGCTGCGTTTTTGGTTTTAACGCTTTCGTAATGGAAACTTCGACTTGAAGAACGAAGTAGAAGTAAGTCATGTAGAAGACCGCCCACACAGATTAATAACGCCGAATTGAAGGAGATGGTGGAAGCCGATCCTAGTCAAACTACCCAGGAACTAGCGGCATGATTGAACGTTACCTTACCTACAATATTGACTCATTTGCATTAAATCAATAAGATAAACATGACAAAATGGGTGCCTCATGATTTGACTGATCTGCAAAAAGAAACGCGTGTTGCCTTGTTGAATCAGTACAGAAATGAAGGAGTATTGGATCGAATTTTGATGTGACGAAAAGTGGATTCTACGACCGTAAGCGAAAAATGCAAGGGCTGACCCTAGGTCAGACGCCGCAACAGTGCCCTAAAACAAAGCTTAACGTTAACTAAAGGTAACGTTAGCTTTCTCAGGTCGTGTCAAGCAATAACAGCAGATGTTTACTGTGCCGAACTTCGAACAATGATGGCGAAACTGGCAGTGAAACAACCCCGACTCGTGAATCGATCTTCACCATTATTGCTCCATTATAACGCAAGACCTCACACTGCAAGAGAAACCGTTGTAACTCTACAGGAGCTGCAGTTGGAAACCATACGTCATCTTCCGTACTCGCCAGACCTTTTTCCAACTGACTACCATTTTTTTCGTGATTTGGACTATTTTCTACGTCGTGAAAAATTTTCTTCCCAGGAGGCAGTACAAAATGCTTTCACATAGTTTGTCGAATTTAGATCCCCAGAGTTCTATCGCAAAGGCATAAATAAACTTCCGATTAGATGGCAGCAATGTATAGATAATGAGGGTAAATATATTGATTAAATAAATATGTTACATCTTAGAAAAAAACGAGTTTTAATTTTTCAGTACAAATCGGCAGTTTCCTACTTTAACCCCTAATATATATAATATGTACAATAATAATAGTAAATACATAATTACTATTTATGTTCGAATTTGTAGCATTATGTGACTAAACTGAGTATAATACTCTAAATAAACTGTGCAAGTAAATTCATGTGTATCTTAGGTTTTATGTAGATAAGTATTTGTGTATATACGTATATACAGGTACGTTGCAGTAGGTCCCTAAATGGTTTAGAATGTTAATAGATTAATAATGAAATCCTACTACCTAATACTAGGAATTTTTAAATGTCGGACCAGGCATCGTCAATCGAATTAGTTTAATAAATTTGTGGTGATGCGAATACAAATTGCTTCAAATTATACATTTTTTTTTGTCAGGAGAGCTTCAGTATAATTAATTCATTAATAAAATATTAATTCAAATAAGCCCACGAGTCATTATGTTATGAAGCATTAGGTTTCAAATCGGCTACAATTACGCGTATATCTTACAGATGTGAGATAACAGTGATAAGTATCGCTCGAGAAACCCTAGAGAAAATGTACGCTAGTCATTGATGGAGAGGATACAGAGAACGTATTCCACATAAAAATTATAAATAACATGTTCATATGACAATAGACAAATCTATCGTCATGTGAACATGATATTGATACACTTTATCTGGAATACGTTCTCTGTATCCTACACATCTACAACAACCAGCGTACATTTCTCTAGGGGTTTTCTAGCGATATTTAAGGCTACAAGGTAAGATATACGCGCTAGTCCAGTCGCAGCAAAAGGACAATCAATGCAACTTATTACAATCAAGAGATCAAGATTTACAAATGAGTAATGATTCTGGATACACCGGGCACCTGATTCAAGTCAAATATGAAATTATACGAGTAATAGAGCAGTGACAACTTAGTGGGTAAAGAGTCGGCCTAGTGACCAACGGGTCCGTGTTTAAATTCTGGCATGTACACCTACCGCTAAATTTGTGGTTTTGAATTTATGTACATATTTGAAATTATCACTTGCTCTGCGGCGAAGGAAAACATCTTGACGAAATCCGCAAGAAATTATATTATATTTGAAAAGGCGTGTGAGCTAATCTAAGAAAGGTCTGGTTCTCCCTATGGATTGTGGAGATCTGACGGCAGTCGCTCCATGTAAAAAAACGGGTTGCACTCCGGGAGTGCCGGCAGAAGTGAAAACTTGAACATGCGGACCAAACGGCGATGTTGATAAACTACGTTGAACGAAACGCGTAAGCCCCAAGAATTTCATAGCGCTTACAACGTTTTGGTCGCGGGAAAATAATGCCCTGTGAACGATCTAACGCTTCATGTTTTAATTGTTTAATTAAAGGTAACTAATGTTTTAGCGCTGCAGCGAACTTAAGTTCTAATTCTCACCAAAATCTTGCGGTCAGGGTCACGTGTCCTGACGCGAGTTTAACATTTTTTACTCATCTCAAAAAGTGAACAACGCGGCTAAAGAAGTTTTCACTTCAAAAAATCAGTATCTTCGCCAAATTCTTAGGCTTAGGTAGCGGACCCCGCCGATTCAATTGGATTAGGAAACATGACAACGCTAAGAACATACGAGTAATTATGTTACAACAAGAAATGAAAATATATGTTGCAAATGTACTTTATGTTACAGCAAAAAGAGGGATACTCATAAGTTAATAATATCTACGTTATCTATCTATATATCCAAAGAGAATCTAGTGCCCCATGATCCGGTCGTTACACATCTCACTAGTTTCTATAATATGTAGGTTTGATCACCTATAATTTGTAATTTAAGTTAATTTCCGAAAATATATTACAACAACATTTCATTATAAAAATCGATCAGAATAGCGTAAGATTTGCAGAAACATCTAAAACAATTATTTCACAAGGTGTTGTAAAGGAGAACCGTTTATCCTAAGAGAAAATATATATAAAGAACAAAGTATATATGTAATACTACTGATTATTGCACAGATTTTATAACACGACAAGCACATTAACAGGTACACATTAACCTTAACATTAATCAAATATAGTTTCCAGTCACTGAGAACAAGCGTGGACAGCAAATTCGTATGATCGACAAGTCAACTCGCCAGCCGTTTCCATATTCATCGAAGCCGAAGACATCTCACATTGGCTAACTTCTACACACTGATGCAACTGGACCTGAAAATATAAAATTGATTAAAATGGAATAATCGAGAATGATATTAACAGTTGGTTATAGATCACAATTAGTACTTGTAAATCAGTGAATTTTAGTAACGGAAGTCCATCGTTATAATGAAAAACAAAAACCATATCTGAAGCTAGAAAAATTAAAAGTGTGAGAAGACTCTAGATTCCCATAAATACTAAAATGCGAAACCCGATAAAAAACTACATATATAAATTATAAAAAAAATATTATATTTTTAAAATAATATAAATTAGGAGTATGAATAAAAACCTATTTACACAGAATTAAGAAAAAAACACTATATATAGTTAAGAACAAAAAATTTGTCCAAGTATCTCCATCCCAAGCCTTCAGCAGGCAGAAAGAAAATAATATAACAGGTTAATAATAATGTTAGAGTATATACACATGCAACATTAGAAAATAACGAATTGCGCTAATTAAAATATTTTTAGCACTTGTAAAAAAGAGCACGTTACATGCATATAGTGGAGTTACTGACCAGTTCTTATTTGTCCTCCACTCCGCCCCGCCCCGCGCGTTATCTATGGCTCCTGTTCACATTATATTCCTACCGACGGCGTACAGATTTACGCAGTTAAAACTATTTTGTTAATTTCTCCCATTGATCGATTCTTCTTCTTAGCGTTATCCCGTTTCCTAATCCATTAGGATTGGCGGCGTCTGATTTTTTACATGGAGCGACTGCCGTCAGACCTCCATAACCCAGAGAAACCAGACCTATCTTAGGTAAGGTCCCACGTCTTTCGAAATATAATTTCTTGGACGCGCGGGTTTCCTCACGATGTTTTCCTTATCCGCAGAGCAAGTAACAATCATAAATATGTACATAAATCCGAAAACACGAATTTAGTGGTACATGCCAGGATTCGAACCAGGCGCCTGTTTGTCACAAGGCTCTTTCTTTAGCCATTAGGCTATCACTTCTCCGTTCCTATTGATCGATATTTAGCCATGTTGAAATTATGCGCCAACGATTGTCCAGCCGTTGGTCCACTAATATTCCCGTTCATGGAAAAGCTTTTTTTTATTTAAGTCTTTGTTATGCCGATTTTACTTTGTTTTTAAGCACCTAATGCCAAAAACAAATTAAAGATCAACATGATACAAGAGTTAAAAGGAAAAGACGTGACAGTGGTGGGGAATTTTAATCCAATGTGTTTAAATTCCTATAAATTGTTGCCTGCCTGTTTCTTGTTGCAGCATTAGATACCCCCAAAAATAATTTGGGGAAACTGTTCAAAATATTCACAATAATCCAGGCTAGCTGCGAAAATTGTCGATAATCCTAAGTTCACACACGATATTAAATCCTTGCGTTTCAAAAGACTTTTCGCTTCCTTTGTGTGTTCTACCAATTATACAATAGGTTGTATTCCAAGGAGTAGTTCAATATGATGGCAACAGCTTCAATTTACAACCGCACAGCTTGACTATGACTGGAAATTCATCTTCACACAATGATCGCGTAGCGAGCGGTTCCACAGAAGTTTTCTATCGAGAAGTTTGCGGAATGAACTCCCTGCCGAGATTTTACCCCATGGATTACAGCATTAGTTGGTTTCGAAACAGATATGGAGAGGTTATTAAAGAAGCGGCAACAGACACCCCTAATGCTGCCAGTATCCGCAACTTACGGCAACTGTTTACCATTATGCATGCCGTATGCTTGTTTGCTACTTTAGTGGCATTTTTTTAACGGGACAGGCCCACCACTGTGTCTCATGTGTAGCCAGAATTAACAGCGGTGACCACCAAAAAGGCAATGAACAGTTCATTGCCGTCCCGTGGGTTAATCTACAGCGAGTTTGCCTTGGAACTCACAACGAATTTAATTAGAAGAAATTTGTAGAAGTAGGAAGTTTTCGAATTGACTTCCCCTCTTGGCAAAGTGAGAGACAACAATATGACAAATAAGGCATTAAAAATCCTCAAAGAGATGGCTAGTCAAGTGGTTTATCCGATCTGGTTTATCAGATCTCAAACACTATGGGGACCTAAATTGTAAGTTGTTACCTAACAAATCGGTTCCAATAATATAGATTGCAGAACCGCCTAAACGCCTGGTAATTCTCCCTTGTTGCCAACAAATCAGGATAGTAAAGATGTGACATGCAAGGAGTTTAACATATCGTCCTCCCGACGCCAGAGATCGCACTCCCAGAGAACATGATGTACTGTTTGCTCGAATTCAAGATTAGAACACTTACATAGAGGCGATGACACAAGTTTAAACGAAAAGAGTTTAGCTGTAAAGTTTCCATGCCCAGTTAAAAATTGCGCAACGTGATGATAGACTTCTAATATATGTATACTGTATGCAGTAAATGTATACTGCTTCTGCAACAGCCCCTTCAATCACAACAGAGCTAGTTTATTTAAAAGGTATATCGAATATTTTCTATCTACATAAATATATTTTACTTGCGGGATAGGTAGAGAACTGAGCGTCATATAACTCAGTCCTCCTAACACAACTCAATCTCTTCTTTAACATTCATAGATGTATTCGTGGACGGTCGCCGGTTGCTGGGTTCCTGGGGCTCCTGCCATCACCTTCTGATATTTTTTACAAAATATAAATGGTATGAAAAAATATTTTTACAGTTGATGACCCCATTCTTGTGAAAGCTTAGGAAAAAGAAAGTAAGTAAGAAAAAACGATTCCCATGAGACACTGAGTTTAGCACAGACGAAGACTGGGGTTGCAGCTAGTATACATATACATGCATATGTATGTATATGTATACTATATATTAATAAAGCTGCCTTAGACAGATAAACTCTTCCTTAATCGCACCATAGAGTACAGCTTATTATTTTTGACGGTTAATTAATAAGATTTTTTTTAAAAGCATTTATTCAAAGCATAAGTACCTATTCAAAATGTTTAGAAATGCTGCGTCACGAAAACTCAGTGTTTATTTGTGTACAGCGAGTCGTTCGTCAAACGAAATGATTTATGTAGTAGTTTTTAAACTTCCCATTAACTTTACATAAGTTATATTTTGAATTTTGTAAGTATACATTTTGCAATTTTGGTTTAGCAATTCATATACATAGATATGTTGCAGTAAGATAATTACACAATCTAGCGCCATATACATTATTTATTTTTGATAGAAGATGTTTATTTTTATGAGATATGTTTCGCAAACAGCTTGGCCTTGCTTTTTATTTACTATGACCTCCAAATTATTTACCTTTGGTTAATATTAAAAATTTAAACTTGTTTCTAATTGACATTACCTTACAATATTAAAACAGCGCATTTTCATTTTCTTTGAATTTGACCTTTATATTCTTGGGAAAGATTATTTTCAAAAGTTTTAATTGTAGATTATGAATATCTTCTATGTATGATTTGTAAGTTACTAAAACACACCGATGTGCCGGTTAGGGCGTCCCCCGGAGGCAACGCGCACCGATCCGCCCCCGTCGGTGCGAAAATAGGTGCATGCGGCGGTGGGGGCCGCTACCCACCACGCAGCGCTAATTCCCGCGGGTCGAAGCGAGCCGAGTGCTAAATAGGCACGTGGAATGTGAGAGGTGGATTGAGTGATAAGATGAATGAGTTGATGGACGTAATGAATGAGAGACGCTTAGATGCTTTGTGTGTGACAGAGACTAAGCGCACGGGAACGACACCGATGATCTGCCCGGGGGGATGATGGCCCTATGGTCTGGTGTAGACCGGGACGATCATGCCAGTGCTGGTGTAGGTGTCATACTCTCCTCTCACTTAGCCTCTGGTGTGAAAGATTACTGTTCGGTAGGACCTAGACTTCTCTGGGTTCGTATAAAACTGGGCATCACGCGAGTATTTCTGGTTGCAGCATACGCTCCCGTAAGCTCAGCGTGTGCCCAAGAACTAGAGAAGTTTTGGGAGTCTGTGAGGGATGTTCTGGATTTAGCTGAAGGGAATGAAAGAGTGATTATGTGTGGAGATTTGAATGGATTTGTTGGGACCAAACGAGACGACTATGAAGCTGTTCTTGGTCCCTATGGAGATAAGAGAGTGAATGAAGCAGGTAAGTCGATTCTAGATTTATGTATGGAACGAGACCACCTCCTCGTGTCGAATACTTTATTTCGTCACAAGGATATTCACACATATACATGGAGAATGACCAAAAAAGTGTGATCGATTTGATTATAATTGATAGACGTCTCCGAAATACTATAATAGATACAAGAGCCCTTAGAGGTCCCACTCTTGAAACGGAACACTACCTGGTGGTAAGCCGGTTTGTGGGACTTTTCAAGAAGTGGAGGCATTGGCGAGTGCGTATCCCTTTCGTAGATCATGAAAGGATAAAGAGTGAAAAATTGCAAGATGAAAGTGTAAGGAGAATGTACGTACATCTGGTAAGCGAAAGACTTGCAAATGCAAGTCAAAAAGTATGAGAGAGAAGAAGAAAGAAATGTACCGTCTATGCAAGAATGAAACCAAGGCTTTAGTGAAAGAGAAGCGTGAAAGACAAATCATGAATGATGAAGAGAGGCTGACGAAAAACTTCGAGGCAAATACCAAACTCTTTTGGAGAGAGGTAAAGAAGTCTCGGGGTAGTTCGTCGGCATCCAGTGTGAACAAGATTAAGTCTAAAGCTGGTATCATTCTTGCAAACACTCGGGAAGTGTTAGAACGGTGGAGTGAATATTTTGAAGAAAGGTATGAATATGACTCGGACGCTGACAATGAGAGTGAGTCTGATACTTACTCCAAGTTGACGGCGTCCGATGAAGGTATAACTATGGATGAGATAGAATGGTCGATACGAAGTTTGAAAAATGGGAAGTCTGCGGGAATTGATATGATCACAGCTGAGATGATCAAACTAGGTGGCACTTACGTCCGGGACGCCTTCTGGTACTTATGCAACCTATGCTGGAGAACTGGAAGGGTCCCAATGGACTGGGGACGCGCAGTCATCGTACCCTTGTATAAAGGCAAGGGATCACGTATGGACTGCGCCAGCTATAGGGCCATCAGTTTGATCAGCTTAGCAGCAATAGTTAGCAGGAAAGATAATTGAAAGGAGAATGAGGGTGAAATCTGACGAAATGCTGTGGGAGGCACAGGGAGGTCCGAAATGGAAGGGGATGTACGGATCAAGTTTTCTCGCCAGACCAGAAGGTTTTCTGCGATTTTGTGGATCTTGAGAAGGCATTTGATAGGGTTGTGCGAAAGGAACTGTGGTGCATATTGCCGAGATATGGAACTGACGGCTCACTGCTCCGTGCTGTGCAGTCCAGCTACAAGGATTGCTCAGCATGTGTGCGAATAGATGGTAACATGTCACCTTGGTTTGATGTCAAAATTGGTGTCAAACAGGATTGCATGTTGTCTGCTAGGCTGTTTATTCTGTATCTTGATAGTTGTCTACAGAGAATAAGATCGACGAATGTAGGATTACGCATGGGTGACCTAGTGGTGAACTGTCTGCTGTATGTAGGTGATGCAGTCCCATTAGCAGAAACACCATCTGAGCTGCAAACACTAGTCACAATGATGAAAGACTAATGTATGCAGGAAGGCTTACTACTGAATGCGAAGAAAACAAAGATAATGGTATTTGAAAGAGAAGAAACCAGAACTAATGTAAGGATTACGGTAGATGATGAAGTGTTGGAACAAGTGGATGAGTTTGTATATCTTGGATGCGCTTTCAGCAGGGATGGAAGGTACACCGCAGATGTGGAAAGGCGAGTGAGTGCTGGGAATAGTGTGAATGGAGCGTTGGGAAAACTTCTTGGCAGTAAAAACTTGAGCCAGAAGGCGCAGCTGGCACACAATGCAGTGCTGGTCCCAACGCTAACTTATGGAAGCGAGAGCTGGGTATGGCAGAAGGAGCATGAAAGTAGAATAAACGCGGTCGAAATGCGAGCGCTGCGCAAAATTTGTGGCGTAAGGCTTGCAGACCGTATTCGCAATGATGATGTTAGAAAGAGAGTTGGTCTGAAAGAGAGCGTCGGTGTTAAAGTAAGAAGAGGCATGCTCCGTTATTTCGGACATGTAGAAAGAATGCAAGATGAAAGAATGACGAAGCAGATATACAATGCAAAAGTGGAAGGATGTAGGAGCCGGAGAAGGCCAAGACTTACCTACCATGACCAAATTGGTCGTGTTCTATCAGAAGGTGATGTCAGGAGCCCTAGAAACCGGCGAGCGTGCATGAAAAGAGCAATGAATGTTAAAGAAGCGAGTGAGGTATGTAAGGATCGAGTCGCGTGGCGCTCGGTTCTCTCTGCCTACACCGTAAGGGATTTGGCGTGAAGTTATAGTAGTAAGTTACTACCATAGCTGCTAATTCCGTAATTGATGACAGAGTCAGCAAGAGCCTAAGCATGAGTGTTTTGTATGGTAATTTATATTTAAGCGTGGTAAGCTTACTAATCACAAATCTTAGCTTGCCACATACGTGGTCCTTATGCGGGCCCCAGTTGAACCTGTCATCAATTACGAGTCCAACGTAACATGTCCTTATGTACTACTTGCAACCAGTAGCGGCTGGTGGGTTATCGAACTGGTGGTGCACTTTACTTGCTCACCAAGTATTAATATTAGAAATTGCAACAAATCAACAATTTACATAAGAGATGTAAATTAAAAAAAAACAATTACTTAATATAAAGAAACAATAATTAACGCGTCACAGATACAGCAAAACTAACTGATAAGGTGTGGTCGATCATGGCCGCCGTCGAACTAGAATTTCAAATTTCGTCAAACATCGGGTGCTCTCGGTAATCTTCGATTCGCACGTGCGGCGCACGAGAACCGACTCATTTCTCGATACATTTCTATGAACTATCTTTTGTTTCACGCGTCAGGCATATTAGCTCCTAATTCATACAAATTCTATTAGCAGTCCTCGTGCACTCGCACGTAATTTTTAAATCTTTTGAATTAGTGGTTCAGCGCACGAGCGCACTTACGGTACAGCCGCCACTGCTTCCAACACAGGACAACACATTTGCACTGGTGGATTGTGCATACATTAGTGTTCGTGGGACACGATTCCGGATTCACTGACCTCTTTGTTGTGAGATGAGCATATATTCATAATTTCTGTTTTTTGTGGATTGATCACTAGGCCAACATCGTGTGCCCCCTTACACAACTGATTATAATTATGTTGCAAAGTGTCCGCTGCTTCTTGTATGTTTTTATGAGCGATCAGTAGATATGTATCGTCCGCTAACTGGTACACGGAGCCCTTCTTTATAATATTACACATCACATATCATTCACATAGAGTAGATACTCTATCGGACCGATTGTTGAACCTTGGGCCGTACCTTTGGTGGTCAATATTTGTTTGCTAAAATTAATTGCAATTGTAGTATAACGATTTGTGTGGTAACTTTTTAATAGTTCACGAAGCAGCCATGCAATTCTGCAAGAGCAAACATTCTTACATCCTCGGAAACATCGGCTGTTACAGCCTTGAACACAAAATTGCAATTCTTTGGTGTCGCTTTTCATGGTTGTGCGACACTAGCGCCGCAAGGCTGCGTTTGGAATTGGAATTCTACAAGGCAAACAGCCTCGCGTACGCTTACAGCCTTATAGAATACCAAATAATTTAGCCGTGATCGCAGTAGACGATGTCAAAGCTGTGACTACTGTGATCACAGCGACGCACACAGCCATTACGAGTCGCTTAGAGAATTGCATGGCTGAGCCCGTATACCACAACGCGTTAGTTTGTCGATCATTGACCCAATTACAGTTTTTTCGTTTGCCATACTCATTACACATTACTTTGTACGTGCATTTATTGTATGCTCTATATATATATATATATATAACACTAAATTTGCCGTTGATGTAAGTTATATTGTCATTCCGATTACTGCAAGTTAAAGCGATGTTCCAGTCAATATTAGATAGCTCATTGTATAATTTATTGTTATCTATTCTATTTATTAGTTAGTTACTGCGCGGGAATGTATCATCGCATACCGCGCCATCCAATGCACAACCGGTTATGTTGTGATCAGCTGGCACGATGCTTATTACGCCGGTGTAAACATTGCATTCTCTTACGTTTCGAACGAATACATGGTCTATACATGATTGGGACATTTGGTCTCCGTATTTTTCTACGCGTGTGTACGAGGTCACTCCACAATCAAGCCCAAAATAGCTTAAGGTGCTTAAGTAATGACATAGTAAAAACAAACAAGTAGGCCGACTCGAGCCCCAAGCGAACGATAATAGCCTAAACACGTAGGGATGTCGCTTATCTATCTATATATAAAAAGTCGTGTTAGTTACACCATTTATAACTCAAGAACGGCTGAACCGATTTTTATGATTTTTGTGTTTTTGGATTTGTCTTCGTCGGAAATAGGATAATAAGTATTAAAACATTGAAAAAGTAACAAAAAAAAAGTTAATTACATTTCTCATAAATTTTATATGAAATTCTTTTTTTATGATATCTCAAGTACGAATTGGTATATCTTCTATATATATAAAACAAAGTCGTGTTAGTTACACCATTTATAACTCAAGAACGGCTGGACAGATTTTTATGATTTTTGTGTTTTTGGATTTGTCTTCGTCCGGAATAGGATAATAAGTGTTAAAAGAATTTATACCATCTAATAAGTTAACACACCATTTATTGATCCTGAGGCGGTACGAAGTTCGCCGGGTCAGCTAGTAGTTTATACAATCGTCAAAAATGCAGTCTATCTACGAGTATACAGATTGTAGTCTGGTAGTTCGTACATACCTACACTGTCAACTTTAATATTATCATAACAGATATTTTTTGAAGTGAAATTTATTTAGCGGCGTTCTGCACTTTTTGGGATGAGTAAAAAATGTTAAACTCGCGTTAGGACACGTGACCCTGACCGTAAGATTTTGGTGAGAATTAGAAATTAAGTTCGCTGCAGTGCTAAAACATTAGTTACCTCTAATTAAACAATTAAAACATGAAGCTACATGAACGATCTAGCGTTCATAGGGCATTATTTACTCGCGACCAAAACGTTGTAAGCACCATGAAATTCTGGGCGCTTACGCGTTTCGTTCAACGTAGTTTATCAACATCGCTGTTTGGTTTATAAGCGGCGCAGGGCGCTTGCACGAGTGTGCGTGTGTGTTTGAGTTTTAGAGATTGGCGACGATGATGGTGAAAGAGTCATTGAAATTATGGATGAAAGTTGATTTTTCTGAGAGATAAACTTTTTAATGTAATATATATTGTCATGTTTGTGTACGATAGCGCAATAAATGAATATTTTATTTTACCACATACCTACATGATACGAGTAGTACTTTTAAACTGATAAATAAAGCATTTCGTGCGAAATTATTCCCTAACCATTCCAAAGTATTAAAAAATTCACAACGTTAATGTTCATGTTTTCACTTCTGCCGGCACTCCCGGAGCGCAACCCGTTTTTTTTATGTGAGCAACGGTGGAAACGCACAGTTCATATTCCTTGTGTTATAAGCGGCTATAGGCCATGGTAATAACTTCACATCAGGCTAATAAAACACCAATTTGTGTAAAAAAAAATATTGAACTTGCATGTTTATTTGACATTTATTTGGATTAAATTATATATAAAGATTGCCACTGGTCTATGTGAACATATACTCTAATACTATACATAGACCAGTAGCAAGTTCACATATAAAATAAAAGATAAGATAATTAACTTGTCATAATATTTGTGTTATAAGATTATGTCGTTACTTACATTAAGCGTAATATACATAGCGTAAGTACACAATTGTATAAGTCTTAAGAACATAGGCACATACAATAAAACTTTCGTAGACATGTTCTAATGATCCTCTGAATTTTCAATACCAACCGTTTAAAAATTTTCACCTGACACTAAGTATATTTACACTAAATACATTTGTCTCAATAAAGCGGCATGTTAATGCATTGGTAAATGAAAGAAAAGTGTCAACAATAATGTACGAGTACGTAGGTCACACTATAAGTTTTGCGTAACTTAAAAAAACAACATGTTATAACCAAAATATTATGTTTACTGCTTTTCAAAATACTCTCCTTTACATTTTAAACATTTTTTCTTGCGATCGAACCATTTTTTAAAACAGGAGGACCACAGATCTGAAGGCATGTTTTCTACGTGCTGATTGAACGCTATCACTGCCTCTTCGGAGTTGGTAAAAGTGAAACCTCTCATCAAATCTTTGATTTTGGGGAAAATACAGAAATCACAGGGTGTTAGGTCGGGGCTATGCGCAGGATGGGTAACGAGTTGTACTTTTTCGGAAGTTAAAAATGACTTTGTTTTGTTGGCCGTGTGTGAAGAAGCGTTGTCATGATGTAGGAGAACGCGGCTTTTGGTCGTCTTTCGCGAACTTTTTCTAACACCCTGGGTAAACAAATGGTAGAATACCACTCGGCAGTAACACTCTTTTGATCTTCAAGTGGAATTGTGCAGATGGGACCCGTAGCTGAGAAAAAAAACGCGATCATTTTTTTACCAACGTTTCTCGCCTGCCTCACTTTCGTTGGCCTGTTCTCATTTTCAAACACCCATTCACAAGATTGCTGTTTTTTTTTCGGGTTCAAAACAATAAATCCACGTTTCGTCTCCTGTGACAATGTCATAAACAGCATTAGAATGTCCGTGGTCGTACTTCAGTAGTATCTGTGAGCACCATTCCACGCGAGCTCGCTTCTGCTCCGCTGTCAGTTCATGAGGGATCCAACGACAACAAAGTTTCCGAACTTTCAATTCTTCGTGTAAATTTTTCTGAATTTGGCTCATACCAATCCCCAATAGTTCTCGAATTGTCTCATAGGTAATCCGCGGGTTTTCTTCAATTAGCCGCTTAACAGTAGCCACATTATTTACGTTGGCGGCAGTTGAAGGCCGCCCTTCACGAAATTCGTCATGTAAAGAAACTCGACCTCTCTCAAATTCAGCAAACCATCGCCTCACGGTGCTCAAAGAAGGTGCTTCTCTCCCAAAAGCATTTTGAAGACGAGCAGCACAGTCTTGCGGAGAGAGAGAACTTTTAAAATCATAAAAAATCATCGCTCTAAAATCTTTTCGACTCAATTCCATTTTCGTTGCGTACATAGAACTTTGATGTGTGATAAAAAACAATTGACAAATGATTTCCCGCCAATTGTTTTTTTTATTACTAAGTAGGTTGTAACGTTTCAAAAAATATAATATTCGAAATTTAAATAGTTCCGATTAGCTAGAAGTGCAAAACTTTTAGTGTGCCCCTAGTAACACATGTGGACCAACACATGTTACATTATTGTACCTTGGTCTTCAGATAAATCGCAGAGCAAATATTATAATAATATAAATATACAAGTATTTGATGTGAGATTTATCTTCCTGCCGCTTGTATCCGCCTTGTAAGCGGTAGATGATACAGACGTGTAATATTCGTACTCTCCTTCCACAGAGTAGACTACGTGCTGTTTAAGGTTGTTGGTGACATCAGAATTGTGCGCTCATACTATTTCATTTGTATAAGTTTAGTATAATTTCTTAGGGAGTGAACATTATCTGTATGCCGGTTGAAAAGATATAACAGTACAGATATATAAATCCATCATTAGACCTGTTTTTGTTACATAGCAGCGAAGCGTGGCCTGTACTTGAGCGGCACAAGCAGGAGCTGCGTGTCACGGAGATGATTATGCTGCACTGGATGTGCGGAGTGACGCAAAAGGATAGCGTTTAGGAACTTCCGCATTTGCGGTAGCCTTCGTGTCCGTAACAGACAGACAAACTGCAAGAGTGTCGCACGTTGGTACGGCCACATTTTACGAAAACCGGCAAGTTACGTGGGGAACAAATGTTTAGCCATGGCACCTCCGCCGGGTCCCGGTAGAAGGGGTAGACCCAAGAAGTGGTGGCTTGACGTCGTGAGGGATGACATGCCAATGGTCTCACTATGCGGGATGCCGAAGACCACGCGAAATGGAGGAATAAAAGCATGAAACGATACCTTGGGCTCCGAAGCGATAGCGTAGGACGCGACCGGGATTACAGCTCGGATGATGATGATAAAAAAAAAACCTGACCCATTGAGTATAAATGTGACAAAATAATACCATTATTACCCATTTTATTAATCAATGAGGACTCAACGTGCACTGATATATATATAAAGATATGATAATAAGCCATTTACATCTCTAATAACTAATTCACACGATTCGTAATTATATTCAACCAAAGAACGTTTGGATTTGTGCCAAAAAGCTAAAGAGCCGCAAATATATTATATTTTAACTCCAAAACAGTCGAAACATCCAGAATAATAAAATACAAGTCTGAGACATTGACTACTTAACGACTGTCATCAATCGACAACAGCCGGGACCGGCGGCTTAAGGTGCCCTCCGAATAGCGGAGAAGCCCGAGATAGCTAAACCCATCCATAGACAGCTGTCCTATGCTGTGTTAACCTGCGTGTTCAGTTAGAATGGAGATTTTCAATCAATTTTTCTCATAGACCCCCTGCCTAACCAATGTTTGAATCTGATGGAGCCCTTACTTGCTGCAATCGGCCCCATATAGGATCGATATAAATCACTTTGGGAAGCACGAGATTCGTAGAGTAAGCGCAACGACGCCATTAAGCTCTCAGCTACCATTACCCATTTTATCAATGACGGCTCAGCGTGCACTATCTAAAATTATAATGTACTAGCTGTTCCTCGTGGCTTGGCCCGCCCCGTAGAGCGATATTAAACAGCTGATAACCTTCCTGTAGTATTGGGTTAGCTTGCAATAAGATTTTTTCAAATCCAACAGGTAGATTCAGAGAATACCGCATGCAAACAAACAAACAAATAGTGAACAGTTAGTGTATGATATGAACGAATGACTAGAAGAATGAGTATTATAGTTTTAATTATGATTTTTAATGTCTGGATACAAGTCTTTTTAGCCAAAGGTAAACAAAATGTTTGTTTTGATTAATTTGATCTGTTTTGTGCTTGCTCGTCTGTCCGTGGTATCCCAAACAGGTATTAGCTGAAAATCAGCGCCGGGTCATGTGTTGACATGGCAGTATGCTGAGATAGGACCTATTTGGGCTGCCTCACAGCCTTTGTTATATTATTGTCTATTGTTTATTGTTTATATGTGTATAATGTTTGTGTTACGTCCAAATAAATCTTTTCATTCTTTCTTCTTTCTAACAGTGATAGCCAAGTGGATAAGAAACCTATTAAGCAACTGGTTCCCGGTTCGAATCTTGCCATGTACCACTAAATTCGTATTTATGTACATATTTGTGATTATCACTTGCTCGGCGGTGAAGGAAAACATCGTGAGAAAACCCGCACGTCCAAGAAATTATATTTCGACAGACGTGTGACCTAACTAAAGAAAGGTCTGGTTTATCCATCTGGGTTGCGAAGATCGAACGGCAGTCGCTCCGTGTCAAAATCAGTATCTTTGCCAAATCTTTAGGGTTAGGTAGCGGACCCCGCCAATCCTAATGGATTAGGAAACGGGATAGCGCTAAGAAGAAGCAGAAACAAACAAACAAACTATTCCGCCTCATATATTGGTATAGAAAATTAGATAAATAAGGCTCGGTAGCCTTTTTAATGTACCGAACAAGTTTATTCGCAGTTGCATATATTTTCCGAAAGAGCTATTTCGATCTGGTTGCAGTCGACCGAATCCGACGTTCCTTTTAGTTATACAACGTCGAGAGAATTACATGCGTACGGCCCACCTGATGTAAAGCAGTTACCGTAGCCTACTAACGCTTGTAATATATTAAGTATCACTCGCGCCATGCCACCTCTGCTGCTCATACAGCAACTGATTAGGAGCTTACTGGTGACCTATCTCACACGCAGGGACACAACAAACCTGCAAGTAGTTGTTATTTTGCTGCGGTTCTCTGTTAAGTGAAGGTTACTTCCCCAGGCGGGCTGCTTTGATGCGCCTCACCTCTCTTAAAATATATCCTTGATATGCCGCCGCCCGCGCCTTTGCTGGCTCAATTTTGACGGGCTTGCTGACGCAGTGGTTAAAACCGCTGCTTTGTCAGGACTCGTGGGTTCGATTCTCAAGCAGGGCACAAATTTGTGTGTAAGAACATGTCTGTTTCTCTTGGGCTAGGCGTTTTTAGGAGAGGTAGGACGCATCAAAGCAGCTATTCTGGGAAAGTACATCCATCTCACATAAAAACGCAGCCAAATAACAACTTCCTAGAGGGTTGTTGTGTTCCGGCGTGTGAGTGAGGTCACCAGTAAGCTTCCAAGGAGTTACTTTGTAAGCAAGAGAGGAGGCATCACGCGAATGATTCTTAATATATAACAAGCGTTAATACGATAACTGCTTTACATCAGATGGGCTGTATGTTTGTATGCCTATCGACGTAGTATAAAACAAGATTTTCCTCAGTCTGGAGAGTACCGAATCGAAGACTTGATGATGATGATGATGATGAAAAATGAATGTTCGGAACACTGATCTCATGATAGTTTCACAAAATATAAGAAGTATATGTACCTAGTAACATAGATGATTAAAAATATCCATAGAGTAACTATCAAAAAAAAAAAGCTCGCCCAAGCTTCTTATCTACAAATTAATTATTGATAACACCAATTAGTAAATAATAATTATATTATTACGCCATCCTTTTACTACAACATTTTATATAAAATACAGATAAACTTATTAAGTGTTCTAAGTAACAGATGTTATCACTTCGGCTGTATTTTTTTTACTTTCGAGGTAAATATAGACCCACAAAAGAAGGACTAACCCACCCGAAGTGTGCGTTAGTCATTTTTAGTTAGTCATTAGGGGGGCACCCTCCGGACAAGGAGACCTGCACCTGTTCGCGCTCTGCCTGAGTGAAGAAGCAAATCCTTAGGAATTACATATTGCGATGATTTCCAATAAGTGACAGTGCCGCGGGTGGATATTTTTCATAGTTTTTATTGTTTACCTACATTTTTTCCCCTTACAAAATTCATATTACGAAGAAAGTTTGGGTTCCTCACTAATTTGCAAAATCTTGCTGTAAAACCTGCATTAAACCAAACAAATCGTCTTTGGAAGTCCCCGCCCCGTCCTCAACAGCACCAATATTCGCATCTGCTGTTTCGTATATGGGGCTAAAGTCATTGATTATAAGAATAGTTAATTTTTCTTGATTAATAACAGTTCGAGTATAGATTGAGGGATTTATTGTGTTTGTTGTTGCTGCGGATTGCGGTTTTGGATAAAGATAAATCTTTTAAAGAAATGCGTATGGCTGAAGTACCTGCGGGACTGTGAAATTATGGAAAATAAAGGAATGCGAGACTAATCTTAAATTCCTCGTATTGTAATGCTGCAAGTGATGCGGAGTATCTTCTTTAGCAGTGAGAACTTCCTTATCTAGTATCTTGAATTTTCACATGTGGTTTTGCGATATATGAGTGCGCGCGCGCCCGTCGGTACCGAGGTTAGATTGCGTCTATTCTTTGTCTCGCCTTAGGTAGGAATGTACAGAAAAGGAATGTGCGGGTGGTGGGAAATTAGAATATCTACATCATTTTGGCGCAAACAGTGTTCATGTCTAACGATAGTAGAACAGCGTTGTGGTCCGTGACTGTTGTATTTAAAATTAGTGTAACGGCTGATGATTTTGAATTAAGGAGGACGTGATCCAGGCAACTATCGTTTCTGGTAAGGAGATTATGAGCCGATAAGAACCCATGGAAAGCGACAAGATTAAGATATGATTGAGTGTTAGAGCTATGTTTCAATATATGATGATGAAAAAATTTAAGAGAGGTAGGGCGCATGAAAGTGGGAGAGGCAACATTCCGTCAATACTACTCGTAGTAAGTCAGAGTCTATTTCAAGCCTGGCTAAAAAAGTTATGGATGTTACAGTTGATGCTACGTATTTTTTGTGTGAGAATAATAGTCTTCTAGTTACATTCGTAATGACACGATGACAAGTTTCTGGATCACAGTGCTGAGAGTCGGATACGGAAAGCGAATCGACATTGGATTGCAAATTATTTATTGGATTGAATTTTAGGATATACATGATAGTTGCAGTTTTAAATGTAAATAATGATATTTGGCATGAGTATAGAAAATAAGAATGGTCATTAAGACCTGATTAATACCGTAATAATAGAAATTTTAATGCTAATTGATAATTATTATTACGCAAGATAATGGTCATTAATCGATGCATGATAAAAAATAAATAATAAAACAAACAATAGTATACGTCATCGCTGTGTTGGATTACAAAGATTAGTTATCTGCTCTTCATCTGAAAACCTATATTTCATTGAATAAAAACAAATGATAAGTGGCGGTATGGTGGTGGACTCAATAATGCAATAAAAGTTATGGACATGAGTTTTTAATGTTTAGTTGTTTGAAGGTTTTAATTATATCGCTTGATTGACGAATTGAGGGCAGTCAGTGGCAATATAAGGGATATTAGTGAAGTAGTCATCAAATAGATTTGCTACTTGTCTAACAACTGTTACAGTTTGATTATTATGTTCAATAGAATACTCATTATCCCGTGGTTTATCTTTATCTTTTTAACAATATCCCACACAACCCTTATTTTATTTGACGACTGCTTAATTTTGTTTTTAATATACATTGATTTCGTAACCTCGCAAAGATTTTTAAATATTTTGGAATAATTTTTAACACATTAAACAAAGTCTAGGTCAAATCAACTCCTTAGGAGTTTACTGGTGACCTCACTCACACGCAGGAACACAACAACCCTCCAGGGAGTTGTTATTTGGCTGCGGTTTTCTATGAGGTGGATGTACTTCCCCAGACGGACTGTTTTGATGCGCTTGTTAGGCAAGCTACTTATAAGGAAATTGCTGACACAGATATCAACTTTGCACACGGCTCTGTGTTATTGCATTTGCACACGGCTCTATTTTATTGCATCATTCCGCACGATTGCTGACGGGACATTATTGGCCGTGGCCTACGTGACTGGAAGCGCATGGAAATATTCCCACAACCGAAGTAAGGTGCTGACGAGGCAACGCCGGCCAGCGACAACGCGACGACACTTCGCATCATACTTCGATCGGGTCAATACCTAATTATAGTTATTAGTTGTAAAACTTTTTATATCTCTATTAATTAAATTTCTCTAATTAAATTTTGGTTTTTTTTGGACCCTCCGGCTCCAAGTTACATTATTGGCGCAGTCGAAACGGAGGCTCGAGCTAGGCGCGCGCGATATCGTAATCAAGATTTCCGCTTGAACTACAGCCCGTGTCCCGCATGACTAGCTGGCACACCTTCATCGAGTCCACCTACTCCCCTACGTGACCAGCTGAGGGCGGAGGAGATATCCGGAAATCGATATCACTCAGAGAAACCAGGTATCGAGATATGATTTGGTAAGTACATTACATTTACTTCGTAGTGTTGCTTTCCTTTAGTCCTAAATTTTACCCCTTCCACGATTTTTCGCCCTCATAAAGCGACATCTCGGCCTGCATCAAGACAGGCCAGGGATAACTTTATGGATAGTCATAGAGACATAGATTTAGATTCAGAACGTAACTTGAACGTAGGTAATAGCGTAGAGATGTCTAAGATTGATCCCGATGTTATTATCAAGGCCCTTCGATTGGTGCCGGATTTCGATGGTAACCCTCATATTTTGACAAGATTTATTAAACTATGTGACCAGATTGTAGATGCTTATTCTGGAGGGGATACTCTAGCTAACTTATATTTGATTAATGGCATTTTAAATAAGGTGACTGGCCCCGCGGCTAGGACAATTAATTCCAATGGAATTCCGTCGGATTGGCCAAGTATTAGAAGCACATTAATTAATAATTTCAGTGACCAGAGAGATGAGACCACTCTCTATAATGACTTAGCTATGCAGGTGCAGGGAAATAGCACACCACAAGAATTTTTTGATCGGTGTCAGACTCTTTTTAGCACCATTATGACATTTGTGACCTTACACGAGAATGTAGAGACCACAATAACCGCTAAACGGGATTTATATAGAAAATTAACCATGCAAGCGTTTGTTCGCGGTCTTAAGGAGCCTTTGGGTTCTCGTATAAGGTGTATGCGCCCCGAAAATATAGAGAAGGCATTGGAATTTGTTCAGGAGGAGTTAAACACTCTATACTTACAGCAACGAAATGATGGGCTTAGTAAACACTCTCAAGCTACCTCGCACTCTAGACCTATACAAGTACCAATGCCGTTTCCACAAATTTCACAGGTACCCCAAGCCCCTAAACCTTTTGCTTTCGGACCTGTAGTGAAATTCCCTAACCCACAAGGTCCACCGCGGTATGGCATTACTAACCAACCTTCTAGGTACGTCCCGCCATTTAATGCTAACCTACCACGAATGCCTACACGTACGCAGCAGATGTTTAGCGCACAACCACCTAATTATAACCCGGGCAGTAACACGTTTAGATTGGCACCTCGAAATTATAATAGTAATTTTAACTCTGCTCCGCGTTCTATGAGCGGAGTCCAGCATTATACTCCTAGGGTGCTACCACCCAGTGGGCATGATTGGACGAAACACGGCAATCCACCACCCACTAATTACTTCAAAACTCGAGATGTAAATCTAAATGATTGCTATTCATATGACAGCACGTATGATTATTATTACACCGATAATTGCGAACAAGTTACAACTCCTGACTATAGCGATTACGGGTATAACACGTACTACGAGTACGATAGCAATAACCTTGTATACGAAGAACCTATACCGCTAGAGACGAGTTATAGTTCTCAGAATAGGGAAGAACCCCAACCATCTACTAGTTCCTCTGGAACCCTTGAGGATTTTCCGATAACGGGCCGTTTAAAAAAGTCAAAATAGAAGTCAACTTTCAAACGCAAAGACAATTACCATATTTGGAAATATCGGACCCACCTTTAAAGTTATTATTAGATACCGGAGCTAATATGTCATTTTTAAGTCCGGAGGCAGCCTCGAAATTTTACCCTGACACTGAGCTCCGTTATGACCCGTTCGAAATTACGAATATACACGGGAAATCTAGGAACGACTACTCGATAATAATACCTTGTTTCCAAGAACTTAATAATAGCGAAAGTATCAAGTTATTCGTATACAAATTTCACAATCATTTCGATGGGCTTATAGGGCTAGATTTGCTAACCCAATGGGAAGCTAAGCTAGATCTTAAGGGCCGATTAATTGTTACCAATAACGCAGTTAACCCCATTAAATTCCACGATACGCGAAATGTTAACTACTACGAGGATATTATCCCGGCTAATAGTTCGAAACTAGTTAGAATACCTATTAACTCTCAAAATGGAGATGTAATTGTGAATGAGCAGGTCTTAGGTAACTGTCTCGTACATGAGTGCATAACTACTGTTAGGGATAGCCGCGGCATTGTAGAAATTGAAAACCCTTCCAACAGCGACGTGATATTTTCTTTAGATCGACCCGCTGAGGCGGAGGTATTTACCGGTGAGTGCACAGATACCGAACCGATTACGGACCGTACAAAAGAGGTTCTATCGCGTCTACGTACTGATCATCTTAACCCGGAAGAGAGAGCAAATTTATTGCGGCTGTGTTCTCAGTATTCAGATATTTTTTACCTAGATGGAGAACCCTTAACCTTTACCAATCAAGTAAAACACTCTATTAGGACCACAGATGAAGTTCCAATATATACAAAAAGTTACAGATATCCTTTCGTACATAGGCAGGAAGTTCAGGATCAAATTAGAAAGATGTTAGATCAGGGAATTATTAGACCCTCAGAATCAGCCTGGAGCTCCCCAATTTGGGTGGTACCCAAAAAGATGGACGCATCTGGCAAACAGAAGTGGCGACTTGTAGTGGATTTTCGTAAACTAAATGAAAAAACTGTAGACGATAAATATCCTATACCCAACATTAGCGACGTACTTGACAAGTTGGGGAAATGTCAGTACTTCACCACCCTTGACTTAACATCCGGATTTTACCAATACGAGATGAACCCATCAGACATACATAAGACGGCGTTTAATGTAGAGCACGGGCACTTCGAATTCATTAGAATGCCCATGGGTCTTAAGAATGCACCATCCACTTTTCAAAGAGTGATGGACAATGTTCTAAGAGGCCTTCAAAACGAGATATGTCTCGTGTATCTTGACGATATAATCATTTTCAGCACATCTCTCCAAGAACATATCCATAACCTCGATAGGGTTTTTCAAAGACTTAGGGCTTCAAATTTCAAAGTCCAAATGGATAAATCGGAGTTCCTAAAGCTCGAAACTGCTTATCTAGGGCATATTATAAGTAGTGATGGCATTAAGCCTAATCCGGACAAGATTTCAGCAATATCTAAATACCCTATCCCAAAAACCACGAAAGAAATTAAGCAGTTTCTGGGACTTCTCGGTTACTACCGAAAGTTCATTCCCGACTTCGCGCGTATCACAAAACCATTGACTCAATGTCTCAAAAAAGGTCAAAAGATCGTCTTAGACCCTGCCTATATTAAAAGCTTTGAGAAATGTAAGATGCTACTGACTAACGATCCCATCCTGCAGTACCCGGACTTTGAAAAGGACTTCTTACTTACAACCGACGCCTCTAACGTTGCTATATGTGCTGTTTTATCGCAAGGACCTATAGGATCGGATAAGCTAGTTTCATACGCCTCTCGCACACTCAACGACAGTGAGATAAATTACAGTACCATCGAAAAGGAGCTCCTCGCCATAGTATGGGCTACCAAATACTTCAGACCATACCTTTTTGGACGGAAATTTAAAGTGCTTACAGATCATAAGCCATTGCAATGGCTTATGAATATGCGAGAGCCTAACTCTCGTCTCACGAGGTGGCGGTTGAAACTTAGCGAGTACAATTTTACCGTAATATATAAAAAGGGCAATCAGAATACCAACGCTGATGCTCTCTCTAGAGTTGAAATATATAACGAGGAACTTGAATCAATAGTTGCCAACCCTAGCGAGAAACCACCTAGCCTAAATGGTTCATCAACTGCAACTGTGCACACTAGTGAGGAAAATCCGATTCTAGAGGTTCCCATAACAGATGACCCCGTCAATAGATTTCATAGACAAATAATAATGACCGTAGTAGGAGACGTTAAACGACGACCGACAGTGACTAAGCCATTTGACACACACACACGCATCGCAGTCCAAGTGTCAGAAGGTAACCTGGAACCAGACGTTATAAACACCATAAAAGAATATGTTAATCCAAAAGTCAAAACTGCTATTCTATTATATCCCCCTTTGGCAATGTACTCAATTATACCAATTATTCAGAATAATTTCAAAAATTCAGTCATGAACCTTGTATTAGCAAAGCGTGAATTGGAAAATGTGAAGGAATATATGCGTCAACAGGAAATTATTCGCAGCTATCACGATGGTAAAACTAACCACCGTGGTATCACCGAGTGTTTCTTGTCACTATCTTACCGTTATTACTGGCCTAAAATGAAGGAACACATAACCAAATTCATTAATGAATGTACTATATGTGGGCAGGCCAAATATGACAGAAACCCCATTAGGCCTCAATTTAATCTCGTCCCACCTGCAGCCAAACCCTTTGAGATAGTTCATATGGACCTATTTACAGCGCAAAATGAAAAATATCTTACTTTTATAGATGTCTTCTCGAAATACGCACAGGCGTACCTTTTCCGAGATGGCACAGCGCTCAGTATCATTCAAGCTCTTCTAGCATTCTCAACCCACCATGGTCTGCCTTTGACGATCGTGACAGACCAAGGGACTGAGTTCACAAACCAGTTATTTTCCGAATTCGTAAAGCTACATAAAATCAACCATCACAAAACTTTGGCCCACACGCCAAGTGATAATGGCAACATCGAACGGTTTCACTCCACTTTGTTGGAACATTTGCGTATTCTAGGTTTAAGCCATAAGAAAGAATCTGTAACGAATCTTATGCCGTACGCTATAATAGCATATAATAGCTCAGTACACAGTTTCACTAAGTGCCGACCCTATGACATTATAAATGGACATTTCAACCCGAGGGACCCAATTGACTTAGATGCGACTGGACATCTGATGCAACAGTACATACAGACTCACAGAGACAAAATGAAATTAGTTTACGAACTAATCCACGAATCCACATCAGCCGAGCGGGCAGCAATCATTGAAAACCTAAATAAAACTAGGAAACCTGAGGTAGAATATCAGCCCGATCAGCAAATATTCATAACTAATCCGTTAGCTAGACGTCAGAAAATAGCTCCGCGATACACTCAAGATACGGTTTTGGCTGACCTGCCGATTCATATTTACACTTCAAAAAAACGCGGTCCCATTGCAAAAGGTAGATTAAAGAGAGTACCCAAATCTGCAAAATTGTTGCAGGTTACTACTAACGCTGACCATAACCATAACCCGAGCCCAAGAAATAAAGATTGACAGCCTGGATGATGGACCCGGAATATTGCCATACAAACTGGGACCTATGAGGCTAACAACGTATTATCACGTTTTCCTTCAATACATTGAGCTTCAGCCCATACACGACCACCTAGACTTAGTTAAACACCAGATCATACAATTGGGAAATAAGCTTCCTAACGACACTTTTATGCTTTTTGAAATACAAATTGATCACCTTGGCGTGAAATTAGATAATATACTCTTAAGACTAACTAGCTTAGAACCTCATCGCTCGAAGAGAGGTCTCATCGATGGATTTGACTCCGTGATTAAATATGTTACCGGAAACTTAGATCATTCAGATGCCATTAAATATGACGAAGCTATTAGAGCAATTAAAGTTAATGAAAATAAAGTAGTTAATAATTTAAATAATCATATTAGCCTTAGCAACGAGTGGATGAAAAGTCACACGAATATTTTAGTTAGTTTAGCCGAAAACCAAAATAGATTATATCTCACTATGCATGAACTTTTGAACTACGAAACGCATGGAAATAGCAACTTAATTAAATATGCTAAATTAGCTCAACTCCTAAGTATAGTAACAAATAACGTAGATGAATTGTCAGATGAGCTACAGAGAATTGAGGATATGCTTGCTTTCACTCGTACTTCTAATGTACACCATTCAATGTTAAGAGTAGATGTATTAAGCGGTATTTTAAGGAAACTTAGGAACTTATATAGGATAGATCAGTTACTAGACATAGACCTAAGAGATTACTACGACATTATAAAAACAGGATCCTATTACTCAGGTAGACAGATAGTTATAGTATTTAGAATTCCAATTATTTTTTCAGACATTTACGAATTATATAAGCTACCGTTAGCACCCAATAGATTAAACGAAATCCTTATTCCTCCCCATCCCTTCCTAGCAACAAACGGGAAAATGTATATGTACATAGAGGCTGAATGCCCGAAGGTAAAATCTCGGTACTTATGTCAAGAAGAAACAAACCAACGCGTACAACACGGTACGGACTGCATCCAGACACTCATCTCGAGACAAACCGTAGACGACTCTTGTCAGCGCACCACTATTACAGTTACTAAAGAGACGGTCGAGAAGCTTGACGACAGGCGTTATATTATCGTCCTTCCGAATCCAACGAAAGTACGATTGACCTGCAATCGAGATGAATACCGAACTCTACATGGAAGTCATCTTGTCGATATACCACATCAGTGTTCGCTGCGAACAGATGAACTCACCATATACAACACCAACGATCGAGTGGATGGTCAACCAGTAAAAATATTCAACACTCTCCCCAATCTGAAGATTGATGCTGCACCCCAACCGTCGATCGCAATTAGCTCAGTAAATCTTAAAGGACTTCAAGAGATACAGAACAGGATCTTAACACAGAAAACATTACAATTAGATGAGAATCCTACAGCATCCTTTTACCACACCACTGTACCATTTTATGGGATTCTAATAATAGCCGTAATCACGTCAGCACTGTTACTATATAGAAAATGTCTTGGAAACAGCCAGAGAACATCGAAAATATCAGAAGCGACACCATCTTATGCAGAGATAACACCCACCAGTATCCAGCATCCAAGCCAGAGGAACCCTCTCGCAACATTTTCGTCAAACACTCGCAAATAGTTGCGAATCTGAGGGCGGAGGTGTTAGGCAAGCTACTTATAAGGAAATTGCTGACACAGATATCAACTTTGCACACGGCTCTGTGTTATTGCATTTGCACACGGCTCTATTTTATTGCATCATTCCGTACGATTGCTGACGGGACATTATTGGCCGTGGCCTACGTGACTGGAAGCGCATGGAAATATTCCCACAACCGAAGTAAGGTGCTGACGAGGCAACGCCGGCCAGCGACAACGCGGCCGCCGCGACGACACTTCGCATCATACTTCGATCGGGTCAATACCTAATTATAGTTATTAGTTGTAAAACTTTTTATATCTCTATTAATTAAATTTCTCTAATTAAATTTTGGTTTTTTTTGGACCCTCCGGCTCCAAGTTACATTATTCGCTCTACCTCTCTTAGAAAAGGCTTCAGGTAAACATTACTTAAATTAAATGTTTTAATTAAATTTAAAAATGTAAGAGTTGTTTGTGTGTTTACTATTATGTCTACATTGAAATCACTACAGTCTAGTACGCTTTTTTGCCTGTAAAAACTTTTCTTAAAGTACCCTCCATTACCTGCTCAAATTGTGTATAATCACCATTAGTAGGTCTGTATACACAAATAATTATGTAATTATCTAGTTCAATACATAAAATCTCAATAGTGCATTGTTGAATGCACTATTGAGATTTTATGTATTGAACTAGATAATCGATCGCAATTAGCTCAGTAAATCTTAAAGGACTTCAAGAGATACAGAACAGGATCTTAACACAGAAAACATTACAATTAGATGAGAATCCTACAGCATCCTTTTACCACACCACTGTACCATTTTATGGGATTCTAATAATAGCCGTAATCACGTCAGCACTGTTACTATATAGAAAATGTCTTGGAAACAGCCAGAGAACATCGAAAATATCAGAAGCGACACCATCTTATGCAGAGATAACACCCACCAGTATCCAGCATCCAAGCCAGAGGAACCCTCTCGCAACATTTTCGTCAAACACTCGCAAATAGTTGCGAATCTGAGGGCGGAGGTGTTAGGCAAGCTACTTATAAGGAAATTGCTGACACAGATATCAACTTTGCACACGGCTCTGTGTTATTGCATTTGCACACGGCTCTATTTTATTGCATCATTCCGCACGATTGCTGACGGGACATTATTGGCCGTGGCCTACGTGACTGGAAGCGCATGGAAATATTCCCACAACCGAAGTAAGGTGCTGACGAGGCAACGCCGGCCAGCGACAACGCGACGACACTTCGCATCATACTTCGATCGGGTCAATACCTAATTATAGTTATTAGTTGTAAAACTTTTTATATCTCTATTAATTAAATTTCTCTAATTAAATTTTGGTTTTTTTTGGACCCTCCGGCTCCAAGTTACATTATTCGCTCTACCTCTCTTAGAAAAGGCTTCAGGTAAACATTACTTAAATTAAATGTTTTAATTAAATTTAAAAATGTAAGAGTTGTTTGTGTGTTTACTATTATGTCTACATTGAAATCACTACAGTCTAGTACGCTTTTTTGCCTGTAAAAACTTTTCTTAAAGTACCCTCCATTACCTGCTCAAATTGTGTATAATCACCATTAGTAGGTCTGTATACACAAATAATTATGTAATTATCTAGTTCAATACATAAAATCTCAATAGTGCATTCAACAGAAAGCCTAACAATGTTCTTACGTCCTTTGGCTTTGTGGCATTTTTTTATAATAATCATTGAACCGCCTCTAATCAGACTCTAGCAACTAACTATTTTATAATTAATAATTCCAAATAATATTTACTTTTGTTGAGTCAATATCAATATTATATTTTCCTAAAAATAAAAGCGTAAGGCTTGTAGACCGTATTCGCAATGATGATGTAAGAAACAGAGTTGGTCTGAAAAAGAGCGTCGGTGTTAAAATAAGAAAAGGCATGCTCCGTTGGTTCGGACATATAGAAAGAATGCAGGATGAAATAATAACGAAGCAGATAAACAATGCAAAAGTGGAAGGATGTAGGAGCCGTGGAAGGCCAAGACTTACCTACCATGACCAAATTGATCGTGTTCTATCAGAAGGTGATGTCAGGAGTCCCTAGAAACCGGCGAGCGTGCACGAGAAGAGCAATGAATGTTGGAGAAGCGAGTGAGTTATGTAAGGATCGAGTCACGTGGCGCTCGGTTCTCTCTGCCTACCCCGCAAGGGATTTGGCGTGAAGTTATAGATAGATAGATAATTGTACTATTTCTTCACAGCAAGGAAAGCCTTGAATATTGTAATGTACAATATTAATGTTTTGCTTTCCTTTCGTCTTTTTGAGCAGTTTAAACCTGCAGTAAAATCTACACAATTACTTACTCAATTACTTTGTAATTTACACAAATATACCAAATGTCTCCTATTGGATTGAAGAGGGTACCCAGTTAGCTGCACACTGTGATGCTCGCCTGACCGCTTGGATATGTTTATTACTAATATATACTAGAAAAAAAATAATCACTGATTTACATTAGTTGCACTTGTATTATCGACATGTAAGACTTAATTTGTGTACAGACTTATAAATATATATGTTATGAACGCGGAACCCGTCTGCTCACGATATAAAACTAGAACGAGAAGGATGGTATAATAACTACGAGATTGTAATTAAAATTACGAGAACTGAGCAGTGATAAGGAACCTGCCTATTGAGGAACAGGTCACCGGTTCGAATATAGGCATGTACCACTAAAATCGTGTCTTCGGATTTATGTATATTTGTAATTATCACTTGCTCGACGGTGATGGAAAAAATTGTGAGGAAATCCGCACGTCAAAGAAATTATATTTCCAAAGACGTTTGAAGTAACCTAAGACAGGTCTGATTTCGCCTCTGGGTTGTGAAGGTCTGACGAAAGGAAAAACATCGTGAGTAAATCCCAGAGACATGTTACTAAAGGACTCGCCATACGCGTGATTCTGTTAGTAAATAATTCTGCCATTTTTGACGGGGGACGAGGTAACTACTACATAGAAACGAAAATAATGTTTTAAGGAAATGTCAATCTTATTTCGAGGCATCTACAGTTCAAAGTTATTTTCTTACCGCTGCCTGCCATCTGTTGTGGAATAGCTGAACTTCTTCGTAAATCGAAGCTGGTAGATTCAAAATTACGAAACGTCTTATATACTTTTTTTTTGGTCTTTATTTTTTTGAATTTACTATATAATGCTCGGGACGTGTTCATGGCCGTGGATAATACACCTGATAACTGATTATTTACATAGTCAATTTGACAGCGCGGGTGGCGCTGCGATGGGAGAGCGGGCGGCGGTGGCAGAGCGTGAGTCATACATCACGCCACGCTATGCCAATACGTAGGCATCAACCATGTGATCAACGGCATACATAGACAAAATTTTGATGTACTTTAAGATTGGAATCCAAAGGCGAAAAGAATGAGGTCATAACCTTCAAAACAAGTTTTGAAATTATTAACAAACTGATGTATGTATGTATATCTTCACGCCAGGTCCCTTGCGGGGTAGGCAGAGAGAACCGAGCGCCATAAGACGCGGTCCTTACACCCTTCACTCGCTTCTTTCACATTCATAGCTTTTTTCACGCACGCTCGCCGGTTCCTAAGGCTCCTGAAATCACCTTCTGATAAAACACGACCAATTTGGTCATGGTAGGTTAGTCTTGGTCTTCCTCGGCTCTTACATCCTTCCACTTTCGCACTGTATATCTGTTAACAAACTGACTACCAAAATAACTTCTTTTTCTTAGCGTTATCCCGTTTTTTTCTAATCCACTGGGATTGGCGGGGTCCGATACCTTACCCAAAGGATTTCGTGAAGATACAGATTTTTACATGGAGCGACTGCCGTCAGATCTCCGCAGCCCAGAGGGAAAACCAGACCATTCT
The DNA here is from genome assembly GCA_947507595.1 of Pyralis farinalis. Lineage (NCBI taxonomy): Eukaryota > Metazoa > Arthropoda > Insecta > Lepidoptera > Pyralidae > Pyralis > Pyralis farinalis. Next base: position 7,719,478 of record OX382258.1, on the reverse strand, counting down.
TAGGTAATGTCACGCGTCTTTCGAAAAGAATATATATACTTACATATTATTAGTAAAGAGGATATTTCTGTGGCTTTGAGGTTTCGGCGAATTTTGGCTTTAACAGCTTCAATAGCCTTTGTTGTTCTAACAGCACGCGTACGCCCCGATCTTTTATGGTTTTCAATAGAGGAAGACCAAACACTACCTCTATTGAAGACTATAAAAGATCTCACATAATATACTCTGTTTTTTTTTTCACTTTCCCTTTTTTATAGATTTCCGTTTGATATAGATATAATTATTGTCTAAGCGCTAATCCAACCTGGAAAAATGGACTATGAATGATTTCCACAACACAGACCTAGAGCTTAGTGTGGAAACTATTGCTAATGCCATTCTGGATTCTTAGTCTACCAAGTGTAAAATATCAATACTGTATAAAATCTTAAGTAACACTATGCAACCAGATTTATGTGACAGATTAGTTACTTGGTTAAATAAATAATTATTATTATCATTTATTACATTACAGTCTTATTAATTACATATTTAAACATTCGAAAACAAAACTTCATATGAAAATTTAATAAACAGCATTCCACCGATAGCGGGAACAAGGTTGAAACTACTATCACGCTCAAGGCTACAGAGACAGAAACCTCGTCACAATACGTACGTGTCGTGCTAAGCAGGACTGCTCATGTATTTGGCCCCTGATTCAGGTTCCCAACGCGAGCCTATTCAGATGTTGGTTGGTTGGCTCTTGGCTATTAAGCCATCGACCGACACAATAATCGGAACAATGATTGTTGAATCGACATCCCACATGTTGGTACTCTCGTGAACTAAATCAAAATATTTTGTTTGTTTATCTTTTTCAACGTCCACAAGATTGACGTTATGAGGAATAGATAGATATCATTTTTATTTGCATCTTCATTCACATACATAAAATGCTTACATTAAAATTATTTTTATTACAATGTGTGTGTACAAGCACATCATGTATGTGCCAAAGTATGACAAAAAGGCTGCAGCTCAGTGTCAGTATTGCTCATGAGCAAAACACTGGTTTTCAGCTGTAACCTAGGGTCAGCCACAAGATATGCATGCAACAGTTTTACTACACATTAGGTTAATGCTACATTTCCACACACTAAATTATAGAATAGCGTAATCAACTGTTATTATTATATATGAAGCAGAGTCATTGACTGATAAAATAATTTGGCCATGATACTAACCCATTGTATTTTATGACATAATACTTATCGATAAGCAGTGATAGCTCAATGTATTAAACAACTGGCCTATTGATCAACTGGCCTATTGATCAACTGGTTCCCAGTTCGAACCCTGGTGTATACACTAATTTGGTGTTTTCGGATTAATGTACCTACATATTTGTAATTATCACTTGCTCGCCGGTAAACGAAAACATCGTGAGGAGAAACCTCACATCCAAGAAATTACATTTCCAAATACTTGTGACACTCACAGAAAACTGCAGCCAAATAGCAACTCCCTAGAGGGTTGTTGTGTTCCTGCGTGTGAGTGAGGTCACCAGTAAGCTCCCAAGAAGTTGCTCTGTTAGCAGCAGAGGAGGTATCGCGCGAGTTATAATTAATATATCGCAAGCGTTAATAGGCCACGGTACCCGCTTTACATCAGGTGCGCCGTATGCTTGTATGCCAATCGACGTAGTATAAAAAAAAATGTCTAGTCTAATAGATATTCTGATAGGCGTAGATAAATTGTGGGAACTCCTCAATGAGATTTAGGTACTTCGGTTGCCACCTTCAGAAAACAAAGTTAGGTTGGGTCATCTCGGGAACTGTTTCTACAGGGAGGTAGCGTATTAACCCTTCGAAACCCGGGTGGTCGTATACGACCGCGAAAAGTATGGGAAAACATATATAACGAGTTCTGACTGCTCAATCGAGTTCCCTTGTACCTTTAGAAAATACAATAACTTCGATAGAGGTCCGTCTATTGTGTGCGAAAGACAAGGTGATCACCTGTTTTTTTTTATACAACGTCGGGAGGCATTCAAGCATACGGTCCACCTGATGTAAAGCAGTTACCGTAGCCTATTAAGACTTGTAATATATTAAGTATCACTAGCGCGATGTCTCCTCTGCTGCTTACACAGCTATTCCTTAGGAGGTCACTGGTGACACACGCAGGAACACAACAGGACCCCTAGGGACCTCTAGGGAGTCGTTATTTGCCTGCGGTTTTCTGCGAGGTGAAGGTACTTGCCCAGACGGGCTGCTTTGATGCGCCCTACCTCTCTTAAAACATCCAGACCAAGACAAACAGACATGTTCATGCACACAAATATTTGTCTTGTGTGGGAATCGAACCCACGAGCGTTGGCGTCAAAGTTGCGTCACTCACGAATGAGCCACCGGGCTCCGAACCTGTGAAGCCAGGAGGAGGAGGTAGGAGCTAGATTGTACAATAGAATTATAACTTAACTTTTAATAAGATTTTTCCTCCACGGACCGCGAAAGCGTTAAGACCTGTTAATATTTTAAAACATTTGATTTTTACTTTTACGAATCGTTAATAGAAGTTGAGCGCATAAATTTATTGGTTTTCAAAATTACAAACAAACACACTGAGTCAAGATGTGTAGAGATACTATACTACACATCGCACCACCATACAACATGAGTCACATTATGATTGCCACAATTTACAAGCGGTAGCGAGTGTCTGGTTTTTATACATAATGTCGCTGTCACGCACACCTATAAACCTTCCAAGTGAAATGCCAGCACGTGACGGGTCTGACTAAGCACTTTTTATTCTGGAAAATCAGGCGGAAGACTGACATCAATACCAAGCGGTACCCAACGGTATAAACAAAGACTGGAAGATCCCACTGAAGTGCAGTAGTAATGTGATAGCTCACAAAGAAATATGTTAATTGAGCTAAACTCAACAATTAATTGAGCAATGCATCCGATGAAAGAACAAAATTCAGATATTTAAAATTCCATGGAATTCATGTAACACAAATACGACGAGATAATGGAAAACATGGTAAACTACTCGTACAAAAAGAAAACACAAAAATATCCGTCGTATAAATGTTTTGGAATCTAATCGAAAATCCAATAATTAAAAGCCGGATGCAACCCTCATATATACACACGTAAACACGTGCGTACACACATGTATACATACACAGCATGATATTTCAAACAAGTGCATGCATACATATGCAAACATACACGCACTTACTCACACACAACTAATTTAGTTATAATTTCCTTCAAATAATACAAGAAATGTATTCTGGTTTTAAAAATAGTTAATCGTGATTGTGTAATTAATATAATGTTGTTTAACCGCCGCTGCTCTTCACTTAGACTGCACGACAACTGATACGCACTACCGGTGATTTAACGAAAAACACTTACTTAGTTTTGTCATAAAATTATGCGGTAAATAATTCTGCCCACATAAACAATGATTAATTAAGTTTGAATAAACTGCTAGTACAGTTTTACATATAGTTTTACTGAATTATTTATTGTATCATAACAATAGGTGTCCAGTGCTTCTGAAGACCAAACATAGTTTCACTAGACTTCTCTTTCAATATCAGCTCAAGATGTTACTTCACGCGGGGTCTCAGTTATTGTCGGCTACGATTTGAAAGAGTCGGTAGTGGTGGAAAGAGACGACGCAACCTAGGGAGGCATCCTGTACCCACCCGTATTACGTCCATCCGTATGAAACATAAATGTTTATAAGTTCAAAGGATGAAAACTATTTGTCTATTCGCATGTTTCGGCACACGAAGTTGGAGTTTACCACTGAATCAGACATACTACCTTTGAAAAGGTTTATTTCTCGTCACCGTAAACCAACGGAAATCTTTTCACATAAGTAATAGAAGAAAGTTCGTGGGGGCTGTCAAAGAATTTTCTAAATATTGTACAAGCTAGTCAAATAAATATTTGTATTACGCAACTCAATAACTCATTTAAATTCACATTCATATCTCCATATTTGTCTCAGATCGGTGCTTTGTGGGATGCAGGAGTCAGGTGTAGCAAAAGGTTTTGCGCTGCGTATTAGGAATCGGAATTAACAAGAAGATTTAAGTACCTACAGTACTAGCACAAATTGAATCCGTCCTTAACTCCACTCCCATGTCAACTATATCCACAGATCGTGCTGCCTGCCCTGCTCACTTCCTGATTGCCTGCAGAGACGTCACGGCGATGCCGTCTTCACCCTTACTCGATCATCGCGTGTAAATGCATCATTTCTGGGAACCATGGTCTAAGGAGTACCATCTTAGCGCGTCAGAAGAGAACCAAGTGGCAGAAAGACAAGGTTACCGTCATACCTAACACGCTCGTATTGGTCAAGAGCGGTCATCTGCCTTCCTTAAAATGTTAAAGATGGCCGTTCATGGATCGCAACAAGCAAAACAGCTTCGACGACATTCAGCGAACATTCTCCAAGCTATGTCCGCTTCTATCCTTGGATGAAGATTATAGTGCAAGCTAAGCAACTCTCTTCGCTACACTCATCGCTATTAGAATCAAGTGTTTGTAAGGCCGGGAACCCGTTCACGCCCACAGCAAAGTGCACTATTTATCTATTTTTTTAATTGTTCAACTGTAACTTGAAGAATAAATAATCATTATTGACTTAACTCCGTTCATGTACGAGTACATAGGCTAAACATTTTTTAATTGTTCAACTGTAACTTGAAGAATAAATAATCATTATTGACTTAACTCCGTTCATGTACGAGTACATAGGCTAAACAGACTCCTTACCCACACGTGGCCGCATGCAGGCGTGTAACATGCAAAAATAAATTTTTGGATCTGATATTTAACATTTTTTTGGTAGTTTTGGTTACAGCAAAGTAACCAAAAGTTCTATTAGAGCTTGCTTGTTTGCATTTGTACTTTATACAATAATAAATGTATATGTACAAGGTCTTAGCAGACTGTCTGTAGGTTTGTCGCAAAGTTTACGAACCTTAACAGGCTGACGCTTGAAATTTTCAGACATTTCAGTGTGTAATGCTATCGCTACAGTGGAAGGCATCTCTTACCCATTCCGCCATTAGATATACTCGTATCTATCTATCTATCTATAACTTCACGCCAAATCCCTTGCGGGGTAGGCAGAGAGAACCGAGCGCCACGTGACTCGATCCTTACATATCTCACTCGCTTCTTTAACATTCATTGCTCTTCTCATGCACGCACGCCGGTTTCTAGGGCTCCTGACATCACCTTCTGATAGAACATGACCAATTTGGTCATGGTAGGTAAGTCTTGGCCTTCCCCGGCTCCTACATCCTTCCACTTTTATACTCGTATATTTGTCTATAAATGATCCCAATGGAATCAATAATATAAATTGTAAATAGATTGGTTGCTATAAATCTGATGTTATGAATACGAGCGCCCAATGTTTTCTCTGTCCTTGACTCATTATGCTAATAGGTTGTTTGACCCACAGCCGCCGCGGCCGTCGGCACTGCCGGGTCGAGATATAAATACTGCGCTGCATACAAATGAGATATAAACTCGCTCGACGGACGTTTCGTTCACAATGTAACGATATAATTCTGATAGGAAGTTGAATAATCTTCTTCTATATATATAAAAATGAATGTTTGTCTGTATGTACTATGGACTCAAAAACGGCTGGGCAGATTTTGATTAAATTTTCAGTGAATCTTCAGGTTAGCCCAGCAGGTGATCCTGTGAAGTTTGGTAACGATTGGATCACCCGTGCGAAGCTGGGTCGAGTAGCTAGTAGCATATAAAACATATAAAATGTTTGTACCTATGTCCGTTATAGACTTTGAAACCATTCATCCAATTGTGATGAAACTTTTGGGTTATATTCAACACATTACCGAGAAGGTTTAAAGATAAAAAAAAAAGCGTCCAGCGAAGCGGTGCCGGGTACAGCTAGTTTTAAATATGATGCATTCTGACGAGCTCGGTGGCGCAATGGTTAATAACACTACTGTGACACCAACGCTTCAGTGTTCGATTCCCACACAAAGCAAACATTTGTGTGCATGAAAATGTATGTTTATCTTAGTCTGGGTGTTTTTAAGGGAGATAAGGCGCATCAAAGCAGTCTGTCTGGGGAAGTATTTCCACCTCACAGAAAACCGCGGACATATTATAACATCTTCGTGGAGGGTGAGGTTATCAGGAAGCTTCTAAGGAGTTGCTGTGTTAGTAGCAAGATGTGATGTGTATTCCGGGCGTACATAGGCAACGGTAACCGCTTTACTTCAGGTGAACTGTAAGCATGTATGCCTCCAGATGTTGTATAAAAAATATATCATATACAATTGTCTTAGGTTTTCGCGATTGTTACACATTGAATTAAAGATTTTTTAACGGAAGTATCGCGTGTTTTATTTATTTTGTTGAACGTGACGTTTCCAACGCTTTGCAGCGTCCGTGGTCGCAGGAAAGACTTCAAAACGAAAAAATAAAACACGCGATACTTCCGTTAAAAAATGTTTAATTGAATATCATATACAATTTTTTGAACGAATGTTCTAAATATGTGAAACTCAATTATCATTATTTTTATTTATTTATTTTCACACAAGGTAGACTACTTTTACTAACTATATAATGCTGACTGTACTTAAAAATAAGAAGTAAAATAAAAATAAGTAAAGCTGCCGAAATTCCAAAATCTACGCGTGCGAAGCCGCGGGCAAAAGCTAGTAAGAAAGAAAATCGGTCAAGCCGTTAAGGCAGGCAGCAGGAGACACTGTGACATACTGTAGCCTGCAACGGTATACCTACCTATATACCCACATACAACCGCACGCAAAACATTTACCTCGTTATATAAGACAATTTATACATAGTATATTACAAGCGTTCATAGGTTGCTGTAACCGCTAGGTATACATCAGGTGGGCCGTATGCTTGTATGCCTTTTGACGTTGTACAAAAAAGAAATGCGCTAGAAATTATTTTTTACTTATTACTATTACGATTAACGTCTACAACGCCTGATGCCTCGTGGAGAGGCGAAACACGTGTCGCAGCGACGACCAGGCCAGTCGTGGCAGCGACGGTGGTGGTGGGGGCATGCGGATTCTGTTCCAGATGGCGGACGACCGCAGCAGCCGAGGCAGAGACTACCGGAGCAGCCATGGCAGCGTCGGCATGTAGCACGCACTAACAGTAGTGGGTGGGTGCCGGCCGGCGCTAGGCCGCATGAACTAATTGGTGGCGGAAGCACACAAAGCAGGTTGGATCGGATTGCATGTAGATTTGACTTTCGCAAAATAACGCCTGAATCTATTAACTATTAACTAGAAATTATTAGCGCGCCTGACTGTTTATAATAAGTTTGAATTTCATTCACGTCCCAGCTAACTCTTGTCCGAAGGTCAGCTTGGCCCGATGGCCATGATGGATTGGCGTCGACCAGCTTGTGGTTAACTCGAGAATTGAATGCGTGGGTGTCCGTCCATACATGTCATATATGGATGTTTTATTTGTGTGTAGCAACCGTGGATCCATAATACTTACCATAAACTTGACGAGCTCGGTGGCGCAGTGGTGAAACGCGCTGTTACGCTACTTTGACACCAACGCTCATGGGTTCGATTCCCACACAGTACAAACATTTGTGTGCATGAACATGTCTGTTTGTATTGGTCTGGGTATTTTCTATGTATAATAAGTATGTATTTACAAAAAAAAAAATGTATTTACGTATGTTTATCAGTTGTCTAGTACCCATAACACAAGCTTCGCTTACTTTGGGGCTAGGTGGCGCTGTGTAATTTGTCCGACAATATTTATTATTTATTTATTATTATAAATAATATCTTGGGACTAAATTATGAATTTAGGTGACGCATTGAATTAATTAATGAGAGACATAGGTAACTAACTAATTAGGTATAATGCTGTGAACTGACTAGTGTTGGCGTGTTGTTAATACGTAAGAAAGGTTAAGTTAACTGCTAAATTATCCTTTGTAAACATGTGTACGCATTTTTTATACAACATCGGGAGGCACACAAGCCTACGGGCCACGTGATGTACAGCGGTTACAGTAACCTATGAACGCTTGTAATATACTATGTATAAATCGTCTTATATAACGAGGTAAATGTTTTGCGTGCGGTTGTATGTGGGTATATAGGTATACCGTTGCAGGCTACAGTATGTCAGTGTCTTCTGCTGCCTGCCTTAACGGCTTGACCAATTTTATTTCTTACTAGCTTATAATACATTAATTATAACTCGCGATACCACCTCTGCTGTTAACACAGCAACTCCTTAAAAGTTTACTGGTGACCTCACTCATACGCAGGAACACAGCATTCCCATAGGGAGTTGTTATTTGGCTCCGGTTTTCTATGACATGGAGGTACTAGGTCCAGACGGGCTGCTTTGATGTGCCCCTAACTCTCTTAAAAACACTCAGACGAAGACAAACAGACGTGTTCGTGCACACAAATGTTTGCCCTGTGTGGGAATCTAACCCACGAGGTTTGGAGACAATACATAAATTTTATACCCTGCGACAAACCACAGTCATTTCAATTTTAGTTTTCCTTACATTCGTGAGAGCTCGCTGACGTCGTGGCGCGTGTCATTTTACGTCAACGTTGACGTCAACCAGACACGCAGGTTAAGCAACGTCGACTGCAGCATGTCTACGGATGGGTTTACATATCTCGAGCTTCTATGGTTACGGCGGGCACGTTAAGCCGTCAGTCCCGCCTGTTGCCGATAGATGACAGTCGTTAGGTTAAGTAGTGGCATACGGCTTGAAAACACTGGCCTCCGCCAATCCGAAAATTGAGCAGCGTGGTGGAGTACTCTAAACTCCTTCGGTTGAAGCAGTATTCCTGCAGTGGCATAAGTCAGGGTTGCTGTGGTAGTAGTAGTTACGTTCGTGTACAAAAAAAAAACTTTTTTTTAGTCAAAGTCAAAATCTTTTTATTCCGTAAAAATGGCTACATTTGTTTGGAATCGTCACAATTTTTCCCCTACCGTGCAGTTCATGACTAGGTGAGCACTGATAAAAATATTGCCAAAAAACTCAGGCATCCCTCTTTTGGTATCCAAAAAAATTTACATAATTTATTAATTACATTATAATTGGATCGACTCAATTCCAGGCATTTTTATCATTAATATAGTCAGATACTTTATAATACGCCCTGCTACACAATTTGGCTAGGTAGTTTTAAATTTGTTTATTGACAATTCTCTTATATTGCTGGGAAGTTTGTTATAGAACCATTGCCCCATAAAAGAATTACTTATTTTGTGGAGACGGCTTGGATGTAACACCAGATTATGCCTATATCTAGTATTTATGTTATGAGTATCACTCTTTTTACAAAATGAGTCTATGTTTTTATGGACATACAAAAGATTTTCATAGATATATTGCGATGCGACTGTTAGAATATTTATTTCTTTGAATTTTTCTCTAAGGCTCTCCCGGGGACCAATTTTGTAGATAGCTCTTATGGCTCTCTTTTGCAATAAAAAGATGGTGTTAATGTCCGCGGAGTTACCCCAAAGAAGAATTCCGTATGACATAATACTATGAAAGTAGCTGAAATAAACTATTCTAGTCGTTTATGTGTATACATGCAGTAAGTATTGGTGCACATATATTTTCATAAATATTAAGGAAAATTGCAAAAAAGGATATTTTTTCAAAAAACATCCTCATTTTTGTTGTTTCACTATTCTGTCAAAACTTGGATCACACTCATTAGTGTTCTTTCCGGTGAAAATAATTTACTGAATTTACGACGAGCTCGGTGGCGCAGCGGTTACTAACGCTACTTTGCACCGACGTTCGTGGGTTCGTGAGCGGTAGAGCGAATAAAAGTATGGGAAAGTACCTCCACCTCACAGAAAAACGCAACCAAATAACAACTCCCTAGACGGTTGTTGCGTGTGTGAGTGAGGTCGCCAGTAAGCTCTTGAGGAGTAGCTGTGTTAGCAGCAGATCTGTCATCGCGCAAGTGCTACCATCTGGGAAAGTAAAGTTAGCTCCACAGAAAACCGCAACCAAATTAACAACTTCATTGGGGGGTTGCTGTGTTCCTACGTGTGAGTGAGGTCGCCAGTAAGCTCTTGAGGAGTAGCTGTGTTAGCAGCAGATCTGGCATCGCGTGATTGGTACTCACTGTATTGCAAGCGTTCATAGGCTACGGTAACCGCTTTACATCAGTTGGGTCGTATGCTCGTATGTATGCCGTCCGACGTTGTATAAAAAAAAATATGGCGCACCCACTTCAACTTGCTGATATTGCGTACGTCCATAACCTTTGATAAGACCTAACCGTCTGGTAGGTCAAGCATTCTAACCACAAGACGGTGAGCACTTAAAGAGTTAATAAATTCAGGAGTTATTTTGCGAAAGTGAAATTTACATGCAATTTGATCTAACATGCTTTGTGTGCATTCACGACCAACCGCTACCAATGCACCGCTTGGTGGCGGAAGCACACGAAGCGGGTTAGATCAAATAGCAGGTAAGCACTTAGTCATGTAAAAAAGACATGTAAACGTATCAGTCCAATTGATGAGCTCGGTGGCGCAGTGGTGAAACGCGTTGTTACACTACTTTGACACCGACGCTCGTGGGTTCGATTCCCACACAGTACAAACATTTGTGTGCATGAACATGTCTGTTTGTCTTCGTCTGGGTATTTTCTATGTATGATAAGTATGTATTTACAAAAAAAAAAAATGTATTTACGTATGTTTATCAGTTGTCTAGTACCCATAACACAAGCTTCGCTTACTTTGGGGCTAGATGGCGCTGTGTAATTTGTCCGACAATATTTATTTATTTATGTGTCCAATAAGCAGTTTTTTCCTACCAACTTGTATGTTGTCACTTGTAAAGTAAACATATCGTCGTTTAAGTTCTAACACCGCGTAACTCAAAAAATGTTTGCTTTGAGTTTCGTATGTCATTCGATAGATGTACCGTTTGACCAATCAAAAACAAGAATTTTATGCAATAGCGACGCGTTATTTATACATTTTTAAGTAAAAAACAAATGAATTGAATAGTTACATAATACAAAAAGAAACAGATTTTTGCTCTCCTGTAAAGTCGACCATTATGTACGCGGTGTTAGAACTTAAGCTACGATATTTCATTATCATTTCAGTCCTGATTAGTGGCTTTAAAACCATATTTTAATTATAGACTACAGACTAATTAATCCACCAAACAATAGGCATAATAAGTGAAATCTTGTCAACATTGTCAAATCATTAGGTAATCTGTTTGATAATGTTCCACCTTATCTTGATTTGTACGTCCAAGGGTCATCGTGTTATCTAGTACATTTAGGTACTAAGGACGAACTATCTCACGAAACAGACACGTACCAGTTCCTTGCTCGTTACCACGTTCACTTTCATCATATAGTTATCTTTGGCAGTGTCATAGATAACGATAGGAAGAAAGTGGGCGTGTGTAATACGCATGTACCCTTCTTGTCTTCGTAGAACAGAGATAAAGAGACTTTCTCACCAGCCGGGACCGAGACAGCGAGAAAAATCTTGCATTTTATTCGTGTACTTGTGAAAGGTGATTAGCGTGTGGATGTACTTTTCATGGCGATAGTCTGAAAATGCTGCACTCATTTCTCTGTTAGATCTATTTTGCAGTTTAACTGTCCCCATTTTAAACTATTGCCACTAAATTCTTAGGTTTCGATATATTGTTCCAGTTATTTTCTCATCCACACACATCCCAGGGGAAGTATCATGGTCGGGTTATTCATCTGTTCTAGATTGATTGCCTTTCTAGAATCTTTACGTTGTAGAAGGAAATCCTTGATTTTTTCCCAAGACGCTACGGCACGAGGCTAAGAGCAGTGAATAAAGAACCGGCCTGTTGACAGACAGATCCGCGGTTCGAATTCTGGCATGTTCCAATTAATTCGTATTTTCGGATTTATAGCTAGTCTGGCCATAAGTTCTGTTACAAATGAATATGCATTTATTTTAATCTTAATAAAACTTGTGTATGCATATTTATGGAAGTCTCAGCAAAAAATTGAAAAAATATTCTATTCGAAATGGCCACTTTTGGCTTTGATACAGGCCTTTAATCTGTCTGGCTTCGAATCTATGAATTTACGGACTATTTCCATGGGAAATTTAGCCACTGCTTGATCCAGATTTTCTCCAGAAACACAACGTCGGCGTGTCGTTTCAAGCAGGCCATGTCCTCTACAACTGACCATAATTTGTAGTCTGAGGGGTTCAGATCTGGGCTAGACGAGAGCCAATCTTCAGCTCTTATAAAGTCCGGAACGTTGTGAGTTTCGAGCCAGGCTTGGGTAGTTCGTGCCTTTTGACCAGGTGCAGAGTCCTGCTGGAAATTTCACGGTACATTTTTAAAAAGTGTATTGCTGAGAGGTTTCAGAACACGATCCAAGACGTTCCCTTGACATACTTTGGCTGAAGTCTTCAGTCCTATTTCACAAAAATGAAGCTTTGTGACTCCTTGATAAGACACCCTCCACTAAACCATTACAGACGCAGGTTGATGACCACGTTGTACTTTCCGACCACTTAGCTGGTTTCTTTAGAACTGTGTGCGTATATTTTGTCATTTTGCTTGTTATAGTACTCTTCAAAATTTTTTGATCAGTAAAGAAGATATTTCTGGGCCTTTCACTTGCGTATCGGGACGGAGAAGGCGTTATTATGGTCTTCAACAGAGTAAGTGTTCGTATCTCTGTCGACAATACGATACACGAACATACACGGCTGATACCAAGCTTTTGAAGTGTCTTGAATATGACCGACGGCTCTATATCCACTTTGTCCAAGGCAATCACTGCAATCTTTTTTTATTTAACACCCCATTCCATATTGTAATATGAAAATAAACACGAAAAATTATGTAAAACGGCGGCACATCGAAAAGATGTTTACGTGCCGCCGCGTTGAAAATAATTACCTAGAGCTGAAAAAAATAAAGATCAGATTAGTCATACATATTTATATTTACCACTTGCTCGGTGATAAAGGAAAATATCGTGAGGAAATCCACAAGTACAATAAATTATATTTCGATAGACATAAGAAAGGTCTGGTTTTCCCTCTGGGTTGTGGAGGTCTGACGGCAGTCGCTCTATGTAAAAATCAGTATCTTCGCCAAATCCTCAGCCTTAGGTACTGGACCCCGTCCATCCGTCCGTCCATATTGGATTAGGACGCGGGACAACGCTAAGAAGAACTAGACTACAGCACGAGGCTTTTCAAAAAGCGCCTGCTGTCTCAAATGTCTATTCTATAAGATGCGGCAACTGTACAAAAACCTCACCAGTCTTTACTTTTGTCCTTCTAGTCACTGTATAGTCATATAATATTTAAATGTAACCAATTTTCCTTTCCTTTGTTACCCATTTATACTCGCTATTAGACAATAGCGAAAATATTGGAAATATAATGTACGACCTTGTACGACCGAATAATATATTATACCAATTTCTTTTTGTAAAAATGTGATTAATCTAAAAAAATATCTCTCGTTCAGAGAGAGAGAGATAGAGTGTCAAAATGGTTTTTATATAGGAGAATTTACCCAGAAAGTCAGCGATCTTTTTCGACACGTACATACCTATGATGCAAGATATATCTACACAAATACTGCTATCGCTACCTTATCTCAGAAGTTTGTAAACAGTGAACAGGAAATAATAACAGTTGTTAAAGAATTATGTAAATATTTTAAATAAAACGGATGATGATTCTAATTAGGACAGTTTTTAGATATCGCACCATAAACTCTGGCATCGTAATTAAATTACTTTGATAAAATGTTTACTTTGTGTACTCGTGCCGTGGTCGCATTGAATGTTCATGGACTTGAATAGAAATCTGAAATCTGACCAACAGTGTGTGAATGCACATTCAAAGGTAATAATAGTATATTGTGCAACCAGTGCGATAAGTTGTCGATTGTCAACAACATCGTACGAGTTGCAGATACAATTTTTATTACGAATGCGGAACTATTCCGTCATTGTTCCACTGTTGAGAACATTTCTTCGCGTACCAAAAAGTTCGGCAACACCCATCTCTGTCGTACCATTAAAAAGTGGAACGCCTTGCCTGCACATGTGTTCCCTCCTGCCTACAATATGGGATACTTCAAACGATGCGTGAAGAAGCACCTTACGGGCCAGCATGGCAGCGTCAACTGACAAGACACTGTGTAATCTTTTGTCAGTTGCCGTTGCGATTTGGGCTCCTCTTTCGCTTACCATCAAGCGAAGCAGAGCCTATATGCTGAGCTGATTACATAAAAAAAAAATACTAAAATTTCCTTCAGGGTTGTTGTGTTCCTGCGTGTGAGTGAGGTCACCAGTAAGCTCGTAAGGAATTGTTGTGTAAGCAGCGCGAGTGTTACTTAATATTATTACAAGCCTTAATGTTAATAGGGTACGGTAACTGCTTTATATAAGGTGGGCCGTAGGCTTGTGTGCCTCCCGACGTAGTATAAAAAATGCGTACACATGTTTACAAAGGATAATTTAGCAGTTAACTTAAGCTTTCTTACATATTAACAACACGGCAACAGTAGTCAGCTCACTGCATTATACCTAGTTAGTTAGTTTATTAATTTATTTATAAAGGTACACCAACGACGCGTTCATATTACACTCATAGAAGTGAAAATAATACATAGGTACAGTAATAAGCCTTAGAATACATCAATTATAGGTATACACATCTTTTACAGAAAAATATTTGTTTAAATACAACAACCGAACATCTACGCTTACGCTATCTAAACTAAACTTGTTCAATAAATCGTCTAAATTGCATCTGTGAGTTGAAAAATATATAGTTGCCTATGTCTCTCATTAATCAATTCAATGCGTCACCTAAATTTATAATTTATACGTTTAACGTTGTTAATCCGTAAAACGCAGTTATTTAGTTGATTATTATTGCATTACACGAGTAATATTTTCCCGTGACGCGTTCCGTGCGTATTCCGTGGTCGACGAAACCTTGATTTAATGGCTATTTCAAGTCTACAACTTCGTACGGGACCCTCTGTACGCGAGTCCGACTCGCACTTGGCCAATTTTTTGTTTTTATACGTCATCTACCTCACCGTAATATATAGTAACATTATGTTTGCTCAAAACACATCCGTCGTCTAATAAGTTCATTGTTGAAACTAAAATAAACACACTCATTCACATGTAGATACAGGAAAATGGCGCAGTTTCAGAACCGGTTTCGAATAATCACGCGATTGCTGCCAATGGCGTGATTCAACGCGCGATTCAATGGCGCGAGTTTAGAGTACATACTGCCATGGCGCGAGCCGCGGCGCCACAGTTCAACGTACCATAAAACTCTTCAGATAGCAGTCACGTCCTACAATCTGTTTACTTGTAATAGAGACGTAACACATAGGTCTAGAATCTAGACATATGGGTTACGTTTTTATTATATACTAGCTGTGCCCGCGACTTCGTCCACGTGGAATATTATTTATTTCTATTAATAAAAAATAAAAATAAAATTAAATAAAAGTAGCCTAAGTTACTCCTTATTACATCAGCTATCTGCCAGAGAAATTCCGGTCAAAATCGGTCCAACCGTTTCAGAGTTTAGCCGGAACAAACAGACAGACAAAAATTGTAAAAATATTCATTTTGGTATATGTACCGTGTATACATCCATATGCATTTAGTAATAAGCGGTTATTTTAATATTACAAACAGACACTGTACAGTCGGCGGCCAACATACGTGGATGCAACCATCAACTGTACAGAATAGAATAGCTAGCCTGCCTAGCTGCACTCCCTACCTCTCTGTCCACACCTCTATCTCTCTTCTACTAGGCCCTAACGTCCCTACCACCCTGTCCTAACCATACATGTGATGGTAAGAACAGGTAGTTACTCGTACCAACGTTAAGGTGTATCGCTGTGTGTACACGTACACAGACAAATGTACCTACTGTACTCCTAACTCTTCCCTACTTCACCCTATTGTCTCTACCTCCCTATCCTAAGACAAATGTAGCCTACTGTACTCCTAACTCTTCCCTACTTCACCCTATTGTCTCTACCTTCCTATCCTAACCATACATGTAACGGCTAACCCGGTAGTGTGCAACGTTAGAGTGTAACGTTGTATATCAGTACGTATATAAATATGTACAGGATATCTGTTACTAGAGACCTACAGTAACAGACGGAACTTGGGTAGGGATCGGGTGTGTGCACGTCGTGCAATGTACACAGGAAATGGTTTTCTCACTGCCGGTCGAGCAGACTCACAAGACCGATCGTACTGACGGCTAAGGGTGTCTTGGCCACAGTGAGAGGATGTTGAAACTCATGAGAGTCTTCCGTCCAGAGTGGTACTGGACAGGTATAGCCCCCTCCGGCTCTTCCAACGGCTTGTTGGGTACTTCTGGTGGTCCGGCTCTTCCGACGGCTCGTTGGGTACTTCTGGATAATGACTGAATTTATTTACAAAAAACATGTTCTTGAATACTAATGTTAATTACTATACACTAATGTAACTATTAACTAGTGTGTCGTGCGTGTGATTTGTCGACACAGTGATTTTGCAGTCAACTCATTGCTCGTGGTCGAAGTTCATTTTTTGTTGCGCTGACGCGACGTTTTCGCCCGGCCTCTATACGCAAGGCAGGTCGGTTGTATGTTCGTTCTGAACAGACACTCCAATTTTATTTATCTGTATAGATATGTAGGTATAGATATAGTCTAGAGTCTAGACTAATACGTTCGCTGCTATTATTACTACGTATTATTCACACGTCTCGTCACAATTGGATTGTAAATTTTTCTTTATCGCCATTTCTATTCAAGTTAATGAACAGTCAATGCAACCTAAACGGTATGATATTTTTTTCCTTTATGTAAAGCAATTTTTTTGTCAAAGTAATTTAATTACAGTGGCAAATTGATTGGGGTTTTCTAAAAAACTGTTATATGCATTTAGAAACAACAACATCTCCCATTTTATCTATAATTACACAATACTTTAACAAGTGTTATTATTTCCATTTCACGGTTTACAAACCGTCTGAGATAAGGTGGCGATGGCAGTTTTTGTGTATATCTTACGTCACAGCACACGTGTCAAAAAACATCGCTATTTCTAGGTAAATCCCCCTTTATAAAAACCAGAGACACAACTCTCTCACTCCCTGTGTGTACGAGTATGTATGTGTGTGTGTGTGTGAAATAGCGATATTTTTTAGATCAATCGCCAAATCCTTAGACTTAGGCAGCTGATCCCGCCAATCCTAATGGTTTAGGAAACGGTATAACTAACTCTAAGAAGAAATTATTCAAGCGCATTGTTTAGGTACTACATACAACGACGTTTTAACGAGCTCGCCGGCCGAGTACATAATACTTATTATTTATTTAATACTTTATTGACCACAATATAGTTGGTTCAAAAGGCGGACTTAATGCTAATTGCATTCTCTACCAGTTAACCATCGGGAGTGGAGAAAAAACGCTATTGCGGTTTTAAGTAAAATAAAATAATAATCGACCCTATAAAGAATTTGTTCTTTATATGGTCACCTAACATATATATATAAAAATACATAAATAAATACGATAATATTATTTCAGATATACCTAATATATATATACTATAAACATGTAGTACATAATTTTACGAATAATCAATAGTTTTTGCAAAAAAAATTATATCTTGAGTTACTACATTTTTGTTGCAATTTTCGCAGGGATCGCCAAATTTTTTTATTAATATATATCCTATGCTACTTTCTGATAATTTAGCTTTCTATATGTAAAATAATTTTTAAAATCGGTTGAGTATTTTTTGAGTTCATCCATTACAAACAAACATACAAACCAGTCTACACACAATATCATTAGGTAAACATGCGTTACCAACCTGTAGAAAGTTAAAACGTTTTTGACGAGTTCTATGGCGCAGTGGTGAATGACGCAACTTTGACACCAAAGCTCGTGGGTTCGATTCCCGCATAATACAGACATTTGTGTGCATCAACATGTTTGTTTATCTCATCCTGCGTGTTTTAAGTGAGGCAGAACGCATCAAAGAATCCCGTCTGGGGAAGTACCTCCTTCACAGAAAACCGCAGCCAAATAACAATTTCAAGGAGGGTTGTTGTGTTCCTGTGAGTGGGTGAGGTTACCAGTAAACTCCTGAGTTGTTGCCAGCTGAGGTGGCATCGCGCGAGTGATACTAAATACGTACCTCTTAAAATAAAGCAAACGTTCGTAGTCTACGATAACCACTTTATATCAGGTGGGCAGTATGCTTGTATGATTTAGGACATTGCATAAAAAATGCAAATAAGAAACAAAAAACAATTTGTTAACATTAGATGATATGATATCATGTTTGATTAGGCCAGTTCCTTATTATTCACTAGGCTATGCCATGCTCTGCACTTCAATAACATTTTGTTCAAACCTTACTGTTGACGTCACCATTGCGTGACAAATGGATAAAGACCTTTTAACCTCAGCCACATGTTGTTACATGTTATCATCAAATCCAATTATTTCCAGTGTCTTATCGTAGCTTGTTTGGTATGTGACAGTGTGGTAAGTCCCCCGCGGTAGGCACCAGTCCAGCCGTTTAGGAAGAGTTAGGTGACATACACACGAACAGAAGATTTATAAGAATACAGAAGAATTGTATATATTAAGATGGCGTTAGCCTTGAACAAAACTTAACTAATATCAATATCAACAAATAAGACTTTCTATTTTCTTTTTCCAGTGATTTCGTTTCTTATTTTTTATACGTCGGGAGGCATACAGCCCACGTACGACCCACCTGATCTAAAGCGGTTACCGTAGCCTATGACAGCTATGTTACACATTAAGTGACACTCGCGCGATGCCACCTCTGCTGCTAAAACAAGAGCTTACTGGTGACCTCACTAATACGCAGGAACACAACAACCTTCTAGGGAGTTGATATATGGCTGCGGTTTTCTGTGAGGTGAAGGTACTTCCCCAGACGGGCTGCTTTCTTGCGCCATACCTCTCTTAAAAAGGCCCAGACCAGTACAAACAGATATGTTCATGTACACAAATGTTTGTGCTGTGTGGGAATCGAACCCACGAGTGTTGGTGCCAAAGTTGCATCATTTACCACTGCGCCATAAAACTAGTCAAAATCATTTTAAGTTTCTACAGGTTGGTAACGCATGTTTACCTAATGATATTGTGTGTAGACTGGTTTATATGTTTGTTTGTAATGGATAAATACAAAAAACTCAACCGATTTTAAAAAATATTTTATATATAGAAAGCTAAATTATCAGAAAGTAGCATAGGCTATATATCAATTTAAAAAAAATGGAGATCCCTGCGAAAATCGCAATAATGTAACTCAAGATATAATTTTTTTTGCAAAAACTATTGATTATTCGTAAAATTATGTACTACATGTTTATAGTAAGTATTATATATATATAGTAAGTAAATATATATTACCTACAAGAAAATCCACGATGCTATATGTTGAACTAATATAGTTGAGTCAAAATAAACGTTTTTGTTCAAATAATCATGATGTTAATCCATATCCAGTTTTAGTTTCAATTGTTGTTATGTTCTTTTTGTAAAGTACTATGTCATATACACATATTACATACATACATATTTGTAAAGTATGTGTGAAGTCGGGTCGGGCCCTTAGTGTTCGAATATTTTAACTCATTTGATGGGTTGTGGAAAACCTTACGGTAACCACCGGCTTGGTGTTTTGTTTACCCTATTTGTCACACAGGCAATTAATTGTTTGCTGCTTGCTTGGTACCCTCTGTGGTGAAGATATACCTAGTATAGCAGTAGCAATAATTTTCAAAATAATTGTCCACATTTGATGAGACACATGGTTGGTAAGTAAACATGGCATTGTTTCCTTATCTACCATGCCTGTGTCGCGAGAGAGAGTCTAACCTTAAAAAATATTAAACAATGTAACTGAAATTTGATACTACGTGAAACGAAACCTCCTTTGAACAGCACAACACTCGATAATTTCAGTTCTAAATCTGAAGAAGAAGTTTCAGTAGACAGTTAGTAAAATGATTATGAAAAGTCGTGTGGCAACGTATAAAATAGCTACTCTCAATCTGAAATAATCTGTTGTACAACCGGTAGAACACACAAAAGGCGGCAAAATCTTCCCGGCTTCTCAGACTAACAAGTCAGATCATCATTCTTAATCTTTTTACGTCATGTCGTACATAACAGAAGTAATTTTTCAACATATAGCCCATGTAGTCTCGTGGTATTGCGGTAACACTTCGTTTTTCGATCCAATATTCACGGTTCGGATCATGACACATGCATATAACGTTTTGTACCTAAAATGTAAATAAATTTTAACTGTAAATTTAGGCAAGCGTAAAAACATGGAAAGAGGCATGTTATGATTATGACACTGAATCCTAATTAGTTGTCAAATATCCTAATTCATTTTAATAAACACTTGAGAACTAAATGCACAAACTGTAAATGATAACTAATTAATTAGAATATGTTATTTAATTATACCAACGATGAACAATAATTTACGATAACCTCTGTGTCAATACTAAAAAATCGGCCAAGTGCGAGTCGGACTCGCGCACGAAGGGTTCCGTACCATTATCTATAAAAACGGCAAAAAAATCACGTTTGTTGTATGGGAGCCCCCTTAAATATTTATTTTATTCCATTTTTTAGTATTTGTTGTTATAGCGGCAACAGAAATACATCATCTGTGAAAATTTCAACTGTCTAACTATCACGGTTCATGAGATACAGCCTGGTGACAGACGGACGGACGGACGGACAGCGGAGCCTCAGTAATAGGGTTCCGTTTTACCCTTTGGGTACGGAACCCTAAAAACGACGGATATAATACGGATAAATGCAAAAGTTGTTAATTCTTCATATTTCGTATTGTCATTTGTTGTCACATGATACGTAACTTGCTGACTTACTCTGTATACGTGGGACATTCTACGATAAGAGCTAAGTACGTCATCCATTATAAAATATTATTTTTATGCTACATGTTGTCATTTTATGCAATTGATCACAGCATCTTAATGTATTTTAAAGTAGCATTATGATTAAATGCCCAATTAAACTGCTTTTTCCGGAAATTCCGTATTTTAGTCTGAAAAAGTCTCTATCCTGGCCTGTCCCCTTGGCGTTTTTAGTTAAACATGCAGACAGTAACATACCTTCGTTGTCATAGTAACTAAATTAAAGTTAATTATTTAGGACGAATTTAAACAAGTATACTAAGTATAAAGGGAAGTAATACTAATTATAATTATTATAATAATATATTAAGGGAAAATACAACAATATTTGATTATTTTCAAAAAAATACGAACTTCATTTTTGTCCCGCTTTTTTGCGTATGTGCACCCTGGCAAATTTTGGTCTGTTAATAGTTACAAAGAGAAATTAGACGACCATATTTAAAATGGCGCACAAAGAGACGTATCAACCTGAAGTTTATAACACTAAACACACGAGCTGTTAAATCGCTGTCATTTGATTTGCTGGAGATATATGATAACATACAAAAACAAATAATCGGCCAAGTGCGAGTTGGACTCGCGCACCGAGGATTCCGTTGGAAAACACTTGTCCACATACCTAAATCGACGTAGGTTGCGGTTAGTTTACCAACTACTAGTAAGTTTTTGTATCTATATCTTCACGCCAGGTCCCTTGCGGGGTAGGCAGAGAGAACCGAGCGCCGTCAGAAGCGGATCTTATACACTTCACTCGCTTCTCTAACATTCATAGCTCTTCTCATGCGCGCTCGCCGTTCCTTGGGCCCTCACATCACTTTCTGATAAAACACGACCAATTTGGTCATGTCTTGGGCTTCCTCGGCTCGAACTATATGGTACTGCAAACACTAGTCACAACAATGAAAGATGATTGTATGAAGAAAGGCATACAATTGAATGCAAAGATAACCAAGATAATGGTATTCGAAAGAGAGACAACCAGAACGAACACAGGATTACGGTTAATGATGTAGTGTTGGAGCAAGTGGATGAGATTGTAGATCTGGAAGCGATTTCAGCCAAAACTTCAACTAGCAAAATCGTGTCATTGTTTCTACATAGGTGTACTACTCATAAAGTAGCAGAGTCATGAGGAAAATACCTTCATGACTTCATGAAGGAAATACGTTCATGACTTCATGAAGGAAATACCTTCATGACTTCATGAAGTAAATACCTTCATGACTCTGCTACTTGAGTGAGTTTTATGATTAAATGCCCAATTAAACTGCATTTTCCGGAAATTCCGTATTTAAGTCTGAAAAAGTCTCTACCTTGGCCTATATAGTCCTGTCCTAACAATCTGTTTGCTTGTAATAGTGACGTAACCCGTAGGGTGTAGGCCAATACGTTAGATGCTATTATTATCATCTCAGTTCATTCGAGTAGTGTATTCTTTTTAATCATCATGGCAGCGAAATCAATATTAGAAAAATCTTTTAAACGTTCGATATTGATTTCACGTTGATGTGTCAACTTCTTCCTAACGTTATCTCGTTTCCATTAGTATTAGCGGGGTTCGATGCCGATGATGATGATGATGGTGTCTATTGATTTGGCGAAGACACTGATTTTTACATGGAGCAACTGCCGTCAGCGGACCTTTCTTAAGGTCACGCGTCTTTCGAAATACAATTTCTTGGACGTGATTGGTTTCCTCAAGATGTTTTCCTTCACCGCTGTGCAAGTGATAATTAGAAGTGTGTATCTAAAAATATGAATTTAGTGATGCCCATGCCTGGATTTGAATCGGGGGCCAGTCGTTTGATAGGTTGCTTTTTTATCTACTGGGCTGTCCACTGCTCTCAAAATATATGGATATATATAGTATGTAGTTATAATAATAACCGTTTACATTTTGCAAATAATAGGGTTAAATAAAGGGGATACTCCTTGTAATGCCACCATTAATGCCACACATCAGCTAAAACGTATGCTTGTTTGACAACCGTGTGCATTATGTGTTTATTTTCTTTACAGCCACAATGTTTCTATAAAATTTAAAAATTTAATTTGTTATTTTGCCCACATTAATACTCAGTCTGGCTTCTGGTTGAGGAATCTTTCAGCATCACAGGATGACAGGAGGAGCGTATCTAATTTGCATAACACCACATGTGTAAAACTAGTTTGCCTTTTAAGCTTACGGACAGCACAACATGTTATTATGCAAAAATATAAAAATGGTAAAGCGACCCATTACATTTTTATGCCATTAAAATCCCATTTCTTCCAGTGTACGCCATAGTTTTTGTTTAATATGCGATACGACGCGCGGACTCTGGCTCGCGCGGTACGCAAGTATCAACATACTAACAGCCGCATAGCGTTTGTAAAATTAGTCCGGTGACGTAGTAACAGCCCACTCGGGGCTAACTACATAGTCAGGTCAAAAAAAAAAAAATTGTTTCTAAAATACAGCGTTAGCCTTAAACAATTTCGTTTTAATATATTTCTTTAATATAACGTCGGTGAGATCTACAAGCATACGGCCTACCTGATGTAAAGCTGTTACCGTAGCCTATGAACGCTAGTAATACATTGAGTCTCACTCGTCCGATGTCTCCTCTGCACCTAACACAGCAACTCCTTAGGAGCTTACTGGAGACCTCACTAACACGCAGGAACACAATAATATTCTAGGGAGTTGTTATTTAGCTACGGATTTCTGTGAAGTGGAGGTGTTTACCCATACGGGCTGCTTTGATGCGCCCTACCTCTCTTAAAACATCCAGACCAAAAAAAGAGACATGTTCATGCAAACAAATACTCGTCTTGTATGGGAATCGAACGGAATCAGAATGCCGTGTTTAGTATAAGAGTTATCGGTTCCGATAGCGGAGCTGGCTTCAATGACAGGAATCTCACCTCGGGGTCGAGATAGCCGTGTTTACTATAAAAGTTATCAGTTCCGACAGCGGGGCTGGATTCAGTGATATAAATTCTCCCTTACAGTTACAGGTATACTATACGGACTATACCTTACCTTAAGAGAGCCGCATTCAGTGATACGAACTTACCAAGGGTCTGACTGCCGTGTTTACTTACCTACCATACTTGTCTGGTGAGCATAGAGTCTGTAACATTTGAAAACACCGGAAATCTGACTACACTAATAATTTTATTAGCGACTTCTATTTGAGTAATGTCAGATTCTTACTGACAAAACACCACAAGCTTATTATAAAAGGGGGACATGTACAGCAAATCAACAATGTTGCCAGTAATAAATATTGTACTAAATATGATAATACAGGTGGTGTGTACTTGATTAATAAACCAGTCGCTAATAAGATGTCTTTCAATAAACAGCTCTGTACTACACAACACACAACTACTTGGAATTTCAATAAAATCCGTGGTACAATCGGTAGAACATACAAAAAGCAGTCAAGTGTTTCTTCTGATTTAGTGATTGAGATCATCAGCTTCAGAATAGGTTTGACAAAATCCAAACTTCTTTCGTCAAGCTGTACGACATAACATAAGCAAGTATAGTCAAGATTCAACACAAAGCAAGTAGCGTCTTAGACTAGTAGAACTTTCTTTTTTTTATACAACGTCAGGAGGCATACGAGCATACGGCCTAGCTGACGTAAAGCAGTTACCGTAGCCTATTAACGCTTGTAATATATTAATTATCACTCGCGCGATGCCTCATCTGTTGCTTACACAGCAACTCCTTAGGTTTTCCGAGATTCCAATACTCAAGGTTCGAATCATGACAGAGGCATAATGTAATAATTATTAATCGTGACGCAACTCAGCCGTCTAGACAGGGTAACTGTGCGGCGAGGTGGGGGGCAGAGCGGTGTCTCCCCACTATTTCACAGGTGTCCAGACCAGCTGACCTTCTAAGTGCGCCGACACGGTACCTTACGTATGACTGTCGCTAACTTAAATTGCTGCGACTGAATTTTCTCGTTTTATACCACATGGGGAGGTATACAAGCATAAGGTCCACCTGATGTAAAGAGGTCACTGTAGCCTGCTGCTAACACAGCAACTCTTTAGGAGCTTACTGCTGACCTCCCTCACACGTAGGAACACGTCAATGCTCTAGAGAGTTGTTATTGACTGCGGTTTTCTATGAGGTGGAGGTACTTCCCCGGATGGACTGTGTCGATGCGTCCTACCTCCCTAAAATACCCAGACCAAGACAAACAGACATGTTCATGGATA
Source organism: Pyralis farinalis (assembly GCA_947507595.1). Lineage (NCBI taxonomy): Eukaryota > Metazoa > Arthropoda > Insecta > Lepidoptera > Pyralidae > Pyralis > Pyralis farinalis. The sequence continues at coordinate 7,694,162 of OX382258.1, read as the reverse complement.
CAAATGTTAATCCTGGAATCGAACCCACGTTGGTGTCAAACATTAACCGCAGCGCCCACTGAGCTCATCAAAAATCGTCTCGTATCTTCGTTCCTGTAGATCGGCACCTATCTAGTGACTAGAATTATAATGCAGTAATGGATATAGTTACAGCTTAATATTGAATCCCGGTACCTGCTATTGTACCACTAAATTCATGTTTTCGGTACACATTAGTAATTATCACTTACTCGGCTGTGAAGTAAATCATCCTGAGCAAACCTATATTTTGGACAACGTGTGACCTAACCTAAGAAAGGTCTCTGGGAGGTCTGACGGCAGTCGCTATAAGTATGTAAAAATCAGTATCTTCACCAAGTTTCAAGTATTTTAGGTGGTGGACCCAGCCAATCCTAATGGATTAGGAGACGAGGTAACGCTAGGAAGAAGACCATGTTATGATTACATGAGGCCATATTTAAATCCTGACGCGCTCATTTCAATGAGCATAGAGAACTAAATGCCCGAACAGAAAATGAAAAATAAATAGAACATTATATGGGGCTTAAACATCGTGAGGAAAGCCAGCGACGTATCAAAAGGTAGACACGTTATACATCAACATTTTTGTATTTTAAAATGGCGCAAGTAGTACTATATCTACGTACAGTTATTTATTATGATATATGACGCTTTGCTCTAACAAAGAGACAAAATTTGTCTCTTTGTTTGTTAATGGTTGTTTAATGATTGGGCATACCTGTTGTTAGAAAGAGATGAATATCTTAAGAGATTTATGCTTTGTAGTGAAGTACGTATAGCCGGGACGAGAGAGCGTGTCCAACTGAATGCGAGTTGGGCAATTAATTACCTTACTTTCGTATTGCCATTCTAGAAATATAATTTCTTGAACGAGTGGGTACGTCGTGTGTGTACGTGTAAATTATATTTCGAAACACTTGTGACCTAACCTAAGAAAGATCTGGTTTTCCCTCTGGTATACCGGAAGTCGCTCCATGTAAAAAGTATCTTCGGCAAACCCTTAGGCAGTAGGACCCCGCCAATCCTAATGGATTAGAAAACGGGATGACCCGAAGAAGATTATATGTCCATTAACAATAAACTACGTATACACATGTCAAATCTCGTATCTGATCATTACGTATCGATTTGACTTAGGATATTATATGCACCTGATAGATAATGTACCAAGAAAATGAGAATAGTAAATGAATGAAGGCCGTAAACAACATAAACTGATAAGTATCAATCAATTATTCAATTAAGTCAAGGGAGAGTCGGACTCACGCGCCGAGAGTTCCGTACAAATTTATAGGTATGTTAATAGTTCGTCTATATCGAAAATCGAGCCTCGAAACTTTTTTATGATTTTGTCAAATTATATTTAAAGTTTTCCTCCAACTATGAAAACACCGAACATTGTAACGAAAAGATAAACTGGATTGTGGCGGAAATTTAACTTTGCCGTTGGAAAACTGTTGTCCCCATACATTGTTTCAGACCGCGGTTAGTTTGTCAACTGCAAATAAGTTTGAATAGCAAAAATATTTTTTTTGGTGATGTAACTAAAAATTAGGAGAGGTTGGGCGCATTAAAGCTGGTGTCAAAGTCTGGGGAAGTACCTCCCAACTCACAGAAAACCTCAGCAACACAACAACCCTCTAGGGAATTGTTATTTGGCTGCGTGTGAGTGAGGTGACCAATAAGCTCCTAAGGAGTTGCTGTATAAGCAGCAGAGGAGGCATCGCGCGAGTGCTACTTAATATATTACAAGCGTTAACAGGCTACAATAACCGCTTTACATCAGGTGGGCCGTATTCTTGTACCCCCGACGTTTAATAAAAAAAAAATCCGATTTTCGGATTTTTTTCTATTGTGCTACATGACATTGCTTCTTGCCAAATTTCACAATTCTAGGTTAACGGGAAGTACACCACAGATTTTAATTGTCTTGCTTGTGTTAAAATATTTAACACAAGCACGAGTTTCTAAGAAAAAGGATCTTGACAGTCGGACAGACGTACAATGAAGTGATCATGTAAGGGTTCCGTTGTACATTTTAATGTACGCAACTCTAAAATCACAATATTTCTGTGTTTATTATTAGAATTAGATAAAGATAATAAATTCTAGTAATCACTTGATTGTTACCACGAAAAAGTAACTATGACCAAATTGATCCTGTTTTATCCGAAGATGATGTCAGGAGCATTAGAACCCGGCGAGCGTGCATGAGAAGAGCAATGGATGTTAAAGAAGCGAGTGAGGTTTGTAAAGATCGATTCATGTGGCGCTCAGCTCCCTCTAAATACCCCGCAAGGGATTTGGCGTGAAGTTATAGATTATCTATCTATAACTTCATAAAAATATACCTATCTACCTAGATAGGTATATTTTTATGTTACCCACCATCAACATGGAATTCTCCTATTGGAAATACAAACATTGCAAATCGCGTACTTTGGGGTTTCAGAAAGGGTTAGATAGTAAAAACTGTAAAAAGTAAAATAATAGTTTCCTTAGATAGTAAAATGAACTCCAAAGCTGTTTCCCCAGGAAACACAGCTTAGTCAAAAACCGAGAATTGGGTCAAATTTACCTTCCTAGATTTTTTGACGGGCCGGATTCTGGGGCCACGATCAATTTCGTCATAGTAGGTAAATCTTGGCCGTCCTAGACTCCCACATCCTTCTACATTCGCGTTGTATGTCTGTTTCCAAATTCTTTCTTCCTGCATTTTTTCTACATGTCCGTACCAACGAAGCACACCTCTACTTGTTTTAACACGGGCACACTCCTTCAGTCTAGAGTTGGACTCTAACGCCGTCATTGGGAACGCGGTCTACAAGGGTTACGCCACAAATTTTGCGCAACACTAGCATATCGAAAGCGTTTATCCCACTACTCTCTCTGTCTGCCATACCCTGCTCGCTTCCCTAAGCATAGCGAGCTGTGCCTCCTGGCTCAAGGTTTTACCGCCAAGAAGTTTTCCCAACGCTCCATTCCAAACAGTCACTCGATTTTCCACATCAGCGGCGTACCTTCCAACCCTGCTGAAAGCTCACCAAATATATACAATCTCATCCACTTGTTCCAACACTTCATCAATTCATCAACCGTAATCCTTATTGGTTTCTTCTCTATTAAATATCATTATATTTGGTTCCTTCGCAATCAGTAACAAGCCCTTATTTATACAATCGTCTTTCATTATTGTGACCAATGTTTGCAATTCAGCCGGTGTTTCAGCTAATAACACTGCATCGCCTGCATAAAACATACAATACACCACTAGGTCACCCATGTGCAATCCAGCATTCAAAAAACTTATTCTCTGCAGAATACTGTCGAGACACATGATGTACAGACGGCATGCAACCCTGCTTGACACCAATTTTGACATCAAGCCAGGGTGACAAACTTTCATCATCTATCCGCACATGTGCTGAGCAATTCTTGTACGAAATCTCGGCACTTTGTCCCATCCCGACATTGTATAAAATAAAAAAATATATACCTACGAGTACATACATTATCCGTGTATACATGTGTATACATTTTTTTATTTCATGGACAAATTTTCACTTTTACAACGAACAAAATAAAACATAAATTGACCGATACCGGTATATATTATACGACTTTATGTTTATCGATATTGAATTTCAAATTTCACTTTCATTTTACCGAAATTCTACATCGGCTGACATAATGTCAGGATTGGTAGTAGGAATGCATGAGACTCCTCTAACCACCAACTGACGCATTCAGAGCTTGCAGTCTTATCAAAAGTCACTTAAGTATATGATAGAGGTTAAAATAAACGCTAAACTAACAACAATTATAAAAATGAACTAACGCCTCCCAAAAATTGAGTACCGTTAAGGCATGTTTGTGTTTCTGCGTGTGAGATAGGTCACCAGTAAGCCCCTAAAGAGTTGCTGTGATAGGAACAGACGTGGAAATGCGCGAAGTGATACTTAACGTATTACAAGCGTTCATAGGCTACGGTAACCGTTTTACATTAGGTAGGTCGTATGTTTGTACGCCTCGCGACGCTGTGTAAAAAAAAAATGATTTAATTGGACATGTAGTTTGCCGATATCCTACGGTGACTGTTTACCATCTGGCAGGCCGTACGCTTGATTCCTACCTTAGTGATATAAAAAAGACTATAACTTCTCGCCAAATCTCTTGCAGGCAGAACGATCCGAGCGCCACATGACTCGATCCTTGAATACCTCACTCGCATCTTTAACATTCATTGTATTTCTCATGACATCACCTTATGATAAAACACGATGAATTTGGTCATGGTGATCTCCCTGATGATCCACCCGGTGGAGTAACGGAACCTTATAAATCGTGATTTGAAACGCATCGAGTTTCAAATCACAACGATGTTAAAGAAGTTTTCACTTCAAAATAATATAATACGGGATTCATTACAGGTATTTGTATGTAAGTTTGTATGTACTCATACATTGTCAGCGGCGACGATCGAAGGATGACGAAACGAACACGCGCGCCGTGAATGGGAAATAAAATGGGACGAAATAATATTACCAGCTCAGTGGCGCAGTCAAACACGCTGTTACGCTACAGCAACGCTCGTGGGTTCAATGCCCACACAGGACAAACATATATATGCAAGAACATGCCTGTTTGTCTTGGTCTGCCCGTCTGGGGAAGTACCTCTACCTCACAGGATACCGCAGCCAAATAATAACTCCCTAGAGAGTTGTTATGTTCTGCGTGTGAGTGAGGTATCCAGTAAGCTCCTAAGGAGTTGCTGTATTAGCAGCAGAGGTGGCATAGCGCGAGTAATACTCAACGTATTGTAAGCGCTAATAGGCCACGGTAACAGCTTTACAACAGGTGGGCCGCATGCTTATATTCCTTCTGATGGTGTATAAAAAAAGGCAAAATAGTAATAAATAAAATAATACGGGATTGATTATGTGTTTGTAAGTTAATATGTACTCATACTCGTACATTTGACGACGGCGACCGAAGGGTGACGAATCGAACACGCGCGCCGTGAATGGGAACCAATATGCGACCAAAATAACAGCAATATATCGAGCTCTTTCTTACAATTCACGGCGTTGTTCAACAACCAACAGGGCAAAGTCCAATTAAACTAGGTTGGCGTGTCGTCATGAATACATATGTGGCTTGTGTTGTGTTCACAGATTTTGGGGAAACGTGCGATCAAAATGCGAGACGTGGTTACAAAATAATAATCTTTTAAAAAAAGAAATGAAGGCAAAAAAAAAAAAAACGAAAGAAGAGACTTCGTTAACGCTTATCTAGTTGTGTTTTCACAGACGTGATATTTTACGCTAGATACTTTTGTTTTTGCCATACAGCCAAGTCTTCAGTTCTGAACCATTTCTAAATCTAGTTGTTACAGCTTCAGAAACTGCGCTGAAAAAATACTTGATAATGGTATCCAGGCCCAATCCTGCAGTTTAAATACCACCCGTAAAACAATAGTGATTTTTTACAAGGTTTTCTTCATGAATCACGTCTTCCAAAAAGTGAGTGAAAGAATTAAACTATTTTTAACGGAAGGGGAGGGATTGATTTAGTTACTTGGGTTTTCTCTGACTCTTCTGTTTTATATACCCTGTGGCACTATCATAATGTTCGATTTCTACTTGCTGTATTCGATTATTCAGATATGAGACAAACCAGTCGTAAAGTAAACCTCTCACTCCTATGTCATATAGTTTACTTAACAGGATATCGTAAAGCACCCGATCATAGGCCTTGCTCATGTCTAGGAGGATACCTATGGCATATTGTTTTTTGTTTACGATATCCAGTATTGCGCTCATATATTTGAATACCGCTAGTGACGTCGATCGATTTTTTTATTTATTATATTTCTCACAGTATTTGTAAAGGCGGCTTGCCCTGCCACTTTCAAATATTTTAGAGAACGTTGGTAATAAAGAAATAGGTCGATAGTTAGTGCAGACCTGTTGGTCTCCTTTTTTGTATACAGGCTTGATAATTGAGATTTTTAGGTTATCCGGAACTGAGCCTTCAGCAAAGGATTGGTTAATTAAGAACACCAAGATGACAGCTATTATATCTGCACATTTTTTTACTAATAACGGTGGTATCTCGTCGTGGCCAAAACTGCGTTTGTTTTTGAAATTCCGAATTATTTTTATGATTTCTTTCGTAGTAACCGGTTACAGGAACATAGTTTCAGATGGGGAGGAAACTGGCCGTCCGGTGGGCATTGAGGTGCCTAATGTGTTGCAACCTACTGAAAAGAAGTTGTTAAATTTGTTTGCAATTGTTATAGGATCGTCTGTCGTCTTATTATTTATATTTAATTGTATATTTTCTCTGGTTCTTTGTGGAAGTTTGTTTATTTTTTAATTATATGCCACATTGTTTTAGTTAAGTTGTCAGTTTTTATACATTTTTATATTTTGGAGTTTTTTCGAGGTTACAACAGTTTTTATCTTTAGCACTTTTCTATATTTTTTGTAATAATCGAGTAAGATAGGGCTATCATTTCCAGATGTCAAAATTTTTAATAACCTTTTATGTTTACATGACTTTTTTATTCCAGTCGTTAGCCAGGATTTTTGCCTTTATATTTTATGTTTATTATGGTTTTAGGTATACACTTATTTAATATATTTGTTATACATTCGCTAAAAGAATTGTAATTGTCATTTACATTTTTGTCTCATTCATTAAATATTCTCTTTTTTAAGTTCCAGTTTTGACGCTTTTTTTCTTATATGCTAGGTATATTAATCAAAATTCCTTTGTGGTCAGAGAATCCGTACTCATTTATAGATATGTTAAGTTTTGAAAGTTTGTGAAAATTAAGTCAATACAAGTGGAGGAATTGTTGGTGACCCTAGTGGGTTCCTTGATTTGTTCTTGGAAATTATTGCTATTCATTAAATCTAACAACGTTATTGTTGTGGTAGTTTGTTCAAGCATATTTACATTGAAGTCTCCTCCAATTGTCCCTATCATTGTATTTTGTCTGCAGGTACTGCAAGAGATTTTTTAATGATCTAAAAAATAACTCAGGCATTCATGTCCTGTCCTGTCCATGGGCCAATAGAGGCAAATTAGAATTAGGTTATGTTTAGTTATTTCTATACCGCAAGTCTCAAATATGGGTTACATCAACATTTTAGCAATTTTTTTCAGTTCCGTATATTTAACTCCATCCTTTATCAGAATACTGACTCCTCCCCCTTTGGTATTTGAACGACAGAATGAAGATGCCACAGTGAAACCATCTACATAATTCAGATCTTGTTTCGAGGTAGTAATCCAGGTTTCCGAAAAGCCTACCTGTATCTGATCATCATATGCAGTAGACTCGATTAAATGTCGTTTTTTGTTTGGGCTTGTTATATTCTGACATAAAATCTTAAAGGTATTGAAAAAAATCTGTATGTCGTGTTCGCGGAGTGTTTGGTGTTGTTTGTGTATTCTTTCTTTGAATTTCATTTTTTGACTGGAATTTAGATGTACTTGTTGAGGTCATGTCATGTGAGGTATGTCTGTCAGGTTCTGTGACATTGTTAGTAATATTTTTAATTATTATTTTTAATTAAGTTATTTATGTCATTTACTATGGTTTTTAATCCTATATGGTTTATAATACCTATTCGTTTTGAAAACATGCTAAAAGAAAATTTTAGGTTTTTGTTTGAGTCTAATATGTAGTAGATACGTTAGGTTGTTGTGGCGTACTAAGTTGTTAAATGTTTCTACTCTAGTATTATAAATAGTTGCCTCATAAGAATATCTACAGGAACAATATTATGTTAGTATGTTGCACATGTTGCAGTGTTTTTGTACGAACGTCGCACTTTAAAGGGTTTAGATGTCTGGTTCTTTGAAAGTTAGTGGACTGTATACTTAATAAAAATGATGTGATTTCGGTAGTTTGATGCAACCCCTGTAAAGATCGTTAGGAAATTGAACACCACCAACCTGTGAGTCACCTTCGCCACGGACGAGGACAACTGTGGGGCTCCAATCCTTCCGAGCTGATGGTTGCAAATCTTGTAGGCGCCGTAGAGGTACAGCGGATGAAGGTCTTCTAGGAGCAACGTACTCCTGATGACGTATAGGCACGGTTCGCGCTTGACACACGGGTGTCCTTTCGAGCGTTCACCAAGCGAATGCTCGGACGTGGACCATCGTACCGAAAAACGACGGTAGACATCCAAGAATTGGTGGCGCAAAAATGTGTAATTACCCACCAATACTTTACAAGGATCGAACATACCCCCCACCGAAATCATTGTGATGATTTCCTAAATAATGTGTGCAGGTATGAAGTTTAAGTGTATGTGATTATACTTAAAATAAAAATATAATGATTATTATAAATAGTGTGTAAATAACTAGGGATTAAGTATCTCTCTAAATTAACTAAGTTTACGATAAGTGTTACTTAAATTAATTGGTAAAAGGCAATGGGCAAATTTTATTAACTGGTCTTTTGAAAAGACCATTTTCCGTTCTTACGGTCACAACGCGAACTACTTGGTCTGGGCCGGGATGAATATCCTCAATCCTGCCTCGCGGCCACTGTAAGGGTCGAGTTAGATTAGATTTAAGCAGCACCAGATCGCCAACCTTGAGATTCGGCGGTGACGAAAACCACTTCTCCCTCTGCTGAAGTGTGTGCAGGTAGTCATCAGACCACCGTTTCCAAAAAGTTTGAGATACCTTCTGGACTGATTGCCAGCGGGACAATCGGTTCATAGATACATCCCCGTATTCGTATTCCGGGACAGCAAGTAAATCTTGACCAATCAGAAAATGACCTGCTGTCAAAATGTCGAACTCAGTAGGATTATTTGACATAGAACACAGAGGGCGTGAGTTCATTATTGCCTCAATTTTGCAGAATATTGTGGAGAGCTCTTCAAAAGTGAGAGAACGATCTCCTACTGCACGGATCAAATGATATTTTGCTGTTTTTATGCCAGCCTCCCAAAGACCTCCCATTGAGGCTGCATTAGGCGGATTATTTCGCCATTCAACAGATCTAGACGTCAGACCGTCTAAAACTTTATCTTGATGCTCCTTTTGAGAAAAGAAACGATTTACTTCTTTAAGATGCTTAGCAGCAGCTATAAAATTGGTTCCACAATCTGAGTATAAACAACTACATAGACCGCGGCGGGAAACAAATCGATCAAAAGCGGCCAAAAAACATTCACAAGAAAGATCAGTGAGAACCTCTAAATGTACTGCTTTGGTAGAAAAGCAAACGAACAAGCAAAGATATGATTTATATACTTTTGCATTGCGACGCATACTCTCTTTTACAAAGAAGGGTCCTCCTAAATCACAACCAACGTGGTTGAAAACCTTATCTGGCAATAATCTGCTAGCGGGCAACGTGCCCATAATTGGTTGTATGGTAGTGGGTCTACATTTAAAACAGGAAATACATTTTGATAATACAGATCGAATAAAGCTACGAGCATTTATAATCCAATATTTTTTGCATAATATTCCATGTAAGGTACGAGGGCCAACATGCAAATATTTTTCATGATAATATTTTATTAAAAGCTTAGTTGTGTGACATTTTTTTGGAAGCAAAACAGGATGCTTCATGTTATAAGTAAGGTCGGCTAGCATAATTCTACCCCCCACCCTGAGAGACCCATGGGTGTCAATGAAGGGTGACAGCTTGCGCAGAGAGGCTGCGTAGCCTTTTTTATTCAACGATTCAATTTCTGAACTAAAATGATTTGAGTGTAATACACGAATGATAGAATCATGACTTTGTTTTAGCTCATTGGTAGTCAAAGAGCTGAAAGTGCGATTCGATTTTTGTTGTTTTAAATTGTTAACAAAACGATGACACCATGCCATTACCCGTTGTAATTTATTAAAGGAGGAAAATTTGTTAAAAGTTGATTCTAAGTCATTTTTAAAAGTTATTGTTTCGTTTGAAATAAAAGAAAAGGTATCAACATTTGATTTTAACTCAGGAATTTCCGTGTCATCTTTGTTATAAAATGTATTTGTAGGCCAATTTTGTGGATCAGTGTACAACCACTGAGGACCACTAATCCATTCAGTAGAATAATTAAAAAATTGCTGAGGCAAGCAACCTCGCGAGCAAATGTCTGCAGCGTTATTCTCGCTGTTAATGTGTCGCCAGCGATTGGGAGAGATAACGTCTATTATTTGACCTACGCGTCCGGACACAAACGTTTTTAGCTTATACGGAGGCGTATGAAGCCAGGACATCACTACGCTCGAATCCGTTAACGCATAAAGACCGTCAAAATTTAATCGACAGTTTTGTGTAATAAATTTTATTAATTTTGAAAGTAGTACGGCCGACATGAGTTCAAGTCTCGGTATCGACAGAACAGGGTGAAGACTAGCAATTTTTGATTTGCTACAAATTAATCTAACTTTGACATTTGCCTTTTTGTCTACGCTACGTATAAAAACACAGGCAGCGTATCCGCGGGAAGACGCATCGCAAAAGCCTACTAGCTGCGCCTTCTCAAAGTTAGGTAGCAATAGATGTCGTTCAATACGTAAGTCGGCTAGATGTGGTAACTCGTCAATAAATTTACTCCATTTGTTTTGCAACGCTATTGGTAATTTATCGTCCCATCCTAAGCCTAACTTCCACAAGTCTTGCATTATGCATTTAGCAACAAATGTACACGGAGCAATGAAACCCACGGGGTCATAAATACTCGCTAGTAATTTCAAGACTGAGCGTTTTGTAGACATCGGATCGCTAAAGTTGTAGTTGAAGGAAAAACAATCGCACGAGGGTAACCATGCTAAACCTAAAACTTTTAAGCACGACGATGATGTATCGCCATTAAAATCAATTTTAGAAACTTGATCTTCTTGCATCCTAGAAAGAAGATCTGGACAATTACTTGTCCATTTTTTCAGCTCAAAGCCACCGCTTTTCAATAAAGACATTAATTCATCTTGCAATGTGCAAGCTTCCGATATCGTTTGGCAAGACCACAGCAAATCGTCTACAAAAAATCCTTCTAATATGACTTCGGATGCGCGACAGTCCGGATTGTCCCGAGCGAGCTGGTGAAGTGTGCGCACCGCGATAAAGGGGGCACCACGGAGCCCGTATGTAACCGTTTTGAGTTCATAAATAAGAACAGGTTTTGATGGGTCGTCACGCCAAAGTATGTGCTGGTACTTACGATCGGAGGGATGTATAAGAACCGCACGAAACATTTTTGATATATCAGCTGTAAAGCAATAATCATATAATCTGAAGTTCGTAATTATTTTTACTATATCGGAATGCAATTTTTGTCCTGTAAAGAGTAGGTCATTCAGAGACACCCTATTATCTGTGGGAGCTGAGCCGTCGAACACCACTCTAAGCGGTGTGCTCGCGCTGCTTGGGCGCAAGACAAATTGATGTGGAATAATATACTTTGAAGGTTCAGTACCCTTATAAATTTCCATGTGATCCAAATTCTCATATTCGGCCATGAAATCGCTATAGGCCTTACGAAGGTCAGGCGATTTTGCAAGACGGCGCTCAATTTGTGTAAGTCGTTTATAAGCTAAATCGTATGAATTACCTAAATCTTGATGATCAGGTTTTAAAAGTATCGGCGAAACGTATCTACCAGTTTCATCACGGTAATGTTTTTCCGCATATATTTTTTCAGCTATTTCCTCTGACGGACTTAGGGTAAACGAGCACGGCTCAGATTCCACCTCCCAAAAACGTTTGAGAGTGTCATTGAGGTGATTTTCTTCAATAGTGTACGACACTAAAGAAGTTGTTGACGCAACAACGGTGACGTCACGGTCGTCACTCGCTGACGGCAAAGTCAACTTACCAGTGATTACGTATCCGAATACACTGCTTAACGCAACAGGCGTATCAAAATTAACAATGAACCTTTTCCCATCATAAATGTGAGGGAACACGTCTCCAGATAAAATTATGTCAATTGAAGATTTTTTATGAAAGTTTGGATCAGCTAAAAATAAACTACTAAACTCCTGTACTATATGTTGAGGGACTTCGACATTAGGTAAGTCGGAAGTTATTTTAGGTAAAATCACGGCGTCAATGTTAAATTGTAATTGATTATTTTTTCGCGATTTAATAACGCACGACGTCATGCCATGATTCTTTACATTTTCACCGGCGAGTCCAAATATATTAAAAGAACATTTACGTTGAGGTAGGCCTAAACGTTGTACGCAAGATAAAGAAATAAAATTAGATTGCGCTCCGGAATCAATAAGTACGCGACACGGCTGATAACAGTCAAACCGGTCCGGGACGAGAACCACCGCAGTACCCAACAGCACCGAGCTATAGCTATGCATAGAGGACGCATGGCAGGTAGTGGACGAGTGTGCCTCGCTGTTATCGCCGCTACGGTTTAGTGGCGTGCCGGACGCAACTGCCTGAGTAACAGGTTCAATTCTTGCGTGTGACTCGACGTGTAACAAAGAGTTATGCATTTTTTTACAAACAACACATCTAAACTCGCTTTTGCAATCTTTAGTTTCATGGTTCTGCTTTAAACAATTGTGACACAACTTTAAATAATTAGCACGGCTAATTCGCTGCGCACCGGTCATTTTACGAAAATGAACGCAACGGTAAATCATATGATTGTCACCACAATGCACACATGATAACTTAGAGGAATTAGAATTTGTTAGAGAATTATGAGAGTATTGTTGTTTATATTGTAGTTTATCCGATTTTAAACCTTGTTTATGTTGTTTTTGAATTATGTTGGTATTACTTGTCAAGAGTGAAGATATGTTTGAATGGTTAAGAACTTTTATTTGGTTATGAATAAATGACAATAATTCATTAAACGTGGGAATTGAATTTTGATCTGAATTTTGTTCAAAATATTTACGCGTGTTAGGATCGATTGCCCTTAGCGCTATATGACACAAAACGATACTGCTTAAATCCTTCACATCTAGTGCTTGAATAGCCTTATATGAATGCTCAAATGTTTCTAAGAACAAATTCAGATGAGCGGAAGATTCTTTCGTGAGCGGTGAAAAATTTAACATTTTGTCCAAGTACCTACCGACAAGTAGCCTATTATCTTGGTACCTGTCAAGCAAACTCTTCCATACTAAATCGTAATTGCTAGCGGATATTGGCACGCTTTTTACAATATTTAATGCTGAACCTTTTGTGCAAGATAATAAATAGTGAAATTTATCGATTTTTGGAATATGCGGTTGATCATGTACCAATGAACAAAAGGTCTCAAAAAATGTATTAAAATTTTCTAATTCACCGTCAAAACAAAAAAGTTCTAACTTAGGCAATCTAGGCCTAGACTCAGTGGAACTGTTTTCGACCTTAACGCTTCCAGCAGAGGGTTGAAGTTTTGTTGCACTTAATTTTGTTGGAAAATATAAATCATCAAAGTTTTTTAATGCTTGATTTTGCAGTGAAGTATCTGTGTTTAAAACGATTTCATATTCGTAAATTTTAAAAATGCACTCTTCGAAAGACTTTCTTAAATCATCTAACTCGCTAGCACGTAATAGAAATAATTCTTTCGAAGCAATGTCATCTTTTTTAATTGACTTAGATAATTCGAACAATTGTTGCATTCGTTCAAAATATCTCTCTTTTCGAGAAATTATGACGTAATAATCCTGAGGAGGGTCACTTTGTGATAATGAGGCTTGATCTTTCTTAGGTGGCATGATTTTCAATTACTAGTTTTAGATTAAGTAGATATAATTAATTTAATGTAACACTTAGTGAAATATATTTACGAAATATAGTTAACTAATTGAATGTGTAAATCTGTGTATTTGTGATGGATCTTGGTTCGAAGTACCAGAAAAAACTGTACGAACGTCGCACTTTAAAGGGTTTAGATGTCTGGTTCTTTGAAAGTTAGTGGACTGTATACTTAATAAAAATGATGTGATTTCGGTAGTTTGATGCAACCCCTGTAAAGATCGTTAGGAAATTGAACACCACCAACCTGTGAGTCACCTTCGCCACGGACGAGGACAACTGTGGGGCTCCAATCCTGTCGAGCTGATGGTTGCAAATCTTGTAGGCGCCGTAGAGGTACAGCGGATGAAGGTCTTCTAGGAGCAACGTACTCCTGATGACGTATAGGCACGGTTCGCGCTTGACACACGGGTGTCCTTTCGAGCGTTCACCAAGCGAATGCTCGGACGTGGACCATCGTACCGAAAAACGACGGTAGACATCCAAGAATTGGTGGCGCAAAAATGTGTAATTACCCACCAATACTTTACAAGGATCGAACAGTTTTCCTTAGTTCATCAATTAGGCTTTTATATTTTTTTGTTTCTATAAAATCATTATGACCCAACAATATAACACAGTAGTCTTCAATACTTTTATTTTGTTGAACCTGACGTGTGGAACCTGTGGAAAATTCACAATTATGTCGGATTGTCGCGATAATTCAACATTTTTCTGTTTAATAAAACTTTTTGAGCGACATGTAACAGGTATAATTTGTAGTACAAAACTTGTCAAATCTATCTACGAGTATCTATAACTTCACGCCAAATTCATTCACGGTAGACGAAGAGAACCGAGCGCCACGTGACTCGATCATTACGTATCTCACTCCCTTCTTTAACATTCATTGCTCTTGTCATGCACGCTCGCCGGTTTCTAGGGCTCCTGACATCACCTTCTAATAGAACACGACCAATTTGGTCATGGTAAGTAAGTCTTGGCCTTCCTCGGCTCCTACATCCTTCCACTATTGCGTTGTATATCTGCTTCGTCATTCTTTCATCCTGAATTCTTTTTGCATATCCGAACCGACGGAGCATGCCTCTACTTATTTTAACACCGACGCTTGTCAAATCTGCTTTATTAAACAGAAAATTAACATAACCTATTGACATATTTGTAGAATTGTCCGACAATTCTGACTTTTCTAAATTCTGAAATCATATTTGAATTCTGAAGGTGTAATATTGTTTATAAAAGGTTCATTACAAAAAAATGGTAATTAAATCGAGAAGTAAGAGTAGTGATGATGAATACTTCAATTAAATATTTCTGCTTCCAAGAAAATTTTCGGGTATGTAAAACTACCGTAGAATAATTCTATCTATCTATTTATAACTTCACGCCAAATCCCTTACGGGGTAGGCAGAGGGAGCCGAATGCCACGTGGCTCGATCCTTACATATACCTCACTCGCTTCTTTAACAAGAATAATTAATTGATAAAATTGGTCATCGACTTGAACATGTTACAAGCAGAAACCTAGCACTTTACGCCTGATAAACAAATTTTATGCGCTTTGTATTGGATGGGTTGTTGTTCACAGTACCGCGTTATTGGTTCCACATCTTTATTTAAAGTTGATTAACGGTCTAAATAAATTTGTTTTGAAATAATTAAAAAAAATACGATATGATAACGGATAAACCAGTTAAAATAAACTAAACCTTATCATGGTCCTTTTGGGTCAATTTTGCCATGTAATGTCACGAAGGCATTTCCAATCTTTAATGAAAATACGAGTACCTAACGCTGTTAATTGTTCCGCTATTTCCTTCTTTTTTTTTATCGTGGGTCAATTTGGTCACTAAACTTCTCAAAGAGTATATTTCTATTTTCAGAAATAAGGCCTAAAATGGTAAGTTTTTGTGCATTTCCATTTTATACGCGATCAAAGCAAACAATCGAAGTTGCACTAGTGATTAATTCATTATTTTACTATGTTAATAGTTTTTTCTATTTTACCCTCATTTAGGTTTTTATTTGCAAATATGTCAAAAGCGACATAATTGTCACGACATTTTAATTGACTAATATGTTAAAATTTCGCCTGTCGATTTTTGAAATTAAAAAGCGCGACAATTCTACAATTTTGTCATTTTTAGGGTTCCGTACCCAAAGGGTAAAACGGAACCCTATTACTGAGGCTCCGCTGTCCGTCCGTCCGTCCGTCTGTCACCAGGCAGTATCTCATGAACCGTGATAGTTAGACAGTTGAAATTTTCACAGATGATGTATTTCTATTGCCGCTATAACAACAAATACTAAAAACTAGAATAAAATAAATATTTATGGGGCTCCCATACAATAAACGTGATTTTTATGCTCATTTTTGCTCGATATTAATAACGGCAACAGGTAGACGCTTGAAATATTCACAGAATATTTAGTTATATATTCACTTTAAGAATAAATAATTAAATTAAAATAAAACAAATATTTAAGGGGGGCTCCCATACAACAAACGTGATTTTACTGCCGTTTTTATAGATAATGGTACGGAACCCTTTGTGCGCGAGTCCGACTCGCACTTAGCCGATTTTTTTTTAACATATCTGTCGAATTGTCAGCTTTTCTAACAGGGCCCTTATGTAACGTCGTTGCCGTAGCCTATGAACACATTATGTATCACTCGCACGATCTCACCCCTTCCTGCTAACACGGCAACTCCATAGGAACACACCAGTCCTCCAGTAAGTTGTTATTTGACCGCGGTTTTTTGTGAGGTGGCGGTACTTCCCCAGACGTGCTGCTTTGATGCGCCATATCTCTCTTAATTAACACCCACACCAAGACAAAGAGACATATTCATGCACACAAATGTTTGTCCTGTGTGGTAATCGAACCCACGAATGTTGGTGTCGACTCGCGTTATCAACAGGAATGCCACCGAGCTCGTCATAATTTGCATGAAATCGTTTTTTTTTTTTTTTTTTTTCGCCCAAGAATTTGAAGACCCACAAAGGAAGGACCAACCCACATCCGGATGTGCATTGGTCATTCCTCCGTGAGGGGCACCCTCCGGAAAACGGGAGGGAGGAGGTGAAATCTTACATAAGATACTGTTTCGTGCGAACGAACCTAGTTATGTCAGATTCCTACTGACTAAAACACCCCCTGGGACCGCCTCTGGCCGGGAAGACCTCAAAGGCTCCATCTGATGCGATCGCCCCAAGGGAACGGGACGACGCAAGCGTCACTCTAATAAGAGCATACGCTTAGAAAAGTGCCGACTCTCCTCCTGAGGAGGTTGACACTAGTACCTAACTACGCGACTTAAGCGACCAGAAGGGTGCTTATAATTTTAAAAGGGTTCAGTAAACACAAACAGGAGGGAAGGAACTGGGAAGTGGATTGAATATAGGTAGGACTAGGTAGGTACCTACGAGCGGACTGCGCTCTACTCGGCGCGAGCCGCTAACGACTCGCTACCGGGGCTAGTGATAAGCTACAAAGAGCTTAGAAGTGCATCAAATCGTATTTCACACTTATTTTATATTGTAAAGTGTGAACGTGCCAAAAAAAGTGGACGATTGGCGTCCTGCACATATCTCCCGAGGGACGAATCCTGTAAGACCCTAAAAACGGGAAATCTCGCGTATCTATTGCGGGACAGTTGGCAACCCTATGTGTGACGTGACGTCCAATCTAAGACGAGCTCTGGGTAAAGACTAGTTTATTATTTATTAGTTAACATTATTTAGATAGTGATACATGAATTATTCGTATACCGAACCGAAGTACAAATCTCCCTTCCTAAGTGATGTAATAAGTCGACAAAAAATATTGTTCTGTTTTAAAAAAAATACTTATAACTTCTAATAGAATTTCATATACAATTCGTTCTCAATTTATTGTATTGTATGTTAAATATATTAAGACAACAGCAGTGATAGCCTAGTGGATAAAGAATCGGCCTAGTGACCAACAGGTCCCCGGTCGAATCCTGGCATGTATCACTAAATTCGTATTTTCGGGTTTATGTACATATATGTAATTATCTCTTGCTTGCCGGTGGAGAAAAACATCGTTAGGAAACCCGCACGTCCTAGAAATTATATTTCGAAAGACGTGTGACCTAAGAACGATATGTTTTCCCTCTGGGTTGTGTACCTAGGTCTGTCGGCAGACGCCCTATGTAAAAATTCCTATCTTCGTCAAATCGTTAGGCTTAGGTAGCGAACCCCGCCTATCCTAATGGATTACGAAACGGGATAACGCTAAGAAAAAAATTAAATAAATTAAGAAATTTATCTCAAACGACACACAACACGAGGACTGCTAATATAACTTGTATGAGTTACGAGCTAATGTGCCTTACGCGTAAAACAAAAGACAGTTCATAGAAATGTACCGCGTAATGAGTCTGTTCTCGTGCGCCGCAAGTACGAATCGAAGATTTCAAGAATTTCGTCTAACATGAGTGCTCTCGGTAGCACTCGTGTTTGACGAAATTCGCCGGCCGGCATGGGCGGCGACGGCGGCCATGATGGATGACCTCTCGTTATCATGGTATACTCGTAGTTTCGCTGTATCTGTGACGCGTAAATTATCGTTTGTTTATATTAATTGTTTTTTATTTTTGTTTCGGTTCTATTCTATACTGTGTGTACAGTGTGTTGTGTGAGTGAAAATGAGCATAAACATTGATTATATTAAAGACAATAACAAAACTTTTCAAAATAAAGTTGATATAAAATTAGATTAGATAAAAATAGAATTTTTAAATTTAAAACAAGTGTGCAAATCGAAAAATAAAGCATTTACGCGAAGTTTTAAAAGTGAAATGTATAATAGAAAGAAATGGTTGTGTGGATGTGAGCGTCTTAATGCATTCTTTTGTTTTCCTTGCATTATTTTTGGCGGAGAATCGATTTGGACAGAAACTGGAATCAAGGATTTGACGCATTTGAGTGTAAAAATAAAAAAAACATGATTCTTCGCAAGTACACCTACAAAATGTAATGAGTTTGTCTGTGTTAGGTCGACATTCGTAATCAGCTAGATTCTGTCTAAGAAGCAATTATCTAATGTCGACATTCGTAATCAGCTAGATTCTGTGTAAGAAGCAATTATCTAATGTCGACATTAGATAATTGCTTCTTACACAGAATCTAGCTGATTACGAATGTCGACCTAAACGAACGAAACGAACAAGTTGATAAAAACAGGTATATTTATTTCGATAAGACGTGAGTCTTATCGATTGTGTCAAGTTTTGTGGTGCATTTGAGTTAGCTTTGCGAGGTCACGATGAAACAATTGAGTCTAGTAAAGCTGGGCTGTTTTGTGGATTAATAGACTTTGTATCAGGGTTGGATATAGTCATGAAGGAGCATCTCACATCGTGTACAGTCTTCGAAGGTCGTCAAAAACTAATCACAACGATATTTTGGACTCAATTTTATGTGTATACCACAAAGAATGCGCGGATATTATAAAAAAATGTGAATACGTAGCAGTTCAAGCTGATGAAACTACCGGTGTATCGACCACTATGCAGATGGTAATGATTTTAAGATACCAAGAAAACGGACAGGTTCACGAACGGTTTTGGAAATATCTTACGCCGCATTCCCATGCTGCTGAAGGACTTAGTTCTGTTATTATAACAGAATTACGGGCACTTCAAATAACTCCGCAACAATTAACAGCACAATGTTTCGAAGGCGCCTCTGTAATGAGCGGGATGTTGGTGGAGTACAGTTTATCCAAATGCTTCCTTCGATCATTGTTACGCCCACCAACTAAATTTAATAATAGAAAAAAGTGTAAGTGAAAACAAAACCGTACAGATTTTTTTGCTAACCTTCAAGCATTTCCAAAGTTTTTTTCACGATCACTGAAGCATACAGAGATTTTGAAAACTATTGTATCAAAGAAGATTCCAGCTGCTCCGCAAACTCAGACGAGCTCGGCGGCGCAGTGGTGGAACGCGCTGTTACCCTACTTTGACACCAACGCTCGTGGGTTCGATTCCCAAACAGTACAAACATTTGTGTGCATAAACATGTCTGTTTGTCTTAGTCTGGGTATTTTCTATGTATAATAAGTATGTATTTACAAAAAAAAATGTATTTACGTATGTTTATCAGTTGTCAAGTATCCATAATACAAGCTTTGCTTACTTTGGGGCTAGATGGCGCTGTGTAATTTGTCCGACAATAAAAAAAAAAAAAAACGAGATGGAACTTTAATTCGCGGACGGTTCACTCAGTACATAGCTACAAGGAGCCTTTAAAAGAAAGCATGACCACCATTATAGAAACGGAACTATAAATCAGGCTGATATGCTTCTCCCCCGAGGATGGCCCGATCGCTGGACTCCAGAGGAGAGGTGGAGGGCGCTCCGCCGCCCGTCACCGACCAGGAGATGGAGGCGGTCATTGACCGCCTCCGAAGCAAGATGAGGGCGCCGGGTCCGGACGGGGTGCACGGAAGGGTGCTCGCCCTAGCCCTTGTGCACCTCGGAGACGGGTTCCGGGAGCTCCTTGACTGCTGCTTGCGGTCGGGGTGCTGCCCGGGACCCTTCAGGGTGGGCCGGCTCGTCCTTCTGTTAAAGGGAGACCGGCCCCCGGACTCGGGGTCGGCGGTTCGACCAGTCGTTCTGCTGAACGAGGCGGGCAAAGCCCTGGAAAGAGTTGTCGCCTCCCGCCTCGCTCAGCATTTGGAGGATGGCCCGGGACCGGGCCTCTCGGATGCCCAGTTCGGGTTCCGGGCCAGACGGTCGACCGTCGACGCCATAAGGCGCCTAAGGTCGGTGACGGAGGATGCGGAGCGCGAGGGAGACGTGGTGGTGGCGGTGTCGCTGGACATCGCCAATGCCTTCAACAGCCTCCCCCACAGTACCATCCTGGAGGCCCTCAAATACTTTGAGGTGCCTCCGTACTTGGGGAGACTGTTGAAGGCATACTTGGAGGACAGGGAGGTGCGCTACGAGGACGCGAGGGGTCAGATGGTCAGAAGACGCGTCGTGTGCGGTGTCCCACAGGGGTCCGTTCTGGGCCCCGTCCTGTGGGACCTCGCATACGACTGGGTCCTGCGGGGCCGTCTCCTCCCCGGGATGAGTGTCATCTGCTATGCAGATGACACCCTTGTCACGTCCCGGGGTAAGACCTTTGTGGAGGCGGCGCGGCTGGCCGAAGTCGGAGTAGGACTGGTGGTCAGCCGCATAGAGAGGCTTGAGCTTCGGGTCCGATTGGAGAAAACCGAGGCCCTCCTCTTCCGCGGGACCGGTAGGCGGGGGCCCCCCTCGGGAGCGCACCTCCAAATAGGAGGAGGGAGGATAAGGGTGAGTGCCCAGATGAGGTACCTGGGCCTCACCCTTGACGGAAGATGGACCTTCGGTCCCCACTTCGAGCGGTTAGGACCGAAGGTCATCAGAGCTGCGGCGGCGCTGGGTCGCCTCCTGCCCAATGTGGGCGGACCCAGCGCCGCGTGCAGGCGGCTGTACTCCGGCATCTGCCGGAGTATGGCCACGTACGGTGCCCCCATATGGGCGGACGCTCTCTGCGCTCGGAACAGGGCTCAGCTGCGCAGACCGCAGCGGGTCATAGCACAGAGGGCGATAAGGGGGTACCGGACGGTAGCGTGGACGGCCGCGACCGCCCTTGCTGGCGACCCGCCCTGGGAGTTGGTGTCGGAGGTGCTCGCCGAAGTGCATAGCTTCGTCGCTAGTAGGAGGGCACTCGGCGAGCGCCCCACGTTGGAGAAAGTGGGGCGGTGTCGCCAGCGAGGGCATTCAGAGATGATGCGGAGGTGGGGGGAGGACCTGACGCAGCCGCGGTATGGAGTGCGCGTTGCGGATGAGCTGCGCCCGGTCCTGGAGGCGTGGATGCGCCGCAGGCGCAAACCCCTCACCTCGGACCTCTCGCTCGCGAGCGTGGTCCGCTCCATGCTCGGGAGTGACAGTGCCTGGCAGGCGATGGCCTCCTTCTGTGAGACGGTCATGTCCCAGAAGGAGGCCTCGGAGCGGGACAGGGAGGATGATCCCGAGGCTGTCCCGCTCCGGACCGCGCCGGAGACGGCGGACGGGAGTGCGGCGTAGGCGCTTCGCGCACCTATTGCCGCCTCCCTAACTTGTGGGACCAGGGGTCAGGATGGGAACCTGGCCCCATAATGGTCCCGCCGCCGGAGGGGCTGTCCCAATTTGCCGGGACGGCTCTAGATTGAAGAAGTCCGGCCCCATCTGAGGGGCTGGCCAGTCGCAGTGGTGTCCTGTTGCTGACAGATCCGGGGCACCACACCAACGCGACCGATGGCATTTCGCGGGGTCGTTTAGGGGTATACCGTCGGACAGCCGACGGGGAGTCCCACACTACCACCGGAGACCACCCAGGCACCGGTGGTGTGCGTAACGCATTTTTCCCCGCGTCATCAAAAAAAAAAACAAAAAAAAAAAAGGCTGATATGCTTCAAAGATATTTGAACGACAGTACTTTTTTATATTGGCTTGATTTTTTTCAATCTATTCTGCCACATAGTGAAATTTCATTCAAACAAAAAAATGCAAAAAATCGGCCAAGTGCGAGTCGGACTCGCGAAGGGTTCTGTACCATTATCTATAAAAACAGCAAAAAAAAATCACGTTTGTTTTATGGGAGCCCCCCTTAAATATTTGTTTTATTTTCATTAAATTGTTTATTCTTAAAGTGAATATATAACTAAATATTCTGTGAATATTTCAAGCGTCTACCTGTTGCCGTTATCAATATCAAGCAAAAATTAGCAAAAAAAAAATCGCCCAAGTGCGAGTCGGACTCGCGCACGAAGGGTTCCGTACCATTATCTATAAAAACAGCAAAAAAAAAAATCACGTTTGTTGTATAGGAGCCCCCTTAAATATTTATTTTATTTTATTTTTTAGTATTTGTTGTAATAGCGGCAACAAAAATACATCATCTGTGAAAATTTCAACTGTCTAACTATCACGGTTCAAGAGATACAGCCTGGTGACAGACGGACGGACGGGCGGACGGACAGCGGAGCCTCAGTAATAGGGTTCCGTTTTACCCTTTGGGTACGAAACCCTTTTAGGGTTAATATTTCAAGCGTCTACCTGTTGCCGTTATCAATATCAAGCAAAAATTAGCAAAAAAAAAATCGCGCAAGTGCGAGTCGGACTCGCGCACTAAGGGTTCCGTACCATTATCTATAAAAACAGCAAAAAAAAAAATAACGTTTGTTCTATGGGAGCCCCCTTAAATATTTATTTTATTCTATTTTTTAGTATTTGTTGTTATAGCGGCAACAGAAATACATGATCTGTGAAAATTTCAACTGTCTGACTATCACGGTTCAAGAGATACAGCCTGGTGACAGACGGACGGACGGACAGCGGAGCCTCAGTAATAGGGTTCCGTTTTCGGAACCCTAAAAATCACTCCAATTTCCGATCCAATTAGAAAAAAAAAACATATGGGAAAACGTATGGCCGGCCACTCTGCAGTGCAGAGTCTGCACTGCACTCCCATCAACAGAAAAAGTAACAGCACTCGTCGCTAGAGGTCGTACAGGGTTCCATATATTTTTAAAAAATTTAAAAATTAAAAATAAAATATTTAAATATTTTTTAAATTTAAAAAATATCAGATCTGCCTACACAGCTTGCTGTTATTTACTAGTTATGATTATTTTTAACATTCAGTAAGACTATAAACAAATAATACTGAAGATCAATAATTTCTTCCCAGTTCGGCCACAGACTTCAACCATAAACAAAAGTATTTTTGACGTTCTGTAAGACTATAGATAAATAATGTTACTTTAAATAATGATTATTTTTGACATTCAGTAAAACTATAGACAAATAATATTAAGCTCTTCTCAATTTGACAACAGACATTAATCATATCTTAGAGTCGGCAACGCAAACGTGACACCCCTGGCGTTGCAAATGTCCATAGCCTACGATAATACCTCTCAAGCGTTGGCCGTATGCATGTATGCCTCCCGACGTAGTATAATAAAAAAACTTACATGTACATATTTATGGGAGTCTCAGCAAAAAATAAAAACATGATACTATTCGAAATGGCCACCTTTGGCGTAGATACAGGCCTGTAAGTTAATCGGCCTAGCCACGAATCTAAGCATTGGAAACGCACTGTTTCCATGGCAAATTTAGCCACTGCTTGCTCCAGAGATTTCTTAAGAGACACAATGTCGGCATGTCGTTTCGAGAAGGTCATGTCCTCTAAAACTGACCATAACTTGTAGGCTAATGGGTTCTGATATGGGCTAGACGAGGGCCAGTCTTCGGCTCTTATAAATTCCGAAACTTTGGTATCGAGCCAGACAGGACTCTGCACCTGGGCACAAGACACGAACTACCCGTTCGTGTCTTGTGCCCAGGTGCAGAGTCCTACTGAAAATACCACGGAATATTTTTAATAACTGTATTGCTGAGAGTACGGGCTGCCTGATGGTAAGCAATTACCGTAGCCTGAAAAAAACTCTTCACACCTTTCTTAAAGAACCCCATGCTATATACATAGTCCCTCGGCAGGGTCCCTCATTCCATATCTTAATAGTGCTCGATAGAACAACTCCTCAGAACACAACCCATTATACAATCGATAGAACAGGGAAAGGGAGGCAAATATCTTCTCAAACTCAACAATCAACCAAGGCCTTTATGTACGATAAAAAGCTGGCACTCCATGTGCATAAACCCTCTAGCAGCCCATACGATGGTAACTTCGATGGAAGACTCCAATGCCAAACCCGATCGAACGCCTTTGCCGTATCTAGGCAGCCAGCCAATGTCTCACGTTTACTTTCAATCGTCGAAGCCCAGTGGTGTGTTTATTTATTTATTTTTATTTTATTTTATTATTTTTATGGAAGCGTATAGCTATTGTTACAAAACGAACATCTAAATTTATGAATATAAGCCAATTACAAGCTATCGAGAGCATCTCTTCTCAAATGGTCTCATCATAGACAACCAGTTCGGCTTTCGATCCAAACACTCTTGCCCACAGCAAGTCCACCGCATAATCGAATATATCTCGAGCGGTTTTTATCCTAAACGTGAAAAGACAGTAGCTGTCTTTTTCGACGTTGCCAAGGCTTTTGATAAAGTCTGGCATGGAGGACTTATATACAAGCTTTACAAGCTTCGTACCCCAGACAGACTTGTCCGCTTAGTGGCCTCCTACCTCAAACATCGCTCCTTTCGTTTCAGACACGAAGGGACGCTCTCAACCCCACGCCCACTCAAGGCTGGGGTCCCACAGGGCTTTGTCTTAGCACCCCTGCTGTATATATCATACACTAACGATATTCCCACACCTCCCAAAGGTGTAGAGCTCTCGCTCTTCGCCGACGACACCGCCCTCTATGCAAAGAGCGTGCGAGTCTCAGCTGCGTGAGCCAGACTCCAAACCGGAGCACAATCATCACTAAATGTTTCTATCAGTATCTGTTTTCTTACATATATGCTTATTCTTGCTACATAATTCGTTGAAATACGATGTGGCTCGACAAAAAAAAAGTATTTTTCCTGTATTGGGTACGAGTACATGGAACACTAAAAGTTATAGATCGACGCGAATGGGAATTGGGAACTGTTAAATTAATCTTACTCAACAGAAGGGGGCTGTCAATCAATCCTTTAGCTATATTCATTAATAGCATTGAATCAGCCACTCGCCTTCTAGCACTTAGGGGTAATAGGTGTAAGTGACTGCAACGGCTCAGGTAATAGCAATACGGAATTTTAAACTTAAAATATAAGTAACGAGTAAACCTCCTCTGTATACGTTCGAGTCTGTCTATATATATATGTTATATTGCGGATTCCAGACCTGACAGGCATAATCTAATATACTACGAACATACGTACAATATACTCGTAATATTTTTGTATGTTAGATACACTAGAAGATCACGAGTCGAACGGCCGTGTTGAAAGCCGTATTGATAGTCGCTAAGTGTCCTTGTATGAAATAGTATATTGCTAGTAAGCTATCAAAACAATTTCATATCAACCAACTCTGCCTGCGAACTAGTCTTTCGAATAAATAGATCATAGCAAGAAAAATTTTCTAATTAAATTCGAGACTTTAGAAAGGTCTTGTTTAACCAAATGTACTATAAACGGGCATTTATCGGGCGAAATTTGTACGCACTCGTATGCAATATTGTTTAAAATATCCAATAGTGTTCAACATGTAAATATAGTTACTGTCTATTTATACAATAAAAACCGCGGAATATTCCACTCGCAGTCAGTGAGCAAATCCGTCACAATCACAACCGCGGAAGATACCTCCTCCCGCACCGCATCAAGAGTGAAAAGGATAGTTGATATTTTAATCTCCTTCTAACTAAGAATGTGCGATGAATGTTTTCTGCGGGTGTACTAATGCGTGACGAACTTGCGACGCTACGCCATTCGATTCACTCGATCCTTGCACACCTCACTCGCTTCTTTAACATTCATTGCTCTTTTCATGCACGCTCGCCGGTTACTGACATCACCTTCTGATAGAACACGACCAATTTGGTCATGGTAGGTAACTATTGGCCTTTCTCGGCTCCCACACCCTTTCACTTTTGCGTTGTATATCTGCTTCGTCATACTATCATCCTGCATTCTTTCTACATGTCGGAACATGTCTCTTCTTATTCATTAAGTTATTATTGAAGATAAGAAGATTATTTATTGAATCCCTAATGAGAAAAAATCTTTTAAATTACATTTACCGACTCGGCACTTAAAGCTCGGCCAAGTACTAGTACTGTAAAAGGTGTCGCGTACGATGAGTACCGAGTAATAACCGAGTACTCGGCGCATCTCTACAAAATACCATCAGCGAATATCACATAGTCCTGAAAATTGCAGTCGCGACTAGTTCCAAAACTGCAACAATCCTGCCAACACCGCGTAATGCGGGTCAAACTTACGCAAGCGCAGCTTGTCCCTAGAGAGTACCCAGGTAAAGAGCCCCAGACCTGCATACAGCTCCGCTGTAAGACCGGAACTCGTTTGTATAATCCTTGCTGCTACCAGTTTCACGCGCATACTGTATTTAATATTTTACAAAACATTCTCGTAAGCTTCTTGTTACAAATTGAGTCTTGACAAGCTTGGTGGCGCACACAGAACAAACATTTGTGTGCATGAACTGTTTGTCTTGGTCTAGAGGTTTTTAAGAGAGGTAGGGTGCATTAAAGCAGCCAGTCTGGGAAAGTACTCGCGCCTCGCAGACCACCGCCAACCGCAGTCAAATAACGACTCTCTGGAGGGTTGTTGTGTTCCTGCGTATGAGTGAGGTCATCAGTAAGCTCCCAAGGAGTTGCTGAGTTAGCAGCAGAGGTTGGATCTCGCGAGCGATACTTAATATATTACAAGCGTTTATAGGCTACGGTAACCGCTTTACATCAAGTGAGCCGTATGCTTATATAGGTACCTCCCGATGTTATATAAAAATAACTGGTAATAAGTAAAATAACCGTCGATGCAAAAATGGGAGGTTTCGGTGAGGCCCACTGGGAGGTGCTCGCTATTATCTTTGCAGTTAAGTATTATTAGTAAGCCACTGGCGTCTGCCACCTAACACAGCAGCAAGCTGTCTGCAGCGATGCGCAATTCTTTTATTATGGAAGCTCGGTGGCGCAGTAGTTTGTAACGCTGCTTTGACATCAACGCATGTGGACTCGATTCCCACACACAAACATTTGTGTGCATGCACATGTCTGTTGTTAATATGATTTTCAATAAAATAAAAGCATAAAATACTAATCGGCCTTGTTACAGTGGGAATGACGTCACACCTAAGGGAACATCGCCGTGTTGTTTTATCTTTTGTTGTGATTACGCGTTTCAATTAACTTTTGCATCAATTAATTAATTGATGACGACAATTTTTGACGAGCTTTGTCGTGAATGACGCGACTTTGACACCAACGCACGTGGGTTCCACCAGAAAACCATACTATTTTTTTTAAGTATTTACACTTTTTAAGAAAATATTCCATATAACTCCACAAGGCAAGCATTAACGTGCAAATTTACATAGCTACATATCTACGAAACACCTCTACATCATTAAATTAGCATCTAATGTCAGTTGTTTATTTGAAGCTAATAGCCACCATGTCAGTTGTCATGACAATAAATTGCTTATTATCATTCACTTAAGTATTTTATCTCAAACAATGATTTCGAGTTACACAAAAATAAATTGGCGAATTAATAACTACATCTGACGGGTTACGCCGTGCGAGCTTCAGCCACTTATCTCTGTTTTCTTGTTTGATAAACAGTTTGTTAGCTAGTATTGTCTTAGGTTTTCACGATTGTTACACATTAAATTAAAGAATTTTTAATACGATACGATGCGATACTTCCGTTAAAAATTGTTTAATTCAGTTTGTTAGCTGTTGATATTTATATATGTTTGCACAATGGGACCGCACACCATTTGTATGTATGTATGTATATCGTCACGCCAGGCCAGAGAGGACCGAGCGCCATAAGTGGCGGTCCTTATACATTTCACTCGCTTCTTTAACATTCATAGCTCTTTTCATGCACGCTCACCGCTTGCTAAGGCTCCTGACTTCTGATAAAACACGACCAATTTGGTCATGGTAGGGTAGTTAGTTAACACCATTTGTATACATTGGTATTCATTTTTAAATGTATAATATTTTGTTCACTTTCTACCTTACGCATAGAAATTACTCTGTGGGCATAGACAAAGTGCAATATTTACTTAGACGTGATGTCACAAGAAGACGCCATTATACTTACGAGCGTTTTCACGCTTATATCAAAATAGATAGAAATATTGTATAATAATGCAAAAATTTACGTTAAAACATTATTTATTGTTGAAATAATGTGTTTTTCTGAAATAGTAGACATGTACCTACAACATAGAAGGGGAATTCAAAATCTGTCATCATGCCTATTCTAATGGATTAGCGAAACGAGATAACGCGAAGAATAAAAAGAAAAAAAATAAAAAGGTGTGTCATCTTAACAAGTACTTTATCATAAATTTAACAAAAGTATCGAGTATCTCGGACGAGGACACATATCCTACACACACCTGCGAGTGAGTTGACCGCACCTCAACTCACCTTCACTTGCGCTATAAAGCGTCTGTTGCTACGTTTATCACTGCTTACGTACTAAGTACGTGAAACAAGTGATTCATCACGTCAGCTACGAAATGCTACTATAACAACTCTACTACGAGAGTTGCGTCTACGCTTTGGTTACGGTGTTTGCTACGATACACATCGCAATAATCACATTAAAAATAAACCTTACTAATAAACTTTTTTACTGCGCATGAAAGTCCCCTCACTCAACAAGACGTAGAGCGTTTTAACGCCTAAATACAACGATTCCAGCCTTCCGACCAATGGCAGGATATTTTAACCAATAACAGATAGTTATTGATTCGGTAATAACCAATAAGAGCTGTGCGTTCTGTTTTACCTCCCAACCCGTAAGGGTGATTTTATTTACAATACAAAATCCTCGTCATTGGGTTATCATAGGTTAATTCCGTCATGATCATAATACTTTATTTCTAGCAGAAGAAGAAACCAGAATCAATGTAAGGATTACACGGTTGGTAATGAAGTGTTGGAACAAGTGCTGATGTGGAAAGACCTGGTCCCAGCGGTTACTTGTGGAAGCGAGAGCTGGGTATAGCAGAGCGGTCAAAATGCCAGCGTTGGGCGAAATTTGTAGCCTAACGCTTGTAGATCGTGATCACAATGATGATGTTAGAAATACAGTTGGTCTGTAAAACAGTGCTAGTATTAAAATAAGAAGAGGCATGTCTTGATAATGTTTTTTGTAATTGTGACCATATAAATAAAACAATAATTAGCAGCTTGCCCTCAGATCATTGCGGTCAGTTGGTAGTTTATCAAGGTTCACATAATGCAGATTTGAGAAATCATCTCTTGTACAGACCAATGACCAGAAACAGACTTATTAGATACAATAATATATTGGAGGACAGGTTGCAATTGTTGGATTACACTGTAGATGATCCAGATTTTCTTTATACCAATCTGTTTCATGCTATATCCAGTGAATATCAAAAAATATTTAAACAAAAAAATTGATATTACTCAGAGAGTTGAATGATTGGGCAACTTCAGGTATTTTGCGAAGTAGAAACAAAATGTTTGATTTGTATGCAGAAAAGTGTTACAGATTTGACCCAGACTTTGTCAATTATGTCAAGAACTAT
This sequence comes from Pyralis farinalis, assembly GCA_947507595.1. Classification (NCBI taxonomy): domain Eukaryota; kingdom Metazoa; phylum Arthropoda; class Insecta; order Lepidoptera; family Pyralidae; genus Pyralis; species Pyralis farinalis. Next base: position 7,664,117 of record OX382258.1, on the reverse strand, counting down.
TCCAAAATATTTAAAAATGTTTGCAGAGAAGCAAAGTCTATGTATATTATAAACAAAATTAAGCAATCATCAAATAAAATTAAGGCTGTATGGGATATTGTTAGTAAAGAAACAGGTAAATATAAGCCACAGGATAATGAGTGTTCTATAAATTATGACAATCGAAATATTACAGACGTTAAACAAATAGCAGATCTATTTCAAGACTACTTCATCAATATCCCTTACCTTACCACTAACTCCCTTAATTCATCTCCAGATGGTGCTGCTGAGTTATTAAAAGAAAATGTACAACCTAGTGTGGAACTTTTTCAGTTTACACATATCGAACCCACTAAAATTATTAAAACTTTTAAACAGTTGAAAATTAAAAACTCGGAGGATCACTGGGGAATGTCCATTAAAGTTTTTTATTGTATTATAGAGGCAATAGCTCCACACTCGTCACATATTTTTAATATATGTATAGATATGGGTGTGTTCCCAGACTTGATGAAATTCTGTAAACTTATTCCTTTATTCAAGTCAGGGGAAAAGAGTGAGCTGGGGAATTACAGACCCATATCTATACTACCAGTTTTGAGTAAAATATTCGAAAGGATAATGCTTGATCAATTGCAACTCTTTTTTAGACCAATGAAATTTTTCATGATGCACAATACGGATTTACAGCTGGTAAATCTACTACGGATGCAGGAGTGGCATTGGTTAGGCATATCCTTAACGCATGGGAGAGATCACAGGATGCTATTGGGGTTTTCTTTGATCTCTCTAAAGCTTTTGATTGTGTAGATCATCAGACATTGTTACTCAAACTGAACTATTATGGAGTTAGAGGTAAAGCCCAGAAGTTGATTGCATCTTATTTAAATAACAGAGTGCAGACAGTTGACATAAATGGGGTTAAATCTGAAGGCAATAATGTTAATATCGGGGTGCCCCAGGGTTCTATTTTGGGCCCATATTTATTTTTAGTATATGCAAATGATCTGCCCTACATTGTGCAGAAAATGGCGGATATAGTACTATTTGCTGATGATACCTCTCTTATTTTTAATGTGACCCGCCGTTGTGAAAATATGGACAAGGTAAATGGTGTTGTGTCTGCTATTTTAAACTGGTTCACATGTAATAATCTGTTGCTAAACTCAGCAAAAACCAAATGCATCAAATTTAGTCTTCCAAATGTGAGTTCTGCCAATACAGAAGTTCTCATTGGGAATAATAAATTAGAATTTGTTAATAACACTGTGTTTCTTGGAATTACAGTAGACTCCAAATTACAATGGGGCCCCCACATAAATAAACTAGCCGGTAAGCTCAGCTCTGCTGCATATGCAGTTAGGAGAATCAGGCAATTGACGGATGTGGCTACTGCGCGCTTAGTCTATTTCAGCTAATTTCACAGCATTATGTCGTATGGTATACTGTTGTGGGGAACGGCGGCTGACATTGAGACAATTTTTATCTTACAAAAAAGAGCCATTCGCTCTATTTATAACATGGGCTCCAGAGAATCCCTCAGGGAATTGTTCAAAGAAATAAATATCCTCACTATTACTTCTCAATATATTTATGAAAACATAATGTATGCCCGTAAAATTTAAAGTCGTTTGTAAATTTCAGTGAAAAACTTAGAAGTAGAAATAAGTTGTGTATGCTGGTACATCGGCTTGCTAGGACTGGTAGATCTTTTCTTGTAAATTGTATTCGATTTTATAATAAATTGCCTGAAACAGTTCTGTCCTATCCTGACAATGTATTCAAAAAACACATTAAAAATACTCTCTGTAGAAGGGCTTATTATAGAATTGATGAATATTTAACTGACAAAGATGTCTGGAAATAATTCAGCACAGACTATCTGTCCTTAATAATCTTTAATTTTACGATTTGATATCATTATTGTACCAATATGCTTATGTAATTTTATTTTGTAATACATAATTGTCAATTTTAAAAGAGACCTATATTGGCAAGTTTCTTTCGGCATTTCTTCTTCGCCAATGGTCACTCCCGAAATGCTAGTACATTGAAAAAAAAGGAAAAAAAAGTTAAATAAGAGAATTAAACAAGTTACAATAAGATTATATTTAAAAAAAAAAATGTAAGACGTGTCTAAGTGCCCGCGAGGGCCCAATGGCAAATAAAGAATTTTTATCTTATCTTTATCATGCTCTGTTGCTTCGAACATGTAGAAACACAATACAATACTAAACTCTTTATTGCACCAATAAAATAAACAAATTAAGAAATAATGCAAGAAGGATGAATTACTAAACAGACATACACCGCAAAAGAGAATGATGTAGAAGCCGTGGTTTTATCAGGTGATGTCAGGAGCCCTAGAAACCGGCGAGCGTGCATGAGAAGAGCTATGAATGTTAAAGAACGTGAGGTGTGTAAGGACCGAATCATGTGGCGCTCGGTTTGCTCTACCTACGCCCGCAAGGGATTTAGCGTGAAGTTATACATTATATATATCGTCGCCTCATAAAAAATAGTTCTTATCACCACCTATGCAAATACGAGCTTATCTCTACATCAAAGAGATCGCTTCCAGCCAACCTGTGCTGTGGTACATTTTGAAAAGTATACCGGATAGGAAAAGTACTATACACCAGAGATATATATTCTTATTTAGTTACTAGTTATGGATAGTAACAGCTTAATCACAAGCAATTACTACGGCCTATTTGTTTTCCACGTGGTATAAAAAATAGAAAATATCAACGTAACAATGTTACATTGTATAGATTAATATATGTTTATATGAATATTTCATTATAAACCGATATTAAGATCTAAATTATTAAAACTAACAAAGTTTAGTTATATATACGTACGTATACGCAACTAGTAACTAAATAAGAAAATACACATATATAATTAAATACTAATTATTTAATTATTTACAATTGATACATAAATTTACAGCAACAATGTCAAAACATTTATGAGCTAGTTGACTTACTGACTACTTACCTAAATGATGCTAACATCAGAAACACAGAGACACTGTCAAGAGCCACGTCGGCATCCAGACAATATTCATATATGTTATTTATGATAGTAGCCTACCCTTACAGTGGGCGCTCGACCGCTCTGCCACTGTGCTCACGAGTAACCGCGGACGACGACATAACGACATTTCACTAATAGGCACTCTTAATGAGATACATTCTAAAGCACGTCGATTGTCTACTATATTTTTGAAGTAAAACTTTTTTACGCATGGGGATTACTCCCCAAGTCAAGCATGCGTAAAAAAGTTCAACTTACTCTGGTGAATGCATGACGAGAGCGTTACGATGTGGTCGGGCGAGGCGAACGGAAGTTGAGAGGGAGATATAAATTTGTAAAGATAGAGAGAGAGTTACGTTTCGTATATTACTGCAGGGGCAAGAGAAAGAGGTGCCAGCACACATTTTCTTTCTCTCTTTCTCTTATAGCCAGTTTACGTTTCCTATATCTAAGACACAATGCAGGCCTATTGTCTGCAAGTTTTACTTCAGTCGTGTGGTCTAAAGCACACTCGTTTTTTTAATAACTAAGGATTCCATTCCTACCATGCCCAGAACAAAAAAGGACAGACATAGGAATGGATAGTATCCGTACAGCTTCTTGTAAACATTTCGAGCTAATATTTTCTGTATTTTCTCAATAAGATATTATTAATATTACTTACAGAACATTAAGATAGATAAAATTAACATGCGTTAGGACAAACCTGTCCGTCCGGTTTTGAATGACTTTTGTACTCTAGTAACATTACAATACTCTGGACATTGATTGCGTCATCTTTTAAAACATTTCAAAATATAGAATGTATATGTGTATATATATATATATATATATGTATCTCTCTTGCGGGGTAGGCAGAGTACCGAGCGCCATAAGACGCGGTTCTCACACACTTCACTCTCTACTTTAATATTCGTAGCCCTTTCCACGCATGCTCGCCGGATCCTACGGCTCCGAACATCACCTTCTGATAAAACACGAGCAATTTGACCAGTCTTGGTCTTCCTCGGCTCCTACATCCTTCCACTCACGCATTGTAAGTCTGTTTCGTCATTATTTCATCCTGCTTTCTTTCTAAATGTCCGAACCAACGGAGCATGCCTTTTAACTTAACACCCACTTTCTCTTTCAGACCAAATCTATGTATAATGTAGAAATTACTGTTTAATTCAGATTTATACATAAGGACTCTAGTGCACGGGTTCCCAAAGTGTGCACCGTAGAGAGTATAGAGAGGCGCCCGTAAGACGCTCTTGTTTTTTGTCTGCTTGGAAACGTAATTTAGGCATTCGTGCCTACAAAATAAACAATTTAAATCGAATCAAACAAGCAAAATACACGCGGCTCTAAGATCTGGTGGAGCTTGAGCATGGAAAGTACGCAAGCTCCACCAGAATTCCTTTCCCAAGAAGAAGAGAGTCTTATTGAACTCTCTTGCGACAGCAGCCTAAAACGACGTGTTCCGATTTGGTTCTGAATAATTAAACCTTATCCTTTGAAAAATATATGGAGATCACCAAGCTCACGCGTTACATTGATTAAGTTATCAATGTAACGGGGTAACCCCCGTTATGTACGAAATTGCCGTTTCATAGTAATAGATACTTTGAATTGACATTGAGCATTCATGTTGGGAGATTTTCGAATTAAATTTTTTACAAACGATAGCTGAGGTTTTTCTTTTAAATTTCAATTGTTTTTATTATTCAGCTTAGACGGGAAAGATGGATACTTCAAAAATCTGAGTAATTTTTGAATACGAGTTCCGTCTCGGAACCAAACGCAGAAACGGCTCGCAATATCAATGCTGCGTTTGGAGAGGAGACTGCTAATGAAAGCACCGTGCGTTTTTGGTTTACACGCTTTCGTAATGGAAACTTCGACCGGTGAATAACACACACACAGGTGAGTTAGAGTCAGAGTCAAACTAGCTAGGAATTAGCGCAATGATAGCGTTACCTTACTTACAATATTGGCTCATTTGCATCAAATCAATAAGATAAAAAAAATATGAAAAATGGGTGCCTCATGATTTGACAGATGCAAAAAGAAACGCGTGTGGAAACTTGTGTTGCCTTGTTGAATCGGTACAGAATTGAAGGAATATTGGATCGAATTGTGATATGTGACGAAAAGTGTATTCTTTACGATAACCGTAAGCGGAAAATGCCATGGCTGATACCAGGTCAAACGCCGCAATAGTGCCCTAAAGCAAAGCTTACCAATAAAAAGGTAATGGCAACTGTTTGGTGATTTCTTCATGGCGTTATTCACTATAGCTTTCTAAGGTCTGGTCAAGCAATAACAGCTGATGTTTACTGTGCCGAATTTCGAACAATGATTGCGAAATTGGCAGTGAAACAGCCCCAACTCGTGAATCTATCTTCACCATTATTGCTCCATGATAACGCAAGAGCTCACACTGCACGAGAAACCGTTGTAAATCTACAGAAGCTGCAATTAGTTATACGTCATCCTCCGTACTCGCCAGACCTTGCTTTAACAGACTACTATTTTTTTTTTCGTGATTTGAACAATTTTCTACGTTAATTTTCCTTTCAGGAGGTACTACAAAATGCTTTTATACAATTTGTTGAATCTATATTTTCTAGAGAATTTTAGAGCTCTATCGCAAAGGCATAAACAAACTTCCGATTAGAAGGCAGCAATGTATAGATAATGAGGGTAAATATTTTGATCAAATAAATATGTTACATCTTAGAAAAAACGAGTTTTAATTTTTCAGTACAAATCGACAATTTAATACTTTAACCTCTAATATTATTATGGGCTTTGAAGACGCGAAATCACTACATGTTACTTTAATAAATCCAAGCATCTTTGAAGATCGAGTGACTATTTGGTCTATATGAGGTAAAAAGAAAGCTTACTGTCCATTTAAACCCCGAGATCGCGAATTTCACTGATCTCTTGGAGCTGAGTGATATTTCCTAAGATGATCGGATGGAATTTTTTTTCTTGTAAATTAATATGATAGCAATTATTCGCGTTCAGGACCATATTGTTATGAACACACCAAGACTGAACTGATTCTAGATCATGTTGTAGCAGCACCGAGTCATCATGGCTAGTTATGCATTTGTATATTTTAAGGTCATGACTTAATAAGGAACACTTGCTATGTTTAATATATCCGACAATATCATCAACAACAATTACGAATAAAATCGGACCCAAATGAGAACCTTGCGGGACTCCCGATAAATGTCAGACTCGTAACCCTTGGCTACCACCTTCAACATTGTTTGCGAAATATATGACTGGAACCAGTGAAGGAATAAACCATGTACACTTATCGATGATAATGGAGCAGTATGTAATGATCGACTTTATCGAAGGCACTGGAGAAATCAGTATACACTGCGTCAACCTGTACCCGGCTATGTCTGTCGTATATATGCCTGGCTATGTCCTCAACCTAGGAAATAAGGTTATCAACTGTCGACTTGTCTCGACTGAAGCCCTGTTATACTGGCGCTAAGGTTATATTAGCGTGTGCCGTTAAAACAGGACAGACTAGTGATTCAAATAACTTTGAAAACACCGAGAGTATTGATATTGCGCGATAATTGCCAATATTAGTCTGATTACCCTTTATAGAATTGGTGTAACGTTAGCAAGTTTCCATCTAACGGGGAACACTGACGACAAGAACGATAGGTTAAAAATAGTACAAGAGCCAATGAAAGCCATTTTGCCCATCTCTTAACAAAGAGAGATGGAATGCCGTCAGGTTGGAATGCCCCTTGTTGGATCCAATTTCATTATTGCTGTAGCAACCTCCCTTTCTGTCAAATGAACATTGCTTAAAACATTTTGTGGTAATTGACAATCGCTAGTAATTACATCATTGGAAGAGAGTGAAGGTTCCGTAAATGTTGATGAGAAATGGGACGCAAATAAATTACAAATATCAGCACCCGTTGATGCCGTTTAAGTTCGTAAGGAAAGAAGGCAGTGAATTTCCCGAGGATGATTTCGATTTCACAAATGATTGCTTGTGATATTACGCTCTATATTATAAACAAAACGGAGTATTCTAGTTCATCTCGCGGGTTTTTGTATCTTTTGTATCGTTGGCGTATTTTTCTTTTTCTTTCAGTAATCTAATAAGTGATCTTGAGAACCATATTGGATAATTAGTGTTACGTTTCTTTTTTTCTTTTCTGATTCTAAAATTATTGACCGTATTATTGGCATTTGAACAATCCCTAAACTCAGAATGCCAGTCAATTTTGCCTAGTTTATTATTAATTAAATAGTCCGCCTTTCTAAAATCACGCATAGCATAACATAGAATTTTTAACATAGACGGTTTATCAAACGAAAGAGTCAGTACAAAAGGTGGGTGGTAACCGTCAACTTTAGAAATAGGATACAGATATTTGTCAATAGTTACTCCTGGAAAATCACACAGAACTAGATCTAGAATCTTATAATCACATTTTTTTACATAATGTCAATCAGTGAATAGCCAATATTATTGTTAGTTATGTGGGCACAAATCATAAGAATCACCAAGTGACGCATCGCTGCGCCACTCTAGTTGAAATCTCCCAATATAATCAGCCCGTCTGGAGAAGTACATCCACCTCACAGAAAACTGCAGCCAGATAACAACTCCCTAGAGGGTTGGGGTTTCCTGCGCGTGAATGAGATCACCAGTAAGCTCCTAAGGAGTTGCTGTGTTAGCAGCAGAGGAGGCATCGTGCGAATGTTACTTAATGTATTACAAGCGTTCATAGCGTTCGTAACCGCTTTACATCAGGTGGGCCGTATGCTTGTATGCCTTCCAACGTTGTATATAAAAATATACTGTGGTGGCATCTTTAAAAATAATCTAAGCGTACGCTCTATCTAGCTATCACTTACTACTCTTACTATTTTCTTTATACTTCGACGGATATCAAACAAGTTTACGATTCGTCTGATGTAAAGCGGTTACCGTAGCCTATGAACGCTAGCAACAAAAATATTGTCGCTAACGCGTTACCACGCCCGCTGTCAACACAGCAACCTACTATCTTCGAGTGACCTCACTCACTCGCAGGTCCACAATAACCCTCCAGAGAGCTGTTATTTGGCTGCCGTTTTCTGTGAGGTGGAGGTACTTTCCCAGACGCGCTTCGATACGCCCTACCTCTCTTAAACATTGATGGACAGTGACACTGCGGCGTGCGCCATTAAAAAGTAGAATCACGCCATTCGCAGTCGTATGATTATTCGTGTCCGGTCTAAAAAAGGCGCCATTCCGCTGTATCTACGTGCTACTTGGAAATGAGTGTGTTTATTTTAGTTTCGACAATGAACCGTATGGTACGACGGATATGTGTTTCGAGCAAACATAATGTTACTACGGTAAGGTAAATAATATATATTACGGTGGCATACAAGACTATCTATAACTTCGCGCCATATCCCTTGCGGGGTAGGCAGAGAGAACCGAGCACATGACTCAATCCTTACAAACCTCACTCGCTTCTTTGACAGTCACTGCTTGTCTTATGCAAGTACCTCTTACTTCGACAGTCTGGTTAACGTCGTGCCTCTCTCTCGCCAGAGTCTCGTCTGTTGATAAGCAGGGTGCACCGCGTGCAGGTGAGGTTGGCTTTAGTGATGAGCGATTGTTCCAAAAATTAACAATCGAATTATTCGAATGATTTGATTCGTGGCATTCGAAAGATCAATCGTCATCCGAATGAAAAATAATCATTCGAATGACAATTCGATATTCGAATGATTTTAACCTAAATAATTCATTCGTATGAAAATATCGAATGCTTCTTCCTTAGTCAAACACTATTCAACATATTCTAATTTTATGTTTAGTGTTTGTTACCTGTTTTTATTTGCTTACAGACTTATTTTGTAATACGATTTATTTAATTAAAATATATTGCAATGGTAGCAGTTATGCATAAAAGAACTTACAGTTGTGATGCCTAATTAGAGAAACGTTCCATTGATTATATATAACTTTAATTGTGTAATTTCATTTAATTTCAATTTTTTACAGTGCGACAAAAAAAAAGAGTATGATTCAAATTCATGCGAATGACGCAAATTCATTCGAATGTTTTTTTTATTCGAATAATTCGAATGGCTCTTTCCTACAATCGAATAGTTCGAATACATGCCCATTCGAATGATTATTCGAATGAATCATTCATATTCGCCCATCACTAGTTGGCTTTGGCTCTAAAGGTGACATTGAGCCACTAACACCCCGAAACTCGCCCACTCGCTCGCTCTCGGCTCTACATACACAACTGAACTTTGCCCTGCCCACGAGTCGAACTGGCTCATACAAACCGGTTTGTGACGATCGGTCGCGGCCGCCGGTATACAGAATATCGGCAAGCAGCAGCGCCGTATAAATTATATCAAAATACGTCGTAATGTGCCTTGATATAACGTATTATGTCTTACTATACCTTTTTGTCCATATATATTTGTGACGTAATAAAATATACTAGTGGTAGCCCAGTGGTCGGAGTTTGTCCGTAATTCATTAAATTTTTATATTTCACTAGCGGACCCGACAGACGTTGTCCTGTCCCATAATATAAAGTTTCCCAGAACCCGATTGCAGTGCCACCTATTGGGTCCAATTGTGAATCTAAACCATTCTCGAATCGTTGGTGTCAAAGTCGCGTCATTCTCAGTCGTGAATGACGCGACTTTGACACCAACGCTCGTGGGTTCGATTCCCACACAAGGCAAACATTTGCGTGCATGAACATGTCTTCGTATGGATGTTTTAAGAGAGGTAGGGCGCATCAAAGCAGCCCGTCTGGGGAAGTACCTCCACCTCACAGAAAACCGCAGCCAAATAACAACTCCCTAGACGGTTGTTGTGTTCCTGCGTGTGAGTGAGGTCACCAGTAAGCTCCCAAGGAGTGATACTTAATAGGCTACGGTGCCCGCTTTACATCATTACACATTTACATTTGTACAATCATATATTTTTGTGACGTAATAAAATATACATGTGGTCGCCCAGTGGTCGGAATTTGACCATAATTCATTTAATTTTTAAGTTTGAACAGTTGAATAACTCTACATAAAGCACAAAATATCTATTATGGGGGATTTACACGAGTGACTATTGTACGATTGTTGCCGCACGACGAAATTCGACCGATCAAATGTCGATTCGGCTAGGCCGCAGGTGATTAAAGTCACCAGTCCCAAAATAGACTAGCATCCGCCTTTTAGCCTTGCCTGCAAGTGCGGCGGTGACTAAAATCTATAGTCATTCTTAAACCATTTTCTAAAGTAATCAGGATCTTCTGAACCCCATTCAACCAACAAAGTCTCCGAAGCACGAGTTGAGAAATACATCCCAGTACCCAAAATCTACGTTTATTCTTTCCTTCTATTTTTATCATCGCTCTTTGTTCTTCAAGCAATTCCTCAATAAATTAATTTACAAACTATTTCGATACAGGCACATTAAACAACAGTTTTATTAACATTCTCAACTGGTTTATTAATTAAATGTATTTTCCAAGCATTATTACAAAATAATTTCAGCTTTCTGCACTTCATATCGGCAACGCATGAGTGACACCCCTGGTGTTGCAAAGGTCCATAGGCTACGGTGACTGTTTACCATCAGACAGGCCGTATGATTGCCACCAGTGGTATAAAAAAAAACTTCTCTATATAAACTTTCACTGTGCCAACTTTCATACACCTCCGTTCGTAATTATCGTATATTTTTTTCATTCAACGTCGGAATGCATACAAGCATACGGCCCACCTGATGCAAAGCGGTTACTGTAGCCCATGAACGCTTGCAATACATTAAGTATCACTCACGCGATGCAATCTCCGCTGCTCACACAGCAACTCATTAGGAGCTTACTGGTAATCTCACTTACACGCAGGAACACAACAACCCTCAAGGGAGTTGTTATTTGGCTGCGGTTTTCTGTGAGGTGTACATACTTCTCCAGACTTTGATACGCCCTACGTCTTTTAAAAACATCCAGACCAATACAAACAGACATATTCATCCACACAAGTGTCTGTCCCTTGTGGGTATCGAATCCATAAGCTTTGGTGTCAAAATAGCGTTACTAACTACTTAACCACTGAGCTCGTATAACAAAACAATTGCACATCCATCGCTACAGACAAGTCGCTGCCGCGCTAGGTGGCAGGCGCCAAGTGGCTTGTGATCTCTACGGATTATAAACTGACGACCGTACAAATACTGATAATACTTATATTACTTATACTAATACTACATAGATAATAGCGAGTACCTCCCAAGTGGGCCTCTGACGTCAAAGCCGTGACGCATAGGGCTATTTTCTGCTCTTCCACTGCCCGTTTCACGCTGTGCCAAAATCGCCCATATTCCCTTGGTCCAAATGCGCTACAACCTCTGTACTTGCCAGTCTTAAGTAATTGCAATGTACAGTTGTTTTCGACACCCTATTCATTTAACTCCCTTTCTTTAGTTCACTCACAATCCCTGTGACTAATACACCTTCCATAATTTATCACCATTACTTAACTTAAATGGCCGCAACCCAGATATGTTAGAAGGTATACATAAAACCGGTTTAAATGTATCTTTGTCCACCTTTAAGCCGCTTTATCTATCTAGCGTTGATATCAAAGAAAGGTAACAGGGCATTTCACCGCTGCGCCACTACGCTCGCGCGTCTGGGGTCACTCGAAGATTACTATAGAAAATATATCGTAATATGCCATGCTATAATTTATAATAATATATATTCTAGCTGTGTCTGTACTGGGCTTAAAGCTGTTTGCTTTTTACCTCAAAACTGAGCCGTAATAGCTCAGTGGATTCTGATAACCAGTTAGCGCAGCCTTAGGACATTTGCAACGCCAGTTGTGTCGCACTTGCGTTGCCGACCTGTAAGAACCTCATCAAGCCTTCCTTGATGAACCCCATGGTGTAGTCTCTTGAGAAAACCTCGGCAGGGAGCTTATTCCCCAATTTAATAGTTCTTGGTAGAAATATTCTCTGGAACCGCACAGTACGCGACCATTACGGTTCCAGTGTACGAGGATGAACTCCGAGCCGTCGACGGGATGTGCCATTGTAATACGAGGGTGTTGGCATAATGTCGAGCAACTCCACAAAACACAACCCATTATACAATCGGTAGAACACGCAAAAGGAGGCAAAATCTCTTCTCAAATAATAATAATTGAACTATATTAGGAAAATATTAATTAACGGAATTCCTCAATGACATTCTTAAACCAACGTAGCGAACCAGATTTCTTTCCTATAATTTAGATTGGATAACAAAAAGTGCCAACTAAAAAGAAATGACCATTCTTATTGAATTTTTAAAAAGTCTGAAGGCGGGCGTAGTGACTTCAATTGTGGCATACATTTCATAGAGTTGTCACGACGAGCTATTATCGAATCTCGACTAACGAATTGTAGGTTAGTAAATAATCGCCAGTCTTATTGCGAATTGTTAAAGAAACGTGCAGTTGCAGTGCAGGGTTATTAACAGTGGGCCAATTCTGCTAAATAACTGCAACTGCACGTTTACACCTGTCACTTGAGTCGTGCAGGAATAGTGCAGTGCCGATAGGTGTATTCTACTAAAATTTCCTGCACTGCAACTGCGCGTATGCTGCACTGCAACGGCACTGCAACTACGCTGCAACTGTGCGTATCCTGCAAGTAAACTACTTAAAACCTGAAATGTTGACATATTTCAATCTAATAAAACTGAATTTTTATTTAATGTTGACTTCTATAGTTTCACTATTGACCTTGGTTGCCGGAGTGGAGGTATTTCTAACCGAAAAGACGCTTTACTTAATTATATTTATCCACAAACATCTCCCAAAACAAAGCAAATATAATTCACCGCTTCAGAATATTAATTTCACTTCGCAAAAGTTGCTCAAGAGTAACGTTAACAAAAGTGCAAGTAAACTCCTTCAAAACATCTGTCACCGGTATACAAATGTCAAAACAATTTATCAGAATACGATTATATTGCAGGAAACGTGCAGTTGCAGTGCAGGTTTATTAACAGAATAGCGATTCATTTACTGCAACATTCCTGCAACGTCGCTGCTGTCAGATCGTTTAACAGAATACCGAAACATCAAAATGTACGCTATTGGACACACGCCGCGCTGCAGTGCAGTTGCAGTTTTTAGTAGAATCGGGCCCACTGGTGTAGTGCCTTCACTTCACAGAAACCCGCAGCGAAATAACAACTCCCTAGAGGGTGGTTGTGTACCTGCGTGTGAGTGAGGTCACCAGTAAGCTTCTAAGGAGTTGCTGTGTTAGCAGCAGAGGAGGCATCACGCGAGTGATACTTAATGTATTACAAGCGTTCATAGACGAGCGCAGTGGTGGAACGCGCTGTTACGCTACTTTGACACCAACGCTCATGGGTTCGATTCCCACACATGACAAACATTTGTGTACATGAACATGTCTGTTTGTCTTCTCTGGATATTTTCTATGTATAATAAGTATGTATTTACAATATATATATATATCTATACGTATGTTTATCAGTTGTCTAGTACCCATAACAAAAGCTTCGCTTACTTTGGGGCTAGGTGGAGCTGTGTAATTTGTCCGACAATATTTATTTTATTTATTTATAGGCTACGGTAACCGCTTTACATCAGGTGGGCCGTATGCTAGTATGCCTTCCAACGTTGTATATAAAAATATACTGTGGTGGCATCTTTAACAACTCCCTAGAGGGTAGCTGTGTACTTGCGTGTGAATGAGGTCACCAATAAGCTCCTATGGAGTTGCTCTGTTACCAGCAAAGGTGGCATCGCGCGAGTGATACTTAATATATTGCAAGCGTTTATAGGCTACGGTACGGTACGCTTTACATCAGGTAAGCCTTATGCTTGCATGCTTCTACGTTGTATAAAAAAACAGTTATTTTGTGTACGATGACAAATAAACAAACAAAACTGTATTAATTATCAAATAAAAGTAATGAAACAACACCACGCCTCTGGTGCCACCACCACGACGACCACCCACTACATTTTTATTTCCTACGGAACTTGTAAGATCTTTCTAGGTCTTATGTGAAAACAATGAAACTGAAAACTTACTTCAATTGAAACAATCGGATTCACAAAAATTATAACCAATAAATATTTGAAAAAGTTTCACTTACTTATCAATAATTATTGAATTCTTACGGACTCATTTCGGGTCAATTTATTTTTTAAAATATAGTTTTTTTTTTTTTATAGAAATTAGGCTTTCAACAGAAAACTTATATTTGGAATCAAATGTCTCAACTGTCAGGAAACTTTATGTGCTTCACATTGTTCTAAAAAAGCACAAATCTATTACCTTTTCTAAGAAAAAAAAATCCAGCAGAAGGAGCTATGTAGTGGCTCCAAAAATAGCTGTAAAATCAACATTCGCACAAAGACAGCATGCTAGCAGTTCATCGAGGTTATATAAATCTTATAAACAAAACGTTAAACATTTACAACCTAACCTACTATGAACGCAAGAAGGCCTTGACCTTACGGTTGCTTTCTATGCTGAAATTGAATCCCTCTCGCCTAGCGTCTTTTTTAGGGTTCCGTACCCCAAGGGTAAAACGGAACCCTATTACTGAGGCTCCGCTGTCCGTCCGTCCGTCTGTCACCAGGCTGTATCTCATGAACCGTGATAGATAGACAGTTGAAATTTTCACAGATGATGTATTTCTGCTGCCGCTATAACAACAAATACTAAAAAATAGAATATAATAAATATTTAAGGGGGCTCCCATACAACAAACGTGATTTTTTTGCCTTTTTTATAGATAATGGTACGGAACCCTTCGTGCGCGAGTCCGACTCGCACTTGGCCGATTTTTTTAAACGGTTTTATTTAGCTTGCCCTGTTTGGGTCAAATCTAGTAATTGAAATTTGACCCCCTCCAGTTGACAGATTGATTTGAAATTTGATACACACCTTTAATTCTGGTGACAATACAATTAAATAAATTCTGTTTCATTGTAAATCCAAGATGGCCGCCGCTACAAAATGGCGGTTTACAAATTTTGCCACGACTACCTCAATATGGGTACCAAATGAACGGGCTTGACTAGTAGAACACAGTTCACAATGAAAAATATTAAAATCCAAGATGGCCGTCAACAAAATGGCCGGTTACATATTTTCTCACAACAAAGTCTTTGGAAGGATTATGTATTGAGGGATTAGATTGCAGCAAATTGTCAGGAAAGAAACCGTGTAATAATGAGGCACTAAATGAACTTAATAGAATGAGAAGTACTATGTAATGAAATTAAAAACTACAAACTTGAAAATAAAAATTATGGAAAAAAAATTGTTATTTTAAACGGTTTTATTCAAAAATAAAATTAAAGAAAAATAATACGGTAGGTCCCAGGTTCGATTTTTATCTGATCAATGCCTTATATTGATGAGGGAGGTGTGATGACTCGAACCTGGGACCTACCGAATTATTTTTTAGCTTTTAGTACATTATTTTCAATAAAACCGTTTAAATTAACAATTTTTTTACATAATTTTTATTTATAAACATAAATATTGTCGTACAAATTACACAGCGCCATCCAGCCCCAAAATAAGCGAAACTTGTGTTATGGGTACTAGACAACTGATAAACATACGTTTTTTTTTGTAAATACATATTTATTATACATAGAAAATACCCAGACCAAGACAAACAGACATGTTCATGCACACAAATGTTTGTACTGTGTGGGAATCGAACCCACGAGCGTTGGTATCAAAGTAGCGTAACAACGCGTTTCACCACTGCGCTACCGAGCTCGTCAATTAGAGTATAATTCGTCAAAAAAGCTAATTATTTGTCACTACATCAGCTTCTGATCCCAAGATATGGTCGTAGGGTTGACGACGTATGTGTGTACATATGTTTCCATATTAATAAAAATACACATACTTTACAGGCACAACACCGTCACTCTCAACACACATGTAAGACACACAAACACAACACTCTCAAGCACGACACTCACCCACCCCCGTAATATATGTCAGATGATACATCTTGGCAAGTCATTCATATTTTATTATGACGACATCCACTAAATATATGTGGTTTACATGGAAATCGCTAGTTTATTTATATATAAAAATGATGTATTTATACCATGAAAGTGGCAAACAAGCATGCGACCCGCTTGATGGTAAGCAGTTACTTCAGTTATGAACTCTTTAAAGACCCCATATTATAGCCAGGAAAATCTCGTCAGCCAACATAATACACTGATAATATCTTCCATTTTTTGGAAGGCACAATAATCCGGTTGTTGTTGTTGTAAGATAACATAATTATCTGACCAATCACGATATTCTGAATTATATGTTAATACGGTTGTTTATTGTCTCAGAGGAAGGTTACCTAGAGGTGACAAGCAAATAATAATACCAAGATAGAACGTGATGTATACAGTTCCTCATAAGAAGGAAAGAGACAGATAAAATATTTTTTGACCCTGTCATAGTTTCACTATTTTGTGTTTGCCACAAAAACAAATTCGTGGCAAACAATCATTTCGTTCCTTGTAGTACAACAATTTTTTTGCATAAATTACTAAATATAAGGGAAATATTAGTGCATATTTGTGTTATTTTGCTTGTTTGGGATTGTCTTTTTACTTTAACAATGGTACGTTGCTGTGTAAAAGGCTGCAAACGCCTCAGTTAGTAAAAATACGAAAACATAACCTTTCATACGTAAGTATAAAGTTTTAATAGTTGTTATCAAATGTTTTTATTTATTTATTTACACGATACAGTTACATAGTACAAATTATTATGTTCGCCAAACTGTTATAACAGTTTGTTGGCGAGTATATATGATGATAGGTATTAAAAAAATAAGGAACTAAATTAGATGATTTACATGCCTGCCTGTTCGTCTGCTAGTCTGTCTTAGAAAGTTTCACGTACAGACTTGAAATTTTACATAGTTACATTTTAGTCGTAGAAGCGTATAATTGAAGTACAAAAACATATGAAAATATTCCAACGACTCCGATAATCCGTTATTGAGTAGTTTCGGGACATATCTTCTAAGGTCTTTTGGTTGAAATAAGAACCCGTACTCCAGTAATGAAGTGAGTATGGGTTGATATGATGTTGATGGGTTGATTATATTTATACAGGTAATTGTGAAAGATATGGAGGGTAGTCGTGTAGATTATTCTATACCAATTATTTATACCACGTTAATCAAGTTAATCACGCAGACACACATGCTTTTGTGTCAACACATAAATGTTAATCAAGCATTTTATATTGTCTGAATTTGTAAACTTTTAAATATGTAAAGCTCAATTATAGTATTGACAGTAGTTTTAATATAATGTTAGTACTACGCTGTCGATATTACATGCTAATAATGCGTTACAAAATTAAAATTGTCCTATTTTCCAGACCGATTATCCAGGGCTTCCTATAGCGACGGACACTACATTAACACCATGAAAATTAAAGCTTACTTTTGAATTGAGACTGAAAACATTACTGGCTGA
Organism: Pyralis farinalis; assembly: GCA_947507595.1. Lineage (NCBI taxonomy): Eukaryota > Metazoa > Arthropoda > Insecta > Lepidoptera > Pyralidae > Pyralis > Pyralis farinalis. The sequence continues at coordinate 7,646,531 of OX382258.1, read as the reverse complement.
GTTACGCAAGAAAAAATTAGCTATATTAAGGTCAAAAACTAAACGTCTTGAAATAAAAATGCTGAACTATCTGTCATTATACAGAATTTTAATGTAATCGATGTATAGATGATAGATATCATTATACAAGTTAGAGGAAAAGACTGAACTAGGGAATTAAGGGACCGTAGCAGTTTACCACCTTTTGAGTACAATATGTGACAGGATAATCCTTAATCAATTGCAGCTTTAGTTTAAGTCTAATGAAAACCATGATGCGCAATACAAAATGTTTAAAAACAAAGATTGTTTACCTTGTTTAATATTTACACTTAAATCATCCCTAGCACTCATTCTTTTTTACATGATAATTATTGAAAATTTTTATGCAATATGTTTAATTTTAAGAAGGAATAATCCGCATTTATTGTGTAAAGAAGATTTAACTAAAAACCGTGCATTTAAATGTGACCATGAATATTCGGCGACTGTTTCACTCTCACGATATTTATATAAATACACGATGTAGAAAAATCGATCTAATAACATTGATTTCAAGAATAAAAATCTATGAAAAAATAAACATTAATATGTTTGTAAGGCACGAATATTTTTATTTACAAATTGTCTATAAAGTGTTTTTTATCTCATATCTATGCCTATATTTAGTATCATGTCATCGTATTTTAAAATATATGTCTAAAATAGAAAAATATATTGTTTAATTTATATAACTCTGCTAGGTTTGACCAATCTCCTATCCTTATTCCAATGATTTCACAGATCTTACTGAAACTAACTCAGGCTTACTATTAATTAATAGATCTATACAGTAACTCGATTTGCGTAAAAAAATGCTATTCTAATAATATTAAAGTGCAAATATGTTTGTTGATCTATTCAGATACTGTAGTTTTCATACGTATGTAAATATTAACTTTCATACTTTGTGTGTAGAAATGGCTGTATCGACTTATCCGATTTTTTTACATTGCTAATATCATATTATGAGTATATTATTATAGCACACAATACACATTCTATGCAAGTTTCTTATGGTAAACAGTTATCTGGGTACATTGTAAATTTCAAATTGCCGAAACGCATTATGTAGTGGGGTAAATTTTCCACAGTCTGGTAACCTTGTTATTGAATGTACTTTTGTTGCCGTCCCTTACGGGTGGGTGTACGCATTTGTCAACTCTAGGTATATACTTCCTCTGAGTTTATTGTAGTGGGAACGTACTTTTTACTTTCTTTTTAATAAGATTGTATGATGATAAGGTCCTGATCGTCACTTACACCTAGATACTCTTTTTAATCTGTCATGTTGTGTGATAAAATCATTGTTTTCCGTTACTGGTATGTTTTTATTGAAAAAAAAAATAGTTTAATAAATAGATTTTGATTTATTTTTAAAAAGAACTCCATCGTTTTGTAAGATGAAAGTTGTAGTACATAGTCCTTTATTATTATACTTCTTTAATCATCTTTACTTACGGGCGTTAATGCCGGTCATTTCCAGATCCAACGCGTAGAGGCCCCTTAAAAAAAGGGTTGACGTAATGTATTATACCCGCTGTGGCCTGCCCTAGGTGATATCAATGGGAGAATATACCCACGGACAGGTCACGGCAGGTATTGGGATTATTGAATTTTCAATGTGTCGGAAATTATTGAGCTATTGAAATTAGATCTGGAGGATTTATTATATATATTTAGTACCTACTGGGCTATTACAGAAGAGGGACGGACACGTGCCATAACTATCATATTTGATGTTACTTTTACACTAGATTGACAGGACTCCTTATTCTTTCGAAATAAAAATGAAGATTGCTTCAGTTTTTAGGGTTCCGTACCCAAAGGGTAAAACGGAACCCTATTACTGAGGCTCCGCTGTCCGTCCGCCCGTCCGTCCGTCCGTCTGTCACCAGGCTGTATCTCATGAACGGTGATAGTTAGACAGTTGAAATTTTCACAGATGATGTATTTCTGTTGCCGCTATAACAACAAATACTAAAAAATAGAATAAAATAAATATTTAAGGGGGCTCCCATACAACAAACGTGATTTTTTTGCTGTTTTTATAGATAATGGTACGGAACCCTTCGTGCGCGAGTCCGACTCGCACTTGGCCGATTTTTACTGATTTATTACAGAACGTGCGTACAGTTCGACAGTCAATCCGTAAGTGTCTTCCAGGAAGGAAGACTCTTCCTCCGCTTTATCACTATTAGTTCGGGAGCTCACAGCAAAATTGGACAATGATTTTGCAGAGAATGGCGTTTTGATATAAGTTAGATTACTAGAATTAGAACCGATTAAGACTATTGGCCAGTTATAGTCTATTTAAGTTTAAGTTTAATGAAAGTTTGAACTTGTCGATTTTTTTTACTATAACAAAAGTGATCTTGCAGAGGATGGCGCTTGGTATATATGAGTGAGGTCGTTAGTAAGCCCCTAAGGAGTTGCTGTGTTAGAAGCAGAGGTCATCACGCGAGCGATACTTAATGTGCGTGTTCATAGGCTACGGTAATCGCTTTACATTAGGTGGACTTGTACGTCTCCTTACTTGAAACGTATCCTAAATGTATCATTATTCGTAAAATACAATTATTAAATTGTACAGTTAATATAATACCGTGTTCAATAAATAACGATATTTTTTTTTAAATGGGTAAATTAGTTAATTAAAAGATAAAGATAAAAATTCTTTATTTGCCATTGGGCCCTGGCGGGCACTTAGACACGTCCTCCTTTTTTTGAAATATAATCTTATTGTATCTGATTTCATTCTTATTTTACTTTTTCTTTTATCTACTAGTATTTCGGAAATGACCATTGGCGAAGAAGAAATGCCGAAAGAAACTTGCCAATATAGGTCTCTTTTAAAATTGACAATTAGATATTACATTTTTTTTACATAAGCATATTGGTACAATAATGATATCAAATGGTAAAATGAAAGATTATTAATTATTATTAAGGACAGATAGTCTGTGCTGAATTATTTCCAGACATCTTTGTCAGTTACATATTCATCAATCAAAGCCCTTAGTAGTAGTTAGCTATGTTAGAAACAGGAGGTGACATCGCGCGAGTGATACTTGATATGTTGCAGGCGTTCATAGGCTGCGGTAACCGCTTTATATCAGGTGGGCGGTATGCTGGTGTACCTCCCGACGTTGCATAAAAATGAGGATGGGGTTGGGAAGAAACGAGCGATCCATGCTAACAAAAGTGTCCAAACGGACGGCGGCGTCAGGCGGATTGCCGTGTTCCCTTCAAAATGACTGAATATGGCGATGGCTGCCTCACGCGTCAACTCGTGAACGGGTGCTGCTCAGGGGGACTGGTCTGCGTGCACCTCTCGAATTTCTGACCATTTGTGCCTGTACCACGGCCGTAAAAAAGTAACAAACCCCGACATTTTGACAGGCCGCATTAAAAAAAAAAACATTAAGGTTGCTTCTCACTAATATAGTCTACCCGCCGGTTGCATACCTAAGTTGGTCATTATTTACTTACTAGTAAAACTAACAACATTGAATACATTGTAAATCTAAAATAACAATACCCAACAAGAGAAAACATAGTCCCATCACGATTTTCATGTGAAGCTTGTAAGCTCTTGTGATCATCTTCTAACTTCAACATTAGACCCTGGGCACGTCACAAGACTAGTCTAGTTGTTACTAGTTGGACGAGCTCGGTGGCTCAGTCGTGAATGACGCGACTTTGACACCAACGCTCGTGAATTCGATTCCCACACAAGGCAAACATTTGTGTGCATGACCATGTCTGTTTGTCTAGGTCTGGATGTTTTAAGAGAGGTAGAGCGCGTTAAAGCAGCCCGTCTGGGGAAGTACCTCCACCTCACAGAAAACCGCAGCCAAATAACAACTCCCTAGAGGGTTGTTGTGTTCCTGCGTGTGAGTGAGGTCACCAGTAAGCTCCTAAGGAGTTGCAGCAGAGGAGGCCACCGAGCTCAGTCAAAAATTTTTCTTGTCAGTAATTACATTCCAATAAATATGGCAACTTTTAAATGATCGAGACTTTTAATTTTAATCCCATAATAATTCACCATCCCTCCAAGCAATACATCATACATCAGCCACTACCTTTTTATTTTTTACTATTAACCATACTACTTCACAAATATATCCGCAGATCTATCTCAAATTAGGTCACAAGTTCGAGTTCATGTGTCGTCGCTAGTTTTGATAGCGCGCGTCAAATTGTATAGGTACTTGCTAACTCTGGTGTTAGTATCTATGACGCATAACGATACACACAATATTATAATCCGAAGATGAATCGACAGATCATGGCACAAGTATTTTGAACTGCGCAAAAATTACAGTTTATTTAAATATGCCAGTGATATTAATAGAGCAAAAATCGTCTCTAAAGCAATTGGTATTTCGGAGGTCAGTATTTAAAAAAAATAGGTAAAGAGGGCAAATAATGAGAGCAGTGATAGCCGAGTGGATAAAGAAACAGTCGATTGACCAACTGGTCCCGGGTTCGAATCCTGGCAAGTATCACTAAATTCGTGTTTTCGGATTTATGTACATGTTTGAAATTATTACTTGCTCGGCGGTGAAACTTCTAGAAATTATATTTCGATAGACCTAAGACCTACGGTCTGGTTTTGTCTTTAGGTCGTAGATATCTGAAGGCAGACAGTTCCATGTAAAAATCAGTATCTTAGCCAAATCCTTAAGCGAATATACTGATTTTTAAATGGAAGTACTGTAATCAAAAAGTGACATGGAATGGAAACAGAATGAAAATATTGAATAAAGTTTACAATAAATATATTCTATTGTATTAACTTAATAAATAAATAAAGTATAAATTCCGTACTTATTTATATTCTCACAATCTTATCAATCTTACTATTTAAGATTGATAAGATTGTGAGAATATAAATAAGTACGGAATTTATACTTTATTTATTTTGGGCACATCTCTCTACGTGTGTAATCGTGCGCTCTTGACGTGCTATCGCGCCCCTCCCCGTCGCGCTTCACTCCTTAACAATGGCCGCGCATGGACATGCAGAACTTTCATTTTCTTACTATTAGATGCTTTTTTGATTATTACTTATTAGCAAAAAATGATAAATTAGGAAATAGAGGTATACTTTATAGCAGTGACTTGTATCATATACACTACTGTAGCAAGCCCGTGAAACGCTGAATGTTTATATACAAAATACTTCCAGTCCTTCTTACGTCATTTCATAGTTATCATTTGGTTTTTAGAAATAGAGATATCGATCATTTTTTATAGCTTAGCGAATGAATGGTGATATATATATGTATCTTTGTGTATGTATGAACGTGCCAGTGTGTGTATGTGTCATTGTGTGCGCGCGAGTAAATAGAACAAGACAAAGTAACAGAGTATAATAATAAATTCTTCTGAAATTAAGCTCACTGTCAATAGATAAGATATACATAACTTTCAAACATTGGATATTAATATTCAGTGAGTTAATATGTCTCGAAAAAAATATTTATCTAGCCTAATCATAATGTACACTAATTTAATTTTAGGGTCGGCAACGCATGAGTGACACCCCTGGTGTTGCAAATGTCCAAAGGCTACGGTGACTGTTTACCATTAGGCAGGCCGTATGCTTGCCACTAAGGTGGCACCTTAGTGGTATATAAAAAAAAAATCAGACTATACTTAATAATTATGCTAGTTGTTACGTTAGGTGAGTAGAAAAACGGCAACTAAACGTTTTAATATAATATACTATAACTTCACGCCAAATCCCTTACGAGGTAGGCAGAGAGAACCGAGCGACACATGCCTTGGTCCTTACATACCACACTCGCTTGCGTTGTATATCTGTTTAATTTAATGTAATATAATTTATATATATATATATATATATGTATGTATATACATGCATGCCGTGCGGGTGACACCGAACTTCAAATCATCCGCCTTCTATTTCAGTCATAGTCCGAAATTAATGTCTCAATAGAGGCGCATGAATATCTTCGCCCGCACTCTCCTCATTTGAGATGCTTCCTATTATAAATGACAGTACTAAGACCATCTATCTGTTCGAGCCTGCGGGAACATTTCAGAGGCACTGCAAAAGGTAGGAAGATTCAACATCATCCTGAAAATGTTATTACCAAGAATATACCTAGTCCGGCCATAAATTCTGTTAAAAATAAATATGCATTTATAAGTACATGTTTATGGAAGTCTCAGCAAGAAATAAAAAAAAAATGATTCTATTCGAAATGGCCTTTGACTTTGATACAGGCCTTTAATCTGTCTGGCCACGAATCTGTGGATTAAGCACTGTTTCCATGGGAAATTTAGCCAGTGCTTGCTCCAGAAATTTCACCCACCACGCAGCGCCAATTCCGGCGGGACGAGGGGAGCCGAGTGCCGCATAGGCACGTGGAATGTGAGAGGTGGATTGAATGATAAGACGAATGAACTGATAGACGTAATGAATGATAGACGTTTGGATGCTTTGTGTGTGACAGAGACTAAGCGCAAGGGGAGCGACACCGATGATCTGCCCGGTGGTATGATGGCCCTATGGTCTGGGGTAGACCGGGACGATCATGCCAGTGCTGGTGTAGGTATCGTACTCTCCTCTCGCTTAGCCACTGGTGTAAGAGATTACTGTTTGGTAGGGCCTAGACTTCTCTGGGTTCGTATTAAACTGGGCATCACGCGAGTATTTTTGGTTGCAGCATACGCTCCCGTAAGCTCAGCGTGTGCTCAAGAACTGGAGAAGTTTTGGGAGTCTGTGAGGGATGTTCTGGACTTACCTGAAGGGAATGAAAGAGTGATTATGTGTGGAGACTTGAATGGATAGGTTGGGACCAAGCGATACAGCTATGAAGCTGTTCTTGGTCCGTATGGAGATAAGAGAGTGAACGAAGCAGGTAAGTCAATACTAGATTTATGTATTGCAACACATTAAGTATCATTCGTGAAGCCATCTCCGCTGACGTAAAAACTACTTGGGGTTACTGGTGACCTCACTCACTCGCAGGAATACAGCAAACCTCTAGGGAGTTGTTATTTGGCTGCGTTTTTCTGTGAGGTGGAGAGTCTCCCGCAGACGGGACTACCTCTACCTTATATATACTAATGTTCGATAAAAAGTCCAGAAATTGTTTGAAACCGCTAAATATGTCAAATCTATATATATAAAAATGAATGTTTGTCTGTATGTCCTCTATGGACTCAAAAACGGCTGGGCAGATTTTGATGAAATTTTCAGTGAATCTTCAGGTCTTAGACCAGCAGGTCATACTGTGAAGTTTGGTAGCGATCATTACACCGGTGCGAAGCCGAGGCGGATAGCTAGTTTTAAATAAAAAGCTAAATTGTTTGTCCACAGACTTTAACCATAAACAAAAGAGTAGGTATATTTGGGTATATTATGAGTTTGTGTGTCAGACACATGTTAGTTAATGCGTGTAATGTTTTTATTAATAATTAAATGTATTTTTCAAGCATTATTATAAAATAATTTCAGCTTTCTGCACTTCATATCGGCAAAGCATGAGGACACCCCTGGTGTTGCAAATGTCCATAGGCTACGGTGACTGTTTACCATCAGACAGGCCGTATGATTGCCACCTGAGTGGTATAAACAAAAATTCTCCATATAAACTTTAACTATGTGAACTTTCATACACCTCCGTTCGCGTAATTTTCGTATTTTTTTTATACAACGTCGGAAGGCACATAATCACACGGCCCACCCGATGTAAAGCGGTTACCCTAGCCTATGAACGCTTGTAATACATTAAGTATCACAGCGACTCCTAGGAGCTTACTGGGGACCACGCTCATACGCAGGAACAAATGACCCTTTACGGAATCGTTATTTGGGTGCGGTTTCTGTGGGGTAGAGGTACTTTCCCTGTTCCCTGCCAGACGGGCTGATGCTTCCACATGTTTTTTTTAAAAAACTGTTTTATTATACGACATCGTCAAAGACATATAAACTACATATGTTGGAGTGATCAAAGTTCGAAATGTATACAAAACAAATACTTATAGAAACCACGAAAATGCAAGTTTCTCAGAAATCATTTGATGACGTATCTACTCTACCACAATTACTTTGATAGAACAACACTTAATCATCAAATCCTTATCGAAACATAGTAAATAAATATATAAATATTCTCAGGAACAGGAAAAAGCCCCCAGGAACCGGTGAGCGTGCATGAAAAGAGCTATGAATATCACAGAAGCGAGGGAAGTATGTAAGGTTCTCTCTGCCTACCCCGCAAGGGAGCTGGCGTGAAGATATACAATACATACATACAATATTCTCGGGGAAATAACACAGAGCCATCTAGGTACTCCTAAACTAAACAAAGCTCGTGCTATGGTTACTAAGCAAATGATAGACGAATTATCATGCGGTGTCGTATGAAAATATATTTGCGATGCAAGTGGGGTCACCATTATATCAGACCCTCATTATCCTAATGCTAATCTCAGCTGCGCGTGGAGAACTCCGCCGATTAGCACGAGACATATATTTATTTCTAGCAACCCGCCCCGGCTTCGCACGGGTTCTTTACAGAAAATATAAAACAGTATATGTTACTCCGAGGAGATGTAATTCAGTAAAATTGGTTGAGTAGTTTTTGAGTTAAATCAAAATAAACAAAACATTAAATAGCCTTTACATTACCACTTTACGTCACGGCGACACGAAATTAATTTCGTTGCGCATTATTTTGATTTTGCTATATCTCCTAAGGTATTGATTTTATTTGCATGGTGTAAAGGGAAAAAATAATCTTCATGAAATGCTCAAGCTAACTAACGTATTTAAAATGATAAGGATTAATTCCGTATTTGTGTAAATAGCTTTCCAATCACCGCTTTATGATTGCCCATTTTTTAAAGTATTAAATTAAGAATGTTATACTTAAGAGATAGACATATGCCATCGCGGATTTTTCTGTAGACCTATATAAGATACATAATTCCACCATACATTATTTTGTTATATCTCAAAGGGTTTAGGCAGTGTTTTTGTTGAAAGCTCCCAGACAGCTTATTTTTTTCCGACACCTCCAACAAATATCGTTAATGTATACAAAAACTTAACAAATTATATACTAAAACCTTCCTCGAGAACCACTCTATCCATTGGTGAAAACAGCATGAAAATCGGTGCAGTGGTTTTCGAGTTTATCGCGATCAGACAGACAGACGCGGCAGAGGACTTTGTTTTATACGAGTATAATAATAATAATAATATGTAGTGATAGCGATAGTGATGACGAATGTTACCTATATATCTTATCTTACTAATATTACATAAAAAAAACCTATTTTGTTTTAATCAAAGGTCAAACCACATCAAAAAAAATCAAAGGTCAAAACAAACAAGCTTGTGCTATGGTCACCAAACAACTAATCATCATCTCAGCCTGTATTTGTCCACTGCTGAACATAGGCCTCCCCTCTAGAGTGCCATTCATCTAGATCCTGTGCCACCTGCATCCGTCGAGTCCCTACAAACCTCCTGAGGTCGTCGCACCATCTAGTGGGGGGGTCGTCCCACACTGCGTGTACCAGTACGGGGACGCGAACTATATGGCCGGCCCACTGCCACTTCAGCTTGCTTATCCTGTGGGCTATGTCGGTTATCTTAGTTCTACTGTGGATATCCTCATTTCTGATTCTACGTATCACGCAGAGAGACCCCGAGCATAGCTCTTTCCATAGCACGCTGAGCGACCTTGAGCTTCCCCATTCCCCGGCCCGCAGTGAAGGGTCAAACAACTGATGAACATACGTAAATACTTTTTTTTGTAGAAAACACCCAGTCCAAGACAAAGAGACTTGCCAAACCTAGGTTTGACGAGCACGCTGGTGGAATGGCTAAAGCTCGTGGGTTCGATTCGCAAGCACATTTTTTAAGAACATTTTTTAAGAAATGCTAACAATTTAACATATCACAAATCGCGAGTACCTTTTGTATGGAGAACACGAAAATACATTCGAATTTACATTACTATTTCTATTGTATATAATATATACGAAAATATACTGTCACACTTTCAAGGTTGCAGACACAAGGCCACGGGATGACCAAGGCGCCTGGGACGTAGCCGAAATATCCAAAAAATACAAATAATAATCATGATAAGTCCCACTATAACAATAGCGAATGATATACGAACATATAACAAACAATTAGGCCGAAATAACCATCGATTTATTGTTATTTATCTTTTAAACGGAAAATTAATAACATTTCTAAGTTCCGAACGCACCCTTGAAGCTCCAATTCAGAGGTGATCGGGTGGGTTTAGAAAAAAATAGCCCATGCTCCTCAAGGCTCAATCTCTCAGAATACAGCCTAATCTATACATTGCCACCATCAGAATTGGGCAGTCATAATAATGTTGATGTCATCACCCTAACAAAAATTTCCGAGCCCTAACCTTTTTTGTTGTAGCAGAAAACACCCAGACCAAGACGGTGCTATTGTAGCGTTAGGGGCACCAAAGACTAGAAAATTATCGACTCCTTTTTTTTCAAAATTTATTTTCTCGTAAACGGTGAACTCTATGAAAAATACGTCATTATAGCTGCCCCTTAGCGTAACACTTCCAACTCCTACTCCTATATGTATGTAGATATATATTGTTATTTAAGATTTGTAACATAAAAAATAGTCAACACTTACCCTGACCACCTCGTGGGGAATAATAAGTCCGATGCTAGTTACAAGTAATATGTACACAAAAATCACCAATGCACCTTTGCACAACCACTGGTTAATATTGTCGTTTGTCATCGTCACTAACATTTTGTACAATTTTTTTGTTTCTGATAATAATAACGTTTTCTAATCCATTAAGATTGATGAGGTCCGTTACCAACGTCTAAGTAGTTGGCAAATGCAATTATATATTTCACACAATGTAAAGTCAAAATACGAGAGTTTTAAGACCCTGGGTTACAAACGGTATTCGGGAGTTACGAATGTTACCGTACGTTTTACAAGAACGTAATAAAGAAACACATGTGGGCAGAGATGGGGCCTGTTGCCGGTATCGGTATGCCGGTCCGGTCCTATAGAATGACAATCAGTTTACCAGTGTGACCAGATTTTATTTATTCAATCTACTACAATAAATTAAAAATCATAATTGAGAGTAACTTACGTTACCTTAATTTTTTTTACAACGTCGACAGGCATACGGCCCACGCGTGTAAAGTGCGCACCGTAGCCTATGAACAATTGCAACACAAGGAGTATCGCTTACACGTTGCTACCCACGCTTTTTTTTTATACCACTAAGGTGGCAGACACAGTACGGTATGCTTTTTTTATACTACGTCGAGAGGCATACAGGCATACGGCCCACCTGATGTAAAGCGGGTACCGTAGCCTATTAACGCTTGCGGTATATTAATTATCACTCGCGTAATGCCTCTTCTGGTGCTTACACAGCAACTCCTTGGGGAGCTTACTGGTGAACTCACTCACACGCAGGGACACAACAACCCTCTAGACTAGAGAGTTGTTATTTGGCTGCGGTTTTCTGTGAGGTGGAGGTACTTCCCCAGACAGGTGCTTTGATGCTTAAAACATCCAAACCAAGACAAACAGACATGTTCATGCACACAAATGTTTGCGTTTCAAATGTCCATTTGAAATGGCTTAATGTCCTCTGTAAGGTTAAGATCGCCGACAATTCTCACAGCTCGTCTCTGAATCGAATTACAAGGTCCTAGCTGATATCCAGGTTCACCCGCCCAAAGGTACTCCATGTGCGATCAGACTTGCGACTTGTCTTATTTATGTCTTTGTATTGCGCTGTACTGCTTTACTGCTAGTACTAAGTATTGCTTTCCTCTGTTGTTTGTTGTTTTCTTGGACGCCAGTTTGACCTTCTCCTCCAAGGGATTTCGGTATTGAACATCACTGTCGATCTCGACAATGAGAATCCCAATGCATTTGGCGATGGTTAGTGACGAATTTATGAATTGATTGCAACTGTTTACACACGATTGTTAGCTGTGAACGCGCAAACCTGTGTATTTATGGAATTGAATTAGACTTAGTTCAGTCGCCCCCAATCGGATACTTTTGTCAAAGTACCCTCAATGTCAGACACAAGTTTATCGCGGCTTTCTTTCCCAAGGGAACGAGGGATATATGCACGGCCAGTACTGTAATAAGTGTCCCCTGTGCTGTCGTCCGCATAACAATGAATGCCATCAATTGACAACTTCTCACTGATATGCAACAGTGATGGAGACAGTACAGAGCCCTGGGGAACGCCAGAATTGATGCCCATACTATCGGAGCAACCATCGTTGTAGTTGGATAAGAATATGGCAACCCATTTGCACAAACCCTCGGACACGATGGTAACTTTGATAGAAGACCCCGATGCCAAACCCGGTCGAACATCTTCGCCATATCTAAGCTGACTGCCAATGCCTCAAAACCTTGATTCTCAAAAATTACTATTATAAAAATTAATAGAACTACTCCTCACGAACTTACTGATAATGTCACTCACTCGCAGGAACAAGATGAAGGTACTTATCAAGTTGAGTGGTTCGTATGAGTCCTACATCACTTTAATCTTATCGAAAAAAAAATGGGTGCGTGTACACGCGTGAAAAGTTATACTTCTTTGGCATCATTAAATAACAAATCCCTGGAGAGATGTTGTGTTCATGCAAATGAGTGACGTTTCTAGCTCACGGAAAACTGTAGTCATATAACAATTCCCTGGAGGGCTGTTGTGTTCATCTAAGTGACGTCACGAGTAAGCTCCTAAGGAGTTACCGTGTTAGCAGCAGAGGTGGCAACACGCGAGGCATACTTAATGTATTGCAAGCGTCAACAGCTACAGGAACCGCTTTAAATTTGGTAGATGGTATGCTTGTTTGTTCATGCGAGTGAGTGACGTTACCACCTCACAGAAATCTGCAGCCAAATAACAATTCCCTGGACAGTTGTTGTGTGACGTTACTACCTCACGAAAAAACTGCAGCCAAATAACAAATCCCTGGACGGTTATTGTGTTCATATGAGTGAGTGATGTTACAACCTCACAGGCAACTGCAGCCAAATAACAATTCCCTGGAGGGTTGTTGTGTTCATGCGAGTGAGTGACGTTATTACATCACGGAAGACTGCAGCCAAATAACAATTCCCTGGAGGGTTGTTGTGTTCATGCGAGTGAGTGACGTTACCACCTCACGGTAAATTGCAGTCATATAACACATCCCTGGAGGGTAGTTGTGTTCATGCGAATAAGTGACGATACTACCTGACAGAAAACTGCAGCCGAATAACAATTCCCCGGAGGATTGTTGTGTTCATGCGAGTGAGTGGATTGTTGAACACTACAACCCTCCAGGGAATTGTTATTTGGCTGCAGTTTTGAGCATATTTTACGTGACTTAATGAGCGGGCAGCTTCAACCTGTTACTTTTGAGTTGCAGTGATGCACGCACAACTTAAAATTTCACTTTCATCATTTTTTCATAACGCGCCTAAAGCAGTATAACTTCAAAAAATAATCGTCATAAAAAATCAGAATCCGTTTCACAGTAGTAATAAGATGACATTTCACAATGAGATTAGAATATACATACTAATGTTAATAGTTTTACCGTAATGAGCTAGTTAATAACAAACAGAGCTCTTTCTCTAATTCGTAACCTCGTATACATGTCAATAGCATTAATTTTCATTGAATTATGAGAATGGCCTAACAGCAATATACTGTTTATATTAACTTGAACTGACCACATAAGTAATTTATAAAATGACAGTTAAAAAAAAGAATGCTTGGTCTAAAAACCTGGTTACACGCACACTGTTACGTAATCCTGTCGACAGATATGCAGTTTAGTCGACAAGTCCAAAGCACTTAGAAAAAATCTACTATGAAAGTAAAATATTAGTTAAATATGGTAACACTTATAGAATGAAGGGAACGTCGACATAGAGTATTTAAAATACTTTAAAAACGCGTTTGGAATAGCGAACGACGCGTCGCATAAACAGACCTATTTATACGCCATCTAAATATTTGAACCTCACATTGTTTTATATCATTGGTGTCTTTTTATTCACAATCTATGCCTGTTTATACCGACACTATCTTCTGTCCGCGGCTTCACCCGTGTGGCCTACATCATCCTATGACGACTTGAAGTCTAAGAAATACTATATATACCGCAGTATTTCTTTGTATCTCGTTATCAAAAACGATATAAAAATGGGTTTAGTTGAGTTTGCATGGTGCAGAGGTTGACATATGTAGTTGTGATTTTCGAAAAATACGTGTTTGATTTTATATTTTTAAAAGTATTTATACCAAGTTTCAAGCAGCATTTTTTTATACAAATTTGTAAAGTTTCAAGTTGATACATACGGGAAATACGATTAAAAAAACATTTACACCCCTTTTCACACCCTTAGGGGTGGAATTTCGAGAAACCCTTTCTCAGTGGATACCTACACTTTACAAATAACACACCTCTAAATTTAACTTTGAATTTCATAGATAGTGTAAATAGATTTGTGTAGATTTATTGTAATATCAATTGAAAAGCAAATTGATAAGTTTCTTTTGGCATTTCTTGAATGGTTATTTTAGAAATTCTGGTAAATAGAAAAAAGAAAAATGAAAATAAAGAGAAGTTATTAAAATAGAATAATATTTCATTTACAATCACAACGTGTTTAAGTGCCCGCGAGAGCCCAATTGCAAATAAAGAGTATCTATCTTGTGTTTGACTTTTTATCTTATCTTAATCCGACTGACATATCCGGCGTTGGACTGCTGTACTGGTTAATTAGTACTACATATGTATTCATACATTTGTAAGCTATCAGTGTGTACTGTTGCACCAACATTTTGTATGATTTCAACGGATATAAATATAGACTTCTGTCTTGATAGTACAGTCCATCAGACTTACGATTTAATTACATGTTTTTTATATACGACATCGTGACGCATGCAAGCATACGGCACACCTGACGTGAAGTGTTTACCTTAAAAAACCTTACTCTCTAGCAGGGCACAACAGTCTTTCAAGGAGTAGTTACTTGGCTACGGTATTCTGCGAGGTGGAGGTAATCTTCCCCAGCTGGGCTGCTTTGATGCGTCCTACCTCTCTTGAAAGATATGTGTAAGTATTATATGTAGACAAGTGTATAGCCTAATTTTATGTATAATGTTAGTTTAGGCGCATATTCCATAAGACACTGTATCTTCCCCCCCCCCTTTTCTATTTGTTTTATGTATGTATTTTTTTTTTTATTTATTTATGCGCTACAGAGGGGAGACTCTAATTACTACTTATATATAAATAGCTTAAATATATATCTGACTAGGTACCTATGTACTACTAAACCCCGCCTTCTAGTGTTAACTACTTAACTCATTTCCATCTTACCACCCCGTCTACATTATGTCTCTACTTATGTTAAGTACAGAGCTACTCTATATAATATTATATTCTACCTTTATATGTCTCACCCTCCTGTTTCCTTTTATTTGTTTATTAACTTATATATATAATGGTCCTACCTATGTGAACCCCACTCTTATAGAAATATATCTACTGAGAACTGTTCATGTATTGAACATAGTAATTTGGTTATCTACCTCCTTACCCCGCACATAACTACTCCTGTATCTAATCTTTACCTGAACTACCACTCGTGTATTGACGAAATATGTACTAGAATCCCTGATTTTAATTGTAACTATTTCTTGACCTAAAAATCAATCTACTTAACTAAACTTATTAATTAGGTGTCTCGGACTGTGTCACGTCGACCCTCAAGTTAAATTATTGGCAGTGATCGTTTTAGTGGCAACTACATTGTGAGCAGCAACCCAGAGTCCTTTTCGTGGCTGAGATGACTAAGCAATTCGAGAACCCTACCAGTTAAGCTTCCTAAATAACGTAGCACCGCAGTACTTTAAAGAGTAACTATTCCCTAAGGTTATCTTCCTGTCTCTACTCAATATGTTTATATATGTGAAGATCCAATCGTCCGCTCCACGTTTAGGTTACTTAGCTTGGGGAAATTATAAAATATCAAAGATTTAATGTGTGCTTTTCTTTACCACTCTATCTCAATTGGACTGTTAGAATTGTACCGCACCCTATCGGATTTTGATTGGTTCTTTATTGCTTAGGACCAGCATTCTGACAGGTGGACGCGCGTACCAAAGGAGATTCTGAAGAATCGGATGACCCTCGTAGTTAGACGTTGATTGGATTATAACTAATGTCTATGCATATTCATATAACACTGTAATTGATTTAATGATATCCTATCACTAGGCAGGGACTTTAGAATCTTAAGAGAACCCTCAGAATTAGAACGTAAGTCTCCTAGATTTAGCTATAGTTTAGCTATCGATGTAGTAGGCATTTATACTCCTCATCAACATTCGAATCAGAATTAAGTATAAGATTAGATTGTTTACACCGCAGCTCCTATCGGACTCACAAGGCCGTGGCGAAATAACCTATGGAGTCACTTTGTAGTTAGAATGAATGTTGTTACTATCTCGATGTTCAGTTCAAGTTAACGGTTCCGTAAGGCGATGACTAGGCAGGCTATAGTTATTTTCGGTAGTGAGATAATGTTAGTTCCCACCACCAAGATTCTATTTAGAAATCAATTATAAGACAGAGAACACTCTTGCTTGCGCTAGCCCCTCGGGCAGTGGCATATATTCTATATTAAATGATATAAAAGAGGAAGGTTAGTAAGCAACCTATATTCAATTTAGAGCTCAAATATAAGATAGAGAACGCTCTGGCTCGCGCTAGTCTCGCGGGGCAGTGGCATATTACCTACGGTTAATTTTATGTAACTGGAGAATGCTAGTGTTCGCCCTATGTACTACTCTGAATGCAACCATAACATAGAGAACACTCCCACTATATGTGAAAAGGAGAAGCAGGAAAGAGAAGGACCGCCTACAACACCCCTCCATCTGACCATTCCCAATTCATCTCGTTGATCTTACGAGTATGTAACATATGTGAGTATGAGAAAATTGTTCTTACAATTTAACTAACGACATCTCAGTCTTTTATTAAATTTGTTTTGTAATTTTAAATTTATCTGAGGCAATTTAGGAATAATCACATGGGTCCTTCCCCAGAACCACCTATGTTCCTGATTTTCCTTTTCCGAACTACTTTAGATAATATTCACTATATCAAATTCTACAATTTCAACCATCACTAGTTTGATTTTTTCAATTTTAAAGCAAGCATCAATTTACAATAATACAAGTATTAAACTTCTCGTCCGCTAGCTGAACACAAAGATTATATAAGGTTATTTGAGCACAATCTAACTGAATTGCAAGCGGTCAAATCACCACTATGCCACCGCTATCAGTTATTACAAATAAGGCAAATCCCTCAGTTGGGTCCACAGATAACGTATTTGTTTATAATAAAATGTACTGTGAGCGTCATCTATACATTCGTCAGTCTTGTAAGGTAGCAGCCAGGCGCTTTTCTCAGTCACCACTGTTACACGGGGTCTATTGCCCAGACTTCTAAATAATATAGACAACAATTAATCAAGTAAAGTTTTCTGCTCTTCCGGCAGTAGTGAAGTCTCCTCACTTGAGAGACGTTAGTAAGTTTGGTAACGGTATTTGCAGTGTGTTACTTCGGGATATTGCTCTAACTGTTTAGGCTAAATCTGACCGAACGCAAAGCCCGCCAGACTAGTGAAATCAATAATGAGTATTTAGGTTAAGTCTTAAAAGCAGATCAATTGTCCTGTCCGACATTCGGTTGACTTTAACGACCGCGAGGTTGACTCTACATGGCTTATAACGCTTCAGGTGAAGAACCCTTGTCGTACTGAGGAACCCGGCACGACAGCATAACCTGTTTCGCTCAGCATCACCAGACGCTCGAACGCCCCCTTCAACGCGGGTATTGTATTGCTCCCCAGAAACTACAAGTCCTCGCCGTCCAGTAGACTCCCGACACGACAGACTTTGCTGTTTCGCTAGGCGTACTTTAGACACCCGGGGTCACCAACGAACTCAGACGTCGCATTTCCTCAAGGAACTACATAGTTTCACGGTAAAGCGTTAATAGAAACCGCTGGTTGTGTTAACTAGTCCTGGAGACTCAGGCGTGTTAACTCATCGCCGCTCGACAACGACACATGAGGGAGAGTGATACATTCTGGCGAATATACTACGTTAAAAATAGCAACCACGAATAAAACTTATCGGCTGACCAGAATAAAGCACTCTTTGAGCTCTGAACATGTAACAAACAAAACTGATTAGACTAATTTCTCTAAACCGAATGTCTTCCAGTTCGCATGAATCGCAAATGAGCAGATTAATTTTTATAAATCTACAAAGTGTTCACTTAGGTTGGGCTATATAAAACATGAAATTCACTTAAATGTTTATACTACTTTCTATTAATTGGTAAGCATTAAGCTGGTTTTGTATATTAATAAATAGGTACTCTGACTGTGACCGAACCGTCCAACATTTGATCGTCTTAAACTACTGCAAGGTTGTCTCTACAAGGCTTATAACGCTTCAGGTGAGGAACCCTTGTCGTACTGAGGAACCCGGCACGACAGCATAACCTGTTTCGCTCAGCATCACCAGACGCTCGAACGCCCCCTTCAACGCGGGTATTGTATTGCTCCCCAGAAACTACAAGTCCTCGCCGTCCAGTAGACTCCCGACACGACAGACTTTGCTGTTTCGCTAGGCGTACTTTAGACACCCGGGGTCACCAACGAACTCAGACGTCGCATTTCCTCAAGGAACTACATAGTCTCACGGTAAAGCGTTAACAAAAGCCGCTGGTTGGGTTAGCTAGTCCTGGATACTCTGGCTTGTTAACTCATCGCCGCTCGTCAACGACACATGAGGGAGAGTGTTACATTCTGGCTAATATACTACTTTAATTTAGCAGTCACGTATAAACTATCGGCGGACCAGAATAAAGCACCCTTAGAGCTCTGAACATGTAACCCTCAAAAAGATTCGACTATTTATCTTTAATCCAAATGTCTTTCGACTCGTAACCACAGTCAGGAGGTAAAATAATAATTTGAAGTATGCAATGAACATAGAATCAGGCTACCTGCATATCTATGTTATAATTAAGTTGCAGGCCCCGAGACTACACTTTAGCTAGACACATGCAGCCTATTATTTATTGCCCACCACCGTGACTCTACAACCACTAAAATATTAGCCTATTCTCGCGACGCGCCTACCCTCGTACTCCTTTATTCTCACCGCAAAGGTACTAACATCACGCCGTAGGATAATATGATCACCCGGACGTTTTACTGAACGAAACCCTTGATTCGACCGCTTAGCGTAACCGCTTGCTACTTATCACGCACGTCGCGATTAGCTTAAGAACTAATCAGTAATTGTACCTACTGTCCCTATAAATGTCGTCTGACGCGCCTACCACGCTGTATGTTAACTAACGCGTATATTCATCGCGACTACCTACCTATCTCCTAACTAGATCTTAATAAAATGTGTACCTACAATATCTAATCTAAGATACTCGTGTAAAATAACTTCTTGAGTTTGTATTACGTTAAACGTGTGATGTGTAAGGTGGCTAAGCCCAAATCAACGATGTGCAATGTTGATTTGCTAATTGAAACTAGGGTATGCAAGGTAGTTAGCCTCGACTTTGTCTATTGTCTATAACTGTGTGTACGTCATGGTCCTAACCTAATTGGGACACGAACCATGACTCCTAACAGAGGAAATAAATGTGTGTGTATATATACATATATAAATAACTGAGACCAGTATGGTTGGGTTGCGATCAATCTCCATGGCCCGCATACGCTGGACGGAATTCACTTCGACGAGCTCCTACCACTTTGAAAGCTCGCGAACCCAAGCACCTGGGAGACGTAACTGATCCCTTTAAGGGCAAAATCAGTCGCTGACCCGTCTCAAGGCATAGCCAGCTCCCTACGCCTAGGCTATACGAGACTTCGTAGGCTCCGTGAGGTATCCGTCTCATATTTTTACGAAGTTACGTCCCTAAGATAGCTAATTTTTCAGTGTGAAATAACCACAAACCCTATTTAGCCAATTTGTCGATGTTAGAACTCGCCTGACAATGTTGGTTAGTTAACTAGGTACCGCCGCCATACTCAAAGGTCTGTGACCCTTGGAATTCTGGCCACTTCGTACAACACAGTCAAATAACCAACACTAAATCCGATGAAATATTAGAACCCGATTTATGATCTAATTACTTAACCGCGATCACATTGAATCAACATCCCAACGCAGCGTCACAAAGATCGGCAGATGTACCGCCAATTCCGTGCGCAATGCTCAAGATAAAGAATCAACGCTATACTTAAACAAAATTAACACGAGAAGTTAAATTCCATAAAAGAAACCCCCTTCGCGGACAAATAATGCTACGTTTCAATTCCTAGAATTTGCATATCACAAAACCGCGCCATTTTGATTGCTCAACATGCCCCACGCTACCACCATCGGCGCCTGAGCACCGTAGGTTCGGCCACGCTGCACACAATTTGAACAATCAACCTGAATTTTAGCGAAATATTAAACACCGGGTTATTCAATATTAAGTTAACTACAATTACATTGATTCCATGCCCAAGCCTAACGTTACGATCAATTAGACAACTTAATTGTCCCATATCTCGCTACGCAGCTCAAAGGCACAGATTCAATGCCGTTCTCAACACAATATTAACACAAAGAAATTAAAATTAATGATAAAAAGAACCGTTCCGCGATTTATCAGCGATACGCCTATCACCCCAGAGATTCACACCGACAAAAAGGCCCTTCACGAACAATTATCGATACGTCTTATTACCTTAAAATTTCACACTAAAAAAGCCATGAACTAACGAACCACCCGTTTTTATATCATTCGCCTACCATCAAGCCTCTTCACCCCTCTCTGCGTATCTCTGTCTCTCTTTCCAAAATATTCTAGAATGTTCTATAGCAACTCGTCATTCAATATTCGAATCTATTTCATTCCATTTAAGTAGTTTATACTGGTTATGAATCACCACACACCTTTTATCTCAGCCTCGTAACCGCTCGCTGATTGGTAGTTCAAGAATATCACGCCACTTCGTCTGGTATATGTCTACCCTCTTACAAGTTAACATTTTTCCTAAGCATACAGCCGTGATACCTTCAATAACATATTATCACGCCCGCTCGCCCGCGAGGCAGGCAGCGAGAATCGAGCACTATGTGAAGCGTCTTTCAAACCAAGTATGAACGACAATGACCTATTAAATGAAGTAGCGAACGATGTACATACATTCCTAGGCGTTATTTTATACATAATTCGGCTACATATATCCATATGATTGCAAGGTTATTTTTATTTGTGACGGCAACAATGTTATTTCATTGTGGTCCGTTACAACACTCCGAAGACAGAGATGAATTAACTACACGACAGTATTGGTCAAAGTGTTTAGGAGAAAATATCTTCCGGACAGTCGCGTACAAAGGTTTTTTGTAGAGTCGAATAATAATTAACCAGCGAAGATATCTGGAAATGATTCAGCACATACATTTATGTAATATCGACATAATTGTAATTAAACTTTAAAATTGAATTGATGATTTGAAAAAAGTGTGTGTGTGTCAGTCTCGACGCACGACTGGAGTTTACTCTTTACGAACGATAATTATGATATATATCGAATAGAAAAAGAGGGTGAATGAACGAAACTTTTAAAATAATAAGAATAAAATTTATATAATTCTTAAATGTGAACTATTGTGAAATTTCGATTAACTGCATTCACGTTTTTTTCGGGTCCTTCTTCATTACTTTGACGTTACATTATTTTAAGAAGCTCAGTGGCGCAGTGGTGAAATGCGCTATTATTCTACTTTGACATCAATGCTCGTAGGTTCGATTCCCACACAGGCCTAATATTTGTGCGCATAAACGAGTCTGTTTGCTTTGTTCTGGGTGTTTTAAGAGAAGTAGGGCGCATCAAAGCAGCCCGTCTGGAGAAGTACCTCCTCCTCGCAGAAAAATCGCAGCCAAGTAACAACTGTTGTGTTCCTGCTTGTGAGTGAGGTCTTCAGTAAACTCATAAGGAGTTGCTGTGTTAGCAGCAGATGTGGCACCGCGAGAGTAATACTTAATGTATTGCATGCATTTATAGGCTACGACGAGCGTAACGCCATCACTTTTTTGTTAATATTTGTTTTTATTCCTAATAAAATTTTCATACCGGGCCTTATAACTAAAAATCGTTCTTAAGTAGTAGTCTCCTAAAATATTTATGCTGGCATGTTTCTTTCGGTCACTTTTCTTTGCTACATTCGAATTTCTCAATTTTCTGCTTGAATTTATATTTATATAAACGATGTTTTGTTGTTTATTTTGTCATAATAATGAGATCACATCTATTCACTAGTGGATAAAAGTATTCCCAAATGCTTACAACTATATGGGAACCTCTGCGTTTCGCATTCAGCTAGTTGCACTCTATTAGAGGGGAATAAACGAATTCCCATACACAGCGTCCACTCTGGTATTCCTCCTCATCTCTTGTAGCCGACTTGGCATTTTTAGCTGGCAACTTCAATGTGTTGATTTTGAAAGCTAATTTTACCACTTTGATAACCATTTAGAGAAACCACTTTCTTCATCGTTCCCTATATATTTTTCAACCCGTTGACTGCCTCGTCGTCGGCGACATCAGTAGGTCAAAATCAAATAGCAAATATTTCAAGTACAGAGGTAACTTTAGATACAAACATAGACAAAATAATACTTGTTTCCCATAAACAGAGACTATGAACCGCCATGTGCACTGATACAAACACACTTCTCTCACATTTTCCACACCATCATTATTTGTATCTTTCACATATTTTATCATCGATCACTAATACACTACTCGTAGATATACACTCGCTAAGAATATATAAGCAAATTAGTGTCCGTAATTGGCATAATCGACATATATGTGTGTGTAGTATATTTCTTGTTATTAAGTGTCAATGTAACATTGTCGCAGGGGTTAGTGCTTCTGTAGCAAGAAGGGCCGGTAACTAATTGAGATGAAAAAATACAAGGGCAATAACCGACAAGGTTTAATTAAGAGGAGAATACTGTATCTTAAAAGAATACTGTATTCAGGAGGTCGTGGCTGAGGTTGTAGTTTCCGCTATGTTTGCTCTCGAGACACTCATCTTCTCTCAGAGGCTGCAAAGGGCACGCCGCAGGAGGAGGAGGCACAGCAGCGTTTTCTACCCGTATGGAGGAACCCTGCAACGCACACGTCCAGAGGGTCAGTAACTGACCCCGCCCTGTCTCTCGACTGTCCTCCTGCCATCGATGCTAGCCGTCGATAATAAAAATGGCAGAACAAAACAGAATAATATATAACAATAATCAACCTAAATCGGCGCTGACTGTCCCTTGAATAGCTTAACTACCTTATGGTTTATTTAACAATGTTACTATTTAAATAATGAAACACAGAACTTCCTTGGTGAATCCAAATCAGTTAATTTAAGATTATTTACTAATATTTGTAGGTAGGCACTCGACATGGTATGAAAAATTCACAATAATTAAACCTACATTATAGCATAAAATGTAAATATGAAAATTTCATAATGAAACCTATTGTAGACGATAACTAATTAATTAGTATAAAATGTAGCACAAAAGCTGTGAAGAAATAATTGTTAGATTTATGCTGGTAAGCTCATAAGTAAATACATACCGAATTTAGTAATAAAAATGGGGTTATACGTTGTCAATGAGATTGCACTGGCGACAACTGTCTAATGCTAGGTAGTCTATAAGATATTAACTTGTATTTATTTATTAGTACAGAGATACTAATCAGTCCGCCTTCGGCTATATCCACCCGAGAAATGGACGATATGACACCGTTTTGAGCGTACGGTACGGGTAACAATTTTCAAATAGAGATCGCTAACCGTAATTCTAGAATGTTAAATTATGTAAATTTATTTAAAGAATTATTTTAGAACTGAATGTTAGAATTGTATATTTTTTTAGCTAAGGTAGATAAATTTAGCATTCTGATTTAACAGGTTCTTTTCGCCGGAGCGACATCTAACGGCACGTAGTGGTAAAGTAGTAGATAGTGCTGAGATACTGTGTCGTAGTTAGAAACTTTTCGATTCAGGTTCGAGTAATGTGTCCCGGGGTATTTATAGGTATATATAATATATCATACAGTCAAGATTCTCACTCATGAGAGTACTCGTACTTCTGAAAGATACATAGAAGCGACATGATAGTCTTTTGATGCCCTTCACAGTAGTATACTTATCACTTTCTGAATAATGATTTGAACAGACGTTGCTTACTTGCGTTACATATACGTTGTGTACAGAAATCCAATTTACACTTACAGAATCTCGAGGAAAACTGCGATGATTTCTTACATTATTATACGTATGTATATCTTCACGCCAAGTCCCATGCAGGGAAGGCAGAGAGAACCGAGTGCCATAAGACACGCTCCTTGCATACTCCACTCGCTTCTTTAATATTCATTCTTGCATTATTGTAATAATGAATAAAAATGTTTATATAAATAAATTAACGTATAATATAAACGACATAAAAAAATAACATAGAAATATTAATAACAGATACTCCTATCTAAAAATTGTAACAGAGGCATTGTGTAAGTGTAATACGACCGAATCAGGTACGAATGCAGTATTATGACTAACACATTAATTAAGCGTCCTTTCAATTGAATCGTGTAAATTTCTCACCTATTAAATTAGTTTTATTAAAAACACATATTTAAACTAAACTTATTATTAATAAATTTCTATAAATTTATATTAAACTGGTATTAATTCCTTACTGAAAATATGAAACTCTATCCTTTTTAACACCCTATGCATATGATTTCTGCAGTTTTTAAGGGAACACCGTGGTATGTTTACTTTTTGAGCAACCGAATGCTTTTAATTTCAAAAGAGACCCTAATTCCGATTTGTCTTCTTTTGTATGTATTTTATTCAATTATTCCACTGTACACATACAGGTACTTGGTTCAAAAATATAGATGGCAGCACATTCTTTGTTTTCGTACTGTTTGCCTTCTAGTCTCCCTCTCTGATGAGTATGTATGTAATGAGTATGAATGATAAATCTGAACTGAATATTAAAATGCAGGGGAAGCACCGAACTAATTTAGTCTTATGACTTTTATTTGCACCTTTTTATTCAATTAGCACGAATATATATTATTCCATTTGACCCATTCTTATTTACCTACAATGATTGCAAACACAGACATGAAACCTATCTATCTAGGTACCTATACTTATGAATAGGTAGGAATACTACAATTTTATTATCTACTGGTTGTGTCCTATATATAAGTACCTTTTATCGAATAACCGTTTACAAAAAATCTAAAGATACTTTTTGACCTGTCTGTTTTGCTCATAGTTACTAATTTATATAAACGTGTTGGAGTGAAAGTTCAGAGGCCATTAGGTACAAATCATGCAACAGAACAAATTATTAAAATTAATGAATATACGAAGAAAAAACTAACTATAACTACTATAACTAGTGTTGTAAAGTTGAAAAGTATGAAATATATTAAATTGTACAACAAAAAACATTGACTGTTCATCAATGTATTGAGATGGATCTAAACTTTGTATTTTTGTAGGTTAGGCAAAGACTTCGTAGTTATACATAGAAGTCTTTGAGGTTAGGTTATATTTTATTTAATGATCACTTAAATACAACCTGAAAAACATTAGCATGAACTTATTTTTGAAGCTCTCGGACGAATTTATTGAAACAAGGTATTTTATAACCTTCTTACTGATGTGATGTAACTAATATCACATTATGGACATTTTCTTCTTGAGGTTTACTTACATATTAAGTATAATACTTACGTAGGTATTATGTAAGGTACTTCTTCAAGACCACGAACACACTATTAGCAGCTCCGGCTAAAAATGGTCCTCCAATCGATGACCAAGTTGTCTGCTTCCAAACTTGTTTTCATCCTGACTCGACAATTTCTAAAACCACTTCCTAAGTTGTTCACTTTTTATTGTATTTTCTTATTTTATCCCTCTAACTATAATGAGGTATCGATTAACATCAGTTTCTACAAGGACATACATTTTGTCAAAAAATGTACACAGCAAATGAAAAAGCTAAAGAATCACAGAAGGCCCCCAGTCGATTTTCTAAGAAAGATTATATATTTAAATTTGCTGTGTTAACCATCACGTCACATCACCGACGTTTATTCCTTGCTAGGTATCTACTAAATTTAGGGGCAAATAGGGGGGCATGTGCGTGAAGTTATTTGGTGGTGATCTTCTGTAAGGATCCTTTTTGAGATAGCCCTGGGACGTACGTACTTCCACATAAACAGCACACGAAGGAACACATGTGTTTGAGCTGTACAGCTAGTGTACCCTACTTGAGTACACTTCAAATTTTCAACGCACACCCATCCGTAGGTAAATACTTAATCAATATCGCCTTTAGTTCAAAGATAAAGGTAAAAATTCTTTATTTGCCATTGGGCCCTCGAGGGCACTTAGACACATCTTACATTTTTTGAAATATAATTTTAGTGTATCTTATTCAATTCTCTTATTTTACTTTTTTCCTTTTTTTAATCTACTAGCATTTTGGAAATGACCATTGGCGAAGATTCTTTTAAAATTGTCAATTAGATATTACAAAAAAAAATCACATATACAGCATATTGGTACAATAATGATGTCAAATGGTAAAATTCAAGATTATTAAGGACAGGTAGTCTGTGCTGAATTATTTCCAGACATCTTTGTCAGTTATATATTCATCAATTCTAGAATAAGCCCTCCTACAGAGAGTATTTTTAATGTGCTTTTTGAATACATTGTCAGGAAAGGACAGAACTGTTTCAGGCAATTTATTATAAAATCGAATACAATTTACAAGAAAAGATCTACCAGTTCTAGCAAGCCGATGTACCGGCATACACAACATATTTCTACTTCTAAGTTTTTCACTGAAGTTTGAAAACGACTTTAAATTTTTACGGACATAGGTACATTATGTTTTTATAAATATATTGAGAAGTAACAGTAGCTACTAGATTTACCTGAATATAGCATTTATGTGTGTATCTTTATGATTTATCAGCTTCACTGCAATTTGGATATGTACCTACTGAATCTGTCTAATTACTTCGTTCCTTAGCTTCAACGGTAGATGTCACTAATTAGCTTACTTTCTGATTATTTCGGATAGTGTGCTAGTTCCGCCAACTAGTTGAATTATAGTGAAAGAAAATCGTTAGTAGATAGAGTTGGAAAGGTGACAAATCTTTGTATGAGATTGGGTATCAGTACTGTAGTATTACTCATACATACATTAAAAAATATATATATTTGACTAACATATTTATTTTTATACTTATGGTTGGTGGAAATATTGATTCACATGCTTCGCCAGATTGTGACATGCAAACGTTTAAAATAAATAAATTGACTAAAGCAGTTTTCCATTAAGTGAAATAAAGTATAAAGCCTCCAATTAACTATTACAATACTAAATAAATTTATAATTAACTCTATTATTAAAATATTCATTAAAAATAATAAAAACAATGATAAGCTAGCCACTTATTTTAAGTTTTCTTTTGAATTCACTTAAAGGAAGTTCTATTAGGTTAGGTTTACAGGAATATTGTTAAATATTGTAATTGTATTATTATAACAGCTTTTCTTACACAATGCACTTTTACATTTATTTATAATAATTACCGTAGAATCTCTCTTTTTAACTACAGAACTAGTTCAAAGCTTTGAAACAGATTGTGATGTTCCTTCACAAAAACAGCTGCCTGGAATGGATTACATACATGTCAGTATCAATGTATTTGACTTTTTTTATAGCGGTATACAGGAAACTAGAGGACCTATTCCTTGTATTGCTCTTGTGCATTTTTTAACTACAACTTTATACATATTAATCGAGTTTCCCCAATGTAACAATTCATATCTGAGCACTGGCGCAACGTAACCTTCGTACGCAGAGAGATCTGTTTCTTGAGTTGAAATTCACTTCAAAAAGTCATCTTAATGTAATTACAAATTAATTAAGTCTACTACAAACATGACCTATATGTGGTATCCAGTTCCAATGCTTCATTAACCTTTTCTATATATTTCCCTTCCCATACTGGAGTATAATTAGTCGTCTTGGTTTTATTATTTGTCAAAGATCATATATGTTGTTTTTGTTAGATTTGAATGTAAATTATTTATATATTACCAATTTGTAACTGACTCTATCGTGGTATTGAGTGATTCTTCTTGAACATCGTTTTTTTAGGGTTCCGTACCCAAAGGGTAAAACGGAACCCTATTACTGAGACTTCGCTGTCCGTCCGTCCGTCCGTCTGTCACCAGGCTGTATCTCACGAACCGTGATAGTTAGACTGTTGAAATTTTCACAGATGATGTATTTCTGTTGCTGCTATAACAACAAATACTAAAAAATAGAATAACATAAATATTTAAGGGGGCTCCCATACAACAAACGTGAATTTTTTGCTCGTTTTTGCTCGATATTGATAACGGCAACAGGTAGACGCTTGAAATATTCACAGAATATTTAGTTATATATTCACTTTAAGAAAAAATAAGTAAATTAAAATAAAACAAATATTTAAGGGGGGCTCCGATACAACAAACGTGATTTTTTTGCCGTTTTAATAGACAATGGTACGGAACCCTTGGTGCGCGAGTCCGACTCGCACTTGGCCGATTTTTCTGAGACTATTATTGCTATATCACCAGCAAACAGAAGGCACTGGAGTTTAGTTATTGTTGGAAGGTCATTTATGTATATAAGAAAGAGCAGTGGTCGCAAAACGCCGCCGCCACCATAGATATTACATCTATAGGCAGATCTATATGACTGACACTTTTTAGTTTTCACATTAACACGTTTTATTTAAATACATTGCGATATATGCGATAGTTAAAATTTAATCCATTGTTGTGCAGGACCCGGAATGCCATACTTGTCACATTTTTGTAAAAGTATCTCATTATCCACAAAATGGAATGCTTTAGTCATGTCGAAGAATATGACAGGTAAATAATCAAAGTATGGTGGATACTGGAATACGGCTATGAATATACATTATGTAATCTTTTTTATTAATATAAAATACAACGTCGGACCTGATGTAAAGAGGTTACCGTAGCCTATAAACACTTGCAAGACATTAAGCATTATTCGCGCGATGCCACCTCTGGTGCTAACGTAGCTTCTCCTTAGGAGCTTACTGGAGAGCTCAATCACACGCAGGAACACAACAACCGTCTATGGAGTTGTTATTTGGCTGCGGTTTTCTGTGAGGTGGAGCTACTTCCCCAGACGGGCTGCTTTGATGCGCCCTACCTCCCTAAAAATAATAATGTAAATAATTAAAGCAGCAAATGTAGTAGATTTATAACTTTGAAAACCATTTCGTTCGGGTTTTATTATGTTGAATTTTTTGAAGTAAATATTTACAAGATTATGCATTGCTTTTTCAAAGTTTTTTGGGAAGATAGATATTAATGTGATTGGTCGATAATTATATAAATCTTCTATACTGTCTTTCTTATATAACGTTAGTCGTACGATCGATGATTTAAGTTTATCCTGGAACTATCACTAAAGTGCAGATTTATTAGATAAACCAGAACAGGTGCTACTATTGTTGCACACTGTTTAATTGTGCATGTATCTACTCAATCGCACCCTACCGATTTTGTGTTTTTCAGTCACAGTGAAATTTGGATAATTTTAGATTCTGTTATGCTGGTTTCAGAGAAATACGTACGAATATGGTTTTTACGTTTCCAGTTTTAGGGTTAGTACTGTTAGTAGGTATATTACTTGTAATGGTTCCTCTAAAATAGTTAATGAATACCTGTGTAATTTTGTTTGGATCCGTTACGATGTGTCCATTATTATTTATTGAGTTTATATAATGCAAGAATCATCAGATTTGTCCTTGATTATATTACAAGTTGCCCTGCAATTCTTTTTAGCATTTGATATAGACTTAGGTTTTTGTGACTGTTTAATACAGTGCTTTAGAACCTTATTGTATTTTTGATATGCTAATTTATTTTGCGTTGTATTTGATTTGTAACAATGATATATCAGTATCCGTTATCTATTATTATGACTTTTTTATTCCGGATGTTACCCATTTTGGTGATTTCGTTTTCGAATTTATTTTAATTTGTTTCAGAGGAAAATAAAGGTTATAAAATAAGCAAAATGTTTCGTGAAATGAAATTGTGAGTGAAATTCCAGAAATTTATTTATGTTTGATTGTTTATTTATAATAGTTTTAACCCTTCGAAACCCGTGTGGTCATATATGATCGCGAAATGTATGGGAAAAGGTATATAACGGGTTCTGAAGGCTGTACAATATGTACACTAAGAAATACACAATAATAAATAATACAAAATGAGATAATAGTACATAGGCGGACTTATCCCATAAGGGATCTCTACCAGCCAACCTTAGAGTCATTGATAGTTTTACAGTGTACATGTAACATGTGCTTTTACGAACACAACTACATCTATACATAAACTATGCAATATAAAGAAAATAGTGATAACAGGAATAATTTATTAATTTCTTTATTTATTCATCAATACTCACAGCTATCCTTACAGGCTTGTCCTACCCAATGCGATAGCGTAACAATTATCAATACATTATTAATATTATGTTCGTAGTTTACATTCTAAATATATTTTTATTATTACAATAAAAATATATTTAGAATGTAATGTATTAAACTAATAAAACTATATTATTAAACATCATTAAGTAATCAAAGAATTAAGACACAAACCAGTTGA
This sequence comes from Pyralis farinalis, assembly GCA_947507595.1. Taxonomy (NCBI): domain Eukaryota; kingdom Metazoa; phylum Arthropoda; class Insecta; order Lepidoptera; family Pyralidae; genus Pyralis; species Pyralis farinalis. The sequence goes on along the minus strand of OX382258.1, from coordinate 7,615,530 downwards.
GAATGCGCAAGCTTGCATTGCCAGAGGAACACCTGGTTCGTCAATTATATAACAATTTTTTTTTAAGTTTTGTCAGCCATTTTGACCATGTTCCTTAAGAAATATGATATTGGTTTTTAATTTACTTTTCGTATCTGAAATAAAAATATATTTTTTTTTCAATTTGCCGGCCATTTTGACCATGTTCCTTTAGAGATAGGAGGTTGGGTTTTCAGACATTCCTATTCTACTTTTTTATGCTGAATCCGAATCTGAAGTCAAAATTCGAATATTCGAAAAAAAGCGACAGACACAGACAAACATATAGATTTCATATAGGAACGGTGTTCCTGAAAAGTCATAGTAAAATTTTACCCGTAATTAAACACATGTCTTCCATCTTAATAACATGTCGTTTTTTAAATCTATAAGGGTCTATCGCCAACAACAATATTTCGATAATGGTAGTAGAAAACGGTGTACCTAAGCGTGTTTCACTAAATACCGGTAGCGAGTAGAAGCAGATCTCTACTGATAATTAACCTAAGACATTCTTCACTTCAGATTCATAAAGATCTAATTTTTTTTATACTACATTATAGTTACATGCTATCAGCATTCTCACTAGTTTCTTACATTTACATGAGATTAATAATTAGATCAAACTATCTACTATAGTAGTTGATTTTTTAATAACAACTAACTGTCTACGTACATACTGCTGCGTGCTAATCTCTGGAATGATCAGTCTCATTTGAAAAATTGTTATTGCATTTGATAGCTCAGTTCTTGGATATAGGCTTTTCAATATCACGACACGACCAGCCAAGGAAAAAGAAAGTTACAGGATATCTGTTATGAATATCGAAAGACAGCTTTAAAGCTGTCTAGTGAGGATGGTGGTGATATGGGAAAAAAATGGAGCGGCGGAAACTGCCTAAAAGATATGTGGTGTTAGAAAAAAGGAAGATCTCGATTGATTAATTGAAAAGAGTAAGCGGCGATGGTTTGGACTTTGGAAAGAATGAATGATAAAAGAGTTACCAAAGACTGCGTTTGAATGTATGAATGTATAAATTGAATATTAACCAGAACCAGAATGGTGACAAGTAACCTAAAAACCATTAAAAAGTCATCATGAAAGTCAGGACCAAGAATCTGTCTCCAGTACAAGCCGAACCCTATCGTACAAAAGTGCTATATATGCCCGAGGATCAAGGACAGGAAAACAAAACCAATGCTATCTAAATGTCATGAACATGTGTGCAATGACCATATGATTTCATTATGCCAATCATTAATTATAAAAGTTCTTATTTTTTGTTTAAAAGTTTAATATTTACATTAATAATAAGTTAATTTAAGTTTAGCCTTCAGAACCCGTTATATACCTTTTCCCATACATTTCGCGGTCATATATGACCACACGGATTTCGAAGGGTTAATACGTAAGTTAAACGTTCTAATTAATAAAAGTCTGATTTTGCATTTATTTCGTGTTTTATTTTAATTATTTAACTAGGGTAGGGGTGCTAAACACCCCGCGCGACCATTTATGCAAGTTTTTAGGCCCGTTCAATTAAAGTGTTTTTAATAATATATGAAAAAAAATTATAGGCGCTCAATGTCTAATATTTAAGTAATTTGTCATCATAATGTTTTTTAATGACTGTTTATGCCAAAATAAAGAGAAAAAAAATATATTATAAAAACACTGATTTACTTCAACCTGTTCAAAACTATTAATATTCGCAAATAATAATTTTAATCATTTAACCGTTAGTTGACATCCAAATGGAAAATGTTTGATTCGATTCCACACACGTTGTGCCCCATGGAGATGTAGATATACCCGGCGTGGCCGAAGTCCTCACTCCAGCTGTTCCGGACAATGTAGTAAGGTGGGGAGTGACGCTTGTCGTACCCTACGATTTGCACCACGTGGTTGAGGTACTCCTTCCTTTCACTGTAGAAAAGATATACACACGTTTAATATTCAGAAACAGTGGTGGAAAGAGGCAAACGTGTTGCGACATCCTGCAACCCTATTGCTGCCGATAGCCCGTAGGTAAGCTAAAGATAACCCGTAGGTGCCGTTTAGTCAATAAGAGTCTGAGATAACCCATATGGCCGACCGTACTCATGAGAGTTCAGTTCACCACCTCCTTCCCATTGGATCCTTACCTCAGAAGAAGTATTAAGGTACGTTTTCAGTAGCTTAGTCCTTTTTTTGTGCGTTGTGATTTACGCCGGGCTTACAAAAAAGGTAAACGATAATATAACTGATTTCACTAAATTATGTTGTGAACCGTTATTTAAGACAGAAAGTGTGATATTGGCTAAATACTCACCGTGTCCCCGGCTTTGTTCGTTTTTGTTTTTATACCACTAAGGTGGCAATCAAGCATACGGCCTGCCTGATGGTAAACAGTCACCGTAGCCTATGGACATTTGCAACACCAGGGGTGTCACTCATGCGTTGCCGACCCTCTAAAAACCTCTTCACGCATTTCTTGAAGAACTCCATGCTGTAGTCCCTTGGGAAAACTGCGGCTGGGAGCTCATTGCACAGCTTGAGAGTTCTCGGAAGAAAACTTCTCTGGAACCGCACAGTACGCGACCATTGCGGTTCCAGAGTGTGAGGGTGAACTCCTCGCCGTCGGCGAGCGGTGCCGTTATAAAAAGTAGCTGTCGGCATCATTTCGGACAACTCTTCAGAACACACCCCGTTGTACAATCGGTAGAACACACAAAGGGAGGCAAAATCTCGCCTTAAACTTAAGGGTTCAATACCGTCTGTAAGCTTAGGATTGTCGACAATTCTCACAGCTCGTCTCGGAATCGAATCACACGGTCCAAGCTGGTATCCAGGTGCTCCTGACTGTAGTACTCCAAGTGCGGTCTGACTTGAGACTTATATAACATAAGTCGTTGTACCGCACTACGTACTGCTTTGCTCTGTTGAGCACACCAAGTTTTTTGGACGCCAGCTTGACCTTCTCCTCCAGGTGATTTCGATATTGCACATCACTGGAGATCTCGACGCCAAGCATTCTTTTGGTGTCAGTAAGAGGTGAGTTCTGGAATTTAGGAACCACAGCAAATGGCGTTTTCTTAGCGGTGAACGCGCAAACTTGTGTCTTATTGGGGTTGAATTTGACCAACTTAAGCCGCCCCCAGTTACATACTTTAGCCAAATTACCATCCATTTCAAACACAAGTTTATCGCGGCTTTCCTCCACAAGGGAACGAGGGATGTTTGCTTGATATGCAGCAGAAACATCGTCGGAGACAGTACATAACCCTGAGGGACGCCAGCATTGATATCCATACTATCGGAGCATCCACCGTCAACCACGGCTTTTATGCATCTGTTGGATAAAAAGCTGGCGACCCATTTGCACAAACCCTCGGGCAGCCCGTATGATGGCAACTTCGATAGAAGACCCCGATGCCAGATCCGATCGAACGCCTTCGCCATATCTAGGCTGACAGCTAATGCCTCACCTTGACTCTCTATCGCCAAGGCCCAGCAGTGTGTAAGATACACTAGAAGATCACCAGTTGAGCGACTATGGCGAAAACCGTATTGACGGTCGCTAACCAAGTCGTGATCCTCTAGGTAGCCTAGGAGTTGTGTGTTTATCACACGCTCCATCATCTTGGAGAGAAGGGAGGTTATGGCGATAGGCCTGTAATACGATGGGTCTGATCTATCGCCCTTTTTGGGCACCGGGTGCACATTGGCGGTCTTCCATGAAGTCGGGACCTGCCCAGTGGAGTAGGAAAGCACGAAAAGGCGCGTTAGTATAGAACACAACTCAGGAGCATACAGCTTCAGCACCACTGCCGGCATACCATCCGGCCCACTCGATTAATGAATGTCGAGAGAGAGTAAGGCCCGCCGGACATCTCGCTGGATAATGGAGATTTACGGCATTGAGCTACCGCACCACGGGATGGTAGGTGGCACTGCTCCCCCATCATTCATATTCGAGTTAGACGCTAAGAGATTACCGAGTCGAGAAATCGGCTTTCTCCTTAGCGCTATGGGCCAAACTGCCATCCGGTTTTTGCAGTGGTGGCATAGACGGTTGACAGAAATTTCCCTCAGCAGCTTTAGCGAGCGACCAGAAAGCACGGTTCCCAGAGGGAAAGCTCGCAAGCCGCTCGCCAACTCTGCCGACGAAATCGAATTTTGCTCTAGCAGCCACCCTTTTACTGGACCTGGAGGCAGCATTCAGTTTGCGCTTCAAAACAGAGACACTAGGATCCCCATTAGCACGCGCCGTGGTCCAAGCATTGTAACCAGCCTGCTTAAGAAGAGTGGCTTCCTTATAATGCCGATTAAACCACGGCCGCTTTTGAGCTCCCGCAGTAGCTACAAGGCGATTGGGAATGAAGCATTCCATGCCATCCAATATCGCCGCAGCCACTGCGGTTACGCAGGAATCAATGTCGTCTGATTCGAAGCACAGTTGCCTCCACGGGTACGATGCATAGAATTCACGCAATCCATCCCAGTCTGCTGACTTATAGTGCGACATCCGGCAGGCCGAAGTGGATCGCGTCCGGCACAAGGCACTTGAGTCCGGATGAGGCAGTGATCCGACGAGCCAAGCGGGGCATCCACTGAGATGTTATACTCATCCGGACGTGTGGTCAGCAGAAAGTCCAGTAGAGAGCTTGCATGGTGCTCTACATCTGGTATTCTCGTGGGAGAATGAACCAGCTGAGAGAAACCATAGGTCAGAGCAAATTCATGAGCAGATCTCTCCGCATAGTCAGTGCCCCGAGAGCCAAGCTACTCGGCATGATGGGCATTAAATTCTCCCAAAATCACTAACTCCGCGGAGGGATACTGTTCGATGACTCTGTCAGTCGCCCTTTACAGGTGCTCAAATAACCGAGCTGTGCCTGTATCACCGCTATGAGACCTGTAAAGGCACGCGTAGATACGGGTGTGGCCGCCTTGATCCACTCGTACCCATAATATCGACAGGTCCCTGTCTTCAAGATTATGCAATCGGCGACAACAAATATCCTCCCGGACGAACAAGCATACCCCGGTATGACGCATAAACAAATGCTCCAGTTTATACCCGGGGTAATGCAAGTAAGAGGTGTCGGCCGGTGAGGATATTTGTGTCTCCGTGAGGAAAAGAATGGTCGGCTGCGCGGTTTCCAGGTGATGATGGACCGCGTTGATGTTCGAGTGCAAACCCCTGATGTTGCAAAAGTCAACATACGTTGTGGAGGGGGTGGCCGCTGTGGAACCATTTTTCCTTTTTTAGGGTTCCGTACCCAAAGGGTAAAACGGAACCCTATTACTGAGGCTCTGCTGTCCGTCCGTCCGTCCGTCTGTCACCAGGCTGTATCTTTTGAACCGTGATAGTTAGACAGTTGAAATTTTCACAGATGATGTATTTCTGTTGCCGCTATAACAACAAATACTAAAAAATAGAATAAAATAAATATTTAAGGGGGCTCCCGTACAACAAACGTGAATTTTTTGCTCATTTTTAGGGTTCCGTACCCAAAGGGTAAAACGGAACCCTATTACTGAGGCTCCGCTGTCCGTCCGTCCGTCCGTCCGTCCGTCCGTCCGTCCGTCTGTCACCAGGCTGTATCTCATGAACCGTGATAGTTAGACAGTTGAAATTTTCACAAATGATGTATTTCTGTTGCCGCTATAACAACAAATACTAAAAAATAGAATAAAATAAATATTTAAGGGGGCTCCCATACAACAAACGTGATTTTTTCGCCGTGTTTATAGATAATGGTACGGAACCCTTCGTGCGCGAGTCCGACTCGCACTTGGCCGATTTTTTGCTTGATACGGATAACGGCAACAGGTAGACGCTTGAAATATTCACAGAATATTTAGTTATATATTCACTTTCAGAATAAATAATTAAATTAAAATAAAACAAATATTTAAGGGGGGCTCCCATACAACAAACGTGATTTTTTTTTTGCCGTTTTTATAGATAATGGTACGGAACCCTTCGTGCGCGAGTCCGACTCGCACTTGGCCGATTTTTTTGCTTTGCCATAATGTAATGTGTGATGTGTGCGGGATATCTGAACATATACATATAGGAGCATGTACCACTAAATTCATGTTTTCGGTTTTATGTACATATTTATAATTATCACATGCTCGGCGATGAAGGAAAACATCATGAGGACGTTTTTAAATTTAATTAACATTTCGAAAGACGTGTGATCTAAGAAAAGTCTGGTTTTCTCTATGGGTCAGTCTGATCGCAGTCTCTCCGTATAGAAATCAGTATCATCGCCCAACCTTGGCTTAAGTATCGGACCTTGCCAATCCTAATGGAATAGGCGACGGGATAACGCTAGGAGAAAAAGATGCAAAGAATAATGCACATGTATGTGTAACCAGTAGGATCATAAAGTTATTGAAAATTACATGTGTGAATTAAAGAGTTCTTCGTGAATGCTCACATTTCTTAAGATCCGTGCCGTGGACTTCTTAAGAACGTTTCGATGACGACAGTACGTTATGTGCGAAAAGGTAAAGAGAAAATATCTATCTATGTATATCTTTACGTCAAATCCCTTGCAGGGTAGGCAGAACAATCACTTCTTTAACGTTCATAGCTCTTCTCATCCACGCTTGGTTTCTAAGGCTAACATCACCTGATAAAACACGATCAATTTGGTCATGGTAGGTAAGTCTTGGCCTTCCTCAGCTCCTACATCCTTCTACTTTCGCGTTGTATACCTATCTGTTTCGTAATTCTTTCTTCCTGCATTTTTATATCCGAACCAATGGAGCATGCCTTTTCTTAACTTAACGCCGTCAGTCTCTGTCAGATCAACACGCTTTCTTATCATTTTAATAATTTGAAAAGTATTAGTAGTTTATGCAACTGTCATATAATAGAGGGTATTAAAACATGAGTGTAGTTTTTTGAAACGAGCCGCAGGCGAGTTTCAAAATAAGATTACACGAGTGTTTTAATATCTGTTTATATGGAGTTGCATACACTACTTTATTTAATCTCATGGCTATAGGTAGCTACATTAAATAAAATGCAATATAAAAGAAACAAATTATTTATTATAAGTCTGTTATTGGTTTATTGGCTCGGATCCAGCACGCATGCGCGTTGCGCGCTCACCACAGATAATGTGTACTTAAATTGAATTGAAACCTCCTTGGTCGGGACACATGTACTTTAATAATTAAAAAATTGTTTTAAAGCATTGTTTTGTTAGAAGAATAATGCTTTAATTTAATTTTTTAATTTTCTTAAAGAAGTATGTAAATAAAATATACCAATAAAATTATGTATTTCATTTCATAATTAGTATATTACCGAATGGGATTATATAAAATATATTACGATACTGATCTTTACATGGAGCGACTGCAGTCAGACCTCCACCAGCCAGAGGGAAAACCAGACCTTCCTTAGGTAAGATCACACGTTTTTTTTTCGAAATATAGTGTCTTGGATGGGCGGGATTCTTTACAAAAATAGTTTACTATAAATTTTTTTTTGTGATGTTCCATACTCGAATTTCCATACTCGATGTTCCACAATCGAATCACGAGGCCGCGGGTTAGACTCGCATTTTTTTTACTGTAATACGCGTTCATAGGCAACGGTAACCACTTTACATCAGGTGGATTGTATGCTTGTATGCATCCCGTTTTAAATAAAAAATATTGCCATATTAATACTAGATACCATTAGGTATAAGATTAAATAATGCTACCAAACTACATATATGTTCACGTCAGATCCTTCACTAGCCCCGGTCCATAAATACCTTGCTCCATTCGTAGGTTATTCCATCAATAATACTATGAAGATATTAAACCTGTCTTACTCGCAGCCTGTGTTGATGATGCCTCCAATGTAATTTTTCCAAGGTTTGGCGTTCACCAGGGTTATCACCGGTCCATGCGTAGCCACCATTGACGAGATCAGGTCACTGCTCGGGAAGCTGAAACATGTAAATGACTCTTTGTACATAGCGATATGTTTATGACAAGGAAAATGAAAATTACTATACGATGTAAATTTTAATATAATTTAATATATATGTATCGCGATTCAGCGCGGGAATGCTGCCTGCATCAAAGTCAAAGTCAAAATCTTTTTATTCCGTAAAAATGGCTACATTTGTTTGGAATCGTCGCAATTTTTTTCCCTACCGTGCAGTTTATGACTAGGTGAGCACTGATAAAAATACTGCCAAAAAACTCAGGCATCTCTCTTTTGGTATCTAAACAAATTTACATAATTTATTAATTACATTATAATTGGATCGACTCACTCCCAGGCATTTTTATCATTAATATAGTCAGATGCTTTATAATATGCCCTGCTACACAATTTGGCTTTAATAGTAGTTTTAAATTTGTTAATTGACAATTCTCTTATATTGCTGGGAAGTTTGTTATAGAACCGTATACATTGCCCCATAAAAGAATTACTTATTTTGTGGAGACGGCTTGCACGTAATACGCGTAATAGAGTATGCATGAATATGTATGCAAGTCGAAATTACGAAGAAATTACGTATATTTCGATAGTCTTGTGACTATAACCTAAGAAAGGTCTGGTATTCCCTCTGGGTTGTGGAAGTCTGACGGCAATCTCTCCATGTCTAAATCAGTATATGTATCGCCAAATCGTTAGGATTAGGTATCGGACCCCACCAGTCCCAGTGTATTAGGAAACGTGATAAAGCCAAAAAAAGATTACAAAATATGAAACTTATACATAAAATAAGAAGAGGCATGCTCCGTTGGTTCGGACATGTAGAAAGAATGCAAGATTAAAGAATGACGAAGCAGATATACAATCCAAAAGTGGAAGGATGTAGGAGCCGGGGAAGGCCAAGACTTACATACCATGACCAAATTGGTCGTGTTTTATCAGAAGGTGATGTCAGGAGCCCTAGAAACCGGCGAGCGTGCACGAGAAGAGCAATGAATGTTAAAGAAGCGAGTGAGATATGTAAGGATCGAGTCACGTGGCGCTCGGTTCTCTCTGTCTACACCGCAAGGGATTTGGCGTTAAGTTATAGATAGATAGAAACTTATACATTGGACCATAACACTAGTTGATTTGCATTCGTTTAAAGTAGATTTAAACACGGATTAAGAATTGATCATGTTTCATATGAGAATATTTTGTTTGTTAATCTGTATGTTATGTATGTTACACTCAAAAACAGATGTGCATTTCTCAGAATCTGTTCGCGAGATGAGTTCCGCGCGACATTACTTTCTTCTAAAGTAGATTGTTTTCATTACTTATATCTTGTCTAGAGACTTCTTCTTATTTCAGGGTCCGCTATCTAAGATTAAGGAATTGGCGAGGATATTGATTATTACATGGAAGACCTCCACAACTACGACTATAGAACTTCTTAGGTTAGGTCACATGTCATTCGAAAGATAATTTCTTTGATGTGTGGGTTTTCTCACGATGTTTTCCTAGAAGTAGCCCGTCTGGGAAAGTACCTCCTCCTCACAGCCAAATAACAACTCTCTAGAAGGTTGTTGTGTTCCTGCGTGTGAATAACCGGTAACTGCTTTATCAGTTGGGTCGTATGCTTGCATGCCTCCCGACATTGTATAAAAAAATAACAGAAGCTTAATTTTGTAGTACATGCGAGGATTAGAACCGGAGAGCAGTTGATTAATAGGCCGGTTCTTATCCACTAGTCTATTACTGCTATCCCTGCTAATCTACTGCCTTTTCCCTATTTACATCTTGCCTAGAGTGGCGTACTAGAATCAGAAGCAATAGACACGTACCATATGCTTGTGTAGTTTTTAATTCCTGTGCCTTTTGTGTTGTCCACAAGTTTGCAGTTTTCGTCTACTAGCTTCAGGGGATATTTTGCTTCAGTGACGATCTTGACGTGGTTGTCATATATGTAACTCAAGGCGGACTTGACATTGCCTCCACGGCAACCTCTATTGGATGTTGAGCAGTCGATTATTTGCTGTGAAATTAAAACCAGAAGGTATGTTAAGTTTTACATCGCACAATTAAAGTGGGGAGTATTTTTGTGTAGTGTATCCCTTCGTATGAGATATCATTGAAAAGGTTTTAAAAAAATATTCAATGTTGTCATATATGTATGTATATCTTCACGCCAGGTCCCTTGCGGCGTAGGCAGAGAGAACCGAGCGCCATAAGAGGCGGTCCTTTCATACTTCACTCGCTTCTGTGACATTCATAGCTTTTTTCATGCACGCTCGCCGGTTTCTAGGGCTCCTGACATCACCTTCTGATAAAACACGACCAATTTGGTCATGGTATGTAAGTCTTGGCCTTCCCCGGCTCCTACATCCTTCCACTTTTGCATTTGTCATATATAATTTACGTAATTAATCTTTTCCTAAATATTAAGGTTTTCGCGGAGTTTTGTTAGAATTGAAGAGATTACCACTGAACTGTTACTGTCCGCTGTAATATCTATGTATAATTCTTCTGTATATGTGTATATCACTACCTCCTCCTAAACCGCAGGATTGAAGCAAGGAAATTTTGCGTGTGTGATGAGTGGATGGTTTAGATTTACAATTGAACACAATAGGCGACGTTGCGATTGGATTCTAGGATATTTTTATTTCGGAAAGGGCAACGTCTGTAGGGCCGGCAAATATATTCTTCTTCTTCTTAGCATTAACCCGTTACCTAATCTGACTGAGTGACTGACTGTCAGACCTCAACAACCCAGAGGGAAAAACACCTTTCTTAGGTTAGGTCACACCACACGTCTTTCGAAATAGGTATAATTTCTTGGACGTGCTGGTTTCCTCACGATGTTTTCCTTCACCGCCGAGCAAGTGATAATTAGAAATATGTACATAAATTCACAAAGACTAATATAGTGGCACATGCTCATGACACGCACGCCAGGATTCGAACCCGGGACAGTCAGATTAGGTTGGTTCTTCATACACTGATCTATCTGCTGCTGTTATATGAGTTATCTATCTTTTACCATTCACTTGTAATGTAAGTAACTTCAGAATTAACAAATGAATGAATGACTGATGATTTATTTCTGAAATCGGGCCCCCTCCTTACAATATTCGTAGAAATTGTATACAACGGTTCTAAACCCCCGAGGGTGTCGTGCCAAGCGGTCTAGTAGAGCGAGGGGTTCGGCTTGTTCAGGCCTATGCAGTCATCGACCACCCTCCATTCTATGAGGGCGCGACAGGCTTTTATTTATATGAATTCCCCAAAAGCTAAAAAATGGTATACTATAAAGTATTATATAAATATTTAACTGTAACTGAGAAAGTTGGAAGATTCTCCCAGGAAGTGATATAAATAACAAAAAGATGTACCTATATATGTATCGATTTCGCTGTGCAAAATTCACCGTTTTCAATATATATATTATACAAGAAAATCTATTGATTAAGAAAAAAATATTGCCTTGCCAATGAAGTAGATCAAATTCTTAAGAGAACATAGGCTGCGCTATAATTGAACGAGTTAATGAAAACTGAACATTGCTTTGAGTGTAGGTGAATTAATGGGGTTTGATGCAACTTTGTATTGTGTTGTTTAATGAAATCGGCCCAGTAGTTTTTGAGTCTATTCATAACATACATACAAATCTTTCCTCTTTATAATAATAGTATAGATAGTATAGATTGGATTACATTATTGTAATTTTCGTAGGATCTCTAATTTTTTGAAAATAAAATATAGCTTATGTTAACCGCAGATAATGTAACTTCTATTTACGGAATAATTTTTTAAATCTCTTAAGTATTTATTGAGTTTATCCATTAGAAAGAAACATACAAAAAAATCTAAATTTTCTCTTTATGGTATTAGTGTAAATGTAGACTACGTATTTCACTTTTGAGCAGTCAGAACCCGTTATATACGTTTTCCCATACATTTCGCGGTCATATACGACGAACGGGTTTCGAAGGGTTAATGGACAAGTAGCTGTATAATATTGTAACAAGAATGCACACGAGATCGACAATTTGTTTGTTTATCTTTGGCTTCATTCGGGCACACAGGGCACTTGTGTAACCAAACAAACAGAGGCAAACTTACAACCGCATTCCGATATACGTACACACGTTGCTAGCACTGGGTCACACTCCGCCACAAACCAAAAGAACAATAACAGCTGTTCATACAAAGTAACGAGGTGTAGCCAGAGAGATATACTTCTTGTAATTGCAAGCCGTTCGTAGTTGTCAAACCAGGCGCTATCTAAGTTTGGAAAGGCGATTCTTTGACGTTCTGCGAAATCGTGTACTTATCTACCTATATACCTAGTCCGGCCATAAATTCTGTTACAAATGAATACGCATTTATTTTTTATGAAGTAATAAATATCTACATATTTATGGAAGTCTCAGCAAAAAATAAAAAATATGATTCTATTCGAAATCGTCATCTTTGCCTTTGATACAGCCCTTTAATCCGTCTGGCCGTTCCGAATCTATGAATTTACGCACTGTTTCCATGGGAAATTTAACCACTGCTTGTTCTAGAAATTTCTTGAGACACAATCTTGGCGTGTCATTTTTTCGAGCTGGCCATGTCATCTAAAACTCTTCAATTGAGAATTTTTTTTCATCAGTGAAGAGGATATTCCTGTACCTGTCACCTGCCTATCGGGACAGAAGGCGTTTTGATCGATCCACTCTCTTCAACTGTAGGCATTAATTTAGAGCGTGTCCTGTATATCGACGATAAGCGTCGAGCTTCAGGTATTGTTTTATTAGACGCGACAGAGTCATAGCGGGAGTCTTCATTTCTCGCGATAAGATTTTTTATTTCCTAATGGGGTTTCGAGGAATTCTGGCTTTAACAGCAGCCTTTGTAGTTCTAACCGCATGCACTCGCCCCGATCTTTTATGGTCTTCAAAAGGGGAAGTGTTAGAATATCTGTCGATAGTAGTAGTAGTAGTTTTGAAGTGTCTTGAATATGACCGACGGCTCCGTACCCACTTTGTGCACGGCAATCACTACAATCCTATTTCCTTTAACACCCCATTCCATATTGTAATTTGACAATAAACACGAAAAAAATATGAAAAACGGCGGGAAATTGAAATAAGTTTTTAACATAGTAAACGAGTTTCAAATTTAAAATACTTAAAGAGTTGAAAAAAGTAGTTGCTATGTTATGCCCAGACTAGTTATAGTAAAACATAAAAATTTATACGGAACCATCGCTGCAAGTTCGAGGAAATCGTGACGTTTAGTACAATATATTTTGCGTTAAAGGACTCATTGTAAAAATGGACAGTTTCCATCGTTGCACGCATCCCTGCGAGTATTACTAGGTCATAGCTGAAAATCAGTTATTGGCTTCGAGCGAATTGGTAATCGACTATGTTCCTGGCTGCATTTTTGGACTCACTGCTACTAGCATGATGAAACTCCAGTACAATGTGATGTAGTTACTGGAATTCGCAATTTTGTGAATGACTGTCTCAATTGAAGAGCATTACAACAAGCGAAATGACAACGCACACTGTTAAAGAAGCCGCCCGAGTGGTCGAAAAGGTACAACGTGGTCATCATCCTGTGTCTGTAATGGTTTGGTGGAGGGTGTTTTATAAAGGAGTCACAAAACTTCAGTTTTGTGAAAAAGGAGTGAAGACTTCAGGCAAAGTGTATCAAGAGACTGTCTTGGATCGTGTTGATCGACCTCTCCGCAATACCTACACTTTTTTAACATGTACCGTGAACTTTCCAGCAGGACTCTTAACCTGGTTCCGGGCCTCGAACCTCGAAACCAATGTTCCGGGCTTTATATGAGCTGAAGACAGGTCCTAGTCTTGCCCAGATCTGAACCCCTTAGAATACAATTATGTCACTACCTACGTTATTTATTTGTTTATTTTATTTGTTAACGCGACCGCAGCCTGTCTATGGATGTGTTTATCGATCTCGAGTTTGGGAGGACATGTTAAAGCGTCGGTCCCGGTTCTTGTCGATAAATGACAGTCGTAAAGCTAAGTCAGTGGTCTACGGGCGGCTTGAAAACACTGACCTGACCGCAGTTAAGCAGCATGGTAGAGTATGCTCTAAATCCCATCGGAAAGGGAGATCCGTATCCCTGTAGTGGGACGAGTGAAGGTTGGTGGTGTAGTTTTATTTATCTAATTGTACTGGAGAAAGTTGTCTTATATAATTGTTTATTGATCTGTTGCTTATTACAAAATACAAACATTACTGTTGTTATTAATGTATTCATTGTGATATTATTGACTGTTAAATGAAAGTGGTAAGTAAGTAAGTCGTCTTATGGCGCTCGGTTCTCTCTGCCTACCCCGCAAGGGACTTGGCGTGAAGATATACATACATACATAAATGAAAGTGTATGTGTGTATGGAACTAATGTTCCATAGGTCAGGTAGACATATCTTAAACCAAGTGAATTATTTAACTTAATTAATAATTATTAAACTTCATATATTGTATCATGTGTATCTCTGCTATAAATAAATCTTTACCTACCTATCTACGAGTATCGTCATATAATTTGATAAGTATATTAAATTATATGACGATAAATAGGTATGATTCTTATTATGCCCGCTCGCCGGTTCATAGGTCTCATGATATCACTTTCTGATAAAACACGACCAATTTGGTCGTGGTAGGTTAGTCTTTGTCATCTTTGGCTTCTACATCCTTACACTTTCGCATTGTATATCTGTTTCATCATTCTTTCATCCTGCATTCTTTCTACATATCCGAACCAACGGAGCATGCCTTTTCTTATTTTAACACCGACCCTCTCTTTCAGACCAACTCTCTTCTTATATCATCATTACGAACGCGGGCAGTAAGTGGCACAAGCCACAAATTTTACGCAATGCTCGCATCTCGACCCCACTTCCATGCTCTCTCTGACATTTTTTACACAAGTAGGTACCTGTGCCACAGAGTTTCGCTCAGCGTTTTTTTTATGGTTTTGGTGTAGAGTTTTTTCTGTAATCTATATACCATACTCCACATACTATATATAAACATCTACATAGCCTTCAAAAGTATAAAAATAAAACTTTATCTCAATACAAAATAGAATCAATTCGTTGAAAATGGCTCCAAAAAAACACAACATTTTTAAAGATACAGGATGAAGATCTTAGTAGATTACCTGTATACTAAGCCTGGTGACGCCGGGATGCGATGAGTTAGGTGGATTCATTTTCGCCAGCATTGTCTCCATGACACCGACGATACTGAATGCCCAGCAACCGTTGCAGCGTTTCTGATTTAGGACAGGTCCAACCATGTGTCGATCTCTCCTATTAAGTAAACAGTAATTTTGTTAACAAGTCACCTTCTGAATACAGTACTGTATGCTACTGTCTGTAGGCGTATCAGATGCAAGTCTTTTGCCTCCATCCTGCCGAAGACCTGCTTTTAGTGGAGGTCAATGTTTTCTAGCCGACCCCAAATAAACTAGTCGCCGACATAATGGCTGCCATAACTATACTTATATTATTATATTTTAACTTAACTTATAATAGAACCGCTTTTACCCTAAATCAATTCAAACACAATTGTACAAATTGGAAGAACGTCGAAATATACTTTTTTTATATATAGCGTCGGGAGACATACAAGCGTACGCCCCACTTGATGGAAAGCAGTTACAGTAGCCTACGAACGATTGTAACACATTAAGTATCATTCGCGCTATACCACATCTGCTGCTAACAAAGCAAACCCTTAAGAGCTTTCTGGTGACCTCACTCACACGCGTATTTGGCTGCGGTTTATCTGTGAGGTGCCGCCGGTACTTCCCCAGACGGGATGCTTTGATCCGCCCTATCTCTCTTAAAATCTATGTCTTATAAATACAAGACACATTATTACAATAAAGTTTTTTTTTTGTAAAATCGTGTTGTATTTCCGTTATTATATTATTAATGTTTAATAATGAATGACCTAAACTAAAAAAGTTATGATTTCCCCTCTAGTTTGTCAAGGTGTAAGTCACGCCATTAGAAATGAAGTATCGTCGCCAAATCATTAGACTTAGGCAGCGAACCCTGCCAATCCTAATGGATTAAGAAACGGGATAGCGCAAGGAAAAACAAGTAATGATGGTCCCTCTCAATCAATTGCATCGAAATTCAACTGGCTTTACAATTTCTAAAACTGTACTGTCTCTGTCAAATCGGAAGTTGTTATGAAATCAGAGTTAATTTAAATCGGTATAAACATCTATGACTATGTGAATACAAAATTAAAGGTCTGCGTATAATATGTTAGTTATCAATAACAGATACGTGTATGTATGTATAACTTCACGCCAAATCCCTTGCGGGGTAGGCAGAGAGAGCTAAACGCTACATGACTCGATCCATACATACTTCACTCGCTTCTTTAACATTCATTGCACTTCTAGTGCACGCTCGTCGGTTTCTAAGACTCCTGACACCTTCTAATAGAACACGATCAACTTGGTCACAGTAGGTAAGTCTTGTCCTTCCTCGGTTCCTACATTCTACCACTTTTGTGTTGTATATCTGTTTCAGATATAACAGATAACAACAGATAGATAATAACTTTATTTGTATCAACTTAACATAGCGCAAAAGGAGAAGGATGTATGAGTCGAGGAAGGCAAAGTCTTACCTACCTAATTGATCGTGTTTTATCAGAATGTGATCTCAGGAGCTTTAGAAACCGGCGAGCGTGCATGAGACGAGCTATGAATGTTAATCAAGTGAGTAGGGTGTGTGAGGACAGATTCATATGGCGCTCGGTTCTCTCTGACTACCTCGCAAGGGAATTGGCGTGAAGTTATGGACAGATAGATAGAACTTTAACATACATAGCTTTAAAATTAAACGTATTATAGATAACAGGGTAAAACATAACTCTTTACTGCCAGTGTCTGGCATGTTTCGCAGCCGAAGATTTTCATTCAAGTTCTGTAGGGATATTCACTTTACCACGGAAAGATATATTCGAATCGGAATCGTTATCTGTCAAAGTGTATGGAATTTTAATGAACATTTTTTGAATCTGTTTCGAATATGGCTTTCCGAGGCAATGTTAAGTTTCTATTGTTTACCGATTACGGTCGAACCACCCTCCGATACAAAGAAACTTGAGAGTTAATGCAAGTCAGTGGCCCTCGGGCGGCTTGAAAACACTGGCGTCCGCATTTTGAGCAACGTGGTGGAGTATGCTCTAAACCCTATTTTATATATATAAAATAGATTACATTAAATTATATAAAAAAATTACATTCTTCGCAGACAATTATATATTTTTTATTTTGTCCCTTGATATACTGACATCGTATTGTGAGAGCTCGATTGCGTCGTTGCGTGTGTCATTCTAACCGGACATGCAGGTTAAGCAACGTCGATCGCAACCTATCTATGGATTGGTTAATCTATCTTGAGCTTTTCCGTGCACGCACTCCCAGCACGGAAAAGCCTGGCTGTTGTCGATAGATAACAGTCGTTAAGCTAAGTCAGTGGCATTCTTGAAAACACTGGCCTACTTCAAACCGCAGTTGAGATGCGTGGTAGAGTATGCTCTAAACCCTTTCGGTTGAAGGAAGACCCTTATCCCTGCAGTGGGATGAGTAAGTGTTGACGTGGTAGTGTGGTGGTGATGGCTTACCAGTCAAATCTGTCTGGTATGTCATTTGAGAAGGCGAATCGATTGATCGTTTGTCCAGAACAGTCCCAATCCACGGCTGGTAATAAAAGTTGCTCAAACTCTGCATCGGACATTTTGGAGAACTTAGTCTCCTGTGCGGGTGCTTCATTTAAATTTACGATCTGTAACAATATGAAAAGTCATTATTAGTAATTCGCTAACCTACCATGACTAAATTGGTTGTGTTTTATCAGAAGGTGACGTCAGGAGCCTTAGGAACCTCCGAGCGTGCATGAAAAGAGCTATGAATGTTAAAGAAGCGAGTGAAATGTGTAAGGACCGCCTCTTATGGCGCTCAGTTCTCTCTGCCTACCCCACAAGAAGATATACATTATACAAAATGTATGTAAGACTTTGTAACATATACCACAATGTTTACTACTTAAGTGTAACAAATATATGTTGTAATTTTGAGCTGGAGTATGTATGTATGATGCGCCGTGTACACAATTTACCGAGTAACCGAATACCGAGTATTACTCGGTTTTATATTTAAGGTAGGTAGTGCAATGACCGCGCCGCCCTCACCTCTCGCAGTTGATCGCGTCACGAAGCCAGAATTAGCAGAGCTTAGTTGGTATTCTTGCATCATAACTTGCCTATGTTGAATATTACAAATAATTAAATTAAATATGTATGCTTATTTATTGAATCATTTTCGTACTAACAGTAGTGGGCCGGCCGGCGCTAGGCCGCATGAGCTAATTGGTGGCGGAAGCACACAAAGCAGGTTAGATCAAATTGCATGAATCATTTTCAACCACAAATTACATTAAGGAGTAGGTAATATAAAACGTGCCGAGTACGATGAATACCGAGTTTTAAGAGGGGTAACGCGCATTAATGCACCCCATCTATGGAAGGACCTCCACCCCGCAGAAAATCGTGGCCAAATAACAACTCCCTGGAGGGTTGTTCTATTCCTGGGTGTACGGTAATCACTTTACATCATTATGCCTCCCGACGTAGTATAAAAAATAAATAGGCAGCACTAGTATTTTTTATTTATTTATTTATTTCAACCTATATCACTATAATTTACAATTATCGCGTCATCGTGCCAGAAAACCTTTTCAGGTTTAAATTTAATTGAAGTCCCCGTTTCGACTTAGTGTCGATTTATTGTTTGGCTATTAACATTTATATATATATTTTACTAGATGTGGTGAAAGTTTGAAGCTATAAAGTTTTAATAACAATAACAAAAAAGTCTTAGGTACCTTATTGGTTAAAAAATAAAGGGATGAACTAGTTATGAAAACACGTTACAAAGGTGGTTTGTTGTTATGTATATTTCGTATTCTCTTTCCAAACTTACAAATAAATATTAATCACGCACACAATTCGCGTTTATATTATAAGTTACATTAATTCCGGTTATTTGGTATTTATCAATAATCCGACAAACATGTAGGTATCTCATGTCCGCGGCCACACAAACCACGCTATATGACGTAGGATCATACGATGCTAGTGCACTCACCCATCAGTAGAGGATTATCGACTTTGTATACTTCAGCTACGGGTTCATTTTCATTAGACATGCGCCGAGTACACAATTAAACGAGTAACCGACTACCGAGCATTACTCGGTTTTATCTTTACCGAACCGAGTACTCGGCAGAGGTACTCGGTTCGTGCTTCCCGAAGCCAGAAAGAACACAGTGCTTAGTGTTTCTACATTATAGCCTATGTTACATTTTCCATTTCGATGACTTAAATAATTAAATGTTGATTACCTAAAAATATGTTTATTTATTTCCATTGTCTCTAATCAGAAAATAATATTTTAATAATAAATTATGTATTAAAATATTATTTTCTTTTTTTTTTAATAACAAATTATTAAAATATTATTTTCTCATTTATATTAAAAGAGTACTTGGTTTTTTTTTAATGTTATAATTCTGTGTGTACCTAAATATAATAATGATTGTTTTTGTTTAATTAATTGTGTTTAAATTTATACCTGAGCTTTACAACTTTTCCACCGAACAAATACCGTAACTGTAAACAGTTACCCACTTGCAACATTAGGGGTGTCACTTGTGCGTTTGTATATGTAGGCATATAGGTACATGTCATAGACCAAGCCACCCCTGACCACTCAAGGAGTCAGGACCCCATTGTAGCGTCCATAGGCTATGGTATCTGTTTGCCATCAGGCAGACCGTATGCTAGTATGCCACATTAGTGGTATGAAAAACTGTTTGCCCCGAGTGAGAATTGAATTTGCCTTGGTGTCAAATTACTAACGGCTCCGCCATCACGTCCGTCAAAACCGGGCTTGATATACTACGCCGGGAGGTTTACAAGCATACGATTCACCTTGCTGCTCATACAGCAACTCCTTAGGACTGCTGTATGAGCAGCAATGGTGACCTCACTCACTCGCAGGAATACAACAACAACAACTTAGAGAGTTGTTATTTCGCTGTGGTTTTCTATGAGCTGGAGGCATCGATATACATCGATGGTGGTGGTACTTATAAAATAAGATAATATATATATATATATATAATAAGATAACATATATGTAATAATACTACTTCTCTTAAAAACACGCAGACCAAGACAGACATGTTCATGCACACAAACGTTTGTCCTGTGTGGGAATCGAACCCACAAGCGTTGGTGTCAAAGTAGAGTAACAGCGCGTTTCACCACTGCGCCATGGAGCCCGTCAAAAAGTTGTTATTTGTAAAAATATGGGTAATTGTAAATAAATCTGTTCCGTCTTGATATATATTTGAACACAGATAACTCGATGGTTGGCACTTCATACGAAATTAGTCATTTTAAATGCCGACTACAGCACACATGCCTAGCGGAGTGCCGCATGCCGCCGCCGCATGTCACGTAGGCACTTAGTCAGTTTTTAAAGGACAACTATTCTTATCGACATTGCCCTTTGATTCAATATTGTTTACACCAATTCGACCAGCAATTTCGTAATCGCTTCCATGATTTTAAAACGCTTTTATTAGCACGGCTCGTGTCCACAGACAAGTTTGTATCTCCGAAATGTATTTTAAATAAATTCTAAATAGTTGTACTCACTCATCTGTAGATTCTGATCTTTAGAATTGAATTTACTAATTTATTAGGAACTATACTGTAATGTTAAATTAAATTGTATTCATATCAATCTATATTAATACAAAGGAGAAGAGTTTGGTTGTTTTTTTGTATGAACTAGTCGTATTTGAAAAAGTATTTTAGATTTTGCATACAATGTGCTATTAAAAAGCTTTCGGATTTATGTACGTATCTTTCATTTGCTCGGCGGTGAAGGAAAATATCCTGAACCCACCCGTGCAAGAAACTATATTTCGAAAGACGTCTGACCTAACCTAAGATCTAGGCTTAGGTAGCGGACCTTGCCATGCCTAATGGATTAGGAAACGTGATAACGCGGAAAAGAAGACAATGCTATTAAAATGCTGTAAGGAACAGGTGTCAAGCCCACAGAATGTGCAGCACATACACATTGGTTACACTGCAGGTGCTCTTAAAACGCAGGCCACGGTTTAAAGTGTGTTTCTAGCTCTATGACTCTCCGTGTCATAACTTTTGCCTAACCTCTACGCCGACACCGATCTCGTCGGCTGTCTTTTGTTTCTAATATACATTTACGATTTACCGAAAACTATAGACCTAATGCGTCCCTTCTCAAATCATGTCAATAAAATAACATAATAAATGAAAATCTAATCGACATGTCAAAATGGACTTTATGATTTTGATTTTGAAATTAGTTATACTAAAAACTCAGAATACAGAATTCTGTATTCTGAGACTAAAAACAAATTCATGATACACTTCTCAAAAGCATTTCACTTAATCTTAAGTAGTAGGACAGAGTCAGGGCTAGTCCGTTGTGGTGGTAGCCGCGGTGTCGAAGCCGGGGATTCTTAGCACCCCCTGCCCCGCTGATACTCTGACCGCTACCGGAGCCAGGACCATCGGGACTGCCGGTGACTGATGAGGGCCGTTTTATTCTGGTACTCATATACAGGGGGGTTTGCCATAGTTGCCACGGTTGGCAGGCGTGTTGGCAACCGCAGTAAGTCATTAATGTACGCAGAAGACGCTGCTGCGCGTTGAGATAGGGTAGCCTATTCGTACGCCGAAGCCGCTAGGCACAAATTTTAAATACTATTCAGATTATATTACGTAGATGTGTGTCGTCATTTTTTCAACTACAATCCATTAGATTCTTCCTAGCGTTATCCAGTTTCCTAATTATTACGATCGACGGGGTCTGCTACCTAAGTATAAGGATCTATACGCGACTTAATTCAGTTTGAAGATTAAGTTTCTAGTGTAAATTAGAGCTTTTATTCTCCTTATTCTGCTAGACAGGTTTCAAGCCAATGTTAATACCGCCCATCTCATGGTGTTAAATCAACCTGTTTTATCAAATTTGTGGCAGAGTCTAGAACCTAATGCTTTGCTGTTAATTGTTAAGGCGGTTAAGATCTTTATAAACTAAATGCAACATTGAATTTAGTATGATGTCACTCACTTTATCGTTTTCTACTTTTCAAGCCCCTTCATTTGATATTTATTTCATTTGATAAGATAATTAAAAATGTATATGAGTGTGTACTGGTAAGATTTTACAGTGTTCAAAGAGATCGTTTTCATTGTTGTGAAATTCATGTTTAATTTTTGGGGTCACTAATATTTTTCGTATTGTTACTTAATGTTTATAGATCTGGTCAAGACATGTTTTGTAAGTACGACCATAACTATTAAGGCCATACTGTATATAAGATTCGTCTAGTGCGTAGTAAAGGATACGCTTCACCTTGAAAGGAATGCGGTTTTTTAGAAGTGTGATATTCGCAAAAAATTGCCTTAGTTTATTGCAAACTCGCTCGATGTGATGGCTCCAGTCAAATTTGTCATCTATAACACATTCAAGGTATGTTTGAGTTTTGACGATGTCTATACATGGACAGTTCCAATTTTCAATTTGAGTTCAATTTTCTATATGGGGACTAGTCTAATGTACCTATGCAGATTTAATAACTACTAATTTTTAAATTTGATACACATGTTAAGAAGATTGTTGTAATATGCCCGAGAATTGATATGATCACAGTTGAGATGATCAAACTAGATGGCACTTACATCCGGGACGCCTTTTGGTACTTAAGCAATCTGTGCTGGAAAACTGGAAGGGTCCCAATGGACTGGAGACGAGCAGTCATCGTGCCCTTGTATTAAGGCAAGAGATGCCGAATGGACTGTGACAGTGACAGCTATAGGGCCATCAGTTTGATCAGCTTAGCAGCAAAAGTTTATGGAAAGCTAATTGAAAGGAGAATGACGGTGGAATGCTGTGGGAGGTACAGGGCAGCTTGCCATGGAAAGAGCTATCTCTTTTCATAGCACGTTGGATGATCTTGAGCTTCACCACGCACGCTGGGTGACTTTGAGGTGACGTAACCACGTCTCTGTTCCATATGCTTTGGCTTTAAAGATACTTTATTCTTCCAAACAACACCGGCTTCATCACAGAGAGAACCGAGCGCCGCCATAAGACGCAGTCCTAATACACCTGACTCGCTTCATCAACATTCATTGCTCTTTTCTTACACGCTCGTCTTTTTATAGGGCTCCTGACGTCACCTTCTGATCAAACACGACCAATTTGGTCATGGTAGGTTAGAATATTCTATGTTTAACTACTGGACCACCTATGGAGACGATTTTGGCTGATGACACGATTTTGCGTAGTAACTAAGCTACTGGACGGGGACTAAAGTAGAACGCGCAGCAATTAGTCACTTTTGTAGTCAAATTTTTGATAGGTACCTTGGGTTACATTATTGTAATTTTTGTAGGGAGCTCTTAATTTTTTGAAAATAAAATAGTTTATGTTAACCGCTGATAATGTAATGTTTTTAAGAGAGGTAGGGCGCATCAAAGCAGCCCGTCTGGGGAAGTACCTCCACCTCACAGAAAACCGCAGCCAAATAACAATTCCCTAGAGGGTTGTTGTGTTCCTGCGCGTGACTGGGGATCAGCAGTAAGCTCCCAAAGAGTTGCTGTGTAAGCAGCAGAGGAGGCATCGCGCGAGTGATACTTAATATATTACAAGCGTTAATAGGCTACGGTACCCGCTTTACATCAGGTGGGCCGTATGCTTGTATGCCTCCCGACCCGACGTAGTATAAAAAAAAAGCTAAATTTTTGTTCAAGTTTATCCCACAAACAAACAAATATATAATAAATCAAATCTTCTCTCTTTATAATATAATGTTTTGATACAGCTGCAAGTAATTTCCCTGTTCAGTTCAATATGGATACACATAGATACCTAATTTAATTAAATATATATATATATATTTAATATACATATATATAAATAAATATATATATAGATAACTAACCTACTGAATGACATACATAAAGATGAGTAAAATTTATAATAATGGCGCAATATGACCTACATATTTAGAACTTATTTGATTTTTGCCTTAACTCTACATAGTTGCAACCGTAATCGTCATAATAAAAACACTAGAAATCAAGTTAGTTAACAAATAAGGGGCTCGGTGACGAATCAATCAAATCAAACACACAAGTCAAGCAGTGTCGACAGTAGGCTGTATAACGATGGGCTTAGTCTTCTATTCCTGCGACAGCTTCGGAGGACATGTTAAGCCGTCGGTCCCGGCAGTTTTCGATAGATAACAGTCGCTAAACAAAGAGATATAGGACATCTCCACCTCACAGAAAACCGCAGGCAAATAACAACTCTCTACTCCTAGGGTTTTCGTGTTCGTGGGAGTGTGTGACGGTAACAGTAAACATGTAAGGGGTTGCTGTGTTGTCAGTATATATATTTATTATTATTATTATACATATTTATACATAATATATCTGGTATTATTAAGACATACCAGTTCCACCAGATATATATGATCAGACCCAACCAGGTTGGGTTGGGTGGGTCATATATATTCAGTTAAATTTGTTATCTATAACAAATTCAAGGTATGTTTGAGTTTTGACAATGTCTATACATCGTACTTTCGTCGGTACGTAGTACGTAAATCAAAACAATAAACCCCTATAACCCGGTCGCAGCGCCACCTACCAGATCCAATTGCGATCTAACTGTGTGATCTATCTGAGTGATCAATGTGCGTCTAAACTATTCCCGAATTCACTTAAACACAAACAGTGACATTCACAAGGACAGAAGAATTATATAAAGATACAATCCAAAACTTTCTACGGTGTAACAGCATTGATGACTAGTAATCTCTATGATAATCTTGGTTCGAATCCAGGGCTAACATTTGTGCGAATGAACATGTCTGTTTGTCTCGGTCTGGATGGTATTAAGAGAGGTAGGGCGCAACAAAACAGCCCGTCTGGGGAAAGCCCGCACTTTACAGAAAAATGGCAGCCAAATATCAACTCCCTAAAGGTTAACAGTGTCCCGGCGTGTGAGTGAGGTCACCAATAAGCTTCTAACAAGTTGCTGTGTTAGCAGCAGAGACACGATGCCTGCGAGTGATACTTAATATTAGTTATTACAAGCGTTCAAAGATTACGGTAATCGCTTTATATCAGGTGAACCGTATATAAAAAAAAATATGAGCATCGTCACTTAAAAACTCGTATTTTCGGACTTATGTAACTAACTATTTATAATTATCACGAGCTCAGCGGTGAAGGAAAACATCGTGAGGAAACCTGCACGTCCAAGAAATTAAATTTCGAAAGGCTGTGTGTGTGTGTGAGACTGTAAGAAAGGTCTGATTTCCCTGTGGGTTGTAGATATCTGACGGCAGTAGCTCCATGTCAAAATCAGTCAAATTTCGCCAAATTCTTAGACTTAAGTAGCGGACCCCGCCAATCCTAATGAATTAGGCAACGGAATAACAATAAAGAGAAGAAGATAATTTATCACTAATAAAAAATAACATATGTAATAAACAACAATAACATGGCACTGCCATGGCAATGACGCACATAGCGGTAGAACCATAAAATAATTGAATAAATTTACTTACAATACTATACTACTCCTCCTGTTGCCGAGTGTACTTGAAATATATACTGGAACCGATAATTATAAAGATCACCAGACTTATTATAGTGGCCGCCACTTTGTAACGCGTTGAATTCACTGCATTGCCCACTTGTCTATGAACCTGTTCACCACGCAACTTTGTAACCATTTTTATTTAAATATACACGATGTTATAGCGACGACCAGCAACGATCGTGGTCTCCTAAGAAATGAATGTGTTCGTAAGAAATAACTCGTTTTGATATCAACAGGACACACTACTGTGCGCGTTGGCACCACAAGTGATAATGCACAAACTATATAGAATGTGATAAATAATGTAAATGAAAAATTGAAAATGGAGACGGTACGATTGTGCAGTCGCACGATATTTATCTCTTGAATGATATGTGTATATTAGAGCGAGCACAGACGAACGTTCGTGAGTCATACAATGTGTGAACTCGGAACTCGGAAGTCACCGTGTACACGGGCCAGTGAAGCGTCTGTGTTTATTACCAAGCAATTTTATATATATTTTTACAACTTCGTGAATCAAACAAGCATACGAGCCATCTGATGTAAAGCCTATGAACTAAACTGTTTCAGCCATTGTTTGCAGCCATAGCAGCGACGCCATGATCTACTAACAGTAGTGGGTGGGTGCCGGCCGGCGCTAGTTCTCACGAACTAATTGGTGGCGGGTAAGAAATTAAATTCGAAAGACGTGTGACCTAACCTAAGAAAGAACCTAAGAAAATTAAGAAAGGTCTGGCTTTAGAGGTTGTAGAGGTCTGACGGCAGCCGTTCCATGTAAATTCTTTATCTTTCACCAAATCCTTAGGCTTAGGTAAGCGGATCCCGCCAAACCTAATGAATAAGGAAATGCTATAACGAAGAAAAAGAAGAAACAATGTTGGATAATATATATATAGCCTGTTGTGTGATATTTAACATCTTGTGATGTGAAGATCATAATATGATCTTTAAGATCTTTAATTAGGCACCATAAGATAAAAGTAAAATTAACTAATTCACCTTTTAACCGTCAAAGTCTTATTCTTTGAACGAGCTCCCACCGCCTTTCATATGCTTATAAAATTAGCTACCATCGATATATTTTAATTATACAATAAATATATTAATAAATAAATCTTTATTTTTCTCTCCACAGGTCATTTATCCTTCGTTTTATTATATTACGCCATCATTGTAGCTGCCAGTTACAGTTAAATACAAAAACTGGCATAAAAAAAGTAGTCTTGTTTATAAGATGGCGCGCGTCCTGAGACCGATGTTATGTCTGATATTTCAGACCATGACGGTTAAAAAAAAGTAAATACATGGAAATAGTATCGATATAAGTGTGCTCCTGAGTAGTCGCAACGCTATTAGGTATTGTTACCAATATTGCCATATAATGCGATAAAATTCACAAATTATACTGGCCAAGAAAAAAATACTATTTGGATGTACAAGAAAACTTTTACTCAATTATTATGAACTAACTAAAATGATGTAAACCGTTAATATAAATTATAGGGCTAGGGTTAGATATAAAGGTTTTCTTACGATTTTATTCTATGTTTTGCTTGAGAGAGTTCATGTTGTTCAACAGTAATCTGCTTACATACATGAGCTCTACATTCTCTGATGTCGTGATATATTGTAACAAAACTTATCAGGATCATTTTTATGCTTTCAGGATATTTTCGACAATAACTGAACTAGGAAAACACTAAACACAACCAAGCTAGTAAAATGCAAAATACCCTCGAATTAATAATAATATGCTAAAATGATACATTAAATCTACGGTTGATAGCTGTAACGTAAAAGTTAGATCTGATCAAATGAAACTAAATCCCTATATACTACTTGCCTACTCTTATTATAACAATGGTGTTATAATAAGAGTAGGCAGCTATTTCAAAATTGGTAAGCAAAGGCCTTGTTACAAAATATTATTAAACTAGGGAAGTTAGGGCCTGCGGCGCAAACGCAAGCGCGCTTTTTATCTTTTAAATAGGTAACAGCAAGCTGTGTAGCAAGCGCGCTTGGAAACTTAGTGCGTCAATCTAAAAAATGCTTGGGCATTTCATTTTATAATTAAATAAAATTAAAAAAAATAAGTTAAAAAAGATAACTTAGTAAAAATTACCAAAAAAATGTTGAATATTCAAAATTTAATATTTAAAAAAATAAGTTACTTTTTAAAAAATAAACTGAAAAATTTTGATATCGAGTGCTGCGATTACTGCGACGGCCTCGAGGCATCTTGATGAAATTAGAATTAAAAACCCAAAATTTAATATAATTTAATATAATTTAATAAAAGACTAATTTATTAAAAAACTAAAAAAACAAAAAGGAAAAGATGAAAAAAAAATAAAAAAGAGGAAAAAGGAAAATTTAGTACTACCACTGCAAAAGCACTGCTCACAGTAGGGACAAATCTTCTTGGACCGATTTTTCTGGAACAAAACTTCTTTTTTTGAAAAACAAATTTCAACTGGCACAACTACGACATCTAGGCTACACGATCACGAAAAAAGGGGGTTTCAAACTATTTTGGTTTTGGAGAAGTAGAGCGTACAAAATACCGAGAAACTGGAGGTCGACCTCACATATTGCTCGCTTGCTATCGCGCGCTTGCAATAAATAAATAAATATTGTCGGACATATTACACAGCGCTATCTAGCCCAAAGTAAGCGAAAGATGTGTTATGGATACTTGACAACTGATAAACATAGGTACGTAAATACATATTTTTTTTTTGTAAATACATACTTATTTTACATAGAAAATACCCATACCATAAAATGATAAAGTGCATGAACATGTCTGTCTAGACATATTCATGCACTTTATCATTTTATTGGCAGTCAGTTGTTGTTATTGTTATCGTTATCGGTGTATCATTCAGAACCGAAGTTATAAAAAATCGAATGGAATATATTTTGGTGTAATTTATCACTGATGTAACCAACTATTTATGACCTTATATATATATATACCTTATATACCTTTTATACTTAATAATAAAATTACATATACAATTGCAACTACAGGCAGGGAATACGTATCAATCTAAGACGCGTCACGAATGATAACAGTATCAAAAGTTATCACAATTTTCTAATTATCACAGCCAAATTTTCCACTACGTATACCTACGTATCCATGATTGCGAAATTATCTACTCGAAATAAATAATCGAAAATCTAACTAACGAGTTCGGTATTACTGTTGAAAAACTCCTTTTTTTATTTTGTTAAATAGAGTCAATTATTTTACCTAGAATATTTATCTGATATGTCTGTTGAAAATATTTTTCATAACTAAAGTATTTGGAATTGGCAATCCTCAAAATGTTTATTGTTATCTGACTTCTTCCCGCGCTTTTGACGAGTGACATTGTTCTTATACTTGAAATTTTTACATTTCAGTATAAAATTAGTTTTGTGTGACAATTTCGATAGTATTTTGTAACATAAGTGCTAGTGAAATTATACAGTAGGTAATGAAAAAACTCAAATATAACATGTTTATGCACTTTTTGTAAGTCGTGAACAAGTTCATCAAGAAACCCTTGTCAAAATCGTTATTGTTATCTTTTAAGTCTATTGATAACTTAATATCGACATACCTAATATAAATTACAGGAATACATTTGTATGTTGTAATCCACACTGGTGTTGAGGATTTGTGTTTCTAAATGACGGTACATATTGAGGTAAGTTATACAACGTCGGGAGGCATACAAGCATACGGCGCACTTGATTTTAAGCGGTTATCGTAGCCTATAAACCCTTGCAACACATTAAGTATCACTCGCGCGATACCACCTCTGCTGCTAACACAGCAACTCCATAGGAGTTGACTGGTGACCTCACTCACACGCAGGAACACAGCAACCCTCTAGGGAGTTGTTATTGTTATTGAGATTGTTAGGGACATAGGCTCTCTAAGCGTATTTTACCGCCTTTACCATGGCGAGTGCTCTGAAGAACTATTTTCCCTTATCCCACCCTCTCCCTTCCGTCATAGAACCACACGTGCAGGCTTGCGATGTCATGGTTTCACGGTTGAGAATATCTCTTCGCGCACCAAAAAGTTCGGCAACTCCTATCTTTGTCGTACCATCAAAAAGTGGAACGCTTTGCCTGCACATGTGTTTCCTCCTTCCTACAACATGGGATCCTTCAAACGAAGCGTGAAGAAGCACCTTGCGGGCCAGCATGGTAGCGTCAACTGACAGGACACCGTAGTCCTTTGTCAGTTGCCGCTGCAATTTGGGCTCCCCTTTTCGCTTACCAACAGGCGAAGAGGAGCCACTATGCTGAGCCAATATAAAAAAAAAAAAGCTGCGCTTTTCTGAGAGGTGGAGGAACTTCCCGAGATCGGATGCTTTGATGCACCCTGCCTCTCTTAAAGTCTCACAAATAACTTTATTTTAGTTTTTTATATTAGAGAATTTCACCGTACGTGGTAGAAAATGCCTCAAAAAACGTATTGTAGTGGATTGACTCTCATCAAGATGGTGGGGGTGAAATTTAAGTTTGTGGCGAGTGATACGATAGTGGAACTCAGCGACTGGTATTAAGTTGAACAGCTCCTCCGAACACTCCCCATGATGCAATTTGTACAGTACACAAAGAGAAGCAACGCCTCTTCGTGTACAAAGCGAGTCCAGCCGAACGCAGATCACTGGGTCACCGACTATTCGAACTGATCTACGTTGTATGCAATCAAATGGAGTAAGCAAATATTGTGGTGCACCGGCCCAAAGATACGAACAGTATTCTATATGCGGCGGGACCTGGGCCTTATAAAGTTGAAGGCGATGTTGAGGTGTAAAGTATTGTTTAGCTCTATTGATCACATCAATCTTCTTGGACGCCAACTTAGCCTTGCTCTCCAGATGACCGCGAAACTGTACATCGCTCGATATGTTACCCAGGATACCCATGCTAGGCGTAACGCTGAGGGGTATACCTTGTAATCGTGAAGCTATGCTAAACGGGGACTTTCTCAGCTTAAATGCGCACACTTGTGTCTTAGGGTATTAAGTTGAACTTAATTCAGTCTACCCCAATCAGAGACCTGTTCTAGTGATGTCTCAATTTCAGACACAAGGTGTGATCGGCACTCATTGACACAATCCCGAGAGATATTGGCTTGACCAGTGTATCTTGCGTCCACCGTACTGTCATCCGCATAGCAATGGATGCTACACACGTGCAACAAGTCGTTGATATGCAGAAGGAACAGAGTGGGAGACAACACACAGCCTTGTGGGACGCCAGCATTCAGCATTCAGGGCCAGTGGATCCGTGCACGCACCGTCAACTACGACCTTGATGCTCCTTCCAATGAGAAAACTGGCAAAGCATGCACAAAATTTTTCGGGTAGCCCAAAAGACGAAGCTTCGAGAGAAGTGCTTTGTGCCACACCCGATCGAAGGCTTGGGCTATATCCAAACTAACAGCAAAAATTTCGCCTTTGCTTTCTACTGACTCCGCCCAGCGTTGGGTCAAGAATACCAGAAGATCGCCAGTCGAGCGGCCACGGCGGAAACCGTATTGGCGATCACTTATCAGCTGGCGATCCTCTAAGTAGTCTAAGAGTTGTTGGTTGATGATATTTTCCATGATTTTGGAAAATTTAGGAGTTATTGCAATAGGCCTATAGTTGGATGGATCTGAGCAAGGACCTTTTTTAGGGATCGGGTGTACCAAAGCCTCCTTCCATGAGCTGTGAACCACGCCAAGCGGCCGGAACACACGTCTTCAACACAATGGGTGAAATTCCATCCTGCCCGCTCGACTTATGAATGACCAGGGATAACTCCCTGCGCTGAGGACGACGGATAGCTTTTTGCGAGAAATGAATTTTTGACATAGAGCTCACACACCGCGGGATGGTCGGTGGAGGAATCCACGGTCATCAAGAGTAGGGTTGGATGCAAAAAGAGAGCCCAAGAGATCGGCTTTCTACTTTGCAGTATGGGCCAGCAATTCGTCCCCTTTGCGTAACGGAGGGAATGACGATTGACAGAAGTAACCCTGAACAGCTCCGGCGAGAGACCAGAACGCACGAGTCCCGGATGGCAAGCGTACGAATCTGTCGCCAATTTTGCTAACAAATTCTGGTTGGTTTCATAAAACGTGTTTGTCAATACTTCAACAATATTGAAAGACATTAAACTTTTGTAGGTAATTAGCTTACGAATACATAGTAACATGGAATATGCTTGTAAAGAAATGAATATATACAAGAGCACCTTCAAAATTTTTTTTTCCTTCAAACAATTTAAAAAATATATATATTTTAAACCTAGACTTGCTTCCACCACTAAATTGACAGTTTAGAACTCAGGCATCGTCAATATGATTTAGTACTATTGCAGGAAATAATCACTAGAAAAATCTAATAATAAC
Source organism: Pyralis farinalis (assembly GCA_947507595.1). Classification (NCBI taxonomy): domain Eukaryota; kingdom Metazoa; phylum Arthropoda; class Insecta; order Lepidoptera; family Pyralidae; genus Pyralis; species Pyralis farinalis. The sequence goes on along the minus strand of OX382258.1, from coordinate 7,583,375 downwards.
TATAAATAACTATACAAGTCGTTAGTCCAGAACTTCTAAAGCAATTATATATAAACAAATATAATATACTTTGCGGTACCCTCAAGACGTACTCGTCTCACGCTGTTATTGCACGTTCTTCGGGTAAATACTAATTACATGCAAAATTCAGTATTGTGTCTAATGGCTAATATTTATTATAAATCATGCATGATTTAACGTAGATTTGTCCCATGTATCAAATAACAGCTTAAAAAAAGAAATTTTATGTATTCACCAAAACAATTGACTTAGTTCTATTACTTTCCTCTGACAAAGACATATTGTACACACAGTGGCGTGCACAGAGATTTTTGACAGGGTAGGCAGAGTTTTTTTAAAGCTATTAACTTACCAAAAAATACAGAATGTTGATTTTGGTTACCCAGTCTTGTGGAAATAATGATGTATGTGATCACTTGTTTTTTTTCACCGAACACTACACACATCACATGAACAACTTTCCCAGTGAATATCATCATATTTATCAACTTTAAAACTTTAAAATCTTATTTCGTCTGCTACCAGTCAATCGATTCAAAACAAAAACAATGGCGGCCGTTTTAAAATCAAAATAAAATTGAACATCAATTTTATACGAAAAAAAGAAATGGCAATATCTTTCACTATAATTATATGCAGCAAACTACTTTTTAAAATAGTTACGTAGCAATGCTCGCGACACTTCGGTGATTTACGTTATAGTTCAGCTGAAAAGACATTGTCTATACTTTGCAATTGTGTGCGTTATTTGTGTTATTGTGGGCAATGTAATTATAGGAATGCACACTACAGTATTTGTATAAACAACACGGCACACATACGTAAATTTAGACAGATATAGTCAGTGTCTCTGCCGTAAAAAGCTGCCAATGCGGCGCTAGTGTAGCGTAGCGCCTAGCTGCGATTTGAATATGACTAGCGATGACTTTAATAACTTACCGATACCGATAGATGGAGCTTTTAATTTTTTGTTTTTGATACGAAATATTAGTTAAAAACTATGTTTAAGAATGAAACATCGGATGGTATTTATCAAATTGATAGGGTAGGCAATGTCTTTTTGCCTATATGGAGTGCACGCCACTGTACATACACAAGATTACATTTTATAAAGACACATTGTTATTTATACGTTAGGTATATTTCATAATCAGTGTCGGTGTTAAGATAAGAAAGGGCCTGCTCCGTTCCGGTTCGGACATGTAGAAAGAATGACGAAACAGATATACAATGCAAAAATGGAAGGATGTAGGAGCCGAGGAAGGCCGAGACTAACCTACCATGACCAAATTGGTCGTGTTTTATCAGAAGGTGATGTCAGGAGCCCCAGGAACCGGGCGTGCATGAAAAGAGCTATGAATGTCACAGAAGCGAGTGAAGTATGTAACGACCGCATCTTATGGCGCTCGGTTCTCTGCCTACCCCGTAAGGGACTTGGCGTGAAGATATACAATACGTACATACAAAAGTATATTTCATATTATTGGGCTCGGCATTGATACTTACGTATTTGTATGGATAGCGTGAATTTGCATTAGTTTGAACATGTAACTAACTCAATTAAATTCTTTAAATCGACGAGCTCGGTGGCTCAGTCGTGAATGACACGACTTTGACACCAAAGCTCGTGGGTTCGATTCTCACACACGACAAACATTTATGTGCATGAACATGTTTGTTTGTCTTGGTTTAGGGCGCATCAAAGCAGGCCGCCCGTCTGGGCAAGTGCCTCCACCTCACAGAAAACCGCAGCCAAATAACAACTCCCTATAGGGTTGATGAGTTCCTGCGTGTGAGTGTGAAGCTTAGGACTACTACTACTAAGGAGTTGCTGTGTTAGCAGCAGAGGAGGCATCGCGCGAGTGATACTTAATGTATTACAAGCATTAATAGGCCACGGTAACTGCTTTACATCAGGTGGTTATTTATGATTGTATAAAAATGTTGATAAAATGTTAACTATATTACGTAATCTTATTTCGGCTTAATATATTGAATTAAACGTCATATTCTTAATATGAATTGTATACGCTGTTGATTGCAAATAAATAAATGTTATTGAGGATTGTCTTCTTAATATAGGTAAATATCTAATTACTTATATGTAAAAAATATTTACTCTAGTCATCTTTTGAATACATGAAACTATTAAGGCCTCACATTTCGCTTTCCCAAGAGGGAGACTTTGTACAGAAGTCGTCAGCGTGGTTACCTCTCTCTCACCTATGTCTACCGCCAAGCAGCTATATATACATAGTCGGGTCGTAAGTTCTGTCAAAACCTTATTATTTTAATTTTTAAATACTGGCCAGAAATACTTTGACTATAATTAAAAATACTTAGAACGTTCCCGCTTGCCGAAAATAAAAAATAAATTCATTTGCATTCATTTTCAAATATGGAGTGGTCGAAGAAGGAAGATAGTCACGGTAGGTATAGCTGTGTTCCGTCTTGAAGGGTGAGATATGGCAGTAACATTACTGGGCACTGTGACGAAATAGCCTTAGGTCACAATATTGGCAGCGCGCATCTCCGCGGTGTTGCGAGCGGTGACCGTGTACCATCTAATACGGGCCGCATGCTTTTTTGACAACCTAGTTGTACAAAAAAAAAACTTACTCTGAGCAGATCAGGCTGCTTGCTATCCTCTTCCTTTATTATTCCGATCTTACTTATGAGAGTGCGAGGCACAGTCTTTCTTTTTCTCTTAATCTGATAGGGCACTGCTTTGATATTTATCACCTTTCCAATGTTCATATGTTATATCATTACTCTTGTTGGCACATATATGTACTTGTAAATACTACTACCGATGATTACGAACATCACCACACTAATTAATAAAATAGTGGTCGCCACTTTGTAACGTGTGCCATTCCCTGCGTCTCTGGAGAGTAATTGTTCCAAATCGTCTTGCCGCTTTGGAATCATATTCACTTCAATGATGTTATAATACACTAATGTAGCAGATGTTATAATGTATTACATGGACGTCTGTAAACTATCGTGGCTCCGTAAAAACTAGATTGATAACGCAGGGCAGTCAATCGCTATGATACTGCAACTTTAGTATCTATAGGCTTGGGTAAAAAATATCGAAATATCGATATTTAAAAAAAAATCGATATATGTCAGCGATATATTGGATCTCGAACTATCGATATTTATTTCAGAGTATCTAATTTGTACCAAATTCGATATTTTTTAAGACTTCTGTACCTACACACGATACATGTATGCAACAGTGGACAATAAATAACTTAATAAGTATTACCATGTCCTCCTGGTAAAAATATCGATATATCGGAATATCGATATTTTTAAAAATATCGATTTCGATATATATCGATATATATTTTTGATTTGCCCATCCCTACTTTAGTATGTAAATCAAATGCACCGTGTAATTGAGCCAACTCAGTAATAACACACTTAAATGTGTTATCGCATAGCGCATTACCGGGACAATTAGAAAAGTAAATACACACACAATAACACATATTTTACAAGTTACGGTTACCGTAGCCTATGACCGCTAGCAACAAAAACACAAAGAGTGTCACTAGCGAATTGCAATACAGCAATTCCTCATCTTCTGGGTAACTCACTCACTGGCAGGAGTTCAACAACCCTCCATCGAGTTGTTACATGGCTACCGCTGAGGTGGAGGTAGTTACCTAGTCCGGCTAACGTCGTACCCTACCTCTCTTTCGCCAGAGCCTCGTTTATTGATAAGTAGGGTGCAAGTGCAAACTTTAAGATCTCTTCTGGTGACATTAGCAGCGCTGCTACTAGTAGTGTTGAAGACAGTATGGCCAAATGTAAAGAAGCATTACGAAACTTTCGGAAATTACGAGAGCTTGGCACTAAAAAGTAGCCGAAAAAGAACTATGAAGGATTTATTCAATGCTCTCTTATATCCTCTGATCCTGTGATATCATCCTTGTCACAATGTATTGGCACTCAGTCGTTCAAGCAACCGTTGAACAATGAAGTTCTACAATTACTGTAAAAGCCCGATTAAATTGCTACTTCTTTCTTTGTGTGATAATGAAGAGGAAATGTAACACGTATTGCAATGTTTTTTAATCAACACGATTAATTAATCAATTGAATATATGTCTTTAAAATCGCGAACATAATACCGTTATTTAGTTGAGAATTTCTACTTTTGAAGTCGGTTAAAATTGTATGTACTTTATAATTTAGTTACACTAAACAATCAAGTATACATATTAGTCAATGAAAGTCGAATTTAAACAATGTTTACTATATACAATTTTATACAACGAAATGATTTATTAATTTCTAGATAATTAAAATCGGCCTCCGTGCGGCAGACAGAAACCGTGACGTGCAACTGATTCAGCATTATCCTTTGAATATTTTACTAAAATCTCTCAAAATAAATGTGATCCTAATGAACGAAATGAAAATGAACCAATGCATCGTTCAGCCGAATTCGTTCGTTATTTTATTCATAAGCCGAGCCAACGAGCTGAGCTCGCGCGGGCAGATGGTGAGCGTGCCGCCTTTTGCAGCTCATTGGAACGTTCAATTTTGTTGTGTCATGGCGCAATTAGGGTTCATTCAAGGAGCCGGCGCAGTACACTGAGTTACTGCGTTATCTACATGTTACAACAGTCGGACGGAATTAATATCTTTCAAAGAAATAGCTGTGTTCTTTACCGTGCTGTATATTTTAGAGTACTTACCTTGCTTGAACTTGGCCCACCTGATGTAAAGCGGTTACGGCAGCCTATAAACGCTTGTAAAACATTAAGTATCACTCGCGCGATGCCACCTCTGCTGCTAACACAGCTACTCCTTAGAAGCTTACCAATGAATGCCAGGCAGAACACTATTTACTGAAACGTAAATACACACATAATTTTGTACCATATGTGTGTATATTCTCCCACCAGGCGTGCCAGCAAATCGCATAACCTGCACTGTCCAGTGGTGGAAGACACCTTGTTTTGTCCTCTACTCTGTCAGCTCTGTACTGTGTGCTGAGGGTAACTTTTGCCAGTCGTCCATGCCACCATTGCAAAAACTGGAAGGCAGTCTGGCCTATAGTGTAATCTCTTTGCCCCTAACCCGACTTTGAATGACGAGGGAGCTGTGCCACCTACCATCCCAAGGTGCAATAGCTCAATGCCGGAAATCTCAATTACCCAGCGAGATGTCTGGCGGGTGTTGCTCTCCCTCGACATTCATAAGTCGAGTGGGCCAGATGGCATACCAGCAGTGGTGCTAAAGCTGTGTGCTCCTGAGTTGTGTTCAGTGCTAACGCGTCTTTTCGTGCTTTCCTACTCCACTGGGCAAGTCCCATCTTCGTGGAAGATCGCCAATATGCATCCAGTGTCCAAAAAGGGCGATAGATCAGATCCATCGAATTACAGGCCTATTGCCATAACCTCCCTTCTCTCCAAGGCGATGGAGCGTGTGATAAACACACGACTCCTGGCATACCTAGAAGATCACGACTTAATCAACTACCATCAAATCGGGTTTCGCCACGGTCGTCAGACTGGTGCTCTTCTAGTGCATCTTACACACCGCGGGGCTTCAGTGATCGAGAGTAAAGTTGAGGCATTGGCTGTCAGCCTAGATACGGCAAAGGACTGGAGTGGGAACAACATGTGTATTCTTAATCTTCGTTTTGTACATGTTTATTTTAAGACCCACTCGTTGGGACGCTCTGTTTAAATTGATCGTACTGCATACCATTAAAGGCCAGACACACGGTATACAAAACTTACTAACTTACTAAGTCGGAAAAAGTTGTGGCTTTTCAGAGCGCTGCGTTAGTTAAACCTACCTACACTAAAGAAATGTACTGTTAAATTGTTTATTATATCAAAATTTATAAAATGCTCCACGACATATATCTATTTATTTAAGATAAGTCACAGTTACCATTTTTATCTAAAAAATTGATCAAATATTTTAACAGATACCATATCTGTTAAAATATGTCAAATATGTCAATCTATATCCAAAAATAATTTAACCGACATGGAGTTTATCTATATGTAAAAATAATTTATCATAGTACATGTTTAATGTACAACACATTTGCCCTTTAGACTTCTTTTATACCACTAAGGTAGCAATCAGGCAGACGGCCTGCCTGATGGTAAACAGTCAACGTAGCCTATGGACATTTTCATAACGTCTAAAAACATCTAAAGACTATATAAATAAAATTAACATTTAAGAAAATAAAACTTCCGCCTGGCCTCACGCGGCTGCAGTTTGCCTATCTACAAAATACACTTGTTTGGTTTATTACGTAGGTATATACCGACGTTTGGGTTAGGAGGTGTTTGTGTGTCTTTGTTATTTTCTCTGAAACTTCTAGGCCTATTTTGCAACGGTTTTCTGTTTTGTATTGGTTATATTCCTGAGCATGTTCTTAGCTAAATTTCAATACAGTTCGTTTCTCAAAACCGTTAAGTCTATTTTTGCCCATGATGGCCATAGAGCCGGTACATACGTTTGGGAAAGAGGTTTTTAAGTGTGTCAGTTGCAATATTTCTCAGAAACTGCTAGGCCGATATTGAAACTTACCTATATAAATCTCGATATTGAGATTTTCTTAGGTAAGTTTTAATGTTACAGATTACCATGAGGAACTACAGACAGAGGTACACGCCTTTCTCCAAACTCTATACAATTTTCAAATAACAGTTGTTTTGTCAACTTACCTGTTTAATCTATGCAGATAAATAAAATTGGAGTGTCTGTTTGTAATATTAAAATAACCGCTTTTCATTGAATGCATATGGATGTATACACGGTATCTATACCAAAATATTTTTTTTACAATTTTTGTCTGTCTGTCTGTATGTCGGCTAATCTCTGAAACGTCTGGACCGATTTTGACGGGACTTTCACTGGCAGATGTAATAATAAGGAATAACTTAGGCAACTTTTATTTTAGAAATTTTATTTATTTTTATTAATATAAATAAATAATAAAATAATAACTATTCCGCGCGTACGAAGTCGCGGGCACAACTAGTATTTAAATAAATGTATTGCATTTACTATTAAAATTTAAAAAAGCCACAAATTTTTAACAACTACTGACACATACTTCTTAATAAGTACAGTCAACAACATAGGTTACGCACGATAACTATTAATAATGTAAAATAGTTATCGTGGTAGTAAGGAGCAAGGGGACCGGCCTGTTGACCACCTGGTCCCCGGTTCAAATCCTGGCATGTACCACTAAATTCGTGTTTCGGATTTATGCACCATATTTGTAGTCACTTGCTCGGCGGTGAAGGAAAACTATAATCTATCTATCTATAACTTCACGCCAAATCCCTTGCGGGGTAGGCAGAGAGAACCGAGCGCCACGTGACTCGATCCTTACATATCTCACTCGCTTCGTTAACATTCATTGCTCTTCTCATGCACGCTCGCCGGTTTCTGGGGCTCCTGACATCACCTTCTGATAGAACACGACCAATTTGGTCATGGTAGGTAAGTCTTGGCCTTCCCCGGCTCCTACATCCTTCCACTTTTGAATTTGTGAAGGAAAACATCGTAAGGAAAGGAATTTTATTTGGAAAGACGTGTGACCTAACCTAAGAAAGGGTCTGGTTGTCCCTTGGGTTGCGGAGGTGTGACGGCAAACGCTCTATATAGTCAGTATCCACGCCAAAACCTTAGGCTTAGCCTTTACGCTAAGATGTTACGCTACGCTACGCTAAAAGAGAGGTTGGACAGATTTAATGTGTTTTACAGTTGGAGGATCCTTAAATTCTTTATTTATTTATTTATTTATTTATTTGATCACGTACAATTGGTAACAATAAGTAGTACACGCTAGTGGTTCGTAGATGGTATTTTTTTTTGTTACACAATCGCCTTGTTAGGCATTAGTGATAAGGTTATTAAATTACTATAAATTACAATTACAATAAGATTAATAGTCAAAGCAAAAATAATAATAATAATATAAAAAATTCGAAGAATGTCATCACGCTTTACAATGATATTATTCAATTAATAGTAGTTTTATGAAGATATGAATGAATATAATTATTTTGGAATCAAACGTTAAAAAAAAAAAACCAATTAGTAAACTTGCAAGCATTACGAGAAAGTTAAACAGGTTTTGTGTAACTAGCAGCAGTACAATTTAAAATTTATCTTGCAAGTATTCTCTGACATTGTAGTATGATTTTTTTAATAGAAAATTTTTTAGACTAATTTCAAATTTACTACCTTGGAGGGCCTTGAATGGATTTGGCAAGTGATTATATATTTTAATGGCCATGTAGTACGGTCCATTTTGGAACAGTGTAAGGTGAGGAGTGGGTAGAACTAGGTCTCTATCACGGCGCGAAGTGTAACGGCTAGGCATGTCCTCGTGCTTTTTAAAATATTGCGCTTTACATCTTACCAATCGACAAAGTTCAAAGATGTACATGCCAGTGACTGTAAGGATTTTATATTTGACAAATAGATTCCTGCATGATTCTCTCGGTTCCGTAAATGTTATGATCCTAAGGCAACGTTTCTGTAGGATAAATACATCTTTCACGTCTGTCGAGTTGCCCCAGAAAATAACTCCATATCGCATCCAAGACGCGGCATGACTATGGTACGCAATGAGTGCGCATTCCTCGTTGGTACTTTTTCGAAGCTCACGCAATGCATATGAAAATTTGCTCAGCTTACTAACAACTGCATTTACATGGGGTTTCCAAGAAAGATTGGAGTCCAGAGTAATGCCTAACAATGTGAATGCATCCACTTCCTTAATTGTTTCGCCAGCGTAAACTACATTTAAAGGCTGTTTGGGTCGTTGGTGTGGCCGAAATTGCACCATTTTGGTTTTCTCGAGATTTAAAATGAGCCCGATGCTTCCTAGATGGTCGGCTAAACTAGATAGCGATGAGCTTATTTCCATGTGCAGCTTATCTAAGTCATCATAATCACCGGACACCACAAGTGTTGCATCGTCTGCAAACATGACTATATTATGGGGCACCGTATTCGGAAGATCATTTATATACGATAAAAATAACAAGCACCCCAGTACGCTGCCCTGGGGTATTGATCCAGAAACTACTTCAGTGCTAGAGTCAAAATATTTTAACAGCCAGTTGGTTTCGTCAAGATAATTTATTCGGACATATTGCTTTCTGTCGTGTAAATATGAAGTAAGCCACTTCAATGTTTGCCCTCGTATTCCCATTGCCTCTAGTTTTCTCAATAATACCACGTGTGAAACACGGTCGTATGCCTTGGACATATCCATAAAGACTGCAACAGCGCACTTGTTTTGGTTTAGGGCGTTTAGTATTTCAAAGGTGCAGTCGAACACTGCAGACGCAGTAGAATGGCGCTTACGGAAACCGTGCTGATTTTTACAAATGACATTGTATTTCTCAAAAAAGTTATATAATCTTTTACATATAATTTTTTCTAAAATTTTTGATGTAGTTGGCAAAACAGCTATTGGGCGATAGTTGGCAGCACTATGCTTATCACCCTTTTTGAATATCGGTATTGTTTTAGCCAATTTTAACTCTGCCGGGCATTCGCCTTCTTCGAACGATTGATTTGTCAAGTAGGTCAGCGGAGGCACAAATTCGTCTACACAATACACTAATAAAGAAGCCGGAATTTCATCGTGTCCACACGTGTTAGTTCTTTTTAGGCTCAAGATGGTTTTTCTCACATCTGTTTCAGTGACCGTCCCCAAATAAAATGTGTTTAACAGTGATTTTGAGTTATGTTGGGACTGGTGTGACGTCGTTTGATTTGTATTTGAACTTATGCCTACATAATATTCATTGAACATCGTCGCTACTGCCGACGGACATGTAATGATACTACCTTGTTTACTCAAGGTCACATTCTGATGCTTAGTATTTTGAACTGAGTTTATTTTTTCCTTTATCAACGTCCACATAGTTTTGTATTTATTTTGTGATTGGGTAACTCGGCGAATATAAGATTTCCTTTTTTCCGTTGCTATTATTTTTTTCAGTATTCTACTGTATCTTTTTGTGTATTCTTTTAAGGTTACATTTTCAAATTTAGTTACAAGGTACCGTAGTATTCGTTTATTATAGCAACATCTTTTAATTCCTTTTGTGATCCATTTTGTTTTAGATTTGTTTTCATGTATTGTTATTATTTTCCGCGGTATATGCTTGTCCATAATATTCTTAACTAGATTTTGGAATTGAGTGTAATTTTTATGTATGTCATTGTCTTGAGAAAAGATGTCATTCCAATTAATTTTCTGTATCGCTATTTTGAATTTTTCCATGTTTCCTTTATTAAATACACGTTTACTAATTTTATAACTTAATATATTTTTGTTATTATTCGTATCCGTATTCCCTTGCAATGGAATTCGACCAATTAAAGTATTATGGTCTGACAGTTGGTAGTTGTGAACTTCCGTGTCCATGTCAGTATATTTATTAACTATGAATTGGTCAATGCATGTAGAACCACCTTTTGCTTCTCGCGTAGGAACATTAATTAGACAACGTAAACCGTAACACTGTAGGAGGTTTAAAAACCTCCGAGATATATTCGTAGTTTTTGTAATGTCAATATTTAAATCACCCGCAATTATAACTTTTTTGTTAACGGAGAGTTTCGCGACATGGCTTAATAAAGCCTCCATTTGAGAAAAGAAGATTTCCGTTTCCCTGTCTGGTCGATATATTGAAATAATAATTAGTTTGTGATCGATTATTTCTACTGCGCATAGTTCCAGAATAAATTCTACAGTATAGGATTGAATATCTAAAATTTCTTTAGTTTTAATATTTTTGCGAGTAAATATCGCAACTCCACCGTGGATGTGATTTTGTCGCAGGTATTTAGCGCGCATCTCAAAGCCCTCTAATGTATAAAGTTGATAATTATTTGGCAATAACCAATGTTCACTCATTACGACTACATCAATGTCAGAATACATGAGAAATATGTTTACGTCGTCGATTTTATTTGTTAGAGATTGCATGTTCTGACACATGATTTTAAAATGTTTAGCCGCGAAAGGAATGATTTTCTTGTAAAGAATTCATGGCCAGTTCTTCAATAGACTGATATTCATCACTAATTTCATTAGATATATCTAACACTAACTGGCTTACGTCGCTCATAATAACTTTATAACCGCGAAAATTCAACCGGCCAGTAATCCTTGAGAACATGCTAAATGAACACTCAAGATTTTTATTTGAGTCCAATACATAACAATATCGGTAGTTAAGATTGTCTCGATAAACTAAGTCACCGAAGGTTTCTACTCTTTGATTGTAAATATTAGTATAGTAAGACAGCTTATATGTCGGCAAACATAGTATTATATTGGTATGTTGTACCGCTAGTAATTTTTGTCTTATTTCCTTAACTATACCTAAGTAATTCTTTGAGATATTAAAATCCAGTTCACCTAATAATATTACACAATAATCTTCCGAACTATAGTCTTTTAATTTTTCTTGAAGCCCGGAGAGCAGCTGGGAAACTCCTCCATTAGGCACACGGTAGTGGCACATGTTGCATTCGCCATAATGATTTCGCACGGTTGCAGCTGTTTTGTTATTGTCGATGCTACTGATTAAGCACAGTTTGATTTTTTTCTGTACGCTTAAGCCCTTTCTTTCTTTCTATTCATTAATAGCGACTCGCCCCGGTTTTGCATAGTTAGTAGAGCATATACGTCTACATATTACGGCTCGGCCGGCTTGGACGGATTGAAGCAACCCGTCTGTGGAAGTACTCGTATCTCCACCTCACAGAGAACGACAATCAAATAACAATTAACAAACTAGCTGGCGCAGTGGTTAATAACGCTAGTTTGACACCAATGCTTCGGGCCAAGGGCCAAGGGTTCGATTCCCACATAGGACAAAGATTTGAGTGCTTGAACATTTCTGTTTGCCTTGGTATAGGTGTTTTTAAGAGAGGTAGGGCGCATCAAAGCAGCTCGGCTGGGGAACTGCCTCTATCTCACAGCAAACCACAGCCAAATAACAATTTCCTAGAGAATTTGTCCGAAAAAAAAATATTGTGTTCCTGCGTGTGAGGTGACGATACCAGTAAGCTCCTAAGGAGTTGCAACAGCAGAGGTGGCATCGCGCGAGAGATACTTAACATATTGCTAGCGTTCATAGGCTCCGGTAACCGCTTCACATCAAGTGAGTCGTAGAATATATTATCACTGACTGATAACAGTGATACCGCAATACCATCAAATCTACCTACCCTCAAATCGGTATGGACGCGGTTCGCGTTGTTTTTTATTTTTATACAACGTCGGGAGGCATACAAGCATACGGTCCACCTGATGTAAAGCAGTTACCGTAATCTATTAACGCTTGTAAAATATATCACTCGCGCGATGCCTCCTCTGCTGCTTACACAAAAACTCCTTAGGAACTTACTGGTGACCTCACTCACACGCAGGAACACAACAACCCTCTAGGGAGTTGTTATTTGGCTGCGGTTATCTGTGAGGTGGAGGTACTTCCCCAGGCGGGTTGTTTTGATGAGCTCTACCTCTCTTATTTTTATCGATTTTTGGTAAACAACTAGTCGGTAGTCGCGATTGGTGCCTTTTTATAGATAACGCGATAGCCGTGTTTCGTGAGACTAAATTTAAACTTTACTAAACTTTGTTGGTCACGATTCGTGCGTCGTCGTTATCATAGTATGCGTTAGACATGCCATAGTACCTAATATGTACTCGTAGTATTTTAAATGCATATAGCTATCTTACCTAAGATAAGATAAGAAAATTTATCACTTGAAAAAAAATGGAGATAGTCTACTTAACATGGTTCTATTAACCTTTCACGTACCGGGAACCGCCGCGGTGCTAAAATACTTGTTCTCGAATGTCCCGGAACCACTTGAAACGCCGACGGATTGACTGGATTGCGCCTTATCGCTTTGTTTATTAATTGCCATTGCCAGACGATTGAGCTTACATACACGTACTAAGTCAAGTCAAGTAAAGTCATTGTACACGTGGGTAGCTTCGTTATCGAATACTGATTGCCGTATCGTATTAGGATTCATCGAGGCTGATCTGATGATGGAAGCAAAATTTGGGTAGAGGAACTCTTCAATTAATTCTTTTTTATACAACGTCGGGGGTCATACAAGCTTACGACCCACCTGTTGTAAAAGCAGTTACCTTATCCTATGACATTGCCAAGGCTTTTAAAATCTGGTATGGAGGACTTATATACAAGCTATACAAGCTTGGTATCCCAGACCGACTTGTCCGTCTAGTGGCCTCCTACCTCAAACATCGCTCCTTTCGATTCAGACATGAAGGAACGCTTTCAATCCCACGCCTACTCAAGGCTGGGGTCCCACAGAGCTATATACAAGGGTGTATATATATATATATAACAATTATTTATTATTAAATTATTGGTGACGTCACTCACACGCAGAAACACAACAACCCTCTAGGGAGTTGATATTTGGCTGCAGTTTTTCTGTGAGGGTGGAGGTATTTCCCCAGTTTTTTTGCGCCCTACCTCTCTTAAAACCTCTCACGTGGGTGCTGTTCCGGCGATTTTGGAGGCACAATAAAGAGGTCTGTTATTGCGGCCCTAACCACAAATTCGAATCGCTGCACGCTTTGTCCCGTGTTTGTTTTATTTAACAGTATCAATAGGTACTGTGACACTAACCGCAAAACATTTAGAATAAGAGCTAGTATAGTTCTAGCTGTCAGTGTTTCCACTTCAAACCTTAAATGTACATTTTCGCATGCTTAAAATTTTGCTTTTTTTATATAGATATATACCATTAAGGTGTCAAACAAGTGTACGGCACCTCGTGGGTTTCTCTTCGTGATAGAATCAGAAATGACGATATCCGCAGCGAAACCAAGGTATCCGACATAGCCCAAAGGATAAGACCCCAAGAGGTTTGTAGGGTGTCGATGGATGCAGGTGGCAAAGGATGGAGACGAATGGGTCTCTAGAGGGGAGGTCTATATTCAGCAGTGCACGAATACTGAAATAATGATGACGAAATATACCACAGAGAACCATAAATGTACTTTTACGCAATAATTTAGGGTATCTGTGTTAAATTATAAATCCAAACAGATACGGATACGGCTGGAGCTGCGGGCAGTACCTAGCTAGTATTTAGATAACGCATTTAAGTAAGAGCCCCACACCCTCAGCAAATTTCTTCCTCAACGCCTCAAACGCTAATCGCTTCAACTTTGTGAAGACGCTCATTTGCCTTTTAAAGGTCCGTTATCTGTACCCGACGGTGCAATGTCACTTAGCCCAAACTCTCAAATGTACCCCCCACACTCTTCTCATTAATGAAACACCTATTCTGTGTATTTATTAGGTTTATAATCCATCAAAATGTCGTCTTCCCAACTTTGATATAAAGACAAGCTGTCAATTTCAAATGGCCTATGGACATTTGCAACTCCAGGGGTGTCACTATTGCGTTGCCAACCCTGTAAGAACCTCTTTACGCATTTCTTGAAGAACCCCATACTGTAGTCCCTTGGGAAAACGCGACGTACGCGACCATTGCGGTTCCAGTGTATGAGTATGAAATTCCAGCCGTCAGCGAGCTGCACGATTGTAAAACGAGGCTGTTGGCATAATGTCGAACAACTCCTCAGGGCACAACCCATAATACAATCGGTATACGTAATACGGGCGGTATGAGAATTACGAAACCAGAACAGGGTTCTGTATACTACTACTATACTACTACTAGGTATATGTATGTTCTACTTTGTAATTCGTGCATTTAAGTGTGCATGAACATGTCTGTTTGTCTTGTATTGGATGTTTCAAGAGAGGTAGGGCGCATCAAAGCAGCCCGTCTGGGGAAGTACCTCCACCTCACAGAAAAACGCAGCCTAATAACAACTCCCTAGAGAGTTGTTGTGTTCCTGCGTGTGAGTGACATCACCAGTAAGGTCCTAAGGAATTGCTGTGTTAAAAGCAGATGTGGCATTGAGGAGGCTGTGGTGGGTTATAGGACACAGCCTGCTGGATAAGTGGATTTGGATGACTTTCAGCGGTTTCGAAGAACCGCTTGGAAAGGTCTAGGAAGTGTTGTTGGATAGAAGGAAGTTTACCAGTAAGCTCCTAAGGAGTTGCCGTGTTAGCGGCAGAGAAGCCATCGCGCGAATGATACGCAATGTATGGACAAGCGTTCATAGGCTACGGTAACCCGTTTACATCAGGTGAGCCGATGCCAGCCCTGATACCTTCCGACGTTGGTTAAAAAAGAAAAAAAATCTTGGATCCTCTACTTGTTGGATTCATAATACGATACACACCTTAGTATACAGTGTATTACGCATTCGAAATGAATAAAAATCAAAACCAATACATACATTGAAGGTACGTTCCGTGTTTGTCTTCATAAAATATGTTTTCACTATGCACCATAAAAAATTAAAATAAGTAAAATCACATAATGTAATATATGTTATTAAACAAACAGTAATAATAGTAGCAGTCACTTTCAAAGGAGTTCCGGATAGCATTTTGTGATACACTGGTCAAAGCGATAAAGCCATTTTAGCTAAGGTTAACTAATATCCTATTTTTTATTAATTTAATGAAGTATTCAGCGTAAACAAGTCACACTCGCGCTAACTTTATGGTGAGGTTAAAACATTAATACAAACCAAACCAACCAAATGCAAGGAGGATAAGTGAAACGGGAGTCAACGACGCACGCAATGTGGTCGTGATTTCTGTGTTGGTCTGAGATGACGAACGAACACGACGCGTCATCGTTCAGTGTTAGTTTAGCGTTTCGTTTAATCATATAATAGCTGAGATGCTGCTGACATGATCAAATTAGGTGGCATTTACGTCCGGGACGCCTTCTGGTACTTATGCAACATATGCTGGAAAACTGGAAGGGTCCCAATGGACTGGAGACGCGCAGTCTTTAAGAGAGGTAGGACCCAGCAAGGGGTCGTGCTGTGCTCCGCCCTGTCAAGCATGCTGGCGGGGCATGGCAAGACCTCTTGCTCTAAGTATCCGTCTGGGGAAGCACCTCCACCTTACAGAAGACCGCAGCTAAATGACAACTCCAGGAGGATTGTTGTGTTCCTGTGTGTGAGTAAGGTTGCCAGTCATTTGGGAAGTCGTTGTGCAGGCAGCGGGAGGACCGGCGGATATCGAACCGCCACGAACAGCGGGGGCGCGGAAGGCTGGCGCGGCGGTCAGGGAGACCCGGTGAAACGGCTGACCGCTGGCCGCCCGCGGGTCAGTAGGGTTTCCGAACCCGGGGATTACTTAATCTCCGCCCCGGGAGGCTGAACCGCCAACCCGCGAAAAATCCCTGTTGTAGTGGTCGTGCCGGAGAAGGAGACCGGAGTGGACCCGGCTGCTGCAGCAGGGGGGGACCGGGGGCCCTTCCGCCCGCCGTGCCAGCAAACCGCATAACCTGCACTGTCCAGTGGTGGAAGATACCGCGCATTTGTCTTCCACTCTGTTGGCTCAGCGACTTCTCATTATTCAAACAACCTCATAAAACATGCCTAAGAGAAAGAAAGGAAAATGGAAAATTACAGCGGCTACCCCTTCCACAATAAATGTGGATTTTTGCAACATCAGGGGACTACACTCCAACATTAACGCGGTTCACTACCACCTCGAGACTGCTCGGCCGACCCTTCTTTTCCTCACGGAGACACAAATATCCTCACCGGCCGACACCTCTTACTTACATTACCCCGGGTACAAACTTGAACACTTATTTGTACGTCGTGCCGGGGTGTGTATGTTCGTTCGGGAGGATATTTGTTGTCGCCGTCTTCGTAGCCTGGAAGACAAGGACCTGTCATTACTATGGGTGCGCGTAGACCATGGCGGCCACACCCGAATCTACGCCTACCTTTACAGGTCCTATAGCGGTGATGCAGACACAGCTCGTTTATTTGAGCACCTGCAAATGACGACTGACAGAGTTATCGAGCAGTATCCCTCCGCGGAATTAGTGATTTTGGGAGACTTTAATGCCCATCACACCGAATGGCTTGGCTCTCGGTGCACTGATTCCGCGGGGAGATCTGCTCATGACTTTGCTCTGGCCTATGGTTTCTCCCAACTGGTGCATTCTCCCACGAGAATACCAGATGTAGAGGACCATACAAGCTCCTTACTGGACCTTCTGCTGACAACACGTCCGGATGAGTACAACATCTCAGTGGATGCGCCGCTTGGCTCATCGGACCACTGTCTCATCCGAACCCAAGCGCCTTGTGCCAGGCGTGACCCACCTCGGCCTACCGGATGGCGGCGTGTTTGGCACTATAAGTCGGCAGACTGGGACGGACTGCGTGAGTTCTACGCGTCGTACCCGTGGAGGCAGCTTTGTTTCAAAACAGACGATATCGAATCCTGCGCGACTGCGGTAGCTACGGCGATATTGGATGGCATGGAATGCTACATTCCCAGTCGCTTAGTGGCTGCTGCGGGAGCTAAAAAGCGACCGTGGTTTAATCGGTCTTGTAGAGAAGCCAGACTTCTCAAACAGGCTGCTTTCGAGGCTTGGACCACGGCGCATGCTAATGGAAATCCTGATGTCTCTGTTTTGAAACGTAAACTCAACGCTGCCTCGAGGTCCAGTAAGAGGGTAATTGCCAGAGCAAAGTTTGATTTCGTCGGTAGAGTTGGCGAGCGGCTTGCAAGCCTTCCGTCTGGCAGCCGTGCTTTCTGGTCGCTGGCTAAAGCTGCCGAGGGAAACTTTTGTCAAGCGTCTATGCCACCACTGCAAAAACCGTATGGCAGTCTGGCCTACAGTGCTAAAGAGAAAGCCGACTTACTGGGTAATCTCTTTGCCTCTAACTCGACTTTGAATGACGGGGGAGCTGTGCCACCTACCATCCCGAGGTGCAGTAGCTCAATGCCGGAAATCTCAATTACCCAGCGAGATGTCCGGCGGGCGTTGCTCTCCCTCGACATTCATAAGTCGAGTGGGCCAGATGGCATACCAGCAGTGGTGCTAAAGCAGTGTGCTCCTGAGTTGTGTTCTGTGCTAACGCGCCTTTTCGTGCTTTCCTACTCCACTCGGCAAGTCCCGTCTTCGTGGAAGACCGCCAATGTGCACCCGGTGCCCAAAAAGGGAGATAGATCAGATCCGTCGAATTACAGGCCTATTGCCATAACCTCCCTTCTCTCCAAGGTGATGGAGCGTGTGATAAACACACGACTCCTAGCATACCTAGAAGATCACGACCTAATCAGCGACCGTCAATACGGCTTTCGCCACGGTCGTTCGACTGGTGATCTTCTAGTGTATCTTACACACCGCTGGGCTTCGGCGATTGAGAGTCAAGGTGAAGCATTGGCTGTTAGCCTAGATATGGCAAAGGCGTTCGATCGGGTCTGGCATCGGAGTCTTCTATCGAAGTTACCATCGTACGGGCTGCCCGAGGGTTTGTGCAAATGGATTGCCAGCTTCTTATCCAGCAGACGTATAAAAGCCGTGATAGACGGTAGTTGCTCCGATAGCATGGATATTAATGCTGGCGTCCCACAGGGCTCTGTATTGTCCCCGACGCTGTTTCTGCTGCACATTAATGACATGTTGTCAATCGACAGCATTCATTGTTATGCGGACGACAGCACCGGGGACACTTATTATACAGGCCGTGCTAACATCCCTCGTTCCCTTGTAGAGGAAAGCCGCGATAAACTTGTGTCTGAAATGGAGGGTACATTGTCTAAAGTATCTGACTGGGGGCGATTGAACCTATTCCAATTCAACCCTGCCAAGACACAAGTTTGCGCGTTCACCGCTAAGAAAACCCCATTTGCTGTGGTTCCCCAATTCGAGAACACGCCTCTCACAATTTCTAAGAGCATTAGGATTCTCGGTATCGAGATCTCCAGCGATGTTCAGTATCGAGGTCACCTGGAGGAGAAGGTTAAGCTGGCGTCCAAGAAACTCGGTGTGCTCAACAGAGCTAAACAGTACTTCAGCGCGGGGCAAAGGCTTATGTTATATAAGTCCCAAGTCAGACCGCATATGGAGTACTGTAGCCACCTTTGGGCGGGAGCACCTGGATACCAGCTAGGACCTTGTGACTCGATACAGAGACGAGCTGTGAGGATTATCGATGATCCTGGACTCACACACGGCATTGAGCCCTTGAGTTTGAGAAGAGATTTTGCTTCCCTTTGCGTGTTCTACCGGCTGTATAATGGGTTGTGTTCTGAGGAGTTGTTCAACATTATACCAACAGCCTCGTTTTACAATCGCACAGCTCGCCGGCGGCTGGGAGTTCATCCGCACACACTGGAACCGCAATGGTCGCGCACTGTGCGCTACACGAGAAGTTTTCTACCGAGAACTATTATGTTGTGGAATGAGCTCCCTGCCGAGATTTTCCCAAGGGACTACAGTATGGGGTTCTCCAAGAAAGGCGTGAAGAGGTTCTTACAGGGTCGGCAACGCAAGAGTGACACCCCTGGTGTTGCAAATGCCCATAGGCTACGGTAACTGCTTACCATCAGGCAGGCCGTACGCTTGTTTGCCACCTTAGTGGTATAAAAAAAAAAAAAAAAAAAAGGTCATCGTGCCCTTGTATAAAGGCAAGGGGTCACGCATCGACTGCGCCAGCTATAGCCATCAGTTTGATCAGCTTAGCAGCAAAAGTATATGAAAAGGTGATTGAAAGGAGAATGAGGGTGAAATCCGATGAAATGCTGTGGGACGCACAAGGAGGTTTCCGAAATGGAAGGGGATGTACGGATAAAATTTTCTCGCTCTGCAATATCGTGGAGAAGCATCTGGCCACAGACCAGAAGGTTTTCAGCGGTTTTATGGATCTTCAGAAAGCATTTGATAGGGATGTGCGAAAGGAATTGTGGGTCATATTGCGAGATATGGGATTGACGGTTTACTGCTCTGTGCTGTGCAGTCCACTTATAAGGATTGCTCAGCATGTGTGCGTATAGACGGTAGCATGTCACCTAGGTTTGACGTCAAAATTGGTGTCAAACAGGGTTGCATGCTATCTGCTAGGCTGTTTATCCTGTATCTCGATAGTTGTCTGCAGAGAATAAGGTCAACGAATGTAGGATTGAGCATGGGTGACCTAGTCAGTGGTGAACTATCTGAAAGGCAGTGGCGTGCACTCCATATAGTCAAAAAGACATTGCCTACCCTATCAATTTGATAAATACCATCCGATGTTTCTTAAGAGGGTGCACAAAGCTAAGTGGCGCCCTCATTTCGTTTTTATTAATAACGCTGTATTTAAGACCAATTCCAAAAAAAAACGCTCTATAGAGCACTGAAGAACCATATTTACGTTTTTTTGAAACATATCATGTATTTATTATCTATGACAAGTAACCAAAATTTTAATTATTGCTTATTGTGGCCACTTATAGCAATAATCAAAAGTATGACTAATTCCACATAAATAATAAAAACAGAATATTTCTCAAAAAACATAAATATGGTTCTTCAGTGCACTATAGAGCGTAAGTCCCACACCGGGTCTGTCTGTCTGTCTGTTCGCAATAAACTCAAATAACTACTGAACGGATTTTTAAGCTGTTTTCACCAGTAGGCAGAGTGATTCAGGAAAGTTTAGGTGAATAATTTGTCAAGATTTTGCGTAAATCTGTTGAAATATGATAATTGTTTAAAATGTCGGAAAAAGTCAAGCTGCCTGGGAGCTTTCATCGGATATTATACGGATCTACAGTAGTAATACAGACCCAACGACAGAAAATACATGTAGGCATACCTAATATCCTCTACTACCCGTGCGAAGCCGGGCCGGGTCGCTAGTCTAGACTAACAAGACTTCGTGCTGGAGCAACGTTACTGTAGCGGGAATGGTTTTTGTCTAATTCATTATCATCAATACAAATTTTAAAATGTACAGAACAACTACAGAAGCTGAATAACTAATTATCTCTTACGCTATTCGGCATTTGACGAGCTCGGCGGCTCAGTCGTGAATGACGCGACTTTGACACTGACGCTCGTGGGTTCGATTCCCACACAAGACAAACATTTGTGTGCATGAACATGTCTGTTTGTCTTGGTCTGGATGTTTTCTATGTATAACAAGTATGTATTTACAAAAAAAAATGTATTTACGTATATTTATCAGTTGTCTAGTACCCATAACACAAGCTTCGTTTACTTTGGGGCTAGTTGGCGCTGTGTAATTTGTCTAACAGTATTTATATATTTATTTTTTGACTGACGTAATGCACTTGGCATGCGATATATCGCGCATATATCGTAAGTGCTGTCTCGCTCTAAATAAATGAAACATAGTGAAGTGGTCATTTCTCCTGTTTCAGCATGTTCCATGCATATAGGTAGAGTACATAGATAACATTTCTGTTATCTATGGTAGAGTAAGACGGCATGCCATAGCAACGTCTGTGGCGGGCTTAATTGCCCCCACTCACACTAAAGAACATCGGACCGCCTTCACAGGTCGTCATGCTCGTTCTACATAACACACCAGCACACATGCGAGCATTAGCTCCGCCTACTGGTTTGAGTGACAAGCAGTCGCTAATCGATGCCGACGGTACCACGTCATTTAGGCCTAATCAAACGAAAACATTTTTAGATTTACAGATCTAATAAATTTATCTATGTGTAAAGAAGTAACATTTTTTTTATACAACGTCGGAAGGCATATAAACATACGACCCACCTGATGTAAAGCGGTTATCGTAGAATATAAACGCTTGCAATAAAATAAGTATCACACTCGCAATGCCACATCTGCTGCTAACACAGCAACTCCGTAGGAGCTTACTGGTAACCTCACTTACACGCAGGAATACAACAACCCTCTGGGGAGTTTGTTATTTTGCTGCGGTTTTTCTGTGAGGTGGGGGTACTCTTCCGTAGACGGGCTGCTTTGACGCGCTCTACCTCTCTTAAAAATACCAAGACCCATACAAACAGACATCGACACAAATGTTGTTCTATGTGGGAAACGAACCCGGGAGCGTTGGTGTCAATATAACGTAACAGCGCGTTTCGCCATTGCGCCACTCAACTCGTCATAATATATCTTACCCTACGGCAATTATACTTCACCAGTGAATAACAATGTAGCATAAATTTTGTAATTAATATAATTATTAATACCTCCCTGTACCAATAGTCGTCAAAATTAGAGAATCTCAAAATGTTTGACCTTTGTCGTTTCAACGATAGGATGCTGGGACAGAACAGGTCGACATCAAATGGCATGCTAGGTATTACAGCTACCACACCACTGCGAGTTAGGCAACTTCTGTCTGTAGTTTGTTGACGCGAAGGATACGTTTAACACAGGACGCGGTCTAAGTTTAAGTTGGTGAGTGCTTAACCTTATTTTAGAGAGCACCCAACTCTGGATTGTCAACGTTTCCAGTAGCTATAATGCTTTCGAAGTTAATCAGCCGTGATTCTGACCCAGAATTGTCCTGATTAACCGAAGGAGCTCAACTCAATATAAAGCAAGACTAAAAAGAAAAATCTATATAAATGCCATTAGATTATAAATTAAATTATTATTTATAGATTTTGAGCGGCAATACAAGTAAGATTCTCTGATTGAGACTATAAACACAATAAAAAACCAAAAGCTAGACTGTCTGGATAGTATTTTCGATATTTCTATATAACCTATTTAGTAACCTTTAGATATTCATAATTCATTTATACCTATATATTCATTAACATGGGTAAACACCGTAGAAATGAGAGCGCTGAGGAGTACATATGTGTGAAGTTAGACGGACTGACAGAGCGGACTGAAAGATGATGTAGTGACAAAATTGAAAAGGGTATATGCCGAGATGGTTTCATCATTTAGAAAGAATTAATAACAGAATAGTTACGAAAGAAGTGTATCAGGCAAGAGTGAATGGAGATATTGGCAGCAGCCGCCCTAGACATGCCCTAGAGATGTGTTGAAAAGGGCCAAATCTAAATCACCTAAAACCGAAAAGCATGCAGGTTGATGAACATGAAAGAAGCGAGAGGTGTATGTTTGGATCGGTGCATTTGGCGTTCCATAATCTCTGTCTACCCCAATAGGAGACCGGCGTGATGATATGTATGTACGTATATAATAATATAATCTAATATATATATTAATAATATTATGTTTAAAATGCCTTATTATGAAATTTTTCATTAAGGCAATTCGTCTTGTGTTGTCAACATTAATGGACTATGGTGACCGATTAACAT
The DNA here is from genome assembly GCA_947507595.1 of Pyralis farinalis. Taxonomy (NCBI): domain Eukaryota; kingdom Metazoa; phylum Arthropoda; class Insecta; order Lepidoptera; family Pyralidae; genus Pyralis; species Pyralis farinalis. The sequence continues at coordinate 7,560,104 of OX382258.1, read as the reverse complement.
CAAGCGTATGTATGCTAATTTGAGGATGTACGAGTATGTACGTAAACATGGGTGAATACAATGGCAATAATCAAGTAAATAATAAGTGCAGCCATGATTCATTTCATTTAGTCATTAATAATTAGTAGGTAAAGTTAATTTAACGTTATGCCAGATGAAAACACAATCTACTACTACTAAAAAAAATGTCTTAATAATCATATTTAATTTTTTAAATTATTCTTTGTAATTATGGATAATGCAATAAAGTTATACAAACAAAACAAACAATTAATTCTGTATTCGTATATAATTCAATGAAATTTGTACTAATTTTGTGATATACTCGTAGCTTCGAAACATAAAATTTTGTCAATGTATGTAATAAAAATGAACTGATTTATAAAAATGTTAGGAATCATGATCAAAAACATATAAAATACAAAGTCTTCATTTAATTTTCTTAAATTAGTAATGAGTAAAAATACATTATCTTAATATTATGAATAATATGATACTTGATTTATTCCCACTCTTGCAAGTCTTTGAAAAACTTTCAAACCATTAAAGTTATTGAGACAATTATTGTCTTACATTTCATCGTCTCATATTATATATTATGTAAAAAAAAAATTTGTTACGCAAAGTGTCGCAAATTGTCCCCATCCATGTGATGCTTTTTTCATAAACCTGAAACGTATTAAAATGTATGTATATATAACGAATGCAGTTCAACAGTCAACCTAAGCGCAATGTATACAATGCATCCAAGCTATAAACGTAGTTCGCCCCGAGCTACCTTATGTACCGATTTTCAAGAAACATAATATTAGTCAAACAAATAGTCACAAAATCAAATATTACCGTACAATGTTAACGTACAATTATTCAAGGTACCAAACTACGAAATGTACACAGAGCTACGAAGCGGACGAAAAGGAGGCGTCATCACTTATTATAAAAGTGATCTAGAGTTCCATTGAAAACGTGTTAGTTTGAATGTATTCTTGGTGAAGTTAAAACGTATAATGGGATTAAAAACTGATATTTGTGCTATCTACAGGGCACCAAGTCTAAACACAATACACTTCGTACAGGAGCTACAACAAGCTGTATTAAAACGTTTTTAGGGTTCCGTACCCAAAGGGTAAAACGGAACCCTATTACTGAGGCTCCGCTGTCCGTCCGTCCGTCCGTCCGTCCGTCTGTCACCAGGCTGTATCTCATGAACCGTGATAGTTAGACAGTTGAAATTTTCACAGATGATGTATTTCTATTGCCGCTATAACAACAAATACTAAAAAATATAATAAAATAAATATTTAAGGGGGCTCCCATACAACAAACGTGATTTTTTTTTGCATTTTTTATAGATAATGGTACGGAACCCTTAGTGCGCGAGTCCCATTCACACTTGGCCGATTTTTTGATAATAGGCGACATAAATATTGATGATAGTAAGCCGAAATCCGCAGTGGATTGGCTTTGATTATGGAAGGCAATGTCGGCAGCCTTATAAACCCGCGAGCGTGCTTGAGAAAAGAAATTAATGTTAAAAAAGCAAGTGAGGTGTGTAGTGTAAGTACCTACCCCGCAAGGGATTTGGTGTGAAGTTATAGATAGATAGATAAATGTTGATATCAAAACATCTGTCTCGTTCGACTAAACATCTTGTGTGAAACGGGTTTTGAAAGCGGCACAAATCAATATACCTACTCGTGATGAGATGAAGTTAGATGCCGTATCCAAAACGTGTATGGTATAGATAGATCATATTTTCTTGCGCGAATGTCGGCTACTCGCTGGTTACAATCAGCATAAATAAGGCAATTACCAACCACCGAATTATATGTTCTGCGATAGTTGACGGCGCGTGGTACTTGTTGTTATGATTTTTATTACCTAATGTAGTAATAGCTTTAAGCTATTACTACATTAGGTAATAAAAATCATAACTTATCTAAAATAGACTGGAACCCAGTTTTTGATCTCGATTTTCCAAAGGAAATATTACAAAATAAATAAATCTTAGTAGGCACCAGAACTGTGAATTAATTAGTGGTAAAATTATTTCAATGTATATTATACCTACATTGAAATAATTTTAATCAATTATATTCTATATGGAAATGTTTGTGTGTAATGCATACTACTTATGATACTTAGAAAACACCCAGATCTAGACAAACAGTCATGCATACAAAGGTTTGTCCTGCGTGGGAAGCGAACCCACGAGCGTTGGTGTCAAATTAACGTTACTAACCACTGCGTTATCGAGCTCGTCAAATGTGACGAAAGTAATTTAACGAATGATTGTAATACAATCTATCCAGAAATACAATCAATAAACATACAACTAAAGTCAAAAATATTTTCAATGAAAAAACCATTTCTAAAAACATTTAAGTAATCCGAAAAAAAATGTGCAGTTAATAATGGCTGTGTGGTAAAATAGTGAAATAAAACACCATCTATTGCAAATAAATTCGCTCCTGGATTTCAAAAACCTTAACGTAAGACATTAAGAGGGGGCATAAAGATAAATCGCCACCCGTAAACTTCAATTTTAGCTAACTAAATTCTGTTGAAACTAACTAAAAAAAAATCTATGGATTCTACACTATAATTGCAAGGTCTTAGATTGATCGAAATCACAATTAATAAAAATTTTCTCGATAGAAAAAAATCCCAAAGTTGCCTCGACACAAATATGGATTTTTCATTTTTTGTCATAGTGACGCATGTTAGTGAGCCGAAAATAATTATACTATTTCTTTTATATATTACCAAGTGCCTGTATTAGGGATTTCAAAAAATATATTATAATTTACGAGATATTAACGTTTTTAAAGAAAATTTGTATATGGCGGTTACGTCATTTTTATTCCGCGCGATACAGTTATTTCTGTCTCATGCCACGCGATGTTCCCGATATGTTTTGTTTCAGCGATCAGTCATGATCGCTCGTTTGAGACGTGAACACTGTGTTTATGTGCATTGCAGCCGCGTTCCCGCGTCCCGAAAATATTATTTTTTTATTTTAGTCAGGATAAAGAAATGGCAAATAAGAAGAACAAAAAACAAGCCAACAAACGAGAGCTGAGAAGGAAAAAATTCAAATAATGGCTAATTGTAGAAAGTAAGTAAATTATTATATATTTCGAATGTATTTGGTTTCTAAGTACCTATGTAGGTAAATGTTAATCATCTATAGGTAGGTCTACAGAGATCATAAATTGTTTTTGTAAACGTAAGGTCTCGCATGGAAATTTCGACTGCAGCTTTCAATAATAAATATATATGTAGATGACATACAACACTTTGACTTTTATACAGTCATTATATATATATATATATATATATATATATATATCATCGACTGGGTAAATACCACCTCTGAAAGATTATTGTGATCTTGCGAGTGATTGAGGTTGCCCGGAACCTTGTGAAAAGTTGCTGCGTTAGCCGTATGCTTCTTACTCACCTGACTTAGTACCAGTACATCAGGTGTGAAAGAAGCATACGGTCTGCCTGATCTGAAGCGGTTTCCGCTACCTTTCACAAGTTTCCTACCAACCTCGCTTTCTCGCAGTAACACTATAATCTTTCAGAGAAGGTACTTCCCACAGTCGGGCTATCGCTGTGTCTCTTTTTATTTTTGGACCTCTAGCTGTAAAGCCAGGGCCGCATTTGTTATACGGGAGGGTGCACTACGTGCGAGTGATGTTGACTTTAGCCCTAAAGGTGATGGTAAGAAACTTACACACGTTACATACATTTGATGTACATACAATTGGTCCGATTGGTCGTACTTACAATAGTTTTATTACATACTAGCTATTACTTCCGATACCTCCAAGAATATGTGTACAAAGTTTCATGATGATCGGTTGAATAGTTTTCGCGTGAAAGCTCAGAAACAAACGAAAATTCACATTTATAATATTATACATATATCTACATATGTGCGCATAGTTTTTTTTTTTGGACAAATTACACAGGGCCACCTAGCCCCAAAGTAAGCGAAGCTTGTGTTATGGGTACTAGACAACTGATAAACATACGTAAATACATTTTTTTTTTGTAAATACATTATTATTATACATAGAAAATACCCAGACCAATACAAACAGACATGTTCATGCACACAAATGTGTGTACTGTGTGGGAATCGAACCCACGAGCATTGGTGTCAAAGTAGCGTAACAGCGCGTTTCACCACTGCGCCACCGAGCTCGTCAAAGTCGTAGTCGTAGTATATGCAAAACACACAGATGTTTTACTTTGACTGCTTCTCTTTCGTCACTAGAATTTCTAGTATTTGCATTTAATTTCATTTCACAATTCATGTGTTATTTCAGATTTGCTGCGAAAATAAAATCGGGCCATAGAGTAAACTCCGTTCATGAGACTCCCAGTTTGATTTTGTAAGCATTCTCGAGGGAGTAAAAATCTTAAAAATCAATAATCTTCTTAACGACCTAACGGTTAGTTGCTGTATCATATAATAGGTACTGAAATATTTATAGTAGACCTGATTAAAACCTATTTAAGAGTTGTTCGAGTTAATTTCTTTTTGATTTCATAATAAACAAGTTCGATATTTATTTTAATTGAACAGAAAACCCTTGCATAATATAAAGTTAAAGTATAATTACTTCTCATATGTACATTTTATGCATTTTCCTCCATATTCGTGTACTTGAAATTATGTGACCAATCTTTTTTTAATGTCTCAGAAAAAAAAACTGATATTATCTGAAAATGATCCATAAGTCATTTTTACAATAAGACCCTGCGCATTATAAAAATGACTTGGCAAACAAGCATACGATCTGTCTGACGTGAAATGGTTACCCAGCATATGAACTTCACCAACTCGCATGAACAGAACAGCCCTCCAAGAAATTGTTATTAAGCTGCATTCTGCAAGCGTTGCTGCGGTGTTTAGATTTTTTTGAGTTAATGTTTATCTCATACTTGCATTAAATAAATTATATAACAAAGTCATAACAGTGTTCTATGAGAAGTTGATATCAGAAGTCTTAGAAACTAGCGAGCGTGCATGAGAAAAGCAATAAATGTTAAAGAAGCGAGTGAGATATCTAAGGATTGAGTCATGTAGCGTTCGGCTCTCTCTGCCTACCCCGCAAGGGATGTGGCGTACAGTTACACATCATACATAACTGTACTTTTTTATTATCAACACGAAGGACAACTTCACATAAGTGAAAGAAAGATATGTCTTTTTGCAGTATGGTGTGGTGAAAATCATGGTATTACAGTTGAAGAAATCTTTCGTGATGATGAATTTTGGGAAATGAAAATGGTTGGAAAGCTTACGGAATTTTATATGGAACACATATTGCCAGAGTTGATCGACCCACGCCAAACAAGAAATATGAAACTGAGGTAGCAAATAACACCCAAAAAACGTCGACTTACTGATCCAACAGAGGCTGAGCCCTCAGCAATAGCATTCCGCATGGATGGCAATTGTGATAATGAAAAATCTTTTCATGAACAGTTACAGCGCCCCTGATACAGTTGGAAAAAGTTTTATCCTTGACAGAATATTGATGAAGTGCCACAAATATATGACTACAGTTAATACCACTTCAAACTTGTCATTTTGACGTTTGTATAGTTGTTCATGTTGAGCTAATTTTGAACTACAATATCAAGCTTGATGTGTACATTAATATTCTGGGTAGGTTTATAATAAAATCCTTCACCAAAATTCTTTCTAACCATATTTGTCACATATAGCACAGCGCATTTCTCGACTCTACGACAACATAATATAAATTGTATTATATAAGTTGTATTATTTGAATATCTATAAAGATGTTAAATTCTTTAATTATATAGTATTTTTATTGTCTGTTATCTTACTTACGACAAACAGCATAGTGCTTTTCTTGAACTGACAAAATAAAATTGTCAAGTGTTAGAGATAAGGCCGTGTTCGTAAACCATATTTATTTATAAAAAAAAAACATAATTGATGTTTCCTATTTTAGGTTAGCTATGTAGTAAGTTAATATCGGCGTTAGTAGACTACCATAGGGTCATATTATAAGTCTACTAACGCCTAATGTTAACTTTCAATTTCAAGTTCAGACCTTTAGGTTGCAAACTAGCGCCGCCATTATAAATAATTATAGCTCGTGACCGGATTCAAGATTATATTTTTTTTTATCGATCCTCAAGAAGGAAATAACGTATTGTCAAAATTACCATTTATGACAACCATGATTGATAAAACTAACCTACAACACTTAAAATTTTGATTAACTCGTTGAGGCCCGCGTGGCTTAATTTCGCCATGCGCGTTACGACGCCAAGTATATAATGGGCCTCAAGGCGTCAAATGACGTAAAATACTTTAGTCTTTTTGAGTGACAAAGAAAAGTTAAGAGCATAACTTATTATCATGACACTGCTGAGGACATGATTTTTTAAATAGCAGCGATAGTGTGCAGCCCAAACTCTCGTAATACATGTATTATGAAATAATCATAAACATATGTTTAGAAATCTCAAAAAATGTAACTTGATTCATATAAAATTGGAATGGTTTCTAGTACAAAATTATAAATAACTTTCTACTAATACGTCTAATGGGAAACAACAATACGGCCTTTTTGATGTTACCGGTTACATTACGGAAGCTAGGCGTATCGCCAGCGCGTTGCCACCCCTCTGGTAATGCAGCGACTCCTTCCTATTGAACTCGCTCACACAACTACTTCTACGGGAGATGTCTTATGTCAGGTCCCCTACCTGACATAACATCTCTCGTAGTTGTTGTACTTCGCCAATCCGGCTATCGCTGTGCACTACATCTCTTTTGTTTGAAACTCTGGGGCAACTCAGCCCGTCTGGAGAAGTACCTCCACCTCGCAGAAAACCGCAGCCAAATAACCACTTCCTAGAGGGTTGTTGTATTCCTGCATGTGAGTGAGGTCACCAATAAGCTCCCAAGGTGTAGCTGTGTAAGCAGCAGAGGAGGCATCGCGCGAGTGATACTTAATATATTACAAGCGTTAATAGGCTACGGTACCCGCTTTACATCAGATGCGCCGCATGCTTGTATACCTCCCGACGTCGTATAAAAAAAATATGCGCCCATATGCAAATGAGTTTGAGATTGACTTTGACTTTAAATGTGATGGTGTTGTGCATATAGCCCAAAAACAGCTAATTGTATTTTCCTTATGGAAAAATTAGTCAATTATTATCAATACTATGTGGAGTATAAAAAAATACTCTACTTATATATTTATAGTGGTAAAAAAAAATAATAAAAACATACCTACAATAAAATAACATATTGTGAAGAATAAAATCGATTACCTACATACCTTAGTGTATTGTTTCTAATATTCTTCAAGATAAAATATACGACAAGTACGTGATCTCGTTGCAGACGACGACATACAATAACACATTTAGATATTTTATCTCCTTCTTACGCATATACTACGAAGGCTCATCCGTGTGACGTCACTCGTTCGGTGCGCTGCCTGTGGCGCCGCGGTCGTGATCAACCGGGAACACTAAAGGGGCGTGCGGGACGCGCGGGTGAAATTTGAAATTACGCTAGCCCTATGCGCCCTCTTAACGTAAGTTTATTAAACGAAAACTGTAACTTAGTAATAACTTCACGCCAAATCCCTTGCGGGATAGGCAGAGATAATCGAGCGCCACATGACTCGGTCGGATCTAAGACTCCTGACAGAACCTTCTGACAAAACACGATCAATTTGGTCGTGGTAGATGGCGAAAAGTCGAACATAAATAATCCTAACATGTGTATATATCTATATATATAAAAGGAGAAGCTGACTGACTGACATATCAACGCAGGGCCTAAACTATAAGGGTTAGAAACTTGAAATTTTGCACAGGGGTTCCTTTTATAACGTAGGGGAGCACTAAGAAAGGAATTTTGGAAATTCATCCCCTAAGGGGGTAAAACGGGGGTGCAAATGAAGTATGAAACTTTGCCGTTTTTGAAGTAATTCGAATGAAATTCAGCATGAAGGTTCTTTATTGGAAGGCATGAAACATGAGTAAAATATTTTTACAAAAGTCATCCCTTAGGGGATTAAACGGGGGCGCAAAGTTAGTATGAAACTTTTCCGTTTTTGAAGTTACTCGAATGAAATTCAGCATGAAGGTTCTTTATTGAAAGGCATGAAACACGAGTAAAATATTTTTCTCAAAAATCATCCCTTAACGGTAAAACGGGGATGCAAAGTTAGTATGAAACTTTACGTTTTTAAAGTTATTCGATTGAAATTCAATATTAAGGTGTTTCATTGAAAGTCATGAACCAAATGTAAAAGTAATTTCAGCGTTTTCAAAAATTCCACCCCTTAAAGTGTGTAATGGGGGGTCAAAAGTATTTCTTGAACTAAAAGTTGAATTGTTAAGAAATTGTTTTTATTTAAAGTGAGTTGCTTTAGACTTTGTAAGTATACTCTCAATCAAGAAATCAATAAAGTAATTTCAGTGTTTTTCAAAATTCTACCTTTAGGGGGCTGAAAATGGGGTTTACAGTTTGTATGGAGCAGAATAATTTTTTGCATTATTATATATATAATTAAGTTAATGACTTGAAACTTTGCACACATACTCTCTATTAGAATTCAAAAAAGTGATTTCAGCCTTTTTAAAAATTCCACCTCTTAAAGGGTGTAATGGGGGTCAAAATATTTCTTGAACTAAAAGTTGAATTGTTAGGAAATTGTTTTTTTTTAAAGTGACCTGCTTTAGACTTTGTAAATAAACTCTCAATCAAGACGTCAAAAAATTAATTTCAGCGTTTTTCAAAATTCCACCTTTAGGGGGCTGAAAAGGGGGTTAACAGTTTGTATAGAGGGGAAAATTTTTTTGAAGTTAGTGACTTGAAACTTTGCACAGATACTCTGTATTAGAGTCCAAAAAAATAATTTCACCGTTTTCAAAAATTCCACTCCTTACAGGGTGTAATGGGGGTCAAAATATTTCTTGAACTAAAAGTTGAATTGTTTAGAAATTGTCTTAGATTTTCGCGATTGCTACACATTGAAATTAAGTCTTCTTGCGACCACGGACGCTGCAAAGCGTTCGAAACGTCAGGTTCAACAAAATAAATAAAACACGCGATACTTCCGTTAAAAATTGTATAATTTCAAAATTGTTAAGAAATTGTTTTTTTTTAAAGTGAGCTGCTTTAGACTTTGTAAGTATACTCTCAATCAAGGAATTAAAAAGTAATTTCCGCTTTTTCCAAAATTCCACCTTTAGGGGGCTGATAAGGGGTTGACAGTTTGTACGGAGCAGAAATATTTTTTGAACTTAGTGACTCGAAACTTTGTACAGATATTCTTTATTAGAATCAAAAACATAATAATTGCCGCGTTTTCAAATGGTTTAAATGATGTAATAGGGGTCAAAAGTATTTCTTGAATTAAAAGTTGTACTGTTAATTCCACCCTTAGAGGGCTGAAAAGGGAGTTGACAGTTTGTATGGAGTAGAAATATGTTTTGAAGTTCGTAATATGAAACTTTGTACAGATACTCTCTATTAGAATAAAAAAAAGTGGTTTCAGCGTTTTCAAAAATTCCACGTCTTAAAGTGTATAATGGGGGTCAAAAGTATTTCTTGAATTAAAAGTTGAACTGTTAAGGGATTGATTTTTTTTAAAGTGAGCTACTTTAGGCTTGGTAAATATATTCTCAACCAAAAAAAGTAATTTCAGCATTTTTCAAACCCTTAGGTGGCTGAAAAGGGGGTTGACACATTGTACGAAGTAGAAATATCTTTTGAAGTTAGTGACTTTGTACAGTTATGTGTTTAAAATAGGCAATGTTGTGTATTTAATAGAGAGGTGCTTTGAGTGTATTCAGTCAATATCAAATAGTTAATGAAAACCGAACAGATCGTGACATATCTTCATTACTACACAAATACGAATATTTGGTACTTTTACTAACTACGAGTATATAATGCGGACTGTACCAAAAAATAAGAAGTAAAAAGAAAATAAGTAAAACTGTCGAAATTCGGGTATAAGCTAGTATAATATATATATATCGACACAGGCGAATCTTTTATGATCCGGATTTATATATATATATTATCTTATCTGTTGTGATACAGTAGATTCATACAGTACATAGAGTACATGGAATATATAGATTCGCCTGTTATCACACGAATAATATTTGTATTTCTTAGTCACTGTGCCTTGATAGTCTAAGCTAGGTATATTTAGACACATACTAAAGGGGCATTGCGTTGTAAATGACAACAGACCACTTATAATTATTTCTGCTATTTACAAAATCACAGAGGCAATGAAGGAAGTAAATATCTGCATACAAATAATTTAATTAATCGTACCATTAAAAAGTGGAACGCCCTGCCTGCAAATGTGTTCCCTCCTTCCTACAATATGGGATCCTTCAAACGAAGCGTGAAGAAGCATCTTGCGGGTCAGCATGGCAGCGTCAACTGACAGGATACGGTGTAGTATTTTGTCAGTTGCAGTTGCGATTTGGGCTCCTCTTTCGCTTACCATCAAAGAGGAGCCACTATGCTGAACTATAATAAAAAAAATAACAATAAGCTGTTTGGATTTAAATAAACGAAATACGTGACGTATAGATATAGTTTTGTTTGGAATCCATTTTTTTTCTATACAATGTCGGGAGACATACAATACAGCCCGCATGATGTAAGGCGGTCACGCCTGTGAACTCTTGCAATACGTTAAGTATCACTCGCGCGATGCCACCTCTGCTGCTAACACAACAACTCCTTACGAGCTTACTGGTGATTCACTCACATGCAGGAATGCATCAATCCTCCGACGAGTTGTTATTTGACTGCGGTTTTCTATACTTATCCAGACGGTCTGCTTTTATGCGCTTTACCTCTCTTAAAAACAACTAGACCAAGATAAACAGACATGATATGCACACACGTGTTCATTTTGTGTGAGAATCGAACCCACAAGCTCTGTTGTCAAAACAGCGTTGCTAACCTCAGCGCTATCGAGCTCGATTCGACGAGCTCGATAGCGCTGAGGATTATAGAGATAGCGAGGAGGAGAAACCTGATTAGAATTATTAATATTATTTTTTTATGTTAGAGGGGGAAATGAACATGTGCCAGCCTTTTTAGGGAAACATTGGCTCTTTTCTTGAAGGGGTGCCTTCGTCATCGACATCGTATTTGATCGGGAATACTGCTGAGGGTAGTTGATTCTCCAATTTCACCGTACATTGTGGCGCAACGCTTGTATACCGTATTCGCAATGATGATGTAAGGTGTCAATTTTAACACCGATACTCACATTCAGACCAGCTAGAAGAAGAGACATGCTCCGTTGGTTCGGACATGTAGAAAGAATGGAAGAAGAATTACGAAGCAGATATACAAAGCGAAAGTAGAAGAGTGTAGGAGACGACGAAGGCCAACAGTTACCTACCATGTTCAAATTGATTGTGTTTTATCAGAAGGTGATGTCAGGAGCCTTAGAAACCGGCGAGCGTGCATAAGAAGAGCTATGAATGCTAACGAAGCAAGTGAGTTTCATGTGGCATTCGGTTCTCTCTGCCTACCCAGCAAGGGATTTGGCGCAAAGTTATAGATAGATAGGTCAATAGTCATTGTAGCGCACGCGAAATATTGACTTTTGCAGACGAATTTTTGATACCTTGTGTTTAAGTAGGTGACTTATATTATTAAGTAGGGATCTCGAATTTTTTGAAATAAAAATAATCTATGTTACTCACTGATAATGTAGCTTTCAATATCTGAACGTAATTTTAAAATATGTTAAGTATTTTTTGGGTTCATCCATTAGAAACAAACATCTTATTTTAATATTATTACTTTAAATAAAAGGTTTCGAGTATCTTGGAAACGACTTTAACAATTGTTGTTATAATATATATAATAGATAATTTAAAAATAAATTACAATGAAATTAAATCTAGAGTTACAAAGGCGGACTTATCCCGAACAGTGACCTCTTCCAGCCCACCTAGAGCTATATATAGACAGAATAACATACATGGGCGAGATAAAACACATACACCAATTCAATACAACAATATCATAAATTCCATACAAGTAACGTACTTGAATTTTACCTAATACGTATTACGAATTGACTGTTAAACAATACATAAAGATGAAAAAGAAATAAAAATATATGCATACATTAAATTAAAAAGCTAAAAACGAACAAACTTGCATTTAGATAAGCTTTTGCTTTCTAAGTTATCTAAAGGTGTCTTTCCTGGAAACCGCGGCTAAACACGAAAAAAAAGCCAAACAAACTTCTGTCGTCTAATATAGTGTGATATTACACGTTACGACTAACAAATTATGTAACACAGTAGCAAATGCGTGTTCAAACACAACAATCATACTGCAAACGGTTGTTGTTTTATTATTACTTATTAATGAGACCACAATATTCTACTTTATATTAAACATACGGGGCTCACAGGCATAGTTCTACAAATAAACATTGTCGATAACATAACACATGCGGTTGATTCAACGCCTATTTCCGTTTTCAGGTTCACCTTCAAACTCGCCGGTTATTTTGTTCCCGGCCGTTCAGTCTACACCAAAAAATCTATTCACTTTATTCGTGGCAGCGTATGCTACCGGTCGCAACTATGAAGCCATATTTCTCTGATTTAATTGACCCACCGCAGTAGTTGTAATGCGATTTGAATAATAACGTGTTGTAAATAGTGTACTGTGATATTTAATACTTTTAACAAGCGTAGGGAGACCAAGGAACATGTAAGTTTGAGTACATTGTGATAAAAAGTGGTAGTTATCGAATACCTAAAGATAAGTTATATTTAGTGAGTTAAATATAAAGCAAATATTGCGATGTGCGAGTGTTACTTCTTGTATTTCGAGACTTGTTAAACTACGGTATTTGCTTCACATGGATATAAGCTGTAAGTATACTCACTTTAGTTAAGTTGCTTATATGCTTGTATATACTCTCGCTCTCGCGCGATGCCACTTCTGCTGCTAGCACAGCGACTCCTTAGGAGCTTACTGGTGATCTCACTCACACGCAGGAACACAACGACCTCTCAGGGAGTTGTTATTTGGCTGCGGTTTTCTGTGACGTGTAGGTGCTTGCTTGCTTTGATGCGCCCTACCTCTCTTGTATTGTATATTGTATTCCAGGTATGGCATTTATGTCAGCAATATCCAATATATGGCATAGAGCTCCCATTCACTTGAAGTTGTATGAATATGTGTCTCACGTTACCATCATTTTTAAAACTGATTCCGCTGGAGGGACCTCGGATGTAGAGATTTGGACTTCCACGAAAATTGAGGCTAAATTTTAATTTCGTGCAATGAATTCGCCAGGTCTAGCCTGGATTTCGTTCATACGACAATTGGAGGCAAACAAGCATATGGCCGATCTCATACGAAGAATTTGCCTTAGCCCATGAACACTTGCTATACAGGAAATATCATCATCCCCGCTGCCGCTTCCAACATAGCAAAACCTCAGGAAGCTCCTGGCAACCTTACTCGCAGGAATGACAATCTAGAGAGTTATTGCCGCCAAAGGTCTAGTAACCTTAGACCTTTGGCCAAACATAGAGATACTTTGCTATAGAAGTATACTTTAGTAGTTGATTTGCTTACGTGCGCTCTACATCTCCTACAAGGGCGTTGTCTGTTAAATCGCAGGATGCACCGGGCACAGGTGTATTTGCCTTCAACTCTAAAGATGATTGTAAGTCATTCACTCCCTATACAATGATCATTCAATGATTATTATAAATATGTACATAAATACCTACATATTTATCATAATCCCTTGCTCGGTGGCAAAGCAAAACATTGTAAGTAAACTGCACGTCCAAGAAATTATATTTGGAAAGACGTGTGACCAAACCTTAGAAAGGTCTGGTTTGCTCCCTGGGTTGTGGAGGACTGGTTGTAGTCGTCCCATGTCAAAATCAGTATCTCCGACAAATTCTAAACACTTGCGAAGTAGACCCTGCCAATCCTAATGGATTAGGAAATGGGAGAACGCAAAAAAATCCAATTACGATATATATTAGGGGTTAAAGTACGAAAGATCTATGATGTAACAACATACTTATTTAATCAAAATATTTACCCTCATCTACACATTGCTGCCATTTAATGGGAAGTTTATTTATGCCTTTGTGATAGCACTCTGGGGATCTAGGTTCGGCAAACTATGTGAAAGCATTTTTTACTGCCTCCTGGGAAGAAAATTTTTTAACACGTAGAAAATCGTCCAAATTACGAAAAAATGGTAGTCAGTTGGAGCAAGGTCTGGCGAGTACGGAGGATGACGTATAGTTTTTACCTGCAGCTCCTGTAGAGTTACAACGGTTTCTCGTGCAGTGTGACATCTTGCGTTATCATGGAGCAATAATGGTTAAGATTGATTCACGAGTCGGGGCTGTTACACTGCCGGTTCCGCCATCATTGTTCGAAGTTCGACACAGTAAACATCTGCAAACAAACATCAGTAAACATTGCTTGACAAAGCTATAGTGAATAACGCTATGAATTTACCACCAAACAGTTACCATTGCCTTTTTTTATTGGTAAGCTTACGGCGTTTAACGTGGGGTCAGCCATTGCATTTTTCGCTTACGGTTAACATAAAGAATCCACTTTTCGTCACATGTCACAATTCGATCCAATATTCCTTCATTTCTATATCGATTCAACAAAGCAATACAAGTTTCAACACATGTTTCTTTATGCAGATCAGTCAAATCATGAGGCACCCATTTTTCATATCTTTTTATCTCATTGATTTGATGCAAATGAGTCAATATGTAGACAAGGTAATGTTAAACGATGCCGCTAGTTCCTGTGTAGTTTGACTCTGATCGGCTTCCACCATCTCCTTCAATTCAGCGTTATTCACCTGTATGGGCAGTCTTCCACGTGGTTCGTTATTCAAGTCGAAGTATCCATTACGAATGCATCACGGTGCGTTCACTAGCAGTCTCCTCTCCAAGCGCAGCATTTGATATTGAGAGTCGTTTCTGCCGTGTTAGTTCCACGTCGGAACTAGTATACAAAAATTACTTGGATTTTCTAAGCTGAATAAAAAAAACAAACCTCATAGGTATCATGTGAAAAAAGTTTGAATGAAGGTTTAATGTCAATTCAAATTATCTATTAGGTACTATAAAACGGCATTTTCATGCTTTAACCCCAATTGTTTTGTTAATTACTTCATTATATGTATAACACAAATAATAATAATCAAAAATATAATTATTCAATAACATTTTACTAGTTGCAATAACTTTTTTTTTTATACAACACCGCCCTATAATATAAACTGGTTACCATAGTGTATGAACGCTTGTAATAGAGGAAGTATCGCTCGCGCATTCCCAGTTCCGCTGTTAACACAGCGATCCATCAACAACATCCTATGTAACAATGTCGTGTAGACTTCATTAAATTCAATGATATTTTCGTTTGCCAAACATCGTTGTCTATGGCATTACAGAGTTGTGTTTGCAAGTTTTTTTATATACAACGTAGCAACGGTGGCGGGTGCATGCGGTTTCTGTTCCAGATAGCGGGCAATCACGAGGACGACCGCAACAGCCGAGTCAGAGACCACCGGAGCTACCATGGCAGCGACTGCATGTTGCATATACTAACATCTGCATACTGGAAGTATGCAGATATATTCTTAGGTGCATGCTCGCTACCATACAGTGATAAGTATCGAGGTCCACGATGTCCCGGTGCAATTCTTCAACTGTACCTATGAGCTCGGCAATGAACGTGCGAATATTCAAGATAAACAGACCTGTTCATGCACACTAATGTTTGCTCTGTGCGGAAATCGAACCCACGAGCGTTGGTGTCAAAGTCGCGTCATTCACGACTGAGCCACCGGGCTATTACTAACCACTGCGACACCGAGCTCGTCAATAAGTCTCTACGTCGGGAGGCATACAAGCATACAGCCCACCTGATGTAAAGCGGGTACCGTAGCCCAATAATGATTGCGATATATTAAGTATCACTCGCGCAAAACCGCGTCTGCTACTTACACAGCCACTAATTGGGAGTTTACTGGTGACCTCACTCACACACAGGAACACAATAACCCTCTAGGGAGTTGTTATTTGACTGCGGATTCCTGTGAGGTGGAGGTACTTCCCCAGACGGGCTACTTTGATGCGCCCTACCTGTCTTAAAACATCCAGACCAAAACAAACTGACATGGTCATGCACATTAATGTTTGCCTTGTGTGGGAATCGAACCCACGAGCGTTGGTGTCAAAGTCACGTCATTCACGACCGAGCCACCGAGCCTCTATAGGCTATAGTCTCTATAGGCTACGATAATTGCTTACAGGTCAAATACAAGGATGAGGCTCCGGTAACCCTTTCACACGAGACGAACAGCTTCTTTTTGCTAACTGGCACAGTACAGAAAAATATAAAGCTAGGAATCACAACCACTAAGGACGATGATCGAAAGGCAGTGTCACAGGTAGGAGAAAAAAAATATATTTATTATTTATACCACGAGCACCAGAGGGAGACTTTGTACAAATGTCTTCTGCGTGGTTACCTCTGTCCCACCTACTTCTACCGCCAAGCAGCTATATTTATATAGCTGTGTTCCGGTTTGAAGGGTGAGATATGGCAGAGAAATTACTGGGTACTGTGACGAAACAGCCTTAGGTCACAAGATCGGCAACGCGCGAGTGACATCGCCGTGGTGTTGCGAGCGTTAATAGGCTGCGGTGACCGCTTACCGTCTGATGCGGAATGCATGCTTGTGAAGACACTTTTCGGGGGAGCTGTAGCATATTGGCTAATTAGTGTCAAAAGTCAAAAGTCAAAATCTTTTTAATTCCGTAAAAATGGCTACATTTGTTTGGAATCGTCACAATTTTTTCCCTACCGTGCAGTTTATGACTAGGTGAGCACTGATAAAAATACTGCCAAAAAACTCAGGCATCCCTCTTTTGGTGTCCAAACAAATTTACATATTTTATTAATTACATTATAATTGGATCGACTCACTCCCAGGCATTTTTATCATTAATATAGTCAGATACTTTATAATATGCCCTGCTACACAATTTGGCTTTAATAGTAGTTTTAAATTTGTTTATTGACAATTCTCTTATATTGCTGGGAAGTTTGTTATAGAACCGTATACATTGCCCCATAAAAGAATTACTTATTTTGTGGAGACGGCTTGCATGTAACACAAGATTATGCTTATATCTAGTATTTATGCTATGAGTATCACTCTTTTTACAAAATGAGTCTATGTTTTTATGGACATACAAAAGATTTTCATAGATATATTGCGATGCGACTGTTAAAATATTTATTTCTTTGAATTTTTCTCTAAGGCTCTCCCGGGGACCAAGTTTGTAGATAGCTCTTATGGCTCTCTTTTGCAATAAAAAGATGGTGTTAATGTCCGCGGAGTTACCCCAAAGAAGAATTCCATATGACATAATACTATGAAAGTAGCTGAAATAAACTATTCTAGCCGTATCAATATCAGTGAGCAGTCTAATAGTTTTCACTGCATAGGCTGCAGAACTTAGTTTTCCTGATAATTTTTCAATTTGTGGGCCCCATTGTAGTCTGGAGTCAATTGTTATACCCAAGAACACAGTTGTCTCCACAGGGGCTAAATTAGTTCCATTAACATGTACATTGGTAGCCACCTGTCTTACATTAGGTGTTGAGAACTTAATTACTTTAGTCTTTTTATCGTTTAAAAGCAGATTATTAACACTAAACCAATGAATAACTTTAGAGAGAGCATCGTTAACTTCGTCATAATTACCTAATTGTCTATTAATTTTGAATGTCAAAGAGGTATCATCCGCAAACAATACAATCTCATGTTTATCCCTTACATAATAAGGTAAGTCATTTATATAAACTAAAAATAAGAATGGACCTAGAATTGACCCCTGTGGGACTCCCATAACTACAGGGGACCCCGAAGATCTTTTACCATTAACATCGACCTTCTGTATCCTATTGCCCAGATAAGAAGACAGAAGTTCGAGAGCCTTGTTCCTGATACCGTAATGGTGTAATTTTCTGACAAGAGTGTCATGGTGCACGCAGTCAAACGCTTTAGAGAGATCACAAAAAATTCCCAAGGCATCTTGCGAACCCTCCCATGCCGCGAATATACTTTTAAGCAAATGAATCCCTGCGTCTATAGTTGAACAACCTCTCGTAAATCCGAACTGTTTCCTATGAAGCAAATTATGTGCATTGAAATGTCTGAGCAACTGGCTAAGCATTAGTTTTTCAAAAATTTTACTGAGAATGGGCAGTATGGAAACAGGTCGAAAATTCGAAGGGTCCGAACTATCACCAGATTTAAATAATGGAATGATTTTACTATGTTTCATCAAGTCAGGAAATACACCAGATGCCACACAACAATTGAAAATTGTAGCTAATTGTGGAGCGATTGAAATAATAATAGAAGAAATGGTTTTGACAGATAGACCCCACAGATCTTTAGTGTTTTTCATATTTATTGATTTAAAAGCGTTCAAAACATCTTTTGGGCTTACAGCTGAAAATTCAAATATTGTGTCGCATTCTACCACGCTCTGTTTGAGAACCAGTTCAGCAGATATAGAAGAAGACATAAGATTTCTCGTAGTAATAAGAGGAATGTTAGAAAAATATTTTTCAAACTCAGTCGCAATTTCTACATCATTTTTGATATCTATATCATTTATCTTTAACCGAAAGTCTCGACTACGTACTTTCGCCCGTCTCATTATTTATCATATCCCAAACAGATTTAATAATATTTGTTGAACCATTAATTTTATTTTTTAAATATATAGACTTAGCATTGGAACAGGCTCGTTTAAATATTTTGGCATAATTTTTTACAAGTTCTTGAAAAGTCGGATTGTGATTACAGGTCCTTTCTTCATAAAGTTCATACAATTTATTCCGACTTTTGTAAATACCAGGAGTTGCCCAATCACTGAATGTCATACGGTCACTTACAGACAGTCGTTTTGGAGTAAAGATTGTATTAAATTCACTAGTGATTAAGCTAAATAACGAGCTGTACAAGTGGTCCGGAGTACCGTGACAGGGCAACAATACAATTTTTTCTATATTAGACTTAAATCTTTCTAAGCGGCTTTTAGTAAATGGTACATAATTTATTTGCTTTCTTTGTATTTTTGAAGAATTTGGAAATGAAACCAACTGACCTGAATGGTCTGACTGAACTTTATTAATTATACATTGATACAAAGGTTTTACAGTGCTAAATATGTTATCAATACATGTAGCACTTGTAGCAGTTACTCTTGTTGGCTCTGTAAAAATATGATGCAAATTGTATGATTTAAATAAATTTAAAAAGTTGTAGGTAACAGTATTTTTCTCCAAGATATTTATATTAAAGTCTCCACAAATTATAACAGTTTTATGGCTATTAGATAATTTATTTAAGGCATCCTCCATGATATTTGAAAATGTTTCAAAGGGCGTGCTAGGAGGTTTATACAGGTTCATAACAATGAATCGTTCCAATTCAATGCATGAAATCTCTACAACTCGCTCAACAGAGAGGCTCACAATGTCACCCCTTTCTTTAAATTTAAGCAACTTATTTAATAATATTAAGGAGCCACCATGTATACAGTTATCTCTGATGAATGAGCTTGCAACCTGGTGGTTATTGAAGCTGAAAATGAATTGATGGGGTTTTAGCCAGTGCTCAGTTAGACATAAAATATCAATATTGCTACAATTCATAAACAACTCCAATTCTAACTCCTTTCCTATCATCCCCTGAATGTTTTGGTGCACCAGGTTGATACAATTATTATTCTTTCTATATTCTTGACACTTTACAATTGATGGGGATATAGTATTATTATTACTTTTAGTTCCGTTTTTAATATTGTTATTATTACTATTTACATTGCCAGAGTAAAACTCTATTGTCTTGTAACTTAATTTAAAGAATTTGGAATACCTTCCTAGGTACCATTACTTAATGTCAAATTATCTAACTGCTCAAAAGAAGCAGGGTTGTTAGCCAAACTTTTGGCTGGTTTCATAAAACAATATGATAGCGAATCTGCTATTTGTCTTTTATAAAAATTGCTAAGATTAAATTTATCTTCTGTCAAATTATAATATTTATTATTAAATATATTTATGTCAAGTATATGAAATTTGTCATCATATAATGTCAATGTATGCATTTTATCATTTAATCTATACCTAGATGCATTTTCCGCCTCTGGCAACAATTGACTGTATGGGAAAGTAAATAAAAACACTTTTCCCACATTTATCTGTTGTAACATATTAAAATATTTAATCATTATATGTTTATTTAAATTTCCTCTCCTCCCAATAAAAACAATTAAAGTTGTGTTGGGGTGGTAATCCCTCTTAACTATTCTATCTACTATTTGAGTGAAACTGGCTCCAGGCAAACAATAATTGGTAACCAGTTTTCCTGATTTTTGTAATAATAATTGGCCCATGTTTTTACCTATTTCATCACTATACATTATTATGTTGGAGTTATTATTTTCGCTATTATTATTTAATGATGATGACATCTGTTTAAAAGCACTACTATTAATGGCCTCATTCACATTGTGGCTATGTACTTGACATAGTTTCGAGGATTGAGTTACCTGTGAACATTTCATCGGAGTTCGGGTTAATTCATTCCTATTGTACAAGTTACTAAGAGACGATAATTTTTGTTCATTTTCTCTCAAGTCTGCTACTAATCTATCCATACCTACACAGTATTCTTCAATATCTCTTTGAGCATCCTCATATTTTTTAGTCATTAAATCTAAAGAAATATTAAGGGTTTGGATCTCAGATTGCAGTGTGTTTAACCATTACTGCGACATAACGCGTATTGCTTGGCAAGCGGCAATCCTAAGGTAGTATAATTTGTATGACCGTTTCTTAGAATTTAAATTTTACATTTATGTTTCGTTTTGACCTAAATAAATCCGTCTATGATTATTCACAACGACATAGATTAAGTTAATTTGTACAAAATTGAATCTAAACGTAATGTACACACGTATCGTAATCCTTCAATAATGATTTTCTTTGTCTACGTGAGGAAGCCGTTGCTGATAGTTGGTGCCCACGCGCTGCGCAGGAAGCATCCAAAATGACTAATTTCATGTACTTTTACTGTTTGTTCAAACAGTTATGGAGACATATTTTTTAAAGTATGTTCGATTTAATTAAAAATATTTTTATACAACGTCGAGAGGCATGGAAGCATACGGCCCACCTGATTCAAAGCAGTTATGAGCCGTAGCTTATGAGCGCTCGCAATACATTCAGTTTGTTTGTATAATCTTTATTGTACTACAAGGAAAAACAAAATACAGATAAAAAATATTGTTTGTACAATGGCGGACTTATCCCATCTTTTCCAGTCAACCATAGAATACCTGATAGGAAATGTCAATTTAATGAAGTAGGTATGAGCACAAAGTCATTCGCACTATATTAATAAACAAACAAAACAATATCTGTTACACATACAGATAAACGCAAACATATATAAATATCATACATACAAATACTAACATATCCATCTTTACATACATACACAAATACATACAATAACATAAATACCGCGATGCCAACTCTGCTGCTACCTCAGCAACTCGTTAGGAGCTTACTGGTAACCTCACTCACTCGCGTGAACGCAACAATCCTCCAGGGAGTTGTTATTTGACTGAGGTTTTCTGTGAGGTGGCGGTACTTCACCAGACGGACTTGCTGTGCTCTACTTCTATTAAATTTATACCACTAAGGTGGCAAACAAGCATACGGCCTTGATGGTAAGCAGTTACTGTGGCCTATGAACACTTGCAACATTAGAGGTGTCACTCGTGCGTTACCGACTCCTTAACTTTATCATTGAATGTAAACTTTAAAATATTCTCACACGATGTCCGAAACACGTATTTCACGCAGTGTTACGCAACTCTAAATGATAAAGTTCTAACATTTTATAAACAAATACAACGATAACTGCTATCAGACAGTCAAGGACCCATCACGATCGCGTGTTTGTTTGTTTTTCTACAATAATATTTTGTTGAACGCTTTTTAAATATGAAATACTCGTACTTATTCTATTACACCAACCCTAACATTGCGGTCTCCTTTCAACCGAAGGGGTTCAGAGCGTACACCGCCAAGTAGCTCACCTGCGGATTGGCGGGAGCCAGTATTTTCAAGCCGTTCGAAGATCACTGACATAGCTTAACGACTGAGATGGCTTAACCGTGCCCTCCGAGTACGGAGAAGTTCGAGATAAATAAACCCATCCATGGAGAGGCTGCGGTCGAGGTTGCTTGACCTGCGGGTTCGATTAGAATGACACACGCAGCGAAACCATCGAGCTCTCTAAATATGATAAACATTAGTGCATATATAGGTAAACAATAATTTATCGTTATTTGTTTTACTTGCATAAATTGCAAATGTACTTTAAAATGAAGTTGCCATTTTTCTATCACTGTACATTACAAGAATGTAGTCGGCCATGACTGAACATCGTGTGACGTCACATTTTGCAAACCAACCAAATTTATCGTATCCTGTGAAAATTGAGTGTTCATCTAAGCTTACACATTAGAATTGGTGGGGTTCGCATCCTAAACATAAGGATTTGGAGAAGATATCGATAATTAAATGAAGCAACTGCAGTCAGCATCCACGACCCAGAAGGAAAACCAGACCGATCTCAGGCTAGGCTGTTTACAGATTTATATACATATTTGTATGTATCACTTGCTCGGCGGTGAAGTAAAACATTATGAGCAAACCCGCACGTCCAAGAAATTATATTTCGAAAGATGTAAAATGAAAGGTTTGGTTTTCCTCCTGTGTTGTGGAGATCTAACGGCGCGGTCGCTCTGTAAAAGTCTGCATCTTCGTCAAATCATTAGGTTTAGGTACCCGTCAATCCTAATGGATTAGGAAACTGAGAACATTAGATAGAAGAAGACTTATATAGTGTTATATGCCAACACTAGGATTTGAATCAGAGACCATTCGGTTCACGAGCCGCTTCTTTATGCACTGGTCTATCACTGCACTTGTGTTCAGCTAAGCATCATATCTAAAACTACGCAGACGTTGTCTTACTCTAAATAAAAATATATACATACAAACGTGCATGAAAAGAGCAATGAATGTTAAAGAAGCGAGTGAGGTATATAAGGATCGAGTCACGTGGCGCTCGGTTCTCTCTGCCTACCCCGCAAGGAATTGACGTGAAGTTATAGATAGATACATACAAACGGGTACATCTAAACCTTCCAGGGACTTATAAAATCATACACAAGGAGCCCTAGAAACCGGCGAGCGTGCATGAGAAGAGCAATGAATGTTAAAGAAGCGAGTGAAATATGTATATGTAAGGATCGAGCCACGTGGCGCTCGGCTCTCTCTACCTACCCCGCAAGGGATTTGGCGTGAAGTTATAGATAGAAGAAATTTCATCAAAGTCGATCCAGCTGTTTAAGAGGACTTCGGTGATATACACAGAAACAGGATAATTGCTTGATTATAAAAAAAAAAACGGGTTGCACTCCGGGAGTGCCGGCATAAGTGAAAACTTGAACATTATCGTTGTGCATTTTTGAATATTTTGAATATTTTGGAATGGTTGGGGAATAATTTCGCACGAATTGCTTTATTTATTAGTATAAAAGTATAATATAATAATGTGTAAAATACAATATTCATGTATGTGGTAAAATACAATATTCATTTATTACGCTACCGTACACAAACATGACAATTTATATTACATTAAAAATTTAACACTTCAGAACTATTACAATTATTTTACATTAAAAAGTTTATCTCTCAAAAAAATCAACTTTCATCCATAATTTCAACGACTCTCACCATCATCATTACCAGCACCGTGATTGCCAATCTCTAAAACTCAAACACACTCGCGCAGGCGCCCTGCGCCGCTTAAACCAAACAGCGATGTTGATAAACTACGTTGAACGAAACGCGTAAACGCCAACAATTTCATGGCGTTTACAACGTTTTGGTCGCGAGAAAATAATACCCTATGAACGATCTAGCGCTTCATGTTTTAATTTTTAATTAGAGTTATATATATATAACTAATGTTTTAGCGCTGCAGCGAACTTAAGTTCTAATTCTCACCAAAATCTTACGGTCAGGGTCACGTGTCCTGACTCGAGTTTAGCATTTTTACTCATCCCAAAAAGTGCACAACGCCGCTGAAGAAGTTTTCACTTCAAAAATCCGTGAAAACGATCGTAGCGCCACCTACCAGTTGGGGCCAATTGTGAATTTAAAACCATTCTCGTATCAACTTAAACACACAAAAAAATTCACGATATGCGTGCGTGTTCTACTGATTGTATAACGGATTGTGTTCTGAGGAGTTGTTCGACATTATACCAACAGCCTCGTTTTACAATCGCACAGCTCGCCGGCGGCTGGGAGTTCATCCGTACACACTGGAACCGCAAATGTCCATAGGATGAGGTACTGCTTACCACCAGGCAGGCTGTATGTATGTTTGCCACTTTAGTGGTATAATAAATATATCGATCCAGCCTTTTAGGAGGAGTTTAGTGACATACACAAGAACAGAAGAATTTTAATACAGATATTGCAATGAAGTTACATGCGCGATCACACATGTGTCTTTAAGTCAAAGTCTGCTATGTTGACAACTGAGGTAGTAACACGTGCTCCTTCTTATGTTGCAAACGTTCGTAAGCTACGGTAACCACTCTACGTCAGGTGGAAAATATTTGTTTTTAAAAGAACAGTTATGTGTATAAAGCCGTGCTTTACGACGATGTATTAATAGAATAAATGTATTATATAATATGAATATCTCAACGAATCTTGTATTCTATATTATAAATATCACAATACTATCCATCCATCTATCCAACGTAAGTATGGAGAGCGAGAGGAGAGACAAACAGACATCACGATGTATGGAATAATGGGATCTCTCGATTTTTACAGAAGAGCTGTCGATCTCCAGACACACGAGATCTGGTTCACAAAGGATGAGAGAGGAGCCAGATACAAAACGGTGAGTTAAGCTTCCTTACGTATTTGCCTATTATTTTGTTTCAGAGTTACTTCTAAATCTATTTACATAAGTTGTTTAATCATAGCTTAAAGGAGAAGACAGAAATAGCAACCAGAATACGTACACACGGCAGTGTGGCATATTTCATAGATTTACGCTTATTACAAATTTTCAGCCAGTTCAACAATCACAGCTCCAGACGCAGAAATAGTCACCAGTAGTATTCTAGTAGAGCAGCTTTATAGCACATTTTTCATTTCTTTAACTCTATTTAACTCTACGGTTATGCAGGCTCTGGCTGCTGATCGCAGCTCTGTCCGCGTATAGTTCGATTCTTGAAGTTTTACATAGGAAGCCTAATTTTAGCCTATTTATATTATTTACATCAACTAAACCTTAACTACAAACTGATCAACTTTTCAGTATAACTTTTAGGTGCAAGTTATCAGTAAAAAATTGCCTTCGAGTTTATCTAGCTAGAACATGTTATGTATTTTGGTAGAGCAGTGAAAGCCCAGTGGGTAAGGAACCAACCTATTCAGCAACTGGTCCCCGGTTCCAATCCTGACATGTACCACTAAATTTGAATTGTCGGATTTACGAGTATATCCATTTTTCAAATTCACTTACTCGCCCACGAGAGAAATCATCATGAGTCATCATCATCATCATGATTAAATATAAAGTTTAAGGCTAAAGTTTAATTTTACGTTTTGCCTCGATTTTAAACGAGCAATACTTGTATATTGACAAAAACAAAGATAATAATTCTTTGTTTATCATTGGACCACCTTGGGCTCTTATACACGTCTTACAATTTTTGAAATATAAACCTTATTGAATTTTATTCCATTTGCTTATGTTATCTACTATTTATCTTTTTTAATCTGCTAGCATTTCGGACATGACCGCTCACTTTTCCATTTGGGTGATTGATAATGTGCAATCGTACGTTGTTTAACGATTAACGTAATCACTATTTTATCTTTACAGAAGAGGAGGTAACACATCAAACTAAATCGGAATCATGCAACATGCAACACTTGCTGGCAGTCAGTATATTCGGGGCAAAATTGAGTCCACCTGACAATAGCAGTTCCAGTATACAGGTAATCTATAAAGTCTTCATTTTATGAAAAGGAGCACGCTGCTCACGTGATAATGGTTTTAGAGGTTAAAAGTTTCAAGTTCATTATAATTTTCATCTCTATGAGTATTATGAGTACCTACCATAATAAAAGCTTTGCTTATATGCTGAAATATGCCATACCTTTTCTTATCTTAACACCGACACTCCCTTTCAGACCAATTCTCTCTCTTACGTTGTCATTACAAACGCGGTCAGCACACGTTATGTCACAAATTTTGCGCAATGCTCTCATCTTGATCGCATTTATTCTACTTTTATGCTCTCTCTGCCTATGAAACATTGAAGTAAACTTAGTACCGCCGCATATGCCGTAAAAAGAATTAAACAGTTCACTGATGTTTAAACGGCGAGATTGGTTTATTTTACTTATTCTCATAGTATACTCTCATATGAAAATCTGTAGATATCGAATCAATTTTCGTTTTGCAAAAACGTCCGGTTAATTTAATTTTTTTTTAACAATTTCACCGTAGCTTCGCAGTAAATCAATGAAAACATTATGTTTACACACAAGAATCTTCACTTATTTAAAAAGACTAGTAATGTCTACGATTATAATACATGTAACAAAAACAAGTTTATCTAGAACATGTTATATATAATTATACTATTTTGGTAGAGCAGTGAAAGCCCAGTGGGATAAGGAACCGGCCTATTCAGCAACTGGTCCCCGGTTCCAATCCTGGCATGTACCACTAAATTTGAGTTTTCAGATTTGTATTCATTTTTCAAATTCACTTACTCGGCCATGAGGGAAATCATCATAAGGAAACCCGCTCGTTCAAGAAAAAAATATTTCTAAAGAGATATGATCTAATCTAAGAAAGGTCTGTTTTCCTTCGACATTTGAGAGCAGTATCTCGACGTCAAAATCAGTATCTTCGCCAAATCATTAGACTTAGGCAGCCGATCCCGGCAATCATAATGGATCATTAAAAATAACAACTCTAGGAATAAGAAAACTATTGTGGTAGAGCAGGTCTATGGCATATTAATAAATCTGTAGCTCCTCCATTATTATTTGCGCACTTTTTTATTCAATACAATATTGCGCCAAATATGAAAACAGAAAGCAAGAAACAGTGCAAAGGAAGTCACATATGACAGGCTAGTGGTTGAGTAGCTAATGATGGCTGCTTTGACTAATAGCCAAACCCGTGCAGGACAAATATTAGGTTGTTATAACATGTTTGTCTTGGTTCGTGGTTTTATATGTACTTATAATAAGTATGTATTTACAAAAAAGTATTTTCGTATGTTTATAACTTCTCTAGCAGCCATAATACAAACTTATCTTTGTTTGCAACTATGTTGCGGTGTGGTGTATAAAACCTAGATGATGTCATGCACGCGGCCTAGCAGAGAGCGGTGAGTTTGATTTGTACAGGTCTAGTCAGTTTTGATCACCTATCCATGTATATCTAGAAAGTGTCACGAGTTTCCCCAAAAACTCGAAAAGGGTGTAATGAAAACCGAGCGGAATTAAAAAAAATGTTTCATTTAAATATATTATTTGACATGAATAATTTCTTCTTGAAAGGTTGATTTAGAAAGAAAACAATAGTTCAAGAACTGTAGTAGAATTTAATTCGTGCTATTTTCATTAGTTTTATATAAACGCTCAAGGAAAATAAACTTTTGCCAATAAAAATTAAGTAAATATATTAAAGAGAGTAAAAGGCACGCATGGTATTTAAGTGTATTAAAAAATGAAATTCGATGTCCTGTGGTGGCGATACCTGAACTCTGCTGAAGTAGCTTCTGTGGCTAAGTGATTTTTTTTTAACAAAAATAACTAATAATATCGGACGTCAAAAATATTTCAATAATACCTAGAATCGATTTGAGATAATAGATGAATAATTCTTTAATTATTCACATAAAAATAAACATCAAAAATAAACAATAATACACAAAAAAATCATTGGTTTTAGAAACGTTGTATCAAGCAGATAATACACACATCAAAAGTGTCTAGGGATCAACATATATTTTTGCAATAACTTTTCTCCTGATTGATATTAATTAAAATTTTCTTTAAGGATTCATCAAATAAAGTGTTTTCGTTTGTCTACAGTAACGATAAACCAAGTCACCTTTGCATTAATAAAGAAATTTGCCATTTTCATAATAAAGGGATTTTTGACATTTGAACCACTAACATTAAAGTTCGAAAAAAAGACTGAAATAACAGTTTTCTTTAAAATTTTATTGGGTAACTTAAACAATTAATAATCCGTGTTTCTACCGCGAACACTAACAACACAAGAACATCGGTTTGGCATACTCAAAATGAGTTCATCCAAATCACGCTGTGGAATGGCCGCCCATGTTCGTTGCAACAACAAAAAAAGGTCTTCTTGCGACTGGATACCCTCCATATTCGGCAGAGCTCTTCTCTGTAGCATATCCCATGCATGCTCAATCGGGTTCAAGTCTGGCGACTGAGCAGGCCAGGGCATGACATTGATGTTAGCTGCGGCGAGAGTCTGTCTTACAACTCTTGCGGTGTGCGGTCGTGCATTATCATGCATTAACTGAAATAAGGGACCGATTTGCACTTGTAGAGGAACGATGACGTCTGATACAATCGTCTCAGCATAAATTTGAGCGTTGAGGTTGCCTCTGATCCAAATCAACTCAGTTCTTCCGCCGATCCAAATACCCGCCCATACCATGATGGTTCCACCACTATAAGGATGGACTTCCTGGCAGGATTTTAATCGCTGTTGGCGTCCAGGGGTTCTCCAGTGTCGTATACGTCTTGTATCCGGTCTCATACCAAAACGAGACTCATCAGAAAAGCACACGAAACGCCATTGTTCTTCTGCCCAATTTCTGTGTTCAAGAGCCCATTGATATCGAATCCTACGATTGTGCATTGCTATAGGTGGTACCCTTAGCGGTCTTCGGGAATGAAGGTTCACTTCATGCAAGCGGTTTCTGACTGTTTGGTCGCTAATTAAGTTCCCTGAAGAGTGATGAAGCGTCACGGCTAACATCATGGCGGTTATTGTTGGAGCTCTTCGAGTTGTGATTTGAATGTATCGGTCTTGTCTCCGTGTGGTGCAGCGATACCGTCCTCCATGGCGCTCAGCCACGGTACCAGTGCTTCGGTAACGTGTCCAAAGTCGACTGATAACACTCTGACTTGTATTCAGAGCTAAAGCCACAGTACGTTGCCGGGAACCAGCTTCTATCATTCCCACGGCTCTGAGCATTTCTTCCCTGCTTAAATGACGTCGCCGCTCCATAATAACGTTGGTTTTAATCAGTAGTAGGGAAACAGTAGCACTAATAATGTCTTCAATGCGTTGTATGTTTTTATAGGGAAAATATTGACAGCTGATTTTCATTTTTTTTTTGAATTTGATTGACAGTTCCTGTTTCAAATTATGAAATGCACCAAAAAGGATCCATATAAATGTATAAAATCATAAATTTATTACAAAGCCACATCTCAATCTCAAGAAATCCGCATAAAAATGCTTGATCCCTAGACACTTTTGATGTGTGTATATGACGAGGTGATATTTTAAACTTATCTTTTTGTCAACATGTTACAAATAGAATAGTAATTTCTTTAGAGGTATTTATTTTATAATTATATATTTATTGCTCTTCCAGGCCAGCTTACAGCAGAGAAGAAGTGAAGACACAAGGTGAGTTAGTACTTTGGTGGAAAATTTAAAGAAGACTTGGGCTACTGGATGATTTTAATGTTTTTTTAGTAAAATCGCGTTTAAGAAATAAATAGCTTATTTTGTATTTAGATAAGGTTTTGCATTTCAAATATTTATCAAAGGAGGTATCTTTTCTGAAAAAGAACGATTTTATACAAATAGCGAAGCTCGGTTGCCCAACTATTAAATGTATAAACATATATTTTAGTGCATAGGCACTACAATTTATAATATATTAATAATTATTTATTTACCAATTATTGGTATATACTAGGGTAATGCTGAAAGTTTTAAAAACTCATAAACAGAATCGTAGCGAGTGTGTATTCCTTTCGGAGATCATGAAAGAATAAGAAGTGAAAAATTGGAAGATGAAAGTTGTAAAGAGTATGCAGTACGTCTAGTCAGTGACCATCTAGTCCGACTCAGATGTTGGAAAGTTGGAATATTGAAAAGCTTTGAAAGGTAGATAGTGCGAAAGAAGCATGTGGATACGCAAAAAAATGCTGAGAGGTAATGCCTGGTGGGATTTGTACGTTGAAAAAAGAGGAAAGCGTGGCTGAATTATGTATCATCATTGCACCAGAGTGATAGTATGAAAGAAAAAAAGAAACATTGATACCTATATAAATGCAAGAATGAAACAAAAGCTTTGGTGAAAGTCAAGCGTAAAAGAATTAGTTTGAATGAGGAAGAGAGGCTAACGAATAATTTCGAGACGAACACCAATCTCTTGTCTCTCAAGTCTTGGGATGGTTCGTCAGCATCCAAAATGGGCAACTGTAACTGTGTAAAACTGGTTACATTATTGGTAACGCTGAGGAAGTGTTAGAACGTTGAAGTGAATATTTTGGAGAAATGTACTCGTATGATTATGTCATGGACGCTGACACTGTGAATGAGTCTGTAACTGACTCGCCAGTGCCAGCGTACCATGAAGACACTACCATGGATGAGATTAATTGGTCGATTCGAAGTTTGATAAATGGCAAGTCAGCGAGTATCGATATGGTTGCAACTGAGATGATCAAACTAAGTGATACCTACATTAGCAAGCATTCTGGTTCTTGAGTAATTATTGGTGGAAACAGGTAGTGTGCCGACTGATTGGTGACGCGCGGTCATCGTGCCTTTGTATAAAGTCAAGAAAGTTTGCTCAGCTTAGGAGCTAAAGTGTATGGAAAAAATATTACGAGGAAGGAGGAGGAATGAGAATGAAATCCGATGGAATGCTTTGGAAAGCACAATGTGGATTTCGAAACAGCAGAGGATATATTATCAAGTGTTTTCATTTCGCAATATCGTGCAGAAGTATCTGACTATGGACCAGACTGTTTTCTGTGGTTTTGTGAATCATGAGAAAACGTTTCATAGAGGCATGCAAAGGTATCCTTGGGATATTTTGCCCGGATATGGGGTTGACGGTGACCTGATCCGTGTAGTGCAATCGTGTTAAAAAAGACAATTGAATGCGAAAAAAACCAAGATTATTAGATTGTTATTATTAGTATTTGAAAGAAAAGGGCTTCAATGAAACGGACATGAAAAAATTACGAAATAGATATACAGTTTAGTTTCGGTTCTCTCTGCACCCGCAAGGTACCTGGTGTGTAGATATATATATATACAGAATGATGTAGAAATCTGGTAACATTTTTCAACAAAATAAATAAAACACGCGATACTTCCGTTAAAAATTGTTTAATTCAATTTTTCAATATAAATGGTAAATATTGACTAACATACCAATTTGCAGTAACAATTCGTAATGCGTTAAAAAGACCTACGCGAAAATCGTCAGGGACCTTGTTTCCGACCACATTTGAACTCTAAAACAGTTATAAACAGTACCTAACACAGGATGGGGCTACGTCGTGGAATGCCCGCAGACCGCAACAAAAGTGGTAATAAATTGTGGAAAAATATTTTTGTCTGGTCAAATTCATTTTGAGGAACTTTTTAAGTACCCGCCAATTTGCAAAAACACATGAATTTAATTTTTACTTTTACAGTTTCCCAAAAACTTTTCCACTCCAGATTTAAATAAATTTTTAAATGGCAACAAACAGGCTTCTAAAAACGTTCAATATTATATCTAGATGTTTCTGATGTCACGCTACGACGGCTCCGTCTGTTGTTATCAGAAGACTGCTATTAAATCAAATCAGTAGCCTTTAGCCCGCTGCACCAACATAAATCGTGCAGTAAAAGTCCTAAATGCCATCGGACCAAATTATTCCCAGCATTTGGGAATTGATACTGTGCAATTGTATGTTGTTTAATCATGAACATAATCGCTATTTTATCTTTACAGAAGAGGAGGTACCACATAATTGGATCTGTTCTAAATCGGAATCATGCAACGCTTGCTGGCAGTTGGCATTCGGTGTCAATGTTGGCAAAATTGAGTCCACCTGACAATAGCAGTTCCATTATACAGGTAATCTATTAAGTCTTCATTTTATGAAACGAAACACGCTGCTCACGTGATTATGGTTCCAGAGGTTAAAAGGGTCATGGGATATTTTGAAATAAAATATGTTTATAAACTAAACTCGTTCTTGAAAGACATATTACTGTTAATGTTATACCATCAACCCATACTCATCCCACTGCAGGGATACGGGTCTCCCTTTAACCGAAGGGGTTTAGAGCATACTCCACCACGCTGCTCAAATGCGGATTTGCGGAGGCCAGAGCTTTCAAGCCGCCCGAGGGCCACTGACTTAGCTTAACGACTGTCATCTATCGACAACAGCTGGGACCGACGGCTTAACGTACCCTCCTCTCCTCGAAACTCGAGATAGATAAACCTATCCATAGACAGGCTGCGGTCGACGTTGCTTAACCTGCGTGTTCGATTAGAATGAGACGCGCAACAAAGCCATCGAGCTCTCTAATGTTATAAAATAAATATAAATGTGAGTTACCAAGCCGGGCGTGAATAGGTTTTAATGGGGTCGTCAATGCACGAGTAATGCCTCGCGCATGGCGAGGTCTATGAATGTGCATGTCTACCTTGAAGCAGACTGTTCACTAGTTTACCTATTTAGCGATAATAAATTTTATATTGCATATTATAAACAAAGCTTTTACGTAGGTAAGTAATTTTCATCTCTATGAGTATTATGAGTACCTACCATAATAAAAGCTTTGCTTATATGCTGAAATATGCCATGCCTTTTCTTATCTTAACACCGACACTCCCTTTCAGACCAACTCTCTCTCTTACGTCGTCATTACGAACGCGGTCAGCACGCGTTATGTCACAAATTGTCAGTCATCTTGATCGCATATATTCTATTTTTATGCTCTCTCTGCCTATGCCTCTCTGTCTATGAAACATTGAAGTAAACTTAACACTGCCGCATATGCAGTAAAAAGAATTAAACAGTTCACTGACGTTCAAACGGCGAGATTGGTTTATTTTACTCGTACCTATTCTCATAGTATATTCCCTCCGGTGC
Organism: Pyralis farinalis; assembly: GCA_947507595.1. NCBI lineage: Eukaryota > Metazoa > Arthropoda > Insecta > Lepidoptera > Pyralidae > Pyralis > Pyralis farinalis. The sequence goes on along the minus strand of OX382258.1, from coordinate 7,526,620 downwards.
GAAGGTCGGTAATGGGTGCCAACTCACCCGTACCTAGGCTTTGCAAGTTAGTGAACAGCTTCAGCGACTTACTCGACATCCACTTTGACTCACTGGCCAAACTTATTAAAACCGTACGCATAAATAATTCATAAAATGTTGTTACTCACCTTAATTTATCTAATCACAAATATAATATAATAAATCACAATTGAAATAATTTATCGCATTTAATAATTTGTATTTTTTTTTTAATATTTTCAATTTATGGTGTCTATTGCATGCGGTGTTTACCTATAATTGTTTGTCATACTAAGTAAGATATAAATAAAATGTATTCTATTTTTAAGATTTCGTGTGTACAATCGCTGGTAAACCAAAATAAATAAATAGTATACTCTCATATGAAAATCTGCAGATATCGAATCAATTTTCGTTTTGATAAAACGTCCAGTACATTTTGTTTATAAGTTAGTCTGTAGTGACTCGCTTCGGGGTTTTTTCACATTTTCACCGTAGCTTCGCAGTAAATCAATGAAAACATTATGCTTACACACAAGAATCTTCACCTATTTAAAAAGTCTAGTAATGTATTACGATTATAACACATGTAACAAAAATACTCGTAAGTTGGCCATTCCTTAATATTGGCTGAGGAAAGTCTTCCATATTTCAGAGCTTACAGATATGTAATAAAATTTCTGACAAAAAGTACACTTTTTACCTGACTTGTGTCAAAATGTTCTTAGTAAGCAAAGCCTATTAAGCATTGTCAATGAATATTTAAATGAAAAAACCCGCATGGCTGTCATGTGAAAATAAATTAACAAAATTGCTATTGTATACAAAATAAAGATGTATTATGCATATCATATGTCATGAAGATAATGTATTAGGTTGTTATGTAAATGTAATCTTTACGGAAGTCTATTGCATTGTATGATACTGCTGACTTGAGAAAACACATGCACAGGTTTAATTTTTTGAAAAAAAAAAAAAACTACTAATCTATCTAGGCCAAGAATTACTTACCATGATCAAATTGGTCGTGTTCTATCAGAAGGTGATGTCAGGAGCCCTAGAAACCGGCGAGCGTGCATGAGAAGAGCAATGAATGTTAAAGAAGCGAGTGAGATATGTAAGGATCGAGTCACGTGGCGCTCGGTTCTTTCTGCCTACCCCGCAAGGGATTTGGCGTGAAGTTATAGATAGATAGATAGAAAAAGAATCTAATTGAATTTACTCACCGTTAACATTGATCCCCTATGTCTTCATTCCAGTGTCATGGACACGTCTTGCAGTGCAGATGTGAACAATTTGAGCACCGGAGATTCCTGCGACACAGTCCCACCGTGATTGAGACAACCAGAAGATGTTGCTGTTCCTTCAGAACCAGAACCGGAGTCCTTCAGGCTTTCAGCAGTAGTGTTGTAATTATGTCTTCCTACATGGAATCAAGCTATCTAAGGGTTTTATATACAACGTAGAGAGGCATACAAGCATTCGGCACACTTGATGTAAAGCAGTTACCGTAACCTATGAACGTTTGTATAACTAGAAGTAACGTTCACGCGTTGCCACTCTTGCTGCTAACACAGCAGCTCCTTATGATCTTACTGGTAACTTATAAGGAGATGATTAGACTGACACGCGCATCGACACCATGGAGTTCATCAAGCTACTGCAGACGAGCTCATCTCGAAGGCAGGGCTATAACTTTAACACTTCCCTGACACATTATGGCATCCTTAATGCGTTTTGGTCTGAAAATACGATAGTCGCATCATACCGTGAGTCAGTAACAGTAATGAACTTGTATGAAGAACTAGTCCTAGTAACTAGTAGTAAAACTTCCACGTCTGCCTCAACAGATAATGGACATGAAACAAAATAAATAAATAATTAAGTTTTTGTCGGACAAATTACACAGCGCCAACTAGCCCCAAAGTAAGCGAAGCTGGTGTTATGGGTACTAGACAACTGATAAAGATAAATATATATATATATATATATTGTAAATACATACTTATTATACATAGAAAATATCCACCCAAGACAAACAGACATGTTCACGCACACAAATGTTTGTACTGTGTGGGAATCGAACTCACGAGCCTTGGTGTCAAAGTAGCGCGTTTCACCACTGCGCCACCGAGCTCGTAAAATATTTGATTAACTCTTATAATAAAATAAAGAAATATTTAAAAGTTAAGAAATCTGTGTCCAAATTAGAAAAAAAATCGGCCAAGTGCGAGTCGGACTCGCGCACGAAGGGTTCCGTACCATTATCTCTAAAAACGGCAAAAAAATCACGTTTGTTGTATGGGAGCCCCCTTAAATATTTATTTTATTCTATTTTTTAGTATTTGTTGTTATAGCGGCAACAGAAATACATCATCTGTGAAAATTTCAGCTGTCTAACTATCACGGTTCATGAGATACAGCCTGGTGACAGACGGACGGACGGACGGACGGACGGACGGACGGACAGCGGAGCCTCAGTAATAGGGTTCCGTTTTACCCTTTGGGTACGGAACCCTAAAAAACAAAAACTAAATATAACATTTCAAAATATAAGAAAACATCTAATGTGAAACTTTATTTAGAGTTATGTTATGTCAAAAAGAAATGGTGGAAAGACAAGACATGTAAGTACGATACTGATACTTACATAATATCTGCAATGTTAAATTGAAAACTTAACTGAACTGCTAAATACAGTTTATCACAAGACCATATAAAGGAATATATTTTGGCGCCGGATGGACTACTTGAATTCAGCATATACCTACAATGCAGATAGGTTAGATTCACTAAGTAATCGATGTACTTGTAATAAATATGTCAACGATAAGTGACACCCAACCCATTTCAGTAAGTGTTTCAACTAATAAATTTAATAATGTAAATTCAGGTACTTGTGACAGCAGTTTAGTTGCTAAGAGTAAATCCATTGTATTTTCTGATAAAATAGGCTGTAACCTAGGCCTACTAATTTGTAACTATGTAAAAGGCAATATTATTAATTATTGTATACCGAATGCAACCTACAGCCAAATTGTAGAAAAAAATATGAATACACAGATGGATGACAATACTACCATTGTTCTATTAATAGGAAATAATTAAAGAATAAAAAAAATATTATTAATGCATTAGATTGCACCCGTTAAAGGTTAATAAGATATTATTATGCGCACTTCCATATGTTAGTTACCAGTCACCAAAAATAAATACTAACATAATACAATATTAACAATTTATATCATTTGACATGTTGTCACAATGACAAATTTATATTCCTTGACTCTAATAATTGTATTAGTGATTTTTATTTGACAAAAGATATATCATATCTTATCAAAAGAATGTAGGAATAAGATAGCCACTTTAATGGCCTATAAATTAATAGCATAAACAGTTTACAATGTAAACTGCACAGTAATTGTATAGATGTGTCTGCAGATTTAAACTGCTCAGAAAAACAAAAGGAAAGCAATACCTGAATTTTGTACACCAAAATATTCAAGGCTTTCCTGGCTGTGAACAAACAGTACAATTCGCTCATTTGGTGCAACAATGACGCAATTACACTTTTTGTCAAAATATAGTTAAGTATGACAAAACTCGCGGAAACACCTTTCCGCGAGCGAATTATTTTTAGAAAAATGTAATATTGATATTTTATGTTTAATTGAACATTGGTTAAACAAAGGTGAAATGTTATTTAGAATTAATATGACAAAACTCGCGCAAAGGTGTTTCCGCGAGTTTTGTCATACTTAACTATATTTTGACAAAAAGTGTAATTGCGTCATTGTTGCACCAAATGAGCGAATTATTTTTAGAAAAATGTAATATTGATATTTTATGATTAATTGAACATTGGTTAAACAAAAGTGAAATGTTATTTAGAATTAATAATTATAAAATAGCTAGTTGCTTTTAGAGTCTTCGATTAGAGGTGGTTCAATTATTGTTACAAAAAAATGCCATAAAGCTAAAGAACGTACGGACATTGTTAGGCTCTCTATTGAATGCAATGCTGAGATATCATGTGCTGAATTAGCTAATTACATAATTATTAGTGTATATGGACCTCCTAGCTGTGACTTTACACAATTTGAGCAGGTAATGGATGACACTTTGAGAAAAGTTTTTATTGGTAAAAAAGATGTGACGAGGTGATTTTAATGTAGACGTTCTAGTAAATACACAGATAACCCTTAGATTTTTAAATTTATTTAAATCATTTAATCTACAAAACGTCTTCCTGGAGCCTACACGTTTAACAGCCACATCTGCAACTTGTCTAGATCTAGAATATATTATGTAATTGTAAACAATTGTAGTCAATAAATCAATAATTGGCGACTTGCCTTCAGATCATTGCGGTCAGTTGGTAGTATATCAATGTTCGAAGAACACAGGTTTAAAAAGTCATGTATAGACCACTGACCACCAACAAGCATATCAAGTACAACAATGTATTGAGGGACAAGCTGCCTTCGTTGGATTACTCTGTAGACAATTCTGACACACTGACTGACATTGTTATACACAAAATTGTTTCATATTATATCCAGTGAATACCAAAAAATATTCAAAAGTAAACAGATGAATACTACAAATAAATTTAAGTTTAATGACTGGGCAACTACAGGTATATTAATAAATAGAAACATAATGTTTCAATTATATGGAGAAAAGGCTTATAGATTTGACCCAGACTTTGCTAAATATGTTAAAAGTTATTCCAAAATATTTAGAAATCTTTGAAAATTGCAAAATCAATGTATATTAATACAATTAAGCAGTCGACCAATAAAATAAACGCAGTATGGGATATTGTTAAAAAAGAAACAGGTAAAGATAAACTACGCGATAATGAGTGTTAAATGCTATTAAACATATTAATCAAACTGTAACAGCTGCTAAACAAGTAGCAAATCTATTTAAAGACTACTTCACTAATATCCCTTACAGTACCACTGACTCCCTTAACCCATCTCCACATGCTGCTGCTGAGTTATTAAAGGAGAATGTAAACCAAGGGTGGAGCTGTTTAAATTTACACATATTCAGTCAAGCGAAATTATTAAAACTTTTAAACAATTAAACATTAAAAACTCAGAGGATCATTGGGGAATGTCCATAAAAGTATTTTATTGTACTCGTATTATTGAGTAAATAGCTCTACACTTGGCACTTATTTTTAATCAATGTATAGATATGGATGTGTGTTGTGACTTGATCGAATTTAGTAAATTAATTCCATTATTCAAGTCTGCTGAAAAAAAGTGAACTGGGGAATTATAGACCGATATCTATTTTGCCAGTATTGAGTAAAGTATTTGAAAGGATAATGCTTGATCAACTGCAACTTTATTCAAAGACCAACGAAATTTTTCACAATTCACAATACGGATTTACAGCAGGTAAATCCACTACAGATGCAGGAGTAGTATTGGCCAAGCATGCTCTTAGCAGAACATAATATAACAGTACAAGAAGAAGTAAACAGGCGTTGCTCAAAACATTTCCAGTAATAGGTGCATGTAATATTTAATTATCTTTTGAACGCCTACAGTACTTTCATAGACTACGTCACCAGTATCAGTTATCAGCCCAGCTCTATCTGTTATCTAATGTTAACAAGATGTCTGTGCCATTGAAGAGTCGACTGTTCTTACCAACGGGCAGACATGCGGGGTTGGCAACTTGCGATCGTATTGTTGAAATATCGGCCAATCTGCCGACTATGAGCAGATGAGCAGATTTAGCTCTTGAGCTGGAAGTGAGTAATTTACGGTCTCTAGGCAATGATTCAAACGACGTAAATGAATTTAAATATCGCGGCTACAGGAATTTGGACGATCTCTGTGATAATCTAGTTCTTAAGCTGGGCGTTGGTGGCTTGCCTAAGTGTGAAGCTCACCAAAAAATGATTTTATAACTCGCATTTTTTAATATAAACAATTGTTCCTGTAATTGTTTTTGTGTGAAATAAATATTTTTTCACAGGTTTGGACGCTGTATCAGACAGGCGAAGGTCACTTTATTCAAGACATAGTTAACAAATAAAATACAATGCATAAATTTCATTTTCTTTATAATAAGTTCATGTAACACATATGTTGGCATAAGAAATAAAATATATTAATTTACTTAAATACTCACTTAACACAATACTATTTTACATAAAAAACCTTTTGCATACTGTATCTCGTTGCCTTCTGCAACAAAAAATGCGTAAGTCACGGCACGGGTGGGGACTACCGGAGACACACCCGTCAGCGGCGCCGCGGCGGTCGGACACGCCTGCTAATTTACTATGTACATTCTGTGTACTAAGTATCGGGAATTTGTCAATAAAACAAAAAATACAAATTATTCATCTAAATTTATTTTATCGCCTTCAAAGTAGGCCCCATCGCTTGCAATACAACATCTCCACCGCTTCACCCAGTCTTCCATACATTTTTCATAGGCTATTTGCGGTATGGCCTTTAGCTCATTCAGCGAATTTTCTTTTATGGCTTCTATCGACTCAAAACGTTTTCCTCGAAGTGGTAATTTTAACTTGGGAAATAAAAAAAAGTCAGACGGAGCCATATCAGGTGAATACGGTGCTTGGTCGAGAACTTTTGTTGAATTTTTCGCTAAAAACTCTTTCACTATAATGGCTGTGTGTGATGGTGCATTATCATGGTGCAGCATCCATGAGTTGTGTTGCCACAAATCTGGACGTTTTCGGCGGATACTCTCACGCAAACGCTTCATGACGCCTAAATAATATTCTTTATTCACTGTTTCTCCCTCTGGAAGGAATTCGGAGTGAACCACACCACGGTAGTCAAAAAAAACTGTCAGCATCACCTTGATTTTGGAGCGACTTTGCCGCGGTTTTTTGGGTTTCGGCTCGTTTTCGAGACGCCATTCTGAAGACTGTTGGCTTGTTTGCATGTCGTACTCATAAACCCATGTCTCGTCGCCAGTTATTATACGTTTCATAAAGGTCGGATCCGTAGAAGCTCGGGAAACCATGTCTTCAGCGACATGCTTTCGCTGCGCTTTTTGAACAAAATTGAGCTCTTTTGGAACTAGTCGAGCGGCGACGCGTTTCATGCCTAAAATGTCAATGAGAATGTTGTGGACGGACTTAAAAGATATGTTCACCTCACTAGCCAACTCTCTCAGACTCATACGTCGATTTTCGAGCACTAGCTTCTTGATTCTGTCGATGTTTTCTCTGGTCGTAGCGGTTGAAGGTCTACCAGAACGAGGCAAGTCTACTACTACTTCTCGGCCTTCTTTAAAAGCCTTATACCATTCATAAGCCCTTGTTTTCGATATACACGATTCGCCGTAGGTATTTCGCAACATTTTTAGTGATTCACCACATGAAATATCATTTGAAACACAAAATTTAAGGCACACTCTTTGTTCAACAATATTTTCCATTGTAAAAATCGCCGAGGACTCAAAACTATGACCAACAAAAAGTGTAGTTTAAAACAAATTAAATGACAGATCCCGCTCAAATTTTGCGCGCTAAATCAGTACAGTGCTACCAACATGCAGTAAAAAAATTAGAACGACCTCTTTTACGCGGGTCTTTTTATTGACATATTCCCGATACTTTTTACACAGAGTAGTATACCTCTCACAACATGCCATTGGTTAAGGAAATGTGTACACAGAGACACAATATGTTCGTTATACCTGAAACAACTTTGTATCTTATTCTATTTACTATTCATACATATTGATAACTATGACGAAATGCAATTCGATCCAACCTGCTTTGTGTGCTTCCGCCACCAATTAGTTCATGCGGCCTAGCGCCGGCCGGCACCCACCCACTACTGTTAGTACATGGCACATGCCGACGCTGCCATGGCTGCTCCGGTAGTCTCTGCCTCGGCTGCTGCGGTCGTCCGCCATCTGGAACAGAATCCGCATGTCCCCACCACCACCGTCGCTGCCACGACTGGCCTGGTCGTCGCTGCGACACGTGTTTCGCCTCTCCACGAGGCATCATCAGGCGTTGTAGACGTTAATCGTAAGAATAACATGCTACAAGTGACAAATCCATCGCAGTGCCGTCCCTTATATTGAATTGAGGGTGGGGGTGGATGGTGTGACCGAAAAGATATTTAATAGTGGGGAATGGTTTACGTCAGTCTGTTTGTTCATGAGAGTAATTTTAGAATTTTTATGTTTATTAATTTCTAATTGTTCCCTAATATTTAGTTTTAAACCTTTGTCTATGGTGTGTAAAATTTGATATGTATTAGTGGGGGATAAGTTATGTCCTTTGTCTATAAGATGCTCGGCGAAGTGTGACCTTTCTGGGCGATTGTTTTTATACGCCGATACGTGTTCGTGAAATCGTGTTATAAAGTTACGACCAGTTTGCCCGATATAAACGTGTTCACATTCATCGCAGAACAGCTTATAGACGCCGGATTTTTTATTTATTTAGGCCAGTCGTGGCAGCGACGGTGGTGGTGGGGGCATGCGGATTCTGTTCCAGATGGCGGACGACCGCAGCAGCCGAGGCAGAGACTACCGGAGCAGCCATGGCAGCGTCGGCATGTACCATGTACTAACAGTAGTGGGTGGGTGCCGGCCGGCGCTAGGCCGCATGAACTAATTGGTGGCGGAAGCACACAAAGCAGGTTGGATCGAATTGCATGTAAGTTTGACTTTCGCAAAATAACGCCTGAATCTATTAACTATTTATGACAAAATGATCATATTTTATCTATTTACAAAATCATTAATATTAACCTAAACTGTTGATGAAATGGAATCGTTTATTCTAGGATTGGGGAACATATCCCTAATATGAGCATATACTTTAGAAATAAAAGACGTTCCCTGATTACGGACCATTTACGTACTTATTACGAAGGATATTTAGACTGATAATTAATTAAAGCTTTATGATGAGCAGTGAATCCCCCCTGTTCGAATCCATGCATGAGTAAGTACTTACCACTAAATTCATGTTTGTTTTGAAGGAAAACATCGTGAGGAAACCCGCATGTCCAAGACATTATATTTCGAAAGACGTGACCTTACCAAAGAAACGTCTGGTTATTTCTCTGGGTTGTGGAAGTCTGACGTCAGTCGCTCCATGTAAAACCAGTATCTTCACCAAATTCTTAGGCTTAGGAAGCGGACCCTGCCGATGACAGTGGACTAAGAACGCTAAGACAAGGAAGAATGAAATTAAAGCGTTAATATTATTCGGTATTAGTTTTCATATACACGTATGTCGCCATCGTCACCTGTTCAATAGCGGATACCAATGGCGAAATTGTCCTATGAAACTGTAGGGTGCTTGTCTGGGCGCCTACAATGGAATACAAATTCAAAGTTACGGTTAAAAGATCGAGCAAATTACATTCAATTCGGTCTATAAGGTCTATCGATTTTGCACGACCTAGCACTTCGGTAGTCTATATACCTTGTTACGTTTTGTAGACTGAACTAGATAGATGAAAGGTTTAGATATTAGACCACGCTACGTATTTTATGGTTTGAAAGATACGAAAACTATTTAATAATAAAAATCACGAGAAACATAGACGTCCATTTAACCACTATATACATATCTTTGATTATATTAGTTTCGAACTGAATAGCTTGAAGGAGTTTCGAACCGAAAAGTTATGTACGTACTTTTTTTTATGAATTTTACTTAGAACTGACACACAATATATAAACTTTAATTAATATACTTTCTTACTATCTATTTAGTGGTGAAAATAAAAAAAAATATATTTTAGTACGCAATGATTTCGGCTGATCGATGACGAATAAGTTAGGATAACTTTGTTTATGCGATAAATTTTGTCTTTGTGCAGTAAAAGGAAGAAGTTTCTCAACGACGTGGTCTAGATCGTGGGGCACGGCATACGTCTCACCCTGCTTATTGCATCATCCGGAAATTCTAATGCCCGGAATTTGGCTGCGCTTGCTGTGTCTCCGTCTTCATGGTTTTGAATGAACTGTAATCTAGTACCTATTTCCTACTTACGCGTAAACTAGTGTCAATTGTCTTAAATTATTATTTTTATTGTAGTTCATAATATTTCGCTCTTAAGGTCTATTTCTATGGATATCTTATCTTATCTGGCGGATATGACTCATAGGTAGATGATCAAAATAAATGGTTACGGAACTTATAAAAGATACTACGATGCCATTTATGTAAGATCTTTCATGATTGTAGACATATGATGTAGACATACCAAGTAAAAAGAGCTATCTGCGAAGTAGTGGCTTTACAGGGGAGCGCGTATAGAATATATGTTTTTTTTTAATAATTAACCATATTGTCTGTAAATTGAAGCGCAAGACAGCTGACGTATGACATATTGTATCTAAACGGGGCGCTACCGCACCGCCGCGTAATTAACAATTATATATAACATATGACAATTAAAGTTTAACGAATTCGGTTGAATGGTCTTAAGCAATTTACATATATAACTTTTTTTTTATACTACGTCGGGAGGCATACAAGCATACGGCCCACCTGATGTAAAACGGGTACCGTACCCTATTTCCGCTTGTAATAATATATTAAGTATCACTCGCGCAATGCCTCCTATACTGCTTACACAGCAACTCCTTGGGAGCTTACTGGTGACCTCACTCACACGCAGGAACACAACAACCCTCTAGAGAGTTATTATTTGGATGCGGTTTTCTGAGAGGTGGAGGTGCTTCTCCAGACGGGCTGTTTTGATGCACCCTACCACTCTTAACGTGATATATAACGTGAAGTTTACAACAAAAAAAAAACAAGTTGTGTAAGCTCTTGTATTTACGATGATAATGCAATAAACAGAAAATGGTTGATATTGTAGTTGACTTTTTATACTTTGCATTCGTCAATATCACTTGCGCACCCTGCTTCACAGCTAATGGCCCGCGGTGAATATATTCTTGCTTCGACTAAAAATATATCTATGTGTTGAAAACGACAAAGAAAATTAGTAATTAGCTATTCAATTATTTTTATGAATTGCGAAAATTGTTTTTTACCTATAAAGCATAACAATTTTACATAAAATAAAATCATTGATATTATTAAAAATACGTAATTTATTATGCTTATTAACAAGATGAAATATCACTATCTTTACTACATACTATGTATATTATCATTATTGATTCTGCTCTACCAACATGAACTTGACTTGTACGGGATATGATGATATATGAAACGAGAAGATACCAAAAATAATCGTTTTGATATTTTTTTTTAATACAACGTCGGGAGGCATGCAAGCATACGACCCACCTGATTTTACCGTAGCGGTTACCGTAGCCTATAAGAGCAAGCACGTCTTGGGTGTTTGCGAATTTCGCACCAATAATTCTAAATCCGCCTCACTCGTACAGTGCAAGACAGGTCCAATGACTGTCTGTCAGTCCGTCATGACGCACTGGACGAGGCGTATATGACTCTTTCTATTCCACGGGAAGGTGCCAGAGATCCTGTAAGTGTATATTTCACAGAATACTATATAAGCCTGCAAATGTACTCCAGATATTACAGATGAGTTGGTATACAACATTCTATATCACACTGAAATAAGAATGTTGACGACAATTTGTTTCGGTTGTGTTGTATATATTTCCATTAAATGTGATTCGTAGTTTGATGTCATTGTTTTATTTGCCATCTACCTATAATCTAATTCATCCTAAATATTTTTTACAATCATTCGTAGATAAAATATAAATATACGTATATGCAGCGAGAGACGAGATCCCATGAGTTCTAAAATTTTTCCTTAACACGGTACACAAATTATATTTTCTCTATTTAGGTGATTTGGAGGCAATATTCCTTTTGCACAAAGACTTACATGTTGTTAGTTAACTACGTTAATTTATTACACATACAACTAAATAAATTGTATTACATGGGGCACACTACAAGTTTTGCACTTCTAGCTAATCAGAACTATTTGAATTTCGAATGTTATATTTTTTGAAACGTTGCAACCTACTTAGTAATAAAAAAAAACAATTGGTGGGAAATCATTTGTCAATTGTTTTTATCACACATCAAAGTTCTACGTACGCAACGAAAATGGAATTGAGTCGAAAAGATTTAAGAGCGATGATTTTTTATGATTTTAAAAGTTCTCTCTCTCCGCAAGACTGTGCTGCTCGTCTTCAAAATGCTTTTGGGAGAGAAGCACCTTCTTTGAGCACCGTGAGGCGAAGGTTTGCTGAATTTGAGAGAGGTCGAGTTTCTTTACATGACGAATTTCGTGAAGGGCCGTCAACGTAAATAATGTGGCTACTGTTAAGCGGCTAATTAAAGAAAACCCGCGGATTACCTATGAGACAATTCGAGAACTATTGGGGATTGGTATGAGCCAAATTTAGAAAATTTTACACGAAGAATTGATTGTTCGGAAACTTTGTTGTCGTTGGATCCCTCATGAACTGACTGACTGCGGAGCAGAAGCGGGCTCGCGTGGAATGGTGCTCACAGATGGTACTGAAGTACGACCACGGACATTCTAATGCTGTTTATGACATTGTCACAGAAGACGAAACGTGGATTTATTGTTTTGAACCCGAAAAAAACAGCAATCTTGTGAATGGGTGTTTGAAAATGAGAACAGGCCAACAAAAGTGAGGCAGGCGAGAAACGTTGGTAAAAAAAATGATCGCGTTTTTTTCTCAGCTACGGGTCCCATCTGCACAATTCCACTTGAAAATCAAAAGAGTGTTAATGCTGAGTGGTATTCTACCATTTGTTTACCCAGGGTATTAGAAAAAGTTCGTGAAAGACGACCAAAAAGTTGCGTTCTCCTACATCATGACAACGCTTCTTCACACACGGCCAACAAAACAAAGTCATTTTTAACTTCCGAAAAAGTACAACTCGTTACCCATTCTGCGCATAGCCCCGACCTAACACCCTGTGATTTCTGTATTTTCTCCAAAATCAAAGATTTGATGAGAGGTTTCACTTTTACCAACTCCGAAGAGGCAGTGATAGCGTTCAATCAGCACGTAGAAAACATGCCTTCAGATCTGTGGTCCTCCTGTTTTAAAAAATGGTTCGATCGCATGAAAAAATGAGAGTATTTTGAAAAGCAATAAACATAATATTTTGGTTATAACATGTTGTTTTTTTTAAGTTACGCAAAATTTATAGTGTGACCTACGTATACATACAAATATCAGTAGTTCTGAGCTAGAAAAGCATATTTGTCTAGTTGAAAACATTGTCTGCTTACGGCTGCAGTTTCTAGCATGTTTACGCAAGTACAAAGAAATTTTCACTCTGATAGTTGTTGCAGTACTGGAAGTTTCTGTAAATTATTATTAAGAATTTAGATAGTCAGTTTTTGTACAGTATTATTTCTTTTCGCCCTTTTGTGAGGTTATTAGTTTTTTACAAAACAGTGGACTCGATATGACATCTGTCATCTCGTCGTAACTAGGAACGTGACTGAAATCAGGAAAATCGATAACCAACGCAACTAATTCCTGTGAATAATCGATTTCATGCCCGGTTTGCTTTGATTCTGGCTTAGGTCTCGTTAATATAGAAGGATAATTTCCTTGCTTTTCGGAAAATATTTTAAAAATACTAGAACCGAATACGGAAATGTATATTTTTTTTCGAATAGTGGTAGGTACTGGTGAATACTGCTATCGGTGCCGTCTGTCTATTATAATGCCTGCGTGTTGACCTTGCATCACACAAAAATGATTGAACGAATGTCGTAGAAATTTTACACAGTGATATCTACACTATACATCGGATCAATATTTAGGCTATATTTTTAATAGACACCAAACCTAAGTATCCATATTCGGATACTTAGATTCGGTGCGTATAATATCAAAAGCACACTCATTGGATTCGCAAAAGAAATTCAATGTTTCTATTTTCAAAAATTTTATGGTATTTTATAGTTCTTTATTATTTCTTTTTGAAGTGAAAACATCTCGATGTTCTTTAGCATCGTTGTGATTTGAAACTCGATGAAACGAAAACCCGACAGTGAAAAGAGATAACTACTTACATCGATAGGATTTAACATGCAAGAGAATGAGATAATAAATAATAATAAATAAATATTGCTGGACAAATTACACAGCGCCGTCTAGCCCCAAAGTAAGCGAAGCTTGTGTTATGGGTACTAGACAACTGATAAACATACGATTTTTTTTGTAAATACATACTTATTATACCTAGAAAATACCCAGACCAAGACAAACAGACAAGACAAATATTTGTACGAGTACTTTGTGGGAATCTAACCCACGAGCGTTGATGTCAAAGTAGCGTAACAGCGTGTTCCACTACTGCGCCACCGAGCTCGTCAGATAGAAGTATCTGTAAGATTTATCGTGCTAGATAATGTAATAGAAGGCATTATACAGTATGTATTACAGGATCCGAGCGTTGTACGTGTGTTAGTACGTAGGTATGCGTAGGCACCTACGCATTACGAAGCTTGAGATAAGGCGTCGTAACAACCGTGGTGTATATTGTACACGTGTATTAATTACATAAACCTAATAATAATAAATAAATAAAAACATTTTTAAAGTATGCCGAAAACGAATGTAGAAGATTGTCGTGATTATTACGAGGTCATTTGAAAAGTTCTTAGCCTAACATACTTAATAAAACCACACGATTTTGAGTTTATTTTTATTTTTCAACATACTCTCCTCCGAGCTCAAAACACTTTTTCCATCGACCCGGTAAGGCTTCCCGTTTTAAAAAAATCTTCGTGTAACTCCTCAAAATAAGCGTCCACGGCGGCTATGACCTCTTCATTTGTAAAAAAATGTTTACCACCTAAAAATTTTTTCAGCTTTGGGAACAGATAAAAGTCGGACGGTGCTAAATCCGGTGAATATGGGGGATGAGGTAACAATTCGAAGCCACATTGATGGATTTCTGCCATGGATTGCACAGAGGTGTGAACGCGCGCATTGTCCTGATGAAACAAGACTTTTCTTCTCAATAAACCTGGACGTTTTTCTTTGATTTCTTCTCTCAAACGACGCAACAGGTTGCAATAGTAATCGGAGTTTATTGTTTTACCCTTTTTTTAGTAATCCACGAGAATTATACCCTTTGCATCCCAAAAAACGGATGCCTTGACTTTGCCCGCCGATAAAACCACCTTTGCCTTCTTTGGGGTGGGCGATCCTGCTCTTTTCCATTGTTTCGGCTGTTCTTTTGTCTCGGATGTATTGTGGTGAACCCTGGTTTCATCCATGGTTATAAATCTTTCAACAAATTCTATTGGGTCAGCGTCATATAACTCTAAACAGTCGCGAGAAGTTGTGAGTCGGTTGCGTTTTTGTTCCACTGAAAGCAGTCGCGGTACCCACCGCGCAAACACCTTAGAGAATCCAAGTTCAGTAGTAATTATATGATGTGTTCACTCAGATGAGATGCCTACAGTCTTAGCTATCTCCTCGACAGTCAATCTTCGATCAGATAAAATTAAATCACAGATTTTTTCTTTGTTTTGATCAGTGGAAGCAGTCGAAGGCCGACCACTACGGGGCTCATCTTGAATGGTCTCACGACCACGTTTAAACTCTGCCACCCAGTTTTTAACAGTCGCATACGAAGAAGCGGACTCACCCAAAGTAGCAGATATGTCTTCATGTATAGCTTTTGGAGTTAAACCTTTCAAATTCAGGTATTTTATCACTGCACGATGTTCAATTTTATCCATTTTCAAAAATAGCTCTGACTTGACTTACGGTATCACGTGTAAACGAACAATGAGTTACTGTAAATAAACTAAACTGTGCATACTTGTTGCTAAATAATGTAACTACAAAATGAGGGTAGTTACAAAAAAAACCAATGACTTTAACCATGTTAGGCTAAGAACTTTTCAAATGACCCTCGTTGCGTGTGAACTGCATACATAGTATTTTTATTTTCCTTTATTATTGTAAGTGCCACCTAGTGTGATCATCTCAGCTGTGATCATATTAATTCCCACAGACTTTTTATTTTTAAGCTTCGTATCTACCATTCAATCTCATCCATAGTTATACCTTCATCGGACGCTGTCAACGTGGAGTGAGTATCAGACTCACTCTCATTGCCAGCGTCCGAAGTATATTCATACATTACTCTAAAATATTCACTCCACCGTTCTAACACTTCCTGAGTGTTCGCAAAAATCATATTTTCAGTAGTAATTTTTTTCTTTGTAATTTTGATGTAAGTTAGAAACTTCAGAAGCTGTTCTTAATAATTATAACTAGTCTGGTTATCTAGTAGTTCTATCGACAGGTATAACAAAACGTCCTCTGTTGAAGACCATAAAAAATAGGAGCAACCGCGTGCTGTTATAACTGCATAGGCTATTAATGCTGTTAAAACCATAATTCGCCGAAACCCAATTAGGAAACAAAAATCTTGTCGCGAGAAATGAAGATTCACGCTAGAACTCTGTCGCGTATACAAAACAAGACCTGAAGGTCGGTCTTTTATCGATGATATACAGGACATGCTCTAAATCAATCCTTACAGTTGCAGAGAGTGGTTCGATCAAAACGCCTTCTGTCCCGATACGCAAGTGAAAGGCACAGAAATATCCTCTTTACTGATGAAAATAATTTCACGATTGAAGAGCACTACAACAATTAAAATGACAAGTGTATGCATACAGTTCTAAAGAAGCTGCCCAAATGGTCGGTACAACGTAGTCATCAAGAAGTCTTATCAAGGAGCCCCAAAGCTTCATTTTTGTGAAAAAGGAGTGAAGACTCCAGCCAAAGTTTATACCAGAGACTGATTTGGATTTTGAAACATCTCAGATTACACATTTTAAAAATGTACCGTGAACTTTCGTGCAGGATTATGCACCAGGTTACAAGCACGAACTGCCCAAGCCTGGCTCGAAACCAACGTTCCGGACTTTATAAGAGCTGAAAACTGGCCCTAGTCTAGCCCAGATCTGAACACCTTAGACTACAAATTATGGTCAGTTTTAGAGGATATGGGCTGCTCGAAACGACGCGCCGACATTGTGTCTCTTAAGAAATCTCTGGAACAAGCAGTGGCCACATTTCTCATGGAAATAGTGCGTAAACTCATATATTCGTGGTCAGACAGATTAAAGACCTGCATCGAAGCCAAAAGTGGCCATTTCGAATCGAATCATTATAGTGTACTTTATTAAATTTTATAAAATTATCTCTCTTAAATTGTCAGTACTTGGACAACCGAGTTTCTATCGGCATTTTTTATGTTTTTTGGTAAAAGTAGGTTGTTACAGGTAAGACAGCTCTAGACATATATATATAAACTTATAAAGCAAAAATCTTATTCACATACAAAATTTGATACAATTCGTCCGAATCGTGTTCGCATTAAAACAAATTGTTTATATGTATTTACGAGAATTGCTTATATAAATAATAAGGTTAAGAAATTATTGTTTAGGTTGACAAACTTAATTTTGAAGTGCTCTTCCATCGCATCTATTACTTATTAAGAAAAACTAAAATTAATATGCCGTCTCAACATTATTATTTTTTAATACAACGCCGGGAGGCAATCTAACATATGTCTAGTGTAAAGAGGTTACGTAGCATGCCAAACTCTATCAATGCTTGCAATATAATGAGTATCGCTCGCATATTGGCACCCCCGCTGCTAAAACAGCAACTACTCGAGAGCTATCTGGTAACCTTACTTACTTACTCGCAGGAACGCAACAACTCATCAAGATGCCATAATAATTTTTAAGTACATCAAATTAGGGGTTTGATGACGTATATGTCATTGTTTTGGTTATTGCGTCAGGCTGGTTATATATGTTAATCTTCACTTCTCTAATCTACAATTCATTTTGCCTCTGCTGTATAAATGTGGAAGTAATTAAAAAAGTATTACATTATAGCTATTACAATTATAAAATTAAGTTTTGCAGTAAGAATCGATTACACTGTTAATCGATTTTTTGGTTTACATTTCTAGTTACGTCGTGATGACATATGTCACGTGGGTATATTTTGTGTCTCCGTCATATTCGTCATTTCAGTTCGTGGATTGTACTCGAATACATCTGTCGCGATTAGAATTTAGAATGCATAATACTCGGCAAGTTATCGGTGAAAAGTGTCCCAAGTTTAAAAAAGCTCACCTGATTTCTGCGTTATCTATTCTTGTATTAATTTTAGTTGTAATTTTCGTATCAATCTACAATGCTTCTAGAAATAAGGTAAGTTTAATTGAATTCTTTATAGTTCCCAACTCCGAAAATCCGCAGTTGGGCAGCGAGGTAGAAGAATATGCTGTAAACCAGATGGCATGCACAGAGATTTTTGACAGGGTAGGCAGGTTTGACAGGTATTTTTTTTATCTTTTTTTATCTATCTTTTTACCAAAAAAATACAGCATGTTGATTTTGGTTACCCACTCTTGTGCAAATAAGTTCTGTATTTACAAATAATAGTAACAAAAAAGTTAGCAATTTAAACAAGCATGTTAAGATGGTGTGTGTACTTATATGAATTTATTAAGTTACTTTAGGTAATGTCTCATTTATATATTAAATCTACACGTGTATCTTTCTGTAAGTATGTCTGTAATATGGAATCGTAAAAGATGGGAAGGCGTTTCATTTCCGTAAGATGGTTCTTTTCTATTGAATTCATCGAAAGATCGGTAAGTCGTTGCTGGCCTTGTGTATTTCTTAGATAAGTATGTATACGTTTCAGCGACGACAATGACCTTTCGGTAGAAGCACTGCTCGCGGGAACAGTAACAATTAATTTTGACAAACGCAATACTTCGGGAAAAACTGTATTTATGTTATTTTAACAGAACAAGCAGTTGCTGTGTACGCAACCCGTGAGCCAATAATGTACCTATTACTGAGGCTCCGCTGTCCGTCCGTCCGTCCGTCCGTCTGTCACCAGGCTGTATCCCATGAACCGTGATAGTTAGACAGTTGAAATTTTCACAGATGATGTATTTCTGTTGCCGCTATAACAACAAATAGGTACTAAAAAATAGATCAAAATAAATATTTAAGGGGGCTCCCATACAACAAACGTGATTTTTTGCTCATTTTTGCTCGATAATGATAATGGCAACAAGTTGACGCTTGAAATATTCACAGAATATTTATTTATATATTCACTTTAAGAATAGATAATTAAATTAAAATAAAACAAATATTTAAGGGGGGCTCCCATACAACAAACGTGATTTTTTTGCCGTTTTTACCGATAATGGTACGGAACCCTTCGTGTGCGAGTCCGACTCGCACTTGGCCGATTTTGTCATAATCATCAGATGATGATGATGATCCGTCGGGTGGCAAACAAGTAAGAAAATTGGTAGAAGATTTTTTTTTTGTTGCTGTTGCATAGCTTTTATCGCGGGCTTTGAGCACGGCGACCGAATCAAGAAATTCCGTAACGAAAATAAAACCTAACACGCCTACCCTGTACCTAGCTCGTTTTTTTTCATTATCATCAGATGATGATGATGATCCGTCGGGTGGCAAACAAGTGTTCAGCCCACCTGATGTGAAACTGTTACACAGCCTATGGACACTTTAATACTCCGTCGGGTGACAAACAAGTGTTCAGCCCGCCTGATGTGAAACTGTTACACAGCCTATGGACACTTTTACACTCCGTCGGGTGGCAAACAAGTAAGAAAATTGGCAGAAGACATTTTTTCAACACATTTCAACAACAACCGTCCAGGGAATTGTTATTTGGCTGCAGTTGTTTGTGAGGTGGTAACGTCACTCACTCGCATGAACACAACAATCCTCCAGGGAATTGTTATTCGGCTGCAGTTTTGAGCATATAATTCGTGAGGTAGTAACGTCACTCACTCGCATGAACGCAACATCTGTCCAGCGAATTGTTACTACCTCACGGAAAATATGCAGAAAACTGCAGCCGAATAACAATTAGCTGGAGGATTGTTGTGTTCATGCGAGTGAGTGACGTTACCACCTCACAGGCAACTGCAGCCAAATAACAATTCCCTGGACGGTTGTTGTGTTCAGGCGAGTGAGTGACGTTTTGTTTTTTGGAAAATTGATTTATTTTGCTTTGATGGCGATGATCTAAGTTAAGAGTAATTGTAAACAACCCTGATTTAATTCCGTATTATTTTTTTCACTTTTTTACCATTATGTAGTTGTAGACAGAGACATCATTCATACCATCAATTTTTTACATCCATTTCATTGACATTGACGTTGCTTAAAATTTGTAACCCGTGCTCAATTTTTGTGCATACACATCAGACTCGCAATAATATATATGCATATATACATACACTGTAAATATATATGTTTGATAACTGTGTCGACTAATTTAAAAGTAAACAACTGTCCCGGAATGAAATTTTGAATAGTCGAGATGAGATCAGCGACGTAAATGTTGTTCGCCGCCAATATACACTGTATTTGTCTCAAGAGTCAGAAATTTCTTTGCTATATTCCCATTCCAGAGCCACCTGATTGGTTGTACACAATTTAAAGAGGCCGGCAGAAATTGACTTTGCAAATGTATGTCCGTGTAATATAAATGCAAGTGATAATTAAAAATATGTGCACAAATTCGAAAACACGAATTTAGTGGTACATGGCAGGTTTCGAACCTTCTAGTTGGGCACTAAGTGTCACTAGCCCGTTTTTCGGCAATGTACCCGGGTCCGATATATGAATTAGGTAAATCTTTTGAAACTTCCGATAAAGACATGGAATCGATAAAAATAACTAAGAATAAATTAAAGTCCCCAATGTTGGCAAAAACATGCAATGCTAAATGTAATTTTTTCATTACTGGAATGTGAACTATAACTTTACGGCTTTCTGAACAAAAGCATTAAAATTGAACCAATTAAACAGAAGATTGCTTGTGTCGACAATCCAAATAAAATACACAACAGAAAAGAGTCTCATTATTTTTATCATACGGGTAAAGGAATAAATGTTTGCAAGTCGTCCTTTTTGCAGACTCTGGGATTTATATAGAACTGACGGCGTCATAACGGTATTGAGCAGAGCCGTCAAAAGGAGACCTCTTTTTGAAGATGTCTAGGAAAATAGAGGAGGTAAGAAACCTAGCCTTCTAAAGATATACGTCGTGATAGAGTGTTAGTTAGGGAAGGTTGACTAGCAGCTGTTACCTGTACATGAAAAGCGTCCACATAACAATGTTTTTATATTAAATCAGTCTTACTAAAATATTGATATATGATTTCCACTTAGACATTCAAACAAAACTAAATGAGCTTGTCACACTTCATTAAGATGTCTCCCAATTAATTTTACTTAAATGATGCATTTAGGTTGAACCCAATTTCACATGAGATGATATATTTTTAAACAGAGACTATCATATGTATTTATAAATCTGATGCAAGTATAATTACCCAGCGACTAAACTTACTGTGTTTTGATTTTGCTACTTATTTAATAATGGTTTTCAATTAACATACACTTAACTTCAACAAAGCCAATTATGATCTTATAAATGAAGATATTTTAAAAATTGATTGGAAATTATTATTCAAGGTTTGTAACGCTGAAAAACTCAGTATCTCTTTTTTATGAACAAATTTACAGCATTATAAAGAAATATGTTCCAACGATAACAATAAGAACTTCTAGTTTTCCTATCTGGTTTACGCCTGCTTTAATTCACATATTTAAAAATAAAAACACAGCTTGGGTCAAATGGAAAAAATACAAAAATAAATCAGATTACGAAACATTTTCATTATATAGGACACGTTTTAAGAAAGAATCAATTAAATGTTACAAAAATTATATGGAAACTGTTGAAAATAATATTCATAATAATATTAAGTACTTTTGGACATATGTTAATAATATAAAAAGGACAGTAGACATACCTGACAATGTTACATACAATGACCTTATTGCAAATAATTCAGGTGATGCATGTGAACTGTTTTCTGCGTTCTTTAGTTCAGTGTTTAAGCCTAGTAATGTTACAAATGATTTTGACATTAATAACATACCTGACAATCATAATTCAAGCGTGAACCTGAGTAATTTGGAAATCTCCCTAGACGATATTCTAATGGATCTAGGTAATTTAGATATTTCTAAGGGTCCAGGTGTAGACAACATACGACCTATATTTTTTAAATCAACTGCTCACACAATCAGCCAGCCCTTACATTATATTTTCAATGTCTGTCTACAAGAGGGAACATTCCCACGTTTATGGAAATCGGCTCGTATAGTCCCTGTTTATAAGGATGGAGATAGATCCAATGTGGAAAATTACCGACCGATTTCTATTCTGTGTACTCTGTCGAAGCTTTTCGAAAGACTTGTTCATAACAAGCTATATCCTATTATTCACAACGTCATCATTGAACAACAGCATGGCTTTGTTAAAAAACGATCTACCACTACAAATTTGATGGTGTATGCATCATATCTCTTTCAAGGTATTGATGCAAATAATCAAATCGACAGCATATATACAGATTTTCGGAAAGCCTTCGATAGTGTCGACCATAAGCTGCTATTAAGTAAACTAGCATACAATGGCATAAGGGGTAATATGTGGCGTTGGTTTAAATCGTACATTTCAAATCGAACTCAGAAGGTAGCTATAAGAGGTTACGAATCTAAAACGATTCCAGTAACATCCGGGGTCCCGCAGGGATCTATTTTAGGTCCAATGTTATTCATCATCTTCATAAACGACGTAATATCATGTTTCAAATATTGTAATTTCCTTTTGTATGCGGATGATCTAAAAATCTATCACACTATTGACAACCCTTATGATCATATTA
Organism: Pyralis farinalis; assembly: GCA_947507595.1. Classification (NCBI taxonomy): domain Eukaryota; kingdom Metazoa; phylum Arthropoda; class Insecta; order Lepidoptera; family Pyralidae; genus Pyralis; species Pyralis farinalis. Next base: position 7,503,783 of record OX382258.1, on the reverse strand, counting down.
AATTCCAGTCTGATCTTGATAATTTTCCAATATACTGCATCAATAATAAACTGAGCCTGAGTGTTAACAAATGTAAATCTATCACATTTACAAAAAAAAGACAAATTAGCAAATACAGCTACAATATAAAAGGTATCCCATTGGATAATGTTAATCTTATTAGAGACCTAGGAGTCACACTTGATGCCAAGTTACACCTTGACGTACATGTCGACAAAATTATAAGTAATGCCTTCAAAATGTACGGTTTTGTCATGCGTACCTGTGAAAAATTCACTCGACCTTCTTCTTTTATCTGCCAATATAATTCTCTAATTCGTTCGCAGCTGGAATACGCTGTGCCCATTTGGAACCCATTGTACACTAAATACGTTCAGGCCCTTGAAATTGTTCAAAAGAATTTTTTAAAATCTATGCATTATAAATGTTACCGTACCCGCTTATCATATGAACAACTGCTTAATAGATACCAGCTTTTAAAGCTTGAGCAGAGGCGTACACAGTTTGAAGCCATGTTGTTATACGACCTGTGCCATAATAGATACGACTGCATTCCCCTAATTAACCAAGTATGTTATAGAATACCTACTAGAACACATTGTCGAACTGCATGTCGACTGTTTGCAATCTCGCGTTGTAGAACTAATGCAGGAAAACGATCACCTATGTATCGACTGGTACAAGAATACAACGCGACATTCAATGCAGTCGACATCATATCAACACCACCCAGTTTATACAAAAAAATGTTGATCAATATCTTGTCCCCCTTCTAAATCCATTATCTGAATTACTTTTACTTCTTTTTTATAAGTTATAAAAAAGTTTTTTTTAAGTTATAATAGAATATTTCTCAACGAATATGAACATAGTTTGATGTGTGGTAAACGGTGTTGGTGTCAAAATTGTTATTACTCTTAGTCTAAGCTACTTTGTATATTCTTATTTTGTCACTGTTTGTTTACCCCAATAAATAGAAAAAAAAAAAAGAAAAACCCCCCCGACGAAAACACGACGAGGTGTTATAAGTTAGACATGTGTGTGTGTGTGTGTAAGGGTGTGTGCATAGATAACAGAAACAACGTTGTTTCTGTTATCTATGGGTGTGTGTGTCTATGTGATTCTGAGTCTTTCTGTGTCATCGTAGCTCCCGCACGGATGAACCGATTTAGATTTATTTTTTTTTGTTTGAAAGGTGTATTAGTCGGGAATGTTCTTAGCTATGATTGGTGAAAATTGGTCCAGCACTGAAATGTAAGGGTGAATGACGAACTGACTTTCTGGACTGTTGGGGAGGTTTTAAATTTTAAACAGTTAGATATTTTCTGCATTCGGGTTGCCTACTTGTCGACCGCGGCACATCTGTGCGCGCACGGCCCGCGAGATAGAAGAGTTTCGACAGGTTCCAATCCGATAATGTAGGTAAAAACGAAAATCTTTTATACTTATTAGTTTAGAAAAAAATATTTTACATTTGGTTCATGACTTTCAATGAAACTCCTTAATATTGAATTTCAATCATTCATACTAACTTTACATCCCCGTTTTACCGCCCTTAAGGGATGATTTTTGAGAAAAATATTTTACTCGTGTTTCATGCCTTTCAATACCTTCATGCTGAATTTCATTCGAATAATTTCAAAAACGGCAAAGTTTCATACTAACTTTGCGCCCCCGTTTAACCCCATAAGGGATGAATTTTGAAAAAAAATATTTTACTCATGTTTCATGCCTATCAGTAAAGAACCTTCATGCTGAATTTCATTCGAATAACTTCAAAAACGGCAAAGTTTCATACTAACTTTGCGCCCCCGTTTTACCCCCTTAGGGGATGAATTTCCAAAAATCCTTTCTTAGTGCTCCCCTACGTTATAAAAGGAACCCCTGTGCAAAATTTCAAGTTTCTAACCCTTATAGTTTAGGCCCTGCGTTGATATGTCAGTCAGTCAGCTTCTCCTTTTATATATATAGATTTGTAATTATCACTTGCTCGGCAGTGAAGTAAAACAGCTTAAGGAAATCCGCATGTCCAAGAAATTATATTTTGAAAGACGTGTGATCTAACCTAAGAAAAGTCTGATTTTCTATCTGGGTTGTGGGGGTCTGACGGCAGTCTCAGGTCGCTTAGGTAGAAGACTCTGCTAATCCGAATGGATTAGGAAACGGTATAACGCTAAGAAGAAGAATACTAAAGAAAGTAATTACAGCTTTTTTTTTTAATTTATTTCAGTTACACTTCATGAAATTCGCCAAACTGCTAAGCAATTTGTTGGAGAAGAAAATCACCGCTCAATATGTTTAGTGTGCAAGTACATCATATTATACACTTGGAACTAATGTACCGCGGACGCCTGCTATCCACACTATTACAACTTCAAAGGCTACAATGCATTTAGAAATGCATTTTTTAGGTACTGCTTAATCGATCGATGCGTCGTTAAGGTGTCCGGGGCAATTGTTAATTTATTAAAAGCTGAAAAACGGAAGTCTAATATTCTTAGACATTTAACTTCTAACATGATAAACGAAAAAAATCATATAATATGTGACATTAAACATTGATAATACTAATGTACGTAACATTCCCCACCGAAATTGCCAATGCATTCAATAAACATTACTTTAGTATTAATATTCATCAAAAGTCGAGGTACTTCCCCAGGCGGGCTGAAAAATGATTTTATTGTATGTTATACTCGTAAGTATGTATTGATTATATTATAGAAAAAATCACGAATGCCTTGAAAAGGTAATTGAACAGCATTTTAATGCCATCCTGAAACCACTAAATGTTACCAATTATAGTGAATAAATGAATATATGATTAATATAAAATACACATACGAACACTACATAGGTACATAATAATTGTTATTATATTCATATATTATTTGTGTTGTCAAGCGTTCATTTTCTTCATTGCACAATAATTGTTTTCTAGCAGTCAATAAGATTTGCGTCAGTTTGGTCAATAAAGTTTAAATACATAAATATTCTTCAGCTTTGATTGCATACGGACAAATTTGAAAGATTTTACATTTTCTATCTATCTATAACTTCATGCCAAATCCCTTGAAGGTAGGCAGAGAGAACCAAGCGCCACTTGGCTCGATCCCTACAAACTTCAGTCGCATCTTTAATATTCATTGCCCTTCTTATGCACGTTCTGATAAAACTAAGCGTATTTTACCGCCTTTACCATTGTGCTCTGAAGAAGTGTTTTCCCTTATCCTACCCTCTCCCTTACGTTATAGAACCACACGTGCAGGGTTGCTATATCATCATTCCACTGTTGAGAACATTTCTTCGTGTAATAAAAAGATCGGCAACTCGTATCTCTGTTGTACCATTAAAAAGTGGAACGACTCCTTCCTACAACATGGGATCCTTCAAACGAAGCATGAAGAAGCACGTAGCAGGCCAGCGTGACAGCGTCAACTGACAGGACACTGTAGTCTTTTGTCAGTTGCCGCTGCGTTTTGGGCTCCGCTTTTCGCTTACCATCAGGCGTAGCCACTATGCTGAGCTGGTATAAAAAATCGGCCAAGTGCGAGTCGGACTCGCGCACGAAGGGTTCCGTACCATTATCTATAAAAACGGCAAAAAAATCACGTTTGTTGTATGGGAGCCCCCCTTAAATATTTGTTTTATTTTAATTTAATTATTTATTCTTAAAGTGAATATATAACTAAATATTCTGTGAATATTTCAAGCGTCTACCTGTTGCCGTTATCAATATCGAGAAAAAACGAGCAAAAAAATCGGCCAAGTGCGAGTCGGACTCGCACACGAAGGGTTCCGTACCATTATCTATAAAAACGGCGAAAAAATCACGTTTGTTGTATGGGAGCCCCCTTAAATATTTATTTTATTCTATTTTTTAGTATTTGTTGTTATAGCGGCAACAGAAATACATCATCTGTGAAAATTTCAACTGTCTAACTATCACGGTTCATGAGATACAGCCTGGTGACAGACGGACGGACGGACGGACGGACGGACGGACAGCGGAGCCTCAGTAATAGGGTTCCGTTTTACCCTTTGGGTACGGAACCCTAAAAATCACGTTTGTTGTATGAGAGCCCCTTAAATATTTATTTTATTCTGTTTTTTAGTATTTGTTGTTATAGCGGCAATAGAAATACATCATCTGTGAAAATTTCAACTGTCTAATTATCACGGTTCATGAGATACAGCCTGGTGACAGACGGACGGACGGACGGACAGCGGAGTCTCAGTAATAGGGTTCCGTTTTACCCTTTGGGTACGGAACCCTAAAAAGGTGTGATGTGTACATATATATGTATTTTTAAAAAACACCTATGTTTGTTATTTATCCAGTAACCTTATTAAAAACATTCTTTAGTTTAGGACGAGATAGCGTGTAAATTCTCGGAAATGTTTATATGTGTGGATAGCATATCCTAAACGATATATATTATTAAACGGTGGATTATTCGTCAGCTAGGTGCTATATTTTATCGGGCTGCGGTATCGACTCCGCGCGTAAGGTTAAACAGCCGCAGCTTATGAGTCAAGGCCATTGTCTAGTCATACATCGATGCGTGTCACAGAGAAAACACGTAATTATTCACAACTAAAGCGTTTGAAATAAGTATTGCGATCTGAAATCTTGCAATGGCCACGTGCAACATATCAGCTATAATTCAGGATACAATCCGTAGTCCCCAATGTAGGTCGGTAGGTAACGTTGTTGTTACAAACATGGAAACTGTACGTCAAAGTGTCTATACCTACCTACTCGTTATTACTAAAACTTCTTCAAAAATATACAGATAGCAAAAAGAAAATGTAAAACCTTTCAAATTTGTCCGTATGCAATCAAAGCTGAAGAATATTTATGTATTTAAACTTTATTGACCAAACTGACGCAAATCTTATTGACTGCTAGAAAACAATTATTGTGCAGAAGAAAATGAACGCTTGACAACACAAATAATATATGAATATAATAACAATTATTATGTACCTATGTAGTGTTCGTATGTGTATTTTATATTAATCATTTATTCACTATAATTGGTAACATTTAGTGGTTTCAGGATAGCATTAAAATGCTGTTCAATTACCTTTTCAAGGCATTCGTGATTTTTTCTATAATGTAATCAATACATACTTACGAGTATAACATACAATAAAATCATTTTTCAGCTCGCCTGGGGAAGTACCTCGACTTTTGATGAATATTAATACTAAAGTAATGTTTATTGAATGCATTGGCAATTTCGGTGGGGAATGTTACGTACATTAGTATTATCAATGTTTAATGTCACATATTATATGATTTTTTTCGTTTATCATGTTAGAAGTTAAATGTCTAAGAATATTAGACTTCCGTTTTTCAGCTTTTAATAAATTAACAATTGCCCCGGACACCTTAACGACGCATCGATCGATTAAGCAGTACCTAAAAAATGCATTTCTAAATGCATTGTAGCCTTTGAAGTTGTAATAGTGTGGATAGCAGGCGTCCGCGGTACATTAGTTCCAAGTGTATAATATGATGTACTTGCACACTAAACATATTGAGCGGTGATTTTCTTCTCCAACAAATTGCTTAGCAGTTTGGCGAATTTCATGAAGTGTAACTGAAATAAATTAAAAAAAAAAGCTGTAATTACTTTCTTTAGTATTCTTCTTCTTAGCGTTATACCGTTTCCTAATCCATTCGGATTAGCAGAGTCTTCTACCTAAGCGACCTGAGACTGCCGTCAGACCCCCACAACCCAGATAGAAAATCAGACTTTTCTTAGGTTAGATCACACGTCTTTCAAAATATAATTTCTTGGACACGCGGATTTCCTTAAGCTGTTTTCCTTCACTGCCGAGCAAGTGATAATTACAAATATATATATAAATCTGAAAATACGAATTCAGTGGTACACGCCAGGATTCAAATCGTGTACCTGTTGTTTTTTCTCCACTGGACTATCAGTGCTCTTCATTACTTTCTTTAGTATGTTCCTGTAATATTTTGAGTATACTCTCAAAATGTTCATTTTTATATATGGTTGTCAAATAACGTAGTATTCGCTTATGTTTTATCTATTTATTTATCTTTGGTAATCCATTTTATTTTAACTTGGATTTTTATTTACAATAAGTTTATAGTGTATATAGTTGTAATTGGTGATCAAGTCACTGTTTTGTCTCTACTTTATATTACTTGATACATTTTTAAATTGTTCACTATTTATTTTATTCAATATTCGTTTTTCGTTCGCATTTTCATATATTTCTCCTCTTGCTGTTATTTTTCCTATTAGAATTTTATGATCTGACAGGTGGTAGTCGCGTAGGTGCTTGAATTGAAAATGTATGTATGTACATTCCGACTAACAATAAACTGAGCTATATAAGATGAGCAATCCTGTGTTTCACGTGCAGGTGTGTTTAAGAAACATTTCAAACCAAAACTCTATGAGGTTGACAAACGTAAGTACGCGTGTTTTGTTTTTTGTATCTTTGGTTATTTTTGTGTAGAGTGTTCCGCTATGTGTCCCAATAGCGCTTGAAATTTTTCGAAGATTATTGTCATGTCTCTTTCGCGTCATATTATAATTAAATTTTATTTAATAATTTCGATAGCGCATGGTTCTATTACAACTTGAACCGTGAATGATTGTATATATAAAACGTTCCTTAGTTTTAATGTATTGTCGCGTCCCTATGTCCCTATGACGTGCGCTACATCTCTATGTCTGCGCCTTGTTCGTAGGTTTTAGCTTTGTAGTATTTAGCTTGCAATTCACAGCCTTCTAATTTGTAAAAAAGATAGTTACTTGCAAATAGCCAGTGCCCTTACAATAATATCTATGTCGGAATCTCGTAACAATACATTCAAATCATCAATTTTATTTGTACGGCATTGTATGTTTTAGCACATTATAGTATAATATTTATGTGTTTACAATGTACAATGTTTATATAGCAACTTGTAATTGAAGTCGCACTTTGGTGACAACAAAACAAATCAACAACAAAACTCTGATATAGATATATACTGTACGAACAAGCTTGTTTGAAAAATACATAATTTCCCTTTTTTGTTAATAGATACTCTTACTTACATACGAGTACGTTGATTTTCGTATACAATTAATGGATTTAAAGTATGTAATTTATATTTCACAAAACTCAATTTTTAATTAACTAAAGCGACTTAGGGTAATCTGTCATACACAGATTTAGGTATATCATCGAGGTAGTGTGATAGTCTGTGATCGAGTCGAAGTGGTTAGAGATACCTAAACAATATCCATCCGTACACGGACTATAGTCAACTTTAACGCTACGTAACATTATTATAAGGTAATATAACATTAGTCCAGTGGAGCAGTGTTAGCCCAGAGGATATGGAACCGGCTAAGTAGGCTGTTCAAAATCAAAACATACTCGTAGTACCTAACGCATGATTACAAAAATGTTTAGGAGACCTAAAAAACCGGTTAACCACTTTGATCGTTTGCCCTGATTAAACTATTAAAGTTAGAGTTATAGATGTTGGATCAATATATGCGTTATAGAATCAGCTACTGTTGTCAGTATTCTAAATTGCAAAAAAGTGAATAGGTCATCTTAAAACCCGTTCACTATAAAATAGTATGTTCATTGAAAACCATTATTAAATAAGTAGCAAAATCAAAACACAGTAAGTTTAGTCGCTGGGTAATTATACTTGCATCAGATTTATAAATACCTATGATAGTCTCTGTTTAAAAATATATCATCTCATGTGAAATTGGGTTCAACCTAAATGCATCATTTAAGTAAAATTGGGAGACATCTTAATGAAGTGTGACAAGCTCATTTCGTTTTGTTTGAATGTCTAAGTGGAAATCATATATCAATATTTTAGTAAGACTGATTTAATAAAAAACATTGTTATGTGGACGCTTTTCACGTACAGGTAACAGCTGCTAGTCAACCTTCCCTAACTAACACTCTATCACGACGTATATCTTTAGAAGGCTAGGTTTCTTACCTCCTCTATTTTCCTAGACATCTTCAAAAAGAGGTCTCCTTTTGACGGCTCTGCTCAATACCGTTATGACGCCGTCAGTTCTATATAAATCCCAGAGTCTGCAAAAAGAACGACTTGCAAACATTTATTCCTTTACCCGTATGATAAAAATAATGAGACTCTTTTCTGTTGTGTATTTTATTTGGATTGTCGACACAAGCAATCTTCTGTTTAATTGGTTCAATTTTAATGCTTTTGTTCAGAAAGCCGTGAAGTTATAGTTCACATTCCAGTAATGAAAAAATTACATTTAGCATTGCATGTTTTTGCCAACATTGGGGGACTTTAATTTATTCTTAGTTATTTTTATCGATTCCATGTCTTTATCGGAAGTTTCAAAAGATTTACCTAAGTCATATATCGGACCCGGGTACATTGCCGAAAAGCGGGCTAGTGACACTTAGTGTCCAACTAGAAGGTTCGAAACCTGCCATGTACCACTAAATTCGTGTTTTCGAATTTGTGCACATATTTTTAATTATCACTTGCATTTATATTACACGGACATACAATTGCATAGTCAATTTCTGCCAGCCTCTTTAAATTGTGTACAACCAATCAGGTGGCTCTGGAATGGGAATATAGCAAAGAAATTTCTGACTCTTGAGACAAATACAGTGTATATTGGCGGCGAACAACATTTACGTCGCTGATCTCATCTCGACTATTCAAAATTTCATTCCGGGATAGTTGTTTACTTTTAAATTAAGTCGACACAGTTATCAAACATATAAATAAATAAATAAATAAATATTGCCGGACAAATTACACAGCGCCACCTAGCCCCAAAGTAAGCGAAGCTTGTGTTATGGGTACTAGACAACTGATAAACATACGTAAATACATTTTTTTTTTGTAAATACATACTTATTATACATAGAAAATACCCAGACCAATACAAACAGACATGTTCATGCACACAAATGTTTGTACTGTGTGGGAATCGAACCCACGAGCGTTGGTGTCAAAGTAGCGTAACAGCGCGTTTCACCACTGCGCCACCGAGCTCGTCATATATTTACAGTGTATGTATGTATGCATATATATTATTGCGAGTCTTATGTGTATGCACAAAAATTGAGCACGGGTTACAAATTTTAAGCAACGTCAATGTCAATGAAATGGATGTAAAAAATGGATGGTATGAATGATGTCTCTGTCTACAACTACATAATGGTAAAAAAGTGAAAAAAATAATACGGAATTAAATCAGGGTTGTTAGTAGCTAACTATGACCATAACTCTTAGGCCCTTAAAGAGCAGGGGTCCTGCTACGGTAACTGCCTGCCACAACACAGACCATACGCTTGCCATCTTATAGGTATAATGAAAAAAAAATCGCCAATAATAAATAAAAAGTTCTCAAAATAAAGAAATAAAAACAAAATATAAATTTTCAAGGTAATTGGTTTAGAAAATATATTACTCATTCTAAGTATTAATCCAAGTTTACGATATGCGGAATTTAGTATGTGGTCAATATGGAGATTGTACTATTGTTTCGAATCCATTATTATACCTAAACCTCTAATTCGCGTTACTCTTTTAAGAATTATTTCATTTGTAATAGAACGGGACGGAACAGACGAGAATACGATATTATACAACATTTACTATAATTAAGAAACCATTGATTAGTTGAACAATAATCATAGAAGACTAAAAGGTAGTCATCAGGCGTGCTACTGCTGTAAATATTTTTTTCCCATCTGCATACATTAGAAAACGGCTATTTTTGAAGACGGTACTTATGTCATTTGCATGGAGAGAGAAAAGCAAAAGCCCGACATGGGAACCTTGGGAAACGTCAGATGGCACGGGAAGAAACCGGGAACAATATCCTTTCACAAACACACACAGCCTGACTCCTATTACGACCACTAATAGACGACGACGAGAAGGCCGTGCGTTACACCTCTCGCAAGCTTTGGTTTTAGAATCATATATCATTAACCATATGATATTAGTAAAATTTATCATGTTGTTGTTTACTGTATGACGCTCGAAAAAACCATGTTGTTAATCTAATATATGATTCCGGAAAGTACGAAAAACATAGCCAGTTCAGTCGATCAGGGTAACTTAAGCCTTCAATATAAAATTGGCCCAAAATTTGAAATGCATATTATAGATTTTTTTTTTGCTATGATTTTATGTATTTCAAACTAGATTTGTAAACATCGATTCTAATATATCATAGTAAATGCTCAGATTCTGCCAAACAATTGACATCTACCATTGTTGAGACGTCAGTTGCTTTTTCTGTGGTGTGAATAGAGCGGTTTGTTACGAAAGCGCCAAAAAGTTGTCTGCTGTGTTGTCATTTGAATACTTAAGGAGGTAAGTGTTATTTTAAAGTGTCTCATATGTGTCTATCTATCATTTCTTTCAAAAATTACGAGAGTTAATTAGCTAATTCCCATGATATTGCCATAAATATTGAACAGGTAAATTAATACCGGTGAATAAGGGTAACTTGAGCCCGGGCCAAAGTTCAAAATTCTCAAAATATTGGGAGGAGATATATTCGATAAGTGTGAAGAAAGGGCAGAGGAAGGAGATGAAGACACATAAGAAGAATGTGGTTTGGATATAGCACAGGAAGATTTTTTTTCTATAGACACATACGAAGTACATGATGGTAGACTGGACCTTCAGATGATTGGCTATAATGTGGTAAAGGCCGTGGCTCAGTTTTGTATAATGAATGATACAAATATCATACGAATGCTGAATGACACTAATATTCAAAGAAAGAAGGGTATTTTATCATATAAGACGACTTCCTGGCCATGGAATTGAATGGAAATTTTTCAAAGTTTAACCCCATGATATGTAGGATTAAATAAAATTTTAATTATTTTGATACTTTTTTCATTATCTTAGCTATATGGTAAGTCAGTAAATAAGTTAAAAACGCATTGTTGACCAAAAAAATAAGATTGAATAAAAACTGTGTTGATTTTCCTATGGCAACAATTTATTTACCCATTTTAGTACTAATAAATGAAAACGAATGTATACATTATTATTGTCTGTGGCTCTCAGCTGTAGTTTTTATGGTAAATATGCAGGCCAATGTTAGCAAAATGCTTTAAATAAAATAAAATAAGCAAAAACAACCTACAATTGGGACCTGGGCCAATCCAAGCCCAACTCACAATCTAACATTGGCCCAGTGGTTAAATGGAATTTTGAAACTATTTTCCTAGAGATTATTGGTAAATGAGTAAATTTTTTGGAAGTAGGCTACATAAAGCCACCATAATAAGTGTATCTTTTTGAGTAACGTATTATTTTAAACATTGGTCTAACTTTTTATGTGCAAACTGGGCCAAAGATAGCCTGATTGACTGTTATAATTTTTTCTAAGATTACGAGTACAAACACTTTAATGACTGTATTCTGTATGTTAAACTAAACTTTATTTTTAAGAATCGGTCTATCTATCTATAACTTCACGCCAAATCCCTTACGGGGTAGGCAGAGAGAACCGAGCACCACGTTACTCGATCCTTACTTACCTCACTCGCTTCTTTAACATTCATTGCTCTTTTCATGCACACTCGCCGGTTTCTAGGGCTCCTGACATTACCTTCTGATAGAACACGACCAATTTGATCATGGTATGTTATATAAGAGCGTAAAAGATTACCTCTTATGCCATTGAACGCGATTTTGTGCAATAATATTCTGAGGTCCACTCTGTCTAACGCCTTTTGAAAATCAGTATAGAGGGAGTCTACCTGAGCACGATTGTCCATACACTCAAACAAAACGTTAGTGTATACGAGATGATTGCTAACCGTGGACCTTCTTTTAAGGAAACGGTTCGTACACGGAGCCAAATTACGTTGAAAAAAGGTTACAAATGCCTTCAGGGTTCTCAGCGGAGCAATCTTTATAGAACATTGAGGCGGGAATTCTATTTACATTCTTACGACTGTTGACGTAAGCCCAGAAAACTCGGATATCATCACGTAAACTCTTTTCAGCAGTGTCAATGTATCGATTAAAAACTTCGGCATTTAATTTTTTAAACCTAGCACGATAAAGGGATTATATTTTATAGTCTGAGTCGTTTCTATAGGTTTTCCACCGAACCCAGGCCTTGTTTTTACTTTTAAACAAATGTATTAGTGGACGAGAAAACCATGTAGGAAATTTGTTAGATTTATTAGGTCACATTTACTCTGTTTTTATTATTTTATACAGTTGCTCATAAAACTCTGTGACGGCTGACTTTGCGGATAAACCATTTAGTAAATTTTCCCAATCGATATACCGTATGTCGTTATTAATTAGTTCATAATTACCCTCAAAAAACGCAAAACGAGGAATAGAATTCTTTGGGCATTATACTTAGTTTATAATTTAGCGTAATGGTCGTAAAGAAAGGGGGGTGGTACGGATCAACAGGCAATAGTGAACTTATGGGTGTCTCGCATGTACAATTATGTACATTCGACAAAAATAGATCCAAAATACGACCTATGGAATTTGTGATATAGATGTATTGCAGTGCGTTCATCTAAGATATAAAGTTTGTGAAATGTCTCTCAATAGTACCTACCACCTCTATCCGATAACATCGGGGAGAGGGGTGCAGGACTCGCGCTCGTAGTCGGGAGCCATTCAAGCATAGGCATGTTAAAATCACCTAATATATAATAATTATCGATATGTGTGAAGTTAATAGGCATTGTAATGAATTAAATATTGACGAATATACAGAAATAGACTGACCGGGAGGAACGTAAAAAGCACAAAGAATATGGCATTTGTCATGGTTATTTGATGGCAGTTCAATTATTACGTGGTCCACAATAGCTGGTTTGCTTGGATTTGCGTTCACATTATCGTGAGTTGGTGAGCTTGTAATAAGTATATTATTATTCGAAACGGAGGGCATCGGTAAACAACGACGGCGAGCGGAGAGGACACGGCGCACCGCCAGCCGTCGCGCCGTCCGCCGCCCGCTCGCGGCCCGCTCCCTATCGCAACGATATACTATGTGAGGGTGAAATCTGACGAAATCCTGTAGGAGGCACAGGGAGAATTCCGAAATGGAAGGGGATGTACGGATCAAGTTTTCTCGCTCCGCAATATCGTAGAGAAGCATCTGGCCACAGACCAGAAGGTTTTCTGCGGTTTTGTGGATCTAGAGAAAGCATTTGATAAGGTTGTGCGAAAGGAACTGTGGTGCATATTGCCGAGATATGGGATTGACGGTTCACTGCTCCGTGCTGTGCAGTCCACCTACAAGGATTGCTTAGCATGTGTGCGAATAGATGGCAACATGTCACCCTAGTTTGATGTTAAAATTGGTGTCAAACAAGGTTGCATGTTGTCTGCTAGGCTGTTTATTCTGTATCACGATAGTTATCTACAGAGAATAAGATCGACGAATATAGGATTACGCATGGGTGACCTAGTGGTGAACTGTCTGCTGTATGCAGATGATGCCGTCGTATTAGCAGAAACACCATCTGAACTGCAAACACTAGTCACAATGATGAAAGACGAATGTATGAAGGCTTACTGTTGAATGCGAAGAAAACAAAGATAATTGTATTTAAAAGAGAAGAAACCAGAACCAATGAAGGGATTACGGTAGATGATGAAGTGTTGGAACAAGTGGATGACTTTGTATATCTTGAATGCGCTTTCAGCAGGGATGGAAGGTACACCGCAGATGTGGAAAGGCGAGTGAGTGTTGAGAATAGTGTGAATGGAGCGTTGGGAAAACTTCTTGGCAGTAAAAACCTGAGCCAGAAGGCGTAGCTGGCTATACGCAATGCAGTGCTGGTCCCAGCGCTTACTTATGGAAGCGAGAGCTGGGTATGGCAGAAAGAGCATGAAAGTAGAATAAACGCGGTCGAAATGTGTGGCGTAAAGCTTGTAGACCGTATTCGCAATGATGATGTTATAAATAGAGTTGGTCTGAAAGAGAGCGTCGGTGTTAAAATAAGAAGAGGCTCTGTTGGTTCGGACATGTAGAAAGAATGCAAGATGAAAGAATGACGAAGCAGATATACAATGCAAAAGTGGAAGGATGTAGGAGCCGGGGAAGGCCAAGACTTACCTACCATGACCAAATTGGTCGTGTTCTATCAGAAGGTGATGTCAGAAGCCCTAGAAACCGGCGAGCATGCATGAGAAGAGCAATTAATGTTAAAGAAGCAAGTGAGATAGGTATGTAAGGATGGAGTCACGTGGCGCTCGGTTCTCTCTGCCTACCCCGCAAGGGATTTGGCGTGAAGTTATAGATATATAGATAGATGGAAATCTATTAACAATCATTTATCGTCGCTCTCATCAAACGCTACTTGATTAATTATTAGTCGTAACGGGCCATTATTTGTAAAAATCATGATAAGCTCTTGTCTTCTGATAAGTATTCGCTGTGCACAAACTCAACAAGTCCTTGTATTTAGCCGCAATTATGGGCAATAAATCTTGGTAAGCATTGCAGAGAGTTTCGTCAAAATCACCTTTTTTTTATTCCACTATGGTGGCAATCAAGCATGCGGCCTGCCTGATGGTAAACAGTCACCGTAGCCTATGGACATTTGCAACACCAGGGGTGTCATTCATGCGTTGCCGACTCTAGAGACCTACTAATACAGTATTACTATGTTATTATTCGTTACGTTAAGGTTGCCTTGAAAAGATTGCTTTTAGCAATAAGGCCGCCTTGTTGCATAATAAGTGTTCATGTTTTACAATTTCTAAGAATTTTTCTGTAACCATTATTATGTAAATAAAGCTTATTCTATCTACTTATTTATTTTATTTGGGACAAACAAACAGCTGATACAAGATAGTAAGTATATGTTAACATTAGTATAGAACAGTAAGTTTGAGCTATTGTACAACCAACATCGTTATCCACATATTAATAATTACTTATACTATTTAGTATGGTGATACAAGTTACAAAAAAAAAAAATATGATGAAAATTTCAAAGACAATGATGACCACTTCTAATGAGGGTTAATATTAAATTAGTTACAAAATAATTTCAACAACAAGTGATGAAAACAAAAACAAAATCGAAGCTATTATATACTAGAAGATTATAGACTCACAAACCTTTTAAAATATCAGTCACTTGTTTCTTATAACTATACCGGGATAAAACGAAAATGTCGATGTTATGAAAGTATTTATTATATGAAGACATTAAACGATGCAGAGGCGCACGCTTACTATGCCCGCATTGGTTTTACAATTTCGTGGCATAAACAGCCGATTATCCGTTCCTTATACGCCGAGAGCTGCTAGGTATGCGGTATCATATAGAACTAGTGAGACTTGTGCAATCAAATGCGTAGTGACATATGTTATATACCTAAACAAATCGCATCAAGAAGTAATCGTCTGCTCTGTAGTGAAATGAGATTAAATTTATTTAACAGTTGAGGGACAGTATGAGGGACGAGATTTCCAGCATTTATAGTGAATATTACGTAGGAATTTACGTTCAACTGACTCCATTCGATCCGTGTAAACGTTATATAATGGGTTCCAAATTACTGTGCAGTACTCTAACTGTGATCGAATTAGGCATGTGAAAAAACAAAGTTTTGGGTTGTTTAAAATGTGGACACGATCGTAAAACAAAACCATACAACTGAAAAGCTTTCTTTGTTATACGATCGATGTGTTTGTCAAGATGTAGTTTAGAATCTAAGATGACACCAAAATATTTGTTAACCGAGACTTTATCAAGTGGTGCGTCACGGAGAGTGTATGTATAACTTATCACATACTTTTTTTAGTGAAAGTTATACTTATGCACTTAGGTAAACTTAACTTAAGTTTATTAATATGACAATAAGCGGATAAACGATCCAGGTCGCTTTGTAGTAGATGACAATCATCAAGACAAGTGATTTTCTGATAAATTTTTAGATCATCTGCGTACAATAGGAAAGAGCTACTTCTAAAGCAGTGATTTATGTCATTGATGAACAGTATGAACAATAACGGACCGATTATCGAACCTTGGACCACTCCAGAAGTAACAGTAATTGGTGCAGAGGAATAACCATTGATAAATAAATAAATATTGTCGGACAAATTACACAGCGTCATCCAGCCCCAAAGTAGGCGAAGCTTCTGTTATGGGTACTAGACAACTGATAAACATACGTAAATATTTTTTTTTTTTTGTAAATACATACTTATTATACATAGAAAATACCCAGACCAAGACAAACAGACATGTTCATGCACACAAATGTTTGTACTGTGTGGGAATCGAACCACGAGCGTTGGTGTCAAAGTAGCGTAACACCGCGTTCCACCACTGCGCCACCGAGCTCGTCAAACCATTGATAACCACCCTTTGAGTTCGGTTTGTTATATAAGAGTGGGACCAGCACTGCATTATGTATAGCGAGTTGTGTAGAGTGATTTCCATTCCACATAAAACCTGTAAATAAATAAATGATTGTATTTAAAAACAAGAATAATCTGTATGTATATCTTCACGCCAAGTCCGTTGCGGGGTAGGCAGAGAGAAACGAGCGCCATAACCCGCGGTCCTTACACACTTCACTCGCTATACATACATACAAGAATAATATGTTTTTATCTCTGGCTAGATACTATTAACTTTTATTAAACAAAATATTTTTTTATGATATTTAACTTGTAGTTTTTGTACGTAAATTAAGTGTTAATATCATAAACAAATAATTATGTTTAAAAAAGGTCAATATGATGTTTCCAATTGATTTTTTTATCAATTTTTAGTCCGAAATTGGGATAAGACCAATCTCGGACTAAAAATTGAGTCAATGTGTTCGATTTTTGCGCAAATACAATTTCCCATATAAGAACGGTGCAAGCAGCTATGATCATTAGCTACTAAAGTTATGTTAGTCATTGGAGATTTACGTACGGCGATCTAACGTGTAATACTTAAGCTTTATTTACATTCATAACTAAGCCTCGTGACACCATTTACGATTAATATCAAAATCCGATTGAAGGTGCTCATTAGCCTTATTTGGGCCTTCATCGCATAGGCAAGTGTCATCGGCAAATTGATAACAAGTGACTTGCCGGTCCGGTTGCTTCGTCGAGGCAAGCGCAACCAGTTCCAGAGCAAAGTATCAAGGCCTAGGAGAAATATCAACAACCTTAAAGTTTCGGAAACTTGTCGTAAAATCTTTTTAATGAATGGCTGAAAGGAGGACAATTTATTACTTCGGAAGAAGTATCTGAAATCAACAGCTTGGATATGCTTTTTGTCGGTGCATTCAAGGAACAATCTACATAGAGCAGTGAGACAGAAAATGGATACAGCCCATTTTCTCGTGCAATCGCATAAATACCTAGACCGCCTACTGAAATTTCAGGAAACCAGGTACCTGAGGTAAAATTGGCTGTACTAAATGTGCGCCAACTCTTCACTCTACAACCTAAAGATGCACAAACATGTGCTACTTCTCCTTACTACGAGCTATTTACTAATCGCTGGTTGTACAAAATTCCTCCCGTTTCGCTCAACCCTAAGGAGATTTTGTTAAAAGTATGCGTGGCATGGCAATGCAATAAGGTCGTCCGACTTTAAAAACAAAAAGTAACTGAATCGAAACAAATTCTATATAAATGGTAGTTTTTATAAATGGGCTCATGACGTGGGACTTGTAATAAATATCAGCAAAACCAAAATCATGCACATACGCTCAAATTGTTTGTTACTCGCTGACAGATCGCTAAAAATATCACATAATCACAAATGTCTGCATAATTCTAACTCAACTCATGATTCAAGATATATCAAATTATACCAAGTAACAGAATACAAGTATTTGGGTCTCATGGTTGATGACAGGTTTAATTGGACCCAACACATTAATCGTATATGTGAAAAACTAAGAAATAAATTCGCAATATTGAAATTTAGAGTGCCGTTTCCAATTATTCTAAATTTATACAATGCTCTAGCAGAATCCATATTTTCATAGGGTATTTCTAGCTACGGAAGAACTTTTAAAACATATCCAGATAAAATTTACAATCTACAGTTGACGATCCTAAAATTAACAGTACCTAAAACATAAAGACCAAAATAAGTAGTGAAGATAATGCGATAGGCATAGTCATTAAAATATTGTAACGTACTACCAGTTCACGTTAAATTCGAAATGATAATAGCAACCGAGCAGTAATGCAACCGAACAAAAATGTAACCTAGTCGTAGTATGATTACGAGTCAAATCACCCGCGGTAACGTACATTATACCTACACTTATGACCGAAAACCCATCCAAAACTAAAATCAGATATTTACTACAGAATCAATCTATTACAGAATTGAAATTAGCAAACCAATCTTACACATTATTAAGCGTAATTGAAATTCACATGCTTATATGACACTAAATTTATTTGTTTCCTCTTCGCATATAAACTGGTTATTGCTCGCGCCCGGCGGCGCATCTATATATATTAATTTTAATATCATTGTTATCTTGCTTGACCGAATGGAATAGAAAGATGATGAAAGGAGCTATACGCGGTGCTGTGCGTTGTCGACATTTGTGTTTGTAGTTAATAGATTCAGGCGTTATTTTGCGAAAGTCAAATCTATATGCAATTTGATCTAACCTGCTTTGCGTGCTTCCGCCACCAATTAGTTCATGCGGCCTAGCGCCGGCCGGCACCCACCCACTACTGTTAGTACGTGGTACATGCCGACGCTGCCATGGCTGCTCCGGTAGTCTCTGCCTTGGCTGCTGCGGTCGTCCGTCATCTGGAACAGAATCGTGGAGAGGCGAAACACGTGTCGCAGCGACGACCAGGCCAGTCGTGGCAGCGACGGTGGTGGGGGGGCATGCGGATTCTGTTCCAGATGACGGACGACCGCAGCAGCCGAGGCAGAGACTACCGGAGCAGCCATGGCAGCGTCGGCATGTACCACGTACTAACAGTAGTGGGTGGGTGCCGGCCGGCGCTAGGCCGCATGAACTAATTGGTGGCGGAAGCACGCAAAGCAGGTTAGATCAAATTGCATATATATTTGTGTTTGTATTTAATTGTGGTTAATGTAAGATGTGAGGTAGACAAATTTTTTTACCTTGGGTTCATTAATTTTGAATTTAATAGTAAACGGTTGTCACTGATACATAAGTATCCAGACAAGCCAAGAAGCTGGTTTTTGTCATACTTTTGTAAATAAAATTGTACATGCGTTTTACTAATTTGATAATTAAAGTGATAAGAAAGAAAGGACATTTTGACTGTGCAGGAAGTAGGTCTATGAGTCTATGGTAAGATGGTATCCAAGTTGGGATCTCCCCATCGGATGCAGACTGGTCGCACAGTCTATACAACATATAACTTAATTCGTTTGTGTACGCTGTTATACAATTAAGTTAATTTGTAAGGTTGTCATTTGTCTGAGGCAAATCGTGTGATAATGTTACAGGCTCGCCTAGCGATGCAACCGGCGGCGGCGGCTTTTCTACCTACTTAAAACAGTACCTACGCCTACAACCCCCGAAATATTTGTTTGTGCATGGTGCTCTGTATAGGTGTACATGTGTGTTGTAACAAAGATCTTTTCATTTTATTTTTTTGCCATTTTTAGAACGGTTCTACGGATTAAATAATTCGAAACGTGTCCTATTAAAGCATATTATACTTCGACCAATTTATATATTTAATTTCTAGCTGCTGCCCGCGGCTCCGCCCGCGTGGAGTCAAATAACGTAGCCTATGTGTTAATCCAGATCATAATCTATCTACGTGCCAAATTTCATTCAAATCCGTTCAGCCGTTTAAGCGTGAAAGAGGAACAAACATCCATACATACAAACTTTTGCATTTATAATATTAGTAGGATTAATTAAAACATTTAAAAATCTTTCCAATCAATTCGACTGTCTTTTTGTCTCATTTTTATGATCCGATATTGATTTTTCTATCATTTCCCCTTTGATTATCGACGTTGAGAAATAAAAATTTCCAATAAAAATGTAAAACCGACTAAAGTCGTCTTCAGTAATTAAAATAATAATATAATAGGCGAAATCTTTCTTTTATAACACGCGAGGTAGGTACATAAAATCATTATATCCTGTACACCTGCTGTAGACTATGAAGAAGAGACAGCCGTCCACGCCGCTCCGTAATACTCGTAACCTCGAATCATTCATTCACGAAACTTCGAGAATGAATGATTCATTCGATCGAGTATCACGGAGCCGGTCGCGGCTCTACAGCGCCGAGTGCACGCAAACATTCCGGTAGAATAATTACTGCATTATTTTTATACCACCAAGGTGGCAACAAGCGTACGGCCTGGTGGTACGGTGGTAATCATTACCGTAGTCTATAGATAATTGCAACACCACTACCATTCGTGCGTTACCCCGTAATAAAATCGCCTTCGTGCAATTTTCAAAGAAACTCATCTATCTATAACTTCACGCCAAATCCCTTACGGGGTAGGCAGAGAGAACCGAACGCCACGCGACTCGATCCTTACATACCTCACTCGCTTCTTTCACATTCATTGCTCTTTTCATGCACGCTCGCCGGTTTCTAGGGCTCCTGACATACTCGGCTCTCTTCGACCCGCCGGAATTGGCGCTGCGTGGTGGGTGGCGGCCCCCACCGCCGCGTGCACCTGTGTTCGCACCGACGGGGGCGGATCGGTGCGCGTCGCCTCCGGGGGACGCCCTAATCCGCACATCGGTGCGTTTTCGGGCCAGAATTGCAATCTAATCGATTGGCAGGGGTCGCGAACGAGCACGCTTCTGGCACATGACCCCCTAAGGCAAAGAAACTCATGTTGTCATAATATGTTTTAACGATGTCAAATGTTGTTACTGATAACGTCTCTACATTACATTATACTAGGGTCAATTTCATGGGAACCCATTTATATCCTCCTATTTATATCCATAGTCTTACCAATCTCTCATACGAGAGGCTAGGCGGGAGGAGAGTACGGTACCTACACCGGCACTGCCATGATTGTCCCGGTCTACCTCAGACCATAAAGCTATCATTCCACTGGGAAGATCATGAATGTCGCTCCCTTTGCGCTTTGTCACAATAAACCATCTAAAGGTCTGTCTTTCATTACGGAACGGTACGCGTCGCCTCCGCCTCAGCGCACTTATTAATTTATATATTTATTTGGACGACAAAACAAATTACAATCAATGCCTAATAAATAACATAATAAGTAAGAATTATAAAATGTTGAGATCTAGATTCCAATTCTAAATATGTTGATAATTAATTACATTTTACAGCCGTTACAGCTTACTACAAGTAGATATGCATAATGTTCACAGAATGTGAGTTTTCAATTAAGCGGTACACCGAGGTCCCTTACCACTTTTTTTTTGATTCAAGAGATTGACCGTCTAATGAATACGTATGTGTTGTTGAAAACCGCTAGTCGGTGAAGGTAATTACAAAACGTTTGCCTATATTAAGAAACACGGAGTTTTCACTAACCGGAATAAACTGAGTCGCTCGCGCTTTTTATGGGGAGCTTCCGATTGTTCCCAAATAAATTTCGTACTTCTTTGATATTGGTTTTCACGAATTTTCTTCTTCTTCGTTATTCCGTTTTCCAATCGCTTAGGATCCGCGGGCTCCCCTACCTGAGCCTAAGTACATATTTGGCGAAGATACTGAATCTATACTTCTATACTATTATTATAAAGAGGAAAGATTTGTATGTATGTTATGAATAAACTCAAAAACTACTGGGCCGATTTCAAAAATTCTTTCACCATTAGAATGCTACAATATAAATGCTTAACATAGGCTATAAAATATTTTGAAAATAGTTAGGGATCCGTATGAAAACTTCGATAATGTGTGAAAAAGATACCAAAAAATCCTTATACCGCGTACGCTGCTGAAACTATTGACAATAGAGCAAAGTAATGTACTACAGTTTTATAGAGGACATCAATATCTACAAAAAAGTCCGCGATACCATATGTCTAACTATTACAGTTACGTCACAATAACTACTTTTTCATGTTAAAATATGCTAGAGTAACGCCGGTACAAACTAGGCCACATTATTCGTACCTTGGTATTAATCCTTATACAAATAAATCTTTTCGTATTCAAGACTGTTTCAATGCCTGTAGGTACTCTTCCGGCGCGGCGCACATCTATGAGACAGGTTGGGCCCGCACGGTTCATTCGCGCGCTACCGACATTGAATGTTTTGACTTTTTCATACCACATTTTTTCTGTTCCAGTTAAAAAGTTCTTTTCAGAAAAGCGTGCCTCAAATCATCACCTTTGTGGCAATCAATTGAAACTTCGATTTGAGAAATTTCGTGAGAAATTTCGATTGGCTCTATTCGAGGGCGATCGTCTCACCGAAAAATAGCTCAGTAAATGAGATAAACAAAATGATCATTAAAAAGTACCAGGTGATTTTAAATGTTACAAATCTATTAATAACGTGTGCAACATCGAAGATACAGTGCACTATCTACAAAAAAAAATTAATTCTCTCTATCCCGCCGGCTTGCCACCACACGAACTGAAATTAAAAGTAGGTACTCCCATTATGCTTGATGTGGCGTTGCCACGCGGGCGGGTCTGGGAATATTCTAAAATTATTAAATTCTTCACCAATAACCCTATAGTTCAAAATATGGTTAATGGACTGTATTTATATTAATGAAAAGGATATGGAAAATATAAGGATGGACTAACCTCTTCTGGAGATATATTCCTCCTAGTCGGCCGACTGACTCCTTGACGAGGTTCTTTCTCCTTGAGGTTTCTTCCGTCACCTTTGTTGAAATGGATGGATGGATGGGTGGATATATAAGGAGCAGGTTTAATATATATATATATATATATATATATATATATATATATATATATATATATATATATATATATATATATGAGCACATATATCTCGCGCGGCGCGGTTGCAACCAACAATTATTTGAATTGCATAAAACATGCGCATACGGCACCGTGTCTCATTGGCAACCGTCTTAAAGCGACCCCTTCCGGGTTATAAAAATGTCACCTATACGTATAACAAGCATACGGCGTAAACATTCTCCCCCCCTTAAAGGGTCACCTTTAAAAAAACGATATATTGCAGTATAATTATACTGCACCAGAGTTACTAACTCTGTAAACTGAAATGAGTATTAAACATAGAGCTAAACCTATAAATTGAAAATGGGTATATAGCACAGAGGCAACCCTATAAATTGGAATGGGTATATAGCCTAGAGCGGTAAAATAAATAAATGCATTAAAAAACAATATATACTTACATATATAGAGCTATATATATATATATATATATATATATATACAGATGCGCTGTGTGTAGCTTTGAGTTAGCTGTTTATTGTGTAGGCAAGGGACACAGACGCACCACAGGTCTGACTAATATTCCCTTGGCCGTTTTGACTGTAGCCACACGAATTACATTGTCCTTTGACGGATGCACCTTTTCAATAACACCTAAGGGCCACGAAAGAGGCGGTGAATTTTCATTTATTATAATGACCACAGTACCAACACGAATAGGTACGGAAGTATGATTCCATTTCTGCCGAGCTTGCAAGCGATGCAAATACTCAGTTCGCCAACGACGCCAAAAGCTTTGCACAAGCTTATCTAAGAGCGAATGTCTTTGTAATAAATTGTCTGCAGACGACTCTACTTCGGCCGCAGGCAATGATCGAAGTGGTAACGTATTTAAAAAATGACTCGGAGTTAGAGCTGAAGGCTCCGTGGGATCTGGGCTAAGCACAGTAAGCGGTCGTGAGTTTAACAAACATTCTATTTGTGCTAAAACTGTTATCAGTTCCTCATAGGAGAGAATCTGCTGTCCAATCACTTTGAACAAGTGTGTTTTAACGCATTTTACCATGCTCTCCCAACCCCTCCGAAATGTGGCGACGCGGGTGGTGTAAATTTAAATTGAATGCGATTTTCCGCTAACTCTTCTTCCAAACGCGGTCGATATTCCTTCGAAATGAAATCATATAAATCGCGGAGATACGAGCGTGCACCTACAAAATTTGTACCGTTATCACAGTATATATACTGGACCGGACGGATCAGTGCCGCTAAAAACGAAACGGTGCTGAGATCCGTCGCAACTTCTATATGGATAGCACGCGTAGTTAAACAGGTGAAAATGCATATATACGCCTCGCGAGATTTAACTCCACGTGCGCGAATGGGCGTATATGCTAAAGCTCCGCAAAAATCACAGCCTGTATGACTGAAAGCTTTAACCACTTGCGTGACACGTGAAGATGGTAAGTCCGCCATTAACGGATATTGCGGTCGCGGTTTTGATTTAAAACAAGTATTGCACTTATTTATTCTATAGCGTACAACACTCCGGGCAGCTAAAATCCAAAACCTCTGACGCAATAACGACATCAGAAGCTCAGGGCCAGCGTGCAAGTATTTCTTATGATAAAAATCAATCAACGACTCAACAATAGGGTCGCGGCGGGGTAATATAGCTGAAAATTTATAATTGTAACTCTCAGCGGCGTTACTGAGACGGCCGCCCACGCGGATTACTCCTTTATCGTCTATAAAAGGCCGAAGTCTTATTAAAGCAGAAGAGCATTCTCTGCCTTCTTTCAAATTGATAAAATCGCACTGAAAATGACGACTTTGTATATCGCGAATGATGAGGCTCTCCGTGAAATCTAACTCGGACGCAGTGACTGCAAGTGTCGCAGCACGCGGCAATTTTTTAATAAATCTACATACATAGACTAAGACGCGGGAGAGTTTATTCCACGATGAAACGCGGGTGGCTACTTGCTGTATGACTGAGGGTACCTCGTCTACAGTGATGGCGTGCGCTGTCACCCGTTCTTCAGGCACAGAGCTCACCATTGACTGGTCTAATTTATTTAATGGCCAAAAGGAGGGGTCTAATAGGATCCACGATGGACCTTCAAATCATAGCGGGTGATTAAGCAGCTTCCCTGGAAGGAGACCACGTGACAAACAATCTGCGGGATTGTCAGTACCTGCCACGTAGTAAAAATGCTCAGCGGGTATGTTATCTAATGTTTTAACTACACGGTTGGCTACAAATGTTTGCCAACGGTGTGGAGAGGAATTGAGCCAGCACAGAGTTACCTTTGAATCGGTAAAGGCATATATATCGCGTATAGGAAAGCGTGGGTTATAAATATCGTACACTCGTCGCATGAGTCTCGCCAGCAACTCGGCGCCACAGAGCTCTAATCTTGCGATAGACAGAGTCTTAATGGGCGCAACCTTCGATTTGGCACACACTAATGTTACGACGACCTCGTCCGCCATGGTTATGTGGGCGTAGACGACTGCACCGTACGCTCCTTCGCTCGAATCTGAAAAGCCCACCAAACGTAGTATACAACCCTCGCGAACACCCAAGTGCCGCGGAATCTTTACCTCATTAAGAAACGGGAGCTCCTTGCAAAACTTATGCCATATATCCACTATATGCCGCGGCGGAGTTTCATCCCAATCCAGCTTTAACAGCCACAGCTCCTTTATTAATAATTTTGCGTACAGGACCACGGGTACTACGAAGCCCATGTTCCAAATCTTAGCCACAGTGGCTAAGATGGCGCGTTTAGTACAGTGATCACTATGTGGAGCCACTGTAAATTGAAAACAGTCCTCAGATTTAGACCAGCTGAGACCTAAAATCTTCGGCTGCGCGGATTTGTCAAACTCGATGGGCTCTAAAGCCCTATGCGTCGCGGGGATAGCATTTGACACCGAATCTTTATTACACGCCCACTTCACTAATTCGAACTGTCCGCATTTGAACAGTGCTATTAATTGGTTAGCCGTAGAGACAGCTTGCTCGTCCGAGATGGCGCTAAAAACTACGTCATCCATATATAGATACTGAGAGGCGACTTCCTTGGCCAAGGGAAACCTATCACCTTCATCCGCGACGAGTTGTTGCACTACACAAAGCGCGTGATCGGGACTACTCTTAAGTCCAAAGCATACTCTATTAAATTCATAAATGGCGAGTTGATCTTCAGGGCTAAACCGATACAATATACGCTGGAAGCGGCGGTAGCGGGGATTCATTATAACTTGCAAGTACATTTGCTTACAATCGGCGGAAAGCGCTACATCAAATAATCTAAAATTTAAGATTATATTAAATAGATCTCCTTGAAGATACGGACCGGTATGAAGCAGATCATTCAATGAAAGACCAGACGCGGACTTATTAGTTGCGTCTAGTACGATCCGCAATTTCGTACTAGATTTATCTTTGCGAATTACGCCATGATGCGGAATAAAATAAACAGGTTGAGACGCATCCATCTCAGCAGGCGCGGGCGCGAGCGCCGGGGAAATATACCCCTTTTCTATATATTCATAGATTACTGAGTCGTATGCATTTTTCAACTCAGGCGAGAATTTGAACTTTCGTTCTAAACCAAGAAAACGATGTCGCGCAGTGTCGAAGGAGTCTCCGAGCTCATACATGTCACGACGAAACGGTAAGGATTCAATATATCTACCGCTATCTAGATCACGTTCAGTAGTTGACTGGAAGTGATGTTCACACTCAATCTCATCAGGCGAGTGAGCGGGCGGAGCGGTGCCAGGGAACTCATCAACTTGCCAAAATCGTTTAATAAGAGTATCTAGAGATGGCTGCTCCTTTTCAGCAGATAATATGCTACAGCAAGTCACAGTGGATCCTCTCTTTCGCGCGGGTGATATGGGAACAGTTCCCATTAGAACATAACCAAGCGTGGTTTGAATCGCGGGTGGCACAGCAGAATTATTCTGCACAGTGCCGGGTAACAGAAGCTGCATAAACAAAGAAGCACCGACTAAAATATCGATGCGCGCGGGTGCGAAAAAACCCTCATCAGCGAGGGGCAAGCCCTTTATGAAAGGCAAGGCGGTGACGTCGACCGGTACAGACGGCAAATTTTCGGTTATTTGGTCGACAACCAATGATGAAATATCATATTTCAAATCTATATTATAGCGGGACGCGAATTTAAAATTAACGGTACCATTTGCTCGTTTTTCGGTATCCCCAATACCGATGACCTTGACGTTATCCTCATTTGAAATCTTTAAATTTAGTCGCTCACAGCACTCAGAAGTGATAAAGTTCGTCTGAGACGCGCTGTCAAGAAGACAGC
This sequence comes from Pyralis farinalis, assembly GCA_947507595.1. NCBI lineage: Eukaryota > Metazoa > Arthropoda > Insecta > Lepidoptera > Pyralidae > Pyralis > Pyralis farinalis. The sequence goes on along the minus strand of OX382258.1, from coordinate 7,476,551 downwards.
GAACTATGTGCTCGGTACCCCTCTCATCCCAAACGATTACCTGAGCTGTCGCCAGTAGTACCGTTGTATTATTGGAACAATGCGCGCTAAGCACGTGGTTTGAGGGCGGTGCTGTATAAGTCGAACATAAGGAAACGTCAGTAGGAGACGGGTTCGCGGCGGAGGTTGCGGGAACTGTATCTATCTTTTGTTCACTAACCTGCGAGTCAAAGTGCAACATACTGTGATGCTTTTTATGACAACGTCTGCACTCAGCGTTCGAGTTACAAATTAATAGTTTGTGCTTAATACTTAAGCAATTTACGCATGCATTGCGCTCCTTCACACATTTATAGCGACTGCGCGGGTTCATAGCATTAAATGCCGAGCACTTATACAAATGCTCATGTATTATGTTTTTACACAAACACTTGGAGGCGCTAGAAATTGCAACGTAAGATTGAGGCCGAGGTGGCTCAGGCCTCTTGTGGTCAGAGCGCCCACTACGTAAAGTCGAACCTGACATTGCGCTCGAGTGTCTCGAGTATCTTTGCACAATATTTAATTGTTCTTTTAACAATGAACTGAAGCTACTAAAGGACGGAATTTTCTCCTTACGCGAATGCATCTCGAACGAGCGAACCGTTTCTGAATCTAATTTATTTAACGCGGTATGTAAGAAAATAAAATCAGCTAAATCGGAAATATTTAAATTCCTTAAAGCACTTACTGTGGTAACATATTTGTCGAGAAATAACTCGAGATTATGCGCGGACGCGGTATTAAACGACTTACATTCGAATATCTGTTTTAAATATGTAGACGCGAGAGCACGCTTATCGTCGTATTTATCTATCAAAGATTGCAGTATAATGTCATAATTATCTGCGCACGGGGTGACGTCTGCAAAGGCAGCCTGCGCCTTACTCGACAGCATTAGACAGAGGCGGGTTATCGTGTACGGTGGCCTTGAAACTTTGATAGAATAATTGAAATGAGCGAATATCGCCGTCGAAGGACATTAATTGAATCGCTGGCAGTGCAGGGCGCATGTGTGACAGCGTTGGTCCAGAGTCCAGACGCCTCTTGCTTTTATCAATATTAGATAGGACGTGTTTTACTTTCCAGTACATGTCCTCAAAGGAATCCCATGCGTGGTAGTCAGGCTGGGCATCAGCATTTGTCTGCATGTTCAATAAATTATATTCCTCTAAGATTCCACTGAACTCGGAACGCAGAGTATCTATCTATACATATAGCCGCCGAGACAAATGCATCCCTACTGGCTTCAAACTCGATATTATTTGATAAATCGTAAATTCTTTGTAAACGCTTAAATAGCGAATTGCGTTTTGCTATTATCATATCTAACTGTATATTGCGCGTGGGTTCGGACTTGGTCTTATCATTTTCTTTTTTATCTCTAGACATGATTAAAATATTATAATAAGCGCGCGGTATTAAATTAATATATTAAATACGATCAAGTTGTATAATATTATGCGAAAATACGATCAGCCAATCACACGCCGGCGCCTCCTCAGTAACAAACAAATAACAATTATGAAATTATGTAAGCGCCTCACGAGGGAGTGCTGCGTTGTTAGCGAATGATGCGCGGAGTGTCGTGCCTTAAACTACAATACACCTTGTAGCCAGTGTATGTATGTTCGCGGTGCGGTCAAATATGCACACACGAATACAAATTATAGGTTCAACAGCAGTACCTACCTTCTTAATACTCGATCAAACGAATACAAAACATTTATTAATGCAGTATTAATAGATAGTTAAGTGCGGCGCGGTATATTTAATAATAAAGTCGTCTGAAAAGTATCAATCGCGGGGTTTATAACTATACATATAAGTTGGCGACTGCTAGCTGTTATATTCGCGGAGTAATTAAACTACTTGATTAACTTCATAAGTCGTTAATAACATTGAATAACCTTGTTCGTCTCCAATGGCTAATGTATGCGGAACTTAACTCGTACATAAACGTACGTAATCATTAATTGACAGTGTACGACTACGCTTTTGGTAGAAATAACTAACTCAGAAGAATATGGAGATATCTACCATTATTATTGACAGACAGACGTCTCTGCGCGGCGCGGGAAGTATATATAGTTAATAAGTAACAATAAATTCGTCTGAGCTATCCTATCTATCCCGATGATACCAACAGATTTGCCCATGTCTTTTAAAACGTTAAAGGTATCGTTTGCCCTTATAATAAATAAATCCCAGGGACAAACTTTCTCGATCTTTGGCATCGACCCAAGAGAAGAATGCTTTTCTCATAGCCAATTATATGTTGCACTTTCTCGATTAGGATTCCTAAAAATCAATATATTTTGTTGCCATCTACGAATACCACAGCCAATATAGTATACAGCCTTAAGGTAGACATATTGGAAACTAAAAAATAAACTTTCCGATTGTAATTAGGGTTATGGATAAAAACTAATAAAAAATTAAATACCACTAAGTACCTCTTAAAGTAATTTGTCTGAAAAAAAAGCTACTTAAGAAAAACTATTTAAAAAACTCTCTAAATCATCATCTCTAAAAAATCATTTACTCTTCGTTTATCCCAAAATGTTTAAAAAATAAATGTCCACCCGTGCGAAGCCGGCCGGGGGCGGGCCGCTAGTAGCTTTATAAGTCTACTGTGGCTAATGCGGGCCGTGCCCAGGAGGAGCGGTTTCTGAATCTGGTTCTTGACCCAACTGCCAAGCGCGAGCCTCTCATGATTACGATACTATTATGCTTTTCTTTAATCTTTTTGTATAGTAGTATGTACTAGTATGTACATAATTCAGAAAACACGAATTTACTTGATTTTTACGAATTTTATACTTTTGTAGTGATTATTTATCTATTATTTTACAGCAACAATTGGAAAACTCTACCGGTCAAAAAAGCAATACGTTGAAGAATCTAAAGTGTGTCGCGAGTAAGCCATGCGACCTCACACTTCCTAGGGGCCCACTTCCTGCAATTTACAGCAGGTAAGGATTTTTATCGAATTCCTCTTGTATTAAATACCCGTACCTCGTACCCGTAGTCGAGATATATATATTTATATACATATATATCGACCGACCGCCCGTGTACTATATACATAATAGGATGTGCCGTAATGTTTAACCAATGATAATAATATAATGACTGCGTTTAAACCCACAGGCTAAACGCATAATTCACCATATATTCGCATAATGTATTGCCCTTAACAGAGAAAGGTAAGGCCTCGGACTTTAAGCCTCTCGTACTGAATCTACCTACCCATTCCATATAATCATAAGTCGATAAATGTAAGCCAATATTACACCATTTAATATTTCGATGTAAACAATTATCAGTAGACATTGCTGCGTCCAACTGCGACGTTGAGGTGCTGGAGAAATTTGAACCACGCAGTTGTTACCGATTCCACTGTTTTATTGTGAATGTGAGCCGTTACAATAGTAATTCACCTACACGTAGGTAAACACAAAATAGCCAATTGGCGTCGACCCGTAACACTTATTTAAACATACTGAAGGTGCTCCGACAGTAGTAGATGCACGAGAACTCCTCGGCTGGTCACTAGTACTCTCGCTGCTAATACAGCGACTCCTCGGGCGCTTATTGGTAACCTCAGTCAATCGCATGAACACACACTCGCAGGAAAAAAGTTACCCTCCAGGGAGGTTTCGTTTGGCTTCAGTTTTCTATGAGTTACTTCCACTGTCGGGTTGTTCATATGCACTTTACTATTATAATTACGTTTAGTTAGTTAGCTTAATTACCATTGATTCTTTTTCATTCTCCCGTACTTCGAAAAGTTCACAGTTGACACAGCGTGCCCGAGATGGTACCGCCGATCATTTAGGAGCGTTACATTTAAATCTCATTGATAAATACATGCTCCAGGGCCTTAGCAATTAATTATCCAATATCAAGCCAATGGTATCGTCTATCGAGAATAAAAAATAAATTTGAATCACAAAATAACTTAGGCATGTTACTGATGCGATATTCGGCACAAAATTTGAATAAATTCGACCATATTCTATCTGTGCTATAGTTAAAACTAGCATTATTATGTTTATGTTGCTCTTTGTTTATTTGTAAAATCTTTATTGCACTGTAAGAAAAATATAAATATTAGTGTAATTATTTGTACAATGGCGGGCTTGTCCCATCCGGGATATCTTTCTGACTGAAAGATATCCCGGATGGGACAAGAAGACCATAGAACAAAATGACAATTATTGAAGTAGATATGAGCATAAAACTGAATTAAAAATTAAAAATGACGCGGCAGCCCGCACACACACCGGCACTGGCCAGTAGCGCACTGATTTATTGTCACAACGGCGGCGGCTAGCGAACTCCGCGAACACATCTACAAATCTACTCTACATATATAACAGTCACTTACCCTCACAGCTAACGATTACAAACTTGAAAATCACTTACCAATACAACGAGGTATTAATACAATTAATCGCAAAAAATGTTAAAACACGAACGACGTGAAGTTTGCGTGTCACGAAATTCATCTGGGTCAGATTTAGCCGGCAGGTTGCGTGCCGGTACGAGAGGCGAATCCTCTATACATCCCTCATTTTGCAGTGCACTGCCACTACTAATGCAATAAGACTTAGAATTACAATTCTTTATTTTATGCTTAGTGCTCAAACAATAGAAACAGTAATTATGTAACTTAACAAAATTATACCTATCCTGCGTGGACAGATTGCGAAATGCGGTACATCTATATAGACTATCATGCGTCAAGTTACATAGGCTACACGAGAGCGGCTTATCAATCCATGTCGACTGTGTTACATTGCAAAATACTGAAGTCTGCTTAGTTGACTTTTCATTATTACTTCTTGTATATCTATTTTGCTGCGATCTTAACACGGGTGTTCTGTGTAATATCTTAACTTGCCCTCTTAAAAATGATAATAAGCTATCGAATGTAGGTATGTCTGTACTGCGTGAGTCCATTTCGAATGCGCGTGTAATGTCTGGGTCCAAACGTTTTAAAGCTAAATATAAAAATACGAAATCTGCTAACTCATCGATTTTTAACCCTTTTAAGGCGGCGACTGACGACGCTAGCTTGTCTACAAAACATTCTAAACTTTCTGCGGTAACATTAGTTAAAGTTTTGAGGTTAAAAATGTTATTTAAGTATGTGGTAGCCTGAAATCTCAAGTCCTCGTATTTGTTCACCAATGTGCTATATATAATATTGTAATTAGATGCTACCGGGGTAAGCCCCGCACAAATAAGTTTGGCTGAACCCTTAAGTTTAGATAGAAGGTAATGTAATTTTTCAGCATCAGTGAGTGAACTATTTTCATGAATAACGGACTTAAAACTTGTATAGAACAAAGGCCATGTTTCAGGGGTACCCTGAAAATCTTGAATTTCTAAAGGGGGTAATTTCAACTTTGAACTCTTAATGTTAGTGTCATAAGACTTGCATTCGCGTGGTATATTTATTTTATCTACCTTTGCTTTGATAAGACAGTATAAATCTTCAAAGGCTAACCATGCTTTGTGGGTTGGTTTGTACTTAGGATTCAACATCGATTTTAATGTATTTATCGATTCTATTGTCTCCAAATAACTATCCCTTATAGCATCTAAAGTTTTAATTTTAGATAAAAATAATTCTGTAGAAACTTCGTCTTGTATACTTTGCGACAACCTATATATATCTTGAACTCGCTCGAAATACGCCTCGCGTCTCGACAACAAATTATTTAGTTCAATTTTAGTGTTTAAATCCACTTTAATCGAACTTTCCGTCATTTTGAATAAGTATGTAGGTAGGTATGCACTTAACAATTAAGTAATTCCTACTGCGGCGTAAACTAACAACTCGACAAATTCTGGAATAATAAATTGCACTTACTATGCTATATAAAATGTAAGTTTAAATATAGCGGAATGCGAATATATAGTTTTAACAACTTTCTTGTAACTACTGGGGTATGGAAATACTTATTGGGGTAACAAAATGGCGGATGCGGAATTATAATGCGCTGACTGTTTAAAACATAGGTGACTGGCTATTAATCCGGAACGGATGGGACCAAAAATGTTGTAGCTGCGGATTGCGGTTTTGGATTATATATAATAAATCTTTTAAAGAAATGCGTATGGCTGAAGGACCTGCGGGAATGTGAAATTACGGAAAATAAAGGAATGCGAGACTAACCTTAAATTCCTCGTATTGTAATGCTGCGAGTGATGCGGAGTATCTTCTTTAGCAGTGAGAACTTCCTTATCTAGTATCTTGAATTTTCACATGTGGTTTTGCGATAATAATAAAAATAAAATATATTGTATTATTATTATTATTTTATCTATTTGTGAGTGACATGTACTCATCTGGAAAAGATTCTAGCTGAGACAGTCTAGCTAACATTATAACAGATGCCAATGCCACGAATCAAAATATTAAATTTACTTTCATACCGCCATACGCGCCCAATTTTGGTGGATTGTGGGAGGCAGTGGTGAAATCCTGCAAACACCACTTATAAATAGATAGTGCGCGCGCGCGGTCGGTACCGAGGTTAGATTGCGTCTATTCTTTGTCTCGCCTTAGGAAGGAATGTACAGAAAAGGAATGTGCGGGTGGTGGGAAATTAGAATATCTACCCTCAGTCATTTTGGCGCAAACAAGTAAGAATTTGCAATAAGACAAAATATCTTTTTTCTAATGGGTTCTATTAATAAAACATATATTTTTCCTGAGTAAAAGCCGAGAACCAAAAACCCTACGCTCCACCTCGTGGTCTTTCACCAAAGACTGGTCAACCTCCGTTCAAGCCTATACTATACTCACTATATATATATATACTCGTTTATATATATATTAACGTTACACATAATAATAGGGAGGGTTCATCAAACTACATTTGAAGTCTGTTGGTACCATATAAAGTCATTCTAATGACAAGTCTGTGGTATTCCATGTACAGCACAAAGAATTGAACTGCTACCCCAAAAATCTACGGTCAATCTTCATTGACAATTCTACGGGTATTAAAGAACGTGACCTCTTGAAAAATTACTAATCTGGCCATAAATACTGTATATCTTCACGCCAGGTCCCTCGCGGGGTAGGCAGAGAGAACCGAGCGCTATAAGACGCGGTCGTTACACACTTCACTCGCTTCTTTAACATTCATAGCTCTTTTCATGCACGCTCGCCAGTTCCTAAGGCTCCTGACATCACCTTCTGATAAAACACGACCAATTTGGTCCTGGTAGGTTGGTTAGTCTTGGTCTTCCTCGGCTCCTAAATCCTTCCACTTTCGCATTGTATATCTGTTTCGTCATTCTTTCATCCTGCATTCTTTCTACATTGGTTGGTTCGGAACCAACCGAGCATGCCTTTTCTTGTCTTAACATCGACACTCTCTTTCAGACCAACTCTCTTTCGTACGTGATCATTACGAACGCGGTCAGCAAGCCACATATTTTGCGCAGTGCTCGCATCTCAACCGCATTTATTCTACTTTCATCCTCTTTCTGCCATACTCAGCTTTCACTTCCATATGTTAGCGTTGGGATTAGCACCACGTTGTGTACAGCGAGCTGTGCCTTCTGGCTTAGATTTCGGCTACAGAAGTTTACCCAACGCTCCATTCACGCTATTCCCTGCAATCACTCGTCTCTCCACATCAGTCGTGTACCTTCCATCGCTGCTAAAAGTGCTTCCAAGATATACAAACTTATCCACTTGCTCCAACACTACATCATCAACCGTAATCCTAGTATTCGTTCTGGTTGTCTCTCTTTCAAATACCATTATCTTGGTTTTCTTCGCATTCAATTGTAAGCCTTTCTTCATACAATCATCATTCATTGTTGTAACTAGTGTTTGCAGTTCGGATGGTGATTCTGCTATTAATACCGCGTCATCTGCATAAAGCAGGCAGTTAACCTCTGAGTCACCCATATTCGATGATGATTTGCACCAGCTTTGAAAGAATTGAACTTGCTGAGAAATTTCACTTCATCGTTCAAAGTGCTTGGATTAAAAATGAATGTGCACTTACTTTATAGCTTCCACCAACATTGTCGATTTATCGTTAATTATGAGATTGCAAATTAGGTACTGTTTGCGCTTCTACTTGAAGCAGAGGCTTGATTGTTGAATTAAAACACCTGATTGTGCTATTTCTTATAATTGTATAAGATTTTCACAGTTTCATGGTACAGAGCAAAATTTGTATCTAAAGTAAAAACGTGGAAGCGGATACACACCATAGACACTTCTAGTGTTGCCACAGCAAAACCATATCGACATTTGTCTATGCCCCAACATGCCCCCGGCCTTGGAAGCACTGGCTTTCAATGTAGTTCACTGCAAACGCTGGGGCTAGTCTTCGAGGAGAGGGCAGATCTTGGCATAGGTGCGTCTCACGATTCCTGACGCTGTCTTAATATCAGCGACTCTGGCGACGCCGTCCGTTCCAGGAATGATTCTGATTATACGTCCCAGTTGCTACTTGAGAGGAGGCAAATGATCATCCTTAATGACGACGAGCATATGAGGCAGCAGTAGAGGGGCTGCCTTCCATCCTTTAGTTCTAGCTTGGAGCTCAGATACATACTCCTTTGCCCAACGGGACCAGAAATGCTGGCGGATCTGTTCCAGTCGTTGGTAGCGATTGAGGCGATGTGCAGGCGTTTCGGCGAAGTTCTCACAAGCAGGTGCAGTAAGCGGACGGCCAACCAGGAAGTGAGCTGGAGTTAGCGGGGCAAGATCGTTCGGATCCGCGGACATAGGCCTTAAAGGACGGGAGTTCAGGACAGCCTCAATTTGTGTTAACACCGTGCTGAATTCCTCGTAGGTTAAATTTGCGTTCCCTATGACACGTCGTAAGTGGTGTTTGCAGGATTTCACCACTGCCTCCCACAATCCACCAAAATTGGGCGCGTATGGCGGTATGAAAGTAAATTTAATATTTTGATTCGTGGCATTGGCATCTGTTATAATGTTAGCTAGACTGTCTCAGCTAGAATCTTTTCCAGATGAGTACATGTCACTCACAAATAATAGACCCATACATAGTCAATAAGCATAATTTATCTAAATTAAATTTGTTTATTGATGAAAATAAAATCATTCGTGTTGGTGGTCGCATCGTAAATTCTCCCGACTTCACTTTCGATAAAAAAGCATATAACCCGATTCCCATCGGCTTCCCTTCCGAAAAATCTAATCTATGGGCCAACGACATTTTTAGTTTGTTATATTATTCACTCACTTTTAATAGTTTGAATTGACTAAACGCCTTAAAAAAATTAAATAGCAATTGTCAAATTGCAAGCCGAAAAATACCGGGTTACTTCTTCATACTACATACAATATCTCATACAGAGCATCTATTCCTTTCGTTTCTATGAACTGACTCCTATTACTGCTACTCATTCCGTCTCGTTTTAGCACGCGAAAACAATACGCGAAATAACTCGGAGAATAGCGGCTTGTGTCAGAGTATATAAGAAATAGCACAATCAGGTGTTTTAATTCAACAATCAAGCCTCTGCTTCAAGTAGAAGCGCAAACATACGTCGTGTGGACCTTCGTTGCCGCATTATACAAAATACGACGCAGCAATCTATGGACGCAACGTGGGCGAACCCATCGCAAGCGTGTTCCAGCCTATGAAACGCATGCAGAGGCTCAAGTGACGCCAGGATTATGGTTAAGACGTTGGAGTGACTGCAGCAGGCCAACATAATACCAAAACGCGCATTTTGGTACGGTCAGCCATCCTCCCTAACCTTATCCCGTTCATTTGTATTGTGTAACACCGTGCTTTATTAACGTTATAGTGCTTGTGCTTGGCTTTGGAGTCAGCTTTGTGTCGCAGCTAGCATCCGCTGACCTCACAGATCAGGAGTAACCGTGAGTACATTCACAACCCACCAAAATGAGCGTTGAAGAAACCTCTAAGACCCGTGACAAATCTCCTTATAGGCTACTGCCTTCTAACGAAAAAGATATTGAATTATTAAAAGATTTAATTAAAACGCGATGTATTATAAAGGCAGACTAATTAAACTATCTAACTATGTTAATTATGTTGCTAGTGAACAATTAACTAATCAAAAACGCATCGATTTAAGGCTACGTATACAAGGTGCTACCAGCTTGTTTACAGAATTTAGCGATCTTCAAACAAAAATCGTGAAAACCGTACGCGAATGTGACTTAGACGCACAGTTAACACAACGAGAATTGTTTGAAGACAGCTATTACGGTTTGCTGGCTCAGGCTGAGTGTGTGCTTAATTCCTCTGAGGTTACTCACAGTTCTAATATGTGTAACAATAGGTTACAATCGATAAAATTGCCAGTCATATCCCTACCTGTATTAAACAGCGAATTCGGCCAGTGGATCGAATATCGTGATGTTTATCTATCTCTTGTACATAATTCCAAGGATATAAGTGACATACAAAAATTTCACTATTTAAAATCATCACTCAAAGGTAGTGCAGAGTTAGTTATTGATTCCCTGGAGTTTTCGGCTAGTAACTATACTGTGGCATGGGAACTACTTCTCAATAGATATAACAATAGCAGTCTATTGATACATAATCACGTCAAGGCCTTATTTACTATTCAAAAACTGACTAAAGAATCACCACACCTTCTCAGACGGCTTATTGACATCATATTAAAAAATCTACGCGCTTTAAAAATCTTAGGCGAGCCGACTGAGCACTCGGATACGTTGATTGTTTATATTGTCACATCAAAGCTAGATGAAATAACAGAACGCGACTGGGAGCAGCATAAGTGCATTATACGTAAAAATCGTGATTTGAAATCATCTCTAAAGGTGGACGATATTCTCGGGTTCCTAAGAGACCGGGCCGACATGCTGGAAACGTTGCTAGTTTCGCACAGTAAGGTTAACTATGATGTTAAAAATACGGCGACAGCTCATAACCCGCGTACTTCACATAACACGTCACATAATAAAATCCATTGCAATGTTTTTACCAATAAGCCGGAGCAGAGTCGTCCACGTAAAAATCCTCCAGGATTAGGCACTGTTTTAGGCACCTAACTCTAAGATATAGGGCGGATGCGGTCCCATATGTCACCGTATTCAGCCGGTAAATACCTAATGGCTCAGCTGGATCGTCCCGCCAGAGGATCAACTGCAGGTCGCGTTGGGACTCATCTAATAAGCACTGCCTGTACATCTTTTCGATGTCGAGTAAATCGCTCTGCAGAGGAGGGCCTACACGCTGGATATCGTTTAGTGATACCCCTGTGCTCGTGATTGCGCTGGCGTCGAACACAACCCGAAGAGCGGTCGTAATGCTATGCTCTTAAATACACCGTGGTGCGGCAAAAAGTAGTGTGGTGTTCCGTACGAGTTAACCTTCAACATATGACTTAGACGTATATATTCATGTATAAAATCGGTATATCGTTTTTTGTAACTCGGGCTACGGTGTAGACGGTTCTCTAGTGCTATAAAGCGACGTTCAGCTTGGGAGAGTGATTCACCGAGGGTGTCTGGCGAGTCCTTGAGTGACAAGCGTACACAAATCCTTCCTTCACTATTGCGCGTAGTAGTGTTAACGAAATGGTCCTCACAAGTACGCTCCTCGTCAGTGTACATGACCCCTGCCTTCGGCAATTCTTCAAGTTCCCAAAACTGTCGCAACTGCGTGTCAATAGAACGAGTGAAGTTACATTGGATAGGCTTATTATTATTATGCGTGTGATTGCGGTCCTGAGGTCCTGATACTATAAAACCTAATTTTGTGTTTTGTAAAAAGGGCCCATTGGGCAGCTTCATTTTACCTTCACACAATAAATCCCAAAATATATCTGCACCAATTAAAATATAAATATTTTGAGACTCGTAAAACCTCGGATCAGCGAGCTGTGTACATTGTCAGGAATCATAGGCTCCGCGCCTTGTTTATATTCAACCGCTGGTATCGTGGAAGTAATATATGGCAATACAAAACATCGTATTTGGGTAGCGGGCAGCATTTGGTGAGTGGACTTTTTATACTCCGGCTTCCCTTCTGAAAATATCCACCCTTCGCCACTGCTCCAAAGCCAAGCACAAGCACTATAACGTTAATAAAGCATGGTGTTACACAATACAAATGAACGGGATAAGGTTAGGGAGGATGGCTGACCGTACCGAAATGCGCGTTTTGGTATTATGTTGGCCTGCTGCAGTCACTCCAACGTCTTAACCATAATCCTGGCGTCACTTGAGCCTCTGCATGCGTTTCATAGGCTGGAACACGCTTGCGATGGGTTCGCCCACGTTGCGTCCATAGATTGCTGCGTCGTATTTTGTATAATGCGGCAACGAAGGTCCACACGACGTATGTTTGCGCTTCTACTTGAAGCAGAGGCTTGATTGTTGAATTAAAACACCTGATTGTGCTATTTCTTATATAATTGTATAAGATTTTCACCGTTACATGGTACAGAGCAAAAGTAGTATCTAAAGTAAAAACGGATACACACCATAGTGTTGCACTTCTAGTGTTGCCACAGCAAAACCATATCGACCTTTGTCTATGCCCCAACAGGTACTTTTCAACCTGATTCAATGAATTAGTATAATCAATGGGCTCTCATATCAATATCAATTATACATATTTTACGTTGGACAGCACACAAGAGTAAATCAAACAACCTACGTCCGGGATGCCTTCAGGTTCTTGAGCAGTCTGTTCCGGAAAACAAGGTCCTTTGCAACCGCAAGCGCAACCGCAGAGCTATCGGTCACTTATGTTAGCATAATTGGCTTTATGTGTAAATTAACACGAGTAAATAAAAATATTTATTTTTAGCGAAGCCTTCATGTGTGAACCTCTGGACCAGTGGAACAATCCACTGTGCTGGATATATGCAACACTCCAAGTTATTGAAGGAATGTTCAACATCCAGTTCGGAGAGCTTGGAAAAAATACGAAATTAAGTATGACGGTAAGATATCTATTTATTTATTTACAAATGTAATTGCTTTTATTTGTATATACCACTAAGGTGGCCAACAAGCTTACTGCCTGCCTGATGGTAAGCAGTTACCGTAGCCCATGGACATTTGCAACACGAGGGGTGTTACTCTTGCGTTGCCGACCCTGTAAGAACCTCTTCACGCCTTTCTTGAAGAATCCCATACTGTAGTCCCTTGGGAAAACCTCGGCAGGGAGCTCATTCCACAACTTTATAGTTCTCGGTAGAAAGCTTCTCAGGAACCGCACAGTACGCGACCATTGCGGTTCGTGTGTATGAGGGTGAACTCCCAAACGTCGGCGAGCAGTGCGATTGCAAACGAGGCTGTTGGCATGATATCGAACAACTCCTCAGAACACAACCCATTGTACAATCGGTAGAACACGCAAAGGGATGCGAAATCTCTCCTTAAACTCAAGGGCTCAATACCGTGTGTGAGTTTAGGATCATCGACGATTCTCACAGCTCGTCTTTGCACCGAGTCACAAGGTCCTAGCTGGTAACCAGGTGCCTCCGCCCAGAGATGACTACAGTACTCCATATGCGGTCTGACTTGGGACTTATATAATATAAGCCTTTGCCCCGCGCTGAAGTACTGTTTAGCTCTGTTGTACACACCAAGTTTCTTTGACGCCAGCTTGACCTTTTCTTCCAAGTGGCTTCGCTATTGAACTTCGCTGGAGATCCCAATACTCTTGGCTATGGTTAGTAGCGTGATCTGGAATTGGGGGACCACAGCAAATGATGTTTGTTTTAGCGGTGAACGCGCAGATTTGTGTCTGGGTAGGGTTGAATTTGTACCACGTTCAACCGCCGCCAGTCGGAAACCCTACTCAAAGCACACTCTATTTCAGACACAAGTCTAACGCGGCTTTCCTCCACAAGTGAACTAGGGGTACTACCACGGCCTGTGTAATAAGCGTCCCTAGTGCTATCGTCCGCATAACAATGAATGCTGTCAATTGACAACATGTCATTGATATGCAGCAGAAACAGCGTTGGCGACAATACAGAGCCCTGTGGGACGCCAGCATTCAAAGTCGAGTTAGAGGCAAAGAGATTACCCACTAAATCGGCTTTCTGCTTAGCACTGTAGGCCAGACGGTGTAGTGGGCATTAAAATCTCCCAAAATCACTAACTCCGCGGAGGGATACTGCTCGATAACTTTGTCAGTTGCCATTTGCAGGTGCTCAAATAAACGGGCTGTATCTGTATCACCGCTATAGGACCTGTAAAGGCAAAGGCACGTGTAGATTCGGGTGTAGCCGCCATGATCCACACGCACCCATATTAATGACAGGTCCTTGTCTTCCAGGCTACGAAGACGACACAAATATCCTCCCGAACGTACATACATACCCCGGCACGACGTACAAATAGGTGTTCAAGTTTGTACCCGGGGTAACATAAGTAAGATGTGTCGGCCGGTGAGGATATTTGTGTCTCCGTAAGGAAATGAAGGGTCGGCCGAGCGGTCTCGAGGTGATAGTGAACCACATTAATATTGGAGTATAGTCCCCTGATGTAGCAAAAATCCACATTTATTGTGGAAGGGGTAGCCGCTGTAATATTTCTTTTCCTATTTCTTTTCGGTGCCATTTATGTTGTGTAGAGGTTCAAAAGATTTAGCTGCGGTCTTCTGTAAGGTGGAGGTGCTTCCCCAGACGGATACATAGAGCAAGAGATCTTGCCATGCTCCGCCGCTACAGAATGTCTGACTGGACGGAGCACGGCACGACCCCTTGCTGGGTCCAACCTCTCTTTAAAAGTATGTTTAATTGCTTACCCTTCAGCACATCTAAATTTTAATATAATATAATCATCGTATATATTACTAATTGATACTAGTCTATAAACGCTTGCAATACAGGAAGCATCGCTCGAACAATACCACCTCTGTTGCTAACATCGCAACTCCTTATGATCTAACTGGTTATCTCATCCACTCACAATTTTGTATACATCTTGAAAAATAAATTACAAAAAAAGTGATAAATACAAATAAGTATATAAATATGAAAACAAAAATGGATTCTAACGACGGACCGTCGGATATTATGTCGGTTCATTATCCACTGGGCTATCATCGCTCACCAAGATTTGGTTGGTTGTTCGTACTTTATTCGCTGCCACACCGTTCATCCGATAGCGATGAAACTTTGTCAACTTATTATTACCAGTTACGCGAAGCTTTATCATTTCATCAGCTCAGTCCCTATGGAGTACCACGCGAAGATTATACGATAAAAAACAATAAGAAAAATATAAACACCAAAACTACTCGTACATAAAGTAAAATACCTACTATCAATATAAAATAGGTACATACGAGTATATTATAATTTATGTCGATGCTTTTCTGATAATTGGGAGCAATCGCTATTTATTTTCCAGGATGTGGATGGAGCCAATCGTATTATATCCGGAACTATAAGAAATGAATGTGATATATTCCCGGACGATAATTAGAGTTCTCGTTGTTTTACTTTTAACTTCGCAACCCTATTGCTTTCTGCTATAGAACTTCTAGCTAGGTTCTCGCTTATGAGGATGCGGTGAGGTCAATTATCGCCTTCTACATGTAGAAGACTTCAAATTATGTGAAAGTAGTTAACGAAATTTGGTGATACTTCCAAACTTAGTAAGAATATAGTAGTAACATTAATACTGAATGTTTTAAAATACTACTAATACACTAGGTGTTAAAATATGTATAGATAGATTAATATGTGAGGTCATCCGAAACCATCGATAGATCGAACGATCGGATCGATCCACTACAATTTAATTATATTAACATCACATCTCAAAAACTTCTTGGTGTTTATGTGCTGAGTTAGACTATGCATTCTATCTGTGGGTTTAGGTACGTGACTGTGTAGACACAGAATTTTTTTCGCTCGATTTTGCTACAGGACGATACATTTTAACATTGGGTGTATTTTGATGTAACTTAGCTCCAAATAAATTCACCAGACGTTTTTTGGTTGTTTAAAACAGGTTGTTAATTATTTAATTATGCAATAAACCTACAAGCCAAAATTTGATGTGAAGCTGTTTCCGTGACATAGGGACTTTTGCAATATAAAAGTACGGTACGCTAACTGCTAATGTGGTACCTGCCTGGAGCTTCCTGGCGACGTCATTCATTTGCAATATTGCATGGAGTACAATAACCCTCCAGGCTGCGGTCCTACGTAGAGTTAGACTTCATGTCCAATTCCACCTGTCATCAACTCCGCTCTACTTTGTCGGAAAGAATAGGCATTGGCTGATTGGCCGGATGTGCATTATGAGCAATTCAATGAATAACTTTCTGTAACCTTTTATTTTACAGCACCTAAAGGAAATAATATCAGAATATGGAAACTATAAACTGAAAGGTAAATGCTCACACGAAAATGCGGAACACTTTCTGGACTACTTGGTGAAGAAGAATATTACAATATTAACAGAGGAATGTTACCCTTCATCAGGTGTCAAACAATGCACACGCAGTGTGGGCGTAGCTTGTTTCCAGCGATTTAGGTAAGTGTACCTACTTTCCCCAACGTTACAACTACTAGTTTTGACAGCTAATGTTCGTGGTGTGCGCTTTTAACAAAATGCCTAAGTATAATGTCTGTAATTCATTTTGGTTACAAACTAAACACGCGCGACATACTAACAGGCTGGCAACATAACGCTTCGGTAGAGCTTTTCCGTTCAAGTACGAAATCTTTTGGTAGCAATATTATCACGAAGTATATAAACAAATACGTATATATATTACCATATATTATATACCACACAATAAAAAACTTGTGATTCTTAATTAATATGTCTATTCCCATCGGTATAGCCAAGAGTAGAACACGCTTGACGCTGGAACTCCGATGGTGAAGCTTATTACGTACGACATAAGAATAGCACGAAGGACAAAGTGTTAGTCTTGACACGCGTTTGACTGTACCAACATCTTCATCAAAAATAATATTAGATATAGAAGACTTATTGATCAAAGGAGGGGTCGACTGTATCGTAATAAATTGTCACGAACCACTAAAATGCGTGGAAGGGCCGACAGAAACCCTCCGATACTGAAGAATGGGGTAGCGCTCCATCTGCTGCCTTTGTCCTGTCACTGGACATCTAAACCTACACCAAAGCCAATTTGTTTGTTAACCGACGTTAAAAATGGAGGAGATTCTCAATTCGGCTCAAATTTGTTATCTAGTTTATATCTTCGTCAATTATGAATGGATTTTCTTGATTAATTTTAGTGAAAATTTGATGTAGATACGACGAAGATGTAATGATAAACTAAAAAGTTCTGAAATAATACTTTCAGAATAAAGAAGTTGAATCAAGTTCATTGTAGTAACGCCTATTAACGAAGTTGCATGCAGGTTTCAGTGAAGTCAACTCCACTTTTTATTACCTTTGTTCAAGACCACTCGCAGTTACTAGGTAGATAATGTTCACTATAAACCAGTTGAGAATGCGCAAGCTTGCATTGCCAGAGGAACACCTGGCTCGTCAATTATATAACAATTCAATTTTATTTTTAATTATAAAAACAATATTTAAAAAAACCGGCCAAGTGCGAGTTGGACTCGCGCAAGAAGGGTTCCGTATCATTATCTATAAAAACTTGTTGTATGGGAGCCCCCCTTAAATATTTGTTTTATTTTAATTTAATTATTTATTTTTAAATTGAATATATAACTAAATATTCTGTGAATATTTCAAGCGTCTACCTGTTGCCGTTATCAATATCGAGCAAAAAATCACGTTTGTTGTATGGAAGCCTCCTTAAATATTTATTTTATTTTTATATTATATAATTTATAAATTTATAATTATGTTTTTTAGCATTTGTTGTTATAGCGGCAACAGAAATACATCATCTGTGAAAATTTCAACTGTCTAACTATCACGGTTCATGAGATACCTACAGCCTGGTGACAGACGGACGGACAGCGGAGTCTCAGTAATAGGGTCCGTTTTACCCTTTGGGTACGGAACCCTAACAACTATTTGTTCAATAAATTTCTTTAGAAATTGCGTTGGAAAATATCGTAAACAAAGAAAATCACGTGTCAGGTGAAAGTACGATTTGTTGAAAAATCTCCTTAGACTTACGGTTAAGTCGATATGTCGGCCATTGTTATTGTTATTTCGATTACCAAATAATAATGCAATTATATAATACCTCACTGAAGTACCTCATCCTGCTGGACAATTTTACCGTGGTTAACAATGGTGATCAAATATGTTAATGTAACCGACAGCAAATAGTCCTACTAATATTATAAATACGAAAGTTTGTATGTATGGATGGATGTTTGTTGCTCTTTCACGCTTAAGCGGCTGAACGGATTTGAATGAAATTTGGCACGTAGATAGATTATGATCTGGATTAACACATAGGCTACGTTATTTGACTCCTCGCGGGTGGAGCCGCGGGCAGCAGCTAGTTAAGAAAAATGTGTCAAGTTATAGGTTTCCGTCCAGTCCAGTCGTTGGACTGACGTTATACAAAACAGTCTGAATAATTCTTATTGAAAACCTAAATATCCTTTGTGAAATTGCAGACCATGTCGCCGATGTATATTTTTTATACAGGTAGTGATATGAAGTAATTGTACTAAAAACCAGTTGAGAATGCGCAAGCTTGCATTGCCAGAGGAACACCTGGCTCGTCAATTATATAACAATTCAATTTTTTTTTAAATTTGTTGGCCATTTTGACCATGTTCCATAAGAGATAGGAACGGTGTTCCTGAACATTCCTATTCTACTTTTTTTGTGCTGAATCCGAATCCGAAGTTAAAATTCGAATATTCGAAAAAAAGCTACAGACAAACATATAGATTTCCTGAACATTCCTATTATACTTTTTTATGCTGAATCCGAATCTGAAGTTAAAATTCGAATATTCGAAAAAAAGCGACAGACAAACATATAGATTTCATGTAAGAACGGTGCTCCTGAAATTATTTTGTAACAAAGCCAATTTATTTTAATTTTTCAGGTGTTCGTCGCCGGAAGAAATGTCACGCTTATTACATTTTCACGGACCATTTTTGATTCATGTTAACGCTTGCAACGAGATAAAACACTATCGTGGAGGTATAAGCAAGGGTTGCAAGTAAGTAAAGTCGCGGTTCCAATATTACAATAGCTCATAAAAATGTTCATAGATATTCATATTTATTTCTATGTAGCGAACGATTAGATTTGGATTTGATTCGATAGTAGGAAGAGGCCAAGTTGTTCGCGTATATCTACTGCATGGATCGAAATGAAAGCTGTCGCAATAAGTATTTAAGTTAGACAAAAAATATCAGTAGTCAAATAACTTCAAAGAATCATTTGGAATCGTCGCACTCGCACAAATGCTCGCCACCGCGATTCTAAACGAGAAAAAGTCAGGCATTTAATAATAAATGCAGCGGTTGGGCGCCGCGGCGCCGGTCGGGCCAGTTCCCATGTTCCCAACTAGTCGGTGGCGGAAACACACAAATTGCCTGTAAATTTGACTTTCGCTAAATAACGCCCGTACCTATTATGAAGTTAAAGTTTACGCAGCCGGCCCATCGGAACGATTGGACAAGCTAAAGTACTGTGTAGCTCGTCAACTTAGAAAGCTAAATTGAAAAGCTCAGTTAAGAGCCTTATGTAATGTAGGGTGTAGACAATCTTGTAAACCTCTTTTCAAAAAATTAGGAATACTACCCTTACCATGTTTATATATTTTGGAGGCTTGCATGTTTGTTAAACAACATCTGGAATTATATGTTACCTGTGCACAAATAAAGGAGCATGTGCGTTCAAATAGAAAAAATAGAATTGTTATGCCAAAAAGTAATCTTCGACTTTTCCAAAAAAATGTGTCTTACATGGCGCCAAAACTATTCAATAAATTGCCATCTAAATTCGTGGAGTTGCCTGTGAACAAATTTAAAAAACAACTGGAGGAATGGCTTCTCCAAAATTCCTTTTATTGTATAAATGACTATTTAAATTATAGATTTTAAGTTGACCTGTATTATTATCATATCTATTGACGGTGTAACTTAACCTGGCATCAAAAATATGTAATTGCAATAAACTGAATATTTTTTTTTTTATTTAAATTAATGTTGACTTTTATGAATAACTGTATTAACTGACATGTAAATCTCGTAACTAAATGTATCCAAATATTTTGCATGCCTACATTTTTAAGGCAATATACAGTTGCCAAACAATATTCATCCTTGGCCTTATATTTAAAAAGTAAAAATGACTGTATATGTGCAAATAAACAATTTCAATTTCAACAATTTGATATGATTTTTTGATTGAAGTTTTTCTGAAAGTGGCTTCAGCATTATTGATATTGGACCTAAAAATACAGGGTTGCCTTCATGCTTTTATATAAATATCTGTGCAAGCTAAAGTGAGACGAGGCGGTACTTCTCTCAGCTTAGTGATCCGGCCCAAATATTAATAAAAGGTTCCTATGCCAAGAAATATATTTAGTGTATACGAACGTATAATGCAAATCACAGAGTAATGAATTAAGTTTTTGTCTCATTTTCTACAAGGCCCGAACACACAAGTATTGACTGAGAGACCCGATCGCACGCAGATAATACACAAACTTGACAAATAGTAGTAGGTATTTTTGCAAATCAAAAGTAAGAAATATTTACATAATTCCGGGGACAGAAATAGTTTGAAAATAATGTACTTAGAATGCAACGAACACTTGGACTTGTCGGCGGTTCTCCGAAGATATCGTAATATTCACGTTCATATTTCTTCCGGAATTAGAATTGTTCAGTACCTAGTTCGGATATGATACTCTGTATTTGATCTAAAATCAGATTAAAATCACAAAACAAATTTTGCGAACCTAGCATACGTCACTTTTATTCCGAGCGCTGTTGAACGACTAACATTGAATCTTCGAGTGAACTAACATACTTTGTGAGAACGGTTAACCGACTCTTTATTCGTTTTTTCTTAAGGTTCCAACTTACTATCTGCAAAAGTCATTTTAAGGTGTAAGAAAATGGCACTCACAATTTAACCACGTGGTGATAGAGAACGCGTATCGCAGGCGACCGAACCGAACTCACTAAAACTCTAGAAGTGTACAATAATCACTCAAGAGAATAGAAATGGGCAGGGATAACTTGGTTTGGATCACCTCACCGAAGCACTACAATAGGAAGAATCGTTTATCTCCTTTCTGCGATTCTCATGAGATTTTGTTTTAGTTCGCGAGTCTGGTCTATCCGGTCTCGTAGGTCCAATTTATGTTGGTGCGTCCACCTCGACGATTAGAACTAAGGACGATTAGGTGTCGGAGAAATGGACTTGTCGTCCATTCTACTGTTTTTTTTATATATATATATATATATGGCAATAGTGTTGATACTTTATGCCAGTGTCAAAGTCTTCAGTTTAAAACCATTTGAAAATTTTCATTCTATATTCCAGCTTTAGAAACTGTGCTGCAAAAATACTTGGGAAGGGTACCTAGACCCAATCAACCCAATTTAAATACCACCCGTAAAACGATAGTGATTTTTACAAGGTTTTCTTGATGAACTTATTCACGTCTTCCAAAAAGTGCATAAACGTGTTATATTTGAGTTTTTTCATTACTGTATAATTTTATTAGCACTTATGCTACAAAATACTATCGAAATTGTCACACAAAACTAATTTTATACTGAATTGTAAAAATTTCAAGTAAAACAACAATGTCACTCGTCAAAAGCGCGGGAAGAAGTCCAATATTCTACTGTTATAGTACTCGTACCTACGAATGTGAGACCTTTTAATGGTGCTATTACGGGAATGATGAACCGTAGTGATTACGAGGTGCAAGTTAAGCGTACAAATACAGACTACAGGCACTTTCTTCCACTTCGAAGCATAATATATTTTTTATTGTGAGTAGGTAAGTATTTGTTTTTATTTTGCTAGTTGGCACATATATTTGTTATAGTCCTTGTACAACTTCGTTCCACATTCATTAGGGTTGGAAGAAATCTCTTGAAGAGATAAGCTCACTTTTGTACACTGTATTTGTCACTGATTATTATGTACTATTTGTGTGTGCAACAAAGAATATTAATAATTCCATTTCCTAGTTCATTAAGGTTGGTGAGCCCCGTTTCCTATGCATAGGGATTTGGCGAAGATACATAGACGATTTTTTTGACGAGTTCGGTGGTTCAGTCGTGAATGACGCGACATTGACACCAACGCTCGTGGATTCGATCCCCACACAAGATAAACGTTTGTGTGCATGAACATGTCTGTTTGTCTTGTTCTGGATGTTTTAAGAGAGGTAGGGCGCATTAAAGCAGCCGGTCTGAGGAAGTACCTCCACCTCACGGAAAACCGCAGCCAAATAACAACTGCCTAGAGGGTTGTTGTGTTTCTGCGCGTGAGTGAGGTCACCAGTAAGCTCCTAAGGAGTTGCTGTGTAAGCAACAGGGGAGGTATCGCGCGAGTGATGCTTAGTATATTACAAGTGTTAACAGTAAGTGTTTACAATAACCGCTTTACATCAGGTGGGCCGTATGCTTGCATGCCTTCCGACGTAGCATAAACAAAAAAAACAGACTGCAGACATCTGGGAGCTGGAGGGAAAACCAGACCTTTCTCAGGTTTTAGGTCACACGTCTTTAAATACGAGTATAACTTCTAGGTCATGCAATATAATCGTCACTCATTCCTATTGCTAACAAATTTATGTAAATTACGTACTTACCAAATACTCGTAGCATTTTGCATTCCTTGTTCACAGAGTGTGCAATGAATCCAGTGTCCTGAATCAGAAGCATTGCGGCTGTTCTCGCACTCCATCGGATTCAAAACCTAAAATCCCGATTGAGAAATACTGTGAAAATCAGGTCTGCAGGTTAGACCCTTTACATTCAGTTAATTTTGTTAGCACAGCACTCTTGCTTTGCTAATATTACCATCGCATATTATCCGTCAATATCACATCCATAATATCAATCCATAATATTATGACATCTGTGCTTCCATATACATGTTTACACAACTCCAAATTTAAAAATAAAATTTCACTGTAAAAGTTCGATCTTAGGTATGTTTAATTAAAGAACGGCACACTGTTGATATCGTTGATGTATGTATTTAACGAAAGCATTTTAAATGATTTCCAAATGAACAAAGATTCATAATATTGAGTTCTACTTTAAAATGTATTTTCATTCTATGTCATCACTCACTCGTGTGTGAAAGGAGAGAATAGGTAGAACCACACGAGAGAACGTGTTGTGCTTCGACCCCTCAGTTTTTTTTTTTTTTGTAATGGCCTCACCATTGCATGGCAGGAACTCTTGCTCTAAATATCCGCGGGCAAGCGTCGACTTGTTACGGAAGATCGCAGCTAAAAAACAACCCCGGCTAGTTAGTTGCAATGCGTGTGTAAGATCACTAGTTCATTCTGAAGTCATTGTACGTATAATGGAGAGACCAGTGGCTATCGAACGGCCACGACCAGTGTGCGCGGAGTAGTCCCGACTCCCGACTGCTGCGGCAGGACGAAGTGAGGGCCCGCCCGCCGTCCCAGCGAATCGTATAACCTGCACTGTACAATTGTAGAGGATACCGTCCTATGGTTTTTTACTCCGTCAGCTGAGCGACTTCTATATTTTTTAACAAAAAATTCCATTGATTTGCCATTTGTCGGTGCGGTTTTTCTGTGAGATGGAGGTACTTCCTAGACGGGCTTTGCTTTGATGCGCCCTACCTCTCTTAAAAACACTCAGTAACCTCCCTTCTCACCAAGGTGATAGATTATGTCATAAACACATGACTCCTGACATACCTAGAGAATCATAACTTGATCAGCTACCGTCAATACGACTTTCAGCCTGCTTCTTTCATAACCGCACCGCTATAAAAAAAATGGATGCATATTCTCTAGTCGCATCTATTCATTTTAAAAAATATTTAAAGTGATATATTTTTCGGCGAAACGCGAACCAAATTTTGTTGAACCACGCGCGATCGACTACTATTCATAACACCGACATTCACCGTGCGCGCGACGACTGCAACGATGCCGTCACCAGCTGGCGACGTCATCGAGCACGGCGGTCGAAGGGCTAGCGATGGCTACCTTAATACTTCGATTAGAAACGACGGATTCGATTATATTCCAGACCAAAAGAAACAGAGTCCGGTTATTTTATAGTATTATCATCATCTCAACCTGTATTCGTCCACTGCTGAACATAGGCCTGCCCTCTAGAGTGCCACTCGTCTCGATCCTGTGCCACTTGCATTCATCGATCCCTACAACCTCTCTAGTCGGGGGTCGTCTCACACTGCAAGTGCCAGCACGGGGACGACATTCGAGAAACCTTTTTTCCACAGCGGTTGTTGGTTCTACGAACTATGTGGCCGGCACACTGCCACTACAGCTTCCTTATCCTGTAGGCATCTCGTTAATGATAATACTTGCACTTATACAGACTCCACTTCACAATTTCATTTAATAATTATTTTTATTTTTACCGACCGGTTTCGCCTTTACGGCATTTTCCTGTAGACTATGTCGGTTATCTTAGTTCTACTGCGGCTATCCTCATTATCTATCATGTAAAGAAACCCCGAGCATAGCTGTTTCTATAGCACGCTGAGCAACCTGGAGCTTCCCCATACGGCCCGCAGTGAAGGGCCACGTCTCGGTTCTGTATGTCATCACCGACACATCACTGATGTGTCGAAGTTCCCCGAACGCTGCCCAGCCAAGTTGAATCCGTCTGTTGACCTCTCGGTCGAAGTTATACTTACCTAACTGGATAACTTAGCTTAGTGACCGTGACCGGCATAGGTTGACCATGTTCATCTTGAGATCTACCTGGTTGGAAACATTATTAAGGTCATTGAGCATAGCGCTATGATCGTCCAGCTATATTTAGGTAGAATGCATTATGTAGATCAATGTTAGATCAAATTTAATATGTTGTTCGTTTTATAATAATAACACCTATTTTAATTTTTCAGTGAACCTATCTTAAATCACGTAGCCATCCCTATTGGCTACAACTTGGCAGCACAGACACCTTATTTCACCGTGCGTAATACATGGGGAAAAAACTATGGAGTCGGCGGCAACATATTAATTCAGATAAATAACAACATAGATCTTGGTACCAATATCATTGCCATACAGACCTACGAGTCTGGACAACACTAAAAACAGTGGAATATTAGACTTACATTTGATGTATTATTGGACATTCCGGCAGCACCTCTGCCGCCATAAAAGTTACGGGTACCATACCGCGCTATAGGCTAACTACACGTTCTATGTTCGTGTGTTAATTTTCATTAATTTCATGAGATGTATCACGGTAATAATTTCTTTATTAGTTACGCTAAGTCGCTGATGGTTGCATCGAAATATAGCAATGTAAATGTCTAGCACCTACCGAGTGGCAGTGCATCTGGAATGTTCAGTATTGTTTGTCATGATCGCACAGAAATATAAATTCAGCTTCTGAAGCTTACAAATCAATGATTTCATTGACTTCTTTTCTCAAAGTCACAACTTGCAAATAATGTAGAGATCTAGTTTCTACGTGCGGAAATTACTCACACCGGCTCTCGTAAACTATCACAAAACGCGACATTAGATGTAACAAGCACTAGAGTAATTTCCGCTGGTGCGTTAATATACTAGACTGGAGCACACGTTAGTTAGTTTCCTAATTAGACTTTAAATATAAATAAAACTATTCTAATATTATTTCTGAAGATGGAAAGTGTGAGAGTGTTATTGAAAGAAGAGTGAATGCAGGGAACATGGTGAATGGAGCTTTGCACTCCTTTATGAGCAGTCGGAAGGCGTCTAACAAGGCTCGTTTGGCTGTGCATAGGGGGGTGTTGGTTCCGACACTCATGTACGGAAGTGAAAGTTGGGTATGGCAGAAGAAACATGAAAACAGAATAAATGCAGTTGAGATGAGAGCGTTAAGAAGTATGATAGGAGTTAAACTGAGTGACAGGATAAGAAATAGTGAGATAAGGAAACGTGGTCTGAAAGAAGATGTAGTGACAAAAATTGAGAAAGGTATGCTGAGATGGTTTGGCCATGTCGAGAGAATGAATGAAGAACGATTGACGAAAAAAGTGTATAAGGCGAGTGTGAGTGAAAGTGTTGGAAGGGGTAGACCTAGGCGGACGTTTCGAGATCAAATCAGGGACGTCCTGAAAAAAGGCCACGTCAAGAGTACCCTAAACCGAAGAGCATGTATGAAGGGAATAAGGAGAGTGGACGAAGCGAAACAAGTATGTAAGGATCGTAGCAAGTGGAAAGAAGTGGTCTCTGCCTACCCCTACGGGATAGAGGCGTGATTATATGTATGTATGTTATTTCTGAACATCAGTAATCTCAAAACCAATGAGTATTGTATAATACGTCATTCAAATAAACTCATTTTTTTCATAGATCATATTGGCAGCTGGTTGCCTAATTAGACTTTAAATATATAATAACTACTTAATTTATAGTAAAATTTAATTTATTCCAATTTTATTTCTGAACATCAGTAATCTCAATACCAATGAGTATTGTATACGTCATTCAAATAAACTCATTTTTTCATAGATCAAATTAATCTTGGCAACTGGTTTCCTAATTAGACTTTAAATATATATATAACTACTTAATTTATACTAAAATTTAATTTATTCTAATATTACTTCTGAACATCAGCAATCTCAAAACCAATGAGTATTAAAATTCTGTTTCTAAGTTTTTAACTTTTCGATAAATTGTTATATGTATACAACTAAAAAGAGTAGCTAGCTAGCTCGTGGGTACCTAGGGGTGTGCACAGTATGTAACATTTTATCGTATCGTAAAGATAGTTGACTGTCACCAGATGTTGCCAAATAGTTATAATCCAAAGATTCAAATACAGAAGAATAGTTGCATCTGTACTTTCTTCACGTTACCCTTTGGTTGTATTTGTTTTCTGTTTCAGTATTTATTTGTAACACGTGTCTTAATTTTAAAACGTCTTCCGCATTGACTCCATTTCATACACAGATTGTGAAAGAAATGTGATTTCTAGTTCAAAGATGTTGAGAAGAAACTTTTCAATAGTCAAGAACATGTATATATGTATACATGTATATATATAGGTCAAGAAACTGGTGCAAGTCGTTTTGACAGGCCACAGAACATTGGAATTTGACCGACCGGGACAATGGGTAACAACCCTACAACATTGTACTTAAAAGGACGACTGGCGATTAGTCGCCCTTAGGTCAATCTCGAAAGTTCCGTCCCATCGCGCATCAGCAGGATACCTGTATGCGATAACACCCTATACCTACACTACATAAACATTTTAATACGAAGACCATTTATCAATAAGAACTATTTGTAATTTAGCTTTTATACCATCAAGACACTCTGCAACAAAGACATTTTCCTATATAACCCCTGTTAATGTAAAATATCTAGTAATGCATATCACGTAGACGTATAAATTGATTTGAAAGTGTTAACTAGAATGGTCTTTATTTCACATTCCAAAACTAATAGTTAAATAAATAAATATATTCGTTATTGTGACTGAAAAATGACCAATGACCTAGCGCTTGACCGCTTGGTCGCCGTTAGATAATTTGTACACTAGAGAAGTTGTCGGTACCTTAAAGTCACATCTCATTTGCCAAATACGAGATTATACTGTCTGATGGTCCTCTTTAGATGAAAGTTTCACGTCTAATTGAGTGTTCGAATGTTCAGTTCGAACTGTAGTAATGTAGTGCTCTGTCTGTACGTCACACACACACTGTCTCTGGGTGACGACAGCGACAGTAGGCACATGAACGGTGCCTAGAGCTGTACGACGGTCCTTTAATGGTATTCCGACGGTCCGACTGTTGGATAGGACTGACGTCACACAAACAGGTTGAGCATGTAATGTAATTAATTCGTGTACAACTTCTGGCAAGTGTGACTATGCAGGTACAATACTAGTATGTTAATAAAATAACTACATTAAGTACTTATATTCATTATTTTTCACTTCAACGTTAAAAAGCAAGCAAGGTAAAACAGATCTAACGACCACGCGACCACCTGCCCTCCTGTTCAAAACTCATTTAGATTTGAACAGGACGGCAGCCTGTGGCCGTTGGATGGTGCTGCTCGTCACTCATCAACTCAGAAACTGCCAGTCCGATCGGATAACTATTTTCAAATTAAGCCTATTTGTGTCTATTAATGTAGGTTACAATCTAGACTTTATCAGTTTATTAAATATATATGACGTTCTATACCTAGATGTGTTGACAATTGTATTTAATTATAAACATGTATTTCGTGCGTATTATTATACGTATTATTTTTGGTACAATAGTCCTATTTGTCCTACTGTAGTAGTAATAAAAATATTTTTCAATGTCATAAATACTGTTTTATTAAATTCCACCGCCTATGGTGTTATCACATGTTTGACATGGCCGTGCCAAGGGCATAGAGGGGCGGCTGCACCGAAAGTGGATTTTACAGTTGTTGTTTGCAATGATCAGACAATCATCTAGAGTAGACACCGGGGGGCGACATAATACAAGAAAATGTAATAATGATAGCCCAGTGGATCATCACCCGAACTCCAAACACTAGTTACAAAGAAAGAAAAACGTGAGGAGACGAGTGAATGCAGAGAACAACGTGAATGGAGCATTGGGCAGAAGAAACCTGACTTAGGATTCGCCTGCCTTTTGACTATAGCCACAGCTCGCTGTACACACCGACAGTCTCTTTCAGTCCAACTCTCTTTTTCACATCGCCATTACGAACGCAGTCAGCAAGCGTTATGCAACAAATGTCTTTGGGCAGTGGTGACCACTTACCATCAGGTGACCCACATGCTCATTTGCCCCCTCTAATATAAAAAAAAATCGCACAATACTCTGGACCGTATTTATTCTATTTTCATGCTCTCTCTACCATACCCGACATGTATGGAAGTGAAAGCTGGGTATGGTAGAGAGAGCATGAAAGTAGTATAATGCGGTCCAGAGAATTGTGAAAAATTTGTGGCGTAACACTTGCTGATCGCGTTCGTAATGATGACGTAAAAAAGGGAGTTGGACTGAAACAGACTGTTGGTGTTAAGATAAAAAAAGGCGAAAGTCGAAAGATGTAGGAGCCGAGGAAGACGCAAGACTCACCTACTATGACCAAATTGGTCGTGTTTTACCAGAATGTGATATCAGGAGCCTTAGGAAACGGCGAGCGTGCATGAAAATAGATATGAATGTTAAATAAGCGAGTGAGATGTATAAGGACCGCGCCTTGTGGTGCCCGGTTCTTTCTGTCTATCCCGCAAGTGACCAGGCGTGAAGACATACATACAAAATTGAACTCCGTTATCTATCAAAGACGTTTTCGAGGTTGAATGTACTCCTGAGGAGAGGTGCTATTGTTTAAATATGATTATATCATTGAAATAAATAAAACAGACGGTGTTTTGAAAACCTTCCAGTAAAATATTCATTATGTGCTTGAAGGTCAAAGGTCAGAGCTTGAGACACACGGTAATGCCATATAATGCGAGAGAACTCATAGTAGCCGTGTTCAATTTTAAACGCAGTTGGTGTTCAACAATTAAATTGAACATATCATCATCACATTAATCATAGACCACAGCTCTATTACACATTTCTCGCACTGGAAAATCCAAGGCTCGGCGCGCGGCGCTAAGGTGAAAAGGTGACGTCATGCCGTCTCATGTCGTCATGCGACTCCGGCATGACGTCTCATGACGGAGTCGCGACTGTTTGAAAGCCGCCATTATTACTATATCAAGGCAAAGAACGTGTATGAGACATAAGATAAGATGTATGTATATCATTATTATTTAAATATTATCTTACGTATTGATAATGTAGGCCTGATATTAAAGCCACGATCGTGATTCTCGGTGCTCTGAAAGTAGAGAATACAATTAATATTAAGTCCACCTACGGTACCAAAAGTGTTGTGATCAATAAAGTTGGTGAATAAATAATCTTAAGAAGATTTGTATATACACCGTAGAGCGTTCGTAAATGTTCTGGGGTTCGCAAACATCCCAAAACCTATGACAATAAGACTTAATATTCATGCTGTTGGGAAAGTTTTGGCTTGTAAAGGACTGTGACTCGTCACTCCTGAGAACAGGTACGCAATATTGAATTGCAGGTTGATTAGGTTAAACCCTTGAGTTTGCGAAGGCGGAGGCCTCAGTACTCATAGCATGAACGGCTGAGATATAGTGAATCCCTTAGTTACTGGTATGAGATTATTATTGAGCATGGAGAATATGGGGGCGTTTCAGGTAGTATGTACGATGTCAGGGGTACAATATATGCAGTGGCGTGCACTCCATATAGACAAAAAGACATTGTCTACCCTATCAATTTGATAAATACCATCCGATATTTCATTCTTAAACATAGCTTTTAACTAATATTTCGTATCAAAAACAAAAAATTAAAAACAGCTCCATCTATCGGTATCGGTAAGTTATTAAAATCATCGCTAGTCATATTGAAATCGCAGCTAGGCGCTACGCTACACCAGCGCCGCATTGGCAGCTTTTAACGGCGGAAGACACTAACTATTTCTGTCTAAATTTACGTATGTGTGCCGTGTTGTTAATACAAATACTGTAGTGTGCATTCCTGTAATTACATTGCCCACAATAACACAAATAACGCACACTATCGCATAGTATAGACAATGTCTTTTCAGCTGAACTATAACGTAAATTACCTACCTAAGTGTCGCGAGTATTGCTACGTAACTATTTTAAAAAGTAGTTTGCTGCATATAATTATAGTGAAAGATATTGCCATTTCTTTTTTTCGTATAAAATTGATGTTAATTTTATTTTGATTTTAAGACGGCCGCCATTGTTTTTGTTTTGAATCGATTGACTGGTAGCAGACGAAATAAGATTTTAAAGTTTTAAGGTTGATAAATATGGATGATATTCACTGCGAAAGTTGTTCATGTGGTGTGTGTAGTGTTCGGTGAATAAAAACAAGTGATCACATACATCATTATTTCCACAAGACTGGGTAACCAAAATCAACATTCTGTATTTTTTGGTAAGTTAATAGCTTTAAAAAAAATCTGCCTACCCTGTCAAAAATCTCTGTGCACGCCACTGAATATATGTAGCTCCTCCTGTACGAACTCGGGCGCCTTCTCTGCCGTAGGTGGCAGCATGACACGACATGAATTCTTGACTCGAGGGAGTCTTTAACACAAGTTTTCATAGTTAGTTTTTGATAACGTTACCACTTATCCACGATGGTGGCACTACCAGTCTTGTGCAACGGCTCGTGCGTATGTGGTGAACAAGATTGGACAGTGGTCATTGGACTCTCGGGGAGATTTCTGTTTTTCCTTTTAGCCGTACGAGAAAATTAATGAGAAACGGCATCCCCTTTCGCTACTACAATGCTTCTTCGCTCACCGTGAACAAGGCAACCCCATATTTTATGATCCGAAACGTAAAGCTCGTAACTCGTTCTGCACATAGTGGTCGCGAAAGTGTGTTTTGTACCAAAAATAGTAATCGAAAATTCATATTAGGAGATATATGTCAAACCTCCACAACCCAGACGGAACAACAGACTTTATTTCTTGGAAGTAACGTAATTTCTTGGACGTGGCGATTTCCTCACTATATTTTACTTCACCGCCGAGATATATAGGTATTGTAGTTATAATTATAAATTATAAATATGATATGTAAGAAAGAAAGAAAACGTTTATTTGGACGTAACACAAACACTATACACATATAAACAATATACAATAGATACAACAAAAGTGCTGTGTGGCAGCACAAATTGGTCCCATCTCAGAGGTATTGTAGTTATAATTACAAATTATAAATATGTAAGAAAGAAAGAAAACGTTTATTTGGACGTAACACTATACACATATAAACAATACACAATAGATACAACAAAAGTGCTGTGTGGCAGCCCAAATTGGTCCCATCTCAGAGGTATTGTAGTTATAATTACAAATTATAAATATGTAAGAAAGAAAGAAAACGTTTATTTGGACGTAACACTATACACATATAAACAATACACAATAGATACAACAAAAGTGCTGTGTGGCAGCCCAAATTGGTCCCATCTCAGAGGTATTGTAGTTATAATTACAAATTATAAATATGTAAGAAAGAAAGAAAACGTTTATTTGGACGTAACACTATACACATATAAACAATACACAATAGATACAACAAAAGTGCTGTGTGGCAGCCCAAATTGGTCCCATCTCAGAGGTATTGTAGTTATAATTACAAATTATAAATATGTAAGAAAGAAAGAAAACGTTTATTTGGACGTAACACTATACACATATAAACAATACACAATAGATACAACAAAAGTGCTGTGTGGCAGCCCAAATTGGTCCCATCTCAGAGGTATTGTAGTTATAATTACAAATTATAAATATGTAAGAAAGAAAGAAAACGTTTATTTGGACGTAACACTATACACATATAAACAATACACAATAGATACAACAAAAGTGCTGTGTGGCAGCCCAAATTGGTCCCATCTCAGAGGTATTGTAGTTATAATTACAAATTATAAATATGTAAGAAAGAAAGAAAACGTTTATTTGGACGTAACACTATACACATATAAACAATACACAATAGATACAACAAAAGTGCTGTGTGGCAGCCCAAATTGGTCCCATCTCAGAGGTATTGTAGTTATAATTACAAATTATAAATATGTAAGAAAGAAAGAAAACGTTTATTTGGACGTAACACTATACACATATAAACAATACACAATAGATACAACAAAAGTGCTGTGTGGCAGCCCAAATTGGTCCCATCTCAGAGGTATTGTAGTTATAATTACAAATTATAAATATGTAAGAAAGAAAGAAAACGTTTATTTGGACGTAACACTATACACATATAAACAATACACAATAGATACAACAAAAGTGCTGTGTGGCAGCCCAAATTGGTCCCATCTCAGAGGTATTGTAGTTATAATTACAAATTATAAATATGTAAGAAAGAAAGAAAACGTTTATTTGGACGTAACACTATACACATATAAACAATACACAATAGATACAACAAAAGTGCTGTGTGGCAGCCCAAATTGGTCCCATCTCAGAGGTATTGTAGTTATAATTACAAATTATAAATATGTAAGAAAGAAAGAAAACGTTTATTTGGACGTAACACTATACACATATAAACAATACACAATAGATACAACAAAAGTGCTGTGTGGCAGCCCAAATTGGTCCCATCTCAGCATACTGCCATGTCAACACATGACCCGGCGCTGATTTTCAGATAAGACCTGTTTGTGACACCTCGGATACCTATATAAATCTTAAAAAACGAATTTAGTTGTACATGCCAGGATTCGAACCGCGGCGTGTTGGTCACTAGGCCGGGTAATTTAACCACAGGGCTGTCACTGCTCACGCTACACTAAGTAGCAACCTGCGTATTAGTCGGTTACTGCGACGCTGAATGATATATTTCCCAGCACGAGCGGTGCGGCACGCGCCAACTATATATACATCCGTAGAGCGTTCGTAAATGTTCTGGGGTTCGCAAACATCCCAAAACCTATACAATAAGACTTAATATTCACAGTTTTAGAAAAACATGGCAGTAAAGCTATAACTTCGCCATGCTTACATTTATATGTAACTAATCGAATGTTAGTGTGTGCGAAGTGCAGAAAGCTAAATATTTTTATAATAATGCTTGGAAAATACATTAAATTAACAAAAAAAAGGTGCGTTCGAGACGCCCGACAAAAGTGATAACTTAAACTAATCCGCCGCCGTATGCGTGAGAGAAAGGGAAGCCAGACAGACTGTACCGTAACGAAGCGGTTTACCCTCCCATAAGAAGTTATCACCTCAAAAAAACATTACACACACACTACCATGCATTTGACACACAAACACATATGTACCCAAATATACATCTACTCTTTTATGGTTGAAGCCTGTGGTCAAACTGATTAATATTATTGGTTTAGATAGAATATTATTTGTCTTAGTGAACTTATACAGTAAAGAAAAACTCAAATATAACAGGTTCATGCACTTTTTGGAAGACGTGAATAAGTCCATGAAGAATATATACCATGTAAAAATCACTATCGTTTTACGGGTGATATTTAAACTTCAGGATAAGGTCTAGGAACCCAACCTGAGTAATTTTTCAGCAGGGTTCCTGAAACTGGACATTTAAAAAAAGACGACTTAAGACTAAGTCTGCGTGGCTCGCCTTTGCCTTTCCCCACGCATGAGAAGAACTTATTAAAAAATAAAAGAAAAATTAAGATAATGTCATGGTCATAGTTTGTGCAATTACACACACAAAGCCAATTATGCTAACATAAGTGACCAATAGCTCTGAGGTATCGAAATATTACAGAAATTTAATCCATCAATGCAGACACATATTTCGTGTTTTTTCTAAAATTTTCGCTCCAGACCTCACACTCTCACCATTAGCATGCATTCATTTCGAAATCCACCCTGTGGTTCTCAATTTATTCCACAGTATTCCCCTCTCAACAATTTATCCATACATATTGGCTGCTAAACAATTGATGACCCTATTAGTTGACGCAGTCGACGCATGATCCTTTAAAAAAGGACCTGGTTTTCTCGAAACAGACTGCTCAAGAACCAGAAAGCGTTCCGGACGTTGTTGGTTGTTTGTTTTACTACTTTTGTGTGTTGTCGTACGTAATATATATATATCGTACGTAAATACGAGGTCAATATCATCATACGCTAGTGAAGTTATTGACGTCATCGTGCTACAGCAATGTATGTGCTACGCCGGGCATGCTACGACTAACCTACGAAATTGATAGTAATGTATACTGTCGAATGATTCTAGCACGATTGGTGTGTAGCTTGTATAATCTTCATACTTGCTTCCTCGTTTTCATAATAACAATAGCCTAAATAAATAGTAATTTTGCACAGTAAAGTTTCCTAACTTTTATATCCATATAAATGGACAATGAAATGAATAAATCATTCTCTGATTCTAATATAAATTGCGGTTGGACGGGATAAGGAATTCACCACTCTTCCAAATTACGCACAGCTATGAAACAAAAGATACAGGGATGACTTCAATTTCTACATACTCGAAACTTTTAAGGACGAAATAAAAACTTTGATGTGTGCAATGTTACGTGAACAGGAGGCCGAAATAAAGAAAATTAATCCTGTGTTAACAAAGATAAGAAGACTAACGAAAGTATCGAAAATACTATGTAATGACATAGTATTTTCGATACTTTATACTACCTTGCCCAACAGAATGAAGAATTAAGTAAAAGAATAGAACATGTTGAGGGGCAGAGTAAGAAGGATAAAGAATATATTGTGGTCCTAGACTCTAGGACCTAGAGGATAAAATAGAAAATATGAAACGAGAAAATCAAAAGTCTAACTTCGAGATAAAAATCTTATCTCATTATCATTCCTAAAATTCAGAAAACGGAAAGCAAAGAAACCCTAATAAATATTGGTGTTGTGCTTATCAAAAACAGTTAACTGTCAAATAAATGAAAAACACATGACATGACTGATATTTATCAAGTCCATCGTAGAAAGGAAGAAGTGGAGACTCTGCTTTTTGGTCGAGTGCGTGATACACGTGGTATCATATATTTCTGTCGTTTTTCAATATATTTCTGTAGTTTTTCAGTTAAAAACACCTGTTGACGTACCGTATCTGTAGATTTGTGTTGGTGGAGGTCAATTACCCATCTATTAAGTGTTTGACAGGTAATTTAGTGGTTAGAATGGACGAGGAGACGCCCGATCCGGGCGGAGGCACCGTCACCCAATGTTCCCTATCGCCTCCAGTATTTACTCCGCTCGTTCCACAAATACCCGAGGTTCTTGCGGTTGAGGTTAACCGTAAACGCCCTCAAGTACACAGCGACGAAACGCAATCGGTTAAGAAAACAATAATGCACCCTTCCCAAGCCTCCGCATCTTTGCAGGTAACGTACACTCACCCTGATTTCGTGGACAATAAAACAACCTATACAGATACTGATTTGGCTCCGTTTGTTGTACACGTTAGTAGGCTTGAGGAATCTGCCGGCGCCACTTTGCGCCCAATACAATTTGGACACTTTTTATTTCGCCAGAATATAAAGAACATTACCAAGGATGGTGTCAAACGTGTAGGGCGAAACCGCATTTCAGTAGAGTTCAAAACTGCAGCTGATGCAAATATATTTATGTCCAACCCTGCACTATTAACAGCTAAGTTCGAGGCAACCATTCCATCCTTTAATGTAACTCGAATGGGTATTGTGAGAGCTGTACCTGTGGAATGGTCTTTGGAGGAGTTTGTCTTGGCTATTGAGGTTCCCTCAGACTATGGAACAGTAATAAGGGCACGTAGGTTGAATAGGAGAACAACGAATGATAATGGTAACACAATCTGGGTCCCTACCCAAACTGTAGTATTAACATTCCGCGGTCAGAAGCTCCCTTCAAATATCTACTGTTTTTACACGTCTATGCCGGTGGAGACATATGTTCTGCCGGTAATACAATGTTACAAGTGTTGCCGGTATGGTCATGTGACTTCACAGTGCAGATCAAGTCCACGCTGCTTTATCTGTGCCCAGAGTCATGAGGGAATTTCATGCTCTAAGCCATCTCCCACATGTTTGTTTTGTTCTGGCAATCATACAGCCAAAGATATGTCCTGTCCTGAATTCTCCCGGCAAAAATCAATTAAGCTCACGATGTCTCAGGAAAACATTTCCTATCTGGAGGCTTCTGCGAGATTCCCTCAGTCGAGGAGATCTTTTGCAGATACCATCAGACTGTCTCCCTCTCCACTTACCTCACATATCCCTTATTCCACACCTATACCACCGAATCATCCCCACAACGTGTCAAAAATGTACTCTCCCCAGATATCATATAGGAAAACAGTTGTTACTCCTCGCCGTCCACCATCTCCAGCCTCCAGTCTTGGCTATGATAGGCATGCTCATAGTGCTATCACAGAAACTCCAGTCTCTGTGATGCCCAATGGCAGCGCATTAAATGTTTCCCCCAATGATAATCTGCTCGAACTGTTGCTCTCTACGTTAATGAGTTTACTTACACGCTTTAGTGATACTGAATTACCATCCAGTATCCACCAAAAACTTACTGAGCTGATTTCTATGTCTGTTAACATTCCAAGCAATTCTTCAGTGGAATTGCCGGAGCATCAAACATAAAAAAGCAGATTTTATCCATCTTATAAATAAATTTAAGCCTGTGGTTTTTGCCGTCCAGGAGATGTGGCTTAGGCCTGGTGCCCACTTCAGGGTTCCAGGCTACTCATGTCTCCGGGATGATAGAAATGATGGGCATGCTGGTGCTTCTATCCTTGTGTCTAAATCCTGTATATTCACTCAAATTACCCTTCCCCCACACTCTGATAACATCAATGCTGTCGCTATCCGTACCTCAAACATCTCATTCCTATCTGTTTATATCCCTAACCCTTCTCTCGCTACCCTTAATGAACTGTCATCTATAATGTCCTCCCTCTCCCCACCAGTTCTCATCCTAGGAGACCTTAATATTCACCACACCTCATGGGGTTCCCATTTTTGTGACTCCATATCAGCTGCTTTCCTAGACTTAATTGATGATTTGAACCTCAACATTCTTAATGATGGATCACCTACTCGCCGTGTCCCTCCATCACAAAATATCCAAAGTGCCGTGGACCTATCACTCTGTTCCCCGAGCTTGCATCCCTACTTGCGTGGGAAGTAATTAGTAGCACCTATGGAAGCGACCACTACCCGCTGCTTATTTCTATTCTAACAGCTGATAGTATACCTAACACTCCTTTTAAGCCCCGACTTAAATATAGTTTGACTAGGGCCGACTGGCCCCTTTTTACTGATACCACTGATGAGGGCATTTCACAGCTCCCACCCATCCACGAAAGTAATGTGCAGTCCCTGTATTTGGATTTTAAAGATGCTATCCTGTCAGCTGCCAATAAAAGCATCCCATTAAAGAAACCACCAAAAAAAAAAACTTCTCCACCCCCTTGGTGGGATCAAGATTGCTATGCAGCTGTTAGAAGAAGAAAGGTAGCGGAACGTCAGTATTCCCTTGATATGTGTAGGGACAAATACCTTAATTACCAGAAGGTGGCTGCTGAGGCAACCAAATTACTTGCGAAGAAGAAGAGAACTGGGTGGCACAGTTTTTGTGAAACCTTGTCTCCTAACTCACACCCCTCTATGGTCTGGAGAAACATAAAAAAATTCCGCTGTGGCACAAATAATGACCTAAATGTCTCTTCAAATGATTGCTCAGTATGGATAGGTGAATTTACACGGAGGTTAGCCCCTCCTGCAGTACCGTCTTTTGAGGAAACCTTGACGTATTCCAACCCAACTTATTCATCTGACCCATTTGATGCACCATTTTCCCGAGAGGAATTTGATGCTGTCATTAGCACCCTAAAAGACTCTTCGCCTGGTGCAGACGGAATTCCCTACTCATTCATAACTCGCAGTGGTCCTGCTACAAAAGAATATTTTCTGGAAATATTGAACCAGTTCTTCATCTCAGCCACTCCACATAAGGAATGGAAATCCCAAATTGTCATCCCTATACTAAAACCAGGTAAACTGAGTACTGACCACTTGGGCTATCGCCCTATTGCCCTTTCGTGTACCATGGCTAAGATTCTTGAACACCTTATTAAGAATCGGTTAGAATGGTTAATAGAGAACAAGCAAATTTTACCTAAAAGCCAATTTGGGTTCAGGAAGGGTTTTAGTACGATGGACAGCCTTGGCACACTTGTCACGGACATAAGATTGGCGTTTTCCAAACGCAGCTACTTGGTGGCTGCTTTTTTAGATGTGTCGTCTGCATACGACAATGTGCTTCTTCCTGTGCTCAGGCAGAAAATGCTGAATCTGAGTATTCCAGTGAGGATTGTCAATTACATATCTAATTACCTTTCAGATAGATCTATTCTTATTAGCTTTCAAAATTATTCCAGTGCTCCAAGACAAGTGTGGAAAGGCCTCCCACAGGGGTCAGTGCTCAGTCCCCTCCTGTTTAGTATATACACATATGACTTGGAACTTTCTGCCAACAGCTTTTGTAGTGTACTCCAATATGCTGATGATTTGGCCCTGTATACCTCATCTAACAATGTAGCAGAAGCCTCTTCAAGGATGAATTCAGCCATATACTATTTGCAGGATTGGCTCTCAAACCACGGATTATCCATTTCAATTCCTAAAAGCAGTATTGTTGTTTTTGCACGTCAAAGAATTATACCAGAGATTTCAATTGCTTATGATGAACAAACTTTCCCTATAAAAGACAAAGTTAAGTTTCTTGGTGTAATTCTAGACTCTAAATTAACAGGCACCCACCATGTTTATCACATTGTCAAAAAGTCAGAAAAGAATATTAATGTTGTTCGTTCACTTTCTGGAGTATGGTGGGGTTCTCACCCTTATACGCAGAAATTAATTTATAATGCTCTAGTCCGCAGTCATCTGGACTATGGTTCTTTCCTTCTGGAACCATGTAACAAAGATGCTTTAAAATCCTTGGACAAAATACAATCGAAATGTCTCCGCATCATTACTGGTTCCATGAAATCCTCTCCTATTAATGCCCTGCAAGTTGAATGTGTGGAACCTCCGTTGCATTTACGTAGGCAATATCTATCAGATAGATTTTTGCATAAAGCCCTACAAGTATCTGACCACCCACTCCTAACTAAGCTGCATGAACTGTCAGAGTATATTCCCGCGGGTGAATACTGGACACACAAAGACCCCCCATGTTTGTTTAACAGTTTTGTTTCGTTTCTTCGACTTCCATGCCCTGTATTTCAATGCAGGGTAAACCCTTTATTTGACATTCCCTACCAGGCAATCATCTATCAGCCTGACATAGTTTTCAATTTAGGTATAGAGAAAGATTCCCCATTTGCTGCAGCAAGAATGAATGCTGAAATTGATAAATTCTGGAGTGACCGGGTGGCTATGTACACTGATGCCTCAAAGTCCTCAGAGGAAAGTTGTGTGGGAGCCGCCGTTTGGATCCCGAAATATAGAATTATTTTAAAATTTAAATGCCCTTCAGTGTGTTCAGTGTTCACCGGCGAAGCCACTGCTATCCTGGAGGCTCTATTATATATAGAGTCTCATAATATACCTAAGACGGTTATCTTCACAGACTCTAAAAGCTGTTTATCCGCAATAGCGTCTCATCAGTTTAGCAGCAAACTCAAATCCCCTGTTATACTGAACATTAAACAGGTTCTATGTAGGTGTCATATCAAGGGATTACTGATCTGTCTTGCATGGATCCCTGGACATAATGGCATCCCAGGAAATGAAGTGGCTGACCAATGTGCTAAGGATGCAATAGGTAATGGATGTTTGACCCCTCAGTGTACAGCTTACTCGCACGACCTGGTACCTCTTGCCCGCGTCAAGTTGGCAGGTGGTTGGAACAAAATATGGTCACAAACCCGAACAGTGAAAGGGAAATTTTACGGTTCCATCCAGGACCACATACCATCAAAACCTTGGTTTTTCAAGTATCCTGATACCAGCAAGCGAGCTACATCAGTGATTTGCCGTCTCCGACTAGGCCATGTTTGCACAAATACGTTTCTGGCAAAAATCAGGGTGAGGGATAGCTCTCTGTGCGAGTGTGGTCTGGACGAGGGTACTCCAGACCATATCTTTTTTTCCTGTCCAAAAAATTCTTCCTCTCTATATGACTTACTCCCTTCCTCTATTCCCCGTCCTATCAACTTTAAATCCCTCCTTACATTTGTTAACTCCCCCTCCGTTGTATATACTTTGTGTGCGTTTATTAACACTAATAACATTAAATTGTAATGTGTATGTCTTATAATCATACTAACCCTTGTTTGTGATGTCAGTGTATGTCTATTGTTTCAGGCATGTAGACGGAGCGTCATAGTGTCACGCCACTTGCTACTATTTAACATACTGTACACTCACAAAGCCACTTCTTAGCAGAGTCACATACTAAGAATAGTCACATACTCAGTTAAATTATGAACTGAAATATTAAAGCACTGACATTGGCGAGAACACCAGGATCGCCATAAAGAAGAATAATAATAGTAGAAAGGAAGATACAAAAAGTGCGAAGTGAAAATTAACAGGTTTCACTCGTGACAGTGACATCTCCCCTCACGTGGACTTTCATGTTTTTGTAAGTTTAGTCACTGATGGCTACAAATGAGACCGCTTCACACACGCTTTGACTTCATCTGCTCGCGTTCCCCTGTTAGGCACTGCTGGTAATGTCTGGCGGAAATCACCTGCTAACAATACAGTTACTCCCTCCATTTGACTATTATTATTTCTTGTACCTTGTAGAGATCTAT
Organism: Pyralis farinalis; assembly: GCA_947507595.1. Taxonomy (NCBI): domain Eukaryota; kingdom Metazoa; phylum Arthropoda; class Insecta; order Lepidoptera; family Pyralidae; genus Pyralis; species Pyralis farinalis. Next base: position 7,435,004 of record OX382258.1, on the reverse strand, counting down.
TTAGGGCTTTGAAACCCTAAATAGATCATGAGCCATTGTTTAGGATGAGTACTCTCATACTAAACAATTAATTTAGATTTACGAAGTACTTCGGCCATATTGCTTTATTTGAGAATATTGCAGAGTGGCGTCTCAGTTTGTATTAAATTGAGAGGGAGTTCAAACATGTGCAGTTTTGCCACATCAGTAGCGAGGCAGCAATTCCAGACGACGCGACCGCCACGGCGATATGCCATAGTTTCTCACTTTGGCCTATAGTAAGTTAATAAGAAAACTTTTGCCTGTTCCACCAGGAACATCAAAGAAAAAGTTTTCAGCTACCATTAACAAATAACACTCCCACCAAATTTCATGTCTCTAGGACCAGCGGTTTAGTCTGTGCGTTAATATATTAGTAAGTCTGGATTTTCAATTTTGTTCTTGTTTTTTATTTATTTATTACATTATGCACAATTTATGAATAATGTAAAACTTGCTAGAGTACCTACTTACACATTGTCATGTTCAGTAAATAAGCGTAGTAAGCTATTTTATTTCCCACTAGCTGCTGCCCGCGGCTCCGCCCGCGTGGAGTCAAATAACGTAGCCTGTGTGTTAATCCAGATCATAATCTATCTACGTGCCAAATTTCATTCAAATCCGTTCAGCCGTTTAAGCGTGAAAGACCAACAAACATCCATCTATACATACAAACTTTCGCATTTATAATATTACGAGTAGTATGATTTCTTCTGTTGGTAATTGAAAATCCTATTAGGGGTTAAAGTATGAAATTGCCATGTATTTAGATAATAGGCAGTTCAAAATGCTTTCACACTAGAATTATCATAAAATAATTATTAATAACTTACCTACTTAAGAATCTATCGTGAAAATTATACATTCTTCGTCTGTATACAATACTATTTTCAGAAATCGATTCTTGTTAAGTAGTTCGAACCTGCACACGTTTTGTGATAATTTTTTAGGGAGATCAATAAATGGAATTTATATATCTTTTTACAACTCCACCGCTCGCCGACAGCGGGGAATTCACTCCGACGTACTAGAACCGCAATGGTCAAGTACTGTGCAGTTCGAGCGAAGTGTTCTGCCGAAAACTCTCAAGTTGTGGAATGAACCAGCAGAGGTTTTCGCAAGGGACTACAGCACGGGGTAGATACTTCAAGAAAAGCGTGAAGAGGATTTTGCATGGTCGGCAACGCATGTTACACCCCTGGTGTTGCAAATGTCCATATGCTTCGCAAAGTGTTTACCATCAGGCATGCTGTACGCTTGGTTGCCACTTTTGTAGTATAAAAAACCTAGTTAATAGATTCAGGTGTTATTTTGCGAAAGTCAAATTTACATGCAATTTGATCTAACCTGCCATGCAATTCTGTAAGAGCAAACATCCTTACATCCTCGGAAACATCGGCTGTTATAGCCTTGAACACAAAATTGCAATTCCTTAGTGTCGCTTTTCATGGTTGTGCGACACTAGCGCCGCAATGCTGCGTTTGGAATTGGAATTCTACAAGGCAAACAGCCTCGCGTACGCTTACAGCCTTATAGAATACCAAATAAAAAGCCGTGATCGCAGTAGACGATGTCAAAGCTGTGACATCTGTGATCACAGCGACGCACACAGCCATTACGAGTCGCTTAGAGAATTGCATGGCAGCTCGCGTGATCACAGCGCTACGGCTGCTTAGTGTGCTTCCGCCACCACAATTAATGGAACCGCATGCACCCGCCACCGTTGGTGCTATGACTGACATGGTCATCTCTGTGACACGTGTTTCCCCTCTCCACGAGGCATCCTTAGGTACTATAAATATTAGTCGTTAGAATAACATGCTATAGCATGTTATTGGGTGAATGCGGTTTCTGTTCAAGATGGCGGGCAATCGCGAGGACGACCGCAGCAGCCGAGGTAGAGACGACCGGAGCAGCCATGGTAGCGACGGCACGTTGCATCTACTAACAGTAGTGGGTGGGTGCCGGTGGATATACATATTTGCAATTATCCTTTACTCGACGGTGAAGATAAACATCATGAGGAAACCAGCACGTGCCAGTCCCACGAAAAAACGTGGAATGTAACCTGAGAAAGGTCAGTTCCTAATTTTGATGGTAGTCGTTAGTATGAAAACCGGTATTTTTGTTTGGCAGGATCCGCTACACTAAGCCTAAGACAATGGATTAGGAAACGGGATAACGTTTTGCAAGGTGTTCTTGATGAACTTATTCATGTCTTCCAAAAAGTACATAAACGTGTTATATTTGAGTTTTTTCATTACTGTATAATTTCACTAGCACTTATGTTACAAAATACTATCAAAATTGTCACACAAAACTAATTTTATACTGAATTGTAAAAATTTCAAGTATAACAACAATGTCACTCGTCAAAAGCGCGGGAAGAAGTCCAAGTTTTGCACTTCTAGCTAATCGGAACTATTTGAATTTCGAATGTTATATTTTTTGAAACGTTGCAACCTACTTAGTAATAAAAAAAAACAATTGGCGGGAAATCATTTGTCAAAGTTCGGAAACTTTGTTGTCGTTGGATCCCTCGTGAACTGACAGCGGAGCAGAAGCGGGCTCGCGTGGAATGGTGCTCACAGATGCTACTGAAGTACGACCACGGACATTCTAATGCTGTTTATGACATTGTCACAGGAGACGAAACGTGGATTTATTGTTTTGAACCCGAAAAAAAACAGCAATCTTGTGAATGGGTGTTTGAAAATGGAACAGGCCAACAAAAGTGAGGCAGGCGAGAAACGTTGGTAAAAAAATGATCGCGTTTTTTTTCTCAGCTACGGGTCCCATCTGCACAATTCCACTTGAAGATCAAAAGAGTGTTAATGCCGAGTGGTATTCTACCATTTGTTTACCCAGGGTGTTAGAAAAAGTTCGCGAAAGCCGACCAAAAAGCCGCGTTCTCCTACATCATGACAACGCTTCTTCACACACGGCCAACAAAACATAGTCATTTTTAACTTCCGAAAAAGTACAACTCGTTACCCATCCTGCGCATAGCCCCGACCTAGCACCCTGTGATTTTTGTATTTTCCCCAAAATCAAAGATTTGATGAGAGGTTTCACTTTTACCAACTCCGAAGAGGCAGTGATAGCGTTCAATCAGCACGTAGAAAACATGCCTTCAGATCTGTGGTCCTCCTGTTTTAAAAAATGGTTCGATCGCATGAAAAAATGTTTAAAATGTAAAGGAGAGTATTTTGAAAAGCAATAAACATAATATTTTGGTTATAACATGTTGTTTTTTTAAGTTACGCAAAACTTATAGTGTGACCTACGTATAAGTAGAACATGCAAATGTAGGTAATCTCGCCTTAGGCCAAGCACTTTTGGTATTTAGCCTCAAGGGACACTATCTCTCTCTGCATGTGCTACAAATTGCTTAATTAGTTTATATACAGAGGTCCATATAACGACCTAAACACAGAATACGCAATCATGGCAGTTCCAGTAGATGAGAATGAATTCCTTGCTAACGGTTAACGGTGCGGCTGTAAAGGATAGGATTCTTGTTGCTTCAATGAAGTGATTTCCAGACAACTCTTAGGTTGTGGAGTGAACCACCGCGACTTTTACAAGGGACTACAGCAAGAATTTTCCAAAAGTTTTATACATATAGGGTTGGCAATGTGCGAGTGACGGTTCTGATGTAGCAACGGGTCATAGACTACAGTAATACGGTACACCTGCAGGCAGACCGTACGCCTGTCGCCTTAGTGATATAAAAAAATAAAGAAATAAAACACATATAATATATTTTAATAATTGTATTTTTAGAGTAAATATTACGAATAACAATTAAACGTAGCAGTCTTCTATGTAGGCACTCGCCGTAACAACGTGGCATAACGAGTATATCAATATAAGTAATCTCCTAAAACGTAAACCTTTAAACAAAACGTTCAAATTCAATAATAGTCCCGGGCCTTGCAACTAATACTTCCTAATAAATAATTTAGCAGAAATTAAAACGTTTTAAAAGAAAATTACGAAAATACAATAATAATCGAATGAAACCTTCTCAACCTAAAACTGATTGTATGTAACATCAACAAAATAAACATAACAGCTTAAAAAAATGCAATACTTTTTCCATGTCATGAAAATAAGTTTGGCATTATTTACCTAACCCATTATTCAACTTTTTGTGTTCAAGGTACACCTACCAAATAAACAATTTTTTAATGTACCAGGACACTCAGAAAGTATTACGAAAAACAGTTTTTTATGTATGAGAGACTGGCCAGTTATAATCTATTTTGAAAGTATGAATAAATATAATTATGATTATAAGTAAAAATAGGTATGTTCCAATTTCAAAATTTCCCTCCACATTTTTTGCGAGATAATTTAAATTATCATGTCTCATTGAAAAATGGATTTGCGCCGGGAACATTTTCGCGCTATGATTTATTACGATTTCAAATGTCGCCTGAAACCGGACGAATCATACAAGAGTTAAAATGGCATTCATGGATGAAGGCCCTTCCAAGGCAATCGTGTACCGTTAGTATAACGAATTCAAGCGCGGTCGACTAACTTAGGAGGATGAAGAAAGAAGTGGTCGCTCTTTGACGGCTGTTACGGAAGAAAACGCGCTAGCAGTGAAAAATTTAATCTGGAGATTCAGTACATACTGCAGATTGGATCGGGAAGCCTTCACGAAATTCTAGACACTTCTTCACGTGAGGAGGATAGTTTCACGCTGGGTGCCGCACAACCACACCGTTGCTCAGAAGCAGGCCCGGGTGGAATGGTGCCGTGATATGATAAACAAATTTGAAGCAGGCTCGTCTCGACATGTTTCCGACATCATTACAGGTGATTAGTCCTGGATTTATCGATACGACCCATAAACGAAGTGCCAGTCGACGGTTTGGGTGTTTCAAAACAAATTAACCCCTACCAAAGTGAGTCTAGAAGCGGGAGGAAGATTTTGATCGCGAGCTTTTGAATTTGACTGGCTACCTGGTGTCAATTCCTTTACAGAACCCAAGAAGCATCAACGCCGAATGGTATACTACCAAATGCTTGGCAGAAGTTTTCTCTGTTGTGAGCAACAAGCGACCGCTATGCTGCTATAAGGGCTGCGCGGGCTATTGCTCCACCACGACAACGCACCCGCGCACACCGCTTTCACAATGACCGACTTCCTGGACAGCACGTCGGTAAAACTCCTGGGTCAGGTCCTCCTTACAGCCCTGACCTAGCACCGTGTGACTTCTTTTTATTATACTATACTACTATTTTCGTCGCCGGAAGATGCGCTGTCAGCGTTCGAGCAGGCTGTAAATGAGGTGTCTGCGGCGGACTGGAAAAAGTGTTTCGAAAACTGGTTCAGACGTATGAAACTTTGTAGAGGCTGGTGGACAGTACTTTGAAAAGTTTTAATAAAAAAATATTTACCTATAGAACGCTTTTTTTTATTTTCACAAAACTTTCTGAGTGTCCCACGTAAGTACACTATGGGGAAAAAAATGAGTAATATTTATTTAGTATTAAAATCAATAAATATAATATGAGGAAAACAGTGGTAGCCCAGCGGACAGGTCAGTTTTCCCTCTGGGCTATAGACGTCTGACAGCAGCCGCTCCATATCAAAATCAGTATCTTTGCCAAATCCTTAGGATTAGCTAGTGGACCCCGGCAATCCTAATGAATTTAGAAACATGATAACACTAAGAAGAAGATTAAGATGTATAAATCAAGTGGCCCTAAATTCTCTAGATTTGGGATGATTATAGATCTAGATTTGGTGTGACTTATAGATCTAGATCTATCTATCTATAACTGCACGCCAAATCCCTTGCGGGATAGGCAGCGAGGACCATGACCACATGACTCGATCCTTACAAACCTCGCTTGCTTCTTTGATATTCACTGCTAGATATAATACGAAAAAATGTTTAATAGGTAATTTGAACCTGCGTAACCGATCATAAGCCATCAAAATTGGCAATGGTTGATAAGGTCACTAAACTCTGATCTATGTATTTAATTTCCTGACAAAACTCTCCATTCTTCTGCGGCACACCAGATAATGAGCACGGTACACCAGAGTACCGCGATACACACTTTGCGGAACACCGACTTAAAAATATATCAACGTACAGACAACGACAGATGCACCTTATATCATAGCAGTAAAAATGAGATTTGTATAGCTTGTTGTGTCGTTGTGTCAATCTGCGACGAATAAGCAGATGATACCAAAATGCAGGAGGCTTGCAGTGAAGATGGCAATGTGTCATTGACTGTTGCCTATAATAACGAATACACCCGCTGTACCCCTACATTAGATACCTATATACCGTTACAGTTTGAAAATGTCACTCAAATTAATTTGAATTTTGGATTCAATTTAAGATTATTAATCCCCACTCGATTTCAGAGATTATTCAAGAAAACACACTAGGCAACTAATAAATAGAACGATGGTATATTTCAAGTGTTCTATCTTTATGTATATTTTAAAATATCAATAAATAGAAAACGCTCTAGGAATTAACGCTACCGTTCAAATTCCTAGAGCGTTTTCTATTTCTTTGAATATTCCTGGGGTACCCTTATAACTAATATTTATATACCCTTATAATAAATATTATATTAGAAATGGAATATATTTTGTTCAAAAATTGAACGTTTTAGCTTAATAAAATAATTTTTATTTCTAATTAATTTACAAATACAAATTTAACCTGCACCATTTTCATGAACAAAGTGGCTTATGATAATCTTTAGCCTTATGCCCAACATAATATGGGAGAGTTTACAGCGTAACCAGTTAGTATATTCGTCGCTACTCCATTAGATAAACAGACCTTACATAATAATATACACTTTTTATAATATACTATTTTATATATTAAATTACTCGGCAAAGCATTATATTTACTTATAAGTAATATATTTTACACTTTGTTCAAAATGGACAGAGATCCTCGCAGAAAATATAACGTATGGATAACTAACTTTACTAAATTATTTATATATATAGCGAAATATTAATATAAAATACTAATACTATATTATATAAAATACACTTTATTGCACCAAAATAAAAATACATAAAAAAACAACAATAAATAAATAAATATTGTCGGACAAATTACACAGCGCCACCTAGCCCCAAAGTAAGCGAAGCTTGTGTTATGGGTACTAGACAACTGACATTAACATACGTAAATTCATTTTTTTATTTTTGTAAATACATATATACTTATTATACATAGAAAATACCAAGACCAATACAAACAGACATGTTCATGCACACAAATGTTTGTTCTGTGTGGGAATCGAACCCACGAGCGTTGGCGTCAAAGTAGCGTAACAGCGCGTTTCACCACTGCGCCACCGAGCTCGTGACTATAAAAAAAGAGTGTGTCCATTAGACAAATCATACTTAGCCGTCACTGTTGGTTTTTATTACGTAGACATATTTGTATATTGTCAGTATATTTCATGGTAGATATACTACTCTGTGTAAAAAGTATCGGGAATATGTCAATAAAAAGACCCGCGTAAAAGAGGTCGTTCTAATTTTTTTACTGCATGTTGGTAGCACTGTACTGATTTAGCGCGCAAAATTTGAGCGGGATCTGTCATTTAATTTGTTTTAAACTACACTTTTTGTTGGTCATAGTTTTGAGTCCTCGGCGATTTTTACAATGGAAAATATTGTTGAACAAAGAGTGTGCCTTAAATTTTGTGTTTCAAATGATATTTCATGTGGTGAATCACTAAAAATGTTGCGAAATACCTACGGCGAATCGTGTATATCGAAAACAAGGGCTTATGAATGGTATAAGGCTTTTAAAGAAGGCCGAGAAGTAGTAGTAGACTTGCCTCGTTCTGGTAGACCTTCAACCGCTACGACCAGAGAAAACATCGACAGAATCAAGAAGCTAGTGCTCGAAAATCGACGTATGAGTCTGAGAGAGTTGGCTAGTGAGGTGAACATATCTTTTAAGTCCGTCCACAACATTCTCATTGACATTTTAGGCATGAAACGCGTCGCCGCTCGACTAGTTCCAAAAGAGCTCAATTTTGTTCAAAAAGCGCAGCGAAAGCATGTCGCTGAAGACATGGTTTCCCGAGCTTCTACGGATCCGACCTTTATGAAACGTATAATAACTGGCGACGAGACATGGGTTTATGAGTACGACATGCAAACAAGCCAACAGTCTTCAGAATGGCGTCTCGAAAACGAGCCGAAACCCAAAAAAACCGCGGCAAAGTCGCTCCAAAATCAAGGTGATGCTGACAGTTTTTTTTGACTACCGTGGTGTGGTTCACTCCGAATTCCTTCCAGAGGGAGAAACAGTGAATAAAGAATATTATTTAGGCGTCATGAAGCGTTTGCGTGAGAGTATCCGCCGAAAACGTCCAGATTTGTGGCAACACAACTCATGGATGCTGCACCATGATAATGCACCATCACACACAGCCATTATAGTGAAAGAGTTTTTAGCGAAAAATTCAACAAAAGTTCTCGACCAAGCACCGTATTCACCTGATATGGCTCCGTCTGACTTTTTTTTATTTCCCAAGTTAAAATTACCACTTCGAGGAAAACGTTTTGAGTCGATAGAAGCCATAAAAGAAAATTCGCTGAATGAGCTAAAGGCCATACCGCAAATAGCCTATGAAAAATGTATGGAAGACTGGGTGAAGCGGTGGAGATGTTGTATTGCAAGCGATGGGGCCTACTTTGAAGGCGATAAAATAAATTTAGATGAATAATTTGTATTTTTTGTTTTATTGACAAATTCCCGATACTTAGTACACAGAATGTAAATGCCCTTTTATTTAAAGGCTTATAAATCTTAAGAATTATCAAAAAGAGGAAAACCTAGAAACGATTCTCACCTTTTATGAAACCCTTATTGTACCCTTTATATGAAAAATCCCCCTTCAACCCATATAACATACCTCCAATTAAAGCGAATTTGGAAGGGATACATTCAAATAGGTTAGAATATTTAGACACCTATCTTCACTTTGACGTACACAGGTGCAGTAAGTTCTAGGAAAGAAATACCATTCTTTGCAGAAACCAGCTGCCATCAATTTAATTGCCTATAAATAAGGCAGCAATTAAATACATAAGCAATGAATAAAAGCAGTGATAACCAGTGAATAAAGAACCGGGCAAGTGACAAACAGGTCCCCGGTTCCAAACGTGGTATGTACCACTAAATTTGTGTTATCGGATTTATGAGACATACCCGCACGTCCAAGAAATAATATTTCGAAAGACGTGCGACCTTACCTAATGCTCTGGTTTTCCCTCTGGGTTGCAGAGGCCTGATGGCAGTTGCTCCATGTAAAAATCAGCATCTTCGCCAAATCCTTAGGTTTAGGTAGCGGGCCCCCTCTATCATAATGGATTAGGAAACGGAATTACGCTAAGAAAAAGAAGAAGGCAGTAATGAAATCCATGCTAGTCTCTGCCCTGTTACAAGTGTAGCTGACACCTTTATAACTATTTGACATTTACAGTGGCCACCTCGTTGGCAAGTCCACAAACATTGGACCCAACCGCGAGACGAATGTACCCGCTGAGTCCAAACTCTGGACCCCACGAGTTCTTAGCAATGTAGTAGGGCACGTCGGCTGTGAGGTCGTACCCTACGAGTTGTACGGCGTGATTGAGATCCACTGATGCGCCACTGCAAAATTAAAAATGTAATAGAAAAACAAAATTGGTAGATATCGGTATTATAACAATTTAAATTATAAACAATTTTAAAATGAAACATGATTTAATAAGTTATTTATTGGTGGTCCCACACGATGAGCCGACGATCTTGTAAAGTTCGCGGGCAGGCGATGGATGGAGCGGCACGGGACCGATCACTGTGGAAGTCTGAGGATAAGGCCTATGTTCTAATTTCCAGGCTGGAGGCAAGTTTCAGGGCTGGAAACGGATCGATTGCTGAGCTTTATGGCTGGCAGTCACCCCCTGCCATAAATTCGTTTGCCCACTTCTAATATAAAAAATGTCATTTTGCACAATATATGTATATTTATTTAACGACAAAAATAGAAAAAAATTACAAAAGACAAAAATTAAAAACGTTAGGCCCTTTTTAAAAATGCAAAAATTGTATCGTTTTTCTCGCGTATCTTATATGTATGTAAGATTCTTTATTACCTTGTATTATCTTAGCGACTGGGAGGATTTAGGTGATCAAGCTCTTGGCAAGCAAAGTATCCCGCGATATGTCTCAAATAAAAAAAACATATTTTTGGATAAACTATTTAATTGGATGCGTGATCATTGACATGACTAAGATCGGTGCTTATTTAATCAGTGGTTAGTATTACGACGCTCGGTTAAAAAAAAAATAGAAAAGCTATTTACCAAGCGGTTGACCCTTAAGTGCGGACCGTATGGAGAATTTCAAGGTCGCTCAGCTATGGATAGAAATATGCTCGGGTTTCCTCTGCATGATCGAATTAGAAATGAGGCTATTTGCAGTAGAACTTAAAGCATGTGACATAGCCCAGATGATAAGTAAGCTGAAGTGGTTGTAGATCGGCCACATAGCTCGTAGAACCGACATCCGCTGGGGTTTTCGAATGGCATTACTGTACTCAGTGAGACGATGGAAGCAGGTGGCACAGGATCGAGACGAATGGAAAACAAGGACATAGGCAATGGGAGACCTATGTTCAGCAGTGGACGAATACAGGCTGAAATGATGATGATCTAGTGATGTCTCTTAAAACGTAGTGATTATCTTCATTTCTAACTAGAATTGTAGGTGCCATGTCTGAATGATCTATGCAGAGAAGCGGCCAAGTTCCAGGATATACCTGAAAGCTCAGCGGTAAGTGTTCCGTGCAGGCTCGAAGAGGCACGCAATACTTTGACAGCACCATTCACCTTATATGAAGAATTAAACAGAACCATATTAATACTTCTGTGCTAACGCGCCTTTTCGTGCTTTCCTACTCCACTCGGCAAGTCCCGTCTTCGTGGAAGATCGCCAATGTGCACCCGATGCCCAAAAAGGGCAATAGATCAGATCCATCGAATTACAGGCCTATTGCCATAACCTCCCTTCTCTCCAAGGTGATGAAGCGTGTGATAAACACACGACTCTTGGCATGCCTAGAGGATCACGACTTAATTAGCGACCGTCAATACGGCTTTCGCCACGGTTGTTCGACTAGTGATCTTCTAGTATATCTTACACACCGCTGGGCTTCGGCAATAGAGAGTCAAGGTGAGGCACTGGCTGTACGCCTAGATATGGCAAAGGCGTTCGATCGGGTCTGGCATCGGGGTCTTCAAAGGGGTCTTTAAGTTTCCATCGTACGGGCTGCCCGAGGGTTTGTGTTGCCAGCTTCTTATCCAGCAGATGCATCAAAGCCGTAGTTGACAGTAGTTGCTCCGATAGCATGGATATCAATGCTGGCGTCCCACAGGGCTCTGTATTGTCCCCAACGCTGTTTCTGCTGCATATAAATGACATGTTGTCAATTGACAGCATTCGTTGTTATGGGGACGATAGTACTGGGGACACTTATTAAACGCGCCGTGCTAGCACCCCTTGTTCCCTTGGAGGAAAGCCGCGTTAGATTTGTGTCTGAAATAGAGTGTACTTTGAGTAAAGTATCCGACTGGGGGCGGTTGAACGTGGTTCAATTAAACCCTACAAAGACAAGTCTGCGCGTTCACCGCTAAAAAAAACCATTTGCTGTGTTCCAGAACACGCCACTAACCATTGCCAAGAGTATTGGGATTCTCGGTGTCGAGATCTCCAGCGAAGTTCAGTACCGAAGTCACTTGGAAGCAAAGGTCAAGCTGGCGTCAAAGAAGCTAGGTGTGCTCAACAGTGCCAAACAGTACTTCTGCGCGGGGCAGACTTATAAGTCCCAAGTCAGACCGCATATGGAGTACTGTAGTCATTTCAGGGCGGGGCACCTGGATACCACCTACTTGTGACTCGGTGCAAAGACGAGCTGTGAGAATCGTCAATTATCCTAAAGTCACACATTTGTACAATCTCTCCTTAAACTCAAGGGCTCAATACGGCCCTTGAGTTTAAGGAGAGATTGTACAATGGGTTGTGTTTTGAAGAGTTGTTCGATATGATGCCAACAGTCTCGTTTTACAATCCGCCGACGGCTGGGAGTTCATCCTCATACACTGGAACCGCAATGGTCGCGTACTGTGCGGTTCCTGAGAAGTTTTCTACCGAGAACTATGCGTGTGAAACGAGCTCCCTGTCGAGGTTTTCCCAAGGGACTACAGTATGGGGTTCTCCAAGAAAGGCGTGAAGAGGTTCTTACAGGGTCGACAACGCAAGAGTGACAGCCCTGGTGTTGCAAATATCCATAGGCTACGGTAACTGCTTACCATTAGACAGGCCGTACGCTTGATTGCCACCTTAGTGTTATATAAATAAAACACATTTTTGGAACAAAATATATATAATATAAAAGCAATGCCAATGAGTATTTTTTTCTATACAACATCGAGGCGCATCCAACACACTGCCCGCCAGGTGTAAAGTGATTACCGTAGCCCATGAACGCTTCAAATGCAAGAACTGCCCGCGTGTTACCACCCCCGCTGCCGATACAGCGATTCATCATTGAAACATAAGAGAATTAAATAAGATACAGTAAGATTGTATTCCAAAAAATGTCTAAGTGTGTATGAGGGCCCAATAAAGGATTTTTATCAACAGGCCCTTACTGGGAACCTGGCTCAGTCACAGGGAAGTAACAACCCTCCAGAGAATTATTTGACTGTGGTTTACTGTGAGGTGGAATTACTTCTCCAATCGAAATGTGCCGTACCTCTCTTTGCGTAACGATTATCATCGATCAAAAACAGCCGGGACCTTAACGTGCTCTCCTAAGAGGAATTCTAAGACTAATAAAGCCATTGATAGGCTGCGGTCAATGCTGCTTAACTTGTATATTTCATTACACTGACACACACATCTACACAATCAAACTCCTCAATATATTAGTATGAGATGATATTTGATTTCACCGGCCCAGGCCTGGGAACGACCGAGATATCAATAACTAGTGATGGGATTCGAGTTGCTTTTCACTCGAGTGACTCGAGTAGTTTTTATATTACTCGCACTCAAGTTAAATTTTTGACAACTCGAGTTTCGAGTGACTCGTACCACTCGAGTGGTTTATACCGAGCCGAGTGAGAAATTCAAGTTGTGACAAGGTTACCCGCTGTAGGTTCTCTAATTACGTAGAAATCTGTTTGTGTGAGTTGTTACTGTTTAATGTTTTGGTTATTTATGACTGTGTTATTTGTAAGTGGTGAAAATGAGTAAACGTGTAAAAAAAGCAATTGCGTGGTCATTTTTTTGACAAAAATTGAAATATTATAATTTAATAACGGTTTTTTGTTTAGAACAAAAAACCGTTATTAAATTATAATATTTCAATTTGACTGATAGTTGATATAAGAGATTTCTTGATTATAGATGACAGGTTTAGTTTGAAGGAAAATTCTATTTTTTTACATTTTGTTTAGATTTTTTTACATTAATGCGAAAATGAATACATATTTACTATGTAAAATTAAAAAATCGTTTTAAAATTTTGGTCACTCGAGTTTTATATTCCGAGTGACTCGAGTCAATAAAAATCACTCGAGTTTTATCTTCACTCGAGTGGCATTCGAGTGAGAAAGTTACCAGTACCGAGTGACTCGAGTGAAAAAAAATCACTCGAGTCCCATCACTATCAATAACTAACTCCTGGCTTATGCGAATAGGTAGGTATGTCTGAGTAAATGCATTGGTTTCGGTCACCTGCAATGGTATTGTATGACGCCGCCCAGATAGTTCTGCCAGGTTATGGCGTTGACAGCAACCACCACGGGCCCGTGGGTCGCCAAGGCCTCAAGTATCTTATCCTCAGCACTCACAAATCTAAAACAAAAATTAATATCAAAATATATCAGCGAAACCCATACGAATACTGTAAAAATACCTCCGTAGTTTTTTATAAAGCGTCGGGAACGTGAAGGACAACCTATGGAGACCCAGAGACACAATTTTGTACAGTAAATAAATTCACCGCTACGGTCGGTGGTAAAGTAGAACGCGTTATTCACTAGTTCCCGGATAAACATCGCGTGTATCGGCTTATTGGTTAAAATATACTCCCATTGTTGTTGTAATATCTTAATTGTACGTTACATTCAAAATAAATTACAATAAAAATAAAGCTAGTGTTGCAAAGGCGGACATATCCCTAAAAGAGATCTCTAGCCAACCTAGGGTCTTTGATAGAACAACTTACATGGGCGAAATAACAAACGTACATCGACCCACTACAATACCATACATTTCTTAAAAGTAAAGTACAAGGTTAAAATAAATAAATAAATAAATATTGTCGGACAAATTACACAGCGCCATCTAGCCCCAAAGTAAGCGAAGCTTGTGTTATGGGTACTAGAAAACTGATAAATATGATAATACGTAAATATTTTTTTTTTCTAAATACATACTTATTATACATAGAAAATACCTAGACCAAGACAAACAGACATGTTCATGCACACAAATGTTTGTACTGTGTGGGAATCGAACCCACGAGCGTCGGTGTCAAAGTAGCGTAACAGCGCGTTTCACCACTGCGCCACCGAGGTTATCTAATACGTATAACGAATTGACTAATAAACAAAACAATACATAAAAACCGACCAAGTGCGAGTCGGACTCGCGCAAGGGTTCCGAACCATTATCTATAAAAACGGCAAAAAAATCACGTTTGTTGTATGGGAGGCCCCCTTAAATATTTGTTTTATTTTATTTATCTTTAAAGTGAATATATAACTAAATAGTATGTGAATATTTCATGCGTCTACCTGTTGCCGTTATCAATATCGAGCAAAAACAAGCAAAAAAAATCACGTTTAGTTGTATGGGAGCCCCCTTAAATATTTATTTTATTCTGTTTTTTACTATTGGTTGTTATAGCGGCAATAGAAATACATCATCTGTGAAAATTTCAACTAACTATCACGGTTCATGAGATACAGCCTGGTGACAGACGGACGGACGGATGGATAGCAGTCTCAGTAATAGTCCGTTTTACCCTTTGGGTACGGAACCCTAAAAATGAAAAAGAAACAAAAATATGAACATACATTAAGTACATAAACTAAAAGCAAACAAACATGAGATACATTTTATCGCGTCTTATGGCGCTCGGTTCATACATACATTTTAGAATCGCTGATACATTTAGGCGCTAAAACACAACGATTTATATAAGCCTATATGCGCTGTCAAGTGGTTAATTACTTTGTATGTATGTATATCTTCACGCCAAGTCCGTTGCGGGGAAGGCAAAGAGAACCGAGCGCCATAAGACGCGGTCCTTACACACTTCACTCGCTTCTGTGATTACTTTGTGGTTTGGATATATAATTTATTGGAGATTCATATTATTTTGGTGATATATACAATGTTACCAGTATATATCTGTTAATAGGTTAGTTCCAGTAGAGTAGCCTATCACTGTTCCCTAAGTAAATAAGTTTTTTTTTTATACCACGTCTTGAGGTATACAAGCATACGGCCCACCTGATGTAAAGCGGGTACCGTAGCCTATTAATGCTTGTAATATATTAAGTAACACTCGCGCGATGCCTCCTCTGCTGCTTACACAGCAACTCCATGGGAGCTTACTGGTGACCTCACTCACATGCAGGAACACAACAACCCTCTAAGGAGTTGTTATTTGGCTGCGGTTTTCTGTAAGATGGAGGTACTTCGCCAGACGGGCTGCTTTGATGCGCGCTACCTCTCTTAAAACATCCAGACCAAGACAGACCGACATGTTCATGCACATAAATGTTTGCCTTGTGTGGGAATCGAACCCACTTGCGTTGGTGTCAAAGTAATGTAACAGCGCGCTTCACCACTGCGCCACTGAGCTCGTCATGGGTATATTTCAACGACTGGTCAGTAGGTCAGTAGTAGTTAAAATATCTTCAGTAGGATTAGTTCCTACTGAACATATTTTAACCAATAAGCCGATAAGTGACGCGACGTCAATCCGTGAACTAGAGATGAGCGTTCCACTTTACCCCCCGTCCGGTAGCGGTGAATTAAGTTACTACTGTAAAATAGTCTCACCAGTTCTCCATACGTCCTTTTCATGGACCGAACCTAAAAAAGTTCTTTCACGAGACCATTTTAAGAGGTCTGACGGCCAAATACTTAGCTGATGGACCTCGCCAATCTCAATAGAGTAGGAAACGGGATAACGCTCGGATGAAGATCTTCTTTTCTTGGGGTGTAAGAGGTTCTTTTTTAGAGCCAAAGCCAACGTTAGCATAAAAAACATTTGGAAATAGGCACACTTTAAAGAGCCACAGGCAGACACAAAATCTAACTTCCGGTCTTTTGATAAGAGGTTAAAAAGCTATGGCTAAAGTAACTCCTTCCCATCAGGCGGGTCGTATGCTTACTGGCCTCCTGGTTGTAACATAAAAAACAAATGAACACAAACTCATCGCAAGTGAAGGATGTTACTTGGACACCACTCGCGTTCGTCTTAGCTCTGCAAGCACCATCTACGAGCCTCAGGGGGTAGGAGTCGTCAAGCTCGATAGGAGTCTTCGTAATCATCAGCCAATCGAGCAGCAGACATATGTCTCCTCCAGCACAACCGCTGATTCCGAGACCGGCGCAGTCTATCGCCTCCTGTCAATATGAATCTAAGTACAGTAGGTCAATTCTAGTAAACAATTGCAACTGAAGTATCGCTCAAGCGTTGCCACCGATGCTGCTAAAATAGCAATTATTGATGCTGTGTATGCGAAAATATTGTTCGGTCTGCAATTCTAAATTGGTTCACATGCAATATGCTTAATTAAACTCAAGTAATAACCAAATGTATAAAATTTAGTCTTCCAAATGTGGCTTCTGACAATACGGAAGTTCTCATTGACAATAATGCACTAGAATTTTTTAATAATACTGTATTTATTGGAATTACAATAGACTCTAAATAGCAGTGGCCCCCCACATAAATAAACTGACCAGTAAGCTCAGCTCCGCCGCATATGAAGTTAGAAGAATCAGACAATTGATCGATATGGTTACTGCGCGCTCAGTCTATTGTGAAGAAAAGCGCCTGATATTTAAACTAATTTTGTATTACAAAAGGGAGTCATCCGCTCTATTTATAACATGGAAATGAATATCCTCACGGTAACCGCTCAATATATTTATGAAAACATAATGTATGCTCGAAAAAAAGAAATCTTTTGTTGTAAATTGTATTCGATTCTATAATAAATTACGACAAATAGTTCTTTCCTTGCCTGACAATATTATGTTCAAAAGGCACACTAAAAATACTCATGTAAGAAGGCGTATTATAAAATCGATGAATATCTCACTGAAAAATATATCTGGAAATGATTCAGCACATGCATTATTATTTTTTATTTTACGAGTATTACTTGACATCGTCATAACTGGAATCATAAATGGGGTAATTCGATTCATTGAGGTATATCTATACGCCCTTTAACGCTCATAAAAAATCGGCCAAGTGCGAGTCGGACTCGCGCACGAAGGGTTCCGTACCATTATCTATAATAAAAAAAATCGGCCAAGTGCGAGTCGGACTCGCGCACGAAGGGTTCCGTACCATTATCTATAGAAACGGCAAAAAAATCACGTTTGTTGTATGGGAGCCCCCTTAAATATTTATTTTATTTTATTTTTTAGTATTTGTTGTTATAGCGGCAAAAGAAATACATCATCTGTGAAAATTTCACCTGTCTAACTATCACGGTTCATGAGATACAGCCTGGTGACAGACGGACGGACGGACAGCGGAGCCTCAGTAATAGGGTTCCGTTTTACCCTTTGGGTACGGAACCCTAAAAAGGGGAGCTCTATACCTATATGACTTTTTGTAACCACTCAACCGCACCCAATAACCGAAGATATTTTTATTTAATACCACATCGGCAAAAATTTAAGTATACGACCCACCCGATGTAAAGTGGTTACCGTAGCCTATAAATGTTTGCAATGACGCCTTGAAGCCCGTTATATACTTATTGCCGTAACGCGCATGGCGGAATTTAGCCACCTGGGCCTCAACGGGATAAATTATGCGCGCGATGCCACCTCTGCTGCTAACACAACAAACTCCTTATGAGCTTACTGGTGACCTCATTCATATGCAGGAAACACAACAACCCTCTAGGGAGTTGTTATTTGGCAGTGTTTTTTTTGTGAGGACGCCCTGATGCGCCCTACCTCTCTTAATCCTCTCCATCAGTATCGTTACCTGAACACTGAGAATCTGCAGCTTCCCAGTTTTCATAGCAGACATCGCTTCGATAGTGCCTACGGTACTGAATGCCCAGCACGCGCCGCAGACTCCCTGGCTACGTACCGGACCTATGACATTTTTGGTCCTCCTGCAGAATAAAACACAAATTAGATTTGTTGATATGCAGGATGAAAGAATGACGAAGCAGATATACAATGTAAAAGTGGAAGGATGTAGGAGCCGAGGAAGGCCAAGACTTGCCTACCATGATCAAATTGGTCGTGTTCTATCAGAAGGTGATGTCAGGAGCCCTAGAAACCGGCGAGCATGCATGAAAAGAGCAATGAATGTTAAAGAGCGAGTGAGGTATGTAAGGATCGAGTCACGTGGCACTCGGTTCTCTCTGCCTACACCGTAAGGGATTTGGCGTGAAGTTATAGATAGATAGATTTGTTATATAAATAAAATAGCTGAAGTGCGAATAGGGATCGGATGTCCGCGTCCGTACCACCATACAACCCTTCTTCGTCTTAAAAAACATATCACCCTAATTCTATTCTCGAAATTTAGGCAAGAGAATTTAGACGAGCACGGTGGCGCAATCGTGAATGACGCGACTTTGACACCAATGCTCGTGTGTTCGATTCCCACACAAGACAAACATTTGTGTGCATGATCATATCGGTTTGTTTTGATCTGGATGTTTTAAAGGGAAGTACCTCCAACTCGGAGAAAACCGCAGCCAAATAACAACTCCCTTAGAGGGTTGTTGTGTTCCTGCGTGTGAAGGAGGACGCCAGTAAGCTACTAAGTAGTTGATGTGTTAACAGTGGAGGTGGCATCGCACGAGTGGTACATACTACAGCGTACAAGTACAAGTCTCACAGAAAATCGCAGCAAAATAAAAAGTTCTTGGAAGATTGTTGTGTTCCTGCGAGTGAGTGAGGTCACTAGTAAGCTCCTAAGGAGTAGCTGTGTCACCAGCAGAGGTAGCATGGCGCGAGTGATACTGCATATGTTGTAAGCGATCATAGGCTACGGTAACCGATTTACATCAGTTGGCTCGTATGCTTGTAGATATACCTACCTACCGACGTTGTTTAAAAAAATCACCATGTTAATTGTCTAAATTCCTAAAGTCTTCAATTTTTTTAAAAATATTAAAATACGTGTTATTCTAGTAAGAGGCATTTGTTAAATTATATCTAATAACTAATAGGTATAAAAAAACGGGAACCCTATAAATTATCGAATTTTCCTTATTATATAATGTTTATCTCGTATGATTAATTTGTTTAATTTCAAATTTTATATCTGAAATGCAATCCTTATCATTGAGAACTGTTATTTTAATAGTTTTGTGTTATTTTTATATATTTTGGTGTATTATTGTACTAAAAATTTGATGGAAAAATATAAATAACCAATTTTACGTAGTAACTCAATTCACCGCTACGCGTCGGGAGTCGGGGGGTGAAGGTGAACTCGCAGCTCTCATTGGCTGGTTCGCAGATAAACATCGCCGCACTTATCGGATTATTAAAATATTATCCCATTGATCAGTAGGCTCGTATTGCTGAGATATTTAGGTGCTACAACGCAACATTTTTGTAGGTTACGGCAACCACTTTACATCAGGTGGGCCTAGGGTTCCCACCTCTCCCGGAATTCCGGGAGTCTCCAGGAATTCAGCAATGAAAATTTAAATCTCCCGGCTCCCGGAAGGAAAATCAAATAAACAAATTTCTACCGGAATTTCAAATTTGCGCGCGCTGACGGAATGATAGAGAGTGCGAAAATGATACGAAGACGCGCGGTAGCAGCGGTCTGCTGGTCAGCGTCGCAGTTACTCGAGTCCACATTTTCAACCTCCCTCGCTCACCTCATCCCCGCCGCCCGTTTCGCTCGCTCGCTCGCAAACTTTATGAAGATTTCTGCGTTTTGATGGAGGTTCAAGCTACGAATAAATAGACTATTTATTCGTAGGGCTCAAGACAGCATTGTCGAGTCAAATGAAAGAGTAGATTTGATATGGGCAAAATTTTACTCGAAACAGAATTGGAGACGAATTGAAGAAAATAGTTTCATTCGTTTTGTCAATACCTGTATCAAACGCCGCTTGCGAGCGTGTTTTTAGTATTGTATTCGACATGTGGACTAAAGAAAAAAACTGCTTAAATGAAGAACATGTCAAGGCAGAAATCCAAACGTTCTTCAATTTTAAAATGGACTGCAAAGAGTTTTTTTTTATTTGTTAGGCCAGTTATTTTGAAGTCTGAACATTCAAATGAAAAGTATAAGTTCAAAATAAAATAAAAAGTTATGAAAAGTCGCTGGTTTTTTTTTCTCCCGGATTTAGATTAATCAGAGGTGGCAACCCTAACTGGGCCGTATGCTCGTATGCCTCTCAACGTTGTATATAAATATATATATAAATTTAAAACGTCTGTTTATAATGTTCAAATAATTTTTTTTACTAAATTCATATGAAAATCCAATTAGGTACACGGTAGGTACTTATACCAAAAATCATTCGTTTGATGTTACAAGATGTAACTTAATAAATAAAACCCATGTAATTGTGAACAAATTCTAATTAAATAAATAACAAAATACGACATATGTATAGCATAAACACACACCCATCACGTAGCTAATATTATTTATTGTTTACGTACCGACTTTTTGTACGCGTCCACTAAATGTAAATGTATATTTGTAAGTTCTCATTAGAAGTGAATTTGTAGATTTTTTTATGAGAATAAATTTCTTTAACCATTATAAAAAAAAAACGCGGACAACATCCCAGGCATCCGCTAGTATATATATATATATATATATACTTCGTGTATTACGGAAACAGTTCCACCGACATGGATCAAATTTTATAGGTATTTAAATAGATTTAGCATTTTAAATTTCTCAGTGTACTTGTATTTCGATTCGTTCGTTTTTACACTAAAAATAAATAGTCCATTTAAATGTCATTTTTTTCTTTTGGCCTTATCGTGCAAAAGTCAGGCAATTTAAAAGTTAAATAACCAGACAAAAGTTATAAGTACCTAAGTACCTTGCGCTTCACGAGAAGTTTTCTACCGAGAACTATTAAGTTGTGGAATGAGCAGCTCGGCAGGGAGTGCCGAGATTTTCCCAAGACTACAGTATGGGGTTCTTCAAGAAAGGCGTGAAGAGGTTCTTACAGGGTCGGCAACGCAAGAGTGACACCCCTGGTGTTGCAAATGCAAAAAAGTACCACATGAAAATTTGTTACCAAATTTTTATCTATTTACGTTAATCACTTTGTTATTTTTGGTTCAAAGACTAAAAGTTATAAAAGTATATAATATTTAAGAACCAGAGTTGTAGAGAATTTAATTTGCAACAAAAAATATGTTCGCAAATTTTCTGTGCAGCGAATAGTTAGCCCGATATAGCGTAAAAACCAATCGCAGCTATTTTTACAAGATGGCGGCCGCAAGACAAGGGTTGCGACGCCACAAACATGAATTTTACTTTACACTAACCCCCTCTTGCCACCAAAAAAATAAAATTGTGTGCTCTGACTTTTGCAACACCAAATGTAACGTTTCGATTGACTAAACGTAAAAAACGCCGAGTGAACCTCCTTCGCCCAGATACTTAATATGCGATAAGGAATATTTATAAACGCGGTCGAAATGCAACCGGTGCACAAAATTTGCTGCCTACGATTTTACATTATTGTAAATCCAGTGGTGTATAACTCCCAGCCCATGTTATAACAATCAATTAGAATGTAACCTAAAGGCTACACACATAAAGTTCAAAATAAAATCATGACAGACAATGTGTTAAGTGACTGACAGCGGCTTCATTGTTCATGTGCATATTATGGAACAGAACTGGGGCGCGTAACATGATCTTTGTTATTTCTTTTCAAAGGAATTTGAATCGTAATGCTTATGACTTTATGTCTCTGTATACTCCAAAACGATATGTCGTTATGATATATATAGGGGAGAATTAACGACATAACATTTAACGACATAGCTATTCAATGGTCCAATACGCGCAGCCGCTACGGCTGTGCGTATTGGACGATTGAACTAACCAATGGAACTGTTTAATAAACACGTTTTGCACAAAGTATACAGCAGTATGCTTATCTATAGTCCATTTCCGAAGTTCTCGAACGTAATTTTTGCATGTTTAGATACCTACTTATAAATAAATAAATAAACAGCCTTTCATTATGAAAGTAAATCACCATTTGAAATTATTTTGACGAGCTCGGTGACGCAGCAGTTAATAACGTGACTTTGACACCGACGCTAGTGGGTTCGATTCCCACACAGGACAAACATTTGTGTGTATGAATATGTCATTGTCTGTTTGTCACGGGAACCCGTCTGGGAACAAGTACCTCCACCTCACAGAAAACCGCAGTCAAATAACAACTCTTTGTGAGTGAGAAGTGAGGACCAGGAAGCTCCTAAGGAGTTGATGTGCTAGCAGCAACAGAGGTAGTATCGCGCGAGTGATACTTAATGTATTACAAGCGTAAGCCGTATGCTTGTAGGCCTAAATCGACATCTTTTTGTTTTTAACGGGGCTTCGTAATTGGAATTGAGTGTAGTTCTAATCAATCATCCAAATGAACGTATAATTGAAATATGAACTAGTCCAGTCTTACAAATTATTATATTCTTTCAGACAGATACGTTAATTCAGGATTCTCAGCGTAATGGACTCCTTGAGGTGTATGTCAGACACCAAACACACATCTATGTCTTGCTCATCGAGCAGCGCTTTCGGCAGAGCGACCTTTGGATATACCGCTTGCATTCCAGTTCAGCACTCTAAGAGTCCCCATGTTGCAGTCGTAGTTGGATGAGCTGAACCATGCGTCCTAATAAAACAGACACGGTGTTCTGTCCTGTCCGCATGGCCTTCAATACGTCCTCCACAATCAATTTTTCTAGGTGTACAACGTCGAAAGGCATACAAGCATACAATTGATTTATATAATAGCAGTGTATATTATGTTAAAAGAGTAGGTATTAAGAACAAAAATATAAGAGATTTATATTTTTGTTCTTAATAACAAACTTATGAACACCATTTTTTAACTATCTTTAATTTAATTGACCGTCTGAACGGTAACATAAAATTATACTCATATTTCTATCTGCGGAAACTTGTAATTGTCCATCTTTTCATACTAGACTTTTGTAATATTGTTTGTAAATTAGACGTAAATTAGATTGTAAAAAAGACGTATCCCAAAAGTGTAAAAATAAAATAAAAAAATAAATACGGCCTACCTGATGTAAAGCGGTTAACGTAACCTCTGAACGCTTGTAATACATTAAATATCATTCGCGCGATGCCACTTCTGTTGCTAACACAAAAACTGCTTAGGAGCTTACTGGTGACCTCACTCGGACGCAGGAACACAACAACCAGTGGCGTGCACTCCATATAGGCAAAAAGACATTGCCTACCCTATCAATTTGATAAATACCATCCGATGTTTCTTAATTCTTAAACATAGTTTTTAACTAATATTTCGTATCAAAAACAAAAAATTAAAAACAGTTGCTCCATCTATCGGTATCGGTGCAAGTTATTAAAATAGATTCATTACATCACCCGACCCGCTACATCGATGTGCTACACTAGCGCCGCTTTGGAAGCTTAACGGCAGAGTCACAAACTATTTATGTCTAAATTTACATATGTGTGCCGCATTAATAATACGAATACTGTAGTGTGCATTCCTGTAAATACATTGCCCACAATAACACAAATAACGCACACAATCGCATAGTTTAGAGTGTTTAGAGACAGTGTCTTTTCAACCGAAGGATGACGTAAATTACCGAAGTGTCGCGAACATTGCTACGTAAATAATTTAAAAAGTATGTTTGCTCCATATTATTAGAGTGAAAAAAACTACCTTTTCATTTTTTCGTATAAAATTGATGTTAAATTTTATTTTGTTTTTAAACTGGGCCGGAGTGGGCCACCATTGTTTGTTTATTCAAGTTGTTCAGGTGGTGTGTGTAGGGAAAATAAAAAATAATGCGTTTTCAAAACTATCTTTCGGTGAAATAAACAAGTGATTGAGAAAGGCCGTTGTACACCGGATTTGAAATTAATACAAACTAAAGGCAAAGTTAATCGTAAGTTTAATGCAAAACCGAAAGGCCGCTTCGAATATCTGCAAATTGATACGAGTATGTATATAAAATCAATCAATCTATAGATATTTGAGGTGGCTAACCAATCACATAAATCATTATTTCCACAAGACTGGGTAACCAAAATCAACATGCTGTATTTTTTGGTAAGTTAATAGCTTTAAAAAAATTCTGCCTGCCCTGTCAAAACCCTCTTGAGAGTTGTTATTTGGCTGCGGTTTTCTGTGAGGAGGTGGTACTTCCCTAAACGGCCTGCTTTGATGCGCCCTACCTCTCTTAAATCATCAGAGCAAAACAGCAATCGCGTTGTCACTGGACGCTCCAGCCACCGGCGCTGTTCAGTGCGACGAAAAAACACCGTTTGCTTCGCCTGACGGTCTACTCGTTGCGTAGGGACGCCCACTTACTTCACTTCACTTTTTCTCGGTGCTGAAGTGGCCGCGGTCTGGGTCCCTTCTATTTGCGTTGCTATCTGTACGACATGCGCAAGGCACTTCTGTTTTGAACTTCTTCCTAAGCTTTCTTTTTTTGTAAGAGAAGAGCCCCTCTCTGTTGGAGCGTTCGTCTGCGCCATAACAGTCGTTTCAGCTGGTTTTTTAGCTGTTGCGGCTTTCTTTGTCTGCTGGTAGGTGCCGGACGTGACGGCTCCTGTAACAGTTTTCTTGGATCGCATCTTTCGGCGAAACGCTACGCATTTCGGATTGTATAGCGTGTGCGTTCTTTTTTTGGAGTTTGGAGGAGTTGCAGTTATGAAACGATCTTGAGTTATAAGGCCCGGTAGGGAAATTTTATAAGGAGTAAATGGAAATGTTAGCTAAATGTGATAGCGTTACGCTCGCCCGCTTATAAAGAGACAAACATATACAACTGTAGGATTTAACGTGCGATAGAATGATATAGAAGTATTAAAAAGAGACATCCACATACATCTATAAGATTTAACTTGCGAGAGAATGAGATAGAAGACATTATATGTGTTTATGACAGGATCCGAGAGTTATACGTGTGTGTGCGCCGCCTGCGTATTATGAAGTTTGATATATTTTATGTATATTTTTATGTAGGTACTATTAAACAAATCATCAAGTGATTAAAGTTAAAAAAAACATTGGAAAATATGGGAGATTGATTTGAATGGTAATGAAGACGAATCCGAAAAACACGTGGATGCTTTCAATCGCTAAGCCTATATAGTTCACATTTGTGAATAACATAAATTTTAGCGCTCGGTTCTCTCAAGGGACTTGGCGTGAAGATATACATACATACATACATAAATTTTATTTTTATTATTTTAGAAGATGCGTTCATTTAGCATTTTTTCTTTTTGATATTATATCATAATTATCGTTCGTACCTATAGAGTAAACTCCAGTCGTGTTGACACACCCATACTTTTTTTTTATACAGCTACGGAAGGCATGGAAGAATACGACCCACCTGATGGAAAGCGGGTAAGTTAGCCTATGAACGCTCGCAATACGTTAAGTACCACTAGGGCAATGTCACCTCTACTGCCAGCACAGCCAACTCCTTAGGAGCTTACTGGTGACCTCACTCCACGCAGGAACACAACAACCCAAGAAGTTATTTGGCTGCGTTTTTTTGTGAGGTAAATTACTTTCCCAGACAAAAAAAAAATAAAAATTTCCAAAAAATTGCTTTGATGCACCCTACCTCTCTTAAAAACACCCAGACCAAGACAAACAAACAAACAAGACCTGCTCATGCACATAAATGTTTGTCCTGTGTGGGAATTGAACGAGCGTTTGTGTCAAAGCAACGTAACAGCGCGTTTCGCCTTTGCGCCTTGAGCGCTCGTCATTACCTGTTTATCGCTTGTCATTAGTCTGTGCCTCCCCACAGTTGGCACACGTCAGTGGCAGCTTTCTCGGGCGCAGACAATGAATTGCTGTATGCTCCTCTCCACAGCGCAAACACGCGTGTTAACGGTGACACATGAGTGTCTAAAGTAAAGCAGCGGTGGCACAGAGCCGGCCCCCGCTTGCCTCTCCAGGGCTCAATCTTAATTCGAGGAATGCACATCAATTTCGTGAAGTCGTAAATTCTCGGAATCGTATCGACAGTTTTCTTCAGTTGTGTGGAGAAATTGCAGCCTTCACGTATGACCAGGCCGCACGTATTCAGACACAAAATCCAGCTCTACTATGACCGCTGAGATCTCAGTCGGGTCCTTGTCGGCTGGCAGTCCACGTAGCGCTGGTTTCAGCTGACAGCGAATACGAGAACCAGCTGAGCTTCTGCGTCTTCTCAAGGTTGTATGGGCACCGCTGTACAGCGCGATATTCCTCCTCCGACCGGTTGGGACCTAGCTCAGTCAGAGCTTTAAAGTGCTTTGTCTAGTTCGGTGAAAATTCCAATAGATATAAGTGACGGATAGTGCTGCTTGGGCTTCGGAAGGGCAACAGGCGTTTCTCACGCCGGAGTTGACGACCGCTGCGACGCATTCACAAACCAATAAAACACTTGACTGGGCATGAAGGCACCCCGCGCTCACAAAACCGTTGTGTTTTAGCGCCTAAATATCTCAGAGTATTGAAGAGCGTCCCATTAAGGATAATTACGGCAAAGAACACACAACAGAGAAAGGATTCCAACTCTATATAAGGGACGGCAATGCGATGGATTTGTCAGTAGCAGCACGTTATTCTAATCACTAACATGTACAGCAACTGAAGATGCCTTGGGGAGGCGAAACGTTGCCGGAGCGATACTTAACATATTCATAAGGGAGCAGTATGTTTGTTTGCCCCTCGAATATATAAAAAAATTACTATATGTCGGGGTATATAAAAATAACTTACCAGTCCACTTGAAGAGGTAAACTTGCTCTTTTGTTTCTTAAAATGATAGTTTTATCATTATTTGGATTGATGCCAAAGGACCTATCTCTATGTATCCGATGGCCATTATAAACATTGTCAACGTCATATATCAACCGGTTATCTAGTTTACTCCAGCTCTTTCCAAACAGATGCGGAGACTTTGCCAAACGTTCATCAGAGAGATGAATGTCTCGGTACTCAGACTTCGACATGTCTGATAAACTGGTCAATCCATAGAGAGCACGGTATTGATCTGGTCCTCTGGACTCGGAATTTAACCTATCTATTTCTTCCACTGAGGCCTAGGAAAAAAGAATGCATAACTCTGTTTATTAATATGTAAATGTATACATTTGTCGAACTCGGTAGTGCCATTCAGCGGTTTGATTCCCAGACAGGACAAACATTTGTGTGCATGAACATGTATGTTTGTTTTGATCTGGGTGTTTTTAAGAGAGGTAAAGTACACCAAAGGCTGGGGAATTGCCTCCAAATCACAGAAAACGAAGTCAAATAACAAACTCCCTGAAGCATTGTCGTGTTCCTGCGTGTGAGTGAGATCCTAATGAATTGTTGTGTTAGCAGCAGAAGTGGCCTCACGCAAGTGATACTTAATCTATTACCAGCGTCCATAGCCTAAGGTTCTTTACATCAAGGGGACCATATGCTTGTATGCCTCTGACATTGTAAAAAATTAGTGTTATGATTATAAAGATCTAATTCAAATGACATTAATATAATTGACGAGTTCAGTGGTTAGTAGCACTACTTTGACACTAACACTTGTGGGTTCGATTCCCATGTGTGGCAGAATATGCCTGTTTGTCTCATAAGTATTGTAAAGTTGTTTTTGCTTCATATTATTTAAATGGGTGAGGTCCTTTTCGAGGCGACCTCTGCAAATGGAAAGGCATGACACTAATTAGAGAAAGGGTTCAAAAAGCAAAGTTTATCTCGGGCGCCAGCCACACCCCTTCCATAATATTGCCCTGAACAGTCCAGCGATGCCTGAACATTTAATCTCAAGAGGGGTAGCAAGAAAACCATTTGAAATCTGATTGATGTTTTAATACCTTTAGGGGTCAGGCGTAGCAAATTACAGTTAAATTGCATTCAGCCAAAAACAAGATTATAAAACTAAGTTAGTGAGGTTAGTTAAGTATAATGGCTTATACTAAAACTTACTGCACCCCTATTATATATTCATCTATAAGCTAATTATTTCTTAAGTAAGGTGATGAATATAGATAATAATCATTTCTAAGGGAAAATCTAAAGTTCAGTAAAGTCACAAAGGTTTCAAGTTACTATGAGGTCTAGTTACTATGGGTCAAATTACTAAAGTGTCAAGTTTAATCAAGTTGGACCCAATAAAAGCCTAACCAAATCTACAGAAGATTACTGTATCAAATAAAAAAAAAGAAAATGTATGATACTGAAAAGGTCACTGTGACACACAAGGTCACAAAACATCCACAAATTGCGTCGTCACAACACGCCATACATAACTTACATTCACAGATGGGTCTTCGCTGTGCGATTTTGAATTCCAAGGTAAAATTTCAAGTCGCAAGAAAATGCTGTCATCATATAAGGCACTGTAAATCATGGTAACTTGTTGGAAGGCAAACCTTCCCAGCCAAGTGTGGAGATGTGATTGTGTGGTACTCTTGATAGACACCACCCTTCATTATTTTGTATTTTTGTACATCTGATTCCCCATTAAGTATATCATATGGAAAGTATCACACAGATTTTAATAAGATCTTATATGTTTTTATACCGGGCTCATATTTAAGGTACTTTAGATCTTATAAATGCCAAACATTTATATGTTGTATGTTTGAGTAAACTATGAAAAACTACTCAGTCGTGTATATGATAAGAACACTAACTAGGTTCTGATGCTTTTGCTTTGAAGAAAATATCTTTAAGTTTTTATTTTGCGTTTATCTCTAAAACTACAGATACCAACATGAAAGTTGTAACAAAACAGAGAAAACTATCAAGAATGAAATAAAATTCAGTCATACATAAATACTAGTTAAACCCCACAACTTCTTCCGTATATCCCGGTATACCATAGGAACTGCTTTTTCTACTTTCTCTTTTTGCATGTTTATATTATAAATACATGTATTTATATTGTGATATTGAATAGCCTATAACCTTCAGCAAGAACTGGGCTATCAAATGCAAAAAGAATTATTCAAATCCGCCTCGTTGTTCCAGAGATATAGTCGTATAAAGTAAAACTGCAATCAAAGTTTTTTATTTGCATTTATGAAACTGATAACTGGGTCTAAAGAAGGAATCATAAAATGTTGAGGAAGTTTTAGAACTTTTCTGAATTTCGATAATTACTGAAATGTGCTAAAAACTTTAGCTGATGTGTTTATCGTAAATATCGGCAGTACTGTAGATCAGCAGACTGCAGGCAACAGACAGTACAATGTAATTATGATATAATAACATAATCCCATGCCCGTGGCCATCAGAATTCAGAAAGATTCATAAACATAATAAAAATGACCACACTTTTGATTATAAATAACATGAATCTACACGATATAATATTTAATTACCTACTTGAATTAGCTGTATAAATCAGTAAACAGCAAAAGTCATTGGCCGGTCAAAATTGATACACGATATCACCTCCTTTCACTGCATATCAAGTAAACAAAATGTGAGTTTAATAAGTAAAGATAACACAGTTTTAACGTGCCCGCGTCACCGCATTTCAAATATTCTAATGGAATAGTTAAAATCACTCACCACGAAATGTTGGAATCTGGTTTGATACTCGTTTGAATCATTCTTATAAGTTTTATTGAACTTTTCGATGTAGTCATTAAACATAGATTCTAGAACTTCTTTATTTCTACCAGAATAACTTAATGGTATGGCTAGAAATAGTAAGCAGAATAGGGATAAACCGACCACCCAGTTCCACCATTTAGCCATTTTAAAAAGTTTTATTTTAGAAAATACTTTAGCGTATAGAAGTAGAACACTGTGGAATCAATGAAAACAAGTTTGAAATTTGAAACCACTACATTCATAATCGGCTCTACACCGTACACTCTCAACTTCCCACGCTCCACAGTAAAACTGGTTTCTTCTTCTTTATTGCTTGTGGCAATCAAAACATTCCAGACTATTTTTGCTTTTATGAACTATTTAAGACATATTCATAACTTGTATTTATACATAAAAATGTATTTAAGTTTGACTACATATGTATTCATGCATTTATCTGCGGTATAGAGATAAATAACATTCGTTTAATGTTGGTTTTTACTTTGTTAAGGTCGCGAATTTACTATCAGCTGTTGTTTAAAATTTTCTCATATTTTCTATTTCACAGATATGATAAACTCTTAAGTGAGCATTCAAGCCTATTTTGGTATTAACTATTATACGAGAGTCATTAATTATTAAAAGAGCGTTTTTGACTTAGTTTTTTTTTTTGATCGCATTGTTATAAACAATTTCTAAATTAGATTCGCTTAGCTGTGCGTAGCATATAATTTCGGGGTCTGTACTTACGAGTAGCTCCGTGTAAATACTCGTACGTCTCGAATGCGTTAGTTACAATATATGACCTCGTTAGGTCACTTCGCGATAAGTGTGTAGCCTGTGGCCACACATGTTGCTTGTGATATTTATGTAGGGGTTCTTCTCTTACTAGTGTTTAGCACAGGCGCGGGATATTCGTGATCAATATGTATTGACGGTGTTATTCAAAGAGATATGTGATGAAGGTGGTCTATCAGTCGGGTTTGGATCCAGGATCTATATTAATAAGTTTCGTTGTTGATCTCACAGCATGATACCCACGAAGTGCCCAAATGTGACTTATAAGACGTCGTCATCATATTATTAATTTGACGTCAAATATTTAACGAAGTCGGGTACAATATCGTAGCATTTGATAATATTTACTTAGTACTATTTCTATTTTGTTTTTCGATGAAGATGTCGGTTTATTTATAATAGAGAAAAATATCAGTGTATACTTATACATTATATATCAATTTCAATCAACTTTTCGATCTACAGTATCGTCTCTACATTTGCATTTACATCCATAACTGGATTTTAGTTTACCTAACGTTTTTATTTATAACGTCGGGTGGCAAATGATATACTTTCCCATGAGGTATAAATAACCGACCGACATCTTCATATTATACATTGAAGTTAAACAATATATTTCATTCCCGTATAACATTTTTTTATGAAGCATTGTTTTTTATACAATGTGGAAGACATACAAGCATACGGTCCATCTGATGTAAAGCGGTTACCGTAGCCTATAAACACTCGCGCGACGCTACCTCTGCTGCTAACACATAAACTCTATAGGAGCTTACTGGTGACCTCGCTCACACGCAGGAACACAACAACCCCCTAATGAGTTGTTATTTGGGGGAGGTGGAGGTATGTACTTCCCTAGACGGGTTGCTTTGATGCACCCTACCTCTCTTAAAAACACCCAGTCCAAGACAAACAAACAAGACCTGTTCATGCACACAAATGTTTATCCTGTATGGTGTCAAAGTAACGTAACAGCACGTATCGCCTATGCGCCACCGCGCTCGTCAAAACTTCCGATTCGATGTACACAAATATATTGAATTTAAAATTTAAATACAAGAAATTACTATATTTTATATTACATATATATATATATTACTATAATTTATTTTTAAATGTTTTTTGGCCTAATAGGTATTTGGTGAAGATTAGATACCTAATTATGTAAAGTTGTGTTGTGGATATGTCAAAGAATGGAAAATAAAGCAGCAGTAGGCAAACCAGCTCGAAGAACCGATGGCCGCTGGGGCAGAAACGTTTTTGAATGACGACCACGAATCGGCAATCGGACGAACGGCAACACGATATACCGACGACTTGGTGAAGATCTCTCGAGGAAAAGGGCTAATCTCACCAGCAGATATTCTTTGCCTTAAATGATGATAATGATAAGGCAAAACAAGCTGGGGGATCCAGTTTAAAAAGTTTTGTTTTAGCCCACTGGATACGCCCATGTCCATCTGATAAACATGACCAATTTGGTAATAAATGATAATTGAATTACAATGAAACGCGATTAAAGCACATTTTATAATTTTGCAATTTATTGTTACTACTTAAAAACTATTATTACGTATTAATTAAGATTAGATTATTAAACTTCTTGCTTTATGATGTCATAAGTTACAAATGTCCACTTAAGTTCCACCGTTGCGCCTATACCTGACTTAGTGCTTCGAAAGACGTCGTTATATTTCCTCAAGACACCATGGACCATAGCATGAGTAACATGAGGTACCATAGACTTGACATATGCGACGAGGTATTCTAAGGTGGCGCCAAGCGGGTGTACCATTAGGAATCCTGTTAAAATGCTGATGAGTTTAGCTTCCGAGGGTGGTACATTGGAACCTGATGTCATGTATTGATCATCATCATGGATCGGCGGTGGGGGTTGCGGTTTCGTCGGTGGCGGGGGGACTATCACATTCGGCATCGGCGGTGGCGGCAATGGGGGATATACCTGGTGAAAAAGTTTTGATACGTCATTTTCTATTAGTGTTGTTCTAATACATAAATGATCTATATTTCTATATCAGCACTGCAAATCCCTTATGACGTAGTGAAAATGTACTGAGCACAAATTCGGTCATTGCATACACGCTTCTCTAACATACAGCTTTTTTCATGTATGCTCTCCCGTTTCTGACACCACCTTCTGACAAAACATGACCAATTTGGTTGTGTTAGGTGAGATGAACCTTAGCTTTCCTCGGCTCCAACATCCTTATTTTGTCCTGATCCTACATCTAAACATAGTAACGTAAATATTGGGGTGCCTATATGTAAATGATCTGCCCTACATGTTGCAGAAAATGGCGTGTGTACTGTTTGCCGATGATACCTCTTTAATTTATAGTGTTGCTTGGCGGTGCGAAAATATTAACAAGGCAAATAGTGTACTACCTATCTTCTATTCTAAATTGGTTCACATGCAATATAATCTGTTATTAAATTCAACAAAAACCAAATGTATAATATTTAGTTTTCCAAATGTGTCAATGAAGAAGTTCTCATTGAAAATAATCTAGTAGAATAATACTGTGTTTCTTAGTATTTATTACAATGGACTCAAACTGCAGTGGGACTCCACATAAATAAGTAGCCAGTAAGCTCAGCCCTGTCGCATATGCAGTTAGGAGAATTAGACAATTCACAGATGTGGCTACTACGCGCTTAGTCTATTTCAGCTACTTTCACACTGTTATGGGAAAAAGCGGCTGATATTGAAAGTATTTTAACTCTCAGTATATTTATGAGAACATAATGTATGCTAGTTATAAATTATAGACATTTTCAAAATGTAGTAAAAATCTTAAAAGCAGGAATAGATTGCGTATACCGGTACATCAGCTTGTTAAGACTGGTAGATCTTTTATTGGAAATTGTATTCGATTCTATAATAAATTACCTGAATCAGCTCTGTTCAAAAACTCTATGTACGATGGGTTATTACAGAATCGACGAATATCTGACAGACAGAAATATCTGGAAAGGATTCAGCATATGTATAAATATATCTTTAATTGTACCACTTGACACCATTATAAATACGATTACATTGACATAAATTTATTTTAATAGAAATTGACGATTTGGAAAAAAGTCCTGTATTGGCATGAATCTTTGGCATTTCTTCTTCGCCAACGCCATTTTCGAAATGCTGCAAAATTAAAAAAGAGAAATCAAAACTATGAAAATTAATAATAAGATATAATAATAAGAATGTAAGAGGTGTCTTATGACAAATAAATATTTATTGTATTTTACCTTACACTTCCGCATTGTATATTTCCTTCTGAATTGTTTTACATGGCTGAGCCAACGATGCATGCCTCGTTTTATTTTAACTTAACTCTTTCACACCAACTTTCTTGCGAACATGGTCTACAAGCGTTGCCCCGCAGATAGTACGCAACGATAGCAACTCGACAGCGATTTTTCTTTCATGCTCCCTCCATTATACCTAGTTCTTGCTTGCATACTTTAGCGATGAAACCACCATCGCATTGCATAGCGAGCTATGCTATCTCCTGTCAAACTTATTCCTTGCTATCGTAATCGTTCTCCACCTCAGCGGTATTACTTGGGTACGTTCTGATTTTCTCTTTCCAAAAATGACTTCGTAAAAAACTTCATACAAAATCACTCTTGCTCGATATAATTCTTTAGTAACTTTTTTGTCATCCATTCTATCGAAATGTCCTAACCATCTAATCTACCTAAAGCTTATTCAATTTATTTCCAACCTATTAAAAAAAATGACACTAAGAAGACTCAACTTATGTGGTTGTAAGTAGAAGCCTATCTACTAAATTTAAAAAAACACATTCGTCTGTTACATTTGTAACAGTCCAGGGCGGTCCAACAGGGCGTCCTAAAGTATTAAATTTTCAGTGAGAATTCAGTTTTGTCACTACTTGACAATACTAAATTGTCACTGAATATATATATAATAATATATTAAGCATAAAATAATGAAGGTTATGAAACAAAATTAATTCTCCATAAACGTACAGGATCTCCTCGGCACGAAACTGTTAACAGGTTCTAATTTGTTTACTTGTATCCGTTAATATGAATTATTTACCTGTTTATTCTGCAGAGCTTGTTGAGCAATGAAATGTGCCTTGAACTTCTCAAACTTCCTCTCCGCTTCGTGCTTAGCAAGGTGAGCTTCGTTCTTGTAGCCGTCCAATTCGAACATTAAGTCCTCTTTTTCCATCTGAAAATAGAAATAATCTCTAATCTCATCCTAAAATTATAAAAGTAGGTTATGTTTGCCACTTTGAGAACCACGTTCGTTCTTTCACTTCGTCATAACACTAAATAAGTGAAGCCAAAACCATCTATAATACGTCGGGAAGCATACAAGCATTCGGCCCAATTGTTGTAAAGTAGATAATATCGTACTTAGGAACTCCTTAGGAGCTTACTGGTAAGCTCACTCACTCGCAGGAACAAAACAACCCATTGGAGAGTTGTTATTTGTCTGTGATAGTCTGTGAGGTGGAGGTACTGCCCTAGATGGGTTGCTTTGTAGCGCCCTATTTGTATTAAAAACACCCAGACCAAAACAAACAGACATGTTCCGCAAATGTTTGTTCTGTATGGGAGTAAAACTCACGAGCCTTAATGTTAAAGTAGACTGCTAACCACTCCGCCACAGAGCTCATCAATATTCACCTATTCATGCTGAAATCCCTCACTAAGGTCTAATATCTGCGCTAAATCCTTAGGCTCAAGTATCGGACGCCGCCAATCCTAACGGAAAAGTAAATGTCTTTAAGGCTAGTTTTAGAGCAACACAGAGTTTCGGTGTTAAAATAAGAAGAGGCATGCTCCGTTGGTTCCGACATGTAGAAAGCAGGAAGAAAGACTTTCGAATCAGATGTACAACGTTAAAGTACAAGGATGTAGGAGCCGAGAAAGGCCAAAACTTAGGTGCCTAAATGACTAAATTGATCATGTTTTATCAGAAGGTGATGCCAGGAGCCTTAGAAACCGGCGAGCGTGCATAAGAAGAGCAAAAAACGTTAAAGAAGCGAGTGAGGTTTGTAAGGATCGAGTCACGTGGCGCTCGGTTCTCTGTCTACCCCGCAAGTGATTTGGCGTGAAGTTATAGATAGATAGACGGAGAGTCCGACAGCTAATATCAAGTGTCATAGCATCGTTTCCGATAATCAGCGGATATTCCGCGCAAATGTACCGACACTACAATACCGACACAATACAGACACAACAAAAATGTTGTGCTTATGTGCATAGACCACACAAAACTCGTTGACTCCTCTTTGTTTTTGGTGAATTTATTTGAAGATATTGCACTAAGTTACTATCGCTGTAGGTTCAAATCTCCAGAAGCTTCGAACCTGTGAGTGATCTTAAAAGATCAGATTTTTTTATACAACATCGGGAGGGATATAAGCATACGGCCCACCTGATGTAAACCTGTTACGGTAGCCTATGATCGCTTACAAAACATTCAGTATCACTCGCGCCATGCTACCTCTGCTGCTGACACAGCTACTCCTTAGGAGCTTACTAGTGACCTTACTCACCCGCAGGAACACAACCTTCCAAGGAGTTTTTTTTCTGCGATTTTCTGTGAGATGGAGGTGCTTCCGGCTTCGTGCACTTTGGTAACTAAACTTACGTAACCAATTACAAGAGAAGATTATTCTTTCGCTGTTTGATAACTAGTTGTGAGAGAAGAATTATTTTTCCACTTTTGGAACTTTTTGATGGTTATGAACGTGGATGTTCAGAACGTGAACAGACAATGTTTGGTTCTGGCGCTTCGCACACAATTCTATAGAAGACGCCCAAGTGGTCGGAAAGGTACAACGTGGTCATCATCCTGCATATGTAGTGGTATGGTAGGGGGTGTCTTATCAAGGAGTCACAAAGCTTCATTAAAGAGACTGCCTTGGATCGTGTTGTGAAACCTCTCAGCAATATACTTTTTAAAAAAGTACCGTGGACTTTCCAGAAGGACTCTGCACCTGGTCACAGGGCACGAACTACCCAAGCCAGACTCGAAACCAACGTTCCGTACTTTATAAGAGCTGAAGACTGGCCCTCGTCTAGCCCGGATCTGAACCCCTTAGACAACAAATTATGATGAGACATGGCCTGCTCAAAACGACACACCAATTGTGTCTCTGAAATGCCTAGAGCAGCAGTGGCTAAATTTCCCATGAAAAGTGCATAAATCCATAGATTCGTAGCCAAACGGATTAAAGGACGGTCATTTCCAATAGAATCATTTTATTTTGCTGCGACTTTAATAAATGTTTACATATAACCTTGATTAACATCACATTACTTCATAAAAAAAATTGCATATTAACTTGTAACAGACATTCGAGTCTCATTCGCGCGATGCCACCTCTGCTCCTAACACACCTACTCCTTAGGAGCTTCCTGGTGACCTCACTCGCACGCAGGAACACAACAACGCTCCAGAAATTTGTTATTTAACTGCGGTTTTCTGTGAGGTGTTCCCCAGATGGGCTGCTTTGATGCACCCTACCACTCTTAAAACCTCCCAAACCAAGATAAACAGACATGTACATGCACACAAATGTTTGTCCTGTATGGGAATCGAACCCACGAGAGTTAAGTGACAAAGTCGCGTTATTAATTAAAAGCGATCATAAATTATTCTACATGCCTTAAGCTGCTCATATTTCTCCAAAGGAACGGCATTCTTCGATGTTACGGGCTTCTCCATTTCATCTTCATCGAAATACGTGTTGAATTCATCCTTCATATTATCCAACTCCTGAAAACGATGGTAATTAGATACATACACTCACTGTCGTAGTTTTATTGAGAGTCGGTGGGTAGGGGTCATTTTAAGGCAATGACTACACCTAAAATTATATCCATTGAAATTTGATCAATAGATGAAACTGCAGAATTTATAAGTATTTTAATACTTCTAGATGCGAGACCATTATTTGATTCTTGCTAGGAAGCGAATAGTATTCGGTGGTATACGTAATTCTGGTGAGCAGCAGTCATAGCCCAGTGGATAAGGTATCGTCCTACTGACCACCTGATCCCCCTGGTTCGAATCGTGACGAGGGCAAGTACCACTAAATTCGTGTTTTCAGAGCTATGTACATATTTATCAGTTGTTCGGCGGTGAAGCAAATCATCAAAGGAAACCCGCACGTCTAAGGAATTATATTTCGAAAGACGTGTGACCTAACATAAAGATCTGGTTTTCCCTCTAGGTTGTGGAGGTCTGACAGCATACAGATAGACTTTGTACAAAAGTCGTGGGCATGAGTACCTCTGTTTCACCTATATCTACCGCCAAGCAGCTATATTTATATAACTGTGTTCCGGTTTGACGGGTGAGATATGGCAGAAAAATTACTGGGTGTGACGAAACATCCTTAGGCCCACACGAATGGCAGCGCACGAGTAACATCCCCGTGATGTGGTGAGCGCCAATAGGCTGCGGTGACCGCTTACCATCTGATGCGGGCCGCATGCTTGTTTGCCAATCTAGTTGTATAAATAAAATAAAAAAACTTAATGTGGCCCTCTTGTATTGCAAAAGTTGCAGTTGTGTGCTTGTTCGTCGAAGAAGCGATATGAAACTCTGGCTGATTATTGTTGGCCACGCGGCCTAACGTTTACCCCACACCCTTGTAACACAATACCAACCTGGCTCCAAGAATAATGGTCATAAACTCACCTCTTACGTTTCCGAATTCACCACAGAACTTTATTTTTCCACCTCACGTATAGCGGTTACCGTAGCCTATAAACGCTGGTAATACATTATTACACGCGCGATGCCACTTCTCCTGCTAACACAGTACCTCCTTATGAGCTTACTGGTGACCTCACTCACACGCAGGAACACAACAATCCTCTAGGGAGTTTGTTATTTGACTGTGGTTTTCTGTGAGGTGGGAGGTACTTCCCCAGACGGGCAGCTTTGATGCGCCCTACCTCTCTTAAAACATAGTCTTCTTAGGCAAGATCTGTATAGAAGGATGTAGATAATCCTGTTGAGGACATTGCTCTGTAGAGCTATCATTCTGTGTTTGATGAATCACAATAAAGTACGCGCAAAACTTAAAGGCATAACTTCAATGTCACATTCGTTTGTAAGAGAAAGAAATAGATAACTCCGAAATTAATTAAAAAGACTTACGTGCTAAATTCGTTTTTTTTAACATATTTGCCGCCAAGAATCAGCCTGCCTGCCTGCCTACGGATAGTACCAAAGCCAGGAGGGTCATTCGTACGTTTACAACCCTATAATAAATCTCTTCACGCTACTACTGTTCTGCAATATATTTGGCAGAGCTGCGATAGCCAGCGGAGCCACATTACCCTCAAAATTGTCGTTTGGGGTAGACTGATGTCATCCAGCTAGCGTTTAGACGGTAATAGTGAGAAACTCCAAAATCGACACACTAATAGCTAA
The DNA here is from genome assembly GCA_947507595.1 of Pyralis farinalis. Taxonomy (NCBI): domain Eukaryota; kingdom Metazoa; phylum Arthropoda; class Insecta; order Lepidoptera; family Pyralidae; genus Pyralis; species Pyralis farinalis. Next base: position 7,395,588 of record OX382258.1, on the reverse strand, counting down.
CATATTGTAGTTTTGTATCCTTTAATTTGAAATTTAAATATTCGTTGATGAGGAAGAACGGTCCAAAATCGTTCCAATTAGAAAAAAAAACATATGGGAAAACGTATGGCCGGCCACTCTGCAGTGCAGAGTCTGCACTGCACTCCCATCAACAGAAAAAGTAACAGCACTCGTCGCTAGATGTCGTACAGGGTTCCATATATTTTTAAAAAATTAAAAATAAAATATTTAAATATTTTTAAAATTTTAAAAATATCAGCTCTGCCTACACAGCTTGCTGTTATTTACTAGTATAAACCAAGTACGTACAAACCATCAATCCATCCTCAACCTGCTGCTGGACTAAGGGTATCTTCAACGGGACTTTAGAGTCTACTCCACCTCGCTGCTCAAATGTGGATTGGCAAAGACAGATAAACACACAAATCAGCATTGTGACTGGTTCACGCTCGTGCCCAAGAGTACAAACCATGAAAGGGGAGCATATGACCATAACCGCGTAAGCAACATTTTTTTATACAACGTCGGGAAGCATAAAAGCATGCAGCCCACCTGGTGTAAAGCGGTTACCGTAGTATGAACGCTTGAAATATAATCACTCACGCGATGCCGCCTCTGCTGATACAGCTACTCCTTACGAGCTTACTGGCGACCTCACTCACACGCAGGAACACAACTTCTAGCGAGTCGTTATTTGGCTGCGGTTTTCTGTGAGGTGCTCCCCCAGATGGGCTGCCTTAAAGCGGCCTACCTAAGCAAAGTAAACCGTTCTAACTTCTACTTATGAGTTATGCAAGAAAATGCCGCCTAATTATATTAATTCAGTTGCATTTAAGTTTTGCACGTGTCATACCTGTTATACACCATCAATGGCCATTGAAGAACTGTTGAATCTTCTCTAGTTGCATTCTCCATTGGAGTTCTCCAAGTAACATCTACCATCACTTTTAAACTGCACGGACCTCTCAAAACATTTTTAGATAAAGTTTGTACTGGTACCTGAATAAACTGCTTATATTTGCCCGGTAACTGGATAAAGGGTTCTTGTTTCGGTTTAAATCTCCATTCGAAGTTCAGCATTGTTTGTTTTTTTTTTGATAATGATGTGCATTTCAACTTTCTCAGTTGCATTTAAGTTTTTCGCATGTACCTACGTAAGCCACTTACTTACTGGCAGCAAAACTCGATGGTAAGTTTTACTAAAGTTGAATTCATTTCGAAAAATCTACATTCTTCTTAGAAAGAAAATATATCACTTCAACGTCAAGTCGACATTTTCAATCGACAGCATCTAGTTGCAGTTAGGATCAACGTAGATCGACGCAACAGAGTAGCGGCAAAGAGCAATTATAGCGCGCAGCTCAGCACGATACCGGCAATATACAGCATTCTCCTTCGCTCGCAGTCTGACACGCAGATTCAAACTGGATACCTGCTCTGTTTGAAGAGTAACCACGCGACTCTCGACTGTGCGATATGGCGCATTGATCCACTCCAGTCAAATAGTAAAGACGTATGAGAAATTAACTTTAATTATCATAAAAATCGCTTTGCCGTGACGTCGGTCTGCGCTGACCCTTACAATACGCACCTCGGTCATTTTGAGCCACATCTCGATGTTCCGCCGCTGTTGCTTGGTGAAGTGGTCGGACACTCGCTGATGCTTCGCCGCTGTCAATATTTTCGCTACCTGTTCGACTGTCGTTGACAAATACACAGTTTACCACACAGCTGCTTCCCACATCGTACTACTTATACGACAGAGAAGGCGATCAGCGCACTACATATTCTCGCACGGAGCATCCACGGTTCGATGCTGGCTGCCCTACGTAAGCCACTTCTTGTTCTAGCTAATAGCTTAGTGATGGTGGTTAATATGACTGTTACTGGTATTTAAGTGTCAAATTAGTAACAATACTAAAATACTATATATAAAATATATATACAGTATATATATATATAAAATAGATACCTCCTGAATAATAAGAAATTATTATACTTTTACATTTTCATAAAAAATATGTATAGAATGTGAGACACATTAGGGTAGGCTTCACATCAGGCGGACTCTATTCAGTCGTATTGGAAAAATATTCGTTGTAAATAAATACTCCGAAATATTTTATTCCGAATTAATATATTCCGATGTTGAAAATTCCGAATTTCATATTTCCTTAAAAATAAAATTGGGATAAAAAAATATGAAATTGATTTTTTCGAATGTCACTAATACGATCCTTTTTCTTCCGATTTCAATAAGGATAAATAATTAAACATCCGATGTATTCTTGGGCTGAAAAACGGCATTCCGACTTTCTTTAGTTCTAATTTTATTTTGGACTGCTTAGGTTCAAAAATCGTGTATTTTTTTTATAACCACCCAGCAAAAACTATATCAAAAAATTATTATTATACAAAATATTATGTGAATGCGGAGTGGTCCACCCAGATCCGACAAGGGATCCATGTCGGATCTGGGTGGTAGAAACTCCCGCCTTAACGTTCGACGGTGGTTTTTTTTTATAATCACCCGGAAAAAACGTTGTTAGGTTTATTCAAAAAAGTGATTGCAAACGTTAGACGTTTTTTAAATTAGGAATTACAAAAATAAATTTTATCTCAGATCGGAGTTGTTATATTAGGAATTTAAAGCATTCGGAATTTTGAACATCGGTATTATGAAATTCGGTATTATGAAAATCGGTATTATGAAAATCGGTATTATGAAAATCGTGATTAAAACTATCGGAAATAAATAGGTCACCAACAATAAAGCTCAAAATATTAAACTGTTACCTGACTCGTATCATCATCACAATATTAATCCAAGCGTCCACCTCCACTGCTGCCTATAGGCTCTTCTCGTTGTCCTAGGTGAGCGATGGAAAGCGACGTCGCGACGTAATGCGACGCGGATGTATACGTCGCGACGTCGGAACCAATATATCGGATATCGGAAACCAATCTACGCAGCGACGTAGGCCAAAGTGTAATACAGCCCTTCGACATTTATTATAATGACTCATCGTTTCCTGCGTTCCTGCGTCCCACACACGCGTATACTGTCCTTCTGCTGTCATTACCAGATATCCAATTTGGAAAGGCAGTATTGCGCCGCGTTACTGCCCCAAGTTGCTATTCCGGTGAGGAAATGGTCGTCGTTGGTGTGAGCTCTGCACGCTGCGATTTCAGCAAGCTGATCTTCAGTGATACTATACCGTTATGCCGACATATGTATTTACTATAGAAATGTACGTACATTGCAGCAAAATGTGGGCGAATTTGTCCTTCAAGCTGTTCCTCATGGTCTGGAACTCTTCATCCACTAGCATTTTCTCATTGAAGAGACGGCGAATCTGGTTGTTGGTTGTTTGTATTAAGGAATAAAATGCGTTGGCGTTTTTCTTATTACATTCACCCCTCTCCAGCCAAACAGCAAGAGTCTGAAATAAACATTAAAAATTTTTTTTCGAGCATATTCGGCAATGTTCTCATGGTTTAACAAAATTGGCTGGCTTATTAAAGGCCTATCTTTATATATATTTTTTCAATTATTCAATGTTGATTTACTTAGCAATATATGAATTTATATACGTATTGCTTTTAAATAAAACAATATTGAATTTAAATTATTTGTAATAATTGATTACTTTAACATTAGCCCCCTCGTACTTTCGGCTAGTGTTATTTATCTCACTGTCCAACATCATCTTCTTATCATGGACCTCTAGCGCAGAGTGCAAGTCCTAAAGACCATGACGTGTATAGGGCGATGCAACGTGCCAGACGAGACCATTTACATTTACCTACGTGCGATTGGAATCTTTTGAAGGGCAGAAGCTCATCTACAAATTGGCACGTTCCAGGATCAACGCGACACAGGATATTTCCAAGTTCCACTGTGTAAGCCCATGTTATGGAGAAACACGCCTCTGCATCTTGTTTTTAGACATGCAATAGGCCTTCCACTGTATTCCTGGCACGTTGATCTGGTGGGCACTGATACACTGAAGCCAATATTGATATTTGCCCTAGACATGTATCTCAATATTCCGATTTCATAGTTAGAACTGCTGCTCGCGACGCATAACCTATCCTAACCACCGTCGGAGTTCATCAGTGATTCGTCGTTAGTCCGTTTCTTACGTTGTTATATTAGCGTCGGACAACATCAGAGAAGCACATGATAACAGCCCACATGGTTGCTGATGTATGCCAACAAGCGCTGGCGGACGCGAACTGGAAGCGTCTGGTGCGACACGTGAATGCTTGGAGACGGTGGCTTGAGAGCAGCAGTCTGATACTGAATGTGACCGTGAATGTGAAACTGAAGACTGAGTACTTAGCCTGTAATACCATAGATCCCACACTCGTCCGCATTGACGAAGACACGGTCGAGAGCATTTAAATCTAGGGGATCTGTTCTCCACGTGTATGGTGACATCGATGGCGACAACTTGGGGCAATTGATGTGAGATGCCGATTAATCTGAAAAGACAGGTTTATAAATCCATCATTAAACCTGTCCTTTTATATGACAGCGAAGCGTGGTCGGTACTGGCACTCAAGCAGGAGCTGCGTGCCACGAAGATGAATATGCGGCGCAGGATGGTGGAGTAACGTGGGAGGATCGCATAAAGAAGTCGCGCGCTAGCCATAAAATTGGCAAGTTACGTGAGGAACAAATGTCTAGCCATGCCACCTCAGTCGTGTCTCGGTTGGAGGGTCAGGCCCAAGAAGTGCTGGCTTGACGTTGCCAATGGTCTCACAGTACGGAATGGCCGCGTGAAGTGGAGCAATAGAAGCCAGAAAGCGGACCCTGGGCTCAAAAGCGAAAGCTTAGGACGGGATTAACGCTTTTAATACACCTACGATTCCGTACGGCATTATTGTCTCGCCCCTCCTTATAACTCTTGGAACGACGGTGTACAAAAAGTGACATTCCTCATTAAGAAAACTCGATTTCCACAAATAATAAGCATTATTGGTTCAAATTTTATATTGAATTCAAGGCAAGAATACGAGTTTTTAAAACCCATAAGTAAAAGTCTTCACTCAAAGGAAAGAAGGAACAATAAAAATCTTCACCAGGTATTTCGCCCCGACTGCAACCCCTGTGCGACACTTTTCGCTGCTCGCAAAACCTGGTTCAATTAAGGATGCGTACCGCGCTAGCACGTTTCGCCTTGCACTTTATACCTAATAGATATACCAAATAGTTCATTCAGAATATTTTAAACCTAGTTAATGGGGAAGAAAAGGGAACAAGACGCATTGGGCAGAGAGACTGAAAAATAAAACAGTTATCTGGTTGCTTTTAACCAGGAACACACATCAAGGAAGTCTTTAAAAAACCCGCAATATTGTTGGTTTATGTGGTGTGGTTGACGACCGTAAACCGAACGAAAACGATAATTCTGAAAGTGTATGCAGATACAAATGAACATGTTCATTATATTAACCTGGTTTATTAGCCTAAAAAACTTACTAGAATGTAGAATGAACCTTTAGAACCTTTGATTTAAAATTCATTAAAAACGATGTCTCACCGGGGCAGCTTCAGCAAACTGGTCGTCGCTTTTTATCTTCTCAGTGACTGTGGTGAGAGTAACCGGTGAAAAAATTTCCACAGTTGGCGGTGTAGGCTCACGCTTTCGCTTGTTTCGCTCAAATTCTGCTTGGTCGTCACGATTCTGAAAGAATAAACAATAACACGCTTTGACACCCTGTTGGAGCGTTTATAGGTTATGTTCTATTGCTGATTATAGCATCCAGCATAGGCGAAAAAGAAGAACTACAAGTTTTCTGAACAAGCCACTGTCCTCGTGCTTTGTCTTGAAGCGTCTTTGGTATGGCTGCGACGGCAAGTATCACTAGATTAGACACCGCTTGTGTTATGGGTACTAGACAACAGAAAACAACTGACGCAGTATTTGGGGGGAAGTTTAGAACAAATGAAATCGTTTCGTCGGCGTTCAAAAATGGGCAAAAAACTTTGTTGTAATATTTATTGGCTAGTAACCAAATGACATTAAAAGTATAAAAAAAAAAAAAAAAGAAATCATTAGACTACTAGGTTCGTCTACATATAAAATAAATAACACGTATTGGCAGTGATAGCCCCGTGGATAAAGATCCCGCCTATTGATCAACTGATCCCCGGTTCGAATCCTGACACTAAATTCGTGTCGTGGATTTCTATACATATTTGTAATTAGGTATTACTGGCTCGGCGGTGAAAGAAAACGTCGTCGTCAAAGGAATTATATTTCTAAAGATGTGCAAACTAATCTAACCTAAGAAAGATCTGCACTGAAAAAACTAGGTTCCGTTCTTCATTAAATATTATCAGGAATAACGATTCTTAATTGTGATACTTAAATAATGTCAATTTCACGAAAATATGTCGATTTATACCAACAGGTTTACATTACGCAACGATTGTAGTTCATGATGCATCATGATGCTTCCTCAGAATCCTTAGACCTGTCTTTTTTCACTTCCTTACCATTATTTTAAAGGGAAGCATGATTTTCTGTTAGGAATTTATTGATATTAAGTTCGAACCTTGTACTGAAAAACATAAATGAAAGTAACGCTAATTTTGCACGATCGTTTATGAAAATTGTAATTCCATCACGTTATCGTATAAGTAATCACGATTGTTTAAAGGTAACTTAATGAGAATACAACTCTCCATTACTTTATTTTCATCGTGACATAAAACTAGAAAATTATTGGGAATATTCCAATATTTTATAAATCTTCCTAAAATATAATCATACTTTCCCGTAGAAATAACGTTCCTTTAGCTTGACAGCGTATCGTGTTGTTCATGACATTTCATCGGTAGTATAACGATTTTATATTGGAATGATGTTCCAATATAAAATCGTTATGCTTCACTAAGAAATTTCAGTTTGTAATGGTATTTTGACATGATTCATAATATTTTGTTAGTACTTAACGAAGAAGTATCATGACCGTCATGACGTTTCATTATAACAGAACCAAAAAGTACCGTGATCGTTACGACACTTCGCCGGGAAGGGAATAACCTGTCTGTATTAGCAAAACACTTAGTGTTGCCGAATTAAAAAGATATTTTAGGTAATGGGTAATTTTCAAAATCTTTAGGGTACTTTTTGTTTACTTTGCCTAGGACTATGAAACGTAAGAAGCAAGGTCTTACGGCACAAGAAGTCCGAAAATTGTTACTGTCTTTCTAGTTATACATATATGAAATAAATAAGTAGGTACTTTTTTTGCGATTTTGGAGCACCATCCGTGATTATATATTTCAATAGATGTAGGGTCTAATGTCGCGTTACAAGTGTATAGCTTGATGTGGTCTTGAGTATACGTGGTATGGAAGTTGGAATCCTCGATACGCTCTAGACTGACTTCCCGGGGAATAAGAAAACGCCACCATTCCCGTAGGAATTTCGAGATACCAAGTATCTCAGTTTTTAAGTTAGACAATAAGCAGAAACAACTGCATCAAAATCTCTCCAGTAGTTTTAGCGTGATGCCCGAACAAACAGAAAAACAGATAAAAAATTAAAAAAAGGAAATATTTTTGGGCTCAGTTACGGTGTCAGTTGCCAGTATCCTATCCCACATATTTTTTCTGGAGTATCTATCTTCAGTATACAGACACAGCTCATTTACGGCTTTAGAATAGGATCGCCAGATTAAGAAGACACGGCCATAGTATGTTCCCGTGGGAATTCCGGGATAAAAATATCTTATTTTGGCTCAGTTATGTCCCAGTATCTTATCGCACCTATTTCTTCTGGAATATCTCTAAGGTACAGATACGGCTCTTTTACAATTTTATAATAGTATCTAGATTGATAGATAGGTATATAAGAGAAAAACAATTCATTGTTGTACATAATATTTATAGCATTACTAGTGAGTAGTACATAAACGCGACTTTTTTAAATATTGACAAAAAGGGGCTAAAAAGTATCCGCTAGTCCAGGACATGAAATAATTCTACCCGTAATATCAGATTTCAGTCGCCTAAGCGTGGTTGAGAAAATAAATAAACAAATATGCACTTCACATTTATAATATTACTAGTGACCGCCCGCGTTTAATGTGGGTTCATGCTTTATTTATGCTATTAATTTTTTCATTCATTCAGTCATTTAGGCGTGATTGTGTAACTAATTAACTTTCACATTAATAATATTAGTAGTAGGTAGGAAGTTTTTGTAGAATTAAAGATCTTTTTACTGTTCATATTGTTACTTTATTTTGTTTTTTTTTGAAGTGATAACTTCTTATGGGAGGGTAAAACGTAACGCGTTACGTAACGAGGCGCTTAAACTAATCCGCTGCCGTATGCGTGGCTTCCCTTTCTCTCACGCATGCGGCAGTGGATTAGTTTAAGTTATCACTTCTGTCGGGCGTCCCGAGACGCACATTTTTTTTTATTTTTAATACCTAATGTACCTACCTAATTCTTCATTGGTTTAAAAAATTAAAGTGCTTCTTTATATAGATATACTCGTATACTTAATGTTTTATTATTTTAGGCAAATGCATTTTCAATGCCCTTTGAAGGTTACGAAAAGGATAATGTGAACAAATTTTTGAAGAGATTTTGAATAACTTAATGGGGAACTTTACGCAGCCATCTGGCAACATTGAGTGCCATGCCATTTTGTTATATTTAATTTTTTTTGTGAATTGAAGTCTACATCTACATTACATCCATGATCCAAGAAAACAGTAGGCGTAGTATATTATTATACCATGATTACATCTATCTACTTGGTAAGTACTTAAGTAGTAAATCAATGGTGTTTAGCTAAAATGCTAAAAAAATATGGATTCCTTTATACGGTTTAAGATTCTTTATTTCTCATATGAATATTGGTATTGGTAAGAGATAACATTTTGTGTTTGTTTTTAGGTTCATCTTACTTAAGAGACATGTGGCAGAATTCTAACCTGTATCAATCAGAATCACCCGGTATTTAGCTACAACAAGAATACGTATCTAACACCAGGTGGATCAGTATACTACAGATTTGATAATGAAATGGGTATTGCTAGATTATGTTTCTGCATTTGCGCGTAGGTAAGTTTATTTTCTTCTATTCAGTCAGTATTCAATAGGTAACCCAGTGTTGCTTTTACTAACTAAAAGTGTTTTTACTAAAACTATAGATTGCTGCGTAAAATTGTCTGTTTTATAACATTGTACTACCTAATTTCAGTAAAATAAGTGAGTGCCTGAGGTTGCATGATGCTGACTGATGGTGGCAGAAGAGAGAAGGATGCAAAGGTGGTGATTAATCATTTATCCCATTGATAATGAGAGTCAAAAATCACATTGCAGGTGTAAGCTTAACGGATTGATAGTGTCTGCTGTGTGTGCCTATTGGGATTGTGTGTTTGCATCATTTGTATGTTGAGGTCCTTGATTATTCTTAGCTAGTATAGGTAGGATTATAGTAGCCCGAAAAAATTCGTAGTTAATTTACAATTGCTCGGTTTTTGTCATTCGCCTCAATTTCATACAATATCATGGACAGGTTTCCATTAACTTGACAATTGCTATACACAAATAAATGGTAATGCTCCAATAGAATAATAATTTAAATTGGACATTAATATTGTATGAAACAAAGACAAAAAACCATGCAATAATAATTAATTCAACTACAGAAATTATAATTTCACAGGTTTGACTAATTACGTACATACATAAACACATTATATATATATATATATATATATACATAGTTCACAACCATAATTTATAGTGGTCAGAGAGGCACAAACTCTAACTAAAATCGTCTTATGGGCTTTCTAAGTATTATTTAATTAACTAAACCAAAATTTGTTGCATGTTTTAGAAGCACGAATTGATATAACAACACTCCAATGGCTTGGGGAAAGTGAAATTGCTTTGCTAATTGGTCCGATTGGCGACTGGTTGCGGCTAAAAGCAAATTATTCTTATGGCGTCAAGAGATAAGCAATGCATATACCCAGAGGACCACGGCTTCAAATTCAACAAAGAAAATTAATGAACCAGCTGCAGCAAAAGTAGCCACAACCAAAGATGTTACCATAAAGAAAGCAATCCAAGAGTTTCTTGTAATGATGGTATTGGTGGATGTAATGATGATAATGATGGATGTAATTGATGGTAAGCATCTACACTTTTTAAGTTCTTCGTTCTTTCCACACTGCATATTTGATTTTTTGGTTAGGTATGTTAGTTTGCTTTATGCCATCTGTGAAGATGAACTTACTTTCACATAGTCCTGGTGGAGAATAAATTAATCTTTGAAAAGGGTTTGATAAAGAGGAAGGCGTATTTAAAAAATAAATACATGATGTTCATTATTTAAAAGATTTGACAGCTATAGAAAGAAACCGACTATGTTTGAGTTGTGCAGAACAATTTTTTGCTGTTTAAAGCATAATGAAATATTTCAATTTGTTACAGAAAACCACGAGGCAACAGAAATCAGTGCCAGTCTTCTTCTGCTGCCGTTTATTATTAATATTCCCCTAGTAAAGAAAAAAGGAGCCTGGAAACCATCTCATACTGAATTTAGGGACGGCTTTATCCTTTATGCACTCAGTTCCTGTGACGTGCTGCCCAAATTAGCTGAGCGTCGCGAAAAGTTATTAAGAAATAGCACTACATTCCAACAATACAATTCGTATTGGTAAAATATAATATATAATTTTGGTATAAACTTGGTCATAAATTTTATATGTAAATAAAAGTAATCTTGATTGAAAATCTGATGTTGGATACCCGAACCTTGCTAGTTGTACTTTGCACTTGTACTGAGTAATTTTGTGTTCGGATTTTGGAGATACTTGAATTTGTCTTGTGTTGTGTATAACTTTGAATTCAGTTCTCCAATTTTACGTTCTTGAGGAACCAATTGTTGTATTAGTCTAGAATTTATTTTATTCTCTATTTTGTTTGGCTTACTTATAATTTGAATACTAGATGGGCAAGCTAGCAATAATTTAAAATAATACCTAAGTATTTTGTTTTAAGTAAGCTTTTCACTAACTGGCTAGTGTTTATTTTTTTTTTGTTTGGTAACAATTTACTGTATTACGTGACCTTGCTTCCTACTGCTTATTGATTTTGGAAATATGATTTTACCATTTTGTTTGAGTATTTTGTGTTATTCTATGCTCAGAAGAATCACTGACATTATTTTGTTCTTAGGTTATTACATTGCTGATGGTTATGCCTTTGGCTTATAATTTTTATATTCACTTGCTATAAATGGGTTGCCTTGTCAGTGATTATTCACTCAAATTGAATTTTATACTAAATGTTGCAATTGTTGTCTCTTGCTAGTTAAGAATCTGGTTCACCTGTTTCAACCTTAATGTTTGGATTGAACTTCCAATGACATTTGTTTGCTTGGCCATTGTATTGTTTTGTTAACTTACTCTAAAGTTCTTTTAAAATTGTAATTGAAACTGTCTATCGCAGGTAGATTATAAATAATATGCCTAGGCTGATAACAAACGACCTAGGCAGACTGTAAAGCTCATTCAAAATTTAGGTTGTGTTATTATTCCAAATTAAATTTAAAAGCGTCAATGAGGGCAACCGTTTTTGTGCTCACCAGTTGGCGCCACTATCGACTAAGATTCTGAAATAGCTGTCAAAGTTTGTTATCGCGGGCGTGAAAACAAAGTTTATACCTATTTAAATCATATGTAGTACCGTAAAAATATCGAGCATGCCGCAGTGCTGCGCAGTCCCGTTTTGCTCGGAGAAAAAAGGGGACATAAATTTCCGAAAGGTAAAACTGTCACAAACCCGACATGTAACCTGTAATTCATATTTGCCATAATTAACCTCAGGTTTTGCAAAATATTCATTACATTATTCTAATTAGAAATAAACCCGCGTAATCCACTCACAAACGATGACATTTCGGACACCTCCCGCTACTCTAGCGCCGAACTCACACACATACGCACAATAATGCCTAGCGAGCTCGCCTACAATCGAATTTTTAAATCCCCATTTTACGATCTGCCTAGGACGCATATAATATAAATTACAATCAACCTACAATTTACAATATGCCTAGCAATTTACCATGTCTAGGTACACACTAATAATATAGTTGTTTTATAGACGTTAACCCAATGTTTTTCCCACACTGTAATCTAATTTAAGTACCTACCACTTTTTAATAAAGTAAGTAAATTAAATAGCTTTTTATTGATCACGTAAAATTCAAATAAATGTATGTGTCAGTGATATTTTATAAGGATGTATAATTTAATTGTTTTAAATATTGTCGATATTTAACCGTTAATTTTGCATGCTATCATGACGTTTGCCCGATACTTTACTGCACTTCCAGGGCTTCTGCAGGATACAGGGAGTAATTTGATCACCGCAAAAATTTCAATAGTTCAGACCATCGAACAATTTTCACTATGGGCCAACTCTGAAATTGCGAAAATAAATTAGTTGCCTCAAACATTTCGATTTTTCACGATTTAGAGCTGGTCCCATAGTGAACGTTTGTTGGTCTGAACAACCTCCTGAAATTTTTGTGGTGATCATATTACTCCCTGTATACTGCAGAATCATCTGGAAGTCCTATAAAGTGTCGGCAAAACGTCATGATAGCATGCAAAATTAACGGTAAAATATCGATTATACATCCTTAAATTACTGACACAGTGTCATTACGACACGTAAAATTATTGGATAGGTACCGTAAATATACCAAGACAGAACAAGGATCTATCATTACAGTACTGGCAGAATATCATATCATCACGAAAAATTATTGGTAAGATACTGTAAATATAACAAGATAGACCAAGACTCTATCCAAAAATTAAAGACCCAATGTCATGACATCACGTAAAATTATTAGCTAGGTACCACAAATATTTCAGGACAGAGCAAGGATCTATCATTACAGTACTGGCACAATGTCATAACATCATGCAATATTATTGGGAAGATACCGTAAATATAGCAAGACAGAGCAAGGCTCTATCCTGAAAATACCGACATAGTGTCAATACGCATGACAAATATCACAATAAATAATAATAACCGTCACGACGATTTGCTGTGATGCGTAGACTAATTAACAGTACCGTAATGTTCTACGAAAGTTGTAGCCTGCAGTCAGCACGATAATTCATCATGACGCTTCATGTATTATTATTGGGTTTTGCAAGCATTTTAAACGTTCTCTATACTGATAGTTCACTGATACAAATTCATGACAAAATATTAGGACTTTCGGTTAATTTACCCATAAGGACTGTTGATCGGTTTTTTTCGTGAATATAGATGAAAATATCGGAACTCCGCATAATTTATCCGTAATCACGACTTCTATTTTTCTCAGTGTGGTTTTCCCTCCAGGTTGTGGAGGTCTGACGGCAGTCGCTCCATGTAGAAATCAGTATCTTTGCCAAAGGTTAGTTAGCAGACCCCGCCAATGGTAACGGATTACGAAACGGGGTAACGCTAGGATGAAGAAGAAGAAATATTACGTAATTACCAAAGCATAATCTATGAATAAAGTTGTTGCTTCACTATCTGCTTGATCGTTGTATTTAAACCGATATCCAGATATGAAGAAGGATTGCGCAACACTCTCATGTTTTTCAAACCGGAGATGACAAACTCCTTGTTTATGCAATTTGATTTGCTCAATGTCTCCAAAACGCTGGAATATCTCCGATATACTTTCTTCCTTAATTCCAACTGGTAAGCCACCTATGAATATGGTACGGCATCCTGGAGGCATTTCTCTTCGACACGGTATTGGGATTCCGGGGATTGGAGGGAGCATAACTGCATTTGGAATGTATATTGACTGGTTTGGCACTGGCATTTGATGCATCATCATCATCATACCCTGATCCATAATGCCAGGCATCATGTTTCCCATCATGTTCATGCCAGGCATCATGTTTTGCATGTTTGCCATGTTCTGCATGTCCATTGGCTGTTGTCCCATCATGTTGTTGAATGGCATCATACCTGAAAACAGGCATAAAACTAAACACCCTGACTAGCATTTGTACTTAAAAAGGTTCTTTAGAGGTTCTGCAAAAAAGGTGTTGAGGGGTTTTTGCAGGATCTGCAAAACACTAGCGACACCCCTAAGCCTTGCAAGTGCCCATAGGCTACTGTATGTGTAATAAATGGCATAAAAAATTAAAGAACCATATCCAAAAACGCCAAGCTTGAAAGAAATTACCTGATCATAATATATGATAGATTAGGGCATTATTTTTTGTCCCTCAAACTTACAGGCAATTTCATCTAAACTACGTTGTGTGCTTCCGCCACCGATTAGTTCATACGACCTAGCGCCGGCCGGCCCACTACTGTTAGTAGAAGCATGCATGCCGTCGCTATTATGGCTGCTCTGGTCGACCCTGCCTCGGCTGCTGCCATAGTCTCTGTGATTACCCAACATCTGGAACATGAATGGCATGCCCCCGCGACATTTTACGCCCTGGCTACTCTGGTCGTCTCTGTGACACATGATTCGTCTCTCTACGAGGTATTCTCAGGCACTGTATATGTTAATTGTTAGGATAACATGCTACAAATAACATTTATAAAAACACTTTAGGATAATTTACCAAATGCTCCTGGTTTGAATACAGGTGTGAGCGTGTAGATTGACTTGATAAGTGGTGAAGGAAAACATCGTGAGGGAACCCGCACGCCCAAAAAATTATATTGTAAAAGTCGTATGACCTAACATAAGAAAGGTCTGGTTCTCCTTCGTAGAGATCTAACATTCAGTAGAGATCTAACAACATCAAAATCAGTATCTTAGCCAAATCTTTAGGCTTAGGTAGCGGACGCCGCTAATCTCAATGGGTTAGGAAACAGGATAACGATACGAAGAAGTTACAGGATAACTAACCTGTCATCGCCATGTTCCCCATGGTCTGAGGTGGTATTCCTGGCTGTGCCATGACTGGTGACATTCCAAAGTTAGGTAAGCCAGGCATACTTTGGCCCATATTCATTCCACTCTGGTCACTACCGTCCCATTTTGAACGACGATCTCTACGGCCTCTATCATTTCTGTCTCTCCCATGGCTCCTGTCATTACGGTCGCGTGATCTAGAGCGTCTCCTGCTTCTATCTGCAAATATATTTAGTGTATGGGTAAATAAGAGAAGCTTGATGGCTTCGCGTGTCAGTCTAATCAAACATGCAAAATAAGCACGAGTCAACAGCAGCCTGTCTTTCTAAGCCATCGGTCTTGGTTATTTTGATAGATAACAGTCATTGAGAAAAAAAGATACGACACTACTTGACTGGGAAACACTCTACCTCACAGTAAACAAGACCAAATAACAACTCCCTGGATGGTTGTTGTGTTCCTGTGAGTACTAAGGTGATCAGTAAGTTCTTGGGAAATTGCTGTGTTCACAGCAGGGGATACTTGCAGTATTGCAAGTCTTACATACATTACGGTAACCACTTTACATCAGGTGGATAATATGCTTGTATGCGTCCTGCTCCTGACGTTAATTTAACTTACATATACATATATAAAATACATATTTCTTATTTTCTGAAGACAACTGTCCAGATACAGGATGAATAAGCGAGCCGACAGTACGCATCCCTGTCTGACACCAATGTTGATATCAAACCAGGGCGACAAGCTGCCGTCCACCCGCACACATGCTGTACAATCATCATAAGTAGAATGCACAGCACGGAGCAGGTCACTATCAACTCCGTATCTGAGCAAAATGTTCCAGAGCTTCTTTCGCACAACCCTATCAAATGCTTTCTCAAGGTCCACAAAACTGTCATAAACCTGGTCTGAAGCCTGATAGATGTTTCTCTAAGATGTTGTAGAGTGAAAAAACTTGATCCGTACATCCTCAGCCGCTTTGAAATCCACCCAGTGCTCCCGAAAGCATTCCATCGGATTTCTCCTTCATTCTCCTTACAATGATTTATCCATACACTTTAGCTATTAATCTGATCAAACTGATGGCCCTATTGTTGGCACAATACATATGTGAACCCTTTATACAAGGGCAGGATGACTGCGTGTCTCAAATCGGTGGGGACCTGGAGGTGCTCAAAAAGGCGCCCCCAACATAGGTGCTACCTAGTTTGATCATCTCAGCTGTAACCATATAGATTCCTGCTGACGTTCCATTTTTCAAACTTCGTATCAACCATTCAATCTCATCCATGTCTTCATGGTACGCTGGCACTGCAGAGTCCGGTGCAGACTCATTCGCAGTGCCAGTGTCCTGGACATAATCATACATTTCTCTAAAATATTCACTCCACCATTCTAACAATTCCTGAGTGTTAGCAAGAATTACACTATCTTGTCCATTTTGGATGCTGATGTACCACTTTGAGACCTCTTTACTTCTCTCCAGATGAGTTTGGTATTTGCCTCAAAATTCTTCGTCAGCCTCTCTTTCTCATTCATATGTAGTCATGCTTCTCTTTCACTAAAGCTTTGGTTTCATTCTTGCTTCAACGGTATATTTCTTTCTTTGCTTCTTTCATACCATCACCCCGGTGCAAAGATGATATGTAATCCAACAATCCTTTGCTCTTTTTTTCCGTGCACGATTCAACCTCCGCACCAGGCATCTCCTCTCAGTGTTCTATGTCTCTTTGCACATCCACATGCTTCTTTCGCACTAAATCATTATAAAATGTATTACATAATAATAAAATTTCTTTCCAAAAATAACTCAAATTTCATGCTTAATATCTAGGATAGTACAATATCACAATTGTGATTAATAGCATTGATTGCCGAACTAGGTTTGACTCTAGGTTTGTCAGCGTACGGCATCACTCCTTAAAGAAACATAATATATCGTACAAATTACAAATCTCTATATAAAGAGTATTGATCTTAAAATAAGAATAGGCCATGTTTGGACATGTAGAAGGAATGCAGAAGGAATCAACAAGTGAAAGGGTGTAGGAGCCAAGGCAAGCCTACTACGGTATGTTGTTTTAATCAGATAGTGATATCCCAAAGCCCTATAAACTGGCGACAATGCATGAGAAGAGCTATAAGTTTTAAAGAAGCAAGTAAAGTGTAGACTGCCTACCTCACAAGGGACTTGTTGTAAGATATAATCTAACCTAAATAATTGTAAATAATGTTTTTTTTTATGCCACCAAGCGGCCTGCCTGATGGTAAACAGTCACCGTAGCCTATGGACATTTGCAACACCAGGGGTGTCACTCATGCGTTGCTGATGCTAAATTTTATGTGATGCAAAAAATTTTTTTTGAATTTTTTTATTCAATATTTACAGTATGAATTTTATTTAGATATGTACAAAATAATAACAGATAATTACTTAACCAAATTTAAACTCTGCTCTGAAAGGATTTTTTTTTAAAGCAGTAGAAACTACAAGCAAGCAGTAAATAAATCAAGTAAATAAATGGCAATATCTTATTGGTAATTTATATCTTATTGGTAATTTTTCAAAAATGATTACCCCTAGGCCCGTCACGATCTCTCCTGTTGTCACTTCGACTTGACACCTTGGTGTGATTTTTCTCTTGTACGTTATCGTCCTTCTTTGATTCTTCATCGTCTAAATTAACTGCTTGATTGTTGAAGCCGTCGGGGGCAACAGGGCCGATCAACGCAGTAGGTTCCGGATTCTGGGGTACACCGACCTGGCCGGCAACCGCCATATCTTGTATTGGTGGATACATAGATTGGAACTGCAGCATATTCGTCATCATAGGATTCATGGCCATGCCGTACTGATTCGACATGGCATAGTCGTTTCCCCATGAATTCATTTTTGGATAATATTTTAATACCTTCACAACACTTGTAGCCGTAGGTGTACGCAATGAAGTTCACATAAATAAAATGGAAAGAGAATGTAAAATTTCTTTACTACAGAAAAAAGGAACAATTCATATTCTTCGTGGCGATCCTGACATTCTCTTTAAAGAGAATAATTTTTAATTTTTTATGTATTGGTTCAAATAAAATACAAATACATTTTTTTTTGGTAAATAAATACGGTATCCTTCCTCTGAGCCCCGAGGCGAAAGGCAAAGGGATCTAGCCCATACAGCCAAGTCATCAGTTTAGAACCATTTGAAAATCTTAATTCTATGTTCCAGCTTCAGGAACTGTGCTGAAAAAATACTTGGGAAGGGTACCTAGACCGTAAAAGTAAAACGATAGTGATTTTTACAAGGTTTTCTTGATGAACTTATTCACGTCTTCCAAAAAGTGCATAAACGTGTTATATTTGAGTTTTTTCATTACTGTATAATTTACAAAATATTATGTACTAGTGTACTAGAACCGACACTGCGAACCAAATGTTTGCGCCATGCTTTGTTGCCGATCGGTAACAATAACAACTCATTGCTGCACTACGTTGAACAAAACGCGTAAACACTGTGAAAATCACAGCACTTTTGCCGGCTGCACGCACGCAAATGTATCACGTTCCGCCTGTGCAAGCGAGAGCGCGGAACAAGCGATAGATAGGTACGACCAGCCTAAGCGTTCAGCTTGTGACGCATCTATCTCTCTTCCACTCCATCGACCGATGCGTCCAAGTAGGGATGGTCAAATCAAAAATATATATCGATATCGATATTTTTAAAAAAATATTGATATACATACAATAAAAAATATCGATATTTCGATATATCGATATTTTTTCCAGGAGGACATGGTAATACTTATATTGTCCGCTGTTGCATACATGTGCCGTATGTACAGAAGCCTTTAAAAAATATCGAATTTGATACAAATTCGAAACTCTGACACAAATATCGAATATCGATAAATCGAGAATAAATATATCGACGATACAAATCGATTATTTTTCATAAAATATTGATATTTCGATATATCGATATTTTTTACCCAAGCCTAAGTCCAAGTAGAAGAGAGACATCGGCAGCCACGGAATAGAAAAAACAATTGGAAGTGCTAAGTGACAAAGTTGGAACAGAAACCGTTGTCGCCAAACTCACACTAGTAAACCGATTATCCTATATTGCACTACAAATAAACAGCTATGATTGGTCGTTTTTGTTTTAGTCAGAAGTAGCTGAAATCAACAAATGCTACATTTGAAAATATACCTTCACGTTGTCGAATAGAGTATATTTTGCTAGAGTGCAGAATGTATTTACGATGTTTTGCAATCTCAAGTCAGACTAGGTTTGATTATCGAGCAAATACTGTTACTCGACGATAGATGGCGTTATGGTGTTATCCATGGAATCAATTATAAACTTAATTCATATTAGTCATAAGTTTAACATTTGCGTCTTATGCCCCATTTTTATTGCTACTCGACCAGTGCAGCTTCAATTATGTACATCGAATTACATTATCGATATCGATGGATACCTTAGTACTTATTCAACAAATTAAGACATTGGGAGTTTAGTAAAAGCAAATCTGTATAAAGAATGCCATGATATTATACGATTTTGACGAGCTCGGTGGCTCAGTCGTGAATGACACGACTTTGACACCACCAACGCTCGTGTGTTCGATTCCCACACAAGGCAAACATCGACCCAATCAACCCACCCGTAAAACGATAGTGATTTTTACAAGGTTTTCTTGATGAACTTATTCACGTCTTCCAAAAAATGCATAAACGTGTTATATTTGAGTTTTTTCATTACTGTATAATTTCACTAGCACTTATGTTACAAAATACTATCGAAATTGTCACATAAAACTTAAAATTAGTTTTATGTGACTGAATTGTAGAAATTTCAAGTATAAGAACAATGTCACTCGTCAAAAGCGCGGGAAGAAGTCAATTGCATGCTGAGCGTAGAGGGAGAAAATAAATCTTTTCTCTGTCTACGATGCTGAGTGAAAAGAAAGAGGATAGGAAAGTGTTGCCATTCCAATAAGGTTTCCGACGATGACCTTCGCTGTATAGGTATAAGTACTAAATAAACCCGCAACTCTGACGGCAAGTCATCTACTGCAGCAGCAGAGCAGCTGCTGACAACGATCAGGTTATAGCTATTTTGTTAAAAAAATATTATAGTTTAGCAGATGTCATTATGTTGTTAATAAAAGTGTTATTTATTCTATTTTTTAAATAATGTGGCTCTATCGTTGTTAATTTAAAGATGATTTTGTCAATATCGAGCTTGTGAAAGACACGTTCTAGTAAAATGACTATTGATCGGTGCCAAATAGCGAGTGTCTAAAACAATGCAACACAAACATATAGTTCGTACCCTACCCCGACGAATACAAATTAGTAGGCTGTTTAAATAGGTAGCTAAAATGGTGACATAACTTGGACTACCAAACAGAAGGATGTAAATGTTACAGGGCTCACAAAAACAATTTTTTATTTTTTATAAATTTCACCAAAACTGAAATAAGACGAGAATACACCAGGGTAGATAGGAGACCTTAACAGGATGATGGATATTAGGGGGGAGCATGACATACAAAGAAACCTAGAGTTTTGGGCAATTAAAGAAAAGATGTTCAAGGGTCGTCTCTTCCAATCCGCACTCACACAAAGAGGTATTAATGCTCTTTTCATGCACGCTCGCCGGTTTTTATGGCTCCTGACATTACCTTCTGATGTATGCAGATATAAAAGAAATGCCTATGCATTTTGTGGCGACTACATAAAGATTTGAGCTATGAGCAGGAATAGGAATTTGGGTAAAGGACAAGGAATTGGATAAAAAAAGAGAACATTCAGCACCACTGTTGGCCATATCATCTCGGAGACACGAGTAGCTTGAAACTCGAAAACGAGAATCCGGTCTTAGCCACGTTTCCAAAACGGCAGCGACGACAGGTTTCAGCTGGTTGAAGAGGTTAATAAGTTCGTGCTTTTTTATTCTGATACTTCTACAGTTCCACTGTTGAAGCTTCGGTTTCATTTTTACTTATCAAGGCTGATAGCAGTATTGTATCAAACTGGTAGCATTAGACGGTAGGGCATCACTAAACTTAGAAATATTTTTTAAAAGTGAGCATGCTAAAAGTTCAGTTAAGTTACCGTTTGGAGTTGTTTGCAGGGATAGGGCTGTCTGGAAAGTCACAACCATTTAGCTGCACAGACTTAGATCATCCAGTAATCAAATTGTGCAATTCATGATCATATTACTTTCCAGGAGAGGGCTTTGGGGTACGAGTGTAAAATATAGTTTTTATAGGATTGCCGGTGTGAAGGAGTAATTAGGGGTAGTAAGACGGGAGGTTCTGGGATTGAGGTGGAATAAACAGGGGTTGAGACTGGGGTAATTAGCTGGAGGCTATATCAGTATATGACCGTTTACTTGTAGGAAATCTTTTCGATGCTTCGGTATGTTCTCCTGTGACATAATAATTTTTATAGAGGTCTGCCATGTTCTGGGCACTTAGGGGTCAATGGCTGAGTATTTACCATTTTGTCAAAGAAAACAAAAAGTGCTTCCTTTATACACATCGCATGTGTCACCTGAATGGGGTTGCGCACATTTATAGCACCGGGGTTTGAACCTACACTGAGTGCGTATATGGCCAAATCTGCAGCAGTTTCTTTATTTAATAGTGGGGAGCATAGACGTATTAAAATAGTCAGACGGAATCTCGCTGAGAAACAACTGAAGCACCACAATGGCGGCATGTAACTATGTGTGAGTGTCAAGTGGGTTGCCAGATGGAAGAAAATTTCCCATTTCTTTAACTGTTTTCTTTTTATACCACTAAGGTGGCAAACAAACATACGGCCTGCCTGGTAAACAGTCACCGTAGCCTATGGACATTTGTAACACCAGGGGTGTCACTCATGCGTTGCCTACCCACTAAAAACCTCTTCACGCATTTCTTGAAGAACTCCATGCTGTAGTCCCTTGGAAAAACCTCGGCTGGGAGCTCATTCCACATCTTGAGAGAAACTAACTAAAAAGAAATAAATAAATTATATGATTCGTTACTGTCTTTGGAACTCGAATTTTATGGATGGTTGATTTGTAACTTGTATTGTTTAAAATAGGTATTGATGAAAATAAATTAAACACATGAAATATAACATTACATATTCCTTCTGTTCCGTCCTGTAGGACAAATGCATACTTATTTGAAATAAATAATGCCCAAATCAATACACCAATTTTAATGACCAGACGAGGCTCTGGCGAAAGAGAGGTAGGGCACGACGTGACCCTGACTGGGGAAGTACCTCCACCTCACAGAAGACGGCAGCCACTCCTAGAAAAGTATATTGCATATTACAGTGGATTTAGATGGAATTCAGCCGCTTTCTTTTCTGGACTCTCTTATGATTTGTACCCAATCATTCTTCCATGCATCGTTTGACGATGGAAATCTAAAAAATAATAAAGGTATGAATAATAGTTGTTCAGTAAAAAAAATCATAGGATGTAAGTTTATATGTCTATTTAAATAAAATTAGGTATCTGAATTAAGTAAGAATTACAAGAGAACAAAAGAAAAATGGTTAATAGATTCAGGCATTATTTTGCGAAAGTCAAACTTACATGCAATTTGATCCAACCTGCTTTGTGTGCTTCCGCCACCAATTAGTTCATGCGGCCTAGCGCCGGCCGGCACCCACCCACTACTGTTAGTGCGTGCATCATGCCGACGCTGCCATGGCTGCTCCGGTAGTCTCTGCCTCGGCTGCTGCGGTCGTCCGCCATCTGGAACAGAATCCGCATGCCCCCTCCACCACCGTCGCTGCCACGACTGGCCTGGTCGTCGCTGCGACACGTGTTTCGCCTCTCCACGAGGCATCATCAGGCGTTGTAGACGTTAATCGTAAGAATAACATGCTACAAGTGACAAATCCCAGTGTGGGTCATCTCACAACCTCCTCACGGTGGCTGGGGAATCAGTTCCGAGATAGAAATCTCTCTACTGAGGTATCGATCGCAGCATGTGAATACATACCGGGCGTTGTGTTGGCCGTATAGGCCGAGATGCGCGCTACGTTTCTAGTTCGTCAGAATCGTCTCATGTGTCGTTGTTCGCGAGTAACTCACGAGCGTAAGGGCGTCCGTCCGGCGGCCGAGTATGTAGAGGCGCCAGATTGCGTATATGACGCAAATCCGACGCGTCCGCACGCTCGAACAGGCTTACAGTGAGTCGGCGTATAAATGCGTCCGTGCTCTCCATACGTAGGTCCCTCTGTATAGTGGCGTTCTTTACAATGCGCGGGGCGCCTGTAATCTGCCTGAGGGAGATGCTCTGTTGCTGTTGGATTCTCTCAGCGTTTCCTTTGCTCAGTAGGGCGAACCAAGCTGGCGCTGCGTATGTTAAACGTGGCCGTAGGTAGGTCTTGTATATGCTGAGTTTCGTGTTCAGCGGAAGCTTCGAGGAGAGCACCGGCCGCAGTAAAGCGCGCGATGCACGGGTTCTAGCGATGATTTTGTTCGCGTGTTTATTCATAGTGAGCCGCCGGTCGATTTCGACGCCTAGGTAGGTCGCCGATTCGCGCCAAGCTAGCTGCTCACCATGGAGATACAAGGTGGAAGGCTTCTTTACGGAGAGATTCACTAGCATTGCTTGTGTCTTTCGCACGTTAACCGAGAGCCTCCATTTGTCAAGCCACTCGGGGAGCAGGTTTAGTACGCGTTGCATTTTCAACACTGCGAATCTAGCATTTTTGTTGTATGTTAGATACGCTGCGTCGTCGGCGTACAGTGCTAATGTGGATTCGTCTGACTTCGGAATGTCATCGGTGTAACGTGCGTACAATGCTGGGGAGAGGCAACTCCCTTGCGGTACGCCGGCTAAGATTTTTCTGGACGTCGAGGACTCTGTTTCTACGGATACGTGAAAACTTCTATCACTCAGGAAGGAGGCTATTATTCGGACTAGACGTTGGGAAGCGCTGGACGTCGCTAGTTTGTACAGCAGACCGTCGTGCCAAACACTGTCGAACGCTTTCTCCATATCGAGAAATACTGCTACTGTGCTTCCCCTCTGGTTCATACCCTGGGTCATCATGTGCAGCACTCTCAATAATTGAAGAGTCGTCGAATGTTCCGCTCTGAAACCGTACTGCTCGTCGCGGGGGGCGATGTGCGGGGCGAGGTGTTTCAGTAGGAGGCGTTCGTACACTTTCGACTGCGTAGATAGCAGTGTAATGGGCCGATAACTCTCCGGTTTCAACACGTTCTTACCGGGTTTAGGCAGCAATATTACGCGTCCGTCTCTGTATATAGACGGGAAGTGTCCAGTGCGATTTATACCGTTGTACAGTCGAGTTAGCGCCGCGACGGCGCGCGGCGGTAACCGACGTAGGGCTTCATTGGTTATTTTATCTGCACCGGGCGCCTTCCGAAGTTTAGCGCGTTGTATTGCACGCTGCACTGCGCCCGGGGTGAAAGCAATTGGATCGTCATCGGCCGCTATCGACGTAGAAAAATAGCCTCGTAGGTACTGTTGCACCATTTCGACGTGAGCTGTATTTTCTGTTTCGTTAGGGCGGAATTGGCGTTCTAAGTGGTCGGCGAATATTTCAGCGCGGTCTGCTGCGTGATATCGCAAAGTTCCATCGGCTGCCAGTAGTGGGCGTACTGGAGGCGGAGATCTCGTCAGCTGCCTGCACAATTTGTGGATGGAATTCCAGTCATCACTGACATCCTCTATGTGCTGCTGCCAACTCTCCTCTCGATGGGTTTCTAGCGCGTCCTTTACTACGGTCGTAAGGCGATGAAGTTCGGCCTTTAACACAGGACACCGCGTCCTCTGCCACAACTTGCGTAGTCGACGTTTGTCTGTTAGCTTACGCTTGATGGCGTCGGGGAGTGGCGAGTATTGTTGTCGCTTCTTAGTCTCGGTGGAGGACTCATTGAAGGCCGTCTGGATAGTCTCCGTAATAAGCACCGCTAGCCGCTCCACATCATCCGGAGTTGAGATGGGAAACGACGCCGCGAGCCTGGAGTCTACTTTTTCGGTGTACTGGGCCCAGTTGATGAGACGCTTGGGAATTGGCGGTGAGACCGAAAGTGGAGTCTCTGGAATCGTCACGAGTACCGGTAGATGGTCCGAGAACATGCTCTCCAATAGAACCTCTTGCGTAGGTTGGCAGTGTAAGTTCTTGTGAACTATAATATCCAGGACATCGGGTGCCGCCGCATCACTATACGGATAATGCGTCGGAACCTCGAGGCCCTGCACGGTATAGCCCCAGCGCTCCGCATCGTCAAACAACCGACGTCCGCTTGGGCAAATGTGCGTGGCGCACCATGCTGTGTGTTTGCAATTGAAATCGCCAGCCAGAAGGACAGGTGTATTAGTCTCCGTATCGACTAGGCGGGTTATCTCCGCCGGGTCCAGCTTCCCAATCGGGGGTCTATAGGCTGCGTACAGGTGCATGGATTGCCTACCCGCGTGGATGTCAACTCCTAAAGCATAAAGCTTGGCCCTCTTGTGGACAGACTCGGTCTCGACTATCTTGATCGGTTGATGGACTAAGCGGCGTCTGACTAGCACTGCCAACCCACGGTAAGCCCTTCCATGGGGAGAACGTTCGTCTTTCCGATAGATATGGTAGTTTGGGATTCTCAGCGTAATGGACTCCTTCAGGTGCGTCTCAGACACCAAACAGACGTCAATATCCTGCTCCTTGAGTAGCGCTTTCAGCAGAGCAACCTTTTTGTATAGGCCGTCTGCATTCCAGTGCAAAACTCTAAGAGCCCCCATGTTGCAGTCTCAATTGGATGAGCTGAGCCATTCCTCCTAGTAACACTGACAGGGTGTTCTGTCCTGTCCGTACGGCCTTCAATACGTCCTCCATGATAATAAGAGCGACGTCTAAAACAGCAGTAGCGTTGTTGTCGATCGCTCCAGCGCTGGGTGCCGGTATATGCGATGTAACAACCGCCGTTTGCCTCGCCTGACGACCTACTTGTTGTGTAGGGACGCCCGCTTTCTTCAAATCACCTTTTCAAGTGAAGTTGAAGTGGCTGCGGTCTGGGTCCTTTCGGCCGGTTTTTGCGCCTGTACGGCTTGCGCAGCCTTCCGGGACTTCTTCCTACGCCTCTTCTTCTTGAGAGAGGCGCCTCTCTCGGTGGGAGCGTTTGCCTGTGCCATTAAAGAAGTCGTTTCTGTCTGTAAATCGACTGTAACGGCCTTCTTTGTCTGTTTTGAGGCACCGGCGGTGATTGCAACTGTCCCTGCTCGCTTGTTTCGCAATTCGCGACGAAACACAGCGCATCTGGGATTGTTGGCCGTGTGCGCCTCTCCACAGTTGGCACACGTCGGCGGCTCCTCTCTGGGACGCGGACAGTCACTAGCTGCGTGCTCTTCTCCGCAGCGCACACACGCTTGTTTGCGGTGGCACATGTGCGATGAATGCCTGAAGCGCTGACAGCGGTGGCACTGGGCTAGCCCCTGTCTGCCTCGCCACGCCTCTATCTTGACTCCGGGCATGCACAACAGCTCGGTGACGTCATAAATCCGGGGGATTGTGTCGGCGGTCTTCTTCAGTTGAGCGAAGAAAATGCATCCGGGTCTCCCTTGTCGCGCACGGATGGGTCGCACGTACTCGGGTACGAAATTCAGTTCCGCTAGGGCTTCTGAAATCTCGTTCGGATCCGTGTCAGACGGTAGCCCTCGTATCGCTACCTTCGCGCTGGTTTCAGCAGGCAACGAATACGAGAACCAGCTGAGCTTCTGGGTCTTCTCGAGATCGTACAAGTACCTTTGCACGGCACGGTATTCTTCTTCCGTCTTCGGTGTGAACCGCACTCCTCTGCCAAAGGGTCTCGCGTTCGGGCTATGGCCCAGCTTAGACTTCAAGGCTTTGAAGTGCGTCGTCCAGTCCGGTAGGGTCTCAACAATAAGCGGCGGGTAGCGCGGGTTTGCTTTCGGCGGCACCGCAGGCTTGCTACTCACCGACGCCGGCGGTACTTGTGACGCACCGGACGTTGATGTCGACGCCTGCGCTCGTACCGTGTCAGCAAACGACATTGTAGGCACTACGTCGCTCCTTGTCCGCGGGGGGGGGGAGAAGGAGGAGGGGGGGTGGCGCTTCGTCACTTGACGGCGGGGGGGGAGGAGGAGGGCACACTACGTCGCGGCGTCGACAGATGCGCGGGTCGCGTTGCTCTCTCGGGGTTGGCATGGCAGGGGGAGGTACCTCCATCGGTACAGTAAGAGAGGCAGGAGGGCTAGCGAGTGCAAGGCGTATACGCTTCTGCATCTCGGCCTCTGCATCGCTCTCTGGGGACCTCTGGCGCCTTACACCGCGCTCGCATAACGCTTGCACGGCTTCTTGCGCCTCGACCACTTCCAGTGAGGGGGGGGTTGAAGACCCTGCCGCCACCTCATCCTGGTAGTCCCGGATGGTCATTGCAATCCGCTCCGTCAAGGGGTCCGAAAAGATGCCCCGCCGGCAGATCTCAGCAAATTTCACCATGTCATCCTCAAGGATGGACTTTGGTGAAATGCCGGAACCCAGCAGGCGCACTCGCGGGACCGCCAAGACGGCCGGGTCGCGTGACGTCACCGGAATCGGGTGAAGCAACGCGGACTTCGCACTGTCTCGCTTACGCGACGACGAAAGCGACCTGGAGCGCTCGCCCTGAGAAGGGCGCGACGCTCCGGCGCGGGAGGCACCGACGCCGCCGGCGGCGTCGATGTCTGGTTTAACCCTTTCGCGTGGAGTGTGCGACGGCGGCCTGGTGGCTTCGCCCTGAGAAGGGCGCATGCCTCCGGCGCTGCGCTCGGACAACGACGACGAATGGGAAGCAGCGACGCCCGCGACGGCGTCGGTGCTTTTAGTACCCTTTCTGAGGGACGTCAGCGGCGGCTGCCTGGAGGTTTCGCCCTGAGAAGGGCGCATACCTCCGGCGCTGCGCTCCGGCTGGGAGGTAGCGACGCCCGCGACGGCGTCGGTACCTTTTGCACCCTTTCGCGGCTGCTTCGACGCAGATGGCTGCGGAGCAGGTACGACGGGCGCACGCGGCGGCTGCGCGGGGGGGGATCGCGGCGACGGCACGGGGGGTTCGCCTCGGCTGGCGGCGACGGGCGTCGGGCGTTTGGCCCCGAGAGGGGCCTTTTTATCGGAGCCCTGAGAAGGGCTCGACATCGGAGGGACGGCTGAGCTCCTGTATCCGCAGTCTGGCGGCCTGAAACTTCACGCCCCCAGGCCCTAAGGCCCGAGGGGAGAGAGTGTTAAGGCTTGCCAAGAGTCGTCAGGGCTGTGGAGTCACCTCTGCAATGCCTTCAGGTTTATTGTACTTTAAAAAGCACAGAAAAACTTTCCGGCGGCGCAGGCGTATCTCTGTTGATGTTTCGTTACGAAACACAACAGAGATACAACTAGCGACACTAGTCAGTCGCGGATCGCACAGGTACTATACGGAGCGAACGTCGGGACGTGCACTCAGTACGGCGGCCGTAGCGGTCTCAACAAACAACTCCATCGCAATGACAAATCCATCGCAGTGCCGTCCCTTATATTGAATTGAGGGTGGGGGTGGATGGTGTGAGCGAAAAGATATTTAATAGTGGGGAATGGTTTACGTCAGTCTGTTTGTTCATGAGAGTAATTTTAGAATTTTTATGTTTATTAATTTCTAATTGCTCCCTAATATTTAGTTTTAAACCTTTGTCTATGGTGTGTAAAATTTGATATGTATTAGTGGGGGATAAGTTATGTCCTTTGTCTATGAGATGCTCAGCGAAGTGTGACCTTTCTGGGCGATTGTTTTTATACGCCGACACGTGTTCGTGAAATCGTGTTATAAAGTTACTTAACAGTAATTTATGGATAATTACGAACGCGAACACATAATCGGTAAACCACACATATTCTATTACTATAGATATGTCGACGATATTCTCATATGCTGGACAGGTACCAATCGTCAATTGGATCTCTTTGTTTCCAAATTAAATAAAATCCACCCTAAAATTAAATTCACTTTAGAAATAGAACAAAATAGTTCACTTCACTTTTTAGATTTAACCATAACTAAAAATCAATCCCTCCATCAATTTTCGATATATCGTAAACCCACTCATACCGATACCACGATTCCCGCGTCATCCAGCCATCCTTGGCAACACAAGCTCGCAGCGTATAAACTATGATACACCGTTTGATGAGCGTTCCATTAAGTAAGGATAATTACAACAAAGAACTTGATGTAATATATCAGATCGCGAAGTCAAACGGTTATTCCAAATCTACCATCGATAAATTATGGCGTAAAAAGACGAGTAGTATCGTTAACAGACTATTGTACGCGGTTCCATATATTTCGACAAATAAATACACTGCGAGTTTGTCATACCTGGGAAAAATCACTGACAAAATAGTTCACATATTTAGAAAAAATAACATACATGTTGCTCTCAAATCCCATAATACACACAAGTCACTTTGTAACACTAAAGATAAAATCCCGCCCAATAAAAAATCCGGCGTCTATAAGCTGTTCTGCGATGAATGTGAACACGTTTATATCGGTCAAACGGGACGTAACTTTATAACACGATTTCACGAACACGTGTCGGCGTATAAAAACAATCGCCCAGAAAGGTCACACTTCGCTGAGCATCTCATAGACAAAGGACATAACTTATCCCCCACTAATACATATCAAATTTTACACACCATAGACAAAGGTTTAAAACTAAATATTAGGGAGCAATTAGAAATTAATAAACATAAAAATTCTAAAATTACTCTCATGAACAAACAGACTGACGTAAACCATTCCCCACTATTAAATATCTTTTCGCTCACACCATCCACCCCCACCCTCAATTCAATATAAGGGACGGCACTGCGATGGATTTGTCACTTGTAGCATGTTATTCTTACGATTAACGTCTACAACGCCTGATGATGCCTCGTGGAGAGGCGAAACACGTGTCGCAGCGACGACCAGGCCAGTCGTGGCAGCGACGGTGGTGGTGGGGGCATGCGGATTCTGTTCCAGATGGCGGACGACCGCAGCAGCCGAGGCAGAGACTACCGGAGCAGCCATGGCAGCGTCGGCATGATGCACGCACTAACAGTAGTGGGTGGGTGCCGGCCGGCGCTAGGCCGCATGAACTAATTGGTGGCGGAAGCACACAAAGCAGGTTGGATCAAATTGCAAAAAAGAAAAATGATCTCCCACATTTACGCTAATTTGGAAATGTGAGTTATGGTAACACCGGTCGATTTATTGTTTTGAAAAATTATTTTAAGTGAAAACGATTATTTAATCAGAAAACTTACTTGCTTACCTATGAAAAGTGGGCTTTTATTTAATTGTACCACTATGGTTCCGACAGCTCTTCACCACGCACGACGGCATTATTATTTTTTTTCGACAAGGTTATCACGTGGCGAGGTGTTGGTGTGTAATGGCGGGCGGTAGACTTACTATGGTGTGAATGGCTCGTACGTATAGCAACTGACTTACTTTGGCGGTGCTTCAGTGTTTAGTTCGGGAGATGTTGTCTGCTTTTTTTATTACGTCTATGGTGGGGAGCATATAAATATTCACATCCATCGCCATG
Source organism: Pyralis farinalis (assembly GCA_947507595.1). Classification (NCBI taxonomy): domain Eukaryota; kingdom Metazoa; phylum Arthropoda; class Insecta; order Lepidoptera; family Pyralidae; genus Pyralis; species Pyralis farinalis. Next base: position 7,365,052 of record OX382258.1, on the reverse strand, counting down.
TGATAACAATAAATTTTTAGGGGTAATGTTTGTCCCTGAAAAGTCAGCACTACTGTGGTAGAGGGTACTCATCGAGTACGTAATCTAATAGAGCCGTAATGGGGGCCGTCCAAATCCGAAACTGATCAGTGATTTTGCACTTATAAACATCAACGCTCGCTCGCACTAAAACAGTACATCACCAACAAGTGACCTGTGTGTACTTTGTCGTATATTCCGAGATACTGAGATTATTTATAAACTAAATTTAAAATGGCGTTATTTTCTATTCCGTGGTGTGGGAAAAATAGTATAAAATCGAACTATAACGCAGATGGAATCACATTTCACCGTTAAGTAATGGTATATAATACATTTGTATAATTTACGTCCATATTAATGCGGTTCAAGTTAAATTGGTCAAGAGAAATGAACCAATTGATGCGTCATCTAAGCGTCGTCTATTATCTTAGACGCAACCCATTACGTTATCTCATTCTATTTTATTACACTTGTCACTAGTGCTGCATTGCTGCAATTTATAAAATTATATAAAACACGTATGGACTGCGCCAACTATAGGGCCATCAGTTTGATCAGCGTAGCAGCTAAAGTGTATGGAAAAATCATTGAAAGGAGAATGAGGGTGAAATCCGATGGAATGCTTTGGGAAGCACAGGGGGGATTTCGAAGCGGCAGAGGATGTACGGATCAAGTTTTTTCGCTCCGCAATATCGTGGAAAGGCATCTGGCTACGGACCAGAAGGTTTTCTGCGGTTTTGTGGACCTTGAAAAAGCATTTGATAGGGTCGTGCGAAATAATCTCTGGAACATCTTGCCCAGATATGGGATTGACGGTGACCTTCTACGTGCTGTGCAATCCACCTATGAGGATTGCACAGCATGTGTGAGAGTGGACGGCAGCTTATCACCCTGGTTTGATACCAATATTGGTGTCAGACAGGGATGCGTGCTGTCGTCTCGGCTATTCATCCTGTATCTGGACAGTTGTCTTCAGAGAATGAGAAATATGAATGTGGGAATGCGAATGGGTGGCTCAGTGGTTAACTGCCTGCTTTATGCAGATGACGCAGTATTAATAGCAAAATCATCATCCGAACTGCAAACACTAGTCACAACAATGAAAGACGATTGTATGAAGAAAGGCTTACAATTGAATGCGAAGAAAACCAAAATAATGGTATTTGAAAGAGAGACAACCAGAACGAACACTAGGATTACGGTTGATGATGTAGTGTTGGAGCAAGTGGATGAGTTTGTATATCTTGGAAGCGCTTTTAGAAGCGATGGAAGGTACACCGCTGATGTGGAGAGACGAGTGAGTGCAGGGAATAGCGTGAATGGAGCGTTGGGTAAACTGTTTGGCAGCCGAAATCTAAGCCAGAAGGCACAGCTCGCTGTACACAACGCGGTGTTAATCCCAACGCTAACTTATGGAAGTGAGAGCTGGGTATGGCAGAGAGAGCATGAAAGTAGAATAAATGCGGTCGAGATGCGAGCACTGCGAAAAATTTGTGGCATAACGCTTGCTGACCGCGTTCGAAATGATGACGTACGAAAGAGAGTTGGACTGAAAGAGAGTGTCGGTGTTAAGATAAGAAAGGGTATGCTCCGTTGGTTTGGACATGTAGAAAGAATGCAAGATGTAAGAATGACGAAACAGATATACAATGCGAAAGTGGAAGGATGTAGGAGCCGAGGAAGACCAAGACTAACCTACCATGACCAAATTGGTCGTGTTTTATCAGAAGGTGATGTCAGGAGCCTTAGGAACCGGCGAGCGTGCATGAAAAGAGCTATGAATGTGAAAGAAGCGAGTGAAGTGTGTAAGGACCGCGTCTTATGGCGCTCGGTTCTCTCTGCCTACCCCGCAAGGGACCTGGCGTGAAGATATACATACATATACATATACATATAAAACTGTATATATATATATATATATATATATATATATATATACAGTTTTATATAATTTTATAAAATTTTAATTGGTATATAATATTATTAATAAATATTAGATACACACTTCAATTATAGTATTTTTTATGCAACGGCGGGAGGCATGCACACCCACTTGATGTAAAGCGGTTATAATAGCTTATGAACGCTTGCAATACATGAAGTATCACTAGCGAGTTGGCACCCCTGCTGATAACACAGCAAATTCTTAGGAGCTCACTGGTAACCTCACTCACTCGTAAGAACACAACAACCCTACATGGAGTTGTTATTTGGCTACGGTTTTCTGTGACGTGGCGTACTTTCCTAGTCGGACTGCTTTGATGCGCTCTTACTATCTTGATCTGAGTATTGTTTTTAGTAGGTCAATGTAAATGTATAAAAATACATTTAATCTATTAATTAATAAAAACTAATTCAATACATAATAAAAATTTTAACGTATTAAATTTTACTAAATAGTATTTATCTAACGGCGGTAGGCATGCGAGCATATGACCAACCTGATGTAAAGCGGTTACCGTATCCTATGAACTCTTGCCATACGTAACGTTTCAGTTATAATGTTTATTATTACATGTTTACACTTGTTACCATAGCAAAACAAATATTTTAGTATAAATATACTATCGCATGCCCATACACCCTGTCTATTTACCGACATCGATAAAAATATTCTCGTGCCCAACTTTAGGGTAACGTATGACCTAGCGTCGGCCAATTGGAGCACAGCGGTCACCACAATGATATGGCGGAATTATTGTTAAACAAAATAAGCAACATTTCGTCTCTATTAGGTTATATACTCGATGAGGGTACCCATGATACGCCAGATTCTTTTTTTTATGTTTAATCGCCTTTCTTTTATGATAGGTCCATAACCACGTGGCGTGGTGATGCCGTCCATCAGATCCTCGAAAGTCCAATCTGTTGGAATAGCACGCACAATTCCCATACGTGATACATGGTATTAAGTTATTGTTCCTATAAATTTCATTGTCGCCAATAGGGTATTGAGAAATTATTGGCGTCGGCTGCGCTTTTGAATGACATTGCTATTTTGTTCCGGCCTATGGTCTTAATGCCACCGTCAATAATGACCTTAAAGTTATTACGATGGACAAATCATGCAAATTTCAGGGATCTAATGGTTGAGCCAGTGGTGAGGTCAATATCTTCACGCGATACGTGTACAACGCAACATATGGACCGGTATCAATATCGGTGTATTTGAAAGAAGACTCGTCTTAGAATCCAGGTCTAGTATATACCGATTGGGAGGAATTGCAGGGAGGGATGTTTTTTAGGCCTCGTTTTCCAGGCTGTCATCAGCTGGTCATTTGTTGCGATTTTCATGTTTTGTACAGGACTCGACGTAACTATCTCCGGAAAGGCACGGCCTCCTCCGTCAGGGGCGTCCTCGTCCATTCCGAAGCTAAAGATTAAATTATATGATAAAACACTTACCCTATTTAAATTCTAAAACCGACACTAACACAAAATGTAGAAAATTCAGCGGAGAACCGAGTAAAAAAAGAATTTTATCTCAAACACATATGTTGAAAACACAGCGACGAGCCACCACCTAAAAGTGTTTATAAAATGTTGGCATTTAGGAAAAGTTAACATAATTTTGGCATATTTTAAACAGTACTTTAGCATATTTTGTAGTAGCGTTGGCAGCACTGCGTTTAGCTGAATAAAATAGGACTTCTTTGGACTTCTTCCCGCGCTTTTGACGAGTGACATTGTTGTTTTACTTGAAATTTTTACAATTCAGTATAAAATTAGTTTTGTGTGACAATTTCGATAGTATTTTGTAACATAAGTGCTAGTGAAATTATACAGTAATGAAAAAGCTCAAATACAACACGTTTATGTACTTTTTGGAAGACGTGAATAAGTTCATCAAGAAAACCTTATAAAAATCACTATCGTTTTACGGGTGGTATTTAAATTGGGTTAATTGGGTCTAGGTACCCTTCCCAAGTATTTTTTGAGCACAGTTCCTGAAGCTGGAACATAGAATTAAGATTTTCAAATGGTTCTAAACTGATGACGTGGCTGTATGGGCAAGATCCCTTTGCCTTTCATCTCGGGATAAAAAGAACCAAAAAAAAAATATTTTCCCGTCTATTGTATTGTTTGTGGGACTTCTTCCCGCGCTTTTGACGAGTGACATTGTTGTTTTACTTGAAATTTTTACAATTCAGTGTAAAATTAGTTTTATGTGACAATTTCGATAGTGTTTTGTAACATAAGTGCTAATGCAATTATACAATAATGAAAAAACTCAAATATAACACGTTTATGCACTTTTTGGAAGACGTGAATAAGTTCATCAAGAAAACCTTGTAAAATTCCTATCGTTTTACGGGTGGTATTTAAACTGGGTTGATTGGGTCGAAGTACCCTTCCCAAGTATTTTTTGAGCACAGTTCCTGAAGCTGGAACATAGAATTAAGATTTACAAATGGTTCTAACCTGATGACTTGGCTGTATGGGCTAGATCCCTTTGCCTTTCCCCTCGGGGATAAAAAGAACCAAAAAAAAAAAATGTATTGTTTGTTTCTCAGAGGAAGGTATCTGAGGTTTGTTTTGTATTTCGTTCTTTGCTGAGTGTTTTAATTCGTATAGTGGGTAAAACCCGAGTTAAAACAGTATTATAGAATTCCTCGCGTTTCCCTTACTATGACGTATTGGTAATATAATTCAATATGTGGTAAGTGTTTGCTTTTGAATATGTTTCCGATTGCTATACAAATTATCAAATGAATATTTTAATTTGTTGAATTAACAATATTTTAGTTCCGAACCGCTCCCAAAGAAGTTTGTGAAGACCACGGAAATCCTCCCTATAGTCACTTATGGAATATCCACTGTAGCAGACATTCGAAAAGCGGAGGCTGAAATTAGTTTTCTAGAAAAGTTAAAGAAGGCAGGACTTACGGCGGACGAGGTGAAATTGTACAGAGACAATGAGACTGGTGTTTTGGATCATCATATAAAGATAGAATCTTCAGTGCTAAAACAGAAACTTGGAGCTATATATGAAAAAATAAATGAATATGAAAAAACAGAACAGAGGTAAGTTAATTGGAGACAATTTTAATGACATTGTATGTATATCTTCACTCCAGGTCCCTTGCGGTATAGGCAGAGAGAACCAAGCGCCAGAAGATACGGTTCTTATACATGCCACTTGGTTCTTTAACATTCATAGCTCTTTTCATGCCCGCTGCTGCACGCACGCCGGTTCCTAGGACTGACATCACCTGATTAAATGTGACCAATTTGGTCATGGTGGGTTAGTCTTGGTCTTCCTCAGCTCCTACATCCTTCCACTTTCACATTGTATATCTGTTTTGTCATTCTTTCTACATGCCTGGATCAACGGAGCATGCCTTTTGTTATCTTAACACCGACATTCTCTTTCAGACCAATTCTTCAATGATTCTTACGTCATCATTATGAATGTGGCCAGTAAGCCTTATGCCACAAATTTTGCTCAAAGCTCTCATCAGTAAACAGTAATCTCTTACACTACAAGCTAACTGAAAGGAGACTATGGCGCCTAGACCAGCATTATCATGCTCGCCCTAGTCTACCCTAGACCATAGCGCCATGCAGTTCCACCGAGCAGTTAATCGGTGTCGTTCTCCTTGCGCTTAGCTTGTGGTGTAAGAGATTACTGTTACTCTCTGTCACACGCAAAGCATCTAAACGTCTCTCATTCATTACGTTCATCAGCTCATTCCAAGGGACGCCCTACTCTGCACATTGGTGCGCTCTTGGTCCAGAATTGCAATCCGATTGATTGGCAGAGGTTGTGAACGAGGCAACATGGCACATGACCCCCTTCAATTAATATCACTTTTGCATAGTATATCTGTATCGTAATTCTTTCCTGATGCTTTCGTCTACATGTCCGAACCAACAGAGCGTTCCTATTCTTATTCTATTATATTTCATATCTAATTTTAGTTTTCAGGATGTACAACAGCCAAGCTCATCAGCAAAGTCACCCGATGATATATTCGCAAAGCTCAAAGACAAACCAATTACAATATATCCTGATCCGCACCCCATGAACAATTTAAAAGAAATAGAAGAAAATTTATTTGGACATTTATATGATGAGATAGTTACATCATCAAATACAAAAAGAAAGAAAGCTCTCAGAAGGTTTGAAAGAATGAAAGAAAGAGTTCTGGCTCAGAAGGGTCGTGTCCAAGTTCCAACAACTACTACCCAAACTGTGAACAGGGAGGGCAGCCTGTGGGATGTCAAAGAGTTACCAAAGAAACAAAATACTGAACATAATGAAACAGCTATACAACAAAAACCTGCTATAATTGGCCCAGAACCAAAACCTGTGATGTACACTATAAGGAATAACAAAATTGTAAGATTAGAGACTTTACCAGGGGATAGAGGGATCCAAGTAGAAGAATTTCAAGCAATAGATATTGTTGTACCCAACAATAATGAGGAGCAGTTGCTGGAAGGTACTAAAATGTCTGTGGATGATATACGGAAAATGGAGAGGTTCCAAAACTATGAACCAGGGCGACCATCTAAGGCAAGTTTAATTTCCATCTTACATAGAACTTAAGTATTGAACTAAAAACAATTTATGAATGAAGATAAAACGAAGAAAGCATTTATTTCTCATACTTGAGAGTGTCTTTTGATCACAAGTGAGAAATCATTTAGGACATCCCATTAGGGCATAAAAATATGCACAAGAAGTTTTCTAAAGCTAGTTTTTAAATTTTATGTTGTTAGACTGAAAAGTATTCAGCATCAGAACAAATATTGGCTTGACAGTAGTAGTAGTAGTAGAAAGTTTCAACATCCCCTGATGATTGATGATGAAATTTCATCATCTGGAGAGTTGTAAAATTGCTATTAGTTACCAGACTAGCAAACTATATCGACTATATGCCAAAATATAATGGGAAATCCGATTTACGCATATAAAAATTCAACTTTAATAAAATATTAATAATTTCTAGTCACTCAAATGAGGCAAATTTTGTTTCTTTATTTCAAGAGAGTATATAGTAATTTTACAAAGGTTAACATATCCACTGGCTTTAAAACTTGTAGTTAATACCACCTGTTACCGAACTAGGCTAAGAATTAGCTTATATTTCAATCATCAGACTCGTAGTCGTAGCAGAAGATTAACATTTGTGAAGCATTATTGCGCACATATCATACTTATGAATTCGGACTATAACAACAGTTAAAACTCAAATTAGGTAGTACATATTTCCTCCACTTACAGGATTGTCCATATTAGTGTTAAAATCAAAAATTGCACCCAAGTTCCGATCTATGGTCCCAACACAACCTTGAGGCCACCAATGGAGTCAACTGACTTGTGCGCTCAATTGAGCTGTACACTGAATTTAACAAGGTTACATTGTTACTGAGTATGGTTGTTCGCCGCCAATTCGGTGGTGGCGGTGCAGGCCCACCCTAATTGGAGTAATTTATATAAAGGTGATTATTATTAATAAAGGATATTATTATTTATAGGTACTTTTTTTGAAAAACATAGCCCCATCAGTGACTTCAGATCAGCTATCTCTACTCTTCAACCAGTTCGTGCTGGCTAACGGTGGTCCTGTTGACGTACGGTTATTGACTGGCCGCATGAAGGGGCAGGCTTTCGTCCACATGCAAAGTAAGGATGCCAATATTTTAGTTACTGGACACCTCTGTTGCGTATTTAATTCAATAATTCATTTTCCTTAATTGGCTTCTCACATTCTAATGATATTATTTAGAGAGGTCAGGCTCATCAAAACAGCTCAGTTTCGGAAGTAGACAAATAACAACTTCCTGATGGGTTGTAGTGTTTCTGCTAGTAAACGAAGGGTCCAGTAAGCTCCTGTGAGCATGAGCGGCAATGCAATATTCCTTGAATTTTGAAAGTGTTTATAAAATACAGAAACTGCTTTCCATCAGGTGGGCCGTCAGCTGGTTTGTCTCCCGACGTTGTAAAGAAATAACTTCGACTGACTTCACTGAATTTCTTTGAATATGTGGAAGAATTTTTTTAAATTATCAAATGTAATTAAAACCTAATCAACCATAATGAACCTCCTAGAACAGAACCTAACCCTCCATTTTCCAAGTAAAGGGCATTCATAAAATCCACTGTGGAGAATTAGCAACATAATATTAGTAGTAATACCAATATGGGATATTTAAATTTATTGAGAGCCCAGTGGATCAAGAACCGACCTGTTATCCGACGGTAATTAGTGCGAATCCCAGTTAGGACAGCGGCCATAAGAACGGCACAAAGCTCAAACGTGAGGTGTCTTTTTGTGTACCAATAATTTCGTATTTTCGGATTTATGTACATATTTGTAATTATCAACTATTCAGAGTCGAAGAAATTGTATTCCGTAAGACCGGTGACCTAAACTAGGAAAGTCTGGTTTAGCTCTGGGTCATGGAGGTCGGCAGGCAAACATTCTGTACAAAAATCAGTGTCTTTGGCAATCCTTGGGATTAGTTAGTGTACCCCGGTAATCCTAATGAATTAGGACACGGGATAAACGCTAGGAAGAAGAAGACGAATATAGTTTATTTATAGATTTGATATCCATTTGATATTTATTTAGCCAAAGTCAATAATATTAATACCTTTAAATCATTTCCAGATGAAGATGTAGCTATACAGGCGTTGGAAGAGACCAACGGCACTATATTGAACGGTCGGCCGATTATTGCGCAGTTCGGAAGAGAATAGGAGACCGCCACGGGACGGACGAATGCGGCAGAGACAATCTGATCCGAGAGCGACGAGAAGGAATACAGTTAAAACATTTATTAGAAGAATATTGTTATCGTCATTGTGCTTAATAGATGTGATATGATGCTCGTATCTGCAAAATTTATTTTTATGCTAAAATTAGAACTATTCCTCTTTCTGATGCTACCTCATGTGTGGGAATTTGTATTTGACGCAGCACCAAACAGCATGCACTGTTTGCTGCTGCGTCAAATACAAATTCCCATGAAGGTTAGAACTGAAGTTTTCATGGTTTTAGGATTGCCCAAGTCTCATTTAAAATAAAAAACCGGCCAAGTGCGAGTCGGACTCGCGCACGACTATAAAAACTTGTTGTATGGGAGCCCCCCCTTAAATATTTATTTTATTTTAATTATTTATTTCTAAAGTGAATATATAAATAAATATTCTGTGAATATTTCAAGCGTCTACCTGTTGCCGTTATCAATATCGAGCAAAAAAAATCACATTTGTTGTATGGGAGCCCCCTTAAATATTGTTTGTTAGTATTTGTTGTTATAGCGGCAACTATTACGGTTCATGAATGTTTCCTTATTTACATGTGATATTTAGATATTATTCTTGTCGTATTATGTACCAAGGCTAAATAATAATAAATATAACGGACAAATTACACAGCGCCATCTAGCCCCAAAGTAAGCGAAGCTTGTGTTATGGGTTCTAGACAATTGTTAAACATACGTAAATACATTTTGTTTTGTAAATACATACTTATTATACATAGAAAATACTCAGACCAAGACAAACATACATGTTTATGCACACAAATGTTTGTACTGTGTGGGGATCGAACCCACGAGCGTTGATGTCAAAGTAGCGTAACAGCGTGTTCCACCACTGCGCCACCGAGCTCGTCAAAGGCATAATCTACCGACTGCTTAATATATAGCGTTCGGGACATTATACCGTGTTCACATGGGCTTGAATGTAAACAAAGAAAACATACGTTTTCAAACTTACGAATCGGTACACGTAGGTCAAGTCTTTTCCACATGTCTTAATATATTAATAACGTCTCCTTGTTCGTAGAACGCATTGCAATAGGGTCGAAATACTTTTTCTTCGGAGAATTAAAGCACAAAAACTCCTAGGACAAAAACTAGGTACAGGTTCCTTCATTTTCACCCATATCAACAATTCTGATAACAGAAACTCGACAATAACAGAATATGAAAACGTAACGCTACTATAAAACTTAACAAAAATAACAACTTAACGGAATAATGACCATAAATGACGGCCGAAAAGCCCGCGGTAAACTATTATTAAAAGAAAAAATGCCCAATGTAATCCGGATAAATGCAAAAATTGTAAATTCGTCATACTTCGTATGTATTAACTGTACACCTTCATTTAGAACTATAAGCGTTCAAGCTTTGAAATTCACTACGATAATAGGTATTTTATAATGCTCACAATTATGAAAAAAAATCTTCATCAGAAAAAATTACACATAGAATTTAAATTAACGATTTATATGTGTATTAGTGTAAAAGCAACGAAGAATGTTATTCTAATACTTACTTTATATTTATTTATATGCAAGCAAAATTTAACCTTTTTCTATGTAGTGTTGGAGCAAGTGGATGAGATTGTAAGAACTTTAAGCAGCGATGAAGGTACACCGCTGATGTGGAGAGACGAGTGAGTGCAGGGAACAGCGTGAATGGAGCGTTGGGTAAAGTTCTAGGCTGCTGAAATCTAAGCCAGAAGGCATAGCTCGCAGTACACAGCGCGGTGCTAATCCCAACGCTAATTTATTGAAGCGAAAGCTGGCTATGGCAGAGAGAGCATGAAAGTAGAATAAATGCGGTTGAGATGAGAGCATTATGCAAAATTTGTGGCGTAACGCTTGCTGACCGCGTTCGTGACGTAAGAGAGTTGGGCCTGAAAGAGTTTTGGTGTTAAGATAAGAAAAGGCATGCTCCGTTGTTCGCACATGTAGAAAGAATGCAGGATGAAAGAATGAAACAGATGATGCAAAAGTCGAAGGATGCCTGAGCCGAGGATGACCCAAGATTAACCTGCCATGACTAAATTGGTCGTGGTATGGTGGTTGGTGTTTTATCAGGTGATGTGAAGAGTCCGAGAAATTAGTACCAGGTAATTACTGGTGTTCTAAATATTAAAGAAGCGAGTGAAGTCTGTAAGGACCGCATTTTATGGCGCTCAGTTCTCTCTGCCTACCCCGCAAGGGATTTGGCGTGAAGTTATAGATAAATAGATTTTATTAAATATATTGTTTGATGAAAGTTTATTTTGTAATAAAATTATACACTTAAAATTACCTTTTTATGATTTGTTTACATTTTATCTCGAGCTCAAGTAAATATGGTATAGGTCTTAATATAAAGACACAAAATAGATTTAGAATCATAGTAACTTAGTCTCAAATACCTGAAAATCAACAATATGAAATTCTACAGTCACTGAGAACAAACACGAGCGTTTGATGATTTTCTGCACAGTTGTGTTCTTATTTACATTTTTATACAATGTCGGGAGGTATACAAGCATACGGCCCACCTGATGTATAGTGATTACCGTAGCCTATTGCAATGCTAATATATTATGATTCGCGCGGTGGCACCTGCTGCTAACACTGCAACTCCTTAAGAGCTTACTGACCTCATTTACTTGCAGGACCACAACAACGCCTTCCAGGAAATTGTTATTGGTGTTTCTGTGAGGTGGAGGTACTTCCTCTACCTCCCATAAAAACACCCAGATCGAGACTAGACATTTTCATGCACACAAGTATTTGTCAGGTGAGAATCGAAACCTTTTTCAGTTGGTTCAGACATGTACGACTCGTCTGCCATGACCAAATTGGTTGTGTTTTATGAGTATCAGAAAGATGATGGTGAAGTTATCAATGTTAAAGAAGCGAGTTAGGTATGTAGGGACCCCGTCTTATGGAGCTCGGTGTCTGCCTCTTGCAGGGTAGGCATAGCTTGAAGATATCTAGGTTTCCAAACAACGTCTTATAAAAAAAGCTTGTTTCCCTCAACTTACAACTATTTCTTGTAGATTTATCGATTCTCCACTCTTGGGCTCATGCATCACAACTTGCAAAACTGTATTGAATTGTCAAATTTCATATTATGCCATAAATTGCACTTACGAAGTATCATCTGCCAAATGTCCGCTTTAATCATTCTATCCGTAAAATATTCCTATAAATGATTGCTTGTACAACTTGTACTTGACACATGCACGTGTAGCCGATGCAATATGTAAATTATTACTACGATATGGTAAAATTTATTGGTGTTTTGTAAGATTATTGTAGCTTTAAATCTTCAATTCATATAACTTAGTAACATCTAAAGTTTGACGAGTTCAGTGGCGCAGTAGTTAGTAACGCTACTTTGACACCGACACTCGTGGGTTCGATTCCCATATAAGACAAACATTTGTGTGCATGAACATGTCTGTTGTCTTACTCTGGGTGTTTTTAAGAGAGGTAGAGCTGAAGGATTGTTTCTGCGAGTGAGTGAGGTCACCAGTAAGCTCTTAGGGAGTTGCTGATCCTTCCGCTTTTTCCGCCAAATCACAATGATTTGGCGGAATTATTGTCAGTGACCGCTGTGCTCCGATTGGCCGACGCTAGGTCATACGTCACCCTAAAGTTGGGCACGAGAATATTATTATCGATATCGGTAAATAGACAGGGTGTATGTATGTATGTAGTATATTTATACTAAAATATTTGTTTTGCTATGGTAATAAGTGTAAACATGTAATAATTAACGTTATAACTGAAACAGTTTTTACGTATTGCAAGAGTTCATAGGATACGGTAACTGCTTTACATCAGGTTGGTCGTATGCTTGCATGCCTACCGCCGTTGCATAAAAAATACTATTTAGTAAAATTTAATACGTTAAAATTTTTATTATGTACTGAATTAATTTTTAATAAATAATAGATTAAATGTATTTTTATACATTTACATTGACCTAGTAAAAACAATACTCAGATCAAGATAGAGCGCATCAAAGCAGTCCGACTAGGAAAGTACCGTCACGTCACAGAAAACCGTAGCCAAATAACAACTCCATGTAAGGTTGTTGTGTTCATGCGAGTGAGTGAGGTTACCAGTGAGCTCCTAAGAAATTGCTGTGTTATCAGCAGGGGTGCCAACGCGCTAGCGATACTTCATGTATTGCAAGCGTTTATAAGCTATTGTAACCGCTTCACGTCAAGTGGGTGTGCATGCTTCCCGCCGTTGCATAAAAAATACTATAATTGAAGTGTGTATCTAAATTTATTAATTATATACCAATTAAAATTTAATAATATAGTTAAGCAATAATACACTTTACTCGTAAATATCGATACGTAATTAAATTGCAGCAGTACAGCACTAGTGACAAGTGTAATAAAATAGAATGAGATAACGTAATGGGTTGCGCCTAAGATAAAAGAGGACGCATAGATGACGCATCAATTGTTTCATTTCTCTTGACCAATTTAACTTCAACCGCGTCAATATGGACGTAAATTGTACAAATTTATTATATACCATTACTTAACGGTGAAATGTGATTCCATCTGCTTTATAGTTCGATTTATTACTATTTTTCCCACACCACCGAATAGCAAATAACGCCATAGTAAAATTAGTTTATAAATAATCTCTATATCTCGGAATATACGACAAAGTACACACAGGTCACTTGTTGGTGATGTACTGTTTTAGTACGAGCGAGCGTTGATGTTTATTAGTGCAAAATCACTGATCAGTTTCGGGTTTGGACAGCCCGCATTACGGCTCTATTAGGTTACATACTCGATGGGTCAACCACAACGTCACTTCAGTCAGTAATAATGGTTGGCATTATATTCCATAGTATTCTATCATAGGATGCTATCCATTATATCCTATCGCCGGGTAGTTAAAACAGACTGTTGACATTTTAGAGACAAACTAGTAAGCTATATGTACATGAGTGAGAATGGAAAATGCACTGAAGTTATTTATTAGTGTTGCACAATGTAGTTGTATTAAATTTAAACTGCATTCCTGCAAAATCTATTCAAATATATTTATTAATGAATGTAAACATTATTTATTTCTTACATTATCTTACTTATGTCATAAAAATGGTACAGCTATGAGCATAACAAGCTTGACACTGGCTGTTCAATTTTAGCTCCTATTATGTGTGGCATAAAAATGATTTAAAAGTTCAAAGTGACAAACTAGATATGTTCTTAGCTGTACATTAGATATTATCAAACATCAGTTTCAAATTTTAATATATACAAGAGTAGAATGATGTGTTTGATTTATTTCATACCCAATAATTCTATTTCTTTGTCACACAACAGACTATTACTAGTAAACTTCTAAATGTAATTCGCTTTGCAAGCAGTGGAGGTTAGTATCAAGCAAGCAAGTACTTCTTGTATTGTACAGAACCATTGGCTAAACAGGCTGCTTTACATCCTTGTTTGTCACCTGATACAGTATAAAATCCTCAGCTGGATTCCAGCTTTAATCCTTTAACCACTAAAATCGGATTAACCCATAAAATATTTTGTGTAACCTAGGTAAGTATTTAAGTTACACAATTTTTTGTTAGAACATATAGTTTCTTTTCTTATCCATAAATTTTCTTCTGATGGTACACAGGGCCACCTATTCCTAAACTATGCAAAGCTTGTGCTATGAGTACTAGAAAACTTATAAACATACATGAATACCAAGACAAACAGACATGTGCATTCACACATATTTTTGCCTTTTGCGCGCTAAAATAGCAAATGCCAGCCATTCCACCACTGGGCTCGTCAATAATATTCGTAATGTTGTTATATCCAGAGCTATTATTTTCAGTTTCACAAGCTTTCTTCACTTAATTAAAAGCCATGTTACATTAATGTTTGAAGTTAGATAAATTTACTGTTATGACTTGTAAAAATTGTGTAGATGTCGAAGACATAGTATCTAACATCCAACAGTATTGATGGGATATGTGTAAAGATTATTACACATATCCCACGGAGCCGTGATAGCCCAGTGCATAAAGAACTGGCCTGTTGATCAACTGGTTCGAAACCGGCATGTGCTACATTTAGGTACCGAAACTACATTAAATAAAATTCGTCTTTTCGGATTTTATGTACCATATTTGTAATTATCACTAAATGGCTGTGTAGGAAAATGTTATGAGGAAACCCACATGTCCATTATATTTCGAAAGATGTGTGATCTTATCTAAGAAAGGTCTGGTTTTCCCTTTGGCTTGTGAAGGTCTAATGGCAGTCACTACATGTAAAAATCAGTATCTTTGCCAGGTCCTTAGGCTTAGATAGTGGGCCCAGCCAATCCTAGTGTACTACGAAATGGAACAATGCTAAGAAGTAGAAATATAAATCAAAATATCAAATTAGTTTGTACCTTGAGGGGGTGGTTGTAAATAGTGCTCATCCTTAAACAACATGTAGTGAATCTATTAGATCAATATGTCTAGCACCTCAGTTGGATATAATAACCACATTATGACATAGTTCAGAATTCTGGAATGTTCCATTAGTATCTAAATTTGTGTTGAACATCATTATCACTACAGCTTGAAAACTACTAATAACAACAAATTGCATGGTTGTTGTATTTCTTTATATTATAGCGGTATTTATTATTGATTTATAAGTGGGCCGAGCAGCCAAATGAGTGAAATTGTAATGACAAATATAAGGAACTATATATTAAAGACAAAATCTAAAAAAAAATTGATTTTATGTTAGTGGAATTTGCTACCTTCATATATCGAGTACATATAATATGATGTTATTATAGTTTATATATATATGAAATATGTTACCTAAGACAACAAATGACAGTTCCCAATCACTTCATCACTGAACTAAATTATAGCTATGTCATAGTCACTGTTTCACTATGGAACTACATTAGCACTACACTATAGTTGTTTCATTGTGGAACTAAGTCAGCACACATCTACCGAAGCTCCAGGCCTGTCACTGGCCTTCCTTCGAAGAGGACTTGCGACGTCGTTTCACGACGCGCTTCGGTGACAATCATTCACCCTCCTTTTTTGCTGGTGGATCATCCTCTGTAACACAAATGAGAATTTTAGGAAATGATGATTATCCTATTGAATTGAAATATATATGAATGTTGCGTCGGAACTACAATCATTAAAAACTGACCTTGACAACAACTCAAAAAAGTGCAATATAGCTCAAAATATTTTGTCTGAAGGGCATTAGTTCATGTAATTAGAGATGAAATGGATAGCTGATTGGATACCGAAAATCCGATCATCACGTAAGTTAGATAGCCAGCAGCCATCGTGCCGTTTTAGATCAATAGAGGCAACAATTATCAAATATGCTGAAAATCCAGTCTGCAGTGCTTTTTAATTACGATTTTTAATTACTATCATTTCAATAACTGGCGATGAAATGCCAAAAGAAACTTGCCACTATAGGCCTCTAGAAATCGTTAATATTAGTATTAAAATTAAAAATTATTATTTAAATTTGATATCGAAAGTAGATTTTCCTAATCCATTAGGATTGGCAGGAACCGCTAACCTAAGCTAAGATACTGATATTTACATGGAGCGACTGTCGTCAGACCTCCACAGCTCAGAGGGAAAACCAGATCATTATTAGGTAAAGTAAGATCACACGTCTTTCGAAATACTCTGGCTCATCACCACACTACAGTATCGCACACAGAAGATCTCTCCTATTGGTATCATAACCTATTCTTATTTTGAATACCACGCGTACGCAGTCGCGGTACAGCTAGTACAACCAAGTTGGGTGCAACCAAGTATATGGTCCGCCTAATAGGAAACGATTACCTAACCTATGGGCGTTTGTAACACAATTAGTGCCGCTCACACGTTGCCATCGTCACCTCGCTGCTAACGCAACACCTCCTCAGGAGTTTTCTAGTAATCCCACTCACTGGCAGGAATGCAACAACCCTCCATAGAAACTGTTATTTGACGGTGGTCTTCTGTAAGGTGGAAGTACGTCCGAAGGCTATCTCAAAACCTATGCCGAATCAATGTAATCAATAAATACATTTCGAATTTTCAACGCACACCCACCAATTCGTAGGTAAATTCTTAATCAATATCGTCTTCGGTCGAGCCACTCAAACGTCCTGGGAACACATGTTCCCAGTGAGAGTGATTCGATTTAAAAGCTTATTACTGTAAACAGAAGGTTCTTATTTGCCTGAAGGATAATATTGAATGGCAATGACCCTTCGAAACCCGTGTGGTCATATATGACCGCGAAATGTATGGGAAAAGATATATAACGGGTTCTGAAGGCTTACTGGTTCTGTTTATAAACAAAAAGTAGGTACCTAGTTACTATTTATTTTAGTATTGACAGATAAGTCGCAAGTGTTGTTTATGAGAGGTGGCTATAATTACTTTGATATTATTATTTATTTCTGGGATTGTCGTATACCAAAATAATCATTATTATTAGTACCTTGAGGATGCATATAAATATCAAAGTTCCGAAATACATTTATTTTTTGGCTTGTACGGTATTTGGCGAGAACAAAAACATCCGTACTGTCGATTTTAAATTTTTTTTTTGCACTTTAGGTTCAGATATGGTAATTTAAGTCAATATAATCTAATTTTGTATAACGTATTCGTAGGTATTGTTTTATTTCGGTATAGCTGTAGTAATATGTAGCAGGCGCGCAGTACGGGCTAAGCGAAGGCCGCAGATGCGTGATGTTTTCCAAAATTCGCGCGTCTGAGTGGACCTGAATATAACATTTATGTGTGTATCACTATGATTGCCATCACTGCCATCTAGGTTAGGTCATTATTTCGTTGCATAGCGTCAACAGTAGTTCTCACGAGTCAGCTTACTTTCCGATTATTTCGTAGTGCCGCCATCTAGGTGAATTATAATGAAAGAAAAAAGTTAGCACAATAGTTAGGAAGGTGACAAGTCTTTGTATGAGGTTGTGTATATGTACTGTATTATTATAATATATTATCTGTGGTTTAGAAGATCCTTTACAATAGGAACCACTCGCTCAATTATTCAAGATTTTGTTTTTATTCCATTTTCATTTGCATTTTATTTATAGCTGTTAAACAGTAATCTATAAAGATTGCAGTTAAACAGTAAGTTAAAGTACAGTCTAACTTCTGCGAACCCTTTCCTTCATCATATAACTTATAGTGATTTGTGTACGAGTATTGGTTTTCATTAGTTTGAAAGGATAGTATGAGACTCTTTACGTTTGATGTCATGGTGCTGTGGCGGCGGCGGGTGCTGTGAGTGTTGTGGGTGTTGCGGGTGCGGCGGCAGCGCGTGCAAGCCGGCGTGGTAGTGGTCCGGTGCGGGCGCGGCAGGCGCGGGCGCCGGCGGGTAGTAGTGAGGGTAGCCGCCCGGGAACCCGCCCGCATAGCCGCCGTAGTAACGTCCAGCGCCACCGTAACCAGCTGCGTATCCCCCTATAATACATAATAAATATTAGTAGCATCATCGCTTTACTAGTAAATCACATAGGTCTTTCAGATATGTGGGCCTATTCAAATTGAATAGTGCAACATCTTGATTGCTCAATAAATTAAACATTTCAACTTTCAGCCATGTAGTATATACTATAACATCAGTACAAGTACAGTTACAAGACACCAATAATCATCATACTATGCTTATATACTAATCTCTACGTGATTGGTCCACACATGGTTTGTCAAACGTTAACAGGGAAGTACGTAGAATACAACATGATTATTTTGGCTTATCGCCGTACCTTATTTTAGGCGCGGACATCGCTCGGGCGCAGATGACTTGGCTACTTTGTATTTTGACTATAAAAGGTTTGGTGTTGGCACGGGTGAGGAACAAACGCAATTACACGGACCTCTCTTCCATTATTATGTTTGCGGTCCTATTCACATCGTAGCGAGCGTAGTGGACGTGACGGCATGTAATGCTTCAGGGGCGGGGTCTTGGCGAAAGCCATCCATGACGATCGATAATTCTCAATATGTTAAAACCATGTCGTCAATCGCTTGAATCACTATGTGACAGAAAATAGCTATTTCATAGTGAACACTTTACAACCATAACTTAAGCAATGCTTCAAATTTTTTTATTAACATACCTGGGGGTGGTGGTGGGCCACCATGAGGTCCTGGATGCGCAGCCGCGTTCGGGTTTGGCGGCATCATCATTGCTATAAAATGAGAAACAAATTATAGCATACTATTTTTATGCCTATGACGTATTATAGCTCATTATGAGCTTAGTGGAGGAACAGCTTATTAACCGGCTGGTCCTTGGTTTGAATCCTGGTGTGCGCATTTCCTCTAAGTTCGTGTTTTCGGGCTTGTGTACATATTTGTAATTATCACTTGCTCAGCGGAGAAAGAAAAGGTTGTGAGGAAACCCTGTACCAACCATGAGTACAAGTTATATTTCGAATGATGTGCGGCGTCGCCTAAGAAAGGCTCGGCTATCCCTCTGGGTTGGAGGTCTGACGGCAGTCGCTCCATGTAAATATCAATATCTTATCAATCCTTATTGATTACGAAACGGGGCAACGCTAAGAAGATAAATTTAAATATTATAAGAGACTATTAACCCGTTGAGGCCCGCGTGGCTGAATGCCATCCGCCATGCGCGTTACGGCGTCAAGTAGGTATATAACGGGCCTCAAGGCGTAAATATTAAAAATATTACGGTTGATGATGTGGAAGTGTTGGAGCAATTAAATGAGAGTGGATAATTTGGAAGCGCTTTTAGCAGGAATGGAAGGTACACCGCTGATGTGGAAAGACTAGTGAATGCAGGGAACAGCGTGAATTGAACGTTGGCAAAACTAAAAGGCATACGATATGTAAGCCAGTTGTACACAACGCAGTGCTAATCACAACACAAACTGAAAGTTGGGTATGGCAGAGAGAACATTAATGTAGAATAAATGCGGTCGAAATGCGAGCATTGCACAAAATTTGCGGCTTAACGCTTGCTGACTGCGATCGAAATCATGGTGTACGACAATCTGAAAGAGTGTCGGTGTTAGCATAAGAAAAGGCATGCTCCGTTGGTTCGGACATATATGCAAAATGTAGGATGAAATAATGACGTAATAGATATACAATACGAAAGTGGAAGGATGCAGAACCCTAGGATGACAAAGACTCACTTACCATGACCAAATTGGTCGTGATCTATCAGATTTTTGGGTGTAAGAGGCTCCATGTCACCTTTAGAGCCAAAGCCATCCTCACCTACACATGGTGCACCCTGATTATCATTAGGCCGACTGGGGAAGTACTTCCACCTCACAGAAGGCGGTAGCCAAATAACAACTCCCTGGAGGGTTGTTGAGTTCCTGCCAGTGAATGAGGTCTCCAGAAGATGAGGGTTGCTGTGTTGACAGCGGGAGTGGCAACACGTTAGCGACATTCTTTTTGTTGCTAGCGTTCAGAGGCTACGGTAACCGCTTTACATCAGGCGGACCGTATGCATGTTTGTTACCCGTAGTAGTATATAAAAAAGGTGATATCAGGAGTCCTATGAACCAGCGAAAGTGAATGAAAAGAGCTATGGTGCTAAAGAAGCGAGTGAGGTTTGTTAGGACCGCGTCTTATAGCGCTCCGTTCTATTTACCTACTGGAGATATGCTAACATATAAGAGGCTATGATAACCACTTTACATGAAGTGGGTGGTATGTCACCCATGTTGTATATAAAAAAAAAACAACATCTAGCGTCCTTTAGAGCCGTGTTTGGTCAAGTTTTACGCTTTCACGCTTGTCTAAATAATGTCCAGCTAAAATGTCTGGATGATTTTGATATAATGCTTGTCCTAGGAGTACAAACTTACGGTGATGTGGCGGCGAGGTGATATGCGGAGGCGGGCCTATAGGCACTCCTGCTGCCGGGCCCCCGGGCATTCCCGGAGCTCCAGGTGGTGCAGCGGCACTGGGGGCCATGGCAGCTGCAGGAGCTATGGGACCATTAGGGGGTATGATGGCCTCCTTATTATCGAGTTTGTCACTTTTGTCTTCTTTGCGTTCTGAAAAAAAATAGTAAAGCGGTTATCATAGAGTATGGACACTTGCAATATTAATAGCATCGGTCGCGAGTTACTCATATCAATCCTGTTTCTAACACAGCAACTCCTCAGGTGACTGCACTCACTCATTGGCAGAAATACAACAACCCATCAGAGTTATTTCGCTTCGGTCTTCATGTGGAGGTACTTTCCCAGTCGGGCGTTGATGGGCTCTACCTCCCTTTGTTATCGAAAGCAGTCTCAATTGATAGTTAGCAGACCAAAACGATCTCCAGATCTGACAATGGAATACCACGAAGCACTGCACTGAGTTGATTCTAGAACGTTAATCTATAAGCTTAACACCAACCGGTCTGTGGCGCGTAGGCACTTATCAAGTAGATCACGATTGTAAGCACTCTTATGGTCATAAGTCAGACATTGAAGAGATTCACTTCCAAGAATTTTTTTATACCACTAGGTCGCAATCAAGCATACGGCCTGCCTGGTGGTTAACAGTCACCGTAGCCTCGTGCGTTGCCGACCCTCTAAAAACCTCTTCACACATTTCTTGAAGAATTTCATGCTGTAGTCCCTTGGAAAAACCTTGACTGGGAGCTCGTTCCACAGCTTGAGAGTTCTCGGAAGAAAACTTGTTTGGAACCGCACAGTATGCGACCATTGCGGTTCCAGCGTATGAGGGTGAACTTCTCGCCGTCGGCGAGCGGTGCGGATATAAAAAGTAGCTGTCGGCATCATTTCGATCAGTTCTTCAGAACACAACCCGTTGTACAATCGGTAGAACACACAAAGGGAGGCAAAGTCTCTCCTTAAACTTAAGGGTTCAATACCATGTGTAAGCTTAGAATTCTCACAGCTCATCTCTGAATCGAATCGTATGGTCCAAGCTGGTATCCAGGGATAGATATATGTATATCTTATCAAGATATCGTCCTAACTTCCTAATTCTCATCACCTACCTACCTCGCAAGGGACCCTGCGTGAAGATTTAGCTAACGCTGCTAGGAAGGATCGGACAGTTCAATAGTCACTCACCTTCTTCGTGCATACCGTTTTCCTCCTTTTTGATGTCGCTTTCTGGTTTATTCAGCTCGGTGGTGAGGTGGCCGTCATTCTTGTTCACCTCGGTGGTGGACACCTTGTCCACTTGAGTTGGGGGGTTAGGCCCATTCGTCTCACTCTTGATTGGATTCTGATCCTGTTCCATTGGCTGTGGGATGTATAAGAATTTATGTCTACGTAAAAGACTTTTGTCAAATATGTCCAAACATGAAATTGGTATTTAATGGTTTGATCATTTATTTTACTGGTGCGCTGTGGTCTCTTTACATGTGCATGGTCGTCTAGCTTTAATTGTTAATTATGAGAAAAAAATATAAAGTGAAAAAATTGTGGCGCCAAATGAAAAAGTATCCTACAGCGGATTTTCCAGTTCCAAACTTTTAATGGCGCAATTGAACTTTTTTTTTATAATGTCGGAAAGCATAGAAGCATACTGTCTACCTGAGACCTGTAAAGTGGTTACCGTAGCCTATGAACGCTTGCAAAACTGCTTGCTCGCGCGATGCAACCTCTGCTGCTAACACAGCAACTCCTTAGGAGTATACTGGTAATCTCGCTTACTCGCTGTAACACAATAACTCTCCAAGAAGTTGTTATTTAGCTGCGGCTGTCAGTGAGGTGGAGGAACTCTCTCATTCGGGCTACCTCTCTTAAATACACCCAGATCAATATAAACACACATAAACATGCACACAAATGTTTGCTTTGTGTGGGAATCGAACCCGCGAGCGTGTCAAAGTAGACTAGTAATGCTACTTTGACACTTGACCACGGTGGTGCAGTGGTTAGTAAAACACGGCGCCACCGTGCTCGTTTAAATGACTTATTTGAAGTGTACACATTATCCAAAACTCGTCCTTAGTAATTTCGTTAGTAGAATTGTTCTTCAAATTTATCAATTCAATCAATCAATTTGTCAAACATTGTTACTGTGCATGAGAAGAAGAATGAATGTTAAAGAAGCGAGTGAGGTGTAAGGATCGAATCACGTGGTGCTCTTCTCTACCTACTCTGCAAGGCATTTGGTGTGAAGTAAAGATATATATTGTTACCTCATCTTTCCTGTCGATGTTGAGCGAGAGAGGCTGAGCGCTGGCGGGATTGCCGCCGCGCCGCATTTGCTCCAGCGCTCGCTCCACCATACGAGCGAACGTTTCTTCATCCACCGCCGGCTTGCAATGCTGAAAGAATAATTTTAAACTTGAAAATGGGTTCCGGGACATCGACGATGGAAATAAGCCACAGAAACAGAACAGCACTCTAAAGGGGAGGGCTATGATCAGCAGTGGACGAATAAGGGATGAGATGATGATGATACGGAAGTGTCTAAACCAGAGATTTACAATAACTTCCATCCATGGCCAGATGCTTCTCCATGATATTGCGGAGCGAGAAAACTAGATCCGTACAGCCCCTTCCCTGTGCCTCCCACAGCATTCCACACCTTTCCATATCTGCTAAGCTGATCAAACTGATGCCCCTATAGCTGGCGCAGTCCATGCGTGACCCCTTCCCTTTATACAAGGGCACGATGACTGCGCGTCTCCAGTCCATTGGGACCCTACCAGTTCTCCGAGTGCTGGAGTGTCTGCACTTCCTGAAAAGTCCCACAAACCGGCTCGCCACCTGGTAATGTGTCCGTTTCAAGAGTGAGACCTCTAAAGGCTCTTGTATCTATTATAACATTTCGGAGACATCTACCTATTAAAATCAAATCAATCACACTTTTTTGGTCATTCCGTCTCCATGTATACGTGTGAATATCTTAATCTCATGGTACTAGTTATAAAACATCTGTCAAAGGAAAATTACATGATTTGATAATCGGTTTATCTAGAAAACGGAACATATGTAAATTAAGTTTCTAGAAACCCAAAATATTAAAAAAAGAACTATCTGGCATTTAAAACCCTTTTCGAACAATTGAAATTCGAGCAGAAAATTTTCGAAATCAAGATAGGTTACCATCTGACTACATGGAAAAGCTACTCTCCAACTAGTAACCGAATAGTATTCTTGTAGGACCAGTCGCTGCAATGAATTGTGACCAGGCAAGAGACGTGACAGTTACGCTCGCGTGTTGGCGAAGTTAAGGACTACCTTCTTAAGTTCATCCTGGAAGGACTCGCTGCTTTCAATAAACTTGCGTTTCTTGGCTTCAAACTTCTCCTCGATCTGTTGCAACTCATCCTCCAACTTCTTTTGATGCATCGTCAAAGACTGCACTTGTTTCTTAAGAATCTGGAATTATTATTATATATATTATATAGGTTTGAAGTTTTAAAAATGCCATTTCAAAATGACACAAACGTGTTTAAAATGCAATTTGATCTAAACGACTTTGTGTGTTTTCGCTACTGTTAGTAGATGCATGCCGTCGCTGCCATGGCTGCTCCGGTAGTCTCTGCGATACGTGTTTCGCCTCTCCAGAAGGCATCCTCAGGTGCTATAGATGTTAGTCGTTAAAATAACACGCTACAAATGACAAATACATCGCAGTGCAGTCCTTTATTTAGAGAAGGTGGTGGTGGAAGGGGGTAAGTGTAAAGAAGTTCAATAGAGGGGAGTTGCTTACATCAGTCTGTATGTTCATAGGAGAGATATTAGAATTTTTATGTATAACGATTTCTAATTGTTCTCTAATATTCCATTTTAGTCCTTTATCTATTGTGTGCAAGATTTTATATGTGTTAGTAGGGGATAAATGATGTCCTTTGCCTATAAGATGTTCAGCGAAGTGTGACCTTTTGCTCTAAGTCTCCGTCTGGGGAAGCACCTCCACCTTACAGAAGACCACAGCCAAATAGCAATTCCGAGAGGATTGTTGCGTTCCTGTGTGGGAGGACCGGCGAATATTAAACCGCCGCGAAGTCAGCCAGAGCAGCCTATAAAACAGACGTTTAAAAGGGACGGATGAATTTCCTCAAATTTTGACAATTGGGTTTATTCTTTGCGCACACCTCGTCTAGCGTTATTCCGTTTCCAACCGTCAGACCACAGGTAAGAGGAAAAAACCATGTCTTAGGTAAGGTCTTTGCAAACACCAATATTTTGATTATACACTTACAACTCGTGGCAAAAAAATACGCTTTCCACTGATTTGGCTCTAATCATTGGATTGGATTAGATTCATAAGAGAGATTCATAAGCACAGTCATATGGGCACGCAAATCATGATAAAGAAATGGGGCACAGTGTATCCTAGAGTACGTTAACTACTTCATATCAGACAAAGATTGTCTTTTTTGCTATCTGATTTGGTATAAAAATGAATCGAAAACATAAAATAGAAAGGGGAAATACCTCTCACAATCGTTTCAAGACACTTGTTGAAATACATTTCAAAATAAGAGAGGCGATTGCTCCTAAATCCTACATATTGTATCGAACCTGCATTCTGGCGGTAGTGACGACGGAGCGAACGTCGGGCACTACGGTATCGGAGAAGATCTCGTTGATGAGCCGGTGGTTGCGGAGGTAACGACCGTACGCAACGTGTTTCACTGATAATCCTTCGTCTTGGTCTGAAATCATAAAACCACAGAATAAGTTTTCGGGTTGTTAATGTCGAGTAATGTCTCTGGTCGCAGTTGCCATACTATCAGTTGAGTAAAATTCATAATTTTTAATAAAAAAAACTGAATGGAAAACTCACTTTGGAATGACTTTAACGAACAAGTGACTTTGACAGCGCAAATGAGCGTTGCTAATATTTTACTCCCGACTACAAAACAGGTAGCGCGATGCGTAATCTATCATTTTTTTCATTGCGAGTATAATTCCAATAATAAAGTTGAGCACAGATCAGGTCTTTGATGGCATGTGGTTTCTTTATATATACGGATGTTAACATGATATGGTACGCGTCTTATAGGCGTACGACGGATAGGCTTATACACAAGCAACAAATAATAAAATTATAACTGGGGCTGTACAAACATAGGTGCAGGGAATATTTTTCAGAAATAGTGATCTCTGCTATCGATACTATTGTCGACAACAGAGTGCTAAAACTGATATTTTTTTCTATTTGTCCTTTATTCACACATCACGCAAAAAAATATCGGATTTTCTCTTAATTTACTTGACAGCTTACACGATAAAGTTTATGAAATTTTTTTGCCACGTAAATAATTAGGTAATAAAACTTTACGTGAGTGAAGTTGTCAGAGGCGGCTCGTCCTAAAGAGCGCCGGTGCAATGCACTCGCACAACAATTTATAATAAAAATGGTATGTTCAATCTGCATAAGAACAACATTTATTTTTTTATAAACGCTATACACTCATAATAGCAGTTTATCAAAGTTGACATGTTCTATTACATAAATTTGGTGTCCAGTGGAACGTCATATATTGCCCTCGTATGAAACAAAGTTCAGCACAAAGCCTAGCGCTCAATTTAAGAGTGTGAAAGAGAAACATCTACACGGCCCGGCACGTAAAACAGTAGATTTCGTATATAATCTGGAGCGCCGTCCCTGAGTTATGTTCCATGGTCCCAGCGAGGTGGGTGACAAGAAAAGGATTAGGATTGGTAACCGGTCTTATGAAAACAAATGTCGTCGGGACGTAAATTTGCAATTTTATGTAAAGTATCAATAAGTATTAAATAAGAAAATCGAACATTATAGTGTATGCGCTAAGACCGGCTGATTTTCTTTAAAATTAAAATGTTAAGTAAGATTTTTTTTTAAACACAGAATGTCACGGGCCTCTTCTGCTCGCACCTATGCAAATCACAAAAAATATTTTTCTAAAGTTAGTTATTTTTTTATTTCACCTTGAAAGCCCCGTCTTGGTCGACTTGTGTATAAGGCCACTCACTCACCTTCCTCATCCTCTGCCGGCTGTATGTCGATGCGTCTGTCCTGCTGCTGTTCTTTCTGCGAGCTGCCCTTCTTGCTAGAACTCTCCTCTTCAAGATTACCTACTGCTGACGCAAAAACATATATTATGATTCTTCGTTTTTAGTGATTTAAAATAAGGCCAAAATAATTTGGAGCCTTCAGTATGTACTAATGTATATGATCATTAATTATAATTTACTGTCTTGAGAGATAATCTTACACATTCAATGGTTCTGTTCCTCATGCTAGGACATGAAAATTATAAGCCTTCTCCATTTAGCGTTATTCATGCAGTATTCATATTCACATGCTATATCACATTACAAAACGTGATTTATGATTAATAAGTATATTATAATGTTATTTATATATATGTTATGTATTATTTATATATGTTATGTATTATTTACAATGGGTTTCAAACTGACGGACAAAGAAACTATAATTGTTACTATCAGATTGTTTAAAAATGGATTTATATCTTTTGATCACCTTAAATCATGGTATTTTATGTTCGTTAGTGTATATAACTAGTGTAAATAATTATAAAAATTAAACATATTTTTTCTTAAAATTTTATGTTTCATGCTTATTTTGACTATTCATATACAAATAAGGTTACATATTATAAACTATCTAATAGATATGGTATGCGCCATTCATATGTACCTACGTACTAGACAAAACAAGCTGTACACCCAAGCTTATTTCGTAGCACTTAAAGTGCGATTTGCATACTTTTGTATAGCATCATGTGTGTTATGTTTGACCAAAACCGCTGTACCGCTCCCTAGGTAAGTGCGCGGCGAGGTGGGGGAGTAGAGCGCGTCGCTCTATTCTATCAGTCTGCCGCCAACGCTCAAGGCGGTAACAAGTGATATTTCTATCGGACTGTTCATATCAAACGCACAGGAGTGAAATATCTAGAGATGGGTCCCGCGTTATCTCGTGACATCAAGAATGTTATTTTTAAAGTGGTTGAACATTTTAAGAAAAGAAAAGCAGACAAAGAATGCTTTGAATATAAAAGTGACGCGAATATTGCCAAAATCGTGGCGAAGGCTACGGGGTACTGCGAAAAAACAGTTAGGAATGTAATAACTGCGGGAAATTCATCAATTGAAAATTTAGGTCGATTAAAATTTAACTCGCCAAAAAAACTAAAAACTATCAAGAAAAAAACACTTTGTTGACGATTTTGATTTAGGAGTTACAAGAAGGAAAATTCACCAATTTTACGAATTCGAAAAACAAGTTCCAAGTTTACGTTTTTACAACTATTATCCAGTTTGAGACAAGATGGCATATTGAATTGTGGTCGAGAATTTTTAAGAAGCCTTTTACACAAGATGGGTAGTTTCAAGAAATGTAAATCGAAAAGACATCTTATAGAGCAGCCTAACATTACAGACTGGTGGAAAAAATACTTGACAAAAATTATAGGACACAAAATCGCAACATATATTTTCTCGATGAAACATATATTAACGCCAGTCACCATGCCAGCAAATGCTGGCAATCATCATCGGAACCCGGAATTCACGCTGACATCGGGAAAGGACGGCGTTTGGTAATTCTCCACGCTGGAAGCCGGAACGGTTTGATTCATGGTGCATTGACAATTTTTAAATCAGATGCTAAGACCGGTGACTATCATGGAGATAGGAACGGGCCTACGTTTTATAAATGGGTGAATGAAAGTTAAAAGATATGATACTTCCGAATTCGGTAATTGTAATGGACAACGCGTCTTACCATAGCGTTCAGGTTGAAAATAAGCCAACCATTGCGTGCCTCAAAAGTGAAATGCAAAACTGGTACGACGCCACAGTGTAGAATTTTCGGAAACCATGACAAAAGCTCAACTGCAACTTCTTATCAATAACACACAAAAAGAACCCATATACAAAATTGACGAACTCTTGAAAGCCCATGGACACACGGTCTTGCGTTTACCGCCTTACCATCCAGATCTTAACCCTATAGATTTGGTCTGTGCTGACGTCAAAAGCAACATAGCCCAAAACCATATTAACTCATCCATAGATGAAAAGATAAATATATTAAACGGATTGTTCTCGGACTTTGCGGCGGAAAAATGGCAGAAATGTGATGACCATGTCAATGAAAATATCAAAAAATATGAAAACGGTTATTGGTCTCGCGATAGTAGGTTTGATAATATTGTCGAACCTTTAATAATAAATTTACAGGACGGCTCTGATTCAAGTTCCGATAATGAAACTGAAGATGAAGTTAAAACAGAATCTATGTCAGAATAGCTGTAGTTTACATAACAAATATAAAAATTACGATTTGTTTGATTTCAATTTCAAAATCTGTTTTAAATTATTTTGTACGTTTATGTATGTATATGTATATCTTCACGCCAGGTCCCTTGCGGGGTACGCAGAGAGAACCGAGCGCCATAAAACGCGGTCCTTACACACTTCACTCGCTTCTTTCACATTCATAGCTCTTTTCATGCACGCTCAGGGTCGGACTGGGCCGGAAGGGCCCGGGTGGCTGACTACAAGCCCGGGGCCCGAGACTAGATGATGGTAGATGGGATACTGAGATATACAAATTGAGATAAACAAAATAAAACAATTAATTATCAACGATGTAATAAATTATTAGGCACGGACAATACCACATCAGGTTACCCACTACCAGTATAAAAGGACCTCCCTTAATAGGCGAGTTTCATATAACTCCAGCTCAGTTCAATGTCAAAGTGTAGTAGTAACCTGATAGTAGATAATAACTATTAATTATATTAAACATACATTTAGGGAAGGCGTTCTTTGTAAATTGTTTGACACAAGAGACTGATATTATTTATATAGTCTCTCCTCTAACATCAATGGGCTGTAGGTTATTTTATTTTCTTAGTTTTTAATATACATGTTACATTACCTACTACATACCTTTAAATATTGTTTTTGTTTTTAAATTACACTTACATAAAATAGCAACCATTGAGTGCTTGGTTACTTTGGCAATGATGTCCTATTATTGGCTTTTGTATTATGTATAATACAATTCAAACATGTATATTAAATATAAGCTCTTGGATATCTCAATCAATAATAAAAAAAAGTATTAAGTATAACAAATAATATATAAAGCTAGCCAATCAACATTTTTTTAAAAGAGGAGAACTTTCAGCTAAGCAGATAATGACTCGATCGTAAAGCTGCTGTTCTCGTCATCCTTGATTAGATCCGATCCTGTGTTTAATATAATCAACAAATCCAACAGTTCTTGCCCCAGTAGAGAGCGAAGTCTCGTTTTAATGAGTTTCAACGCTGAAAATCGTCTCTCACAAGTCACTTGCGTGAATGAAATTGTGAGAATTACACAATATGCAACATATAAGGTGGTGTACGTGCTTATATGCATGGTATACTGTGATAAAAGTTTACATGCAACTTTGACAGACGTCCAAATCACTTCTGGAAAAACACATGGCGTCCTTTGCTGTTTGGTCTAAGTCTAAGACACCTTCGTCGTCATCTTCTTCAGTTTATGAATCTGAGTCTTGCTTAATAAGCAAGACATGTTGCCTAGGAGAAATATACTCATCCCAAAGAGTTTTAGACAGTACATTAAAATTATTTGCAAAAGATTCCAGTTCTTTTGACAGCAACTCTCGATCGACATTTGCAATTGATGCGAGAAACTTTAGTGCGTCATTAGGAATCCCATTTTCGTTGATTTTATTGAAGTTCTTCGGGTCCAACCAAGCGGCATCTTTCATTAAATCTTCGTTGCAAATTAATTATTCGTTTATTTTAACTAAAGCTGTATAGTAGAGGCTGTAATAATGAGTTTGTAGACAGAAATAGAATAGAATCTCTTTGGGTCTGTAGCCAATAATGTTGCTTCATCTTGGCATAACTTCTTCGAAATTCTTCGTAACGGCAACGTGGTTTGTACGAGTATGTCGAGATCAATGTTTTCGGCGTGCATCAAGTCTTGAACATCGGATGCAAATAAACTTGCAGTTTTGAAAACATCATCAAAAGTATCTAAATATCTTCGTAAATTCATATTTAAACATTTGAGGAATCCCTAAGCTTTAAGATAATCCAATGTAGGGGTTTGGAGATATTGGCTAGGGTTGATAGGTCAAACATTTTCTTAAATGTGAAGGCTGTCAGGATAGTTTCAAATTTCAAAAAGGAATCCATCAATGCCTTTGCTTGGAACGAAACCTTTGGCCCGAACTCCGTGCTCGAAGATATGGCACTTAAAGTTTTTATTAACGCGACGTATCGAGTTTTCTCCATAATAGTTGTCAAGGCTTTGTCTTTAGACCACCATCTCGTTTTTCCAATTCGTCTCAATTTCTCTTGTTCAGCTGTTAATTCTGAAATTTTGTCCACCCATAGAGATGTGCGCTTAAATGATTGCATTACGCTATAATGATACACGTCTAAATAAGTTGATTCGATCAAAAGTTATTGCTGTTCAACAAAAAAATCCAATACTAGTTTCAGGGGGTGGCTTGCTCAGGTTCAACCATTTATCGATTTTTTCTATATCATTTCTCTCTAATTGTATGTACGAAATATCTGATCTAGTTTTACATTTAGGTCGCAAGAGCTGGGACCTAGCCTGCGCGGGCCTCCTATCCTACGGTTGCCGCAAGCCCCGCAAGCCAGGCCTGTGGGGGCCCGCGCAGGCTGGGGCCCGGCTGGCAAATGCCACCTCGACTATATGGCCAGTCCGACGCTGTGCACGCTCGCCGGTTCCTAAGGCTCCTGACATCACCTTCTGATAAAACACGACCAATTTGGTCATGGTAGGTTAGTCTTGGTCTTCCTCGGCTCCTACATCCTTCCACTTTCGCATTGTATATTTGTTTCGTCATTCTTTCATCTTGCATTCTTTCTACATGTCCGAACCAACGGAGCATGCCCTTTCTTATCTTAACACCGACACTCTCTTTCAGTCCAACTCTCTTTCGTACGTCATCATTTCGAACGCGGTCAGCAAGCGTTATGCCACAAATTTTTCGCAGTGCTCGCATCTCGACCGCATTTATTCTACTTTCATGCTCTCTCTGCCATACCCAGCTCTCACTTCCATAAGTTAGCGTTGGGATTAACACCGCGCTGTGTACAGCGAGCTGTGCCTTCTGGCTTAGATTTCGGCTGCCAAACAGTTTACCCAACGCTCCATTCACGCTATTCCCTGCACTCACTCGTCTCTCCACATCAGCGGTGTACCTTCCATCGCTTCTAAAAGCGCTTCCAAGATATACAAACTCATCCACTTGCTCCAACACTACATCATCAACCGTAATCCTAGTGTTCGTTCTGGTTGTCTCTCTTTCAAATACCATTATTTTGGTTTTCTTCGCATTCAATTGTAAGCCTTTCTTCATACAATCGTCTTTCATTGTTGTGACTAGTGTTTGCAGTTCGGATGATGATTAATACTGCGTCATCTGCATAAAGCAGGCAGTTAACCACTGAGCCACCCATTCGCATTCCCACATTCATATTTCTCATTCTCTGAAGACAACTGTCCAGATACAGGATGAATAGCCGAGCCGACAGCACGCATCCCTGTCTGACACCAATATTGGTATCAAACCAGGGTGATAAGCTGCCGTCCACTCTCACACATGCTGTGCAATCCTCATAGGTGGATTGCACAGCACGTAGAAGGTCACCGTCAATCCCATATCTGGGCAAGATGTTCCAGAGATCCTTTCGCACGACCCTATCAAATGCTTTTTCAACGTTTATTTTGTACGTTTATTTTTTATTAAAACAAAAAATATTTAAATAATAATTACAAATCTAACATGTAACAAATTATTTTCCTTTAAATATACTCATATATCTATAGGTTCAAAAGTTGAAAATATTGTAAATCGATATCATAAGATCTGTCCGACAATAAATATCTCAAGTAAACTCATGCTCTTTCCTTCATTTCCCCCCCGCTTCGTTGCGCATTCCTACGGCGCGGTACAGAGGTATTGGTCAGACTATACCAATATTTTTTCTGAAATGTTTATATAAAATACTAACAGAAGATTACTACATAGATATTGCTCGACTATTAATTGTAGGAGACAACAGGCAAATAATTTAATTTAATGACATTATTTATTTGAACATAAATTGCAGACATCACTACAGTAGTCCATCTCTACTCGCATGCTATAATCCTGCAGATAGTTGTCAAACTGTCCTACATTATACTATATTATAACTACATATATACCAGAAGCTAACAATGCAATAATGAACCTTATCACGTGAGACAACGTCTTACCTACAGCCTTATTTTTCGCCGCAATGTAGGCCAGGTAGGCGGGCGAATTGTGGTAGGCCTTTAGTGTCTTTTCATACTCCGACTAGTGTCCAAATGTGGCCCGTGCATACGCATGAGGTGATGGTGCATGGACAGTACAAAATTACAGTTAATGTGCGTGTTAGTCACAAAAGTGGCGACGAAACAAGAGGATATGCCAATGTTTGCTGAAAACAATGAGCACTGCCATACGAAGCCGATCCTTGTCAATTTTCTTCCCATAGCGGGGCAAAGCAGAGTTAGTTAGTCAAATTTCCGTTTATACCTTCTTACTTTAAGCGTGTGGTATTACAGTTAAGAGTTCGTTAAAAAAACGAACGAAAAGCTTTGGCTGCTTCTAATTTTTGAAATGCCATAATACAAGAAAATGTAATACCGTGGTATTATTAATGAATTTTAAAATAAACAGGTTCATAATATCAGAATAATTCAAATAAATAAAATATTCGATCTAACAGAAAACTCTACGTGGGAAAGACCCGTTATATATTGTTACATGTTGAGACTTAGAACTTGCTATGAGAATTATTAAAAAAAAACGAACTCATAAATTTCCATTAGATATAAAATTATAATATAACTTTTCACCTTACATACGGCATCATTTTAATTTGAAACCAATGAATATCCTTTTACTTTACGGTTACATAGGCAATCAAATATTTTGTCTAACTTTACTGCAGCATTTTGCTAAACATTCTCCTTTTAAAAATACCCCTCAACTTAGCATAGTAGGTATTATATGTTACATTTGCCTCATAAACATCGTGGGTCTCAAGATGTATGCAGACTGTCGATTACTATGTAAGTAGTTCATTCACGAGAGAGATATGATAGACATAATATCAAAGAAAGTTTTTACACCACGCGAAGAAGCAATTTGACATTGACATCATTATAGAGTATTATCGTTTTCTTTCAGATTAGAATAATTTCGTTGTTTAATAGAAATAATTTGGTTTGCCAATTTTAAAAATTCACATCCGTCACACAGAAGACAAGCGGCTGCAAAAGCCCACAATAGCAAATAATCCTCAAGTTTCGTATGCCATGGGGTACTAAATGAGACAAATAAGTATGGCAGTGTGACTTGTTCTCTTTCACTCATCGTGTGAGTGAGAGAGGCAATCGCTCTGCCATGCTATTAGAGAGACATTTCCACAATGTTTTGTGCTTGAAATATGTACAGTGGTTTGTAGCCTAGCCCGATACAAATCGTCACAATGGATACTGACATTGCTTAACAATAACACCATATGGCCGTGGTCAGATTGATGGGGGCGAGTGATAGGCGTTTACATTCCTCGCTCAATTTTAAATATTCATTTATAATCTAGTCATACGGCTTATGTGTATAGTTTAAATGTTTTCTATGTCTTAGCTGATCGACGTAGCGTGGCCAGCCAATAATTATTTGTTAGTGAAACTAATCTGCTAAGCACAAATCTTATCTCAAACTGATTAATCAGAAAACTAACCGGTATACGTAAAATAAATATAGTTTTACTTCAAGAAGTTGAAAGAAACTCGTTTATATTTTAATAGCTGAAGTAGTTCGTACAATACTAAAGTACAGGCTGCAGTTGCATGTAGCCTCTAAGGGGATGCTACTATGACTTGTGCCAACTAATTAGCTTAAAACTCTTGTCTTTGTATGCACGTTTCGCGCATTAAGGTTGTTTATAACAGAGCAACTCCTCATCTTTGATCTTGAAATAACTAGAAATATTTATTCTCAAATAGAATCTGATACAATTGAAATTACTTATAATAAATGTGGATAAGTCTCTCAAACTCTTTATCAGTACATTGCAATCAGTTTTAATACTTAGTTAATATAAAAAAAAGGATTTAAGGTATCCACATGCTAAAATCTAACTATGTATTGGTACATTCTATCCAAAATATTCAAAGCATATTATTTATCTATAAATGATAGGATGTCAATAATTGGGTAGATGTCAATGTTTGGAAGGATTACGGTACATCTGAATATATTTTATGTACATGGTTTTTTAATCTTTTAAAATACAGTGTGGCTTACATGGCTTAATTGTCTATTAGGACTCCGTAAGACATCCGGTTTAATATGACAAGTGATTTTAGCTATGTGTCGAGAAATCAGACGCCTATGACTCTCTCCAACAATCAGACCACTGCCCCTACACCCATATTAGCAAGCTGGTGAAGTGGAGGCATGTTACACACAAACTGACGCCCGTGTATAGGGTCTATATACCTCTCGACTTGTGTGACAACCACTGTATATACGCTGGCGACGATTGGTATGTTTTCAACATTTCTGTGTACTGCGCCTGAGTCCAAAACAAAACTGCTACATAAAAATCATTTAAATCCTACGGATCTCTTAATCTAAACCACAACTCGCTGCTGAATAGGAAACGAAGCTCCATCTAATCTAAAAGCAGTCAGTACCTAAATCAACAGATTGCAGCGTATAACAATTTCTGGGAAGTTTATTGTATACCTTGAAGCAAGCTATGTCACCAGGAGTTCCTAAGGTGATATACTGTCATTAGGGTGGCAACTCAGGAGCGCCAATTATAATGTTGCCATAGCCTACGGTCTGCAGTGACAGCGTCACATAAAGCGGGTAATATGTTTGATACTTGAAAAAAATAACACCTCTATTATCAAAAATATAGTACTGCACACAGTACATTTTTTTATTTTTATTATATTATACAACGTCAGGAAGCATTTAAGCATACGGCCCACCTGATGTAAAGCGGTTACAATAGTTTATTAACGCTTGTAATATAATAAGTATCACCCGTGCGATACCACCTCACTGATGATCTCACTCACACGCAGGAATACAAGAATCCTCGAGAGAATCGTTATTTAGCTGTGGTGCATCAATGAATAATGATATATAGTGTGACCTTATTTATGAAGGTCTGGTTTTCTCCCTGGGTTGTGGAGGTCTGCCGGCAGTCGCACCATGCCAAAATCAGTATCTTCGCCCATTCCTTAGGTAGCAGATCTCTAACAGAAAAGGAATCACGATACCGCCAGGAAGAAGAAGCAGCGTCAATATTTAGATTTAGTAACGCTCAGAGTACCCAGACAAATGAGAGTGCATGTAATACATATTTCTTTCTATTTATTATCTTTATTAACTAAAGTTAAGGCTTATATTTCACTTTTTAATGTTGAAAGCATTTAAAAAGCTTGCCAGTCCTGCCTTTTTCTGTACACTGGTTTGTTACCTTAAGGTTGCCTACAAAAAATTGCTTTTATGATGTATTTTCTACAACCTTTATTAGGCAAATAAAGCATATTCTATCTATCAATAAGTAGTATCTTTAAATGATCCAGTTAAAAATACATTTAGCAATAAGCCTCCCCTTCGCAGGTCACATTGCACTAAATATCAATAATAATAATCAGCATGAATTTATGTGGATGCTGATATTGATAGCAATATTTGCAACAACCCTAATAGCAAGTGTATCAAGCCAAGTTAATGTTATGTCCTCTGTTTCTATATATACACTCTATTTCTCTGGTCTTACCATAAGCCAACTTTCTTTTTCAATATTATGTAACATTAAGTATTGACCAGAAGTAACATTACCTTCTCAGCCTCATACTCCTCAACAAACCCGGCTTTGTCCGTTTCTGGCAGGTCTCTCCACATGCCCCCAATGATCCTGCCGATCTCCCATAGCTTTAGATCGGGATGGGCGGCCTTGACGCTGTCCCAAACACGGCGGGAGTATCTCATGTAGGGCATCAGAGGTTTCTCTGGCGGCTTCGGCGGTTTTGGAAGACCAGCGCCCTGAAAATGTTCATCGAGCATAGAAATTTATCATTTAAATAGGCCTCGGGATATAAACTACACACAATCAAATACATTTTCATGTTCATACAACAAAGTAGAATATTGGAGAAAAGGTACATATCACATCAAAAATATTAGGTCCTTAAGTACAAATGAAATTGGCATTTTGTCAACTGGCCCAAATATTTGGCATTTGGTTAGGAAATTCAAATTTAGGCTTGTGTATTTGTGTTTCGAATTTAATGATTCATTTGTTTGCGTGAAAACAAATGAATTTGATTTTTCTTTGATTGGTCAGTTCACATAATGGAAAACTCAAAATATTGCTTTATTTAAGAATAACAGTTCCACTGTGGCACCAACGTTGCAGAAACAGCTTGAAGGATTAATGATGTGTATGGGGAAGCTACTGAAAAAGAAACCAAGTACGTTTTTGGTCCGACGTTTTCGTTCACACTTTACGACATCCAGTCGCTAAATTAGGGGAGTTGCGACACCCATCATACTCCCCAGACCTTGCTCCAACAGATTACCACTTTTTTGCAATTTGGACAACTGCTTGCAAGAGAAAAAAATCAATTCCGATGGGGGGATAGATAATAAATAATAGTACATACTTCGATTGAATATATAATTTCATAAATTTTTTTTCGTCTTTCTTTTTCCATATAAAACGCCAATTTAATATGTAAGGACCTAATATAGACATATAGTTCATGGAATTCTTTAGAGTTTTATATAATGTAGCTAACATCTCGCGGTGTCGTCCGCGCCGGTATCCCGTAGGAACCACTACTTCTTTCTTTCTTTTTCCTTGGATTCTGAGGGGCGTATTATGATGTTCAATAGCCAAGCCACCTTCCTCAAGAATTGGGCTATGTGATGCAAAAATATTTTTTCAAATCCGACCGTTAATTCTAGAGATTAACGTGTTCAAAATAACAATCAAAGACACTCTTTTCCTTAATATACTATAGAGTATAGACTATAGATACTATAGACAAAAAACAAAAAACCGGCCAAGTGCGAGTCGGACTCGCGCACGAAGGGTTCCGTACCATTATCTATAAACACCGCAAAAAAAATCACGTTTGTTGTATGGGATTAAGAGCCCCCCCCCCCCCCCCCCCCCTTAAATATTTGTTTTATTTTAATTTAATTATTTATTGTTAAAGTGAATATATAACAAAATATTCTGTGAATATTTCAAGCGTCTACGTATTGCCGTTTACAATATCGAGCAAAAAATCACGTTTGTTGTATGGGAGCCCTTTTAAATAATAATTTTATTCTGTTTTTTAGTATTTGTTGTTATAGCGGCAATATAAATACATCATCTGTGAAAATTTCAAATGTCTAACTATCACGGTTCATGAGATACAGCCTTGTGACAGACGGAGAGACAGCGGAGTTTCAGTAATAGGGTCCCGTTTTACCCTTTAGGTATGGAACCCTAAAAAGGGAGTCAAATATGCCCATTAAGTGTTTGAATAATTGAGATTTGCTGGTGGTTACGAATTCATAATACTATTATGCTATTTATAATAATATTTAATAAAATAAAGCTAGTGAATAATATTTTTTAGCAGCGTAGGTGGCAATGCGCGAGCTACACTCCTGTTTGGTACATAGGCCATGGTAACTACTTTGCATCAGGCGGTGCTTGATGTATGATTTGAGAAATCATTCTATGATGTTCCTGATGTACTACTTTATAAGGACTCTGTAAACTGTAGCAAATTACTTACCGCACTGGCGCCTTTCCCAATCTTTTGCGGCTGAAATCCAGGGTGTGAA
Source organism: Pyralis farinalis (assembly GCA_947507595.1). NCBI lineage: Eukaryota > Metazoa > Arthropoda > Insecta > Lepidoptera > Pyralidae > Pyralis > Pyralis farinalis. The sequence goes on along the minus strand of OX382258.1, from coordinate 7,326,348 downwards.
TGCAAGGTGGATACGAATGGGCTCGTCTTATCATCCTTGCCAGCTTGCGCTTGCTGCGCTCCCGTGCTAGCGGCCGCGGCACGGCGCGCGCCCTCTGCACCGAAACGGGGCGGTTGCTGACTCTGGGGCCACCCCCCATACCCCCCCGGGTGACCCATCCCCGGACCACCTTGGTATTGCGGGTGGTACTGATATTGGGTATGGTGCGGCGACGGTGCATTCATACCGCCTTCAAGCCAAGCAGCGGGGCAGCAATACAATGAAAGAAAAAACAAAAAGCATAAGGGAAAGGAAAGGAGGCGGGTGAGGGCAAATAAAAATCGAATATGCACTAACAATAACTAAACTAAATTCAAAAGTTACGATTAGTTTTAGCGAGCGGTAAGTACTAGCGAACTTAATTTTAGTAGGCCTTAATTAGCGGAGAGTAAAATTCAGAGGTATAAAAAAAAAACAGGTGAAAAACAGTGGTAAAAAAATAGTGATATAGATGATGATGGCTTGTGATGTGGAAACGAGAAATTTTGTGCGATTACAAATTATATTCCCCACAGAGTACCTAAATCCAGATGAGTGTGTGAGAATAATTTTGAAAAAAAAAAATATATAATAAATACATAATAAAATCAGATTGTTGAATTACCTTTCATCATACCGAAACTCATTGGGGGCCCCGCAATCATGTAGTCTGTTTCAACATAACAAAACATGAAACAAAACCAACATAAGAGAAACTAAGTCTAATGCGAGGAAATCTCAAAATTAACAGAAATCAAAGATTGTTACTAGATGCAAAAACTTTGAAAAAGCATAGAATCAGAGCCATGCTTCAGGAGTGGTGGCATATGAATAACAAATGATATGAGTATGGAAGAAAATAGCAATCAATTAGGATTTGATATTACACTACCTGACAGATACTTGTAGGTATTACTTCTAGGCCTCTAAGCATACTATATATGAAATTGTATTTTATCAAGTAACAAGAGTCTTTATGAATAGAGAAGGAAGGAGGTACTTGGTGTGGATACCATAATTAAGGAGTTAATTATGGTATCCACACCAAGTACACAAGTCAAAACACTTGTACTTGGAGCTTCTCACAATTATTTTAGAGCCAATGCTAATGTCACTTGCTATCGACTATTGAGTAAATAATATTCAGGCAAAAGAGACACAGGGCTCAACAATATTGCGCAGTGCAACTAAGTACCTCCTAACAGAATATCTAACCTACCAGGAACCTCATCAAATAACAATTCCATGAAGGAATGTTGGATTCCTTTATATGAGAATGATCATTGGCGATCTCCTAACCTCCTCTTGCAAGCTACAGTGATTGGTTCATATCAGGCTGGACCTACACTTGTTTTCCACTTGACATAATATGAGAAAAACATTTAAATGTGAAATTAAGAACATGCATATTCAAGTACAGGGCATCAGGCAGCATGCCACTTGAACAAATCAATAACAAACTATACAAATTTAAATGCATTCAAAACCAACTTTTCTTCTATACTCATTATATTTATTATTCCTATAGCAGCTGTTAGACTACTACCAGCAATACCAAGAACTTATTAACTTATTTCAGCCCTGCAAGCTTGCAATGGCGTCACTGGGTACTAACATATGTTAAAAAGTTAGTGTAAATACTAAAACATAGAGATGCAATGAATAATAAATTAGCAAATACATATTACATAAGGATTTTAAATTAAAAACAATGAAGGGACTTTTTTCTGAGGTCTCAATTAACAGCTATCATCAAAACTACAAGTCAACTGCATTTTGATCCCTGCTTCCACAGTTGGCAGATTTGATTGAATTGATATATCAACTGCACAATTGCAATTTTGCAGCTAGTGTACAGTTTAATTGCAGTCTCTCTGTTTACGGTCCTAAAGGAGCTGTTTTTCTGTAGTACTTGAACAGTGTTAACCCTGCACAGATTGAGGTTAAAAAAAATTGACAATGTCTTCCTGTATTGTATTTTGTTTATAATTGCAAATAGATGCTCAATCAATGATGAGTTCAGAAATGTGTTCATTCATGAATGGTAATTCTTGAACGGTAGAAAGTACTGATTATCACCAACATGTTAATAGATTTATAACAGTAGATCTGTCATAAATTTGGAATCCTCAAGTATTTGGATATTATTATTAGACATATTCAAATATGTAGATATAATTAAATAATATACTACCTAAAGTTATAGCCTAAGTAATGCCTAACAAAGATATTCAGCTAATATGGAAAATAGTATTCTTTGCATCACTACCTAAGTCATAAACATTTACTACTAAAAATTCCAAAGTTATAATCACAATCATTTCTAGTAACACTGGCAGATAATATTTTTCTTTCTAATTGTTTTCAGCATCTATGTTTATCATTAACTAAGGTGGCAAAGTTGTAATGTACTTTTTCTAGTAAAATACAAGATAAAAGGAATACAAACGCGGGTTGCCTTGGGGGCTTGGCATTGACATTGATGTGTTCGGTTTGTAACTGCTGGGAGTTGCCATATTACTTGAACCTGAAACATAAACCATAATTGATATAAAATAAGCCAGTTTTTTTTAATATTATCGAGGTAATTAAAATCAGCGAAAGATTAGTGCATGAAGAACCAGTCCATTAGCAGACTGGTCCTGGCTCAAATCCTGCTGTGCACATGTACTACTAAGTTCCCATCTTCGGATTTATGTACACATACAATTATCATTTAGTTGGCAGTGAAGAAAACATTGTGAAGAAATTTGTACATTCAGGAAATTGAACAGGAAACCTAAGGAACTTTTGCATGGTAGAGGTCTATAGGCAGTCACTTCATGTTAATTAACGCATCGAGACCCGCGTTACAGCAAACAGTATATAACAGGCCTTGACGGGTTAATGCTAATGAATTAGGAATAGGGATAACACTAGGAGACTGATGAGCGTGTTTGTTGGTAAGCAGTTACCGCAGCCTTTGCATGCAACATCACCATTACTTAAAATATCTTCCAGGGTAACTGTGAATATATGACAGTCTAGACAGTCAGTCATCAAAAGTGCATATTTTTTTTTATACCACTAAGGTGACAATCAAGCATACAGTCTGCCTGATGGTAAACAGTCACTGTAGCCTATGGGCATTTGCAACACCAGGGGTATCACTCATGCTTTGCCAACTCTTTATAAACCTCATCATGCATTTCTTGAAGAATCTCATGCTGTAGTCTCTTGGAAAAAATCTATGCTGGGAGCTTATTCCATTGCTTGAGAGGTCTCAGAAGAAAACTTCTCTGCTGTCAGCATCATATCGAACAATTCTTCAGACAACAACCCATTTTACAATCAGTAGAACACACAAAGGGAGGCAAAATCTCTCCATAAACTCAAGGGTTCAATACTGTGTGTAAGCTTAGGATTGTCGACAATTCTCACAACTCATCTCTGAATCTAATCACATGGTCCAAGCTGGTATTGGTGCTATCGCCCAAAGGTGACTGCAGTACTCCAAGTGCGGTCTGACTTGAGATTTGCATAACATAAGTCTTTGCCTGTCTCCTTAAACTTAAGGATTCAATACCGTGTGTAAGCTTAGGGTTGTCGACAATTTTCACAGCTCATCTCAGAATCTAAACATATGGTCCAAGCTGGTATCTATGAGCTCCCACCTAAAGGTGACTGCAGTACTCCAAGTGCTGAGTTGAGACTTATATAAGTTTTTGCCCTGCGTTGAAGTACTGCTATGCTCTGTTGAGCACACCAAGTTTTTTGGATGGCAACTTGACACTCTCCTCCAGGTGATTTCGATATTGCACTTCACTGGAGTTCTCAACACCATGCATCCTAATACTTTTGGTGAAGGTAAGAGGTGCGTTCTGGAATTTAGGAACCACAGGAAATGGGGTATTCTTAGCGGTGAATGCGTAAACTTGTCTTCTTGGGGTTGAATTCGACCAAGTTAAGCCGGTTAGATACTATAGCCAAAGTACTATATGTTTCAGACACAATCACGGCTTTCCTCCACAAGGGAATGAGGGATATTTGCACGGCCTGTATAACAAATTACCAAGGTGTTGTCGTCTGCATAACAATGAATGCCATCAATTGACAACATATCATTGATTTGCAGCAGAAAGAGCGTGGGAGACAGAGGGACACCAACATTTAATATCCATACATCAGAGCATCCACCATCAGCCATGGTACATTATGTAAATCTGGCTGTTATATTAAGAATGATTGATTTCTCAAATGCTATTTATTCAAGATTTAAGATTTTAAGACATTGAGAAGTACCTGCCGTAACCCTGTAATGTGGTTCTATCAACCAAAATCGTTCGTACTAATGAAACTTTCAAAGTAACAACGAAATTATTCACTTTACCACCCAGGTCGTACTCCACTGTCCTCGAGCGTAACCGAATTTGAGTGTATTGTTGGAAATGCTTTTGACAAACCTTGTGTACAAGTTTGATGATATCAAAGTACTCCACTGAACAACACATTCTAGTTATACGTTATTTATATTTGCCATTCAAGTAAAATCGTAGTTAAAAGAATTAGGCGAAATTTGTTATTCAGCCGGCAATAAAACCACACAAAATTATAAAATATAACTTTCACAAACTAGTGTTCAGGTGTGTGTGACACACAATAATTTTCTTACCTAGAATGCAAGAGCATTAACTAAATATTTCTTTTCGATAATTGTTCGTAGAACTAATAATAAAGTATATTTTTTAGAGCGTCTCTTTATAATAAATTTTACTGTTGAAAGATAGACGCCATAATTGTATACGTAGAGGACAGACTATGCTCACCAAAGAATATATATAATACTCCCTGACGGGAGAACGTTGTCTCCATACAAGAAAAAAATGCTACCATAGATTTACACACACAATCAGATACTAGCGCCATTGCGGAATAGCACAAAACAGTTTGAATGTCGCATGGCGGGAATTTTTGAAAGTTGATTTAAATATCGCCCGGAAGCGGTTTTCGATGATAACCGTAATGGCATGTAAAATAAAAAGTAACATTATGTAAATTTCTTTTTATTTTACAATTGCGTCACCACGATTATCTTCGCAAACCGCTTTCGTGTCTGTGTTGTAATTATTGGTTAATATACAAAACGCCGTAAGATCAATATTGGATAAGTTTGACAATAAGAATAGGTAGTTTTATAACAATTGAAACAATAAACCTTTTTATCATTCATTTATTTTGTAAAATTCTATTTTTTTCTTTCCAGTGCCATCTTTTTCTCTTCCAAAATCTCATATCAATAAGTAAGTACAGTACAGTAAACCTTTTCTGCGAACTATGCGAACGAGCCTGGGGTAATGTAGTCAAAGAGCCCATCATTTCAGAAAGAGACTACGGACTGCGTGCAGACCTGGCCTGTCGTGGGGTGTGGGATGCGCAGAGGGAGGTGTTGTTTGATATACGTGTCGTTGACACTGACGCTCCCTCTTACTTATCACGCCCCTGAAGAAGATGAAAAGAAAAGAAAATATTTAGATCTATGTGAGACTCGACATGCCACATTCACTCCACTCGTAATTTCTGTTGATGGAGTCTTTGCTCCCCAAATGTCATCTTTCATGAAAAACCTTGCAGAAACTTTAGCTGACCGGTGGCACCGACATTATAGCGTTGTGACAGGTTGGTTACGAAACTTACGAACTCGTATCTGCATTTCCACCATAAGAGCTACCAGCATGTGTATCCGTGGTACTCGCCACAAATGGAACACCACATCCAAACTCCTCGGATTTGAAGATGGATCCGGGATTCAATAATTCTTTTTAGGTACTCGAAGATGTAAATTTTCTTGATATTTTACTTCTACTTGGACTCAATATTATCATTTATTGCTCTTATACATTTATTAAGATTGTTATCTTTTGTTGAATAAAGTTGTTATAACATTTAAACAAACAAACAAACAAACAAAAAGTACAGTACAGTAAGTTAAAGAAACGTCCTACCGTAACTATGAAATACAATGTGAATATAAATAAAAACACTCCAATTATAAGATGACTATGCACAACACCAACAAAACTATATTAATTTAATAGAATTATAAAATAAACATGGAAAACACGATTGATATAAAAGGAAAATTTATAAAAATAATCATGGCGACCTGCCGAATCTGTCGATTTCAACTAGGGATTCGTAATATGGCGATTTGAAATCGATTATTCGAAAAATCGATTTCTCAATTCAATAAATGAATTTTTAAATCGTAATGTCGTAGAGAATCACTGAATAGATACTTTATTCCAAAAAATGAGATTGTAATTATTTTTTTTTTTTTACAAATAATTGAATGTACTTCACTAAATGTAAAGAAATGTCAGCTTTTCACTAAATTACTCAAAAACTCTTGAGATGGCTGGACGAGATGGCGAAGGATGCCTTTCCATAATAAATAAAATAAATTAAAATGAAAATCACGCTTGCAATCTTTGTTTAATTTGTCGAATTTGTTGATATTACGTTATTTGTTTACGTCTTGCTGACTCTCATAATATGCTGCGAAAAGATATTAAATTATTGATTTTTATGTAGTGCTTGTTACGGAATAATAAATAATTACGGGTAAGTAAATCGCTTCTTATTTTCTACCTTGAAGGTATTTATTTGAGTTCGTTCTTGTTGGCGGTTGCGTCGTGCCGCCAGAGTAGTGGACTGTATATGTGGGGGTGTTCTTCAGTATTCCAAATAACTACGGCAAGGTTTCTTTCTTGAGACTGTACTAGCTGAGGTTAGGAGAGAGGTGTTTCTAGTTCTTGTGAGACGTCAAATCTGAGGCGGGGCGCCGGTACTTCTATGCGCGTGTCGGCGCGCCGCCAGGTAGTCGGCTAGCCATACAACGCGCGTATAGATTCACGGCGTTATATACATTTATATTATATATACATTTGCGTATACACGTGGTGTATTTGCAATGCGTGGTCATTTGTGTTGAGTGTTTTCGTCGTGAACAGTTCTGTTAGTTGGCATTTTGTAGTGCGTCTTCTAAATAAATCTCTTCTTTTTTACCTAATCTTTCGTATGAATGTAAAAACAATTTTAAGCACAGAATTGCCTAAACTGAGGAATTCCCCGTTGTTAATGATAAGAGATCGCCTATCATAGTGCATAATATTGATTTATATTTAAATTGTAAACATAAAACGATATGCAGATCACATGGTAGAACAGAAACCTTAAAAAATGTTAACTTCTAGATAATGAGACGAAATTCGAATGTAAAATTTCAGGAGTAGGATAATTGCAGGGTTTATTTATGATGATATTTATCATACTTTAATTTTTTTTTAAACAATGAAATATTTATTTATTCCAAGCTTCGTAATACGAAGGCGCACACACACGTACAAACACACGTAGAACGCTCGGTCCCTGTAATACACACTGTATAATGCCTTCTATCTCATTCTCTCACTTGTTAAATCCTACAGATGTAAATGATTGTCGCTTTTTCGTTTCATCGAGTTTACAATGGCAACGATGCTAAAAAGTTTTCACTTCAAGGAAATTAGTAATGCATAAAAAAAGTCTTCTTCATCTTCTTAGCGTTATCCCTATTCCTAATCCATTAGAATTAGCAGGGTCCGAAATCTGAGGATTAGGGAAGATGGGTACGGATTTTTACATGAAACAACTGCCATGCCATCAGACCTCCATAACCTAGAGAGAACATCAGAACTTTTTAGGTTAGGTCACACGTCACACGTCTTTCAAAATATAATTTTTGGACGTGCAGATCACGAAGTTATCCCTTACCGCCGTGCAAATGATAATTATAAACATGGACATAAATCTGATAACACAAACTTAGTGGTACATGCTAGGATTCGAACCGGGGACCAGTTGGTCAATAGATCGGTTGTTTATCTACTGGGATATCATTGCTCTCTATAATTTTTTAAATAAAGTAACCCTCGAAATGGTACAAATTTCTTTTGTGTGAAGTATGCTTACCATATGTCTAGAATTGCTTTATTAAGTACTTACATTTTTTTATATTGTCTTTTATTACTGTAATTTTATTCGCTCTTCGCTCATTTTAGAATAGAATAGATTCGATTTGTTTGTGATAAAAGTGATACAAACAAATTAATTTTTTAATCAAAGAATTCCATGACAACAGGATTTGATACGATTGAATAATGATTCGTTTCATGGAATCTAGTAAGGTAAGTATCGATAAATGCCAATGTTGCCATATGATCGGCGTGCTTGACATATTTAATTTTTAGAAATGGTATATATTAGCACACGTACCAATAAGAAAATAAAGTATGTGTGCACACGTCAAATCTTGTCTTTATAGACGATAGACCCGATGTTTACTTACTAAAAAAAAACGTCCTTCAGTAATAATACTATACTCGATACTTTTGTTACGATACCAAGTATTTTGATACTCGATACTTCATTACTCATGTCGTGTAAGTACTTTTAAAATGGTCCAGTACTAATTTCGACAAAAATATTTATAAACAGTAATTTAGATCAGATTTAAGACCTGTGAGGGTATTCACATTGCCTCGGAAAGCCATATTAGAAACGGATTTGAAAAGTAATATCTGTCAAAATGTATGGAATCTGCATACATTTAGACAAATATCTAACTTTTAGAATCCGATTTGAATATGGCTTTCCAAGGCAATGTGAGTACTTCTACTGTATAGATCCGATATAGGTATGACATAGGTTCAGTTTAAGTCCAGTGGGGATATTTACATTGCCTCGGAAAGCTATATTTGAAACGGAATCGAATAGTTTTCATTCGGATTCCATACATTTTCATAGACAACTATACGGATTCGAATATAGAGTCTCGAGGCAATGTGAATACTCACAGATTAAGTCGAGACGATTTAGTTGTTGGTTTCTGTCGAGCTTCGCCTAGTTTTGATTCGGTATCGTAATGGCATTTCCCTCACTGACACGTAACTATTGAAAATTGAAATGAAAATGGCACGAAACCCGCGCCTCAAACCTTTAGGCGTGCCTCCTTTAGACTATAAAATCATATTTTAATCGCTATACGTGCATTCCCACGTGGTGTATAAAATAATTTGTAATTATAAGATAGGTAGGCAATATAAAAATAGGTATGTTCGTTGTATCGTGTAAAATAAACAGATTATGTAAATAAATACACAAATGTCTGTTATAGTTAATTTAGATAGCTATGTATGTATCGTGTAACACGGATCGCGGCCACAAACTTATGTAAATATACAGGTTTATTAGTTTAGTTAGTGGTCGCGACGGTAACGTGATAGAATAACATTATATTACATTTGTACATTATATACAAATAGGATTAAATGTGAAAATATAATGTTAGTATATACCTACATATTAAATAAGAAAATAGTGCTGTAAGTTAGTTTTAAGTTTTCTATTAAACATTTTAACGTGTCGTCTTATCATTTGTCTCTTAGGTTGTAAGTAATTAGAAACTAAGATTTATATGAAAAGGGTCAAATGTATGTAAAATAGGAATAGCTAACTGTAAATTTGGTGAAAAATAAAGCGGTCACTATATGACAACGCTCCTCAGTCTGGCCAAATTATGTCTTTGCCTCTCGCTCGCACCCGGCAGGTATAAATATGGGCCGGACCGCGTCGGTCGTTATAGATATATACTTATAGAGCAAGATCCCAGGGCCTACAAACGTTGCTTATGTTCTCATAAGTAGAATATGCGGAATAAAGTGGAGTTAGTTAGTTGGTTACTTTGAGTGTGGGCATACCTGCTACCTTGTGCCGACGGCCAATTTACAGGTACCAAGTGCTAAAGCTTGGTGAAAACACTATCTACCTATTCACTTTTACTTTCACTAAACACTGATTTTTATGTATGCTTTAACAAGAACATTCTATTTCTTTATTCAAAAATTGAAAATAACACTACGGTTTTTTTATCGCACTATCAAACGATATACTAAAGATTCAAGCTTCGAAGATCGTAAGAGGAGCGGCCGACCTCGCACAGCGGTCATCAAAGCATTGAAGGCGCGAATCCAAAGAAATCCCGTGCGTAAATAAAAAATCTTAGCTCTCCAGATGGGATTACGCAGAACCACTGTCAAAAGAGTGTCAAAAGAGTTAAATGAAGACCTGGAACTACGAGCTTATCGTAAAAAAACCGGACATTTTTCGAACGAGCGTTTGAACGAAATTTTGTTTTCGGATGAAAAACCTTTTATCATCGAAGAAAGTTACAACAAACAAAATGATAAGGTGTATGCCCACAGTTGTGAAGAAGCGAGCGCGCGTATTCCGAGGGTCCAGCGAAGACATTATTCTTCATCAATCATGGTTTGGCTTGGAGTCTCATATTCAGTCTTAACTAAGGTGTTTTTCTGTGATAAAGGTGTGAAAGCCAGTGCCGTGGTTTACCAAAATATTTTTTTTTTTTTTTATTATTAAGGACAACAAACAATTGTACATTGATGCTTAGAGTCAAAGTTATTTTAACTAGTAGAAAAAAATAAAAAATAAATGCACAACCAACACCGTTATCCACAAAATGAAATATAACAGATAATGGACTCGAATTGAATACGACTGAAATAAAAATAAGTAATACATAGTGTGGCAAATTGTAAAGAATCTTAAACCTTTCAATCACAAAATCATTTTATGTGATTATTTATTGAGGAGGCATATTAGTGTTCTCCTTTTGTCAGCTTCTCAACGACGCATGCTCTGAATTGTTTAGATGACAGTTGAAATATATCTATATCTGTAAAATTTGCATTATACAAATTCATAATGCGATATAGTGGTGCTCGTTCACCAGCGTTAGTTCGAGAGGGTTTTGGCGCAAACAGACCACGGTTGTGAGTAGCGCGAATACGTAGCGAACTACTTGGGATTGTGAGATACATTTGGTTGATTAACGGGCTACAATCAAATTTATTATGACAAATGTCATACAAGGTAGTCATATCCAGTAACCATCGTCTCGTCTCAAGCGACAGTGAGAGAAAATTTTTTTAGTAGGTCATGATAAGAGAACTTTCTTCGGAAAAACCTGTAGCTAACAGTACGCATGTATTTACGCTGTACGGCTTCAAGTTGAGCAGTATATTTGGCGTAGTAAGGACTCCACACCGTAGCAGCGTACTCTAGCTGAGGTCTTATTAGAGACTTAAGGAGCAGTAAATAAGAGCTCGGTCGCTTGAAAGGTATACATGTACGCATCACAAAACCGTACAATTGGAAAGCTTTATTTACTATACAGTTAATGTGAACATCCAAATGGAGTTTTGAGTCTAAGTGTATTCCAAGATCTCTAATGAGTGTTACTTTTTCTAACGGTGTGTTGCAGAGCAAATAAGTGTAGTTTATTTTGTTTTTTTTTTTTTTTGTAAATGTTATTGATTTACACTTAGCTAAACCCAGTTGTAGCTTATTCACAGTACAATAATTAGATAATCGATTTAGATCTTCTTGTAATTTTAAACAGTCATCGTTAGAATTAATATTACGATAGATTTTCAGGTCATCTGCGTACAAAAGAAAATGGGAGTTAACAAAGCAATCACCGATATCATTAATAAATAGGATAAAGAGCAGGGGACCTAATATGGAGCCCTGAATTATCCTTGAAGACACTGATATGTCATTAGAAGTGAATCCATTCAGACTGACCCTTTGCGTTCTATTGATTATATAAGATTTAAACCAACGCAGCAAATTGCCACGAATGCCATTATACGCTATTTTCCTTAGAAGTATTGCATGGTCTACTTTATCAAATGCCTTGCAAAAATCTGTATAGACAGAGTCTGTTTGTATATTATTGTCCATGTTTTCAAATAAGTAGTTTGTGTAAAGCAATAAATTGCTGACAGTAGATCGTTTTTTCACAAATCCATGCTGCTGAGAGATTATAGTACTATGCAATGGAGCGTAAATTGCACCGTGAACTAATCGCTCGAGTACCTTAGACATAGTGGAAAGTAGAGATATAGGACGGTAGTTTGTTACATCAGACTTGCAACCACTCTTATAAACAGGAGTCAAATTAGCAATTTTCCACACTTGAGGGACAGTACCACTTCGTAAACTAAGGTTATATAAGATAAGGAGAGGAATACTGATAGTTTCAGCAGTATGTTTGAGAAAAAAAGGAGGTATTGAATATCCTAACATACATAGCAGAACCTCTTCCTCAAACAATGTTCAAAAACAGACACTGGATCTTCCAGTAGGACTGCACCAGCTCATAAGGCACGAAGCACTCAAAACTAGTTGATCGCCCGTGGAATTAACTTCATCGGGCATGAAAACTGGCCCTCTTCTAGGCCATATTTAAACCCACTGGACTACAAGATATGGCAACATTTGGAGGAGAAAGTCTGCGTTAAACCTCATCAGAATTTGGAGTCTCTCCGACCGAGCATCTTTGGTTAAAGCAGCGGTAGAAAGAGATATATAAATGTGGTGCGTGCTGCGATCGATGACTGGCCGCGTCGATTAAGGGCATGTATTCAAAATGGAAGAGGGCATTTCGAATAATGTAAATAAATTTTTATTGGTCATTACATTTCATTTCATATATAACTTTTACATAATTATCGTAAAGTGTATGATTAACTGCAACAAAAGTTTTTGACAGAACTTATGACCTGACCAGATATAATATTCACGGAACTATTTCAATGCTTTCTGTAAGCAGTAAAACCTAGGGGTCAAATATCCCCCAGACGCGGTTAAAAGTGTCGCTATGATTAAGAGCGTGAGATAATTATTCGTACGCTTGAGCGTGAGCGCGATATCTATGTGCATTGGTCTCCTTTCTGTGACGTGGTGTGAGAACCTACCCGTGAGGTGAGGTGAGAGGGGTTAAGTATTAAAATAAAATACTTAAAATGACAATAAAAAAATCGGCCAAGTGCGAGTCGGACTCGCGCATTAAGGGTTGTTGTATGGGAGTCCCCCTTAAATATTTGTTTTTTTTTTAATTTAAATAATTATTCTTAGTCTTAAAGTGTCTATAACTAAATATTCTGTGAAAATTTCAAGCGTCTACCTGTTGCCGTTATCAATATCGAGCAAAAATGAGCAAAAAAATCACGTTTGTTGTATGGGAGCCCCCTTAAATATTTATTTTATTCTATTTTTTAGTATTTGTTGTTATAGCGGCAACAGAAATATATCATCTGTGAAAATTTCAACTGTCTAACTACCACGGTTCATGAGATACAGCCTGGTGACAGACGGACGGACGGACAGCGGAGCCTCAGTAATAGGGTTCCGTTTTACCCTTTGGGTACGGAACCCTAAAAACTAAACGACGACATTATGTGTTTTACGGTTAGAAGACATTTATATTGTTTACCAACAACTATATTATCTCAGATCTCACTCACTACACTGAAACTAATTTACACGCATACACACCTACAGATGGCGCCGTTTTTTATATAATCAACTTGTAAGTAATAATGCTTCGAGTTTTTTCATTCGGCCCATAGATGGTGCTATTTATGAAAATCGATTTAATCGCGTAATTTATTTAATCGATTTATTAAAAATCGATTTATATTACTTTGAAAATCGATTATAACAATCGATTATACGAAAATAATAATCGGTTAAAAGAAAAATCGATTATTTTTTAAGCGTACCATGAGGTGACTTGACAGCGAGCAATATTGTTTTTACGTCAAATATAGCAGGTTTAAAAAAGTTACTTTAGCGTAGCGCGGCGGAAATAACATTGGTTTTAATTTTTTGTACAAATTAATCCATATTTACGTGTAAAAAGTAAGTGATGTATTTATTTTAGTAAATCTCTGTAAATTGTGGTGTATTCGCATAGTGAGATCCATTTATACAATAAAATGTGATGTGATTCTAGATGGCTAATGAATATGAAATATTTGAGTTTCTGGAAGCTGATAACGCTGAAACAAACTTAACGAAGAAGCTACATCGAAGAAGGTTACGAGAAGAATGTGATCCCTTCAATGTAGACGAAGCGGATTTTGTAAAACGCTATAGGCTGACGAAGGAACTCACGCGTAATCTATGTGATGAATTACGGCCTATGATGACGAGACCTACAAAATCTACAGATTTGTCTGTAGAGACGAAGGTATTTTGTTGATGCTATTATAAATTATGTGATGCCTATTACTAACAAGTAAGTACATAAGCATATAAACTTGTATATTTTTAGGTATTGACTGCACTGTCGTTTTATGCAACTGGCTCATACCAACGACCTACAGGCAATATACAGGGACATTTCATGGCTCAGCAGACTGTCTCTTCAGTGATTGCACACGTTACTGCTTGCCTAAATTCACAGGAGATGAGGCAAAAATATATTCACTTCCCTGCCAATGACCAAGAACGAAACAAAATAAAAGCAGAGTAAGCAAATTAATATTAATAATATTAAACTAATTTATTATTTGCAGATGAAATAATATGTTGAAAATAAAAAAAAATATGTTTATAAATAAATGATATGTTTTAGATTTTACAATAAATTCAAAATCCCTGGAGTGTTGGGATGTATAGATGGTATCCATGTGGCAATAGTACGGCCTGCACTTCATGAAGAGCGCTTCTATTGCCGCAAGCACTATCATTCCCTGAATGTTCAATTGGTAAGTAATTAACATAATATGATTTAATTATTCCTACTAATATTCAACAAATATCAACTATTAATAAATATACTCAATTATGCATAAACAACACATAAACTGCTCGATAACAACAGTATTAGTCAGATATTTTATTTATTTATAAAATTATTTTGGATTTTCAGGTGTGTGATGCAAACATGCAAATTACGAGTGTAGATGCAAGTCATGGTGGTGCTACTCAAGACTCTTTCATATGGACTAATCATCCACTGAAATCTCACTTGGAAGAACTTAGCAACACAGAGAATATCTGGTTTCTTGGTATGTATTTTGTTCAAGTAAGACAAATAAAATAATAAAAATATTTTTAATGTCAAATACAGCCCTAGAAACTTTATCAATAATCAATTTGCAGCTTAATATTATAAACATTAACACAACACTAATAACAAAACTCTAGACACTTTTAAAACAATCAATTTACCTACAGCTGAATATTATAAACATTAACACAAACACACAATATAAATAACAGAACTCTTGTCACTTTTAAAACAATCAATTTACAGCTGAATATTATTAACATTAGCACAAATAACAAATTATTATAAATTACAAATCAAGGAATTAATTTAAATTATAATAATAATTTAAATATAAACATAAGGAATGTTATAAATCTAATGTTTCCTTCGAGAAAAACTTGTTGTCTTGAAAAGTTGAAAGGTACTAATTTTCCTCTGCTGCCTGTATCACTGCCAATCTTACTGCAAGTAGTATAACGGGCAATAAAGTCTTTCTATATATATATATATATATATATATACCAATCAGTTCAGCAGTAAAGTTTTTCATGTCACTGAATCTGTTGGTGGTACTACGGAAAGATTTTATTGCCAGTGTTACTAGATTCATAATGTGGGCAACAAAGACAAATTTTCACCTTATATTGCTGACAAACAAAACTACAAATTCACAAATAAAAATTTGATCCAGTCTTTGGATGCTCCTTTCTAATAAGTTTTATTATTCTCAAACTTATAGGGGACTCTGGATATCCATTGAGGAAGACCATGATGACACCAATACTGGATGCAGCACCAGACACACCAGAGGCACACTACACCAGTCTGCATGTTCGGGCACGGAACATTATAGAGCGTACAATTGGACTTCTCAAAGCTCGCTTTCATTGCTTACTTGTAAACAGGGTGTTACATTACGCACCAGAAGTAGCAGGCTCTATTCTAAATGCTTGTGTGATATTACATAACATTTGCAATAGAGCAAACACTCCAGTGCAACAATTAAGCAGCGAAGAGGTGAACCAAGAAATCCAATTACAGCTTCATGCTGGAGCTGTTGAGGATCCACAACTGCGAAGCAGCAACATTGCTCTTCAGCAGGGCTGGGCTACCCGAAATGCTCTTATTCAGGAGCTCTGGCAAAGGCGCCATATATAGCTCTGTAATTAGAATAGGTTATAGATTAGTTTTATGTTAATTCTGTTTTAACCAATTATAGGGATTTCAACCATGGCTACAATTTTCATTTTAAGGCTAGGCTGACACTGAATTTTTTGTATACCACATTGGGTGCAAACAACAAACTACAAACAAGCATAAGGCCTAACCGATGTGAAGCGGTTACTGTAGCCTATGTACGCTAGCAACATAAGTTTCGCTCGCATATAGCCATCCCCTCTGCCAAAAGGTTTATTGTAGACTTATATATAGAATATATAACTGACAAAGATGTTTTTAAATGATTTAAGTACTTTAATTTTATTTAACAGGCATCTAATTTTACTACCAGACTTTACTTATTATTTAATGTATTATTTAACTGAATGTAATATTCATCTGACATCAATTTAATGTTGCTGACATTTATTTAATATTTATTGTAATATTTATTTGTTGATTTAAAAAAGACCTATATTGAGAAGTTTTTTTTGGCATTTCTTCGCCAGTGGTCTAGTACCCATAACACAAGCTTCGCTTACTTTGGGGCTAGATGGCGCTGTGTAATTTGTCCGACAATATTTATTTATTTTATTTATTATTAGTGGTCAAGTCCGAAATGCTGCTAGGTTTAAAAACAGGTGTCTAAGTGCTCATTAGGACCCAATTGCAAATAAAGAATAATATAAATGTATTATTATGTAATAAAATAAATACCTTTCAATTCTATGTAATCTGTTTTCTATATTTGTTATCCCTCGCTCAATCCCCTCCAAAGCTTGAGCACTTCTAACAGCAGCATCTGCTCGCTGCTGGGAAGATTGAACAAGGGCACGTCGAGCAGCCTCCTGCGTCATTGGCAGCTCTCGCCTGCGACGCCGGCGCCTTGGGGATCGTACTGCTTCTGCTGCTGCGGGTTGTGGTTGCGGGGAGATGGTAGGGGTTCTATTTGGGGATGCTGGATGTTGGAGCGGTATGTCTCGAGGAGGATGCTCTTCGAGCGGGAGTTCCTGAATAGGATGTGGTGGGTCCAAGATGTGTTCAATTAAAATGGATTGGGAAGCTGGAGATTCTCCCACACCAGCCGCAGCAGTACTTCCTGAAGGCTGTTAACAAAAAAAACTTATATTGATTTTTCACAAAATAAAATAATGATCTTATTTGTTAACTAATAACAACAATAATACTATTATATTGTCTATCCGCTATTAGTAAAAGTGACCTTCCTGACATACTGAGCTGCCAGATTCAATCTCTGCATACAGCAAACATTTATGAGATGAGCATTTGTGCCCACTTGGGAAGAACCTCCATCTCACTGAAAACTGCAATCAAATATCAATTTTCCGGAGGATTGTTGTGTTCCAGTGAGTGAGACAATGTGCGAGCGACGCATTTTGTATTGCAAGCGGTAATAGGCTACAGTAAACACTTAACATTAACGGGCTGTATGCTTGTTTTCCACCCAACGTAGTGTAAAAATGTTGAGATATTTCCTCTGTAATACCAGCAAGTAGATTGATAATCCAAGACTCATCACATTATACATTTTTATGTCATTGTTCGTACCTACCGCAAACAAATCTTACTCCCAGTTAAATTTCTCTTTATACAAATAAGTAACTAGTAAGATTATTTGTTAAAAATATTCCTATTAGTTATCTGATATCCATATAAAATCTTTTTGATTCCACTTACTTGTACAATTGGTTCTACTCAAATACCCGGCATCCCTTGCCCAAAATCCTCTCCTAATATTTGGAGGAATCGATGTTCGATATCGGTCAAGGGCTGCTCTGTGGAAGGGCCTCCTCCAGTCCTCGTCTGGGAGGCACGTAAAGCAATAGCTCTTTTTTTTTAATTTTGCCTTATAGTCCACCCAGTACTGTAACAAAATATGTATAGTGCCTATGTTTCTCGGTAACAGATGTCGAATATAATATTTCGTCTCTGCTTTTATGTGAATTATGCATACGTAGTGCCTATGGTTCGTAATATAAGTCAGAGCTTCTGGTGATGATAAAATCTCAAACAAAATGATCAAGGAAGTTTGCAAAGTTGCTGCTGAACCTATTTTAAAGGTATTAAACCGGTGCATTGTAGAAGGTAACTTTCCTGGAGTTTTGCGTAGTGGTGTTATAAAAATAATACCAAAAAGCGGTGATAAAGAACCCGACGATCCAAAGTCTTATCGCCCTATTACTCTACTACCATCGCTGGGTAAACTACTTGAATGTTTAATTGTACCATGTTTGTTGCCCGATGGCCCTCAATTTCATAAAAATCAATACGGCTTTACCATCGGTGCAGGTGCCTTCGATAATGCTTGGTGACCAATGTTGTTGCTGAAACTAAACGCGAGAGGTTGCCATAGCAATATATACTGCGAGTGTGTATTCCTTTCGGAGATCACGAAAGAAGTACTCCACTGAGCAAGTCCCGTCTATGTGCACCCGGTGCCTAAAAAGGGCGATAGATCAGATCTATCGAATTACAAGCCTAATGATATAACGTCTCTTCTCTCCAAGGTGATGGCTACCATACGATGATGGCACACCTAGAAGATCACGACTTGATCAGCGATCGTCAATACGGCTTTCGCCACGGCCGTTCGACGGGTGATCTTCTAGTGTATCTTACACACCGCTGGGCTTCGGCGATTGAGAGTCAAAGTGAGGCATTGGCTGTCAGTCTAGATATGGCAAATGCGTTCGATCGGGTCTGGCATCGGAGTCTCTTATCGAAGTTACCATCGTACGGGCTGCCCGAGGTTATGTGCAAATAGGTTGCCAGCTTCTTATCCAGAAGACGTACGCATAAAAGCCGTAATAGACGGTAGTTGCTCCGATAACATGGATATTAATGCTGACGTCCCACAGGGCTCTGTGTTGTCCCCGAGGCCGTTTTTGCTGCATATCAATGACATGTTGTTAATCGACAGCGTTTATTGTTATGCGGACGACAGTACCGGGGACACAATTCACGGCGTAGCGCTTCATCCCTGCTTCATGCACTAAGAAATATGCTAACGTTTCTTATGTTTCTTTTTGATAGAGATAGCGAACGTAGTGCTTCCCCTCTACTCCAGGTAAGATGAGAAAATTGCTAACGTCGTATCTATGTTTCTCGGTTATAGAGATAGCTAACGTAGTGCTTTCTTTCTTCGTCAGGCAAGAGTTAGAAATATGCTAATTTAGTGCCTATGTTTCTCGGTAACAGATATCGAATGTAATATTTCGTCTCTGCTTTTATGTGAATTATGCATACGTAGTGCCTATGGTTCGTAATATAAGTCAGAGCTTCTGGTGATGATAAAATCTCAAACAAAATGATCAAGGAAGTTTGTAAAGTTGCTGCTGAACCTATTTTAAAGGTATTAAACCGGTGTATTGTAGAAGGTAACTTTCCTGGAGTTTTGCGTAGTGGTGTTATAAAAATAATACCAAAAAGCGGTGATAAAGAACCCGACGATCCAAAGTCTTATCGCCCTATTACCCTACTACCATCGCTGGGTAAACTACTTGAACGTTTAATTGTACCATGTTTGTTGCCCGGTGGCCCTTAATTTCATAAAAATCAATACGGCTTTACCATCGGCAAGTCTACTGTTGATGCGGCAGTCGCGGTGCGTAAAATTGTGGAACTCTCGGATAGTAAATACGTTGCGGGTATTTTCTTGGACATTTCAGGTGCCTTCGATAATGCTTGGTGGCCAATGTTGTTGCTGAAACTAAAGGCGAGAGGTTGCCATAGCAATATATACTCCCTTATTTCGAAAGCACCTTCGAAGCAGCATTATGACCAAGTTTTCATTTAGTTTTACTATTAAAAAAGTACGATCGAATAAGGGAGCATATATTGCTATGGCAACCTCTCGCCTTTAGTTTCAGCAACAACATTGGCCACCAAGCATAACGCGGGGCTGTCCTCAGGGTTCGGTGTTAGGGCCGTATCTTTGGAATATCGGTTTAGATGACTTTCTTAGCCTACCCTTGCCGGAAGGGTGCTCGTTAACTGGCTACGCCGATGACGGCCTCTTATTAATAAAAGCTAACTCCAGATCAAGCATAGAAAAACTAGCCATTACTTGCCTTGGCCTCATTTCAGACTGGGGGTTTCAGGTGGGGTATCGTAACCGTCTCGACTTCGCACTCCACAAAACATACCAGCTCTTGCTTAAGGAAAATTTGCAGGTTCCGCCGCGATTCCACTTCAATGGAGTATCAGTTGCAAATAGAAACTCGGTTTGTTACTTGGGATTACTGTTAGACAAAGGTTTTAATTACATTGAACACATAAAGCAGGTTGGAGAAAACCCAAAAAGAACTTTTATGCATTAACTTGAATTTCCACCTCGACGTGGGGCTTAACTTTCAAAAGGTTAAAAATTATTTACACAGCCACATATTTAGGATGTATTACGTACGGTTCACCTGCATGGGCTGATAGGGCTACCATAGGTGCTGCACGTCGTAAGTTACTGCAAACTCAGCGTCTCGCTTAAATATTTCTATGTAAATCGTATAGAACTGTGAGCACCGAGGCACTACCAGTGCTGGCAGGCGTATTACCAGTTGACTTAGAAATTCAACGCCGGGCTTCAATGTACTACACCTCTAAAAACATACACACTGACTTTCTAAAGCTCCGCGATATGGACAGAATACTTAGATTATTCAAATCAATTGACGAGGTATTTGAAACTTTACTGTCTGAAAGGCAAGAAAGATGGGAAACTTCTACTAAAGGACGCCACTTGTATCTGTTCTTTCAATCAGTGCGAGACAGATTAAGTAAAGAGTGGTTAGAAGTCGATCATCCCGTTGCGCAATTTTTAACTGGACATGGAAACTT
Source organism: Pyralis farinalis (assembly GCA_947507595.1). Taxonomy (NCBI): domain Eukaryota; kingdom Metazoa; phylum Arthropoda; class Insecta; order Lepidoptera; family Pyralidae; genus Pyralis; species Pyralis farinalis. The sequence continues at coordinate 7,305,377 of OX382258.1, read as the reverse complement.
TAGAGCTAAGCTCTTTTCGTTTAGACTTGTGTCATCGCCTTTATGCGAGTGTTCTACGACAAATAATGAATTCGAGCAAACAGCACATCATGTTCTCTGGTAGTGCAATCTCTGGCGTCGAGAGCGGGACGATATGTTTAATTCCTTGCATGTCACATCCGGGGTAGTATATTATTCTGATTTGGTGGCAACAAGGGAGAATTACCGGGCGATTGGCGGTTCTGCAATCTATATTATTGGAATCGATGTGTTAGGTATCAACTCACAGTTTAGGTCCCAATAGTGTTAGATATTTGATAAACCGTGGTGCACGGCAGTTGAGCTTCACTTGACTAGCCATCTCTTTGAGGTTTTTAAATGCCTTATTTGTCACATTGCTGTCTCTCACGTTGCCAAGAGGGGAAGTTAATTCCAAAACTTCCTACTCCTACAAATTTCTTCTGATTAAATTCGTTGTGAGTTCCAAGGCAGCTGTAGTTTAACCCCCGGGACGGCAGTGAACTTCACTGTTCATTGCCTGTTTGTTGGCCGTCGCTGTTAATTCTGGTTACACAGGAGACACAGTGGTGGGCCTGTCCCGATTAAAAAAAAAGTACCGAGTTAATCCATCCCCAGTCAGGTACTTTACTCAAAGTAACCCCAATTTCAGACACAAATTTAACGCGGCTTTCCACCACAAGGGAACGAGGGATATTAGCAAAGCCTATATAATAACTGTCCACGGTGCTGTCGCCCATGTAACAATGAATACCATCAATTGACAACATATCATTGATATGCAGCAGAAACAGTGTTGGGGACAATCCAGACCATAGTGGAACAGCAGCATTGATATCCATGCTATCGGAGCAACTAACGTCTACTACGGCTTTTATGCATCTGCTGTATAAGAAGCTGATAACCCATTTGCACAAACCCTTCGATAGAAGACCCCGATGTCATACCCGACAGGATACACAGGAGAACGCATCTTGTGTGTTCTCGGCGGCTATTAACGAAAAGCGACGGAAGAATTACCATTTTGCCTAAATCTCTGGATTTCACGTCAATAACAGCATCCTGCTGATATAATTCTTAAAGACGCATCTTTTGTCATTTAATGGAATATAACAAAGTCTTTCGTTTTCTATCTTTACATACATGTCGACCAGTAATTGATGGAATGGAAAAATGCGGTGAGAGGTTACTGACACCGCTAATCCTAAGGAACCAGGAAAAAGGCTAACGATAGTAAGAAGACAATGAACAAGAACATTTCTTTCAATACAACGAATCCTTAAAATATTCTCTTAATTGTTATTACTTATCATTCGCATCTGTCACGGAAGTTGGCAGGCTCCCAGGCAGCAGGCCCAGCCAGGTGATCGGCGCGGCGGCGCGGCAAATAGCGCTCTAATTTCGTTTGTTTCGCGACCGAGTGACATTTCTCGTGATCGAACTGAATTAAACTTTGGCAGATTCGTCTAGCTGCACTATGCGATGCCACGCTGCTTGCATTGCATACCAAAATGCCTATGACTTGATTCATCATTATCAATATGCATGCCAAATATCGTAGTTGAACACTTTCACATGTAATCGATTTGGCAAATAATTTATATGAACGTTTTGAAATTCAGTTCTTGACAAAGCACTGAATGCAAAATGAAAATTGCAAGTTAATTACTTTTGTCACAAAGTTCTCATGGTGCTTAGCATGTCGATATTGCATTTAATATTATTGTATTTGTGTGTAGTAAGCTTTGTCAATATATTACGACAGTAGACAGATGTTTACAAGTGTACTTAGGTCGTTTGTGATGTTTGTGACTAATGCTTGCGTTAGAGCGTTGAGTCGTCAGACCATTTAACATGGCAAACAACATTATACAGGACGTTAAGGCGACACCTCGATCGTGAAGCTTTAAAATGGCTCCGCCCAATCACCCCGCGCCCCTCAATTGACACTCGACGCTCGATTTGTAAAATTTGAAATTAGCGCCTAATAGGTAACCTGGGGTCAACGTATAGTCAATGCAAACGAACAGAAAAGCTACAGAGTCGCGTCACACTTAAATAAAATTTATAATATCAATATTTAATAAAAATTATTGATTTAATTATTATTTAGCTTTATACATACTGAACCAAACATATTTATTTAAGCTAGACGGAAAACAATAGTAATAATAGTAATAAAAAACTACAGAAACGTATTCACTTTTAAAAGTTTATTGAAAGAGAAATCAATGACATCGTTTTATGTTTATATCTCTACAAGTTAACATGTCTTGGTATCTATGTTGTTCTTACTTAGGTCTCGTCCAGTGGCGAATTTTTTTTTTAAATTTAAATTTCGAATTCAGTCCTCATTGAATAAAAAAACATATTATAGCATAGAAGATAAACATTATGAAATCTTATGTTGCATTTATTACGAAGATAGTAAAGTATTTTTACGTCATTAAACCAACACTCAAAATATTCCACTATCGTTGTTATAAGCAAAAGTGCTAAAAGAGGCCGTTTTTTGGCAATTATGCCTATAACAACGAAAGCAAAACATTTCAATTGTTGGTTTAATGACGTAAAAGTACGTTATTGTATTTGTAACACACGCAACACATGACTTTATAATGTTTATCTTCCACGCTAAGATACGATATTTTATTCCTTGAGGCGCCACTGGACGGCATGTATCCCCCTTAAGAAGAATGAAACACCAGCTACATAATACAACATTGTTTATCGAGAGGCTAAAGCGGGCCATTTGTTGATTCGGACACATATGTTTAGTTAGCAGATACACCATCTAAACTGCAAACACTGGTCACAGCGATGAAAGACGACTGTATGGAGAAAGGCTTACTACTGAATGCGAAGAAAACAAAGATAATGGTATTTGAAAGAGAAGAATCCAGAACTAATGTAAGGATTACGATTGATGATGAAGTGTTGGAACAAGTGGATGAGTTTGTATATCTTGGATGCGCTTTCAGCAGGGATGGAAGGTACACCGCAGATGTGGAAAGACGAGTGAGTGCTGGGAATAGTGTGAATGGAGCGTTGGGAAAACTTCTTGGCAGTAAAATCCTGAGCCAGAAGGCACAACTCGCTATACACAATGCAGTGTTGGTTCCAACGCTAACTTATGGAAGCGAGAGTTGGGTATGGCAGAAAGAGCATGAAAGTAGAATAAACGCGGTTGAAATGCGAGCGCTGCGCAAAATTTGTGGCGTAAGGCTTGTAGACCGTATTCGTAATGATGATGTTAGAAATAGAGTTGGTCTGAAAGAGAGCGTCGGTGTTAAAATAAGAAGAGGCATGCTCCGATGGTTCGGGCATGTAGAAAGAATGCAAGATGAAAGAATGACGAAGCAGATATACAATGCAAGAGTGGAAGGATGTAGGAGCCGGGGAAGGCCAAGACTTACCTACCATGACCAAATTGGTCATGTTCTATCAGAAGGTGATGTCAGGAGCCCTAGAAACCGGCGTGCATGCATGAGAAGAGCAATGAATGTTAAAGAAGCGAGTGAGATATGTAAGGATCGAGTCACGTGGCGCTCGGCTCTCTCTGCCTACCCCGCAAGGGATTTGGCTTGAAGTTATAGATGTTCGAGTGTCATAATGGCTGATAGCGCCGAGTAAACACAGGATTTTTTTATTTCGAATAAATAAGAGAAATAAAATTATCAGATTGAATTAGATTGAAATTGAAATAGAAAATTGGAATTTTTTTGCAACTCCCTCCTGGTGAAGATTCACAAGTTATTTTACACAGTTCGGTATAGCTCTGGTAGGGATCCTAGGTTTTTCCCTAAATATAATACACTCTCGAATGACTAGGTATGCGCTTTCACTAACAGTCAATTTAACTTCGCGAATTTTATAAAAAAGTACAGGAAGAACTTGACGGTTAGACGGTAATTTTGCGCCTATTATTTGATAATTTACGTCTCCAACTAAGAAAATACTTGATTTATTGCTTCTCAATTCCACTGCCATCTTATAAAAGTTAAAACATTACGTATTAATCACGAGAATAACTGACATTCAAAATTAATAGACGGTTAGGTAATTATGACGAAGTTAACGATGCTCTCTCTAAAGTTATTCATTGGTTTAGTGTTAATAATCTGCTTTTAAATGATAAAAAGACTAAAGTAATTAAGTTCTCAACACCTAATGTAAGGCAGGTGGCTACCAATGTACATGTTAATGGAACTAATTTAGCCTCTGTGGAGACAACTGTGTTCTTGGGTATAACAATTGACTCCAGACTACAAAGGGGCCCACAAATTGAAAAATTATCAGGAAAACTAAGTTCTGCAGCTTATGCAGTGAAAACTATTAGACGGCTCACTGATATTGATACGGCTAGAATAGTTTATTTCAGCTACTTTCATAGTATTATGTCATATGGAATTCTTCTTTGGGGTAACTCCGCGGATATTAACACCATCTTTTTATTGCAAAAGAGAGCCATAAGAGCTATCTACAAACTTGGTCCCCGGGAGAGCCTTAGAGAAAAATTCAAAGAAATAAATATTTTAACAGTCGCATCGCAATATATCTATGAAAATCTTTTGTATGTCCATAAAAACATAGACTCATTTTGTAAAAAGAGTGATACTCATAGCATAAATACTAGATATAAGCATAATCTTGTGTTATATGCAAGCCGTCTCCACAAAACAAGTAATTATTTTATGGGGCAATGTATACGGTTCTATAACAAACTTCCCAGCAATATAAGAGATTTGTCAATAAACAAATTTAAAACTACTATTAAAGCCAAATTGTGTAGCAGGGCATATTATAAAGTATCTGACTATATTAATGATAAAAATGCCTGGGAGTGAGTCGATCCAATTATAATGTAATTAACAAAATATGTAAATTTGTTTGGATACCAAAAGAGGGATGCCTGAGTTTTTTGGCAGTATTTTTATCAGTGCTCACCTAGTCATAAACTGCACGGTAGGGAAAAAAAATGTGACGATTCCAAACAAATGTAGCCATTTTTACGGAATAAAAAGATTTTGAATTTGAACAAATGAATACCGCGAGTACGTGCGGCACTGCCGCGCAACTTGTATGAACATGTTTCGATGTAATTCGGCACGGATTATCGTAATCCAAATAAGTTAAAAATTAATTTCCGAGTGTTTTAAAAGCAAATGAACAAAACTAAGACATATGCGTTAGAAAATAAAAACTTTGAAAAATAAGGGACACCCTAATATACATATATACAAATAGATTTTATAATCTATTCATATTTAAAAAAAACATGTGACAAATGATTTTCTTGCTGTTTCATAACTTTAACTTCAGTATAATGACATTTATTGTATTTTACTTATGTATACTCTGTGTTTTGTATTGTTGTACGTTTCCTTGTTATTTATTAAACTCTCAAGAAGAAAGAACCAGGACCATCTCTGATGTTGCAAAATAAATCTAATCCGTACAATAGTTCAATACTAACCACAATGTATAGAATAGATGATTTTTTTGTGTTTTCAGTGTTGGTTCATAGTAAATATTATTTGTTTTCACGAGTACCATGGGTATAAGTATACTATCTATCTATATCTTCACGCTAAATCCCTCGTGAGCGCCACATGACTCGGTACTTACACACCTCGCTCGCTTCTTTAACATAAAACATACCGAGTTTTTTTAAAAACTATCAAAATATACTATTTTACTAGTAATTATTTTAATACAAAAAAAAAAAAAACCTCCACTGGTTTTCTATCTTCTGATTGGATAAATTTCCAACGTAAACTAACCTTCACCTACGTACAATGTCTAAGTCGGAGTTCGGTGAGCTTATAATGGTTACTATGAGTTTGTCGTCCCGTATGACACTTACGTTAAAGTAGCATATAAATCGAGTAGTGATTCTTCTGGTGGAATATGTTTATTTAGTAAGTTTCTCCTAAAAAACAAAACAGCAAAAATATTCTATTTTATAAGTTTTTATTTTAATACAAAGAAATAAAGAGTCTCCACTGGTTGCTATGTGCTGAGAGCGCGAACCTTATTGGTATAAATTTCCAACGTAACCTGACCTCCACCGACGTACAACTTCTAAGTCGGAGTTCGGTCAGATTATAATGGACATAATAGGAGTTTGACGTCCTATATAGGTACGCGGTCAGCCTGTGGATAATGTACCTATACCAATTATCAAATGTTACTGTTTATTCCTGCAAAAAATAACTCTTATTTAATTAATGCAGTTTTATATAGAGTTATTAAGTAAGCAAAATTAAAAAAAAGTTTGAAGAGGAATTAAATAGCTTGGGCCAACCGTACCTAGGAACTGTTCTAAAAACTAGAAATATGTCTACACAATGTTATTATAATATGTTTAATGAATATAATAATTAAAAAAAGTAAATACCTTGTCTTGTTCGCCTCCGCCATTCTACGAACATTTTCTTTGTATTTTTATTCTATATATTTTCTTTTTAGTGTTCCCCATTATTACAACAGTATAATAAATATACATAAACCTATAATATTATTTACTACTTATATCTAATAATAATACACTTACGCTAAATACTATAATATTGAATATTTACAACTATTAATTATAAAAACTTCGGTGTCGCGATGTAAATGGAGCGAGCTCGAGCAGACAGTCGACATAGGTCTCACCTCGAAGCGGGCTGCAGCCGGACTGGCTGGATGTAGTTAGTCAACGCGTTTATAATCCTCATTACCGCACAATAAGGTCGAAAACACGTAGCACCCAAGACGAATGTGATCGCTTAGAAATTGTCAGAAACTTAAAATATTTTAAAAAAATTTCATGTTTCACTTATCAAAATATGCAGCAACCATATTATAAACATAGATATTACTAATAGATTTAAGTAATTTTGAAGCGTATAAACAGAACAACTTCGTTGTAATTTCAAAAATAATGAATTTCAGGAGGTGTTTTCGAAAGTAATTATTATCGAATCAATTTTACACAATCGCGTATTTGAGCAAGCAAATTCAAGATAAAGAAATGAAGTTATTTATATTAAAATCTTAGATCCGTCAGTTTAGTCATTAGCCTATACTATTCGATGAAAGTTGGTCTAATTTTTCGATGTGTCGCCTTAAACAACACCATGAATTGAAACGAAATTATAAAGAACCGATGAGACCGATATTACGTAGCATCTTAATTCTCAATTCACCGCTACTGGTTGGGGTAAAGTAGAACGCGCAGCTTTTTTTAACAAGTTCGCGGTTCAACACCGCGGCATTTATAGGTTATTAAGTCGTTACGCGGTTAGTTATTATTGGTTAAAATATTCTCCAATTGGCTTGAATCGCTGAGACATTTAGGCGCTGAAATACAACGTTCTTGTGAGCGTGGGGTGCCTTCATGAGCACTCAAGGGATTTGTTGTTTGTGGTTTCCACGGACACGGCATATTTTGAAAATATCCATCAGAATTGAATGAAACGGTGGATGCCAAAAATACCCCACCCCTCTCCTCCGAGAGAAGGGGGCAGGAGGGAGGGGATAAATTAGTACACTAAAACAAAGTATCAATTTTTTGAGTCAGTCTGAAAGAAGACTGCTGCGTTGATTCGAACATATAGAAAGAATACAAGCGAAAATATTGTTGAAACATAAATACAACGCGTAAATCGAGGGATAGTGCGGAGGAAAGTGGTGTCAGGTCAGGAGCACCAGGAACTGGCGAGCGTGCATAAAAAGAGCTATGAATGTTAAAATGTTTATAAAGAAACGGGTGAGTATGTAATACCCGACCATGTGACGATCAGTTCCTTCTACCCATCTCACAAGGAGTTCGTCGTGCAGATAGATAGAACATTTTTTATACAACATCAGATAGCAAACAAGCATACAGGTCACCTATCATGCAACTTCTTACTGGCAGAAGCTTAATGCTGCGCACTGTGTCCTGCTTTTTATAACACTATACTGCGAAGTATTAATTCTATTTTGTATTATATTTTTAAACACAAAAGATATATATTTTCAGGAACACCGTTCCTATATGAAATCTATATGTTTGTCTGTGTGTATGTGTCTTTCGTTCAGATTCGGATTCAGCATAAAAAAGTAGAATAGGAATGTCTTAAAAACCAATATCATATTTCTTAAGGAACATGGTCAAAATGGCCGACAAAGTTTTAAAAATAATAATTAAATTGTTATATAGGTAATTGACGAGCTAGGTGTTCCTCTGGCAATGCAAGCTTGCGCATTCTCAACTGGTTTATTATTAAAACTGCTATTAATTATGCTGTTTTATTTATATAGTTAAAAGATAAGATACAAAAAGATAAAAAATCTTTAATTGCCATTGGGCCCTCGCGGGCACTTAGATACGTCTTACATTTTTGGTAATATAATCTTAGTGTATCTTATTTAAATCTCTTATTTTACCTTTTTCCCTTATTTTTTAATCTACTAGTATTTCGGCAATGATGGCGAAGAAGAAATGCCGAAAGAAACTTGCCAATATAGGTCTCTTATAAAATTCTTTTTTTTTTTTACTTAAGCATATTGGTACTATAATGATATCAAATGGTAAAATTAAAGATTATTATGGACAGGTAGTCTGTGGTGAATTAATTCCAGACATCTTTGTCAGTTACATATTCATCAATTCTATAAAAAAGCCCTTCTACGGATAGTATTTTTTCTTATATTGGTAATCAGTGGGGTTCAAAAAGTTACCTGTTAAAATGTATGGAATCTGAGAGAAAACTTTTCGAATCCGTTTCGAATATGGCTTTTCGACACAATGTGAATAGCCCCCACCGATCCCTTTTTACAGACATGTTCGTGCACTCAAATGCCATCAAAGAGGTAACATGTATACGAGTGTCCTCTTGATTCAGTCGTTCTCCATTTCTGTATCTAGCTTATTCCGGTCACCTGTTCGAAATCAGTAGTCCATCTAGATCTAGAGTATTGATCTAGTCGAGTGGATGTCGGCCGGCGGAAGTAGGTAGTTCTCGCGGATTAACCCGGCGAGATCCGACTGGCATAATTATGGCTAATATATAATATTAGGCTGGGAGGAGACTAAATCCATTAAATTTTAACGAGTTCCGTGGTGTTGCACTTAGCAATGCTACTTTAACATCAATACTCGTGGGTTTGATTTCCACGCAGGACAGACGTTTGTGCTTGAACATATCTTATTGTGTTGGCCTGGTTGAAGGTTGGTGTTTTTCTATGAGTGAGTGGGGTTACCAGTACCTAAGCTTTCAACGAGTTTCTGCGTTAGCAGCAGGTAGGCAACGCACAAACTATACCGTATTGCTAGTTGTGTCGCGATACGTTTAGCGCATTTATTGCAGCTAGACTGGCACATTAATGTATTGACAGTGGCGTGCACAGAGATTTTTGACAGGGTAGGCAGAATTTTTTTAAAGCTATTAACTTACCAAAAAAATACAGAATGTTGATTTTGGTTACCCAGTCTTGTGGAAATAATGTACATCATTATGTAGTGATCACTTGTTTTTTTTCACGAAGAGCAATATTACCTAATTTTGACTATAATTTGTATAACATGGTAGGTATTGAATTTCTTAATCAAACTGTACAATTGACAACAAAGGTCAAATAATCTGACGTTTCTATCGTGATTTAAAAGTTTAAATCCTTTATTGGAATTGGTTTCCAGAGTAACTCTGCAGGTTTAATTTACAGAGTTGAAAGCGTTCTCGCTATAATTTTGATTACAGTAGAAAAATATATTCACCATCACAAATACCTGAGCCAAGTTTTACACTTTAGCATGCTTGCCTATTAAAATATTTAGGAGCTTTTTATTTGGAACCGCAACCATGGTAGGTCCAGTGCGTGCATATACTTAATAACGAAGCTCTAAATAAAATATTGCATAATCCGCGTAAAACCAAAATTATATTAAAGAAGCATTTTTTATCTTAAAAGAAAACAAGAACGAAGAACCTCATGTTGTATAATCATGCGCTCGTTTAGGCAGTCTCGTGGTGATCAATCAGCAATATCAGTGCTGTCAATTGTCAGCGCTGTCTGCGTCTAGCCGGTACAGCGCCAATTAGTCGAGCCGACAAATGTTTCGTTTTTACAGACTTGCTGTCAGAGTCTTGGCACGAGCCTACGGTGTTGTAGCGACCGATAGATTTTGCGTACTGAATTTAATGGTCATTTTACTAATGGTTCCCAATTCTTATGAATTAAATGGAGTATAACTAATCATCTTCTAGTTTAAACCAAAGTTTTTCAATAATTTCTGTCCTGTACATTTACTGTATTTAAAAGCGACTTAAATAAAATGGAGGAGATTCTCAATTTCTTTTTATGTTGTTACCTCAGAACTCCGGCATTCATAAAACGATTTTTTTTTTAATCGACAGGATAATCCTTCATCTTAGTGCCATAGAAATTTTATGAAAATCGATTCTGTAGTTTGGTCGTTAAAGCAAAATAACTAGAAAAAATACGTCTTACACTACATATGGAACCGACTCCAAAAATAACAATAATTGTATACTATTGTCTTAATACTTTGATTTCATTCTAACTAATCTAAAAATATATTTAGAATTTCTATTTAAGTACAAATATACACTACAATATTTGTTTATAGTAATTTAAAGAAATAAATAAGGCAATTATTGTGTACCTTTTAGTGCATTTTTCATAGCAGAAGTTTTTGGAGTCGGTGTTAGTTTTTGAAAAACAAAATATCTCTTCCGTAGACACACTGTCTCAGAACGCATGCAATGAACCCAATTCACATGTGTGTATTGACCGACTTTTATCTAATATCTTCGTCAATTGTGAACCGACTTTCGTGTTCTTTAGTGATAATTTGATGTGGATTAAACGAAGATGTAATGATAAACTAAAAAGTAACAGAGTATTTTTTTTTAAATAAATAGTGAAATCAAGTTAAAGTCTATTTACATAGTTGCAATAAGTAGATATATGTGCTGGCGTCGATTTTAATAAAGTCGGTTCCAATTTTGTATTTAAGCTAAGTTTTATTATGATTTTTTTTATGTCAAATAGTGTTTCTTTACGATAGACATCTATATAGAGAAATTTAAAGAGCAAAACCTGATTTGGTAGGTGTACCTTGAACACAAAAACTTTGCGGAACACTGGCCTAAACCAACATCACATCGCTTTTGAAGATGAAGATCCATAATGTCCATGCGCTTGACAATCTAATCGAACACGCAAGTTAAGAAGAGCAGATCGTAGCTTGTTTATGGAAGGGTTTAGTTGTCTCGAGATCCTGCGTGACGGGCACTTAGGCTGTTATCGATAGATGACGGTCGTTAAAAAGAAAGGTAGGGCACATCCCGACTGGAAAAGAACCTCCGTCTCACAAAAAAAAAAATAACCACTGGAAGGATGTTGTGTTACTGCGAGTGAGGTCAGCTCCAAAGAAGTAGTGTGGTGGCAACGCATCTTACTCTTTGTATTCGAAGCGTTCTTAGGCTACCGTAGAGAATCAGGTAATCGTAAAGCTGGTGTGAAATTGCCGTGATAGTAGCAGTGGAGGCAACGCGCGTTTCAAGCAACTATAGGCTGCGGTAGCATCACATCAAGCGATTATTAGTTTGCCACGTGTAGTATATGTATAAAAGAAAACACAATTGGGTAAAACATGAATATGCAGTGCCTAAAACAGCGTGCCCATGACGCACTTTTCAAACTTCATTAAAACTTATCCTTCGTCATGAGTTAATCTAAACTCAAGAATTATTCCTGATATATTGCGCCTTATAGTTCACTGGAAGCGTATACAAAACCGATTTGGCACGCTACTCTGTTTACCGACTCTATCTACATAGGTCTATACCGTTTGTTTTTGTATGCAAGGCACTAATCTAAAAATAATTTATCACCATTCATTGCACAGTTAGTTTTAGTCGGCTTACATCGGCCGCGTGGTGCGCGTGTGTTGTCATTAAAACAAATTGCGTCCCAAAAATGTTAGTGAAGCTAGCTTTTCCTGTGCTGCTAGGCTATCCAGACGTGGACATGTTGAGGATCAAAGAGCTCAATAATTACGCGACCGACTGCGTGGTACCGCGGCGGCCGAAGAGGAGTTTGCCTCCTCTCCCTGAAGATAAGGAATGCAGCAACATGGAGTTGAAAAAATGCAGTAGATATATGAATAAAAAGAAGAGGAACAGGAGACAATGCTTGAGTCTACCAGCTCTGCCGGAGTTCGATGAGTGTTGAAGTGGGAAGGTGTGTTAATATTTGTGATGAAGTGAATCTATAGTCTTCTAGTGTGCAGTTTTTGAAGGATTTAAAAATACTTATGTACGCGGTGGACGGGGAACTGCGTACAATACATTTATTAGAAAGTAAGTGTATGTATGAGTTCGTAATTATGTATACAGCGTTCACGTAACGGTATATTGTTTATGTATGGACCGACAGTAGCTGTCTGATAATTTTGTGTTCGTGGATGTACTGAATAATATAGTGAGTCTGTCTGTTGGTACTTTGGAATACGTTTAATATGCGTTTGTTCTCGGTGTTTTTATAGATTAAGTCGATAGATGGATGTAGTATTTACCAAGTATTTTATTATACGTGGCCATTGATGATTGCCCAATGCATATGGAGTATTTACTGTTTTTTAAAGCCGTCGTTGTAATTTTCTATATTAAGGAGCAATTACACGAAACGCGGCACATTCACACATGTGTGTACCGCCGTATTACCAATTTAATTAATATTTGGCAAAAAAATTTCAATGTAAATAATAGAAGTAAGATCACAATTAAGTATATATTTGTAGGCATTTTTAAAACAAATGTTTACTAGCGCATTTTGAACTAATATCATAATAAAATACAAGAATTTTTCGACGAATTTTGAGTTTGTAACTTATTAAAGTTAAGGTATTCAACAATATCAATTTAGGAATAAGAAAAAAAAAAAATTTTTTTCTGTAATTTTCCAATTAAAATACTAACGTGCCCAAGTACAAAAGCTGTAGGTAGGTACAATGTAAATTTTATCTACTATAAATTGTGCTTATAGCAATTGTAACCAACATTGTAAAGGAAAATTTGTGATTGAAACTAGTCACTCATAAAATGGTTACATATTATATAGTCGTGTGTGTTTTTAATTTTGTAAAAGGTATTCCTAAAAGAAATATTTTCGTAGAAACAGTAGTGAAAGCGTTACTAGCTACCAAAACTATTTGCATAGTTAACCGCGTCCCTTATCATAGTCACTTCAGTGAGTCCTACGTATTAAATACTTTATTATTAGTTAATAGTCGTTAAAAATACTTTAAAAACCAAACTTGTTACTAGATTTAAGTACGATGTTCAAATACTTTTGACATTTAGAAGTATAATTGAATAATTTTATTATTTATATGTAAATAAATATTCCTGTTTCAGAAAATGAAAGTTTAGAAGTATACTAATAATTATTATATGAATAATACTAGGTCATTGTTTAGTGTAAACTCCCGTTAATATCAGTCAATGAAATGTTTAGCAAATTGCAAACATTTTACATAACTTTGTACACAATTTTCATATTATCGTTCAATTGGATTAGATGAAATAATAGTTTTTAGTCAATAATAATGTCATGTCATGTGTAATATATTTTTTATATTTAATTAATTTTGAGACTTGTATGGATCTTTTATGTTTTTTTGTAGGTGACTTCACTGCCTCTTTTACGTCAAAACGGTATAATATGTAATATAATACTAAGCTGTTATATGTTTATTTATTTAAACTATATTAATCCTAAATTAAGGGTATAAAACGCACTTAATGCTAATAGTATTCTTTAACGTTAACAGTACTTAGGGAAATAAAAGTAATTTAGTTGCAATTAAATGAAACTGCCGAGCGAAATTAATTAGTTGTCCTTGCTACCACTACGGAAACATGATAACTAGGCTAGGCACAAGGCATAAGAGAAAACTGTCTTTGAATGACCTACCATCCCGTTGTTGGCAATTACCTACATTTTTTTCAGAATCGACAAAACACGTGTGATCTTGCAAGTCCATAAGGAGTTGTAACGGCTTACCATGAGCAATATAAATAAATATTTCAGATGCAGTCTATGTCTCTCTCTAATTTTTTTAGGTACTTAATTATTTCTCGATAAAGGCCTTATCTATTTCGTCTATTATGCAATTGACTTGGGGTAATACGTCGATGAATTGTTAATCTGTTTGGATAGTTTAACACCATAGATAGGTTTGAGTTCTATGACTAAACCTTAAGGTTGACAAATCTTAATTGACAAATCTTCACTAAACTATGTAGTATAAGACTTATAGGGAAATATGATTAACTTCATTGCATATTTCGTAATTGATTAAAATAATTAAAAATTTAAATTATTTCATGTTTGTACACACATAACGCGTTGGATTATGATTCAATTTTGATGATTATGCTTTTATGATTACGATTGTATGATGTATCTATAGGTTGATACATCACTGTACACGAGGTCCAGAAAAAAATCTTTTCATCTCCAATTATTATCTTATCTTAAGATCATTGTCTTATCTTTGAGAGCGATGGTGTCGTTACGCGTGTCATCGAAATTGAACATGAAGGTTAAGGAAGGTCGATCGCAGCCTTAGCGATTATCTGTCTCTAGCTTCGGATGGCAGGTTTAGCCGTCAGTTCTGGCTAGTGTAGAGAGATTAAAGTCGTTAAGTTAATTGCCTTTAGGCGGTTTGGAAACGCTGGCCTCCGCCTATCCGTAGTTGAGTTGACGGAGATTGCTCTAAACACTATAGAAAAGTGTATTCCATCATGATTTTCGCACGTTGAAAAACACTGTCCTAGAAGAGTCGTATCCCAGTGTTAAAAATACACAAGGAACTAAAATATTGAAGCTACGTTAAGAATAATATTTAAGTGTAGAATATAAAATCAGCATCTATTTATTCTAAGTCGAATAGAATTTTAATTGGTTAACTGCAAGGATGATACCTAAATTAAGTGTAGAGTTAGTATTAGTGAGCAGTGTGAGCACTAATATTTTGTGTGTAGTTTTCGGTCTGTGATAATGTAGTGTTGCAGATGAAATCTACTGTGATGTGAGATATTGTATGTTTTCAATAAAAACAAATTCAACATGTACTTTATTGTTTTCTTCTTCTTCTATCTAGTTGTTATTTGCCTGCTGTTTTCTGTGGTGTGCGGAATGTGAACGTACTTCCCCAAACGAGTTGTTTTGATTTGATCCTCTATTCAAAACACTTATACCAAGACAAACAGACATGTTTATGCACACAAATGTTTGTCCTGTGAGGGAATCGAACTCACGAGTGTTGGAGTCAAAGTACGAGTAGGTGTTAGATCCTTTTTAGGGTTCCGTACCCAACGGGTAAAACGGAACCCTATTACTGAGGCTCCGCTGTCCGTCCGTCCGTCCGTCTGTCACCAGGCTGTATCTCATAAACCGTGACAGTTAGACAGTTGAAATTTTCACAGATGATGTATTTCTGTTGCCGCTATAACAACAAATACAAAAAAATAGAATAAAGTAAATATTTAAGGGGGCTCCCATACAACAAACGTGATATTTTTGCTGTTTTTATAGATAATGGTACGGAACCCTTCGTGCGCGAGTCCGACTCGCACTTGGCCGATTTTTTAACTTTCCTCTCTAGGAGAAAAGATAAAAATTGTTAAAAGTTAGTCTTCTATTGCATTCACGTCTTATAGTTTTTTTAGATCTACCAGCATTTGCAAGTACCGAAACTCGACGTTAAAGGTCTGTTTTCAAATCGTTAATTCATAATGCAATAAAGTTACGCGATACGATAATAATGATGTCAAGTGGTAAAAATAAAGATATATTATCTGCATATTAAAGATATAATCTATAAAAAATAAGATATATATCTTTAATTAAATACATATACCGAATCATTTCCAAACGTAATTGTCGATATTCATCAATTCTGTAATAAGCCGTTTTACAAAAAGTGTTTTTGGTGTTCCTTTTGAACGTGTCGGGAAAATACATAACTATTTCAGGGAATGTATTAACCAATGCAATTTACAACGAAAGATTTTATACTCTTAGCCGCTGATGTATGGACATATGCAACATGTTCCTGCTTCTAGAATTTTCGCTGAATTTTCATGACGATTGTATTTTTATTTTACTCGTAACTATACTGTTTATTTTAACTGCTTAGTTATCATGTGTGGACTCTTTTTTACTTGGTTAACATGATCGGGGTTCTTATTTTACAACTGCTTGCTTAATATTACGTGTGTTACATGTTTATTTTAACTTGATGAAAGTTACGAGTTTGTTTCAACTGCATAGTTAACTGAACGAATAAGTGCTTGGTTAATCTCTTCTCCTTCTTTGCATTGTCCCGATTCCTAATCCATTAGGATTGGCGGGGTTCGCTACCTAAGCCTAAGGATTTGGAAGATACTGATTTTTATATAGAGCGACTGCAGTCAGACCTCCACATAAGGAAAACCAGACCTTTCTCAGGTAAGGTCACACGTCTTTCGAAATATGCTTTCTTGGACGTGCGGGTTTCCTCATGATGTTTTCCTTCACCGCTGAGCAAGTGACAAATGCCAGGCTTCGAACCGGGTTGTGGTTGGTCGCTAGACCGGTTCTTTATCCACTGCTCCCAAATATTAGTTTTAATTGCTTGTCTAATATTATGTGGGCTGTATACTTGTTTTAACAACATTCGTATCAATAACAATAGAAAAGTTCGATATGATAAGGTATATGCATGCTTACCTCTACATAAATGCAATGGCGTCATGTTAATCTTATCAAGTA
Source organism: Pyralis farinalis (assembly GCA_947507595.1). Classification (NCBI taxonomy): domain Eukaryota; kingdom Metazoa; phylum Arthropoda; class Insecta; order Lepidoptera; family Pyralidae; genus Pyralis; species Pyralis farinalis. The sequence goes on along the minus strand of OX382258.1, from coordinate 7,288,562 downwards.
GCGAAAAACCTATTATCATAATGAAATATCACACGATTTACGAGTAGATAATAATAATGAAGTCTGTCAGCATAAAGGAAATAATCTATGAAGAAACTAAGAGACCGATTTTCCGTAGTAACTCAACGCTACGGGTCGGGGGTAAATCAGAACGCGCAGTTCTTATTGGCCAGTTCACGAATTCACATCGCGCCACTTATCGGGTTATTGGTTAAAATATTCTCCCATTGATCAGTATGCTGAAATCGCTGAGACTTTGACACCAACGTTTGTGGGTTCGATTCGCACGCAAGGCAAAATTTTGTGTGCATGAGATGATGATTGTCTGATGATAATGCGAGTACTTAATAGTTTTTTCTCTGTTTCTTCTATCTATCTATAACTACATATATATCTGTTTCATAATTCTTTCTTCGTCAAATACCACTGGTCGCTCCAGTAATTTTCTCTGTTTATTACTTTGCTTAATAATGCATATATATATATATATATATATTTCATATATATGTATATGTACGTGTATATGTATTATCTGATTGTAACAATTCAGTATTTTGCAATTATTTGTTATTCAAAATACAAAAACTATGGCTGTATATCGATCTTTCCGTGGTCTTCCCTTTATAAATTTAAAATTATTACCAGTAAAGTCTAAAGTCTGATGCTTAGCTGTTATTGTACAAAACACATTTATATATAATGTGTTTCATACTCTAGTGGCTTTAATGAAAGCCTTGGGCCTCAGGCAGCTAAATAACCTCTCGTTTGTAATTTATACCGCCCTTATCACGCATTGTGCTGTTACACCTTGACCTATGCTGATACAAAGCTCTAAAGTTAATGGGGGTAGAGGCAGGGAAAGGGGCATGTTAGTGATTTTGTATTTTTTTTTTATTAGGATGTGGTGAGCCAACATGCGCACAACTGGTTTTATTACATTGATATTTTTTTGTCTAAAAGACGATAGCTGTTTTGTGTGAAAGAAAATTCGTGGATAGTCCGTGACATTGTTAGATAATAATAGTTGATATTTGCAGTAACAATAAAAGTTTTAATTTATTACGATTGATTGTTTGCATCCGTGCTTACCAAAGTGGACTAAAATCAATTGGTTTCAGTTCTTCAATAGTGAGCGGTAAATACAGTAAATACGTCATTATGTACACTCGTTCCTTCTCCCTCTTAGCACTGTTGCCTGCAGAGCGTATACCGGAGCCGTATCTAACATTATGTGAATAAGCTCCTAGCACTGAGGAAAGCACAGAAATCTAAAATTATTTCTTGAAACATTGGATTAATATTATTACCAAGGAAATCTTCATTTGTTATAGGTAAAAATTCTCCGTCCTGCAAATGCAATCGAAGGCAGGCGTAAAACAATTAATTTTATAATCTCTAAAAAAAAGAAATAAACTATAAATGGTATATTTTTTTATACTACGTCGGGAGGCATACAAGCACACGGCCTACCTGATGTAAAGCGGGTACCGTAGCCTAATATCACTCGCGCGATGCCTTCTCTGCTGCTTACACAGCAACTCCTTGGGAGCTTACTGGTGACCTCACTCACACGCAGGAACACAACAACCCTCTAGGGAGTCGTTAATTGCGGTTTTCTGTGACTGATTACAACTTGCGTTTGGAAAAAGAAGCGAAACTATTTATATATATTATTGTGCGAAAAGAAGGAAAACTGATATTTTAGTTGAAAGTAAAATTGAACTCTTTATATCTAAATGTGAAATATCATTGTCACAGTGCGTGTATCGCCTTGCAACACTGAAATGTGCAAAATAAAATTCGGCCAAGTGCGAGTTGGAATCGCGCACGGAATGTTCCGTCGAGATGTGCAAAATAATAACATTTGTAAAAAAACCTAGTTGTCCCTTTTTCTGCTTACTCCTGTCCTTTTCAGTCTCTGTCCTTACGAGAAAAAAGGATTTTTTCCTTTTATACAACGGTTGGCATACAAGTATACGGCCCACCTGATGTAAAGCGGTTACCGTACCGTGAACGCTTGCAATACATTAAGTATTAAAGCATTACTCGCATGATGCCAACACAACAACTCCTTAGGAGCTTACTGGTGACCTCACTCACACACAACACAATAACCTTCTAGGGAGTTCTTATTTACCTACGGTTTTCTGTGAGGTGGATCTACTTTCTCAGATGGGCTGCTTTGATGTGCTCTACCTCTCTTAAATACACCCAGACCAATACAAAACAGACCTGTTCATGTTTGTTCTGTGTGGGAATCGAACCCACGAAAGCTGGTGTAGTATTATTCTTCTAATTCTTCACTTGTCAAAATAGTAAACATGACAAGTGAAGAATACCAGTGGAGTTTGGATTGCCACGGGGAAGCATTATCTCTCCTACACTGTTCCTTGTCTACATGAACGACCTATGCCAACTTAAGTTTCATAGAGGTAGGGTCTTCACATTTGCTGATGACACAGCCCTCTTCTTCGGTGGTGATAATTGGGATGAAGCCAGCGCACGGTTACAAATAAACTTATTAACATTAAATACCAGCAAAACAAAATACGTAACATTGAAATTAAATAATTTTTAACGGAAGTATCGCGTGTTTTATTTATTTTGTTGAACCTGACGTTTCGAAAGCTTTGCAGCGTCCGTGGTTGCAGGAAGACTAAGGTGGTATTTGTCTTACATTAGTTATTCAATTATTACATCTACCGACATGGATGGATTAATTATATATGTTTCGATTCACACAACTCACAGTGTCCGAACATTTTTTAGTAGATCTTTGGGTTTGTGACTTGATTATTTTTAGGACTGGATCCCAAGTAGGTGGTACTTGCCAACCATCTTCTCTATTTAAATTGGGGTGTTTTCTTATTTCAATAGCCTCGTGCCACATTTTCGGCATGTAGCGATTATCCTTGGCGAGGATTTGTGGTTTATCGAACCGGATGTAATGGTTTGGCTGGTCCAGTGTATGTTTACATACTGCAGAGTTTTTATCGCGCCTATTATTCATGTCAGCAATGTGTTCTTTCACACGAGTACCTACGCTTCTCTTTGTTTGCCCTATGGATGATAAACCACATTCGCAGTCTAATTTGTATACTCCTGTATCTTGCAAGGGGATATTAGACTTGATAGGTCTTAGAAACTGACTGATCTTCTTATGGGGCTTGAAATAAGTTTTAATTGAAGCTCGCCGTAAGATTTTGCCAATTTTGTCTGTAACTCCCTTTAAGTATGGTAAGATCGCAGGTTGCCGTTTACGTAAAATAATAAAATACGTAACCTTTACACTCCCCTCGCTGCCACTGAACATCACAGCACATACTCGGGACTCTTCGTAAACAGGGTCAGGAACACTCTTGAAAGAACCAAAAATATTAAATACACATTGAATTAAACAATTTTTTAACGGAAGTATCGCGTATTTTATTTATTTTGTTGAACCTGACGTTTCGAACGCTTTGCAGCGTCCGTGGTCGCAGGAAGACTGTTTAATTCAATGTGTAACAATCGCGAAAACCTAAGACAATACTAATATTTAATACAAATACCTCTAACCTCATAAACAACCAGTTGAGAATGCGCAAGCTTGCATTGCCAGAGGAACACCTGGCTCGTCAGTTATATAACAATTCAATTTTTTTTTTAATTTGTTGGCCATTTTGACCATGTTCCTTAAGAGATTCGAACGGTGTTTCTGAACATTCCTATTCTACTTTTTTATGCTGAATCCGAATCTGAAGTCAAAATTCGAATATTCGAAAAAATAGCGACAGACAAACACACAGACAAACGCACAGACAAACATATAGATTTCATATAGGAACGTTGTTCCTGAAAATGCACTTATACACACCTACATACTATCATTAATATACACTCCACTCACCCACGCACACACACTCAAATACATATAACATAGAATTATGATTACTTCATAGCTGTAATATAACATAAATTAGGAATGTATCTAATCATTCTATGTACTCACTTAGTCATACAAGTACGAGTATTATAGTATGTTCGCGGGAGGGCCCGGTGACCTGTTATACAGGCTGTTCTGAACCCACATCAGGCACCAGTCTCTCACAAAAGAGAGAGGTTAGGTATTAGTATATCTACTAATACTCTTTCTAGACAACAAATGTATGTTCGACGAGCTCGGTGGCGCAGTGGTGAAACGCGCTGTTACGCTACTTTGACACCAACGTGGGTTCGATTCCCACACAGTACAAACATTTGTGCGCATGAACATGTCTGTTTGTATTGGTCTGGGGATTTTCTATGTATAATAAGTATGTATTTACAAAAAAAATGTATTTACGTATGTTTATCAGTTGTCTAGTTCCCATAACACAAGCTTCGCTCAGTTTGGGGCTCGGTGGCGCTGTGTAATTTGTCCGACAATATTTATATTTATACATATTAAGATACAAATGTATTGTATAGTACTTATTTTGTGAGAGAAAATAATAAACAATTTATTACATTATTTATTAAGTAACGTAACAACGCGTTTCAGTACTGCGCCACCGAGCTCGTCGTGATCGTTCTACGCCGCGTTTTCCGATTCGTGGTCGCCATTTGAGAAGCTTTCTGGCCCCAAAGTATGTGGCCCGCACATAGTTTGGGGTTTTCACTCTCTCTCTCTCTCAACTCTAGTTCTATGGATGTACTCGTTCCTGAATCTATATCACTGAGAAACTCTGAGCTCTCTCTCCATCACACGCTATGCAACTTTGAGCTTCCATATGGGGTCCATAGTTAGAGACCATGTCTCTGCGCCGTAAGTCATCTATGTAATCTGTGATCTTGGCCAGGAGTGAACCTGGCCAGCACACAATCTGTCTTAACGATTGCGTTTACTAGTATGAAAATACCATTGTGGTACGAATAAGGTAGGGCTGATTAGTTTCGGGCGATATGTATCTCCTGCAGGGTAGGCTGAGAAGTCTGAGCGCCATATGACTTAGTCTTTAGTCTTAGTCTCTTTTCACGCCTTCTGATAAAACACTATAAATTTGGACGCGATAAGAGAGTATTATATTTTTACAGATAACAAGTCAATAATTTTCTTTGCCCATTAATATGTTGTTGACTTTATCAATCAGTGATAGCCCAGTGGACAGGGAACCGGCCAAATGTCCAACTGGTCCGGTTCAAATTCTGGCATATACCGCTAAATTTGTGGTTTCGGATTTATTTATATAGTTCTAATTATCACTTGCTCGGTGGTGATAGAAAACAGTGACGAAACCCGCACGTTTAAGAAAATATTTTTGAAAAGACGTGTGATCTAACATAAGAAATGTCTGGTTTTTCCTCTCCCTCCCATCCTTCGGTTGTGGAAGAGGACAGACGCCATGTAAAAATCAGTATCTTCGCCAAATCATTAGGCTTAGTTAACGGACCCCGCCAATCATAATGGAAGAAGAAGATTCTTTTGACTTTATTATTTTTGATGTAAATTTGTTTAATCTGTGTTCGCGAACCGGCTAGCGCAAATCTGTCTTTGCTTTTGCACCCTGTACGAAATGTTTGAAACATTTTAAAGCAGATTATTATTAGTATAGAAATTCCATTAGAGCAATCCACTCGAGGCCAGGTGGAGCTGTTTAACTTCCGGTGTGATATATGTATAAGCAATGACCTTTAACATAAAAAAACACCTCCCCTTCCGTTGACAATGTCGAATAATAACTGAAATACTTAAAAGGAAAGTTGGAGGGGTCGTGGATTGGACTTCAATATAATCAGTATAAATTCATGTTTGAGTACGTCATCTGATAACAAATTGAATCATGATCGAATGAGTACGATATTATACTCGTTGGTATATATATTGTATATATGTATGTGTCGCAGGGAGATGACGATACCAGGGATTTTACGAAAGGATATCCCTAGGATACCGCAAAATCACGGTACATGTCGCAAACTCTTTTTTTTGCGTTTACTTTTTAAAAATGTATAGTGATATGACAAAATACTAAAATACTTTCAGTGACACGTTGTTCATTAAACAGAATTCAGTAAAAAAACATAAATTAAAAAATTCGCCGGCAAAAAAATTTAAGATATGTAACAAAAAGTACATAATCTTACTTAGTTATGTAGCATACATGAGTGTTTAAAATTTTAGATCACACATATGTTTGAAAGTATAGTAAATACCCATTATGCGTTGAATATCCCTACCGCAGCTAACAACAGAGCTGATGATCATGAAACTTTTAAACCAATTTTGATAAAACAAAACAAAACGAGGAACCAGCGCTAGAAAACCTGCTTCCTAATAAAAAAACCGCATTCAAATCGTTTCACCCGTTTAACACAGACAGACACACATAGCGGACAAACTTATAATCCATCTCTTTATTACGTCCTCCGAGGTTAGAAACCGGACATCATAAACTAAGATATGAGCCACGTTTCTGTCTCGCTTCCACGAGTGCCGGCGTGGGCCCGGGGAGCTCGCATGACTGTAATCAAATCGATTCTAATTGTATAATTATAAAAATATCGCAAGGAAAAAGAAAGAGAGATACCTATAAATCGTTATGGTCTGCAAATAACATGAAAAAATAATTAAGATCGTTGATAGCATCGAAAAGAGACTCGAATATTACTAAATATAATACGAGTATAATGAGTAGATTACTAAAAATTGACATTCTGACCTTCTGAATTACACTCATTTGTTGTAATCATGTTAAAGGAAAAGAATTTGATTTTGAATTCCTTTTTAAAGAAGATTACTATTTTGGTATCACATAGTGCCACGAATCAACTGTAAGTATATGGTATGGTGGTCGAAACAAAATACTATTTTATCAAAATTTTTACATTAGGCCATATTCAATTTTGTTTCCTTTTATATTGTTCAACACTTTCTCATTTTACTAGTTTCTGTTTAGTTAGAGAAGCGATATATCACTAAAAGTATGTTAGTTATTTGTCATATCACTAGATATTTTTAGTAAGAAGACATAAAAGAAAAGATTACTCGACGTCGTGATATCTCTAGGGATTTCGTGAATTCCCTGGAATCCCCATTCCCTTGCGACATATATATCGATAACAACGAGTAACAACATTGTTAGTTGTCGTGTGTAAGAAGGTTTTCGCAAACTTATCTCGCTTCTTTAAGATACATTCGCCCTTTTCATGCACGCTCGCCGGTTCTCAGGGTTCCTGATGTCACCTTCTGATAAAACACGACCAGTTTGGTCATGATATGTGAGTCTAGGTCTTCCTCGACTCCTACATCTCTTCATTTTCGCATTGTATATCTGCTTCGACATTCTTTCATCCTGCATTCTTTCTACATGTCCGAACCAACGGAGCATGCCTTTTCTTATCTTAACATCAACACACTCTTTCAGACCAACTCTCTTTCATACATTATCATTGCGAAGGCTGTCAGCAAAAGTCACGCCACAAGTTTTGAGCAATGCTTACATCGCATCCTTAGAGTCAAAGTCAGCATCGCCTGCATGTGGTACATTCTGTGAATAACCAGGCCCTGACAAAAGAGTAATCTAGAGGTTTTGGGAAGTAGATAGTTCGAAACAGCGAAATAACAACTTTCAGGAGGGACACTGTCTTTCAATGGACTGAGGTGACTTGTAATTGAGGAATTGCTGCGTAATCAGTGTGGGTGGCAACACGCGAGCCCTACTCCTCCTATTAATTGTAGGCGTAATTACTTTACATCAGGTGGGCCGTATGCTTATTTGGCCCCCGACATTGTATAAAAAATATATGTATTTGTTTATATCTTGTCGATGAAGGACAAACATCGTAAGGAAACCCGGGCGCCCAACAAGTATATTTTCAAAACGTGTGGCCTAATCTGAGAAAGGTCTGGTTTTCTCTCTGGATTGTTGAAGTAAAAAAAAACTGTATCTTCGCCTAATCCTTAGGCTTAGGTAGCGGACCCCGCCAATTCTAATGGATTAGGGAACGGGATAACGCCAAAGTTGTATAAAAACGAATACTATAGTGCGAAATTAGTTGACACAAGATTGGTGTTGATTTGGGGTATGTGCCTATTTGTAGCCATCGTGTCATAAAACCCAGGGAAAGTGGCCCTAACCGCCCACACATTAAACACCTCCCCTGATTTATACGTGCCTGTTCTTGGAAAGCTTTCACGTCATTTCGTGAACTGGAACAGTGCTCTAGTATTCCTTATATAGGTGACCTACACGGCTAAAGTTCTCAGTACAACTATCTATCTATAACTTCACGCCAAATCCCTTGCGGGGTAGGCTAAGAGGACCGAGCGCCACGTGACTCGATCCTTACATATCTCACTCGCTTCTTTAACATGCATTGCTTTTCTCATACACGCTCGCCGGTTTCTAGGGCTCCTGACATCACCTTCTGATAGAACACGACCAATTTGATCATGGTAGGTAAGTCTTGGCCTTACATTCTTCCACTTTTGCATTGTATATCTGCTTCGTCATTCTTTCATCTTGCATTCTTTCTACATGTCCGAACCAACGGAGCATGCCTCTTCAACCAACGGAGCATGCTTATTCCTCTTCTCAGTACAACTAAACGGAAGTAAACGGAGGGGTTCCTTTTCAAGTAGGCTCCTTATTTGCTTATCTTTTTTTATACGACTAAGGTGGCAAACAAGCATACGGCCTGCCTGATGGTAAGCAGTTGCCTTAGCCTATGGACATTTGCAACATCAGGGGTGTCACTTTTGCGTTGCCGACCCTAAAATCGGCTTATCGGTGACTTTTGGTATTATTTACTATTGCCAATGTAGCAATTATCGATTAATTGTAGTGGAGTGCATGGAAATTTGTTTTCCTTTCTAATTCTAATAGGGTTATCCCATTTTATGCTGTTGGAGTTCGCTACTTAAGCGTAAGAATTTGGCACTTTATTTCCCGAGGCGCTACTAGCAGTGCCATTGGAGATTTTTCTTTCTTGTCACTTTACTGATACTAAATCACCAATAAAATTGCATTTCTAGTGTGTATATCTAAGTTTTTTTACGGTAAAGCTCGTCAGTATCTACTAAACAACACAAAAAAGATAATCGGTTAACAAACAGAGAAAAAACATTTCAAAGCAGTATACTGTTTGTCTAATTTGATATATAACTAATATGTAGTATATACGCTACAAGGTACTGACGAATTTTAACATAAAAAATAATTGGAGCCATGCACACGGGAAATGCAATTTTACTCATCATGACTCTACCGGTACATGGGAAAGAAAAATGACGGCTGCGAGTTTCCTTACTATGTTTTTCCTTCATCAACGAGCAAGAGATATTTACAAATATCTTATATACTTAAATATCTTATTACGGAGCATGCCTCTTCAACCAACGGAGCATGCTTCTTCAACCAACGGAGCATGCTTCTTCCTCTTCTCAGTACAACTAAACGGAAGTAAACGGAGGGGTTCCTTTTCAAGTAGGTTCCTTATTTGCTTATCTTTTTTTTATACCACTAAGGTGGCAAACAAGCATACGGCCTGCCTGATGGTAAGCAGTTACCGTAGCCTATGGACATTTGCAACACCAGGGGTGTGACTCTTGCGTTGCCGGCCCTAAAATCGGTAATTAACATTAATTAATTTAATTAACATTAATTAACATTCATTGCTCTTTTCGTGCACCGGCTAGCGGTTTCTAGGGCTCCTGACATCACCTTCTGATAGGACACGACCAATTTGATCATGGTAGGTAAGTCTAAAATATATTTCTTATCAAAAACAATAGGCTACTTCAAAACGTCTGTACAATTTTTGTATCTTATGCCAGGTCTTCGCAGTGTAGGCAGAAAAAGGCGAGCGCCATAAGACTTACACACTTCGATCACTTCTTAACATTCATAGCACTTTTCACGCGCGCTTACCTGTATATATATATATATATATATATGAAGGAATTAGACAAGATTTTGCTTTTTCAGTTTATCTATGTGCTAGTAGGTGGATTTCTTAAAAAGACACCGAGTGCAGCTCACTCGCTTATGTACTTCAATTATAAGTGGTACATAGTTACTCGAATTAATCCGATAATCTTGGCGGTATAGTGTGTCATTCAAAGGCATTGTTGGCGCCATTTATGTTATTATTAGTCAGCGATAGGATATTATTATCATTGAATTTATACGAACAATATATTCTATCTATCTATAACTTCACGCCAAATCCCTTACGGGGTAGGCAGAGAGCCACGCCACGTGACTCGATCCTTACATACACTCACTTCTTTAACATTCATTGCTCTTTTCGTGCACGCTCGGCGGTTTCTAGGGCTCCTGACATCACCTTCTGATAGGACACGACCAACTTGATCATGGTAGGTAAGTCTAAAATATATTCCTTATCAAAAACAATAGGCTACTTCAAAACGTCTGATATTTTCTACTAAATACTCCGTGAGTTTTGTCGAGCTCGGTGGCGGTTTGGTCAGTAATGCTACTTTGAAATCAAGTCTCGTAGGTTCGATTCCTACACAAGATGAACATTTGTGTGCCTGAATATGTCTGTTTGCCTTGGACTGATTAATTTTAAGAGAGGTAGGGCGCACCAAAGCATCACGTCTGGAGAAGTACCTCGACCTCACAGAAAACCACAACCAAATAATAACTCCCTGAAGGGTTGTTGTGTTCCTGCGAGTGAGTGAAGTTACCATTGAGCTACCAAGGAGTTGCTGTGTAAGCTGCAGAGGAGACATCTCGCAAGCAATACTTAATTTATTGCAAACGATCATGTATGCCTCCTGATATTGTTTAAAAAAAAAGAATGAAAACGTGATCTGTGTTTAGCAGGGGTTCCGTCTCACAACATCGATTGTTTGAAAATACTCATACAATTCCATACACCTCTTTGTTTTGTAAACCGGACCTTTTACTACCTGAGTATTTGGTTTCAAGACTTTCGAGAATAACTTGACACCCGTGTGGTCGGTGGTATCCAACTGGCCATTATTTATTTAAACATGATGCGTGTGAACCTATGGAGGGTTTGTATCCTGGTGTGAGCATGTACCACTAAATTCGTCATTTTGGATGTATGTACATACGAGGGTCATTTGAAAAGTTCTTAGCCTAACATACTTAATGAAACCACACGATTTTGAGTTTATTTTTATTTTTCAACATACTCTCCTCAGAGCTCAAAACACTTTTTCCATCGCCCCGGTAAGGCTTCGATACCCGTTTTAAAAAAATCTTCGTCTAACTCCTCAAAATAAGCGTCCACGGCGGCTATGACCTCTTCATTTGTAAAAAAATGTTTACCACCTAAAAATTTTGTCAGCTTTGGGAACAGATAAAAGTCGGTCGGTGCTAAATCCGGTGAATATGGGGAATGGGTTAACAATTCGAAGCCACATTGATGGATTTCTGCCATGGATTGCACAGAGATGTGAACGCGCGTATTGTCCTGATGAAACAAGACTTTTCTTCTCAATAAACCTGGACGTTTTTCTTTGATTTCGCTCGCAACAGATTGCAATAGTAATCGGAGTTTATTGTTTCACCCTTTTTTAAATAATCCACGAGAATTACCCTTTGCATCCAAAAAAACGGATGCCATGACTTTGCCCGCCGATAAAACCACCTTTGCCTTCTTTGGGGTGGGCGATCCTGCTCTTTTCCATTGTTTCGACTGTTCTTTTGTCTCGGGTGTATTGTGGTGAACCCAGGTTTCATCCATGGTTATAAATCTTTCAACAAATTCTATTGAGTCAGCTTCATATAACTCTAAACAGTCGCGAGAAGTTGTGAGTCGGTTGCGTTTTTGTTCCACTGAAAGCAGTCGCGGTACCCACCACCCACCGTAGAGAATCCAAGTTCAGTAGTAAGTTAGCTATCTCCTCGACAGTCAATTTTCGATCAGATAAAATTAAATCACAGATTTTTTCTTTGTTTTGATCCGTGGAAGCAGTCGAAGGCCGGCCACTACGGGGCTCATCTTGAATGGTCTCACGACCACGTTTAAACTCTGCCACCAAGTTTTTAACAGTCGCATACGAAGGAGCAGAATCACCCAAAGTAGCAGACATGTCTTCATGTATAGCTTTTGGAGTTAAACCTTTCAAATTCAGGTATTTTATCACTGCACGATGTTCAATTTTATCCATTTTCAAAAATAGCTCTGACTTGACTTACGGTATCACGTGTAAACGAACAATGAGTTACTGTGAATAAACTAAACTGTGCATACTTGTTGCTAAATAATGTAACTACAAAATGAGGGTAGTTATTAAAAAGACCAATGACTTTAACCATGTTAGGCTAAGAACTTTTCAAATGACCCTCGTATCCGTAATTGGGTGGATCAACTATTCTTTGCAAAAAACATGTCCCTCCATCAATTAAAAATATTTAACTATGTAAAAACAATAGTTCCACTATCACACACACAAAATGGCGGAATGTCATCATCCTCAGGCATTAATTGCCACAATTAAGTCTGTTAGAGCCATCTATGTTTTTATCTATAGCTTTTAAGAACAGTTACCTACTTAGCGGACATCTGTTTGGGTATTAGTTTAGGGACACAATTTGTTTATTTTTTTCTAAGTAGCAAAATCATACTTAAAAATCTGGGAAGTATTTAAGGGCGTTTAGAAACCGTTGTAGAAAATAACATGAGTAGAAATGAATACACTTTTATATAAAATTTTAAAATTATTGCGTCAGGGAACTATTGAGGTAGATGTGGGGACAGGAATAATTTATATGGGGAGTGAGTCTTGTGACCTAAGTTACCATAAAAGCAATAAAAAATAATTAAAATTATATAATTGAACGCTCTTTAATATCAATTCTAAGTATTCTAAATTACTGTTTGGATATAAAATTACAGCGAACTATTGTTTTTACATAGTTAAATATTTTTAATTGATGGAGGCACATGTTTTTTGCAAAGAATAGTTGATCCACCCAATTATCACTTGCTGGGTGATGAAAGAAAACATCGGGAGGAAACCCGCACGTTCAAAAAAATATATTTCGAAAGACGTGTGACCTAACCCAAGAAGGATCTCGTTCCCCTGTGATTTGTGGAGGTGTGACGGCGGTCACTCCGTGTAGCAGGCCCCGCTACAGTTAACGGATTAAAAAACGGTATAACGCTTGGTAAAAGAAGAAGAAACACTCTCTACCATTCAACAGTGATGCATAGAATAAGATATAGCAGGTGCAGGCAATTTAATCTAAATGACTTTGTGTGTTTCCGCTACTTATTCATTCTCGGGAACTGGGGTCGGCCGGCATCCATTATCCTTGGTAGACGCATACCGTCGATACCACACGGCTGCTCTAGTTTTCTCTGGCTGTGGCTCTCATCTCTACTATTGCTAATCTAGAACAGGTATCTCTCTCCACAAGGCATCCTCGGGCGCTGTGGATGTTAGTCATTAGAATAGCATGCTACGAATTTGTAGTTGAAGCATATTATCGTAACGACAAATTTTCGACTCATTTGGCTTTCGCAAAATAACACCCGAATATTTCTTCTTGTTTTTATGTATAAAATTCGTTGTGTGTTCCCCATGGACTCCAAAACCACTGACTGGACCGATTTTGATGAAGTTTTCAGGCAATATTTAGATTTGCCCAACGGTGATCCTGTGAAGTTCGGTAGCGATCGGATCACCCGTGCGAAGGCGGGGCGGGGCGCCAGTTAACTATATAGTAGGTGTACAAGGAAACATTACCGAAGATTAAAACATCAATAAGCCGAGGAATCTTAAGAGGGCGTATAAAGCTAACTGGCGCCCTTATTTGTTTTTGAACACTGAATTTAAGAACAATTCCAAAAAAAACCATAGTAGAACCATATTTATGTTTTATTAGGGCGGCCCCTGCCGATACCTCCATTCCTCTTGCTCTATATAGTTCTTTTGTCGTGTCTCTTACCAATCTAATGGATTGCAATTCTATATCCTACTAATATTATAAATGCGAAAGTTTGTATGTATGGATGGATGTTTGTTGCTCTTTCACGCTTAAACCGCTGAACGGATTTGAATGAAATTTGGCACGTAGATAGATTATGATCTGGATTAACACATAGGCTACGTTATTTGACTCCACGCGGGCGGAGCCGCGGGCAGCAGCTAGTCGTATATAATTCCATGGTCGACGCGTGTTAATCCGCCCCTGGCGGTGCGCATTTCAGTGCATGTGTCCCAGTCACAGAAAAAATATGTTTTTGTTTTCTGTGAATCGAAAAATGCGTATATATGTATCTACGGACATTTATCTTCTTCTTCCTAGCGTTACCTTCTTTGCGTTATAAGTATAATTTATACATAAAGTCAATCTTGTGTTGTCGTAAGCTATAATTGTAATAATATATCCACGATCTAAAGATTACTGTCTGATTATGAATACGTTGTGTGGCTGAAGCAAAAGAGCAAAGTGTATTTACCTTAATTAGGGTTCCTTGCCAAGATGGAAATATGCACATTTATAGCACGACAAGAATTATGTAAATTAATTTATCGAACCCAGTGGCCCAGTGACTGGCCAAGTGATTAGCAACGGCAGCTTTGATACCAAGGGTTTCGATGTTTTATGTAACATATCGACATAAACCTTATCATTCTGACTGTAACGGACTGATGTATTGTGTGTGTGTACAAGTGTTCATGGGCTACGGTAACCGCTTGTATGCCTCCTCACGTTGTATAAAATAATTGAAATTAAACTATTTTTAACGGAAGTATCGCGTGTTTTATTTATTTTGTTGAAACCTGACGTTTCGAACGCTTTGCAGCGTCCGTGGTCGCAGGAAAGACTGAAACGTCAGGTTTCAACAAAATAAATAAAACACGCGATACTTCCGTTAAAAATAGTTTAATTTCAATGTGTAACAATCGCGAAAACCTAAGACAATACTATGTATAAAATAATATTTGAACCAGAGGGAGACTTTGTACGAAAGTCGTCTGCGTGGGTACCTCTATCTCACCTATTTCTAGCGCCAAGCAGCTATATTTATATAGCTGTGTTCCGGTTTGAAGGTGAGAATTGGCAGAGAAATTACTGGGTGCTGTGACGAGACAGCCTTAGGTCACAAGATTGGCAGCGCACGAGTAACCTCCCGTGGTGTTGCGAGCGTTAATAGGCAGCGGTGACCGCTTACCATCTAATGCGGGCCGCATGCTTGTTTGCCAATCCAGTTGTATAAAAAAAATAAACATCCGACTTTTCTAAGGTGACAAATTCTAATATAATAATTATAGTTGTCAAAAGGTTCCCAATAAGCAAACAAGGAACCCAGGAACGTCAGTCGACCTGCCTACCAAGTACTGCAGCATTGTCTCTCTTGCAAAAGAGAGACAATGCAGCAGTACCTGGTAAGTAGGTCGACTGACGTTCCTGGGCTAACTTCACCCTGTCTTTCCCTGAATAATGTTATGCCTGCCACTGAGTGTGATTACCAAAAAGCTCCTAAAGGGTTGCTGTTTTAGCAGATAGGTGGCAACGCGTAAAAGAAGCCTCTATTGTTAGCGTTCTCCACAATAGCAGTTTTATATTGGGCGGGTCAGATTCACATAAGATGTTTTATAAAAAAATTAATTCCAGATCCCATGCCTTTTCTATTCTGTCAACGTAGTGGTCGCGTCGTAGTGTATCTACATAAAGTGTGTTGTACCATTAAGTGTAATCTACATAGTGATAAGAGGAGTGTTTTCCATCAGCACACGTCCCCGTGTTGACGGTGAATCACATCGTCAACAACGGCGTTATTGGGTCATACACACTGCTATCTAGCTACCGAGGACGCTATCTAACATTTATACAAAATAATATTTGTTACTTACAACCACAAACAAAACCACTTGACGATGCGTGAAGACACCCGCACTCAAAAACGACGGGTTTTAGCACCTAAATATCTTTATTTTTTATACAACGTCATGAGGCATACACGCATAGATAACAGAAACAACGGGAGATGTGACATACTACGTGAGTTTACACCGGGACGGTTGTCGCCTAGTTTCACCCTACCATAAAACACTCACACACTTCTCACGTTGTTTCTGTTATCTATGCATACAAGCATACGGCATACCTGATGTAAAGCGGTTACCATAACCTAACGCTAGCAATATATTAAGAATCGCTCTCGCGATGCCATATCTGCTGCTAACACAGCTACTCCATAGGAGCTTACTGGTGACCTCACTCACACGCAGCAACACAACATGCCTCCAGAGAGTTGTAATTTGACTGCGGTTTTCTGTGAGGTGGAGGTATTTCCCCGGATGGGCTGGTTTGATGCGTTGAACCTGATTTTTTATGATGACCAGCTTCTTTCACTAGCTGCAGCCCGCGACTTCCTCCGGGCGTATCTCTGCTTCTAAGAGCTTCTAAATCTTCCTCAAGATTTGGGCTATCAAATGCAAAAAAAATCAAATGAGACTAGACTAGCTTTCAAACATACAAACTAACAAATATAATAAAGCAAAAGCGCTTTATTATATTAGTATAGATGTTACTCTATGAATGTTAAAGAGGCGAGTGAGGTGTGCAAGGACCGAGTCATGTGGCGCCCGGGTCTCTCTACTCACGCACAATTGATTCGGCGTGAAGTTATAGATAGATGTTATGCAATTCAATCATATTTTAGTGTATGAAGCAACAATATTAACGCACAGCCATAAAAATTCTATGTAAACACGCGTCATGTGAAACTTAATCTCTAAAACACGTGTAACACATAAATTGAAGATTAATCGCTTGCGATGTGGATTATTTCACTCGCTTCACGTTCGTCACTAAAAACATCATAATGAAACTACTAACGTCATTATGATTGCGTATCGCCTTTTTAAAATGCGTAACGCAATCTTAAAATACGCACTAAATTCAATCAATTTACAATGAAGTTAAAATTAGAAAGGCAATTTCATACGACAATAATGGTCTGCGTATGTTGATCACACCAGAGGTGGGAAAAGAGGAGGTAATAAATTCAGGCGTTATTTTGCGAAAGTCAAAACCTCACGTGAAGTCACTTGTAGCATGTTATTCTTACGATTAACGTCTACAGCGCCCGATGATGCCTCGTGGAGAGGCGGAACACGTGTCGCAGCGACGACCAGGCCAGTCGTGGCAGCGACGGTGGTGGGGGCATGTTTACTGTTCCAGATGGCGTACGACCGCAACAGCCGAGCCAGAGACTACCGGAGCAGCCATGGCAGCGTCGGCATGTTGCATCTACTAATGGTAGTAGGTGGGTGCCAGCCGGCGCTAGGCCGCATGAACTAATTGATGGCGGAAACACACAAAGCTGGTTAGATCATGCATGACTATTATGTAGTATCGAATGTATCTTTTAAACACATGTCGCTATCCGCAGGTGAAAGCGACATAAAAAATATTGTTGACAGATCAATTTAATCTAACTATAAGACGCCAAATCCGATGCGGGGTAGGCAGAGAGAACCGACCGCTACATAACTCGATCGTTAATCACCTCTTTCGCTTCTTTAACATTCATTGTTCTTCTCACGCACGCTCGCCGGTCTCTAAGGCTCCTGACATCACCTTCTGATAAAACACGATCAATTTGGTCATGGTATGAAAGTCTTGGCTTCCTCGGCTCCTATATCCTCTTACTTTTGCGTTATATATCTGTTCCGCAATTCTTTCCTCCTGCATTATTTCTACATGTCCGAACCAACAGAGTATGCCGTTGCGTTTATCAATATAATACGGTCGTTAAAGTTAAAGTTGAAATATTATGCGGTAAGGACAAAATTGTTTATGTATTCAAGGAAACTAGGTATATTTTTTAACTTCAACTTCATTTATTTGCCAAATGTAGGTAGATAGATGCCATAGATGATTGACATTGAGAAAAAATTTGCTCACCTCTACATTTTGCCTATTGGCGTGCAAATATAATTACATTTTTATTAATTACGAGTAGTTACCTATGTTACAAACTGAGTTATTTAACAGTTAACATCTCTCATTATTGTTTTTACTTTAATATGATTCCTAATTTAATTAATATTGCATGTCGTATGTCAGATAGGTATAGTTTAAAGTTTTACTACCGAATATTCTTGTCGCATAAATAATCATTTATAGAATAGTAACCTTTATGAATTAATATGTCATACAATTTATTTTTAAATTTAGTCAAGATCATTATTTTAATACAATTAGGCAATTTGTTATAAATAATTTGTGCCATGCAGCAGAAATTGTTTTGCATCAGTGTAGTTTTTACTAGTGGTATTTTTAGCTGCATATTGTAGGCTTTTCGTATTTGCGTGTTCCTATTCTTCGATACAAGGCTATAGGTATCTATATTTGTTTTTACGAATATATTTATTTCGTAGATGTAAAGCGATGCAAGGGTCAAGATTCTGAGACTTCTAAATATGGGTTGACAGCTATCTCTAGGTTTCAGGTTACACATTGCTCTAATACATCTCTTTTGGGCTTTAAACACTATTTCTCTATTTACTGAATTGCCCCAAAAAATTATAGCGTTACTTATTGTTGATGCTACATATCCATAATAAGCTGTAAGAATTGCTCCTCTGTTCACGTATTTTGATAATTTAAATAGTGCATAAGCAAATTTATTTAACTTAGCGCAAATTTCCTCCGTGTGATTTTTCCACGACAATTTGCTGTCTATTGAAACACCCATAAATTTTGTCATGTCAACTGATTCAATTTTTTTCTTTTGATAATCAATATTACTAATAGTTTGTATCGGTCTCCGTGTAAAGTTAATTTTTTTAGTCTTATCTAAATTTATAATTAAATTATTACATGTCAACCAATTTATAATATTATGGAGTATTTCATGAATGTCCAGGGTATATTGTTCATGTATCCTGCCGTCGTCACATTTAATGATCACGGTATAATCATCTGCGTACATGACCATTGGTTGTTTGAGGTACCTTGGTACTTACCAAGGCACCTCAAATTTGATGATGTACACTAAGAATAGCAGTGGACCCAGAATGCTTCCTTGTGGTTCTCCATATTTTATTATTTTGCTTTTGGATCTAACTGTAATTTCTTTAGCCGTTGTTGTGCATATTTGTTTTATTTCTACGCCTTGCTCCCTATTGTTTAGATACGATTTTAGCAAATCTAGAACATATCCACCTCGAATTCCATAGTTCTCAAGCTTTTTATTAATATACCGTGATCTACATAGTCAAATGCCTTGGTCATGCCCATAAATATCAACGTATATATAGGACACAAAATTTCGTCATTTTATTTGTAACAACAATGATGCAAAGTGTAAACGAGTTGCTATTAATATGTAAGTCATGGGATCGAATCTCTTTGGAGTCATTTAATTATTTGTTTAGTTTAATGACGACTCATTATTTATTTCTTTATTTTATGTGAATTGGATCGAATCTCTTTGGGGTTATTTAATTTTTTGGTTAGTTTAATGACGATTCATTTTTTTATTTCTTTACTTACATAAAAATTCTTTAACTCAAATAAAAATGTGAGTTAGATGTCAATGTTATATCTGAGTAAGTAAGGAAATGAAACTAAACAATCACAAATAACAGTTGTTTATTATATAAAACATGACAAATAAGTTTATATCAGAATTCATTTCAATTTAACAATAAACAATAATATGTGGATACTGTAAAGATTATCTATGTTAGTCTAATTTGTTTAAGTCAGATAAGGAGGTTAATTAATTGTGAGTAATTAGTGATAACTTTTATAGCAATAACATCACTATCACTTTATTAAAAAAAATCTAACTGTTCACTTATGTTTTGAATAGAGACTCACCCTACTTAAAAATATTGTTTTTTTCACATTTTGAAATATATAAGTAAGTTTAATAAAAAAAATATAAGTATTTAAAAGTAAATGAAATTGTGCGCATTGTGGACATCGAAACACTTTGAGATTGACTGTTAATTTATATTAAAGTAAGGTTATAAATTCTTGCTCATTTTTCGAAATATCATCCTTCGAATGATTTAATACAACACAAAATCTGCACACGGTTCGGCAAGGAATTATAATTATTATTCGAGGTCATAGATGGTTGTCGCAAAGGTTGTAATTTACAAATAGATTATAAAATTGGGAAAATTGTTTTTTTTTAATATTTACTCTTTCCATTATTAAAAAAAGGTAATAAGTATATCGAAACTAAAAAAATAATTTATTTATTTTTGACATGAGTGAAAATCGGGTTTAACATTCATAATGTTTAGACAGACATTTAAAATTGACCATACTTCAGTGGTGAAATATAAAATAACACACCTACAAAATCATGTGCTTTTCCGCAGTTTTCCCAAACTGGCCTCGTATGTCGACTGCTACTAAACTGCGTTCCATTTATAAAGTACGAAGCGTACTCCTCCTAAGTAATTTTTTTTATAAATCTTGAATAAAGTGCCCTGCTCCACTTACAGTTTTTGTTAAGATCTGTGTTTCGTATGTATGGGTATAAAATATCATACGGCACTTTTGACAGATAATGTCGGGTCACCAAAGTGTTTGAATTTTTTTTGTTTGAATCTCAATCAGCAACTATCAATTTTTATATTATTTTATGGCCTGTATGTTCAGTCTACGCATGTAAAGAAATGGAAGGTTGGAGCTGAGCATACTGGCATGTTTGTTTCTTGATATATTTTTTTCTGCATAATTGCATTTGCGAGCTGCCATATCTATATATGTTACAATATTTTTGTATTATGAAAATAATGACACCCCATGAAAGTCTGGTTAGTATATGAATTTAAAATTTCACGACCAACACAAACCAACACCGAATAATTAAAAAATAATGCATCTGGTGCAATTTTGCGCCAATGCCACTCAAATTCGCCAATTATTAAGCGAAATCAAGAAGTTGTCGCGGAAGTTGGTTACAATGCCTTTAAATTACATCACATATACACAGTAGTATCAGAATAGATAAACAACGCGAATGTAGAAGGATGTAGGTGCCGAGGAATGGCAACACTTACTTACCATGATCAAATTTGGCTGTATGGGCTAGATCCCTTTGCCTTTCCCCTCGGGGATAAAAAGAACCAATGATCAAATTGATTGTGTTTCATCAGAAGGTGATATCAGGAACCCTAGAAACATGAGAAGAGCTATAGCGAGGGAGGTGTGCGACCGATACATGTGCCGCTAGGTTTTCTCTGCCTACCCCGCATGGGTCTTGGCGTGAAGTTATAGATAGATACTAGTTAGGGTAAATAAAATAACTTACATGGATCACATATAATGAAACTCATCACAATATTTTTTTATTAACTCGATGAATCACGAATTGTGCAGTGGCAATGTAGAAAAGTTGCATTTAGTAATTTATTTCCCAATGAGTCAATAATTGAAAGACTTCGGATGATTCGCGGTAGGTATTGTCAATTTAATAAGAAACTGTTGAACCGAAACGGTAATAGGATTTACCCACGGTTTATTAGTAGTTTGGCAGAAATGGATGATTACGCGGTGGGCATTTGGGAAGAAAACTTTCCATTGCCCAATGAGTTCATTTTGATCAGGGGCAAAATTCTGAATTCTGTTTGTATATCTTGGATGCTCTTTCAGCAGGGATGGAAGGTGCACCGCAGATGTGGAAAGGCGAGTGAGTGCTGGGAATAGTGTGAATGGAGCGTTGGGAAAACTTCTTGGCAGTAAAAACCTGAACCAGAAGGCGCAGCTGTTTATACACAATGCAGTGCTGGTCCCAACGCTTACTTATGGAAACGAGAGCTGGGTATGGCAGAGAGAGCATGAAAGTAGGATAAACGCGGTTGAAATGCGAGCGTTGCGCAAAATTTGTGGTGTAACGCTTGTAGACCGTATTCGCAATGATGAGGTTAGAAGCATAGTTGGTCTGAAAGAGAGCGTCGGTGTTAAAATAAGAAGAGGCATGCTCCGTTGGTTCGGACATGTAGAAAGAATGCAAGATGAAAGAATGACGAAGCAGATATACAATGCAAAAGTGGAAGGATGTAGGAGCCGAGGAAGGCCAAGACTTCAATCAAATTGGTCGTGTTCTATCAGAAGGTGACTTCAGGAGCCCTAGAAACCGGCGAGCGTGCATGAAAAGAGCAATGAATGTTAAAGAAGCGAGTGAGGGTATGGGTATAAAATATCATACGGCACTTTTGACAGATAATGTCGGGTCACCAAAGTGTTTGAATTTTTTTTGTTTGAATCTTAATCAGCAACTATCAATTTTTATATTATTTTATGGCCTGTATGTTCAGTCTACGCATGTAAAGAAATGGAAGGTTGGAGCTGAGCATACTGGCATGTTTGTTTCTTGATATATTTTTTTCTGCATAATTGCATTTGCGAGCTGCCATATCTATATATGTTACAATATTTTTGTATTATGAAAATAATGACACCCCATGAAAGTCTGGTTAGTATATGAATTTAAAATTTCACGACCAACACAAACCAACACCGAATAATTAAAAAATAATGCATCTGGTGCAATTTTGCGCCAATGCCACTCAAATTCGCCAATTATTAAGCGAAATCAAGAAGTTGTCGCGGATGTTGGTTACAATGCCTTTAAATTACATCACATATACACAGTAGTAACAGAACAGATAAACAACGCGAATGTAGATGGATGTAGGTGCCGAGGAATGGCAACACTTACCATGATCAAATTTGGCTGTATGGGCTAGATCCCTTTGCCTTTCCCCTCGGGGATAAAAAGAACCAACGATCAAATTGATTGTGTTTCATCAGAAGGTGATGTGAGGAACCCTAGAAACATGAAAAGAGCTATAGCGAGGGAGGTGTGCAAGGACCGATACATGTGACGCTAGGTTTTCTCTGCCTACCCCGCATGGGTCTTGGCGTGAAGTTATAGATAGATACTAGTTAGGGTAAATAAAATAACTTACATGGATCACATATAATGAAACTCATCACAATATTTTTTTATTACCTCGATGACGAATTGTGCAGTGGCAATGTAGAAAAGTTGCATTTAGTAATTTATTTCCCAATGAGTCAATAATTGAAAGACTTCGGATGATTCGCGGTAGGTATTGTCAATTTAATAAGAAACTGTTGAACCGAAACGGTAATAGGATTTACCCACGGTTTATTAGTAGTTTGGCTGAAATAGATGATTACGCGGTGGGCATTAGGGAAGAAAACTTTCCATTGCCCAATGAGTTCATTTTGTTCAGGGGCAAAATTCTGAATTCTGTTTGTATATCTTGGATGCGCTTTCAGCAGGGATGGAAGGTATACCGCAGATGTGGAAAGGCGAGTGAGTGCTGGGAATAGTGTGAATGGAGCGTTGGGAAAACTTCTTGGCAGTAAAAACCTGAGCCAGAAGGCGCAGCTGTCTATACACAATGCAGTGCTGGTCCCAACGCTTACTTATGGAAGCGAGAGCTGGGTATGGCAGAGAGAGCATGAAAGTAGGATAAACGCGGGACGCGGGAAACCATGCATATCTGTTGTAATGTTTAAAATATCTAATGTAATAACCTTTTTGAATAATATATTTTATAAAACCTTTGTAGAGATATACACGACATTGTCTCTGTGAACCGAATGATGTTTGTCAAAAATATTTATTTGTAATTCAAAATTTTAAAATATATCATTTTAGTATCGGAAAACAGAAAACGAGTCAGTCTGGAGGAAGCTTTCGAGTAGTAGAGATTCAGTGCACTACGTCTGAGACCACCAGCCTCCTGCTGAGGGCTACGTGGTGAACCCTCGGGATATTACTACCTTTTCCAAACTCGATAATCTCCGGACATCTAACTAATCTAAAAATTATAATACCTGCAGCCTCTGTTGTGGACCACGGCGGCTGACGGAGTTTCCGCTGTGGTGTTGGTCCGTAAGGCGGTCCACCAACAACTTCTACATCTGGATCTGCGTGCTGGCTAGCACGCTAACCAGCTGTCTACAGTCGTCGGCCACTATAGCCGGCGGCCACTCAGTGCCACATTCCAGTGAACATAACAGTGATATTCCGGTTAGACAAAGATAACGCGAGTTCTTAAAGACCTTATTTAGCCGAACTTAGTGAACCTTTTTTTTATATTTTATATAAATAGCCCTAATAAATTTGTAACCCTTTTTGTACACTCTTTTCCTCAATAAGTAACATAACAATTTGGCGCCTAACAGACCTGACCTCGACCCTGACATTAGTTTTCTCTAAATTCTAAAACCCACTTCCTCAAGTGTCCTTGTTTCTCTCTTTCGGTTTCTTTTCGGTTTCATCTTTCATTAATCTTTCTTTCACAGTGTAGGTACTCAATCAGTAGTTAGTTACACACATACATACCTACATACAACTACTCAAACCAGTCAATAGCATCCAACTAGTATAAGTCTTTGACTGGACATTCTGGGATGTTGCTGTACAATATACAGTACTCCTCTTCGACACTCTTGTAGTCTTCCTAACCAGCAGAGTATCCTACTCGACTAGCCTGGGCGGGCGGACTCAAGAGACCTACTTTCTTTAAATTTCTCCACTATTGTACATCAACCACATATCAAGGGCTATTTTAATTTTTCTCTTAATAAATTCATATATATATTCTTTTCTCCGGCTACGTTTTAAGAACTCTGCGACTTCATATTTTTTTTTTAAATCTTTTAAATAATCATTTTCTTTTTTGAACCCATTATTAATTTCATAGAATACTAAATATACAGCTAAATTATATTAGTGACTTGATAATTCTTATATTTTATTTATTTATCTTATTTTGATATTCTTTAATAATGGCTGACCTTACGAACCTAGAAAAGCTGAACTTCAATATGAAGTACTAGTTCATGTGAAAGGACCTACTAACTCTGTACTTTAACTAAAAAATATTATTTTGAATATTTTCCCTTCAAACAAATTGCTGATTATTCTCTTAACTATATATATATTATTTCAATAACCTCATTTGTATATATTCATCTTTCACTTCGATTTATTTTGGCTGTGTGAATCGAAGCTTTCATTTTTTTTAAGGAGATAATCTCCTTCATTATTACTCTTCTTGCACTAAGAAGATGAATATATCATCTACACTATCCTTGTGTGGTCTTATGTGCCCTCTTGGTTGACCTTTCTCTGGTCACCAGGGTAATATAAGCTTTTACTTTGACCTTTCTTTGGTCAATGGGTATTATGAACCCTCTTGGTTGACCTTCCTCTGGTCACCAGGGTAATATAAGCCCTTACTTTGACCTTTCTTTGGTCATGGGGTTTAATAAACTCTTAATATTCTTTACTAGATCATAGATCCCCTCATTACTCATATATATATATTATCACTACACTTGTACACTCTCTCATTTCATTCTCATGGGTCTTGAGATGGAGCGGCTGATAACTCCAGTTAAAAAAAATAAGCCTACCTGTCATATTAAAATGGAGCGGATGACAACTCCACTTAAACAAGCCGAATTGTTACATTACTAGTATTACCATTGGAGTAGAGGACATTGAATGTGAACCCTACCCCTACTTTTGTATGCGAGAGGTATGATAGAGAAGCATGATAGAATTATGATAGGAATGGTAATTACTAATTACTATAAAACCTTTCAAAATTTTTGTAAAAATTTTTTTCTTGTGGGGGGGAATAATATGTAATGTTTAAAATATCTAATGTAATAACCTTTTTGAATAATATATTTTATAAAACCTTTGTAGAGATATACACGACATTGTCTCTGTGAACCGAATGATGTTTGTCAAAAATATTTATTTGTAATTCAAAATTTTAAAATATATCATTTTAGTATCGGAAAACAGAAAACGAGTCAGTCTGGAGGAAGCTTTCGAGTAGTAGAGATTCAGTGCACTACGTCTGAGACCACCAGCCTCCTGCTGAGGGCTACGTGGTGAACCCTCGGGATATTACTACCTTTTCCAAACTCGATAATCTCCGGACATCTAACTAATCTAAAAATTATAATACCTGCAGCCTCTGTTGTGGACCACGGCGGCTGACGGAGTTTCCGCTGTGGTGTTGGTCCGTAAGGCGGTCCACCAACAACTTCTACATCTGGATCTGCGTGCTGGCTAGCACGCTAACCAGCTGTCTACAGTCGTCGGCCACTATAGCCGGCGGCCACTCAGTGCCACATTCCAGTGAACATAACAGTGATATTCCGGTTAGACAAAGATAACGCGAGTTCTTAAAGACCTTATTTAGCCGAACTTAGTGAACCTTTTTTTTATATTTTATATAAATAGCCCTAATAAATTTGTAACCCTTTTTGTACACTCTTTTCCTCAATAAGTAACATAACACTGTTATGTATACAGCTTGTAAAGATATTTTTGCATGTAATGGCTCAAAACCTGCCTAGATTAGTTACTATTTTAAATTAGTCTTGGCTTGTAGCTTAAATTTATGTTGTTTGTAGCACAGCAATTTTTAACAGACTGCAACGGTTTTAAATGAGTATTTTACGCAATATTACGGCCAACCTATATATATATATATAATAAAAAAAAAACAATACATTATGTAAATACTATATATATATATATATATTAGTTGTTATTTTTAATTTTATTATTAGTTGTTACTTGTTTAGAGTAAGACGATATGTTGGCAACTCTATAGAGGGTTGTTAAGGTTTATTGAGGGTTGTAGAGTATCAGCCGGGCTGCCACGATTGTGGCGCGGCCGAGGACACTGCCCAGCACACTCTGGAGCAGTGTCCCATGTGGTCTCGGCAGCGCCACGATCTGGTGTCCGCGCTAGGAAGCGCGGACCTCTCGCTCCCGAGCGTGGTCCGCTCCATGCTCGGGAGTGACAGTGCCTGGCAGGCGATGGCCTCCTTCTGTGAGACGGTCATGTCCCAGAAGGAGGCCTCGGAGCGGGACAGGGAGGACGATCCCTTGGCTGTCCCGCTCCGGAGACGGCGGACGGGAGTGCGGCGTAGGCGCTACGCGCACTTACTGCCGCCTCCCTAATCTGTGGGATTAGGGGTCAGGATGGGAACCTGGCCCCATAATGGTCCCGCCGCCGGAGGGGCTGTCCCAATTTGCCGGGATGGCCCCTAGAGAGAAGAAGTCCGGCCCCTTTTGAGGGGCTGGCCAGTCGCAGTGGTGCCCTGTTGCTGACAGATCCGGGGCACCACACCAACGCGGCCGATGGCATTTCGCGGGGTCGTTTAGTGGGTATACCGTCGGACAGCCGACGGGGAGTCCCACACTACCACCGGAGGCCACCCAGGCACCGGTGGTGTGCGTAACGCAATTTTCCCCGCGTCACAAAAAAAAAAAAAAAGGGTTGTAGAGTATCTACATAGAATATGTTTTTAATTCTTCTTCTTAGCGTTATTCTGTTTCTACATCCATTATGATTGGTGGGGATCGCTGCCTAAGCCTAAGGATTCGGTGAAGACACTGATTTTTACATGGAGCAACTGCCGTCAGACCGTCACACCCAGGGGAAAAATATAAATACATAAATCTCGGATTCACGAGCTCGGTGGCGCAGTGGTGAAACGCGCTGTTACGCTACTTTGACACCAACGCTCGTGGGTTCGATTCCCACACGGTACAAACATTTGTGTGCGTGAACATGTCTGTTTGTATTGGTCTGGGTATTTTCTATGTATAATAAGTATGTATTTAAAAAAAAAAATACGTATGTTTATCAGTTGTCTAGTACCCATAACACAAGCTTCGCTTACTTTGGGGCTAGGTGGCGCTGTGTAATTTGTCCGACAACAATATTTAGTGGTACATGGTCACGCCAGGATGCGAACCGGGAACCAGTTGGTCAATAGGCCTGTTCTTTATCCACTGGGCTGTCACCAGTCTTGGAAAATGTTTTTAATTGATGCAGTTAAAACTGGACTCTACTATCAATACGGGAGACGGTACAGTCATTTTCAAAGTTTATGTCTGTCTGGGGTTTATGGTACACCCATCGTACGAAAATCATTGAAAGATTTTGACGAAAAATTACACGGCTTATATCCTCAGTATTTGGGGTATGTTTTATCTCTGAAATAATTAAGAGCTCTGTGAAAAACTTGAAAAACCAGTGACTATGTGGGCGAAGCCGTAACTTTTTTTATTTTCGTTTTTGCAAACAATATGACATGACAAATTTGAGAATAAAATCACATTACTAATAAATTATTATTCAAATATGTCTTTACATTACATTTCGCAATACATACTTTGTGGTATTAATTAAGGTGCTGGAGTTACGTATATTTCCGCATCCCGCAGTTATACCGTGACTATGGCGTCTGCAACGTCGCCGAAATATCGGGGAAATATAAAAACGTAGAGGAGGGAAGGTAAGTCCCGTACCTACAATAATAGTGTAAACAACCGTGAAAGTTTAAAATAATGTCTGGAAGAGATTGCGTAGCGGTAAGACCGCCTATTGTACTCGTACTATAGTTTCTAAGTATCTTTTGTTTACAATTTTAATTAGGTGCAATAAAGAATATTTGTATTGTATTGTAATAATATACTTTGTGGTAGTTACATTTAATTCTACTAATCAAAATACGCTTCCTTCTTTTTTACATTCACCAAGTTTGCTATTAGGTAGAATGGGTATACCACAGTTTTACAAGCCATTATCGTAAAACTGCGTGCGTGCAGTGCCGGTTTGGCTTTAGATTGAAACGTGACAGTGAACCGTCATCATTAACCTCCCTGCCTTCAGTTCATCTGGGGTCAGCGCAGTATAGGTTTTTGTATTTATTGTAAGATAAAAATAACACATAATGCTGTAAAAGTGCCTGATATAGATTAGGTACACAGTAGCAACGTCCGCAAATTGTTTGATTTTCCTGACTGCATATGCGGCAAAGTTGAACTTACTGGCAAGTTTATTGGCAGAAGTTCACTTCAAACACAAATTTGATACATTTGATTTTATGGGAGTTCAAATAAGATTTACATTACATGTAATTGTCTAGAACAAGCCATGTAGGCAGAGTGTTGCCAGTTAGTAAGACACTCTCATAAATAAAACAGTACGATGATTATGTCGTTATGTACGAGAGTGACTTACTAGCTGGCAACACTCTGCCTACTCATCATCATCATTATCATCAGGTTGGTAACCTCACTGCAGTCATTCGACACTGAACAATCGACAAAATACCACCAAATTAAGGGTAATATTGCTGAGAAAGAAAGGAAATAAGAGTGATATTGCTTGTTAACAAAACAAAAACATACTTTCTCTTTCAATTAGTAACTTTGCACTTAAGACGTTTGCCGTTTGTCGAGAAACAAACACAATTTATTGTTATTTATGCACTTTGTTCACAAATGCATTATATCGGGCGATCATTCATCGCTCTTCATAATCCACTTTCACAAATATATACTTTTTCATACGCACATGAAAGAGTTTGCAGTTGTGTAAATATTTTTATGTGTTTACTTTTTTCTCCGGAGCAACATATTTATTACGTACGAAGGAAAAAACCAAATGGAGCATAGACATACGATTATGCGTTGAAACGCAAATTGCTGCTATGGATCGAGGAGTGAAGTAGACGCTCAGCTTTATTTGACTAGTACACGGATCACGATTTTGACGAGCTCAGTGGCGCAGCGGTTAATAACGCGACTTTGTCACCGACGCTTGTGAGTTCGATTCCCACACAGGACAATCATTACTGAGCTGGTACTTGTCTGTTTGTTTTGGTCTGGCTGTTTTTAAAAGAGGTAGGGCGCATCAAAGCAGCCCATCTGGGGAAGTACCTCCACCTTACAGAAAACCGCACCCAAATAACAAGTTCCTGGAGGGTTGTTGTGTTCCTGCGTGTGGGCCCTCACCACACCAGTAAGCTCCTAAGGTGTTGCAGTGTTAGCAGAAAAGATGGCATCGCGGGAGTGATACTTAATGAAGTACACACGTTCATAGGCTACGGTAATACTTTACATAAGGTGGGCCGTATCCTTGTACGCCTGCCGATGTTGTATAAATATAACTTCGTGTCACTTTTCAGCTTGTTGGTTAGACATCCTCGCATTGGACCATAGACTCGAATCGGTGATACATTTAAGCGCTAAAACACTAAGTTTTGACGAGTAAAGGGCGCCTTGCCATGCAAACTTACCTACCCGATTATTCCTTAAGTAGTTTTATTATTTCAAGTTCTAAACTCTTAATTAACATGAAGTCTCGTCCTCGTCCAATAGAATCCCGTAACTCAGTTCCCCAGTGGAGTATTATATCATTTACGGTCGCTAAGTACAGCTAAGAGCAGATCACGCTTATCACTCGAAGTACGACTGTAACTCTTATTACGACCGGCATAAGAACGGTACAAAGGTCAAAGTGTAAAGCTTGAGCTGCACTTAGCTGTAGAAAAAATACAAAGACTAACACAGTTCAGTAGGCCAATTGTAAC
Source organism: Pyralis farinalis (assembly GCA_947507595.1). Lineage (NCBI taxonomy): Eukaryota > Metazoa > Arthropoda > Insecta > Lepidoptera > Pyralidae > Pyralis > Pyralis farinalis. The sequence continues at coordinate 7,258,161 of OX382258.1, read as the reverse complement.
CGCAACTGCACTGCTGCGCGGCGTGTGTCAAACTGCGCCTTCAGCGACAACAAGCGTTTTGACGTTTCAGCGATGCAGCTGCTTTCCTACAATACTCGACTCAAATAACAAGCGTCAACGTGCAGCTGCAGGGTTTTAGTAGAATTGGCCTACAGTACCTTATTCTGTCATAGTACAACGATACAAGTGATATAGATAGATTTTCTTTTCCACATACGTTTTAAGCTAAAAGGCCATAAGAACGAGAAAGTGGCAGCAATTCGGTATGGGATAAATAGCCTGTCATACAATAACCGAGCACGAGCGAGCGCGACGCGGTGCGACCGCTTTTTCAGGGACAGGTTGCTTAACACGAATGTTAAAAAAATCCCATCCCGGGTCGCAGCCGCTTCCCGTTTTTCCCGCCTCTGTGGATTTTGGCTTTTCAGTAGGTATATGATACTACTCTAAACGGGCAATTTTTATATAAATCTATATGTAGTTCTCAGAAACAGGTCTAACGATTTGGGTGAAATTTTGTGTTTTGACGAGCTTGGTGGCGCAGGGGTGAAACGCGTTCTTACCTTACTTTGACACCAACGCTCGTGGGCTCGATTCCCACACAGGACAAACATTTATGTGGATGAACATGTCTTTTTATCTTGGTCTGGATGTATTTAAGAGAGGTAGAGTGCATCAAAGCAGCCCATCTGGGGAAGTACCTCCACCTTACAGAAAACCGCACCCAAATAACAACACCCTGGAGGGTTGTTGTGTTCCTTTGTGTGAGTGAGGTCACCAGTAAACTCCTAAGGAGTTGCTGTGTTTGCAGCAGAGGTAATACTTAATGTATTGCAAGCGGTCATACGGTAACCGCTTTACAACAGGTTGTATAAAAAAAATGGGAATTTATCTATGTGACTGTATTTCTATATGGCTATTTTTTTATATATTTCAGCTGTGGTGTTCCCTGCTTTATTTTGCTTTCCAAAACAATCAGGTCAATCGCTAGCGTGACTCCGGCACATTGCTCTAAATTCCGCTGTACTGCCTATAATTTTGTACAATGTGGTTTCAGTTCTGTCTACAGTTACACGGGCGTCACTGATATGCTAATGTGCAAACAACAGACGGACGTGAGTAAACATGTTGTTCAAATATTGGGCAATAATTTGTTCTATCGAATTTCTAAATCTATTACATAATATCAATTGTCTAACAGATTTAGAAATTCGATTACACACGGATTGGACGGAAAAAATATTTTTTGTGCATTTTTGATCCGTGTTGAGTCATTCACACTGAAAAGCTAGGATCACTTTTACGTGCTTCCGGTTACAACCCCGAGTGTGGTTCATTTCTGACTTCACTTGCGTTTATGAGTATAATGTATTTATTTAATACTATATTGAGCACAATACAGTTGATTCAAAATGCGGATTTAGTGCTAATTGCATTCTCTACCACTCAACCATCGGGAGTGGAGAATAAACGTGATTGCGATATTAATAAAAATAAAATATGAATCGACCCTATAAAGAATATGTTCTTTATATGGTCACCTAACATAAATATAAGAACACATAAATAACTACGATGATACATATGTATTTTAAAACGTAAACGTTTTTACATGAAGTCAGAATAATTATTTTAATTTTTGATTACGAGTGTCAAAATATGCGCATAAAAGAGGCATAAACAGCTGTTGTCTGACAATATTTTTTGATTGCCTTGACTTAGAAGTTTGTTTTTTTCACTGCTCGAAGGGATTACAGATCTGAATATTTGATATTAATTTCAGCTTGAAGTTCCACCCATAGCTCCACCCATTGCTGAGAAAAAGGTCTTGATAAACAGACAGACAGAGGGACAACAAACCTATTAGGGTTCCGTTTTCCCTTTTAAGGTACGGAACCCTAAAATAAGCATTTCTATTCTATTTCCAATGCCTGTGTATGGATGGGATTACAAAATGCTTTTGACGAGTTCCGTGGTGCAGTGGCTGACAATGCTTGTCACCAGAGTTGTTTACACACAAGACAAACATTTGTGGCGATGAACATGTCTGTTTATCATGGTCTGGGTGTTTTAAGGGAGGTGGGGTTCATCAAAGGTGACCGTCTGGGGAAGTACCTTACATAAAAATGCACCCGCTGGGCTAATCTGTCTGGAAATTTGACTAGCTCGGTGGCTCAGTCGTGAATGACGCGACTTTGACACCAACGCTCGTGGGTTCTATTCCCACACAAGGCAACATTTGTGTACATGAACATGTCTGTTTGTCTTGGTCTGGGTATTTTAAGAGAGGTAGGGTGCATCACAGCAGCCCGTCTGGAGAAGTACCTCCACCTCACAGAAAATCGCAGTCTAATAACAATTCCCTGGAGGGTTATTTTGTTCCTGCGAGTGAGTGAGGTAATCAGTACGCTCCTCAAGCGTTGCTGTATTAGTAGAAGAAGAAGCATCGCGCGACATAATTGAGGATTTGTTGAGCAATCCTACTGCAATCGTTTATAGGCTACGATAACCACTTTACATCATGAGGCTCAACGCTGTATAAAAAAAGTCACGTTAATTTGCAGTGCGGGAGTATTGCACCGGAGACGAACTAGTCTTTACATATATAAAAATGAATGTAGGTATGTTCCGTATGTACTCGAAAACGGCTTGACCGATTTTTATGTTTATTTTTTTATACTACGTCGGGAGGTATACAAGCATACGACCCACCTGAAGTAAAGCGGGTACCGTAGCCTATTAACGCTTGCAATATATTAATTATCACTCGCGCGATGCCTTCTCTGCTGCTTACACAGCAACTCCTTGGGAGCTTACTGATGACCTCACTCACACGCAGGAACACAACAACCCTCCAGGGAGTTGTTATTTGGCTGCGGTTTTCTGTGAGGTGGAGGTACTTCCCCAGACGGGCTGCTTTGATGCACCCTACCTCTCTTAAAACATCCAGACCAAGACAAACAGACATGTTCATGCACACAAATGTTTGCCTTGTGTGGGAATCGAACCCACGAGCGTTGGAGTCAAAGTCGCGTCATTCACGACTGAGCCACCGAGCTCGTCAAATTTCCAGACAGATTAGCCCAGCGGGTGACCACCAAGCTTGATAGAGATCGGATTACCCGTGCAAAGTCGGGCGGGTCGCTAGTTACTTTTAACAAATATTTTTTTTTTATTCATCGTCACGAGGCATATAAGCATACGCCCCACGTGATGTAAAGTGGTTACCGTAGCCTATAAACGCTCGCGACTCCTCATTAAAAATACTGTCTGTAAAAGGGCTTATTATAGAATTGATGAATATGTAACTGGCAAAGATGTCTGGAAATAATTCAGCACAGACTATCTGTCCTTAATAATCTTTAATTTTACCATTTGATATCATTATTATACAGCATGCTTAACGTGACCATTTCTTTTTTTTTGTCAGAGCGGGACACTTGCGAAATTTTAATAATAAAAACCCTCGGGCCTGACTCGGGTCATGTGTTTCTTCGGTTTCTTCTTCTCTTCTCACAGCGCCGCCCGCGGTGCCGCCCTCGATTTTCAATCCTTCCTTCATTTTTAGCAATGAATGCAGAGGGATACGACGTCTAAATAAATTATTATTGATTTGTCTGTTTCTAAAAGCGGGACATTTTTGCTCTGGCTGGGGACAACGGGACATACAGCCTGAAAGCGGGACTGTCCCGCCCAAAGCGGGACGTATGGTCACGTTAACTGCATGCTTGTGTGATTTTCTTTTGTAATATCTAATTGACAATTTTAAAAGAGACCTATATAGGCAAGTTTCTTTCGGCATTTCTTCTTCGCCAACGGTCATTTCCGAAATGCTAGTACCTAGATTAAAAATAGTAAAATAAGAGTACCTACTGATTAAGATACAATAAGATTATATTTCAAAAAATGTAAGACGTGTCTAAGTGCCCGTGAGTGCCCAATGGCAAATAAAGTTTTTTTATCTTTTTTAGGAGCTTAGTAAGTGACCTCACTCGCTCGCAGGAACACAACAACCCTCCAGGGAGTTGTTATTTGGAAGCAATTTTTTTGTGAGGTGGAGCAACTACCTCAGACGGGCTACTCTGATGCGCCCTACCTCTCTTCAAAATATCCAGGCCAATCAAACAGGCATGTTCATGCACACAAATGTTCGTCATATGTGGGAATCGAACCCACGGACTTTGGTCAAAGTAGCGTTACAAACCACTGCGCCACTGAGCTCGTCACTGTTTGCATTGTTTTCTAAAACTGTTGCAGGTGTAGAAAATAAGCCAAGCAGTGAGAAACAAATCGCTTGCCTCTCGTGTGACTTTTCATCGCGTTTATCGAGAAAATACAAAATATAATGATGAAAAATAAATAAACTGTAACGCATTGAAATTAGAAATGCTAATACACAGCGTTCTGATTGCAATTAGGAGTATTGTTACCAAGGAAATAGAATATTTTTAAGGCGACGCTACTATTTTAGAGCGAGAAATTGTATTTAAATCCTGATTGCAACGAGGGGAAAATAGCTCGACCCGCGTAAAAAAAAATTGAGGCCATTCTCTAAGTTTCAACATCTAATATTGAATTTTTTTTTTTGGTTCTTTTTATCCCCGAGGGGAAAGACAAAGGGATCTAGCCCATACAGCCAAGTCATCTTTAGAACCATTTGAAAATCTCAATTTTATGTTCCAGCTTCAGGAACTATGCTCAAAAAATACTTGGGAAGGGTACTTTGACCCAATCAACCCAGTTTAAATATCACCCGTAAAACGATAGGAATTTTACAAGGTTTTCTTGATGAACTTATTCACGTCTTCGATAAAGTACATAAACGTGTTATATTTGAGTTTTTTCATTATTGTATAATTGCACTAGCACTTATGTTACAAAACACTATCGAAATTGTCACATAAAACTAATTTTACACTGAATTGTAAAAATTTCAAGTATAAGAACAATGTCACTCGTCAAAAGCGCGGGAAGAAGTTTCTAATATTTAATCTATACATATAAAATTCAAAGTCCTGACTGACTGATAGCACAGCCTACACCGCTGATACCACAGACAGGAAATTAGAAGGGTGTGTGAAGTGTCGGTATCTAGTAAGAAAGGGTTTTTCGAAATTCCACGAATTCCAGTGAAGAGGGCCCTTGAGTTTGAGAAGAGATTTTGCGTCCCTTTGCATGTTCTACCGGTTGTATAATGGATTGTGTTCTTAGGAGTTGTTCGACATTATGCCAACGGCCTCGGTTAACAATCGCACAGCTCGCCGACGGCTGGGGGTTCATCCTTATACACTGGAACCGCAATGGTCGCGCACTGTGCGGTTCATAAGAATTTTCTACCGAGAACTATTAAGTTGTGGAATGAGCTCCCTGCTGAGGTTTTCCCAAGGGACTACAGTATGGGGTTCTTCAAGAAAGGCGTGAAGGTTCTTACAGGGTCGGCAACGCAAGAGTGGCATTCCTGGTGTTGCAAATGTCCATAGGCTACGGTAACTGCTTACAATACGTATAAAAAAGGGGTGTAAAATTTGGTTTGAAAATTGTATTCCCAGCTAACATAAAACACGTATTTTTCGAAAATTAGCCCCTAAGGGGTAAGTATGGTGTAAACCTCTACACCATGCAAACTCAACCAAAACCCATTTATATTGTTGTTGATAAGGAGATACAAAGAAATACTGCATTAGGTTATAGTATTTCATGGTCTTCAAGTCGTCGTAAGTCGTAGGATGATGTAAGCCACGCGGTCGAAGCCGCGGGTAGAAGCTAGTAGGTAGTGTTGTATAAAATACATTCATTTTATTTCAATGGTACAATTTAATTTTTTTACTGTCATCCCAAATTTTTGGCTACACACGGATTTCGGTTAATCTACTTATTTCTATATATATCGAGATCTCTCAACCATATACGAAGATGTTATAATGCTGTCCGAAAGACACTGACTAAGATTTACGACTGTCCGCAACGGCCGGAACCGACGGCTGAACTCGAGATAAATAAATCCATCCATAGACAGACTGAGTTCGATGTAGCTTAACCTGTGTGTTCGATTAGAGGTAAAATATACTCCTAATCTAAAAACATCAACTCAAACGTAAAACGGTTTGGGGAAAATTGTGCGTAAAAAATGTCTTACGCAACCACTACAACAGACATGCGCCTCCAAAAATGGCATATAACGACACAGACCTTGAAATGTATGCATAACAACAAACATTGTGTTTCCATTTTTGAAGCAAATACAAAGCAAAGTTTACACTTTATTAAAGTAAATGCACGTGATTTTATTTAGTGATAATATTAAAAATGCAAACTCACAAGTTATTTACTGAAGTTTTACTAGATAACATTAAAGTGTGGACAATGAGATATGAAAACCGGGCAAGCGCGAATTGAACTCGCATACAAAGGTTTACTGCGTAGAAAAAACGCCGATGAAACACGTTTCTTATATATATATATATATATATATATATATATATATATATATATATATATATATATATGTATGAGTTCATAGAGGACATACAGACAAACATTCATTTATATATATATATATATATATATATATATATATATATATATAATGAATGTTTGTCTGTATGTCCTCTATGAACTCAAAAACGGCTGGGCAGATTTTGATGAAATTTTCAGTGAATCTTGAGGTTAGCCCAGCAGATGATCCTGAGAAGTTTGGTAACGATTGGATCAACCGTGCGAAGCTGGGTCGAGTAGCTAGTTATATATATATATATATTATATATATAGCGGTCATAAATTCAGCGAAAAAGGACGGACGGACAGGTGACAGACAGCGGAGCTTTAGTAACAGCGGTTTTACTAGAGCTTTTTAATGAATAAATGCAGAGCAAATCTTAACACATCATAAAAATTAGGCGGCACATCGCCAAACTTAACACGATTTCGTAGGAGATTTTGAGAGTGTCGCTATATATAGAACACACTCTCTAGTTTTTCCTCTTCTTCTTATTTAGGAGTCGGAGTTTTCTCTAGTAATGTCCACTCCGCCAGCCTTTTGACTACTACATAAGACACGATATTTACTTTTTCCTTCGCTTGGTACATAAAACTTTACCTCGGTCTTGCTCTGTCTCTACTTCCTTCCACTTTTCACTCAAAAATCTGTCAAAGACATATCACACGAAAAAGGATTTGTAAAAATGTTCAATTTGTCAGAGAAGGAAATCGCAAAATCTATTTAAATATATCTATTTATTTATATAAAATTATGATGATGAAATTAAAAAATAATTACTTGTATTTTTTTTATTAACAAACTTACATTTTTTTTTTATTCCTCTACAGTTTCTTTACAAGTTGGAAAATAATCTGAATTAAACTCGCACTGGGTACTTACAGTACAAAAGGCATTATATGGAAAAACGGTTTACCAGCTAACAGGAAAAGTCCAAACTAATTTAAATAAAAATTTTACAGTATTAGTGTGACTGACCTATGAATCACCCGTATCTTCATATTAAGGTTTACCTACTTGAATACTGATGATTCAAGTATAGAATAATGAATTCGGGGATATATAAATCATTGGACTGAAATACATTTTGATTCGACACTATCAATTGAGCCGGTATACACTGGTTGATACAGAGACGATAGTCAATTTGCCGTCGTTAAAAATCAGGCAAGTGTGATTGAAGTCTAGTTCTATTAGAGTTTCGTAAAGTCACATTCTGTGTTAAGTAAAAAGTTACAGTAAGTGAACTGAAAAAACGGAAACAAGATCTAGGATACAAAACAAATTCAAAATAAATTGAAAACAAAAATAAACCAATTACTATTTGTTTATGGTAAAAACCTGCAAAAAGCCTGCTACTAAATTAATAAATTTTGTAAAATTATCTTAGAATCAGTTTTAGGTACACGTTCTATTGACCTAAAAACTCACATCACATATTTTGTAGTGAAAACTTCTTTAGGCACGTTGGGCACTTTTGTGATTGGGAAAAACACTGAACTTGCGTGACCGTCACGCAGAGATACATATACGTAGGTGTTGTGTGTGTGTGTGTGTGTATAGTATTTTTCACCATCAGGTTTATATAGATACCATTTACTTATATAAATATATTAATGGAACGACAAAATTTACGAAAAATTATTATACATATTGTAATCCAGAAAAAAAATCTAATTCTGCGCTCTATTGTTTGCTGCTCTTAAGCACAGGCTGTAGGTATACAATGTATGTACATAGCATGGTGTATATAGGCATTATATGCACCCTTCACTCGCTAGTGTTCTCTACACACGAAGTATATAATTTTTTATAGCATTTTTAAGTATTTAAAAGTATATTTTAAGTATTCATGTATTTTAAAAGTATTCACTTCTGACGTGCAGTCCTACGACTGACAGTCTTGTTATTGTACCACTAAATAAACAAAACATAACAAACAGTGCATCAGCAAAGTACATCTGTAACAGATTTTATTCACGCGTTACGTCTCCTTGACATTTTTTTTTATATTAGAGGGGGGGGGGGGGCAAACGAACGTGTGGGTCACCTGATGGTAAATGGTCACCACCGCCCATAGACATCAGCAACACCAAAGGGTCACTGATCCGTTGCCAGCCTTTTTAGGGAAACATGGGCTCTTTTCTTGAAAGCACCCATATCGTATTTGTTCGGGAATACCGCTGACGGTTATTTATTTCACAATTTCACCGTATGTAGAATATGTCTCAAAAGCGTACTGTAGTGAATTGGTTCTCATCAAGATGGTGAGGGTGAAATTTAAGTTTGTGGCGAGTGGTACGATAGTGGAGCTGAGCGGCTGGTATTAAGTTGTACAGCTCCTCCGAACACTCCCCATGATGCAATTTGTACAGTACACAAAGAGAAGCAACGTCTCTTCGTGTACAAAGCGAGTCCAACCGAGTGGAGATCACTGGGCCGCTGACGATTCGAACTGCTCTACGTTCATCAAAGCAACAGCATTCCCATTTTATTTTTCGCAACTGTAAAAAAGCTTTACGTCTAGGTTCCGTATCACCGTATAAAAAACACCGCAAAGACCTCATAACAAACATTAGTAAAAGCGGAACCCCTTTTTATATGTATCACTCGCACGATCACTATCTCTGCTGCTAACATTGCAACTCCTTTGGAATTTACTAGTGACCGCACTGACACGCAGGAACACAACAACCCTCCATGGAGTTGTTATTTGGCTGCGATTTTCTGTGAGGTGGGGGTACTTCCCCAGACGAGCAGCTTTGGTGCGCCCTACCTCTCTTAAAAATACCCAGACCAAGACTCATGCCCACAAATTTTTGTCCTGTGTGCGAATCGAACCCACGAGCGTTGGTGTCTAAGTAACGTAACAGCTTGTTTCGCCTCTGCGCTATCGAGCTCATCAAATTATAAGTAAGTAAAATGTTTATCAGTGTAACCCCTTTTTTGTATTTTATTATTATGTTACAGCGACAATAATACATTCTGTGAAAATTTTAATTCTCTACCTATTACAGTTTAAAAGGTTATTACAGTTAGTACAGTATTACAGTTTAAACAGCCCTGTGACAGACGGACACATAGCGAAGACATAGTACTAGGTTTCCGTTAGTCGCCTTTCACAGATCACGGAACGGAACCCTAAAAATGGTTGAGAGGCATTCCTAATATTAGGAATTAATGGCCAATCGTGTCTCGTTGACGTTTCGTAACTATAAAGGCAAACTGAAGTCAAATATATTATCATTGCCATCGGTTTCATCATCTGAATGTGAAAACTGCTCTACATTTGCACAAACCCTTATTATCATCACTTCAACTCTTACTCATCCCACTGCAGGGATACGGGTGTCCTTTCAACCGAAGGGGTTTAGAGCATACACTACCACGTCGCTCAAATGCTAATTGGCGGAGGCCAGTGTTTTCAAGCCACCCGAGGGCCACTGACTTAGCTTAACGACTGTCATCTATCGACAACAGCGGGGATCGACGGCTTAACGTGCCCTTCGAACAACGGAGAAACTCGAGATAGATGCACCCATCCATAGACAGGCTGCGGTGGACGTTGCTTAAACTCTACTCCTGTTTATTTCAGGGTATTATGATTCAGGTCGAAACCGATGCTGCAGCACCGTTATAATCGTTAATTCTCCGATGATGAGCAGTTACCATTGTCGATGGACGTTTTTCCACCAGGTATGTCATTCATGCGTTACCGACTCTATAAAAACCTCAACACGTCCTTTTTGAAGAACCTTATAATTAAGAGCAGCGCTAACCTTGTGGATAAAGATCTACCTCTCCAACCAAGATATTAACCGATCGGTCGTAGTTCGAATCCGGTGTAGGCATGTACCAATAAATTAGTATTGCTGTTTTCGATTTTATGTATGTAGCTTATATTACCCGGGATAACGTAACAATTGTAACGATATCTTATATCTACATCTGAATTGAAAGTCGGTACATACATGAACGTTGAAAACATTACACTCTCTTTTGTGGCAGTCGGGTGAAAAGGTGATTTTATTCATTAATGTAAACACTTTTTCTACGATCGGTGCCGGTATTGATCTAGCGTTTTGTGTGAAGGCGTTAAATTTTTTACAAGAATTTGAAGGTGTATTAATAAGAATTTGTAGTAAAATTCTAATTATAGATAAAACATTTTTTTTACACAACGTCAGACGCTGTACGTACATACGACGCACCTATTAAAACGATAATCTTTGCTACTAACTAATACAGCAACTACTTAGGAGCTTATCGGTGACACTCGCCCCTCGCTCACTATTTCTTCTCACTCACTATTCTTTCTAAGAAATATCGTTTTTTCCTTTTTACTCTACCAGAATTTTGGAAAGGAACTTTGACAAAAAGAAATGCCGAAAGAATTGCCTTTGAAGAAAGACCTATATTAGTATTTACTAATATAGGTTTTTCTTCAAATCTTCGATTAGTTATTATAATAAATTTATGTGCAATAATTTTGATTTTAGGAGATAAAAAAGAAGTTAAAGATATTTAGTGCCCGTGCTCATCACTTCTAGACATCTTTGTAAGATATTCCTCAATTGTATTAAAAGTAGTTTTACAAAGAGTATTTTAGATGTGCTTTTTGATGACATTGACAGAAAAGGACAGAATCGTTTTAGACAAGTTTAGCGTAGAATCGAATAGGTATACTTTACAACCAAAGGCAAAAGCAAGCCGATACACCTGCACAGGCAACTTATTCCTGCTTCTAAGATTTTCACAGAATTTTTGACTGACACTAAATTCGTGATATCGGATTTACGTACATATTTGTAATTATCACTTTCTCGACGGTGACGGAAAACTTTGTGAGGAAATCAGCATGCACGAGAAATTATATTTTGAAAGATTAGTTGCTCGGCGGTGATGGAAAACGTAGTGAAATTCACACGTCCAAAAAAGTGTGACCTAACCTAAGAAAGGTCTGGTTCTCCCCGTGGGTTTGTTGAGGTACGTGCGTAGTTTAGCTTAGCCAATATTCCTAATGGATTAGGAAACAGGATAGCGCTAGGAGACGTTATGTTTTTATAATTATATTGAGGGGTAACACTGAGTTCTTTGCGTAATTCCCTAGACGCCAAAAAACTCACAAGTCTTTTGTTTATTAAGTGAATTGAATCATCCTTTTTTTTGGCTTGACCTTCCTAAAATGCATGCTAATAGGTCCTACTATTTCGTTAATAAGACACATTATGAAATAATGCATCCATTTTAATAATGTGTAGGTGTCTGTTACAAAAACAAAAACCTTGCTTAATTAGCGAAGTTTAATACCAAGTCGCATTCGGAACGGTTCAGTGACCTTGGCACAAATGCAATCACGATTTTCAGACAAACCGAGGTAAACTTTATTTGACCAAGAAATAAATAACTCCCAAATGGACGTGAAAATTGAAAAACATGCGCATTTATGCAGACTACACGTCACAGACAGCTTCAGACTTGTTTATATTACAGAAATACTTACATACTAATATCCTACTAATATTATAAATGCGAAAGTTTGTATGTATGGATGGATGTTTGTTGCTCTTTCACGCTTAAACGGCTGAACGGATTTGAATGAAATTTGGCACGTAGATAGATTATAATCTGGATTAACACATAGGCTACGTTATTTGACTCCACGCGGGCGGAGCCGCGGGCAGCAGCTAGTATCGAATATAAAGACCAGGTACTTTTTGTTATCGCTGAACATCTCTGGTCTGAGATAAATGATGTTTTGATAAAGTTTTACATATCGTGGGGAGGCGTACAATTATAAGGCCTACCTCATGTTAAACGGTTTCCGTAGCCTCGTCTGCAACACATAAAGTATCGCTTGCTGCGTGTTGTCACCTCTGCTCCTAACATTAGACGGTGAGCCACGGAAATATGGGCAGTTTTGCCAGAAAGCTGAGAAGATAATACCTACACACATGTAGGACATTTTTTTATACCACCAAGGTGGAAAACAAGCATACGGCCTGCCTGATGGTAAACAGTCACCGTAGCCTATGGACATTTGCAACACCAGGGGTGTCACTCATACGTTGCCGACCCTCTAAAAAATATGCAAGATTATCAAAGTTTACTTCAAATTTTGATCACTTATGCTCAGTTAAAGTTTTATTTTATACCTCATCGGGAGGTATACAACCATACGGTCCACCTGATGTAAAGCGGTTACCGTAGCCCATGAACGCGATGCCACCTCTGTTTACCACAAGCACTCTTTGGGAGCTTACTGGCAACCTCACTCACTCGTAGGAACATAAATACCCTCTAGTTGTTGTTAATTGGTTGTGGTGTGCTGTGAGATAGAGGTATTTCCGATCAGATCACCCGCGTGAAGCCGGGGCTGGTAGCTAGTAACAAATGAATATAACAAAAAAAACATTTTTCAATGATGTAGGTACACCAATAATTTGTTGATTTGAGAGGTGTGTCTTGCAACAACAACAACTTTAAACCAAACATTGGGAGAGTGATGTAGTCAAATCGATATACGTGTAGACAGAGCGCACGAAATCCAATTTAGAAGGCCCACCCCACAACGAATTCTTGATTGAAATCGATCGTTCTAAATGCTGCAGGACGCAATACCTCCCCGGTATTACAGCATCTATGAAATGCTATTCCGTGATGTACTTCAATATTTAGGATCCTTTCACATTTATGTTATCAATTACATACCTTAGAAGGCATGAAAATGGGCGAGAAATGATAAGATGGTAAAAAAACATTGGTTAATAGTTAATAGATTCAGGCGTTATTTTGCGTAAGTCGAATTTACATGCAATTTGTTCTAACCTGCTTTGTGTGCTCCCGCCACTAATTAGTTGCTGTACACTGCTGTGCACTGTAGGTGCTGTGGCTGCTCCGGTAGTCTTTCAAATAAAATCAAATCATTTATTTGTAGAAGTAGGTACATACTATAGGTGTTATAATCAATAAAATAGCTCAGACCACTTCTTGCCCTACAAACAAAGCATACAAATATTAATAATTATAACATGCACATTCTATAATGTAATTTAACTTTGCCTCGGTAACTGCGCCGTCCGCCATCTGGAACAGAAACTGCATGCAATCGCCGCCGTTGCCGCCATGTCTGTCCTGGTCGTCGCAGCGACGCGTGTTTCGCCTCTCCACGAGACATCCTCGGGCGTTGTAGATGTTAGTTAGATTTAGGCCCGTCGGCGCTGGTTCGCATGAACTAATTGGTGACCTGAAGCACTCAAAGCAGCTTAGATCCAATTACATGTACATTTGTTAAAACTTTATCGACCTCAAAATAAGGATAGAAAATTTGGATTTAAGAGCTTTTTATGGAAATCCTTTAAGATGGAAAGCAAGTATACGGCCTTCCTGATGGTAAGCAATCACCAAAAACTTGCAAAACATTATGGCGTCACTCGTGCGTTGACGGTACTATGAAAATAATCTTTTTAGAAGAACTTCACGCTGTAATCCCAAGAGTAAACCTCGGCAAGAAGTTCATACTACAACTTTATAGTTTCCGACAGAAAATGGCTCCGAAACTTACCACTTATCACATAAGAAATAGAAAATCAATTGCGAAACTAGAAAACCCTCTGGGTACATTATTTTTTAACTGGCGAAATATTATTTTTGAAAATTATGTAAATTACGTTAGATTTTATGGTTACACAACAACTACAACGAATTGAATAATCTCGTCTGGGGCAATGATCCCACCTCACAGAAAACCGCAGCCAAAAAACAACTCCCTAGAGGGTTGCTGTGTTTCTGCGTATGAATGAGACCACCAGTAAGCTCCTAAGGAGTTACTGTGTTACCAGCAGATGTGGCATCGCGCGAGTGATACTTAATGAATTGTAAGTGTGCCGTATGCTTGTATGCCTCCCGTCGTAGTATAGAAAAAAACGTGTGCGTCTCGGGACGCCCGACAGAAGTGATAAGTGTGATAACTTAAACTAATCTACATAATATAATAATAATATTTTTTAATAATATTTATTTGCTTTAACATACAAGTTTTTCTTAAACTATATCCGGAGTCTCCTTTTAAGCATACGAATGCCTGTGCCAGGAGACACCGCTCCTCTTTAGCTTACATGTTAGTATGTTACAATTTTATGTGTATATAAGGTATATTGTTTTTACGGGTGCATTTCGATAGAATATATGCTCATGAGGGTGTGTGTGTGCATGCGAGTGTGTGTGTGTGTGCATAAGGGTGTTGCGTGTTTGTGTGTAACTTGTTCTATGTGCGAGAGTGCGTGTCATGTATGTGATAGTTTGTGTCGTGTTCAACTTTCACATGAAATTAACCACAATATCAGCTACTTGAAAGTAGGTACTTATAATTTTATTTTGTTCTACAAAGTGATTCAGTTTCATCATAGCTCATTTTTTTAATCTAATTAGTTACAGCACGTTTACATTTTGTTTGTTGTATTGAATGCTTGCAAACATAGTCCTTGTTTTAGGCACAGGTGCAACATTATGTTTTCTTCTCTTAGATTCAAGACTCGGATTATATTTTATGCTTTTGTGTTTTTTAAGTATGATATTTACTATATATAATTTACGAATTGATAGCAGATTACTAATTTCATATAATTTATCTGTAGAAAATCGTTTTTTTTTAAATACATTACTTTTATTAGGGTTCTTTGAGCCCTTTCAACCTCAAGAAAACGAGTTTTTAGTGCTCCTCCCCAAATAGGAAGACAATATGTAATTACTGATTGAACTAATGCCAAATAAATACTACATGTAATTAAAGCTGCCGTATGCGTGAGAGAAAGGGAACCCAGACAGACTGGCGCCGTAACGCGTTACGTAACGAAGCGATTTACCCTCTCATAAGTAGTTATTACTTCAAAAAGTCTGCTCACCAAAATGTCAAAATTTTGCCAACCGTTCAAATTATAGCCATACTAAATCAACGTAATTTTTAACGCGTACTGACTTTTGAAATCCTTTCGTCACAATAAGAATGGAATTACCTCCTAGTTATGACTAATAGACCTTTCACATATGGCCTTCTATTATCAATCCACTCGTAAGCGCAGTTAAGCAGTAGCCGTTACATATTTCATGAAACAACCCTGGCACAGTTCAATAGGTCAATCGATAATAACGTACTGAAACAGAAGTTTATGTTGATTAAACGCACCTGTTTTGGATTAATTTGTTATATGTACCTGAAATACACAATACTTGAAAGAAATAACCTATGGAGAACAAATTAGACCGATATTAGGTAGTAACTCAATTCCCTCTACGGGTAGGGGGTAAAGAAAAATGGGCATCTCTTATTGGCTAGTTCGTGGGTGAATATCGCGTCACTTATTGGCTTATTGGTTAAAATATTCTCTCATTGGTCATTGGCTCGAATCGCTGAGACATTAAAAAAAAACACATTGTTTTTTTGTTAGTGGAGGGTGCCTTCATGCGCAGTCAAGTAGTTTATTTGTTAGTCGCGATCATAGCTGGTTTCGTTGTTACAGGTAAGAAATCAGCTATAATCTTGGGTCTTGTAATCAGTAGGTACTAGAAATTGTTTTTAGGGTTCCGTACCCAAAGGGTAAAACGGAACCCTATTACTGAGGCTCCGCTGTCCGTCCGTCCGTCCGTCCGTCCGTCTGTCTCTTGAACCGTGATAGTTAGACAGTTGAAATTTTCACAGATGATGTATTTCTGTTGCCGCTATAACAACAAATACTAAAAAATAGAATAAAATAAATATTTAAGGGGGCTCCCATACAACAAACGTGATTTTTTTGCTCATTTTTGACATTGATAACGGCAACAGGTAGACGCTTGAAATATTCAAAGAATATTTAGTTATATATTCACTTTAAGAATAAATAATTAAATTAAAATAAAACAAATATTTAAGGGCGGCTCCCATACAAAAAACGTGATTTTTTTTTTGCTGTTTTTATAGATAATAGTACGGAACCCTTGTGCGCGAGTCCGACTCGCACTTGGCCGATTTTTTAGATAATAAGGCGACAAACAAACGTACCCCCTGCCTAATTGTGAGCCACCAAGCAGTAACGTACCATCTCGTGCCGCCCATCTCGCGCCGACCCTGTAGAAACCTGGACACGCCATTTTTTAGGGTTCCGTACCCAAAGGGTAAAACGGACCCTATTTCTGAGGCTCCGCCGTCCGTCCGTCTGTCACCAAGCTGTTTCTCATGAACCGTGATAGTAAGACAGTTGAAATTTTCACAGATGATGTATTTCTGTTGCCGCTATAACAATAAATACTAAAAAAACAGAATAAATAAATATTTATTGAATTAAACAGGAAGTCTTCCTGCGACCACGGACGCTGCAAAGCGTTCGAAACATCAGGTTCAACAAAATAAATAAAACACGCGATACATCCGTTAAAAATTGTTTAATTCAATGTGTAACAATCGCGAAAACCTAAGACAATACTAAATAAATATTTAAGTGGGGCTCGAATACAAAATATTTGTATGTAAATGGGATTTCATAGATAATGGTACGGAACCCTTGGTGCGCGATATATTGGTAGCCGTAGCCTAGCCTATGAACGCTGGTAATACATTAAGTATCACTCACGCGATGGCATCTCTGCTACCAACACAGCAACTCCTTAGGAGCTCAGTGGTGACCTCACTGCCACTCAGGAACACTACAACCCTCCAACGAGTTGTTATTTTGCTGCGGTTTTCTGTGAGGTTCCTATAGATGTGCTGCTTTGATGTGCCGTACGAGAGGTACTATCCTACTAGGTACTATCCTCTTATTATCCTACTTCTATCTCTTTTTAGGGTTCCGTAGATAAAGGGTTCTAACGGGACGTTAACAGGACCCTATCACGAAACCTACGTTGCCCGTCTGTGCTACCTGTGTAATAATTGTAACTTTTGAATTTCTCTAATATTATGTATGTTAATGTAAATACCTACACAAGTTTCGAAAAGTGATAACAAATACTCGAGTATGCAATTTCTTGGAGCAGGTAAAAAACCAAACTTCCAACGTAATCAAAAGACGGCCGTTTATTAAGCATATTTCGCAATGGAATTAAAACCTACATGGTAATTCCCGTTGACCTTGAGTTCGTGAAATTGAAATGAAATGAAAATCTTTAATATTATTATAACACACACAATACACATTACAAGTAGTGGAATAAATTAATAGTTATTTTAGTGGTTATAGATAGACTTAATTACAAGCTTTTATTTAACCTGCAATGTAAGTATGTAAGTATGTTCGGGTGAAATCTTGCAACTCAATTTTGAAGCAGATATCTTTAACCGATTGAGCTGAAATTTTGTATACACGTTCAGTTTGGATGACAATGCATGATTAACTGTGTGACGTCATTCTAAATCCATCATGGCGGCATACCCAAGATGGCGGACCAAATATTTTTAATGCACTCCTACAATATGGGTATCAAATAAAAGGGCTTGCTAAAAATAACTCGAAAAATAATGTGACGTCACTCTTAATCCAATATGGCGGACTTGTAAAGCTTGAAAATCAATTTTGAAGCAGATATCTTCAATCGATTGAGCTGAAATTTTGTATACACGTTCAGTTTGGATGACAATGCATGGTTAACTGTGTGACGTTATTCTAAATCCTACATGGCGGAACACCCAAGATGGCGAATATTTTTATCTATTCATTCCTACAATATGAGTATCAAATGAAAGGGCTTGCTGAGAATAAGTCAAAAAATTAAGTGACGTCACTCTAAACCAATATGGCGGAGTAAGTTTTTAGTGTATGTGTGTATATCTTTACGACAAGTCCCTTGCGGGGTAGGCAGAGAGAAGCGAGCGCCATAAGACGCGGTCCTTGCATACTTCACTCGCTTCTGTGACATTCATAGCTCTTTTCATGTACGCTCGCCGGTTCCTAGGGCTCCTGACATCACCTTCTGATAAAACACGACCAATTTGGTCATGGTAGATCAGTCTCGGCCTTTCTCGGCTCCTACATCCTTCCACTTTTGCATTGTATATCTGTTTCGTCGTTCTTTCATCCCGTATTCTTTCTACGTGTCCGAACCAACAGAGCATGCCCTTTCTTATTTTAACACCGACACTCTCTTTTACACCTACTCCTTCTCTCACGTTTTCATTACGAATGCGGTCAGCAGGCGTTATGCCACAAATTTTGCGCAGTGCTCTCATCTCGACCGCATGTATTCTACTTTCATGCTCTCTCTGCCATACCCAGCTCTCACTTCCATAAGTTAGCGTTGGGATTAGTACCGCGTTGTGTACAGCGAGCTGTGCCTTCTGGCTTAGATTTCGGCTGCCTAGAAGTTTACCTAACGCTCCATTCACCCTATTCCCGGCACTCACTCGTCTCTCCACATCAGCAGTGTACCTTCCATTGCTGCTAAAAGCACTTCCAAGATATACAATCTCATTCACTTGCTCCAACACTACATCATCAACCATAATCCTAGTATTCGTTCTGGTTGTCTCTCTTTCAAATACCATTATCTTGGTTTTCTTCGCATTCAATTGTAAGCCTTTCTTCATACAATCATCTTTCATTGTTATAACTAGTGTTTGCAGTTCGAATGGTGATTCTGCTATTAATGCCTCGTCGTCTGCATAAAGCAGGCACATTCATATTTCTTATTCTCTGAAGACAACTGTCCAGATACAGGATGAACAGCAGAGCCGACAGCACGCATCCCTGTCTGACACCAATGTTGACATCAAACCAAGACGACAAGCTGCCGTCCACCCGCAGACATGCTGTACAATCCTCATAAGTGGATTGCACAGCACGGAGTAGGTCACCGTTAACCCAATATCTGGGCAAAATGTTCCAGAGATTCTTTCGCACGACTCTGTCAAATGCTTTCTCAAAGTCCACAAAACCGCAGAAAAGCTTCGGCGAGCGACTGGTTCTGCGGACGAATCCGCAGAAGCGAATACGATTCAATTGAACCTTGAATGAATGGTTGAACGATGACTTTGTCGTCAACACCCTCATTCTCCTTCCAATGATTTTTCCATACACTTTAGCTGCTAAGCTGATCAAACTGATGGCCCTATAGTTGGCGCAGTCTATACGTGAGCCCTTGCCTTTATACAAGGGCACGATGACTGCGCGTCTCCTATCGCTCGGGACCCTTCCGGTTCTCCAGCATAATTTGCTCAAAAATCAGAAGGTGTCCATAACGAACTCGTAGGTACCACCTAGCTTGATCATCTCAGCTGTTACCATATCGATTCCCGCTGACTTTCCATCTTTCAAACTTCGTATCGACCATTCAATCTCATCCATAGTAATGTCTTCATGGCACGCTGGCACTGCCGACTCAATTCACAATGCCAGCGTCATGGACATAATCATACATTTCTCTAAAATATTCACTCTACCGTTCTAACACTTCCTGAGTGTTAGCAAGAATACCACCAGCTTTACATCTTATCTTGTCCATTCTGGATGCTGACGAACCACTTCGAGACTTCTTTACCTCTCTCCAGAAGAGTTTGGTATTTGCCTCGAAGTTCTTCGTCAGCTTCTCTTCCTCGCTCATATGTAGTCTTTCACGCTTTTTTTCTTTTTAGAGCATTTAAATAAAAGCTTGTTTTTAAAAAGGTTTTTTACTTTTAATTTATTTTACAGATAAGTAATATCTATTGGTTGCCTCACTAGGCAAGCCTGTACCGAGGCAACCTTTGGCAAGAAGAAATTAAATTAAACGTAAATTTCCAACGGCATAGGGTTAATTTTTCTCCCTCAATCCAGTTCAAATTTAATACATGATTTCCAATTTTCAATGTCTTTTAAAAATACACTAATATTGTAATTATACGTTTTGGGACTGATTATTGTATGAAACCCTCGGTATGCGAGGCGACAAGCATTTGGCCGGGTATTACTTTTTATTAATGCACATCCCATCGTGTAAGGTACCGTTAAAAAGGTTTTTCAAAAATATTGAGGGTTGTCTTTCATAATTTTTCAATGTAACGGAGCATTTTAAAAAGTTTTGAAGTTTTTAATGAACATTTTATTGAGCTACGTGTGTCGTCCCCTAATAATTAAACCGCTGTATTATGACACATGATTCTTTTAATATTAGTAAATATAATAAATTTGAAAGAAAATCTATCACGTAGGAGTCGAGCAACTTAATGCGTAGTTGGTTAGTACCAAGTTTCAGACAATTTGTATGCAATCGGAACTACAAAAAAATATTTGTAATGTAACACACAATATAATTACCTATTTGTACCATCCATTGATAGTGTAAGTAGTCACAGAGGTCCGGCCCTCCCCTAACAAGTTTCAAAGAAACTGTATCCAACTGTAACAGTAAAAATATCTTTAAATTTAAATAAATAATATTTCTATGGAACCTTTCTTGCACGATTTCGACGTGTGTACTTTGTGTTTGTGTTCTTAGCGCCATCTCGTTTCCCAATCCATTAGGTTGGCGGGATCCACTACCTAAGCCCAAGGATACGGCGAAGATACTGACTTATACAAGAAGCGACTGCTGTCAGATCTCTACAACCCAGAGGGAAAATCATATTAGATTAGATTATCTTACACATTATTGTATTCGTAATTTTTGTATAGGTACGAGTATTAATTTAGTAAATTCAGAAAAAGATGCAACGTGTTTATTAGTAATTACCTCCTTCTTTCGCGACTTCGTCGGCACGGAATTGAGATTTGTGTACAACTTCCTATGTCACATAAGGTATTACTTACAACATCAGCTATCTGCCAGTGAAAATCCTTCAAAAATCGTTACACCCGTTATGGAGATTAGTGAACTAGCAGGCAAAAATAAAAATATATATATGTATTTAGATCCACTATATTTATTTGATGAAAATGCGGATTGGCAGCTACATTACGTCTCAGAGACAACAATGGATTTTTAATGAGCATTTAAACATTTGAGACCGAGACTGTGCTCATCGCCATTAAGCCGGTCGGGCCCCTGTCGAGCCCCTGTCAGGGGCCGGTCATTCTCGTTCACCTTGTACAAAAATATCGATATATTTATGCTATTTGTTAGAAAATGTTTCACATCCCGCAAATATGTTTCCTATATAACGCATGGATGGTCATATATGTAATATATATGCTAATGTATAAGTGGGAGATTTTGTTTGTTTGAACGCGCTAGTGTCTGGAACTAGTCTGATTAAAAACAATAATAACCATACGACCCTTAGATTAAAAAAAAAATGAAAATAACTAAAGGCGATTTCCACGGGATACTGGCATACGCGTATATATGCACCCGTTCCAGTGGACATTATTTTCTGTTTTTATTGCTATATATCTTTTCTTCTTCTTCTCAGTTTTACCCCGATTCTTAATCCATTAGGATTGGCGGGGTTTGCTACCTAACCTAACGCTGCACATGGATTTGGCTAAGACACTGATTTTTACATGGAGCGACTACCGACCTTCACAACCCAGATAATAAAACCAGATATTTCTTAGGTTAGGTCACACGTCTTTCGAAATATAATTTCTTGGAGGTGCGGGTTTCTTCACGATGTTTTCCTACACCGCCGAGCTAGTGATACATTACAAATATTTTCATAAATTCAAAAACATGAATTTAGTGGTACATGCTCCCGCCAGTAGGCCTATTCTACTAAAAAACTGCAACTGCACTGCAACGCGGCGTGTGTCAAAATGTTTATATTTTGACATTTCTTTAAACGTCGCTGCTGTCACTACTGTCAGATCGCTTAACGAAACGTCAAAATGTACGCATTTTGACACACGCCGCGCTGCAGTGCAGTTGCAGTTTTTTAGTAGAATCACCCTACAGGTTACGAGCCGGGGACCAGTTGGTCAATGGACTAGTTCATCATCCACAGGGCTATCACAGCTCCTAATTATTTTATTGCTATCTATCTATCATCTATTTCTATCTAATTACGGGGTAGACAGAATGAACCAAGCGCCACATGACTCTGTTTTTACACACTTTATGTTAAATATTATCTACAAGTTATTATAAACAATATCATTAAAGTTAGGTAGTTATTTAGTAGTATTTAGTACTTTATTTAATCCAACGTGTAAGCTGTCACTAGCGGGCGACGGAAGCAGCCGGCGCGGGCGGTGCCGCCGCGCCGTCGCGCTCAGGCATTGTGACTAGTCTAGCTCCAAAACGACTTCTAGACCCATTATGACACTTAGCAAGGATTATCTGTACACTAATACCTATGTTGAGAAAAAAAAATGAAAGAAATAAAACTGGTCATACTTTGAAAAAATCAAGTTTGAAAAATAAAACAATATAATTAAAAAATAAACAAATAATAAAAATTCCTAAAATACAGTTAGGGAGCTTCATAAGCCAAGTATTCATTTCACTACTTTGTTTACTTGATTATAACTTTTTAACACTTGTTATTTAGGCTAGGCTAGGAAGTAGCGCATAATTGTAAGTTATTCAAAATTTTAATGCCCTTTAACTTGTGAACTATATATTGTACTGCAAAAATATTGTATACCTGGGTCGTTAACTAAAGTCGGAAACATCAACATTTTTCACCTGTCCGCTTCACGTGGAGTGATTGTGGAATATGAACCTATGTATTAAACTGACAAAAGGATAAATAAGTACCTACACACTCTTAACAGCTATTATTTTATTAAACAAAACTATTATTTGAACTAATTTCATGAAATACATAGAACAAATGAAGTGATGAAGAAGTAACTTTGTGTGTCAAGAGAGGTAAAGGAGAAATTGCAAATGAGAGACAAAAGCCTGAGAGTCCTGTCTCAGGCTTTTACCTCTCATTTGCAATATTTAAATTTTACACTACAGCTTTAATGACTCTAGTTTGGGGATTCCTGTACCACCCGTCAAGTTCACTATGTTTTTCATCTGATGCGAGAAGCATACACACAACCCAATCAGTTGGCGATTTCGGCGAGACCCGAAGACCTCACGACAGTTTCGGCTTCGCAATTTTCTTGTACATACATACATATGATCACGCCTGTCTGCCATCGGGATAGATGGAGACTATGGAACACCAGGTGGACCAAATCAAACACACCTCTCCCGCTTCTTCCACACTCATCGACCTCTACATGCATGCTCTTCGGTTTTGGGTGCTTTTGATTTGGCCTTTTTTCAACACATCACCAATTTGATCTACATGTGCACAGATATAGATGTCTAGGGCGGTTCCTACCGATATCTCCATTCACTATTGCCCTTTTTAACCCCCGACGGAAAAGAGGGATGTTATAAGTTTGACGTGTGCATCTGTGTATCTGTCTGTGGCATCGTAGCTTCGGAATGGATGAACCGATTTTGATTTTGTTTTTTTTTTTGTTTAAAAGGGGACTTAATCGAGAGTGTTTTTGTGTATATCATTATTAATAATTAATGATAATAATTGAATAATAATTAATGATAATAAATTTTGTTACTTTTTATAGGTTATTTTTGAGTTGGGGGTTTATAAAATTTTTAATTTAATCTTTACTTGTTAATATTTGTTTTGTCATTATTTGATTAGCTATAATAAGTGTCTTTGTATTTATGTACATATTTGTAATTATCACTTGCTCAGTGGTGAAACATATGAAAATCATTATCTTCGGCAAATCCTTGGACTCAGGTAGCAGACCCCGCCAATCCTAATGTATTAGGAAACTGGATAACGCTAAGAACAAGATAAAGACCATTGCGAAGAAATATTTTCAAAATTTTTCAAGTATATACAAATAGCGAGTAACATCTAGTTTTCTGTAATACAGATTTAGAGGTACAATAGCTCTCAAATCTATAAACACAATATACTAACTCGCATCAATTGGATGAAGTTTATAGTTCCTCCGATGCGGGTCGATGGAGGTTTCCTTGTGGGAAATATAATTGAAGGCCAGTCGGAGACCCTCGATGTGATGACATGACAGGACCTTGAAGATGGTAGATAGCTGAGGCTTCGGTGCCCTTCGAAACAGTGATATAAGGCTATTGATTGTTGTTATCAGAATCTAAATAGTTTATTTGTTTAGGTATATTGTATGCGATATCATTTAGTTTATACAACGTCGGGAAACATACTAGCATACGGCCCACCTGATGTAAAGTGGTTACCGTAGCTTATTAACGCTTGTAATATATTAAGTATCACTCCATGCTGCTTATACTATATAAAAACTATTAAATTATGTACAAATAAAATCATTGAAATTAGTTAAAGATCTGGCCTATTGACAAATTGTTTCCCGGTTCGAATCCTGGCATTTTTTTTTTATATTAGTTCAGCATAGTGGCCTCTCTTTGCCTGATGGTAAAGAGGAGCCCAAATCGCAACTGCAACTGACAACATACTACATCCCGTATCCTGTCAGTTGACGCTGCCATGCTGACCCGCAAAATGCTTCTTCACGCTTCGTTTGAAGGATCCCATATTGTAGGAAGAAGGGAACACATGTGCAGGCAAGGCGTTCCACTTTTTAATGGTACGACAAAGATAGGAGTTGCCGAACTTTTTGGTACGCGAAGAGATATTCTCAACCGTGGAATTATGACATCGCAAGCCCGCACGTGTGGTTCTATGACGGAAGGGTGAGGGTGGGATAAGGGAAAACAGTTCTTCAGAGCACTCTCCTGGCATGTACCACTAAATTTATGTTTTCGGATTTATGTACATATACGTGATAATTACAATCACTTCTGATAGAACACGACCAATTTGGTAAGTCTTGGCCTTCCCCGGCTCCTACATCTTTCCACATTTGCATTGTATATCTGCTTCGTCATTCAGGAGCCCTAGAAACCGGCGAGCGTGCATGAGAAGAGCAATGAATGTTAAAGAGGCGAGTGAGGCATGTAAGGATCGAGTCACGTGGCGCTCGGTTCTCTCTGCCTACCCCGTAAGGGATTTGGCGTGAAGTTATAGATAGATTACAATCACTTGCTCGGTGATGAAGGAAAACATGAGGACACCCACACGTTCAAGAAATTACATTTTGGACCTAACCTAAGAAAGGACTGGTTTTCTTTCTCGTTTGTGGAGGTCTGGCGTCACTCGCTCCATGTCAAAATCCGTATCTTCGCCAAATCCTTAGGCTTAGGGGCCTAAACAAAATGCAATTGCAATAGACAATTTTTAATTACTTATTGCAACTGTATATTGTTGAGGAAGTTATTTTTATTTAGACAAGATTTAAAGACCGGCAGGGTGCGTCAAAAGCGTGCGGTTACCGTAGTCTATGAACGCGTGCAATACATTAAGTATCACTCGCGCGCCTTAGGAGCTTGCTGGTGATCTCATTCACACACAAGAACACAACAACCCTCCAGAGAGTTGTTATTTGGCTGCGGTTTTCTGTGAGGTGGAGGCACTTCTCCAGACGAGCTGCATTGATGTCCCCTACCTCGCTTAAAAATACTCAGACCAAAGCCAACAGACATATTCTATACACGAATGCTTGTCCTGTGTGGTAATCGAATCCACAGGCGATGGTGTTAAAGTATCGTTACTAACCACTGCGTCACGAGCTCGTCAATATTATTAAATAAGATAGTTATTTCTAATATCAAATAAAATCGGTAAGTGTATCTATTTCAATGTGCAAGAAGCATGAACAGCATGATTCACCCAGCCCGTACCTATGGGCTGAGTGAATCATGCTGTTCATGCTTCTCCGTCCACCTCACAGAAAACCGCGGCCAAATAACAACTTTCGGTTGTTATGTTCCTGCCTGTGAGAGAGGTCACCGGTAATTCTCAATGTGTTTAGGTTACGGTAACCGCTTTACATCAGGTAGGTCGTATGCTTGTACGCCTCCCGACGTTGTACAAAAAATGCAACTTTTTTTAAGAGAGCTTAACTTTTTTTATTCTTATTTAAATATCTATTTATTCTCTGTTCTTCTTATAGGAGATATTCAGCCGAAATCATAATGGAATATTGAAAACTTTGAGTATTTAAAAGTCTGCCAACAGATCGGCGGCCCTGTGGTGCTGGTAGTATCTGCTGCTTACACAGCAACTCCTTAGGAGCTTACAGGTGACCTTACTCCCACGCAGGAACACAACAACCCTCTTTTCGTTTATTTTGGCTGCGGTTTTCTGTGAGGTGGAGGTACTTCCCCAGACGGGCTGATTTGATGCGGCCTACCTCTCTTAAAATATTCAGACCAATAAAAACAGACATGTTCATGCACACAAATGTTTGTCTTGTGTGGGAATCGAACCCACGAGCGTTGGTGTCAAAGTCGCGTCATTCACGACTGAGCAACCTAGCTTGTCAAAAATTAAAAAGAGGTTGGAGTTAGACGGTAAAAATTTTCATGATGACGATGAGTTTATGTATACAGATACCTATTTCATTGCAATAGAGTTAATATTTCATTTAATTATCCTCGTAATACTATAAACTGAGTAAACAAATACATTTTCTCGGAACTCACAAGCGAATACAACATAAAATACTTTACGGTTCGATAAATATCTATTACTGGGGCAAGTTCGTCGAACCCCATTCGTTGTAGATAGAAAGAAAACTAGAAACGACACCACAGCGTGGCTGAAATGAAAATAGGCCCACAATTAATGTATCATCCAGTAGCTCAAAGGCTTGGTGCAATACGATACGCATTATTCTACCTAACGGCACTTTCTTTGAAGACACTGTTCAATCAGCTGCTTAAATGTAATGAAGTATGTATGTATTTATGTAATATATGGTGTGGAGTGTGGTTAGATAGTTTTTTTTTTTTAAACATTTAGGGTGTGGGAAGATCACTTTTTGATATAGTGATCCGTTTGCAAAATATATTAAAAGTGTAAATTTTGTTAGACTCAAGTAAGTTTAGTTCCGATATTTTACACTAGATGGCGCTGTTCACAAATTACATCGCCATATAGAAGTCAACTGGGTGTGGACTTAATATTCATATGCCTATGTGTTTGATGTGCCCATCCGGTGGCGTAGTCACGGCCCACAGGGGCCACCTACATAGTCAGGTCAAAAAAAAAAAACTTTTAATGCATTCTGGATATTGATAGTCGTATATTTTACTTCTTTATGTATAACCTTTGGATATTTAGTTACATTATTTAAATAGGTATAATTAAAAGTAGTGAAGTTTGGTTTTGATGTTAAAAAAAAACAATAATAATATTTTGGGCAACTCTCAAATTTTTTCGCAAGCAAGCAAAACGAAGCAATTACGGAACCCTACACTGTGCGTGGCTCGACATGCACTTGGCCGGTTTTCATCCAGAAGAGATGTTGAGGGTTCCAGCGTAAAACTTCAAAAACCAATGTCCATGTGGCCGACGCGACGTCACAAAGTATATAATGCGCGCAACGGGCGTTTGCCGAACTACAGCGGCTAGTGCAAAATATCATGGAAAAAAAAGAAAATCATTTATTTACGTAAAATAATAAATGGATACGTACCTGAGTTCACTATATTAATTAGTACATAAGTAATAAATATCACTTTTCACGCTAATGTGGCGTCCACTCAGTGAATACTGCAGCAAAGTAAATTCTACCACAGCGCTGGTTATCAGCGGAGGCACTCGTGGCAGCATGGACGCCATGGCTGTGAAGAAGCAAACAATAGGCTTTATTAGGTTACTAAGTTATTTAATAATTATTTCACTTTATGCCTTATTTCTTGCTACAAAACTTAGTTAATAAAATAAGAGAATGGCTTTAAAAAAAGATATTGGAAAATATAGAGGTAATATGGATGCATATCAAAATCCTTTGCGGGTTAGGCAGAGAGAACCGAGCGCCACATGACTCGATATTTACATACCTCACGCTTCTTTAACGTTCATTCTCGTGCACGCTGGCCGGTCTCTAAGACTCCTGAAATCACCTTCTGATAGAACACGATCAATTTGGTCATGGTATCATCCGGTTCTTATGTCCTTCCACTTTTGCGTTGTAGATCTGCATTCTTTCCACATGTACGAACCAACGGAGCATGTCTCTTCTTATTTTACCACCGACGTTTTTTTCAGTCCAACTTCGTTTCTAACATCATCATCGCGAATACGGTCTACAAGCGTTACACCACACATTTTGCGCAACGCTCGCATTTCGACCGCATTTATCCTACTTTCGTCTCTGCCATACCCAGCTCTGATTTATATAAGTAAGCGTCGGGGCTAGCAATGCTTTGCATATAAGCTGTACAAGGGAATTGGCGTAAAGTTATACATAAATATCAAAATCAAAAGTGGTCGAGTCTGTGTCAAGTGGTTAGCTCAGATCATCGTGGGCAAATGTTAAACTGTTCTGGAGATTCGACTAATTTGCGAAGTAGTCATACTGGTGGATTTACTTATAGAGTTATTGCGTCATTGCAGGTTTGATCCAGAATCGGGATGGGGCGAATGAACCCGCGCTCGTACAAGGATTTATTACATGTAGCTATTGTAACTTTGCACATAAGAATAACTATTACGAGTAATTATTGGTTTCCTTAGTATAGGCTCGTACTTAGGCTGGGACTCCACTTTCAACGATCATAAAAAAACAAATACATAAAAATTAACTACAACGGATTAAAAAATATACCTAGAATATCTACATGTTTCTCAATGTAGTTCAACCAAATGGAAATAATTTGAAATCCAAAATTGAATATATTATGAATATTCATTCACTCATACGGCTTATAACTATGTCTTTGAATAATACTACTTATGACCTCACAAAATGTGAGACTGTGAGATTGCCGGTCTAATCGAAGGTTTGAATGTTTTTCTAGCTAGCTAGACCACATCTGCTACCCGCACCCAAAAAAATAAGGGTAGTGTAGGCCCCTCTATTTCCTTATCAATAATTACTGGCTTCATGCTTATCCCTCTCCCCTGTATTAAAACCTTCATTGACCTAATAACATTCGCATCGCAGTTGGTTGGCAAGGGGCTGACATTTGTATTGACCATTGCTGTGCTTTTTGTGGAGTGTCGTCCCTGACACCATGTTCTACCCATGTGCCGAGGCAACTCTCTACACTTTACCGTCATTAGTATTCCTAGAATGGTACTTGCCACGGCTCTTGGGCCACATATTATGCGGAACGATGGACGGAAGACCCGATAGGACGTCTCTGATGCGGTGGAGGATGGGCCACCACATGGAATTTGTTGCATTTGGCGTGGAGAACTTTGGTTTTTGTGGTTAAGATGCACACATGCTCTTCACGGAGCTCGCTAAACGGTTGAAGGAGGCAACTGAAGATTTATGCGTAGGCAGCTTTTTCGCTCAAAGGCTTTCCTTAGCAATCCAGCGCGGGATCGCTGTCTGTGTTTTAGGTACCATATCAAAAGGACTAAATTCTGAAATATTTTTATAACCAAGTATTTTATGATTGTGTATCTGAATATCGCAAATAACTGAAATAGCTTTATAACTGTCAGCGCAGAAATATGCATATTCTTTCCTTTCTCTACTTCATACTCTTTTTAATCCTAAAGCTCCTTCTTATCTCAAAGTTTGGTTCAAATTTTGTTCTTCCTCTCACAACTTACAACTTCGCTCCTGTGAAAATCTTATTCTTTCAGTCCCGTCTCATTCCTCTAAATTCTTCGACCAATCGTTTACAGTTAAGGCTATTAGGTTATGTAATACACCTGTAGTCATTAGAACAGCAAAATCTAAAACATCATCTTCTTTATCTTTGACTTCAAAAGCTGTACACTGACATTAAGTATAATATACTTATGTTTATATATTTTATGTATGTATTTTATATATCATATGTGTTTTTATTTATTATTATATGTATTGTTATTTAGTATTTGTACATACATGTGTACCTATGTATATATTTACACCTATATAAGTAATTATATTAATAAGAATAAATTTTCCTATTTTGCTAACCCTACCTTCTATGTACGCCGATTCGTTACTAAGGTAACGAATCGGTAACGAATCTTTTCAAGGCAACCTTAAGAGGTTGCCTTGAAAAGATTGATTTTAGCAATAAGGCCGCCTTGTGGCATAATAAGTAACAATTTTTAAGAAATTTTCTGTAACCATTATTATTAAATAAAGCTTATTCTATCTATCTATAACCAATTTGCGCGGTAGGCAGAGAGAACCGGGCGCCACATAACTAGATCCTTACATACCTTGTCGCTTGTTTAGCATTCATTGCTCTTCTCATTTATAACCAATCAATACGTAATTAACTTTAACTAGTAGTAGGTAAGTAACTTAAGTACTGATGCCACTGATGGGTAGGACAGATGTCGCAACTTAGATATCAAAATATTGAAATTTCACTGAATTTCGAATAATAGAAAGTTTAATCGAACCGAATACCATTTCATTGAATGAACAAAATCTCTCTCACAGAGATAGTGTGAATAATTACGATATATATATTAGATATATATTATAATGTGTGATAATTTGTTAAGAGAACTATGGGTGATTGTAAATTTATACAAAAATTTGTTTAACCCAGTCAAAACGTAGTATTTCCTTGCTATGTGAACTTGCCTTTAAAACCTATTTTATCATTTACTTTACCCGCCCTCGGAAAAGGCAAAGGAAACCGTACCATACATCCTTATCTGTCGCGTTTATCTTTATGATTCCACTCGACGAAGGGCTCTTACGTAAAAGATACTCGTACTAAACCAAATCGCACTGATATCTTTTTACGACTTTATGAATTTCTTTACCATATATATGTCTACAGGCATATTTATCTTAATATATAAAATACAAAAAAAAAATCTACCAATGTGATGGAACTTCTGGGTTATATTCAACACATTACCGAGAAAGTTTAGAGATTAAGGAAAAAGGAAAAAAACGCCCAGAGAAGCGGTGCCGGGCACAGCTAGTACAAATTAAGATCGATAGTGAAATGTAACCTATCCTATGTAGTTTCCCCTAGATGCATTTTAAGTAATATATATTTACTTGTTCAATTTGGTCCCACCAACAATAATTAATACTTACGAGTATGTAACGTCGGGAGGCAGGCGTCCCACCTGACTTAAAGCGGTTACCGTGGCCTCTGAATGCTTGTAATGCAATACATTAAGTATCACTTGGGCGATGCCACCTCTGCTACTAACACAGCAACTCCTTAGGAGTTTACTAGTGACCTCACTTACATGCAGGAACACAACAACCCCCCAGAGAGTTGTTATTTGGCTGCAGTTTTCTGTGAGGTGGAGGTACTTCTCCAGACGCGCTGCTTTGGGCTCCACTTTTGTTAAAACACCCAGACCAAGACAAACAGACACAGTTTGCACACAAATGTTTGTCCTGTATGGATAATAAGGAGAATTTTAATATTTATATATTCATTGATCAACCTAGAATTTTAGGCGATAAAACAAAATTATAGGTCGATCAATGAATATCTTAATACGAGTATTAAAATCCTAACCTAACGATCCGCTTACAGCCACGATATGAAATAAATGTTTTTCTCTATCTCCGAATAATCGATAAAAAGCAGATCTTCAGATTTAGAGACCACAGACAGAGCAAGTCCATATGCCTGCTGACGTCAATTCCTTATTTTGGTTTGCATAATCTGTGTAACCGGGTTTGCTTTGCAGAATCGCTTGCAACTGGGTTACGAGTGTTTCTATGCGTTTTAATGGCCTGTAAAATGTGTATGGGTGTATTATTGTTTGAATGGGCATTTGTCCAAGTTGGTGACGTTAACAACTAGTTTATGGTTTGAGGTGGTGTTTCTTAAAGTTGTAAACTAGATATTACACAAGTTTTATGATTACGATTTATGGTGTTCATAAATGACCCATATAGTCAGTGGACATGATTCCTCATCCGTATTTCGAAGTTTTTGCAACGTTGGGCGGGATATCCTGCGATAGATACTTACAATACAAGAGATACCTCATTGGCGTTGCCAGTACTAACTCAGCACTTCTTGAGGAGCATCCTGAGCATAGATTCCTTGCAAGAACTTAACAAACCTAAGGCAGTTGCTATTTCTTTGCGGGTTTCAGTGAGATGGAGGGACTTCCTCAGTCGAGTCCCTTCCTCTCTTAAAAATAGATAGACCAAGATAAACAGACATGTTCATGCACACAAATGTTTTGCCCGGTGTAGTAATTGAACCCACGAGCCTTGATGTTAAATTAGCATTATTAACCACATTGTCACCGCTCATTAAAATGTCTGTACTACCTACTACTGTCTGTCACCACGATCACATAAACTCGTACTCATTCCACTGCTGGAATTCGGATGTCCCAATAGAAGGGGTTTCTGGCCATAACTATTTCGCCACACTGCTCAAGCGTGAAATTTCGGTAGTCAATGTTTTCAAGATGCCCGAAGTTTACTGACGTTGTTCAACGTTTGATGTCCATCGACGATACTCGGAGCCGACAGTTTAACGTGAGCCCTCCATACTTGAAGGAGCTCGAAATAAATTAATCGATCTATAGACATGCTGCGGTCAACGTTGCTTAACCCGTTTCTGAATTGTTTTCATAGCAAAAATTGTTTAATAAATGGTGTTAATTTAATAAAATAGAATGTTAACAAAAATTCTCCTTACGTAATACAAATTTTCAGATAAAATGATAAACCGAGATTCTGTTGATCACCTGATCTATTTTTATTATTACTTTTATCCAACTATGGTGGCAAAAAAACCTATTTATTTATTCATTTTTTATTATGAAGCCAATTACGATTTATATTGCTTCAAACTAGTAGTTTATTCTTAAGTCATTTGTAGCTGTTCAAAAGATAACAAAATAACAGCATAAACGTTATAGATTTACAAAATAACCGTTATATTTATCACTTATTTGGCGGTGAAGGAAAACATTCCACGTACAAGAAATAATGTTTTGAAAGACGTGTATCCTAATCTGCGAAATATCTGATTTTTCCTCTGTGTTGCGGAGATCTGACGGTAGTCGATTCATGTCAAAATCAGGATCTTCGCTTTAATCCTGAGACTTGGATTGCAGACCCCGACAATTCTAAATAGGTCAGGCAACGGATTAATGTTAGGCAGAAGAAGATCTGTTACCGCGAGTAAACAAAACACGAACGCGTCAGAGAATTGGTCAAGTAGAACAGAAAATTTCCATTCATTTTTTATTACATCGCATTTAAGATCCGGATCAATAAACAGGCCTACTTACATATTACGCAGCAAAGATTTATGAATCGCTGAAACATTGAAATCACAAGCAAAAAAAAACATTCGCAATCACAAGGTTAAGAATAATTAAAATTGAAAGCATTAATCAAAACTTAGAGCTAATTAAAAAGAAAATAAATAAACAACTAGCTCCAGGAGGCGGGAAAAACATCGTAAAAGATTTTATTGATGCCACCGGCTGACCGGTTTCATTCCAATTGCTATATTCGCTAACAATATTAGGCCAAGGTTCTTGTATTTGATCAGATAAGCAATCATAAATCAGTTTTTGAGAGATATTGAGTGGGATGTCAGAGGCTCGCAACCGTCTTTGCTGCTATAGCTTCGCATGCATAGTAAGTACACCGCCGTCACGCAAACGGGTGTAAGTGGCTCAATGTCATCTTTAGAGCCAAAGCCAACCTCACCTGCGCGTGATGTATCCTGCTTTTTAACAGACGAGGCTCTGGTGAAAGAGAGGCACGACATTAGCCCGACTGTGAAAAAAAAGGGAAGGTGCAGGTGCCAAAAACGGGCAGCGCAAAGCTGTTTCTCGCGACTCCACTGTTTTACTAGTTCCAAATGTTTCTGGTACGGAAACTAACCTAGGGGAGACCCGCCCAAAACGGGTACCTAGCCCCACCGGGTACTCTGAGCGACGTTCAACTCTCGCGAGACGCGACGACAGGCAGTAGCAAAGAATATAATACTCCCTGACGGGAGGGCAGTAGTAACAAGAGAATGCTCCCAGTGACCGCACGCAAGTTGTGCGATAATTTTAATTTTTCGTGGTTTGGCAAAAATTTTTCAAGGTACATCAAAACCAATATTTTGTTTCTTTGTCATAATAGTCAATTATTACTGACACGATGACAGTACATGCTTACAAAGCTTTGTTGTAGTTTAAATGAATATTTCAGTGAAATTTTAGGTTATTTCATCTGTTTTGTTTGAATGGAACGAAAGGGCAAAACGGTTCGGGCAAAATGGGTCGATACCTGTGTTGAGGATAGCTTTTATATAACCTTTTTATACTTTTGTAAACTCTATGTTTTTACACTCTGGTATTATGCTTTTGTTTTCTGCTGTCATATTTTTATTGTGTCATCGTTCGTCTTTTGGTAAGCATTATTATTATAACTCCTATATCCTTAATAAATAGAAAATACTCTGATATCTGGTCTTTACCTATTTATTACATACAGCCCACCTTTCTTTAAAAACCTGTTTTGCCCTTAATGGAGTTTTGGTGGCTTGGAATAATTTGATGCTTTGTTTATAGATGGCGAATACATATAAGCGTAAAACTATTGATGAGAGAGTAATGGCGCCGGCTATTGAAGAGGCCAAAACTAATACAGTTAAGATCACTGCAAGAGAATATGGCATTCCGTTAACGACGCTGCAGCGCCACGTAAAAGTAGGTTGTGCGACTAAACGTTTGGGAAGACTTCGCCCTGTTTTTAATGCTGAGCAAGAAAATGAGTTATTGGAATTTATTGAAGTGATAACTTCTTTTGGGAGGGTAAACCGCTTCGTTACGTAACGCGTTACGGCGCCAGTCTGACTGACTTCCCTTTCTCTCACGCATACGGCAGCGGATTAGTTTAAGTTATCACTTCTGTCGGGCGACCCGAGACGCACACGTTTTTTTTATTTTTTACATATGGATTCTTTGTTTTACGGATTATCCAAAAAGGAATTCCTGGAGCTAGTCTAGTATTACGCGGAGGAAAATAATATTACGCACCCGTTTAAAAATAGTATTGCGGATGAAGACGTGGGTTTCATCAAAAGGCATCCAGATTCAACTCTTCGGAAACCGGAACCAACTTCAATCGCCCGTGCAAAGGGCTTTAATAAGCCTCAAGTATACCGGTTATTTTATTTGCTCAAAAAGCAGGTAAATAAACATAAAGTTGACACTACACGGATATATAACATGGACGAGACTGGGGTGCAGACCTCTTCAAATAAGCTTCAAATAAGGCAGCAACAACTCAGAATGCAATGAATGAAACAACTGGGTTGTGCCGCCCAAACAGATTTATTTTCGATGAATGATTTTTGCCAGCTTCGGTAACGGATAATCCAATCGAAGCCGATTCACAATCACATGAAGAGGGAACTCCAATAACTTCTTCAAATGAAAGAACCATTCAACACACGGCGCGTTATTTTACAATATTCTCATCAGGGCTGGAATTTAAGTTTTTGACTATGACATTCATAGTATGGTATGCTATGGTTAATATTTTTTGGTGTCGTAACGCCAAAAATTACTAACAGGTAAATAGATCTAAGTTTTTTACACTACTATACCTAGTAGCAAACAAGCGTACTGCCTGCCTGATGTAAGCAGTTACCTTAGAGTAAGGACATTTGCAAGTCACACTTGCGTTACCGACCCTGTCAAAACTTCTTCACGCCTGTCATGAAGAACTACATGCTGTAGTCCCTTGGGAAAACCTCAAGGACCTCATCCTCAACTTAATAGTTCTTGGTAACAACTACTCTGGGACCGCACAGTATGCGACTGTTGTGGCTCCAGTACATGAGGATCGATGAGCCGTCGGCGAGCGATTGTAAAACGATGCTGTTGGCATCATGTCAAACTACTCCTTCGAACACAATCTAGTCAGTCGGTCAGTCGGTAAAACACGTAAAGGGAGGCAGAATCTATTCTTAAACTCAAGGGCTCAATACCGGGTGTGAGTTTGGATTATCGACGATCCTCACAAGGTCCTAGCTGGTATCCAGGGGCTGGTATATGCCTACAGTACTCCATATGTGGTTTGACTTGAGACTTATATAACATAAGTTGCCCTGAGTTGAAGTATCTACTGTTTGGCTCTGTTGAGCACACCAAGTTTCTTGGACGCCAGCTTGGCCTTCTCCTGCAGGTGACCTCAGTACTGAACATCGCGCACCGAACAATCCATAGAGGCATAGAACATGCCAGAATTGGTACAATCACAACAAATGGGGTTTTCTTAACGGTGAACGCGCAGAGTTGTGTATTGATATTTAATGGACCAAGCCAATAGTCAGATATTTTTTCGAAATACCCTCAATTTCAGATGTAAGTTTAACGCGAATTTCCTTCACAATGGAACGAGAGTGCGTGGCCTGTGTAATAATAAGTGTCTCCGGCACTGTCGTCTGCTTAATAGTGAAAGCTGTCAATTGACAACATGTCACTGATATGCAGCAGAAACAGCGTCGGGAACAATACAGAGCAATGTGGGGTTCCAGCATTGATATTCGTGCTATCGGAGTAACTACCGACACTACCATCTACCGCGGCTTTGATGCTGAAAAAAAGCTGGCAACCCATTTGCCCAAACTCTCGTGCAGCCCGTACGATGGTAACTTCGATAGAAGATTCCGATGCCAGATTCGATCGAACACCTCTGTTATAACTAGGCTGACTGCCAATGCCTCACCTTGGGCCCAGCGGTGTGTAAGATACACTAGAAGATCATCAGTCGAACGACCGTGGCGAAAGCGGCAATGACGGTTGCTGATTAACATGTCTGCCCCCCGCCACCAGTTAGTTCAAGCGAACTAGCGCAAAACTCCAGCCAACGGCAGATGCATGCTAAAACGTTTAGACTACTGAAGCAGTTCGGCATTTACTGACAACAGTGTAGTGTGACGGCTAACGTACATAAAGCATTATGGTATGCTTATGACGTCAGTTGTAGAAAAAAACAGGGTATGGCTGTGACTTGGAGACGACCTCGATTTTACGTGAATACGTCTTCGTAACATGTAAACGCAAGTATACTAAAAGGAAGTGATATGATACAGCGATATGATCTCAAAATGGTGGCGCTTTCCCCTCCGCCGTGCGGTTGATGCATCACACTTAACTCAATTTTCTTCTTGATTCTAGATCTATCTTGATTCTTTAGCTATCAAGTGGTGTAAATAAGTTTTGGATGTAAACGATAGACATGTAGCTACAACGTCGAACTGTATCCCCCGATTTTGTTATCATAAGTTTTCTGAATTACCTCCCTCTATTGTTTTTATTTTTTTGTACAACGGCGGTGGGAGACGTTATTAACTGCGGCGCCACCGAGCTGATCAGATCTAACTAACTATGGAAACAAAAGACGTATTCACATCAAAAATGCGTGAATGAAACAGAATTAACCACAATTAACCATGTGGCGGCGACCAGCGACCGGCGACTGCTGGCGAGTGAGTACTAGATCGTGTCCACAGTGACTTGTACCGGTATGCGGCACAATGACATGACATTCTTGTGATACGGATACTAATATAATTGTATTTATACACGCGAACAAGCGTACTGCCTGATTGTAAGTAATTTTAAATCGAGTAGATCATTTAATGTTACGTTGACTGACAAGCCAGGTTCAGTAGGCCGATTCTACTAAAAAGCTGCAACTGCACTGCAGCGCGGTGTGTGTGAAAATGGGTACATTTTGACTTTTCGTTAAACATCGCTGCTGTCAGATCGCTTAACGAAACGTCAAAATGTACGCATTTTAACACACGCCGCGCTGCAGTGCAGTTGCAACGCGTGAGTGCGTTTTTAAAAGGGGTAGGGCGCATCAAATCGGCCCGTCTGGGGAAATGTGTGTTAGTGCTTCCCAGAAAACTGCAGCCAAATAACAATTCATTTTTGTGTTTGATTCATTTGTGTGAGAGGATTTTTGTGTTCTTGCGAGAGAGTGAGCGTACAAGCCAGTATTCGTACCGGGGACCTGTTGGTCACTAGGGCAGTTTTTTATCCACTGGGCTATCACAGCTCCCCTAGTTTTTTAAATAAGGTAAACTAAACCAGTAAAACCGGCACAACATGTCTACACGTTTCTACGTGACAACAATACAGAGTATAAGATAATTAAAGTGAAAATCTACAAGCCCGGTGGCAAAGTAGTTAGCTATGTTACTTTAACACCAAATCTAGTGGGATCAATTCCCATTTATATACAGTCACACCCTTTTTTTTTGCTTAAGTTTAATACACATTTTTGTGTATCGCAATATTACAATGTTCTACAAATGTTAAGGTTGTATATTGTATACATACATGTACATACATACAAACCTCGTCACCACGTTTCCGAAGAAGTCAATGCTGTTTACTTTTGTAGGTACTTATCATACAACCAATGATTATTTGTATGATAAATACCGAGACTCGGAAGCCTCAAATCAGTTCCTGCAGCAGTATGCTATGCCATACATTATGTATATCTGTCAGTCACATGATTTAAATGTAAACAACATTTAAATCGTTTAATTAGACGTGAGCTCTGCATGTTAAATGTTGTCAATACTTTCGGCCATCGACAATGTAGACCAGGAGCTTATGTCCTAAAATATAATCGACAGAAAAAAAAACTGTAATTTCAATGCGTTTTATTTTAACAAACCGCTATAAGAATTTATATTTAAATACTATGTAAAATTTTGTTTAGATATTGCAATATAGTACCTGTGTAGATAACCTATATATACAAAGCAGAAAAAATGCTTCTGCCTATGTCAGTTACAGACTTTCAAATCATTCAATCGATGTGCCCCAAACAGGATTTCATTTGAAAGGCAATAATGCTAGGATGGTTTTAAACCAATGGCACATTCTCTTCATGAAATCGATTTTTGAGTTTTCCCATACATATTTTTCGTTGGTGTTACTCGCAAATAAATACTACTGTGAAGTGGCGGCTTGCTCCAGAGTTAGAACGTCGAAAAATCTTTATGTTTACATACCTACAGAAAAACCTCACAATATTGTTTATCCGCTAACATTAAGATAAAAAAAGTTAATAAATAAACAAAATTTCCATTTTTTCCAACAAATAAACAAAGTGTATTTCTTTTTTTAGCATAGTAGCACACGGCGGGTACCCTCTAGTATTCTATTATTGTAATGTCTAAATCATATAAGGAAATGACTATTAATAGAATACGAAAGAAGCTATCAATATAATCTACATTAGAATTTTAATGTGTATATTTTACTGCAATTTTTGCTTGTAAAGCAAAATGCATTTCAAACTGTCTAATATTTATTCAATATTACTGTTTTAGTAGTCACCTTTCAGTTAGATAATTTCAAACAATTTGGTCGCATGATCTTAAACAGACGCGTATTAACTCTAGTTCTAGAACTAGAACACTATTATACTCATCATGTTGGATGTATAAAAGCGTATAAAAGTTAATAATATAAATATTACGGATCAGTTCTACAGCGGCATCTAGTCTCAAACTAAACAAAAACTTCGTATTGTACTAGATAACCGATAAATATGCGTATATATCTCTCGCATATTACATGGCAACCTATAATATATAGAAAATCCATAGAACAAAATAAATGTACACAAATATTTTTCTTGTGCGGAAATAAAGAAGTATGTGTGTGTTACGCACGTAAGAATTCCATTAATTTCATCCCGCCAGTACTCTTGTTAAGCAAAATAATACTATATACTATAATAATACACTTTCTATGTACATACATATTTGTAATTATCACTTGCCCGGCGGTGATGGAGAACATCGTGAGGAAACCCACACGTCCAACAATATTTTGATAGACGTGTGACCTAACCTAAGAAAGAGCTGGTTTTCCCTCTGGGTTGTGGAGATCTGACGACAGTCGCTCCATGTAAAAATCAGTATCTTCGCCAAATCCTTAGTCTTAGGTAGCGGATGCCAATCCTAATGAATTAGGAAACGGGATAACGCTAAGTAGAAGAAGACTAATAATAAGCAATTTCGCTGTGTTGATTTTAGATGTCGGTATGGGATCAACTTTTTGGCGTCGATTTTAGACGATGGTGTATCGTAAAATTCACTGTCATAATTTTGCCCTCACGCGCCAAAAGAAACATTACTTCAAAAATCACGAGATTCATGACACCCGGGGTCTTAGAGTGCGGCTTGGCGTTGTTGAGCAAACTCGTTAAAGTTTAAATTAAATAACAGGTACCAATTTCGTCAATTAAAGGCCTTCGAGAAAGCAGACAACCTTAGAAACTTGCGATACAGTCCCCTGGAGTATTGTACACACGTTTATTTCTGCTTTATCATCTATATAAAGAAAACATTATCTTTGGAGGACAACAAACATGCCTGCAGAGCTGTAGGATATCTATTCTCGGCATGACTGCTATTGTTGACTACTTCCTTATACAAAATTATACAGCCGGTTATTTTTGGCATCAGACTGACACGCTTGGCCATACAAAGAATTTGCTTATCTTGACTCGTAAATAGAGCGTCGTTAATCTATAGTTTGTGTAGTAGACACTAGATTATGCACACATGGTCTATTATTTATAATAAAATTTAACATCTTTTTGTATTTTTATTGCGTTTGTACATAGGAACATGTGTACCAACTTCCATTAATTTCAAAAAATCTATTGAAATATATATATCTATAGATATATATATTTCAACCATACCATTTCTATAGATAGAAATGGTATGGTTGTCTACACTATTCCAGTGGCGCTGGAACGGGCGAGCTGGCATGAAAAAGTAGATCGTCAATCCAGTCACTGGAGTGAATTACTCACTAGAATAGGAACATTCCAGTGCTGGTTTACATTATTCCAGTAGCATTCCAGTGCTGGATTCGATCGCTGACGTGGAATGCTACTGGAATAATGTGAACAATTTCAGCTTAAGACGCTACGTAGTGTTCAGTTTAATAGGTATACGCAATGTAATTCTTTTTCCCTGTATGGTTAAAAATTGCATGGAGTAGTCTTGGAACATTATTCGGTTGCATCAGTAAATCAGTAATCGATTTTTCATGTATTAACCGTTGTTATATTATTTTAATTAATAAAATGAACAATATAAATGTGGAAGGTGACTCTATCTTTTTGTTAAATAGAAATGTTCGATCTTTTTGCATGAAACAACTGCACAGTTCGCCATT
Organism: Pyralis farinalis; assembly: GCA_947507595.1. Lineage (NCBI taxonomy): Eukaryota > Metazoa > Arthropoda > Insecta > Lepidoptera > Pyralidae > Pyralis > Pyralis farinalis. The sequence goes on along the minus strand of OX382258.1, from coordinate 7,216,549 downwards.
TTTAACATGATACTTTATGATGTCACCGGAGCGATAACGATTATGAGACTGATATAGTATCGATTACTCACGTAATTTTTATAAACGCAAATTATATATTTTTTTTTTATACTACGACGGGAGACATACAAGCATACGGCCTACCTGACAGTACATATTAAGTATTACTTACGCGATGCTACCTCTGATCTCGTAGGAACATAACGACCCTTTGGGTAGTTGTTATTTGGCTGCGTTTTTCTGTAAGGTTAGGTACTTGTCTGGACGGGCTGCTTTAATGCCCCCTACCTCTCCTAAAACATCCAGATCAACACAAACAGACATATTCATGTACACAAATGTTTGTCCTGTGTGGGAATCGAACCCACGAGCGTTGGTGTCAAAGTCGACTGCGCCGGCGAACTCCTTAGTGGATTTATAGATATAGAATTTTTTCATTGTTATAATGAAAAAATTCTTTCAGCATTTTCTGCAAATTAGCCAATGGTCATATGACAAATTCACAGAAAAACAACAAGATATTCATTAAAAAATGTAACGTGAGAATGTGTCCGCGAGGGCCTAATGGCAAATAGGCAGTTTTTAGCTTTATCCTATTTGTATTGAGCTAATCTAATCCAGATGAAGCTATATGTTCAAGTTATTGTTACATAGTTCTATAAAACATATAATCGTAACGCACGTGTAGGGTTGCCAACACACGAGTGATACCCCTAGTGTAGCAAACGTCCGTAGGCTACAGGGACTGCTTACCATCAGGCAGGCCGTACGCTTGTTGTCCATCTTAGTGCTGTAAAAAAACGTTTTGTGTGAAGTAAACAAAAAGGTTCTCTATTTTATCACGCTTTTATTAGGAAAATCAATGAACGTAATGCAATTCAATATTTAATATTCATCTCATCATCACATCAACTCTTACTCATCCCACTGCAGGGATACGGGTCTCCCTTCAACTGAAGGGGTTTAGAGCGTACTCCACCACGCTGCTCAAATGCGGATTGACGGAGGACAGTGTTTTCAAGCCGCCCGAGGGCCACTGACTTAGCGACTGTCATCTATGGACAACAGCCGGGGCCGACGGCTTAAGGTGCCCTCCGAACACGGAGAAACTCGAGATAGATAAACCCATCCATAGACTTGCTTAACCTGCGTGTTCGGTTAGAATGACAGCATCGAGCTCTCGATTTAATGTTATAAATGGGAAAGTCTGTGAGGCTGTATGATTGATGATGATGATGCAGGTTAGATTTACACAAAAAAGTGTAAAATCTAAGAAACCAAACTCCATCGTTTTTATACATATACATAATCAATCTCCATCTACCACGTGTATTAAAAAAAAGTGCAAAACGTGTACGTGTTGAACCTTGCAAATTAACAAATGATGCTCCTCAAAAGGCAGGGCAATAGCAACCCGACTGAGTATTTCTAAAACCTCACAGCAGACCTCCAACGTTACTCTTACGCATCACATCAGGTGAGTGTCATGCTTCCTTGCCATAAGGCGTTGTATTAAAAATGTTTGTCTCATTATCATCATGTGCTCATATATCTAACGTGTACGTCGCTACATATACACAAAGCTTAATGGACATCAACGTCAGTAACCATGTAGGTAATTAAATAGTGTGACATTCTGGGAAGCGTATGAAATCATCCGCATGTCGCCACCACTTCGTCTAATGTAATGGGAATTGGCGTGAACTACAATTATTCGTGCTGACGTCAGCGGAATTTTCACCATATTTAATGAATGAGTGGCTGTTTCAGCGAAATGTCCTTGGCCTATTCCTTTGGCAATAGAGTTAACGTGAAACACAAGTCACATTCATTATCATTTATCGTTAGATTACAATTTTGTAACCTTTTGTACCACGACGTGTTTGCGTCATTCGTATTACTAAGTATTCATTCATTTAAATTAAGTTTCAACGTTATTTTAGTCAACGATGCCTCTATAATCTCTTTACTTTATACCTCGATAACCGTTGCATTTTTTTTTTCATTTTGTTAGTACGTACATAACGTCGAGAAATGAGTTAGATGTAGCTGTACTAAGCCCCATTTAAAAAACAATAACACATTGTTTGACATTTTCATGGGTTTTCTTTTTGCTGTTCTGGCCACATGTTTCGCCAGGGCTACACTACTAATTTTGATATCTTAATATATTCTTATAATAATGTATTATAACATGAACTTACTCTTTTGAAACCACCATTAGAAGTAGACGAGAGTAACTCAAATCTCATTCATTCACTAAATATACTCGTACAAAGTGAACAATGCATATTTTATTTTAATAATAATATACATATGTAGCGTCTTTAGCGATACTCAGTGCGACTGTTTGACTAAAGACTAATATGAATTTGACATTGACAGATTAAAATTTACCGGTTTTTGTATTTTAGTGAAAAGTTTCATTTTGTTTAATTAATTTTTAACACAATTTAATTATTGAATTAAACAATTTTTAACGGAAGTATCGCGTGTTTTATTTATTTTGTTGAACCTGACGTTTCGAATGCTTTGCAGCATCCGTGGTCGCAGAAAGACTAAGGTGACATTTGTCTTACATTGGTTATTCAATTATTACATCTACGGACGTGGATGGATTAATTATATATGTTATGAAACGTCAGGTTCAACAAAATAAATAAAACACGCGATACTTCCGTTAAAAATTGTTTAATTCAATGTATAACAATCGCGAAAACCTAAGACAATACTATAATTTAATTATTTTTATAACACATATCCTACTAATATTATAAATGCGAAAGTTTGTATGTATGGATGTTTGTTTCTCTTTCACGCTTAAACGGCTGAAGGGATTTGAATGAAATTTGGCACGTAGATAGATTATGATCTGGATTAACACATAGGCCACGTCATGTGACTCCACGCCGGCGAAGCCGCAGGTAGCAGCTAGTTATACATAAAATTTATCTTTCTACACTCCTTCTCCATATGAATTTTAACTATGCCAAATCTCATACTCTACAGTGTGCGCAATGTGCTTAAAAATTGCTACAAGTTTCTTATTCGCCTATAACTACCCTTAATTATATTGTTAATTAATAATATTCTTATTTATAGTATTCATCTTATGTATAGATATCCATGCTAAAGTAAAAAAATAACGCATGTAACGCACGCACGCACGAAATCTGAATTATATGATACCGTTTTTTCTAAATAAACTGCCAAAAATGTGCAGGACATTCGAATTCTGTGAATTGTAAAAACAAAATAAAACCAGTTGAGAATGCGCAAGCTTGCATTGCCAGAGGAACACCTAGCTCGTCAATTATATAACAAGTCAATTTTTTTTTTAATTTGTCGGGCATTTTGACCATGTTCCTTAAGAGATAGGAACGGTGTTGCTGAACATTCCTATTCTACTTTTTTATGCTGAATCCGAATCTGAAGTCAAAATTCAAATATTCGAAAAAAACGCACAGACAAACGCACACACAGACAAACATATAGATTTCATATAGGAACGGTGTTTCTGATTAGGCGAATATTGTTAGATGTTAATTAGTATATTGGAGCGATTTTGTGCTATATAGATAAACCCTGCTAGGTTTTATGTGTGAGTTGCAATTTTTTGTGAAACGGCACTTATCCGTTCGAACTGCTACAATGCGCTCTACCTTTATTACGCCAGAGCCTCTCTTATTAATCATCAGGATGCACCACGTGCAGGCAAGGTTGGCTTTGATTCAAGATGATATGAACTACTTCACCAAGAAACGTCTAAGCATGATTTATGTCAGTATATGTTCTGAGATGTATGGATCAATGGTTAAATAAATATTCAAACTTTATAAAGTGATCATAAAATATATAAATATATTTCGCTCGCTCGTATATTTAAGACGAAAATGGTGGCTTTTGAACTCGTACGGTGAGTATCAGCACGTGCGTCGCAGCGTTGTTGATGGCACTGTCACGTCCCTTCGAACAAACTCGTATGTTCTAAGGCACGAATCAATTTTCGACGGAATGTGGGCATTCGTCATCGCCATGGTTATTCACTTCTTGACACGGGCGTGGTTTAAAAAATACCTACAAGCCCAAACCAATAAAAAAGATAAGATAAAAAAAATATTTGCCATTGGGCCCTCGCGGGCACTTAGGTAGATATGTCTTACATTTTTTGAAATATAATCTTATTGTATCTAATGTACTACTCGTATTTTTCTTATTAATCTGCTAGCATTTCGAAAATGACCATTGGCGAAGAAGAAATGCCAAAAGAAACTTGCCAATATATCTTTTAAAATTGTCAATTATATGTTACAATAAATTCACATCAGCATATTGGTAATAATGATATCAAATGGTAGAATTAAAGATTATTAAGGACTGGTCGTTTGTGCTGAATTATTTCCAAGCAATCTTTGTCAGTTACATATTCATCAATTCTATAATATGTCTAAGGACTTAAAAATTTGCTTAGACGTTTCTTGGTGGAGTTGTTCATATCATCTTAAATCAAAGTCAACCTTGCCTGCACGTGGTGCATGCTGATGAATAATAAAAGAGGCTCTGGCGTAATAAAGGTAGAGCGCATTATAGCAGTTCGAACGGATAACTGCCGTTTCACAAAAAATTGCAACCAGATAACAATTCCTTTGATGTGTTCTTACCTAATACAGGAACTCTCTGTTAGCAACTGGGTTGGCAACGCGCTGTCGACTCTCCTTGTACTGCTAGCATTTATAGGCGCCGTAACCTACTTTACATCAGGTAGGCTTATATGCTGGTTTGCCCCCGATAATACAGTAATACATACGCACGTTGCTGGCCACATCTAGTTTGTGATATTATGTTCCTCTATAAAACTATTTATTTTATAGATCGAATGAACTATATAATATTCTATGAATATAATAAAGTAATCATCGTAAAATATATTTTACAAACATATCCGCCTCAAGTATTAGTTTAATGTATAAAAAATATCATTTGATCTATTGAAAACTTCATCTCAGCAAAGATAATTCAGTCGTAAAGTCAACTACCAACTATCGTTGTGACAGATTTATAAAATGAGTGGTTGGGGTTTCTGTGAAATCGTGAGTTGCGAAGTGATTATAAAGATCTATCCTCACATAATAGAACAGTGACTTTATTAGTCACTGCATATCTTTTTTTTTTTTTTTTTATATATCACTAAGGTGGCAATCAAGCATACGGCCTGCCTGATGTTAAACAGTCACCGTAGCCTATGGACATTTGCAACACCAGGGGCGTCACTCATGCGTTGCCGACCCTCTAAAAACCTCTTCACGCATTTCCATGCTGTAGTTCCTTGGAAAAACCTCGGCTGGGAGCTCATTCCACAGCTTGAGTGTTCTCGGACGAAAACTTCTCTGGAACCGCACCGTACGCGACCATAGCGGTTCAAGCGTGTGAGGGTGAACTCCCCGTCGTCGGCGAGCGGTGCGGTTATAAAAAGTAGCCGTCGGTATCATTTCGAACAACTCTTCAGAACACAACCCGTTGTACAATCGGTAGAACACACAAAGGGAGGCAAAATCTCTCCTTAAACTTAAGGGTTCAATACCGTATCGGACTTCATATCGGATGAAGTAAGCGAATGTATTTCTAATTTTTTAAACAAAATCGTCGACTAATATGTTCTTTAGAATGGCATGAAAATGTGTCTATGTTTTTGGGAACTGTACATCGCTCATTTCGGCAAAGAGCCGGTAAAATACTGTCGACTACTTTTTGTACTTTTACTTATTTTTTTACGTAAACTACGTAAATAATTACTTATACACAGGATATGTAGCGTTAGCAGCGGAGGCTGAGTTATTTTTTTAAGGATGAACGTGTTAATTGCATCTGTGGGTTTATTATTATGGTTGTCACCAAAAGGGTATATGCGATAACTATCTCCATTTAACTTTAAAACGAGGTATACCAATTTTAAACCGGGACAATAACCTATGTCTGTATGGAGGTCATGATTTTTCTATTTATATTATGTACTATGCTAGTCAGCACGTTTTAGTTCATAGAACAGATTCAATAACTTTTGTATGACGTCAGCATATCTAGTACATATAGCATATTATTTTTTTAAATTTGGTCTACCACTTGACTGGTTTAAACCAATACATATCATTTTTTATGCATTGTTCAGGGTCGGCAACGCAAAATGACATCCCTGGTGTCGCCAAAGTTCATTGGCTACGGTAGCTAGTTACCACCAGACACTCTCGTACACTTGTTTGCTACCTTAGTTGTATAAAAAAGTTAAAAGTTATAAAAAAAATTTATAACAGAGATGATTGTCACATATTTAAACGTAGAAAATTGATAAATAACGTTGTTTTATTGGACATTATACTTTGTTACTAACAAAGTTAATAACAAAGGAATTTCAACTCGACTTTGACACCAACGCTCGTGGGTTCGATTCTCACACAAGACAAACATTTGTGTGCGTGAACATGTCTATTTGGACTGGATGTATTAAGAGAGGTAGGGCGCAACAATGCAGCCCGTCTGGGGAAATACCTCCACCTCAGAGAAAACCACAGCCAAACAACATACTCCCTGGAGGGTTATTGTGTTCCTACGTGTGAGTGCAATGCCAGTATGCTCTTAAGTAGTTGCTATGTTAATAGAAGTGGCAACGTGCAAGTGATACTTAATGTGTTACCAGCGTTCACAGGCTACTGTAACTACTTTTCATCAAGTGAACCGTTTGCTTATATGCCTCCCGACGTTGTATAAAAATAATAATTTAAGGGTAAGTATAAAGATGTAAAAAGAATGCAGGATGAAAGAATGACGAAACAGATATACAAAACAAAAGTGGAAGGATGTAGGAGCCGAGGAAGGCCAAGACTTACCAAATTGATCTTGATTTATCAGAAGGTGATGTCAAGACTGAAGAGTATGAATGTTAAAGAAACGAGTAAAATGTGTAAGGATCGCGTCTTAAGGTGCTCGGTTCTTCCTGCCTACCCGCAAGGGATTTGGCGTGAAGTTATAGATAGATAAATAAAAAGATAATGAATGTTTTTATTCTCAAGCTTTATAATATATACCTATACAAATACAGAACCCGTCACTTTGTACTTTCCAGCGTCCTATGTACCTTAAAATAAATATATTTGAATTATTTGAGATACCAAAATGAAATGACGCGTGAGAGTAGATCCTTAAACGATAATAATGTCACAATGCAAATAAATTCTATTATTGTCTTTATGGTCCTTTGTACCACAGAAATAGCAGAAAATATTTTGAGACTCGTATTTGTGACTACTGACATTCGCAATTACAGTATATTTTGTTCTTGTTTTGTCTACTTTTAATATTGGCTAAGATTAGATATGAAGTTACTAGCAAATTCGTTATTTGCAACTAAATTCATATCTAGAGTTGGTCTGAAAGAGAGTGTCGTTGTTAAGATAAGAAAAGGCATGCTCCGTTGGTTCGGATATGTAGAAAGAATGACGAAACAGATACCTATACAATGCAAAAGTGGAAGGATGTAGGAGCCGAGAAAGACCGAGACTAACCTACCATGACCAAATTGGTCGTGTTTTTTCAGAACGCTTGTAGATTGAGTTCGCAATAAAAGAGTTGATCTGATAGGGAGCAGCGGTGTTAAGATGAGAAGGTACCTATGCTACATTTGGTTCAGACATGTAGACAGAATGCAAGAGGAAAGTAAGGAAACAGTTGTACAAAGCGAAAGTAGAAGTATGTGGCAGCAAAGGAAGGACAATACATATCTACCACGACCAAATTGGTCCTGTATTTAAAAGGTAGTGTTAGGAGCCCTCTAACGAGATTTTTCCAGTAAATAAAATCGCCGCTGCGGGTTGGAGAGTAAAGTAGAATGCGCTGCTCTTATTGGTTAATTCACCAATCATCATTGCGTCACTTATCAGCTTTTTGGTTAAAATATCCTCCCATTGGTCAGTTGGTTCGAATGGCTGAGATATTTAGGCGCTGAAACACTATGTCTTGGTTAGTAAGGGGAGCCTTCATGCGCAGTCAAGAGGTTTATTGGCTTATAATAAGGACCAAATTATGTTGCGTTCTGTTCTCCCTACATGTCTATCCCGCAAACTCAGTGCAAAGATATAGATAGATAAATGATTAAAAACTAAAAATAGAGTGAAATCACTAGCAGCAGCTAGTGCTCACTTTTTTCATGCCACGGAGTCACACAAGCATATGGCACACCTGATGTAAAGCAGCTACCGTAGCCTATGAACGCTAATATTAAGTATCACTTGCGCGACGCCATCTCTGCTGTTAACTCAGCAACTCCTTAGGAGCTTACTGCTAACTTCACTCACAGCAACAACCCTCTGAGGAGTTGTTATTTGGTTGCGGTTTTCTGTGAGGTGGAGGTGCTTCTCCGGACGGGCTGCTTTGTTGCGCCACACCTCTCTACATACATCTAAACCAAGACAAATAGACATGTTCACGCACACAAATGTGGGAATCGAAACCACGAGCGTTAGTGCCAAAGTCGCGTCATTTGCGACTGCGCCACCGAACGAAAAGACAAAGCAAATACTCCCTTAACAACATTCTACGCGATAATAAGGCAGTAACCTATAAAGGAGTCAACCCTCACGAGATTATTAGAACAAAAGGCGATAATTATTAACAGTGACACTAAAATTGTTTTCGCACACCGGTTTTATTAGCGAATATGTTATAATTACACATGATGTAGGTTTGACATACATTCGTATAGAATACCGTAAAATTCACAACTATTTTTACACGTAATAGAACCAATACTAACCCGTAACCCGTTACCCGCCACTGGTTTGAGCAATGCTCTGAAGGTTACGGGTATCGGGTTATTAACCCAGTGGTCGAGTAATGGAAATGGTTTTTTTATACTACGTCGGGAGGCATACAAGCATACATACATCATAAAGCGGTTACCTTACCTATTAACGTTTGCGATATATTAATTATCACGCGCGCGGTGCCTCCTCTGCTGCTTACACAGCAACTCCTTGGAACTGGTGACCTCATTCACACGCAGAAACACAATAACCCTCTAGGGAGTTGTTATTTAACTGTGGTTTTCTGTGAGGTGGAGGTACTTCCCCAGACGGGCTGCTTCGATGTACCCTACCTCTCTTAAAACATCCAGACCAAGACAAACAGACATGTTCATGCACCAAATGTTTGCCTTGTGTGGGAATCGAACCCACGAGCGTTGGTGTCAAGGTTGCATCATTCACAACTGAGCCACCGAGCTCGTCAAGGTAGTTTAATACCGGGGGTATTCCTGTTCGAGACATAAACTTCTTTGCATAAACATGACTTATTGCTAGGTCTTGATGTTTTCTATGCAATGCAATTAGTATTGAGAAGAACAGTGGTAGCCCAGTGGATAAAGAACTGGCTTATTATCCGAGTGGTCATCGGTACGAATCCAGTAGGCGAATTCACATTGCTTCGGAAACCCATATACACTAAATCGAAAACTTTTCACTCAGTAGCCATACATTTTGACAGATAACTGACCCTCACACGCTAGAACCGCAATGGTCGCGTACTGTGCGATTCCAGAGAAGTTTTCTTCCGAGAACTCTCAAGCTGTGGAATGAGCTCCCAGCCGAGGTTTTTCCAAGGGACTACAGCATGGAGTTCTTCAAGAAATGCGTGAAGAGGTTTTTAGCGGGTCGGCAACGCATGAGTGACACCCCTGTTGTTGCAAATGTCCATAGGCTACGGTGACTGTTTACCATCAGGCAGGCCGTATGCTTCATTGCCACCTTAGTAGTATAAAAAAATAACTTTTCGATTCCGATTCGAATATGGCTTATAGGAACACTTTCACGGCAGTGGGCATGTACCACTCACTTCGCATGTTCAGATTTGTGTACATATTTGTAACTAGCTGCTGCTCACTGCTCCGCCCCCGTGTGGAGTTAAATAACGTAGCCTATGTGTTAATCCAGATCATAATCGATCTACTTGCCAAATTTCATTCAAATCCGTTCAGCTGTTTAAGCGTGAAAGAGCAACAAACATCCTTCCATACATACAAACTTTCGCATTTATAATATTAGTAGGATTATCAGCTGCTCGGCGGTGATGGAAAACATCGTGAGGTAACTCGCCCGTCCAAAAAAGTGTTACCTAACCTCGGACGAGCTCGGTGGCGCAGTGGTGAAACGCACTGTTACGCTACTTTGACACCAATGCTCGGGGGTTCGTTTCTCACACAGTACAAACATTTGTGTGCACGAACATGTCTGTTTATCTTGGTCTGGGTATTTTCTATGTATAATAAGTATGTATATATAAAGAATGCAAGTTGAAAGAATGACGAAACAGATATACAATGCGAAAGTGGAAGGATGTAAGAGCCGAGGAAGACCAAGACTAACCTACCATGACCAAATTGGTCGTGTTTTATCAGAAGGTGATGTCAGGAGCCTTAGGAACCGGCGAGCGTGCATGAAAAGAGCTATGAATGTGAAAGAAGCGAGTGAAGTATGTAAGGACCGCGTCTTATGGCGCTCGGTTCTCTCTGCCTACCCCGCAAGGGAGCTGGCGTGAAGATATACATACATACATTCTGTGTACTAAGTATCGGGAATTTGTCAATAAAACAAAAAATACAAATTATTCATCTAAATTTATTTTATCGCCTTCAAAGTAGGCCCCATCGCTTGCAATACAACATCTCCACCGCTTCACCCAGTCTTCCATACATTTTTCATAGGCTATTTGCGGTATGGCCTTTAGCTCATTCAGCGAATTTTCTTTTATGGCTTCTATCGACTCAAAACGTTTTCCTCGAAGTGGTAATTTTAACTTGGGAAATAAAAAAAAGTCAGACGGAGCCATATCAGGTGAATACGGTGCTTGGTCGAGAACTTTTGTTGAATTTTTCGCTAAAAACTCTTTCACTATAATGGCTGTGTGTGATGGTGCATTATCATGGTGCAGCATCCATGAGTTGTGTTGCCACAAATCTGGACGTTTTCGGCGGATACTCTCACGCAAACGCTTCATGACGCCTAAATAATATTCTTTATTCACTGTTTCTCCCTCTGGAAGGAATTCGGAGTGAACCACACCACGGTAGTCAAAAAAAACTGTCAGCATCACCTTGATTTTGGAGCGACTTTGCCGCGGTTTTTTGGGTTTCGGCTCGTTTTCGAGACGCCATTCTGAAGACTGTTGGCTTGTTTGCATGTCGTACTCATAAACCCATGTCTCGTCGCCAGTTATTATACGTTTCATAAAGGTCGGATCCGTAGAAGCTCGGGAAACCATGTCTTCAGCGACATGCTTTCGCTGCGCTTTTTGAACAAAATTGAGCTCTTTTGGAACTAGTCGAGCGGCGACGCGTTTCATGCCTAAAATGTCAATGAGAATGTTGTGGACGGACTTAAAAGATATGTTCACCTCACTAGCCAACTCTCTCAGACTCATACGTCGATTTTCGAGCACTAGCTTCTTGATTCTGTCGATGTTTTCTCTGGTCGTAGCGGTTGAAGGTCTACCAGAACGAGGCAAGTCTACTACTACTTCTCGGCCTTCTTTAAAAGCCTTATACCATTCATAAGCCCTTGTTTTCGATATACACGATTCGCCGTAGGTATTTCGCAACATTTTTAGTGATTCACCACATGAAATATCATTTGAAACACAAAATTTAAGGCACACTCTTTGTTCAACAATATTTTCCATTGTAAAAATCGCCGAGGACTCAAAACTATGACCAACAAAAAGTGTAGTTTAAAACAAATTAAATGACAGATCCCGCTCAAATTTTGCGCGCTAAATCAGTACAGTGCTACCAACATGCAGTAAAAAAATTAGAACGACCTCTTTTACGCGGGTCTTTTTATTGACATATTCCCGATACTTTTTACACAGAGTAGTACATACAATAAGTATGTATTTACAAAAAAAAATGTATTTACGTATGTTTATCAGTTGTCTTAGTACCCATAACACAAGCTTCGCTCACCTTGGGGCTGGATGGCGCTGTGTAATTTGTCCGACAATATTTATTTATAACTAAAGAAAGGGCTGGTTTTCCTCGTGGATTTTGGAGACCTGAAGGGAGTTCCTTACCCTCGGACGTTCCTTGACAAGTTTAGTATCTTCGGCTAATCCTTAGTCTTGGACCGCTATCTGCCTAACCCAGCCGATCCCAATGGATTAGGAAATGGGACCACAATGAGACAAGTATGTGTTAATAAAAATAAATCAAGTAATACCTACTGCAGTCTGTTTCATATGTTCAGGAGATATCGCTGACAAAATACATCAATAAACATAACTTGATGTCTGCACTTCAATCAACTTCTGATGGACAACTTTTATTAATAAAGAAGTTATTAAAAATATATATATTTGTAACGTAATTTAAAAATATATATTTTTTAGATTTCACGATCCTAGCTCAATTGTACGTAATCAATTTTGATATATTAGTATTTGTAACTACAAAATGGTAAGTTATGGATTTTTCTCTCTACAATTGCTATTATTGACAAATATCACCGTCATGGCCAACTATAATTTTCAGGAACACGGTTCCTGTATGAATTCTATATGTTTGTCTGTGCGTTTCTCTGTCGCTTTTTTTCGAATATTCGATTTTTGACTTCAGATTCGGATTCAGCATAAAAAAGTAGAATAGGAATGTTCAGGAACACCGTTCCTATCTCTTGGAACATGGTCCAAAAGGCAAACAAATTAAAAAAAAAAAATTGAATTGTTATATAATTGACGAGCCAGGTGTTCCTCTGGCAATGCAAGCTTGCGCATTCTCAACTGGTTATTCGTGCATCTTGAACACGGCTCTGACTATTTGGATCAAATTTTTTATCGAAATTAAGTTTTACTATTTAAGTTTTTCTGCATCTTCAGGTATCTTTCATGAAAAATGCGATTTCACTAAAAAAAAAGACAAAAAACGCCGAGGGTTTTCGACCTCCGAGATACTAATAACATTAGGGAAAATGTAACGCGTGAAGCGAATCAACGGCTTGTAAACAACATAAAACGATTTCAAGTAACACGAGGATAAGTGTACATAACCTTTCAAAAACAGGAAAAAGCGTCTCTGGAACTCGTAAATCAACATTTGAGTCGTTTGAACGAGAAAAAATATTTATTTTATTATGTGGAGATGTAAATAAAGACGTTTACCTCTGTGACTAATCAAGTGCGGAGTTCATTAGGATTTACGGAGAAGACGCCCTGGCCCGCCGCCAACACCACCATACTGTACGATACTTTGTAGTGTCTATACTTTGATGAGAACACAAATACGCAACAAATCATATCATATTCCTATATATGGAACAAATCTATACAGATAAATAAAATTGGAGTATCTGTTTGTAATATTAAAATAACCGCTTTTTACTAAATGCATATGGACATATACACGGTACATATACCAAAATGAATATTTTTACAATTTTTGTCTGTCTGTCTGGTTGTTCCGGCTAATCTCTGAAACGGCTGGACCGATTTCGACAGGACTTTCACTGGTAGGTAGACGACTGTTCAGAGCAAATATAGGGTACTTTTTATCCCGTAAATATTTAGGGTTCCTGCGTAAAATATGAAAAACTGTTAAAATTAAGGGGAAATATCTTCCCTTCAGGGGACTTTGCACTTTTATTTTTATTATTTACACAGAATACGTATTTTTTGTGACATAAAATAACTACGCATTTATATATATATATATATATATATATATATATATATATATATATATATATATATATATATATATATATTACATCGTGATTCCTCCTGACCCACACGTCCATAAATTCTATTTCTAAAGACGTGTGACTTAACCTAAGAATGATCTGGTATTCCCTCTAGGTTGAGGAGGTCTGACGGCAGTCGACCCATGTAAAAATCAGTGTCTTCGCCAAATCCTTAGGCTAAGGTAGCGGATCCCGTCAATCCAAATGGATTAGGAAACGGGTAACGCGAACATGAAGAAGTAAACCAAATTAATGTAGTGAAAATGTTTTAGTGAAGTGTTTATCTGTTTTATGATAAAAAAAATTCAAATACCATTATCTTTGTCGCATTCAGTAGTAAGCCTTTCTCCATATAATTGTATTTCATTACTGTACCAGCGTTTGCAGTTCAGATGGTCTTTCTGCTAATGGGACGGCATCGTCTGCATAAAGCAGAGAGTTCACCACTAGGTCACCCATGCGTAATCCTACATTCGTCGATCTTATTATTTGTAAATAACTATCGAGATACAGAATAAACAGCCTAGCAGACAATATGTAACCCTGTTTGACACCAATTTGGACATCAAACCAGGGCGACATGTTGCCATCTATTCGTGCACATGCTGAGCAATTCTTATAGGTGGACTACACAGCACGGAGCAGTGCAATAGTACAAACGTCTACAGCGCCTGAGGAAGCCTCGTGGAGAGGCGAAACACATGTCGCAGGCCAGGCCAGTCGTGGCAGCGACAGTGATGTGGGCATGCGGTTTCTGTAGTGGGTGGATACCGGCCGGCGCTAGGTCGCATAAACTAATTGGTTGCGGAAGCACACAAAGCAGGTTAGAGCAAATTGCACTTATAGATATTGTAAAGTTGACCGTTAAGGGCCGGTTAATACGAAGTTTACATACTGGTACAGTACTATCCCTGCGAAGATCTAGCTAAAACTGATTTTGTGTATAATTAGTTTGCCCTGTATAAAATATGGTACATCGGTCGGATATGAACCTTGAGTGGCAGCCAACGACAAAACTCCGTATTCCTGGTTCCCTTCGGATAGACGCCAGACAGTCTGACGTGACGCCATGTTAACTCAAAATTATACAATCTATAATCCATTAAATCTAAGAGCTATCTTTTTCTTCGGTCAGGTCTTGGCAAAGCGGTCGTGGTCGTCATGAGGAAGGGTTGGAGGCAGTAGTTGCTCGCCTCACAATTTTCCGCAATCTCGTCCGATTTGTGGCAGTTCTGGTGCTTTCATGCAATGGCACGCCTACAGCTGACTTTATCTGACCGGTCCAACGCACGGGTGACCTTCCTCACGATCTTGTACCTTCAAATCTACCTTAGACCACCAGGCGTCGATAGAATCACATTTACATTTTGAGACATGGCCAAAAAACTTAAGAATGCGAGATTGTACTATCGTAGATAGACGCTTCTTGATACCAAGTTCCTGGAGTATGGATACATTTGTGCGAAATTCAGTTTATACTCCAAGCATTTATCTCCAGCACCACATCTCAAAAGCATCTATCTTCTTCTTGTCCACTTCCCGCAATGTCCACGTCTCTGCAGCGTACAGAAATATGGGAAAGACTAGTATTCTTACGAGCCGGGTCTTAGTGACTTTAGGCAAGTTCATATTCCTCCATATTTTTTTAAGCTTATCCATTGCGCTTCTAGCTATCGCTATACGTCTCTTTACTTCATCCATGCAGCCACCGTTGTTCGATATAAGAGACCCAAGATATACATATATAGGACTGAACAACTTCACAGTTTGCGATATCGGTTACATCTGGCAAGTTACTGTTAGCGCGGTCCACGATCATCATTTTGGTCTTAGTGCGATTAATCTTTAGTCCGAACTCTAGGCTTACGAGTTCCATTCTGAAAATAAATTCTTCCGACATTCACTAATTGCGAAAAGGGTGGTGACGTCAGCATACCGCAGGTTAGCAATCCTGATACCAACAACTGTTACACTGTCTATCCAATCCTCCAAAGTGATATGCATTATGAGTTCAGTGTATACATTGAACAAAAGCGGTGATATTATGGATCCTTGGCGGACACCGGCACTGGGATGGAAGTTAGTCGACAGGATGTTATCTGTCCGTACAGAGGCTATTCCTTTTTCATACAAGCGTCTAAGAAGGTGTACTAGGTGTCCCCATTGCTACCAAAGTATTCCACAGTTTTGGCCATTTCACTGAATCGAACGCCATAGAAAAGTCAAAAAAGCAAATATAAGTCGGCTTGTTGAATTCTAGACCCTTCTCGATAATTTGGCGTACATTGAGAATTTGTTCCCGATTTCCCTTGCCCCTTACGAAACCGGCCCGTTCCGGAGCAATCTCCTTAGACAGAAATGCTTTTAGCCTTTCATTTAGAATATGTTACAAGATCTTGATGGAGTGTGATGTAATCGCAATAAGGTTTGTTTTTGTTGTTGACTCCTTTTTGTGTAATGAAGTGAATACTGTATGAGCCCATTCCCTCGACCATGTCCCGGTTTTCCAGCTCTTATTGCAGATGGTGTGAAAAATTTGGCAGCCGCGTTCTTCTAGGGCTGGCATTGTTTCGATGGGAATCGTATCCCTGACCGTGGCTTTTCCGTTTTTTAGGTGGGTTATAGCGGCTTCAACTTCTCGAAAAAGAAAAACGAAAGGGAGGCTATAACTCTTCGCTTTCAGGCTCTGTTTTAGAAAAGTCTACGGATTTTGGATCTTCTAATAGGGGCTGACAATAATTCTTCCAAATCCAATTCTGTTACAAAATGGCAATTGAAGTATTCAATGGCCCATGTCCTTGATGACAATGTTTTTATGATGCAGCGTAGCTTACGGTACAGACCTCTAGAATCGTATTTTTCAGTATGTCGATTGATATCTTCACATATGTCTCGGAGATAGGTATTGTGATCTCGCCTGCATTGCCTCTGTATCTGCGCTGAGAGCCTGTTCAAGTCTTGAACCTACGTAACTCGTGCTTTCATATCACGCCTCTCTTCAACAAGCTCAAGTGTATCATCACCTTTGGCGTTTATGGCATCCAGTTTATCGTGATGGTGGTCTTGACTGTGATTCTGCAACTTTAATGAGTGAGTTTAATGAGTGGTTTACCCTTGCCTTCTACACCAGTCATTTTTGTTATTTATTTAGAGCTCAGGGTCTCCTTGGCCCATCCGGTTAGGTGCGTAGTTATACCGCCAAGTGTTAAACATAGAACGAACATTTTCGTCATGAAAGATTTTAGAAAATCAAAAACAAAATTATTGTGTATTCAATAATTTTATTGCTTTTGGAAGCAATCATTGAGGGAAGCAGTGAGCTTACTCTACTTTAGGGATCTGTTTCACGCCTTTTTCGACAGCAGCACGGCATCAATCCAAGAGGGCCTGGGACTGAATTTAAAATGTGAATTCCCCGATTGGTTATTGTGTTTCTGTAAGGTTATAAGAAAACTGGTGAGTAGTTACTGTATTAGCAACCCCGACTACCATCACAATCTTTATATGTAAACGCTTGTAAACTACGGTTGGTAACGTTTGTCATCGCGCGGATTGCAAACTTGTTTGCCACCGATATAGTATTAAGAAAATGCCGGCCTTTAGTGCCATCGAAATCGACTAGAGAACTAGATACTTTTAGATTTGCTAAATTTATAAATTTGATAAATAACAAATACTTGATATCATTGCATTTATATATAAAATGATGTATGACAGGTACAGCTATATTACTCTGATATCCATATAAGACACAGCTAGAGGCGGAGTAGGACCAGTATAGTAGAATTGCGGATAGGGAATTGCATAATAATGTACATGTGAAACCCTTGGGAGTGTCCTCTTACGGAGGCTGGTGCATGCCTGAGCCGTCTGACCTAATCTAAAATGCAAGTCAAGTAATGTTTTTTATAAGCAGTCCGTCTGAAGAAGAGCTTAAGGCTCCTTAAGAAGTCATTGTGTCAGCAGCAGAGGTGGCATCGTGCAAGCAGTACTTAAGAGGGTGTATAAAGCTAAGTGGCATTTTGTTTTTATTAAGAACGCTTAATTTAAGACCAATTCCAAAAAAAACACTCAGCACTGTAAAACCATATTTATGTTTTTAAGACTTAGCTTTAGTTTTATATGCCCTCTTAATGTATCGCAGGCGTTCATAGGCTACGGTAACTACTTTACATCAGGTGGGTGCTTGTAGGACTCTCTATGTGGTACAAAAATAAGTCAACTTATTTTTCGACGGGTTTAATTATCCTCAGCTTCATTATAAAAACGGTTTGAGGAACCGAGCGTGAACCGTCAAGCGTGATAGAAACACAATTATATTTATAATAAATAAAAAAAAACCCGCCTTCAAAAAAACACCCAGGACGTAAAAAGAGAAAAATAATTGGTTACAATTACTTACGATTTTTGGAGTCACTGCCACTATACTGATATTATCAATTGATATGATGCGGCTGTCACAGACTCCAAAATTATTTTTCTCTTTTTAGTTCCTAGGTGATTTCTTGGAGGCGTTTTTTTATTGGAAAATAGTTTATTTTTTGCTTCTAGTGCTGTAAATATTAAATAGGTACGTAAAATAGAGTAGGTGGTACATGATGAGTAGGCCTTCCTTACATGCAATCATATGAGAAAGCGAGCACAGGAGTCTGAAAATGATAAAGATGAACACCTAAAGCGCAATAGAGAAAGAAATAGAGTACAGCCCGTCGGGGAGTCTTCCGAATACACTGAAGAAGGCATTCTCAAATGCGTGCCTACAATATAAATTTTAAGAGTTCCCTCGATTTCTCTAGGATCCCATCATCAAAGCTTAACCTGATGACCATGAGACCACCTATGAAGTATATACCCTTTCAAACAAAAAAATAATTTTCCGAATCGGTCCATGCGTCTTCCAGTAATCAGGGAACCTCCTCCTTTTTTTGCAGGCGGTTAAAAATAATATTGAATCAATATAACAAAGAATTCAGAAGTGAGTTCATTATTTTCCTAGAAATTAAAGATGTGATGTGGTGAGTGGCTTGACTTTTACGCATTCAAATGTGGCCATGATACGAGTAACTTTCAATCACCACCAGGCAACCATGCCGCCTTATCCGTAGTCCTGGCGTTAAATAATGGTTCGGCTTAACATGCTGTTCTCGTTGTGCACAGTGAAGTTGCAAGCATACTTTATTGATATCATCTGGTTGATAGAAAGCGAAAGGAATTTCTTGTGTTTGTGCTAAAGTGGTTACTGTGGCCTATGAACGGTCGCTAGTGATACATTTAGTATCACTCGCGCGGTGCTACCTCTGCTGCTAACACAGCAACTTCTTAGGACCTTACTGGTGACCACATTCACGTGCAGGAACACAAGAACCCTCTAGGGAGTTGTTATTTGGCTGCGGTTTTCTGTGAGGTGGACGTACTTCCTCAGACGGGCTGCTTTGATGCGCCCTACGTCTCTTAAAAACATCCAGACCAAGATTAACAGACATATTCATGCATACAAATATTTGTCCTGTGTGGGAATCGAATCCACGAGCGTTGGTGTCAAAGTTGCGTTGTTAACCGCGGCGCCACCGAGTCGTCAAAACGATCTATAATTTCTAAGGTATATTTCGCATCCGATAGAAAGAAGGAAAACTTTATGAGGAACAATTTAAGGTGTAAATGGTTCACGATTATTTTTAGAGCCGACACCATCCATAGGCAATCTTAGGGAGAATCACCTTACAAATGAACACAGTAATCTTTTACAGAGACGAGTCCGCCTTTGTACATACAAAAGTTTGTTACTGTATGTGTTACCTATGTATAAAGAGATTACGAAAACAACAACAGCAATATGATAAAACCATGAGGGTTTGCCGTGTTCCTGCAAGTCAGTAAAGATTTCGTCCAAGGTCCTGCAGTAGCGGTTGTGGTAACGCGATAGTAGTGCCTACTACTTATGTTGTTACGTCTATGTGCTTCAGTGACCACATTTTTATTACCAGGTAAGATGGCAAGCGAGGCAAAATTGGGACTTATATTCGGTTGCCATGAGAAAAAAGCATGGTAAATAAAATACATAAGATGTTAGGAATATGTCCGAGTCCTGTATTCCAGTATATTAATAACGACTTGCCCAAAATCCTTCTATCTGTCGAGTAAATATTGATGAACAATACTGCGGTTCCCAGCTTCTGTCTATTTCAGACTAAATCATATTTACTTGATTTAGCTTAAACCGTGCTGGGTGATAAACAAGACTACGACTCGCCTGCCGTGGGGGTTACAATAGACTAGAAGTCTCGCTTGTAAGTTTACCTTGCTTCTTGCTCACCACATCCTGATAACTCCCAAGAATACGACGACCTTCAAGAAATTGTAGATTAGTTGCGTCACCCACTTTTGATTTGCCGGCGATATAGTTCTCATGGCGAAATCGCTGAAGAACCTTAGCGATATGCTCAATTATCGGAACAATGTTTCCAACCAGGTAGGTCTCATGATGAACATGTATAAGACTAAAATCATGTCGAATGTCCATGTCACATTTATACTGGTTATGATCGGGAACACAATGCGCGAAGTTGTTGATGAATATATCTCATCTAGGACAGGTTATTAAGTTAGGTAAGACCAACTTCGACCGAGAGGTCAACAGACGGATCCAACTCGGCTGAGTAGCGTTCGGGAAACTTCAACGCATTTTCTCGTCTAACATACCTCAGTGCCTAAGCACTAAAGTCTTCGAACAGTGTATGTTGCCAGTAATATCACACGGAACTGAGACGTGGCTCTTCACTGCGGGCCGTATTGTGAAGCAGGGGGTCGCTCTGAGATGGAAAGGACTGGGGTTTCGCTACGTGATAGAATTAGATATGAGGATATCCGCAGTAGAACTAAAGCAACTAATATAGCAAAAAGGATAAGCAAGCTGTAGTAATAGTGGGCTGGCCACATTGCCGGTAGAACTGACAACCGCTGAGGATGTAAGGTTCTCTAATGACATCCCCATACTGATCTATGTCCCGTACTAACATCATGGGACGACATCCCCCCGACGAATACGGGCTTAAACGATGGTGATGTGCAGGCGAGGTGTTGGCTTCGGCTCTAATAGTTATGAAAGTGACTCCTTTGTTATGGTAATAGTCTATACAATAATATTGACACAAGTGTATGCTATTACTTGTCATAAAATGTGGCAACATGATCGCTCTGACACCCCAATAATGGTCTCTATTTATTTATTGCCAGCACGTGATAAGATGTTACAAGTGACCGTCGCAAGATTTTGACCACATCGATGAAATAGAAAACAGGAAATAATGTGTTTCTTAATTATATTTCATCTCGTTGTCCCTGGTTGACACCACGGGAAGTATTTTAGCTATTATCCGTCTATAAACTGCCTGTAGAACTATAAGTAACCTTATGTACGATATCGTTTACATGAATTATCCACGTTTATTTTACACGACTGCCCGTCATCTTCAAGATGATACTAGATAAAACTTCTTCCGATTGTAAGTATACAATCGGAAGAAGTTTTATCTAGTATCATACCGAATTGCGTATCTTTACACTGGTGGTTTTCAAAAATTAATGTTTTTAGTACAGAACATATGTCCATTTCGTAAAGATAAAGGAGGAGACGGCCTGTGATGGCTTCGGCATAGAGGATTAAGACAGCGGGCCGGGGATTACAGAGGTTCAGAATAAATAATAAGTGCTTAGATACAGTGTAGAAACTATGAAATGTGTAATTTACTAATTTATTTCTAAGCTGCACTCTGTTTACTAGAGTATTCGCTTTAATATATAATATTTGTAATAAGCTAGTAACTAGAACAGTCAATAGCACAATGTTCAAAAATGTCTACATACGCGGCATTTTAAGCATAAATAATCTTAATAAATAGTTTAACATTAAATCATTATAAAAATGATATACTTTATTTTTGTGGATAAATATCCATTATGTATAATTCATTTGATTAATTTTTTTAAATGTTGTCCGATTCCCTATTATTTGATAGCGGGACTTTGCTAAAGTGATTCTATGTTAAGATATTATCGACCAGATGAGGATTGCGATTTTTTCAATCAAAATCTAGTCAAAGTCAAAGTCAAAGTCAAAATCTTTTTATTCCGTAAAAATGGCTACATTTGTTTGGAATCGTCACAATTTTTTTCCCTACCGTGCAGTTCATGACTAGGTGAGCACTGATAAAAATACTGCCAAAAAACTCAGGCATCCCTCTTTTGGTATCCAAACAAATTTACATAATTTATTAATTACATTATAATTGGATCGACTCAATCCCAGGCATTTTTATCATTAATATAGTCAGATACTTTATAATATGCCCTGCTACACAATTTGGCTTTAATAGTAGTTTTAAACTTGTTTATTGACAATTCTCTTATATTGCTGGGAAGTTTGTTATAGAACCGTATACATTGCCCCATAAAAGAATTACTTATTTTGTGGAGACGGCTTGCATGTAACACAAGATTATGCTTATATCTAGTATTTATGTTATGAGTATCGCTCTTTTTACAAAATGAGTCTATGTTTTTATGGACATACAAAAGATTTTCATAGATATATTGCGATGCGACTGTTAGAATATTTATTTCTTTGAATTTTTCTCTAAGGCTCTCACGGGGACCAAGTTTGTAGATAGCTCTTATGGCTCTCTTTTGCAATAAAAAGATGGTGTTAATGTCCGCGGAGTTACCCCAAAGAAGAATTCCGTATGACATAATACTATGAAAGTAGCTGAAATAAACTATTCTAGCCGTATCAACATCAGTGAGCCGTCTAATAGTTTTCACTGCATAGGCTGCAGAACTTAGTTTTCCTGATAATTTTTCAATTTGTGGGCCCCATTGTAGTTTGGAGTCAATTGTTATACCCAAGAACACAGTTGTCTCCACAGGGGCTAAATTAGTTCCATTAACATGTACATTGGTAGTCACCTGTCTTACATTAGGTGTTGAGAACTTAATTACTTTAGTCTTTTTATCATTTAAAAGCAGATTATTAACATTAAACCAATGCATAACTTTAGAGAGAGCATCGTTAACTTCGTCATAATTACCTAACTGTCTATTAATTTTGAACGTCAAAGAGGTATCATCCGCAAACAATACAATCTCATGTTTATCCTTTACATAATAAGGTAAGTCATTTATATATACTAAAAATAAGAATGGACCTAGAATTGACCCCTGTGGGACTCCCATGACTACAGGGGACCCCGAAGATATTTTACCATTAACATCGACCTTCTGTATCCTATTGCCCAGATAAGAAGACAGAAGTTCGAGAGCCTTGTTCCTGATACCGTAGTAGTGTAATTTTCTGACAAGAGTGTCATGGTGCACACAGTCAAACGCTTTAGACAGATCACAGAAAATTCCCAAGGCATCTTGCGAACCTTCCCATGCCGCGAATATACTTTTAAGCAAATGAATCCCTGCGTCTATAGTTGAACAACCTCTCGTAAATCCGAACTGTCTCCTATGAAGCAAATTATGTGTATTAAAATGTCTGAGCAACTGGCTAAGCATTAGTTTTTCAAAAATTTTACTGAGAATGGGCAGTATGGAAACAGGTCGAAAATTCGAAGGGTCCGAACTATCACCAGATTTAAATAATGGAATGATTTTACTATGTTTCATCAAGTCAGGAAATACACCAGATGCCACACAACAATTGAAAATTGTAGCTAAATGTGGAGCGATTGAAATAATAATAGAAGATATGGTTTTGACAGATAGACCCCACAGATCTTTAGTGTTTTTCATATTTATTGATTTAAAAGCGTTCAAAACATCTTTTGGGCTTACAGCTGAAAATTCAAATATTGTGTCGCATTCTACCACGCTCTGTTTGAGAACGAGTTCAGCAGCTATAGAAGAAGACCTAAGATTTCTCGTAGTAATAAGAGGAATGTTAGAAAAATATTTTTCAAACTCAGTCGCAATTTCTACATCATTTTTGATATCTATATCATTTATCTTTAACTGAAAGTCTCGACTACGTACTTTCGCTCTACCCGTCTCATTATTTATCATATTCCAAACAGATTTAATAATATTTGTTGAACCATTAATTTTATTTCTTAAATATATAGACTTAGCATTGGAACAGGTTCGTTTAAATATTTTAGCATAATTTTTTACAAGTTCTTGAAAAGTCGGATTGTGATTACAGGTCCTTTCTTCATAAAGTTCATACAATTTATTCCGACTTTTGTAAATACCAGGAGTTGCCCAATCACTGAATGTCATACGGTCACTTACAGACAGTTGTTTTGGAGTAAAGATTGCATTAAATTCACTAGTAATTAAGCTAAATAATGAACTGTACAAGTGGTCCGGAGTACCGTGATAGGGCAACAATACAATTTTTTCTGCTATATTAGACTTAAATCTTTCTAAGCGGCTTTTACTAAATGGTATATAATTTATTTGCTTTCTTTGTATTTTTGAAGAATTTGGAAATGAAACCAATTGACCTGAATGGTCTGACTGAACTTTATTAATTATAGATTGATATGAAGGTTTTACATTGCTAAATATATTGTCAATACATGTAGCACTTGTAGCAGTTACTCTTGTTGGCTCTGTAAAAATATGATGCAAATTGTTTGATTTAAATAAATTTAAAAAGTTGTAGGTAACAGTATTTTTCTCCAAGATATTTATATTAAAGTCTAGTATCAATCTAATTTTTTGACATTTTTTTTCTAGTATATGATTCGAGTACCATGACATCAGACAGCAGAAAGTTCTTAATCTCCTAACGAAGTGAAAAATGGCAAATAGTATTTTACAACATTGGGTGCTTGTGCTGAGCACGACAAATATTTGTCTAGTAGAACTCTAGACTTAACCGTGTCGCTGTAATTATTACCAGTCCCGCTGAACAGTGATGAACTAAGATTCTGTCAGTCAATTTTAGGTACTACATGGAAACCTACTGCTATCGTTTGGGTTTTAATAGGATTACATACATTACAAGGCGAAATGAACTCAGATACACGTAACAGAGCTTCGTCAGTTGTACTGGTGTGTTTAATCATTGGACCATATATATTCCAAATTATACCATTGGTATAGTTTAGTATGTCGTGAGGAAGCGAAGTTTAGATGTAATGTAAGAATTGATGAATATAAGAATACACGAAAAGTAAAGAAGACAACTGGAGCATCAACGAACATGTAGACAATACTTTATTTGTTTCTACAATATAGCAAGTATATAGAAGAGCTAGGTCTTAGTTACTTTTTTTTCATGTATCAATGCACACATAATGACAACGTCTAAATAGGTGAGAGTGAAACCAATCAACTACTGTCGGAGACAATGTTGAATCAACTGTGTTGGTTCAGATATTTTTTATACCACTAAGGTGGCAAACAAGCACACGGCCTGCCTGATGGTAAACAATCACCGTAGCCTATGGACATTTGCAACACCAGGGGTGTCACTCATGTGTTGCCGACTCATATTGTTGCTATAGTACAGCAAAGACAAAACAATGAGGTGTTCGTCATTAGAACGGTTACGGTCAGAAATCTTGACGAGTTCAGAGTCCGTGTTGAGACCAGAATGAAAATTAGAAAAGGATTAACAATATTGTCGTTGTTAGAACGGTGATAAGGTAGCTTGCTCGTGATCGGATAAGAAAATCAGGTCTAAGATAGTTATCCTTATCCTTACCTCCTTCCAATTATGACGCTCTTTGAGTGTGCATAAAAGTTTATTCTAAAGAGTGTCATGTATATAGTTCAGAAATAACCTGGCGCGTTCCCCTTTCGTTTCCATCGTGTGTATATATGAAGTCAATATTCTGCGACGTTATATTAGTCTAAGGTGATGAAATGACGAATCATAACGGCTCATCGTCCAGACAGTTGAGCAAATATTGAACGACGAATGGCAGCCGTTTTTTATTAAACTGCGTCGTAAAATACGAAACTCAAACACTAAAAATATTAATTGCCTTCAGAAAATTGTAGAGACGGGAAATGATACTAGGCTACGAATAATTAATGCGCAGAAAGTTTTAATTGAAATTTTATCTTTACCTTATTCTTGATTGATGTGTAGGTATAAATTGGTGTGCGCAATTTGCATAGTTTTCAAGTAATAATTATCACCCGTAAAACGATAGTGATTTTTACAAGGTTTTCTTGAAGAACTTATTCACGTCTTCCAAAAAGAGCATAAACGTGTTATATTTGAGTTTTTTCATTACTGTATAATTTCACTAGCACTTTATGTTACAAAATACTATCAAAATTGTCACACAAAACTAATTTTATACTGAATTGTAAAAATTTCAAGTAAAACAACGATGTCACTCGTCAAAAGCGCGGGAAGAAGCGTCACTGTGATTTTTTTATTTTATTATATAATTGGAGCATGTTACACGTAGCATTGATAGTCCAGTGGATAAGGAACCAGCCTATTGAACAACAGCTGCCCGGTTCGAATCCTGATATATACCACTAAATTTGTGTTTTCGGATTTATGTACATATTTGTAATTATCACTTGCTCAGCGGTGACGGAAAACACCGTGAGGAAATCCGCACGTCCAAGAAATTATCAGTAGTCAAGTCAAATTCAGTATCCTCGCGGAATCATTAGGAAACGGGACAATGCTGAGAAGAAGAGCGTATATATGTATGTATTGTATGTTATGTTTCATAGGAATCCGTCCCAATAGGGTTCAACATTGCTTCCTACTTTCGAGTTATCGAAGATCACGATGGATTTACCTTTAGGCCACGGTACCCTATAAGGTTATAGAAAGTTTCAAGTATGTTGGGAATCGTTTTGAGATGCATTGAGGATGATTATATACTATAATATATATTTTGAAACGTTTCTAGTTTAAACATAAACATGTTAATTGCGTAATAATTATCTAATCTATATAACAAAACTATACGATGTGTATATATCTGAGGTAATATTTCAAGTTTTACACACGCATCGAATAAAAAATAGCTTAAATTTTTACACCATGTTGGGAGACATACAAGCATATCCATACCATACCATACCTGACGTACACGTATCATTAACACGTTATACACCAACACTATTGTATTGTATTGTATTTTAAAATGGCGCAAGTACTACTATATCTACGTACAGTTATTTATTATGATACTTGTCTCTAACAAAGTGACAAATGATAGATAGATATAGGAGATACCTGTTGTTAGAAAGAGATGAATATATATCTTTAGACATTTATGCTTTGCGGCGAAGTATGTATAGCCGCGACGCGAGAGCGTGCCCAACTGAATGCGAGTTGGGCAATTACCTTATTTTCGTATTACAATTCTAGAGCGTGTACAACGTATCTATAACTATAAAAATATCTTATTGGTAGACTATGAAAGCTAGCAATAGAGATACTATTGTTCGCGGCCACCCCTACTGTTAACACAGCAATTTTCATTCCTAAGAAGACAACAACCCTCCGGAGAGTTGTTATTTGACTGGTTTCTGTGACGTGGAGTTACTACCCAAGTCTCTTAGAATACGCAGCCAAACAGACATGTTCATGCACACAATGAATTACTGTTAGAGTAGCCATTGTTAACTCTACCACTGGGCTCCCCACCACTCATTCCCACCACTGTGTCTCCTGTGTAGCCAGAATTAACAGCGGCGACCACAAAAAGGCAATGAATAGTGAAGTCCATTGCTGTCCCGGGGGTTAAACTACAGCTGCCTTGGAACTCACAACGAATTTAATTAGAAGAAATTTGTAAGAGTAGGAAGTTTTTTTTACCACTGGGCTCGTCGAAATCATATACCCATACCAATGACGTACCTTTTTATAGTGAAAGAAAGTTCGAAATCAGATTACAGAGATTACACCCAGCATCTCGTGAAAACTAACTTTACCTCTTTATAATATTAGTCTACATGAACGTATTTATACGTATTAAATAGAAGCGTGGTCTCTTAGATTGTTGCACAGCGTGCGATGGAGACAGCCATGCTTGGAGTTTCCATGCGAGATAGATTCAGAAATGGGCAATGGAAACATCCTGGCTCTAATACACGCTGAAGTGACATGGCAGGCCACAAAGTTCAAAGAACCGATAGCCGTTTGGGCAGAAATGTTCTCGTATGAACCATAAAACGCAGCGTAGGACGGCAACCACAATTTGGACGGACGATCTTGTGAAGATCGCAGGGAGCCCATAGTTGCAAGCGGCTCAGTATCGATGGCTTTGGAAGTCTAAGGACCTATGTTCAACAGTGGACGTCCTTTGATTGAAATGATGATGATGAAAATAACGAACATATATCGTTAGCGTAATGATGTACGAACTGTTACGTAATAACTAATACTGGTTAAATGGATTAGCCACAGTCTGAGATTTCTCCATAAAAATACAAACGCGTGCAATATTGCACACGTGTATAACCATATCACCCGTCTTACGTCAATGGCAATGCTTGTCATCTTTGTCGATCTTCTCTCCAAGTCCCGTGCGGGTAGACAGAGAGAACAGAACACTGCAACTTCTTTACACACCTTGCTTCTCTAACGTTCATAGCTCATCTCGTACACGCTCATCGGTTTCTAGGACTCTTAACACACCTTCTGCTAAAACACTATTGTCTTGATAGGTGAGTCTTGGTTTTCCTCGATTCCTGTATCCTTCCACCTGTTTCGTAATTCTTCCCTTCTGCATTGTTTCTACACGTCTGAACTAACCTCATTTTTTAAACTAATCAGTACTTGGGCGACCAAACTTTGCATTGATAATTAATACGCGCGATTGATATATATTATTAATGTGTTACAAGCGTTCATAGACTATGGTAACCTCTATACATTAGATGGGCCGCATGCATGTATGCCTCCTGACGTTACATATTAAAAAATACTAAAACCTAATGGATTAGTAGGGTATCTCGGTGTCACTAGACTTATGTACCTATATATTAGAAAATTCAAGATACGTCGACGTCGTCGTCACTGAATCTTGAATTTTTTTATGTATGAGACTTAAACGGTGTGCAGTTTTCCGACGATATTTTATTTTCCAGTCTGAATTTATTCACTAGCATCTACTTTTCCATACTGTTTGCTAACATTATACAGTGTGCAATTTGATCTAACCTGCTTTGTGTACTTCCGCCACCAATAATATATATATAAATTGGTGGCGGAAGTACAAAGCAGTAAGTAAATTTGACTTTCGCAAAATAAGGCCTGAATCTATTAACTATTATACAGTGTTTCCCTTCATATCACATGAGCATCAAAAATCATGCAGCATCTATGAAGTGAAGTTCCCGTAGCCTATATTAATAGGCTAATGACGATGTTCAGCGTTTAGTAGCAAGGTAAGTAGTAGGATTTGCTTCTCCAGACAGGCTACATGTGATTAAACGAATTTGTGTAATACCCTCTCTTTCATTTACTCTCTCTCTCTCTTCAGTCTTCAGCTGTTCATAATTATATACATATATGAGCAGTGATAACTTAGTGGATAAAGAATCGGCCTTGTGACCATCAGATACCTGATTCGTATCCTTGCATTTACCACTAAAATTCGTTTTCGGATTTATGTACATATTTGTAATTATCACTTGTTCGGCGGTGAAGAAAAACATCGTGAGGAAACTCACACGTCCAAGAAATTATACTTCGAATGATCTTACCTAGGAATGATCTGGTTTTCCATCTGGATTGCGGAGGTCAGACTGCAGTCGCTCCATGTAAAAATCAGTATCTTAGCTAAATCCCTAGGTTTAGATAGCAGATCGAGCCAATCCTATTGGATTAGGAAAACATGATAATGCTAAGAAGAAGATGAAGAACCGAGGTATCTTTCGCCAAACTCTAATCTGCCAGTCCACCACGTGTAGACGAGGAACACTATTAGAGTGGCAATAAATGTTACTCATATTTTGGACCTGTCTCTCTTCTATAAAATGAACTTCGTATTTGACAGCTGTGTTTTCTTCCCACGTCCATAACTCAAGTCAGAGAGATCAAAAGGGACTTGCTCCCTTCGTTTATTCGGCTGATTCTGGTCCTTGAGTGCTTGGCTCCGTTCCAGATACGCTGCAACAGACTGTCACCAGATTAATGGGCTAAATTAAATATATAATGCGCCTCCATTAAACAGAAATGATGGAATAGATGTCTTTGCCTGAACATATATGTTGGTGTTTGGGTAAAGCTACACGTATATGTTAATTGAAATGATGTAAAGTGGTTATCGTAGCCTATGAACGTTGTAATGCCATGCCATCCTTGCTGTTAACACACAAACTTCTCGGGAGCTCATTGGTAACCTCAATCACTCGCAGGTTTACAACGTCCCTCCGCGGTGTAGTTAATTAAGGTTAGCAAGAAATTGTTTTGATGCAGCTTATCTTCTCTAAAAACATCAACATAAACCAACACATTCATACACACAAGTGAATAGTCCTGTGTGGGAATCGAATGTACGAGCCATTGTGTTATTGCATTACTTGTCATTCCGCCACTGAGCTCGTCATTGTATCTCAATCTGTGTGCACGCGCGGTGTTTCTCAAACTGTATTGGAAAGTTAAAAGCCTTTTCATATTTAATAGATTCAGGCGTTATTTTGGGAAAGTCAAATTTACGTGCAATTAGATCTAACCTGCTTGTGTGCTTCCGCCACCAATTAGTTTGTGCTTCTCACAAACTAAATGGTGGCCGGCCGGCACCCACCCACCACTACAGGCAAGATACAAGCAAGTAAGACTTTTAGTATCCTATTCTAACGACTAACATCTACAGTGCCTGAGGATGCATTGTGGAGAGGCGAAATACGTGTCGCAGAGATGACCAGCAACGGTGGTGGGTGCAGCGGTTCCTGATGCAGATGACGGGCAATCGCAACGACGATGACGACGGCAGTAGCCGAGGCAGAGACGACCGAAGCACTATGGCTGCTCCGGTCGTGCGATGATATGTTGCATCTACTAACGGTAGCGGGTGGATGCACACGAACTAGATGAGATCAAATGGCACGCAAAAGACTTTTCTATTATTTCGAGAATAATATTAAGATTGTGACAGCTGACGACCTGGTCCTAGTTTCGAAGAGCATGAATTAATAAGACCAAAATTATGACCAATATTTCTGAAGTCACAAACTACCAGCTTCCAGTGGAAAGAGTGACCGAGTACACATATTTGGGTCATAAGGTAACACTGGGCTTTGAGAACCAAACAGCGGAAGGGAGTGTTGGTGTTAAAATAAGAAGAGGCATGCTCCGAAGAATACAGAAAGAAAGAATCACGAAACAGATATACAACGTGAAAGTAGAAGGAGTCGAGGAAGGTAGGGACTTACCTACCACGACCAAATTGATAGAAGGTGATGTCAGTAGTACTAGAAACTGAGCGTGCATGAGAAAAGCTATGTTGTTATGTAAGTGTATATGTGTGCGAATCCACGAATTTGTTGGTAGATGCATCACCAAATTCGTGTTTTCTGATTTAACTATTTGTAATTATTACTTGTTCGGCGGTGAAGGAAAACACGTGAGAAAAGAAATAATATTTCGAAAGACGTGTGACCTAAACTAAGAAAGATTTGAAGGGATGTTCACATTGTCTCGGAAAGCATTTTAAACATATTCCAAACGATTTCACAAACATTTCTGTATATTTTGAGTAAAAAATTTGATTCCGATTCGAAAATAGTGTTTCGAGGCAATGTCAATACGCCTACTGATTGCTCAATGTTAAAATCAGTATCTTCAACAAATCCTCAGTCTTAGCTAACGGACCCCGCCCTAAAGGGTTAAAAAACGGGATATCACTAACAAGAATACCTTATAAATTTTAATCACACGTCATTAAGGGTTTTTAGATAGTGATAGCTTGTTACGCATTTCGTGGCGAAAAATCGTACGACAATATCGCCACCAATAATCACCAAAAGATTATCGTATCTTTTCTTTTGTAATGTTTATGTGCAATAACTAGTATTGCATTTATTTCATACAAGATTTGCAAATAAATTATCGTTTATGACGAGGTAGGTAATGAGCAGTGTTAAAAAAGCGAGCGACATGTGTACCGAGCCAAAACCGAGTCATATGACGCTCGGTTCTCTGCCTACCCCGCAAAGGATTTGACGTGAAGTTATAGACATATACCTACCTAATACGGCGATAAGTCCTGTTACAAATAAATATGCATTTATTTTTTTATGAAGTAATGTAATCTTAATAAAACCTATATGTACATATTTATTGAAGTCTCAGCAAAAAATACAAAAAAGTATTCTATTCGAAATGGCCACCTTTGGTTTTGAAACAGGCCTTTAATCTGTCGGCCACGAACCTATGGATTTACGCACTGTTTCCATGGGGAATTTAGCTACTGCTTGCTCCAGAGATTTCTTAAGAGACACAATGTCGTTCTTCAGCTCTTATTAAGTCCGGAATTTTGGTTTCGAGCAAGGCGTGGGTAGTTCGTGCCATGTGCACAGATGCAGTCCTGCTGGAAAGTCCACGGTAGGTACATTTCAAATCACGATCCAAGACAGTCTCTGGATATACTTTGGCTGAAGTCTTCACTCCTTTTTCACAAAAATGAAACTTTGTGACTTCTTGATACGACACCTCCCACCAAACCATTATAGACGCAGGATGATGACCACGTTGTACCTTTCCGGCTTTTTAGAACTGTGTGCATACACTTTGTCATTTTGCTTGTTGTACTGCTCTTCAATCGTGAATTTTTTTTGTTAGTAAAGAGGATATTTCTGTCCTTTTCGCCTGCGTATCGAATCATAAGGCGTTTTTATCCACCCACTCTTCAACTGTAGGGATTGATTAGGGCATGTCCTGTATATCGACGACAAGTGCAGAGCTTCAGGTCTTGTTTTATCGTATGTGACAGAATCCTAGCGGGAATCTTTATTGGGAAATAGAAACAAGTTTTTAACATAATAAATATGTTCCAAATTTATACTAAATAAAGAGTTGAAAAAAAAAGAAAAGTTTCTATGTAACAATATTTATGGCCAAACTAGTTAAATAACCTAAGTTAGCAATTATCAGTATTTTTATTATGCAATAGTACAAATATGCGGTTTCCGCCCTGGTCGCTCAACTGGTGATCTTCTAGTGTATCTTACACACCGCTGGGCTTTGGCGATAGAGAGTCAAGGTGAGCCATTGGCTGTCAGCCTAGATATGGCGAAGGCATTCGATCGGGTCTGGCACCGGGATTTTCTATCGAAGTTACCATCATACGGGCTGCCCGAGGGTTTGTGCAAATGGGTCGCCAGCTTTTTATCCAACAGTTGCATAAAAGCTGTGGTTGACGGTGGATGCTCCGAGTAGTATGGATATCAATGCTGGCGTCCCTCAGGGTTCTGTACTGTCTCCGACGCTGTTTATGCTGCATATATATCAATGATAATGTTGTCAATTGATGGCGTTAATTGTTATGCGGACGACAGCACCGAGGACACTTATTATACAGGCCGTGCAAACATCCCCGTTCCCTTGTGGAGGAAAGCCGCGATAAACTTGTGTCTGAAATGGATGGTACTTTGGCTAAAGTATCTGACTGGGGGCGGCTTAACTTGGTCTACTTCAACCCCAAGAAGACACAAGTTTGCGCGTTCACTGCTAAGAAAACTCCGTTTGCTGTAGTCCCTGAATTCGAGAACACACCTCTTACCGTCACCCAATTATTAGTATTAGGATGCTTGGCGTCGAGATCTCCAGTAATGTGCAATATCGAAATCACCTGGAGCAGAAGGTCAAGCTGGCGTCCAAAAAACTTGGTGTGGTCAATAGAGCAAAGCAGTACTTCAGTCCCGCACTGAAGTACTGTTTTGCTCTGTTGGGCACACCAAAGACTTATGTTATATAAGTCTCAAGTCAGACCGCACTTGGAGTACTGCAGTCACCTTTGGGCGGGGGCACCTGGATACCAGCTTGGACCGTGTGATTCGATTCAGAGACGAGCTGTGAGAATTGTCGACAATCCTAAGCTTACACACAGTATTGAACCCTTAAGTTTAAGGAGAGCTTTTGCCTCCCTTTGTGTGTTCTACCGATTGTACAACGGGTTGTGTTCTGAAGAATTGTTCGAAATGATGCCGACAGCTACATTTCATAACCATCTCATACGCTGAAACCGCAATGGTCACGTACTGTGCGGTTCCAGAGAAGTTTTCTTCCGAGAACTCTCAAGCTGTGGAATGAGCTCCCAGCCGAGGTTTTTCCAAGGGTCTACAGCATGGAATTCTTCAAGAAATGCGTGAAGAGGTTTTTAGAGCATCGGCAACGCATAAGTGACACCCCTGGTGTTGCAAATGTTCATAGGCTAGGGTGACTGTTTAACATCAGGCATGCCGTATGCTTGATTGCCACCTTATAACAAAAACAAAATTCTCGCAATTGTCCGCCTTTCTCGCTACAAATAGAACTCTCTTGATCCGATGACGCACAACCCAGAAGTAGTACCTACCGATAAATCCATCAATCAATATGCGTGTGGATAAAGCATCAGACAAATCACATCTGGACCAGAAAGCCACTTGGACTGAAATAACCGCCGCGGAGTAGAGACAGCGCGGCGCGGCTCAGTCCGCTGCTTTAATATAGATTGTAGTGACGCAAATCGATCTGTCTGTCTGTTCATTACCGGTGGCACTGGACTTAAATAAGCGGAGAAAATAACTGACAACCCTGACAATAACCAGCGTCATATTTTGAAGCTTTTAAATTATGTTCAGTTTGACTAAACCTTCTACACAATAGTGCAGGACACTAAATGCAACTTAACATCTGTAGACATACTCGTAGATTTTACGTAACTACAGATTATAATCGCCCTTATTATGTTTGAAAAATAAAGTTAATTTCAACATCTCAGTCCGTATTCGTCCACTACTGAACATAGTCCTCCTTTCTAGAATACCATTCGTCTCGATCCAATACCACCTGCATCCATCGGCTCCCTATAAGCATCTTGAGGTCGGTACTCTATGTAGGGGGGGGGGTCTAACTTCATGAAAGTACATTATGTAACTGAATAGTACAGAATAACTACTATATAGTTATAAATCGATTTTTTATGCCACTGAGGTGAAAAACAAGCATACACCCGCCTCATGGTAAGCAGCTATTGTAGCTTATGGACATTCGCGACATTTTTTATACAACGTCAAACTTACTTGTCAAAAAAGGAAAATAATTGCTTGTGAATTCGACAATCGTAAAATAAAATCTGACTCTATCGTTCAATTCTATTTATATGATAATATTTCGACAGCGAACGGTATATTTTCAATTTAATACTATAGTTTACATATTCGCCACCATGGAACTATGCCATGGATATATCCGCACATGTATAAGTGACGCTGATATAAAATAGCACACTAAATCCTTCAGTGACACAAAGTATCCACCATAGCCAATTTTTTACTGCGTTGAAAAACACGTGACTTGTCAAGTGATTTACAAATGTTGAAATGGAAACCTGACGACGTAATGGCTGCGGCGGTGTTATTAATCTTCGATACTACAGACTTCTCGTCTGTGATTTTTACGAGTATATTGAGAATTTTAGATATATATTCATTGACGTTAAAATAACTATGCACGCACGTGTGTAATTTAGTGGAATTATGCAAACATTTATTGGAACAATCTTAGACTTTTACGAAAAATAAATGAAATTAATGTATGTATATCTTCACGCCAGGTCCTTTGCGGAGTAGGGAGAGAGAACCGGACTCCATAAGATGCGGTCCTTACATACTTTACTCGCGTCTCTAACATTCATAGCTTTTTTCATGCACGCTCGCTGGTTAACCCCAGGAACCGGCAACAATTACTAGAGAAATTATTCTTTTCGTAGTCTTTGGATAATAGAGATTAAACATTGAACTACTTTTTAAGAGAGGTAAAGACGCATTAAATCAGCTCATCTAGGGAAGTACCTCCACCTCACAGAAAGCCGCAGCCAAATAACAACTCCCAAGAGGGTTATTGTGTACCTGCGAGCGAGTTTTAAGTAAGCTCCTAAGGAGTTGCTATGTTAGCAGCAGAGGTGGCATGGCGCGTGTGATACTTAATGTATTGCAAGTGTTCATAGGCTACGGTAACTGTTTTACATCAGGTGGGCCATCTGCTTCTATGTCTACCGACTTTGTGTAAGAACATCCAGCGTTCCGCCAACGATAACCCTACAATGATTTTAGGCTTTTGTCTGTTGTTTCGGTTTTTTTTTTACTTCCACAGACGGGATGTTTTGATACGCCCTATTTCTCTAAAAAGGTTAGGTACCACTGATCTAAAGTACCAGGAATTTAACAGTCTCTCTGTCTGCAACGCAAGATACTTCGCAAGACATAGATATATAGGTAAATACTTCGCATTCATAAAAGTTGACGAAAGAGGGTACCTTACCAATACACTGTCTAATCTGATCAGTGGAACTTTTTGAAGGGTAACTTATTTGGAACTGGTGAGAAAAAAAAAAACATTTGGTTACGAGAAAATTGAACGAATGAGATTTTAAATAGTGACAAGTCGCTAAAGCAACATTTCGTCATTTAAAATCTCATATGCTCTTTTGTTTACTGTTCGCACAACAAAGGTTAAGTAGCGCCTACTCAAAATACTGCCGATTCATAGGAGCTGATGGGATTACAAACGAAGTGATTAATCACAAAAACATTTTGATTTTTAGTCAAGGAAAATATCAAGAAAAAATGTAATAAGTAACACAAGTTTCATAACAATTAAAAACATATTGCGCTATTTAGGAAGCATTTTTAGGGTTCTAAACCCATAGGGTACTTTATCTATTCCTGTATAATGAAAGAGGTTCGACAGGGTAGACAACGCACGAGCGACACCCCTGAATTTGCAAATGATTATAGGCTACAGTTACTGCATACCATCACGTAGGTCGTATGCTTGTTTTTGATCTTAGTTGTATAATAAGGGTACATCCTTTTGGATGTCTGTGTTTATGAGTACATTTATTCACCCTTTGACAATACAATGACGACTCATGAAAAATCCTAATGTTTGAAGGGAAAAATTATGAATAATTTTTAACAGAGGCAGGGCGCAACAAACCGTACCGTCTAAGGAAGGATTTTGAACCTAAGTGATACCTATGTAAGGTACCTTACAGAAAATCGCAGCCACATAACAACTATCAGTGTGGTTGTTGTTTTCTGCGTGGGAGTGAAATCATCAGGAAGCTACTAAGTTGTTGTGTTAGCAGTTGAGGTGGGATCGAGCGAGAAATACCTAATACTTTTGTAGCAATACTTATTGCGGGCGTTCATAGGCTACGTTACCCAGGTTACACGAGGTGGCCCACAAACCAATAAACCACTTGACTGCGCATGAAGGCACAACACGCTCACAATAACTTTGTGTCTTAACGCCTCAATATTTCAGCGATTCGAGCCTACTGACCAATGGGAGAACATTTTAACCAATAAGCCGCTAGTTGCTGCGATATTGATCCGTTAAGTAGCCCATAAGAGCTATTATCATAGTATAATCAAACAAGTAGGCCGACTCGACCCCTGAGCGAAGGACCTAAACACGTAGGGATGTCGCTTATAGTTTATACAATCGTCAAAAATGCATAGTCTATCTATATACAAAACAATTTTCCCCTGTAGGTGAATCATCAGGGATCTTATAATACACAAATTTTCTTAAATATTTTTTGTACATAGACCAGGAGCTGACTATTGTATTGAAGTTATATACTCCTTTAGGCGCGTTATGAAAAAATGATGAGTGAAATTTTAAGATACTGTAACACAAAAGTAACAGGTTGAAGCTGCCCGCTAAACCGCTCATAAAGTCACGAAAAATATGCTCAAAG
Source organism: Pyralis farinalis (assembly GCA_947507595.1). Taxonomy (NCBI): domain Eukaryota; kingdom Metazoa; phylum Arthropoda; class Insecta; order Lepidoptera; family Pyralidae; genus Pyralis; species Pyralis farinalis. Next base: position 7,178,871 of record OX382258.1, on the reverse strand, counting down.
CTGCAGCCAAATAACAATTCCCTGGAGGATTATTGTGTTCATGCGAATGAGTGACGTTATTGCCTCACGGAAAACTGCAGCCATATAACGTCATGTAACGTCACTCACTCGCCTGAACACAACAACCGTCCAGGGAATTGTTATTTGGCTGCAGATTTCTGTGAGGTGTTAACGTCACTCACTCGCATGAATACAACAATCCTCTAGGGAATTGTTATTCGGCTGCAGTTTTGAGCATATTTTTCGTGAGGTAGTAATGACACTCACTCGCATGAACGCAACATCTGTCCAGCGAATTGTTATTTGGCTACAGTTTTCCGTGAGGTAGTAACGTCACTCACTCGCCAGAACACAACAACCGTCCAGGGAATTGTTATTTGGCTACAGATTTCTGTGGGGTGGTAACGTCACTCACTCGCATGAACAAACAAGCATACGATCCACTCAACTTAAAGCGGTCACTGTAGCTGTTTACGCTTGCAGTACATTAAGTATGCCTCGCGTATTGTCACCTCTACCGCTAACACGGCAACTCCTTAGGAGCTTACTCGTGACGTCACTCAGATGAACACAACATCCCTCCAGGGAATTGTTATATGACTGCAGTTTTCTGTGAGGTAGTAACGCTACTCACTTGCATGAACACAACAACCTTCCAGGGAATTGTTATTTGGCTGCAGTTGCCTGTGAGGTGGTAACGTCACTCACTCGTATGAACAAAACCCCTCCAGGGATTTGTTATTTAATGATGCCAGAGAAGTATAACTTCTCACGCGCGTACATAAGTACACGCACCCATTTTCTTTTTACACTAAACATTTAATTTTTTTTCATTTACTACACTTATTAAAATTATATATATTCCGAATCTTTATATTCGGAAATTTAATATTTTTACAGTAGTCTAAAATGATAGGCATTAAAAGTACTTTTTTCTATAGGAAATTTGTGATTTTATAACAAAATTACACATTTGATACAAAAAAAAAATTTTTACTTTTTAGCCATCTAAGGCTTACTACTGAATGCGAAGAAAACAAAGATAATGGTATTTGAAAGAGAAGAATCCAGAACTAATGTAAGGATTACGATTGATGATGAAGTGTTGGGATGAGTTTGTATATCTTGGATGCGCTTTCAGCAGGGATGGAAGGTACACCGCAGATGTGGAAAGACGAGTGAGTGCTGGGAATAGTGTGAATGGAGCGTTGGGTAAACTTCTTGGCAGTAAAATCCTGAGCCAGAAGGCACAACTCGCTATATACAATGCAGTGTTGGTTCCAACGCTAACTTATGGAAGCGAGAGCTGGGTATGGCAGAAAGAGCATGAAAGTAGAATAAACGCGGTCGAAATGCGAGCGCTGCGCAAAATTTGTGGCGTAAGGCTTGTAGACCGTATTCGCAATGATGATGTTAGAAACAGAGTTGGTCTGAAAGAGAGCGTCGGTGTTAAAATAAGAAGAGGCATGCTCCGATGGTTCGGACATGTAGAAAGAATGCAAGATGAAAGAATGACGAAGCAGATATACAATGCAAAAGTGGAAGGATGTAGGAGCCGGGGAAGGCCAAGACTTACCTACCATGACCAAATTGGTCGTGTTCTATCAGAAGGTGATGTCAGGAGCCCTAGAAACCGGCGAGCGTGCATGAGAAGAGCAATGAATGTTACAAAAGCGAGTGAGGTGTGTAAGGATATGCTGATCTATTCACTCTTTTTAAAAAAAATTACCACGTTGTACCTTTCCGACCACATGGGCGGCTTCTTTAGACCTGTGTGCGTACACTTTGTCATTTTCCTTGTTGTAGTGTTCTTCAATCGTGAAAATTTATTCATCAGTAAAGAGGATATTTCTGTGCCTTTCAACTGCGTATCCGGACAGAAGGCGTTTCGATGCACTCTCGTCAACTGTTGGGATTGATTCAGGGCATGTTCTGTATATCGACGATAAGCGCCGTGTACAGGTCTTGTTTTATTATACACGACAGAGTCCTAGCCGGAATCTTCATTTCTCGCGATAAGATTTTTAATTTTCTAATGGGGTTTCGGCGAAGTCTGGCTTTAACAGCATTAACAGCCTTTGTAGTTCCAACAGCACGCTGTCGTCCCGATCTATTATGGTCTTCAGCAGAGGAAGTGTTGTTATATCTGTCGATAGTACGATATACGAAGTAATACAAACGTACGGCTGATACCAAGCTTTTGAAGTGTCTTGAATATGACCGACGGCTTCATACACTTTTTGCAAGGCAATCACTGCAATCCTATTTTCTTTAACACCTGATTCCATATTATAATTAATAAACACTAAAAAAATATGTAAAGCCTCGGGAAATCGAAAGAAGTTTTTAACGTAATAAACGCGTTCCAAATTCAAAATAATTAAAGAGTTGAAAAAAAGAAAGGTTTCTAAGTAACAGTATTTATAGCCAGACTAGTTAGTTATACTGAACTAACAATTATACCTAGTATGACTAATAACATCAATAAGTTTAAATTAGTACATTTATTTCTTCTTTTCTTTCCTTGCTAGCTCTACCATTTTCTGTACACTGGTTACCATAAGGTTGTCTTGAAAAGATTGCTTTTAGCAATATGGCCGCCTTGTTTCATAACACGTGTTTCACTAATTTTAAGAATCTTTTCGAGTGTATTCCCTAAAATCTGAATACCGCCTATAGAGTGTATTCTAACTTTTGACTTTTGACGTGCTCCGTGGCGCAATTGTTAGTAACGCTACTTAGTCACCAACGCTCGTGGGTTCGATTCCCACACAGGACGAACATTTATGTGCATGAATATGTCTATTTGTCTTGGCCTGTGTGTTTTCAATATATCATAAGTATGTATTTACGTATGTTTATCAGTTGTCTAGTGCCCATAACACAAGCTTCGCTTACTTTGGGGCTAGCTGGCGTTGTGTAATTTATCGAATAATATTTATTTATTTATCTATCTATCTATCAATTACATACAAATCCAAATTAGTTCATAAACACCATCAAAAGTGTAACAAATAGATTTATTTGCGGCTTGTTTACACGAAATTATGTCATATGACGAAACACGGCTCGGCGATGACCGCTTGCAATAACATCGAATTGTGTTTCTGGGGCGTTAAAACGATTCGATGAAAATTCAGCGAAATCTGCGTGTGTGGGCTGCGGGCCGCATGTTCGCCACATTATTGTAACATAGTATGACATTACGCCCACGGGAATATAATAATCATGTGTGATTTACTTTGATTTTTACGGAGAAAAATATATTTTAGTTTTACCGAGCATTTTGAATGAGAACAACTTCTAAGGATCGACCGGTATGGTAATGGTTATTGCAAAGTATGACGTGTCCTCTTTTAGTATACATAATCTTCTTCTTCCTAGTGGTATTCCGTATTTGAAATTCCATTAGGATTGGCAGGGTTCACTATCATTTGAAATCATTTGAAAACGATTTATCTGAATAAAGTGAGTTACTTTACAAAACCTTGAAATCATAATGATCGCATGCTTTATCGGTACGTATGTATACAAATGTATGTAACTATATTCCTGTGGGTTTTACAACAGGCAATTGTAGGCATTTATACAACGTAATAATATCGACTTGTATATTTGGAAAACCCCTCCAAATAAAACTCGTTCATAACAAACAGAATTGTTTTAATTAAATTAATGTCTAATAAGGAGGAACCTAATTGATTGTGTGCTCGTTAATTGGAAAACAAAATGTAGATTTAAATGAACAATTCATAGCCTTATCGTTATTTACAGACTGGTTTTTAGGGATAATCGTTTATTTGCGAGAACAGTAACCAATTGCAAACTAAAATTTGACAAGTTTTAATTGTTAAAAGTGTATCTATCTATCTGTAATTTCACGCCAAATCCCTTGTAGGATAGCCAGAGCGCATCGAGCGTCATAGGACTCGATCCTTACACACCTCACACGCTTCTTCAACATTCATTGCTCTTGTCACGCAGGCTCGTCGGTTTCTAGGGCTCCAGACAGCACCTTCTGCTAAGACATGACCAATTTACGGTTATGATAGGTAGGTCCTTCCATTTTCGCATTGTATATACTTATGTTTCGACATACTTTCATTCTGCATTTTTTCGATATCTTAACACACACAATGTCGACATGTCGTTACGAGCAGTCAGTGTCCTCTAAAACTGACCATAATTTGTAGTCTAAGGGTTTCAGATCTGGGCTAGACGAGGGCCAGTCTTCAGCTCTTATAAAGTCAGTCAGGAGTGGAGCCAGGCTTGGGTAGGTCGTGCCCTGTGACCAAGTGCTTCCTGCTGGGAAGTCAATGATACATTTTTTTAAAGTGTAGGTATTGCTGAGAGGTTTCAGAACACGATCCAAGACAGTCTCCTGATACACTTTGTCTGAAGTTTTTACTCCTTTTTCACAAAAATGAAGCTTTGCCACTCCTTGATAAGACATCCCCCATCAAATCGTTACAGATGCAGGATGATGACCACGTTGTACCTTTTCGGCAAATGGGCGGCTTCTATAGAATGTGTGCGAACTCTTTGTCATTTTGCTTGTTCTAGTGCACTTCAATCGTGATAATATTTTCATCAGTAAAGAGGATATTTCTGTGTCTTTCACCTGCGTATCAAGACAAATGCCTTACATTTTTAACGATCCACTGTCTTCAACTGTAGGCAGTGGCGTGCACTCCATATAGGCAAAAAGACATTGCCTACCCTATCAATTTGATAAATACCATCCGATGTTTCATTCTTAAACATAGTTTTTAAGTAATATTTCGTATCAAAAACACAAAATTAAAAACAGCTCCATCTATCGGTATCGGTGCAAGTTATCAAAATCATCGCTAGTCATATTCAAATCGCAGCTAGGCGCTACACTACACTAGCGCCGCATTGGCAGCTTTTAACGGCAGAGACACAAACTATTTCTGTCTAAATTTACGTATGTGTGCCGTGTTATTAATACAAATACTGTAGTGTGCATTCTTGTAATTACATTACCCACAATAACACAAATAACGCACACAATCGCATAGTATAGACAATGTCTTTTCAGCTGAACTATAACATAAATTACCGAAGTGTCGTGAGCATTGCTACGTAACTATTTTAAAAAGTAGTTTGCTGCATATAATTATAGTGAAAGATATTGCCATTTCTTTTTTTCGTATAAAATTGATGTTAAATTTTATTTTGATTTTAAAACGGTCGCCATTGTTTTTGTTTTGAATCGATTGACTGGTAGCAGACGAAATAAGATTTTAAAGTTGATAAATATGGATGATATTCACTGCGAAAGTTGTTCATGTGGTGTGTGTATCTTTCGGTGAAAAAAAACAAGTGATCACATACATCATTATTTCCACAAGACTGGGTAACCAAAATCAACATTCTGTATTTTTTGATAAGTTAATAGCTTTAAAAAAATTCTGCCTACTCTGTCAAAAATCTCTGTGCACTGACTGTAGGGATTGATTTAGGTTAGGGTAGGCGGTTATCATCGATATACTTGACCTGTATATCGACGATAACCGCCAAGCTTCAGGTCTTGTTTTATTATATGCAACAGAGCCCTAGCAGGAATCTTCATTTCTCGCGATAAGATTTTTTGTTTCCTAATGGGGTTTCGACGAATTCTTTGACGAGCTCGGTGGCTCAGTCTTGATTACGCGACTTTGACACCAACGCTCGTGGGTTCGATTCCCACACAAGGCAAACATTTGTGCGCATGAACATGTCTGTTTGTCTTGGTCTGGATGTTTTAAGAGAGGTAGGGCGCATCAACGCAGAGCATCTGGGGAAGTACCTCCACCTCACAGAAAACCGCAGCCAAATAACAACTCCCTAGAGGGTTATTGTGTTCCTGCGTGTGAGTGAGGTCACCAGTAAGCTCCCAAGGAGTTGCTATGTAAGCAGCAGAGGAGGCATCGCGCGAGTGATAATTAATACATCGCAAGTGTTAATAGGCTACGGTACCCGCTTTACATCAGGTGGGTCATATGATTGTATGTCTCCCGACGTAGTATTAAAAAAATCTGGCTTTAACAGCATTAAGAGCCTTTGTAGTTCTAATAGCACGCGGTCGCCCCGATCTTTTATGGTCTTCAACAGAGGAAGTGTTGGTATATCTGTCGATAGTACGATATGCAAACATACGGCTGATACCAAGCTTTTGAAGTGTCTTGAATATGACCGATGGCTCCATACACACTTTGTGTAAGGCAATCACTGCAATCCTATTTTCTTTAACACCCGATTCCATATTGTAATTTGATAATAAACACGAAAAATATATTTATATAAAACGGCGGGAAATCGAAAGAATTTCCATTATAATTATTTTATTTTATCATCCCAATTCTCTAAATCAATGTTTTAACTTCCCTTGATTCTTCTTTTTCTAATCTATATTACCATTTCTTACAATTATAACCGCAGCTAAAATTAATCAATTTTCATGATCGATATCCTCTTTACTTTCTGTCATTTCCCCCAACCCTTATTTCTCACCCTTCTATTCATTTATAATATAATATTACATTTCATCCGAAAAAAAAATGGCGCCTCTAGCACAGAAAAAATTATCAAAACTCATTAAACGTTTTTAATGGCGATTACCATTTACAGACAAGAGTGAAACCACAGATTGTGTATATACTTTACATTACATAAAAGGGGAAATACATAGTACGAGCGCAGGCGGGTATTATTAATGAGAATATAATGAGAATGTTAATTAAAAAAGAGTTTGCAATTAATATGTGTTTTACAGAGTAGTATCGTGAATCTAAGATTGTCACTTGAGCACATGTGATTTTGTTACAGTATGCTCAAAAAAAGCATAAAGAAATTTTCACACTACTAATGTGATGTTGCAAACGTCATAACTGCTTATCATTAGGTGGTTTTTATTTCAAATTCGTCCACAACTCATTATTATTTTTTAGTTTGAATCTATCTAATATGTACATATATAATATTTAACTTTCCGCACTACATCTCCATATGAACTAAGTTTGTACAACAATGAATAAAGTAATTGAACGCAAGAATAATCAACTTGAATATAAATAAGCAAAAAAAGTAATTATAGGGATTGTTCATATCAACGTCGCATTCGCAATATTATAAATAATAAATAAATAAATAAATAATATTGTCGGACAAATTACACAGCGCATCTAGCCCCAAAGTAAGCGAAGCTTGTGTTATGGGTACTAGACAACTGATAAACACACATAAATACATTTTTTTTTTGTAAATACATACTTATTATACATAGAAAATACCCAGACCAAGACAAACAGACATGTTCATGCACACAAATGTTTGTATCGTGTGGGAATCGAACCCACGAGCGTTGGTGTCATAGTAGCGTAACAACGCGTTACACCACTGCGCTACCGAGCTCGTCTTTATTCGCAGTTGTTTAAACAAATGTAGAACATTTAATATCAATGTTATGTCGATACCGAAAATCCCGGGAAAAAGTCAAAGAGTTCCAAAACGTGAGATTTTGATATAATCCCTTATATATAACATAATCCCGGAAGGTTACCAGCTTCCCTACTTACATGAAAGAAATAAAATTTCCTTAATTACAAACTTTGAAAATTCTATAATTGATTTTTGTGAAGTTGAACTTAAAAGCCTAAAGTTTAATTTATCTCATGACATCACACAAACAACATAAGATTGAGAATATCTTTTCCCATTTAATTCCCGGCACAAAAGAGGAGTGTTATAAGTATAAAATGTCTGTCGTCTGTTGTAATATTTTCTGATTAAAGCGTTGTCGTCGCGTCGGGGGACCTCTTTGTATTTTTATTTTGTATACCGTTTTTTATTGTATTTATTTAGCGGTATTAGAACTAAATACCGTCTGGGAGGATTTTGTATACTGTTTTTATTGTATTTATTTAGCGGTATTAGAACTAAATACCGTCTGGGAGGATTTTGTATACTGTTTTTTATTGTATTTATTTAGCGGTATTAGAACTAAATACCGTCTGGGAGGATTTTGTATACTGTTTTTTATTGTATTTATTTAGCGGTATTAGAACTAAATACCGTCTGGGAGGATTTTGTATACTGTTTTTTATTGTATTTATTTAGCGGTATTAGAACTAAATACCGTCTGGGAGGATTTTGTATACTGTTTTTTATTGTATTTATTTAGCGGTATTAGAACTAAATACCGTCTGGGTGGTATTTAGTTTTAATAATAGTAGAGGTCCCTCGACGCGACGACGACGCTTTAATCCGAAAATATTACTAATTAATAATAATGTTTAAATAAATATTAAAGTGCAAGGACGAGGATCAGCCAATAAATTAATTTTTTTAGTTTTTATAGCTTTTTGAAGTAAAACTTCTTTACGCACGCTTGACTTGGGGAGTAAGCTCGTGAATGCGTGACGAGAGCGTTACAAAAAGTGTGATCGGGCGAACGAGAGCGTTACGAAAAGTGTGATCGGGCGAGACGAACGGAAGTTGAGAGGAAGATATATAAGTTAGTGAAGATAGAAAGAGAGAGAGAGAGTTACGTTTCGTATGTTACTGTAGGGGCATGAGAGAGGTGCGAGCACACATTTTCTTTCTCTCTGTCTCTAGTAGCGAGTTAAGTTTCGTACCTATATGTATGACACAGTGCAGGTCTATTGTCTGTATCACACTATGGAGCTAAAGAAGTTTACTTCAGTCGTGTGGTCTAAAGCACACTCGTTTTTAGGGTTCCGTACCCAAAGGGTAAAACGGAACCCTATTACTGAGGCTCCGCTGTCCGTCCGTCCGTCCGTCCGTCCGTCTGTCACCAGGCTGTATCTCTTGAACCGTGATAGTTAGACAGTTGAAATTTTCACAGATGATGTATTTCTGTTGCCGCTATAACAACAAATACTAAAAAATAGAATAAAATAAATATTTAAGGGGGCTCCCATACAACAAACGTGATTTTTTTGCTGTTTTTATAGATAATGGTACGGAACCCTTCGTGCGCGAGTCCGACTCGCACTTGGCCGATTTTTTAGGGTTCCGTACCCATAGGGTAAAACGGAACCCTATTACTGAGACTTCGCTGTCCGTCCGTCCGTCCGTCCGTCCGTCTGTCACCAGGCTGTATCTCACGAACCGTGATAGTTAGACAGTTGAAATTTTCACAGATGATGTATTTCTGTTGCCGCTATAACAACAAATACTAAAAAATGGAATAAAATAAATATTTAAGGGGGCTCCCATACAACAAACGTATTTTTTTTTGCTGTTTTCATAGAAAGTGGTACGGAACCCTTCGTGCGCGAGTCCGACTCGCACTTGGCTGATTTTTTATTGTCGGCAGTTTTTAATTATTTTTTTTAAGGTATTTGAATATTTTGTTTTTAAAGCAAACAGATTATAATTGAAAAATTAGAAACCTTTGATATAAATCAATATGGTCTTCGAGAATTTAAACATTAACGTTTTGAGCATTTTTGAATATTTTGGAATGATTAGGGAATAATTTCGCACGAATTGCTTTTTCATTAGTATAAAATACTAATAGATGTATGTGGTAAAATACAATATTCATTTATTGCGCTATCGTACACAAACATGACAATTTATATTACATTAAAATTTTAACACTTCAGAACTATTACAATTATTTTACATTAAAAAGTATATCTCAGAAAAATCAACTTTCATCCATAATTTCAACGGCTCTTTCACCATCATCACTACCAGCATCATCATCTCCAATCTCTAAAACTCAAAAACATACGCACACTCGCTCAAGCGCCCTGCGCCGCTTAAACCAAACAGCGATGTTGATAAACTACGTTGAACGAAACGCGTAGGCGCCAAGAATTTCATGGCGTTTACAACGTTTTGGTCGCGAGAAAATAATGCTCTATGAACGAACTAGCGCTTTATGTTTTAATTGTTTAATTAGATGTAACTAACGTTTTAGCGCTGCAGCGAACTTAAGTTCTAATTCTCACCAAAATCTTACGGTCAGGGTCACGTGTTCTGACAATATCTGTGAAATTTTCAAGAATACATAATATACAAAACACGTTTAAATAATACGCAATTGACGTGAACTGTTTACTGATGCTTATTGCCAATTATCTTGTGATGATAAAATGATATTTTTGAGTTGAAAACATGCGCTTATTATTAGCGTGTGTTAACTTCGTTAACATCTAGCGGTTCCGGATTTTACCGAAACAACATCTACTCGTAACTAAACATACAATAAATCACATACTACGCATATCCACATTCAACCAACTGTGCCTCCATCACGCCACCTTGAAAAGAGGTAATGACCAAAATTTAACCGTGTAACTTTACTTCTTCATTTTATGTTTTTGTATTCAAAGTCGCGAAACATACAGGCAAAGAACGACCCTGATGAAAAGGAGTTACCGCAGCCTATGAAAGCTTACAATACGGTATAACGGACCACAATGAAATAACATTGTTGCCGTCACAAATAAAAATAACCTTGCAATCATATGGATATATGTAGCCGAATTATGTATAAAATAACGCCTAGGAATGTAGGTACATCGTTCGCTACTTTATTTAATAGGTCATTGTCGTTCATACTTGGTTTGAAAGACGCTTCACATAGTGCTCGATTCTCGCTGCCTACCTCGCGGGCGAGTGGGCGTGATAATATGTTATTGAAGGTATCACGGCTGTATGCTTAGGAAAAATGTTAACTTGTAAGAGGGTAGACGTATACCAGACGAAGTGGCGTGATATTCTTGAACTACCAATCAGCGCGCGGTTACGAGGCTGAGATAAAAGGTGTGTTGTGATTCATAACCATTGTAGTTAACTTAATATTGAATAACCCGGTGTTTAATATTTCGCTAAAATTCAGGTTGATTGTTCAAATTGTGTGCAGCGTGGCCGAACCTACGGTGCTCAGGCGCCGATGGTGGTAGCGTGGCGCATGTTGAGCAATCAAAATGGCGCGGTTTTGTGATATGCAAATTCTAGGAATTGAAACGTAGCATTATTCGTCCGCGAAGGGGGTTTCTTTTATGGAATTTAACTTCTCGTGTTAATTTTGTTTAAGTATAGCGTTTATTCTTTATCTTGAGCATTGTGCATGGAATTGGCGGTACATCTGCCGATCTTTGTGACGCTGCGCTGGGATGTTGATTCAATGTGATCGCGTTTAAGTAATTAGGTCATAAATCGGGTTCTAACATTTCATCGGATTTAGTGTTGGTTATTTGACTGTGTTGTACGAAGTGGCCAGAATTCCAAGGGTCACAGACTTTTGAGTATGGCGGCGGTACCTAGTTATCTAACCAACATTGTCAGGCGAGTTCCAACATCGACAAATTGGTTAAATAGGGATTGTGGTTATTTCACACTGAAGAAATTTAGCTATTTTAGGGACGTAAATTCGTGAAAGTACGAGGCAGTTAACCTAACGGAGCCGCCAAACCTCGTATCTGGTAGGCGTAGGCAGCTGGTTATGCCTTGAGACGGGCCAGCGACTGATTTTGCCCTTAAAGGGATCAGTTACGTCTCCCAGGTGCTTGGGTTCGCGAGCTTTCAAAGTGGTAGGAGCTCGTCGAAGTGAATTCCGTCCAGCGTATGCGGGCCATGGAGATTGATCGCAACCCAACCATACTGGTCTCATTTATTTATATATGTATATATACACACACATTTATTTCCTCTGTTAGGAGTCATGGTTCGTGTCCCAATTAGGTTAGGACCATGACGTACACACAGTTATAGGCAATAGACAAAGTCGAGGCTAACTACCTTGCATACCCTAGTTTCAATTAGCAAATCAACATTGCACATCGTTGATTTGGGCTTAGCCACCTTACACATCACACGTTTAACGTAATACAAACTCAAGAAGTCATTTTACACGAGTATCTTAGATTAGATATTGTAGGTACACATTTTATTAAGATCTAGTTAGGAGATAGGTAGGTAATCGCGATGAATATACGCGTTAGGTAACATACAGCGTGGTAGGCGTGTCAGACGACATTTATAGGGACAGTAGGTACAATTACTGATTAGTTCTTAAGCTAATCGCGACGTGCGTGATAAGTAGCAAGCGGTTACGCTAAGCGGTCGAATCAAGGGTTTCGTTCAGTAAAACGTCCGGGTGATCATATTATCCTACGGCGTGATGTTAGTACCTTTGCGGTGAGAATAAAGGAGTACGAGGGTAGGCGCGTCGCGAGAATAGGCTAACATTTTAGTGGTTGTAGAGTCACGGTGGTGGGCAATAAATAATGGGCTGCAGGTGTCTAGATAAAGCGTAGTCTTGGGGCCTGCAACTTAATTATAATATAGATATGCAGGTAGCCTGATTCTATGCTCATTGCATACTTAAAATTATTAAATTACCTTTTGACTGTGGTTACGAGTCGAAAAACATTTGGCTTAGAGATAAATAGTTGAATCTTTTGTGGGTTACATGTTCAGAGCTCGAGGGGTGCTTTATTCTGGTCAACCGATAATCTATACGCGACTACTAAATTAAAGTAGTACATTTGCCGGAATCTAACTCACCCGAGTCTCCAGGATTAGTAAACTCTTCCAGCGGTTTTCATTAACGCTTCTCTAGTGAATCTATGTAGTTCCTTGAGAATTTGCATCCCCGCGCCCGAAAGGGGGTCTCTGTCTTCGGACGAGCGCCGATTGAAACAGGTAATGCTGTCTTTCGGATTCCCGCGGTACGGCAAGGGATTTTCACATCTTAGAAGCCTTATAAGCCTCGTAGGGATAGCCTCGCAGTCGTTTAAGACAACCAAATGTTGGACGGTTCGGGCTCGGTCAGAGTATTTAATTGTTAATATACAAAACCAGCTAAATGCTTACCATTCAATAATAAAGTAGTGCAAACATTTAAGTGAATTCAATAATTCAACCAAGCCTACCTAATCGAACACAATGTAGATATGTAACTATTAACTTGCTTCTTGGCAGCTCATGCGAACTGAAGGACGTTTGGCGTAAAGAAAATAGTCGAATAGTTTTGTGCGTTACATGTTCAGAGCTCAAAGGGTGCTTTATTCTGGTCAGCCGACGAGTTTTATTCGCGTTTGTTAATCTTAAGTAATTTATTCGCCAGAATTTAACACTCTCACCCATGCGTCGTTGTCGAGCGGCGATGGGTTAACACAACCCGAGTCTCCAGGACTGGTAACCACCCAGCGGCTTCTATTAACGGTTTTGTGTAGTGTTATGTAGTTCCTCTGGAATTTGCAATAACTGCGCGGATAAGAAGGGTTTCTAGGCGTTTCTAAAGAGCGCTGAATGTAACAGGAATGGACTGACATTCTAGAACCTTGACATGCGATCCAAGTTGCTACATCAGAAACGTTATAAGCCTCGTAGGGACCACTTTGAAGTCCATTAAGACAACCAAAGGTCAGACAGAACAATTGAGCTGTTTCAAGACTTAACCTTAATACTCATAATAGATTACACTAGTCTGGCGGTTTTGCGTTCGGTCGAATTTAGCCTAAATGTTTAGGGCGATATCCCGAAGTAGTACACTGCAAATACCGTTACCAAACTTAACGTCTCTCAAGTGAGGAGACTTTTCTACTGCCGGTTGAGCAGAAAACTTTACTTGCTTAATTGTTGCCTATATTGTTTGGAAGTCTGGGCAATAGACCCCGTGTGACAGTGGTGACTGAGAAAAGCGCCCTAGCTGTTACATTACAAGACTGACAAATGTATAGATGACGCTCAGAGTACATTTTATTATAAACAAATACGTTATCTGCGGGCGCAACTGAGGGATTTGCCTTATTTATAATAATTGATAGCGGTGGCATAGTGGCGATTTGACCGATTGCAATTCAGTTAGATTGTGCTCAAATAACCTTATACAATCGTTGGGTTCGGTTATCGGGCGAGAATTATGGGATTTGTGCTCTTATAACTGATACTTACCTTGAAATTGAGAATTCAAATTAGAAATAGGCGAAATGCCAAAAATTGACTTAGTGATTATTGTCTAAAGTAAATGGTAACTTTGCCAACATTAGAGTCGATTACTTGATAGTAAACCTAATTTGGGAGCTTCCTTCAGAGCTCCGTTAATGCTAGTGATGAATTGTGAAATACTTGTAAATTGTAATCAAACGTAAATTTAAAATTTCATACTATGAGGTTTATAACTTGCAACATATGAATAAAGTATAGTAAACTTATTGAAATATGTAAAGCGTGTGTAGGCATTCAAAAGAGCCGTTATCACGCCAGTCATTAATATATTGTAAACTTAAACGAGGGTGGCTAATCTTCAATTGGCCATTCAGCCTCGCAAGAAGACGTCTTTGGCTTGGTAGCTTGTCTCGCGAGGAGGAAGCGATGTAAAGTGGATGATCGCTACTGCTCTCGCGTTTGGATGGGGCGTATGCCACTGCCCCGCGAGGCTAGCGCGAGCCAGGGCGTTCTCTATCTTATATTTGAGCTCTAAATTGAATATAGGTTGCTTACTAACCTTCCTCTTTCATATCATTTAATATAGAATATATGCCACTGCCCGCGGGGCTAGCGCGAGTCAGAGCGTTCTGTCTTTAATTGAGCCCTAAATAGAATCATGGTGATGGGTACTAAAATTATCTTACTACCGAAAATAACTATGGATTGTCTTGTTATCGCCTTACGGAACCGTTAACTTGAACTGAATATCGAGATAGTAATAACATCCATTCACACTACGAAGTGACTCCATAGGTTATTCCTCCCCGGCCTTGTGAGTCTGATAGGAGCGGTGGTTTAAAAACTTTTACCTTATACTTAATTCTGATTCTTGGTGGGGGGTATAAATGCTCTACTACAGCAATAGCTAAACTATAACTAAATCTAGGAAACTCACGTTCCAATTCTGAGGGTTCACTTAAGATGCTAGGCATATAACTTCGTAGAGTTCTTGTCGAGTAATAGGATATCATTAAATCAATCACAGTGTTATACGAATAGGTATAGACATTAGGTATAATCCAATCGACGTCTAAACTACGAGGGTCATCTGATTCCACAGAACCTTCTTCGGTACTGGCCTCCATCTATCAAGAGGCGGGTCCTAATCAATAAAGAAACAATCAGAATTCGATAGGGTATGGTACAACTCTAACAGTCCGATTGAGATAGAGTAGTTAAGAAAGTACACATTAAATCTTTGATATTCTATAATGTCCACTAACTAAGTAACTAAAACATAAAGCTGACTATTGGATCTTCACATATATATAACCATATTGAGTAGAGACAGGAAGATAACCTTAGGAATCGTTACTCCTTAAGGTACTGCGGTGCTACGTCATTTAGGAAGCTTAATTGGTAGGGTTCTCGAATTGCTTAGCCATCTCATCCACGAAAAGGACTCTGGGTTGCTGCTCACAATGTGGTTGCCACTAGAACGATCACTGCCAATAATTTAACTTGAGGGTCGACGTGACACATCTGAGACACCTAATTAATAAGTTTAGTTAAGTAGATTGATTTTAGGTCAAGAAGTAGTAACAATTAGAATCAGGAATTCTAGAATATATATATCGTCAATACACTAGTGGTAGTCCAGGTACAGATTAGATACAGGAGTAGTTATGTGCGGGGTAAGGATGTAGATAAACAAATAACTATGTTCAATACATGAAAAGTTCTTAGTAGATATATTTCTATAAGAGTGGGGTTCACATAAGTAGTACCATTATATATTTAAGTTAATAAACCAATAAAACAGGAGGGCGAGACATATAAAGATAGAATATAATATTATATAGAGTAGCTCTGTACATAACATAAGTAGAGACATAATGTAGGTGAGGTGGTAACAGGGAAATGAGTTAAGTAGATGAAATCAGAAGGCGGGGTTTAGTTGTACATAGGTACCTAGTCAGTTATATATTTAAGCTACTTATATATATGTAGTAATTAGAGTCTCCCCTCTGTAGCGCATACATAAATAAATAACTAAAAAAATATAATAAATAGAAAAAAAGAAATGGGGGGGGGGGAAGTTACAACGGGAAGAACGCTTACGATTTGCCAGCCCTCAGGAGCTTATTGGTAACTTCACTCACTTGCAGAAACACAAAACCTCCCAGGGGAGTTGTTATTTAGCTGCGGTTGTCTGTGATGTGAAGGTACTCACACAGCCTTCTCTTAAATAACGTCTGCCCTAGGATGGTGGTTGTTCAGAAAGCGAGTAGAAGCCAAAAGTCGAAGAAAGAAGAATTAGGAAGAAATCATCAGCACGTCTCTAGTACTGTAATGATTTCCTTTTACGTTTTCCATTAGATGAGATCACTTCTCATCACACTCTTTCTTAATCCTTTCATAAAACCACACCTTTATTTCTGGCAGTTCTTAGTAAGGAGTGTATTTCTTAAATATAAGTAAACATACATAATACAAGTCAAATAAGATTTGTAATAATAAATAAAATAGATATGTATATAATAGTTGGTTCGCATTGTACATCTAGAATAATTCAGGAGAAAAGAATTACGAAACAGATATACAACGCGAGAGCAGAAGGATGTAAGGGCCAAGATTTACCTACCATGACCAAATTAGTCGTCAAATCAGAGGGTGATATCAGGAACCCTCAAAACCGGCGAGTGTGCATGGAAGAGTTACGAATGTTAAAGAAGTGAGTGAGGTGTGTAAGGACCTAGCCATGTGGCGCTCGGATCCCTCTGCCTACCTCGCTGGGGACTATGCGTGAAGATAATAGTAGATAAATAGAAATATCATTAATGTGTTGTAATATTTGATAAATCTTTCTATCTATCTACAACTTCACGCCAAATCCCTTACGGGGTAGGCAGAGTATCGAGTGCCACGTGACTTGATCCTTAGATACCTCACTCGTTTCTTTAACATTCATTGCTTTTTTCATGCATGCTCGCCGGTTTCTAGGGCTCCTGACATCACCTTCTGAAATTTGATCATGGTAGGTAAAGTCTTGGCCTTCCTCGGCTCCTACATCCTTCCACTTTTGCATTGTATATCTGCATTACATTGTATAAATGAAGGAAGTTTACTTTTCCATCCGACTAAATATAAGTTTACAATTATGTTTTATTTCCTGACAAACGAACAATAATTCTTATGTGAACATATTCATCTAGTTTACACAAATTGAATCATCCTTATCACCCACGTTTGAATTAAGTAATAAATAGCTATTTTTGTGTAATAATTAATACTAGCTGAAGCCCGCGGCTTCACACGCATGAGATTTGGGCTTTTAGTAGCCTTTATTTCTCTATAGACCTCAAATTCTTTCTGTTTAAAAAAAAAACAAAGTTCAGGGTCTTAGCCATAGAGCGACTCAATTTTCATACAATTTTCATATTGACCTTTACGGGAGGCAACATATTTTATTTTTATTACATAAAAAATGCGTAGTTATTTTATGTCACAAAAAATACGTATTTTGTGAAAATAATTAAAATATAATTGCAAAGTCCACCGAAGGGGAAGATATTTCCCCCTAATTTAAACAATTTTTCAGGTTTTACGCAGGAACCCTAAATATTTACGGAATAAAAAGTAGCCTATATTCTGCTCTGAACAGTGCTCTACCTACCAGTGAAAATTGGTTCAGCCATTCGGAAGATTAGCCCGGACAAACAAACATACAGACAGACAGACAAAAAAGTTAAAAATGCATGTTTAGGCTTTGGTAACGTGAAAATAACAATATGAGCTTAAGATAAAGGATTATTTTGAAATCACAGACAGACACTTCAATTTTATTTATATGTATAGACTACATAGTTACAACCCGCTACTTCGCCCGCACGTATCACAGTATCGCGGCTTTACCGCTATTTCTACTTCTTTTTTCCTCGACTTCTAAGGGTACTATCGTGATATTCAATAGCCTATAAATCTTCCTCAAGTATTTGGCTATGAAACGCAAAAAGAATTTATCAAATACGACTGGTAGTGCCAAAGATTAGGCCGTACAGACAAACACACTGTTCCGCTTTGTATATCAGTACAGATTAGTTATACATATAAGTGGTAAACCAATGTAGACGAATGTATATAGAACAGGAAAGATGTCTAAACAGACATGACGATGTATGAGTCAGATTGTATATTGTTTTATTTATCATTACCTAATGATACTGAAATGAAAGAAGTGTACATACTGGAGCTGCGTCAGGTTCAAGGCGTTGTACTCAGCGGGCGTGGAGGGCAAGGCTGGCGTGTCCATTACTTATTGTTCTTATTCACTAATCAATTATTGTAAATGAAAAACCCACAAATTACGTGTAACAATGACGTCCGCCCTCCACTCATTGAATTAATTATTGCTTAATAATAATTTATCATACACTAGCGACCCGACGCGGCTTCGCAAACGTAATAGAGCATATTGACTTGACTTTTCTGATATTTTCAACAATCACTGTCATATTTCAACTGATTTACACAGAACCTTAACAAATTATACAGCTAAACCTTCCTCAAGAACCACTCTGCCTATTGGTGAAAACCCCATGAAAATCGGTTCATTAGTTTTATCGCGATCAGACAGGCAGATGGACCCGGCGTGGGACTTTGTTTTATAATATGTAGTCATTTATTATCATTTTAATATTCGTAACATATTTTTATGCAACGTCGGGTGACATACAAGGGGCTTACTGGTGGCCTCACTCACACGCAAGTACACAACAAACCCCTTCAGGGAATTGTTATTTGGCTGCGGTTTTCTGTACAAGCGATATACTTTCCCAGACGGTCTGCTTTGATGCGCCCTACCTCTCTTAAATACATTCAGAACAAGACAATAGACATCAATAGCAAACTGGAGCTGGTTTTAGCGCTAAAGAAACTCAGCACGTGTTTAATTAGAAGTTAAATGCGAAAACACTAATTTAGTGGTAGAACACGTACCACCGGGATTCAAACCAGGGACGAATGTTAGGTCGGTTAGTATGGTCTTAGGTTTTCGCAATTGTTACACATTGAATTAAACAATTTTTAACGGAAGTATCGCGTGTTTTATTTATTTTGTTGCACCTGACGTTTCGAATGTTTTGCAGCATCCGTGGTCGTGGGAAGACGCAGGTCTTCCTGCGACCACGGATTTAATTCTGTTAGGTCGGTTCTTTATTCACTGGACTATCACTGCCCATCCATTCACATCAACGCTTACTCATTCCACTGCAGGAATACGGGTTTCCCTTACAATGAACGGGTTTAGAGCATACTCCACCACGCTGCTCAAATGCGGATTGGCGGAGGCCAGTGTTTTCAACTTCGACTTAGCTTAACGGCTGTCATCTATCGAAAACAGCCGGGACCGACGGCTTTACGTGCCCTCCGAAACACGGAGAAACTCAAGATATATAAACCCATCCATTGACAGGCTGCGCGCAACGATGCCAACGAGCTCTCATAATCTATCACTGCCCCATTATGTTGTAATAATTCTTCCCAGCCCCAGACAATAGTCTTGGACAATGACGAATTCATCGCCCAGCCGGGAAATCATCATTACATCATCGTAACGCTTGCTGACCTCGTTCATAATGATGATATAAGAAAGAGAGTTGGTCTGAAAGAGAGTGTCGGTGTTAAGGTAAGAAAAGGTATGCGCCGTTGGATCGGACATGTAGAAAGAATGCAGGATGAAAGAATGAGGAAACAGATATACAATGCGAAAGTTGTAGGAGCCGAGCAAGACCAAGACTAATCTGACATGACCAAATTGGTTGCTTTATTAGAATATAATTTCAGGAGCCATAGGAACCGGCGAGCGTGCATGAAAAGAGCTATGAATGTTAAACAAGCGAGTGAGGTGGGTAAGGACCGCGTCTTATGTCGCAAAGGACCTGGCACTGCCTACCTCCCAAGGGACCTGGTGTGAAGATATACATACATATATTCATAAAATTTGGCGTCAAATTTTCTTGCTTCAGATACATAGAGATCTTGTGGGTTCGATTTCCACACGGGAGAAACAGACGTGTTGTCTGTTTGTATGGATATTTTTAAAAGAGGTAGAGCGCATCAATGCAGTGCGACAGCTCCCAAGAAGCGGGTGTCAACGCGCTGTTGATACTTTCAGTATCACAAGCGTTCATAAGCTACGGCAACTACTTCATAACAGGTAGGCCGTATGCTTGTATGCGTCGTCGACGTGTAAAAAAAGGGCGGAATTTTTCTATAATTTATGCCATGTAAATTTTTGCCTATATATTTCATTTCCGTACACCTCTGCTTTACTAATGTATACTACTTTACTATTTTGATGAGCTCGGTGGCTCGGTCGTAAATGACGCGACTTTGATACCAACGCTCGTGGGTTCGATTCCCACACAAGACAAACATTTGTGTGCATGAATATGTCTGTTTATCTTGGTCTGGCTGTTTAAAGAGAGGTAGGGTGCATCAAAGCAACCCGTCTGGGGAGGTACCTCCACCTCACAGAAAACCACAGCCAAATAACAACTCCCTAGAGGGTTGTGTGTTCCTGTGTGTGAGTGAGGTCACCAGTAAGCTCCTAAGAAGTTGCTGTGTAAACAGCAGAGGAGGTATCGCGCGAGTAATACTTAATATATTACAAATAGGCTACGGTAACTGCTTTACATCAGGTGGGCCGTATGCTTGTATGCCTCCTATAGATTATATATTATGTACAAATAAAGATGAAATAGTGTTAAATTGGGAGTAAATCATTCAAATGTTACAAGTAAACATTCAACACTTAAATTTTTATAGTTTGCGATAAAATTGAAACCTTGGCAAAACATAAACGTGCTGTAACTTTGTATCTAGACCTAGTTATTACTTAACAATAAGGTTACGCAAGTGCATCGCATGCAGGATTACATTGAGTAACATTGAACAAGTGCATCTAGACTGCAACTTGATATCGGAGTGTGTCTAGCATCAGATTGCGTTGCACGTGCAGTTTATATTATGCTACTTTAAAATAGCATACTTATATTACGTTATCGGTTTTTTTATATTACTAAGGTGGCCTGCCTGATTTTAAGCAGTTATCGTAGTTTATGTACATTTGCAACACATAGGGTTGTCACTTATGCGTTGCCGACCTTGTGAAAACCTCTTTCTTGAAGAACCCCATGCTTGGAAAACGTCGGCTAGGAGCTCGTTCCGCAACTTGAGAGTTTTTAGAAGAAAGGCTTAGGTAGCAGACCTCGACCAAATGCTAATGAAATAGGAAACGGAATAACGCTAGGAAGAAAAAGAACCTACTATAGATTACTAAAGGGGATCAGGGGGTCCTGCTTCGTAACTTCATACATTAGTAAGGCAGAGGTATAATCACTCCCCTACCGGGCTTGTCAAACCTATGCTCAGAGATTAATTAACACACTCGGGCTTGTCGAAAGGTCGAAAAATACAATGAGCAATGATCCAACTCCAACCATAGTTCTCTATGAACCTGAAGCAAAAGAATTTGACGCCAAATTTTATGAATATATGTATGTATATCTTCACGCCAGGTCCCTTGCGGCGCGGTCAATGCTAATGAATTAGGGAACGAGATAACGCTGACAAGAAGCAATACCTAAAGAGTATCCTGTCGCTACACTAGGATTTGAAACACTGGTATTCTTGATTTACAGAATGAAAATTTCAAGAAGGCATTATTTGGATATGAGATCCCGTCAAGTGGACACTGCCCCAGTCATTTTGCCTATTAAATATCGCTGTGCCCTCTCTTTCTGGCAATTATCCCTCTGGTCCCATATTTCCTATTCGTTGAGCAACAGGCTTGGCTTTGTTCTGTTTGTTTGCTTTCACAATGTCAAACTAGATATATGTATATTATAAATATGAAATAATATCTGAACAAAGCAAATGGAAGATTTTAACAATGGGTTTTGATAAAAAAAATGTCCTACAACATAAACCATATTGTTCAGACAACAATATTGTTTCCGTAATCACGAAACCTTCGCGTGGTCCTCGGGGAAATGTAGCAAATAATTTATTGAGCTGTGGTCTTCTTGACGGCGGACGCAGTCAAATATTTTTGAAGGCACAACCACAGTAAAAAGATATATTGGGTGTAGGTTAATTAGCACAAATGGGCCCTTTTTAGGGTTCCATACCCAAAGGGTAAAACGGAACCCTATTACCGAGACTCCGCTGTCCGTCCGTCCGTCCGTCTGTCACCAGGCTGTATCTCATGAAGCCTGAGAATTAGACAGTTGAAATTTTGACAGATGATGTATTTCTGTTGCCGCTATTACAACAAATACTAAAAAATAGATTAAAATACATGTTTAAGGAGGCTTCCATACAACAAACGTGATTTTTTTGCTCATTTTTGCTCGATATTGATAACGGCAACAGGTAGACGCTTGAAATATTCACTGAATATTTAGTTATATATTCACTTTAAGAATAAATAATTAAATTAAAATAAAACAAATATTTAAGGGGGGCTCCCATAAAACAAACGTGATTTTTTTTGCCGTTTTTATAGATAATGGTACGGAACCCTTCGTGCGCGAGTCCGACTCGCACTTGGCCGATTTTTTTTAATTTAATTACCAATGCTCGCGTTGGATTGCTGACGTCGTCATTTTTCAAAATCGAAAACAGTGAGTTTTTTTTATATACAACGTCAGACGGCTTGCTATAAATTAAGTATCACTCACGCCATGCCATCTCTGCTGTTAATACAACGACTCCTTAGGAGCTTACTGATGCCTTCACTCACTCGCAGGAACAAAACAAACATCCAGGAGATATTTATTTGCTGCAGTTTGCTGTAATTTGGAGGTACTTCCCCAGACCGGCTGCTTTAATGCGATCTCTTAATAAGTGTACATCATACGTAAAAGGTGGCCAGTCGTTTAATAGAACTAACTCAAGAATATTTAACTACAAGAGAGCCACCCTAATTAGAGTCGCGTAGCGGCACGTGTCTGTATGAGTGCGACGATTCGCAACGTTTCTTTTAAGTTATCCTACTGTTTCCATTTTGGTACAGGTTTTAAATGTTACTTCAATTAATTGCAGTTTTTTTTATACTACGTCGGGTGCGTACAAACATACAGCCCACCTGATGTAAAGCGGGTACCGTAGCCTATATTAAGTATCTACTCTGCTGCTTACACAGCAACTCCTTGGGAGCTTACTGGTGACCTCACTCACACGCAGGAACACAACAACCCTCTAGGGAGTTGTTATTTGGCTGCGGTTTTCTGTGAGGTGGAGGTACTTCCCCAGACGGGCTGCTGTGATGCGCCTTACCTCCCTTTTGTGCTAGGGTCGCGTAGAACACAAAATTGCAGATCTATTGCAAAGGTGTACGTCCGCTAACGTGACGTTTGTGCTGGCATCGTTTTTAATTTCAGTCGATTACAGAGTGATTACATTGTTAGAACACTGTATCGTTCATACCGCCTAAATTCTCTTAGTTTAAGTATATTTTTATATTGAGTAAATACGTAAGCGCAATCAATGCGAATTTAAAATAACAATTTAATTTAATAACAAGAAATTAAACGTAATTTAATTGCTACTTTATTTTAAAATTAATGGGCCAGAGTAAATTTAAATATCTACTATCAAATCGTAGCGATTATTTTCATTCTATCTACTGTGGTGGAGAGTAACGGATTTGTGTTACTTTTTGATTCGCTCGTAATAGAACTCGCTTGTAGTTAAACCTCAGCCTAATCATGGGAATGCCATCGAGGTACATGTGTTGCGTTCCATCAAGTGTTTTGATTGATTTGCCTTCATACATACAATAGATAATGATAAGCATTGTTATCTTATAATAACAAACAATTGATCAACTACACGTGCTCACCGTGTGCTTGGCACAGTTATTTAATTTGTTTATCCTACAGGTACATATACTACGTAACATATGGGTTATTCAAAAATAAAAATACCTGACCGCATATATACCTAGTCCGGCTATAAGTTATGTTGCATATACGCATTTATCTTTTATGAAGCAATAGAATAGAATAGAATACTCTTTATTGCACCAATAACAAATACATACAGAACACACGCAGAACAAGAAAACAAATGTACAATAGGCGGTCTTATCGCTAAAGCGATCTCTTCCAGACAACCATGACACGAAAAAAAACATACATATATAAAAAGTAGGTAGGTGGCGCATTTAAGCAAGTACAATTTTCACTTAATATATTGTATACTTATATACAACGAATTACACATTCTAACAAATACAAAAAATAAAAAAAATAATGGAAAAAATAACAAAGTAGCAAAACATGACAGAAGACCAGAACATACAATAATATTCACATAAAGGTAATGGCAAATATATATAGTACCATAGTTACATAGAGAGATAGTGAGATTTAACCATATTTTTAAAGGAGGCTAAGGATTGTGCACTGCGTATAGAAATTGGCAAGGCATTCCAGAGTTGCATAGCTCGCACCGAGAAGGACTTAGTGTAATATTGTGAAGAGTGAGATGGCGTTATTAAACGAAGGGAAAGAATACTGCGTGTACTGCGATCACTACGATCTCGTACCTCACTGAGAAAAACAAAACGTTCCTTTAAGTAACTGGGAGAAGTAGGGTTGAAGAGAATAGAATAAAGAAGAGAGACAATGTGCCAGTTACGACGTAACCTGATAGGGAGCCACTTGAGCTGAGTCCGAAGTTCGGAAACATGATCATATTTGCGAAGCCCAAATATAAATCGAATACAGAGATTTTGAAGGCGCTCAAGTTTGTTTAATTGGTCTTCAATGAGGTTAAGGTAACAAGAATCAGCATAGTCCAGAATAGGGAGGAGCAAGGAATGTGCAAGTGAAATTTTGGTATCGATAGGGAGAAAATTACGCAACCGCCGAAGGGAGGCAGCAGCTGCAAACAGCTTCCTGCTGACGTGGGCTATTTGCACCGTCCAGGAAAAGGTTCTATCAAAAAAAATGCCAAGGTTTTTGACACTCTCGCTATAGGGAACATGAACATTATCAAATATTATTCCAGGGACAGTCACCCAATCGAGTTTAGAAATAAGACGGGTGCTGCCGATAATAATGGCCTGGGACTTACTAGGGTTAACCATAAGGCCATTAGATTTACTCCATTCGATTATACGCGCCAGGTCTTTATTTACTTCAGTGATCGCATTAGGCAGATTACCCGCTGAAGTATGTGAATAAATCTGCAAGTCATCTGCATAAAGATGGCAGAAGGAGCGAAGATTTGATGTAATAGAATTTATAAAGAGTGAAAATAACAAAGGTAATAATACGCCGCCCTGAGGTACGCCAGCAGTAGTAGGACACCAAGAGGAAAGCGAACACGCTGCTGACGCCCATACAGGTAAGATTGAAACCAGTCAATTGCTGTAGGAGATATGTTAAGAGAACGTAATCGCTTTAAGAGTATGTCGAAATCGACAGTGTTGAACGCGTTACTAAAGTCTAGCAAGCATAAAATAGTGAGTTGCGATGAGTCCATTGCGAAACGGATATCGTCCGTAATTTTTACCAGAGCACCAGTCGTACTATGACCTGGGCGAAAACCCGACTGGAATGGATTGAGGATATTGTTTTTAGAAATAAAGTAGCTGTTCTTGGACAAGACGTTCGAGGACTTTGGAAAGAAAAGGGAGAATAGAAATCGGTCGATAATCTGAATAAGAAGCAGGATTCGACTTTTTAGGCAACGGGATTAAGTAGGCATTCTTCCATGCTAACGGAAACACTCCAGAAGTAATGGAATTGTTTAGGATGAAGGTAATAATAGGAAGAATGATGTCAAGGATAGGTAAGATCATATGACGACTGATGCTGTCGTCCCCCACCGCATTCGATGTCACCGAAAGTACGTTCTTCTTAACATCACATTCAGAGAATTGACTAAAGACAAAAGGAGGATAGTTTGGAGTTGGAAGTGAAGAAATCTCATTAAAAGTTTTGTTTTTAATATTGCAATCAAAATTTGCAGAAGAAGAGAAATGCCTATTAAGGTTATCTATATCAATATTATTAGGACAGTTAGCACGATTTTTCCCAACTCCAAGTGATCTCAGAATTCTCCAGACTTTCGCTGGATCACCATTTTGAACAGAGTTATGAATATGACGGCGTTGTGCATCCCTGCACATCCTATTGCAGATGTTGCGATAGCGTATATACTGATCACGGTATCTATCAGGGTCATTTTTATATTTTAATTTGGCTCTATTTTTCTTTTTAATTAAATCTTTAATTTCGTCTGTTAGCCACGGTGCAGGAAGGTGCTTGACTCTAACTGGACGAGCAGGAGCAATTTTATCTTAATAAAACTTATATGTAAATATGGAAGTTTCAGCATAAAATAAAAAAATATTCTATTCGAAATAGCCACCTTTGGCTTTGACACAGGTCTGTCTGGCCATGAATCTATAAATTTGCGAGTACGCACTGTTTTTCAAGGGAAATTTAGCCACTACTTGCTCCAGAGAATACTTGACTCACAATGTCGACGTGTCGTTTCGATTATTAATCTCCTGGTTTTTGTACAAAAGAAACTCAATCCAAATATGGCGAGCTGCTAAAATAAAAGTGATGATAAGTAAAGGCCATACCTAGGTACGTCTTGAAAAATATTTCCTTCGCAAACATTTCCTTTTTGAGTCCCTTTTTCCCTCATTTTTTGCCTCTCTGCACACTAATAGTTTTCATTTATCCTTTAAATCCATTAGTTATTTATGACGCATCTTTAAAACAAGGCGTCTGCGTCAATATTCGAAATATACGACTAATAACAATTGGATGGAATTCAATAAGTGGCGTTTACGTGATGCTTCTAATAAAAAGCCAAATAAACAAACAAGGTTATAAAAATATGTTATCCAAGATAATCTTAATCACTTGCATATAATAATAACCCGTCTTGTATATGTATATCTCGCCTCACCTGATTGACACTTAACCACTGAATAGCGCTTTATACAGAAAAAGCAACTTTTAATTTTGAGTTTCAAGTTTTGTTTCTTATATACTTCCTCAATAAAACTGTGTATAATAAAAATAACAATATTCAAATTTTATAAAGCAAAAGCAAAACATAAACAAGGTTTATTTATGTTTTCGTAAATCTTTACTGTATCGAATCTTCATTATTACGAAATAAAATACAATCTATATTAATATACAAAGCGAAAGAGTTTGTTTGAATGCGCCAATCTTTGGAACTACCAGTCGGATTAGGATATTTTTTTTGCGTTTGATAGCCCAATTCTTGAGGCAGGTTATAGACTATTTGTCATCACATCACCTTAGAAGCCGAGGAAAACAAAGGAAAATAGGAAAGACAGCCCCTACGGGATACCGGCATATCCATGACCTTTCGATCGACATGGTTCTTTTGCTAAACAGCAGGGTGGCAGCAATTAACTGTGGCTTTACAGCTTAGCCATTTAGAAACCAAATAGTCTAAATGTCAAAAATTCTAGACTTACCTACTGGTTTGGGCAAGTTTTGTTGTGGTCTGAGCATGTTTTTTTTTTATAGACAGTCATAATATACCGATAGACATAGGTCAAAGCTCGGACGTCGCAATGACATTGACTTGCATAAGTTAATTTATTTTAATTTATTCCCGCCTACATACCTAACTAATATTGACTTCCAGACTGAATATAACATTACACTGGAAATTTAGAAAGGTATTCAAATCATATCAAAACAAGCTAGGCAGCCAGATGAAAATGTTTTGTCAAGAATCACAATCATATTTTCACGCCGAGTCTCGTGCGGGGTAGGCAGAATGAATCCTGCACCAAGTAACTCGGTCCTTACACGCCTCACTCGCTTGGCCGGTTAGTAGGACCAGAGATCTACGTCTGATAAAACACGACCAATTTGGTCATGGTAGATAAGCCTTGGCCTTCCCCGGCTCCTACATCCTGCAAATGTCCATAGGCTACGGTAACTACTTACCATCAGGCAGGGCCTACGCTTGTTTGCGAACTTAGTAGTATAAAAAAATCGACTACGCAAGTAAAGTATCGTCGACCGCGGACTGTCTACGGATGGGGTTTACTGGTCTTTTCCGTGCTTCAGAGAGCACTTCGGTCCCGGCTGACTATTTACATAAATGATAGACCTTAAGCAAATATAAGTAGCACAGCCTGACTGGCGAAGTATCTTCACCGAAAACTACAACCAAATAACAACTGCCTAAAGAATTATTGCATTTCTGTGAGTTATTAAGACTACCTATAAGAGCTTAGCTATGCGATGCTTCCTTTATTGCAAGCGTTTATAGGCTAAGATAACTATTTTAAATCAGGTGGGCCATATGCCTTCAGATATTATATATAGAAAATATTATATATATAAGCATAGGAAAAACATTGTGTTTGCAACTGATTTGATAATTTTCAGGAACGCTCGCACGGTATACCGGAGGTTTCTTCAATGCTACATACACATATTTGTTTACATGTCCGTTAATTCCGGATTACATCATTCTGGTTCCTACGCACGTGTCGACTAAATTTAACACGTGTTCTTGGAATGGCCGTGGGCTTAGTGAACACGTAGGTCAGTTCAAAATTACATTTTAATCACGTCTGACGCAGAATGGACTGAGCGCTCAGGGTAGAGGCGGTCCTTACTGCACCAACCCTCGCTCATCCCACTGCAGGGATACGGGTCCTTTTCACCGAAGGGGTTTAGTGTATACTCCATCACGCTGCTCAACTGTGGATGCGCGAAGACTAGTGTTTTCAAGCCGACCGAAGGGCACTGACTTAGGTCCACGAATGTCATCTATCGACAACTGCCGGGACCGACGGCTTAACGTCCGAATGGAGAAGCTCGAAATAGATAAACCCATCCGTAGACAGGTGGTCGACGTTGCTTAACCTGCGTATTCGGTTAGAATGATAATGACGAAACAACCTCATCGACCTCTCACACACAACACCTTTCTTTAACATTCATAGCTCTTTTCGTGAGCATTTGCCGGTAGGGCTTCAATAGGGGTACGACAATTTATGTCGTGAAGGGGTGCCGTCATTCTACAACGTCGGGAAGCATAAAAGTTCATCTGATGTAAAGAGGATACCGTAGCTTATAAACGAAACGTGCAATATAGATAAATATAGCTCGCGCGTTGCTACCACTGCTGCTAACACAGTGACTCCTTAAGAGCTTACTGGTAAACACGCCGAAATATAACAACCCTCCAGGAATTGTTATAAGGCTGCTGTTTACCGTGAGGCGGAGGTGCTTCGCCAGTAGGTTATATCCTATCTTTCATTATTGAACGACTGCGATCTATCGATAACATTGAGATTGACGGCTTAACCTGCACTCCGAATCACGAAAGAAGTTGATGTGGCTAAACCCATCCATAGATAGACCGCAATCGACGTCGCTTAACTTGCGAATTCGATTAGTCTGACACACGCCTCGACACTACGTCACGTATCATCGAGCTACACAAAACAACTTAAATGCGAAATCTTAAGATAGTATTTTCAGTTATTTTTCTGTGAATTTGTCATAATTAGGTTGTCAAAACAATTGCGAATTTGCAAGAAGAACTGCCAAATACCAGTCAAAACATCACACGAGAGTTGATTGAGAAGCGGGCCTTGGCCTGGTCGCGATAGACGATCGCGTAGGAGGACCCTCCTTTTCGGATTCAGTATTTACTATATTAATTTGGTCTAATTGGTACTTTACCATGACATTTCGAGAGGTAATCTCTATAAGGCAGACGTTTATCAAGTTATAAATACACAGGTATTTTTAATTGCGATACCATAGGTATTACAAATATTCATAAGCAATGATACGGGCCATACTGCCGTCTTAGAGGTATAAAAAGAGGCATCTTGGACACAGCCGTAAGTTTTGCGTGAATACGTCTTCGTATAGGTAAAGGAAAGTAAGTTATACTAAAAGTTATATAAGTGAAATTATCTCAAAATGGCAGCGCTTTTCCTTCTGCCGCTCACGATGCGTCACAGTTCTCACTCATCTCAATTTTAAAATATAAATAAATTTTGATTGTAAACGATTTTATTGATCACAACATTTTAGGTACAATAGGCGGAGTTAATTGCATACGAAGAGAAGAAGAAACAGTCGACCTTTGGGAGTGCAGAGAATCAGATCGCGACTTTATTATTACATAAAATAATAAATATCATTACTACACATAATACGTTAGATACATACATAATAGACCTTAATATTACAACATATATTTAAACAAATAGACACGTATACATAATGATGATACTCGTACATTTACTTATTGCTCTGTCAAGCTTCCAAACAGATATTGACGTACTTTATTTTTGAAACCAATTGACTGCAGGATTTCTTGATAGATTCCGGTAACGCATTGCATAGTTTTATAGACTGACATGTGAAGGAGTTGGCCATAAAGCCCGAGCGGAAAAGTGGGAAAGAGAGTAATAGATAATACATAGTTAGAACGCGATTCAAGGGTATTCCCTAACTGCTGGACCACGCATTAATTCTGCTGAGATCTGCATTTATAAGACGTCTATCTATAACTTCACGCCAAATCCCTTGCGGGGTAGGCAGAGAGAACCGAGCGCCACGTGACTCGATCCTTACATTATCTCACTCGCTTCTTTAACATTCATTGCTTTTCTCATGCACGCTCACCGGTTTCTAGGGCTCCTGATCACCTTCTGATAGAACACGACCAATTTGGTTATAGTAGGTAAGTCTTGGCCTTCCCCGGCTCCTACATCCTTCCACTTTTGCATTGTATATCTGCTTCGTCATTCTTTCATCTTGCATTCTTTCTACATGTCCGAACCAACGGAGCATGCTTCTTCTTATTTTAACACCGACGCTCTCTTTCAGACTCTGTTTCTAACATCATCATTTCGAATACGGTCTAAAAGCCTTACGCCACAATTTTTGCGTAGCGCTCGCATTTCGACCGCGTTTATTCTACTTTCATGCTCTTACTGCCGTTTATAAGACGTAAAGCAGTATTTATTGTATCCACAGAGATCTGAGCATAAATTCGCAAATCATCGGCGTAAAAGTGGTAATAGCAACTAAGCGAGAAGGATAGCATATTAATAAAAATAGAAAACATTAAAGGAGACAAAATACCACCCTGGGGAACGCCAGCTGAGAGATCATTCCAGTCCGAAAAATCGCGGCCTACACGTACCGCTTGCATTCGTCCCCGAAGATACGAAGAGAACCAATCCAACGGCGAGGTTGACTTATGGTATATGGCTTTGATATTCATCTTCTTCTGTTTCTTAGCATTATCCAGTTTCCTAATCCAATAGGATTAGCGGGGTTCGATAGCAACGATACTGATTTTGACATGGAGCGACTGATCAGATCTCCACAACCCAGAGAAAAAAATCAAACCTTTCTTAGGTTAGGTTACTTGACTTTCCCCAAATACAACGCCGAGCAAGGGATAATTACAAATATGTACATAAATACGAAAACCCGAATTTAGCGGTACATGCCCACAACAGGATTTGAACCCGGGACCTTCGGATAATAGACCGGTTTTTTATCCACTGGGCTATCACTGCTTCGTATTTGGTATATATTATATAAAGAATAATTAGCAGAGCGAGCAAGGACAATCACAACCAATTTGCACGGCAATGTCACAGTTGCAGGCAAATCTAGTTAGATAACATTACTTTACCTTTTTTATTGTTATTTTGTTCATGGCTGAATATAAACTGGTTTATACCGCAGTGAATCTTGTTTGTTATGGTTTTCTTAGCGAATCGTTTTCTACATTCGTCTAATAAACTTTCTGTGTCATCAATTTGCTCATTTAAGTCTCGAGAGGTTTGATGACATAGTAGTAGATCGATGACCGTATGCTTCTTGTCACCTAAATGACATAAACATTCCTGTTCGTCCGTTTTTGTACTACCGAATTAACGTGTATTTGGAAATACTGAATGAATTCCATCAGGCAGAGGAAGGATAATAACCCATAGAATATCAATTTGAACGATTTTACACAGTAATCGAATTCACCGCTGCGGGTCGGGGGGTGAGATAGAACGCGCTGCTCTTATTGGCTAGTTCACAGACCAACATCGCGACACTTATCGAGTTATTGGTAAAAATAGTCTGCCATTGGTCAGTATGCTCGACTCGCTAAGATATTTAGGTGCTAAATCACGTGTTTGTGAGCGCGGGGTGCCTTCATGCATCATGTAAGTGGTTAGTTGTAAGTAGAGATAATAAATACTTCGCCATTCAATATATATATTATGTCGTCACTGCTACCCGTCATTATTTCTTCTTTATATATTTATGTAAACTAGTGTTCGACTGGTGGTCGAAATTCGACCATAATTCATTAATTTATTAAATTTTAATGTTTGAATAGCCAATATGTAAAGCACAAAATATCTATTAGACAAACGACGTCTATGACATTACCAGAAATATGATTATTTTTGACATTCAGTAAGACTATAGACAAATAATATTATAGGTCAATGATATTAATCTCTTCCAGTTTGACCACAGGCTTCTATAAACAAAAGAGTAGGTATACATGTGTGTGTCCCAAACGCAAGGTAGTGTGTGAAATATCTTTTTATTAATTTAATGTATTTTCTAAGTATTATTATAAAAAGAAAATAGCTTTGTGCACTAAAAGGGTACCTATGAAGGATTTTTTCGCGTATTAATATATTGATATAACGCTACATATTTATGTAAATATTACAATGCAAATGGCTCGGCTTCGCCCGGGCATATTTCGCTTTCGCGTGAAAATATGTAAAATAAGGGTTTATAAGGTACCTACCTACACTGCATAATCATCAACTGAATGCTGACTGAATTAAGTACAATCTAAATAATTATAGCCCCTAATATTCTTTGACGTTCTTTACATTTTCTTATAAATAAATCTGTTTATCAACCTTACTGACCAAACTCTCCTCTTTAATCAATACTCACGTCAAAATACCATTTGGATTTCTCCCTTCTCTTGTACCGACACTGTCAGCTGAGAAAGGAAAAATAAGAACAGTTTTCAAATAATTGTCCTTTATCTCGCTTCTGCGTCCCCTTCTTTTGTTTCCTACTATCTCCTCCTTTCTCCTTTACAGTCATATCTCATTGTAGCTTATTTTCTTATATACTTTCTCTTTTCCGCTTTTTCTCTACCGCTCCCTATTCTGCCTGATCACTATACTCTGTCAAATAAATAAACTTAAAGTAGTTAAACAAATTTGATATTATCTACTACTTAAAAACTGCACTAGCACGAAAGTAGTTAGAAAAAATACGACGTTTTCAACTAATAAAACACTACGGCAAAAAAAAAAATACCCCTTACAGTTTTTGACAAGCACGGTGACGTCGTGGTTAGTAATGCTACTGTGACGCCAACGCTTGTAGGTTCGATTCCCACACATGACAAACATTTGCGTGTATGAACATGCCTGTTTGTTTTGGAACTGAGTGTTTTTAAGAGAGGTAGGGCGCATGAAAGCTGTCTGAGAAAGTACCTCCACCTCACAGAAAACCTCTGCCAAATGACAACTCCCTAGAGGTTTGTTGGGTTCCTGCGAGTAAGTGACGTTACCAGTACCAGTATAAGGAGTTGCTGTGTTAGCAGAAGAGGTGGCATCGCGCGAGCGATACTTAATGAGTTACAAGCGTTAATATGCTACAGTAACCGTCTTACATCAGATGGGCCGTATAGTTATTCGTTTCCCGTCGTTGTATAAAAAAAAATATACTTTTAGTGTTTGCACTTTGGCAAAATGCCATC
This sequence comes from Pyralis farinalis, assembly GCA_947507595.1. NCBI lineage: Eukaryota > Metazoa > Arthropoda > Insecta > Lepidoptera > Pyralidae > Pyralis > Pyralis farinalis. The sequence goes on along the minus strand of OX382258.1, from coordinate 7,145,091 downwards.
TCGCGTAATTTATGAAATAATGATCTTGATGTAAATACAGTAGGATAATAGTATAGCTCTCCCTCTCCTGTCTTTGGAGAGGGAGAGCACCTGCTCTTTTGTCTATTCCTCTTTGTCGACGACTGAAAAGAGGAAATGGGTAAAGGAGAGCGTAGAGAGAGAAAATTGATAAGAGATACAATATGCAAAAAGTATCACGAAATACCTGTGCACTGCACACAGCTGACCACAAATGTCTAGGATACTATGATAATTTGCGTGTAAAAATACGAAATTTAGTTCAAAAAACCAATTTCTATGTTAATATTTAGTCTGAAAAGTTTGAAATGGAATTAGAACCAAGATGATGAGAACACCCACAGAGGATATTTTATAACATTCGTGTTTGTATGCATAAAAAAAGAGATCACACCGCGTCCGCTTTTTACATACAAAATGCATAGAAACACTCTATTTCTTCGCGTTATTTCGTTTCCCAATTCATTTGGATTGGCGGGGTCCGCTACCTAAGCCTGAGGATTTGGCGGAGACGCTGATTTTTACACAGAGCGACTGCCATCAGACCTCTAAAAGTCAGAGGGAAAACCAGATCTTTCTTGGACTTGATAATTTCTTGGACGTGTGGGTTTCCTCATGATGTTGTCCTTCACCGCCGTGAGAGTGAAAAATCCTACTAATATTATAAATGTGAATGTCCGTTTGTTTGTTACGCTTTCACGCGAAACACTACTCAACCGATCATAATGAAATTTGTACACATATTGTTGGAGGTATCAGAAGTAAAATAGGATAATTTTATAAAAAAAAAAAAAAATCAATGCGAGCGAAGCCGCGGGTAAAAGCTAGTATGTACATAAATCCGGAGATGCGAATTTAGTGGTACATGCTACCGCCAGGATACGAACTGGGGACCAGGTGGTCAATAGGCCACTACTACTACTACTACTACTACTACTGCTACTACACTGGTCTTTTTTCAAGTTGCATTCAAAGACGAATGTTACCAAAAATCCCGCCCCGTAGCGCTGTCGTTTCTCCGCTTTCCCCGCCTCTGTGGGTTTAGGATTTAATTAATTTAAATAAGTGTTTATAGGAAGCCGACGTTTTGGTGATAGGTTTTACGTGCAGTTGTTGTGTACCTTTATCGAAGCCAATTAGCACTTTTCAAGTACAGTTTTTATTGTACTCAATCGAACTGAACTCAACTCGAACATAACCAATTTAATCGGCTTGTTTCGCGTAATAAATACATTTACACCAATATTATTTTTTATATACGACATCGGAAGGCATTCAAGAATATGGCTCACCTCATGTTAAATTGTTGCAGCAGCTTAAACGCTTAAACAAAAGGAGGTATGGAGACGTTGCCACACGTACTGCTAACACAGCAATTCCTAGAGAGCTTACTTTTTTTTTATACAACGTCGAGAGGCATACAAGCATTGGGTCCTCTTGATGTAAAGTGGTCACTGTAGTCTATGAACGCTGGTAAAATTTTAAGTATTACACGCGTGATACCACCCCTGCTGCTAACACAGCAACTCCAACTTCCTACACGTGACCTTACTCACATAGGGACACAACAACACTCCAAGGAGTTTGTTCTAAGGCTTCGGTTTTCTGCGCGGTGGATGTACTTCCCCAGTCGGGCTGCTTTGATGCGCGTTACCTCACAATAATCCTGCAGGTTGTAATTTGATTACGGTTTTGTGTATAGTGGGGCTACTTTCCCAACCGGGCTGCATTTATACGCTCCACCTCTCTTAACTTAACGATGTTATCTATCGAAAACTGCCGAACCTTAACGTGCCCTCCGAGACGGAGGGACACGACACAACTAAGTCCATAAACAGACTGCAGTCGACACTCCTTAATTTCCGTATTCGACTACACTGACACAGTGCAACGACACGCATTTCCCAACCGACCACATTAAATGTACCTATACAATACGTGTGTATTGTATAGGTACATTTAATGTGGTCATTTAATAGGTAGGTACATTTAATACATATATATATGTGCCGAAACAGGTAATTCATAAAAGAAACTAGTTTTAACAATTCCCTTTAACTGGTTTAATATCATAAAACCCGCTGCTGATGTTGAGTTTATTTACTGTTGATAGATTTATTAATGTTGCCTGTAATATGTCTCACGCAATGTTTGTTTTTCCTCCCGTATTTTCTGATAATTACTGCGAAAACATTACCAAAGTCTGTGTGAGTCAGTCATAATCCCGTCTGTTTCTTTATTAGATCATACGAGAGCATATATATATATGCCGAAACAGGTAATTCATAAAAGAAACTAGTTTTAACAATCAGTTTCCTTTTCCCTTTAACTGGTTCAATATCATAAAACCCGCTGCTGATGTTGAGTTTATTTACTGCTGATAGATTTATTAATGTTACCTGTAATATGTCTCACGCAATGTTTGTTTTTCCTCCCGTATTTTCTGATAATTACTGCGAAAACATTACCAAAGTCTGTGTGAGTCAGTCATAATCCCGTCTATTTCTTTATTAGATCATACGAATAAGTACTCGGTAAGTATATTATTGTAGCAAGTAATGGTCTCTGTTACTTGTCATAATGTAATAACTATCTGCGTCCATTTTATTATGTAACTTTTGATAGATCATTCTTATTCTTTCGAATTTATGAGACACGCAACACTTGATTGATACCTGTCTCTTTCTAGCTCGTTAAAATGATTACCTGTGAAAAGTTTAATATAAGATGAACAGTGTATAACACTGGGTATACATATATACTAATATATAAAGCGGAAGAATTTGTTAGTTTGTTTGCAGCAATCGGATTTTGAAACATTCTTTGTGCATTTGATAGACCAATTGCTGAGGAAGGTTATATTCAACACGAAACTACACTTAAAAATCGAAAGAAAAGTAAGGAAGTAAGAAAAAGCGGTTGCCACGGGATACCGGGATACCAACCAACGCGTGGACAGGAGCTTTCTGATATTCTCACGCACTCACCTAAACCATAAACACAACAATTTTCTATAGAGTTAATACGACTTCCTTGCCTAGTAGATACTTGCTTATGTATTTGTTAGCGGGAAATATTGTTGGAAAAATATTGCGGAAAATACGTAGGAAAATTATTTTCTTTAAACAAAAAAGTGAAGTTGATTCCATTCAAGTCAATTCTCATCTCACTTCATATTTTTTTTAAAAAGAAAAATATTTCACTTCTCTTTTAGTTATCATGATTTGATGGCATTTGAGGATAAATCATCCTGAATCATGAGATGATGATGAGATCATAACACTAATGTATGAGTATGAAAGAAATCAAATCATAAAGTAAACAAAGACAAAGGTAGTCGGTTTATTCATTATTTTAACTAATCATAATCCAATTTTTACTAAACTTACATGGGACCCCATTCGCATCAGCATTACCATGAAATTTAAGAGCTATATACTCTTGTCGATGGAGATTTTTCTCCTTTTTCTTTCTCTCCCGCCAGTTTCTTTATATCTCGATACTACATTACTTTCATCTTTTTCTTTTTTGCTTCATTTTTAACTATGCCTTGGCTTTCTATCTGTCTATTTACAAATCCCTTGTGCGGTAGACAGAGAGAAACGAGCGCCACGTGCTTCTATAATATTCATGCACGCTCGTCGGTTTCTAAGGCTCCTAAAATTTCCTACTGATACGAACAATTTGATCATGGTAGGTAAGTCTGGGCCTTCCTCGGCTCCTACATCCTTCTATTTCCGCGTCATATACTCGTATCTGTTTCGCAATTATTTCATCCTGCATGCTTTCTACATGCCCTAACAAACGGAGCATGCTTCTTCTTATTTCAACACCGACACTCTCTTTCTATTTACCTCATCATCGCGAATGCGGTCTACAAGCGTTACGCTACAAATTTTGAACAACGCTCACATTTGGACCGCATTTATTCTATTTTCATGCTCTCTCTGCCATACCCAGCTCTCGCTTCCACAAGTTAGCATTACAGCCAACGCCGCGTTGTGTTTAACGAGCTGTGCCCTCTGGTTTAAGCCTTCACTGCTACGAGTAGGAAGTTTTATCAACGCTCCATTGCTGTATCTTCCAAAACGCATCCCGTTCAAGCGGCTTGACTTTCCCGGCCCACTTTTTCCTTTTATCTTCAAATTCGCATCTATCTTAACACAAAGTTTGAATTATCACATCCGTTAAGCCGTTTCTGAGATATCCGTGAAAAAAAAAGAAATAAACACGAGGCATATATAAAACTTACTAATTTTGGGAAGTCTTTAAAAATAAAGTACTATAAAGATGGATTTGCTAGATAGCAGTTTTGTTTGTAGATTTTTTAAGATTGTTGACGCTGCTTGTCTCATGAAACCGGGGATAATGTATGTTACAGTTGGTTGACATTGTTTTAACTCGTTATTCTTAAACGTGTTAGTATTTTTGACGTGAATACATTACTAAATTTGCTTACATAGTGGAAGCCAATTCATGATCATACATGATGATCTCAAAATCGGGGTATACAGTTTGATGTTGTAGCTACGTATCTATCTAACTACACCACTTGATAGCTAAATAGTCAAAGAATTCATGACATTGTGTGGGGACTCTGTGAAAAGTGAGGAATTATGTAGCGTATATAGTAATAGATTTTTTAATATACTACGTCGGTAGGCGTATAAGCATGATGTAAAGCGAGTACCGTAACCTATTAACGCTTGCGATAGTATCACTCGCGCGATGCCTCCCCTGCTGCTTACACAGCAACTCCTTGGGAGCTTACTACTACTAATAGCATTATATACTAGTAATTTATTTAAAAAATTTAGAATTAAAATTATTTGACTGGATTATCTGACTCAATTACCAGACTTATTGCATATACGAGGTTGATCGAGTTACAAAAAATATAAAAAAGTTAGTACGACATGCTATGTTTATTGCATCATAAATGAACTCAGATTAATCGTACAAACACAATATCATCTTCTCCCTAACGTTATACCGTTTCCTGACCTCCTAGGATTGGCGGGGTTTCCTATAGGTAGCCTAAAGATTTGGCGAACTGCCGTCAGATCCTAACAACACAAAAGAAAAATCAGATCTTTGTTAAGTCTTACGAAATATAATTTTTTGGATGTGCGGGTAAATAAAAGTAATAAATCAAAAACCAAATCAAAAGTATCCAAAACCGAAGAGCATGCATGAAGAGGTTGATGAGAGTGGAAAAGCGAGAGCGGTATGTTTGGATCGGTGCACCTGGCGTTCTATAGTCTCTGCCTACCGCAATGGGAGACAGGCGTGATGATATGTATTTATGGTGTGCGGGTTTCCTCACGATGTTTTCTCTCACTCTCTAGCAAGTAATCATTACAAATATGCATATAAGTCCGAAAAAAACAAATTGATTGGTACATGTCTACGTCAGGATTCCAACTAGGAGCAGTCGGTTAAAAGGCTGGTTATATTTTAATTCGTAAATGTTTTGTTCAATTTTAATACATGGATGTTTTTAAACTGGTAATTGCCAATAAATAGACATTTAGATACAATGAACATTTCAATACTTTAGACATTATGAACCAAAGAAAGATAACTAACGTATATTCACTAATTGATGAACATTCAAATTTTAAGCATTCATTATTGAAAATTTGAATATACGAATTAACATGCTCGTGGTTTTTTTTCTACTGTTCCCAAATTTCTTTATCGATAACAGGAGAGAAACAGATTCTTAACTGTCTGCGCCTATTTTTATATACATGCCGCATTCTGAGACTCCTTCATCATGCATCAATGCTAACAAATTCCACACCATCTATCACTGTGTCAGATTATTGTCACTCAAAATGTTAAGTACAATCTAGGCAGAGAAATTCAAAATTATGTGTTTAGCCTCGGTTTGATACTTATAGATTAAGGATGAGACTGTCCGATAAGTGAATCGTGCTATCAGGGCGTTCGCTTGACTAGGTTATCATTGTTTATTATACTAAAATAAATTTTATTTTAGTTTATTCTAGGCAAAGTTAAAAATGTCTAAATTTTGATTGCATTATGTGACAGGTATCTTCTAGGGTTCATGTTCTAGAGTTGAAATTACCTGTCTTGTCAAATAACGTGACTGAAACGGTTGTAAAAATATCAATAATAATTATTTACATATTTATTTACATGTTTACAAAATAATAACAGATAATTAACTAAAATTAAATAAATACACAATAAAACTAAAACTAAATTAATTCTAAAATGTAATAAAAGGCAACTAATAAATGTAAAATAAATATCCTAAAATAAATCTGAAAAGTGTGGCCCCCGCGGCATTGTACCAACTATGCTGGCAGCATTTCCGTGCAGAATCGCAGTACTAATGCACTGAGCGAGAAAGCTAACTATAACTATTAATATTACTAATATTAAAATTTAAATATCAGTCTACCCCTTAAGAGACTTGACACGAAAACAATAATAGTAATTGTTTAATGATGTCTTAAAAATAATTAGTAAATTATAAGTACCGTGAAATTTAATTGTATACTACCCTACTGACTTATTTTGTATTTTTATGTTTCGTAGAGCTTAACGTACCATTATCTATAAAAACGGCAAAAAAATCATGAGTGTTGTATGGGAGCCCCACTTAAATATTTATTTATTCTGTTTTTTAGTATTTGTTGTTATAGCGGCAACAGAAATACATCATCTGTGAAAATTTCAACTGTCTAACTATCACGGTTCATGAGATACAGCCTGGCGACAGACGGACGGACGGACAGCGGAGTCTCAGTAATAGGGTCTTTGGGTACGGAACCCTAAAAAGTATATAAAGTATTGAATTAAACAATCGCGAATGTGTAACAATCGCGAAAACCTAAGACAATACTATATAAAGTATTATTATAATATGTTAACTCTCGTGGTCGTGGGTTCGATTCCCGCACAGGACAATCTTTTGTGTGTATGAACATCCCTGTTTGTCTTGGTCTGGGTATTTTCTATGTATAATAAGTACGTATTTACGTATGTTTATCATGTTGTGTAAGATCCATAACATAAGCTCTACTTAATTTAGGCCTAGATGGAGCTGTGTAATTTGTCCTACAATTTGCGCTCTACAGATAAGAGTGACAACTATGTTTATTAATAATTATGTTTATTAATTATTTCTGCCCTAGATATTAAAAATAATTGGCATCATTGCCAGAATACGGTACATGAATTGATCTATGTATATCATCACGCCCAGGTCCCTTGCGAGGTAGACAGAGAGCGCCGCAAGACATGGTCCTTAGACGCCTTGCCTGCTTCTTTTTGGATCAGATTTATATAAGTCATAGCTCTCTTCATGCACGCTCGCCGGTCCACATGACTCTTGATCATCTTCGACTTTTGGTCATGGTAGGTGAGACATGGCATACCTCGATATTGTGTTTCCATAAGATTTTCTGTTTTTTTTTTAAGTTTATCTATATAGTTGCCTTTCGCGAGAAAAAAAATCGCTATACAAGTACTGTTAACTAACGTTTGAAATCCTGTAGCGTATTTACGTTTTTGATCGTGTGTATGTATATCTTGACGCCAGGTCCCTTGCGGGGTAGGCAGAGAGAACCGAGCACCTTAAGACGCGGTCCTTACACACTTCACTCGCTTCTTTCACATTTCATGCACGCTCGCCGGTTCCTAAAGCTCCTGACATCACCTTCTGATAAAACACGACCAATTTGATCATGGTAGGTTAGTCTTGATCTGCCTCGGCTCCTACATCCTTTCACTTTCGCATTGTATATCTGTTTCATCATTCTTTCATCTTGCATTCTTTCTACATGTCCGAACCAACGGAACATGCCCTTTCTTATCTTAACACCGACACTCTCTTTCAGTCCAACTCTCTTTCGTACGTCATCATTTCGAACGCGGTCAGCAAGCGTTATGCCACAAATTTTTCGCAGTGCTCTCATCTCGACCGCATTTATTCTACTTTCATGCTCTCTCTGCCATACCCAGCTCTCACTTCCATAAGTTAGCATTGGGATTAACACCGCGCTGTGTACAGCGAGTTGTGCCTTCTGGCTTAGATTTCGGCTGCCAAACAGTTTACCCAACGCTCCATTCACGCTATTCCCTGCACTCACTCGTCTCTCCACATCAGCGGTGTACCTTTCATCGCTTCTAAAAGCGCTTCCACGATATACAATCTCATCCACTTGCTCCAACACTACATCATCAACCGTAATCCTAGTGTTCGTTCTGGTTGTCTCTCTTTCAAATACCATTATTTTGGTTTTCTTCGCATTCAATTGTAAGCCTTTGATCGTGTGACTTTGTTTTAACGGAACTCAGTTACTTGTTAGTCAGTTACTTAGAGGTAGGGCGCATCAAAGCAGCCCATCTGGGGAAGTACCTCCACCTATATCAGTATACCTATGCTCTTCTTGGTCATCTCGTGGCTCAAATTTGTCCCCGTCATAACTCATCCACGACACACCCTCTTCAATGCAGGTCAATGCCAGTTCAATCTGGCTGAGACAGTTAAAAATACCCACCGATTCGCCGTCATTAGCTCCCGCGGCATGTCTCTGACCACGGCCAGGTCAGGGCTGGCATCTTCATCTGTCAACTAGATAATATTATTCTCCCGCTAGAATAAATCACTTATTGTTTTTAGGGTTCCCTATCGAAACTGTAAAAACACCATTCCTCTCATTATTTCTAACGTTCATGCAACCTAAAATGATAAAGAGTTTAATAATACAGGAAAATAAAAAGATGTATCCAAATTGTTGTTTACAGTCCATTAAGAAAACCGTTTTTTTTATACTACGTCGGGAGGCATACAACCATACGGCCCACCTGATGTAAAGCGGATACCGTAGCCTATTAACGCATGCGACATATTAAGAATCACTCGCGCGATGCCTCCTCTGCTGCATACACAGCAACTCCTTGGGAGCTTACTGGAGACCTCACTCACACGCAGGAACACAACAACCCTCTAGGGAACTATTATTTGGCTGCGGTTTTCTGTGAGATGGAGGTACTTCCCCAGAAGGGCTGCTTTGATACTCCCTACCTCTCTTAATCTAACCTTCAGTAACATATATAAATTTTGTACAATGGTAAATCCAAATCTATATATTAGTTTAACGATAAATTTGTAATATGTGAATGTGTACAGCTGATGTAACATTGTATATGTATTAGAGAAACATAGTTCAGATTATAACTTGCACAGTTTTTTTTTGGAAATTATCGAACTGCATAACAAAGTTTGAAAGATTTCATTCATAAACAAATTTATTTATGCGGTTGATGAAAAGTAAGATGTGAGTTCGATTAGTACATACAAGTTAATGTTAAGCTGGGTCAATTTTGGATCAGATTTATATAGGGAGTCAAACCGGGATACCACCCACCATGCGGTACAAGGAATATCACTCCGTATTCCAATACAAGGTTGAGTAAAAATTTGAAAGCAAGACGATTCAGAGATTTCAGATTTTGAACAAACGAATATTTACATGTTGTTGTACTACGTCGCAAGGCAGGTAGAGAAGTACCTCCCTACTACATATCCTCCCTTTTAGGACGTGTTACTGCGAGTGAATAAGATCATTAGGAAGCTTATATGTAGTTGTAGTTTTGATGGAAATGACGACACGCTACCACGAAGATATACCTTCTATATCCAAGGGTCACGGAAACCGCCTCACATCGAATCCCATGAATATTTGCAACCGATTACGTATAATATAAAAAATCCCCGCGGCTGTGCATGTTTGTATATACTTGAAGGCTATAGCAGACACTGGCTTTCACATTATGAGTAACAGGCAATATTTATTTATACCATTTAGGTATTTCCACCGCCAGCACAATGGTCGGACATCTATTGCGCTAGGATTACGTTTGAATTAAGACATCCAATATTGTGGATTTCACAATTGACTCTTGTATTGGCCAAGAGTCCATTTGGATCCACATCCTGCAACTATTTGATGAATGAATGAATTATTTGAGATTGTTAATACATTCAGGCGTTATTTTTCGAAAGTTAAATTTACGTGCAATTTGATTTAACCTTTGTGTGATCGATGTAACATATTCTAAGGAATAACATATACAGTGCCTGAGGATGACTCGTGGAGAGGCGAAAAACGTGTCGCAGTGACGACCAGGGCAGCTTTGGTAACAACGGTGGCGCTATACGGTTCCTGTTCCAGATAGCGGGCAATAACAGAGACGACCGCAGCAGCCGAGGCAGAGACGACCGGAGCAGCCATGACAGCAACGGCATATTGTATCTACTTACAGTAGTGGGTAGTAGGACAGTAGTGGCCGGCCGGCATTAGTGTACATGAAGTAATTAGTGGCGGAAGCACACAAAGCAGGTTAGATCAAATTGCATGTTATTTGATTTTTTTACAACGTCGGGAAGCATGTAGACAGCCAACCTGGATGTAAAGCGGTTGTTAAGCTTAAAATACATTAATTATTACTTACGCGATGCCACCTCGACTGCTGTTAACACAACAACGCATTAGGAGCTTACTGGTGACCTCAATCACACGCAGGAACACAATAACCCTTCAGAGAGTTGCTATTTGGCTATCGCGAAAAAACGCGATTAGGACGGCGTGGGGCTGTCTCGTTTCTGTAGTGCATCGGGTATTGCAGTAGCAAATACTGACTGCTTTCACGTATGCTTGCTCAATAGAAGAGCCTTTCGGGTGCGAAGGATTTAATCCAGCTCCAACGTCATCCCAACAATGATAGCTAGTAGGACTGTCCCTACATTCGGCATTGCTGTGAAAGACACATCCCACAATGCCGCATGGAGAGGTTATTATAATGAACAAGTTATATTTTTACTTATACATGTAATGGAATTAATGTCACGATATCATATTAACATTCACTGCTCTTCTCATGCACGCCCGCTGGTTTCTAAGGCTCCTGACATCATCCCCTGACATTCATCATCTAGAACACGACTAAGAAGCGAGTGAGGTGTGTATGGATCAAGTCACGCGGCACTCGATTGCCTCTGCTTACCCCGCAAGGGATTTGGTGTGAAGTTATAGATAGACAGATGTCATATTATTTAAAATGTTAAGAATTGTCTGTTTTCAGTGTCAATCTTCTACTGATAACGAGCAGTCACCGTACCGCGACCACTCCTAATCTAAAACCGCGTGATTCAACGTCATGTTATTTCGTTATCAATCATTACCCGGTGGATCTCGTTATCTCATAAATAAATAGCTTGAGTTCAGTGGCACAGTGGTTAGCAACGCTACTTTAATACCAACTCTCGTGGGTTCGATTCTCACATCATGTCTTGATCTGAGTTTGAGAGAGGTAGGGTACATCAAAGCCCGTCTGGGGAAGTAACTACAACTCACAGAAAACCTCAACCAAATAACAACTCATAGGAGAGATTATTGTGGCCTTGCCAGTGAGTGAGGTCACTAGTAAGCTCCTAAGGAGTAGCTGTGTTAGCAGCAGAGGTGGCACCGTGTGAGTAGTACTTAATGTGTTGCAAGCATTGATAGGCTACGGTAACTATCAATCTCATAGCGATTACTTTAAGGATCGTAAAAAGAGATACTACTTTCACATTCATATTCTAGAGGTGTAGAGAGGAGAGAGAGACTCTAGGGCCTGAAGTATCAAAAGCCAAATAGTAGAATAGTCTAGATAATACTAGCTGCAACAACAGTAAAGTAGGGAATTAGACAATACAACTAAATACTTATTTACTATAAATATATAGTTCTGGCATGTACCACTACATTTGTGTTTTCGGATTTATTTATTTATTTAAACTTTATGCACACAGGTGTACAACGGCAGACTTAATGCTATACAAGCATTGTCTACCAGTCAACCTTAGGGTGATGCAGAAAATAGAATATAAGTAGGTGCACACGGGAACATCATCAACAAATACAATGCGATTATATAATTTTATGTACACATTTGTATATATACGAATATCACTTGCACAGTGGTGATGGAAAACATCGTGAGGAAACCCGCTAGGTCATAAAATTATATTTCGAAAGATGTGTGATCTATCGTAAGAGAGATCTTGTTTTCCCTCTGGGTTGTGGAGGTAGGAAGGCAGTAGCTCAATGTCAATATTTTTGTCCAATCCTTATTTTTTTTCTGCTTTTGAATGCTAGGTGGAGTGGTCTTATTGTATATATGTATGTATTACGCCAGGTCCCTTGCGGGGTAGGCGGAAAGAACCGAGCGCCATAAGACGGTCCTTACATACTTCACTCGCTTCTGTGACATTCATAGCTCTTTTCATGCACGCTCGCCGGTTCCTGGGGCTCCTGACATCACCTTCTGATAAAACACGACCAATTTGGTCATGGTAGGTTAGTCTCGGTCTTCCTCGGCTTCCACATCCTTCCACTTTTGCATTATATATCTGTTTCGTCATTCTTTCGTCCCGCATTCTTTCTAAATTACCGAACCAACGGAGCATACCTTTTCTTATCTTAACGCCGACACTCTCTTTCAGACCAACTCTTTCACTCACGTCTTCATTACGAACGCGGTCAGCAAGCGTTATTCCACAAATTTTGCGCAAAGCTCTCATCTCGACCGCATTTATTCTACTTTCATGCTCTCTCTGCCATACCCCGCTCTCACTTCCATAAGTTAGCGTTGGGATTAGCACCGCGTTGTGTACAGTGACCTGTACCTTCTGGTTTAGATTGGTCATACTGTACTATGGACAAACTTAACATTTACCTGTATCTACAATACTATCGCCTACTGTCTTCGTTCACAACAATGATAAAAACAAGATAAGATTATTTGTACGTCATAGTTGCTGGTTAAGAATATAGATTGTTGACTATTCATAACAACATTATCTGTATATAACCACTGTCGCCGGCGCGCGCCATCCGTGGACTTCACCAAATCGAGTCACCGTTTGATAAACATGGTTATCATTCAGCTTAAGTGTAAGACACGCCTGCAAAGATTACGCCACTGAAAAGTCAGCTATATATATCTAATACTTGTCCTTTAAAGAATATTGAATGTTACGCATGTTCCGGTCGCGTAAGACCCGCAGGTGTGCAAATACAAGGAGGATCTTCCCACTGGATCCCATATGGTCTGAGCTAGTTGTCGTCAGGCTCGGGCCACCGGCCTTTATCACACAGCCCGTGAATCTTAGCTCGCGTTGCTCACACCGCCTGTCCAGTGCGAATCGAAACGCTTTCCTATTTCTATGGGATTCTATGTAAAGCATGTTTTTGAAAAAGTTTTTGTAATACTAACAGCTTTATGAAATACATTGTAATCATTCAGAATTTCAGTCATGTATGTTGCTATGCTATGTTTCTATTGTTGTCATTTTTCTTATTTTACATTGCGAACGATTTAGCGGTTTAGAAGTGAAAAACAAACCCGCACTTTACGTTTATATATTAGTGTGGATATCGCAACTCGAAATTTATATTATTACAGGATTATGACAGGTTATTACAGGATCGATGAATATCTGGCTGACAGAGATGTCTGGATATTCAGCACATGTATTAATATGTCTTTAACTGTACAACTTGTCACCATTATACACTGTCATAAAGTTATTGTAATATAAATTGACGATTTGAAAATAGAGCTATATTGGCAAGATTCTTGGCATTTCTTCTTCGCCAGTCGCCATTTGAAATGCTGGTAGATTAAAAAAGAGAAATCAAAAATATCAAAAAATAATAAGATACAGTATTGAGAATGTAAGACGTGTCTAAGTGAGGTTCTAAAGGCAAATAAACAGACACATGTTACTAACATGTCTCTTACTAACCTAACATGTCTGTTAGTAACATGTCTCTGCAAATAAAGAATCTTTATATGTTACATTCAAATTGTTCTCTCTGCACATTTATTAGTCACCTTTTACTTATTTATACTGAATCTTCGATGTCAACATGCTGCCACACTTTTCAAAACTATCGTGGGAATTAAAGTCCGTCATGTTGATGTACTCAACAGGGCGAATCAGTAGTTCAGCACGGAGCAAAGTTCTTCGGTGTACAAGTCACAAGTCAGCACATGGAACATACTGTAGTCACTTTAGGGAGGCAGCATTCCGACATCAGCTAGAATTGTTTTAGATGATTCTGTGTAGTGAATGTGAGAATTACCGACGATCCTTAGCTTCGTATTCAACACTAGAGATTAAGGGAAGATTTTGTCTGTACCAATTTACAATGAGTTGTATTCCAATGAGTTATTAGATATGATATTAACTAATTTTTCTACCGCCGCACCGCTCGCCTACGGCAGGAAATTCAGCCTTACACAATATAGCGATAAGTATCGAGAACTGCTTAAATTGTGGAATAATCTTAGATTCTCCCTTTGTGTCAAAACAATACGTCAAAAACAAAGACGGCAAGGCATAAGTGACGCCCCTAGTACAAGTATCCATAAGGTCCATTAACTATTAAGCAGACCGTACGATGGTTTTACACCTTAGTGATATCACAAATTGTGGGAAAACCCTAATGTAGTGAATTAACTTGCGTCATCGCGACCGCTAGTAATGATTATGTCATTAAATCGATCACTTAAGCCGCTTAGTTTACTGAAAAATACTAGTTGACTCATTATCCAATATCTATAGTCCTGGAGTCAATTCATAAATCACAGTCTTCATAAAAAGCGGTAGAACTTGATAATTAATTTAACAGCGTTGGCGACACTTTCAGCTATAAAGGTAAAAATCACTGTTGTATAGTCTTCATGTCTGATAGATATATACTGTAAATTTACAAAAGTTTAATAGACACGCAAGATAAAAAAATATACTTTTATGTTCATGTATCACAGAAAACCGCGGCCAAATAACAACTCCCTAGAGGGTTGTTGTGTTCCTGCGTGTGAGTGAGGTCACCAGTAAGCTCCCAAGGAGTTCCTGTGTAAGCAGCAGAGGAGGCATCGCGCGAGTGATAATTAATATATCGCAAGCGTTAGTAGGCTACTGTACCCGCTTTACATCAGGTGGGCCGTATGCTAGTATAAAAAAAAAATTTTGCTTAGAGCATTCGCTAGTATTTTTGACTTAAAGTTCGTTTGGTTTTGATACCCACTGAAGTTGACAACCCTACACGTATCTCATGACAAAACTTCGTAGTATATATCCTAGTTTCTTAAGCCGTGCGCTCACTTCAGTAGGGCTATTCTTGATTAGTTCAAGGGCTATTCATATTGCCTCGGTATTCGCTCAGATTCCACAGATTTTGAGTGAAAACTTTTCGATTCCGATTCAATACCGTGTTTCGAGGCAACGAGGGAACGGTACGCGAGACGCTCTGTATATGAATATTTTAAAAACGTATCACAAACAGATATGTGTGAAGCTTTAGTCCTTCTTTTGCCCATGTCTCGCCACTACCTACACGTGCCTGTGGCCACCTTAAATGGCGTTATTCTGACGATCGCGGTGTCTGCACAACAACTGCGTTGAAGTTAGGTAATCTTTCGCGTTGAGCGAGGTCGCCGGTTTCTCTGAAAGCCTCGCCTTAACCTTTACAATGCTGCTCATATTTTTCTTTCAATATATACAAAAACTTATCAATTCTCGTGGCTGTTCAGGAACACCGTTCCTATATGAAATGTATATGTTTGTCTGTGCGTTTGTCTGTTTCGAATATTCGAATTTTGACTTCAGATTCAGCATAAAAAAGTAGAATAGGAATGTTCAGGAACACCGTTCCTATCTCTTAACGTACGTGGTCTAAATGGCCGACAAATTAAAAAAAAATGGATTGTTATATAATTAACGAGCCAGGTGTTCCTTTGGCAATGCAAGATTGCGCATTCTCAATGGGTTCTAATTTAAATTCCATGTAAATAATAATTAAAATACGAAACGTATTCATGACTTGCCGACCCTGTAAAAAACCTCTTCACGCCTTCCTTGAAGAACCCCCATGCTGTAGTTGGCCTTGTAGTTTGGAAAACCTTGGCTGGGAGTTCATTCCACAACTTGAGAGTTATTGAAAGAAAAACTACGCTGGAAGCGCACAGTACCGCCGTCGGCGAGCGGTGCGGTTGCAAAAAGTAGCTGTAGTAGGCAAAATCATGCCTTTATGTTGTTCTACATACCGACGGATACACGGGTACAATAAAGTGACAGTAATAAGGTTGCTGTCTACCCTTCGCGCATAGAACCGTAAGGCCTGGAACGGTAAACACACGACAAATAATACATAAACAAACAATATATTCATACAAAGTCTGGAGGTATATAAGCATACGGTCCACCGAAGCGGTTAGTAAAGCCGCTTCATTAAATATCACACGCGCGATGCCACCTCCGTCGCCAACACAGCAACTCCTTAGGAGCTTACTGGTGACCTCACTCACGCGCAGGAACACAACAACCCCAGGGAGTTGTTATTTGGTTGCGGTTTCTTATGAGGTGGCGGTACTTTCCGAGACGGGCTGCTTTGATGCGCCCTCAAATGCGCCTCAGATGCGCCCTCTCTTAAAACACCCAGACCGACACAAACAGACATGTTCATGCACGCAAATGTTTGTACTGTGTAGGAATCGAAACCACTGGCGTTGGTGTCAAAGTAACAGCGAGTTTCACTACTGCGCCACCGAGCTCGTCATATTTATGTCTTAACTAGCTGCAGCCCGCGACTTTGTCCGCGCGTATCCCGGTATCCCGTGGAAACAACTTCTTCCTACTTTCCTGCTTGTACCTGGGCTTCCAATGCTATCAAATGCAATAAGAATATTTCAAATCCGGCTGGTAGTTCCTGAGATTAGCGCGTTCAAACATACAAACTCTTCCGCTTTATACATAAGAATAGATAGATTTTCACTAAAATGTCATGATTCCGATATATAAGTTGATGTTTGTAATGTAATCCTGAACGTTATGATGCAGGTACGTTACGTACGTAAGTTTTAGAGTAGGGTATGTGACACAGTATGACGTAACACTAGGTACGATGATTGGGCAGATGTGCTGGACACGTGCGCGAACATACCACGCTGTGATCGCCGTCATCCATCGTGCATATTGTTTATTTTGATTTGTCTACTGTTTTAAATATTTGCATCATGAATAATTGAATCTTTGTACCTATTTTACCAGTCGCAGTACCTACTCACATGTACCTAAAACTCTCTCCAAGCTTATATCTCCTTTTACGACGAGCTCGGGGGCGCGGTGGTGGAACGCGCTGTTACGCTACTTTGGCACCAACGCTCGTGGGTTCGATTCCCACGCAATACAAACATTTGTGTGCATGAACATGTCTGCTTGTCTTGGTCTGGGTATTTTCTATGTATAATAAGTATGTATTTACAAAAAAAAAATATTTACGTATGTTTATCAGTTGTCTAGTACCCATAACACAAGCTTCGATTACTTTGTGGCTAGATGGCGCTGTGTAATTTGTCCGACAATATTTATTATTATTTATATTTATTATTTTACGTTCTCTATGGTTGACTGGAAGAGATCTCTAATAAGGTCCTCTAATAAGTCCACCATTGAACAGTACTCATTTTATTCAAACCATATAATTACTCGATATTGTACAATAAAATTTTCAACAACAAGAATGGTGGTTTTGTCAGGTATACCACAAATACATATTTTTTAAAACGTCGGGAGGCAATAAAGCATGTACCACATGATGTAAAGTAGTTATCGTATTCTATAAACGCTAGCGAGCGTTGCCGCCGCTGCTCACTCACTCGCAGGAAGACAACAGCCTTCCGGGGATTTGCTATTTACCTGTGGTATTCTGTGAGGTGGAACAAACAATCTCTCTTCTATTTCTATTTGTTTGTAGTAGTAACTTGTATTACAAAATTACATTACTTCCTTACATTCTGTTTACTAATTCATTAGGATTTCGGTCCGCTACCTAAGTCCAACGATTTGGTCATGATACTATATGAAGCGATTGTCGTCAGCTCTCCACAAGCCAGACGGAAACCATACCCTTATTAGGTTAAGTTACAATTTCTTAGAGGTACGGTTTCGCCAAGATGGTTTCCTTCACCGCCGAGCAAGTGATAATTACAAATTTGTACATAAATCTGAAAACTCGAATTTATTAGTACATGACTACACCAAGATTTAAACCAGGTACCGTCATATCTTTATCCACTGGATATCCACTTTATTATATATCCACTGTTCTGTACATTGAAGTTGCAAAATTGGTCAGACTAATTTCCTCAGACATGTAAATCTTAGCGATGTTACTAAAAATAATAACTGATTTGTTGACTAAATTCTACTTGGTTTCATTAAATACGGGCGGGTCTCCGCTACGGACCCTACAAAGGAGATGTTCACATGCAGGCGCAGCCTACCTGACCCACCGTATACACCATAGATAACAGAAACAATGGGAGATGTGACATACCACGCGAGTTTACACCGGGACGGTTGTCGCCGAGTTTCACCCCACCATAAAACACTCACACACTTAAATAAATAAAAAATATCATTCTACGCACACAAGTACAACGACACACATTTGTTAAGACGCTGTCATTGGATGTTTATTTAAACAACACCCAAGTAAGCACGCACTACTACATTTATAAAGCGGCAGAAACAAGCGGCCGTATCTCAAAACTGTACACACAGTGAACGAATAATATTACTCACTTTACATTGCGTGTTGGTAAACGAGCGGTGGCGACTGCGTAATGGTAGAAAAGCAATGTATGATTAAGAATGAGAAATTTGATATTTATAATTTGTATCGTGGTAAGGACCTGGTAGAAATGGCGTCAGAGAATTTTTGAAATTAATTCTGTATTTATGCTTATAAAACGTAATATTATTTGTACTTATAGGTGATAAGTGATTCCATTTGATTTAAAGTTAACCACTGCACTTCTATTTTTGCAAAAAGGCAACAGCACAACTTGGCATTTTGCTAAAACAAGGAGCAACGTATCTCAATCGAACTTGATTGCAACTAACTAACTGTTCTTGGCAATGTTCTCGTTTTGAGCATATTGCGGCGACACCAACCACGCCCCCTCGTCACATCTCCCGTTGTTTCTGTTATCTATGACACCAACCCATAATCATCCTACTGCTGTAAAACGAGTCTCCCCTCCAACCGAAGGGGTTTGAAGCACACTACACCACGCTTCTCAACTACGAATTAACAGAGACCGCTTCTTTTCTTACAAGCTGCCCTGATTTGACGACTGTAATCTCTCGGCAATAGCTGTACCCGATGGTTTAACAAAATGTCGAGATGACTAAGCCCATACACAAACATGCTGCGGTCGTCCTTGCTTAACCTATGCACGAATATCCGGAATAAATAGGATATATTGACCGGACAGGATATTTATGTTGTAAGAGCAGGGTTGGCAAATAAAGAGGTAGGTGAAGCACCCCGATGTTGCGTAAGTCCATGTTGTGTAACAGGACGCTACAGTACTCCTTTTTTCTAGCCCCAGGGTGGGTCGAGATTACAAAATTATAGAATTCGTCAGATTGACAACATGAGGGTTAAAAAAGGCCCGTAGGTGTACGTTACGAATGCGCCTTCGTAATGGGTACATGGAAAAAAGTTATATTAAAAGGATATTACATGTTGCAGCGAAATGATCTCAAATGAGCGGCGCGGCGGCGACGGCGGTCTCCCCCTGCCGTGCGTTATGTATCGCAGTCTTCACTCAATATAACGAATTCTTTAATTATTTAGCTATCAAGTGGTGTAATTAAATTTTAGATGTAAACGATAGATATGTAGCTACATCACCAAACTGTAACTCCCCATTTTATAATAGGAGGATAGAGGAGGACGGTCCCAGTAAACAATAAAGATAGAAATTTCAAATTTATGCATAACACATAAACAACAAATCAACCTACATATCTTCACGCCTTAGGTTTGCAGAGATACATAACCCCGTCTTTCCTCACATACCTTCCAACCGAAAAACCTCGCTCACGAAGGGTTCCATACTAACCGTGTAGGAAAAACGGTTTAGTTTCAATTAGATATGCCACGAGAGACGAGAATCACGGACGATGAACCCTAACTATCGATCAACTCGTTGTGTTGGTTGTAATAACATGACCTTTACATGAATCATGTCATGATAATCGTGTATGGCCGCGTGGTAACATCGACGAGTATGTATGTGAAATTTAATATACTTCACGTGTACAAGTCATTTCATTGTGTTACCGAATACATGTGTACTGTAGGATTCGCTTTATTGTCAAGATTGTATGAATATATTTAACGCCAGATACCTTGCGAGATAGGCAGAGAGAATTGAGCACCTTAAGACATGATTTTATATACCTCGCTCTCTTTTTTTCTTTAAGGGTCTCACTAGGGATTCTTTACGGGTCCTGACGTCATCTTCTTATAATGAGCTTTTATTGCCGTAACCTTTAAATTGCCCTTATTACCGCAGACTTCTCCCTTTTTTAAAGTCTACTTTATTAGGTATTTACGTACGTTTATCAGTTGTCTAGTACCCATAACACAAGCTTCGCTTACTTTGGGGCTAGATGGCGCTGTGTAATTTGTCCGACAATATTTATTTATATTTATATTTATTTATTAATTGAAGTATTGGTCATTACTGTCGATGTATTTTTTATTTTAATGCCAGTTTATTTATGGCAAAGGCCACAAACATCCCGGTGACGAGAATTGATGAACTTGTAGAAAGCGTTTTTGACCCCATCGGAATAAAAAAAATCCAATGAAGTTAAAATAAAAAATAAGATAATGATTTTTTTTATTTATTTATTTATTTTATTTACTTTATGTCTTATTAATCTTAAGTCGTTCAGTTTATATAGGTACATTGAAAATCCTAAAACATTCATCGCGTATCTTTTCTTGATCCGATATCTCTGAAAAGGCACGACGGATTTGATTAATTCAAACTATTTTCTATTGAGGCAGCTTTGGATTTGGTTGAAATTAAAAATGTACAAATTGATGTCCGGCCGGTGATTTAGACGGAGAAAGTGGAGATCGCCCTGCGACCCACCACTACGGGAGACGAAGGCGCTCCTGGACACAGAAGAAAGACCGGGCGTAGAAGTACTCCATGTACACTACTATATCTCAGCGTAGACAGCCCGTTTTTTTGTTCTGAATCCTGTATTCCAGAGTATTTTTATTTTATCGACCACCAAAACTTATTAATAAACTGAAGAGTTTAGTTTCAAGTGTTATTACATAATAAAATTGTCTGTGTCAGTATATGTTGTCAATAACTTGAATGTATGTACAAAAAAGTTTGACGTTACATACCCCACAATTGAAATCATGCCCTTATTTGAATACAAAGTGGTCTTATTAACGTATGCCGACATAACTGTCGATAGTGTATTAGTACTAAAAGCAGATCACGCTTAACACTCCAAGTTCGATACGACATAAGAACGTCGTCAAAGGGTCAATCTTGACGTGCACTAAACTGTACACTACAGATTGGAATCACATATAGATAATCCTTATGAACCTTATTCCTAATAAATTGCTAGAGAGTGCTGTTACAAATTTTTACTCTGTCATTGTAAATTAGGTATCTATTGAAAATATTTATAATTGAGTTAATTCCATAACAATAAAAATGAAATAAAAATATATATAAGTAAGATTGTCCTTATTGGACGGTGCTTTACGGAACTGAGACAGAATTAGGTAGAAAATAACGATCTCTCTATTTTTATTCTTTTGGAAAACTATCGCAATATATTATATCAGATTATCATAATAGTTATTGATTTTTCAAAATGATTCGTCTCATAGGTTTAAACTATATGAACTTCATACCAACTCGTACTCATTCAATCGCAAGAATATGAGGTCTCCCTTCAACCGAAGCGGTATAATCCGCCGCGCTGCTCAAGCGCTCATTGGCGGAGGTATGTATTTTCAAGTTACCCGAAAGCCCTGACTTAGCTTAACGACTGTCATGTACATCTTCCTAGCGTATTCCATTTCCTAATTCATTGCAGACCAGCAGAGTCCACAATCTACGAGCTAAGGAATTGGGCGTTAATGCTGATTTTTGACGCAGAACGACTGCCGCCCTAGATGGAACGTCAGACCTTTTTAGGTTACAAGTTTTTTTAAATGTAGAGTTTCTTGGACGTGCGGATTTCCTCACGATATTTTCCTTTACCATCGAGCAAGTGATAATTACAAATAGGTACATAAATCAGAAAATACGACTACGGTATATGCCCATGCCAGGATTTGATCCACAGACCGTCTGTTAACATCAGGTTCTTTATCCACTGGGCCATCACCGCTACAAATGCACAGTTTAAAATCAATAAAAAGATATTTGATCACATTTTTACCTACGCAATGAGTCGGCCACAGATACCCAAGAGATCGTCGGGGCCACCCCGCGGCGAAAAATTACGTCAATTGTATCACAGAACGCGTCATGAATACTAATCAAAGAGGGCGGTAAGAAGCTGATTTTTCATAACAAGAAACTGTTTTGTTTTCCTTATTTATATACAAATAGTTGATGTTAAATTATGTAAGCAGTGATCGCCCAGTGGATAAGGAACTATTGACCAACTAGTCCCCGATTTGAATAGTACGTTAAACGGCAAAAAAATGTTTTAACAAATTTTCTGTGCGACGAATAGTTTGCCCGATCTAGCGTAGAAACCATACGCGAGCTCCATATGGGTTTTACGCTAGATCGGGCAAACTTTTATAATACGGCGGCCGCGGGATAAGGGTTGCGACCCCATAAATATGGATTTAACTTTACACTAACCCCCTGTTGACATCAAAAAAATAAAATTGCGTGCTCTGCCTTTTGCATTCTAAGACCAAAAATGTTAAATTTCAATACATTCAAATTTGTGTGACCTAACCTAAGAAAGATCCTGTCGTGGTGGTCTGACGACAGTCGCTCTATGTAATAATTTGTATCTTCGCCAAATCCCTAGGTTTAGGTAACAGACCCCGCCAATTATAAAATGATTAGGAAAAGGGAAAACGCTAAGAAGAAGATTGTAAGTGCTTTAAACCAAAGTTGACTAAATGGTTATTAGAAAAATGTTTTTTATGAAATCAAAGATTTCATTTATTGACCAGTTGAGAATGCGCAAGCTTGCATTGCCAGAGGAACACCTGGTACGTCAATTATATAACAATTCATTTTTTTTTTAATTTGTCGGCAATTGTGACCATGTTCATGAGATAGGAACGGTGGTCCTGAACATTCCTATTCTACTTTTTTTATGCTGAATCCGAATCTGAAGTCAAAATTCGAATATTCGAAAAAACGCACAGACAAACGCACACACAGACGAACATATAGCCTTCATATAGGAACGGTGTTCCTGATAAGTATATGCCAGGATTCAAACCGGGGACAATAAGCGGGTACTTTATCCACTGGATTATCACTGCAACTGTAGCTTGTTAATGATGTAATCTATACTAATGCATACAGTGGAAGATTTTGTTAGCTTGATTGTTTGTTTATTTGTTTGAACGCGCTAAATCTCTGGAATCACCCGACGGATTTAAAAAAATCTTTTTGCATTTGATAACCCAATTCTGGAGGAAAGCTATTCAACATTCCGTTACGTGATGGACGAAGCCGCGGGCAATAGCTAGTGTAAGTTACAAATGAAAGAGCGAATGTACTATTCGCCAATAAAATGCTGGCGATGCGGTTTGGCGATATAAATAGATACTAATGTAGACTGTGTGAATATTTAAATAAATGAAAAAAATAAATAAACCTAATTTCCTTCCTACCCTTTATAGGGAACTATAAAAAGAAATAAACCTGATTTCCTTCCTACCCTTTATAGGTAGGTATAACTATAAAGGGTAGGAAGGAAATCAGGTTTTTTTTTCATTTATTTAAATATTCACACAGTCTACATTAGTATTTAAACCAAATAGTATCGTGTTAGCTGGGGGATGTTGCCCAAAAAACAGGCTCCTATACCCAAAGCCAACTGACGTCTGTACCATACCCCAGTAATTACCCCGGGGGGCGTGCGAACCAACTGAATAATTCACAAACCGTGACAGTTATGCACCTACCTACCGTCGGGATGCTGTCCATCTGGCACTCGATTATATAATCAATAATGCATTGTATGTCGATATCTCCGACGGCCTGTTTAAGTCATGCCACGCCGTTCAAATAGAAAGCGGAATAAGCACTTTGTTTCCTACTCGAATTGAAGCAAATACTTTGCTACTGTTATTGAACTATCCAACTGAATCCACTAGCAGGGTTTCTGCAGTGTGCCGCGGCACATTGGTGTACCGTGGTCATAAACGATCTTAATTAGTTAATAGATTCAGGCGTTGTTTGCGAAAGTCAAATTTACATGCAATTTGATCTAACCTGCTTTGTGTGCTTCCGCCACCAATTAGTTCATGCGGCCTAGCGCCGGCCGGCACCCACCCACTACTGTTAGTACGTGCTACGTGCCGACGCTGCCATGGCTGCTCCGGTAGTCTCGGCCTCGGCTGCTGCGGTCGTCCGCCATCTGGAACAGAATCCGCGTGCCCCCACCACCACCGTCGCTGCCACGACTGGCCTGGTCGTCGCTGCGACACGTGTTTCCGACGTTCTATATACAAAAAAAGGAAAGGTTTTTTTTTCTATACAGAACACGTAAAATATCTTGATTTGGTAAGTGTACCTTGGACACAAAAGTTTGCTGAACATTGACTAAAGAATCATCACCTTATGGTGATGATTCTGACAGTGACAACGATCACTTATGTGATCGTTGTCAACGAAAAACCGAATGAATCCCCCACGGGGTTCCGCCGGCGATTGTGCTATAAATAGTATTTTTTATTAGTATTTTATCAGCATAAAGGCCTGCGCAGATGAGGGACTTCAGTCCGTGGAGGACTACAATACCTGAATCGTCAAAAACCGCCGAGAAGTTACCACGGACTCAAGACGAGCTTGGTGGCTCAGTGGTGGAACGCGCTGTTACTCTACTTTGACACCAACGCTCGTGGGTTCGATTCCCACACAGTACAAACATTTGTGTGCATGAACATGTCTGTTTGTATTCGTCTGGGTATTTTCTATGTATAATAAGTATGTATTTACAAAAAAAAAATGTATTTACGTATGTTTATCAGTTGTCTAGTACCCATAACACAAGCTTCGCTTACTTTGGGGCTAGGTGGCGCTGTGTAATTTGTCTGACAATATTTATTATTTATTTTATACAACTGCGAGAGGCATACCCCCGACCTGATGTAAAGTAATTAAAAATAGGACCCTGAACGGAGGAAACGGAGCCACTTTGCTGGACTAGTATTGCAATAAGTATCGCCCGCGCGATGCCACTTCTGCAGCAACTCCTTAAGAGCTTACTGTTAGCCTCACTCACACGCAGGAATACCTACAACAACCCGCCAGGGAGTCGTTATTTGATTGGTTTTCTGTGAGGTGGAGGTACTTCTCCAGACGGTCTTAGATGTGGGATGGAGGATCAAATGACACAAAGTTTTGTGAACTAGTCGCTATACAATATGTAAGTATAACAAAACAATTACAGTTATCCTAGTTAACATAAATTTTATTTCATTAGTCGATGTCTCCTTGCAGGTTACTTTGGCGAGCTCGATGGCGCAGTGGTTAATAACTCGACTTTGACACCGAAGCTCATGGGTTCGATTCCCACGCAGGATTTGTGTGCTGGAACATGTCTTTTTTTGTTCTGGGTGTTTTTAAGGGAGGTACGGCGCATCAATGCAGATCCTCTGGGGAAGTACCTCCACCTCACAAAAAAATCGTAGCTAAATAAATCCCTGGAGGGTTGTTGTTTTCCTGCGTGTGAGTGAGGTCACCAGTAAGCTCCTAAGGAGTTGCTGTGTTAGCGGCAGAGGTCGTATCGCGCGAGTGATACTTAATATATTACAAGCGTTCATAGGCTGCAGTAACCGCTTCATATCAGTTGGACCGTATGCTTGTTTGCCTCTCGACGTAGTATAATAAACCCGTTAGTTCTGTTTATTTTGGGGACTCCCGTGTACTTTTGTACGGTCTGGTATGTTAATGTCCCCGATTGTCCGGCACTTTTCGAGCATGGTATGTACTTTTAGTTCCTCGTGTACGTCATGCGATTTAGTTAGAAATTATTATTTTGTACCAATAGTACCCCAAGGACTGCCCCTCGTCTGTGCAGGCTTGTACAAGGGTTACGAGGAGGGTTTTTATACCACTAAGTCACAAACAAGTATATTTTCCTTAGGGTAAACAGTTACAAATCACGTAACACTAACTTTATTATATTTTTTTTTATATTAGAGAGGCGAGCGAACATGTGGGTCACCTGATGGTAAGTTGTCGCCACCGCCCATAGACACCAGCAATACCAAAGGGTCACTAATCCGTTGCCAGCCTTTTTAGGTAAAATAAGCCACTTCACTACGCCAATTTTCGTAAACACTATCAATAAAACTGCACAAACGGACTGCGGAGTCACATTGCTATGATAAAACGTAGTCTTTTTTAGGGTTCCGTACCCAAAGGGTAAAACGGAACCCTATTACTGAGGCTCCGCTGTCCGTCCGTCCGTCCGTCCGTCCGTCCGTCCGTCTGTCACCAGGCTGTATCTCATGAACCGTGATAGTTAGACAGTTGAAATTTTCACAGATGATGTATTTCTGTTGCCGCTATAACAACAAATACTAAAAAATAGAATAAAATAAATATTTAAGGGGGCTCCCATACAACAAACGTGATTTTTTTGCCGTTTTTATAGATAGTGGTACGGAACCCTTCGTGCGCGAGTCCGACTCGCACTTGGCCGATTTTTTTTTGACACTGACTATGTAGTTGGCCCTTGTGGGCCGTTACGTCACCGGAAAGAGAGGCGTGCACGAGGCGCCACAGCCTGAAAAAACAAAAAGCGACTGCCTAAGGGCCCCCGAGTGGGATCGAACCTCGGCTTAGGGCGTCGCGGATCTAAATAATCGAACACACGGGTTCATCATGTCTGAAGGGCCTATGTAGAGAAGCGCCCTAGTACTGGGCTACTCGGTACCTGGTGTCCTAGCTCTCCGCACTTGGATCCGAAGAGTGCAGTGTATATGTGGAGTGTTAGGGTCGGGGTCGGAGAGGAAGGGGGCACTCGCAACCATAATGCGATCATAGGGATCAAAGAGTGAATTTCTCGGTCTGCGCCGGAACCCCCGGGCGTGGATCCGCAGGGCGTAATTGGCAGCTCGGGCTACCAATGGGTTGGTATTTTGAGAGGAAAACGTTGTCGTGTGTACCGGCCATTAGTATGAAGTATTTTTAGGTCACGTGATGAAATGTCACTTTCAAACAGCATTATTTTGAAAACTATTTATCGTAAAACAAATTTTACTTTGAGATATCTATATACATCCTCTTTTAAAATCTGTCTTAAACATTTTTCAAGCATTGTGTGAAAATCACACTCCAGGGGTAGATGCGGTTTTGTTTGAGCGGGAAGTACTTCCCCAGTTGAGATGCTTTGATGCACCCTAGCTCTGTTAAAAACACTCAGCCCGAGAAAAACATGCATGTGCATCCACACAAATTACTGTGTAGGAATCAAACCCACGAACCTCGACGCTTGATATTAAAGTTGTATTATTAACGCCACTAGACACTACGAAACTGTAATAGACGATGAATTTGATGATGTGTGGTTGACTCTACATTTGTCTTCTGGTATTCCAAGCGTTCATAGGCTATGGTAACTGCTGAAGAATAGATAGGTAGCGTGCTTTTTCCCTCCTAGTCTTGAAAAAAAAACTGACTGGGAATTCGGCTTGATCGAATGTACCTTTATATCCTAGTTTAATCCGGAGTCCACGTACTGACAAATATTCGTGAGCTCGTCCCTCCGGTATTGACTCAAAAGTGATCAGATGCAGTGTAGTGAAGAGTCTCATGTTTCCGCCAGAATGTTGGCATTCCTCATAGTAGAAAATTGAACCATGGATAAATCTTCTAATTACCCTATTTTTAGTATCATCATAACCATTGCAGCCAATAGTCGTTCGTCTCGATCCTGTGACACCTGCATCAATCGACTTCCTACAAACCTCTTGAGGCTTTCACTCCATTTAGTAGGCGGTTGTCCCACACTGCGTACGGGAAAGTCATTCGAGAACCTTTCTTCCACCGCGGTTGTCAGTTCTACGAATTAAGTGGCCGGCCCAATGACATTTCAGTTTGTTTATCCTCAATTCTCTTAGATATCCTCATTTTTTATTCTATCACGCAGAGAAGCCCCGAACATAGCACGCTGAGCGACCTCAAGCTTTCCCATACGGCCCGTAGTGAAGAGCTACTTCTCAGCTCCGTATGTTATCACTGGCAACATACAATGTTCGAAGACTTTGCTCTTTAATAGTACAATAGTACACATCAATGTATTTTATGTATACTCTTACAAACTATACTGCTGTTGCGGTCGTCTCTGCGATTGCCCGCCATATAGAGCACGAATCGCCACCGTTGCTGCCCTGGTTGCTCAAATCGTCTCCGCAGCAGTTAGTGCTGAATTGGTGGCCGGGCAATTGCAGAAACGACCACAGTAGTCGAAACAGAGACGACCGGAGTAGCATTGCAGAGACGACATGTATCTACTACCGGTAGTTGGGTGCCGGCCGGCACTCTATTACATTAACTATTTCATAAGGGAAGCACACAAAGCAGGTTATATCAAATTGCACGTAAATTTGACTTACACAAAATAGACCCTACAAATCCATGACCTTGCACCTAATGTGTCTGCGTCCTAATAGTGTTTTATGTATACAAATCGTATGTGCCAACCCTGATGGGGGCATATCAAACTGTCAGACAGTTATATAAATAGCATTTACATCCTATTTCTGTAGCAATTGAATAATAACTAATGTATTCTTTAAACTTCTTTGACGTCAGTCCGCCATCCTGCATTCACTATACAGGGTGATCATGCTTCGACACTGAAGCATATATGAAATTAAATGTTATAAATTGTAAACATATCAGAAAACATATTTCGAAAAACATTTTTGTGAGCGCGGGGTGCCTTCACGCGCAGTCAAGTGATTTATTTGGCTTGTGTATTGGGAATAGAAAATACCATAAGGTATGTTATTATCTGTTCATTATAAGACACATCAAGAACCATGAAGGAAATAGCCAATGGAGACCCAGTGTCGCAATTTTGCATATTAAATGAAATCACCGCTACGGGTCGGGGGGTAAAGTAGAACGCACAGCTCTTATTGGCTAGTTCACCGATTTACATCGCTTTACTTATCGACTTATTGGTATTAATATCGTCCCATTGCTGCACTGGTACTTAGGTGCTAAAACACAAAGTATTGGTGAGTGAGGGGGGATTCATGCACGCTCATCATTTTTTTATACAACGTCGGGAGACATCCATGCACAAGGCCCACCTGATGGAAAGTGGTTACCGTAGCCCGTAAACGCTCGCAATACATTAAGTATAACCACTTCTGCTGCTAGCAACTCCTTAGGAGCTTACTGGCGACCTCACTTACACGCAGGAACACAACAACACAGTCAAGAACCCATAGTTTTGGTGTTTCGACAAACATCCCATTAGGACCGTATTGTATGTTGAAATTACTGTCATTACTAGGTATTTCAAATTTCAGAAGTCAAGTGTCAGTTAATATTAACAAACGTATCTATTCAAAAGTATTGGAAGTATATTATTAACGTAACTACCGTAAATTGAGTTTAGTGCAAATTTTCCTAACGAAACATTATAATAGTTGTGTCTTTGGTTTCATTTTGAGTTGTACCATAGCTGTTTGTTGAAGAAATTCGTATAATTCAACGACCTGACGGAAGACATAACTGGAGAATTCTTGTTAAAGTTTTAGGAATAAATAACTTTATAATTTAGTTCCAAGTCGGATAGATATATATCGTGAAGTCCAGTGGTTGAGCGGTTAGGAGTGGCTACTTAGCACCAAATGCGGATTATATTATAATGAATTAGAAACGTTAAGAAGAAGAAAAGAATCGCTTGCAGTTGAACTTTGATTCTAAAGTAATTTTATTTTTATACATATAATCAAAAAATACGCCTGTCAATATTTCTGAAGATCAGTTGTATCTATATCTATAGGACAAAAATGAGTATTTAATTACATTTAATTAAATAATTTCGTTATTTTTTATTAAAATTAATTATCGCTGATGTGGAAAGACGGGTGAATGCTGTGAATAGTTTAAATAGAGCGTTGGGAATACTTCTTGGCAGTAAAAACTTGAGCGAGAGAAAAAGCTCGCTGTACACAATGCAGTCCCAACGCTTGCTTATGGAAGCGAGAGCTGGGTATAGCACAGAGAGCATGAAAGTAGGATAAACGCGGTCGAAATGCGAGGGTTGCGTAAAATTTGTGGCGTAACGCTTGTAGACCGTATTCGCAATGATGATGTTAGAAACAGAGTCTGTGTGAAAGAGAGTGTCGGTGTTAAATAATAAGAGGCATGCTCCGTTGGTTCGGAAATGTAGAAAGAATGCAGAATGAAAGAATTACGAAACAGATATACAACGCGAAAGTAGAAGGATGTAGGAGTCGAAGAAGGACGACCCTTACCTACCGTGACCAAACTGATCGTATTTTATCGGAAAGTGATGACGTTTTATCAGAAGGTGATGTCAGGAGCCTAATAAACCGGCGAGCGTGCAAGCGAAGGCCAATGGATGTTAAACAAGCGAGTGAGGTGTGTAAGGATCGAGTCACGTGGCGCTCTGTTCTCTCTGTCTACCCCGCAAGGGATTTGGCGTGAAGCTATAGATAGATAGACAGAATATTAATTTGTGATTTATTAATAATACATTAATTAATTACATAATTTTCTTATTAAAATGTGGCAATACCCATTTAAGTTATATGCACATAAGTCGTACTCAAATAGGTTTCAAGATTGTTTTCATCCAGTTTCTTCACAATATGGAGAACGTACCCCGCTAAATTGCTTTAATTATGACGTCACATAGTCTAAGCTACCTCGGAAAAGATAAAGACTGATAAGGATTTTAGGGAGTATATATCATTGTTATGCAAACTAATATGCATGAAGGAAACTGCTTTGCAACTCAACTCACCGCCCGCTACGATTCGGGTGAAAGTAGAATGCGCTACTCTTATTGGTTAATTCACTAATCAACATTGCGTCACATATCAGCTTATTGGTTAAAATATACTCCCATTGGTCAGCAAACTCGAATGATTGAAATATTGAGGTTAAAACACTACGTTTTGGGGAGTCAGGAGTTCCTTATTGCCCTTTTTTCCTTTATGCCCAGTCAAGTGATTTATTGGTTTGTGATTATATGACTTGAGCGAATTCAAGACATTATTGCCTCTAAACTTTTCAAATGATTTCATTAACATGAGTTGAGCATCCCTTAGCAACACCAGTGCATCGATCATACAGTGCTGGGTGTGTCTAAGGCCTAATAGGTAATACCATACCGTGTGAACTGAACGCAATGCAAATTAATATCTAACTGACAAATATAAAATTATTCAGCACCTACATTAATACTAGCTGCAGCCCGCGACTTCGTTCGCGCGTATCCCGGTATCACATGGACGGCCTTTTCTTAATTTCTTTCTTTTCCCTCGGCTTCTAAGGGTTGTATCGTGATGTTAAATAGCATATAACCTTTGTCAAGAATAGGGCTACCAAATGCAAAAAGATTTTTTTTAATCTGACTTGTAGTTCCAGAGATTATCGCGTTCAAACATACAAACTGTTCCACTGTACGTATTAGTATAGATTTCTTAAATTTAACCACTTGCTATATTTATTATATACCGCTGTACTTACATAAATTTATTGTAATATTTTTTCTTGACGACGACGTCGACGTTATCGACGTCGAAAGCATACACCTAATGTAAGGCGGTTACTGTAGCCTATAAACGCTTGCAATAGATTAAGTTTTACTCGCACGATGCCACCTCTGCTGCTAACAGTAACTCCTTAGGAGCTTACAAAATATCTCACTACACGCAGGAACACTACAACCCTCTAGGGCAGGGTTTCTCAAACTATGGGTCGCGACCCAGTGGTGGGTCGCGAGCGAACATTGAGTGGGCCCTGCCTGCAGAACGGCACACCACCCTACCGATCCAACCGCCTGGGCAGCGGGCGACTGTCAGCCTGCCCGGACAGATGGCAAACGCGGGCGGCGCTTAAAAAAAACTTAAACTTTGTTTGTTATTTGAAAAGTCCTTTATTTAGGTATATTGGTAACGGTTAAATTTCCTATAGGTGGGTCCCTAGTTTGGGAACTTGTATTAGGTGAGTCGTAGCGCAGACAACTTTGAGAACCACTGCTCTAGGGAGTTGTTATTTGGCTGCAGTTTTCGGTGAGGTACTTTCTCAAACAGGCTGCTTTGGTGTGCCCTACCTCTCTTGAAAACACCCAGACCAAGAAAAACAGACATGTTAATGCATACAAATGTTTGTCCTGTGTGGAAACCGAGCCCACGAGCGTTGGTGTCAAAGTCGCATTATTAAGAGGGCGTATAGCTAAGAGGCGCCCTCATTTTGTTTTTATTACCAACGCTGAATTAAAGATCAATCTCAAAAAACGCTCCATACTGGCACTGTAGAACCATACTCAGTTTTCTTTTAAACATATCTTGTGTTTATTATCTATGTACAAGTAACAAAAATTTTAATTATTGCTTATTGTGGCCACTTATAGCAATAATCAAAATGACTAATTGTACATAAATAATAAATACAGTATATGTCTCAAAAAACATAAATATGGTTCTACAGAATAGAATAGAATAATATTTTATTTCTCTAGTTGGTGCATAATATTTCTTATAAATTCCAAGATTTTACAGCTTTTTGTCACAATAAGGGATCGGTAGCGACTTGGGGTTCTATCTGTGTTCGCAATCATTATACAATGGCAAACCGTAATCTATCCAGGGTAAACCGGTTATGTAGCTTTAGTAAGTGACTTTACGAGTCAGA
This sequence comes from Pyralis farinalis, assembly GCA_947507595.1. Classification (NCBI taxonomy): domain Eukaryota; kingdom Metazoa; phylum Arthropoda; class Insecta; order Lepidoptera; family Pyralidae; genus Pyralis; species Pyralis farinalis. Next base: position 7,112,028 of record OX382258.1, on the reverse strand, counting down.
GCCTACGCTGTCGGAAAGGTACCGTTCTCTTGCTGAGCGGCTTTTTCCTCTCTTTTTTATTTACTGAGCAAAGAGGGCAGGGTTGAATTGGCCATATCTTGAGTAGTCTATACCCTGTATTTCCAGGCCGTTAATGTTAAGTTGCTTCATTTTTTCAAGCATGTCGTGATGAAGGTCGTGAACTCGGATGTGCCAGGGGTCTTGATCGAGCAAGTCCCATAGCATTTCTGTGTCAGTGCGTCTGGTGAAGCTAGTGTATGGTTCTCCAGTGCCAGTATTGGGCGTTTATTTTGGAATTGGCCTTAAATTCAGCGTTGGTAATAAAAACAGAATGAGGGCGCCACTTAGCATTATACGCCCTCTTAACCGATGCGCTAACGAGCTCTGTCAAAACTTCGTCGAAAGCTGTGCTTAATTCTTCCAGGTGAATAGTCCACAGGTGAGGTATTGTTGATAGCTAATCTATTCGAATATATAAAACGAGAGAGTTTGTTTGATTGGTTGTTAGTTTGAACACGCTAATCTCCCCTAAGCCAAGCTAAGTTCCCGAACTACGAGTGATATTCGTTCGTCGTGGCGGCCGTGAGTTTTACGTGAATACGTCTTGAATGGAAGTAAGTATATAATGCAATGTATTCCCCGATTTTGTTATCATCTGCTTTCTGTATTTTCTCCCACTATGGAACAAATTTAAAGTCGAATACACGTTAAAATATTTTTGTATTTGACAGCCTAATTTTTAAGGAAGTTTATAAGACTATTCAGTATTTCTAGTCCTTAATATATGGCGATAATAAAATGGCATCACGATATCTGTGGCTAATATAATCGTACGTACAGAAAGCCTAACGATACTTGGACCTTGTGTCAATATTGCCTTAACTTATTAAGTTGTGACGTAGATACTACGCGTTATCTGTATTATTTACGTCACTAGATAAGTATTTGGTTTAATGGACACAGAAAAGCGAGCATTTTAGATTTCAGTAACCTACGCCTGCCATAGATAAACGTTTCCCCACTAAGGTAGCAAACAAGCGTACTGCGTACCTGATGGTAAGCAGTTCCTGAATCATGTGGACAATTACAACATCAGAGCGTCGCAACAGATACACAACGCGAAAGTAGAAGGTAAAAAGGGTAAAACTTACTTACCATGATTAAAATTGATCGTATTTTATCAGAAGGCGTTGTCTTCTTTAGAAACAGGTGAGCGTGCATGAGAAGACCTCAGCATCGAACAGCTCCTTGGAACCCGACCCATTGTACATGACATGTGTTGGTGGAGCATACAAAGGGAGGCAAAGTCTTTCCTCAAATTCAACGATTCAATCAATACCCTGTGCAAATTAAGATGTGTCTTAAAAATTGGAAAGCCTTAGTTTATTCGTTTATGTTTTAAGTAATTAAAACCAAACATCTGTAAGTTCGTCCGTCTACCTCAGAGATTGAAATTTAGCATAGAAGTAATTTACTACAGCTGATGCTGTGGTGTGAGTGTTGAATCATGATATTCATATTAGCAGTAGTTCAGGGTCTGTAACTGCGTAAGCTGAAAATGGAATTATTGTTTTCATTTATTATCACTATTTAGTGAGGCCACGGAATAATTTGTTTAATTTGAATTTAAAAAAAATACGATTAAACACACTAAGAAAATATGAAAAGAGACTGTACCAGGCCGTCTATTTCCTAAAATTATGAATTTCATGCAAATTACATGTTTTTTGTTTGGTATGCCAGAGTTAATTAAGCTTGAAGGTCGTGGGATAGTTCACCAATTAAGTTAAACATCTACATACCTGCGTAGAAGACCATGCCTTATTTGTTACATGTTTTTCTGAAGAAATAATATTATTTTCATTGTTGTTTCAGGATACTTATTTAGAGGCACCGAAATGAAAATTTTCCACTTTTATTTCGCCTGAATTCTCTCGTTTGCGGCAAACATGTAACTATGAGATTAACTTTAACACTATGATAATTAACCGCTCACACATCAAGCCAAATAAAACTTATCTTCAAATAACCGGATTTAATTTACAGCATACTCGTGCAAACTGGATTTGAGAGCAAATCTTTCGCGTCAGCGTATGTTAATCCATAAACTAACAGATATAAATTCGTAGGTTTACGGTTCATCTACGCAGGCTAATCTAAAATAAATAGCTAGTGACGGTGTTATGTCACCACGCGATATCTCCAAAAGGAGAGGCCTGTACCTTGGCAACTCACTAGAAATTCAATTTCGCATCGTTCTTATCTACATTCATAACTAACTGCTACCCGGGACCCGGGACGCATATTCCTGTATCCTATAGGAACCGCTTTTTCTACGTTTTTACTTTTTACTCGGTTTCCAAGTGTCGTATCGTGAAGTTGAACAGCATATAACCTTTCTCTATTGAGCAATCAAATGCAAAAATATTTCATTCAAATCCCTATGGCAGTTTCAAAGATTAGCCCCTTCAAACAAACAAATAATTTCTTCCGTTTTGTATGTTAGTATAGATAAGCTGCTTCGTCCGCGCGTATCCCGCTGTCTAGTGGGAACCGCATTTTCCTACTTTCTTCTTTTTGCTCGACTTCTAAGGATCGTGTCGTGACGTTGAAAAACCTTTCTCAAGAATAGGGCTGAATAGAAAAATAATTTATCAAATATAAGTTTCAGAGATTAGCGCAATCAAACAACCAAACTCTTATTATATTAGTAACTAGCTGAAGCTTGCGGCTTCGCACGCATTAGATTTGGTATTTTAGTAGCATTTATTCCTCTATACACCTCAAATTTTTTATGTTTAAAAAAATACAAAGTTCAGGGTCGTTGATGCAACCATAGAGCGATTCAATTTTCATACAGCGCCATCTATTGACCTTTACGGGAGGCAATGTATTTTTATTTTATTTTTATTACATAAAAATGCGTAGTTATTATATGTCACAAAAATACGTATTCTATGAAAATAATAAAAATAAAATTGCAAAGTCCCCCGAAGGAGAAGATATTTGCCCCTAATTTTAACAGATTTTCATTTTTTACGCAGCAACTCTAAATATTTACGGGATAAAATGTACCCTATATTCTGCTCTGAGCAGTCCTCTACCTACCAGTGGAAGTCCCGTCAAAATCGGTTCAGCCATTTCGAAGATTAGCCCGGACAAACAAACAGACAGACAGGTATAAAAGTAAAAAATGCATGGTATGCAAAAATGCTTTGGTAACGTGAAAATAATAATATGAGCTTAAGATTAAGGCTTTATTTTGAAATCACAGACAGACACTTCAATTTTATTTATATGTATGTATAGATGTATAGATATATACTACTACTAACCGCCGCGACTTCGTACGGATAGCACTAATTCTGTTGATCCAATCGCTACATTATCACAGGACCACCCGCTGGGCTAATCTGGAGATTGCCTGAAAATTTGATCAAAATCGATATAGCTATTTTGGTGTTCATATAAAATATACGTAAACATTGATTTTTATATTTAAAATACAAATTAAACGATAGAGAACAAAATTAACTAAAAAGAAATTGGTTGACTGTAAAGTCGGTTTACGGACGATCATTTTACGTGATAACGTCATAAGAAAATATTCAACAATGGACAAAACAGTTCACGTGTAGGTTGTGTGCTGCCGCTGTCTCTCTTCTACTCGGACGCATCGGCTGATGGAGTGGAATACAGATAGATGCATCACAAGCCGAACGCTCAGGCCGATCGTGCCTCTCTATCGCTTGTTCCGCGCTCTCGCTAGCACGCTCGGCTCAGGCGGAACGTGACACTTTTTCGTGCGTGCAGCCGACGTTCATTGATTTATAATACGTTATCACGTCAAAAAAATAACTTTATTCACTTCACATACAACAATTTACTTCTCAAGTAAGTTTTCATAATTAAATTACAATTAAACATGAATCCTAAAAATCTCTCTAGAGATCTCTTTTTCTTTGTTATTTCCATGACAATTAACGGGGGTGCTAAGGGCCAAATCATTTGCTCATGGTTCTGTCCCCCTTTGGAGTTCTACCGGCAAAAATAATGCGCGTGGCACCACCAGGACCTAGACTGGGACAACGAGCATAGAAATGCTCATAATCGATTTGTCATTTTTTTAGATCTCTGTTGACTGCGGTACCACTCATTCTTCTTCTTTTTAGCGCTATCCCATTACCTAATCCATTAGCATGGCGGGCCCGTTACTTAAGCCTAAGCATATGGCGAAAATACTGATTTTACATAGAGCAACTGCCGTTAAACTTTCACTACCTACAGAGAAAATCAAACCTTTTTTAGTCATGGTCACGTGACTTTCGAAATATAATTTCTTAGACTCTACCGCTTTATATATAAGTATAGATATACATTAAGTAAAATCGCGCCGATCCTAGCTCTGCTGCTAACACAGGAATTCCATAGAAGCTTACTGCTTACTTACCACTCACACGCAGGAACACAACAACCCTCCAGAGACTTTGTATTTGGCTACGGTTCTGTGAGCTGGAAGTACCCCAGCGGGGCTCTGCTTTGATGTGCTCTACCTCTCGTAAAAACACTCAGACCAAGGCAAACATACATGTTCATGCACACAAATGTTTGTCCCGTGTGCGAATCAAACCTACGAGCGTTGGTGTCAAAGTCGCGATATTAATAACTGCGACACTCGTTATTTTTGTTGAGGGGCCAATTAGCAAGCTAAGGACGTCGATTTGCGCGTTCACCATATACGGTTGTTGAACCACGCTTCCACGACCTCATTTACCTATATTTGAGTGCAAGTTCACGCCGATGACGTTGGTACTATGACTCAGAATATCATGTTTCCGGTGAAAAATACCAAATACAGATCGATTCGAACATTGATAAGGATTACCTATTTTGGCGAATATACCAATTGTATTTTTAAGTCCATAAAAGATGCTTTATTGCCACGCGATATATATTTATTTAGTAATCGTCGGGTGACCAACATTGCAAGAAATGTGGCTCCCGCATTGCCACCCCTTTCTCCCATCGTCGAGTAACGCAGCGTCTCCTGCGGAGCTCTTTTTTTACACACCTGTTGTAAAACAGTCACCGTAGCCTACGATACAACTGGTGCTAACACAGCAACTCCTTAGGAGGTTGTGAGGTGTGTTCCTGAGCGTGAGTAAAGTCACCCTCACACACTCGCAGGAACCTAGGGAGTTATTATTTGGCTGCGATTTTTTGTGAGGTGGAGGTACTTCCCCAGATTGGCTGCTTTGATACGCTCTACCTCTCTTAAAAGCTAACTTGCAGCATACCTCGGTCGCAGGAAGAGAACAAACTAAATTAATTAAATTATTTAAAAGTTTATTTGGCTGCGGTATTCTTAAATGGCATCCCCACACACGCAGTGTAGGACGACCCCCCACTAGATGGAGCGACGACCTCAAGAGGTTTGCAGGGAGTCGATGGATGCAGGAGGCACAGGACCAAGACAAATACCCTCTAAAAGGATCATCTCTTATTTTGCGAAAGTCAAATTTACATGCAATTTGATCTAACCTGCTTTGTGTGCTTCCGCTGCGGAAGCACACAAAGCAGGTTAGATCAAACTGCATTTAAATTAAAGTATTATTTGAATGTACTTGTTCATTCTAGTTAAAGAAGAAAAAAATATGTAATTATAAACCTTGTAAACAAATATACACATTTTTGTACTTGTTATTTTATGTATTGATTTTAGTTTATTGGCGTAAACATTTTATTTTATTTTTTTCACATGTTTTGCGTATTTTGTGTATAAAAGAAATAATGACGTTGGACTGTCTGTATTATTATATTTGTTTTGTTAAAATAAAAAATTGAAATTAAAATAAATTTATTGACATAATACTTACTAATTTTATTTTATTCCCGTAAACATTTAATATTTAAAATTTGTATTATGTCAAACATTTTAAACATTAAGTATTTACGGGAATAAAATAACTAACAAGTACAAAAAAAATGTATGTGTGTTTGCATATTTATAAACTCTTAACTAGAATAAACAGTACTTGAAGGCATCTTGAAATCCAAAAGTGGAGAATTCCAGAAGTCTAGCCTCATACCCCGAAAACAATTCACTGTGGGCGTAATTTATTATTTCGCTAGGCTAGGGAGGATATGTCCAACAAGTTATGTAGGCAGTGATGTGGGCTTGATTTATCTAGTTAATATAATCATGTTAAAGGCTGTACCGGTTTTCTTTAAGGTTAAGTTAAATGTTACGTACTGTTATTGATCTATTTTAAATGTCAGGACACAACCCTTCAGAAAATATGGTTTCAAATAAGAACAGACTTGAAGGTCGTCGCCTTAAATTACATAAATAAGAGAAGTAGTTATTTATTTATATTTGTGACACTGGACTGGACTGGATCGATGGCTTACCGCGCCCACGGGAGCACGGAGGTACTCGAGACGACTAAACTCATTTAGAAACCGCTTTAAGAGAGGTAGGGCGCATCAGGGCAGGCAAAACCGAACACAAATAACAACTCCCTGTAAGGTTTCTTGTTCCTGCGAGTAAATGAGGTCACCAGTAAGATCTTAAGAAGTTGCTGTGTAAGCAGTAGAGGGGGCATCGCGCGAATGATACTGGATTTATTGCAAGTGTCCATCCTACGGTAACCGCTTTACATCAGGTGGGCGGTATGCTTGTGTGCATCCTGACGTTAATAAATATGTCACTTGCTGCATATTCACTTATATAATGGCAGAAATATCGATAATGCGATGGCGGGAGCCGCCACCCACCACGCAGCGCCAATTCGGGCGGGTCAACGAGAGCCGAGTGCTGCATAGGCATGTGTTTTCTCTCTGCTCGTGCATTTGGCGTGAAATTATAGATGCGAAATATCTAAATGTTTAACGACTAATTAGTTAGATGGGTAATCGAGAAATGTCTTTTCATCATTTTCCTCATATAACACCTACTGTTGTACATTCCGCAAACAACAATGATTTTTTACTCATTTTCACGTATCAATAAGTTAATTGGTGTATTTTTCTTTACTTTAAACAGGTTTGTAATCTAATACAAATTAGCTCGAAATGTAATTTAACTTTGATATGGTACCTCCTTTGTTGCCGTTTTCCGAATAAATACTATTTTCCTTTTGTAACTGTTGTATCAATCTATAACGTCACGCCAAATCCCTTGCGAGGTAGGCAGAGCAGTCACAGTGCGCGGCGGTGCATTTTGTGTTTCCACATAATTCAATGTGTAACAATCGCGAAAACCTAAGACAATACCTCTCTTGCTTCTTCCACACTCATCGACCTCTTTATAATTGCCCTTCCTTTTGATTTCACCTATTTTCAGCACATCACCAATTTGATTTAAATGTCGGAGAGCTCGATGGCGCCATGAGAGCTCGTTAGCCTCATTGTGCGGGTCATTCTAACCAAACACGCAGGTAACTTCGACCGAAGCCTGTCTATGGATGGGTATCTATCTCGAGTTTCTCCGTGCTTCGGAGGGCACGATAAGCCGTCGGTGCAGGCTGTTGTCGATAGATGACAGTCGTTAAGCTAAGTTTGTGACCCTCGGTCGGCTTGAAAACGCTGGCTTCCACCAATCCACATTTGAGCAGCGTGGTAGAGTTATGCTCTACATCCCTTCGGTTGAAGGGAGACCCGTATCCCTGCAGATGAGTAAGGGTGGTGTGCGTCTAGAGCGGCCCCTGCCGATATCTCTACTCACTCGCGCTCGATACATTTCTTTTGAAACTCTTTCGTCATTTATTTTTTTCCTAATGTCCAAACCATTTCAGCTTACCATTTTAAATTAGAAAGATGTTGAAATATTAATCTTGTGGATTTACATTGCATTCCCAAAAGCATTTTCCTTATTGGATACTGGAAGATAAAACATATGAAAGCAAAACATTACAATAAGAGTCCTCAAGAACTTAGTAGCAAATAAAGCATTTCATTCTGTCTTGTGTGGTAATCGAATCCACGAGCGTTGGTGTCAAAGTAGCGTTACTAACCACCGCGTCACCGACATTTGATAGAGCTAACTAAATTATTAACGATAAAACTATTGACGGTTGCTCGGTGGCTCAGTCGTGAATGACGCGACTTTGACACCAACGCTCGTGGGTTCGACTCCCACACAAGACAAACATTTGTGTGCATGAACATGTCTGTTTATCTCTGGATCTTTTAAGAGAGGTAGGGCGCATCAAAACAGCCCGCCTGGAGAAGTACCTCCACCTCACAGAAAACCGCAGCCAAATAACAATTCCCAGGGTTGTTGTGTTCCTGCATGCGAGTAAGCTCCTAAGGAGTTGCGTAAGCTTCAGAGGGCGCATCGCGCAAATTATACTTAATATATTACTAGCGTTAATAGACTACATATGGTAACTGTTTTACACCAGGTGGGCCGTATGCTTAAATGCTTCCCGACGTTGTATAAAAAATATATTATTATTGTATATATATCTTGTATACTGCTGTTTAATCATCACATTACCAGTCACTTCCTTCGTTGCATAATCGCCTACTTTAAAAAACTCAGCTGCGCTCTTCTGGTTTCAAGCGGATAATGGCGCCGAAGTACAATCATTAGGAAAAAAACGCGCACTAGAATAATCCAACCATTTAACCTATTACGCATCGAGGAAAATGGTATAACGTAATCACCCGTATGGATGTAGTGAAACAATTAGGTAGACGCAAATGTTTAAATTTACAATTAGATTGAGTTACTGAATTGTCACTGTTGAAGAGTGGCACGCACAAGCCACGCAGTCACGGCCATGTTGACGTCGTGATGGGCGAGTGTGATTAGAGCCTGTCTACGTCACGTCGCCGCGTCAAACCATCTGAGAAGCAACCAATTAGTACGTAATAAAATACTTTATAGTGAATAACATAATTTATGTTGTCAACCGTACCGCCCAGTACAAAGCAGTTACCAGACTGACAGACAGAAAAAGACAAACAAAGGTCTCAATATTCCCACATCAATTTTATTATAACTACTAATGTAACATAGTAGTCTAATATAATTAAGAGATCTACCATACTAATATAAATAAAAGAAAAAAAGATATCAAAACTCGGTTACGGATTATAGGAAACAACAGGGTGACTCGTTAAGAGGTTTCTTTCACCGCGTCATGCCACAAATGAACTCTGAACTCTATCAGCAGCATCACAACACAATGACAGAAACCTTTGTAAAGTATGTTGTATCTACAATTTAAGAAAATGCTGGCAAACATCATTTAATATTGTAAAGAAACGTTGTTTATGAACATCTGTATATTTATATAAACAGATACGGACACAGGCGGATTTTCATGAATCTAATCCAGTTTTTTAGATACTGTACACGCTCCTGAATACAATTCAATATCACGAACACAATACCTTCATCTTTGATTACTTTAAAATAAAACAAAAATGTCAACACAACGCTGAAAATGAAAAAATTGTCCGTTTAACCCTTCAAGGGAACATAATAATATGTATATATTTCGATAGGTACCATAAAAACGTTTGAATTATATAATTAGATTACCGCACGTTAACGAAAATTAGATTTGTGTGAAACCGTAAAATGTTATGAGCTATAAAAATATCGTAGCCTAATCAAACTCTTATAATAAACTTAGAAGATTCTGTATCAAATAGATAAAAAATTACGGTGTCACTTCATCGGTCCGTCTGTCGCATATACCATCCTTTAAAACACATAACTGCAATTGTCAAAATTTATATAGATGTTTTATATCGTACAATGATTTTCCCCCCATGTACTTGGTTGTTATGATAAAATGACAATATAGGAAGGTTCACTAAATGAGTAATAGTTGACCAATTTCAGCGACCCACTCTGACGTCGAAGCACCTATAGGTCACCACAACAAATAAGTTTGTTTGCAAGTTTGTTAAAATGTAGAGAGAGAAAATAGAGTAAATGGTTAAGATACTGGTGGGCTCACTCAGTCGCGTTTATAGTCTACCACCACGAATAACCATACCCTCAAGTGTCCTTAATTGCTTGTCTGATAGAATAAGTAATTAGTAAAGAAGAAGATTTGTGACAAATATATGCAAAAATGGATACAAATGGCATTGTCATCCCTAGCACATGTATAAAATTAATTCCGCTTTCGCAAACGGCCGAAGTCTTTCAGCCGGGCCTGCCTTTAAACTAACTCTTAGTCGCAACGTTGCTGTAATATAGGTATTCCTTCAACCGAAGATGTTTAAAAGAGCATACTGCTCACTGATCAACTACAGATCGGCCAATGCCAGTGTTTTCGAGCCGGCCAGCGACTAAATTTAACGACTACGATATATCGACCTGCTCTCCGATAAGAGATAAACCCACTCACAGACAGGCAGCGATTGACGTTGCTTGGCCTGTGTGTTCGATCAATGTGACATGCGCAACGGCGTCTTTGAACTCCTCTCCTCGAAGCCAGGCTCACGCCGTAACGAATAGATTTCATTTATTAAATTTACAAAAGAATGAGCAGTGATCTTCATATTTTCGAATTTATGTACATACTCGTATTTTAATTATCACTTTTTGGCGGTGAAGAAAAATATCGTGAGTAACCCGCATGTCGCAAAATTATATTTCGATAGACGTGACCGATTCGTGAAGATCTGACCAGTCGCTCCATGTCAAAATCAACATATTCGCCAAATCGTTAGTCTTAGGTAGCGGATCCCGCCAATCTAAAGGGATTTGGAAATGGTATACCGCAAGGAAGAAGATGATGTTACGCAATAATCTCTTAAGAAAGCATATGAATCGCGGCAAAAGTACGTCGAAAGTAATGCACTAAATTTTTATGGCGAAAGAACTCGCGAATATCTTATACCTAGAATTTTTAATAATATTTTATCAGAAGAGGATTGTATTAGTAAACAGGCCTTTAAGGAGAAACTTAAGAGATATTTTGTTGGATGGTCTAGAAATAATATAATCTATGTTCATTCGGGGATGTCAGTTCGATATTTCTTGGGCTTCCTTTTGTTTCCTTATATCATTGTCACCCAACTTACATAAGTATTTGAAATTTCAGCTCAATCAAATAATGGGAAGTGGGTCTAATTTAGCTTCCAAGATTTAATTACAGACATACAGACAACGGGACGGGTGAAACTAAACAAAAGTTAGTAGTAGTAATAAGTCATAGTTAAGTGAGTGTATGTATTCGCGAACAAACTGCTATGCAGTTTGGCCAAATAATATAATTCATCTGTTAAAATAAATAATAAATAAAAAAATAGGAGTAGTGCACTATGTTTTGAAGAGCTGTCACTAGTTAATATAACTAGCAATCATAAAACAATTAAATTTTTTATCAACTTGTTTTATGACGAGGGCAAAACAAGTTGGGCATGTCCCCCGTTCTCCAGGGAAATCATAGGGCTTAGATAGAATGTGTCCCGGGGGCCTGAGACGCCACTGGATTTTAGGTGTTTTACGAGGGTCACGTGTTGTTTGGTAGTGATGAAAGTTAATTTCAACTACGAGCTTCATGTGAACTCTGTTTGGAGACCTTACACACATATTTTAGAAGGTTTTGTAAGTTTGTTTCATACAACTTTTTTATGATTGAATTCCCGGCTCAGATTAGTAATGAATTTTTATGGTTAACAATTGCTACTTTAAAAGATTTATGTGCATGAACATGTCTGTTTGTGTTAGTTTAGGTGTCTCTAAAAGACGTTAGGGCCCATTAAAATTGGGAACTACCTCCACCTCATATAAAACCGGAGCCAAATAACAACTCCTTGAAGGGTTGTTGTGTTCCTACGAGTTAGTGATATCAGTAATCTCATGAGGAGTTGATGTATTAGAAGCAGGGGTGGCAACGCATGAATGTTTTCCTATATTGCAAACATTTATAGGCTACGCTAATGGCTGTATAGAAAAACCTTGTTATTGACATAAAAATATGTCATTGAGATGACAATAGGTTGTTGACACATCAATCTAATCTGATCTCACTGCCAATTCGGATCAAACGAAGATAAAAATTAGAACGTACTCCGCCGCGCTGCTCGAATGCGGATTAGACATAAAATTGAAAATTTCAAGAGCTTGGATTATGCAAATAATACAATCCTTAAAGGTACGACAGACGGATGAGCAAGTGGACAATGTACGCTTAATAATAGGGTACCGTTGCTACATAACCCCAAAAACAGCAGATTACCTACGGTAATGTCGAGGTCAAATAGGTTCAAAATACGTCCGTCTGCCTTTTATCAGCGACGAAGTAACGGGCGGTCAGTAGTCTAGCGACAGAAAGCTACCCGGTGATAATGGTCTCCATACAGGAACCGAACCCGGAACTCGTGCTAATAATACACTTTTCCTCATATACAAACGGATCTCTCACCTTATTGACCTTGTGCTTTGCGGACTTTCCAAACATTATGCAAGTCGTAAGCGGACTTTATGTTTACCATGTTATATATCACTTGAATGTGAAACAAAAAAATGCCTACATAAGGGTAAAATCATAATTTCACTGTCCGTCCGTGCGTCCGTCTGTCCGCGGCCTAGCTCAGAGTCGCTTCACACTAGAAAGCTGTAGTCTGTAGTTTGGCATGTATATACTTATTAACTATGCTGACGAAGTGGTAGAATAAAATCTTGAAAAAAAAGTTTTTTGATGCTACCTCCCCTACACGTAAAGTTGGGATGAATTTTTTTATTCACTCCCCACGAGTTTTTTAAAAACATCGAGGGTTTAAGAAAATCCGTTTACGTTTCTTTCCGTTCCATTGCGGACTTTCCAAACATTATGCAATTCGTAAGCGGACTTTATGATATTTACCATGTTATAATATCACTTGAATGTGAATCAAAAAAATGTCTAATGGTTAAATCATAATTTCGCGAGCAAATTATAGTTCAAATATATTCTATATATATAATAGGATGTATTACTTAGATTTTTGCGTTTACGATTTTGGTTTTTTATACTACAAAAGCCACATATTCGTGAGATTCATTGTAACATACCGTTAGGGTTCCTCCACAGGTCCCACTGTCCCCATCGGAACCGAAAATTTATGGATTCTGAGTGTAAAATTGTTGAATCTGTTTCGAATATGTCTTTCTGAGGCAAGAGAATACCCCCACTGGTGACCTGAATGCTGACTTCTGTCTAATTTATGCACTAGTCTTCCACAAAAAAACTATACTATTGTTGTATAATGACGCATTTCTTTTGTATTGGTTTGTGGGAGAAACAAATAAAATTTATTATTATTATATTTCTTAAATTACAGGCGTTAATGCCGATCATTTGATAGCCGTGCGCGGGGATATAGATCCAACGCGTAGAGGCCCCTTAAAAAGATTGGTTTAATACGCGCTGTGACCTACTCCAGGGGATATCAATGGGACAATATACCCTCGAACAGGTCACGGCAGGTATTGGGACTATTGCTAATGTGTCCGAAATTATTGGGCTATTGAAGTGAAATCTAGATCAATTGTTAATATTGGGCTATTACAAAAGAGGGACGGATGCCTGCAATAACTATCATATTTGATGTTACTTTCGGCAGGCGGTGGCTCGCCACTCGCTAGATGGACCCCCGAAATGCCACAGGAAGTCGGCCGGGGGCAACACCGATGTGAGTGCCACAGGGGTGTCGAGAGGTGTACTGCGCTTTCTCCGAAGTTATTTGCGACGTTATACCCTTTAACACTGCCACCCCTGGATCATATCACCTGACAGAGCAATATGCTCTATCGACTCCTCTCAGGATGGCCAATGAAGGCAAGCCAGAGCCGAGAGACCTGCTGGCCTTCTTCATTTTCTACTTCGACTGACGAAGACACGCCGGATACGAAGGCCCTGATAGGCTCCCTGGAGCCCTCGGGTACTCGTTATGTCGTTACGCACCAACAGCTCGCCACAAGCTGCCCTGCTGGGATGAGGAAGCCGTTTGGATATGAGGAAAAGTGTATTGTTAGCACGTGTTCTGGGTTCAGTTTCTGTACTATTATCACTAGGTATCTTTCTGTCGCAAGACTACTGACCGCCCGGTACTTCGTCGCTGATTATTATATTATTATAGTTAGGTATATGTATTGAGTACTGAGTTTCCTAGATTTTCATATTCAATTATTTTAAATTTGAGTTGTGGCAAATCAACAAATCTTTTATCTGACCTGAAACACTAGATGGATCACAAACATGGTTACAATAAACTTAGCCTGCAGCACCTTCTCAGGAGTTTCCTCCCTCACGAAGACTGGCAAGAACACAAAAATCTTTAGTTATTTAACTGCAATCTTCTGAGAAGTGGAGGTCCGTCTCCGGTCAAACTGCTCTTAATTAAATATCACATATATCTCTCCCGTAATAAGCTCGGTTTAATCGCCAAGGTACACCACATACAGTTGAGGTTGACTTTGTAATTAAATATGATGATAAACCAATCCCCATAATTATTTGTAGTGGATAGCAACATCAATACATGATCAAGATGTATCAAAATGAAAGGTCTTTACAAACTGTAACGTTTTCTAATTGATGTAGAAAAAGAACTAAAATGTATTCTTCCTTCATCTTCTTACTTTTGCCATAGAAGTAACGGGTATAACATATATTTTTTAACTGTAAATGCTAATAAATTATACCTTGAAATATCTAGTTTAAATTTAAGAAAAAACAATTCTACGGTACGAATAGGTACTTCTCATTTGAACAAAGTTTACCAAGATGTGTTATTTGTTTCTCACAACATAAATTAAATAATACTTACTAATGTTATTGAGTTAAAGTATATTCTATCATCACATTAACTGTTATTTATTTCGTTATGTTTATTTAAACTTTGAGATAGCTTTGAGTATATATATATAAAAATAAATTAAAAAACTAAAAATTAAAAAAGTTACTTACTAGTGGAATATAGAAATTCGGTGCTGTCAGAACGTAGTTATGGTATTATCTTTAAATAATATCTTAATAATAATATTTTTAATCTATAAATTCTATAATACAGCTTTTTCTTCTAAGAAGCAAACAAAAGAAACTATTTCATCATAGGAATTTTCTTAGGAGTGTAATTCTCACTTGCCTTCGAATCTTTTTATAGTAAATATGTAAGTTAGATCTATAGAAATGTATGTCAGTCAGTCAGATATTTTTGTGCACGTGAAAACTGCAATGAATAATATCGGCATAGGTTCACCATGTACACACAAGCAGATTCCTTTGACCCGATTTGCGTTTGGGACATGGTTTTACTGTTTCCGCTGTTTCAACGATGCATAATTCACACTTGACCTGTTTTAATTATATTATTAGTATAAGACGAAACCTTTTAATCATCCAACTAAGCAAACAGACAACCCACAAATTACGTTACATCATATGTACATATTATGAAATATACACATCTTGTAAACACATGGCCCAGTGAGGTCAAGTACGAACCTTGCGCGAGGCCGGCACGAGAGGACTAACTCCATATTCGGGGTTTGCTCGCAAGTTGTATTAGTTGCGTCACTTGCGACATCCTGACGTGCCATGAATAATACATTTGACAAACATGCCTACGTATATATGCGTCTTTTATATTGTAATTATATGATCTTAGGACCTTTGCAAGTCTTACTAAATATTTTTGTACTATGTCTTGTAACAAACATACGGTCCGGCTGATTTACTGCCTGCGGTTGTCCTAGCCGTTGGACACTAGCAAAATAAGATGCGTCGCTCGCACTTGTAGGTCTATTGAAACAAAATTTAAAAAAAAAACCGGCCAAGTGCGAGTCGGACTCGCACACGAAGGGTTCCGTACCATTATCTATAAAAACGGCAGAAAAATCACGTTTGTTGTATGGGAGCCCCCCTTAAATATTTGTTTTATTTTAATTTAATTATTTATTTTTAAAGTGGATATATAACTAAATATTCTGTGAATATTTCAAACGTCTACCTGTTGCCGTTATCAATATCGAGCAAAAAAATCTCGTTTGTTGTATGGGAGCCCCCTTAAACATTTATTATATTCTATTTTTTAGTATTTGTTGTTATAGCGGCAACAGAAATACATCATCTGTGAAAATTTCAACTGTCTAACTATCACGGTTCATGAGATACAGCCTGGTGACAGACGGACGGACGGACAGCGGAGCCTCAGTAATAGGGTTCCGTTTTACCCTTTGGGTACGGAACCCTAAAAAGCAAATTGTGTACTTGACATAAATGTTTGTTTGTGAATTTTCTATATAAAATATTTTATCTCTAAAAGAAGTTATCCCTAAGAATAAAGACTATAAATTGAAATAAAAATGTAAATACTGGAGCCAGAAAATTATATGAAAATAAAACACAATGTTCAGAGAATAGAGAGTAGAGAAATAGAAGAGCAGAAAGTGGAGGAGACATGCAGAGGAATGGGAGCGAAGTGAAAAATCGTCTGGAATCATAAGATTTTGCCAGTTGTATCTGATTAGTAACAGTACGTAAGGTAAGTAAGGGAGGAAACGGGAAGATAGAGAGAACGAGTAAAAATTTAATTTCTACATTTTTCCCATGTCCATGTCATACTACACGCTGGTCTCCTATTAACACACGTGTATTGATACAAAACATGGAAGATGTATCACCAAAACTAACTAGACAGGAAGTATCTAATTTGGATAATAGGAGTAGTAATCGGAGAGAGCAAAATTGAAAGAAAAGATTCACAATTTTCTACAATTCTACTATTACTCCTTTCTTACCTGTGAAGAAAAAATCGGCCAAATGCGAGTCGGACTCGCGCACGAAGGGTTCCGTACCATTATCTATAAAAACGGCAAAAAAATCACGTTTGTTGTCTGGGAGCCCCCTTAAATATTTATTTTATTCTATTTTTTAGTATTTGTTGTTATAGCGGCAACAGAAATACATCATCTGTGAAAATTTCAACTGTCTAACTATCACGGTTCATGAGATACAGCCTGGTGACAGACGGACGGACGGACAGCGGAGCCTCAGTAATAGGGTTCCGTTTTACCCTTTGGGTACGGAACCCTAAAAAAAGGACAAATGGAGACGGCATTTTCACACAAGCATTGCATATACTCGTAATAGGTACGAAGGTGTATTGAAATATGACCTCGGATAGTCTCCACAACCACACCACATCAGTGAAAAAGGTTAATGTAATAAAATAAATATCCAAAATGATACTGGCGTCGACAATGAATTCTGTTTCATATGTAATTTTTATTTTATAACTGATTAGTTTATCATTAAATCCTCATCATACGTCAAATCTTTGGCTCAAATGGGATTATCGAGATGTTACATTCATGAATGATAATCATAATCGAATCATAGACAAAACAAAAATATAAAGGTAATTGACTGCTGGTAGCTTTTTATAACTTTTTTAACTAATCATCTAATTTTTCATCAAATTTATACGAGATCGTTTTCAAATTGCTTAACAGAAAACACATTAAATTCAGGTCCATTGATTGATTTTAGAGAAATATCTCTCCTCCTCTACACTCCGAAGAAAATTCAAATCTTTCTTGGCTTAGGTCACGAGTTTCCTCACGACCAAACTAGTGATAATTACAAATATGTACATAAATCAGAAGACACAAATTTTTAACAGTTTTACAAAACGAGATTCGAACCTGGGACTAGTCTGTTAATAGGCTGGTTACATATGTAAAAAAAAGGAGCCTGAACACGGCAAATCCTTTGTTTTAAAATTTCACGTTGCACCGCCTGCTGCCGCCCAGTCCTAGCATTACAAAGAGTGGATAGCGAGCTTGCAAGAAGGAACGATACGTACTCCGTAATCCAGTCAACATATATCCTTTATTAACAGTTCCATCGCTGAATAAATATTCGCTTATTTTCAAAATAACTTCCATGCCAGTTCGTCTCCCGTGCGGTTTTTTTTTTAATTACAATTCTTTAAACCAGATATTTGTGTAAGTCATATGGACTGCAGCGTGTAGACTTTACTAGAGTGTACTTTTGTGTGAGATACATGAAATGATAATGTTTCAATAAACAAAAACCCAGCAACCAGCCACTCCGTACTTATTGACGGTTGAATGCAAAAGCTAATGTAAACAAAACAATACGCAGTTACTTAATAGTATATTGGGCAATCGACAACATCGCACGAGTTGCAGATAGTATTTTTCGTCCAAAATTGGGGTCCAGGGGCGTTATTCATTTTTTTTTCTCGTCAATTTGCGTGCGCCAAGTTTACTTGTCGCACTCAAATAGAGTGTGGTTTACTCAAAACTCATGTTGTTATTTTAAAATGGGCAAATAGCGACTTATCACCACGGGCGCTAAGATATTACTCGTACTTATCCCGCATGAGTAATAAAAAGTGTTCTCAAAAATTGGAAAACTAATGATTACACGAAATCAGGTTTTTTTGATCTCTTTACTGAGTTTTGTTAATGTATTTACGCCACAGACTACACTATAGATATTGCATAACTATATGCACATAAAAAAGTAAAAGGTCATTGACTGACTAAACACTAAATCTTAAAACGTCTTATGAAGTTAAAATTTTGTAAGTTTATTGATTGCAGACATCAGCTATAAAAACTAATATTTGAAAATACTCGTATTCATAAAGGGGAAATTGAGTACAAATATTGCTTATTATTGTTATTATTTTTTATACCACTAAGGTGGCGGCAGAAAAGCGTACGGCCTGTCTGATGGTAAGCAGTTAAGTTAAGTTAGTATAAGGTTAGGTTAAGTAGGTCTGTTATTATTTTATAAGCACTTTATGGCCTGAAAAACTTAATTTTCCAACCCGTTTACCATCATAACATCCTACGAAATTCTGAAACCACTGAACAGATTTTTCCGCTGGTTACAGCAAGGATCTCATCGCTGAAGAGCAGGTTCGCAATTACCATCGAGGTGTAAAATTCAGTGAGCTGAAAATGATTGAAAAACGTTTTAATTGCTGCGTATATAACTCTTTTTAAATTACGATATATGACTAGACAAGTATACTCGGCTTCGCCTCGGCCGATTTCACTTTGGTATCAGAGTAACAAACAATTTATATTTAAGATCTTATTTTTTTACACAAACGTCGGGAGGCATACAACCATACGGCCTACCTAATGTAATGCACTTATCGTAGCATGTGAACGCTTGTAATACATTAAGTATTACTCGCGCGATAGCATCTCTGGTCTACTAGTGACCTCACTCGCACGCAGGAATACAACAAACCTCCAGGGAGTTGTTATTTGTTTGTCATTTCGCCAGGCGGGCTGCTTTGACGCGTGATTCTCTTAAAAACACCCATACCAAAACAAACAGACACGTTCATGCTCACTAATATTTGTCCTGTGTGGGAATCGAACCCACCACAATCAAGCTCGTAAAAATAGGTTGTGGATGACCTCCCTGCTGCGGTTGTCCCGAGACATTACAGCATTGTAGAATTGGGGCGAGGGGATAATTATATTTACTATTCTTATACAACGTTCAAGCCTACCTAATGTAGAGCGATTACCGTAGCCTATAAACACTTGTAATACTGTAAGTATCTCACCCCTGTTGCTGATACTCCAGCTCCTCCGGAGCTTACTGGTAATCTCGCTCACTCGCAGAAATTCTATAACCCTCCAGGGAGTTGTTATTTGGTTGCAATTTTTTGTGAGATGAAGTTACTTTCCCAGACGGGCTACTTTAATGCGCCCTAGATTAAAACACCCAGTACAAAATAAACAGACATGTTCATGCACAAACGTTTGTCGTCTGTGGAAATCAAACCCACGAGCGTAGGTGTCAACGTAGCCTTACTAACCACTCGTGGTAATTATTAATGTGTTTGTTTTCGGGTTGAAGTGGATATGAATGAACAGATTGATAAGAAAGCTGGGTTTCAGATTGTTCACGCATTGTTCTTTTTTTTTATACTACGTCGAAAGGCATACAAGCATACGGCCCTCCTGATGTAAAGCGGGTACCGTAGCCTATTAACGCTTGTGATATATTAAGTATCACTCGCACGATGCCTCCTCTGCTGCTTACACAGCAACTCCTTGGGAGCTTACTGGTAACCTCACTCACACGCAGGAACACAACAACCCTCTAGGGAGTTGTTATTTGGCTGCGGTTTTCTGTGAGGTGGAGGTACTTCCCCAAATGGGCTATGATGCGCCCTACCTCTCTTAAAATGTGTGGAATGGAAACCAAGTTTGTTATATTAGTTATAGGCAATAAGCCAACCTGTAGGTAGGTACCCAATCGCCAATTCACATTTTCATAGAAAAACAATCTATTACCTCATCAGCGATGGCGGCAGAGAACGAGTGATTTCAGGTCATGGTCTTACCAATGTGATCACAGTATAATATGACCATTTCGACGAGCCCGACTCTAGTGGTTAGCAATGGCTTAACACTGGTTGTGGATTCCTTCTGCGAGTGAGTGGGGTCACCAGCTGACTAGGCTCCTAAGGAGTTGCTGTGTTAGCAGTGTGATCGCGTGCGTTACGGTAACCGCTCTACATCAAGTCGTATGCTTGTATGCCTCCGTTGCATAAAAAAATCCCTAATTCATTCTCCAGTTTACAACCGAAGTATGCAGCTGAAGGCTTAAGAGCATATTTCGCCACGCCGCGCAGCGAATTGGCGGAGGGCAATGGACATTTTTTTGTCTATTGATAATGACTGTTAGCTATCAACAACAGAAGAGACCAACGGCTTAACGTGCCCTCCGATCACGGAGAAGCAGATGAGAGATAGACCTGTCCATAAACAGGCTGTAGTAGAGTTCCTCCCTAAGTATATGAAAAGTTTAAATTATTTCCATTGATAAATATATAATATTACAGATAATATTAAGGTTAGTTAAGTTTTTTTAGAAATAATCAAAAATCCTTTGCTGAAAACAATATCCTTCCCTGCAGTTAACCGGTTATATTTTTCTTAAGCAAATTGTACCTACATAGCTTCGCTTTTTTAAATTGCATAGTTGTACTGTTGGTATACAAAAAAGACACCGCAATAACAACTTAAGAATACTACCAAACACGGACGTCTTCATTGTACCTACACGTAATAATAAATGTGGTATGAGAACATTTAATTATTTAGTTAATAGATTCAGGCGTTATTTTGCGAAAGTCAAACTTACATGCAATTTGATCCAACCTGCTTTGTGTGCTTCCGCCACCAATTAGTTCATGCGGCCTAGCGCCGGCCGGCACCCACCCACTACTGTTAGTGCGTGCATCATGCCGACGCTGCCATGGCTGCTCCGGCAGTCTCTGCCTCGGCTGCTGCGGTCGTCCGCCATCTGGAACAGAATCCGCATGCCCCCTCCACCACCGTCGCTGCGTCGCTGTGAGCGAAAAGATATTTAATAGTGGGGAATGGTTTACGTAACCACGTAAACCATTCCCCACTATTAAATATCTTTTCGCTCACACCATCCACCCCCACCCTCAATTCAATATAAGGGACGGCACTGCGATGGATTTGTCACTTGTAGCATGTTATTCTTACGATTAACGTCTACAACGCCTGATGATGCCTCGTGGAGAGGCGAAACACGTGTCGCAGAGACGACCGGGCCAGTCGTGGCAGCGACGGTGGTGGAGGGGGCATGCGGATTCTGTTCCAGATGGCGGACGACCGCAGCAGCCGAGGCAGAGACTACCGGAGCAGCCATGGCAGCGTCGGCATGATGCACGCACTAACAGTAGTGGGTGGGTGCCGGCCGGCGCTAGGCCGCATGAACTAATTGGTGGCGGAAGCACACAAAGCAGGTTGGATCAAATTGCATTTAATTATTTGTTTCCAAAGATAATAAATAGCTCCCAAAGATACAAGAATCGTAGCTTTCAAATTAGATTTTTCGACGAGTTCTGTGGCGCAGTCGTGAATGACGCGACTTTGACACCAACGCTCGTGGGTTCACTCATACTGTATGCCTCCCGAAGTTGAATAAAAAAAAAAAAATTAACACTATAAAAAACCTAGTTAATTTGTAATGATAATTTCGAGAATGCCTTGTGAGATGCAGACAAGTACGTTCACAAGGCATTCACGAAGACGTACACTCGTATTATTGCTACATAGCATATCTATATACTTATATAAAAATTAATGTTTGTATGTATGTCCTCTATGGACTCAAAAACGGCTGGGCAGATTTTGAAGAAGATTTTCAGTGAATCTTCAGGTTAGCCCAGCAGGTGATCCTGTGAAGTTTGATAACGATTGGATCACCCGTGCGAAGCTGAGTCTACTCGACTCAGCTGCGAAGCTGAGTCGAGTAGCTAGTCTAATATATAAAAATTAATGTTGATGAAATTTTCAGGGAATCTTTATATTAGCTTAGCGGGGTCTCCTGTGCAGTTTGGTAACGATCACCCGTGCGAAACCGGCGCCGGTCGCTAGTTATTTATATAAATGTTTGAATTATTAAGCCGAACTGACTATATATGAGCCTTCACAGGGGTTCTGTAGTCTTTAAAAGCCAAAATTCATTGGGGCAGGAAAGTAACAGCGATCCGGGACGGTTTTTGTTGTAACATTCGTGTTTGCTTGCAACCTGTCACACAAAAGCGGGCGCGATCCGGCGCGGTGCGAGGTTCGAATGTCACAAAAAATCCCATCCCGGATCGCCGCTTTCCCGCTTGTCCCGTCCCTGTAAATTTTATACGACTGTTACAAAAAATCTTATCCTGGAACGTTGCCGCTTTACCACGTTTCCCGTTTATTTTTCATTCGTATTAAAAACGATATTCAATTTAGGGTTTTAGTAACAAAACTGCGATAAAAAAATACAAGAAATACCCGTTTATTTTACGTACTTGTCAACATAATATGAAGTGATACGTATTATTGTGCAATACCTACTGCTTAATGTTTTCCTACTCGGGCCTGTTTACATCTGTTTAGGCCTTGGAACAAAGGCTGGGACGTATCGAATTACACACGACGCACTAACATGACTGTTTTCAAACTTGTTGGTTTTGAGTACATCTGAGAGTGCCAAGGTTGTTGGTACGAGACTTAAAATACTATGTACCTATAATGAATGCACCTGCGTATATTATGATTATTATTTAACATGTAATTGAACAAATATGTGAATGAACTCTATTGCGTCGTAATCCGTTAGGATTGGCGCAGTCTGCTATTTAAGTCGAAACATTTGTTGAAGATACTTACTTACGAGTATCATAGAGCGACTGCCAGCAGACTACCACAATCTAGAGAGAAAACAGACCACACAACCCAAAGTCAAAATCAAACTATTCTTAGGGTCCCATTTAAACGTCTTTCGAAATGTAATTTCTTGGACGTACGCGTTTACTTCACATAGGTGAGCAAGTGATAATTACAAATATGTACATAAATTAACAGGAATTTTAATAGTATATGCCACACTGAGATTCGAACCGGAAACCAGTAACCAGGATGGTTCGATATCCACTAGGCTACACCGCATGTATTTGAAATAACTAAGAGATTCCTCGAAGGCATGAGCCCGTCGTTAAAATCATGTAACTCTATACTTTTAGTTATAATTGTAATTAATGCAATACAGTTATACAAACAGACAAATATTATTAATACTTACATATCATGTCGACAAAAAGAGTCTATTATCCCAAGATAAACAATAAACTCTACTTTTGGGATCATTGATTTCCTGACCTTTGACATAAATCTAGCGCAAGGGAGTGAAAATTTCAACTCTATTATCCAGTACAGTCGAGACTACAGTACTCAGAGCCGAATTTACAATAATTAAAACACACTTAGCTGAAGCTTCGTGGACTGACTAGTTAAAAACCTAATTGATTACTGTACGCCATTCGGCAAGATTCCATTAATTGATATAAAATAAATTTATAGCGTCTTACCTTTCATTATTACTCAATTAAGTACATACAAAGATAATTAATTACTTAAAATTTAGAACGTAATTTAATTTCAATAACAATGTAGGCCTACCTTGATATCGTCGACCCATCTCCTGCGTGGCCTTCCACGTTGCCTTGTACCTTTGGTCCCTCCCACAGAGCAACATCTTTTGTCCATCGCTCGAACGGACAAACGATAAAATTATACTAGCAAATGCTAATTTTACAAACAATCTTTGAGTAATTAAACTAATAAAGTTAAACCCACAGTCTTAAGAACGGGAGATGAATCATTGCCTAAAGTTTATCTAAAAACTATATCTTTTTTTTGTTTATACTACGTCGGAAGGCATACAAGCATAACTGATGTAAAGCGGGTACCGTAGCCTATCAACGCTTGCGATCTATTAAGTATCACTCGCGCGATGCCTCCTCTGCTGCTTACACAGCAACTCCTTGGGAGCTTACTGGTGAACTCGCTCACACGCAGGAACACAACAACCCTCTAGGGAGCTGATATGTGGCTGCGGTTTTCTGTGAGGTGGAGGTACTTCCCCAGACGGGCTGCTTTGATGCGCCCTACCTCTCCTAAAATATCCAGACCAATACAAACAGACATGTTCATGCACACAAATGTTTGTCTAGTGTGGAAATCGAACCGACGAGCGTTGGAGTCAAAGTCGCGTCATTCGCGACTGAGCCACCGAGCTCGTCAAATCTTCTTGATTTGTACATGAAATAAGTAAATCAAAAATGTTTATATTATAACTACGTTATTAATACGAGTACTTATTTATTTAAAAAAAACAACTATAAATAATTAATAAAACACAATAAGATTTGATTATATATATGTAAGACGTCTCTTACTGCCGGCAAATAAAGATTTTTCCTTATATAGCAAACGTTTGTAGGCTATACACTTTACATTAGGTAGGTCGTATACATGATTGCCTCTCATCATTTTACAAAAAAATACATATTGGGAAATTAAGAACGTCCTCGTTTTTTAAATCGGTGAAAAATAAATGGTCCCATAATCACAAATGTTTCTAATAATAACAAAAATAACATTAGGAGTCTACCACGTCACAACAACCAAATTCAACTATCAGGAGAGATTAACTACCGTGTGCCGTACTCAAACATTGCACTAATGATTACACAGAGGAAAGTTTTGCTTGACAGAACAATATCGAATGGAAAAACACAACGAAACAGTTTTTCACGCGTCTGAAGGCAAATGCGCATGCAGCCTACGTCATGTGAAATGGTTACATACGCTTGCAATACAAGTAGGATCACTAGCTACCATTGCAATTCCTTAAGAGCTTACTGACAATGGCGGCATTAGATGAAACGTGGATGTTGACATCATTTGCGAGGCTCCTCTCATCGTCGAGTCAGAAAATGTTAAATTAAATGAGCGAATTACGAACTAATAATTAATATACACTAACAACTTTTTGCCCCCGGCCAATTTTCTCTGACATTTTGGGGGTCCGTCCAGTGAGTGGCGAGCCACCGCCTGCCGAACTTTAGATATGATAGCTGTGGAAGGCGTCCGTCCCTCTTCTGTAATAGCCCAGTACTAATAATCTCTCCAAATCTCACTTCAATGATTTCCAGCACATTCGCAGTAGCCCCAATACCTGCCGTGATGTGTTCATGGGTATATTGTCCCATTGATATCCCCAGGTGTAAAACATTACATCAATCTTTTCGTAGGGGCCTCTACGCGTTGGATCCATGTCCATAAGATTATTCTTTTAAAAAATGTGCAACATTTGATTTTCGAATATCAATTACTTTTTTTATTTAGCTTATACGGAAACGATGGATACTTCTAAAATCCGAGTTATTTTTGAATACGAGTTCCGACGCGGAACTAACGCGGCAGAAACGGCTCTCAATATCAATGCTGCGTTTGGAGAGGAGACTGCTAATGAACGCACCGTGCGTTTTTTGTTTAAACGCTTTCGTAATGGAAACTTCGACATGAAGATCGAACCACGTGGAAGACCGCTCACACAGGTGAATAACGCTGAATTGAAGGAGATGGTGGAAGCCGATCCGAATCAAACTACCCAGGAATTAGCGGCATGCTTTAACGTTACTACATATTAACTCATTTGCACCAAATCAATAAGATAAAAACAATATCAAAAACGGGTGCCTCATGATTTGACTGATCTGCAGAAAGAAACGCGTGTTGAAACTTGTATTGCCTTCTTGAATCGGTACAGAAATGGAGGAGTATTGGGTCAAATTGTGATATATGACGAAAAGTTGATTGATGGGTAATGGCTGACCCCAGGTCAAACGCCGCAACAGTGCCCTAAAGCAAAGCTTACCAATAAAAATGTAATGGTAACTGTTTGTTGGCCTCTTCATGGCGTTATTCACTATAGCTTTCTCAAGTCTGATCAAGCAATAACAGCAGATGTTTACTGTATCGTACTTCGAACAATGATGGCGAAACGGGTAGTAAAACAGCCCCGACTCGTGAATCGATTTTCACCATTATTGCTCCATGATAAGGCAAGACCTCACACTGCACGAGAGACCGTTGTAACTCTACAGGAGCTGCAGTTAGAAACCATACGTCATCCTCCGTACTCGCCAGACCTTGCTTCAACTGACTACCATTTTTTTCGTGATTTGGACAATTTTCTACATGGCAAAAAATTATCTTCCCAGGAGGCTGTAATTGCTTTCACACAGTTTGTCGAATCTAGATCCCCAGAGTTCGCAAAGGCATAAATAAACTTTTGATTTGATGGCAGCAATGTATAGATAATGAGAATAAATATTTTGATTCAATAAATATGTTACCTACGTCTTACAAAAAAAAACAATTTTTAATTTTTCAGTACAAATCGATAATTTCATACTTTAACCCCTAATAATAAAATAGCAATAAACAGCATGTTATTTTTATATAAGATATACGGATACAATTATTTCAAAATTATCATCTGTTCATTGTGAACGCATAACACAAACTAAACAATACAAAATAGATTAATACTAATTCAACTGAATATGATGAAATTTACGCAGTAATGGTATTAGTAAACTTGTTTGTCCTTTATATTTTTCAGGGCAATCATCCAAATAATACTCTTGTGAAAACTATAAATCGTACGTTGTCGTCGTATTTCATTTTTTTGTAATAAAAATGAAATTAGAACGAAACGACGGTGACTGTACTGAAAAAAAAACATAAGGAAGTACGGGCACGTGTCTGTTGACAAAACAATATGGACATTCATCGATAATCGGAATTTCAAACGTAAGTGGGGGGGTTAATGGTGTTTAAAACAACGACTTAGCCATTACACATTACAAAATAGTATTAGTAAACACTTGTGACTCATATGAACATCACTGAACTTATTTCAATATTTACTAAGTTATTAGTAATCTGTGCCATAGAAAACAAACAAGTTAAAATAACAGTGGTTTATTGTGTTTATTATACATTCAACACATTGATCAAAACATGGAGTTCCAAGTATCATGACCAGATTTGATATTTATAGATTTCCAATAATAGACGTTTACAAACAGTTTTAGCTTACACACTCTGACACTCGCGAAAATTAGTACAAACTCAAAGACTAGTGATGAGCAAATACTGCAAAGAATTTACTATAGTTGTTCCGAATCAAATTCTGAATTACAAATCCAGTGTCTACCTTGCAGCTCCATCATTATATCATATCAATGAACATTATCTATCCCCGTCTACAAAGCAGTGTGTTCGGGGATTATTAGGAATCTTTTATGAATCGACTTTCCCACGAATATATTTAACACGGTTACCATAACATTGAAATGTGGTGCTGGCGAATAATGGAGTGGTTTGGCCGGACAGAAAAGTTTCCATAAGAGACAGTCCAGAATAGGAGACAAACGAACATAATTGAAAACAGAAGAGGAAATATGATGAGACACTTGATTCGACACGATTCATAAGAAACATAATTGAAGAAAAGATAAAAGCACAAAGAAGGCCGAGAAACCCAAGTTATATCATATGAAGCAAATAAAGGTACAAATTAAAGTAATGTCGAATCATGGAGTAAAGAAACTGGCGGTGAGAGAAAAATGGAAAAATCTTCGCCGACAGAATGTATCTTAAAATTCATGGTGATGGTAATAATACCATTAAGAGCAGTGACAGCGCAGTGGATAAGGAGTAGGTCTATTGACCAACTGATCTCCGGTTCTAATCCTGGCATGTACCATTAAATTAGTGTTTTTAGATTTATGTACATATTTGTAATTGTCACTTGCTCGGCGGTGAAGGAAAGCAACGTGAGGAAACCCGCATGTCCAGGAAATTATATTTCTAAAGTCGTGTAACCTAAGAAAGGTCTGGTTTTCCCTCTGGGTTATGGAGGTAGGTCTCGGCAGTCGCTCCATGTCAAAATCTAAATATTTTCCAAATCCTTAGGCTTAGATAGCGGAGCCCGCCAATCCTAATGACCTAGGTAACGGGATAATGTTATAAACAAGAGGAGATGGTAATGCCATTATTTATAATTAAAATACTAATATACAGGATTAATGAATAAAATATTAAGTATAAAGTTACAAGTATTGTTATTTATTACATATATTTTTGGGATCATCTTTCTTAGCCCTTTATTTTGATATCGCACTGGATAAATTTGGGACATATTTATTCAGTCTGCAAAATATTGAGTACATAACCCGCCATATTGTATTTATTATGACGGCATACCCAAAATTTCGTAAGGATTTTAACGATACCTCAGACATGCGATAAGGTTTAGTAGTTATGATGAAATAAACGATAAACATACAGGAACCCTGAAAACATTATTCTCATTTCCATGAGAATTCACCCATTATCAGGAGAAAATCATGCTTCCGCGTTTTTTCACACATACATGTTGTGAAAAAACGCGAAAGCATGATTTTCTTTATTTGTAAAGAAGTTGACATACAATTGTTAAAAGAGATAAATATTTAATCCCATTTAAATTTATTATATAATCCTCTTATTGCACACCGTATACAGAGTGACAATACACGAGTATACTAGTATACATAATTCTTCTGTACGTGTATTTGTCACCTATTTCTTCCAAAAGGGCTGGACCGATTTGTATGAAATTTTGTGTTTTTTTTATACTACACCGGAAGGTATACAAGCATACGCATCTCAAAATGGCAGCGCTTTTCCTTCTGCCGCTCACGATGCGTCACAGTTCTCACTCATCTCAATTTTAAAATATAAATAAATTTTGATTGTAAACGATTTTTTTATATATACTACGTCGGGAGGCATATAAGCATACGGCCCACCTGATGTAAAGCGGGTACCGTATTAACACCTATTAACACTTGCGATATATTAAGTGTCACTCGCGCGAAGCCTCCTCTGCTGCTTATACAGCAACTCCTTGGGAGTTTACTGGTGACCTCACTCACACGCAGGAATACAACAACCCTCTAGGGAGTTGTTATTTGGCTGCGGTTTTCTGTGAGGTAGAGGTACTTCCCCAGACCGGCTGCTTTGTCGCGTCCTACCTCTCTTTACTTTATTTCACGAGCTTGGTGGCGCAGTGGTGAAACGCGCTGTTATGCTATTTTGACACCAACGCTCGTGGTTTCGATTCCCACACAGTACAAACATTTGTGTACATGAACATGTCTGTTTTATCTTGGTCCGGGTATTTTCTATGTATAGTAAGTAAGTATTTATAACAAAAAATGTATTTACGTATATTTATCAGTTGTCTAGTACCCATAGCACAAGATACGCTTACTTTGGGGCTAAATGGCGCTGTGTAATTTGTCCGACAATATTTATTTATACTTATTTTCCGACTATGTATAAAAACAACTTCTTCTTACGCCTTTATAACGTTCACAACTCTATAATTACATTCAGTATTATTAAGCAGTAAGAACAAGCGAACTGAATAATTCGGATTAGGCCAATGCCCCTATTTGTCGCACGCTACCTTGTGAATGTGTGAGTGAGTGCGACAAACACGTGGCTTCGTGGGCTTACTGCTCACATCACACTCCACACACACACACTATTGTTAAACACACACATTGGTGTTATTGCTACGACTTAATTATCCAATATTATGTTTTAATAATCGAATAGTATGATAGATTAAAATTTTTTAGTATTTTTTTTTTCTGATCAATGCATTAGATTGATGTGGGAGAGGGTTGTGATGACTCGAACCTGGGACCTACCAAACTATTTTTTTAGCTTTTAGTACATTATTTTACAACTACATCAACCCTAACTCATCCCACTGCAGGGATAGGGGTCCCTTCAACCGAAGGGGTTTAGAGCATACTCCACCACGCTGTGAACTGCGGTTTGAAGGACGTTAATGTTTTCAAGGTCGAAGGCCACTGACTTAGCTTAAAGACTGCTATCGACAACAGTTTGCGCGTTCACCGCTAAGTCTTTTTATACCACTAAAGTGACAAACAAGCGTACGGCTTATCTGACGGTAAGCAACTACCGTAGCTTATGGACATTTGCAATACCAGGAGGGTCATTCATGCGTTGCCGGCCCTGTAAAGACCTCTTCGCGCCTTTCTTGAAAGACCACATGCTGTAATCACTTGGAAAAACCTCTGCTGGAAATTCATTTCTCAACTTGAGAATTCGTAACCATTGCGGTTCCAGTGTGTGAGGGTGAACTGCCCACCGTCGGCGAGCGGTGCGGTTGTAGAAAGAAGTTATCAACATCATGTCAAAGCCTTTTCCTAACACAACCCGTTGTACAATCAGTAGAATACCTTAAATTTAAGGGTTCAGCTGTATAATAAGTATCCCCGGTGCTATCGCCCACATTACAATGAATGCCATCAATTGACAGCATGTCATTGATATGCAGCAGAAACAGCGTCGGGAACAGTACAGAGCCCTGTGAGGCGCCACCATTCATACCCATAGTATCGGAGCAGCCACCGTCAACCACGCCTTTCTTGCATCTGTTGGATAACAATCTGGCAACCCATTTGCACTAACTATCGGGCAGCCCGTACGATGGTAGCTTCGATAGAAGACCCCGATGGCACACCCGGTCGAACGCCTTCGCCATATCCAGCTGACTGCCAAGAGCCGAGGGAAGCCTCCTAATACAGGCATTTCTATGCTTAAAAGGAGATCTGAACCATATAAAATTAACAAAAACCCTATAGAAATAAAAACATTCGTTATAAAACTTTCCAATAAGTACATAAATTACCTAAATGAAATAACACAAAAGAGGGTCGAGAAAATTCTGCGAAAATCGCTCTTCTGCTAATGAATGGGAATTTGGCCCTTTTTCAAGACATTCTAAAGGTTATTGGCTCGTCTTACCGAGATAATAATATTCTAAGAGAGGTAGACCTCATGGAAACAGTTCGATTAGGGGAAGTACGTCCACTTCAGTACACTACAGCAAATAACAACTCCCCGAACGGTGCTTTTGTTCCGACAAGTGAGTGTTACTAGTAAGTACGAGTATTAATGTCGGATACTAGAAATCTTCCTTCACAACGTGCATGTGAAGAGCTAACAATGTTAAACAAGTGAGTGAAGTGTTTAACGACCAAGTCATGTGGCGCTCGATTCTCTCTGCCTACCTCACAAGGGACTTAACGTGAAGATATACATAGATAGTCTTTTTTTCCTAACGTTATCCAGTTTCCTAATCCATTAGGATTGGCGTGGTCCGTTACCTAAGCCTAAAGATTTGACGAAAATACTGATTTTGACATAGAGCGAATGTCATCAGACATCCACAATCAAGAGAGAAAACCAGACCTTTCTTAAGTCAGGTCACAAGTGTATCAAAATATAATTTATTGAACGTGCACGATGTTTTCCGTCACCGCCGAGCAAGTGATAATTACAAGTGTACGAATTTAGTGGTACATGCCAAGTTTCGAACCGGGGACCAGTTGCTCAATGGGACGGTTCCTTATCCACTGGGCTATCACTGCTCGATAGATACGATAACTAAATAATAATATTAATGATCAAATGCTAGTTGCACAGGTAAAAATATTATTGTACTTAAGCCAAGTACAAATTGATAACCTTTTGAAACGTAACGAAATTATCTACTTAGGATATAGATTTTCGTCGATCAATTATGTTGTCAAGATAATTATTAGCAAGAAATATTAATATTTGTTGCTAATAATTATCTTATGATATTTTTAATCCAATTATGGATCATATAATTTACCGAAAGGATAAAAACTTTTAAATAAACAAGTGTAACCATTGAAATCAACGGTTATTCATTTATCGCTTTATTTTAACCACATAGTGTTAGGGCCAATGGTTGAAATTCTACAATAATTATTATTATAACTTCACGTCAAATCCCCTGCGGCGTAGGCAGCGCCAACCGAGCGTCACATGACTCGATCCTTACAAACCCCACTCGCTACTTTAGCATTCATTGTCCTTCTCATGCTCGCTCGCCAGTTTCTAAGGCTCCTGACATCACCTTCTGATAGAACACGACCAATTTGGTCATGGTAGATAAGTCTAGGCCTTCCTCGGCTCCTATATCCTTTTACTTCGCATTGCATAATATAATAATGTTACGACAATAATCATTCAGGAAAATTTAAGGAAAACATGTAGGAATTTGTTTGTACATGTAGGAACTTTTTTTCTATGATTTTTAAAAATCATTTCATTGTAATCCCTAAAGCTCACACCAAAGTCAACAACTACTGAACAAATAAGAAAATCTTGTTAAACTGTCTTATTTTTGTCTATTTATATAAAGAGTAAAGGACCTGACAGATGATCTCCTTCGAGTAAAATAACGACCAACCAACCAACGAAAATAAATTTGAGAATCATTGTGAATCTGAACCATCCAGGGAGCCACTAACACACACACACACATAATCCTTCAAATCGGTCCACCCATTTAGGAGGAGCTCATTGACGTGACAGACATGTACAAAAAAGATATAATATATATATAGATTGGCGTCTACTTAATTTTATTATTTAATTTACGTTGTATAACTTTTTTGAATCTTTACGACAATTACTCGAGTTCATTACGTGAAAGAATCAAAATCGAATCATAAAACAAAATGAAGACATCGAAAAAATTGTCAGTGAACATTTTTTCCATATATCTTGATAACAAATCATCATATATGAGACCGAATTCAACACAATTTGAATTTTTCAAATTACAAATCTATGTCATAAGAATACAATTTGATCTTCGCAAATTACAAATGTACGTCATAAGAATACAATTTGAATTTCGCAAAATACAAATGTATGTCATAAGAATACAATTTGAATTTCGCAAATTACAAATGTATGTCATAAGAATACAATTTGAATTTCGCAAATTACAAATGTATGTCATAAGAATACAATTTGAATTTTTCAAATCCGTTGTTCGATTCACGATCGGTGACAATCTCTGTATATTTTTTTGAAGTTCAAGTTGGCTAATTATAAAGTTCGGTGAAAGTCAAAGTATCAAGTTTTAGCGACACTATGTAGCTGTGCATAGTTCAAGTGTAATCGTCATCAGTTATATGACACCGGTGCATTGGTGCACTATAAATCATTGTAGATACGCTTCGCAGGATGCCTTGTA
The DNA here is from genome assembly GCA_947507595.1 of Pyralis farinalis. Classification (NCBI taxonomy): domain Eukaryota; kingdom Metazoa; phylum Arthropoda; class Insecta; order Lepidoptera; family Pyralidae; genus Pyralis; species Pyralis farinalis. Next base: position 7,078,474 of record OX382258.1, on the reverse strand, counting down.
AATCTTGTAATTACTAAGCGCCATCGCATACGGATATTTATTCGTCGGTAACGTTGTAGTAGATCCTTTTAGGCAATGTGATGATAAGGAATATCGCCCTCGACTCCAGTACGACGATGAGACGAGGCCGGTGGCGAAGTGATTAACAATGCTACTTGAATACCAAGGTACGATTCCCACACAAGACATGAACATGAATGAAGAAAGTGTGCATGAACATGTCTTTTTTTTTAGTCTGGCTATTTTTAAGAGAGATGGAACGCTTCACAGCTGATCAACTAGGCAAGTATCTCGACCACACGGAAAACCGCAGCCAAATAAGTGGAGGAGTTGCCGTGATCCTGCGAGTGAGTGAATTTTAGCTGCAGGCAGGAAACGCGCGAACAATGCTTCCTATATTCTGAGCATTCATCGCTACGGTAACCACTTTACATCGGGTAAAGTATACATGTATGTCACCCGACGTAGTCCATAAAAAAAAAGTAACTCTTACGAGAGACCGTTTTAACATCTCAGCTAGAGTATACTCATTTGTAGGTAAGAAACGAAAAACATCTACTAATATATAAAGCGAAAGAGTTTGTTTGTTTGAACGCGCTAATCTCTGGAACTAGCAGTAAGATTTGAAAAAATCTTGTAACATTTGATAGCCGAATTCTTGAGGAAGGTATAGGCTATTCAATATCACGATACGACACTTAGAAGGTAAAAAAAAGGAAAATAAAATGAGGATTCACATACCCTATTTTTTTTATCGAACCCGATTTTGATTTAAAAAGAAACATGTATACAAAGAAATGTATACCTAATACCTAATTTTATACTACTAACAGTTACTAATATATTTTATGTTATTATTCAAGATAATGGAGCCAAAGTGCCCTATAATATATTTTATTAGGCACTATCTAGATCACATACATCCTACTAATATTATAAATGTGAATGTCCGTTTGTGTGTTACACTTTCACGCGAAAACTACTGAACCGATCATCATGAAACTTTGTATACATATTCTTAGAGGTATCAGAAGTAAAATAGGATATTTTTTATTAAGAAATATATTTTTTTTTTATCAATGCGAGCGAAGCTCCGGGTAAAAGCTGGTATACAATAATTATATCCTAATACTTTGAACGAATTCTTGTATAAAAATATATACTTAGATATTTCGTTTAAAATAGATCTAACGATTTGGATTCAGTTTTGTATTATATGAGGCTTTGGTACCGATACATGAAAAACGCCTAGCAAAGGGTCACCCAAGTACTTTTATGAGAAAGTGAAATTAATGCTTTGAAAGAAAAATATGTAAAACTTTTATATACATATTTTTAGATGGCCATGTAACAAAGGCACAGAATTGATACTCGTATACTCGTGGGTAGTTGACGATACTTCAATCGTTTTCGAAGAGCTTTGAAATGAGGGGTGCAACGCCTGCTTATGACGTTCGGTTGTCTCTGCCTTCTCATTAAAGGACTTCGCACGAACATGTAGATTGATATTTCCCAGCAAACTTAGTGCGACCCTCTAAAAATCGCCAAAGCAAATAGAGCCAAATAACTTTTAAAACAAACAACGTAATAAAAGGAAGGAAAACATAAGTTATACTATACGTAGGTACAAGATGTAAACATCAGAAAGGGGAATTAGATGGAATCTGCTCATTAGCATCGACAGATCGACGTCGATATTGAAAAAAAAAAACGATCGATCAGCTGATGTCTTTGTATAGACGATAATACTTGAACTGAGACTGAAAGGATAACTTGAATTTTATTTTTAACTAGCTGTGCCCGCGACTTCGTCCGCGCGGAATAGTTTTTTTTTTTATTATTTATTTATATTAATTAATAAAAATAAATAAAATTTCTAAAATAAAGGTAACCTAAGTTACTCCTTATTACATCAGCTATCTGCCAGTGAAAGTCCCGTCAAAATCGGTCCAGCCTTTTCAGAGATTAGCCGGAACAAACAGACAGACGGACAGACAGACAGACAGATAAAAATTGTAAAAATATTTATTTTGGTGTATGTACTTTGTATACATTCATATGCATTTTGTAAAAAGCGGTTATTTTAATATTACAAACAGACACTCCAATTTTATTTATCTGTATAGAAAATAGAAGATTATTATTATATTATTACATATTATGTTAATATATATATATATATATATAATAAAATGCGTAGTTATTTTATGTCACAAAAAATACGTATTCTGTGAAAATAATATAATATAATAAATAAAAATAAAAGTGCAAAGTCCCCCGAAGGGAAGATATTTCCCCCTAACTTTAACAGTTTTTCATATTTTACGCAGGAACCCTAAATATTTACGGGATAAAAAGTACTCTATATTGTGCTCTTAACAGTCGTCTACCTACTAGTGAAAGTCCCGTCAAAATCGGTCCAGCCGTTTCAGAGATTAGCCGGAACAAACAGACAGACAGACAAAAATTGTAAAAATATTCATTTTGGTATATGTACCGTATATATATTCATATGCATTTAGTAAAAAGCGGTTATTTTAATATTACAAACAGACACTCCAATTTTATTTATCTGTATAGATATAGATAATTTTAATTAGTGAGTAACAGTTATACGAATAATAGCAATCCATTTTAGATTAAAAAAAGTTTATACGTTATAAAGTATAAAAGTTATTCGTTTAAAGTGTATTGATTATATAAAGTAGATAGTGCCAATAAATGTGTTCAAAACACATTTTGATTCCACTATATTGTATGTAAAAAAAATAACACCCAGTTATATAATAATAATCATCCTATTATGTGCAGTAATAAGCATCAAGCGTTATATGAATAGAGCTTCTCCATTGTGACTTGTGACTAAGTTAATTATTGGCGACCTTATGGCCCGCCGTATAAAATGAGGACAAGCCACTTAAAATGCGCATCTACTCACTCGTAAACAAATAGATTACACCTCATACTGGTTGTTAAAATGGTACGTACCTACCGATTGGTCGTAAATAATACACGAAAATTTCAATAAACACATTTTTATTTTCCGTAAAATATTATTGCTTAATATTAACCTTAACACCTACGTAATTGGTATCAAAATACTTTGGTATTATAGCATTTTGGTTTCACATCACAAACGTTCCGTCACAGTACGTCCAAATCACGATTTAAATCACGAGAGAGGTCGGCGGCTCACAGCGACCTTAGCGCTGGCGGTTCTGTCCTCGATCCAGTCGGGACCGTGGTCACGTCCACTGAAGGGCCGGAGACGAACTGCCGGCCGCGGCGAGCTTCATATCTTCATCCCAGTCGATCACGTATGTAGATCAAGGTTCCTCGTCTTCGGAAAGTGAAGGTAGAGCAAGTTGCCGACGCATTCTCTCCCGACGCTGTGGTGACAGTGACTTCTGGCGCCTCAATCCTTCTCCGTGCAGGATGTAGGACTTCGGCTCGGGTTCATATGCCTCAACTTCGGAGTCGTCTTCTACCAGCGCCGGCAGAGCGGCGCAGCGCAGCTTCTGCCGCCGCGGGCAGTCCATACTGATGCACTCTTCGCGGCCACGAGACTTGGAAATCGCCGGGTACACATCGGCGTACAACGCGGCGACGTTTTCTAGTTTCACAACCATTGTTATAAGGTTATATTTTCACAGTTTTCCTTGAGAACGTGCGTTGAGTACGAGCGCTCTGCGTGGAGTGCGGGGCGGCGGCGCTTCACTCGTATTTATAGGGTCGCGACGTGTTGTAAATTGGTTTATGTGTGCAGTTCGTCTGGCGTCACGACGTAGGGTTGTGGCATCGACTCGCGAACCTGCGCTTTCCCAGCACGGCGGCGTTAATTACATACTTGTATAGCGACAGTTTATAGTCGAGTAAGGTGTCATTGTTTGGTCTTCGCGTCCCACTTGCCCGTGCCATGTGACACTGGCATTAGTCGTAATTATTACTTCGACGTCAAATTGTCTCGCGTCCAATTTATTCTATTACGTTCTAGTTGCCAAGCTGCCAATGATATCCTCGTTTGTGCATTCGTCACAGCCTTCACCGTCTATCACGTACTACCTCCGTGACTTTTCCTATTGTTTTCTAGGACCAAAGGTAATCCGATAGACAGTTTCTGTTACAACCAGTTTTGTGTGAATGTGATGTTGGAACCTGTAGACTTTATACTATTTATGAATGAACAAGAATTAACCAAATACTTGTACGTAGGTATAATAAATACATACGGGCGCAGCTTACCGCTAATCTGTTAAATTGTGGACATAATACAGAACGGATATTTTAATGATAAGCAATTCCAATGAATTACCAGTATTTACTACCGCCTTTAATACAAATATTATTGAATTGCACAAAGGAGGAAAACAGTTACTTATATTCAGTTCTGCAAATAACAATTCCTTGCAGCGGAGGGTTGTTGTTTTCCTAGGTAAAACCGCTAGAATGCTCCTTAGGAGGTTATGTATATAGCAATGAGTACGACAACGCTACTATATTATACAACATATACTAACTCCCTATTCACACTATTTAAAGTTGGCAACACATGAGTGACACATCTGGTGTAGCAAATGTCCATAGACTACGGTAACTGCTTACTATCAAGCAGGTCGTACGCTTGTTTGTCACTGTAGTGCTGTAAAAAAAATCACTATTGCCTGCATTCACTACTCTCTCCGCACACGAACGGTGTCCGTTCCAACCCTGCTAAAAGTGCATCCAAAATATACAATCTCATTCACCTGTAAAACAATATCACCAACCGTAATCCTTACATTGGTTCTGGTTTCTTCTCTTGCAAATACCATTATCTTTATTTTCTTCGCATTCATTAGGAAGCCCTTCTCCATACATAGTTATTCGTTATCGTGATCAGTGTTTACAGACCATAATCCTTGTAGTAGAGGATCTGAATAAGGAACGACCTTTGCATATCTGTTTAATGGATGAAAAATATTTTATATGAAATTTAATATTTTTTTTTATATACTTCGTCGGGAGGCATTCAAGCATACGGCCGACCTGATGTAAAGCAGGTACCATAGCCTATTAACGCTTGCGATATATTAAGTATCACTCGCACGATGCCTCCTCTGCTACTTACACAGCTACTCCTTGGGAGCTTACTGGTGACCTCACTCACACGCAGGAACACAACAACCCTCTAAGGAGTTGTTATTTGGCTGCGGTTTTCTGTGAGGTGGAGGTACTTGTCCAGACGGGCTGCTTTGATGCGCTCTACCTCTCTTGAAAACACCCAGACTAAGAGAAACAGACATGTTCATGCACACAAGTTGAAAAACGCAACACATAACACTCTAAAGAAAAACGGAACGGAAAATAGAATCACTTCGTTGTCCGTCCGTCTATCTGTCAGTCAGTCAAGACTCTTTTTCTCAGGGTCAGGTGGAGCTATCAAGCTGAAATTAATATCAAATACTCAGGTCTGCAATCCCTTTGAGCAGTGAAAAAATCATACTTCTTAATCAATGCAATCATAAGCTGCGGCTGTTTATGACTCGTTTATAAATAAATAAATAAATATTGTCGCACAAATTACACAGCGCCACCTAGCCCCAAAGTAAGCGAAGCTTGTGTTATGACATGACCCATACCCTTGCTTTTTAAGAAATTTTCCTGGGCCCACTAGAAATTGATCTAACCAAACACACAGGTTAAGGCAACGACAACCGCAGCCTGTATATGGATGGGTTTTCTATCTCGAGCTTATCTGTGTTCGGAGGGCACATTAAGCCGTCGGTCCCGGCTAGTCGATAGATGCCAGTTGTTAAGCTAAGTCAGTGACCGTCAGGCGGCTCGAGAACACCATCCTTCGCACATCCGCAGTTAAGCGGTATGATGGAGTGAACGTGGTGTCGTGAACGTCGTGTGATAGAGTGATGGACAACAAATGAAGTATGCTCTAAACTTCTTCGGTTGAAAGGAGGCCCGTATCCCTGCAGTGGGATGAGTTAGGGTTAGTGTAACAGCACTCGGAACTGTTTTTAGTTTGGTATAAAAGTCTCCTTAAGACAACTAAACTGCATTTGTTGAAATTATTGGAGTAAAATTTACTGTCCCTAAACTAAAGAGTTGGTCTCATTATTCGACTGCTGCAATTAACATTGTCGGAACTGCATTTTGACGACTTTTATTTTAATGCAATACAAGTCTTAAAATATCAATATCTACGAAAAGTTCCTACTTTTTTCAGTATGAAAAATAGATATGGAGTCTAGTTTAAGATATGAAACTTTGCGAGCGCATAGATATTGATATTTTAAGACTTGTAGTTGTAGATTTAAAATAAAAATCGACAAAATGCAGTTCCGACAATGTTAATTGCTGCAGTCGTATTATGATATAAGATGTATTTTTTAAACAGCCCTACATCATGAACGCTTGCCATTTATTAAGTATCGCTTTCGCGATGCCACTTCTGCTTCTAACACAGGAATCCGAACGTTATCCCGCTTACTAAACCATTAGAATTGGCGGGGCCCGCTACCTAAGCTTAAGGATTTTTACTTGGAGTTTGTACATGTCAGTGGCATGAAGTCATCACAATCAAGAGGGAAAACCAGATCTTTCTTAGGCTGGGTCGGACGTCTTTCGAAATATAATTTACCACGTGCGAGTATCCTCACGCTGTTTTCATTCGCTGCCGAGTAAGTGATAATTACAAATATGCATGTCCACGGCAGGATTCGAACAGGGGACCAGTTGGTCAATTGGCCGGTTCTTTATCCACTGGGCTGTTACTGATATCCTTAGGAGCAACTTATGTAGTTTAAATACACTACCACAACAACCCTTAATCATCCCACTGCAGGGATACGGGTTTCCCTTCAACTTAAGGAGTTAAGAGCATACTTCGGCATGCTGGTCAACTGTGAATTGGCGGAAGCCAATATTCATGCCAGCCAAAGGCCACTAACTAAGCTTAATGAATTTCATCCTTCGATAACAGCCGCAATCTACGGCTTAACGTGCCCCCCGACACAGAGAAAAGGTCGATATGCTACACCCATCCATAGACAGGCTGCTCGTTGCTTAACCTGCGCGTTCGATAGAGTGACACGATGACACCATCGAACTCCTCGTGTAGTTTGTATACCTGCCAAGAGTACCATATGGTATACGTAGCTTGTATGGATAGCCATAGACGGAAGATGCAAAGAAAATGTTCATATTTTCATTGTAAATATTTACAGAATTGAAAATAAACCTGATGCTATAAGTTTTTATATCGCCAAGTGGCATTGAAACGTAGGAACTGCTTGATAATACGGTAACTAATTTAGTTACCGTAGCTTATGTATATTAGCTACACCAGCGTCACTGACGTGATGTCAACTTTGTAAAATCTACACTTACAACAACATCGGAAGGCATACAAGCACACGGCTCGCCTGGTATAAAGCGGCTATAGTAAGCCTTTGAACGCTTGTAAGAAATTAAGTTTCACTCTCGGGAAGCCACCTCAGCACACAGCAACTACTTGGGAGCTTGCAGGTGACCTCACTCACACGCAGGAACACATTAGCCCTCCAGGGAGTTGTTATTTGGTTGCGGTTATGTGTGAGGTGGAGATGCTACCCGAGACGGGCCGCGTAGATGCTCCCTACCTGTCTTCAATATACCCAGACCAAAACAGACACATCCTGTGTGGGAATCGAGCCCACGAGCATTGGTGTCAAAGTAGCATTACTAACGAGTGCAACACCGAGCTCGTCAAAGTTAGTTCATGTCTTAGTTTCTTTATCAAGTAATCGTAAAAGTCTTGTACCACTGTGTCTACAAAAAAAACGAAGTCGAGCGAAATCTTAACAGTCTTTCCGGCTAAGGGCAAACCCTTGATTACATTTAGACGAGCTAGGTGGCGTAGTTGTTGGTGACGCTACTTTGACACCAACGCTCATGGGTCCGATCCCCACACACGACAAATATTCCTATGCATGGACATTGAACATGGCTGTTTGTCTCGGGTTGGGTGTTTTAGAGGTTGGTGAGTGATGAGGTCGACGTTGTACAAAAAAAGGAAAATGACAAAGATATGTTTTTCTACTAGCTTCTTTCTTCCTTTGTGAGTCGTCGTTTTTTATAATAAATTCGTAAATAACCAAATCGTACTCTATCTGATATGCTATTCGCATATCAGATAGAGTACGATTTGGTTATTTACGAATTTATCAGATTTGGTTAGGGTTCGATGAAAAGAGACGTATTCTTAAACCTTGAATGTAAACCGAACGATATTTCTGGAGAAATAAAATTGAGAACATATCGACCGACCTTCTCCAAAGGTTAAATCAATATCTATAAAAATGTCGTGTCGCGGGGTTTGTATTCGCACTCCTCCAAAACGGCTCGACCGATTTATGATTTTTTTTATGTATAATTTGGTCGATACGAGAATAGGTCGTGAAGTATATTTATATGAACTAAGTATTTAACTTTAGTATGTTTATTAATTGTGCTGCGCCACCTACCTGTTTTGTTCTTTTATTTTTTCCTCTACCCTAAGGTTGTCTGGAAGAGATCGCTATGCGATAAGACCGCCTTTTGTACTTTAATTTTAAGTAGTCATTTTAATATGTATACTGTCTTATGTGGTGCAATCAAGAGTATTGTATTGTATATGTCTAATATTAAAAGAAAATAGAAAAAAAAGAAATAATTTATATGGCAGAACAACGTTTGGCAAGTCAGTTAGTAATACAGAAATCCAAGGTCCTAGCGCTATAAGGCTTTTTAAGGAAATAGCGAAAAGGTTAGTCGACATCACAGGAGACCGAAGAGCTGGCAGCTACCTCGGACAAAGAATTAGTCTAGCTATTCAAAGGGGGAACGCTGCCAGCATCTTCGGAACCTTGCCTAAAGGGACTCCTTTTAATAAAATATTTTAGTTATTATATTATACTAGCTGCTGCCCGCGGCTCCGCCCGCGTGGAGTCACATAACGTAGCCTATGTGTTAATCCAGATCATAATCTATCTACGTGCCAAATTTCATTCAAATCCGTTCAGCCGTTTAAGCGTGAAAGAGCAACAAACATCCATACATACAAACTTTCGCATTTATAATATTAGTAGGATATATATTTTTAAGGTTTTTAGTCTTAGGTTCATTGTTCTATCTTATTGTATCTTATTCAATTATAACAATACAGAAATATCTATTGAGTTGGCTTAAACTTGGATCCATAATTTATGGACGAAAGACCGATGACGATTTCTGAGATTTATATAAATTACATCTCCTTTATGAATCCCACAATACACATGTCTGCAAACGTACTACATGAAAAGAGCTGTGAATGTTAAAGTGACTAAAAAGCAAGTGAGCTACGTTGGCCTACCTGCAAGGGACGGCGAGCACAAGTAGATAGTGAGCCCCTAACAGTGAAAAGCGCATAGAACCAATGATAGCTCAGTGGATAAGGAATCGGCATATTGACCAATAGGTTCCCGGTTCAAATCTTGACTTGTATTTCTACATACTTGTTTTCGGATTTATGTACATATTTGCTCGATGGTGATGGAGAATATCGTAAGGAAACCCGCACGTCCAAGAAATTCTATTTCCAAAGACTTGCAATCTTACCCAAGAAAGGTCTGGTTTTCCCTTTGGATTGTGATTTGATAGCATCGCTCCATGTAAAAATAGTCGTCAAATCTTTGGGGTTCAGTAGCGGACCCCGCCAATCCTAATGGCTAGGAAACGGGTAATGCTAAGAAGAAGGTGAGCCCCTAACGCTTCAAAAGACTCCGGTAGCGGAAGTTCCCGGTGATAATAACACAAAAGCACGGATGTGGAACGGAAAACGCAATATGAAAGTGACTGATTGCCATTATTATGGCGCCGATCAGCTCCGGAGCCCTTGAAACTGCGCAGCATTAAGCCAGTAATACGTTACTTCCATAATCTTCCCGACATCAGATATATTTCGTGTTGTATACATAAAATTAATGTAACATTCATTACGTTAGCGTTGTAGGTACCTTATGAGAAATAAATATATTATATTATAGTAGCTTTTGCCCACTGCTTTGCCCGCATGAAGATCCTCTTTTAAAGATTTGAATGTGAAGAGTCTTAATCATGATAATAAGTATCAAAATGCCTTCTCCAAAGCCCATACTAAATCTTTACCGAATTTCAATGTTTTTGTGTCTGAATTATCAGTAATTTAGTCGTAATAAACAAATCAACAGGCACAGATAGTTACTTTCGCGTAACTGTTAATAGACTTATTTTGGTATAATTAAGAGTATTTATTTAATCTTTGTGATAACCTGCGAGTGAATTTATTTTTTTAATATAATGTTTCAGTCATTCCCTCAGCTTGATCCATTTCAGTACCTAGAAGCCAGTTAAGCGCACGTAATAATATAAATAGCATTTGTTGGCTTCACGACCTTCGGTTCGCGTCAATGCATCTCAATAGGTGCATCTGCATCGAACCTTGTTCAAAGTTTATCATTTACATTAATTACAGACCGCTGATAGTTCTTTCTAGAAAGGCTGAAGTATTTTTTTATATATTAGTCTAGTTACATATCTCTGTTAGGTACCTTTCAAAAGTACCCACGGCATATCTAGAGATTCGAGTTTTCGTCAGTTGGTACTTTGGGTAGGTACTTCTTTTTTCCTAAACCATCAACTAGATAGATAGAATATGCTTTATTTACATAATAATGGTTACAGGAAATTTCTTAAAAATTGTAAAACATGAATACTTATTATGCAACAAGGCGGCCTTATTGCTAAAAGCAATCTTTTCAAGGCAACCTTAAGGTAACGAAACGGCGTACAACCAGTTGAGCATAGTAGTTGTGCCGTGGGTCCGGAACGTCTCTCTTGATGGGTATGATACAGTATTTGTCTGGGTACTCTATATGTGTAGGGATGCCAGGTACTTATTTAACTCTTTTAGAGGTTCAGTTAAAAAAGAAAAGTTATGTTAAAGAAGCGAGTGAGGTATGTAAGGATCGAGTCACGTGGCGCTCGGATCTCTCTGCCTACCCCGTAAGGTTTTTGGCGTGAAGTTATAGACGAGCTCGGTCGCGCAGTGGTGAAACGCGTTGTAACGCTACTTTGACACCAACGCTCGTGGGTTCGATTCCCACACAGTACAAACATTTGTGTGCATGAACATGTCTGTTTGTATTGGTCTGGGTATTTTCTATGTATAATAAGTATGTATTTACAAAAAAAAAAAAAAAATTTACGTATGTTTATCAGTTGTCTAGTACCCATAACACAAGCTTCGCTTACTTTGGGGCTAGATGGCGCTGTGTAATTTGTCCGACAATATTTATTTATTTATTATAGATAGATAGATAGATAGAGGTTCAGTCTTATATTTTCGTATTAGATGATTAATTCTTGGTATTAGATCTCACAAAACGATCGCGGTGTACGAACTCGGAAAGCGGTCGAGTAGTTAGAAATGTCTTTAACATTGAGTTTCGTGGGTTCGATTGCCACACACGACAAACATTTGCATCCGTGAACATTAATATTTGTCTTGATCTGGGTGCTTTTAATAGAGGTATGACTCATCAAAGCAGTCCGATTGGGGTAGTACCGGCTTCACACTGAAAGCAACCAAGAAACAATTCCATGGAGAAATGTTATGTTCTTTCGAGTGAGTGACCTCGAAATTTGTTATTATGTTAGCAAAGGTCGCAACGTACGGAAACGAAATGGTCACCCACCACACATTGGCAAACGACGATTTTGACGAGCTCGGTGGCTCAGTCGTGAATGACGCGACTTTGACATCAACGCTTGTGAGTTCGATTCCCACACAAGACAAACATTTAAGTGCATGAACAAGTCTGTTTTTCTTGGTCTGGATATTTCAAGAGAGGTAGGACGCTTCAAAGCAGCCCGTCTGGGGAGGTGCCTCCACCTCAGCACAGAAAACCGCAGCCAAATAACAACTCCCTAGAGGGTTGCTGTGTTCCTGCGTGTGAGTGAGGTCACCAGTAAGCTCCCAAGGAGTTGCTGAGTAAGCAGCAGAGGAGGCATCGCGCGAGTGATACTTAATATATCGCAAGTGTTAATAAACTGCGTTACCCGCTTTACATCAGCTGGGCAGTATGCTTGTATGCCTCCCGACGTAATATAAAAAAGTAATTAAAAAAAAACGAATATTTCAGCGAACTCTTGATCGTCTCCATAGTACGAGATGTCGAAGATCACGCGAAATGGAGAGGTATAATTCAGAAATCGGATCACGGGGTAAAAAGCGAAAGCGTTTGACATGAGCGGGATGACCGCTCAAATCGATGATGTTGATGATGATTTCAGGGAACTCTCGGTGAATCTCTGCTCCAAACTTTTCCCTGGATACCATGGGGTTCAAAAGAATGTTCACAAAGAAAGATTAAACGAGAGATGGTAATATGATGAGACGAAAAACTAAGTTGACTGATTGCCATCTTGTTTACTGTTTGTGGTGATAACCTCTAATGTGTCGGACACTGGTGACGCAGACCTCTTGAATAGTAATGTGACTTACGTGTTCAGACCAGACACAAAACATGCTGCAGAACACAGACATTACACGCGGCTAACTCCAATTATATATAGATAACGAACGAGACAAAAGATGGCACAACTCTGAATGAACAATGTACACGAAGACAAACAGGCGTAAACACGGTGTGCAATTTGTGACAGCTCGAAACAATACCTCAGTCGCTTGTATAGATGGAAATGAAACTTGTGTAGGTTTCAAATAGGTTACAACGTAGAGCGTGCGGAAAGTTTTGCCTAACTTATACAAAAACAACTAGTTGAGAGCATCGTAATCTATTTATTGTTTTTCTAAATATTCCCTATCTGTACCCACCTCCACGCCAACCCTTAATCATACCGCTGCTGGGATACAGACCTCAACCGAAGGGGTTCGGGTTGTCCACCGCGCCGATAAATTTTACTAGAGCGTAGTTTTAAAGCCACCCGAATGCCTCTAACTTAAGCTTAATACTAAATTTTAAACCCTAAGGAAACAATTTATTTATTTATTACATACATGTATTTACAGTCGATTTACATAGAACGCGCTCTTTTTGGCTAGTTCGCGGAATAACATTTATTTATTTATATAATATATCATAAGTAATCCTATCCGCAGATTGAAAACACTTATCGGCTTATTAGTTAAAATATTCGCCAACTCAGTAGTCTGGAATCGCTGAGATATTTGTGCCTTCATGCGCACTCAAGTTGTTTATAGGTTTGTGATGTATGCCGATCTGCAGAATTCTATTGAATACGAGTACTTACAAAGATATTTATTAAAGAATCGATAATATCCCTCATTATGTCTGAGATTGCGGCATCTATAATCATAGTTTGAGGAAGTACTAACCACGGCTACAGTACAGGAAACTTGTATGGGACTCAGTTTTCCTCAAAGTTTATCTTGTATACCTATAGAATTCTATGAATCAGCCATACCATAAAGAAAACATAAAGGTTCGCGTGTGCGGCCTTGACTTCAAAATCTATTCAAGAAAGACGCTCAACAAGTCAATAATATATATAATGCGCTGTCCTCATTTTGTTTATTTTGATGTCTATTAACTATTGTTTATGGTGAGTAAATATAGTTTATGGTATTTGTCAGAGCTGCCCGTTAAATAGGCACAACGTATTTTAGTTCGCCATTCGTCGTTTACAGCAACTCATATAAGTTTAATTTGTATGTTCCCGTTTTTTAAACACATTCAAAAGATTGCTGGTTCAAGTTGTTTTTCTTTTTCTCTTCTCATTCGAAGTGACAATATTATAAACGGCAGTGAATGGACTTCGTATTTTCGTAACTTCTTTGTTCACCAATTAACACGAACCCATTTCTATTTTGGTACTAGCTCGTGACGAATCCAACGGTAACAGAGTTTCTGCCAGAACTTTTCTTTTTATTATATTCGGGAGACATACAAGCATTACCTGATGTAAAGCTGTTGCCGTAGCCTATGAGCGCGTGCAATACATCAAGTATTGCGACCGCGATACACTCTCTGCTGCTGCTGTTGTGTGAGTGAGTTCCACCATTAAGCTCCAATAGCTATTTTATAATTTTTAGATTTCTTGTTCGCCTTCAAAATACTTTTGAGACGAAAGCACCTCTTCGCTGTACCATGTGGGTTGAGGAGGGACTTGAACCTGTTTCCCTGAATGACAACATTCGTGAAGGTCGGCCTTCAATTGCGACCGCAGAGGAAAACGTGATTACTCTTAAGAGGTTAATTAAAGAAAACTTATGCATCACATTCAGGGTTAAATAAATAATATAAATAAATATTGTCGGACAAATTACACAGCGCCATCTAGTCCCAAAGTAAGCGAAGCTTGTGTTATGGGTACTAGACAACTGATAAACATATGCAATTTTTTTTTTTTTTTGTAAATACATACTTATCATACATATAAAATACCTAGACCAAGACAAACAGACATGTTCATGCACGAAATGTTTGTACTGTGTGGGAATCGAACCCACGAGCGCTGGTGTCAAAGTAGTGTAACAACGCGTTTCACCACTGCGCCACCGAGCTCGTCTGGTCAAGGTAACTTGAGGACATTTGAGAATTAGTATAAGTTAAGTTCAATAACTTTTACATGAACATAGATAAGTTTTGACCAGCTCGCTGGCGCAGTGGTGAAACGCGTTGTTACGTTTCTCTGACACCGACGCTTGTGGGTTCGATTCTCACACAGGACAAACATTTATGTGCATGACCATGTCTGTTTGTCTTGGTCTGGGCGTTTTTAAGAGAGGTAGGAGGCATCAAAGCAGCCTGTCTGGGGAAGTGCCTCCACAGCGACACTTACGCCACCGTTCCCGCCTGCGAGAGAAATGGACGGGGATAATGATCGCTTGATTTGTAACGAAGCTCAGTAAAGGCCATGTTTAACATTTTTATCTCGTCTCGTTAAACGCACTTTAGTTCATTATAATAAACTCTCCATCAAAGCAGCTCGTCTGAGGAAGTAACTCCACCTCACAGAAAACCGTAGCCAAATAACAACTCCCTAAAGGTTGTCGTGTTCCTGCGTGTGAGTGAGATCACCAATAAGCTCCTAAGGAGTTGTTGTATTAGCAGCAGAGGTGGCATCGCGCGAGTGATACTTAATGTATTGCAAGCGTTTATAAGCTACGGTAACCGCTCTACATCAGGTGGCCTGTATGCTTTCATACCCCGAACTAATTCTCCTTTTAACATTCCTTTACTTGAAAGTCGGGTTGGGGATCTAGGTTTCCTTTGTGACCAGCGGCGCCGACTTTGAAATTCTAGCGTTCCCTGTACCCCCCTAACCTCAAAATACGCGAAAAAATAATTAAGAAATTAACATATTATGTAATGCCCTAAAAAGTTAGTATCCACTAAAAAAAGTAAGAATGAGCTATCTATCTATAACTTCACGCCAAATAAGCTTACTGGAGATCTCACTCACACGCAGGAACACAATAACGCTCTGGGGAGTTGTTATTTGGTGAGGTGGAGGTACTTCCCCAGACGGGCTGCTTTGATGCGTCCACCCCTCTTAAAATAGTTTCACCGGCTTCTTATCAAACATTTTAATTAGATTGATAAGAAGTTCTTACTTAAACAAAAATAAAGATATTAGCAGATCATATCGCAAATTAATTACGTTGCCAACAATATATAATTTTTCGTTATATTAATATATATAAATAAATATAATCCTCCTGTATTTATGTACGTATCGTTTATCTGTTTTGACTACAAACATGGAGACAGTTATCTGCAAACAAACAACACTAACGAACGAATTAATTATTACTTATTGTATACAATATAAACTATTATTATGAACTATAATAATAATACTTAAATAAATTTATGAGGTGTAAGCGACTCGATCGTGCATCAAAAGAGCTATGAATGTGAAAGAAGCGAGTGAAGTGTGTAAGGACTGCGTCTTATGGCGCTCGGTTCTCTCTGCAGACCCCGCAAGGAACCTGGCGTGAATATATATATACAAGCCACTCGATGTCACCTGTCAAAGAGCCAATGTAAACCTCACCTGCACATGGTTGCAAATACTGCTTACAGACGAGGCTCTGGCGAAAGAGACGAAGTTAGCCCGACTGGGTAAGTACCTCCACCTCACAGAAGACGGCAGCCAAATAACCAATTCCTGGAGGGTTGTTGTGTTCTTACGAGTGAGTGAGTTAACCAGAAGATGAGGAGTTGCTGCGTGGTGGGTGTCAACGCGCTAGCGACATTCTTTTTGTTGCTAGCGTTCATAGGCTACGGTAACCGCTGTACATCGGCGGACGGTATGCTTGTTTACTATCCGTTGTAGTTTTTTTATACAACGTCAAGGCATGCAAGCATCGATCTGATATAAAGCGGTTACCACAGCCTGTGAATGCTTACACACGATGTCACTTCTGTTGCTCATATGTCACTGCCTCTTCAGCTCGCTAACATCGAGAATTTTATCGGCAATATTGCTTCTTCCTAAAATATATATATTCATTTCTTATCATAATTATACACGACATCACCCGTGCGAAGCCGAGACCTTTACCAGGCTTCGCACGGGTCATGTCGCGTCGTAAGCCAATCACTACCAAACTTCACAGGATCACCCTCTGAAGGTTTCCTGAAATTTTCATCATCAAATCGATACAGTCGTTTTCTGGTCCACAGAGGAAAAACTAACAACAAACAAATACACACATTGACTTTTGTTTATACGCTAGCTACCCGCGTCGACTTCGGGCACTCGCTGGGCTAACCTGAAGATTCCCTGAAAATTATTTTTCCAAATTATTCTCTTCATAGTTCTTCTCTCCGTTTAAAGTAAATTTATTTAAAACGGCGATTTAAATTATTTTTTCCTAATATTTGCATTGTAAATGCAATAATGGAATATTTCTATATATATGCTTTTAAATAAATAAATAAATATTGTCGGACAAATTACACAGCGCCATCCAGCCCCAAAGTAAGCGAAGCTTGTGTTATGGGTACTAGACAACAGATAAACATACGTAAATACATTTTTTTTTTGTAAATACATACTTATTATACATAGAAAATACCCAGACCAAGACAAACAGACATGTTCATGCACACAAATGTTTGTACTGTGTGGGAATCGAACCCACGAGCGTTGGTGTCAAAGTAGTGTAACAACGCGTTTCACCACTGCGCCACCGAGCTCGTCAAATTTGTTTTGTATTTGTAATAGGCAGAATTCAGCGCGGTGTATTTTACGTACTCTATCATTCTGTGTTTCACAAAACAAAAGAGTTTGAATATATCTTGCGGGGTGTGCAGAGTGAAGCGATCGCCTCATGTCCTGCTTCTTACACATCTCACTAGCTTCTTTAACATATCTATCTATGTATGTAAATGAAAACCAATGTATGTATGTTTGTCCTCTATGGACTCAAAAACGGCTGGGCAGATTTTGATGAAATTTTCAGTGAATCTTCAGGTTAGCCCAGCAGGTGATCCTGTGAAGTTTGGTAACGATTGGATCACGAGTAGCTAGTAAATTTATAAAAGTATGTATACTTACCTTTATACATTATACAATTTTAATATTTTTACCAGAGGGGGGGCTTTGTACAAAAGTCGTCTGCATGGGTACCTCTGTCTCACCTATTTCTACTGCCAGTCAGCTATATTTATATAGCCGTGTTCCGGTTTGTAGGGTGAGATATGGCAGAGAAATTACTGGGTACTGTGACGATACATCCTTAGATCACAAGTTTGGCGGCGCGCGAGTAACATCCCTGTGGTGTTGCGAGCATCAATAGGCTGCGGTGGCGCTGTGGCCCTCATGCTTGATCTTTTGATTGAATCTAGTTGCATAAAAAAATATAATATTTGTTCGATATCTTACACACCAGAATTTCTAGGTAGTTGGCACTCTTGTTACAAAGTACACACAAAACATCATAGCATGTGACTAGATTAGATAATTCAAGTGAATGTTAAATCATAGATAAGGCCAACCTAAAACAGATAGCTGGTCTAATAAAAATGCATTTTAGCAATTTTACGAGCATCCTGTCTGTAACGGTTACAGACTAGATATCAAAAATTGTCCATTGTTACAAAGTTCGAAAACCTGGTTAATGCGTGTTCAATCGCAGCTCCGTACATTTTCAGAATGACCGTTTCCGTTCGAGTTACGGTCGACCGACCACAAACCATGAAGGAAATAATCTATGGAGCACCGGTGAGACCGACTTTACGTGAACGCACAGCTCTTATTGGCTAGTTCGCGGATCAACACTGCGGCGCTAGTTAATTGGCTTCACGAATAAAATATTCTCCTATTGGTCAGTAGTCTCGAATTGCTTTGATTTTTATGCGTTAAAACACAACGTTTTTGTGAGAGCGGAGTGTCTTCGTGTGTAGTCAAGTGGTTTTTTTATTTGTTAAGCCCCGTAGCGGTGAATTGACTTACTACGTAAAATTGATCTCATAGTTTCTCCATAGTTCCTTAATGACTAAACAATATACCGATATTTTTTTAAAACTTTCTTGATTAAAGTCACGGTAAAGTTTTATCTTCGAGTCGCTCCGCCGACTGCGCCCCTTTCCCTTTTTTCCCCCGTTCACTTTTTTTTAGCATAATCTGTGTGTTTGTTGCGAATGGCTACAGACGTCGGTAACTAGGTCAGGCGAGCCGTTTGTATATACATATAAGCAGTCTAGGAGTTGGTATATTAGCAGCGAGTATGAACATTACTGCTTGTATTGTATATCAGAATCACCCAACGTTCTACAAAAAAATCAGATGACTTAAGCCAATCACAATGACTTGCAAAATTTACTTATTTTCATATCATCTTGTTTTGTGATGATGCTGACGTGCCGAGACGATTATATGAAGGCTTGCAATTCAAGGACTTTCATACATACAGTGCCCAACAAGCGTGATGGTATGCAGTTTTTAGAGATTTGTACTCAAAGTGTAAACGGAAGCCTTACAAGATCATTCGTGCATTTATCGGTCTGTCTGTCAAAGACACTCGTCTTTCTTAAATAGTTTAGGACCATAGTTTTGTCAATATTCAAATTTGTATAATTTGAAAATTGACATAGACACATAATATAAAAATAAGTACTATGTAAAATATCAACAGTGTGAAGGATATCGTGATGATAGCTTGGAATATGCATATATTGTATATAAATTTACTTTAAGATTAATCTAAGTGGCGCCCTCATTTTGTTTTTATTAACAACGCTGAAGTTAAGACCAATTCCAAACAAACGCTCAATACTGGCACTGGAGAACCTTTTACCATATTTATGTTTTTTGAGATATATTTTGTATTTATTATTTATGTCTTTACAGTAACATTGATTTATCTTAGAACTAAACACAAAACCTAGAGTACAAAAGTGCCTTTTGTATTTTAGTTTTTGTGTTCAGTTCGCTCGAACCAAGCTAAATTATCTGTCTGTAGCATATCCCGTTTGCTAAAATTATAGTCAAAAAGGAAAATGCGTCGAGCATCAAGTGCCAAAATAATTAAGAATTCAACGAAAATCAGCTGAAATGTCTCGTAAAAGGCGTATATTTAAACGAACATTGTTATAAAGACAATGGAGAGGTCAACGCATCGTTACCGGCAGCAACGAAATATCCAACCTTACATCTATCTTAGCGGCGGAGACGCAATTTCCAAAATATAAGAGACCTTTACACTAAATCATCTGCTAAAAAAAACAAGATTTACGATGACCGTTCGTCCCGCTGTTGTGAAATGGCCACGTCAATCAAGCGTCGCCGATTTACTCGGAAAATCGTCTTTTCAAGGAAAACACCATTTTCTTGGCGGCTTGCGTTGTCTTGGCTTAAATCCAAGTTATATATGTACTTACCTGCAACACTTGCTTGTATGCGTGGGTATTTTAATATAATTATATTAAAATTTAACATAAATGTAAAGTTTTTTGTTATAATAATAATGTTTATGCAAAACTGTAAATCTTTCAAAAAACCCCCTTTTCTGCTATTATTCATATAATATTTTACTTTCTATTACTGTGGAGAGTGGGGATTTTGGTGGCCTGCAACAATACGTTACTTTCGATACCTACTTATGGCACCAGATTCTGACAAATACTTAACTTTTATTTTAATTAAATTCTATGCTCATGTACTTTATGAAAATAAACATTATTTATTTTATTTGTTAAGTCTCTCTGAAATCATAACTTGGTACGCGGTCATCTGAAAAGTGTACACGTAGATCCTACACGTAGAGATGCTTTCGCAAAGATTAATATAATATAGTATTATACATCGATGAGTATTAAGTATCTTGAATCACGGGTATATTTATCTCAGTCATTTGATAGAATTGTGAGGGGGCATCCAACGCGTAGAGACAATACATGGGGCACACTAAAAGTTTTGCACTTTTTTTTTTTTTTTAATACATATGGCAATAGTGTTGCTACTTTATGCCAGTGTCAAAGTATTCAGTTTTAGAACCATTTGAAAATCTTAATTCTATGTTCCAGCTTCAGGAACTGTGCTGAAAAAATACTTGGGAAGGGTACGTATACCCAATCAACCCAATTTAAATACCACCCGTAAAACGATAGTGATTTTTACAAGGTTTTCTTGAAGAACTTATTCACGTCTTCCAAAAAGTGCATAAACGTGTTATATTTGAGTTTTTTCCTTACTGTATAAATTCACTAGCACTAATGGTACAAAATACTATCAAAATTGTCACACAAAACAAATTTTATACTGAATTGTAAAAATTTCAAGTAAAACAACAATGTCACTCGTCAAAAGCGCGGGAAGAAGTCCAAAAGTTTTGCACTTCTAGCTAATCGGAACTATTTGAATTTCGAATGTTATATTTTTTGAAACGTTGCAACTTACTTAGTTATAAAAAAAAACAATTGGCGGGAAATCATTTGTCAATTGTTTTTTATTACACATCAAAGTTCTGCTACGAAAAGGGAATTGAGTCGAAAAGATTTTAGAGCGATGATTTTTTATGATTTTAAAAGTTCTCTCTCTCCGCAAGACTGTGCTGCTCGTTTTCAAAATGCTTTTGGGAGAGAAGCACCTTCATTGAGCACCATGAGGCGATGGTTTGCTGAATTCATGAGAGAGGTCCAGTTTCTTTACATGACGAATTTCGTGAAGGGCGCCCTTCAACTGCCGTCAACGTAAATAATGTGGCTACTGTTAAGCGGCTAATTGAAGAAAACCCGCGGATTACCTATGAGACAATTCGAAAACTATTGGGGATTGGTATGAGCCAACTTCAGAAAACTTTACATTTTTAACTTCCGAAAAAGTACAACTTGTTACCCATTCTGCGCATAGCCCCGACCTAGCACCCTGTGATTTCTGTATTTTCCCCAAAATCAAAGATTTGATGAGAGGTTTCACTTTTACCCACTCCAAAGAGGCAGTGATAGCGTTCAATCAGCACGTAGAAAACATGCCTGCAGATCTGTGGTCCTCCTGTTTTAAAAAATGGTTCGATCGCATGAAAAATGTTTAAAATGTAAAGGAGAGTATTTTGAAAAGCAATAAACATAATATTTTGGTTATAACATGTTGTTTTTTTAAGTTACGCAAAACTTATAGTGTGACCTACGTATACCCCATGAACATGTTTTCTCAGGTATTGGGCCCATGGCGAAAGTGAGGAAATTGTTGAGCTATTTTAATGAGATCTGGAGGGATTATTGGTATTGGACAAAATAAGGACTTAGGTATGCCTGCTGTCACAACAAATCTGATTGGTGTAGTATTTTTATTATTATTCCAACATGAATTAGTAACAAAATTACAGTAGTGGCTGCTTAGAGGTTTAATTTAAGAGGAGAACACCGCCAATGGGAATTTATAAGCCCCTGAAGTTTATATTAATATGTTTGGCGTCAAGTAAAACGTTTTGATTTCTTTATTCAATTTGCAATTCACATGCACAAGCGCAATAAAATTTTAATTACCGGATTAAATATTACACATGATAACGAGTTTAGAATAATTTTAATCGACGGAGCAGAATTTCAATAATATTATAATCAATAATTATAATTAGTTTTTGTGTAATTTCGGTTACCATTTTTTTTTTAGATACGGAAAATCGATTTCTATTAACATCACGCGAAATTCTCTTTGCTCTTCATCAACAGCTTCGTATGATTGTTTGCTTGTTTGTAGTATAAAACTCATCCATTCGTCCTGGCATATCGGATGGAACAACCAACAAGCAACCCTACACTACATGTATTACTGTTCAATCCACGGCAACTACCCCACAGTCAATCTTTGACCTTAACTCAAGATAATTAATTACAAAACTAGAGAAATCGTGCGATTAGAATAGATAGCTCCTAAATATTATGTTGTGTAGATGTTAATATTGCCACAAATGGTAATTAAGTGTTTATCATTCGAAAGTACTTGAACTGAAAACTACTTAGATTACACAATATAATCAACTAAAATATCACAAAATCTACTCTTTAAGTTGTAGTGCGATTGTTGTAGAATTACTATAGAATGAGAATAAATTACTTTCTTTATGGCAAATAAACTTATTCACTAATTGAGGCATCTGATGGTAAGTAATCATCACCAACCTAATACATCCCTTGTAGGCTCAATGGCGTCGTTGCGCGTAGAATTCTACCGAACCCGCAAGTAAGGCAACGCGACCGCAGCCTGTTTATAAATGGGTTTGTCTATATCGAGCTTCTCCGTGTTCGGAGTGCCGTCAGTCCCGGCGGTTGTCGATAGATGACAGTCGTTAAGCTAAGTCAGTGACCTTCGGACGACTTTAAAACACAAGCCACCGCCAATTCGCAGTTGGATTGCGGGGTGATTCTCTAAACCCCTTCGGTTGAAGGGAGACCCGTATCCCTGCAGTGGGATGAGATAGGATTGGTGTAGTAGAAGTAGTAGCAGCGGTAGGCCCAACGTCGAATTGTTTCGGAACATCGTTGAGAGAAAAACTCATCAACTTCACCGCACCCGTAAGAAAATTTCTTCAGAAGTGTACTGTGATAGAACGCCAAATTATAAGATGGTATGGGAGAAACTTTTATTTATAAATAAATAATAAATATTGTCGGACAAATTACACAGCGCCATCTAGCCCCAAAGTAAGCGAAGCTTGTGTTATGGGTACTAGACAACTGATAAACATACGTAAATACATTTTTTTTTGTAAATACATACTTATCATACATAGAAAATACCCAGACCAAGACAAACAGACATGTTCATGCACACAAATGTTTGTACTGTGTGGGAATCGAACCCACGAGCGTTGGTGTCAAAGTAGTCTAACAACGCGTTTCACCACTGCGCCACCGAGCTCGTCTAATTTATGGCGAGTAGTACGATAGATTTTTTTGTGACGGCGCGGACATGTCTGTTTATCGTGATCTGCGTGTTTGTAAGAGACATATGGCGCTTCAAAGCAGTCCATCTAGGGAAGCACCTCCACCTCATAGAAAATCGCAGCCAAGTAACGACGCTCTGGGGGGTTACTGTGTTCCTGTGTGTGAGTGAGGTCACCGGTAAGTAAGGAGTTGCTGTGTTAGGAGCAGAGGCGGCATCCCGCGAGTGATAGTTAATGTATTGCAAGCGTTCATAGGCCACGGTAGCCGCTTTACATTAGATGGGGCCTTATGCTTGTGTCTCCCGACGTTGTTTAAAAAAAAAGCTGAGAATTCTCGCTCGGCGCCAGTCTGCCGCCATCATTGTATTTCATTATATTTCATCACGATTTACTAATTATTATCAATTCGAAACGCTTGTATCCATTGTAATTAATGTTAGTGGCCATGACTTATTCGGACGCCTTTGGCGACAATCTGCGCACATGGAAAATCATGCCGCATGGCAGTGTGTATGCAAATCTGAGAAACGACAATTATACTATTTACAATTTGGCCGTCGTGTCAAGCTATCCATGTTCAAAAAACTTATCATATGATATTCATTTAGTCTGTTTTCGTGTGCGGTTCGCAATCATCGATACTTTTGTGTGATGATGAACTCTTGTTCGCAATCAACGATACTCTTGTGAAGTGTGAAAGAAATATTCATCAAATTTGACTTACGAGTTAAGTTCACATACGGGGAGAAATTTTGGTCCATATTTCACAATGAAATTACGACTCAAATCAATTTTGATACAAATCATATTTCACCTACATACTTAAGGTCTCTAGTTTATTTTAATACGATCGGAAACTCGAAAACTTCAAAATATGTGATGATGATATTTATTTAAAGGATCTTACTTCATTTTATCGTAATTTAATTTTTTTTTATATACCTACAACGTCGGGAGGCATACAAGCATACGGCCTACCTGATGTTAAGCGGTTACCGTAGCCATAAACCCGTGCAATACATTAAGCATCACTCACGCGATGCCACCTATGCTCCTAACACAGCAATTCCTTACTAGGAGCTTACTGGTGAACTCGCAACCTTCAAGAGAGTTGGTTATTTGGCAAAGTTGCGCCACCGAGCTCGTCATAAATTATTATATCTAATTCATGTATAGCTTAAAAAAACCCTTGTTGCCTCAAACTTGGCTCACTTCACTTCACGGGGGTGTATGTCTCGTAAATACATTCAGTTCGGTGTTTTGCTGTTTCTGTCAGTGCTTAATTCTGCTTACGCACGGTTTGAGTCAACCGCTCGCTTACGCACTCGCTCGCCAAACATCTATATATCTGAGACTATGCACCCATTTGTCAGCTTGTTTGTCTGTAGTTTGTTTCTTGAAATTCGCCGTTAATACATTGTACTTTCCTATTCAAATTTTTTTAGAAACTCTATGACGTCATGCACTTGAGAGTATAATCGAACACACAAGTTAAACACATCGATCGTAGAGTGGGTTTTATTATAAGTTTAGGTTTTATTTCGAAATGCAGGCCAGCATGGCAGCGTCAACTGACAGGACACTGCGTAGTCTTTTGTGAGTTGCAGTTGCGATTTGGGCTCGTCTTTCGCTTACCATCAGGCAAAGTGGATCCACTATTCTGAGCTCATATAAAAAAAAGAATTCTTTCGAGCTTCGGACAGACATGTTAAGCTGTCACGCTCAGATTGTTGTCAGTAGATGAGATGTAGAATGAGCAACATGCCAGGGTATGTTTAAACCTTCTCGGATTGAAAAAAAAGAGTGTAATTCCAATAGTAGAATAACAACAGATTACGGGATCGGATTGGGTAGGGTTAAGGCAGCATTTGGAAAGCTTCGACACACCCTTGTCGCGTAAATACCTCAAGGCTTGAAAACTAAACAGCAGGGCAGCGCCCAATGGTTCTGACGGAGAAAATCAAAGTCCTACGTTTATTTTATACACCGTCGGGAGGCATACAAGCATACGCCCCGCCTGATATAAAGCGGTTACGATAGCACATAAACCATTGCATATATTAAGTACTAGGTACTCGCGCGATGCAACCTCTACTGCTAACACAGCAACTCCATAGGAGTTTAATGGTGACCTCACTCACACGCAGGAACACAACAACCCACTAGGCAGTTGTTATTTTGCTGCGGTTTTCTACGAGATGAAGGTACTTCCCCAGACAGGCTGCCACCTGTCTTAAAAATACCCAGATCAAGACAAACAGACATGTTCATGCACACAAATGTTTGTCCTGTGTGGGAATCGAACCTACGAGCGTTGGTTTCAAAGCAACGCGTTTCACCACTGCACCACCGCGCTCGTCAAAACAACGTCAAACGTATCAAATTTCCCGCGCTAGACAATGATCCCTCCTTCAACTTTTAATACTGTGACATTTCTCTCAATCTTTGCGAAATATGCCTACTAGAAGCAGTCTTATATGATGTATAAAACTGCTTCTAATCCGGCAGACTGTATATTTACTTGAAACCGAAGTGGTACATTTTTGGTACCACCAAATTGGCAAAAAGCGGTACAGAATACTTTAAAGTAAGCAATTCTCTAGACAATTGCAAGCTCATGCGCGTAACTCGTGCGTTGCCAAACCTGTAGTTTCTCAATTTCTGAACACGCCTCTTACCATCGTCACGAGCATTAGGATTCTTATTGTCGACATCCAAATTTTCGTCTAAGAAACTTGGTAAGAAGCAGTACTTCAGCTCGGGTCAAAATCTTGTGTTATACAAGTCTCAAGACTGCCCATAGAATACAACAATCCTGTTTGGGGCAGAAGTATCTAGAAACCCGGAAACCTTTAAATCAGCTCAAAGACGAGCTGTGAGAATTGTCCACGATCCTAAGCTTGCACATAGTATTTAAGCTTTATGGAGAGACTTCGTCTCCCCTTTAATGTTCTACCGATTGTACAGTGGGTTGTGCTACGAAGAGTTATTCCAAATGATGCCAACAGTTTTCTTTTGCAGCTGCATCGCTCTGTCCACGGAGAATTCAACCTCCCACTCTGCATTAATTACCGCATGCTGTGTTGTTCCAGAGAAGAAAGATTCTTCCTTTTATATTGTGGAATGAACTGTTGAAGATTTTCTAACGTATCGCAGTGAGAGGTCATGAAAAGGGTGTTGGAGGCAGCACGTGTGTCGTCTCTGGCGGCTGAATGCTTATTCGCAACCTTAGCAGTATATAAAAAATGTATGTAAGGTATAGAAATGTAATTCGACGAGCTCGGTGGCTCAGTCGTGAATGATGCGACTTTGACACCAACACTCGTGGGTTCGATTCCCACACAAGGCAAACATTTGTGTGCATGAACATGGCTGTTTGTCTTGGTCTGGATGTTTTAAGAGAGGTAGGGCACATCAAAGCAGCCCTTCTGGGGAAGTACCTCCACCTCACAGAAAACCGCAGCCAAATAACAACTCCCTTGAGGTTGTTGTGTTCCTGGGTGTGAGTGAGGTCACCAGTAAGCTCCCAAGTAGTTGCTGTGTAAGCAGCAGAGGAGGCATCGCGCGAGTGATACATATATCACAAGCGCTAATAGGCTACGGTACCCGCTTTACATCAGGTGGACCGTATGCTTGTATGCCTCCCGACGTAGAATAAAAAAAATTAGTTATCGTCACTTTCGAAGTGCGTTCACTGTTGAACATTGGCCTCCCCCTGAACATCCATGACGATCGGCCTACGTCTATCGGTTCCATCGATCCGTTCCCTGCAGTGTTAACCAGATCGTCGGTCCATCGTGTGTTCCAAATGTAATTCGTTACAGTTAAACTAATAATAATAATTCTTTATTGCCATAAAAATTACAATTTTAGGACTTGGTTGGGCCTTCCTTTTAAGTTATATAAACCTGTGTCAGAAAGACCCGCTCTTAAATAACAAAGCATGTGTTATGTACGGACAAATAAAGTTTTTACACATTTTTTTTTATATATATACACACACATAACGTGCGCGCCCGTGCGTAAGCACATGAGCTTACACACACACTCATACAAGTACGTGTGTGCACACACCTGTGTGAAATTACTTATTATCCCCACACACGCACCCACACTGACATGCGCATGCACATATACAAAATTGATAACACATACATACATAATCATGCTTTTAGTTTTGTAACTATCTATTTAATTTTACATAAAAGTGTTTCAGTCTCTTCATATGTTTGATATTTTAGCCAGTTGCTTATTAGTACTTTACACTTACGACTAGTCATAGGGTATATATTTAAATTTTTGTTTATTAGGTTATATAGATGTGAGGATAAATGTATAAATTGTCTTTCTGCAAAGGACGTTTTGATCACATTTACTTGGGCTACTACATGATTCCTACGTCTATTTAGGAGATGGGGATCAAAAGTCAATGATTTATCCACTTTCAATACAGTGTTCAACACAAACAATTTCCTAACAGTCAAGATCAAAACTGAGTCAAATATTAGTCGAATCGTGTCCAATGCTCGTCTCTTATCAGTTATCACTGACGTATGTAATTATTTTTTCATCCGTTCCGCGCATTCCGGTCTCCGCTGCGTTAACACAACGCCAATATCGGATGTCACAACTGACGAAGCATGACCTGACGTTAACTGGTAACGCACAGGATTACGTTACGTAACAATACATTGTAGGTATTCACAAAACAATAGGTAATCATTAAAATTTACCGTCGAGCGAAATTATAAAACTGCACTTGTAAGCGCTTAAATTGTTCTTACGTATGTAACGGGGACAAACTTAACATGGAATATGTTAATATATATGTAGCTCCATTTTTTTTTCTTTTTAGCGTTATCCTAATTTCCTAATCCTCCTATACCTGCCACCACCACCTAGGGGTCTTACTACACATAAAGGTTCAGCGAAAAGACTGATTTTTACATGGAGCGACTGCAGGCAGACCTCCACAACCCTGATGGATAATAAGATCTTTCTTTGGTCAGGTCACACGTCTTTCAAAATATAATTTCTTGGACGTGCGTGTTGAATACGTTTCGCCTTTTATAGAAGAGCCCTACCTACTAATGGTAAGCATTTACCGTAGTCTATGAATACTTCTAACACCAGGGACATCATTCGTGCGTTGCCGACCCTCTTAAAACCTCTTCAAGACATTTTTTAAAAACCTAATATCGTAGTCTCAACAGGGAATTTATATACAACTTGAGAGTTCTTAGAAGAAAACTTCTCTTGACCCGCAGCGTAGTACGTGAGGATGAAATCCCTGCCGCCCTGCCTGCCGAAGAAGCTGTCGGCATCATGCCGAACAAGTTCATGGCATACAATCGGTAAAACACACGAAGGGAAACAAAGTGCAATTCAAGGGTTTAATATCTTATATACCGTATAAGATAACGATCGTCGACTATTGTCACAGCTCTGCACCGAATCACGAGGTCCACTGGTATCCAGGTGCGCCGTTATATAGATGACTACAACACTCTGCACGGTTTGACTTTAGACTTGTATAACATAAGTGTTTGCCAACTTTTTAATACAGATTGCGAACAATAAGCGGCGATGTACACTAACCACCAACTTTACTGCGGCCCTCGCGTAAATCCATGTATCAACTTTCATACGAACATGTACGAGTTATATTGATATACAGCGTCGGTAGGCATACAAGTATACGGCCCCATGTGAAGTGGTTACCGTAGCCTATGTACGCTCGTAAAACATTAAGTATCAAATAGTTAATAGATTCAGGCGTTATTTTGCGAAAGTCAAATTTACATGCAATTTGATCTAATCTGCTTTGTGTGCTTCCGCCACCAATTAGTTCACGCGGCCTAGCGCCGGCCGGCACCCACCCACTACTGTTAGTGCGTGCTACATGCCGACGCTGCCATGGCTGCTCCGGTAGTCTCTGCCTCGGCTGCTGCGGTCGTCCGCCATCTGGAACAGAATCCGCATGCCCCCACCACCACCGTCGCTGCCACGACTGGCCTGGTCGTCGCTGCGACACGATTAACGTCTACAACGCCTGATGATGCCTCGTGGAGAGGCGAAACATGGCATGGCAGCGTCGGCATGTAGCACGCACTAACAGTAGTGGGTGGGTGCCGGCCGGCGCTAGGCCGCATGAACTAATTGGTGGCGGAAGCACACAAAGCAGGTTAGATCAAATTACATTAAGTATCACTCGCGGGATGCCACCTCTGCTGCTAACGCAGCAACTCCTTAGGTGCTTACTGGTGACCTCACTCACACGCAGGAACACAACAACCCTCTAGGAAGTTGTTATTTGGGCTGCGGTTTTCTGTGATGTGGGTTCTCTACCTCTCTTAAAAAAGCCCAGACCAAGACAAACAGGCATGTGCATGCACACAAATGTTTACCATGTGTACGAATCGAACCCGCGAGCGTTGGTATCAAAGTCGCGTCATTCACCACTGCGCCACCGAGCTCGTCAAAACTAGAGTGCTACGATTTTGGCTGTATCTTCGAAGTTATCCTACCATTTACACTGTTCTCTACCCTAATGTAGATCTTCTTTGATTACCACATCTATAGCTATAACCCCCAGTTCCAACCCTGCCATGCAATTCTCTAAGCGACTCGTAATGGCTGTGTGCGTCGCTGTGATCACAGATGTCACAGCTTTGATATCGTCTACTGCGATCACGGCTAAATTATTTGATATTCTATAAGGTTGTAAGCGTACGCGAGGCTGTTTGCCTTGTAGAATTCCAATTCCAAACGCAGCCTTGCGGCGCTAGTGTCGCACAACCATGAAAAGCGACACCAAAGAATTGCAATTTTGTGTTCAAGGCTGTAACAGCCGATGTTTCCGAGGATGTAAGGACGTTTGCTCTTACAGAATTGCATGGCTGGGCTGTTTTCAATTTTCCTTTTGATTACGGTCAATTCTCTTGTACGTTATTTTTATCAGCGTGTATTCCCAGAATATCTCGTTCTCAAACGTGCCTGACCACAAATCGCTTTTCAGATTGGCATTAATGCTGTACACGTCTGCAGTATAAACATTGGTTATACCCACTAGTGACGTGATCTGGGTACGTCACTGGTGTATAAATACGCCATATCTGTGATTATGTGGATACGCCCACCTATGTTAACGTTCTCGTTGTAAATGCCTATTATTTTGGAATACACCTAGAACAAAAGATGTAGGGTTGGCACTCGGAATAAAAGAGGAGAGTCTGTATGTTTTTAAGGTAGGGCGCACCAAAGCCGCTCATCAGGGAAAGGAATCGACCTCACTGAAAACCACGGCCAAATACCAACTCTGGAGAGTTGTTGTGTTCCTGCAAGAGAAGTCACCAGTAATATCCTAACGAGTTACTGTGTTAGGAGCAGAGGTGGCATTGCACGAGTGATACTTATTGTATTGCAAGTGTTTGTAGGCAACGGTAACCGCTTTACATCAGGTGGGGCGTATGCTTGTATGCCTCTCGACGGTGTATAAAAAAAAAAGAGTAGAAACTTCGGCATATTGTTTATTTGGCGACTCATTAGTGGTAAAAAATGACAATGGCAGCAAACATACACGATTTTGATGAATACAGAAAATGTTTTTTTTTTTTTAATATATTTGGCAATAGTGTTGCTACTTTATGCCAGTGTCAAAGTCTTCAGTTTTAGAACCATTTGAAAATCTTAATTCTATGTTCCAGCTTCAGGACTGCGCTGAAAAAATACTTGGGACTATACTATATAGATACTACCTAGACCCAATCAACCTAGTTTAAATACCACCCGTAAAATGATAGTGATTTTTACAAGGTGTTCTTGATGAACTTATTCACGTCTTCCAAAAAGTGCATAAACGTGTTATATTTGAGCTTTCCATTACTGTATAATTTCACTAGCACTTATGTTACAAAATACTATCGAAATTGTCAAATAAAACTAATTTTATACTGAATTGTAAAAATTTCAAGTATAACAACCATGTCACTCGTCAAAAGCGCGGGAAGAAGTCGACAGAAAATGTTCTTGTGTAGGGCAATACATTGCGTTCATGTACGTGAACCTCCTTATATCATAGGTATATTTTCTTATCCTGTCTATAAGTTACCTCCACGCCAATTGCGTTTTGATTCAGCAGTCAATTAAAATTTAACCGACTTCAATAAAGAAAGAGGTTCTGTATACCATATATAGCCCAGTCGATAAAACCTGGTATACCGTGGACATTAAATGGTGTTTCCCAGAAAAATAACAAGTTTTGTCAGAAAATTGAGAAGACAATACCAACATATAGGTAAGAGATATGCGACATGCTGGAGCAGTGGTACCGCAGAGTATAATGAACCGGCCTATTGAGCGACAGGTGCCCGGTTCGAATCCTGTCATGTACCACTAAATTCCCGTTTTCGAATTTATGTACATATTTGTAATTATAACTCTCGTCGGTGAAATGAGGAGGTGAAGGAGGAGGAGGTATTTTTTTTTATACTACGACGGGAGGCATACAAGCATACGGCCCACCAGATGTAAAGCGGGCACCGTAGCCTATTAACGCTTGCGATATATTAAGTATCACTCGCGCGATGCCTCCTCTGCTGCTTACACAGCAAACTCCTTGGGAGCATATAGGAAATTATATCTCGAAAGATGTATTTTAGGAACATTTAAAGACTTGCTAAAAAAATTTTTTAGTTAATTACCCAGGCATAACGCTCTTGCCTATACTCCTGTGATGTCCATATTTAATTAGGCGTAACTTCGATAATAGCCTAATAATATAAATTAAAGAATGACGAAACAGATATACAATGCAAAAGTAAAAGGATGTGGAAGCCGAGGAAGACCGAGACTAACCTACCATGACCAAATTGGTTGTGTTTTATCAGAAAGTGATGTCAGGAGCCCCAGGAACCGGCGAGCGTGCATGAAAAGAGCTATGAATGTCACAGAAGCGAGTGAAGTATGCAAGGACCGCGTCTTATGGCGTCCGGTTCTCTCTGCCTACCCCGCAAGGGAGCTGGTGTGAAGATATACATACATACATACAATATAAATTAAAAACTTTCAAATAAAACCGATGTTATAAAGTCAACATGATCAAAAAATTGATCAACGACGTGAATACGTACATACGTCCTATTTCATGTACAGATTGTTGCTAATAGCGTGTTTGTTTAGTTGCCAACTGGTTTCATAAGAAAACTAAAGAGCAGGTGCATCTGATCATTTTTTTGTTAGTTTTAACAATCTGAATGGAGAAATACAATGTGTCCTCTAAAAGCGATTGGTAACGATAGGTTATTAATACAATATGCGGATGAAAATAGTGTATAGGTATTTATTTACACTTATCAATAAGCGCGTAAGCGAGTTAAATATGTTTTTTAATTACTGCTATTGAAGTACGAATCATTGATAATAGCGGGGTATCAGTGGAAAAATTCCATTATTGTGACACGATTTGGGTTATAGACATCGTTAAACTTGTTTAAATAACGCGATCGACTATTGTCGCCATTAATTATTACTTCATTGTACTTTTGTGTGGATTTTTAGCAAGGCCTCCGTGACGTGAACTGTTTGTCAACGAGTGGACGAAGGAAAATTTGATTATGGGAAAAATCATAGGAAAAATGCAGAGAGAACCGATCAAAAGCTGCTTAAACCCAAAAATATCTTTTACAAAAAATATGCATCCCCATGAGGATATGATATGGACAACGAACCGGCCCATTGAACAACTGGTTCCCGGTTCCAATCCTGACATGTACCACTAAATTCGTGTGTTGGGATTATGTACTATATTTATAACTAGCTATCCGCCCCGGCTTCGCACGGGTGATATGATCGCTACCAAACTTGATAGGATCACCTGCAGGGCTAACCTGATGATTCACTGAAAATTTCATCAAAATCTGCCCAGCCATTTTTTAGTCCATAGAGGACATACAGACGAACATTCATTTTTACATATATAGAAGATTATCGCTTCCTCGGCAGTAAAGGAAAACATCGTGAGGAAACCCACACATCTAAGAAATTACATTTCGAAAGACCTTGTCACCTTACCTGGTTTTCCCTCTGGGCTGTGGCGGTATGACGGCTGTCAGTCTTAGGCTCAGTAGCGGACCTCGCCTATCGGAAAAGGAAACAGGATAACCCTAAGAAAAAGTTGATGTACATCCCTACTAAGATAATTTGTATATTTGTCCCTGAATGAAAATTGAGCGTAACAATTTCTTCGTAGAGAAAAAGTTGTTATGCCCAGTTGGTGGGTCGTATGCTTGTACTTCCGACATTGTATAAAAAACCAACACCAACATCTAACGGATCGATACTGAAGTGAAGTTTATGCCATATGCGTTCCGTTTTTCTCATTCCGAATACTAATTTCAAATAAATTAAATTCAACACAGAATATGTATCGTACATAGTTTATTGCGCTCGTAATGGCGACATATTTTTTTCTCAGATAACTTTACCTCGCCACTTTATTGTGTATTTATCAGTTGATAAGTTATCAATCGGTTTAATACAGAATTAAAGCGAAATGTTTTAATATGGTCTAAATAAGTAAATAAATGTTTATTTATCAACAGTACTACGTCTCAATGTGTTTATGTTGAAAGATAAGTGAGTGGAGGGCGTTTTTATGCCAGTTCGATTAAATACAGCAAATGAATGGAAATTGACAAGTTCGACCTTAGTTTTTACGACCAACGATAACAAAGTAGTATTGATCAAAGCGTGGTAGGGCATCTCATCATATATTATATAATATACTAAAGGACCGCCCAGGGTTCGCACGGGTCGATAGATAGAAACATAAATTACTACTTTACATATAGAACAGATCAACAATTTAGACTATTTGGTTGGATAGGGATTAATATCATGATATCTACCCGCGATTTGTTTGACTAGTTTGAACAAAAAACAGTTATTGTGACTTAACTTCAATAGCTAGACTTATTTAGCCTTGCAGACTTTTTTGTGGGTAATGATGATGATGAAATAATGACTTTTGCATGCAAATTTTTCATATCTTAGTTACATTATTGCAATTATCGTAGGAATCTCTATTTTTTTAAATTAAAACCCTACTCAAACCCTACACACTGACAATGCATAGCGTTCTTTAATAGTAGTGATTATCTTTCCTATGACTATATATTTTTGTACCAAACAAGTATCGTGTATGCGACCTCTTTTAAACTGAATTATATTTTATCTCTTCAATGCTTATTTTTATTTATAAGTCTTATCAATATGTACGTAAGCTAGAGCGAGTAATCTGTTTCTTATTAACAACTGGCAATCACTCATGACTTCGTTCACGTGTCTAACCTATTACATTAACAAACATTTACACGAATGCTTCCTTATCTGTTTATGAAACGATGTTGGGCACATTTTTTCCTATTACTGTCAACACAATCAAAACACTATTTAATTCTGATACAACGCCATCTATTGATATATACAAGAATTATTAATATGCACAGCGCGCACTAATTCCCGTCAATAATGTTGCCAATGGCCGCTCAGAAAAACCATTTTCCGGATAGACGGGCATTAATTTTTGGCGTTCCTGTTAATTACTGAAATATATACTATAAATGTATATTTTCTATAATAAAAAATATCACCGATTACTTTGATATTTAGTAAATATATTCTAAGTTTTTTATCCAGAAATTTACAACCAGTATAATGTTTTGAGTAGTACTCAAGTAACTAATTTAGTGAGACTTTTTCTCACTAAATTGGTTCAGACAGTACAAGATTAGCCGGAATGAACAAACAAGTACACAAAATGAAATATAAACTTATGTTTGCGTATTGGTAATGTTAAATAATAAACAATATGAGGTTATACAATAAAATCAGGTCAAGCACGAGTCGGTTTACACGAAGTGTTCCTTGACGCCGACTAAAAAAGACGCTGAATATAACACGATTCTTGCATGACGAACCTCTACAATTTTATTTCTGTTGTTAGTCCTAATAAAATACGCACTGTATAAATTACAAGTCTCTACTTTTTACGGTTTAAAAGATATAGGTCCTGTAACTGAGGGATGAAAACAAACAGAACAGAACAGTCAAACGGATAAACAGAGGAATTGACGGACAGCGAAGCCTAAGCAATTGGGTTCTAGTAGTATTCGTTGGATACGAATCCTAAAAAGCTTATTCATACATATGACAGCTGTACCTACTCTTTTTTTGACAGAGACTTGCTTATCAGGAGAGTGCTCCATGTGCAGGTGAGATGTGGTTTGATATTAAGGATATTGTATGAATCAGTTACACTGCAATATCATAATATCGTACAATGACACTTGATTTTTTCTGTAAACTAAAATGTAGTAAAAAGTGCTGTTGCACACCAAGAACACCAGAATTGAGGTTTTTTTTATATAAGCTCAACAAAA
Source organism: Pyralis farinalis (assembly GCA_947507595.1). NCBI lineage: Eukaryota > Metazoa > Arthropoda > Insecta > Lepidoptera > Pyralidae > Pyralis > Pyralis farinalis. The sequence goes on along the minus strand of OX382258.1, from coordinate 7,042,621 downwards.
CGGCTCCGTTACGCCTGATGGTAAGTGAAAAGAGGAGCGCAAATCGCAGTGGCACCTAATAAAAAAATACAGTGTCCTGTCAGTCGACGCTGCCATGCTGCCCCGCAAGGTGCTTCTTAACTTCATTTGGAGGATTCCATATTGTAGGAGGGAGGAAACACATGTGCCGGCAAGGCGTTCCACTTTTAAATGGTACGACAGAGATATTATTTGACAATTTTTTTAGTACGCAAAGAAATGTTGTCAACAGTGGAATAATGACATCGCAACCCTGCACGTGTGGTTCTATGACGGAACGGAGAGGGGGCGATAAGGGAAAACAGTTCTTCAGAGGTGCTGTCTGCAGTGGTGACAAAGTGATACTCGTATTTCATGTATTTCAAGCCTGTAGAAACCGGGGGTCAACCCGGCTGTAAGCCTGTTTTTATCTGACAGATCCAAAAGAGGGACAATATTTTTTGCACGCATGTACGTATGTGGGAATGTATGTCCGTTCCATTGTGACCTCCTGTAGCCTAAACGGCTGGACCGATTTTGAAGAGTGAGGTTGAGGTATCATTAGATTCGTTTTCTTCACCTGAGTGTTATAGGCTATGTGACGTCAGCAAAAATGAATACGGCGGACGTAAACCTTCATCCCCTGAGTGTCCATAGCTAATATGACTGATATGACAAAAACCCATGTAGTGGACGTAAAAAAAAATTAAACTGTTAACAACTGGGGCTCTACACCTTTTTAGTTCTTTTTTAGGGTTCCGTACATCTAAAGGCAAAACGGAACCCTTATAGGATCACTTTGTTGTCTGTCTGTCAAGACCCTTTTTCTCAGGGACGGGTGGAGGTATCAAGCTGAAATTAATATCACATGCTCAGGTCTACAGTCCCTTCGAGCAGTAAAAAAATCTAACTTCTAAGTCAACGCAATCAAAAGATACGGCCGTTTATGCCTCGATTACGCGCATATTTTAACACTCGCAAGGGAATCAAAACCTATACGGTACTTCCCGTCGACCTAGAATCCTGAAATTTGGTAAGAAGCAAGGTCATCACAAGTTATGGGGAAAAAACGTAAATATGTAGTTATAACACAAAAAAAAAATGTTTATTATAAAATAATTTGCGAAAATATATATTTTTTGGAACCCTCGGAGAGCGAGTCGCACTCGCACTTGACGACTTTTTGACAGTCATTTGGGTTTCTTGTTTTTCAAATTAACTTTTACTCGTCTTATTGATGACTAGCTGTGCCCGCGACTTCGTCCGCGCGGAATAGTTATTTTTTTATTATTTATTTATATTAATAAAAATTAATAAAATTTCATAAATAAAAGGAGCCTAAGTTACATCTTATTACATCAGCTATCTGCCAGTGAAAGTCCTGTCATAATCCGTCCAGCCGTTTCAGAGATTACCCGGAACAAACAGACAGACAGACAGACAAACATTGTAAAAAAAATATTTTGGTATATGTACCATGTATACATCCATATGCATTTAATAAAAAGCGGTTATTTTAATATTACAAACAGACACTCCAATTTTATTTTATATATCAACTTGTAAACTTAGACGTAGTCTCTTCTGGCAATGTCCAAAAATGTCTGCATTCCCAAATGTCCAGTAACGTCTATTATGTGCAGTAGTATGAGTCTTGTATGAAAAAGGTGAGATATAACCAATACGGTGGAAAGTTACTCTTGAGATGTTAGCGGTAGCGGTGAATGGAAATATTGCGTGACCTTAGTTTTTACGATCGAACCGTCTATTCCGTAGTATTGATATTGAACTAATGATGGAGGGGCTGCTGTTCAGAAACGTAAACATTCCGTTTCAGACTCAGAAGTGGACAATGTAAACATATTTTTATAATAATACTTACATACGTCTAGAGCAAAAAACCATTAAACCACTTGAATGCGCATGAAGGCACCTCTCGCCCAGAAAACGTTGTGTTTTAGCGCCTATGTATCTCAGCGATTGGCGCCAATGGGATATTGGTTAAAAAGAAGCCGATAAGTGCTGTGATGTTGATCCGCGAAATAGCCAATAAGAGCTCCTTCTACTTTACCCCTGACCTGTAGTGGTGAATTGAGTTACTACGTAATATCAGCCTCACCGGTTCTCCATAGCTTATTTCCGGTTACATGACAAGTCCCCTAAACTACAAGTGTTTAGACGACTGACTGTTGTAAAAGGTCGATAAATAGTTAGATGACCCACGTGCTCGCTCCAGTTACCACTAGTTCGAATGACCTACTTCCAATCAGCTCTGTACGCGTATACACATTAATTCGAAACACAGAATCGAAAACTTTTCACTCAAAACGAATGAGTCATCATCGTTGAAAAGTTTTCGATTCTGTGAAATCATCTCGAATCCTTTTCTAATATGAATTTCCGATGTGAATACGAACACTAAAAACCTCTAAAGAAAGTGGAATTACAGCATCGCATTAATAAATAGTTTCCATGGTACAAAAAATAAATACAATAAGTACATTGTTCACCGAGGGGAGAAAGTGACCGATTACCAACGAGGGCGAAGTTTTATGCCCGACGAGCGACGCGTAGCGGAGGGCCTGAATTCGCCCAAGTTGGGAATCGCACTTTCTCGCCGAGTGCTTTATACTACACCTGCGAGTAAAGTATAAAACAAATCTCTACCCGTCGAGTCCCGACTGCCATATATATGGCACTCGCTTACGACACATATATGGAGTAACGGTACCACCGGGTTTCAGCAGGTCAATGTCAAAATAAAAAAAAAACAACAGGTTAACAATGAATTTTCATATACTTTTTCTTCCCGCTTAGCACGTTAACAATGGATTTTCATACAGTTTTGCCGCCCGCATATTTGTAGAGCTACAAAGACGAACTTTCTGACCCATTCTTACGCAAGTAACAACCTACTTTCCGACCAGGTGTAGTATAAAATACTTTATTTCTTCTCTCACGTAGAAAAAAGTAACAGCGAGAACCATTTTACCAAGGTGTACATTACAATTTGTTTAATCTATGCGAGAGACTGGTGTATGTACAAGGAAGACCTGTATGACTGATCACCAGCCTCTCCAGCTTAGGACCAGGTGGATAATTTTAAGTACAATTTACTTCTTAAATTAGATCGCCAAAGTTTCCATGGTACTTTGGCGATCGAAACATATTTATTGTACTGGTAAATTAAAGATTAGAAATGTAGGTAAATATACTCTCTATGTGTAATTAAACGATTAAAATTAATTAAAGTAAAAAAAGTGTTTAAAATTAACAAACTTCCGCGAGTACGCTTTTTTTTTAAATTGTCCCAGTATGAGGACATGTTTTCTCGGCGCTCTTTCTACAAGGTGACACGGAACTATTCGTGTCCAAGCACGACTTAACTTAGCCTGTTTTATCTACTTACTATCTTACTAATATACAAAGCCTAGTTTTTTGAAAAACGCGCCAAGGTCTGGAACTACTAGTCGGATTTGACAAATTCTTGAATTTGATAGCCCAATCCTTGAGGAAGGTATAGGCCATTCAACATCACAATACGACAGTTAGATCTGAAAAAAATAAGCGGCCAAGAGCGTGTCGGACTCGCGCACGAAGGGTTCCGTACCATTTTCTATAAAAACGGCAAAATAATCTTGTCTGTTGTATGGGAGCCCCACTTAAATATGTATTTATTCTGTTTTTTAGTATTTGTTGTTATAGCTGCAGCAGAAATATATCATCTGTGAAAATTTAACTGTCTAACTATCACGGTTCATGAGATACAGCCTGGTGACAGACGTACGGACAGCGGACTCTCAGTAATAGGGTCCGTTTTACCTTTTGGGTACGGAACCCTAAAACGAGAGTAGAAAAAGCTGCCTCTACGGGCAACCAACATACACGAGAGCAAAGTTGCGGGGTTCAGCTACTTTTGTATAAAACGGTAATCTAATAGATACGTACCAAAATAACCGCAACAGTGATATAAAATGCTATGCAATGTCAATGTACCGTACACTGCGTTATTGTAAATATATTATCGTAAGCTTATCGTATTTTATAAACAACAACAAACCGATTGGACGCGATCAAAACAATAACATGATTGACACAAATTACAATAAATTGTATGGAAATTACCATTAGGTTATTATATATCGCAAGTTTCCAAATTATTTGGGAAATCATGAACAAACAAATACATGAATGATGAAATAGATATACAATGCGAAAGCGAAAGAATGTAGGGGTCGAGGAAAAACAATACGGTGAGCATTGTAACAATACTATGGCTAAAAATGATCGTGTTTTATCAGAAGGTGATGTCAGGAGCCTTATGCAACGGCGATCGTGCTGAAAAGAGCTATGAATGTTGAAGCAAGCGAGGTGTAAAAGGATTACGTCTAACGCTCGATTCTCTCTGCTTACCCCGCAAGGGTGTAATGTTACAACCTTATTTAATGATTTATATAGAATCTTTTCTTTGCATACTCTGTTTATAAAATAGCCCTAATAAATTTATATATCTTTTTAGTACCCCTTTTTCTTCATCAAGTAATATAACAATTTCCGACACTAAAATGTAATATTTAAAAATTTTGAATTACAAATCAATATTTTTAACAAATTGTCATAGACTAAACAGAGCATGCAAAGAAAAGATTCCATATAAATCTATACATCTATACATATAAATAAAATTGAGGTGTCTATCTGTGATTTCAAAATAAAGCCTTTATCTTAAGCTCATATAATTATTTTCACGTTACCGAAGCATGAATATGCATTTTTAACAGTTTTGTCTGTCTGTTTGTTTGTCCGGGCTTATCTTCGAAATGGCTAAACCGATTTTAACGGGATTTTCACTGGTGGGTAGAGGACTGTTCAGAGCAGAATATAGGGTACTTTTTATCCCGTAAATATTTAGGGTTCCTGCGTAAAAAATGAAAAACTGTTAAAATTAGGGGGAAATATCTTCCCCTTCGGGGGACTTTGCAGTTTTATTTTTTATATTTTCATAGAATACGTATATTTTGTAACATAAAATAACTACGCTTTTTTTATGTTATATAAATAAAAAAATACATATACGTCCCTCCTGTAAAGGTCAATAGATGGCGCATTTTTTTTTTAAACAGAAACAATTTCATGTCTACAGAGAAATAAAGGCTACTAAAAGCCCAAATCTCATGAGTGCGAAGCCGCGGGCTTCTGCTAGTCATTAAATAAGGTTGTAACATTACAAGGGATCTGACGTGAAGATAGTGATAGATAGACAGAAGAACTACATATAGTCATAGTACGTGTTTTTATTGTTATATGGTAATGCATGTAAAGCTGTTTTAGCTTAAATACATTTGCAACGCAAGGAGTGTATGTGCAGTCACTTCTTGTATTACAAGCGTATTTAGGTACCTCCAGAACCAGGGAACTAGTAGGAGGTGCTGCGTTAGCAGCAGTGCTTCCGCAGTACCCTCTCTTCACTTCCTAGCGACGACCCAAACATAGCAGACACCTGCCAAAGAATGAATTACTTGCGGTATTGTAGTTAATAGGGTGGTGTTCATAGGGACTTCGTAAGGATAATAAAGCATTTCAACAAGCTTTACAATTCTTTCTTCTTCTTTCTTCTTTGAAAATATCAGTTTGACACTCACATTAATTGGACACCGTCAATTAGAGTTCCTCACACTGTGTTAGAGAACATAGTAGGTACATCAATTTTATTGTTTTATTCAAAGCAATAATTGTCGAACACGGTGGGCGATGTTGTAATCTCAAAAATATAATATTCACAATGTTTCTTTTAAGACCTATTTTCTTTTTTAGGTCATTACAAAACTTTCAAAATAAAACAATGTTGTACTCTCTAAGCATATATATATACGCTGCGACCTTTTATTTCCACAGGTCCTTGCTTTTGTTCGTGGGTAGCGCCATGTGTAGATGAGGCTTTGACTCTGAATACCGTGGTGATCCATTTATACTCCAGACTGTCTCATCGAACCATCAAGTCAAGCTATAGTCTCTAGATTTGTAGTCAGTTGAAAGTCATATAACCTGCATTAGAGTAAAGCACGAATTTTGTGTGCATGAACATGTCTGTTTGTCTTGCTCTGGATGTTTTAAGAGAGGTAGGGCGCCTCAAAGCGGGCTGCTTTGAGTCGCCCTAGGCGAGTCTGGGGAAGTACCTCCACCTCACAGAAAACCGCTGCCAAATAACAACTCCCAAGAGGGTTGTTGTGTTCCTGAGGAGTTGCTGTGTAAGCAGCAGAGGAGGCGTCGCGCGAGTTCTACTTAATAAATCTCAAGCGTTGATAGGTTACGGTACCCGCTTGACATCAGGTGGGCCGTATGCTTGTATGGCTCCCGACGTAGTATACAAAAAAGAATGAATAAAACACTTGACTGCGCAAGAAGGCACCTCGCGGTCACGAAACGTTGTGTTTTAGCGCCTAAATTACTCAGAAATTTGAGCCTACTGTCAATGGAAGGATATTTTAACCAACAAACCGATAAGCACCGTAATGTTGATCCGTGAAGTAGCCAATAAGATCTGCGAGTTCTACTTTACCCCACGACCAGCGATGAATTGAATTACTAGGCAAAATTGGTCTCATCTATTCTCCACAGATTACTTCCTTCATATAGGTCGCTCAGGGAGCTCATTCCACAACTTAATAGTTCGTGGTAGAAAACTTCTCGTGAACCGCACAGTGCGCGACCATTGCGGTTCCTGTGTGTGCGGACGAACTCCCAGTCGTGGGCGACTACTTCGATTGTCAAACAGTCCGTCTAATATACAGCGGTTACCACATCATTAACACACTCATCCCACTGATGGGATACGGGTGCTACGCTGCTCAACTACGGTTTAACCGAGGCCAATTTTTCAAGCCGCCCGAAGGTCAACGACTGTCATCAATCGTCAACATCGACGGCTTCACGTCGCCGTCGTTCTGAATGTCGAGACAGATAAACCTAACCATTGACAGGCTGCGATCGATATTGCTTAACCTGCGTGTACGACTAGGATAAAACGCGCAACTCTACATCGTGCGGCTGTTACCATATTATTTTAATGTTAGTATAAAAACTCTTTGGTAATAATATGCATCTAAAATTAGACTACAAATACTGCCTGAAATACATAGGTAATTGTACGGCCTTGCACCTAAATGCGTATATCTGCGTATCAATACCGACACCTTCATACATTTATTAATAACTTAATCGGAAGATAACGTTGCCTTGCAACTAACTTCAAATACGTTTACTCTTTCCAACACTGATATTTTCAATACCTTGCCTGAAAATAAACATGTTGGTCATGAAGGTAATAAACTATAGAGATGAGACCTAAGATGTTTTTATAGTTATAGACACGTCGTACACGCTTTATAATGGCAATACGAAAGTAAGGTAATTGCCCAACTCGCATTCAGCTGGCCACGCTCTCGCGTCGCGGCTGTACGTACTTCGGCACAAAGCATATATGTCTTAAGATATATATTCATATCTTTCTTTTTTTTTTTTTTTATACTACTAAGGTGGCAATCAAGCATACGGCCTGCCGGATGTTAAACAGTCACCGTAGCCTATGGACATTTGCAACACCAGGGGCGTCACTCATGCGTTGTCGACCCTCTAAAAACCTCTTCACGCATTTCTTGAAGAACTCCATGCTGTAGTTCCTTGGAAAAACCTCGGCTGGGAGCTCATTCCACAGCTTGAGTGTTCTCGGAAGAAAACTTCTCTGGAACGCACCGTACGCGACCATAGCGGTTCAAGCGTGTGAGGGTGAACTCCCCGCCGTCGGCGAGCGGTGCGGTTATAAAAAGTAGCCGTCGGCATCATTTCAACAACTCTTCAGAACACAACCCGTTGTACAATCGGTAGAACACACAAAGGGAGGCAAAGTCTCTCCTTAAACTTAAGGGTTCAATACCGTGTGTGAGCTTAGGATTGTCGACAATTCTCACAGCTCGTCTCTGAATCGAATCACACGGTTCAAGCTGGTATTCAGGTGCTCCCGCCCAAAGGTGACTGCAGTACTCCAAGTGCGGTCTGACTTGAGACTTATATAATATAAAAAATATAACTAATATATATAATATATATAATATAATAAATATAACTAATTTCTAACGACAGGTATCCCTACCGTTTGTCTCTTTGTTAGAGCAAAGTGTCATAATAAATAACTGTACGTAGATATAGTACTACTTGCGCCATTTTAAAATACAATAATGTTGGTGTATAACGTGTCTACCTTTTGATACATTGCTGGATAAGACCCATATTACCTACGTACTAACTCAATTCACCTCTACGGGTCAGTGGATAAAGTAGAACGTATTTGATTGGCTAGTTCGCGGATCAATATCGAGGCACTTATTGGCTTATTGGTTAAAATATTCTCCCATTAGTCAGTAAGCTCGAATCGCTGAGATATTTAGTAGAAACACGACGGTTTAGTGAGCGCGGGGTGCCTTCATCCGCAGTCAAGTGATTTATTAGTTTTAGGTACGGGACTTACGGAAATATTGGGAAAATATAAAAATAATGAAATAAAGAAAAAAAAATAGAGAATGCAGGATGAAAGAATGACGAAGCAGATATAGAATGCAAAAGTGGAAGGATGTAGGAGCCGAGGAAGGCCAAGACTTAGCTACCATGATCAAATTGGTCGTGTTCTATCAGAAGGTGATGTCAGGAGCCCTAGAAACCGGCGAGCGTGCATGAAAAGAGCAATGAATGTTAAAGAAGCGAGTGAGGTATGTAAGGATCGAGTCACGTGACACTCGGTTCTCTCTGTCTACCCCGAAAGGGATTTGGCGTGAAGTTATAGATAGATAGATGTAAAAATAAAACCCCTAAAGTTCCGTACCTACAATAGTAAAGACAATATACAAGTTGGTTCATAAGATATTTGTCGTACAAATCATGTTTATATTAAAGATATATTAACCTTTAGTCGCTTTTGGCTGATAAATAAGACACACAATAATCCAGCTCCATACGCCTCAGTATTATAAACAAGAAAAATATCATTGTATGGCATTATTTGTTTTCGAAGCTGCATTACTTTAACATAATAAATAACTTACAATGTTTACAAAATTTGTGTAATGATGATGACGAATTCGTGAAAAACCGCAATTGGTGCGCAATTGGACAATTCAAAATTTTGAGGCAACTCATATAGAGTTTGCAAATTTTCATGTTATTTCTACAAGCGTGCATGGAAATAGGTTAGAATGGTAAAGCAGCGAGGAAGGTGTGTAAAGACTGGTAAAGACCGACACAAGTGGTGCACGCCAAGTCAAAGCAAGGCACTCTCTGCATATAATATAATATAATAATACTTTACTGCATGAAAGGTAGCTAGTGCATTCTTTCAATCTGGTACCTACGTACGTGCCGTCCCAGGCTTCCTGCTGCACTTCTCAATGTAGGTATACGACGTATAAATTGATCGAAACATGTGAAACGTTAAACAAACACACGTGCACAGTATTCTCAAACAGTGCAGGTGTTTGCTGAGCGGACACGTGCTCTCGTATGCAAGCTACGGTGACGTGGTCACTGTCGCACAGCTTATTTTCAGATATACTGTATTTTACATGCGTTTTTAGATGCCGCGGTTTGACACCTACGATCGTGGCTTTGATTCCCACACAGGACGAACATTTGTGTGCATGAACATGTCTGCTCGTCTTGGCCTGGGTGTTAAGCAAGTGGGCATGAAAGCACCCCGTCTGGGAAAGTACCGCCACCTCACAGAAAACCGCAGCCAATATAACAACTCTCTGGAGAGTTGTTGCGTTAGTGAGTACACCAGTAAGCTCCTGAGGAGTTGCTGTGTTAGTAGCGGAGGTGGCATCACGCAAATGATACTTAGTATCAATTCCCACTGAAAGAATATCAGGGCGCAGCGGCCGGGAGCCTAGTCGCGGGAGCTGCCGCGCGATTCCTCCTTTGCCTAGTGGCTACAAGGATCCTGCGACCTCGCGGCGACTCCTAGCGCTGCGCTACCTCTTTTATCTCTTATATAAAATTGAACTATTTTTCTTACTGCATAAGAATGAAGAAACTCTGTCATTTTTTGTAACGGAATGCCGCTGCGCGCCGCTGCTCTTGCAGTGAGAATTGACCCTTAATGTATTAGTTTTCATAGGCTACGGTAAACGCTTTACAACAGGTGGACCTTATAGTTATATGCCTCCCCACATTGTATAAAAAAACGATAAATCACGAAACGAGAGTGGTAGGTGGAGGGCCAATTTCGGCGACCGACGCTGTACGCACACTGAGAGCCCTGTTTATTTTTTTTGGCAGCCCTATCTCATCCGTAGGCGTTTTCTTTTCTCGCTCTCGAGAAGTACCTCCACCTCAAAGAAAACCGCAGCAAAATAACAACTCCCTCGAGGGTTGTTGTGTTCCTTCACACGCAGGAACACAACAACCCTGTGAGGTCTCCAGTAAGCTCCCAAGGAGTCGCTGTGTAAGCAGTAGAGGGGGCATCGCGCGAGTGATACATAATATATCGCAAGCGTTAATAGGCTACGGTACCCGCTTTACATCAGGTGGGCCGTATGCTTGTATGCCTCCCGACGTAGTATAAACAAATCTATTCACAGTATTGAAATCTTATTATTTGTCTATCAACGTAAGGATGACAATAATTGGGTGGGTGTCAAGGTTTGGACGAATTACGATATTTGTAATTAAAAATAATTCCACATAATAACATTTTATCAATGTATGTTTAGTGACACTGACAAACTGTTGCATGTCAGCGATGACTAAATGTGCGAACTTACTTCTTTAGTAATCGTAGAACACCTTTGTATCACACATTTAAAGCAATAAACATAACCCATTTGCCAACAATACATTACATTCATTCATTCACATGCCTGCTATTGTATTTTTCGTAGTACGTCGCGATGGTTGATGATGTGTCATTCATTCACGAGCACCAAGATTTATTCAAATATTCGTATTGCAATGAAACCACGTCGTCGGGAGTTGGAGGTGGAGGTAGCATCCATATGTATGCAGGTATTTACACTTTTTGATGGTGACACGTAAGGTGTGAAGGATCGTTATAAACTAGCCGGTAGCCGCGGCTTCGTCCGCGTGGTCAAATGGAAATAAAACGCGTTTTTTCACAGGAGTGAGCAATTTCACCGCTCACACAAAGAATCACATTAGAGTAGCGATAGCCCAGTGGATAAGGAACCGACCTGTTGGTCAACTGGTCTCCGGTTCGAATCCTCGCGGGAGCATGTGTCACTAAATTCACGTTTTTCGGATTTAAACTTGCTCGGCGACGAAAGAAAACATAGTGAGACTCGTAAAACGTGTAAACTAACCAAAGAAGGATCTGGTTTTCCCTTTGTGTTGTGGAGGACAAATCCTTAGGCTTAGGTAGCGGACCCCGCCAATCCTAATGGATTAGGAAATAGGACAACGCGAAGAAGAAGACAAAGAATCACATTACTCCGTTTTGATCACAAACAAATAAACACGAGCGAATATTTTCGAGAAATGTATGATAATGTCCAGGGTGCTGGCACTGTGAATGAGTCTGTGACTGTTCGGCAGTGCCAGCGTACCATGAAGACTTTAGCATGGATGAGATTGATCGGTCGATACGAAGTTTTAAAAATGGAAAGTCAGCGGGAATCGATATGGTTACAGCTGAGATGATCAAACTGGGTGACACCTACGTTAGGGACGCCTTCTGGTTTTTGAGCAAATTATGCTGGAGAACCGGAAGGGTTCCGACGGATTCGAAACGCGCAGTCATCGTGCCCCTGTATAAAGGCAAGAGTTCACATATGGACGGCGCCAACTATAGGGCCATCAGTTTGATCAGCTTAGCAGCAAAAGTGTATGCAAACATCATTGAAAGGAGAATGAGGGTGAAATCCGATGGAATACTTGGGGAAGCACAGGGAGGATTTCGAAGCGACAGAGGATGTACGGATCAATTTTTTTCACTCCGTAACATCGTGGAAAGGCATCTGGCTATGGACCAGAAGGTTTTCTGCGGTTTTGTGGACCTTGAAAAAGCATTTGATAGGGTCGTGCGAAAGAATCGTTGGAACATCTTGCCCAGATATGGTATGACGATGACCTGCTCCGTGCTGTGCAATCCACCTATGAGGAGTGCATAGAATGTGTGCGAGTGGACGGCAGCTTATCGCCCTGGTTTGATACCCATATTAGTGTCAGACAGGGATGCGTGCTGTCGGCTCGGCTATTCATCCTGTATCTGGACAGTTGTCTTCAGAGAATGAGAAATATGAATGTGGCAATGCGAATGGGTGGCTCAATCGTTAACTGCCTGCTTTATGCAGATGACGCGGTATCATCATCCGAACTGCAAACACTAGTCACAACAATGAAAGGCGATTGTATGAAGAAAGGCTTACAATTGAATGCGAAGAAAACCAAGATAATGGTATTTGAAAGAGAGACAACCAGAACGAACACTAGGATTACGGTTGATGATGTAGTGTTGGAGCAAGTAGATGAGTTTGTATATCTTGGAAGTGCTTTTAGCAGCAATGGATGGTACACCGCTGATGTGGAGAGACGAGTGAGTGCAGGGAATAGCGTGAATGGAACGTTGGGTAAACTGTTTGGCAGCCGAAATCTAAGCCAGAATGCACAGCTCGCTGTACACACAACGCGGTGCTAATCCCAACGCTAACTTATGGAAGTGAGAGCTGGGTATGGCAGAGAGAGCATGAAAGTAGAATAAATGCGGTCGAGATGCGAGCACTGCGAAAAATTTGTGGCTTAACGCTTGCTGACCCCGTTCGAAATGATGACGTACGAAAGGGAGTTGGCCTGAAAGAGAGTGTCGGTGTTAAAGAAAGGGTATGCTCCGTTGGTTCGGACATGTAGAAAGAATGCAAGATGAAAGAATGACGAAACAGATATACGAGTACAAAGCGAAAGTGTAAGGAGCCGAGGAAGACCAAGACTAACCTACCATGACCAAATTGGTCGTGTTTTATCGGAAGGTGATGTCAGGAGCCTTAGGAACCGGCGAACGTGCATGAAAAGAGCTATGAATGTGAAATAAGCGAGTGAAGTGTGTAAAGACCGCGTCTTATGGCGCTCGGTTCTCTCTGCCTACCCCGCAAGGGACCTAGCGTGAAGATATACAAACAAACACACCACATTTATAATATTTTGACGAGTTCGGTGACGCAGTCGTGAATGACGCTTGAGACCAACGCTTGTGGGTTCGATTCCCGCACAGGATAAATATTTCTGCGTATGAACATGTCTGTTTGTCTTTGTCTGGATGTTTTCGAGAGAGGTAGGATGCATCAAAGCAATCCGTCTGGAGAAGTACCTCCACCTCACGGACAACCGCAGCCAAATAACATCCCCCTAGACGGTTGTTGTGTTCCTGTGTATGAGTGAGGTTACCAGTAAGCTCCTAAGGAGTTGATGTGTTAGCAGCAGAAAAAGCATCGCGCGAGTGGTACTTAATGTATTACAAGCGTTCATAGGCTACGGTAACCGCTTTACATCAGGTGGGGCATATGCTTCCTTCGTATACATGTCTTCCGACGTTGTATAAATATATATTTAGTATGGATGCCTTAGAATAAAATTCGTATGAAAATTCTTATATATCGCCATTGCCTATAGAGTACATTGCTACGTAACTACAAAGTTTTTTTCACCACTTAGGTTAAAAACAAGCATACGGTCGAGGCAGTTTTACCTAGTTGGCAGGGTGCACCACGTTCAGGTATAATCGGCTTCGGCTATAAAGATGACAGTGAACGAATTATACCCACACCCGTGTACATATTACAATATTATTACTTTTGGTCGTAAGATGTGTAACCTTACCTAAGAAGGATCTGGATTTCCCTTTGCAAATCCTTAGTCTTAGGTAGCGGACCCCGCCAATCCTAATGGATTGGGAAACGGGATAATGCTAACAAGAAGAAGACAAAGGATCACATTACTCCGTTACTCCGTTTCGATGAAAGAAGGACAAACAAAAAATTTGGTACGTTGTTCTGACCACATTGGTCGTGTCGTGTTCTATTAGAAGGCTGATGTCTGGAACCTTAGAAACCCGCGAGCGTGCATGAGAAGAGCAAAAACATACCCTCGAAATACTAGGAATCCAGATAGATTGGTGTTGGACTGTGTACCGCGGACGACCCAGTTTCAAAGTAATTGTTTAGCTATGCATGTTAAAATATTTAACAAAATCCCATCCTACTAATATTGTAAATGCGAAAGTTTGTATGTATGGATGGATGTTTGTTGCTCTTTCACACTTAAACGGCTGAACGGATTTGAATCAAATTTGGCACGTAGATAGATTATGATCTGGATTAACACATAGGCTACGTTATTTGACTCCATGCGGGCGGAGCCACGAGCAGCAGCTAGTATGACATAAAAATGTTAAATGTGAAACCTTTTAAGTTAAAATTATTCCAATTGATAATAAAGTATTTTACAATGTTACAAAGTTTCTAAATTACAGATGATATATTCAATTAATATCAATTTTGTATGTAAATAAGTTCATTGTGTCAGAATTAGAGTAAACATACATTGCATGTCATGTTGGACGAAGCATGTTTGATCACATTTTTATACGAGTATTGTGACGACCATCTTACACCATGTTTCTGCAATGAATAAATGAATTACTATTAAAAAGAATGAGTGATAAAGAATCGAGTGAGGTGTGTAAGGATCGAGTCACGAGGCGCTCGGTTCTCTCTGCCTACCCCGCAAGGGATTTGGAGTGAAGTTATAGATAGATAGATAGAAGAATAGTTCGTTTAAAGTAATAAGATATGAAGCTATAATCAAAGTGTAATATAATAGTTCGACTATAATCAAAGTTTACACAATCCGCATGATGTAATGCGGTCGCCGTAGCAGCTACCGTAGCGCATCACGTGTACGATACAAGGAATAACTCTCTTGCTTCTAACACAGTAATTCTTATTGATTCAATAAGATAATAACTATCCAGGGAGTCGTTATTCAGCTGCAGTCATGCCTACTCTGCAAGGGATTTGGCGTGAAGTTATAGTATAGATAGATAGATTACTTTTGAAGTTAGGGAAAAAATTAAAATATCGTGAGGAAACCCTCACGTCCAAGAAATTATATTTCGAAAGACGTGTTACCTAATCTGAGAATAGTCTGGTCTGGTTCCCCTGGGTTGTCGAGGTCTGACGGAAGTCGCGTCATGTAAAATCAAAATGACGAGCTCGGTGGCGCAGTGGTGAAACGCGCCGTTACGCTACTTTGACACCAACGCTCATGGGTTCGACTCCTAGGAGAAACGTTTGTGTGCATATCTTCACATATCTGTTTGTCTTAGTGTTAGTGTACATGTTTATCAGTTGTCTAGTACCCACAACACAAGCTTCGTTTACTTTGGGGCTAGATGGAGCTGTGAAATTTGTGCGATATTATTTATTATTTATATATAAGCATGCTACTTTTTTTTATATACAGTCGGGAGGCATTCAAGCATACGGCCCACCTGATGTATAGCAGTTACTGTAGCCTATTAACGCTTGTAATATATTAAGTATCACTCGCGCGATGCCTCCTCTGCTGCTTACACAGCAACTCCTTAGGAGCTTACTGGTAACCTCACTCACACAAAGGAAGACAAGAACCCTCTAGGGAGTTGTTATTTGGCCGCGGATTTCTCTCGCGCGCTCTATTTCACTTTAAAATACATCTCTTCACCCAAAATGTGATAAAAAATAAAGTAAGCTCCATAAAGGGGGTAACTTCCTATCATATGCAGGTGGCATACTAGTTCAATCAACTGGAGTTCCGTACGATATCTCGTGAGTTCATAATTACGTGGCCTATCTCTGCTGCTTGTTTACTCGACTCATGAGTCAGTCTTAGGGACATTCTTACATATTTTGTCATTCATGAGAAAAATATTTATTAAATACAACTTCAGAATCTTTTGGAATGAATAATATTAAGTCATAGATAAAGTTATAAAGTAAAACTTTATCTAAATACAAAATTTGATTCGAATCGCTAGAGCCATTTGCGAGAACGCAACAAATATATATATATATATATACAGATATACAACGCAAAAGTAGAAGGACGCAGGAGCTGAGGAGGACCAAGTTGTCATGACCAAATTGATCGTGTTCTATCAGAAGGTGATGTCAAGAGCCTTAGAAACAGGTGAGCGTGCATAAGAAGAGCAATTAATGTTAAAGAAGGAAGTGAGGTATGTAAGGATCGAGTCACGAGGCGCTCGGTTCTCTCTGCCTACCCCGCAAGGGATTTGAAATGAAGTTATAGATAGATAGATAGAAGAATAGTTCGTTTAAAGTAATAAGATATGAAGCTATAATCAAAGTGTAATATAATAGTTCGACTATAATCAAAGTTTACACAATCCGCATGATGTAATGCGGTCGCCGTAGCAGCTACCGTAGCGCATCACGTGTACGATACAAGGAATAATTCTCTTGCTTCTAACACAGTAATTCTTATTGATTATTCAATAAGATAATAACTATCCAGGGAGTCGTTATTCAGCTGCAGTCTTCTAAAAGTTGGAGGTTGTCTATATTTCTTAATCTCTATAGCTATCCCTTCTCTCTCTTCGTGACATATGGTAGTTCGCAGGGATGTCCAGATGCAAGTGAAGAATTGTTTACCCCTCTAAGGAAGTAAACAAGCATTATGGTATGTCTGATGGTAAGCACTTACCGTAGGTTACCTGCGTGCTTGTAAAAACCTATTCAGTCCCTTTTTTAAGAAACCAAAGCTGTATATTCCCTGAGAAAACCTCGGCAACTTAAAGGTTCTCAAAAGAAAATGTCTCTGGTAGAGTAGGTAATAAACTATGCGTACACGGAAAGAAATTAAGTATAGTCAATAAAAATGCTTTTCACATGGCAATACAAATTTATAATAAGATTCCGAGTGATATTACAGAGTTGCCCGTCACACAATTTAAAAATAAGCTACATAATTGGCTAATTGACAAATCTTTCTACTCCCTTAATGAATTAATTAATGAGTTCATATAATAACAGTTGACGATTTGAGTTAAATCTTGAGTGAATTAAAGTATAATCGGAATTAAATTTTGTATTTCATAGAATGCTTGAACTTTTGCATGCCTAATTGTATGAAAGGCAAAACATAACGGATTTTATTTTGATACACACAACATCTCTATTTTTGTACTTATGTTTTTGCAAAATAAATAATTTGAATTTGAATTTGAATTTGGTTCCACGCATATGCAACTATTGTGCTCGCGCGTTTCCAACCCTCTCTGCTGTCAAAGCAACTGCTCGTACTGTAACCTTACTAACTTGCAGGAACACAACAACTCTATAGGAGCTTACTGGTTATTGGAAACCACAACCCTCCAGGTAGTAGGTACTCATTTGGCTGCTGCCATCTGTTAGGAGGACTTATTTATCCAGTCCGGCTGTTGCGATGCACACTACCTCTTTTTCACCTTCAGAGACTCACTTATTGAGTAGCAAGGTACACCACGAGCAGGTGAGATTGGCTTTCACTATAAATATGAGCCACTTCATTTATTTTGGATGACGTTAAACACAAAGACGGTCTTTCTGACACTCACTTTTTATACCACTACAGCGGGAAACACGCATTCATTTTAAGAGAGGTAGGTATCAAAGCAGCCCGTCTAGAGAAGTGCCTCCACCTCACAGAAAACCGCAGCCTAATAATAACTCCCTAGAGGGTTGTTGTGTTCATGCGTGTAAGTGAGGTCACCAGTAAGCTCCTAAGGAGTTGCAGTGTAAGCAGCAGAGGAGGCGTCGCGCGTGTGATCCATATATTACAAGCGTTAATAGGCTACGGTAACCACTTTACATCAGGTGGGCCGTACGCCGCCGACGTTGTATAAATAAAAAAAAATAACACGAGTACGGGCCCGGTGCGTATTTAGTTTGATCTTTTCAGTTCTGGGCTATCAACAATAAGCCTAAACTGGAGATGATAGTCGATAACAATGAATTGAAAGCTACAGTGGAAGCAGTTTCATCTTAAACCACGTCAGAATTAGCAGTAACCTTTAACATTAGTGATAAAACAGATCCGTTTACGTCTAATTGGGACCCAAATTAATACATCGAAAAAAAACAAAAACACGTAGAAGTACGTACGTACTTTTTATATAAATAGACACATATTTAGAGGATTTTAAATCCAATTGTCAATTGAAGTTGAAAGTGGATTTTGTAAAAACAACTGAAAAACAAAGTGAGTTAGCCAAATCAAGTCCCAATTGGAAATGTGAATCAAAAAACCTGCTTATGAGTGTGTAGTGGCGCTACGCGAGCATTGCTAATTACAGCTTCTTAAAACCTGGTTAAAGAAAGATATTTATCAATATATAATAGTCTATCTATCTATAACTTCACGCCAAATCCCTTGCGGGGTAGGCAGAGAGAACCGAGCGCCACGTGACTCGACCCTTACATAACTCACTCGCTTCTTTAACATTCATTGCTCTTCTCATGCACGCTCGCCGGTTTCTAGGGCTCCTGACATCACCTTCTGATAGAACACGACCAATTTGGTCATGGTAGGTAAGTCTTGGCCTTCCCCGGCTCCTACATCCTTCCACTTTTGCATTGTATATCTGCTTCGTCATTCTTTCATCCTGCATTCTTTCTTTATGTCCGAACCAATGGAGCATGCCTTTTCTTATTTTAACACCGACGCTCTCTTTCAGACCAACTCTGTTTCTTACATCATCATTGCGAATACGGTCTACAAGCCTTACGCCACAAATTTTGCGCATCGCTCGCGTTTATTCTACTTTCATGCTCTTTCTGCCATACCCAGCTCTCGCTTCCATAAGTTAGCGTTGGGACCAGCCATGCATTGTGTTTAAATAATAGTCACTATATAATAGTCACTGTCAAACAATCGAGACTCATCAATTGATCTACTCAGCTCACTTTAATAATATAGTGAGTATATTGTAATAGATTGGTAAGTGCTGACCATATAGATATATACAAATGAATTAATGCGTGCTACTCCAAGTGTTCGATTGTGGGGGCCTGGTGACCTGTACCATGGGTGTAAACCTGCGAATGTGTGAGAAAATATTGAGCCATTTCAATGAAATCTGGTGGAGTTATTGGTACTGGACTATTACAGAAGAGGGACGGACACATGCCATGACTATCATATCTGATTGTTACTCTCGGCAGGCGGTGGCTCACAACTCACTGGATGGCCCCCGAAATTCCAGAGAAAGGCGGCTGGAAACAACACCGGCGTAAGTGACTCAGGGGTATCGAGAGGTGTGTTGCGCTTTCCCCGCAGTTACTCACGGCGTTATGCCCTTTACTACTTCCACTTGTGCAGCATATTGCTCTGTCGACTTTTCTATGGACACTCAATAAAGATGAGCCAGAGCTGAGAGTCCTGCGGGATATTATTATTTAATGCACGTTCACACACTGTGTAACAGACTGCCTCAAATCTACTGGAGATACGTAACACCTGGTAACTCTGTTATCCACCATCTCGCCAGTCCTGGCTTCAACTGATATCCATCTTTTCGGTATTCGGATGGTCGAATGAGGGACTTCCTCCTTTTTTTGTAGTCAGTTAAAAAGTGACAACCCTAGCGGTATAATACGATGTCAAAAAGGCATATGTGCCATAGTTAATCTACCGCTGTAGATGTTGTTTATGCATAATATCTGTGGCGCCACCTTGATCCTTGACCTCATTGTCTGTGTCATTGGTAGTTACACCATTTTCCTCTCTATAATTGTTCACGTCTATCGAAAGTACTGTCACGATTATAAGACCGACTTCTTAGTGATCTAAACATATTGTTTGTTGTTATAATCATTCCAGGTGACTTTTTTGTCACCCGTCACAGTTTATTCTTGGTATACATGTCTGTCTTTTTGAAAGCTCAGTCAGCTTCTAAGGAGTTGCTGTGTAAGCAGCAGAGGAGGCATCGCGCGAGTGATGCTTAATATATTACAAGCGTTAATAGGCTACGGTAACTGTTTTATATCAAGTGGGCCGTATGCTTGTATACCTCCCAACGTAGTATAAAAAAGAAGCGATAAATAACTACTGAGCTGATTTAAAACACGCTGTTCCGTTATTTTGACACCAACGCTTGCTGGTTCGATTCCCACACAGGGCAAAGGTGGTGCCACCTCTGCTGCTAACACAGCAATTCCTTAGGAGCGGTTTTCTGTCAGACGGGCTGCTTTGATGCATCCTACCTCTCTTAAAAACGCCCACCAAGACAAACATACATGTTCATGCACTCAAATGGTTGTTCTGTATGGGAATCGAACCCATGAGCGTTGGTGTCATAGTCGCGTTATTACCTGCTGCACCATCGAGCTCGTCAAGTTGCATTAAGGACGAGCTGACGAATTAAATAAATTGTTAACTTTACACAAAATTTGTCTCTCTCCTCTTCAAACCAGAGTTATTATAATTAAAGCATCATCTCGTTTTCATCTGATTGAACACAGAAGTTAAGCAGCATTAACCGCAGCCCATTTATAGATGGTTTTAATCATATTTAGTTGCTCTATGTTACGTCCGTAGGACATGTTATCTCGGCTGTTTTCTATAAATGACTATTGTTAAACTAAGTTAAGAGAAGGTTGGGTGGATGTAATGCAGCCTAACGGGGAAGTACCTGCACTTCGCAGAAAATCGCAGTCAACTCCTGGAGTATGTTGAGTTTCTGCAACGGGGTGAGGTTAGGTCCTAGTAAGTCCTGAAGAGCTATGTTAGTGGTAGGGGTGGCGTTCTATTGATTGCGTAGATATGCTACGGTAGCCACTTTACATTAGATAGCCGGTAAAAAAGTATCGAAGTGCCGCTGTGTAAGAGATCTCCGCAGCAACCTGTTATGCAACGACCTCGTGGTGAAGGAGAGATGGCACTCGTATTTTCACCAGCTGCTGAACAAGCAGCATAAAGAAGCACCTCTTTTTGCTGCTTGTTCACCCACCACCGACTCTTCCTCCTAATCAGGGTCTAGCGCCACCTATATTGCCTGTAGAACTCTTCGTCGCATGAAGAATCGGAAGGCAGTCGGAACCGACGGAGTCCTCATAGAAGCTTGCAAAGCGATAGGGCCCTGTGGTGTGAGCATCCTGAACGACTTACTTAACCGCATATTCCTCACCGGAAAAATCCCGGACCAATGAAGATTGAGTGTTATTACTTCTGTTTTCAAAGGAAAGGGATCAGTGTAAGAGTGTGGCAGTTGCTGCGGTATAAAGGTCTTGTCACACCATGATGCTCTTCGTACGGATAATCGACTCCGGGATCCGGCAGGAGTGCACTGTCCCGGAGTGTCAGTAGGGACTTCGACCTGGTCATATGACCATGGACCCCGTTTCTGCCCTATGGATTGTCATGGAGAAATACAGGACGAAGATAACGCCTCTCCACCTTCTATTTTTAAACATGGAGAAGGCCTTGTGTACCTTGCACTATGATCGTCGGTACAACCAAGTGCCTGAAGTTTATGTTGACATTTGCCGAGACATGCATCTCAATTCTGATTCTACAGTTAGGACTGCTATTGGCGACACACAAGCCTTCCCGATTACCGTCGGGGTCCACCGGGGATCTGTCCTTAGTCTGCTTCTTTTCAACGTAATATTAGGCATAGTGTCGGACAGCATACGAGATGCACATGAGCAGCCTCCATGGCTGGTGATATTACACTGGCGGACGCGGATAAGGGGCGCCTGGCACGACGCGTGAATACTTGGAGAGGGTCCCTTGAGAACGGGGGTCTGAGACTTAATGTGGCGAAGACCGAGTACTTGGCCCGCACACCATAGATCCTACACCCATCCGCATTGGCGAAGATACGGTAGAGGGCACAGATCGGTGTAGATACTTAAGATCTGTCCTCCACGCTTCCTGGGACATCGATTGAGACGTCAAGAGACTTATTTCTACGGCCTGGGCCAAGTAGCGTGAGGTGGCTGGTGTCATTTGTGACACTAAAATGCAGGTTAAGCTGAAGGGACTGGTTTATAAGTCTATCATTAGGCCTGTCCTTTTATGTGGCAGTAAAGCGTGGCCTGTACTTGAGCGGCATAAGCAGGAGCTGCGTGTCACGGAGATGAATATGCTGCGCTGGATGTGCGGGTGACACGTAAGGATCGTATAAAGAACCCCCGTATTCGCGGCAGCTTTCATGTTCGTGACATAGCAGACAAAGGGCAAGAGCGTCGCCTACGCTAGTACGGCCACGTCTTACAAAAACCGGCAAATTACGTGGGGAGCAAATGTCTAGCCGTGCCGCCTCCACTAGGCCGCGATAGAAGGGGTCGGCCTAAGAAATATTGGCTTAACGTATCGAAGACCGCGCGAAGTGGGTGGAGAAATAAAATTCCGAAAGCGGACCCCGGGCTCTGAAGCGTAAGCGTAAGACGCAACCGGGAGTAACGCTCAGATGATGATGGAGCCGTTAAAAAAGTAAGTTAAATGAGATAAAATCTAGTAGTAAAAGTGTCGAGAGTGTACTTCTTTTTTATATGAATCTTGATAAAATCTATATATCATCGACGTAATGGAAGAAAGTGGTACTAGTTTAGGTGTATAACGTCCATATAATTTTAATACGAGAACAAATTTCTATTTATATTAAATATAAATTAACTGTAAACCAAAACAAATAACTCTTTAAAATATAGAAATTACGTTAAAAATAACATAGAAACGGTATAGTTAAAACAATGCCGACTGATCGAAAATTATAAATAATAACCCCACAGATTAGTTTATCTAACGGTAATACTCGTACTTTGGTTGGCAGATATTTTTTTTATACAACGTCAGGCGGCATTCACGCATACGGCACATGTATAGCGGTTACCGTAGCCTATGAACGCATTTAATATATTAAGTATCACTCGTGCGATGCCACTCTCCTATCTCATCAACGATGACTACTTTAACACCTTTCCCATACAAGTGTTGGCACAGTAACTCCTCAGGAGCTTACTGGTGACCTCACTCACATGAACACACCAACACTCCAGGGAGTTGTTGTTTGGCTGCGGTTTTCTGTAAGGTGTAGACACTGCCACACACGGGCTGCTTTGATGCGCCCTACCTCTCTCTTAGATATTTGGGACGCCGGCGTATGGATCGTATAATGAAATTCATTTTTAATTATGATAATCAATTCACGGGCTGTCATAGCCGTTGACGTACTTTGATGAAAAATTAGAATTTTACGAGCGGCTGACGCGAGTCTTGTGATTCGAGACGTCATCTGAATAATAGCCATGCCGTCACCTACGTATCTCATTACACTTTTCAGGGTTCCGTACCTCAAAAGGAATCTTCCCTTATATAATCACTATGTTGTCCGTCTGTCTGTCCTTCGGTCAATACCCTTTCTCTCAGCGACGTGTGGAGATATCGAGCTGAAATTAATATCAAACACTCGGGTCTGCAATGCCTTCGAGCAGTGAAAACGTCAAACTTCTAAGACAACGAAATTAAAAGGTACGGCTGTTTATGCCTCGTTTATGCGCATATTATGACACTCGTAAGGGAATCAATACCTATAGGGTACTTCCCATTGACCGAGAATCATGAAAGTAGTCACGTAATACAATAAAAGGAAAAATACGAAAGCCGTAAATTTGTAGTAGCATCACAAAAAAAAAAAATTTTAAGGGGGGCTCCCATACAACAAACGTGATTTTTATGCACTTGGAAGATTTTTTATATTACGTAGGTCTGCAAACAAGGATTTTGTTACATAGTTAGTCTAACGAATATCTGTCCTCAGGCCTTAGCGACGGCATGTTGCATCTACTAATGGTACTGGGTGGATGCCGGCCGGCGCTAGTTCGCGAACTAATTGTTGGCGGAAGCACACAAAGCAGGTTAGGTCAAATTGTATGATTTTGAATTAAACAATTTTTAACGGAAATATCGCGTATTTTATTTATTTTGTTGAACCTGACGTTTCGAACGCTTTGCAGCGTCCGTGGTCGCAGGAAGACTAAGGTGACATTTGTCTTACATTGGGTACCTATTCAATTATTTTACATCTACCGACATGGATGGATTAATTATACATGTTCCGATTCACACAAAAATCGCTCACGGTGTCCAAACGTTTTTTAGTAGATCTCTATCTAGTTTGTGACTTGATTATTTTTAGGACTGGATCCCAAGCAGGTGATACTTGTCAACCTCTCTTGTATGATTTTGTTACAAGCATACAAGAAGTTTTGAATAGTCTAAAGTTTAGAATATAAAGGCGATTAGACTCTAAACTAAGCTCTCCGCACGCTTATTTTTATGGAACGTCGGCAGGCATAGGTTTGTATGGGACCTCTAAAGGCTCTTGTATCCATGATAGCATTTCGGAGACGTCTGCCTATTAGATCGATAGATTCGATCACATCCGTTTTTCACGTATACGTGTGAATATCCTTATGACAATTATGTTTATATTTTGATGTGTAATTTTTTTTCTCTGAATTTCAGTCCCCGATCATATGTCGTTGAGCTACCTTTTCGCCAGTGGACCGTTTGTCTACTGACGGGATGAATCAAGCTAAACTACCACGCCATTCCCAACATTTAAAGCAAATATTGATACTATAAGTATATCTTTTTTTTTTATAATATATGGCAATAGTTTTGCTACTTTATGCCAGTGTCAAAGTCTTCAGTTTAGAACCATTTGAAAATCTTAATTCTATGTTCCAGCTTCAGGAACTGTGCTGAAGAAATACTTGGGAAGGGTACCTAGTCCCAATCAAACAGTTTAAATGCCACCCGTAAAGGATAGTGATTTTTACAAGGTGTTCTTGATGAACTTATTCACGTCTTCCAAAAAGTACATAAACGTGTTATATTTGAGTTTTTTCATTACTGTATAATTTCACTAGCACTTATGTTACAAAGTACTATCAAAATTGTCGCACAAAACTAATTTTATACTGAATTGTAAAAGTTTCAAGTATAACAACAATGTCACTCGTCAAAAGCGCGGGAAGAAGTCCCACTATATATCTTCCTCTGGCATGAATCTTCTTCTATGGGTCGAAAGGTTCTCGAATGGCGACCACGAATCAAAAAACTTAGCGCAGGACGGCCCTTCACATGATGCAGCGACGATCTTGTGAAGATTGCTGGGAGCTGATGGATACAGGCGTCTCAGGACCGATCTCTTTGGAAGTGTAAGCGCCTATATTGACGTCCTTCGGCTGAAATGATCGCCATGTATCTTCTTAGCGTTATCCCGTTACCTAATTCTTTGGGACTGGCGGGGTCCGCTACCTAAGCCTAAGGATTTGGAGAAGATATTGGCTTTTACATGGAATAGCTACCGTCAGACCTTCGCAATCCAGAGGGAAAACCAAACCGTTCTAAGTAGACCAGATTTTTCTAATAAGATCACATGTCTTTCGAAATATATTTTCCTGGCGCACGTGCGGGTTTCCTCACGATGTTTTCCATCACCGCCGAGCTGGTAACAATTACAAATACGTACATAAATACGAAAACACGAATTTAGTGGTACATACCAGGATTCAAACCGCGGTCCAGCTGGTTAATAGGGCGGTTCTATATCCACTGCTATGCTATGTATCTGTCTATAACTTCACGATGGTATGCAGTTACCGTAGCCTACGGACTTTTGCAACATCAGCGGTGTCACTCGTGCGTCGTCAACCCTGTAAAAAACCTCTTCACGCTTTTTTACAAGAACCCTATGCTGTAATATCTTGAGAAGATCCCGGCAGGGAGTTTATTTCACATCTCTGAGTTCTAGGAAGAAAGCAGCTATAGAATCGCACTGTACGCAACCATTGCGATTGTGTGAGAATGAATTCATTGCTAGCGGCGAGCGGTGCGGTTGTAGAAAAATCGGCCAAGTGCGAGTTGGACTCGCGCACGAAGGGTTCCGTACCACTATCTATAAAAACGGCAAAAAAATCACGTTTGTTGTATGGGAGCCCCCTTAAATATTTGTTTTATTTTAATTTAATTATTTATTCTTAAAGTAAATCTATAACTAAATATTCTGTGAATACTTCAAGCGTCTACCTGTTGCCGTTATCAATATCGAGCAAAAACGAGCAAAAAAATCACGTTTGTTGTATGGGAGCCCCCTTAAATATTTATGTTATTCTATTTTTTAGTATTTGTTGTTATAGCGGCAACAGAAATACATCATCTGTGAAAATTTCAACTGTCTAACTATCACGGTTCGTGAGATACAGCCTGGTGACAGACGGACGGACGGACGGACGGACAGCGAAGTCTCAGTAATAGGGTTCCGTTTTACCCTTTGTGTACGGAACCCTAAAAAAGGAAAGCTGACGGTATTATACCGAACAACTCCTAGAAACACAACCGATTGTACAATCGGAAATAGAGTACGCATAGATATCTTGCGGATATTTTTTTTCATACAGCGGGAGGCAGACAAGCATACGGCCCACCTGATGTAAAGTGGTTACCAAAGCTATGAACGCTTGGAATCAGAAATGGGACTCGCGAGTCACCAATGCTATTACCACAGCAACTCTTTAGGAGCATAATGACAACCACACTTACTCGCACCATACAACCCTTCAGGGAGTTATTATTTTCTGTGAAGCGGAGTTTCCCAGTCGGCCTGCTTTTATGCGCCCTACCTCTCTTATAAACACCCAGAATAAGATAAACAGACATGTTCATGCACACAGTTTTTTGTATTGTGTGGGAATCGAACCCTTGGAGATAAAGTATCATTTGTAGCCGGGTTTTGTCATAACCATAACCCTACTCTCTCACGTCATCATTACGAACGCGGTGTGCAAGTAATTCTTCTTCTTTTTAGCGTTACCGCCTCGCCTAATCCATCAGGATTGGCGGGGTCCACTACCTAAGGCTAAGGATTTGGCAAATATACTGATTGTTACATGGAGCGACTGCCGTCAGACCTCCGCAACCCAGAGGGAAAAACCAGACCTTTCTTAGGGAAGATATTTCGAAATATAATTACTTGGACTTGCGGATTCACCGCTGAGAAAGTGATAATTACACACAAATCTAACAAATTTCACATATTTTTTTTATACCACTAAGGTGGCATTCAAGCATACGGCATGCCTGATGGTAAACAGTCACCGTAGCCTATGGACATTTGCAGCACCAGGGTTGTCATTCATGCGTTGCGAACCTCTAAAAACCTCTTCACGCATTTCTTGAAGAACTCCATGCTGTAGTCCCTTGGAAAAACCTCGGCTGGGAGCTCATTCCACAGCTTGAGAGTTCTCGGAAGATAACTTCTCTGGAACCGCATAGTACGTGACCATTGCGGTTCCAGCGTGTGAGGGTGAACTCCCCGCCATTGGCGAGCGGTGCGGTTATAAAAAGTAGCTTTCGGCATCTTTTCGAACAACTCTTCAGAACACAACCCGTTTCAGACACAAGTTTATCGCGGCTTTCCTCCACAAGGTAACGGAGGATGTTTGCACGGCCTATATAATAAGTGTCCCCGGTGCTGTCGTCCGCATAACAATTAACGCCATCAATTGTCATTGATATGCAGCAGAAACAGCGTCGGAGACAGTACAGAACCCTGAGGGACGCCAGCATTGATATCCATACTATCGGAGCATCCACCGTCAACCACGGCTTTGATGTAATCTGCTGGATAAAAAGCTGGCGACCCATTTGTACTGACCCTCGAGCAGCCCGTATGATGGTAACTTCGATAGAAGACCCTAAGATATATCTGAAAACACTCATTTATTTTGTCCCAAGATTCGAGCCCAGGACCAGTCAATAGCCCCGTTCTTCATCCACTGGACTGTCACTACTAAAGGTATGCAAGTAAACCATGCAAGTATAAATGTAATAATAAATTTATTAACAGTCATACATAATTGTGTGGAGTACAATACAACATTTGAACAACGGGAGTTAGCAGCGCCCGCGCATCGGACGCCACATCTGTATCAACGGCGGATGCTGCAGGCGGACGACTTGGCACGTTGGATCTTCTTCAATAGCACCTGCAAGTTACAGCCAATTGAAGTCACAAACTAAAAAACTAATTGACTGCGCATGAAAGCACTCCGCCCACACAAAAACGATGCATGGAGTAATTCTCTAAATACAAAATTTGCATGATAAATAAATAAATATTGTCGGACAAATTACACAGCGCCATCTAGCCCCAAAGTAAGCGAAGCTTGTGTTATGGGTACTAGACAACTGATAAACTTACGTGAATACATTTTTTTTTGTAAATACATACTTATTATACATAGAAAATACGCAGACCAAGACAAACAGACATGTTCATGCACACAAATGTTTGTACTGTGTGGGAATCGAACCCACGAGCGTTGGTGTCAAAGTAGCGTAACAACGCGTTTCACCACTGCGCCACCGAGCTCGTCGATATTATTGCATATGATTGAATGGGCTTAAGAAACCGTACATTTGGTACCAATTGCATTTATTGTACCTAGGGCAGGTAGGTCCTTTTAACGTCGGTAAACCGGTTACCATGGCCTGTGAACGCTTGTAACACATTAAGTATCACTCACACGAGCTTGCTGCTGACCTCACTCACACGCAGGAACACAACAACCCCCTTGGGAGTTGTTATCTGGCTGCGGTTTTCTGTGAGGTGGAGGTACTTCCCTAGACGAGCTGCTCTGATGCGCCCTACCTCTCGTTAAAATAAACAATTTGTATAAAAACATTTTGTTTTGCCGATTCAAGCCTAATTGATGAATGGAAGGATATTTAACCAATAAACCGATAAGAACCGCGATGTTGATTCGTAAACTAGCCAATAAGAGCTACGCTTTCTACTTTTTTCCCCCCGATCCGTAGCGATGAATTCAGTTACTACGCAAAATTGGTCTCTTTGGGTTTCCATATATTATTTCCTTTATGATTGAAGTGATAGCATAAGGTTTCTTACTCGTACTTCTCTATCAATTCCACACTCTCGTATCATACATCACACATAAATACACACGCACACACACACACCACACACATGTACACACACATATACATACATACACACACTCTAACGCTCATCTAATATCCTTACCTTAAGAAATTATGTACCTACCTAAATAAAATGGTAATATTGTTAATGTCGAAATATACTAATAATTTTGCTGTATTATCTTTAAGTGTAAATTGTTTTTATGGATTTTGTATGAAATATTTTGTTAGTTTTGTCACAATCCGATGCTACATATTATGATGAAAAATTTTGCCATTATGTGTTGAAATATGTAGATCTATTCTAAAAGCAAACAAGGTGATAATGATCAAATATATACATAGATTAATTTCAATTATTCGGATATTGTAGTACCTAGTACTGAAATAAATTTATAATGTAATTGCTTGGATATTAATTAAATAATTGATTGCTAAATTGTATAGTTAGTAAAATGTAAAATAAATGTGTTGCATGCATGATTATATAACTAGTACCTATGTTGCTATGGAAGAGCGGGGTCTTCTAATACAAGCGTTTTACGCTTAAAAGAAAACCCCTACTACTGATTAATGTAATAGAATGCTAAATATGTTAATAAATTATTATTATTATTATTATAAGGTTTCCTATACACGGAGCAGGAAACAGCCTCGGATTAACCATACACATCACACTAAGTACTTATGTGACGAACCCGGTGGCGAAGTGATTAACAATGCTACTTTAACTCGTGGGTTCGATTCCAACATAGGGCAAACACTCGTGGATTTGATTTCCACATAGGACAAACGTTTGATGTACATTAACATGTCTGTTTGTATTCGTCTGGGTGTTTTATGAGGGGTGTGGCGCATCAAAGCAGCAACACCGAGTATAAAGTAACCTGTCTGGAAAAGTACCTACGGAGTTGCCATGTTAGTAGTAGCAGAGGTGGCATCGCGTGAGTGATACTTAATGTATTGCATGTGTTTATAGGCTACGGTAACCGCTTTACATCATGGTGGGTCGTATGCTTGCACACCTCCCGACGTTGTATAAAAAGAAACTGCGCTAATAAGAAACATTTTTTTATTTTTCTTTATCAACCAAACCTGACCCAAAACTTACTCAAATTAAATCTAACCCTATCTAATCTAAGTATGGCTTAAGTCTATCCGTATTTTGATCAAATTTGAGTCAGATTTTGAGTATGTACCTTAAAAATAATTAACATTGTAAAAAGGATTTTTGATTGATGTATATATGTCTACACGACGAGTCCCTTGCGGTGTAGATTCTCTCTGCCAACGCCATAATACGCTTTTTTGATAATTAAAAAAAATGTAGTATAACGCTTGCTGACCGCGTTCGTAATGAAGACGTGAGAGAAAGAGTTAGTCTGAAAGTCAGTGTCGGTGTTAAGATAAGAAAAGACATGCTCCGTTGGTTCGGACATGTAGAAAGAATGCAGGACAAAAGAATGACGAAACAGATGTACAATGCAAAAATGGAAGGATGTAGGAGCCGAGGAAGACCAAGTCCAACATACTAGACCAAATTGGTCGTGTTTTATCAGAAGGTGATGTAAGGGGCCCCAGGAACCGGCGAGCGTGCATGAAAAGAACTATGAATGTTAGGGAACCTGAAGAAAGAATGCAACATGAATGTTATAGAAGCAGGCGACGTATGTAAGGACCGCGTCGTATGGCGCTCGGTTCTCTCTGCCTACCCCGCAAGGGATATAACTGATATAAACATAAAATTCTCAGTAGCATGTGAACTCACTGAACGACTACAACAATATCGCCCCGATACTTGCTTTAACTTGGTGAATACACTGAAAAAAATGTTTAGTTGGATTTCCCAGATTCCTAATAGAATTCACCAAAGTCGACGGTTGAACTGGGCCCTACCTTTGATTTAAGTTGATTTTACCAATCAAAAAAGGTTAATGTAGTACCAGTAAAAATAATAAAAATTATTATTTAGTATGATAAACTGTACCATATTATATATACAATCCATTTATTAGCGGTAAATTATACATTTAAAATAGTGATAGCTACAAAATACTTTTGTATGAAGACCAACCGTAATATATTTGTAAATTACACTACAAATTTTTGCATTAATTAACAAAGTTTACTAGTAAAATAGCCTACCTTTGCTTCTTTGGTAAATTCAACTAATCTTTTTTTTCAGTGTAGACACACGATTATTGTGATTCGTAATCGGATAATCACTTTTGATGAAAAGCATGTCAATCAAACCACGTCCGAAAGGCAAATTTGGTCAAGAAAAGGTGATTATTATAAATCTGATGAAGCGGTAAAAAAGCTTTTCAATGAGTTTGTTAATTCCCGTCCCTAGGATTTCAATAGCATCAATAGAGGCATCAATGAAATTACATTAAAACGGTAAAATGTACATCGAATAATGCTTAATACTTCGATTAATTAAATTTCAATGACAATTTCAAAAATAATATTTGCTAATGCAATTACGATGATACCGCATTCGAACGCGGTAGTGGTGAGTAGCAGTGGTTCTAACAACACTCCATACAGACTCTTCATAACTTTAATTGAGACTTCATATATCGGCGGAAAATTGGGACGACATGAGACGCCGTATATCGGCGGAAAATAAAGACGAAATCTGTATTTGCCCGGCCCACAGAGCGGAGACTTTTCATTTGGTAGTACTAAACATTTTGTACTTGTGAAGGAAGACGAAAGACGAGGCGGACTTTGATTTTTATATAAGTACGTAGTTTGATCTTGGCATTGTATAATGTGTTCTTGACATCGTTGCGTTCGTCTCGTACTTTACGTATTTATCTTTTAATTAATACCTTTTTATACCTATATACTTTTTTTAAGTAACACTTCTTTACGCACGCTTGACTTGGGGAGTAAGCTGGTGAATGCGTGACGAGAGCGTTACGAAAAGTGTGATCGGGCGAGGCGAATGGAAGTTGAGAGGGAGATAAAGTTACTGAAGATAGAAAGAGAGAGTTACGTTTCGTATATTACTGTAGGGGCAAGAGAGAGAGGTGCGAGCAAACATTTTCTTTCTCTCATAGCGAGTTAAGTTTCATATATCTAAGACACAGTGCAGGCCTATTGTCTGTATCACACTATGGAGCTAAAGAAGTTTTACTTCAGTCGTGTGGTCTAAAGCACACTCGTTTTTTTTTTATCCTAGTTATAAAATTTTTCTTTTATCGTTTCAATTTTGTGGTATGAAAGCCAACTAATCTTTGGGGGGTACCTATTCACATTGCCTCGGAAAGCCATATTCGATAAGTTTTCACTCAGATTCCATACGTTTTGTCAGA
Organism: Pyralis farinalis; assembly: GCA_947507595.1. Taxonomy (NCBI): domain Eukaryota; kingdom Metazoa; phylum Arthropoda; class Insecta; order Lepidoptera; family Pyralidae; genus Pyralis; species Pyralis farinalis. The sequence continues at coordinate 7,010,255 of OX382258.1, read as the reverse complement.
TAACTTTTCGATTCCGATACGAATATAGTGTTTCGAGGCAATGTGAATACGCCTACTGATCCTGCAGATGACATCTGATCTCCGTATACAAGCATATTGGCATATTGGAAACAACTCGATGATGTACCCCATGGTACCGCCACCCGTTTGGATACTTCAGGAAGTGTAACGTGTATGGTTCCATTGTTATTACTGTCAGTCTTTGCCTTTGTTAGCTTTGCAGGTTTTGCTTATGACCGACAACAAAGTTTAGGTGGGCCTATAGTGACCAGATATTAGGTACGTGAGGAAAAAGTTGACAAAAGGTTAATTGTAGTGAAACAGAGATTCCCGAGAATGGCATAGGTGGATATCTCGCTTTTGATATCAACAAGAAACACAAAACTAAATCTTTAATCATTACCATATTGTCGTGGTCAATTTGCCTCTGCTGCTTCTTTCTTATAACAGTGGCTGAAGATACGGGTTTCCTCGGGGGCTGTTCTCGAGGCGGTATGGAAGACTTGCGGGTGTTTCTGGCGCTCAGTATCTTCGATAGGAGAATATGATTGTGTCTCTCTATCTCCCGTAATCTATCGTTTGTGAAAGACATGTTGATTCGTCTTGTTGACGGAACTGAAAGGGACCTGAAATCGGTAGGAGAAATAGCTAGATAATCTGTCTGATTCTTTTACAGTAAATTATAAATATTACGATAATATCATCACAACGTGCGCCATACCTATCTGCATGGCTGACACTGATGCAAATCTGAATAAAGTCATACGTCTACTGATCCTGCAGTCGTGATCGCAATATTATTCATATCAATATTATTCAGGTCACTAATGTACTCCTTACAACTATGAGTGGGCGCTACACACAATTTCCAAATTCCTTCCAAAACAAAGCCTGGCAAGGCTCCAAGCTGTACTCCAGCAAATTTGCTAAAGTTTTGTTTCATTGTTTATTAAATAACGCCGACACCGTTGTCATCGATGACGACTTATGGATGCAAGCCCTCCTTCCACGAGGATCCATACCTCCGTAGCGCATAGTTGCTCAATGCATGTTAAAAGAAATAGAATTATTGTAATAATCATTGAATTGACACACACGTGAAGTTGTCCCAATCCATCCTATGACGTATAAATGATAGTGTTCTTATTGTTCTACATCAAATTTGAACATAAACATGATGTCCAAACATTTTTGTGACATGGAGCTGAACTGTTGCCAAGTGACTGTAATCTTAGAACCTTAGAAACTCGCTCTATTATGATGTCATAGATGAGGTTTCGGTAACTTGTTTAGAACTGTCATACTCTACGTACTTTTTATAAAACTTGTGTGATCGGACTTTAAAATTCTAGTTGAAGTACCAACAGTCATCTTACCCATAATCGGATCTCCCGGAAATAGACGCTGGTCCACCGGCTTTACTGGACATGGAAGATTGGCTCTTAGAGTGTTTTACAGAAGTCTGTGTCACGCAGCTTTTGGCTGTGCTCTCGCTGGCTGATTTCTCTAACTTAGACTCTGTTTTAATCGATTCTTCTTCTTCATCAGATTTATCATCTTCGAATTCGTCAGAATAAGCATCATCGTCATCTTTATTATCTGATTTTGAATTCTCATTGTCAGATTCGTACACGCATGTTTCGACGCAGATGTTGGGAGGTCGTTTCACAGCGTCCACGATGCATCCCATCCCCGAGAATTCTTTGGATAGCTCATCGACCTCGTTGTTGTTTTCCTCCTTATACAGCTGTTTAGTTTTGGCTGTATTAGAGTCACCAGAAGAGTATTGTGCGTCAATGTAGCCACTGCAACTGGTACCTACTGCGCTCGCTCTGCGTGACATGGTGCGTTCAAGCGTGTTACTTAATAATGACTTAAGCGCCGCTAAAAAACAATTTAAATCTATTAAGTGTAACTACACGGCTAGTAGGTTTCGTACTGTGTAGATACTTCTAATAAATCCTAAAATCATTGTTATATAAGTATCTAATTTATAGCTAAAACCTTAGGTCATTAGGCCTAAAACTTTAATGCTTAATCTCGCCAAAGCCAGCCGCAACTGCACGTGGTGCATACTGTGGTGGTGCCGCTTATTACTAAAGGAAGCTCTGGCAAAAGAGGGGTAGCAGCAGTTCGAATGACGAGGTACATTCACCTTACAAAACTCTACAGCAAAGAAAAAAATCCTAGTGCATTGGTTGTCACTTTCTTGCCTCTGAGTTATTTATTAACTGGAGCTGGATGGAAGTGCAGTATTAGCAGGGGAGGTGGCAATGTTTGTTATATTTCTTGACACACAATAGTCTTTAGACTACAGTCACCGCTTGATATCATATTTGTAACGGATTTTCGTATAATATAAAATAAAATACAGTATATGTTTGATTGTTAATATGACATGCTACAAATAAAAGCTCCATAACTCCCTAGATAAAATTTGCTCTCACTACAAAGACCAAATATATAAATAAATATAAGTAAACAGGACATAGGAATCGTAATCATGAAATTGTTCTATACCTAAGTATGAAAGCAGGGTGAAATGAGAGCGCAGAGGAGAATGTGTGGAGAGAGTATGATTGATAGAGAAAAATCTAGCACTATACGAGAACTTTGTGGAATGAAATATGATGTAGTGACAAAAATTGCAAAGGATATGCTGAGATGTTTTGGTTATTTAGAAAGAATGAATGACAAAAGAGATACGAAAAAAGTGTATCAGGCGAGAATGAATGGAGATTTCAGGAGGAGCGGCCATAAAGGCATGCATATAGATCAAATTGGTGATGTATTGAAAAAGGGACAAATCAAAAGCACCCAATGCATGAAGAGGTTGATTGGTGTGCAAGAATCGAGAGGGGTATGTTTGGATCAGTACACTTGACGTTCCATAGTCTCTGTCTACCCCAATGGGAGACAGGCGTGATGATATGTATGTTCTAAACCGTACCAAACTCCGCTAATGACTAGTAAAAAAAACATCTTCATGTCCTTAAGCACTAAAATGCTCACATTAAGTAGTAAATACAACTTATAACAAAGCATAGACCTACCGAAATCTACCTGTTACTTACTGTACTTTTAGTTGAAACAAAATATCTATTTGTTTTGTGCACATAAAAATGGGCATAATAAAGTAATTAGACCGTTTCAAACCGCCAACAACATAAAACTCAAAATGTAGATAACAATACCTCTGCCTCTAATTACTAATAATGGAAGCACGGTAAACAAATTAGCACAAAAAAAATATTGGAAAGTAATCTCTATACTACAAATAACTTGACAATATAAATTTATTTTTAAACCTTACAGCTTTATGAACTTCAATCATGCACAACCAGTATTGTCTTAGGTACTTCGTAATATTTATTAACATAAAAACGAATTATATTGATCAAAATAGCAATAAATAATCAAAAATCAATATTACTTAGCGACAGGCAAACAAATATCGCGCGTTTTGGTTGCTCTGTTCAGTTTGCGTTCCGTTTCCATGACGAGATTTTTCGTTCCACGCAATGATATGTCCTGTATACAGATTGTAACTTTCAGTGATTGTTTTTTTTTTTACCATTTTTCTAATATTTGCCATACGCTGATATAATAACTATATTCCAATCGACAGGAACAATAAATTTGTAATAACTAACTAATACTAATTTTGAAAGTATTTTGGTGAAATGTCAACGAGTAAAGGTTTCATATTGCTTTTTGTTAATTTGTTGTTGGCCTATAGCATGAACAATTTGTATCTTAAAAGTGTTAAGGTACAAGCTGGGTATAATTGATTGACATAACGGCAAAACGACATCGGAAATTTTTTCGCAACGCTCGCATTTAGACCGCATTTATATTACTTTCATACTCTCTCTGCCATATCCAGATATCAATTCTACAAGTAAGCGTTGGGACTAACACTGCATTGTGTATAGTGAGCTGTGCCTTCTGGCTCAAGTTTTTACTGCCAAGAAGTTATCCCAACGCTCCATTCACACTTTTCCCAGCATTCACTCTTCTTTCAACATCAGCGGTGTACCTTCTATCCCTGCTGAAAGCCCATCCAAGATATACAATCTCATACACTTGTTCCAACACTTCATCATGAACCGTAATCCGTACGTTGGTTCTGATTTTGTTCTCATTCAAATACTTCTTCTTATTCTTAAATTTTAGTTTTCTTTGCATTCAATAGTAAACCTTTCTCCATACAATCGTCATTCATTATTGTAACCATTGTTTGCAGTTCAGCTGGTGTTTTTGCTAATATCATGGCATTGTCTGCATACTGCAGACAGTTCACCACTAGGTCAACGAATATGTGCCTGGGTATCCTATATTCGTTGACCTTATTCGCTGCAAACAACTGTGGAGATACAAAATAAACAGCCTAGCACATAGCATGTAACCTTGTTTGACACCAATTTTGCCATTAACAAATTGTAAGTGCCACTTAATTTGATCATCTCAGTTGTGATCATATTATTTCCCGCTAACGTTCAATTTTTCAAGCTTCATGTCGACTATTCGATCTCATCCATAGTTATACCTTCGTTAAACGTCGTTAACGTGGAGTAGGCATCAGACTCACTCTACATTTCTTCAAAACATTCACTCCACCGTTCTAACACTGCTAAATTGTTAGCAAGAATGACACTAGCTTTATACTTTATATTATCCATTCTGAATACCGGCGAACCACCTCGAGACTTCTTTACCACTCTCCAAAAGAGTTTTATATTTGCCTCAAAGTTTGTCGTCAGCTTCTCATTCTCATTCACCATTTGTCTTTCATGCTTATCTTTCACTAAAGCCTTGGTTTCATTCTTGCATAGACGGTACATTTCTTTCTTCATCTCTCTAATATTTTCATTTAAGGACAAACATGATTACATAATCCAGCCACGCTTTCCTCTTTCTTGCTACGGAGGATTCAACTTTCGCATCCCAACAGGCATATCCTTCCAAAGTTTTATGCCTCTTTGCGCCTCAACATGCTTCTTTTGCACTATCCACCATACTTTCTGTCGAAACTTTCCAGCAATCATCCACATCTGAGTTTGAATAGCCTGCATCCTGAGTCTGAAGTCGCTTACCTGATGTACATAAATTCTTCTTACACTTTCATCTTGCAATTTTTCGCTCCTTATTTTTTCATGATCTCCGAAAAGGATATGCACTCGCCAGTGCCTCCACTTATTGAAAAGTCCCAGAAACTGGCTTACCACCAGGTAGTGGTTCGTTCAAGAGTAGAACCTCTAAAGGCTCTTGTATCCATTACAGTATTTCGAAGACGTCTATCTATTAAAGTCAAATCAATCACAAAGTAAGGATATTCATCCTTATGATGAAATAAAGTATTCAACAGGAAGCGGTTTCGTTCCATAAATAAATCCAGAATTGACTTACCTGCTTCGTTCACTTATCTCAATAGGAACCAAGAAGAGCTTTTTTATATACAACTACATTGACAAACAAGCATGCGGCCCGCATCACGATGGTAAGCAGTCACCGCAGCTTATTGACGCTCGCAACACCACGGGGATGTTACTCGCGCGCTCCCAATCTTGTAACCTAAGGATGTTTCTTCCTTCCTCTGGTGAAAAAAAAACTTCATACCCATCCATTCAAATCTCCACACATAATCACTTTTTCATTCCCCTCATCTAAATCCAGAGCATCCCTCACAGACACCCAAAACTTCTCTAGTTCTTGAGCACATGCTGATTGCTAAGCTTACGGGAGCATATACTACAACCAGAAAAACTCGCGTGATGCCCAGCTTTATACGAACCCAGAGAAGTCTAGGCCTTACCAAACAGTAATCCCTTACACCAGTGGCTTTCATCAGTTCATCACTGCGCCGCCGCGCCGCGTTTGACACCAACGTTCGTGCGTTCAACGATTCTCACACAGGGCAAACATTTGTGTGCATGAACATGTCTGTTTGTCTTGATCTGGGTATTTTAAGAGAGGTAGAGCGCATCGAAGCACTCCTTCTGGGGAAATACCTCCACCTCACAAAAAACCACAGCCAAATAACAACTCTTTATAGTGGTGTTGTGTTCCTGGGTGTGTCACCAGTAAGCTCCTGTTAGCAGCAGAGGTGGCATCGCGCGAGTGATAGTCAATGTATTGCTAGCGTTTATAGGCTACGGTAACTGCTCTACATCAGGTGGCTTGCATGCCTCCCGACGTTGTATAAAATAAAAGCACTAGCATGATCGTCCCGGTCTACCCCATAGGATCATTATTCCATCGCTCCCTAAAGGTAATTTATCTTTGTACATTTTTGGACCCTCGGACCCACCCTATGTGAAAGCTATAGTAGCTATAGTATAGCCCGTGATGGCGAGGCATGTTTCATATGTTATTTTCGGCTTTATCGCCAATGCCGTGAGAACAATAATAACAAATCAGAGACATGTTACTAAAGGACTCGCCATACGCGTGATTCTGTTAGTAAATAATTCTGCCATTTTTGATGGGGGACGAGGTAACTACTACAAAGAAACGAAAATAATGTTTTAAGGAAATGTCAACCTTATTTCGAGGCACCTACAGTTCAAAGTTATTTTCTTACCGCTGCCTGCCATCTGTTGTGGAATAGCTGAACTTCTTCGTAAATCGAAGTTGGTAGATTCAATATTACGAAACGTCTTATATACTTTTTTTTGTCTTTAGCTAAATGAACTCTATTATACAGCATGAAGGACTGTTTTGTTTTGCAGTTTGTATAATTTACGCTAATTTGGCATATCTCCTATGCGACCAAAGTCGCGGAATATGATTCGATTGCATCAGTACTCGATTACTGAATCGAAATCTCATGTATTATTCGTTATCAGTACCATATTAATTTCTTTTATATGAAAGCATATAAAATAATACTTGCATGTGAAAGGTAACTCAATATTTTTGCAAACTAGAAGTATTCGGCCTTTTTTTGCATCACATAACTGCACAGTTTGGCATTTTTAGTATATCACTTTATGATGTTACCTGAGCGATAACGATTAAAAGACTGTTAGAGAATCGACTACGCACGAAGTGTTTATGGGCGCAATGGATCACAATATCTTGTACCATGACAGAGGGGAATGATCCTACGAGGCTGGTACTTTAGTAACATGTCTCTGTAACAAAAGGATTAAACACAACATGTAGGCCTGGTATCCAGATCCGTTACACAATTAAAATATGGACTTTGACGTTTAGTGTATGTGTTGTTGTCGTGACGTTGACGTTTCTATCTCCTGAAAATCGTAGTGAATTAAAAGGAAAACTATTTTTTTTCTGAGAGTGAGAGAAAATCCAAAGAGTATGTAATATCCTAGTGAAGAGGAAAATCGTTACTCTCCTTCCTTTTCAGTCACACTCAAAAGAAAACCCTTTTTATTGTATGAGAAATTTTGCAGTGCCGTGCAGTGAATTATGTTTTTTTTGTTAAGCTCTACGATAAGTTAGTTAGGACTATAAATTAAATTCTGAAAATGGTCACTATAATAAAAAATCAGTTGCTGAAACATTTGTCGAGGTACGTTTACGTTACTGTATAATCGTGTTAATGTGGTGTTTACTCATTTCAATGCCAAACTATAAAATCTGAACTTCTTTGTTAATCTAGCCTAATTGTCCGTTTTTATGAAGTTTTGTGGGTTTGGTAATAAAGTACTTACTAAAATTTTGTAGGTTCACAAAGAATCTGTCTCCGGAGCAGATTTCGCTATCCGCTCTACGAGGTTCCGGTGAACTGCACGACCTCACCTTGGATGAGGACCTGCTGACTGATCTACTGGAGTTGCCAGGCTGGGTGCGACTGACATCAGCTAGATGCAACAGAGCTACATTCAGGATACAATGGACAAAACTGAAGACTGTTCCTATAGTATTGGTAAGAATTTATTAATGATTCACTTAAAAGTTGAACCTTTCAAAAGATCTATGCCCTTACTGGATGTGTATGAAAAATGTTCCTGTCTAATTTTTTTATTAATTATATACAAAAAGTTGATGGTGTTTATGTGCCATAATTAAATACAGTGAATTATAAATCATCACAAGTATTGATATAGTTTCTATCTTATATATTATAATAAATTATAAATCAAATAAGTGACACCTTGTTCGTCAAATTCTAATATCTTTATCTTTCTGAGATGTTTTTTGTACAAAATGCGAACTTTGTGCGAAATGCATGTAAGCCAGTTTCTTAGCTGATACCCCAAATCATCAAACTGTGAGGAATTTTAATTTATTACAAAGAAACTACAAATTTTCAGGTTGTAAATTTAATTCTATATCAGCTACGCTACAACTAGGGTACTCCAAAAAGTGTGTTACTTAATAGTTTTTATAAGTATGGCCTGGTTAGTACATATACATACTCTGCAGTATTTACTGACCACCAGGTTTACCTTTTGCATTTTCAGTACTTTGGCATAAGAAGAGCAACTGTTGCTTAATCTATTCTTTCTGTTTTTAGTAGTGTTTCTGCGAAATTAGATGAAATTGGTGACAGACAAAGTAGGAGAAACAGTCTTCAGACTTATACTCTACATTTAAATATTTAGGAACCCAAAATAGTATTTAATAAGCATTGTATTGATATCTGATGAATGCTGCACCAAACAAAATGTATATCATTAATATTGAACAATTCACATTACAAATATATATAATATATTGATATTGTAGCCCCAAAGTAAGCGAATCTTGTGTTATGGGTACTATACAACTGATAAACATGTATATACATACTTATTATACATAGAAAATACCCAGACCAAGACAAACAGACATGTTCATGCACACAAATGTTTGCCTTGTGTGGGAATCGAACCCACGAGCGTTGGTGTCAAAGTCGCATCATTCGCGACTGAGCCACTGAACTTGTCAAATGAAAACAAAAACAAATGAGCAATATTTTAGACATGTATGAATAATTTATCAACTTGAACTGTGAAACACTATAAATAGCCTCGCGTGATAAGAGATCAACGAAATGCCTCTCATATTTACTCCCATTGTTTCTTAAAAATTTACAACAATCAGGATTATGGGTTTGGTGTTTTAATAAATATAAGTGAATAAGGAACCACCCTATTCACCAACTGGCACCTGGTTCAAATCCTGGCATGTACCACTAAATTCGTATTTTTGTTTTTGTACATATTATTATCACTTCCTCAGCGATGAAGGAAGACATTGTGACACACGTGACCTAAGTAAGATCTGGTTTTCCCTCTGGGTTGTGGAGCTTAGGCAGCGGACCCCTCCAATCCTAATGGGTTAGGAAACGAGATAACGCAAAGAAGAAGAAGGTATTTTAATAAATATATATTCATATCTTCTTTCTAATAATCTGAAATTAATAAACATTAGGAATGCCATGTCTTAAATGAAATGAAAAGTATTATTAGTAATTAAACTATTAACTATTATTAGTAAGTAAAGGTTATATTAAATTTTGTTTCTGTAATAGTAGAGCACTATAGCCTCTAATAAATAAATAAAATAATAAATGGATCAAATCCTGGTGTTGGGATTGTAATATTGTTTTTTTCCTTAAATTATTAAGATGGTGAGGTCCTTTTCTAGGCGACCTCAACAAATGAAAAGGCATGACACTAATTAAAGATAGGGTTTAAAAAGCAGAGTTTATACCGGGCACCAGCCATGCTCTTACTATAATATTGCTCTGAATAGACTAGCGAGGCCTGGACATTTAACCTGTGAGACCCCGTTATATACCTTTTCCCCATACATTTCTTGGCGGAAAAGCGGTCCGCGGGTAATGAGAGATTAATCTCAAAAGGAGTAGTAAGTAAACCATTTGCAATCCGATTAATGTTTTAATACATTTAGGGGTCATGCGTAACAAATTACTGGTAAATTAAATTCAACCAAAAACAAGATTATTAAACTAGGTTAGTGAGATTAATTGATTATTACTTATACTAAAACTTACTGCACCCCTATATTCATCTATAAGCAAATTATTTCTCAAGCAAGGTGATGTATTTATATAATTATTATTTTCAAAAGCAAATCTAAGGCTCAAGTTGGACTGGCATAAAAGCTTAATAAAAACTACAGCGGACTACTGCATCAAATGTGATAAAAATAAGAAAATGTACGATACTGAAAAAGGCGGGTCATATTTCCTCCACATGTCGGGAAAATATCCACAGGTGTCGCCGCGCGTCGTCCCATACACGACGTCCATAAACTCAATTTGCCGGCATGCTATCACCGAGCGAGTTTTCAGGAACAAAATACCAGTTGAGAATGCGCAAGCTTGCGTATGCGTAGCCGTTTTCAAAATAAAATAGGTCGCTTCAGACCTTTAAAAAAAACAAATTAAGCGAAAATACTTAATAACCGTCATGTCGAGACGCCAAAGCTGGGAAGGAAAATCAAAATCGAAATTTTTTAAATCGTGCATTGGGAAGTTGAGAGTTTTCAAGAACTTTTCTTCTTCTTTTAAAATGATGGCAATGGGATGAAACCAATCGCAAACAAGGCTTATCATGTTATGAACGGAATATGGACACGGAAATTCCATGTGGCGAGAAAAACACTCGTCACAGCATGTACCAATGAATTCGTGTTTTCAAATTATGTACATATTTGTAATAATAACTTGCTTGGCGGGGAAGGGAAACATTGTGAGGAAATTGAGGAATTATATTTTCAAAGATGTGAAAAAGGGGGAGTCCCTTTTTCACATCTTTGAAAATATAATTCCTTATAATATAATATAATTTATGTTACACAATATCTTCGCCAATTGTGAACTGATTTTGATGATTCTCTTTTTATTGTATTGGGCATACCTCGAGGTTAGGCTAATATCATAAGTTTCATTGATGTCGTGTGTGCAATTTTTTTGTAGCTCTTGAAAAATCAACTGTGTGTATGAACCCACTGTTTACCTGTTATCATCATCAATTGTGAACAGATTTTCACGATTCTTTGTAGTAAAGATTTGATGTGAAATATGACAAAGATTTATGATAAACTGAAAAGTTATGAAATGAAAGGTTTTAAATAAAAACATGGAACCATGTACCATGGTTGCTATTCATATTTGTGTTGGTCTTGATTCCAATGACTTCAGATATGACATTTATATTAATTTAATTTTTATTAATGTAATGGTAAAGTTTCAAGACCTTGTTAATTAACTATGACACAAGACACCTACTTTTCTCTTAATCTTATCAACTTTATAATTATTATACTTCACTGGTATTTCAGTATGCTTTCATAAAATAGAATCACCAATATAGCATAATATGTCAGTTGTATTTTAATAGTAGACTGTTATCTCCCTACATTTCGGTTATCATGTGTGATTCATTCTACATATCATAAGTTGATAATTATAAAAGATACATAGTTATGTATGTTTATAAGTTAATCCTTGAAAGATATATCACCGTTGACATGGTGAATAATATTATGTATGCTGGTTATGATATTAATACATTTATTGTCCCGCACATTATAAATTCTTTCATGGGACTGGCCAGGTACGAGTCAGGCTCTCACACGATGGGTTCGATACTAATGTGTAAAAATAAAACATATTTTTTGTGGGGTGGGCGTTTAATCTTATTTTAATATTTTTTGTTATAGCGACCACTGTAAAAATTCTGCACATTGTAAAAAATTCAAGTCTACCTATTACAGTTCAAACTATACAGTCCTATGACTGGCAGACGACAGACAAGCCTTCGTAACAGCGTTCTGATAGCATTCAATACAAAACACGCCATAAAAAGGATTTTATCACCTATAAACCATTGGTAATGTATATTGTAGGTAAACCGTCTAGCGCGGCCGACGCTACGGACTTTGCACTGTTTAGGCGTTTTCAGATTTTCTCGAAACTTATTCGAATCGGAATCGAAAAGTTATCTGTCAAAATGTATGGAATCTGAGTCAAAACGTTTCGAATCCATTTCGTATGGCTTCCCGAGGCAATGTGATACCTCTACTGAACTCCGATCACCTCACCTCTTGGTAAAAGTCGAAGTTTTATAATGTCTCTTTGCGTTTCGCTCACCACCCGCTTACGAAACAGTCGTACGTAACACGTTCATCGCACACGTTACTTGTGCTTAATGCGACATAATCATGCCCAAATGCCGTGTCTCTATTTGTATACATTAAGTGTGCTTTTAAACAAGTGAATCGTGATAGAGATAGGTGTCATAAATTTTAAATAAACTTTTCTACTATAATATACTTTAGCTGATAGTATTTTAATTTTAATACCTAACCTCGTAATTACCATAGTTACGTTTGCGTTTTTGTTTTCCGAAACTTTGTTTGCGCAATATTTGGTTGAAAAAGTCGATGCACGCGTAACAATGACTAAACATTTCTGACGCAGGTTTATCAATAGACTAGAAACAAGCAAACAACATAGGATTCTATAAGAAGGTGCGAGTGATGCCTCCGGGCGTCGCTGGCCACCAGAGAGCGTAGTCTCTTCTTAAAATCAGACACCCTTGCAGACGTCGTACTCTTGCGGTGTAAAAAAAAATATCTAGATACATCAACTTGTATTGCATTGCTACAAAGTTAAGCACGGCACTTGTTTCTCACGATGAATCAGTTATTAACGATACGTAAACGAAATTTCTTCTCCATCGCAACAAATAAACAAAATTGTTACTCCCATTTAAGTGCTAGCATATAAAACACCTTAAAAATTATTACCAGATATGAATGAAAACTAAGAGTTGTGTTGCCTCTACAACTTATTTTAGTTAGGAAGTGAACGGAGGGAAATATTTACAATGCTAGACTAATATACGAAACAAGTAAAATCATTTATAAATCACATACAAATTATTACCTACCATGACTAAATTGGTCATGTTCTATCAGAAGGTGATGTCAGGAGCCTTAGAAACCGGCGAGCGTGCATGAAAAGAGCAATGAATGTTAGAGAAGCGAGGGAGGTGTGTAAGGATCGAGTCGCGTGGTGCTCGGTTCTCTATGCGTAACCCGCAAGGAATTTAGCGTGCGTTCTTTAACATTCATTGGTATTGACATGAACGCTCTCTGGTGTTCCTAGGGCTCCTGACTTCAGTTTCTGATAAAATGCGACCAATTTGGTCATGATTTTGACAGCCCTCATGCTAAAACTACTCTTTAGAAGCTTACTGGTGACCTTACTCACTCGCAGGAACACAACCACCCTCCAAGGAGTTGTATTTGGCTGCGATTTTCTGTGAGGTGGAAGCGCTTACCCATACGGCTTGAACTTATCAACCATGGTTGATTAGTTCAAGCCATACGGACTGATATGTACCCTACCAATCTTAAAAACACCCAGACCTAGACAAAGAGACATGTTCATGCACACAAATGTTAGTATTGGTAATCGAACCCAGAAGCCCTAGTATTAAAGCAGCGTTATTAACCACTGTGCCACCGAGCTCATCAGTAAGTTATTTGTTATTCGACATATTGTCTGTTTCTGCTTATAGACCTCTTAGCATCAGTTATGCATCTCTGACAGACGTCAATTATCAATTACAATGCGAACTGCATTATTATGCACAAAGCAATGGTATGTAATGGCTTACATTGTTTCGGTCTCGGTTGAATGAATTCAAGTAATTTATTTGTCTGTCTGGCCTTGATCTAACGCCAAACTGGCATCTAGATACCGAGGATAATTCAAACCAAAGTCAGAAGTATATCGGAAAATTGTTGTTTGTTATTTAGCTACTACACTACTGCTCTATCCACTGCAGAGATACGGGTCTCCCCCTGACCGAAGGGGTTTAGAGAGCATACTCCACCATGCTGCTCAACTGCGAATTGACGGAGCCCATTGTTTTCAAGCTACCCGTAGGCCACTGACTTAGCTTAACGACTGCCTTGTATCGACAACAGCCGGGACCGCCGGCTTAACGTGCCCTCCGAAGCACGGAAAAACTCGAAATTTATAAACCGACCCTGTTATTAGGCTACTTGTATCTTTTTATGCTAATAGGAGTATTTGAATGACAGGGATGCGTGCTGTCGCCTCGGCTATTCATCCTATATCTGAACAGTTGTCTTCAGAGAATAAGAAATAAGAATGTGGGAATGCCAATGGGTGACTCAGTGGTCAACTGTCTGAAGAAAACCAAGATAATAGTATATGAAAGAGAGACAACCAGAATGAACACTGGGATAACGGTTGATGATGTAGTGTTGCAGCAAGTGAATGAGATTGTATATCTTGGAAGCGCTTTTAGCAGCAATGGAAAGTACAATGCTGATGTGGAGAGACGAGAGAGTGCAGGGAACAGCGTGAATGGAGCGTTGGGTAAATTTCTAGGCAGCCGAAATCTAAGCTAGAAGGCACAGCTCACTGTACACAACGCGGTGCTAATAATCCCAACGCTAATTTATGGAAGTGAAACCTGGGTATGGCAGAGAGAGAGCATGAAAGTAGAATAAATGCGGTCGAGATGAGAGCATTGCGCAAAATTTGTGGCATAACGCTAGCTGACCGCGTTCGTAATGATGACGTAAGAAAGAGAGTTAGTCTGAAAGAGAATGTCGGTGTTAAGATAAGAAAATGCATGGTCCGTAGGTTCGGACATGTAAAAAAAATGCAGGATGAAAGAATGACGAAACAGATATACAATGCAAAAGTGGAAGGATGTAGGAACCGAGGAAGACCAAGACTAACCTACCATGACCAAATTGGTCGTGTTTTATCAGAAGGTGATGTTAAGAGTCCTAGAAACCGGCGGGCGTGCATAAAAAGAGTTATGAATGTTAAAGAAGCGAGTGAAGTGTGTAAGGACTGCGTCTTACACACTTCACTCGCTTCACGCCATGTCCCTTGCGGGGTAGGCAGAGAGAACCGAGCGCCATAAGACGCGGTCCTTGCATACACACCCGGTTCCTGGGGCTTCTGACATCACCTTCTGATAAAACACGACCCATTTTGGTCATGGTAGGTTAGTCTCGGCCTTCCTCGGCTCCTACATCCTATAGTTACAAACCAATAAACCACTTGACTGCGTATTAAGGCACCCCGCGCTCACAAAAACGTTGTGTTTAGCGCCTAAATATGTCAGCGATTCGAGCCTACTAACCAATGAGAGTATAGTTTAACCAATAAATGCTGCGACGTTGATACGCGAACTAGCCAATAGGAGTTGCGCGTTCTACTTTTCTCCCCGACCCGTAACGGTGACTTGAATAGAATATATATTTATTTTTCCATCACACACAGGTTGAGTACATAAAACATTGTCAAGAAATGAACCTCAAGTGTGAGGAACTGGTGCCTAAAATAGATATACAATACCTGTACTATAGGTCACCAGGTCCTCCCCACGGGGAAGGGTCAGCTGGATATAGTTTCTTTTAGTATTGAGACCAATCTGTTCTAGTGAAGGATTATAAAACAGATTTTTTTTTTTAATTTTTGTCTGTCTGTCTGTTTGTTCCGGCTAATCTCTGAAACGCCCGGACCGATTTTGACGGGACTTTCACTGGCAGATAGCTGATGTAATAAGGAGTAACTTAGGCTACTTTATAATAATAATAAATATTGTGGGACAAATTACACAGCGCCACCTAGCTCCAAAGTAAGCGAAGCTTGTGTTATGGGTACTACACAACTGATAAACATACGTAAATACATTTTTTTTTGTAAATACATACTTATTATACATAGAAAATACCCAGACCAAGACAAACAGATATGTTCATGCACACAAATGTTTGTACTGTGTGGGAATCGAACCCACGAGCGTTGGTGTCAAAGTAGCGTAACAGCGCTTTTCACCACTGCGCCATCGAGCTCGTCAAATATTAAATAAAATATTAATCCAGGTTTCCATATAGTATTTATTAAGCAATCACGTACACGGTGTATACGTGTAATTAGCACACGGCAGCCTTGACTGCCGTCCCGCGAGACCAGCACGGGTCTCTACATTGACACGGAAAATTCTCATTCGAATGGCAAACTTGTTACACTGCATCGGAGTTATTTCCACTTCATTTTCATTCACATTGCACGGAACACCATATTCGTCAAAATCTTTTCAATGCCATTTGAATCCATTCAAATAACGATTTCGGGCCGCGTTGGAGTGCGTATGCTTAGTTTAAAATTTAATTAATGATGAACGTGAGAATGGCCTGGTGATCTTGTTATACAGGTTCTTCTGAACCCACATCAGGCACCAGTTTCTCACAAAAAGATAGAAGTTAGTTATTAGTGTATCTACTAATACTCTTTTCAAACAACAAATGTATACATATTAAGATACAAATGTATTGTGTAGAACTTATTTTGTGAGAGAAATAAAATAATAATTTTGAAATAATAATAATTTTGAATTGTAAAACTCACTATCATTTTACGGGTGGTATTGTAACTACATGATCTTGTCTGAGATCTCTTCCGGAGTGTTATTCAGCAAAATTTCTGAAGCTGGAACATCTAGAATTAAGTAATATTTGGTTTAGTAAATAGGGCTGTATGAGCATAAACCGTTTGTCTGTACTTCTCTAGATTAAAAGAAACAAAAAAACATATATTGCTTCACTCTATGTCAATTTTCGTCTCGGAATGAGAAGTTTCCATGTCAATGTGAGAATATGCAGGTGATAATCGTAGTAGGGGTTGCGTACGGACAGCGTATGAATACGTTTTACTGAGCTATTACTGTGATTAGACCAACCTAATAGTCAAGTGGCTAGAACGGCTATTTTAACACCTAGTATAACACTACGGTTGTAGATCGATTTCCAGACAAGACAAACATTTGTGTCTGTTGGTCGTGGTCTGTCTGTTTTTATTTTATCTTCTATACAGATAAATAAAATTGGAGTGTCTATTTGTAATATTAAAATAACCGCTTTTTACTAAATGCATATGGATATATACACGGTACATATACCAAAATGAATATTTTTACAATTTTTGTCTGTCTGTCTGTTTGTTCCGGCTAATCTCTGAAACGGCTGGACCGATTTTAACGGGACTTTCACTGGTAGTTAGACGACTGTTCAGAGCACAATATAGGTTACTTTTTATCCCGTAAATATTTAGGGTTCTTGCGTAAAATATGAAAAACTGTTATAATTAGGGGGAAATATCTTCCCCTTCGGGGGACTTTGCACTTTTATTTTTATTATTTTCATAGAATACGTATTTTTTGTGACATAAAATAACTACGCATTTTTTTATATATATAATAACATAATATGTAATAATATAATAATATGACCTGGCGTGAAGATATACATACATACAATATAATAATAATCTTCTATACAGATAAATAAAATTGGAGTGTCTCTTTGTAATATTAAAATAACCGTTTTTTACTAAATGCATATGGATGTATACACAGTACATATACCAAAATGAATATTTTTACAATTTTTGTCTGTCTGTCCGTCTGTCTGTTTGTTCCGGCTAATCTCTGAAACGGCTGGACCGATTTTGACGGGACTTTCACTGGCAGATAGCTGATGTAATAAGCAGTAACTTAGCCTACTTTATTTTAGAAATTTCATTTATTTTTATTAATATAAATAAATAATAAAAAAAAGTATTCCGCGCGGACGAAGTCGCGGGCACAGCTAGTGTATTATAAAAATTGATATTACGTATGTTTATCATTTATATTATAATTAGCACTTGTGTCGGCGGTGAAGGAAAACATCGGGAGGAAACCCGCACGCCCAAGAAATTATATTTCAATAAAAGACGTGTTACCTACCGCAAGAATAGTCTGATTTTACTTCAGGTTCGTGAAGGTTTGACGGTAGTCGTTGGTCAAAACGAGTATCTTCGCTAAATTCTTAGACTTAGATTGCAAACCGCATAATCCTAATGGATTAGGAAATTGGATAACGCTAGGAAGATGAGGAAGAAGCCTCATTGCTGTACAGTAGGTACGTTAGGTCTTTTAGACCTCACACGTAAAAATGCATCTCACTTGATTTAATCATATTCGCGTCTTTAGTGTTTGATTGTCACACCCATACTGTGTATGGGGCCGTCCATTAATCACGTGAGGCTCGAAAGGGGGAGGAGGGGGTTCGGCAAAAATCACGAAATATCACAAGGGGGGAAGGGGGTGTAGTAAGATATCACATGTATTTATTTTTTATAACCTAATCCGAGCAATAATAGTCTAGAGATGTACAATGTTCGTCCTTCACGCATCCTCACGCCACGATCGATCGGCAGATCGAGAGAGATTCTCTGCGTAAAATTTTAGGATTCTTTGTAGGTACTAAAAATACACGTGATGATCACCAAGGGGAGTTAAAAAATGCTAAAAAAACATCGCGTGATTAATGGACGGCCCCTATGCCTAAACATTCTCGAAATTTAACAATCCAACTCCTACCATCTGACGACTTGTACACTACGTCAGATGGTAGGAATAGCTACGTTTACCAGACTTTGTACAAAAGTCGTCTGCATGGGTACCTCTGTATCCCCTATTTCTACCGCTAAGCATCTATATTTATATAGCTGTGTTCCAGTTTGAAAGGTGAGATATGGCAGAGAAATTACTGGGCACTGTGACGAAACAGCCTTAGGTCACAAGATTGACAGCGCGCGAGTGACATCCCCGTGGTATTGCGAGCGTCAATAGGCTACGGTGACCGCTTACCATCTAATGCGGGCCGCATGCGTGTTTGCCAATCTAGTTCTTTAAAAAAAAAAATACGTCATGCAACCAGCATGCGACCAGCCTAATCAGTAGCCACAATTCTGTGGCACGAGTACATGGACACTTGCAACACAAAGTGCATCGGGCGTGTAGCTAGCTACCTCACTAGCTTCCTAACTTAAGAGCAGCTAGTGCCGTGTCCAACTTGCATGTTTCGGCTTATATGACTGTGAAGTCGGTGGAACCATGGGAAGGTAGTGGGACAGCTTCCTAACTAACTCACGCGTTGAAAGATAATGGTTTTTTTACCACGGTATTTTATACAGTGGAACTACTTATAGCACCAGCTGCCAGCCGGTCTACTTTTTACCACACCCCTGATTTCGTCAAAACTTGAATCGGCACGGTAGTGAAGTTTGGCATTGGCTCTAAACATGGTCTTGGCTAGGGTACTTTCTCCTACTGTGTTTATTGGATCTAAAATATTTATTTTGTAGAGACAAGCTCAGTGGCACTGTGGTTAATAACGCTACTTTGACACCAGCACTCGTGGGTTCGAACACAGTTTGTCTGTTTGTCTTGGTCTGGATGTTTAAGGAGAGGTAGGTCGCATCAAAGCAGCCCGTCTACGGAAGTTACTTATCCATCTTACAGATAACCGCAGAGACATAACAACTCCATGAAGGATTGTTATGTTCCTGCGTGTGAGTGAGGTCACTAGTAAGCTCCTAAGCTTAGTGGCATCTCTACGGTAACCGCATTACGTCAAGTGCACCGTCTGTTTGTACGTCTACTAACGTTGTAAACAAAAAAAAAACAAATATATATTTATGTACAATAAATCCTAAAAGGCGAATTTTGTGGTACGTGGCCACACCAGATTCGAACTGGGGACCGTATGGCTGGGCCCTCGCTGTTCGCGTCATATACATCGAAACTAATAGCGGAAGAATTTCTTTGTTTGCTTGAAGGCGCTACTACTACCTTAACTTCACGCCAAATCCCTTGCGGGGTAGGCAGAGAGAACCGAGCGCCACGCGACTTGATCCTTACATACCTCACTCGCTTCTTTAACATTCATTGCTCTTTTAATGCACGCTCGCCGGTTTCTAGGGCTCCTGACATCACCTTCTGATAGAACACGACCAATTTGATTGAAGGCGCTAAAAAATACCAGTCGAGGGTGAAAAAAAGTTTTTACATCTGAATCCAATTGTTGAAGAAGGTTACAGGCCATTCAACATCACTATAAGACCCTTAGAAGCCGCACTAACAGATAAAGTAATTTAAGGTAGGGCGCATCAAAGCAGCCCGTCTGGGGTAGTACCTCCACCCTACAGAAAACTGCAGCCAAATAACAACTCCCTAGTTCCTGCGTGGGAGTGAGGTCACCAGTAAGCTCCTATGGATTCGATTCCCACACATGGCTATTTATTATAAGTATATATTTACAAAAAAAATGTTAGTTACATATGTTTTTCATTGTCTAATAACCATAGCACAAGATTGGCTTAGTTTGGAACTTGGAACAATTGTACAAGAATATATATTTATTTTACAGGCATTTAGTTAAAACGTTGCTTAACCTGTGAGACCCCGTTATATACGTTTTCCCATACATTTCTTGGCGGAAAAGCGGTCCGCGGGTAATGAGAGATTAATTGTCCGACTGTATCACAAACCTAAAATGTTGCCAATAAATATTGGCGAAAAGCTTTATCCTGATTCTTCCAAACAAAAATGTTTTTTTTTTCAGAATCTGGACGAGGTGCACATAGCACTGGAGGTATGTACCGAGCCCCGCGTCTTGAACCCGAGCGCTGCCGGCGCAATGCCTATACCCGGCAAATACAGCTATATTCACAAGGTAAATAGTTCCGCGAGGACTCCGTTTTAGAGGAGGGTTCGGTTGGTACCTTATGTTTTTAAACAAAGTCGCGAGGCACTTTCCATCAAGTGGACCGTATGCATGTGTTACCTGATTTGTTACCAACGCTCGTGAGTTCGATTCCCACACAGAATAAACATTTGTTCACATACAACATGTCTGTTTATCGTTGTCTTGGTGTTCCTATAACATATTACGTATCACTCGCGCGATGCCACCTTTGCTGCTAACACAGCAACTCTTTAGGAGCTTATTGGTGACAACTCCCTGGCGGGTTGTCACCAGTAACGACCTGCCAGGTATTAGCTGCGGTTTTCTGTGAGGTGGAGGTACTTCGCCAGACGGGCTGCTTTGATGTGCCCTACCTCTCTTAATTAAGTTTAATTAAAATAATAAAATGTAGTCACATTCTTGATACCACCAATAATAAATAGTAAGTCAATTCACATTGCTGCTACACAATTTTCTCTTTACAATAGATATACACTGAGAAACATATACACAACACATATTAGATAATATACCGTATATGTACAAAGTAAACAATGTATATTTTATGTCGAAATATTATATAAGTATATATTTTAGCAATACTCTACACCATAGGTTCCCAACGGGAGCGGTACCGCCCCCTAGTGGTCGCTGGAGCTTTTAGTGGGGGCGGTACCGCCCCCCTAGTGGGCGCTAGAGCTTTTTGTAAGGGCGGTAGCGGGTCCATAGACAAATGGGATTTGTGATTATTAATAGATAATAGACAGACATATAAAATTGGTATAATTAACTATTATGTAAATGGGGACGTTAGTTTCTTTTTTCTTGTAAAGGGGGCGGTAGTCCATAAAAGGTTGGAAACCTATGCTCTACACTGGTGCGTAGAGCATTTGCATAAGAAAGAGATTTGGTCTAAAAGAGTATTGGTATTAAAATAAGAAAAGATATCTCCGTGTGTTCGGACATGTTGAAAGAATGCAGAATGAAAGAATATGAAACAGATATACAATGCGAAAGTGGAAGGATGTAGGAGCAGGGGAATATAAAACTCACCTACCACGACCAAATTGGTCGTGTTCTATCAGAAGGTAATGTCAGGAACCCTAGAAACCGGCGAGCGTGCATGAAAAGAGCAATGAATGTTAAAGAAGCGAGTGAGGTATGTAAGGATCGAGTCACGTGGCGTTCGGTTATCTCTGTCTACCCCGCAAGGGATTTGGCGTGAAGTTATAGATAGATAGTGTAATTTGCGTGCCAAAATTGTCAGGCGGTATTATGTGGCACTTGAATTATTATTTGAGTGTGTATACCATATTTGGCACAAAATAAATTTCTGAATTGTGAAAAAATATGTAAATGAAAAAGATATAAAAAAGTTTGGTGGACTGTTTCCAGGTAATAGACGGTATTTCTGTGGCTGTGAACCAAGTGCAAATAGACTTCAATTGTGATGCATTCACCAGCAGTGTTCAGGTAAATATTATTTATTATTGGAGTGTAAGGACGAGCGACACATTACCGGCAAACGAAACTAGCGTCTGGCTGCCGTGCGACA
Organism: Pyralis farinalis; assembly: GCA_947507595.1. NCBI lineage: Eukaryota > Metazoa > Arthropoda > Insecta > Lepidoptera > Pyralidae > Pyralis > Pyralis farinalis. Next base: position 6,988,147 of record OX382258.1, on the reverse strand, counting down.
AAATGTCGAGCTGTGTCGCTGATCCATCATTTTAAGGATTCCATTGTTCCTGTCTTTTTTCTTTCTACCTTATCCCGTCTCGTCATCCCCTCGATTTGTCGGGTTTCACTACCTAAGCCTATGGATTTGACGAAGATACTGGAGAAAGAGGAACTTTTTGGGTTAGTTAGTTAAATATTTTATGTAACATGCGGTTTCCCTCACGATGATTTCCTTCACCTCTGTGCATGTGATAATTACAAATATGTACATACATCCGAAATTACAAAATACACGCACTCTCCTAGAAAAAAACACTGTTTAACTGCGCAATTGTTTCAATGTCTAAACACAATCAACTGGTGATGTAATGAGGGACCTCTGTGTTCCATTCTTATATTTTTGATCATTCGTTCTACAGAATAAGCGACATATAAATGAAAGTTCGACCAGAATCAAGTGAAACTGTTGACATGGTTTCATACAGCGACATAAAACTATATCCTTTATTCATTTTTATTCCCATAAGAATATTTTTAGGCAATATATTTCATTCACATTGCGGTTCTCGTGTATGGGGATCAATAGACGCATGGAATGAACTGTCAGTCATTTCTATTACTCATGATTGGATCAACAGATGCTTAATAAAGTTCTCCCAGGTTTAAAATATTCCAATTTTCTTCAATCAATTTCATGCAACCATCAGTCATCACATTGTTTGTGTAGAATATCCATCAATCATACCCGTGATTGCGGGAAAACTAAATAATGTCTCTAATTAAATGATGCTTGACGTCATTTAGTGATAATTGTTTCAATAAGAGCTTAATAAATGTGACCTAACATGTTCCAGATCGCGAGGGTGACAGTGGAGTCGAGGACGCCGGAGGGTCGCAAGGGAGACCTAAGACTGACTAGAATCAAATCGCCCGACACAGGACAATTGCTTATATTTAAGGTACACCCTTCATCATATTTGTATATTATTTTTTAACGCGATAACGTCTTATAAATCGATGAACACCGGCTGCACGCACGAAAAAGCATGACTCATTGTCACGTTCCGCCTGAGCCAAGCGTGCAAGCGAGCTCGACAAGGGATAGAAAGGCACGATCGGCCTAAGCGTTCGGCTTGTGACGTATCTATCTCTCTTCCACTCCATCGGCCGATGCCTCCGAGTAGCAGAGAGACAGCGGCAACACACAACCCACACTGTATTGTCAACTGTTGAATGTTTTCTTATGACGTTATCACGTAAAATTATCGTCCGTAATACGACTTTACAGACAACCAATTATTATATATTAAAAATGGTAAACATATTTACTTGCATGTATATCTTCACGCCAAGTCCCTTGCGGGGTAGACAGAGAGAACCAAGCGCCATAAGATGTTTACTTATTTTTTTTTATATATAACGTATCGGGAGGCATACAAACATACGACCACCTGATGTGAAGCGGTTACCGTAGCCTGGCCGTATGCTTGTATGCCTCCTGACGTAGTATAAAAAAACTGCTTAAGAGCTTACTCGTAATCTTACCCACACGCAGGAACACAACAAATTGTTATTTGGCTGCGGTTTTCTGTGAGGTGGAGGTACTTCCCCAAACGTGCTGTTTTAATGCGCCCTTTATAAACACCCAGACCAATACAAACAGACATTTTCAACACAAATAATGTGCGAGAATCGAACCCACAAGCGTCGATGTCAATATGAGTGTTTCTAACTACTGTCTTACCGAGCTCGTCATCTCCACCATTTCATTTTAAAACCATTCTAATTTGTCGCTAGCGCGTAGTGACGTCATCCATGACGTCATTACTTGCAGTTGCGCTGATTAACGATAACAAATCTAACGTTTGAACAATGTTCGAGTACATTTGTATTATTGGAAACATTTATGACTTATTATGTTTAGCACTCAAACCAGAAAACACTTGACTGCGCATAGAGGCACCCCGCGCGCACAAAAATATCTTAACGCCTAATATCACAGCGGTTCTAGCCTACCAATAAGACAATAAGTGCCGTGACGTTGATCCGCGAGCTAGCCAATAAGAGCTGCCCGCTCTACTTTACCCCCCGACCTAGTCTAATCTAATCCAATTACAGCACGCGAATTCGGGCTTTTTTATACAACGTCGGGAGGCATTCAAGCATACGTCCCACCTGATGTAAAGCAGTTACCGTAGCCTTGACTTGTAATATATTAAGTATCACTCGTGTGATGCCTCCACTGCTTCTTACACAGGAACTCTTTAGGAACTTACTGGTGACTTCACTCACACGCAGGGACACAACAACCCTCTAGGGAGTTGTTATTTGACTGCGATTTTCTGTGAGGTGGAGGGTACTTCCCCAGACGGACTGCTTCGATGCGCCCTACTTCACTTTAAATATCCAAGCCAAGACAAACAGACATGTTCATGCACGCAAATGTTTGTCTTATGTGGCAATCGAACCTACGAGCGTTGGTGTCAAAGTCGCGTCATTCACGACTGAGCCACCGAGCTCGTCAGATTTAGGTAGCGCAGTGGTTAGTAACGCAACATTTGTGTGCATGAACATATCTATCTGGGTATTTTTAAGAGAGGTAGGGCGTATCAAAGCAACCCGTCAGAGGAAACATCTTCGCCTAACAAAGAACCGCATCCAAATATGAGAGTTGTTGTGTTCCTGCAAGTTCCTAAGGAGTTGCTGTTTCAGCTGCAGAGGTGGCATCGCGCAAGTCATACTTAATGTGTTGCAAGCGTTCATAGGCTAAGATAACAGCTTTACATCAGGTGTGCCGTATGCTTATATGCCTTCCGACGTATAAAAAAAAAGAAAACATCCTACGAACTAACTAACATGGCAGCCACGGTATGCATCTACTAAAAGTATAGGGTGGGTGCGGGCCGGCGCCAGTTCGCATAAACTAATCTGTGGCGTATCTACACAAAGTACCGGAACTACCGTCCATCACAGCTTGCACATTCTCACACAGTCGAGAATATTATCCCATTACCTCGCACAAAAAGGTTTAGTCAATCCTTTTTGTGCCGAACTGCTGACCGGTGGAACAGACTTCCCGGCGATGTGTTTCCGGCTCCACACGTGTTCGACATTGGGTTCTTTAAGAGGAATATAAAGAGGCACCTTCAAGGCCGGCATAGTAGACGCCACGAGACGACATGAAGTGCATGGTATTTCGTGGCTTCTATTCCTGGACACCAGTGTCCTGCAGCCCATCAAGTAGGCCCTGGATGTCACATGCCGTGTCCCCAATAAAAAAAAAATAAAAAAAAGTAGGTTAGATCAACTTGCCTGTAAATTTGACTTCCGCGAAAATGCCTGAATCTATTAACAATAAGTGATTTGTTATCAGGAACTAGAATGGCAGAGTGCGCGAATAGAAGCCAAAGCCCACGGCGCGGCAGCTGTGAACCTGCCACCGCTGCGACTGCTCCTGGGGAACACTCACTGTCGTATCGTCATTAAGAAGAGATTGTCAGGTGAGCTGAAACAGGTCCATGTTTTGTCCATTAGGTACGAGAGACCATGGACTATTGGGACCTCTGAAGAAAGAATGCAAGATGAATGTTATAGAAGCGGACCGGATGTGTACGGACCGCGTCTTATGGCACTCCGTTCTCTCTACTTACCCCGCAAGGGAACTGGAGATATACATACATACATTTGAACCTTAGCTGACAGATTTTTAATCGTTACTTTTTTATATAATGTTGGGTGACTATCTATCTATAACTTCACGCCAAATCCCTTGCGGGGTAGGCAGAGAGAACCGTGCGCCACGTGACTCGATCTTTACATATCTCACTCGCTTCTTTAACATTCATTGCTCTTCTCATGCACGCTCGCCGGTTTCTAGGGCTCCTGACATCACCTTCTGATAGAACACGACCAATTTGGTCATGGTAGGTAAATCTTGGCCTTCCCCGGCTCCTACATCCTTCCACTTTTGCATTGTATATCTGCTTCGTCATTCTTTCATCTCGCATTCTTTCTACATGTCCGAACCATCGGAGCATGCCTCTTCTTATTTTAACGCCGACGCTCTCTTTCAGACCAACTCTGTTTCTAACATCATCATTGCGAATACGGTCTACAAGCCTTACGCCACAAATTTTGCGTAGCGCTCGCATTTCGACCGCGTTTATTCTACTTTCATGCTCTTTCTGCCATACCCAGCTCTCGCTTCCATAAGTTAGCGTTGGGACCAACACTGCATTGTGTATAGCGAGTTGTGCCTTCTGGCTCAGGATTTTACTGCCAAGAAGTTTTCCCAATGCTCCATTCACACTATTCCCAGCACTCACTCGTCTTTCCACATCTGCGGTGTACCTTCCATCCCTGCTGAAAGCGCATCCAAGATATACAAACTCATCCACTTGTTCCAACACTTCATCATCAATCGTAATCCTTACATTAGTTCTGGATTCTTCTCTTTCAAATACCATTATCTTTGTTTTCTTCGCATTCAGTAGTAAGCCTTTCTCCATACATTCGTCTTTCATCGTTGTGACCAGTGTTTGCAGTTTAGATGGTGTATCTGCTAATAGCACGGCATCGTCTGCATACAGCAGACAGTTCACCACTAGGTCACCCATGCGCAATCCCACATTCGTTGACCTTATTCTCTGCAGACAACTATCGAGATACAGGATAAACAGCCTAGCAGATAGCATGCAACCCTGTTTGACACCAATTCTGACATCAAACCAGGGTGACATGCCACCATCTATCCGCACACATGCTGAGCAATCCTTGTAAGCGGACTGCACAGCACGGAGCAGTGAACCGTCAATCCCATATCTCGGCAATATGTCCCACAGTTCCTTTCGCACAACCCTATCAACTTTGGGTTGGGTGACTAAAAGCTATAATTTGATGTGTAACCCATGGATCTTCTAACCCATGGATTTTTGTAACATAAAGAGTTTATAGGACAACGGTTTGTAACACATTTGTCTCTAATGCAACAATTTCTCGCTAGTTGACAACATCGTCAGGAAGAAATGCAAGCATACAACCCACGAAGACCGTAGACGAGCTCGGTGGCAGAGTGGTTACTAATGCTACGTTAACACCACGGCTCGTGGGTTCGATTCCTTCACAGGACAAACATTTATGTGCATGAACAAGTTTATTTGTCTTGGTCTGGATATTTTCATGAAGGGCAGGGCGCATCAATGCAGTCCGTCTGGTGAAGTACATACTACTCCACTTCACAGAAAACCGCAGACAAATAACAGCTCCCTGGTGGATTGTTGTGTTAGCAGCAGATGTGGCATCGTGAAAGTGGTACTTAATGTATTGCAACCGCTCATAGGCTAATTTTTTTTTTGAGCAAGAATATAATGACCATCAGCTAGTTGTTATTTGGCTTGGTTTTCTGTGACCTCGCTTAAAAAATTACTAAATTTAGTTGTGGACACTTTTGGATGCATAGAAAATGTTTTTTTTCAGACTGCAGCGTGCTGGGTTCAAGGCTGGCCATCCGTCCGGAGCCGCTGGCCTGGGCCCTGACTGACGGTCAGCTCAGGGCCGCGTTGGCCTGTGCGGCCGCCCTTTCCGAGCCTGTCCGTCGGGCCACTGCCGCCGCTACTAGAGCGAAAGCTGTTAGAAAGGTAAGATTGGATTGAGGGTGAAAGGTACCAGCTCGCTTATTTCGCCTACCAAATCTGAAAACAAGGCTACTTTGTTTACCTGCCGTATGTAACCTGTACCCCTGAAAACCAGCTTGTGAGTTCTACGCCATCATTTTTAAATTCAAGTTCAACTTCATCTCTCTTTTATATAACGTGGGAAGCATATAATCATACGACCCACCTGATGTAAAGCCGTTACCTTAGCCTACGAACGCTTGTAATAAGTTAAGTATTACTCCCGTGATGCCACCTCTGCTGCTAATACAGTTACTCCTTAGGAGCTTTCACCAGCACACTCGCTCACACACAGAAACACAACAACCATCCAGAGAGTTGTTATTTCGCTGTGGTTTCTGTGAGGAGGAGGTACTTGCCCAGGCGGGCTGTTTGATGTGCCCTTTCTCTTTTAAAAACACCCAGACCAAGACAAACAGGCATATTCATGCACATAAATGTTTATCCTGTGTGGGAATCGAACCCACGAGCGATGGTGTCAAAGTAGCGTTACTAACCACTGGGCCACCGAGCTCGTCAAATTTAATTCATTCATCGCCATTCCTGGTAGATCCCTACCAAATTGCAAGTCACAGGCATCGCACAAGTGATACTTAATACGAGGGTCATTTGAAAAGTTCTTAGCCTAACATGGTTAAAGTCATTGTTTTTTTTTATAATATATAATATAAATTATTTATAAATATATATATACCCTCATTTTGTAGTTACATTATTTATCAACAAGTATGCACAGTTTAGTTTATTCACAGTAACTCATTGTTCGTTTACACGTGATACCGTAAGTCAAGTCAGAGCTATTTTTGAAAATGGATAAAATTGAACATCGTGCAGTGATAAAATACCTGAATAGGAAAGGTTTAACTCCAAAAGCTATACATGAAGACATGTCTGCTACTTTGGGTGAGTCCGCTCCTTCGTATGCGACTGTTAAAAACTGGGTGGCAGAGTTTAAACGTGGTCGTGAGACCATTCAAGATGAGCCCCGTAGTGGCCGGCCTTCGACTGCTTCCACTGATCAAAACAAAGAAAAAATCTGTGATTTCATTTTATCTGATCGAAGATTGACTGTCGAGGAGATAGCTAAGACTGTAGGCATCTCATCTGAGCGAACACGTCATATAATTACTACTGAACTTGGATTCTCTAAGGTGTCTGCGCGGTGGGTACCGCGACTGCTTTCAGTGGAACAAAAACGCAACCAACTCACAACTTCTCGCGACTGTTTAGAGTTATATGAAGCTGACCCAATAGAATTTGTTGAAAGATTTATAACCATGGATGAAACCTGGGTTCACCACAATACACCCGAGACAAAAGAACAGTCGAAACAATGGAAAAGAGCAGGATCGCCCACCCCAAAGAAGGCAAAGGTGGTTTTATCGGCGGGCAAAGTCATGGCATCCGTTTTTTGGGATGCAAAGGGTATAATTCTCGTGGATTATTTAAAAAAGGGTGAAACAATAAACTCCGATTACTATTGCAACGTGTTGCGTCGTTTGAGAGAAGAAATCAAAGAAAAACGTCCAGGTTTATTGATAAAAAAAGTCTTGTTTCATCAGGACAATGCGCGCGTTCACACCTCTGTGCAATCCATGGCAGAAATCCATCAACGTGGCTTCGAATTGTTACCTCATCCCCCATTTTCACCGTCCGAATTTTATCTGTTCCCAATACTAAAAAAAATTTTTAGGTGGTAAACATTTTTTTACAAATGAAGAGGTCATAGCCGCCGTGGACGCTTATTTTGAGGAGGTAGACGAAGATTTTTTTAAAACGGTTATCGAAGCCTTACCGGGTCGATGGAAAAAGTGTTTTGAGCTCGGAGGAGAGTATGTTGAAAAATAAAAATAAACTCAAAATCGTGTGGTTTCATTAAGTATGTTAGGCTAAGAACTTTTTAAATGACCGTATATTACAAATGTTCGTGGGCTACGGTCACCGGTTTACATCAGGTGGGTCGTATGCAAGCATGTATAAAAAAAATGAGAGTGAAACACTACTCATTTACTTTGCTTATCTGCCAGATCTGAGAACAGAACCACTTCATTTACCTACCTAGGGCGCCTCCACTCCTCTTCCCCCTTAATCTTCCCCTACTCCTCCTTCTCCACATTGCAAAAGACCCTAGAAGTCCACGTATGGCTGTTGTGTTCCTGCTAGGGAATTTGTCAGTAAAATCTAAAGTTGCTGTGTTAGTAGTGGGAGTGGAAAAACGCGATTAATAGACCCATCTCAAGTAATATTTTTCGTCCACAGTCCGCTACTCTTCATGTGCTACGGTAATCCATATATACATAATATAGTAAACTCACTCGTAGAAACACAACAACCTTCAGTTAACTGTTGTTTTCAGTAAGGTACCTTTCTTTTGCCAGGTTTATATACTAATTAAAGGGTGTATCACGTGCAGATAAGATTGGTTCTAGTTGTAACGGTCATGGTGACTCACCAATTAACATTGTATTCGATAATATAGTTAAGAAAGTTCTGTTACAGATCGAAGAGCCAAGAGACCAAATTCAAAGTCGCGCGGCTGCGGGTGATCGCGATATACTAGCGCGAATGTTCGCGAAACACGACGTTCGAGAAACATCGTACCATCTGCTCGCACCGCGGATAGACCTGCATTTATGCGACGACCCCGGACGTAAGTTCAGCCGTTTATACTAATATCAACCAATGCAATTGTCACTGAATCGTTAATAGATTTGGTGGAGGAAGCACACAAAGCAGGTTAGATCAAATTGCAATTAACACTAAGTCGAAAACCTCCGAAGTAATTCAGGCATTTTCTTCAATACGCAATTCAGAAAACTGACGGTAACAAATCGGGGAATACTGGTTAATATTGTAGCTACATATTTATCGTTTACATCCTAAATATAATTACACTACTTGATAGCTAAATAATCCAAGAATTCGTTATGTTGAGTGAGGATTGTGACGCATCGCGCGCGGCGGTGAAAACACGCCGCCATTTTGATGTTACGAAGACTCTTTCACGTAAAACCTAAAGATTTGGCGAAGAGACTGATTTTTACATGGAGCGACTACCGTCAGACCTCCAGAGCCCAGAGGGGAATCAGACCTTTCTTAGGTTAGTTCACACGTCTTTCGAAATATAATTTCTTCTAAATAAATAAATATTCGAAATATAATTTCTTCACGATGTTTTTACTTCAAGTGATAATTGAAAATATGTACATAAATCCAGAAACATGAATTTAGTGGTACATGCCAGAATTTGAACTGGGGACCAGTCGATAGACCGGTTCTTCATCCACTGGGCTATCACTACTCTAACTAGTCTGGCCATATATACTGTTACGTAGAAACTTTTCTTTTTTTCAACTCTTTAATTATTTTGATTTTGGAACGCGTTTATTATTTTAAAAACTTCTTTCGATTTCCCGCCGTTTTACATATTTTTTTCGTTCTTATTACCAAATTACAAATGGAATGGGGTGTTAAAGAAAATAGGATTGCAGTGATTGGCTTGCACAAAGTGTGTATGGAGCCGTCGGTCATATTCAAGACACTTCAAAAGTTTTGTATCAGCCGTATGTTCGCTGTTAGAACTACAAAGGCTGTTAATGCCACAATTCGCCGAAACCTCATTAAGAAACAAAAAATCTTATCGCGAGAAATGAAGATTCCCGCTAGGGCTCTGTCGCGTATAATAAAACTAGATCTGAAGCTCGGCACTTATCGTCGACATACAGCACATGCCCTAAATCAACCCCTACAGTTGAAGAGAGCGGATCGAACAAAACGTCTTCTGTCCCGATACACAGGATGAAATGCTTATAAATACCCTCTTTACTGATGAAAAAAAATTCACGATTGAAGAGCACTACAATAAGCAAAACGGCACAGTGTACGCACACAGTTCTAAAGAAGCCGCTCATGTGGTCGCAAAGGTATAATGTGGTCATTCTCAATTTATCAAGGAGTCCTCAAAGCTTCATTTTTGTGAAAAAGGAGTGAAGACTTCAGCCTAAGTGTTTCAAGAGTCTTGGATCGTGTTGTGAAACCTCTCAGCAATACTCTTTTTAAAAATGTACCGTGGACTTTCCAGCAGGACTCTGCACCTGGTCACAAGGCATAAACTACCCAAGCCTGGTTCGAAATCGACATTCCGGACTTTATAAGAGCTGAAGACTGGCATTCGTCTAGCCCAGTAGGCCGATTCTACTAAAAACTGCAACTGCACTGCAGTGCGGCGTGTGTCAAAATACGTACGTTTTGACGTTTCGTTAAACGTCGCTGCTGTCAGATAGCTTAACGTAACGTCAAAATGTACGCATTTTGACACACGCCGCGCTGCAGTGCAGTTGCAGTTTTTTTAGTAGAATCGGCCTACACATTTGAAACCCTTAGACTACAAATTATGGTCAGTTCAGAGGACATGGCCTGCTCGAAACGACACGCCAACATCAAGTCTCTTAAGAAATCTCTGGAACAAGTAGTGTAAATTTCCCATGGAAACAGTGCGTGGCCAGACAGATTAATGGCCTGCATCAAAGCCAAAGGTGGTCATTTCGAATAGAATCATTTTTTTAATTTTTGCCGAGACTTCCATATGTACATATAAGTTTCATTATGATTAGATTACTTCATAAAAAAATAAATGCATATTCATTTGTAACAGAACTTTTGGCCGGTCTACGTATTAGCTAATGATATTTGTGTCAAAAATATTGTTTATTAGCTCTGACATATTCGCGTTTGTTATACCAGTGGGGAGATCGGAGAAGCCGTCCCTGGCGAACGGCGGCGCGCTACAAGTGACTCTAGTCAGCATGCAAGCGGACCTGTTTCCATACCACAAGGCAGCCAATGACAGGAGACATTGGAGAGGATACAGGTGTGAATTGTTGTGACATAATAAATATTTTGGAAAAAAACATCAAAGTAATTCTAATAATGTCAATGTAGATGATCTTAATATCCATTTTTCCTCTTCTGCTGTTTTTGATAGCAGCACTAAAACAGCGATACTTAATTATCTTTCGCCACTTCCAGCTCCAGATGTTCCACATTTTTCTTTACTCAATTTACGGACAGTGATGTAGAGAAGAACGTGCGTGCAGTAGCGTCAAATATCATGGGGGATGACAGCGTTAGACGTCTTATTATCCTACCGATTCTTGATATCATCCTTCCTGTTATTGCACAGTTCCTAAATAATTCCATTACATGGAATAAATAAATAACTGTGGAATGCTTTGCCTTGCGATATCCGGAATGCTCAATCACTTCGATCCTTCTTCTTGTCAAACTTCATTATCTTTCCCTTGACACTACGTATTATTTTCTTGTTTTTCCCCTCAATCTCATTTATTGTGTGTATATTTTATTCAATGTATGTATCAATTTGATAAATCATCGAATATGTGTATACTTGGCTACATATAACATATGTAGTTACGTATGTTTGCGCATTTACTTAGCCCTATTTATATAATTGCATTATTTTCTTAAAATTAGGATCGACGCCACCCTACCTTGTTTCTTTACTTCTCCTCTACTCTAAGGTTGTCTCGAAGAGATCGCATCGCGATAAGACCGCCGTTGTACTGATACTTTCTTATTGATGTTTTCTTATGTATTTTACTTTTGGTGCAATAAAGTGTATTGTATTGTACCTTAGCCTATGAACGCATTAAGTATCACTTGCGCAATGCCACCTCTGCTGCTAGCACAGCTACTCCTTAGAAGCTTACTGGTTGCCTCACTCACTCGCAGGAACATAATAACCCTCCGGGGAGTTATTTGGCTATAGTTTTCTGTGAGGTGGAGATACTTCCCCAGACGGACTGCTATGATGTGCTAAGAATGTATGTATGTATATAATGATATATATATGTATAATATGCTAAGAATGTTAATTAATTAATCTTACTTTCTGTACTAAGAATGTTACCTGCGCGTCGCCACACCGCTGCTAACGCAGTGACTCATCAGGGCCTTACCAATGACCTCGCTCAATGGCCGGAACACAACAACTGGGCACGAAGTTTTTATTTGTTACCAGACCATATTAAAAATTCCAAAACATCACCTCAATATCTTCATCCATTTTAAGGACATCGAGAAGGTCGATGTATGTGCCAATCTAATCAAACACGCAGGTGACGTCGATCGCAGCCTATCTTCTTCTCAGTTACATCCCATTACCTAATCCATTAGGATTGCCAGGGTCGGCTACCTTAGCCTAGATTTGGCGAACACACTGAAGTTAACATGGAGCGACTACCAAAACCCAAAGGTCAAATTAGACCTTTCTTAGGTAAGATCACACGTCTTTCGAAATAGAATTTCTTAGACACGCGGGTTTTCCTTCACCGCCGAGCAAGTGATAAATCCGAACACTAATTTAGTGGTACATGCCAGGATTCAAACCGGGTACCAGTAGGTCAATAAGCTGGTTTTTTATCGACTGGGCTTTCACTGCTTATGAAAATATAATTATTTCCGTTGCCTTATTATTTAATTATATATTTTTTTCCTGATGAATAAATCCAAGAATAATATGTTTGTTCGTAGGGAAGCAGCCACCCCTCACAGTCAGTGGTTGTCCCAGGCGTTGTCGTCCTTTTGCACCACGCTACTCGATTCGCTGGACCCCAGACCTCTCACACCCAGTAATAAGGTATGGTGTCACGATATGGATGTTCATTTAGAAATAGGACATGGATATAATAAATACATATTGTTGGACAAATTACACAGCCCCATCTAGCCCCAAAGTAAGCGAAGCTTGTGTTATGGGTACTAGATAACTGATAAACATACGTAAATCCTTTTTTTTTGTTAATGCATACTTATTATACATAGAAAATACCCAGACCAAGACAAACAAACATGTTCATGCACACAAATGTATGTACTGTGTGGGAATCGAACCCACGAGCGTTGGTGTCAAAGTAGTGTAACAGCGCGTTTCACCAATGCGCCACCGTGCTCGTCAATACGTTGCGAGGCTATCATGCCGAAGGTACATGACCTCAACAAATGCTGCGCCCTTAACACTTTCATATAGATCGCCGGTGTGATCTGACTGTTTCGTAAGTCACGCTTATAATACATAAAGTATCACTCGCGCAATGCTACTCCTGCTGCTAACACAGCAACTCCTTAGTGGACTCCTTACTGGTGACTTCACTCAGACACAGGGATACAATAACCTTCTTTAGGAGTTATTATTTGGCTGCGGTTTTCTGTGAGGTGGAGATACTTTCCCAGACAGGCTGTTTTGATGCACCCTACCTCTCTTAGAATAAGTCTGCTAATGTATATTTTTTGTGGCACAGCAGGCGAGTCACCCAGAGAAGTCAGAGGAGCCAGTATCCAACGGCGTCAGCCACAAGTCCTCCGCGGCCACCGCACACAGCGCTTCCAATGCTCCGTCCACTAACACCGCTACCTCACAAGGTAAATGGGCAATTTGGTCTATTAATGATTATCAACACCTATCAGAAGGTGATGTCGGGGTCCTTAGGAGGACCTTGGATGCCGGCGAGCGTGTATGAGAAGATCAATGAATGTTAAAGAAGCGAGCGAGGTGTATAAGGAGAGTCACGTGGCGCTCGGTTCTCTCTGTCTACCCCGCAAGGGGTTTAGTGTGAAGTTATAGATAGATAGTACCATTGATAGACCCTTAGTGAAATGGTTGGATGGACATGGGTTCGATTCCCACACAGGACAAACATTTGTGTGCATGAACATATCTGTTTGTCGTGGTCTAGATGTTTAAGAGAGGTAGGGCGCATCAAAGCAGCCCGTCTGGGGAAGTACCTCCACCTCACAGAAATCCGCGGCCAAATAACAACTCTGTAAAGGGTTGTTTTGTTCCTGCGTGTGAGTGAGGTCACCAGTAAGGTACTCGAGAGTTGCTGTGTTATCAGCAGATGAGGCATCGCGCGAGTGATACTTAATGTATAGCAAGCGTTCATAGGTTACGATAACCGCTTTACATCAGGTGGACCGTATGCTTGTATGCCTCCTGACGTTATATAAAATAAGAACCCAGTCGAGTTGTTTGGTGATCAATGGAGCCGATACAGTTACCGCTGCGAGGCGGCTGTGTTGTCACCTTTAGAAATGGCTAGATATTACGGTAATTTTGAGTACTAAAATGGTGTCTAAAATAAAACCAGTTGAGAATGCGCAAGCTTGCGTTGCCAGAGGAACACCTGGCTCGTCAATTATATAACAATTCAATTTTTTTATTAATTTGTCGGCCATTTTGACCACGTTCATTAAGAGGTAGGAACGGTGTTCCTGAACATACCTATTCTACTTTTTATGCTGAATCCGAATCTGAAGTCAACATTCGAATATTTGAAAAAAATCTACAGACAAACATATAGAATTCATATAGGAACGGTGTTCCTGAATATAATTTTTCTTTTAGTAATGTCATTGGCGTGAGAGCAGTGGATAGCCCTGTGGATAAATAACCAACATAGGTCTCCGGTTCGAACTTAATTCGTGTTTTCACATTTATGTACATATATTTAATTATCACTTGCTCAACGGTGACGGAAAACATCGTGTGAAAATCAAGTCCAAAAAAATATATTTTGAAAGTGGTCGGCTATTAGCCATGAAGCACATAATGTATGAAGAACCGATGAGAGATATCTATCTTATATATATATATATATAAATGAATGTTTGTCTGTATGTATGTAGGCTCAAAAACGGCTGGGCAGATTTTGATGAAATTTTCAGTGAACCTTCAGGTTAGCCCAGCAGGTGATCCTGTGAAGTTTGGTAGCGATCATATCACCCGAGCGAAGCCGGGGCGGATAGCTAGTTGCGTAAAAAAAAAATATTCACCGTTACGCAATGTAGAACGCGCTGCTCTTATTGGCTGGTTGTATGGTATACCCTCCTCACGCCTTTCTTGAAGAACCCCATGTAATCCATAGAGAAAACGTCATCAGCTCATTCCACAACTAACTGGTGTTGGAAGCACACAACGTAGAATAGATCACATTAGGCTTTTTTATAATTGTGCACGTCACGTTATCGTAACGGTAAATCGTGGACGTCGACGGCCACCGTAAAGTCGCTTTTATAATTTGAATGTGTAGGTTAATAAAATATATAAAAAATAATAAATAGGAAAAGCGTGGACGTGGTCAATATCGGACTTCGACTACGCCTCCTGTATTCACCGTATTTAACACGTATAACTAAAGACATAAATAACTAGATTGACTGGCTGGATCAGCTGTGGGCGCATCAAAGCAGACCGTCTGGCGAGGTGCCTTCAACTCACAGACGCACCCAAATGACAACTCCCTAGAGGGTTATTGTGTTCCTGCGTGTGATTGAGATCACCAGTAAGACTCCTAAGGCATCGCGCAAGTGATAATGTACAGCGAGCGTTCATAGTCTACAGCATCAGGTAGGTTGTATGCTTGTATGCCTACCGACTAATATATATAAAAAAAGTCTATATTTGAAAAACTGCAATATGATCCAAACAAGTTTATCAATTGTTTACTATTATTTAATAAAATAAATAAAGGTGAAACATCATCCTATATAGTACAGAAGCTGTAGTTACTGTACTATATAGGATGCTGTAAAATATTTCCCCTCTCGCAGCGCCATCCTGCCCCAAAGTAAGCGAAGCTTGTGTTATGGGTACTAGACAACTGACAAACATACGTAAATACATTTTTTACCACCACCAATATAAACAGTCTTTGATTTTGTGTTTTTTTTTTACGTAGTTGGCGCACAAGGTTCAAATATACAACAAAGGTCGTCTTCCGTCTCCAACGCTCTACAAAGATTTTATCCACGTACGGTTTTCAGTGTACGCACGCAATGATGCATGGGCTACTCAGTTTGACTAATACAACAGTATGATTGAACCGCTCTTAACTAAACCGATTTTATATGTTTGGACTTTGTTACACGCGGCCACCTCACTGTCATTTCAGCACTTCCTCACTGACTTTAAAATCTTCTGTATATTTGTATATTGATGTGTGTTTGCAACACAAAAGGTATCACACGTGCCTTGCCAGCCCAGCAGCTCACGTTGCAACTCTGAGCCAGCTTCCCGCTGACTTTAATAATAGGCACACAAATCCTGGAAAATTATTTGACTGTGGCCTTTTGTCCAGAGCTTCAGTACTAATCGACAGGATGCACCACTTGCAACCGAGGTAGGCTTTGATTCCAAAAACGATGAGCACACGGTCCACCTGATGTAAAATGTTTACCGTAGCCTATGAATACTGGTAATACATTAAGTATCACTCGCTATGCCACCTCTATCTGCTAATACAGCAACTCCTTTAGAGCTTTCTGTTGACCTCACTCGCATGCAGGAACACAACAACCCTCTAGGTAGTTTATTTGGCAGCGGCTTTCTGTGAGGTGGAGGTACTTCCCCAGACTGCTTTAATTCGCCCTACCTCTCAAAACACCTAGTCCAGAACAAACAGACATGTTCATGCACACAAATGTTTGTCTTGTGTGGGAATCGAACCCACAAGCGTTAGTGTCAGCCACGTTATTAACCGCGGCGCCACCGAGCTCGTCATTTTGAAGTTACACTTCTTTTGTCGCGTTAGGGAAAATGGGAGTGAATTTTTACGATGCGCGCGCACACCAACATCTAAAATCAACACCACGAAGTTAGATATCGTTTTGTTTCACAAAAGAAGCACGCGGGATGAAATTTTTGGAATTATTTAGGTTTTAGTTAGAAGTATAATATTTTACGTGCGTATGCGGACATATGTACACTCACGCTTTCTTTTTAATTGTCATTTGTTTTGAGCATCTTGTAATTAAATAAAGCACCAATCGGAGCGTCCTTGTCGTGCACATGTTACTAACAAAATGTCTTTGTTTATATGTTGTGATATGTTTTTCTGGAAAACGTCGAGAGGCATGCGATCTGTGTGAAACTCACGCGTTACAACTCCAGCTGCTAGCGTAGCAGTTCCTTAGGAGTTTTCATTTTATCATTCCATTGTCATGAGTAGTGATAGACTAGTGGATAAAGAACCAGCGTATTAAGAGGGCGTACAAGCTAAGTGGCGCCCTCATTTTGTTTTTATTAATAACGCTGAATTTAAGATCAATTCCAAAAAATGCCCAATACAGGCACTAAAGAACCATATTTAGGTTTTTTGAAACATATCTTGTATTTATTATCTATGCACAAATAACCAAAATTTTAATTATTGCTTATTGTGGCCACTTATAGCAATAATCAAAATTATGACTAATTGTACCTTAATAATAATACAGATTATGTCTCAATAAAACATAAATATTGTTCTTCAGTGCCTGTATTGAGCGTTTTTTGGAATTGGTTTTAAATTCAGCGTTATTAATTTAAAAAAAATGAGGGCGCCAGTTAGCTCTATGCCCCCTCTTCACCGACTAGTCGCTGGTACGAATCCTTGTGTACATGTACAATCGTAAAACTTTATGTACATATTTGTGATTATCACGTGCTTGCAAGTGAAGAAAAATGTCGTGAGAAGCCCGCCACGTCCAAGACATTATATTTGAAAAGACGTGTGACCTAACTAAGATAGTACTGGTTTTCCCTCTGGGCTGTGGAGGTCTCAATTCAGTCGCTTCGTGTCAAAAGCAGTATCTTCGCCAAATTCTTAGGCTTGTGTAGCGGATCCCGCCAATCCTATTGGTTAGGAAACGGGATAACGCTAAGGAGAATAATAAATATCATTCCAATCCCTTAGAAATCACAACAAACTTAATTAGAAAAAAAACGAGTGTACTTTAGACCACACAACTGAAATAAAACCTCTTTAGCTCCGTAGTGTGATACAGACAAAAGACCTGCCCTGTGTATTAGATATACGAAACTTAACTCGCTATGAGGGAAAGAGAGAAAGAAAATGTTTGCTCGCACCTCTGTCTCTCTTGCCCCTACAGTAATATACGAAATGTAACTCTCTCTCCTTCTATATTTAATAACTTATATCTCCCTCTCAACTTCCGTTCGCCTCGCCCGATCACGCTTTTCGTAACGCTCTCGTCACACATTCACCAGCTTACTCCCCAAGTCGCCTGACTTGGGGAGTAAGCTGGTGAATGCGTAAAGAAGTTTTACTTAAAAAAACAGTAGAAATAGGAAGCTTCAAGATTTGTCTTCCGCTCTCGGCTATGTGAAAAACAACAATATAACACAAAATCAAAATAGCCTGAAGAGATAAACTCTCTTACACAACAAATCTTGAAGTCCAGTGAAGCTAGACTGCCGCGCAATATGAACTGCTATTTATGTTACTTTTCTACTGTACCAACACCTAATAATAAGTTACTATTTTAGGTCTATAATAGTTACTGTTTTCGCCATGTTGCAGCATCACCGACGAGGACCCGGATACTGCAGCAACTCGGCAAGCTGATGACCACTTGCTTAGTGCTTAGGATAGACGACTTTACCGTTAATAAGGTAAAAACCATGTTAAAAATCTTTCACAAATTAAATTTTGCGAGCCTAGGAAAGTACGTAACCCTCAGTGTGCAATGCCAATCCTCTCTTGACTGCTTATTTTGTCTGATGTACTTATTTGATAGCTTTCGTAAAAGAAGTATTTTATTCTACATTTTAGGTGTCTACAGGGTCGAAGTCTAGAGAAGCACCACGTCCTCTAGTGAGTGCAGAAAAGGCTACACTTCCAGGAGACGCTGGGCTTCTTCACGCAGAACTGACATTCTTCTACTACCCTGGCGACGTATGCTTTCCTGGTATGTTATCTATTAAGTATTTTATAAAATCTCATCACAGTACGTCGTCGAATTTTGAAGATGGGCTTATGGTTATCTATACTTCTGTGCTAATATATAAAGCGCAATAGTGTTTGAATGCACTAATTTTTGACCTACTAGTCGGTTTTGAAAAAATAATTTTGCACTTGATAACCCAATTCTTGAGGAAAGTTATAGGATATTCAACACCATGCTACGACTCTTAGAAGCCGAGGAAAAAGAAAGAAAGCAGAAAAACCGATTCCTACGTAGTACCGGGCAAACGCGCGGCCAAAGTCGCGGGGTGCAGTTAGTTTAGTATATTAGGTCTTACATTTACGTATGAAATGTTCCTTTTGAAATTGCCATCTTATATAGAAAAAAAAAGCGATGATATAGAACTTATAAACCTCCTGGGGACGGGACACAATGAACTCTTTAAATGCGTTTGTCATCGCCTCATCAGATTCGACATTTAATTTCATTCCCCTATAAACAATTGCCCAAGTACCGAAAAAAAATTGCTAATCAATTGAAGCACTATGAACATTACCAGTCGTAACTCCTGACTTTTTAAGACATTCCGTTGTACGGTGTGTGCGTTTACACATTGTGCCGTGGTCGTACAGAAGACTCCTGCACCACCCCGCTCGCAACTAATGCCATGCTGTAGCAATCAACAATAACGGCCTTTAACCTTGTCTATGATGGTTTGTGATTCTTTAAGGTACGCCTCTACAGTAATTGCCGTGTCAAGTCTGAAGAAGTAGTAATAAACAGGTCCACCATACAGTTATAAGCAAAGCTTGTTTTGACTCAATTTGTGTTTAAGACATGGTTTGGCTGTCCTCTAGTACGCTCAACCAGTGCAACGGACGTTTCTTTTTTCATCCAGGATCGTATTTTGATTACAATTGTCAAATCGACGCAGAATCCGCTCATTAGTGTGGCTATTCAGCAAGATAAAGCAAGCTTTAACAAAGATTATGTTATTATTCTGTGAGTTGATGTGGTAATCATTTTTTATATTTCCAATATGACGTAGATTCCTCGTTGCCGTTTTATCTGATCTATTCATATCGTTGATATTGCATACCGTTCGTGATGCGTAGGTGCTACTAAAGAACTTGTGGACAAAAATAACATGCCTTTAATTTTTTTCCACGAGTAGTATTTTTGTCATAAGAACAATTATATATATCAAATATATTATTAATTATATAAAATTATATATATCAATTGAAGCAAGGGACTTGGTAGAAATATATATGGGTGAAAATAATCTTAAATGTTGACCGAAATATTAACACGCCGTAATTTCGTCATGATTCATTCCGCCGATGTTGTGGAGAGTTTGTACAATAGACAAATAAACGTTTTAGAAATTTATGTTGTTGTTTGTTGTAACAAACTTTTAATTTGTACAAAGGCGGACTTATTTCTGTAGGAGATCTCTTCCAGCCAACCTTTATAGGTTTGGTAGGAATATATAAAATAGAGAAACTTTTACTAATTTTGCAATGAGTCATTGCAACTGTAAAAACAGATACATACTCGTAAATATAATATACTGCACAAGCACATTACTAATACAAAGAAAATAAAATTAAAAGTCATACATAAATAAGTACCTAAAGAAAAGTACATTCAAACCAGGGGAGAACGTATTGGAACCGAGAACATTGTTCAAGATCAACATTCTTCTTTGGTTTTCGTGTCTATACTGAAGAATCCAAGGCAACGATTCTGTATTGCCCCCTGTATATTACTTTTAGTAGAGTCAACTTTCGTCTCTGTTCTAATAGCTTATAGAGCGACTTTGCTATGTTTTACAATGTTCGAACGTGTACGGAAGTAAAGATATCGTGTAAAGTGGTGTAATCGTTCCAGTGCCAGCACCGAAGCTGTACGTGCAGGTGTCTCCAGTCCGCGTGGCTGTCGATGTGGCCAGCGTGGTCTGGCTGGGCGCCTTCCTGCCCCACGTGGCCCGCGCGCTGCAGCAGGCCGCCGAGCAGCAGGATGCGCCGGCATACATGGATATACGTTGCGAGGCTATCATGCCGAAGGTACGTGACCTTAACACTTCCATATAGATCGCCGCCGGTGCGATCTGCCTGTTTCATAAATCGCTCTTATAATACATAAAAGTCATAAAGTATCACTCGCGCAATGCCACCCCTGCTGCTAACACAGCAACTCCTAAGGAGTCTTACTGGTGACTTCACTCATACGCAGGGACACAATAACCTTCTAGGGAGTTATTATTTTGCTGCGGTTTTCTGTGAGGTGGCGGTACTTCCCCAAACGGGATGTTTTGATATACCTGTCTTAAAAACATCCAGACCACGACAAACAGACATGTTCATGCACACAAATGTTTGTCCTGTGTGAGAATCGAGCTCATGCGTTGGTGTCAAAGTAACGTAATAGCGCATTTCACCACTACGCCACCGAGGTCGTCGAAACTTTGCTACACTATAACAAATTTACAGGCAAATTAGCTATTATTTAAAAAACAATAACATAATTTATTCTTTCTATGCGCTCTTGTGTAAGGTACCATTTTGCAGATAGCTCTTATTACTTTCCACGCGTGGGTTTATAAGACTTATTTGATATGTTAATGTATGTATATATCTATATCTTCACGCCAGTTACCTCGCGGCGTAGGTAGAGAGATCCAAGCGCTATAAGACGCGCTTCTTACACACTTCACTCACATCTTTAACACGCATAGCTCATTTATTGCACGCTCGCCGGTTCCTAGGACTCCTGACATCACCTTCCGATAAGACGAGACCATTTTGGTCATGGTGGGTTAGTCTTTGTCTTCCTCGGCTCCTACATCCTTCTACTTTCGCATTAACTGCTAATGGTGATCATATTTTTGGTATTGAATGCAGGTGGTGCTGGAAGCAGGCACGGAGCACGTGTCGCAACAACGAGACAGACCGAAGGAGTTACATTTGTGTACGGCACGTGCCACGCTCACCAACGTACGGGAGTCGCCGAGGGCTAGTATGTTTTTTTTATTTTATAGTACGCCGGGAGGCATACAAGCATACAGTCCACCTGATGTAAAGCGGGTACCGTAGCCTATTAACTTGCGATATATTAAGTATCACTCGTGCGATGCCTCCTCTGCTGCTTACACAGCAACTCCTTGGGAGCTTACAGGTGACCTCACTCACATGCAGGAACACAACAACCCTCTAGGGAGTTGATATTTGGCTGCGGTTTTCTGTGGGGTGGTGGTACTTCCCCAGACAGGCTGCTTTGATGCGCCCTACCTCTCTTACAATGTACTATATTCTCTGTGATACAATATATAGGAGCTTACTGGTAAACTCACTTAATTACAGGATCACAACAACCCACCCTCCAGGGAGCTGTTAATTGGCTATTTTCTGTGAGATGGAGGTGCTTCCCCAGTCTCACTGCTTTCATGCGCCCTGTCTCTCTTAAAAGCATCCTCATTGAGACAAAAAGACGTGTTTATGCACAACCTTTGTCCTGTGTAGAAATCGTGGAGCTTTGGTGTTGAACTACTTCACAACACGGCTCATCAAATGTGTTCGATAAACTACCATGTCTACTTTGTAGTACAGTACTTAGTAACTAGATGGCGACACACCGCTATACAGCAAGACCTCTAATTGAATTTCACTCGCTGGAATGGCGTGGATTCACATCTGTCGTTCAATTTTATTTTTATGAAACGTCAGGAGGCATACATGCATACGGCCCACCTGATGTAAAGCGGTTACCGTAGCCAATGAACGCGTGAAATACATTAAGTATCACACGCGCAATACCACCTCTGTTGGCAACACAGCAACTTCTTTGGGAGCTTACTGGTGACAATGCAGATAGTTATTATTTAGCTGCGGTTTTCTGTGAGGAGGAGTTACTTCCCCAGACGGGCTGCTTTGATGCGCCCTACCTCTCTTAAAAACAGCCAGACCAAGACAAACAGACATGTTCATGCACACAATGTCTGTCCTGTGTGGGAATCGAACCCACGAGCGTCGGTGTCGAAGTCGCGTTATAATATATTTAAATATTAACAAAATCTTATATTTACTTGTTTCCAGACACCGCCGGCACGCGAGCTGACCTCGCGTCCATCCTGTCAGCGTTGAGACGGTCAGCGCCACCTCGCGGACAGTTCCCGTGCTCGGGCGATGACCTTGACCCCATACACGAGCAGTTCATACTGCATGCAGACAGTACGTTTACATGCCTCGCTTGCTTTAAGATTTCCCATTCAACAATGTAAGAATAATTTGTACCTGACAACACTAGTATAATAGTATCGCCACAAAGAAGAATGAAATGGTTCAGCTCCGTCTGTTTGTCATTTTTATCACAGGCGGATAGACGATCTCAGAACATTTGTCATTATCACTTGCTCGGTGGTGATCGTGAGGAAACCCGCACGTCCAAGAAATCATATTTCGAAAGATATGCGACGTTACCTAAGAAAGGTCTAATTTTCCCTCTGGGTTATGGAAGTCTAACAGCAATCGCTCCATGTAAAAATTTAGTAGCAGTATTTTCGCCAAATTAGGCTTAGCGGTATCCGCCAATCCTAATAGATTAGAAAACGGGACAACTCTAAGAAGTTGTACAGACGGACCTTCCCCTTGATATTGCGATCATGTAATGTTTTTTTTTTAAATGCAACGCAACTGATTGCGCTGCGGCAGCTTGTTGAAGAATGAATTCATCATAAAGAGCCCCTCCTTCTTCATGAAGTCGACCATTTGTCCCCTTTTGTTTCGTTCACCGATTCCAAATTGCCCCACTCTTAGCTCATCGTTCTGTTTCGTGCCTAGCTTTGCATTGAAGTCCCCCATCAGCACTGTGTAGTGAGTTTTAGAGGTATGTAAGTCTTTGGCGATATCCTCATACATAGCCTCCACCTTACAATCGGTGTGTGACGAAGTTGGTGCGTAGACCTGTATGACGTTCAGCGAATATATTGGTAATTCTGAGTATAAGGTACATAGCCCTCTTTAGTTTTACGTAAACCCTTTTTGATCTTTAGTACATTGGTGTTGAGGTAGGACACCCACGGGTTGAGATGGGGTGGCCTATTTTTACGCCGCGGCCACACGGAAAACAAAACTATTATAGACTTTATTTAATGGTTATTTGCCGGTTTGTGAGGCAATTAAATAAAAGCGATAAGTTGTTAAAATCGGAATAATCTTGTATATCCAGCTTATATTTATATGAAAAAAACATGTCGTGTAAAAATGCATTAACCAACAAAAAGTAAAATAAATAGAATGAATAGCCAATGTGTATGAGCATCTTTTTGAGAGGTAAGGGGTGCAAGCTAACCAACGTGTCGGCGTAACAGAGGCTATAAATATATCCGTACTTCGTCAGTAGTCGTTTTAGAGAGCGGACGTCTCGCGTAGCGCTGCATTGGGATGGTTGGACGCTAGTTAAGAACGAGGAGGCCTAAACGACTTGGCTGCAACATTATATATTATTATTGACGTATCAAAAGTAATGCTGATACAATTACAGATTATATTAGTCACGGCAAAACATGTCGGGCTTTCTTGAACGTAAAACAACTACATGTGTTATTGGTCTATACATTTTTGAAAAATAATCAATTTTTCAATAAGACGTGTTGTACGCAGATCTAGACGACATCGATCGAGGGACAGCGACCACGCCAGAGCTCCTGTGGCGAGAGAACAGAAGCATCTGGTGCGCTCGGGTCGAACCGCTGTGGGCGGACTTCTGCGGTGCTCGAGCTACCAACTACAAGCCAGCACCGCTGCTGGACGCTACTCCCACCACCGCCTGGGTTGGTATGCCAATATCAATGTAATAAATGAATTCTCTATAGTTCATTCAATATGCCATAAGACAAAGCGCAAACAAAAAAAACAAGTTTATCAAATGTACACGACCAAGTCTCTTCAACATAACCTAATATGTGAACAGCATTGTTCGTAGAACTTAATAAATAGTTTTGCTGGAATTTCTGATAATGGTATGACTGACTGTCCCATGTGACCATAGAAACACTACGTATATATCACGTCATCATTGGCAAAAGCTTACTCTACTTTCTATTTACCTACTTGTGGCGCACCCAAGTAGGTAAATAGCAAGGTAATATGATATTATTTACGACTGTGTGCTAGTATCTCTTTCTCTGCATCCAAATAACAATTCCGTACAAGTTAGTTGTGACGAGGTTAGGCAGCAATAAGGGATACTTTTATTGTGACTTCACATAACAATTTTATTTTTTTATAATACACAGCCATAAATGCAAGTGAAGTCAAAATTGAGTCACACTCAGTATTCTACGCTGGAAGCACGTAAAAGTGATTCTTCCCTGATTTTCAGCGAGGGTCAGGAGTGACAACATGGATCAAAATACACTAAAAATGTTAACTATATTAGCACGCAAAAAAGTACTATAGTATATTGTATTTTATATATAGTATATTGTATTGTTGTTATCCGTGCGGTGACGGAGAAAGAATATTAAAAATCACCGCCCCCTCTCTTCCCCTGGGTGTCGTAAGAGGCGACTATGGGATTTCCTGACGTTCCAGCATCTCAGCCGGTGGTAGGGTAAATACCCGCCTGGTTGGCTACCACCGTACACACGGCGAAACACCCGTGAAGTGGCGTACCTATGAGTACGTCGCGTTTCGGGGTCAGCTGGTGTATAACCAGTGCTCGGGGGATTGTTGACGCGATATTGCGGGAACAGTGGTGGATTCTGTCTATCCATTGTCAGAAGGACTGAGCTGACCCGTCGGCCAGGGAGACCCGTTGAAACGGTTGTTCCGCTGGCCGCCCGCGGTATAGTACAGGGGCCCAATCAAGACTAACCACCTTGAGAGGCTGCCCTTTCATACCGCGCATAATCTCGGGGTAGATCGTCGTGCCGATTGGTGACCGGATGGTGGGGACCCGGCGACTACTTCCGGGGGGGTTCGGGGGCCCTTCCGTCCGACGGATCAGCTCAGCACAGCTCCTTTGTCGACAAACTAATGGAGAAACAGTCCACCGCGTTTCTTCCCCAATGTCGTGGCAATTCTCTCCCGCTTCACGCTTCCGTTCTTTACATTACTCATGACAGCGCAAATAGGAAAAGATGGTCTAACAGCGGTGCACTCCCCCACCACCCTGTTCAAGGTTGAGTTCGCTAACATCCGCGGACTCCACTCTAACCTTAATGCCGTCCACCAACACCTAGAGACGGCACGGCCCGCCATGCTCTTCCTGACGGAGACACAGATTCAGCGTCCAGCGGACACGTCCTACCTCCAGTATCCCGGTTATGTGCTTGAGGAGAATTTCCTCGCGAAAGCCGGGGTCTGTTTGTTTGTCCGCTCGGATGTATGTTGTCGCCGTCTGCGCTGCCTAGAGGATTCCTCCTTTCCTGTCCTCTGGGTGCATGTAAACCTGGGCCTTCAGAGCCGTATTTACATGTGCCTATACCGACCCCATACTAGGGACACGGAGACAACTCGGCTCTTTGAGTACATGAGTCGGGCGGCAGATGAAGCGCAGGAGCGGTACCCTACTGCAGAGATGGTATGTTTGGGGGACTTTAACTCTCACCACGACTCCTGGTTGGGATCCTCCACAACTAACCATGCAGGAAGGACTGCCCACGCGTTCGCTCTTTCGCACAGCCTGACGCAACTGGTGCACCAACCCACCAGAATACCTGATGTTGCTGGTCAGGAGCCCTCTCTGCTAGATCTACTGCTGACCACCCACCCTGCTGGCTACCGGGTTGAGGTCGGGGCGCCCCTGGGCACATCTGACCACTGCCTAGTATCCAGCACAGTGCCAAGCGCGATTCCGCCACAACCCACAGAGGTTAGGCGTCGTGTCTGGCACTACTCGTCAGCAGATTTGGACGGTATGCGCGACTACTTTGCTTCCGTCCCATGGGGGCAGCGCTGTTTCAGTGAGAAGAATCTTAACGGCGAGTGCTGCGGCCATTGTTGATGAGATCGGCGTTGGCATGGAATACTACATTCCCCACTCCGATGTCGTCATCAAAAGCCGGAGACGCCCTTGGTTTAATCGCGAATGCGCTGAAGCTGTTAGTAACAAACAGGCGGCGTATCGCGCTTGGATCAGGGGTCGCGCCCTTAAAGATCCGAATACTAACTCACTAAAATCAGCCTACAACACTGCCACCAAGATCTGCAAGAGAGCATACATAAGAGCGGACGCCCAGCGCGTTACACGTGTCGGCACGGAACTAGTGGCGCACCCTACTGGATCGCGTAGCTACTGGCGACTGGCCAAAGCCGTGCAGGCCAACTTCTGCCAGCCCTCGCTGCCACCGCTGCGATGCCCTGATGGCTCACTGGCTCATCAGCCGCAGGAGAAAGCCGATCTTATGGCCAGCCTCTTTGCGGTTAACTCCCGGATCGATGACTGTAGCACGCAACCACCAACAATACCCTCCAGTGGATCCGTTATGCCTGATATCCACATCAGGCAGCGCGATGTGCGTTTTGAACTACAGTCACTCGATGTCCGAAAAGCCATGGGTCCTGACGGTATCCCAGCGATTGTTCTTAAAAAATGTGCAGCGGAGTTGTCTCCGGTGCTGACGCGCCTCTTCCGCCTCTCGTACTCGACCGGTTCTGTTCCGGATGCTTGGAGAGAGGCCAATGTGCAGCCGGTCCCCAAAAAGGGAGACCGTTCTGACCCATCGAATTACCGCCCCATTGCCGTAACTTCAGTGTTGTGCAAAGTCATGGAACGGATCCTTAACAATCAATTGATCCGTTACCTAGAAGATCACTCCATAATCAATGATCGTCAGTATGGTTTTAGACCGAAATGATCAACGGGTGATCTTCTAGCGTATGTGACGCACCACTGGGGGGAGGCAATCGATAAATATGGCGAATCCATGGCAGTCAGCCTAGATATCGCCAAGGCGTTCGATCGGGTCTGGCACAAAGCACTTCTCTCCAAACTTCCGGCATACGGTCTGCCCCTCCAGCTTTGTAATTGGATTGCTGGCTTCCTGCATGAGCGTAGAATCCGCGTCCTTGCAGATGGATGCGCTTCGCGGTTCATGTCAGTGAAGGCCGGTGTCCCACAGGGCTCCGTTCTATCGCCCACCCTCTTTCTTCTGCATATCAATGACATGCTGCCACTTGGTAATATTCATTGCTATGCAGATGACAGTACGGTCCATGGGCGATATTTCGGTCGGCCTGGTGCTGGTCGGACAGAAATCGGTGAGAGGCGTGAGAGTCTTGTCGTTGAACTGAATCGGGTTTTGGATCTCATTAGTAAATGGGGTTCCAATAACCTGGTTGAGTTTAATGCCGAGAAAACTCAGGTTTGCGCGTTTACAACAAAAATGTCCCCCTTCCTTCCCACTCCCAGTCTTCAGGGTGCTTCCTTCAGTATGCGTGATAGCCTGAATATGCTGGGTATGGGTATTCGTTGCGACCTTAACCAGCGTTATTACATCGAGAGCCTCATCTCAACAGCCTCAAGAAAGCTCGGAGTCCTGAACAGGGTGCGCCGGTTCTTCACGCCGGACCAACTTTGTCTGCTTTATAAGACACAAGTTCGGGCCTGCGTGGAGTATTGCTCGCATCTCTGGGACGGCTCCGCACAGTATCTTCTTGAGGCTCTCGATAGGTTGCAGCGACGGGCTATCCGCATAATTGACGACGAAGAGGTCACCAAAAACCTAGAACCTCTTCAACTCCGTAGGGACATAGGCTCTCTAAGCGTATTTTACCGCCTTTACCATGGCGAGTGCTCTGAAGAACTGTTTTCCCTTATCCCATCCTCACCCTGCCGTCATAGAACCACACGTGCGGGCTTGCGATGTCATAGTTCCACGGTTGAGGAGATCTCTTCGCGTACCAAAAAGTTCGGCAACT
Organism: Pyralis farinalis; assembly: GCA_947507595.1. Classification (NCBI taxonomy): domain Eukaryota; kingdom Metazoa; phylum Arthropoda; class Insecta; order Lepidoptera; family Pyralidae; genus Pyralis; species Pyralis farinalis. Next base: position 6,959,806 of record OX382258.1, on the reverse strand, counting down.
CCTATCTTTGTCGTACCATTAAAAAGTGGAACGCCTTGCCTGCACATGTGTTCCCTCCTTCCTATAATATGGGATCCTTCAAACGAAGCGTGAAGAAGCATTTTGCGGGTCAGCATGGCAGCGTCAACTGACAGGATACGGGATGTAGTATATTGTCAGTTGCAGTTGCGATTTGGGCTCCTTTTTCGCTTACCATCAGGCAAAGAGGGGCCACTATGCTGAACTACAATAAAAAAATAAAAAAATTGTAATAACACCTACAAATATGCGCTGAAATACATGTTAATAAATATCCGACGCTAAAACAAGAGAACTAAGACTGAGCTGTATGATCATAAAACCTGTGCGTAAAAGTATTTAACAATCATTATACTGCGTCCATTTCATCAAGTTACTTTTGACAGATCATTCTATCTCTTTCGGATTTGAGAGATATGCAACACTCGATATATATCTATCTCTTCCTGACTTGTTAAAATGAATACCTGTCAAAAGTTAAATTATAAGATGGACAGTGTATAAACAACAAAACTGTCCTTTGTCAAGACATTAGCAAGCGCTGTTAATTCAAGCTTCGTGCACTTTATTGTGACGCCACTAAAAAATCTGTGATACTCTACGAGAGAAAAAGCTGAGATACTATTTACGAGGAAAGTGATCCTTGTGTATCTATTTTAGATGTGTTTCGACGAGGGTTTCTCCCGTATCTACGTGGTGGCCCGCACTTGTGGACTGGCTGGGTTGCAGCTCAACCATTACCAGATGCTGTTTCTAATGAGGCAACTCGAGCGGATCTCCGAGATGACCGAATGGCTTGCTCACGATGCGGCCAGACAACCTGACGCTGATGATGGGTGAGCTGTTCAACCGTCTCCTGTATAAAGAGTAGGCCTGGTCAAGACACGAGACTTGGTTAATATAGTGAACCTGTTCATTCACAGCCCCATATACTTTTAGAAATACCGTTTTCTTTGGCATTTTGGCGAGCTCGGTGGCGCAGTTCGATTCACTCGCAGGACAAACTAGGTGTTTTAAAAAGAGGTTGGGCGCATCAAAGCATCCCGTCCGGGGAAGTAACAACTGCCTGTAGAGTTGTAGTGTCCCTGCGAGTGAGTGAGGTCACCAGTAAGCTCGCGAGGGTTCGATTCACTCACAGGACAAAGGTGGCATCGCGCAAGTTACTACTACTACTACTATAACTTCACGCCAAATCCCTTACGGGGTAGGCAGAGAGAACCGAGCGCCACGCGACTCGATTCTTATCGCGCAAGTTGTACTGTGTTAATATGTGTTGCAAGCTTTGACAGGCTACAGTAAGAGCTTTACATCGTGTGGGTCCTATGCTCGTATGCCTCCCGACTTTGTATATAAATAAAACAGTAACTGATTTACACGAAGCAAGCCATACCCATTTTTTTTTCAGAATATAATCTAAAAAGAATCTTACTTTTCACTCCTAGATCCGACTATGTTTTAATTCTTCTTATTCTGCTAGGTCAATAGTAGTGGCGGTTGTAGTCCCAGCAGTGGAACTGACGCTGGTGCTGCCGTCCAGCTGTCCAGGCCAGGAGTCCTCCAGAGACTTGGACAGCGTGCCATTAGACTCTTCCAGCTTGCAAGACATGAAGATGGGTGTGTATTATTTGGTTCCAAAACAAAATGCTTAAATAAAAATGATATAAAGAGTACATATGAGGTCAGAACAAACTATACAAATTACAGTCCAAAACCATGCATTTTCTTCTTCTTATCCCGAATCTTAATCCTCTAGATTTGGGGATCCGCAAAGCCTAAGGATTTATACTTATTTACTACGAAATACTTATTTTTACGTGAAGCAACTGCCTTCAGATCTACACAAACTACAGGGAGATCCAGACCATTTTTAGGTTAGGTCACACCTCTTTTTGAAATATAATTTATTGGATGTGCGGGTTTCCTCGCAATGTTTTCCTTCACCAAATATAATAACTTTATGTATCGTTATGGGTACGCGTGAATAACTACAACTTTTACTACTAAACACTAAAAAAAAAGGGTGTGGCCGAATCATGGACACGGCAGTGAGTTTTATGTGAATACGTCTTCGTAACGGGTAAACGGAAAAGTAGGTCATACTAAAATTATATGATGTAGCGAAATGATCTCAAAATAGGGTTCATTAATACGATGCGTCACAGTCCTCACTCAACGTAACTAATCCTTTGATTCTTTAGCTATCAAGTGGTGTAATTACATCTAATTCATAAACTAAAAACTAGTTATATGTTTAACGTCTACCATATTTCCAGAGGTACTTTTAAGCGCAAAGTCACTAATATCACAGTTGTAGGTATTCACCATACCGATTTATAGAGTTCCGGATGCCAGCATTATTCCCACCTGTTGTAATTGAGAACGTTTGAAGGGGACGTCTTGAAGAAGGCAACGTACCGGTGTTTTTTATATAATTTAGCTGTGAGTTCTGGATAGTCGTACCTACTATTACAAATATCATAGAGCATTGTTCTAAATTTCAAATCGAGCCGTTTACTAACATTAATTTCTTCTTCCTAAGCCATTAAGATTGGTGGGATCCGCTACCTAAGTCTAAGGATTTGGCGAAGATACTGATTTTGACATGGAGTTATTAATTTGATATTTAAGCCTATAGACTTGTCAAAACTCATGGAATAAATATACAAAATTTTAAATATTGTCATCCTATCATTCAACCCGCGATAGAGCAGTTTGCGGTTTCCTTTGAAACTTTTAATCTTTTTAAAGCCGATTCAATGTCTGTGGTTCAAACATATTGCCATGGGAACAACTGTAGTACTTTGCGATTGCAGAGAAGACTTTTTGTGAGGACTCCCAAGGGACTACAACACGGTGGTTTCTCAAAAATAACGTAAAGATGTTCTTACAGAAAGGGCGCGAGTCCGAGTAACTACTGTATATGCTTGCCATTAGGCGCTTTTACCACTAGCGAAAAAAGAGGAGTCAGAAAAAAAAAGTTATTACAAATTTGCATCGAACTGGTTCAAACAAATTGGTTCATAATTTTCAAAGCCGGTCTTGATTATTTGTTCATCTGTAGATACTCGGTTAAGATAGTCTCGTAAGTTTCAATCTTTACCAGGTTCAGAAGCTACGATGGCGCCATCCATGCTAGACCGCGACAGTGGAGTACTGGCCACTACTTCAGTGGAAATATTTTCAGCACAGCCTCTGCCTGCTGAAGAAGTACCACCGCATAGTCCTGGACTTAGCTTTGGAGGTTAGTTTTGTATGCTACATTGAACAATTAAGGTTACACAAAAGTCACAAGCTTTAGTCAGTACTAATTAGTGTGCTTTCACCACCAGTTAATATAAAAAGCTAGTATTCAGTGCTTTTTTCAAACTTACAATTTAAAACGTACATTCTACTGTAAATGGAACACCTTATGTAGTATATTGAATCAACTTATTTATTTTCTTCCTTTTCTTCAATTTTATGTACCGATATAAAAAAACCTGGATGATTTCCGTGGTATTTTCGGCAGTATTCCTAAAGTCGTTAGTTAACACGAAAACGGATAGTGTATTATATAATTGTATTGTTTAAGCCACGTGCAATTGAATGTCTCCTTATCAATTCGCGATTCTAATATTTCGATTACCTACACCTAATACGTCCATTTGCATCACAGTTATTAAGTATAAATTTATTAAGCTTACTGTTGTAGAGCAAAAAAAACCCTAAAAGTAACGAATCAAATATATTTAGGGCTTATAGATCTTCTTTTTTCGTAAAAGTCATGTTATATTGACTACAAGAAGTCCTTATTATGGTGTCTTCTTGCTCGACAAACGTTTGCTCCTGGTCGGTGGAATTATAAAATGTCGAACTTTGTACTTTTGTATAATTGGCAAAGTCGCTGGCTCTGTGGCGAAACGCACTGTTACGTTACTTTAACACCAACGCTCGTGGGTTCGATTCCCACACAGGACAAACATTTGTGTACATAACTGTTTGTCTTGGTCTGGGTGCTTTTTGTAGGGCACATCAAAGTAGCACTGAAGTACGTCCGCATCTTGATGAATTTCTTTTCAAGCATTTTATGGCTGACTGGAGGAGATGCTTATGGGATAGCACTGCCATTGTATATTTTATTTTTTGTTATTATTATTATTTATTTTTGACGTTAAAATAAAGTTTTATAAACAATCAAACATACTTTGAGAACTCGTTTTTTTTATTATGGTCGATGAGTTACATAATTGGCCTACAAAGTGTTTAAACTTGGGCTGTTCTAGACAGAATTCTGATATGGGTGTATTTGTCGACATTGAATTTCTGCATTGCCCATTAATAAATTTGTATACAGGATTTACGTCAATGCGTCGCGGTCTGACGTCATTAGTGACGTCAATCGACAGCGCGTTGACGCGTGACGACGGCCGAAGCGACGCCGCGTCCACCGCCAGTTCGGACAGCGAGAGATACGTTGTGGTCGGGCTGGCTGCTGAATCACCAGACGATGCCGACGTTGCTTTCAGGTAACTACCATAGACAACTTCAGCAGCTCTATTGCCATGGATTTTGAAAAAAATGTGTATGGGGTATACGAGCGGTGATCCAAAAGTAATGATAATAAATATTAAACACGGTGATTATAATTAAAAAATACTTTATTTTTAATTATAATCACCTACATTTCTGCATAGTCTCCTAACAAGTCAATGCATTTAGTCCATCTTTTTTCCATACCCAGAATTCTATTAGAAAAAATCTTTGTCTTGACCCTCCAAGAACGCTTTAACAGCTGCCATCACTTGGCTATCGTCTTTAAATTGTTTTGTCTCGGATGTGTTCCTTGAGCTGAGGAAAGAGATACAAGTCACTGGGAGCTAAATCTGGTGAATACGACGGGGGTGTTCAAGCAGTTCGAGTCCCGTTTCTTGAGTCAAAGCTATCGCTACTGCGGCTTTGTGAGTCGTTGCATTATCTTGGTGAAATAACACTCCAGCTCGCAGTTTGCCGCGTCTTTATTCTTAATGCCCGCAATCTTCTTATTTGGTCTGCATAGTAAGAGCCCGTAATAGTGGCTCCCTTTTCCAAATATTCCACCATAATTATTCCTTCAGCGTCCCAAAAAACTCATCTACGAAGCCAAAGCGAGTCTCACCTGAAAGGGTGCATCCTGGCAAGCAAACAAGGCTCTGGCATTGGGAGGTAAGGACACCTTTACTAAATAATAACTCCCTGGAGGAATTATGTGTTCTTGCGAATGATAAGGTCGGCACTAACAAAAACTAGAGGTATTAACTGCTTTAAGAGTGAGAATGACAACGCTTGAACGATACTCCTTGCATGCATTGATGCACTACGATAACTGCTTCGCATTAGGCAGCTCTTATGCTTGTTTTTTAGTCGATGTGATATTACGCAATTATTTGTTAAATTCCAGAGAGTTTGAGCACGGTCGTGCCTCCAGCGGAGTAGAAGTAGCAGCTGAGGTAGTAGAGAGATCCTCATCGCCTAGTGATCACTCCGTTACGAGCTCGTGTAGAAGGAGAGACGTGGTAAGCACAGGAACTCGTAGATGGATTATGAGGAGATTACGAATACCAGGATCCGTAGATTATGAGAAGGTCAATGGCGTCGATGCGCGTGAAGGCTATTTGGACGCACAAGTTAAGCAATACGAATTACGCTTAAAATCAGTCGAAAACACGTACCTATCTGTTTTAACAAGACCATATTTCTTTTATTTACAAACATAAATAAATCTTAATTCACAAATAACTATATTATTGACTTATTACCGATCAATCGATAATTATTCGGTCGATATTTTACATAATTACTCGACAGGCTCTATAGTGTTTAGCACCCGAATGGTATAGATGAAATTCCTTGTCAGATATCAACGTGCACCTGGCGTCTGAACAACATACACATGGTGCACCAGAGCGCCAGCGGCAGGTCTTGCCTGCGACTGGCCGCAGACGACCTCATCACAGACGAATGTGCTTCCATACCCTGGGACGAGTTCCAGGTACTCACACTGACATATTAGGGACGTTACAAATGTGCAGCTGTACTAAACAGTTTGATTTGATAATAAACAAATAATAATAAATTTAAACAAACTTTGGTGAGATCCAGTCTACCTTCCGTCACGGCAGCTACATGATACCGAATAATATTGTATTATCATATCATGAATATATTGAACTTCAGATCATTTGAAGGTTTCAAAATTAACTACCGAAATTAGCATACAAAGACAATTTGTTTAAAAAAGTAACCTCGTCTAATATACAGAAATTATATTTTAAAATCTCCATAGTAAATACTAAAGTGATGTAACATAATGACGGAGTTATTTTTCAAAATAAATAGAAGCAAGATGGCTGTCGTGAGTATAAAAAAAAAAAATATGTGTAGACGTGTTAATCATTCAAAAAACGTAACAAAAGCATGCATGCATGCAAGCAAGCCGGAACGCGCGTTGAATTATTCTTTATCTTGTTTTTTTCTTTTTTTTTAATTATTCAGAACGTACTATGTAAATTTGTTTTTATTAAATTAAGGGTTTAATTTAGAATGTACTTACAATGAATTTTTTTTAAACATGTTTTTGAAATATACGACTCTATTCTGAATAACCCGGATCTTAAAATTTGACTGGATCGTTTTTAAAACGCCCTCTATGTTAAATAATAGCCTGTTATAACGTAACCTTTTTTATTTTGCCGTAATTACGTAATCGTTTTCTGATGTCAAGTTAAAAAAATGTACATATAGAGTTACGACTCCAAGATTATTTACTATATAAAGACTGAGAGTTAGCGTGTAGGTATAAATAGTTAGGCTTCATAAATACAAATACAACTATATGTAAATAAAACTGTTTGGTACAACTGCATAGAACACATTACATACTTATATCTTTTACAATCATCAAATTACTAATCAATTGATTCAAAATAATCATTTCACATTACTCCTTTAAAACTCATTTTGAAATGCTAGCGATTGAATATTCTAGATTTGTCTGACCATGATCTGAACTGAATTACTTAGCACAAGAAACAAAGACTTTAAAGAAATTTAACATTTAATTTTATTTAAAATGAGTAATTTTAAACATTTTCAGTTCATAAAAGAAATAAGTTAATATTTTCACAATAAAATCCTCATACTCAAACGCTAGCTTTGTAACATACAGAAAAATATAATAATATAAAAAATGACATACTGTGATAAGCAAATATATTACAGACTAATTTACTAAACATTTCTATGGCATGTCTAACATTTGTCCATGAATATTTATTTATTTATTTGAAATATAATACCATAGTCTTCATTCAGACTTCGAGCCTCTGCCATTATAAGTTTCTATTGACAATTTCATTACATGTACAAGAAATATGTAGTTAAATATTTTTCTGGAGTAGCATATAGACACGTGAGTATTCATTTATGTGAATTATTACAATGAAGTTCTTATAAACACATACTATTGTTTTTGTCAACTTAATTGTCCAATTATATAAAGTGAAATTTTGTCATTGATTCTACTAAATTATTTATGAGGTTCGCAATTAATAAGAAAAAAATTCCATCAAAATATAATATAAACGATATTTTCGCCAATTGTGAACTAATTTTCATTTTGTTGCTTTTTAATATTCTGTAATCATTTAATTCTCTGTATTGCGACCCGTGTAATTATTATATAATCATATCCATATAATTTTGCGTACATTATACTGATAAAACTTCACTTCGTAATTTCAAGGTGAGTTAATATACAAAAAAATATTGATTAAAAACAAAAAGCAGTGACAAAAACAACAGCCTGTACATGTCAGAGGCTCTTATCGATGCATGTCTGTGCCACCTTGTCATATCACAATCCATCGTAAATCGTACCCCGTGAGGTCTAAAATTGCTGTTACAAATAATATAATTGTGTATGCATCCTTTTTTCTCTAATTATTGTGTCTATGTTCTATCGCAACTCCGCCCGCTCGGCTATCGCGACGAAAGAACCGGCTCAAGGTATTTAGCGATATCAGAAAGTTTTAACACCATGTAGTGGTAATGTTAAGTGCCAGTTAGCTGTAGAGGTTTTTGTGTCGTAGCCAAGGGGGTTTGTCTGTGTATGAGTGGATGAGACGAAAGATATTTCCGTCACGCAATTTCAAAAGTGCAGTGTTAAATTATTGAATGTTAATCTGTAATATGTATAACGCTGCTTCAAAAACATTTTATAACAAACGGTAAAGTGATATGAGAACTAATTTATTGAACATCAAATGATTTAATGAGCATATGCTCATATCAATCCAAATTATAATTCATCTATCATTTCATGAAATGCAAGCTACAGATGTACTAATAATCATGAAAAGAAATGAACATACTTCATTTATCCATTTGTACTGGGCTAAGTAATATTGTGTTAATACGCACTAACATACTCATAATAAATTCATCTTTTCCAAAAAGTTGTGCATGTCTGTTGAATTTTCCCATAATATAAGTGAAAAAATGATTATAATTTATGTGACTGGAAATATTTTTAACACTGCTTAATGCTATTCTGCTACATAATCCAACATTATAGCGACACTAAAGTCATCTGACTCCCTCCCACACAGGTATCTTACAGTGCACAAATTGCATGTATGAGATTTGCTTTGCACATTTTTTCTGATACAAATCAGGTACATTTATTCCCAATATCCCAAAAGTGTTATTGAGTGCGGCAGTTAAAATAATCTGCTTAAGACTAATTCATATTAAATGTATGCAATACTTTAAGAATCCATCTATATTCCTATTTCCTTTATCCAAATAATTTGATCCAATATCTACCATTAAAAAAAATTACACTAAAATTACAAATTACAACAAATCACTAAAACAGCATTGAAGAAGGTAAGGAAATGTCTGCATGTAGTTACATACTGCACCTATTATATTTAATGTGAGATGGATGCTGTGAATAAACTGGAAGTACAACCGTTGCTAAGGGATAATGTAGCGATGTCAATGCGGCGCCTCATTTGTCTCGGAAGTTCGCTCTTTGAGCCTCGCTAGACTTTAACCGAAGAGGTCCACGTGAATGTTTATGGGGAAGCTCTTCATACGGTTATGTATTGTAAAAAATATTGTAAAACTTATACTGTAATAGGTCAAGTGCTTTTAAGACTTTTATCCGTCTTTTTGTTAGGACGCTTCTGTGAAAAATTTTGGCTACTCCGTCGATAGATCGAGATGTAGAATCCGCTGCCAGTACCTGTGTTCCCTCGTCTCTTCATTTAACGTAGATTTTTTTGCTGGGTTTGAAAGGGCAGTTATGCGTGCCGCTGGAGTGGAAATCATAACCATTAAAAAAATAATCATAAAAATCGAGAGAGTTAAACTTCCATGTTGAAAAAGGGAGAAACTAATAATTTATACCCAAAATTCTAATAATATGTGAAAAAACAAAACTTATAAAATACTATTATAATGCGGGAGGCTACTCTACAACTCCACCTTCTGCCTTGTGGCCGTCGTCAAAACTTCTCTGTGTGACGTCTTGGACGCCACATCTATATGTATATTATTGTAAAGGTTACGCCGCGTGCATCGGCTTGATATCCAATTGATAAGACATAAGACGGAAATCCCAAGCATAAATAATAACCTTCAGTAACTGAAACTACAACTAGAATATCAAGAATTAAAATTTAGACAATAAAAGAGACATCACATGATGTTTTTTTTCACCGCACAAGGTAATCTGGATGACAAGGCGATTGCATTTTATGTATATAATCGCATAATGCCATTGTCGGCATCAAGGATTAAATAAATCATTCAAGTTTGTTGCGGAGACTTCACTTACTCACTCTCTGGTATATACAAAATGCTGCATGTGTAACCCACCACGTAATTTACTGCATCTGACATGTTGACTTGTATATTAGATATCATACCATATATCAATGTACCATACGATATATGTTTATGTAACGCTCTTTCTTTTTATATTAATGAAGATGATCTTTGTCAACTTGCAAAATTTGTCGTATGGGACATTTGCTACTGTGGTATGGAAAATAGCTGAACATAGTCTGCTTACGAGTTTCACTTTGAGACAATACAGTCATAGTCATAGACATAATAACAATCACATTTTACACTGTGATAACGATGCTTAAATTAGGAATGTGTACAGTCGGGTCTAAATATTTGTATACATTTGCAAAGGTTCAAAACTATCTAGTCTAACTTTAACTTCGTTTCAATGTATTTTCCTTTAAATATTACTTATATTAGTGGAGGCTTTTGGAGACATTTTGGAGCTCAAAGTGAAAAGATATATATTATATCAACGAACGGCAAAATATGCAATCTATATAACTGATATGTACCACTAACCATTGAAAGACTTGCGTTCGCAAGATTTTTCGGCTCAAATGTAAACAATCGCTAGAATTTTTTTAAGAAACGCGCAATTACAAAAACCTGTGACCGGTGACGACTGATTTAATCTTTCGTACTGAGCAAAGGTTTATGCCTCGTGCCATCAATGCCATGCCGTGAAACCAAAAAGCGATACACAAACGTGAAAGAATAACGCTGAATAAGGAAGAGAAGCTAACTAACAACTTCGACGCTCTCTCTTTTGAAGGGGTGTTTATAGTTGTATGTTGAATGGTTACGAAGTCTAAAGCAGATGACATTCTTGCAAAACAATGGAGGTATTAGAACGATGGAGTGAATTTGTGGAAAAAATTATATGATAATGCAAATACATTCAGCAGATTGACACTGTGAGTGACCTCGCAGTGATAAAGACATCACTATGAAATCAAGAAGATGGTTTCTTCTCTTTCGTTCTGTAAAAAATCTAAATAACAATGTCTGGAAATAATTCAGCACAACCCAATACCAAATAAAGAGTTTTGTTTTTATCTTTATGTAGGGTTATTGTATCCTATGAGCGACTGTGGCTACCAGTAAGTCCTTAAGGAAATGCTCCTTTAGCAGCGGTGGTGGCAACGCCCGAGAGATACCACTTATTTTGCCCATATCAATAGGCCACGGTAACAGCCTCACGTCAGTTAAACCGTATGTTTGTTTGTTAAGTCAATTCGATAGTTAATGTCTCCATAAAGTGGGATTAATCGCCAAATTCAGAAGAAGAAGCATCGTGCAAATATAGCATAGCCACGTTACCTACAAGTGACTTTGTCAACGACGTTCGTTCGCAACTACCAAACAAACATGATGTTCTATCTCATATCTCCAAATATCAGGTTCCATACAAAGATCATGTTTGTTCGGTAGTTCCGATCAACAAACCAATAAACAACTAGACTGCGTATGAAAGCTCCCCGCTCCCATAAGAACGTTGTGTTTCCTCGGCGATTCGGCCCTACAGACCAATGGGTGAATATTTCAATCAACAAGTCGACAAGTGCCACGACGTTGATCCGCGAACTAGCCAATAAGAGCTAGGCATTCTACATAACTCCCCGACCCTTAGCGGTGAGCAGATATGCTAAGCAATTTTGATTCATCGGCTCTCCATTGGTTTTCATGTGCCGATCGAACCTCGTTGAAAAAATTGATAATTTCTCTGATTTAATGGAGATCATATTAGGTTCCATACACGATAATGGAGAAAATCCACCACTGTCTATCCTGTCTGTGTAACCGGTACTATTGGCGACAACCACTGTAATGAAAATAAAGTACAGTCAGTAAATTAATGAAAATACATTGCTGTCCGTAAAATGCTTCCCTTAGGACTCCGCAACTAATTTATTCAGAAAAAAGGTAGGAAGTATTAAACAGTGTTTAATGCTTCCTACTATTTTCTTGAGATAGGTAAGAAGATAATTAGTCTTGAGCTTGCTAATGTTATTAAAAATTGACACAGAAAACAGAGAAGTGATAATGGAGAAAAAACTTGATTATTCGTCTCGAAAAAATTCTGCCGCTCTTACGATAGACGCGTCAACTATAAATAAATATAAATATTGTCGGACAAATTACACAGCGCCACCTAACCCCAAAGTAAGCGAAGCTTGTGTTATGGGTACTAGACAACTGATAAACATACGTAAATACATTTTTTTTTTTGTAAATACATACTTGTTATACATAGAAAATACCAAGACAAACAGACATGTTCATGCACACAAATGTTTATACTGTGTGGAAATCGAACTCACGAGCTTAGGTATCAAAATAGCGTACCAGCGCGTTTCACCACTGCGCCACCGAGCTCGTCCTATGGTTACTAACGAAATTGAGTTAATGCTATATACAAAATTAGAAAAACGAGATGTACAAGTTTCTCTTCTTTCATGATTCTTTCATTAGACCCAGTTTTTCTGTTTCATAGTTTCGTAAATGTATTAACTAAAACTCCAATTGCAGTTTTACTAAATAACTATATATTCATATATGATTGAATTTTTTGTATTTGTGACATCATTCTCTTTGTTTTGTTTCAACTTATATATTGGTATCTTGTGTAGTTCCAGAGATACAAGCAAAATAATAATGTAAATAAACACTTTCTAAATTTTTGTACATTTAGTATTGTTTGTGTACTATGTATGTATGTATATAATCACGCCAGGTCCCTTGCGGGGTAGACAGAGGAAACCGAACGCCACAAGAGGCGGTCCTTACACACTTCACTAACATTTATAGGTCTTTTCATTCACGCTCGCCAGATCCTAGGGCACCTGACGTCACCTTCTGATAAAACGCGTCCAATTTGGTCACGGTATGGTCTTGGTCTTCCTCGTCTCCTACATCCTTCCACTTTCGCATTATATATCTGTTTCGTCATTCTTTCATCCTGCATTCTTCATATCCGAATCAACGGAGCATGCCTTTTCTTATGTTAACACCGAAACTCTCTTACTTACGTCATCATTACAAACGCAGTCAGCAAGCGTTATGCCACAAATTTTGCGCAGTGCTCACATCTCGACCGCATTTATTCTATTTCATACTCTCTCTGCCATAACCAGCAATCATAGCGTTATGCCACAAATTTTGCGCAGTGTTCACATCTCGACCGCATTTATTCTATTTCATACTCTCTCTGCCATAACCAGCAATCATATTCCTAAGTTAGCGTTGCGATTAGCACCGCGTTGTGTACAGCGAGCTGTGCCTTCTGGCTTAGATTTTGGCTGCCTAGAAGTTTACCCAACGCTCCATTCACGCTATTCCCTGCACTCACTCGTCTCTCCACATCAGCGTTGTACCTTCCATTGCTACTAAAAGCGCTTCCAAGATATACAAACTCATCCACTTGCTCCAACACTACATCATCAACCGTAACCTAGTGTTCGGGTTGTCTCTCTTTCAAATTCTCATTATCTTGGTTTTCTTCACATTCAAATGTAAGCCTTTCTTCATTCAATCATCTTTCATTGTTGTAACTAATGTTTACAGTTCGGATGGGGATTCTGCTATTAATACCGCGTCATCTGCATAAAACAGGCATTTAAACACTGAGTCACCCATTAGCATTCCACATTCATATTTCTCATTCTCTGAAGACTGTCCACCTACAGGATGAATTGCTGAGCTGATAGCACGCATCCCTGTCTGACACCAATGTTGATATCAAACCAGGGCGATAAGCTGCCGTCCACTCGCACACATGCTGTACAATCTACATAAGTGTATTGCACAGCACTGAGTAGCAGTCAACCCCATATCTGGGCAAAATGTTCCAGATTCTTTCGTACGACCCTATCAAATGCTTTCTCAAGGTCCACAAAACCGCAGAAAATCTTATGGTCCATAGACAGATGCTTCTCTACGATGTTGCGGAGTGAAAAATCTTGATCCGTACATCCTCTACCGCTTCGAAATCCCCTCTGTGCTTCCCAAAGAATTCCGTCGAATTTCACCCTCATTTTTTGGCTGCCACCCACTTTAGTTGCTAAGCTGATGTAACTAACGGGCCTATAGTTGGCACAGTCCATATGTGAACCCTTACCTTTATACAAGGGCACGATGACTGCGCGTTTCCAATCGATCGGAACCCTTCCGGTTCTCCAGTATAATTTGCTCAAAAACCAGAAGGCGTCCCTAACGTGTGCCACCTAGTTTGATCATCTCAGCTGAAACCATACCGATTCCCACTAACTTTCCATTTCTTAAACTTGCACTCTGCAGACTTGCGGGTCAGCATGGCAGCATCAACTGAGAGGATACGATGATGAGGATGTAGTATTTTGTCAGTTGCTGTTGCGATTTGGGTACCTCTTTTGCTTACCATCAGGCAAAGCGGAGCCACTATGCTGAACTAATATGAAAAAAAAAGATCGTCTTGGTTCACCCCGGACCACAGGCCCATCGTACGACCGGGCAGATCTTCGGTGTCACTTCCCTATCGCTTGGTCTCTGACACACATAAAGCATCTCAGCATCATCGTTCATTATATCTATCGACTCATTCATCTTATCTTGTAATTCACCTCTCACATTCCATGTGCCTATACGACAGACATTCAGCTCTCCTCGACCCGCCGGGTTGGGTGTTGCGTGGTGGGTAGCGGCGTCCACCACCGCATGCCCGAACCCGCACCGACGAGGGCGGATCGGTGCGAGGCGCCTCCGGGGGTCGCCCTAATCCGCGCGTCTGTGCGGTTAACGTTTAGGTCGTAGGTTTAGGTTGTTTGTGTACTATTTTGAGATTAAATATAGTTTATTGTAGGTAGACTTGTTTTGCACTACATTATCACTCCTCTGGGGTCTGTGTTAGATGATTGTAATGTGAAATATTTCTATAACCTCTGTTACTTCATAACAACTATCGTGTGACTTTTAAATGAAATTAAATCTCATTTGGTACGGACAGAACAAGTTTGCGATGCGCGCGCGCGCATACTCCGAACCTGTTGCTGACGAAACTGATGAACTGACTCCTCGAGAAACGCCGAGGGTCGCAGCTAGACTTTTAAGGACGCAGCTGCCGAGGAATCTGGATGAGAAGGTAACGTTATCTCTGTGAGATTTTATTTTATTTCTACAAAACAATATAAGAATCCCTTGTGTGATTCGGCTAATTTTGAAAATAGTCTGAATATTGATTTAATCTACAAATGGAAAAACGTTATTATTGAAGGTTGCACTAAACCTGCTAAGATTCAGATCTACTGAGTATTCTATCTATGGATATGTAAATAAAGGATATTCATACTTGGCCTAAAAGGTCGGATAAAGGCGGAGTCCACTGTACTTCAGACTTGAAAGCACAACAGCTGTTCATTCTTCTAAAAATACTCCAGCTCTGTGTTACCAAAGAACTTACCAAGACAATTAAAACTTGTTCAAACCAGTTTCACTGTAACCATTACGGAGAAAGAGGGCTTCCTACTTCCATAATTGTACCTACCAGCTTCATGATATCTCGTTATTACTGACTTATTATGGACTACTTATATTGTATTGAAATATATATATTTTATTTATTTATTGTGTTGCATAACCTTACAACTGTTGCAATTTTGACCCTTGGATTTTATTATACGTGGACCTAACAAAAGCGTCTTAACAATACCAATATACATGCGCAGGGCGAGCCGACAGGGTTGGCCCCATTCGATGAGTTGTTGGAAGCGCGAGTGCACGAGCTGAGCGTCGCCCTCAACATGAGCACCGCCCTGGCGCTCGCCGAATTCATCGAAGACGAAGTTATTGCTCCTCCAATGCCACTAGAGGTATGGGTTACTCTTTTTACGAATAAGTTAAGGTATTATACTGACTTTTCTCCTTATATTACTAAAAAAAAACTTAACGGCACCGTATCTTTATTAGTGCTCATTAAATTAATATTTGAAAGAAAACATAACCTGTAAAAAAGAATAAATAATGAACAAAATCTCCTTATATCCTATCCATAACCGTAAGATCGATTCTATATATTATGGAGATCTAAACTCTTATATTGTCTGCATAAATAGCAAGTTCTCTTTCGTCTGTATTAACATATTCTATAAGGTAACCTCGTTATTTACATTATAAATTATGACCAACTTGTGTGTGACAACAATAATTTAACGACCATATTTTCAAAAAAAAATTACATAAATCAGGCTTATAAATAAATTATTTTACTTGCGTGAGTTTAAGAAGTTTATGTTGATTCTTCGTTCATTTTTTAATTTGAATATTAAATAGTTTTTCAAGTTCAAAGTTAAATTCCGTATAATTGTATTGACATTAATCTGTAATTTGTCAGTCTGTCTGGATTAGATAGATACCTAGATAGATTGTCTTCGTCAACTAATTGTACAAAATCGAGGATAGATCGACGTTCATATAGTAATTTATTTTTATTCTTTATATTTTTGTAAAATATGTATTTACACTACATTTAATTACTACTTAATACATGTAATAATCCATTCCGTTTCACCATGCTATATAAATTATAACAAAACAACATCGAAGAAATCAATTTTAAGTAAGTAATAAAGAATATAATGTAATATTTCAGGTTCTAATCCAAAATGTGAAACTTCACTTAATAGAAGATAGACCAACTAGATCTATCTCATCACCTCCACCACAACCATTAGATATAGACTTGACAACTCTTCGACTGACGCGAGACTCCGCCGGTGTGGTCAGACTTGGTCCTCCGATTTCCACACCATCAACGGTAGCTTCACCAGCCACGCCGCAACCACAGCCTGAATTGGATGAGGCAAAAGAGCAAATTGATAGACTCACTGGAGAGAATGAAGAATTGAGGAAGAGGTTGGTCACGTTGGCGAGAATAGCAGAGGATAATAGAGAATTAAGAGCGTAAGTTAATTTTGAAATGCTATTAAATACGTTGTAAGTTTCTACTATCAAGAATATTTAACGTAACAAATGTTAATTTCTTATTTCCTGTATTTTGTAGACGATGAGTATGACTTTTCATGCTGCGGATTGTAAGATCCAGCTTACAACTAGATCAGATTACTTGCGTGAAGATACATACATATCATCACGCCTGTCTCCCATTGGGGTAGGCAGAGACTATAGAACGCCAGGTGCACCGATCCAAACATACCGCTCTCGCTTCTTCCATACTCATCAACCTCTTCATGCATGCTCTTCGATTTTGGGTACTTTTGATTTGACCCTTTTTCAACACGTCACCAATTTGATCTATAGGTGTCCGTCTAGGGCGGCCCCTCCCGACATCACCATTCACTCTTGCTTGATACACTTCTTTCGTAACTCTTTTGTCATTCATTCTTTCTAAGTGACCAAACCATCTCAGCATACCCTTTCCAATTTTTGTCACTACATCAACTTTCATTCCACAAAGTTCTCGTATCGTGCTATTTTTTATTCTATCAACCATTGTCACTCTACACATACTCCTCAGCGCTGTCATTTCTACATTTGAGTGAAGATATAATAAAGAAATAGAGAAATATTACTCACAACAAAAATCGACTTAAGTAGATGCATCAACTATGTAGATCGTACTATTATCGTTATAAATGTTATATATAAATTACTAACGGAACCTAAATGATAAGTGAAATAATAAGTTCCTAGAACTAAACTCGTTCAATTTAGTATACTTATAACAAAACACCCTAGGGAATTAACAATTGCCTGTAAAGGGGCGAAAATTGAAGAAGTCTCGTATTTAAAACTTAAGGATTTAAATGTAATCGTTTCTATAAATGAAGAGAATACAGGTTGTACAATAATATATTTATTTACTTATACCTTGAGGCTAATAAACTTCTAGTATATATATTTGCTTGTTGCATTATACGATATCTGCGGAAGATCCCCTGAGGTGGATAAGACTTTTTTTATCACAAAATATATTTTTTGTACTGGAATAAACAGACTCGCCACTCGCATAGTTTAGGAAACACAACATTTAGACTAGCTCATACATTCTTGCCACGTCTGTTCATACTTAAGCATAAGCACCTATTGTAGGTATCAGGAGGTATCAGGGAAGACATAGTACACCCATTCATGACAAAAATAATACTAGCCAAATAACAGCTATATAATCCAAACTAAAAATGTGAAACAAACTTCCCAATAATATTAGATTTAATTTAAAAATTGCTAAAATTGGACATGGTAGACTTGATGTTTTCGGTTACAAATGTTACACATAGGTAAGATAATGATGTAATTATGTTGACATTATGAATTTTCGATGGATAATTAAATATATCAAACGTTTTCATAAGATTCCCTTAACTATAGAAGAAGTAACAACATATATAAACTATGACCTAAGCAGAGGCTGGAACTACCAATGAACATTGCATGGCTATAAAAACAAAAGACATAAATGGCTTCTAAATAAATCTTATTATACTGTGAGTGAATATCTGAATGAGAAATTTATCAATGATTAATTAATTACAGTTCCCTAATTTTAGAATCATGTAACTATTTAAATTGATTACCAAAACATTTGCACCCCTCACGAGGGTAAAATAAGTTGGATTTGTAATTTAGTAACGTCTTTCGTACCTTATTTTTGCAAATAAATTATCTTATCTTATCCTACTTACATATATGTAAATTAATTCTTCGACTTTGCCTTTAGCTTGAACAATGAGTGAGTGAATGAATTGAGTATAAAAGTGTAAGTTTTTAACAATATTTTATCGTAATATTGTATATTTCATGGATTCCAGGAAAGTGGAGGAAGCGTCAGTTCTACGGCAGTGTCTACACGCGTCGCAGCAAGAGGCGGCCAGTCTATTGGCTGACAAACAAGAGCTGTTAAATGCTATGAGAATTTTACAGGTACAGTCAAACAAAAAACTGGCAACTTTCACACGCCTTGCCCATTAATTTCTGTTAAATTGAGCGTATTTAGCAGGTTGGAGAAAAACTCAAACAGAACGCGCGCTTTACTTCTAAAATGTTATAAATTCTATCACTAGTTATTTGAAAATGCTTCTTGTTTCTGTCCATTGGGTTTACACCCTACGGCAACGAAAATAGGTTCACATCAATGTGACATTTGTTCCAGGAGCAACTGGGCGGTTGCCGCGGCAAAAGATAGCGGTCCCGAAGCGGTCAGCCGCACAGCTGCCTCGATTGCACGGCCTGCTGCGGTGACCACCGCACCTAGTCATCCATCGTCACACGTGGCGTCAATAGATGGCGCTGTCAAATAATATATATGATCGGTAACAGATACAATTCTTGTGTAAGCTTAACTGGAAATTTTATACCTTATAACCAAGACGCCAAGATGGTGCTACCACAGGCTGCTATAGGATATCTGATGGGTACAAATACTAACAGGAAATGGAATATAATTCAGTCGTGACGTCAATCATTAACAAATGGCGTCACTAGATGGCACTGTCACATATGATTTATCATCTATACATAAAGATTGTGACACCGTGTGCTTCAAGCTTTACTCACTAACGTCTTCATAATAAAGATGTTGTCAAGATGGTGCTATCAAATGCTAAAGTCTATGCAATGGGTACGAATATAAGTGTGAAAGAATACAGAAATAAAACACATATTCTGCGTTTCACGCTTTACTGATTAATTGACGCGTCATAATCAAGATGTTTTCGAGGTGGTGCTGATATAATCTGCTATAGGATATCTGATAGGTACAAATACGAATGAAAAAATACAGAAAGAAAGAGATATGTGCGTTAATTTCAGGCTTTACTGGAAAATTCTTGCTTTATTTAAAGCACCTCCAATATTTTGTCATGGAGGTACTTTCATGTTATTGACCATTTACGATGAAGTATAATGAAAAAATAAAAAGAACCTGTGTATAAAATATTTCAATGTGTCAAATACCCCCCCCCCGAGATATTAAATATGTAAGGTGCACCAGATCTGACGACGTATTCCAGCCCTCACTCTGCCAATGTCGCGGTTTCTTGGGGTTACATCCACTACTACAACAGAGAGCGGTAGCGAGCTAGCCATCTTTAAACATGCCGTCGCGCAATAGTAGCTCATCGTATTGTATTCGTACTCATGAAAGCTCCTCTTTGATAAAGCTCCAAGTAATTAGGAGTATCCGTCGACGTTCGCCATCTTCGAAATTATATTGTTAGGTATGCATACATTTATGCATTAGAGTTATTAAAGTTACATTATTGATCAATAAATTAATTCCCATTTTACTACAGTATATTGAAAATACGATGAGTGGTGGTGGAGTCGTTATGGCAGCTCCTGTGTCATTGTTTGACGGTTCACACAACAAATGTCCGATTTCCACGTCATAAGGACGTAACGGAAACGAGTTAACGAACCGAAAACATATTTTTTACTATGTGGTCTTGTCCATGTGAAAGCGTCCAGTTGAGTTCTCCATATGAAACAATTTATATAGAGACATCGAAATTTTTCTTCTTGTTCTGATTATATTCATTCGCCAGTTTACGGCGTGACATCATCGTCATGTAATTCTACACGTCTCCCAAGCTTTCTCATATCTATCTAATATAGTTTGTTAATCTATATCTTCACGCCAGCTCCCTTGTGAAGTAGGAGAGACCCGATGAGACGCAATCCATACACACCAATCACATTTTTAACTTTCATCGTCATACACTCTCGCCAGTTTTTGGAGCTTCCTATAAAGCGTGACCAAATTAGACGTGATGTATATTTTGGCCTTTCCAGCACCTACTTCCTTCCACTTTCTGTATACGGAAGGAACATGAGGAACATGTCGCGTAATGTAGAGAGAGAAGAAAACCAAAGAGATATCTAAATAAATATTTATCATTATGAATATTCATAACTCGTGTTAGAACACATAATAATTTTACTTTGAACAAGATTCACAAGAACAAATTGAAGAACTAAAAGTTACACGTACGGATACTGGCTGAGAAAAAGATTATTTTATAATATACATTACATAATATAGAGCAGTGATAGTACCTAGTGGACAGAGACCGGCCCAGTGATCAACAGGGCCCCGATTCGAATCCTGGCATCTACCACTAAATTCGTATTATCGGATTTATGTACATATTTGTAATTATAGTACTTGCACGGCGGTGAAGGAAAACATCGTGAGGAAACCCGCACGTCCCAGAAATTAAAGAATGATCTGCTTTCCCCTCTGAGTTGCGGAGTTCTGACGGCCGTCGTTCCATGTAAAAAATAGTATCTTCGTCGTAATCCTCTTAGGCTTAGATAAAGAACGCTAAGAAAAACATGTACATTACATAGTATAAATTTCTCATCCAGTATCCATTTCAGTTTTTATTTTAAACCAATTTTCCTAGCCTATTTTTTTCATACTATAGTTTAGTTTTTATATTAAACTGGTGCTTATGACGTAATAAACTATTTTGGAAGATAGTTATATATTAATCATATCCACAGATTGTAATCCAATCTAGATATAGGAACCCAAAGTGCGTTACTGAAGTGAAGAGTTCCGTATTACAATGATAGTCGTTCATTTTGTTGGAAAACTATTATGTACAGAAAATATTAGAGGAAATATATTTATATCATGTATACAGATCATACATGGTGCTGATTATAACGCAAATGTATGGCGATAAGCGAGAGCTGGATTTAACAGAGAGAGAGTATGAAAGCAGAATAAACGCTGTCGAGATGCGTACGTTGCGCAAAATCTGCGGCGAACATAATATATAAGAAAGAGAGTTGATGAAAGAGAGTATCGATGTTGAGAAAGAAGAGGCATGCACCGTTCGCACATGCTGAAAGATTATATGAGGATAGAATTACGAAACACATAGACAACGCGAAAGTAGAAGGATGTAGAATCCGAGGGATGCCAAGATTCACCAACCACTGCCAAAGGAGCCCTAGGAACCGGCGAGCGTGCATTAAAAGAGCTATGAATTTTAAAAAGGCGAGTGAGACACTTCCATTAGTTAACATTGGGATCAGCTCCGCGTTGTATATTAGCGAACAGTGCCTTCTGGGTCAAGCTTTTACATCTGAGAAGTTCTCCCAGCACTCCATTCAAACTATAAGATTTTTTAGATTTTCTCTTAAACTATATAATCTTGCAATGCAATTGAAGATTTCTCTCATAATAACAAAAAAATCAGATTTGATCCAGAACCACTCTTTATTTTCGGACCAAATATCCACACCCTCCTTACGGCTATTTTGGGGGACTTTACGTATCACTAAAAGCTATGTTAATCAAAGTCTCCAGTAATGTTATATCTTTATAGTGATCTCTTATACGATAACATACTAGGCTAAAACTAGAAGAAATACAGTAAGCTGAAAATTATGGACTTCAGACCAAAAACACATTCTTCACTTTCAAAATCACATTTGTTAATCCATTGTAAATCGCATTGCTTCCGTTTGCAGGAATTTGACACATATATGTATACTTCTGTACTGAACGTTAGTAAAGAGAAAAAAGTAGAGGAAGAAAGAGGCAAGTAGTATGACAATTTATAATTTTTTGTCATCTATTACAAGTAGGGAAGTAAATAAGATTTGATGTATGCATCCAAGCGTTTTTGCGACGCCAGTCAGCATTTAACAGTCATGAAATATAAATATTCAATCGTACAACGAGATAAACATGATATGGCTTGCATTATTCCTGAAGAAAACTATATAGTTTTTATCCATCCGGAGACGATGCAGAATATAATTTACGTTATTTTCGACCACATGCTTTGATTATTTTCAATATTGGTGCTAGTGCAATCGCTTTATTATGTTTCGTTGTGATTATAAAAATACCAGAGTGCACTTGTGCAAGTTTGTGTCGCGGCACGTTGGTGTACGGTAGTCATTAGTCTATGTGCTGAAAAATTGCAAGTTTTACCATAAAATTGCGAAATGCCGTGGCACACTGGTGTATCGTAGTCATTAGTCTATGTGCCGAAAAATTGCAAGTTTTACCAGAAAATTGCGAAATGCCGCGGCACACTGATGTATCGTAGTCATTCGTCGGTGTGCCGAAAAATTGCCAATTTTGTCAGAAAATTACAAAAATAATACATATATACAGGAGAGAGTTATGCGATCGAGGAGCTTCGTTGCTAAACGTCATTCGCTACTAACTAGCCTAAATGAACCTCGTTAAATAAACGTTGTTTTTTTCTATGGTGTTCACGTAATATTTATTGATTTGGTAGATGTTTCTGAAACACAGAAAATTTGCGGAACATTGATTAAATAGCAGACAAGAAAGTAAGGCCATAATATACATATAAAAGAAATATACTAAGATTAAACCGAAACCTTATCGGAAATTTTGATGCATGTAATTTTGAAGTACTTATAATGCATTTACTATTATAGTTTTTAAAATCATTTATGGTTCAGTGGGGGTCCGTTGTAAATAAAATTTCCGAATTAAGGGATCCTTTGGCATATCAAGCTTAGTTATGGATTTCTATAAAATACTATATTCGAAGAAAAAATGTAGAAAATTTCAAACATTTTTTTTATGTGTATACCTTTTTGAGTAAAAAGTGTACTACGTCCTTATAAATAGGTAGTGTTCTGTAGTTGGTGATGCTTTTTGTTCTACCTGTCTGAACGTCAGTTTGTTAATTCTACTCTTAGTAAGAACTACTGATATCCGAACGAGCCCTGACCCAGCCAGCATGCCGATCTTCGGCAACTTTTGCAACTTGCGGTATCATATTTTGTTTTTTGATAAATCTTTTTAATCATTTCTTTTTTTATTAATATGCGTGTCGTATTATAAATTTTATGACTTGATCAAACTGCTCTCATTTGATTTTAATATAAAGTTATATTTATATACATAGTTATATTCTTTAAGTGGGTAAGTTTATTTTAAACATTTTTATGTGTGTTGATTGTATAGCTTTCGGAAGGTTAACTATACAAATTGAATCAAGCCCTTTATAGGGTAAAACTCTGTTTTGCGCCTGGATCTATTTTATTCCCTTAACAGCCGATCAAATATAATATGATAGTTTAGATTTAAAAATATATATTTTAATCGTTAATCTCAGTACCACATGTTTCATAGTAATAAAGTACATCCTACGTTTTATATAAATTTGCCAGTGAGAAATAGTGTATAAAGTTCTATTGTATTAGATATAACTTTTATTGCTAGTTGGAATGTACATTAAAGTATTAAAACACCAAATTTTCTACCGACCGTGTTTGCCGTTGGCTGTGTAGCGGCGGAGTGGAAGCGACTTACACAAAAGTTTTGACTTACTATTCTTACTTCCACAAACCCTACATATTGGGATGGTATGCATGTATCAACCCATACTTAGCCCTCTGCTTGGCGAGACTTCATCCAAACGTAAGAGATTTAACCATACTTCACCGTTGTCCTCTCTGCGCACATCCAGAAGTTAATGTTTCCAAGCCAAGGAGTTGGTTTACATTTACATTTACATTTACCCCTGTGAAGCATGAAAGAGTTCAAATTGATTAAAAAACATCCAAAAGCTGCTTTTCGTCAACATTGCTTAACAGGAACGTTCTAGCATTAAAATAGGTATACTCATTGAGATGTATACTTAAATAGTCTGTTGGTACATTAGCCTATTGCCACTACATGATATCTGATTCAACGATACCGTACTTTCAAATACTAAATTGTCCAAATGCTTGTTTATTTCTTGTTTGCTAATTACTATTTAATTGAAACATCAGTAGTTTTAAGCAATGATTATTCACTTTCAAATAATCGCGTCAAGTGCGAGTCATCGCACCGTCAGCCAACGGAAAACTTTAGATGTAAGCAACAATTATACATATAAGCATTCGTTATAAAATTAGCCAGTTACCTCAATGTAAATGTTGAATACTCGATGTTGTACGCTTCTCCTTCATATTTACAATAACTAATAAATCAAATATACTTACTAAGTATATGGAATAATGTAATCAATGTTTTAAATGAATGCATTTCTAAATATATTCACGTGCTGAAATTACACTATCGAAGTTCGACTTTTATGACAAAACGCGACGCGTTACGTACACTGTAAGGAACATTGTGCGTCTACAAGAGGAGCTTCAGGCGAGTGGTTTGGCAGGTGGGTCGCTGCACTTGTATTGTTCTATATCGTGTCTATATATCAATCAAGATCAAAGATTAGTAAAATTTGCAACTATCACCAAGTGAGGGTTTGAAATAAAAAATTGTATATCATCCTAAATATGTTACTAAAGATTCTATATTAAATTTTCAGCCGGTATTATATTCAATTAACAATACTAAACAATTTTAGATTGTTTTTTGTATAAATTAGAGTTATATAGCCATCCTTTGGTATAGTTTACATTAAAAGAAAACCTTGTATATTGTGTCACATATAAAAACTGAGCTCCTTACACATTCTATATCACGACTATTCATATAAACGAAAACACGCCCTGCTCAGCGAACGAGTAGCGCTTTATCACTGCCTTCGTGTTGTATCATCTTTGTGCGCCAACTCCCAGTCCCAAATGACTGTCCTGATGATCTATCGTTTGCAAGTTTAAAAGCGTATTTATAAAATGAAAAGTTATAAAAAGTATTTTATATAGTATGTATCTTTCAAATATGTACGTTTTTAAACGGGTCTAGTTTCCCGTCTATTGGGGCGAAACTTGTAATGTTTCATTATATTGAATCGTTAAAATTAATACTAAATTTCAAAATTAATTACGTCCAGAAATTAACATTAGTTGAGCAAAATAAACATTAACATGAACTGTCCTTATATCGGTTGTGTTATTCAATTAAATTCAGCGTGGCTAATGTTTGAGACTTCTCCAGAACATGCTAGTGGTGTGTTGTAGTAAAGTAAAATGGACGTATGTGTTACAGAACTTCACCACTTTTAAATTCATAAGATATAATGATGATCTCTGTGCATTCTCATTATGTGTAGAGGCTATTGTATAGAAGTTTCATTGCCGTTATAATGAAATCTATCTTCATCGAACTTCCTTATTGGTACAAGATTGTACAAAATGTTGGTCCTTCGATCCATCGATAGAATATTTGCACAATCGAGTACAAAATAAAGAGTGGTGAGTGTGGATTTTTCACTATATAATCAACTTGTATACTTTGGTATATATTATGTAATATAGCACCGACCAAGATATGAGCCTTGCATCTTTGTAAGTAAAATTAGTAGTGAAAGGGGACTCATCTCATGATCTTTGCGGTATCGGCACCAAAAATTTAAGTCGTTAGACATATCAATATTGCACAAGTAATCGTAGGACTTCGCGACATCTAATTGTGACTTATTTAGAAAATAATAATATTTGTTTTATTCAAAATTGTATCCTATACAAATACATTTGCGAGTCATTTTAAATACGCCTAGTTCTTTTTTTTCTTTTAAGTCATTAACTTGTCAGACCCCCTTATATACGTTTTCCCATACATTTCTTGGCGGAAAAGCGGCCCTAGGGTAATGAGAGATTAAATCGGTTAAAATGTAATAATACATAACAAGTTTTAATATTTCCAGTCTATATTTAAAAGTAGAGTTCTGTAAAATGGAGGCGAGTCTTCGTTTGTTAACAATTTAAATAACCTGTATTCCTGTACATTATCTATGTATTAACAAACACGAGAAACTTTGCAGGATTAATGTATAAATTATATCATTGTGATAAACTACAAATTTTAGTAAATATAAGTAACAAGCAGCTGGTCATTGACTTTTCGCGACACGTTTATTTACTGAATTGTATTAACTCTGTAAAGTTTATTGAGTTAATTCTGTTACACCGGTAAAGCAAAATATTTTAGATTTGATTTGACTATCGCCATTTTGGCTTACTAAAATAGACATTCCCGAGTACTATTGAAGTCAATGGATCACGTCGTTAAAATTAGTCGGGGGTCGGACCATATTTCAAAAAAATATTGAAGTTAATTATATTAGACGTCGTAGTAGACAGATATTAGATAAAAACGTAATTTTAAATAAATAAACCTTTTTAATAAACCTAAAGAAGATATTAAAATTTCCGCGTAAAAAACACGTGACGTCATTTGTGTGTAAATAAACTACGAGGTGTTATTTTATTCCTGTTTGTAAGTTTGTAGCACTATTTGTAACTTATTTTGTTTGTTTGTAGTAAATCGATTCCAATAATAGCGTTTACGTTTGATAGTTTGTTTACACACAAATGAGGTCACACGTTCTGAGACCGAGTGCTATTTTAAAATAAATAATCTTTAAACATAGATTTAATTAATATTTTTATTTAAAAAACTAAAAATATGATAAATTGAATCATTTTTTTTTTATTGATTTTAATTTCAATGTGTAACAATCGCGAAAACCTAAGACAATACTAAATTGAATCACGTTTTGAAATGTTGTCCGATCCCCTATTATTTCCTTGCACTCGCACGATGCTTCAAATTGATCCACAAAATTAGCTGTCATTTATATGGGAAAACCTGTTCAGAGTATAAGTAATACACAAGAATGTGATATATTACTCGCCCACAAAGACGGAAGGCTTATGTCTCTGCGCTGTTTGTCATCATTTTCATTATAATTAATTAATATTGATTATTATTTCGGTGCCAAAGCGCAGACTGCTCTAGAAATATGTCATGGTTGTTAAATATTCAAAACGTAATTTTATAATATATTTTTAATGAGAATATTTATCTTTTCGTTTGGTTTGTCTTTTTTTTTCGGAATATACATTATTTTTTTATGATAATTACTATTAAAAGTCTAGTGAGATTTTAGACATGTCTTTTTAAAGTTAATTATGTGTGTATAAACGATTACCACTCGTTAAGTACGAGCAATGTACTGCATTTCGTGTAGCTATGTATAGTGTCTATTATTATAAATATCTCCTTTTTACTATGTGTGTAGGTTAATCGACAAATGTGCCTGTACTTTTAATTAGGTACTCTTGTAATATACCTACGTACTTTAGCGGTGCAAGCTTTCGCAAGCGGTTTTGAAGTTCTAACATGAATTTAAAAAGGTACGCGCTAAATTAAAGTTTCGTCAACATAAAAAAAAAATATTCCTTTCGAATATTTTCAGATGTGTACATTTTTAGGTAATTCAATCACCTATACCATACCATACCAATAACGTACACTATTGCCAATATTACCTATTACTACCGAAGAAGACTTGATGTAGTTTCCTACATTTACTACAGAAGTTAAAGTATGTAGGTATATTTTTATGTTCGCTTATAGTTCGTGGTCACTGTATCCTATACTTTATACCATTTAATCACATTCAATGTATCTTATATAAATATTATCACTTTAGTTCATTTATATACTACTCTTACTGTGGTTGTAACTTGCATATGTAAATATTTTTTTACTTAATATTGATCTGAAATGAATTGTCTATTAGGTTTACATTTTAGTCATCTGAATGCATACATATTGATTATAAATAATCGCAAATATCATTGATATACTTCAATCAATAATGTATAATTGGTATAATCATATTAGTTTTAAATCTACTACGAAAGTCTTTCATGATCGTAAATGTAACTTATTTTTATTATAGCTTATTTTATATAAACGTTTTAGGTCAGTGTTGTACCTACACGAATGCCGAGTAATATTTAGTAGATGAAAATCAAACTAGTAAAATATCAACTTTACATTATATGTCTTGTTTAGAGCTATTTTATATTTTCTAGAAGCGCATGTCCTTACTGTATTGCGAATGTTTCTGTTATCCAAATTTAACAATATGCCTTTGATCTACTTTTAAAAGTTTTAAAATCGTGTATGAAATTGTTGTTGCGATATGTCTAGCTGAGGAGGAATTGTTAAAATAAATTTAATATTCTATAACAGTGTATTTTTATTTTAATGTTATTACGCTTGATCTTCTTCATCTTGAAATCGGAATTCTATTAAATTCGGAGCGAACCTTTAACAGATTTGTTAATTATTGTTATATTCCTTCATCACTTCTCTACATCAATGTAAAATTTTGTTATGTCCTTTGATATCGTAGCATTACTATATTATTAGTACGAATATATTACATATAACATTAATATTATAGTACAAGACGCCTACAACTCATTATAGTGGTTACTTGTACGTTGTCACTTGAGCTGACAATGGAGGGAGTTGGAAGACATTTAAAAAGCTTCTGCTAAAACATGAGCAGGCGCACCCGCGTTTATTTATTATAATTAGTTTTATTAATATCACATTGGTAATATCTATAAGTTGACGCCAAATCCCTTGCAGGGTAGGCAGAGAGACCGGCGTACATGACTGTGTCCTTGCACACTTTACTTGCTTCTTTAATTTTCATAGCTCCCCTCATGTACGCTCGCCGGTTTCTAGGGCTCCTGACATCACTTTCTGATAAAACAATCAATTTGTTCTGTCGCACATTGATTGTTTCGAGCCGTTAACACAATCAATCTGTTACTCGAAACAATCAATTTGGTAATGGTAGGTGAGGCTTGGCCTACTTCAGCTCCTACTTCGCGTTTACATATGTTTCGTAATTCTTTCTTCCGGCATTGTTGCCACATGCCTAAATCAAAGGCGCGTTTCAGCAGCAGCATTTTTTTTAACGTGGGCGGGTTTTAATTTTTAATTAAATTTTATTATCAAATTACTTGCGGATCATTTCTTCTCACCCTATAAAAACTTTTGCAAAGGGCATACATATTTACATACGACTTGTGCTAACTTACATTATTATTTTTTGATATGTATGAAGACAAATAAATAAACGATATATTTTTGCATTTTTATTGGGATGTTTCATTAATAATTTTTAACTTTATTTTCTACTACTAACGAAACCTTGGATCTTGAATCATGACTTGATTATGTAATCTGTAACCAAGCAAAACAGCTTTGCTCTATTCTTAACATATGGGACAGATGAACATAAATATCCTGCTGAAATCTTAACCCTCTTTTGGCTTTGCTGTAGTATGCCGTAGTTGGGTCAAAATAGGATGAGGTTTCTACCTAGCACAGCATTTTTTTAAATAATCAACAATTTCATGAAAACAAAAACTTAAATACTTACTTTTTTTTTTATTGTTGAAACTGCAAGGAATGTGTGGAACGTTCAGTGTGCTCTGCAAGTCTTAACTTGCACTTGCCTGCCCACACGACGTGCCATTACAGTGCCAAGCCTCGTAGAACCACATTATCGACAGCGTCAGTTCAGCACTGGAATCATCCATCACAGAGCAATCTTTCCTTCATGAGCAAGAAGCACAAACTACACATCTAATCCCGGTCTGATGAGAAAAGTGCCTGCTTTGTGTGGTAGAATCAGTCATGCAACTGACACAGCTATGCGTATAGTCAGAGATCAGAGATCTCAAACTTATTTTGTCTACCGGCCACTTTGAAAATCCATTATTTTTCAGCGCCCCTAATTTCTTTTACATTCCTGAGACTTAAAAACCACAATGACATGTATTACTTTAAATTTAGTGTGCTATATTAGTCTGGTCTGGAGTTTAAACTTATATTCTAAAGGAGACATTTTACCAGTGATGCAATTAAACGCAACTTTATAATATTAAGAATATCTTTTATTCAAATTAAAAGAAACAATATAGATAGGTAATCTATTTTAATTTTAAAACTAATCTAATGAGAAAGATAAATCAGATGATTTTTAACAAGTTTGTTGATATCGACTTTGATTTTATTCAAAAACAGTCTTTATGTCGCCGCGTTCGGTAACATGCAAACTGTTTCTGTAAGCACAGTTGCCACAGTGGTAAATCGACGCTCACACAAATATGTCGATTGGTGCGCTATCATGAATCATTGAATGATCAACCACAATCCAGTGTACAATTGCGGGATTGGCTTTTGTAGACTGGAATCTTTCTATGACATCACTATAGAGGTTTTCTAAATGTTGGCAGTAGATAAGCAAGACGTATCATCGATACTGATAAATTAGGAAAATTGTGAAACTCACATCTGCCGATATTCTTCTTGGGTAACAGCAGCTTAGTTACGAAAGCAGCAATGACATTTTTTGTTTTTATTAAGTTCAAGTCATCTCCTTGAAGTTGTAGGTTCATATCATTAAGCAATTTGTAAAGGTCTGTCAGGTACGCGATATAATTCTTTGATGTGATGCGGTTGTCGCGCAATTCTGTATCATTGTTTTCTAATAACCCTGTGCCAAAGTCAAACAGGTTGTGAAATCGAGCCCGACAATTTCCTTTTGATAGCCAACACACTTGTGTGAAAGATCAATTGGTTAAAATCATTACCATCAGTAATACAAAGCTACAAAATAAACTGTCATTTAAAGAGTTGTTTCGGATTTTATTGACTGTTTTGATGACATGTTACAGTGATTGGAACAGTTGTTCACTTAAATTTCTAGCAACTAAATGTTGCAGATGAATGACGCAATGTAAGCAATCACATCTGGATTTTTGTTTTGTAAGTACTCTATGAAGCCTTTTTAACACCCTGTCATAGCCGGAGCGCCATCTGTAGCAGCTGATATGTGTTCAAGGGAATTCCTTTCTCATCATATAACTTGTTTATCTCTTTCGTCTCTTTCTTTCGTTCTTCAATGGTTACCTAAGTAAATTGTCATTTATTATAGCCATCCATTAGTTAAAGAAAAAACATCATTGTTAGCCATTAGGTGTCTTTTTTGTTAGGGTTTTGATCTATCTTCGGGGCTCAGAAGTGTACATTCTGGTAATTTATGATCCCATCTTGATCAAACTTGGACTCATCTGTCGACAGTTTCATAGTAAAACATTATTTTTTTCTCAAAAACAGGATCTTATATGAATGTCATCTTGTTCACAGTTATAAAGTGAAAAGGAGGAAAGTATACAAAACATTTTTTATACAATGTCAGTAGTCAAACAATCATGTAGTGTACCTGATGTATAGTAGTTACTGTATCTTATATAATAGGTACAGGAAGTATTGCCTGTGCTAACTCAGGTTTAGAGTTGCGAATTGCTTGAGGTGGAGACTTTGATATGCCCTGCCTCTCTTAACCCGTTGAGCCCCAGACGGTTGAATTCCGCCATGCGCGTTATGGCAACAAGTATATAATGAGCCTCAATGAATTAATGATCATTGATTGTGGATTATTGTTGCTTAACATATCTGCTGAAGAGGATAGATAGTTGTGTCTCCAACAAGAAACAAGTTTGGTTTAATTTTGGGCGAAGTTGGAGGTGATTGGTCGTCTTTAGTGATGAAATTCAGGGAGGGATTCTTCGTTATCAATGGCAACAATACCATGTGGAGAATTTTTTAATACAGCCGCTGAAATATTTGGGAGGAAAGAACTTTTACTTCGAATCTTTATAATGAGGAGAGAGCAGTGCCACCTGGACAAGTCAGCTCAATTAAAAGCTGTTTATTGACACCAACACTTTCTGTATATACAATGTACTCTGTGGCCACCATCTGACAACGGCAATCCTATCCGCAACTACTTCATTTCGCGATAATAGGTTATTTTATACCACTTCTACAAAACTTTGTGATTATATATACTTTTTGACATAGGTCACTGAACGAGCACCACTCTCATTGTTTTTAACTATTTTAACGATAGTATTTCAAAAGTATAATTATTACATTGAAATACAAGAGGAAATAAATCTATGATGTTTAGTCGATATCACGTAAATTGTCAATACTATAAAGCAATTTATCACCACGTCTAACTCTTTTTTGCCAAGCTTCATGTCAGTGTTCAAGTTTTCAATAAATTCAATAAGTACATACATGTAATAATAATGCAATTGCAAGGGAAACGATATGTACATATGTGTACGTATATAATTTTGTTTGCAAATTATATTCTCTTTGGTATTGGTCTATCATTTCGGTCGGTCGGGACGGTCGGATGTTGGAGCGGTCGGAAAATTTGACGTGACTTGTGATGATGTTGCAATTATATAAAATATTCCCTTATTTAGAGATAATATTCAAACTTGTGTTAGTTGAATGACTCTGTTATAACAGTAGTGTAAACTAAATGCTCCTTCCATAAATTAATCATAATTTTGTTACTTTAAATGCCAGCATTTTTTAAAGCACTGAATTATATTTTGAATTAAACAATTTTTAACGGAAGTATCGCGTATTTTATTTACTTTGGATTATTTTGCAGGAAGTCTTCCTGCGACCACGGACGCTGCAAAGCGTTCGAAACGTCACGTTCAACAAAATAAATAAAATACGCGATACTTCCGTTAAAAATTGTTTAATTCAATGTGTAACAATCGCGAAAACCTAAGACAATACTGAATTATATGCATACGGCTTGAGCTGTGTCAGCAACAAGGTACTGAGTACCGGTATTAGACCTAGAAAGTAGTGCCAGATACAGGAAAATAAATAAATAAGACATAATTAATTTAAAATATTTTTATTCCGCGATGCAATGCTGGCTTTTGCCGTAGGTCTATGGACTTCACACGCCAGTACCTTTTTTTCTTATTTTTTGTACAACCTCGGAAGGCGTACGAGCATCCGGCCCACCTGATGTTAAGCGGTTACCGTAGCCTATGAACGCATGTAATATATTAGTATCACTCGCGCGATGTCTCCACTGTTGCTAACACAGCAACTCACTAGGAGCTGGTGACCTTAATCACGCGCAGGAACGCAACAGCTCTCTAGGGAGTTATTATTTGGCTGCGATTTTCTGTGAAGTGGAGGTACTTCCACAGACGGGCTGCTTTACTGCGTCCTACCTCTCTTAATAAAATATCATTGAAAGTAAGCTCTTAGGGACTGCATCGTCATGTAAATTGTCTTGTTACTGTAGTTGAACTCTCAAGGAAAATGAAGCAATCCCTACTAGAGTAAATTATTCATCCCGTAATGCGATGTAGCGAACTACACACAGCACTTTTCTCCTTGATTCTGTCAGTATAATGACGTCTCTGATTTATTTATCTTCGCTTTTACTTCCCTTTTAAACAGCTAAAAGAAACAGATGCAACAGTTTTTCATCTGTGAGCAGTGTGAGCTCGACCACATCCAATGTGGATTTTGAATGCAAATTCCTCAAATTGAAACTGTACCTGCTGCTTCTTGATAATCTCATTCTTGCTCTGACAAATTAACAAATACATTCATGGGGTACATTTATTTTATATGATTGGTCATGCTTTTTTGCATTGTGCTGGGATGAGCATGTAGAGAAAATAATAATTTTAATATACTACGCAGCTTGAGGCAGATGATAATAAAGAAAGGATACAGCTGCAGATTCTCCAAATAGTTGAATAGAGCTACCAACGTCTAACTTGATCGAATTGAAGAGACAGGCTTCGTAGAAATTTTAGCTACCCGAACAGCCTGTAATTGTTTCTAGTTATTTATTTACTAAACAAGTTCAGAATATTTTGGAACTCGAATAGTTTAGTTCCCAATAAAGAGGAAGTTCCACTTTTAATGAAGGAACATAATAACGATGCCTTTCTTATTTCCTAAGCCTACTCTAGCATAGCTTGACTGATATAATGTTTCAAGGACATGAAACCTACAGTAACGGTGGGTAATTCAGATAAAACGGTACGTGTTTAACTAAAATAATATGGTGACTTCCATACCTTTAGTTATACTTCTGTGGATTTTATTCTATTTAATAAATAATAATAAATAAATAAAAGAAACTTGATTCATCTGTACAAACACGTTGTCTGCGACCAATGACATTATTACACAGTGCACGAATATATAGTAGCCCTTTCACTCACATACACTTATTATATAGATAAAAAGGTAAGAGCCTCAGCGGAACCGCTGTTTTTCATTCTCTGCCTTTGATTGATGATACGCCGCCAGTATAGACGCTGCACATGTAGGTACCAATAAATACCATATGTTTTTAAAGTTAACTAAAAATAGATGACAATAAATTGAATAAAAAATGATAAAAACAATATGTAGGTAAATCATTGTTAATTTCTTAACAAGAGAACTATAAGAAAGTCGTGTTAATCTCTTATTAAATTTTCATTAAATGTCTCCAATTTATGTCTTTATAATTACCATTTCTTTATATACTAGACCTAAAAGTTACCACAATGACAGTTGCTATTACTTGCAGAACAAGCAGTTTAAGTTTTTTATAAACTTGATGTAAATTAAACTGATTACGGTCTACCATCGTTACTAATACAGCGTTGTAACAACTACGAATATTATATTAAAAAAGACAACGCAACTTGGAAATTTGAAGTTCAAGCGGGCAATACAATACACGTGAGTTCGAAATACCTAACGTGACTGTCGACTTCTCTTCGCGAAGGAGCATTCTGGCAACATTTTTAGTGATGGCCGATGAATCAGTGATATCACATGTCATTAGCCGCTTCTTTATTTTAGTGGTATATTAGTATTCCATCTTAAAATTGGTGTTTGAAAGTGTTTTTTAAATAATAAATAAAAAGTATAACTTTGTGTAAATTGAGTGATAAGGTGGTGACTAAAATTGTGTTAGAGCGTAGAGAATGTTTGTTGTGTCCTCATATACTAAGATCTGTGGTCAATAAATCTATTGGATTACGGTTTTGATGCCTATTTAATTGTTCTAAACTAAAGGTGAGTGGTTAGTTATTATTAATTTGTTATTTACGTGTCACCTGTGTTTGCGCGACTGGTTTTTTTTTGCCACGAACGCTCAGCAGCACGAGTCGTCGCGAAGCGGCCGGATTGCGTTCAGAGCAGGAGCCTCAAGATAACGGCAGATTAGAATAGATTGCACAGATTCTGATAACGTTCCTTTCCTCGTGACATTGGAAGGTTCTGTTAACATCTTTTGCTTGATCAGCTTGATATTTTAATATCTAATTCAAATATTGACAGGTGTTTGGGAATGATCACGATTTTCGCAGTTTAGTTGAATTCGACGTATTCTAAAGTAGTATTTCCGTTTTATCAGTATGGTAAATACGAGTGAGAGGTAATAGTAATTAAATTTAAAAACGAGCATTATTACACTTTGCAATATTACATGTCTGTTTATTTTTTCATGATCATGGATCATGGATTAATAATAGATTCCATAACATTATAAGAAAATTAAACAATTCCCACCAGGAATGAGACCAATAAAATACATAACTTGACAAGAAAGTTCACAATGTTTTCATATATACAATGTTTTCATATATACAAATAACAAACTGTTTGCTAACATCTCTGCCGCCAACACTAAAAACAATTGTCAGCTTCTGGCATTCTGTTTTTATGAGGTTATTTTCTCTAAAGACTTGTGAGCTTGCATAAAAGCAGCTGAAACGATTCAGGAAGCAACTGAACTGAGTTGTGTAGCTTAGCTTCTTTTTGCCTACCCTCCAAGGAACATGATGTGAAGATGTAGATAAATGGAGTTACATTTCTCCTAAATATTGTATAAATAATACACAGTTCTGAAATTAATTTATTTTTATATTGTGATTAATTAACAGTGATCCCATAATCGGGCGCTTATATACCTAAACTTCTTTCCTTGAAAGAATAATATGGATATTCCTTCCTGAATTAATAAGTAACCCGCGATACCCGGGATTGAACAATTTAGTAAAAACAACTATAAGTAACATAATGAAAATATAGCAGTGCTTACTACTAAAAAAGTTCTCATTCATATTTTTTGTGAAGGATTTTATAATTATAATTAGCTTTTGTACGAAAATAAATGGTGCTACACATAAAATTACAATTGTTTCAATTCCATAAGTAGTTTAGGTTGCTGGCCTGTTACGAAACCAGTTTTCATAAACACTTTTATTGTAAATTAAAAGTTTCATTAGAATCGACTTTTTAAATCTAAAAAAAATACAATAAGAGTTTAACAAGGAACAGCCGTCTTGAAAGTACGAGAGGGTATATAAGCATTATTCAATGAAAATATATTATTTTCACAACGAGTTCTAACTATATTTTGTATACAGGGATCCAGGGTTCTGAAAGGCATGTCCATATTATTCTTTTGTGGGAATAAAAATGAAGTTTAGGTATATTAGCGCCCGATTATCCAATCACTGTTAACTAACCATTTTTTTTGTACACTATTGGTGGTAAATAGTATAAATTAAAAATATTGTCTTCTGAGAAATTCAGTGTCAAAATGTTTGTAGACATGACAAGTATAGTCCACAAAAGGTAAAATAAAACAGAAAAGTGTGCTTGTTAAGTTTGACAATATTTATTAGTTACTTCAAAATTTTGAAAAATGTTTTATTATATCTTAACATGTTTGTTTAGTGACTTTAATATGGGAAAATCACTTTTATTATCATTTGGTCTCATAGTAAAATTTGTTTGTAATAAAGAGTAATATCCACTTTCACTTTGTATATCTGTTTGGTAATTTTTTCCTCCTACATTCTTTCTGCATGTTTGCACCAATGGACTATTGGACACAGATCCCATTATACACTTTCCGCCGTAATGCGCATGACTGATATCAGTCACTCGGGGCTTGACGGGTTAATTGAAGTTTCTTTCAGACCAACTTGTTTCATAAATGATCTTTGCGTACATGATCTACTAATCATTACATTGCAATGTCTCTTGGGTGGACTCTTACTGTGTCGGTTTCCATATACGAATCCAGTTGATTCCCATTTCAAAAAAATATTCCATGATCAAATTGTACCATGCTACAATTATACTCTACGAATTGATTTATATTTTGGTTCTGTCTGCCTAACCTACAAGAAATTTGGCGTGAAGTTATAGATAGATTTATTACACAACTTATTTGCTCTTTTTATATTCATGCACTTATAGATTATTCATGTAAGAAATTGACTTCCTTACTTAATAATTGTTCAGTCAGACCTACTATAATGAGCTCATCAGGCTGAAAATAGCTGCTGTCTGTAAGTACATCTTTATCATTAACTTAATTACAAAGACACATTGAAACTGCCTGTATGTACTACATGTCCTTACATAATATGTACATGCTTAGCCAAGGTTAAATTGAAATGTAACCTCCATATATATTCATCCATTACTTTAGCTTTTACATAGCTTCAGGTGTAATTTTCCAATGTTAAATTTACAGGCAATTTCTAGTACCTCCAGATTTTGGGTCTTGCAATGTCTTGTTTCGATGGTAGTGATGAGATTCGGTCGACACCTACCACTACTATCGGCAGACAACATGTAGGCATGGTAGTAATGCATAAGTGGTAGTAGGTACGTAGGTCGGTATGCCCTGATACTAACAGGACAATAAATCATATATTATATAATTTACATATATGCTTCAAGCGCATAAACTTGATTATATCTAGTACAAATGCTTAACTGAAAAATATTTTTAAGGACCATTTTATTTGAATATTTTAGTGGTAGTTTCAGGTGGAATGCATAGGAAGTATGTGTTTTGATTTTAAACCTCAATGTAGCATGTATACTAAGGCGGGTAAAGATCTGGATGTATAAATTATCTCGATCCTTGTTGCATATTGCACAAAATTTTTCAGATTGATTGATATTTATTATTTTGCTTCATTTTGGTATGCAGATTTATCTCTTTTTAGACTCATTTCTTTATTGTATTATAACTTCTTTATTCAATACTAACTGTATTGAATAAAGAACATGTTAAAAAAATCATTAATTACTGCAAACTCCTGTTTATGAGAATCGCTTTTTGTTTATCCTAAATCCAGGATAAACATTTACATTTCCGAAGGCGGACTTTTTTGTAAGAATGCAACATACTCATTTTACTAACTTGCAAAATACTCAAAATTAAACTAGTTTCCGTAGATATTACTGAGGAAACTATAAAATAAAAAACGAAATTACTTTTTAGTAGTGGATAGCAATTATAAGAGGATACTATTCAAAATCACAAATTTTGTTGAACGTCAAATGCAGAACTATAAACTTCCGATTATGTAATTTTAATTTATACTTTGTTCAAACTACAGAGAGTTTATTTAGTTTTGTTTTAAATTTATATAGATCTTTTAAAGGTGTCTTTCAATGGTTTGTATTTTGGGTTACATGTATTATGGGGAAATGTTAGTTATTTAATTGGATATATAAGTAGTTGTTTCTCTTACTTTCTTGGACTTATATATTTCTTATTATCACTTGCTCGGCTGTGAGGAATAATCATGAAGGACACCGACATGTCTAAAAAATTATATTTTGAAAGATATGTTACCCAAGAAAGGTCTGGTCCTTTGTCTATGTTGTGGAGATTTGATTGAAGGCTTACCATTTAAAAAATTGTATTTGCCGTAGGCGTAGTAGACCCCGGCAATCATATTAGATTAGGAAACGGGATAACACAATGAAGAAGAAGAGTTTAACTCACATTATCTTGTTTGTTTGCCACCCCAGTGGTATAATCAGTTCCGATTTATTAAAGAGCCACATACATTAATACAAACAACACGTCATTATCTTGCACTGGTTGATGGACAACAGGCCGTGAAATGATGTCTTGAGGTGTTATTAATATTTGACTAATATGAATTTTATGTAGAGTAGGTTTAGTGGTTAAACCGGTAAAGTGAATTCGAATGAGCTAACAAGTTAGTACCGTTTTAATGTTCTGTGCCAAATTTATCAAGAGAAACATTTTACTAAGTTTTCTTTATATTTTTAGCACTTTTTTTATACATAGCCTATGAATGCCTGCAAAACAGGAGGTACCGCTCGCGCGTTACAGCCCCGCTGCTAACACAGCGCCCAACAACCTTCCAGGAAGCGGTTATTTGTATGCGGTTCTCTATGTTAAGTTACTCTCTAGGACTCCACTAACCATATCACTGGATAGCCTGCGACTTGTAATTATGTCCACAAGTGTCTCATCATTATCTGTAGATCTCAAACCAATCCCACGAGCATGTGTTGCATCTTGCCCATTAGCAAGCAAAAGCTAAGCGAAAGAGTTAGGCGAAAGTACAGCTAGATTGAAATGTAGCAGCCCGGCTGGCCAAGTACGGTTAAGTGCAGGTCATTTTGACCTCTGTACCGTTTTTATGTCATACATCATAAAAATTAGAATTGCAGTCCGAGTGTTAAGCATGATCTGCTTTTACTGAGCCTAATGTTGCAAACGATATAGCAGCCAAATAACATTTTGCTTACCCGGTTGTTGTATTTCTATAAGTGAGTTAAGTCGGTAGGTAGCTCCTTATTTTGCAAGGGTTTGTAGGCTACGGTAAGTATTTCACTTTAGGCGGATTGTATGCGTGTTTGCCACATAATAAAGAACGCCTAAAGTAAATTTTTAAAAGTTAGTACAAAAAGAGCCTTTAAGCTTGAGCTGTGTTGATACTATCTATTTATAACTTCACGTCGAGTAGCAGAGAAGCAGATCACCTGATAAAACAATCAGTTTGGGCATGGTAGATGAGTCTTGATATTCCTCAGCTCCTACATCCATCTACTTTCCGGTTGTATATTTGATTCGTAATTATTTCTCCCTGCTTTCTTTCTACATGTCTGAACCAACTGAGCATGCCTCTTTGTATAAACACCGAGACTCTCTTTCAAATCAACTCTGTTTCTAACATCACCATTGCGAGCCGGTCGCAATTGTTACATTGTTTATATGAATAAAAATACAAAAACATTTTTTTACTCAACACAGCTTTAAACATGTGTTTCCTATAAACATGTTAAGTGTTACTGAAAATAACGAGGTCGTTAATTAAATTTTAATGGCATATGGCTCTAATTATCTATATAAAAATGGTGTAAGCTGTGAAATTGAGAAGTAGAATAATGGCGGATTGCCAAATAGGTTACTGTGCGTCTCAAGGTGGATTCGAGGGAGTTCAATACACTACAAAGTTTATTTTATACATTTTTAATCACAGCCAACCTCTCACCTGCACGCGCTGAACTCTGTTGACAAACAAGTTTTTGGTTAAAGTAGGTAGCGAGCTTCAAGGTAACCCGACTGGGGGAGTAGCTCCTGAAATTGCTTTATTAGCAGCAGTGCTCGATATACTCTTTGCAAGCGTTCATAGGGTACTGTGACCACTTTAAAGCCGGCGGGCCGTATGTGTCATTGCGTCCTGACGTATAAAAAGCATATATTTCTGTTTGAAAGCGATACTGGCTGCCTGCGCAGCGACTCTTCTGGAGCTTAGGTACCGGTACTAATATTTCTCACTCACAGGAAAACGTTTAATGTAATGTATGTTGCCAAGACTCACAATCTCGTAACACTTTTAGTTTTAAAAAGTTATCAAATCTCGTGTTTAAACCAAAGCCAAACCTCTACCATTACAAGGCCTAACTCCTACATTTTTTTTATACTACGTCGGGAGCCATACAAGCATACGGCCCACCTGATGTAAAGCGGGTACCGTAGCCTATTAACGCTTGCGATATATTAAGTATCACTCGCGCGATGCCTCCTCTGCTGCTTACACGGCAACTCCTTAGGAGCTTACTGGTGTCTTCACTCACTGGCTGCGGTTTTCTGTGAGGTGGACCTACTTCTACCTACCTACCTTTTACGCACCTACTTCCTCAGACGGACTACTTTGATGCGCCCTACCTCTATTAGTGTTTGTGATACGCGAGATATATCTATATACTATTACTACTTCAGTGCAGCATAGTTATAACAATTTTGTATGAGACCAATGCAACGCCTATATAAATCGCAATCTGTCTATAACTTCACGCCAAGACCCTTGCGGGGTAGGCAGAGAGAACCGAGCGCCACGTGACTCGCTCCCTACTCACCTCACGCTTCTTAAAAATTATGTAATAGTTCTTCTCATGCATGCTTACCGGTTTCTAGGGCACCTGACATCATTTTTTGACCAATTTGATTGTGCAAGTGAGCTTTGCTTTTCTCGGCTCCGACATCCAATATGTATAAAAATAAAAATAATTATGCAGCAAGGATTCACAATTATAGAAGTAATGGAGTAGGTTACTTACTACACAAAATAAAATATATTTTCCAAATTAATTATCTTTTTTAATAAACGGCGATATGGCTAAAAGAACCAAATCGTGATATAATGCACTTGATTATATTGTATTGTACATTATCGCACAAAGCAAGACCAGGATATTTGGTTTTATTTTTAGTGGCACAAGCAAATGGTTGAGTCACGTCTGAATATTGCGTTGGGTGCAATATTACATAGCAATCTTCATAAATAGCTCCACGCCCATTTGTGCCGAGAGCTTCCTATTCCGCTCTTAGGCTGCCATCGGACGGACCGCAACGCACCAATTCACGCAGTCGGTGAATTCAACTGCATGCAGTTGTACGTTCGACTTCATGCAGTCGTGATATCAACTTCTCGCGGTCGACTGCAGTCGTGTGTAGTCGATATCGCAGCCGACCGCGTGAAGTTGAAGTCACAGCGGTATGCAGTGAATATCGACTACACACGACTGCAGTTGACCGCGAGAAGTTGATGTCACGACTGCATGAAGTCGAACGTACAACTGCATGCAATTGAATTCACCGACTGTGTGAAGTTGGTGCGTTGCGGTCCGTCTGATGGCAGCCTTACATGTAAAGATTTAAAACTCAAAAAAATGCTCCAAATTGCATGGACTAGTCTTTAACACTACGTTACATCGGGAATCTTTGTTTAAATATCTTGACGGTAGAATTTTAAGAAGTAGTAGAAAAGTGTATAATTGAAAAATCAACAATGATATTAAAAAATCTTTCGGGGTCCCGTCGTCTCTTTCTGTTGTCTAAAAACGTCGGAGCGAAAGAATAACAAGTTGTCCAAACTGTTGGCGTAAGAGCGCGTGTCATTAATTTGTAATTAAATGAGAGGGGCAATCGAGCGCGCAGCCTATGTGGGGCACACTCGAAACATAACGGACACACTAATCGACTTCACATTTGATAACGTTTTTAAGTTATCACATTCCATTTTTTACTGCATAGTATGCTTTTCAAGACATTTTTCCAGATTGTCTATCCAGTCAGAGCCAAAAAACATAAGCTTATCTTTATAGGGTTTGTTATTTTATTAAAACGATTGTCCGCCCCAATGATCAGTGATCGTTGTCTTAGGTTTTCGCGATTGTTACACATTGAATTAAACAATTTTTAACGGAGGTATCGCGTGTTTTATTTATTTTGTTGAACCTGACGTAAAATAAATAAAACACGCGATACTTACGTTAAAAAATGTTTAATTTAATCAGTGATCGTTATTCATGTGATTAATGAAAATTTTAGAAAAACATATGAATTTACATGTTTTCATTTCTACTAATTTTTAACCTTTTTTTAATTGATAAAACTTAAACTCTTGACGAGTTTAAGTTTAGTTATAACAAAAAAGAAAATTGCTTGACAAGCAGAAGAGGTGGGAAAGGTACTAAACTCTTATTTTTTTCGCCTATATATAGATACGCATACATACATACCATCACGCCTGTCTCCCATTGGGGTAAACAGATACTATGGTACGTCAGGTGCATCGATCCAAACATGCCTCTCTCAATATTATAAATTGCCATCTATAATATTACAGACGGCTCAAACGTAGGGAAATTATTGAAAAATGATTTGAGGTGTGTTACAGTCCAAGGAAACTGACGACTCGACGAGCTCGGTGGTTCAGTCATGAATAACGTGACTTTTACACCAACGCTCGTGGGTTCGATTCCCACAAATGGCAAACATTTGTGTGCATGGACATGTCTGTTTGTCTTAATTTGGATCTTTTAAGAGAGGTAGGGCGCATAATGCATCCCGTCTGGTACCTCCACCTCACAGAAAACCGCAGCCAAATAACAACTCCCTGGAGGGTTGTTGTGTTCCTGCGTGTGAGTGAGGTCACCAGTAAGCTCCTGGTGGTGTTGTGTATGCAGCAAAGTAGGCATCGCGCGAGTGATACTTAATATATTACAAGTTAATAGGTTACGGTAACTGCTTAAAAAAACGCCTCCAGGCGTTTTATAACAAAATAAAAAGGATTTTGATGAAATTTTACACAGCGTTAGGGCAGTGTTCATTTGTGAAATTTGAAAAATCCTGTTGCGACTGCAGATATAAGATTCCCTCGCTATCAGTACAATACCACCTCAGAAGTCTTCAAGCCAAGCTCATTCTGAACAAAACTAATCTCCAGTTGACTAATAATGTTGGTTATTTTCCAGTAAGGTTATATTTCTCTAGTATTTTCAATTAGTCCGTATAGCTCGCGTTTAAATTTGCACTCAGCTCTCTATAACTGTAGTGAATTGATAGTCATTAGGCACCAGTACCAACCATTCCCAGGCCAGTGCATACCTGCACAATGCCTAGGTACCGAGTGACAGGCCCGCGACCTTGCCTCCATTATTGCGAGCCAGTGCAATTCCCAAATTCCGGTAATACCGCTAAGCACGACCAACGTTCAGATACGAATTGACCTAGATATACCCGAGTGGTTAAGTTGCTAAGTTAGTAAGTCACTAGCGACGTCCGTTCGACTTCCGAAACGGATTAAAACTTGTAAGTTCGTGTCGAATATAATATGTAAT
The DNA here is from genome assembly GCA_947507595.1 of Pyralis farinalis. Lineage (NCBI taxonomy): Eukaryota > Metazoa > Arthropoda > Insecta > Lepidoptera > Pyralidae > Pyralis > Pyralis farinalis. The sequence continues at coordinate 6,915,327 of OX382258.1, read as the reverse complement.
GATAGGCTCCATTGCGCGTATCTGCTTATTTTTTTTTTGGCCGACCCAGTAAAAAGACTTCACGCCTTTCTCGAAGAACCCCGTGGTGTAGTTCCCAAAAAAAAGTAAAATCGCTATTAAAAATGCAAGTTACGGAGCGTCGACCGTAGCCTGTTTAAGAATGGCTAAATCATCTCGTTTTCGTCCTTGGTCGGACGCAGCCTGTCTAAGAATTTGTTTAGTCATCCAGAGTTCCTTCCTGTTAAAATAAGAAGAGGCATGCTCCGATGGTTCGGACATGTAGAAAGAATGCAAGATGAAAGAATGACGAAGCAGATATACAATGCAAAAGTGGAAGGATGTAGGAGCCGGAGAAGGCCAAGACTTACCTACCTGTTCTATCAGAAGGTGATGTCAGGAGCCCTAGAAATCGGCGATCGTACATGAGAAGAGCAATGAATGTTAAACAAGCGAGTGAGATATGTAAGGATCGAGTCACGTGCCGCTCGGTTCTCTCTGCCTACCCAGCAAGGGATTTGGCGTGAAGTTATAGATAGAGTTCTTTCCTGCTCGGAGGGTACGTTAAGGCGACACATCGAAAAATTAGACCAACTTTCATCGAATAGTATAGGCTAATGACTAAACTGACGGATCTAAGATTTTAATATAAATAACTTCATTTCTTTATCTTGAATTTGCTTGCTCAAATACGCGATTGTGTAAAATTGATTCGATAATAATTACTTTCGAAAACACCTCCTGAAATTCATTATTTTTGAAATTACAACGAAGTTGTTCTGTTTATACGCTTCAAAATTACTTAAATCTATTAGTAATATCTATGTTTATAATATGCTTGCTGCATATTTTGATAAGTGAAACATGAAATTTTTTAAAAATATTTTAAGTTTCTGACAATTTCTAAGCGATCACATTCGTCTTGGGTGCTACGTGTTTTCGACCTTATTGTGCGGTAATGAGGATTATAAACGCGTTGACTAACTACATCCAGCCAGTCCGGCTGCAGCCCGCTTCGAGGTAAGACCTATGTCCACTGTCTGCTCGAGCTCGCTCCATTTACATCGCGACACCGAAGTTTTTATAATTAATAGTTGTAAATATTCAATATTATAGTATTTAGCGTAAGTGTATTATTATTAGATATAAGTAGTAAATAATATTATAGGTTTATATATATTTATTATACTGTTGTAATAATGGGGAACACTAAAAAGAAAATATATAGAATAAAAATACAAAGAAAATGTTCGTAGAATGGGGGAGGCGAACAAGACAAGGTATTTATTTTTTTTAATTATTATATTCATTAAACATATTATAATAACATTGTGTAGACATATTTCTAGTTTTTAGAACAGTTCCTAGGTATGGTTGGCCCAAGCTATTTAATTCCTCTTCAAACTTTTTTTTAATTTTGCTTACTTAATAACTCTATATAAAACTGCATTAATTAAATAAGAGTTATTTTTTGCAGGAATAAACAGTAACATTTGATAATTGGTATACATTATCCACAGGCTGACCGCGTACCTATATAGGACGTCAAACTCCTATTATGTCCATTATAATCTGACCGAACTCCGACTTAGAAGTTGTACGTCGGTGGAGGTCAGGTTACGTTGGAAATTTATACCAATAAGGTTCGCGTTCTCAGCACATAGCAACCAGTGGAGACTCTTTATTTCTTTGTATTAAAATAAAAACTTATAAAATAGAATATTTTTGCTGTTTTGTTTTTTAGGAGAAACTTACTAAATAAACATATTCCACTAGAAGAATCACTACTCGATTTATATGCTACTTTAACGTAAGTGTCATACGGGACGACAAACTCATAGTAACCATTATAAGCTCACCGAACTCCGACTTAGACATTGTACGTAGGTGAAGGTTAGTTTACGTTGGAAATTTATCCAATCAGAATATAGAAAACCAGTGGAGGTTTTTTTTTTGTATTAAAATAATTACTAGTAAAATAGTATATTTTGATAGTTTTTAAAAAAACTCGGTATGTTTCATGTTAAAGAAGCGAGCGAGGTGTGTAAGTACCGAGTCATGTGGCGCTCACGAGGGATTTAGCGTGAAGATATAGATAGATAGTATACTTATACCCATGGTACTCGTGAAAACAAATAATATTTACTATGAACCAACACTGAAAACACAAAAAAATCATCTATTCTATACATTGTGGTTAGTATTGAACTATTGTACGGATTAGATTTATTTTGCAACATCAGAGATGGTCCTGGTTCTTTCTTCTTGAGAGTTTAATAAATAACAAGGAAACGTACAACAATACAAAACACAGAGTATACATAAGTAAAATACAATAAATGTCATTATACTGAAGTTAAAGTTATGAAACAGCAAGAAAATCATTTGTCACATGTTTTTTTTAAATATGAATAGATTATGAAATCTATTTGTATATATGTATATTAGGGTGTCCCTTATTTTTCAAAGTTTTTATTTTCTAACGCATATGTCTTAGTTTTGTTCATTTGCTTTTAAAACACTCGGAAATTAATTTTTAACTTATTTGGATTACGATAATCCGTGCCGAATTACATCGAAACATGTTCATACAAGTTGCGCGGCAGTGCCGCACGTACTCGCGGTATTCATTTGTTCAAATTCAAAGTCAAAATCTTTTTATTCCGTAAAAATGGCTACATTTGTTTGGAATCGTCACATTTTTTTTCCCTACCGTGCAGTTTATGACTAGGTGAGCACTGATAAAAATACTGCCAAAAAACTCAGGCATCCCTCTTTTGGTATCCAAACAAATTTACATATTTTGTTAATTACATTATAATTGGATCGACTCACTCCCAGGCATTTTTATCATTAATATAGTCAGATACTTTATAATATGCCCTGCTACACAATTTGGCTTTAATAGTAGTTTTAAATTTGTTTATTGACAAATCTCTTATATTGCTGGGAAGTTTGTTATAGAACCGTATACATTGCCCCATAAAATAATTACTTGTTTTGTGGAGACGGCTTGCATATAACACAAGATTATGCTTATATCTAGTATTTATGCTATGAATATCACTCTTTTTACAAAATGAGTCTATGTTTTTATGGACATACAAAAGATTTTCATAGATATATTGCGATGCGACTGTTAAAATATTTATTTCTTTGAATTTTTCTCTAAGGCTCTCACGGGGACCAAGTTTGTAGATAGCTCTTATGGCTCTTTTTTGCAATAAAAAGATGGTGTTAATATCCGCGGAGTTACCCCAAAGAAGAATTCCATATGACATAATACTATGAAAGTAGCTGAAATAAACTATTCTAGCCGTATCAATATCAGTGAGCCGTCTAATAGTTTTCACTGCATAAGCTGCAGAACTTAGTTTTCCTGATAATTTTTCAATTTGTGGGCCCCTTTGTAGTCTGGAGTCAATTGTTATATCCAAGAACACAGTTGTCTCCACAGAGGCTAAATTAGTTCCATTAACATGTACATTGGTAGCCACCTGCCTTACATTAGGTGTTGAGAACTTAATTACTTTAGTCTTTTTATCATTTAAAAGCAGATTATTAACACTAAACCAATGAATAACTTTAGAGAGAGCATCGTTAACTTCGTCATAATTACCTAACCGTCTATTAATTTTGAATGTCAGTTATTCTCGTGATTAATACGTAATGTTTTAACTTTTATAAGATGGCAGTGGAATTGAGAAGCAATAAATCAAGTATTTTCTTAGTTGGAGACGTAAATTATCAAATAATAGGCGCAAAATTACCGTCTAACCGTCAAGTTCTTCCTGTACTTTTTTATAAAATTCGCGAAGTTAAATTGACTGTTAGTGAAAACGCATACCTAGTCATTCGAGAGTGTATTATATCTATCTATAACTTCACGCCAAATCCCTTGCGGGGTAGGCAGAGAGAACCGAGCGCCACGTGACTCGATCCTTACATATCTCACTCGCTTCTTTAACATTCATTGCTCTTCTCATGCACGCACGCCGGTTTCTAGGGCTCCTGACATCACCTTCTGATAGAACATGACCAATTTGGTCATGGTAGGTAAGTCTTGGCCTTCCCCGGCTCCTACATCCTTCCACTTTTGCATTGTATATCTGCTTCGTCATTCTTTCATCTTGCATTCTTTCTACATGCCCGAACCATCGGAGCATGCCTCTTCTTATTTTAACACCGACGCTCTCTTTCAGACCAACTCTATTTCTAACATCATCATTGCGAATACGGTCTACGAGCCTTACGCCACAAATTTTGCGCAGCGCTCGCATTTCAACCGCGTTTATTCTACTTTCATGCTCTTTCTGCCATACCCAACTCTCGCTTCCATAAGTTAGCGTTGGGACCAACACTGCATTGTGTATAGCGAGTTGTGCCTTCTGGCTCAGGATTTTACTGCCAAGAAGTTTTCCCAACGCTCCATTCACACTATTCCCAGCACTCACTCGTCTTTCCACATCTGCGGTGTACCTTCCATCCCTGCTGAAAGCGCATCCAAGATATACAAACTCATCCACTTGTTCCAACACTTCATCATCAATCGTAATCCTTACATTAGTTCTGGATTCTTCTCTTTCAAATACCATTATCTTTGTTTTCTTCGCATTCAGTAGTAAGCCTTTCTCCATACAGTCGTCTTTCATCGCTGTGACCAGTGTTTGCAGTTTAGATGGTGTATCTGCTAACTAAACATATGTGTCCGAATCAACAAATGGCCCGCTTTAGCCTCTCGATAAACAATGTTGTATTATGTAGCTAGTGTTTCATTCTTCTTAAGGGGGATACATGCCGTCCAGTGGCGCCTCAAGGAATAAAATATCGTATCTTAGCGTGGAAGATAAACATTATAAAGTCATGTGTTGCGTGTGTTACAAATACAATAACGTACTTTTACGTCATTAAACCAACAATTGAAATGTTTTGCTTTCGTTGTTATAGGCATAATTGCCAAAAAATGGCCTCTTTTAGCACTTTTGCTTATAACAACGATAGTGGAATATTTTGAGTGTTGGTTTAATGACGTAAAAATACTTTACTATCTTCGTAATAAATGCAACATAAGATTTCATAATGTTTATCTTCTATGCTATAATATGTTTTTTTATTCAATGAGGGCGCCACTGGACGAGACCTAAGTAAGAACAACATAGATACCAAGACATGTTAACTTATAGAGATATAAACATAAAACGATGTCATTGATTTCTCTTTCAATAAACTTTTAAAAGTGAATACGTTTCTGTAGTTTTTTATTACTATTATTACTATTGTTTTCCGTCTAGCTTAAATAAATATGTTTGGTTCAGTATGTATAAAGCTAAATAATAATTAAATCAATAATTTTTATTAAATATTGATATTATAAATTTTATTTAAGTGTGACGCGACTCTGTAGCTTTTCTGTTCGTTTGCATTGACTATACGTTGACCCCAGGTTACCTATTAGGCGCTAATTTCAAATTTTATAAATCGAGCGTCGAGTGTCAATTGAGGGGCGCGGGGTGATTGGGCGGAGCCATTTTAAAGCTTCACGATCGAGGTGTCGCCTTAAACCGTCTATCGCTGATCCCTATTTTCGATGACCGTCGTTGAGCTAGGAGAGGCTGCATATAAGGCGGAAGGCGGCAGGAGAAAATCGTAGTCAAATAAAGAGACGATAAAACTTTGACGAGCTCGGTGGCGCAGTGGCGTAACGCTCGTGGGTTCCATTCCCACACAAGGCAAACATTTGTGTGCATGAACATGTCTGTTTGTCTTGAACTGAGTGTTTTTAAGAGAGGTAGGGCGCATCAAAGCAGCCCGTCTGGGGAAATACCTCCAACTCAAAAAAAACCACAGCCAAATAACAACTTCCTGGAGAATTGTTATGTTCCTGCGTGTAAGTGAGGTCATCAGTAAGCTCTTAAGCAGTTGCTGTGTTAGCAGCAGAGGAGGCATCGCGCGAGTGACACTTAATGTATTAAGGGCGTTCATGTATGTGTGCCTCCCGACGTTGCATAAAAATAACAATTACCTGAAATGTTGTTGTGTCCTGCGTGTATAGTGAGAGAGGTAGCCAGTAAGGAAGTTTTCTTAAAAGTACTTCCCCGCTCTAGCTGTTCTAGTGTATTAAATAATAATAATAATAAATAAATATTGTCGGACAAAATTACACAGCGCCATCCAGCCGCAAAGTAAGCGAAGCTTGTGTTATGGGTACTAGACAACTGATAAACATACGTAAATACATTTTTTTTTTGTAAATACATACTTATTATACATAGAAAATACCCAGATCAAGACAAACAGACATATTCATGCACATAAATCGTTTGTAGTGTGTGGGAATCGAACCCACGAGCGTTGGTGTCAAAGTAGCGTAACAACACGTTTCACCACTGCGCCACCGAGCTCGTCAGTACTATTTCCTTAACGCGCCTTGGAGCGCGGAGGAACTAGAGATAACTAAAGCCATCCATAAACAGGCTGCAATCGACGCACCTTCACTTGCGTGTTCAATTGACCGACACTGAAACACGTATCCATCCCATCAAGCTCCTCAAAAGTAGAGTATAAAGTACTATTATTTGGTTGCAGTTTTCTCCAAAATTACTCCCTCTCCATTCGAAGGATTCAAACTAGAAATTTCACTTCAAAATAAATCTTATTACAATGTCATAAGGTCTCAGTGGACTGAATATGTAAATGTAACTTCCACGCTACGCTTTTTTTATTACCACGTCAACATTTTTACGGAGCCGTAAAAGAGAGAGCATGGTCTATTTTTTACGTTTATTACGTTTATATCTCCATAAATCTACATTGCCCCCATTGTCTGAAACCCTGAAAATAACTTAGGTTTCGCTTTGATGTCACGTTTTAATATATTGCATGTGTTTTAGTTACAAGCTGAATATTAGCAATGTATTGTTGGATCAGAAGCCGCGTACACTTGCACATCGACCCTTTCTTGTACCACTGCGCCACGGTGCTCAACTGCGAGTTGGGGGAGGCCAGTGCTTTCAAAGCGCTCGAAGGCCACTTTTTTATACAACGTCGAAAATACAAATATACGACCCACCTGATGGAAAGCGGTTACCGTAGCCTATAAACGCTTGCAATACATTAAGTATTACTCGCGCGATGCCACCTCTACTGCTAACACAGCAACTGATTAGGAGCTTACCGGAGACCTCACTCACATACAGGAACACAACAATGCTGTAGGGAAGGAACCTTATGTGCCCATCGAAGCAAGCAGAAGCTCGACGTAGACCCATCTATATACCGGCTGCGGTCGGCGTTGCTTAATCTGAGCGTTCGATTAGAGAATGACTTCGTACTACTAAGCGTCTTTAGTGACAAAGTTAACCTTATCTCCACGCAGAGCATCCTAACGATTAACAAATTAATCCTTGTTAAAGGAAATGTAGAGTAAGCGATATTTAATATGAGCCCCCTTACTAGGGAAGTCCCTCCACCTTATAAAAGTCAACAGCTAAGTAACAATTGCCTGAAGACAGTTGCACGAAGGTAAAAGAAAAGAGTCAAGAGCCAGCATCAGAAGTAGGTTTATCTGAACTCTGCTCTCATTGGGAGGAGGTTCCATGGTCACAGAGACTGGTTCCAGACTGTAAAGATATTTAATTGTTAATTACCCAAAACATGGTAAGCCATGGTTAGATTGCTTTATGTATATATGAGATACTGGATTGATAATATACCCGAACGAATAAACCATTTGACGAGATATAAAGGCCCGCCTCACTCACTATAACTTAGTGTTTTAGCGCATAAAGTCCAGCCTGCTGACCAATGAAAGGATATTTTAACCAATAAGCCGATAGGCGACACAATGTCGATCAGTGAACTAAGGGGCCGTCCATTAATCACGTGATGTTTGTTTAGCATTTTTTAACTCCCCCCTCCCCCTTGGTGATCCGTGGTGAGGTTTAAGACTAACCCCCCTGCCCCCCTCAAATCACGTGTATTTTTGTACCTACAAAGAATTCTAAAATTTTTAGAATATTATCTTTAAATACACACTACACTACATACTACACTACACTTTTGTTCTAGAAAATTAAGGACCATAATAAAAATGTCTAGACAGAAAGGATGCAGGTTGTTTTTGGCTAGCATAAATATAATATTAAAGGAACGGTGTAATCACGCGAAAACATATATTGTACTAGTACATGAACATATTTAATGTAGATAGTCCTCGGACCACGGATTACCAAGACTTTCTTCAACACTAACAACTGAACAAGCATCTTGCAAGTCAGTTGCTTTGTTGAAGATCAACGTCGGTTTCACCACGTCACTCGGCGTCATCATTTTCGCGCATTACGCAGAGAATCTCTCTCGATCTGCCGATCGATCGTGGCGTGAGGATGCGTGAAGGACGAACATTGTACATCTCTAGACTATTATTGCTCGGTTTAGGTTATAAAAAATAAATACACGTGATATCTTACTACACCCCCCCTCCCCCCTTGTGATATTTCGTGATTTTTGCCGAACCCCCTCCTCCCCCTTTCGAGCCTCACGTGATTAATGGACGGCCCCTAACCAATAAGAACAGCACGTTCTACATGATTCCTCCAACCCGTAGTGGTGAATTTCATTACTATGCACATTGCACAATAGGTTACTTCCTGCATGTATAGACACAATGTAAACCTTACCGAATAAATTGAATTGTATTGTATTAATTCGCGAAATAGTCAATTATGCCCAATGGCACAATACGGTCAAGTCATTTGTATTATTAGGCAATAAATATCATGAACCATAGCGCGCCTAATGATTGTGACCTGTCGGTCAAACGACAAGTTAATGATTTCCACAAGGACGCAAACCGGAGTCAGTGTGGTGTAATTTTTTTTTTTTCTTTTAATAACTTGCACCCCTGCCATGGGCAAGGCTACCATCATCTTAATATTCTTCCAGCCGAAACACATTCATACATCATATTCTCATTCATTCCGTAATTCTAACAAAAGTGTGGTGTAATTAATGTATTAGCGTTGATATGAACAATTTCAAGACGCAATGTTATGCATAATCCACATTTAAAATTACAATAAATCATTGTAATTATTGATGCCAATTAAATAAATAAATATTGTCAGATAGATTACACAGCGCCACCTAGCCCCAAAGTAAGCGAAGCTTGTGTTATGGGTACTAGACAACTGATAAACATACGTAAATACATTTTTTTTTTTGTAAATACATACTTATTATATATAGAAAATACACAGACCAAGACAAACAGACGTGTTCATGCAAACAAATGTTTGTCCTGTGTGGGAATCGAACCCACGAGCGTTGGTGTCAAAGTAGCGTAACAGCGCGTTTCACCACTGCGCCATCGAGTTCGTCTAAATTTTGAGAAAAAGATGTTTGACCAAATTGGTCGTGTTTTATCAGGAGCCTTGGAAACCGGCGAGCTTGCATGAGCTTCGAGTGTTAACTTAATGAATAGTGTGTGGTTTTTTTAGGGTTCCGTACCCAAAGGGTAAAACGGAACCCTATTACTGAGGCTCCGCTGTCCGTCCGTCCGTCCGTCCGTCCGTCCGTCCGTCCGTCCGTCACCAGGCTGTATCTCATGAACCGTGATAGCTAGACAGTTGAAATTTTCACAGATGATGTATTTCTGTTGCCGCTATAACAACAAATACTAAAAAATAGAATAAAATAAATATTTAAGGGGGCTCCCATACAATAAACGTGATTTTTTTGCCTTTTTTATAGATAATGGTACGGAACCCTTCGTGAGCGAGTCCGACTCGCACTTGGCCGATTTTTTATACAACGTCGGGAGGCATACAGGCATACGGCCAACCTGGTGTAAAGCGGTTACCGTAGCCTATGAACGCTTGCGACACATTAAGCATCCCTCGCGCGATCCCACCTCTGCGGCTAACGCAGCAATCCCTTTTGGAGGTTTACTTGCGACCTCATTTACACGCAGGAACGTAACAACCCTCCAAGGAGTCGTCATTTGGCTGTGAATTTCTGTGAGTGAATTACAGTGGAGGTACTCTCATAGACGTAGTGCTTTTATGCGCCTACCTCTCTTGAAAACACCCAGACATAGATACAGAAATATAGTAGCAGTAGGTATTTGAGATTGAACAAAATACACAGGAAAGTTCCTTCGCCATTTTTTTTTAGCAAGCCAGTGGGTATTTCCGAAATGTTTACCAGCATTGTTAATTAAAAAGATTATTGATAACAATTTGATTTCATTAAAAAACGGATAAACGGCGCACGATAGAAGTTATACTTCATTTGCGTAACAAAACAAAATTTATACCAAAAATTTCTTCCCGCATTACTACATACATTTGTATAACAAAACGGTAACATGATAAATTAAAAATAAATGTCATTCACCACAGTATATAATTTAAAGGTTCACAGATATATATTTATATGTAAATATATTTTATCTGTAAGTAATGAGTCATTACTTTTGATACAATTACTAAGGATATAAAACACGTGTTGTTGATTCAAAAATAAGTATTTGAATAATTAACTTTAATGTAGTCACGAATAAAACTTGAGAGACATTTACCAACCAACTTTGTAGTGTCACAATAAAAAAATTCTCTTCATTTTTCTCTTCCGCGCCAAATAAAGGTATAACTTCAAAAATGTTAGTATATAAAAGTACCCACGAAGGCGTAAGGGCAAATAAATATTTTTCATAAACAATTTTTAACATAGTATTGCATATTGATTTGCAATGTTGCCATAGTCATAGAGCTCAAAGTATCCGTTGCTATGTAAGGGACTATGTATGTAATCATAAAAGAAAATACAAATCTACCAAAATGAATAGAATGCCTATTTTTTCGGTAAAAGTTATTAATATTCCTGGACTATTTTCACTTCCTTGACGATGGCAACACTGCAATTGACACGCGGTATAAGTGGAGTAGTGGTCACCGGTGTCTGTAATGTGTACGACATATTTATTCATAAGACGATACGCAGTCAATTCTGTGCTCGTCGCGGTAATGACTTGATGTCCAATTCCGCGCGTGACCATAGTTCTCGGTCGTTAATCACGACACGACATGTGTCAACGACTCTTGCCGGCCGCCGCATGTGTACCTACACCGAAAATAAAAATGGCAGCAGCCACAATGTTTGTGTAGTTTTCTACTAAAATGGTAAATATGTGGTGTGGTGTGGTAATACTTTACCTTATGAGTTAAAGTAATTTCTATATATATAAGCAAATTCTACCTATCTATCTATATCTTCGCGCCAGGTCCCTTCAGGGGTAAGCAGAGAGAACCAAGCAGTACAAGACGCGGTCCTTACACACATCTCTTGTTTCTGTAATATTTATAGCTCTTTCAGCACGTTCGCCAGTTCCTAGGGTGACATGGTCTTCTGATAATACATTCAATCTAAATTCACAAATAAAATCAATGAAAAATCTATACAAATAAATAAAGTAGACATGTATGTTTGTAATGTCAAAATAATAGCCTTTTTACTAAACAATACTCATACCAAAAAATCATATTTTAAGATTTTGTTTGTTTGTTTTTTCCGACTAATCTCCCAAATGTCTGCACCGAGGCTTGACGGGATTTTCACTGACATCTAACTGATGTTATAAGGAGTAACTTGACCTACAATTATTTTAGAAAAGAAATTTGCGTTCCTCGGTATAAAAATGAACTCATAAAATTGTAAACAAATTCCTATCTCTCGCAGAAGAAATCGCGGAAGCCGCTATAATGTAAATATAGGCTATGGTACCCGCTTTACATCAGGTGGGCTGTATGCTTGTATGCCTCCCGACGATGTATAAAAAATAGCGGTTACCGTAGTCTACGAACAGCCTACAAAACATTACCTCTGCTGCTAACACAGCTACTCCTTAGGAGTTTACTGGTGACCTCACTCAGTCGCAGGAAGAGAACAACCCTCCAGCGAGTTGTTATTTGCTGCGGTGTTCTGTGAGATGAAGGTACTTTACCAGACAGGCTGCTTTGTTGAGCCTCATCTCTCTTTAAAACACCCAGACCAAGACAAACAAACATGTTCATGCACACAAATGTTTGTCCTGTGTGGCAATCGAATCCACGAGCGTTGGTGTTAAACTAGCGGTACTAACCACTCGCCATCGGGCTCCTCAAATCACTGCAATCCCTTGTTGCAGTGAAAAAATAAAATTTCTAAGTCAACGTAATCGAAAGATACAGTCCTTTGACTAGCGTCTTTAGAGTATAATTCGTAAAAAAAAGCTGATTATTTTCACTACATGCCATTCTGATCCCAAGACATGGTCGTAGGGTTGACGCACACACATATGTTTCCATATTGATAGTGATGTATGCGGTTACGGTAGCCTTTAAACGTTAGCAATACATTAAGTATCACTTGCGTGATGCCACCTCTGTTGCTAACACAGCAACTCACTCACACGCAGGAACACGACATCTCTAGAATCTAGAATAGTCTATCTAGTCTAGTCTAGATGGGCCATGCTTGTATGCCTCCCGTGATCTTTCTTTGTCTATTCTTTGTCATTGAGCAGCATTACTGGTGTAGCAGCAGCAGGTGATACACCAGTAATAGGCAAAATTCATTTTTCGTAAGAGCCTGCAAAAATTTTAATAAAATATTATCAGACTTTGATGTTGACCTGTTCTGCTCGTCTGTTAACACTGTCAGAAATTATCTCACATTGAGTTATTTTCAGCATTGACTATATTGATAGTTTTAATAATTTCACTACATTTGGTTATTCTGTCTAGTATTTATTTTATCAAACATTTTTTCTTTTTGTTTGTATTCATCATCCTTTGTTAACGTGTTATATGCGGAAATTTGTTATCAGCATCTTCCCATGTTAATAATATTATACTACGTGATTTGTGAATCTGTTAATTTCCCGAAAATAAATAAATAAATAAATAAAATACCGAGTTGTGAATATAGCGGTATGTAAAAAAGAGAAAATAGCATATATAATTGCTATTTCAGTCGCGATGAGGTTTAATAAATATGAAAACTTGCAAAAATGGCGTCGACGCTTAGAAAAAATTGTTTGACGTGAGTATTTTATGGCCGCTTGCACAACGTGGAGACAGTCAGCGGTTTTAGTGAAATGATGACGTCGCGTGCGTGTCTGTTCGAAATGTTTGTTGTTTTTCGACTGCGGTTTCACACTGGACTTTATACTTATGTTGATGTTTGCCATTTTCTCTTGCCTACTTGAAATTGACGTCTGTTAAGGAAGTAAATTTGGAATATTATTTTTAACACGAATACGTCGGGAGTTTTGTTTCCGTGCATGGGGGAATACGATCTGGTGTTGTAGCTATCGTCTATCGTTTACATTCAAAATTTAATTACACCATTTGATAGCTAAAGAATCGAGGGGGGAACTCCCGCCATATTGAGATCATTTCGCTGGATCATGTAATTTCCTTTTAGTAAATAACTTACTTGCATTTACTCGTTATGAGGACGTATTTATGCCTGATGGTAAGCTGTTTCCGTAGCCTATGGACACTTGCAACACCAGGGATGTCACTCGTTCGTTGTCAACCCCAGAGAGCTTCGTTTAAAAGAGACTTTTCGAAACGATTTAATAAAAAATACGTCATAAAATACGACGCTTGTATTTTTTTTACATACGGCCCACGGTTACCTATTTACATCACGGTTACCGTAGCCATTAAACGCTTGCAATACTTTAACTATTACTCGCGTGATGCCACCTCTGCTGCTAACACAGCAACTCCTTAGGAGTTTACTGGGTACCTCACACGCAGGAACACAAGAACCCTTTAGGGATTTATTTGGCTGCGGTATTCTGTGAGGTGGAGGAGCACTCCCACAGACGGGCTTCTTTGATGCGTTCATACCTCTCCTAACAATAACCTATGGACACTTCCCTTTAATTTATAATTTTATTTTTGTTACGGTCGACCTCGATGTGATTCCATGGTGGAAGCATGCTCCGGTGGCCAATTGCGACACCGCGCCGCCCGCACGTCCGCACGCCCGGATGGATACATAGAGATTCGCGCACGAACTCTGATGTGCCACGAACCTTGTAAAAGCGCGTGTTTTGTAAACATTCCCAATGTTTAACCAAGCACCGGTAACACGACTTCATCAGACAAGGACGTGACGCCGTAAACTGGTTGTCAAAGTCCAAATATATAGTCTTGGATGGCAACTTGAGCGCGTTAGTCTTTTTAGGGTTCCGGGGTCCGTACCCAAAGGGTAAAACGGACCCTATTACTGAGACTCCGCTGTCCGTCCGTCCGTCTGTCACAAGGCTGTATCTCATGAACCGTGATAGTTAGACAGTTGAAATTTCAGTCACAGTCACAGATGATGTATTTCTGATGCCGCTATAACAACCAATACACAACATGTACTAAAAATAGAATAACACAAATAGTTAAGGGGGCTCCCAAACAAACGTGATTTTTTTGCTCATTTTTGCTCGATATAGATAACGGCAAATGGTAGACGCTTGAAATATTCACATAATATTTAGTTATATATTCACTTTAAGAATAAGTAATTAAAATAAAATAAATACTTAAGGGGGGCTCCCATACAACAAACGTGATTTTTTATAGATAGTGGTACCCCTTCGTGCGTAACCCTTCGTGCGCGAGTCCGACTCGCACTTGGCCGATTTTTTATAGATAATGGTACGGAACCCTTAGTGTGCAAGTCCTACTCGCACTTGGCCGGTTTTGTTTTTATTAACTCGACAGAGAAGCATACAGCCTCGTGTAAATCGGTTACCGTGGGTTATGAATGCTTGCAATGCGAGAAGTACCGCTCGTGTGTTGCTAACACAACAATCCTCTAGGGAGTTGTTATTTTGGTGCGGTTTTCTGTGAGGCTTCCACAGGCGGTATGCTTCTTTAGCTGCTAAGTTAATATAAAAAAGGCTAGCGCAGCGGTTAATAACGCGACTTTGACACCAACAAGCGTTGGTGGTTCGATTCCCACACAAGACAAACATTTGTCTAGGTGTTTTTTAAGAGAGGTAAGGCGCATCAAAGCAACACGTCCGGGGGAGTACTTCCACCTCACTAAAAACCGCCGCCAAATAAGAACTCCCTAGAAGGTTGATGCGTTCCTGCGCGTGAGTGAGTTCACCAGTAAACTTACATGCGTTCATAGGGTACGGTAACTGCTTTACATCAGGTAGCTTGTATGCCTTTCGACGTTAAAGAAAAAAGAAATATGTGTTTATTTACGTAGATCATACCACCAAAGTAAGTAGGCAGCAAGGTATGAACTAAGTAAGTTCGCGTGTGGTAAATTCACAAAGCACTTAACCAGATTGTAGTAACGGTTAACTTGTAATAGGCACCGTGCGCCGACACTAGGTCTATATTTTTCTAGAAAGCTATCATTACCAACATTTGACTGTGCAGTGTATTTATGCCTATATAATTCCTAGTTACTGAGGCTACTGCGACGCTTACCTTAACATACCTAACATTAAATATGGTCATTATATAATATACATAACTATCTATCTATATCTTCACGCCATATCCCTTGCGGGGTAGGCAGAGACAACCGAACGCCACGTGACTCGATCCTTACATACCTCACTCGCTTCTTTAGCATTCATTGCTCTTGTCATGCACGCTCGCCGGTTTATAGGGCCCCTGACATCACCTTCTGATAACACGACCAATTTGGTCATGGTAGGTCATCCTTTTATCCTCCGTTCTACATGTCCGAACTAACGGAGCATGCCTTATCTTATCACCGACACTCTCTTTCAGACCAACCCTCTTACATCATCATTACGAACGCGGTCAGCAAGCGTTATGCCACAAATTTTGCGCAGTGCTCGCATCTCGACCGCATTTTTCAACTTTCATGCTTCCTTCGCCCTACCCAGCTTTCATTTTCATAAATTACCATTCCATAAGTTCCATAAATAGATAGTCAAATAAGGAATTATTTTATGTTATAATATTTGTCACAATGTGCAAGTCACAGTCGTTCGGTTGTCGCCACCGCCGCTATCCCAGTACACCTAACCGGTTTCCTGATGACCTTTCTCACAGAAGCATAACACCCCTTCTAGGGTATTGTAATCTACCCCAGTACCGGTCTTTTCCAGAGATTCATTCGCTAATCAATGCATAATATATGCATGGACACAGACGAGAAAATGGTACTGAACAGTCTTATGTTCGCCTATTTCTATATACATGTTCATATGTTATTAGTAGAGGGCTGGCAATAAAGCAATAAATGTATCCTCCACTACATTTTTTATTCCAGACATAAGCGTAAAAACTATTTGAAGCCCGCACAAACGAATAGACATGAATGGTGAATACCTATAACGTTTAATATCCCTTGCAATTTTCCAAGGGGTTTGCAACCGCATTCAAATTGCTACCACTGCGTCCGACGAATTTTATTGCTCATTTTTTGATTATACCAATGACCGTGCGGATATCGTTGATAAGCACTGCTTTCTAACTAGTACAGCAATGTAAAGTGAGGATATCGTTTAATTAAAACAGCTTTCTGTTCTCGGCAGATGGTAAGATAACACGAAATGGGATAGTTCTCGGTACTATTGAGTATTTTCATCGCGATAACACATTTGCGATTATAAAACGTACTTGCGATATTACAGAATCTTAAATTTCCACTAACACACAATTTTAGCTACTTATAGATACTTTAGAATCCGAGAGCAATGATAGGTAAGTGCATAATGAGTCAGCCTATTAACCAATTGGTACCTGATTCGAATCATGTTGTGGACATGTTCCACTAAATTTGTATTTTTTTGGCATTTATGTGCATATCAGTTATTATCACTTGCTCGGCGGTGAAGGAAAACATCATAGGGAAACGCACACATCCCAGAAATTATATTTCGAAAGTATGGCCTAACCTAAGGAAATCGAGGAGGCCAATACTAATGAATTAGAAAACTGGTTATCGCTAGGAAGAACAATAGCCGACCTGTTTGGTGTCTACTCTCTATTTGTACTCCAACTTCTCCTTTTGTACCTTTGTACCCAACTGACCAGAAAAAAAGAGTGATATTATTCGAGTGTAATCTATGTGCAGTCCGTTATGGCCACATTCCGTATTGGCTACAGCTTCAACACCTGACTGATTCTGAAGTGAAACGTGTCCTTATTTCTTCTTTAGTCCTGGACTTGGCTTGTGAGCTATGGTGTCATCCGTGGAATATTAAAATTATAAACGTAAACTGTCAAAAATACACGATGTTATCGCCATCTTATTCTCACAGGATTTTATAAAAAAAGGGATAAACATAATTTGCCATTGGGCCCGTGCGGGTACGTGGCTAACTCTTAATTTTTTTACATAGTGGCAAATAAAGGGCAGATCTCTTTAGACATCTATCTTTCTATGTTATCCAGATCTTTCTTAGTTCAGGTCCCACGTCTTTCGAAATATAATTCCTTGTTGTTGTTTGTTTCCTTGATGTTTTCCTTCACCGCCGCGCAAACGATAAATATGGTGCATAAATCCGAAAATACGATATTAGTGGTACATGCCACCGCTGGAATTCGAACTGGGGACCAGGTAGTCAATGGGCCTGTTTTTTATCCACTGGATCTAGATTCACTGAACTGTATCACTGCTCTTATTCGTTTTTTGACGAACTCGGTGTATAACGCGACTTTGACACCAACGCTCTTGGGTTCGATTCCCGTACAAGGCAAACATTTGTGTGCGTGACTGTTTCTCTTGGTCTGGATGTTTTACGAGAGGTAGGGCGCATCAAAGCAGACCGTTTGGGGAAGTACCTCCACCTCACGGTAAACCGCAGCCAAATAACAACTCCCTAGAGGGTTGTTGTGTTCCTGCGTGTGAGTGAGGTCACCAGTAAGCTCCCAAGGAGTTGCTGTGTAAGCAGCAGAGGAGGCATCGTGCGAGTGATACTTAATATATCGCAAGCGTTAATAGGCTATGGTCTACTTTACATCAGGTGGGCCGTATGCTTGTATGCCTCCCGACGTAGTATACAAAAAAAATCTATCACATATCTATAATTGTGTTCGTGTGCCCGTAATCTTATTATACAAAACCTCTTCATTCCGAGGGTTCAGAAATTAGGTCACCGCGTGCAAATGGGAACCGCATCTTAATCGCTTCCTCGTGACCGTGGCTAAGACTATTCGCCTTGTTATGGAATTCCAAGTCCACTGAACATTGTAATTGTGCAGACCTCAGCTTATTTACTTAATTCATCGATATCTTAATTAAGAGAGGGGGCATTACAGCAGGAACACGTTTCGACTAGATCCGCGAACTAACCAATAAGAGCTGTGGGCACTTAACCCCGTCTCGTAGAAATTTACTACGCAAAATCCTGTCGTCAGGTCTCCATACGTTATTGCCATCCTACGTGGTCTAAATCGTCTTTGTGATGTAAGAGGTTCTTAATTATCTTAAATTTGTGTCATAATGTGTCAGTTTTATACCACTAAGATGATAAACAAGCGTACGGCGCTTGTTTAATAAAGAACCAACTTGTCGAATCCTATACGTAGCTAAATTCTTAGTTTTGGATTTATGTACATATTTTTAATTATCACTGAACTGCCACTGACGGTGAAGGAAAACATCGTGAGGAAACCCGCACATCCAAGAAATGATATTTCGATAAACGTATGACTTAACCCAAGGAAGATCTGGTTTTATCTGTGGGTAGTGGAAGTCGCACTCCAGTCGCATCATATATCAAATTCATAATCTTCGCTAAAACGTTAAGAGTCAGGAAACGGGATGACGCTTAGAAGAAGAAGACTGAAGAAGTAGTATATAGGAGTACAATGGGTGGCATTCGAGCGTGTCAACGAGTATACTCCATTTGCCAATTGCTTTTATAATGCTCGGACGACGCTGGCGCAAAGTACATCGTTGCATACCATCCATGTCGCCAACTTTGTGATTCACGCAAAAAATGTGCATTGTCCTCAATTGTGACTTCAATAGCTGAGGATATTGACACGGCCTTGATTGTGTGCGACATGAGGATATACAGAAATACTTACGGTTCAGTGGTAGAACAGGCAATGTCGTTTCAATTCGATGGATCAGTTTCAGAAATGTTTTTTTTTATCCCACTGTGTCGTATCTAAGAAAGAAATAATCTGTGGAGAAACGATGAGACGGTTTGTGCTTAGTAACTCATCTCACAGCTACTGGTCGGGGGATAAAGTCTCTTATTGGCTAGTTAAAGCGAGTGAAGTATGTAAGGAGCGCGTCTTATGGCGTTCGGTTCTCTCTGCCTACCCCACAAGGGACCTAGCGTGAACATATACATACATACATACATTGGCTAGTTCACGGATCAACATCGCTTCGCTTATCGGCTTGTTGGTTAAAATTGTCTCCTAAATGTTAGTAGGCTTCAATCGCTCAGATATTTAGACGCTAAAACTACGTTCGGGTACGCGAGGAGTACCCTTGTGCGCCGTCGAGTGGTTTGTTGGTTTGTGTATGTTACCGTCACCGACCTTGTGATGCGTACTGATTCTATCACTTGCCCGTTGCCAACTCAGTTACCACAGCTCTTCGGGAGTTTACATAAGTGTTGCATTATTCATTCAAAATGAATTCCTTAATGGAAATAGCTAGGGTTAGGGATGAGGTAATCGTTCCACCTCCATCATCTAGTCTACATTTATTATGACTATTTTCGTCCATTCGCGAATTCCACAGAGCAGTGCTTCTCAAACTGGAAAACAGTAAAACTGTGTGATACAAAATGTTAGTCAACGTCATATATATTTTTTAATATAATTCTTCTGAACGTGTCATTCAACTCCTCCTAAGCGGCTGGACCGATGTTGATGATATTTTTTTGTGTGCACTTACACTCTCAAATGTGAGAATGATAATAAAAATGAAACATAAATATGTCTTCTTCTTCTACTATGCGTTATCCCGTTTCCTAACCCATTAGAATTGGCGGAGTCCGCTACCTAAACCTAACGATTTAGTAGATTTAGTGTAGATGCTGATCGTTACATGGGTCGACTGTCGTCAGACCTCCACGGCTCGAAGGGGAAACCACACCTTTCTTAGGTTAGGTCACACGTCTTTCATGATATAATTTCTTGGACTTGCAGGTTTCCTGACGATGTCCTCCTTCACCACAAAGCAAGTGATAATTGCAAATATGTTTATAAATTTACAAATATGTACATAAATTTACAAATATGTACATAAATCCGAAAAAAAAAACGAATTTAGTGGTAGTAGGTACATGCCAGGATTCGGACTCCTTGATCAATAGTGTGGTTCTTTATCGGCTGAGCTACTGCTGGTTGAATAACGAAACGAAATATGTGTAAACGATAAATATATATATACTATAAACATAAACAGTAAAGGAATACTTAAAAAAGGACAAAATTGAAATTATTTCCTTCTTTATTCTGGTGTTTTCCACTTTAATACACCAGCCGTGAAAATAGGAGCATATTTGACAGATTGACGTGACGTGGATTTTTAAACTTGTGGGAATTGCTTTTTATTACTTTATTTCATTTTGCACGGCTTCTAAGGGTCGTACCGTGATGTTGAAAGTCTTATTACCTTCCTCAAGGCTTGAGCTATCAGAAGCAAAAAGAATTATTCAAATATGATTGGTAGTTCCAGAGATTAACGCTTTCAAACAACCAAAGAAGCTCTTCGGATTTATTATATTAGAATAGATGATATAGTAAATTTTATCCGTAATAATATTTCACCTTAGTAACAGTTTTAGAGCCACTGCCACAATCTCGGCTGAACCGTGGAGGATCGTATAAATAACATGTTAGCAGGGAGACCGGTGGGTCCATTAACATACCTCAAACCCACGCAGTGGACCCAACAAGTGGGAATATATACTATTGCAATAAACAAAAAGGTTATTATTCCTTGGAATTATATAACGCTCGGCTGTAACGAGATACAATAACATGAAATAAGTGTGAAAGGTTATAATCGGAGAATACCAGTCTCCTAGGAAGCTCATAGATGCTGTCAACTTAGATTCTGTGATCCACATCTTTCCCTTTATCTTATATATTTACAACTTAACTATCTATAACTTCACACCGAATCTCTTGCGTGGTAGGCAGAGAGAACCGAGCGCCACAACTGTCCTTGCACACCTTACTCCCTTCTTTAACATTCACTGCTCTTCTCATGCACGCTCGCCGCTTTCTGAGGCTCCTGACATCACCTATAATATACAACTTATACATCACAGAAAACAATTTGCCTCTGTCAATTAATTTCCACCATACTACTAATCTGCTTCCAGTCAAAATTTAGAACGAACATGAATTTTATTTTGTGCCCGTCATTAATTCAATTGGGTTTTAGTGAGCTTATTAACAACGTTTGATATCACTGAAAGTATCAAACAATGGACTCAAGAAATAAATATCAAGTCATTACTAGCAAGTCTAAAACTCCGTTTCTAGTCCTTTATCTACAACTATTGTATTACTTAATTGTGTAAAAGTTACATACAAAGACATGAGTACAACTCGGGAAGCGTAGGAATTAAAAAGAGTTAGTTGCACATCTACTGGGCAAATGATGACTAAACCAAACCAATTTCGTCTGCTTTAGGTACCTCACTATTAGCGAATGAGGTCTGGAAAAAGAGTAAGCGAGATTTCTCACTCAATTCGGAGGAAGCCGACCATAGTTCACTACCTCAGTAGTTAGTTTATCGGTCAATTAAGGAAATACGACCACCTTATGACTGCAGCCAAATACCAACATTCTAGTGCTGTAATCTTTTGGGTAAAAAATGTAGAGTTATCTCTTTAAACGTTGATGAGCTGTTTGCTTCCACTCCTCACATTAGCTTCGGCTTTCCTATGTGTAACCATAAGTACAAGCGGAACCTCCAATATCACTCGGCGACTACCTTACCAAGCTTAGTACGAATTTATTGCAAAATTGTGATTGCCAAAACTGATTGCAAATCATTAACCACAATGGTCAAAAATCGACCATTGTGGTAATGATTTGCACGTGTATGTCAGGACAGGACCTCTAGAAAACGGGGAGCGTGTATGAAAAGACCTATGAATGTTGAAGTAGCGTGCGATGTGTGTAAGGACCAAGTCATGTGACGCTCTGTTCTCTCTGCCTACCCCGCAACCGGACTTAGAGGGAAGACACGTGTATGCGTTACTATCGAGGCCCTCGTAACAGATGGTGTTTATTACATTAAGTTTTATGGGGCTCGTGGGCCATAGATAGCTGGTTAAATGAAAGTCTGCTAATAGCTATTAGTAAATTCTAACATCAGATTAACACATACGGCACGCAACGGGATCGTTCACAAGAATGAATATCAGCAGTAGTCTGTTTCTATTCGGCTGATACCTATAAAAATGTCATACAGTTATACAAGAAGTCTCGTGGCGCTAGGTTTTATCCGCCTACCCAGGAGGGTATACCTGCCGTACAGATATAGATAGGATACAATAAAGGCCAACCCCCACTAAGCTGGATCGCGCCGGCTTTATGTGTGACATATTGTATACAGACAAGAATTGTACAAAAATTTGCTGCAATATTTTAGTAGGAAGTATCATTGTTGTACTTTTAAAAAAACTAGAGATAGGGTTTTTAAAGTTTATGGGGGTCTGAGGTATCAGTTTATTTTGGAAAAGGTGACTCTTGCCCAAAATAGTTTGGGAATCCTAGCTCTATACGTTAAAAGTATGTACCACAATGCTATTGTTAGTTGACAATCGCAAACCCAGGTCCGTACACAATTAATAGAATATATTTGTAAACACTGGCCTGCACCAAACCGCACTGAAGAAATCTATCAAAAAAAGTACTTCTGTAGGTATTCTACTATGGAATACTTTTCGGATATCTTATTTTATACCTACGCATTGACACGCCGAATTCTTAACGGGTTTTTTCGCGTTACCTGCGTAGGTATTAAATTGCCGGCCAGGAATGTTAATTTTAGGTCTATTGCCCATTTCAGACTGTTATTCCACTATAAACTTGAGCTGTTACTTCTCTGACATCATCTGTTTATTTTTATATGTGGCATATCAACAATTTTAATAGCACTAGCAACATATTATCTTTATTTTATCGTAGTTTTGGGATGTCATTGATTTTGTAGATTTTATCATTGTTTCGGCGGTATAACTTACAACCATATAGAGTTATATATAATTATATATAATTAGAACTAGAGGTGCTGGGTGTATGTCCTCAAATCCTTGTTACTGTATCTTAAAGAAAAGACAAAGATTGTACAACGGGTTGTGTTCTGAAGAGTTGTTCGGTGTGATGCCGACAGCTACTTTTTATAACGGCACCGCTCGCCGATGGCGGGGAGTTCACCCTCACACACTGGAACCGCAATGGTCGCGTACTGAGCGGTTCCAGAGAAGTTTTCTTCCGAGAATTCTCAAACTGTGGAATGAGGTCCCAGCCGAGGTTTTTCCAAGGGACTACAGCATGGAGTTCTTCAAGAAATGCGTGAAGAGGTTTTTAGAGGGTCGGCAACGCATGAGTGACACCCCTGGTGTTGCAAATGTCCATAGGCTATGGTGACTGTTTACCATCAGCATCGCAATATATCTATGAAAATCTTTTGTATGTCCATAAAAACATAGACTCATTTTGTAAAAAGAGTGATACTCATAACATAAATACTAGATATAAGCATAATCTTGTGTTACATGTAAGCCGTCTCCACAAAATAAGTAATTCTTTTATGGGGCAATGTATACGGTTCTATAACAAACTTCCCAGCAATATAAGAGAATTGTCAATAAACAAGTTTAAAACTACTATTAAAGCCAAATTGTGTAGCAGGGCATATTATAAAGTATCTGACTATATTAATGATAAAAATGCCTGGGATTGAGTCGATCCAATTATAATGTAATTAATAAATTATGTAAATTTGTTTGGATACCAAAAGAGGGATGCCTGAGTTTTTTGGCAGTATTTTTATCAGTGCTCACCTAGTCATGAACTGCACGGTAGGGAAAAAAATTGTGACGATTCCAAACAAATGTAGCCATTTTTACGGAATAAAAAGATTTTGACTTTGACTTTGACTTTGACTTCAGGCATGCCGTATGTTTGATTGCCACCTTTGTGGTATAATAAAAAATAAAAAAGAGAAATTGAAAGTTACCATGCTCCATTCCGTTGATCCCTTTTAGAAACAGGCCAACTAATCGATAAGAATGATATGCTATCGTTACAAATATCACGTGAGTGAACCCCCGACAATAACTAATTATATATACGACTATACAACTATACAATGCACTATCTAATTAGTTCCTTTTACCAACATTATTGATATGATATACATCTGACTGCAGTAGCCTATGCCCTTTACAACTCTGAACCTCCAACAGTTCCGTACAGTCAACTGAACCTTCAGTTTTGCCCGGTGCTTCCAAGGTTACATTGTTTAACCGTTAATTGAATCAGGTGGCCAGTTAATGGCGTTTCTGTTCTCGAACTTTATCATTTAACAATCTTATTGTTGCAATAATAAACAATTTTGTCAGTTATTATCATTGGTAGGATCACTGATATAGTTTCTCTTGCAGCGAACTTGGGTCCGCAATTACTTCCCTGAGGGATTCTTGTCTCGTATATAATATTATGGTTAAATGCTATAATAAATTGTTTTGACTTTTTATTAATAAATTGATGAAATTTTTTATTCAATTGACCACTAACATTTTTATCTATTATTATTATAAAATCATATGTAATGTATTAAATATACACCGAACTTAATACAGTATGTTGAAAAGAAATTTCCTACCTCTGACCGCTTTGTCTTTAATCTTCGGCAGTTCTAAACAACGTACCAAGTACGTACGTATTGTGGATGTCAGTTTTCGACTGCCATGCCATTAATTTTCTGACCATAAAGTCGCTTGATCATTACAACCTATCCGATACGGCGCTATTTTTTAATTAATATCTTCTTTGATCTGCTTGCGGTCGAAGCATTGGATCTGCTTTGACCGCTACTTTGCTCTCGATTTTACGTAATCAGATAAGATTAAAAGATAAATATAAAAATTCTTTATTTGCCATTGGGCCCTCGCGGGCACTTAGACACTTCTTACAGTTTTTGAAATATAATCTTATTGTATCTTATCTAATTCTCTTTTTACCTTTTTTTATCTACTAGCATTTCGGAAATGACCATTGGCTAAGAAGAAATGCCGAAAGAAATTTGCCAATATAGGTCTCTTTTGAAATTGTCAATTAGATATTACAAAAACAAACAATACATATAAAGCACATTGGTACAATAATGATATCAAATGGTAAAATTAAAATTATTAAGGACAGGTAGTCTGTGCTAAATTATTTCCACACATCTTTTTCAATTACATAATCATCAATTCTATAATAAACCCTTCTACAGGGAGTATTTGTAATGAACAGCGTAATGTACAGATAAAAGTTGTTAAAATTACCTTACGATGGTATTAGAATAATTTTAACAAATGAAACAGGTGATGACGATATACTGAGCTCGTTTTAATATACGTATTATTAATTTCAAAGTCTACCTTTTTTAATTCTTGCTTGTTTTCTGATGCATATAATTTAATGTTATCGAGTATTACATATGCTCAATAACATTAAATTATATGCATCAGAAATCTCGTTCTCTCTAAATGAGAAAAAATATTTGAGATCTTTGCTACATGACAACATTCTCAAATGGAATCCATTGCCTTGCTAGCAGTTGGCTACAAGTTTTAAGGCGATTACTCGTAACAGCATGCCTTTTAGTTAAAAACAATTTGGAAGTTCTGTTAATTTTGAATGCTCCACTGTCCGTGTGGAGCACTCTCCATCTAAAATTATCCAAAGTTCACCTTGTTACTGCCGATAAAGACGATTTTTTTTGTATCTGTCATTACTCAGTTACTATGGCTCATCTATGTACAGTCCAGTGTGATCAATATCCTGCACTGCTACAGATCTCTCCCTAAAACCTAATATCAAAATGATAGACTAGGCTAGACTCTCTTCATCTACGAAGATTGCTATTTATACGATGCGAAGAGCAACATTATTATCATTAACTTTAATTATTATTTTTGCGTTCTAGAAACCGCATCGCTGGTAGTGTCGAACAGGCCTCGGACGCATGTGACCCAGCTTTGTGGTCAACGCTCTTAGACACGCGATGGTGTCTTTACAGCTCTCCATTCATTATACTTTGCTTTTGATTTAGGAGCGACCATTTGTGCGAAATTGGTTTTTAATTTCTTTCGTCTATTGTTATTTTAAAGCTCAGTTTTGTATAATTCATTAGTACAACAGTAAGTAATGTAATGCTAATGTTAGTCTTAGCTTCAGTATATTTCCAATCATATAGCGCCTATGTAAGGGAATACTAACTAAGGGTATACAACATTACAAGGGTATACAAACTTCTAAAATGGGCCTCTACGCGTTGGATCCAAATCCCCGCGCACGTCTTTCAAGTGACCGGGATAAATCTATGTATGATATAAGAAATATAGAAATAATAAGAATGAGTGGTTATTTTCTCATCACAAATAGGATAACAGACATTGAAGGAATAAATACCGAGTTAAACTGTGTCCTATGCTTTGTGAGAGACTGATGCCTAAAGTAGGCTTCGGAAGAAGCCTGAGACACAGGTCACAAGGCCCCTCGTATAGTTAAACAGTACATCAGATCAGATCATTTCAAGGCGAAACTATATTGATATAATAGAAAGTAGAACATAATAAATAAAACTATTGCACGTAATTAAAGTTAAGAATAAACTTAATATGTAATAAAGTTGCAGAAGTTCACCATTGTTAAAATTAATACAGTGATTGGATTGGTGTGTATGTGTGTAGTTGTGCAGTGTAAGTGCGAATGAACTTGTAAGTGAATGTGAGAATATGTGTGTTAGCGGAAAGATGAGACAGGATGAAGAAGTCAGCAGATCAAGCAACAAACGACAGATTCATTTAAACTAGGGGAATGTGTAGAGAATCTATTGATAGATATTCCAACGTCTTAAGAAATTTTGAGACAATTACCTACAATCTCTTCTAGGAAGATGTTAGATGTGTAAAGGTAACTGCCGAGAAAGCAGAAAAGCTTCAGATCAAAATGAAGCGGTTCTAAAGAGTTGGATTGGGCAAACCCTGTTCGCCCTTCGCTTGTTATCACATTGATACGATATTTTTTGATATATGGACGTTACCAAACATTTCAAATAAATAGACGTTATGATACTACGGATATTTTAATACTTTAGACGCCCTCCTAGGGAGGCGTAGGGAAATATCAATGGGGGCGAATTAACTTTTCTCGACTATTCAAACAAACTGTACAAATATTGGAACGATGACATAGAAACTCATTTGCAATCGCTGGAAGACGAATTTTGCCGACACTATCAAGACATTAATACAGAAGGCACATGACCAGAAACCCATTTTTTTTGTCAATGTCTTACAATTACCAGAAGAGGTTCAAGAGGATTTTTTTGTGATGAATAAATTAAAGGGGGTGCATGAAAATATTATTTGTAATCCAGGGAGGCTCAACAAAGGAATGGTTGGGAAACCCTGCTTTAGACCTTATGAACCGAACGATTTGAGAGTTGTTAATTATCTCAGATTCATCTATCGATAGATAAAATTGATATCGATTTCGTAAACATACACACACTCGGTTGTTTCTATAGTTATAATTTTATCAGTTACATAGTATTATTGTTAAAGAAGTCGTATACAAATTTGACGTAACGTACGATTATATTTAATTACTTCAAAACCCGAATTAAGTAAATAGAATAATTTACACCATAATCAATTTTTACTTCGAGGCAACTCGCTACGTCTATCCATATTTCTGCACTCCTTTTATGACAGACGAAGTAAAATTATGTGACTTATGAAACAGCCTTCGAAATGTTTACCTTTCAATTCGCAGCGACAGTCAAACAAGATTCCCATCGGTATTATCGGAGTGAACGAAGTATTATGCTGTAGTGTTATGTAAGGCCGCCTCTTGTGACCTTTTGACCGAGTTGCCAAGCTGTATATTCAATGCAGTGGAAGAAAGTTGCTCTGTGCATAGAGATGTCATGTCTAATGTCATGTAGTCACTTGAGGTTATTTTTGAAAGTCGTCTGAATAAGAGCATACATTTCCCTGACTGCATGTAACCCCGCAGGATATGAGTATTATAGGCCGATAGTTAAGTCGGTTTCTCAACCATTACGAAAATATATGATGTGCAATTGCTTTGATTCATCTTGTATCTGACTGAATTGTCTAGCGATAGAAAGCGCGTGTTCTTCTGGCGCTCGTAAAGGCCGCGGGGAATAAACTGTAATAAAGAAAATGATTCATTAGATGCTACGTCACACACGTACTAAGACGACAAAAAATAAATATAAATCGCATGTATGTATATGCGCATCATATACATAACTGCAGTGATAGCAAAGTGGATAAGGAACCGGCCTATTGAACAACTTAGCCGCGGTTCGAATCCTGGCATATATCACTAAATTTGTGTTTTTGGTGAGGAAACCCGCACGTCCAAGAAAGTATATTTCGAAAGCGGTGTCAATCTAAGAAAGGTCTGATTAGTGATGGGACTCGAGTGATTTTTTTTCACTCGAGTCACTGGTAACTTTCTCTCTCTCACTCGAATGCCACTCGAGTGAAGATAAAACTCGAGTGATTTTTATTGACTCGAGTCACTCGGAATATAAAACTCAGGTGACCAAAATTTTAAAACGATCTTTTAATTTTACATAGTAAATGTGTATTCATTTTCGCATTAATGTAAAAGCTACTCAAAAAAATCTAAACAAAATGTAAAAAAATATAATTTTCCTTCAAACTAAACCTGTCATATATAATCAAGAAATCTCTTATATCAACTATCAGTCAAATTAAAATATTATAATTTAATAACGGTTTTTTGTTCTAAACAAAAAACCGTTATTAAATTATAATATTTAAATTTTTTATCAAAAAATGACCACGCAATAGCTTTTTTTACACGTTTACTCATTTTCACCACTTACTAATAACACACAGTCATTAATAACCAAAACATTAAACAGTAACAACTCACACAAACAGATTTCTACGTAATTAGAGAACCTACAGGGGGTAAACTTGTCACAACTTGAATTTCTCACTCGTCTCGGTATAAACCACTCGAGTGGTACGAGTCACTCGAAACTCGAGTTGTTAAAAATTTAACTCGAGTGCGAGTAATATAAAAACTACTCGAGTCACTCGAGTGAAAAGCAACTCGAATCCCATCACTAGGTCTGATTTTCCCATCTACGTTGTGAAACTACGTTGTCTGACGGCAGTCGCTCCATGAAAAAATCAATATCGTCGCCAAATCCTTAGGCTTAGGTAGCGGATCCCGCCAATCCTAATGAATTAGGAAACGGGATTACGCTAAAAAGAAGAAGATATTCAATGTTCGTGTATCAATTTAAGGTTGACCTATCTATTTTTGACCCTATTGTCGACAATATACATTCGATAGATACATATAGAATTGATCTACATTATATGTAGACTATGTAAAATATATACTAGACCTAATTCTCTGGAAAGCAGAGCTGACAGTACGCAACCCTCCTTAACAGCAAAATAACGTCGAACCGCAGCGATGAACTGCTACCTATTCACACACATGCTGTATAATCCTCAACGTGGACTTCTCAACACGGAGCAGAGCACCGTTAATAACCGAGAACTGTTATAGTGATAATATATCCCAGAGGTCCCTTCTCACAACCCTGTCAAATGCTTTCTCAAGACGCATAAAACTGCAGGAAATCTTCTGGTCTAAAGTCAAATGGTTCACCACAATATTGCGAAGTGTAGAACTTTAATCCGTACATCCCCTTCCAATCCGGTATCTCCCTTTTCTCAAACAGCATCCCTTTGGATTCACTGTTTCGTACGTTCTTTCTATCTGAAGGGGTCAAATTTTGTTTCCATCCTTTGTGTCCAGTTGTCTTGAATATTCCGCACAATCTGGTTACGCCACCCCTCCCTGCTGGTCAGATCAGGATTTATTGCATTTGCATAATAAAAACTTTTTCTATATATGTTACAAAGTGGGAATGCGAATTACGGAACAAGTCCTTGCTTTTGAGGAGTTGTTCCATTGACAACAACGTGCAAGGAGTGCAACACTATTACAAATGTCACAAAAACGATATATATAATACGAATGAATAACGAAATGTGGCAAGCTCGGTGGGGCCGCGGTTAATAACACGACTTTGACACCAACGCTCGTGGGTTCGATTCCCACACAGGACAAACATTTGTGTGCATAAACCTGTATGTTTGTCTTACGACCCAAAAAAAAGATGGTGAAGCCGAGGAAGGCCGAGACTTACCTACCATTACCAAATTGATCGCGTTCTATCAGAAGGTGATGTGAAGAGCCTTAGAAACCGGAAAATGTCGAGGAAGCTAGTGAGGTGTGTAAAGATCGATCCACACCAAGTCCCTTGCGGGGTAGGCAGAGAAAACCGACCGCCATAAGTGGTCCTTACACTTTCACTCACTTTATCATTTTCTCTCTTTGTATGCACGCTCTTTGGTTCCTTGGGCTGCTGACTATCTCCTTCGATGTTGTATACAAAAAAAAACCATGTAAGACCTTAATGTACCAATAACCATGTTTCAAGACGATGCTACAATTAGCACTGCTAGAATTTTAGTTCATTAGATAGTTACATACAAATCGACCTAATTTAATAGGTGTTAAAGAGCGTTGCACTCCCGGCTAGTCACGAAGTAACTTTATGATTTTTTTTATACAACGTCGGAAGGCATACATACGGTCCACATTTCGACGAGCTTGTGACAACTTTGTGGTTAATTTTTACACTACTTGAGGTAGGGCGCATCACGCAGAATGTACCTCCACCTCCCAGAAAATCATAGTCAAATACATAACTTCCTGCAGAGTTGTTCTGTTCCTGCGAGTGAGTGAGGTAACTAGTAAACTGGAGTTGCTCTGTTAGCAGCAGAGGTGGCATCTTGCGAGCGATACTATAAATGTATTGTTAGCGTTCATAGGCTCCGGTAACAGCTTTACACCAGGTGAATGGTAAAAATCGTGATGTAAAGTGGTTACTGTAGCGTAGAGCGTTTGGAATACATTTCACAATGCCACCTCTGCTGCTGACAAAGCAACTCCTCAGGAGCCTATTGGTAATCACACTTACTTGCTGGCACACACTCCTCCGGGGAGTTATTTGACTGTAATTTTCTGTTAGGTGGAGGTACTTACTTTCCCAGACGAGCTGCTATGATGCTACCTCTCTTAAAACGCTCAGACCAAGACAAACATACGTGTTCAAATACACGTTGTCCTGTGCGGGAATCGAACGCAGCCCTGGTGTTAGAGTAGCGTTACTAACCTCTCCACCAATGGGCTCGTTAAAAATATGTTCGATTACGTTCGCCAGACTTCGCCATAAGATTTAACAGTCAGAGTCGGTTTGGTGCACTAATACAATTACCGGATTACGGCCATTGGCGGCTCACGACGTAACCCTGGCGGGCTGGTACTTGTCTAGTCGATTAATGGATGGGTTACATCGTATTGTTTTCGCTTCGCTGACTTTACTGCAAGACTGCAGCATTACCTCAGCACCTTTTTTGTACCACTAAGGAAACAAGCGTACGACCTGCCTGATGGTAAGCTGTAGCCAATGAACACTTGCAACCCCAGGAGCATCGTTCGTGCTGTTGACTGTTTTAAAGATAAAGTTAAGATAAAAATTCTTTATTTGCCTTTAGTCTTACATTTTCAATATATCTTATATTTTTTTAAGTTTTTCTCTTTTTTAATTTTTCAATATGTGGATAACGATGTTGGTTGTACAATAGCTCAAACTTATTTGTTCTATATTAATGTTAACATATACTATATTGTATCAGCTGTTTGTTTGTCCCAAATAAAATAAATAAATCTACCAGCATTTCAAATGACCATTGGCGAAAAATGCCAAAAGAAACTTGCCAATATAGGTCTTTTTTTTTCAAATCATCTTATACATATTACAATAAATTTAATGCTATGAGTGTACATATATTGATATCGAGTGGTACAATTAAAGTTATATTAATTCATGTGCTGAATCATTTCCATATATCTCTGTCAGTTAGATGTTCATCATTTTGATGTGCCTTTTGAACATATTGTCAGGCAAGGACAGAACTAGTTCAGGTATTATAGAATCGAATACAATTTAAAACAAAAGATCTATTAGTCTTAGCAAGCCGATGTACTGGTATACGCAATCTATTCCTGCTTCTAAGATTTTCACTACATTTTGAAAACGACTTTATATTTTACGAGCATACATTATGTTCTCATAAATGTACTGAACAGTTCTTTAAGTGATTCCCTGGCACCCATGTTATTAATAGAGCTAAGAGAGATATTTAAAAACTTCTTCGTGCCATTTTTGAGGCAATAATCCTACAGTAGCCTCGTGTTCAGGATGTCAGGCTCCCCAGGAACCGGCGAGCGTGCATGGAAAGACCTAGGAATGTTAAAGAAGCTAGCTAGTGGAGTATGTAAGGACCACGTCTTATGGCGTTCGGTTCTCTCTGCCTACTCCGCAAGGGACCTTGCGTGAAGATATACATACACACAAATCCTAAATATTTTCGGAACAAAAACCTATTAGTCTTAAGAGCCAGCGATTGGCAGTATTGCGGTATTTTAGCAAACTGCATATTGATGCTAGTTATACTATTGGACCTGCCATCACCACCACCAGGTGAAATGGGGATTCACTATGCGGCGATGATTCCTTTGCGCGTGTCCAGAAGTCCAAGAACGTCGAAATTTATTTTTAAAACGAGATCCCAGGTTGTCTTCCGTTATAATATGTTAAAGAATATAATTTTTGTTATTAAAAAAAATCTGTGGCATACGCTTATTTCCCTTTCCCGTGGTGTTGCGAGCGTCAATAGGCTACGGTAACCGCTTACCATCTAATGCGGGCCAGACGCTTGTTTACCTATCTAGTTGTATAAAAAAAGAGCTGCTTCACTTTACCCCCGTAGTGGCTGTGAGTTGAGTTACTAGGCAAAATCATTTCATCGATTGTCCGTAGGTTAGTTTCCGCCATCTTATACTCATGTATAAAACAAACCTCATTATCACTGGTTCTTGTAATGACCACATTACAGAATACCAATAGGGCCAGTCCCGACTCCCACTTGACCGAGTTTTGTTTATAGCTGTCCGTTGTTTTATGTTCTGTCTGTGACTTACCCACAGACCGCGGTCCTAACTTAAATTGTTTCGCAAATTCAAAATTGACGAAGATTAACGAGTTGCCTGTTTGTTATTTGTTTTCGATCCGTTACATTTCGTGTTAAACAAGTTCAGTTTGTCGGAAAAAGGGTTAAGTTATACGTGTATTTGTTAAGTCATTGTTGGCGGCCGTCGCGGTGCGTATAAGTGGCTACAAACGTTCAATTGTTTTCACGCCGCTGCCCGCCTCCACTTGAACTGGGTAATTATCAATTTACCACGCCACATTGCGCCTTAACATTTTCAACACAAATTTGACAGCTTTATATATTATATAATTTAATTAGCATAAAAAAAGATCCGGATTGATTGTCAGCAGTGATAGCTTAGTGTATAAAGAGTCAGTTTATGAACCAATTGGTCCCTGGTTCGAACCATGGATTCCGGTGGGGCCGCCATTTATCTGGCGATGAAGGCAAACATCGTGGGAAAACCCGGACGTTTAAGAAATCATATTTCGAAAGATGCTTGACTTATTTGTCCATCTATAACTTCAGGAGGCATGTTCCTTATCTACTGGGTTATAACTGCTCATCATGTTTCATCGACTCAAAATTTGTTTGTATAATTAAATCTATCTATAACTACACACCAAATCCCCTGCGGGATAGGCAGAGAGTACCGAGCACCACATAAATCCTTACAAACCTCACTCGCTTCAAGTTAATGTTTGACCTAATATAAGAAAAATCTGGTTTTACCTCTGGGTTGTAGCGTCGCTCCATGTCAAAATCGCTAAATGTTTAGGCTTTGTCAGCGGACCTCTCCCAACCTAATGGATTAAGGGAGGGAATAATTCTAGGAAAGAGAAGACTTTACCTAGAGCGAATCGCACTAACAAAATGTATTTTTGTTAAACGTTAGACCATTGTATTGTTTTAGGTTTTCGCGATTGTTACACATTGAATTAAACAATTTTTAACGGAATTATCGCGTGTTTTATTTATTTTGTTGAACCTGACGTTTCGAACGCTTTGCAGCGTCCGTGGTCGCAGGAAGACTGCAAAGCATTCGAAACGTCAGGTTCAACAAAATAAATAAAACACGCGATACTTCCGTTAAAAATTGTTTAATTCAACGTTAGACCATTATCAATTGGAAGTTTTTGATACATTCGCTATCAATGCCAAAAGTTAGTAATACTTGATTTAATGGAAAATGAGCATATCTGAATCTGTACGCCAAACACTACACTTATAGCTTTAGAACCCTTCTTCTATGCGTTATCCCCTTTCCTAATCCCTTAGGGTTGGCGGTGTCCGCTATCTAATCCCAAGGATATGGCGAAGATACTGATTTTGACATGGAGCGACTGCCGTCATACCTCCACCCGGAGGGAAAACCAGACTTTTCTTAGGTTAGGTCACACAACTTTCAAAGTTTAATTTCCTGGATGTGTGAGTTTCCTCACGATGTTTTCCTTCACCGCCAAGCAAGTGATGATTACAAATATGTACATAAATCCGGAAACACGAAATTAGTGGTACATGTCCACATCAGGATTCGAATCAGGACTATACCTGGACTGTACCAGTTTAATAGATGGTTTTTTAGGGTTCCGTACCCAAAGGGTAAAACGGAACCCTATTACTGAGGCTCCGCTGTCCGTCCGTCCGTCTGTCACCAGGCTGTATCTCATGAACCGTGATAGTTAGATAGTTGAAATTTTCACAGATGATGTATTTCTGTTGCCGCTATAACAACAAATACTAAAAAATAGAATATAATAAATATTTAAGGGGGCTCCCATACAACAAACGTGATTTGTTTGCTCATTTTTGCCCGATATTGATAACGGCAACAGGTAGACGCTTGAAATATTCACAGAATATTTAGTTATATATTCACTTTAAGAATAAATAATGAAATTAAAATAAAACAAATATTTAAGTGGGGCTCCCATACAACAAACGTGTTTTTTTTGCCGCTTTTATAGATAATGGTACGGAACCCTTCGTGCGCGAGTCCGACTCGCACTTGGCCGATTTTTTTTATTTATTGAACTGTCACTGCTTCTTTTTCGTTTAGGAACATTCTATATAATCCTAACTGAGAAACACCATCCTGTATACCTTAACGCTGACTTTTGAAAATGTAAATGTAATAAGAACAAATGAAATCGTTATTCAAAAACATTTACGAAGCGAATTCATTTACCCTGATTCCCAAACTACTCGTAGTATTAAGCGCACAGGACTAGAGTGGGGAACTATGGTAAATGAAATTTGAACTTTACAAATTTGACTAGGCTAATATCACATTTGAACGTTACAAATTTGACTAGGCTAATATCACATTTGAACGTTACAAATTTGACTAGGCTAATATCACATTTGAACGTTACAAATTTGACTGGGCTAATATCACATTTGCAGTACATAATGTGTGATTAATTACAATTCAATTATATTCCTAACAATATAATGAAGCATGAAGTTAATTTCAATCTATATATTTCTTCATTCGCGTTGGTATACCCAATTTCGTATTGTAACAGATGGACAAAATACTGAATTAGAAAACATAGCGACGTGGGTCCGATACGTTTGACCAGTTTCACAAACTGCGCGGTACATTCGAGTACTTTCTACATCTAAAAAGAAATCGACACCGCACTTGTAATACTGGACCATAGTTAATATTAACCGCGGTGTAATCACCACTAGATTAAGTGCACAGCTATTAGTTGCTGGGAACTGCACGAAAGTGGAATATACGCGGTTGAGATGCGAGCATTTGAAAAATTGTACTGTGACATTTTCTGGTCGCGTTTCGAGTGAGAGAAAAGGCATGATCCGGTGGTTCGGGGATGTAGAAAGAATGCAGGACGAAAGGATAATGTAACAGATGTACAATACGAACATAGATGGGCGTAGAACCCGGAGAATGCTAAGACCACGACAAAATTGGTCCTAGTCAGGGGCCCTAGGAACCGGCGAGCGTGCATGAAAAGAGCTATGGGTGTTAATGAAGCGAGTGAGGTGTGTAAGGACTGTGTCTTGTGGCGGTGGGTTCTCTGTGCCTATCCTGTATGAAAGCTGGCGTGAAGATAGAAATGGATAAATCGAAGTAGAATGTTTGACACTAAAATACCTGGATATGAAAAATTATGTTATATTGCCCCGCCGTGATTGCAATTTGGGGTGTTAGTACCTCGCTATCTTCAGAGCCAAAGCCAATCTTAGCTGCTCGTGGTATGTGGGTTACATGACGAGGCTCTGATGAAGAGCTCAGGGCACTCTTTTGGAAGAGTACTACGTCACGTGAAAGATTGTTGTAATTTGTGGTTCACAGTAAGTTGGGGAGAAGTCACTGCGTTAGAAATCCGTGTGGCAAGTTTTGAGCCATGTTCCTTCATTTTCTAGGCCTATGGTCAGCCTGATGTAAAGTGGTCACTAAATGCTCGCAGCACAAATAAAATAGCCAAGTAAATGGCGTGAATAGGTTTTGATAGGGTCAAAAATGCACTCGTCGAGTTGAAAGTGTCCATAGGCTACGGTAACTGCTTACCATCAAGCAGGCCGTACGATTTTTACCCACCTTACTGGTGTAAATATACTGATGCACTATAACTGCTTATTATTTCCCTTGAGATTTGTTGTATGGGTGCGAGTGACCTTATCGGTGTGCTTTGAGAAGTTGCTGTGTCAGCAACAGGCAATACTTCATCACATCAACCCTTACTCATCCCACTGCAGGGATATGGGGCTCGTGCCCTGTTGCTGACAGATCCGGGGCACCACACAAATGCGGCCGATGGCATTTCGCGGGGTTGTTTAGTGGGTATACCGTCGGACAGCCGACGGGGAGTCCCACACTACCACCGGAGGCCACCCAGGCACCGGTGTGGTGTGCGTAACGCATTTTTCCCCGCGTGACAAAAAAAAAAGGGATATGGGGCTCCCTTCAGACGAAGAGGGTTTAGAGCATACTCCACCACGCGACCCAAATGCGGATTGGCTGAGGCCAGTGTTTTCAAGCCGCCGCCCAAGGGCCACTAACTTAGCTTAACGACTGTCATCTAACGACAACAGCCGGGACCGACGGCTTAACGTGCCCTCCGAAGCACGGAGAAACTCGAGAAAACCCATCCATAAACAGGCTGCGGTCGCCATAGCTTAACCTGCGTGTTCGGTTAGAATGACACGCGCGACGACGCCATCGAGCTCTCTCATAGAGCAATACTTCATAGGCTACGATAATCACTTTACACCGGGTGACCCGTATGCTTGTCTCCCGACGTCGTGTAATAAAACAGATATACCACCGTGTAGTAGTACTAGTTGGTTTTTAATCATTCCCACTGGGGTTCTGGTAAACTAGCCTATAGTCATATCACATCATTGAAAATTGCTCTTTAAGTCGTGTATTTTAAAGTTGATATTTGTATGGTGGACGGTTATAAAGGGGCGACATGAATGAGGGCTGGCGAAGGACGTCTATTGTGCAGATCCGGTGCTGGTCCAGACGCTCGGAAGCTTGGTTATGTAAGGTATGGTTGAGTGGTGCCAGATATACGTAGGTATGGTTAGTTGTGGTACGCGTCGTTATGATGGAAGCGAAAATATTACTTTATAGTATACTAGCTGCTGCCCGCGGCTCCGCCCGCGTGGAGTCAAATAACGTAGCCTATGTGTTAATCCAGATCATAATCTATCTACGTGCCAAATTTCATTCAAATCCGTTCGGCCGTTTAAGCGTGAAAGAGCAACAAACATCCATACATACAAACTTTCGCATTTATAATATTAGTAGGACTAGCGACCCGAGGCGATAGCTCAGTGGATAAGGCCTGTTGACCAACTGGTGCCTAGTTCGGATCCTGGCGGGGTCATGTACCATTAAACTCGTGTTTTCGGTTTGTACGTATTTATCACTTGCTCGGCGGTGAAGGAAAACATCGTGGGGAAGTCCACACGTCCAAGAACCTAAGAAAGATCTGGTCATCCCTCTGGTAGAGGTGTGACGGCAGTCGCTCCATCTAAAAATCAGTATCTTCCCCAACTCATTAGGCTTAGGTAGCGGACCCCGCCAATCCTGATGGATTAGGAAACGGGATAATGCTAAGAAGAAGTATACTAGCCACCCGCTGTGCTAATCGGTTAGCAACGCATGAGTGACATCCCTGGTGTCGCAAATGTCCATGGGCTACGGTGACTGTTTAACATCAGACAGGCCGTATGCTTGATTGCCGCCTTAGTGGTAATAAAAAAATCTAAAAATTGTTAAAAAATTAATCAAAATCGATGTATTGGTGCTCATATGGAACATACATACACACATCGAGTTTTATATATAAGAATATTAATGGTGTTTACTGTTTACGTCTTCGAGTTGAAGGCGGCCTTACCTGCACTTGGCACACGTGGGCACCGACGACTGCACCTAGTTTAATATAATGTGTCACCAGCACATTTTAACACCGAAAATTGTACATTAGTGGTATCCTAAATTATAACACTGATATACGATTCTCGCTCTTATTACAGTCTTAAAGTGTTTCATTACCGTAACATGAATACCGCCTTGTGACCGGCGACCATGGCAACATCATGAATCATCCTTCAGAGATTCCATCTTGCAGCAATTACTAGTGTGGTCAGACCGCAGCCCAGACAGCTCACCACTGGTAGGAATACCTGATTGTCCTGCGGTTAAAGACCTGTATATTATCTTATGTATGTATATGTTCACGCCAGGTCCCTTGCCGGGTAGGCAGAGAGAACCGAGCTCCATAAGACGCGGTCCTTACACACTTCACTCGCTTCTTTCACATTCATAGCTCTTTATGCACGCTCGCCGGTTCCTAACGCTTCTAACATCACCTTCTGATAAAACACGACCAATTTGGTCATGGTAGGTTAGTCTTGGTCTTCCTCGGCTTCTACGCTTCTTTCCTCGGCTCCTCATCCTACTTTCGCATTGTATATCTGTTTCGTCATTCTTTCATCTTGCATTCTTTCTACATGTCCGAACCAACATTATCTTATGAAACATTTTAAATTAACCGACTTTATTGAAGTCACCACCACTAAAGAGAAAGCAACTGTGTGACATGTTTTATTTTGTTAACTTTTTAGTTAAAATTAAAATAACAACAGTAATTTTATGGATTTTTGTGAGCTAGCTCAGGCCCCAGTATGGAGTCTGGGGTATTAACCTGCATTACAAATCTCCAGACTATCCTGTAATGTTTTCCGCAAAGTAACATCTAAAATAAAATAACATATAAGCTGATGTTTCATGTAACGTCAGATATGAACTACATTTTTTTATCATTAAATGTGCACAATATTTACAACAGTGACAGCCCAGTGGATAAAGAACCGTCCTAGTGACCAACAGGTCCACGGTTCGAATCCTGGCATGTATCACTAAAAAGACATCGTGAGGAAACGCGCACGTCCAAGAAATTATATTTCGAAAGACGTGTGACCTAGCCTAAGAATGATCTGGTTTTCCCTCTGGCTCGCGGAGGTCTGACGACAGTCGCTCCATGTAAAAATCAGTATCTTCGCCAAATTCTTGGGCTTAGGTAGCGGACCCCGTTAACCCTAATGGATGGGAATGTTTTCTTCGCATTCAATAGTAAGCCTTTCTCCATACATTCGTCTTTCATTACTGTGACCAGTGTTTGCAGTTCAGATGGTGTTTCTGCCAATATCGTCTGCATACAACAGACAGTTGAACAGTTCGTTCGATCTTGTTCTGTAATAACGCTAAACGTGTTAACGCTAGGAACAAGAAGATCATCATATTTACATCAAATTTTCACTAAAAATACCAAATAACATCATGCACAAAAAAAATATTCCAAAGCGGTTTTCAAGTCTTTTTATAGTAAATATTGTTCAATTCATCAACTTTATAGTAGGTATTTCATTTGGTTCTATCTTAGTAAACCCCCATTTGATTTGTCCAAATCCGTTAAGCCGTCCCCCATATATCGAAGTTAATAAAATATCCCCCATATATCGAAGTTAATAAAATACAAACGACCTTCGAAAGAGGAGAGGTTATATGACCTGTTATATGAGTCCTAGTGTATATAGTTGACTAACAGTGTACATGTGTTTGTCCACAGAATCAGTGACACTGCAGTGTCATCGATGAGATCCCGCTAGTCTGCTTTGAGAGCGAGCGTGGTCACGCTGCTCGGCTTACTGACATGTAAGTCCATACTCTTGTAATTAATCTTCAGCTCTTGGTGGACCATGGACTTACGCTTACCATGACGTGATTAAGGTATCTGAATGCGTCTTCGTCATCCATTCAAAGAACTTCAGTTCGCCCTGATGGTGTAACCTGTCGAGTTCCGACTGCCATATATATGGCACTTGCTTACGACATATATATGGAGTAACAGTACCACCCTGTTTCAACTGGTTAGGCTCCATCCTAATCTTTATTGAAAATTTATGTAGTATGTATTAAATTTATGTATGTAGTAATTCATGTCTGACTGTTAGATTCAGGTGTTACTTTGTAGAAGACAAATAAATATATAGTTTTCAAGATGAACTTGTGAGTCACAAGTTCATCTTAAAAAGTTGTGACAGTTTTTTTTAATAGTTCGTTGGCGTCATCAATTGGTAACGCAGATTAACCAACGTCAATTATATCTATAGAATGGTTTACGCATCTCCAGTTCACCGGTGGTTAAGGCACGGTAAGCCGTCGATCTCGACTGCTTCCGATAGATGACAGCCGTTAATCTAGTTAAGAGAGATAGGGCACATAAAGGTAACTCGACTGGAGAAGTACCTTCACCTCGCATAAACGGAGATGGTGAGCGTCTACGATAGTTAAATAGCGAACTTCGTATGAACTAACTGGTGGCGATCAAATGTATAAAAAGTACTTTATATGCTAATTCAAAGCGACGAATTAATCTGTTCACTATATTGCCTGCGAAGTTACACGAATGAATGAGCATATCATTCATTCATTTGTATTCATTCATTATCTAAAACTTATATATTAAATATTTTAACAAAATTAACGACATAATTAATATGCTAAAGTACTAAGCTAATATGCTAAATAACAAGGTTGAAATTGCTGTTCAAATGTGGCTCTTATTGCGTACTATGTAAGAAAGTTTTAAGCAAAGAAATTTCTTAATTGTACATTCCTATATACGTCAAAAGCCAGCGAAACAGTTCGGAAGTACCTACATACTTATTATACATAGAAAATACCCAGACCAATACAAACAGACATGTTCATGCACACAATTGTTTGTACTGTGTGGGAATCGAATCCACGAACGTTGGTGTCAAAGTAGCGTAACAGCTCGTTTCACCCCTGCGACACCGAGCTCGTCAAAGATATAAATGTCTCCTTCTTCTTAGCGTTATCCCGTTTCCTATTCCATTAGGTATGCGGGGTCCGCTGCTACCCAAGCCTAAGGATTTGGCGAAGATAGTGATTATGACATGGAGCGACTACTGTCTGATCTCCACAACCCAGAGGGAAAATCAGACCTTTCTTAGGTTAGGTCATACGTCTATCGAAATATAATTTTTTGGACTTACGGATTTCCTTACGATGTTTTCCTTCACCACTAAGCAAGTGATAATAACAAATGTGTACAAAAATCCGAAAACGCGAATTTAGTGGTATATGCCAGTATTCGAAGCTGTTGATTGGACGATAGATATAAATTTTTCCGTTCCTGCTCGAAGTCATATCTCTCCCTATTTGAACGATGCCTCTATGCTGAATATGGACTCCTGTAGGCAAATCCACTTAGCTTGCCTCTTGTTTGGGGTAGTCAAATTTCAGAAGCCGAAATATCTTTATTCCAAATTTAACATCTCCCCTTTTCATAACAGATATGGCACCAGATATAACAGGACTCACCTGTCTGTTCAACCACATAAAACTGTGGCATTCACAGGCAGCTTCCGCTACCAGGCGACAAAATGCTGGAACAATATTCCATCTCCGATCCGTCATCTCACCTCTCGTATTACATTCAAAAAACATCTCAAGGCTTTCCTTTTAGAAAACAAAAAGTTAGCAATTCCAAAGCGTTTCCTGTAGCGATGGTTGTCGTCAAAAAAAATTTGTACTGGCGTATAAACAGTTATGTTTAACCCGTTCGTATTTATTATTTTATATCAAAATACCTGTTGTATTTAATGTTAATTTATCTTAATTTATTCTCTCAATACATTTGCAAATTCAATTTCACTTATACTACTTATCTAATTACATGAGCATCGTTGTTGCTATGTTGATACCTGAGTTTTTCACTTAGTATAATACCCCTGACTCACACCACAAACACACATTTATGTCTATATAATGACTTAGAGCTGAAAATCGGTGTTTTTTGCGCATTGTGCAAAAGTCACACTGAGCTATGGCCTATTCGCTTGCTGCAGCACACATGCACCTATTACTGAAAATGTTTTGAGCAACGCCTGTTTACTCCTTCTTGTACTGTTATATTATGTTTGTATGTGTGTGACCGTAGCAGCTAATAAACGATTATCTATCTATCTAAATGTATTCAGCGAAAAAGGGTCTTGTGTCACATTGTTATAAACGCCAGCGAATAACTTAATTACTACGTTATTTAGGGGACAACGGAATTTCATGTGATGTGAGCATCTGGAGAGGGGGACGATGCCAGTGGCATTAAAAATTGCGGTTGATACACTAACAAAAACTGTCCTCTACTCCTCTATTCAAAGACAGGCAAGGTCGTGCTGCATGACCGAATGTCAGTTTTTGTAAAGCCCTACCACGGTGGTGATGAAGCACTGCGTCCTAATTTAAAAATATGATCTGTCTACTCGTTGCTGGTACTAATCATATCTAAACCAATAAATTACTCT
This sequence comes from Pyralis farinalis, assembly GCA_947507595.1. Taxonomy (NCBI): domain Eukaryota; kingdom Metazoa; phylum Arthropoda; class Insecta; order Lepidoptera; family Pyralidae; genus Pyralis; species Pyralis farinalis. Next base: position 6,872,056 of record OX382258.1, on the reverse strand, counting down.
ACTGTGCATGGAAAATCAAATCCTGCAATCGATTTCTGGAACGATTGAGAGAGAGATACTGGGTATGTATATTTAGTCCTTGTGACAAAGCAATGTTACAATAATTTCAACATCCTGATGGTTCATGACCATCATATGAGACGTTAAAATATGTTCTAATTAGTAAGTAGGTGTATTAGTAACCTTTAATGACCAAATAGATCGTGTTTTATCAGAAGGTGATGTCAGGAGCCCTGGAAACGGGTGAGTGTGCATGAGAAGAGCTATGAATTTTAAAGAAGTGAGTGAGGTAAGGCCTGAGTCAAGTGTACTCGGTTCGCTGTGCCTACAAAGCAAGAGATAATGGCTTCTATTTATCTTCCCATAACTTCACGACAAATCCTTTGTGGGGCAGGCAGAGAGAACCGAGCGCCACATGACTCTGTACAGACTCGGTCCTCAAGTCTCGGTAATAATGACTTGACTACAAAAATATATTTTCACAATAAAAAAAATCAATACGCCCCACTTTTTTGTTGTCTTTCAACTGTATATTATTACTTAATACGCCAACGTAGCGACAGAAAGTGGAGCATGGTATCCGACCTTAGAAGACTGCGTGATTTCTCACCTCAAAGCAAATTCTTCGAGTTACCTTGTTTTGTGATATGTAAGTACATTCTGGGATATGGACGTTTTGCATCATATGGACATTATGAACCGAAAGGTTTTTCGTCTTCGTAGTTGACCTCCTGATTTCACTCATTCCAAATCGTATGCTACCAAACGGTTACTATGATGTTGCTAAGTTCTATACATCCCCTTTATATCCAGCTCAACTGCTGTAACCGACAAGGATCACCAATCATCCAATAAAGTCGGTCAATGCACCCGACTTACTCGGTCATTCAGCATTGACAATTTAAGCCCGCTCGCTTTGTCGTGTTGTCAGACTGGCCAGGACGCATTGTGTGGTGGACACAAGGGCGCCTCTTCTGCGTCATGACTAGCTCATATAGTTATCTGGTATAATGTTGGTTATGCCTTTACACTTTTTTTTTTTCAACGCTTGCGATATATTAAGTACCACTCACGCGATGCCTCCTCTGCTGCTTACACAGCAACTCCTTGGGAGCTTACTGGTGACCACACTGCACGGAGGAACACAACAAATCTCTAGGGGAGTTGTTATTTGGCTGCGGTTTTCTGTGATGTTGAGGTACTTCCTCAGACGGACTGCTTTGATGCGCCCTATCTCTCTTAAAACATCCAGACCAAGACAAACAGACATGTTCATGCACACAAATGTTTGCCTTGTGTGTGGGAATCGAGCACACGAGCGTTGGTGTCAAAGTCGCGTCATTCGCGACTGAGCCACCGAGCTCGTCAACACTCTTAAAATTTTACTAGTACTATACGTACTTGATCATTGGACGTATCAGCCTCTCCTGCCGCTTTTTGTGCATCATAGATAGCAACGAGAGACTCCGGAATGAGGGCTTACAAATTAGCTATTTGTTTGAGATTTCGGCATATTAGAATTACACTAAACCAATTATATCTGTACATATGTTAAGATATACTAGTGGTCGATTAGGCATCGAAATTAGACCATAATTCATTTAATTTCCAAGTTTGAGCAGTACTAAGGTTCTTTTGTTAAAGAGTATATACCTCTATAATCATAGTATATGTGTTTTTTTTTCTATTACGTAACCTGCGAGCATGTACACATACGTAATAGGACAAATGAGGTTATAGGTTGACTAAACTATATTTGAAGAACTATAACGTTGTTTGATTGTTTCTTAACTTTTTTTATTCCCATTCGTCTTATGGCGCTCATATCTCTGCCTAACCCGCAAGATACCGAGCCCGAAGATATATATAAATATATGCGTTATATTAATGATTGATTTAAATCATATAGCTCAACTTGGAATTTTGATAGCTTTCAGTGAAGTGGAGAAATCTTGATAACATGCAATGCGTCTTCAACCTGCGAGGGTCTTGAGGCTGGTGTGGTCACCAATATGATTGATTAATAAACGCTATTATTTTACTTACTGTTTTGTTATCTTCTAATTAACTCCCATTAATTCGGTCCGTAAAGAAGATACAGCAGGAATGGAGTCGTAAAATGTCTTGTTTTACTTCATGTTTCAGACAACATATTTTTTTCGTTCCGTACCCAAACGGTGCCAACGGATCTTTATTACTGAGGCGCCGCTGTTGTCCATCTATCCGTCAGAACCATCAGAACCCTGCATCTTTAGAACCGTAACACGTCGATACTTGAAATTGTCATGTAATGTATATTACTATCGTATATATATATGTATACTATCACAACAAATAATAAAAATGAAGTTAAAAGTTAAAGTAGGTTCCCATATTAATGACGTGTTTTTTTCGGCGTTTTTCTGCGCAGTACGGAATCCTTCGTGTACAAGTCCGATTCGGTCTTGGCCGGTCTTTCTTATTGAATTATCTGGCTTAACGCTATCATTCTTCAGCTATTTATTATCTTGGTATTTTGAGTACATACGTTTAAAGCCAATGATTAACAGGTCATTGTCCAGTATCCAATTAAGTGCAAAAAGAGACTTCAACGAGGAAATAATAGACGCGTAGTCACGCTCTGGGCCATTACTCTTCAAATGAAATGTCTGGAGGGCAATCGACGACAGTGTAGTTAACGTGTCGTAATTAAACCAAATTTTTTTAATGCCATTAGGATGGTGACCAGTGCTAGCTTAGTGCATTAATAACTCGCCTTTTAACCGATTGGTCCATGGTTAGAATCCTGGTGTGAGCGTGTGCCACTAAATTTGTGTTTTCGGATTTATATACATATTTGTAATTGTCTTTTATGGTGAAGGAAAACATCGTGGGGAAACCAGCACGTCCCAGAAATATTTATAGTTAGAAATATTATGTGATAAGAATCATAATAAAAAAGTGGTATCTAATCTAGAAGGCTTCTTTCTGTGTTGTGAAGGTCTGCTAGCAATGGCTGAGGTGGCGGTTCGTCAAATCCTAATGAATTAGGAAATAGGATAAAGCTGGAAAGAAGATGGTGATCCAGCGTGCGAAGTGCAAGAAGGTTGTTGTTGTAATATCTTTATTGTACGTTACATTCAAAATAAAATACAATAACAATAAAGCTAGTGTTACAAAGGCGGACTTATCCCTGAAAGAGATCTCTTCCAGCCAACCTAGAGTCTTTGATAGAACAATTTACATGGGCGAAAGAACACACGTACACCCACTAAATTTCTTAAAAGTAAAGTACAAGGTTATCTAATACGTATACCGAATTTACTAATAAACAAAACAATACATAAAAATAAAAAAGAACAAAAATATATACATACATTAAATACATAAACTAAAAGCGAACAAACATGAGATACAGTAGGTAGGTGAAGGTATGCAGTCACATCCTTTCACTTTCGCCTTGTATATATGTTTCGTCATTCTTTCTACATGTCCGAACCAACGGAACGTGCTTTTTCTTATCTTAACACCGGCGCCCTCTTTCTACTTCAAGTCACTTAAAATTTATCTTTGGTCCATGACAGAAAAATTTTTGACGAGATCGGTGACGCAGGGTTGAAACGCGCTGTTACGTTACTTTGACACTAATGTTCGTGGGTTCGATTCCCACACAGGACAAACATTTGTGTGCATGAATATGTCTGTTTGGTCTGGGTATTTTTATGAGAGATCGGGCGCATCAGAGTAGCCCGTCTGGGGAACTACTTCCACGTCACAGAAAACCGCAGCCAAATAACAACTGTCTGGGGTTTGTGTTCACGTCGTGTGAATGAGGTCACCAGTAAGCTCCTAAGCAGTTGCTGCGTTAGCAGCAGAGGTGGCATCGCGCGAGTGATACTTAATACATTACAAGCGTTCATAGGCTACGGTAACCACTTTACATCAGGCAGGCCGCATGCTTGTATGTCACCCGACGTTGTATATAAAAAAACGGGTTGCACTCCGGGAGTACCGGCAGAAGTGAATACTTGAACATGCGGACCAAACAGCGATGTTGATAAACTACGTTGAACGAAACGCGTAAGCGCCAAGAATTTCATGGCGCTTACAACGTTTTGGTCGCGAGAAAATAATGCCCTATGAACGATCTAGCGCTACATGTTATAATTGTTTAATTAGAGGTAACTAATGTTTTAGCGCTGCAGCGAACTTAAGTTCTATTTCTCACCAAAATCTTACGGTCAGGGTCACGTGTCCTGACGCGAGTTTAGCATTTTTTACTCATCCCAAAAAGTGCACAACGCCGCTAAAGTTTTCACTTAAAAAAAAACAGAACAAAATTGTAAGTCGCACTCCAGTTTACGAAGAGTGTAATAGATACCATTATTTATTTTCAATTTATTTGATGTGTACATTCCACCTGTCGATGACGAAAGGAAGTGACACTAATACGAGTAACAGTTAGCTGAGTGACAAACGAGTTATGGTCGGTACAGTCGGCGCGGCGCAAACATCGTCGGTTTACCATTCACACTATCGTAAACATACGGGCCCGTTATATGTTCATCTTAAATTCATCTGTAAAGCTGTGTAAAAGCTTGTACTGTTATCAGCGGAATTAGAATTTTAAGATGTTTGTTTGGTATAAACATTGCAATGCCTTTCGTAGATTTTGGCATTAGGTTTTTTCTTTAATAGCCGTTGGCTGTAGCAAGTATCTTATTTAAGTTAACTTCCCTATGTAACTACGTAGTATCCTAACTAGCGCATTTTCATGTAACTACGTACATATCAAGCCTGTCTTGCAGTGGGTAGGCAGAGACTATTGAACGCCAGGTGCACCGATCCAAAAAATATACCTCACTCGCTTCTTCCACACACAAGTAACTTTAATATACAAAGCTCTTATTGATCCTGTGCTGCAAAAGCAGTAGCACGCCGTCCTATTTTGATATTTTTTTTTTATACAACGGTAGGAGGCATTCAGGCATACGGTCCACCTAATCGATATCGGTTACCGTAGCCTGTGAACGCTCGCAATACATTAAGTATCACTCGCGCGATGCCACCCCTGCTGCTGGCACAGCAACTCCTTCGGAGTCTTACTGGTGACACACACACAGGAACACAACAACCCTCCAGGGAGTTGTTATTTGACTGCAGTGTTCTGTGAGGTGGAGGTACTTCCCCAGATGGGCTGCTTTGATAGTTTCCTTGGAGTTTAGCACATCCTCCTTCATTCAGGCTGATTCCTAGACTGTCCGCTGCCTATTGCTGCTGCAATTTCTGCCATATAGGAGAGGACTACGAAGAGTTTCTTCCTCCCTAGCCAGTTCATCGGCGTCTCATTGCATATCTTCTACTCTATTAGGATTAGCGGGGTCTGCTATTTAAGCCTAAGAATTTGGTGAAGATACTTATTTTTACATGAAGCGTCTGCCGTCATACCTCCGGAACCCAGAGGAAAAACCAGACCTATCTTAGGTAAGATCATACGTCTTTCGAAATATAATTTCTTGGGCGTGTTTCCTCACGATGTTTCTCCATCACCACCGAGCAAGTGATAATTACAAATATGCACATAAATCCGAAAAGACGAATTCACAACAAGACCTGTTCTTTATTCACTAGCCAGCATCACTGGCCAGCATCTCGTTATGTATATGGTAAAAGAAATCATTATAATTATGTCGTTTTCCATCTTACGTATTAGAGAATAATGCCTACATTTGCCAGCTCGTTATTCATGTACATCGTAAAACGTTTAAGTCCATGATTATCGCACACGTCGCTTGTAATTGCAGTAAACACTTACCACTCTGGTGTGCAGTTGTATAATAGTCCCAGACGGGCTGATTTCATGCGCCCTACTCTCTTAAAAAGTTTCACTAATGATTATTTCTTACTCTTTATTATTTAACCATGGCGTACGTAAGAACGGTTATTGGTACATAAATTATCTTTGTAACCAAATGCAACCTTAACGGCACACACCATGGCAGTTAAGATTAAAAGGGTCCAGGTCGACTGCCATCGATGGCACGGCCATGTTTGGAGTTTCTCTAAAGTAGAGACTTACGCGACGATCTCATAAGGTCTCATAAGGGGAGAAGCATTAGAGAAGATCTGCTACATCCAGCAGGGAATAGATTCAGGCTTATGATGGTGTGTGTATAGAGGTGTTTAGAGGTATACGATGTGGGCATAAATAAACATTTCATATCAAATTTTAAATAGGCTTGAGAAATATCTCTACATTTATACACTAAGCATCAAATGTGCTGGAATGGGGTATATATAGTACAGAGATACCGGCCGCCTTATGCCTGTTTGGCGATCCCTGTAAAAATGTGTTATCTATTACGTTTATGTAAAAATGCAGTGCGTAGCATTATTAGTGTAATTAATATTTGAAATTATTTTAAACCAGTTGAAAATGCGCAAGCTTGCATTGCCAGAGGAACTCGTCAATTATATAATAATTCAATATTTTTTTGTTTTTTTAATTTGTCGGCCATTTTGACCATGTTCCTTAAGAGATAGGAACGGTGTTCCTGAATATTCCTATTCTACTTTTTTATGCTGAATCCGAATATGAAGTCAAAATTTGAACACTCGATAAAAACGCACACACAGACAAACGCACTCACAGACAAACATATAGATTTCATATAGGAACGGTGTTCCTGAAAATACGTTTTGTTCTTTAAGAAGGGTTGGCAAAGACAGTCGATCAACACATTCGACGTTATTATGACGTTCAAAGTATTTAACTACTTTCGCCTTTTTTTGCGATCTGTACTAGAAAATTATCATATTAAGCAGGTTAACGTTTTCAATCAATACAATCGTGATTGTAATTGTCGTACGGCGAGGCGCTTGTTACGGTGTGCGCACGCGCATTACGTGTTACACGAGCGCGCGCCGTCGTCGTACGGCACGCGCGACCTGCTGATGACCGTGCGCGACCACTCGAGGCTCGGAATATTACTGAATATATTGGTATGTAATTACCATTTTGGCTAAACGAGTTACAGAGTTGGTATAATATATGAAAACAGCGATAGCCCAGTGGATAAGGAACCGGCCGGTTGACCTACTGGTCCCCGGTTCGAATGTACCACTAAATTCGTGTTTTCGGATGTTTGTGTGTTCAACATCACGATACGACCCTTAAAAGCGGAGGAAAAGAAAAGTAAAAACAAAAACAGGTCATCGCGGGATACCGGGATAAGCGCGGACGCAGTTACTTAGTGTAGTGGTCGCTACTTTAGCACCAAGACTCGTGAGTTCGATTCCCATACAATAAAAACATTTATGAGCATAATCATGTCTGTTTGTCTTGCACTGAGTGTTTTTTGTGTATTATACGTATGTATTTACAAAAAAAAACGTATATGAAGAGGCTGATGAGTATAGAAGAAGCGAAAGACGTATGTTTGGATCGGCGCACCTGGCATTCCATAGTCTCTGCCTACCCCCATTCGAGACAGGCGTGATGATGTATGTATGTCACGAGTTTTTGTCAGTTGTTCAGTACCCACAATACAGGCTTGGTTTGGAACAAGATAGCGCTGTGTAATTTGTCCGAGACTTACTATTTTATAGACCAAACGATGAAAACAAGGATGAATAGATTCGAAGACGGCATTACCCACTTTAAACTGTACAATAGAAAAAAGTTATTAACATAATAATATAGACAAAGGCATGTCGCTGTGCTGTTTTTCCTGACGCTGAAGGTGAAATCATTATGTGTGCACCGGTAATGTGCATGTTACATCACCTTTCAGCTTCGAAAGTAAACGTCAATGTCGGGACAACCTTGGAGATTTTATCGCTGAAGTGTTGCGAAAGAATTCCGATAACACTGAAGTTTTAACACTCTTCAAGTGTTCAAACCGTGAAATATATGTAATCAAAACTTTATTATTACGTTGTAAAGTATAATTTTTATTAGCTTAGCTAATCCGAGCGGATGTTACGGGTTAATGAAATGTTGACGATGAGTGCTTTTCTCTTTGATATTCGGCTGTTAATCGGTTTAGTAACAGCGGTGATGGGGTTCGCAACATTTTCATAATGAAGCTAACCGGTCATGTGACAATCGGATTAATTAGTACACGAACGGTTCCGCACCACCGGGTAGAATTTAACGCCGTTAAAATGTCTATAGCTAATTTCTTGTATTGTAACTTTTATTTATTGTAACATGTTATAGTAGCCATGGAATTTTACACTTGGAAAATCTCAAGTGTTACATATCGCTCTCGATACTGATACATGAACAGACATCGGAAATTTAGCAGTGAGTTTTTTTTATCTCGTGACGCTAGGCTCTTTGACCGGACGTACTGTGTACGAACAAGAACTCTAGAAACCGGCGAGCGAGTATAAGAAGGGCTCGAGAGAGATGTTATCGCTCGCGCTCGGTTGTCTCTGCCTACCCCGTAAGGGAATGGGCGTGAAGTTATAGATAGATAGAATATATATTTCATTGATCGTGCACTCAACGTGTTAAGATGTATTCTAATCTTATCTAATATTTTTATGTAGCAATAGATCTTGTTTCAATTTTATCTAAGTAAACAATTTCATTGTTTATATATCCGTCATTTATCTATCTTAAATCGTCTTATATTGGCCATTGTTCGCGTTGTGTTGTAAAATTGAAGAGTTAACATAATTATCACATTTGTCATTTGAAGGACGTATGAAAAACTATTTTGCTACAGCCACTGCTTCCTTATACAACAATAAATTGCAGACAATATCATAATTTAAAACATTTGTTTTGCGTTGCCTTTATCCATAGCGCAGGGGTTCTATAAGGCCGTTTCGATTTTAAAAAGGACTGATGAACATACTTTCTCATATATAATATAGTAGAATGTGTAATCTAAACATAATCCAAGTAAATATCAGTTACGTCACCCATCAGGGCAAAACGGATATACTGACAAGAATTATAAAATTCCTACAGCAGTAATCTGACTTATCATCGATTGGTATGTAATAATTTATAAGAGAATACCAATATACACAGCGAGTGAGTAATGTAGGTATATCTTCAATCAGATTATCACGATACAGGTGTATGAGGTCATATGTTGAGTATGGGTTGTGGTAAAGCTGCGGTTTGACATATGGCGAGTGAGCGTGTCCTGTTCGTGTTAGTTTTCAAACACTCATGCTTAAAAATCTCGTGTTAGTTTTAAAACACTTATGCTTAATAATCTTGAGGGTTAGGTCCGCTACCTAAACCTCGGGATTTTTAAGCATAAGTAACCCCGCCAATAACGTTAAGAAAAAGAAAAAGATGTTAAGAAAAAGCTAAGAAAAAGAAGAAGATCCTGAATGTAGTGCCGGAGTAAATCTGTCAGTGCTTGCAGTTAAATGGAAAGCTAGAGGATCACTCTGGTCTCCGGTATCCGACAGTAGTGTAGCGTAGTGTAGAACCATGAAGGAAATAACATATGGAGAACCAATGTAACCGACATTACGTCGTAACTCAATTGGCAGCTACGGGTCGGGGAGTAAAGTAGAACGCGCAGCTCTTATTGGCTAGTTCGCGGATCAACATGGCTGCACTTCTCGGCTTACTGCTTAAAATATTCTCCGATTTTTTCAGCGTTTCGAGCCTACCGACCTCGACCTCGAGGCTCGAAACGCTGAGATATTAGGTTTTTGCGAGCGCTGGGTGCCTTCATGCGGTTTATTGATTTATGTGTGGAACGTTCGTTTCCTTCCTACTGAACAGTTGTCACATCACAGTAAACAAGTACGAGTATATCATCCGATGAGATATAATTCCACTTGATTGATAATGTTTTCTGAACCTTTTTTATCTTAACATGCGAAAATTGGAATATAAGATGATGCAGTGACAAAACTTGAAAAAGGTATGCTGAGACGATTTGCATATGACAAAAGAGTTACGAAAGAAGCGTATCGTGCAAGAGTGAATGGAGACATCGGCAGTTGCTCGCACTAGATGCACACATATGGATCAAATTGCTGATGTACTAAGCGTCAAATCAAAAGCACCCAAAACCGAAGCGAGAATAGGTTGATAATTGTGGAACAAGCGAAAGATGTGTATTTGGATCGCGACCGGTTCCACTGGCGTTCTATAGTCTCAGCCTACCCAAATGATATGTATTTGTATGCTTATAGTATGTAATAGTCTCTTATACAATATATATATAATAATATATTCAATGCGAAACTTCTACAAATGTAGAAGCCGAAGAAGACTAAGACTCTCCTACCAAGACCGAATGGTCGCGTTTTATCAGAAGAGATGTTAGATATCGACGTGCGTGCATGAAAAGTACCATAAATGAGCGAAATATAAAGGACCGCGTCTTATGGTGCTCGGTTCTCTCTGCCTACCCCGCAAGAGACCTGGCGTGAAGATATAGAATAACTACTCGCTCTGCTCCGCTCGCTCTCCGCTGTCAGGCAGGCACAAGCCTTAGTCATACTGATACGTTATAGACATAATAACTTTGCAGACAATATCATTATGTAAAACATCTGTTTTGCGTTACCTTTATCCATATGCAAGGGTTCCGTAAATACGAGGACGTTATTAATATTGATCTTTACTTTGCTAGAAACAGAACATGCGTACATTTTACTGCATGTTTTATTTACAAAACAAGAGAATGGCCTGCCTGATAGTTAACAATCGTTGCAGTATATGGACGTTTACCATATACGTCACCGTTTTTACTAAAGTTTTTAAGCATTCCGTAGCCTATGGCGTAGAGTTTATTCCGCAACCTACTTTACTTTACACAACACAATACAAAACAAACATGTTTATGCACAGAAACACCGTTGGTGTTAAAGTACCTTTGCTAACTGCTCCGCCACCGTGCTCCTCAAGTATTAGTAATTAAATTATAGTAATTGCTTAATAGTCCAAGGGCTTTTCAACAAATGCGTAGAGGTTTTGCGCAACACACGAGTAATTCTTCCGTCGCTCGCGCCTCCTGTCGCGTTACTGATTACCATCAGTCAGGCCGTATCACCACATTTATTATCCACACAGTATCAAAAAAAATCTTTTTAAATTGACATGTTATTTAGCGAAGTAGTATAAGTACGTGCCCATAGTTTCCGTATATGGGGAGTAAATCACATCGTTTATGTCATAAACACGCCTACCATGCCCAAAAGAAGTATTTTCACCACCATACTAGCTGGTAGGATGACTGCTTCCTCGCGAACAGTTAACTTCTATTTTAGTTAAAATAACGGTTTCTGACGATTTTATCTTGAAGGTGCTTAAATAAAGGGTATGGTCATTGTCGATTTCCTCACACATTCTTATGTCATGAATTTTTTTTTTTATTGAAATTAAACAATTTTTAACGGAAGTATCGCGTGTTTTATTTATTTTGTTGAACCTGACGTTTCGAACGCTTTGCAGCGTCCGTGGTCGCAGGAAGACTAAGGTGATATTTGTCTTACATTAGTTATTCAATTATTCCTATTACATCTACCGACATGGATGGATTAATTATATTATGTTCCGATTCACACAAAAATCGCTCACAGTGTCCGAACATTTTGTAGTAGATCTTTGGGTTTGTGACTTAATTATTTTTAGGACTGGATCCTTTTTTTTAATTTTTGTGGCAAATTCACACTTCTTCTGTGAGAAGGAAAACATCGTGAGGAAACCCGCACGTCCAAGAAATTATACTTATAATGAAAAGAAACATTTGTGACCTAAGAAAGGTCTAATTTTCCCCTTTGGGTTATGGAGATCAGACGGCAGTCGCTCCTTGTCAAAGCAAGTATTTTCGTCAAATCCGTAGACTTAGGTAGCGGATCTTGTCAATCCTTATGGATCAGGAAAAGGCGATGACGCTAGGTTGAAGCTTTTTAGTGCCAAAGGCAACTTACTTGTGCTCAAACTAGCCAACATGGCTCCGGTAAAAGAGAACTAGGGAACAATGATTAAAAATTATATCGACTGAGGAAGTACTTCCACCTTATAGAAGACTGCAGCCAATAAACAATTTACTGCAGGATTGTAGTGCCCCTGTGAGCGAGGTTGCCAGGTAGCATACGATCCGCCTGATGTGCAGCTGTTACCGTAGCCTGTGTACGGTTGCAACACTTTCCGCTCGCGGGTTAAGCAGTTACTTCTTAGAAGCTTACTGGTAGGTAACCTTGCTCACTATCAAGAATAAAAGGTTTTAGGAGGATTTTGTGGAAGTTGCTAAAGTTTTTTTTATACCACTGAAGTGACAAACAAGAATAGAGAGTGAGAATAAGAAGAAAACTTTATGCAAATTATTGATTGAAGGATTTATAAATAAAATAAATACGCCACTGCGCCACCGAGCTCGTCTGATTTATTCATATGATTGACAAAATGATGGGTTTCTTGCAATTTAGTAACTCCACGAGTGAAGCCAGGGAGCTCGATAGTCTTTCATACAAATCATATGCAAGTAAACTACAATAATGAGGTTTTTAACACGTAACTTAGAACAGTTACGTGCTTACTTCATACATAATTACATCAGGTCTTATCAATGCAAGATCGGTATGCGCATGCGTTAAGTATCTTTAATGACCAATACGTCGGTAGAATAAACGTGCACGTACATAATGACTGATGGTAAGCAGTTACCGTAGCTCGGAGTTTGCAACGATAACAATCGTTTAAATTGACATCTCTAAACTCGAGTTCAATCGGTCAGTTAACCGCAGTATAGATTAAGATGCTCTAGCTACGCACTTTAAGCGAGGTACGGCGTATTAAAGCAGCCTGTCTGGGGAAGTTTTTTTTATTTTTTATTGTCGGACAAATTACACAGCGCCATCTAGCCCCAAAGTAAGCGAAGCTTGTGTTATGGGTACTAGACAACTGATAAACATACGTAAATACATTTTTTTTTTGTAAATACATACTTATTATATATAGAAAATACCCAGACCAAGACAAACAGACATGTTCATGCACACAAATGTTTGTACTGTGTGGGAATCGAACCCACGAGGGTTGGTGTCAAAGTAGCGTAACAACACGTTTCACCACTGCGCCACCGAGCTCGTCTACTCACAGAAAACTGCAGTCAAATAACAACTCCCTGGTGGTTTGTCGTCTTCTTGCGTGTGAGTGTGGTCATCAGTAAGCTCCCAAGGAGTTGCTGTGTTAGTAGCAGAGGTGGCATCATACGAGTGATACTTAATGTATTGCATGGGTTCATAGGCTACTGTAACCGCTTTACATCACGTGAGCCGAATGCTTGTATGCTTTCCGACGTTGTAAAAAAAAATAAGGCTCTTGACAATCAATGCCATTCTTGCTTACTATGAAATTGTTAATATCTACTTCTGAAAACCTTCGTTACGAAAAATGCTCCATGAGAGGTCATCTTCGAGATCAAAATCATCATCAGCTTCTCAAAAATTTCCAATTCGAATAGGACTTCCTAGATTTCTAGTGGATTTTTAAGTATTACTTGTTTACGCACGCTTGACTTGGGAAGTAAGCTGGTGAATGCGTGACGAGAGCGTTACGAAAAGTGTGATCGAGCGAGGCGAACGGAAGTTGAGAGGGAGATATAAGTTAGTGAAGATAGCAAGAGAGAGAGAGACGTTTCGTATATTACTATAGGGGCAAGAGAGAGAGGTGCGAGGACACAATTTCTTTCCCTCTTTCTCTGATAGCGAGTTTCGTATATGTAAGACACAGTGCAGGCCTATTGTCTGTATCACACTATGGAGCTAAAGAAGTTTTACTTCAGTCGTGTGGTCAAAAGCACACTCGTTTTTTAGGGAGTTTTGCTACCATTCCCTTCTTAGCGTTATTCCGTTTTCTAATCCATTAGGATTGGTGGGGTCCGCTATCCAGGACTATACGTTTAGCAAAGATACTGATTTTTGCATGGAGCTACTGCCTTTATACCTCCACGACCCAGTGGAAAAACCAAATCTTTCTTAGGTATGGTCACACGTCTTTCGAAATATAACTTCTTGGACGTGTGGATCTCCTCACGATGTTTTCCTTCACCACCTGGCAAGTACAAATACAAATATGTTCATAAATTCGAAAACTCGAACTTAGTGGTGCATGCCCGGATTCAAACCGGGGGACCAATAGGTCAATAGGCCGATTGTTTATCCACACTCCACCCACTGGACAAGTAACTTAACAATGACTGAACCCAAGCGAAAGTGAGCACGCCGCGCATACCACGTTTATAACTCGTATGCTAATTTATCCCAATGTGATAAAAAAAACTTCCGAGACCACAGAAAAGTAGCACATTCTTTCGAAGAAATTTATGTACAAATTATAATTATTATAAATTATCTATCTGATAATCTAATCGGAGTTCACACAATCGGAGTTCAGTTCAACTTACATTACTTTTTATCGCGAAAAGAGATGGATGTGGGAGCCAAGGAAGGCCAAGACTTACCTACTACTACCAAATTGGTTGTGTTTAATCAGAAGGAGCCCTAGGAACCGCCAAAAGCGTGTAGGGAAAGAAGCAATAGTTAGACTAGGGATAACCGTTTTATATTAAGTGACACTCGCGCGATGCTACATCTGTTACTCCTTAGGACTTTACTGGCGACCTCACTCAATATTCGGTGTAGGTACTCCCCCAGACCTACCTACCTCTCTTAAAACAACATCTTTGGTAAATATATATAAAAATATGTGAATGAACAGACATTATTACCTACAAACTAGCGCAGTTGTTTTGCTATAGCGCTACTAACTTTCACAACATGCAATAACTACATAACAAAAAGGCACGCATAAAAACTTTACACATCAAAAAACTATTCACAAACTTTGCCAACATTTCGACAGCTTCTGTGGACAGATAGCGGGCGCAATATCAAAAATGTCACACGCACAAAAGCACACAAAAATCATGTTTCTCCATTGTGCAGCGCGCGCCCTTGGCCGCCGATCGAGCGTGCAGGAGAACAACGGCCAATTCGGACAATGTCCGTGGTCAATTTAACAAATAACTAGACGTAAATATATTGTATAGGCACCGGAAAATCGACGATGGTCGAACACAATGGGTCGCCTCCACTTTGTACAAAAATTATCCACTCTAAGGATTTGTTTTTTGAAGTACTTCTTTTAGCGCGCTAGGGAATAATGATGGGAGTGAGTTTTTACGTCACCGATATGTAAAATCGACACCACGTAGGTGGTGAGTGTCTCTCAAGTTTTAGTCTGGGCTATATTCAAGATATGATTGTTCCCGGAGATGTTCCGGTGGCATAATGGCTCTGTCGTCCGGGGTGAAACAGGACGATCATGCCAGCGCCGACATTTTGTTACATTCAAATGCAAGTTTGGGAAATCGCTATATACTTAAACCGTTTGCAATATATAAATATTGTTTTGTTACTGGTATTGCTCCATTGTCTGACTTTTGTACCGTTCTTGCGTGGCATACATTAGTCAAAATTGGATTATAAGTATTAAAATTTTGCTATTATATGAAATGAAATGAAAATTTCTTTATTTCAAATTATTTGTCTTACATTAAACATGGCCAGGGTTTCCTTTTAAGTGAAAAATATACTTGTGGTAGGAAACCCTGCTCTTCCTTATTTACAGTAACTAAATTATTTGGATTTCGCCGTGCATGGTTTTACAAATTTTATAAATTTAACTTTGAAATGGAACATTAAAATTAGGTAAGTAAAATTTATATATATATATATATATATAATTTATGTATTACACAATATTAGGAATCAGCCAACAGTACGTGTATCAAACAAATTACCTTTTAATTTAATAAATATTATATCGCCACTATGCATCGAGACCGAGGAAATTGAAAAGCCCCGTAAAATTACCAATCCCTAATTACATGCTCCGACTCTATTGTTTACCTAATAGATTTATTTATTTACCGTTTCAGTGGCAATGGTGATGTAGAAAGTGTGTCACCACAAATGTGATAATGATCCCGGTGGGGCCAAAGCCATAGCGAAAGGTATAATCTCGTTAGGTCGCGGAGGTAATTCTTTTAGCGGCGCACAAATAGACGGCGGCCCTTGTTAGAACCGGCCGTGGGGCAAGTGATAAGCGGAGCGGGCTAGTGACACAACATTAGCTTTTAGTCCTTGTTATCTGCCGCGCTCCATGGTAACCGATGTGTGTATAAAGCTTCATCCGCACTAGGGCACAAGTCGCAATATGTATCTCTCGACGACGACTCGGGCACTTGTACCGGCTCAAGCTGCGCCATAAAACCTTACATGGTATAAACAAAATACAGTTGAATTTTGAGAATCTGCTTCTTTTTGAAGACTTAATATTAGCTTAATTGCTAGTCACAACAGGATATGAAAATTGTGGTGATATAACCACTATTGTGGGAATATGTAGAGAACTAAATACCTCTTGCGCTTGATACGAGGGTCATTTGAAAAGTTCTTAGCCTAACATGGTTAAAGTCATTGGTTTTTTTTATAACTACCCTCATTTTGTAGTTACATTATTTATCAACAAGTATGCACAATTTAGTTTATTCACAGTAACTCATTGTTCGTTTACACGTGATACCGTAAGTCAAGTCAGAGCTATTTTTGAAAATAGATAAAATTGAACATCGTGCAGTGATAAAATACCTGAATTTGAAAGGTTTAACTCCAAAAGCTATACATGAAGACATGTCTGCTACTTTGGGTGAGTCCGCTCCTTCGTATGCGACTGTTAAAAACTGGGTGGCAGAGTTTAAACGTGGTCGTGAGACCATTCAAGATGAGCCCCGTAGTGGCCGGCCTTCGACTGCTTCCACTGATCAAAACAAAGAAAAAATCTGTGATTTAATTTTATCTGATCGAAGATTGACTGTCGAGGAGATAGCTAAGACTGTAGGTATCTCATCTGAGCGAACACATTATATAATTACTACTGAACTTGGATTCTCTAAGGTGTCTGCGCGGTGGGTACCGCGACTGCTTTCAGTGGAACAAAAACGCAACCGACTCACAACTTCTCGCGACTGTTTAGAGTTATATGAAGCTGACCCAATAGAATTTGTTGAATGATTTATAACCATGGATGAATCCTGGGTTCACCACAATACACCCGAGACAAAAGAACAGTCGAAACAATGGAAAAGAGCAGGATCGCCCACCCCAAAGAAGGCAAAGGTGGTTTTACCGGCGGGCAAAGTCATGGCATCCGTTTTTTGGGATGCAAAGGGTATAATTCTCGTGGATTATTTAAAAAAGGATGAAACAATAAACTCCGATTACTATTGCAACCTGTTGCGTCGTTTAAGAGAAGAAATCAAAGAAAAACGTCCAGGTTTATTGAGAAGAAAAGTCTTGTTTCATCAGGACAATGCGCGCGTTCACACCTCTGTGCAATCCATGGCAGAAATCCATCAATGTGGCTTCGAATTGTTACCTCATCCCCCATATTCACCGGATTTAGCACCGTCCGACTTTTATCTGTCCCCAAAGCTGAACAAATTTTTAGGTGGTAAACATTTTTTTACAAATGAAGAGGTCATAGCCGCCGTGGACGCTTATTTTGAGGAGTTAGACGAAGATTTTTTAAAACGGGTATCGAAGCCTTACCGGGTCGATGGAAAAAGTGTTTTGAGCTCGGAGGAGAGTATGTTGAAAAATAAAAATAAACTCAAAATCGTGTGGTTTCATTAAGTATGTTAGGCTAAGAACTTTTCAAATGACCCTCGTATATATCTTTAATCTGATCTGATGCTATAAACTAGATAACAAGGGTATATATATGAAAATGAAGAGATTTTTACTAGTAGGAAGTGGATTCGATACACGTTCTAAGAGAACGTGCGATGCTGACATTACTATTTAATTAATATAATTATAAAGATAATATTGTTGCCTCATTACTAACACGTCTAATCTTTAAGATTACCAATTTAAATTTAAGGTCGGCGCATATCTATGATAGTTATCCCCATAAAAATGTTTAAGAAAATAGTATCTAACATGGAAAGTATTATGTATATGTTTTCCATGTTAGATGCTATTTATTTGTAGCTACGTTTTAATTTGTAGCTGACAATTTTTACAGACTTTTGAAGACAATGAACGTTAAAACTGCTATACCCGACAGTAAATATTTACATAAAAATCAAATAATAAATGAATAAGTAAATGTGATATTCAAATTTATTGTACAGAGAGAATTATGCCTTCTGTGAAGGAGACAGAGACGATGTTAAATCGCACACGTTTACATACGACTATATTCCGAATGGTATATTGTCGTATGTAAAGTAATTTAATTTCGCTGTGTTAGTTTATAGTTAAATAAATAATATTCATTTAAAGATTTTAAAGCAATAAAAATTACGTCAGAATTTGCCAAATAACGCAAAAATATCAAGAATGAAAAGACTCGATATTACCGATACATATCCTGTTCCACAGTGGACAACCTTTAGCCTAAGTCACTCTGTTTATGCCTATTTGAGTATTGAAAATGATGCGCATATATTGAGCATGCAAGATTTTATAGGTAGTTTTCATTAAAAATAAAGATTTAATATTGATTCGTCTTCGCTTATTTCATAGACCACACGTATCCTATTTGAGTATTGAAAATGATGCGCATGTATTGAATATGCAAGATTTTGTAGGTAGTTTTCAGTAAAAATAAAGATTCAATATTGATTCGTCTTCGCTTATTTCATAGACCACACGTATCCACAAACAAAAGGCGTAACGGTTAAACAAGCGCGCACGCGTCGGAACAATAGGTACGTTGCCGCATCCAGCTATAATTTTGTAACAACGCCCCGCATTTCGTACGATGCCAATAACACTTTCGATGATGTTTAGACAACTTTCCCGCCGTTTATGTCATGCGGAAAACCCGCTACCCCCTATCACATAAGCCATTTCATTGAATAATCCACTAGACGTGTTTTCAGGTGAAATAATCAGATTTCTTTTATTCCATTACATTTGTAATCATCTTTTATTACACGTTGAGCGTGTGTATTTGGTTTAGGTGTAGTTTAGATATTACATTATTAAATAAACAAAGTTTTGCATTTGAAAGATAAATAAAAATGAACCTAAATAGTTGACAATGTACTGTTGGAAACAAGTTATAAAGTTGTATATCTTGGCTCTCCTTTCAGCATGGATGGGTCGCTGGTGTCGACAGACGAGTGAGTGTAGGGTACAGTGTGAAGGGAGCGTTGGGTACTCTAGCTAGATGTTTGTATGCTAAGGGGTCTCATGCCAGACCCTAAAAAAAGTCAATAAATAAACGGTTTCTTAAATTTTGATGACTAATATTGTCTCATACTTCAAGATATAAACATTTGAATGAATTATTTTTCTCATTTTACGAGTCTTCCTGCCGTTTCCTTGCTTGTTTTGAGCGGGATATATTTTAGAAAATATGGAGATTTTTTATTGACTACAATCATCATTTATCACTTGATTTTTATTTCCTCCGCAAATGTTGCTCAAAAGAGTTGCCATAGTAAATAAAAAAGAATGTTGAACGAAAACTCCGATTAATATTATTATCGATTCTAATTACAAACAATAAAAATGTAGCATTGGTAGTGTATATCACCATAATCGCTTATGAAAACATAAACTTTGATTTCTTATATTCTTTTATGATTCGAGTTACGCTAGTGAAACAAACGATTTTCATTTAAAATCTACTGTGGTAACCCTTGTGACGTGAACGCTGTACGAACATCCGCCGTTTATTTATTGCCATTTTGTGTTGATTGAGATTTATTCACTTCAAAAATGTCCTGTGGTTGAATTGAACACAAATGGTGCACAAATAACGTTTATTATATCACATTTTAAGCGTAGAGTCAAGCGATAAATGATGATTGTAGTCAATAATAAATCTCCATATTTTCCTTACGCACGCTTGACTTGGGGAGTAAGCTGGTGAATGCGTGACGAGAGCGTTACGAAAAGTGTGATCGGGCGAGGCGAACGGAAGTTGAGAGAGATTTAAGTTAGTGAAGATAGAAAGAGGGAGAGAGTTACGTTTCGTATATTACTGCAGGGGCAAGAGAGAGGTGCGAGCACACATTTTCTTTTTCTCATAGCGAGTTAAGTTTCGTGTATCTAAAACACAGTGCAGGCCTATTGTCTGTATCACACTATGGAGCTGAAGTAGTTTTACTTCAGCACACTCGTTTTTTTTTTATTTTGTTTGTGTTGTTCTACACAGGCTGAGCAGCTTGTTGTGCTTAAATTGGCCTTGAAAAAGATGACTTTTGCGTAAGGAATCGGCGACCTGCGAAACCGGTGTATCAAACTTTTGTAGGTAATTTATAAATTGTTAAAGTTTCACTCTGTAGGTATTTTGAGCGAAGATCAGTAAAAACTACAAAAAGTAGATGAGAATTAATTTGATTTTTACGTTACTTTACGTTTTTGGACTCGTAGAATTACTAATGTTGAAATGGAGCACATTCAAGTATCTAATATAGACGTATTACTTTTTATGTTTTTATGAAATTTTGCATGTTTATGAACAAGTTATTCAAATAGAAAATTTGCTTAATGGTTATTACAATCTTGCGATAACTGTCCAAAGCTTTGTATATGATATTACAAGATTTATTTTGTGATTGAAATTTATTAATTTCGTAATTCTAATTTTATATAATTATGAAAGTTAGTGAACATGTATGGATGTTTGTTATTATTTCAAGTCTAAAGGCATTTGTATGAAGTTTTTAGTTGAAGCATACAAATAGAATAACATTAACACATACGCTAATTTTTATCCGTAAACTATTTAGGGTTCGCGGGAAGCAGCTGGCTGCATTGTTATAGTGACAGCCGCAAAAGTATAAGGACAAGATAATTATGTATATATATTTCCTCCTTCCTACAATATGGGATCCTTAAAACGAAGCGTGAAGACGCATTTTGGGGGTCAGCATGGTAGCGTCAACTGACCTGACACTGTGTTTCTTTTGTCAGTTGCAGTTGTGATTTGGGCTCACCTTTAGCTTACCATCAGGCAAAGCGGAACCACTATGCTGAACTTACATAAAAAAAAAATACTAATTCCTTCATTGTATATCATCCGGTAAGATGGGATATTCTCTTCGCATGGGGTCTCAAGTACCCGGCCTTCTTGGGACCCCACGAGCTGAGAGCAATGTGAATTTCTTCCTAATTATTTTTCAATGATTGGGAAAACTATCACAACCCTTAGTTTTAGAATATTTCCCGCTTCGTTTAATTGTTATCATAAACAATTATCCGTACTTATACTCCATTACAATTGCGAAGTCCCGTGACGGCTCTCTAAGTGAACGCACTCTACACCTTTCATATATATAAGTAAACAAACAGTGTTTGTTATGATAATAAGCCACCGATTGGAAATATTGAGAAATTGAAGTGTAGAAATTTATTGTAAGTTTATACTATTCTCGATTTGTTTTGTTTTTGTGTCGACCTGTTTCCCGATTTGGCCGAACCTACAGGAGGAAATTCGAGAGGATGTAGAATGCAACGGATGTGCAGGACTCTGTCATCCTGTATTATTTTAGCATGTTCGGTTCTGAGCATGCCACTTGTAATCTTGGCACCGGAGATCGCTGTTTCAGACTGACTTTCCTCCTGAAATTATCATTGCGAACCTGGTCTGCAAGAGTTACGACATAGATTTTGACGAGCTCGGTGGCTCAGTCGTGAATGACGCGACTTTGACACCAACGCTCGTGGGCTCGATTCCCACACAAGGCAAACATTTGTGTGCATGAACATATCTGTTTGTCTTGGTCTGGATGTTTTAAGAGAGGTAGGGCGCATCAAAGCAGCCCGTCTAGAGAAGTACCTCCACCTCACAGAAAACCGCAGCCAAATAACAACTCCCTAGAAGGTTCTTGTGTTCCTGCGTGTGAGTGAGGTCACCAGTAAGCTCCCAAGGAGTTGCTGTGTAAGCAGCAGTGTAGGCATCGCACGAGTGATACTCAATATACCGCAAGCGTTAGTAGGCTACGGTACCCGTTTTACATCAGCTGGGCCGTATGCTTGTATACCTCCCGATGTAGTATAAAAGAAAAAAGATTCTGCGCTCACATTTCGATCGCATTTGATCTCTATCACCCCTCGCTTCCATTAGTTAATATTGTATGTATATCTTCACACCCTTGCAGGGTAGGCAGAGATAAGTTAATGTTAATATAATAACGTATTGTAGACTTATCCCTTCTTTCGTCTGCTATCAAGTAACATCATCGCTGTAGTTCAAAGTTGCGGTCACTGAAGATGACTCAATTTGAACTGTATTTGTAATCACTCGATGTAATTGGTTCGTTGCTGGATTGCATGAGTCAATCAATTAATGGATTTGATTTTACAAATGCAATTGTGAGCAAGAACGTTGTCTTCATGGCCTGCGTAAAAAGTGCAAAATTGCATGATGCCATTTTTCTCCAAAATACGAAAATGTTTATTCAGTTTCAATAAAAACCAGTTGAGAATGCGCAAGCTTGCATTGCCAGAGGAATACCTGGCTCGTTAATTATATAACAATTATAAAAAAATTATTATTTTTTTATTTGTCGCCCATTTTGACCATGTTCCTTAAGAGATAGGAACGGTGTTCCTGAACATACCTATTCTACTTTTTTACGCTGAATCCGAATCTGAAGTCAAAATTCGAATATTCAAAAAAAAACGCACACGCAGACAAACATAGATTTCATATAGGAACGGTGTTACTGAAAACATGAAACAGACTTTCACGCCCTTCTTTTAAATTTATCACACCTGCGTCAGAAGGAGAGGCTCTTCTATTACATTTGTCATCATCATCATCTCAGCCTGTATTCGTCCACTGCTGAACATAGGCCTCCCCTCTATAGTGCCACACGTCTCGATCCTGTACCACCTGCATCTATCGACTCCCTATAATCCTATTGAGGTCGTCACTCCATCTAGTGGAGGGTCGACCCACACTGCGAGTACCAGTAGGGGACACCGTTCGAGAACCTTTCTTCCCCAGCAGTTGTCGGGCCTCTGCCACTTCAGCATGCTTATTCTGTAAGCTATGTCGCTCGTTGTTATATTACTTGTTGAGGAAAAGACTGTACAAAAAGGGTTACAAATTTATTAGGGCTATTTACATATCTGTTTGTCTTGGTCTGCATTTTATGCACACTCCAGTGAACCAAACAGTGATATTCCGGTTAGACGAAGATAACGCGAGTTCTTAAAGACCCTTATTAGCCGAACTTTAAGTCACTTTTATTTTTTTGTATAAGTAGTTTACTGTTTAAATTGCCCTAATAAATTTCTAACCCTTTTTGTACACTCTTTTCCTCAACAAGTAATATAGTTCTACTGCGGATATCCTCATTTCTGATTCTATCACGCAGAGAAACCCCGAGCATTGCGCTTTCAATAGCACGCTGAGCGATCTTGAGCTTCCCTAGTGAGCCCGCAGTGAAGGGCAGTGTGGCCTCGGCGTAAGAATAGACCACCCCATCTCTCTCTGTGTGTAATTTCATTATTACTGTATAAATTTAAAAGCATGTGAATTCGAATATATATTCGGATGTTATTCAAATGTCATAATACAAACACGAATCAAATGCTGGCATTCAAACACGAATGTTACAAAAAATTCCGACTCGGATGGCTGCCGCTTTCCAGCTTTTCCCGCTCCTGTTGGTTTGGTTTTCACAGTGTGATATATGTACTGTTTATTCCGTGATAGAAGTATAATGCTGGTATGTTGTTCCCATCCTATCAACACCGTCAATTACTCGCCGTTCAAGAATGCTAACGCTGTTCCAAATACTTTACTACGCACGCCAGACTACCGCCGAATGAAAGTTCCGACATCGGCTTATAATTATAGACAAAACAGCCTACTTGTGTGTACGGCTGCCTCTATCTAATAACACGCTACGAAACATTTTGAATAAATTTCACCTATTGACACGAATCTGAGGTTTATGAATTGTTTATAACCCTTTAGCTTGTTAGAAAACGGAAAATTTCCATTTAAAGTTTAAGAAGCATGTTCCGATCACGAGTTTGTGTACAAACCTGTTTCATTATTTCGTAAAGCTGAAGTCACACTGACTACGGCGGCAATGGTGTGTTATAGAGAGATACAGATGTAGGTACCTAACTAACTATTAAGAGCGACCGCGGGGTGCACAGTTGGAGGACTTTTGCCCTAAGGAGGCTTCGGCCGCTGCAAAGCAGTCCAAAGCTCTCGAAAGTTTGTTTGGAGGATCTAATTGGACACTTCGCGGCCTACGTACTTGGTATCGGAAGAGAGGAGGCGAGGGCGGATCCTAGCGAATAAAGGGTATATAATAGCGCGTTATTTGAGAAGCAGCATGACCGCCCAAGTACTACGAGTACCTTCGAAAAATGAAGGTTCTATGTAAATATTTTCATAAATTATTTAATTTAAATACAGCGCTATCTAGTCTCAAGCAAAGCTATTTGACATGTGTATTACACTAGCCAAAAACATATAAGTACTTTTATTTGTGTATTTTTTGACAAAGGTTGATGAAAATGTAGTGAAAACTATAACTTTGAACTAATAACTTCTTAATAAAGAGGAAACCGAAGTCACAGAAGTCGACGCGAGTAAACTTTAAAGCAACGATGAATTCGATTTAATTTTTTAGGGTTCCGTACCTCAAAAGGGAAAACGGAACCCTTATAGGATCACTTTGTTGTCCGTCTGTTAAGACCCTTTTTCTCAGGGACGGGTGGAACTATCAAGCTGAAATGAATATTAAATACTCGGGTCTGCAATCACTTCGAGAAAAAAATTAAACTTCTAAGTCAACCGCAATCAAAAGATACGGCTGTTTATGCCTTGTTTACGCGCATATTTTGACACTCGCAAGGGAATCAAATATAGCCTATAGCGTACTTTCCGTTGTCCTAGAATCATGAAATTTGGTAAAAAGCACAAGTAAATGTGTCATGTAGCACAAGTAAAGGAAAAAATCCGCAAACCGTAAATTTGTAGTAACATCACAAAAAATTTTTTTGCGAAAATATTTTTTTACCGAACCCTCGGTGCGAGAGTCCGACTCGCTCTTGACGGCTTTTCTTTTTTAATATACTCTTACTAACATCCTATGGTATGGTATGGCAGCATGTAGAAGTGTTCCAAATCTCTTTTAATAGAAAAGGGACCAGTATATTTATAATACTGTATAGCGGAGCACCCCAATAGTGATGACGGTATATTTTTTTTTGGATATTCAAAAACTTTTATAACGTTTCGTTTCAGAAAACTTCATAAATATCCTTTACAGACAAAGGAGCATAGCCCTTCGTGACATTAAGTAGCATATAAAACCGGAGCTGTCCCGTTTGTTACCATGGAATGATCGGGATAGCTGGGAAGAACTCGAGGGCCATAAATTGAATTGCGACTGTGTCGGTAGCTAAGCTGCGATCATACTGACGCAACCTGATAGCAACGTAAGCATTATAATAATGATAGAAAGATTAATGTATCAACTGTATATACATATTATAAAGATAAACATCACTTATACAAAGAAAAACAGTAATGAATAATACAAATAGTAATAAATAATAATCGAGTAACCGGAATTAAGCCCACAGCGTGGGGTTTGTGAACGCTTAGTTGATAAGGCTTAGATGAGTACAAAATTCAAATTATAACTTTTAATACAGTTTTTGCGCAGAGAATATCTTTTATAAATTAACACCATTACAATACAATTAATTATTAAAATTGATTTTGGGAACAAAATTTTTTTTTTGCTATATAAACAAAACAATACAGACTGTTTTTAAGATTTTTAAATATAAATATTTTAATTCCCGTATTCTCGGCGTCCGATCTGTATTAGACTTGCGGAATCTGCACTTTTGGTTTTGCCAATGACTATTATCTAGACCATTTCTACTCGTTTTTCACGATTGTTTCCATACAATACGAACTAAATACATGGTATCGCGGGAATTATCTGTATTTGTGATTTAATGTTTTATGTTCAATGTTTCAAAATTATGGATTGTTTTAATCTTAATATTGCATTAAAATTAAATTATCGGTTATGACGTGTAAATCATGAATGCAGTAAACTTGTAGATATAATTAATGCCTCAATGCCAAATGTGTAATTTGAATAATTCCAATTCTCGTGCTTGTTTGTTCGCTACTTTACGCATTAGTCCTTCCTTGAGGCAGGTCAGGGCGACATTCCACGCCGTAGATTAGTCTCTACACAGACGGGCCGTTAGGTACCATAACCAGATATTAATTAATTGAAAATTTCCAGAGGTGCCTCGTTAAGTAATTTTGATGGCGAGGTTCGAATGGTTCCATATTTTATTTTGATCGTTGTTTGGACAAATCTTTGGAGATAAAAATAAATTGGTAATTAAGCACCACCAGTTGTACATATTAAGTGTCTTTTTATAGTAACCGAATTAACTTAACCGCTACTTATAGATTTGGTTAAATCGTGAATTTCATTTAAATACGAAATAATTCTTGGTAAGCAATTATAGAAAGGAAAATAAGTTCGGTGCCCGAAAAAGTCTTTGCTATTGATTTCAGTCTATAGGCTACGATAACTATTTATCAACCAAAAACCTACATATATTCGTTTGACGTCAAGTCCTTTGCGGGGTAGGCAGAGGAAACCGAGCACC
This sequence comes from Pyralis farinalis, assembly GCA_947507595.1. Lineage (NCBI taxonomy): Eukaryota > Metazoa > Arthropoda > Insecta > Lepidoptera > Pyralidae > Pyralis > Pyralis farinalis. Next base: position 6,845,386 of record OX382258.1, on the reverse strand, counting down.
ACATTACTCGGTGGTTACGTACATCTTTCGTTTTTTTAACATTCATTGCTCTTTTCCTGCACGCTTGCCGAATCCGAGGGCTCCTGACACCACCTTCTGATGAAACACGATCAATTTGGTTGTGATAATTGATCCTTTTCCTTCATTGTCTCTTACATCGTTTCAATTTCGCATAGTTTTACTGATTCGTCATTCTTCCATCCTGCGTTATTTCTAAATGTCCGACCAGCGGAACATGCGTCTTCTCACCGACACTTCTTTCAGACCAAGTAAAAACGGTTAAAAAAAATGGGAAGTCACTACTTACCTGTGTAGTACTTACCTATTGGCCAACCTACCTCCGACATCAATTAAGAAAATAATTGGACAATTATTATTACATACAAAATAGGATGTACATAAGCAAACTCGTCCATTTCTAGCCTATGGATTGACAGCTTCCTTGTAACTTCACTGATTCCCAGGAACACCTCAATCCTGCGACGAATTGTCGATTGATAAGGTGAACGTATACTTCACCAGTCAAGCTATCTCTGTACTCTGCGCCTCCCGTTTTAATCTTACGTGTTTACACTCCAACTATTACCCAGAACGAGAGCATAAATCTTAAAATGCACATACGTAAGCTTATTTGCTACTGGCATATTATTTACTGGCTGCTGTCAAGAGAGATATGGACGCATCATTGTCAGAGTTCACGCTGCACTGTCAGTGATTAATTCATCTCCTTCTCTCGTCTTAGTACTTCACCATGACTCCAGTACAAGAATAATCTTCTCATGAATGATTTTTGAAAGGAAGAAGCCTTATCCAACTCTTTTAATAACAATATATACAAAAATGTCCCCTACTGTGAGAGATTTATTTAATAGTTCTAGTCAAATACATATAAAATCCCTTGCGGGGTAGGCAGAGAGAACCAAGCGCCACTTGACTCGATACTTACACCCCTCACTCGTATCGGTAACATTCATGTCTCTTCTCATGCACGCTCGCCGGTTTTTGAGGCTCCTGACAAACATTCAATTTGGTCATGGTAGGTAAGTCTCGGCATTTCTCGGCTCCTACATCCTTCTAATTTCACGTTGAATATCTGTGGTTACGTTACGGTACGTTTTTGGTTATTTCTTTCTACATGTCCGAACCAACGGAGCATGCCCCTTCTTATTTAAACACCGACACTCTCTTTCAGACCAATTTTAATAGCGGTTCCTTATTAATTTAATGGATTATTAATTCTTGGAATTAAAAATATACGCCACACCTGATGATGTAAAGCAGTTACCGTAGCTTATGAACGCTTGCAATTTGAGAAATATCAATGTTAACACAACAACCTCTGCTATTAACACTGCAACTTCTTAGGTGCTTACTGGTGACCTTTTTCACACACAGGAACATAACAACCCTCCAGATTAGTTGACTGCGGTGTTCTGTAAGGTGAAGCTACTTCCCCAGACAGGCTGATTTGATGCGCACCTCCTCTTAAAAACACCCAGAAGACAAACAAATGTTCATGCACACAAATGACTGTCCTGTGTGGGAATCGAACCCACGAGCGTTGGTATCAAAGTAGCGATACTATCCACTGCGCCACCCAGCTCGTTAAAATCTTTTAATTTTAAATTAGATCACCTAAAAACGGAACCATTGGCAGCAACAATTTCGTTTTTGAGTAACACATCCGAGGTTTTAGAAACCGGCCATCCTTTATTGTTTCGGGCATTGTGTACACGTAATTATGTCCGTCGGTGCGTCCGCGGGGAAATCGCACTAATGCGCGCACTTGTGCGGAACGGCCGCGATCTCCATTTTCACCACTGAACCCCGTTTCCGCCGGTCGGATTAACTGCCCATCCTGCAGGAGCTAACATTTCAAAATGTAACCACTTACCAGTACTACAAGTTTCATTCTTGACACTGGTTGGCTGTTCGAGTAAATTTAGAGTTATATTTGCACGTATCAAAACGTTTTTTGTACATAAAAAAAAATTCTTTAAATTTTTTCTTTTACATAGCGTACATTTGTGAGTGTGATATGTTTTTTTTATTGTTACAATAGTGTAGTGAATATTGTGATGGGATATTGAGGGCAATGTTTGAAAATAGTATTGTTTATTGCTGTGAGCCGATGGATATAATGTGAGTGTTGCAACTTTTACCATACCTAGTATAAGTTTTAGGAGCTACCTAATTTTTAGGGTTCCATACCTCCAAAGGGAAAACGCTACGCCTATAGGATTACTTTGTTATCCGTCTGTTAAGACCCTTTTTTTTCAAGGACGAGTGGATCTATCAAGCTGAAATTAATATCAAATACTCAGGTCTGCAATCCCTACGAGCAGTAAAAATCTAACTTCTAAGTCAACGCAAAAGATACAGCCGGTAAATGCTCCGTTTATGCCGCATATGCTGACACTCGCAAGGGAATCAAAACCTTTCCGTTGACCTACAATGATGAAATTTGGTAAGAAACAATGTCATGTAGCACAACTAAAGGCAAAATCGAAAACTGTAATTTTGTAGTTACATCACAAAAAGAAATATATTTTTTGTGAAACCCTCGGTGCGCGAATTGGACTCGCACTTGGCGGCTTTTTAGATCTAGTAGTTACGCTCAACGTTTAGTTTAAACAACGCACATTAAAATGTATTAGTGTTCGACCCAATGGTCGAAATACGACCACAATAATCATTAAAAAATTGAGAGAAAAATATACATGAATCTGTTATAATATTATCCACCGTTTCCATTTTTTTTCAATACTACGCACGTCAATAAAAGTAAAAAAAGAGTTAAAACTAAAAAAAGAAAATTAGTTGAAGAGAAGAAAAGGATATTTATGTGTTTTATCTTTACCTATTTATATATAGACTAGCGACCCGCCCGATTTTACACGACGCGCAGAGAAGAGCGCTTAGAAAAAAAAAAGTAAGTTTGTATGTTTATTTTATGACATGTCTCATATTTCCATGTTTGCAACAAATCAAATTGAGAAATTTAAAAAGGTTTTCAATACATAGGTGTGGTCACCGACAACAAAATCATTTTCAATTAACTTTCGTTTATTTATCAGACTATCAATATGCAATGCGGATTTTCACCGTTATGGAAAGTTGAACCGATGAACTGATCGTCACATTTTTTTATTGAAGTTTTTCATACAAAAATGCCATACATATTTACAATTATTCCGATGAATTTTCCAAAAGAATTCTTTATACAAACCTTGTCCTGACAGTTACGAATACAAGAAAAAAGAATGCCTAATCAGTCAGCCGTTCAAATGATCTTTCATACATGCAGCAATTATTTTTTATTTATAGAGATCTATTCATACAATATGTTCCCTGCGCTAAATTATGGTAAAGGACAATAATAACGTTTAATAACTGCCACAGAAATAGTGTTATTATAAACGCTTGCGGTTCCATGGCGTACCGCAGGGCTCGCTCCGATGACCAGGGTTTCAACCTATAGATATAGTAACCATAACGCACAGTCCATGAACGTAAACTGAAAAAAAATGTGTGTTGCCTTTGTTAGTTAACAAAGGTAGGTGGCAAAGGCAGTTGGAAACTCTTTTTAGTCTACATAGACTACCGTAGCAGCTCATGTCAAGCAGGCAGTGTGTTTATTTACCCCTCGACGTAGTAAAAATAATAATTTTGTTTGGAAATAACTAAGTTTACACATCAAAAACATAATTTTGCTTTTAATTATAAACACCGGCTGGCTAAATACAACCTAGGCTTCCACCTAACAAGGCGTGTTTAAGATAATAACTTGTTTAATCCCCGCAATCTCATTACAACCTGTATTTAAAAGCACATATATCCATATCTTGTACACGTTCTGTAATTAAAGAAAAGTTCTGTAGTAGTCTAGGCAGGATGACGGAATGCTTATTTGGTAGAGTGATGATTGTAGAAAAAAAAAACTGAGATCTTTGCACAGCGGTGCTAATTTGCTAGATAAAATAAAAGTCAAGAAGCTATCTATACTGATAATCCTGTCTGCAACTGCTACGACGCAGGAAAGACTTCGCCTGTACTAACTATCCTACTATCGACAACTACTGTAAAATACTGACTGGTTCTTTTGTTAATATCAAAATATTCGGTTCGTCTAGCACATTTCAATTAAAATTTTCATTAACCTTCATATTAATGGGGGATATTAGGCTATTACATAAACATAAAAGAAAAATACTTCTTTTTGATTACGTTAAGGGGGGAAATTATGTACTTATGTTTAATACATCACTACGTGGATAATATATTACATAAAGATGAAAGGAAATTTTGATCATTTCAACAAAGTAATGCTCCCGCATAATGTTTATTCCTCATATTAGGTACCTACAGGCTCCTATTTTCCAGATTGAAGACATATCATAATTTGACGAAATTTAATTTTTTAAGTACCATCTGTTTACTTTTTATTTTTTTCTGACTGCAATGTTAGAGGAGGCTGTCATGCAAAAAAACATTAAAAATTTTTCAAGGTTCTGATTTTGTTTTTGTTTTTCGTCCATGAAAAGGAAGACCTACAAAAGAAGGACTATCCGACACCCGGGTGAGCGTTAGTCATTCCGTGAGGGGCACCCTCCGGGACCCGATGGGAGAGAGGGAACTCCCTCAGTTCGAGAACATTAGAACGCAGGCTTCGTGTCAAGGTTCTGATATATTTAAACGGAGTTGTGGAAGGAAAAATCAAAAGTTCTTTTTCTTAAAGCAAATGTGGAAAATCTGGAAATTTTAACGGAATCAAAATCGTGTGTGAACCGTGCCATAACTAGCGGTAATCCTAACTTACATCGGTTTGAGTCAATTATGACTCCAATAATATTACTGTATCTCTACAAGTTCATTTCGGATAGTCAGAATATATTCCTCATCTGTTAAATTAATTCGTATAGGTACTATTTTACCAAATTGTAGTTGGATGAGAAAGGCATGTCACGAGGAGGTTGTGTACATTACACTATACCATTCATATCTGTTGTGTACGAAATTCTATAAAAAAATATTTCCTTGTCCTATGCCAACCTCTAAAAACGATGACATTAATGATAAAGTAGTTGATGTTTTTATTTTGATGTTCACAATGACGTCATGCCAACTGCGCCGGCGCGCATCATTCACCGTCTAATTATAGTATAGTCACTAAATTTGACGAGCCCGCTGTCGAAGTGGTTATCAATCCTACTAGGATAATCCTAGTAGGATTGGTAGCCCGCTGTCGAAGTGGTTCCCAATCCTACTAGGATAATCCTAGTAGGATTGGTAACCACTTCGACAGCGGGCTCGTCAAATTTAGTGACTTTACTATAATTAGACGGTGAATGATGCGCGCCAAGGCAACGAAGGTTTATGAACATGTCTGTTGGTCTTGGTCTGGGTGTATTACGAGAGGCTTACCATCAAGAAAGTATTTAGTTACACGTCTTATTTTATACGAATATGGTAACGTGCGAGTGATGACTACCGTTGAAAGTCCATAGCGTGAGGCCAGCAAGGTTGTATGTTTGTTTGAAGAGATATAAAACGAGAAACGTAAACAAAGAGCTCTGAATTTTACAAATTTCGTAAGTACATCTTCTTAGCGTCCCGTGTCCTAGTCCACAAGGACTGGCGGGAGCCGCTAACTAAGCCTAAGGATTTGGCGAAGATATAGATCTACACAACCCAGAGGGAAATCAGACCTTTCTTAAGTAAGGTCATCCCTCTTTGGAAATATAATTTCTTGAAAATGCGCTTTACCTCGCAATGTTTTTCTTCGCCGTCGGGCAAGTTATAATTATAAATAATGTATAAATGCTAAAATATTTAGTGTTACATGACAGGATTCAAACCGCGGACCATTTAGCCAATAGACTGGTTCTTTATCCACTGGGCTATCACCGCTCTTGGAACGTTTCATAAGTAACGTCGAGGGTTATTTACTACGCTTTTAACTTGATCTCTGAAAATGTGTACAAAATTGAAATAAATGCCTTTTGTGTGTATATTCGCTGCACAGACTCCAAATTAGACGTCAGACGCGATCGGGGTAGTAATATCTCACAGACAGGCACACGCCAGCCTTACTGTCCGTAATCACTGCAAAAAGGGGGCAGGGAAATGTATTTTTTTTTAACCAACTTTGAAAAAGACGAACTCATTATATACGGCACGCCGGATATGTATTTCTGCCAACATCACAATACTCACAAAGATTGAATCGCCAATTCATTATACGTCAGGAGGCATACAAGCATACGGCCCACCTGATGTAAAGTGGTTAGTGTAGCATATGGACGCTTACGATACAGGAAGTATTGCTCGCGCGTATCCATCTCTGCAGCTAGCTAACACAGCAGCTACCCCACTCCCTCGTAGGTACACAACAATGCTCCAGCGAGTTGTTATTTGGCTCCGGGTTTCTGTAACGTGGAGGTACTTCCCCAGTTTGGGCAGCTTTAAAGCACTCAGATCAAGACAGCCATGTTCATATATAAGAGAGGTAGGGTGCATCAAAGCAACCCGTCTGGGGATGTACCTCCACATCACAGAAAACCCCAGCCAAATAACAGCTCCCTGGACGGTTCTTGTGTTCCTGCGTGTAGGTGAGGTCACCAGTGGACTCCCGAGGAGTTGCCGTGTAAGCAGCAGGGGAGGCATCGCGCGATTTATACTTAGCGCAAGCGTTGATAGGCTGCGGTACACGCTTTACATCGGGTGGGCCGTGCGCTTGTATGTCTCCCGACGTAGTATAAAAAAAATGTACAGAAATGTGGGAATCGAACTCGAGCCATGATGTTAAAGTACCATTCCTAACTACTCCGAGCTTACAAACACATCTCGTAACCGTATCACTATATGAATGAAATCGATTTGTATCTATTCTCATTTCCTGCGAGTGCGTTTCAATTTTAAACATCCGTCTCTATCACTCGCTCATCATTCCTTGTTAGTGGGAAAATGACGGTGATAGTCATTTGCCAGCGTCGGCAATATCGTAGAGCAGTTTTGTCGCGTGAGAATATTTTTTTATAGCATTAACACGCGTCTTCAACGTGGATGTGAGGCACAGCTGTGCTCCGAGTAGCACATGGTGACCAGAAATACAGTGCTTTGATCGTGGATAGATGAAGTATTATTTTTATTGTAGATAATTATATAAGGCGAGCTTTGGTGTAATAAATTTATTACGTCAAAGCTCGCCTTGCTATCGTTCAGGGTGTATTAACGCCAACATTGATGTACGGCAGTGGAACATGGGTATGGCAGAAGAAGCATGATAGTAGGGTGAGGTAGGCCGTAGAAATGAAAACGCTGAGGAGTATGTTAATGTATAGTTATCGTTCAATCAAGTTTTACTCAAACGTTTTTTTAATACTACATCGGGAGGCATACAAACCTATTGCACACCTAATGTAAAGCGGTTACCGTAGCTTATGAATGCAACCCATTAAGTATCACAAACGTATGTGTGGAGTTAGAATAATTGATAGAGTAAAATATAGCACGATACGAGAACTACGTGGAATGAAAGATTATGTAGTGGCAAAAATTGATAAGGGTATGCTGAGATGGTTTGGTCACTTAGAAAGAATGAATGACAAAAGAGTTACGAAAGAAATGTATCACGCAAGAGTGAATGGAGGTATAAGTATGTATGTAGATCAAATTGGTGATGTGTTGAAAAAGGCTCAAATTGAAAGTACCCAAAACCGAAGAGCACTCATGAAGAGGTAGATGAGTGTGGAAGAAACGAGAGCGGTATGTTTGGATCGGTGCACCCGTTACATAGTATCTGCCTGCCTTAATGGGAGTCAGGCGTGATGATATGTATGTATGTATAATTTATTATGCCCATGGGCTTATAAAAAGATCCCACGGATGTTGTACGGCGGAAAAGTGGTAACATTTTTACTGATAGCTAATGTATTACGAGTACAATAGATGTTACTATTGGTTTTTGATTTTTGTATATATTTTTTATTTTATGATTTTGGTATGCATAATTATAGCAATACAATTTGTTAAAATGTAAATGTAGTGTCTTTTACTTGTCAAAATTTCTACTGTTAACTTTGAAGCTACTTGAGTAGTTTGTAAATTCGTTCTTCAATGCTTTCTTGCCGCCAACAGCTGTTGCTTTTCTATCTTGGTCCTCTAGCTTTAGGAGCCTGGCTTTAGGAGGCATCTTCTCATGTCCCCGATTCATGACTTTTTGTTCCAATTTTTTATACCACCAAGGTGGCAAACAAGCATACGGCCTGTTTGATGGTAAACAATCACCGTAGCCTATGGATATTTGCTAAACCAGGGGTGTTACTCATGCGTTGTCGACCCTAAAATCCAATAAATTTCTGAACCAAATACCAGACCATGCGGCCTTATTCTATTAGCTTTTTTATAAGAAAATATATATATGTTTTATAAACAAAATGGTGATTCCACGTCAACCCTTACTCATCCCACTGCAGGGATACGGCCTGCAACCGAAGGGGTTTTGAGCGTACTCCGCCACGCTGCTTAAATGCGGATTGGCGGAGGCTAGTGTTTTCAAGCCGCCCGAGGGCCACTGACTTAACGACTGTCATCTATCGGCAACAGCCGGGACCGACGCTGCTTAACGTGCCATCCGAAACACGGAGCAACTCAAGATAGATAAACCCATCCCCTGACAGTCTGCGGTCGACGTTGCTTAACCTGCGTGTTCGGTTAGAACGGCACGCTTAACGACGCCATCCGAGCTGTCCAATGTGGTATATATGTCATTTTAATTACGGTCTCTGTGACACAAAAGACAATGATTAAACATTTATAAACAGTCTTGTATTAAGTGTAATTGCACCTTATAATTAGATTAAATACTGGACTTAAATATACTGTAATTGCCGGTACGTTTAATGCGTCCTTGATGAAGATTTAAAACTATACATATATTAATATAAGGCGTCTTATTCACGAGATTCGTTATATTATTTTGACGAGCTCGGTGGCGCAGTGGTGAATGACGCGACTTTGACGCCAACGCTCGCGGGTTCGGTTCCCACGCAGGGGGAAAATTTGTGTGCAAAAAAAAATTGTTTTAAGAAGAGAGAGGGCGCATGGAAATACCTCCATTTCACAGAAAACTGTTGCCAAATAACAACTCCCTACATGGTTGTTGGGTTTCTGCGTGTGAGTGAGGTCACCAGTAAGCTTTTAAGGTGTTGGTGTGTTTGCGGCTGAGGTGGTATCGCGCGAGTGATATTTAACGTATTACAACGTTCGAAGGCTACGGTAACCGCATTACATCAAGTAGGCCGTATGCTTGTTTGCCTCCCGACGTCGACGTTTATTGGGTTCAGTTGATTATAGTTGATTATTTTTCCCGAAAGAAAAATAATCAACTATATTCAACTGAACCCAATAAACGTATCGTGGGTTCAGTTGACCTAATGCATATTTTGAATTGGACAACCGAACTCGGTAATATCCAGGTATTCCTAATTCTCACAATCCTACTAGTTAGCGTTCAAATGTAATTAACTACAATCATGAAGGAAAGAATCTCTGGAGACCGGATGAGACAGATTTTACTTAGTAACTCCATTCGCCACTACGGATCGAGGGGTAAAGTAGAAAGCGCAGTTCTTATTGGCTTATTTGCGGATCAGTGTCGCGTCGCTCGTCGGCTTATTGGATAAAATATTCACGCATTGGTCAGTAGTGTCGACTCGCTGAGTTATTTTGGCGCTAAGACACAACGCGTTTGTGACCCCACTGTCAGGAACTTCTGTCCTTATTTATATATCTATCTATAACTTCACGCCAAATCCCTTACGGGGTAGGCAGAGACAACCGAGCGCCACGTGACTCGATCCTTACATACCTCACTCGCTTCTTTAACATTCATTGCTCTTTTCATGCACGCTCGCCGGTTTCTAGGGCTCCTGACATCACCTTCTGATAGAACACGATCAATTTCATCATTATTTATATATATTTATATAAAATATGCTTTAGACCACACGGCTGAAGTAAACCTTCTTTAGCTCCATAGTGTGATACAGACAATAGGCCTGCCCTGTGTCTTACATATACGAAACTTAACTCGCTATGAGAGAAACAAAATGTGTGCTCGCACCTCTCTCTCTTGCCCCTACAGTAATATACGAAACGTCTCTCTCTCTCTCTTTCTATCTTCACTGACTTATCTCCCTCTCAACTTCCGTTCGCCTCGCCCGATCACACTTTTCGTAACGCTCTCGTCACGCATTCACCAGCTTACTCCCCAAGTCAAACGTGCGTAAAGAAGTTTCACTTAAAAAAACAAAACCGTCTAGAAAATGATGATGACATATTTACATTTTTTGTAGGCGTCATGTCCTTATATAAATACGTTTTCGATACGCAATAACTAGGAAACGCTCAAAACGCCTCTTTGGACAAACCACTACTACGCGGAAGGAATATTTACAGCCAATGCCATTTAACACAAAACACAATACCCAACAAGAAACGTGTTGTTCGCTCCAAAAATATCCTAAACTATTTTCCCACTTCGTATATTTCCGGAAACGGAAGCCGTGTTCATGACCGCTCTCGCCATCAAGTTGGCACCACTGATGTAACTATCGATAATGAAAATAATGATACTATTTTTCCCGTATCGTGCTATCTTATCAGTTTCTTACTTATGAACCGTAGGGAAGTAAAAATAGCTTGATTTTATACAGGGTGGACCAAACGACGAGACACTCAGGTTTTTTTTACATACGAAACAATCGTACCGCCTGCCTTATAGTAAGCATGCAATTTGATCTAACCTGCTTTGTGTGCTTCCGCCACCAATTAGTTCATGCGGCCTAGCGCCGGCCGGCACCCACTCACTTCTGTTAGTGCGTGCTACATGCCGACGTTGCCATGGCTGCTCCGGCTCCGGTCCGCATGCCCCCACCACCACCGTCGCTGCCACTACTGGCCTGGTCGTCGCTGCGACACGTGTTTTGCCTCGCCACGAGGCATCATCAGGCGTTGTAGACGTTAATCGTAAGTAGTACGATATTCTTACGATTACCGTCTTACGACGACCGCAGCAGCCGAGGCAGAGACTACCGGAGCAGCCATGGCAGCGTCGGCATGTAGCACGCACTAACAGTAGTGGGTGGGTGCCGGCCGGCGCTAGGCCGCATGAACTAATTGGTGGCGGAAGCACACAAAGCAGGTTAGATCAAATTGCGTGTAAATTTGACTTTCGCAAAATAACGCCTGAATCTATTAACTATTTATAGTAAGCAATTGTCTATGGATGCTTCCAACATCAGGCATCGTGCATGACGCTGTCGTAAAGAAACTTCTTAATTCCTCTTTTAGTAATCGCTCAATTAAGTTTTACTCAAACGTTTTTTTAATACTACGTCGGGAGGCATACGAGCATATGGCCCACCTGATGTAAAGCGGTTACCGTAGCATGTGAATGCAACACATTAAGTATCACAAACGCGATGCCATCTCTGCTGCTAATACAGCAACTTCTTGTGAGCTTACTGGTGACCTCACGCGCAGGAACGATTGGTCGATTTAAAAAATAAAGAGGTTCTAATTTTGACTGTTTTTATTAACGTCCCACAAAGGGGAAGTTACAACTCGTTTAGCTAGTTTTCAGGGGTTTTTTTATATTTTACGTATGGTATTATGATTCAAGGCACTCATACCCTGGCGAATTTAATAAGTTACAGTTCAACGGCCGACTTATAAGAACTACATAATTTATGGTCGGTCAATGTTAACGCCCTGTAAATTCGGTAGGTACAATCTTATCTACGAGCCGTCATATATCACAATCTTTAATAAACACAGTTAAATTTTTTTTTCCTTATCATTGACTTTACCGATAGCAACTGTAAAATAAGGGGATACATTATCAAAGGCCAAACCATCATAGAGTTTTTTATTTATTTTCCCCATGCTGTATAACAAACCACAATAATATAATGTTTTTGTTGTATGTAATATGTGCCTAGCTTCGCTAACGTTTTTGTATATTTTTTTTTAATGAAATGCGTTTTTAGGATTCCATACCCAAAGGGTAAAACGGACCTTATTACTGAGACTCCGTTGTCCGTCCGTCCGTCCATCACCAGGCTGTATCTCGTGAACCGTGATAGTTAGACAGTTGAAATTTTCACAGATGATGTATTTCTGTTGCCACTATAACAACAAATACTAATAATACGACTCGCACTTGGCCGGTTTTTTATTTCAGCTGTCGTAATAATCTTATCTAAATAAAAAATTTAATCCATATATCTCGCTTAAAGTAATATAACTTCACATCAAGTCCCTTTTTATTGGGCTAAAATGAACTGAGTGTCACTAGGTCTTTACACACTTTTTTTATACAATGTCCGGAGGCATACAAGCGGCCCACCTGATGTAAAGCGGTTACCGTAGCCTATTAATGCTTGCAACCAGTTTATTATCACTCGCTTGATGTCACCACTGGTAACCTCACACGAGCACAACAACTCTCCAGGGACTTGTTATTTGTCTGCGGTATTTTGTGTGAAATGGAAGTAGTACTTACCTCTCTTGATTACTCGATTCATTAATAGGTCTTTTCACGCTCGTCGGTCTTGCGACACCACCTTCACACGACACGAGCAATTTTGTCGCGACAGTTGTGTCTTGACCATTATATACTCGTATATAGTTAACTCACCTGTATGCAACGTTATCATGGAATGTTTTCCGTCTGTCCGTGCACACCTCACAATTAGGTAATACAATAGTCTTCGTACAAAACATCCGATACGTTAACTGTATGAATCAGCCGCATATACATTACAAGGCCATACAGTTTGCATACACGTATCGGCTCTACATGCCGTCGGCGCATCACAAATAATCCTCTAAATCTATACCCATAGAGTCTGTAACCTTTTTTGTGGGTGTTACGTGCTTGTTTTGTATTTTTGTTTTAATGGTTTAGACATGGGTGATACCATTCAGTGTCTAGAGTTTCGTAAGATCGCGTTCGTTCTGCTGTCGTGTGATTGGAAATTAATAATTTTCAGTAAAGCATATAATTAGTGTGTTCAGTGAATACATTTTGTGGTTCAGTGTGTATATTTTGTGTAAATATTATGCGTTTTGTACGATTACATATATGCGAAATGTGTTTGATCAGGCAGGAAAAGCAGTTTTTATTGACGGTACCATGCATAAACGAATATATAACTATAACAATAGTAGATCTATAACGGTAGGAGATAGCTCGGTAGATAAAGAACCAACTGGTTTGAATTCTAATATGGGCATATGTACCATTTAATTCGGATTTATTTACATCCATCTATAACTTCACGCCATATCGCTTGCTGGGTAGGCAGAGAGAACTGAGCGCACGTGACTCACTCACATTAATTATGCACGCTCGCCGGTTTATAAGGCTCCTGACAGCTTTCAAAAGGAATTGAAGGCACACCGCTGATGTGCGGAGACGAGTGAGTGCTGGGAATAGTGTGAATGGAGCGTTGGGATACTTTCTTGGCAGTAAAAGCTTGAGTCAGAAGGCACAACTATACACAATGCAGTGCTGGTCCCAACGCGTACTTATGAAAGCGAGAGCTCGGTATGGCAGAGAGAACATGAAATTAGGATAAACGCGGTCGATAGACAACGGAAAAATAGATGTAGGAGCCGAGAAAGACTAAGACTTGCCTACCAAGACCTAATTAATCGTGGTTTATCAGAAGGCGATGTCAAGAGCCTCAGAAACCGGTTAACGTGCAAGATAAGAACTATTAATGTAAAAGAAGGTAGTGAGGTGTATATGGAAGAACCATGTCATGTGGGGCCCGGTCCTCTCTGCCTACCCCGCAAGGGATTTAGCATGAATTTATAAATAGATTATTTTATCTAAATTTTGAAAACTTTTGAAACATTAAAATACAACGTCGGAAGGCATACAAGCATTCGGCCCACCTGATCTTACCTAATGTTAAAACCAAATCGCTATAAATAATTGAACATACTAAACAAGATTTGATCTCAAACGAAATGTCCGTAACTAATCGGTCAGCTTGGTAATGGCGAAATTGGTGTTCAGGATAATTGCGAAGGTCATTACCTAGACAATTGGCCTATTTTGATTGCTCACATATAGCCTTCTTTTTTAATAACATACAATTATTTCCTAAAGGTATGTTAAATTGTACTTCGTCTCGGAACATATTACGATATTTTTTTGATTGAAGCGAGTCTTGTATACCAATAGTAGAGTGATCAGCGGTGGTACCGCCTTCCCACCTGTTCGAGGTACGAACACAACCATGTTTCATGTAACTCGCTTTGTCGATATGACCAAATTCTACTGAAAGTAGAGTGACTACTGCAATGATAATAATGATGTTATTACTCTATCTCTATTGACTCTTCTATATTTATGGAGTCAGCTACCGAAATCTATAATAGTTAATTGACCTAAAAAAATAAATACACAATGTTAAACAGCTGCAGGCAGTGATAAAAAATAAGTTACCCTAGAACTGTATATTTATGGAGTCAACTATCTAATGCGATAGTCAGTTAACCTTAATGAATTAAATACGTAGCGCTAAACAGCTACAGACAGTGCTAAAACCGAAGTTGCCTTAGAACTCAATTTTTATAGTCTCAGCTTTCGAATACTCAATCAACCTTAAAAAATTAAATATGTGATGGTAAGCAGCCATATGCAGTGGTATTATAGGGATCGTGCCTTGGAAAAAAGAGGAAAAAAAGAAGACTGTCTATGGTTCCAGAAAAGTCATACGATCCCAAAGTATCCAGTACAAAGACCCCATAGATTTGCCGTTAACCATTGAGACGGCTTCGTGGCTGCATCCTACCTTCATATTGCTATGCATCTTAACTACGAATCCACAAAAAAGGTTTCTTTTGGCATCTTATTTACCTTCGGTTCTTACACACCACGCACGCTTCTTTAACATTTACAGCTCTCCTTGAGTTCGCTCGCCGGTTCCTAGACAACTACTGATAAAACACGACGAATTTCGTAGTGATACGTAAGTCTTGACCTTACACGGATCCTTCCACTAATAATAATGTTAATAAAATCTATATTAAAACATAAAGGGGTAGAGTTTATTTGTTTGTTTGACCGCGTTAATCTCTGGAACTACCAGTGTTGTTTTAAGAAGTTTTTGTATTTCATAGCCCAATTCTTGAGGAAGGGAGGAAGCCCAATACATGGCGACTCTTAGAGGCCGAGGAAAAAGAAAGAAAGTAGAAAAAGCGGTCCCTACGGGATACTGACTATATGCGCGGGCGTAGTTGCGGTCTGTAGCTAGTGTATATATAAACAATATTGAAACAAAAACTAGACATTCCCAACTATAATTACTTATAACAAAACCTCACACGACATTTTATTTAGTTTTCCGTATGATCCTTCGCACGATGAATAGAATCGCCTTGTTTGTTTACCATTCGTTATCATCGGCCGTGGGATGAATCTCCGCAAACTAGTCGCCCACATGTTTGACAACCAACAAAGCGGTGGTCATAAACTGATGTACATTGTAAATTCAGTGGAGTTTAAATCACCAGCTTATGATATTAACTGAGCAATGTATATGTAATCGTACGATGTTATCCTGCCAGTTTAGATTAGGTAACAGGCAGTGTTGGTGCTTAGTGGAATAGATCAGTTGATATACTAAATTCGTGTAGACATGACATCTAAGAGGTATAGGAGGAAATACAGACGGAGACGGTGCAGGGGGAAGTTTCATCACTTCCTGCATTATTTTGGGTATGGTGCTTTTTATGTATTTATTTGTTAGTAAAGTCCGCTGCTTTTTTCATTAAAATCTTTTTTTTTGTGGATTAAGTGCCTGACCATTATGTCTGCCTCTTATTTATGTTATTGGTAAGACTTTTATTCTGTCGATTAACAAGGAAGCTCTGGTAATAGATGTAAGGAGCAGTACAATTGTCTAATTATCTCTTCCTTACAGAAGACTACGTGCAAAAGTTCTTCTGTATAATTAAAAATAACACTTTCCTGGAGAGTTGTTATGCTCCTGCCAATGAGTTAGTGCGCCATGAAGCTCTTGAGGATTGGCGTTAATAGCGGGGCTGATAGCGCTCCAGAGACACTCCTTATGGTTGCAGGTATACAAGCTTAAACTTAACAAGGAGTTGTTGTGTAAGCAACAGAGGCGGCATCGCGCGACTGATAATTAATATATCGCAAGCGTTAATAGGCTACGGTACCCGCTTCACATCATGTGGCCCGTGTGCTTGTATATAAAAAAAAGCTGCGTACAATTTCGTAATAACTACTATAATTATGAATGTCGCTATACGCCACCAAGATTAAAAAATCTCTGCTTAATTGCTGTAGTGGTTTCAGAGTTTCATTTTAAAACCGACTGATCGGAATTGATTTCGAGACTAAGCCGTTTGTAGTTTATAGAAGAAGACGTCCGAAATTCCAGCCGATAATTTCGGATTGCCAGTTCGCCAATTCGAAACAGACCCCAGTTTGCAAGCATTTAGGACTTTGGGTTTCCCCGCGGTTTTCTTACACAGACGTCTGGTTTTTTACTGATGAAAAAAAACTAGTACGTATTATTTGATATTAGAAGACGCTAATATGGCGTGTGCGGTTTTTTTAAAGGCTAGAAGCCTAATGATGGGACTAATTTCTCATTTCTAAATAGCTGTTTTATCTTTTCCGAATAAATAAATAAGAGCTTACACAATATAGCAACTATAAGTCTCGTACTATACGTCGCAGTTTCGTGTGGCTTCTATGTATATACATACATAATTTTTGAACATTCATAACTGATTTTGATGTTTTTAGGGTTCCGTACCCAAAGGGTAAAACGGAACCCTATTATTGAGACTCCGCTGTCCGTCCGTCTGTCACTAGGCTGTATCTCATGAACCGTGATAGTTAGACAGTTGAAATTTTCACAGATGATGTATTTCTGTTGCCGCTATAACAACAAATACTAAAAAATAGAATAAAGTAAATATTTAAGGGGGCTCCCATACAACAAACACATCGATTTATTTGTTGTTAGTTACACATCGATTTATTTATTGCGTAGTAAATAACTGTCCATTTATCTATGACTTCACGCCAAATCCCTTGTGGGGGTAGTAGAGAGAACCGAGCGCCACATCCTCGGTCCTTACACGTGTAATATAGTGAGTGTATTTTATTAGATTGATGATAAGTGATGTACACGTTCGAGTGAACTAAATTGTGCTACTTCAAATGTTCGAGGGGGGACCTGGTGACCTGTGACACAGGTGTAAACATACTTCAGACAGCTCCTCGCACATTATTGGACCGTATGGGACAGGATCATGATAAATTGGTATGTACAATGACAAAGTGTATGGTCTATATTATTGTGAGGAGAAATAAAGAACATTTATTATTTATTACTAGCTGTGCCCGCGACTTCGTCCGCGTAGATTATTATTTATTTATATTAATAAAAATAAATAAGTTACTCCTTATTACATCACCTATCTGCTAGTGAAAGTCCCGTCAAAATCGGTCCAGCCGTTTCATAGATTAGCCGGAACAAACAGACAGACAGACAAAAATTGTAAAAATATTCATTTTGGTATATGTACCGTGTATACATCCATACCTATATATGCATTTAGTAAAAAGCGGTTACCTATTTCAATGTTACAAACAGACCAATTTTATTTATCTGTATAGATTACACAACTCACTCGTTTCTTTAACATTCATAGCTCTTTTTTTGCACGCTCGCCGGTTTCTAGGACTCCTGGTCCTGATATCACTTTCAGATATAACACGACCAATTTGGGTCACGCTAATTAAGTTTTGGTATTCCTCGGCTGCTACATCTAAATAACTGTGATTAAAAAAAAACCGAGTATCAAGCTAACAAATAATCCCTAAAGGACAACGATACAAGCTTACTAATTAACTAATCAGTGACGGCTGCATAGCCGAGTGTCGCATTTCCATTGAACTTGACATTTCCACCCACAAGCACGCCAGCAATGCGGCCGCGCAGACATTACCTGTGACATTCTGAGCCGCCCGTGCTCGGCCGGCCGTTCACAAACTTGTGATGTACCATTGAATGTATAATTAATAACTATATTAACATCTACGGGTCACTGTTGGAATTGAATCAGATAGATTTCGTTTTAAACTCTTGAAACTGCGAATTAAGCCGGATAGGATGTTTTCGGATTTACATACATTTTTGTATGTATGTATATCTTCACGAGTAGGCAGAGAGAAGTGAGCGCCATAAGACACGGTCCTTACACACTTCCACTCTCTTCTTTAATAAAAAGATAAAAAAAACCTACTGACCATTGGGAGGATATTTCATCCAATAAGCCGATAAGTGACGCGATGTTGTTTCGTGAATCAACCAATAAGAGCTGAGCGTTCTACTTCTCCCGGGTACGGAGCGATGAATTTATTTACTAAACAAAATTATATCTTTAGGTCTATTACTATATATATAGGTTATTTACTTCATGTTTGCAACGTTTACTGAACCTCGGAATTGTTTACCGACCGCTGTAGTAAAAAATTAACTTGTTAATTCCATACATTATAAACTTTTAATAATTAACTTAGACGTATTTTCGAGATGAGCCAGGCGACCAGAACGGATGATGATGCAATGATGATCGCGATGCACGTGAGGTGATTTATAATCACGTGTTAAACCATTGGCTACCTACGTATTTATATTAAATGCATAATTAAATATACTTCTATTATTGTTTATGAAGGTTAAGATAGGTAAGGTATGCGTGTGAAGTGACCATTACCTTTATTGTATACAAACATACGGCCTACCTACCTGGTGATTACCGTAGCCTATGTTATGAAGTATCTCGCTCGCTCGTTGCCTCCGCCGCAACAACTCCAGAGTTCACTATTAACCTCACTCACTCGAAGAATACGCAGTTCCTCCAGAGAGTTGTTATTTGACTACGGTTTTCTGTGAGTGTTCTGTGAATAACTCGGCTTTTTAGGGCTTAACGGAATCCTAAAAACGTATTACAAATGACATTTACATGTATCTAATTTTCAATTGTCTATTTTGAGTTTTTTGGCTGTTTTTTAAGAATTATGAAAAAATCTGCTGAACGCTGAAACTTTTGTTACGGCGGCTCGGAAGGAATCAAAACGATTAAACCCATCCACAGACAGGCTGCAGTCGATGCTGTTTTACTTGTGTGATCTATTAGATTCTCAAACATGTACGAGTACCTACCATTCAAACAATCATTTTTAAGTCTTACCAGTGCATGCCGAGGACATGTCTAGGGAGGTCCAGACAGTCTTTCACAGTGGGCGTTACCTTTTCTTAGTGTGTCGTTGGCTAATCGATCAACATATAATAAAATAGCAGATACACACGTATACTTAACCCCCTCTTTTTCACCTATGTGCCCTTCGAATTATCACTCCTTCACCTTAAAAGGCATAAATAAGATAGTCTCCATTGCACAGTAGAACGCCTTTTTCTTTCTTTTCCTCGGCTTTTAATGGATGTTGAATAGCCTATAGACGTTCCTCAAGAACAGGGCTATCAAATTTAAGGCTGGTAGGTCCAGAGACTAGCGCGTTCAAACAAATAAACGCTTCCGCTTTATATATATATATTTGCAATTGCTAAACACTCTAACGTATTTCACTGTTCTGAAATTATTGAAGTCAAATGTACTGGTGATAAGATAACCCAGAGTTGTTTCGCTCTACTTCTGCCATGCCCTCCAGGCCTACTTTGGACACCAGTGGACAGTGGCTTCAGGTTTTGTTTGTGCGTACTCACAGGTTCATAGTATAACCTCCTAAGCGAAACGACTGAATACAGTTCTATTTTTAAAAGCTGACTGCAATTGCATAAATGCTTCGGTGTAAAGTTCAACAAACAGACAACACAACACGCCGAATGACGATGTACCATGAATATTTATTAATTTTCGACACACACAATGTATTTCAATCGTATATGTTGATGGTGTTAGCCAAATTATTGCATTTGTTGGCTAATTTATGTGGGGAAATAGATTTCACGAGCTTAACTTAGGCCGCGTTCTTAGGCTCGTTTTTAATATAAAATGTGTATCTTTGTGTGTATAATTTCGAGTTATCGGATTTATGTACATATTTGTATATGTACTCAGCGGTGAAGGAAAACATCGTGAGGCGTCATCGATAGACGTGGGACTTAAGTAAATAAATAGTAGGTTTTGCCTGTGGGCTGTGGTCTGATGGCAGACGCCCCATGTAGAAATCAGTATATTCGCTAAATCTTTAGGCTTACGTAGCGGGCCCTACCAATCCTTCTGAATTAGGAGACGAAATAATGCTAAGAAGAAGAAGTGTGTGTAACAAAAACATATTTCGACTATAGTTTAATTTAATCTGCTCAGGTTGTAAAATTATGGTTGTAAATAACATGCGTATTTTATCGTACAAACCCCAAAAACTGACCAAACCGCGTACAGATCCTAAGAACCTGGTATCTAAATACCAAATCATGTATAGTTTTATAAAAGTTCCTGAAGATAGTATAATAGACGTCGATTGGCGCTAAATCATATGCCTTCATCGTCATATCAGCCGAAAGGCGTCCACTGCTGAACATAAGCCTCCTCCTTAGGGGGGGTTTTGCCATAATCACCACGCTTGGCAGGCGGGTTGGTGATCGCAGTTTGAGGCAGTGCACGAGATTACGCTGCTGCCCGTCATCCGGTAAAGTGGTTCCCTCAGCCGACTCCTACGGTACCCACGGGACGAGAAGGAGTGGCGCTATCTATGCCGGCATCGCACGGCAATCATGTGCCTTACACTACATTATAGCATAATAATTGTTATGCAATGTTAATAAAAATATATAACATGCTTTCAGAGATAATCTAAATGTTAACGAGGAATAAATTGAATACTACGTAAATAAAGATATTACTACGTAAATGGCCCAATTAAATAATATTATACAATAAATTGACATTTGTAGAAGACCTATGTCATCAACCCTTACTCATCCCACTGCAGGGATACGGGCCTCTTTTCAACCGAAGGGGTTTAGAGCATACTCCACCACGCTGCCCAAATGCGGATTGGCGGAGGCCAGTGTTTTCAAGCCGCCTGAGGGCCACTGACTTAGCTTAACAACTGTCATCTATGGACAACAACCGGGACCGGCGTCTTAACGTGCCCTCCGAAGCACGGAGAAACTCGACATAGATAAACCCATCCATAGTCAGGCTACGGTCGACGTTGCTGAACCTGCGTGTTCGGTTAGAATGGCACGCGCAACCACGCCATCGAGCACACAAATCTCAGTGCTGAATTGACACTGCCTTAAATTTATTGATTTTGAATTAATGACTATATGTGAGTCATATATTTTAAGTCACTCAATATTTGCATGCTATCCAAGTAGCGTACTATCTCATTACATAACATCCCTTTATACCGTTATCTGAACAAATAAAATTTCATTCATTCACGCCCGTAGTCACGTGTATGGAAGATAGCTCACCTTATTTGTCTTTTGTTCCAGAGGGGCGGTG
Source organism: Pyralis farinalis (assembly GCA_947507595.1). Taxonomy (NCBI): domain Eukaryota; kingdom Metazoa; phylum Arthropoda; class Insecta; order Lepidoptera; family Pyralidae; genus Pyralis; species Pyralis farinalis. Next base: position 6,823,786 of record OX382258.1, on the reverse strand, counting down.
TGTGAGTGCCGCACCGCCATGTCTCACCACAGCGATGAGCACGCCATGCTCACGGTCGCGTCAGACTCCTTCTGGGAGCCGGGGAACTACAAACGGACGACGAAACGCATCGACGACGGCAACAGACTGTGCAGCGAACTGCAGGCGCTCGTGCAGGAGAGATCGGATATAGAGAAGACGTATGCTAAGAGTTTGAGGGGATGGGCGAAGAAATGGAACGATCTTATTGAGAAAGGTGAGTGGCCGACGTTTTTTATGCCATTCGGCTGAATAACTTTCATGCAGTCCACTTTATGAAGGGGAGGAACTGTGTACGGTCTTTACTTAAGTATACGAAGGCCTTTAAATGATGACTCAATGACAGATAAAACAAAAAAAACTTTATTTGCCTTTGGGCTTTAGCGGGCACTTAGCTTTTTTTTTTTATAAAATCTTATTGCATCTTATTAATTTCTGGTGGTTTTATTTGTGTATATACACAATATATACACACATAAATGAATGACGAAACAGGTATACAATGTGAAAGGCCATAACGTAATATACGTAGTATATATACATATGTGACCACATACACTTAAATAGGTAATCGTACAATGTAAAGGCATTAAAAAAAAACAAAAAATCGAAAAAAAATGATGAATTACAGTTGCAAGGTGATAAAGATGCAATTTCGTTACAAACTATCTGTACCCGCGACATCGTCCGCGTGGAATTTAACAAAAAAGTTATTGTTCGGTTCGCAGAGTTTATGATAACTTATTAATAAGCAGAGTAAAATAGCGAACAGCAAAATAATAATAGATATATACGAGTATTATGTACTTCGTCCGCGCGGAATAGTCATTTTTTTATTATTTATTTATATTAATAAAAATAAACTAAATTTCTAAAATAAAAGTAGCCTAAGTTACTCTTTATTACATCAGTTATCTGCCAGTGAAAGTCCCGTCTAAATCGGTTCAGCCGTTTCAGAGATTAGCCGGAACAAACAGACAGACAGACAAAAATTGTAAAAATATTCATTTTGGTATATGTACCGTGTATACATCCATATGCATTTAGTAAAAAGCGGTTATTTTAATATTACAAACATACACTCCAATTTTATTTATCTGTATAGATTGTGTCAATATGTTCCTTTACATTGGATTCCTAATCATTTTATGTTCATTTTAAATTGGACTTGATTGGCTAACTCATACAAAAGTTCTGAGTCCAAACGTTTCATTAACCTTTCATGTGTACAATTTCTCTTTGTCAATTTTTTTTACTAACAACTTATTGAATCTCATAGTCTAATTCGACAATCATCCACGAAACTAAAACCAATGTGGCGCTACGTGATTCAAATCAAAACGGGATGGTTTGATTTTAATTGTGACCCTTCAGGGCTTCTTCGCTGTCGCGTTGACACGTAACCAGACCCCCGGCAATTTATGTACTTGCGCCCAATTAATCTCTCAGTTGTGCTGCTGTAGCCTCGGTCGGTGCTGTAAGTTCATTAATTTGGATCATATTGTGATTGCAAGTGTAAACGTTTCGCTACCATCTTTAGAGTTAAAACCACTTCGTCTGCATGTGGTGCTCCCATCCAAATAGCTTACTAGTCCCTGGCAGAAAAGATATAGGACACAATCTTATTTTTTAACTATTTTGTCCGAGTGCTTGTACCTTCACTTTAAACATCGCAGCAAAATAGTAACTTACTGGAGTGTTATCGTGTTCTTGCGCGTGAGTGAGATTACCAATTACCATCTGCGAAGAATAGTTGCTGTATTCCAAGCGTTTATAGGCTACGGTAATACATTCACATCAGGTGGGCCATGTTTGCCTCGCGACGTTGTATCAAAAAGTGAAATTATAGGCAGACTAGCTTTAAACGAGCCAAGCGATACGAGATGAAAACATTATTGTGAGTCACATTAATACAATGAAAAGAAAACAGCAATGAATGCTAAAGAAGCGAGTGAGGTATGTAAGGATCGAGTCGCGTGGCGCTCGGTTCTCTCTGCCTACCCCGCAAGGGATTTGGTGCGAAGTTATAGATAGATAGATAGACATTAATATAACATATTCTAAATATCTATCCATATTGTCACGCAAAGTCCCTAGCGGGATAGACAGAATCGGACGCCACATGACTCAGTACTTACACACCTCACTAGCATTTTTGACATTCAAAGTTTTACTCATGCACGTCGGTTTCTAGGGCTTGACATCACCTTCTGATAAAGGCCAATTTGGTCAGCATCATAGTCGGCTCATACATCCTTCCACTTTCGTGTTATATAATTCGTAACAAAATATTCCTCGGGTATACTTGAGTAATAGAACACGCAGCGGCATTTCGCTTCAAAATAATTAAGTCGATTACACATCATACGGGCGCTCAATGCCCCTATACACTCACTGGAATTATAATAATCATTCGCTTATTGGTCAAAGGCCATCCAACGGAAAAGGGGGGGAGGGATCTACTCGTAGTTATGAAAGGTAAATGCATTAATTATGCGCTGTTAATGGAAGGTATGCGCGTGCATTTTATTTAGTGTTGAGTGAGTTATAAAGAACTAGCGAACCGCCCCGGCTTCGCATACGTGATCCGATCGCCACCAAACTGCACAGGATCATCCGCTAGTGCCTGAAAAATTCATCAAAATCGATCCAACAGCTTTGGAGTCGACAACAAATAACAACTCCCGGAAGAGTTCTTGTGTTCCTGTGAATTGGGTTAGTAAGCTCCTAAGGAGAGCTGTGTTAGCAGTAGGGTGACAACAAACGAACGATACTTCCTGTACTGTAAGCGTTCACAGACTTGTAACCAGTTTACGTCAGATGCTTTTAAGAGAGGTAGGGCGCATTAAAACAGCCGGTCTGGGGAAGTACCTCCACCTCACAGAAAACCGCTGCCAAATAACAATTCCCTAGAGGGTTGTTGTGTTCCTCGTGGGAGTGAGGTCACCAGTAAATTCCCAAGGAGTTGCTGTGTAAGCAGCAGAGGAGGCATCACGCGAGTGATCCTACTAATATTATAAATGCGAAAGTTTGTATGTATGGATGGAAGTTTGTTGCTCTTTCACGCTTAAACGGCTGAACGGATTTGAATGAAATTTGGCACGTAGATAGATTATGATCTGGATTAACACATAGGCTACGTTATTTGACTCCACGCGGGCGGAGCCGCGGGCAGCAGCGTTAATAGGCTACGGTACCCGCCTTATGGGATGTGTGCTTGTATGCCTCCCGACGTAGTATAAAAAAAAGTAAATGATGTGCTGTATGCTTGTATGACCTCCGACATTGTATACAAAGATTAAGTTAATGGTATATTGCGGATGACCACTGCTTACTATGTGGTAAATTCTCATGTTCATTGCAAGGAATGTTGATAATTTAACGGCGAAATGTGACTCACCTTGTTTCCCTTTCACTCTTCGACATCTATGATGAATATTAGCGTAGTCGGAAATGAAGCTTTTACGAAGGTATTACGGTGTGTTATGTTGAATTTAAGCGTTGGAAAGATTAATCTGTTAATGACAGACTTAGTCACTGGTTCGAATCCTGACTTGGGCATGTGATATTAAATTTGTGTTTTCGTATTCAATTTTTTTAGGGTTCCCAAAACCCAAAGAGTAAAACGGAACCCTATTACTGAGGCTCCACTGTCCGTCCGTCCGTCTGTCACCAGGCTATATCTCTTGAACCGTGATAGTTAGACAGTTGAAATTTTCGCAGATGATGTATTTCTGTTGCCGCTATAACAACAAATACTAAAAAATAGAATAAAATAAATATTTAAGGGGGCTCCCATACAACAAACGTGAATTTTTTGCTTGATATTGATAACGGCAACAGTTAGACGCTTGAAATATTCACAGAATATTCAGTTATATATTCACTTTAAGAATAAATAATTAAATTAAAATAAAACAAATATTTAAGGGGGGCTCCCATACAACAAACGTGATTTGTTTTGCTGTTTTTATAGATAATGGTACGGAACCCTTCGTGCGCGAGTCCCACTCGCACTTGGCCGATTTTTATTCATTCATTTTATTTCATAGGCGTCATTTTTTATTTCATAGGTCATTTGATAGGCGTGTGCGGGGATATGGATCCAACGCGTAGAGGCCCTTTTGTGAAGATTCATGTTATGTTGTACATTCACCGAGACCCGCTCCTAAAAATATCGATAGAACCATAACCTATTCTAATCCCTCCAGATCTCATTTCAATAGCTCAATTATTTCCGACACATTTGCAATAGTCTCCAATACCTGCCGTGACCTGTTCGTGGGTATATTCTTCCATTGATATCCCCTAGAGCAGGTCACAGCGGGTATAATACATTACATCAATCTTTTCTAAAGGGCATCTACGCGTTGGATATATATCCCCGCACACGCCTATCAAAAGACCGGGGTTAACACCCGTGATTAAAGAAAATCATAATAATAAATCCTAGGCCTAATCTAAGAAAAGGTTTGGTTTTCCCTCTGAGTGGCAGTCAAAATCGGTATATCCTAGCACGGGTTTGGCCCCACTTATCCTAATGAATTAGGCAACGGTATAACACTAGTAAGTTTTAGCGTTGCGAGAGAGACAGTCTCTTACTATCATTCTCAATATATTAGCTTTTTTTTACGGGATAGGCCCACCACTCATACCCACCACTGTGTCTCCTGTGTAGCCAGAATTAACTGCGGCGACAACCAAAAAGGCAATGTACAGTGAAGTCCATTGCCGTCCCGGGGGTTAAACTACAGCTGCCTTGGAACTCACAACGAATTTAATCAGAAGAAATTTGTAGAAGTAGGCAGTTTGAATTTTTGACGAGCTCGGTGGCGTAGTGGTGAAACGCGCTGTTACGCTACTTTGACACCAACGCTCGTGGGTTCGATTCCCACACAGGACAAACATTTGTGTGCATGAACATGTCTGTTTGTCTTGGTCTGGGTATTTTCTATGTATAATAAGTATGTATTTACAAAAAAAAAGTATTTACGTATGTTTATCAGTTGTCTAGTACCCATAACACAACCTTCGCTTACTTTGGGGCTAGATGGCGCTGTGTAATTTGCTCGACAACATTTATATTTAATTATTAGCTTTGTGTTTCCACGCATACAAACATGATTATAAATATTTTTTTCATATTGCAATTAAGTCATTTCGCTGGTGTTAAAAGATCTAGTACTTCCATCCGACTTCCGTAAGAGAGGTTAGAACGACTTCAATTGTGTTTTGTGTCATTGACTTTTAGGTCACTTGTAAACCCGTTGTAAAAAGCTGGATGAAAAGTCTACCAAAACTTCACATAAGTTACGATAACAACTTGAGCTAAGTTTTGTAGAGTTGTTAACACGTCGAGGAACTTTGAGGGAGAATTGAAAAGAGGGGTAAAATGAGGGATTCATGCGTACCAACTAGTACTTTCGTAGAATATAGTTTTCCTTGAACAGCCCTGTATATGGACAGTGGTCCGCCTATCTTTATGTATATAATTCTTCTGTCCGTCTGTATATGTTACTGAACTCCTAAGCGGTTGGACTTTTCTTTCTTCTTCCTCGGCTCCTGATGATCGTATCGTAACGTTAAGTAGCCAATTACCTTCCTTAAGAATTGGGCTATCTAATGCAAAAAATATGATCCTCGTAAACCGATCTAAAGACGTAGTTCAGATTTTGTTTTACCATTTTATTTTTATATACATGTAAAAAAATACTGGTTTTACACAAAATACGTAAAGCTATTTGACATTATGATTATTGGGGATTGGCTCCCACCGTATGTATGGTTTATCTAATACGATCGCAAAAAACCTCGGTTCGAAACCCACTAACTGTCGTTTTTCACGTTTTTGCCTATTACTTCAAACGAGTAATCTATCTATAACTTCACGCGAAAACCCCTTGTGGGGTAGGCATAGAGAACTGAACCCCATATGAACTCGAATGGATGGACACCTTACACACCTCACGCGCTTCTTTAACATTCAATGCGCTTTTCATGACATCTGCTTCTGATAACACACGACCAATATGATTATGGTAGGTGAGACTTGACCTTTCTCCATTCCAACATCATATATATCGTCGTACTTTCCTCTTGCATTCATTTGAACCAACCGTGTCTGCCAATACTGTGCTCTGTGTAAGAAATTCATAATTGTTTACATATTGTATCACGGCACGTACAAAACGACTGGCTATACATGTAACTATATAACAAGTTTTACATAATTTCATGTACATAATCCATACTTAACATTCACAATAATTAATATTCAGAATCAGTGTCACGCCGTTTGCGGGCTGACGCAGCAACCGTTGTGCAATGCGACTGGTTTGCTCTTGCGTATTGCTGACTGACCAACTTGTCCACGAATCGTTATTGCATGACTACATCAATATACACATTTAATAGTGTTTGGACACTGTTTCTCAATCGAAGAATGTGACAGAAATGATCTTGGTGACCAATATACTTTATGCAAAAACTTTAATCTTTTTTTTCTGTGGTCCATGAATGTAATGTGTATTTTTAATACAAACAATAACGATTTGGTGTCCCTTGATGCCGTTCCAGCAAATGGATATGAAGGGTACAGGAAAAGAATGGCCAATTACGATTGTAAGGGGAAAAATGTACTCTTGCATGTTACAATTTGAATTTGATAAAATATCCAATTATTGTAATTTACCAGAGGGAGACTTTGTACAAAAGTCCCCATTCAACGCCCTCCGAAGCACAGAGAAGCTCGAGATAGATAAATCCATCCATACACAGGCTGCGGTCGATGCTACTTAAGCTGTGTGTTCGGTTTATCAATAGATTAGTAACCCGCCCCAGCTTCACATGGGTGTTCCGATCGCTACCAAACATTGCAGGATTACCTGCTGGGCTAATCTGAAGATTACCTGAAAATTTAATCAAAATAGGTTCAGCCGTCGAGTCCATACAGAACATATATATATATATAAAAGATGATTAAACTGGCAATATACTATTCTCGTTTGTTTTGAACGTGGCATATGAAATGTTAATTTAAAACTTAAATCGTTACTTAGATTTTACAAAAAATGTTGACGAGTTCCTTCTTTTTTGTGCCCTTCACATGTATCTTGAAGATAAACCACTTCTATTAAACCACCAAAATACTATCACGATTGGAAGATGCAACATTCTGACTAGCTCGGTGGTACAGTGGTTAGTAAGGCTACTTTGACACCAACCACCGTAACAAATCCCTGCAACATCAATAACAAGTCTAACCCAAACTTACTTTTTCAACTCGGGTCTTTTTTGGTGATTTCTAAACAAAGACTGCTGGTTATTTTTTTAATATATACCTAAAGTTTCATGAACTGTAATTGTTTATGTTTTTTTTTGTTTCACAAACTGCGTAGCAAACGGTATCATTCATCACTGACAAAACTGCCATCGGAAGCCAACAATTCCTTGAAATTGCTTAATTTCTCCGAGTAGTACTCGTACTAATTCAAGTCATAACATAACATGCAATTCAATTATTATAATTGCATTTGTATTATATTTCATTATTATTTGTTTTTTATGAGACGAGTGGAGCCGTAGAGGAAGCAATCATCTTGTTAACTGATATTACATCATTTTATTTACGTATTTATTACATAGTATATGGCTTGATCGTTGAGCACACAATAAACCAACCTCATTTTTTATAATTATATATAGACAAACGCTCATACGCCTTTATAACGTCGTATCAGATATTTATACAAATGTGTTGAAGCAATCGCGTCGTTTACATCTAGGATTTTATATACGAGCATAATTTAAATATTTTGAAATAAATTCCTTAAAAGTAATTTATTTAATAATTTACATGAATAATAACACTGTACCACAAAATGTAAAATTAAAAAAAAACATGCATGACGAATGTATCACAAATTCTGTACGACCAATTTTTTTTTAATTACGTCCCTGGCAGCCAGCGCTTGTCATGGACTGTGAATTAATAAGTTTTTAATAAAACCCAGGGCTTGAGAAAACATCATATTACGTGTATACTCAACTAACAAAGACGCCATCGCGATATTATCAAGTTGCCGGAGCCATGCTATTTCTGGGTGTGGGGTGTGAAGAGACCAAACGAACGCACTGTCAGCAAAGAGCCTATTGCGAATTGTTTTCGTGTAAACTGAGTCCATATTTGCGTAACACACTGTAACACTTCGGCACTTGAGAACAAATTTTAACAACAAGACAAATAGTAAAAATATTAAATAATTAATAAAAATATTATTTTTTTTTTTTCCAAAATCTATTTTTTTTATACAACCTCGGGAGGCATACAAGCATACGGCCCACCCGATGTAAAGTGGTTGCTGTAGCCTATAAATGCTTGCAATTCATTCAGTATCGCTCACTCGCGCGACGCCACCTCCGCTGCTGACACAGCAGCTCCACAGGAGCTTACTGGTGACCTCACTCCCACGCAGGAACACAACAACCCTCTAGGGAGTTGTTATTTGGCTGCGGTTTTCAGTGAGGTGGAGTAATTCCCCCAGACGGGCTGCTTTGATACGCCCTACCACTCTTAAAAATACCCAGATCAACACAAACAGACATGTTCATGCACACAAATATTTGACCTGTGTGGGAATCGAAATCACAACCGTTGGTTTCATTTATTTCTTACCGCACAGTATGTTTGATAAATGTTAAAATGTCTCATTGATTTCAAAGCTCGCTGTCTGTAAAGAGGGGGAGCTTTTGAGACATTCGCTTTGTAGCGAAATCGTAGCGAGATGTGACATAATAAACGGGTAGCGTCTAGGTCGAGTCTACATGAGGAATTTCTTTTAAAGCTACGTCGGGTGGTCAACCTCACGCTCGCCTGCTGTGCGATGGGTTTAGAAGACAAGTTGATTGGCTCGCGCGCTATCGTCCCCACTGATATCGCACTCCTCAACAACTTCATACAATACAATACTCTTTATTGCACCACATAGGACAGTATACATAATAAAATGACAACTTAAAATTAAAGTACAAAGGCGGTCTTATCGCATAGCGATCTCTTCCAGACAACCTTAGGGTAGAGGAAAAATAAAAGAACAAAATAGGTAGGTGGCGCAGCACAAATAATAAACATACTAAAGTTAAATACTTAGTTCATATAAACTTACACACACATAAAATACATACCCGTACATACAAATACCTACATAAAACTATATATATACGTACACATACAGAAATACAATTACATAACATTCATATTGTCCTAATAGAAGTTAAAAAAACTCAGAAACACAATATCCCTCCAAGTTATTGTTATTTGACTGCTGCGACGGCTGTCAGGCTGGTTTTATCTCTTTTTGGCAGAACTTCGTCCTCTAGGCGGTAAAATACATCACGTGATGGTAATCTTTATTCTGACTTCGAAGATAAAGTTGAAAGTGAAATGTTAACAGTACAATAATTTAGACAAAATGTTTGTCATGAAATAAAAAAATCCCACTTCTAATGTGCGGCTCTTGAAAATTTTTGTTTTTTAAACTTCTTAGTTCTTGTATCCTGATTTATTATCTATATTCATGGTATGCACAGTGATAGCATAGTGAATAAAGAACCAGCCTGTTAATCGCCGTTACTGATTCGAATCCTGGTGCATGTACTATTAAATTCGTGTTTTCAGATTTGTACATACAGTAGAATCTAGATTATCCGAATCAAATAAAACCAGGGGTATTCCGTATAATCGAAAATTCGGATAATCGATTTCAAAGTCAAATCAAACAGAGAAACAGAAATCAAATAGATTTTTAACACAAAACGTAAACATAATTAAAAGACAACCTATCAGTTGATCGATATCGAATAAGATGAAACAATAACAAACATTATCGTGCAAACAACCGATAGCGGATGTACGTACACGTAGGCGGGAATCAACTCGTAACATGTCTCGTTGCGCCGTCAAATCATTTCTAAATCGGTAATTAGTGCCGGTGAAGAATAAGTCCGCATAATCGAATATTCGGATAGTCGAGATTCTACTGTATTTGTAATTATCACTTGCTCCGCCGTGAAAATATATTTCGAAATCGGTCCAAGAAATTATATTTCGATGAACGTATGACCTAACCTAAGAAAGGTCTGGTTCTCCCTTTGGATTGTGAAGATCAGACGGCAGTCGCTCCGTGTCAAAACCAGTATCTGCGCTAAATGTAGGCTTAGGTAGAGGATCTTGCAAATCCGAATGGATTAGAAAATATGGATAGGATACACGGCTACTCTGACTAGAATATTATTAGTATTTCTACAAATCAATTGAGATTACAATCTACACTAGATCCTCTATACGTATAAGAGTCATCAAAAGTGTACCAACGGCGCTTAAATACAGACTAAAGTAGTGACAATTTGTTCCGTATATACAAACGTTTTCCAATAAAAGCTAGTTGCTGTAGAGTTTGTCCCACGAGAACGACTCCATTCCTCGTTATATGTATAGGAATGCTTCTTTCCCCTTTTGTTATTGTTTCTTTGTGAGTTATATTTATTGATTGATGAATGGCGAGGGGAATAGACAGCTTAGGTACTACTATCTCGTCTGGTAATAAATTGGCAATGTATACTAATAACTTTTTCTTTAATAATAACCTCAAAAGTATTATACTCAATCAAAGACACTTTTGATTGATAAGTCGAAGTAATTTTCATTCAAATAGCCAACTTTTGACTGACTTTGATATTGATCGATTAATTGTTTTCATCGGTCGAGTTTGGTTGTAGCCGTGAAGAATTTTTTGTAAATTGAAGATTAGCGGCCTCAGCAAACAAAAGGTCAGTAAAATTCCTGAAGTTCGATACTACGAAATTTTACGAATGTCACTGCCCCTATGCAATCTAAAATTTTCAACGTATGCAATTAAATGTTTAGTATGAAACACTTCGTTACCTTGTAAATGTATATAATGTCAACATGTTTAATCATATACAATATTTTCGACAAGACAAGTAAATTTTATTCAAGAATTTTCACTCCTAATGGATTAGGTTTTACCTGAAGTAGCTGCTGATCCAAATACCCCACCTGTTCTTCTGTGATTTAGATGTGCTTTCGTTATGTTTATGATATTGTTGTGTTGATTCGGGCATGTAGAAAGAATGCAGGAGCAAAAGAATCACTAAACAGATATAATACGCGAAAGTAGAAGGATGAGGAAGGCCAAGACTTACCTACCATGACTAAATTGGTCGTATATTATCAGAAGGTATATTATTCGTCGTATATTATCAGGAGCCCTAGAAACCGGCGAGCGTATATGAAGAGCTTTGACGATTTTAGAATCGGTAACGCATGAGTGATATCCCTGGTGTTGCAAATATCCATAGGCTACGGTAACTGCTTATCAGACAGGCCGTAAGCTAGATTTCCACTTCAGTGGTATAAAAACAAAAAGTGAATGTTAAAGAATGAGTGAGATACGAGTATGTAAGAACCGCGTCATGTGACACTTGGTTTTCCCTGCCTACTCCGCAAGGGATTTGGCATAAATAGATATATCGACAGATTGTTTATAGTTGGAGTTTCTGGAAAAGCAAATAAATTATTTATCCAATGTTGACTTTCCGCCTTTACAATGTCAGAGATATCCGAATGTATACACGCCTGCATGATGTCAGCTGTTTGTGAGGTTCAAATAAATGTCACCTTCACTCATGATTTGTATTTTTTATACCAGGTGTGCGGCATGCCTGATGGTAAGCAGTTACCGTAGCCTATAAAAACCTCCGCATAGCTCTTTTGAAAACGTCCTATAGTTGATAATCTAACTGCGTACCGCGGATCTATCTTCGTGGAGTTTGTTCTACGCAGGAGCCCTAATTTCTACAGGCGTAAAAATGCCTGCGTTAATCCAGGACATACACTATTTGTGTGTTAAACTTGATTTAAATGCTTTTAGCCGTTTTTGTATGAATGAATAACATACATCGGCTCGCTAAGCGTATTTTACCGCCTTTACCATGGTGAGTGCTCTGAAGAACTGTTTTCCCTTATCCCACCCTCTCCATTCCGTCATAAATAAATAAATATTGCCAGACAAATTACACAGCGCCACCTAGCCCCAAAGTAAGCGAAGCTTGTGTTATGGGTACTAGACAACTGATAAACATACGTAAATACATTTTTTTTTTGTAAATACATACTTATTATACATAGAAAATACCCAGACCAATACAAACAGACATGTTCATGCACACAAATGTTTGTACTGTGTGGGAATCGAACCCACGAGCGTTGGTGTTAAAGTAACGTAACAGCGCGTTTCGCCACTGCGCCACCGAGCTCGTCATAGAACCACACGTGCAGAGTTGCGATATCATTATTCCACTGTTGAGAACATTTCTTCGCGTACTAATAGATTCGGCAACTCTTATCCCTGTCGTACCATTAAAAAGTGGAACGCCTTGCCAGCACAAAAGTGTTTCCTCCGTTCTACAACATGGGATCCTTCAAACGAACCGTGAAGAAGCACCTTGCGGGCCAGCATGGCAGCGTCAACTGGCAGGACACTGTAATCTTTTGTCAGTTGCCGCTGCGATTTGGTCTCCTCATTTCGCTTACCATCAGGCGAAGCGGAGCCACTATGCTGAGCTAATATAAAAAAAACATATATCTTCACAAACTACACACATTTTTAATATAAGTTGGCTAGAACCGATGCATTAATTAAGCCCTATATAATGTCATTTATTTTGTTATTTGCAACCTTAACTTCTTTATCGTTGACGCTGGAGACAAGCTGACCAGGAACTGTGAATTTGTAGAAGAAGGAATAGGCTCTTTGTTCGACCTCTGTAAATTTCATACATTTGTAAGGCAAGGGTTCTACGGAATAGAGACGATATATAGGCAAGGGGTTTCTAGAACAGATATGATCGGAAATCTCGCGTTTAACTTATTTCCATGGCTATATAGGTTCTTTAGCATTATGTCAGCGATTTAGACCAAACTGACATCGTGCAGGCGTAACATGGGTACCGTACTCAGCCCACAACGTGATATCACCTTTACGGCATGTTAAATAAACGATTGTGTACTCACCGTTAGGTAGAGATAGCATCTTGAAGACTCACCCGCCTGCGCTCAGTGCAGTGATGTAATATATGTTAACATCTTCGGCTCTATGCCTTGATAATTATCTATGAAATACATTATACGTGTCTATGCTCGCATAAACGTTTTCAGTTTCATTAGCGTAATCATTGTTTTGAAAAGGAATTAACGCCTTCATTTCAGCTTCATTTGCATATTTAGTTTTCTTTTCTTGTACTAAATCTGTTGGCAAATAAGTCCCGCCTGCGATGAGATTACCAAAGATGTGTTTGCTTATAAAGGTGTATTGTTCACTTGTTGTCATGCCATACTCTTTTTCAACTGCCTGGTTAGTTTCCTTTAGGGCTTTTTATTCATGGAGATTCTTCTTCAGCTCGATTGTATCTCGTTTAATACATACTCATACATACATGCTCATGTATTCTCATCCTGTCATCGCGATACTAAGTACCTGGGCTGTATCCTTTTCTAGGCCCTAAGTTTTTATACAACGTCGTACATACAGCCCACCTGATGGAAAGTGGTTATCGTATAAACGTTTGCAATCTACCGGAAATTAAATTCCCGGAACCCGTCGGGTTAAGCATTATTCGCGCGATGACAGCTCTATTGCTAACACGCAACTTCTTAGGAGCTTACTGGTGACCTCATTTACACACTGGAACACAACAAGCCTTTAGTTAGGGACTTGTTATTTGGTTGAGATTTTCTGTGAGGTAGAGGTATTACTTCCCTGGACGGGACGCCTTGTTGCGCCCTAACCTCTCTAAAAACTCTAACTACCTCTGTACCAAATTTCGTTACGATTCATTCAGGCCTTTAGTCTGCGAAGAGGTAACAAACACGCATACAAACAGATAAACAAAAAAATAAAGAATTGAGATCCCCGATTCCAATACTCGCATGTACCACTAATTACGTGTTTTCGGATTTATGTACATATTTGTAATTATCACTTGCTTGGCGGTGAAGGAAAACATCGTGAGGAAACGCGCACGTCCAAGAAATTATATTTCGGAACACTTATGACATTACCTAAGAATGACCTGGTTTCCCTCTGGGTTGTGGAGGTCTCACGGCAGTCGCTTTATGTAAAAAGCAGTATCTTCGTCAAACCCTTAGACTCAGGTAGCGGACGCCGCCAATCCTAATGGATTAGGAAATACGGGATAACGCTTCGAAAAAGAAGAAGAAGTGCAGGCAGGGTGCATCAAAAGAAAGTGAGGTTACCTTTTGCTTTTGAAAATCATTATGAAGCACTTACAGTTCTAATTGTGATTAAAATCTGCTGTAAACAAACAAAATAGAGATACCTATACAAGTAGTCTGTACTCGATACAAATTCGAATAACTTATCTCGTCCATTATTTCTATTTCACAATCTAACAACATCCATTAACAATCGTGCGGCCGGGCGACCGATAACCATGTTAGCTTTAGATAATTTAATTAACACCCGATCGGGAATAATGGCCTATTTACATTAGACGAGGCGTCGTTGTTGAACAAATAATGTTACCGCACTTTACTGTTGGATCTGTATTAGGTAATACCTTTGCAGGTGTTATGTATGGTTCTATAATGGTTTAGGGTTCTGCGGCGGGAAGTTCAAAACTGACGAGCTCGGTGGCTTTGACACCAACGCTCGTGGGTTCGATTCCCACACACGACAAACGTTTGTGTGCATGAACATGTCTGTTTGCCTTGGTCTGGGTGTTTTAAGAGAGGTAGGGCGCATCAAAGCAGCCCGTCTGGGGAAGTACCTCCACCTCACAGAAAACCGCAGCCAATGAGGATTTGCTGTGTTAGCAGCAGAGGTGGTATCGCGCGCGTGATACTCTATGTATTACAAGCGTTCATAGGCTATGGTAACCGATTTACTTCAAGTGGGCCGTATCTTTGAATACCTCCCGACGTTGTATAAAAAAAAATTGAAATGAGATTCATCAGTCCGTATGTCACAGGTATCTTCTCCTTTTGGCCATACCCTAGTTATAATAAAATTACATTATAGTTAAAGTATTCCTTTCCCCACAAATCAACTTGGGTTTTTAAATGTTAAGATATCCTAGCTTAGGTTAACACGTATAAATTAAACCTATTAAAAACGCAGTTTCTTTTATTGCTCTGTTGGTGTATAGAATAACAGAGAGAATAGAAAACCACACGACGGGGACATTGGTTACACACCTCGTTGTTCGCTACCTACGAGTACACGTTGTGTTTGTTTGTAACAAGGTAGGTTGTTACCAACATTACCGAGGTTTCATATGTAAAAACAGATATACTGACTTACTGCGATTTTGAAATGTCTGAATATGTTGCACGACATTTGTTAATATATCATGTTAATGCGACCTTTAGAATTATTAACCAAATATGTCCTAATAACAAAATTAATTGATTTTAAGAAATAGTCTATATCTGCAGCTTGGCAAACAGACTAACATTCACTATAGTGTAAATCTCGACTTATAACAATCATGCCAAAGATTGACAGAAATTATTTTATGCACCATTAAAATATCGTAATCAAGCAATATGTACTCGAGAAATCAAACAAGATTGATATAATAATTGCAAACTTATAATTATTTATGTACTTCTTATAAATTGAATCGATAGTATTTGGAATCGGAGAGCGCTATGGATTAATTATAATTCGTCATTCGCCGCTTTTTATTAAATGCATATGGATGTATACACGGTACATATACCAAAAAAATTTTTTTACAATTTTTGTCTGTCTGTTTGTTCCGGCTAATCTTTGAAACGGCTGGACCGATTTTGACGGGACTTTCACTGGCAGATAGCTGATGTAATAAGGAATAACTTAGGCTACTTTTATTTTAGAAATTTTATTATTTTATATTAATATAAATGAATAATAAAAAAAATAACTATTCCGCGCGGAAGAAGTCGCGGGCACAGCTAGTCAATAATAAGAAATTCCTCTTTATAACTTACCACAGACGTTAACGACCAACAAACTATCGACTTCCCTTACAAGTAAAAGTGTGAAGCAACAGGCCCGGCGAATTTCTCATTCATTATACGTGCATGCATTCAGTTTCACTTGTTCGTGCAATTTTTCATCGTTACGCAATTGAAAGTGCGATGAAATCGAAAGCCCATCGGGAATGCCGAATCGAGTTGAATTCGATAATATCGATCGTGTATTCGGTTCACGGGCGGAGCGGTAACCAGTGTCGCGTCTCTCGCAATTATGGCGCGAAAACGTGTTTCGCGTTTTACAATCAAGCCCGTTTTATTTATAGTGATATGGGACCGTTTTAGAATATTAATTGTATTATTTGCGGCCTCGATAAGTGTCGAGGGGCTATTAGCAGCTATTCGGCGCGAAAAGTGGTCATTTTAAGTTGTATTTTTTTGATAATTGGTTGCTTCTATATATTTTTTTTTTTGGCTTAACGTCCTGTAGCAAAGACACTAGAATTTGCTGTAATATAGCCAGTCTCATTTTTTCTGTATCAGCATTAATACAACAGATGAATAATTTGTAACTAGATTGCATAATTGAATCGGTTAGCGTACACATATAGATGTTTGTGTGATATGATATTGTAGCAACTACTCAGCGTTCAATTTATTAGTTATAGAACACAGCAATCCTCCAGCCAGGGAATCGTTGACTGCGGTCATCTGCATAGCAGAGGGACCTTCCCAATTGTGTTGCTTATTATTAAATATGACCAAACTCTTAACCCCTAAATAAACTTGGGTACCATAACCCATCGTTTATCCTCTCTTCGCTGACTAAACGACGGTGCGCCAAATTCGTAGCGATTAGTATTATCGGCTAATCAACCACTACTTCTTCACAAAACCCGTGAAGATATTTTTACCGAGTACGCAATACGCGCAGATTGATCTTGTGTTGTAAACGTCGACAGTCTGCAATAATCGCTTCCACCAGGCGTACGGCTTGCCTGGTGGAAGCGATTATTAAAGCTTAATTTCCACCCTCTTGGCATGGAAAGAGAATGCTGAGAATGCATGCCATCATTTTGTGAGTATTAGAAATATACATTTAACATGAAATTCGTTTCGATAAAATTTAGAGCGTTACGTGAAATTGTCGATGTCGATTGCCGCGTCGTCATCGGCGTCCTCCGGTGCACTTGTTGCGTCGTCGATTAATGCATAAAACAGTTGTGAAAGTATCGTTGCGACAGCCCGATGCGACTGGTTTGTTTATCATGTTAATTGTGCCGCCTCTGCACACACCCTGGTCGTGTACCTGTCGCAGGCAAACTGTTAAATCGGTCAATCACACGGAAGGTTAGGCCGCTGATTAAATGTCTGCTTTAAATTTAATTGCGAACGCACGCTTAGCCAAATTGTTTAATGGAATGTAAAGGGCTGTACTGCGCCCAGACCCTTAGTTAAATTTATAGTGATGTAGTATGTAAAATATTTTATTCGAGACGATTAAAGTGCCTAGAAGAAAAGTATGGAATAGAACAGTATGAGATAATTAGATTGCATGATTGAGCATTAACAGCCTAATGAATAACGAACTCGTCTGTTAACCGACGGGTCCCGAATTCGGATTTTGGTGTGGGCAGATTAAGTTCGAGTTTTCGGACTTATGTACTCATTTGTAATTATCACTTGCTCGGCAATGAAGAAAAACATCGCGAGGAACGTCCATTAAATTATATTTTGAAGGACGTGTGACCTAACCTAAGAAGGGTCTGGTGTTATTCTTGGCTGTGGAGGTCACCCTGTGTAGCGAACCACGAACAAACGCCAATCTTAATGGATGAGAAAACGGGATTACGCTAGGAAGAAGAGGTGGCCAGGATGGGATGTAACATAATAGAATGTATTTCTTTATAGAATAATTATGATACTTTTGTGGATGAAAAACCTAGACGTATATTGAATGGCAGAATAACAATTTGACGACGACATAGCTGCTATTGTGTTCCTTATTGGTCAGCTGTATGATGTACTATGACAATGATATTGCGGAAATAAACAGAACGGATAAATGATGAGAAACAGAATATACGGAACAAACTAAAAAAAAGTTTAATAAATAAAGAGTGTATTTACACGTATTTCGATATATATTCCAAAGGATCCTTAAACCGTTCTGAATGCAAATTTTAGTAACACGCATAATAAGTATAGCTGCCGTTCTGTGCAAAATAATCGAATTAAAGTTTATGCTGTAAAATGAACTCAGGTACATATTTGAATAATATTTTCGGCTCACAAGCTTGTCAATTTTTTTTCACCATCAAAAGTAATTACGTACAGAATCAGTGTCGGTACGTGCACATTTCTGCCATTATGCCGCCGGGCGCCGATTACACAACATCATTATGCTTTTTACAGCTATCGAAGCTTGACAACTAGTACCATGCACACGTTGTTGCTTAATAAACAACCGCCTGCCTTTAATAAACAACCGTCGATCATAATACGAGCACGATGGGTTTTTTTTTACTGACATCAAATGTATGTATGTACGTAGGTCACACTATAAGTTTTGCGTAACTTAAAAAAACAACATGTTATAACCAAAATATTATGTTTATTGCTTTTCAAAATACTCTCCTTTACATTTTAAACATTTTTTCATGCGATCGAACCATTTTTTAAAACAGGAGGACAGATCTGAAGCCATGTTTTCTACGTGCTGATTGAACGCTATCACTGCCCCTTCGGAGTTGGTAAAAGTGAAACCTCTCATCAAATCTTTGATTTTGGGGAAAATACAGAAATCACAGGGTGCTAGGTCGGGGCTATGCGCAGGATGGGTAACGAGTTGTACTTTTTCGGAAGTTAAAAATGACTGTTTTGTTGGCCGTGTGTGAAGAAGCATTGTAATGATGTAGGAGAACGCGGCTTTTTGGTCGTCTTTCGCGAACTTTTTCTAACACCCTGGGTAAACAAATGGTAGAATACCACTCGGCATTAACACTCTTTTGATCTTCAAGTGGAATTGTGCAGATGGGACCCGTAGCTGAGAAAAAAATCGCGATCATTTTTTTACCAACGTTTCTCGCCTGCCTCACTTTTGTTGGCCTGTTCTCATTTTCAAACACCCATTCACAAGATTGCTGTTTTTTTTCGGGTTCAAAACAATAAATCCACGTTTCGTCTCCTGTGACAATGTCATAAACAGCATTAGAATGTCCGTGGTCGTACTTCAGTAGCATCTGTGAGCACCATTCCACGCGAGCCCGCTTCTGCTCCGCTGTCAGTTCATGAGGGATCCAACGATAACAAAGTTTCCGAACTTTCAATTCTTCGTGTAAAATTTTCTGAATTTGGCTCATACCAATCCCCAATAGTTCTCGAATTGTCTCATAGGTAATCCGCGGGTTTTCTTCAATTAGCCGCTTAACAGTAGCCACATTATTTACGTTGACGGCAGTTGAAGGCCGCCCTTCACGAAATTCGTCATGTAAAGAAACTCGACCTCTCTCAAATTCAGCAAACCATCGCCTCACGGTGCTCAAAGAAGGTGCTTCTCTCCCAAAAGCATTTTGAAAACGAGCAGCACAGTCTTGCGGAGAGAGAGAACTTTTAAAATCATAAAAAATCATCGCTCTAAAATCTTTTCGACTCAATTCCATTTTCGTTGCGTACGTAGAACTTTGATGTGTGATAAAAAACAATTGACAAATGATTTCCCGCCAATTGTTTTTTTTTATTACTAAGTAGGTTGCAACGTTTCAAAAAATATAACATTCGAAATTCAAATAGTTCCGATTAGTTAGAAGTGCAAAACTTTTAGTGTGCTCCATGTATATCTTTACGCCAGGTCCCTTGTGGGGTAGGCGGAGAGAAACGAGCGCCGTAAGACGCGGTACTTACACCCCTCACTCGTTTCTTTGAGACTCGTAGCTCTTTTCATGCACGGTCCCTAGGGTTCCTTTCCTGGGGACGGTACATATACCCACTAACATCATCTTCTGATAAAACACGACCAATTTGGTCAAAGTCTTGGTCTTCCTCGGCTCCTATATCCTTCCACATTCGCAAAATGTAATAGGTAATATATGTCTCTCGAGTTTTGTTCGAGACTATATTCAATTCATTCAAATACTTAATTATGTCTCTACAATACGTGTTTACGTAGTAAAATATTTTTATCTATATAAATAATGTTTATCCTCTACGAACTCTAAAACGGCTGGAGCGATTTTGATAAAATTTTCAGGTACTCTTCAAAGTAACCCAGCGAGTGTTTCTGTAAAGTTTGGTAGCGATTGGGTCACGCGTGCGAAGTCGGGGCGGGGTAGCTAGTATATAATATATGTGTTTGTGTCTTTATATTATATACGGAGGTGAATGATATTGAAATATGAAAGCTTTGGACTTTTTTTGTTACAGTAAAGAAGTACAAACTTATATAAGTACACACACTTTTTTCCCCCCAGATGTAAAATTAGTACGGTAGCGTATCAACGCTTGCAATTCAGAAAGTATCTCTCATTCACTTGTAGGACGTTCCAGGCAGTTGGTATTCTGGCTGCGGTTTTCTTTACTCACTTAGTCAGGCCAAAATTAATTAACATTGAAGTTACCATGCAGGCCCCAAAGCCCAAAGGTCCAACCTTTGGGCTTTGGGGCCTTTGTAATTATCTCTATCGTAAACTCAGCTTTTATAACAGTATGTTGAAAATCTTATTCGCTGTGTTGACGCTATTTTTGTGTGTTATTCCGATAGAATGTGAAAACAAAGCAAAATATATTGTTTTAAATAAAACAGTTAGGTATAAACATAACCGCGAAAGAGGTCATCGATATTACTGCAGCTACAATAAGTATATATATATAAATGAATGTTTGTCTGTATGTCCTCTATAGACTCGAAAACGGCTGGATCGATTTTGATGAAATTTTCAGAGAATATTCGAATTAGCCTAGCGCAGGTTTCTGTGAAGTTTGATAACGATCGGATCTCCCGTGTGAAGCAGGGGCTGGTGGCTAGTTAACTACCTAACTAACTATTAAAGATTAGTTACTTTATATTGAGCAATGATAGCCCAGTGGATGATCAACCGGTCCCCGGTTCAATTCCCGGCGGGGGTATGTGCCACTAAATGCGTGTTTTCGAATTTATATACATATTTATCACTCGCTCGGCGGTGAAGGAAAACGTCGTTAGGAAACCCACACGTCCAAGAAATTACATTTAGAAAGACGCGTGACCTAATCTAAGATAGATCTGGCTTTGCCTCTGGCTTGTGGAGGTCTGACGGCAGTCGTTCCATGTACAAATCAGCCTCTTCGCCAAATCCTTAGGCTTAGGTAGCGGACCCCGCCAATCCTAATGGATTAGGAAAGAGATGACGCGAAGTAGAAGATTAGTTACTTTATATGTAGTAGGCAACGTAGGACTTCTCGCCACTCGATGAACATATGATCTGGTAAAGGTCGCTCGGAGCCACGTGGAAGTCTTAAGGGGAAGGCCTTCAAAGGTTCAGCAGTGGATGTCCTTCGTCTGAAATGATAGTGATACTTCTGTATTACAATAGTACATAGGCTACGGCTGCTACTTCGTCCATATGCTTGCATGCCTTTTGACGTTGTATAAAAAAATGATCTGTCTATCTATAACTTCACACCAAATCCCTTGCAGAGTACGCAGCAAAAAAAATCATGATGAAGTACTTATTTATGTAAACTTTATTGACCACTAGAGAGAGCATGAAACTTGAATAATAGAGAGAGCATGAAACTTGAATAAACGCTGTCGAGATGCGAGCATTGTGCAAAATTTGTGGCGTAAAGCTTGCTGAGCGCGTTCACAGTCGGCCTGAAAGAGTGTGCGGTGTTAAGATAAGAAAAGGCATGCTCCGTTGGTTCGGACATGTAGAAAGAATGCAGAATGTGAAATAATAACGAAACAGATATTCATTGTGAAAGAGGAAGGATGTAGAAGCCGAGCGAAGACTTCACCTATCATGACTAAATTTGTCTGTCAAAGATGTCAGAAGATGAAAAGAGCTACGAATGTTAATGAGGGGAGTGAGGTGTATAGGATCGCGTCTTATGGCGCTCGTTTCTCTCCGATTCTGAGCAAGGGATCTGGTGTGAAGATATACGTACATATTTCAGCAATAGGAGCTTACAGTCCAATGAGAGGATATTTTAACCAATAAGTCGATAAGAGCCGCTATGTTTATCCATAAACTACTTTTGACGTGCTTGGTGGCTCAGTCGTGATAGACGCGACTTTGACACCAACGCTCGTGGGTTCGATTCCCACACAAGACAAACATTTGTGTGCATGAACATGTCTTTTTGTCTTGGTCTGGATGTTTTAGGAGAGTACATCAACCAGTGTGTTTTTTTCTATGTAACGTCCAGAGGCATACTAGCATACGGTTCACTTGATGTATATTGAATACCATAGCCTATGAACGATTGCAATGCAGGAAATATCTGGTACACGTCAACCATTTAGGAGCTTTGTGGTAATCCCACTCACTCGACAAGTTCACCAGTACCTTCCACCTGGCATAATAAACAGCTACTTATGCTGCTGGTTCCTAGTTAAATGCACTCAATTTAACGATTTCTTTTTATATTTGTTCAGGTCAGGAATATGGCACAATGGAGGCGGCGTGGAAAGGCGGCATGGTCGAGGCGGAGAGACTGTCAGACCTCCACCTGGGCGTCCGCGACCGGCTCGTCAATGACGTCATAACGCAAATAAAAAATTGGCAGAAGGACACTTATCACAAGGTAAGAAAATGATTAATGGTTTCTTGGACCATGTTGGTTATGTCAGGAAGCTCTAGGGGCCGGCGAGCTTGCAGGATAAGAGCTGTGAGTGTTGAAAGAGCGAATCGTGTCTAAGGACTGCGTCTTACGGCGCTCAGTTCTCTCTGCCTGCACCGCAAGGGACCTAGCATGAAGATATGTACAATATATTACCGGGCAAATTATACTTGTTGGACGTGTATTGTGCTGTCAGCCCCGCAAGCGACTTGGTGTGAATATATATATATATATATATATATATATATATATATATATATATATATATATATAGGCATGTATGATGTGAAATAGGTTGATGGTTTGTTTATAAAGGTCCAGACCTAACCTTCTTTCTTGCTATGCAGGTTACTCTTGTTCTGCATGTAATATATAAGCGTATTAGTCAATTGCCCAAAATAAGTGAAAAGAGTGTTCTGAAATAAATATCACTGATGGATATTATTTTCAATCACCATTTCAACAACTTGTCTTAATTTTTAAAGATATGTTTTCACGTTCACGTTTCATCAAAATCACGTTTGTTGTATGGGAGCCCCCCTTAAATATTTGTTTTATTTTAATTTAATTATTTATTCTTAAAGTGAATATATAACTTAATATTCTGTGAATATTTCAAGCGTCTACCTGTTGCCGATAGCAATATCGAGCAAAAACGAGCAAAAAAAATCACGTTTGTTGTATGGGAGCCCCCTTAAATATTTACTTTATTCTATTTTTTAGTATTTGTTCTTATAGCGGCAACAGAAATACATCATCTGTGAAAATTTCAACTGTCTAACTATCACGGTTCATGAGATACAGCCTGGTGACAGACGGACGGACGGACGGACGGATGGATGGACGGATGGACGGACGGACGGACAGCGGAGTCTCGGTAATTGGGTTCCGTTTTACCCTTTGGGTACGGAACCCTAAAAACACAATGACGTTAGTACTTTCACGTTATAAAAGACCGTATACAAATAAGATGAGATAAACCCAAGAATAATTGTTATAAACTTGCAAGTGAATAATGTTAAGTGGAGACGCTGCGTTAGCAGCAAGAGTGGCGACGCGCGTACGATATGTTTGTATTGCTAGTGTAATCGCTTCACATCAGGCGGGCCGCACGCTAACTTCCCTCTTTATGTACTTAGTATAAAAAAATATATCCATGACGTCCCCTCAATAGCACACGGAATCGACCCTCAAATGGAGCTGCTGTTACGTGAAGGTAGATTTTAAATAGTTGGCAACGTGCGGGACTTGCCCCTGGCGTTATGCGTCCTTGGGCTGTGATAATTGGCAAAAAAACAATTCACATAAACTGCGTAGATAGTCCCCTTAACAATCCTCGCTAAATGCTTAAGCTTAGCCAGCGGACCCCGCCAATCCTAATGGATTAAGAAACGTGATAACGCTAAGAAGTATCCATAACAAATAAACAATCGCGCCAATAGTCTAGTCATAAAATCGTTACACACAGAAAAAGTATGCACGGTATATTTTCCCATTTCTAAAATTAGTTTGGTTTAGCCGCACGAAGAGCACAAGGCCAAGATCTGTTCCAAATGAAATTTGACAGAATTGGCTAACTATTTAACGCATTATACGGCACAAAGAATTAATTTCTAGCTGTGGTTTCTTCATCCGGGTTTTATTTCAAGTTATCCGAGCATTTTGACGAACTCGGTGGCGTAGCGGTTAATAACGCGACTTTGACACAAACGCTCGTGGATTGGCGGCCGCACAGGACAACTACATTTGTGTGCATGAACATGCCTGTTTCTCTTGGTCTGCATGTTTTTAAGAGTAAGTAGGGTGCATCAAAGCACCCCGACTGGGGAAGTACCTCCGCCTCACACAAAACCGCAGCCAATGAGGGTTTGCTGTGTTAGCAGCACAGGTGGTATCGCGCGAGTGATACTCAATGTATTACAAGCGTTCATACGGTAACCGCTTTACATCTGGTGGACCGTATGCTTGTATGCCTCCCGACGTCGTATAAAAAAAATCTATATAACTCTGTACTAAAAACTGCAATCGTTTGAATAGCTTAGTTGTACTATACGGATATAGGAAGTAAGGTATTATTATTTTATTAGAGCATGTTAAAGCTGGTCGTTCGGGGAAGTACCGCTAAATAATACAACAAAGACATTATTCTTGTAGGTACGCTTACTATTAGCTATATATGCAAGAGAGATATGAAAAGTACCTTCACGTCATAAGAGACCGCAGCCAAATAACATCTTGCTGGAGAGCGTTCCGAACGAGGGAGTGAGGTAGTCCTGCACCGTGTATTGTGAGCGTTCATAGGCTACGGTAACCAAACCAGATGTACCGTACCGTATCCTTCTATACCTCCCGACGTTGGATAAAAAGAAACTTACGTAAGAAGTCAAAATCAAAGTGAAAGTTTGTGGCACCAGAAATTTCTATGTCTGTGAAGACGCCAAAAAAGTTTTGTTGAGTCTCCCTTTAGTTAGTGAAGTGTTGATGAAGCAAGGATTTGGCTCACATTTTTACACGTGTCGTTTGTTGGAATTGGACATTAGTTAGCCTTATCACAGCACATGACCTACACGGCTATGCGAGTAATCTCATCATGCAAATGGACCTTTTACGTTCGTGATGATTAATGGTCCAAGAGCTGGAAACGGCGTTTATTGATAATGACGGCAAATTGATGGTTCGCGGTGATCTACCGTCGATGATAAATCACTACGGCCAATTATGTTTGTTACGAAAATAGTCAATGGATGTGGAATTTGGAGGAGAATCTGAAGTGTATCCATCACTATGACGACTTCGGTAGCGCAGTGGTGAAACGCGCTGCTAAGTTACTATAACACCAACGCTCGTGGGTTCGATTTCCACACAGGACATGTGTGTGAATGAACATGTATTTTTATCTTGGTCAGGGTGTATTTAAGAGAGGTAGAGTGCATCAAGGCAGCCCGTCCTCCACCTCACAGATAACCGCATCAGAAACATATCTATATATATAAAAATTAATGTTTGTCTGTAGCCCAGCAGGTGATCCTGTGACGTTTGGTAGCGACCATATCACCCGTGCGAAGCCGGGGCGGATAGCTAGTATAATATAAAATCAGTTTGCCATGATGCTTAGTATTATGTAATTCGAAAACATATCTTTAAAAATTAAGACAAGTTGTTGAAATGGTGATTGAAAATAATATCCATCAGTGATATTTATTTCAGAACACTCTTTTCACTTATTTTGGGCAATTGACTAATACGCTTATATATTACATGCAGAACAAGAGTAACCTGCATAGCAAGAAAGAAGGTTAGGTCTGGACCTTTATAAACAAACCATCAACCTATTTCACATCATACATGCCTATATATATATATATATACATGCCTATATATATATATATATATATATATATATATATATATATATATTTACATTTTACGTATGATCTTGCGCCAAGGGTCGAAAATTTGCAAAGGATGCTGCGTCCGACCGGTATACTGCGTCCGATATACGGACGCAAGATTAACCCCACCTGATTTTCACCCAACAGACTCCATATCACCTATAAAACGCGTGGGCAAAAAATCGGCCTGGACGTGTTTAGACCTCTGAGGTGTAATTCGCCGTATTTTTTAGTTCTGGGACTTACCGCGCAACTTTCCGAGGTCGTTACTGCGCGGCGTATATCGGAGCGACGTATATTAACATTTTTTGTCTATACATTTCTCCGATTATCCTGCTGCTATATATTGTAAATAATATTCATGTTTTTATCAGTTCGAAGTGGCGATTTAAATGCTTCCGTTAAATTTGCTTCGAGATAGATGTCTGCGGGGAAATGACAAAAGGAAAGGGGGGAGGGGCAGCAGAATCGCGCGGTCGAGGGGCCACTATTTTTACACGTATTTAATATCTTCTTTTGCGACTATGTATGGGAACAAATATTGAAAGACGAATTTAACCAACTTGTAATTATCGTATCAATTACTAACTTCGCGAATGCATGTTAATCCGATGACAATAAAATAATAATAAAAATGTATAATTTGGTTCGACCGAGCTGGTGTGATGATGCACCCCGAAGGTGGATTGTGAAACTCTTTATTGATTACTAGTAAACCCCCCGAGTTTGGGCTCGTTTGGTTAGTTTTAACGAGTCGCATACGTTACACTTGGTGACACTGTTCTGACGATGCATTTTGGAGGTGGATAGTGGAACTCATAAACTGTTACAAGTAAACCCCTCGAGTTTCACCTTAATTGGTTTGTTTTAACTAGTTGAATACTTTAGACTTCGTGATAAGTATCTGAGAATGCATCCTGGAGGTGGATAGTAGAACTCTTTAATGGTTACTATGTAGTAAAGTTATCGAGTTTGAGCTCCTTTGATTTGCTTTGACGAGTCGAATATGTTACACTTGGTGACGACTATAATTTTTACATTACTATAGGGCCTGATTGTGGTGATGATGCATCCTGGAGATGGATAATGGAACTCATAAATGGTTACTAGTAAACCTATCGAGTTGCAGCTTATTTGGTTTCATGACATTAGACTTCATGATGTGGGTCTGATAATGCATCCTAAAGGTGAATAAAGGAGGAATTCTTTAATGGTTTCTAGTGAACCCATCGAGTTTGAGCTTATTTAATATATTTTAACGAGTAATACTTTAGACCTCGTGATAAGGGTCTGAAGACGCATCCTCGGAGTGGATAGTGGAACTCTTTAATGGTTACTAGTAAAGCCATTGAGTTTGAGCTTCTTTGATTAGCTTTGACGAGTCAAATATATGATACTTGGTGACGACTATCTTATGATGTATCCTTAGATAGTGGATATTTCTTGTACATTTCAAGTCAAGAGATTAAGATAAGATTCATTCTGGATTCAAAGGGAATTTTTCTTCTTGTTGAACGATCACAGTGCCTGCGCCCACGCTGTCATGATTCTGTAGAGCATTCAAATTTTCATTCCTAACCAAGTCCCAATTATTGTTCATGAGGTCTTGCACAGATGGGGTTCAACGTAGGCGGGGTGCATGCTGACCCCAATCTAATGGCTTCTGAACAATTGTTGTGTTAGCAGAAGGATTGGCAACGATACTTTTTACACTACAAGGGTTTATTGGTTTGTTCATCTGATGCTATTGTATAAAAAATCTCCTGCTTCCCCAATACTTGTAACCACGGGACAATGAAGTCGCTACATGTAGCAAGTCAATGATATGTATAAAGAATAGAATTGGGGACAAGAAACAGCCTTGTGGTATGCCAGTATTTAAGAGTAACATATTCAAGCAAGTACCGCCAACTGCGACTTTGATGCTCCACATGCAATTAATGCTGGACACTACTATTGAAGCTTCTTTAATTTCGCAAATAGTGCCATTTGCCACATCCGATCGAATACATTTAACTAAGTCTAAGCTAGTGGCTAAATCTTCACCTTTGAGTTTAATGATAAGTTTAGTACACTAGAACATCCCAACTGAGTAGAAACGACTTAAGTTTTCCACAACTTTAGAAAAAGACATAATTACTATAGGAAATAACATTGGATTAATCAGAGCCTATCCTGTGTTGTCATCCAAATCTCCAGGTCTCTCTAGTGTTAGAACAGGCCAGTATAAATCATGCTAACTTGCAGACGTCAAGTGGTAAGTCCCTTTCATAGTTCGGGGCGTCTTACCTTGGAGTCTTAACAAAACCCTCAAACCATGGCAGGAACTTACCACTGCTGAATCAGATGAAGAGAATTTTCCTATCTTGCAGAATGGCAGTAGCGAAAGTGTTGGTATAGGCGCAGTGCTTATCAAGAAATACTAAAAACCCATTCTAATATTCTGATAATTTGGGGCCATCACTCAGTAAAAATCCTAAAAGGAAAGTTATAGAATGGTAGCCTTTTCCGTCTGGTACTTACATAAGTGACGTAAATAATTCGCATTCGAACTCAATATTAAAAATCCCCTGATCTCCCCGCTTTGATCAGTTGAAAGTTTTGATGTCGTAGGCACTAAGATCACACAGAATCATTATTTTAGGGGAAAGGATTGCCTGTATAATTCTGTCCGTTGTCCTTTGAATCTGTTGTACAAGTGGAGATAACTGCTGGATACTATATCTATGCCGTCGTCAAAAAGAATCAAATTAATTTAACTGCTTTCTTGGTGATGTCGTTAAGCTCATACAATGTAGAACATAGGGTGTCACGCCATTTTCCTCTTTCTCTAAATTTAATCTCAATCATTTGACATTGGAAAATAATAATAACTAATATAGGGCGCTAATTTTAGCTCCCAAATATCTTATCAATAAGCTAACTAATTAGAGCTGGGTGTTCTGCTTCATCCCCCAAATCCGTAACGGTGAGTTAGTTGAGTTTCAAAGCAAAATCGTTCTACCAGCTGCGTATTTGGATAAGAAAGACAAAATCATAACTAGTTTATGTATCGTCTTTGGACCTACGTATGAGAGAGTAGAAGAAAGAATTATTTCGTCAGTACTGGAATGAAACACTTCGAGTGAGGAAGAGAGGCTGACAATTCTGGAAGGAGGTAAAGGCTAGTAGTTCGTCAGAATCCAGAATCGATGAGACGAAGTCTAAAGATGATATCATTCTTACTAATATATGTGATGTGCTGAACGGTGACGTAAATATTTTTCGAAAAAGCATGACTACACCTCGGATGTTAATACTGAGAGTAAATCTATTACTGACCCCAAAATATCAGCAGTAGCAGCAGATACGATGTTAACCGAGATGATAATACTAGGTGGTACATGACACTCTCTGGTACTTATTAGGTTGGAGAGCCGGGACAGTCACAACGGATTATAGGCGCACAGTTACCATGTCTTGTATAAAGGGTTCACTGATTAGAATGAAAGACTGTAGAACACCGTGGGATGCACAGCGGTCTTTTAAAGATCTTGAGAAAACTTGACAAAATTATGTTAAAGTATCTAGAGGCCATATTGCAGCTCGCGTGTGGGAATTGTACAGCAATGTGCAGGTAAACGATAACTTTAGGACGTAGATTGAAGTCAGAAGCCATAGTACGCTTAGTTGGCGTATTTTACGAATGAAGGACTGCGTGTAAGTGACCAAATCGTGAATTATCTGCTTTATGCAGGTGATGGGATGTTGTTAGCAGAAACGCTGTTGAAAGACAAATAGAAATAGACGTACACTGAATGTAAAGAAAACAAATATGGTGTTCAAAAAAGAGCATTAACACAAACGCATATTAACGTTTATGTAAATAATAAATAATGGTTATGTAGTGTGAGAATAAGTGGATCAGATTGTATATCTTGGATGTACTTTACAGGGATGTAAGGTACACCGATGATGTGAAATGATGACTGAGTGCAGAAATAGTATGAACAGAGTGTGAAACTTAAGCTAAACAGCACAACTCTTTAATAATGCAGTATTAATCCCAACAGCACATAATCGAAACGAAAGCTGGCTATAATAGAGAAAGCATGAAAGTAGATGATGTAAGAAAGTGTGTTGGTCAGAAAGAGAGTATTCGAGATACGATAAGATGAGGTACACTCCGTTGGTTAATACATGTAGGAAGAACACACGAGGATAGATTGACGAAACATATCTATCTACCTATAACTTCACACCAAATCCCTTGCGGGGTAGGCAGAGATAACCGAGCGCCACGTGACTGGACCTTACATACCTTACTCGTTTCTTTAACATTAATTGCCCTTCTCATGTACGTTCTTCCTCGGCTCCTACATCCTTCCACTTTTGCGTTGTATATCTGCTTCGTCATTCTTTCATCATGCACTCTTTCTACATGTCATAATTCAGCACAGACGACCTGTCTTTAATAATAATCTTTAATTCTACCATTTGATATCATTGTTGTACCAATATGCTAATGTGATTTCTTTTTGTGATTGACAATTTAAAAAGAGACCTATATTGACAAGTTTCCTTCGGCATTTCTTCTTTAGTCATTTCCAAAATGCTAGCAGATTAAAAAAAAAAAATAAGAGAATTGATTAAGATACAATTAGACTATATTTCAAAAAATGTAAGACGTGTCTAAGTCCCCGCGAGGGGGCAAATAAAGATTTTTTATCATTATCTTATCTTTTATGTGCCACATTGTTTCCATCAGGAACGGGTTTTAGAAGGAAGCAATTTATACATACCATATACGGAATATACAGTGTGCCACATAGTTTTCGTAATGAACGGACGTATTAAATGAGCACAATACACCAAATATATACGAAAATATACAGGATGCCTGAAGGTTCTCAATACGAACGGACGCATAATGTTAGCAAAGCATATAAACTATATACAGAATATACACATGTGCCCCATGGTTTCCATAATGTATAGACTCCATAAACAAGCGAGAATTATTCAAAATAGAATATTGTGGTATGTAAAGTAAATGTAATATCTTTATGACTACGGTCTTAGTTTACAATAAAACAACCAATATTCACAGTAAAAACAATTAAAATACCATTAGAAGTGGGAGACGCAATAAGTATCGAAAATGAAAAGACGCAAGATCACGTCTGCGATTTAAATATATATATATATATAGGCATGTATATATATATATATATATATATATATATAGGCATGTATATATATATATATATATATATATATACATGCCTATATATATATATATATATATATATATATATAGGCATGTATGATGTGAAATAGGTTGATGGTTTGTTTATAAAGGTCCAGACCTAACCTTCTTTCTTGCTATGCAGGTTACTCTTGTTCTGCATGTAATATATAAGCGTATTAGTCAATTGCCCAAAATAAGTGAAAAGAGTGTTCTGAAATAAATATCACTGATGGATATTATTTTCAATCACCATTTCAACAACTTGTCTTAATTTTTAAAGATATGTTTTCGAATTACATAATACTAAGCATCATGGCAAACTGATTTTATATTATACTAGCTATCCGCCCCGGCTTCGCACGGGTGATATGGTCGCTACCAAACGTCACAGGATCACCTGCTGGGCTAACCTGAAGATTCACTGAAAATTTCATCAAAATCTGCCCAGCCGTTTTTGTGTCCATAGAGGACATACAGACAAACATTAATTTTTATATATATAGATATGTTTCTGATGCGGTTATCTGTGAGGTGGAGGACGGGCTGCCTTGATGCACTCTACCTCTCTTAAATACACCCTGACCAAGATAAAAATACATGTTCATTCACACACATGTCCTGTGTGGAAATCGAACCCACGAGCGTTGGTGTTATAGTAACTTAGCAGCGCGTTTCACCACTGCGCTACCGAAGTCGTCATAGTGATGGATACACTTCAGATTCTCCTCCAAATTCCACATCCATTGACTATTTTCGTAACAAACATAATTGGCCGTAGTGATTTATCATCGACGGTAGATCACCGCGAACCATCAATTTGCCGTCATTATCAATAAACGCCGTTTCCAGCTCTTGGACCATTAATCATCACGAACGTAAAAGGTCCATTTGCATGATGAGATTACTCGCATAGCCGTGTAGGTCATGTGCTGTGATAAGGCTAACTAATGTCCAATTCCAACAAACGACACGTGTAAAAATGTGAGCCAAATCCTTGCTAACACTTCACTAACTAAAGGGAGACTCAACAAAACTTTTTTGGCGTCTTCACAGACATAGAAATTTCTGGTGCCACAAACTTTCACTTTGATTTTGACTTCTTACGTAAGTTTCTTTTTATCCAACGTCGGGAGGTATAGAAGGATACGGTACGGTACATCTGGTTTGGTTACCGTAGCCTATGAACGCTCACAATACACGGTGCAGGACTACCTCACTCCCTCGTTCGGAACGCTCTCCAGCAAGATGTTATTTGGCTGCGGTCTCTTATGACGTGAAGGTACTTTTCATATCTCTCTTGCATATATAGCTAATAGTAAGCGTACCTACAAGAATAATGTCTTTGTTGTATTATTTAGCGGTACTTCCCCGAACGACCAGCTTTAACATGCTCTAATAAAATAATAATACCTTACTTCCTATATCCGTATAGTACAACTAAGCTATTCAAACGATTGCAGTTTTTAGTACAGAGTTATATAGATTTTTTTTATACGACGTCGGGAGGCATACAAGCATACGGTCCACCAGATGTAAAGCGGTTACCGTATGAACGCTTGTAATACATTGAGTATCACTCGCGCGATACCACCTGTGCTGCTAACACAGCAAACCCTCATTGGCTGCGGTTTTGTGTGAGGCGGAGGTACTTCCCCAGTCGGGGTGCTTTGATGCACCCTACTTACTCTTAAAAACATGCAGACCAAGAGAAACAGGCATGTTCATGCACACAAATGTAGTTGTCCTGTGCGGCCGCCAATCCACGAGCGTTTGTGTCAAAGTCGCGTTATTAACCGCTACGCCACCGAGTTCGTCAAAATGCTCGGATAACTTGAAATAAAACCCGGATGAAGAAACCACAGCTAGAAATTAATTCTTTGTGCCGTATAATGCGTTAAATAGTTAGCCAATTCTGTCAAATTTCATTTGGAACAGATCTTGGCCTTGTGCTCTTCGTGCGGCTAAACCAAACTAATTTTAGAAATGGGAAAATATACCGTGCATACTTTTTCTGTGTGTAACGATTTTATGACTAGACTATTGGCGCGATTGTTTATTTGTTATGGATACTTCTTAGCGTTATCACGTTTCTTAATCCATTAGGATTGGCGGGGTCCGCTGGCTAAGCTTAAGCATTTAGCGAGGATTGTTAAGGGGACTATCTACGCAGTTTATGTGAATTGTTTTTTTGCCAATTATCACAGCCCAAGGACGCATAACGCCAGGGGCAAGTCCCGCACGTTGCCAACTATTTAAAATCTACCTTCACGTAACAGCAGCTCCATTTGAGGGTCGATTCCGTGTGCTATTGAGGGGACGTCATGGATATATTTTTTTATACTAAGTACATAAAGAGGGAAGTTAGCGTGCGGCCCGCCTGATGTGAAGCGATTACACTAGCAATACAAACATATCGTACGCGCGTCGCCACTCTTGCTGCTAACGCAGCGTCTCCACTTAACATTATTCACTTGCAAGTTTATAACAATTATTCTTGGGTTTATCTCATCTTATTTGTATACGGTCTTTTATAACGTGAAAGTACTAACGTCATTGTGTTTTTAGGGTTCCGTACCCAAAGGGTAAAACGGAACCCAATTACCGAGACTCCGCTGTCCGTCCGTCCGTCCATCCGTCCATCCATCCGTCCGTCCGTCCGTCCGTCTGTCACCAGGCTGTATCTCATGAACCGTGATAGTTAGACAGTTGAAATTTTCACAGATGATGTATTTCTGTTGCCGCTATAAGAACAAATACTAAAAAATAGAATAAAGTAAATATTTAAGGGGGCTCCCATACAACAAACGTGATTTTTTTTGCTCGTTTTTGCTCGATATTGCTATCGGCAACAGGTAGACGCTTGAAATATTCACAGAATATTAAGTTATATATTCACTTTAAGAATAAATAATTAAATTAAAATAAAACAAATATTTAAGGGGGGCTCCCATACAACAAACGTGATTTTTTGTCGTTTTTATAGATAATGATACGGAACCCTTTGTGCGCGAGTTCGACTCGCACTTGACCGATTTTTTTATACGACGTCGGTAGGCATACAAGCATACGGTCCACATGATGTAAAGCGGTTGCCGTAGCCTATTAAAGCCTGTTGTACCTTAAGCATCACTCGCGCGATGCCACCTCTGCTGCTAACACAGCAACGACTCAGGACGTTACTGGTGATCTCACTCATTCACAGAAACACAACAACCCTCCAGGGAGTTATTATTTGGCTACGGTTTTCTGTGAGATGGAGGTACTTGCCCAGACGAGCTGCTTTGATGCGCCCTACCTCTCTTAACCTCTCACCTGGACCTAGTATGATAATAGGTAGGGTGAACGACGTGCAAGAGACGTTTTCTTTGATTAAGATGATAGGATAGACTCACTCCCCATCGTACTGAACATTTCCTCCTCCATATATATTATAAAAGCGCAAGTACGTATAGCTGAATATTTATCATGCTTGTCGCCGAGTCTTGGAACCTCGCCAACTCACGCCGGACACTGTTGACATGGGTACTAATAACTTTGGAACCCGTATACCCATAAGTTCTGTCACAGTTTTTTTACTCAGCCATTTATTGGATTGTTCTACTGTTTATTATATTTAGTCATGAAGAAAAACGTCAAGTGATCATGAAAATCGTTCGTTTCGCTATTGTTATCTACTGGTAAGTGAATATTCAAATTTTAAGAGATGTAGGACGGATCAAAGCAGCCCGCCTGGGGAAGTACCTCCACCTCACAGAAAACCACAGCCGAATACCAACTCTCTGTAGAGTAGAGTAGCGGTAGACAGCGTCTTGTGGCGGTTCTCTCTGGTCACTCCGCGATTGACCCACTGGAGATACAGACACATTGATAATTATAAAAAAATACAAGTAAATGTTGCATTGGTTGATGAAGTTCGCGCAAGGAGGAAACCCTCAAATTAGTTAGTAGTTATGTACTTGTAAAATGCCTCACAAAGATCCTCACTTGGTCCTAGAGTAAACCTGCGATCTTAGAACTTGGACACCTATTATACCTATATTTTATATCTATCTATAACTTCATGCCAAATCCCTTGCGGGGTAGGCAGAGAGAACCGAGCGCCATGTGACTCGATCCTTACATATCTCACTCGCTTCTTTAACATTCATTGCTCTTCTCATGCACGCTCGCCGGTTTCTAGGGCTCCTGACATCACCTTCTGATAGAACACGACCAATTTGGTCATGGTAGGTAAGTCTTGGCCTTCCCCGGCTCCTACATCCTTCCACTTTTGCATTGTATATCTGCTTCGTCATTCTTTCATCTTGCATTCTTTCTACATGTCCGAACCATCGGAGCATGCCTCTTCTTATTTTAACACCGACGCTCTCTTTCAGACCAACTCTGTTTCTAACATCATCATTGCGAATACGGTCTACAAGCCTAACGCCACAAATTTTGCGCAGCGCTCGCATTTCGACCGCGTTTATTCTACTTTCATGCTCTTTCTGCCATACCCAGCTCTCGCTTCCATAAGTTAGCGTTGGCTATATTTTATAATATTATATATATACATAGTATCTGGGCGAAGGGAGATTTTTATGTTTGTTTATGTAAAATCATGCTTGTCCAGCAAATACTAGAATAATAATATAGAAATAAAACATTATTTAAATAATAAATTAAAACTAGTTGAGAATGCGCAAGCTTGCATTGCCAGAGGAACATCTGGCTCGTCAATTATATAACAATTCGAATATTTTTTTTAATTGTCGGCCATTTTGACCATGTTCCTTAAAAGATAGGAACGGTGTTCCTGAACATTACCATTCTACTTTTTTATGCTGAATCCGAATCTGAAGTCAAAATTCGAAAAAAACGCACACACAGACAAACGCACAGACAAACATATAGATTTCAGATAGGAACGGTGTTCCTGAAAAGTTATTTATATAAAAGTAATACTTTTTATAATCTCATCTCATTACACTCCGATAAGCATAGGCTACATCACGTGGGTCTCATGTTCTCCACCTATGTTAAATTCAGAAAATGCTCGTAATGCAATCGGCGTCACATGTCCAACCCCTGATTCCACAATAAGGACATTTGTATTACTGCCTGTGTAAAACAAGTGTATGTACATATTCCACTGGTGTTCGTGGCTGCGAAAGTAATCCTGTCGTTCGCAAGCATCTCTACATAACATTCCTAGGATGTGCGCGTGCGCAGGTTTCTCACTGGCATTGCATAACGACCGATAGAAACGCATACTTGAACGCGCGCTCCGCGAATGCAAGCTCGCGCATAAACTGCAAATCGCATATGAACATATACCAATAGGTACAGCTAAGTGCAGCTCAAGCTTTACTTTGACCTTTGTACCGTTCTTATGCTGTTCGTGATAAGAGTTACAATCGTACTTCGAGTGTTAAGCGTGATCTGCTCTTAGCTGTACTTGTTAAAAGCATATATTTAAAGTCCTAATTGGAAACTATGATAGAAAATTTGGATTGTTATATCTTTAACAAATAAGTAAGATCTAATTAGTATTCTCATTATTGTTTTACAGTGTTTTGTTTATCCGACTATTCTTTTTTTATGTAACGTTGGAATGCATTCAAGTGTACGGCCCACCTGATGTAAAGTGGTTACAACAAAATACAATAAGTTCGCGCGTTGTCCCCCTGTTGCTAATACAGCATCTCTTTAGCAGCTTATGTAACTTCTATTACTCGCGAAACACAAAAAACCTACAGGGAATTTTTATTTAGTTGCGGTTTTCTATAAGGTAAGGGTTCTCCCAGTCGGGCGGCTTTGATACGCCCTACCTCTCTTAAAACACCCGGGCCAAATGTTTATGTTTGTCTCGTGTGGGAACTGAACCCACGAACCTGGCTGTTAAAGTAGACATTGCTAACCACCGAAGTCTCCTAAAGCTTAACAAGAAGTTGGTATCACTTGAGAGCTGAGATGTGATGATGAACACCATGTTGTTGTGGAATACGCGTATAATTACATACATACATACGCCTGTCTCCCATTGGGGTAGGCAGAGACTATAGAACGCCAGATGCGCCGATCCAAACATACCGCTCTCGCTTCTTCCACACTCATCAACCTCTTCATGCATGCTCTTCGGTTTTGGGTACTTTTGATTCGGTCCTTTGTCAACACATAGTATAATTGTACAAT
The DNA here is from genome assembly GCA_947507595.1 of Pyralis farinalis. Classification (NCBI taxonomy): domain Eukaryota; kingdom Metazoa; phylum Arthropoda; class Insecta; order Lepidoptera; family Pyralidae; genus Pyralis; species Pyralis farinalis. The sequence continues at coordinate 6,786,096 of OX382258.1, read as the reverse complement.
CAAATAGTGCAATTTCACTGAACATAGTGCTCTATAGAAAACACAAAAAGAGTCAAGTTTCCCCTTAGCGTTAAGAAATTCTTGCTATGGATGCTTTAGTTACTTTAGTCACTTTACCAAATGTTAAAATGACCACTAACAAAACTCCATGCATCCATTTGCAATAGACGAATTGCATACAAAGTTGTATTAGAAAATTACATTTCTCCATGTTTAATGTCTGTAGTAATGTGACGAATAACATCTACATGCGATTAAAGGCTGCAGTTTGAAACTTAAAGCATCTATAGTTGTTACAGGAGATGCATATTTACGAAGTGCATGGAATTTCTTAAGAAAGGTAGGTAGGGCGCATCAAAGCAGCCCGTCTGGGGAAGCACCTCCATCTCACAGAAAAACCGCAGCCAAATGAAAATAACAACTCCCTAGAGGGTTGTTGTGTTCCTGCGTGCGAGTGAGATCACCTGGAAGCTCATTAGGAGTTGCTGTGTAAGCAGCAGAGGAGGCATCGCACGACTGATACTTCATATATTACAAGCGTTAATAGGCTACGGTAACTGGTTTGTATCATATGGGTCGTATGGTTGTATGCCTCCCGACGTAGTATAAAAATCGAGGAGCATTTCATACAATTTCAACGTGAATGCACCCATAATGATTTAGATGCAATTATATGTTACACAATTGTGCAAGATGGCTATTGCATTGGTAGTATTAATTTTATGGATGGCGAACTGGTTGAGAAATAATTGGTGTTTTAAATTAGGTTTTGGATATTAAATTTATATGTTAGGTAACGCAGTGTTCAGCTTTCTTTTTTCGTTTTCATCATCGTCGACCGTGAGCGTAGACTCACTCGCTGTGCTGCTAGGATACGGGTCTTCTGGGGCCTTTACTTGATACCAACGGAACCATTACTAACGCTCCGTTGTCTGTCCGTGTGTCACTGGGCTGTTCTTTGTAACCGTAATTGGTAAACACTTGAAATTTTCACAGAGTGTGTATTACTTTGGCGTGCTCGGTGGTGGCATGGCTAGCGATGGCTGCTTTGGCACCACTTACGCACCCCAAATATAGGTTTATTTCTCTAATATTTTGAGGTGTTTATCTTATCGCCTTCGTCTAATCGCATCGCATCGTCAATCGTCCTCTATCTCTGTAGATCGCCTATCGTTCGTTAGTGTTTCGAATGGCGCACGTGTTGCATTCGGTGCCGTGAACAAATATGGCGAACTGATGAATTATACAAAACGTGTTGCGCCTCTTTAAAGGAGTCTCAGGGTGCCCGTGACCCGTGACGTACGGACGGAAACTTCCACTATGTAAATAGATGAATATTCACATATCAATATTTGTTATCTAAAGAACTACTGCTGGTGCATCTTCACGGCAAGTGGCTCTTGCGGGGTAGGCAGAGAGAACCGAGCGCCGCATGACATAGCCTTTAGGTAGGTGAGGCTTTCCTTGGGTCCTCCATCCTTCTACTTTCGTATCGTACATCTGTTTCGTTGTTCTTTCCTCTTGCATTAAGATGCAAGATATACACGTATATATCTATACTATATATGAAGTGAGCTATACTATACGAAAGGAAGAGGTTGTTTTTGAAGTAAAACTTCTTTACGCACGCTTGACTTGGGGAGTAAGCTGGTAAATGCGTGACGAGAGCGTTACGAAAAATGTGATCGGGCGAGGCGAACGGAAGTTGAGAGGGAGATATAAGTTAGTGAAGATAGAAAGAGAGAGAGTTATGTTTCGTATATTAGTGTAGGGGCAAGAGAGAGAGGTGCGAGCACACGTTTTGTTTCTCTCATAGCGAGTTAAGTTTCGTATATGTAAGACACAGGGCAGGCCTATTGTCTGTATCACACTATGGAGCTAAAGAAGGTTTACTTCAGTCGTGTGGTCTAAAGCACACTCGTTTTTTTTTATACAACGTCGGGAGGCATAAAAGCATACATCCCACTTGATATAAAGTAGTTACCGTAGCCTATTAGCACTTGTAATATATTAAGTATCACTCGCGCGATGCCTCCTCTGCTGCTTACACAGCAACTCCTTGGGAGCTTACTGGTGACCTCACTGACACACAGGAACACAACAACCCTCTAGGGAGCTGTTATTTGGCTGCGGTTTTCTGTGAGATGGAGGTACTTCCAAAGACGGGCTGCTTTGATGCGCCCTACCTCTCTTGTTTGTTTGAACGCTCTCATCTCTGGAACTAGCAGTCGGATTTGAAAAATTCTTCATTAGTTGATAGACTGATTCTTCAAGAAGGTTCTAGGCTATTCAACATCATGATGCGACTCTTAGAAGCCGAGGAAAAAGAAAGAAAGTAGAAAGTGCAGTTCCTACGGGGCACTGGTGCGGGATGCAGTTAGTACTGTATAATTTGCTGACGCTGAATGCTAACGAGCTCGGTGGCGCAGTGGTGAAACGCGCTGTTACGCTTCTTTGACACCTACGCTCGTGGGTTCGATTCCCACACAGTGCAAACATTTGTGTGCCTGAACATGTCTGTTTGTCTTGGTCTGGGTCTATTTTCTATGTATAATAAGTATGCATTTACAAAAAATAAAAAATGTATTTACGTATGTTTATCAGTTGTCTAGTACCCATAACACAAGCTTCGCTTACTTTGGGGCTAGGTGACGCTGTGTAATTTGTCCGACAAAAAAAAGAACTTTCAACACCAGTGGCATCACTCATGCGTTGCCGTCTTTGTAAAACTTATGCTGTTTAGAATCCCATGCTATATTCTCCTGCGAAAGCCTCGACTTCGAAAGTTCTCGGAGCACAATTCACTTGAACCGCACAGTACGCGACCACCTCGGCAATTGCTCGTGCGTGAGAATCAGTCATCTGCTGATGGCGAGCGTTGCGAGTGTTGTTTCGAGCAGTTGTATTTAACAGTGCAATTGCTTCCTAATTTTATTCTATATTCATTTTCACAATCCAACTTGAAATCTACATGCGAGAAATGTCGTGTCAGCTTTACATAATAGTAACTTGTGACTGCGGAATACCTTAAGTTAATCTTTTATGCTAAGTTACGATTGTTAATTCAGCGAGGGACTCACTTTCACGGTACCCGACGCATTGAACATATAAAAAAACCTTTTAAATAAAAAAGTGAAAAGTACTTCCTACCAAACAGTAATCTCTTACACCAGTGGCTAAGCGAGAGGAGAGTACGACACCTACACCAGCACTGGCAGGATCGTCCCGGTCTACACCAGACCGTAGGGCCATCATCCCACCGGGCAGATCATCGGTGTCGCTCCCCTTGTACTTAGTCTCAGTCACACACAAAGCATCCAAACGTCTATCATTCATTACGTCTATCAATTCGTTCATCTTATCATTCAATCCACTTCTCACATTCTACGTGCCTATGCGACACTCGGCTCCCCTCGTCCCGCCGAAACTGGCGCTGCGTGGTGGGTGGCGACCCCCACCGCTGTATGCAGCTATATTCGCCCTAATCCGCACGTCGGTGCGCTCTTGGTCCAGAAATGCAAACTGATTGATTGGCAGGGGTCGCGAACGAGCACGCTTCTGGCACATGACCCCCTAAAAGTACTTCATTAAACCGAGGCCTGTTCGCATAGTTAATTCTTTACCTTCACAGCTGTCGACTTCAAAGACTAAAGTTTCCCGTTTTTATACAATTTCGAAAGGCATACAAACACACGGTTCACCTCTCAATACATTAAGTATAGCTCGCTCCTCTGCAGCTAACACAACTACTCCTTAGGAGTTTACTTGTGACCTCACTCACTCGCAAGAACACAACAACCCTCCAAGGAGTTGTTAACTCACGAGCGTCGGTGTCAAAGCGTTACTAACTACTGCGCCGCTGAGCTCGAAAACATTACCTTTTCAGTTAGGTAATCATGAAAACTTCATTATATTGTCATCTTCTCTACATTCGTGAAAAAAAAATCATAGTCTATGCAAAAACAAAACCAAATAAAGTCGGTTTTCGAAAGTATTTGAAGTGATAACTTCTTATGGGAGGGTAAACCGCTTCGTAAAGTACCGCGTTACGGCGCCAGTCTGTCTGACTTCCCTTTTCTCTCACGCATACGGCAGCTTTAATTATATGTAGATTAGTTTAAGTTATCACTTTCAATTCCTCACCAAATTTATGTTAGGCACAATATATCCCGAGATATTGATGAACATTCATATGGAAAAACATACATAATACAAACCAATGCATTGCCGACCCCCATAACGCCATTAAAAACCTTTCAATGGTGACATGTTGTACTTTATGAAAACATAATGTATCCTTGTAAAAATATAAAGTCAAAATTCCGTAATAATACTAAAAGCTGAAATAAGTTGCGTATGGGGCCTATTGACCAACCGTTCCCCGGTTCGAATCCTGTCGGACACATGTACCACTAAATTCGTATTATCAGATTTATGTACATACTATCTGTGCCCGCGACGTCGTCCGCGCGGAATAGTTATTTTTTTTTTAATTATTTATTTATATTAATAAAAATAAATAAAATATTTAAAGTAAAAATAGCCTAAGTTACTCCTTATTACATCAGCTATCTGCAGTGACAGTCCCGTCAAAATCGGTCCAGCCGTTTCAGAGATTAGCCGGAACAAACAGACAGACAGGCAAAAATTGGAAAAATATTCATTTTGGTATATGTACCGTGTATACATCCATATGCATTTAGTATAAAACGGTTATTTTAATATTACAAACAGACACTCCAATTTTATTTATCTGTATATAATTATCACTTGCTCGGCAGTGAAGGCAAACATCGTGAGGAAACCCGCGAGTCCAAGAAATTATATTTCGAAACACGTGCGAACGAAACTAAGAAAGACCTAGTTGTCCCTCTGGATTGCGGAGGTCTGTCAGTCGCTCCATGTAAAAATCAGCATCCTCGCCAAACCCTTACGCTTAGATAGCGGACCCCGCCAATCCTAATTTATTAGGAAACGGTATAACGTTAAGAAGAAGAAGTTGCGTATGAGGGTACATTGACTTGCTACGACTGTTGGATCTTTCGTAGTACATTGTATTCGATTCTATAATAATATATCTGCAAAGTTCTGGCCTTTCCTGACAATATCTTTAAAAGGCACATCAAATACACTCTTTGTAAAAAAAAAGCTTATAATGTGTTGAATGTGCTGAATTATCTTTGCCAGTTAGATACTGGCAAAGATGACTGAAGATAATTCAGCACAGGCGACCATCTTTAATCCTACCACTTGACATTATTAGATATATGTTTATTGCAATTTTTAATTTACGATTTGGAAATAAATAATGTTAAGATAAGAAAAGAAATGCTCTGTTGGTTCGGACATGTAGAAAGAATGCGGGACGAAAGAATGACGAAACAGATATACAATGCAAAAGTGGAAGGATCTAGAAGCCGAGGAAGACCGAGAGACCATGACCAAATTGGTCGTGTTTTATCAGAAGGTGATGTCTGTAGGCCGATTCTACTAAAAAACTGCAACTGCACTGCAGCGCGGCGTGTGTCAAAATGCGTATATTTTGACGTTTCGTTAAACATCGCTGCTGTCAGATCGCTTGATAAAACGTCAAAATGTACACAGTGTGACACACGCCGCGCTGCAGTGCAGTTGCAGTTTTTTAGTAGAATCGGCCTACAGGAGCCCCAGCAGGAACGCGAGCGTGCATTAAAAGAGCTATGAATGTCACAGAAGCGAGTGAAGTAAGTAAGGACCGCGTCTTATGGCGCTCGGTTCCCTCTGCCTACCCCGCAAGGGACCTGGCGTGAAGATATACAATATACGATTTGAAAATAGACTTATATGGGCAAGTTTATTTTAGCATTTCTACTACGCCAATGGTCATTTCTTAAATGCTGGTAGATTAAGAAAATAAAAAGGATCACTTAGAGAATTGAATATGATACTTACTACTATTCAATATATTATTATCTTTATATATAAAATATGTAAGACGTGTCTAAGTGCCCGCGAGAGCCTAATAAGGAACTTGTCATATTATTAAGGAATATCTTTCTCACCACTTAATAATGTACATTATTTGTTATCCTTGGTTCATATCGTATAATTTAATTGGAACTGAAACGTTTGCACAGTTTCTCGAGCACCCTTTGGGTATGTAATTTACAAGTTACACAGCTCAAAGTGAAGTCCTAACTACTCTAACAGTACTGCAAAGTTGTAACTAAATACAACTTTGGCGTGTAACTATTAGGAGCTGATTTTAAATGAAAGGGTTAAGATGAAACTACATTTCATTAAACCTACGTACAATTTGTCTCTAAATAATGGATCAATATTTTGATTAGAAAACTAATTTGATTGAATATATGAAAACCATAAAAGTCACAATTTTTTACAGTCTCTAATAGAACTACTTATGTGTCCATACGGACACATATTTTGTCGGAGGTGGATTTTGTTTTATTCGAGTGATTCTCGTGGAGAACGTAAACGTAACGTTGGTGGTTTCGTCGAGCACACCAACATAGAGCAAACCAGAGTTCGCTGGAGCGAACTTTCAAACGTCAGCTGTGAGCAAAGATCGACACTATACTAACTGCAGTCCGCGACTTCCTTCGCGCGTAATAAGCTTTCTATCGAAGTTTTCTCATGCCATTACAGCGTGAGATTCTTTAAAAAGAGCGCCAACATGTTGTTACAGAGGCGGCAACGCCGGGGGTCCATATGCTGTGGTAACTGGTTAATGATAGAAAAAATGTAAAGTTCCATTTCACATGCTGTTAAACAGACCGGTACCTGTAAAAATATAGATACCTCTATGACGAATAATGTCCTTGCTCTGCAAAGTTTTGAAATTTTCTATCTCCTTCAGTCTGAAAGACGTCTCCTTCAAATCAGTAATTTACCACCGCCAACATTTTAGATAATAATGATGAAACTTCGAATCCACTTGACACTTTCGCTTGAGTTACATTTTATAATAAAAAAAGTGACGCAAAATACTCACGCATTTGCCATTGTAATTAATACTCGAATTGAAAATTTAATTTTTTCATATGCCTTTGCTCTCTTCTCTTCTTCCTAGCGTAATCCCGTTTCCTAATTCATTTGACGAAGATGCCGATTTAGACGTGGAGCTGACTGCCGTCTGATATCAAGAGCCAGGGGGCCCAGCCAATAGACCGGTTCTTTATCCAGCGATCGACTCATCACAAAATAATGTTATTATATAACTGCAAGTTTTGTATTCCTTTACTATGATTGTTTATTCGTACCATGACGAGGTTTTCAAACGTGTTCACCAAAAATTGGCACAAATCAATATACTTCTCATTTTAAGTACGACATTAACATTTATTTGCATAGTACATAATGTCGTGATCGTAAACACATTTGTCCTATTTAAAGTCGTAATAATATACTCAGCTAATTATCAAGTATGGGTGAAGTGTGTACTCGTATTTATTTGAATGTGTTCGTAAAGTGTTGTGCGGCGATGCATATCCAAGGATTCGCATTTGTATTCAAAAGATGCAGTTACGAGTACGCATTGTTTAGATATTGTATTAGGATAGGCCTGCACTGCAATATATCTACGTTATTAACAAAATCTTTTGTCCGGTATATGAAAAGGTTGTTAAGAATGTAATGTAAAAGGGGTTCGACATCAGCTTTATCTACTATTGATTAGCAGATGAGGTTATGCTGTAACAATAAAAACCGGCCAAATGCGAGTCTGACTCGGGCACGAGAGGTTCCGTACCATTATCTATAAAAACGGCAAAAAAATCATGTCTGTTGTATGGGAGCCCCACTTAAATAGTTATTTATTCTGTATTTTAGTATTTGTTGTTATAGCGGCAACAGAAATACATCATCTGTGAAAATGTCAACCGTCTAACTATCACGGTTCATGACATACAGCCTGGCGACAGACGGACGGACGGACGGACAGCGGAGTTTCAGTAATAGGGTCCGTTTTACCCTTTGGGTACGGAACCCTAAAAATCCGTGAAGTGCAAGTCCGACCGCCCATCGAGGGTAGGAGGAGGGAGAGAGAGGATATTTTCACAAAGAAAATATTTTTTTTTGTGATGTAACTATAATATTACGGGTTCGGATTTTTCCTTTACTTGTGCTACATACGACATTGCTTCTTGCCAAATTTCAAGATTCTAAGTCAACGTGAAGTACCCCATACATTTTGATTCCCTTGCGAATGTCAAAATGTGCGCATAAACGAGGCATAAACAGCCGTATCTTTCGTTTGCGTTGATTTAGAAGTTTGATTTTTTCACTGCTCGAAGGGATTGCAGACCTGAGTTTTTGATATTAATTTCGGCTTGATAGCTCCACATGTCGCTGAGAGAAACGTTCTTGACAGACGGACTTACAGAGAGACACACGTACAGGCAGACGGACAACAGAGTGATCCTATAATTTTACTTTATGAGGTACGGAACTCCAAAAAGCGGTAAAACTACATTTAATACTAGCGATGGCACATCACGTTACTCGTGTGGTGATTGATTTTCCAAATACGCAGACACTCTTTGTATGAAGATAGTGGAAGGTGCGCGTTTCCTCACGATGTTTTCCTTCACCACCAAGCAAATGATATTTACAAATATGTACATAAATCTGAAATCACGAATTCAGTGGTACCAGTTGGAACCGAGGCCACTAAGCCGATTCTTAATCCACTGGGCTATCAGCGGTAAAAAGCTAACTCCTATGAAAAAAATACGTTTTGTTTCCCTTTGACCATGCGAACGAAACCGCGGGCAATAGCTAGTGAATCTGTAAATGATTACTTTGAATATGTTCACTGGCAAGACATCAACAGATGAGTCACTATGCCCATTGTTTTGTAGACAATTGACAAATGCATTACAAATAAAGAATCGATGATATTATAATCACCATTGAATTGTGCGGTAGCCGCAATTATGGTGATGTGAATGCTAAGAACTACTGATGATTTGTGATTGAAATATGATGATACAATCTCCGTTAATGGATGAGTGTTTATACAACTAATGTAGGATGAAAGAATGACGAAGCAGATATACTCGTACAATGCAAAAGTGGAAGGATGTAGGAGCCGAGGAAGGCCAAGACTTACCTATCATGATCAAATTGGTCGTGTTCTGTCAGAAGGTGATGTCAGGAGCCCTAGAAACCGGCGAGCGTGCATGAAAATAGCAATGAATGTTAAAGAAGCGAGTGAGGTATGTAAGGATCGAGTCGCGTGGCGCTCGGTTCTCTCTGCCTACCCCGTAAGGGATTTGGCGTGAAGTTATAGTAGTAGTAGTTTATACAACTCGGGTGGAGATGTGAAAGAAGGACAAACAAACACACTTTCACGTTTCCAAATTTGAATTCGATTCGAAACTTCCTACTCCTACAAATTTCTTCTTATTAAATTCCTTGTGAGTTCCAAGGCAGCTGTAGTTTAACCCCCGGGACGGCAATTCATTTCCTTTTTGGTTGGTCGCCGCTGTTAATTCTGGCTACACAGGAGACACAGTGGTGGGCCTGTCCCACACTTTTACGTTAATATACAATATTGTATTAGTATGGAATGTACTTCTGACTTAGATCATTTAGCGAATCATCACCACGTCACCAGTAAGCTCCCAAGGAGTTGCTGTGTAAGCAGCAGAGGAGACATCGCGCGAGTGACAATTAATATATCGCAAGCGTTAATAGGCTACGGTACCCGCTTTACATCAGGTGGCCCGTATGCTTGTATACCTACCGACGTAGTATAAAAAAAAAACGTTGTGTGCACGAACATGTATGTTTGTCCTGGTCTGGGTGTTTTAAGGGTGGTACAGCGCACGGAAGCAGCCCGTCTGGGGAAGTACCTCCCACTACACTGAAAACCGCAGCCAAATAACAAACTCCCTGGAAGGTTGTTGTGTTCCTGCGTGTAAGGTCACCTGTAAGCTCCTAAAGAGTTACTGTATTAGCAGCAGTAGTGGCAACGCGCGAGTGATACTTACTGCTTTACCAGCGTTCATAGGCTACGGAAACCGCTTTGCATCAAGTGGACCGTATGCTTGTAAGCCTCCCGACGTTGAATAAAAAGAAAATAGTAGGTAACAGTGAGGAAATTTATATCTTTGAAAAGTTCCTTTGAACTCCCCAGAGCTTATGTCCATAAATAGAGCGAATGTCTCTCGCTTGAAAAATGAAAATGAAACACAAAAGTAAATTATAAATTTCTGAAAGTCCCCCAATGTTACAACTTCACGACTCTGTAATGTGCTACTCGCATCTCTCGAAGGGATTCCCAACAAATTTAACTTTAAAAAAAGAGAGGTAGGGCGCATCAAAGCAGCCCTTCTGAGGAACTACCGCCACCTCACAGTAAACCGCAGCCAAATAACAACTCCCTAGAGGGTTGTTGGGTTCCTGCGTGTGAGTGAGGTCACCAGTAAGCTCCCAAGGAGTTGCTGTGTAAACAGAAGAGGAGGCATCGCGCGGGTGATACCTCCTGAAGAACACAACCCTTCAAGGAGTTGTTATTGGCTGCGATTTTCTTTGAGGTGGATTATGGAGGTACTTTCCCATACGGTCTGCTTTCAAAGTCAAAGTCAAAATCTTTTTATTCCGTAAAAATGGCTACATTTGTTTGGAATCGTCACAATTTTTTCCCTACCGTGCAGTTTATGACTAGGTGAGCACTGATAAAAATACTGCCAAAAAACTCAGGCATCCCTCTTTTGGTGTCCAAACAAATTTACATATTTTATTAATTACATTATAATTGGATCGACTCACTCCCAGGCATTTTTATCATTAATATAGTCAGATACTTTATAATATGCCCTGCTACACAATTTGGCTTTAATAGTAGTTTTAAATTTGTTTATTGACAATTCTCTTATATTGCTGGGAAGTTTGTTATAGAACCGTATACATTGCCCCATAAAAGAATTACTTATTTTGTGGAGACGGCTTGCATGTAACACAAGATTATGCTTATATCTAGTATTTATGCTATGAGTATCACTCTTTTTACAAAATGAGTCTATGTTTTTATGGACATACAAAAGATTTATATAGATATATTGCGATGCGACTGTTAAAATATTTATTTCTTTGAATTTTTCTCTAAGGCTCTCCCGGGGACCAAGTTTGTAGATAGCTCTTATGGCTCTCTTTTGCAATAAAAAGATGGTGTTAATGTCCGCGGAGTTACCCCAAAGAAGAATTCCATATGACATAATACTATGAAAGTAGCTGAAGTAAACTATTCTAGCCGTATCAATATCAATATCTTTGATGCGCCCTACCTCTCTTAAATACACCCATACCAAGACAAACAGACTTGTTCATGCACACAAATGTTTGTCCTGTGTGGGAATCGAATCCACGAGCGTTGGGTGTCAAAGTACCGTTACTAACTACTGCGCCTCCGAGGTCGTCGTGTGAGGCTGGGGTTCTGTAAAGTGTTGGCGCTTATCCTGTCGAGCCAGTGCCAGAGCCTTAGGTTTTGGCTCAAAAGCTGATAGCTAGTTATTAACACCACTATAACTTTACATGAAAGTATCTGATATTGCCGTGATGATTTATCATGTCGGCCCTGTTTAACTATTTATAAATAATTACAATGTTGGTGTGTTTGTTATTCCATTTTGTGAGTAGTCATGTCAAGGACTGGGGGTGGGCTGTGGGCGCGGGCAGAGGGATGCTCGTAATTAGTAATTTAATAATTTACGATAGTGGACTACTTTTTTATATGCCACATAGAGTACTTGTTGTAGCCTATAAATGTTTGTTTTACATGAAGCATCGTTCATGCCTTGCCACGTCTGCTGCTAACACAGCAGCGTAATAGCTTACGGTAACCTCTCATAACAAACCTTCACTAAACTGATATGTGGTTTAGCCTGTAGACGCTGGATTTACATTGAGCATCGTTCATGCCTTGCCATTACCTCTAACTCCATAATGGCACAGCTTGAGCAATAATGTGCTATGGTTGACTCAATATTCTCTAGGGTATGAAAACATAAATGTGAAAAAATGGCCATGGCATGTAGAGTAAGTAAGTGTAAGTAGTTCACATACATTGATATCGTATAACAAATTATAAATGGTCGCGTACTGTGCTGTTCTAGAGATATTTTCTTCCTAGAACTTTTAAGTTATTTTTTATGTAACGTCGGGAGGTATACAAGTATAGGTACGACACATCATCAGGTGCTTTACACCAGTAAAGCAGTTACCAGTTGCCTAACGCTTGCAACAGATTAAGTATCACTCACGCGTAGTTTACTGGAGACCTCACTCACTAGCAGAAATACAACAACCGTTCATGGAGTTGTTATTTGGTTGCAGTTTTCTGCGAGCTGGAGGTACTTCCCCAGACGGACAGCTTTTAGACAGCTGCTCCCTACCTCTCTTAAAACACCCAACAAAGACAAACAGACATGTTTATCCACACAAATGTTTGTGCTGTGTGGAAATCGAACCCATGGGCGTTAGTGTCAAGTAGCGTTACAACTGCGCCACCAAGCGCATCAAATTTGGTTGTCGAATGAACTCGCTGCCGTCATTTTTCTCTTACTACACGAGTTTCTACAAAAAGGCGGAGGGATCGATTTTTATAGTAAAAATACTCTATCAAATAATCGAAAAGGGATCCATAAATCTTCTAAAAAGTAGTGTCACGTACCGTCCATTTATTTCACCGGCGTGCTAAATATACTCGTATATTGACAGACAGATGGATCAAATACTTTTTTCATGATGTAATCACAGAAACACGAGGATAATTCGTATTGTTTTTAGCACGTAACTTTTTATTACCTCAAATCATCTTATTTGTGTGGCGCTCGGTTCTCTCTGTCTACCTCGTAAGCGATTTGACGTGAAGTTATAGATAAATAGATAGATGAACTAAACGACTGAGTGTATTTTCATAATTGGTGTTGTTAAAATATTCTGGAACGCTTGGGTTGCCGAGACCAACCCAAGTGTCCCAGGATATATAAGTTAAAAAAATAATCAAAATGGCGGATTTAAGCCGCCATTTCGTGTAGTTCCAACAAAATAGATACCTCTATTAAATTGGTTTATTAATTGAGTGGAGCGTCAAATTGAATGGTTTTTTTATGGCAATCACGAAATATATGCAACTGAAATATTCAAAATTAGTTTCGAATAATAAATTGGCAATCAATACATTAGTCAATAATTATTTCTCTATTATTTATTAGATCAAATTGCATGTAAATTATTTCTCTATTCTATTGTCACCTATTGTTTACGTAAACCTAAAATTAACAAGGCTTAGATGGAACATAAAGTAGCTCAGCTCATCACAAGAGGTCACAAGCTGATCCATTGAATTTCTGTCGTGGTCTTGTCTCCGTAATGCATTAGAAATATTCTCTCCCAAGTTTTTTAATCTTTGCATGGTAGAATTTTACATGAAAAGAGCTATGAATGTCACAGAAGCGAGTGAAGTATGCAAGGACCGCGTCTTATGGCGTTCGGTTCTCTCTGCCTACCCCGCAAGGGACTTGGCGTGAAGATATACATACATGCATAGTGGAATGGGCACCATGCAGAGGCACTATGGTTTAGGCTTGACATTATCTATAAATTAAAGAAGACGATTTCCAAGTTTAAGGAGCCACCCATCATTGAGTGACCCACAAAGATTGTACTTGCAACAATTGTTCCATGGTAAACTACAATCGACGACTTTACGGAAAATGTGTAGTCTATTCACTCAAAACTGTACCTTTCCTTTTTAATAACGAGTGTGTAAATAGGGGTAACATATTGCGTGGTATACACGCCGTACCGATGTTTAATATCTTCTCTTCTTGGCCACAGCATTAATATTATAGTCTAGCCTCTATATCTCAATACGCGTATTATGGCATCTTAAAATGATGACCCTAAAATTTGATTGTTTAATAAAGTTTGCTGGAGCAATTACTAACGCCGACGCGGCAGTAATCGACAACTGTGAAGTTCTTAACGACGTACTCTGGCCGTGTCTACGGTTCACAATTGGAAATCTGCCAATTTGTGATGCACAGTTTCGGTCATCGAACATTTCGGGGTGAAAAGACTCACCTGGACGTGGTGATTTGGCGAAATGGGGTGGTGCGCAGGTTTATTTAATTGGCAGCCCGAAAGAGGGGAATTACTTCATCACCAATCACCTTACAGCAAACTGTTGGCATCAAACAAATTTGCCCAAAGGAATTGTTTGTTATGTTGCCGCGGGTGGGTAGGGACCACCAGTTCGGTGAAGGGATGCTGCGTTAACATAAGGGATTGTAACACGCGAACGATGCTAATTATGTTTCGAATCTCCATTGGTAATCCCTTCGCATCAGGTGGCTTGCAGTAGATTAGAACTAAAATAACAATATTGAGACCTATCTATGTTTGTTAATTTCTCCTTTAAAATAGACTAACTGTGCCCGGCACAGCTTCGTTGGGCGTTTTTTTATATGTCTAAAACTTCTCGGTTTTATGTTTAATATAACCCACAAGTTTCATCACAATCAGATGAACGGTTTCAAAGTGTATAACGGACATAGGTACAAACATTTTTTGTGTTTTATATATTACTAGCTATCCGCCCCAGCTTCGCACGCACGTGATATGATCGCCACCAAACTTCACAGGATCACCTGCTGGGCTAACCTGAAGATTCACTGAAAATTTCATCAAAATCTGCCCAGCCGTTTTTGAGTCCATAGAGGACATACAGACAAACATTCATTTTTATATATATATAGAAAATTTCCTGAAAGAAATTGCATTAGCGATAAGGCCACCTAGTGTGCTATCTGATGGACGCATTTTATGTTTAGGCGGTTGTAAAATTATGACGGACACAAATTGCTCATGAACACACCTTTATTTATCTTTATACTGCAATCTAAACATAATTCATGTCTGTACTGACGCACCTGCGAAAATTACGCATCCGAAATTAATCGTGTTTACATCCATCCAATGCTCTTTACAGCATGCGACTTCGCGTTTTGTCGTAGTCTAAGGAGCGTTGTACGTTTACATGCAGAATTTTGATTGCTCAAGTTCCGAGTCACTTCACATAATAATAGTTACCTCGTCTGCTACAATAGCTTCTATACATACACGCACTTAGAACAGCGTGTCCCTGCGGCGGAAAGTCTTATTTTTCCTGCATTATTTGTTGGAGAGTCTGTCGCTGGCAGAGCGCCAGTTCTGTCCAAACTAAAAGTCGCGTCTGACCTTACCGTTTATCTTGAGGATAATATTGTAGCGACAGTTGACGGCTTTGTTGTTAGGTTTGTACGTGTCAATTTCAAGTGTTCCCGGCACTTCGTATGTGTTTCTATAAATCCTTTTTTTTCATGAGGTAAACGAGAGTATTCCCTTAAGTCTCTGCCAAGTATTGGGCTATGCGTTCACAGATAATAATTAAACAGTCAGTCAATAATAGTATAATAAGTATAGATTTTGTTTGAAACGTATGTCTGAATAAGCTGCACATGGTTAGACTTTTTGAACTCTTGTCCGTCCAAAATTGCATATCATAAGCCCTTCGTCTGACTTTTTTATTTTCTTGTTCCATCGTTACCCTGTTCTTGAGTATTCTTAAGGGGCAACGGCGACGAGCAAGCTGGCGGGCAACGTCTCAAGGGCTTACTTTCTTTTGTACCTTGACAGATAACCTTACTCCAATTACTTATTTTGCATATTCTGTGTATGGTAAGCCATATCTTGTTGTAAACCGACTAAGAATTGTGTTTATTGAGAACCTCTTAGCTTCCATTCCACGTAAGTTTAATGTTGCGACTTCATTGAATTCGTTTCCATGGTATAATCTATCTATCTATAACTTTACGCTAAGTCTCTTGCGGGATAGCCAGAGAGAACCGAGCGCCACATGTCTCGATCTTTACGCAACTCACTCGCTTGAACGTTAAAACGTTCATAATACTTTTCATCCCCGCATCGCCGGTTCCGTACACTCCTTCTGATAACACACCATTTAGTCATTTTTAGATTTTCGTAATTATAAACTGTTAACCTTGTCAAGGCGTACGTAATTCCGCTCAAGAATGCGGAAACGTTATATCGCAGTGCAAACACCGATAATCGCGTCTCATCATAACATGACATTGCAAGATGATTAATGTGCGAAATAATTGATTAATTAATACATTAAGACTTATCATAATATCATTTGTCATCAGTCGAGCAGTTGTAGACCACTGGATAAAGAACCAGCCGATCAACCGACGGTGCGGGGTTCGAATCCTGGTGGGGGAATATACGATCAAATTCATATTTTCGGATTATGTTCATATTTATAATTATTATCACTTGTTTGCAGTCGTCTAAGAAATTGTATTCCGAAAGACGTGTAACCTAGCCTTAGCAACGTTTGATATTCCCACTGAGGTGTGGAACTCTGATGGCAAATGTCACAATCAGTATTCGCCAAATCCTTAGGCTTAGGCAGCGGACACCGCCAATACTAATAGATTAGAGACATCAACATCATAACATACACATCAAATACAGCACATAAACATCAATAACAAAACCAATGAAAGATGGCCACAAAAATTAACAATATTAACGGTAGACTATTACCTGCTGAAATATTATGTGATACAAATATAACCATTATGCGTGAACTCATGCTGACAAGGTTACCTACCATAATTCCAGCATGATGAATATGATGATTTTGTGTGAGTTTATGTGTGCGTGTGTATATATGTGTGTTGTATATGTGTAAAGTACGATCTAAATTTCTATTAAAATATATAATTTAAAATTATAATTACTATCTAAAATTCACAAGAATGTGATGCCAAAGATAGCCAATGCCATTGATTATTGATTATTACACCGCAAACTTGCAGTTTTCTGTGCAACGTTCAATAATCAATGGCCGTGTAGGAAGTGAGTAATTTCCCTAGTAGTTACTTAGGGGGCGTTGTGATCGCTAAGTTAGAATTCGGGATACAGTCGCGGACAATCCGCTAGCGTGTCCATATAAATTGATCGCGTTCACAAGTCTTAGAAGCGGGTATCTTATCGGATCTTGTGATACCTCTGATAGTGGTATCATATCCACGATGCACCCCAGCGTTATCATGTACTCGGATACACTGACACACTTACACCGACAGATTCCTTATCGCTAAAGGTGATTTATTGAAACCGCTGATATAAACATCTGCGTAGTAACTATAATGTCTTCTCAAATTTTATTGGTACTAGCTACTCGACCCAGCTTCGCACGGGTGATCCAATCGTTACCAAACTTCACAGGATCACCTGCTGGGCTAACCTGAAGATTCACTGAAAATTTCATCAAAATCTGCCCAGCCGTTTTTGAGTCCATAGAGGGCATACAGACAAACATTCATTTTTATATATAAGAGAAGAAGATTGTAATATTATCAACATGTAAATCGGTATTTTAGGAAACATTACTCAGCTCCATCTATCATCCAGGAGCAGTGATAGTCCAGCGGGTAAGGAACCGGCCTATCGACCACCTGGTCCCCGGTTCGGCGGTGAAGGAAAAACGTCGTGAGGAAACCGTGCAAGAAACTATATTTCGAAAGACGTGAGATCTAACCTAAGAAAGATCTCGTTTTCCATCTGGGTTGTGGAAGTCTGACGGCAGTCGCTCTATGTATAAATCAGTGTCTTTGCTAAATCGTTAGGCTTAGGTAGCAGACCCCGCCAATCCTAATGGATTAGGTAAAGAGGCGCATCAAAGCTGCCCGTCTGGGGAAGTACCTCCACCTCACAGAAAATTGCAGCCAAATAACAACTCCCTAGAGTGTTGTTGTGTTCTTGCGTGGGAGTGAGGTCACCAGTCATCTCCCAAGGAGTTGCTGTGTAAGCAGAAGAGGAGGCATCGCGCGAGTGATACTTAATATATTACAAGCGTTTGTTATTAGGGAACACTCGTCTAGACAAACAAACATGTTTATGCATTCAAATGTGTATGTTGTGCGAGAATCGAACTCACGACCCCTGGTGTCCCAGTGCCATCGTTATCCACTCGACCTGGCTTAAAATTCCCATCGCGGCACCCATTATTCAACACCATATGATCCTCAGAACGGGCCGAGAGCCGAGAAAAAAGAAAGAAAGAAAAATTTGTTTCCACGGGAGACCAGGATACGCGCGAACGAAGTCACGGGTGAAGGTAATTGCTTTCATAAGATGGCTATGGCCCATCTGATATGAATCAGTTACCGTAGCCTATGGACGCGAGCAACAGAAGAAATTATCCCTTGGATTTTGTTAACCCAGCAGCAAGCGCATAATTACTTCTTCGGTCTATAACTCCCAGCTTTTGAAATCGCCACTCGGTGTTTCACAAGTATTTTTAATGGAATTTATATAGAGAACTCTCATTTTCGGAACTATAGAGAAGTCCAAGTGTGATTGTACCACATACGTTTATTAAATTCCTGTGAGTAACGTAAACAGAACTCCATAGAATCTGCTGCGGCGGTAGCGGAGTAACAACATCTAACTACACTTTACTTTGATGTGTTCATCGCCTTCATTTGTTCACAAGTTTAAACATCCAAATGATCTGTTTTGTGACATCCATCTGCTCCCTGCGTTCTGGCGGGATCCTACGCTGCATTTTCAAATCCATGACGGGTGCTCTCTATTCAAAAGCCATTTGCCTCGTCTCCTACACACTTCTGTAACACAGGCGGCTATTAAATACAAACAAACAGCGCCGAAAGTATGCAAAAAACCACACTTGCAAGTTGTAGCTAAATGTTTGAGCTGAACACATACGACTCCGTCACGCGACCATGTTAAAAATAACACTTCCCGATTAAATATATTTGCGCGGGCAACATTGGAGATCGTTCAGAAAAAAAAACTTACGGTGGTTTATTTATATCACACTTTACATATTACTGTATTTTCAAATGCGTCTTTGGTATTTGTACTCTGTAAAAATTTCTTACGCTTCGTTTTCACTTCCCATCCATTAATATCAATTGAAGTCTATTCAAGTTTCGATGAAAATTTATGCAGTTACCTATGTTGAAAGTTTCTAAACATACAAATTTCCAAACTGATCCACCGTTATGTATGTAAATAATAAACATATTATCATACAAGCGTATTGTGTTACACGTTTTAAAGATATCACATAACGATGTATGTATATATCTTCTCTCTGCCTACCCCGCAAGGGAATTGGCGTGAAGATAGTGTTAATATTCCTAGCTCTACTATAAAACAATCATTTAAATTCCGCCACGTAATGTGGAACGGGTGATCCGGATTTTATAAGCTATGTAGTTCCATTATCGCGTGGTTTTGATGGAATTTTATAAGTGCACGTAATGGAGAATGGAGCGGTGCGTGTTACTTTGGTACGTCGAGTTGTACGGCCGGCGGGCAAACTTAATTAACGGCCCGCACGTTGAACTATCAAAGAGAGACTCTTTCAGTCCAATTATTCAACATATTTTTATACTACACCGACTGGAGAATTACCAGGCGTTTAGGCGGTTCTGCAATCTATATTATTGGAATCGATGTGTTAGGTAACAACTCACAATTTAGGTCCCATTACTGTTAGATATCTGATAACCCGTGGTGCACGGCAGTTGAACTTCACTTGACTAGTCATCTCTTTGAAGTTTTTAAATGCCTTATTTCTCATATTGCTGTCTCTCACTTTGCCAAGAGGGAAAGTTAATTCCAAATCATGTTACTTCTACAAATTTCCTCTGATTAAATTAGTCGTGAGTTCCAAGGCAGCTGTAGTTTAACCCCCGGGACAGCAATGAACTTAGCTGTTCATTGCCTTTTTGGTGGTCGCCGCAGTTAATTCTGGCTACACAGGAGACGCAGTGGTGGGCCTGTCCCGTATACTGGTACTGGTAAACAAGCATTCGACCGTTTTCATGTGAAACTGTTGTATCTCTTATCATTTATTCATTCTGGTCTCTATTGGCACCAACTGAGCTCCGTGAACATAGCACAGATACTCACACACACACACACTGAAAATCTCACCTTATTGTAATCACTCTCTTGACTTTTAATAATGTCTACTTTTGCGAGTTCCCGGCGAATGTACAGTATACGGAAAACTTTGTAATTTTATGATTATGCTGTATAAATAATAGTATTATATTCGTGATAAATAACTAAATAATAATAATTGTAAAAAATATTTACAACAACTTCTTCCTAATGTTACCCCGTTTCCTAATCTATTAGGATTGGCGAGGTCCGCTACCTAAAACTAGGCACTTGGTGTGGATACTGATTTTTACATACAACGACTACCGTCAGAGCTCCATGAAGAAAAATCTGATCTTTCTTAGGTTAGGGTTAGGTCACACGTGTGGGTTTCCTCACTATGTGTTCCTTCACCGCCGAGCTAGTGATAAATACAAATATGTACATGAATATACTTTAAACGTGTTTCCTAGTAATTATTAAAATTGAGGTTAAAATGTCTATTAAAATTTATCTAACAATGTTTTCATTATTTTGTATCAAACCAGCGATCCGCCTTGGTTTCGCACTTGTAGTTTATACCATGTTCCTACCTTCAGTGGTGCAGGCCGTATCAATTAGTTGTCGAGAAGGAAATCCATCTATCTATAACTTCACGCCAAGTCCCTTGTGTGGTAGGAAGAGACAGCCGAGCGCCACACACCTCATTCGCTTCTTTACCATTCATAGCTCTTTTTACGCACGCTCACCGTTTCCTAGCGATCCTAACATTATTACCTCCTGTTAACATGCGACCAAGTATTAGGAGTCTAGGCCCTGAGAAGGGATTCCTCCAACGGAGACTTTCCATGAAATTGAATACCATTTTATCGAGGGGAATAAACCGCGAACTCAAATCAATTAAATGTTAACAAGACATCAAGTTATGAACTTCACGGTCATCAAACATATTCAACACTAAAAGCCAAAACCCACAGCGGCGGGAATGCGGCAGCGATCCTGGACGGAATGTTTTGTAACATTCGTCCTTGTATGCAACCTGTGACACAAAAAGCAATGATCGCGTGATTATATTAATATTTTCATACAAAATTATTATTTATTCATTCATTTCTTTTTTTGCCTCGCTCCTTTTTCCTTTTGTTTGTAAATTGTGTTTAAATTTGTATACTTCATCAGTCTCACTGCTACCTAAAACACAGGCTTGTTCCATTCGTGCATAGTTTAGGGACCAGGGAATCACTTACCTGTTGTAAATAAGCCACGTTTATGTAACCGTTTGTAAACCCAAACATGGAAAATAAAGAATTATTTATTTAAATTTCCCACTTTTCTCGTGGATTATCCAATATTTTTTATTTCATACAAACCTCATCTTGATAATTAAGGCTACAACAAAAAGAAATCAGCCAATTCGGTCGAGTTGTACTTTGATGGATTAAGGGATCAGAGATGACCTTGCGATGAGGAATGAGGGACGTTTTGATGCGCCCTACCTCTCTTGAAAACACCCTGATTAAGACAAACAGACATGGACATGTTCAAGCGCACAAATGCTTCCTGTGTAGGAATCGAACCCACAAGCGCTGGTGTTGAAATAGCATTACCACTGCGCCGCCGAGATCGTCAATTTGAGTTCATTGTGTTAGTTTGTCATTTAAGTTAATATTTTTACTGCTGAAAGAATTCATAGATAACGCATTCTAGGACGAGGTAATCGCCATGTTGTGTGCGCATGGATTTTGTTACACCGAGATAAAAATACAGGCCAAGTACAAATCGGACTCGCACACTAAGGGTTCCGTACCACCGTGTAAAAAAAAGGTCAACGGCATCACTGCACGAATTAATTAGTTAAGCAACCAGGACCGCAACCTGTCTATGGATGGAGTTATCCATCTCGAACTTCTCCGTGTTGGGAGAGCAGATTAAGCCGTGGGTCCCAGCTGCTGTCTATAGATGACAGCCGTTAAGTTAGTGGGATTCGGGCGCATTTGAGCAGCGTGGTGGAGTATGCTCTAAACCCTCTTCCACCCCAGTAGAATAAGATATGGTTGGTGTAATAGTGCAAAAAAAAAACTCGGGGGGTGGGGGGGTGCATCCAATCAAACCGATCCAATTTCCTTTTCTAGGTCTATGTTTGTGTTTAATGGTTAACTTTTAATTTATTTTTACCATCTTGTATCTACCTAGTGACATACATAAAAAGTATTTTAGTCCCATACAAGTTTGGTGAAGTTTTGGTGTAATCTCCAGTTATGCTTTTTTTTTTAACTTATAATACTAACCTTTTTTCTTTAATCTGTGTAGTAGTCCTTCGATGATCTATTTAATTTTGGTAAATATTCGATGATAACTTAAAAATATGATGACTATTACAATTTCTTCAAGCTATTTTTGAAGAATCTCATGTTGTGGTTTCAAGGCAAAATTTTGTTCATTCCACAACTCAAGAGTTCTCAGAATAAAACTGAATCCACCATTGCAGTGCCAGTCTGCGAGGGTGAATTCCCCACCGACGGCAAGCGATGTTGTAGAAGGAAGCAGTGATATCGACATCAGCGATATCGAACAACTCCTCAAAAAACAATCCATTGTAACGGGAGGCTATGTCTTAAGGGTGCAATACCGTCTATAAATTTACAGACGGCCAACAATTCCCGCAGCTCGCCCCTGAACCGGACGATAAGGACCTATTTTGTGTCTAGAAGCTCCCTCCCAAGGGTAGAGATAAAGCAATGACGTGACGTGTAGCCGATTTCATTGTAATCGTTTACTATTTTATATTTGTATATTTGTCCAGTCTGTGTCTGTGGTTCTTCCGTGAAGTCACTAGACAGAGGGGATTCTGAAAACCAGCGCCAGCTCTCATAAAGCTGGCAATATGCTGACATGGTACCTTTTTGTTACATCACACGACACCACTTTGTTTGTTTTTTTTAATGTTTTATTGTACTATTTCTGTTTCGATTTTTGTATTAGTATGTTCGTCGCTGTTTAATTAGTACTCTGTATGGTGTTGTGTTATGTCCAAATAAACGTTTTTCTTTCTTTCTTATTTTATGTAAAAGTTCTTATCTGTAATATAGTTTCGTAGTCTCGGCCACAGTATGTGAAATGTGTTAGAGGCGTGCTCTTGCATGTTGTGTATGCTGGCCTATTTAGTTTAAAGCGCCGTTCCGCTGCTTTACTCTTCGGTGCTTATACGAAAATAAACGTGTATCACGAAACTTACAATATGAACTTCTAAATATAACTCTTTCAAATATCTTGTAAAATTTTGCAATCGTTCCTTTCAATGTACTTATCCACGATTCATGCAGAGTATGTTTACATAGAGTTGCGCAAGGATTACTGTTTACATGGAGTTGTTGAAACCACTTCCGCTTAATGTTCCTAGCGTTGTTCCGTTTTCTAATCCATTGGGATTGGCGGGATCCGCTACCTAAGCCTAAGAATTCGGCTAAGGTACTGATTTTGGCATGAAACTCAAAAATATCGTTTTTTTAGTCAGACATGTTTTGAAATATAATTTCTTGGTCATGCGGTTTCCTCACTATGTTTTCCTTCACCGTCGAGCAAAAATAATTACAAATATCTAAATAAATTAGAAGACATGAATTTACCTACCTAAATGCCCACACCACGGTTAGAACTAGAGATTATTCGGTTAATAGGGTGGTTTTTTTATCCACTATCTACCACTGTTTTAGCTGTTGAAACCATCAAATTCTATTAAATCTCTGGTCCCTGCGTAATTGGAGTAGAGTTGGTAGAGGGCTTTTTGTGGAACTTTAATAAAAGGTGGATGATATACGTACGTATGAGCTCGCATGACTCGATGTTTTTTTAATAATAACTTCTCTTTCCTGGACTTGTGGTAAGAGATTGTCACTGGTTTTTAATGTTGTGCCCTGCAATAATCCCTTGAAACTGGCAAGTCATACTTTTTGTTTCGTGTATGTTTTGTTGGTGTACGTGTTTAAACGAGTATTGATTGATTAACTTTTTTGACACTGAAAGCATTTTTCTTCTATTGATTCTTGGCAACCTAACTTTAAAAATAATGTTTTATTTTGATATTATGACTTTACTAAATTTACCACGTATTGGACTGTACAGTAATTTAAAAAACAAATTTGCCTGTGAATATGCCAATAAAGTTGCTACATTCCACAAGTGTGTTATGTACATTACAGTCGTCAATATAATCCTATTATATTGCCTTTTAATCCTCGTTCGTACAAACAAACAGACAAACCAGGTCTAGGCTGGGCTACGACTTGGTAAAACAACAAGTAACAAGTGTAATGTAGTAATTTTCTTTGTATATCTTAATTTTATATCTAGATAAACACCAATGAAAATGATGGCCGTTTTATCCATGTTTTACTAACTTCAAATATGTGAAAACCAGTATCAGCACCCTTTATACTATGTCCTTACCTATGGGTAACATATGTTAATGAAATCAATAAATGTACTCTAATAAATCACGGTAAAATATTTTTATATATTATATATAATTAAAACAATAATTGAGCAACTTGCCTTTTTTATATTTTTATGTCTTCTGCTTTAAATTTTGCTATGAATGTTAAAAAAGCGAATAAGATGTGTAATTACTGAGTTATATAGCACTGGGTTCCTACCTCACAAGGGACTTTAACGTCATGTAGATACGCTTCTTGTCTGAAAGAGCTATCCTATGAGACCGCCTTTTGTACGTTGTGTAAACGTTACTTTTATAACATTCTACTGTTTTATGCAATAAATAGTACTCTATTATAGAAAAACAACTAATTTCTATTTTTCTTTGCCCGCAGTCAATGATCCAGCTAAAAGAGCGCAAGGAAATGGACGAAGCATTCAAAAAAGCACAGAAACCGTGGGCCAAACTACTGCAAAAGGTGGAAAGGACAAGACTGGAGTATCATACGGCATGTAAACAGGAGAGAACAGCGCAAAACCAGGAAAGAAACGCTAGCGGCGACAGTTCATTAAGTCCTGATCAGGTTAGTGGAAGTAGATCTAAATTCATGTATATAATTCCACATCAAGAACGTTGACGGTTACTCCCTCTAGTAGGTGCTATGTATTTGGTCTGCCTGTAACTCACTCAGTTTCTGCAGGGCATGGCGTGACTGGAGCTGCAGCAGCACAATTCGTATATCCCAATAAACACGTCAGCAAGGCTGCTGCAAGCGGCAATCGTACGGCGTTGGGCGTAAAGTTGTAAGACTGCTAAGTGTGTTCTTGTTAAATTGTTGGTTTTCTCGCCCTCCGTTGTTCTTTGGATGTCTCACGCAATAGATCAGGAGACTACTCTTGTGGCTAACTTCGTCCTAGGTGTTTTAGCACTGTACTCAGCGATGGTACCACTATCGGGGTACTCGGCACTTCAGTGCTGGTGTGCGGCACATCTTTGTGGTTCTGTCTGTACTCGCACCACTTTCACCTCCCTCACTTGTCAAGTTTTTGTCTTCAAGGCATAAAAGTTCCAGATCTCATTATTGGAACGCTTAACACCTTTATACAGTAACGTCATTGTCGTTTTTGCGAGTGAGAGAGACAGTGATGTTATTATAAGTACAGAACTTATCTCTATTTGTTTTTGTATTTTCCCGATATTTCGGCGACGATGCCGAAGCCATACTCGCGGGATGATGAAAGACACTGAACATGTGAAGAATCACAAATTCTTTGTTAATCTTGTTTATGATAGCTTAAAAATAACTAGATTTAAGCACGATTACTATGGTTAATTAAGACGAAATTTTACTAATACAACTTCAACACTAAAGACTTTAGAAGAACAAAAAAATTACCTTGAAAATCTAAACATATATATACCAGAACTTATAGCGACATCAAAAAATTACAAAGCTGAGGAATACTGCCAAAAAATCATGCACTCTATATCTGCAAGTCTAAAAAGTACTAAGAAAAAAGAAAAATGCAAAATCTTGACAAAAGAGATACTAGAGCTCATGAATGAAAGAAATAAGTTACAAAATAAGCCAAAATTGAACAAGTCCGACAGAGAAAATTTAAAACAATTATACAAAATTACAAATAAGGAAATAAGAAAGTGCTATGATAGTTACAGAATAAACACCATAAAAAGACACCTCGAACAATCTAGATCTGCTAAAAAAGCTTACAAGGAACTAAATAAATCAAAAAAATGGATTCCATCACTTCAGCCTGGCTCTACCAAATGTAATTGCCGCAAGGAGATCATAAACATAGCTACTGAATTTTATGCAAAACTATATAGTCAACCAGACCTTTCACATCAAATGCCTGATGTTTACCAATGTGAGAATAATTCTCCAGTTAATGAGTTCACAGAGTCTGAAATCCTGAAACAAATAATGAAGCTCAAGCCGGAAAAAAGCCCGGGACCTGATGGGATTACAAATGAATGCATTAAATTTGCAAGGAATCAACTTCTTACACCTATTACGCTACTATGGAACAAAGTACTACAGGAAGAAGCTGTACCACACCAGTGGACAGAATTTGAAATCATCTTGTTGTATAAAAAAGGAGACCCTTCTGACATAGGGAACTATCGCCCAATAAGCCTGTTGCCCACTCTTTACAAATTATTCGCCTCAAGCCTGCTAGAGAGAATATCCCCGGACATCGATATACACCAACCTATCGAGCAGGCCGGATTCAGAAGTGGTTTCAGTACAACGGATCACATTCAAGTAGTCGACCAAGTGATAGAGAAATACTTAGAATTCCGCAAACCATTATATATAGCTTTCATTGACTATAAAAAGGCATTTGACTCTATAACACACGACTCTATCTGGAAAGCACTGAACATGCTTAACATTAACGAGAAGTACATTAACATCTTAAAAAACATCTATACAAATAGCACAAGCAAGGTCAAGCTAGATAGAACAGGCACAAAAATTAACATAAACAGAGGTGTTAGACAGGGTGATCCGATTTCACCTAAACTGTTCATAGCCGTGCTGCAACATTTAATGGAGAACCTACCATGGTCTAAGCAAGGCATCAAAGTAAATGGAAACTTTCTAAGCCACCTCAGGTTCGCAGATGACATCATATTGTTCTCGGAAAATCCAGTTCAATTAAATACTATGATAAATGATCTACATCAGGCCAGTATCAAAGTTGGGCTGGAAATGAACCTTGACAAAACAAAAGTCATGAGCAATCACCACACGACACCCATCCTGGTAAATAATATCCCACTCGAATTCGTACAAAACTACGTCTATCTAGGCAAGCAGATCTCTTTCAGCAAAGTAAGAAATCAAGAAGAAGTAGACAGAAGAATAGCGATCACTTGGAACAAGTACTGGGCTCATAAAGAGATATTCAAGTCTCAGCTCCCACTACCGACTAAGAAAATAGTTATGGATTCAGAAATTCTGCCATGTCTCACTTACGGCTGCCAAACGTGGACTTTTGACCTAAAAACCAGAAACAAAATCCAGACTACTCAAAAGAAAATGGAGAGAAGCTGCCTAGGCATAAAATTGAAAGATAAAGTTAGAAATGTGGATATTCGCAGGAAAACTAATGTGATTGATGCTTTAAATTTCTCACTACAAAGGAAATGGAGATGGGCAGGGCACTTGGCCAGATATAACGACGACAGGTGGACTATAAGGTCAGTAAAATGGTCTGGCCCCAATGGTACTCGAGCGAAAGGCCGACCATCTGCCAGATGGGCAGATGAAATTATTACAACGGCGGGTCAAAAGTGGCTGGTAACAGCTACAGACAGAGAAAAGTGGAATTCCTTGGAGGAGGCTTTTACCCGTAGGGGGTCCATACAATCCAATTAATTATATTTCTTTGTAATAATTTGATAATAACATGCACGTATATTTAATATTAATGTTCTTTTATTATATAACTTTTAGTGATGTTATTCATATAATTTTGTATTTATTAACAATGTTTGTATGGAATTAATAAAGCTTTATTATTATTATTATTATTTATTATTATACTATGGTTAATGCACGACAGAGGTATTACTAAATCCCAAAAGTGCTATATCATTTTCGAGACTTTCATGTCATAATATTTATTTACTCATGTTATTCAATGAAATAAATATATTCTAGAATAAAACTGACGGAGAACCCAACACTTAGCCCAAATCTCTAGATCTCGTATCTTGAATCATGAAGCACCTTCAGGGGGTCTAATGGTCTACTAATAAATTAGTTGCCAAAGTTCGATCTGCTGGGATTTTCCTAGTAGATCGAACTTTGGCAACTATTTATAAATTATAATTATAATAGGTTTCCTAAGATCCTAAGAGACTTTTGTACCAGATTTCAAAGCCAACAGAAATAACCCATTAGAAGTCCTTGGCTACGAAGACGTTAGATAATTTAGATAATGGGAATTTGGTACTTTTTAGGCTACTGCATTATAAGATCAAACTCTATGCTAAATTGCAAGACCTCTAGTTCCAACGAACTACCCGTTTAACTACAGTTGAAATTTAGCACTGTATAAGTTTTGATGTCACTGAGTACTAAAATAAGTCTTTTTGACAGTTAAACTGCCAAAAAGACTTATTTTAGACAACTTTTTTATTTCTCATAGAATTTATTATTTACAAAGCTAGAAAAAGTGTCCGAATGGATTCTTGTTAATATACACAATAGTAATGTTGCCGTCGGCTTTTTAACTTGGCCTAGCACACTGCCCTCCGTCTGGTGCGGTATTGATAAATTTTCCGTTCAAAATAAGGTTATCTCACAGTTTTCTCAGATTAGGCAGCTTAGTGGAGCCCAAGGGACGCACAATGAGAGACGCAGTAAACAAGTTTTATTGTTCTGCTGTTTCTGTTATACGGCCACGGAGATACATAAGCAATGTAGGTTGTAAATAACTTTTTTTTAGGGCACAGTACTTCAGGACGTAAAAACAGTATCTTCGTATAATATCACCTTTTTTATACACAGCGTCGGGTATACAAGCATACTTGATGTAAAATCTTTACTATAGCCTATAAACGCTCGTAATACAGAAAGTTTAGCTCGTATGTTGCTACCCCAGCTGATCGGTACAGCAACTCCTTCGGAGCTTACTGGTATCCTCACTCACAGGAACATAACAACCGTCAGCAACAGTCTTCTTCCTAGCGTTATCGCGTTTCGTAATCCATTGGAATTTGCGGGGTCTGCTACCTGAGCCTAGGGATGTGGCGAAGACACTGATTCACATGGAGCGAATGCCGACTACCGTCAAACCTCCACAACCTAAAGGAAAAACCAGACCTTTCTCTCACACACGTCTTTCGAAATATTACTCCTTACTACTCCTCACAATGTTTTCCTTTGCTGCCGAGCTAGTAATAATTATAAATATGTACGTAAATCCGAAAATAGGTTAATAATAACGAATCAGAATACTGAATGATTCCTACTTCACTAACTAGCTAGCCCTACTTCACTTAAAATTACTCTATCAAAACTAGGTATTCTATAACATTTGTAATAAGTTCATTCTTGCTCTTTACCGCTACGTGAACGATACAAATAATACGTAAAATAACCGAATGTGACCGGCCGCGGCGGTCGTTTACGGTATTCGGCTATAAATGGGCGGTAATTTGTTGCAAATTTCAGTCAAATTGACTCAACGGTGCTGTCTTAAAAGAGTAAGTGCAACGCTTACAATCTACGAGTACAATACATATCCGTCTGATGTGAAATGTTACTTAATCACAAGTGACCGGACTGACCGGGTATGATGAAAATGCTACTTTCTATACTGCCTGTACATAATCGAACTGATTCGGTCTTCTTCTTCTGTATTATCGGCGAAAAAAAATTGGATATTTTCGAAAAACCGTTAAATACATTTTCCGTCTCTCTAATTCCAATCGTAAGGTGTGTAAGGATTGAACCTGAGTGCTCCCCCAAATGATTTGACGTGAAGTTATAGATGGATAGATAGTTCGGATCGTAAGTAATTTTCAAAATTATCAAACATTTAGTAAATAGCCGATGGATAATCGCTTCTCAAAAAAGCACAGAACCTTCTCCTGTTCTATTAAAAGATAAAATAACAGCAGCAATAAATCAATTGAAGCCCAATAAGCTGTAGGTGTAGATGAGATACCGATCGAAATCATACAAGCGTTGGGAGATACAGGAGTAGATATAATGGCCAAAACATTCCAGCTCCGTTTTTATTGCACTGCACAAAAAGGGCTCCATTAAAAAGTGCAGCAATTACAGACCCTCATATCTCATGCAAGCAAGAGAAGAGCTTCTACATGTCATAAACCATCGGCTGCAGTCCTTTCTGTCTCGCGAAATCGCACCCGAACAAGCCGGTTTTGTCAAAGGAAGAGGAACGAGAGAACAAATTCTCATCCTACGTCAAATTACAGAGAAATCTCGTGAATTCATCAACCCCCTCTGCATATGCTTCGTTGATTTCCGAAAAGCATTTGACACTGTACAATGGCGGAAACTATGAGAAATTGTCTCGACAATGGGGTTACCGGATCATCTAACGTACGAATACGAAGATGGCACAGCAGCAGTTCGCGCGGACGGAATTGACTCAAACTCATTAAAGGCTGAAGTCAGACAGGGATGCATTCTCTCCATTACTCTTTAACATATACACTGTCTTGGAAGGCTGAGATAAAGGTGTTTCTGTTGGAGGGGAATCGGGAAATCAGTAATTAAAGACATGCTGATGACACCACGTTTCTAATAACATCTAAAGAAGATATGGAACATCTTTTGAACTGCCTGGAAGCAAACAGCATGAGGTTTGGACTGGTTATCAATCGTAAAAAGACTAAAATGATGATAGTGGACAGTGCTGATAATAACAGAGCTACCGTCAAAAGTATAGCGAACTGTGATGTTGTCCAGAGCTATTGCTATCTAGGCTCCAATATAAGCAATACAGGAGGCTGTTAAGACGAGATACGAGTGCGTTGTGTTGTAATGCGATCTGCTGTCGAGTCGCTGACAAATATCTGGAAAGACCGCAGAATAACTAAAATTACTAAGGTGCGATTGATTCGACGTCTCGTCTTTCCATTTTTTCTGTATGGAACTGAGACGTGGACCTTGAGGCTGAAAGAAAGGAGAAAAATCGTTTTTTTTTATTTTTATATTTGGTATCGGAACAACCCGTCGATACAAAATGTTTTATTCATGAATTGTTCCCATTGATTGAACCCATTGAGGAAATAACCTATGGAGAGCCGATCAAACGATTTTACGTAGTAACTCAACTCACCGCTACGAGTCGGGGGGTAAAGTAGAACGCGTAGCTTTCATTGCCGGCCAGTTCACGGTTCAGTATCGCGTCACTTATCGGCTTATTGGTTAAAATGGCACAGGTCAGTAGTCTCGAATCGCTAAAAAACTACATTTTTGTAACTGAGATGAATAGACATGAGTAGAATGGTTTATTGGTTTGTGAATTGTAGTATTAAACTTTACCCATAGATAACAAATCGAAAGCCATTTGATTTGGCGTCATTTTCAGGAACACCGTTCCTATATGAAATCTATATGTTTGTCTGTGTGTGTGTCTGTCGTGCGTGTGTCTGTCGCTTTTTTTCGAATATTCGAATTTTGACTTCAGATTCGGATTCAGCATAAAAAGTAGAATAGGAATGTTCAGGATCACCTATCTCTTAAAGAACATGGTCAAAATGGCCGACAATTAAAAAAAAATGTATTGTTATATAATTGACGAGCCAGGTGTTTCTCTGGCAATGCAAGCTTGTGCATTCTCAACTGGTTAATATTGACATATGTATTTGGCGGCAGAATATGTTAACGATTTTATTTTACTGACTTAGAAGCGCCATTAAGTTGACTAACATATTAACCTGAAAGTATTTATGATGCGACATTTATTTCCAATATGACTCACTCGGTAATCGATTTATCAGTGATTCGATAAAACTTATCAACGGTAGTGTAAGGAATGAAAATATATATGGCCGTTTGAGATCATTTCGAGTTACAACTGTCTATCGCCAACTTCACCGCTCGGTAATATCATCTTAAATGCAGAGCTCGTTATCGCAAGCCTTTCGCAAGCATTCGCTTATCGATTCTCGGATCGCGTGATTGACGTATCGATTGCTCGAAATTCAAGGAGTTGATAAATTCAGATAGATTCGCTCACAATGAGCTGAAGGTGAGAAGTATTGTTTTGATGGAATTTCGCACGTTTGAACATCGACTTCAGTGAAGTCGTCACTTCATCTGAAAGTATTATGAGAATTGATTTTATAGGAATATTCAAAATCGGTTTGAAATCAAAGTGGGATAAAATTGAGCCAAAAATTGGGAATAATGGAGATTCTAGGAAGGGGAAAACCCCCTATTACAAAGTTTTTTTATTAGAAATTCTATCAAAAAGGAGAATGTTATAAATTGTTAATTATTGTACTCGTATAATGCAAACTGTTTGTCTACACGTATCACAGCAACCGAATGTTCTGATTTTTATTGAAAAAATGATTTTGACTATTTTCATCTAGATGAGAAGAGATATGTAACGTACGTGTGATGCCCTGGTGTTGCTAGCGTGTATAGGCAACGGTAACTGCTTAGCATTACGCAGGGCGTACACTTGTTTCTACCTTAGTGATAAAAAAGAGAAAATAATTCCGAGAAAAAGGCGAGTGCAGCAATGGAGGGGATTTTTGTCTTCGCCAAGAAATGTAGTAACTGTCATAGAAATGCTTAATGGAATAAATAATTCTGGTGAAATTACAAAGCGTTGTAAGTAGGTACTTTTACCTATTACGTTCGCTGCATTTTTATTTTTGTGTAGTTTACATAAATAGATATTTTCAGGAACACCGTTCCTATATGAAATCTATATGTTTGTCTGTGTGTGCGTTTGTCTGTGCGTTTTTTTTTTCGAATATTCGAATTTTGACTTTAGTTTCGGATTCAGCATAAAAAAGTAGAATAGGAATGTTCGGGAACACCGTTCCTATCTCTTAAGGAACATGGGCAGAATGGCCGACAAATTTCAAAAAAAAAATTGAATTGTTATATAATTGACGAGCCAGGTGTTCCTCTGGCAATGCAAGCTTGCGCATTCTCAACTGGTTAATATTGTTATGACGAATGTTCGATAAGTTGTATTTCTCTTAATTGGCCTGATTTAATCCAATAATATATGTGTGTAATCCAATGATTAATTTCCAAGTGTAGGTTATTTATAATGTTGTGTAGAAAATGTTAGGTTACTAGGTGACTCAATGTAGCGAAACATCAACCGATATCACGCGAACGGTATAATATGTTACAATGCGGTTTATGTTACGCCAAAACGCGACGTAATGTACTATAGAGAGAGAGATGTACGTGAAATTTCTGCAAATGCGTCACTACATTGAAACGTTGGTCATTAAGCATGTTTTGGTATTTTCGGAGACAGTTATCCTTGTTTTCTGCAGTCGAGTGTCGAGTGAGCGGCTGGTATCTGGGCCGGCGGCGGTCCGCGACTTGTGGTATCGGCAGAATCTCCGTAATCCTTGCGAATTGACGTCTTATCAATCGGCTTTCATAATACTCATAAAAGTACTGATATGCCATCAACGGTGTACTTTTCTTTATAGGCTTCGCGAGTTTGATATACGTACGTTGTAAACTTTCGCAAGTTCGTCTATATATCCATATATAACTTCACGCTAAGTCCCTTGTGAAGTAGGTAGAGATAACCGAGCGCCAAATGACTCGATCCTTACACACCTCACTCGCTAATTTGACATTAATAACTCTTTTGATGCACGCTCGTCGGTCCCTAGGACTCCTGACACCACTGTCTGATAACACCCGATCTATTTAGCTGTGGTAGGCGAGTATGAATATACTAGGGCCATATTTACAAAATTTCATCCGAAGGCGTTTAATAGTGAAAGAAAGATTAACAAACGAATATATTATTGAATTTGTAATATTGCCAGAGGTACCTTGCGAGGTTGGCCTTGCGTTTTTCGATATCCAGTGGGAATTCAAAAAACTCCTGTCTTAGCACATGCTATTTGGAGTAGGACACGTGATCACGCTAAGAACATGGAACGCTATTTGTATTTTCGATAGATATATCTATTACTATGTATAACTATACATAATTATATGTTTGGTAGTATTGTCATGATTCTAGTAATATTTTCTAAATATGATGTGGCAACACTGATGGGTGCTGTTTCCAAACGTAACTTCACACAAGTTTAGGTGGGGAGATGTTGGAATGGTGGGCTCGAAAAAGCAGGGGTGTAGAGAGAAAAGTCGGCTGGTAGTCGGTCGTGGTCCTTCGTGGTGATAAGACACGTTGTAAAATCTATGTCCCTTAGCCTAATTATAAGGATTATTGTACACGCTTGATTTAAGTGAGGCAAATATAGAAGTAATTACATAGAACAGGAGTAATTTTATTGCAGTATTTTATAGAAAGATAGCTGTTAATAAAAATAATTAGAATATCATCAACATTCTTCGCAGGATTATCCCGTTGCCTAATCCATTCCATTACTATTGGCGGGTTCCACTACCTAAGTCTAAGGATTTGGCGCAGATACTGATTTTTACATGGAACGACTGTCGACACAGTCTTCTTCGGTTAGGTCAGACATCTCCCGGAATCTTGGACGTGCAGGTTTTCACGCGATTTACTTCATCGCCGAGCATGTGATAATTCCAAAAATGTACATAAATCAGTAAACACGTATTTAGTAGTATACATTCTAGGATTCGAACCGGGAATCCGTTGGTCAATAGGGCGGTTCTTTATCCACTGTGATATCACTGCTCTAATATCATCAGAACTAAATATTATAAATCAAAGACCCCGCCGAGTTTGTGTTCGTACCTCAGAAACTACTGTATGGATGTTCACACGGTTTTCACCAATAGAGCGGTTATCTGGGAAGGCTATAATTTACGAATTTATATACATACATACATTTTGCGAAAATAAGCTATTGGTATTGATGATATTTGTAAATGAACTTGGAAAAATGTGTTCCTACAGAGAGCTTTGGTGGTGTGAATATGTAAATGGGTAAAGTTACACGAAAATAATGTATGGTGGAAAAGTTCCTCGTGACAACTTCTAAAAGAAGTCCCCAATAGCATATGTCCATCTATTAGGGTTGAGTCACAGTAATATTTTTTAGGATTTTTAAATCAAATTTGGTGTAAACGAATGCTTCATTTGCTTACGTATTTTATTCTTATTATATTTGTATTAATTTTTATGTAATTAAATTTAACTTAGATCAAAATTTACCTTTCAACCATTTAATTCACTAAGAAGAGATTATAAAGTTATATTTTCAAATTAAAAATATCTTTTGGTACACGATATCTCCTTCGGGATTAAAAAAAACACATTTTTAATTCGAATATATTATTTTATAGACTGTTCACTGGCCTCACTGTTTCCTCTAATTGGCGGTTTCTGAAAGTGCCGCATTAAAAATAATAATTACTCTACTCCACTCTAAACTATATACTTATATATAAACGATACTTTCGTTAAAAATTGTTTAATTCAATGTGTAACAATCGCGAAAACTAAACTATATTTATTAAAAATGTGACCTTTCCATATTTTCCTTTAGCACTCGCTTCTGACATAAAGGTTAATATCGCAGTTATAATGTAAAGTCTGTTGTGCTGTCCACTGTACTTGCAGACGTCTGATAAAACGTCGTCACGAGACCAAAACTAGCACGTGACGATTCCAAATTTTGACGATGTGTTTAGGGTTCCCACGTAAAATTTAAAAAAAAAAATGCTCAACACGGGCTGAGCCGGCGTCAGGTTAGACCTTAAAAAAAAATATTTTGTTCATCATTTATCTATGTATAACTCAAGCCGGTTCAAACAAAGGCTGAACCGGCATTATTGTATTCTTGAATTGGACAACAGATTTGCCAAGTAACTAATGAAGACATCTTGTCAATGGACAGGTGACTCTGCCCGCCAAATTTTTCAATCAACTCATCTGCTTATAGTCCAAGGATTGATTGCAGATATTTAAAAAAATCTATGTATAACTTACACCAAATCCCTTGCGGGGTAGGTAGAGAGAAACGAGCCCCACATGACTCAAGCCTTACAAACCTCATTCGCTTCGTTGACATTAATTTCTCTTCTCGCGCACGCTCGCCGGTTTCTAAGGCTCCTGACATCACCTTCTGATAAAATATGATCAATTTGGTCATGGTGTCTAAGTCTTGGCCTTCCTCGGCTCCTACATCCTTCTACTTTCTATAAATCGAAACTAATATATAAAGCTTTAGGGAGCGGTGGTGGTGGTATAACCGCAAGCCTAACAAGCGTGAGGTTCCGCGTTCGAACCCCGACGGGTGCCTACTCGGTTTTTACGAGTAGGCACAATTTACTTGCGTTCGGCTACCACTTGCTCCCGGTCGCGGTGAGGGAAAACACCGCGAGGAAGCCTGCACATGCAGATGTTCTGGATGTGTAATCATGAGTCATTGTCTTTTTTGGTTCCCCTGTTACGGAGGTCAGACGGCAGTCGCGCCAATGTAATAACCGGACTCACCACATCTTGGATCATGATCATAGCGAACCCCGGGCTCCGTAGTGGATGCAACCGGGACATACCGCTTGATGAGTGAGTGTAATATATAAATCATTATCTTTAGAATAGTTTGTTTCTTTGTACTAATCTCTGGAACTACCATGCAAATTAAAAAAAAAATATTTGTATTTGATAGACCAATTCTTGAGGAACGTTACAGGCTATTTAACATTAAGATACGACTCTTAGAAGCCGTATATAAATATATTTATATATATTCTTACTTTCTTTATTTTTCTCGCCACACAGCATCCTAAAATAACACGGAACAATTTGAAGATCTCTTTTGAGGTAAATTATGGCAATTTAATGAACAAAATATTGTTTTTTAAGGCCTAACCTGATACGGGCTCAGCCCGTGTTGAACGTTTTTTTTTAAATTGTACGTGGGAACCCTAAACATATCGTGAAAAATGGAATCGTCAGGTGCTATCCTTCACCTTGTAAAGTTTTATCAAAATCCTTTTTGTAGTTATTGCGCTATGCGGTCACTACCACCAGACAAATAAAATGGCTGTTTCGGCTTTTGTATCTATAATAGTCTCGCTGCAATCACGATAAAACGTTCCATGGAGGCTATTCGACATCAAGGTACGACTCTTAGAAGCCGAGAAATATAAAGAAAGAAGTAAGAATATATCTATGTATCATATATATATATATTTTCTTACTTTCTTTATTTTTCTCGTACCTACAAATTTAAAAGGTAAATAATTCTAATAACGACGTATGTGTTGTAAGTGGGGCGAGTGGTCAAAGTACTTGGGGTCGCGGGATCGATACCGATCTAAGTGTACTTTGAATATATTTAACAGCGTAGTGTAAAATACCGTCAGATCGATACAATGTTTCAATTATTTACAGAAGGAGTACTCGCTCGTCGACCCATTTAACTTTAACTGTGTTTGTTATTAAACTACGTTTAACCACACTAAGGATGTCAATAAAAATATATACTATGAACTGAACGAGGTTCCGTACACTACCACCTGAATCTGTTAAAACCACAGTAAAAAAATATGTTTAAATAAATATACTCGTATTTCTTTATCTACATAGATAGATAGAAATAAGACAATATTTTTTTATACAACATCATGAGGCATACTAGCATACGGCCCACATAATATTAAGGGGATACCTATAAACGCTTGCGCATTAAGTATTACTCGCGCGATGCCACCTCTGCTGCTTACACAGCAACTCCTAAGGAGCTTACTGGAGATCTCACTCACAATATCCTTAACTTTCCACAATAACAGAATGAAGTACTTTCTCTTCACTGACTTATGTTGATACTGTTGATTGTACGAGCTTGGTGGAATTTTGAAGACATCTCGTTAATGTTAATACTTGCACTTGTACAGATTCCACTTCACAACATTTATAGTTCTTTTCATACACGCTCAGCGGTTCCTTGGACTCATGGCTCCACCTTATAAAACACGATCTATTTGGACATGGTAGGCGAATTTTGGTCTTCCTCGGCTCGTACACCAAAAAATAATGAATAATAAATATATTTGTCATATACTAATGTTTTCATCATGCTTATAGACTTTTTTTTTACCACTAAGGTGGTACTCAATCACACGGCCTGCCTGATGGTAAACAGTCACCGTAGCCTATGGACATTTGCAATACCACAGGTGTCACTCGTGCGTTGCCAACCCTTGAACTCCTCCAAGACTATTCGCAATGGTGTCAGTGTTAAAATAAGAAGAGGCAATCGCCTTTGGTTCGGACATGTAGAAAGAATGCAGGAAAAAATAATTACGAAACTGATATACAACACGTAAGGATGTAGGAGCCGAGGAAGGCCAAGTCTTACCTACCATTACCATATTGACCGTGTTCTATCAGAAGGTGATGTCAGGAGCTTTAGAAACCGGCGAGCGTGCATAAGAAGATCAATTAATGTTAAAGTGAGGTTTGTAAGAATCGTGTCATGTGACGCTCGGTACTCACTGCCTACCCTGCAAGGGATTAGGCGTAAAGTTATAGATAGACTAATATTTTCAGGAATTGTTCTCGTAAATATCGATTTGAAAAGTAAACAGAAAAAAGATAATCACACAAAAGTAATTCAGTAAAACTATATATATCCAAATAGCTATATAAAATTACGTAGGTATGTACTTACGTACATATTACTATGTTCTCCGAAGAATTAGACCACCATCGATCCCACTTCGTGGCGAACGAAGTTTTCATCGGATCAGTGTTGTGTGTAAATAAATAAGCGCGTCTGGCGCACCAGAATAGATCACTTCACTGTATGACGTCACCGTCACACCAAACCGCTATTTCTGCGATACTCTTGAAATACTTTCTATCTGTAACAAGGTAACCAAAATAATTAGTGCCAATGCTTTTCCGCTACAAAAATAAGATTTCTTTGTCCATATTAATTTAATGTTCGTAATGAAGACGTGAGAGAAAGAGTTGGTCTGAAAGAGAGTGTCGGTGTTAAGATAAGAAAAGGCATGCTCCGTTGGTTCGGACATGTAGGAAGAATGCAGGACGAAAGAATGACGAAACAGATATACAATGCAAAAGTGGAAGGATGTAGGAGCCGAGGAAGACCGAGACTAACCTACCATGACAAAATTGGTCGTGTTTTATCAGAAGGTGATGTCAGGAGCCCCAGGAACCGGCGATCGTGCATGAAAAGAGCTATGAATATTACAGAAGCGAGTGAA
Source organism: Pyralis farinalis (assembly GCA_947507595.1). Classification (NCBI taxonomy): domain Eukaryota; kingdom Metazoa; phylum Arthropoda; class Insecta; order Lepidoptera; family Pyralidae; genus Pyralis; species Pyralis farinalis. Next base: position 6,746,773 of record OX382258.1, on the reverse strand, counting down.
GTATGTAAGGACAGCGTGTTATGGCGCACGGTTCTCTCTGCCTACCCCGCAAGGGACCTTTACTTTCGTACTTTCGCAGACATGACAAATGGACATATTCATGCACACAAATGTTTCTGCGGTGTGGAAATGGAACTCATGAGCCCTGTTGACGATGTAGCGTTACTAAACACTCTTCCACGAGGCTCGTCTACAAAAACTATTGCTTGGAAAAATAAGTTTCTATTAATAGTAAAAAATCAAGGTTTATTCCTTTAAGGTTATTCCCCAAAAATGTTCGGAACAAATGTACTGAAAAACAGTTCCTGCAGCTTTTTACACTAATATCAGTTACAATTTCATTTCAATGTCGAAATTATTTCGCAGTTTCGACAATAACTTGTTTAACACGGCATTGAATCATATCAATAATGTGAAACTAAACAATCGACTGCCATAATCGATCCAATCTACCACTACTGACATGATTCAAGACTTTAATTCTAAGTAACTGAGCGACCGAGCTTTGCTCAGTGATATTAAGGCGACACATCGAAAAATTAGACCAACTTTCATCGAATAGTATAGGCTAATGACTAAACTGACGGATCTAAGATTTTAATATAAATAACTTCATTTCTTTATCTTGAATTTGCTTGCTCAAATACGCGATTGTGTAAAATTGATTCGATAATAATTACTTTCGAAAACACCTCCTGAAATTCATTATTTTTGAAATTACAACGAAGTTGTTCTGTTTATACGCTTCAAAATTACTTAAATCTATTAGTAATATCTATGTTAACAATATGGTTGCTGCATATTTTGATAACTGAAATATGAAATTTTTTAAAAATATTTTAAGTTTCTGACAATTTCTAAGCGATCACATTCGTCTTGGGTGCTACGTGTTTTCGACCTTATTGTGCGGTAATGAGGATTATAAACGCGTTGACTAACTACATGGGCCAGTCCGGCTGCAGCCTGCTTCGAGGTAAGACCTATGTCGACTGTCGGCTCGAGCTCGCTCCATTAACATCGCGACACCGAAGTTTTTATAATTAATAGTTGTAAATATTCAATATTATAGTATTTAGCGTAAGTGTATTATTATTAGATATAAGTAGTAAATAATATTATAGGTTTATATATATTTATTATACTGTTGTAATAATGGGGAACACTAAAAAGAAAATATATAGAATAAAAATACAAAGAAAATGTTCGTAGAATGGCGGAGGCGAACAAGACAAGGTATTTATTGTTTTTAATTATTATATTCATTAAACATATTATAGTAACATTGTGTAGACATATTTCTAGTTTTTAGAACAGTTCCTAGGTATGGTTGGCCCAAGCTATTTAATTCCTCTTCATACTTTTTTTTAATTTTGCTTACTTAATAACTCTATATAAAACTGCATTAAATAAGAGTTATTTTTTGCAGGAATAAACAGTAACATTTGATAATTGGTATACATTATCCACAGGCTGACCGTGTACCTATATAGGACGTCAAACTCCTATTATATCCATTATAATCTGACCGAACTCCGACTTAGAAGTTGTACGTCGGTGGAGGTCAGGTTACGTTGGAAATTTATACCAATACGGTTCGCGCTCTCAGCACGTAGCAACCAGTGGAGACTCTTTATTTCTTTGTATTAAAATAAAAACTTATAAAATAGAATATTTTTGCTGTTTTGTTTTTTAGGAGAAACTTACTAAATAAACATATTCCACCAGAAGTATCACTACTCGATTTATATGCTACTTTAACGTAAGTGTCATACGGGACGACAAACTCATAGTAACCATTATAAGCTCACTGAACTCCGACTTAGACATTGTACGTAGGTGAAGGTTAGTTTACGTTGGAAATTTATCCAATCAGAAGATAGAAAACCAGTGGAGGTTTTTTTTTTTTGTATTAAAATAATTACTAGTAGAATAGTGTATTTTGATAGTTTTTAAAAAAACTCGGTATGTTTCATGTTAAAGAAGCGAGCGAGGTGTGTAAGTACCGAGTCATGTGGCGCTCACGAGGGATTTAGCGTGAAGATATAGATAGATAGTATACTTATACCCATGGTACTCGTGAAAACAAATAATATTTACTATGAACCAACACTAAAGTCACAAAAACCTCATCTATTCTATACATTTTGGTTAGTATTGAACTATTGTACGGATTAGATTTATTTCGCAACATCAGAGATGGTCCTGGTTCTTTCTTCTTGAGAGTTTAATAAATAACAAGGAAACGTACAACAATACAAAACACAGAGTATACATAAGTAAAATACAATAAATGTCAGTATACTAAAGTTAAAGTTATGAAACAGCAAGAAAATCATTTGTCACATATTTTTTTTAAATATGAATAGATTATAGAATCTATTTGTATATATGTATATTAGGGTGTCCCTTATTTTTCAAAGTTTTTATTTTCTAACGCATAGGTCTTAGTTTTGTTCATTTGCTTTTAAAACACTCGGAAATTAATTTTTAACTTATTTGGATTACGATAATCCGTGCCGAATTACATCGAAACATGTATATACAAGTTGCGCGGCAGTGCCGCGCGTACTCGCGGTATTCATTTGTTCAAATTCAAAGTCAAAATCTTTTTATTCCGTAAAAATGGCTACATTTGTTTGGAATCGTCACAGTTTTTTTCCCTACCGTGCAGTTTATGACTAGGTGAGCACTGATAAAAATACTGCCAAAAAACTCAGGCATCCCTCTTTTGGTATCCAAACAAATTTACATATTTTGTTAATTACATTATAATTGGATCGACTCACTCCCAGGCATTTTTATCATTAATATAGTCAGATACTTTATAATATGCCCTGCTACACAATTTGGCTTTAATAGTAGTTTTAAATTTGTTTATTGACAAATCTCTTATATTGCTGGGAAGTTTGTTATAGAACCGTATACATTGCCCCATAAAATAATTACTTGTTTTGTGGAGACGGCTTGCATATAACACAAGATTATGCTTATATCTAGTATTTATGCTATGAGTATCACTCTTTTTACAAAATGAGTCTATGTTTTTATGGACATACAAAAGATTTTCATAGATATATTGCGATGCGACTGTTAAAATATTTATTTCTTTGAATTTTTCTCTAAGGCTCTCCCGGGGACCAAGTTTGTGGATAGCTCTTATGGCTCTCTTTTGCAATAAAAAGATGGTTTTAATATCCGCGGAGTTACCCCAAAGAAGAATTCCATATGACATAATACTATGAAAGTAGTTGAAATAAACTATTCTAGCCGTATCAATATCAGTGAGCCGTCTAATAGTTTTCACTGCATAGGCTGCAGAACTTAGTTTTCCTGATAATTTTTCAATTTGTGGGCCCCTTTGTAGTCTGGAGTCAATTGTTATACCCAAGAACACAGTTGTCTCCACAGAGGCTAAATTAGTTCCATTAACATGTACATTGGTAGCCACCTGTCTTACATTAGGTGTTGAGAACTTAATTACTTTAGTCTTTTTATCATTTAAAAGCGGATTATTAACACTAAACCAAAGAATAACTTTAGAGAGAGCATCGTTAACTTCGTCATAATTACCTAACCGTCTATTAATTTTGAATGTCAGTTATTCTCGTGATTAATACGTAATGTTTTAACTTTTATAAGATGGCAGTGGAATTGAGAAGCAATAAATCAAGTATTTTATTAGTTGGAGACGTAAATTATCAAATAATAGGCGCAAAATTACCGTCTAACCGTCAAGTTCTTCCTGTACTTTTTTATAAAATTCGCGAAGTTAAATTGACTGTTAGTGAAAGCGCATACCTAGTCATTCGAGAGTATATTATATTTAGGGAAAAAGCTAGGATCCCTACCAGAGCTATACATAACTGTGTAAAATAACTTGTGAATCTTCACCAGGAGGGAGTTGCAAAAAATTTCCAAAAAAATACAAGATGTTTACAAGCGCCGTGAGGACTTTCAAAATAATTTAGATAGTTTATTCGATATAGCACACGCTGATGCTTTAGAACGGATTACAATAGAAGAAGACAAAATATTTATATAAATAATCCAGGATGTTTAGCAGGCGCACAAAAAAAAGTTAGCCGAAAAAGAAGAAAGGACCAAACAGAGAAAATTAAAAGAAGAGAAAAAAAGACATGACCAAATGTGTTACGAGGAAGGAAGACTTTATCACGCCTATGTTAGTTGCAGATTTAGATAGATCTCAATTAAGCATAAGGGATTCTGTCTATATACTTCAGGCTGTAGTAGAAGCACTAGATTTTAGCTGTGATGATTTACCGATAAACAAATCGTCTATCAACGCATTAGCACTCAGAGTAGAAAAGATAGAGCGGAATCTATAAAATCAGATTTTCAAAATAATATGTCTAAAATGGTGACCGTTTACTGGAATGGGAAATTATTACCTGGTCTGGACGTGAGAAGCCCTAAAGAAGAACGCCTGCCAATTTTCATTTCATTTAGAGAAAATGAACAACTTCTGGCTGTACCCAAACTAGAGAGCTCTTCCGGCCAGGATCAAGGTAAAGCTGTGTCAAATCGAATCAAAAATCCACCAAGTCACAAGCAGCCCTGATATCCCAATGTTCAAAAAATTTAGAGACGACTGGAAAACTATTAATCCTGCTGCTATTCAATCGTACACCGATATTGTCACACAACATTTTGGTAATACAATAATAAAAGAATTGTTGATATTTTATAATCAAGAATTACAAAAAAACATTGTACGTGACGATTATCGGGAAGTAATTGAACTATCCATTATATTCTTGGGAGGAGATAATGAGAAAAAAATTAAAATCAGACCTCCTGGATCCTGGCGATGCATCAAGCAAGGTGGTTGGCTCGAGCTATTTACTCTTTAAAAATATGTTTGTTGCAATCCCAATCCAAAATTAGCGCCAAGGATAAACGAGTACTTCAAGACGTTTGTTTATTCATAGCGATTATATATATTACGTGAAATAGCTTGAATGTAGTCTGGTGGTGAAGGCACCAAATCAAGATTTGTGCTTATTAAAGAGGCTCAAGGAATAAAAATTAATTTTATAAATTATAATTTTATCAATTTATTTAGCTACATAACGGTTAGGGTCAAAAACAGCAATTTTTAAAATCTTAGTGATAATTGAATGTTAAATCTAAATATTTTCCATAAATTTATAAATCTATATCATTAATTGAAATTAATCATTATAATTTATTCTTTCGAAGGATACCCTAAAATATTGGTTGTGTTTTTTTCACATTTCGCTGATTGGATTCCAAGTGCTTGATAAATTTTTGGTAAAGGTTAAATTTACATTTAATCATCAAAATACACAATTTCTTAATCATTTAGGTACGCAATCTTTCACTAGATACCTGAATGATATATTCGTCGATGTTAGGTATGACGCGTGAAAGTTGTGTAGATGCCGTATACCATTTTATGCACTAAAAGTTGCTAAAAGCTTGTAATAAAATGTTTACTCTTCGTGCTCTAAAAAAATAGCATTAAAGGTATAACGTAGAGGGGCTAAAGTGTGTGTTATAAGTTATAGCCCTTAACTTCTTTGTAAAGAAAAAAATCCTGGAGGTCACATTATGTTAATGTGTTGCGAAAATTATATAAAAACTAGTAGTAATAGCGGGAATACTTTCTCTAATTCAATCTGATAATTTTATTTCTCTTATTTATTCGAAATAAAAAAATCCTGTGTTAACTCGGCGCTATCAGCCATTATGACACTCGAACATATGTGCCCGAATCAACAAATGGCCTGCTTTAGCCTCTCGATAAACAATGTTGTATTATGTAGCTGGTGTTTCATTCTTCTTAAGGGGGATACATGCCGTCCAGTAGCGCCTCAAGGAATAAAATATCGTATCATAGCGTGGAAGATAAACATTATAAAGTCCTGTGTTGCGTGTGTTACAAATACAATAACGTACTTTTACGTCATTAAACCAACAATTGAAATGTTTTGCTTTCGTTGTTATAGGCATAATTGCCAAAAACGGCCTCTTTTAGCACTTTTGCTTATAACAACGATAGTGGAATATTTTGAGTGTTGGTTTAATGACGTAAAAATACTTTACTATCTTCGTAATAAATGCAACATAGGATTTCATAATGTTTATCTTCTATGCTATGATATGATTTTTTATTCAATGAGGGCGCCACTGGACGAGACCTAAGTAAGAACAACATAGATACCGAGACATGTTAACTTGTAGAGATATAAACATAAAACGATGTCATTGATTTCTCTTTCAATAAACTTTTAAAAGTGAATACGTTTCTGTAGTTTTTTATTACTATTATTACTATTGTTTTTCGTCTATCTTAAATAAATATGTTTGGTTCAGTATGTATAAAGCTAAATAATAATTAAATCAATATTTTTTATTAATTATTGATATTATAATTTTTTTTAGGTGTGACGCGACTCCGTAGCTTTTCTGTTCGTTTGCATTGACTATACGTTGACCCCAGGTTACCTATTAGGCGCTAATTTCAAATTTTACAAATCGAGCGTAGAGTGTCACTTGAGGGGCGCGGGGTGATTGGGCGGAGCCATTTTAAAGCTTCACGATCGAGGTGTCGCCTTAAGTTACATGTACAAGAGTACATTACAAGTTACAGTTTTGAGTGTTACGCAAAATTTGTGTCGTAACACTTGTAGACTATTCGCAATGATGATGTTAGAAACAGAGTTGGTCTGAAAGAGAGCGTCGGTGTTAAAATAAGAAGAGGCATGCTCCGTTTGTTCGACATGACTGACATCACCTCTGATTACATCTAATAAAACACGACCAATTTGGTCATGATATGTTAGTCTTGGCCTTCCTCGGGTCCTACCTCCACATAAGCGAGTGAGATGTGTAAGGACCAAGTCATGTGGGTCTCGGTTCTTTCTGCCTACCCCGCAATGGATTTGAAGTGAAGTTATAGAAGAATTCCTTGTTTAAATATATAGTAATTGCAATATATATGATGTATCGGAATTGACTTCAGAGTATCTGTCTGACCTGTATATTGAGTAGAACAACAAAATCAATCATTCAATGGGTTCATCGTCGATCAAAGGAAAATAAACAATCACACTGGAACTTGAAAATAAATGTATTTTTAATATATTTACCTTGAGACCCTTCTGAATTTGATTCCTTTTGATTTCTTTTTCGGTTTATGCTTGAAAACCCTGATAATTTGGTAACAGCGTCCTGTACGAGCATTTTAGTAATTCATTTAGGACTTTTTATACGTGTTATTTCAGGCCAGGGACTGTTAATTAGATCACTAGAGTATTGTACAGCCTGTATAATAATATATGTGTTTTAATTTCGTTCGGAGATCTTATCACGGTGTTTATTGTTCCTAACCAACCTGGTGTTGTGATTTCCATCTATTCAAGTCTTCTTAACTTTTATTTTCGTCCTCAGTTACTCTTATGTCTATCATATTTCTTATAATTACTTTTTAGTACCTTTTGTCTTTATGTTTGTTCAATCAGACAGCTTTTTGATATTTCCTATTAATTGTATATCTATCTAGTATTTTTTCCTGTTCAAGTCTAAATAATAAATCCCATTAACTGTACAAGTTCTAAATTGCTTCAAAGAATATTTAATTTAACAGAATGACGTTCTCTGATACCATGTTTAACTGCATGCGAGATAACAAGAAACGGTAAGCAATAATGGTGGCACGCCATGACCATTGCAACCATGACACAATAACGGACGGTAGTTAGCATGCCATCGATGGTATCTTCAATGCGATATGTCTGTACACTTCGGCCATTTTTAGGATTTCTCAAGGTGAAGATTCTACATCGTCAACCGTCGAGCGATCGGCAGAAATAATGGGCGAAAAGTGACAGGCAAAGTTTGCAACGTAAGTTATAACGTGGTACATTGAAGGGGAAAAGCCGTAAAAGGGATAAAAACCCATTTATTTGACTCATGAATTGTCGTTTTGATGTGATAATTTTATTAATCATTTTGTTTACATTTATAAGACTCATACGAATGGCCACTTAGACTTGACGTCACGCGTTGATTCATTAATCATTCCGTTACGCTGTTTATACTTTATAAACACAATTAATAAACAAAAATAACATTCTCGAATACAAACAAAAAGAGCACAATGGTGACAATTTTTATCAGTTTTTTTTGCGGATAACACTAGGACGAAATAATTTATTTTGGTCCTGTGTTATATCTATACAAATTTGCAACGAGGTAGTGGCAGCGTACTGTATAAAGAACCAGATATTAGCCGACTGATCTCTTGTGCTAATCCTGGTGTGCATGCGCCGCTAAAGTTCGTATTTTCGTTTTTATCCGTATATTTGTATTTTAAGTATCTATAATATAATCGTATTTTGAGCAGTCAGAACCCGTTATATACGTTTTCCCATACATTTCGCGGTCGTATACGACCACCCGGGTTTCGAAGGGTTAAGAGAGGTAGGGCGCATCCAAGCAGTCCGTCTGGGGAAGTACCCCCCACCTCACAGAAAAACCGCAGCCTAATAACAACTCCCTAGAGGGTTGTTGTGATCCTGCGTGTGAGTGAGGTCACCAGTAAGCTCCTAAGTAATTGCTGTGTAAGCAGCAGAGGAGGCATCGCGCGAGTGATAGGTACTTAATATATATCGCAAGCGTACCCGCTTTACATCAGGTGGGTTCTTATGCTTGTATGCATCCCGACGACAAAACAAACAACGAGTGAGGAGGGCCTTCATGCGCAGTCCAGTGCTTTTGATTTTTTGATTTGTAATATACGAGTATATACGAGTATCAACTCATTACTGGATACGATCGTCCATTGAATCTTAATTGTTACACTATTTTACGTTAGTATACGACTTAACATTATTTGATAGTCGGGAGCCATCCTTTGGTGTCATTGTATAACTGTTGTGTACACTTCTTGCAATGTATTGATGACAGTGTGTCGGCTAACAATTACGCAACCTTTCATCTGTAAGGAAGCGGTCGATTATCAGTAGTCGCGCACAATAGTTGCGTGCCGTCAATACTATGAGTCCGTGACACAATGGACAGAGTCGAGAGCCCCCAAAGAGCATTCTAATGATAATTTGTTTGTGCTGGTGTCTGTGTGTACATACATGTAGCTATTGATGAAAGGCCAACATTGATAGCTCGTGCGTGTGGGACTAATGGGAAGCGTTTGTATCTTTCAATCATGTTTTAAGATATTCTTCTTCCTTCGTGACGTTATTCCGTTTCCTAATCAATTGGAATTTGGCGGGGTCCGCTACCTAAGTCTAAGGATTTGACGACGATACTGATGTTGATATGGACTGAAAATCATACCATCCCGAAGGAATATCAGATCTTTCTTTAGGTAGCTCACAGGTATTTTTGAACTATAATTTCTTGGACGTGTGGATTTCCACACGATGCATTCCTTCACCGTCGAGCAAGTGATTATAAATACATATGTACATAAAATCGAAAACACAAATTTAGTGGTACATACCCACAGTACGATTCGAACCATGTACCATCTGTTAATAGGCTGTTTATTTTTCCACTGGGCTATCGCGGCTCAATGTTTAAGAAAGTGGAATGCAATCTATCTATAACTTCACGCCAAATCCTTTGCCGGGTAGGCAGAGAGAACCGAGCGCTGCTTGACCCGATTCTTACAAACCTCACTCGCTTCTTTAACATTCGTTGCTCGTCTCATGCACGCTCGCCGGTTTCTAAGGCTCCTGACGATCAATTTGGTCATGGTAGGTAAGTCGCCTTGAACTTCCTCGGCTCCTACATCCTTCTAATTTCGCGTTGTATATCAATTTCGTGATTCTTTCTTCCTGCTTTCTTTCTACATGCCCGAACCAAATACAAAAAAGTACTATTATGGTAGATCTAGAGATAAGAGCACTATGGAATACAAAGTAATTCTATCTAGAATGAAAATTAGCGTAGCTTTTTTAACTAGCTTAAGCTGTGGGTAGCACACCCTGGTAAGAATGCCGAAGAGAATACATAGTGGTGGAAAAATCAGGGGTCAGCCCTCATTACTGTTGATTAAACATCATCATCAATCCCACTGATGGCCATAAGCCTCCCCTCCAGAGAACCACTCGTACCTATCTATACTGAGCCCCTGCATCTCTTGGCTCCCTCGACAAATCACTTGAGGTCGTCGCTCCATTTAATGGAGTGCCGTCCCACACTGTCCGCAATGCTTACCATCAGGCAGATATAAATATATACTTGATTAAATATGATAGCTGAAAAACTACGGAGTTTTTTTATACAACGTCGGTAGACATACAAGCATACGGCCCACTTGATGTAAATCAGTTACCGTAGCCTATTAATGCTTGTAATTATTACTCGCACGATGCCTCCTCTGCTGCTTACACAGCAACTCCTTAGGAGGTTACTGGTGACCTCACTCACACGTAGGAACACAACAACCCTCTAGGTAGTTGTTATTTGGCTGCGGTTTTCTGTGAGGTGGAGGTACTTCCCTAGACGGGCTGCTTTGTTGCGCCCTACCTCTCTTAAAACATCCAGACCAAGACCATGTTCACGCACACAGATGTTTGTCTTGTGTGGGAATCGAAAGCACAAGCGTTGGTGTCAAAGTCGCGTCATTCACGACTGAGCCACCGAGCTCGAAATCTCATCAAGCCATCACAATATGTACACGGCTAATGTTTGAACTGGTATATTAAAAACCACCATGGTTATGTCTTTATGGAAATATTCACATCTACATAACTATACCAACAAGTGTGCTTATCATCGTGTTTATTTTGCATGACACCGCGTAAACTTGTTTAACACTATCCTTTCTATATCTTCACGCGATGTCTTTTTCGGAGTAGGCAGAGAGAACCGAGCTCCACATGACTCGGTCCTTACACACCTCACTCACTTCTTTAAAATTCATAGCTCTTCTCGTGCACGCTCGCCGATCTCATGCGGCTTCTGACCTGATAAAACACGACCAATTTGGTCTAAGTAGGTGAGTCTTGGCCTTCCTCGGCTCCTATGTACTTTCATTTCGCATTGTTTTTTATATACAACTTGATTGGAAACAAGCATGCGGCCCGCATTAGATGGTAAGCGGTCACCGCAGCCTATTGACGCTCACAACACCACGGGGATGTTACTCGCGCGCTGCCAATCTTGTGACCTAAGACCGTTCGACCAGTACCCAGTAATTACTCTGCCATATCTCACCCTTCAAATCGGAACACAGATATATAAATATAGCTGCTTGGCGGTAGAAATAGGTGAGACTAACCCAGAGGTATTACAAGCGTTCAAACTGTCGAATGATTAATATAGCTGCTTGGCATTCCAGAGGTATTACAAGCGTTCAAACTGTCGTATGATAAATATAGCTGCTTGGCGGTAGAAATAGGTGAGACTAACCCAGAGGTATTACAAGCGTTCAAACTGTCGTATGATTAATATAGCTGCTTGGCATTCCAGAGGTATTACAAGCGTTCAAACTGTCGAATGATTAATATAGCTGCTTGGCATTCCAGAGGTATTACAAGCGTTCAAACTGTCGTATGATAAATATAGCTGCTTGGCGGTAGAAATAGGTGAGACTAACCCAGAGGTATTACAAGCGTTCAAACTGTCGTATGATTAATATAGCTGCTTGGCATTCCAGAGGTATTACAAGCGTTCAAACTGTCGAATGATTAATATAGCTGCTTGGCATTCCAGAGGTATTACAAGCGTTCAAACTGTCGTATGATAAATATAGCTGCTTGGCGGTAGAAATAGGTGAGACTAACCCAGAGGTATTACAAGCGTTCAAACTGTCGTATGATTAATATAGCTGCTTGGCATTCCAGAGGTATTACAAGCGTTCAAACTGTCGAATGATTAATATAGCTGCTTGGCATTCCAGAGGTATTACAAGCGTTCAAACTGTCGAATGATTAATATAGCTGCTTGGCATTCCAGAGGTATTACAAGCGTTCCAACTGTCGTATGATAAATATAGCTGCTTGGCGGTAGAAATAGGTGAGACTAACCCAGAGGTATTACAAGCGTTCAAACTGTCGTATGATTAATATAGCTGCTTGGCATTCCAGAGGTATTACAAGCGTTCAAACTGTCGTATGATAAATATAGCTGCTTGGCGGTAGAAATAGGTGAGACTAACCCAGAGGTATTACAAGCGTTCAAACTGTCGTATGATAAATATAGCTGCTTGGCGGTAGAAATAGGTGAGACTAACCCAGTGGTATTACAAGCGTTCAAACGGTCGTATGATTGTATGCCTCCCGACGCTGTGTAAACAAGCGAGTGAACGTGTCGCAAATCAATGTATACGATTGGATTGACCTCTCATTCTCGAATGGCTCGTCGACGCGCGTGACAACCGAATGTACTGGTCTTCAAAGTGGTCGATAAAGACAATACAGCTGCGTGAATCACGATCAAAACTGTTTATCGGCTTCTATTAAACACATTCGTCAGCGTTGTGTACTTCATTTGATACCTAAATGCCGGGACGATCGACTAGTTCGATACATTTTTGTGTGAAACAATCGCGGTGTATCTGCCCCATAGACACGGCCGTGAGTTTTGCGTGAATACGTCTTCGTAACTGGTAAACGGGAGTAATTTATACTAACAGGAAATTATATGATGCAGGGAAATGATCTCGAAAATGGCGACCGTTTTCATCCGGCCGCGCGCGATGCGTCACATTCCTCACTCAATGTAACGAATTCTTTCATTATATTGCCATCAAATGGTGAAATTTTGGATATAAACGATAATATCTATCGTTTATATCCAAAATTTCACCATTAGTAGCTACAACACTATTCCCCGATTTTGTTATCATCGGCATTCTGAATTGCCCCCCACTATAGAAGCAAATTTAAAGACGCATCACGTCAAATGCTATACCGCAAGGGACTTGGAAGATATGTATATGTATATAGATAGATAGATGTTGATTATCTTTTTTTATCTTTATCATAGTGGGAAAAAACGAACTGGTGTCCAAGTATCGGTGTGTCCAACAGCGCAGCCCTAAGCATACACCTTGGGGCTAACTATGCTTTAGTCAGACCGCACCTCGTGCACAAATTTTTTTTTATACCACGTCGGGAGGCATACAAGCATACCGTCCACCTAATGTAAAGCGGTTTCCGTAGACTATGATCGCTTGTAATACATCGAGTATCACTCGCGCGATACCACCTCTGCTGCTAACACAGCAATTCCTTAGGAGCTTACTGGTGACCTCACTCACACGCAGGAACACAACAACCCTCCAGAGAGCTGTTATTTGGCTGCGGTTTTTCTGTCGAAAAGGGCGTGAAGAGATTTTTACAGCGTCGGCAAAATACATGTGATGCCCCTGGTGTTGCAAGTGCCCATAGTAAATTCTACAGTGTTGAAAACTTCCTTGCCTTGCAGAAGACTGCAGGCAAATAATTCTATCTTTTTTTGCCACCTCTGCTGATAGCACAGGAACTCCTCTTAGGAGCTTACTGGTAATCGCACTCACACGCAGGAACACAACAACCCTCTAGGGAGTTGTTATTTGGCTACGGTTTTCTGTGAGGTGGTGGCACTTCCCCAGAAGGACTGCTTTGATGCGCCCTACCTCTTTTAAAAATCTATCTATCTATGTATTTACGCCAGATAAGCAACTTCTGATAAAACACGAGCGATTTGGTCGTAGTATGTGAGTCTTTGTCGAATAACAATTCCCTTAAGCGATGCGATAGTACGTAACTAGTACAAACATGCTGATGACCTCTATCATTCCGTCAGTTTTGTTTCCGCTGTTGACAATTTGTTACATTGTTTAAAACTGGCTACACAAATGTTTATCGACAATGTTTTCTTTGTGTCGCATTCTGTTTCAGTCAGTTGACACTTTCATGTTAACCGGCCGAGGTGTCTGTTTTAATGGCCGGCGTAGACATTATCGTTAAAAGGACACTGAATGTCTAAATGGCGCATTTAAAAGAGGAGTACTGTAACAAACAAACTAACTAAACTAACATCGGTTAAACATTTATTCGAAAGCCAAACGAGAGATCATGAAATATATATATAATATTATATATGTATATCTGTGTTGTTTTTCCGAGTGCCTAGGAAACTCTGTCATCGTAGCAATTTTTGCAAGTTTTCCATTTGTGTCAAATTAACCCTGTTTTTTACACTACGTCGGGAGGCATACAAGCATACAGCCCGCCTAATGTAAAGCGATTACCGTAGCATATGAACATTTGTAATACATTAAGTATCACTCGCGCAATGCCACCGCTATTGCTAACACAGATTAGTTTCAGTTACTCACTCGCAGCTTGCATGAACACAACGACCCTTCGGGAATTGTTATTTGGTTGCAATTTTCTGTGAGGTGGATGGAGGTACTTCCCCCGACGGGCTGCTTTAACGCCCCCTATCTGTCTTAAAATCATCCAGACCGAGACGGACATCTTCATGCACACAAAATGTGTGTTCTATGTGGGAATCGAACTTTCGAGCGATGGTGTCAAAGTGGTATTACTAACAACTGCGCCACCTAACCTAACAGCTCGTCAAAAAAAGCTTTCGCTCAAAACGAATCTTGTATTGTCACACTAACAATACAAGATTCGTTTTGAGCATTCGTCTGCAGTGGCGATATTAATTCGCATATGTTATTTACGTAATTAAAGCGATATTGGTGTTAACTTTGCTCCTTTATACTTAAATAACGTAATTAATTGTCGCCACGACCAATGACAAGTGGTGCGAGTTGATGTTACACATTGTGTCATGGGTGTTACGAGTGGTATCAATTCAGGTTCCCCGTTCACTCTTGTTTTGCTCGAATTTGAACTGTTAAATTACACGTGAATGTTCCCGGTGAGGGACCGCCTTAATATATATGTACATACATACTCTGACTCATCTAGATCTATGTCTTTAGATTATCTTATCAGAAGATTACAGATTTAGAAAATCCCATGCGTTTATTGACTTTAAAGTAATAAAATATAAATAATACTTCAAAGTAATAAAATATAAATAATCATTTGCAATATATCATATATATGTCACACACCAATGAACCATTTGACTGCGCATGAAGACACCCACAAAACATTTTGTTAACGTTTATATATCTCGGCGGTTCGAGCCCACTGCCCAATAGGGGAATATTTTAACCAATAAGCCGACGCGGACCGTCATGTTGATTCGCGAACTAGCCAACAATAACTCCATGTTCTTCTTAATACAGCTACTACGTAATATTGTTCTCATGGACTCTCCATAGGTTAAGTATTTCCTTTATAATGTATATAAGTATGTACATAAACGCGAAAACACGAATTTAATAGTACATGATCACATTTGGATTCGAACCAAGGCGAGTCGGTTGGTTCTGTATTCACTAGGTAGACGAACAACTAAGACATAATTGTGCTAACAAAGTTGGCACATCAAAAAAAGGTAGCGTCGCAAATTGTCCAAATGTTAGTTCAGCGGACGACTAAAACGAGGTAGTTGGTTCAAAGCAATTGTGAACTGGCCGGCCGTTTGTGAATCCAACCGTTCAGAGAGGCCCCTGCGTTTGCCCACAAAGGAGGGGGGGAGACACACCCGTCTGTCTCCTCTTTACGAATTATTAATATTTTAAACCGTATTTTGAGGTTATTTTTATTTGTGTTTAATTTCTGTACTGCTTTTCAATTACGAAGTTCCATGACGACTTTACAAGAACGTACTCTGCACGTTTCACGTATTTATATATAGATAAATAAGAAAAGAGCAAACACTAGCTACTAATAAGCTTCAATTGTTTTATCAATGGGAAATAAATGGAAGCAGTACAAGAAAAGAAGTGTGCGTAACATGCAAATTTCTGCATGTTTTTCACAAATTCGACCATACTGAATTTACTTGGGTTTATTATAAGTAAATCAACAAATTTTATTATTTTATTACGACATCGTAATTGGGATGGAGTACAGAACATAGGTATAACTGCTTTTATATATGTCTTCGTTGAAACATATTTCTGAATGTAGCGTTTTTAACATTGCATTTGGCTCTTCTGAAAGAGTGTTAGATGGAAGATTATATTTATCTTTGCTTCAGAAAATGGGTTTAGGATGAATAAAGAAAATAAATATTCTTTATTTTCAAACAGCCGAATATACGGAATTTCTAAACTATAAAAAAGTTCAACTGATACTTGTATGCTTTTTTGTTTTCCTTATCCTTTATTATTGATGCAAAATGTTTAAAACATTGAAGTCCCGTTTGGAAGTGGTCGTACATAATAGTCCCCGGGGCGGGTGCGGGTTGTTTTTGCACCCCTACACGACAGGGGTGCTATAACCCCGTTGTTTACGTTTGGCTCCGAATCTCATCAACAAATGACCGTGTTTTCACCATCATGTTCGGATTGTATTATTGTTGAAGAGTTAGGTTTTATTTTTTTTATTCTGTTTCTCATTTCTTTTTGGGAAGGTATTTTATTTAGAATGTGATCCTTGAAGAAATGAGTATGTTTTATAATTTAACATGACGAGCTCGGTGGCGCAGTGGTGAAACGCGCTGTTACGCTACTTTGTCACCAACGCTCGTGGGTTCGATTCCCACACAATACAAACATTTGTGTGCATGAACATGTCTGTTTGTCTTGGTCTGGGTATTTTCTATGTATAATAAGTATGTATTTACAAAAAAAAATGTATTTACGTATGTTTATCAGTTGTCTAGTACATATAACACAAGCTTCGCTTACTTTGGGGCTAGGTGGCGCTGTGTAATTTGTCCGACAATATTTATTTATTATTTATTTATATTCCAACTATGGGTATCAGAGGGACTATTGTAAATTACCCATCAATAACTTCACACAGGGTCATTTGAGAGTAGACAGATGGACCTTAGCCAAGTCACAAGACTTGTATCTCGTTCACCGGCTCTTAGGACTCTTATCATCGTATCCACGACCAATTTAGTCCTTCGTTTTCTAGATTCTTCCACTTTCGCGTTGTATATCTATTTAAAATCACGTTTTTTATACATGTACGAACCAACGGAGAACACCTCATCCTATCTTAACACAGAATATATGAACTTCAGTGTTTCGAAACTTGAGAACTTATTTAACCAAATTGATCGTGTTTCATCAGAAGGTGGTGTCAGAAACCTTAGAAACCGACGACCGAGCACGAGAAGAGCTACAGATGTTAAAGAAGCGAGCGAGGTGTGTAAATACCGAGTCATCTGGCACTCTGTTCTCTCTGCCGTCCTTGCAAGGCGTTTAACGTGAAGTTTTTTTTTTATTCAACATCGGAAGTAACATACGGCCCATCTGATGTAAAGCGGTTACCGTAGCCTATCAACGTTTGTATAACATTAAGTGTCACTCGCGCTATGCCTCCTCTGCTGCTTACACAGCAACTCCTTAGGAGCTTACCGGTGACCTCACTCACTCGCAGGAACACAACAACCCTCTAGGCAATTGTTATTTGGCTGCGGTTCTCTGTGAGGTGGTAGGTGTACTTCCCCAGACGGGCTGCTTCGATGCGCCGTACCTCTCTCAAAAAACATTCAGACCAAGACAAACATACATCATGTTCATGTTACACAAATGTTTGTCCTATTTGGGAATCGAACCTACAAAGATTTTTATTTATACCCACACTTACCATTAAATACTTAGAATCACTTACAATCACGTGACTTAAATTCACTTTTACACGTTTAAAACGGAACAAAAACATACACTTAGACCAATTGGGAACCTCCTTTTTGAAGTCTTGAAAATGGTAAACAGTCACTGTTACACCAATCAGTGATAAGAGAATCACGACTGGCACGATAACAGCTCCGACGGCTGTTATCGTGCCAGCTTTGGCGGAAACATTTGCCAATTTTGCTGGGCTACCATTTCCGTATAATGTTTAAAATTTACCTTCTTGCTCGCGTTATTCTGTTTGTTTTTATACATTGTCGAGAGGCGTACAAGTATACGGCCAACTGATGTGCAGCGGTTATCGTAGCCTATGAACCTCTGCTGCTAACTCAACAACTTCTTAGGAGCTTCAGAGGTTCCTAATGCAAGGATTGACGAGGTCCACTATCTAAACGTAATTTGGCGAAGATACTGACTTTAACATGGAGCGTACTGCCGGCACACAACCATAACCCAAAGGGAAATACTAGACTATCTTAGAGCACAAGTCTTTCGTAGGAAAATTCTCGTGCGTGCGGATTTCCTCGAGACTGTATTTCTTTATGTAGTTAATGTTTTCACCGAGCAAGTGATAACTAGAAATTTGATGTTGGTATTGAAAATGTCACTTACTATCTGCTTGGCTATGGAGTATAGAATTTAAGTATGGCTGGTTTCTGTCCACGGTTCCTCCTGCGTAAATCACACAATATGGAAAAAAAGATATGAAAATTATGACAAATAGGTGGACAGTCAGGGTTACTACTTATGTTTAGAATATACTTACTATTTTTTATGCAACGCTTTTATCTTCACGCCATTTCCCTTGCGGAGTAGGCAGAAAAAACATACCACCCACCAAAGTAAAGTAGTTGCAATATTCTAGCGTGTTGCTACCCCCACTGCTAATACTGGAATTCTTTAGGAGATTACTGATGAGTTCATTCACTCGTAAGATTGCAAATACCCTCTAGGGCGTTGTTATTTGGCTGCGGTTTTCTGGAAAGGGGATGCACTTCCTCAGTCAGGCTGCTTTCTCAGCAGTCAAACTCATGTGTACATGGCGCACTATGTAGATAAGCAAACCAGCTTTATATATAAAGCTTTCCGGCTTCGCACGGGTGGAGAGAAAGATAAACTTTTGATACCTTCGGTTACGTTATTGCAATTTTTCGTAAGGATCTCTAATTATTGTAAAAAATAAAAATACCCTATGTTACTCGTTGATAATGTAGCTTTCTATAGTGAAAGAATTTTTTAAATAGCCTAAATGTTTTTATCCTTTACAAACAAACATACAAAAAATCAAAACTTTTCTCTTTACAACCTAGTATAGACAAGGCCTCCCTCACTCCCTCCCTTTATCTGACAGAAAATCGCACACGTCCATAGACTACTTTGACTGTTCACCATTAGGCAGGCCGTATGCTTTTTTGCCACCTTAGTGGTATAAAAAAAGTCTGCAGTAATCGCTTCACAAGCTAGTAGTGGTATAGAGTGTTACGTGTCTTGTACACACACCTTTTCTTGTCGGCTGTTCGATCCCAATGAATGCGGAAGCCTCATTTTCGATTACGTATCGTACGTAATATATTTTAGTATTCATTCAGTTAACGCGCAATCGACGTATTTACTGGTATGTTGTAATTACTACATAGCAATGTTAAGAGAGGTAGGGCGCATCAAAGCAG
Source organism: Pyralis farinalis (assembly GCA_947507595.1). Classification (NCBI taxonomy): domain Eukaryota; kingdom Metazoa; phylum Arthropoda; class Insecta; order Lepidoptera; family Pyralidae; genus Pyralis; species Pyralis farinalis. The sequence continues at coordinate 6,727,366 of OX382258.1, read as the reverse complement.
CCCGCTGGGGAACTACCTCCACCTCACAGAAAACCGCAGCCAAATAACAACTCCCTAGAGGGTTGTTGTGTTCCTGCGTGTGAAGTGAGGTCACCAGTAAGCTCACAAGGAGTTGCTGTGTAAGAAGCAGAGGAGGCATCGCGCGAGTGATACTTAATATATCGTAGTGTTAATAGGCTACGGTACCCGCTTTACATCAGGTGGGCCGTATGCTTGTATGCCTCCCGACGTTGTATAAAAAAAAGCACAACCAAATTTTTATCTATTTCACTTATTTAGTACCAGACGTGCTTAATAACAACGCATGTCCCTGTTTTTTAATAGCTTGAATGAAATCCGCCAAATCAGCCAAGTATACAGCCCACGTACCTGATGTAACACCCACGGTTACCGTAGCCTATGATCTCTTTTAGTACATTAAGTATCATTCGCGCGATGCCACCTCTGTTGCTAACACAGCAACTCCTTAGGAACTTACTGGTGACCTCACTTACACGTAGTAACGCAACAACCCTCTGGGAAGTTGTTTTTTACGGTTTTCTGTGAAGTAGAGGTGCTTCCTCAGACGGGCTGCTTTGATACGCCCTACCTCTCTCAACTGTATCTTCTTATATCAATGTATACACTTGTTAACGAGTATATTACTTATAAGCGACGAATTTGGCGGTTTTCTAAGTTGTCATTCTCAATAGCACACAACCTTCAGATTTGGGGTCAGCATACTGTACAAGGGAACATTTTTTTACTGCTTGTACCGCAAGGGACTAGGCGTGAAGATATGAATACATAGATTCCATCCAAAATACAAAATTTCAGCACCGAAATTATATTTCACAGCAGGGTGCCAGGTAAAAGTTCCCATTTTGCTCTCAGGACACGATACCCTAAAAATCTCTGATTATCGAGATTTTTTTTTATATATATGGCAATAGTGTTGCTACTTTATGTCAGTGTCAAAGTTAGGGAAAAAGGTTTTCTTGATGAACTTATTCACGTCTTCCAAAAAGTGCATAAACGTGTTGTATTTGAGTTTTTTCATTACTGTATAATTTCACTAGCACTTATGTTACAAAATACTATCGAAATTGTCACATAAAACTAATTTTATACTGAATTGTGAAAATTTTATGTATAACAACAATGTCACTCGTCAAAAGCGCGGGAAGAAGCATTATCGAGATTGATTCCCGTGAAGTTGGCACGTTATGTAATCGATTTATTCGAGACACTGGTTTTACGAAAGCTAACTAATATGTACAAACACGTGCGATCGTAATCGATTCACGAATCGATACATTCGCGTTATATAACATCGGAGTGCACGCCTGCCGTCCATTGCCACATGCAGTGGTAATTATGTGATGGTCGATGGTTTCATGTTGCAGGTGATGGTTTGATACCGATTTTATTGTAGCTACCTTGTCGTTTAATACGCTTTTATTAGGTCGATATAAATGCTGGCACCATATACAGTAGTGTATATGCCAAAACCACAGGGGGGGCAACCTGTCAGAAAAGAGGTGTTTGACGAGCTCGGTGGCGCAGTGGTGAAACGTGCTGTAACTTTGACACCAGCGCTCGTGGGTTCGATTCCCACACAGAGCAAATATTTGTGTGCATGAACATGTCTGTTTGTCTTGGTCAGGGTGATTTTAAGAGAGGTACGGCGCATTAAAGATGCCCGTCTGTTGTATTTCTGCGTGTGAGTGAGGTTGCTAGTAAGCTCCTAAGGAGTTGCTCTGTTAGCAGCCGAGGTGGCATCGCGCGAGTGATACTTAATGTATTGCAAGCGTTCGTAGGCTACGGTAACCACTTTACATCAGGTGGGCCGTATACTTGTATGCCACCCGACGTTGTATAAAAAACCCTAAAATCAGTCGGCTTCACATTTATTTGAATCATCCTAGTACTGCACCGTATCTAACTTTAATTTCACTAGTAATTGCCACAAAACACTGCACTAGGCTAGGCAGCAGTAATGCTGGCCTGGCGTTGTATATATAAAAGAATAAAAGATGCGATACGGTATCAGGGTGATTCAGATAAATGTGTACCCGAGTGTACCGCGACTTTTCTCTCGGCAACGCCGTGGTTGCGGCGGGACGTTCCCATGGCATTGTGCTTGTGCCTGTAACACAGTTTCGAGGCGGCCGCTTTCTTCGCTGCATTCATTTGCCGGTTGGCAGTGGTTGCACCGTTCGCAAAATTCATCTGCGGTTACCAATATTGCAAATAACTTGAATCGCTACATTCTAGATCGCGATCTGTCTTGGTAGTGCTAAAAATCTGCATTGTGCTCTCTTGTTGCCGAGTGGATCTCTTTTTTTTTATCGTCGGCAGCAATCAAACATAAATAACATAAAAGGAGTGATAGCCTAGTGGATAAAGCACCAGCCTATTGACCAACTGGTCATCGGTTCGAATCCTGTACCACTAAATTCGTGTTTTCTGATTTATGTACATATTTGTAATTATCGCTTGCTCGACGGTGAAGGAAAACATCGTGAGGTAATCCGCACGTCCAAGAAATTGTATTTCGAAAGGCGTGTCACCTTACCTAAGAAAGGTCTGATTTTCCTTGTGGGTTGTGGCCTGGCCTCCGCCAATACGCAGTTGAGCAGCGTGGTAGAGCATGCTCTAAACCCCTTCGGTTGAAGGGAGACCCGTATCCCTGCAGTGGGATGAGTTGCTCCATGTCAAAATCAGTATTTTCGGCAAATCCTTAGGCTTAGGATATCGGACCCTGCAAATCTTAATGAATTTGAAAATGGACGCTAAGAAGAAGAAGGCAAACAAACATACAAGCAAACATATGTTTAAAAAATACATACGGTTACCGTATCCCATGACCACTTGCAATACAATGAGTATCACTCTCGCATCGTTAGTTGTCTATTGGTTCAAAGTCAAAGTCAAAATCTTTTTATTCCGTAAAAATGGCTACATTTGTTTGGAATCGTCACAATTTTTTTCCCTACCGTGCAGTTCATGACTAGGTGAGCACTGATAAAAATACTGCCAAAAAACTCAGGCATCCCTCTTTTGGTATCCAAACAAATTTACATAATTTATTAATTACATTATAATTGGATCGACTCCATCCCAGGCATTTTTATCATTAATATAGTCAGATACTTTATAATATGCCCTGCTACACAATTTGGCTTTAATGGTAGTTTTAAATTTGTTTATTGACAATTCTCTTATATTGCTGGGAAGTTTGTTATAGAACCGTATACATTGCCCCATAAAAGAATTACTTATTTTGTGGAGACGGCTTGGATGTAACACAAGATTATGCTTATATCTAGTATTTATGTTATGCGCATCACTCTTTTTACAAAATGAGTCTATATATAGGTTATATATATAGGTTATCTTTCAACCTGTCTGTCTGTTCTTTAGCTTTCATAAGCGACCTGTGATAGCAAACAGTTACCGTTGCTTATGGACACTTGTAACACTCCTGGTGTTTCACTTGCACGTTGCCTAGAGGTAGTTTAGTAGAATAATATGTGTTTTTATACAACGCCTGGAAACATTTCCTGTGTAAGCAGCAGAGGAGGCGCGAGTGATGTTTAATATATCGCAAGCGTTAATAGGCTACGTTACCCGCTTTACATCAGGTGGACCGTATGCTTGTATGCCTTCCGACGTAGTATAAAATAAAGAAACATACGGCCCAAGAAAATTAACATCTAAATGTCTGCTGGTACGATATAAAATCTTACACCATCTCCTCACCTAAGGCAAGTAATCCCATGTATCCAAGCTCAGCAGACTATTTGTTCATAATCCGCCGTGGTCGGAAACCTCGCATCCCTCACCTATAAGTTAATAGGGGTCTGCTCAACGTCCCGTGAAAATCCCGCTCGCCGGGCACCCGACCGGGATTTCGAAACCCCGGGATTATGTCATTTCATACAAATTTGAATGCCTTTTCGTTTCTCTCAAAATGTTGTGGACCTGTAGGGAGCCTCTTAAACTAATGTTACAGGTCTAACTCAAAAAAAAGCACAAGCGTAACTCAAAAAAAATTACGTAAGTCGTTTTTATACAACATCGAGAGTCGTATAAATATACGACCCACCAGGAAAGCGGTTACCGTAGCAACACATTAAGTATCACTCGCACGATGCGGCCTCTGCTGCTAACACTGCAACTCCTTAGGGCTTACTCGTACTCGGGAACACTGCAATCCTGCGGGGAGTTGTTATTTGACTGCGGTTTTCTATGAGATGGAGGTAGTTCCCCAGACGGGTTGCTTCATGCGCACAAGTTCGCAATTAAACTAGGGGAGCTGGGCCTGCGGCGCATTGGCAGAGCTGCTTTTGCACAATAAGTAAATAACAGGAAGCTGCGTAAGCAGAGCTGCTAACCCTAACCCTAATGGTATGTACAGGAATATGATGAGTCTGTTGCCCCTAGACGGCGATAGTGATCGTGTTGTTGTTTTTCAGTGCTCGCCATACGCGCTCCTATTGACTTTGTATTGGAACGGTTTTTGGGGCGATAACATCACTTATCGATATCCTGTATTGAGCTAATCGAAATTTAATCTATTTTAGGGGAATCTACAATACTTAAGGTACATTCACGTCGAACAATCAGCTCTCTAGCTTCAAAGCTGAAGGAGTACTACTACGCCTAACAGTCGAAAACCGCAAAACTGCAAAAAAGACAATTTTCTCGGTTATATAGCTTCGCTGGCTAACGCAGCTCTGCAATAAAAAAAAATCCACGATTGAGTTCAAGACCTGTAGTTTTTTTTAAATAAATAAACATAATATGATATCGAGAGTTTTTGAAATGAAAAGTGCCAGAAACGCTCATTGTTATCACTTTTCAGATGACAGTTAACCACAAAACCAATAAAGCACTTGACTGCGCATGATGGACCCCGCGTCACGAAACATTTGTTTGAAATAAATTAAAAACAACCGTATGAAAATGTCAGCATTTATCTTCGCCAAATCTTTAGGCTTAAGTAACGGACCCCGACAATCCTAATGGATTAGAAAACGCTAATAAGAATCGTCGTATTGAAAATTGTAACAGTAAGCTTGGAGCGATGTAGTTTCTTGCGAGCATGCTTGTGTGAATGACTTAATGTTATATATTTAAACGAGATATAAATATATATAAATATATTTCTAGTACCTGGGTTCCAACGATTTGGATAAAATTTTGTACTTAGATTAGAAATTCATGTTTATCTATATAGGTTCATTTCCTGGAAAAACACGCTATTGTCATTATTACCCCGTTATTATTGGTCCCACCGTATGTATAGTCTATCTCAGGGTTTCCCAACATTTCTTTTGTTGAGCCTCCCTGGACTATAAATAATATTGTCACGCCCCCTTTTAAATTTTTTCATCACATAAAATTCTTCTCGAACTTGTTCTGGTAATTGGGAGACATTTACAAAAATGTGTTCCTGGTCACGTGCCATATAGGTGACTCTGAATTAATGTCTTAATATATAAATTCGTGTTCGTGTCGTGGGAAATGGAAAAGCTTTCTAATCTTTGTCCAGTTTGTTATTTTTAATTGCTTTGAATAGTCGAGAAAAAGATAACCCCCCCCCCCCCCCCCCTTAATATCTTCCTACGCATCCCTAGGGGGGCGTGCCTCCCTGGTTGGGAAAGATAGACCAGGAGCTATCTTATACAGTCACAAAGGTCCCAGGTTCGAAACCCACTATTACTTTAATCGAGAAATTAAGTTTATGTGTACATGTTTATGTGTCTTTTCAGCGAAAATCGACTTTGTACAAAAACATAAATAAACCAATAAATCTGTCGTAAAACGAAGTACTATGTATCTATAACTTCACGTCAAATTCCATGTGGGGCAGGCAGAGGGTAACCGTGCGCCACATGACTTTCTTCATGACATTCATAGGTTTTTCATTAAACATTTTTAAAAGAAGCTAGTGAGGTGTGTAAGGACCGACTCATATGGCGATCGGTTCTCTCTGCCCGCCACGTAAGAGACTTTGGTGTGAAATTATAGATAGATAAGACAGTTTTCCATCACATCCTTCTTTTCCGATTTCAAGGACTAACGGCCGCTTGTTTGAGATTATCGGTCCATCTGCATCGTTCTTTACGCTGTCCCTTTCTAGGACTGTTCTCCCCCATTTGTATCGAACACACAGGATAAACATGCTAGTGTATGTAGTGTATGTACAATAAAATTTAATAGTAATAATAGGGAATATACAAACATCATTCAAGACCTACAATCTGAGATCCAAACACTTAATAATTCTTTAGATTTAATGACTAAAAAATATGAGGATGCTCAAAGAGATATTGAAGAATACAGTGTAGGCATGGATAGATTAGTAGCTGACTTGAGAGAAAATGAACAAAAATTATTGTCTCTTAGTAACTTCTACAATAGGAATGAGTTAACCCGAACTCCGATGAAATGTTCACAGGTAACTCAATCCTCGAAACTATCTCAAGTACATAGCCATAGTGTGAATGAGACCATTAATAGTAGTGCTTTTAATCAGATGTCATCATCATTAAATAATAATAGCAAAAATAATAACTCCAAAATAATAATGTATAGTGATGAAATAGGTAAAAACATGGGCCAATTATTATTACAAAAATCAGGAAAACTGGTTACCAATTATTGTTTGCCTGGAGCCAGTTTCACTCAAATAGTTGATAAAATAGTTAAGAGGGATTACCACCCCAACACAACTTTAATTGTTTTTATTGGGAGGAGAGGAAATTTAAACAAACATATAATGATTAAATATTTTAATATGTTACAACAGTTAAATGTGGGAAAAGTGTTTTTATTTACTTTCCCATACAGTCATTTGTTGCCCGAGGCGGAAAATGCATCTAGGTATAGATTAAATGATAAAATGCATACATTGACATTATATGATGACAAATTTCATATACTTGACATAAATATATTTAATAGTAAACATTATAATTTGACAGAAGATAAATTTTATCTTAGCAATTTTTATAAAAGACAAATAGCAGATTCGCTATCATATTGTTTTATGAAACCAGCCAAAAGTTTGGCTAACAACCCTGCTTCTTTTGAGCAGTTAGATAATTTGACATTATGTAATGGTACCTTGGAAGGTATTCCAAATTCTTTAAATTAGGTTACAAGACAATAGAGTTTTACTCTGGCAATGTAAATAGTAATAATAACAATATTCAAAATGAAACTAAAAGTAATAATAATACAATATCCCCATCAATTGTAAGTTGTCAAGAATATAGAAATAATAATAATTGTATCAACCTGGTGCACCAAAACATTCAGGGGATGATAGGAAAGGAGTTAGAATTGGAGTTGTTTATGAATTGTAGCAATATTGATATTTTATGTCTAACTGAGCACTGGCTAAAACCCCATGAATTCATTTTCAGCTTCAATAACCACCAGGTTGCAAGCTCATTCATCAGAGAGAAGTATTTACATGGTGGCTCTTTAATATTATTAAATAAGTTGCTTAAATTTAAAGAAAGGTGTGACATTGTGAGCCTCTCTGTTGAGCGAGTTGTAGAGATTTCATGCATTGAATTGGAACGATTCATTGTTATGAACCTGTATAAACCTCCTAGCACGCCCTTTGTTATATTTTCAAACATCATGGAGGATGCCTTAAATAAATTATCTAATAGCCATAAAACTGTTATAATTTGTGGAGACTTTAATATAAATATCTTGGAGAAAAATACTGTTACCTACAACTTTTTAAATTTATTTAAATCAAACAATTTGCATCATATTTTTACAGAGCCAACAAGAGTAACTGCTACAAGTGCTACATGTATTGATAATATATTTAGCAATTTAAAACCTTCATATCAATCTATAATTAATAAAGTTCAGTCAGACCATTCAGGTCAGTTGGTTTCATTTCCAAATTCTTCAAAAATACAAAGAAAGCAAATAAATTATATACCATTTAGTAAAAGCCGCTTAGAAAGATTTAAGTCTAATATAACAGAAAAAATTGTATTGTTGCCCTATCACGGTACTCCGGACCACTTATACAGTTCGTTATTTAACTTAATCACTAGTGAATTTAATGCAATCTTTACTCCAAAACAACTGTCTGTAAGTGACCGTATGACATTCAGTGATTGGGCAACTCCTGGTATTTACAAAAGTCGGAATAAATTGTATGAACTTTATGAAGAAAGAACCTGTAATCACAATCCGACTTTTCAAGAACTTGTAAAAAATTATGCTAAAATATTTAAACGAGCCTGTTCCAATGCTAAGTCTATATATTTAAGAAATAAAATTAAAGGTTCAACAAATATTATTAAATCTGTTTGGAATATGATAAATAATGAGACGGGTAGAGCGAAAGTATATAGTCGAGACTTTCAGTTAAAGATAAATGATATAGATATCAAAAATGATGTAGAAATTGCGACTGAGTTTGAAAAATATTTTTCTAACATTCCTCTTATTACTACGAGAAATCTTAGGTCTTCTTCTATAGCTGCTGAACTGGTTCTCAAACAGAGCGTGGTAGAGTGCGACACAATATTTGAATTTTCAGCTGTAAGCCCAAAAGATGTTTTGAACGCTTTTAAATCAATAAATATGAAAAACACTAAAGATCTGTGGGGTCTATCTGTCAAAACCATATCTTCTATTATTATTTCAATCGCTCCACATTTAGCTACAATTTTCAATTGTTGTGTGGCATCTGGTGTATTTTCTGACTTGATGAAACATAGTAAAATCATTCCATTATTTAAATCTGGTGATAGTTCGGACCCTTCGAATTTTCGACCTGTTTCCATATTGCCCATTCTTAGTAAAATTTTTGAAAAACTAATGCTTAGCCAGTTGCTCAGACATTTCAATACACATAATTTGCTTCATAGGAGACAGTTCGGATTTACGAGAGGTTGTTCAACTATAGACGCAGGGATTCATTTGCTTAAAAGTATATTCGCGGCATGGGAAGGTTCGCAAGATGCCTTGGGAATTTTCTGTGATCTGTCTAAAGCGTTTGACTGTGTGCACCATGACACTCTTGTCAGAAAATTACACCACTACGGTATCAGGAACAAGGCTCTCGAACTTCTGTCTTCTTATCTGGGCAACAGGATACAGAAGGTCGATATTAATGGTAAAAGATCTTCGGGGTCCCCTGTAGTTATGGGAGTCCCACAGGGGTCAATTCTAGGTCCATTCTTATTTTTAGTATATATAAATGACTTACCTTATTATGTAAAGGATAAACATGAGATTGTATTGTTTGCGGATGATACCTCTTTGACATTCAAAATTAATAGACAGTTAGGTAATTATGACGAAGTTAACGATGCTCTCTCTAAAGTTATGCATTGGTTTAATGTTAATAATCTGCTTTTAAATGATAAAAAGACTAAAGTAATTAAGTTCTCAACACCTAATGTAAGACAGGTGACTACCAATGTACATGTTAATGGAACTAATTTAGCCCCTGTGGAGACAACTGTGTTCTTGGGTATAACAATCGACTCCAAACTACAATGGGGCCCACAAATTGAAAAATTATCAGGAAAACTAAGTTCTGCAGCCTATGCAGTGAAAACTATTAGACGGCTCACTGATGTTGATACGGCTAGAATAGTTTATTTCAGCTACTTTCACAGTATTATGTCATACGGAATTCTTCTTTGGGGTAACTCCGCGGACATTAACACCATCTTTTTATTGCAAAAAAGAGCCATAAGAGCTATCTACAAACTTGGTCCCCGGGTGAGCCTTAGAGAAAAATTCAAAGAAATAAATATTCTAACAGTCGCATCGCAATATATCTATGATAATCTTTTGTATGTCCATAAAAACATAGACTCATTTTGTAAAAAGAGTGATGCTCATAACATAAATACTAGATATAAGCATAATCTTGTGTTACATCCAAGCCGTCTCCACAAAATAAGTAATTCTTTTATGGGGCAATGTATACGGTTCTATAACAAACTTCCCAGCAATATAAGAGAATTGTCAATAAACAAATTTAAAACTACCATTAAAGCCAAATTGTGTAGCAGGGCATATTATAAAGTATCTGACTATATTAATGATAAAAATGCCTGGGATGGAGTCGATCCAATTATAATGTAATTAATAAATTATGTAAATTTGTTTGGATACCAAAAGAGGGATGCCTGAGTTTTTTGGCAGTATTTTTATCAGTGCTCACCTAGTCATGAACTGCACGGTAGGGAAAAAATTGTGACGATTCCAAACAAATGTAGCCATTTTTACGGAATAAAAAGATTTTGACTTTGACTTTGCAATCACTGCCTCGGCAGATTTGGCCAACGCATCGCCGGTCCAGCTTCTTGACTTTAAGGGCTATGTGCTCTCCGTCGATTTTCTTATTCTGTGCCATAGACAAATAACAGCAAAGCTCACTCCATAACCCTTTATGTGACTTTCAACTTCATAACTTTATTGCATTATCCATAATTATAAAGTATAAAACTTACATGATTTGCAAAGGCGGACTTATTCCTTCAAGGAATCTCTTCCAGTCGACCATTGGTTTCGAGTACTTGAATGGAGCAATGAATGGCGGTGAGAGAAAAAAAAAAAGTTCCTAAAAAATCCAAAAAATAAATTTCCGAAATGAACCACGGGCGCTATCAACTACAACTACAACAACTTCTAGGTATATTTGCATCACATCCACATTATAACGACCACAATGATTGAGCCTCGCATTGACCTAGAAAACTGCGCTACGGGAAATTGAATGTCATGCTTGCCGCCGTCTGCCTACCAGCTCGGAGCCGTCGTGTCATCATGGGACGTTTATGTATTCTCTGCGGTTACAGTAGCCCAGTGTAAAAATCGGAACGTTGATTTAATGGTTACTTTAAACCTCACATTATATGGCAAATAGACGAAACGTATATCAAACAAAATGTAAGGACATTTTATAAAAGAAAAACAGTTATTGTGTGGTTATACTTTAGTCCATTCCATTGTCTTGGCCCTACAAAGATAATATTTATATTAAACAAAGTTTTTTACGAGCTCAGTGGCGCAGTGATACACTACTTTTCCACCAACGTTGGTTGGGTCAATTCCCACACAGGACAAACAGTTTTCTTGATCTGAGTGTTTTAAGAGTCACTTAAATTTGCCGAGAGCTTTGGGATTCTTCAGGTCGAGATCTCCTGCGATGTTCAATACCGTAGTCGTCCGAAGGAGAAGGTCAAACTGGCGTCCAAGAAACTTGGTGTGCTCAACAGAGCCAAACAGTACTTTAGTTCGGAGAAAAGACTTATGTTATATAAGTCTCAAGTCAAACCGCGTATGGAGTATTGTACCTTTTAGCTGGGGCACCTGGATATCAGCTACGAACTTGTGACTCGGTGCAAAGACGAGCTGTGAGGATCGTTGATATCCTATACTCACGCACGGTATTGAGCCCTTGAGTTTAAGGAGAGATTTTGCTTCTCTTTGCGTGTTCTACCGATGGTGCAATGGGTTGTTCGGCATGATGCCAACATTCTCGTTTTACAATTGCTTCGTACGCCGACGGTTGGGAGTTAATCGTCATATACTGGAGCCGCAATCGTCGCGTACTGTGCGGTTCCGGACAAGTTTTCTACCAAGAGTTCTTGAAGAGAGACGTGGCATGGGCTGTTTGTCAAGATTTTCGTTGCATGCGGTCCTTCAAGAACGCCGTGAGTGATACTCCTGGTGCTGCAAATGACAATAGGCTACGGTTACTGCTTACCATCAGGATGCCCATACGCTTGTTTTCCACCTTAATAGTATAAAAAATATTTTTATGAAGCCATGAAGAAAATAGTAAGCTAAAATGCGGCCCCTAATTGAAACGTTGTAAACGCTTCACATTACCTGTCACATATGGTTCGGCGAGACCGGAGGCAATAAAAATGGAAATATTGGTGTAATTTCATTGTGACGTAGGCTTTTTTCTTTATGTGCGGAACACACTTTCGTCAGTTGATTGAATTTGCGCCGCCTATTGGGCAAAGTGGCTCGGATAAAAATCAAACGCAGGGCTGTCCAACGAATATTGTCTGATTTAATAGGTTTCTCGATAAAAAATTACGCAGTACACATATGTTACAAATAATTAATATTTTTTCTGTATTCATATATAATGTTATATGGGAACTATGACCGTTGATTGTATTCACCCGAATTAGGTAAATATTGAGTACGCACAAAATATGACGACTTGTTTCTTTAATGTTGAGTGGTGCAAATAACTAGAGTAAAATTATTGAATTCATTCATAATAATAATATTGTCAGTTGACAATATTAGTAGACTTAGTTAAGTAATGAAAATGGCAGTCGAGATATTTAAGAGCACTAGCGAGTGTAGGAAGCGAGGGCATCCATGTTCGATGGTGCAACTTATCACTTCTCCCGAGTTAAACACTCTACTTTTCAACTAGGAAATAATATATTATTGTCGGTAATCCGGTTGGTAAATGTTTAATGGCCCTGGACACCAGCTTTACATAACATTCTGCAACATCCTCTTCGTTAATTTGTTAAAGTAACTTAATAAGCTAAACGGTAGTCGCGTAGATTTCTAGCTCAGATGAAGATGATTCAGATAGGATTTTTTGAAGACGAAAATCTCACTTCGGTTTAGATTAATGGGCATCGACTTCGATCGACACCCTGGCGCTCCAACGACTAAACACGTAAGGTTATCACTTATCTAAACTGAATAAATGAAAACGATCTGAATCGTGTACAAACTGGGCTAGACTTTATATATTACATTACATTCTTATTGGTCGATTTAAGCATATATGAACATATAACAACAATTTAAGCAGTTATAAAACGAGATATCTTAGTATACTTTCACATGATTTTAGATAAAAAATGTACAAAACAATATTTTCTTATAGATAATAATATTTTTCTTTTTGTGATTGTGTCAACCCTGTTTCCTGTCCCCAGTCGTTCAGTCTACACTCATGATGGATGACTCTTGACTTCACTGTTTTAGCACTATTGATACAATTACTTACTCTGTGGTTTTAAGGACGATACCTACGACACATACTCACAAACTGTTTAACACTCACACAGACATATTTATACGGGTTCTTTTAATTATAATACACGTGTACTAAGTTATCAATACAGTGACAGCCTATTGAATAATCAAGCTTGTCCCTGTTTTCAGATCTATGTACATATATGTGAGCTTGGTGGACGGCGAAAGAAACCATAGTAAAGAATCCTGTACGTCCATGAAATACTAATTTCGAAATACTTGTGGCCTAACCTAAGGTTTTGTTTTCCCCTCTGGGTCGTGGAGATCCTATGGCAGTCGTTCCATGTCTAAACTAGTATCGTCGTCAAATCCTTAGGCCTGGGTAGCAGACCCCGCCAGTTCTAACGGATTGGGAACGGAATTACGTTATGAAGAAGTTTACACTTAAAATGTATAGAATCTGAGTGTAAACTTTTCGATTCCGTTTTCGAATATGGCTTTCCGAGGCAATGTCCATACTCACTCACTGGATAGATAATGGTTACCGGTATAAACATGACCTTCCCGTTGTTACCATTAGAGTGTTCTTTCATAATGATGTAGAGTTGAAGATCTTTTATGTAGGAACTACGAATCGTGGGAAATAGCGAGACAGATGTAGAGTGATGGCGGGGACGACGTTGGGATATCATTTTGTTGCGCGAGCTATTTTAATTATTATGAAATCCTTCAAAATTATATTGTCTAAGGATCAATCTCCTTGTATTTAATAAAAAGTCCTGTCAGGACGTGTGGTTCACAACCACAGATCATTGTGAAATCAGCGTCAAGATCTGCACCTTTCTATAAAAACTTCAACCCTGTCGCATATGAAATATTTGTAAATTTTTAGTATGAGATGAAAAATTACTTGATACCTTTTCTAATATTTATTCTTCAATATTTAAGGTATATTTACGCTCTGCTTATCGTATACTAATAATTAATAATAATCTAAAAAAAAATCTAGTGATAGAAATACTATTTAGGTTTCTTCAAAGAAAACTATTTTCTATCTTTTCTTAGCTGTTGTAAAACACAATTTCTCTCTCATCACACATTTCCTTTATTATTAAATCATTTTTAAGTGGTCTTCAGAAAATGTTAACCGATCGGAATATGATTTGTACACGGTCACATTACCAAGTAAAATCATAGTTGCGAATGTAGGTTAATAACAATTGTCAGTAATCGCCATTTAACTTTGACCTGTCATTATTTAACGGTGGTGTAATTAGTTTTAATGGTTATTACAATAGATTACCTATAACATGAAATATGAAAGTTACTTAATTACAGCTGCAGGTCTTTTAATCCGTTTTTGCTCTACATATCATATAAATTAAATATCCTAGTTAGTATGTAATTTATTATAATCGGGCAGTATGATCCTGTTACATTTTATATCTACGATTGGCTTTGATTGTAATCCTATATATTTAAAGAAAAATAGTTAAAAGTTGTAGTATTATCTGGAGTAAGAAGAAATAAAACTTAATTGAAAACCCATTGTTATTGTTTATAATTAAAACTTGGAACTAAATTCAACTGTGTCGATATGTTTCTCTATTCGTGTAATAACGAAAGAATTTTCTATTCGTTGTTTTCCCATCTTAAAACTGACTTTAATATTCCCATAAAGTGTAAAGAAACCAGTGTAATAGCACACAGTAAACAATTTCTGAATCTGTTTCGTATCGTATCGTTTGTATGTAGTTTTGTACCCTATGCTGTATATATGTTCCCTAACTCTGGTGCTCTATTCTCTTTCTATCTCTACTGACATTTTCTTTGTATTTTGTTTACTTATTCACTGTGATTTTTGTTTTTGGTATGCGCGTCAGCGGGCGGCTTCGGTAAGCGTACGTGTTATTTTCGCACCTGTCATGTCTTTTTGATGTTGTGATCGTCTAACCTCCTGTTTTTGCTAAACGCATGTTATTTTTGCAAGTCGAGTGTATATGCGCCTTAAATATTTTCTATTATATTACTGCTTTTAGCATGTCTATTAATTAAATGAATGCTCAAGTAGTATTTATACTATCTATTTACTTTTTTTTATTTATATTTATTTAATAGTTTTGCTATGTTTACACAGTGTGAAAATATTGACCCCACCTGGGTTTGCTTGTGTTTATAAAACACTTACAGCTATTAATAGTTTTTCTTGCCTTGTATGTGTGCCTGTAATATAGATTGACCTATATTAGAGGGGTGGAAACGAGTATGTGCGTCACCTAATGATAAATGGTCATCATCACCCATACATAAACTACACCAGACGGTCATCGATCCGTTGCCGGGTTTTAAGGGAGATATTGACTATTTCTTGAATATGGCAATGTCGCTTTTACTCGGGAAACCCGTTGAGGGAATTTGATTTCACAGCTGCTTTTTAAGGTACTCGTATCAAGGTTAATCAAGGTTTGTCGCATGGAATTTTAGTTTATAGCGAGTGGCACAATAGTTAGAATACGTTACAATAAATAAAAACGCGCCCGTACGACTTAACTGGAAGAATAAGAGGTTTTACTGATAGATGGATGCGTACATGAAAACATGCATACAACCGGATGGCGATTCATAATCAAAATAAAGGTTGCAATCAATTTCAAAGTACGAATCAATACCGTGCTCATGGTAAACGTATTGTATGTCCTCATATTTATCTGCACACGATGGTCAACGGCATCATGGTAAAAGACTTCCACAATTATTATTGGACCATCCTATCAAGGGTCAAAACCTAGACATTGCAATTTGAAGAAGATATGTCGTTATTACAGATATTTTTATTGGAATACGCGGAGAAATAAACCTAGATTTAATTAGTGGATATAAAAACTTGCATGCGAATGTTTATGTGAATCCAACTGCTTCTTTATTACAGTATAAGGACGGTACATACTTCGTTCAATTCATTCATATATTTGAATGAGTGTGCAAATACAAAGCTACAAAGAGACCGACCACGTGTGGGAAGCGTTGATTGATAGGAACGATTTTTTCGTATGGAAGCCATTGATGAAAATCTATGTAGGTGTTTTTTGGAGTACAAGCGTTCATAGGCTATGGTAACCGCTTTTCATCAGAAGGCACACGACCCATCTGATGAAAAGCGGTTACCATAGCCTATGAACGCTTGTAATACATTAAGTATCACTCGGAAGAAAAATCAAAGATAAAGATGAAGGTGAAGACGATGACAAAGATACCGACAGAGCGTTGTACGTGTGTGTACGCGCCTGCGTATTACGAAGCTTGGTACATTTTACGTATATTTATATGTACTATTTAACAAATCATCAAGTGATTAAAGATAAAAAACACTGGAAAATATGGAAGAAATTGATTCGAGTCGTAACGAAGAAGAATCAGAAAACACATAAATGCGGTTAAGTCGTACTCAGTAGCATATATATTTTTGATTCTTATTATTTCAGAAGTTGCATTCATCTACCCTCTTTTTCTATTCGATATCCTACTAATATTATAAATGCGAAAGTTTGTATGTATGGATGTTTGTTGCTCTTTCACGGATTTGAATGAAATTTGGCAGGTAGATAGATTATGATCTGGATTAACACATAGGCTACGATATTTGACTCCACGCGGGCGGAGCCGCGGGCAGCAGCTAGTATATCATAATTATGATTCGTAAGAAGTAAACTCCAGTCGCGCGTCGGAGCTGACACACTTTTTTTAGATTATCTACCTATTTGAGGGTTACAGAATCGGAATTAATTAATAAATGAAAAAACTGGTCAAATACAAGTAGGGCCTCTATCGCCGTATAAAAAAAGAAATCCGTAAAATCGGTTTTCTTGTACGGAGGTCATCCCTTTAATTTCTTTACTTTATTATTTGTTTTATGGTAGCCAAAGAATAATACTCTGCAAATATTTCAAGTATATTAGGTACGTTCAAAAGATACAGCTCTGTGCATGATGGTTGGAAGGTCACTGTTATATAATTAAGTAAGCCCTGCTACCATGTTATTATTATTTTTATACTACGTCAGGAGGAAAAGGTAAAGCGTTTACCGAAAGCCTTTAACACATTGAGTTTTCAACATTGACAACTCACTTTAACACATTGAGTATCACTCGCGCGATGCCACCTCTGCTGCTAACACAGCAACTCCTTAGCAGCTTACTGGTGATCGTCACTCACACGCAGGAACACAATAACCCAGAGAGTTGTTTAATTAAAGCAACGCGACTACCTACTTCTAAACCTTTACTTAATTTTACATAGACACTTTTCTTTGCCCGCGATGGGATCCTCCGAAACAGGCGAAGTCGAATGCAGTTACCGTAGTCTATGAACGCTTGTAATATATTAAGTATCACTCGCGTGATGCCGCCTCTGCTGCTAACAAAGCAACTTCTTAGAAGCTTACTGGTGACTTCACTCACACATAGGAACACGATAACCCTCTAGAGAGTTGTTATTTGGCTGCGGTTTTCCGTGAGGTGGAGGTATTTCCCCGGACGGACTGCTTTAATGCTACCTCTCTTAAAACTGCTAACTACTACTACTAAATCGGCTAAATGTGAATATCTCGAACAACTATACAATTAACAACGACTGTTGGGCGGGCAGCACATCAACAGTTATAATTAAAACAACTTACAAATAAGAACGGGAAATAATCTACTCACCTCGAATTGCACATACGTCGGGTCGGCAACGTATCAATCAGTGTTGCAAACATTTTTAACCCCCCAGCAAAAAAGGGGTGTTATAAGTTTGACGTGTGTATCTGTGTATCTGTCTGTGGCATCGTAGCTTCGAAATGGATGAACCGATTTTGATTTTGTTTTTCGTTTAAAAGGGGACTTAATCGAGAGTGTTTTTGTCCATATCATATACTCGTAGGTTATTTTTGCGTCGGGGGTTTTTAAATAAAATTTTGAATTTAATTTTGCTCGTCTAATAATGTGCCGACATCACGGATTTGTCAAGCGTTTTAAATTCAACACAGACAGGCGACGCAGCAATAGGATTCTTTGGATATAGAACTCTAAACGTGTCGTTGAATTGTTTGCCTGCATTATGGTAGTCAGTAACCGTAACCTATGGTCACTTGGAACACCAGGGGATACAAGTACGATGCAGTCCCTGTAAAAACCTATTTTGAGGAATCTAAACTGACTTTGGGAAAAACTCGGCAGGGAGTTCATTCCAATAACTTAAAACGGTCTCGGTGGAACACTTCTCTGGAATCAAACAGTAATTTGTATAAATTAAAAATAGTTTTAAATGACTGTAAGTACGTAGAGCACTATATACAATTAGAGCCAGAGGCGGGGCGGACCACCAACGGATGGACGCGCAAATTTGCGTCATTCCACGCAATTTGCCTACCGCCACTCGTCCAGTTATCCCGCAAGTTAAGTGCGGTTTACTGCCTGCACCTTCGTAGCGACGATAAATTAGATTACGAAGAAGTGCACAGACATCGAGAAAGAACCGCTATAATAACTTTTAATAATTGTGAACGATGTGTAAGTTTAAAAAGGAGTCAATATCCAAATTTGATTAACTATATTTATTTATGATGAAGCTAAAACGTCGATGATTCCTGTTTACTACTACAGCATTGAGCTATGAACTCCAAATTGCAGTCCTGATAACTTCCTAAAAGATTCCATTATTGAGAATTTACCATTTTGAATAGGTTATTTTGATTAGGAAATTATAATTGTTATTTTAATGACAATTCAATTAAATTAATGATAATGTATTTACAAACTATTCATGTTTTATCTAGCCTTGATTTTCCGAAGAGATTACAGCATGAGGTTCTTCAAAATGGTTTTTTCAAAATGGGTAAAGCGCTTTTAATACCGCGGTTGTTACAGAATCCACAGGCTAAATACGTTAATAAAAATTAGCTTTTTTTAACTGATTATATTACCTTATTATATTATTGTCGGTATCTATTGTCTGCCTACCCCGCAAGGCTTTTGGCGCGAAGTTATAGATATTATTCTATAAATAATTTACTTATTTGTATTATACATCTATCTATAACTTCATGCCGGATCCCTTGCGGGGTAGGCAGAAAATATATTGTACATAATCATTATTATTCTAATGATAGGCATATTTAAAATTATTAGGACATATTAATTTAATAATTCTTATCAATGGAATCGGCGATTTATCACAAACGAAAAGGTCCTCTAGATATTGAAATATTTCTCGAGTGATGAATTCATTATAACTCCAGAGTCGCTATAAATCAAATACTCGAAAATATCGAGTGAATAATTTCCTTTCAGACGGAGACGACTGATGATCCAAGTAGCCCTCGACTCATCTAAAAAATGGCCGTCTTTAACAATTGTCATCTCAGTAAACTTTATTAAAGTACCTTTCATTTGCAATTTATTTACTTTTTCTTAATCTTAATTTCTTTCTGTCAGTTTTAAAGCATGAAGCTAAAGAAGTACCTAATGGTTGAGGCTATAATATTTTATTTTGGTTTTCTGATTTTTCTCCCCATAAGTCTCATTTAAAATTAACATAAAAGTGGGATGCATTTTTACATATGTGGTGCATATGTAAAAAAGAATATTCCATTTGTGCATTTATTTTCGGAAGTTGGGATTTTTCACCGCATGAACGCAAATACTATTTATTATTTTTAATATTTGTAACAATTCTACTTTTAATATTCTACAGTTTTGTATCACTCGAATCGAATCCACACTTCCATTCCAGAACATTGCCCCATTGCATATGAAAAGTGGTCATTCTATCTTTCAAAAATTTGAATCATAAGGTCCTAGCGTTTGTTAGTCCATGTTGATATCTGACCACTCAGCGAGTTCGTATTAGTAATCAGAAAACAACACGTAAGACAAACAGTACGAGTAGTACAGTTTTTGTTTAATATTTAACATATTTAACGATTAAATACTTTGGTATCTATTTGAAGATTGCTTCAGGACTTGCGACCTTCTTTCCTACGAGCCACCAAAGTGCACATATCCATTATTTTTATCACGATTATCGATGTATGTACTTATAAAGTATTTAAGTACGTTTATTTTTAATGAATTAGGAATATTTTAGCGTGCGAGTGTTATGTTTATGTGCCATTAGATTTATCATTTTTCACCTTCCTATATGATAATCAGAGACGTACTTCGGAGCGTAATAGTATTGTAAAATAATTTTCTCTAAACCTTTTCTGGGTAATTATTGTTTGACTTATCGTTTTAGGCCATGAAAGAAATAACCTATGGGGACGCAATGGCACGATTTTGCGTAATAAAAATCTCTCTCATCTATCGCTACTGGGGGGATAACGTAGACCACACAGCTCTTGTTGGCTAGGTCACGAATCAACATAGCGTCACTTATCGGCTTATTGGCTATAATATCTTTCCATTGGTCAGTAGGCTTCATGCTCGCTTCAATAGATTAATAAACTGAACTGAGAAAAGTAACAACTTTGTGCTTCAGACTGTATACGATAGTGCGCCTACAGCTCGCTCAACGCTAGTAACTAATGAATGTAAATTAGTATTTTAAGTACGTAGATGCCACATTTATTTTGCGCATAATTCAGTATCTATGACTAACCAAACACCAAGAAGTCAATCGCATATATTATCGCTTTAAAAACATATTCAAGGTTGCCAGGTGTCTAAATTCCATTGAGAGAATCATACTAAACAAACTTGTCTACATCAACTTGAAAGGTTTTACTACAAAATGTTATTTGAACCAGCTCAGCGTTGATTTTGGTATAAAAGTAGATTAGTTTATGTCCTCCGGTTATGTTAAAGCATTTGCCACATTGACAGCGGATGCGTTTAAAAAATACACTGCTATCTGTGCTATATGCTATCTGGTGTTATAACAACACTTTAATAAACTATATGTTATTACAAACAACCATGCCACTGAGACATCTTAAGCTTCATAATTACATTATTGATTTGTCTCCGACACGTATGGCAATCCTGAGCAAAGTTTACGACTCCCATTTCAAATGTCCAATGTCTATTTCCAGGTCAAGAAAATGGCAGAAAGAGTGGCAAAGTGCCGTGAGGAGGTGTCGAAAAATCGCGAGAAGTACCAAACGGCGCTTGCAGAGATCACGGCGTATAACCCCCGGTACATTGAAGACATGACGGGGGTGTTCGAGCGGTGTCAGCAGATGGAGGCGCAGCGGCTGACGTTCTTCAAGGATGTACTCTTCAGCTTCCACAAGTGCCTCAATATCAGTCAAGAGCCTACGTAAGTTGTATTATTTGTCTTTTTTTATGTTGATACACTAATTCGCATTCAATTCTCGTCTATCCTTTTTATATCACTCGGTTCACGCAAAAACCCGTCCAGGCGGGTTTTTGCGCTTTATCTAACGCAGGTTCCATGTCAATCTAAAGTTGTTATTTGTAAAAACTCCTACCCACTAACTCAGCTAACCATACTCACACCGAGAATTGTTGTGATCTTGAATCTCTAATGGAAGACGCTGTCATCAGCAGTCGTCATCATCAGCCTGTATCATCCATTCCACTATTGAGATGCAGATCTGTTTAATCAGTAAAGTGTAAGGGACTCACAGTCATCTTTAGCACAAGCCCACAGGTGGGGCACCTTGTCATTTTTAGTAATTGTCGGTGTGAAGGAACTACCTCCTTCTAGGCTAGATTGACTGGTTCACATTAAGCGGGTATGCTTGTTTTGATAAACTAGTAGTTAAAAATAAAATGTATTTAATTAGGTAAAAGGAAGGAATTATTACTTGAAATCTAAAGACAGTTTGCTTGGCAAGATGAGATAATGGTCCCAATCTTGACAAAATACCAGATAATTCTACTGACAAATTAATATTTTGAACATGTTTATTTATCTATGCGCAACACCCATAATTTTGTTCCGAGCCCCACCCACCCATAAAATTATATTGACTTAGGTACTTAATAAGTGAAAAGTTATATTTTTTAACAATTAAATTTACAATTATGCATAATGTCATTAACTTGTTTACATTTAAAATTCCAGATTACCACAGATATACGAAGAGTTCCACCACACGATTAACAACGCGGACCACCAGAAGGATCTCAAATGGTGGGCCAACAACAACGGCGTCAACATGCCGATGGCGTGGCCCCAGTTCGAGGTACCGTCCCCTACCGCTGTGCATCACGTGTCCCACACGCACTGCATACAGCGAACGGCAGGGTCACTACTACGAATACGTTTTTTTTTTAATTCACTTAATATAATACACAGCTGACGGGATAGGACGGAGCCTTAGCGTGTATATTTAGAGTCTACGCGATGAATACATTCGCGACGGGGATTTGAAATTTACTGAAGTATATGGAAGCTGTTATGTCGTACAGCGCACCATCAAGCTCGGCGCGTCCGATGGCGCCGTGATACACTACATCGAGATTTACGTTGTCTGACGTCTTCTGTGTACTCCAATATATTACAACTGCTCCCATACTAAGCTGCCGGCCGAATATATACGCTCATACCTTTATGGAGCATATCTACTATCGTTGTGGTAGCTATATCGTGATGTTTCGTTTCTGGTGCTTAATGCAGTGAAAAATATTTTTTTAAACACTCACGATAGTGCTCTGTATCCGCGTGGGTGGGTCCCGTGAATGGGAAAAGATACGGCGGCGGCGATCGTGCGTTTTATAGCACTGACGCAGATTATAGATTAACTCCTATAGAGTTAAAAGAGCGAAATTCAAAATTAAATTATCATGTGACTAATATGCCGCAAAATGAATTCAATAAGTTCAGGTCAGTAGGCCGATTCTACTAACAAAACTGCACTGCAGCGCGGCGTGTGACAAAATGCGTATGTTTTGACGTTTCGTTAAGCAATCTGACAGCAGCGACGTATAACGAATCGTCAAAATGTACGCATTTTAACACACGCCGCGCTGCAGTGCATTTGCAGTTTTTTAGTAGAATCGGCCTACTGGACGCATTGCCAGCGGCGACGAGACGGGAGTAGTTGTAATTCCGCTGCGTTCTTAGGACTTCATTGATAACATCTCTCGTGTAATTCAGTATAATAAAATATCATGGCGTGACGACATCGAGCTCGCCGCAATTGCTATATGCTCGAATTTTTACTTGTTCGTCGTTCAAGCTCGTCAAATATTCTTTAATTTCTAATTTGGTCAGAAGAAGTCCACTCTTATCATTTGTGGCAGTAGTTCGATTGTAGAGTTCGGCTTCTCATTCCATCGGTTAATTGAACAATTAGTATAATGCTGAATTTACACGATTTCATAGATGGTCCCATAGAGATTGTTATTATACATAAGTAGATTCACGCCCGTATGATGATTAAATTGCCACCCTGTATCTCAGATCAGCAAACGTTTTATATCCTTGACATTTAACACACATGGTAGTGATGTGACCCTGCCGGTATATATGACGCTGTTATTATACCGTTATTTATGCAACGTATTAACTAAACGCTTGATAATCTAGGTACGATAGCTCATTTGAAAAAGAGCATGTTCTTTCCTATTAGTTACTCTCAGTAGAAATGTCGATGCTTGGTAGATTTTGTAGAAACATAGTCGAACGATATTTACAGTGTTACTTCAAGATAGCCTTCCGTATTGTTCAAATATATGCCGGCATTTCGTAACACCAGGATTATGCGGTGTTTACATAGTTGTAGTTACTGGTATTAATGCGTTAGTCCATATTACTCATACCTGGAAATATCAATATTAACAGCTTTAAATTCAATGTTATGTACACGAAATTCCCGCGATGTTAGCCTATTCAATGTTATGAAACAAATAAGACTTAGGCAATGCGCAAGTACAATAAGTATACGCGTACGCAAGGCGATGGGCGATAAGAAACAGATTGCGTAAAATATTTGATTGTGATTTATGATCAGTTTAATTTTTTTATTATATTTTAAAAGTAGGCGAGATAAAAAGATGAAGATAAAAAATCTTTATTTACAATTGGGCCCACGCGGAGCCACAAGTTTATTAACGTTCCCTAGTTTTGAATCTCGTTTTATCTATCAATATTTCAGAGAGTAGTACCATTGGCACAAAAATCCGAAATTAACTTGCCAATGTAGTACAGTTTCTAAATAGTAAATTAGATACTGCTATAAATCATGTTCTCTGTTTGTCACTTACAAGCCATACGAGGCAGCCTCGAGCTGCGAGAAGAGTGGTTACAGTATTATTTTTTATTGCCAATTTATTTATAATTAATCATAAATGAATTGCACAGATCTTTAAGAATTTTTACAACTTTCACAATCCAACGTATTCATATTTACTTTTCAATGTAATCGAGGTACTAAACAATTGGTACATTCAAAGGACGAACCGGCGGCCACTCCCGATCCAATCCGATTCAAATACCTCGCGGCCGCGTCCGCCATGCTCGAGAGCGCGCGCCCGCGGGCCGCGTGGCCGCAGTCCTGGGCGCAGGCGGCCCGTCGCTTCAGGCTCGCCCTGCCGTCGTTCTGCTGGGATGAGAGGCGATCGAGCCGAGTGGCGCCCCCTAGCGAAGGCTACGGGAGTAGCCGCTTCTATAGCAACCCGTTAATGGTACGCTGTCACGGTGTAAGATTTTTGGGTCCACATTCGAGCCGCGTGCTCGTGAATGTCACGATTGACTAGATCGCACAGTGTTTTAGGCGTACGCTCGCGGTGCTATGTTGACATTTCCGTTCCACCGACGAGTGAATGTTACGCGTCACCTGTCCCTTTCCCTCACATTTTATTGGTAAAGGATGACACGACACTATTTTTTGTATCCCATGGAATATGTTTTTACAATTATAGAGAATGTGTCCATCGAATTTTATGTTTAGTTATTAAACCAAGGTTTGGTTTTGGTTTGCCATCTGAACGTCAATTGTTATTCCGTCCATGTAAGTTCACATCTTATTTTTTACCCAGCGCACATCCCCTTACAATTACATGAAACCTTCACAAACCGGATTCAATACGAAATTGTTTACATAGCACTGGGATTTTTTGGTGACACACAAACATACACCGTGGCGGCTGGCGATACAGCAATTTTGTATAGATACCACGTCACCGCACCTCATACTTGGTGCACTGCGAAGTCACGATCACTCTCATCTCACAGACGGCAATGCAACAGCATTAGAAAAAGCCATAGCTTTCTTTTGTGCAGTTCAACTAGACTTACAGACCAAAATATGGGTCATTAGGTAAGTTAAGATTCAAAGATTAAAAACGAAGAAAAACATTTAATATCAATTTTTAAACGTGGCGTTTTAGATATGCAACAAACGATTGTTTATCAAAATATGTTAAGCCTTATTTAGCTGTGATGGAATAATTAATTGGTATTCTCGTTGGAAAGGCATTTAAATGTTTAGTATTTCTACACGAAATATTTGAACTTAAAAGAAAAAATGTTTAATATATAAATTCACAGACTCTCCATAAATCACCATTTGGTAAACCAGGGTATTTACACGGTATCAGCAAAATATTTTATGAAGGGTCTGAAGTAATCTGTACAAAAAAAATATCGATAAAAATAAGTATGTTTTTTTTTTTTAAGTTTGATGAATGGTTGGTCGATTGGATAATGAAGTGTAATTTGTCCCAAATTTATCATCATATAGCCGTTCACACTTCGTACAAAAACTTAGGTAAAAAAACAAAAAGGTTGCAATATAAACGGAAGAAGACGGGCATTAATTGTACTGAATGAAACAATAAGTTATCAAAATGCGCTATTAAATTATCACAATGTACAAATCGATAATTATCGAAGAATAAGGTGAGAAAATTTCTTCGAATATATGTTGTTTACTAATTATATAATGGGTTCACGCGGTTCTTTTTTGTTTGCAAAACAACATCTAGCCTTGTTTTTTTTTTTGTATTATGAACACAATATTAGTAGAACGTTATTTCTTGTGACGGATGGGCCGTCCTTCACTTGCAATATTTTTTTCAAAAAAGTTCGGAAGGCTATATATACTTCAATAAAAAAAAATTAAAAAACGAATTTTATTCTTTGCTCGGTCCATTTTAACGTGTGGTATCGCCCATTTTCGGATCAGAATATCGTAGGACACTCTTTACTTTGGTTACAGGAATGATAGCTTGACGAAATTACTTACGTCATTTATAAAACACTTTACACGAACGGCGAACAAAGGTTAAATTAAAAGATAAACAAACAATTTGAGGCAAGACAGTACTGCTAGAGAGTATTGACAAAACTCAAACTTTTAGGCCGATGCCACTGCTAAAGTACTTCAGCCTTACCTAGACACAGTTGTGAGATGTGCGAATTGCAGTAAAATGCAACCAGTTGTACCTTCGAGTATCTAATCGCATGGTACTAGTGTACATTTGGAAGATAATCAAATATGTTAGTGTCTGTTCTCAAAAGAAAAACATTAATGAGCATTAATAAGATTCCTGACAATGATGTTAAATCTAATAATGATGTTTTACTATCTAAAGTTAACTTCTATATTGAAGTATCGATACGGAAAATATTCGAATATCTTCCAGTATATTAGTTATTTCCGCGCCCTGCGCCCCCGCAGCGCGCAGCTTGATAGCTACTTAACTACACTAGCCGGCTTTGAATGGACGTGAAACAGTTTTTTTTTAATTAATTATTTCTCTTTTTTTTCTTGAGTTCGCATTTGCGAGACGAGACGTTGGGACGATTAATACATGATACAATTATTTTTAATAATTTTTATTGTATATAAACTAAGCAGTAATTTGTAGCGTAAACATTTTAGTGTTCGCTGAAATTTTACCACAATTTGACCATTCGTAGTGTTATCTTAACAAAAATATATATACATTGTTATAAAAAAATTTGATGAAACATCACTGTAATCATATAATTTATACACAGTATTCTATTATCACCATTCGATAATTGCTTCTGTATCTTCCATTTGAACTATTCATTTTCATGATGAGTATCACATTGAAAGAAAAACGCGGACAACGTCCTGCACAATAAAACGGGCGAATATTCATGCCAATCATCAAATCGCGGGAATCAATAAATATCATGTGTAATCAACGTTCAAATAAAAAAAGGGTGAAATCCATATATACATATATGTCGTTGTTTGTCCCAACGTGTCGTGTAAACTGCTTGTGACCGCGTGTCGCTGGTGTCTGCCAGGAATACACGGAGGAGTTCCGGGACATCGCCAAGGGCAAGTCCAAGGAGAGCCTCCCCACAGCACCCATCACGTTGCTCAACCAGCGGCCAGTCAGCGAGGACGTACGTCTAATCATATACGTTAAAGTCTGCTTACACTGACTTCTAAACCCTCCCATCAAGTGATATTATTAGTCTGTCAACCGTAAATGTACTATCAATATTTCAAACTTTAACTTTCTATTATGTTAATGTTTAATTTACGATCTAGTGTTAAAATTCTTGTTATTTTTTTTTTAATTAAAACCAATCAAATACTTCCGTTTTTAAAGAAAAAATATCATTCTTGTTGTTTTTAGCTTCTTTTTAGTACAATTTTTGTTTACAACTCAGATATATCAATTCACAATATACTTTTTGTGTAATCAAATCTGTAAGTAATAATTTACATTTTGTAACCGTGGCCCGCTCTTACGTAAGTTTAATTTCGATCGTAAATTAAAATGATACTACCTAGCGGGTCCTTCCGGACGGGCTGTCCTGGTGGAAATCAGTGTAACCAGCCTACAATCATTTACAGGACAACATTCAATATAATATTTACACACGATCTCTTATTGTGATGTTCATTTTTCGTGTTTTTATTGTTTAGATAGTGCAATAAAGTGATAGTTTTAATTCATGTTATGATGTCCACATTTTTGTGGGACGAGGGGTGCTCTTGATATTGAATGATGCGCCGTGTAAGGATGTTAAAATAACAATTAAAAAGAAATCATAAATACATAAAAACAAAATAAGTAAAGTTATGATTTTAAAGTTGTTGTTTTAACACGGTGAACCTACCAGAGCTCAGAGAAGGGGAGGGTCTAAACACAAACTAGTTTGATTACGAATTCCCCGGTCGCCGCGTCCCCCCGCTCACCACGACTGACACTCAATTGGTACGTATTGTGCTTAGGCCCTTCGTGGATTCAAATGAGAATGCATTATTTCGATTGTTGATACAAGCATGTACTGAGGGATAATTTCGTAGACTTCCGGGAATACGGTCATTCTCATTTCGATCTTATTATAATAGCCCATAAGTGTGCTTATTTATTTTATATTTATATTTATTATTTTTTTATCTCTATGTTGCATGATGGATGTCGCTTTTCTCAAATGCATATTCGCATGTTCGATTAATCGTTAACACTTTATTTCAAATATATAGTATTTTTTTTTTCTATTATACAGAAATATATAAGTAAACTTATTATCGAATATAATATTCCCGATAATGTTATATATAAATATAAAATTTGTAATTTAATCTGTAACATCAAATGGATTCTTAGACTATTGCCGCTTAGTTTTCTTGATGGGACTCTGAAGGCCTACGCGGATCGGTCCGCTAGTGGGATTAGCATTGCCAGGTGTTAAAACCGAATAGCCGTACAGACCGACCAGTTTGGCCGGACATTTGGGTACACCATTAACTAGGAAGAATTTTTTGTATTAGCATTAATACGACAGAACAATTTTTAAGTAAAATCAGGTTTTTCGTTTACCATTTTTTTAATTGTAACGAAATAACAATGACATTGAATTAATCAGTCTTCTTCTTTGATCCTTCGTTACTTACAAACGAGACACCGTCTAATTTGCCCGGACACGTATGCAAAAAGCCTAACTGTATCCGGCTTTATCCGGACGCCTGGCAACCCTAAGTGGTATTCATCAATATTACTTAGCGGCTATAATCTGATCTCCAGATTGTAATTTCACAAAGACATTGGATAAATAAACAAGTTGTCGATGGTTTAGGAGCTGCCTCCTATCACCGCAAACAACAAATCGAGCGGCAAGACCGCCAACCACACGGACGGACCGCCGACTAACGCCACCGTTGTCAACAATTCGAACAACACAACTGCCAACAACACCATTGATAAGAAGACCATCAGCGCACCCATCGCCGTCACGTAAGTTAACTGAATTGTTTTTCTGTTTGTTGACATAGGCTCCTATTATAAATAAAAACGTATGCTTATCTCTTTACTGTATAAGAGAAGACAATATGCGCGCTCTCTAACAACAAAATAGACACAAAATGAAAGGAAAGCCATATTCGAATCGAAATGTATGGAATCTGCAGACATTTTGACAGATAACTTTTTGATTTGATTATGGCTTTCCGAGGTAATGTGCATACATACCCTCACACATCTCATCCCATTAATTTTTGACACATTCGCAATAGTCTCAATACCTGTCGAGACCTGCTCACGGGTATGTTATTCCATTAATAACTCCTAGGTCATGGTGAGTACACCAACCTTGTCCAACCTCTACATGTTGGATCCAAATATCTCCGCTCGTGCCTATCAAATGACCGGAGTGAGAACATAAGAACCATAGATGCACACAACACAAACACACTTAGTCTTAAATATAGAATATTTGTGTTTATAAATTAATAATAGCCTTGATCTGGAATTATTTCAAAATAATTAGCTGTACGAGGACGCCATTCGAGAGCCTTTTCCCCCAACGGTTGTCGGTTGTGATGTGACACTGTATTCATATTGCCTAACTCCCGTTTCCTTCAGCTAATTCACGATAATTTCAAATTCATCTAACCCTTCCTGTCCTGACTACTCCTAGTATAGAGCGGCTGGAGATATTTACATGCGCCCCTCCACTCGCGGGAAGTTCAGCTTCATTTCAAGAGTTCAGCTCGGACCTGTCGCTCGGAACCCACCTACTGCGGCTGGCGCTGCGAACGGACGTCGCAGACCGCAGTTGTTACACCATCACAGATATGAGCAACGCCCTTATGGACATGTTAGTTGTACCTACCTTCTTTCCTTAATAATCCTTGCCTCCTAATAGGACTTCCAAATAGAGTACCAGTAGCCAGTAACCAGTAGAGCAGTGGTACATTTTGCTCTAAACCAACAAACGAGTAAAACACAACTGCGCGTTCTACTTTAGCCCGACCCGTAGCGGTGAATTTATTTACTACGCAAAATCATGTCATTGAGACTCCATAGCTTATTTTTTCATGATCTAAACCAATTCTGTTGAAAAGAGACCCGTGTCCCCGCAGTGAGATGGGTTAGGTTTGGTGTAATAGTAAAAACTACACGGCACCATCCAGTCCTCTACTAAGCAAAAAATACATAATATGGATATTAGATAAGTGATAAACGTACGTAACTATATAGATATTAAAAAAAGTGAACACTTCATCAGTCGATAAGTATTATCGACCGATGAAGTGTTAAGAATAACTACTAGTCATGTTCATGCCTACAAATGTTTGTCTTGTGCGATAATTGTACTTGATACTCGGCCGTTCTAACCCGCGACAAAGTAACACCACCACCGTAGGGCTGGTGATGATTATCGCCAGAATGTTACTTTGTCTACAAGTCCTGCAATTATAGTATAACTCTGACATACAAGACCACAACAAAATTTATTTTTTGTCTTTAATTGCAGATTGAGATTATAGTTGCTCGCCTGTTGAAGTTATATTTCCCATCAAAACTAAGAAGCAACGCGTATTTGTATTGAATCGATTCATTATTCTTCAGTGAAATATTTCCGACTATTATAAAAAATATTTGTATATCGAGACAGCACGTCATTTTTTATGGTGTCTATGTTACGGTGTGATACATTGGATATCTAACCAAGCTTTCAGTAGCGTCTTCAACTGTTTGCATTTGCAAAGCCCGCAGTATGGTTATTACTTAGAATTAACTTAATTTTTGTACCAATATTTTAAATACATTTATTTTCCAGGAACGGCACAGCATCAGCACCTAAATCGAATAAGACGTCTCCAGCGAAGGAATCGACGAAAGGCGCCGAGAACCCGTTCGAGGAGGACGAGTGGGACGAGGAATCCGGCGGCGCGCTCACCGACACCGGCGAGCCGGGCGTGCCCGTGCGCGCGCTCTACGACTACACCGGCGCCGAGAGCGACGAGCTCAGCTTTAGGCAGGGTACGGAGCGCCCCGATCACCTTTATCCTACTTTAAGAAAGGAGGGCTTCTCGTTGCCTCACATTTTTTTTGTTTATGTTCTCTTTGCCAATTGTAAACAGATTATGAAAATTCTTATAAATACCCCTATAAGATGTAGTTACAAATTCGATAGTCTGGTTCTTAGGCGTCAAAAATCTTCATATTGATTATCTCACACACGATTCATGTCGCACTCTATTCTCTATGGTAGAGGGTGTGAACATGGAACTTGTTTTTAATATAACGATTTTTTTTTTGAATTTGGTATAACGAATCTTAAACACCATTTGTGATACTGATTTTGAATAAAGTCGATTAATGTCGCCATATATCGGTGGTATTATGAGTTCTAAGACACGTCGCCGACACTATTGAACAGAAACTAAAGTAGCGGCGTAGAGTGCGCTAAGTTAGTGCACCAGACTTACGACTTTCTATCTTTTTGCGTTGTTCTATTTCCTTATCTATTACGATTGGTGGCGTCTGCTACCTAAACCTAAGGGTTTGGCGAAGATACTGATTTTGACATGGAGCGACTACCGCCAGACCTCCGCAACCCAGAGAGAAATCAGACCTTTACACGTCTAAGAAACATATTTTTACCAGCTATATATATACCAGCTTCACGTGTTCGCTAACAATCTCAACAATGTCAATATGTTTCCTTTACAGGCGACCTATTCGAGAAACTGGAGGACGAGGACGAGCAGGGCTGGTGCAAGGGACGGAAGGACGGCCGAGTCGGCCTGTACCCGGCCAACTATGTCGAGCCAGTCGGCCACTAGCGCCTCCCTCCGCGTCGTCCCCGCGTCGCCGTCGTGTCGTCGCCACGTCGTCGCAAACGTACGACACACGCGCAAAAATACGTCGACAATGTACATTGCAGTTGGATGTCATTTCAAATAATGCTTGACAGAGATATGTAAAATTGTGTCCTCGTGTTATTGACCGTGACTGTATGTACATACGTTGTTCGGGATCTAATACAGCATATCGCAGGTAAGGCGCGATATTTGTTTGTCGTATTGTTATAATCTAAAGTGATACACTCGAATTTCGCCAATTACATATTTTTCCTTCCCGTATGCTGTATTATTTGCCGTATATTGAGCAGTTTTGTTTCGCGAATTCCACGATTCGACGTATTTTAGTTATTTATCGGCCTTTTTTTTATTGAAATTGACTTAAGAGTAAGAGAGCGAATATGATTCTTGATATAAGTGGTGTCAAAGTGATGGTCATGTTAGTGTACGCTCGTTGAGCGAGTGATTTCGCAATATTGAAACGGATGCAATAAATTTCATAGTATATTTGATGCACAAACAGACCTATAACAGTTATGTGCATGACTTTGTGATAATTGCATTTTTGAATCCGTAATTTGAATATTGAAGTTTGATTCAAATTGTACTAAACATTCGCCACTATTTCCACTGCGCTTACGTTATATAAAACTTTGATAAATACGCAGTGAATTCATCGTTCGTGTCTTTTATTTTTAAGTCCGTTTCGTGCAGCCATGTAACTCGTGGCGAGAGGTGGATGATTCCCTATAAAATTAGTTTGTTTTATAAGCGCGAGTCACGGTGTAGTCATTATATATTAACAGGTGATGTCTTAAGTACATATTATTAGATCAGTAACGAAATAAAACTATGTGAGTATACATTTATCATCGATGTTTATTATATAGAGGATATTAAAAACTATCTCAAATTTATCTTCCGAAGCCCAGACGAGCGGAGCGGAGAAGACGACCAACTTTGCTTGACTTTCTGCGTTGCGTCTCAGCTTATTTATTTTATTGTTTTATTTCTACGCTCTGAAGCTTTTGATCGCCATAAGCTGGCACATGCTACGTGCTGTACGGCATCACAGCCTTAAATACGTCGCGTGATATACGACGTATATTTAAGATAATTTTATATATACCTCGCATTTGACAATTTGTGGCGTTTAAATCCTCAGTGTTCGTTTTATAAGAATAGTATGTTATATAAATAATTGCGAACTGTCTTCACAACAATTTCATTTACATCGAATGCCGATCAACGTGTCCTTTTTGAAATATATTACATTATAACTGGATGATTTTGCAATTTTGGACTTAAATTTTGTACGTTTCTGATGATATATTCGAACGAAGAGTCAGTGTCCGCGAGTGAGTTTCGCGAGTTAGCAACAGTTCGCAATGAACGGCGACTCGACTCATGATATTTTTGGATGAAATTGTTTGTAGGTACAACGTGGAAACCAAAAATGTTTATTTGTATTAGTGACTTTTTACATGTGGTTTTACATTTATATCGCTATTTGAGTTTTGTTGTGAACATCCCGCGAATTCTGTATTAAACTGTATAGAAAAACATTGTCTTTACGAACGTGAGGTGTTCCCGGCAGAGCAGTATCTCTAGGTGCAGTATATGGCGTGGAAATGTCGCATCCGACGCTCCACATCGAGCGGAGAGAGCTAAGCCAAAAAGTGTACGCCAATATAATATTGTAGGCAAACCAAACTTTAGTGGCGATGGGATTTATATGGGGTCTAACAAAATTGACTCCACAAACTTTGCAGGGATGATGTATAAGGTCGATGGCCGCAGCACGACTGACGCTTAGCTTTATGTGACACGTTTATTTACAAAAATATATAGTTTTTCGTAATGATGCACGATATATGTGCCTGCAAATTTTGTCGAGTTAATTTCCTTGGACCGTGTATTTGTGATATACGTGGCTGGTTGTCACTGCACTGCGTACGTGTGGTTATGTACATATACACGAGCTTGTATGTCCTCGTCGTGCATATAAGATATTTATTTCCCATTGTATATAATGTATAATTAATTACAGACGTGTATAACGGGGCAGGGCGCTCAGTTGCTTAGTTCTCGTCGACTGATTTGGGCCTAAATTAAACGGTGATTTTATATATTCTTACGCCTTGACTTTTAGCTAGATTAGACCGTGGCCTCCGCAGAATGTGTTCCTGACAGGCCTGATACTTGGGTATATGATTTACAGTCTTCTTTTCATGTATTTAATGTTCAGTATCGCATCAACTGCCGGCTGCCAGGGCCGCATTCTCTCGCCGGCCGTAGTCTATGTTTATTTTGTATATGTCGCAGGCGCTGTGTGACGACAGCCACCGCTGAGTGCGTTTTGTTTCATTGAAAAGAGAGGCTCGTCGCGTTTCGTTGCACGCTACACTAGCGCCCCCTCGTTGTTTAGGTTAGTTATTATATTTACGGTTCCCGAGATGTTAACCTTTTCTTTCCTTTTTATACCTCGTTCAGATTGTTGTGTATGTAATGAAATGTAATGTATAAGGCAGTAGCCGGGCCCGTTTTATCACTTGACTCGTGGATGTCGCCGTAGGTCACTTAGTTGTAGCTCCTTGTTTTCTTTGTTATGGGTTCAGAGACCTTGTGCAAATTCTTTGTATTATATATTATTATCAGAGAGAAGGTTTTGGACCGCATATGTTAATATATTATTAATATTGGTAAAATAAAATTGTTACATATGATACAAAATGTTTTGTTTATTTACTGTTTACGACAACCTCATTCCTACAAGCCGTGTTTTGAGAACATATTGAGTCTGATTTTTGAAAAAAGGTTGAAAAGTTGTCGAAGTTGTTTGTGATCTCAGTTTACCTAATATAATTCTTTAATATTCTGGGCTCATGTGTGCGGATAGACGTGCTTTCAAGACTTACTTAGGCATTTAAATTGTATGGTCAATAGAGACATTCGTTGCACTGATACGACAGTGTATATTCTAGAAGCGGCCCGCCATACGATGGACCCACGATCTTGTGAAGATCGCAGGGAACTTATAGATGCAAGATGCCACAGGACCGATCGCTGTGGAAGTCTAACATGGAGACTTATGTTCAGCAGTGGACGTCTTTCGGCTGAAATGATGATGATTCTAGAACCTGTATTTATTAGAAAATGCAAAATTAACTGACGTCATTTTTTGAAGTTATACTTCTTTAGGCGCGTTATGAAAAAATGATGAGAGTGAAATTTTAAGATGCGCGCGCATCACTGTAACACAAAAGTAACAGGTTGAAGCTGCTAAATGTTACACGGTATTACCGGTAGATGGCGCTATAGATAACTATAGCGCCATCTACCGGTAATACCGTGTATGTATAACATTTTGTACTTGACATTTGACTTGTATGTAATACATTCTATAAACATCGCTGCTACTACTTGAGACTTTTTTAAATTTTACTCCAATAACCCTTGCTTATAAATTAAAATATTATTATTTAATATAATTAATACTAAATATTATTAAATTATTAATGTTTAATATTTATTTAATGATGCCAAAGAAGTATAACTTCTCACGCGCGTAGATACGTACACGCATCCTTTTTGTTATACAACGTCGGAAGGAATACAAGCATACGGGCCACCTGATGAAAAGCGGTTACCGTAGCCTATGAACGCTCGCAACACATCAAGTGATCGCGACTCTGCTGCTAACACCAACTTCTTAGAAGCTTACTGGTATACTCACTCACTCAGGAGCACAACAACCCTTCAGGGAGTTGTTATTTGGCTGCGATTTTCTGTAAGGTGTAGGTAGGTACTTCACCAGACGGACTGCTTTGATGCGCCTTACCGCTCTTAAAACACCCAGAGCAAGACAAAACACACATGTTCATGTACACAAATGTTTGTCCTGTATGGAAGTGAACCCACTGCGCCACCGAACTCATGAAAAATGCAATGCAATGAATTGTAATTTGGGTTGGGGTTTTCTGCAGCTGGAGGTATTTCTCCAGTTGAATTGCTTCATTCAGTTGTGCCATTTCGCTTACGGTTACCATCACATGCGACAGCGTTCACCCTTCAGGACGGTGTCAGGATCATCACGGAAGGTCATTAGCGATGTGTAACAGGCTGTAACACATCGCTAATGACTTGAATTGAGGGTAAAAGCCTGTATTATATAGCCTAAACTTCGTCCTCGTGAAATGTTTCATTGGCAGAGATTACCGGAGCAGCCATGGCAGCGCCGGCATGTTGCATTTACTAACGGTAGTGGGTGAGTGCCGGCCGGTGCTAGTTCATACGAACTAATTGGTGGCGAAGCACAGAAAACAGGTTAGATGAAAGAAACAAACTACCTAATAGTCACTATGTTATGTATCCATCGCTGCTACAGGTACGAGCTACAAAATAAGGAAACTTCAGTGAGATTGTGTCGAAGGGGAAAATGACTTCCCATGACACACCTGGTGGTGCTATGGATAATAATCGATCGAAGACTTACATGGAAGTCGCTTTTCAGAATAAATTGGTCACTGCTATATCAGCTCAAGCATGGGAAAGTATTATAAAATAAATTGCTGACTCTCGTATTGACGTCAATGCAATAGGATGCACATTAATTTAAATTATAATTAGACAGACCGGGCTGGACTGTCCGTGACCGTCGAGAGATTTTCTCTGTTATTTTTTTACATTATTTTCTAAATTTGTTAAATAAAGTTTTTTTTTTGTAACTACTTCCTGACCCGCCCCGTAATAGCACGCTTGTCGTCTGCTTAGCTCTTAGACAAGTATGCGTAAACGTGCCGAACTGGGTACCACGTATAGTCTTGAGATCAAACGTGTGCGAAAACACGAGAAGGCTACGCTGATACAAGCTTGGGGTACGCATGAAAATTAATGAAAGGCATAAAATTTATAAATCTCTTTATTTCATGTTACGCGATGCACTGTTACATGATATACGTAAACCCATCGCTGTACGGAATAAAGCCAGCAAGGATGAGAATATCAGCTACATAATATCAACATGTATTGCACTGTATTTGGACGAGAAGCTGTTGGCAATACAGCAATGGGTTTTACATAAATTTGAGGTTATGATGGCCAAAGCGAAGCTACATCGAGAGTGTCTAACTGTGAAGATTTCAATGACTTATAGTTAATTGTGTAGCAATTTCAATCTCGGATGGTATTTAACAGAATATTGACTTACTAAATACTTCACAGCGAGCCACCGTATGCTTCTAGTAGTAGAAGAAGCATACTTCGTCCATTCATCATACGAAATGATAGTGATAGATATTTTTTTGAGGATGTTGCTATGATGTCACCACGTATACCGCATGTCCTCGGCAAATGCTAAGTGACCGTGACCGTGACCATGACAGCTGTGTGCATTTTTTGGCACAAATAATCTCTGCGCGCATTCGTCAACTATTATCATAAAATACAAAGGTTTAAACCGTTTGATATGTCCTGAAACTTACTTGAAAATTTTGTATATGCCGACCTCTAGACGCCCGCACGTTAATGATCGCGATAATAGTGTTATTATCTCTTCTTCTCCTGCAGAAATTAATGTTTAATAATATTGAATGAAATTGTAACAATACTTCGTCTATTCTCCATTTTGTATTTGTATTCTTTGAATGTCAGTAATATTGCACTTTCGAAATTCACGCGACTGCACTTGAGACAGATTTCTAATTATAATTCAACACAATGTGAAACACTAACGACTTTTAACTGATCGTGGTGAACGAGTTCACTCGTTTTACGACCAGAGCGACTATCAGCGCGCCCACTCTGCGGTACGGACGTATTTAACGATTTGAAACTTTGTGAAAATAAGGTGCGCGCGCTACGTTCACACTCCGCGCACGCCCGACGCGACGCCTTCTAAATGCAATATGCCGTCTAATAAACAAAATAATTTTATATACAAAGTAAACGTCGGTACTGGGCGTCGGGCCGAGCGACCCCGAACTGATATGTCGAACATAACGTAATCCATTTATTTACAAAACGTACAAAATGATCAATGAGTATGTAACAATAAACTAGGGTTGCTCATTGAAACGAACGAGATTCCGTAGTAAAAAATAATATCTTTGATATAATAATAAAGCCTGTTTATAACTAAAACGTTTACACGGTAAAGGCCTCGCTAATAGAACACAAAAGACTTGCATAGCGATAACAATACGTTCCCGATGCGAGCGAGGCGTACCAACACAACACAACACAACACTTGCACTTTATTACTACTGGATATACACGTGACAGTATGGAATTGCAATATGCCTACAATAATAATTTCAAATGTAAAATTATACAAGTGCGTAAACCCATGAGGAACGAAAGTACTCGTAATGGAACAGAAGTTTTTACATAACAATAATATAATTAAGATAAAATATTTACAAATATCCAACGTAACAATATTTTAATTCTATTTTGTAGATATTAATCCTAGGATATAAATATGCGCACTGTTTCTCAGTAATGCTCCAACGCTCCGAGTCGAGATCGCAACTCACACGTTACTCGCATGACACGTTTCGGAAATTAAGTCTCATTTAAGGTGCTCAGTGGGTATTTAACAGTAGATGCCGGTCCCGTAATAAAAAAGAAAATACAATATAAACAAAATAATGTGTTTTCACAATAAATTTCAACCCAAAGACGCGCTTCCCGTCTCCCAGTGTCTTCGAAACAAGATCATAAAGTATATAAATATTTGTGACACGACAATCTCAACTCATGTAACTAATTTGGTTGTTTTGAACCCAAGCTAGTTTACATGACTACACTACCAATACATTGCTCTAAATTTTATAATATAACGGAGTCATTTATTATAAAAAAATACGACATAAAACTAACCAGCAATAAAATATTGTAGTTAGGAAAGCAGCCGATATAAAGCTCATTTCTTGTATTTTTGTTATGGCCATTTGATTTACATACGAAATGGCCGTATTCCGAGTTTAACAAAGTCAGTTTCATATGTTATATTCTCCCATTCCTCATTCTCCTAAACCACCACTCACTAAGTTTGTCAATAATTAAACTAGCTACAAAATTCTATCGATTTTTGTAACATTTTTAAACATAAATATCATTTATTAGAAATGGACATAATAAGCATAGACCAAAGATTGCGTTGGCGTTAGGGTAGAATTAAGTTAATAATATGAATGTGTAGACAACACACAAATCTTCCAATGTCACTAGCTATAGTACTAGTCTATAGCACATTTTAAATTGTACTTTACCATATCAAAAGTTACAAATGTACATACGCTAAAAAACTTTTAATTGGATTCGTCAAATTTAGACATAGACCTCGAAAAGCATTACAATATTTAAAACAATCATCCTGGCCGTACAGTAGTGACCACAAATATGTGCCATAAACAATTAGCTCATAACAGATCTCTGAATAAATGTTTCTAACTGATATAATTAACAAAATAATTATATAGTATTTTTTTCTACCCTTGGCACCACCAGTATGCTCAACGCTTGTGCGTAAGTTGTCGCGTGGCGATCGTGTCAGCGTCCTATCGCCGTCGTGTCGTATCCGTGTCGTGCAGTGCGTTCACTGCAGACAGGCCTGCAATTTCTCGATCCATTCCTGCGCGGCGTTCGCGTCGCTCGCACAGAAGTTGTACGTACGCCGACTTGTACGCAACTGTAAAATAAACACGTATTCATGTATCCACCAATTTTTTATTGCTGTATTTCCATTATTTATTACTATTAAACTGAATATAAACATATATAATAAGTGGAGAACTTTTTGGATAACGGTACAGAAAAAAAACTTACGTCGAAAAAGGACCTATCGTCACACTTCTTGGGCGGGCCGGGGGCGGGCGGCGCTTGCGTCACTGTGATCACCTCGCCTAGGTCTGAAAATAGTTATTTTTATATTATAGAGTTCATTAATAATAATAATAAGAAGATATAAATAATAATAATATTCTTTATTTATTTCTTCACACGAATTACAAATTATTTTACATGCATTTTCTATAACTGCGTATTCTAAGTGTGAAGACTGGCGCTTGAAATAGGTTGCAACCTGTGCTACAAGACACCAGCTCTTCACCCCCTGACTATGACGTTAATATCTGTAATGCATACTAATTATCAAGCAATATCTAGTGTACGGTGAATAAGTCATCAATTATATTTAAATATATGAGTATGTATGAATGTGTGGAAGTAGTGTGAGGTTGGATATGTATGTGAATAAATATGATGTGTGAGAGAAGGAGAGTGGGTTATGGGTGGGTATGTTTGTATGCATGTGAATGTTATATAGAATGGGTCAAGAAAGTACTATGAATGTATGTACGTAGGGCGTGTGTATCTGAGTCTGTCCACTTTTAGACCAGAGGTGTCAGCAAGAAATATATACAAATCTCACTTGCCTCAAATAAGTATTGAAATATGGGCTTTTTTATCTGTGAATTATTATAATTACGTAATTGAAGTTTTTTATTTAAAATATTATATATTCGGGGAGCAATGAAATCGTAGAAATGCTGTGCAAAACGGGTGTTGAAGAAAGGCACTTCGCAACGATTTAGTCTACTAGATGTGTTCGGAGCAGGGACGAACTGTAATTCATTGTAAATATCTCGTAAGCGAAGTAGTTGGTAGTGACAGTTTTCATTATTTTAATTTTTATTGTAAATTTTTGCAAAACTGATCACAAAACACATGCAGATATAATACACAAATATTTATTTCAGAAAATGTTGCATTTTAATACAAACTTACCTATATTTTTTCCTTTCTATCTAATCTGTTTGAAAATTTACGGTAAGAGAACGACTGCAATTTACTCCTTTTAATTTTAATGCGATTATATGACCATAATGAGGACGTTTAGTCCGCCTACGATGACGAAACGACGATGCGTTTACAAAACTCACCAATAAACCCTTTGCAGTGTGAGTCTTCCATGGCGTCGTAGTACCTCAGCTGGTGCTTGATCGAGTCCAGCACGAACCAACTGAAACAACGCACAATTTAACATTAATTACATAATTTGATTCAAGGTTAAAGCTTGACCCTATGAACAACTAACAATTATATAATATTAATTATACATTATATAATATTCCAAAAAATTACTGGTTTTCCCAAAAAAAACTGTTACCTAATGCTGTTCTTTAATTTAAACATGGTGGTGTAATAAATTAATTATTTTCTAGACAATATTATACAAAGGGTAGGAAGAGAAACCAGACCCCACGTGACTATTCTTACACACCTTACTCGCTTCTGTAACATTTATAGCTCTTTTCGAGCACGCTTGCCGGTTTCTACTACTCCACACATCACCACAAAACATGATCAATTTGGTCATAGTAGATAAGTCTCAGCCTTCCTCATCTCCTACATCCTCCACCCAAAATCCTCATAATATAATGAAAGCTCCGTATAAATAAAAAAAAAGTCATATCACCACTGGTATCAGAAATACAGAGTTAGAAATTAAACTGTTCTGGCCATGTTTGCCTGACAATTGGCAAAGTAGCATCGAAACGAAAATTGACCAAAATAAGACAGAAGACGTGCAGTGTACGCACCGTTGCTTCCACCCCTTGAGCAATGCACCGCGCTTGTACAGGTGCCCCTCGTGCGTGCGGTTCTCTGCCACGTTCGACGAGAACT
The DNA here is from genome assembly GCA_947507595.1 of Pyralis farinalis. Classification (NCBI taxonomy): domain Eukaryota; kingdom Metazoa; phylum Arthropoda; class Insecta; order Lepidoptera; family Pyralidae; genus Pyralis; species Pyralis farinalis. The sequence goes on along the minus strand of OX382258.1, from coordinate 6,685,635 downwards.
GTTCGTAGTACTGCTGCGACGATGACTGCAACGTCGCAACACCTGCAACATACAACATGTGTTATTCACACATGTGTTTTGTGTCCCGAAAATAGGTTATATATAGCCTCTAATGCAACGGAAGGAATCGTGGATAAATTGATATAGGGACTTCAACTTGATAGCAAAAATAACGTCTCGGCATTTCAAAATTCCGTGCAATATTATCCACAATAGTTAAAATCGTAGTTAAAACTATGACTCTATGCTGTGAAAGAGTTCGAATATAAAAGACAAAATATTTTTCATGTCTTGCTATCCTGTCTCGCATTCTCGCTAGCTCTGTTTCAAACAAGACCACTCCGATGCAACGGCAGTGGTTGAGAAGGGCGTTACCAAAGGCATGGCGTGCTACATTCCACATCGCTTAATGGCTACTGCGGAAAATAAAAAGTAGGAAAAAAGGCAGTGGTTTAATCGGCATTGTACAGAAGTTAATCTCCTAAACGGGCTGCTTACGACCCTTGAACCGCAGCGCAATGAAGATCCTAATGTCACTGAATTGAAACGCCAACTGCATGCTGCCTCGAGAATCAGTGAGGGAATGATCACAAAATTAGAATTAAATTAGAATTTGTCAGTAGAATTGGTGAGCGGCTTACAAGCCTTTTGTGGCGACCGTACGTTCCGGTCTCTCGTTAAAGCTGCCGAGAGAATCTTCTTAGGCCGTCCATGCCGCCTCCGCCAAAACAGGATGGCAATATGGCCTACAGTGGGAAAGCCTACTGGTAATCTCATTGCCCATGCATATACTCGAATATGAGTGCGTGATGGTGGTACTGACTGTTGGACACGGCGGCGCGGTGGTCGGCGGCCCTGTCCGGCGGCGGCGGCGCCTTGTACTTGGTGCACGGCAGGGCGAACGCCTCCGCGCAGCGCTCGTGGCACGCCGCACCGCAGTCCACGCAGCGTACGCCAGTCTGATCGTGGGTTTTAATTGTTAGAGATTGAATTGATTCATGTATCTATTACTAGTGTCTGGGTAAACGAGCCTGGCACAGACCAACAAACCAAGTATTTCTTTTTACTTATAAAGTATTTAAATGTACAAGCGTATTAGGTACATACGTTTTTGATAAGTCTCTTTTTATCCGTTCCAAATTATATTTTGAACTGTTGTGTCAATAATAATCCGGTGTCATTTTAACTTCTTTAAAGCACTACGCATATTTTTATTTACTTTTATTTGGCAAGAACAAAAGAAGAATGTACAAAAGTACATGTTAAGAAAATACCTATTAGCGCCGAAAGTAAGACGGTATAAAGTAAATAATATAATAATAATAAAGTAAATATTTCGAGTTGTAAGATATTAGAAAGGCCAGTGACATGAATGAACTAATAGGAACTCTTGAAATAGATACAACTCGCGCTAGTAAAGTGCCCGGCGGTAAATATTGCACTTCGGCAATCATCGCATTTCCGAATACAAACGAATGCTAATTTCCATGTCCATCAATTATTAGATTTATCGTTTATCAGAATTTGAATTCAGAACTAAGTACTTTATTGTTGTTTTGTTTTGATTCTCGCGTGAACTATACATAGCTGTAAAACTACTTTCTTGTTAAATATCATTTACTCCTTTTCAACATGTATAGTATACCAACAAAATTAATAAAAATATAAACAAAATAAAATACTTCTTCAACGGACTTCCAAAAAAGAGGAGGTGCTTATGTATGACAACTAAAATGAGCATTGTACAGGCGGCCAACATACATGGATGCAACCATCATATTATACCATCCATATAATAATAATAAATATTGTCGGGCAAATTACACAGCGCCATGTAGCCCCAAAGTAAGCGAAGCTTGTGTTATGGGTGCTAGAGAACTGATAAATATAAGTAAATACATACTTTACATAGAAAATACCCCACCAAGACATGTTCATGCACACAAATGTTTGTAGTGTGTGATAATTCGACATCCACGAGCCTCTTTTCAGACCCATTAATAATATATAATAATTAATAGTATCAGATAATTTAGCTTTTAATGATTTTATTGTCGGTAGTTCATTAACGGAAGTGAAAATCGTATACCATTCTTCAAACGACATCATAATATAAACGAAATTGTTGTTTTTTCGGAGAGCTGAACTTAATTGCACTGGAATGTATTTCAGTACTGACTTCGTTTAATATATTGTTCAAAGTTCTTCTTGAAATTCCAGTGGCATTTGCAACTCTCTCTTGAACCTTCTTAAAATAATTACTTACATTGTCATACTCATTTTTTTTAATCTGTCGGCTTCGGTTTCAAAATATTTATAAATATGGCGGACTGGCCACGTAATGGTTTTCTTTTTTTCCTTAGATGCCATCGTGCAACTTTAAATGATTTAAAGTTTGGGGTTTTAATAATTCTCTATATATATATATATATTGAACTGGACGCGACCGCACTCTATCGCATTTGAACCACGACTAGCAAACGTCATATAGGTAGTGTGCGACAGAGTTAACGCTCTACGAAGCCGAAATTAGCCCGATTGTCTCATTCCAAAGGTCGAAGTACAATATTTACCGCCGGGCACTGTACTATGTTGTAAGCAGTCAATACTTATTACATATTAATTTTTATGGGAATAAGGTGTTTAGGAGTCACATTTCTTACAGGTTTTTGGTTAATTTAGTATTAAAAATATTCAGTGTTGTTAAAAATATCAATGTCTGAGAATTGTTTATTGTATGTGTTGGTGGAACAGAATATAAAGTTAAAAATAAGGGTTAACATCCCGATTGGGCCATCGCAGAATAATATTATTGTATTTTAAATTTAAATTTATTTTATTTGCTTTGCACAAAAGTTATAATTATTAGTAATATTTACTATATGCATATATATCCAATTTATATACAAATTCACGCTACTAGTATGCAACTATAAGAATGAAAATGATTTCATAATGTGAGACATAACACTAGTTTTACAATGTAATAAAGGACCATGGGCGGAAACGGCCTCCCACACCAACACAGTAGCAGTATATGTCAGTTGATACATCTTGACAACTCGATCATATTTTATTATAACGACATTTACATGGAAATCGCAAGTTTATATATAAATAAAAATATTTTTGTAATTATATGGGTAATTTTTTTTATTTTATTGTAGTGGGAACGTACTTTTTGCTTTCTTTTTACTAAGATTGTATGATGATAAGGTACTGATTTGCATCTACAGATATAAACTGTTTTTAATCTGACATGTTTTATGTTTGGCGAGCGTGCATGAATAGAGTTCCCCGAGAAGAGAACTCCGTCGTATGGCGCTCGGTTCTCTCTGACCGGCAAGGGATATACAAAATTTGTCCATGGTCCTTTGTATTATTTATATTTTCTTCTTTCTTTATATCATAATATTGTACAAGTATTTCTAACTGTACCACATTGTTATATTTTGTATGTAATTCATACATAATACAATGACTGCTCCCAGGTATTTCGTGTGGACTACCTTATTCATTATTATATCGTTGTTGTATGGAATTATTGTTGCAAAGCAAGGCAGTTAATTGCTCGAATGTTAACATATTTTTACAATTTAATATTGACAAGTACCTTAAGCGGACCCCAGAGCAGGTCTTGGCATTGATCACAGCGCGCAGGCGCCGCGGAGGGTGCCGGCGCCCAGCGATGCGCTGGCGCGGCAGGCGCCGGCGCTGCAGCCAGCCGCCCGCGAACCAACACTTCGAGCGTGCCACGCTTGTGGGACGCCAGCGTGGCGCGCCGAACCACACCAGACGACATCGACGAGTTACGCTGAAACACACACATAACGTCTTAGATAACGCAGAAATCTGTGTTAACCAAACTGCACCACTCGAAAAAAAACTAAGCTTCTAACACTTTATGTACTTGCACAGAATGAGTACGCTTAACCCTAGCCTTTAGTTATATTTAATAAAATAGCGCCACCGATCGCGCTAATTTTGTACCCGATGGCAATTAGTTACACTAACCTAACAATGCTTGCAATATTAGGCGCATAACATTGCCTTTTAATTTTCAAACTCCATATTTCATTCACCCAAATAATCTTAATATATATAATTTAACTCTTCCGAAACGGCTGGACCGATTTGGATAAAATTTTGTGTGTAATTTACAATGGGTTCCTTGATGGTTTGAAAACACAATTGGACCCGGTAGGTGGTTGATGTCGGTACGTCACTAAATCTTGAGAGTGAATTTAATGTGGTGCTGCTTTTCCGGGCTGGACGACCGACGTGTGCCGGACCCGCTAGTACATTTATATAAATTTACTCACTGTACTTACAAGTAAACAATAACTAATTTCTCGCAACTCTTTATATCAGGTAATATAAGATAGGTTACATTATAAAGCAAATCAACCTATAATAAAATTAATTTACCTGTAACTCTAGCGTGTTGGGCAGTTCCAGCTGTTCCCACCGCACCCGCCACTTCTGCGGCAGGTGGCCTAGCTCGAGCTCCAGCTGCCGAATGCGCTCCAGCAGACCGGTGAACGAGTCGGGCATGCTACGGGCTATACTGTCGTACCTGCGTACAAATAATACGTGTCCAATAATCTTCCATAACTCTATGCCTGCGACCAAAGAAAAACATGTCCAAATCGAAAAGTATTGTTTTCGATGTATTGTTTTCCAGTCAATTAGGAGTTAATTTACGTCATTTCAATTAATTTTGTAATAACTATAGTCAAATACTAAAATCGCAAGCACGTTGGCGACATTGGTTCGATCTTACAAGCAGTGTGTCTTTTGATTGCTTTGCATCTGTTTAGAGAGATTAGCGAGCTCGGCTGATGATTTTTGTTATTTAACCCTTTGTGTCAGGTAGTAAATAATATATTTTTTTATACAACGTCGGGAGTCATGCAAGCATACGGTCCACCTGATGTAAAGCAGTTACCGTAGCCTAATAACGCGTGTAATATATTGAGTATCACTCGCGCGATGCCTCCTCTGCTGCTTACACAGCAACTCCTTAGGAGTTTACTGGTGACCTCACTCACACACAGGAACACAACAACCCTCTAGGGAGTTGTTATTTGGCTGCGGTTATTTTGTGAGGTGGGGGTACTTCCCTAGACGGGCTGCTTTGATGCGCCCTACCTCTGTTTAATATAGTAAATATTTCCTTACAAATACGATATATGAATTAACAATTACGTTATCTTCCAAACAATGTCAATTCTATTAACTTCCGTTAATGTTCGAAACAAATTAAAAAGTCTATTACTTCAAAATAAACATAACTCATCAACAGACTGTATTTACTTCCCCACTGATGGGTATAGGAAATTCTTGCTTAGTGTGACGTACCACGAGAACTGCTCGTGTATATACGAAAAGTTATCACAAATTTCCTGCCAGTTTACATTCTTTATCGACACCTTCGTAGATGACTCGTGCATCAGGGTTTATTTTATAGAAGGCGACAATGAGATTAGAGTGCACTTTACAGATGTGCGAGTGAATAAATATAAATTACCCGGCAGTGACGAGTCTGCGCTGTGGCGCGTTAGGCTGAGCTGTCTGCAAGACATCGTTGGGCTGCGACAGCACCTCCAGGTCGTAGGGAGCGCCGTGACATAGCTCTTCACTCACGTAGTAACCCCACACTTCTAGACAGTTGATCGAGGAGACGGGCCTTAGGACCTGAAAAGAAAGGCAGCTGTGTCAAACATACAGAAACTGATTCATCAAACACAGGAAGTCAAACAGGTAAGTAATACTTGCTTAAGTGGTTCATCATAACCTTACTTTACAGGCAAATCTCGGAATCCAATAGGGCATGGCGGCATGAGGTTCTGATTCATCAATCATTGGGAAATTAGTGAGTACGATAACAGTGGGCGATACCTTTGCTGCAAGCATGTATTTACGCTACATTACACGTTTAACAAGGGATTGTACGTTTTTTTAAAAAGAGCAGTAGCCCAGTGAATGAAGAACCGGCCTAGTAACACACCGGTCCCCGGTTCAAATTTGTGTATATATTTGTAATGATCACTTGCTCCGCGGTGAAGGAAAACATCGTAAGGGAATCCGCACGTCCAAGGAATTCAAAAGACGTGTGACCTTATCTAAGAAAGATCCGATTCTCCTTCTAGGTTGTGGAGGTCTGACTAAATAATAATATATTAATTTATAAGTGGAGTAAAATTAAAAAACGTCTTTCAAATAGTAGCGGCGATGTTTATGGAATGTATTACATACAAGTCAGATGTCAAGTACAAATGTTATACATTTTTAATTATAGCGCCATCTACCGGTAATACCGTGAAACATTTAGCAGCTTCAACTTGTTACTTTTGTGTTATAGTGATGCGCGTCTTAAAATTTCACTCTCATCATTTTTTCATAACGCATCTAAAGAAGTATAACTTTAAAAACTAAAATAATTTTCGCAATTTACTGTATAACCAAAACTGACCGGGTTGTCGAGGTCGGGCGTGTACAGGAAGTTGTAGAAGATGGGCGACTTCTGGTGCAGCTTGTCTATAGCGTCGAACAGCGCCGGCGGGGGCGGGCGCGCCGCCGAGTACGGCCCGTAGCCGGGCGACGCGCCGCCCGCGCCCCCGCACTCCTCCTCAGACCCGGCACCTGTCTCCACGCCCTGCAACATAACACCACACACACATCTCAGCACTCAGACTAATACGATGACTTTAACGTCTAAACTTATTTCAATCACACAATTTTATTAAAATACTGTAAGCTCATGTAAAAATTATATTCTGAATACGGTACGATATGAAACACACTTTATCAAATGTTATTAATATTTTTTTTATTTCAAATGAAAAAGTAATTTTATTTATCACATTACTATTTTAAAACCTAGCTTACTTTACTTACTGGAATAAAATTTTCAATAAGATCCAATAATTTAAAAATTCCAGAATATTGGAGGCATGTCCATACTAATATCAACGTTTGCAATCATTGATCCTACTACTCTGAACACTGGTATTTAGATAAACGAACAGTAAGAATAAGGAACACTGGTGATCCCACCATTGAATTATTTTCGTTGCATACCACACTTTTAATGATTAATTCGCCCACACTAAAATAAGAAACAAATCGTTTCGACACTTTCCTGACGAAAAATTAGTTATTTTTCGTGAATTTGATAATTTCATCGAAACCTTCGTTCACAGAACAAAAATGAATACCTAATGTCAGACTTTAGTTACTAGATAAATGCAATGCTGTGGCTATTGGCAGCACGACACACTAGCAGTCGCTGACCTCCGTGGAATTATAGTCAAAAAGTTATTCTCACGAGTCTGTTGGTGTCTGCTCGGCGGTCGTCCGCTGCCGTGAAGCCGAGCTCAGCGCGCTGAGCCTCACAGTCCAGCAGGAACGTGCGGAAGCGACACGACACGCTGTGGTACGCCACGAACCGCAGGTAATAGTCGTTGAACTCGAATGCCAGTGGAAACTGCTTCTGGAGCTGCATACAAAATCATCTGATTATCGACACAGTTTTAAAGGTACATGACGTTCAAGTGTTTCTCCACCACTCGTGATAAATATACAACCTTCGTATAAAATCTGTTCAACCAGTAAAACCCCTTACAGATATTAAAACCAAGTTTCATTTCAATCGGTTCATTAATGTAATGTATAAGAAGTTATAATTAGTGAAGACACTGTACGAGATACAATTCTCGTCAAGAGATATTTAGTGTTTGAAACACTGATTAATTGTTACAGAATAATTACTCTTTAATTATAACTAATTGGTACAACAAATTCATTCAAATAACTTTTTTTTTTTTATTAAGATTGTTTTTTTATCGTACATTTTGAATTCACCTAATTGTATTTTTTTCATTATCCCCATCCAAACCTTCTTATTCTTTTTTTTTATACTACGTCAGGAGGCATACAAGCATACGGCCCACTCGATGTAAAGCGGGTACCGTATATTAAGTATCACCCGCGCGATGCCTCCTCTGCTGCTTACACAGCAACTCCTTGGGAGCTTATTGGTGACCTCACTCCCACGCAGAAACACAACAACTCTCTAGGGAGTTGTTATTTGGCTGCGGTTTTCATTGAGGTGAAGGTACTTCACCAGACGGGCTGCTTTGATGCACCCTACCTCTCTTAAAACATCCAGACCAAGACAAACAGACATGTTCATGCACACAAATGTTTGTCTTGTGTGGGAATCGAATCCACGAGCGTTGGTGTCAAAGTCGCGTCATTCACGACTGAGCCACAATTTTATGCTGAATTGTAAAACTTTCAAGTATAACAATAATGTCACTCGTCAAAAGGGAAGAAGTCCATATAAGCTTCAATCATAGTTTTTAGCGACAAGTGTATTGACAGTATGAGTGTTTGGCGTCTAAAGATACTAAGACGTAAAAAAGCCCATTCGTACTACTATATTTGTGTGCTCGGTTTGTAGGGCAAGAAGTAGTCTTTGTATTTTATTGATTGTAACATCTATTGTATGTACCTACTTATACAAATAAATGATTTGATTCAAGGCTCCGATTGTTACCTGGTGCACTGCATCAAGGAACATGAGGAAGGTAGGCGTGAACCCCTGCTGCGGCGTGGCGCCCACGTTGCAGCGCTGCTGGAACTTGTGTCCGAGGGCCAGCCACTCTTTCTCCACAATGATCCGGAAGCCCTCCAGGGTGCGGTAGTATGGCTCTAGGCAGATCTGCGCTAGGGACGATATCTGGAATAAGAACAATCAACCATTATTTTCCCAAGTACTAAATCGTCTTCTTTCGAGCGAAATTAAAAAGAAACCTCTCGCCGTGCTAGGGATTATCGCTCATCATATAACGTAACCTATAAAGCTCGCCGAACTTTTCGTGGATCACCAGTTTCTTATTACGTTTGATGTAAATCTTACCATAGTATCTCTACTGATATAACAGATAAACAGTCTCATCATTCTCGCGGCACCATTCAGAAATGTTTATGTGTGCGTATCGATAAGTTCGTGAGTCAGTTTTAGTGATGTGAAACTGACGCGTCTGTATTACCGATACCACGATCGCATTAGCAACGCTATTATGGAGTAGCGTTATTGAAGGATAACTTCTTATAGGAGGGTAAACCGCATCGTTACGTAACGCGTTACGGCGCCAGTCTATCTGGCTTCCCTTTCTCTCACGCATACGGCAACGGTAGGTAGGCTCAATTGTAACTAAGAATAAAATATATTTCATAATCAATAAAAGATTTTATTAATAAATAACCTTTCCTTACATTTTCATATTAATATACATAACATTTAAGTAATAACCTAAGCTTTTCTCAAGTTAAACAATTTCATAAATAGTTCAACTTAGATTAGTTTAAGTTATCACTTCTGTCGGGCGTCCCGAGACGGACACTTTTTTTTGAATCTGATTGGCTATTTGTAACGTTTAATGTTTTTAAATTATAGATAAATAATTTAATATCGAATTGTTAATTCTAAAATGTTATAAGCCTTTCACAAATTAAGATGCTGTTTCACTTAAGTAGAATGTATTCCAATAGCGGTAAAGTAGGAATTACTAACAAGACGCTATGTGGTAGCCTGAGACCAGTCTTTTATTAGTAGTTTGTATTTTTTTCCTGCCCGTATTACATACAGTGTTTTTCATCGCATTACGATAAAATAAGTATAATCAAAATTAATTGAAAAGACAAAATAAATAAAATAAAGTGTAAGTGCAGAGAACAGTGTGGATGGAGCGTTGGCAAACTTCTAGGCTGTCGAAGTCTAAGCCAGCAGGCACAGCTCGCTGTACACAACGCGGTGCTAATCGCAACGTATAACTTAGGAAAGTGAAAGCTGGGTATAGCAGAATTAGTTGCATAAGGATGTAAGTGGCGAGAAAAGCCAAGAGTCACCTGCCACAACCAAATTGGTTGTGCTCTACATGGTGACGTCAGGAGCCCTTAGTAACGAGGTGTTCGTCGCGCGTCTTGCGGCGCTCAGTTTTCTCTGCCTCGATTAAATACATCTTCAATTGTTTTAATACATTTTTTTAAACATATACCAAATTTTATTGGTGCCATATCACTTTTTTCAAAATAAGTAATTAATTCCATATTTTTATTGCCCATATTTTTATGGTCCAGTCGTCTGAGACATCCCTGGATATAACTAACCTGTGAAGTGACGTCCCACCCATCTTCAAGTGACAACAACACGGAAGAACCTTGCAGATCTAGCAGATCCACCACCGCGCCGGATAACTGGAATAGCTGCCGCAGTTGCCACAACCAACCTGAGTCTTCTATTAACCTGAGAATTCAAATAAGGCTCGAAACTTCAATCAAATAGCGACATTAATATTTAAATTTAAATCTGATTACAAGACATTATTAATTATCGGCGTCTTTGTAACGTACAAATATTATTTCACTGGTCCTTTACATCAGATCAGCTTAATGATAACGTATATTGTCTCCACGTATATTATCCTCGTACACAAAATAGAACATTTCTTTTTGATCCTTATAACTCAGTACGAAGAAATATAGAAGACATATCAATCCCTTTTCATGTAACTGTTACTAGAATTGACGATTGCAGATGTTAATGGCCACCCGACATTTACAGACAAATTGAGAACTTCAGAAGAGTATAAATCTTACTTGAGAAAGCCGGGATCTTCTGGTGCGGGTGGCGCGGAAGGCACCGCTGCTCGCATGAGTTTCTTGAAGGCGTGCTTGTTCGCGCGCGCCTCCGGGTACTCCACGGGCACCGGCTCGCATCCGGCACACGCGGAGCCAGAGCTAGAGCCCTTCTCGCACACCACGTACAGAGCCGCGCGACGACACCCGCCTGAAGCCGCGCCTGCCTCGCCCGAGACTATACAGATACACAATCCAAGATTACAAAGGCTCTTCATACGCAAACCTATATACGATTAATCAACATCAGCTGAGACATTCTCGACGCTAACGGCTTAAGAATTATCATGGTTTTTTAAGCGAGTTCCAATCCAATGTAAATCTATGTTGGAACTGCCTTACCACCGCTGTTGTTTGAAACCTACCAGAATCGACGTCAGCAGTTGACAGCCTCTGTCTCGGCGCATAAAGATCAAGGTGTGAGGGTTGTCTTCGATCTTTGAGCGAGCCCCAGCGACCGAAGTGCCGGCCACCTACGGTGGCGCCGCCTTTACCGCCGCTGTTGCGAAGGACACTGACAATCAAGCATACTATTTTAATCTCTTGAAATTTTGTTTTTTAAATATAATATTAATGTAATCTAATTTTTTAACTATTACTTGTATGTTTATGAGTAGGATACGTTAGGGACCCACCTTAGTGTGCCAGCCGCCTTGGTTAGTAATGGTGTATGGGTAGTCGTGGTGTCATCACAGCACAACAGTAAGGAGTCTAAGCTGAGACTGGAGTCATCCAATTCGCCACGAGATGCTGGAGTACACGCCACTATGGTAGCTAAGTATCTTTCCTGAAATGTATTTTTACTGTATTAATATCAGGGGCTACCGAATGAAATATAAAAATTTAAACTGTTGCATGTGTCTCTAAGAGACTACAGAATGGGCTTGGCTGCAGTAACTGCTTACCATCAAGGCCATAAGTATCATGACTCCATCTTATATATAAAAAATAATGCTAGACCGTTTTGACGAAATTTTCAGGGAAACTTCAGATAGCTCAGCGGGTAGGTCTGCTGTTTGGTAACGATCGATCGCACGTGCAAAAGCCGGGCGAGCCGTTAGTAGTATTATAAAAATTTATATAAACATACCTATGTAATATATACCTTTTAATATGGACGATTTTGTAAAAAGGTTTTATTTAACTTCCCTTATTTCGATGGTTCATTAATTAATAAATGTGCATAATTAAAGTAAATGTTAAAGATTTATTAGGCACATAGAAAAGCTAAAATTTGTATATTCTTGCTAACTGGAAGGTTCTTACAAGACTTGACTAGTGTAGAAACTACATAACTCTATGGGTTACAGTTCTCTTTTACCACTTTGTTAAGTACTTTGTAAATCAAGTTTTATTTTTAATACATTTTTTATTGAATTAATTTCACATTAGAATAGAGTCCACGTGTGCTTTGTTGTTTCGCCTTAATACTACCTGTTTAACAAATCTCAATACTGATTGTTTAGGGGTTCAGAAAAAGTATCAAACCATTACATTTATAAGTTTAATGTGGATTTATTAGTATAAATAATTAATAATTAAATTCACCTTTAAATTGATTATTTACTATAAAGAGTTCGTTTACAGAACGCATTGAACATAAATACGGGCGGACATAATGCAGCAGTGATAGCAGTAGAAGCGGTCTATTGATCAACTGGTCACCGGTTCGAGTCCTGGCATATATGAATTTGTAATCATCACTTGCTCGGCGATGGAGGACAACATCGTGACGGAACCCGCAAGTCCACAAAAATTATTTCGAAAGACGTGTAACCTCATCTAAGAAAGGCCTAGTTTATCCTCTGGGTCGTAGAGGTCTGACGGCAGTCGCTCCATTTAAAAATCAGTACCTTCGCCAAATCCTTAGGCTTAGGTAGCCAATCCCGCTAAAAATTAGGAAACGGGATAACGCCAAGAAGATGAAGGTAGATAGGATAAATAATGACTAAGCGTACTTTCAGGTTTCAAGATGTTTTACGAAGGTGGTTCTGACTATGTTGTATTATATCGCTAAGCTTACCTGTTCTAAGCTAGAGGTAGTTTCTGTGCCACTCTGCGTGGTGCCTTGCGTCTGATGAGTTGCTTTCAACATCCCCATTACGCCTTTATGGTGGGGAGCAGCGGATCTGTTAACAAATAGTAAGTAATTTGGCATATAAGTGGCTGCAATGACGATCAAATTGCGCTCAAAATATGACAGAGTAAAAGTAGCGTTTATTACACGCTCCTGCACATCGGAAAGAAGGGAGGTTTTAGCTAAGGATCCTAAGGAAGCTAATGAAAGATGTTAAATGTTTAAGTAAGTATTCCGTGTACCTATTTGTTGGTTCGTAGTGAGGCAGTGAGTTTTATAAGTGAGTGAGAGTAATAAATGGTAACAGGGATTAGGGTAGTGTTCAATTTGAAAGCTACACTATGAAACATGTAAAGTATTATTCACTTCTCGGTTTCACAGTTGGAAAGCGCAGGTCTGTGTTCAATTAGGTTTCTATTCAGCCGCATTTATACTCCGCGTCTGTGCTGCTGATGCCAGATCTACGGAATGTAGGAAGTGTTTGTTGTAGAAACCAGTTGGTCGTTGCTATATATTTTAAATAGAGCTGGACCGATAACACTTCCTTGCGGTATGCTTTATCTATTAACACTATCAGCTTTTATTATGGTGAAGATATATCGTAGATCTACGATTAACAACATAAAACATCACGGTGGATCTTGACGATACCACAAATATTAATTCTAAGCGTTGACTTTGGTAAGGTCTTATGGCACTTACTATATCAAACGCTTCCTATAGGTTGACGAATACAACATCAGTGACTTTTGTGTAAGCTTGAATATTTGATTACTGCAAGATTTATTAAAGATTTAGGGCCGGAATCCCTTCTGCTCCGAGAAGAAGGTTTGGTGGGGTGATGAGACGGTTCAGGAACATCGTCTCGAAAAGTATACATGTACAACACAACAAAGAAGTGGGCGGTAGCTTTTAGGATCATCTGAACTTTCGCTAGGCTTGAGGAGCGCCATGCTTGAGTTCTGCGTCACAGTTTTGTGAAGTTGGTTAGAAGTTTTTATTTCGAGCACAGGTGTTTAGCCGTTTTGTAATGTTTTTATGTTATCGGTGAGTTCTGACAGGTTAAAAGATTTTCTGATGGCAGAGGATTAATCAATTTTAAGGGCCGTCCTATTTTGCACTGACTAATACACAAATTCACTACAAACAACTTGGGAGTGGATTTTAGGTATACCTGGCCAGCAAGGCGTGTGTCCTTGGATGTCTCCATGTGATGACCGGCAGCCGCCCTTGTCTGTAACACCGTGATATTCGACGCAGTGATTCATCGCCTATGCTCTCTGGTACGGGAATGACGGCTGGGTAGCTGAAATTACAAAAGAGTTGTCAATGGTAGTAATAATCACTCGAATCGACGAGCTCGGTGGCGCAGTGGTGAAACGCGCTGTTACGCTACTTTGACACCAACGCTCGTGGGTTCGATTCCCACACAGTACAAACATTTGTGTGCATGAACATGTCCGTTTGTCTTGGTCTGGGTATTTTCTATGTATAATAAGTAAGTATTTACAAAAAAAAATTATTTACGTTATGTTTATCAGTTGTCTAGTACCCATAACACAAGCTTCGCTTACTTTGGGGCTAGCTGGCGCTGTGTAATTTGTACGACAATATTTATTTATTAATCCTAATCAACCTTAATAAATTCAAACAATAGACAGACCAAAGTAGTTTCGGTTTTGCATATATTTAAGGTATTCTTTCGCAAATCTTTAGGTTGTCCTAATCATGGGAATATGCCCCTTTTACAGCATAGGGTTCTCCAAATAAAGGTGAAGAAAACTCTTAAAATTGAAAATGTCCTTGTGGTACGGTAACTGATAAACAGGCTGACAGTTTGCACCGTAATGGTATGACCAAAATTATAAGAGCGGGTATTATTATGAGACGTCATATAATAACGTGCCGCCCGCTATCGGTATGCACTGCCGGCTGCCAGTTTCAGCAGATGGTATAAACCATATTACATGTACTGTCACTGACTATTATATGGCTATTAATAACTGTGTAAGAAACTGTAAGCAAGGGACGGTGATACACTATCGCGGTGAGTCCCATACAACAGACATGATTTTTTATGCCGTTTTTATAAATAATGGTACGGAACCCTTAGTACGCGAGTCCGACTCGCACTTGGCCGGTTTTTTTAAATCACACGTACCTCCTGCAGAGCGTATAAACGGCGTTAGCGTGCGCGAGGCGGAATGGTGGCGAGGCAAGGCCGAGGCGCGCCCAGTCGCGCGCGTATATGCGCTCCCTTACACGCTCCAGAGTACGCGCCGCAGGCGGCTCCGCCGGTTCTGACGCACCCATCTCCAACTCCTCCACTATAACAACATATTGTTAGCAAAATCACTTCTTTCTTTATTTTAGGTCGGCAATCAATTTTCACATGAAGACTATTTGAACAATATCAACTTAATATCTTGTGTTTAAGTACACAAACGACTCTGATTTTAGTATAACATGAAAGTGACTGTCTTGCTTAAAATTATATTTTATATATTTCGGGGTTTGACAATAGAATATGAAGTGCTATGAAGTGTGTGAACAGTCAAAGTAGACAGTTGGGTTGGGTTGGGTAATAACAACGAGTACGTCGGAAACAAAAAATGATTTTGGTTTTTGTTTATAATCGAAACCAATCGGTAAAAATACAATAAAATTGTGAAGTGGAATCTGTACAATTGTTAACATTAACAAGATGTCTTTAAAACTCCACTAAGCGCCAACAATCAACAGTATCAACATAACAAAATTTGTATTGTTTATCCACGATTGCGCTTGTGGGCTTAATGATTTCAGTAGATAAATATTCTGTAATCAATAGTATCGTATCGTATGCATTAAGTATATCGATACAATTGATATAGCGATGTGATGACCAGTCAAAACAGCGATTTTTTTCATCATTATTGATTGTCTGTCCGTTATGCATGTAAAAATGTTGTGACACGACATCTTATTGTAACAGCGTGTTATTTGTGTTCAAGTTTCCTTTATAACCATTCAAGTTCTATCTGTGAGGACCTGTAATTGGCTCCATTAGCAACTAATATTGTTACTTATTATGTCACCTGTAGCTGTTGGTCTTCCTAACAATAAATAAATAAATAAATAAATAAATAAAAACTACTGAACGAATTATGAAGAAATTTCACACCGTGATAGCTTAGAAGCCGATGTTAACATTAAAGCTACTTTTTATCTCTGAAACACTTAGGGTTCCTACGTAAAATTTGGAACACTAATAAAACCAGTGTGCATTTAAGCAGAGGAGAGTAGCAACAAGAATTTAATATTTTGTACATATTTTACAATGGAAAAATTCAGCGAGGGTTCGAACTAGTGACCTCTCGATTGCCGAATCTTTTGAAGATGCATGTGTGTACCTTAGTGTATTTGGTTTGTGTGGGCAGTACGCATGATATAAAAAAGATAATAAAAACCGGATGAAATATATTGCTACATACTTTAATTATGTACATATACAATCACACATACGTACGTAGTATAATACAATTAATATCGGTATATTGAACTAATGAGGTAATTAAATTAACATAATAAATAAAACGACGCCATTACGCCCGAGAGCGTTCGAATGTTAAAACTTTGCGTGTATGTTATTGTTTACGGCCAAGCGTGAAGAAAAATATAAAATTTTACGAACACTTACGTGATAAGGTATCTGCGGATAGCGAGGACATGAGCGGTGGGGATGTCAAAGATCTCGCGTCCGCTGATGGCAACACGTATTTTTGTCTCTTGGAGGGCTTCGGCTTGAGGCCAGCCTTCCGCGCCGTCTTCAATAATGTCTTCTTCGCGAACCCTCTGTGAACATAACAAATACAATTTGAGATTAATTTTATGAAAAGTTGTGCATTTTCAATGCAATCTTTCTCCTGGCTATATCTCGTTTCCTAATCAATTACGATTGGCGGAATTGGCTACCTAAGTTTAAAGATTGGGCAAAGATACTTATTTTGACATGAAGAGACTGTCGTCAGACCTCCAGAAGCCAGCGGGGAAAACCAGACCTTTCTTCTTTCTTAGCTTAGGTCACACATTTTGCAAAATATAATTTCTTGGACGTGTGGATTTTCTTACCCTGATTTCCCTAACCGCTGAGTAATTGATATATGTATATTTTATTATACTACGTCGGGAGGCATACAAGCATATGACCCACCTGATGTAAAGCGGGTACAGTAGCCTATTACGCTTGCGATATATTAATTATCACTCGCGCGATGCCTCCTCTGCTGCTTACACAGTAACTCCTTGGGAGCTTACTGGTGACCTCACTCACACGCAGGAACACAACAAGCCTCTTGGGAGGGAGTTCTTTTTTGGCTGCGGTTTTCTGTGAGGTGGAGGTACTTCCCCAGACGGGCTGCTTTGATGCACCCTACCTCTCTTAAAAAGAGGTCTCTTGATAATTCCCAATATGTACACAAGTCAGAAAACGCGAATTTAGTGGCAATTTAGTGACATGTCCTCATCATGACTCAAACCAGGACCAGTGGGTTAATAGGCTGCTTCGTTACCCACTAGGCTAATAAGCACTATTATATATAATTACTTTTCAGCAGTAGTCCAACTACTGTTGACCGACTCCCATGCACGTTTTATCATATATTTAAAAAATGCTCATTCCGGACCAGCATTGCTAAGGTTAAACGTACTTGAGTGTATGGTGTTTCGCTTGGTGGTGCTGTGGGGGCGGCTTGTGTCTCGGTGCCAGAGCGAAGTGCTCCCTGGGGTCGGCCGGGTGTCTCAGCCGCGCTAGCTGTTTGCGAAACGCCTCTGTCTGTTCACTGCTCACTTCTTCGTCTAGAGCCACCTAGAAACAATGATGCAATTGAAATCTTGGTGAAAAGGATGAGGTATTAATTGTAACTAAGATTGTTGATTAGACCTACCACGGCAAAACGGGATAAGCAATGTATGTATACGACCTGCCTTAGAAATTGTAAGCGTTTTTTTATATTTATGTTTATACTAATTTAGTTTTCAGAAAAAAATGTGTAATGTTTAAATCTTGGCAATTTCAACATAAGCAGCCTTCGAGGAAAACCAATGACAAATTGTATTAAGGGTATAATCTATATTCTACCACAATTGATCGTAAATAGATTTATAACGTGTACGTAAAGCGGGCCGTAGGCTTCTAAACGCTAAAGGGTATAAAGACCATTTTTAATTATTTTTTACAGTTATATCATATATCACACAGTCACAGGCAAAATGGCATTAAATAAAAGGCTAAAATGTCTTTATTTTTCGCTTCAAACTTTGCTTATTGTGAAAATCAAACACAGATTATCCTCAAAAATCATCGAGTGGCAATGGTGTAAAACGTAACTTTATAAATGCAGGACCCAAGATATATTTTTATAAACATACATTCTACTCTTTGGCTGGGTATACACGCCTGAGTATTTTAACATTATTAATCCTAACTTGTCTTTTAATTGTAAAAACAAATTACAAAATATTTGCCTAAAAAAGGAATGGTACAACTAAAATGATACCTTGATGAGTTGGAATGTGGCGGACCTCAGTTGCAAGCCTTCCTGCAACGTTTGCTCGAGGTGTGGCAAGTGATGGGTTCGCACCGGCTTCTCCCGCGTCAGCGAGCACAGCGGGAACGAACGGACCACAGTCTGTTCGCAGGCTGTCCACACAACAAATCATTTGAAATACAATTTTTCAATAGATTATTTACGTGTCAACCAGAATGCACAAAACAAATTGACTATATGAGAAATGCATATTTTCAAATCTCTTGTTCATAATCCAAGTAGAGCAAAGAAAATGATATTTCGGATGGAGAACATTTCTTCTTTGGAGTACTCCTAACCTCTCATTAGATTTGTACGCGTACTATACTGAAGATGCTGATGATTGAATATAAAAATTATAATTCTTTCATTGTGTAAGAAATTAAGATCGCTATATTACATATATGCTAATTGATAATCGATAGATGATCGAAGAATGCACGAATTGTACAAATTATTTCTAAACTAATTGATGTCAAGGCGCTAATAGGATGTTATGTCCGGTTACACTGTACAAGTCTAGTCTATTTCTGTATCTCCTTTATCTTATCTATCACTTATATCTCATCTATTTTATCTGTTAAATCTTATTTACAGGTTCTATTTCCATGTACATGTTATAAAAACACGTTGATTTTTCATTTTCCTCGAAATAGTGAAGCGGGTAATGACTCACCGAAGGGATCAGCGGGCGTGCCCTTGAATACGAGGCGGTAGTTTGTGAGGAAGAGCGCGCCATCCGCCGGCAGCAGCGAGGCGGCGCGTCCGTCCGCCACGAGTACGCCTCGAAGAGGCACGCCGCACACCGCCTCGCCCGATACTAACGCCGGCGATACGATGCGAGGCTAATCGGAATATACAGTTCTGTTACCGCTGTTATATCTTAAATTGACCCGTGAAATGATCAAAACAGAATCTAGAGTTTAAGAAATAAAAATAAAAGTGTGCCGTCGCAAAGCGCCTGGCAGATGTGAAACATCGAAATTATTAGGATTACCTATACAAAATAATTTCATAAACTATCCTTTTATGCATATTAATGCATTAAAGGATAGTTTATGAAAGGAAATAAATACGGCATAATAAAATTCTGATTCATTAAAAAAAGTTGATAGTTTGTTTATTAAACATTTATATTAAATTAATACAAAAATTTAAAATTCATTTACATGGGACAACTTAATTCTTTTTATCAGGCATGATTGATCGATGCGTCTACACATCATAATAGATGTATGAAACATCATCATATAGCTTGGCGACGCGTCACCCCGCTATCAGTCAGTCTGACCCGCTGCATTAGATCTTTCACATCAAAAATTATTATCTATTGAAATAACTATTACCAATTTTATACCTCATAATTTACGAATTTTATAATTTGTTGCACATACAATACAATCAACATAAAAAGAAAACATACACAATGAAAAAGCGACTAAATATTTCATGATACATAGTTGCTTTTTCATCACATCTCACGTAATTGTCAAACATACTTTTTGTACGGGCGGCAATCTCCGACTTTCCCTTGCAACTGCGTCTAAAGTCTCGAGGTGCATATGAACTACTCCCGGGATCATCTGATGCAGGCACCGTACATGCTCCGCCGTCACGCCACCTTCCGTGCACACCTGCAATAATTACATTTTTATTAATATTTGGTGACAATATTACTAAGATAATTGGGCAGTAACGACATTCGTGGTTTCTAATCAATTGGATAATTATATACTAATATTATACAAGTAAAATGCAGTAAAAATATGTTTGTTATTCTTTCGCACTAAAAGATTCAGGAGATTTGGATGAGATGTTTTGATCAGATGTTTTGTTTATAATGAATACCTTGATAATGCCGTAAAAGCGAAACCGGTCGGTAAAAATAAGTAGGTAATAAATCTTTCAGTACAAGTGTTAACATTAACAAGATTTCTTCAAAATTCCATCAAGCGCCAACAATCAACAGCATCAACATAAGTAACATAAGGTTTGGATGAGGATTAGCATATTAATATTAGCATAAGATTTGAGTTTGTTCTGAATTATCTGAGGCTACATTTTATTCCAAAATTATATAGGATGTGAATCTTGAAAATCTGATTTTCACGTGAACGGAATTACGAACCCTTATTAATATAATATAAAATGCCTGTACAGAATAAATTAATGCCCAAATGTCGCATATAATCACTGTTATAACAAACAAACAATCATTATTATAACAATGTCATCAGTTGAGTAGATTTGTTTTATACAACGTCGGAAGGCATACAAGCATACGACCCACCTGATGTAAAGCGGTTACCGTAGACTATGAACGTTTGTAATACATTAAGTATCATCGCTTTTATTATTTTGATTATAAATATTATAAACAATATAAAGAGTAAAAGTGGCTCCCTATCATCATTAGAGTCAAAGCCAATCTCGCTTGCACGTGGTATAACCTGTTAATTAACAAAACTAAAATGTCTATAGTCAATTGAAAACATAACAGCAAGAAACTAACTACTATCTGGAGTTTCTCAAGGCAGTGTTCTCAGGCCCCACTATTATAATTTTTATACTACATCGGGAGGCATGCAAACATAAGGTCAACCACCTTGTTGGCACCGTGTGGCTTGTAAGGGCACTATCCAACTTCAGTGATGGTTTGGTGTGGTATTAGCTATGAAGGAGTAACTGAGCCATACTTTTGTGAAAAAGGTATCAAAACATCGGCACAAGTGTATCAAGATACCATTCTTGAGAAGGTAGTGAAGCCCCTTAACAACACCATGTTAAATAACCAAGAATGGTTCAGCAAGACTCGCCGGGTGATAAAGCTCGGTCTACGCAGTCTTGGTTGAAAACGAACGTTTCGGACTTCATCAGAGCTGAAGACTGGCCGTCGTCTAGTCCCGATCTTAATCCGCTGGATTATAATTTATGGTCAGTTTTAGAGACCGTACGGCTTGCTCTAAACGCCATGATAATTTGGAGTCCCTAAAACAATCCGTACGATTGGCAGTGAAGAATTTTCCCATGGAATCCCAAAGAATTTGCTCACCTTAGTGGTATAAAATAAATAAAAAAAGTATCGCTCGCGATGCCTTCCTCGCTATTTAACACAGCAACTCTCCGGAGCTTACCGACCCTCATTCACTCGCAAGAACAAACAACCCTCAAGGGAGTTGATATTTGGCAGCGGTTTTTTATGAGGTTAAGGTACTTCCTCAGTCGTGTTGCTTATACGCTCTACTACTCTTAATTCTGTTATTTAGATAATTTCATGCCTCTTTCCCTTACCTTATCAACAAATCGGGAGACCATTTTGATTACGTTATTCCCAGCTTCACCAGGGTCTGCTTCCTCGAAGCCCGATTCAGCATCAGCACTATCCGATTCTGCCACGCTGTAAATAAGTACAAAAAAGTAAAAATATAACATTCGAAATTCAAATAGTTCCGATTAGCTAGAAGTGCAAAACTTTTAGTGTGCCCCATGTATAAGTAAACCATACAAAGTGCATACGTGGAAGAATGAATGGTTGAGCACTAACCTGTTTGTTATACTATTGCTCGCTCGGTCCATTTCGTCCCCCCGCGCCTCGGCCCGCCGCCCCGCCCCCTCCAGCGGCAGTAATAAATACACCATTCTATTGGCGTAGTGTATGGCCTGGCTGTACAGGGTTGACTCCTCGCTCGCTATGATTTCTCTCTGCTTTTCTGTAAATAAATACAATATCGGTTACAGGACAAGTCCCATGTAGGCAGTAGACTGTTATAATTTTATGTTTACTTGTTAAGATTTCGTTAATATGAGCTTTGTTCTAATAATTTTACCAGAGGGAGACTTTGTACAAAAGTCGTCTGCATGCGTCTACCGCCAAGCAGCTATATTTATATAGCTGTGTTCCGGTTTGAAGGGTGAGATAAGGCAGAGAAATTGCTGGATATTGTGTCGAAACAGCCTTAGGTCACAAGATTGGAAGCGCGCGAGTAATATCCCCGTGGTGATGCAAGCGACAATAGGTTGCGGCGACCGCTTACCATCTAATGCGGGCCGCATGCTTGTTTGCCAATCTAGTTGTATTAAAACATAAGTATGATCAAAGTATTTGACAGATATATCTTTTGTCAATATCCGAGAGGTTACTTATTAGAAAGTGTGGAATTTGTTTGTGCTATGTTATTCAGAAGACGTATTCTGCTTGTTTCAATATATTTGTTTTTCTTTCTTTGTATTTAACACAGGAAGTTTTAGTTTTAACTTCACCAGTTACTGAAGGTACTTTACTTTGAAATATTTCTTGGTTAGAGTTGCGTACACAGCCCCATAGAACATGGAGAAACTTGCGATCGATGACATGTGTAATAAATAATTATTATTTTCGGTCATCCACATATTATTATTCAATTTGTTACGTTAGGGTGTACGAGTACGGTGGAACTTACTTACTTAGCTACAACCCCAGTCGTATTGTACCTTTCGAAGTGTATAAAGGTAATGCAATACAATATCTTTATTACACAAATTTTACATGGATACATAATAATCACATAACTTCACTAAACTCGAACGACTCCTTAGGAGTTTACTCTCCTTTTGCCTTTTTTTTGGTTGCTTTGATGCACCCTACCTCTCTTAAAAACACCCAGAACAAGACGAACACACATGTTCACGCACACAAATGTTCGCCCTGTGTGGGAATCGATGAACCTACGAGCGTTGGTGTCAAAGTTGCGTTACTGCTGCGCCACCGAGCTCGTCGTCGAATGTTTAATAACAATTTATTAAATCGCTTGCCACCAACATTTTCTTGCGTCACCCATGTCTCGTCTTAACAAGACACTTTTACCTGGACCAAATTGTAAAGAATCGAGTTTTAAATACAAAAGTGATCATGTAAGTAAGTTGATTTTTTCACGTTATTATTATATTTCTTTCCACTCACGGGTATTAATCCCGGTCATTTGATTGGTGTGCGCGGGGTTGGATAAGGATCCAACGCGTAGGGGCCCCTTCGAAAACACTGTATATAATGTTGCACACCCGCCGTGACCCTCTCCAAGGGATATTAATGGGACAATATACCAATGAACAGGTCAGGGCAGGTATTGGGACTATTGGAAATATGTCGGAAAAAAGTGGGCTATTAAAATGAGATTTGGAGGTATTATTAGAACCGGGCTATTGCAGAAGAGGGACGGATGTTATTATTAATCGTCTACGTTTGTTTGCAATCAGTATTCGTCCATAAAGTCCAGTCCAGGAGCAGTGGCAGCTTAGTGGATAAACAACAGATCTATTATCCGACGTGACGATGTACCACTTAATTCATGTTTTCAGAGGTATATCCACATTTGTAATGATCACTTGCTCGGCGGTGAAGGAAAACATCGTGAGGAGACCCGCACGTCCATGAAATCATACTTCGAAAGACGTGTGACCTGACCAAAGAAAGATCTTATTATCCATCAGGGTCGTGAAGATCTGACGGCGGACACTACACATCAAAATCAGTATCTTCGTCAAATATTTAGTCTTAGATAGCGGATCCCGCCAATCCTAATGAATTAGAAAACGGGTTATCCCGTTTCCTAGGATTGGCGGTTAGGGAGAAGAAGTATTTGTCCACAAATGAGGAGTGCACTGTTTAATCATATCTTTCTGCTTCTACGTGTTCTGTTTGAGTTGGTGTGTACCTGCGGGTAAGCTCGGCCATAACCTCATCTGCTCGGCTGCAATTTCCAAAGCGCTCGGCTCTTGTGCTTTCAACAGAGATATATATTCTTCGTCATCCCTGAAATTGAGGAATGCAACTTTATTTATAATGGTTAGGTGATATTTAGAATTAAAACACACTGTTAGTGGGTTGTGTTGATCCATTTGACAGACTTCCGATCGTGGGGACTGGAATTTGTCTGTACGGAGGGATGTCGCGTCTCTTGTGAGTTTTATACATGTATATGGTTCGACTGATGTAAAGTGGTTACCGTCGCCTATGAATGCTTGCAATGAACGCAAAACCTATAGGATGTTTAAACGACGCGTAAACTACCTGTAGTTTTTTGTTGGAGCTTTTTGATCCCCACTCACTCGCAGGAACAAAACAAACCTCCAGGTAGTTGTTATTTGGCTGCGGATTTCTGTGAACTCCACGCTTTGATAATTGGTATTCCACCGCATACGGTGAAGTTATGAAATCACACCCCCCACCCCCTGTTTTCCTTATAAGGCAACGGATCGCTTGAATAATGTTACGATGTTACTGATGTCCTTGAGTAACAATGATCATTTATCATAACATGCATGCTCGTTTGCCCCTCTCTATCTATGTATCTATAACTTCACGCCAAATCCCTTGCGGCGTAGGCAGAGAGAAAGCCTAATATAGCCCCTCTCGTTATATAAAAACGAATGGTACAATAACGAGAAAGTTAGTTAGTTTATTAGTAGTTCCTTTCAAGTACTAATTTTTTCGAAAAATAGCT
Organism: Pyralis farinalis; assembly: GCA_947507595.1. Lineage (NCBI taxonomy): Eukaryota > Metazoa > Arthropoda > Insecta > Lepidoptera > Pyralidae > Pyralis > Pyralis farinalis. The sequence continues at coordinate 6,660,805 of OX382258.1, read as the reverse complement.
CAGTATCAATGTGAAGTGGTACATCAGCATCTTTAGATCCATGCGTCATACCGCGACACCCCATTGCGAGTAGAAATATTTACCGCTAAGGCAACCCAACTGGAATAATTTTTACCAAAGGGAGACTTTGTACAAAAGTCATGGGTACCTCTCTCTTACCTATTTCTATATTTATATAGCTGTATTCGGGTTTGAAGAGTGAGCTATGGCAGAGAAATGACTGGGTACTGTGATGAAACATCCTTAGGCCACAAGATTGGCAGCGCGCGAGCAACATCCCCGTGGTGTTGCGAGCGTCAATAGGCTGCGGTGACCGCTTACCATCTAATGCGGGTCGCAATGCTTGTTTGCCAATCTAGTATTATATATATAAAAAATCAACTTAAAGATGCGCGCAAAATAAATATATTTCTCTATTCTAGAGGTGGTTGTGTTCACATGAACTAGTGAAGTCACGAATGAGGTGCTGCGTGGACAGTTTCGAGTTAATTTGTAAGTAGGAATTGACACATTGACTGAGAAACCGTTAAGGAGTGGATACTGTATGGACTCCTGTTATGTATAACTATGGCCATTACACCAAGATACCTCGGACTAGGCACTCTCTGATGATGTGTGGGACTGGGTAGGTACAAGGCCTTGATATCTCTTTGGACGTCCTGGTAGAAGGCCGCCTCCCAGAATTGTTGGCTGGTCCATACTTGATGCTCCTGGAAATATAGGAAAATTTACGTGATTCATAATGGACGGTATTATGCAAAGAAGATGATGTATGACTTTTTTAATCGTATTATATTCTCCACAAATTACTTTAAAATTAAAATGTCTAAGTTTGTCTTCTATGCACTTCTAAACCCAATTATCAGGTTATCCAATTACGCTCAAAATATTTGGTTATTTGTATCTCTTTACAAAATAGGTTTAGTGAAAGTTGAAAAAAGAAAACACGGGCTGGATGCACATGTGCTGACGTGCCTTTTGTGTTCTAGTGGAGTACGGTACGTAAATCTTTATGGAAGACCGCTACTAAATCAATGTGCTTCCGGTGTCCAAAAAGATCGAAAATCCTTCGAATAGAAGGCATTACAGTGACAGTTCGAACAACGCTCACGAAAATGGCGCTGGGCTGACTTTTGTATATTTTCTTCCATTCTGACATTCCGTAATTGTAAAATATCAGTCATTTTACTATATCAATCCCTAGAGTATGTCACCGTACCTGAATACACATGTACGCGTACTGTATGACTCCGGTGCACAGCTTACGGCAGTAGGCAGTGGCCAGTGGCAGCATGGCAGCCGCTATTGAATGCTCGTCTAATGGCGACGAGGATTGTAGCGCGCAGTTCATTAATCTGAAAACAAAAGTGACCTTAGACCATTGTTCTACTAAATCTAGCTATTCATATTTTCTCTATATAAGTACATTAGGTGGCTAATAAACTCACAGCCCCTTATGCAAAAGGGCTGCCAGCGTTACCACCAACGCTGAAAACGCAGGTACTCCTGGAAAGCATTAAAATGCTCCAGAAACATTAAAATAACTTAAGAAGTGCATCTTGCCTCTCGTAAGAGTTCGTTCTTTACCGCCCTTAATGCCCATGTTGTCACGTTTCACTACTACATTTTACATATTACGTTGTATAATTTGCAAAACACATTTTCTGACTGCTTCTTTCTAACATAACACTCTGCTCCACTCGTCGATCGTATACAGTGCATGTCAGATAAGTTGACACATCAACAACGCGGATGTCACAGCAAACATCTCTGCTACAAGTAGAGATACGATCAAACGATCCTATGTCATGACACAGTGGATATTTAATCGATCCACCGGCGCACTGGTCCATTGTTACGTATAACAATGTGTACTGCAAACATGTTCCAGTTAAGTATACTGCTGATTTGTGTTGGTCTCGTATGGAGTGCGGAGGACAAGAATATTGTAAGACTTTTTAATTTACTCATGCTATAATGAAGATATAGGCGCGAGGAAATAATATAAGCTGAGGTTAATACATAGGCTGGGTGGAGCGGCGCTAGTGGACCCGTAGCCCCTTAATACGAACTTCTATATCTTCCGCATCTTTCTTTCACACCGTAATGAAATAAGTAAGGCCATAAGAAGCAGACCTTTTTTTTTTTTTTGTGACGCGGGGAAAAATGCGTTACGCACACCACCGGTGCCTGGGTGGCCTCCGGTGGTAGTGTGGGACTCCCCGTCGGCTGTCCGACGGTATACCCACTAAACAACCCCGCGAAATGCCATCGGCCGCGTTGGTGTGGTGCCCCGGATCTGTCAGCAACAGGGCACATAAGAAGCAGACCTAGTTAATACACAACGCGACAATAATATCCGGTGGAAAGATTAAAAAAGTACCTTTTCTAATATGTTTTTTGGTTTATAAATGTTAACACTTTTTGTTTTCGCGCGATGAAAAGTGTTTCTTATATGAATTTGGTTCTCTGAAATCTTGATTCGATTTTATTTTTCTTTTAATATATGATATGAATGAATATTATATCACAATTTCATTAAATTTTGGATATTTCTCAGGCACTTGTGCCCGGACGGAAAATATACGCGTGTCTGTTTGTTTTACAGAATATCACAGATATTTATTTATGGCAGTGTTGGATGAACGTAAAATCTGGTACAGTTAAGTAACTTCCAATTCCAATATTACATTCTCTAAAATGTGTGACAAAAAATAAAGTTTGACAAAAGAAAATTTAATAGGTTATGTTGGTTTAACCATACCAAATGAAATAATTTAATTAGCACTTTGTTAACATTTAATATACACCTCAAGTTTGCTATTCGAAACATCTGGAATAATTTAAAATGATGTTACTTTCTGCACATGAATTTATATCTATTGTACAGGTTTTAGTCACGAGAAAATGAAAAGAAATGACAAATATTTATATTTCAATTAATATTCTTACTTTTTTTAGTTACTTACAGTTCTCCAATGAGGACAGCGCAAAGCAGACGTATTGCGATTTTTTTTATTGTATGGAGCCTCTTATTGTAACGTTCATAAACAAATATTTGCATCAGCGTGTCACCGGTCAGTTATAACGATATGGTATCGTGTCGTGTGCCCCGCCGCCCTCACAACTCGCAATAGTGAATCATAGTCGATATAGTTTGAATAAATACGAGTGCAATACGCTCGCCTACCATTTATACTTTGAAATTTATTTGAATCTATTCAATTTAAAAATTGATAGAGTAATTGGCACATTTAAAATTTAAACTTGAGTATTTTTTTCTTACAACTTGATATTCCAAAAGTGTCTATGCGACGTGCATTAAAATAGCAAAAGTACATGCACAATATTTCGATTAATTTAATAGTGGCTTGTTTGTGTAAAATCGCGTATTTCAGAAAAAAAACACCTATACGCAAAATAAATATATACAACAACAACAAAACCTTATTTAAATATAAAAAATGATCCAAATCCTTGGAGCCATTTCCAAAATACAAGAAATATATCACTATACTACATATTATGACACAAACTCCCACGCCGCGTCTGTCTGTTCGCGATAAAAGCAAAAACTACTGACCGGATTTTCATGAGGTTTTCACCAATGTACAGAGTGATTGTTGAAGGTTTAGTAGTGTATAATTTGTAAAGATTTTGTGTAAATCGGTTGAACGCAAATAGGCAAAATACTGCTATTGATTGATTTTTAGGGTTCTTTCTAAAGGCATACTCAAAAGTAATGATACACTTTTTTTTTATACAACTCGATTGGCAACCAAGCATGCAGCCCGCATTAGATGGTAAGCAGTCACCGCAGCCTATTGACGCTCGCAACACCACGGGGATGTTGCTCGCGCGCTGCCAATCTTGTGACCTAAGGATGTTTCGTCACAGTACCCAGTAATTTCTCTGCCTTATCTCACCTTTCAAACCGGAACACAGCTATATAAACATAGCTTGGCGGTAGAAATAGGGGATACAGAGGTACCCACGCAGACGACTTTTGTGCAAAGTCTCCCTCTGGTAAAATTAAAAAAAAAAACCTTGAACTATATAAGCATAGCATCTGATATAAAGTCGTTACAGGAAACCGTGAATGATTGTTTGTCGTTAGACACAGTTACTTGTTAGTCGGATTGCTCCTGACCATGGTTCGTACCTTTCGTAAATTTCAAGGCAGACATAGTTGTAACGTTAAGACTGCAAAGAACTGATTGTATATTGCCTTCGTGGCTGCCCTGTAGCTGCCCACGAAGGAAAGAAAGTATGGAGAACCGATCAAACGATTTTGCATAGTAACTTAGCTTACCGCTACGGGTCGGGGGGTAAAGTAAAGCTAGCGCTCAGCTCTTCTTGGCTAGTTCACGGATCAACATTGCGTCACCTATAGTTTTATTGGTTAAAATATTCTCTCATAGGGTCGAAACGGTGAGATATTTAGGCGCTAAATCACTGCGTTTTGGTGAGTGACGGGTGCCTTTATGCGCCGTCAAGTGGTTTATTGGTATGTGATGCTGCCACTGTTAACTCGGTCTACACAGAAGCAGCATTGTAAATGTGCGGTGGCTTGTCCTACTATTCCTATCTGCTCCTCACGGTTGTCAAGTAATCGATTGTTTCTCTCTACCAGGTGGACGGCAGATGGCGAGTGCTGAATATCGCAAAATGCCAGGACAGTCACGATTACCCGATACAATTCGACATCACGCGACGTAAATGTGATCGCACCACCGACTGTTTCTCAGGAAGTATATACGCCGGGCATGCCATAGACGACACATTTGGTGTAAGTATCTACTCCTTTGCACAGTTGATTTTTTTCCCCAGGTGAATGACGATGTTTTTGGCCATCTATGCTATGGTTGGCTGGAAGAGATCTCTTGTAGAGATGATGCATCGCATGTGTCTAAACGGCTGCCTCGTTTTGATGTAAAAATTTATGTCAAACAGGCGTTGCGTGCTGGCGGCTCGCTGTTCGTTATCTAGACATAAATTATCTACAGAGACTAACATCCACTAATATAGAATTACCCATCAGTTTCATTGGTAATTGAATTGTTAGCTTTAGGTACACGATATAGTGTTATTACATACATACATATCATAACGCCTGTCTCCCATTGGGGTAGGCAGAGACTATAGAACGCCAGGTGCACCGATCCAAACATACCGCTCTCGCTTCTTCCACACTCATCAACCTCTTCATGCATGCTCATGTTATTCAATGAAACACATATATACTGACTGAATGATAAAAGATGATTGAACGTATAGTGAAGGGCTTATGATTGCATTTGATAAAAATGAGTATACTGGTATTGAGAGAGGAAACCACAATGAAGGTTAGGGTTATGATTGACGATGTTGTATTGGAGTATGAGGTTGAGAATACATATCATGGATGCGCTTTCAGTAACGATGGAAGGTACGACACGGATGTGGAGAGAAGAGTGAATGCACCGACTAGTCCTAGGCAATGAAAATTAAAGCCAGAAGGCACAACTTGCTGTTCACAAGTCACAACGCTTGCTGGCAAATGATGTAAGGAAGTGAGCTGCAATTTGATCTAACCTTTGACGGGCTCGGTGGCTCAGTCGTGAATGACGCGACTTTGACACCAACGCTCGTGGGTTCGATTCCCACACAAGGCAAACATTTGTGTGCATGAACATGTCCGTTTGCCTTGGTCTGGATGTTTTAAGAGAGGTAGGGCGCATCAAAGCGGCCCGTCTGGGGAAGTACCTCTACCTCACAGAAAACTGCAGCCAAATAACAATTCCCTAGAGGGTTGTTGTGTTCCTGCGCGTGAGTGAGGTCGCCAGTAAGCTCCTAAGGAGTAGCTGTGTTAGCAGCAGAGGTGGCGACGCCACCTAACTAACACAGGCTCCGGTAACCACTTTACATCAGGCAGGCCGTATGTTGTAAAAAAAAAGATTTATTTTGTTTTTTTTTTCGTTTCTAACACCCACAGATTCACTGTGATACATGCAAGTCAGTGGAGGGCGGCTGCAAACCATACCAAGAGCTGCGTGATCCTAATTTTATTCAATTCTGCAAGAAATACGCCGACAGCAACGTCAAGAAGGCATTGGAGATGATGAGAGTCAATCCACCAGACTTTCCACTGGTTGAGGTTTGTATGAACATCGCCGCGTTTCTTATAGGTATATGCAGCGTGTTCACATTCAACTTCTATTAGAGTTTGAATGTGGAAGGGTTGAATTTGCACGTTGTTACAAGAGTCTACATTCGACCCCATATTATGGATATTTGTAGAGCTCCGTGTGGGGATAAATCTCGTTCATTACCTTTAGAGGTGAAGTCAACGACACCTTCACGTGGTGCACCCTGCCAAGCAACCGACACTCTGGCAAAAGGCATGCATTAATAAAAGATTGACGAGCACTATGGAGCTGTGGTTAGTAACGATAATTTGGCACCAACGCTCGTGGGTTCGATTCCCACACAGGATAAACATTTGTATGCATGGGTATTTCTGTTTGGCTTGCTTTGGGTGTTTTTAGGAGAGGTAGAGCGCTTCAAAGCATCACGTCTGGAAAAATTCCCTACACCTCACAGAAAACTGAAGCCAAATAACAACTCCCTGGAGGGCTGTTGTGTTCCTATGAGTGAGTGTTTTTTTTTTATACTACGTCCGGAGGCATACAAGAATACGACCCACCTGATGTAAAGCAGGTACCGTAGCCAATTAACGCTTGTAATATATTAAGTATCACTCGCTCGATGCCTCCTCTGCTGCTTACACAGCAATTCCTTGGGAGCTTACTGGTGACCTCACTCACGCAGGAACACAACAACCCTCTAGGGAGTTGTTATTTGCGGTTTTCTGTGAGGTGGAGGTACTTCCTTCACCTTTGACCTACCTCGCACCCTACCTCTCTTAAAGAGTGTGGTTACCAGTAAGCTCCTAAGGAGCTGCTGTGTTAGCAACAGAGGTGGTATCGTGCGAGTGATACTTGATGGGTTGCAAACGTTCATAGGCTAGGGTAAACGCTTTACATCAGGTGGGCCGTATGCTTCTATCCCTCCTAATGTTGTATAAATAAAGGCATACTAAAAATATTTTAATGACCGTTGTGACCGACTGAGGAGACATTTTTTTTGTTGTTTGTGTTTGATTAAAATTTATTTCGTGTAATAAGTGATACTTAAAATAACCTTTATTATAGTTTGGTTACATTTTGTCTCAAACTACCAAGTGAATACTGTACAGTAACATAAAACTTGATTGTGGTATGTATTTGTTAATTTTGACGAGCTCGGTGGAGCAGTGGTGAACGACGCTAATTTGACACCAACGCTCCTGGGTTCGATTCCCACACAAGACAAACATTTGTATGTATGAACATTTCTGTTTGTCTTGGTCTGAATGTTTTTAAGAGGTAGGGCGCATCAAAGCAGGGTAAGAAACCTCACAGAAAACCGCAGCCAAATAACAACTCCCTAGAGGGTTGTTGTGTTTCTGCGTATGAGTGAGGTCCCCAGTGAGCTCCTAAGGATTTGCTGTGTTAGCAGCAGAATTGGCATCGCGCGAGAGTGATAATGTATTTCGAGCGTTCATAGGCTACTGTAACCGCTTTACATCAGGTGGGCCGAATGCTTGTATGACACCTGACGTTGTATATAAAAAAAATGTATGTATAGTAAAGCTTTATACCTTTTGAATCCCCAGCCACTATGTAACTTCTATTATTAACTTCTTGGTTGTATTTAAATTTTAAAACAAATAATTCAAGCAATAATAATTAATTAATAATATTTTTTAAATTTTTATGTTTTAAATCGGTTTTATGCAGGGCACCCACACTTTTGAAGATTACGTGCTCCAATATTGTGATCTACCCAAGTCTGGTCCCGAGGGGAGCTACTCGGCTATATGCTATCTAACCAAGTCGAATGTGGACGTCGCCTGTCTGCAGGTGGACGTCATATTCACCGAGGAGTTAGACGAGTGCGAATAATGACTATGAAGGATGCTACTGAATTATGTAAATGCAAGAGTTTAAATTTGTTACAAAAAAATATCAATATAAGCTAATTGAATTAAAGCGATTCGTCTGTTCAGCATAATATTTTTACTGAGGAAAAATTCGATTTAGATTACTACATAATATATATTACCTCTAGAACAGTGATACCCCACCGCAATGGTCGCGTACTGTGCGGTTCCTGAGAAGCTTTCTACCGAGAACTATTAAGTTGTGGAATGAGCTCCCTGCCGAGGTTTTCCCAAGGGACTACAATATGGGGTTCTTCAAGTTAGGCGTGAAGAGGTTCTTACAGGATCGGCAACGCAAGAGTGACACCCCTGGTGTTGCAAATGTCCATAGGCTACGGTAACTGCTTGCCATCAGGCAGGCCGTAAGCTTGTTTGCCACCTTAGTGGTATAAAAAAACCCCCAGCGGATGATGAACCAGGCCTATTGAGCAACAGGTCCCCATTTCGAATCCTGGCATGTACATCATAGCTGTTACGCGCTGTTATGTTACTTTGACACCAACGCTCGTGGGTTCGATTCCCACACAATACAAACATTTTTGAGCATGAACATGTCTGTTTGTCTTGGTCTGGGTATTTTCTATGTATAATAAATATGTATTTACAAAAAAAAATGTATTTACGTATGTTTATCAGTTGTCTAGTAGCCATAACACAAGCTACGCTCACTTTGGGGCTAGATCGCGCTGTGTAATTTGTCCGACATCACTTGCTCGGCGGTGATGGAAAACATCGTGAGGGAAGCTTGTCCAAGAAATTACATTTCGATAGATGTGTGACCTAACCTAAGATAGCTCTGTTTTCCCTCCGGGTGGTGGCTTCATGGCAAATTCAGTATCTTCGCCGAATCTTTAGGCTTTTAGTGAATTCCGTAAATTCTAATGGATTAGGAAACGGTATAACGCTAGGGGGAAGAAGATACTAGAATTTACATAAGTTTTTTCTGTGTGACACAAAAATACTGTGAAAAACGTTTTCTTAGTGTGAAAAACGTGCGTTGAATTAGTACGGTGAAACAGCAAACGATAGACAAGGAAAACACTACCCTTTCATCTCGCAAGCATTAAAATAAATGTTGGTGTAAAAGATTAAACCATATTTCTAGGTATATAGTATATTACCTTAACAACGGAAACCTGAATTTCCCAATAGGTCGCGCGAGACTAATTTTAGAAATAAGTGCTAAAAACGTGCATACTACTAGACAAAAATATTTATGGCTATTTATATTGATCATTTGTACCTAAACCTAAAATTGCCATTAGAATGCGAGCACGATTCGAGTATCATCAAGTGGAAAAGCATTTTAATGCTTAAATTCAGCTTATCTAACTTTTTGTACATACATACCATCACGCCTGTCTCCCATTAGCGAAGGCAGAGACTACCCGTCAAGACCCGGGTTTACCGTTATTCCATATATATGTCGTAAGCGCGAGCCTTGATAAAGGTACTCGGTACCTGACAGATTACACGCTACACGGTGGACCGGTTCAAGTATATCTCTTTCGCTTCTATTACCATTTCTTACATACCATTCTATTCCATTATATTCTATTATTCATTAACCTCTACACGCTCGTCGATTAAGGGTGCTTTGGTTTTGCTCCTTTTTCAGCACATCACTAATTTCCTCGACATGTGTGCACCAGGTCAACATCTCCACTGACTCTTCCTCTATACACTTCTTTCGTAAATCTTTGTCGTTATTTCCATATGTCCAAACCATCTCAGCATACCCTTTTTAATTTTTGTCGCTACATCATCTTTCATTCCACATTGTTCTCTTATATCACTTCAGCGCTCGCATCTCTACTACATTCACTCTACTTTCATGTTGCTTCTGTCGTAACTATGTACCACTGCCCTACATCAATGTTGGCAATAATGCACCCTGAATGATAACAAAGCTAGCTTTGCACAATATGTTTTCATTTGTCAAGACAGAGTATTACACCATATAGTACTGTATCAATGTGCAGTTTCCTGCTTTTACTCTTCTTTTAATATCTCCCTCACATTTACATGGCAATGCACGAAAAAAAACACGGTTTAAGTTCATAAGCAGTATATAAGAGTAACCAGTTGTTGGTTACAAAACTGACCTGACGACCAAATCGAACTGGTGGTGGTGCAGCAGGTGCTTGTTGCTCGGCAGCCTGGCGGCCAGGTCTCGGACGAGCGCGGTGCGGGCGGGCGGCGCTCGCAGTGCGCGAAGAACAGCCGGAAACGACTTCCGAGCGTCAGCGTAGCGACTCTCAAATATTGCTGCTATACACGCACGGAGCACCTGTAAACAATAAGTATTGTTACACGGTTTCATTAGATCTGGACACGCGTGGTGGTAGAAGAGAAGACGGAAAAAGCACAGGAGTAGGAGAACGGAGAGCGCAATATAAGGAACTAAAACCACATACGGAGCACATACGGAGGGTAGTGAAGGCGTGGGCCTTATCGCGCTAGGAAGGGGAGAAGACCTAACGTGGCGATAGATTAAAACAATGTGTCCAGAAATGGAAGCGAACCTCAGAGCAGCAAGCACTGCATCTCCTGCGTTTCGGCTCAAATACTGCAAGGTCGATGGAGTCGTGGGACATGAATCTAATTATGTAATAAAATAACAAGTACGGAATTTCAACGTGATCTCTTCATATCATCATCAAATTTGGCAGTGTAGTCTTGTCGACAATAGAATCATATTTATTTATCTATTTAATATGACACCATCGCACTGGTCTGAAGATGGAAATCAGAGATATTCATGAGGACTTCACAACTATTAAAGAGAAAGTATATGTATTATATATTTTATTGTAGGTATACGTTGGCAAAGAAGATTTGCAACAAATTGCCGAGTTTCTTCATGTGTATTTCACTTGTATAATTACGAGTGAAATTCAGGTCCTTAGATTCTATCACATATATAAATACAGATAGATATAAAAGAGGTTTTAGACTTCGATTACGTAATTCTACAGATTCTATTACGAGTGGCTCGTTAGAGGCCTGTGTTCGCCAATGAACACATACGAGGCTTAAATGATTATGGTAAAGGTATATAAAAAGCTTGTTAAAAATAGTACCATAGGAATATACTCAGGTGGCGCCACCAAATTACGTATCAATCAACTAATTTTATTTCAGTTCTATATTCTACTGCCAGGTGCAAACGACGTAGTAACAATGGCGCTATCTCGGTTTAGACAACAAATAGGCATCTATTCAGCATAAGCCATGGGTTCGTCTGACACCGCGGCGCTGGTCTTTCGCAGATACCTGTTTCAAATACAGGGTGGACCAAAAGTCCGGTAACATTTGAATCGAGCGCTGCTTCGAATTGCGGGGGATAGGGCGGAGCGGGGCGTTACTAAACGCGAGAGCGGCTAGTTGGAATTCAGTGCCATGGCGTTGTTCAACGGTTACTGTATGGGCAGCTTTATCAGCCAGTGGAATTATTGGTCCGTATTTTTATGAAGATCAGAGAAGCCGTCCCGTTACACACAGCGATACATTACCATGCTACAGAACTTTTTTGCTTCAGCATTACAGGACTACTCTTGTTTTAATCAACGAACATGGTTTCAACAAGATGGGGCCACATGTCACACCTCCAATGACTCAATAGCAGCGGTTCGTGAAATTTTCGGGCAAAAAGTCATATCAAAAGTGGTGACATTAACTGGCCACCCCGCAGCCCGGATTTGTCACCAATGTACTTTTTCCTTTGGGGATACCTCAAAAGTAAAGTTTTTAATAACAACCCTCAGTCTATTGAAGAATTAAAAGAAAATATACGCGAGGAAATTCAGAACATTTCTCCAAACACTTGTCGGGCGGTGATGGAAAATTTTCGCTCTAGGTTACAGGAGTGCCAAACTAAACAAGGGACATATTTTGACAACGTTATTTTTAAAAAATAAAACCCTGATTTTTGTACTTTTAAAATAAATAAACATTTTTTCTCTCATATCTCTTTTTGTATTTTTTATAACCATTTGAAATGTTACCGTACTTATGGTCCACCCTGTATAACACTACTGTGCGCAAAACATACATTGGTACTTACATAAGTATAAACAAGACAAAATAGTAAGTGGTAACTTAAATTTATAGTTTTACATATATAATTCTATGCTCTATGGGAAGTAAAATTACTAAAAGGTAGACGAACTTAGGGTAAAATGAACGTGAAATATCTACACTGAAAACCGAAATGCAGATACAGAGGAAAAAAAAATAAAACAATCTTGATAACCAGGGGGAGTTACAATTTATGGTTTTTGTAGATCCAAAAGGTAAGCCTTAAAATGTCGCCGGAAAGATTGTGCGGCAGTTTCTTATGGGTGGGGGAATATTAGTTTGAATGGCTTCTGATTATCCTCGGAGGCGGATCTACGGTTTTCTATTGCCAATGAACTATTATGAGTTGTAGTGTAGGCGAGTGTAATGTAGTGAGTGTGTGTGATAAACCTCGAGTCTTCTCGCCGAGTTGGTGAGCAGCATGTGGTCGTGGTCGGGCGCTCCGTACGGCGGCGCCGCCGGCGGGACGATGCGCGCCGCCGGACTGCGCACCGTCAGCGGCCTGCGCACACGAACAACACGCATACAACAACAGTCTATTATACTCTTGGGTCTTATTATGATTTATAAACAACATTACACATAACAGTAAAATGTATATGTAGTGAAACACTCTGAATAAACAAAGATGCGTTCAGCAATAACAATTTATGGAGTATTCTTTTTTAAACAACATCAGGAGGCATGCAAGCATACGGCCCACCTGAAGTAAAGCGGTTAATACGGTAGCCTATAAACGCTATTAAGTATTACTAGCGCGATGCCACCTTTGATGGTAACACAGCAACTCCTAAGGAGCTTACTGGAGTCCTCACTCACACGCAGGAACATAACAACTGTCTAGGGAGTTATTTGACTGCGGTAGTCTGTGAGGTGGAGGATAGGCTGCTTTGATGCGCCCTACCTCTCTTAAGTTTCTTAATTCAAATATATATATACTCTATGTCGGACGCTTCAAAAGCTTCACTTCAAGTATTCAATATGTACGATAGTAGACTTTAAGTGTTATAGAATTGTATAAAATGACCAATCAGAACGACGTCTGTATTCGAAAGAGGAGAGGAATATCGAATGCGTCCACGTACTTGTTGGCGTGCCGAGCGGTGCCTTCCCGCACGAGGCTGGTGACGCGAGCCGCGTCCAGCGGCGGCAGCGGCGGCTGGTGGATACGCGCAGACGCTCCCTCTGGCGGCCGTAGGATGCGCTGCTGGAATGCCTGCAAAAAAAAGATTAGAAATCAGATCTCAGTTTTATACGATGCGGAACGAACTACCTTGCTGTAGACAAGCACGGTGGCGCAGTGGTGAAACGCGCTGTTATGCTACTTTGACACCAACGCTCAAAGTAGCCGGTCTGGGGAAGTACCTCCACCTCACAGAAAACCGCAACCAAATAACAAGTCCCTAGAAGGTTGTTGTGCTCCTGCGTGTGGGTGAGGTCCACAGTAAGCTCCTAAGGAGTTGCTGTGTTAGCAGCAGAGGTGGCATCACGCGAGTTATACTTAATGTATTGCGAGTGTTCTTAAGCTACGGTAACCGATTTACATTAGGAGGGCCGTCGCTTGTATGCCTCAAAATATTGTATTAAAGTGGTTCCTAAATTAATACCTCGCTGCCCTAACTCTCTTCAGCCACCACATGTAAGTAAGGTTACGAGCTCGGTGGCGCAGCTGTTAATAACGCAACTTTGACACCGACGCTCGTGAGTTCGATTCCCACATAGGACTAACATTTGTGTGCATGAACATGTCCGTTTAACTTCGTCTGGATGTTCTCTATGTATCATAAGTATGTATTTACAAAAAAAAAATGTATTTACGTATGTTTATCAGTTGTCTAGTACTCATAGCAAGCACAAGCTTTGTTTAGTTTGGGACTAAATGGCGCTGTGTAATTTATCCGCGAATATTTAGAAATATATTAAATAAAGTTTGACTGCTATAGTACTATAGCAAGACAATGGTGAGCCACTAAATATATCAAATATTTTGCATATATTACCTGAGGATTTGGGTTTTCGTTGAGATGCAACTGCATTGCTAGGTCTTGTATATGAACTAATTCTAGATCCGGGTTCAGAGATTCTAGTCTTTGCTGTTCTGGTAGGTTCCTGGAATAAAGAAGTAATATCTATTAATGAATATGTAGAGCGATGATAGCATAGTGAATAAAAAACTACCCTATTGACCAACTGGTCTCGCGTTCGAATCCCGACATGGACTACTAAATTGGCCTTTTCGGACTTATGTACATATTTGTAATAATCGCATGCTCTTCGATGAAGGAAAACATCGTGACGAAACCCTAACTAGCTAACCCAAGAAAGGTCTGGTTTTCATTGTGGGTTGTAAAAATTATATTTTGAAAGATGTATGACGTAACCTAAGTAAGATTTGATCCTCAGGTCAAAGTGTCGCTATGTAAAAATCAGTATCTACTCAAAATTAAGAAAAGGATTAACGCTAAGAAGAGATCTGAAATAAAGAATATTACAATACAAGTTCTACATAAAATCAGTATAATTACTAAGCTTCATCATAAGACTGTTTAATAGCTCCGTGTATATTACACTCGGGGAAAACGAGACGTGTAGCTTAGCTTAAGTACGTAACAGTCTCAAAGAAGCAACCAACCAAAAATAGCTATTAGCTCACCAATAGGGCATGCACTTGGTTCTAGATAATATGAAATATCCGTATATACCCGGTTCTCTCAAAGTAAGTGTACGACCGGTCCCGGGTAAACCTTTTTCCACCGGTTTTTTTTAAATAATTAAAAGCTGTATAACATGAAGCTGTATTGACAAACGTCGACTTTGACAGCGAGAACTGTACCAAGTAAGACTGATTTGTTGAATAACAAACTTTAATTACCAAAAATGTAAACAAATAAAATGCATTATTTTTATTCCAATATTATATTCCAACTCCTTGGGAGCTTACTGGTGACCTCATTCACACGCAGGAACAATAACCCTCTAGGTAGTTGTCATTTTCTATGAGGTGGAGGCACTTCCCCAGACGGGCTGCTTCGATGCTCCCTACCTCTCTTAAAATGATAAGCAGCAAGCAGTTACACGTACCCTATGGTCATTTGCTACACGAGAACCGAGACGAATGACGACTCGTCCCGCTTCCTCCGAGAGACCGACAGATGCCAAGTCAGTGACGTTTTTTTATCCCATTAAGGTGGCAAACAAGCGTACGGCCTGCCTTATGGTAAGCAGTTACCGTAGCCTATGGGCATTTGCAACACCATGGGTGTCACTCTTGCGTTGTCGACCTTGTAAGAACCTATTAACGCCTTTCTCGAAGAACCCCATACTGTAGTCCCTCGGGAAAACCTCGGCTCATTCCACAACTTAATAGTTCTCGTAGAAAACGTCTCGTGAACCGCACAGTACGCGACCATTGCGGTTTCAGTGTATGAGAATGAACTCCCAGCCGTCGGCATGCTGTGCGATTGTTAACTATTATCAAAAAAAAACAATCTCCGCTAGTCGAACTGGCGGAGTCAAACCCTTAAATAGCGTCCCTTATCCAAGCTTTGGGTTAAGTATATTGATACTCACTGTACAAGCTCGTCCCATATATCGGTAGGCCGCCAGGGCGGGCCTCGCTCTGCGACCACTCCGTTGAAGAACATGGAGTCCAGGAGTCGAACGGCGAACGGACACTGCGACAGGCCCCGGCCACCCAAGAACCCCATCTTATGGAATGTCAGCACGGGGGACGGATGGATGCGGATTATTGTCAGGCAATGTCTGAAATCATGGTTATACCAAATATATTTTGATTTTGTTTTTTTTTTCTATACAACGTCGGGAGGCATACAAGCATACGGCCCACCTTGATGTAAAGCAGTAGCCGTACCGTAACCGTAGCCTATTCACGCTTGTAATATATTAAGTAACACCCGCGCGATACCTACACGGCAACTCCTTAGGAGCCTACTGGTGACCTAACTCACACGCAGGAACACAACAACCTTCTAGGAAGTTGTTATTTGGCTGGAGTTTTCTGTGATGTGGAGGTGCTACGGCAGACGGGCTGATTTGATGCGCCCTACCTCTCTTAAAACATCCAGACCAAGACAAACAGACATGTTCATGCACACAAATGTTTGCCTTGTGTGGAAATCGAACCCACGAGCGTTGGTGTCAAAGTCGCGTCATTCACGACTGAGCCATCGAGCTCGTCCACGAATCTATTTATGAAGAAGTGGTGAGGATTGTAAGCGGTTCAACAAATCTCAGATACAAAGTCAGTCTCAATGCACATTATGTACCCGGTCATTATTATTTAAAAAGGGGCGTGGCTTTGTCGTGGACACGGTCTTCAGTTTTACGTCTTCGGGTATGGTAAAGAGGTTGAAAACGGAAGTAAGATATATCTCTAAGATATATACCTACCATGATCACATTGGTCGTGTTCTAACAGAAGGTGATGTTAGGAGTCC
Organism: Pyralis farinalis; assembly: GCA_947507595.1. Classification (NCBI taxonomy): domain Eukaryota; kingdom Metazoa; phylum Arthropoda; class Insecta; order Lepidoptera; family Pyralidae; genus Pyralis; species Pyralis farinalis. The sequence continues at coordinate 6,644,245 of OX382258.1, read as the reverse complement.
TAGGAACCGGCGAGCGTGCATGAAAAGAGCTATGAATGTAAAAGAAGCGAGTGAGGCATGTAAGGATCGAGTCACGTGGCGCTCGGTTCTCTCTGCCTACCCCGTAAGGGATTTGGCGTGAAGTTATAGATAGATAGATAGAAGATACATCTCAAAATGGCGGTAAATCCTCAGGAGCTTACTGGTAACTTTACTCACTCGCAGGAAATATATACTGAAATCCGAAAAGTACTATACCGCACAGTGTATCTATACAATAAATTCACCCCGCAACGCAAAAAGTTGCGGAGTAGGCAGAGAGACCTGAGCGCTGCATGACTCCGTCCTACACACCTCACTCGCTTCTTTAACAATCATTGCTCTTCTCACGCACGCTCGCCGGTTTCTAAGGCTCTTGACATCACCTTCTGATAATACACGATCAATTGGGTCACGGTGGGTAAGTTACGGTCTTCCGCGGCTCCCACATCATCCTATTTACACGTTGTATATCTGTTTCAAGAAAGAAATGAGAGAAAGAAAGAAAATGCTTCAAAGAGCATGAAAGTAGAATTAACGCTGTTGAAATGCGAGCGCTGCGCAAAATTTGTGGCGTAAGGCTTGTAGACCGTATTCGCAATGATGATGTTAGAAATAGAATTGGTCTGAAAGAGAGCGTCGGTGTTAAAATAAGAAGAGGCATGCTCCGATGGTTCGGGCATGTAGAAAGAATCTAAGATGAAAGAATGACGAAGCAGATATACAATGCAAAAGTGGAAGGATGTAGCAGCCGGGGAAGGCCAAGACTTACCTACCATGATCAAATTGGTCGTGTTCTATCAGAAGGTGATGTCAGGAGCCCTAGAAACCCCCGAGCGTGCATGAGAAGAGCAATGAATGTTAAAGAAGCGAGTGAGATATGTAAGGATCGAGTCACGTGGCACTCGGTTCTCTCTGCCTACCCCGCAAGGGATTTGGCGTGAAGTTATAGATAGATAGATAGATAGTATATCTGTTTCGTAATTCTTTCAATCTGCATTCTTTCTACATTATTTTTATACAACACAAAGAAAAAGAAGAACATAAGCTATCTATTATTATGATAACGGGGTCCAGTACGGGCGTAGCCGCGGGGAGAAACTAGTTATACATATGCCTAGTTCTACCTGTAACCCTGGAGCAGCTTCCCCAACGTCCTCATAAACACAGCCCGAATCTCCTTATCCAACATATGCGGAGGGGATGACGTGGGCGGTGGAGGGGCAAAGGCCGAGTCTGCCGACCGGAGCTCTGGCTGGAGGACTAAGGCTAGTGAGTCTTGCAGAGATGAGAGGAGTTTGCCTTCGGGGCGGGGGATGTTCACGCCGGCCGGTATGTGCAGGGAGCCCACATCCAAATCCGCCACTATCACATCCAGCTGGAATAACAATTGAGTACGTTAGTTTAGTATTTATTAAATGTCGGGAATTTCGCATCCGTTTCATACATGGCTTTTGGAGGCAATGGAAATACCTCCCCTGCTTCCTGTATAGCAAGCGTTCATATACTACGTTAACCGCTTTCGGTCAGGTGGGCCGTATGCTTGTATACCTCCCGCCGATGTATAAAAAAATAAGACAAGTGCAATATATAATAATAATAATGAATTCTTTTATGTATAAAAGTATTCTTAATTATAAAGAACATTGGTCATAATGACCCTAACAGTATTAACCGTGTAAATGTGTATATTTAAATAACTAAATCATAATTTACCCCGCGCCATATACGGCATAACATGAAATTATATGTTCTTTCAGGAAATTAAATTGTTAATTCTAGACAAGGCCACAATAAAGAGATATTACATTATTTTTCAATATTTTTCTAACAAAATCGAATATTCGCTACATTTGAACCTTTCCAATTCAGCCTAAATGATTTGTAGCGGCGATCAGTTCAAGTCAGCGTCACCCAGCCCCAAAGTAAGCGAAGCTTGCATTATGGGTACTAGACAACTGACAAACATACGTAATTAAATTCATTTTTTCAAATGCATACTTATGATACATGGAAAACACACAGACCGAGACAAACACATGTTCATGCACACAAATGTTTGTCCTATGTGGGAATCGAACCCACGAGCGTCGGTGTCAATGTAGCGATATTAACCGCTGCGCCACCGAGCTTATCATGTGGGAATTCTCGATGTTCTTTTAAACTTGTTTCGTAAATGTTGCATAAGAGGCTTAGCTCGAAATATTTCAATAAAAACGCAATAGAATGCCATTATGACGAACTATTTAATGTACATGGAAAGTAGATCAGGTTTGGTACTTTCCAGTCTAAACTCACCAATTCCGAAACTTCCTCCTTCAAACTGGAATGCACACCAATAAGGAACGGCGTAGGCGTCGCCAACACCTCGGCTAACCCAGCTGGCAGCAGGGGTATGTACACGTGCGCGTATCTGAAGGGGAACATCAGGGCGGCTAGGGCTCTGCAAGCGGCCGCCAGCCGCGCCGCCGCCAGAGAAACCAGGAGGACCTTGTGCTCGCTCATCACTGCACACCACAGTGTCACCGAATTGTGTATACCTGCAATGAGGGACGATATAAAGTACTTAACGATATACTTTAACGATTCTTTGACGCCTTGAGGCCCGTTATATACATGGCGCCGTAACGGGCATGGCGGAATTCAGCCACGCGGGCCTCAACGGGTAACTTTAGACAGTAGTGAGTCAAGACAGACAAGTTTCATAATAACATAATTACGAGTATTTCAATATTTATTATTAACCTACTTCAAAAAAGGAGGATGAGATTCTTCTTTTTCCAGATTCGACTGTATGTTTTTTTTCTGTATGTTTATTACGCGATCATTCCGCCAATTATCAATTGATTTTGATGATTCTTATTTTGTTGGGTAGGTCGTACTTTTTTTCTTCACCCATGAATATTGTACGGGTGTGCATTAGTCATTTTTCCGTGAGGGGCACCCTCCGGACATGATGGGAGGGAGGTGGTGAGATCTTGCATAAGATAACATTTCGGGAGGCCGACTAAAACACCACCTGGGGACTGCCTCTGGCCTGGGAAGGTCCTCAAGGCTTCATCGGCAGCGATCGCATCGCTCCAGGGAACGGGACGACGCATGGGTGGTCCCATATAAATTTTATCGAAATTGTGCTTTTTAAGAAAATCAACAAAAACAAAAATATATACATAGATAATGTTTTGGTTTGTTTGCCACATAATATCAATTGATAATATCAGTATACTTGTACAGACTCCAAAAATCGTAAGTAATTGTGACCAATTATTTTTGGCTTTTTAGTTCCTGGATGTTAATTGAAGGCGGTTTTTTTTTTTTATTTAAAAATAATTTATTAAAATCATAAAATTTCAAGGTTTCGACTTTTTCGAAATTTGAACATTTACTTACGTTGGAATTTTTCCCCAAAATATTTTTGAACGTTTCCGTGAATTATAAGCAATAAAAAAATGTAGAGCATTTACAGAACTTTATTTCAAAGTATTAAATTTGTTTACAAGTTTAGTAAAGAACATTTTCAAGTCACATTTCCCCGAAAAAACGACTTCTTAGACTTTTGATGGAGTTCAGAATTTATTTCGCTACTTGAATCAGTATATTTAGGGGTCATTTAATTCATATAGAGTCTCTTGCCTTTACAAAATATTTCCTTCGCAATGATGAACATTTTTGTATCTGTAATATGTTGACATCTGTTTGTTGTAGTAGAGGAATAAGTGAGCACGTTATTTTTTTTTTTATTAAACGTCAGGAGGCATACAATCATACAGCCCACAATACTATACGGTGTTCATGGGCTACGGTAAAGCGGTTACCCTAGTCCATTAACGCTTGCAATACATTAAATATCACTCGTGCGATGTCACCTCTGCTGCTAACACAGCAACTCCTTAGGAGCTAACAGCAGTTTTCTGCGAGGTGAATGTTCTTCTTCGGGATGTTCTTTGATGCACTCTGGCTCTCTTAAAACCACTCGGACAAGACAAGTCAAATCAAACAAGACAAATTTATGCACACACAAATGTTTGACCTGTGTGGGAATATAACCCACGAGCGTTGGTGTCAAAGTAGAGTTTCTAAGCACTGCGTCACCGAGCTCGTTTTTTTTTGTATTATTTTGTTTTACATAAAATTAGTGTCACAGGCATTGGTGAGATTCTAGTTACTACTATCCAAGGACAAATTGACGCAGTTATTTCTCTATGTATTTAACCATTATCTATGGATCTATAACATGCACATAGATAAAATTGTTTAGACATTTACACCAGGCTATAAAATTATTCAATATTCATGGCGTATCGTATCATAAATTCTAAGCCGATTACTAGTTAATGATATGGGAAAAATATATAATCACTTTCAACCGACTTCAAAAGGGACGAGTGTGTCAATCCAACCTGTATGCCTTTTAGTATTCTTTTTATACAATGTCAGGAGGCATACAAGTTAAGAATCCCTGCAGTGCAGAATATATCGCTCGCATCGTGCCAACTCTGCTGCTAAGACAGCAACTCCTCAGGAACTCACTCACCCGCAGGAGCTTAACAAGCCTCCACAGAGTCATTATTTGGTTGCGGTTTCCTGTGAGGTGAAAGTATCAGCTGCCTTGATGCGCCCTACCTCTCTTAAAAACACCCAGGCCAAGCCAGACATGTCCAAGCCATTAAGTTATTATGTACTAGAGGAGCTAACCTAAGTCTTGCTCCATTTTGGTGATAATTAAAACTAATGTCCGCTGCAGCGCTCAAATAATTTAGATGTATATCACAAAGATTCAAAGATACAAAACTAAATCGCTTCTAAGCGGTATTTTTCTCGCGACCAAAAGGTCAAAAACGCCGTGATTTTCATGGCGCTTACGCGTTTCGTTCAACGTAGAGCAATGAGTTGTTGCCGATCGGCAACAAAGCATGGCGCAAACATTTCGCTCCTCGGTGTCGGTTCTTGTACACTAATACATAATAATTCAATGGTCCATGCACACAAATGTTTGTCCTGTGTGGGAATCGAAACCACGCTACGAAACTTTCTGTTAAAGTAGCATTACTAATCACTCCACCACCGTCACGCTGTGGGATGTTATGTTGAAATGAACATCCCTAGGGAAATTCAAATTCTGTTATAATACTATATTATACTATACTATGTCTTCACACCAAATCCTTTGCCGTGGAGGCAGAGCGTAATGAGCGTCTTTTTATTTTTTTATGGGACATGCCACTCATTCCCACCACTGTGTCTCCTGTGTAGCCAGAATTAACAGCGGCGACCACCAAAAAAGCAACGAACCGTGAAGTCTATTACTGTCCCGGGGGTTAAACTACAGCTGCCTTGGAACTCACAACGAATTTAATCAGAAGAAATTTGTAAAAGTAGGAAGTTTTCGAATTGACTTCCCCTCTTGGCAAAGTGAGAGGCAGCAATATGACAAATAAGGCATTTAAAAACCTCAAAGAGATGGCTAGTCAAGTGAAGCGCAACTGCCGTGCACCACGGATTATCAAATATCTAACACTATTGGGACCTAAATTGTGAATTGTTATCTAACACATCGATTCCAATAATATAGATTGCAGAACCGTCTAAACGCCCTAATGTAATGTAATGAGTGTCTGTTATAATCACGAGGAAAATAACCAATGCAGGATCGATGAAACGAAATTGTTTTGCAACGCAACTCGCCGTTACGGGGCGGGGTAAAGAACGCGCAGCTTTCATTGGCTAGTTCACATGTGAACACCGCGTCACTTATCGGCTTATTGGTTAAAATATTCTCCCATTGGACGGTAGGCTGGTATAGCGTTAAAACACTACGTTATCAGTTACAATTGTTTTAGTAAAATAAAAACACGTAATAGGAACAAATGTTTAAACAAAAGATGAATTTGGTCATTAGAAAAATTAAGAATAAAATTGCTTTTATAGTGTAATAGATTATTTGAGCCATATGAAGGGCAAATGAATCGATTAGTGTAATTTAATATAGTTCATTGTTACTTTTTTTTTTATACTATTTCGGGAGACATACAAGCATACAGTCCACCTCATGTAAAGCAGTTACCGTAGCCTATTAACGCTTGTAACATATATCACTCGCGCGATGCGTCCTCTGCTGCTTACACATCAACTCCTTGGGAGCTTACTGGTGACCTCGCTCACACGCAGGAATACAACAACCCTCTAGGGAGTTGTTATTTGGCAAATTTTGCGCAACGCTCGCATTTTATCGGTTTGTGATTATAATATTCATTTCATTACTCACCAAGCAACCTGAGGAGCATATGAACAGCGGTGTTAGTCACGGGCATCGGCGGGGCAGCTGGAGGTTGCAACGCCTGCCGGTCGCCAGCCCCGATGCTGAACCGCACCTGGGGCCCACCGGCCGGCGGGACCAGCACGCAGCCCAGCAGGTTACCCACCAGCGTCTCCAACGGTACACCGAGGTTCTCTACCCATACTGTGTAGATTATGCCCAGGCAGTTCTGGAATTGAAAAGTGGGATGATATAATGTATAGTCATAGTATGACAGTCAGTCAATTCAGAGTCGGCAACGTGAGAACAAAGGATACGCCGGCTGAAGTGGCAGTGGGCCAGCAACATTGCTTGACAAAGTTTTAAAAAAAAATGTTATATAAATGACGAGCCAGGTGTTCCTCTGGCAATGCAAGTGCGCATTCTCAACTGGTTTTTTATAACATCTGGAGGCATACGGCCCACATGATGTAAAGCGGTTACCGTAGCCTATGAACGCTTGTAATACATTAAGTACGTGTACAAGTAATCACTTGCGTGATGACTCCGCTGCTGCTAACTCAGCAACTCCGAGCTTACGACTTCACTCACACGCAGAAACACAGCAACCCTCTAGGGAGTCGTTATTTAGCTGCGATTGTCTGTGAGGTGGATGTACTTACCCAGACGGGCTCCTTTGGTACGCCCTATCTCTTAAAAACATCTAGACCAAGACAAACAGACATGTTCATGCACAGACATATTTGTCTAGTTTGGGAATCGAACCCACGAACCCAGTGTTGGTGTCAAAGTCGCGTCATTAACGACTGAGCCACCGAGCTCGTCAATCTTGGGCTACTGTCATCATCTCAAGGTCTAAATACAATCCCGATGTATCAAAATGTCTTCCAGAGTAACTCCACCAGTACTCACTCTGAAGGTATCTATGTAATCTTGCCGGGAGACTATGACGAGGCACTTTGGCGCGTACATGATGCTGTGATGTGTTATATTGGCGACCGGCCGGGAAGACTCCAACGACTCCTCGTCCTGGTGAACAAAAAATAAACGTTAGTACATAGTCTGCTTATCCAGGATTATTATTGGGAACTTGCAGCAGTACAACAACCCTGACTCATCCCACTGCAGGGATACGAGTCTCCGTTCCACTGAAGGGGGTTTGAGCATACTACATCACACCGTTCAACTGCAGATTGACGGTGGCCAGTGTTTTCAACGAAGGCCACTGACATAGCTTAACGATTGTCATCTATCGATAACAGCCGGGCCTGGCGCCTTAATGTGCCCTCCGGAGCACGGGGAAGCTCGAAATTGATAATCCCATCCATAGACAGGCTGCTGTCGACGTTGCTTAACTTGCGTGTTCATTTAGTACACGTGCAATGACGTCATCGAATACTCGCGCGTAGCAGTAGGAGTGAAAACATTCGAAGCGATACCGCTAGAAAAAACAACGGATAATCTTGTTAATATTAACAGTTACACTTGTACAGATATAAAAGTCTTAATATAATTAGCTAGTTGTTTCTGGTTGTTCTCATCTTGCTAACGGCGACTACTCACACAGGCAGACAATGTCAGCAATATGCACATAGGATGCTACCCTTGTCTGTCCGAGCTGTCTATCCCAAGGTTAACCCTACGACTGACCAAAGCGAAGAGCGATGTTATTCCAGCTTAAGTATCCCCGTATCCGTTGAGACCTCCGTTGTTACATGCAAGCCGTCTCCACAAAATAAGTAATTCTTTTATGGGGCAATGTATACGGTTCTATAACAAACTTCCCAGCAATATAAGAGAATTGTCAATAAACAAGTTTAAAACTACTATTAAAGCCAAATTGTGTAGCAGGGCATATTATAAAGTATCTGACTATATTAATGATAAAAATGCCTGGGATTGAGTCGATCCAATTATAATGTAATTAATAAATTATGTAAATTTGTTTGGATACCAAAAGAGGGATGCCTGAGTTTTTTGGCAGTATTTTTATCAGTGCTCACCTAGTCATGAACTGCACGGTAGGGAAAAAAATTGTGACGATTCCAAACAAATGTAGCCATTTTTACGGAATAAAAAGATTTTGACTTTGACTTTATAAATAAATAATAAATATTGTCGGACAAATTACACAGCGCCACCTAGCCCCAAAGTAAGCGAAGCTTGTGTTATGGGTACTAGACAACTGATAAACATACGTAAATACATTTTTTTTTTTTTTTTTTGTAAATACATACATATTATACATAGAAAATACCCAGACCAAGACAAACAGACATGTTCATGCACACAAATGTTTGCCTTGTGTGGGAATCGAACCCACGAGCGTTGGTGTCAAAGTCGCGTCGTTCACGACTGAGCCACCGAGCTCGTCGATGTTTGACCTAAGGTTGGTTGATTGAGATTTCTTTGTAAGATAAATCCACCTTTGTACCATTGCATCTTTCACGTTTCTTGTCATCACATTTTCAGAAGAAAGACAACTACTTATATAAATAAACTTAAAAAGCAAACTCTTATCTAAATACAAAATTTGATCAAATATTCTATAACTTCACGCCAAATCCCTTACGGGGTAAGCAGAGAGTACCGAGCGCCACGTGACTCGATCCTTACATACCTCACTCGCTTCTTTAACATTCATTGCTCTTTTCATGCACGCTCGCCGGTTTCTAGGGCTCCTGACATCACCTTCTGATAGAACACGACCAATTTGATCATGATAGGTAAGTTTTGGCCTTCCCCGGCTCCTACATCCTTCCACTTTTGCATTGTATATCTGCTTCGTCATTCTTTCATCCTGCATTCTTTCTACATGTCCGATCCAACGGAGCATGCCTCTTCTTATATTAACACCGACGCTCTTTCATAGCAACTCTGCTTCTAACCTCATCATTGCGAATACGGTCTACAAGCGTTACGCCCACAAATTTTGCGCAACGCTCGCATTTCAACCGCGTTTATCCTACTTTTTCACTCTCTCTACCATACCCAGCTCTCTCTCTTGATCAAATACAGTAATAGAAAAAAATGTGTAAAACGTGTGTTAGTGGATTCGAACCGGGAACATTTGTACAAGATGTACCCGTACATACGGTGGGACAAAATAAGTAAAACTAATAAAGTGGAATCATCTGTCGAGCATGCCGTCTTCCTGGGGAATCTCTCAGGCACGTTGTTTCCTCTGGCGTGTTGTTTCCGGTTGTTTTCATCTTGCTAATGGCGACTACTCACACAGACATAACGCAGTAGCCAAGATTATCCATCAGCAACTTGTTTTGAGATATAGTCTTGTGCTTCGTATTCTTAGCTATGTCCCGTTTTCTAATCCATTGGGACCGGCGGAGTCCGCTACCTAAGCCTAAGGATTTGGCGAAGGTACTGATTTTTACATAGAGCCCCTGCCGTCAAACCTCTACAACCCAGAGGGAAAACCAGGCCTATCTTAGATAAAGTCAAGTAGTAAAATTGTATTTTATAGACGTGCGGATTTCCTCACGATGTTTTCCTTCATCGCCGACAATCACAAATATGTATGTATGTATGTATATCTTCACGCCAGGTCCCTTGCGGGGTAGGCAGAGAGAACCGAGCGCCATAAGACGCATACAAATATGTACTCACATTAATCCTAAAACACGGATTTAGTAGTACATGACAGGATTCCAACCGGGAACTAGGATTATTGAGATACCATCTTACAGGTATATGCCTGAAGCATTTCTTGAAAATGCCATGCCACAATATACTGGAACCGACTAATTATCACAGATAGGATTATTGAAGCCAACAAGCCTGACATTGTGTTAATAAATCGATCAACGCCGCAAGCAATCATTGTTGACATCGCTATTCCACATGACGTTAGCCTTGTGAAAGCTGAAAAAGATAAACAAAATATCTCGAATCTCGTGTGCTAACTCACGAGATCACCGGCACGTGGGATGTCGATTTAACAAATATTATTCCGATTGTTTGATTATTTTATATCCGATATGTTATTGATTTATGTCCGATTCCAAGAACCTCGACCAACATCTGAAGAGGCTCGCGTTGAGAAGGTGGATTAAGAGCCAAATACAGAAAGCAGTCGTCCTGAGCACGCCACGTATCGTGAGGAGGTTTCTGTCTCTGTGACGTTGACAGCTAGATTTAAACTAGAGAGTACCACAGATAGCTTGGACCTTGTTCCAGCTGTCGGGAGAATGCTGTTTTTCATATTTTTAAAAGTTTAGACTGGCAACCGATCAGTGACCTTTTGGTGTTGCTGATGTCTATGGGCGATGGTGACCACTTACCATCAGGTGACCCACATGCTCGTTGCCCCCCTCTAATATAAAAAAGTACTTTTGTATAATGGTAAATTTAAAATTTTTAGTAATGATCGAATAGCTTTTTCTGCAAAATCTGTTTTGTTTTTTTATCTTTTTTTTATACTACGTCCGAAGGCATGCAAGCATACGGCCCACCTGATGTAAAGCGGATACCGTAGCCTATTAACGCTAGTAATAGATTAAGTATTACTCGCGCGATGCCTCCTCTGCTGCTACAAAATTGTGCAACAGCATTGTACAGCAATCACACATCACGCAGGAACACAACACACCTCTAGGGAGTTGTTATTTGGCTGCGGTTTTCTGTGAGGTGGAGGTACTTCCTCAAACGGACTACTTTGATGCGCCCTACCTCTATTAATGTTTGTGATACGCGAGATATATCTATATATGCACAAGAATTGCTAGTTTATAGTAGCATGTACATTTTACAATAAACATTAAATGTTACAAACACTACACAACAATACGCAGAGAAAGTGACGATAGCGTGTTTGCCATTCGACGCAGAAAAAAAAAATCACGTATGAACGAAACATTACAACCCCCAACAATAAGCAATTTGGAACTATTGACATGATAACATCAAACCGTTATTAAACCGCAAAATGAGGCGCGTCAATTGACACAGCCCACCCCCAGCGGTGGGCGAGGGCTTCATATCGCGCCTCGCCACCACCACGACTGCCGGCCACCCCGGCCGCAGAGCCTTTTCGGCTGGCTGCCTTCACATCGTGACGAGGAGGCGGTATGTCAAAATTATACATTACACTTTTACGCAAATAAAATTTTAATTAAAAATGTAGAAATAATGCAGAATAAAACCAGTTGAGAATGCGCAAGCTTGCATTGCCAGAGGAACACCTGGCTCGTCCATTATATAACAATTCAATGTATTTGTTCTGTATTTATTATGAAATTACAATATGGAATGGGGTGTTAAAGAAAATAGAATTGCAGTGATTGCCTTGCACAAAGTGGGTATGGAGCCGTCGGTCATATTCAAGACACTTCAAAGGCTTGGTATCAGCCGTATGTTCGTATATCGTACCATCGACAGATATACCAACACATCCTCCGTTGAAAACCATAAAAATATCGGCGCGATCGCGTGCTGCTAGTCTCTAACTACAAAGGGTTTTAATGCTGTTAATGCCACAATTCGCCGAAACCCCATTAGGAAACAAAAAAATCTTATCGCGAGAAATGAAAATTCCCGCTAGGACTCTTTCGCGTGTAATAAAACAAGACCTGAAGCTCGGCGCTTATCGTCGATATACATGACATGCCCTAAATCAATGCCTACAGTTGAAGAGAGTGGATCGATCAAAACATTCTGTCCCGATACGCAGGTGAAAGGCACAGAAATAACCTCTTAACTGATCAAAAAATTTTCGCGATTGAAATGACAACGTATACGCACAAAGTTCTAAAGAAGCCGCCCAAGTGGTCGGAAAGGTATAACATGATCATCATACTGCGTCTGTAATGGTTTGGTGGGAAGTGTTTTATCAAGAAGTCACAAAGATTAATTTTTGTAAAAACGGAATGAAGACTCCAGCCAAAGTGCATCAAGAGACTATATTTGCTCGTGTTGTAAAACCTCTCAGCAATACATACACTTTTAAAAATGTACCGGAGACTTTTCAGCAGTACTCAGCACCTGGTTACAAGGCACGAACTACCCAAGGCTCGGCACCAACGTTCCGGACTTTATAAGAGCTGAAGACTGGCCCTCGTCTAGCCGCTGAACTCCTTAGACTACAAATTAAGGTCCGTTTTAGAGGACATGAAACGAGAACGAAACGATACGCCGACATTGTGCCTCTTAAGAAATCTTTGAAGCAGGCAGTGAGCGGCTAAATTTCCCATGGAAACAGTGCATAAATCCATAGATTCGTGGGCAGACAGATTAAAGAGCTGTATCAAAGCCAAGGCTGACCATTTCGAATAAAATCTTTTTTTTGTTTTTAATTTTTTGCTGAGACTTCCATAAATATGTACATATAAGTTTTATTACGATTACATTACCGTGATTACGTTACAGCGTCATACCGGGAGTGTTAAACGTACAGCAATCTACGTGGAAGTGGATAACCCATAGAGAAAGTCAATTGATATGTTTATTAGGTGGTGTTGCAATGTTCGCGTGCAGTCGAGGCTGTTTCCGCCGGCGGCATCGCGGAAGCTCTGCAACCGCACGAATAATGAAGGACAGAATGCAGCTCTATTTGTCTAACACTGTTTTATTTTGACGAGCTCGGTGGCTCAGTCGTGAATGACACGCCTTTGACACCAACGCTCGTGGGTTCGATTCGCACACAAGGCAAACATTTGTGTCAACATGAACATGTCTGTTTGTCTGGTCTGGATGTTTTAAGAGAGGTAGGGCGCCCGTCTGGTGAAGTACCTCCACCTCACAGAAAACCGCAGCCAAATAACAACTCCTTAGAGGGTTGTTGTGTTCCTGCGTGTGAGTGAGGTTATCAGTAAGCTCCCAAGGAGTCGTGTAAGCAGCAGAGGAGGCATCGCGTGAGTGATACTTAATATATCGCAAGCATTAATAGGCTATGGTATCCGCTTTACATCAGGTGGGCCGTATGCTTGTATGCCTCCCGATGTAGTATATATATATATTGTACAAGCATACGGGTTACCGGTTGTAAAATGGTCACCGTATCCTATGAACATTTACAATACTGGAAATAATTCCGCTGCTAGCATAGTAACTCTTCAGGAATTTACTGGTAATTTCACTCACTCGCAGTAAGACAACAACCCTCCTTATGCTTCATGCTGAGATTTTCTGTAAGGAGGACATATGCTACGGTAACTACTTTACAACCGGTGCGCGTTACGCTTATGTGTTTTCTTTTTTATACAATGTCTGGTGACAAAAGTGAGTAGCCTATGAACGAATGCGATACATTAAGCATCGCTCCAAAGTTTACTTCACTCGCAGGAAGACAACGAACCTAAACGGAATTGATATTAGGCTAAAGACTACTGCAAGGCGTTCATAGGCTGACCGGTGACCACTTTAGGTGCGGCTCATAAGTTTGTTTGTTTTATACAGCTATACAACGACGGGTGGCATACCCACCAGGGAGTTGTTACTTGACTGCGGTTTTCTGTGAGGTGAAGATACTACCCCAGACGGGCCGCTATGATGGGCCACCTATCTTAACAAAACTGTTACCAAGCGTCGTATAAAAAAACACATGTGTATTTAGCATACGTATGCCGCGCGCGCACACCCATCAAATATTTGCACACAGACAGATGTTCAAACAAGGCTCGTATTAGCGTCCACTCAATTATGGCCCATTACCACTGTTTGTCTGTTAAATTCTCACCACCTATATAATTTCTGTTTATTCTAAGCACTATAATATAATTATATACTCATATACTGCTAATATGTGTTTTTATATTAATTAGCACTGGTATCATTGACGACCTCGGTGGCGCAGTAGCGAAACGCGCTGTTACGTTGCTTTGACACCAACGCTAGTGGGTTCGATTTCCGCATAGGACAAACATTTGTGCACATGAACATATCTGTTTGTCTTGGTCCGGGTGTTTTTAAGAGAGGTAGGACGCATCAAAGCAGACCGTCTACGGTAGTACTTCCACCTCACAGCAAACCGCAGCCAAACAACAACTCCCTAGAGGGTTGTAGTATTTTTGCGTGTGAGTCGTGATTACGAGAGGTTCCTATGGAGTTGCTGCATTGCCAAGAGGTGGCATCGCGCGAGTGATACTTAATGTATTGCAAGCGCTTACAGGCTACAGTAACCGCTTTACATCAAGTGGAGCGTGCATACGGTCTACTTGATGTAAAGTGGTTGTAAAAAAATATATTTATCTTTTTTTTTTTTTTTTTTAATCAAAATTTACGCCTGTAATGCCAAACTCCCCGCAGGCAAAGCCGCGCACACAGGAGTAATAAATTCGTGTTTTACCGGAAATGAAGTATGTAGTAACAGTTCGCTGTTTATTTTCTGCAAAAAAATATGCCCTCGAATATTTTTTGTGCCGGTGGCAAAGTAAACATAGCGTAAGGTAGCATTAATAGGCCGTTATAGTTTATTATTTAATATATTTTGACGAGCTCGGTGGCGCAGTCGTGTATGACGCGACTTTGACACCAACGCTCGTGGATTCGATTCCCAAACACGACAAACATTTGTGTGCATGAACATGTCTGTTTGTCTTGGTCTGGCTGTTTTAAGAGAGGTAGGGCGTATTAAAGCAGCTCGTCTGGGGAAGTATCTCCACCTCACAGAAAACCGTAACCAAATAACAACTCCCTAGACGGTTGTTGTGTTCCTGCGTGTGAGTGAGGTCACCAGTACAGTACCTCCGCCTCATAGAAAACCGCGAGCTTCTGAAGAGTTATTGTGTTAGCAGGTGGAGTGGTAATGCGTAACCATTTGTATTGCTAGCATTCATGGGCTGCGGTTGCCCCTCGACGTTGTTAAAACGTGGTTTCAGTTCATTGAAAGTATAGAACCACCACCAGATGACCAGACCAATCTTCGCCAGGCGGTTTTATTAACCGCGTTTTATCAGGGAAGACCTATACAGATAAACTTTAAAGCAAAATCTAATTTAAATACAAAACTTCATCCAAATCGTTAGAGCCGTTTCCGAGACACAAGCAATATATTTATATATACAAGAATTGCTCTGTTTAAAGTAATAGGATAATATTACAAAAATTCGTATAACCTAAAATACGTACCAAAGTAAACACGAATTTATTCTGAATACCACAATCACTACATCAAACCCCAGTGCCTTGAACTTAAAGTTTAAATTGCCACCGTTCAGTTTTGACCACCGCCGGCGTTTCCTCCGATCAGCTATGTTTACATATGTGGCGTTAAAGTTGTAAACAAACACGCAGTCAGTTTTAGAGCACACAATGTAATCTGTGGCGGGATTGGAATGAGGCATGTTTACACTAACTTTAGCAATGTAAACAAATTTGTTAAGTTTTATACGTATAGAAAACCCGAGGCAGATGCTTGTCAAGTATGTCTTCGTCTTGACCTTTTGAAAACCATAATGGCATAGATAGTATTCTTTGTCATTGCACCAGTTACCTCTCGTAATCCCGGTGACACGAGACTAACAGGATATTTGGTATCTAAGTGATATGGGTAAATAAATTACAGACCAAAACATTCAGCATTGCCGAATAGCTGTTAAAAAAATAAAAATTCGTTCACAAATGACAAACATAGGTTAAAACAATGCCGATCGCCCGCAAACAGTACGTAATTACCGCACTGATACTTCCGCAAGTGTTCGTAAAAGATATATTCGGAAATATATAGTCGACCTTTATGGCGTCGTTGCACATATCCAATCTAATCGCAACGCAAGACATCTAAACAGCATCGACAACAATCTGGCTTTAGTCATCTCGAGTTCAACCGAGCTTCGGAAGACAAGTCAAGTCGTCGATCTCAGCTGTTTTATGGTAGAATAGAATCGGCAAGCTTATGTCAGTGTGTAAGGTCATTACAGTCTCCTGAAGGGGACCTCACCACTCACCAGTACTGGTGAGTGGTGAGGTCCCCACGCGTTAGTACTTAGATAAGAACCGCCATTGTATTGTTTCTTCAAAAGCTGTCGGCCATAATTTGTTTATATCATTGTATTAATAGCATTCTCTGTGTAGAGCTTATTCTTCTGTATTCTGTTTTGGTGATTATTGATTGATTGATTGATATTTGAGAGTCCGAGATATGTGCATTCACAAGCGCATTTTATTGTAACACTTTGTATTAAGGTGTAATATCACAAGAGAGTTTTTCCATCGCCGCCTCTCCCCCACTTCTGTTTACAAGTGATCGGTATGCGGCTTAAAAACACAAGCCTCTGTCAATGCACAAATGTACAATACAACACAAACTCCTTCGGTTGAAGTATACCAACCCACACTGATCCCAGCATTGGTTGGATGGAGGTTCTCTCTCTGTTAGGGTTAAACAAGCACCGATGCTATTAAAAAAACTATTCAAGCCAAAACACTCCCCATTCGAAGCTAAAAATAGAAATCATACAACAGACAGAAATTAAAGCATGAGAACGCTAACCCTAAACAACAACTCTCAAAAGATCCTTTGATGGCGACCCATATAGTTATTTTCCTTTCTATCGTAAGTGGCCGAGATCTTACACCCATCTCATAAACAGGGCCTCAGTGAACGGTTCAATTAATTCTATGGGTAATAACATGGAGGCACTCACATTGGGTAAACAGTGGAGTGGGCAATCAGCTCAAAAAATATTAGACCAATAATCACATTTAGATCAGTAAGGGTATTCATATAGCCTCGGAAAGCAATATTGGAAACGGATTCGAAAAGTTTTTACCTAGACTTCATACGACGAGTTCGGTGGCGCAGTGGTGAAACGCGCTGTTACGTTATTTTGAAATCAACGCTCGTGGGTTTGATTCCCACACAGACATTTGTGTGCATGAGTATGTCTGTTTGTCTTGATCTGGGTGTTTTTAAGAGAGGTAGGGCGCACCAAAACAGAGGGGCATATGGATAAGTACCTACACGTCACAGAAAACCGCAGCCACATAACGACTCTCTGGAGGGTTGTTGTATTCCTACGAGTGAGGTCACCAGTAAGTTCTTAAGGAGTTGTTGTGTTAGTAGCAGAGGATTTTTTTCATACCACTACATTGGCAAACAAGGATACGGCCCGCATTAGATTAGACCGCAGCCTATTGACGCTCACAACACCACGGGGATGTTACTCGCGCGCTGCCAATCTTGTGACCTAAAGCTGTTTCGTCACAGTACCCAGTAATTTCTCTGCCATATCTCACCTATACAAATATAGCTGTTTGGCGGTAGAAATAGGTGAGACAGAGTGCAGTGATGCAGACGACTTTTGTACAAAGTCTTCTGCATCACTGCACTCTGTCTCACCTATTAAATTAACCCTTGCGATATATTACTGTGAATATACCGGTGACCGGTGATATTGATACGGCTAGAATAGTTTATTTCAGCTACTTTCATAGTATTATGTCATATGGAATTCTTCGTTGGGGTAACTCCGCGGACATTAACACCATCTTTTTATTGCAAAAGAGAGCCATAAGAGCTATCTACAAACTTGGTCCCCGGGAGAGCCTTAGAGAAAAATTCAAAGAAATAAATATTTTAACAGTCGCATCGCAATATATCTATGAAAATCTTTTGTATGTCCATAAAAACATAGACTCATTTTGTAAAAAGAGTGATACTCATAGCATAAATACTAGATATAAGCATAATCTTGTGTTACATGCAAGCCGTCTCCACAAAATAAGTAATTCTTTTATGGGGCAATGTATACGGTTCTATAACAAACTTCCCAGCAATATAAGAGAATTGTCAATAAACAAATTTAAAACTACTATTAAAGCCAAATTGTGTAGCAGGGCATATTATAAAGTATCTGACTATATTAATGATAAAAATGCCTGGGAGTGAGTCGATCCAATTATAATGTAATTAATAAAATATGTAAATTTGTTTGGACACCAAAAGAGGGATGCCTGAGTTTTTTGGCAGTATTTTTATCAGTGCTCACCTAGTCATAAACTGCACGGTAGGGAAAAAAATTGTGACGATTCCAAACAAATGTAGCCATTTTTACGGAATAAAAAGATTTTGACTTTGACTTTGACCTTACTCACACGCAGGTACACAACAACCCTCTAGGGAGTTGTTATTTGGTTGAGGTCTGTGAGGTGGAAGGTACTTCCCGAGACGGGCTGCTTTGATGCACCTTACCTCTCTTAAAACATCCAGACCACGACAAACAGACATGTTCACGCACACAAGTGTTTGCCTTGTGTGGGAATCGACCCACGAGCGTTGGTGTCAAAGTCGCGTCATTCACGACTGAGCCACCGAGCTATATTCAGAGAAGACTATGCAAGTAATCAACTTAACTTTGCAATTGGAAATGTCTTTCGTACATCGGTGTACGCCACAGCGCATGTTCCATTGCTGTCGGAGCATGGACTGTGAATTATATTGTTTTATGACGTCACACTATTTAAGAGAGGTGGGGCGCAACAAAGCAGCCCGCCTGGGCAAGTCACCTCCACCTCGCAGAAAACCGCAGCCAAATAACAACAGCCTAGAGGGTTGTAGCGTTCCAGCGTGTGAGTGAGGACACCAGTAAGTAAAGAGTTGCTGTGTAAGCAGCAGAGGAGGCATCGCGCGAGTGATAATTAATATATCGCAAGCGTTAATAGGCTACGGTACCCGCTTTACATCTGGTGGGCCGTATGCTTGTATGCCTCCCGACGTAGTATATAAAAAAAAAACATAGTCTAAGTTACATCACAACATCTGAATTAAGGCATTTAGTGCGGAATCTTACTCTTACATACATAAACCCTGAAAATGTTCCCTTTTTGACGCAGTCGCGTAAAAAGCAATGCAATACGAGAACAAATCGCAATGTAATGGTACAATGTCCACATAAAAACTTGTGTGACATATGCAGCAGACGATAATCACAATTATCAAACGAGTTTTTGTAGTTGCCGCCGCGTCATTGAACTAGGTAAACAATGGTAGTGTTACTTGAGACTTAGACCAGCTCGGCGTCGCACCGTGAGAACCCTACCCTTGAACAGAATGGCTATAATTCAAAGCCGGTAATACGAAACCGGTTAACTAGTGTTGTATGTATACTGTAATAATTTTAATGCGACAGTTATTTTTTATACTGCTAGGACATCAAGCATACGGCAAAATTGATGTAAAGCGTTTACCGTAGCCTGTTAACGCTTGCGATATATTTATTATCACTCGCGCGATGCCTCCTCTGCTGCTTACACAGAACTCCTTGGGAGCTTACTGGAGACCTCACTCACACGCAGGATCACTATAACCGTCTAGGGAGTTGTTATTTTGCTGCGGTTTTTCTGTGTGGTAGAAGTACCTCCACCTACTCTCTACACTAGTACTCTCTAGACAGGCTGCTTTCTCTCTTAAATACTAGGTTACCTAGTGTTGTATGCATACTGAGATAATTTTATGCGATGCTAATTGTATTCCGCGACTTCATTCACAATTCACGGTAGCGCAGTGGTTAGTAACGCATCTTTAACCGCCGACCCTGTAAGAACCTTTTCACACCTTTCTTGAAGATCACCATGCTGTAGTCCCTTGGGAACACTCGGCAGGGAGCAACCAATTGCTGTGTTAGCAGCAGAGGTGGCATTGATGATTAATGTATTACAAGCGTTCATATGCTACGATAATCGCTTTACATCAGGTGGACCGTAAGCCTCACCAGATAGAATAAAAACATATATACAAGAAGAAAAAGTTGCCTGTGCTAAATCATTTTCGAATACATGACCACTCACCAACACCAACCATATAAACTGCCTCATCCAAACTGCACGTTTCATACATCTGTGAACATTTCCCGAACAATTCCGCACTAGCTACAAGGCCGTCGACCCCTCCACCGACAAACCGATCTGTGGACGGATTTATTGTATCCCGGCATCCCGATGGAAGCCGTTCATTCAGTACCATATGGAAATTCCATACCGGCGTCCAATGGCCGGACGCATAAGTTGCTATTTCGGATCCGCCTAGGTGAAAGGTCGTGATCGGTTTATAGTGCTGTAATAATTGTTTAATCAGGGGAAGACTAGATACATTGTGTTCATTAAGAACATTAATTCCAGTCCACGGGCGGCACAGGATGGTAAAGGGACGTAAAAGGATTGTGATTTGGATTTTCCTTCACAACTCTCAAAGCAGCAAATGGATGGATATCACATTTAAAGGGAGAGTATCTTCAATAGAGGTAGGGCGCGTTAAAGCAGTCCGTCTGGGGAAATGCCTCCACCTTACCGTGCACAAATAAAAACTCCGTGGAGGGTTGTTGTGTTCCTGCGTGCGAGTGAGGTCACCAGTAAGCTCCCAAGGAATTGCTGTGTTAACATCGCGCGAGTGATACTTAAAGTATTGCAAGTGTTCATATGCTACTGTAACTCTTTTACATCAAGTGGGCCGTATATAGTAAAAAATGGCCGGAGCCATTTTTAGGGTTCCGTACCCAAGGGGTAAAACGGAACCCTATTGAGCGCGATGCCTCCTCTGCTACTTACACACTTTACTTAGGAGCTTAATGGTGACCTTACCGACACGCAGGAACACAACAACCCTCTAGGGAGTTGTTATTTAACTGCGGTTTTCTGTGGGGTAGAGGTACTTCCCCGGACAGGTTGCTTTCATGCGCCCCACCTCTCTTAAAACATCCAGACCAAGACAAACAGACATGTTCATGCACACAATTTTTTGTCTTTGTGTGGGAATGGAACACACGAGCGTTGGTGTCAAAGTCGCGTGATTCACGACTGAGCCACCGAGCTTGTCAAACTTCACGCCAAACACCTTACACACTTCACTCGCTTCTTTAACATTAACATAACATTCTAGGAGTCTTGACATCACCTTCTGATAAAACACGACCAATTTGGTTATGGTAGGTAAGTCTTGATCTTCCTCGGCTTCTACATCCTTCTACTTTTGCATTGTATATCAAAATGATCAATTTGGTCATGATAAGTAATAATTAGACTTCTTCCCGCGCTTTTGACGAGTGACATTGTTGTTATACTTGAAATTTTTACAATTCAGTATAAAATTAGTTTTGTGTGACAATTTTGATAGTATTTTGTAACATAAGTGCTAGTGAAATTATACAGTAATGAAAAAACTCAAATATAACACGTTTATGCACTTTTTGGAAGACGTGAATAAGTTCATCAAGAACACCTTGTAAAAATCACTATCATGCAATTTGATCTAACCTGCTTTGGTGGCGGCAGCACACAAAGCAGGTTAGATCAAATTGCATGTAAATTTGACTTTCGCAAAATAACGCCTGAATCTATTAACTATTTAAAATCACTATTGTTTTACGGGTGGTATTTAAACTGGGTTGATTGGGTCTAGGTACCCTTCCCATATATTTTTTCAGCACAGTTCCTGAATCTGGAACTTAGAATTAAGATTTTCAAATGGTCCTATACTGAAGACTTTGACACTGGCATAAATAGCAACACTATTGCCATATATATAAATAAAAAAAAGTAATAATTAAATATTCAATGACGATTAACAACACAAAGGAAAATAGTAACCTGCTCCTTTTGAAAACGATTAAAAATACACATCAAACATATTAAAAGATAAAAAAAAATCCTTCTTCAGTCATTTGTGAAATTATACTTTTTGAAAAGCACCTTAATATTTTGTCGTAAAATGAAAAGACCGAGAAAATTACAGCCGTAAAATAAAAAGGTCGAGAAAATTATATTTTTATTGGGTCACATATTGCTCGGAAGATATATAATGGAGGATGGACAATGGACGTTTTCGTGATCACAAATATTTTATAGCCAACAGCGCGCGTTGCGATTAAAGGAGTCGTTAGAACAACAAATATAATTATAGTAATTAGATATACAACGCGAAAGTACAAACGTGTAAGCAGACAGCTCGGTGGCACAGCGGATGATAACGCGACTTTGACACCGACGCTTGTTGGTTCGATTCCCACACGCGGCAGAGTTGGCATCGCGCGAATGATACTTAATGTATTACAAGCGTTCATAGGCTACGGTGCCCGCTTTGCATCAGGTGGGACGTATGCTTGTATGCCTCCCGATACATCGATGCTCCCGACGTAGTATAAAAAAAAGGAAATAAGGCATTTTTATCATTCACAGACAGCAAATTGCTATGATTATATACTTGTCCATAAACGTTTCTTTTTTGCCTTTATTTCTTCTTCTTCTACTACTATAAGTGCGTAACAACTACATTAAAATAATGATAGCTATTATTGTTCATTTATAAAATTTAAGATAGTTATATATATATATATTAAAATTAAAGAGAGTTGGGGCAAAAGGAAAATAGTTCAGTTTGTGAAGCTGGAAGCTACAGATGGTCTCAAGAAGAGCTGTTTTTCACATTCTCCCTTCTCTAAGAGCTCTTGTGCGACAGTTCTAAGTCATCGCAGCATGTCTGTGGATGTTAATGTTAAAATTTGAGGCACTCTACCAATTTATTAGGTATAGTTAACGCGAAAGTGGAAAGATGTAGGAGCCGAGGAAGGCCAAGACTTACCTACCATGACCAAATTGATCGTGTTTTATCAGAAGGTGATGTCAGGAGTCTTAGAAACCGGTGAGTGTGCATGAGAACAGCAATGAATGCTAAAGAAGCAAGTGAGCTGTGTCGGGACCGTGTCTTATGGCGCTCAGTTCTCTTTGCCTACCATTCAATGGACCTGGCGTGAATATATAAAGTACAATCTGTGAATATTTATATACTAAGCCAAAATAAAATATTATTTATATATTTTGGTATCGAAAACAAAATGTATGTGCAATATACCGTATTGGTCTCAGTAACGATGGCTGACGAATGATAAAAAGTTTAACCATGATAGATTAGCTTTAATCTTAATTCATTAATCAAGATTAATTTTATTTATTTTTAACATAATATTGTTAACCTAACCTCGTACCTCAAGATTATACTTTTTACTGTTGCCATATTCAATATATATACATAAAAGTTATAGATTCAGTTATAGATTTTGAAAAGTACCTTCACCTCACAGAAGACGGCAATCAAGCCACGTAGGCTACTTTTTATCCCGATAATATTTAAGTTTCCTGTACGTATACCTTGAAAATGCGAGCTATAAGTGAGAGAGCCACGGACTACTATAAAATACCAGAAACACTTTATCAAATCTCCAACGCGTAACAAAATTATTAACACCATGTTCAATTATTCTGACGCAGCCAAAATATATCCGTGGCTTATGGACAGTTGCAACACCGGGGGGGACTTGATTACTAAAACAATATGCTTTATTTGAGACATTTATCGAAACAAGCAGAATGCCATTGATTTGATTACAAGATAAGTAATGCGTCCCAAGGTAAGCTTAGCTTCCACAAGCTGCATAACTGAGTTTACAAAGCCATATGTAAATGTAGACTGACGACTGAAGAGCTACGCATTCTACTTTACCCCTCGTAGCGGTGAATTGAGTTACTACGTAAGATCGGTCTCGCTGGTTCTCCATAGGTTATGTCCTAAGCTGTGTCAAGCTTGATGTGCATTAAGCTGTATCAAACAATAAAGCACCTGTGTTGCGTAGGTCACTATCATCTTTAAAGCGACAGCCCCTCACCTGCCATGCAATTCTCTAAGCGACCCGTAATGGCTGTGTGCGTCGCTGTGATCACAGATGTCACAGCTTTGACATCGTCTACTGCGATCACGGCTTTTTATTTGGTATTCTATAAGGCTGTAAGCGTACGCGAGGCTGTTTGCCTTGTAGAATCCCAATTCCAAACGTAGCCTTGCGGCGCTAGTTTCGCACAACCATGAAGAGCGACACTAAGGAATCGCAATTTTGTGTTCAAGGCTATAACAGCCGATGTTTCCGAGGATGTAAGGATGTTTGCTCTTACAGAATTGCATGGCTGGTCCTTCCTAACCCCAGATACTCGATTTCGTTTGAGTTTAGTATTCAGCTATAGTTAGCAATATGTTAGCGATATACCCGCCGGGGTGGTGGCATGCTCGGCCGTTCGTACTTCAGGACATGCCTCCGATGTTTATTCTTCATTACCTCCTATCAAAATGGCACACGCAAAACCTTCTGTATCTCTGAACCGATCGCCATAAGACGCGATCCTTTGATATTAATAATTACTCAAATACTCAAATTCTAATATAATTTAATGAGAGATTTTTTAGACAACGCCTAGGGGCATACAAGACTGCTTTGATGCCCCGTACGCTGCTTTGATGTGTATATAGTATATTAAAAGTTAACCTTATTAATATTACAAGTAAGCCGAATTACAGGACGAAAACATTCGTTTGAGACCACGAAGGCGGGAATCGTCTCAAATATGTGACGAGCCTAATGCGTTTATCTATTTTATGAGTCAGGCACGAAGCGATGCGTTAAACATGATCGTATCGCAGTCTATAATGGCCTGTCTCGTACTGCGCATCGCCGCAGCCGTTGTCGATGTTGCGGTATCTAAATAGCATGCTTGACATAATGATAACGCTGTTGAACTTGATGTCCGCAGACATGCCTTTCGTGACTTCCCTCATTCACCTAAACGCAGATTGTGTAATGGTACCTATTACACACAATAAGGAGTTTTTTTTTATACACCGTAGCCTGTTAACGCTTGTAACATATATCACTCGGGCGATGCCTCCTCTGCTGCTTACACAGTAACTCCTTAGGAGCTTACTGGTGACGTCACTCACACGCAGGAACACAACTCTCTGGGTAGTTGTTATTTGACTGCGGTGTTCTGTGAGGTGGATGTACTTCCCCAGACGGGCTGCTTTGATGCGCCCTACCTCTCTTAAAACATCCAGACCAATACAAACAGACATGTTCATGCACACAAATGTTTGTCTTGTGTGGGAATCGAACCCACGAGCGTTGGTATCAAAGTCGCGTCTTTCACGACTGAGCCACCGAGCTCGTAAAAAAATTATTTATTTACGGGTTTATTGATACACGGTTATTTTAAACACCGATCGCAAATTGGGGTGTTCTTTTGCACGAGGTTTGTGTCCATGTAACCATTTTGTTAGTTCCTATAATAAAAGACAAATTTTGGTATTACGAGTTATTATGATACGTGGGGTGCATCAAAGCAGTGCAGCTGGGGAAGTACCTCCACCTCACAGAAAACCGCAGTCTAAAAGAAGCAAGGAACACAAGGGCCGTTGAGTTCCTGCGCGCGAGTGAGGTCACCAGCATGTTCCTAGGTTATTGCTGTTAGCAGCAGAGGTGGCATCGCGCGCGTGATACTTAATGTATTCAAGCGTTCATAGTCTACGGTAAATAATAATGCTAAATCTCATTATTATTCATGTCTGGCGAATGCACAATACGCTCTACTGACTTTTATGACATACGTGATGTCATGTTACTCTAATTTCTATGACCAGAATAAGGTTATTTTGCCACTCAAATTGTATTAGAATAACACAAAATCTATTTGTACCGATACTGAAGAGTACTGTAATACAACTAATAAAGCAGTAATAGCCCCGTGGACAAGAACGGGTCTACTGAGCAACTAGACCGCAGTTCGAATCATGGCACGAAATACATGTTTTCGGATTTATATACATGTTTGTATTTATAACTTGTTCGGCGGTGAAGGAAAACATTGGGAAGTTTCCTCACGTCCAAGAAATTGTTTTTCAAAAAGCGTGTGGACCTAACCTCTTGGTTGTGGAGGTCTGGGCAGTCGCTCCATATAAAAATCAGTATCTTCGCCAAATCCTTAGGCTTAGGAAGCGGACCCCACCAATCTTAATGGATTAGGAAATGGAATAACGCTAGGAGGAAGACTGAAGAGTACTATACTCTACTTACATTGTGTTTAGGGTTGCCACCCGTTACGTTACTTTATAATGAAGTATTGTACGTTATTTCGGTTAATTATACTTTACGAGAAAAATAAAGCACCCAAAAAAAACGTCATTTCTCATACTTTGATATCTCTGGTATAAAAAAGGTTTGATCATAAGCATTTTTGCGTAAAACGGAAATTTATCGATTAGTGCCGAATCGTAAGGTCGCCAGCGCCACTAACTTAAATATAGATTGATTATTACAGTCTATATTTAAGTTAGTGGCTGTGCACTTATTTAGCAATGATAATAATTTGATAAAACTTGCGAAAAGCAATAAGAAATATGTTTTTAAATATAACCAATGAACTTTAATTGCAAAGAAAAAAATGTGGCAACCCTAATAGTGTTATCAAAGACCTTTGTCACCGCACCGCAAGTGATAGTGCATTGCATCGTACTAAAAACTTGTCTATTTTTTTCTTACTAATCATTAGAATACTTTTTCTAAAAGTTGAAAAGGATTATGCGCGTTGAGCTCTACAGTATGATGATGAAGATAAACATGCACATGACCCATTTGTATGTTGGTATCAATTGGTATTTTTGGAAATTTATTTTAACTGGATTCTAATATAATATAAGATCCTAACACATATGAAACAAGGGGTATGTTCAAGTATGTTTACTTATTGAGATAAATGTGTAGAACAGAGGAACAGACATATTTTTATACAACCGTCGGTGGGTATACAAGCATACGGCCCACGTGGTGAAAAGTGGTTACCATTGCTCAAGAACGCTGGCGATACAGAAAGTATCGCTAGCGCGTTGCCACCACTGCTGCTGACACCGCAACTTCTTACAAGCTCACTGTAAGGAGTTGTCAACCAATTTTTTTAAAACCATAAGAGTAGCAATCGTGCATACGGCCTGCCTAATGGTAAACAGTCACCGTAACATATGGACATTTGCAACACCAGATCATTCTTCACGGCTCGAAAGTTCTCGGAAGAAAACTTCTCTGAGACCGCACAGTACGCGACCATTGCGGTTCCAGCCTGCGAGGGTGAACTCCCTGCCGTCGGCGAGCGGTTATAATAAGTAGCTGTCGGCATCATTTCCAACAATTCTTCAGAACACAACCCTTTGTACCAATATGTGTCCATGCTTACAAATGTTTGTCCTGTGTGGGAATCGAACCCATACCTTGGTGCTAAAGCAGCACTGCTAGCCACTTCGCCTCCGAGCTCGTCGGGCTTGTGAGTGGTCATACGTTTCATTTTTGAATGAATAAATGAGTTTATTTGCCTGAGTTTATTTGCCAGAGTAAGGTAAGTATTTACATAGTTGTATGTTTAAGATGGTTAGTTCCATGTTACTCTGCCATTAAAATTGCGTGCAAACATGAATCATAACATACCTAATGTCTAAATTTTCCCTAATATTTATACAACTCATTATTATTTTCTATTGAGAATGACCATAACTAGTTAATTATATATATTGAAATAAGCAATCAGGTAAGCAAAATAATAGTCATACAATATTTTTGTCATTAAAGAATTCATCAACTGACATTTACGTAACATTTTTCCAGTAATAGAATAAAAAGGAAAAAAAATCGGCCAAGTGCGAGTCGGACTCGCACACGAAGGGTTCCGTACCATTATCGATAAAAACGGCAAAAAAAATCACGTTTGTTGTATGGGACCCCCCTTAAATATTTGTTTTATTTTAATTTAATTATTTATTCTTAAAGTGAATATATAAATAAATATTCTGTGAATATTTCAAGCGTCTACCTGTTGCCGTTATCAATATCGAGCAAAAATGAGCAAAAAAATCACGTTTGTTGTATGGGAGCCCCCTTAAATAGTTATTTTATTCTATTTTTTAGTATTTGTTGTTATAGCGGCAACAGAAATACATCATGTGTGAAAATTTCAACTATCTAACTATCACGGTTCATGAGATTACAGCCTGGTGACAGACGGACGGACGGACGGACGGACAGCGGAGCCTCAGTAATAGGGTTCCGTTTTACCCTATGGGTACGGAACCCTAAAAAAGGTTTTGGTAGAGAACCCTAAAGAAACTTCTCCTCTAGACGTAATTTCTAGGGCACAGTACGCAATTCCGTGTTTCACCATCCGCTAATGAGAATGATATCATCATGTAGTTTGCACCGTTTGTATTCAGGTAGCCGATTGTTGTGGTTTGATACAAATGACTCACTGGAATCGAATACCAACAAAGTTTATAGCTTTTAATAATTAATCTACGAAACTGCTATACCTATGTTAGTGTAAACTCACATACAAAAGGATGCACTATCAGAGTGAATGATGGTGTTGGTTAAAGTGCATAGTTTTCAGGACCAGGTTCCTATTTGATATCTATATGTTTGTCTGTGTGTGCGTTTTATTTTTCGAATATTCGCATTTTGACTTCAGATTCGGATTCAGCACAAAAAAGTAGAATAGGAATGTTCAGGGACACCGTTCCTATCTCTTAAGGAACATGGTCAAAATGGCCGACAAATAAAAAAATATTTAATTGTTATATAATTGACGAGCCAGGTGTTCCTCTGGCAATGCATGCTTGCGCATTCTCAACTGGTTTTTGGTTAAGAGAAGTAGGGCGCATCAAAGCAGCCCGTCTGGGGAAGTGCCTCCACCTCACAGAAAACCAGCAGCCAAATAACAACTCCCTAGAGGATTGTTGTGTTCCTGCGTGTGAGTGAGGTTACTAGTAAGCTCCTAAGGAGTTGCTGTGTAAGCAGCAGAGGAGGCATCGCGCGAGTGATACTTAATATAACGCAAGCGTTAATAGGCTAAGGCTAGGTTAATAGGCCCGCTTTACATCAGGTTGGCCGTATACTTGAATACCTCCCGACGTAGCATAAAAAAAAACATGGAACTATTTATTTATATCTTTGTGTTCGATGAAAGTTGATTTCGTGACAAACATTTTATGTCCGCGCAAGTAACAACGATACTTATTAACTCTATTCACCAGCGACGTATCAAAAGGTACGAGTAGACACGTTATACACCAACATAATTGTATTTTAAAATGGTGCAAGTAGTACTATATCAACGTACAGTCATTTATTGCGACACTTTGCTCTAACAATGAGACAAATGATAGCGCACACCTGTCATTAGAATGAGGTGACTTTATATGTTAAGAGATTTATGCTTTGTGGCGAAGTACATATAGCCGCGACGGGAGAGCGTTCCCAACTGATTGCGAGTTCGGCAATTACCTTACTTTCGTATTGCCATTCTAGAGCGTGAACGACGTATCTATAACTATAAAAACATCATAGCTATACACTGAATATCTGCTTACATCTTTTACTAGTGAAGCGAAAAAAATACCCCGCTGTATTAACTATACGAAAAAGGAATCAAATAACTTTCTTTGCCTTCGATCACTCGAAAGAGTGAAGCGATATAAGAACGAAAATTATTATAAACAATAGTGACTCATACATTTCTCGGTCCAAGGACCATAAAAAAGCCTTTCAAATGACAATAATGCAAGTAAAAACAGCGCGAGTACAATGAAGTGACGTCACCGCGATAATCAACAGAGGACCGGCGACACGCATCGCTCCACGCAAACGTAAAAACGTGTATTTGCATTTTATACGTTACATATTTGTAGAGCAAGAGCAAATCACACTTGGTGAGCGATTGTAACTCTTATTATGTACGACATAAGAACTGTTTCAAACAAACCAAGAAACCACTTGATGCGTACGAAGACAGACAAGATGTATTTTAGCGCATTGAGCCTACTGACCTGATAAATGGAAGAATATTTTAAGCAATAAGCCGATAAGTGCCATAATTTTGATTCACGAACTAGCCAATAAGAGCTGCGCGTTCTACTTTACCCCCCGACCCGTAGCTGCGAATTGAGTTACTATGTAAACTTAGTCTCATCGGTTCTCCATAGGTTAGCTGTATCAAACAATACTGCACCTGTGTTGCGTAGGTCACTATCATCTTCGACAGCCCCTCACCTGCTCGTGGTGAATCCTGCTGTTTAACAAAGGCTTCGGAGAAAGAGAGTTAAAGCAGCCCGACTGGCGTAGTGCTTCCACCACACATAAGGCTGCAGACAAATAACAACTCGTTGGAGGATTGTTGTGTTTCTACAAATGAGTGAAGTTGCCAGTAGGCTCCTGAGGAGATGATGTGTTAGTAAAGTTGGTGGCATTGGTACATACTTTATTATAACATAATAAACCGGTCAATAGGCTTACTATTGAATGCGAAGAAAACAAAGATAATGGTATTTGAATGAGAAGAAACCAGAACCAATGTAAGGATTACGGTAGATGAAGTGTTGGAACAAGTGGATGAGTTTGTATATCTTGGATGCGCTTTCAGCAGGGATGGAAGGTACACCGCAGATGTGGAAAGGCGAGTGAGTGCTGAGAATAGTGTGAATGGAGCGTTGGGAAAACTTCTTGGCAGTAAAAACCTGAGCCAGAAGGCGCAGCTGGCTATACACAATGCAGTGCTGGTCCCAACGCTTACTTTTGGAAGCGAGAGCTGGGTATGGCAGAGAGAGCATGAAAGTAGGATAAACGCGATTGAAATGCGAGCGTTGCGCAAAATTTGTGGTGTAACGCTTGCAGACCGTATTCGCAAAGATGAGGTTAGACGCAGAGTTGGTCTGAAAGAGAGCGTCGTTATTAAAATAAGAAGAGGCATGCTCCGTTGGTTCGGCCATGTAGAAAGAATGCAGGATGAAAGAATGACGAAGCAGATATACAATGCAAAAGTGGAAGGATGTAGGAGCCGACGAAGGCCTTACCTACCATGATCAAATTGGTCGTGTTCTATCAGAAGGTGATGTCAGGAGCCCTAGAAACCGGCGAGCGTGCATGAAAAGAGCAATGAATGTTAAAGAAGCGAGTGAGGTATGTAAGGATCGAGTCGCGTGGCGCTCGGTCCTCTCTGCCTACCCCGTAAGGGATTTGGCGTGAAGTTATAGATAGATAGAGTAAGTTCGTATGTTTAAAACCCGTGGCGTCACTCGAGATTTTGACTATGTTTCACGAGTGTTATAATACCTAGTTATATATTAAGTTAATTTCAAAATTAAATATTCGATTTTGAGTTAACATGGAACACTAAATATACAAAGGTCAGGTACAAAATAACCATAACGTATTTTTTTTATACCACTAAGGCGGCAAACAAGCATACGGCCTGCCTGATGATAAGCAGTCACCGTAGCCTATGGACGTTTGCAACACCAGGGGTGTCATGCGTTGCCGACCCTCTAAAAACCCGTTCACGCATTTCTTGAAGAGTTCCATGCTGTAGTCCCTTGGAAAAACCTCGGCTGGGAGCTCATTCCACAGCTTGAGAGTTCTCGGAAGAAAACTTCTCTGAAACCGCACAGTACGCGAGCATTGCGGTTCCAGCGTTTGAGGGTGAACTCCCCGCCGTGCGGTTATAAAAAGTAGCTGTCGGCATAATTTCCAACAATTCTTCAGAACACAACCCGTTATACAAACGGGAAATTGTTGTAAATTAATCAAGTGGACCTTTCATCTTGTACCACAAACAAGCGTACGGCCTATTTACGAGTAAAAAAAAAAATCGGCCAAGTGCGAGTTGGACTCGCGCACGAAGGGTTCCGTACGATTATCTATAAAAACGGCAAAAAAATCGCATTTGTTGTAAGGGAGCCCCCCCCTTAAATATTTGTTTTATTTTAATTTTATTATTTATTCTTAAAGTGAATACATAACTAAATATTCTGTGAATATTTCAAGCGTCTATCTGTTGCCGTTATCAA
This sequence comes from Pyralis farinalis, assembly GCA_947507595.1. Taxonomy (NCBI): domain Eukaryota; kingdom Metazoa; phylum Arthropoda; class Insecta; order Lepidoptera; family Pyralidae; genus Pyralis; species Pyralis farinalis. Next base: position 6,612,326 of record OX382258.1, on the reverse strand, counting down.
TATCGAGCAAAAATGAGCAAAAAAACACGTTTGTTGTATGGGAGCCCCCTTAAATATTTTTTTTATTCTATTTTTTAGTATTTGTTGTTATAGCGGCAACAGAAATACATCATCTGCAAAAATTTCAACTGTCTAACTGTCACGGTTCATGAGATACAGCCTGGTGACAGACGGACGGACGGACGGACGGACAGCGGAGTCTCAGTAATAGGGTTCCGTTTTACCCTATGGGTACGGAACGCTAATATTAATAGAATTTTACAAAAATATGAAACACGTGTCAAATATTTTTTTAATAACCATATATTAAACATAATGTGTCCGCACTCCATTCCTTTAAAAAGTTTCATACAAAAATCATCTCCCCTTCCTCCTCGTTGAAAAGAAATTATATTTACAAAAAATATACAAACTGTTTCGCTTCGTCTGCAGCACACAGCAGACCGTCTTACATCAAGTTGGGTTTTTGTGCAGCCAGCCGACTAGACGACCGGAAGGGAGCGAACTAATCTAAGCAGGTGTAGGGTGGCTTGTTGTTTAAGGCCCATTTACACTGTGCACGGTACACGAATCAAAAAGGGCAACGAGTATGTAGTAAAAATAGAAACCAATTTATCGCAAGTAGCATTACGGAGTTAGAGATGAAACCTGGAACTTGATTACATCTTATTTAACAACAAAATGCAGACAGGTTAATATTGGGGAGCCCGGGGTTCTATTTTGGGTCCCTTTTTATTTTAGTTTATGTGAATGATCTAGCTCACGTGGTGAAAAAAGATGGGTATCGTACTATTTGCTAATGATACCTTTAAATGTGGCCCATTACATTACCAATTTTGTTGTAAATAATGTAAATCTTTTCTAAGTTCTTTCTACTTTACGCACTGAACTCACAGTAACCTTTAAAAAATATTAGGCAATAATAAATGAGCTTACTACAAATCATTGTGCTTCCGCCACCAGATAGTGGATGTGAACTAGTGCAACCTAGCACTCACCAACCTACTAGGGTCCAGTAAAAGCATGCTAATGAGGTCGCAGATCTGACCTGAGCGTATCTGCGTTTCACCGCAATCACAGCCGGCATTGTCTATGTCCGACAGGTTCGAAGCAAATTTTCTTCTCCAGAACCATAACCCTAATTACACATATGTAGTATAGAGAGCATAACAATGTGAACCCTTTTGACGAGCCCGATGACGCGGTGGTTAGAAACGCTACTGCTTTGACACTAACGCTCGTGGGTTGGATTCCCACACAGGACAAATATTTGTGTGCATGAACATGCCTGTTTGTCATGAATTGGGTGTTTTTAATACAAGTAGCGTACATCAAAAGACCCCCGTCTGAGGAAGTACTTTCACCTAACAAAAAACGTAAACAACTCCCTGGAAAGTTGTTGTGTTCCTGCGAGTGAGCGAGGTCACCAGTAAGCTCCTAAGGAGTAGTTGTGTTGGCAGCAGAGGTGGCATCGCGTGAGCGATATTTAATACGTTGCAAGCGTTTATATGCTCGGTAACCGCTTTATATCAGGTGGGCCGTATGCTCGTATGCCTCCCGAGTTTGAATAAAAAGACATTATAATGCGAGTAAATTACATAGTGTAAACGGGCCTTTAAGGCGCAAGAGGGTGTTCTGGACGGATGCCGCGATTCGTAACGACTTTTTGAGATACATAATTAAATATTTGTACTCGACTGCATCGACGGCAACGTTCTGAACATAAACATTGATTTTAATTTTATGCTACTGGGTGAAGGTGGTTGTTACTCGCTAAGCCTAAATATTACCAGGCCAGAAAATGGCCAGTGTTAATCAAGAATATATTCCACGATGAGTTCATAAAGAGTGCTGGCAGCCCCGATATAAGAGTGAAATGTCAAAAATTTTGACATTTGACATTTTTGAGGGTTGTTGTGTTCCTGCGTGTGAACGAGGTCACCAGTAAGCTCCCAAGGAGTTGCTGTGTCGCAGCAGAGGAGGCATTGCGCGAGTGATACTTAATATATCGCAAGCGTTAATAGGCTACGGTACCCGCTTTACATCAGGTGGGTCGTATGCTTGTATGGCGTCCGACGTAGTATAAAAAGAAATGAGATTTGGAATAAGATGCATATAAGGTTGATACTTTCTATACACGATGACATACAATTGGGCGTAATGACTTTCATCCACTTTTTTTTTTACGTAAATTACTTATTATTAATACTTTTTCCTTTCGCGTTTGAATGCATGGTTCCACATTTTCAGGAACACCGTTCCTATATGAAATCTATATGTTTGTCTGTGGGTGCGTTTTTTTTTTCGAATATTCGAATTTTGACTTCAGATTCCGATTCAGCATAAAAAAGTAGAATAGGAATGTTCAGGAACACCGTTCCTATCTCTTAAGGAACATGGTCAAAAAGGCCGACAATTAAAAAAAAATAATCTGAATTGTTATATAATTGACGAGCCAGGTGTTCTTCTGGCAATGCAAGCTTGCGCATTCTCAACTGGTTTTTTCTTATTTCTGAACAATAGCAACATATAAAAGTAGCTTCACACAACTTCTTCTGCTTGGCGTTATCCCGTTTACTAATCTATTAGGATTGGCGGGGTCCGCTACCTAAGCCTAGGGATTTGTGGAAGATACTGATCTTGACACGGAGCGACTGCCGTCAGACCTTCACAACCCAGAGGAAAAACCAGACCTCTCTTGGGTTACGTCACGCGACTTTCGAAACTTAACATTTTTGAACGTGCTGGTTGCCTCACAATGGTTTCCTTTATCGCTGGACAAGTGATAATTACAAATGTCAAAGAATTTACTGGTGCATGCCCACACCAGGATTGGAATAAGGCCCAGTCGGTTAATAGATAGGTCTTAATCTACTGAGCTACCAGTGTCGCTCCACGAGAAGTTGTTGATACCGTGCCCTGAAAAGTTTGAAAAAATGCAATTTGATCTAACCTGCTTTGTGTGCTTCCGCCACCAATTAGTTCGTGCGGCCTAGCGCCGGTCGGCACCCACCCACTACTGTTAGTAGATGCAACATGCCGACGCTGCCATGGCTGCTCCGGTGCGACACGTGTCGCAGCGAAGCGACGGTGTTGAGGACATGCGATTTCTTTTCATTTCTTTGTCCCAGATGGCGGACGACCGCAGCAGCCGAAGCAGAGACTACCGGAGCAGCGTTATCTACTAACAGTAGTGGGTGGGTGCCGGCCGGGGCTAGGCCGCACGAACTAATTGGTGGCGGAAGCACACAAAGCAGGTTAGATCAAAATGCATATAAATTTGACTTTCGCAAAATAACGCCTGAATCTATTAACAGTTTGAAAATATCTTCCAATGCAGTTATTCCGGGTAAACAATGTCTCCCTGTCTAACGCCTCTCTGCAATTGGACAAGTTTCGTGATCTGTGTATCTACTTTACCATTACTCTACTCCTCGACACTCCGGCATACATATATGACGAGCTCAGTGGCTCAGTCGTGAATGATACGACTTTGACACTAACGCTCGTGGGTTCGATTCCCACACAAGGCAAACATTTGTGTGCATGAACATGTCCGTTTTTCTTGGTCTGGATGTTTTAAGAGAGGTAGGGCGCGTCAAAGCAGCCCGTCTGGGGAAGTACCTCCACCTCACAGAAAACCGCAGCCAAATAACAACTCCCTAGAGGGTTGTTGTGTTCCTGCGTGTGAGTGAGGGCACCAGTAAGCCCCCAAGTAGTTGCTGTGTAAGCAGCAGAGGCATCGCGCGAGTGATAATTAATATATCGCAAGCGTTACGGTACCCGCTTTATTTCAGGTGGGCCGTATGCTTGTATGCCTCCCAACGTAGTATAAAAAAATATATAATCAATGCGACACGGTTGAAGAGATCGAAGTCCCGATAAATCTGCTACTTACGCCCCTTGATTACCCGAGGGAGTCTAATTGCGCACTTTATCACTCGTGTTCATGAAATATTAAAAACGTACTATTTCCGTTTTTGCAGCCCAGCAACAATTCTTAGATGGCCCCCTGCCACCCTCCACTGTGGAGTGCCAACACGGCACAGCGCGGAGCAGCTTATGAATATTCAACGCATCCACCCCGTTATAGTCTTTCGAGCGGGCACTTAACTTGACCTGCCTACTTTTCGTGGATTTGCTCGCTTTAATACTATACAGCTATTTCTGTAGTTTGTGTTATTTTTGAAGTTATATTTCTTTAGGCGCGTTATGAAAAAATGATGAGAGTGAAATTTTAAGATGCGCGCGCATCACTGTAACACAAAAGTAACAGGTTGAAACTGCTAAATGTTTCACGGTATTACCCGTAGATGGCGCTATAGTTAAAAATGTATAACATTTGTACTTGACATTTGACTTGTATGTAATACATTCCATTAACATCGCCGCTACTACTTGAAAGACGTTTTTTAATTTTACTCCAATAACCCTTCTTATAAATTAAAATATTATTATTTAATATAACTAATACTAAATATTATTAAATTATTAATGTTAAATATTTATTTAATGATTTCAAAGAAGTATAACTTCTCACGCGCGTACATAAGTACACCCACCCATTTTATTTTAACAACCAACCGATATGACAGGTATTAAGTCACAAAATCCCCCTAATATTTTAAATATATGATATGATTCAATATAAGATGGTAAGTAAACATACGGCCTACCTATTGGTAAACAGTCTATAGACACGTGCAATGTTCGAGGAATCAACCAGCAGCTGCTATCTACCCAAGAAAGGTCTGGTTTTCCCTCTAGGTTGTGGAGATGTAACGGCGATCGGTCCGTGAAAAAATCATTATCTTCGCTAAATCCTGAAGCTTAGGTAGCAGACCCCATAACATAAACGCATATAGGCATAACGCTTAGAAGAAGAAGAAGAGTAAAATGGTTAGCAAGCGTACGGCCTAATGATAAGTAGTTGCCACAACACACAGACGCGTGCAACGCCAGAAGAAACAATCGAGCGTTGCCAGCCCTGTAAATCATTTATACGGTTAATAGATTCAGGCGTTACTTTGCGAACGTCAAATTTTAGATCAAATTGCCTTTTTGTGCTTCCGCTCCCGATTAGTTCGTGCGAACTACTGCCGGCCGGCACCAACCCACTACTGCCATGGCTGCTCCGGTAGTCTATGCGATCCGTGAAACACGTGTCGCAGAGGCGACCGGAACAGCCAGGGCAGCAACGGTGGCGGGTGAATGCGGTTCACATTTCAGATGGTGAACACTCTCAGAGAGGAGGGCAGCAGCCATGGCAGCGGCGGCATGCATCTACTAACGGTAGTGGGTGGGTGCCGGCCGGCAGTAGTTCGAGAGCGGGAGCACACAAATTGCTTGTAAATCCTACTAATATTATAAATGCGAAAGTTTGTATGTATGGATGTTTGTAGCTCTTTCACGCTTAAACGGCTGAACGGATTTGAATGAAATTTGGCACGTAGATAGATTATGATCTGGATTAACACATAGGCTACGTTATTTGACTCCACGTGGGCGGAGCCGTGGGCGGAGCCGCGGGCAGCAGCTAGTCATTTATACAGTTAAATTAAGTATTTTAAAATAATGTTTGCCACCCTAGCATATAAAAAAACCAGTTGAGAATGCGCAAGCTTGCATTGCCAGAGGAACACCTGGCTCGTCAATTATATAACAATTCAATTTTTTTTTTATAATTTGTCGGCCATTTTGACTAATTTCCTTAAGAGATAGGAACGGTGTTCCTGAACATTACTATTCTACTTTTTTATGCAGAATCCGAATCTGAAGTCAAAATTCGAATATTCGAAAAAAAAAACGCACACACAGCAAACGCACAGGCAAACATATAGATTTCATATAGGAACGGTGTTCCTGAGCCTAAACATCGGTACAGACGTCAACATTGACAAAGAAACAGCACTGCGACGTCAAAAATATCCGCACTATAAATAGATAGCTTCAAACAAATAGACATTGTACTGGACTATTGACAATCACATCGAGGCCTGATATTAATTGACGCTGTACAAAGTCCGCAGTGGCAATAAAAATAGGCGACACATGTCATTAGACGGCAGAAATGTCTGTTTGTACAGCCGCACCGACCCGTACACAACACACAAATACATACAAACTCTATATAGTTAATTCTCCTAAATTTTTGCGTTATTTTGCAAAAGTCAAGTATATTAAGAGAGGTAGGGCGTATCGAAGCAGTCCGTCTGGGGTAGTATGTACCACCACCACCTAACAGAAAACCGCAGCCACACAACTCCCTAGAGGGTTGTTGTGTTCCTGCGTGTGAGTGAGATCTCCAGTAAGCTCTTAAGGAGTTGCTGTGTTAGCAGCGGAGGTGGCATCGCGCGGGTAATGCTTAATGCATTGCAAGCGTTTATAGGCTACGGTAACCACTTTACATCAGGTGGACCGCATGCTTGTATGCCTCCCGACTAGTATGAAAAAAAAAGTTGCAGACTTGACTTGAGAGTGTAAAAATTTCATATATTTTTATAGGAAATTACAAACTACACATCCGATTAATCTAAAATTCCAGTTACGATCAAAATACATCTACTGTAAAAAAAAACTCAAGTATTTCGGCAGTTCTGTACAATGCTACAAACAAAGTTTTAGTTTGGCTCAATATACACACACAAAGTTTTTTTTTTTTTTCGAATAATATACAAATTTGACTGAAATACAGATGTGATAATTTTATCATTGTCATCAATTGCTAGTCTTTGGTAAATACAGAATGTTCAAGAATAGAAAGGTGATAGCATGCGCAAGAGGTAAAAAAACTGTGTGGGTAATATATGAAATCAACTAAACGGAGAAAATAATTTCTATGAGCCACTGCCCCTAGGGAAAACACTTACTAGGAGTTGGTCTCTAGTTAAGTTCCACAAATGTAGCCAAAATATTAAAACTGAATTAGCAGCAACAACAAAACATTTACAATCGCACTCGAAACAATTAATTGACGTAATGTACTACTACACAACAAAATGTCCGGAGTTTCTAATTGAATCTTCAATTATAACTAATGGCTTCGTAACGTCCAAACTTATTTACATTTGTAGGCAAAGGAACGTCGGACAAACGCCGGAAACTAACCATAAAAATAAATTTAGTTTACATTCAAAGAAAGCCACCCATAAAACTCTGTATAAATAACTACATTTGCCTGATTTATCGGAGTTGCGGAGTCCACAGGGGAACCTGATGGTTTCGTTTCTTTTTACAAACTGTATATGTAAAACATCCCATACTTCAAGCTAATTCAAAAAAGGTCATTTGTGGGAATCTAACGAAATCGATTAGAGAAATATATTACGCAAAGTTAATGTTAAATCTTTGCAGTACAGTCATTAGAATGAATTGACATGTAGAATTTTTAGCTTGCCCTTTTGTGTACAGATTAAGGTTATTATATTTTAGTATAGTCTAAGTAAAATATTTTTTTTGATAGTTAATCCAGAATTGTACACAGTTATACACTGTCCATCTTAACTTTTGACAGATAATCATTTTAACAAGTCAGAAAGAGACCGGTATCTATCAAGTGTTGCGTATCTCATAAATCCGAAAGATATAGAATCATCTGTCAAAAGTTGCAATAAAATGGACGCAGAATAAGTCACTTTATTATAAGTGACCGAATGAGAAAGACCGAAGTACAGGCAGTCCTTTTCGACTTACAAACCATTAGTATTTATTACGCTGCTTTAGTATATTGCTGATATGCGTATTTGTATCTCGGAAGAGGCTATAAAGCAAAATTTATCTTCATATTATTATAAGGTTTTGCTTTTTAAGGTTATCGATATAGGTGTCTCGTGAAATAATGTGTTTTAAGCCAAAAAACATAACATATAATTTAAAAAATCGATGCTTTTAAGAAGTCAATGCCTAGTAGGTCGTCCTCAATACAGCTGGAAAGATCCAGATGACTACCTGCTGAAACTTGAAGCGAGACAAAATATGGTTCAGATCTTGAAACTAGAAGATATTCGTACATGACGTAAGATTGCAACTGTAACAGACTATAATATCCGATTGCATACATTCCACGACGAAGAAGATGAAATAAATCTTAATATTGTAAGGAATACAAATTATCAAAATCCATATGGAGCCTAATTTTAACATGATTCGCATATTGTATTGATTAATAAATATTTTATATGCGGCCATAAAAAGACGATATATCTTTATTTACATTTTATGGCCGCCATTACACGAATCTAACGATTCCTTAATGATAAAGCCGCGTGATGGGATTAATTGAGATATATCACAAACATATTTCTATTGCAAACATTAAGCCGCGGACTCAGTGCTACGCATGCTGTGCACGGGCAAGCGAGGCATTACAGCTGCGTGGGTTCATTTGTTTGACAACGTGGGTCAACGTTTCCACTGCAGGGCACGCTATACACGAATATCAACACACGACTACGTACAACTGTAGCGCACCACAGTTTTGAATCATACGCCTTGTTTAAGCGACGCGTTACCGTCCCACCTCCCGGAGTTAAGGCTTTGACAAACAGCGAGCGTGGCTGGGCTCGACGCTGGCGTGGTGTGTCCTTGGCGTGCTAACTTACTATGAAAATATATGGAAGCCGTCACACAAAACACGCCACGCCAGCGTCACGTCGCGACGAGCTTGGCGGGGCGCGACATGCCACGCCAACCCTTGTCGCGATTACAAACTGCGGCGCGGGAGCGCGGCGCGACGTGATCGCTTGGCGGGACGGGGTGCGGCGCCTGCGCTGTAGTTCTAACGTTTCTATGACAGTAGACACACGCGCAGCTTGACGTGAGCTGGGCGCGGAGTGGACCAGCGCGGCGTGACGTGTTAGTTGTAAAATTTTACAGATTTTTATACAATACGAACATGGACGTTGAAAAATTGGTTGAACAAGTAAATATTCGTTATATCAAGTAATTCGTTGACTGAGTTTTGTTATGTTGAGGTTAGATTAGTCTAAAATTTGTTATAAAGACTTAAAGAGGAATCTTTAACAATAGTGCGAGCCGCAGTGTTTTACGATAAAAAGCGTGTCGAAACCTGTCGCGACATGAATCATATACAATGGGATTATTGGTGGGAATGTTATATAAAGGTTTTGGGTTAACAAATTCGTTAATTTGAGGTATTTACACTTTTTGTTGATAGTTGAAAATTCGTTATAAAGAGGTTGTTCGCAAAAAATATTCGCAATGTAAAGGTATATTTTACATTGACATCTTATGGACAATTCAAAGGGATTATGAAGAATTTGTTAAATTCAGGAAGTCGTTATATTAAGGTTGCACTGTATTATTAGATAAAAAGTGACGCTTTCCTGGTTGGCGCGACGGGATGCTGGCGGGGCGCTAGCGCGGCGTGGCGTGTTGCTGTGTGACTATCGCGCCGCGCTCACGACCCGCCAGCCTCGCGTCGCGCCAGCGCCACGCTACCGCCGAGCTCGCTGTTTGACAAAGCCTTTAAGCTGCGCACGTTTCCGTATATTGCGTGCACAGCGTGCACGGCGTTGAGCTCGCCACGCGTGTACCAATGACGTCAATTCATCCGTGGGTTGCAATGGATACTTTCACATACATTTTCTTGCAAAGCGAAGGTTGACGCACGTGTTTAGCCTCTGCGCACGCCGCGGTGGAACCGAGGCTTTACTTATACAGGTATCATATGAAAGGACGAGCCTAAGGAGGTGTTGTACGTACACGAGGCGAGGTTACTTCACAGCGACCTCACAATGACAACCTCAGCTTGACAAAGGGTACTGTGCTTTATCAGATAGTGCAAATGTTACAGAAGTGTGGAAGAATCGTGTTTTTTTATATACAACGTCGAGAGGCATGCAAGCACACGGCCCACCTAATATAAAGCGGTTACCGTAACCTATGAACGCTTGCACTACATGAAGTATCACTCATGGGACGCGGTTTTCAGTGAACTGGAGGAACTTCCCCAGATGGGCAGCTTCGATGTGCCCTACCTCTATTAAAAACACCCAAACCATGACAAACAGACATGTTCGTGCACACAAATGTTTGTTCTGTGTGGGGGTCGAATCCACGAGCGTTGGCACCAAAGTAACGTTACTAACCAATTCGCCACCGAGCTCGTCATAATGCCGCAGGTGTCCATAGGCGGAGTTGGTGCTTACAGACAGGCCGTATGCTTGTCTTGTAGTGGTATAAAAAAAGGGCGCGAGAGCGAACGAAATGAGCGAAAAAAACGAGAGCTCGATGGCGTCGTTGCGCGTGTCATTCTAAACAAACACGCAGGTTAAGCAACAGCGACCGTAGCCTGTCTATGGATGGGTTTATCTATCTCGAGTTTATCCGTGCCTCGGAGGGCACGTTAAGCCGAGTTGACGATAGATGACAGTCGTTAAGCTAAGTCAGTGGTCTTCGGGCAGCTTGAAAACACTGGCCTCCGCCAATCCGCATTTGAGCGGCGTGGTGGAGTATGCTCTAAACCCCTTCGGTTGAAGGTTGACCCGTATCCCTGCAGTGGAATGTGTAAGGGTCGATGTGGTAAACGAAATTCAAGGTTTAATGAGCACGTACCAAATCTATTGTGAATACATATAGAATGCCAATAGACGGCAATAAACTAAAGCCAGGATAGTTGATGACCTTGCAGCCGTGTGCCTACAGTGCCAGTTTCCAGAGTTATCGCAGCGGAAACGTGTGCCGCTCCAGTTTTACTACGACAGTGCAGTGCGAGTGACGTAATGTCAATGTCATAGGTACGCCACAATCAAGAACACATTAAACATAACAACCACCCCGATAAACCAACCCGATTATTTTTTTACTAGTAAAAAAAGCTAGCTGCACCTTCGTCCGCGCGCTTGTCAGGTATCCCGTAGACATTTAGGGTCGGCAACGCATGAGTGACACCCCCGGTGTTGCAAACGTCCGTAGGTCTTCGTTGACTGTTTACCATCAGGCAGGCCGTATGTTGTTTGTTTGTTTTTCTGATTTCTTTCTTCTCGGCTTCTAATAGTCGCATCGTGATATTGAAAAGAACCTTCCTCAAGAATTGGGCTATCAGAAGTAATTTTTTTTTCAATCACTGGAACTAATGGATTAGCTCGTTCATACAAATCAAATAATCATGCAAACTCTTTCGGTTTGTATGATTATACAGATTTCAATACGATGACTGCTACCGTAGAGTTACTTGAAGAACCAGACGTTGTCAGTTACTCGTTGATCTCAACTTCTGATGTTTAGTGTTCGCAACGCTGAAGGTCTCTTCATCGTTCGTAGGTCGTTAGGATCGGTGGGGGTCATCTACAACAGGGGCGCCGACTCCGTGGGTGCTCGGGGGCTCCAGCACCCACGGGAGGGAAATAGTGGGTGCGGAGCACCCATGACGCTAGCCATCATAATATAACTAAAATAATCCTCATCTCATTATCTGTTGTTCAGGTTCTCATTATCTGGTTATTCTAGTAAGCGCTTGCTTGCTTACTAGAATGTGTGCGACGCGTCCTAATGTGACCTTAGTTCCCACCAGATATTTTTGATGTAGAGCCGTTTTTTTGTTTTGTTTGGGACGCCTATGTCCAGCAGTGTACGTCCTTCGCCTGAAATCATGATGTACCTAGTCATCAAAAGAGCATGAGCACCCACGAGGTTTTCCAGAAGCCGGCGCCCCTGATCTACAAAACCCTAATGATTTCGCGGCGATACTGCATTTAAGACGATGCCATGAGACCTCCACATCCCAGAGAGAAAACCGGACCTTTTTTAGGATAGGTCACACGTCTTTGGAATATAATTTCTTGAACGTGATGTGACCTCAGGATGGTTTTCTTTCACCACCACCCGACCAAGCGATAATTACCACATACATACATACATATCATCACGCCTGTCTCCTCCGCTTCTTCCACACTCATCAACCTCTTCATGCATGCTCTTCGGTTTTGGGTACCTTTGATTTGGCCCTTTTTCAACACATCACCAATTTGATCTATATGTGTGCGTCTAGGACGGCCCCTCCCGACATCACCATTCACTCTTGCTTGATACACTTCTTTCGTAACTCTTTTGTCATTCATTCTTTCTAAATGACCAAACCATCTCAGCATACCCTTTTCAATTTTTAATAATAATAAATAATTATAAGTACATATATATAAAATCAAAAACCAGGATTAGAACCGGGGACTCATCAGTTACAACGCTGCTGCTTTATCCAATAGGCTTTCAAGGCACTTGCATCTCTGATGGTATTTCAATTTAATACTGAGCTAACAAATAGAAAACATCCACTAAGGTGCAGTTCTTTCTAAGAGATTTAGGGCGCATCAAAGCAGCCCGTCTGGGGAAGTACCTCTACCGCACAAAAAACGCAGCCAAATAACAACTCCCTAGAGGATTGTTGTGTTCCTGCGTATGAGTGAGGTCACCAGTAAGCTTCCAAGGAGTTGCTGTGTAAGTAAGCAGCAGACGAGGCATCGCGCGAGTGATAATTAATATATCGCAAGCGTTAATAGGCTACGGTACCTGCTTATATCAAGTGGGCCGTATGCTTGTATGTCTCCCGACGTAGTATATAAAAAAAACGGGTTGCACTCCGGGAGTGCCGGCAGAAGTGAAAACTTGAACATGCGGACCAAACGGCGATGTTGATAAACTACCTTGAACGAAACGCGTAAGCGCCAACAATTTCATGGCGCTTAACAACGTTTTAGTCGCAAGAAAATAATGCCCTATGAACGATCTAGCGCTTTATGTTTTAATTGTTTAATTAGAGGTAACTAATGCTTTAGCGCTGCAGCGAACTTAAGTTCAAATTCTCACCAAAATCTTACGGTCAGGGTCACGTGTCCTGACGCGAGTTTAACATTGAAGTTTTCACTTCAAAAAACCTTGCGGACTGGCAAAGTGATTTTTGAAACGTGTCGCGGCGTTAGAAGCAACACACAGCCATTATACTCTTGTTAGATTTTATAGTCACGCATCGGGAATTTACGAGTCTGCTTCCATCCGTTACTTTAAAAGACTACGAAGTAAGATGGATGGGTTAAACCACTCGCGAGTCAATAAATTACTCATAAATGTAAAAATGTTTTATTGTTACGATGTTTACAACGCCCATGAAACTTTATAAGGTTAAGCTTGTCTGTTTTAAATTGGTTTGCTATCGTTAGAAACGTATTTTAGTACCTATTTTCAAGAATACCGTTCCTATACGAATTCTATATGTTTGTCTATGCGTTTGTCTGTCGCTTTTTATCGAATATTCGAATTTTGACTGCAGATTCGGATTCAGCATAAAAAAAAATTAAAAGTAAAGAACCTTTTTAAAAACAAGCTTTTATTTAAATGCTCTAAAAAGAAAAAAAAAACTTTTATACTAAAACTTTTACTGTTAACTTATAACGTCATTTCACATTTGACACAATTTATATGATATAAAAGCATGTCGCGAGATTTAAGTACTCATATTTACTTAGTTTGAAAATTTTAATAGATACAAATAATTTGATGTGAATAATATTATCTATTAAAATTTTCTCCGAGAAAGCAGAAAAATTTGTGTGATGAAGCGGTTCTAAAGAGTTGCATTGGGCAAACCCTGTCCCCCCTTCGTTTGTTCTTCAGTAATTCTGGATCGAATTGCAGTGTCGAATGTTTTTTGAGGACAGTATGAAGGATGAAAGACTGTCGAACTGTCAAAACATCCCAATCCCGATATAGATGAACAGTACGGTAGCGTCGTGAACGACCTGCAGCAACCTTCAGGATAAAGCGCTGAGCTCTTTCGAACTCGAGGAGACATGATTTGGCTGCTCCACCCCAATCGTATCAAAAGTATCAGAAGTAACATAGAATACTTTTTATTAAAATATATATATATATTTGTTATCAATGCGAGCGAAGCCGCGGGTAAAAACTAGTATTAATATATTGATTAGGTATTATTTAAGTTAGACGTATTCATATTCTGAGATAGGAGAAGTGCGCTCCAGCACTTGGCTCGATGTGCCTCTGGAAACAGAGGCGTATCGATAGCCTATGATATTTTAGTAATTGTAGATGAACTGAATCAACGCAATACTGCTCTGAAGTTGCAGTGGATTCCTGGACATAAAAGTTTAAGAGGTAACGAAGAGGTTGATCGCTTAGCAAAATTAGCCATAGCATGGTCGGAAAGTTTAATTGCACCGCAACGTTCAGAAATATTTCCAAAATTCAAAACTGAAAGAGTATTTTGACCGGCAGTCATTAGAAAAGGGAATATATATCATAGTCTCAGTGACCTAGTCTAGGGAAGGTGTAAGCAAACCAGGACACAGAAAATAGCATGCGTTCATGCTTGAAATGCTTCCTATATGGCAAGCGTCTGTAGTCTGCCGTAGCGTAGGCCAGAGAAAACGCCACACTTGCTTCTTTAATCATAATCATAATCATTTATTTGCTAATACAATTACATAAAGGTCTTATTTTAACATACAGTGCCGTGTATTATGCCTGATAGCAGGCATGCAAATCATAAATATCACGTCATTACAAAAAAAATAGTATTAATAAAATTTAAGGTTATATTACAAATATCATTTACATTATTATTATATGCATTAATAGAATTTATTTATTTTGTGATTTACAATGGTCAATGTATTCTTTAGTGGAATAGAAACAGTGTTCCAATAACCACTTAGTCAATATAGGCTTAAGGGCTTTACCTTCCAGTAGCTTCATGTCATTGGGAAGCAGATTAAATAGGTATATGCACATATTGTATACATTTCTTTTATAAATATCTTTCTGGCATGTGGGTTGATATAATTTGCTCATGATAATAGCTCGAGTTTGTCTTTGGTTTACGTCCCTTCTTTTGCGCCAAAATTCTGGATGGGATGCCACAAATGCACAGATATCTCTTAAGTATAAACATGGCAATGGAAGGATGTTGAGTCTTTTAAACAGTGGTTTACAACTGTCATCCACCCAGGCATTGCATATGGCACGAATACATTTTTTTTGTACCTTGAAGGCTCTATCCTAGCGATGGGCGATTCCGAGATGTTTTAACAATCGAAAGAATCGCAGTCGTCAAAATATACAATCGAGTCAACAATCGACTCGCCGTTTTCCAAAACAATCGAGAGGTTTTTCGATTGTTGCATCAGTCAGTCATTCATCGGTCATCGGTCAGTTTAGCCGGACGGATTCAACTCGCTGCTAGTTGTTTACAAGCATCGAGCCGAGGTGTATGTGTCGCGATTGTTTGTCGAGCCGCTGTGGCTTTTTGTACTAAAACTAAAAAACTATGTTGCATACATTGCACAAGTTTATTTAAGTCATTAAAAATAGATGATTCGTTATAAACTTCGATTATTTTATTTATTTTCGTGATTGCTTTCTCCTATAATACGTATGTAAGTTTGCTACTGTACATGCTTAGTTTGAACTCGCAAATCGCAATCACAAGACAAGGCCAAGTCCGGCCATCGAGATGTTCTAATATAACTCAAAACAATCGACTGAAATCTCTCGCCATCGTGCATACTCGCAATTCGCAACCACAAATTCGAGTTGAAATCTCGCCGAATACGAACACAACAACAATCGAGATGTTCGACGAAACAATCGAAAACAATCGAGATGTTCGAACAATCGAGACAATCGAAAAAAACCTCTCGCAATCGCCCATCGCTACTCTATCCATCTCAACCGAATTTCCCCATATGATTAGGCCATAGCTAAGCACTGATGCCACGTAACCATGATAAGCGGTAATTGAGGCTTCAATTGAAATAATTTGCCTGAGTCGTTTCAAGGCAAAAACAAAATGGTTTAACTTATTACATACTTGATCGACGTGGGCCTTCCAATTTAAATGTTCATCAACTGCAATACCGAGAAATTTTACAGTAGTAACCCTTTCGACTTTGTTGTTGTTATATTTTACATTCAATGTTGTCTGGTTTGAGTTGTATGACGAGAATTGAATGAAATTAGTTTTACTTATGTTAACTTGTAAATCATTTGCATTCATCCAAACCATTACATCATGAAGTGCTTTATTAATATTAGCTTCGTATGTATCAATATTATCTCATATCACTACTAATGTTGTATCATCTGCAAACAGTATACTTTTATGTTCGATACTATTCGGGAGGTCGTTTATATATACTAGGAATAACAATGGTCCCAGAATGCTTCCCTGAGGGACACCCGTGTCACAGCTCCTAAAACTAGATCTATAGTTCTTTTTACTAACTACTCGGTTTGTTTTATTTACTTTTATTATTTCTGTACATTGTAAACGATTTTTTAAATAACTTTTAATTCATTCGTATGCTCTGCCTCGGATTCCATAGTGTTGCAACTTTTCTAAAAGCTGAATATGATTGACTAAGTCGAACGCCTTTTAACATTCATAGCTCTTCTCGTGCACGCTTGCCGGTTTCTAAGCCTACTATCTTTTATCATCAGTTTTCGTTTTCATTCACTAAATTGACTTCCAAGACTTACCTCGTCGGCGGGCTTGGTGGGAGTGATAGCGACGGTCTCGTTGAAACAGAGGCAGGCGCAGTAGTGCCGGTTGGCGTCCACGTCTGTCAGCACAGACACGTAGAACCGGGGCTCCGACCGCTCCGTCGACAACGCCCATCCTTGCGGTTGGCAGAACTGCGACAACAACTTGCATTTATCACCAAGCCAACTAAATAGCACAAGCCCTTCCCCTTCATAGCGTTAACCTGTTTCCAAATCCATAATGATTGGAATTGTCTGATAATTAGGTAACTTTTTTTTTTACGGGACAGGCCCACCACTCATACCCACCACTGTGTCTCATGTGTAGCCAAAATTAACAGCGGCGACCACCAAAAAGGCAATGAACAGTGAAGTTCATTGCCGTCCCGGGGGTTAAACTACAGCTGCCTTGGAGCTCACAACGAATTTAATCAGAAGAAATTTGTAGGAGTAGGAAGTTTTGGAATTGACTTCCCCTCTTGGCAAAGTGAGAGACAGCAATATGACAAATAAGGCATTTAAAAACCTCAAAGAGATGGCTAGTCAAGTGAAGCTCAACTGCCGTGCACCACGGATTATCAAATATCTAACACTATTGGGACCTAAACTGTGAGTTGTTACCTAACACATCGATTCCAATAATATACTCGTAGATTGCAGATTAATTAGGTAACTGTAAGGAATTGATGATGGTTACAATTGTATTTTGCAGTGTATGTAAGTGGCTCAATGTCTCCTACAGAGCCAAAGCCGACCTCACCTGCACCTTGCTTACGAGGCTTTGGCAAAAGAGGGGTAGGGCACGACGTTAGCCCGACTGGGGAAGTACCCCCAAATCACAGAAGAAGCCTGCCAAGTAACAACTTCCTGGAGGGTTGTTGAGTTCCTGCGAGTGAGTGAGGTCAAGATGATGAAGAGTTGCTGTGTTGTACAGTGGAGGTGGTAACGCGCTACATTCTTTTTTTGTTGCTAGCGTGCATAGACTACGGTAACCGCTTTACATCAGGCGGGCCGTATGATTGTTTGCTATCCGTCGTAGCGTAAAAAAAACCACTGCTTCTATATTACACAAGCTGTTATTAAAACAATTTCTGTAGACCGTAATCACATGCAAACACAAGTGTCGCTTGACCATAACTCTTGCTGATGTCATCAGAAGCTTCTTGGTTACCTCTATCACTCGGAAGTCAACAACGTTCTAGGGATTTGATATTTCCGGCCGCGGTCTTTGAATTGTAGTTACTCCCCCAGTTAGGATGCTCCAAATTTACCACCTGTCTCTTGGCAAGGTAGACCCTTACACCACATACTCTGTCAGGGCCCTCCGCTTGATGTAGGTAATGTAAAACGGCCACCGTAAGGTAGAGTGCGGCCCGCATCAGATGGTAAGCGGTCACCGCAGCCAATTGACGCACGCAAATCTTGTGACCTAAGGCTGTTTCGTCACAGTACCCTGTAATTTCTCTGCCGTTACAGTGCCTCGTCTGCATACAACATTACTGGTACCTCCGCTGAAGTGTTTTTCACCAGAACCTATTAAGGATAATATATACCATATGGCTATACGTGCAGCAGAGATTCGTATTGTCTTTGAAAACCTCGAAGACACACTTGCATTATGTATGTATGACAGAATTAGACAGTAGATACAAATCCTAAACAGTTCTCTATCATTCTTCGCAATATTTGAACTCGCGACAATACGTTGGTAGAGACGAAAACATATGATATAGTTCGTGCAGCAGAACCAGGACCGCGGAGAATCCGAGGTTCAGGCGCCACGGCATGTCCTTGCCATGCCGACTAATGAAAAAACACCAAATTACTTCTATCTAAATGCCAGACGGCTATGTTCGCGGTGTAAGGCTGCTGTATCACGAGCCGATTTTTCGCTGGTGTCATCCCTGAAATCGGTTTTTGGACGGTTAAGGTCATAACGTTCCATTCAAAACACCTGCGCTGGTAATCCGATTTTAAACCGTCATCCGCTTGCGCTGGAGAATTCGTCTCGTGCCAACGCGGCCTAAATACAACGTCCATGCCACAATGTATCGTGTGACATCACCCTTAATGTATTTTACATGAGTGTAATAAAATCGCGTGTTACCCATTCAATTCCGTCGTGAAACGGAGTGTCGTCCCAGTTTGTCTCGGGGAATCGCTGGAGGATGACGCCGCTGCTCAGACCGCCACCTGGGACAAACGGAGAACATGACTGAAATTTAATTTTGGCAACGAATGTGACTAAAGATAAAGCTCAAAATCCTTTTGACCCTCTCGGGCACTTAAGACACAGTGTAAGACGTGTCTAAACATGACTTTCATTTTTAAAATAAATCTTATTATAGCTTATTCAATTCTATTAGTTTTTTTTTAATCTACTAGCATTTCGAAAATGACTATTGGCAAAGGGGAAATGTCAAATGAAACTTGCCAATATAGTCTTTTGAAATCGTCAATTTCACATTAAACCAGTTGTGACTGCGCAAGCTTGCATTGTCAGAGGAAACACCTGGCTAGTCAATTATATTATAACAATTAATTTTATTTTATTTTTATTTTGTCGGCCATTTTAAGAGATAGGAACAGTGTTCGTGAACATTCCTATTCTACTTTTTTATGCTGAATCCGATTTTTTTATCTGAAGTCAAAATTCAAATATTCGAATTAAAAGCGACAGACAAACCACAGACAAACGCACAGACCAACATATAGATTTCATATAGGAACGGTGTTCCTGAAAATATACAATTAATTTATGTCAGGGTATAAGTACAATAACAATGATGTCAAGTGGTAGATTAAAGATATGGTTTCCTGTGCTGAATTATTTCCAGATATCTTTGTCATCATCTTTATCAGCTACATTTTCATCAATTCTATAATAAGCCTTATTACAGAGAGTATTTTTGATATGCTTTTTGAACATATTGTCAGTAAAGGAAAGAACTGTTTCAGGCAATTTTTTTATAGACTTTTTTTCCATTTTCTAACGAACGGGAGCACTCCCCGTTACGTTAATATGATACACGTAAACGTTTGTGGCCATTAACTAAACACCAATCCCTACAGCCTGCTTGCGTGAAACTAAAGGCAAAGAAAGTGTATAAAAAACATTGCTTTTTAAGTTTATATCTATATAAAAAATAAAACCTAATAATGGTACAGTTTCATTTATTAAAATCAGTTATAAGTGTCTTGCATCATAAAGACAAGGGAACTGTAGTCATTTGCTTCCAACCGTAGATTCATTTGATTCCCTGGAATTTAGCACCCAAAAAGTGTCCGTTCAACCTCCACTGGAGTCTATATATAAAAATTCAAAATTCCGCCAGCAAGACCAACAGCAGACGTGACCAGAACTCGAGACGAGCCCCGCCCGACCGGGGGCGAGACCGCTGCGCATGCATAATGAAACCAGCTAAAGATACCTACTGAACACCGACGGATATTCTGATTTAGTCAGGCCGACTGATAAAAAAAGGAAATAACAAAAAAAGTCTGCCAGTGGTAGGAGTGCACGATAGGAGTGAAAACTTCTTAGCTTCACGAACTTGATGTTCACAAGTTCGTGAAGCTAAGAAGTTTTCATGGGTCGTTAAAAAATAGTTTTTTAAGAAGTGTTCTTTATTAAAAATGATTTTTGTTAATATAGTAATAAATTTTTTTTCTTTCATTTATTACGGTGTTTTATAAGAAAAATAATGATTATTAATTAGAATAAAACAGAATTAATGTGGTCGAGATGAGAGCATTGTGCAAAAGTGCCGTAACCGCTTGCTGACCGCGTTCGTAATGATGACGTAAGAAAGAGAGCTGGGCTGATAGAGTGTCGGTGTTTAGATAAGAAAAGGCATGCTCCGTTGGTTCGGAATGTTGAAATAATGACGAAACAGACATACAATGCAATAGTGGAAGGATCTAGGAGCCGAGGAAGACCAAGACTAATCTACCATGACCAAATTGGTCGTGTTTTATCTCAAGATCTCAAGAGTCCTAGAAACCGGCGAGAGTGCATGAAAAGAGTTATGAACGTTAAAGATGCGAGTAGATTATTAATTATTATTATCTATAATAATACAAACAAATATATACATAAATATCAATTTCACACTACATATATTTGATCGCGATCGGTCACTCGAGTTCAGTGCTCTGCCCCATCCCAACCTAAACAAGTTTTCACTTCAAGAATATTAGTCAACAATTTAATTTGACAACCGATGGTGACAATACATGGGAACCAAGTTGATAAAGACAACTTGATGTAAAATATTAACTTCCTAACCTGAACCGCTTGGACTTCCGACAGAAAACAAATTAGGAGGGATCTTTACAATGTGACTCCAAGCTTAATGTTCGACGAGGACACCCATCAGAACTTAGGAAAATAATGCTTATTTAACGCTTCAATCAAAAACTAGTTGAGAATGCGCAAACTTGCATTGCCAGAGGGGCACCTGGCTCGTCAATTATATAACAATTCAATTTTATTTTTTTTATATTTGTCAGCCATTTTGACCATGTTCCTTAAGAGACAGGAACGGTGTTACTAAACATTCCTATTCTACTTTTTTATGCTGAATCCGAATCTGAAGTCAAAATTCGAATATTCGAAAAAAGCGTCAGACAAACGCACAGACAAACATATAGAATTCATATAGGAACGGTGTTCCTGAAAATATGAATGTAAATTGTCTTTAGCGTTTCGTACCAAATAGACGGAACCCTATTACTAAGGTTCCGCTGCTTGTCCGTGAGTCTACTCATCCGTCTGTCACAGAGCAGCATCTTTTGAACCTTAATAGACAGAGAATCATCCCTAAATGTATATTATGGGTGCTATTATTCCTACACTGTCGGACGGAAACACAAATCAATAAACCACTCGATTTAAGACACTAAATGTCTAACGGTGAATTTAGTTACTACGCAAACTATTAGCATAGGTTCTCCATAGGTTCATATCGTTCATAGTTCTACCCTACTGATAGTTAGATTGCGGAATTACGGGCGTATTTGATTTGAAGTGTGGTGTTCTTGATTAGGAGTAATTACTCTGCGGGCCACGATGCCGACCAGCTCAGCAAGATGTCTAACTAAAATTACCCTCATTAATGTTAATCGAGGCTAATTCTACAGTACAATTGTATCGTCCGAATTGATTGTTATTTCTGAATGGGCTTTATCCATATCTTCACTCCAGATCTGTTGTGAGGTAGGCAGAGAGAATCACAAGACGCGGTCCTACCTAGCTATGAACACACCTAGCTCGTTCCATTCATAGCTCTTATCATGGATGCTTGCCGTTTGCGTGGACTCTTGACTCCACCGTCTTATAAAACATAATCCACTAAGTTGTGGATTCTCAGCTCCCACATCCTTCTACTTCAAGAGAGGTAGAGCGCATCAAAGCAGCCCGTCTGGAGAAGTACCTCCACTTCACAGAAAACCGCAGCCAAATAACAACTCCCTAGACAGTTGTGTTCCTGCGTGTGGATGAGGTCACCAGTAAGCTCCCAAGGAGTTTCTGTGTAAGCAGCAGAGGAGGCATCACGCGAGTGATAATTAATATATCGCAAGCATTAATAGACTACGGTACCCGCTTTACATCAGGTGGGCCGTATGCTTGTATGCCTCTCGACGTAGAAGAAAAAAAAAAAGAACTTCCCCATTGTATATCTGCTTCGTCATCATTTAATTCTGCATTCTTTTTACAAGTCCGAACCAATGGAATGTGCTTTTTTTAAACACCGACACTCTCTTTCAGCAGAGTGACATACTTTTATCATTATATATATACTAGCTGCTGCCCGCGGCTCCGCCCGCGTGGAGTCAAATAACGTAGCCTATGTGTTAATCCAGATCATAATCTATCTACGCACCAAATTTCATTCAAATCCGTTCAGCCGTTTAAGCGTGAAACAGAAACAAACATCCATACATACAAACTTTCGCATAATATTATAGTAGGATATGTAATATTTGCATACAATTTGTATTACATTTAGCCTTTCACTCCTTTTTTTCAAAAATGAAGCTTTGCGACTCCTTGATAAGACACCCCCCACCAAACCATTACAGGCGCAAGAATGATGACCACGTACTTGTACTTTTCCGACCAATAGGGCAGCTTCTTTAAAACTGTGTGAGTACATCTTGTCATTTTGCTTGTCGTATTCGTCTTTCGTCTTCATGGTGAAATTGTTTTCATCAGAAAAGTGCATATTTCTGTGCCTTTCACCCGCGTATCGGAACAGAAGACGTTTTGATTGATCCGCTCTCTTTAACTGTAAGGATTGATTTAGGACATGCCCTGTATATCGACGTTAACCGCCGAGCTTCAGGTCTTGTTTTATTACACGCGACAGAGCCCTAGCGGGAATATTCATTTCTCGCGATAAGATTTTTTGTTTCTCAATGGGGTTACGGCGAATTCTGGCTTTAACAGCAATAACAGCCTTTGTAATACTAGCAGCACGTGGTCGCCCCTATCTTTTGTGGTCTTCAACGGAGGATGTGTTGATATATTTGTCGATAGTACGATATACGAACATACGGCTGATACCAAGCTTTTGAAGTGTCTTGAGTATGACCGACGGCTCCATACTCACTTTGTGAAAGGCAATCACTGCAATCCCATCCTGGTGATTTGTATGTATCATAAATATGTATTTACAAAAAAAAAATGTATTTACGTATGTTAGTACAGTATCAGTAGCTTAGTACCCATAACACAAGCTTTGCTTACGGGGGGGGGGGGGGCTAATTGTATATTTATTCATATACAATTAGCTTCATTGTTTTTTTTTATACAACTAGATTGGCAAACAAGCATGCGGCCAGCATCAGATGGTAAGCGGTCACCGCAGCCTATTGACGCTCGCAACACCACGGGGATGTTACTCGCGCGCTGCCAATCTTGTGACCTAAGGCCAGGTACCCACGCAGACGACATTTGTACAAAGTCTCGCTCTAGTAAACTGGACCTGGCGTGAAGATATACATACGTACATTATTATATTCGTTTTTAACCGACTCCAAAAAAGGAGGAGGTTCTAATTCGACTGTATTTTTTTGTTTGTTACTTCATAACTCCGTCATTTATAAACCGATATGAAAAATCTTTTTTTATTTGAAAGAGTAAGAGGGATCTGGTAAAGTATGTATACAATATAAAGTGAGTATATAATATACTCAAAACAATATACCTCAGTAACCTTATGTTCTTGCCCTCCATTTCTTAATCTAAGGGCAATTATACATGAGCACGTGTCGACATAGGATACAATATAGTATGGGCAGCATATATTTGCATCACATGAACGGCCGGCCTACATTCGCTGCATCATTGTGCGGTACACACACCTCCGCTACTAACTATCATATTATGTATGCAAATATATGTTAACGAACAAATTGTATAAATGATAATGGTTCAAATTAAATAAACCACTTTTTCCTAGCGTTATCCCGTTTCCTCGTTCATTAGGTTCGGCGGGGTCCGCTAACCAAACTTAAAGATTTGGCGAAGATACTGATATTGACACGGAGCGACTACCGTCAGAAATCCACAACCCAGAGGAGACACCAGACCTTTCTTAGGTTAGGTCACAAGTCTATCAAAATACTAGTAAATAATAGCAAGCTGTGTAGGCAGAGCTGATATTTTTTAAATTTAAAAAATATTAAAAAAAATTATTTTTAATTTTTTTAAAATATATGGAACCCTGTACGACATCTAGCGACGAGTGCTGTTACTTTTTCTGTTGATGGGAGTGCAGTGCAGACTCTGCACTGCAGAGTGGCCGGCCATACGTTTTTTTTCTAATTGGAACGATTTTGGACCGTTCTTCCTCACCAACGAACATTTAAATTTCAAATTAAAGGATACAAAACTACAATATGTTAGCTATTAGTGTGTCGATTTTGGAGTTTCTCACTATTACCGTCTAAACGCTAGCTGGATGACATCAGTCTACCCCAAACGGCAATTTTGGGGGTAATGTGGCTCCGCTGGCTATCGCAGCTCTGCCAATAATTTCTCGGCGGTGACCGCGTGCCGTCTGATGCGGGTCGCGTGCTTGTTTGCCAATCTAGTTGTATAAAAAAAAACTCAAAATAATGTCACTAATTTTCTATGAATAAATATTGGCGGATAAATTTACTAGCACCAAAGTAAGCGAAGCTTGTGTTGTGGGTACTAGACTACTGATAAACATACGTAAATATATATATATATATATTGTAAATACTTACTTCACCGCCGAGCAAGTGATAATTACAAATATGTTCATAAATCCGAAAACGCGAACTTAGTAGTACAGAACAGGATTCGAACCAGGGACCAGTTGGTCAATAGGCAGGTTCCTTATCAACTGAGCTACCACTGCTCTTTAAATAAACCACGTACAACACAAATTATTGAACGGCATTGAATTAGGCAGAGTGAATGAACGACTTCAGCCACAACTTGCTTCAGAGCAGGGGCAGATGCTAGCAGCAGGGGTAGCATCGTCCGAGTGATACTTGATGTATTGCATACCTTCATAGGCTACGGTAACCGCTTTACGTCAGGTGCTTGTATACCTCCCTTATGCATGTATGCCTCTAGACGTAGTTTAAAAAAAGGTGAGTATGGGTGGCTGAAGAGTCAAAGTCGGTCTCACTCATTCTCTTGTGTCATTCATCCATCATCCAACTCAACGCAATGCTTTTTTGAACCGCAAGGGTAGAAAATAGACGTGAGGCCTGCCTGATGTTAACCGCTTGTGTGACTGCAACACCAAGGCCTTTCGGTTCGTAAGGTTTAAAGTATTAATCTATCTATCTATAACTTCACGCCATATCCCTTGCGGGGTACGCAGAGAGAACCGACAACAAGCCACACAAGAAGCCACAAGACGCGGTCCTTACACACTTCAATCGCTTCTTTAACATTCATAACTCTCTTCATGCACGCCCGCCGGTTTCTAGGAATCTTGACATCAGTATTAAAGTATTAAAATGTTCCTATTATCAGAATGCCGATTTATTAAGGTCTCTAAAATAATAATTTAATACTATGATATTTTTAATGTATTTTACTATTTAATTTACATAGCAATTTTATTATTTATTGTTTTTCTTATTTTAACACTGACATACCCTTGTACATATTTTACAATGTCGAAAGGCACAAATACAGGTGTGATTTGTGCGGTTCTCTCTGCCTATCCCGCAAGAGTTCTTTTTTTATACAACCAGATTGGGAAAACAAGCATGCGGCCCGCATTAGATGGTAAGCGGTCACCGCAGCCCATTGACGCTCGCAACACCACGGGGATGTTGCTCGCGCGCTGCCAATCTTGTGACCTAAGTATGTTTCGTCACAGTACCCAGTAATTTCTCTGCCATATCTCACCCTTCAAACCGGAACACAGCTATATAAATATAGCTGCTTGGCGGTAGAAATAGGTGAGATAGAAACCTACGCAGACGATATTTGTACAAAGTCCCCCTTTGGTAAACTGAACCTGGCGTGAAGATATACGTTATTATATTCGTTTTTTATATTTATTTTTACCACGTTTAAATACGATAAGATAAACGTTTATTGCCAACAGTGTACAAGGGTTATTCATACATGTGGTGTCATAGTCTCAACAGTTTGGCCATTTCGGACGTACAATATATTAATTAGTTTTCACATTATTTATTTCATTAATTTATTATGTATTGCTATGTCATTGAATTATACAATTCTATTAAAATATTCATCTAAATTATTGAAGCACTTACCAATACCAATCTTACAGCTTTCCTTTAGATTGAGAACCGTCTAGTAATCCCACTAATATTATAAATGTGAATGTCCGTTTGTTTGTTACGCTTTCACGCGAAAACTACTGAACCGACCATCATGAAACTTTGTACACATATTCTTGGAGGTATCAGAAGTAAAATAGGATACTTTTTATTAAAAAAAAAAAAAAAAATATCAATGCGAGCGAAGCCGTGGGTAAAAGCTAGTTTAATATATTCTGGCAAATGATTAAATATTTTGATTCCTGATATATAAGTACTTTTTTCATGTAAAAAACTCGAACATGTATCAATACTTTTGTCACATTTAAGAGTATATTGCGATCGTATGTTTGATTTTAATTAACTTTTTTTTACAAAAATATTCAGTGTGTTCTGTTACAAATAAACAACTTTCTAACTGATTTTAGTGGCAGCAAAAATAATAAATATAGCGCGAAAATCTTCTCAAGTCAGCATTGTAATTCGGAGACACAAATTCAAAACGACGCCGCAATGAAAAACAAATGGCAATCTCGCAATTTGAAAGTAAAATGTTCCCAGAGAGTTACATATTCAAATTTTTCGTAATTGTTTTCTTTTATTTTGTGGCCAGTTTTAGAATTTCTTAGTATTTCGACGAGCTCGATAGCGAAATGGTATGTAACGTTACTTTGACAGCAACGCTCGTGGATTCGATTCTACACGGGACAAACATTTGTGTGCATGAACATAATGTCTGTTTGTCTTGGTCTGGGTGGTTTTAAGAGAGGTACGACGCTTCAAAGCGCCTCTAAATAACAACTCCCTGGATGGTTGTTGTACACAGGAGTATCTGTGTTAACAGCCCAGCATTGCAAACGTCATAGGCTACGGTAACCGCTTAACATCAGGTGGGCCGTATGTCTCCCGACGTTTTATAAAATAACCCCCCGAGTATTTATGAAGTCCATGTTGCCTATATCCTGAATATTTGCACAAGTTCAACAGCCGGCCCACATTCGGCCCAGCCTCTATTGTGAGCTACACAATCGCATCCTCAGACTTTATTACAGCCGAGGCGAGTGTATGACGGCCCTGCATGTAAATGTATGAGTTGAATGGATGGTGGCTTGCGGCTTTGTGGCTTGTGTGAGGCGCGTTTGCCCGTATTCAATTACTATACGTTGCACAAACGACTGTGGCACTGTGAAAATATATGTGAAAATTGCTAATATTTTACAACTTATTAGTAATATAGCACACAAGAATTAAGAGAGGTAGGGCGCATTAAAGCACGGGATGCTTTAATGCGCATCAAAGCAGCCCGTCTGGGGAAGTACCTCCACATCACAGAAAACCACAGCCAAATAACAACTCCCTAGAGGGTTGTTGTGTTCCTGCGTGTGAGTGAGGTCACCAGTAAACTCCTAAGGAGTTGCTGTGTAAGCAACAGAGGAGGCATCGCGCGAGTGGACCGTATGCTTGTACGCCTCCCGACGTAGTAAATAATACCAGTTGAGAATGCGCAAACTTGCATTGCCAGAGGAACACCTGGCTCGTCAATTATATAACAATTCATTTTTTTTTTCATTTGTCGGCCATTTTGACCATGTTCCTTAAAAGAGATAGGAACGGTGTTCCTGAACATTCCTATTCTACTTTTTTATGCTGAATCCGAATCTGAAGTCAAAATTCGAATATTCGAAAAAAACGCACACACAGACAAACGTCTTATTCGTTAAAATATTCTCCCATTGGTCAGAAGGCTTTTTTTATTTACGCGCAAAACAACGTTTTGTGAGCCCAGGGTGCACTCATGCGCAGCCAAGTGGTTTATTGGTTTGTACTTATCAACGAGTAAAATAAGCATAAAGCGCCTATCGTAGGTGTGGGCGCGTGCAATACAAGTATTAATTCCAGGTTGCCACTCCCGCTACTAACGCACTAATCCCTTTGAGCTTTTTAGTGACCCACTCGCAAACACCGCTGAGATTTTGTTATGACCTTCCGTATTGTCCTATACCAATAGAACTGCTCCTAATTGACTATGGCTGTGCCCTTTGTTCGTCAGACCCTTGTTTAGAGATCGCACTATACTGTACACCACGTGTACGTGAGGTTGTAGGCTGGTGAAATGGTAGTGAGCCCCCGCGCCAGAGAACAATATTATTATTAAATAAACATCCAATTTGTTCAGTAGATACAAAGAGATTGAATGTAGTATATTGTATTGAATCTAGTATTATCCTAGGTTTCGAATTTAGAATAGCTAAATTGCCACCCGCGACTTCGTCCGCGAGAATTTCGGTATCCCTTACGAGCCGCTTTGTCTTACTTTCCTTCTTTTTCCTCGGCTTCTAAGGGTCGTATCGTGATGTCAACAAGAATAGAATATGCTCTAAAACACCTTCGGTTGAAGGGAGACCCGCATCCCTGCAGTTGAATGCGGGTTGGTGGAGGAAGTTCATCTTGAAGCCTTAAACTACCTCTACACACGACGGCTGGGAGTTCATCCTCATACACTGGAACCGCAATGGTCGCGTACTGTGCGGTTCCTGAGAAGTTTTCTACCGAGAACTATTAAGTTGTGGAATGAGCTCCCTGCCGAGGTTTTCACAGGGACAGTATGGGGATCTTAAAGTGTTGCCTGGTGTTGCAAATGTCGACAGGCTACGGTAACTGCTTACCATCAGGCAGGCCGTATGTTTGATTTCCATCTTAGTGGTATAAAAAAAGAACATAATTACTTTCTCATTTGTAACATCGATGTGCACTAAGTAAGGACACGTAAACAAATTATATAATATAGTAGTATGTACCAACGCAACCTGCCAGCAACACGGACAAGACAAGTAGTAGACAAGCGGTCGTTGAGCCTGTTAACAAGTCTAAAACAATCAATACACTGTCTACATATGTCCACTCCACTACATATATATCTACATATACATTATACGTCTGTGCCTGTGGTTATATATTGTATTGTTTTAATCGGGGATTTTTGCACTATCGTGTTTCATCGGGGATTTTTACACTATCCATTTTTATCGGGATTTTTACACTATCCATGTTTATCGAGGATTTTTACACTATGTTTATCGAGGATTTTTACACAATCCATGTTTATCGAGGATTTTTACACTATCCATGTTTATCGGGGATTTATACACTATTCATGCTTATCGAGGATTTTTACACTATCAACGTAACTGATGTACCTCAATGGCGTCGCACAGTGTATCCGTTTGATATAGTATTACAAAAATAAGATTTTTAGATTTTCGAAAAACATATAACGCCAGTGTATTCTATTTAATTATTCAAGCCGAAAATATTCTCAGACTGTCTATGATATACAGTGGAGAATAACGGAAAACATCCCTATTACGTAACTTTAACCGACTCGCATAGGTGATTCCGAAGGACCTAATATATTGACATATTCACCACTTTCTAACTGAAAATTTTATTTTAGACTCTTGCCGACAAAAAATCTTCTCTATGGATTTCTTTATACAACTATTCGAAGCTCTCCTTCTGCGATACCACTGATTAAACTGTCTCCATAAACTTTTACATAGGTTTAAATTTAAATTTGATTAAAGCATTCGACAAATCCCGGTTATTTTCATGGTCACATAAAGAAACATAAAGGTACGCGACAAATCTAGAAAATGACGTACTGGTACGCTTTCTAATATTTATTTATTCCAAAGACGCAATCTTAGGCACTTATAGGTTACAAAGTTTCAGCAAGAAATATATAGGTAGGTATGTAGATTCACAGTGAACCTGATGATGCATATACAATTTCTGCGCATTTTATAATCCTCGTTTTATGTTTCTATTAACTACGCTCGTTAGAGTGCCCTAAACATCATTATGAGTTGTATTTAACCCTTTAGTGCAGATAACAGAGTGTGGTAACTAATAATGGTCATGCTATTACTTAATTACTAATATTTCAACAATAAATGTATTTAACTATTTTATACGACCTGTTTGTCTTGGTCTGGGTGTTTTAATGCGAGTTGGGCAATTACCTTACTTTCGCTTTGCCATTCTAGAGCATGTACGACGTATCTATAACTATAAAAACATCGTAAGCTTCAAATTTGTTTCGTCATTCTTCGCTCTTTCCTTTTATTTACATGTCCGAACCAATAGAGCATGCCTCTTCTTATCTTTACAATGATACTCTTTCAGACCAACTCTCTTCCTTACATTTTAATCGCGAACTCGATTTACAAGTCTAACACCTCAGATTTTGCGCAACGCTCGCATCTTTTCTCGCATTTATTCTGTAGATGTTAAAAATCATACTGTCATACAGTTACTAAAATATTGAATACGTCTCGTCCGCAGTGTACACCGCTGCACGCAAGTTAACGTAGATCAAACTGCCTGTTAATTTCACTTCCGCAAACACCTAAATGTTTTGTTATCTATCCAAATGACCTCAAAAAAATCTATAACTTATTCTTAGACACTATTACAAGTCAATGGCTAGAATCGAACTTAGATCGAGGTCACACCAATGACATGCAGTTGAATCACTGATTACGTCATGGTTCGCAGCATCAACACGCGTTTTAGGAATCCAGTTTACAGCGCTTATATCAAGTGTGAATTCATACTTTTACCCTGATTTTAAATCTATACAGATAAATAAAAATGGAGTGTCTTTGATTGGATGTATACGCGGTACATATACCAAAATGAATACTTTTACAATTTTAGTCTGTCTGTTTGTTCCGGCTAATCTCTGAAATGGCTGGACCGATTTTGACGGGACTTTCACTGGCAGATGGCTGATGTAATAAGGAGTAACTTAGACTACTTTTATTTTAGAAATTTTATTGATTTTTATTAATATAAATAAATAATAAAAAAAAACTATTACGCGCGGACGAAGTCGCGGGCACAGCTAGTCTTTAATAAATCCAAACACACGCATTTAGTGATACGTGCTCACGCCCAGGATTCAAACCCGAGACCGTCGGATAATGGGACGATTCTTTATCCGCTGAGCCATCAGCTTCATTTTCCTGCTTTTTCCCCTCAGTCTAACACAACAACTCCTTAGCAGCTCAATGGTAACGCCACTCATACGCAGGTACACAACGACCCTCAAGAGAATTGTTATTTGACTATCAGTTTTCTGTGAGGTGGAGGTACTTCTCCAGACGATCTATTCTGATGCGTCCTATCATAATCAGAATCATTTATTCACAAGATATGTGTACAATTAGACCTTTCATATTATACTTACCAATGCGCCTTCCCATATCTTACCGACCGCTCGGCGTGTGAATATTTCAATTTACAATCGTCATGGTTTGAATTTTTACATCAATTTATCTATACAGATTAATAAAATTGGAGTGTCTGTTTGTAATATTAAAATAACCGCTTTTTACTAAATGCATATGGATGTATACACGGTACATATATATCAAAATGAATATTTTTACAATTTTTGTCTGTCTGTCTGTCCATCTGTCTGTTTGTTCCGGCTAATCTTTGAAACGGCTGGACCGATTTTGACGGGACTTTCACTGGCAGATAGCTGATTAACGAGTAACTTAGGCCACTTTTATTTTAGAAATTTTATTTATTTTTATTAAGATATATAAATAATATTCCACGCGGACGAAGTCGCGGGCACAGCTAGTATATAATAAATGACATTATCATTAGACAGTTCAACAAAATAATTACGTCGAAACTTATAATACCTACCACTCTTAAAAACACCCAGACCAAGACAAACGGATAGAATCGTGGGCACAAATGTTTGTCCTGTGTGGTAGTCGAACCTACACCCGCGAGCGTTAGTGTCAATGTAGCGTTACTAACCACTGCGTCACTGAACTCGTCAAATGTGAAACGAGCTGAACCGTCCAATCCTACCGACCCGCTAATAAATCTTAAAATTATACTATTTCTTCTTATCATAATGGCAACTCTGAAATTCAGGTCAAGGAGCTCCCTATAATCCCTGACGAGCTTTTTCACGACTTTGACACTAACGCTCGTGAGTTCGATTCCCACACAGGACAAACATTTGTGTGCATGAACATCTGTTTGTCTCGATCCGGGTGTTTTCAGGTAGGGCGCATCAAAGTATGGTGAAGTACCTCCACCTCACATAAAACCGCAGCCAAATAACAACTCCCTGGAGGGTTGTTGTGTTCCTGCGTGTGAGTGAGGTCTCCAGTAACTTCCTAAGGTGTTGCTGTGTTAGCAGTAGGGCATCGCGCGAGTGCACGGTAACCGCTTTATTATTGATGAGACGTATACTTGTAATAAATACTTGACCCAGGAACCGGCGAGCGTGCATGAAAAGAGCTATGAATGTCACAGAAGCGGCTGAAGTGTGCAAGGACCGCATCTTATGGCGCTCGGTTCTCTCTGCCTACCCCGCAAGGGACTTGGCGTAAAGATATACATACATACATACGTATACTTGTATGCCTCCTAACGTTGTATATAAAAAAAATCTAGATATGATTATGATAAAAACCGGCTACCAATACATTCTTGAAAATCCACTTTATGAGAGTGGCAGGTAGCAAAATAAAAAAAAATCGGCCAAGTGCGAGTCGGACTCGCGCACGAAGGGTTCCGTACCACTGTCTATAAAAACGGCAAAAAAATCACGTTTGTTGTATGGGAGCCCCCCTTAAATATTTGTTTTATTTTAATTTAATTATTTATTCTTAAAGTGAATATATAACTAAATATTCTGTGAATATTTCAAGCGTCTACCTGTTGCCGTTATCAATATCGAGCAAAAACGAGCAAAAAAAATCACGTTTGTTGTATGGGAGCCCCTTTAAATATTTATTTTATTCTATTTTTTAGTATTTGTTGTTATAGCGGCAATAGAAATACATCATCTGTGAAAATTTCAACTGTCTAACTATTACGGTTCGTGAGATACAGCCTGGTAACAGACGGACGGACGGACGGACAACGAAGTCTCAGTAATAGGGTTCCGTTTTACCCTTTGGGTACGGAACCCTAATTAAAATGGCCGGCATATAGTAACGACTTTCATATCACCGTTGTAATTATACAATCACATTTGAAGCGAAAGTGATTCAACATCACCTTTAAAACGATATACCTAACCTAACTCGCACGCCGTGTTGCGGAGGTGGCGCGCGACACACCTTGAATTGCAAGCATCCGTAGACTACTTAACAGCTTCACATTAGATGGACCGTTAGTTAGATTTGCACCTGATGATGTAGGTAGTAAAAAACCGGCCTATTGACCAACAGGAGCACGGTTCGAATCCTGGTATGTACTACTAAATTTGTGTTTTCAGATTTATGTACATATTTGTAATTATCACTTGTACGGCGATGATTGAAAACATCTTAGGAAACCCTCACGTCCAAGAAATTATATTTTAGACGTGTGATCGAACATAAGAAAGGTCTGGTTTTCCCTCTAGGTCCCCGTGGAGGTCGGACGGCAGTCGGTTCATGTTAAAATCGGTATCTTTGCCAAATCTTTAGGCTTTGACACCCCGCCGATCCTAATGGATTCGAAAACGGGATAACGCTAGAAAGATGATGTAGCAAAAAACCACTAGGGACTCGATCGCCTAATAAAATGCAAATCATCAGGAAGGAAGGTATACCGCAGATGTGGAAAAACGAGTGAGTGGTGGGAATAGTGTGAATGGAGCGTTGGGAAAACTTAAGGCAGTAAAAACTTGAGCCAGAAGGCACAGCTCGCTATACACAATGCAGTGCTAGTCCCAACGCTTACTCATGGAAGCGAGAGCTGGATATGGCAGAGGGAGCATGAAAGTAGAATAAACGCGGTCGAAATGCGAGCGTTGCGCAAAATTTGTGACGTAACGATATTGGTTTACGTCAATATATTAGATAAGAGCAGTGAATAAATAAACGGCCTATTGCCCAATTGGTCCCCGGTTCAAATCTTGGCTTGGGCATGTACCGTTAAGATAAAGATAAAAAATCTTTATTTGCCATTAGGCCCTCGCGGGCACTTAGACACGTCTCACATTTTTTGAAATATATTCTTATTGTTCTTATTTAATTCTCTTAGTTTTCTTTTTTTTAATCTACTAGCATTTCGGAAATGACCATTGGCGAAGAAGAAATGCCGAAACAATTTGCCAATATAGGTCTCTTTTAAAATTGTCAATTAAATATTACAAAAAATTTTTTACATAAGCATATTGGTACAAGTATGATATCAAATGGTAAAATTAAAGATTATTAAAGACAGGTAGTCTGTGCTGAATTATTTCTCGACATCTTTGCCAGTTACATATTCATCAATTCTATAATAAGCCCTTCTGCAGACAGTATTTATAAAATTCACGTTATATTCATGCTTTCGAATTTATGTACTACATATTTATATATATGTATATGCGATATCAGCGGAGGAAAGGTACAATATAGGAGCTGTTTCAAGCACTTGCGAATCACCCTCAGAAAACAGCAACGACCACCTGTCCTAATCGGATTGCTACATACAGTATTGTTAAAAGATACGTCCGATCCCGGTGGTGGAGTGATTAGTCATGCTACTTTAATACTAATCCTCGTGGGTTGGATTTCCACACAAGACTAATATTTGCTTGTACATGTCTGTTTGTCTCAGCTGTTTTTGAAGTGGGGCCACATCTAAGCAGCTCGGGAAGTACCTCCACCTCACAAAATACCGCAGGCAAATAACAACTTTTTTACACCACTAATCAAACAAACATACGGCCTGCCTGATGGTAAGTAGTCACCGTAGATTACGGACAGTTGCAATCCTACTCGTGCGTTGCCAACCATGTGAAAAACCTCTTTACGCCTTTTTTAAAGAACCTCATGCTATGGAAACCCTAAGCAAGGAGTTAATTCCACAACTCAGAGTTCTCGGTAGAAAACTTCTTTTTAACAGCACAGTACGCAACCTTTGCGGTTCCAGTGTATGAGGACGAATTCCCAACCTAACTTACGAGAACAGAAAAACTGTGTTTCCGCTAGTGAGTGGCCGCAATAAGCTTCAGGGGTGGAAAACGCGCGAGTCACACTTTCTGTATTGCAAGCTACATAGTCTACGGTAACAACTTTACATCAGGCGGATCGTATGCTTGTATACCTACCGGTGTTGTATAAAAAATACGCCCGCTAAATTTTACATAGATAAGTTACAATTTTTTTTATATAACGAAGCACAGAGTAATAAATACTCATCCCATCCCATCAAAAATAGCGAGCTGAACGAACGCGCTCCGACGCGGACGACATCATCTGATTGACCTATTTTTCGGCCCAACAACGTTCAATTAGGCAATTTAGGCAACGCCCTTCGAACCCCTAATCTATTCATTTTATACAACACAACTCATTAGGATTCTATTAAAATTTTCGTTTAACAAAAGTTATTTCATAAAAATTATTTCCGCGTACTCTACGTTTGTAAAACAAAATGATAATATAATAAAATATTATTTATTTATTAATACTCTATTGAAACACAATAACAAAAGGCGGACTTAATGCTAATTCCATTCTCTACCAGTCAACCAAGGATTGGAGAACGCAACGAATTAAAATAATATATGAATCGACCCTATAAAGAATATGTTCTTTCATACACTGGAACCGCAAAGGTCGCGTACTGTGCTGTTAAAAAGAAGTTTTCTACCGAGAACTCTTACATTGTGAAATGAACTCCTTGCTTAGGTTTTCCATAGCACGAGGTTCTTTAAAAAAGGCGTAAACAGGTTGTTCACATGGTTGGCAACGTACGAGTGGTATTGCAACTGTTTGTAATCTACGGTGACTTCTTACCATTGAAGTATATTTGTTAGGATAATGATTTCAAAATACGGAGCACAATAAAATACGTCTGTTCGATACCACATATAATTGAGAGAGAGGCATTTTGACAACTACCTACACAGTTGCAATTCTTTTATAATAAATATACTACCCACATACATCACAACCATCAGGCAGGCCGTATGTTTGTTTTAGTGGTGTAAAAAAGTGGTTATTTGCCTGCGGTATTTTGAATTTTAAAGAATATGTTCTTTATAGGGACAAACGTACATTACTGATATTGAACACGTGTTGTAGATTCACAAGTATCAAAATAACTACATTGAATATAGTAAAGAACAAAACTTGAGAGACATTTATCAAACAACGCAACATGGTGTCGCATTTTAAATATCGGTGTGTTACATATGTGCACGCTTTATTATCACTTATTTTATTTTTATTTATTTATTCTCCAACACGGTTATACAATGTAAATTATACAACATAACATGCATAAAAAATATGTGTAAATGTACAAGTTAATTATAGGTGGATATCACATGTTTGTATATAAATATATTCTTAATTACGCAACTAAGTTTTAAAGTTATATACTTTGTTGTACACAAATACGTTAAACATGTGCGACATGAAAGGTATCTCAAAATATTGTGCTTTAAGCTAGCCACTGAGTCAGCGTGTATATCTATTACGGTACTGCATTTATTTATTATTTTACACATACGAGGTATAGGTGAGTTGGCTCCTAGTGTAGTACGTCTTGGCGGTGGGACTAAAGGTGCAATTGAGCCACGTGGATTTTGATTTGGTGCTTTAAAATAAATCTTCGAGAAAAGTGGCGGGCATTTTACTTTTTATTAATTTACCGATAAACATATCGTCCAATAAATCTCGTCTGGTTGCTAAAGAATGCATTTTAAAATGCTCGAGACTATCGCTATATGATTGCTGGGAATCAGCTATACCTGTCGAAAAAGCCGAATGCCATAAGAATCTTTTCTGTATTCTCTCCAGCCTTAGGGGATGTGTGGCATAATGTGGTCTCCAGTCTACACAACAGTATTCCAAGATGTTCCGAACTAAGCAGTTGTACAGCAGGATTTTTGTTTTTGGAAGACTTGTTGAAAGACCTTAGTATTCCTTAACATGAATCACATCATACACGACTGTGTCCAAGC
The DNA here is from genome assembly GCA_947507595.1 of Pyralis farinalis. Lineage (NCBI taxonomy): Eukaryota > Metazoa > Arthropoda > Insecta > Lepidoptera > Pyralidae > Pyralis > Pyralis farinalis. The sequence continues at coordinate 6,575,038 of OX382258.1, read as the reverse complement.
AGTGTTATGTTCATGTATGTATGTTTGTGAGTTTTTTATTCCACCATAGCTAATAAACGCCTTAACCGACTCAGATGTGTGCGGTATAGTTAGAATTCTTACGTTATTCTGGGTACCATTGACGTCATGGTTATGTGATGTCATAATAAAAACAATATGGCGGATAATGACTCTACATTGTGAAAAAAAAAATCTTGCAAACCTATCGAGTATAGTATAAAAATAAAGGGTTTTTAAGGATCTCAAAAATGTATAAACTCGATTCTCTCAGTTTACCCCGCAAAGGACTATTGCATCAAAACTATTTAAATTTGTGACGAATATGACGTTTTGGGGGTCATGTGCCAGAAGCGTGCTCTTATGCTTTGTGCTTCTTATGCCGGAGAACTGGAATGGTCTCAATGAACTGAAAACGCGCAGTCATCGTGCTCTTGTATAAAGGCAAGGGGTCACGCATGGATTGCGCCAGCTATAGGGCCAACAGTTTAATCCGCTTAGCAGCAAAAGTATATGACAGGTAATTGAACGAAGAATAAGGGTGAAATCTGATGGAATGCTGTGGGAGGTACATGGAGGATTCCGAAATGGAAGGGGATGTACGGATCAAGTTTTCGCGCTCCGCAATATCATGGAGAAGCATCTGGCCGTAGACCAGAAGATTTTCTGCGGTTTTGTGGATCTTGATAGGGTTTGATAGGGTTGTGCGAAACGAACTGTGGGACATATTGCCGAGATATGGGATTGGCGGTACGCAGCTCTGTGCTGTGCAGTCCGCTTATAAGGATTGCTTAGCATGTGTGCGGATAGATGGTGGTATGTCACCCTGGTTTGATGTCAAAATGGGTGTCTAGCAGGCTATCTGCTAGACTGTTTATTCTGTATCTCGATACTTGTCTCCAAAAAATAAGGTCAACGAATGTAGAATTGTGCATGAGTGACCTAGTGCTGAACTAAACTATTTTGTGTGCTTCCGCTCCCGATTAGTTCGTGCGAACTACTGCCGGCCGGCACCCACCCACTACCGTTAGTAGATGCATGCCGCCGCTGCCATGACTGCTCCGGTCGTCTCTGCGAGTGTTCGCCATCTGAAATGTGAACCGCATGCACCCGCCACCGTTGCTGCCCTGGCTGCTCCGGTCGTCTCTGCGAGTGTTCGCCATCTGAAATGTGAACCGCATGCACCCGCCACCGTTGCTGCCCTGGCTGCTCCGGTCGTCTCTGCGAGTGTTCGCCATCTGAAATGTGAACCGCATGCACCCGTCACCGTTGCAGCCCTGGCTGCTCCGGTCGTCTCTGCGAGTGTTCGCCATCTGAAATGTGAACCGCATGCACCCGCCACCGTTGCTGCCCTGGCTGCTCCGGTCGTCTCTGCGAGTGTTCGCCATCTGAAATGTGAACCGCATGCACCCGCCACCGTTGCTGCCCTGGCTGCTCCGGTCGTCTCTGCGAGTGTTCGCCATCTGAAATGTGAACCGCATGCACCCGCCACCGTTGCTGCCCTGGCTGCTCCGGTCGTCTCTGCGAGTGTTCGCCATCTGAAATGTGAACCGCATGCACCCGTCACCGTTGCAGCCCTGGCTGCTCCCGTCGTCTCTGCGAGTGTTCGCCATCTGAAATGTGAACCGCATGCACCCGCCACCGTTGCTGCCCTGGCTGCTCCGGTCGTCTCTGCGAGTGTTCGCCATCTGAAATGTGAACCGCATGCACCCGTCACCGTTGCTGCCCTGGCTGCTCCGGTCGTCTCTGCGAGTGTTCGCCATCTGAAATGTGAACCGCATGCACCCGCCACCGTTGCTGCCCTGGCTGCTCCGGTCGTCTCTGCGAGTGTTCGCCATCTGAAATGTGAACCGCATGCACCCGTCACCGTTGCTGCCCTGGCTGCTCTGGTCGTCTCCGCGACACGTGTTTCGCCTCTCCACGAGCCATCCTCAGGCGCTGTAGATGTTAGTCGTTAGAATAACATGCTACAAGATTCGTACACACACATCACAGTAGTTTAGATCAAATTGCCTGTAAATTTGACTTTCGCAAAGTAACGCCTGAATCTATTAACTAGTGGTGAACTGTTTGCTTTATGCAGACGATGTCGTGATATTAGCAGAAACACCATCTGAACTGCAAACACTGGTCACAATGATGAAAGACGATTGTATGGAGAAAGCCTTACTATTAAATGCGAAGAAAACAAAGAGAATGGTATAAAAAATGTTACAAAACATAATTATTTTTGTATGTATTTGAAAGAAAAGAAACCAGAACCAATGTAAGGATTACGGTTGATGATGAAGTGTTGGAACAAGTGGATGAGATTGTATATCTTGGATACACTTTCAGTACACTTATTGCCTGTACTTTGACGTAGTGTAAAATACGGTGTTCTATCTATCTATCTATAACTACACGCCAAATTTCTTGCGGGGTAGGCAGACAGTTAATAACTATAATGTTTATAAAGAAAAAGATTATTACGGCCGTGGGTGTTACGAAGGTCACACGGCACCGTATTACGGGACTCTTTCCAAGAAACGTAATGAAGAATGAACTACCTAATGGATTGTATGTCTGCCATGATAAAAAGTAGTTTATATTAGTTTAGTTCGTGATGAAGACATTCTAATTGTGATCGCAATATTCTGAATCATATATTTTCAATAACGTGTTCTCTGTAGACACCTTCGTGGACCCCCTGCCCTGATGTATTATAACATTTACGGACGGAATGTAAGACATTTTTTTATAGAACATTGGGAGGCATACAAGCAATTGATGTAACGTGGTTACCGTAGTCTATGAACGCTTGCAACACATTAAGTATCGCGCGATGCCACCTCTGTTGCTAACACAGCAACTCCTTAGGCGCTTACTGGTGCCCCACACTCACTCGGAAGAACACAACAGCCATCGAGGTAGTTGTAAATTGGCTACGGTTTTCTATGAGGTGGTGGTACTTCTTCATATTTGATGTGCACTACCTCTCTTTTTAAGACCCAAGAGTTTTTCAACACTCAGATCAAGACAAACAGTCATATTCATGCACAAATATTCTGTGTGACAATCGAACCCACAAGCAGTGTCAAAGTAGCGTTACTATGTTGCATGACGGCATAGACCCTTGGCGGTCGATAGACCTCATTGGGAATTTATGTTGCAAGCTGATGTGGGGAGCCAGTGTTATGCTAAAGCTTTGTGAATCAGCAGAGGTGGCGCATTGTTGGCGCGGCACGAGTTTGGCGTGGCCTTGTCGCGCTAATTACGTTATGTATAAACTGAAATTATGCAATAAGTCTTTACAAAAGCTCGGCGCTATATTTTAGCGTGAGCGTGACGAGTTCTATGAACGACCCATGCATGCACAGCAATTAATGCAATAAGGAAACGGCAGCCTTGCGCACAGCCAACGTTGCACCTCGTCACGCCTGTTGTGTGACAAAGACTTTTAAAACCTAAATAAATAAAAATTTGTTATAATTTACAATCAGGTATATTTTTGACGACCTCGGTGGCTCAGTGGTTTACAATGCTACTTTGACACCAACGCTAGTGCATTCGATTCCCACACAAGACAAACATTTGTGTATATGAACATGTTGTTTTGTCTCGGTTTGGGTGTTTTCAAAAGAGGTAGGGTACATCAATGTAACCCGTATGGAGTGACTCTGCCAAACAGAAAACCGTAGCCAAAAAACAACTCTTTAGGGCGTTATTGTGTTCCTGCGTGTTTTTTTTTATACTACGTCGGGAGGCATACAAGCATACGGCCCACCTGATGTAAAGCGAATACTATAGCCTATTAACACTTGCGATATATTCATTATCACTCGCGCGATGCCTCTTCTGCTGCTTACACAGCAACTCCTTGGGAGCTTACTGCCGACCTCACTCACACACAGAAACACAACAACCCTCTAGGGAGTTGGCTGAGTAGGTTTGGCTGCGGTTTTCTGTGAGGTGGAGGTACTTCCCCAGACGGGCTGTTTTGATGCGCCCTACCTCTCTTAAAAAGTGTGGAGTGAGGTCACCAGTCCTAAGGACCTGACATTGTTTAAAAAAAATAAATGTAATTATTTTTTATTCTAGGAAAACAACATATTACACAGTAGCAAATTTTCAATTCTTATGCAAACATTTACTATTTTTAAGATTAAAAATATTAGTACAAATAATTGAAAACAAATATAGGTTTAAGAACAACAACTGTGGCCAAATATCTTGAACAGAATGTCAGGATTTGTAGGATAGAGCGGGGTTAGTTGAGCAATTTTTCATTTGAACAGACATAGGTGCTCAACGATAAGCCCAAAATTAGTGGTACATATACTGATAGGTAAATAATTTATTCCTTTCTAAAAGTCTCCACAGTAATATATTTCATAAAGTCACATTCAAGAGCTACTACAGCTTACTTACAGCCTTATAAGCGAAGAAAATCACACTTGCTCAACATACCCCATATGTGAGGGAAGTTGAGCAAAAATGGCAATTTGACAATCAAATTCTATTTGTAATCTTTTAGTGAAATAACATTTACATGATACTCGAGAATGTGTTCCAAACATTGATCAGTTCGAGAATGTGTTCCAAACATTGATCAGTTTATTGTTCAGACATATATCAAGACAGAAAAAAGGCAGATTTTCTTAGTAAGTTTTATCTTCTTCTCTCTATTCTAGCATTCCTAATCCACTGATTCACATGGTCTGGTTTAAGGCTAACTAGGTGTAAATACTGATTTTAACATGGAGTGAGACCTTTCTTAAGTTAATGTCACACATCTTACAAGATATAACTTCTAGGATGTGCAGGTTTCCTCACAATTTCTAGTATGTTTTACCATTGCTCCTAATGTCGGGACAAGAAGGATATAAAATTAAATAGGGCTCAATATGACTTGTATCGAATGATAAATTATTATGAAAATGTACTACTATAGCATAAGTGCAATATACTAAAATGTACACATTCAACAATCAGCATGATGTCTGCTAATTTGACCTATTATTTGTGTCCCCATTACTGATAACAGCTATCTATGATTCAATAATATTATAGTATTTATTTATAATCTGTAGTTTTTCTACTGGAATGACTCATTAATATAATTGCAAACATGGTTCTGCCTGTGTAAATTTAATATTTTAGGTTGTACACACAAATCCTGGTTAATGATTTCAGTATAAAAAGAAAAGCAGAGTCCGCTGCCTATGAACCCTTACTGTGGCCTTTTAAATATCCCTACCTCACTGAAGACTACAGCCTTATAACAACACGCTGGAGGATTGATGCTACCACGTAAGCTTTCATGAAATTTATGCATTAGCAACAAGTGTGATACTATGTGTACTGTGAGGATTCATAGGCTATGATAACCACTTTCCATCAAGTATGCATGTTTGCCTCCTGATATTGTATAAAAAAAACACAGAACACACATTTGTGTGCTAAACTCTAAACAAATACTTTCAGTGGTTTTTTTCGTAAAATAGTACCAACATGCTTACACTCTATCACTTGTAATAGATAGTGTAACAGAAAAAGAATGCAATAACTGACTCATGTGTTGACTGCTAAAACAGGTCACAGATAGGGTGACCTCCTGGTTGTGTTATTGAACTTGGTGAATCAACTAGTGTGCTTATATTTGGTTTTGATATCAACCATAGCAATTAGAATTACATGGGGGCTTGTGCCCAGTGTGACATAACAGTTTACTATCAATATAAAGGTCTGAGATACCTTAACATGGCTATTAAAATTGAATGAACTAATTAGAAGGTCACCACTTGGTTCATGTTGTGAGTTTTATGTACATATCTGTTATTATAGATTGCTCTAATAATAATAAAGACATAGCCATAAGCCATAACCATATTAAAATAACAAGTTAAGGGCTCATGACTCACTCGCTTCCACCGCGTGAGTGCGTTTTCACACGTGGTCATGATAAAAACGAAATACAGTAATCCATCTGATGCTGATACAGATTAGGGTTAAAATTGACCAAAATTACTCATACAAGAGGCTAAGAGTTTCACTGTCATCTGGACAACTTTAACAGGGGCGGGTGGAGCCGTAGGTTTGAGAAATCCTGTCATATGCTATGTTACTTTAACACTTCGCCACCTTCCCTTTCCATTCCCTTTACTTCCCTATTGAACCTAAAGCTCAAAACAGAGATTGTTTAACGAGTCAAACTGGATTGGCCAGCATTTTATCTGATAAATAATGTTAATTCAGCAAACGTCTAAAATGATTTTAAACACCAAAGTTATATTTTAGAGTACCTACTTAAATAGGTTATGACATTACTTAACAAGAATAAACTAATAATTTGCCATTAAGTAATATAAATATTGTTAAACTACATAAACATAAAATGTGCATGGGATAATTCTTAATATTTGTATGCTCGGTTTATGAGCCAAGAAGTGGTCTGTCCTATGTTACTGATTGTAACACCTATTGTATGTACCTACTCCTACAAAAAAACAATTTGATTTGATTTGGGATGCAATGGATTTTATTGCTGCTTTTGTGGTACACAAATGTGCTATAATGATCACAAAGATTCAACTATAAACTGTTTTACAAGGTTTAGAGATCTTTGATCTACATTAGCAGTGGCATATAAAATCAACAATGTAAGCAGCACTATTGTCGCTATTATAAATAATTTGGGACTAAGAAAATTAACCATACACCTGAACTAAACAAATAAATTTGGGGGGTTTGGGATCAGACAGAGATCCCATACCTTATTCAATAACTAAACTCACAAAATGCAAGTACAGTAAGGTACATAAATATCAAAGGGGTGACTAACTTTTATGACACTGGGCCACTTTGTAGTTTTTTAAAGTTACTTTACTATAGAATCAGTATAGTAGGTGATATTCCTGGGTCGTCCATCATAGTCATTAATACTGTAAATTCGTAACTAAATCACATGTTCACTCACCAAACATTAAGTTTATGAAAAATACAATCAAAGCGATGGGACCTGCTGTGTAACAATTTTCTGAAGGTGCTAACAATGTTATGTTACTAAAAATGGTAGAATTGTATAAGCATAACAGAAATAAGGGATGTTTCTAAACACATTTTTATTACATTGACCATTAAAATAGTATTAACATATTATTTTAATACTATTTTAATGGTTATAAATTCAATTCAAACCACTTTAGTTTGTAATAGTACAACCTACTTCTTCTTTCTGCCATAATTCCATTTCCTAATCCATTAGGGTTAGAGAGCTCCGTTTGCATAAGCTAAGCTAACCTAAGGATTTGGCGGATACTGATTTTGACATGACATAAAGTGACTGTCGTCAAACCACATCAACTCAGAGGGAAATTCTTTTCTAATCATATTTTAAAATATAATTTCTTGAATGTGTGGGTTTTCTCACAATGTTTTTCTTCATCAACAAGCAAGTGATAATTACAAATGTGCACAAAACTCAGAAATTAGTGGAACATGACTCTACACCAACGTTTGAACCAGGGACCAATCTGTTAATAATCTGGTTCTTTATCCACTAGGCCATCACTGTTTGTTGTATCCCCACCAAACATGCCTATTGAGCATTTGATATAATGGAGCTAGTAAGATGATGAAGCCTGAAGGTGACCATAGGAAATTGTGAGTAGTTAACAGGAAGTCCATGTGCTTGTTGAGAATAGCTTAGAGAGAAAGAACACCATAAAGATTTTAAGAAAAAAGAAAGGGAATCTAGTACATTTGTTAAGAATATGACTACATAAAAACAGGAAGCAATGAAGTGATGAGAGCTTAGCATCAAGTTTCGTAATAAAAAAAAATATCGGCCAATATTACTAACTATTAGAATAAGAGATACTCTTGATTTCGATGTATCAAATTCATCTCAAATGTCAACACCTGAAATAATGCGATAAAAAAAATAGAGAGCAGATGCTAAGATATAATATAAAGAAGAAAAAAGGCGAAAAATTAGAGTCCTGGTTAAAAAAATATATAAGTACAAGAAATGTCTATCACAAGTAAAGAAGAAAGCAAATACACAGCCTAAAGATACTCCAAACACTAAGTTACAGAAAATGGCTGATACTTCAGAATAATGGAAAGGAACTACTCAAAAAGACACTATTTGGTGAAGTATTAAAAGAGCAATTACAAGAGAATATTACAAAGATGAAAAAGAGAAAAAACACATAGAAAAATCCTTACAGGAAAGATTGGTGATGCATATAAGCTATGGTGAATGAAAAACACAGGTATGATAACCTATATAAGAATAATAAAGGCAAAACAACTGGCAAGAGAAAACAAAGTTTCAGATAAATATATTATTGCAGTTGTAAATTTCTACGAAGATGATTATAACAATAGATTCGGTCGGGAAATAAAGAATTTATCAGGCAGATGTGTGACATGTTTTGCAATGGACCAGTGGGCCAATTCTGCTAAATAACTGCAACTGCATGTTTACGCCTGTCACTTGAGTCGTGCAGGAATAGTGCAGTGCCGATAGGTGTATTCTACTAAAATTTCTTGCACTGCCACTGAGCTGGAACTGCACGTATGCTGCACTGCAACGGCACTGCAACTACGCTGCAATTGTGCGTATCCTGCAAGTAAACTACTTAAAACCTGAATTGTTGCCATATTTCAATCTAATAAAACTGAATTTTTATTTAATGTTGACTCCTATAGTTTAACTATTGACCTTGGTTGCCGGAGTGGAGGTATTTCTAACCAAAAAGAAGCTTTACTTAATTATATTTATCCACAAACATCTCCCAAAACAAAGCAAATATAATTCACCGCCTCAGAATATTAATTTCACTTCGCAAAAGTTGCTCAAGAGTAACATTAACAAAACTGCAAGTAAAACATCCTTCAAAAATCTGTCACCGGTATACAAATGTCAAAACAATTTATCAGAATACAATTATATTGCAGAAAACGTGCAGTTGCAGTGCAAGTTTTTTAACAGAATAGCGATTCATTTACTGCAACATTCCTGCAACGTCGCTGCTGTCAGATCGTTTAACAGAATACCGAAACGTCAAAATGTACGCATTTTGACACACGCCGCGCTGCAGTGCAGTTGCAGTTTTTAGTAGAATCGGCCCACTGGTGATACAGAAACTCTAATCCAATATAGTCTGAAAAGGGAATAGAATATTCCTCAAATTAGATACACCTGTTAAATTTTTTTGAAAAACAATAAGCTTTAATTATAATGAGAATTATTTTATAGTGTAAGACTCAAAGTACTTTAACTATCTTTCAATGTATGTGATTTTAATTAATACTTAAATCCCATTCATTGATATATATATTAAGGGTATTTGAGTGTAATATTATAAAACTACTGTTGATTTTTTTCTTTATTTTTCAATTACATAATTCCTAAGCTCCAAACCTTTATGAAAATAAAAAAAGATTAAATTTAGATTCTAAAATATTTTTTTCATTTACTATGTACAGCCCCCTTACATAGACAACAGTCTCCTGAATTGATTTTTCAGAAAATGCTCAATATTTTCTAAAGCATTTAATGGAAATATTTTTCGTTCAGCTGCCGTATTAATTAGTGGAGATATATATTCCCAGAATAAGATTTATTTAATATATAAACAAAACAGTTGCTGAGACAGTTTTCTTAGGACGAGTTGCCCAGTTTACAGAGAAATGCCCATAAATCTAATGTATTGAAACTGTATATTTTAATAGAAACATAAAACTAAAATATTATTAACTATTTAATATAATCAAATAAATGATAAAATATTAGATTATGGTTTATGATTATGATATTTTGTAAGATTCCAAAAATGGTTGGATCTCAGTCTTTTTTGTAATTTTAGATCTGATTTAAGTTAATACAAAGAAAATGTAACATCAGTGTGATGTTACATTTTCTTTGTATTAACTTAAATCAGTGGCAGTAGTTTATGCATAATACAACCATCTGTGATAAGGATGGAGCAGACCTCCAAAGATCATGAAATTCATACGACATAAGGCTGATCTCTTAGCAATATGACATGATATTTTTAAGTCTTGTTTGGGGGCTGAATAGCGATGGTGCATGATAGTAGCATATCATCAACATTCTACAGGGGTGCCGGAATGTGTGCAGACTTTTAACAGACTTAATTGTGGAGTATGTGGGAAGGGCAAGACGGGTCTAATAACATCCTCGTGCCATACAACGAGGGTATGGCACTGCCATGTAATTGATTGGGCATAACAATGCGTGGCGATCATCTCACGCACCATACTAACTAGTCGTCTTGTTTCAGCGAGGGGGTACCACAAGTGCATTGCTCGGGCGAGAACTGTTGTTATTCTTTCAAAATCAAAATTCTTACGCGTTTTGATAAAAAATAGTAGGTATTGTTATAATACTTACTTTCCTTCTCGTGGTCAAATCCCACTATCACGAAGTAATCGACGAGCCTGGACATTGCAATCCTACGGCAACATCCGACCACATACACCGTAAAAACACTTTGTAATTAGATAAAACTGATTTACACACATTTTATACACAAAATCACTGCCTTCCACATATTTGGCTCTCACACACTATCACAGTTATACACTAAGACCACGACACGGTACACCACACACGGCACAAACTAGTTAAACTTCACGGAATGTAAACAACTCTGTTCTAAGCACTAAGCAAAGCAATAGAATTTTAATTTACAAGTCAAAGGAATAGGCAAACCAAGAGGTTATTATTACACTGGTCACTGCGATAATTTAGTCACGTACGTATTTGTGTATTTCAATTGCATAAAGTGATTGGCATTATAGATTAATTTTTTACACGACAATTTCCTTTCAATAATCATGAAATCACAGTGTTGACGATCATGAGACATATCCAAAAATATTACTAATTAAAGTAGGGTTGTGAAATACGTATCTTTCAATACTTGCGATAGCGATTGTATTCGATTTTTTAAAACGATGCTGAACTCGATACAGATCTCACCAAACTTCTAGTCAGCTTAAGTTTTTGCGTGCAGGAGCACAGTCTAGTGGACAATATTCAATTATTAAGAATGTCCCTTAACTATTTTTTTAAGTGATGTGATGAATTTAGTTATAATCTACGATTCTTCAAAAACCTATTAAATGTGATTCAAACTTGTGCGCTAAGAATTCCATACTATACACTGCATATAATATTAAAGACTATATTTTCTTAATACTTTAATTAATAAAACGCAGCAACGACATGATAAGGTTTTCATCATTTCGTTATCATCATTTAAGCTCATATTCGTTCACCGCTAATCTAGTCTGCTTTTCCTCTAGAGAGCCACTCGCCTCGACACTGAGCCACCTGCATCCAACGGCTCCCCACAACTCTTTTCATAGGGGGTAATCACATTGCCTAAGAAAGACATATTCGAAACAGATTCGAAAAGTTTGTACTCAGATTCCATACATTTTGACTGATAACTTTTCAATCCCGATTCGAATATCGAGGCAACGTAAATACGCCTACAGGTCGTCGTACCATCTAGTGGGGGGCTCCCACTCATACCACACTGCCTGTCTAGTACAGGGTCGTCATTCGAGAACCTTTTTCATTGTTGTCGGTTCTAAGAACAATATGGCCGGGCCACTGTCACTACAGCTTACTTATCTTTTGGGCTATGTCAGTTTCTTTAGTTCTACTGCGTGTATCCTCATTTCTGATTTTATCACGCAGCGAAATCCCGAGCATATTCATTTCCTTAGCACGATGACTGACCTTGAGTGTCTCGATACGTCCAGGAAAGACCACGTCTTAATTCCGAATATTTTTTTTATACAACGTCTGGAGGCATTTTTGACGAAATATGTCGAAGTTTACCGAATTCTGCGCAGCCGAGTTGGTTTTATCGATTGCTCTCTAGTTCATAGGAAGAATTACACAACTTCGAGCTCAATGTTTGGCAAATAAAAAATCAGAAACGCTTTTCATACAGTAAAGCAATAAACACATTTAATCAAAACAACGAGCATGCGCGATAGTACTGTTGCCGTAACATCATGTCGCCGTTACGCACCACACGGCCCTGCCAATGCCTACCGTTGAAACACCACTCGCCTCGTGTTCAGAGAGTAGTACTCTCCGAACACGAGACAAGTGCGATCGTTACCTCAACCTAACTAATATTTCCTCTCGTTAGGATGGTCTCTCACAATGAATGGACGTATGTTTTTACTATATCAAGTGGCATAAGCATACTACACGCTTGCCATGTAGCAATAAAAAGCAAAAAATTGCAAATAAAAAAATAATATTGCTTGCGAGTTCCAAGAGCTCTCTGCCACACACTTGCGTAAATGTAAACTTATTCACTCCCAGGAAAACAAAAACTTGTTATTTGTCAGGAGTTGTCTGTACAATGCAGGTACTTTTTCAAAACAGACGTAATGTCTGTATTGCAAAAATCATCAAATTTGGTTGTATCCCATAATCCTTTTCCCAAAACTTACTTTGTTACTTTGATAATGTGCAGGGTACATCACGTGTAGATTATTATACAAAATTTAAATTACTACGACCGGCTTAGCAATATATTTACGTAAACCCTCTGATTCTGCATAATGGTAGCGTCACTCGAAAACTTCAATTACTTGGAAAATCTAGTCTGCAAGCGCCACAACTCTCAAAACTAGCCAAAACTTAAAACCGTACGGGTTGTACAAAATATATAGAATATAATAATATTCGATTGGCTAATATTGACGGTCGCTCGTCAATTGGTTTTGTAATTTATATTACACGATATTCAATACTTTAAAATATCGATTATTTTATTACAGATACCATAATTTCAGTATGGATACCAGACAAAATTGATACCTATTGAGGTGGATAGGCACTGAAGTAGACAGAATAGTGATGCGTTTACCACGCAATATGCCATGTAAGAGCCTTCGGTGATATTTCGATATTTCATGCGATGTCTCGCCCAATATAAAATAAAATAGCATAGATGCTATTGGGCGAGACATCGCATGAAATATCGAAATATCACTCTAAATTACTGTTCCGAATTTTGGTAAATGAGGTGTCATTCTTTTCGGTAATATTAACCGTGTAAGCTACTTTTTTTTTGAAAATATTACTATGTAATTAAAAAAAGGTTTATATACATAAAGGTTGGTTACGTTAATAAAAATAATAGTTTGTTTTAGTAATTTTTTTTATATAACATCCGGAGGCATACAAGCATACAGCCCACCTGACGTAAAGCAGTTACCGTAGCTTATTAACGCTAGTAATTGAGAATCACTGGTACGATACCACTTCTGCTGCTAACGCAGCTGCCCCTTGGGACCCTACTAGTGACCCGACCTCACTCACACGCAGGACATAACAACCCACTAGAGAGTTGTTATTTGGCCGCGGTTTTCTGTGAGGTCCACCTCAGACGGGCTGTTTTGATGTGCCATACCGCTCTTAAAACAATGCGAATTTTCTTTGAATATCTTTCAAATAAATGGATGTAGGTAGAATACGCTTCATTTACATAGTTCAGAACAATCTACGTTATTATGTTCCTACAAAGGAAAAACTTCGTAAAAGATTCTTTATTAGTAGAAAACATACACATTACGCAACAGGGCGCAATTATTGTTGAAATCAATCTTTTCGATGTAAATTGGTTTCTAATGGAGTGAGTCTTTCTAAATTATTTAATACATCTACATTCATGCACGCAAAAAGACATGTGAGTAATTTATCGAATGTACACTATTAGTTATTGATTGTCAATTACGATAGTCAGGCTGTACTAATTTATTGTATCTGGGCGTACATCTCCACCGTGGCATCACCATCGGTTATAATACTCTTTGGATGGATCTTATCGTTATGGGCGGTGAAAGAAATACCAATGTTGCCATAATTTTCGTATGCTTGATGCAGAGACATGTTACTAAAGGACTCGCCATACGCGTGATTCTGTAGTAAATAATTCTGCCATTTTTGACGGGCGACGAGGCAACTATACATAGAAACGAAAATAATGTTTTAAGGAAATGTTTTTTGCATGAAATAATTGCACAGTTTGGCATTTTTAGTGTACCACTTTATGATGTTACCTGAGCGATAACGATTTCAAGACTGTTAGAGAATCGATTACGCAGGAAGTATTTATGCGCGCAATGGATCACAATATCTTGTACCATGACAGAGGGGAATGATCCTACGAGGCTGGTACTTTAGTGACATGTCTCTGGCTTGATGTGACATATTTCTTTTTTTTTGAGGGTAAACAATACAGACTGACAATTATAAGTTGGCGTGTGGTAGGAAAACGAACTAATTTTGACATTCGTCAAATGATGAAAGTGTCAAGAGCTACAGTACGAAAGAAATTTAGTTTTTTGTGTATAAAATCTTTACGAATCATGCCAAAAGTAGTGCGGAGTGCAGGTAGAGAAGTTATTCTTGCAGTGAAACGTTTTTGTGAACAAGAGAAACATAATAATGGGCCGATTATTCCATTTCAACATGTTATTGCTCGAACAGCGGCCATGACAGGTAAAATGTTGCTAGTAACACAATATATTTATTTTCACTAATTTAGGGGAAAAAGTCAGCTTCTTTAAAAAGTTTGTGAAATGTAATTTTTTGTTTTTATTTTTAAGGTCCGAAAGAACCGTAAGTCGTATAGTTTCGGAAGGAAAAGTCGCAGAACGTAGTTGTGCGACGAGAACTGAAGTCCCCTGTCCAGCGCAAGCAGCTCAAGAACCTTCGACGTCGACAGCTTGCACTGACAACCCCACATCAGGAGACCGTACTTCCGTAGCTAAGACGGTAAAACTAGTAACTCCAGGAAAACACAGAAATAGAAAATTATCGGTTTCTGATTTGGATGACTTTGATTTTGGTGTTGTTAGACGTAAAGTCCAATCGTATTACTTAAATAACTCTATCCCCACTCTCAGAAAATTGCATTGCGATTTAAAGGCAGACATAAATTTTAAGGGGAGTGTAGAGTCTCTTAGAAAACTGTTGCACAAATTGGGTTTTCGTTATAAAAAAAATAAATCAAAAAGGAAAATACTAATGGAACGCTATGACATTGTGGCCTGGCGATCAAGGTTTTTACGAGAAATGGACAATAATAGAATGACTGATAATCCGAGGCCAATCGTTTATTTGGATGAAACTTATTTACATCCTGGCTATAAAGTCAAAAAATGTTGGCAATCTGATGAAACTGAAGGTGTCCTTACAGAAGTCCCAGAAGGTCAGAGATGGATAATCGTCCATGCTGGAAGTGAGACAGGTTTTATACCTAACAGCCTTTTATCTTTTAAGTCACAAACCAAAAGTGGAGACTACCACGATGAGATGAATGGAAAAAATTTCAGTAAATGGCTGCAGGAAAAATTGATTCCAAACTTAGAACCCAATTCCTTGATAGTGATGGACAACGCGCCTTATCACCGTATTAAAACAAATAAACGCGTGACAATGAGCAGTACAAAACAAGAGATGCAAGAATTCATTATGAAAAATAATCTGTCCTATTTGGACACTATGAGGAAAGCGGAATTGTATGAAATTATTAAAACCATAAAACAGGAAGATGTTTATTTAATAGATGAAATTTTGAAGGAGCATGGTCACAAAGCAGTTAGACTTCCGCCTTATCATTGTGATTTCAATGCAATAGAGTTAATTTGGAGTTCTTTCAAAAGAATATTCGCAGAAAGTAATGTGACGGGTCTCTCTGAAAATATGGAGCAGAGAATTCATAATGCATTTTCAAAAATAACCGCTGACGAGTGGCAGAAACATTGTAACCATGTCAAAAATGTTGAAAATCATTATCGCTCTACAGAGCACCGGCTTGAAACGGCAATGGAAACATTTTTAATTAATTTAGACAGCAGCGATTCAGATTCTTCTGATTCGGATGATTCTGAAGAATTCATGGTTGGCATATCACCGCTGCTAATAGACCACACTTATCATAAGATATAATTTTTGTTCATATCTCACTTCTTTTAATTACCTAATCCAGATTTAGAAAACTACCTAAAATCAATGAGCCGATTTCCAGGTTACCTTCTACAAAAGAAAGAAATCATTTATTCAGAGAACATACCTTTACAGGCATGTTTTACATAATTAAACGAGCTTCTCTATAGACAAAAATAATATAGACGGCACTGATTAAACTTTAAATAAATGAATAATGGTAAATACAAAAAATTCGAAAATAGCCTTATCAACGGCTCATTAAAAGTCGTTTTTTTTTGGGAAATTTGGGCAAAATGATGTAAGATATGGCAACACGCAGAACGTAGGAGGCGCCGCTACTAGAACGTCAAGTTATATTTGTCAAGCTGTATCAATATCACACGCAAGCGTAGACAGAGTATATAGATTTCTATATACTCTGTCTACGCACGCAAGCTGTTATAACGGTCAAGATTAGATTCATTTTGTGTGACATTTGTGACAGAAGGATCAAAATCTTGTATTTCAGTTTATCCCTTGTCAAAATCAAAATATTGATGTTTTGCTTGAAGATTGAAATTAATAATTGAATGGAACTATTTTCTTTAATATATAATAGAAATGGCTAGCCAACATATACCAGGTTTAGCACAGAAGAAAGTCTTCAAAATTATAGTTCTAGGCGACTCGGGTGTTGGAAAAACATGTCTAACTTATCGTTTTTGCCAAGGACAGTTCTTAGAAGTATCCGAAGCAACTATCGGCGTCGATTTCAGGGAAAGGACGATACGAATTTCCAATGAAGACATAAAGGTAATGATTGTTTATTATATCTTGTATTGATTTATGCCACAATTGCACATCTGTGATGGTAAAGAAACGCTTTACGTTGACAATTGTGACACTGAAGTGTAGTTGATACTGATGTGATATTATCTTCACTGCCTACGCAGCACCTGCTCAGGAACTGTAGTTTTCTCCTCACAATACATAGGAATCATTTCTTCATTCCTATTTGCCTGTAGTTTTCAAATGTCAATGGACAAATGTTTGCTGTACTCGCCTGCATATGGTAGGATCTGACAAATTACAAACATGCCTCTGGTAGAAGAGGCGCACACTGATGTGTCTGATTATATTTAATAAGAAGGAGCCTAACTGAGAGTCTAACACCATTCTACCTAAGACTGCAGACAAATAAGAAGTCTCTTGAGCATTGTTCTCCAAAGTGTGTGCTGGACACACATAGATGTGCTCTGCCCGTTAGTTTGTGTGTGCCTGTCAGTTTTGTCAGGATGTTACGAAGATAATTCTAATACCTTTATATAATATCTAAATATATGTGAGAGTAAACTGATGATCAACAAAGGTAATAGAACTGCCTTATCCACAACTGCTCCAAATTATGATCGCCTATGCTCAGCAATGCAGATTCATATTTCTCATTAAATACCTTTTCATTTTGTATTGATTTTGTATGTTAAATAAATATAGTGATTTTCTTTTGGGGTACATGGAAAATTTCTCGATTTGGTAGTTGTACATTGGATTGAAAGTGTACCATTCAATTCAATCACACACAATCATCGAATTTTAGAGTTAACCATAGTAAAATCATATAATTATTTATTTATTACTAGCTGATACCTGCAAATTTGTCATTGTTTTATTCGTTTCTAATCTGTATTTTAAGGTATTGTTTATACAAGAAATAACAAAAACTTATTAGACTAATGCCTGACAATTGATTATATATATATATGTATAATAGCAAATGTGAGGCTGCTTAACTGAGCATAAGAGATAAAAGTTTGGATCAATCAAAAATAACACTCAACTATGTGTATAGGTATTATCTTCTGAACTTTCTGAAAAACTGTCAATTCTTCTGGCTCACATGACGATGATCTTTGCCAAACACTACCCTTGAGGACTGTTTGTAGATATATCAACAATGACAAAGCCAAATTATTAAAAAAAAAATTATTTTTATAAATTTTTAAGAAATTTATTTCTTATTAGATCATTGCATTATCTCCGCCACTGTTACAATAGGAGACTGTAGGGAGAAAGTTGCTTCTATATCTATTGTAAATGTTATTTTAAAAATAATATATAATATAGGGAATAAATAATATATATCTCATTATTCTTTACTCCTTCTGGTTTAATTATTGTTATTTTATTTCTGAATAGCAAATTGACCCATTGAGTGCTGAGCGGTTTGGTCAAACCTTGCGCGTTACGGCAACAAGTATATAATGGCATTTGACGGGTTAAGAGGTGTTTTAAAAATTTTACAATTAAGCTGCATGATCAATTCATAAAGATTCATTGTAAGAATTAAATACTGCTTTCGACTGCTTGATGTCATAGGTGTTTTTGCTGATATGTATAACTTGTAAGCTATACTGTTTTAGAGACGAGTTCAATGGATCATTGCTCCTCCCTTTTAACCCTCGAAGTATTTCATACATCTACATGCCGCCATCTAGCCACAAAGTAAGCGAAGCTTGTATAACACAAGCTTCGCTTACTTTGGGGCTAGATGGCGGCTACTAGACAACTAATAAACATGTAAATACATTTTATTTTTTGTAAATATATACTTATTATACATAGAAAATACCCAGACCAAGACAAACAGACATGTTCACACACACAAATGTTTGTACTGTGTGGGAATTGAACCCATGAACGTTGGTGGGAACGTTTCATCACTGCACCACTGATCTCGTCATATTTTAAATTTAAATTAGGTTTAAATAAAATACATGACATTATTTTACATATTTAGTAATGTAGACAAAATGGACTTTATTGTAATTAGGATGTGCTCATATTAGTAGTAGAATATTATGTATATTATTGTTTATCAATTTATAATAAAAAATATGCCTTCTTTGAAGTCTTATCTATATAGATAGAATAGATTGCGTATGACGATACATCCGCTTGCTAAGATTAATAGATCTTTTGTTGTAAATTGTGATGTCCCTACCTGATTCAAAAGGCACATCAAAAGTAACACTATGTAATAAGGGTTATTAAAGAATTGATGAATATCCGACTGACGGAGATGTTTGTAAATGATTCAGCACATGTATTAATATATCTTTTATTGTACCAATTGATATCACTATATTTGCACTCACATATATTTTTTATAATATAAATTGATGATCTGAAAAAATACCTATATTGGCAAGTGTCTTTTGCATTTCTTTTTCACCAATAGTCATTTACGAAATGCTGGTTGATTAAAAAAGAGAGATTAAAGCTATGAAAAATTAATAAGATACAATATGATCGGATTTACATAATGTAAGAGTGTTTAAGTGGCCGTGAGGGCCTAATGGCAAATAAATGATTTTTATCTTATCATAACGCTTGCTGACATGTTCGTAATGATGACGTGAGACAAAGAGTTGGTCTGAAAGAAAGCATCGGTATTAAGATAAGAAAAGGCATGCTCCGTTGGTTCGGATATGTAGAAAGAATGCAGTGGAGGTATGTAGGAGCTGAGGAAGACCGAGACTAACCTATCATGACCAAATTGGTCGTGTTTTATCAGAAGGTGATGTCAGGAGCCTTAGGAACCGGCGAGCGTGCATGAAATGAGCTATGAATGTTAGAGAAGCGAGTGAAGTATGTAAGGACCGCGTCTTATGGCGCTCGGTTCTCTCTGCCTACCCTGCAAGGGATCTGGCGTGAAGATATACATATCAGTAGGTGGGCAAGTTTTGTATTAGTCGGGTTTTAGTTTGCAATTATAATTGTAAATACAAAATAAGAGATGGCATAATGATGGTAACACTAGGAGACAGAAGACTACTATACTTCATAAAAATATGATGTGTGATAAACAAACATTCATGGTAGATGTTTGTTTACTTTCTTTATCTCCACTGCTTGACCTTACTTTATTTTATATTTTACAAGTTATTTCAAAAAGCGATAATACTATTTCAGCTACAGTTATGGGACACAGCTGGTCAAGAAAGGTTCCGCAAGTCCATGGTGCAGCACTACTACAGGAATGTGCATGCGGTTGTTATTGTGTATGATGTGACCAAGCCGGAGACGTTCCATGTGAGAATATATATTATGATATTGTACACATTTGTTCTATTATGCTAGTAACTAATTGTCAGCCGTAGATCCATACTGATTTAATAATAAGCTAACTGTCTGTTTGTTATGATATTGTGACGTAACCTCAGAATTAATGTAATAAATAGCTAATAGATTTAGCAGCTGAGGCAGAGACACTGGAGCAGGCATGGCAGCAACAACATACATCTACTAATGGTAGTGCGTGTGTACCGGTTGGTGCTAGGTCGCATCAACTAGTAATAGGTGGCAGAGGCACACAAAGTAGTTTAGATCAAATTGCTTATGAGTAGATTTGGTAAAAATCTATCTTTGGAATCAATGGGATCTTCAGTAGGCTTTCTTGATTTTAGTCCCGATAACGGGATAGTGTCTAGTATATGAATGGGACCAGTTCATAAAGAAAAAACATTAGATTTGGCGGGTCCGCTACCTAAGCCTAAGGATTTGGCGAAGACACTGATTTTTATATAGAGCGACTGCCGTCAGATCCACAACCCCGAGCGAAAATCAGATATTTTTTAGGTTAGGTAGGTTACGTGTGGTTTCCTCACGATGTTTTCCTTCGCCGCCGAGCAAGTGATAAATGTGTACACAAATCCGAAAACACTAATTTAGTGGTACATTCCGCCGCCAGGATTCGAACCCGGACCACAATGCATATTATAAATGTTACACTTAATTCAACATATCAGGCCAAAACAAAATTACATAATATAGTTAACATGTTATCAATAAAATTCAAACAGAGTTAGTGACATATGCAAACCAATGCAAATTAACTCTATTAATACAATTAAGTAAGTATCAATAAGGAGTCCAATAATTATCAATTAATATTAATTAACTAAGTCAATTGTGTTTTGGCGAATATATAATTATTTTTTTAAGCTGGTTTTTGATATACTTATTATGTCTAAGTTAAAATATGATTTATTATGTTATTAGCTATTCAACATAATACTGAATTAAATATGTCTGCATAATTATAATCAGTATTTACCCTTGGAGCATGCAAGAATGACGAGTGTGTTTTGAGGGTACCACAAAGTATAATTGTTTTAGTAGTTCTGGACAATTAATTTATCCAGTGATTATTCCCTGCAGTAGTACCAAATATTGTTGATTATGCCTGAGTTCTAAGTTGTCAGTTTGGTGGTGACCGGAAGCCCAAGTGTAAATTAAATTAAATTTTTATAAACTGTTTGTGGAACAAAAATTTTAGTGTGCTCTTGTATACACTCGATTCTTGGTGTTATTTATTGAGATGACTAGATCTACAGTCGTATAAAAGGTTGCTACATATATATGCAGAAACAAAAGTTTAATACATTCAATATTTTTGAAGTCTTGGCAAACACGTTTAATGAAACCAAGTTGTTTACATGTCTTACTTACTGTCACCTCAATCTGATCCGTCATGAGCATTTTAAAGTCAAATTGGACACCTAGGTCTTTAACAGATGAAGTATTCTTTATTGCAGAGACACATAATATGATACTCGTAGTTAAATTTCATAGGATTTGTTATACATGTAAAGGTGATTTGCATACATTTTTTAACATATACGAGTACCGTAATTCGGTTATTTTTGTAATACCTATATGGCTAATGTATATAACCTGCTCAGTAATAATTCACAGTTATGTATTAGACAAGAATTACTGTTGAGAAAGTAACCTATATCAAATAAGTATGCTTTTTTGGGTCCCAATATAGAACCCTGGGGGTGCTTTTAAAGGTCAACAACCAACAATGTCACTGTGTGATCCACCAGCCACTACTGCTTCTCTTATCATTGTAGATAAAAGAAACCTACCCGTTTAGGTGAAGGTGTGTTTAATAAGATTATTTATCTGGCCAAAGACTGAAAGACTTAGGCAATATACATTTTTGAGAAAAACCAGTTAGCTGTAGTTTACTCTTGAAAGTATCTCTAGATCTGTCATCATTTGTTTCAGTCAATCACGAGCTGGATGGACGAAGTTGAGACTCATGGACTGATGAATTCTCCACGTGTGCTGGTCGGCAACAAGTGTGACTGTGGCACTCCAGAGTCGCGGCTTGCTACCACCTACGCGCAGCGGCTTGCTGACAAATATGGAATGCCTGTGAGTGGTAATCAGTAAAAATAAGTATTAGTCTTTCTCACTCAGTTAAATAGGAGAAAAAGCAACTAAAACGAGTCTAAAAAGGCCTTTATAGTCACCTTTTCATATTTTCTTTTTGAGATGAGTTAGTTAGCCAGGGTAAAAAATCTAAGACGTTCACTAAAAAGTTCACAACATCCGACTATGTATTAACTTAAGATATATTTTATATGTGGAGAGAAAATAAACGATATTATTATTATTAAGATCGTGCTGTAGAGAAAAAGTAAATCTAGTCAGTTTCTCTAGTCATTTTACATAATACGCATAATTAGGGTTCCGGGCATGAAGGGCAAAATGGTAACTGTATAATAACACAGCTGTTTTTCTGTCCATGTATCCAGGAAAGGTAAGAAAACAAAATGATCTGAAATGTTCTGTAGAGAGGATTGGCCAGATCAACTCTTACGAAATGTATGAAACTGTCATTTTTGCAAACAGATTTATATTTTCACTTATTATTTTATGTGTCAGTTGTTCGAGACGTCTGCCCTGCTGGACTCTGAGTGTAACAACGTAGAGTCGATATTCATGACGCTGGCGCACAAGCTGTACTCCAAGCAGCCTCTGAGGGTGGTCAGTGTTGAGGTAACAAACGCTCCCATTGTTAAAAAACTTTTGATTTTTTTACAAAACAAAAGCATGTCGCGGTTCACGCTGCACTTTTTTGGATTCCACATAGGCTTACTGACGCCTTGCCCGTAGGAGAACCATTCAGGAAATTGTTGTAGAGGAACTTTTCTAATACCTTGACGTCTATGTGCGGCGGCTATGACTTATCATCAAGTAACCCAATGTTATCTCTCTCAAATATAAAGGAATGTCACAAAAGATAGATCGTATTCATATGCGAGGCCAGAGTGAAGTTTGTCATGTTATCGTTGTATTTAATTCCAGGGCGAGAACAACCACAACGTCGTAAACCTGCGCCGACAAAAGCGACCAGCACAACCGACTGATAACAGCTGTCTGTGCAGCTAGGTGGAATACTTGGTAGCGTGACCGTGTCAAATACATCAATACAACGTACATAACAGGCTGTCTATATAAATACGCTGGTTCTTAGGCGTCTTTCACGACTCTCACTGGGCAGTCAGTCCGCTGTCGGAGTGAAGGCGACGAGCAACGTACGGCTGCACTCCGCTCCGCTGCCGTCGTGAATGATTTTATACAAATCTATGCATTTGATCGCGCCGCGCTCTCGCCGCCACCGACGTCGCCCTGCTGACTTCGTAAAAGATGCCTTATGATTAACTAGATAAGTATGAAATTGAAATCTATGCGCAGAATATAATGAAATGTGTGTTGTTGGAATGACAGTTGATATTAGTAAATATGAAAATAAAATTATGTAAAAGCAATAACGAAAGTATTTGCCAAATGTTGCTTAATTTTAGCCTACTTCTTACTTATGTTTTTTATGTGCATTTTATTTATATGTTAGCCAAAATTGTAAAAAATATTTCATTAATGGTCTCATATAACATAAAGTTTGTTTTCACACAACTCTGTTTTCGGGGTTTTTGAATCTTCCCCGTTATTATTATGATACCTGCTCTTTTTACTGACCTACGACGGTAATGTAAGTTATTAAATTTTCGCGTTGAATAATTACATAAATTTATATAATGCGGGACTTAACGCGTAATTTAGGTAAAATATTACCTTTGTATTTCCCGACGTTTCGGCTGAGTTGCATCAGCCGTGGTCAAGAGCGGACTGGCGGTGCGCGGCGTCGCCGGCTGCGCTCGGAGGTGTTTTCTTCAACTACCCTCGCTTGATCTTTGTATTTGTCATAGTCACTACACACGACACTAATAATGTCCACGGGCGCATTCGACGATAAATAGCGAGATTTTAATTTTCCTATCACTAGCTGCCACGCCATCCTCACGATTAAAATTTTTATGTCTTTTAATTTCAATCGCTTCGCGAACCATTCGGCGATACTATTGGCGATCGGTGGATAAAAGCTTTGGCCGGTGGAGCTCAGTCCAGTGGTTGGTGTTAGAGTCGAGCAGATGTTCGGCTATTCTTTACAGCTGCAATGTGTTCTTAAACTCTCTCTGCGATGGTACGCTTAGTCTGGCCAATATAAGAACTACTGCAGCTGCAATCAATCTTGTAGGCACCCGGTGTCTGGTATGGAATTACATACTTTGGTGTACGCATGTGTTTTGCTATTTTGGAGAACGGAACATATACAGTCTTGATGGAGAATTTTCTTAGAATTGATCCAACTTTATCCCATACTCCGTTTATGTATGACATAAAAGCAGGCTGGCGGTTTACCTCTGGATGCTTCGTACGTGTGCCCCGGCGACCTGAACTTCCTCGATTCACCTTGTGCCCGTTTCTCTTGAGTGTCTCCTGAACATGTGCGAGCTCAGTACTTAATGTTCAGGGTCAAAAAATACAAAGGTAATATTTTTACCTAAATTACGCGTTGTGTCCCGCATTATATAAATTTATACGACGGTAATATTTCGATGAACATATGTTTCAAATATCTATTGACTCATTTGACACTAAGAAAATGTAACAAAAATGATTCAGTATTAAAGATATTGTAAATAAAAAACGAATTTAATTCCAAAGATAGGCTGAACCTTGCCAATGCAATTTCGACCTTATTAAACGGTCTCGGATTAAGTATAAAATAAGATCTCCATTATTTACTTAGAGTTAAGAAATCCAAGATGTCCTATTTATTTTATTATTATGTATACTTAAGTAAGGGTCTTAATATTATATGGAAAAGTGTTCCGGGTATTACGGTGCGTGTAAATCTTGGCATTAATAAAATCTATGCTATTTTATTATATATTTTATGTTTTATAAGTTTTTTATAGTACAATTAGATTATTTAAAGAGAAAATGTAATAATGTATTCAGTCATTTTGTTAAATACTTATTTGTGAAACAATGAAGGGTTATTATTAGACTGAAGCAGGCGAACGGGGTCCAAGAGGGGACATCTCCCTCTCTTGGATCGTAAGCGCAATCGCCCTATATTCGGTGTTTAGGTTATAATTATAGCTTTTTTTATATATGAAAATTTTCATATGTGTTCACACACTCCGTGTCTCTTCGGCCTATGATTTTATAAATTGACGTCAGACTAGACGGCTGTCTAAGACCTAGCTCAAAATTGTCTCCTCTAAAATTCGCCATATCTCACAATCCGAAGATGATGATTGCGACAGGGGAAGTCTGGCTCGAATGGCTTATAAATTTTCCATGTTACCAGCGCGAAGAACAGACTTATATAGTTTTGATGCGAGTGTCGGTGCGGTAATTTTGTTTTGTTGATATTACCGTGCGCTTATTTACCGCCTTAGGTGTAAAATATATTCTCTAGTCTCGTGCTTTTCTGTGTATGTTTCGGAACGCTTGTAATACACACGTTTGCCCTCTTGTTAGAATATGATACTAAATATTGTTACTACTGCCTATAATATAAGGTGTATCCATTGAATTATTATGTACTAGTGTACTAGAACCGACACCGCGAACCAAATGTTTGCGCAACAACTCATTGCTGGACTACGTTGAACGAAACGCGTAAGCGCCATAAAAATCACGGCGCTTTTGACCTTTTGATCGCGAGAAAAATACCCCTTAGAAGCGATTTAGTGTATCTTCGAATCTTTGGGATAGACATCTAAATTATTTCAGCGCTGCAGCGGACATTAGTTTTAATTATTACCAAAATGGAGCAAGACTTTTACTTAGGATAACTCCTCTAGTACATAATAACTCAATAGGTCTATCTGCTAATGTAACAGATAGGGACCTCCCTGGTGTTATTTGAAGGTCTAATTACAATCTACTTATTATAGTTTATCTGTTCCATCCAATGAGGTTATAATACTAACGTTTGAGTAGCAATATTACCGTTACGTTAACCGTGATAAAACATCATGAAAATCAAGATGTAGAAAGGATCAAGATTCTCGGTTTATTCCCCGATAAAAAAATCTGACCGATGATGTAGATTGATAAACTGGTACTGGTAACTCTTACATCACTCTCATAATTATCACTTACTAGCTGAACCCGGCGGCTTCGTCCGCGTATCCCGATATGCCGTAGAAGGCGCTTATTCTACTTTCTCTTTTCCCTCGGCTTCTGAGGGTCTGCGGTTATCGTGATGTTGAATAGCCTAGCCTTCCTCAAGCATTGGGCCATCAAATGCAAAAATATTGTTTCAAATCCGATGGTTAGTTCCTGAGATTAGCGCGTTCAAACACACAAACTCTTTGGCTTTTTATATTAGTATAGACAAATTTGACGAGCTCGGTGGCGCAGTGGTATAACGCGCTGTTACGCGACTTTGACACCAACGCTCGTGGGTTCGATTCCCACACAGTACAAACAATTGTGTGCATGAACATGTCTGTTTGTCTTGGTCTGGGTATTTTCTATGTATAATAAGTATGTATTTACAAAAAAAAAATGTATTTACGTATGTTTATCAGTTGTCTAGTACCCATAACACAAGCTTCGCTTACTTTGGGGCTGGATGGCGCTGTGTAATTTGTCCGGCAATATTTATTATTTATTATTATTACAATAGGTAGATACTGACAAGGCACTTAATCAGAGTACAGCTCTTTATATATCCTATACTTAAACCTATCTACTTAGCTATTTATATTATTAAATATACTGCGTCCATTTTATGAAGCTACTTTTGACAGATCATTGTATCTATTTCGAATTTGAGAGATACGAAACACTTGATGATAGTTACCTGTCTATTTCTGACTCGTTAAAATGGTTACCTGACAGAAGTTTAATTATAAGATGGACAGTGTATAGAACGTGCTTAATAACTTGAAATATCAATATACATCATAGTATATTAATATTCCAAGCTATTAGCATGTACGCAACTAACCGAAATTTTTGTACATACTCCCGTAGGCATGGTTATATTGGCTAGAGTATCGTGGCGGAGTCGCGCCTCTAACGTTATTATCATTCTTCAATGCTTTTTAAACTGTTAAAAATAATGACCTAATTAGAGCCAGTTAAGATATGTTACGAATGGTATCTTCCTGATAATATAATTTTAGCCTTTATTGACGCTTGCGACACTAAGTTAAACCCTGTCCATTTGATTTTGCTCTTTCAAAAACTCATTCTACCTCTTTCGGATATATAGGAAACGCAATACTGTCCCTTTCCAACGTAAGAAGCATAACCAGACAAAAATTGTATAATGCAATGGACAGAGCATAACCGTGCGGTTTCAACTCTATAAATCTGTTCCCTGTTCCATTACACGTCTAAAGAAAGGGGATTTTTCGTGCATGACTTGTATGTATGTAATATTTTTTGTTACTTCGTATCGTTCAATCGGTCCGATAAAATTTGATAATTAAGATATGATTAGATTCATATTGGTACTTGAGTTATCAATTAAATTTGATAATATGCGAGACCCATTGATTCTGTCTATCAATATCTTCCCCTTCCCTTGGCCCTTGTGGGGTAGGCAGAAAGAACCGAGCGCCATAAAACGCATTTCTTATACACTCACTCACTTCTTTAACGTTAATAGCTCCTCGTGCACGCTCGCCAGTTTTTAGGGCTACCGACAGCTCTTTCTTATGAAACACGTCAAATTTGGTCGTGCTTAGTGAGCCTTGGCCTTCCTTAGCTCCTACATCATTCCACTTTTGCATTGTTCATATGTTTCGTCATTTTTTCTGCGTCCCGAACCAACGGAGCATGCATTCATTTTCTTTCGATTTAATTTGCAAATAAGTTCCGTCTGCTACCAAATTTTACATAGTTTTTATATTAGGCTTTCTGTTGAAAGAAAGAAAGTTGGTGGCGGAAGCACACAAATCTTTAGTTTGAATAAATTTAATTTAATAAATTAATTTTTACTGTTAAATCGTAGTCAACTTATTATTTATATTTACTGGGAATTTATTTCTCCAACTGATTTCCGACTTTAGGTCATCGCTAATTAGTTGACATTTCAGTTGATTTATTGGATTTCGAAGTTATTCAAGAACGTTCTCTCGTCTCTTGAGAGACCCTCGGCACAGCACGTGACCGTTTCGGCCCAGATGTCTGAGAATGAATTTCATATCGATGCGGAGCTTGTGTGTTTTGGTATTAAATAAATGAATGAGTTGGTAAACAATGATATAAACGTCACTGCATTTAGAGTTACTACCGTAAATAAGACTTCATGTAATTACATACAGAACTGCAGAAGTTATATTCTAATTATTATGTAAAACGGATATTTAAATTATTTTGTGTATTCATATTGTAAGCGACACCGTATTTGATGAGATTAAACATATATTTTGTCGTTTATATTGTTTTTTATTTAAATCATAGCGGGAATTAGCGAGGTAGGGCGCATCAAAGTAACCCGACTGAGGAAGTACCTCCACCTCACTGAAAATCGCAGCCAAATAACAAGTCTCTAGAAGATTGTTGTGTTTCTGAGAGTGAGATCACCAGTAAATTCATAAGGACTTGCTGTGTTACCAGCAAAGGTGGCATCGCGCGACTGATACTTAATGTGCTAGAAGCGTTCATAGGCTACGCAACTGCTTTACATCAGGTAGGCCGTATGTGCCCCGACGTTGTATAAAAAAGTTATATGCAATTTGGTCTAACCTGCTTTGCGTGCTTCCGCCACCAAACGGTTTTGGTGGCGGAAGCACGCAAAGCAGGTTAGATCAAATTGCATATAGATTTGACTTTCGCAAGTAACGCCTGAATCTATTAACTAAAAAAGTTATAATAAATAGATTCTATATCCTATGGTATTCCATTTTAAAAAGCATCCTTTCACGGGTTGACCCCGTCATGAAGACAATGCCAAATCAAAACATACGCTTGATATGCGGTCGACTGTACTTGACGCTGGCAATTTTTTACCAGTCTCTCGTTTAATGATTTTATTGTGTTATATCTTCTTTCTAACGTTATCCCGTTTTCTAATCCATTGGGATTGGCGGAGTCCGCTGCCTAAGTAAGGATTTGACGAAATTACTGAATTTTCTATAACTTCACGCTAAATCCCTTGCGGGGTAGGCAGAGAGAACCGAGCGCCATGTCACTCGATCCTTACATATCTCACTCGCTTCTTTAACATTCATTGCTCTTCTCATGCACGCACGCCAGTTTCTAGGGCTCCTGACATCACCTGAATTTTATAGAGCAAATACTGTCAGACCACAAGCCAGAGGGAAAACCATACCTTTCTTAGGTTGGGGTGACACGTCTATCGAATTATAATTTCTTGGACGTGCGGCTCTCCTCACGATGTTTCCCTTTACCGCCGAGCGAGTGATCATTACAAATACGTAGATAAATCCGGAAATACGAATTTAGTGGTATATATTCACAGCAGGATTCGAAGGTTAGAAGCAGAGTTGGTCAGAAAGAGAGCGTCGGTGTTAAAATTAGAAGAGGCATGCTCCGTTGGTTCGGACATGTAGAAAGAATGACGAAGCAGATATACCTACAATGCAAAAGTGGAAGGGTGTAGGAGCCGCGGAAGGCCAAGACTTACCTACTATGATACAATTGGTCGTGTTCTATCAGAAGGTGATGTTAGGAGCCCTAGAAACCGGCGAGCGTGCATGAAAAGAGCAATGAATGTTAAAGAAGCGAGTGAGGTATGTAAGGATCGAGTCGCGTCGCGCTCGGTTCTCTCTGCCTACCCCGTAAGGGATTTGGCGTGAAGTTATAGATACATAGATAGGATTCGAACCCGGTATCATCGTATAATAGTTCGTTTCTTATCCACTGGGCTATCAGTACTATTTTATTATATTATACAATAATCGAAATGTAGGACATAAACAAAAATCACATTAACCCTTTATGTACTGTGTCTGGTGATTAACGAACACGCAGCCCCTGTGCTTGCAACAATCTTTACGCCAGGTCCTTTGCGGAGAGTAACCATACGTCACAACACGAATTCTCGCACACCTCGCCCGCTTCTTTATCATTCATAGCTGTTTTCATGCACGCTCACCTGTTCCTGGGGCTTTTGACATCACCTGATAAAACACGACCAATTTCAACTCATGGCAGGTGTGTTGGTTGTCCTCGGCTCCTACATCCTTCCACTTTCATATTGTAATATGATTCGTCGAAAAAAACATACCTTTTCGTAACACCAACACTTTCAGACAAACTCTGTTTCTTACATCATCACTGCGCTCAATTATTTAATAGAATTTACAAATCAAATAAAACGCATCCATAATTCGGATGTAGTCAAAAATGTCAATTCTGATTCATTCATATTCTGACTATCAATTTGTTTAATATTCTCTATGTGAGATTTTCTTTAAGTTTTCTCTAATTCAAAGGTAAAGAACACGAGTTGAGGTAATGATTGATTGACAAATAAAAGATGATCCATTTCCAAGATAACGCACATAGCGATTTAATAAAAATCATGACTAGTTATTCACAATAGTATTATGTATACAAATTTGTTTGGTATTTTCGCTCATTATTACAGCGACTCCGTGGCGCAACGGTAGCGCGTCTGACTCCAGATCAGAAGGTTGCGTGTTCAAATCACGTCGGGGTCAAAGAATATTTTTTTAATTTACACTAGTATATAGTAGTATTGTTTATTGCTAACTAAAAATGTTTTTTTAATTACATTATCTTACTGTAAGTATATTAGAATTAAATCGATACTGCAAGGTTAGTTACCATCCTGTTTCCTGATATTTTTATGAAGCTGTACATAGCTGTACCCCTTTATTAGCAATAAGGAATATGTATGT
Source organism: Pyralis farinalis (assembly GCA_947507595.1). Lineage (NCBI taxonomy): Eukaryota > Metazoa > Arthropoda > Insecta > Lepidoptera > Pyralidae > Pyralis > Pyralis farinalis. The sequence goes on along the minus strand of OX382258.1, from coordinate 6,544,003 downwards.
GGTTTGAATTAACTTTTTTTTCCCCCTAATTATTATTGTCTTGACATTATACTTGATTATTTTCTTATTTAGCTTGTTTTTGCATAAAATGTTAATTAAAAATTGTAAAATAAGAGAAATTTGCGAAACGCTTCACTATTGCTCAAAATAAAACGTCACATACCAGGCTATCAGCTTTATCGGCGTCGATATTCATGCTAGTAGTGTTTGAGGGAAAAATTGGTTTTATTTGTATTCGCGTAGTGTATTTATTTAACTAGTGCAATTTTAGCATTAGTAATCATCCAGGGAAAATTTAAAGTGGCTTTGTGAAGGCATAATCGGACAATCTATCATAAACAGATGCATTCATGATGACAATATATTTTGCATCAAATCGAAATTTTACGTCCGCCGAGGTCAAATGAGTGAAAACTGCAGGGTAATTGTTATAATATATTGTAATCTATTCTTCTTCTTCGCATTATAGTTTCCTAATCCATTAAGATTGGCGGGGTACGCTACCTAAGCTTAAGGATTTGGCGAAAATATTATTTTTTACTTGGAGCGACTGCCGTCATATCTCTATAACCCAGAGGGGAAATCAGATCTTTCTTAGGTTAGGTTAGGTCTTTCGGAACGTATGGGTTTCCTCACGATGTTTACCATCACCGCCGAGCAAGTGATAAATATGTAGAAAACTCGAATTTATTAGTAGGTACACGCCCTCGCCAGGATTCTAACCAAGGACTAGTTGGTCAATAGGTCTATTCCTTATCCACTGGCCTATCACTGGTATGTATTGTAGTCTATGACGTGGGTTTTTATGCATGCATGCAGTCAGCAGTACTACCCAAACATGTATGTATGTATATTTTCACGCCAGCTGCCTCGTCGGGTAGGCAGAGAGAAATGAGCGCCATAAGACCGTATAAGACAATCCAAAAACCAGTCCTAAAACACCTCACTCGCTTCCTTATGAAAAGAGCTCATATGAATGACATGAATAGCTCTTTTCATGCACGCTTTCCAGTTGACATCACCTTCTGATAAAACACGATCAATTTGGTTATGGTCGGTGGTTTTGGTCTTCCTCGGCGCAAATATAACGCTGTTGGTGTAATGTCTGTATTATTTATAATAATTTATGTGCAATTATACGCAATTTATTAAAATTCACTAAGCTTATTAGGTTACAATTGATTTATCATGTATTTTGGAAAATAAAACATAAATAGTAGCGCATCTCTTGGACTTGACAAAACACTTTATCGGGTGTATCTAATACCTAGTGTTTTTGCACAATGGTATACAATATATGGTATAAGACAATACGTATACAATGTTTTTTTAGTATTTTCCAAGGTCCGAATAGCTTATCATTGAAAATATGTAAAAATAATTGTAATACTTAAAGTAAACAAATATCGTTGAAAGCCCGCGGAAAATGGAAGCGTTCAACCGGTCAAATTTAATCGATGTTTAAATATTATTTTAAAAAATATTTCCAACAGTATTTATATATTTTATTTGTTAGAACGATGTAAAAATTGAAATAAAAATAAAAAATACATGATTATTCCCTATTATTAGGATTAAGTTGGAAGTTAAAATTATAACCAAAATTATCTATAAAGATTCATACACTTCTTCAGTTTAAAATTCATCAGTTAAGGTGACTAGATTCATCAAAATGTTTACTCAAATTGTTATATTCATAATCTACTGAAATATTACGTACTTCATGTTTACATACATAATAAATAAATACGTATACTAATATGTACATCATTCCACCAAAAATAACATGTTACTTTACAACAAGCAGATTTGATGTAACATAGTCACAGAAAACCGCAGCCAAATAACAACTGCCTAGAGGGTTGTTGTGTTCCTACGTGTGAGTGAGGTCACCAGTAAGCTCCCAAAGGAGTTGCTGTGTAAGCAGCAGAGGAGGCATCGCGCGAATGATACATAATATATCGCAAGCGTTAATAGGCTTCGGTACCCGCTTTACATCAGGTGGGCCGTATGCTTGTATGCCTTCCGACGTAGTATATAGTCACAAACCAATAAACCTCAAGTAATTATTCAATTTTTATATCATTTAAAAAATAATATATCTTTCATATGATGTACCACAATCCATATTCATATTAGTTGTAAAGATTTGTCCTGAGCAACGCGCAATAAAGCGATTCCAGTTACTCGCTCGCGAGTATATTATAAAATGTTATTATAAATAACAATAAAATAACTTTCTAGTCTTAACTCTATGAAATAAAAACACATTTAATTATTGTAATTTAATCATTTATTTTGTTATATTATTATTTTACACCAAACGCGGGACTACGTCGACGTTCTCCAGGCGGCGCCGCGGACCGCCCGGCGGCGTCACAACATTTAAGTACCATTAACGGAACATCTAATAGCATACACGCGTTCTATACTGTTGGATTTATATAAAACTGACTGTCCGTTTGTCCCATCGACCAACTGAACCTTACAATAAAATTGTTTGTAGAAATCCTTCTCTATTTATCTAGTGTTACATTACTTCTTATAGATTTGAAACAAAATAAGCCAAGTTAGAGGAATATAAACATTTTTTTGAGAAAGCTTACGCCGTTATAATCCGCATTGGTCGCAGTGATCCTTTTTTTGAAATTTTAATTTTATCATTTTTGTGTTATGTACCAAATTCTAAGAATGTCAAGATGTTTATAAATTTTAACGTGTTATATGGATAGAACACATTAAAGGCTTATCGAGGCAAGTTGATTACGTATTTGATAGATATGACAATGACATACAAATGTTTTCCTGTATTTGCCTAAAGTATTTATATAGAGTCAGCGGCCTAATTGTGCGGATCAGGTGGGCCATTCGACAGCGTACATATAATTTTATTATTAACACACAGACCTTATTATACGATCAATAAATATCACGATGCAAAGTCTGTTACATTTTTTTCGAAATAGACAATACAACCTAGTAAAACTAAAACGCAAACGAAATGTCAATATATATACTCACGCAATTATAATTTATAAATATATTTTTTCAATTAAATTACAACACTTTGGATTTTATAATGTTTGCTACACACCGCTGTATTTTAGTTAAACGACACACTTCGCCGAACTGACTCCAAAGTTCGGCAAATGTACGCCGAAGTTATGTAGATTTGTTTGACTGCCCACAGAAGAGAAAACTCCTAGATATATAGATAGATATACCAGTAACATTAGCATAATATTTTCCTCTGACAAAAATCGCCCTAAGGACTTAAAGAAATTTTCACTTCAAAAAATAATTAGAAGCGTAGTCGAGTCCATTCAGACGTACGAGTATGGCGTTGTGTGTCGTTGCACTAAGCCATAGTTGCAGAAAACAAATTAGCAAATATAAAGCTAGAAACACATAAGTTATTTCTAAACTGCTTTTAAATTTAGCAAATTAAAAGATATGAATCATCGAATTTAGTTTTAAAATCATGCCTATGTCCTTCAATATTCGAATGTTTATTATTTTGTACCAGACCCGTATGTGTTTTCAGCTTTATGATGACGATTCCTAATAGTGATACTTAAGATATTTTACCATTCTTTCTAACGATGTTTGATACCCCGAACACTCAAGTCTAACTTTCATCATAGAATTTATAGAGAAAATTTATTAATGAACTATTTCTAATCTACGCGTTTATTTACAACGGCCGATCGCATGGCAAGATTTACTTTCTCGAGAAAAAACTGACATGTCCTATAACGGAATACATAAAGTTCATATTCGTTTGGCAGTCAGCTGCGATTAAAAATACTTCTAGGGTCACATTTTAATGCCCTAACTAAAGGATTAAAATTAAATTCTAATTTTAATTTATATATTAACAGCTGTTAGAGGTGTAAAATACTTACATATTCGGAATACATACAATTATCAATAGATATCAAAATGGCATGTTACATATACATAAAATCATGTTTGTAACACGATACAATATTAGAATTAAACAATGATTAGGTGTCGAACACTCGACCGTTTTTTTTAGTAGGGAGTAACGTTCTCAAGGATCCGGAAAACAGCCGTCTGTTCCAGTGCTCGCATTATAGAGAGGTTACGAGTATTTTTCTAACAAATAATAAGCAAAACGAACACACAGTCGAAAATAAAAGTTATTTCATAGATTGCACAAAGTCATTAAAACTTGCAAACTTTATAATATCAAATAACTAAAATATAACAAAGAAAATCACATAGTTCACCGAGGCCACGTGGGCTCGGCGCGAACATAGCCAATCGTAATATAACCCTTACATCTATATATTTAATATAAAAATCATATCTGAGTATATGCACAGCCCATATTCACCGGCCCCTGGTGCATTGGAGCTTGTGAACAAATCAGCGTATCTCATTGAACACGTAAATAGTAGTCAGAAAGGCCATAGGGCAAAATTAGTATGAACATCGATATAAAAGGGGATATCCTTGCTGAACGGTGTGATCTCAACGAACAATTAGATTTGTCGCGCGTGCGCTTGTGTGCCGACCATTTTGTCAGCAAAAAGTTGTAAATCAGCATTTTTTTTTATAATCTTGAAGTGCATCTTATCTGTCGGTACAAACAATATCAATATGTAAGTATTATTGGTTGGATTATTACTTAACACATTTTTTTTTTATACGACGTCGGGAGGCATACGGCCCACCTGATGTAAAGCTGTTACCGTAGCCTATAAACGCTAGCAATACATTATCAGTATCACTCGCGCGATGCCACCTCTGCTACTAACACAGCAAATCCTTAGGAGTTTACTGGTGACCTTACAATAAGGTGGCTCACAGGTGTACAGCTGACCTTATTGTAAGTTATCGTCTTATATAAATACATGCAACACAAAGGAATCACTTATGTGCCGATTGTATAAAAAAAAAACCTCTTAAACCATTAGATGTATAGTTTTGGACCGAGCTCCCCGAGATAAGGAAGACGGAACATGAACATACAACCGCGAATAAATCAGCGAATGAGATAGTTTCATGCTCACGCATACAGATGAACATTTCGGCCGATCTTACTTCTATTCCCGTGTTCTGCATATTTAATCCTTTCATTTTTGTTTTCACATCAAATTATGAAAAATCGATTTATACAATACAATTTTAAAAATCATCGCATTTTTTTTTAAATGCGAAACGAATCATGGAAACACGCTATAACTTTCTCAACTTTTAATTTACACATTTAATTTTTAAATAATATCGCCATATCGATTCATGTGAATGAAATCTAAATTTCCTATGTATTTCGCAAATGTATGTTCCAAATAACAAACTGAATTTATTCGTAAAGTCCAATTAAATCGGAAATACAAATGACTTTGCAAATAAATACAGTTTTAATATTGTCACTGGTTTAGTAAATAATATATTTATGCTATTCTGTATTGTCTAATCTATCTTATATATGATTATAGAAAGCCATTTGGTTACAGAGGCATAGTGTGTGAAATATTATAGTCGGTATAAAGCAGCGTAAATTCTATCAACCTAACATGTTCATACGTTTGATATTCTATTCTGCTTGCATTTCAATTACTTAAGCCTCTTGCCTAGTTATTGTAATTTGTAAGAATCCGTATATTCCCGACCCAGTTGACATCTCATTAATATATAATATATTCGTTATAACTGACACCAAAGTTAGAGAGAGAGGTACAAGAGAGCGAGATGTATTCAATTGACCGCGGCCTCGAATTCTAAAGTCCAGACGGGTAATAAATCCAGAATTATGTTACTTAACCGTTCTTAAAATGTTTTAAACGCAAACTATACTTTGCGGCAATTATATCTTTGTTTATTTCACGCTTTTCGTGCTGGCTACATGTATACACAGGGGTCATTATTTAAATATAACCGCCAATTTTCACATAAATGGTGCTCCATATACTATTAAAAGGCGACTAGCGACTGAAACTAGACTTTTAGTTCCAATATCTATCACTAGTGGTGAGAGGATGGCGTTAATATACTTATACAAAATGTCAGATTTCTATTCAAAATACTTATTTATCGATTGCCGTTAAATGTGTAAACAATGTTTGGTGCTAAAAAACTTGTTTTGTACGTGATTTTGGCGCAGCAGTGTCATTATATATTTAAAACTTTATTAATCACAATAAGACGGTACAAAAGGCAGACTTAATGCTACTTGCATACTCTACCAGTCAACCGTTTACTCTATCAACTATAGTACACTTCGAGGATGATATGAATACCAAAAATCACTATTCTCTACAGCGAATATAATTTGGCTTGTTCGTTATGTGAATGGAAAGCTATTCATAATGTTTTTTAACACCCGTCGAATTGTAATTTTGCGGGAAAAACAACAAACCGAGTATTATGACGTAGTTTTTAATGTACAAAACGTGTTTTTTGTTTGTGTCATTATTTAAAATTCTTTATAATGATGCAAGCAACCGACAATGAATATAGGTAAATATCTTCTTTGTAAATACATACATATATAGAACCCAACCAAGCCAAATAGACGTTAATACACACAAGTGCTTGATTGTGTGAGAATCGAACACACTAACCTTGGTTAATAAAGCTGCTATTAGTTGCCCACTGGACTAGGCTTGTTAATTTATTTTATTTATATATGTTGAATGCTAATACACTTTTTTATATTAGAGGGGCGCCAACGAGCATGTGGGTCACCTAATGGTAAGTGGTCACCACCGCCCATAGAAATCAGCAATACCAAGCGGTCACTGATCCGTTACCAGCCTTTTTAAGGAAACACAGGCTCTTTTCTTGAAGGTATTTGTTCGGGAACACCGCTAAGGGTAATTTATTCCACAATTTCACCGTACGTGGTAGAAAATGCCTCAAAAAGCGTACTGTAGTGGATTGCCTCTCGTCAAGATGGTGAGGGTGAAATTTAAGTTTGTGGCGAGTGGTACGATAGTGGAACTCAGCGGCTGGTATCAAGTTGTACAGCTCCTCCGAACACTCCCCATTTGTACAATACATAAAGAGAAACAACGTCTCTTCGTGTACAAAGCGAGTCCAGCCGAGCGGAGATCACTCGGTCGCCGATCTCAAAATGGGCGCCACTTCACCATATATAACCCAAATAACTGTTGCGAATAAAAAGGCAATGATTGACTACTGTTTTGAACTAATTTTCGTAGTGTCTACACTTCCTTTTATATCTAAGTTGCATTTTTAGCTGGAAACGTATTTTTTCAGTGATGTATCTATTTGTATAGTAAATTGTCCAATCGTAACCTAATCACGAACTTGTATTGAATACATGACATTACGAAAAACCACATGTTATACTAACTAATGTCTAAACATTCAAAAATCGTTACTACATAAAATTTCACTATCCATACAGATATATATATTAAAAATGACAAAAATTGCATATTTAACGTTAATTTTGCAATATACTCATTTTATTGTACAACGGTTCGTGTAATCGTGATCACAGCGGCAGGCAGTACGGTTATCTAAATGCTATTAAAATTTCACCAATGTAAGGCCGTCCCACCCGTCAAGGCGTGGGCATAGTTACTATTTCGGTTACGTGAGCGAACGCGGCGATGAAGACTTAGCGTACGCGTGTGTTACAATGCGCGTGTAACTGCACACTAAACGGACCTATCGAGTAAGTGGTTACATATTGTCCTCATATATTTACTAAAAAAACAATCTTCTTGTTTTGAATAATGCTGGTAAATCACTGACATGTTGTTTCGCTGTCAAATAACTGACATGTACCCACTTTAGTTTATATTATATCTCTAATTCATGGAATATTAACTACATATTTATCATTTAATTGACCTTTTTAGACATAGGTACGGACAGGCAAACATAGCGTTAGTGGAGCTTCACTAATGGACATAAAAGGCGGCGACGAGGCGGGAAGGGGACAAAACGAGGGTTATTAACATTTACATACCTAGACTCAAACTTATTAGAGCACTTCACGACCGATTGTGATATATCTATTAAAATACGGTGAAAACTCTGCTCATACCACTAAATGGCAAGTGGAATAATAGCAGTAGCGACGTCCAGAGAGGAAGTTTTAGTCAACGCCGTGCTAGAGTGGACCTCTCGCACCGTAAGGACAATATGTTAGATTTAAAAGTTAACAATAGGGCGATCCCGTAGCTAACCGACCATCGACAAGCCCAATTATTGACAATTCTGGTCAATTCAATAATTAAATGTTGTTTGTTCGATGAGGGCTTGGATTTAGAGATTCACCAGAGGGCAGTACACAACGACACCTCAAACTAGACCTCTAGACCGTTCTTATGGCGCATGTAATAAGAGTAAAAACTCGCGACTTGCCTTTGTGTACAGGAAATGACGGTTTCATTGTAGAAATAAAATGATTCGATTATGTTTAATAAGTAACAGGAAAAGAACAACGGGTTTACACAAAGATTTCATATTATTTTTGATTATAGTTTCTTTAATTACAAAGTCATATCACATTGTAAGATCCATAATCAAATAATTAACAATACAAGCTGTTACAATTTTATACAATTCTAATAGTCATTCCCAGCAGATCGACTCTGGTGGCATAATCTCTCTACAAATCGCCATTGAAAGTGATCGACGGAAACATTCGATTTTTACTAGTTTTTTTTTGGTTTGCCAAGGAGTTGTCGAAAATGATATAAACAGCGGCGGAATGAACCCACAATTTGCGTCAACGAACCAATGACTTATCATCCAACAGTCATTTAAAAAGCATTCTCTAATTTCATTTCAGTTACTCCGAGTCAGGTCTGTATTGGCGCTCGTCGATCGATCGATGAGGTACGAAATCAACGTTTCTTTATTTACCACAAGAATATCAACAAATTCACTTTACGTGTAAAACTCAATAAATATACAGGGTGTTTGATTCATAAATTTACACCCCGCAGGATGTAGCTCAGCCCATAAAATTAAACAAATTTATCCAAATGAATATAGACTAAAAACTAAATAAAAGCTATCCTCGATTTGATACTAGTCAGCTTGACAGAACAAAATTTATGTTTATAACAACCTTTTTCTTCTTTAGTTACGGGCCGAGTTACATGTTGCGAGGTTTGTACATATCAACCGAAAAGCTTCCACATGTAATTATGAGTCATTCGGAAACTATACTGTGTTGAGGACCTCTCAGAGCAGCGGTAGCGTGAACGTCCGGTCTCGCCGGCGGGATCACATGTTCTGCCAGGGCGGCGTCACCAACATGCTGGAGTCGAGCGCGCGCGCGATGTGCTCGTGCGTGCCGTGGCTCAGCCACAGCATGCGCAGCTTCTCGTACCGCTCCGGACATAGGTGGAGCGGGTTACCTCGACGTAGACCCTGCAGGCGAATAACCATTCATTTTAATCGTCGACCCAAAACAACGGTCTTGAGTCTGTATGTGATATCGTAGATTCTACATGGGCGGATAGATTTCAAAAGTGTTTTGAGCTGGTTGAATCAAAATTAGTCCTTTCATGGAAGAGTTCGGAATTTTACAACAAATCTCAATATATATGTGGTGGCTGTCGCCTGCGACTTTGTCCGCGCGTATCTGTTATTTCATACTTTCTTTATTTTTCGTCGAATCGTGATGTCGAATAGCATTGGGTTATGCAAAAATAATTATTCAAATCCGCCTGGTAGTTCAAGAGATGAGCGGGTTAGAACAAACAGTCGATCAAACTAACAAATTGTTCTGCTTTATATATTTATATATATATTTGCGATATGCGTGGAAATGAAATTATCATCAACCAGACAATTGGTAAATCTATATCGTATATTTACTTAGGCGAGACACAATATAAACAAATCATAACATACATTATTAAAAAATATATTTTGTGATAAAAAACGACACCCAGTTTTTTATCACAAAATATTTTTCTCCCTTCAACCGAAGGGATTTAGGGCATACTCCTGCTGCCACTGTCCACGCGCTCACTGCGGATTGGCGGAGGCCAGTGTTTTCAAGTCTTAATTTTGTTGTTGTTGACATAGCTTAACGACTGTCATCTATCGACAACAGTCGGGACCGACGGCTTACCGTGCCCTCCGAAGCACGGAGAAACTCGAGATAGAAAAACCCATCCGTGGACAGGCTGCGATGGAACCTGTGTGTTCGGTTAGAATGACACGCACAACGACGCCATCGAGCTCTCTTTTAGCCGAAAGTTACTTCAAAATTGCTTTATCTTTGGGAACTTGGAACGAGACATGTGAGTGACATTCTGTGCTCACCTGGTCGGTCTCGCCGTAGGAATCGAGGTACGGTGCGGGCATCATGGTCCCGCGCGTGGGTGCCGCCAGCAGCATCAGCTCGCACTCCCGCACGCGCAGGTAGACGCCGGCGCCGGCGCCACAGCAGATAGCGTGCGCCACGGCCGCGCCTACGTGCTCGGTGCCTCCGTTACCGCTGCGGCTCGTCTGCGTGAAATGCAACGGAGCTATCAAAACGTTGTTGTAACTTGAAGGTGACAATTTTATAGTGTCAAGATAGTTTATTGCTATTCTTTGTGGACAATACTAAAAGAAACTAGATAAAAATGTACTTTATTGCACCAACGCAAGCTGCATCACTCATCCTACTGCGGGGATATGAACGCTTATCGGAAATCGAACCCACGAACCATGGCGTTAAAGTAGCCAGTAACCATACGCTTCGTGGTCAATGGTTACCATACTTTCATGGATACTTTAATACCAATGCTAACTGTGGGTTCGATTCCCAGACAGTATTGTGTGCATGAACATGTGGGTTCGAGTTGGTCCGAGTGTTTTCAAGAGTGGTAGGGCACATTAATGTAACACGACTGTGGAAGTACCTCCACATCATAGAAAACTGCAGTAAATTCCTAAGGAGTTATTGTGTGAGCAGCAAGGCAGGCGACGTACGAGCGATACTTCATGTATTGAAGCGTTCATAGGCTACGATAATCACATTACAACAGGTGGGCTGGCTTGTATGCCTCCCGACGTGGTATAAAGAAAAATAATAATTTCTAGACAGATTATTTGTTATTTAGACATATATAAAGCACTGTTACCAGATATATTATTTATGCCCTTTTCGAACTTAAATGGCGCAAGTTTCTATATAGATTTACTTATAATAACACCTTACCTTACGAATCTCAGTCTGACAGCAATAGCTCTGCGAGCACAATATCTGGCCGCACACCAAACACATCGTTGGATATTTACTGTCCTCCCTCTCCGAGTTGGGGCACGCGAACTCCGACACCACGTTCATCAACTCCGAAAAGTCTTCCGGCAGGACCATCAATCGCGGAGGTTCACTCGGCTCGGTCACCGCGAGAGGTGATATGTCCCTACTGAACCACTCATTCGACATCCCAGCCCAATCTTTAGCCTTCTGACTAGCCAACGGATTATCTATCAACTCCTTGAACGTCAACGGCAAGTCCAAATACCCGCACATCGTCTCCCAAGTATCACCGCTCACATTGGTCAACTCCGTTGGTGGGTTGATATCGCTTAAGAAGTGGTAAAACAAGCAGCAGCATCTCAGGAATGTCCTGCATTGACTTTTAATCTTCTCCCACACGTACGTTGGGTTCAATCCTCCTATATCCAATGTACCTCTTCTCAGTTCCTTCATCATTGGTAATAAATTTTCTAGATCTGGCTTCGGTTGATGCTCCTCTTCTTCCATGGGTTCCGTTTGGCACGACGTCACGTCTATAACGATCATGGCTCTGGTTATGGTCGCCCTGAGAGCTTGCAATGTTATTTGCCTCGCTAAATGTGTGGGACGGGCGGGCCCGGACTGTTTAGAGAATAACGAAGGTACAGTGAGCACTAAGGCCACCAGAGTCCCGAACGGTTCGTGAGTCAGCGGGGAGGTGGCTTCGAGGATGTTCAGGGTGCTCAGAGCGTGGTGAGCTAAGTGTTTAGGTTGTCCCGAGAGGGAAGGGATAGCTGCGACCAATCGTATTAACACTTGAAGTGCGTCTCTGTGTCTAGCGGGGAGGTCGCCTAACAAAGGTCGTTTTTCAGCTTGCAACACTGCGTTCGTGCTCAGAATAGTGTAGGACGTGGAGCGGTACAGTGCTGCTAGGGACACCATGCCGCCGGATTCTGATAAGTTGCACAGCCCCGGTAATATCTGAAAATGAGATATGGATAAGATAATTAAATATAACTAATTTTACTTAACGAAAAAATATGCAGCATAAAAATATACATCGATTTCAAAATATTCTATAATTCAGAATTCGGTCTTTGCTGCATTCATTATAGAGTACTTTTGAAATAGTACATTTTGAGGAGAAACACAAGCTAAACCATTTTTACTTCAGCACTAATTAAAAAATAACATACGTAATACATACATAAGTTAGGTATATATTCTTATAATTAAATATTTAATCGGTGAGTATAGTATAATTATAATAAACGTGGTGGTCGAGTGGTTATTTCATAAGTATGCATTAATTGAAAATACCTATAACATATCTATTACCTAGTACACATAGTACAAACTTGCGTAGTTTGGGTGGATGGCGCTTTGTAATATGTCCTCAAATATTTATTTATCTCCTTCTTAGCGTTATCCTGTTTCCTAATCCACTAGGATTGGCGAGGTCCGTTACCTAAGCCTAAGGAATGGCGGGGATACTGATTTTAACATGAAGCGACGGCCGTCAGACCTCCGCAAGCCAGAGGGAAAAGCAGATCATTCTTAGGTAAGGTCACAAGTTTATCGAAATATAATTTCTTGGACGTGCGGTACTTTCCTCACGATGTTTTCCTTCACCGCCGAGCTGGTGATAATTACTAATATGGACATAAATTCGAAAACACGAATTTCGTGGTACACAGTACACAAGATCACTACTCAATTTATTTACTAAGTATATATATTATTTAAATTTACTCACACTCGCCAAGTTTTCAATAAGGATTTTCGTCATCTCATTATATTGCAATATCTCGCCTTCGAAGTGCACCAGGAACTCCGGAGACAGCAGGTTCTCCGAATGCGTGGACACGTAAACTTCACACTCGTCGGCCGAATCGCCTTCCTCCATATCGGAAGACATGGCCCCAACTGACCTGGCTCTCGCTTGACAGAGCATATCCTCGCAAATCTCTGTGCACACGTGAACGGCTTCAGAATATACTTGGTGTTTCAGCTTCAGTATCAGGTTCACCGCTTCCGCGTAAGCTTCTTCGGTGAGGAGAGGGGGCGATCCGGTCGGGAGAGTGGGCGCAGGGAGGAGGGGAAGTGCAGTGTTGCAAAGTCGTTCACAAAGAGGGCAGAGGTATTCTTTCTTTTCGATGTCGAAGGCGGCTGGTTGGCGAAGACGATATAATCTGTAAGGATTACTAAACATTTATTTTTTATTTTTCGTTCAATTACTTTTTCTCCATGGCATTTATTTTTAATGGAGACTTTTGAATTAAATTCCCTGGTGGATCATACCCAATTTTAAGCGAGGTAGGGCGCATCAAAGCAGCCCCTCCGGGGAAGTACTTCCACCTCACAGAAAACCGCAGCCAAATAACAACTCCTTAGAGGGTTGTTGTGTTCCTGCGTGGGAGTGAGGTCACCAGTAAGCTCCCAAGGAGTTGCCGTGTAAGCAGCAGAGGAGGTATCGCGCGAGTGATACTTAATATATCTCAAGCGTTAATAGGCTACGGTTCCCGATTTACATCAGGTGGGCTGTATGCTTGTATGCCTCCCGACGTAGTATAAAAAAAAATACCCACATTAGTCGATATATCAAGAATTATCAATATTTCGTTTAGAGACAATATGGGCAAATCAGAAAATGTTCAATTCGCAGAATGTCCGAAACGTAAAATATTTGGACTCCCCTGAAGTTACTGCATTACTTGCCTCATCAATAAACTAACTGACAAGTTTCCTTGTAAACATTTATAGGTTACGGCGTACTACTACGGTACTAGCATGTTTTTTATACCGCTCAGTTGCACATCCTGCCTGATAGTAAGCAGTCACCGTAGCCTGTAGATATTTGCAACATCACCACCAGGGGTGTCTATCACTCAAGCGTTGCCTACCCTGTAAAAACCTCTTCGCGCCTCTCTTGAAGAACCCCATGCTGTAGTCTCTTGGGAAAACCTCAGCTGGGAGTTCATTCCACAACTTGAGAGTTCTTGAGAGAGGAAGAAAATTTATTAACATGGAGTAGATAAATATTTGCTGATTGGATATCCTGCGTTGCGATTAAATATACAGAGGAACTTCTTCATGCTCGGAGGGCATGCATGCTAAGCATAAGGCATGTGTTGATTCCGGCTGTTGACCATAGATGACGGTTTTTAAGATTAGTCAGCGGCCTCGGGGAGCTTGAACACTAGCTTTCGCCAATCCGCAATTGAGCAGCGTGGCGGAGTATGCTCTAAACTCCTTCAGTTGAAGGCTGATCCGTCTCCTTGCAGTGGGATGAGTAAGAGTTGGTTAGTATATTCTGTGAGGAATGTAAGAATATTTTTTACCTTCGATTTTCCTTATCGAGCACGTTGTCGACATACTTTCTCCAGCACCTGGCGTGCAGAGCGTGCCCACAGCTGGATATGTGCGGCTGTGCGCCGATGCCCGCAGGCAGCCAGGCGGCTCGCCAGGCGGCCGGCAGGCGCCCCGTCGCGCCGGACCTGGCCCGATTCAACACCGTCGAGTGTTGAGCGAAAGCTACCAACACTAGTGGCTCCCCTGTTGCCTCCACTCGGGCCTGAACGCAGATACATTCAAAATATCATAATAATCACGTTGTTGAATTATTAATAAACAATAATAATATATTGTGCAACTAGTGCGATAAGTTGTTGTTGACATCGCACGAGTTGCAGATACTATTTTTTATTACGAATGCGGAACTATTCCGTCGTCCAAAATTGGGGTCCAGGGGCGTTATTCATTTTTGTTCTCGTCAATTTGTTGCTCCAAGTTTGCTTGTCGCACTCAAATGGAGTGTGGTTGACTTAAAACTCATGTTGTAATTTTAAAATGCGCAAATAGCCACTTATCACCCGTAACAACGGACGCTAAGATATTACTTATCCCGCATGAGTAATAAAAAATATCTATATAAAATAATATATTATCTATATCTTCACGCCAGGTCCCTTGAGTGGTAGGTAGGTAGAGAACCGAGCACCGCATGATGCGGTCCTTATGCACTTCACCAACCCTCTTATTATATTCTATCTATCTATCTATAACTTCACGCCAAATACCTTGCGGGGTAGGCAGAGAGAACCGAGCGCCACGTGACTCGATCCTTACATGCCTCACTCGCTTCTTTAACATTCACAGCTCTTCTCATGCACATTCGCCGGTTCTTAAAGCTCCTAACGCCACCTTCTGATAAAATAAGGTCATTATTCATAATGTTTTGTCTGAATGAGCAGCTTTCGCCCCTATTTTAAAGGTAGCAGTATAAGTAGAAAACCACAACTTAAGTGTCCTCGTACTATCAAGCCGTATTTCAAGCAATATGCCACATTTTTGTTTATATTCTTAGAAAACGATTTCATAGCTCTTCATGGAAACGAAACAGTGAGTCGTAGTTACAATAATAGTAATTTCCCACTACTGCACCAGCACAAACCAGAAAACCACTTGTCGGTGCACAAAGGCACCCCTCACTCACAAGAACTTAGTGTTTTAACGACCTAATTATCTTAACGATTCGAGCCCACTGACCAATGGAAGGATATTTTAACCAATAAGGGGCACGATGTTGGTTCGAACTAGACAATAAGAGCCTCGAGTTCTACTCTACTTCCTGCGTCCAAAAATGGGCAAAAATGAAAGATGATGAATGAATGAATGAGTTATGGAATGAAAAGGTGTATTGTGTATGAATGTGTTTTAATATTTAATTAGTTAATAACATATAAATGGCATAAAAAGAGTCTTGCCCATGGCAGGGGTGCAAGAAAAAAAAAACTACTTCCTGACCCGTAGCGGTGAGTCGAATTACTACATAAAGTCGTCTCATCATTCTCCATAGCTTATTCCCTTCATGCGCACCAGCCACCTCATGTAACAGACTCGTTATTAGGATTGGCAGGGATCCCCTTCCTGAACTTAAGGATTTGGCGACAATATAGATTTTTACATAGAGCCCCTGCCGCCACACTTCCACAACCCAGAGGGAAAACCAGACCTTTCTTAGGTTGGGGTCACACGTATTTCAAAATATAATTTCATGGACGTACGGGTTTCCTCACAATATTTTATATTATAAATTCGAAAACCCCGTTTCACGGTTGGAGTCCTGGCTTGTACCACCAGTACGTGCCAGGATTCAAACCGGGACCAGTTAGCCAATAGGCCGGCTTTTCACTGCTGGATACACGTTATTAATCATGTAGTGTTATCCAGTACATGTTTTGTAGTTTGTTTGGATATCATGTTCAGGGGCACGTACCTCCTCCTGGCACATGATGCAAGTCCGCGGAGGGTCGGGCACCCCGCCGCCCCACACCCCGAGCGCCGCGCCGCAGTACAACGGACGGATTTCCTGCTCTTCACCGGTCACCTGATACACACGTAAACATATAACTAAATATTAATTACATACACATAATATGTATTAACATACATAACTTCACGGGATCACTTGCTGGTCTAATCTAAAGATTCCCTAAAAATTTCATCAAAATCTGCCTTACTGTTTAATCTAATCTTACTCACTAGCAAGAACACAACAACCTTTAAGGTAGTTGTTATTTGGCCGAGGTTTTCTGTGAGGTGGAGGTATTTCCCCAGACGCGCTGCTTTGATGCGCCTCACCTCTCTTAAAATACCCAAACCAAGACAAACAGACACGTTCATGCATTTGAGTTCAAGGAGAAACTTTGCCTCGGGGTTGTTTTCTGAGGAGTTGTACGATATGATGCCAACAGATTCCTTCTACAACCGCACCGCTCGCCAACGGCGAAAAATTCATTCTTACACACTAGAAACTCAATGGACGTGTACAGTGTAGTTCTAGAGAACTTCTGAGAATTCTTCACTTGTGGAATGAAGTCCCTGGGGAGGTTTTCTTAAGGAATTACCGCATAGGATTCTTCAAAAAAGGCGTGATAGTGTTTACGAGGTCGAACATCTCTGGTGAAGCAAATGTTGCCAACTTAGCGGTTTATTAGAGGTAAGGCGCATCAAAGTAGTCGTCCGTCCGTCCGTCGGTGAAGCAGTAAGCTCCAAAATAGTTTCTGTGTGAGCAGCAGAGGTGTGAGCATCGCGCGAACGATACTTAATGTATTGCGAGCGTTCGTAGGCTACGGTAACTGCTTTACATCAAACAGGCTGCATACTTGTATGCCTTCCGACGTTGATAAAAAAAAAACACCGCATTAATCATTTTCGTGTTTTTTTTTATTTATATGGGTTAGAAAGATTTACAGATCTAATAAATTAATATAAAGTAATTATATGCTAACTATAAATCTCCACAGATGATATATATATATTTATACCTCAGTGTTGGTCTCCTCGAAGAGCGTGGCGTTGTTCGAGATGAAGTTGTTCATCTGCGCCTTCATCTGAGCCATCAGCTCGGCTCGCCGCACGGCTGCTAACTTTGCACGAAGGGCTTTCTCTGCATCTACACAAGTCGAAATAGCATTCTTAAGTTACGTCCATTGTAGGAATGGTACGAATAGGACTCTAATAGATATTCTATTCTAATACAACACGGTTCACACTCCAACCTCAGCCTGTTTTGAGATGGGGTTATTTATCTCCAGTTTGAAAGGGCCAGATGTCAGGAGCCTCAGGAACCGGCGAGCGGGCATGAAAAGAGCTATGAATGTTAGAGAAGCGAGTGAAGTATGTAAGGACCGCGTCTTATGGCGCTCGGTTCTCTCTGCCTACCCCGCAAGGGACCTGGCGTGAAGATATACAAATATACATTGAAAGCGCACGTCAAGAAAACATGTTAAGAAAACCCGCACGTCCAAGAAATTGTATTTCGAAAGACTTGTGCCCTTACCTAAGAAAGATCTCGTTTCACCTCTAGGCTGTGGAGGTCTGACGGCAGTCGCTCCATGTAAAAATCAGTATCTTCGTCATATCTCGAGGTTTAGGTAGCGGACCCCGCCAATTCGAATGGATTAGGAAACGGAATAACGGTAACACTAAGAAAAATAAGATCTGCGTTAGAGGCACAAAACCATTGCCTTTTCGTCATTCGTCGCTCATCTTGTCTACTTTATGCGGCAAGAGCATCTGTAGGAACTATTAATATGTGATTTATCATTATTCTTAAGAGCCAAAGTTAGTGTCGCCAAATGATGGAGATAACTTCAAAGAAATTGCTCCGCAATAAACCGACTGCTTTGTGTGTGTTTTGGACATCAAGACAATACAGTGTAAAAAGAAAGGCGCTGCTGCATTGCTGCTCACGAGCACATTGACGTAGCTTCGTTTTGATTGAAAATATGAGTGATACCAGCGAACTTAAAAAGCATAGAAGCAGCAATAACGTTTCAAAAATGACCCAACGAAAAAGAGGCTGGGCTAGGCGGGGCTTAGAAATGAGGCCGCGCGCCTTGACAGTCGGTGTTAGTCAGTCGACTTGAAACAACGACGTGTCAGTCTGTCTTAATTTATGTATTCTCAAGATTTTTCGTAATAATGCCTTCTTGTGTCGTCAAATGGTATGTAAATAACACTACCAGTAATCATAAATGCTCAGGAATCACATTTCATAGGTAAGTGTAGTTCTGTTTGTAAAGATAATTATTCGTAAAGATATATTATTCGTGGTCGTTTATTGCAATAAACGGCCTTACTTTCGTGGCGCGTACATGTCGCCACATCGAGTGAACTCGTGTCTCGATCGTGCGAGATCGCATGCAGCCAATCATCGACAAGAAAATTTTGTTTACATTTCTGTGACTCCTTTGTACCATAAACAATTATCGTAAAGTGCGGCTTATGTTTTGGGGGTAAGGCATATTTTTCGCTAACTGCATTTTCGAGAAATGATGTTTTGTTTTCAAATACGAGAGCGTGATTGTTTTGGTGTCGATTATGCACTATGAATTTGTTCTAAATTATCATTCTATGCTTTTTAAGTTCGCTGAGTGACACCATCCACTGGAATCCACGTACACGCTATGAACGAATGCGTGGTTAGGCAGGCCTATGACCTATAGGCATCGATCACTAATATACTAGATACACAATCAGCGCCCAGAACACGTCATCTCTTTTGAAATTAGTAGCATTCGATCGCTCAAATAGTAAACATAAACCACGGTGTTCCCTTAAACTGCCGAAGTCCCATGCCTCGGATGTTAAAAAAGGATAAAGAAGTTCACATGTTCATTTTAATATAATGCCGATTTTTGATTGGACATAAAGAATTGGACATAAGTTTAGTTTAAATAGCTGTTTTTAATAAAAATCATTTAAAAAGCGGGAAATTTACACGAATAAATTGAAAGGACGCTTAATGAACGTGTTAGTCATAATTGCATACTGCATTCGTACCTGCTTTGGTCGGGTTACACAATGTCTCTTATTTAATTTTTAGATAGGAGTACCTACCTGTTGTTAGAATTTCTATGTTATATTATGAATGTTAAAGATGAGAGTGGGGTGTATAAGGAGCGCGCCTTATGACGCTCTGTTGTCTCTGCCTACCCCGCAAGGGACCTGGCGTAAAGATATACATTAATGTAAGAAATTGTACTCATGCGCAGTTTTTCTCAAGATTCTGTAAGGTGTGACCAGTGCAAGTAAGCAACGTCTGTTCAAATATTTTTTATAAAGTGATAAGTATACCTGCGAAGGGCAACAAAAGACTATCATAGTATTGTCTTAGGTTTTCGCGATTGTTACACATTGAAATTAAACTATTTTTAACGGAAGTATCGCGTGTTTTATTTATTTTGTTGAAACCTGACGTTTCGAACGCTTTGCAGCGTCCGTGGTCGCAGGAAAGACTAAGGTGGTATTTGTCTTACATTAGTTATTCAATTATTACATCTACCGACATGGATGGATTAATTATATATGTTCCGATTCACACAAAAATCGCTCACAGTGTCCGAACATTTTTTAGTAGATCTTTGGATTTGTGACTTGATTATTTTTAGGACTGGATCCCAAGCAGGTGGTACTTGCCAACCATCTTCTCTATTGAAATTGGGGTGTTTTCTTATTTCAATAGCCTCGCGCAACATTCTCGGCGAGGATTTGTGGTTTATCGAACCGGATGACCAACCAAACCATTACATCCGGTTCGATAAACCACAAATCCTCGCCAAGGAAAATCGCTACATGCCATTGATGAAAATAATCAAGTCACAAATCCAAAGATCTACTAAAAAATGTTCGGACACTGTGAGCGATTTTTGTGTGAATCGGAACATATATAATTAATCCATCCATGTCGGATCCAGTCCTAAAAATAATCAAGTCACAAATCCAAAGATCTACTAAAAAATGTTCGGACACTGTGAGCGATTTTTGTGTGAATCGGAACATATATAATTAATCCATCCATGTCGGTAGATGTAATAATTGAATAACTAATGTAAGACAAATACCACCTTAGTCTTTCCTGCGACCACGGACGCTGCAAAGCGTTCGAAACGTCAGGTTTCAACAAAATAAATAAAACACGCGATACTTCCGTTAAAAATAGTTTAATTTCAAAAGACTATCATGTCGCTACTATGCAATTTTGAGGAGTACTTTCGTGAGCGAGAATCCTGACGGCATAACATTCAAATTGCCCCGGAACACCATGTTCAAACTTGAGTCAAAATGTGTGAAAATTTTTCAAATCCTTTTTGAATATAATTTGTCGAGGCCACGTGATTCATGACGCAGATCAGACATCAATCAGAACATCAGCAAGTTAAGCAAATATTTCTAGCAAAATTGAATCCATCGAGCTTAACCAGGCAACTTTATTTAACCTACTTCACAATAATAATAAAGTTAAAAAAATAAATAACTCGTACTAATATGGAAAGTTTAATAATAGTTTGTACAATGCATTTCCTGTTCAAAAATGTTATAAAATTGTATGACCGATACGTCACACCATTAGTGTTCTCTTATATTAACCTTCCAAAATATGTTGGTCCCTGTCATATCATTGACGCTAATGCCTGTTACATAAAAACAATACAAGTCTTTAAATCTTAATACAAATACGTAACGTTCAATTTACAATGCATGCAATGAGAGATACTTCCTTTCAATTGCTTTCATTGATCGAATAACCTATTTAAGTCATATTATTGAGACGTTACGATATATGTTGCATTGACACGTGATAAGAAATAAATATAAACACGTACACTACGTGCGTTATAGCATAGTGCGGATGACAGCGGACAGTTCGACATGACTAGAGATTGAACAACCTTTAATCGCTTTAGTCAATGTCGATTAACGATTCTCAGATCAAAGCCATTAGTTATCGATTCAAATCTGAAAAAAATATTCGGAATTGGATAAGGAAAATAAAATTGTAAGCCATTTCTCAACGTATTTAAAATAATAAAAAAATACATTTTTTATACCACTAAGGTGGCAATCAAGCATACGCCCTGCCTGATGGTAAACAGTCACTGTAGCCTATGGACATTTACAACACCAGGGGTGTCACTCATGCGTTGCCGACCTTTATTATTTTAAATACGCCAAATTGATAGAGGTACTGTGTAAAAATTTGAGTCGCGCAAGTCACACGTGTTACAGTTTTGTGTTTAGTTTAAATGGTTTGTTTGTTTCTGTTGAGCGAGAACAACAAAATGGCGGACCGTTGTTACCAGTGTCTCAAGTTGTGGAATTCGTAGATAAAGCTCTTGACATTGGCCGCAGTACTGTTTCGAGTTACGTTACTGCTGTTACGTGTTACAGAAATAATTTGTAGGGAGTCAAGCAAATGCCCACGGCACGGCGAAGAGCCTCAGAGCAGCATGTGCCGTGCTGCATCTCCCGCGATTCGGCTCAAATGACCGCAAGGTCGGTGGAGCCATGGGCGGTGGTGGGACATGCTGTTACGTGTTATACGGGAAAAGTTTAGACGAGAGGAATGTCCGCAAATAAATTGTTAAATAATTTGTCCCAATCTGCCTGCTGCCTTTTAAATCCAGAAAAACAACAGAGTATCACGAAAAATTGAATTACATAAAATTTTGACATGAATATGTTGAAAACGGAACTTCTTCACCTAGTGCGACTTCATAAACCACAGACGCCAACCTATGCATTGGATAATGTGGCAAAAGAAAAGTCCCATCAGATTCTACGGCTCCAAACGTATCATTGCCAATATAATACCATTGAACTCATATGGGCTCAAATTAAAGGTAAATTTTAATTTAACATATATTACAGATAATTATGTATGACGTGCATGTTAAAGTAATCAACAGCTTCGCAAAAAAAATTTCAAATAAATAGGGGCGCTGTTTTCTTCGCTAAAAATATTTTCATATGGCAACCTTTGAATGCTTTTGACAGATTTTATATGAAAAATTGTGTTACTAGTAAAAAAAAAACTTATACTTTTTTTGAAAAATATGCATGTTCTTTTTTATATACAACTTCGGGAGGCATACAAGCATACGGTCTACCTGATGTAAAGCAGTTACGTTCATTTCCTATAGGCATCGATCACTAGTATACTTACCAGTGATCGATGCCTATAGGATGTGAACTGGAGTAGCGCCTGGATAAGAAATAAGTACATCGCTATTGGTTAATGGCTTTGATAGCATTTCAGGCGCCCATCTAGAGACGAAGGGATCTACGTGGATTTTACGGAGTAATTTGTAATACCCTGCAAGGGATTTGGCGTGAAGTTATAGATAGATAGAATTTGTAATAGTGCCAGCGGCAAATTGTGTACTGCACTTAATGTAAATTTGCAACGTACCAGCTGTCACGTCAGCTGCCGGTTTGTCTTCCTGGTCTGTCTCCATGTTGTCCCCATCTCCTACATTCTCTTCAACTCGTCCTAGTAATTTTCTGTAAACAGTTTATGATACGTTTAAACATTATAATGTTGTAATTTCAAGCACTAATTTAGAGTAGGCTAGGTACCAGAAGTCTATCTATCAGTCCAAACAAGTCACTCAGAACAATTCTATTACTTTCCCCAGACGATCATTTTTTTGTGATTAGTGCTTGTAGTCCAGAAGATGTTTTTGCTAATAATATAATGTTTATATTCATCGTTGGGGAAGTTGTATGCATCCCCAACGAGTGATTCTCAAGGTGTTGCAAGTGTTCATAGGCTACGGTAACCGTTTTACATCGGGTGGGCCGTATGCTTGTATGGCTCCCGATGATACATAAAAAAAGAAAATTACCGTCATGCCGTAAGATTATAAATGTATCCCGTATATTTAAATTACAAATCATGTACCTCTCTTAATCAGGATGTCACTGAGTATGTCCTTCTAATTCTAACTGTTCCATACATACCTCATCTTGGCCAGTAGCCACTTAGCAAGATGTCTGTGTGCATCGACCCGAGGGCTGTTGGACAGTTGTTGAAGCAGCTCCAACAGTCCACTCCTGGCCGCGCTCTCCGCGAAAGCGAGGAACTCATAGTGGCCACTTTCTTCGTCCCTCAATGCGTACCCCATCAAATGTAACGCCTAAAACAAAATGGATTTGCATTACAGTGCCTTTAAAAATATGACTTTATAGCTGATATATCCCGTATTTCTCTCTGCCTACCCCGCAAGGGACTTGGCGTGAAGATATACATATATACATATCTCGTATATCTATATAAGCCCCTTGATGGTAAGGCTTTCTCATGCAAGCATTCAGAGGCCTAAAATTACGAGCGTTAAAAACAGAATGAATAACGAGACTTGACTTTCCACTTCCGCGTTGTATATCTGTTTTCCGATTATTTATCCGGTATTCTTTCTACTTGTTTGTCTGGTGTTCCTAACTATGTGGATAAGGGTGTAAAAGATTTTTAGAGGCAAAGTCAACCTCAGTTACACGTCGTACACACTGCCAAATAGTACATGAGGCTTTGATAATAGTGAGGCCACGGTGGCATGTAATAAATTACTTGACTGCAAAAATACTTAAAAATAACTTCCAGGAGTAACATTGTTTTCCTGCGAGTAAATGTATAACCCTGTGACGTAGTGTTTAGTTGCAACATAGTAAGGAAAAAAATCATTTATTTGTACACCACACTGCATATAATTATATACACATCGCTTTGTTATAACATGTATATAGCAAGAATCTAATACAAACTTAGCACAAACACAGCAAACAGTGTTGTGCGATGTAACAAATTGGTCTTGACTCAGTATGTTGTCAAAGCGTGTGACAGATTCGACACTAAAAGTAGTAAATCTAACACCACCATATTTAAACTCTCCCCTTTCTATTTAAAGACATATCATGATATCCATAAAGACGTATATGATTCATAAACTGTAACGTACCTTGTGCACCTGTGTTTCAGAGAAACAACGCGCGCGCAAATCGAGCGCACGCTGCAGCACGCAACGTAGTACGTGCAACGCCGCATCGCACTGCAACACGCTCGCCAGCAGCCGGAACGGAGGAGTCAGCTTGGGCAGGGCCGGCGGTGGGCAGCACTCTGGCAGGCCTGCAACAGGATAATTGTAATAATTAACGTTATATTTTTGGAAGTTTCGGCACAGCATCATCTAGTCTCAAAATAGACAAAGCTTGTATTAGATTACTGTTAAACCTTCTATTTTTTTGTAAATATGTCTACACGCAGACCAAGATAAACAGACATTTTCATGCAATATTTATCTAATTATTACTGTTTATGTTTTGTAATAGTTTCATTATTGTAACTCAATGAAACTTCAAACACAATAGCGTTTAATTTGCGTTAGAATTAAGGTTAAGTATGAGTAGAACTTGCGTTTTTAGGGTTCCCTATCGTTAACTTATTAAGATGCGGTACACCGCTGTAATTTTCTTATAAAGTATGGATAAAATTAAAGAAATGAATACGGTATGGCTTTATTTGTGTGTTTCAAATACCCTCACGTGTCTATTTTTTTAATGACTCACCCGCTGCCTTCTTTCTATTGCGTTGTTCTTCTTCACTCCTGGACAGGTCCTCGCGTGTGTAGTGGTAGAAGAAAGTATCGTATTCATCGTAGAGGTGCGGCTTCAATTTGTAGACACCGCGGTTGTTTCCTCCGGACGGCTTCGTGAAATCGGCCACTTCGTGAATTACGGCCTCCAGGCCAGTCTCGTGGAGCTGGTCTTCTGGCAATGACCTACAAATGAGGAAAACATATTCAGCATACGTTAAAATCATTTTAATTTACAAGATCTTATGGGTTATAATACATTGACCGCCAACACGGTTTATGCTGGGTGATGCTTAAATTGTTATATCACGCTAAGTATAAGATCGGACAACATTTCAAATAGTTATACAAATTAATCATAATGGACATTTGTCACGTCAAATATATCATTAATAGTGTAAGGAAAGCACTGAAACGATTTCACACGTTTAATCGTCTTCCACTGAACACCAATTATAAAGTCTAACAATATTGGAAGCTAGAGTTCAAATTTAAATATAGACACGTAACATATTTTATAAGAAAGCGGGCGCGGCGTAAGGAGTCGAAACAGACGTGCGCTCCGCGTGATAACAATTATATCGACTATTCTAGAAAAAGGAACGCAGGAGTGGGTTGCGTATACGGCGGGCTATGGACCAGGGACGTATCCGGCGCGTTACACATTTTAAATAAATAAACCTTTGAAGGACCAAAAATAAGTCTAAAAATTATTTATTTAAAAATGCCGCCTAAACATACGTAATTTGTATGTAAACTACAAGCCGTAAAAACTATTATTATATTCCTGTTATTAAAGTTATTTCAAATGTTATAGCACTTAACTAACTTGTTTGTAACTTATTTTATTATTCCGTCATTCAATTGCAATAATAGCTTTTACGGCTGGTAGTTTGTTTACTTACAAATGACGTCACGCGTTCCGAGATCAATCCGCCATTTGCGTGGAATTTTTAAATCAATAATCTTCAAACATTATTATATACTATATACTTTGGGGCATTTGAAGGTTTATTTGATAAAAATATATATATTCGTTACCATCACCATTCGGCCATTCGGCTATCATCACGAAGCAAGGCCCGTTAGACGTGACCATCTATTGATTATTTTTTTTATACGACGTCGGAAGATATACAAGGATACAGCCCACCTGATGTAAAACGGGTACCGAAGCCGATTAACGCTTGCGATATATAAGTATCACTCGCGCGATGCCTCCTCTGCTGCTTACACAGCAACTCCTTTTTTTTTTTCTTTTTTCTTTTTTTTATTATTACGTGCACCCCTGCCATGGGCAAGGCTATTTATATACATTTTAATTTCTTAATCTTAATTTTTTAAATATTCTATTGTAAATAAACACATTCATTCATCATACTCTCTTCTATTCCGCACTTCATTCTTCCATTCATCATCTTTCAATTATCTTCTAAAGTTTTTTATTTCGCCCATTTTAGAACGCCGGTGAACTATCCTTATATATGTTGCCTGACTTCCCTCCCCATACTGCGTCAGTCCAGACACGGGCGACAGCGAGGTTCACAGCTCCACCTAGCCACCGCGATCCCATCGGCTATACTGAGTATAGCCGAAGTATACAACATTAGTCCTAGGTGGAGCTGCTCTGCTTGTTTCGATCTATGACAGCCGTGGCTAAACTGACGCAGTATTTTAAAAATTTTGATCTAATTTGCCCCATCACTATTTCAACTGCATGCATTCCCAACTCCTGCTCCAAATCGTACCTCTGTTTGGAGAATGCGGGGCACCGAAACAATATGTGCTGCACTGTCTGGTCCACGCCGGGCTCGCAAAAGCACGATGGGTCATCCGCGCACTTGAATCTGTGCAAGTACGCGGAGAACCCACCATGCCCCGAGAGGACCTGCGTAGTGATGCTCGACGGCACCATTTTACCCACGATGCCGTACGCCGCCGCCGCACTCGGGAAGAACATCTTCGTTGTCGAAGCTGTAGTTCCCGATGTGTATCTCCTGTCCCATTCGTCAATGGTCCCCTTGCGAATCATACCTTTGACGAATGAGACAGGGCAGCGGTCATAATCTGGCCGCCTCCGCAACCCCAGTGCGGCGCTCCTGGCGAGTTCATCGGCACGTTCGTTCCCCTCCAACCCCGCGTGTGCCTTAATCCAAAACAACGAGACGCTCTTACCCTGGCTTTTGCACAGTTTAAGAGCGCCCCGTGTCTGCACCGCCAGGGGATGGGGGGACTCGACGTTCGCCGCCGCCTGGAGCGCCGCCATGGAGTCGCTGAAGATGCCGATACTGGGTCCATCGCAGCTCAAAGCGTACTCGGCCGCCGTGCAGATAGCCAGGAGTTCCGCCTGGTAGACGGTACAGTAGGACGACAAAGCAAGCTTGACGGCCTTGGTTTCCGCGCCGCCGTTCCATATGGATACAGCGGCGCCAACCCGGCCCTCAATCTTGCTGCCGTCCGTAAACATTCGCAGGGCAAAGTTGGAATGTGCCCTGCATTGTTCCTCGTCCACCAGGCTGCCGAACTCCAAGCTATCTAGCTCCGCGGGATGCGGGGCCTCAATCTTCGAGGCCATCCGCTCGATCTCCCTGTCCCCGAGCAGCGGATGGGGTAGCCCCCTCTTGGCCTCGTACAAAGAAGCGACCTCGCGCACTCTGAGGTCAAGAGGCAGCACCCCGGCCAGCAGCAGTGCGGAATTCAGGGAGACCGTGCGGTAGGCTCTGCAGATCTTCTGCGCGAAGCCCCGCTGTACGCTGTTGAGCTGTTTCTGGATACCCAGCTTATTGACCGCTGGAGCCCATGCGGCGGCAGCGTACATACAGCAACTCCTTGGGAGCTTACTGGTGACCTCACTCACGCGCAGGAACACAACAACCCTCTAGGGAGTTGTTATTTGGCTGCGCCCTATCTCTCTTAAAACATCCAGACCAAGACAAATAGACATATGCACACAAATGTTTGCCTTGTGTGGGAATCGAAGCGTTGGTGTCAAAGAAGCGTCATTCACGACTGAGCCACCGAGCTCGTCAAAAATATATTATAAAATATATCTCTTTATGACCCAGCCCTCACCTACTAATAATGATCTAAAAGTCAAAACCCATCGGGGTAGGAAAGCGACAGCTATCTGAGACGGGATTTTTTCTAACGTTCGTGTTTGCATGCAACCTGTCACACAAAAAACAATTGTACTGCGCCGGATCGCGTCCGCTTACGCAACGGAAGTCAGTGTTTTGTAGCCGATAAAATTATTAAAAATGAGTAAATATTATACTCTTCTATTTTTATAGAAATCAAATGTGCGGTCCCTCAGGGAAGCATTCTGAGCACTATTCTTTATATTAAATACCAATGGCATGATTCAAGTAATAGCACATAAATGCATAGTATATGCTGATGATATCTCTAAATAATACAATCGGCAAGATTATAAAATATTATGAATAAATAAATTTAAATTTCTATGATTCATCATAGATCCTGAGTTAATTAGAAATTGCACATAGATAGCCTAAATATATTTTATTTAAAAAAGGGAAATTATATTGATAAAAATAGAATTAAACAGAACAATAATAAAAAGAAGAATTAAATGTCAAATCACCGCCAGTATTTAAAAGAATATAAAGGAATTTTATAATTTTCAAACACGTATAGAAGATAAATTAGTTTTATATCTCACGGTACATATAGGCAATGATAAATATATTCATTATTATATATTTAATAATGTAACTTTGTAATTTCATAATTTGCATACAGTAGAAATTAGCAAGACTTGTGCACTTCTATTATTTTCATATATTATAAGAGCTATGTATACCATGTAACTATGTATTATGCAAATAAAACATTGCATTGTAAGTCAACTCAACCACAGACAGCATTGCCTGTCTGTGCTTGAGTTTCTCTCTCTACACCTTAGATTGTAAGACCGGAATCCCAGCAGTGGCATTAGTATATGTTGACGTATTGCAGTTACCTGTTGAGTTCCGAATGCGGCATGGGCTTCACACACAGCATCTGAATAATTTCCTTCTTGGTGCGGTCTTCGTTGGTGACTTCGCCCACACCCGGCACGTAGCGTGACCCCACGACTGTGAACAAATAGTTGTATTTACACTGCACCGAGGACCGACAAGCATGTGAAACGGTATATGAGCGCTTCCAATATAGTAACGTCATTGCGTTAAAAGATGTAGGGCGTATCAAAGCAACCCGTTTCGGTATGTACCTGCACCTAAAAAAACCGAAGCAAAATGACAACTCCCTGCAGGGTTGTTGTGTTGGTTTACCAGTAAGCTCCTACAGAATAACTGTGTCAACAGCGGGATGGCAGAGTACAAGGCGTAACTCTCTCCGTCGTCATCCACACTTTTAATGCAGCAACAATGTTCTAATGACTTCACACGCGAGAGGAAATGAAAAGAGAATTTAGCGACATCAACAAAAAAAAAATTGTATAACAAGTATGTAGTGTACTTCATACTTCAAGAAATTGATATTTCGTTGCAGTCCATTGCCAGGTGGAGATAATTTCCCTAAATTGCGATGAATTGTAAGTAAGAATTCAAGGAGATAATAGATGAAAATGTCACAGACCTGATTGTTGTGGGAGTTATATAGAGAGCGGGCAACATTCACAGTGGAAGTCCTTCGGAGAAATCGTGAATAATGAGCATTTATAGCGGGGCTTATTATGCTGTACTTTAGTCTCCATGAAAAACACAGATAGAGACATCAAGTTCAAATTTTATGTTGGAAGCGTGCTCGCCGCGATCCATACCAATGCAGCGGATTGCGATTCTGGCTCAAAACTGCAACTGCACGTAGATACTACTCCTCAAGAGCATACTGGTAATCTCACTCACTCGCAGGAAGAATACAACAACAGTCCACGAAGTTGTAATTTGGTTGGGCTTTTGTTTGGTGTCAGTCGAATAGCTTATACGCGCCCTAATTCTCCTAAACATCCCATACCCAACCACAACATTGATATTTGCAATATTCTCCACTTACTCGTGATGAGCAGTCCGAGGAACTCTTCGACCATGTTGATGGTGTACCGCAGCGAATCATCCTCTATGGCCGACTGCTCGAAGTCTGCGGCAGCCCATTCCAACAAGTTGAATTTGTTCAGCACGTGGATTATGAACTCGTTGCTTTCAATAAGGGATGCGCCGATCTGTTGGATACATTGTTTTTATTTCCACTAAGAAAATAATCATACGAAGCAAGGCCCGTTAGACGTCACACGCTATTTTTTTTTTATACGGCGCCAGAAGGCGTACAAGGATACCGCCCACCTGATGTAAAGCGGTTACCGTAGCCTATGAACGTTTGTAATAATATATTAAGAATCGCTGGCGCTATGCCTCCTCTTAGCTGACACAGGGACCCTCTAGGGAGTTGTTATTTGGCTGCGGTTTTCTGTGAGGTGGAACGATACTTTGCCAGATGCTGCTTTGATGCGCCCTACCTCTCTTAAAATGATTTGATGATTAAACGATTGATAAAATAAAATATCTTTGGGCCAAGGGCACATGACACGTAACTCTTTTTTTATTTAGATTTTACCGTATCTTAATTCTCAATTATCTTAGTTTTTGTTTTTCTTTATTTAATTTACAAGCATTTCGGAAATAGATGGACGGAAAGAATCTTACCTATATAGGTCTCTTGAAATAGTAATAGTAGTAACTAGATATTACAATAAATTTTTGTCAGCATATACGTAAGAATTTGTGTTCAACTGAGTTTAACAAAAGAGGTGAACCAGAATGATAGATATTGGTTATCTATTTGAT
Organism: Pyralis farinalis; assembly: GCA_947507595.1. Lineage (NCBI taxonomy): Eukaryota > Metazoa > Arthropoda > Insecta > Lepidoptera > Pyralidae > Pyralis > Pyralis farinalis. The sequence goes on along the minus strand of OX382258.1, from coordinate 6,513,062 downwards.
ATTTTACTAGCTTTTACCCGCGGCTTCGCTCGCATTGATAAAAAATATTTTTTTTTTTAATAAAAAGTATCCTATTTTACTTCTGATATCTCCAAGAATATGTGTACAAAGTTTCATGATGATCGGTTCAGTAGTTTTCGCGTGAAAGCGTAACAAACAAACGGACATTCACATTTATAATATTAGTAGGATTTACCAAATAAATAGATATTAGTTACCTGGAGCATGACGATGTCCCTGTCCAGCATTTCGGCGCGGCACTTCACGTTGTGGTAGAAGTAGAGCTGGTTGAGCAGGGCGAAGCCGTTCCGCCGCCACATGCCCGCGTGCACCTGGGCGATCATCGCCATCGTCTGCAGCACCGGCTCTGTGCACCGAATACATTACATACTAATAATAATAATATCATGAACACTACATCAATCTTCTCAAAGCCTCTGCGTGTTGCATCCATATCCTCGGGCACGCTTATCAAGTGACCGGGATTTAACTCGCGAATACATTGAGAAGCTTTCGCTCGGTAGTTGTAGTAGTAGGTCAAGAACCAGCTACAGAAGGCGGTACACTAGAATACGGCACTGGAATTCTTATTTTGGAGCACTGGCCAGCCGTAGTTTCCAGTAGGTAGGGTTTCGCCTCCTTACCGGAAAGGAGCCGAGAAGAGAACCTGCCCCACCTTCCGGTAAGGAGGCGAGAACCTACCTATATATTTTTAAATTAAACAATTTTTAACGTAAGTATCGCGTGTTTTATTTATTTTGATGAACCTGATGTTTCGAATGCTTTGCAGCATCCATGGTCGCAGGAAGACTGATTCCTGCGACCACCTGCGACATTAAAAATGGTTTAATTCAATGTATAATAATCGCGAAAACCTAAGACAATACCTATATATTGTTTATATTTTTTTAATGTATTATTTTATAATCATTTTATTTTTGAAAAATAGAGATGAATAGGGGCCGGAAAGTGGAAGCGTTCCCAGAAGAGAGTTTTTGTAACATTCGTGTTTGTACGCAACCCATCACACAACAATCAGGTGCGTAAATAACATGCGATCACGAAAACAGTGCGCCTAATAATCGAATGAACCACGACGCCAGGGCACTATAGGTTCAAAATACTTCTTAAACCTTATAATGTTCCATACCATAGTTACAATAACACTCTATATTATTTACTATCCAAAAACATCAAAGTAGTATTTAGCGCATGGGAATATAATACGCATGTATGTATATCTTCACGCTAGGTTTCATGCGGTCAGGCAGTGAACCGAGCGTTATAACACGCGGTCTTACACACCTTACTCACTTTTCTAAAGCTCCTTGTCATCACTTTCTGATAAAACATGACCAATATGGTCATGGTAGGTGAGTCTACGTGTTCCTCGGCTTCTAAATCCTCCTACTTTCGACAACTACTACTACGAATATAATACATAGGCAGTAAACAAGTTTACAAAATATGACAAGTCGTATTCATAAGCTTGTAATGACGTTTCTTGCTTGTATTTACAGTGCAAGCACGGCTTTTCATCCAGCAGTCAAAGTAGAAAATATCTACCTTGACTGCTGCTTGAGCGGCCGGGTTTGCTAGCTCGCTAATTACCGGAATCCTCCAATTCCACAATGAGCTCCAACTCCACAGTCCATTCATAGCTTTGTCTGTCGAAATGCTGTGATAGGAGAAGCGGAGATTGCATGTAGAGCTTTGTTCAAATTCGACTCACCAATGAGCTCCTCCGTAGTGACCTTGGGCTTGTCAGGTCGGTCGAACTCCCGGCTGTGGTAGGAGAGGCCGTGTCGGTGCAGCTGCAGATGCAGACCGGCGATGAATCTGGAGAGCGGTCGATGGATCGACACCGGTTCTGCTGATACATCGCATAGGATCACTGACGCCGTTTTGTTGCCCAACTCTGAAAGTACAATGATGTTTTGACTATTAAGAACCTGTTACCAATGAAAAATCCACCTGCTTTATGTCTTTGTTCTACACTATGACTCTCGTTTTTTAATGGTTGTATTTGATCCAATTTTGATTAGTGCAAAACTTATTTGTTTTCCATGGAATTATGAAAAAGAATTTACATTTTGATGCGTACGTATACGCATCACGTTTTCAAAAATATACTGAAAAGTAACAGGGAGTATTTTTTTCTTTGGACAGTTCTATAAATAATTCCCAGGAACCCATGTTTAAATAGAGCAGATGGTTCTGGTTTTTGAGAGAAAAATTCAACATCATCCGTTTTTCTTCTTAACAGTATAGCATGTGAGATAATGCTGAGAAATTAGCTGAAGTAGACTAAGCGCACGGTAGCTACGTTCGTCCATTGTATGATTGTTTGTCCGTCCATTATCTAATTACAAACTAAGGCAATCTTCAATTAGTCGCTCCCAGTGGTATGTCATGTAAGTTTCGTAAGTAAACAACCAGGCGTTTTTTTTAAACTAGACCGTTTGATTCGATAGAATAAATAATTTTGACACGAAATAAAATTAATAGGGATCAATATCTCATTATTGAACTGTCGCCGATACCTTTGAGTACAAGCGGCGGGTTGACGGTGGTGTCGGCGAACCGTCGCAGCGCCATGCGGTAGGCGGAAGCGGCCAGCCCACGCTCTGCTGAACACCACTCCAATGCGAGCGTGATGCTGTGGGCCAGTTTTACGTGAAGATTGAATGCAGACTCCCATTCAGGCTCATATTCCATGTGTTGGCCCACCTATTATAAAAAAAAAACAATACACTGTGAAATACATTGTTCTCCTTCGCGTTATACTGTTTCCTAATCCATTAGGATTGGCGGGGTCCGCTATCTAAGCCTAAAGATTTGACGAAGACACTGATTTTTACATGGAGCGACTGCCGTCACACCTCCACAACCCAGTGGGAAAACCAGATCTTTCTAAGGTTAAGTCACACGTCTTTCCAAACAGAAATTCTACTTTTCATTGTAACCATACGTCATAAAGACGTAACATATTACATTCTTTATTTCTGATACTGTCAATAACGCAATAAAACAATAGTCCGTCGTATAATGCGGTAAGAAATTGACAGCAGAAGTTACAGATTTTCGAAAAAATGTAATTCCGCGGCATTCTAAATATAACATAATCTTCAAACAACTAGACATCTTTATTGAATACAATTTCTCATCAGAGTTTGTTTCATGTACCTTTCAAATTTTAAGCTAAATGTTCCCATTGACAAAATTTTAAGTTAACCATTACGAACGGGTAGTAATTACCATGCACCTACGGTAACTGTTAGCCATTAATGTAGCCATTGACATTAACTGAATGTAATAAATAGAAAATGTTGGATAGAATATGGTAAGGCAATTGATTGTAAAGGTATTTAAATTATATAACACGTAACATGACAAAATGTCTGCTCATCTAAGAGACTAAATTAGGAGAACTACAATGTTATATTTTTACAATTTGTTATTACCTTATTTATATAGAAAAAAATAAGTTTCATTTTATTATTTTTCTGTTATCAGTTCTGAATGTTAAATAAGCGAGTGAGGTTTGTAAGAATCGAGTCATGTGGCGCTCGGTACTCTCTGCCTACCCCGCAAGGGATTTGGCGTTAAGTTTTTAAGACAGGTAGGGTACATCAAAGAAGCCCGTCTGGGGAAGTACCTCCACCTCACAGAAAACCGCAGATAAATGACAACTGCCTGGAGTGTTGTTGTGTTCCTGCGTGTGAGTGAGTTCACCAGTAAGCTCCCAAGGAGTTGCTGTGTAAGCAGCAGAGGAGGCATCGCGCGAGTGATAATTAATATATCGCAAGCGTTAATAGGCTACGGAAGGCTAAGAAGTTATAGATAGATAAATAGAAAAAAATATCATTAAAAATAATTACCTGTCGTACAACAGAGTCCATTCCTTGCATCATAACCAGCAAGTTCAGCATCAGCGACAGTCCATGCAAGAATCCTTTCCGCAAATCATCATCGAAGACCGTTGGCACCGAACTTAACAAGTATTTTACATCGTAGAGAATGAACTGGGCGCGCTTGAAGCCTGTAGGTACATTGCGATCAAACTCCAAACGGCCCTGTTGGCAAAAAACTCTAATTAAAATAGAAAATTTCGTCTACTTAGTCAAAAAAAAAAATACAAAATGGTTAACGTTTATACAAGGTGGATTCAGACGCATATTTTAATCAGCAGTATGTTTTCTACGGAAAAAGCAAAGTATCGATTTTATAAACAATATATTATAATACATATTACATATTTATATCGCTTGCTGACCGCGTTCGTAATGAAGACGTGAGAGAAAGAGTTTCGGTGTTAAGATAAGAAAAGGCATGCTCCGTTAGTTCGGACATGTAGCAAGAATGCGGGACGAAAGAATGACGAAACAGATATACAATGTAAAAGTGGAAAGATGTAGGCCGAGGAAGACCGAGACTAACCTACCATGAGCAAATTGGTCGTGTTTTATCAGAAGGTGATGTCAGGAGCCCCAGGACGGCGAGCGAGCATGAAAAGAGCTATGAAAGTTACAGAAGCGACTGAAGTATGTAAAGACCGCGTCTTATGTCGCTCGGTACTCTCTGCCTACCCCGCAAGGGACCTTACGTGAAGATATACATTTATATACATAAAGTGGAAGAGTTTATTGGAACTACGAGTAGCAGACGGATTTGAAAAATTTTTTGCATTTGATAGGGTAAATCTCGTGGAAGGTTACAGGCTATTATTATTACGATACAACCCCCTTAGAAGTCGAGGAAAACGAAGGAAAGTGAGAAATAGCGGTCCCGGGATATAACAGGATACCGGGATATGCGCGAACGAAGATGCGGACTGTAGCTAGTGATTAATAAAATCGTATAAATATTATATTTATATTATATTTGAATAGGATAGCTAATTTGATAAGACATATTGCGATCATCAATATCATCATCCAGTCCGTTGCAATTTTGATATTTTATTGTATTTTCCTAACTTGTTTATAGAATTTTCATAACGGAATGTAAAACATATAACACAGATTTCAATGAAAATTTCCGACAAAAAGCATTGATTTTGAGTTAAGAATAATGGTCTTTTGTAATGTGTATCTATTATAACTTCGTTACAGAATACAACTAGCTTTAAGAAATGTTACGTGGTAGTGACGATTCCACAGTCACTATACAATAATCCTACATTGCCATGATTTAAATTTCGACCAACCTGTCCCTTACACCCTGTATGCTTTTATTTTTATAGAAAGGTACTGCGTGACATATTGCCGAGATATGGGGATTGACGGTGCACAGCTTCGTGCTGCGCAGTCCACCTACAAGAATTGCTCAGCATGTGTGCGGATAGATGGCAGGCAGCATGGTTTGATATCAAAATTGTTGTCACCCAACATTGCATGTTGTCTGCTAGGCTGTTTATTATGTATCTCGATAGTTGTTTACAGAGAATAAGATCGACGAATGTAGGATTACGTATGGGTGATGCAGACGATGCCGTACTATTAGCAGAAACACTATTTGAACTGCAAACACTGGTCACATATTGAATGAGAAGAAGACAAAGATAATACTATTTGAAAAAGAAGAAACCAAAACCAACGTAAGGATTACGTTTGATGACGAAGTGTTGGAACAAGTGAATGAGATTGTATATATTGGATGCGGTTTCAGCAGGGATGAAAGGTACACCTCAGAAGTGGAAAGACGAGTGAGTGCTGGAAATAGTGTGAATGGAGCGTTGAGAAACTTCTTGGCAGTAAAAGCTTGGGCCCGAAGGCACAGTTCTCAATACATGATGCAGTGCTGGTCCTAACGCTTACTTGCGTATGGCAGAAAGAGCATGAAAGGAGAATAAACGCGGTCTTAATGCTAGCGTTGTGCAAAATTTGTGGCGTAACGAGAGTGTCGGTGTTAAAATAAGAAGAGGCACGCTCCGTTGGTTCGGGCATGTAGAAATAATGCAGGAAGAAAGAATTACGAAACAGATATACAACGCGAAAGTAGAAGGATGTAGGAGCCGAGGAAGGCCAAGACTTATCTACCAAATTGATTGTGTTTTATCAGGCGATGTCAGGAGCCTCAGAAACCGGCGAGCGCGCATAAGAAGAGTAATGAATGTTAAAGGAGCGAGTGAGGTTTGCAAGTATCGAGTCATGTGGCGCTCGGTACACTCTGCCTACCCCGTAGGGGGGGTTTAAGGTCACTTTTAAAAGCAATAAATAAATAAAATTAGATCATACCTTATTGTTGCACCTCCTGTTACACTCGCTAAGGAACGTGTTGATGACGACAAACAGCGCGTCGTGCTTCGCTATCAGGTGGTGAGCGAGCGTCGGCGTCGTGTACAGCTGGACGGAGAGCGATGAGATCGAGAACGAGTGGTCGTGGTCATCACGAATGAAGTCCTTCAGAATGGAACCTACACCAAAAAACAGAGCAGCGATTACACCAGTGATAGCCTATAGGTATAGGTTGGAATCCTGGTGTGGGCATGTACCACTAAATTCGTGTTTCCAGATTTATGTACATATTTGTAATTACCACTTGCTCATTGGTGAAGGAAAACATAATGACGAAACCCGCACGTTCAACGTCGAATCTAACCTAAAATAGATTCCTAAGATTTAATTTCTGGTTTTCCACCTGGGTTGATGAGGTACGACGGCGGTCGCTTCTCGTCAAAATTAAGATTTCATTCAGACTAAAGACGTCGCAAATTGTATTCAATCTTGTTATTTAAATCTATTTTCAAACGCCGAACAATCATTTTCAGCCAGTTCCCATTGTGTTATTATGTACTAGAGGAGCTATCCTAAGTAAAAGTATTGCTCCATTTTGGTAATAATTAAAACTAATGTCCGCTGCTCCAGAGATTCAAAGATACAGCACTAAATCGCTTCTAAGGCGCACTTTTCTCGTGACCAAAAGGTTAAAAGCGCCGCGATTTTCATGGTGCTTACGCATTTTGTTCAACGTTGTACAGCAAAGAGAAGTTGCCGATCGGCAGCAAAGCATAGCGCAAACATTTGGTTCGCGGTGTCGGTTCTAGCACACTAGTACATAATAATTCAATGCAAGTTCCTCAATTTATTTCTTTTTGACAGGTTACATAAGTACGGAGCAAAAAGACCTATCTCACCCACTGTGTGCATGAGATCATCTAGAGTCGACTGAAACTATTTTGTGTTACCGATTTAATAATTTGAGAAACTTATTCAATATTATGACATGTCGTAACTCTCATTAGATAGAAGGTATCGAAAAGTTCCGCTGCTAACATAACATCTTCTCGTGAGCTTACTTGTAACGTCACTCTCTCGCAAGAAAGAGTTGCTGTGTTCTTGCGTGAGGTGAGGCGAGCGCAGTGGTTTCTTGTTTGCTGGCCATAGGGCATGTAACCGCTTCTGTGCGGGCCATATCTGATACTCCATCCGACGTAGTACATAAAAATTGTACTATTATTTGAAAAATATATTAACGTCTAGAAACAACAACTTTCTAGATGTTACTATATCTGGCTATGGTCTTCTAGAAGGTAATCATTATCTGGTCAAATGACGCTCTACCCAATTTTTTTCTCTCTAAAGTCTCATTTGACATTCGGCGGGGAGCACCACGCGAAGTTAAAGTTGGCTTTGGCTCTACATATATCAGTGAATTACTACTGAAAAAATAATCGATCCAGTCTTACCGTAGTTCCTGGTGAAGAGTATAGCCATCGCCTTCTTGGTGGAGTAGTCCATAAGGGTGGTAGCTATGATCAGGCGGTGCCATGCGGTCCTGGCAGCCTTCCACATGCGGAAGTCATTCTGCATGATTGCCGCGGCCACGCCCCCTCCGCATAGTGACCCTCCGCCTGCTGTCCAGGCCTCGGTTCCGAGCGCTACCTGGCTTACTGCCAGGCGAAGGTGGGGTTCTTGACTCACAAAGTTCTGAAGCCTATAATGTAGACAGGAGGATATACAAGCTGTAACAGAAAGGGGCATCATGCCGAAAGAGGATAAATACGTTAGCAAAGAATACCAACTTTGAGGTAAAAAAAACATTAGGTTTTAATTTCGCAAGGGGTGGAGGACATTTCTTCTGAAATTTCGACGGTTTATTTCCTTTTCTGTTACATCGTCCATATCATTTGGCTGCGCCATTTCGAAGAAATCCTGAACCTTGTGTGAGTGATAAATATAGTGTATAAATATAGTAACTAACAAATTTACCTACTCTACTACTACTACTACTTTATTCAATATCTTTTAAGTACATTTCAGTAAAAAGAAGTTGAAACTACATGGTTCTTTTATGGAGAACCCCTTTAATTTCAATTTTATTTTTATTATTCGTTGTTATATTGACTATACTAATGCACACTCTGAGAAAATTTCGTGAGTCTACCAAGAAAGTCAAAAGTTACAGCCCCGTGACAGACAGACTGACACCCTATCCTTAATAATAAGGGTCCATTACCACCCTTAGGATGCAGACTCCTAAAAGCCTTTAGCCGTACAAAACTGTCAATACCAAAACCATAATTAAGATATAAAACAAAAATGTATATATAATAAAGTAGTGACAAAAGTAGGGAAATAATTATGAATATTGAATTAATTTTACTAAAGCAAAAAAAAAATTGGATTAATTCATTTTCTGCAACTTTAGCCACAGATCACAATTTTTAAACAAATTTCTCTTTACTTCTCATGTTAACTTTTGTTTTTTCTGTTAACGTTCCAGCTAGTTCAATTTTTTTTCTATAAGATATTGGGACTATTCTATTTTAGGTTGCCAACAATAAAAAAGAAACAAGAATTGTACTTACCAAGTGAGCAGCTTCATGGCGTACGTCTGGTGAGCGATGACGTGCGCGTGCATGACCAGCACCTTCAGGCTGGGCCCGTGCCGGGACGTGAACCTTTCGAACATCGCCGTGCAGCTGGCGTTACATACACGGTCAACATGATACCCCCACCGGCTCAATACAATATACTAACACTACTACGGGGGTACAATACAACAGTAATTCTAATGGGAGATCACACTACTTGGACACAAATGCCGAGATAGAAAGTACTTTCGTATTGTTCAAGTTTTTTATGAATTTAGCTTTGGATTGTTTTTAATTCATTATAACATTATATATTATATTAATTCATTATAGTACGAGATCAAAATGTAATAAATTTGTAAACAAAAGGCAAGGCTCTGGTTATTTTTTAATAGCGAGAGGAAGGAATAATCTCAATTTGGATAGATTCAGAAATTTCATTGGACTAACCGAGCCGCGTAGACCTCAGAGTTAAAAATCAATCGAAGCATGAAATAGATATTTGTACGAATACGACTTACATGTAGAAAATACGAAGGAACTTTCTCCTCGAACATGAATATGGTAACTGGAAGTATTAATGGTATAGGAAAGTATAAATTCGTCCCTATTGTCCAGCCATATCGTTGCATACCTCAAACGTATTTCAATTACGACTTCGTGCTAGTCTTTTTCGAAGTACTTTCACGCAAATGTCCCTCATTTCGCTTTACTCTAACTCCATGCACACATAATTCTACTCTTTCATCACACGCTTCCTCATACGTCCTAAATAAAGATATACATTAATCACACACCTACCTCACAAACTTTCTTCTCTCATACAAATGCACATATCCATTATTCACACTAATCCTTAGCATATAGTCTACGCAAACATTTCTTGCATGCCTCCTGCAAACATCGTTGGTCGAATGACGAAGGAGCGTATCTAACAAATGATCGATTTTGAATTAGGTCTGCCATCGTAATGCTCAGGGCATATTTTACAATGTCACGGACATCTGATATGTTCCTTCGTGATTCGGCTCCACACATCCTCCTACGTTACCAGTTCGCAACCTGCCATTTTACGTAGTATGAACCTAGAAAAGACCTAGTTCAACATAGTCTATTCCTACTAGAGCTGAACTGAGCAAGGTTAGAAAAATTAAGTAGTTAATCTTAATTCTGGATGTTTTCCCTGCTATCGCTTGATATTTAGCACAGCCCTGGTGGGAACGTGACCTTGTTGTAATGAATGTATGACATGCGTTATAGATCGACAATGGAGAATGTTAATAAATTTTAAATATCCATTAAAAATAAAAACAATGTATACAAACATTTCTTAGTATGTCAAATAAAATCCTCGATTACATTTACAAAGAACGTGATGCGAAAGTTGGAAGTATTGTCATATTCGAACAGTCACGTTGTCCTTTCCCTGCTCCCGTACGGTTTATGTCTATTACAGCAAACTACATCCCGCAGTGTACAGCTTACGAGATGCATATTTGACTACGACTACGTAATAAAGGCTGTGGCAAGAATTCAAGTAATCAGGACTATAAATAACGTTCTCCATTATTGTGACAGTTGATGTCACCTTTTTTTTTAATAACGACCGCGTGTACACCAATCGACAGTTCTAACAATCATTTATTTTCATATTTCGATATATAGGATGTAACAAAATTAATTTATCAATCTTAGCAGGTTTGCATAAGTTGTACTCATAAACATACTAATTTACTAAGTAAACGTTTCGCCGCTGAAGCTCAGTTGACTGTTGGCCTTTCATGACACATTTATTTATAAAAAAAAATGTAGTTTCATAATGGAGTATACAGTACAATATATCAGTGTTCCGCAAAGTGCACCGTGGACAAAGATAAAGACAAAAAGACAAAAAATCGTTATTTACCATTGGGCCCTCGAGGGCACTTAGACACGTCCTTCATTTTAAATAATCTTAATGTAGCTTAGGTCTTAGTTATTATTTCTCTTTTTTAATATACTCTTTTGGAAATAACCATTGGCGGAGAAGAAATACCAAAAGAAACATGCCATTACATATTATAACAAATTTATGTCAGGATATTTAGTACAGAAATAATAACGTCTAGTGCTAGAATCAAATATGATTTCCTGTGCTGAATTATTTGCAGATATCTTTGACAGTTGCATATTCATCAATTCTATAATAAGCATTTTTACAGAGAGTATTATTCATGTGTCTTTTGAAGACATTGTCAGGAAAGGACAGAGCTGTTTCGCACAATTTATTATAGAATTGAATACAATTTTCAAGAAAAGATCAATCAGTCTTAGCAAGCCAATGTACCGGCTGTTGCTCATGCGCAACATATATCTGCTTTTAAGATTTTCACTAAAGTTTGAAAACGACTATATTTTTACAAGTGTACATGATGTTTTCATAAATATACTGAGAAGTAACGGTAAGGATATTTATTTCTTTGAACCAGTTACCTGAGTGATTCTCTGGAGCCCATGTTATAAATAGAGATAATGACTCTTTTTTGCAAGACATTAGCTGTTGTGCCGTATATAATAATAACTTTGTCACTTATTATTAAGTTTGTGAGAGTTAACTCGAGCTTTGTAATGGTTGCTCTAAATTTTGATTGCTTATGTTCAGTTAAGCAGACTCACATTTCCTATTAAATATCTTTCCATACAATATACAGTTTTTAATAAGATTAAAAATTAGATTTTCTTATGGTGTACACCAAAAATTTATTTTGTAGGTTGAACACAAAAAGTTTACGGAACACTTTGTAACACCTATATATACTACCATATCGATACTTTACCAATCAACGTATTGAACTGCAGGGTACCGGTGATTGAACGATTGATTGTTACATCTGCCGTTCAATGTAACCACGTCAGACGAATTGGATACGTTTAGTGGCAATTTTGTTAGTATATCATGCAATAATGAATCATAACACGTCCACTTACGATTCAATGTCTGTCTTCAGTTTGTCGCACACCTGGAAGGAGTTGCACTTGACCAACGCCCGCCCCTCCCGGTCTATCAGCGTCACTAGCTCCACGGAGTCACGGTGGTTGCACTTCAATACGCGGTTCAGAGTTGTTATAACCTGTTGAAGATATATATTTTGTATAAAGTTAGTGGGCAAACAAGCATATTTTCTCGAGAGTTCGAAGACCTGGTGATGGATGATAAAGGTAAAAATTATTTATTTGCCATAAGGCATTCGCGGGCACTTAGACACGTTACATTTTTTGAAACCTATATATCCTTATTAATTTCTCTTACTATTTTTCTTTTTTTAACCTGCTAGCGTTTCTGAAATGACCATTGGCGAAGAAGAAAAGCCGAAAGACTCTTTTCAAATTGTCAATAAGATTGCGATTACAGCTTTTGTATGGATGGATGTATCTAGCTCCGTGCTTCGGAGGAGACGTTAAGCCATCGGTTCTGGCTATTGTATTGTTGTTGATAGATGACAATGGTTAAGCTAAGTCAATGGCCTTCGGGCGGATTGAAAACACTGGTCTCCGCCAATCCGCAGTTGAGCAGCGTGGTGGAGTATGCTCAAATTCCCTTCGGTTGAAGGGAGACCCGTATCCCTGCAGTGAGATGAGTTAGGATTCGTGTACAAACAAACAAGTATATTGCCCACCCGACGTAAAGTGTTACTCTATATCACGCTATGTACCTCGCGGGGTAGGCAGACAACAGAGCGCCAGATGACTCCGTCCTTACACACCTAATATACTTCTTTAACATTTATAACTCTTCAAGCACGTTTCTCACAAGGTCCTAGCCGGTATCCTTGTGTGCCCGCCCAAAGGTGACTACAGTACTCCAAGAGCGGTCTGACTTGTGAAACTTGTATGGTTGTAAAAAGAAGCTGCTGAAACCGAGACAGACCTGTTCGAACGTGTGTGTTTCGTCATTATAGAGGACAGTGCAGTAGCAGTCAGGCTGGTCCAGTATCTGGAGCAGGTCCCGCTCGCCATCCTTTAGTCTGGAATAACAAACACCAAATCAATATAGGACGAGAGCAGTGAAGAGATCTAATCAAATATAAGAGAGGTAGGGCGCATCAAAGCAGCCCTGAATCAGTGTGAATCGTGAATGACGCGACTTGGACACTAACGCTCGTGGGTTCGATTCCCACACAAGGCAAACATTTGTGTGCATGAACATGTCTGTTTATCTTGGTCTGGATGTTTTAAGAGGGGTAGGGCGCATCAAAGCAGCCCGTCTGGGGAAGTACCTCCACCTCACAGAAAACCGCAGCCAAATAACAACTCCCTAGAGGGTTGTTGTGTTCCTGCGTGTGAGTGAGGTCACCAGTAAGCTCCCAAGGAGTTGCTGTGTAAGCAGCGAGGAGGCATCGCGCGAGTGATAATTAATATATCGCAAGAGTTAATAGGCTACGGCACCCGCTTTACATCAGGTGGGCCGTATGCTTGTATGCCTCCCGACTTAGTATAAAAAAAAACCTCGCAGAAAACCGTAGCCAAATAAAAACTCTCTAGAGGGTTGTTGTGTTCCTGCGTGTGAGTGAGGTCACCAGTAAGCTCCCAAGGAGTTGCTGTGTAAGCAGCGAGGAGGCATCGCGCGAGTGATAATTAATATATCGCAAGAGTTAATAGGCTACGGCACCCGCTTTACATCAGGTGGGCCGTATGCTTGTATGCCTCCCGACTTAGTATAAAAAAAAACCTCGCAGAAAACCGTAGCCAAATAAAAACTCTCTAGAGGGTTGTTGTGTTCCTGCGTGTGAGTGAGGTCACCAGTAAGCTCCCAAGGAGTTGCTGTGTTATGTGCTATCTGAACTGTTCATATGAAATTATAGGTAAATCTCACCTGAGATCATTTGGCAAGCCGGGCGCGTGGTCATGCGTCAGTAGACGTAGGCAGTATGACAGACAGACAGATGCTACTATCTTCATACGTTCTAGCACTTCCGGACTAATGTTGGAGCTCGCCTGCTCTTCATCTGACGGTGCCTGCAACCATATAAATATAAAAGAAATTAACATTGAACGTTAATATGTTACATGTTAAAAAGAGGTGCGGTGTAATCAAGGCATGCCGACTGGGGAAGTACCTCCACCTCACAGGAAACCGCAGCCAGTTAACAACAACCTGGGGGGTTGTCGTGTTGTGAGTGAGGTTATAGGTAAGCTCCTAAGGAGTTGCTGTGTGAGCAGCAGGGGTGGCATGGCGCGAGCCATACTTAATGTATTGCAAGCATTCATAGGCTACGGTTTACCCTATTGTGATTTATAACCATAGACGATAAAACATCCTGTGAGATAAGGTGATAGAAACTCAATAGATGATCTCGAGGCGGAGAAATTACCGTGACATTAGGACCAAACATGAAGGCATCCAGGCAACTACCAGGTCAGTGAGTTTGTCTCCCGGCATGTCCTATTATTGTTGTACACGGGGACGAGTAGACATCATGTACATCTAACGGAGGATAACTTGCCACCCTTTAGAAAAACAGCCACTTCTAGGAAACCGGCACAACTTGATTCCCTACGTCTGCAACTGTCGTTCTTCTGTTCGTTCGAATTTCCTCGTCTATCTTGATATTCTACGGCAATTATGTGACAGCTCCTGAAGTTGGTAAATATGAAGATCGTTGGTCACTAACCGCATGCAGTTCGCAGAAGGGGTCTCTCTTCCAGGCCTCCGTGTCCCCGCAGTCGCAGCAGCCGCCGCCGCCGGACTGGCCCATCTTGTACTTGTGGTGCCGGTGGGCTGACACCTTGAAACATTCCACGCACAGCACGCACGTGTTGTCCATGCCTGCAAAAGTTCATAAGGTTCATTAAAGCACGACTAGCATTGATGGACACAACTTTTGAATGACGAATGACGCGACTTTGACACCAACGCTCGTGGGTTCGATTCCCACACAAGACAATTTTTTGTGTGCATGAACATGTCTGTTTGTTTTGGTCTGGGTGTTTTTAAAAGAGGTAGGGCACATAAAAGCAGCCCGACTGCGTCTTTACCTCCACCTCACAGAAAACCGCAGCCAAATACTCATCTTAGTAATTGTCACTTGCTCGGTGGTGAAGGAAAACATCGTGAGGGAAACCTACACGTACAAGAAATTATATTTCTAAAGATGTGGGAATTAAATTAGCCTGAGAAGGCATACCCCCCTTTTTCCCTGTGGGTTGTCGACAATAAGTTTAGGTAGCGAATCCCGTTAATCAATCCTAATGAATTAGGAAACAGAATGGCATTAAGAAGAAGAAGACGTGCTGTTGCAGTTTATAGTATAAATATAAACTTATCTAAGTCGCTTTTTTATCACATTTATATACAATTAGTAATAGGGGTTATAGTATGAAATTGCCGTTTTATAATAATATATACTTTGAATTGACATTAAACCTTCCTGGTGTGAGATTTTCGAGTGAAACTTTTTTCACATGATACCTATAAGGATCATGTGAAAAAAGTGCGACATTTGATTTTCGAATTTCAATTGTTTTTTTATTCAGCTTAGACGAGAACGATGGATACTTCGAAAATACGATTAATTTTAAATAAGGTTTTCGACGCGGAACTAACGTGGCAGAAGCGGCTCGCAATATCAATGCTGCGTTTGGAGAGGAGACTGACTGGAGGAGAAGCCGATCCGAGTCAAACTACTCAGGAATTAGCGGCATGGTTTAACGTTACCTTACCTACAATATTGACTCATTTGCATCAAATCAATAAGATAAAAAAATATGAAAAATGGATGCCTCATGATTTGACTGATCTGTAGAAAGAAACGCTTGTTGAAACCTGTGTTGCCTTGTTGAATCGGTACAGAAATGGAGGAATATTGGATCGAATTGTGACATGTGACAAAAAGTGGATTCTTTACGATAACCATAAGCGAAAAATGCAAAGGCTAACCCCAGGTCAAACGCCGCAACAGTGACCTAAAACAAAGCTTACCAATAAAAAGGTAATGGTAGCTGTTTGGTGGTCTCTTCATGACGTTATTCACTATAGCTTTCTAAATATAATTTACTACCGCTAGTAACCTCAAATGCGACTATACTCTGGTGTCTATATACTACTCTGTGTAAAAAGTATCGGGAATATGTCAATAAAAAGACCCGCGTAAAAGAGGTCGTTCTAATTTTTTTACTGCATGTTGGTAGCACTGTACTGATTTAGCGCGCAAAATTTGAGCGGGATCTGTCATTTAATTTGTTTTAAACTACACTTTTTGTTGGTCATAGTTTTGAGTCCTCGGCGATTTTTACAATGGAAAATATTGTTGAACAAAGAGTGTGCCTTAAATTTTGTGTTTCAAATGATATTTCATGTGGTGAATCACTAAAAATGTTGCGAAATACCTACGGCGAATCGTGTATATCGAAAACAAGGGCTTATGAATGGTATAAGGCTTTTAAAGAAGGCCGAGAAGTAGTAGTAGACTTGCCTCGTTCTGGTAGACCTTCAACCGCTACGACCAGAGAAAACATCGACAGAATCAAGAAGCTAGTGCTCGAAAATCGACGTATGAGTCTGAGAGAGTTGGCTAGTGAGGTGAACATATCTTTTAAGTCCGTCCACAACATTCTCATTGACATTTTAGGCATGAAACGCGTCGCCGCTCGACTAGTTCCAAAAGAGCTCAATTTTGTTCAAAAAGCGCAGCGAAAGCATGTCGCTGAAGACATGGTTTCCCGAGCTTCTACGGATCCGACCTTTATGAAACGTATAATAACTGGCGACGAGACATGGGTTTATGAGTACGACATGCAAACAAGCCAACAGTCTTCAGAATGGCGTCTCGAAAACGAGCCGAAACCCAAAAAACCGCGGCAAAGTCGCTCCAAAATCAAGGTGATGCTGACAGTTTTTTTTGACTACCGTGGTGTGGTTCACTCCGAATTCCTTCCAGAGGGAGAAACAGTGAATAAAGAATATTATTTAGGCGTCATGAAGCGTTTGCGTGAGAGTATCCGCCGAAAACGTCCAGATTTGTGGCAACACAACTCATGGATGCTGCACCATGATAATGCACCATCACACACAGCCATTATAGTGAAAGAGTTTTTAGCGAAAAATTCAACAAAAGTTCTCGACCAAGCACCGTATTCACCTGATATGGCTCCGTCTGACTTTTTTTTATTTCCCAAGTTAAAATTACCACTTCGAGGAAAACGTTTTGAGTCGATAGAAGCCATAAAAGAAAATTCGCTGAATGAGCTAAAGGCCATACCGCAAATAGCCTATGAAAAATGTATGGAAGACTGGGTGAAGCGGTGGAGATGTTGTATTGCAAGCGATGGGGCCTACTTTGAAGGCGATAAAATAAATTTAGATGAATAATTTGTATTTTTTGTTTTATTGACAAATTCCCGATACTTAGTACACAGAATGTATATAGACTCATTTTGTAAAAAGAGTGATACTCATAACATAAATACTAGATAAAAGCATAATCTTGTGTACATGCGTACATGCAAGCCGTCTCCACAAAATAAGTAATTCTTTTATGGGGCAATGTATACGGTTCTATAATAAACTTCCCAGCAATATAAGAGAATTGTCAATTAAACAAATTTAAAACTACTATTAAAGCCAAATTGTGTAGCAGATACTTTATAATATGCCCATATTATAAAGTATCTGACTATATTAATGATAAAAATGCCTGGGATTGAGTCGATCCAATTATAATGTAATTAATAAATTATGTAAATTTGTTTGGATAACAAAAGAGGGATGCCTGAGTTTTTTGGCAGTATTTTTATCAGTGCTCACCTAGTCATGAACTGCACGGTAGGGAAAAAAATTGTGACGATTCCAAACAAATGTAGCCATTTTTACGGAATAAAAAGATTTTGACTTTGACTTTGTCGTAAGATCTATAGAAATATATAAAAGACAGCGGTAAGTATTTACTGTTAGCTTGCATCTTCTAAAAAATATAAAAATAATTTACTAACCACATTCCCTGCAACTGTAAGCGGGCTCGCCCTGTTTGAAGACTTTCCCACACAGCGTGGAGCGGCGTGGAGGCGCCTGCTGGTTGCCCTCGCTGGCATCCCACACGAACTGCTCTAACGGCTGTATCAGTAGCTTCGTTGCCAACTCCTCGTCGTAAGACCAGTCTGTAAATTGAAAACAATATGCTTAGAGGGTCATACCCGGGCAGTTCGAAGTCACGAGCTGTCAGATTCAAACTACAACTGCATTACTGACTACAATCGCTTACTCATCATCGTTTATCCTTTGGTGTAAGTGGTTAACCGTAAGAGTTAAGACCAACCTTGGCAAGAGAGGTAGGGCGTATCAAAGCAGCCCGTCTGGGGAAGTACCTCCAACTCACAGAAAACCGCAGACAATTACCAACTCCATGGAGGATTATTGTGTTCCTGCGTGTGAGTGAGGACGCCAATAAGTTCCGTTTTTCGTGTTTCAACTGCGTTTTATTAATAGACCTCAAGCGGCCGGAAGAGATCCTGAAGTTTGTTTATTATTTAGACAAAAGAAGCTATTACTCGTTAAGCCACATCGCTGGCGTAAATGGCGGTGCAATCGTGCGCAGAACGACGTTTTTGCGAACTAAATTTACCATTGATCGTGGAGAATATAACTAGTCTGGCCATAGATAATACAGAAACTTTTCTTTTTTTTCAACTCTTTAATTATTTTGAATTTGGAACGCGTTATGTTAAAAACTACTTTCGATTTCCCGACGTTTCACATGTTGTTTTTCGTGTTTATTATAAAAAAGCCATTGTGATGGGCATTAAAGTCTCCCAAAATCATTAATTCCGCGGAGGTATACTGCTCGATGACTTTGTCAGTCGCCATTTGCAGGTGCTCAAAGAAACGAGCTGTGTCTCTATCACCGCTATAGGACGTGTAAAGGCACGCGTAGTTTCGGGTGTGGCCGCCATGATCTACGCGCACCCATAGTAACGATAGGTCCCTGTCTTCAAGGCAATGAAGACGGCGACAACAAATATACTCTCGATTGAACATGCATACCCCGGCACGATGTACAAATAAGTAAATACAGTTTTAGAGGTCATGTCTTGCTTGAAACGACACGCCGACATTGTGTCTCTTAAGAAATCTCTGGAGCAAGCAGTGGCTAAATGTCCCATGGAAACAGTACGTAAATCCATAGATTCGTCTTCAGGCAGATTAAAGCCAAAGGTGGCCATTTCGAATACAGTCATTTTTTTTATTTTTTGCTAAGACTTTCATAAATATGTACATATAAGTTTTATTAAGATTACATTACTTCATAGACAACTAAATGCATAATAATTGTAACAGAACATTTGGCCGGACTAGGTACAGTATTTACGGGCAGTCTATAGATGGTGGTTACTAAATAAGAGTCTGACATAACCCGTACGGCCGACCGTATGGGTATATTCATGAGAGTTCACACCACCTCACTCCCTCGATTAGCCCGGAGAGTGACCCTCTCAAGAGAATGAGTAACGCATGATTTTAGTAGATTAGTCCTTCTTTTGTGAGCCGTAGTTTACGTAGGGCGTAAAGCAAAAAAAAAACGTTGAATAATTTGAGCGATAGTTGTGTTGTGTGTGACTGAGCGCACTGCGTCAATGTAGTTGGTGTAACATATTCAACGAATAGTTGTGCAATTGTAAAAATTATAGTTTTTTTATATACAACGTTGGGCGGTACCAAAGCATACGGACCACGGTATAGTGGTTAACGTAGCCTATTAAAAATAATGCAATCACAATGTAGGAAGTATTGCCAAGCTTGCTCTGCTAACACAGCTAGTCTTTAGGAGCTTATTTGGTAATTCCACTCACTCGCAGGAACACAACAACCCTCCCTAGTCGCGCTGCTGCGATGCGCACTGGTTTAGATTTTTTTTCTGTTGGTCCACCTGCGAGTTAGGTGTACAAGAACCGCATCTTGTGGCGCCCTGTTCTCTCCGATTAAAATGTGGATTGATAGTAGTAGTAGATTGAATGATATTAATATTTTTTGGAAGTAGAAAAAGGAAATATAAATAAGCAAACTCGCATATTTGCTTGTAATTTTCAATATTGATTTTGGTCGAACATCATCAATTGGGGCGAACACTAGTATATAAAAACGCAATGATATCAACTCATAATGTGGGTTGTTTTCACTTGACAGGATCGTGGGCGCAATCCTTGAATCACTGTAGTTCAAGAAACTACTTCTATATGTGGTGGGAGAAAATCGTACTAGGTAAAAGGATGTTAGAGGAAGGTACATAGACCAAAGCCAGATAAGGACAGGGAAGGAGCTGATTAATAGGTAAAATGGATATCGTATCATAACAAAGGTTACTTTCACACTTTGCTAGACATAAGTAACATTAAATTGCTCAGGACGGCCCGCCAAACATTCCACTTGTGTCTCCTTCATAACCAAGTTTAACAGCGGTTGTCTTCGCAATAACATTACTTTAACATTAATTAAATAACTTCTTCAATCAAAAAAATGGATACAGTAAGTTAGTTCGTTTCACGTTCAATAAAAACTCCGCACAATTCAAAATGTCCGCGTATCGCCACTTAGTCCGCCATCAGACGGCACAGTGTACTGGACTTAGCGTTCGTCTAAATTTCGCTATAATGACGACTAGCGTCATTAAAACAAAGTCGCAGCTAGCTCTTAACGACGATTGGCCGTGAACCACATAAAGGGTGCACTACCATCGAATTTGGCTATTGATTAATATGACATATGGTATCCATTATTATTTTTCAACAATCGAAGGTTCACTTACCTAGACAGGTGCGATTTGGTTGTGGCGAATATATTCTGGGCACAGTGACCCTCCAGTGGTCCTGAAAGTGTGCCGGCGAGAGGACCCCCTCTGCCATCTTCGAACGCCATAGTTCCACGACAGCATCAGCGCGCGCTGGCAGCGTAAACCTGGCCGCAACAGTTCTTTTTTCACTCATTGTCAATGTTTACAAATCACTCACAATTTGAAAGTCACTGGACATATTTAGTTCTTTCTAATGTTTCTAAAATTCTGACGTCAGTCACGTAGAAAAATAAATAAGTTGTGTGATATCAATACCGACTAGATTTCACTAGCGTGGTGGTTACACTGGGAATATGCATTGATCGCGGGTTCGATTTCCGCACAGAAAAAAACATTTGTGTTTATAAAGATATGTGTCTTAGTTTAGATGTTTCTCGTTTAGATATATATATATATATATATATATATCCCTATACCCCAATTTATATATATTTATTTATTCATTAAAAACGTTGTAATACTTGTGCGAGCTTTCCTCAGTTTGGAGTTGGTCTACTTAGGCGTGGTGCGTCCCTTAAAGACAGTTAAAATTTAAGAGTTAAATTGTAATAGTTGTACCTTACTTCTTTCAAAAACTGTATTTTTTAGTCTCTAGCCGTTTCACTGTCTATTCTAATACCGGTGATTTATGAATATGTGATATATATTAAAAATGAAACGATATTTATCAAAAATAACTAGCCCCGAATAATTTAAAATTCATTTATTAAAAGTAATTTGCTAAACCGTCCCGATTAATTCAGCTTTAAAAAAATGCATAAAAAGCGGTATATCCGTTCAAGATCTATAATGCCAAATAGCCGTACAATTGGGCACAGATA
Source organism: Pyralis farinalis (assembly GCA_947507595.1). Taxonomy (NCBI): domain Eukaryota; kingdom Metazoa; phylum Arthropoda; class Insecta; order Lepidoptera; family Pyralidae; genus Pyralis; species Pyralis farinalis. The sequence continues at coordinate 6,491,604 of OX382258.1, read as the reverse complement.
AACACTTCCTCATAACACTAATCCTAATAGGGAAAACCAGACCTTAGGTTAGGTCACATGTCTTTCGAAATATAATTTCTTGGATTTTATTCCGGCTAATCTCTGAAACGGCTGGACCAATTTTGACGGGACTTTCACTGGCAGATAGCTGATGTAATAAGGAGTAACTTAGGCTATTTTTAATTTAGATATTTTATTTTATTAATATAAATAAATAATAAAAAAAATAACTATTCCGCGTGGACGAAGTCGCGGGCACGGCTAGTTACAAATGTGTATATAAATCCGAAAACACGAATTTAGTGGTACAACCGATATTCGCATCGGGACCAGTTACTTAATAGATCGACTTTTTATCCACTGGGTTATCACTGATGTATTGTCAACAATTAATTGTGTTAATTAGTTTATAATGGTACTGACCAATGCAATATTTAGTTGGCAAGAATACCTTTCAATCGATTGATTTGTCGTTTAACCTCAATTTTAAATGACTCGATACAAAAAACAATAATATGCACTAATTAATTAAACTACCCATAATTACATTATGATAATGACACATCACAAATGATTTCCGTATACGTTTCGTATTTATTGGGTATTTTATATACGCGTATCGCAACCAACTCCTTCGTCGGCAAACAATGTACTGGTCGTATACGTTTGGCATGCAGCCACTGCGAGGTGTCTATTTATATAAAAAAAATACACAAATTAGAGATTTTTGAACTTGAATTTTGCACTGTGTTTGTGTGTTCTAAAGGTCGTTATTCACAATCTCAAACAAAGATATCATCATTGGAAATAAAAGGGCATATTTGCAATATGAATAAAATAGGCTTATTTCATTATTAAATTGGTAAACTATGAACGCTTGCAAGATAGGAACGCACGCGAGTTGCCACCGTTGCTGCTAACATAGTAACTATTCACGAGCTTACGATAAAAAATGAAATTGTATGAATACTATTTGAGATTTTTAGTATAACAACACAACAACATTCCGGGCAGTTACAATTTGACCGCGGTTCTTTATAAAGTGGGGATACTTCCCCAGTCAAGCTGCTTTGTTGCACCCTGCAGCAATCACCATTCCTTTTCAAATGAAAGGAATGGTGATTGCTGCAGTTTATTATTTGTTAGAATCCTCCAATAGCACGCGCCGTGGTTGCACCACGGACGGTCGTAAGGAACTTCATTAAGAAAATTAACTTCTCAACAAGGCCAAATAAAGCATGGACGATTTTTATCTCTCGCAGCAGCCACTAGACGAAGTACTCCAAGTCTTCATAATCGACTAGTCCAGAGACCTTGAGTAAACATTGGCCTAGATGTGACAATACTGATGAACGAAGTGGCACATTCACTGACATGTTTTATCCGTCAGCAGAAGGTCCAGAAAATATGTATGGTCCTCTTTATCTGATATTCTTGCTGAAGAATGACACAGCTAAGAGAAACCACAGGTCAAAGCGAATACACCAATAAATATCACAACGTAGCAGTGATTTGACAGCTAAGACACTCAATGTAATAGGCATTGTCTACCAAAATCACTAACACCGCGGCAGGATATGCTTGATGACTTTGTTAGTCGCCGCTAAAAGATACTTGCACAATCGAGCAGTATCTGTACTTTGCTATAAGATCTGTAAAAGCACTCTTAGACAGATGTGATCGTCATGATCCCCGACCATCTATAAAATCAGCAAGACTGGCTTTTCGTCAATCCATACTACAGTCACCATCTTTTCAGGCCGTTCTAGTCCTGGACATGAGCCTCCCCTCTAGAGCCACCTCCTCGATCCTAAACCACCTGCATCCATCGACTCCCTACAGATATTTTGACGTGGTTGTTTCATCTATTGGTAGGTCACACTGCGTGTACTCGTCCGGTTACGCCCTTTTTTACGTACGTTTTTTCCCCTGCGGTTGTCGGTTTTACAATCAATATGGCCTGCCCACTGTCAGTTACTTTAGATCTACGCGGATATTCTCCATTCTGATTATATCGCGCAGCGAAACCCCGAACATAGCTTCCATACGGCAAACTGGAGTAGCGTGCCGAAATTATGTTTTAAAACATTTTTCCGCAAAGTGTGCGCACACTGGTGTGGTCATTAACTGGTATGCCGCGGGAAAATAACCAAAATAACCAGTCTTGTCAGAAAGTAGAGAAGGCAATACGACGATTGCTCCAAATTTTGATCGCTTATGCTCAGTTAAGTAGACTCATATTTCGTATTAAACATGTTTTCGTATTATATTGATAAATGAATCTTCCTCTTCGGCGAAGATACTGAATTTTATATGAAGAGGGAAACCAGATCTTTCTTATTACCTTACACGAGCCTCTGTGTTAACCACTCCACTACGTCTCGTCAAATAACAGCGGTTAAAAAATGATGTTTTGCACGTGTTAGTGCGTGACCGGCGAAGTGACCCGCCGTACACTTCGGATTACTAATCTCGCACACGGTGGTAATTTTGGCCGCCAGCTCTGACATTCTGCAGCATCCGACCCACTCCCATTTACGTTTAGCGTTTACGTATTATTCATAATCCGACCAGATTCAGGTCGAATATAATTCCAATTTTATTGAAGTCTGGGCATCAAAAAGCGTTTTCATTTTGATCTGATAACTCAGACACGTAGCGTCTATGTTCAAACAAAAAATATATTTAAATAGGTCAACGATACCGCGTAAGATCCTCAAATTAGTCCGTGAGTTTATTTTACACATTGCAAATTAGTACGCGGCCACCACAGGGTTAAATATTGACACTGGCTGCTGTTTAGCATGGGTACCTACAAGTTTTTTAGGGTTCCGTACCCAAAGGGTAAAACGGAACCCTATTACTGAGGCTCCGCTGTCCGTCCGTCCGTCCGTCCGTCTGTCACCAGGCTGTATCTCATGAACCGTGATAGTTAGACAGTTGAAATTTTCACAGATGATGTATTTCTGTTGCCGCTATAACAACAAATACTAAAAAATAGAATAAAATAAATATTTAAGGGGGCTCCCATACAACAAACGTGATTTTTTTGCTCATTTTTGCTCGATATTGATAACGGCAACAGGTAGACGCTTGAAATATTCACATAATATTTAGTTATATATTCACTTTAAGAATAAATAATTAAATTAAAATAAAACAAATATTTAAGGGGGGCTCCCATACAACAAACGTGATTTTTTTGCCGTTTTTATAGATAATGGTACGGAACCCTTCGTGCGCGAGTCCGACTCGCACTTGGCCGATTTTTTTATACTACGTTGGGAGACATACAGGCATACGGTCCACCTGAAGTAAAGCGGTTACCGTAGCGTATGCACGGTTGTAATACATTAAGTACCACTCGCGCGATGCCACCTCCGCCGCGAATACAGCAACTCCTTAGGAGCTTACTGGTGCCCTCACTCACACTTAGGGACACAACAGCGTGGCACTTCAGCAGTATTCTGGTGTCCTCATTCAAAATAAACTGTGGCCCATTTTGTCTTCTAAAGGGGGCGGTGAAATGAAAAAGTTGATAAGTCATTTGCTACTTAGTATAGAATGTAACCAATAGCTCTACCATCTATACAGATGATTTGTGGCAATACCTAAGCTGGTTATTTGGTACGCTTAGATAATTATGCAGATGCCTACAAAACTAGTATGACATTGCCTACAATAACTTTCTATGCAAATATGTTCTCTACGAGCTAAACGGTAACGTTTAAAATTGAACGCCATCAAAGAAGATTAAGTCATGTGTTATAACAATTAAGGAAATAACCTATGGAGCTATTGCCGTTTTTATCTATACATATAAATAAAATTGAAGTGTCTGTCTGTGATTTCAAAATAAAGCCTTTATCTTAAGCTCATATTATTATTTTCACGTTACCAAAGCCACGTAAATACGCATTTTTAACTTTCTTGTCTGTCTGTCTGTCTGTCTGTTTGTTTGTTTGTTTGTTTGTTTGTCCGGGCTAATCTTCGAAATGGCTGAACCGATTTTAACGGGACTTTCACTGGTAGGTAGAGGACTGTTCAGAGCAGAATATAGGGTACTTTTTATCCCGTAAATATTTAGGGTTCCTGCGTAAAAAATGAAAAATGCGTGCGAAGCCGCGGGCTTCTGCTAGTTAGTAAATAAAACATATATGCAATCGCAGAATTCTGATAATAATCACCAAGTTGTATAATCGGTCATTCTTACAATAACTTCAATCGAAAGCATTATTAAATGCAACTCTACTGTTCGGACCGAAGACTCCAATTACATCGAACATTAGGACAAACGTGTTAGCGCATCAAGAATTTACATCGCAATACCTAAGCTCGTTATTTGGTACGCTTAGATAATTATGCAGATTGCCTGCAAAAATTGTGTCATTGCCTACTATAACTTTCTATGCAAATATGTTCTCTACGAGCTAAACGGCAACGTTTAAAATTGAACGACATCAAAGAAAAAATTAAGTCATGTGTTATAAGTAAGGAAATAACCTATGGAGAGCCGATGAGACCGATATTACGTAGTAAGTCAATTAACCGCTACGGGTTGGGGGGTGAAGTAGAACGCACAGTTCCTACTGGCTAGTTCGCGTATCACAATTGCGGCACTTGTCGGCTTATTGGTTAAAATATTCTCCCATCGCTGATAGTTAGGTGCTAAAACACACCATTTTTAACCGACTCCAAAAAAGGAGGAGGTTCTCAATTCAGCCGTATTTTTTTTAATGTTTGTTACCTCATAACTCCGTCATTTATAAACCAATTTGAAAAAAACTTTTTTTTATTTGAGAGAGTATACTTCCAGATTGGTCCCATTTTTTTCATATCATAAAATTCAGTTCTGATAGTGGGGTTGATGAAAACTCCTCAAATATCATAGGCACACATATAACGATTTCGGTATTTGTAGCAAACAAAAATAAATATCGAGAATTCGCATTCAGAAGTATCATTTTTAGGGTTCCGTACCCAAAGGGTAAAACGGAACCCTATTACTGAGGCTCCGCTGTCCGTCCGTCCGTCCGTCCGTCTGTCACCAGGCTGTATCTCATGAACCGTGATAGTTAGATAGTTGAAATTTTCACAGATAATGTATTTCTGTTGCCGCTATAACAACAAATACTAAAAAATAGAATATAGTAAATATTTAAGGGGGCTCCCATACAACAAACGTGATTTTTTTGCTAGTTTTTGCTCGATATTGATAACGGCAACAGGTAGACGCTTGAAATATTCACAGAATATTTAGTTATATATTCACTTTAAGAATAAATAATTAAATTAAAATAAAACAAATATTTAAGGGGGGCTCCCATACAACAAACGTGATTTTTTTGCCGTTTTTATAGATAATGGTACGGAACCCTTCGTTCGCGAGTCCGACTCGCACTTGGCCGATTTTTTTAGTTAAATAGAGCTGGTAAAGATGGCCATCGAGACTTTTCAATGTTGAGCCGAAGACAGATTACGTAGCTTTATCATTTCCACCAATGATCTGTCGTCGCGTGGCCGATTCTATAATTTGTTGCCATCTAAATCTGACACAACTATCTATGGAGTTGGTTATTTTTTGTAAATTTTTATTTGTGAGCACTGGTTGTCTTCATGTGCAGTCAACTAGTTTATCGGTACGTGGTTGTAACTAACTCGACTATATATGATCCTTCAATATTTTTATTACATTACTAGCTTTTACCCGCGGCTTCGCTCGCATTGATAAAAAAAAATTTTTTTAAATAAAAAGTATCCTATGTTACTTCTAATACCTCCAAGAATATGTGAACAAAGTTTCATGCTGATCGGTTTAGTAGTTTTCACGTGAAAGCGTAACAAACAAACGGACATTCACATTTATAATATTAGTAGGATTCTGTTCCTGAAAGGCAAAAAGAGAGTTATTAATGTCTAACGCTGTCTAATCGCACAGTCTGTCTGTCGAGCAGTGATAGCTCAGTGGGTAAAGAACTTACCTACTGTCCCTGGTTCAAATACAGGCGTGGGCATGATTTATGGGCATTTTTGTAATTATCACTTGCTCGGCGGTGAAGAAAAACATCGTGAGGAAACCCTCACGTCCAAGAAATTATATTTCGAAAGACGTGTGACCTAACTAAAGAAAGGTCTGGTTTTCCTTCTGGGTTGTGGAGGTCTAATGGCAGTCGCTCCTTGTAAAAATCAGTATCTTTGCTAAATCCTTCGGCTTAGGTAGCGGACCCCGCCAATCCTAATGGATTAGGAAACGGGTTAACGCTAAGAAGAAGAAGTATAGTAATATTGTTGTATGGTTACTCAGTACTGAAAAAAATAGACAGTTATAAAAAATAAGTGTGTCGGAAAACGAAGGCTGGACATTCGAAGTCACTCAAACTCCACTTCAAACCTTGAGCACTTAAAAATGAACCTTACGTTCAAGTGAAAAATTGCTATGTAAGAGTATTTTGTCGGGATAAAAGTGATGAAAATAACACCGGAACATGACATTTAAAATGGTAAGCATAAGGTTTAAAATTGATGGACGGTGCGAGAGAGCGGATGCTGGCACAGATCCAGCGCGGCGATGACACGAGCGAAGTCACCAAGACACCTCTTCCCTTAATGAAGACCTTGCCGGCGACATTGAACTCATTGTACAAGGTCGCATTTACACTGCACCGTAACTTGATACCAAATAGTAACGCTCTATTGGAAACGTATAAAAAAATTTAACAACAATTTAGTTGAAAACGTGCTAAATACATTATATGCAAAGTTTTTTGAAGACAACTTCTTTATGCACGCTTGACTTGGGGAGTAAGCTGGTGAATGCGTGACGAGAACGTTACGAAAAGTGTGATCGGGCGAGGCGAACGCAAGTTGAGAGGGAGATATAAGTTAGTGAAGATAGAAAGAGAGAGAGATATTCATGCACATAAATGTTTGTCTTGTGTGGGAATCGAAACCACGAGCGTTGGTGTCAAAGTCGCGTCATTCACGACTGAGCCACCGAGGTCGTCTGACGTATAACTTCTTATTAACGTTATCCCGTTTTCCTTATCCATTAGGATTGGTGGGGTTCGCTACCTAAGCCTAAGGATTTGGCGGAGATACTGATTTTTATATGGAGCGACTGTCGGACCTTTACCTACAAACCAGAGGAATAACCAGGACATTCTTAGGTAAAGTCATACGTCATTCGAAACATAATTTCTTGGACGTGCGCGAGATAACCCTCCTCAACGATGTTTTCTACAAGTGATAATACAAATATGTACATAAATCCGGAAAGACGAATTTAGTGATACAAGCCAGGACTCGAACCTAAGAAGAATATACTTGGAAGATGTACTACTCGGTGGTAATAATCGACAACATATCGAGCAAAGCTCGCCGTGCTATTATTCAGTGTATCAACGCCAACGTTGACGTAGGGCAGTGAAACAAGGGTATTGGCAGAAGAAGCATCAAAGTAGGGTCAACCCTGTACAAATAAGGGCGCTGAGGAGTATGTGTGGAGTTAGAATGATTGTTTAAAGTAAGAATTAGCACGATACGAGAACAATGTGGAATGAAAGATGATGTAGTGACAAAAATTGAAAAGGGTGTGCTGAGATGGTTTCCGATATTTGGAAAGAGGAGTACATGACAATATAGTTAAGATAGCAGTGTGGAGGAAGAGTGAGCGGAGGTATCGGCAGAGGCCGCCCTACACGCACACATAGATCAAATTAGTGCTATGCTGAAAAAGGGCAAAATCAAGAGCACCCAAAACAGAAGAGTATGCATGAAGAGGTTGGAAGAAGCGAGAGAGGTATGTTTGGTTGGATCGGTGCACCTGGCGTTCCATAGTCTCTGTCTCCCCCAATGGGAGACAGGCGAGATGATAAGTATGTATGTATAAAGACTTGTGCCTCGTGTAAACTACTCGTAAATAAAAAAACGAGTGTGCTTTAGACCACACGACTGAAGAACCTCTCTCTCTTGCCCCGACAGTAATTTACGAAACGTAACACTCTCTCTTTCTATCTTCACTAACTTATATCTCCCTCTCAACTTCCGTTCGCCTCGCTCGATCACACTTTTCGCAACGCTCTCGTCACGCATTCACCAGCTTACTCCCCAAGTCAAGCGTGCGTAAAGAAGTTTTACTTCAAAAATCTCCTACATAGTACATCCTCATCCAGTCTTGAATGTAACGCGAAAGGGCTAAGACTCACCTACCGTGACCGAGCCTCGTGACATCACCTTATGATAGGAAGGTGATGTCAGGAGCCTTATTAACAGTCGAACGTGCATGTGAAGAGCTATGAGTGTTAAACAAGCAAGCAAACTATGTACCGACCGATCGGTGGCGATCGGCTTTCTCTGCCTATCGCACATTCGACTTGGCGTTAAAATATAGATAGATAGAATCACTAAATTATAACACAAATATTTAATGCACAATTTATTTGTATTTCAAAAGAGGTACGGCATATCAAAGCAGTCCGTCTGTGGAAGTACCCACCTCCAACTCGCAGAAAACCGGCAAATAACAACTACCTTCATGGTTGTTGTATTTCTGGGAGTTAGTGGTGTTATTAGTAAGCTCGTGAGGAGCTGTATGAATGATATCTAAAGTGTTGTCCATAGGCTACGGTAACTGCCTTAGATCAGGTGGGCCGTATACTTGGATGCTCCCGAGGTATTAAAAAATGTATTTAAATAGGTCACATGTCGGTGTGATTGGCAGTCACTTTTTTTGCCGCGCCAACACCGTCGCACTATGAACATACGCGATCCATACAAAATACCTACCACTATTTTATGACACAACGTGCTAATATTTGTATTGAACATCTGGTTATAATACAAATCGTGGTATTAGTTCCACATGAGTCAAAAAGTGTACGAGTTCGATGATCTTCTAGTCTAGGGTATATTACAAACCGTTGGCTTTTAGTAATTGAGTCAGGTTGAGGCATTAGCTGCCGGCTTAGAATTCCCAAGGGCCGTCACGAGCAGCAAACTAATATTTTCCATAATTTTTTAATAACCTTTGATTTGATACAGAAGCGACTTGTAAGAACCGCTGCCGATTGAGAACTATTGAATTACTAAATTTAAGGTGAGATTCTCATATGGGAGGACGTCTCATATGGGTTCTATGCACAAACCAATAAATCACTTGACTGCACACGAAGGCACCCCGCGCCGTTTATCCGCGAACTATCCAATAAGAGCTGCGCGTTTCACTTTACCTCCAGACCCGAATTGAGTTATCGAGTTTTAAGAGAGGTTCGCCCGTCTGGGGAAGTACCTCCACCTCACAGAAAACCGCAGCCAAATAACTCCCTAGAAGGTTGTTGTGTTCCTGCGTGTGAGTTAGGTCACCAGTAAGCTCCCAAGGAGTTGCTGTGTAAGCAGCAGAGGACGCATCGCGCGAGTTATACATAATATATCACAAGCGTTAATAGGCTACGGTACCCTCTCTATATCAGGTGGGTCGTATGCTTGTATGCCTCCCGACGTAGTATAAAAAAAAGAGTAATTTCAATCGCATAGGTTCTCCATAGGTTATTTTCTACATGGTTCTACCTATGGCTTGAAGACCGGTGTTATGAGATACATAAATAAAAATCTACATCAGGTATTTTAAAATCAATCTTTAACTGAGACGGTATTAAACGTAACCTAAGCTCCGATCTACAGCCGCTCCGACTTTTAATTGTCTGTCTAAAACCTAAAGTATAGACCAAATAGTTCACTCAGATTATGCTAAACACGTACTCGATGTGCTAAACATAGTGAATGAAGAAAAACAAGAAGAGAAGGGCGCAGTAGGCGGAATGACTAAAATAAAACTGTTTCACAGGCATTTTAATCAGGAACACATCAAGACCGTTTTTAGACTGCAGAACTTTTTTGCAGTTCATTATCCGTAACCCGAACGAAAACGGTCTATCTGAAAACTTATAGAAAGAACTTTCGGAAAAAAAAACTGATAGTTCGTTCCATAAGTTTTTATGGAACGAACTTTCTTTTACTTTCGTTCGGTGCAAGAGATTCATCATATTAGCCAGGCCTTGGTTCTGCCGATAGTGCAACGAGTTGTCTTCAGAGGTTTTCAATATGATGTCTACAGGCTACTTTCTTGCTATCGCTCATAAACGACTGAGAATCTATCGTCACACCTTGGCACCAACTTCATGAGAGACACCATGGGCTTATAATCAAATGAACGCATAAGCGCGTAGCACGATTGATGCATCGGATGAATTAAGGCGTCCACACTCTACGGTAACTACTTTACAAATATCCGCAATAAGTTATTTTATGTGTATAAGAGAAGTTTTCTTCCGCGACGAACGCGAGATTCTTCAAAAAAAAATACGTGGAGAGGTTTTTTAAAGGGTCGGCAACGGTCGAGTCGCACCTCTGGTTTTGCAAATGTCCATAGGTTACGGTAACGGCTTACCATCACCGTGGCTGTCCGCTAGGCCGTATAAAAACGTATAATAAATGCGTTTTAATCGATTTTTCCTTTATCAATTAATAAATAATATTCAATTACTAAATAGTTGATTACTTAAACTAACACGCTAGATGACCTTGCCATATAACCACATCCGATATTTCGAATTTCAACGAATTGTATAGGTATTGGCCGTGTGGCCTGGGCGTAAGAATAGGTCACCCCATCTCAACCCGTGGGTGTCGTAGATGGTGACTAGGGGAAATATCCAGGAGACGGGCAGCGTCCCTTAATGCGTACTTTAATAACTTTTTAACCTACTGCGGTCACCAACCCGCCTGCCGAGCGTGGCAACTATGGCAAAAACCCCCACTCTAGAGGGGAGGCCTATGTTCAGCAGTGAACGAATACAGGCTGAGGTGATGACGGTGATATAGGTATATGAGACCTGCTGGGGTGTATCCTTTTGGTTTTATGGATGATTCGCTTTTTAATTTTGTGGTAGAAAATAAACAGAGCTTTTTACTGATACACAATTTACTATAGCTGGCTGGCGGTTCATATTATTTGCAAATTTTACAACAATGACTCGAAAATATGGGTGAGTGCACTTGACAAAAATAAAATTTGTATGATTCATTTACCTGGTCATTTCCGTATCGACATAATGGGCGTATAAACGCTCCAATGGTTAGGTTATACGTCGTCTTTCGACACCGTCTATGACTACGGCATTGCTAAATTCACTCACACTTATTTAATTGAACTACTGATGGAAGACATTGAAACAGGCACTTCAAAACTAACTCGGCTACATATCTACATCAGCCGGATGGCGACGCTTCTACGTTGCATATTCTCTGAACTATATCAATTCGTGCGAAACATGAATATATCTTTGAAGTTCGTCCATCCCGTCGAACACTCATTTGAATAAAAAATATGAGGAAAGCACAAACGCTCCAATGGCTCCTCCGACCTCGCGGTCATTTGAACCGGATCACTTTGTTCTGAGGGTCTTCCGTGCCGTGAGCAATACTCGATATTGATGATATAACGGGGAGAAGAAATAAATTTTAGTACGACTAAACCACAAGCTGTCTAGTTTTCCATAGTCAGGTTTCTTTAGGTTTTATTTTACACCTTTTCATGTACAATTATTTTACTCGCGGGCCAAGTTGCAAGTTTCGCAAGCAGGTTAATTCTTCTTTTGATTGTGAGAGTTACATAAAGGTGTCTTTAGACATAGATCATTATAAACAATCCATCTCAAGTAGCCTATCAAGCACTTTATACCTATAGACTACTTACCTATATATTTTCTGTTTTCCGTGGACTCTCCCTTAATTTTACGGACCCTTTCAAATCGATATCGACACCTGAAAAGACAGGTAGCAAATTTTCCTACCCTAATTATTATAGCCCACCGAATTTTAATGAAGCTGAAGCACATTTAACCACTCGATATCAGGTTTTATTAGGTACGTCGTATTATTAGTCATCTTAGTGGTATAAAATATCGTTCCGACTTCCACTGTTAGTTTCCTTTTCGAGCTGCGTCATTATCTCGGCATGCACCTTCTCGCATGATTTCCAGTCTAAGCTATAAGCAGCACAACGCGGAAAATACGTGCTAATATCTCGTCCTATGTATGTGTCACAGTTATATACAATAAAATCGCCACAGGGTCGCTTACACATATAAACATTATTTTTATACAGTAATGCAGCTGGACACAACAGAAGCTGTTTTTGTACGCGTCGAATGTATGTGCATTAGATGCGTACCTACTAAAGTTTCTGTTTGAATAGTTCGTACTCTACTGAACACGTTTTAACTTAACTTTTATCTTAGAAATATTTTTATCAGTTCCTCGCGGTATAAGCAGAGATAAATACAACAATAAACAAACAATACAACAATAAAGTGGTGCGCAAAAAAAAAATCTGGCCACAAGTGAAGCGCTGACAACATGTCTAGTTTTCTTAACGTACAGGTTGGCAGACCTCGTATTTTTAACTGTACTTCCAAGGATTGGCCGGGTCCGCTAGCTAAGCCTAAGGATTTGACGAAGAAGCTGATTTTGACAAGAAGCGACTGTCGTCAAATCTCCACAACCTAGAGGGAGAACCTAACCCCAGGTCCGCGTTCATACAAATAAACCAATCAATCATTGAGATTTTCTTTACACAAGTAGCTGAAATAAATGTAAACATATTCAAGGAAGTACAGTCAAGTACAATTTGATAAGATAAGATCTTTACAGATTTACTTAATGCAAAATGTCTTCTTCGTCTGTTGTTATATCTGACATATTAATGCATAGCCCAAACAAGCACAGCGCATGTAGCTTTTCGAAAACTCCTACAGGTAACGGAAAAGCCAAGAGCAACTTCTAGTCATTCATTACAAGTTAGATGAAATGTACATGTACTGACGGATAACAAGCGGTTCTTTTAGGAAGTGAATGTGCATTTAAAATCTGACGAGCTCGGTGACGCAGTGGCGAAACGCACTGTTAAGTTGCTTTGACACCAACGCTCGTGGGTTCGATTTTCACACAGGACAAACATTTGTGTGCATGAACATGTCTGTTTGCCTGGGTCTGGGTATTTTAAAAGAGGTAGGACGCATCGAAGCAGCCTCTCTGGGGAAGTACCTCCGCCACAGAAAAGCGCAGATAAATAACAACTCCCTAAGGGCTGTTGCGTTCCTGTGTGTGAGTGAGGTCACCAGCAAGCTCCTATGGAGTTGCTGTGTTAGCAGCAGAGGTGGCATTGCGCGAGTGATACTTAATGTATTGCAAGCGTTTATAAGCTACGGTAGCCGCTTTACTTCAGGTGGGCCGTATGCTTGCATGCCTCCCGACGTTGAATAAAATAAAACATTAGACAAACTCTAAAATAATAAATAAAGACCTACGGACAATGGTTTAGTTTGTCTAATATTAAATTCATGGGTACATTCACTTCCTACAGAATTGGCTGCGGTATTTTATATGACACTTACTTAAACGGGCTGCTTCTAAATACACATCGCTGCGGCCTGCTTCCCTTTCCCCAAAGAACTGTTACCTAATCGGCGCGATGGACTACGTAAGTCGGTTGGAATTTGGCCTAAGCACCTTTGACTACAGGCGGGTTGAACGCTTGTTTGCATCCGGAAGTAAAACGAAAATACATATCAGAAAAATATAGACGATGCGGCACTTATCGCAGTGCGCGATGTTACGTGTTACATCACAGATAAGGTTGACAATGTAGATGTTACCACACGACGCGAGCACGATACTGTAAACATAATCACGGAAGTACGGTCAAGTACGATTTGATAACGCAAGGTCTTAATTTCTTCTTCGCTCGTTGTTGTTTCCGATATTTTTTTCGGGAGGCATACAAGCATACGGCCCACCTAATGTAAATCGTTAAGTATCATTACCGCGATGCTACCTCCGCAGCGAATACAGCGACTTCTTATAAGCTTACTGATGACCTCACACATTCGCAGGAACTCGAAGACCCTCCAAGGCGTTGTTATTTGGCTGCGATTTTCTGTGAGGTGGAGCCCTTCCCCAGAAGGGCTGTTTGATGCGCCCTTACTCTCTTAAAAACACCTAGTACAAGACAAAGAGACATGTTCATGCACACAAATGTTCGTCCTGCGTCGAGCTCGGTGGGACAGTGGTTAAACCAACGCTGGTAACTCGTCAATGTACCAGTAGATAAAGGAGAAAATAATGAAAACTATAACAAATTATAATCGTTTTATAAAAGCTCTGGAGGTATATAAAAAAATATAACCGACCTGATTTATACGTACTTATGCGTATACTGGAAGGTTATGTTCCTGCGAATGAGCCGACAAAAACTCCGTGTTATAATACAATGTTATGTATGTACAGATATAGGTATATATGAATTTGGAATAGACGATATTAACACTTATCGTGAGGTATATAATTAAAAGACACAAACGTTCCATTGTAACTATTTATCAACAGTTCCTTTACTGAGACATGACGTAAATAGACAAACAGTTCTGGCCTAGTAAGTACGATTGCCATCCGCATTAACCCAACACTTTATGATGAATTCAAATTTGGTCACGCCCACGACCGTATGGAAAACACGTAGGGCGCATCCAAGCAAGTCTGGGGAAGTACCTCCACCTCACAGAAAAACCGCAGCCAAATAACATCTCCCTAAAGGATTGTCGTATTCCTGCGTGTGACTGAGGTCTCCAGTAAGATTATAAGGAGTTGCTGTGTTAGAAGCAGAGGTGGCATCGCGGGAGTAATACTTAATGTATTGCAAGCGATCATAGGCTACGGTAACCGCTTTACATCAGGTGGACCGTATGCTTATCTGCCTGTCGACATAGTATAAAAAAAACACGTCTAATGTATGAAGACCTCTTTAAAATAAATAAAAAAAATGTTTATAATAAAAAAATCTTTTGTTATTACTTATAAACACGTAAACCCCGGGACACGATTACGCAAAACTTAAGCGTGCCACAACACGATCTCAGCTACCACGAAAGCACCGGAACAAGTGAAGTGGTTGCGACCCCGCTCGTAAGGCTTTGCAAAAGAGTTCGCGCCAGGACCAGTGCAATATGTAGGGCTTAATAAACGTGGAAAGAAAGAGGTGGAAGAAGCCCTCCAACCGCAACTACTGAGGCATCGCACAGACCGGACCACAGCTGCGCGTGGAAATACCATAGACGCCGTTGTACATTTCCCGAGCACACTGGTCTATAAAGTTAGAGGAGGTTGTAGATTATGTGAAGAAGAAGACCAACTTCGCCTTGAGGCTCGAGCGATTGTAATCACGCCATACAGTAAACTTTACTTCCATTGCGGTGAGAGTTCCGTCTTTTCGTCTTCCTTATGAACTTACTACCTTCATGAGGAATTATGGCCGGAGGGAAGTTCCGAGGACGACAATTGGCTAACGTCATACGCTACAACGTCGTAGACTCTACATGGAATTGGTTTACAACATCATATATATTTTAAGTTAATGTTTTATGGACCTGTGTTGTAAAATCTATTCTCTGAAAATATTTGAATTTGAATATAGCGGTTGTAGTAATGTATGTACACTCGTATGAAAAATTGAAGTTTCCACCTATTTCGGTTTAAAAGACACAGTCCTGCGACAGACGGACAGGCCTGAAGAGTTGCTGGCTAGCAGCAAAGTGGCAAAGGGTGAGCGATATTTCCTATATCGGGACGTGTTTGTATGACACCTGACGGTGTAGAAAAAAAGAAGAGAATGGACGCCAATAAGGTAGGTACATTTTCGGTATGGAACCCCAAAGAACTGGCACGTAGTGTACCGTGCTTATTCACAAACAATGCGAACTCTGGCGAAGGAATAGTAGGGCGCAATGAAGTTACACACACAGTCGTTAACAAATGCACCAACCGAGGGATGACAAGAAAACATTAGAAACAGACAAACATTGGAAAATCCACAGAATTGTAGAAAAGTACTTGGATTGTTCACAAGCGTCGAAGATTGACGAAACAAACATTCAACGCGCTCGACTGGTTTGCCACTTTATGAAAATCTAGCAGAGCTTAGTGCCTCTGGCGACTGATACACCAACGAGCGTGATTTGAATTCTTCAAAAGCCCGGATTGATGTACTAAACAAGCATTTAGTGAAAATCTGGCAGAGTTTAATGCCTATGAGATCACACGTCACCCGCTTCTTTAACATTCATAGCTATTTTCGTGCATTTTTTATTAAATGTTTGTACTGGGAAAATTATTCACGGAAAAGGTCCAACAACTAATCTCCTTGCTGTTGTATATTTATAAACTCATGCTCATGAAAATTATCATCGACAGACAAAATCTCGTCTGGACGTATTCCAAACCATTAAAATTTGGAGAAACTTGTGCATAATCGTGTCTATCCTACTCTGCGCAATATTATAATAGCCAAATAGTACGATTTTGTTAAAGAGCGGTCGACAGTTAGTTATTTACTAATACCTATATACACATTGTATACTTCAGAATATGAATAATCGTGCACAGGTAAATTTAGAGCATATGGATTTCTGCAAAGCCTTTGATAAAGTGGACCACTTGATTCTTTTGCAATAGCTTGATTTCAACAGTATTCGTGGTACTATTTTAAGACGTTTTATATCATACGTAATAATAGAATACAAAAAGTAGTTAACGGTTTTTCCTCGGGAGATCTGGGGTTTCGCAGGGCTCAATTTTGGATCCGTTGTTATTCACTATATTTAACGACAATAAAAAAAATTGTTTAAGTATTGTAACTTTCAACTTTATGCGACAGCCCTTAAACTTTAAAACACTAAATGATAAAAATTAAGATGATACGATTTTGAGGTTCACCTTAATATTGCTATTCCATATGAATAGGTATAGCATCAAATTACAAGATTTTAACCTCCTATCTGATGACTGTGTTGTTAATAAACTGTGCGTACGTATTTCAACATGCATAATTATCTATCACCTTTCCAAAAAAATAAAATTTTTTTTTTCTTTTTTATGTTACAATTAAAGTGTATACGCGTTATGGATTTGTCATGCGTAACAGTATTACGTATCTCTTTAAGTTACTAATAAGATTGCAGTTGTTAGTCACTGTTTCAAAAAATATAATTTAGAGCTTAACCAAGCTATTCAACGCAAGTTTTGTGCGCAATTCATACCGATGTCTCTGTAGCAATAGTATTGCGATGATATGATAGTAACTACATGACTGGATAGATCTCAGCAACAGACTTTATTGAAATCCCTTTCCTCCACATCTTCCTCGTGAAGGAAACGAAACGCAATACGCATTATCATTACGAAACTTTATTAAATAGATTCGCACTACAATATTTTAGGATAATGAGACTCCGTTTGGATTCGATGGTTCTGTACAACATATGTTATAACAAATAAATTAATTGCACTGGTTTGTGTCGACAAATAGTTCATCAAATACCTCTTAATAGGGCAGAATAGGTCACGCACATCCGATTCGCTGATTTATGCTTAATTTACCAAACAAATGCAAACATGCTCTATAGGTATATCTGTATTTTCACGCCAAGTCCCTTGGGTGGTATAGAAGCGCCACATGACTCGGTCCTTACACATCTCACTCGCTTCTTTAACCTTCATAGCTCCGTAGCAAATGTTTCCTTAAGATCTACAATACCGCAGAAAACCTACAGATCTATCGCCAAAATTTCTAGTCCACATTCCAGTTCTGACTTCAAACTCCTTTGTCTACGCACTAAAGGTATATTACATACGGATGGATAAGAAGCTGAGTTTCCCGTTTGTCATTTAAGGAAGGAATCCTAAAAATCTTCCAACCATTCAATCGATATATTTTTATGTGATGACTACTTGCAGGCACGTGCTAGTGCGTTTCGTGCAGAATACAACACGTGCATAGCGATAAGCTATTTATAAGTAAATCCTCGGCTTATCGAACTAACGACCACGTTGGCTGTGTTTGTTACAATCATACGCCTGATTTTCTTAAATCACTTAGGTGGTAAACAGGCATACGACCCGCCTGATACGGTACGGTTACATACGTTACGGAAATACTGTTATCGCAGCCTGTTAAGGGATCGCTCGCGCGTTGTCGCGCTTGTTGCTAACGAGGCACCACTGCAAGACCCGATGATGTTCTAATTCATTAGCAAGAACTCTAACGACTCCTCTCTAGATAACCAACGAAGGCAAGCCAGAGAAGAGAATCAATGGCAATCAACGGCAAGAAATTTTCACGCCGACGGATAAATATGTTTATAGTTACGGAGTAAAGTCGTTCAGATGGATTTTTTTTATATACTACGTCGGGAGGCATACAAGCATACGGTCCACCTAATGTAAAGCGGGTACCGTAGCCTATTAACGCTTGCGATATATTAAGTATCACTCGCGCGATGACTCCTATGCTGCTTACACAGCAACTACTTGGGAGTTTACTGGTGACCCCACTCACACGCAGGAACACAACAACCCTCTAGGGAGTTGTTATTTGGCTGCGGTTTTCTGTGAGGTGGAGGGTACTTCCCAGATGGGCTGCTTTGATGCGCCCTACCTCTTTTAAATAATTGTAATTGTCGGGGTAGTTTGAAAATAAAATAAAACAACGCGTAATATAATAATCTTGGAAATCATGTATCTGTCTGTATGTAGGCGTATTATCAAAAACTATATTAGACGCGTTTTGTCGAAGCATACATTTTATGAAATAATACAAAATTCTTCAGAGAAGTGACTTAGAACTTTTCGCGTATAGCATTCATCACTGTTATCTCCCTAACCTGTATTAATCACTTAATAATAATAATGTATCTTCTGTGTGGGAATCATACTCTTGGTGTTAAAGTAGCATTAATAACCACTCCACCACCAGACTTGCCATATAATACGACCTTTAATATGATTTCCGAACAAATTTTGTCTAAAATATCGTCTCTAGGCATTTGTGAATGCATTTTCACTGATATAGTATTAATCCTTATGTACATAAAAAATGTTAATATTCTTAAGTATTTCATGTACACCACGGATGTGCTCTCCAACTACCTATAGGTATCTATATAAATACCTATATCTATAGGTTATCTATTACAATTATATCACGCGAACGTCTAATTGTCACCACACAAAACACAAAAGTCATCCGGCTATAGATAACATGTGCGACTCCGGAGCGGGTCGCTAGTTAAAAATATGGTTGCCAAAAAAGTAAACAAGTGCTTGTTGTAATAATATACCGATCAGAAATAATGGTTATGGTAAATATCCCTCCTTGCCCCAATATCAACAACTCCTCTAAGGGGCCTACCGCTTAAGGAGAATACAATGCCGAAAATCTAATCTTCGGTTTATATTAACGCCGATAGTCTTTCTCTAAGGCGAACATGGAGCTCTAATGTGAGGAGGAGCTCTATAGATTATCACTAATGTAAATCGAAGGGTCGTCTTATACGAAAAAATAATGAATGGAATCGTCTTTGCCTTAGACGGTGGTCCGCTGATCTAATAACAATAATAACTCGTTAATTTCCAACACAAAACGCAATGGTTCCAATACCTGCCGAGACCTGATCATGGATATATTTCAATTGATGTCCCAACTTCAAGGAAGTAACTCAGATGGCCTCTACCTATCGGTCATTTAATCGCGCACGCCTATCAAATGACCGAATATCTAGACATGATTTTAGAGAATTATATTGATAATACTCGTAAAAACTACAGCTATCGCTATCTAGTCACAAACTAAGCAATGTTTATAATATGGGTACTCCATAAAGTGATAAATACATAGAAGCATGTGAATATTTTGTTGTACATAATAATACAAGTATATTAAACACACAGACCAGACATTTTCATGCAAACAAATGTTTGCATAGTTTGGGATGCAAACTCGCGAGTCTTAACTAAAGTAGCCATCTTCGTTAAAGACTTGTCCTCGCAGCCCATCACATTTACTTATACAAGTGATTTAATGTTCAATACATAAGAGGAGCAATTGTCAGTTGCAACATCTGTAGACGCTGTTTATAAAAAAAAACTATCCTATTTTATTCAAAATGAGTGAACTATTTTGACATACCTATCAGCTGGCAACATGTCAGATGCGTCTTCCTCCATAGATTCGTCTCCAACTTCCACCTCCAACTGTACTGGTGGCGGGGAGCTCATTTCCAATGTACTCCAGGCACCAAACTACCTGCAATGTATCATTGTCATCATCTCAACAACCCATAAAGTGTGGGAAGGGGAAGGCACTTCACCAGGCTATATCATTCCAGCCTGGCAGAACGAAAATTTTAATTGTATATAACAATATCTCCAAACCTTTTTCATGAATAATTTTTATAAAAATTCATATCAAGGAAAGATCTTGGATAAGAGATGTGTAAATAAGTAATAATATGCTCGCAGAGCAGTTTATGGCATGCTGTGGTGAGCAGTGAGTACAATCAGGTCAGGCTTGCCTTCTTTAGTTGTTCAGATGGAGTTGTAATAAATAGTAAAGGATAAGTGTTACTAGCAATTTGCACTTATCTGTAAATAAAAAAATTTATATCAAGATGAAGAGAATTATAGTCTCTACCCTTCCTTCTCAATTTCACAAACAAGTTTTTAAATTATAATAATTTAGTAAAATTAATTAATTATAGTCTGGCCAGAAATTTTTTAGCCAATCCACTCCCAATATACTTTATAAGATATTAAATTTCATATAATTTTTCATATAAGTTGTTTTTTATTTGTGATAATAATAACATATTTATACATACTTATTATACATAGAAAATACCCAGACCAATACAAACAGACATGTTCATGCACACAAATGTTTGTATTGTGTGGGAATCGAACCCACGAGCGTTGGTGTCAAAGTAGCGTAACAGCGCGTTCCACCACTGAGCCACCGAGCTCGTCGACGCTATATATATATAATGCTAGGTGGAAGAAGTGAATAGTTGTCTACTGTTAAGTCACAGTATTTAATATTTACTCAGATATTTAATTAAATCTTGAAAACTGAATATCATGAATTATACTAAATAAATTGATCATATATACTAAGGGTTAATAAGTTCCACTGATAATATAAATTAGGTCACCCAGTCAGTGTCCAGATTGTGCGAACAAAGAAACAAGTCCATCACACAGCTTTCTGCTAACATAGATAATGCTTAATCAAATAATCATGTTTGTAGATGCATCTTTGAGTATGACGTTTGACATTTTGAATGAATCATTTCAAGTATATTATGTGATTATAGGGTGAAAAAATGTGCCCAGTTTATTATTGTTTAAAGTGTGCCCAGTTTATTATTGTTTAAAAGATATTGATTAACTTCAGACTGATGTAGAAACAGCATCAAAAAACATGAAAAAACAGTAGAATTTGTATTTAAAACTATCAACTATCAAAAAATTTATATATCTCTATTTTCACTTCAACTCCGTGGAGTGTTGGCAGAAAAAAACATATTGGTATCACTTGTTTCTGTAACATTCTTAGTTCTTTTCAATGCAATTCTCGCAGGTTTTAATCTCTCATTACCCACGGACCGCTTTTCCGCCAAGAAATGTATGGGAAAACGTATATAATGGGGTCTGACAGGTTAAGGGCTCTTGATACCACCTTCTAATAATACCCAAACAATTTGGTCATGGTAGGTGAGATTGTCACATTATTTATCTGTCTCCTCATTCGTTCTTCCTTTTTTGCATACTATTTTGGAAGACAGACAAGAATATTTTATTCTTGTCTTGACCTGATGTAAAGCTCGCAATACAGTATGACTGTGACTTGTGCATTACCACCCATGCCAATCTATCCTAATTTGTCTATCTCTATCTGTCTTATGAATTTTGAGTATTTCACCTATCATACCACCTCACCTATCATATCACAACTAACTTTTCATTGCCTAATCTACCCTATTTTGTTTATCTTGCCTCTCTCTATGTAAAATGAGAAATTATAATATAATAAAAATGAAAGAATAACAAAACAGATATACAATGTTTAAGTGGAAGGATGTAATACCAAGACTTACCTCTCATGACCAAATTGGTCATGTTTTATCAGAAGGTGATGTTAGGAGCCCTAGGAACAGGCGAGCGTGCATGTAAAGAGTTATGCAAAGAGTAATGTGTGTAAGGACTATGTCTTATGGTGTTCCGTTCTTTCTGCCTGATGTGAGATATACATAAAATTTAAAAATCTATTATGCCCTAATGGGCATAATAGATTTTTCCTCATTTAACAGTCCCCAACTGGCACCTTGTGACTTTTATTTATTTCCCAAAATAAAGAAATAGGTCCTATAGGCGCTGTGCTTACATATATGACCGTGCATACAAGCAAATTTAATTGTGCATTAATTCATTGAGGCCCATTATATACTTGTTGCCGTAACGCACATGGCGGAATTTAACCGTCTGGGCCTCAACGGGTTAAGAGTGTACCATTACAGAATTACAAACTAGAAGCTATTTGAACACCTTAGACAAAGGCTTTAGTGATTCCAGTATGTAATCCCAGTAGCACATATTACATACCTACTATGTTTCTCATCATATTTGCAAGTAAACAAATATATGTTGCAAATACTTTAAAATAAATTGTTGCAGATGGTAAAATACCTGTCTTTAAAACTTTGCTGAACTCAAGAAATAAGTTCAAAATTATTTCTATATTGTATCAATCAATCATTAATCAAACTCATCTCTATGATAACAAAGCCAATTTTATACTTGCTTAAAAAGTTGTAATTAAATTTATCAAAACTCTATTGATTTAATTATAGTAGAAAGGCAAGAAAATAAGACAGTTTAAGTAAAAAACTAGTTTAAAAGCAACAATAAATATATGTTTCAATTTATCTCCTCTATAGTAAATAATAGATTAGAAAGAGATATGTGTGTGCTATGCTGAGATTATCAGTGAATGAGTGGAGAGTAAATAAAAACATGCACTCAACTAATTAAGCAGTAAAAAGGAATTGTCGCAAGATGTGTTCATTAAATATTTTCTTGCTCCCAATATGTGTGCATATTAGTGCTTGATCTAGGACAGTGCTCTGCAAAATGTGTGCTGCAGCACACTGATGTCAAGTGGCCATGGAAAATTCGTCAGTTTTGTTAGATAGTTAAGTTTGAGTTAGATCTCTTATGTTCAACAAGGCAGACTTACATTTCTTCTTAAATAACTATTTATATTATATTGATTTTAATAATAGGTAAGTATTAAATAAAAATTTGATTGTCCAAAGGTGTACATCTAAAATTAGTTGATTTGTTAGTTATTTCTGGAACACTGAAATAGAGCATTATTTTTTCAGAAGTGTTCCAGTTTACTTGTAATACAATTTGATTTGCAAAACTTCAAAACTGTGCTTATGTGTCGAAATAGTAGCATATAACTTCATGAGCTTGTCCCTCCCTCCCTTGCTCCCACAGGTCAGCTCCTAATAACAATTACATTAATTATATTACGCGGTACCTTTTACTTTACAAAATTATCCTAGATACTATATTTTTATAGGCAATAACTTATTGTTATCTATGATTTACAGAAAGAATTAATTATTTAAACCTAATTTATATCCCTGATGTTCAGCAAAATACTTCCACTTGAGCATTGCGTATCAGAATATGTCCTATATTTGCTTTAAAAATATCTTCCTACATTTGCTAAAAACACCAAATCAGGCAGAGAGAACCGAGCAACATCACCTGATAGAACACAATCAACTTAGACATGGGAGGTAAGTTTTGGCCTTCCTCAGCTTCTACATCCTTCCACTTTTGCTTTGTATATCTGCTTTATCATTCTTTCATACCCATGGTAGATACAGTTTAGAGTATTTAATAAAAAGTAAAAAACACAATTGCTTGTAATTGCATATTTCACATGTTAATAGTAGCTCTACCTTGCCCAGTCTGTAAGTGTACTCTATTGTTCTGTACAATATGATGGATGAATAATTTAATTTAAAAGTATATAATGATAGCCATTTGATATAACAATGTGGAAATGCTAAATTTATTAGTGCACAAGCAAGGCTGTGAAGAAGCAATGAAGGAAAGAAACACACCTATTTGTGGTAAGAGTACAGTCAAATAACAACACAATGGAGGGTTGTGTTCCTGTAAGGTAATTACCATCAAGAACTGCAATATCATACTAAACGAAAATTACTCTTCGATTTTCTAATTTTGTAGATAAGAGTATAAAAAATTGCTTAGGCTATTATAGTAAAATAAATTAAGATATAGGTAACACTTTTTTTTTACGTACAACTTATGTTACGACAATAAAAACTGTATATTGGTTGCAAATGAAGACAAAATTTCCTACATTTTCCACCTAAGTCAGTGACGTAAATACAACGTGGTATAAAAACAAAATCCAAGATGTTTCGCAGTTTCAGTACGAACAGTGGCAATTGCAAATGCGAAACATTTGCAACAAAAGAAACATACTCACCTTTGCTTTCTCAAAAATGTTAACTCATCCAAATACAATGTCCGCATGTACTCCGACGCAATAAGGGAGAAAACATTCACTACTAGCTAGAGTCCCCAGTGTCGATTACCATCTGCTTTCAGCCACACATTAATCACGATTTTCACGATTTTATAATTTCAGATTGGCATATATCCATATCCATGAAAAAATGACATTTCATCACAACGGTGTTGTTTCATTAGTTCACACAAAGATATTTCAACATTTTCACAGGCATAATAAAAATATATTTTAGATAAATCAACAGGCGGCTTACGTATATTTCAAAGATTATATAAAGTACAAAAAAATAACAACAGGAAAATTAATGAAATTATCGACTGCGTAGTGTAGTTAGTAATGATGAGAGAAAATTTACTTTCTCTAAGAGCCCTGGATACAAAGCTAATCAAAACAGCATTTGATGTGAAGCAAACATGGTGAAGTAAATTATTAGGCGACTCTGAAATAATGTAACGATTTCGATCGATCGACATTAAATCACATTATATTAGTGATCGATGGAGATCACAATTTTTTTCCCCCTTTATGTATCTAGTATATTAAATGATCGAAGTCATAACTTAGTTTGCAAACGAACGTTAATTATAAAACTACGACTAATATAATTTTAATATATTTACAAAAGAAATACGGAATAATTCGCAAATAACAACAGCAACTGTATAATACAAATAAATCCGCGAGACATTTAGGCATAATTTCAGCGACGTAAACCGCACCTAAATATTGTTGTCAGCAGAACACCAAAAATTAAAATGCAGTCGCAATGGGAATAATTTGCAAACAGTCTGTGGATACTTTTGAAAAATAAACGGTGTCATTGTATCACTTCTAAAAAAACTGTAACATTGGTATTACAAATTAACCATAAATCTTGTATCGTAATTGTAAATAATGTCAAAAAATTATACCAGACATCGCAGATCTGTATGTCCTCTATGGACTCAAAAACGGCTGGGCAGATTTTGATGAAATTTTCAGTGAATCTTCAGGTTAGCCCAGCAGGTGATCCTGTGAAGTTTGGTAGCGATCATATCACTCGTGCGAAGCCGGTGCGGATAGCTAATTAATATAATTAATCACTGGTTCAATGAAATCCTCTCCCATTAATGCCCTGTAAGAAAAATGTGTGGACCCTCCGTTGCACTTACGTAGGCATTATCTTACGAACAGATTTCTGCACAAGGCTTTTCATATATCTCATCACCCTCTTATAAATAAACTACATGAGCTCTCAGAGTATATAAATCTGCTGGCGGATACTGGATGCACAAAAATGCCTGTTTAATAGTTTTCTTTCCATCTTCCGTCTTATATTCCTATCTATCTATCTATAACTTCACGCCAACCCTTACGGAGTAGGCAGAGAGAACCAAGCGCCACGTGACTGGATCCCTACGTACGTCACTCGCTTCTTTAACATTCATTTCTCTTTTCATGCACACTCGCCGGTTTCTAGGGCTCCTGACAGAACCTTCTGATAGAACATGACCAATTTGATCATGATAGGTAGTAATAGCCTTGGCCTTCCTCGGCTCCTACATCCTTCCACTTTTGTATTGTAACATCTGTTTCGTCATTCTTTCATCCTGTATTCTTTCTACATGTCCGAACGATGCAGCATGCCTCTTCTTATTTTAACACCGACGCTCTCTTTCAGACCAACTCTGTTTCTAACCTTATCGTTGCGAATACGGTCTACAATCGTTACGCCACAAATTTTGCGCAACGCTCGCATTCCAACCGCGTTGAGTCTACTTTCATGCTCTCTCTGCCATACCCAGCTCTCGCTTCCATAAGTAGACGTTGGGATCAGCACTGCACTGTGTATAGCCAGCTGTGCCTTCTGGCTCAGGTTTTTAGTGCCAAGAAATTTTCCCAACACTCCATTCACACTGTTCCCAGCACTCACTCGCCTTTCCACTTGTGCGGTGTACCTTCCATCCCTGCTGAAAGCGCATCCAAGGTATACAATCTCATCCACTTGTTCCAACACTTTATCATCTACCGTAATCCTTACATTGGTTCTGGTTTCTTCTCTTTCAAATACCATTAACTTTGTTTTCTTCGCATTCAATAGTAAGCCTCCCTTCATACATTCGTCTTTCGTCATTGTGACTAGTGTTTGCAGTTCAGATGGTGTTTCTGCTAATAGTACGTCATCGTCGGCATACAGCAGATAGTTCGCCACTAGGTCACCCATGCGAAATCCTACATTCGTCGATCTTATTCCCTGTAGACAAATATCGAGATACAGAATAAATAGCCTAGCAATAAAAGTGCAACCCTGTTTGACACCAATTTTGACATCAAACCAGGGTGTCATTTTGCTATTTATTCGCACACATGCTGCGCAATCCTTGTAGTTGGCAGTGAACCGTCAATCCCATATCTCGGCAATTTGCACCACAGTTCTTGCATTTGCAAGTCTTTCGCTTACCAGATGTACATACGTTCTCCTTACACTTTCATCTTGCAATTTTTCACTCCTTATCCTTTCATGATCTCCGAAAAGGATACGCACTCGCCAATGCCTCCACTTCTTGAAAAGTCCCACAAACCGGCTTACCACCAGGTAGTGGTTGGTTTCAAGAGTGGGACCTCGAAAGGCTCTTGTATCGATTATAGTATTTCGGAGACGTCTATCAATTATAATCAAATATCCGTGTATACGTGTGAATATCCTTGTGATGAAATAAAGTATTCGACACGAGGAGGTTTCGTTCCATACATAAATCTAGAATTAACTTACCTGCTTCGTTCACTCTCTTATCTCCATAGGGACGAAGAGAAGCTTCATAGCCGTCTCGTTTGGTCTCAACCCATCCATTCAAATCTCCATACATAATCACTCTCTTTCACTCCCTTCAGCTAAATCCAGAACCCTCCCTCTTCCCTCAGAGACTTTCAAAACTTCTCTAGTTCTTGGTCACATGCTGAGCTTACAGGAGCGTATGCTGCAACCAAAAATACTCACATGATGCCCAGTTTTATATGAACACAGAGAAGTCTAGGCCAGCAAACAGTAATCTTTCACACCAGAGACTAAGCGAGAGGGTCATTTGCCAGAAGCGTGCTCGTTCGCGACCCCTGCCAATCAGTCGATTGCAATTCTGGACCAAGAGCGCACCGACGTGCGGATTAGGGCGTCCCCCGTAGGCGACGCGCACCGATCCGCCCCCGTCGGTGCGAATACAGCTGCATGCGGCGGTGGGGGCCGCCACCCACCACGCAGCGCCAATTCCGGCGGGACGAGGGGAGCCGAGTGCCGCATAGGCACGTGGAATGTGAGAGGTGGATTGAAAGATAAGACGAATGAACTGATAGACGTAATGAATGATAGACGTTTGGATGCTTTATGTGTGACAGAGACTAAGCGCAAGGGGAGCGACACCGATGATCTGCCCGGTGGTATGATGGCCCTATGGTCTGGGGTAGACCGTGACGATCATGCCAGTGCTGGTGTAGGTGTCGTACTCTCCTCTCGCTTAGCCACTGGTGTAAGAGATTACTGTTTGGTAGGGCCTAGACTTCTCTGGGTTCGTATTAAACTGGGCATCACGCGAGTATTTTTGGTTGCAGCATACGCTCCCGTAAGCTCAGCGTGTGCTCAAGAACTGGAGAAGTTTTGGGAGTCTGTGAGGGATGTTCTGGACTTAGTTGAAGGGAACGAAAGAGTGATTATGTGTGGAGACTTGAATGGATGGGTTGGGACCAAGCAATACAGCTATGAAGCTGTTCTTGGTCCGTATGGAGATAAGAGAGTGAACGAAGCAGGTAAGTCTATACTAGAGTTATGTATGGAACGAGGCCTCCTCGTGTCGAATACTTTATTTCATCATAAGGATATTCACACGTATACATGGAGAAGAAATGATCAAAAAAGTGTGATTGATTTGATTTTAATAGATAGACGTCTCCGAAATGTTTTAATGGATACAAGAGCCTTTAGAGGCCCCACTCTTGAGACGGACCACTACCTGGTGGTAAGCCGGTTTGTGGGCCTTTTTAGGAAGTGGAGGCACTGGCGAGTGCGTATCCCTTTCGGAGATCATGAAAGGATAATGAGCGAAAAATTGCAAGATGAAAGTGTAAGGAGAATGTATGTGCATCTGGTAAGTGAGAGACTTGCAAATGCAAGCCTCTCCGACTCAGATGTGGATGATTGTTGGAAAGTTTTGAAAGAAAGTATGGTGAATAGTGCAAAAGAAGCTTGTGGATGCGCAAAGAGACGTAAAACAGCGAAAGGAGATGCCTGGTGGGATGCGGAGGTTGAATCCTCCGTAGCAAGAAAGAGGAAAGCGTGGCTGGATTACGTATCATCTTTGCCTTTAAATGAAAATATGAGAGAAAAGAAGAAAGAAATGTACCGTCTATGCAAGAATGAAACCAAGGCTTTAGTGAAAGAGAAGCGTGAAAGACAAATTATGAATGAGGAAGAGAGGCTGACGAAAAACTTCGAGGCAAATACCAAACTCTTTTGGAGAGAGGTAAAGAAGTCTCGGAGTGGTTCGTTGGCATCCAGAATGGATAAGATAAAGTCTAAAGCTGGTGTCATTCTTGCCAACACTCAGGAAGTGTTAGAACGGTGGAGTGAATATTTTGAGGAAATGTATGAGTATGCCTCGGACGCTGGCAATGAGAGTGAGTCGGATGCTTACTCCACGTTGACGGCGTCCGACGAAGGCATAACTATGGATGAGATCGAATGGTCGATACGAAGCTTGAAAAATGGAAAATCAGCGGGAATTGAT
The DNA here is from genome assembly GCA_947507595.1 of Pyralis farinalis. Taxonomy (NCBI): domain Eukaryota; kingdom Metazoa; phylum Arthropoda; class Insecta; order Lepidoptera; family Pyralidae; genus Pyralis; species Pyralis farinalis. Next base: position 6,462,330 of record OX382258.1, on the reverse strand, counting down.
CTGATCACAGCTGAGATGATCAAATTAGGTGGCACTTACGTCCGGGACGCCTTCTGGTACCTATGCAACCTATGCTGGAGAACTGGAAGGGTCCCAATGGACTGGAGACGCGCAGTCATCGTGCCCTTGTATAAAGGCAAGGGATCACGCATGGACTGCGCCAACTATAGGGCCATCAGTTTGATCAGCTTAGCAGCAAAAGTATATAGAAAGGTGATTGAAAGGAGAATGAGGGTGAAATCCGATGAAATGCTGTGGGACGCACAAGGAGGTTTCCGAAATGGAAGGGGATGTACGGATCAAGTTTTCTCGCTCCGCAATATCGTAGAGAAGCATCTGGCCATAGACCGGAAGGTTTTCTGCGGTTTTGTGGATCTTGAGAAAGCCTTTGATAGGGTTGTGCGAAAGGAACTGTGGGACATATTGCCGAGATATGGGATTGACGGTTCACTGCTCCGTGCTGTGCAGTCCACTTACAAGGATTGCTCAGCATGTGTGCGGATAGACGGTGGCATGTCACCCTGGTTTGATGTCAAAATTGGTGTCAAACAGGGTTGCATGCTATCTGCTAGGCTGTTTATCCTGTATCTCGATAGTTGTCTGCAGAGAATAAGGTCAACGAATGTGGGATTGCGCATGGGTGACCAAGTGGTGAACTGTCTGCTGTATGCAGACGATGCCGTGCTATTAGCAGATACACCATCTAAACTGCAAACACTGGTCACAGCGATGAAAGACGACTGTATGGAGAAAGGCTTACTACTGAATGCGAAGAAAACAAAGATAATGGTATTTGAAAGAGAAGAATCCAGAACTAATGTAAGGATTACGATTGATGATGAAGTGTTGGAACAAGTGGATGAGTTTGTATATCTTGGATGCGCTTTCAGCAGGGATGGAAGGTACACCGCAGATGTGGAAAGACGAGTGAGTGCTGGGAATAGTGTGAATGGAGCGTTGGGAAAACTTCTTGGCAGTAAAATCCTGAGCCAGAAGGCACAACTCGCTATACACAATGCAGTGTTGGTCCCAACGCTAACTTATGGAAGCGAGAGTTGGGTATGGCAGAAAGAGCATGAAAGTAGAATAAACGCGGTTGAAATGCGAGCGCTGCGCAAAATTTGTGGCGTAAGGCTCGTAGACCGTATTCGCAATGATGATGTTAGAAATAGAGTTGGTCTGAAAGAGAGCGTCGGTGTTAAAATAAGAAGAGGCATGCTCCGATGGTTCGGGCATGTAGAAAGAATGCAAGATGAAAGAATGACGAAGCAGATATACAATGCAAAAGTGGAAGGATGTAGGAGCCGGGGAAGGCCAAGACTTACCTACCATGACCAAATTGGTCATGTTCTATCAGAAGGTGATGTCAGGAGCCCTAGAAACCGGCGTGCGTGCATGAGAAGAGCAATGAATGTTAAAGAAGCGAGTGAGATATGTAAGGATCGAGTCACGTGGCGCTCGGTTCTCTCTGCCTACCCCGCAAGGGATTTGGCGTGAAGTTATAGATAGACTAAGCGAGAGGAGAGTATGATACCGACACCAGCACTGGCATGATCGTCCCGGTCTACCCCAGACCATAGGGCCATCACCCCATCGGGCAGAACATCGGTGTCGCTCCCCTTGCGCTTAGTTTCTGTCACACACAAAGCATCTAAGCGTCTCTCATTCATTACGTCCATCAGCTCGTTCATCTTATCACTCAATTCACCCCTTACACTCCACGTGCCTATGCAGCACTCAGCTCTCCTCGACCCGCCGTAATTAGCGCTGCGTGATGGGTTGCGCCCCCCACTGCCACATGCAGCTATATTCGCACCGACGGGGGCAGATCGGTGCGCGTGCCTCCAGGGGACGCCCTAACCCGCACATCGGTGCGTTTTCGGACCAGAAGTGCAATCTATTTGAATGGCAGGGGTCGCGAACGAGGTGCCCTGTTGCTAACAGATACGGGGCACCACACTAACGCGGCCGATGGCATTTCGCGGGGTCGTTTAGTGGGTATACCGTCGGGCAGCCGACGGGGAGTCCCACACTACCACCGGAGGCCACCTAGGCACCGGTGGTGTGCGTAACGCATTTTTCCCCGCATCACAAAAAAAAAAAAAGAGGTTGCGAACGAGCACGCTTCTGGCACATGACCCCCAACTATATTCCAATGTAGAATTAATCGATAATCCCAATTGACAAGTTCTGGAGTGACTGGCAGACTATGTATACGGATGCCTCCAAATCCAGGGAAAAAAGTTGTGTGGGAGCTGTCATCTGGATTCCAAAGTACAGCATCATTCTAAAATTTAAATGACCTTCAGTGTGTTCAGTTTTCATCGGAGAAACCATTGCAATTCTAGAGGCTCTGTTATACATAGAGTCGCATAACATACCTAAAACTATCATTCTCACAGACTCTAAAAGTTGATCTGGTTTTAGTTTTTGTTTTTAGTTTAGTTGCCTCTAATTAGTTCTGCAACAGATCAAAAGCCCGGTTATTTTCTCCATTAAGCAGGTGTTACATAGATGTCACATCAAGGGTTTACTGATATGTCTCATGTGGATTCCTGGACATAGTGGTATCCAAGGAAATAAAATGGCTGACCAATGTGCTAAGGATGCAGTATGTAATGGATGATCGACCCCTCAGTGCACAGCTTCCTCACACGACCTTGTATCCCTTGCCCGAAATAAGTAATCACAATCCCAGACTGTGAAGGGCAAGTTCTATAAACCTTGGCTATTTAAATGTCGCGATTCCAACAAGCGGGCTACGTTTGTCATCTGTCGTCTTCGACTAGGGCACATCTGCACTAATGTGTTCCTGACTGAAATCAGAGTGAGGGACAGTTCTCTGTGCGAGTATGGCCTGGATGAGGATACTCCAGATCATATTGTCTTTTCCTTCCCTAAAAACTCTTCCTGTCTTTATGATCTCATCCCCTCTCCCTATCCCCCGACCTATAAAATTCAAATTCCTTCTTACATATGTTAACTTCGCCTCCTTTGTATACTTTATATGCGTTTTTTAATACTAATAACGTTAAATTGGAATGCGTTTGTCTAATAACCCGAATCTGTGTTGTTAGTGTATGTCTATTGTTTCAGGTATGTCAGCAGAACATCATAGAGTCATCATCACTTGTTAAAGCATTCATTTTATCGTACACTCACTTCTTCGCAGAGTCACATACTAAAAATAACAACAAATTTGCTAAAGAACGAAAAAAAAAAACACTGACATTTGCGAGAACACCAGGATCGCCATAAAGGAGAATTTAATTGAATTTACTGGGACTTCTTCCCGCGCTTTTGACGTGTGACATTGTTGTTATAATAATATGTACTTGAAATTTTTACGATTCAGTCTAAAGTAGTTTCATGTGACAATCGTGAGTATTTTGTAACATAAGTGCTAGTGAATTTATATAGTAATGAAAGAAACTCAAATATAGTATGTATATGTACTTTTTGGAAGCCCATGAAAAACCCTTGTAAAATTGACTATCGTTTTACAGGTGGTACTTAAATTGCATGATGGAGCTGGATAAGAGTACTTGGTAAGGCCCAAGTATTTTTTCAGTACAGTTCCTGAAGCACGAACATCAGGAATTAATATTTTCAAATGGTTCTGTGGGAGTATTCACAGTATTCATATGGAGTTGTCTATGACAATGAATGGAATCTGAATAAAAACTTCTATTCCGTTTCGAATATGGCTTTCCAAGTCAATGTGAATATCCCCACTGAACTGAAGACTTGTCTGTTTGGGCTAGAACCCTTTGTACCTGGTATAAAAAGACCGAAAAAAATTAAGATTAATTGTCAAACGAACAGCTGTTAGTGATGACTGACGGCAATGTATGTCAACATGAATTTAATATGATTGTCAATTTGACGTCTTGTCGACTAAATTTCAATCTTTTCAGGTTTTCAAGCTATAATTATGAGTTCTTGTCGAATATTGCACAGTTGTAATAGACTTATTTTACCTGCTATATTTTCTAGAGGTTATGGATATAAAGTTGTGAAGCGACCCGATCCAAAAGCTCTTAAAATGCCGGCACCTGGTACAGCGCCTTCTATAATAGAAATTATAAAAGAAAAGATACATTTAAACGGCCCTCTTACTGTTGCCGAATACATGCATATAGTTACCACGAATCCTACAGAAGGTTATTATATGAAAAAAGACACAATAGGCGAATCCGGAGATTTTATAACCTCACCGGAAATCAGTCAGCTATTTGGGGAAATAGTCGGAATTTGGTTCTATGCTGAAACACAGAAAATGGGGCCCGGCAAGCCCCTTCAGATTGTTGAACTTGGGCCTGGAAAAGGGACACTCTTGCTTGATATATTAAGAGTAAGTACTTAAAAATAATACTTCAATATTGGAAAATACATTACATATTTAAAGAACATCATATGGAACAAGTAATAAAAAATGTTTTTTATAAATCAATTTGATTTGTATATATAAAGTCATTATAGAATTTTTTAATAGAGCTTATAGACTGGGCTATTATACAAGAACAATGATAACCCATTGGATAGAGAACTGAGCTATTGACCCCTTGCGTGCCGATCGGTTTGATTGAACCATGCACGTTATGGCAACAGGTATATAACGGCGTTTGACGGGTTAACCCTTCGAAACCCGGGTGGTCATATACGACCGCGAAATGTATGGGAAAACGTATATAACGGGTTCTGACTGGTCAAGAAATCAATTTTAAATTATATGGTTTAAGTCAGTATGGATTGTGTGTGATGTGGATGTGGAACACAAACTCTCTAATTCCACAGTAGTTGGTTTGAAGGATTATAAGGTAGTCATATAAATACTTGTGAGCCAATTTTTTCAAGTTAGGGAATACATTAATCATTCAGCAATAAATTAATGTATTCTCTAATTTGAAAAATTGGACATTTGAATTGGATTGGAAGGAAAGGATTGGAAAATTTAAACGGTTGTCAGCGTTTGGTGCTTTTAAATAGTATCCATGTATTTGTCATTAAAAACAAACCAATGTAATTATTTCATTTAAATAATAACTAAACTATATTATACTTCTTACTTACTATACTTAAGGGTCGACTTCATCATTTCAGCCTATAGCAGTTTATTCATGTAACTGACTTACTTGTTAGGTAGTACCTAAAATTATAATCGAATAAAAAGAACTTTCTTGATGAGAAGTTTGATAGAGGTTTCTCAAACTTTTTGTTGGTTATTATAAGATAAGTGGTGGAGAGGTTAGCAATCTTAATTTGACACTAAGGCTCGTGGGTTACATAGGACAAATATTTATTGTACATGAACATGTCGTCTGTTTGTCTCTGTCGGAATGTTATTATGAGTTTTCTAAACATGGTCTTTCTTTAAATGTTCAATGTCAATGTCACGCGAAATATAAGATAAAATGAAAGTTTCAAGTTATAAATAATAATCCTTTTTACAATATGTTTGGAGTCTACTGTAATTTCAAGAAATACTACATTATTAACTAATTATAATTTATTATTGTCAAGGAGAAACTTCTATATTGGCAAAAGACTAATTTTGTAGACTAAATTTAATTTATCCTTTCAAATATTTTTCTAAATAACGTTACTAAATTTCATTAAGTCTGGAATTATTGAACAAAAACAAATCTCAGTATGCCGCGTTCCTACATTAGTAATGTAGTATGCCGCGTTCCTACATTAGTAATGTAGTATGCCGCGTTCCTACATTAGTAATGTAAACAACTGTGAAAGTTTAAAATACATTAAATGAATGATTTTCTAAATAGGTGCTTAACCGTCTTGGCTATGAAAAGCAAGATGTGAGTCTACATTTAGTAGAGATCTCGGAAACTATGGAGAAAGTTCAAGCTAATAGGCTGTGCATCTCACACAGAGAAATGGACATTGATTCTCCCCATCACCACGAGGTAAAAGTATTGGTTTTACTTTTATATACATTATGCTGGATTAGAAAAGAATGAGGTTCTTTCAAAGGGGCATGAAGAGGTTTTCACAGGGTCAGCACTACATTAGGTGCCACATGGTGACCACCGCCATCAATAAGAATATATGTCTTCTCTGACCAGTTAAAAATATGTTGCAATTAAGAGAAGGATGATAATGCTTTTATTTCAGTCAGAGATATTATAATTCCAATTAATTAAAATAAGTTGGCTATCTTAACTTCAAATTTGTCATATAATGTGACTGTATATGTTTAACTAGAATTTTGCACACTTTGTTGTATTTTTTTTTAATGTTTTTTGTGGGGTAGCAGATGAGTTTAGTATCGTTTTAGTTGGTATACTTTTAATATGGTTACCTATCATAAAGGCGAAGAGGTTTTGTACGAATTTTAATATAACGAAAACGTTTAGTAATTTTTTTATTTGCTATATTTTCATTGGATCGAAAATTCAACTGACATGTTGCTGTAATACCGATTTTCGATTGTTATTTTTTTAGAATGCTATATGTTTTGAATTCTAACTGAATGTTTAACCGCAGATATGCGGCTCGATTTTTTATTTTCTAAAAAATGTTCCCCATATTATGAAAATACAACATTTCAAATAATTAATATCCATAATGTTGAAATAAACAAAGTAAGTAGTATGGTAGCAGGCGTTTAGCCTGATAAAAAAAATAGCAATGTCACTTTTTGTTACATTGCTCCAACAATAATATTGACAGTAGGTCTTGGATTAAAACAAAATAACAAAGATAAATAAGGTTCTTGCATTAGATACCTACACAACAACATATCGGATACTACCGGAAGATATATTACTCACACAAACGAATGTTAATATTATCTATATATCTATAACTTCACGCCAAATCTCTTGCGGGGTAGGCAGAGAGAACCGAGCACCACTTGACTCGATCCTTACATATCTCACTCGCTCCTTTAACATTCATTACTCTTCTCATGCACGCTCGCCGGTTTCTAGGGCTCCTGACATCACCTTATGATAGAACACGACCAATTTGGTCATGATAGGTATGTCTTGGCCTTCCTCAGCTCCTACATCCTTCCACTTTTGCATTGTTTATCTGCTTCGTCATTCTTTCATCCTGCATTCTTCTACATGTCCGAGCCAACGGAGCATGACTTATTTTAACACCGACGCTCTCTTTCAGACCAACTCTGTTTCTAGCATCATCATTGTGAACACGGTCTACAAGCCTTACGCCACAAATTTTGCGCAGCGCTCACATTTCGATCACGTTTATCCTACTTTCATGCTCTCTCTCCATATCTACCTCGCTATCATAAGTTAGCGACCAGCACTGCATTGTGTATAGCGAGCTGTGCCTTCTGGCTCAGGTTTTTACTGCCAAGAAGTTTTCCCAACGCTCCATTCACACTATTCCCAGCACTCACTCGTCTTTCCACATCTGCGGTGTACCTTCCATCCATTTTTTTTTTGTGACGCGGGGAAAAATGCGTTACGCACACCACCGGTGAAGCCTGGGTGGCCACCGGTGGTAGTGTGGGACTCCCCGTCGGCTGCCCGACGGTATACCCACTAAACAACCCCGCGAATTGCCATCGGCCGCGTTGGTGTGGTGCTCCGGATGGCAGCAACAGGGCACCACTGCGACTGGCCAGCCCCTCAAAAGGGGCCGGACTTCTCTCTAGGGGCCATCCCGGCGAATTGGGACAGCCCCTCCGGCGGCGGGACCACTATGGGGCCAGGTTCCCATCCTGACCCCTAGTCCCACATATTAGGGAGGCGGCAATAGGTGCGCATAGCGCCTACGCCGCACTCCCGTTCGCCGTCTCCGGAGCGGGACAGCCTCGGGATCGTCCTCCCTGTCCCGCTCCGAGGCCTCCTTCTGGGACATGACCGTCTCACAGAAGGAGGCCATCGCCTGCCAGGCACTGTCGCTCCCGAGCATGGAGCGGACCACGCTCGGGAGCGAGAGGTCCGCGCTTCGAAGGCTAAACTTGCCACGAACTCAAAATTCAGCGGGAGCGTGGCATGACATCATCACATAAATCAAATAATAGATAACAGCATCCCTGGGTTCTATCTACTGATCAAGGAACTAATAAAGGAGAAAATAATAAAGGAATCTGAAATAGAAAAGATGCTATGCGGATCACCGCCTGAAAAATAACGTGGTTAGAGATGAAAAAATAAAAAACTTATTGACATGAAATAAATTTAACCGAAATTAAATATCTTAAGGAGATTTAAAAAATGATTTAAATTTGTCAATAAATTTTAATTCATAAAGCAATAGGTTACGTTTCTTATTTTTTAATTGTTCTCCTGTATTAATTGTGCGTGTTCGAATTTATTTTTCAATAAAAATGTATAATTCGATACGATATTTTTACGAGGAAACTTAACAAACCTGACCTACCCTCCGCGGCAAAGTTGTTTGTGTGTCTTTGTTACGTTCGACCTAAACTTGAGTTCGCTCGCTCGCTCATGTTTTAGTCACAAGGAAACCTAATGAAACTATCCTACCCACCGTAGTACGGTACACCGTACACCGTCGTGGGTATTTTTTTCTTGTCACCCACCCTCCTCGTTTATCTACCTTTTTCGGTTTGTTAATGGTAGTAAATGAAATTCTGTGTAAATAATAATATGGAAAAAGTTACTATCATTAATACTTCAAGAAATTAAAATGATTGTTAATAAAAAATCTGTCAAAGTAAAATTACATGTTTTGATAATCGGACAACGGGTTTTTTGAAAACCAAACATGTAAATTAAGTTTCTATAAACACACAATATGTAAAGTTTAAAACTAGGTACATCATACCGTTTTCGAATAATTGAAATTCGAACAGAAAATTTCGTGAATACCTTTTAATATATTAAAATGATGAAATAAACTTTTGAAAAAAGTGATAAATTCGACTCTGAACTGAGTAGTATAGATTTTTTTTTATTTTATTCTTCAAGTTATGTTTTTTTTCCAGGGTGAAACTATAAGTGGCATCAAAGTGTATTGGTATAATGATCTGAAAAAGGTACCCAATAATTTCTCATGGTTCATTGCCCATGAATTTTTTGATGTATTACCGGTTCATAAATTTGAAGTAAGTAAGTAAAATAATCATGTGTTAAGTTGATATTTAGATATTAAGCTGCGGTTTTCTGTGGAGTACTTTCCCAGTCGGGCTGATTTAATGGCTCATGCCTCTCTTTGGGTAGCTTAATGGGTCATCAGCCGGGATCGACGTATTAACGTGCCCTCCGAGCTCGGCGGGACTCGGCACGTCTAAACCCATCCATAAACGGTCTGCTGTGAAAGCTGCTTAACTTGTGCTTAGGTTGTCGACGAGCTCGGTGTCGCAGTGGTGAAACGCGCTGTTACGCTACTTTGACACGAACGCTCGTGGGTTCGATTCCCACACAGTACAAACATTTGTGTGCGTGAACATGTCTGTTTGTATTGGTCTGGGTATTTTCTGTGTATAATAGGTATGTAAATATAATTTACAAAAAAAAAATGTATTTACGTATGTTTATCAGTTGTCTAGTACCTATAACACAAGCTTCGCTTACTTTGGGGCTAGATGGCGCTGTGTAATTATGTGTGTAGTAATTATTATTATATATGAGATGTGTAAGAACTGTGTATTAGGTTAGGAAACGGCGAGCGTCCATGAAAACAGCTATGCATGTTACAGAAGCTAGTGAGGTGTGTAAGAACAGTGTCCTCTGATGCTCGATATTTTCTACCTACTCTGCAAGGGACCTGCCGTGAAGATATGTAGTCACGCACCTGTTTTAATATAATGTCACCACCGCGCCTAGCCTGACGAACGAACACGTACTGCGCATAGAATACTAATAAACAGCTAAATACTCGTATAAGTAGTCTAATATTATATTTTTGTTTATTTATCATCTATACAGATAAATAAAATTGGAGTGTCTGTTTGTAATGTTAAAATAACCGCTTTTTACTAAATGCATATGGAATGTATACATGGTATTTATACCAAAATGAATATTTTTACAATTTTTGTCTGTCGGTCGGTCTGTCTGTTTGTTCCGGCTAATCTATGAAACGGCTGGACCGATTTTGACGGGACTTTCACTGTCAGATAGCTGATATAATAAGGAGTAACTTAGGCTACTTTTATTTTAAAAAAATTATTTATTTTTAACAATATAAATAAATAATATTCCATGCGGACGAAGTCGCGGGCACAGCTAGTTTACAATAAAAATGTACCTACATTGAAAATTCATTTTAGTTTTACAGTGGGCATTTTCTGTTTAGCCTGGTTTTAGTTTTAACTAATTTAACTTTAATAATTTTCAACTATTTTAGGGTAGGTACGTATTTTTATTTAGAGTTTTAGACGATGGGTATGCACATGACTTCATCTTGCTTGATAAACTTTTTAGAATTATGTTATTACGTTATTAAAGATGTATTGACAAAAATTTAAAAGCGTATGCGTTGAAATTGTAGGTTGTGTGCTGGATTTCATGGAATAATTGCGGCAGGTGTGGTGCTACTCTTGAATTGCAAATACTAATTAGGTTACTAATAAAATAATTTCATAATTTTCACAGAAAACCGAGAATGGATGGAAAGAAGTCCTAATAGATTTAGATTCAGTAGGAAAGTTACGCTACAGGATATCAGCTGAAGAGACTGCATCTGTAAAGGCTTTGGTGAGGCCTCCGCTAAGTACTGGCGACAGGACCGATTTGGAAGTCAGCGCCAGGGGTCTCGGGATGGCCCGCCAGCTCGCACAGAGGGTTGACGAATTTGGTGGAATTGCGTTAATAGCTGATTATGGACATGAAGGCGAGAAAGGAGATACGTTTAGGGTAAGACTTCTTTAAGCAAGCTGGGTAGCAATTTGGCACACGACTCGTCTGATGTGAATAGACTAATACAGTCTATAGGCGCTTGCAACACAAGGACTAGGCATCGTACGCAAATAACTAACCCTGCCGCTTACGTAGCCCATCGTCACAAGAGTCACTAATTCACAGGACAATCCTCCATATAATTGTTATTTAGCTATGATTTTTGCGAAGGTACAAAATACTTCTTTCAGTTGGGATGCTGGTGACTAAATATAGCTACCTCTCTTGCGGAGGAAAGACAGTCATCGGGGACAGGCACAGGCGGTGACTATGGCATAGGGTTATTCAAGAATGGCGTGAAGAGGTTTTTAGAGGGTCAGTAACGCATGAGTGACACCCCTGGTGTTGTAAATGTCCATAGGCTACAGTGACTGTTTACCATCAGGCAGGGCGTATACTTGTTTGTCACTTTAGTGGTATAAAAAAGGTGGTAGCGCGGGAGTCGCAACGTAGGAAGCCATTCTTGACTTCATCTGACATTCGGGGAAGTCGCCTCCGCCGATGACTAACCAAGCAGTGCTGCGAGGCGTGTGACCATCTGGATCACAGACTGTCTGTGACTGATGCATACCCCGCGCGTCGTTCCTTCATCCAATCCCTAGTGTTTATACCTATCTGCTAACGCCTGATCTCACGGCACAATGCAACGCGTAAGCGCAGACGGCATCTCAACGCCAAGTCAGTATTCCTTGGTTCTCCCACCTAAACCCTAGCAAACTCTTAAACAACAAACCTAGTAATTTAACGATCAGAGATGTATTGTTTATGCACGCAATCCGAAATAATGCCTATTCAATCTTTATTTGAAACAAAACTTGTGTAAACAGTAGTCAGTAGCCAAATGTTATATTAATAGTGGAGCGGTGGTGGCCCCGCGGTATAACCGCACGCCTAACAAGCGTGAGGTTCCGCGTTCGAACCCCGGCAGGTGCCTACTCAGTTTTTACGAGTAGGTACAATTTCGGCTACCACTTGCTCCCGGTGAGGGAAAACATCGTGACGAAACCTGCACATGCAGATCTTCTGGATGTGTAATCATGATTCAGTGTCTTGTCTGGTTCCCCTTTAAGGGTTACGACGGTCAGATGGCAGTCGCTCCAATGTAATAACTGGACACGCCACATCTTGGATTATGATCATAGCGAACCCCGGGCTCCGTAATGGATGCAACCGGGACATACCATTTGATGAGTGGGTGTTAAATTAGTAGTGCCTAAACCTTAGTAGACAGATTCGGGGCAATCGTTTGCTAAGATAACATTTCATCTATAGATATAACTGAAGTAAGATACGGCAATATACGACGCCAAAGTAAAAGGATGTAGAAGCAGAGAAAGGCCAAGACTTACCCACCATGACCAAACTGATCGTCTTTTATCAGAAGGTGATGTCAGGAGCCTTAGAAACTTAGGTGTGTAAAGACAGAGTCATGTGGCGCTCGATCCTCTCTGCCCATACCGCAAATTTGACGTTGAAGTTATAAATAGATACGACAAATTACTAGGTCGGAACACATAAAAGTGGACCTGAATGTACACACAGCCATGTTAGGCAGGTAAGTCATGTTAGGCACTTGCAGCATTTTTACCCTTATTCTGTGCATCATAAGAACGGTACGAAGGTCAAACACTCGAGCCTGAGGTATCGCTGTGTGTACATGGCCGTTAAATTACTGATTTTATGTATGTTCTGACAGGCGTTCCATAAGCACAAAGTAGTGGATCCGTTGGAAAACCCCGGCGTTTGTGATCTGACAGCTGATGTGGACTTCTCCCAGCTGAGAGTTGCAGCGTCCATGACACCCACGTCAGAGAACTACGCCATCGTGCTGGGGCCAGTTAAACAGATGGAGTTCTTGGAGCGGGTGCAGGCAAAAGTGAGGTTGCAGGTAAATTTTAAAAATCTAGGCAATTAATTTCGCACAGCGGTTAAAATATAGTGGCTACTGAATGGCTGTAGCAAGTATTGCGGTGCTACCCACAAGGAGAGTGAAGAATTAGTTCCAACGTAGTTCTAAAGTAGTATACCATACCTAAGCAAAACGACACCAACGCTCATAGGTTCGATTCCCACACAGGACAAACATTTGTGTGCACGAACATGTCTGTTTGTCTTGGTCTGGATGGTTTCAATAAAGGTAGAGCGCATCAATGCAGCCCGCCTGGGGAAGTACCTCCACCTCTCTCAGAGAAAATCGCATCCAAATAACAACTCCCCGTCGGTTTGTTGTGTTCCTGCGTGTGAGTGAGGTCACCAGTAAGTTCCTGAGTTGCTGTGCTAGCAGCAGAGATACTTAAGTAAAAAACTAGCGTTCATAGGCTACGGTAATTACTTTACATCAGGTGGACCGTATGCTTATATGCCTCCCGACGTTGTATAAAAAAAAAGGTTCAATTCGCATAATTATAAACGTTTTCAACTGAGCATGATTTATCGAATGTAATGTACAAATAGTCTTTCTAATATGGAGGTCAGTCTTTTTAATATGGAGGTGCTTCCTCAGTCGGGTGTCGTATTAAATATACCTGCGTCCTCTCTCACAACAAGAGTCTCGTTTGGTAATCAGCAGGCTACCCCACGTGCTGGCCAGTTTGGCCTGGGCTCTTATTGTTAATGATCTTCTTACATCCCAAAATTGCTTTGTTTAATTTGTTAATTTTAATATTTTCCAGGTATTATTAGACAACGCCAAAACAGAGGAAGACAGAAACACTATAATGGCAGCTTATGAAATGCTCGTAGATCCAAAGAAAATGGGCGAACGGTTTAAATTCATGGCGTTTTATCCATCCTCCATGTCGGACATTTTACAAACATACCCCCCACTCGGTTTCTCCACTCCTGATTCGTAGATACAAATAATTATTGTAATGTAGAATAAAATTATTTATGTTGTAATACAGATTTTTATTTTGGTATAATTTAGACAAAATGTCTAGTTTCGTAAGGTACTACACCCCAGTACAACGCGTAATGTAGGAGTAAAGAACCGGTTTCTTGACCGCCTGGTCTCGGTTCGAATCCTCGCATGGACCACTAACTTAATTTGTAATTGTCACTTGCTCAACGATTAAGGAAAACATCGCAAGGAAACCACGTCTAAGAAATTATATTTCGAAAGACGTGGTCTCACCTAAGGAAAGTTTGCTTTTCCCTCTGGGTTGTGGAGGTTTGAAGGTACTCGCTCTTCGGCAAATACCTTAGGCTTGGGTAGAATTAAGAAACAGGATAACATTAAGAAGAAGAAAGCTATTTGTCGACTGAGGTGGGCCGTATGCTTCTATGCCTTCCGACGTAGTATAAAAAATAAAATAAAAAAGTGCCCGCATGTCATTGATATGAAGAGGAAAGAGGGTTGGCGATAGGACGGAGCCCTGTGGGACACCGGCATTTACTGACATGAACCGCGAAGCGCATCCATCTGCAAGGACATGGATTCTACGCTCATGCAGATAATGAGCGTAGAATCCATGTCCTTGCATATCCAGCAATCCACTTACAAAGCTGGAAGGGCAGACGGTATGCCAGAAGTTTGTAGAGAAGTTCTTTATACCAAAGCCGATCAAATGCCTTGGCGATATCTAGGCTGACTGTCATAGATTCGTCATGTTTATCAATTGCCTCCACCGGTAATTTGACGGGTCCGAGTGGCCTCACTTTTTGGAGATCGGCTGCACATTGGCCTCCCTCCAGGCCTCCGGAACACATCATTGGTCCGGGAGTTAGCCGCAAAGAGGCTGGCCATAAGATGGGCTTTCTCCTGCGGCTGATGTGCCAGTCAGCCATCAGGGTATCTTAGCGGAGGCAGCAAGGGCTGGCAGAAGTTGGCCTACATAGCTTTGGCTAGTCGTATATGTCAAGTATATCAATCGCGGTCTTATCAATTTTTAAGTACGTGGGCGAGTGAGCTTCTTTCGGCGTTATTTTTTTTTAGAATGCCCAATTTTCTGGAAAGGCTCTATAGATGAGTACAAACGGCGTACGATCGTACAACTGTCTGTCTGTCAACAATCGCGAGAAAATGTAACGAATGTAAAGTATCAAAGGTACATGCAATTTGATCTAACCTGCTTTGTTAAAATTGCTTGTAAATTTAACTTCCGCAAAATACCACCTGTATCTATTAACTAAGTATTAAATGGTCGTCACTAGATGATGACATTGTTGTGTCTCTGTTGTGCTGAAGAGGTTTGAAAAAATATCGTGCCGAACACCTTTCTTAAAAAATAACAATATGCATAGTTACATGGAAACAGAAAGTACTTCTTTCGCGTTGTATAACCCTTTCGTGATTCTTTCTTCTTGCATTTTGTCTACAGGTCCCAACAAACTCTGTTTCTAACATCAAAATTGCGAACCGGATCTATTTTGCCACAAATTTTGCACAACGCTCACATTTCAATCGCCTTTCTGCCTACTTTAATCCTTTCTCTGCTATGCCCATCTCTCACTTCAACAAGTTAACGTTGGGACTGGCATTGCGTTGTCTATAGCAAGCTGTGTCTTCTGGTTTAAGCTTTTACTGCTAATAAGTTTTCCCATCGCTCCATTCACACTATTCCCAGCACTCACTCGTCTTTCCATTAGCGGTTTACCTTCCATCCCTGCCGAAAGCGTATCCAATATGTACAATCTCATCCACTTGTTCCAACACTTCATCATTAACCGTAATCCTTACATTGGTTCTGGTTTCTTCTTTTTCAAATATCATTTCCAACCAGCACGCAGCTCAATAACGATAGAATACCTGTATAACTGCTATATTATCCTTAAGCCGTTCAACGTAAAAAGTAGGGTTATCTTTGTTTTTTCACATTCAGGTTGATATGGGTGGATCAACTATTCTTTGCAAAAAACATGCCCCTCCATCAATTAAAAATATTTAACTATGTAAAAACAATAGTTCCACTACCACACACACAAAATGACGGAATGTCATTGCATCATCCTCAGGCATTAATTGCCACAATTGAGACTGTTAGAGCCATCTATGTTTTTATCTATAGCTTTTAAGAACAGTAACTTAGCGGACATCTGTTTGGATATTAGTTTTGGGACACAATTTGTTTATTTTTTTCTAAATAGCAAAATCATACTTAAAAATCTGGGAAGCATTTAAGGGCGTTTAGAAACCGTTGTAGAAAATAACATGAGTAGAAATGAATACACTTTTATATAAAATTTTAAAATTATTGCATCAGGGAACTATTGAAGTAGACGTGGGGACAGGAATTTGTATGGGGAGTGAATCTTCTCACCTAAGTTACCATAAAAGCAATAAAAATAATTAAAATTATATAGTTGAAGTATTCTAAGTATTACTGTTTGGATATAAAATTGCAGCGAACTATTGTTTTTACATAGTTAAATATTTTTAATTGATGGAGGCACATGATTTTTGCAAAGAATAGTTGATCCACCCATATATGCTATGGATATGGATTGACACCTATAGCTATCAGCTAGACATCTTCAGACTCTAGAGTCTAGACTCTAGAGACTCTAGACTCTGAAGATGTCTAGCTGATAGCTAAAACTCTTTGTAGCCGAGCGAAACACAGCTAGGGCAGCTACAGACGGCTTTTATATATAATCTTACAAGTGTACTTTTTTTCGGGAGCCATACCAGCATGCGGCCCGCCCGTAAAGCGGTTACCGTAGCCTATAAACGCTTGTAATACATTGAGTATCACTCACGCGATGCCACATCTGCTGCTAACACGGCAACTCCTTAGAAACTTACTGGTGACCTCACTCACACGCAGGAACACAACAATGCTCCAGAGAGTTGTTATTTGGCTGTGGTTTTCTGTAAAGTGGAGGTACTTCCCTAGACAGGCTGCTTTGATGCACTCACCAACCTCTTTTAAAAACACCCAGACTAAGACAAACGGACATGTTAATGCACACAAATGTTTGTCCTGTGTGGGAATCGAACTCACGAGCGTTGGTGTCAATGTCGCGTTATTAGCCGTTGCGGCACCGAGCTTGTAAAATACTTTTGAGTTTCAGTAGTTCAATTATTAAATTTAATTGAACTTAATGAAACTGAAAATTTAAATAGTACAATCAATTGAACTGTTAATTGATTACTGAGAACAGTGACACACCTGGTGTTGCAAATGTCCATAGGCTACGGTGACTGTTTACCATCAGGCAGGCCGTATGCTTGTTTGGCACCTTGGTGGTACATAAAAAAACAGGGCTGTTGCATTTTCTCTTTTAGGTGGTGGACTTGTTAGACGACCTCAAAACCGGAGGGTTAATGTAGAGTACTTCCAGCATTTCGATTCGTCGATATGAAATGTCTCTAAAAAAGTAACTACGGGAATTAGGTTTTGGTGTTGACAATTAATATAAACACATCCTGAATTGATTTTATTCAATGTTTGCCTTGTCTTGAAATATATACCTGCCCCCATCCTCTGCTACCTAAGTACAAAATTGTAAATAGGAACTAAGATTATTTTAATTGGCTTACATTATTCGATTATGCGAGCATTTGGTTTGGATGGTTAACAAGAGATTATTAATAACTAATCAAATGAGTGATAGGTGAGACATGAAACACACAGAAATAAAGTTCAATCTCACAACTTAATTTTTTTTGTAAAACACAGCCTTAGCAAATGCTGTCCTCTAGAAGCCCAAAGGACATCGTATGAACTATAGCACAAGAAGCATTACTAAAACTCCTTGATAGTTTACTGGTGACTTCTTTTACTCGCAGGAGACAAAAACATTCCATGTAATTGGGGAACCTCCAACTCAAAGAAGACCGCAGCCAAATAATAATTGTGGCGTTCCTGTGAGTAAATGCGGTCACCAAGGAGTTGAGGAGTTACTGTCAGCGTGGGTGGTAACGCGCAACCGACACTTCTTGTGTTGCTTCACATTGGCGGGCCGTATTGCTTGTTTTCCGACGTAGTATATGAAAAAAGTCGGGTTGCACTAATTAAATGTCGCTTAATTCTTTCTCTTTCACCACAGTCTCGTTGGTGGCTGCACAGTAGTGAGTCCACTCATAAAAAATAAAATTAATAAGTAATTCCATTTTGTTATTTATATTACAATGCCCATCAAACGACCCATCAATAATATTATAATGAGTAAACAGGTTTATTTATGACTTTGGTCCAGCCTGCCTTTACGTTACGTATCAAAACTTTATATGTCGATGTTATAATTTCTCGCGTATATTATCTGTCTGTGAGACGAGAGAGTGGGTGTCCAGGTGGTGGTAGAACGCGGAGAGGTATTCCTCCTGATGGTGCTTGTAGTGCTGGACATGTGGTGACCGCTCCCAGCACTTCCACGTGCACTGGAAGTCAAAGAGTATGTAAAGCTTATGTTCTACAAAGTCCAGGATTTTAACCTTATTTAAGGCTAGCCTATTTTTAAACAAAGGATTAAAAAAAAAAGGATTTAAAAAAAAAGGAATACTTAAATAGAATAAAATAAAGTCTGCCTGTCTCTTTGCCACATTGGTGTGCTTGAAAAGGTTCATGTGCATCTTTGTGCTGAGTATTGTATAGTTACAGTGTCACAATGTACCTATACATGTATTGCAATGAATAAATAAATAAACACCTGCCAATTGACAATGTAATTGTATAGCATTTTGTTTTTTTAATTTTAAAACTGGAACAGGGCCTAGGCTAGGCATATCAAGAGTCTTAGAATCTGGCGAGCGTGCACGAGAAAAGCTATGAATGTTAATGAAGCGAGTGAGTGTGTCACGGTTTACACGGTTCTCTCTGCCTACACCGCAAGGGATCTGGCGTGAGCTTATAGATAGATGTAACACGGACTAGGCTTCAACATGAGCTGCAATTTACTACAATTAATTATTTTTTTAATTATGTACATTCTTATGCAATCTGAAACTTTATGAAAGATTTGTAGTACCATACACAGTAAAATATTTATGTAACAGCACAGTCTCCTGCAAAACACTCATAACATACTCTGTTATTATTAGGTTTATTTCTTGTCACAGTATCAGAGGATCTCGCAAATAATCTGAGGTTGTTCTTAACAAATAACTCATAATAACAAATAATTTCCAATATATATATAGTGTAAGAATTCTGTATTTATTAAAATATGGTCTACGATTGTCGATTGATTAAAGCATAAATATGGCTCGAATGCTGAGTTTTCGTACTTTAAAAATGATTTCTTTATCAGTTGAGTTACCTCAGAAAACGACTCCATATCTTGGAACAGATTCAACTATGTCAATAGTACGCAGTAAGTAGCGCATCTGTATTTAACGTTATGAATGTACAATGTGGAATAACAAAGCATGTCAGACATTTTTGTGAGTTCTACATGGGTCTTCCAATAAATTTTTTCTATCTACCTATAGGTACCTAAAAATTTAGTACAATCAACTTAATTTATACAATTTAATAATATTTCATACGATAATTTGATGTCAGATTTTTTATTTATTCTTTTAGGTACATGTTTCGTACAGGTATTTGAAAGAGTATTATTACGAGTATTTCCCTCGTATTAAGATCGATGTGGTATACTTTTCTTTGTGGCCCGCTGTACTGTAATTATTTGTAATTTAGCATCTAAGTAGGTCATTATTTTAGAATCGAAGCCAACCTTATCTGCAGTGCAGTGACGACGAAAGGTTGTCTTCGTTATCTATTATAAACAATCGAGGATCTGGGACAAAAGGAGACTGAGTTGTTTAATGAGAAATGGGTATTCTTAGAAGTCTTTAGCCAATTCTTTGGACGGTATTTATGTTCCACCGAGGGAGTCGTCCCGTCGTTCTGTAAGAATGCGAGTGATACTCTTTAGCAAGCGTTCATAGGATACAATGACCTCTTCGAGTAATCAGGCTTATGTGCTATGTTTAGTCTCATTTAAAGTATTTAGGGTTGGTAACGCAAGAGTAACAAATGTTATGGCCATTTGTTACTTGGCAACGGTGAATGCTTACCATCAGGCAGACAGACCGTAATTTTGGTTACCACTATAGTGATATAAAAAACGTGTCGTACACACCTGGACGCCTATGCTGACCCAGTCATCGTGTACGCTTCGGTTGCTCCTCTCAGCACCTACAGGGTCTGTCTTCGAGAGTAGGAACAGGGCTGGTGCCCGACAGGGAGTCCTGTGGAACATCTGCGACGACGCGAGGTAGTGCCGTGTGGCAGAGTTGTGGAACTTCTTCATGTGGAATCTGTGTGGGTGTTATAATAATGATTGGTAATACACAATAAGGCGAAACAAACCATAGACAACGATAGTAATCAAATATACCCTAACTTTTGTCTGTGGTTACTTTCGACATATCTATATCTAGGTTTCTTTATATATGCATGAAGAACTTCATATAACTAGTCTGGCATAAATACTGTTACCAAAGATAATATAATACAGTACTGTTACATGGAAACTTCTATTTTTCAACTCTTAAATTATTTTGTTTTTGGAACGCGTTTATTATATTAAACTTCTTTCGATTTCCCGCCATTTTAAATATTTTTTGGTGTTTATTATCAAATTACAATATAGAATGGGGTGTTAAAGAAAATAGGATTGCAGTGATTGCCTTGCACAAAGTGGGTATGGAACCGTCGGTTATATTCAAGACACTTCAAAAGCGTATGTTCGTATATCCTACTATCGACAGATATACCAACACTTCCTCTGTTGAAGACATAAAAAAAGAAAAGAAGTCATAAAAGATTTTTTACTGATAACAAATTTTCACGATTGAACAGCACACAGTTCTAAAGAAGCCGCCAAAGTGATCGGAAAGGTTCAACGTGGTCGACATCCTACGTCTGTAATGGTTTGGTGAGGGGTGTCTTATCAAGGAGTCACAAAGCTTCATTTTTGTGAAAAACGAGTGAAGATTCAGCCAAAGTGTATCAAGAGATTTTTTAATTCAACTTCGGAAGGCATACATGCATACGGTCCACCTGATGTGCAGAAACGCTTGTAATATATTAAGTATCACTCGCCCGATGCCTCCTCTGCTGCTTACACAGCAACTCCTTAGGAGGTTAATGGTGACCTCACTCCCACGCAGGAACACAACAACCCTCTAGGGAGGGAGTTGTTATTTGGCTGCGGTTTTCTGTGAAGTGGAGATACTTCCCCAGATAGGGTGCTTTGATGCGCCCTGCCTCTCTTAAAACATACAGACCAAGACAAACAGACATGTACATGCACACAAATGTTTGTCTTGTGTGAGAATCGAACCCACGAGCGTTGGTGTCAAAGTCGCGCCATTCACGACCGAGCCACTGAGCTCGTCAAAAAAAAGAATGACTGATGAAGACTGTCTTGTTGTGCAACATCTCAGCAATATAGTGTATAAAAATGTACCATGGGCTTTCCATTAGGACCATTCCATTAGCACTTGGTCACAAGGCACGAACTATCCAAGCCTGGCTTGAAAATAATGTTCCGGACTTTATACGAGCTGAAGACTGGCCCTCGTCTACCCCTGATCTAAACCCCTTAGAATACAAAAATTTTGGTCAGTTTTAGAGGATATATCCTGCTCGAAACGATATGCCGACATTGTGTCTCTTAAGAAATTTCTGGAGCAAGCAGGGGGAAATTTCCATAGATTCGTTGCCAATAAAGTCAAAGGTGGCCATTTCGAATACAATATTTTTTTAATTTTTTTGTTGAGACTTCCATAAATATGTACATATAAGTTTTATTACGATACTTCATAAAAATAAATGCATATTCATTTGTAACAGAACTTATGGCCGGATTAGGTACATACATTATATTTTTACATTTTAAGAGAAGTAAGTCGCATCAATGGCTGTCTGGTGAAGTACCTCCACCTCACAGAAAAGCGCGGTTAAATAACAACTACCTGGGCGAATGCGGTGTTCCTGCGAGTGAGTTATAAGCTACATCAGGTGGATCGTATGATTATTTGCCTCTCAAGGTTGTGCATTAAAAATATACTATCCAGTGTCATTTAAGAAGTCAATGATTTTTCTTTAATACAACGTCGGGAGACATGCAAGCGTACGGCTCACCTGATGTAAAGTGGTTTGTGATAGCTTATGAACGGTTGAAGTGTGTCTCGCGTGCTGCTAACACAACAAACCCTTAGGAACTTACTACCTGACTCTCGAGCTGCTTTGGTGCACCCTACCTTTCTAAGAAACACCCAGCAATTACAAACAGACATGTACATGCACACAAATGTTTGTCCTGTGTGAACAACCCAAGATCCTGGTGTTAAAGTAGCACTGTCAACCACTCCACCACAGGATCTGCCAATAACACAAGAGAATGCAGGTATACTCACACAGTGTAGGCTCGGAGAGTATTCTGCAATAGTTTATTCTTGGGGAATACGGCGGACGGAAACCCTTCAGGAATCTCTGTTATGTCGGCTGCGGAGTCCCAGATTTGAGCCGTGACGCGATCCAACGCAGGCTGATATCTGGAAGAGAAGCAACTAACGTAAAAAAAACCAGTTGAAATTGCGCAAGCTTGCATTGCCAGAGGAACACCTGGCTTGTCAATTATATAACAATTCAATTGTTTTTTTTTATTTATCGGCCATTTTGACCATGTTCCTGAACATTCTTATCCTACTTTTTTATGCTGAATCCGAATCTGAAGTCAAAATTCGAATATTCGAAAAAAAGCGACAGACAAACGCACAGACAAACATATAGAATTCATATAGGAACGGTGTTCCTGATAACGTAAGAGAATTGAATAAGACGTTCTAAGAAGCCGCGTGTCTAAGTACCCGCGAGGGCCCAATGACAAAAAATTGTATTTTGAGCGTCTGATGGGTCGTAAAATGTCGAAACGAAGTCAGCAAAACGACACATATTAGCCAAAGGGGAATAGTCGAGCAAAACGTCAAATGTATGTTTTTTTTTTCTATAATAAGAAGGCAAACAAGCATACGGTTCATTAAATGTAAAGTGGTTAAAGTAGCTTATGAACGCCTGCAACAAAAGGAATGTACTGGCCCTTTGCCACGCCAGCTTAACGTAGTGACTTGGCAGGAGCTTACTGGTGACCTCACTCATTCGTAGGAACACAATAATCCTCCAGCGAGTTATTAATTGTTATGTGGTCTTGCTAAGGTCTTCTAAGAGATGGAGATATTCTTCGATTATCTATAGAATGAACATCTTTTAGCCTTTATTTTACCACCTATATGTCGTTTTGCTGTCAGGAGCCCTAGAAACCGGCGAGCGTGCATGAAAAGAGCAATGAATGTTAAAGAAGCGAGTGAGGTATGTAAGGATCGAGTCGCGTGGCGATCGGTTCTCTCTGCCTACCCCGTAAGGGATTTTGCGTGAAGTTATAGATAGATATGCTGTATATTCCCTTGGGGAAACCTCAGCGGGGAGGTCATTCCACAACCTTAGAGTTCTAGGAAGTAAACTAAAACTAGTCTGGAAGCGCAGAGTATGCGACTATTATGATCCCAGCGTGTGAGCAAGAATCTATGTCGACAGGATTTAAATATATAATATCAACACCACTAGTGGTAATGCGGTCGAAATGCGAACGTTGCGCAAAATTTGTGGCGTAGCGACCGTAGACTACTTTCGCAGTGATTGATGTAATAAAGATCAAAAGGAAGTACCGGTGTTAAGATAAGAAGTTGCAGAAGGAAATAATGACGAAACAGATATACAAAGCGAGAGTGGAAGGATTTGGAAGCAGACCTAGACTGCGGCGAGCGTGCATGAAAAGAGCTGTGGATCTTAAAGAAGCGAGTATTTTTTTTATACAGCCTCGGGAGGCATACAAGCATCAACCCACTTGATGTAAAGCGGTTACGCACGATGCCGCTTCTGCAGCTAACACAATAACTCCTTAGGAGCTTACTGGTGAACTCACTCACATGCAGGAACACAACAAGCGGAGTTGATATTTGGCTGCAGTTTCTGGGACGTGGAGGGACTTCCCGCGACGCGCTGCTTTGTGCATCTTACCTCTCTTAAATTTTATATTAAAATTAATGACTAAAGCGTAAGAAAAGAATCATTAGCGCTCGAATCTCTGCAAGAGTCTTCGCGTGAAGATATAAGTAGATATAACGCTGATGGTGGTTTTTAGATATACTTATAAAATCGAAAAACCTTACGTCTGTTTGTCCCTCATCGCGAACACCAGTCCCTCGCCCCACACGTAGGCTCCGACCGAAAACCCATGGAGCACCATGTGGCTGTGACTATTCGCTGCCATGAACTTCATGAGCTCTCTGCCAATTACCTGCAAAATGAGCACAGCACTACGCTATATGTCTGTTTGGTTTTCCTCTGAAAAATAAAATTGCGCAATATATAATCTGTTTTTAATAGACTTCAAACATAAATTTCGTCTGTGTCAGTGTATTGCTACTTCGATTCTCACATACGCCAAACTTTGTGTGCATGAACTAGTCCGTTTGTGTTGGTCTGAGTGCTTTTAACAGAGGTAGGGCGCAGCTCGTCTGAGGAAGTACCTCCACCTCACAGAAAACCGCAGTCAAATAACAACACCCTGGGAGACTGTATTTCTGCGAGTGAGTGAGGTTACCATTAAGCTCCTAAGAAGATACAGGGTTAACAGTGGGAGATACAACTACGTTGCTTCCTGTATTAAAAGCGATCATAGATTAAGGTAACCACTTTACATCAGGTGGGTCGTCATCTAATTAATAGAAGATGGTGGCATAGAGATTGTTCTGGAAATTGCAATAGACCAAGAAGGACTAGAACTAGAAGGCCTTCTCCTGAGGTGACTAATGTCAGCGCTAAAGAAGAGTTTACAACGTCGGAAGGCATTCAATCATAAGGCCTACATAATGTTAATATGAATACTTGGTAACTTCACTCATTCGCAGGAAAGAAGAACCCTCTAAGCTCTAAGCGGTTTTCTATGAGGCTTCCACAATCGGGCTGCATTGAGGCGCCTTACCTCTTTCACATATTCATGTCGTTAATTTAATTAATTTCGGTTAATTAGATCTAAAGTATTAAAATATCCAAAAGTCTATTTATTCAAAATGACCAGTTTAAATCATCCATAACATTACCATTGTATCAAGATGTATTAAAAAATGGAACATATAATAATTATAAAATAAATGTAAATAAATTATCATAGTATTACATTAATACGAGTATTTTAGATCGAATGAATAAATAGACATGTTGATATAGAATATATTGATACTTCAGACTTTATGCACTGAAAGGTTGAATTCATTACACAAATCAACTTTTTTTTTCCAATAAAGCAATTTTTATAACATTTAAAAGAAACAGCTGTGGAAGCGCCTCCGAAATTTAGAAGGCCGTAGCCAATGACCAAATTCTTGCCTTTCTGAGAGTGAATATTCTATGTTCTGAGTGAGTTTTCTGATGACTGATTTGATTTCTACACAAGACAAACATAGTATATCTATGAACATGTTTGTTTGTCTTGGTATGGGTGGTTTTATGATAGGTGGGACACATCAAAGCAGCCTGTCTGGGGAAGTACCACCACCTCACAGAAACTCGTAGTCAATTAACAACTCTCTAGAGGTCAGTTGTGTTCCTGTGCGTGAGTTGGATTACTTCCAAGGAGTTACCGTATTTACAGCAGGGGTAGCAACGCCCGAGATAAAAAAAAATTGTAAGGAGAATATTGTAACCTGTGATCCCTTGGCAGCGGCCGGCCACATGAGCTGCCAAGGAGTGCAGGACACGGATACCACGTCGTATCCTCGCTCCAGGTGTAACTTAGCGTACTTCGTCACGTGGTTCTGGCGTGCCAGCATCCAGTTCATGATTATGCAGAGAGGCCTTTTTATATCTTTGTTTAACCTTGAAATAAAAAGCGGACTTCATTTTAACAACTTAAGCCATCGACAGTAATGCTTAGAATACACAAACCAATAAACTAATTGACGGCGAATAAAAGCACATTAGTAAAGAACTAATTAAAATTTCGTATTTTGGCGCTTAAATACGAGTATGTCACTGACTCGAGCCTATTAGTCAATGAGACACGATGTTGATCCGTGAACTTGCCTGGTGACCTCACTCACACACAGGAACACAACAACCCTCTAGGGATTGTTATTTGGCTGCGGTTGTCTGTGAGGTGGAGGTACTTCCCCAGACGGGCTGCTTTGATACGCTACCTACCTCTCTTAAAACATCCGCACCAAGATAAACAGACATGTTCATGAACACAAATGTTTTTTCTGTGCGAGAATTCAACCCACGAGCGTTGGTGTCAAAATCGCGTCATTCACGACTGCGCCACCGAGCTAGTCAAATTCATTGCAGTTATCAACAAAAACAATATTAATATCAAGATATTTGTCTCAGTACGATTACAATACTTTAGTTTTGTACTATGGTAAAGCTAAGTAACAATTTTGTGGAGATTTTAAACATTGCACACAAAATTCTGAATCAAAATAACTGATCCCTTCGTTGAAAGTAATCTAAACACAACTTTATATCAAAAGCCAATATTATACCACGACGGGAATGTGTGGTGAATACAAACATATCATCACGTCTGTCTCCAATTGAGGTAGGCAGAGACTATAAGGTCGTCATTTACCTCTCATTCTTCTTCTACACTCATCAACCTGTTCATGCATGCTCTTCGGTTTTAGCTGCTTTCGATTAAGCCCTTTTCCAGTACATTTGATCTATGTGTGCATCTAGGGTGGCACCTATATCTCCATTTAATCTTGCACGATACTTCTTTCGTAACTCTTTTGTCATTCATTTTTTCGAAATGTCCAAACCATCTCAGCATACCCTTTTCAATTTTTGTCACCACATTTTTCATTCAACATAGTTCTCGTACTATTTCTTACTCTATCGTTCTGACTCCACTCATCTATACATATATAATGGCACTTTATTAACCATAGCAGGCGATTGCAAATTTAGTACTTTAATATCTCTAAAACACCATCTAATTACCCACAACCGGTTTTGATTTCCGCGATTTGACAATGTTCGGAGTAATGGTAGATTGCTATCGTGTATTTAACTTGATTCTTGTTGTTGTCATTCTGTTATTAGGTAAGTAACTTAACAACAGCACCGTAGGTATAGTACGTATATATATTTACATATATTCAATGTTCAAGTAACAGCTGCGTACGTCGCAGTACGTCGTATAGAAATGATTCAGAAAGTTCTAATTGAAGCATAAGTCAAGTGCTTACTTCATGGTTTGTGGGTCGGCGGTGAGTTTGACTTTTTCGTTGGAGACGTACACCATGTTGTTCGTGATGTTTTGTGTATGGACACCGCATTGTTGTAACACAAACTGAAAAATAAGGTACCTAAGTGAGTACCAAATAACAAGCACAGAATTAGGAAGGTATTTGAATGTATTTTTTTATACAGCGTCGGAAGGCATACAAGCATACGGCCCACCAGAATTTACCCACTTACATGAAGATCCAAAATTCACGAGCTCGATGGCGCAGTCGTGAATGACGACTTCAGACATTAAGAAACATCTTTTTAGCTGTCACAGACCGCTTTACAGAGCACGCCTGGCGGATGAAGAAACAGCCGCCCAGCCTTGCTGTATTTCAAGAATGGGGAGACTAATACGAGTATACTGCCATCCTTGGAAATCCATATGTTGGAGTGCTGCAGAATGGTCAGGAAGCTGAGGACTTTCCTGCGGGAGCTCAAAATTCAGTAGAAGCAGTAATAAACGGGAGAGTCGGTTTGTTTGTTTTGACATACGCGCGGACCAAGTGCAATACGACTGTTTGAATGGCGCTGAAACAAATTGCGTCATCGATTTCGAAAAACCGTGATATTAACAAACCGTCGATCCATCCGGCCGTTATGCTAGGCTGCCTTTTCCGCCATTTATGACCTTGACTGACCCATATTTTATGTACCTACACTACACTACTCTACTGACAGTAGATAAGTCCGTGTAAGTGTAAGTTGTACTTACGGTGTCACAGCCTGCACTCAATTTCCCATTATGAACGATTGCCACCACTCTTTTGAACATTGTCATTTCTTTTCTGCTTTTAATGCACCTAAAAAGAAAAAGGTTTCAAAATAAATACAAGTAATGTGACAAACAAACATTGACCCACCTCAGTACTGAGTTACCGTAGCCTACGTGACGTAGTTACGTTTGCTGAGATACGTCACTCTTTAATTTTGTTGCACGTTAGGATTCTTAATAAAAAAAATTGAAATCGAGACATATAGGGATTATCGGCTTCGTCCACTTTGATAACTAAACTTCTTAACCAGTTACAAGAGAAGATTTTTCTTTCGCTGTTTGATAACTAGTTGTGAGAGAAGAATTATTTTTCCACTTTTGTAACTTTTTGATGGTTATGAACGTGGATGTTCAGAACGTGAACAGACAATGTTCGGTTCTGGCGCTTCGCCGGCCGCTGCCGCGGCACGCTCGCTTCGCTCGCTCGGCTCGCGCGCTGTAGGGTCGCAGTTCTACCTAACACTCCTCCTCGCTTCGCTCGTCGTCGTACCTATTGTTAAATGGCTTGAGAAATATTTTCGGACTTCCGATAATAGTACCTACTTAAAAGTTACGTAAAAACACTTTATTATTTCGATGTTATTTTCTTTTTATAAAAACTAATATCTCGGATTACAAAAATGGAAATAATTTGATCTACGAAAGTGGAAAAATAATTCTTCTCTCACAACTAGTTACCAAACAGCGAAAGAAAAATCTTGTCTTGTAACTGGTTAGGTAAATTTAGTTACCAAAGTGGACGAAACGGGATTATCTAGGGTGAATTAGTAAATAATAAGTTACTGTAGGTCAATACAATCTTCATGTCCCACATCATTGGTCCCGCTCGGGAGGGAATGCCGAGCGTGTACCACTAAGTTCGTGTTTTCGGTCTTATGTACATATTTGTAATTATCACTCGCTCGACGGTGAAAGAAAACATCGTGAGGAAACCCGCATGGCCGTGAAATTATATTTCGAAACACGTTTGCCCTAACCTAAGATAGATCTGGTTTTCCCTCTGGGTTGTGGAGGTCTATCGGCAGTCCCTCCATGTCAAAAGTAGTACCTTCACGTTCTAAATCCTTAGGCTTAGGTGGCGGTCCCCGGCGATCCCAATTAGGAAGGATTAGGAAACGGGATATTAAAGGAACTATTGTAATGTTTGTAAGAACGGTCGAAATTCAACCATAGTCATTATTAAAAGTTATGTAAATTGTTTTATATTAAATGTCCCAGTTACGCGACCATATTATCCAAAACTGCCCAATCTCTGAGTAGTAAAGTGGGATAAATGTCACTCATGTAGTCCTCTATTTTGTTGTGTTTTAAATATTTTTTTGTGCTTGTCATCCATTATATTTGCTATTGTTACCCACAATAGCAAATATGTAAAAAATCTTATATAACTAATTTCAGAAATTAATATATATATGATCTACTTATATTTAAATACGGTGACGGCTTTCTAGTAAGTACCCTTTTAGTAAGTCTGTTCTCATGTAAGTGGATTGTTGCAATCATTTATGAGAATAAATTCTTTAAACATAAACATAAAAATAAATTAAAAATAAAAGGAAAATGTAATATTCTCTTCTACTGTGTTTTCTCAAAACTTTTTTATTGATAACACCAAAGTTCTTTTTTTTATACAACTAGATTGGCAAACAAGCACGCCGCCCGCATAAGATGGTAAGCGGTGACCACAGCCTATTGATGCTCGCGACACCACGGGGATGTTACTCGCGTGCTGCCAATATTGTGACATAAGAATTTTTCATCACAGTACCCAGTAATTTCTCTGCCATATCTCACCCTTCAAACCGGATGACAGCTACACAATATATAGCTGCTTGGCGGTAGAAATAAGTGTGACAGAGGCAGACGACTTTTGTAGAAAGTCCCGCTCTGGTTCGTCAGTATCTAGGTACTAAATAAAAAAAAGAAAATCCATTGAGAAGTAGAGGATGAAATGGCTTTAACTGATAAATAAAGTTAAAAACCCTTATTATGTACCTGTATATAAATAAAACTTATTTACATATTATAAGCTTTTTGATTCCGATTCGAATGTGGCATTTCGAGGCAATGCCTACTGTAGATGTAAAAAGCATGAGAATAATGAAAAGTATATTAATAAGTTTATTTGTTCTCTAGCTGGTTTATACTTCATCCAAATTATGTTTTTAATCAACGGTGTTAGCTAAACCTGGGTGTCGAAAGAGCTGGAGCCCGTGCAGGGCCGCTTGTGTTACAGATCTACTCTGTTTTTGTTCATTATTACTAAATATAGTACAATTGAACTTGTGCTATTCAATATGCAGTACAAAATTGTTACATAGACCAGATGCAGCAGGTTTAACAGGTACGTCAAAAACCGAATAGATCGGTGATTTCTTTTGCGTGCGTATGACGCATAATGCATTTACGAATTGCATGCAGAAGGTATTATTATTTTCATGGTCACTACTCCAGCAATGAGATAGAAATAGCTAAATTCTGACACAGCGCGGCTTAAGATCTATTTATTTGCCTGTTACGTTCAGAGCAGATATAGTTTATTGTGATCTCAACTCAAACAAAGAACAGATAACTCGCTTTCTACAACTACGTAAAACGCCTATACTAAATAACGTTCGCCTCGCGCGATCACACTTTTCGTAACGCTCTCGTCACGTATTCACCAGCTTACTCCCCAAGTCGAGCGTGCGTAAAGAAGTTTTACTTCAAAAATATAATAGAATTTGAAGGATTTTATATTTGGGTATTATTTCATTTAAAGCTTAGCAAAAAGTGGGCCTTACAAGGCACCGGCTCCTTGTTAGGTACCTGCTTATTGTAAAGTTTGGAGGAAACGGTTAGTTTTTTGTAGAAGAACAATGTAATAGCAACTCGCAGACAGCTACGGTACGGTAGTGCAAACAATCATTTCAAACTTTATAGCCTACATGATAAAGTTCTTTCTTCATCAACTTTATACATTCAAATATCTTCCTCGCTAGCAGTCTGCTAGTGACAATATAATTTTCACTGCAACCGTGATGGCTTCCAAATAATGAACTTCACGAATAACAAATCTATACAGATAAAAAAAATTGGAGTGTGTGTTTGTAATATTAAAATAGCCGCTTTTTACTAAATGCATATGGATGTATACACGGTACATATACCAAAATGAATATTTTTTCAATTTTTGTCTGTCTGTCTGTTTGTTTCGACTAATCTCTGAAACGGCTGGATCGATTTTGACAGGACTATCACTGTCAGATAGCTGATGTAATAAGGAGTAACTTAGGCTACTTTTATTTTAGAAAATTATTTTATTTTATTACTATAATTACAATAAATAAATAATTAAAGAAAACTTTTCCGCGCGGACGAAGTACATAATACATATCTATTATTATTTTACTCTGCTGATTTACTAATAATCAAATTAAATAAATAAAATTATAACTGAGCAATAATTTTTTGTTAAATTCCGCGCGGACGAAGTCGCGGACACAGCTAGTATATTATATGATCAACTAACTTTTATCCGCGTCATTGCCCGCGTGATCATAAGAAATGTAGAAAAGTAACCCACGAGGATTATACTCTCCGGCCCTTCAAATATAATGTCGGTGCGTTATTATTCCGTTATGATGGGACAAAACATCTTTTTATATAGGTATATGGTGCAAATGTGAGATATGAACATTGATGGTGTTGCAAAGTTAACAGCTCAGAGAGTAAAATGAAATTTATGCGACACAATCCAGAACGAGAACATCCGCAACAGGATATCGGGATTATGGACGCCCCGGGGGTATAATGTCCCGAACAAGGGCCAGCAGGCTGGACATTTATTACGAACTAATGCTGCGAAATTAAGACCGCATCCCAACAATCGGAAGCCGCGAAGAAATAATGAAGTTCATGTGTTACCAACATTAACTAACTAGCGCGAAGACAATTGAATAGTGAAGAGAATTTGAACACAACATTTGAAATAATAACATTTGAATAGGAATGAATTTGAATTGGAAAGTATGAAAAAAAACAACCACAAAATCTTATGAATAAAAATGTGACATCGACTTCGCTGAAGTCGACGCCTATTCACATATTTGATTTATCTTTAGTGAGGCGGATTTCATGAAATCGCTTTGATTTTTTTATAAAAATAATTAATTACTTCTTAGATTTATCAAATCACAAATCTAACAAATACAGTAGGTACATGAAAGAAAAACCGAAATCGTATCATAAACAAAAACAAATAGAATGTCGGTTTCGGAACGTTTTATATGTAAATAACATATCTGAATAAGTACCTACATCAAAATCTTCACCAATATCGGACCAAATTCGATTGTACTATAGAACAAATAAAAACAACATACCGAAGAAAAAATATATTGCAAACAAGTAATAAGTTCACTAGATAAACATAATATCTTTCTTTTTGAAAACAGTTAATATTCACACATTTCTGCATAAAACTAACATATGCAGGCAGAATCACAATAGTCGCGTAGATCTGCAAGTATAATCAAATATCCATTACATAGCTTCTATACTATGCATAGATGCTGTTTAGAAATGTTTTGTTCACTGTTGTGTCCTGGTAATACTTATTTAACCATAAACAGATCAACACAGCCGGCATTTCATTGTGAATTCACCCAGTAATCAACAGCTTTTATACGAGAAATAAATCAATAATACCAACAACATACCTAAACGCCGCTCACATAAACAAATATAGCACAATACACACTATTTATGCACTAATAACTCCCATGTAAATTAGTTACAATTTGAATTTTACACTGATAAAATTGCGATGTCATTTCAATAATACATTGAAGTGTTTATATACGTGCGCGCACACAAAGCGCGGGTTGAAAACAGCCGGAATAATGTACAGAATGGGATGGGGCTTTGACCGCTGTCGGCGGGGAGTGCGCGGCGAGTCCGGCTACGGACCACGCGACTCGCTGATGTAATGAGGTCATGATTGAATTAAAAGAATGCTTCTATGATTAATTATGCGTATATTTGATTAACACAAGTAAACTGCTTATCCGAGTGGAATATAGTACGCGAGCACTTTTTCCTCAGTTTACGATCCTTGTCGTGCTATTTAATACGTAAGTAACATTAAAACGTATGATTGTCTGCATAAACTGTGGTTACCAGTTACTATTGAAGGAACGTCACGCTTATGGAAGGTCCCAACATAAGTAATAAATAAATATTGCTGGAAAAATTACACAGCGCTTTCTAGTCTCAAACTAACCAAAACTTGTAAGATGATCACTAGACAGCTGATGAACATAGGTACGTAAATACTTTTTTTTGTAAATACATAACTAGTAACACCCCGACCAAGACGAACAGACATATTCATGCACATAAATAATTGCCTTGTAATCGAACCCACGGACCATGGCGTTTAAGCAGCCGCTAGCCATTCCACCACTGAGCCCGTAAGCTCGAATTCGTAAGAAGGTGGAAAGATCCCCTTCTAAAACATTAAATATTTTTATATATACCGCGGGAGACAAACAATGATACAAAGAATATAAACTCCGCTACTAACATAATAACTCTCTGGAAGAGCTTTCTGGTAACGTCATTTACTAGCAGAGAACTATTATTTGGTCGCGATATTCTGTGAGGTGGAGGAGCTTCACTAGCCGAGCCGCATTTATGCGTACGGTAGTAACTTATCTTTTGCCAGAGACTACTGTACTTTATTAACCCTTACGTTACGTGCAGGCTAAGTTGGTTTTCACTCTAAAGATGGTATGGAGTTATTTACATGCCAATTGTTATAGGTTTAGACTGATAAGAGCTGTGCTAGCCCAGTGGATAAAGAACTGCCCTAGTGACTAACAGTTTTAACAAAACTTTGATTTGATTGACGTGTCTGATTGGAGATGGTTGAAATCAACTCCATCACGGTACAAGTTTGCGTGTTCACCATTAAGAAAACTATTTGCTGTGTTTCCTCCATTCGAGAACACCCCTCTTACCAACCAAGAGCATTGGGATTTTGGCGTCGAGATCTCCAGAGTTCAGTCAACATAAAAGAGAAGATCAAGCTGACGTCTAGGTGTGCTCAAAAGAGCGAAACAGATTCAGTTCGTGGCAAAGACTTATGTTAAGACCTATCTCAAGTCAAACAGCACATGGAGTACTGTAGATATGTTTGGACGGGAGCATCTGAATACCAGCTAAGACGTTCCGATTCGGTTTAGAGACGACTTCAAGCGTACACGCAGTACGTTTAAGTTTAAGGAGATTTTGCCTCCCTTGCGTGTTTTACCAATTGCACAATGGGTTGTGTTCCGAGTTCTGAGAATAAGTTGGCTTTAGATTTGTAGATTGTGACGGTGATAGAGAATAGATTTTCATACTGTTTTTTTTTACATCCTCTTTAGTGGTACATGCCAGGATACAAACAGGGGACCTGTTGGTCACAAGGTCGGTTTTAATCCACTAGGCTACCACTGCTCCAGTTTTCGTCGTAGTTTCTTTACTTAAACTTGTTAGTTTCGATAATATAGATATCAGAACTGTATAAACCATTGTATCTTATCCTAATTGCAACCAGATTCGATTAGTATGCCACACCGGAATGCAGTCATTAACACCTAGATCACGAGAAGCACACAAATATTTATTTCGGGAATCGAACCCACAAAACTTAGCATTATAGTAGCATTGCTAACCACTTCTCTACTAGGGTCGCCGTCTTCTTCTTTTGTATCGTGCTTTTATAATAGGTGTAAGTGTAGTAAATTGATTCAGCTATGATGCTTACAACACCCGTATTAGCACAATGATATTTTTCATTATACCACGCTGTTATAATATAAATGCACGGTAAAAAAACTCTAGAACAAGCAGAGTATTCATGAAAGAACGCTGTAAAGAAACTTTTTGTAATCCTTTATGTGCATTGCACTATACTTTCTATGTGCAAAATCCATTGTGAAATGATGCTTAATGAAACAGCTAGCATCTAATGTAAATATATGTATGTATGTATATCTTCACGCCAAGGCCCTTGCGGGGTAGGCAGAGAGAACATAGCGCCATAAGACGCGGTCCTTAAATACGTCACTCGCTTCTTTAACATTCAAAGCTCTTTTCATCCACGCTCGCCAGTTCCTACTCCAGTTCAGCTCCTAACATCACCTGATAAAACTACTTACGACTTAAAGGTTAGACTTGGTTTTCTTCGGCTCCTACATCCTTCCACTTGTCCATCCTTCCTACATATAAATATATCAGTAAAAAAATGAGTTTACAGGAAATTAACGAGGCTTGTTAATTTACTGTACATTCATTTGGATGGCAGGGATGTTTTAATTTTTAGTAGACTTTATTTTGATTTATTATTTTTATTTTTGACGTTCTTTTGACGCGTTAGGGAATAAATTAGGAAAGTAAATTTTTACGACACCGGCATCTTAAATCGTCACCAAGAAGTCCTTTCGTCTCATATCGTTCACGTTGTAAAATAACATATGGTTGTAAAACGTTCATATCTCATAAGGTCCGAGTCTTGAAACCTTTAACTTGCAAACTGCCCACATCTCAAAACGTTCAAATTGCAGAGTATTCAAACGAACGACGAAACATCCTTAGGTCACAAGATTGGCAACGTAACGTAGAGTAACGTTCCCGTGGTGTTGCGAACGTCAATAGGCTGCGGTGACCGCTTACCATCTAATGCGGGCCGCATGATGTCTGTCAATCTAGTTTCATAAAAAATAATTCAAATCTCAAAACTCCATGTCTCATAATATTCAAT
Organism: Pyralis farinalis; assembly: GCA_947507595.1. NCBI lineage: Eukaryota > Metazoa > Arthropoda > Insecta > Lepidoptera > Pyralidae > Pyralis > Pyralis farinalis. Next base: position 6,426,666 of record OX382258.1, on the reverse strand, counting down.
TCTTTGTATGAGTGGATGTGTGAGTATACTATATTTAAAAGTCAATACAAGTCACGAAATAACAAAATTAATATATCGTACATTCAAAAAATATTATAGGTAATTGAGTTTTTTTTAAAACGAGGTTTTATTTGTTATTTATTTTATTCCCTATTTCTCCGAAACTGTGATCTTAGTAAGGTGGTTTTATCCTTACCCGAAATTAATAGTAAACACACCTTTCATTTATCTATTTATATTAAAAACACATCTTAACAAGCGTTACAGTTTTGCCCAATTTACTTGAAAGGCATTTTAATTTACTTATTCATAATACTTAATTTATTATTCGTAAGCAAGTCACGAACACGACTTTTTTGAAAAATTATATATAAATTAATATCTTGTTAAAATAATTATGTATTTATTTTGTTTGGAATGTAACATGTTTATTAAAATGTTTCTTAACATTATTTTACTAATCACTTTCAAAAGGACGGTAATTTAGAAAAAAAATAGGATATGAAAGAAAGACTTTACTATTTATATCTCAGATAAGGAAAATACATTTACTTACTTACTAACAAATTGAAATTTGTGACTATTAAAATATTATTACACTTCACATCATCCACTCATATAAAAAAATTAATATTATGAGACATGGATGTTTTAAGACTTGATTATTTTGCAACTTGAATGATTTTAGACTAATTGGTAAATATCTCTCAAGTTTTATTTGGGACTAGATATCAATGTAGTTATTCAAATATGTACTTATTTATGAATATACAACAAGTGTTTTATATGAGACAGGCAGACAGATAAAATATATTTGTATATGAATATAAATGTGTGTGTGTACATTACATGCATTATCGTTTTGGTTTACAAACGTAGAGTACAGGCACGCGGAAAGAAATTGTTGAGTTATTTTATTGTGTTACGCGAAAGAAGTATTTCTTATACAACGTCGGGAGACATACAAGCATACGGCCCACCTGATGTTAAGCTGTTAATGTAGCCTATAAACGCTTGCAATACGTATCACTCGTGCGATTCTACCTTTGCCGCTAACACGGCAACTCCATCGGAGCTTACTGGTGACCTCACTCAACAACCCTCTAGGAAGTTGTTATTTGGCTGCGGTTTTCTCTGAGGTAGAGGTACTTCCCCAGACAGGCTGCTTTGATGCACCCTACCTCTCTTAAAACTATGAAGAATAACTTCTTAAGTGTGTACATAAGTACGCGCACACTTTTTATTTAGGCTTCCGTAATATAAACTAAAATATAATTTACAAGATACCTTTATTCACCAATATACCTGTATTCTAGAGTGCGTGTATTTTAATTATCATTTATAAAAAAAAATTGAAAATTACAATCCACTTTTCCACTGTTCAACATTTTTTGAGCAAACGATTCGGACCATCTGTCGTCGTGTAGTGTTGCCAGGAATAAAATTATAAAAACTGACGCCATGTTAAAACGTTTAATAGTGGAAAGTCGATACGAGTCTTAAATGTAATCGTAACTACATATGCGATATAAGTGACACCCATAGAGACAGTGTCTACCTATCAGCTACCATAAACGTAACAAAATGCATTAGTAAAGATTTATTGTTCAAATTCGATGAATGTCCCAAACATACACATTGAATACGCCTTCCAAAATTGTAATTCACTTACTACTAATATACTGCATATTAGAATGCAATGCTATTTTACATGTTCTGTAGTGTATTAGGTAATAACTACTAAAATATATTATAGCTTTCAAAACTCATCATGTATAAAACAAAATGTAGCAATCTTCTGTTCATTTCCTATTTCTGGTAACCCGTACCATAATCAGTGATAGGGATACGAACACATATTCTATTCATACCGATTTCTGCACAAGATAATTATTACATTACAATACATGAGCTCTGATAAGTAATATTGACCTCTTTTCGTTTTGCCTCCCACCAGACACATTCTAAACAGACAGATTCGTAAAAAAAAGGACATTAATAATATCTATAACATGCATTGTTGTGTAAAATTTGCTAGTGGACCCTGTAAGGGCCAATTCACACCGGAAAATAATGCGGCGCACAGAGAAAGGAATTCATATATTCACCTACACGTGTGTCAAGCAGCCCTACTAAGCGATAGTGGCTTCTCGCTTGCACGCATTCATGCAGCTCATTTGTGATTAAGGTATTTTAAAGTAGCAGAAATACCGCTATTCATACAACATTATATAGCACTTCGGTAAGCTACGAGAGGGGTCAACCTGCCCAGCTTTTATGAATTTTTTTTTTGAAAGTAGCTTTTCGGTGTGAACTGGGCCTTTAAATTTACACTAAGTTCATTAGAACCAATTAATTCGAATGTATCTATAAATTCTAAAACATAATTACAACATTCACTAGAATTTCATACGTACTTTTACAACTAGGATTAAAGAGAAACCTAAACATGCTTTCTATTTATTGATTGTCGTGGACCTGCTTTGAGTAAATTGATTTTTTTTTTGGTAGAGATTTAATACAAACATTCTGATGATAATATGGATGAGAATAATAATGTGTTACAATATGTACATGAGAATGAATCTTGTTGAAAAATGTAATCAAGCCTACCACTTAGAGACTTAAATTATGACATTTTACAATATTTAATAAACACCATGATCCAATGATTGGTCTTCCACTCCAAACTGACACTTGATTATGTCATCAAAAAGTGATTCCTACGTTTTTTTTTAATGACATATTATTATATATTATTATCTTTGTCAAGTATTTTCATGTGACCATTTTTCCTCACAAAGGAATGCCAGTAACAATATATTAATTTATTATTAAGAACCATCGAGGCAGACTCTCCGGGTTTCTACAGCATGCCCAAATTGACAACTGGACTCATTATTGAGAGCGTGTAAAATCAGAAAATCAGTAACACTACTGTGGCGCAGTCGGTAGGACCACCATATTGCGGTCTCAATCGGGATTTGAAACTGGTATTTTTTGCATTCTGTCAAGCGGGGAGCGAATTCTGTACGCAATACTATATATTCTCTTATAGCAGAGTAATAGCCGTCCACATTGTAAAGTCTACCACTAGTCTTTTACAGTTTATAGTTAAGGCCCCACGAAAAGTGAAGAGTAAAGAGTTTACTCATGAGCGCAGTTATAATCTGACGCGCATCTTGTCCGGCTGCGAGATGAGGCCGTAGGTGTCGAGGTGCTGGTACAGCGCCGCGAGGTACTCCTTTGTATGGCGGTTGAAGTGCTGCACGTGGGGTGAACGATCCCAACACTTCCATGTGCACTAAAAAAAATATAAAACAATTTTAAATGGTTGCTACATATAAAGCAATTAAAGAACAGGATATTTCGATGGAGCGACCGGGTTGTTGAATTACTGAAACCTAATAGATTTCTATGTCTATTTGGACAATCTCATTTTACAAATAGGTCAACGAACAACACTTCATAAAGTGATTCAAATTAATCATTGGGCATATTTATCACAACACAAAACATATTATTGTAAATAAATAATCCTTTAAATGTGCCAAAACTATATCTAAAGGTTATGTATTTCAAAATAATAAAATGCGTGACGTCATTTGTGTGTAATCAAACTACAAGCCGCTAAAAATATTATTTTATTCCTAATATTAAAGCTATTTTAAAGTTTGTACCACTTAACTAACTTGTTTGTTTGTTTGTATACAAATGACGTCATGCGTTCCGAACTCAATATAGAGCATGTGCTCGATGAAGTCATTCACAGATCACCTATCTTAGGGGTGGCGTTGTTTGTCAGACATGGTGCAAATGTTTGTATAAATTAATCAATAATAAAGCCAGCCTTGAACATAACCTAATGGACAGAGAACCGGCGTACTAACCCAGAAAGTCGGTTCTAATCTTGGTGTGCCACTAAATACGTGTTTTCGAATTTATGTATATATTCGTATATTCGTTAAATAGTAAGGAAGTATTTAAAAAGGAAATTTTAAAAATTCTGCAGGAAGCTAAGTGTTAACGTAGCCACACACAAAGACACATAGGTATACATGTAACTCACACTAACCAGTATACACATACGCTCGCACAAGCATGCAGGCACACACACTCACACACACACATGCATTCACTCATATACACACACACACCACACACAACTGAGGGAGTACTTTAATACTTAAACAATTTTTCTTGTAAAACTATTCAACCTACAAATAGTTAGAAATTTTGCACTATTTTTCTATTTTAATAGTTTGCCTAGTTGTTTGCTCTTTGGCTTGTTATCTGTTAACTATAAAATGTAAATCCGTTATTGGCCGTATGTTTAGTATACAAGTATTGTCATTATGTATCTAAGGGCTGTGGATTTTGTATTAAAATAAAATAAAATAAATAAAATTCGTAATTAGCACTTCCTTTTCCTTCATAAAACATCGTGAAGAAACCCTCACATCCAAGAAATTATTTCAAAAGATGTGTGGCCTAACCTAAGGATGGTTTGGTTTTCGCTCTGTGTTGCGGAGTTCTATGTAAAAATCAGTATCTTCGCCAAATCCTTAGGACGGATGTCGCCTATCCTAATGGATTTGGAAATGGGATAACGTTAAGAAGAATATCAGGGCCGCTAGTCAACAGATCCTAATCCTCGTATTCAGGGTATAGTAAATAGTAAAGAGGTCACACAAACTCACGGGTTCTCTCAAAGGCTTTCGTAGTCATATAAATAACATAACATTTATTTAAATATATAGATATTTATTTTTATGGAGCGTTGGAAATACTTGGCGGTAAAAACTTAAGTCAGTAGACAACGCAATTGCTGATCCCAAAGCTAATGTACGAAGCGAGAGCTGGGTGTGGCAGAGTGAACACAAAGGTAGAATAAACTCCGTCAAGATGAAACTAAGATTGCAAGAGGAAAAAATGGCGAAACGGACATACAACGCGAAAGTAGGAGGAGGAGCCAAATTTAGACTTTGCAAGAAATTTGGCTTGTAGATATAGAAAACATTTTTGAAAAGAGCTGTAAATGTTAGTTGTAATAGTAACGAGCGAGTTGTGTAAGGACCGGGTCATTTGGCGCACAGTTCTGTGTGTCTACGATGTAGGGAATATGGTGAAAAGATATATTTTTTACAGATGTTCCGACTAGTCGGTAAAGCCGACTATCCGGCCAATTTCGTAGTCGACGACGGCTTCTAACTGTATGTATTTATCAACAAAATGTAATATAGTATATAGGAGAAATTACATTAAATAAAAACCTTCATAGAATGAAGAATGATGTCGGTATTCGATATGGTTGTTCATACTCGTAGTATTGACTGTTGTTACTTGCCCAGCACGAGATATTATTATTTACACTTGATTTTAGGGGAATCTTTGTACAATTGGCAAAAAATCCACACACGAGACTTTCTTTTTGACATTATTAAATTGTAATTGAGCTTTTTCATTTAAATGAACAATAACAGTATTTTTTTTGTTTTTTTACACAAAATACCGCTCTGATCAGTGCAAAAGCAAAAATCAAGAAAGAATGTCGCTAGCGGCGATTGCGTTTTGCGTGCGAATCAGCTGTAAACGAAAGGTCACGGAAATTACCGAATACCCCCGAAACCGCGAGCCGACTGACTAGACGGCTTCTTTGCAACCGACTAATCGGCTAGTCGGCCAAAGTCATAGTCGACACATCTCTAATATTTTTGTTGTTTCAGTTGAATATAATTTCAATGAAACTTGTAAGGGGAGGAGCGTGAACAAGCGACATCAGTCAAATTTCCGGCATTGCGTGGGCGAGTGTGATCCCGCCCCGATTTGTATTGTGTGTTTGTCTTCGCCTTGTGCCAGTATGTTCGCTATAATCAACCTCTGAGATTTCTTACAGTAGTGTAAGAAATGTACACGTAGGCGGTAAAAATAGGAAATATTAGTGTTTATTAGACATGAAGGAAATAACCGATGAGTCTATTTTGCAATATTAATTAAATTCACCTCTACGGGTCGAGGGGTAAAGTAGACCGTGCAGCTATTATCTTATTTAACATCGCATCATTTATTGGCGCTTATTGGTTACAATAGCCTCCCATTGGGCGGTAAGCCGAATCACTGAAATATTTAGGCGCTAAAACACAGCGTTTATTGTAAGTGAGGGATGCCGTTATGTGTAGTCAATTGATTTGCGGGTAGATGCATTGCTCGATTGCCTTCCGATGACTCCAATCTCTCAGATTACAGCGTAGCGTATACAACGTAGATTAGGCGTTAACGTAACCACTTTTAACCACTGTGCCCACCGGATTCGTCAATGAAAGTGAAGTGGTAGCAGCAAAGATTTCCATGAATAACTGGTCGTGTGGCATCGAAGCAATACGGGTAAATATCTCGACCTCACAGAAAAGCACTGCCAAATAACAAATCCTTGTAGGGTTGTTATATTCCTGTGACTGAGTGTGATTACCAGTTAACGCGAGCAATGCTTTTTGTATTCCAAGCATTCATAAGGTAATAATGATTATTTTACATTAGTAGATGGGTGCATGAAAGAAATAACTCAACGGAGAACCGACGAAACGAAATTGCTTTCCAACTCACCGGTACGGATCAGGGTGGTAAAGCAAAATAATACGTTGCTCTTATTGGTTAGTTCTCGGATAAACGTCACATAACGACTTATAGGTTAAAATTACGTATTCACAAAAACAAGAGTAATTTGTAGTATTTTTTTTACACGGATTTAGTTTGTGTAATTTCATAGACGTAACTAGCGGCGACCTTTCAACAGACGAATAATTTTGTGAAATGTTTTAAATTATTCAAAGAAAATTAAAACTTTACTCAACTTAATCTATTTGCAAAGAATATTAACCAAGTTCAAAGTTCATGGGTTAGCGTTGAATGTGTTTAGTCATTTTAGAGTTGAATAGTTAATAGATTCAGGCTAACTTTGCGAAAGTCAAATTTACAGGCAATTTGATTTAAACTATTTTGCTTTCGCACCCGATTAGTTCATGGGAACTATTGCCGGCCGGCACCCACCGTTAGTAGAGTAGATGCATGCCGCCGCTGCCATGGCTGCTGCGCTCCTCTCTGAGAGTGTTCGCCATCTGAAATCTGAACCGCATGCATCCGTCACCGTTGCTGCCCTGGCTGCTCCGGTCGTCTCTGCGACACGTGTTTCGCCTCTCCACGAGGCAATCTCAGGCGTATATGTTAGTCGTTAGAATAACATGCTACAAATGAGAAATTCATCGTAGTGCCATCCTTTACATAGAGAAGGAGGACGGGGTGGAAGGGGTAAGCGAAAAGATATTTAATAGAGGGGACTTGCTTACGTCAGTCTGTTTGTTTGTTCATAAGAGAGATATTAGAATTTTTATGTTTAACGATTTCTTATTGTTCCCTTTTATTAAATTTTAGTGTTTTATCTATTGTGTGTAAGATTTTATATGTGTTAGTATTATGTCCTTTGTCTATAAGATGTGTTCCTGAAATCGTTTTTGTAAATTACGACCAGATTGACCGATGATCATATACATCGCAAAACAACTTATATACACCAGATTTTTTATTCGTTCGTTATTTTAGAGTTGCGTTAGCGGTATTCATTCGTTCGACCGCATGGAGGAAATAACCTATGAGCAACCGATGACACCGTTATTACGTAGTAACTCAATTCACCGCTACGGATCGGGGGGTAAAATTGAACGGGGAGCTCTCATTAGCTAACATCGCGGCACGTATCGGCTTTTGTTTAAAATATTCTCCCATTGATCAGTAGTACTCAGATTGCTGCTCATTTGTCCATTAGCGGATGTCAGTGTTTTCAAGCTGCCCATAGACCGTTGACTTAGTTTAACGACTGTCATCTATCGACAACAGCCAGAACCGATGGATTAACGTGTCCTCCAAACGCCGGAGAAGGACGAGATAGTTAAACCCTCCGAAAAGAGACTTCCCAGTTAACGTGCCACATTACAACCGTATATGTATTAGCAAAGGTAAGACATACCTTAATGCCCATTTTGACCCAACTGTCGTGTACGCTGCGGTTGCTTCGTTCGGCCCCCACAGGATCGCTCTTGGACAACAGGAAGAGCGCCGGGGCGTGGCACAGGTTCGTGTGGAACATCTGCGAAGACCTGATGTAGTGTATCGTCGCCGCATCGTGGAACGTCTTCAGGTGGTATCTGAAACAAGATAAAAAAAATAACCACCGGCAAAGAAACAGCTTTAATACCTGCTGAAAGGCACGTATATACCATGTGCATCCAATTTAGCATGTATATTTATTTAAAAAGTGGTTTTATCGAAGTAGACACACTTCGCAGCCCAAATAACAACTCCTTCGAATATTGTTATGTGCGATAGAGCGAGGTTACCAGTAAGCATGAACCAATGGAGAACTGACTCGTGATTAAATACGAAGCTCTAATTGGCTAATTCAAGAATCAACATCGTGTAATTTCGATCGTGTTCGTGCCTGAGACGATTTAGTGTGGTCCGATAGAATAAGTGACGAATATGGATATCGATAAAACTTGTAAATAATCAACACATGGTACACAATATCTTAATAGATTAGTTAATAGGCTTCGCTTCGCCTGATTGTAAGCGAAAAGAGGAGCCTAAATCACAAAGGACTACAGTGTCCTAACAGTTGACGCTACCATGCTGGCCCGCAAGGTGCTTCTTCACGCTTCGTTTGAAGGGTCCCATGTTGTAGAAAGGAGGAGACACATGTGCAGGCAAGGCGTTCCACTTTTTATTAGTACGACAGAGATAGGAGTGGCGGACTTTTTAGTACGAAAAGAAATGACCTCAACAGTGGTATGATGACATCGCAAGCCTGCACGCGTGGTTCTATGACGGAAGGGAGAGGGTGTGATAAGAGAAAATAGTTCTTCAAAGCACTCGCCATGGTAAAGGCGGTAGAATACGCTTAGCGAGCCAATGTCCCTACGGAGTTGAAGGGGTAGGTTTTTGGTGACCTCTTCGTCGTCGATTATGTGGATAGCCCGTCGCTGCAACCTATCGAGAGCCTCGAGAAGATACTGTGCGGAGACGTCCCATAGATGCGAGCAATAGGTACTCCACGCAGGCCCGAATTTGAGTGTCATAAAGCAGACAAAGCTGGTCCGGCGTGAAGATCCGGCGCACTCTATTCAGGACTTCCCAGTTTTTTTGAAGCTGTTCAGATGAGGCTCTCGATGTAATTTCGTTGGTTTAGATTGCAACGTATATATATATATGCCTAGCATATTCAGGCTATCTCGCATATTGAGGGAAGCGCTATGAAGACTGGGAGTGGTGTGGAATGGGGACATTATTGTTGTAAACGCGCACACCTTAGTTTTCTTGGCATTAAACTCAACCAGGTTATTGGAACCCCATTTACTATTCAGCTCAACGACAAGACTCCCGTGCTTCTCAGCGATTTCTGTCCGACCAGCACCAGGCCGTCCGAAATATCGACCATGAACCGTACTGTCATTTGCATAGCAAAGAATATTACCAAGTGGCAGCATGGCATTGATATGAAGAAGGGGGGGGGGGGGGGGGGGAGCCCTGTGGGACACCGGTATTCACTGACATGAACCGCGAAGCGCATCCGTCTGCAAGGACGCGGATTCTACGCTCATGCAGGAAGCCAGTAATCACAAAGCCACTCCACTTACAAAGCTGGAGGAACAGACCGTATGCCGGAACGTTGGAGAGAAGTGCTTTATGCCAAACCTGATCAAATGCCTTGGTGATAGACTCGTCACGTTTATCAATTGCCTCCCCCAGAGGTGCGTCACATATGCTATATATAAGATCAGCCGTCGATCGTTTCGGCCTAAAGCCATATTGACGATCATTAATTAAGGAGTTATCTTCTAGGTAACGGATCAATTGATTTTTAAGGATCTGTTCCATGACTTTGCACACTGAAGTTACGGCGGTAATTTGATGGGTCGGAACGGTCTCAATTTTTGGCGACCGGCTGCACATTGGCCTCTCTCCAACCCTCCGGAATACAACCGGTCGAGTACGAGAGACGAAAGAGGCGCGCCAACACCGGGGACAAGTTCTACGAGTACTACATCTAAAAAGTCATATAAATGTAAAAAATCATAGCATACAACATCCTTATTTATCGATAATATTACGTCAAGATGCTAATGACACTACGCTAGTTACACGAGTCTAAAAGAAAAGAGGCGAGCTATATAATAAACGAACGAAACACAAGAAACTGAGAAATCATTAAATCATATCAATAATTGCCTGTATTTTCTTAATATTACAATCAAACTAGGTTTATAGGGTGAAATGTAGTTTATATACAGGGGAATACAGCTCTGAAACTCATAGTTGATACTCTAGGCTACCAGGGTTAAGATCTTAGAAGAGGTGAACTTAAAGCAACCTAAAAATTTTTTCAGCTTTGGGAACAGATAAAAGTCGGACGGTGCTAAATCCGGTGAATATGGGGGATGAGGTAACAATTCGAAGCCACATTGATGGATTTCTGCCATGGATTGCACAGAGGTGTGAACGCGCGCATTGTCCTGATGAAACAAGACTTTTCTTCTCAATAAACCTGGACGTTTTTCTTTGATTTCTTCTCTCAAACGACGCAACAGGTTGCAATAGTAATCGGAGTTTATTGTTTCACCCTTTTTTTAATAATCCACGAGAATTATACCCTTGCATCCCAAAAAACGGATGCCATGACTTTGCCCGCCGATAAAACCACCTTTGCCTTCTTTGGGGTGGGCGATCCTGCTCTTTTCCATTGTTTCGACTGTCTTTAGATTTAGATTCCAGAATTTAGAGGCATGAGGGTAGACATGGGTAAGCAAGTTGCATATAATACTACTATATTACACCCACCGTCGCCCTCACTTGCAATAGATAGTAACGGTAAACGCCAAGAGCGAGAAACAAAACCGATCGAGATCGAAAGTGGTCGGGACAGACGACGAATAGAAATGACGTCACCATTACCTGCTGCGTCGTCCGAGTGCAATAATGAGAACTGCTTACATACTGAGCCGACCGCTGCGTTGTGTCAAAATAATGACGTAGTAAATGCAGCGCGTTTATATGAAGTAAATACGAACGAACCTTGGAATTTAGTTACTAAACGTAAAAAATCCAAATACCGATATCAAGGCAAATCGGGAATATCTAGAGATATGGAGGGAAACTTCAAAGCCGCGGACATAAGAGTACCGATTTTCATAACGAAAATACACAAAGACACGACGGAGAACGATATTGTTGACTATGTGTATAAGAAAACGAAAGAAGTAATAACCCTGGAGAAAATTGTTTTCAAACAAGAGAGAGAACATAAAGCGTTTAAATTTTTTGTATTAGAATCCAAGGTATCAATGTTCATGGATAATAATCTGTGGCCACAGGGCGTAATATTTAGGCGCTTTGTTAACTTCCGAGTGAAGACCACGAACAGTGGGAATACTGTATCGGCTACAAGTACTAACTAATTATGGCAGAGGAGAACCTGTATAGCTTTGTCAGTTATAACTGCAAAAATGTGAAGCGCTCAGTAGACGATATACGGCTGCTCTGTCGTAGCTCACACATAATAGCCCTACAAGAACATTGGCTACTGCCGGATGATATTGACTACTTAAGATGTATAGATGATGATTTTGCATACACTGGTGTCTCACCGATTGATACCTCGAACGGAATGATTTCTGGCCGTGTATACGGAGGCGTTGCGTTATTATGGAACAAGAAAATCTTTCAAAATGTGTCTGTAGTGAAATGTAACAATACACGAATGTGCGCGATCAAAATAGTGGAAGGTCAAAGGTCGTTCTTAGTGTTTAGTGTGTATATGCCTACCGACCAGTCAGTAAACTTAGCCGAATTTACTCATTGTCTGGGATCATTGAGTGCTATTATCAGCAGTGAAGGTACTGAATGTGTTTACATGCTTGGTGACTATAATGCCCACCCTGGTAAGCAATTTTATTATGAACTGTCAAACTTTTGTAGTGATTTAGAATGGAAATGTGCAGATATAGACAAATTAGGGTTATCTTCGAATACATATAGTTTTATGAGTGATGCTAATGGGTGTATGAGTTGGTTAGACCATTGTGTTGTTACGAAGGCAGCCTATCAAACTGTTGTAAACGCACATATTGTATACGGCCCTGTATGGTCTGACCACTTACCTCTCATTATACAATGTAATATAAATATTATTGGTCCTAAAATTTTGCAAGACTATTTGAATTTAGAGTGCAATAAAGTACGATGGGGTGAGAGAAACCCTGAACAAATTAAATTGTATAATAAATTATGTAATGATCAATTAATTAAAATAGATTTTCCGACTGAATTTAGTAAATGTAGTGATAATCAATGTAATGATATAAATCATAAATATATAATTGACAAAATGTATCGAAGTATTATAGATGCTTTATGCATGGCAGCGTCTGAGAGTCATTCGATTAGTCAACCTAAAAAGAAACAGCGCGTAATGGGGTGGAATAAACATGTCCGGGAAGTGCATAGGGTGGCTAGGTCTAAATATGAACTGTGGTTGTTATGTGGTAAGCCGAGAAGAGGTCCTGCTTGGGAGGAGATGCGGGAGAGTCGTAATATCTTTAAATCACGCTTGAAATGGTGCCAGAATAACTGCGAACAAATAAAGATGGACATTCTTGCATCTCAGCATTCTAAGAGGGACTTCAGTAGTTTTTGGAAAACAACGAATAAGTTGAAGAGTAAGCAGAGTGTACCAGTATGTGTGAGTGGTTTAAATGAGGCAACATCTATTGCAAATATGTTTAAGGACCACTTCACTGTGAAGTCACCAATGGGGCCACCACAGTCCACTAGTGAGGACAGGTCACATGGCCAGGAGATACATACCCGGTTTACGGCGAAGGATGTTAAAAAAGTTGTCATATCTATGTCGCGAGGGAGGTCTCCTGGTCATGATTTTCTTAGTATTGAACACCTAAAGTATGCTGGAAATCACCTACCAAGAGTACTTGCCATGTTTTATTCTCTGTGTATAACGCACTCTCACTTACCAGTTGATATGATGAGAACTGTGGTGGTGCCAGTGGTGAAAAATAAAACTGGAGACTTAAATGATAAGCATAACTACAGACCAATATCACTGGCTACTGTAACGGCTAAGGTGCTTGATAGTTTGCTGAACACTCAACTTGATAAGTACCTAAATATTCATGATAATCAATTTGGGTTTAAATCTGGATTATCTACAGAGTCAGCTATTCTGTGTTTAAAGCAAACTGTCAGGTACTACACGAATAGAAGCACACCTATTTATGCTTGTTTTCTCGACCTCTCGAGGGCGTTTGATCTGGTCTGTTATGATATTTTATGGCAAAAACTAAATGACATTTCCATGCCTGGAGAACTGGTACAAATCATCAAGTACTGGTATTTGAATCAGATCAACGTGGTTCGGTGGTCGAGTGCTCTGTCGGATCCGTACAGATTGGAGTGCGGGGTGAGGCAAGGGGGGTTGACCTCGCCAGGGCTCTTTAACCTGTACGTAAATACCCTGATAGAGGAGCTTAGCAGCACACGTGTCGGTTGCCACATTGACGGTGCCTGTGTTAATAATATCAGCTACGCAGATGACATGGTGCTGCTGAGCGCCTCTGTTTGCGGCCTATCTAGGTTACTAGGAACATGTGAGCGATACGCTCTAAGTCATGGTTTGCTCTACAATGTGAATAAAAGTGAATGTATGGTCTTTCGGGCCAGGGGTCGCAAATGTCCAGATAGTGTCCCACCTATTAGACTAAACGGGACAGAACTTAAAAGAGTTGAAAAGTTTAAATACCTTGGACACGTGGTGACCACTGACTTGAAGGACGATGCTGACATTGAGGGAACGAAGGGCGTTGTCTGTAAGAGCAAATATGATTGCACGCAGGTTTGCAAGGTGTTCGGGGGACGTCAAAATTACTTTATTTAGAGCATTTTGTACGTCCTTCTACACTGGCGCTCTGTGGGTGTCATATACTCAAAAACAGTACAACGCCCTTCGAATTCAGTATAATAATGCGTTTAGGGTGCTGATGGGGTTGCCTCGGCACTGCAGTGCGTCTGGGATGTTTGCTGAGTGGAGGGTTGATTGTTTCTTCACAACCATCAGGAAACGGTGTGCGTCCCTGATGCGCAGGCTCAGGGCTAGCCCCAACACCATCCTAAATGCATTTGCAAACAGGTTTGATTGTCAGTACATGAACCATTGTTGTATGGTACATGTACGGACAAACAAACAAACAAGTATCTGCAATCAAAATTATTAACTTTGAATTTTAATAATATAATACAAAAAAAAAAAAAAAAAAAAAAAAAAAAAAAAAAAAAATTTAATCATAGGTATAATTTAATGATAATTTTGAAATTTTATTTAACTTTAAATTTATTTATTTTTTATTAGAAATTTTATAAAACTGTATAATGTAACTATTATGGCTATAACTGCTGAAATAAATGAATTTGATTTGATTTGATTTGACTGTTCTTTTGTCTCGGGTGTAGTGTGATGAACCCAGGTTTCATCCAAGGTTATAAATCTTTCAACAAATTCTATTGGGTCAGCTTCATATAACTCAAAACAGTCGCGAGAAGTTGTGAGTCGGTTGCGTTTTTGTTCCACTGAAAGCAGTCGCGGTACCCACCGCGCAGACACCTTAGAGAATCCAAGTTCAGTAGTAATTATATGATGTGTTCGCTCAGATGAGATGCCTACAGTCTTAGCTATCTCCTCGACAGTCAATCTTCGATCAGATGAAATTAAATCACATATTTTTTCTTTGTTTTGATCAGTGGAAGCAGTCGAAGGCCGGCCACTACGGGGTTCATCTTGAATGGTCTCACGACCACGTTTAAACTCTGCCACCCAGTTTTTAACAGTCGCATACGAAGGGGCGGACTCACCCAAAGCTTTTGGAGTTAAACCTTTCAAATTCAGGTATTTTATCACTGCACGATGTTCAAATTTATCCATTTTCAAAAATAGCTCTGACTTGACTTACGGTATCACGTGTAAACGAACAATGAGTTACTGTGAATAAACTAAACTGTGCATACTTGTTGCTAAATAATGTAACTACAAAACGAGGGTAATTATAAAAAAACCAATGACTTTAACCATGTAAAGGTAAGACCGCACTAGGCGGAACTGCGCTGCAGCGGAGCGACGCGACATTATTAAATGAAGTTCGATATATCGCACTAGAACTGCAGCGGCGCGACATTCTATCCGTTAGTCGGTCGGAAACCACTAAACGCGATGGATGAAATTGATGTGGACGTGGTCATAGTGTCACTCCTTTGCGAGGAATAAGAAAGAACTTACCCTCAACTCCAACTTCCTTTGCAATCTCTTTCCAAATGTTATTTTTTCTCGTAGTATTCATATAGTTTTCATTTTGTAAATCATATAGCTCTGGATAGTCACTAACTAATAAAATTAACTTTTCTTCATCCATTTTACAAAACAAATTGCACGTCCGACACTTTTTGACTTGTATGAAATAGATGTGATGCGTCGCGGTCGCGCTGCTTACTATAACGCACCTAGCGGCAACGGAACTGCGCGTCACGACACAGCGCGTCAATTTTGCTTGGTTGCCCAACTCTGGCGCGCAGTGTCGCGCAGCGTAGTTCTGTTGCCGCGTAGTGCGGTATTTCTAATACATTTACTTAGAAACAATATTTTGAAGCGCAGTGTCGCGTCGCTCCGCTGCAGCGCAGTTCCGCCTAGTGCGGTCTTACCTTTAGGCTAAGAACTTTTCAAATGACCTTTATAAATACGTACCTACATAAATCCGAAAATACGAATTTATGTGTTACATGCCCCCGCCAGTATTTGAACCGGAGACCAGCTGGTCAACGGGGCATTTCCTTATCCACTGGACTATCACTACTTTTTTAATGATATAAATGTACTTATATTTGCACCTTATGTAAGTCTATTTACGTTAACTAATTATATTATTAATTAAAAGTAATTATCGACTTGTCATCCACGCTTATTGTTTTTATTGCTATTGTGATAAAATAAGGTAATCTAATTTGTGTGGTAAACGGGGCAAAGTCCAATTGGTAAAAGCATGTAGATATTGCATATACTAATATGGCCCTTAAACGAGCATAGAAGTGTAATATTCTATACATACAGGAGACCATCGAACGGCTACCTACCTCGCCTCTTCCACACTCATCAACCTCTTCTCGCATGCTCTTAGGTTTCGAGTGCTTTTGATTCGGCTCTTTTTCAGCACATCAGCTATTTGATCCAAATGTGTGCGTGTAGGGCGGCCCCTGCCGATATCTCCGCTCACACTTCCTCCATATACTTCTTTCGTAACTCTGTTGCATCCATTCTTTCCAAATGTCCGATTTTTTTTAAATTTTTGTTACTACATCATCTTTCATTCACATTGTTCTCGTATCGCGCTATTTCTTACTCTATCACTCGTTCTAACTCCACACCTCAGATTACAGAACTAACTTTGTTCTGTATTCTGAGCTCCACGCATACTCCTCAGTGCTTTCATTTCAACAGCGTTGACCCTACTTTCATGCTTTTTCTGCCATACCCATGATTCACTACCGTATGTCGAGACATATGCTTGTTTGCTACCTGACATATAAAAAAAATCAATAGATTCATGTGTAAATATACCATCGTTACTCGTCGCTGGCATGAACACAACCTGAAAACATTTGTCCACAGCAATTGTTTTTAGGCTGCGATCTTCGTAAGAGGTACTTCCCCAATTGGACTTTCGATAGCGTTGACTTAGAAGTTTGATTTTTTGATCAAAGGGATTGCATTCCTATTTGATATTAATTTCAGCTTGATTGCTCCATTCGTCCCTGTGAAAAAGATTCGTCACAGACGGACAACAAAGTGATCCTATAAGGGTTCCGTTATACCTTTTTAGGTACGGAACCCTAAAATGGTCCAGTGAGCGTGTCGTGTGACACATATAATAGTAGCCGAAGGCCAGTGGTTGACACGAGCCCCTAATCTATTGATACAGAGATAGCGGCGCCATTTTTTTATCATATAATCTTGTAGTACAATATTTAGCACTTACGAAATGCCGAACACTTCACTGATGTCAGTCTGTTAATGTTAAAACAGCGAGTAATGCATATAAGGACCGCATGTTGTAGCGCTCGCTTTTCCCTGCCTAC
This sequence comes from Pyralis farinalis, assembly GCA_947507595.1. Classification (NCBI taxonomy): domain Eukaryota; kingdom Metazoa; phylum Arthropoda; class Insecta; order Lepidoptera; family Pyralidae; genus Pyralis; species Pyralis farinalis. The sequence continues at coordinate 6,409,428 of OX382258.1, read as the reverse complement.
CCCGCATGGGATCTGGCGTGAAGATATAGATATACAATATATTAAAATTAGCATATTAGGGGTTAAAGTATGAAATTGCCGATTTGTACTGAGAAATTACAACTAGTTTTTTTCTAAGATGTAACATTTTTATTTAACGAAAACATTTACCCTCATTATCTATACATTGCTGCCATCTTATCGGAAGTTTATTTATGCCTTTGCGATAGAACTCTAAGGATCTAGATTTGACTAACTGTGTGAAAGCATTTTGTACTGCCTCCTGGGAAGAATACCATTTTTTTACCACGTAGAAAATGGTCCTAATCACGAAAAAAAATGTTAGTCAGTTGGAGAAAGGTCTGGCGAGTACGGAGGATGACGTATGGTTTCTAACTGCAGCTCCTGTAGAGTTACAACGGTTTCTCGTGCAGTGTGAGGTCTTGCCTTATAATGGAGCAATAATAGTGAAGATCGATTCACGAGTCGGGGCTGTTTCACTGCCAGTTTCGTCATCATTGTTCGAACTTCGATACAGTAAACATCTGCTGTTATTGCTTGACCATACCTGAGAAAGCTATAGTGAATAACGCCATGAAGAGAGCACCCAACAGTTGCCATTACATTTTTATTGGTGAGCTTTGCTCTAAGGCACTGTTGCGGCGATTGACCTGGGGTCAGCCATTGCATTTTTCGCTTGTGGTTATCGTAAAAAATCATTTTTCGTCACATGTCACAATTCGATCCAATATTCCTTCATTTCTGTACCGATTCAACAAGGAAACATAAGTTTCAGCACGCGTTCCTTTCTGCAGATCAGTCAAATCGTGACACCCATTAATCATATTTTTTTCTTATTGATTTAATTCAAATGAGTCGATATTGCAGGCAAGGCAACGTTAAACCATGCCGTTAATTCCTGGGTACTTTGACTCGGATCGGGTTCCACGTGGTTCGTTTTTAAAGTCGAAGTTTCCATTACGAAAGCGTTTACACCAAAAACGCACGGCGCGTTCATTAGCAGTCTCGTCTCCAAACGCAGCATTGATATTGCGAGCCGTTTCTGTCGCGTTAGTTCCGCGTCGGAACTCGTATTCAAAAATTACTCGGATTTTCAAAGTATCCACCTTTCCCGTCTAAGCTGAATAAAAAACAATTGAAATTCGAAAATTAAATGTTGCACATTTTTTAAAAGAAAAACCTCATAGGTATCATGTGAAAAAAGGTTCACTCGAAAATCTCACACCATGAAGGTTTAATGTCAATTCAAAGTATCTGTTACTAACGGAAATTTCATAATTTAACCCCTTTTATATCATGTTGCGATGATGATAAATTAGAGATATATACACAGCTCAGGCAAAGATTTACTTTGAAAATAAAAAAATCTCAAGATTACGGCTGGAAGAGTTCGCAAACTTATATACGTCTACAGAAAGCTTCGACATGTCGCTGACCCAAGTATAGTCACAATGGTCTATACCTCACTCTGTCAACCGTTGCTTGCTACTGTATTACATCTTGGGGCGGTGCCTCAAAAACCGCTTTATTAAAATTAGAACGTGCCCAAAGAGCTCTATTAAAGGTGTACACTTTCAAACCAATTTTATTCTCAACTTTCGAATTATGTCGGTACTGTCAAGTCCTCTCAGTACGGCAGCTCTTTATTCTCGCAACGGTTCTGAAGCAGCACGCTGTCGCTGGTTTTAGTTAGTTGTCGCACTCATTTACTAAATACGTGTTCATCTAGGACAGCTTTTTCCCAACGTTTCTTTCGTTTTCTAGGCCCGTTTCTTTATAAAAAGCTGCATAAAGAACTAGATTTATTCCCATTTACAAAATACGTGTACAAGAAAAAAGTCATCAACCATCTTCAAAGCTTAAATTATGACGATACCGAATACCTCATTCATCTCGTAACCTAATACTGTTACAGTTAATAATGAATATTTATTTAGATTACTTATCCACAACCATGTGACTTATATCTGAGAATACACGTGTCTACTGTGTCTCCTCTTACCTTCATCATGCTCACTTCACCCCACACCAGCACTTCCCACTGTAATATACATCCCATTCACACTCTACACTTACAACACACACCACACTCACTCATTCATGCACAACACCTACTTGTCAACTCGTTAGTTCTATATTCTTAAATAAATTACCTAATCTGGCCAAAACTTTAAAATAATCCTTCACCGTAATTAGCTTGTAATAATATTTTTTGTATACTTATATATTTTAAAATCGAATGGTGATAATAGGCAATCAGTGTATCGCAATGTTAAGATGTCGCGGGAAGAGGACTGGAGTACTGAGCGACCGGCTTCGGCCTATCTTTGTCACCAGTCTCTCTCGATCTTATTCTGTGCATGTGAACCTTAACTATATTATATAATAATTGACTAGATTAAGAGAGAAAAATAAAAAAATAAAAAAAATAAAAAAGAATTGTTATACTCACTCCAAGTATGCTTTAAGCGTTTTCTGCATGATTTTGTTTTTGGGGAAGACAGCGGCTGGCACTCCGATGGTGAGCTCGCTGATGTCCGCCGCGGAGTCCCACACCTGGGCTACCACGCGGTCCAGAGCTGGCTGGTAGCTGACGACATGACCGACAACGATCTGGTTATTATTATGACTCCTCATGCTCGGTACTACCGGCGAAGAATCACCTTACAGAAATAGCAAAATAACAACTTTTTAGACATTGTATAAAACATGCAAACAATATAGTTTCTTGCAGCACATTGAAATGGAAATTTCCCATTTTTAGGGTTCCGTATCTAAAGGGTAAAACGGAACCCTATTACTGAGGCTTCACTGTCCGTCCATCCGTCCGTCCGTCTGTCACCAGGCTGTATCTCATGAACCGTGATAGTTAGACAGTTGAAATTTTTACAGATGATGCATTTCTGTTGCCGCTATAACAACAAATACTAAAAAATAGAATAAGATAAATATTTAAGGGGGCTCCCATACAACAAACGTGATTTTTTTGCTCATTTTTGCTCGATATTGATAACGGCAACAGGTGACGCTTGAAATATTGACAGAATATTTAGTTATATATTCACTTTACGAATAAATAATTTAATTAAAATAAAACAAATATTTAAGGGGGGCTCCCATACAATAAACGTGTTTTTTTGCCGTTTTTATAGATAATGGTACGCAACCCTTAGTGCGCGAGTCCGACTCGCACTTGGCCGATTTTTAATTTTCGTCGAGGACGACCGGAACACACAGCAGCTTACATCAAATTGCATATACACCCGTTTTGTGACCACTCACTCACAATAGGGAAAGAACATTTCAAAAAGTGGTTTCTATTAGTCATTCATAACAGATATTTATCACCATAAAAAATATCGTTTTAAATAAATAAACTTTTAAATAATGATATATAAATTATATATTTATTATAAAATGCCGCGTATAAAACACGTAATGTCACTTGTGTGTAATCAAACCATGAAAACGATTATTTTATTCCAGATATTAAAGCTAACGAGTATTTGTAAATTTTGTACCACTTAACTTGTTTGAACTTATTTTGTTTGTTTGTAGTCAATCAATTGCAATAATAGTTTATACGGTTGGTAATTTGTTTACACACAAATGATATTCAGTGTTGACATAGAAATCTGTCTGAAGGTTATTTATTTGACAATGATGCGTATTTACGCGATATTGTCAAATAAATAACCTTCAGACAAAATTTTTATCATGTGAACATTTATTTAAAAAGAACATAGGCTAATTCCCAAACTAAATTGAACCCGACTTGACTGATCGCCTATACAAATTATTTACAATAGATTTGATTTGAGAGGTTGAAATATATATACTTAATGAAAATGATTACATACTTGTATTATTTTTTAAAGATACATTGATTATTTACCACGTGAAATTTTTTTGAGGTTATGCCGAGTCAACCGATTTCGATTTTTCCACTTGTTTAAAGTCTATAAATGTTCAAGTACCGCTAAGAGATAAATTTATTTACATTTGTGCTCTCGCAATTTATTATTTTAACCTAAAATGCATTTGAAATGAGATTAGGAAGAAACATTAGACATTCAAAGATACCTTATAAAAGTGAGATTTGTTCAAATCCAAGAAAGAATACTTGAATACCAAGTTATCTTCTCATTGACATAGGCAAAATATGATACTCCTGTGTATTTTTGTGTTGTATAATGGTAAGGTCAAGACAGATGTCTTGAGGAAGTACTGCGCTGGTAGCGAGAGATGGTAAGGCAACGCTCCATGTGACAACTACCGTTGTAAGAGCTCACGGTCTGCAACCTTCCATTAGGCAAGCTTGACGTACTTATACTGTTGTTCAATAATGTATAATCAAAACACGCGTAAAATGGAAATGATAGAAAGCACTTAATGATTATCGCACTCCAAATTGACATTTTGTTGTTCCATTTCTCAAAATTGTATCAATTCTTTAGATTTTCAATTAACTAGTTTATTACCATGCTGATTTATTGAATATATATATATATATATATATATTGTCGGACAAATTACACAGCGCCATCTAGCCCCAAAGTAATCGAAGCTTGTGTTATGGGTACTAGACAACTGATAAACATACGTAAATACATTTTTTTTGTAAATACATACTTATTATACATAGAAAATACCCAGACCAAGACAAACAGACATGTTCATGCACACAAATGTTTGTATTGTGTGGGAATCGAACACACAAGCGTTGGTGTCAAAGTAGCGTAACAGCGCGTTTCACCACTGCGCCACCGAGCTCGTCATTATTTTATTAATATGGTATAATAACATGGTAATTGAATTGGTATTGAATATGGTACTGTAGCAAGTTCTATATTATTCGTAATCGTGAAAAGCTTAATATAATAAAGTATAATTAATAATAAAGTATAATAAAATAAATATAAAAAGTGAAAAGCTATATATACATACACTTTGAAAGAAAAATCTTCAGGGTTGTACTCATTACAATCTTGGAATGAAACGTACTTCCGTCAAACAGTGTCGCCGTAAATTGTATCCGTGCGTTCAAAAAAAGAAGATTACAATTAATTATTTAGAAATATATTGAAATGAAACGTAATATCCTTTCATTGTGGCTCTGACTAGAATTAATTTCCTGAAATAACATAAAACATAAACGCGGTCCTTACCAAAGAGAGGTGGGGTGCATCAAAGCAGCCCGTCTGAGGAAGTACCTCCACCTCACAGGAAACCGCAGCCAAATAACAACTCCCTATAGGGTTGTTGTGTTCCTGCGTGTGAGTGAGGTCACCAGTAAGCTACTAAGGAGTTGCTGTGTAAGCAACAGAGGAGGCATCGCGCGAGTGATACTTAATATATTACAGGCGTTAATAGGCTACTGTAACTGCTTTACATCAGGTGGGCCGTATGCTTGTATGCCTTCCGACGTTGTATAAAAAAAATACAAATACATATTTTTCCACGTATGACTCGCGTACATAGTCATCTTTTCAGATCCATTTAGACCAATATGTCCAGTCTTCTATGGTGATAAATATCGACTATGAATAATTTGAATCACTTTTTGAAATGTTCTATCTCCTATTCCACACACACTACAACATACAAACGTACGTATAAACGCGTTTAAACAGACAAAACGTGGCAATCAGGCAGGAATTATCGTATACTCCTACTCACAGTTCCTTATCCTTCATGACCTGCACGCAGACCTCTCCCATCATATACCCGCCGACGGAGAACCCGTGCACCACCATCGGCAGGCCGTTGTCGTTCGAAGACATCAACTTGATTATGTCGTGGGCTACCAGCTATAAAAACAATAACCACTTGTAAAAAGTTGAAGGCAAATGTCAACCGTGATGTTGACTGTACCCAATACATTTTTTTTATTTATTATTTTTTGACACTGACTATGTAATTGGCCCCAGTGGGAATACTACGTCACCGGCAGGGGCCCAATACGTTCCTCCGCCTTGTGTTTATATATTTTTCATTACACTTGGTCGTATATAGCGTTGTAATATGCAAGCGGGTCGTATAGTCTTCATAATGTCCACGGGCGTAATGGTTTTATTAATCCATTTTAGGTTAAATACTATTCAAAACCTCTTGAGTATAATACTATACCAATTTAAACAGAATGGCCTACCAGGCTTAATACTCAAGCCAGGCGACCGAGCTTCGCTCGTTTTTGCGTCACCCCGTTCCCCTGGGGTGATCGCTTCAGATGAAGCCTTTATAGCCTTCCCGGCTAAAGGCAGTCGTCCCAGGGGGTGTTTTAGTCGGTGGAAATCCGACATAACCAGTTCGTTCGCACGAAATGGTATCTTTGAAAGATTTCACCTCCTCCCTCCCTTTTTCCGGAGGGTGCCCCTCACGGAAGAATGACCAATGCACACTCGGGTGTGGGTTGGTCCTTCTTTTGTGGGTCTTCAATTTTCTTGGGCGAAAATCAAAAAAAAAAAAAGCATTCCCCGGTTAAACTAATAGGCAAAGGTATCCAAAAAGAGAGTGGCTGTTAGTGGACTTCGAACCGGGGACCTATGTGATATTTTAGAGGTGTAGTACATTGAAGCGCGTCGTTGTATTTCCAAGTCAACTGGTAACACGCCTGCCAGCACTGGTAGTGCCTCGGCGTCAAGTTCACACGATTTACATAAAAATATTAAAGCGAGACGCTGACTTTGCAGTAACTTATGACGCGCATCACCTATGCACTGTCAGCCTATGCAGGTGAACTGTATGTACGTTAATACATCCTAAATATGTGGCTGTGTAAATATTTTTTAACGTTTTACGTTAAAATCGTTAAAGTTTTACGTGTGTAAGGACCACGTCTTATGGCGCTCGGTACTCTCTACCAACCCTATAAGGGCCCTGGTGTGAAGATATACATATCAATAGCATATCCAATTGTTACCAGTACGAATTTTTATTTAAAATCTGTGGGTTTTAATATAACAAGTGTTTTGACGAGCTCGGTGGCTCAGTCGTGAAAGACGCGACTTTGACACCAACGCTCGTGGGTTCGATTCCCACACAAGACAAACATTTGTGTGCATGAACATGTCAGTTTGTCTTGGTCTGGATATTTTAAGAGAGGTAGGGCGCATCAAAGCAGTCCGTCTGGGAAAGTACCTCCACCTCACAGAAAACCGCAGCCAAATAACAACTCCCTAGAGGGTTGTTGTGTTCCTGCGTGTGAGTGAGGTCACCAGTAAGCTCCTAAGGAGTTGCTGTGTAAGCAGCAGAGGAGGCATCTATCTCATCAGAGAGGAGTGATATATATTACAAACGTTAATAGGCTACGGTAACTGTTTTACATCAGGTGGACCGTATGCTTGTATGCCTTCCGACGTTGTATAAAAAAAAAACTATATAATTGGTTTCTGTGGTGTTTACAGTCAGAAAATTAAAACCAGCGAGGTACCCCAGAGAGTCCCGTCTCTGCGGCCTGACGTACGAGGATTCTACAAGTTGTTCATGTATATCAAGATTAAAGTCGAGCCGAGAACGCTTCCTTGAGGAACACCGCACATTGCCGCAAAATAAAAAAATACATATCTCCATTCTGTCGTGCTCGATATCCTTCTTTCTAAATATCCAAACCATCACTGCATACTCTTTTCAATTTAAATAAAAAAAAGATAAAAATCTTTATTTGCCATTGGGCCCTCGCGGGCACTTAGACACGTGTTACATTTTTTGAAATATAATCTTATTTAATTCTCTTATTTTACCTTTTCCTTTTTTTTTAATCTACTAGCATTTAGGAAATGATCATTGGCGAAGAAGAAATGCTGAAAGAAACTTTCCAATAGGTATAGGTCTCTTAAAATTGTCAATTAGATATTACAAAAAAAAATTACATAAGCATATTGGTACAATAATAATATCAAATGGTAAAATTAAAGATTATTAAGGACAGATAGTCTGTGCTGAATCATTTCCAGACATCTTTGTCAGTTACATATTCATCAATTCTATAATGAGCCCTTCTACAGAGAGTATTTTTAATGTGCTTTTTGAATACATTATCGGGAAAGGACAGAACTGTTTCAGGCTCAGGTTTTATTATAAAATCGAATACAATTTACAAGAAAAGATCTACCAGTCCTAGCAAGCCGATGTACGCATACACAACTTATTTCTACTCCTAAGTTTTTCACTAAAGTTTGAAAACGACTTTAAATTTTTACGGGCATACATTATGTTTTCATAAAAAAAAAATTGGCATAGCATCTTTTATAAATTTGCATTTTTTTATTTCTGGCGAAACGCTCGCTGACCGAATTCGTAATGATGACTTAAGAAAGAGAGTTAGGCTGAAAGAGAGTGTCATTGTTAAGATAAGAAAAGGCATGGTCCGTTGGTTCGGACATGTACAAAGAATGCAGGATGAAAGAATGACGAAACAGATATACAATGCAAAAGTGGAAGGATGTAGGAGCCGAGGAAGACCAAGACTACCCCACCATGACCTACATGAAGTGATGTCAAGAGACCTAGAAACCAGCGAGCGTGCATGAAGAGTTATGAATGTTAAAGAAGCGAGTGAAGTGTGTAAGGACCGCGTCTTATGGCGCTCGGTTCTCTCCGCCTACCCCTCAAGGGATTTGGCGTGAAGTCGTAGAATAGATCTTTGATTATTTTACAAGTAATACCTAGACACACTTCATTTTCGTGATATTATAGTTTGCGAGATGCAAGCGAGCTAGAACAGGTTTCATGTATTTGTGCATAAACGGGTTTGCTCTGAGTTGGCGGAAGTTTGTGGCGGCAACGCACGTTCGTTGTGTTGCAAGAGTGTATGAACTACCGTACTCACGATCAGGCGGGATCACAATACAATGAACTAGACGGTGAATAAAGGCGGCCATCACTCTCTGCAACGTAGTGTTTTAGCGCCTAAATATCTCCGAGATTCGAACCTGCTATCCAATGGGAGGATATTTAAGAAAAATAAGCCGATAACTGACGCGATGTTGATCCGAGAACTAGCCAATAAAAGCTGCGCGTTAAGTTAATACCCAAAGTCGTTACATTGGTTCTCCATAGGTTATTTGCGAGCCCATGAAGGAGATAACCTATCCTTGTCTGCCAATCAATGAGGTAATTTTTAATTGCGTATGGGGTGTAAGTGGCCCAATGTCGCCTTTAGAAACCAAAGCCAACCTCACCTGCTTATCAACAGACGAGGCTCTGGTGAAAGAGAGGTAGGGCACGACGTTAGCCCGACTATGGAAATACCTCCACCACCTCACAGAAGACGACAAGCAAATAACAACTCCATGGAGGGTTGTTGTGTTCCTGCGAGTGAGTGATGTCACCAGAAGTAGAGGAGTTTTTTTGGAGTGTTGACAGCGGTGATGGCAACGCGCTAGCGACATTCTTTTCGTTGGTAGCGTTCATAGGTAACGGTAACCGCATTACATCAAGTAGACCGTATGCTTGTTTGCTATCCGTAAAATCTGATAAAAAGCGGTTACCTATGAACCCTTGTTTTGTCGCTTTGCTTTGCCGGCAACTCCTTAGGAGCTTACCGGTAGACTTCACTCACACGTGGAAACGCATCAACCCTCTATGGATTTGTTTTTTGGTTGCCATCGTGAAAATACCGCTCTTAAAAACACCCACACCAAGGCAAATAGTTCACGCACAAAAATGTTTTTCCTGTGAGGGAATCGAACCCAATAGCGCTGGTGTCAAAGCAGTGTTACCAACCACGGCCGATCTCGTCAAAATAGTATAAACAAGAAAACCACTCGAGTAATCATGATCTGCCTAAAATGAACCATTTTGGCATTGTATCGCTTATGATGTTCTTCCTGGGGAGGCTAGTTAATCATTCTTCAACAAGCAGACGGCACGTACGGGACTGTTGTCTAGTGACTTTTGTCAATATCCGAATATATATCAAACAGTAAGTCAGTTGTAAAAAGAATCGAGATTCATCGCGACACATCGACAATCTTGAATCACAAAAAATAACTTCATTTCTTGGCCGATAATTTACTTTGTCTCCAGGCAGACTTAGTTCTTTTTGTTCACCGAACTGACTGATGGCTTTTAAAGAAAACGTATTCTTTGAAAGAACCACATAAATGCCAAAACATGAGCTGAATGTTCTTAACTCATCTTTTCTCATAGAAAGATATTCTCCCCTGACTGTTGACAACATATTTTTGTATTACTAAGATGGGAAAACAAGGTCTACCTGACAAAAGAAACATCAGCGGTGTCACTCCCTGCATTTACGATCGTGTAAAGGCCACAAAAGCAATAACAGTACTCACATAATCTGCTTATCGTATTACTTTAAATGAGCAATTCTTGTATATATACACACATCAAAAGTATCTAGGGATCAACATATATTTTTGCAATAACTTTTCTCCTGATTGATATTAATTAAAATTTTCTTTAAGGATTCATCAAATAAAGTGTTTTCGTTTGTCTACAGTAACGATAAACCAAGTCACCTTTGCATTAATAAAGAAATTTGCCATTTTCATAATAAAGGGATTTTTGACATTTGAACCACTAACATTAAAGTTCGAAAAAAAGACTGAAATAACAGTTTTCTTTAAAATTTTATTGGGTAACTTAAACAATTAATAATCCGTGTTTCTACCGCGAATACTAACAACACAAGAACATCGGTTTGGCATACTCAAAATGAGTTCATCCAAATCACGCTGTGGAATGGCCGCCCATGTTCGTTGCAACAACAAAAAAAGGTCTTCTTGCGACTGGATACCCTCCATATTCGGCAGAGCTCTTCTCTGTAGCATATCCCATGCATGCTCAATCGGGTTCAAGTCTGGCGACTGAGCAGGCCAGGGCATGACATTGATGTTAGCTGCGGCGAGAGTCTGTTTTACAACTCTTGCGGTGTGCGGTCGTGCATTATCATGCATTAACTGAAATAAGGGACCGATTTGTACTTGTAGAGGAACGATGACGTCTGATACAATCGTCTCAGCATAAATTTGAGCGTTGAGGTTGCCTCTGATCCAAATCAACTCAGTTCTTCCGCCGATCCAAATACCCGCCCATACCATGATGGTTCCACCACTATAAGGATGGACTTCCTGGCAGGATTTTAATCGCTGTTGGCGTCCAGGGGTTCTCCAGTGTCGTATACGTCTTGTATCCGGTCTCATACCAAAACGAGACTCATCAGAAAAGCACACGAAACGCCATTGTTCTTCTGCCCAATTTCTGTGTTCAAGAGCCCATTGATATCGAATCCTACGATTGTGCATTGCTATAGGTGGTACCCTTAGCGGTCTTCGGGAATGAAGGTTCACTTCATGCAAGCGGTTTCTGACTGTTTGGTCGCTAATTAAGTTCCCTGAAGAGTGATGAAGCGTCACGGCTAACATCATGGCGGTTATTGTTGGAGCTCTTCGAGTTGTGATTTGAATGTATCGGTCTTGTCTCCGTGTGGTGCAGCGATACCGTCCTCCATGGCGCTCAGCCACGGTACCAGTGCTTCGGTAACGTGTCCAAAGTCGACTGATAACACTCTGACTTGTATTCAGAGCTAAAGCCACAGTACGTTGCCGGGAACCAGCTTCTATCATTCCCACGGCTCTGAGCATTTCTTCCCTGCTTAAATGACGTCGCCGCTCCATAATAACGTTGGTTTTAATCAGTAGTAGGGAAACAGAGCACTAATAATGTCTTCAATGCGTTGTATGTTTTTATAGGGAAAATATTGACAGCTGATTTTCATCTTTTTTTTGAATTTGATTGACAGTTCCTGTTTCAAATTATGAAATGCACCAAAAAGGATCCATATAAATTTATAAAATCATAAATTTATTACAAAGCCACATCTCAATCTCAAGAAATCCGCATAAAAATGCTTGATCCCTAGACACTTTTGATGTGTGTATAAATTAAATATCACTAAGCAAATAATCATCTGGCGAAAAGAGGTAAGAGGAAGTTAAGAGTAAGTACTTACTTACTTAAGTAAATACTTACATCTTACAAATGACGGTTGTTATTTTCCAGCTAGTGGGAAAGAGCATCAGATGGGGCCTGAAGAGTAACTGCATTAGAAGATGGTGTGGTAATGTTTGAGCATTATTCTATTTCTAGAGTTATATTATAGTCTCATATCAACGCGTTATGAATGTTTCTCATCAATCGCAATATAAAAAAATAATTGTACACCCCCGCAGACCAAATAATATACGTTCCGAAATCTTCGCTGAAGCCCTTTGTATGATATGTAATGTAACACATAATAATTGAACAGAAATACCTACTGTCATGTTACGCTTGCTGCGCAATTTATTACATCGATATGAATTATGAAGTTACCAATTATTTTCATTGTTTTATTTGTCAATTGTTCAATTTCACTCACCCACATTAACGGAACAAACCTCTTAGAAATCCATCGGTCGTGTCGTGTGTATGAAGTTAAGATGCTTTTACATATATTTGCTATACACGTTTCATGTCGTTAATAGCTTCAAGGTCCCGTGTCACGCCACAGTATACGTTTACCGCGTTTTTTTAAGTTCCAAAGTACACAGTTATTTGTAATTATGATATATATAACATTAGAATATGGATTATACGATTTCATTTTACTGTCAACATACTCGACATATAACAGCCTATAATTATGGTACGTTCGCCGAGGCCACCATATTATCCTATTTTTTTTTTGTTTAGTTAAACATAACCATTCTTTAAGTGTACGAAAAGCAATAACAATGACTAATTTTAAAACCTAGCTTTTTTAAAATTAGTTTTAATTTACAAAGACAACTCCACCGAGGCGAAAGTGTCGAATAAAATCACTATTTTCGTTTTAGTACAAATGAATTTTAGTTTGGTTTTAATACAAATGAATTTATGAATAAAAGGTAGTTTTAAAAAAAAAATATTTTTTATTAAGAATTTTATTTTTGTGTAAATTCACGTATTTATTTCCAGAAAAGACTTTAATATAGATAAAGTTAAAACCCTATTTAAATATTTGAATTAAGTCGTTTGAGCAGTTTCCGAGATACACGAATTATATTTACATACATACAAGAATTGCTTATTAAAATAATAAGATTTGTCTACTCTGCGCGGGTGGTACTCGGCCAACAGCGGGGATGGTAACTGTTAAATAGGGTAAAATTAAGTCTTTTTTCATAATCATGAGGGTACCTGCGAGCCCTTGAGCGGCCACATGAGCTGCCACGGTGTACAGGACACGGAGACCACGTCGAACCCTTGCTCCAGGTATATGGACGCGTACTTCATGACGTGCTTCTGTCGCGCCAGCATCCAGTTGATCATGATGCACAGCGGCCGGTTTGGTAGTTTGTCCAACCTGTTGGACAATGTTTAGTTACTTATGGACTTAATAGCCTGGTTATAGACAGACAATTTTACACCACGAGACCTTTTATTCACCCTTTAAAACGGAATATCAAAATATATAGGCATAAAAACAGACATAGCCTAGTGAATAAAAAAGTCAATGAAAAGAATATAATTATGTTAACATTCTATAATATATACACGATATAATGTCTCTTCTTCTCAGCATTATCCTGTTTCCTAATCCACTAGGATTGGCGTCCGCTACTTAAGCCTAAGGATTTGGCGAAGATACGGATTTTTACATGGGACGACTGTCGTCCGACCTCCGCAACCCAGAGGGAAAACCAGATCATTCTTAGGTAAGGTCATACGTCTTTCTTCAAAATATTATATCTTGGAGGTGCTGGTTTCCACGCGATATTTTCCTTCACCGCTGAGCAAGTGATAATTGCTCGGCGGTGAGAGTAATGCGGCCGATACTTATATTAACGTAAAAATTATATTATCATTATCGTAAAAACTTTTTTTTAGAATTGTATTTTTTTTTTTTGTTCTTTTTATCCCCGAGGGGAAAGGCAAAGGGATCTAGCCCATACAGCCAAGTCATCAGTTTAGAACCATTTGAAAATCTTAATTCTATGTTCCAGCTTCAGGAACTGTGCTCAAAAAATACTTGGGAAGTGTACTTCGACCCAATCAACCCAGTTTAAATACCACCCGTAAAACGATAGGAATTTTACAAGGGTTTCTCTTGATGAACTTATTCACGTCTTCCAAAAAGTGCATAAACGTGTTATATTTGAATATTTTTTTATTATTGTATAATTGCACTAGCACTTATGTTACAAAACACTATCGAAATTGTCACATAAAACTAATTTTACACTAAATTGTAAAAATTTCAAGTATAAGAACAATGTCACTCGTCAAAAGCGCGGGAAGAAGTCCCCTTAGAATTGTAATATTTTATGTGTCAAAAAAATTAAATTTTTCATTTAATTTCATTTCAACCGGCGAGCATGCATGGAAACAGCAATGAATTCTAAAGAACCAAGTGAGATGTGTAACGATCGAGTCATGTGACCACTCAATACTCCCTGCCTACCTCGCAAGGGGTTTGAAGTGAAGTTACAGATAAATAGGATTAATTTCATTGCGTCTATTAACCGATTGGTCTCTGGTTCGAATCCTGATGTGGACATGTACCACTAAATCGTCTTTTCGGATTTATGTGCATATTTGTAATACTAATATTATAAACTACGAGTAATATTATAAATGTGAATGTCCGTTTGTTTGTTACACTTTCACGCGAAAACTACTCAACCGATCATCATGAAACTTTGTACACATATTCTTGGAGGTATCAGAAGTAAAATAGGATACCTTTTATTAAAAAAAAAATGTTTTATCAATGCGAGCGAAGCCACGGGTAAAAGCTAGTTTGTAATAATCACTTGCTCGACGACAGTAAAAGAATATGCAATATGAAACCAACAAGTAAAAGAAGTTATATTTCGAAATGCGTGTAACGTAACCTAAGAAAAGTTTGATTTTCCCTCAGGGATGGAGGTCTGACGACAGTCGCTCCATGTCAAAATCGGTATCTTCGCTAAATCCTTAGGCTTATGTAGCGGACCCCGCGAATCCTAATGAATTAGGAAACGGGATAACGCTAGCAAGTTCCTTTCTTGTATCGCAGTTTCTATATTATGTACTGGTAATAATTTCAATGTTTGAATTATACATGAAAACGGATATTCTGAAATAATATAACCTTAGCAAACAAACGCAGGAAACAATCAGAATAAAGAAAACTGGAAATGCTGTAATTCTGACATCCTAATATTATGTTTTATATAATGTCGGGAGGCAAACAAGTATGCGGCCCACCTGATGAAAAGTCTGCCGCAGCCTATTAACATCTACAATACAAATGTATTATTACTCGCGCGTTGCCAGTGCGCTACCAATACAGCAATCTTCAGGGGCACGCTGGTAATCCTACTCACTCGCAGGACATAACAACCCTCTAGGGAGTTGTTTTTGGCTGCGGTTTTCTGTGAGGTGGAGTTACTTCCCCAGACGGGTTACTTTGATGCACCCTACCTCTCTTAAAAACAAACAGACGTGTTCATGCACACAAATGTTTGTCGTGTGTGGGAATCTAACCCACGGGCGTTGGTGTCAAAGTAGCGTAACAACGCGTTTTACCACTGCGCCCTTCTCGTCAATTCTGTACTCTGTAAAACCCTCCATGCTCGTATTTTTATCTACTAACAAGATAAACTAATGTAGAATGAGTGTAACAAGACGCACTCGGTTGCCATTGCAATGAAAAGCCTGCGATAACCACGCACGGACCGGGAATTAGGATCGATTGACCCGCATCACGCGGTCTCGATGAATAGTCAGTACGTAACTATAATGTATGGACATAGCTAATGAGTTGACGACGTGACTTCAGCCCGCCGCGACCCCCCCGTGTAACACTAACACATCTCGGAAAATCCTGAAAAATAGTTAAAGGCTCAAGTGGATAAAGAACCGGCCTATTATCCAACGGCGTCGGGTTCTAACTATTGTGTGGGCATGTACCACTAAAGGTGAAGGTGATGTCAGGAGCCTTAGGAACCGGCGAGCGTGCATGAAAAGAGCAATGAATGTGAAAGAAGCGAGTGAAGTGTGCAAGGACCGCGTCTTATGGCGCTCGGTTCTCTCTGCCTACCCCGCAAGGGACCTGGCGTGAAGATATACATACATGTACCACTAAAATTGGTATTTTCGGATTTATGTATAATTGTCACTCGCCCGGTGGTGAAGAAAACATCGGAAACCCATACGTCCATAAATAATATTTCGAAAGATGTGTGACTTTGACTTAATCTAACGTCTGAATTTTCCCTCTTGTTTGTGGAGGTCTGATGACAGTCGCTCCATGTCAAAATTAGTATCGTCACCAAATCCTTAGGCTTAGGTCGCGGAACCCGCGAATACTAATGGATTAGGGAACAGGATAACATAAGGAAGAAGTTATAGCGGTCATAGATAATATCATTGGGTCATAGTATACACTATGTGAAAAACTCAAGTCTCTACCTATAACGTTTCGAAAGATACCCTGTAACACACGGACAGACAAATAGCTGAGCCATAGTAATATGCCTACATTGGTACAATAAAAAGACGTACAGCTTTGTGCATGTCAACACATTAATCTTTGTCCCGTTCATATTTTCTACTTTTTTACCACTAAGGTGGCAAACAAACGTACGGCTTGCCTAATGGTAAGCAATTACCGTAGCCTATGGATATTTATAACACCAGGGGTGTCACTCTTGCGTTGCCGAACCTGTAAGTACCTCTTCACACCTTTCTTAAGACCCCCATGCTATAGTCCCTTGGGCAAACCTCGCAATGTACGCAATAAGAGTTACAATTGCACTTTCAAAGTCAAGCGTGATCAGCTCTTAGCTGTACATCCTTGACTGCCCTGCGTTGACGCGGCAAACCTCTAGTAACATCTGCATAAACTGCATAAAAATGGCTACGAATTTGGAACAAGCAAGCGAGGTATGTATAGACCGAGATTGCAATGTATTAACGCTCGTTTCTCTCTGCTTGCAAGGGACTTGGTGTGAAGATATACATATGTAGATGGTGAAGATATAGCCATAGAATATATGTATACATTCTTTGGGTGCGACAATATTTGAACAAGGAAGTACCTTCACATTCGTAATGTTTTTTAATGCTACTCAGAAAATCAATTTTTGGAATATGTAACAGTCTTCCACCGGGAGTCTTCTTCACTTTTCCCTAGATCCCGTTTCCTAATCCATCAGGGTACCGGGTCTGCTACCTAAGCCGAAGGATTTGGCGAAGATATTGATTTTAAGATGGAGCGATTGCCGTCGGACTTCCACAACCGACAGGGAAAACAGACCTTTCCTAGGTAAGGTCACACGATTTTTGTAATACAATTTCTTGGACGTACGCGTTTACTCACGATGTGTTTTGTCAAAGTCGCGTCATTCACAACTGAGACATCGAGCTCATCAAAAACTACTCTTACTATGCTGGATGATAACACTGAATCAGATACATAGAGTGATTGATTATAAATATAGCAGATTAAGTAAATAACTAGACTTAGTATGTACAAATGTTTTATTGTGCTAACAAGGGTTATCCAGTAGGGTAAGCACGAATCTTTTGCGATAAAACATTCGTATCGTCATCGTATACAATTTGTATGAAAATTGAGCAGCGCCTCTATCGTACGTAAAAGTAACTAAATTTTGAAGCACGAGTACTTTTGTACGGAGTTCGTATCGTAACGTGTACGTATCTTGACATATTTGTATGAAATTTGGGAGCACGAACTTTGTTTTGACGTACGGTATCGAGAATCTCGAAGGCTGGCTATCGAAACTTACGAATATTTATTCACGTAAAAATTGTGGATGAAACAATTTGCGTAATTGTGAAAACATAGTATTTGACCATTATTTTCAGTGTTTTTGGTAGTATTTCGCTTCAAAACATTAGTAGACTAATATTTTACATAAAATGCAAGATTTACCTAGAGTTTAACGTAGTTTATTGTGTTATTTTATTATCTTACTACAATACTTATTGAACACCCAGTAAATGAACAATAATATAGAAAACCTATACTAATAATATAGAAAAATAAACCTATTTTTTCAATTATTAGTAGGATGAAATAAAAATTTAATGACTTTAAAGTAATAAAATTGATTAATTTTTTGACGAGGTCGGTGGCTCAGTCGTCAATGACGCGACTTTGCATGCATGAACGTGTCTGTTCGTCTTGGTCTGGATGTTTTTAAGAGGTAGGGCGCATCAAAGTAACCCGTCTGGGGAAGTACCTCCACCTCACAGAAAACCGCAGCCAAGTAACAACTCGCTAGATGGTTGTTGTGTTCCCGCGTGTGAGTGAAGTCACCATTAAGCTCCTAAGGAGTAGTTGCTGTGTCAGCAGCGGAGAAGGCACCGCGCGAGTGATACTTAATGTGTTACAAGCGTTCATAGGCCACGGCAACCGCTTCCTATCAGGCGGGCCGTATGCTTGTACGACTTCCGACATATATATAAAAAAAATTGTTAGTTGAATTACATAAGATTTATTTCTGTTCATATGTTTTTATACAATCGTAAAGTGGTGCTAACAATAGTCAGTCAGTCAGTCAGTCATGACACCTAATTTGTATATAATAGCTTGATTATGACACCGCTCATTATTTACATATTTCTACATCGATTACTATGCAATACGATAGGGCACTAAGGGGCCAGCCTTACACTAATGTGATAGATTTATTTAGTAATGAGAAATCACTATTATAATCCGCGATGGGACCGAGACGGTGCGTGCATTTGGGTATAGAGGTGTTTGTGTATGCGTCTGTTACTGCTAGCCCGGTTTTGCATGTTCTTATCTAAGTTTCAATGTTACAGACCACCAATGGCGTTATAAATGTTATAATACACATGTTTCTTCTATCTATCTATTACTTCACGCCAAATCCATGCAGTTCAGCTCCAGCCATGCAATTCTGTAAGAGCAAACATACTTACATCCTCGGAAACATCGGCTGTTACAGCCTTGTACACAAAATTGCAATTCTTTGGTGTCGCTTTTCATGGTTGTACGACACTAGCGCCGCAAGGCTGCGTTTGGAATTGGAATTCTACAAGGCAAACAGCCTCGCGTACGCTTACAGCCTTATAGAATACCAAATAATTTAGCCGTGATCGCAGTAGACGATGTCAAAGCTGTGACATCTGTGATCACAGCGACGCACACAGCCATTACGAGTCGCTTAGAGAATTGCATGGCAGTGTGTCTTGCCCGATTTGACATTTTGTAGAATAGGTATTTTTTTCTTTTCAGGTGAGCCGTATGCTCGTATGCCGCTCGACGTTGTATAAACATATATACATACCGCTCACCTGATGTAAAGGATTTACCGTAGCCTATAAACGCTTGCAACTCATTAAGTATCGATGCCACCTCTGCTACTAACACAGCAACTCCTTAAAAGGTTACTGGAGACCTCACTCACGCGCAGCAGTTGTTATTTGGGTGCGTTTTTCTGTGTAAGTCGCATGCTAAGTTTGTGGGCTTACTTCATGGTGTGTTGGTCGGCGGTGAGGTTGGTCTTCTCGTTGCTGATGTACTGTATGTTCTTGGTGATGTCCTGGGTGTGCGCGCCGCGGTCCAGGCCGACCATCGCGACCGGCGCGCACGAGAGCAGCGGACGGAACGGAGTCTGTGTTGACAAAATATACAATTAATAGTCTTGCACTGAATGTATAATTTGCCTAATATTAACCTCAATCAAATGGCAATAAGAACTCATTTTGTTGGGATTGTGTGATGCTTCTTTATCCTTGGTTCTTACACTGCAACAATGCGTAAAAGAATTTGTTTTGTTTTTTTTTTGTCGCTGCGAATTGTTAACATTTGCTGTTATAATTATGTTATAAAAAATCATCTTTTTTATCTACGACTTCAATAGCTGTACACTGACATTAAGTATGTATAAATAAATATACTTATGTTTGTATATTTTGTGTATGTATCTATACAGATAAATAAAATTGGAGTGTCTTTTTTGTAATATTAAAATAACCGCTTTTTACTAAATGCATATGGATATAAACACGGTACATATACCAAAATGAATATTTTTACAATTTTTGTCTGTCTGTCCGGCTGTCTGTTTGTTCCGGCTAACCTCTGAAACGGCTGGACCGATTTTGACGGGACTTTCACTGTCAGATAGCTGATGTAATAAGGAGTAACTTAGGCTACCTTTATTTTAGATTTTTTTTTTATTTTTATTAATATAAATAAATAATTTAAAAAACTATTCCACGCGGACGAAGTCGCGGGCACAGCTAGTTTAATATATATTTACTTACAGCTATATATGTAATTATATTAACAAAAATATTTTTTCCCCTAACCCTTCCTTCTCTGTACGCCGATTTGCCTTGTTGCATAATAAATATTCATGATATACAATTTTTAAAAAAAATTCTGTAACCATTATTATGTAAATAAAGCTTATTCTATCTAAATTTCTTTTCAATATTTAAACCGTTAGAACGTCGCTACTGTGTTTCATCAAGATCGATTCGACAAGTACGACTGAAATTGTCGGCAACGAACTGACATACAGACAGCTATATTAGCGCTTCTGAACAGATTACCAATTTATATCGTATTCACTGGGGCTCGAGACAAAATGTAAACAAACCATAAAAAAGGTTATTTTTCGTGTCGATTTTATCACGAAATAAACTTTCGTCAAACACATTTAGAAAAAGTGGTACTTGCACGTAAATAAATATTATACAGTTACCATTAGAATTGCGATAATAATTTCCGTTGTTTTTACACATAATAATTTGAACTAGTGGTCGAAATACAACCATAATTCATATAATTTTTAAGTTTGAGTAACTAATGCATAAAGTACAAATATATATTAGACAAACTATTATTTTATCCTAATTATTTTTGACATTCAGTAAGACTATATACAAATAATATTAAATACCAATAATATTAACCTCCTCTCAGTTGGATCACACGCTTAATCATAAACAAAAGAGTAGGTATATATTTGGGTATATATATGTTTGTGTCAAACGCGTGGTAGTGTGTGTAATGTATTTTAAATCAATTTAATTTATTTTCCAAGCATTATTATAAAAAGAAATGAGCTTACTGCACTTCTTCTCCATATAAACTTTAACAGTGCCAAATTTCCTATTCCTCAGTGCGTAATTTTCGTAAAAAGGGGTACAAAGTTTTGCTTCACGAATTCATAATTTGAATATTTCAATGTATTATACATATAATTTTTTGTCTATGAAATTTTCATAAGTGTGGCCATTAAAAAAGACCTAACTATAATAATGCTATTATAGTTCGCAATGTAGATCAACAGTTAATACGTACAATGTATGAAGAACTAATAACTTTTGCGTTTATCCAGATTATATCCGCCATTTTTACTTTTGACACAGATATTGACTGTTTCTGTCGTTGAATATTTTCGCTATTTGTAATTATTTATTTTTTTTGGTCAAAGTTGTTGTACTTGTTAAATTGTGTACATATTTGTATATTCTGTTATAGTGTTGAGTTTCTGTTATCAGAACATTGTTTGGATAAAAAATTAATCTGACTAAGCACTTCGTCGAAAAAAGACCGTTTTAAACATCCTCCAATGCGTTTCACGAACTTACGATGACTTACTGTTATTACTGACTGATTGCCGTGGCATCAGTGTGTGCCAAGTTTGAAAACTTATTTCTTTGGTTTTACCTTGTCTCTCAGCATTATTAATGAAGTTTAGTAGTTATTATACCACAGCTCTTAAGAGAGGTAGGGCGCATCAAAGCAGCCCGTCAGAGGAAGTACCGCCACCTCACAGAAAACCGCAGCCAAATAACAACTCTCTAGAGGTTTGTTGTGTTCCAGCGTGTGAGTTAGGTCACCAGTAAGCTCCCAAGGAGTTGCTGTGTAAGCAGCAGAGGAGGCATCGCGCGAATGATAATTGACATATCGCAAGCGTTAATAGGCTACAGTACCCGCTTTACATCTGGTGGACCGTATGCTTGCATGCCTCCCGACGTAGTATAACAAAAAAAGCTCGTCCTTGCACTGAATCACAAGGTATATCTATAACTTCACGCCAATTCCCTTACGGGGTAAGCAGAGGCAACTGAGCGCCACCTGACTCATCACAAGCTCCTCGTACTAGGGGCACACTAAAAGTTTTGCACTTCTAGCTAATCGGAACTATTTGAATTTCGAATGTTATATTTTTTGAAACGTTGCAACCTACTTAGTAATAAAAAAAACAATTGGCGGGAAATCATTTGTCAATTGTTTTTTATCACACATCAAAGTTCTACGTACGCATCGAAAATGGAATTGAGTCGAAAAGATTTTAGAGCGACGATTTTTTATTATTTTAAAAGTTCTCTCTCTCCGCAAGACTGTGCTGCTCGTCTTCAAAATGCTTTTGGGAGAGAAGCACCTTCTTTGAACACCGTGAGGCGATGGTTTGCTGAATTTGAGAGAGGTCGAGTTTCTTTACATGACGAATTTTGTGAAGGGCGGCCTTCAACTGCCGTCAACGTAAATAATGTGGCTACTGTTAAGCGGCTAATTGAAGAAAACCCGCGGATTACCTATGAGACAATTCGAGAACTATTGGGGATTGGTATGAGACAAATTCAGAAAATTTTACACGAAGCATTGAAAGTTCGGAAACTTTGTTGTCGTTGGATCCCTCATGAACTGACAGCGGAGCAGAAGCGGGCTCGCGTGGAATGGTGCTCACAGATGCTACTAAAGTACGACCACGGACATTCTAATGCTGTTTATGGCATTGTCACAGGAGATGAAACGTGGATTTATTGTTTTAACCCGGAAAAAAAACAGCAATCTTGTGAATGGGTGTTTGAAAATGAGAACAGGCCAACAAAAGTGAGGCAGGCGAGAAACGTTGGTAAAAAATTGATCGCGTTTTTTTTCTCAGCTACGGGTCCCATCTGCATTATTTCACTTGAAGATCAAAAGAGTGTTAATGCCGAGTGGTATTCTACTATTTGTTTACCCAGGGTGTTAGAAAAAGTCGCGAAAGACGACCAAAAAGCCGCGTTCTCCTACATCATGACAACGCTTCTTCACACACGGCCAACAAAACAAAGTCATTTTTAACTTCCGAAAAAGTACAACTCGTTACCCATCCTGCGCATAGCCCCGACCTAGCACCCTGTGATTTCTGTATTTTCCCCAAAATCAAAGATTTGATGAGAGGTTTCACTTTTACCAACTCCGAAGAGGCAGTGATAGCGTTCAATCGGCACGTAGAAAACATGCCTTCAGATCTGTGGTCCTCCTGTTTTAAAAAATGGTTCGATCGCATGAAAAAATGTTTAAAATGTAAAGGAGAGTATTTTGAAAAGCAATAAACATAATATTTTGGTTATAACATGTTGTTTTTTTAAGTTACGCAAAACTTATAGTGTGACCTACGTATATTGGTGCACCCGCCCATGGGTGACTACATCACTCCTTGTGTGGTCTGACTTGAGACTTGTATATCAATAGTCTTTGTATCGTGCTGAAGTTTTTTTAATACCAATAAATTGGCAAACAAGCTTACGGCTTGCCTGATGGTAAGCAGTTCCCGAATTAGATGGACATATGCAACACAAAGTAAGATAGATTATCTTACTTTGTGTTGCATATGCCTATCTATAACTTCACGCCAAATCCCTTGCGGTGTAAACAGAGAGAACCGAGCGCCACGTGACTCGATCCTTACATATTTCACTCGCTTCTTTAACATTCATTGATGTTCTCATGCACGCTCGCCGGTTTCTAGGGCTCCTGACATCGCCTTCTGATAGAACACGACCAATTTGGTCGTGATAGGTACCTCGGCTCCTACATCCTTCCACTTTTACATTGTATATCTGCTTCGTCATTCTTTCATCCTGCATTTTTTCTACATGTCCGAGCCAACGGAGCATGCCTCTTCTTATTTTAACAAGTAAAATAATGACGATCACAGTAGCACTTCATTCAGCTTCCGTACTCGAAAGTGAAAAGGTCAACCTCCCCGCGAAACATATTTCCCCGAACATTGATTTTATTGTCATAGCGGATATAGCTGTGTTAAATCAGTTATATCATCGATGCTGAGATAACCGCCATTACTTACTCTGTGCCACAACAATGACCGCGTTCAATGCCAGCGTTCGGTCATGGTCGAGAGACTTTTATATATTTGCTATCAGTCAGACATAGGAGCCGTATGTATTATTAATAACTAATTACTAATGTTGCCTTGTAATCTGTGTCTCTGTTTGTTTTACTAACGGCGTTCAAAGTTCTTTCGATATCTGCTTTCTCTAAGAGTTCATGATTTTTGTTTGACGAGCTCCGTGGCGCTGCGGTTAGTAACGCGTCTTTGACAGCAACGCTCGTGGGTTCGATTCCCACACATGTCTGTTTGCATCGACTTATATTACCTACGGTAGGCGATGTCTGTTTGTCTTGGTCGGGATGTTTTTAAGAGAAGTACGGCATATCAAAGCAGCCCGACCGGGATAGTACCGCCACCTCACAGGAAACAGCAGCCAATTAACAGCTCCCTAGAGGGTTGTTGTGTTTCTGTGCGTGAGTGACCAGTAAACTCCCAAGGTGTTGCTGTGTTAGCAGCAGAGGTGGCATCACGCAAGTGATACTTAATGTATTACGGCGTTCATAACCTACGGTAACCACTTTATATCAGGTGGATCATATACTTGTATGCCTCCTGACATTGTAAGTGCAGGACAACGCCTGACGGCTTCGCTAGTATATGTATGGTTTTTATATTTGTTTTTATCTGACAAGTTGCCAGAAACTTTATTTAATAATTAATTAGTGAATTATAAGTACCGTAAAATTGAATTGCATACTAATCAGTTGACTTATGTTAATGTTTCGTAGATATTTAATTTTAACATAAAGTTTAATTTTTAAATTTAGTAATACCTGTTTATTATTAAAAACTAATTTCATATACCAGTCGTGCAATCATGGCTGCACTTATTATTAAATTATTTAACGCTAATGTATTATTCCATGTTTGTAAATAAATAAATTCAAAAGTCTTATTTAAACTATATTTAGAACATTTCTATATTACTCTTTGAATTACGAATATGGTGCATAATTTTGTAATATAATTTTTATGGTATAATTCTCTTCTTCTTCTTGGTCTTTAGTTTATGGTACCTACTATTCAATTAAATAACGTTAAATATATCATAAGCGATTTGAGCCCAGTGATAAATCGAACCATTACTCTTTGTATATATCTTAGTTTCTGTTCGCGAATCCGCCCGCCTCGACTTTAGTTTTTCAAGTTTTTACCATCACTGGAGCTCAAAAAGAACAATCAAATGACCTTACCGAAACAAAGCTAAAATATCGCATAATCGACAAATAAACAGGCACTTTTTTATACAACGTCGGGAGACATACAAGCATACTGCCCACCGTAGCCTATAAACGCTTGTAATACATTAAGTATAACTCTACTTTACCACACTCATACGTACACGACACCACATTACACACCCTATACCACAGACACACACACAAACGCACACACAAAGGCACGCTCGAATGCATGCACTCGTTCACACACACACGACTAACAATCTATACAGATAAATAAAATTGGAGTGTCCGTTTGTAATATTAAAATAAACGCTTTTTACTAAATGCATATGGATGTATACACGGTACATATACCAAAATGAATATATTTACAATTTTTGTCTAGCTGTCTGTTTATTCCGGCTAATCTCTGAAACGGCTGGATCGATTTTCACGGGACTTTCACTGGCAGACAGCTGATGTAATAAGGAGTGACTTAGGCTATTTTTATTTTAGAATTTTTATTAATATATATAAATAAACAATTCAAAATGTCTTTTCCGCGCGGACGAAGTCGCGGGCACAGCTAGTGTTAAATAAGCTATCTAATTAAACAGTAAATTGTTATAAATAGAAGAGCGGAATCTCCTAATATAAGTATTTATAATGCTTAAAAGGAGATTTCAAACAATGTCTTTATTGTAATAGTTTTAAGTAACCGCAATAAAATATTTTCATTCTCATTGTTTCATTTTCGCGCGATGTTGCCAACACAGCAGCAACTTAGGAGCTAAACTGGTCCCAAGGGGTTCCTGTGTTAGCAGCAGAGGTGGCATCGCGCGAGTGATACTGTATGTGTTGCAAGCGTTCATAGGCTACAGTAACCGGTTTACATCAGGTGGTACGAATGCTTGTATGCCTACCGAGTTATATTAATATGAAACCTCAGTATGAAACGTATGTGACCTGCATTCAGCGCAGGTACATACCCTGTCGCAATCCGTCTACACTAACTACAATGTTCTATGGTTATCAATTTAATTATTGTGATACAATATACTGTGGCTGTGCAGTTATCATTATATCTGTTTTTTAATTCATGCAGCCGTATTCCGTCCTATAAAAAGTTAAAGCTCCGATTTTATCCCCAAGAGGTCCCTCTTCTACTTACCCTTATCCCATTTCCTTATCCATTAGTATTTATTGGTGGAGACCGCTAACTAAGCCTAAGGGTTTAGCGAAGATATTGATTTCTGACGTGCGCGTTTCCTCACGATGTTTTCCATCACCGTCGAGCAAGTGATAATTACAAATATGTTCGTAAATTCGAAAACACGAATTTAGTAGTACATGCCAGGATTCGAACTGGGGACCTGTTGGTCACTGGATCGGTTCTTTAAATAGTAGGCTATCCGCTTCCTTAGCTACATTACACAAACTCAATGTCGCAGCTGTATTCCGTCCCATAATAAACGCCAAATACTAATCTCCTGAGACCCCTCAGGTTCAGGCAGTTGCGTACCTTAGTCTTTAAAAAATACCGAAATTACTACTAGATCAGCGACGGACATGGGTTTCTAATTTGACGTTTCCTTTTCCGCGACTGGTAACTTATCCAGCGTTGTGCCTGCATCATAAATGCATAATATATGTAGAGACATCTACGGTATCAACAATCTGCAGTAGATTTTAGTGCTCTTTGTTTATGTCTCGAAGTCTAAGATGTTTTTCAAGTTATAAGATACGTCGTACACGCTCTAGAATGGCAATACGAAAGTAAGGTAATTGCCCAACTCGCAGTCAGTTGGCCACGCTCTCGCGTCGCGTCTATACGTACTTCGGCACAAAGAATAAATGTATTAATATTCATCTCTTTCTAACGACAGGTATGCCCTATCATTTGTATCTTTGTTAGAACAAAGTGTCCTAATAAATTACTGTACGTAGATATAGTATGTATTACTTGCGCCATTTTAAAATATAATAATGTTGGTGTATAACGTGTCTACCTTTTGATACGTCTCTGCTGGAAGTCCCTTGTTTGTTTCTTTAATTGAGTATGTTTGTACTTGCACAGTTTTACACGACAGTGAGCTGTATTGTTTTGTCCGGAGTGTTTATTTTTAGATGACATATAAACTGCATTGTACTTTGAACAAGGCGCTTCTTTGTTTATATTATGTATGTACACAAAACTTGATTCAAACTTCCAACATTATGATTAGCAACTTTATTTTTAGCTGGACTCTAAAATAAATGTGGAAGCCATATTTTTTTTCAAGTTGGATCTGTCGATCGCACACGCACACAAAAACTACTAAGCGGATTTTGACACGACGCTCGTGCGTGGGTTCGATTCTCACACAAGACAAACATTTGTGCGCATGAACATGTCTGTTTGTCTTGGTCTGGATGTTTTAATAGAGGTAGGGCGCATCAAAGCAGCCCGTCTGGGGATGCACCTCCACCTTATAAAAGTCGCAGGAAAATTATGCGTTCATTGGTCACGGTAACCGCATTACATCAAATGGGCCGTGTGCTTGTGTGCCTTCAGACGTTGTATAAAAAAAAAGCCGCCAAGTGCGAACACGACTCTGGTAGACCCGAGAGATCCGTACAAACCTGCAGGTATGCGACATACATATGGGTGATGTAACTACAAATTTACGGTTTTCGGATTTTTTCCTTTACTTGTGCTACATGAGATTGTTTCTTACCAAATTTCACGATTCTAGGTCAACGGGAAGTACCCTATAAGTTTTGATTCCCTCGCGAGTGTCAAAATACGCGGCACAAACAGCCGTATCTTTTGATTTACTTGACGTTTGATTTTTTCACTGCTCGAAGGTATTGCAGCCTAGAACATTTGATATTAATGATAAAGGATAATGCATCAAAATATAGGGGGATTTATGAGTAAACAAGACTTATTAGACATTACGCTGACTGAGTTAATTGATGAAAAAAGACCAATTGATATATTGTGCTTATCTGAAACCTTTATACAAGAAACACATGAATTAAATTTAAAGTTAAACAACTTTAAATTAGGCGCTTCATTTTGTAGGAAGTACCAAAAACGGGGGGGAGTATGTATATTATACAATAATTTACTGGAAATTAAGGAACTACCATTTTTAAACGATTTGTCTGCTGAGTTAAACTTTGAGTGCTGCGGTTTAGAAGTCGTAGACTACGGAATAATTATTATATGTATTTACCGAATACCCAAAGCCAACGTTAAAATCTTCTTTGACAGACTTAACATAATACTCGGCATACTAAAACACAAAAGTAAAAAAAAAATTATCTTGACGGGTGATTGGAACATTGACACACTTTCTAGTACAAAATTATCACAAGAATTAGTAGATACTCTGGAAAGTCATAATCTTTATATGCATATAAATACACCAACACGTTTGAAATCATGCATAGACCATTTCGCTAGTAGTATTAGGGATGCGGTCGGAGAAACCTTACCGCTGTGCTTATCTGACCATAATACCACCCAGTTATTAACAATACCTGTCACTAAACCCAAAACCCCTTTAAAGTACTGGTATGAGACAAAGCGAGATTTAAGCCCAGATAACATCACAAAATTTAGAAACATTCTGGCTAACTACACGTGGACTGAAACTTTCAAGAATGATAACCTAGATCTAGCCTTTACAGCATTTTATAACGATTTCAAAATGTTTTACGATTTATGTTTTCCAAAATACAAATTCAGAATAACAAATAAAACACATAACACTAAATTTAAGTGGTTAACAAAAGGCATAAAACGATCCTGTGCAACAAAAAGGAAATTACGGCTAAATTATTATAAAAATAAAACAAATACCAATAAAAACATATTTAAACACTATTCCAAATTATTAAAAAACGTTTTACATTTAGCTCAAAAAAAATGTAACAGTAAATATATACTTAACGCAAAAAATAAATGCAAAGCCACTTGGAACTTAATAAATGATAAATGTAATAACAAACAAAATATACAGAACATTGAATATTTAACTATCTCAAATAGCAAAATAACTAATCCTTCTGAAATTGCATCACAATTCAATGACCACTTCATAAAATCGACAAATATCAAAACATACAATTCGAAGTACAGTAAAACTAATGAGTCCGGTAGACATATATACACATTTTTTCTAACTCCTACTGACGAACATGAAGTGAGGACCATGATTCAATCACTAAATAATACTAGTTCCACAGGATACGATGAACTATGTACAAAAGTCATTAAAGCTTGTGCAAATGAACTGTCCCCTATTTTAACTTATTTGATTAATCTTTCATTTGTCACGGGTACATTTCCCAGGCTCCTTAAAACCTCCATAGTTAAACCTATATTTAAAGGCGGAAAAAAAGACGATTTGAACAATTATCGTCCAATTACACTCATTTCGATCCTGTCAAAAATCTTCGAAAAAGTAATGTATAAGAAACTGTCGTCTTTTCTGCTTAAATACAAATTAATAAGACTAGATCAATATGGCTTCCGATCAGCAACGCAAGCATGTTTCTCATTGGTAAAAGAAATATCCCACCATATGGATAGGAAAGTTCCTGTATCGGCAGTACTATTTGATATGACAAAAGCTTTTGACTTTGTTTGTCATGAAAAACTTTTAACGAAACTGGAAACAATAGGAATTAGAGGACATGCATATGATTGGATTACAAACTATCTTGAAGGAAGAATTCAATGTGTAGAGATAGATAAAATAAATAATTCATTGGAAAAAAAATCATATAGATCAAAATTCACACAAAATAATTTTGGCG
The DNA here is from genome assembly GCA_947507595.1 of Pyralis farinalis. Lineage (NCBI taxonomy): Eukaryota > Metazoa > Arthropoda > Insecta > Lepidoptera > Pyralidae > Pyralis > Pyralis farinalis. Next base: position 6,379,286 of record OX382258.1, on the reverse strand, counting down.
TGCCCCAAGGTAGTATTTTGGGTCCGTTATTGTTTTTAATATACATTAATGATCTCCCAGAAGTAACTGATTATTCATGTACTTTATTTGCCGATGATGTGTCTATTATCGTTCACAAAAAACCTAATACAAATTATGAGGCGGAAATAAATATCACTATAGAAAATGTAATTAAGTGGATGGAGCAAAATAATTTATGTGTCAATATTAAAAAGACAAAATTTATTCAGTTTTACAATAAAAATTCTAAACCTTTAAATTTGAATGTGTGCTACAACAATATCCCCATCGATGAATCTTCCTCAGCGAAGTTTTTAGGTATTGTCTTAGATTCACAATTGACGTGGAAAGAACACGTAGATACAGTTTGCAAAAAGATTAGTAGATTTGTTTTTGCTTTGCAACGGTTAGGGAAAATTTGTGACCAAAAAGCAGCCCTCATGGCTTACCACGGCTATGTTTGTTCAAACCTGAGGTATGGACTGATAATCTGGGGTAATTCGGTTGACATGAGTCGTGCATTTATTATCCAGAAAAGGTGCGTGCGTGCCATATGTGGGTCTGAACCTCTGGAGTCATGTCGACCTTTATTTAAGAAATTAAATATTTTAACTTTACCAGCTATGTACATTTTTGACATGTGTAGGTTTGTAAAAAAAAACTTACACCTATACACAAAAAATAATGAAATTTTGACATTTAATACCAGATACCCTAATCGTTTAGTTGGACCCTATCATAAGACCACGTGTTTTGCAAGAAATAGTTACAATATGTCTATCAAATTATTTAACATGTTACCACAACATTTGAAGGTTCTACCCATGAATACCTTCCAGAGGGCATTGTATAAGCTACTTAGTAGGAACAGCATCTATGACATTAATGAATTCGCAAAAATTAAATTTTAAAGATATCAACCCCATTTATAGTAATTTACTCGATAATGTTAATTTGTGTACAATTTAGACTAATTTATTTTATTACAATCTACTCAATGACATTGTTACATTATTGTTTTTTACGAATTTTAACTAATACATTTTTATTTTATTTTTTGCATGCCAATTGTTGGCGCAACATGCTCGATCAATATTACATAAGATCTGTATATGCAATGTATACTACCGTGTTTGCCTGCAAATAAAATGATTTGATTTGATTTGATTAATTTCAGTTTGATAACTCCACCCGTGCCTGAGAAAAAGTCTTGACAGACGGACACAGGCAGACAGACAGAGACACAGACAGACGGAGACACAGACAGACGGATAAGAAAGTGATCCCATTAAGGTTCCGTTTTTCTATTTGAGGTATGGAACCCTAAAAACGATGTATCCAGCCAGACAGATATGCTTATCAGTGCCAGACATGACCGAGAATCAACACGCTTCGAGCTTACGTTCGTATACAAACAACTGTAAGATCGGTACCTACATGTGTTTGTAACTGCCTCAAAACTGTATTTCTCATCTCTGAGATAGTAGTTCACCTTTTCAATTCACCTCACTGTATCATGAGCTATTTTTATTGCCTCTTCATTTAAGCACCCCATGTTTATTTTTCAGTACTAAAATTTGACATTGTAAATTTTCTCGAGTTATTTTATAAGAGTACCGGCCGATGTACAGTCTGATGACAGACGTAACCACCGAAGCATGTAAGCAAGTCGTCCATAGACAGGCCCTGGTTGACGTTATTTAACCAGTATGTTCGATTAGAGCAGAGTTTCCCAACCTTTCTTTTCTCGAGCCTCCCTGGATTATAAATAATATTTTCACGCTCCCTTTTTAATTTTTTCATCACATAAAATTCTTCTTGAACTTGTTGTGGTAATTGGGAGTCATTTACAAAAAATGGGTTTCTGGTCATAGTGGTCATGTGCCATATAGGTGACTCTGAATTAATGTCTTAATAGTATCGGCGAATTTCGTCTTCCAGCGATTGCAAATGAATTTCTATACCAGCTCTATGCAAAGATATTCCGCCCCCTTTTGCCCCGCCCCATTTTGATATCTCCCCACGCCTCCCTAGGGGGGCGTGCCCCCTTGGTTGGGAACTCCTGGATTAGAGTGATACGCGCAACGGCGCATTGAACTCCAAAAGAAATAGGCGGACAAAATTCCACATTTCATCTATATCTGCTCACCATTCTGGTACTCCTCAACCCGACCTTCCCTTGGTTGACGGCCAGGGACACCACAGTCTTGAACACGCCCATCTTGTTAAACCTGCGACAAGGAAACAATATACGGTCAAACAAACATACAAATGTACGGTAAACAAATACTTAAATAGTATAAGACATATAACTTTTAGAAAAATTTGTTTTTGTTAACTATTTATACTCAAATCTTCTTCCTAGCGTTACCAGATTTCCTGTGGTCCGCTACCTGAGCCTAAGGATTCGGCGATGATACTCATTTTGATATTGAACGACTGCCGGCAGACCTCCGGAACCCAGAGAAAATTGGGTTGGGTGGGATTGGGGACTTTTCTTGGGTTAAGAAATGATATTAAGAAAGATGTGACCTCTTTCGCCGCCGAGCAAGTGATAATTACAAATATGTATGTACGGAAAGCTGAATTTAGTGTCACATGCCACTCCACTTAGGGTCGGCAACGCAAGAGTGATACCCCTGGTGTTGCAATGTCCATTTGCTACGGTAGCTGCTTATCATCAGGTAGACTGTACGCTTGATTGCCACCTTAGTGGTATACAAAAATCAGGATTTGAACCAGGGACCAGTCGGTTAATGAGCTGGTTCTATTATATCATAATATATATATTATACCATAAATAATTTTATCGAGCATGTAGCGCAGTATTTTTACTCAGTTTACAAGGATATGAACTGAATTATTTATTTTCAGAGACTACATTAACATCATATTACGCTAACCGGTATTCGGTTTCAGTTAACTAAATCAAACTCTACACATTCATGAAATGATAGAGATGTCTCAGGTTACTACACCAACCCTAAGTCATCCCTCTGCAGGGATACGCATATAAGGGAGACCCTCCCTTCAACCGAAGGTGTAGAGAGCATACTCGACCACGCTGCTCAACTGCGGACTGGCGGAAGCCAGTGTTTTCAAGCCGCCCGAAGGCCACTGACTTAACGGGTGAGGGCATGCCCACAATTCTTATTGAACATCTTTTCATGTCATATTGATTTGAATAATGAAAAAATACTAAATAAAAAAAAGATTTCGCCATGGTGTACATATATATATATAGTGTGTGTGGTTGTTGATTTGGTAAGCGTGCTGAATACAAGAAGTTTACGGAACACTGTTTTAAACTTAACATCTCATTGAGCAGGTTCTAAAGAAAATTGTGTACGAACATGAGCTTGTCTTAAGAGATTTCTTCCAGCTTGTGGGTATTAATTTTATCTTGGCCGGGAGTTGCATAACAATAAACAATTGACAAACGATTTCCCGCCATTTTTTTTTAAGACAGACTCTTTTCTCTTTAAAAATATATAATATTCGAAATTCAAACAATTAGGAAGTGAGGAGCGCAAAACGTTTCAATTTTTATGGTGTACATATTTTTGTACACAAATTTATCACAAAAGGTACAATGGCCAGCGGCGGCTGATGTTTCAGCAGAACTATGGTCATTGATCTTACGTGCCACGTTTATAACGTTATTCATAGGTACTTCGCGTTTATCTTTTATTTATCAACTATCGGTCAATATAAAAACCATAGAAGTAATAATTACTGTAAAAGTAATAAACACTGAGCTTATAACTTATGAAATACTTTTTTATACGGAGCATACAGATACACTTACTGATATGAAATTGATATTAGATTTAATCATATTAAACATTTATTATTATCATCATTTCCCTTAAATGTTAGGTTATTGTATGTGTTGATAATTTGTGAGATTAAATATCAAATATTTGCACACCTGCGCGCATATTGAATACGGTATGCATGAATGGAATTTCATTATTGTATGATAATTACGTCTAGACAAATATAAACTTGTATTCTTGCAAATAATTATTTTGATTTGATTTGTAACAAACAAATAGACAGACAAATAAATTGTACCAAACATTCGACGGCAGGCATTCTGTCCACCTGATGTAAACGCATACCTATAGCCTATAAACACCCGCAATTCATTAATTAACATATTAAAAATTCGATGGCTTCATGTATCACTCGCGCGATGCCGACTATGATGCCAACACAACAACTCCCGAGGAGTTACTGGTGACCTCACTCGCACGCAGTAATAAAACAACCCACCAGAGTTGTTATTTGGCCGCGGTTTTCTGTGGGGTGGCGGTACTTCCCCAGACAAAGCAGTCCGCTATGATACGCCCTACCTCTCTTATAATATTGGTGTTAGGTATACAATAATAAGGACTGACGGGTTCTACTGCCTAAACCTGAGGATTTGTCGAAGACACTAATTTTTACACGGAGCGGCCGCCGTCACACCTTCACAACCCAGAAGGTGAACCAAATCTTTCTTGGCTTAGGGTCACACGTCTTTCGAAGTGCGGATTTTCTCGCCATGTTTTTCTTCACCGTCGAAGCAAGTGATAAATCCTACTAATATTATAAATGCGAAAGTTTGTATGTATGGATGTTTGTTGCTCTTTCACGCTTAAACGGCTGAACGGATTTGAATGAAATTTGGCACATAGATAGATTATGATCTAGATTAACACATAGGCTACGTTATCTGACTCCACGCGGGCGGAGCCGCGGGCAGCATGTATGTACATAAATCCAAAAACACATATTTAGGGCACTTGCTAGTAAAACATTATGTACCATATTAATAGCTAATAAACGTGAGTTGTGATATGTGAGAAGAATTCAAGTTCCATGTTCATTGTATCATTTCATTTTGTTTCTACTTTTATATCCACCACTCTCGCCGAGCTGGTAAGTGTGCTATTCTTATTAAATGTCCCTTACAGCATATAACGTTTTAGGGCAATGCCAACGTAATGTGCTGTATACGTTTACATGCGGAACTTTGCTTAATTACAGGTTGTGGCATAATGTAAAATCATTGTACGTTCATATGCCAAATTTGGCTGCGTAATTTCAGCATAAAAGTAGCGTAAATGCGTAGAATGCGCAACACATTTACATGCAACACTTAGATTGTGTATATGGGCAGCAGTACCAGTAAATTTCGGCAGGTACGGTACAATTGACGAGCTCGGTGGCGCAGTGGTGGAACACGCTGTTACGCTACTTTGACACCAATGCTCGTGGGTTCGATTCCCACACAGTACAAACATTTGTGTGCATGAACATGTCTGTTTGTCTTGGTCCGGGTATTTTCTATGTATAATAAGTATGTATTTACAAAAAAAAATGTATTTACGTATGTTTATCAGTTGTCTAGTACCCATAACACAAGCTTCGCTTACATTGGGGCTGGATGGCGCTGTGTAATTTGTCCGACAATATTTATTTTATTTATTTATAATTACGAATTTTTGCGAAAGAAAAGTATTATTTATACAAGTAAAAAAAAAGAAAAATTTTTTTATTTGCCATTGGGTCTTCACGGGCACTTAGACACATATTACATTTTTTTAAATATAGTCTTATAGTATCTTATTCAATTCTCTGATTGTACTTTTTCCTTTTTTAATCTGCTAGCATTTCGGAAATGACCATTGGCGACGAAGAAATGCCGAAACTCGCCAATATAGGTCTCCATTAAAATTATCAATAAGATATTACAATAAATTCACATTAGCATATTGGTACAATAATGTTATCAAATGGTAGAATTAAAGATTATTATTATTAAAAGATTATTAAATTTTAGATTATAATTAATAGGTCGTCTATTCTGAATTATTTCCAAACATCTTTGTCAGTTACATATTCATCAATTCTATAATAAGCCCTTTTACAAAGAGTATTTTTAATGTGCTTTTTGAATACATTGTCAGGAAAGAACAGAATTATTTCAGGCTACTTATTATAAAATCAAATACAATTGACAAGAAAAGATCTACCAGTCCTAGCAAGCCGATGTACCGGCATACACAACTTATTTCTATTTCCAAGTTTTTCACTGAAGTTTGAAAACAACTTTAAATTTTTATGGACTTACATTATGTTTTCATAAATATATTGAGAAGTAACAGTGAGGATATTTATGTCTTTGAACAGTTTCCTGAGGGATTCTCTGGAAAAAAGTGAGAAATCTGCTTAATATGCTAGAAAAAATTGTTGTCTTGCAAAAGTTTGCCACATGTATAAAAATGTACATACATACATTCATAAATATCATCATGCCTTTCTCCCATTGGGGGCAAAGACTATGGAACGCCAGGAGCACCAACTCAAACATACCTCTCTCGTTTCCTAACAATGTACTTATCTTTTAAGTACACAAAAGTGTACAATTACATAACCCTTGCTCCTAATTTGTTATCAGTATCAGTCATAATAATAAAAACCTTTATTAACAATCTTATATCGTCGATGAAGTGCCAATACCTCCTAAGTGTCATTTTTGCTTAAGAGGGTGCACTAAGCTAAGTGGCGCCCTCATTTTGTTTTTATTAATAACGCTGTATTTAAGACCAATTCCAAAAAAAACGCTCTATAGGGCACTGAAGAACCATATTTATGTTTTTTGAGACATATTCTGTTTTTATTATTTATGTAGAATTAGTCTTACTTTTGATTATTGCTATAAGTGGCCACAATAAGCAATAATTAAAATTTTGGTTACTTGATAATAATTTTTTTTTAAACATGTCTTGTATTTATAGATAATAAATACAAGATATGTTTAAAAAAAACGTAAATATGGTTCTTCAGTGCACTATAGAGCGTTTTTTTTGGAATTGGTCTTAAATACAGCGTTATTAATAAAAACAAAATGAGGGTGCCACTTAGCTTAGTGGCACCCTCTTTCTCTCAATTGTTTTTTTTAATACAATAGGCTTAGAGTGGTTTAATGTTAATTTAATAAGTATTTCCACAAACTATTTAGAGCCTTTCTGGTAATGATTAGGTGTAATCGCTACTGATGCAAATTCCAACTTTAAGCCAATTGTATTAAAAAACTCAATTTAAGCAAAAATGTCAGTTAGGAGGTGTTGGCACTTCATCGACGATATGTTACATTTCATCTTATAACTACTAATATTAAACATGGTTGTTTATGAAAGCAACCTAATTCAGTGTTATTATTTGTATTAGACACTGGTTTCGTGATTGTCTTGCTCTTTGGTATAGGCCTCCCAAAGTGTTCTCCACAACAATCTATCCCTTGCTATCCTCATCCAGCATGGTCCTGTTACCTACTTGATATACATTTCATTAAATGTTTCGTTTACCTTCTCATTACATTGGAATACACCTAGATAGAATGTTAAAATAAAATACTATAATTATATATTTTTTTTATTATATAACATGGGGATCCATATTAGCACATAGCTCCAGCAAAGCGGTAACCATAGCCTATGAACGCTTGCAATACAAAAAGTATCACTTGTGCAATACCACATCTGTTGCTAACACAGCTACTCCTTACATTTATTTGAAATCTATTTTTTTTTATTTATCAGGTGATAGAACGAAATTGGCCGAGTGTATCCTTTAAAATCCTTGCTCATTTTTTTTTAATACTACATTGGGGGGCACACAAGCCAATACCTGATGTAAAGCAGCTACCGTAGCCTATTAACGCTTGTGATATATTAAGTATCACTTGCTTGATGCCTCCTCTGCTGCTTACACAGCAACTCCTTGGGAGCATACTGGTGACCTTACTCAAACACAGGAACACAACAACCCGAAAGAGATTACGTATATATTACAGAAAAAGTTAATTTCTCAAAAGTTCTGTTAAAATTATTTTATTGAGATACTTTTTGCAGTAAACAAGTCCAGCAAGGAATGTCCCATTTCTTTCACAAAATTTTTCCGTACACCTCTTTAAAAGGCCCAATTTTAAACTTGTCAAAACTGGAATCCAATTTACACCATAATGCAAAGAATGTATCTATATGCAAGCAGCTAGAATACAAAATATATCACAATATGTATGATTGTTATGAACTTGATTTTAGACATTTAGGAATCAGAGAAAAATTTTTTTTTTACCACAATTAATTGGCATATCAAGTAGCTACCTGCTATTAAGTAAGTATGTAGAATATTTGAAGTACCCAGTGTACTTTTTATCTTCTCCTCTTACCTAAATAGAAACAATATGTGTTATCCAGTACTTCTAATGTAATGTAACATTCAAGAAGTACGAAGCGGGCCGATAAACTATTTATAGAAGCCCTACATAATTGTAATTCATAATCACTTTGACACATGTATGTAGTAGCCAACTATATATATAAAAAAAAATTGCAATATCAATAAAATACACTTACTCAAAAGAATACGGCCAAGATCGTTTCTAGATCTAGACTGATTTCACCAATTGATGCCGTGTTGATTCAATCAAACATGTGCTACACGCGACAATAGAAAATGTATGTACCAATGTAGAATATTATAAGTAATGTATTAGCTAGAATATCACAAGAGAAATTGATCACTTACAAAATGTACAAAAAAGTTTAATAATTGAACCAAATTATGTTCTATATCTAACACAAAATCTTGCAAACAAATTGAAACCTAGACGTAGACGACTAGGCTATGAAAACAAATATTCCATGTCGTGCGGATCAAAGTACTCTACAAAGAACTCTGCACATCGACGAGTAATCTGTGGTGACATTTGTGAGCGATTACAGTGTATTGGATCAATTTACTGAGTCTTTCCGTTTGTATTCTGTTCTACGAATGAACGAAAAAGTCTTGCAATGTTTCCACTCACCATTACCATTATGGTTTTACCTGGTTTTACCCTAAATTCGAAATTCATTCTGAAATAAAGGAATTATCTCTAAAATAAATACCATAAGGAATCTGTTTTAAATCATAGGAAATTACACGTATTTAATTTTAAATTTATTTAATAAAATACACACGAGACACTCATTGTTTCAAAACTGGATCAAAAGCGAAACAATAATTCTACTCTAAAAAAAACATTCGCCTTGCGATATAACAGCCATATCTTTGGAGTGTTTGACACTTTTCTATAACTTATACAATTATACAATTCAGACATTCCACACACATGATCATAATTTATTCTACTGTAAGCGCTCCGTTGTTAGAAGAAACCAGAACCAATGTGAGGATTACAGTTGGTGATAAAGTGTTGAAATAAATGGGCAACATATATTATATCTTGGATGGGCTATCAACAAGGATTGAAGGTACACCACTTCACTGGAAAAACGAGGGACTGCTGGGATTAGTGTGAATGGATCGTTGGGAAAACTTCTTAGCAGTAAAAGCTTGAGCCAGAAGGCATAGCTCGCTAAACACAACACAAAGCTAGTTCCAACGCTAACTTATGGAAGTAAGAGCTAGGCATGGGAGAGAGAGAGAGAGAGCATGAATGTAGGATAAACGCGGTCAAATTGCGAGCGTTGCACTTTGTGGCGTAACGCTTATAAATCGTGTTCGAAATGATGACGTCAGAAATACAGTTGGTCTAAATGAGAGTGTCAGTGTTAAAGAAAGAAAAGGCATGTTCCGTTGGTTCGGAGATGTAGAAAGAATGCCGAAAAAATAATGACGAAATAAATATTGGCCTTCCTCGGTTCCTATATCCTACTTTCAAAATGAAACAGCCGTAAGTCATATATGATGTGAAAGATTTTGCCTTAAAAAAGGGCGAAGTCCCCTAAAGGGAAAACACCGTCCGGACAGCTGTCACTGTACAGTCTGTCAGTTACAGTCTGTCCAATAGTATGAATAGAAAGTGTTGTTCTCGATTGAACGAATCTAAATATTAAGATTGAATACAAACTTTTGCATCTTATAACTTTCCTATAGAAGCTATCTTATATATACAATAAAGCTATCGAGTACAAACTAGCTGACAATTACAACAGTCACATTAGTTTAAGCGAGAAGTAGATAACACATCATACGAGCGTACTAATTAGCCTAGTAGAAAATCAAAAGATTATTAATCAGACATTCAATATGCTTTTGACGAGATCCACATACGAAGTAACCTCAGAATACAGAATAAACCAGAAGGAGCCTACAGCCGATAATACATGCGGTCCGCTGTGTCCACAAACATTTCGCAATCCCCCGCACTCCTCATACTTCCCACCCGTACAGTATTGCTAGCTTAGTGAGAGTTCGCCTCTTTTAGGGTAAATTAAAAGTGTTATATTAATATAAAAGATGTTATATTGATATACTGTTATGCATAAAAAAATGCTTTAGTAAAATAAAACACAAGTAATTTACAAAAATATGTCTTGTTTACTTAGGTACATTTTGTTGTACTAATAATATTGCCGTTTTGATTCTGAGGTAATCAATACATTTTTACGTTTCGACAAATAAAGAAGTCTTGCTCTTTGCTTTTATAATTTCATCAGTGGGGAACTGAAATTCCATATATAATAATTAGAATAGTTTTACACAAAACATTTTTGTAAAAAAACTACTATTTACACAATTTCACATATGCAGACTATATACCAAAAACATTAGTTTAGTATTTCAATCATTATTATTAAGTCAATAATTATTATTTATTTCAGGCAATATTTATATTAAAAGATCTCAAATAATGTAAACACTCAAATATCGTAAATACCTTAAAATTAAATAAATGTATTTACATATTTTATATTAATCAAACTATTTGTTAATTACTTAACATGCATTTATTATTTATTTATAAAAAACTTTATAAAAAAGTAGGGAAAAGAAACCAGTAAAACTGGCAACATGAACAAAATGGACTCGCCCAAATTGTTTACCACTATGAACGAGTAAAAGAAATTCATTATTTAAATAAAATGAGATGTAAATGCGCTAGTTACACATGAAATGTGATCCCATCTTGTTTTTTTATGCTTCTAACTGCATTCTTGCAGGTGAGAACCGCACAAGACGACATTATTTAATAAAAACTATCGAGAAATTTTTACACGTAATAGACACGGTGGCCAAATATATACTAGTCGACCAAATTGCAAACTACTCTCATTGAGAGTAGTTTGTATGGCTTCAGTTTTGGGCGTGTTTGCGGTTTCTGGTTTATTCTGTATTCTGAGGAAGTAACCTAATCAAACATGCTAAATTTGGTCAATTCCTAGCGATAATCACTATAAACATAAATGAAATGCAGAGAATTACGCAGAATAGCCGATAGCTCAGAGTTACGCCTAGCATCGGTATCCTGGGTATCGTTATATCGAGCGACGTACAGTTTCACGGTCACCTGGCGAAGCAAAGCTAAGCTGGCGTCCAAGAAGATTGGTGAGATCAATAGAGCTAGACGTTATTTTACAGCCCAACATCGCCTTCAACTTTATAAGGCCCTGGTCTGGCCTCACATGGAATACTGTTCACATCTTGGGCCGGAGCGCCGGGCGGCGCGCGGCGCGCCGCAGTATTTGCTTACTCCATTTGATCGCATACAGCGTAGCGCCGTTTGTACAGCTTGCGACCCAGTGATCTCCGTTCAGCTGGTCTCGCTTTTTACACGAAGAGACGTTGCTTCTATTTGTGTATGTACAAATTGTATCATGGAGAGTGTTCGGAGGAGCTGTTCAACTTAATAGCAGCCGCTGAGTTCCACTATTGTACCATTCGCCACAAACTTAAATTTCACCCTCACCATCTTGATAAGAGGCAATCCACTACAGTACGCTTTTTAAGTCATTTTCTACCACGAACGGTGAAATTGTGGAATCAACTTCCCTCAGCGGTGTTCCCGATCAAATACGATACGTGCCTTCAAAAAAAGGGCCCATGTTTTAATGGGCCTAAAGAGCTTGCAACAAAACAGTGACTTTTTGGTGTTGCTGATGTCCATGGGCGGCGGTGACCACTTACCATCAGGTGACCCACATGTTCGTTTGTCCCCCGCTAATATAAAAAAGCTATATATCTTACTTAAGCAACAATAGAAGAAGATGTATATTTTAATAATATTATTACGAAACTTAATAAACACGATGTACTAGATATAGATTTAAGAGTTTTGGAGGTGTACAAGCATACGGCCCACCTGATGTAAAGTAGTTACCGTAGGCTATTAGCGCTTGTAATATATTAAGTATCACTCGCGCGATGTCCCTGCTGCTTACACAGCGACTCCTTAGGAGCTTTCTGGTAAACTCACTCACACGTAGGAATACAACAAAACTCTAGGGAGCTGTTATTTGGTTGCGGTTTTCTGTAAGCTGTAGGTACTTTCCCAGACAGGCTGCTTTGATGCGCCCTACCTCTCTTAAAACATCCAGACCAAGGCAAACAGACATATTCATGCACACAAATGTTTATCTTGTGTGGGAATCGAACCCACGAGCGTTGGTGTCAAAGTTGCGTCGTTTAAGACCCGAGATTATTAAACTGTTACACACGCAGGGTCGTATTACATGAACAGGAAATGGACACATTTATGTATATCTTCATGCCAGGTCCCTTGCGGGGTAGGTAGAGAGAACTGAGCGCCATAAGACGCGGTCCTTACACACTTTCCTCGCTTCTTTAACATTCATAGCTCTTTTCATGCAAGCTCGCCATTTCCTAAGGCTCATAAAATAGTTATGGTTATCAAATATCCGAATCCCTCCTCCCGATAAAAACTGTTTCTGCTTAATGTGTTCTACGAAAAAGGAGACTGTTAAAATAACTGTAAAGAAAGAGACTTTGCTTCAGTGTATCAATTCGTAATATGAACGGCATATGTATTGAATGTATAGAGTAGAAGACTCTGATTCGTTCCAAACCTGAAAAGAAGAAAAAGTCTTCTCTTAAGTCAACGTCAATTGAATACACACACACTGAGCACACACATGAGGACTTCTTCCCGCGCTTTTGACGAATGACATTGTTGTTTTACTTGAAATTTTTACAATTCAGTATAAAATTAGTTCTGTGTGACAATTTCGATAGTATTTTGTAACATAAGTGCTAGTGAAATTATACAGTAATGAAGAAACTCAAATATAACACGTTTATGCACTATTTGGATGGCGTGAATAAGTTCATCAAGAAAACTTTGTAAAAATCACTATCGTTTTACCACAACCCGTATTTAAATTAGATTGATTGGGTCTAGGTACCCTTCCCAAGTATTTTTTCAGCACAGTTCCTGAAGCTGGAACATAGAATTAAGATTTTCAAATGGTTCTAAACTGAAGACTTGGCTGTATGGGCTAGGTCCCTTTGCCTTTCTACTCGGGTAAAAAAGAACAAAAAAAAAACATACAATACACATGGACTTCTTCCCGCGCTTTTGACGAGTGACATTGTTCTTATACTTGAAATTTTTACAATTCAGTGTAAAATTAGTTTTATGTGACAATTTCTATAGTGTTTTGTAACATAAGTGCTAATGAAATTATACAGTAATGAAAAAACTCAAATATAATACGTTTATGCACTTTTTGGAAGACGTGATTAAGTTCATCAAGAAAACCTTGTAAAAATCACTATCGTTTTACGGGTGGTATTTAAATTGGGTTGATTGGGTCTAGGTACCCTTCCCAAATATTTTTTCAGCACAGTTCCTGAAGCTGGAATATAGAATTAAGATTTTCAAATGGTTCTAAACTGATGACTTGGCTGTATGGGCTAGATCCCCTTGCCTTTCCCCTCGGGGATAGAAAGAACAAAAAAAAAAAATAACAATACACATGACAATGACGTTACACACACGTTTTAATGTTTTTCTTGTCTCTATTATGTCTCATAGAGTAGTATAACTATACCAAAAGGAATTATAGCTTCATTGCATTTTGATGGAAATCTAGATTACACGAATACCGCACAACTATATAATGAATGAAAAAGATAGCAACGAATTCTCTGAACTTGGTGTGAAGTCATGGCTGATCAAACAACTGTCCACTCTTGGTGGGTATTATTTAGAGTAGATACTTTGTAATAGATATCTGGTGCATTCACTTGCAGGAAGGTCTGGGCGTTGGATATAAAGAGAACCTAACCTACCGTGAGTAGAGATTATTAACAAATTCATTTAATCGCAGGTTTGTAGCAACATTTGGGCTAGTCTCTTATACCTTGACGGTTAGCTAGAGAGTTGAATTTTTTATCACTCATAGTACTCATTATTAACACTAAAATACCAAAATCTTAACCGACGGAGATTAATAGTTTCGTTGTTGAAATATTAGTGACATTATGACATGGGGTGGGCTTTTACTAACGGGGCGCACGATTTCGGGGTTGGTAAGGGTTGCTTTATGTAGGGGTTAGTCTCCCCTTTCAAACGACACTACTTGGAGCTCCAGGAAATATCTACTTTTTTTTAATTATTATTTTAATGCACGTGAAATGGAACGAATTTTGTCAATAAAAATATAGTTTGTTGTAAAATTGTAATTTGTTACCTTGAAACGGAATGTATTATAATGACACAAAACGTTTGGGCATTTATCATTTGTCAAATCTTTCAAACAAATGAAAAAATTGTAATAAGTATAGCAACAGAAATCTCAGTTGGTTAGGTTAGAGTATGACAAACAACACACGAGCCGAGCAAGCGAAGCGAGCGTGCCGCGGTAGTGGCCGGCGAAGTGCCAGAAGCGAATTGTTGCCATTTTGAAAAGTGTCATTATAAAAAGTAGACCAAACATACAGTTGGTAACTGTGAGGTTGGGAAATAAAAAATTAAAATGTTAATAACTTTAAAACTATATGTTTCCGTGTTATAGTCCCCCCCACAAGGGGTTCCCCCCTACCTTCCCCCTACCCCTTGCCCTTTACCGTAAAAAACACTAGTAACACGACTCATAGTAACACTTAAGACTATAGGTTTTTAAAAAATTCAAAAAAAATATGTACATCTCCGTTGGTTTTGCCCTCAGGGGGTCCCTTCCCCCCCCTTCACCGTCAAGGTATAACAGTCCTTCCCCATGCGTTGCAATGTGAAGAGAGAAGGATATTACAGCGATTGTTGGGTATTAAATCTCTGCTATGATAATTTTCAATGGTAAATGTGTTTCTTTTTTTTGCCAAATTGTTATAAAATTTACCATGAAATTCTGCCTAGGGAATATAGGATTATTAGGTGTAAGGAACATGGTCTATCTGCACACTACGTATCCACATTGCAATTACTTGCGACAACTAAACCACATCCACATTTTGTAGGAACCATAATGTGACTGCATAAAGCTGCAGCTTGACTACTCACATTTAGCCACTTCTTGACCACTTTTTGTCACGACAATGTGGTGTGGTGTTGTACGTGTGTATCAAGCTTAATATTAAATACATTAGCTGTCTGTAAGTAACCATCACATGATTCTCATATATATGGGCGGGTGTTTCTCATCAGGTATTTGATTAAATGTTCTCTCATTGAACCTTGCAAAGAAACCATGTATTTACAAAGTGTAAACAGGAAACACTGATTCCTGCAGAGGTTCATTTAGCAATAAAGATCTGTGAGTATAAAAGATGTACTTTCTGTTCTTGTATCTAACCACAAGCATTAATCTCTCATTACCCGCGGGCCGCTTTTCTGCCAAGAAATGTATAGGAAAACGTATATAACGGGGTCTCACAGGTTAAGAGAACAATGTTGACGTACCAAAATTCTATTTTGTTTCATGTTGGCGTGCCAACCCCTTACTCTACTAGCCTCTACCACTCAACCTTCTACTTTCACAAATAACCATTAAAAAATTAACATATATCATTCTCTTTATTACAGGTATTAAAACTCCAACACCAATTCAAAGAGGCTGTATATCACAAATACTTGCAGGCGAAGATTGCATTGGTGCAGCCAAAACTGGCTCTGGCAAGACGTTTGCATTTGCACTTCCAATAATACAGCATTTAGCTGAGGACCCATATGGGATATTTGCATTAGTGCTGACTCCAACTCATGAACTAGCATATCAGGTACACCGACCATTGCCTATGGATCAAGTAACTTTAGAGCCAGGTGTAGATGACTGACCCTCATTTTTAGAGACAAAGACAACTTCATCTGAACATGCTGCACTCTGCTGAATATAAAATAGGCTTTGGTGATAACAGATAAGTGTATTACCTTACGAGAAACTGTAGCCAAATAACATTTCTCTGATTGTTGTCTTTTTAAAAGTGAGTAAGGTATCAGGAACTTGAAGAGTATTTACTGCAGACGCAATGCAGAATTGACACTTATTGTGTTACAAACACTGTAGGTTGTTGAAGTGTCTTCACAACAGGTGGACTATATGCTTGTTTGCCACCCACCCAAGAATTTAATACAGGTATACAAATTTCAGAGCTGTCTTGTCTGCCTTAGAAATCTAAAGATAATGTGAAAGAGGATCTGTTTCCTGTATCCAGCACATAGATATTTTGAAGCACTTATACTGCGTACATCTGAAATAATAAATGAATAGTAATGTTACAAATTCTATGCACAGACGTATACATTACCATGAGTGCAATTAGGACAAGAAAACCACTTGCAATTGGGTCCAACTTCCACAGCAGATACTAATCTTGTAATGTGAGCTTCTTTTCTGTAAGGACTTCTGCTTTTTCTCATTTCTTGATATTTTTCTAGTCAATATAGTTGTAATAAATCATAGTCCACAAAATAATTAACCTATTTCACAATAAAGCTCTTAAACAAACCCTAAAAAAGTAAAGTTATCATGACTTTAACAGTTATTTTTCTTCTACCATAAACAGCTAATGTTATTTACGTGGCTTATTCTTGAGGGGATAGTTGATGATAATGGTACTTTTATAAGAAATCTGATAATGAAATACGTCCAAACCGTCTAAAGCTGGCTATAAGGTGGCGTGACTGTCACATATCTAATATTTGACAATAGTGATTTTTTAAATAAAGTCATCTTATTATTTAAATATAGTTTTGTTAATGCTGTACCTGAATAATTAATTTTACAGATAGCAGATCAGTTCAGCATTCTTGGTCAGCCGTTAAAACTGAGAGTAAGCATTGTGACCGGTGGTTCAGATCAGCTGGAAGAGTCACTGAAGCTGGCTAAGAGGCCCCATGTAGTGGTTGCTATGCCGGGACGATTGGCAGACCATATCACGGGCTGTGACACATTCTCACTTAAGAAGATCAAGTATTTGGTACTAGATGAGGCTGATAGGTTAGCATTTGTCAAATGTAAATGGCTTCCAATCAACTGTAAATCCTATACAAGTCAATTTCACCTACAGCATACCCAATTTTTAATTTGTATTATTTCCTAATATTAAGGTGTAAAAAATATTGACTCATTTGCATCAAATCAATAAGATAAAAAACGTGTGGCACTCGGGGACTGCCGCAGTAAAGCTAATTGCATAGCATTTTTTTTTTATCAACTTATGCAATTATAATAATTTTTTAATCACTTTCTTCATTAACAAATGCACTTTCTTTATTCATATTTAAAACACTTTTTACACAAATTTTACGCGTATAGCTATTCACCAGCAACTGCTATTCACTGTTGTACATAGGTACACCTATGTATATATATATATATATACCTACATGTATAATTACGGGGCGCACATGCGGTGAGTGTGGCATTATAAAGATATGACAGATACCTATACACTTATATACTTTCTCACAAACAGCTGCTTACGTATTCGTCCGATTTCGGAGCAGCTCGTCTCGATCCGTGCGAGCTTCGTACCGTCCAGGGAATTGTTATTTGGTTGCAGTTGCCTGTGAGGTAGTAACTCACAGTCACTCACTCGCCTGAACACAACAACCGTCCAGGGAATTGTTATTTGGCTGCAGTTGCCTGTGAGGTAGTAACATCACTCACTCGCCTGAACACAAGAACCGTCCAGGGAATTGTTATTTGGCTGCAGTTGCCTGTGAGGTGGTAACGTCACTCACTCATGTGAGTAATGCTCAATGCGGTAACGTCACTCAAAAAATGGGTGCGTGTACTTATGTACGTGCGAGGGAAGTTATTCTTCTCTGACATTATTAAATAACAAATCCCTGGAGGGAAGTTGTGTTCATGCGAGTGAGTGACGTTACTACCTCACGGAAAACTGCAGCCAAATAACAATTCCCTGGAGGGAAGTTGTATTCATGCGAGTGAGTGACGTTACTACCTCACGAAAAACTGCAGCCAAATAACAATTCCCTGGACGGTTGTTGTGTTCATGTGAGTGAGTGACGTTACCACCTCACAGGTAGTAAATATTTGTAAAAACTGCAGCCAAATAACAATTCGCTGGACAGATGTTGCGTTCATGAGAGTGAGTGCCGTTACTACCTCACGAAATATATGCTCAATACTGCAGCCAAATAACAATTCCCTGGGCGGTTGTTGTGTTCTGGCGTGTGAGTGACGTTACCACCTCACAGGCAACTGCAGCCAAATAACAATTCCCTGGACGGTTGTTGTTGAAATGTGTTGAAAAATGTCTTCTACCAATTTTCTTACTTGTTTGCCACCCGACGGAGTCTAAAAGTGTCCATAGGCTGTGTAACAGTTTCACATCAGGCGGGCTGAACACTTGTTTGCCACCCGACGGATCATCATCATCATCATCTGATGATTATGAAAAAAAACTAGCTAGGTACATGGTAGGCGTGTTAGGTTTTATTTTCGTTACGGAATTTCTTGATTCGGTCGCCGCTCTCAAAGCCCGCGATAAAAGCTATGCAATAGCTTAAAAATCAATATACATACAGTCTATTATTTTATCAATATGAAAGAATGTCAGTGTATCATGTGTTGTGAAGCAGGACTCAATCAGCAACGCTCTAAGGTTAATGATATTATAATCTTACCGAAAAGTTAGGGGAATTCATAAATTGACAAAAATCCATTTAGATTGTTGCCATTGCAATACATTTATTCAGTAGCATTTACAACATGAAGGAGGAAGAATCTAGGAGCAGAAGAGAGCCATGAATGTTAAAGAAGCAAGTGAGGTGTGTAACCAAGTCAAGTGATGCTCAGTTTTCTCAGACTGTACTGAAAACAATTTACTTTGAAGATACAAATTAATTCCTGATCTTTATGGTTGTATAATTCATTGCCTCCTGATGGTGTATAAAAATCTTGCTAGATTGGTACAGAACCAATGCAGTAACAATGTGTATGTTTCAGTCAAGCAGAGTATTGTGTTATAATGCAGTTGGCGTTTTTGTAATGCAGCATTTTCTTGCAGAATCTTTGTTAATATATTTAAATTATTGTAAGCTGCAACATGTGTGAATTCAGTGTTCAATAATTAACATTTTTAGTATTTGTGATCTGAAACTCATTACATTATATTTATTTATGAAGATTGAAGTGATACAATAATATGTTATCCATATTTGAGTATGTAGTATCCATTGTCATAATTTGTAATTATAATATTTCAGGCTATTCAGTGAATCATTTCAAGAAGACTTGGAAACAATATTTAGTACACTCCCTCAGAAACGGCAGAATCTCCTATTTTCGGCTACACTCACAGAGGATGTCAGGGAATCAAAGATACTGCCTTTAAATAAAGAGGTATGTATGTATATGTAGTTTGAAAGCAATTTCTGTAGAATTGTAATTACATCCATATTTCTTTTTGAAATTGCAATGAGCCAGGGAAGTAGTTTTAGAGAAAATAAGAACAGTTGAGAATGTGTCAGGTCAGGATGGATGAAGTGGTCATTTGAACATATATGTATAAATACAGTGGACAGCACATCAGGCTTTACATTTTCAACGTCGTCGAATCGTGAATATGTGAAGATATTATGTTGCAGTATGAGTTATTTTAATTCTACTAATATAAAATTTTAATTCTACTAAAAACTAAGATAGTAATCAAAATTCTACAATTTAAGGGTGATTTTTTTAAACACAAACTCAGTGGGATGGAGGGATTTTAATTTATAATATGTAGGGTATGAGAAGTTACTTTTTGAACTACAGATTAGAAGTACATAATGTGTACGGGCCCCTTCGATACGACCCGTACACTTTCGTAAATGAATATAAAAATAATAGAATGTAGGCACTGGCGGGCTTCGTTCTTCGACCTCCGGTTGTAAGTCGCAGGTCTGTGGGTTGGTGCAGAATGAAACGCCTGTTGCTGTCTTCAGAAGTATGGAGCCGTAGGTACTTGCTGCTAGGTCTGGACTGGCTTGGTTTCCGAGTGACTTGGCTGGCTATTTCACTGTAGTGTGAGCGCTGAGTGTAGCGGACGACTGGTGCCGATCGACGATGTATGGCCCATATTTATACCCCCGCTGTGCGAGCGAGAGGCACATGTGTGGGAAAGAGATAGCAATAGCCAAAATCGCCCAGACCTAGAGGCAATACCTGATCGTGCTCGCTTTATTTGTGTCTAAAATGTTTGTAAGTTGTACTATTATTTCATACATTTGACCCTTTTTCATATAAAACCATAAAAACTTTTGCTAAAGTTATTGCCAAAACTTATGGGTCAGTGAAGTTTTACATAAAAATGTTTTCATTATAAACTTAAAATTACGTTAATAGGTACATCTATGCACTATTGAGCTGTTGCAGCCAGTAATTCGCCGTTATAACTTTATTATATACTTGGCTTGCAACAGCTCGTACCTATACTAAACATGTAAAACTTATCTCTAACAAAGTATGTATGAAAACTGTGTAAACCTATTCTAATCCTTACATAAACAACTAATACAAACAACTATACTGCCGTCATACGGAGAAAGGGCGCTTCTACATACAGTTGAAAATGGAGAAAAAAAATATTTTGTGACTTTGAAATGAAAAACGTTGCTGCTTAGTAGAAAATAAGCATTTTAATCAATTTGCAATTTGAAAACTTGTATACTAAGGTAGGCTATCAGGACATAAGAATTAAATTAAATTATATGAATATTATTTATTAAATAAATTCGATTTTCCTTTTCTTTTTAGTAGAAAAAATCCAAAGAAAACCGTAATACTTCATTGAAAAGGCGTTTCTGGCCAGATACGTCTTTTCAACGTACTAATTTTAGGAACGCTTTCTCATTGTATTAAAATGTGATTCAGGCTAAATAAAAAAGGGCGTATTTAGCCATTTACTGCATTTTTACTAAGTATTGCCACATCAATTTTAAGACAATGTTTCTATAAATGCCCTTTATATTTTTGTTTTAATGAGCAATCTTTCAAGTTTAAGGATATTTTTTAGTCTATGATGGTTTGATAATAATACGAAGATAATTTATGCAATTCAATTGTATTCACCTTAAAAAATCAAATCCTAATTTATTACATACATGTTTAAATTTAGAATGAATAGTAACCATAATCACAGTTTCGCTAATTACTAATTGCAAGTTTTTTCATGAAAGCCTAATTTTCAACTAATATGGCTTTCTATATAAAATAATTTATAATAAAAATTGAATTGTGTCCAACAAATATTTCTCTATAATCATTATAATATCAATCAAATATAAAATGCACTCAAAACTACTTCTTTACCTCTAAAACAGCCATAGCCAAGTGTTTCTAAAAAGAATACTTTACAAACATTTATTTTTGTGCCAGTCTCATTTCTCAAAAAATACGATACCGTTACGTTTCTTTCTATTTTTCGATTTTCAGTAACGGTCTTTCTCATAGGCTGTTCTTTTGAAGTATTATTTATTAAAAAATATTGCTGTTCTTCCAACTCATATTTCTGAAGTAAATGTTAATATTTCTTCTTCTGTGAATTGCGAATGACATTTTTTTTACACTTATCTAATTGACATCCAGGTTTTAGTTGATATTTGGTTTCCATATCCGATAGTTTTTTCATTGCTTTTCTCTGCGCTGGTGAATCTTCAAACTTCTTACGTTTTCTGGGCATTCCCTTTTTTGTCAGATTCCGCGGGGTTTCGAGTTCGTTCTTTGAGACGACGGGCTCGAGTTCGTTATTTAAGATTTCGGGCTCAAGTTCGCGGTTTATGACTTCGGGCTCGAGTTCGTGGTTTGAGGCTTCGGGCTCTAGTTCGCTGTTTAAGACTTCGAGCTCGAGTTTGTCTTTTGAAACACTAGGTTCAAGTTCGTCGATTGAGACTTCGGCTGTCTCAGGGACAGTAATGTTAATGGGCTGTGAGCTAGGGATGAAATCCATGGAATAATCTGAATCTTCTGAACATATTTCTTGTTCTATACTTGAAGGTACATAATCCTTATCAAATACGGAATCATCTGAATCAAAATCAAGATCGGAGTCAATGTCATTAATCAATGATATGTTTTCCTTGGAAGACGTAGGTAAAATCAGATCTGAAGTAGAATCCTGTGAGGAAGAGGCTTTTGGTACCATCGACATTATTTTTGAACTCCGTGAAAGTCTTTTACTATCAGTCTGTAACAATAAAAAATACTATGATTTATCAATTAGAATGTTAATGTGAGAAATAGAATACCTAGTATTCAATAAGGGCTAATTCGCACAGATCACATATATAACAAAAGACTTGTTATTTAATACGTACCAGTAATCGTTGTATTTTTGTTTATCTAATAATTTATTATTTACACTTGTAAATAATAAAATACAATTAATCTCTTCTTCGCAATTATAATTCCTAAATAGAAAAGATCGTTACAAATGCATAAAATAATTTTATTTAACCAATGTCATCTTACCGTGTTCTCGTAAACGTGGCGCAGAGAGCATCTGGACGCAACTGATGGACCATGTTCTTCATCGCACCTCCCACTTCCCCGCAGATACGCAACAATACTAAGTAGAAAAGACGCTACTGCCACGTACGCCTTACCGATTTTTGTAATACTTAGATTGTAAGACGCATCTACTCAGATGCGTTTTTTCTTCTTAGTATCATGCAGATACGTTATTTCAACCTATGAACATTAATATATTTTATAAACGAATAAGACTCTTCTACTTAGTTACGCCTTTTCATCTAAGTATAGTACAGAAACGTCTTTCCAATTTAGTTATCCATAAGAATTTTTGTGGATAAGTCCTTTTTCATTATTGATAAAAGCAAGGGTATTCGTATTTCGCAACATTAAAAAATACTAGTAGACGCGCCTTTTTCTGCTGATTCCGAATCACTATATAACTAAATTTTGAAAAAAATGTTAGATGCGCCCATTCTCTGTATGACGGCAGTATAACTATTAACTATATAAAAATGTGCATCACTTATAACTACGCGCGACGGTTATCTATTTATGTACATAGTTGTCGCGAACATATACTCCCGCCGCAGCTATCTCAGCTGGAGATATTTTTCGTGTTCGCGCCGTCGACCGTCGCTGTAGGCAGGATCACCAGCTTCTTGGTGGGTCTTCGTAGCACGCCCTTGTTGGTCCGCACGTCCACCGCTCGTGTCTCTCCGTCCGGTCCGGGGTAGGTAGCGACGACTACACCTCGTGGCCACAAGTTACGAGGTAGAGTGCCATCTGCTATCAGTACGAGGTCATTGACCCGGATAGCGCCGTGTGAAGCGCGTGGGTCCCGCCGGTGTTGGAGTTCTGGCAGGTACTCCTTCACCCAGCGACTCCAGAAATGGTTGGCGAGCTGTTGACTCGCACGCCACTCCCGTCGCCCTGTTGCGTCGGCGTCGGTGAATGACCCCGGCAGTGGCACTCGTGATGGCCCTCCCATCAAAAAATGGTTAGGTGTGAGTGCGTCGTCGTCGTCGGCCTCCGTTGACACGTGAGTGAGTGGTCGGCTGTTGAGTGTATGTTCGACCTCGATGAGCAGAGTGGTGAGAACTTCTTCCTTCGGGGCTCGTTCATGCAGTGTGGCAGCCAGTGCGGTCTTCACGCTCCGTACAAGGCGCTCCCAAGCGCCGCCCATGAATGGAGCGCTCGGCGGGATGTAACGCCATTGTATGAAGCGCACCGAAGATTCCTCCTTCATGGCTTCCTCCGCGGCTCTGCGCAGCTCCACGTCTGCGCCCTTCAGGTTGGTACCCTGGTCTGACCACAGCTCAGTTGGACATCCACGACGGCCGATGAAGCGTCGCAATGCCATCACTGCTGAGTCGGTGCTGAGAGTGCCGGCGACTTCTAAGTGTACTGCTCGCGTTGTTAGACACGTAAACAGTACGCCGTATCTCTTCTGATGAGCACGTCCAACAGTGACTGTCATCGGGCCGAAGTAGTCGAGGCCGGTGTAGGTGAAAGGGCGCTGATGATGCGCCAGTCTGCTCCGTGGATGGTCACCCGTAGACGGTTGAGCGGGCACGGCCCGCCTGATGCGACACTGTTGACATCTTTTCAACACACTTCTAACTGTATTGCGCAGTCGTAGTACCCATAAGTGTTGTCGAACTTCGTTGGTCGTGGTCTCGAAGCCCCCGTGATGGAGTCTTCGATGTACCCATGAGATGTACAGTTGCACATATGTATGTTTGCCATCCATAATCGGCGGAGCTTTTTGTTCGTCCGTGATGTCGACAGCGGCTGCTATTCGTGACCGTAGCCGTATGACGTCATCGCTGTCTATAATGACGGACAGCTGACTTAGTCGGCTATTAGCAGGCAACTGTTTTTTACACTTTAAAGCTGCGACATCTTCACTGAACGCATCATCTTGCACTGAGCGTATCCACAGCTGTTGGGCACGATGTAAGTGATGTGTTTCAAGTTGAATGAAACAGCTGTTTTCACTTTCACATGTAACACTGATTTTCTTGTTTTTTCCCTTCGCCGCTTTCTTTATTTTCGTCCAAGTAGCGTCGTCAACTTCGTTTTTCTTATTGCGTTTGTAGGCCGCGTTGCACAGTTGTTTTCTGATGCGCAGAAGTTCGATGAATTGTAGTACACGCGCCGTAGTACGCACTAACTTTAACCAACTTGAAAAACGAGTTGCGTCGGGCAGTGCTTCCTTTAGTGATGTAGTGTTTCGAACAAAGTTGACTCTTTCCTCGCCGGTCAGACCCATATGGTCGGGTTCATTGACCTCTCGCGGCCAGTTTGCTTCCGACTCGCGTAGAAACGCGGGCCCGTGGAACCACCGGTGTTGTGAGTTGAAGTCGTGTGGAGTGTCGCGCGTTGCGTCGTCTGCAACATTTTCCTTGGTAGGCACCCATCTCCACTCGCTGGTCTTCGTTTCCTCGGCGATCTCCGCGATCCGGTGGGCCACAAACGGCTTGTACGCTCGCGGGCCAGTGCGTAGCCACGAGAGTACCGTGCGTGAATCCGACCAATATACTCGGCGGGTCGGCTTTATGTCGTGTTCGTCTATGGCTGTGCGCGCAAGACGACACCCAAGTACAGCTGACTGGAGTTCGAGTCTCGGTATTGACGTCACTTTGTTCAACGGTGCAACTTTGCCTTTTGCAGCTATCAATGACACATGTATATTCCCGCATGCATCCTGTGCCCTCCAATACACAGCGCAGGCGTATTGCGACGAGCTTGCATCGACGAAAGTATGTATCTCGTTCGTATGTGCGGTCGATACGCCGGGATAGCACCTTGGTATAGCTAGGCTCGGTAGTCTTCTCACGTGAGAGAGCCAGTATGACCAACTTTCGGCTTCACTGTCTTGCAACTTGACATCCCAGTCGATTCCAGTACGCCAAGTATCTTGTAAAATCTTCTTCGCTTGTATTGTAACAGGTGTAACTAAGCCCAGCGGGTCGAACAAAGACATCACTGTACGTAGGGCTTCTCGCTTCGTCGGTGTTTTCGTGCCTTCCAATATTGAAGGCGGAAGCTTGTGTTGATTGATGTTGAAGCCCAGATTGTCTTCATTCGGGTCCCACACCATGCCCAATATCTTCTCTGCATCGAGTTGCACTAAATTCCCCTTAGGTGTAGTGGAGAATTCGGCGCGCACCTTGTTTGAGTTCGATGCCCAGCGTTGAAGATGATAATTCGCTCGTTTGTATATATTAGCGACTTGTGTTGATACTTGTATGGCGACCTCCTCCGTGTCAAAGCTGGCAAGATAGTCGTCGACGTAGTGGTTTGCTATCACTGCCTGCGCTGCCTCGGGAAACTGTTCTTTGAATTCCTCGGCGTTTTTGTTTTTGATGTATATCGCCGTGCATGGTGACGACGTGGCGCCGAAGATCACGCTTCTCATGCGGTACTCTGTGGGTGGACCTATTCTTCTGTCTTCTCTCCACAGGAACCTCTGCATGTCTCGGTCTTCCTCCCGTATGTTGATGCGCAGGAACATGTCCTTGATATCGGCTGCGACCGCCACTGGGCGTTGACGGAACCTCATCAGCACTCCGGGTAGAGACTGTATGAGGTCGGGCCCAGACAGCAGCATGTCGTTGAGGCTGATACCACGGGTCCTGGCTGCCGCGTCGTGCACGATGCGTAGTTTCTCGGGCTTTTGCGGGTTGATAACTGCAAAATGTGGCAGATACCAAGTTCTGTCGCTTTTCACTGCTGGAGCCTTCTCTGCATAGCCGCTCTGTATCAGAGTGTTCATTTGTGTCTCGTAGCGCCGCTTCAATTCAACATTTTTGTCGAGTTTCTTCTCGACTAACTCGAGGCGACGCATCGCTGTGTTGTAGTTATCCGGCGGTACAAAATCGCTTTGTTTGAATAGCAATCCTGTTTCAAACCCTCCCGCCGGTAATCGACGCGTCTTCTCCTCGAGTGTGCGCAGCGCGTTGAGCTCGTCGTTGGTGTGTGAATGTTTGGGCTGAACACCCAGAGACTCGAGGGCGAAGTGCTCCTTCATGAGGTCATCCATTGTCTGTTCCTCCGTTAGTGTTACTGTAGTCAGATGGCTAACTCGATGGACTTGCTGCTTCTTCTTATTTCCCGTCGCGCCGTGCAATACCCATCCCAAGTCGGTTAATGAAGCGACTGGTTGGGCTGTGGTCCCTCTTCGCACGTCGTGTGTGAGCAGCAACGACCAATTATCTTGACCCAGCAACACGGTTGGATGGCCTTCCTCATAAATCAGCTGATCTTCTATGTCTTCCAAATGACGACAGTGTTTCACGACACTACGTGGCACACCTTGAGTCGTCAACATCAGCTTGTCCATTGTACGCGCCGACACCTCGTGCTTCACTGAGTTTCTTCCTTGTATGGTGAAGCGTACACGTTCCGATGTATCGGCCGTCATACGTGCGCCGGCCACACCCTCTATGTAAAAAGGCGCCGGCGGCCCGTGTACGCCGATTTTGTTCGCCACTGCCGACTCGATGAGTGTGCACGTAGAGCCGTCGTCCAAAAGGGCGTAAGTGTCGTATGTACCCTTCGGACCGGTCACTTGTACAGGCAGAATCTTGAGATAGGCAGCAGTGAAGTTTTCCCTTGTCGACGTAACTATGGCTGTTGAATTTTCAACTTCATTTTCTTTCCTTTTTGTGTCGTGTAGAAGAGGGTGATGCGTGTACTTGCATCCGTCGACTTCACACTGCTTTGGCTTGCAGTTATGCCGAAATTTGCGGACTCGCAAACAACGGAAGCATAGCCTGTGAGTTCTGGCTAGCTCCCATCTCGCAAATTGGTCGGCTTTCTTGAACACGTTGCAGTCGTACGGATGGTGACCCTCTTTCTTGCAAACTTGACACTTTAGTTGCACCGCAGTAGACTTCTGATCTTGAGTGTGGTAAGCACGTAGTCCTTTTCGTACGGCAGGCTCCCGCCGGTCTTCAACCGCAGTGAGCTCGGCCGGTGCGTAGCTTCCACATCGATCGGCGGTGACTTCCAGAAACTTGGACAGCGTGAGAAGGTCTGGATGATCTTCCGGCTGTTCGGCGGCGAAGTCGTAATACCTGTAGCGCAGCGCTGGCGGCAGTTTTTCAATGACGCTGCGTACCACTTCGGCGTTGTGTAGATAGTGATGTTTCTTCAGTGCTTTAACTGTGGCTGTGACGTTAAGCCCCTTTGAAGCGAAGATGCAGATGTCTCTTGGGTTCTCGGCCAGTCGTGGTAGCGCACGGAGCTTGTTCAGTTCGGTCATTGCCAGTGCATCTGGACGACCGAACCTCGCGGCTAACATCTTCATAACTTCTTCTGAAGTCGTTGACCCGACGAAGAGACATAGTGTTGCATCTCTGGCTGCTCCCTTCAGGCTGTGACGTAACTTGGACAGCCTTTCTTGTTCGGAGAGGTGACTTGCAGCTTCATCATAGGCGGCCTTGAATGGCAGCCACTCGTTCGATGACCCGTGAAAACACGGTAACTCGACGGTCCTCGGTGCAATGGCGGGTTGAACGGCTCTCGCTGCAAGTGTGATGGCAGTTGCTAGTTGATTGTAGTCAAACTCCCGTTGCGGTCGTCTCTCTTCACAATAGCGTGCTGGCTCTATATCTTCTCTCACTGGAACCGGTACTTGTTGCTCGGCGTGCCGCGTGACCTCGCTGTGGCCCCGATGAAGTGCGTCGCTGCACGTCTGCGGCGGCGGCGCTGCTATAACCTCCTCTTCATCGGTCCTGCGATGGTCCGGGCCTGGGACGTCGGGCTTCGGTACGTAGGGCTCCATGGTGAGTGCCAGCGTGCTTCTGTTGACCCAGTCGGTTGTTCGCTCGTTCCTAGTTGCCAAGTCCTCGTCTGCTTCGATCTCGTCTTCAGAGTCCGCCTCCAACGCGGCGACACGTGCAGCTGCCAGCTCCACTTCCTTCTGTAGAAGGAATTCTCGCGCCTTGGCCAGCGCTCTCCGCTTGATTGTCGACGTAGTGCGGGGCGCGCTGGGCGGGCGGCGAGAGGCCTCCTTCTGTGGGCTGGCTGTCCGGTGTGTGGCTGCAGTCTTGCCGGTTGTCGTCTCGCCGGTCGTTGCAGTGGCCGTAGTGTTCGTCGTCGTCGATGTTTCGGCTGTAGACGTCTCTGGCGTCGCTACGGCGGGTGCGGCGGCGGTGGCGGCGGCGGCGGGCGTCACTGTGGCGGCGGCGGCGGCTCCGTCGACTTGAGCAGGCGTTGTCCTCCTTTCCGACTCCATACTTCTTGTAACAGGCATTTTTCTTCGTCGTCTGAAGAACTATTCCCAGTATCCGGCTGCTGAAGGACCAAAATGTACGGGCCCCTTCGATACGACCCGTACACTTTCGTAAATGAATATAAAAATAATAGAATGTAGGCACTGGCGGGCTTCGTTCTTCGACCTCCGGTTGTAAGTCGCAGGTCTGTGGGTTGGTGCAGAATGAAACGCCTGTTGCTGTCTTCAGAAGTATGGAGCCGTAGGTACTTGCTGCTAGGTCTGGACTGGCTTGGTTTCCGAGTGACTTGGCTGGCTATTTCACTGTAGTGTGAGCGCTGAGTGTAGCGGACGACTGGTGCCGATCGACGATGTATGGCCCATATTTATACCCCCGCTGTGCGAGCGAGAGGCACATGTGTGGGAAAGAGATAGCAATAGCCAAAATCGCCCAGACCTAGAGGCAATACCTGATCGTGCTCGCTTTATTTGTGTCTAAAATGTTTGTAAGTTGTACTATTATTTCATACATTTGACCCTTTTTCATATAAAACCATAAAAACTTTTGCTAAAGTTATTGCCAAAACTTATGGGTCAGTGAAGTTTTACATAAAAATGTTTTCATTATAAACTTAAAATTACGTTAATAGGTACATCTATGCACTATTGAGCTGTTGCAGCCAGTAATTCGCCGTTATAACTTTATTATATACTTGGCTTGCAACAGCTCGTACCTATACTAAACATGTAAAACTTATCTCTAACAAAGTATGTATGAAAACTGTGTAAACCTATTCTAATCCTTACATAAACAACTAATACAAACAACTATAACTATTAACTATATAAAAATGTGCATCACTTATAACTACGCGCGACGGTTATCTATTTATGTACATAGTTGTCGCGAACATAATGTTTCCATCTCTTTATACATTAGAATGGTTAACTGGTCAGTTATGATTTCTCTATGAAAAACGGAACAATTTGTGATGGTCACATGTACCTACTGGTGATCTTATTATATACTATTGCGTGTCAGAACTAAACCAAATATTTTGCAAATGTTGTTTTGTAAATACAATAAACACAAGCTCTCTTCTCATTGCCAATTATTGAAATTTCACATGTCCGTACTAAGAGTTTTTACTTATTAACAAATTCCATTCAAAGAGGCTTTGCTATGATGAAAATTTATTTTTGTGTCAAACTTAGTTTATCGAGATATTCAGTGTTCTTTTTCTATATGTAATAGTCCTATATTTGACCAAATCAAAATTATCTGCTTGAAATTTATTTATTTATGTCTCTATATGTGTATGTTTTTAAAGAAGTAGGGCGTATCAAGCAGTTTGGTGACGGTCACAGTACCTATGTTACAGAAAACCGTAACCAAATAACAACTCCCTAGGAGAGTTATTGTGTTCCTACAACTGAATGGGGGAACGAGTAAGCTCCTAAGAAGTTGGTGTATTAGCAACAGGGCTGGCAACGTGCGAACTATACTTTTGTATTGCAAGCATTCATGAATCATATATAAAGCGTTACTATGGTAACCTCTTTACTGTAGTGTAGTGTAAAAGATTTTGATGTATAAAACCGATTATTAGGTTCTTTATTTTCGTTCCGCTGACATATATAATTATATAATTCTATTTTCTCAGAAACTTAAAATATGGACAGAGACGGACGAACAAGTGACAGTTGCTACTCTGGATCAGCGGTACGTGGTGTGTCCGCCGTACGCCCGCGACGTGTACTTGGTTCAGACACTGCGCAAGTACAGGGATAATAAACCAAGCTCGCATATCATAGTCTTTACTGACACCAAGAAGTGAGTTACATACATGAATTTATATCTATAACTTCCAAATTAAGTATAATTACATATGTTTAATAATAGAAACATAAAATATATAGATAGCCATTTGCAAATCACATTGCTGGCTTAGTGCTTGCAATGAAGATTTGTGGCCGAATTTTTTTCATGGAGCTAGCGCGGCTTCACAGCAATATGTAGAAATGGAAAACCTCACCATCATCCCAAACCTTCCCTATAGCTCAGTTGGAAGAGCACCCGACGGTCAACCGTGGTCATGGGTTTAATCCCACCTAGGCATATTGGTAAACTTTTCCATTGTAAAATATTTAGAGATTTTGGATAATTTTTAGATCAATTTTTAGTAATATTACCGGTATAGCATAGCGTTCATAGGCTATGATAACTATCGTACATCGGGTAGGCTGTAGGGTTCCTGACGTTCTTGTTAAAAAAATGTAATATATGTCGAAGGCCCAGGGATAAATATCTTTATCTGCAAATATATGGTTTGATATAATTTTTCGTCTTTCCACAGAGAGTGTCAAGTCTTGTCAATGATGTTAAATGCTATTGACATGGACAATGTATGTTTGCACGGCTTCATGAGACAAAGGGAGAGAGTCGCAGCCCTGACACAGTTCAGGAGTAACTTGAAGTGCACGCTGGTGGCTACAAATGTTGCTGCGAGGGGCCTGGACATACCTACTGTTGATTTGGTGGTGAATCACAAGTTACCATTGGAGCCTAAGGAATATGTTCATAGGTATGAGCCGCGTTTTTGGTAATTTTCAATTTTACCACACCTCATTAACTTGCAACACAAGCAGTATCGCTCACATGCTGCCGATACTGACCTTAACATTGGCAGTATAGCTTGAGTCTTTTTTTATTAAGTTGGCAAAAACGGCCTGCTTGATGGGAAGCAGCTACGATTACCAAGGCCACTTACAACATCAGTGTTGTCACGTCTTTTAGGAAAACCTTTGTCTTGAAATTCGTTCTACCAAAAAATTTTTCTGGAACTTCGCAAAACGCTAACATTATAGTTCTAATGCAATATTCCTTGTCGATGGCGAGCGGCGCGACTGCGAAAGGAATTCGTAGACATATCAAAAGACTTCTGATTACAACCGACTATAGAATTGGTATTACACTCAAAGGGAAGAATAGCTCAATACCACAAATGTGAGGGGCCATGAACATCTTACTAGTTCATAATTTTAAATCTTACAAGTTTTAATTCCCACTTTCAGGGTGGGCCGGACGGCGCGCGCCGGGAGAAGTGGCATGGCTATATCTCTCATAACTCCTTACGACTTGTTGCGGCTGGGAGAGATCGAAGATCACATAAAAACCAAACTTAGTGAATACAAGATTGATGGTGAGTTCAATATATGTGATACTATTGTAGAATTAGGTTTTTATTTTTGTAGGGGAAATTGGTATGTATGTCTTTTTCCACAGTTGCATTCCCTTTAAGTAGTCCTGATAACAGTTTGTAGTTCTCAGTATTTACTCATCAATAAAAATGCTAAGTTCAGCAGATTTATTGGGCTTCTCCTACAATGTGATATGTTGCACCTACTGATACTGAAAGTTGTTTAGTATACATGAAAGTAGGATAAACACAGTGGAAATGCGAGCATTGCGCAGAAATTGTCGCGTTACGCTTGTAGACGCTTGATGATGTAAGAAATAGAGTTGGTTTGATAGAGAGTATCCACCACACCAACCCTTACTCATCCCACTGCAGGGATACGGGTCTCCTTTCAACCGAATGGGTTTAGAGCATACTCCGCCACGCTGCTCAAATGCGGATTGGCGGAGGCCAGTGTTTTCAAGCCGCCCGAGGGCCACTGACTTAGCTTAACGACTGCCATCTATCTGCAACAGCTGGGACCGACGGTTTAACATGCCCTCCGAAGCACGAAGAAACTCGAGATAGATAAATCCATTCATAGACAGGCTGCGGTCGCTGTTGCTTAACCTGCGTGTTCGGTTAGAATGACACGCGCAACAACGTCATCGAGCTCTAAAAGAGAAGAGAGCTCGAAAGAGTATCTGTGTTAAAATAAGAAGAGGCATGCTTCTTGGTTTGGACATGCAGAAATAATGCGGGAAGAAAGAGTTGCGAAACATATACAATGCGAAAGTAAAAGGACGTAGGAGCCGAGGAAAGCCAAGACCTATCATGACCAAATTGATCGTGTTTTATCAGAAGGTGGCATCAGGTGCTCTGGAAAAACGGGGAGAGTGCATGAGAAGAGCTATGAAGGTTAAATAAGCGGGTGAGGTGTGCAAGGAGCGAGTAATGTTGCGCTCGGTTCTCTCTGCCTATACCGCATGGGATTTGGAGTGAAGTTTAGTTAGATAGAAACTGATAGCCGAATGAAAAGGTCGTACTCAACTGACAAAATAAAATGGAATTCGTTTAAGAAAGAAACCTGAAATTTATATTTTTATTTCAAATTGGACCCTGGATAGAGGCCATTTATTTCACTAAGTTGGACTTAAAGTTCAACCAGTTCAACTGTACAAAAATATTACTATTACTTTAAATTTGTATTTTTTTCTTTGAAATATCTAGACAAAATTGATCCTTGTAGGATCAAGGAAGTAAAACTTCTTTTTCGTTATGGTATAAGCAAATAGTCACGTATTTTTAGTGCACCTCCCAGAGAAGACTCTTTGTGGCACAACTAGGCTATCACATATCTCATGAAACATATCGATAATCGAACTGTCTTGCATAATTTTGAATTGAACTTGTTGGTATATATGTTTATGCATTAAGGACCCACCTTTAGAATCTATTATTATTCACCGATTATTGTTAATAAAAAAAATGTTGTGTTTAGACGACGAGGCAGTGAAAGTGTTCACGACGGTGAGTGTGACGCGGCGCGAGCAGGAGGCCCAGCTGGACAACGAGGAGTTCGAACAACGAAAGCGAAACTACCGCATCAAGAGGTGGATACAGGCCGGGGTAGATCCAGATATGATGGAGAAAGGGTGAGCGATATCAGAATATTCTTATCGAAAGGAGTAGTGTTAGGTCATGGAGGCAGGGTTAGCGCTTTTTACGCCATGGTGATGTTCACGGGTCACGCTGTTACGTTCTACGGGTTAAAATAAAACGTCGATTCTTCCATAAACGAATGGCCTTTCTTGCGAGTATACCGACGAATATATTTATAGATTACATTTTAACGGCTGACTATTACAACTGAACAACTACTGTTAACCACTGATTTCTTAACAACTATTCAACAATAAAGATGAAAACGTGAAAAGGCCCACAATGTTTATGTGATATTAAAATCACGTAATTGCCCATTGCAACTTAATTTTACACAGAGTAGGCCATCAGTCCGTTCTGCATTAGGATGCCTCGTCACGCGGCACCTTAAGCAGCAAATATGTCTTGGGAGGTTTCTGGCGACATCACATGCAGGTATACAAAACCTCCCAGGTTATCTATTGCAGGCTTTTGTATGGTGGAAGTACTTGCCCCAGTCTTAACTGAATTCTTAATAAATATCGCTGTGGCGCTCGGTTCTCTCTGCCTACCCCGTAAGGGATTTGGCGCGAAGTTATAGATAGATAGATAGAATATCGCTGTGCTCTTTCGCCAGAACCTCTATCTTTAATCGTCAGGTCTAACACATGCTTGTGGAGCTGACTTTGATACTATATGATAGTGTGCATCCTATATTCAATTGTACTTTTTATATATTTGACGGATACTTATTGATACATATGCACATCCGCCAGTGGCTGTAATCGGAAACAATCAGGGAAGGCCTATATCCAACAGCGTATGGACACGGACTTACGATGATTATGCATAAGTATTTGACATTGACATTTGACAAGCGTAGTAAGTCGCAGCGCGGCTGTCAAATATCTGAAAACTTATCACTCCGCATCTGTCACTCAATATATTTTTTTATTTGACAGGTTAGAAAAAATGCGTCGCAAACGAGTGAAAGCAGCGAAAAAAGCCAAACTAGACAAATTAAAGCAAGTTCAAGCGGAATTGAGAAACAGAGAGGATTTAGTACAGAAAGATGTCAATCGCCTAGAACCGACCGAGGCAGTGGATATAGACGCTTCCATTAAAGATGGTCTGAAGAAAGTCAACAGAAGCTTAATGAAGAAAGATGACAGATTTAAAAATGTTCTCGGGAAGATAAGCAAAATTAAACGGAAAGCAGATAATGCTAAAATTCAGAGTACACAGTCAGATTTTAAGCAAAAAAAGAAAAAAGTTTATGTAAAATAACTAAATAAATAATTATGATCATATTGCTTTTATTTTGTGTTATAATTTAGTAGTAGTAGTAAAGGGGAGTGAAGCACAGACTAGGGATAGCCGAGCTAAAGCTGCTAATTTGTCCGTGCAGTGACAGAGAAAGAATACTAAAAATCACCGCCCCTTCTCTTCCTGTGTGTGTCGTCTAAGGGATTTCTTGAGATTGATAAATAATTATTTATTCGTAGTGCGTACGCCTATAAAAATATGTTTTAAAATCATTATGCGTAAACAAATTTAAGCTTTAAAATCTTATGCTTTAAGAAATTATGCTTAAAAAAATATGCGTAAATATCATTCTTCTCAGTCGGACACTTCACACACTAATGACAGTGGTCGTGGTCACGGGTGGATCTCCTCGGATGGAGATTTGGCTCTACTGGACGCATTGTGGGAACAGTCGGTCATCGTCGTCCCATGGGGGTAGCGCTGTTAGAGTCAGTGTCGACGAGATCGGCGTTGATATGGAATATTACATTCCTCACTTCGAGGTCGTCATCAAAAGCCGGAGACGCCCTTGGTTTAATCGTAAGTGCGCTGAAGCGGTTAGTAACAAACAAGCGGCGTATCGCGCTTGGACCATGGGTCACGCCCTCATAGATCCAAATATTAACTCGCTGAAATCAGCCTACAATACTGCCAGCAAGTAGGCACAAGAGCGGACGCCCAGTCCGTTACATGAGTCGGCACGGAACTAGTAGCGCACCCTACTGGGTCGCGTAACTACTGACGACTAGCCAAAGCCATGCAGGACAACTTTTGCCAACCCTTGCTGCCTTCGCTGAGATGCCCCGATGGCTCACTGGCGCATCAACCGCAGGAGAACGCCGATGTTATGCTCAACCTCTTTGCGCCTAACTCCCTGATGGATGACTGTAGTACGTACTCTCCCTACCTACGATACCCTCCAATGGACCCGTTATGGCTGATATCCACATCAGGTAGCACGACGTGTGTTTTGAACTACAGTCACTCGATGTCCGAAAAGGCAGTGGTCCTGATGGTATCCCAGCGATTGTTCCGAAAAAATGTGCAGCGGAGTTATCTCCGATGTTGACTAGCCTCTTTCGTCTCTCGTACTTGACCGGTTGTACTCCGGAGACTTGGAGAGAGGCCTATGTGAGGCCGATCCCCAAAAAGGGAGATCGTTCTGACCAATTAAATTACCTACCTTAGTTACGTATGTATCGTATGAGGCTATTTCAGTGACATTACGGTTAAATGAAAGATCGATTTAAGTAGATAATAATTTATTTTATACATTGTAAAATTACAAATAAATACAACAATAATATATTTGTAAGCAAAGATATCGATGGCAAATAATTTGGCACAAAATTTAGCCGAAAAGCTGTTTTGGGGTAGAGTAAGTTATAATTAAGTTTAATAAAAAGAAATGCCTCGAATTTGGCAAGTGTGTAATAATTATAATTAAATTCGTATACTATAACAAATGTAAACATTTTGACGCCTAATTATATATTTTTAATCAATATTAGTAGTAGATTAGGTGTAGATTTTTGACAAATTGTAAAGTGGGATAAAATGTATAAAACTATTAGAAACATACGATACGATGGGGAGACTAATAATAGTGATAATTCGAGGCAACGAAACAGCTACATATCCAAAATAATAGCCAACGGACAACCATTCACATGGTGCAGCTACGAGTTCCTAAATGACAGCGTTTCAAGTGCGCACATAGTGTGACCTTAGATCATCAAAAACAAACAACTAAATTAAAGCTTAGTTGTTTTTAAGTTGCAAAATAAGGTACTTCGTCTATGCAAAGTTATGTTTTAAACACATATTTTATCAGATTACAATGATGTGAATACTTTAATAAACTTACATAAGGATCATTACGACAAATAAGTTATATGAGTACACCAATGTCAATAAATTTTCCACAGGAATGAAATTTTGAATCTCAATTCAGTAAAACTTAATGCAAATTATTTTATAAACATTCGTGCGACAAGTAAGACTTGTAAACCTTTACAAAGCTGTTTAAAAAGTATGCGGGTAGTTACAAAAAAAAAGTGACTCACAAATTTCAGATACAAATAACAATTTTTCTATAACCATTACATAATAATATCACTTAAATGGAATAACAACTGTATAACTAAAGTGTTTATTTCCTCGCCAGTGGTAAAATAAACAGTCGGTTTTGAGCAAATAAATAAAATTAAGAACTGAATACGTAATTAAAATTTTGACATCCTAATGGATATATTACATTAAATTACAGTAATTGCTCTATAAGTTTAATATTGAAACAAAGATTATATATAATTTATTACAATAACATATGAATTTGTAATGAATTATATTATTTCATAATACGAAAACTTGTAGCTTGTTCGTTATCATGCAATATTTCTTAAGAATTACGTATGTATACAACATTGAATTTCGATGCGACTTGCTCACAGACAGTCTTACAGTACATAGTTGATTAAAAAACTTACCTAACCTACAAGATTAGGTAGAAGCAAAAATCGTTTAGCAGAATCGCCTAAACGTCTTCTAAATATCCTTGGTATGTAGACCATGGAGACAAATAGACATACGTTCCACCCGATCGTAAACAGTTAAGAGGGTGCACAAAGCTAAGTGGCGCCCTCATTTTGTTTTTATTAATAACGCTGTATTTAAGACCAATTCCAAAAAAAACGCTCTATATGGCACTGAAGAACCATATTTATGTTTTTTGAGACATATTCTGTTTTTATTATTTATGTAGAATGGCCACAATAAGCAATAATTAAAATTGTGGTTACTTGTCATAGATAATAAATACAAGATTTAATAAAAACAAAATGAGGGCGCCACTTAGCTTTGTGCACCCTCTTAATGAAGCCTTAAGGTTGCACTACCCAGGTTATCTTATCGAAATCTTTTTCATGAATCGCACGCAGAAAGTTTCTGGCGAACACTGGACAGGGAGTTTCTCGATTGTGGGGAGGGAACCTACCTGGAACTATATGTGACTATATGTTTGCAGGCGCTGCCGAGATACAAATAATTTGCAATTTCGAATGTTTTATATGCTATACACCAAAATGATAAGAAACTGCATACATATCATCATACCCTGCTTCCCAATGGGCAGGCAGGGCTATGGAACGCCAAGTGCACCGATCCAAAAATATTTCTCTCGCGTGGAAGAACCACATTCATCAACCTCTTCTGTTTTGGGAGCTTTTGATCAGAAACGGCTAAGATTTTCACTGTAGGCACGTTATGAACGCGATTCTTTGTTACAAGCTATATATATTTATGTATGTAGGTAGGTAGTAATCCTGAGAGGATTACTTACTTTAGGAAAATAAACTGGAATTATCTAAGTCAAATTTAAAATTATTTTTTATACAACGTCGGGAGGCATACGTCCCAACTGATATTTAAAACGGTTACCGTAACCTATGAACGTTTTATTATCGTATTAAGCATCACTCGCGCGATGCCACCTCTGCTGCTAACACAGCAATTCCTTATTACAGTTGACCTCACTCACACGCAGGAACACAACAACCTTACAGAGAGTTGTTATTTGGCTGCGGTTTTCCCCTGACGGCCTGCTTTGATGCACCCGACCTCTCTTAAAAATATATTTGCTAAATTTAGCGAAGATATCTTAAACAGCGTCAAAGATCTGAAGACATATATATTCGTTAGAACGATATAACATTCTTGTGAACAAGTTGAGCTCCATTATATACACTAGTTCTTATGAACAAGCCATTGGTTTTCGTGTTTGTTTGTTATATACCACTACACATATATCGAAATAATACTTTACCGCTACACACATACAAGCCATTTTCGCATAACTAACCATCAACTACAATTGTTAAGTATTAAAAAAATGGTGGTTGAAAGCGTCTACGCTCTATATCCATGTGTTATAACAATAAAAAAATGCATCTGTACAATATGGAAAATGGTTTTATACAAGTATTTGAAATGAAGCTTGTTTTAGGACAAGAAAAGGGTTGATATGTGATATACATGACATTTCAGCCAAGCTTTAATACGCAGAGTTTAATACGGAAAAATATATTAGTATTATTTCTAGTATATACACATGTCCAACTTTAGAATGAGCCTTATCTATCATGTATATTGGCATACGCTTTCGCTTTAATAACTGACAAGGGGGAGGGGGGATCGTTCTCAGTTATCATTGTCAGCGATGCATCCACAATTGGAAATTTTAATAAAAAAAACGACTAAATTCAATATAAACTCCTGTGTGTTTCCGTTACTCTAGTACTTTTGGATGGAACCATTTATAAATGTGTAGACCACTGAAGACCAGCGGGGAGATAGTTGATGGTGACGACCTATGGGTAATGGTATCTGTATGGACAGGTGAGAACAGACGGTCCCAAAAAGGTTTCTTTTTGCCTTTTAGACATGGAAGTCTAAGAGTATAGCAGTCCCACATCAATGAGAACTGTATATCAAAGGGAGATTGATGCTGAGATATAAGACGAAGCATTAAATTTGGAAAGTTTCCTGCCGACGTTTACCCAACAGTTTCTTCAAGACGAGCGTAAAGAAGCTTTTACAGGATGCTTGTGCGCCAACTTAATGGTGCAAAAGAAACAAGCCGACATGCTTCGTATACCTCGATCTCCCATTGGTAAGTAATGCCAGGTGGTTTAACCCAAATTGATATAGCAGTATTTTTTATGTAGACCACGTAAGGTTCAAAACAGATTGCCTCGAATTTCTCATTGATATTAGACGAGGCAGATAATGTTGTTTCCACCAAGTTGACAAACAGACTTGTTCCGAGTGGGCATGATCGCTACGAAGCTTCCGTAAAGACACTGCCTTACCAGCAAGGGTGGCTACGCAATTAGTTGTATTGCAAGCGTTTATAGATTACGATATAGAGTTTTTTATAACAGGGAACGTATTTGATTATTTATAAATCAATGTGGCTTAGACAAAATATCACTACCGTCAGATCTATGGAAAATTTACAGTTTGAAATTTAGTCTATGGTCTCATTCTACAGATGGGTTACAATACATATGTACAGAATTACATAATTTGCTATCGTACCAGATTGTACTATATTTATTTAAACTTATTTCTTTGTCACTTGGCAATTATCAGTAAAAATAAAAAAGTGCTATGAGAATTTTGTATGTATGCTGATAAAATATTTATTCTGTTTGAAAGAAACCTGATAAGTTCATTCACGTATTTATAGATGATCAATGGGCAACACATTGTCTATTTGTATCCCATAGATCATCGTCGATTCGTTCTCGAAGGCAACTTTATAATTTTAAAAATATTCAAATACATGCAGTTTTATTTCATTTACTAACGGAAAAGTATTTCGCATATATCAGGTTTCAAATACATTCTTATTTTTCTATAACAGTGTTCTATAGAGAAGAAAATATCTATGACTAATTAAAGGTACGGACTAAACTGAAGCGGTGTCGGTTGCAGCAAATGTTCAGAGTATATTGAAACTGTATTTTTTATGGTTTTTATATTTTTATATTAATAACCTCTAACGTAATTAACGGAACCATGTACATTCTTTGTTTTCAGGATACTAAATGGTGCTTACGAGGCACTGTCATAAAGCTATGCGTCTGTCCCATCTTTAAAATATGTAGCGCGTTTAATTTAATCAGAGACAATGAGTTACTAAGGTGGGTTTTAACAAATAACATAAGAGCAATCAGGTAACATTATTTTACATATTTTTAGGGTTCCGTACGTTAAAAGGAAAAACGGAACCCTTATATGATCACTTTGTCGTCCGCCTGTCTGTTTATCAAGACCTTTTTCTCAGGAACGGGTGGAGTATCAAGCTGCAATTAATATCAAATAGTCAGGTGTGCAATCCCTTCGAACAGCGAAAAAATCTAACTTGAACGCAATCAAAAGATACGGCTGTTTATGCCACGATTATGCGCATATTTTGACACTCGCAAGGGAATCAAAACCTATAGGGTTTTTATTCCCTTGCGAGTAATTTTTTAAATTTTTAATTTTTTAAATCGTTAAATTTTTTAAATTGCTTTTTACTAAATTTAAATTTAGTAAAAAGCAATGTCATGTAACAAGTAAAGGAAAAAATCCGGAAGTCGTAAATTCGTTCCATCACAAAAAAAAACTTTTATGCGGAACCCTTATAGCGCGAGTCGGATTCGCACTTACGGCTTATTTATTTTAGCTGTAAAACTTAACCCTTCGAAACCCGGGTGGTCATATATGACCGCGAAATGTATGGGAAAACGTATATAACAGGTTCTGACTGGTCACAAGTCAAATGCGGTATTACAATATCATTTAATAGGTATTAGCCAAGTGTGAGTCGGGTTTGCGCTAAGGAATTTTATCACTGTACTAGCTTTTACCGCTATTGCGACGCTCGGTTCTGTCTACCAAACCCGCAAGGGGCCTGGCGTAAAGACTAGCTAGCTAGTTCTATCTTTGTGCATTTTGTTATATTAATAATAATGAAGCCCAGTACAGATAATCCCTCCAGATCTAATGAATAGCCCAATTATTTACCACACATTCACAATAGTCCCAATACCTACCGAGATCTGCCCATGGATATATTTTCGCACTGATACCACATGGAGCGGGTCACGACGGACGTACTACATTACATCAATCTTTTTGAAGGGGCTTCCACGCTTTCCCTGCGCACGCCTATCAAATGACCGGGACACAATGATAAAATTTATTTCTCCTATAAATTACACACACACAGTAATTTATAGTATTTATAGTCTTCCTGCGACCACGGACGCTGCAAAGCGTTCGAAACGTCAGGTTCAACAAAATAAATAAAATACGCGATACTTCCGTTAAAAATTGTTTAATTCAATGTGTAACAATCGCGAAAACCTAAGACAATACTATACATTAGTATAGTTTGCGGTTATGGCAGACAGGTGTCTGAGCTCGGCAAAGCCTGTATTTGAATCTCCACCCGTAGGCTATTTGAATTACGTGAACACAATATTATTAGTAGTACTAAAACGTGTACGTATTTATTGAAAATAATATTCAAACCTTACAGAAAATGCGCAAGTCATGTATACATCTTTGTTAAGTACTGCTTCAGTTTGACCACACCTTTATAAACTGATCTAAGACTTGTAATTATAATGACTTATTCACAATAAATTTCAAGCGATCACATATATTTTAAGTACAAAACATATTTTACCAAAGGGAGACTTTGTACAAAAGTCGTCTGCGTGGGTACCTCTGTCTCACCTATTTCTACCGCCAAGAAGCTGTATTTATATAGCTGTGTACCGGTTTGAAGGGTGAGTTATGGCAGAGAAATTACTGGGTTCTGTGACGAAACAGCCTTAGGGCACAAAATTGGCAGCGCGCAAGTAACATCCCCTTGTTTGCCGATCTAGTTGTAAAAAAAAGACCTCATCATTTTTGCCACGGGTCCTATCGACACCACTTGGAAGAGGGTAGTTATGCACGGGTGGAAAATATGCACTACTTGATTATATGCAGTAATGTTTAATTTACGTTTTTTTATTCAACGCCGAAACACATACAAGCATACGGCCTGCCTGAAATGGCTGCCGAAGCCTTGACTACTTGTAATACAGGATGTATCGTTCACGTGTTTCCATTTCTACTGGTAACATAACACTTAGTACTAACTCGCAGGAACGCAATTGTTACTATTCTAATTGAGTATAACAATTTACATATATTTATTGTAACCATACACAGCTCACACATAGTACAGTGTTATGACGTCATAGCATTTCATACAGATTGATGAGTCCAGTGGTTGAGTGGTTATCAATGGTCACACAAGATAAACATTTGTGTGGATAAAATGTCTTTTTCTCTTTGTGTGGCTGTTTTTAAGAGAGGTAGGGCTCGACAATGCAGCCTGAAAGATGGTGGTGGTGGATTGGTGGGCTACATGTAAACAACATGTAAACAGTCATAAAATACAACGACGCGCTTCAATGTACTACACCTCTAAAAACATGCACCCTGATTTTCTAAAACACCGCGATCACAATACAATACTTAAGACTGTTGAAACCAATTGACGAGGTACTTGAAACTTTGCTGTCTGAATGGCAAGAAAGATGGAAATCTTCTACTAAATGACGCCACTTGTATCTGTTCTTTCAATCAGTGCGAGGCAGATTAAGTAAAGAGTGGTTAGAAGTGGATCATCCTGTTGCGCAATTTTTAACAGGGCATGGAAACTTTAGGGCGAAGCTCTTTTCATTTAGACTTGTGTCATCGCCTTTATGTGAGTGTTCTACGACAAATCATGAATTCGAGCAAACAGCACAGTCATGTTCTCTGGGAGTGCGATCTGTGGCGTCGGGAGCGGGACGATATGTTAAATTCCTTGCGTGACACGTTCCGGGGTAGTATACTTTTCTGATTTGGTGGCAACAAGGGAGAATTACCAGGCGTTTAGGCGCTTCTGCAATCTATATTATTGGAATCGATGTGTTAGGTAACAACTCACAGTTTAGGTCCCAATAGTGATAGATATTTGATAAACCGTGGTGCACGGCAGTTGACTATCCTGGGTATTTACATGCCTTATTTGTCATATTGCTGTCTCTCACTTTGCCAAGAGGGGAAGTCAATTCTAAAACTTCCTACTCCTACAAATTTCTTCTGGTTAAATTCGTTGTGAGTTCCAAGGCAGCTGTAGTTTCGTCCCCGGGACAGCAATGAACTTCACTGTTCATTGCCTTTTTGTGGTCGCCGCTGTTAATTCTGGCTACGCAGGAGACACAGTGGTGGGTATGTGTCATAGCAACTTTAACTCAATATAATAAACCGTATGGTTCACTTTAAATTGTAATATAAACTGAAATAAAAAAAAATGGTTCTTCGAACCGCTTTTGAAGATAACATAAATAAAGTCGCAATTAACTTTGTGCAGTACGAGACCTAGAATCT
This sequence comes from Pyralis farinalis, assembly GCA_947507595.1. Classification (NCBI taxonomy): domain Eukaryota; kingdom Metazoa; phylum Arthropoda; class Insecta; order Lepidoptera; family Pyralidae; genus Pyralis; species Pyralis farinalis. Next base: position 6,335,241 of record OX382258.1, on the reverse strand, counting down.
TTGACTAGGTACCACAAAGCTATTGAGGTTAAAGAGCGTATACTTATCTCGGCTTTTGACTGTACCACGTCCATAACAAACTGATAAAAAAACTTTATGTATCTTTTATTAATTGCATTTGAAATTTATTTTGAATAACTATGTGTTACAGATCGCGTCTAGTTTGCTCTGAAGTTGCCCTTCACCCGTGTATTCAATACATATTTAATACTGGGCGAACGAAACATGCTATGTTCAGAGCTAACTAGAAATGCGCGTACTATATATGCGAATCTCTTGCTAATTTGTACTGTGAAACTCATCAAATGCTCCTGAAATGTCACGTACATGATACCGCTGGCTGGTGGGTGCTGGGCTGCGAGGTTATTCCGACATCTGCAGCAGGGAGTTGATCGCTGCGTCCTTGTTACCATTGTTAGCTTCGAGGACAGATTTGATTACTTCTTTATCCATGCTCGGGAACATTTCTTGAATCTGTTGGTAATATTTTGTTTGTAAAACTTTATTGTGTAAATAATCATGAAATTTAACAATGGCGGGTATCTTCCATTAAACAGAATAACGTATAAAAGTGAACCAGGGACCGCCGGATAAAGGATGGTTCTTTGTCCACTGAGCTATCACTGCTATATATGCCTTTATGGCTCTCAGTAGTAAATAAATTTGCAATATTTTTTACAACTATAGCCGCCTTATCTATACTAATATATAAAGCGGAAGAATTTGTTTGTTTGCTTATTTGTTATAACACGTTTATCTCTGAGAAATTTATTCCGAAAATTGTAAGTAATTAGCTGTGCCTGGCACCGCTTCTCCGGGCATTTTATATTTTCCCTTTTTTATCTCTAAACCATATCGGTAATGTGTTGAATATAACCCAAAAGTTTAATCACAATCGGGTGAATGGTTTCAAAGTATATAACGGACATAGGTAGAAACATTTTTTGCGTTTTATATATTAAGATTAATACAGCAAGATTTTGTGACTTTAAAATTGTAAAACGTGTCTAAGTGCCAGCGGGGGCCCAATATAGGCAAATAAATATTTTTCTTTATTTTGCAGCGTATTTTTGTCACCTGTTGCAGTTGTTCCTCCGTGACGGGCGGCGGTTGCGGCGCGCGCTGCGCGGGCGGCGGTATGTGCGGCTGTTGCGGGTACGGTTGCGTCGCGGAGTACGGCTGCGTCGCCTGGTACATGGGCATCGCCGCGTATCCCATGCCGGTGCTCGGGACCACCAGCACGGGGGGGAATGTTGCCACGGCCGCTGGACCCACCTGGATACATTAAAAATGTTCTTAAGTAATTCTACACGCAAATTCTCTGTTAATGTAAAACTATTACAATATAAAGGTCAAAGCGCGGAATCCAAGCCGGCCACGGACATTGATTAAAAGATTATAATATTCATTTTAAATTCGATGGGAGAAAGTTATGAAAGGATAAAAAGTGGTTTGGATGTGTCGTTGACAAGGCCGTGAATGTTTCGTGAATACGTCTTCGTAAACGGAAGTAAATGGTAAATGATAATCATCATCCTCATATCAGCAGAAGGACGTCCACTGCTGAACATAGGCCTCCACCTAAAGTATACGGAAATTATATGATGCAGCGAAAAGATCTCAAAATAATTGATAAATAATAGTCTAGATTCTTTTCCGAACAATTCTCTACCTACGGCCTACCAATTAATGTTTCGTCAAAATGAGTTCAGCCGTTATGAAGAAATGTATATATACAGTTCAGTTTTATTTATTTTTATAGGTTTGTAATATTTTTGAACTAAAACTTTTTTACGCACGCTTGACTTGGGGAGTAAGCTAGTGAATGCGTGACGAGAGCGTTACGAAAAGTGTGATCGGGCGAGGCGAACGGAATTAGAGAGGGAGATATAAGTAGTTACTGAAGATAGAAAGAGAGAGAGTTACGTTTCGTATATTACTGTAGGTGCAAGAGGGATAGGTGCGAGCACACATTTTCTTTCCCTCTTTCTCTCATAGCGAGTTAAGTTTCGTATATGTAAGACACAGGGCATGCCTATTGTCTGTATCACACTATGGAGCTAAAGAAGTTTTACTTCAGTCGTCAGCACACTCGTTTTTTATTATTTTTAGGTGATGTCAGGAGACCTAAAGACATGAGACGTGCATGAGAATATGAATGTTAAAGAAGCCAGTGAGGTGTGTAAGAACCGAGTCATGTGGCACTCGTTTCTCTCAAGGGATCCTCTCGCCATCCTCGCAAGGTTGGGGTGAAGTTATAGATAGTATAATTTTTTTTCTGATAATTTCCACGACCCACAAGAATGCGACCCTTGCCATTATTAACAAGATACATTTATCTGTATATCGTCACTTATGTCATTCTGTCCACCGTGGGATTTTCTCCCATACTATTTGTCCATTGACCTTTGTCAATATAAATAAATAAATATTTTCCGACAAATTACACAGCACCGTTCAGTCCCAAAATAAGCAAAGCGTGTGTTATGTGTCCTAACCGATAAATATATATGAAGGTTTTTTTTTGTATATTGATTTGTGCAAGAATCGAACCCACGAACCCTGGTGCTAAAGTAGCCATCGCTAGTCATTCCACCAGCGGTCTTCGTCGAAAATACAATGTGGAATTTGAATGTAAGAAAACTTTTATTCATTTAAATAAGAATTACATTTGTTCATATTAATATGATAGTTTTGCTATAAAAATAACAAATATTTCTGTCTAATTTGTGTGGAATGAGTTCTTTCTAATAATCATATATATAAGCCAAGCTTACCTGCACATGGTACACCATGTTAATTGTCAAACAAGGCTCTGGCGAGAAAGATATGGACGGAGCATCGAACCCGGCCGACGGGGAACATATTTTCACAGCATGGAAGAACGCACATAATTAACAGCTATAGGGGGTTACAATGTTCTTGTGTGAGGTTACCAGTTGTTGTTGTTCTGAGGTTCTATGTTAGCAGCAGAGGTCAGCGATGCTCCTTGTATCGCAAGCGTTCGTTTATAAGTTACAGTAACCACTATACATCAGGTGTGCCGTATACTTGCTTGTCTTCTATGCCATATGTATAAAAATTCACTAGTATACATATGTATTGAAAAAGTTTCACTGTTCAATAATGTACAAAAAATTCGTCCTTTCAACTAATGGAAGACGTCATCAAAACGCCACTGCAGCAAATGAACTGAACGATACTCACGGAATAGCTAAGAACGAGATTGATCATTCCTTCCATGCCATCCCCTTGCTTGCCGTTCAATGGATACCAGTCTTCGTGAGTCTCGCCCTGGAAAACATTTTGTATTGTTTATTTAAAACCAGCTGTTAAGACAGGTAGGGTGCATCAAAGCAGTATCTCCACCACAGAGAAAACGAGAAGAAGAAAGAAGGGTTGTTCTGTTTTACTTAACAGGGTGTTCCTGCGTGTGAGTGAGGTCAACAGAAAGCTCCCAACAAGTTGTTGTGTAAACAGCAGAGGAGGCATCGCGCAAGTGATACTTAATATATTACAAGCTTTAATAGGTTACGGTACCCGCTTTACGTCAGGCGGGCCGTATGTTTGTATGTCTCCCGACGTAGTATAACAAAAATAAGTAAAGAGTACAATTTTTTTTACTATGCGTCGCTAATACTAAGAAAGGTCTGCTTTTCTCTCTTGATTTTGGAGGTCTGACGACAGTCGCTCCATCGCTCTCGCATTCAAAATAAAGTCTTCTTCTTACTCGTACCGTTATCCCATTTCCTAACCCATTAGGATTGACGGGGTCCGCTACCTAAGCCTGAAGATTTGACGAAGGTACATATTTTTACAAGGACCTTCACAACTCAGAGGTAAACCAGACCTACATTAGGCAAGGTGCACGTCTTCTGAAGTATAATTTATTGGACGTGCTGGTTTCTTCACGATTTTTTTTTCACCGTCGAGCAAATAATTACAAATATGTACGTAAATTCGAAAACACAAATGTATTGGTACATGCCGCCGCTAGGATTCGAACCGAGGATCACTTAGTCCGTAGGCCGATTAATTATCCACTGGGTTATCACTGCTCTTCAAATATTACTGTAGCAGCATTGCCGACGATTTCTTCAATAACAAGCATTATCTATGATATGATAAAAAAATCGGCCAAGTGCGAGTCGGACTCGCACACGAAGGGTTCCGTACCATTATCTATAAAAACGGCAAAAAAAATCACGTTTGTTGTATGGGAGCCCCCCTTAAATATTTGTTTTATTTTAATTTAATTATTTGTTGTTAAAGTGAATATATAACTAAATATTCTGTGAATATTCCAAGCGTCTACCCGTTGCCGTTATCAATATCGAGCAAAAATGAGCAAATAATCACGTTTGTTGTATGGGAGCCCCCTTAAATATTTATTTTATTCTATTTTTTTGTATTTGTTGTTATAGCGGCAACAGAAATACATCATCTGTGAAAATTTCCACTGTTTAACTATCACGATTCATGAGATACAGCCTGGTGACAGACGGACGGACGGACGAACGGACGGACAGCGGAGCCTCAGTAATAGGGCTCCGTTTTACCCTTTGGGTACGGAACCCTAAAAAACATGTATGAAAATGAAAAGGAAAAAAAAAACTGAAAAGGGCTGGTTGCAGCTAAATAGTATAGGCCTCCGTGTCGTCCACCCAGCCAAGCAGCGCTCCGTTAGACTTCCACCCTCTCTGGAAACATACGGTGACGAAGCGCGGGTATATATAACCTCCGTCGGCGAGACGTACAATAAGGTTATGCCAGTACATACAATATTGGTGATTTCAAGTGGTAAAATTGAAGATAAGATATGGTGATGCCAGAAACCTTAGAAACCGACGACCGTGCCCGAGAAGAGCAACATGTTAAAGAAGCGAGTGATGTGTGTAAGGATCGTGGCGTTCGGTTCTCTCTGCCTACCCTGCAAGGGATCTGGCGTGAAGTTATAGACAGATGGAAAATTGAAGGTAAATTAATTTAGGATCGGCAACGCCTCTGGTGTTATAAATGTCCATAAGCTACTTACCATCGTGGTATAAAAGTGCATAATATGTTCATTTCCAGGCATTTTTGTCAGTTAGATATTCATCAATTGTAAGAGTTATTTAAAAGTGCACGTATACCCTTACGTTGAGCACAGCCGGCGGTATGGTGATGTGTGACCACGCGATCAGTTCGTCCATCGTGAAGGAGCACTCGTCGAAGATCTCCAGGTATATGGAGCTCACACCGGGGGGCAGGAGGCTAGAGCATACACAAATCATTATTAACGCACACCATCTCACTGATGCAGGCATATGCATATTCTTCTTAAGAGACTTAAGAGCATATTGAAAAGGTGTTTCTACAATATAGAGTAATGTTTTGAAAGAATAGTATAATGTATTTTTTTTAATATTTTACATTAACTGTAAACTAATTGATTTATGATAGAATCGGACATTTCATTAATAGTTTAAAGTTGTCAATTTAACTTCGATCACTAATATAAAACTAGATACACAATCGCTATGAAAATGTAAACAAATTATTTTACACAATAGGCATAATCGACATATACGTGTTTATATTTTGTAGTATATATCTTGTTATTACGTGTCAATGTAACATATACCTTAAATTAAGGTATATGTTAAGTTAATTAAGGTATGTTAATTAAGGTCCTTAATGTTTGAATAATATGACTTAAAAAAGCTATTCGATCAATGAACGCAATTGAAAAAAGTATCTCTCATTGCATGCATTGTAAATTTAACCTAACGCTTTTGTATTAAGAGTTACAGGCTTGTATTGTTTTTATTATACTTTCATTGGCGACAATGATATGACAAAGACAAACATATTTTAAACATAAAAAAAAAATTGGAAGGTAAGATAAACAGAGAACACGTATGCAATGGCGGGTCTGACGTATCGGTCATAAAATTTTGTAACATTTTTGAACAGGGAAGGCTTTCAAAAATGTTATAAAAGGAAGGGAACCGTATTTTTGTACAAACTACTTATTTAACTTTCCTTATCAGTATGGGTTGATTTTTTAACTTTTCTTATTAAAATTAGGGTTTGTTAAATAAAGTTACTGGTCAAATAAGCTTGATGAATCAAATGTTGCAAGTAATATTTCTTCATTTTGTAAACGTTTGTAAGGCGGATGACTGCAATAATATGATATCTGCGTCCTGATTCACTTGCCTCAGAATTTGAAAAATTTTCACACATATTCCATGCATTTTGAGTGAAAACTTTTCATTTTAGGTTCGAATATGTTGTTCCGGGACAATTTGAATTTATGCAGTTAGGATTCTCTCACGAGAGTGCACATAGTAGCGACATCATAGTCTTTTGATGCCCTATTTAGTGGTATATTTATCACTTTCTGCAAAATGATTTGGACATATGTTGCTTCCATACGTTAAGTCTAAAGATCTTTTCATATCTTTGACGTGCTATCACAGAAATCCATTTTGCACAACAAACATGTTTATATAAATGATCGTATAAACGATATTAAAAAAAAAATAGAAATACTAACAACAGCTACTTCATTAAATTAGAAAAGATTGTTTAATCCGACCAAACCGAGTACGAATGCAGTATTATGGCTAACACGTTCATCCGTCAAAGCCCGTTATATACTATTTTCCATACATTTCGAGCCTCCTTTGAGGCCCTTGGGGCCCGACGGATTATGCGGCCTTTCAATAGAATCGTGTAAATGTCTTGCTTTATGTATGATTTTCATTAAAAACAGCTATTTAAACTAAATTTATATCCAATCGGTATTATATTAAACTGGTATATACTTACTGAAAATATGAACGCGTGGTGTATTCACTTTTTGAAATTACTAATTTGAAAGAGTACCCAATTTCGATATGGGTGCTCTTTTGATGCGGACGTTGAGCGCTGATTGTATATCTAGCTTAAATTAGTGATTGATGCAATTAGATAATCATTTTTATATGATATATACAATATATATAATTATTTTTAAATTTTTATGACACTGTCCATGGCGTGCAGAAAGAAACATGCCAATATAGGCCTTCTTTTAATTTATGTCAGTTTAACAGCACTATAATAATTACGGCAAGTCATAAAATTAAAAATTACATTAATATGTACGCGCTAAATCATTTCCAGACATGTCTGTTAGTCTGATATATAAATCGATTCTATAACAAGCTAATTAATAATAAGCTAATATTTTTTTTTATTTATTTACCAATGGATGACTTTGTTCCACCGCGGGGTCTTCCCCCCGCTGGGGTCGGTGTGGGTCTCGTATATGCAGTGGCCGACGCGGAGGCGCACGTACGGATCCATGCGGGTCAGACCTGTACAACATTTTATGACGATCTATCTGTATCCATATCTTCACGGGTAGACACTTACGGGGGAGGCAGAGAGAACTGAGCGCAACATGACTCGTCCTTACATACCTCACACTTCTTTATGACGATCATATAAAGCGTCAGCAAGGTTTGAGACTAAAATAGTGGCGCAAACCCTCGTGAAATGTAGGTACTCCCTGCAGAAATATTACCGAGAGACTACTCGATGGAGTTCTTCAAAAGAAGACAAGAGTTTGTAATATTTGGCGATGCGCAAGTAATGATCCTGATGTTCCATTAATTTATAGCCCAATTCTTGCTTGGCGCTTACGTGGTAAAAAAAAGCTGCCCTTTTAATTTACCTTTACCTCCTTTTCCCAGTCGGAAAAGAATGGGAGAATACTCCCATATCACAGGAGATTGTAGCAAAATAATATGTTGTCTTCCCAAGAGTGAGTAAGATTACCAGTAAAATCCTAAGGAGTTTTTTATTTATTTATTTAATTTGGTTTACCAGCGATTGTACACACGAAATCTTAAAAATATAATACATTTTATTTATATCTTACTTAGTATGACAAACAATTATAGGTAAACATCGCATGCAATAGACAACATAAATTGAAAATATGCTGTGTTATTTGTGCAGGTGGCAAAGGGCTAGCGTTAGTCCTTGAATAGCAAAGTTTTTGAACATCAAGTGGGCTGTATGGACTTTTGTATTCCGATGTTGTATAACAACAAAAAGCGGCCAAGTGCGTGTCGGGACATGTTCCGTAGTTGCCCATCAAAATAATGCGAACTTCAAAGAGAGCTTTTTGTTATATCATGTTATGAACATTTAAGGTTAACGGTTTCGGCGGCTCATAACGTGAAAAACTGGCCCACATAGGACAATGGTAACTAACACTTGACTGTAAAAAAAATTATAGCTTATTATTTCAAATTAAGTGTGTGTGTGTCAGCTCCGACACCACGATTGGAGTTTACTCTTTACGAATGTTAATTATGATATAATTACATCCAATAGAAAAAGAGGTGTAAATGAATGCATCTTCTGAAATAATAAGAATAAAATGTATATTATTCATAAATGTGAACTGAACTACATATATTCATATCCAACAGGCCCACGAATTAACCGCATTCACGTGTTTTTCTGATTCTTCTTCGTTACGACTCGAATCAATTTCTTCAATATTTGCCAGTGTTTTTTTAACTTTAATCACTTGATTTGTTTAATAGTACATAAAAATATACGTAAAATGTACCAAGCTTCGTAATACGCAGGCGCGTACACACACGTAAACGCTCGGTCGGTATCTTTTTCTTCGCGTTCGCCTTTATTTTGATTTTTCTTTAGAGTGATACTTAATGTGTTACAAGCATTCACAGGCTACGCTTTACATAAGATGGGTCGATGCCTTCCGACGTTGTATTTAAATAAACTCCGTATATACGAGATACTATAATCCGTTCGATACTTCTAGCTCACTCTCTCGCACGTTAAAACCTTCAGATTATATGTTCGTCTCTTTTTAAGCGGACGAGCGTAACGTTTTTAGGGTTTCGTAAACAAGAAACCCTTATAGGTTCGCTATCTCCGTCTGTCTGTCCGCGGCCTAGTTCAGAGAAGCTTGGCACTAGAAAGGTGTACAAACTTTTAAAATGTAACGTACAAATGTCATAGAATATGGCAATGTCATATTCTATGACATTTGTACGTTACATTTTTTACGTTACACTCAGATGGGGCTGTTTACAAATTACCTCGCGTTGTGGTTTCGTTTTCATCAATCTTAGCAAAGCGAAGCGAATACGGAACCATACACTGTCTGTGGTCCGACATGCACTTGGCCGGTTTTGTTAACATTCACTTGATTTTACTCAAAATCATTTCGAGTAGTAAAGTCCAAAAAGGATATTGAAAAATTGTTTTCACAAACCCGCGATGTTTTTGAAGGATCTATCCAACGACATTCCACACGATAGGGTAGACGAGATAAATAAACATTAGTTCTCTCTTGTCAGAGCCTTGTTAGGAAGTGGTGTGCACCACGTGTAGGTGAGGTTAGATACATGAGACAACAAAAAAAAAATACATGAAGAACATAAAGTATTTCCAAGACTACACATGATAATGAGCCATTTACAATGCACAATAGTTTATTAAAAATTTTGTTGGAAAATTCTATATGATAATAAATTAAATAAATAAATATTTATAAATATTTACCATAATTTTTGACTAGTTTGGCCTGTGCTATTGTGATGCTCAGTCTGGCCGTCAGTGGTGGACCAGCTGCGGGCACCTGAAATATAAAGTAATATAATTATTGGTATTTTTTTATACAACGTCGGGAGGCATACAAACATAGAGTCTACCTATATGAACTGTTTACCATAGCCTATGAACGCTTTTTATGCAAGAAGTGTTGTTAGCGCATTGTCACTTGTAATGATAACACAGCAACTCTTTAGGAGCATAACAATCAGTGAGGTAGTTTCCCAGTCAGGCTGCTTTGATGTTGTTGCTGGCCACATCTCTTTCACCAGAGCCTACCTCTTAAATAACAGGGTTCCCCACTACCGGTGAGGGTGACATACACTTTGACTTGATGATAGTGAGAAATTACACCCTAAAAAATAATTAACTTAAATATTTTTATCAGTACTTTGTAAAACATTAATAGCACTATAAAGTATTTTTTTTTTTGGAAATTTTAACTTTTAAGTGTTCCCCAATATTTGTTCACACTGTTTCTTATGAATACTTACTTTTTTATATGGGCTCTGTTATATACTACTGACGCATATTCAAATTTAAACAGAAGATACTCCTTCTATGTATGAACTTTAATTACAACTAATCTCACACTTCTACAAGTGTGCAATGCAACATGGTTTTGAAAGAAAACATATTTAAATAAACTAACTAATTCAGGAATATACCAACAAATAACAACTTCCCAGAGAGTTGTTGTTTTCCTGAGGGTGAGTAAAGCTCCTAAGGTGGTTGTACTGTAAGCCACCAGGGCTGGTAACATGGAAGTTATACTTCCAGTATACAAGCATTTATAGGCTATGGTAACTAATTTACACCAGGTGTAGATATCTCTCGATGATGTATTTAAAAAAAAAATTACCGTAGAACCACACAATTGCTGCTGGAGAGCCAAGGCAGCCTGGTAATCTGCATCAACACTGTCTGTAGCACCGTCAGTCCGTAGGAATCCTGCAGGCAAGGGGCCTAGCAGCACCTGTAATGTTTTTAAAACAATGTTAACCATGTGTAAACATTTAGGCCGTGATAAACTGATTTTGAGGATACTTTGACAAAAGTATGTGACTGGGGCGACTGAACTTGGTTCAATTTAGACCCATAAAGACACAAGTATGCGCATTCACCACCAAGAAAACTCAATTTGCTGCGGCGATGGCGGGGAGTTCACTGGACTCACACACTGGAACCACAATGGTTGCATACTTACGGTTCCAACGAAGTTTCCTTAATTTAAGAACACTCAAGTTGTGGAATGAACTCTGAGCCGAGGTTTTCCCAAGGACTAAAGCATGGGCTTCTTCAAGAAAGGTGTGAACACAGAAAGGTTTTTACAGGGTTGGCAATGCATGATTACCCCTGGTGTTTCAAATGCCCATAGGCTATGGTAACTGCTTACCATCAGGCAGACTGTATGCTTGATTGCCACCTTAGTGGTATAAAAAAAATTACATTTGAGATAAATGTCAAAAATGGGATAGGAAAATAGTCAGGTATGTTAATGGAGGTAGAGAAAAACTAAAAAATATATTTTCTGTTTCTAGATTAAACTAATTTATATGCTATTTTTAACGGAAGTAAGTTTAATTTCAATGTGTAACAATCGCGAAAACCTAAGACAATACTAATTTATATGCGCTGTTAATATAATACCCCCATTGCCCCCTAGTGGAATAGTAGATGACAAATGATGTCAGATGTTTTTATTTGTATTATTATTCTATTTTTATTATCTTTTTTGACTTGGAATGTATTACGACTATCTATTATCATAGTTTTTGACATCAGAAATATTAATTAATACCTACACAACATTATTATTACAATAATGTTTTATATGAATAATTTGTTCTGAAATAAATAACATTTAATATAATAATATAAAGAGAAAAGATTTTTTTTGTGTGTAACAAACAAAGTAATGGCTAAACTCAGAATAGTAAATACTGAGTCAATTTTAAAAATCCTTCCAACAATAGAAAGATTATCAGCGAGTAACCTAGGTAATATTTTATTTTCAAATAATTAGAGATCCCTACGAAATTGCAATAAAGTAATCCAAGGTATCAAAAACTTGCTTGCACAAGTTATTAATTGGCGTGCACTATAAAATAGTTGATGATACATAAAATAACACACATATCACTATAACGTCTAACTATTATAGTTAAGTCACAATAATCATTTTTCGTTCAAATGAGTTGATCAAAATCAAAGCACAGGTAGAATTAAAAGATGATGACATTCTTAACCAAATAAACACTTTCACAAGGAATTGCTGTCTCATTCTAATTGTAAAGTATTAATTAATCTTTATATCTATCTACCTGTGAGAAGCCTGGGCGGTTCGCGGCGGCTAGTCAGAATAAAATAATGTATGAACCCTCGGAGCATAGGTCAGACTCACACTTGGAACTGTATTTTTTTAGTTACTTGCATGAATGACCATATTCTGTAATTCCATTTTACAAATTGTCTAAATAAATAGACTTCTACAGGTTTTTGCAAAATTATATAGTATACCTTGTTCCTGACATACAAATAAGGTTTAAAATACTACCATCCAATAAGCACCCATCACCGAACATTGCCAATGACATAATCAATAAATATTCACTTGATCTCTCTCCTATAAGTATACTTCCTAAGAAAGAGAAGATGCAAATATGTACATTCTTTTGTGAGGCGTGGATGATGGAGTATGTAGAATTCTAATGGCATCCTACAATACAATAGAGCATTATCTATTCATTATCCTCTTCCTAGCATTATCCTGTTTCCTAGTCGATTAGGATGAGTGAGGTCCTCAAAGTCTTAAGTTAGGTCACACATCTTTCAAAGTATAATTTCTTGGACATGCAGGTTCCCTCACAATGTTTTCCTTCACCACTGAGCAAGTGGCAATTACAAATATGTACATAAATCTAAAAACACATATTTAGTGGTACATGCACACACCAGGATTCAAACCATGGACCATCAGCGATTAGTTTGCTTCTTTATCCAATGGGCTATCACTGTTCGAATATTATATGGTATTTCTATATTCTATTATATGATACATCAATTGCAATTGATTTTGCATTTTTCTACAACTCTAATAATTACACATTAAATTTGGTTATAAAAAAAATTATGGAGTCAAAAGTTTGGTGGTCACTCCAACTCTTTAAAATCTGTTATTCATTCTCATATGTCAAAGGATTCCCGGGAGCCGATGCATTAGTTGTCATGCAATATTTATGTTTCATAACTTCTTATGACCATGTTTACTTTCACTCAGTATTAAGATATTCAAATGGTATCAATAATCGTAAATATACAGTATGCTTCCACTCCATCCTCTTATGGCCTAACACCAGTCAATCTAGGCCTGAAGATTCTCCAGCCATTATATTCTGTTTCATAATCTAATTCATCACTAGTTAATGTGCCATATAATTTATTATAGCATCCATTGTTACCACAACAATAGTTTTATCAGGATAATTGTGACTCACAATGATTGTTGTTTAACAGTGTATATGTATATACTATGGCAAAAAATGTTATGCAATACTGAAGCAGGAAAGTTATTCTTTCAATTAATATATTCCCTTAGTTGTTGCATACGTCAAACTGTAGACGAAATATATATTATAATGATATAAAAGATAAAACCGATCATATGTGTCGCCATTATTTATTTAAGATTATTACGCCTTCGTGTTGAATATGCCTGGAACTTTGTAAACTGTATATTATAAGCTACTTCATGGTACGATAGTTGTTTCAGGAGCGGTATCTCTTCAGTGGTGCAGGTAATTTCATATAGAAATTGTTAATGATCTTATTCGTACAAAGTATAGAACGGTGCTCTAGAAAATTCTGCTCGTTAGATATAAAGATTAATTCAATACAAACATTACAATATATGTACCTAAGTAATCAGTGAAGCCGGTCAAGGAACTTGTCTAAATCCGATGATTATTTAGATAAACGCAATATGCCTGGTATGAATCATAGCAAATTTACTCCCGAAAACAAATACAAAACAACAATAATAATATAAACGTACCCTACGACGACGTTCGTCATTTCTATCGTCAGACATTGCGGAAGTCATTTTCTTGTATTTATGTACCACTAAAACCCACTTTCCAAATAGATTTTCCTCTAATTAAGATTGATTGACGAACGTAAGAAAATCAAATGAAAAGTATTGTACAAGACTGAAGTGTTAAGTCAAATAAAAATGATGATGATTATTAAAATTTTAATTGAATTATTTCGCCAAATACTGGCTAGCAAAAGATCTATAATCATACAGCACAATATTATTTTATTTCAATATTCAAGTCTCAGCATTATGAACATTGCTGTGAATATACTCAGGGAAATAAACAGCTTTATAGAGTAAGCACTTGCTATTTTGAATGGAAAGACTGTACTCTGTCAAAAATGGCAAATACTAAACAAGACGGCAAATTGCGGGTGTAGTACTCTTAGTAAAAATCGCACATTCTAAAATTGATTCTCCGCAACTTCTTTGCAAAATACATTTACGAATTCTAAATAGATGGCACATTGGACAACCCACAAACCTTTTTGTTCTGCTCAGTTTATCCAATTATAGAAATAAGTAATACTTTGTACCATCAGAAAATAGCTTCAACAAAATGTGGACTATTCCGACCTAGATCCTTTCATTACCAAACCCAACACATTTAAAAATGTCCCAACTAAGGCGTGGTTTGATACGGCCCCTGCGATTCTATATCCATGGTATTAGTTGTAATAATGCTTGCAGTGGAACGCATGAATGTAGTTTAGTTTTGTATTTTGTTGATATCTACTCGTTCCAAATTTACTAACATAAATAAATTATAATATAATTATAAATATAAATTTATTATCAGGTTTTGAGGTCTTAATTCATTCACTCTTTTAATGTTTATTTAATTTTTTGACACAAAAACAAACAAGTATAACGCGCAGCTCGTCCGCGCACTTCGCGGAGCCGTACCTCGTCCCGCACCCTACTCGCGCCCGCGCAGCGCATGCGCGGTGCGCTCCTTTAGGCTCTACCGACATGAGAGACCGCGTTCCGCCCGCCAGTCGGCGGCCCGCTCTCGTTACGTTTACTTGATGTTTGTTTTGTCGACTTGTGTTTGTGCCCGTAATAGTACATAAACTGTATGTAACAGTTCGTTTGTTTAATAAAAAAGTGCTCATCAACTATAGCTTTTTATACTGGCGCACCAACTAGAGGCCGAGCCACACAGTACAGTGTTAGTGTTATCGTTTCCCGCTAACGATGCCGCCAAAACGAACGACCCGCACTGCCCGCTCTGCGGAAGAGCTAGCTTCAGGGGCAGACGACATAAACGAGGAAGGCAGTGGCTCAGAGGATTTTCAGGCCGCGGAACCGCACAACTACGGCGGCGCCGCTGCTGCTAGTCGCCTCAACGCTGTCGCCGCCGCCGCCGCCGACCAAGACAAAAGCCGCACTTACGCCAGCCCTTTCGCGTGTGATCCGGAAAGGCTGATGTCTTCAATGATGGAGACTTTCGTCCGCGCACAGGCGGAGACGAATCGGACTCTCATGGAGGCGTTGCGTGGAATGCAGCAACCGAGGAATCCAGCCGCTTCGACGCCGACTGCGGCGTCGGTGCCGCTAACATCGCCGGGACTTGCGACGACGGTGACGACTGCTTACGCCGGCGCGTCAGGAGGAAACTTCGCCCGGTGCACCGCGCGCTACAGTGGTGACTCGCAGGACCCGGAGGTGCTGGAAGCGTTTGTCGATGCTGTGGAGGTGTACAAGGAGTGCGCCGACGTGTCCGACGCTCACGCGCTGCGTGGCCTCCCCATGCTGCTGGAAGGTGCCGCCGCCGTGTGGTGGCGCGGCGCCCGCGCTAGTGTCGCGACGTGGCAGGACGCCGTGGCGCGTCTACGTGCAGTGTACGGCGCCCCTCGACCAGGTTTTAAACTGTTTCGTGATATGTTCGCGTCCGAGCAAAGTGATGGTGAGCGTGCAGAAGTCTTCGCGTGCAGGGTGCGCGCGTGCATCGCTCGGCTCCCATACAAGCTCCCAGATGCTGCTCAGGTAGACATTATATACGGTTTGATGAACAGACGTGTACGAAAACGCGTATTACGTGACTCAATATGTAGTGTCGATGATTTAGTAGAGAAGTGTCGAATTGTTGAAGACGCCATATCGGAATCAGTGTGTAGAAGCTCTAATATTAATAGTAGCAATAGTGATGTAAAGAAACGAATAGGTATTACTGTTGTAAGTAACTCGAGCGAACGAAACGAAAGCGCGACCGCCGCGACAAACTCGCGCGAACTCGGGCGAGGTACGAACGCGGCCCGTACTAGTGGTTCGTCTACTACTACCGACGCTAAACTCGATGTTAACTCGAATGATACGAAAGTTCCCCGCGGTCGACGTAGGAACGATACTTCGATACGTTGCTATGGTTGTGGCCAGCCAGGGGTGATTAGATCGAAATGTGATAAATGTAAAAACGTAAAATCGGCGGATTTTAATACTTTAGTGAGCGAAAGTGTCACGCACCCGATGGTTGAAATAGGGATCGTAGGTAGGGTAGGTGTAGCCATTCTCGACACTGGGGCTAGTCACTGCGTAGCAAGCCCATCTCTTCATTCGATTTTAATTCAGAATGGAGTGTCATTTAGAGAAATAGACCGTACCATCGGACTCGCCGACGGGTCGCGACAATCTAGAACGGTACTCGCCGCATCGGTACCAGTCATTATCGGTGACAAGGAGGTCACCATCGATTTTATGGTGTTTCCTGGTGACGAGACCAGGACCCTGCTAGGCCGCGATTTTATTGCGAGTGCGGGGATTGTGTTAGACATAGCAAAGGATACCTGGCACTTCTCGTCAGACCCAGTAGCGAAGTTCCCTTTTGTCCATTCCTATGTGTTAAACAGTGCAGAGTTGATGCAAGCGGAGGCTTCCAACGTCTGCCTGCGCGAAGGGGAAGGCGCTGGGCTGGCACCAGAGTACAGGGTAGCCCTTAATAAGTTCTTAACTAGCAGAGAGGGACAGTTTGCTTCGGCGGAGCCTGCCACAGACTTCGCCACTCACAAAATAAAGGTAAGTGTAGACTCCGGAAAGGCCTCTGCAATAGCAGAGATGCCGGTCCCCGAAAATGTCAAGCATTTGAGGTGCTTCCTGCAGACCTCGAGCTGGTTAAGGCGGTTTGTCTCCAATTACGCCGAGGTTGCTCGGCCTTTGACGACGTTGCTGAAGAAGGCAAGTATCTGGCATTGGAACTCTGATCAACAGAAGGCTTTTGAGCACATTAAGTATTTGTTGACGTCAGCGCCGATCCTGCGACAGGCAGACGAGAGTATGCCGTTTGCCCTCAGAACCGACAGCAGCGCTTACGCTCTTGGGGCAGCTCTCCTCCAGGGGGAGGGGGATGATGAGCGCCCGGTTGAGTACGCCAGCCGTCTACTCACCGCCGCTGAGAGGAACTACAATACGACAGAAAGGGAGGTCTTAGCTGTCGTATGGGCCGTCTCAAGGTTTCGCGGCTACATAGATGGAGCAGAGGTGGTTATTAAGTCCGACCATCAGCCTCTTAGATGGCTGATGAGTGTTAAGTCACCCAGCGGTCGCCTGGCCAGGTGGGCGCTGAGCCTCCAAGAATACAACCTTAGGATC
Source organism: Pyralis farinalis (assembly GCA_947507595.1). NCBI lineage: Eukaryota > Metazoa > Arthropoda > Insecta > Lepidoptera > Pyralidae > Pyralis > Pyralis farinalis. The sequence goes on along the minus strand of OX382258.1, from coordinate 6,317,930 downwards.
GAATATACACCGGGTAAGTCAAACGTCCTAGCAGATACACTCTCCCGCCCGCAGTGCGTGGACGACGTGGAGTGCGACCTGTGCACGGCAGTGGTTGACGTTCCGGCACGCAGTACCCACGAGATCCGAGAGGGGCAGCTGCTGGACCCGGAGGTACGTAAGATCGTTGACGCCCTCGAGTCCGACGATCCGTTTAGGGGGAGGGCCTGGGCAGGCAAGGGTTACCTCCTCGATGATGGCATTCTGTACAGGCACGGGCCTGAGAATGAAGGTGATGACAACGCTAGTCTCGTAGTTCCGGAGGGGGAACGTGGTAAAATTCTCGCAGAGTACCACGATGCGCCGACCGCTGGTCATTTCGGCGTCGAGCGTACCTTGCAACGCTTGCTGTCCAAGTATTATTGGCCGGGGATGCGTTCTTATGTAAGTGGATACATTAAAAACTGCGTGCCTTGTCAACGATACAAAGCCGACACGAGGAAGCCAGCGGGGCTGGTGCAGGTACCCGCGATGGCTCGCCGCTTCGAGGTACTGGCAGTGGATCTGTTCGGTCCACTACCAGAAACTGCAGACGGGAACAAGTGGATCCTCATTCTGGAGGATACCTGTACTCGGTGGGTAGAATTGTTCGCACTGAGGACTGCGACGGCTGAGGAGTGCGCAAAGACCATGGTTTCGGAGGTCCTATTGCGTTATGGAGTCCCCAGGAGGCTGGTAAGTGACAACGGTGTCCAATTCGTGAGCGAGATCATGCAACAGACTTGCCACGTTATGGGCATTACGCAGTCGCTGACTTCTTACTATCACCCGGAGGCTAATCCGGTTGAGCGCAAAAATCGCGACCTGAAGCCGCAGCTTGCCATACTGGTCGGCAGAGATCACAACCGGTGGGACGTCCATATCCCGGCAATTCGCTTCGCGATGAACTCTGCAGTGTCGTCAGGTACGGGGCATACGCCCGCTTATTTAAACTTTGGACGCGAGATAAGGGCACCCGCTGACATTGCATCGGATATGCGCGCCATTGTCGATGGCGACCGTACAACAGCTTTGACTCCTTATCTCAAGGAGTTGTCCACCGCTCTTGTGGACGCTAGGGACGCTTACGAGAAGGCCCAGGAAACCCAGAAGAGTCACGCAGATGCGGGGCGCAGACCTGCACCGGAATACCAGGTAGGTGACCTCGTACTACTCAAAACGCAGGGTCTGAATGATACGGGGAAGGGGCAAACTCCTAAATTCATCCCTCGCCGCGACGGTCCGTATATGATACAAAATGTAACCAGCGCGTCAACTTATATTCTGGAGCGCGTTCCCGACGGTACGATCTTAGGCAAGTATCACGTTTCGTGTCTGACACCTTTCGTTGGCCACGCGACAGCTCCCGTACAGGAAAAGAGGAGAAGGGGAAGACCGCGTAAGAAGGCTAACCCCAGCGCGGGGACGCATTGTTAGGGGTTAGAGGGGGAGAACTATAACGCGCAGCTCGTCCGCGCACTTCGCGGAGCCGTACCTCGTCCCGCACCCTACTCGCGCCCGCGCAGCGCATGCGCGGTGCGCTCCTTTAGGCTCTACCGACATGAGAGACCGCGTTCCGCCCGCCAGTCGGCGGCCCGCTCTCGTTACGTTTACTTGATGTTTGTTTTGTCGACTTGTGTTTGTGCCCGTAATAGTACATAAACTGTATGTAACAGTTCGTTTGTTTAATAAAAAAGTGCTCATCAACTATAGCTTTTTATACAAGTTTTTTTAAATTGTATGTGAAAACAATATAAATGTGTACTATGCGTTCTTAATCTGTAATTAACGCTAGCTAATAACACTACTGTATGTTTTTCTAATAAAATAAAATAAATAAAAATACTAGATACCTACAATGCAAGTACAATTAAAGTAGGTATCTAGATTTAATAGATCTTAAAAAAATATTGGAAAGTATCCGCGTTTGTTTCCGGCAGAGTGGAACTGACCGTTAAAAAATAATCAAACTTCTCGAACCCAGCGGTCCAGAGAGTGAACTGCTACAGCAGTAGAGACCAAAAATGACGATTAAGGCATGAGATAATAGCATTAGGGTAGGGAGTGATAACCGAGCGCCACGTGACTCACACCATACTCGTATCTTCTTCGTTTCTTTAACTTTCATTGTTCTTCTTGTTAAGATGTGCCGTACCAATACGATGTACCACTGATACATCTATGAGATCCGTTATCTATGTACTGGCCACTAAGAGACTTTGTGTCAGTCTAGTTGCTAGGATATTCGTTGTTTTATATTTTGATACTTGTTTGTAAAACTTGGAATAAAACAGTTTCTAATATTTCAATATAATCGATCCTTTTATGTGGTTAATATTTTAACATGGTAGCAGAGCGTGAACGTTTATATATTGAAAAATAACTGTCAGAGTTTTATTTTTAAGGCAAGATTTTTTCGCAACTCCGGTAAGACAAAATTTTTCAATAAAATGCAAAGTTGCAAAATTGATATAGGTCGCCTGGAAGGTGCAAAGAATTGGCCGACATGGAAATATAAGGCAACCTTGTTACTAAGAGGTATGCCGGGTGGCTTAGATGCAATCGAAGGTAGTCTGGTAAAACCTACGGCGCCTGAAAGCAAGGCTACAGTCGAAGAAATTTCCAAGTATAAAAATGCTCTAGATAAGTACAATGAAACTGATAGTTCGGCATTATTACTACTAACTGCAAATATGTCAGAGGAAACACTTCAAAAAATAATGAGATTTAACTGTTCTAAAGATGTTTGGGATGAATTACATCGTTTGTTCGATGGTCCTACCGAGGATAAGAGTTACGTTCTATGTATGGAGTTTTTTGGCTATCGTAAAGATTCGTCACATGACATTATCACTCATATTTCTAAAATTAAAACCCTTTGGTCAGATTTGAAAAATGAGTTATTAAGGGTAGATAAGACAGACTTACCAGATATGTTACTAATATGCAAAATTTTAGAAACACTGCCTGAAAATTACTTTCCTTTCAAATCGAGCTGGATGTTGATGTCAAAGGCGGATCACACTATAGAAAATCTGACAACGCAGCTTTGTACGTTTGAGCGCTCACTTTCTTTGAAAAGTGAAGAACAAGTTGAAGCCTTAGTAGTACAAAATAGTAATAAACCTAAACCAAAGAAACAATGTGGATATTGTGGCAAATTTGGTCATAAGGTCAAACAATGTCGAAAATGGAAAGCTGACGGTCAACCACCTAAACCATCGACGTCAAATAAAGGCAATTTATCAAGCAACCTAAACTTAATGCTAATGCAAGTTACAGATAATGTAGATCTAAATACAATACAGAGAAAGGATGATAACGAAAATTGGTTTGTTGATAACGGCGCAACCAGTCATGTCACTTGTCGAAAAGACTACTTCTCTACTTTTGAATATTTTAATGAAACGCATTCCGTAACTACTGCCAATGGAGATGCAGTTCAAGCAATTGGCAAAGGCACGGTTGACTTAAAATCGATAGTCAATGGCAAAGAATCCAGAATTAAACTCTGTGATGTATGGTATGTACCGTCTATTACGAGAAATCTATTTTCAGTCTTGGCTGCACAAGACAAACTAAACAATAGTGTTTTTATGTCTGAGAGGGAAGAATGTTTATTAAAAGTTGATGGAAAAATACATTTGATTGGCAAACGAGTCAAGAATGGAGGTCTGTATAAGCTGAATGTGGAGACCATCAGGAATACATCTCCTGATTTGAACGTTTTGTTTTCAACTGATAACATTCTACAACTTTATCATGAACGGTTGGCCCATCAGAATAAAAAACATGTCAAAGAAGTTATTGAAAAAGAATTAGGATTAAAAGTTCGTCTTGATTCTGAATTATGTACTGGGTGTATTTATGGTAAACAACACAGACAAAAGTTTGGAAAAAGAGAACGAGCAAATGCCGCCGGCGAAATTCTACATGCTGATGTTTGTGGTCCTTTCCCTCCTTCTTTCAATAAATTTCGATATTTTGTTTTATTTAAAGACGATTACAGTAAATACAGGCACGTTTACTTCATGAGACACAAGTCTGAAGTTCACCAAAAGCTTCAACAGATGTTACAAGAATGTAAAGTGGCTGGATATTCTGTAAAAGAATTCATTTGCGACAATGGAGGTGAATTCGATAATGCAATTGTGAAAAACGTCATAGAAAAAGCTGGCATTAGACAAAGATTGACTATGCCGTACACGCCTCAACAAAATGGTTTAAGTGAACGAGAGAACAGAACTTTGGTAGAAGCTGCTCGAACTATGATGTACGCACATGAAGAATTACCCGTCGCTACTTGGGCAGAATTAATAAATACTGCCGCATATGTTTTAAATAGAACTGGCACAACACCTGAAAAAGGCAAGTCGCCATTTGAGTTATGGTTTAAAAAGAAGCCGTCTATTAAACATTTAAAAATTATTGGTTCTGAATGTTTTGTCCATATCCCGAAGCAAAAGAGAACAAAACTCTCCAAAAAATCAGAAAAATGTATTCTGATTGGTTATGATGGCGATGAAGGCTATCGCTTATTGAGTCATAACAACAAACTCATAAGATCAAGGGATGTTATTTTCAATGAGACAGTTTTAAAGTCCATAGGTTCTGATGATTCTGAAAAAGAGAATGGGTTAATAGAATTACATTTTCCAATTCAAAAACAACCGATAGCCAGTACAAGAGAGGAAGAGCACGCGGATAATATTGACAAGAAAAGTTCGAATATACCCATCGAAGCTCCTGATGATGAACCTAGTTCGAGCGTGCCTCCCACATCGCCTGATCTAATTGTTAGAGAGGAAGTCGAAAGCAATGCGGACATTCACGTGTCAAATGAAAATATTTTACCTGATCATGAAATAGAAGAGCAAGGCAGCAGGACACTGAGAGATCGTTCTAAACTGAATCTTCCTAGTAAATTTGAGGATTATGTAATGAATGTGGTAGAGAGCATAAATGAAATAAATGAACCAACATCTTATAAAGAAGCCATGAAAAGCAAAGACAAGGAAAAGTGGATGCTGGCTATGGACGATGAGATGAGATCTCTCCAAGAAAATGAGACTTGGGAAATGATGCCACTACCACACAACAAAAAAGCTATACCGTGTAAGTGGATCTACAAGATCAAAACCAATCCTGATGGAAGCGTAGATCGATAAAAAGCCAGATTGGTAATAAAGGGCTACTCCCAGAGAAAAGGTATAGACTACTATGAGACGTTTAGCCCCGTAACGAAGTTAAGCACAATCAGAGTTGTCTTAAGTATTGCTGCAAGGGAAAATCTTATTCTTACCCAGTGTGATGTAATGACAGCATTTCTGTATGGCAGTCTCAGTGAAGAGATATATATGAAGCCACCAGAAGGCTATAATGATCATTCCAACACAGTTTGCAAACTGAAAAGGAGCCTGTACGGACTTAAACAAGCTCCTCGTTGTTGGAACAACTGCATTACAGACTATCTGTTGGATATTGGGTTTAAGGTAAACGAAGCTGATCCCTGTCTCTTCCTGAGACGGAGGGGGCAGAAGTATTTGATATTTGCTTTATATGTAGATGATGGCCTGCTTGCCTCTAACGATGAAGACGAGACGAAGCAGTTCTTGGACGAAATGCAGCTTAGATTTAAAATAAAGTCAAAACCTGCATCCTATTTTCTCGGCCTGGAAATAGAGCGTTTCAAGGACGGGTCTATAAAGTTGAAACAAACTAGCTACATCAATAAAGTATTAGAGAGGTTCTGCATGAGCGAATCTAAACCTGTAGCGACGCCCATAGGTAAAGAAAATCTGGGATTAAGAGAAGATACAGGAGTCGAAAAGTTCCCATATCGCCAAGCAGTGGGCGGTTTGGCGTATGTTATGGTCGGTACACGTCCAGATATTGCATTCGCAGTTGGTGTTGCGTCCAGACACTTGGAACAACCCTCAAAGGAAGATGTCACTCAAGTTAAACGTATAATGCGGTACCTGCAAGGTACTCGTGACTTGGGACTTATTTATAGGCGTAATGCGCAGAAAGCACTGACCTGCTACAGCGATGCAGATCATGGAGGCGATTTAGAGACAGGACGTTCTACAACTGGAATAGTGTGCCTATACAACGAAGGTGCAGTATCTTGGCGAAGCCACAGACAGGCGTCAACCTCCATCTCCAGCACAGAGGCAGAAATTGTTGCTGCCAGTGAGACCGCACGAGAAATTATATGGCTCAAGAAACTCATTCAGAGTATTGAGAAACTGGATGCCGTGCCATCGCTGTATATAGACAACGAGTCAGCTATTAGATTGGCTAAGAATCCACCATACGAGCTTCATCAGAGGACGAAGCATATTAGAATCCGTCATTTCTTCGTAAGAGAAGCTGTAAATGAAGGGACTCTGGAAGTAAGGAAGGTGCCTGCAGACTTCCAGCTTGCTGATATGCTAACTAAACCTCTATATAGGCCAAGGTTGATGACCCTCAGCAAGCTCATTGGGCTGACCAACAGCAACTAACCGACTTCACAAAGAGAGAAGATGTTAAGATGTGCCGTACCAATACGATGTACCACTGATACATCTATGAGATCCGTTATCTATGTACTGGCCACTAAGAGACTTTGTGTCAGTCTAGTTGCTAGGATATTCGTTGTTTTATATTTTGATACTTGTTTGTAAAACTTGGAATAAAACAGTTTCTAATATTTCAATATAATCGATCCTTTTATGTGGTTAATATTTTAACACTTCTCAGGCACGCTCATCGGTTTCTAAGGCTCCTGACATCACCTTCTGATAGAACACGACCAATTTGTTCATGGTAGGTAAATCTTGGCCTACCTCGGCTCCTATATCCCTCCACTTTTGCGTTGTATATCTGTCCTATAGGTCTAATATAGTCAAACCGGCATTGGCTCTAAAGACGACCTTTAAAAGTAAGGAGCATATTACTGTCATAAGAAACAAACCAAGCTCATATATAGCTTTGGTTTTGAAGATAATAATCAGTTTTTGAAGATAGAAGATAGAATTTTAGCAGAGTTTCTGTGGCTGGGAAACGGTATTAAACTTAAGTCTTTGCTGAATGGACTTAGAACTTTGCCTTTCCCCTTTGGGCTAAAAGGGACCAAAAATAAAATGTATTCTACTTCACGCGTTGTGACGACATACTGATTCTAATGGAAACCGTGCCAATGTGCACTTTTATAATTTTGAACGGCACGTTATCATGCCGATGGCCACGATTACGTGGCGTGCTGAATTGTCGTGCCGTGCAGACGTGCTGTGTAGACCGTCCACGTAAAAGTCGCTTTTACAATTGGCAGGCCGTGGACGTTCAATGCTTCTATTTGTTCATATTGTGTCATATTGCGATATTTAAACTAATTTATCTCAGTAACGTGACACTTTAGGATATTAGTCCCTATTATATTTTTTGTTTGTCTGAGTGTCCATTTATCAACGTTTCATCGCAGCCTTTAAAATGTATTTTTTTCAAAATGACCGCTGGCACTATGCCAGCCTCCATAGTAAAAATTCAAATCCCTTTTCACATTAATAGAACATAGCATGCCATGTTATTCTCAAGCCTGAGTTCGCAGTCACCCGGTATATGAGGTTTGTAAGGAGAAGGTCCGAGTCATGTAGCGCTCGGTTCTCTCTGCCTACCCCACACGGGATTTGGCGTGTGGTTATAGATAGATAGATGTATTGTTATCAATAATCGGTTAAATGTGTTTAGTAAATGGAAATTAGAATCTCGTAAGAACTATGTAATCTTCCACCATTGCTTTGTGCTAAACATTTTGAGAGACTGCGGGATTCGTTGATGTTTTGCACGAAAAAATATTCGTAAACTAGATAATGGCACAAAAGGCACTCGATTTGAGAATGAAGCGCCAATAAACTGACCTAAGAAGACAAAGATGAAGTAAATCTCCCATTCTTTTCTATTTTTTAAAATAAAGTGGCTCCATCGTTGTTAATTTAACGACGATTTTGCCAATGTCGAGGTTGAGAAAGCCACGTTCCGGTAAAATGACTGTTGATCGGTGCAAAATAGCGAGTGTCCGCTGAGCGATCTAAAACAATACAACACAAACATATAGTTAGTACCCTACCCAGACAAATACAAATTAGTAGGCAGTTTAAATAAGCAGCTAAAAGGGTGACATAACATGGACTACCAAACAGAAGGATGTAAATGTTACAGGGCTCACAAATACAAATTATTAATTTTTATAAATTTAACCAAAATTGAAATAAAACGAGAATACACCAGGGTGAGTAGACAGGAGACATTAACAGGACGAGGGATATTAGGGGGGAGCATGTCATTCAGAGAGACCTGGAGATTTGGGCAATTAAAGAAAAGATGTTCAAGGGTTCCCTCTTCCAATCTGCACTCACACAAAGAACTATTAAGGATTTTAATTTTGGCTAGGAACACTGGAGAACAAACATGACCCAGTCGTAGCCTAATAATAGCCGATGTAGGATGTTTGTCAAATTGGTGATATTTGAAGAACTAAGGTTTAATAGGGATGTCTGATTGAATTTTTGGGTAAAATTTTGCATGTGTGGCTCCTCGTCTCAGCCATAACCCATCCCAGTCTCTTTTCACCGCATATTAGCTAGCAATCTCAGATATCTTGAAAAGCAGATGTGATATTTGTCGGTTGTTCTACCTAGATGAGTAGCTTCTTCAGCACACCTATCTGCAGTTTCATTACTAGCAATGGCACAGTGTCCTGGAATCCAGGCCAATGCGACATCTATACCTAATGAGTGACAGCGAAATAAAGATTGTCTTAAGTCTGTAATAAGTGGAAAATTATCTTTGGCATGAAAAGGTGGCTTGATTAGGTATTGAAGACAGCGCTTCGAATCTGATAGGATTAGGGCTTTGGTGATATGGTGGGATTCTATATATGAGACAGCTTCAAGAATAGCTGTGGCTTCGCCTGTAAAGACGGAAGACAGACGAGGACATTTCAAACTTAAAATTATGTGAAATTTAGGAATCCGTACTGCACTTCCAACATCGCTGTTCTCTGAGGCTTTGGATGCGTCAGTGTGCAATCTGATCCAATCGGTCCAGTCCTTTTCTAGTAAACTGGAGAGCACTTTGTTGGAGTCCGTGGTCTGTTTATTCACACCTAGGTCTAGGATAATACGCGACTGAAAGATTAGAGCTGGGCATTGAAAAAGAAACAATGGATTTTGATGAAATTTTTTCACAGCTAGGGAGACCTCCTTGAAGCTCCTATAACTATTAATAAGAGGGGATGGATTTTTATGGGATCAGTATGGGGAATCAGGGACGGACTAAAGGAGGCGATCTAGGATGTTAAGCAGTGGATGCGACGAGTTTTGGATGGATTTGAAAAAAAAACTATCTGCTAAATACTGTCTCCGTAGATGGAGCGAAGGATCTAAACATTCCACATGAAGAGCCAACGTTGGAGATAACTTCATAACACCTGCGATAGTCCGCAGATACCTTGACTGGATTCTGTCCAGTTTACCTAAAGGCAATTTACTACAAGGTTCCAATATAAAAAGCCACCATAATCAAAGTGGCTACGGACTATCGCATTGTATAAAATCTTTTGGCTGTAGGGGTGGGAACCCCATCGAACTCCTGAGAGAGCCCGTATAACATTGATGCTATTCTCAGTTTTATTGCATACATAATTTAAATGGTGTATGCCCTACAATTTAGAGTCCAAAACGATTCACAAAATCTTCACTTTCTCCTTCACTGTTAAAATTTCATCTCTTATTTTTAGAATTATTGGGGGATTATTCTTTTCCTAGTGAATGTCACCGAGCTGCATTTATTGACCGCTAGGGTTAGACCTAGTTATCTAGCCATTCATTTAAAAGGAACAGAGATGAATTGAGGTTGGTACAGGAATCAGAAAAGGATGAAGAACGATGGTAAATAACAATGTCATCTGCATACTGTAGGATTTTACAGAAACTGGTGACAGGTACGTCTAGATCTTCTGTGTAGATGTTATAAAGGAGAGGACTAAGGACTGAACCTTGAGGTAGACCTTTCCACACGTCCCGGGCGGTAGAAGAGATCCATTAATACGGACACAGATGGAGCGAGACATAAAAAAATTGCATATTATATTGACCAGTCTTACAGGGATACTCAGCTGAAGCATTTTCTGCCTGAGCACTGGAAGCTGGACATTGTCGTATGCAGAGGCTATATCTAAGGATACCCCAACCACATGTTGGTTTTCCAAGAAGGCCAGTCTAACCTCAGAAGTAAAAATAATCAAGCAGTAACCATGGAGAAGGGAAGAAAATAAAAAAAATAAAAAATAACAACCATCATTAGACGTTTTATTTTGAGCAGAAAAGGAACATCGAAAACTTTTAATCTTCTTTCAAATTAGGGTAGTAGGGGTTCTAGGCGATAGGGATTTGCAAAACTTACGCCAGCCTATTTTTTTCTTCTTTTTCTTTTTGCTAGAAGCCTCGTTGTGCGCAGACTTTTTTATATGTCAGATAATTATCCACATTCAACTTTTGTGCATATAAGTTTTCAGCCTCCTTTCTCTTCTTTACACTATCGGAGCATGCAGAGTCCCACCAGGGAGGTGAAGATATGCGATTTCGAGCAGAATTTTTAAGTAGAATAGACTCATCACCAGTTGATATGATGCATGAAATAAATTTATCATAGGAGGAAAGGAAGTTGTTCGCATCTACAGGAGAGAGAGAGATGATATTTTATCCTCTAAACAGCTTGAGTATTTTTCCCAATCGACTTTATGAGTCCTGTATTTAAGAAGGGATTCGGGACTAGGTGAGGGAGTGAAAGTTTGGATGGAGACCACAATAGGGAAATGGTCACTAACATAAGAGTTAGGGAGAACAGATCAAGAGAGAATGGGGATTAAGGACGGGGAAGCTAGAGAAAGGTCCGGGGCACTTAGGTTTTGGGCTGGAGACACTCTGCGCGTGGCAGAGCCATCATTTAATACACATAGATTATGTGTATCCAGCAGATCTAAAAAAAGGTTGACACAGGACCGTTGGTGTTAGAGCCCTAAAGGGTGTGTCGGCAGTTAAAATCACCTAGCACAATCATTGGATTGGGGATGTTGGAGAGGATGGAGTTTAATTCAGATATTACTTGGGGGGAAGGATGGGGGATGTATGCAGATATAAGAGAAAGACGTCTGCATTTTGCAGCGACTACATGAAGATTTGGGCTATGAGCAGGGATAGGAATTTGGGTAAAGGAGAAGGAATTGGATAAAAAAGGGAACATCCCGCACGACCGTCGGCCCTAACATCTCGGAGACATGAGTAGCCTGAAACTCGAAAACGAGAATCCGGTCTTAGCCACGTCTCCGAAACAGCAGCGGCGACAGGTTGCAGCTGGTTGAAGCGATTAATAAGTTCGTGCTTTTTAGTCTGATACTTCTACAGTTCCACTGTAGAAGCTTCTGATCCATTTTTACTTATCAAGGCTGATAGCAGATGTTGTATCAGGTTGGTGACATTGGACGGTAGGGCATCGCTAAACATAGTAATAATATTTAAGAAAGAGCATACTAAGAGCTCAATTAAGCCGTTTCTCGCCTGCCTCACTTTTGTTGGCCTGTTCTCATTTTCAAACACCCATTCACAAGATTGCTGTTTTTTTTCGGGTTCAAAACAATAAATCCACGCTTCGTCTCCTGTGACAATGTCATAAACAGCATTAGAATGTCCGTGGTCGTACTTCAGTAGCATCTGTGAGCACCATTCCACGCGAGCCCGCTTCTGCTCCGCTGTCAGTTCATGAGGGACCAACGACAACAAAGTTTCCGAACTTTCAATTCTTCGTGTAAAATTTTTTGAATTTGTCTCATACCAATCCCCATTAGTTCTCGAATTGTCTCATAGGTAATCCTCGGGTTTTCTTCAATTAGCCGCTTAACAGTAGCCACATTATTTACGTTGACGGCAGTTGAAGGCCGCCGGCTCACGGTGCAACTTTTAAAATCATAAAAAATCATCGCTCTAAAATCTTTTCGAGTCAATTGCATTTTCGTTGCGTACGTAGAACTTTGATGTGCGATAAAAAACAATTGACAAATAATTTTCCGCCAATTGTATTTTTTTATTACTAAGTAGGTTGCAACGTTTCAAAAAATATAACATTCGAAATTCAAATAGTTCCGATTAGCTAGAAGTGCAAAACTTTCAGTGTGCCCCAAGTACACCGATTGGGAGAAATTAGAAGGAGGGGTGTTTTTTTCGCCTCATGTTCCACGTTTGGGCTGTCATCAGCTGGTCGTTTGTTACGATTTTCCTGTTTTTGTACAGGACCCGGCGTAACAATCTGCGGAAGGGCAGGACCTCCTCCGTCAGAGGGGTCCTCGGCCATTCCGAACCCAAGGATTAAATTGTAGGATAAAACACTTACCCTATTTAAATTAAAACCAACACCAACACAAAGAACACACAAAATGTAGAAAACTTAGCGGAGAACCGAGTTAAAAAAAGAATTTTATCTCAACACGTGTGTTATACAACACACCGACGAGCAAAATCCTCCTGCAGTTTAGTGTTAGTGTCAAATTTCGTAATGACACTAAATGTCACAAATCAAATCCTAAAGTTTTGCTTTGCTTTGTATTTCTCCGTTTATTTACCTATATATTAATCTTCCCGACAAATATTTACTCTTTCGTACTGAATTTTAAGCGACTTTCTTGTTTTAAACTCTCTAATGTAGACTTACAGTTTTGCTGGACAATTGATTCGTGTAATTCTGCCACATATGCTAAATAGTGTTTTGGTTATATTGATTTTCACCAACTTCTGCTATGGATATCATCAAAACACCTAAGGTACGTGTCGATTATTATTATAACATTATTATAAAAAATAAAAAAAAACTCTTGGTACTAGTATGTAGCTGTTAATTTAAACGGCAATGTAATTTTTATAATTGACTGCCCACTTAAATTTTTTAGCACATTCGCTGTGTTTCGAAGTTTAAAATTTGTTTTTATTTCCATTTATCAGTTATAAAGTTAGGTAGTACAAGGGCTTTCGAATAATAATACATTAAAAATGTAATTTAATATTACATGGACCAAAGTATTGGTTACAAACTAAAGGTTTCCCTTGAAGACTACAACAATTTTTATTTTAATTGATATGAAAGAAAAAATGCAAAAAATAAACAGTATAATTACACATTAAAAATCTGTAATTTATAAATTACAGATTTTCATGTATAGTTATATTTTTTATTTTTTAAATATTTACTGACACTATTCTGTCATAATTTTGACTTGCAAGAAAAAATCTCACTTCAAAAGATATGTTGGGAGTATAGAGGTTTATTTTGTTTGATTTATTCCTCTTGGAGTTTGAACTTACAACCTATCGAATGTAGGTAGAGTGTTCCTACAACTAAGCTGGCAGGTTTGTTTGTGAAGGCAAATTTCCTTATTTCTATACAACACAGTTAAGCCACAGTATAGTGTCATTTACATACTAAATAACTAAATAATATATGGTGGTATGGGAGCATTGGCAGCTTATTGTTACAGATTCAGATCAGTTACTTTTATTGACTCTAATATATTATGTAGACAGTATTACTGTGAATTTTGCCACAACTTGCCAGCATTGGTGGGGTTATGGGTTTACTTCTTGATTACTATCGTGAGTTCTTGCCCAACAGCTATCATGAATATTTGTAGTGGTGATGATTTTTTCTATATTTAAATATTTTATAATATCCCTGTAACACTGCAGTATAACAATATTGACCTATTAAGTAATGTAGTGCTAATTAGGCAGCAAAGATGAATTGCCTAAGAGAGGTAGGGCGCATCAAAGCAGCCCGTCTGGGGAAGTACCTGCACCTCACAGAAAACCTTAGCCAAAAATAACAACTCCCTAGAGGGTTTTTGTGTTCCTGCCTGTGAGTGAGGTCACAATTAAGCTCCCAGGCTCTCATGGAGTTGCTGTGTAAGCAGCTGAGGAGGCGTCGCGCGAGAGTGATACATAATATATCACCAGCATAAATAGGCTACGGCACCCGCATTACATTAGGTGGGCAGTATGCTTTTATGCCTCCCGATGTAGTATAAAAAAAAGTACCTTCCCCACACAGAAGACCACAGTCAATGACTAGCTGTACGGTTGTTGCGTTCTTGGGAATAAGTAAGGCTGCCAAAAATCTCCTGTGCAATTGTGTAGCCATGTATAAGGAAGACTCCTTGTATTGCTTATGTTCCGTACCGTGACCACTTCACATCTGGTGGGCTATGGTATAAATACAAATAAGTCTTAAGGTAAACTTACCCAGTTCACATTGCAACGACCATGGTCCTGTGTTGCTCTGTGAATTGTTAGTTTGTGATATCATTGACATTCCTAAAGATGTTTTTACAATGCACAAGTAGTGCCCCAGTTGTTGCAAGTGGCCATAGGCTTGATAACTGCTTACAATCAGGCAGATATTTGTTTGCCACATTATTGGTGTAGAGTAAATCAAGAGATTTCTAAATTCTATACTGATTTCAAGCTTGTGGCATCTATTTTATGCAATGACTGGAATCATACAAGCATATAGCCTATCTGATGTAAAGTGGTTGCCGTAACCTATGAAGGGTTACAATAAAAGCAGTGTCACTTGTATGTTGGCATGCCTGTTGCTAACAGAACAACTTTTTAGGAGTTTACTGGTGACCTCACTCAGTCGGAGGTCCACAAAACCCTCTAGGCAGTTGTTATTTAGCTGCAGTTTTCATGAGTGGAGGTACTTCCCCAGTAGGGCTGCTTTGATGTGTTATACCTCTAGTAAAACATCAAGACAAACTGACATGTTCATGTGTACAAATCTTTGTTTTGTAGGAATCGAACCCCTTGGTGTAAAAGTAGCCATTGTCCACCACATGAAATCGGGCATCGGGCTTGTTAAAAAAATATTGTAGGTATATATTTTAGGTAGTAATTGGCCGATCATGCTTCGCCCCATACATGTTTGCTTTTTTTTAAATAATCGAGTTTTTTCAGAAAATATCTATTTTAAATTTTCAATGCAATTTGATCTAACCTGCTTTGTGTGCTTCCGCCACCAATTAGTTCATGCGGGCTAGCGCCGGCCGGCACACACCCCCTACTGTTAGTAAGTGCAACATGCCGACGCTACCATGGCAGCTGCCTCGGCAGCAGCATGGCAGCGTCGGCATGTTGGACGTCGGCATGTATAGGAGCTGCAGTTAGAAACCATACATCATCCTCCGTACTCGCCAGACCTTGCTCCAACTGACTACCATGCTTTTCGTGATTTGGACAATTTTCTATGTGGTAAAAAATGTCTTTCCCAGGAGGCAGTACAAAATGCTTTCACACAGTTTGTCGAATCTAGATCCCCAGAGTTCTATCGCAAAGGCAAAAATAAACTTCCGATTAGATGGCAGCAATGTATAGATAATGAGGGTAAATATTTTGATTAAATAGGCTGGTTTTCTAATGAGGCCAATACGTGCAGAATTCAGTTTTATATTAGTTTGCGTGTTTTTTTTACAACGTCAGGAGATATGCAAGCATGTGACCCACCTGATGTAAAGCGATTACAGCAGCCTATTTACGCTTGTAATACATTCAGTTTCACTAGCGCGATGCCACTTCTGCTGCTAACACAGCTCCTCCTTAGGAGCTTACTGGTGCCCTTACTCATTGGCAGGGACACAACAATCCTCCGGGGAGTTGCTATTTGGGTGTTGTTTTCTGTGAGGTGGAGGTACTTCCTCAGACGGCTTGCTTTTGTGCCGTATCACTCTTAAAAACACCTAGACTAAGACAGATGGTACATACCTATATAGTTATCAGATTCAGATATTATTTTGCGAAAGTGAATCTACATGCAATTAGATGTAGCCTGCTTTGTGTGCTTCCGCCACCAATTAAATCATGAGAACTAGCGCCGGCCGGCAGGTATCAACTACCGTGTGCCCTGTTGCTGACAGATCCGGGGCACCACACCAACGCGGCCGATGGCATTTCGCGGGGTTTTTAGTGGGTATACCGTCGGACAGCCGACGGGGAGTCCCACACTACCACCGGAGGCCACCCAGGCACCGGTGGTGTGCGTAACGCATTTTTCCCCGCGTCACAAAAAAAAGAAAAAAAAAAGGTATCAACTACCGTTAGTGCCGACATGTTCATGCACATAAATGTTTGTACTGTGTGGGAATCGACCCATGAGCGTTGGTGTCGTTTCTAACGTCAAAATAGCATGTAATCAATCCCATGTGTGTAATTTTATATACGAACCAGGCATAACATCATGTTTGCATTATAATTACATTCATGGTGAGTGAACAGACGAAAGTTGTGAGATAACGGTTATGCAATGTTGTAGGAAATTACGGGTTTTATGTAATTGACAAAAATATCGCAGTATATTATGCGAAACGCTTAACTATTTTAGAAGGCATTGGAAACAAACCTTTTTTGTCCTTACTTGACTGGCAGTGAACGATGTCTAGGAGTCTTGTAATTGTATTGCCGCTTGCTCGCTCTATTTGATCGCGTTCAATGCAGATCATTTCGAAATTCTCTATAACCCATTTTTTATACAACGTCCGGAGGCAATCAAGCATACGACCCGCGTGATGTAAATTTATTATTGTAGCCTTTGAACGATTGCAATGTAGGAAGTGTCGCTGGCGCGTTACCACCCCAGTGTCTAAGACAATAACTCTACGAGTTTACTGGTAACCTCATTCAAACGCGGGGAAACAAGACTCCTTCAGGGAATTGTTGTAGAGGTAACTCCTAAGTCAGGCTTTTTTGATGCGATCTACCTCTCTTAAATATACGCAGGCCAGGACAAACAGACATGTTTATGCTTACAAATAGCGAGCTCGGTGGCTCAGGCGTGAAAGACGCGACTTTGACACCAACGCTCGTGGGTTCGATTCCCACTCAAGACAAACATTTACACAAATGAACATGTCTGTTTGTCTTAGTCTGGATGTTTTAAGAGAGGTACGGCGCATCAAAGCAGCCCGTCTGGGGAAGTACCTCCACCTCACAGAAAACCGCAGCTAAATAACAACTCCCTAGAGGGTTGTTGTGTTCCTGCGTGTGAGTGAGGTCACCAGTAAGCTCCTGAGGAGTTGCTGTGTAAGCAGCAGAGGAGGCATCGCGCGAGTGATATATATTACAAGCGTTAATAGGCTACGATAACTGCTTTACATCAGATGGACCGTATGCTTGTATGCGTTCCGACGTTGTATAAAAAAAAATTCTCTACAACATAGAGAGAGAGAGATCTATTATATACATATATCTATGGTTATACACACTCTGTATAATATTAGGGGATAAAGTATGAAATTGCCGATTTGTACTGAAAAATTAAAAGTCGTTTTTTTTAAGATGTAAGAACATATTTATTTAATTAAAATATTTACCCTCATTATCTACCTATACATTGCTGCCATCTAATCGGAAATTTGTTTTATTTTTTATTGTTTGGGAGTTTACAGCAAAATAATTTAATATATTTATGCCTTTGCGATAGTAGTCTGGGAATATAGATTCGACAAACTGTGTGAAAGCATTTTGTACTGCCTCCTGGGAAGTAATTTTTTTACCACGTAGAAAATTGTCCAAATCACGATAAAAATGGTAGTCAGTTTGAGCAAGGTCTGGCGAGTACGGAGGATGACGTATGGTTTCTAACTGCAGCTCCTGTAGAGTTACAACGGTTTCTCGTGCAGTGTGAGGTCTTGCCTTATCATGGAGCAATAATGGTGAAGATCAATTCACGGGTCGGGGCTGTTTTACTGCCAGTTTCGCCATTATTGTTCGATGTTCAGCACAGTTAATATCTGCTCTTATTTCTTGAACATACCTTATTCACCTGTGCGGGCGGTCTTTCACGTGGTGCGTTCTTCTAAGTTTCCATTATGAAAGCGAAAACGCACGGAACGTTCATTAGCAATCTCCTCTCCAAACGCAGCATTGATATCGTATTCAAAAATTACTCGGATTTTCGAAGTATCCGGCTTTCCCGTCTAAGCTGAATAAAAAAAAATCGGCCAAGTGCGAGTGGGACTTGCGCACGAAGGGTTCCGTACCATTATCTATAAAAAATGCAAAAAAAAATCACGTTTGTTGTATGGGAGCCCCCTTAAATATTTTTTTTATTATATTTTTTAGTATTTGTTGTTATAGCGGCAATAGAAATACATCATGTGTGAAAATTTCAACTGTCTAACTATCACGGTTCATGAGATACAGCCTGGTGACAGACGGACGGACGGACGGACGGACGGACGGACGGACGGACGGACGGACAGCGGAGTCTCAGTAATAGGGTTCCTTTGGGTACGGAACCCTAAAAACAATTGAAATTTGAAAGTCAAATGTTGCACATTTTTTAAAAGAAAAACCTTATAGGCATCATGGGAAAAAAGTTTCACTCGAAAATCTCACACCATGAAGGTTTAATGTCAATTCAAAGTATCTATTACTATAAAACAGCAATTTTATAGTTTAACCTCTATTATCTACATACTGACGACCTTGGTGGCGTAGCGGTTTATAACGCGACTTTGCTACTGACGCTCGTGGGTTCGATTCCCACACAAGACAAACATTTGTGTCTCTGAACTGTCTGTTTGTCTTAGTTTGGGTATTTTAAGAGAGGTAGGGGCAGGGCGCATCAAAGCTGGCGAAGTAGCTCCAACTCGTAGAAAACTGCAACCAATTAACAACAACAAGAGAGTTGTTGTGTTCCTGCGTGTGAGCGAGGTCACCAGTAAGCGCCTAAGTTGTTGCTGTGTCAGCAGCAGAGGCGGCGGCATGGCGCTAGTGATACTTAACATCAGTCAGGCCGTATGCTTGTTTGCCACCGTAGTGGTATGAATACGGATAAGCTATGGATTGGACTTTATAATATTACTACCTCGATTCACTCACTCACTCATCAAGCGGTAAGTCCCGGTTCCATCGGCTACGGAGCCCGGGGTTCGCTATGATCATGATCCAAGATGTGACGAGTCCGGCTATTACATTGGAGTGACTGCCTTCTGACATCCGTAACCCTTAAAAGGGACCCGGACAAGACACTGAATCATGATTACACATCCAGAAGATCTGCACGTGCAGGTTCCTCACGGGTTTTCCCCTCACCGGGAGCAAGTGGTAGCCGAACGCAAGTAAATTGAACCTACTCGTAAAAACTGAGTAGGCACCCGCCGGGGTTCGAACGCGGAACCTCGCGCTTGTTAGGCGTGCATTTATACCGCGGGGCCACCACCGCTTCAATTACTACCTCGATTCAACTTGATGTTATATGATACATGAATGAACCTGTAACAAAGCCTTTGACGATCGTTGTGTTACCATAACATGCAAAGTCGGACTAACGCAAGGCCAATGTATGTTTTCATTTACGAGAATCCTGAAACGTATTGCCGTCTCTTTTTGTCCCGCAAGAATCACGGATAGAAATTAGATTTTAGCGCGCATGCTCGCCGAGGAAACATTCCCTCCTACTCGGCATTTCAAAAATGGAACGTAATTCTAGACAATAGAGAGTAACATCGACCATTGCATGTTTCGGGTTTGAAATGCGAATATATTTCATTGAGGGTTGGAAAATTGGGAGGGAAAACTGTCAGTCGCTTTCGCGGTGCCGTGGAGTGTGGACGTGGATACTTTGAAACTCCTCGCCGGTCACCGGGTAATAAATAAAAAGATAATTGGGAAAGTTTTCCGTGGCCGCCTATGTAAACGACTGCGCAGCAATAAATTGGAAAGTCTTAAATTTTTGTCTCATTGTGTTGTGACGTTATAGTGGGCATGTTTTGAATAAGTTTTATTGAACTTGGAAGTTTTAAAATGGCGTTAAGTTCGCTGACACCGTCGAGCATGCTCGGCGAGCTCGGACGTTTGGCGAACTGGCTGAGAGGCGACTGCCTTGCCCCTGAAGAGTATGCCGGTCTAGCTGTTACTGAGAAGGTGAGATGAGC
This sequence comes from Pyralis farinalis, assembly GCA_947507595.1. Taxonomy (NCBI): domain Eukaryota; kingdom Metazoa; phylum Arthropoda; class Insecta; order Lepidoptera; family Pyralidae; genus Pyralis; species Pyralis farinalis. The sequence goes on along the minus strand of OX382258.1, from coordinate 6,297,895 downwards.
GGAGCTTTCTAGGTCCTATGTGCTTATAGGATTTCAGAAGGTATTGAATAGTTTTGGAGGAAAACAGACAAAAATAATAGGCGGTCTTATCGCGCAGCGGTCTCTTTCAAACAACTTTAGGGCAGAGTATAAGTACAAATAGGGTGGCACAGCGCAAATTACAAATATACATTTATGAAAAGACAAAGGATCTATTAAGAAGATCAAAATTCAGTTTCAAGTTCTGACTAAGTTCACATTATTAATACTGCTTGTCATCATGCAGACCGTACGCTTTTTTGTCATTGGAGTATTAAAGAAAAATATGCTTGCCTAATATTTGTTAGAATACGTTGGGTGCCACTTAGGTACCGTCTAATCTAGACGTTTGCAATACACGTAGTATCGCATGTGTGTTGCAATCGCCACTACCAACGCACTACTACTGGGACTTCACTCGTAGGAACCCAATGACCTAACAGAAGTTTGTAATTTGTTTTTACCCCCGTCGTCGATTTAATTTCGTTTATTGTGTCAGAGGGTTCGTTGGTCCCTGGTTTGATTCCTGCGTGGACGTGTACCACTAAATTCGTATTTTCGAATTTATGTACATGTTTTTTGGCAGAGCTGCGATAGCCAGCGGAGCCACATTACCCTCAAAATTGCCGTTTGGGGTAGACTGATGTCATCCAGCTAGCGTTTAGACGGTAATAGTGAGAAACTCCAAAATCGGCACACTAATAGCTAACATATTGTAGTTTTGTATTCTTGAATTTGAAATTTAAATGTTCGTTGGTGAGGAAGAACGGTCCAAAATCGTTCCAATTAGAAAAAAAAACATATGGGAAAACGTATGGCCGGCCACTCTGCAGTGCAGTCTGCACTGCACTCCCATCAACAGAAAAAGTAACAGCACTCGTCGCTAGATGTCGTACAGGGTTCCATATATTAAAAAAAATTAAAAAATTAAAAATAAAATATTTAAATATTTTTTAAATTTAAAAAATATCAGCTCTGCCTACACAGCTTGCTGTTATTTACTAGTTATTATCACTTGCTCGGCGGCTAAGAATGAATTACATTTTGAAAGGCGTGTATCCTAACTGTAAGAAAGACTAGTTTTTCCCTCTGGGCTGTAGAGGTCTGAATTCGCTCCGTCTAACAATTAGTATCTTCGCTAAATCTTTAGACTGGACCCCCCCCCTATCCTAATGGATTAGGAAACGGGATAACGCTAAGAAAGGAGATCATCGATTTAATTTCGTTTATTGTATCAGAGGGTTTGAGCAGTGATAGCTTTGTAGATAAAGAGACATCCTATTAGTTGAATGGTCCTCGTTTTGATTCCTGGCGTGGGGGTGTGGACGTGTGTAGGAGGAAACCCTCGCGAACGCCCCAGTTGATATAAAGTCCTTGTAGGCGCTTACTGGTAATCCCACTCACTCGCTGAAACACAACAACCCTCCAAGGAGTTGTTATTTGGCTGCGGTTTCCTGTGAAGTGGGGATACTATCCCGGTTCGGCTGCTATGGTGCGCCCTATCTCTCTAAAAAGCTCAGATTTAACAATGTTCAGGCATTCAACAGTTTGTTTTGCGTTAGAATATAACTCACTAGCATTGGTGTTAAACATAAACCAATACACCACTTGACATCGCATGCATGCCCTGTCACTTACCAAAACGCAGTGTATTAGCGCCTAAATATCACAGCTATTCTAGCCTACTGACAAATGGGAGGATTTATTAGTCAATAACTTGACAGAGATGTGATGTTGATTCGTGAACTTGCCAGTAAGAGCTGCACGTTCTACTTTTCTTCCGACTTCCTTTACTATGCAAAATCGTGTCTCCATAGGTTATTTCCATACATACATATCATCACGCCTGTCTCCCATTGGGGTAGGCAGAGGCTATAGACCGCCAGGTGCACCGATCCAAACATACCGCTCTCGCTTCTTCACACTCATCAACCTCTTCATGCATGCTCTTCGGTTTTGGGTACTTTTGATTTGTGTGTTGTTTCCTTCACGATGTCAAAGAAGAATTGCTAACCACTTAACTAAATATAATACAATTAACTCGAATCAGATTTTTTTATACGACGCCGGAAGGCATACAAACATAAATAATCTATATCTATAATATAAAAATGAATCGCTAAATGTGTTGCTAAGCGCAAATCTCGAGAGCAGCTGAACCGATTTCGCTAATTCTTTTTTTAGAATATTCCTTGAAGTACGAGGATGGTTCTTACGATGAGAAAACTTTAAAAAAATGCCTAAAAAGTCTAAAAAGAACTCTTTTCTATACTCGCATACAAAAGATTCGTAATAAGACTTATTAACTTTCTTTTTTTTATCTTACTAGCTGACCCGGTGGCCCGAATGGCAGAATAAGTATTAAAAAAAATGAAAGAATCGACTGTTAGGCGGTACGAAGTTCGCCGGGTCAGCTAGTAAATAAATAAATATTGTCGGACAAATTACACAGCGTCCTCTAGCCCCAAAGTAAGCGAAGCTTGTGTTATGGGTACTAGACAACTGAGAAACATACGTAAATACATTTTTTTTTGTAAATACATACTGATTTATACATAGAAAATACCCAGAACAAGACAAACAGACATGTTCATGCACACAAATGTTTGTAATGTGTGGGAATCGAACCCACGAGCGTTGGTGTCAAAGTAGCGTAACGGCGCGTTCCACCACTGCGCCACCGAGCTCGTCAAAAACATACAGCCCACCCGATGTAAAGCGGTTACCGTAGCATAAGAACGCTCGCATAAACTCGCACGATGCCTCCTCTGCTGCTAACACAGGAACTCTATAGAAGCTTACTTGTGACCTCACTCACGCGCAGGAACACAACAACTTTCTGTGGACTGTTATTTGGCTGCGGTTTTCCGTGAGGTGGAGGTACTTCCCCAGACGGGCGGTTTTGATGCGCCCTACCTCTCTTAAAACAGACCAGACCAAGACAAACAGACATTCATGCACACAAATGTTTGTATTGTGTGGGAATAGAACCCATGAGCGTTGGTGTCAACGTCGCGTCATTCACGACTGTACCACCGAGCTCGTCTGATGATAATTTAATTGAACTTCAGTGCAATGTGCAGTGTTCTAGATTGTTTCAATTGTACTCTACTGTCGTATCTCGGTCCACCTCCCCGGGGAGTCCCCAGTTGATTGTGGTCACTGCATTTCCAGGACAGGAAACTGATTTAAAGTTACTGTATACTGCTCCATCTTCACGCCAAGCCCCTTGCGGGTTACGCAGAGGGAATAGACTGTCACACGGTCCTTATACACCTCACTCGCTTGTGTAATATAGCTATTTTCATGTTCACTCGCCGGTTTCTAGAGCTACTTCAAAGTTAATTAAAGTTATTATCATTTAAAGAGTGGTAGGGCGCACCAAAGCAGCCCGTCTGGGAGGTACCTCCACCTCACAGAAAACCGCAAAACTAAAATATCCTGCACTGCAACTGTGCTGGAACTGCGTGTATGCTGCACTGCAACGGCACTGCAACTACGCTGCAACTGTGCGTATCCTGCAAGTAAACTACTTAAAACCTGAAATGTTGCCATATTTCAATCTAGTAAAACTGAATTTTTATTTAATGTTGAGTCCTATAGTTTCACTATTGACATTGGTTGGAGTAGAGGTATTTCTAATCGAAAAAAAAGCTTTACTTAATTATATTTATCCACAAACATCTCCCAAAACAAAGCAAATATGATTCACCGCCTCAGAATATTAATTTCGCTTCGCAAAAGTTGCTCAAGAGTAACGTTAACAAAACTGCAAGTAAACTCCTTCAAAATATCTGTCACCGGTATACAAATGTCAAAACAATTTATCAGAATACGATTATATTGCAGGAAACGTGCAGTTGCAGTGCAGGTTTTTTAACAGAATAGCGATTCATTTACTGCAACATTCCTGCAACGTCGCTGCTGTCAGATCGTTTAACAGAATACCGAAACGTCAAAATGGACGCATTTTGACACACGCCGCGCTGCAGTGCAGTTTTTAGTAGAATCGGCCCACTGTTGCCGTTATCAATATCGAGCAAAAATGAGCAAAAAAATCACGTTTGTTGTATGGGAGTTCCCTTAAATATTATCAACTGTCTAACTATCACGGTTCATGAGATACAGCCTGGTGACAGACGGACGGACGGACAGCGGAGTCTCAGTAATAGGGTCCGTTTTACCCTTTGGGTACGGAACCCTAAAACAGATAATGTACACTCATATACAAGCGGCGCCACCCGTTCTAAAGCAGTTCTAAAGCCAGGTTCTAGCTACTTTTCATTGTTGTAGGGATCCAACAAACCTGGCAATTTTATGTCTTCTTCTGAAACGTATAGATATTTTCTCCTGCGCTCCCAATTCGTCAGAGCATCGTTTGGTATTCGGCAGGATGCACAGATGATTTAAGTATACTTAAAATATTCGATTCGTACGGTCGTCTTTAAGCACGTATGATATTTTAAAAGCCGGGTGATTTTAAGTGCACCGTTTAGTATCAATCAACCTAGGTGATTTACATAGATGATTTAAGTGGAAAAAATCGTTAAGTCATCTTTAAATAACAGATCATAAGCTCGCTTTTTGACGAGCTCATTGGCGCAGTGGTGAAATTGCGCTGTAATGCTACTTCGATACCGACGCTCGTTGGTTCGATTCCCACACAGGACAAACATTTACGTGGGTGAACATGTCCGTTTGTCTTGGTCTGGGTGTTTTTAAGAGCATCAAAGCAGCCCTGGGGAAGTACCTGCTCCTCACCGAAAACCGCAGCCAAATAACAACTCCCTAACTCCCCTCCAGTGAACTCCTAAGGAGTTGCTGTGTTAGCAGTTTAATGCATTGCGAGTGTTTATTGGGTAACATAACAGCTTTACATCAGATGGGCCGTATGCTTATATGTCTCCAGACATTGTATAAAAAAAATATAAAAACAACACTTATACGTAACACTATAAAACCTAACAAAAACAATAACTTACCTAACTTAACTAACGTCAGGTGGCAAACAAGCATACGGCCCACCTGATGTAAATCGGTCTGCCTCCTCTGCTGCTAACACAGCAACTCCATAGGAGGACAGGAACACAACAACACTTTCGAGTCATTTGGCTGGGGTTTTTCTGTGAGGTGGAGGTACTTCCCCAGTCGGGCTGCTTTGATGCGCTCTACCTCGCCTTACTCACAATCTTCTGTGGAGATGAGGCAAAACTTCCTTAGTTGGGTTGCTTCTTATATCTGTGGCCTGCTTACTGGTAGCCACACTCACTGGTACACTTTCCAACGAATTAGAAGGTCAGCTTATTAAATATACGAAGAGATGTGATCCTGTGAGCGATTGATAGAACCAACAAGCTTTTAAGGACAAACAGATATAGTTCATGCACACGAAATGTTTGTCCTTTGAGCTTGACGAACGGTTCGCTAGCTTCTCGAACGGTCAGACATTTCTCTAGCTCGCCTGCCAATATTCCAAGTCCAGTCACGTAGCGGCGTTGCGCTGAAATAACATGCATAACTTTGGGATTACGAAGTTTCGTGGAGGATGCGGCCGGATTACCTACAGCGTCTAAACTGGACGTGCTGCTTTACCACAGTCACTGTTGATCATTTAAGGTTACATTTATATAAAGAAATAAATATTCTAACAGTCGCATCGCAATATATCTATGAAAATCTTTTGTATGTCCATAAAAACATAGACTCGTTTTGTAAAAAGAGTGATACTCATAACATAAATACTAGATATCTAGATATAAGCATAATCTTGTGTTACATCCAAGCCGTCTCCACAAAATAAGTAATTCTTTTATGGGGCAATGTATACGGTTCCCAGCAATATAAGAGAATTGTCAATAAAGAAATTTAAAACTACTATTAAAGCCAAATTGTGTAGCAGGGCATATTATAAAGTATCTGACTATATTAATGATAAAAATGCCTGGGATTGAGTCGATCCAATTATAATGTAGTTAATAAATTATGTAAATTTGTTTGGATACCACAAGAGGGATGCCTGAGTTTTTTGGCAGTATTTTGATCAGTGCTCACCTAGTCATGAACTGCACGGTAGGGAAAAAAATTGTGACGATTCCAAACAAATGTAGCCATTTTTACGGAATAAAAAGATTTTGACTTTGACTTTGTACGGTGACTACTTTGCATTAGGTGGGCTGTATGATTGGATGCCTACATCCTTACACTTTCGCATTGTATTCGTATATCTGTTGGGTAACTATTTCATCCTGCATTCTACTTTTCTAATCTTAACACAGATTAACTTTTAGCGTAACTCGTTTCGATCGTCGTTGCGAACGAGTTCAGCAAGCGTTACACAGATTTTGCTCAACACTCGCGTCACAATCGCGTTTAATATACTTTCGTGCTCTCTCTGCCGTATCTGGTTTTCACATACATTAGAAAATAAATGTTCAAAAACCTTCCGACCTTCGTATTCATGGCGAGGACAACGGGATCTTGGGAATTACGAAATGTTAGGGGCGGTAAGTATTATAAAGGTCAGATAGAATTAAGATGCTAATGAAGAACCAAATTTAAATTGATCGTGGAGCGCCTGTTCTAGTAATTTGTTAATTTACGTTGAATGTTAAACCGCAGCCAAATAACAACTCTCGGGAGTGTTGTTGTGTTCCTGTATAAAAAACGCGTAAGTGGAAAAATATAGGAGCTTACGAATTACGTCTTACGAGACGCTGTTCCCTACCTTTCTTTTGCCAGCGCTATGTTTGCCACCCACCACACCACCACGTGCATTTGCGGTTGGTTTTTTTTTATACAACGTCGGTAGGACCTCACTCGCTCACTGCAAGAACACAAGAAGTTTTGTCGGGCTCCTTCGATAATTAATATATCGCAAGTGTTAATAGGCTACGGTACCCGCTTTACATCAGGTGGGCCGTATGCTTGTATGCCTCTCGACGTAGTATAAAAAAAAAACCCTACATCTGTTAGTGCTAGAGCTGCGTCGAATAATCGGTCATCACTCGGTACGTTTTATAGTACTTGGCCCGGTACTCGTTTTGAATGACAAATGCTCGGTTAATGTATATTTTCATTAAATATATTGTTTTCTCATTACGGAGTTAACAGAAATTAATATGCTTAATAATTTAGGTAATTAAATTATCTATAACTTCACGCCAAATCCCTTGCGGGGTAGGCAGGGAGAGCCGAGCACCGCGTGACTCGGTCCTTACATACTTTCACAAATAAGCGATTCTTTAACATACATTGCTCTTCTCATGCACGCTCGCCGGTTTCTAGGGCTCCTGACATCACCTTCTGATAGAACACGACCAATTTGGTCATGGTATGTAAGCCTTGGGCTTCCTCGGCGCCTACATCCTTTCACTTTTGCGTTGTATATCTCTTGTAATTAATATTTATAAGTATATAAACTATTATTGGAAATTAAACAAGCAAGCTGTGATATAGGAACGCCAAGGGCTTTGTTCTATCTGGCTTCGGAACGCATGAACCGAGTAATTCGGCCAAGTACTCTGTTTGGTAAAGGTATATATACCGAGTAATACTCGGTAAGTTTGTGTACTCCACGCATCTCTTAGGTACCCACCGTAGATGTCAAAGTGCGGCAAGTTTCTTCGATATCTCGACTCCATCCCAATTGTACATCACTTGTCTTCTCAGCTCACTAGAGTGGAACATTGCTTTGCATAATACGATGTTAGTGAATGTGATCCAAACTGTAGTGTCTGACATCTGACACTTATGTCGGCGACAGTGTCGTGACATCTGACACTAATGTGAACGATAGTGAACACTATTTTCTAGTAATTTTAGGACTATTATTACATATCCGTCTTTTCTCTAATGGAATTTAAACTTCCTACTCTTACAAATTTGTTCTGATTAAATTCCTTGTGAGTTCCAAGACAGGCTGTAGTTTAACCCCCGGGACAGCAATGGACTTCACTGTTCATTGCCTTTTTGGCGGTCGCCACTGTTAATTCTGGTTACACAGGAGACACAGTGGTGGGAATGAGGGTGGGCCTGTCCCGATTTTCTCTAATGGAGTAACTTGTGTGTAGCCAGCGGTCCATTTGTGTTTTCCAATCAAATAAGAGCGTATTTTTGTTGCAATCGTTTTGTTTATGTTTATCCTTGTTTATTTTTTTATTTTATTTTTGCACTACGTCAGGAGGCGTACAAGCATACCTCCCAGTGATGTAAAGCGGCTACCGTAGCATATAAGCGCTTGCAATACATTAATGACTCGCACGGTGCCATCACTGCTGCTAATACAGCAACTCTTTAGGAACTTACTGGTGACCTCACTCACACGCAAGAATACAACAACCCTCTAGGCCCTAGAGGGTTGTTGTATTCTTGACAACTCCCTAGAGTCTAGGGAGTTGTTTGACTGCGGTTTTCTGTGAGGCGGAAGTACTACCCCACACGGATAGATAGATGTACAGGGTACTTCCCATTGACCTAGAATCATGAAATTTGGCAAGTATCAATTTCATGTAGCACAAGTAAAAAAATCCGAAAACCGTAAATGTGTACTAAAAAAACTTAGTTTGCAGTTGGTAAACTAAATCGGAAATAAAAAGCCGTCAAGTACGAGCCCTACTTGACTTAAGGCGATCAATCACAAGAAAACAGTATTGCCATCAAATGAGAAATAAAAATCTCCTGAACTAAAATAAAAACAAAACTTTTCGGACAATGAAGTTTTAGTATTTTCAAATCACTTTCCTATTCAAATATATTTTCAAAGACAAAGTATTTTCAAATCACTTTCCTATTCAAATGTTCCACAGCGAAAGCTTTAGGGGAAAGTTTTAGACGAAACTGCTTAAAACAACCGCTTTATATGCTACCGTTCAATTATTCTTCTATAACAATATGAATATATATTTACCAGATTCTGACGTTGTTTTGAGAAAATTAAATTTACACGCAATTTGATTTAAAAACCTTTTACGCTTCCAAAACTAATTAGTTCATGCGAACTGGTGTCGGTCTACACACATCCACTACGTTAATAGATGCATCCAGTCGCGGCCATGTATGTTTCGGTCCTTTGCCTCACCTGTTAAGAGAGGTAGGGCGCATCAAAGCAGCACATCTGGGGAAGTACCTCCACCTCATAGAAAACCGCAGCCAAATAACAACTCCCTAGAGGGTTGTTGTGTTCCTGCGTCAGTCAGGTCACCAGTCAAAAAAATTCAAAAATTCAAAATTCTTTATTTGACAGCCTTACTGTGCTAAATATACATATTGCTGAGACCCACCTAGTAGACTTATTAAAGCCTGTAGCAGGGGATCCCGCTCTTCTTCCTCCTAAATTCTTAGTAAGTACATATTAAGGCTAAACTATGGATTTTAAATATAGCTCATTAACCTGGTACTGTTAGTTGGTGTGTGTATGTGTGTGTACGTGTACGTGAGTAGTGTGTTTGTGTGTGTGTGTGTGTGTGCGGGGAGGGAGGGTGAGAAAGCAAGATTGCGATGGTATTAAATTATGCAAGCGTATGAGATAGAAAATGTGATGTCCGTGTGTCCTCAGCCCAACGATATGTCTTGGGATCAATGAGTTTTTGTTTGTGCCTAGGGTGGTTCGTTATGATTCATATTATAAAAGTCGGTTTTTAGTTATTTATAAGCTTCTCCGTTTCATCATACTGCAATGTAGTTAAGTATTCAGTTATTGTTGATTTACATGTAAATAGTTTTAGTTTATTAATATTTAGTTTTTTGTTTAATTTATTATAAATATGAGCCGATAATGTATGAAACTAAGCTCCTTGGGAGCTTACTCCTTGGGAGTAAGCTCCCAAGGAGTTGCTGTGTAAGCAGCAGAGGACGGAGCGTTAATAGGCTACGGTACCCGCTTTACATCAGGTGGGCCGTATGCTTGTATGTCTTCCGACGTAGTATATAAGAAAAAACCTGCTGTGTAGTCGTCTTAGTCGGAACCAAAAAGTAAAAATGTGAGGCAATTGGTGAGTGGAAGTCGACCGGCTTTAGTTCACACGAACAAATTGGTAACGGAAGGTAAGTGACGTGGAAATATTTTAGATAAAAAAAAATAAAACTTATAAGTTAACTTATAAGTCTGATAAGTTTTATTTGAATTCACGCTTTATAGAGCGCATAGGACAGTTGTATTTTGACTTCGCAACGTGCGCTCGTTCGTCGCGCCTTCCTGCACAGTTGCTTCTAGACATAAATACGCCCGTGTAGAGAGGTCATACCAGTGTAATTCAACTATCATTTTAATATGTAGTACTTCATTGTTACCACCACATCAACCCTTACTCATCCCACTGCAGGGAGGGATACGGATCTCCCTTCAACCGAAGACGTTTAGAGCATACACCACGCTGCTCAAATGCGGATTGGCGTAGGCCAGTGTTTCCAAACCGCCCCAGGGGCCACTGACTTAGCTTAATGACTGTCAGCTATCGACAACAACCGGGACCGACGGCTTAACGTGCCCTCGGTAGCACGGATTTAATTGTAGTAATTATCTAAATTCACGTGTGAATAATTTATTTGCGTGTGAAACACTCCCTCAAGGGAGGTGGTTACGAGAATAACAAGTAGGTTGATTCCTCGGCGGCAGTACACTAGGTAACAACGTATAGCTGTAATCTACGAGTATAATCGATCCATAATCCAGTGGTTTCCTACCTTTTATTGACCAGGGACCAATATGGTTTTTTGTTGTTAGCTCGAATTTCGAAAATACAAAATCCTTTAGCTTAAGCAAAATTTGAAAAAATACATTTTATCTGTTATGTATCCGTGGTTGGAAACCAAAAACTTAAAAGTAAGTTTGCACTTATAATCGCAAATTTAACAATTGTGATCGATTAGATTTTAAACATACATTTTTTTTTATACTACGAAGGGAGGCATACAAGCATACGGCCCACCTGATGTAAAGCGGGTACCGCAGCCTGCTTGCGATATATTAAGTATCACTCGCGTGATGCCTCCTCTGCTGCTTACACAGCAACTCCTTGAGAGCTTACTGGTGACCTCACTCACACGCAGGAACATTACAACTCTAGGGAGTTGTTGTAGACCTCACATAAAACATCCAGAACAAAACAAACAGACATGTTCACGCACACAAGTATTTGTCTTGTGTGGGAATCGAGCTCACGAGCGTTGGTGTCGACGTTGCGTCATTCACTACTGCGCCACTGAGCTCGTCAAAAACTCACCCTTGCTGCTCCGGTCGTCTCCCGGGACGGACGCATGCTTTGCCTCTCCACGAGGCATCCTCAGACGAACGCGATGTAAATGTTAATCGTTAAAATAACATCGTAGTACCGTAGATCGGGTCTGGTATTTTGATCTTCTCACGAAGTTACCATTATACGGGCTGCCCCAAGGGTCGTGCAAATGGGTTGCCAGCTTCAGCAGATGGATAAAAGCCGTGGTAGATGGTAGTTCTTTCTTCTATAGTACTTCTATAGCATGCTGCATATGGCCAATGCCGGTGTCCCACAGGGCTCTGTATAATCACCACTGTTTCTGCTGCATATCAATGATATGTTGTCAATTGATGGCATTCATTGTTATGCGGACGACAGCATCCAGGACACTTGTTATACAGGTCCTCCAAACGTCCCTCATCCCCTTGTGGATGAAAGCTGCGATTAATTTAAGTCTCTGAACTTTAACTAAAGTATCTGACGGGGGCGGCTAAACTTGGTTCAGTTTAACTCCATGAAAACGCAAGATTGCTCGTTCACCATTCGTTCAGAAAATCCCATTTGCTATGGTTCCTCAATTCGAGAACACAGCTCTTACCATTGTCAAAAGCATTGGGATTCCAAGTACTGTAACTGTAATCCCATTTCATCTGGTGTACCGTATGCTTGTATGTCTCCCGACGTTGTATAAAGACTGTCCCCACCTGTAAAAGATGTAGCGGCAGCGGAGCCTTAGATATACAGTTTCGCTGGTACCATTTCAGTACGGAACCCTAAAACTCTAAAATTTTATGACTATTTTAATACGTTGATAAAACTAATTTATAATAAAACAATACTTCAAAAAAACTGTTTCTTAACAACCCAAAACTAATGCTTACAAGTTTATGAAGCTAAGAATTTTTCACTTCTGACGTGCAGTCCTACGCTACAGCTTGCGATATATTAATATCATTCGCGCGATGCCACCTCTGCTGCTGCTGCAACACGGCAAACGCTTAGGAGCTTACTGGTGATCTTACCTGCCTTGCAGGAACACAATTTTTCGGGGACCAATACATACAGTTTCGCTGGTACCATTTCAGTACGGAATCCTAAAACGGCAATAAAATAATTTATCGTATGACGTGACGCGTGCAAACTGACGTGTAAAAGGGTGTAGATCTTTTGACAGTAATGTCTGAGTAGAGCGTGCACGCCGCGGCGCGCCAGCCGACGTCTGTGACGTGTTCACACGGCTCACTAGACTGGAACACCGCCCGCTGATATGTTCGGACAAGTTTATGGACCTGCCTACTTCAGTCAATACACTGATATCAAACTACTATACACTGAATAACATTGCTTTTGAAGTGAACACTTCTTTAGGCACTTTAGACACTTTTGAGATGGGATGGGAGATACACATGAGTGTGGAGATTGCCTTGTGTTTTATTTATATGGACGTCAAGTATCACTCGCGCGATGCTACCTGCTGCTAACACAGGAAACCCTTAGGAGCTTACTGGTGACCTCACGCACACGCAGGAACGCACCAACCCTTTAGGGACTTGTTTTTTTTGCGACGGTTTTCTGTGAGGTGGATGTTCATACCTCCCCAGACTACTTTGATGCGCCCTACCTCTCTTAAAAATACCCAGTTCAAGACTAACAGACATATTCATGCATACAAATGTTTGTCCTGTATGGGAATCGAACCGTTAGTCTCAAAGTCGCGTTATTCACGATTGCGCCACCGAGCTCGTCAAAAATGCAGCAGCATTTTGACATCAACGCTCGTGGGTTTTTTTTTTATATATACTTGCACCCCTGCCGTGGGCAAGGCTATTTTTTCCTTTAATATTTCTATACAGATTTTAAAATAAATAAAACATTCAACATATAAATAAATAAACACATTCATACATCACTCTCTCTTTCATTCCGAAATTCATCTTCAATTCATCATCTTACAGTTTTGTTTCCGAAAAAAATTAACCCTCCAGTTGCCCTCCCTATACTGCGTCAGTCCAGACACGGGCGACAGCGAGCTTCACAGCTCCACCTAGCCACCGCGATCCCATCGGCTATACAAAATATAGCCGAGGTATACTGCATTAGTCCTTTTTTTTTTTTTTTTTTTTTTTTTTTGTGACGCGGGGAAAAATGCATTACGCACACCACCGGTGCCTGGGTGGCCTCCGGTGGTAGTGTGGGACTCCCCGTCGGCTGTCCGACGGTATACCCACTAAACAACCCCGCGAAATGCCATCGGCCGCGTTGGTGTGGTGCCCCGGATCTGTCAGCAACAGGGCACCACTACGACTGGCCAGCCCCTCAAAAGGGGCCGGACTTCTTCTCTCTAGGGGCCATCCCGGCAAATTGGGACAGCCCCTCCGGCGGCGGGACCATTATGGGGCCAGGTTCCCATCCTGACCCCTAGTCCCACAGGTTAGGGAGGCGGCAGTAGGTGCGCATAGCGCCTACGCCGCACTCCCGTCCGCCGTCTCCGGAGCGGGACAGCCTCCGGATCGTCCTCCCTGTCCCGCTCCGAGGCCTCCTTCTGGGACATGACCGTCTCACAGAAGGAGGCCATCGCCTGCCAGGCTCTGTCACTCCCGAGCATGGAGCGGACCACGCTCGGGAGCGAGAGGTCCGCGCTTCCTAGCGCGGACACCAGATCGCGGCGCTGCCGAGACCACTTGGGACACCGCTCCAGAGTGTGCTGAGCGGTGTCCTCGGCCGCGCCACAATCGTGGCAGCCCGGCGTTACCTCCCGCCTCGCGACCCGGTGCAGGTACTCACCGAAGCACCCATGTCCAGTGAGCACCTGCACCATGCGGAAAGTGAGGGGTTTGCGCCGGCGGCGCATCCACGCCTCCAGGACCGGGCGCAGCGCATCCGCAACGCGGACTCCGTACCGCGGCTGCGCCAGGTCCTCCCCCCACCTCCGCATCATCTCCACTTGCCCTCGCTGGCGATACCGCCCCACCTCCACCGACGTGGGGCGCTCGCCGAGACTCCTCCTATCAGCAACGAAGCCGTATACCTCGGCGAGCACCTCCGCCACCAACTCCCAGGGCGGGTCGCCAGCGAGGGCGGTTGCGGCCGTCCAAGCTACCGTACGGTACCCCCTTATCGCCCTCTGCGCTATGACCCGCTGCGCTCTGCGCAGCTGGGCCCTGTTGCGGCTGCAGAGGGCGTCCGCCCATATTGGGGCATACTGCATTAGTCCTAGGCGGAGCCGGTCTGCTTGTTACGGTCTATGACAGCCGCGGCTAGACTCACGCAGTATTTAAAAAATTTCAATCTTGTTTTCCCCACCAGTATTTCGGAGACTGTAGTTTCGGTGACCCGCATTCCCAACTCCTGCTCCAAATCATACCTCTGTTTGGAGAATGCGGGACACCGAAACAATATGTGCTGCACTGTATGGTCTACGCCGGGCTCACAGAAGCACGATGGGTCATCCGCGCACTTGAATCTGTGCAAGTACGCGGAGAACCCACCATGCCCCGAGAGGACCTGCGTGGTGATGCTCGACGGCACCATTTTGCCCACGATGCCGTACGCCTCCGCCGCACTCGGAAAGAACAGCTTCGTCGACGAAGCTGTTGTTCCCGATTTGTATCTCCTGTCCTATTCGTCAATGGTCTCCTTACGGATCATACCTTTGACGAATGAGACAGGGCAGCGGTCGTAATCTGGCCGCCTCCGCAACCCCAGTGCGGCGCTCCTGGCGAGTTCATCGGCACGCTCGTTCCCCTCCAACCCCGCGTGTGCCTTTATCCAAAACAACGAGACGCTCTTACCCTGGCTTTTGCACAGTTTAAGAGCGCCCCGTGTTTGCACCGCCAGAGGATGGTAGGACTCGACGTTCGCCACCGCCTGGAGCGCCGCCATGGAGTCGCTGAAGATGTTAATACTGGGTCCATCGCAGCTCAAAGCGTACTAGGCCGCCGTGCAGATAGCCTGGAGTTCCGCCTGGTAGACGGTACAGTAGGACGACAAAGCAAGGGCCTTGGTTTCAGCGTCGCCGTTCCATATGGATACAGCGGCGCCAACCCGGCCCTCAATCTTGCTGCCGTCCGTAAACATTCGCAGGGCAAAGTTGGAGTGTGCCCTGCATTGTTCCTCGTTCACCAGGCTGCCGAACTCCAAGCTATCTAGTTCCGCGGGATGCGGGGCCTCGGTCTTCGAGGCCATCCGCTCGATCTCCCTGTCCCCGAGCAGCGGATGGGGTAGCCCCCTCTTGGCCTCGTATAAAGAGGCGACTTCGCGCACTCTGAGGTCAAGAGGCAGCATCCCAGCCAGCAGCAGTGCGGAGTTCTGGGAGACCGTGCGGTAGGCTCTGCAGATCTTCTGAGCGAAGCCCCGCTGTACGCTGTTGAGCTGTTTCTGGATGCCCAGCTTATTGACCGCTGGAGCCCATGCGGCGGCAGCGTACAATATTGTAGGTTCCACTACGGCTGAATAAATGATCTTCACTACTTCAGGGTTGAGTCCCCAACTGACGCGGGCCGTACGCGCAAGGCGCCCGTATATGGCTCTTACCCTTTCACAGACAACAGCCACGTGCGCGTTGAACGTCAGACCCACGTCAATCGTCAACCCCAGCAGTTCGATCTGCCGAGACATGCCAATGTCTTTCTTTGTTTTCGTGTTCATAAGTTTAATTAGCAGCATCTGGTAATGTGTTTCGATTTAGGGCTTCTGCAAGTACCGTTTGTACCGAATATGAGAGCAACCTGTAAAAAAGATTGAAATTCGACGTTTCGCACAAATTAACACATAATTTACGAGTATATGCATTGAATTATATTAATGGCCGGTATATACATTGTTTAGGGCAAGTATTTAGTAGAAATACATTGTCGGGTAATTAGAATAACTTCAAACATGTCGCAAGTAGTTATTCTACTTAACGGGCAATGGTGTAGGGCGCATCAAAGCAGCCCGTCTGGAGAAGTACGTCCACCTCACAGAAAAACCGCAGCCAAATAACAACTCCCTAGACGGTTGTTGTGCTCTTGCGTGTGAGTGAGGTCACCAGTAAGCTCCTAAGGAGTTGCTGTGTAGCAGCAGAGGAGGCATCGCGCAAGTGTTATATGTTACAAGCGGTAATAGGCTACGGTAACTGCTTTACATCAGGTGGACCGTATGCTTGTATGCCCCCCAATGTTGTATAAAAATAAAATGTACTTTCAAACACTTGCACTGAACAGTGTTTATACCGGTCATAATGTGTCAACGTCGAGATTATATACTTAAAACTTACCTTTGTTGCTAAATATTTATTGTCAGACGCGTCATTCAAAAATGTTTCTATATCCTGGGCTGTGAGCACTTTCGACTTTTTACTCATATACCCATCTGATAGCCGCTTCAGAAGCGATGTTAATTTAGAGTATTCTTTTATATCCGCGTTGTGCTTGGTATTAACTGTGCTTTTTAACATTATAGACCACAATGAAGATGGTCTCATTATTTTGGACATCTCACTGAAATACGTTAAATACACTTTCGGACAGTGATTATACACGTCTTTCGTTTCTATACTTAATAAAATTTTCATAAGCTTTTAAATATTTATCCCGCAACTTTTGCGGCAAAAGGTTATTAACAATTTCAATTGCAGCTGTTTTTATATTTTCTGGAGCTGAATTTGTATCGCCATCGCTGTCTATTTTCATTTATTTAAACTTTTCTTGCTAAATATGAAGTATCAAAGTTTTACAATGGTACAAAATGCGCGCCATTTGTTTTTTTTTTCAACAAGTCGGTTTTATTCTGCCGATTTTTATTTTCAGCCAGTATCTTTTTGATCTAATGCATACATTTTATATTAAACTTAATGGGAGACATTAAACCTCTGTGGTAAATTTATATCTAAATAAAAAATAAAAAACAGTGCAACCATGGGATTTCATATAACATTTCTGCACTGTTTTGGTTCTAAGCAAAAAATACGTCCTTTGTGGTCGGTTTTGTAGTGGATCAATGATAACATTACTACGTAGTTGAAAGAAAAAATAATTTCCGATAAAAATACTTGAAAAAAAAATATTTCTTAATAACCCAAAATAATGTTAACAAGTTTGTGAAGGCAAGAAGTTCTCGCTTCTGACGTCCACTCCTCCGACTGGTAGTTTTCGTAGCCTATCAAATCTTGAAATTTATTAAGTATCACGCGCTCTATGCCACCTCTATTGCTAACACACCGACGCCTTAGGAGCTTACTGATGACCTCACTCACTCGCATATACACAATTTTTCAGCACGTTGTTATTTAGCTGCGGTTTTCTGTGATGTGGGAGTATTTCCCCGGACGTTCTGCTTTGATGCGCCCTACCTCTCAGACACCCAGACCGCGACAAACAGATGTTCATGCACACATTATGTTTGTTGTGTGTGGGAATCGAAACCACGAGCGTTGATGTCGAAGGAACGTTGCTAATCACTGCGGCCACCGAGCACGTCAAAAATGTTTCCCCCTAATCATGTCATCATGAAACATTATCAACATTTCCTGAAGATTCTGTACGACCAAACTTTTCCAATTCGCCTTCAATGCTGGTTACGAACGAAGTTTGAAGCCGTCATCAGTATTATTTAATGGGGTCGAAAACATTCAATTTATGAACAAAGTTAGATAATATCTAATAATTTGGGTTTGTCTGTGGCATTTGTTGAAGGTGCGAGCGGTTTGGGCAAAACTTTTAATTGCCCAGTTTGAGATTGTTTAATTTGTTCAAATCATGCCTTATTTGTCACTTTTTTTGAAGCAGTTAAATATATTGATCTGAAAGAGAGTGTCGGTGTTAAGATAAGAAAAGCATGCTCCGTTGCGGGACGAAAGAATGACGAAACAATTATACAATGCAAAAGTGGAGGGATGTAGGAGCCGAGGAAGACCGAGACTAACCTATCATGACCAAATTGGTCGTGTTTTATCAGAAGATGATGTCAGGAGCCCCAAGAACCGACGAGCGTGCATGAAAAGAGCTATGAATGTCACAGAAGCGAGTGAAGTATGTAAGGACCGCGTCTTATGGCGCTCGGTTCTCTCTGCCTACCCCGCGTCTTATGGCGCTCCGTCCTCTCTGCCTACCCCGCAGGGGAATTGGCGTGAAGATATACATACATACGTACAGTAAAAATAGTCATTTTTACAGTTAAAGCCAATCTCACGCGGTCGTTGTGCTGAGAGAAAGTACTCCTATATGACAGAATCAACAATAGCCATTCCCCAAACACCCAAACAAACGCAAACATATTCATGCATACAAATTTAAGAGAGGTAGGGCGCATCAAAGCAGCCTGTCTGGGAAAGTAGCCCCACGTCGCAGAAAACCGCAGCTAAATAACAATTCCCTGGAGGGCTTGTTCTGTTCTGAGTGTGTGAGTGAGGTCACCAGTAAGCTCCTAAGGAGTTGCTGTGTTAGATGCAGAGTGGCATCGTGCGGGTGATATTTGATATATTACAAGCTTTCATAGGCTATGGTAACCGCTTTACATCAGGTGGGCCGTATGCTTGTGTACCTCCCGACGTGGTATAAATAAAGGCAATTTCGCGGTAGCGATTTAACTTAATTAATTTTGTTTTTAAATTGGCTCGTGATGTTAATAACCGCCATTTTTTTTCACAGAATAAAAATATGGGCGGCCATTTTGTATGGCCGTCCTTGCGAATCTGATTTTTATGCCTCGGTTGTTTGAATTTTACGAGTATTATATAGCTTTGCGGCTTCAGGCTTGTAATATAATATTTTTTATATATTTTGTGTCGAAGCTTAAATTGCGGCCATGTGTTATTTTTTTTTATCGGGACCCATACAATCATACGGCCCAACTGATATAAAGCGGTTACCGTAGCTTATTAACGCTTGTAATACCTTGAGTATCACCCGAGCGATGCCACCTCTGCTGCTAACACAGCAACTCCTTACTGGTGACCTAGCTCACACGCGGGGACACAAAAACCCTCCAGAGAGTTATTATTTGGCTGCGGTTTTTTGTAGATGGAGGTACTTCCTCAGACTAGCTGCTTTTGATGCACCCTACCTCTCAAACAGACATGTTCATGCACACAAATGTTTGTCCTGTGTGGTAATCGAACCCGGGAGCGTCGGTGTCCAAGTCGCGTTATTAACCGCGGCGCCACCGATTTCGTCAAAACGTAAAAAATGTGTTAGTAGAACGGCAATCATAGCCTGCCTATGGATAGGTGAGTTTATTTATGCTTCATTCCAGTTACAAAGTTCGTAATGACTACATGAACGTCAGTAAATAAAGTCATTGGCTATGCTAGTAAATTAGAATTTGAATGTATTGAGAATTTTAAATACTGACTCAAGTTTAATAGGGGATCGGATAACATTTCGAAAAGTGATTCAAATAATTTCTAATATTTATACCTTTACGCAAAATCCCTGTAAAGCGTGAAGGTATACACGAAGGTATACATACATAATTAATTAAAATATAAGTCCTCTTTTGTTTAGCCGTGTGGCTACACGTCGTGTATCTTATGCGTACACAATAGAAATGACATGCCATGATTTGAGATGGTACTATTGGGTATAAATATCCCTTACACCCCAATACATAGTACAATATTTACGTTTAGTTTTTACCAGAGGGAGACTTTGTACAAAAGTCGTCTGCGTGGGTACCTCTGTCTCACCTATTTCTACCGCCAAGCCGCTATATATGGCATATATCTGGCAATATGGCAGAGAAATTACTGGATACTGTGACGAAACAGCTTTAGGTCACAAGATTAGCAGCGCGCGAGTAACATCCCCGTGGTCTGAGCGTCAATAAGTTGCGTTGACCGGTTACTATCTAATGTGGGCCGCATGTTTGTTTGCCAATCTAGTTGTATAAAAATAACGTGCAAGTCCACTTAATAAATCGTGTTAAAAATGGAACAGGCGTGTTCAGCTCATATATGACGAGCTCGGTGGCTCAGTCGTGAAAGACGCGACTTTGACACCAACGCTCGTGGGTTCGATTCCCGCACAAGGCAAACATTTGTGTGCATGAACATGTCTGTTTGTCTTGATCTGGGTATTTTCTATGTATAATAAGTATGTATTTACAAAAAAAAAATGTATTTACGTATGTTTATCAGTTGTCTAGTACCCATAACACAAGCTTCGCTTACTTTGGGGCTAGATGGCGCTGTGTAATTTGTCCGACAATATTTATTTATTTATTTTATTTATATCAGTTGCCGTGCTATATCTGGGCATTCGAAGGCATTCCCTAATGAAATTTTATTACGACTTCCAAGCTTGACCTAGCGTGGTTGATCTCGTGGCTTGAGTATTCAATATATAACGGTGAGATAGAGGTAACACGAAGGTTTTTTTATACCACTACGAACAAGCGTACGGCCTGCCTGATGGTAAGCAGTCACCGTAGCCTATGGACGTTTGCAACACCAGGGGTGTTACTCATGTGTTATCGACCTTTTAAAAACGTCTTCACGCCTCTTTTGAAGAACCCTATACTGTAGTCTCTAGGAAAACCCTCATCTGGGTGTTCATTCCAGAAATTGAGGGTTCTCGGAAGAAAACTTCCGAGAACCGCCCGTCTAGGGAAATAACTCTAGCAGTAAACTCCTAAGGAGTTGCTGTGTTAGTAGCAGAGGTGGCATCGCGTGAGCGATATTTAATATATGGCGAATGTTCACGGGCTTCGGTAACGGTTTTACATCAGGTGAAGTGCATTCTCGTATGCCTCCACGCAGTGGCGTGCACAGAGATTTTTGACAGGGTAGGCAGATTTTTTTTAAAGCTATTAACTTACCAAAAAATACAGAATGTTGATTTTGGTCACCCAGTCTTGTGGAAATAATGATGTATGTGATCACTTGTTTTTATTCACCGAACACTACACACACCACATGAACAACTTTCGCAGTGAATATCATCCATATTTATCAACTTTAAAATCTTATTTCGTCTGCTACCAGTCAATCGATTCAAAACAAAAACAATGGCGGCCGTCTTAAAATCAAAATAAAATTAACATCAATTTTATACGAAAAAAAGAAATGGCAATATCTTTCACTATAATTATATGCAGCAAACTACTTTTTAAAATAGTTACGTAGCAATGCTCGCGACACGTTATAGTTCAGCTGAAAAGACATTGTCTATACTATGCGATAGTGTGCGTTATTTGTGTTATTGTGGGCAATGTAATTACAGGAATGCACACTACAGTATTTGTATTAACAACACGGCACACATACGTAAATTTAGACAAAAATAGTTAGTGTCTTCCGCCGTTAAAAGCTGCCAATGCGGCGCTGGTGTAGCGTAGCGCCTAGCTGCGATTTGAATATGACTAGCGATGATTTTAATAACTTACCGATACCGATAGATGGAGCTGTTTTTAATTTTTTGTTTTTGATAAGAAATATTAGTTAAAAACTATGTTTAAGAATGAAACATCGGATGGTATTTATCAAATTGATAGGGTAGGCAATGTCTTTTTGTCTATATGGAGTGCACGCCACTGCCTCCACGTATAAAAGAAAATGCACCGTTGTTTCAAGCATGTAGAAGAAACTGGATGAAGGGATAATGAAACAGATTACAATGCGAAAATGTAGGAGCCGACCTCACCGTTCATGACCAAATTGGTTGTGTTATAGCAGTAGGTGATTGTAGGAGCCGGGGAAACTGGCGAGCGTGCATGTAAAGAACTATGAATGTTAAAGATGCGAGAGAGGTGTATGGCCCTCGGTTGTCTTTGTCTACACCACAAGGTACATGACCCGCATATATAAAAGGGTGAATAGAATATTTGGAGTATAGAACGGGCGGTTTAGAGTCCTATGTCACCTGCACATGGAGCATCCTGTCATCCAGCAAGCTATTGGCAATAGAGGGTATGACACAGCGATGTAATAAACAGGAAATCTGCAGAAGATCAATGTGATTTTGGACGGATGATATTGCTCAAATATCAGGGTTGCTGTGGACATGGTTGAACTAGTCGAAGGGGGAACAGAATTTAATATAATGAAAACTAGTCGTAACCAATGGTAGAAATTTGATCATAGCGATTTGTTTAGTTAAGGAAAACGTATAAGAATTTACAACTTTTTTCTATCGATTCTAATTTTAAAGCTTATCAGTGAGCTAGTAAAGAACCAGCTCAGTAGATAAGCAATCGGCTTATTAACCGATCGGTTCCCAGTTCGAATCCTGATAACGTGTACTCAACTAAATTCATATTTTCGGATTTATGTACATATTTCTAACTAGCTGTGCCCGCGACTACGCCGCGCGGAATAGTTATTTTTTTATTTATTTATATTAATAAAAATAAATAAAATTTCTAAAATAAAAGTAGCCTAACTTACTCCTTATTACATCAGCTATCTACCTGTGAAAGTGCCGTCAAAATCGGTCCAGCCGTTTCAGAGATTAGCCGAACAAACAGACATACAGACAAAAATTGTAAAAAAAAAAAATTTTGGTATATGTACCCGTGTATACATCCATATGCATTTAATAAAAGGAGCGGTTATTTTAATATTACAAACAGACACTCCAATTTTATTTATCTGTATAGAAGATGTATAGATTATCACTTGCTCGGCGGTGAAGGAAAACGTCGTGAGGAAACTGGCACGTACCAGAAATAATATTTCGAAGTTGGGACCTAATCCAAGAAAGTTCAAGTTTTTCCTCTGGTTTGTGGAGAACTGACGGCAGTCGCTCCATTTAAAAGTCAGTATCTTCGCCAAATCCTTGGGCGTAGGTAGCGGACCCCGCCAATCATCACATCACATCATGACATCAACCCTTACTCATCCCACTGCAGGGATACGGACCTCCTTTCAACCGAAGGGGTTTAGAGCATACTCCACCACGCTGCTCAAATGCGGATTGGCGGAGGCCAGTGTTTTCAAGCCGCCCGAGGACCACTGACTTAGCTTAACGACTGTCTCTCTATCTATCTGTAGCGGGCTGGCGACTCGGTACGAAGGGTGCATGCTCGGCACTTTCGGCACAGCGAGCCGGTTGCCACGCGCACGCGGCTCCAGTCGTCCCTTGTCGCCCGCTCGAGCTAGGTTCCCCAACTCATGTTAATATAAATATTGAATAACATTGTGTAATTGTAAATGACATTTCGTGAAGTCAGGAATAAACAGTGAACTTTCTAACAACTTTCCTTTACCTACCCTTCTGCCCAGACCACAGTTACAGTAGACATTATATATACTATACATAGACCTAACATATCTATCTACAACAGCCGGGACCGACGGCTTAACGTGCCCTCCGAAGCACGAAGAAACTCGAGATAGATAAACCCATCCGTAGACAAGCTGCCATAATGATCGCCAATCATAATGGATTAGAAAACGAGGTAACGCTATAAAGAACAGAGTTAGAAGCTTGTCAATAGGTACTAAACAAAAAACGAAACTCGATTACCAGAGGTGAAAGTTGTAGTGATGAAAAGGTAAAAATATCTAGATGGGTTCAATTTTCGTATTAGTACGGATGTTTGTTGCCCCGTCGTCAAATATTTGTCCGGAAGGGTCTTTCATACGAGTGATTATTATTGACATACTGGCAATGGTTCCGTTGCTGTAGGTATCTAGTAGAAACGGTGGCTACTTACTTTACCTTTAGGTGAATCGTATGGTTTGCTCTTGCATCGCAATGCATGTGATGCATGTCATGAGTACATGGCGTAATGCTGTCCCACACAAGCTAATAAATCAGTTGACGGCGCACGAAGCCACATTCGCCAAAACGTAGAGTTTTAGCACTTAACCTGTGAGACCCCTTTATATACTTTTTCCCATACATTTCTTGGCGGAAAAGCGGTCCGCGGGTAATGAGAGATTAAGCATCTCAGCGATTCAAGCCTACTGACCAATGGGAGGGTATTTTAACCAATAAGCCGATATTGAATTAAACAATTTTTAACGGAAGTATCGCGTATTTTATTTATTTTGTTGAACCTGACGTTTCGAACGCTTTGCAGCGTCCGTGGTCGCAGGAAGACTAAGGTGGTATTTGTCTTACATTAGTTATTCAATTATTACATCTACCGACATGGATGGATTAATTATATATGTTCCGATTCACACAAAAATCGCTCACAGTGTCCGAACATTTTTTAGATCTTTGGGTTTGGGATTTGATTATTTTTAGGACTGGATCCCAAGCAGGTGGTACTTGCCAACCATCTTCTCTATTGAAATTGGGGTGTTTTCTTATTTCAATAGCCTCGCACAACATTCTCGGCATGTAGCGATTCTCCTTGGCGAGGATTTGTGGTTTATCAAACCGGATGTAATGGTTTGGCTGGTCCAGTGTATGTTCACAAACTGCAGAGTTTTTATCGCGCCTATTCTTCATGTCAGCAATGTGTTCTTTCACACGAGTACCTACGCTTCTCTTTGTTTGCCCTATGTATGATAAACCACATTCGCAGTCTAATTTGTATACTCCTGCATCTTGTAAGGGGATATTAGACTTGATAGGTCTTAGAAATTGACTGATCTTCTTATGGGGCTTGAAGTAAGTTTTAATTGAAGCTCGCCGTAAGATGTTGCCAATTTTGCCTGTGACTCCCTTTAAGTATGGTAAGATGGCAGGTTGACGTTCAACTGTAGGTGGCTTCGGGCGGCTTCTGTGACGCATACGAGGGAGTTTGTGACTGTTGCTCCGCAGTACTTGTTTGACATGTTGGAGTTCCTCCTCTAGATGCTCAGCGTCGCAGATGCCTTGTGCTCTCTGAAACAAAGATTTGCCTACGGTAGCTAACTGACATGGATGGTGGTGTGAGTTACCATTGAGATATTTGTCTGTATGGGTGGGTTTCCTATACACTGTGTGAGTAAGTGAGTTGTCAAGTCTCCTGGTAATTAAAACGTTAAAAATTGTTTAATTCAATGTGTAACAATCGCGAAAACCTAACACAATAAGCCGATAAGTGACGCGATTTTGATCCACGAATTAACCAATAAGAGCTGCGCGTTCTACTTCACCCCCCAACTCGTAGCCGTAAATTGAGTTACTACGTTTTATTTCCTTTTTATACTACGTCGGGAGGCATTCAAGCATATCTCACCTGATGTAAAGCAGTTACCGTAGCCTATAAACGCTTACAATACATTACAAGTATTAGTAATATCTTCATTTTGCTAAAAATGTAGTACAAATACATTAAAAGTTATATAAATAATATAGTTTTTACACATTTTACCAGTTTTCCAAAAGAATATATGTTATTAAACATGCGACAGGATTAAAATCTCTTGAAAAAATTAATAAATTCGTCAATAGAATAACATTGATGGATTTCTGCCATGGATTGCACAGAGGTGTGAACGCGCGCATTGTCCTGATGAAACAAGACTTTTCTTCTCAATAAACCTGGACGTTTTTCTTTGATTTCTTCTCTCAAACGACGCAACAGATTGCAATAGTAATCGGAGTTTATTGTTTCACCCTTTTTTAAATAATCCACGAGAATTATACCCTTTGCATCCCAAAAAACGGATGCCATGACTTTGCCCGCCGATAAAACCACCTTTGCCTTCTTTGGGGTGGGCGATCCTGCTCTTTTCCATTGTTTCGACTGTTCTTTTGTCTCGGGTGTATTGTGGTGAACCCAGGTTTCATCCATGGTTATAAATATTTCAACAAATTCTATTGGGTCAGCTTCATATAACTCTAAACAGTCGCGAGAAGTTGTGAGTCGGTTGCGTTTTTGTTCCACTGAAAGCAGTCGCGGTACCCACCGCGCAGACACCTTAGAGAATCCAAGTTCAGTAGTAATTATATGATGTGTTCGCTCAGATGAGATGCCTACAGTCTTAGCTATCTCCTCGACAGTCAATCTTCGATCAGATAAAATTAAATCACAGATTTTTTCTTTGTTTTGATCAGTGGAAGCAGTCGAAGGCCGGCCACTACGGGGCTCATCTTGAATGGTCTCACGACCACGTTTAAACTCTGCCACCCAGTTTTTAACAGTCGCATACGAAGGAGCGGACTCACCCAAAGTAGCAGACATGTCTTCATGTATAGCTTTTGGAGTTAAACCTTTCAAATTCAGGTATTTTATCACTGCACGATGTTCAATTTTATCCATTTTCAAAAATAGCTCTTACTTGACTTACGGTATCACGTGTAAACGAACAATGAGTTACTGTGAATAAACTAAACTGTGCATACTTGTTGCTAAATAATGTAACTACAAAATGAGGGTAGTTATAAAAAAAACCAATGACTTTAACCATGTTAGGCTAAGAACTTTTCAAATGACCCTCGTATCATATTGACAATTGAAAAAAGAACTTGCAACTCGATCCAACCTGCTTTGTGTGCTTCCGCCACCAAAAACCACACAAAGCAGGTTGGATCGAGTTGCATGTAAATTTGACTTTCGCAAAATAACGCCTGAATCTATTAACTGAAAAAAGAACTATGTTGGTAAATTTCTTCATGTGGCCCTGGGTTTAATCTACCCATCCTGTAAGGGATTTGGCGTGAAGACATGACAAAAATAGATCATTCCACATGTATTCGTACCTAACGTTGCATGTCTCTGAAGTAAAGTACATTTTCCGGCCTGGAGTCGTTTGGTCTGACCTCATTGGAACGTTGTGAATCGAGCCAGCCACTCTTGGCACTTCGCTGATAATATTACACAATGAATATCAAACATGTTTCATATAAATTTAAATATTTCTTATATACATGATTTATATTGAAACTAGCTTATGCCCGCGGCTTCGCACGCGTAGATTTTGGAATTTCAGCAGTTTTAGTTATTTTTATTTTACTTCTTATTTTTTAGCACAGTCGGCAATAGTTAGTAAAAGTATCAAATATCCCTATTTGTGTAGTAATGAAGATATATGACGATCTGTTCGGTTTTCATTAACTATTTGATACTGGCTGTATACACTCAAAACACCTATTTATACTCAACATTGCCTATTTTAAAAACATAAAAGTTTGAAGTCACTAACTTGAAAAAATATCTGCCTGGGTTGAATGTCAAAAAATCCTTTCTTGTCTCTCATATGCATTACAAAAGGAACCTCTTGATGAGTCAATGAATTAGATAGGAACTCCATTTCTATTACCATATATTAGCGTCTCGTTCAAACACAATGTCAACCCCCTTTTCACCTCGCCTCACCTCGCTAAGGATGGAATTTTTGAAAACGTAGATACCACTTTTTTGGATTCTAATAGAGAGTATCTGTACAAACTGTCAACACCCTTTTCAGCTCCTTAGTGCCGAAACACATAACCGCGTTGCGACGCCGCAACGCTAAAATCGGCGGTTTGCGTTGCGGCGTTGCGGCGTCGCGAAAAAGAGCGTTTTATTGTCGTATGGTAGGGTATCCAGTTCCTAGTGATTTTTTATTGTGGATAGACGTGTCTCTGCCATGGACCATCGTGAGAAACTTATTGCTTATTTGTTATTAAGACATTACTCTGTTTTAAATATACGAAAAAGAAGATACTGGATATATCCATTTAATAAGGCTATGAATCCCGATGGCAAGTACTTTTCTCGAAAATACAAAGCAAAAAAAATTTTTCGCCTACTTTAGAATGAGTATATCATCATTTGAAGAGCTACTTAGCGGGTTATCAAATCCATCCATGCCTCTTGTTTTATAAATTTGTCTTTATAAGTTTCGCCACTGGAATCCCACAAACAAGGGCGTTCCTGAACCAAAGATATAAATAAATCGATGTCAACGTCAGACATTTTAATTTAAAAACTGGTTCCTGGTTGACTGGCACGTGTTGTTTGCTAGAGTGATAGAAACAAACTGAATCATTGTCAACAAGTATGACGTCTTAACGCTGGAACTAGCGACGCGACGCGGCGCCGCGCCGCTGTCATGTGTTTTGGCCCTTAGGGCCGCGTTGAGGTGGAATTTTGAAAAACGCTGTAATTACTTTTTTGACGTCTCGATTGAGAGTATGATTGACTTGACGAGCTCGGTGGCGCAGTGGATAAACGCGCTGTTACGCTACTGCTGACACCAACGCTCGTGGGTTCGATTCCCACACAGTACAAACATTTGTGTGCATGAACATGTTTGTTTGTCTTGGTCTGGGTATTTTCTATGTATAATAAGTATGTATTTACAAAAAAAATGTATTTACGTATGTATTACGTATATACGTATATACCAGTTGTCTAGTAACCATAACGCAAGCTTCGCTTACTTTGGGGCTAGATGGCGCTGTGTAATTTGTCAGACAATATTTATTTATTTATTTAAGTCTATTTACAAAGTACAAAGCAGCTCACTTTAAAAAAAAATCTTAACAATTCAACTTTTAGTTCAAGAAATAATTTTGACCCCCATTACACCCTTTAAGGGGTGAAATTATTGAATACGCCGAAATTGCTTTTTTTTGGATTCTAATACAGAGTATCTGTACAAAGTTTCAAGTCACTAACTTGAAAAAATATTTCTGCTCCATACAAACTGTCAATCCCCTTTTCACCCCCTTAGGGTTTGAATTTCATAAAATCCTTTCTTATCTCTCGTGAGAATTACAAAAGTAACGTCCCTACAAAATTTCAGCTTTCTAGGTTCAAGGGTTTGGCCTCGGCGTTGATGAGTCAGTGAATTAGTCAGGAACTCCATTTTTAGGGTTCCGTACCCAAAGGTAAAACCCTATTTCCGAGACTCCGCTGTCCGTCCGTCCGTCCGTCTGTCACCAGGCTGTATCTCATGAACCGTGATAGTTAGACAGTTGAAATTTTCACAGATGATGTATTTCTGTTGCCGCTATAACAACAAATACTAAAAAATAGAATAAAATAAATATTTAAGGGGGCTCCCATACAACAAACTTGATTTTTTTTTGCTCATTTTTGCTGGATATTGATGACGGCAACCGGTAGACGCTTGAAATATTCGCAGAATATTTAGTTACATATTCACTTTAAGAATAAATAATTAAATTAAAATAAAACAAATATTTAAGGGGGGCTCCCATACAACAAACGTGATTTTTTTGTCGTTTTTATAGATAATGGTACGGAACCATTCGTGCGCGAGTCCGACTCGCACTTGGCCGATTTTTTATATATATAGATAACATAATAATCCTTGTCCGCCTGCGTGAACTTCGGCTTCTGGAGTTTTACACAGTAACGCTAAATATTTTGGGGATTAAATCTAGCCTGTGTGTTCATCCAGGGCAACAAACATCATTATCATAACCCTTCACATTTATAACATTATATGGTAAGATATTACGCGTTGGTATCTTCTCCGCGGTACTGTCTACGTAGAATTTTTTTTTTTAGGTTTTTCTCATAGGAACCCTAAACATTTTTGTGATAACAAGTATTATGTATATTACGCACTATTTATTCTCTGTGGCTCTACCTGCGTGGAATTTGCATTTTCAGGATTTTGTCACAGGAACCCTAAGCATTTCTTATATATATACACATATATATATATATATATAATTCTCTCTCAAATATTTGCATTCATAACGTTGCTAAAATATTTCCCAGCTAGTTAGAAAGTATTGGTATTCAACTTCGCGAAGAAATGGTTTTCTGTAACCCCGAGTTTAAGTCCGCCCTTCGCCGGAGGGTGTGAAAAGCCAATGGAATAAAGCATTTTGTCCTATTTATCAGTCTAAACTGGTTCTTGAAACTTTATAATGCCACCCCTTTTTATTCCTTCGTGGAAAGTGGAGTGTTTTCCTAGAAGTTTTATACAAGGATACAACTAACGCGAAAAGATTTTTGGCGAGCCCGGTGGTGGAGTGTGCATAAACATGTCTGTTTGTCTTGGTCTGGGTGTTTTTAAGAGAGGTAGGGCGCTTCAAAGCAGCCGGTCTGGGATATATCCGTGTTAGTGAGGTCACCAGTAAGCTCCTATGGAGTTGCTGTGTTAGCAGCAGAGGTGGCATCGGGCGAGTGATACTTAATGTATTGCAAGCGTTTATAGGCTACGATAACCGGTTTGCATCAGGTGGACTATATGCATGCATGCCTCCCGACGTTGTATATATAAAAATGTCCACCTCACATAAAGCCACATCCATATAACAATTCCTCGGAGAGTTGTTCCGTGAGTACGATTACTAGTAAGCTTCAATGCTAACATAGCGTTATGTGCAGGCGTGGCAAACGAGCGAGCAATACTCCCTGCGCTTCAAGCGTTCATAGGCTCACTTGATCACTTTTACATCGGGTGGGACTGATGCATGTATGGCTCCCGGCATATAACTCTTCTTCAATCTTCTGGTTACTTTACTCACTTCCAGTAACAGAACAGAAGAATTCTCCTATTTGATCGTTTTTTTCATACTATCGTCCCACCACCTTTCCATACCTCCACCGACATCTCGGTCATATGAGCCTGAATTGTTGGAGTTGCGCACGGCACTTGCCGCTCGTCGGCTCTTTGCCCACGGCACGGGCGATGCTTGGCACCCAGCAAATGATTTGATTCTTTTCCACAATGTCTCTGTAAAGCCATTCTCTCCCAGACAATACCCACGTGGGCGGAAAAGCGAAAGCGATCCGGGATGACTTTTTTTTGTATCATTCGTGTTTGTATCCAACATATATTTGTCGTACCATCAAAAAGTGGAACGCTTTGCCTGCACATGTGTTTCCTCCTTACAACAACATGGGATCCTTCAAACGAAGCATGAAGAAGCACCTTGCGGGCCAGCATGGTAGCGTCAACTGACAGACAAATGACACGCTTTTCCTGCCTTTTTTATACAACGCCGGTAGGCATACAAGCATACGGCGCACCTGACCTAAAGCGGGTACCGTAGCCTATTAACGCTTGTAATATATTAAGTATCACTCGCGCGATGCCTCCTCTGCTGCTTACACATCAACTCTTTGGGAGCTTACTGGTGATCTCACTCACACGCAGGAACACAACAACCCTCTAGGGAGTTGTTATTTGTCTGCGGTTTTCTGTGAGGTGGATGTACTTCCCCAGACGGGCTGCTTTGATGCGCCCTATCTCGCCTTACTCACAATCTTCTGTGGAGATGAGGCAAAGCTACTTCCTTAGTTGGGTTGCTTCTTATATCTGTGGCCTGCTTACTGGTAGCCACACTCACTGGTACACTTTCCTACGAATTAGAAGGTCAGCTTATTAAATATACGAAGAGATGTCGTGTTCCTGTGACTGGGTGAGATTACCAGCAAGCTTTTGAGGAGTTGCTGTGATAGCAGCAGGTGAGGCAACCGGTCGGAGTGAACCTTTCTGTGAGCGTTCATGGGCTATGGTAACCATTTTAAATCAGGTTAGCCGTATGATTGATTGCTCGCAACGTTTAAGTAATGAGGAGTGGTGATAGCCAAATGGATAGAGAATCGGCCTATTGATCAACTGGGCCTCGGTTCGAATCCTGGCATTTGACGAGCTCGGTGGTGCAGTGGTGAAACGCGCTGTTACGCTACTTTGACACCAACGCTCGTGGGTTCGATTCCCACACACTACAAACATTTGTGTGCATGAACATGTCTGTTTGTATTGGTCTGGGTATTTTCTATGTATAATAAGTATGTATTTACAAAATAAATGTATTTACGTATGTTTATCAGTTGTCAAGTAACCATAACGCAATCTTCGCTTACTTTGGGGCTAGATGGCGCTGTGTAATTTGTCCGACAATATTTATTTATTTATTATTTAGGTTCCACTAAATGTGTATTTTCTGATTTATGTACATATTTGTAATTATCACTTGCTCGATGGTGATGGAAAACATCGTGAGGAAACCTGCACATCCAAGTAATTATATTTCGAAAGACGTGGACCTTACCTAACAAAGCTCTGGTTTTCCCTCTGGGTTGTAGAGATCTGATGGCAGTCGACGCATGTAAAAATCAGTACCTTTAAATAAATTATCTTCTAACGAAGAATAATATGTATATTTATATATATATATGTATATGGTTATATATTTTATGTATGTATTTGTTTGTATATTTGTGTGTTTTATAGTTCTATTCAATTGTTTTTTATTATTATTAGTATTTTCCTTTTTTTTTCTTGTGTGTTTCTTACATTTATTGAATATTGTTTTATTTCATTTTTTAACTGTAAGTATCAGTTTTATTTTAGTAGTTGGCACATATAATTGTTATAGCTCTTGTACAATTTGTTTTCACATTAATTGCGGTTGGCTGGAAGAAATCTCTTGAAGAGATAAGCTCGCCTTTGTACACTGTATTTGACACTCATTATATTGTTATATTTGTGTCCAATAAAGAATATATATACCTTCACCAAATCTTTAGGCATAGGTAGCGGACCCCGCCAATCCTAATGGGTCAGGAAATGGGATAACGCTAAGAAGAAGAAGAATCCTGCACAAATAAAACCAGTTGAGATTGCGCAAGCTTGCCAGAGGAACACCTGGGTCGTCAATTATATAACAATTCCTTTTTTTTTTTAATTTGTTGGCCATTTTGAGCATGTTCCTTAAGAGATAGGAACGGTGTTTCTGAACTTTCTTATTCTATCTCATCATCATCATCATCCGAGCGTTAATCACGGTCGGGTTCTACGCATCAGCTTCTGAGTCCAGGGTCCGCTAACTCATATAGTTACATGTTAACTGAAAACAATACACTCTCCCTGAACAGCTGTGTAACAAATGCATCGGGATATTTTACCCAAAATTGCGGCATGGTAATTTCATTGTGTAGACATCCAATGCCTTTTACATTATATTACGTCGAGTTTTGCCGTGACATAAGGAGCAGTGTAACGTTTTCACGGCAAATTTCCGTCTAGCAATAGGTATTCGCAATAGGTACAAGAATAAACAGGCTTACCGATATACCTAGGTGAAAAATTGGACCAATCGCAAATTGCTTTTATTATTAGACAGGAGATTTTTAGCGTTCCTTGAAAAAATAAAGGAACTAACAGAGTTTCCTTGATTTCTTTGGAACATGATTCATTTTTTGACGTGTTCGGTGGGCACATGGCACAGTGGTTAGTAACGATACTTTGACACCAACGCTCATGGGTTCGATTCCCACTCATGACAAATATTTGTGTGCGTGAACATGTCTGTTTGACTCGGTCTGGGTGTTTTTAAGAGAGATAGGGCGCAATAGCAACAAACCTTCATCTTACAGAAAAACGCAGTCAAATAACAAGTCCTGTGCGTGAATGAGGTCACCAGTAAGCTCCTAAGAAATTGTTGTGTTAGCAGCAGAGGTGGCATCGCGCGAATTATACTTAATGTACTGCAGCATTCATAGACTACGGTAACCACTTAATATCAGGTAAACCTTATGTATATAAAAATAGCACTTACCACCGGTTTATGCGATTTTTCATTCCCTTATGCTCCTTTCGGGATCTCTAAAATTCTATTAACCGAAATGTTATTTTTATCAATAGGTATATATGACCCACCTGATATAAAGTGATTAACGTAGCCAAAGTAACAGAAAAGGTTCATCACCTCCATTTGATCGCATACAACGTAGTACTTCCATCGAATCGTCGGCGATCCAGTGATCTCCGCTCGGCTGGACTAGCTTTGTACACGAAGAGACGTTGCTTCTCTTTGCGTACTGTACAAATCGTATCATGGGGAGTGTTCGGAGGAGCTGTTCAACTTAATACCAGCCGCTGAGCTCCACTATCGTACCACTCGCCACAAACTTAAATTTCACCCTCACCGTCTTGATGAGAGGCAATCCACTACAGTACGCTTTTTGAGGCATTTTCTACCAAGTACGGTGAAAATGTGGAATAAATCACCCTCAACGGTGTTCCCGAACAAATACGATATGGGTGCCTTCAAGAAACCAGCCTATGTTTCCCTAAAAAGGCTGGCAACGGATCAGCGACACTTTAGTGTTGCTGACATCTATGGGCGGTGGTGACCACTTACCATCAGGTGACCCACGTGCTCGTTTGCCCCCCTCTAATATA
Source organism: Pyralis farinalis (assembly GCA_947507595.1). Classification (NCBI taxonomy): domain Eukaryota; kingdom Metazoa; phylum Arthropoda; class Insecta; order Lepidoptera; family Pyralidae; genus Pyralis; species Pyralis farinalis. The sequence continues at coordinate 6,263,704 of OX382258.1, read as the reverse complement.
AAAAAAAGAAGTATTGCTCGCTTAGTTCAAGCTCGCGCCTTTCTGTCCCTTTTGCTAAAATGGCATCATAGTAGCTCTATTAACATAAACATCTCCCTGGTGGTCTGTTGTTTTTTTCCTGCGAGTGAGTGAGGTTAGCTGTAAGCTCTTGGGGAGAGCTGTGTTAGCAACGAAAGTAGCGTCTCCTTGAATTGCAAATCGACCCTCTCGCTTGTTCGTTTGCCTTCCGACGCTGTATTTAAAAAATATATCTTCACGATTACGCGCGAATCGACCCATCAGTTGACGATAAAAAATTGAGTAAAAAATTTGGTTTTCATTGCGTTTTGCCTTAAGGGATTCGTATATTTTTTGTAAGGCGGACCGATGTATTACGCAGTCTATGTGATAAGACTGACAAGCGAAAACTGCTAGAAAAAGCTGATCGTGACGTAACGTGATAAAGCTTGAGGCTGTTTTATATGAGATTTTTTTTATACAACTTCGGGAGGCGTACAAGCATACGGCCCGCCTGATGTAAAGCGATTACCGTAGCGTATGAACGCCTGCAATACATTAGGTATCACTCGTGCGATGCCACCTCTGCAGCTTACACAGCAACCCTTGGGAGCTTACTGATGACCTCACTCACACACAGGAACACAACAACCCTCTAGGGAGTTGTTATTTGTCTGCGGTTTTCTGTGAGGTTGAGGTACTTACCCAGACGGGCTGCTTTGATGCGCGTAGGGCGCATCTCTTAAAACATTCAGGCCAAGACAAACAGACATGTTCATGCACACAAAAGTTTGCCTTCTGTTGGAATCGAACCCACGAGCGTTGGCATCAAAGTCGCGTCATTCACGACTGGGCCACCGAGCTTCTGTGGCTGTTGTTATATCTTGAATAATATCTTTTCTATTTTACTCGTTATCTGGGCGAGGTCATCAAAAGGGCAGCGTAATATGGCGGAACAAGATAACAAGAACTTAATTTAGCCTCAATATATCTATTGAAATTAAATCAATATATCTACTAGGCGATATCTACTAACGATAGTAGGTGGGTGATGTCTCGCGAGTTTTTTTTATACCACTAAGGTGGCAATCAAGCACACTGCCTGCCTGATGGTAAACAGTCACCGTGGCCTATGGACATTTGCAACACCAGGGGTGTCACTCATGCGTTGCCGACCCTCTAAAAACCTCTTCACGCATTTCTTGAAGAACTCCATGCTGTAGTTCCTTGGAAAAACCTCGGCGGGGAGCTCATTTCACAGCTTGAGAATTCTCGGAAGAAAACTTCTCTGGAACCGCACAGTTCGCGACCATTGCGGTTCCAGCGTGTGAGGATGAACTCCCCGCCGTCGGCGAGCGGTGCGGTTGTAAAAAGTAGCTGTCGGCATAATTTCGAACAACTCTTCAGAACACAACCCGTTGTACAATCGGTAGTACTCCGGTCGTCTCTGTCTCGACTGCTGCGGTCGTGCCCGCGATTGCCCCCCCATCTGGAACAGGACGTGCATGCACTGTTGTTGCCATTGTTGCTCTGGTCGTGTTTGCGACATATTTCTCTACGCGAGGCTTCCTCAGATAGATGTTAGTCGTTAGAATAACTTGCTGCAAGTTATTTTAAAGATTAGCATCTACAGCGCCTGAAGATGGCGGTTCTAATTCGTATGAACTAATTGATGGCGCAAGCGCACAAAGCAGGAAACATCAAATTCATGAGTGAGGTCACCAGTAAGCTCCCAAGGAGTTGCTGTGTAAGCAGCAGAGGAGGCATCGCGCGAGTGATACTTAATATATCGTAAGCGTTAATAGGCTACGGTATCCGCTTTACATTTGGTGGGCCGTATGCTTGTATGGCTACCGACGTAGTATATAAAAAATCGGCCAAGTGCGAGTCGGACTCGCGCATAAAAGGTTCCGTACCATTACTTATAAAAACGGCAAAAATAAACACGTTTGTTGTATGGGAGCCCCCTTAAATATTTATTTTATTCTATTTTTTAGTATTTGTTGTTATAGCGGCAACAGAAATACATCATCTGTGAAAATTTCAACTGTCTAGCTATCACGGTTCATGAGATACAGCCTGGTGACAGACAGACGGACGGGCAGCGGAGTCTCAGTAATAGGGTTCCGTTTTACCCTTTGGGTACGGAACCCTAAGAAACTGTAAATTTGACTTTCGCAAACTAGGTAATAGTTTGCGAAAGTCTATCAAAGTCTATCAAATACAAAAAAAAAAATCTAATCCCCCTGGTAGTTACGTGATTAGCGCGTTCAAACAAACTCTATCGCTTTATATATGAGTACAGATAAGCCTTTACAGGGCTTCTGTTGTTTTAAGTAGTTATAATTAGTTGTTTGTATGGCAGGTCTCGCGACAAGCCATGCAATTCTGTAAGAGCAAACGTCCTTACATCCTCGGAAACATCGGCTGTTACAGCCTTGAACACAAAATTGCAATTCTTTGGTGTCGCTTTTCATGGTTGTGCGACACTAGCGCCGCAAGGCTGCGTTTGGAATTGGAATTCTACAAGGCAAACAGCCTCGCGTACGCTTACAGCCTTATAGAATACCAAATAATTTAGCCGTGATCGCAGTAGACGATGTCAAAGCTGTGACATCTGTGATCACAGCGACGCACACAGCCATTACGAGTCGCTTAGAGAATTGCATGGCTGAACAATGCTTTTGGTGTGGGGGGTTGTTGTTATTCTTACTTTTTTTACAACCTATAAACGCTCGCAATACATTAAGTAGTAGTTTGGAGATTACTGGTGGCCTCTCTCACACGCACGAACACAACGACCCTCCAGCGAGCTGTTATTTGGCCGCGGTTTTCTGGGAAAGTTTCTGTTTTGATGTGCCCTACCTCTCGTGCTATTAATCGTGCTCGGAAAGCAATATGTACGAGAATTGTTCACGTCTGACCCCGTGACCTCGCTGGCCGGCTGTTACTTGGCATAGTTCGGTGTTCATGTCTGTTGGCATCCAAGGAAAATCAATGGAAATTCACTTTAGTTAAAAACTGGTTCGAAGCCAACCCTTATTAAACTCATTGCGATGATACGAGTCGCCCTACAACCGAAGGCATACTCCGCCATGCTGCTCAATTGTGTTAGCTTAACGGCTGTCATCTATCACAGCTGGGACTGATCTTAATGTGCTCTCTGTGCTTCTCATAGCTTTAAGAGAGGTAAGTCTGGGGAAGTACCTCCATCTCGCAGAAAACCGTAGCCCAAAAAACAAGTCCCTGAAGGGTTGTTGTGCTCCTGGGTGTGAGTGAGGTTTCCAGTAAGCTCTTAATGAGTTGCTGTATTAGCAGCAGAGGTGGCATCGCGCGAGTAATACTTAATGAATTGTAGGCGTTTGGCTACGTTAACCGCTTTGCATCAGGTGGGCCGCATCGTATGCCTCCCGACGTTGTATATAAAATAAACACATCCATAAACAGGCTGAAGTCTACGTTGCTTAATCTGTGTGATCCTCAAAACTTGTTTATTAAAAGTATAAATAGGTAATATACTTTTACACTTTTTATACTTTGACGTAGACTATTAAAGCTTGCGATATATTAATTGTCACTCGGGCGATCCCTCCTCTGCTACTTACACAGCAACTCCTTGGGAGCTTACTGGTGACCTCACTCACACGCAGGAACACAACAACCCTCTAGGAAGTTGTTATTTGGCAGCGGTTTTCAGTGAGGTGGAGATACTTCACAAGACGGACTGCTTTGACGTGCACTTCTTTTTTATATCTATATATTAGTTCAGCATAGTGGCCCCTCTTTGCCTGATGGTAAGCGAAAGAGGAGCCCAAATCGCAACTCCAACTGACAACATAACTACCTCTCTTAAAACATCCAGACCGAGACAAACAGACATGTTCATGCACACAAATGTTTGCTTTGCGTGGGAATCGAACCCACGAGCGTTGGTGTCAAAGTCGCGTCATTCACGACTGAGCCACCGAGCTCGTCAAATATAGAGAACATATTGCATAATCTCCTTTCGTCGTCCGCTCCTAAGCTTACAATATTACGACCAAGAATGACCAAACTCAACAGCATGACTCTCTCCTGAAGCTCAGAATCTTTTAATGCCCACTACTCAAGATATACATGCAATTTGATCTAACCTGCTTTGTGTTCTTCCGCCACCAATTAGTTCATGCGGCCTAGCGCCGGCCGCCACCCACCGACTACTGTCAGTAAGTGCAACATGAACTAATTGATGGCGGAAGAACACAAAGCAGGTTAGATCAAATTGAATGTAAATTTGACTTTCGCAAAATAACGCCTGAATCTGTTAACTACTCAAGATATTTTTGAACCTGAATTTATAGACAGAAGCAGTATAAGTGATATTATCGACATAGAATAATTAAATTGTTTATACTTTAACTGAAACAATACAAATCAATTTTGTAAATTAAACCCTCAATTTATCAAATACTCAATTTTCAGGAACACCGTTCCTGTATGAAATCTATATGTTTGTCTGACGCTTTTTTTCGAATATTCGAATTTTGACTTCAGATTCGGATTCAGCATAAAAAAGTAGAATAGGAATGTCTGAAAAACCAACCTCCTATCTCTTAAGGAACATGGTCAAAATGGCCGACAAATTAAAAAAAAAAATTTTTTAATTTTTATTTCAGATTCGAAAAGTAAATTAAAAAGTAGAATAGGAATGTCTTTAAAATCAATATCATATTTCTTAAGGAACATGATCAAAATGGCCGACAAAGTTTAAAAAATAATAATTAAATTGTTATATAATTGACGAGCCAGGTGTTCCTCTGGCAATGCAAGCTTGCGCATTCTCAACTGGTTATATTTGTATTCAATCTTTACTTGTCTTAATTTTGTTATAATTATGACGTCACCTTCAGTAATAGTCTTGTTGATAAGTAATTAAGTTAACAGAAAATTCACAATAGACATATTCTTCCGTATTTTTATAACTATGAGTATTAGGAGTTTAGTACTTAAAATAATCTATAAGAAATATTAGAAAAAGTACATAAGCTCAGCTTCATTTGTCTGGAGAACGAGGCAGTCCGGGTCAATGCTATGTATGTGGTGCTATACATAAACACCCGTAGATTAAACTTATAAATTATCAAGCTGAGATCTGTCAAAAGTTGGTACTTATAGAGCCTTGGTACATATAGTCCCATACATTTTTTTTATATGTAATTCAATTTTTCTCGTAAATTATAATATTTACAAAAAAATTGCTCTAACAACAACTGATCGTCTTAATTACGATTATCGATTGATTAACAAAAAAAAAAAAATGATATATACAATAAAAAAACCAGTGTCCGCAAATCCGAAATCCGTCCCAGAGTGCGGCCATCGTTGGCGAGGTACTTCGGTACAGGTGGAGGAAAAACATGAGTACCTACTTATTTACGCGGATCTAGAAAATTCATACCTATATAGTTGGGCGTACCAGAGCGGGATGGGTGGGGAGGGATCTGTGTGTTGTTTCTGAGCAATTCATCACTTCGCGGAAAAATGCGAACATGTAAATGCTTTTAAAATGTGAACGATTTTAATATGCCCTTTATTTTGTTTCAGGTATGAGAGCGCTTCAAATATGGCGGTGTTAGATCATTTATGTATAGACTATCCATCCATCTCTGTTTATATTTTCACGCTAGGTCTCAAAGAAAATACACATTAAAGAAGTAATTACCAGAGGGCGACTGAACAAAAGCCGTCTGCGTACCTCTGTCTCACCTATTTCTATCGCCAAGCAGCTATATTTATATAGCTGTGTTCCGGTTTGAAGGGTGAGATATGGCAGAGAAATTACTGGGTACTGTGACGAAACAGCCTTAGGTCACAATATTGGCAGCGCGCGAGTAACATCCCCGTGGTGTTGCGAGCGTCAATGGGCTGCGGTGACCGCTTACCATATAATGCGGGCCGCATGCTTGTTTACCAATCTAGTTGTATAAAAAAAAGGGAAGGTAGTCGCGACGGAGTTTTTTCATACACGAAGGTAGGAAATACAAAAATCAACGCTTTATAAAACTTTTTTTAGTTTATTTATCCTTACATGTGCGAAACTAGTGGCGGCCGGTACCCACCCACTACCGTTAGTAGACGCATGCTGCCGTTGCCCTGGCTGCTCCGGTCGTCTCCGCGACACGTGTTTCGCCTCTCCACGAGGCATCCTCAGGCGCTGTAAATGTTAGTCTTTAGAACAACATATTAAATTGCCTGTAAATTTGACTTGCAAAGTAACTCCTGAATCTATTAACTAAAAAATTAAGTATCACATTACTGACCTTTTGTATTGATACTGTTGTATCAGCAATTCAATTAATAGCCTCGTCATAAATGGTACATTCAAGAGGCGGCGGGCGCCAGCGACAATAAAAATCGGTGAAGTCAGATTCGGGCGTCGCTTTATTAGCGTACCGCCATGGTTTATGACCGACCTCATGAAGAAGGGAAGTTCTGAATTCGACTAGTATGCTTTTTGTGTGTATGTTACACGATATCTTCACCAATAGGGAATATACATGTGATTCAAATAAGTGGGAATTATTTTTAGGGTTCCGTATCTTAATAGGTAAAACGGAACCCTTATAGGATCACTTTGTTGTCCGTCTGTCTGTATATCTAGATCCTTTTTTTCAGGAACGGGTGGAGTTCACAAGCTGAAATTAATAGTAAATACTCAGGTTTGTAATCCATTCGAAAAGTGAAAAAATCAAACTTCTAATTAAACGCAATCGAAAGATACGGCTGTTTATGCCTCGTTTACGCACATATATTGACACTAGCAAGGGAATCAAAATAATATGAGTACTTCCCGTTGACCTAGAATCGTGAAATTTGGTAAGAAGCAATGTCATGTAGCACAAGTAAAGGAAAAAATCCGAAAACCTAAAATTTGTAGTTCACAACAAAAAAAAAATACTTTTTGCGACAATAATTTGCGAAAATATTTTTTTTACGGGACCCTCAGACCGCGAGTCGGTCTTGCACTTGACGGTTTTTTTAATTAACTATATAATTACTTAAGAATTATGCGTTCATCAATATTTTTAATTATGATTTCTGTTTGAGCAAGAAATATATTTTTTAAATGTGCCAATAAATTGTGGGATATTCAAATATTTGAAAAGGTCAGATCGGATGTGACATAAAATTTCAACACAAAGAACATTAATGCAAACTTGTCTGTCGGTTTCTTAAAATTTTCCGTGGAGGGAGAGGGTTGTTCATTTTATATTATATTAGTCGAAAATAGAAAAGACGTGAAATTGCAACAGAACACAATATTTTTTCAACATAATCTCTCCACTAGTTTGTTTGATGTCATGGACAATGACGTCACATCAAGCGCGCCAAAATGGCGGGCGTTTAAAATCCCCGTGTGGGCTGACTATTTTTTGCTAAAAAATAATACTTTAAATGACTTTTTTGTGTTGAATATTTTTTTATTGTTATATAAAATATAAAAAAAAATACATGCCTATTCTCTGTTGTGAACCGATTTTGTAAATTAGTTTTTATTGGCAAGGACGAGGGCTCATTGTAAGTTAGGCTTAAGATTTTAAAAACTAAAACCCACAGGAGCGTTATTCTTTTTTATCACCCAACTGAAGGGAGGGCATTGTTTTTTTTTATACTACGTGGGGGATTACAAGCATACGGCCCACCTGATGTAAAGCGGGTACCGTAACCTATTAACGTTTGTGATATATTAAGTATCACTCGCGCGATGCCTCCAAGGAGTTGCTGTGTAAGCAGTAAATATAGGGCCCGTCTGTGTAGGAAGTACTTCCCCACACAGAAAACCATATCAGAATAAAAATTTCCTAGAGAATTGTTGTGTTCTTGCATGGGAGTGAGGTCACCAGTGAGTATTGCAATCTTTTTAAAGGCTACGGTAACCGTTTTACATGAGGTGGGCCGTATGCTTGTATACTACCGAAGTTGTATAAAGTAAATAGATCATACCTATATCATAAAATCAATTTGAATATGGAATTCCATGTAAACTGAAAGGTATCGGTCACCACATTGGCCAGCTTTAAAAATCGAATGTAATATATATAAAAGGACATAATATGTTTGTTGATGTTTGTTGCTCATTCAGAATGTAATAAGGCTACTCGGGTTCAGGGCTTAGGCACGTACTCGGAATATTAAAAGCACTCCAGAGAAAGGACAGGGATGTTTAGAAAGACTGGAAGAGGGCTGGTTTATACATATGTTTTACTTTTATTACTATATAATGTTTCCATACTGACCCATACTTATTTTATGTATGTATATCTTTACGCCAGGTCCCTTGCGATGTAGGCAGAGAGGACCGAGCGCCATAAGACGCGGTCCTTACATACTTCACTCGCTTCTGTAACTTTCATCCTACTTATTTGATTTTACTGTGTCTCAGTTGTTACCATTTCGATTCCCGCTGACTTTCCATCTTTCAAACTTTGTGTCGACCATTCAATCTCATACATGGTAATGTCTTCATGGTACGCTGGCACTGCCGCAGACGCATTCACAGAGCCAACGTCATGGACATAATTATACATTTCTCTAAAATATTCGCTCCACCGTTCTAACAGTCCCTGAGTGTTAGCAAGAATGCCACCAGCTTTACATCTTGTCCATTCTGGATGCTGAAGAACCACTTCGAGACTTTTTTTACCTCTCTCCAGAAGAGTTAGGTATTTGCCGCGAAGTCTTCGTCAGCCTCTCTTCCTCATTCATTAGTAGTCTTTCACGCTTCTCTTTCACTAAAGCTTTGGTGTCATTCTTGCATAGACGGTATACTTCTTTCTTCGGTAGAAAACTTCTCTGAGACCGCCCTGACATGACCATTGCGACTCCAGTGTATGAGGATGAACTCCCAGTCGTCGGCGAGAGGTGCGGTTGTAAAATGAGGCTGTTGGCATCATGTCGAACAACTCCTCGGAACACAACCCATCCTAGAACTATCGCTAGAAAATCTGCGTTCAAATAAAAAAGTCGCATCCAAATCTGTTCACCTGTTTGAGAGCTACGCCAACACAGACACACACACATAGCGGTCAAAATTATACAAACCCTTCTTTTTGCGTCGGGGGTTAAAAACAACAGACATGTTCATACACACAAATGTTTGTTCTGTGTGAGAATCGAACCCACGAGCGTTGGTGTCAAATTAGCTGCGCCACCGAGCTCGTCAAATGATTCGATCGTACTGGCCAATGCGAGAACATTTTAACCAATAAGCCGATAAGCGGTGCTAATCCGTAGTCTAGCCAATAAGAACTGCGCTTTCTACTTTACCCCTTCGATCCGTAGCGATACTACCGTAACTGGTTACACCAGTCAGGTCAGCGGTATAAAAACTGGTTACACCAGTCAGGTCAGCGGTATAAAAAAAAGGCTACGAATATCTACAAAAATTTCGAAAATAAAAAAAATCAAGGATTTTTTATACTTCGGAAGACATACAAACATACGGCCCACCTGATGTAAAGCGGTTGTTATTTTGCTGCGTTTTCTATGGGGTGGAGGTATTTCCCCAAACGACGGGCTGTTTTGCTGCGTCCTACATCTCTGAAAACATCCATACCTAGACAAAGACATGCTCATGCACACAAATATTTGTGGGAATCGAACCCACGAGTGTTGGTGTCAAAGACGTCATTCACGATTGCGCCACCGAGCTCGAAGGTGTCTGAGCAATCTGATCATTTATCTATAAACTGTAAAACCAGTCCGTTAAAATGTCTTTCAAACGCAAATAATATTGTGAACGGAAAATACTCGAACGAACAAATCAGAGGAGATCTCAGCTTCATTTCAATTGAATAAAACAAATTTTCAGAAGACTTTCGCAATCATCCCTTTGTTGATTCACAAATGGCCGTCTCTTTTTGTGTTATTTCAATTGAGGATTCCTTTCTTATATTTAACTGTATTTTCTTGTGTATGAAAAGACGCCCGAAGGATTACTTAGGCTTACTAAGGATCAAACACGCACGTGTCCTCTGAAATGGTCGTAAGTCTGTCGTCAATAATGGTCGTAAGTCTTCCTTACAATTCATGTATCCGCGGGAAGATGTCTTTGGCATCAAACATCTATTTACAAGTGTCGTTCTTGAAAAATGCGATTTTACACCACAAAATATAAAAATCGGCCAAGTGCGAGTGGGACTCGCGCACGAAGGGTTCCGTACCATTATCTATAAAAAATGCAAAAAAAATCACGTTTGTTGTATGGGAGCCCCCTTAAATATTTATTTTATTATATTTTTTAGTATTTGTTGTTATAGGGGCAATAGAAATACATCATCTGTGAAAATTTCAACTGTCTAACTATCACGGTTCATGAGATACAGCCTGGTGACAGACGGACGGACGGACGGACGGACGGACGGACGGACGGACAGCGGAGCCTCAGTAATAGGGTTCCGTTTTACCCTTTGGGTACGGAATCCTAAAAATGGCGAGCGTGGCTCGGTCGCGCAGGTATTGTAAACTACAGACCGCTTCACGTCAGGCGGACCGTTCCTTCAGGTTCTAGTTAAATTGGTTTTGCCTCGACAACATACTGTGCCGATACCGATTCGTGACGCATACCTCTGCTCTAATTATCCGAAATTGTTTATGCCCTTTGTACATTCATGTTGATTTAGTGTCTGACCTCAGAATACAGAATAAACCAGAAGGAGCCTACACAGCCGATAATACACGCGGTCCGCTGTGTCCAGAAACATTTCGCAATCCCCCGCACTCCTCATACTTCCCACCCGTACAGTATTGCTAGCTTAGTGAGAGTTCGCCTCTTTTAGAGTAAATTAAAAGTGCTATATTAATATAAAAGATGTTATATTAATATACTGTTATGCATAAAAAAATGCTTTAGTAAAATAAAACACAAGTCATTTACAAAAAATATGTCTTTACTTAGGCACATTTTGTTGTAGTAATAATATTGCCGTTTTGATTCTGAGGTAATCATTACATTTTTACGTTTCGACAAATGAAGAAGTCTTGCTCTTTGCTTTTATAATTTCATCAGTGGGGAACTGAAATTCCATATATAATAATTAGAATAGTTTTACAAATAAACAAATATTTATATATAGATATAGATAGTTAAACAAATATTTTTGTAAAAAAACTACTATTTACCCAATTTCACATATACAGACTATATACCAAAAACATTAGTTTAGTATTTCAATCATTATTATTAAGTCAATAATTATTATTTATTTCAGGTAATATTTATATTAAAACATCTCAAATAATGTAAGCCTATGTTTACATTATCATATCGTAAATACCTTAAAATTAAATAAATGTATTTTTACATATTTTATATTAATCAAACTATTTTTTAATTACTCAACATGCATTTATTATTTATTTCATCAATGTCAACTTTATAAAAAAGTAGGGAAATGAAACCAGTAAAACTGGCAACATGAACAAAATGGACTCGCCCAAATTGTTTACCACTATCAACGAGTAAAAGAAATTTATTATTTAAATAAAATGAGATGTAAATGCGCTAGTTACACATGAAATGTGATCCCATCTTGTTTTTTTATGCTTCTAACTGCATTCTTGCAGGTGAGAACCGCACAAGACGGCATTATTTAATAAAAACTATCGAGAATTTTTTACGCGTAATAGACACGGTGGCCAAATATATACTAGTCGTCCAAATGTCAAACTACTCTCATTGAGAGTAGTTTGTATGGCTTCAGTTTTGGGCGCGTATGTGGTTTCTGGTTTATTCTGTATTCTGAGTGTCTGACATACGCGACACTGTGAATATACTATTGCGTAAGGTTCATAACTTGACGATATAAAAAAAAAATTAAGGTAGGGCGCATCAAAGCAGCCCGTCCGGGGAAGTACCTCCACCTCACAGAAAACCGCAGACAAATAACAACTCCCTAGAGGGTTGTTGTGTTCCTGCGTGTGAGTGAGATCACCCGTAAGCTGCCAAGGAGTTGCTGTGTAAGCAGCAGAGGAGGCATCGCGCGAGTGATACTTAGTATATCGCAAGCGTTAATAGGCTACGGTACCCGCTTTACATCAGGTGGGCCGTATGCATGTATGCCTCCCGATGTAGTATAAAAATATATACGAGTATATATAACGTAGTACCTAACTCAATTTACTGCTACGAGTTGGGGGGTGAAGTAGAACGCTCAGCTCTTATTGGTTAATTCGCGGATCAACATCGCGGCACTTGTCGACTTATTGGTTAGAATATTCAGCCATTGGTCAGTAGACTCGAATCGCAGAGATTTTAGGCGATGAAATAGGCACGACGATGTGGTAAGCGCGAGGAAACTCCATTTCCAGTCAAGTGGTACAAACAAACGAATATTTTCAGAAACACCGTTCCTATATGAAATCTATATGTTTGTCTGTGCGTTTTACTGTGTGTTTGTCTGTCGCTTTTTTTCGTATATTTGAATTTTGACTTTAGATCAGATTCAGCATAAAAAAGTAGAATAGGAATGTTCAGGAACATCGTTCCTATCTCTCAAGAAAATTGGTCAAAATGGCCGACAAATAAAAAAAAAAAAAATTAAATTTTGAATTGTTATAATTGGCGAGCCAGGTGTTCCTCTGGCAATGCAAGCTTGCGCATTCTCAACTGGTTTGGTTATGTACTTGATATTTTAATTCTTCGCAATCACCTATTTTTGTACATTGACATGTTCTTGTTCACAATTTTGACTTTTTCCTGTGCGTAACAAACCGCAATATATAATTTGCGTTTTAAGTCAAATGTAGCTCAGCCTGTCGCTTCCTTCCACTAAGCTTTATAGCAAAGCTGACCTGCACAAACGAATAAATAAATAACCTGAGCTAAGCTCGGCTTTCAAAGGATTTGTGGCACTCATTAAGTCATTACAAATGAATGTTGCGGACGCACAGTCAGAGACATGGGTAAGGCTGCTGTCTCTTTGACAGCGGTAAGGGACGATCGAATAAATGTATTTTTAGAATCCCGTGCAGATGTGTTACACATAGAGCTTTATTTTTGTTTTAAGATCTTTATAAGAAAATAATTATCGACATGATTGTAAAAACCATTCCCGAATGAGGTTAATAATTGAAATTAATCTTAATAACGCTTAATCTTGGTTATTATACTTAAAAATAGTCCGTTTATTTTTTTGTATGTAAGGTTTCCCGTATCTTACGGTAAATGTAATTGTGAATTTTATTTTCTATTGAAATGCTATATGGTGTCAGATTGCCCAAACTCTTAACGAACGAACGAACAAATCAGAGGAGATCTCAGCTTCATTTCAATTGAATGAAACAAATTTCCAGAAGGTTTTCGCAATCTTCCTTTTGTTGATTAACAAATGGTTTGTTAAAATAGTTTGGGCAATGCTGTATGCGTCACAACACAACGCGGCTAGTACCTAATGAAATCTTAATAATTCGTCTTAATTGCCAGGCCTTGACTGTTATAAACATTGGATAAAATAGTAACTATCTATAACTTCAGATGAAGTCCCTTGCGGCCTAGGTGGATAGAAGAGACGAGGTTTGTGTTTGCGTCTAGTACGGAAATCTGTGTTTCCGAAAGTTTCCCCTATAGGCGCGGCTATTGCATAAGTTGTCGACGTATCTATCGTTTTCAAACTCGTTTTCAGGCCTCTGCAGCAAACACTCACTGTTATCCTTTTACCGACCTTCAGGAGGAAAATCGCACTGTATAATCGGTATTTCTTGTCAATAGGGCGGTAACCTCACCTCCTTTAATGTAGCTTAACTCAGCAAATAGCAGGGTTAATTTGAATGTAGCGTGTTTGACTTTCATGAAATTGATATAGTTTGGGTTCTTTCTATTAGTCCGTTTATTGATAGAGGTACTGTGGTGGTAACTGGCTCAACGTTTTGTCGGAAATTTATTTCTTTATTGATGTATCATATAGTAAACTAGGAAGACTGAACTTTTTATAGATCAAGATATAATTTACATGCAATTTGATCTAACCTGCTTTGTGTGCTTCCGCCACCAATTAGCTCATGCGGCCTAGCGCCGGCCGGCACCCACCCACTACCGTTAGTAGATGCAACATGCCGACACTGCCATGGCTGCTCCGGTAGGCTCTGCCTCGGCAGCTGCGGTCGTCCGCCATCTGGAACAGAAACCGCATGCCCCCACCACCGTCGCCGCCACGACTGGCCTGGTCGTCGTTGCGACACGTGTTTCGCCTCTCCGCGAGGCATCATCAGGCGTTGTAGTCGTTAATCGTAAGAATAACATGCTAGGCCGCATGAACTAATTGGTGGCGGAAGCACACAAAGCTTTAGATCAAATTGCAAGTAAATTTGACTTTCGCAAAATAACGTCTGAATCTATTAACGAGATATAATTCATTCTGATAAATTAGAAGTTAATTAGGTTATTAGCGAGTGGGGAGTGTGCGCAGGGAGTCATATGGCGCTCGGTACTTTCTGCCTAGTGCGAGGAATTTGGCGTGAAGTTATAGATAGATAGATATACAATAATAAACTTTGCCACAGTATAAATCAGCGACAATGCTTTTATTTGTCATTTTCTTCTTCTTAGCGTAATCCCGTTTCCTGATCTATTAGGATTGGCGTGGACCGCTATCTAACCTTAAGCATTTGGCGGAGATACAGCCCAGAGGGAAAACCAGAGCTTACTTAGGTTAGGTCCCACGTCTTTCGAAATATAATTTCTTGGACGTGACGTCATGATATTTTCCTTCACCGCCACGCCACTGATGGTACCAATTTAGTGGTACATCGATATGTTTTATTTCTGTATTATTAAGAGGGTGCACAAAGCTAAGTGGTGCCCTCATTATGTTTTTATTAATAACGCTGAATTTAAGACAAATTCCAAAAAACGCTCAATACAAACACTGTAGAACCAAAGTTATGTTTTTTTGAGACATATTCTGTTTTTATTATTTATATAGAATTAATCATAATTTTGATTATTGCTATAAGTGGCCACAATAAGCAATAATTAAAATTTTGGTTACTTGTACATAGATAATTAATACAAGATATGTTTCAAAAAAATATAAATATGGTCCTTCAGTGTCTGTATTGATCGTTTTTTGGAATTTGTCTTAAATTCAGCGTTATTAATAAAAACATAATGAGGGCGCCACTTAGCTTTGTGTGCCCTCTTAAGCCGCAAAATGCGAAAATGGCAGATAGGCTAGTCGAACACTGGACTGGCGATATGTATACGTACGTATAATATCGATTATATTATGTATTCTCTTAAACCTTTTCAAGAATCACCCCCGCTCAGAATTCCAGTTATTCTAGCGGCCTAAATGTCGCTTCACGCCAAATCCCTTGTGGGGTCCACACGTTTCTTTAACATCATTGCTCTTCTTGCACGGTCGTCGGCTTCTAAGGCACCTGACATCACCTGACAAAACACGATCAATTTGGTCATGGTAGCTAAGTCATGGCCTTCCTCGGCTCCTACATCCTTCTACTCTCGCGTTGTATATCTGTTTCGTCATTCTTTCTTCCTGCATTCTTACTACATGCCCGAACCAACGGAGCGTGCCACTTTTTATTTTAACGCCGACACTCGTCCAGACCAACTCTGTTTCTAACATCATCATTGCGAATACGGTTACCTTAGTGTAAAAAAACGAGTGTGCTTTAGACCACACGACTGAAGTAAAACTTCATTAGCTCCATAGTGTGATACAGACAATAGGCCTGCACTGTGTCTTACATATACGAAACTTAACTCGCTATCAGAGAAAGAGGAAAAGAAAATGTGTGCTCGCACCTATCTCTCTTGCACCTACAGTAATATACGAAACGTAACTCTCCGTCTTTCTACCTCCACTAACTTATATCTCCCTCACAACTTCCGTTCGCCTCGCACGATCACACTTTTCGTAACTCTCTCGTCACGCATTCACCAGCTTACTCCCCAAGTCGAGCGTTCGTAAGGAAGTTTTATTTCAAAACAAATTAAACTGCGATCAGCTGTTTAGAACGCCGGAATGCCCTTTTCAATGGGCCGTTTATAGCCCTAAAACGTTTATAGCCCTAAAACGACTACAGAAGACTTTATAGTCCGGGAACCGGGACAAACAAAATTAACATTTCGTGCGAGTAGTTAAAATAAATAAATAATAATAATAATAAATATTGTCGGACAAATTACACAGCGCCATCTATCCCAAAGTAAGCGAAGCTTGTGTTATGGGTACTAGACAACTGATAAACATACGTAAATACATTTTTTTTTTGTAAATACATACTTATTGTACATAGAAAATACCCAGACCAAGACAAACAGACATGTTCATGCACACAAATGTTTGTACTGTGTGGGAATCCGAAACGAACCCACGAGCGTTGGTGTCAAAGTAGCGTAACAGCGCGTTCCACCACTGCGCCACCGAGCTCGTCATTAAAGAGTTAAAAGCTTCCCTGTAAATCGCCCTATCTAATAATAGAAAATCAATGACTAGTGGTGACTTACACTTTGGTAAGCCTTTCAAGGTTTCCGAAGCTTGGGATTTGACAACACGTGGGAGCGGATGTGGGCGGACGAGTTTGCCATTAGTAGTAGTGATAGCCCAGGGGATGAGGAACCGGCCTATTGATCAACTGGACCCCGGTTCGAATCTTCGCATGGTGCATTCTATGGTCTATTCGTGTTTTCAGTGTTTTTTAATATATTTAATTATCACTAACTCACCGGTGAAGGAAAACATCGGGAGGCATAGGAGTAATTAATTAGGAACCTTAGAATAATAATATATTTTTTATTATTCTGTTATATATAATACTAGCTGACCCGGCGAACTTCGTACCGCCTTAGGATCAATAAATGGTGTGTTAACTTATTAGATGGTATAAATTCTTTTAATACTTATTATCCTATTCCGGACGAATACAAATCCAAAAACACAAAAATCATAAAAATCGGTCCAGCCGTTCTTGAGTTATAAATGGTGTAACTAACACGACTTTGTTTTATATATATACTCGTAGATATATATAATATATATGATAAAGCTTAGAAGATCTGTTACGTAATTCCTTTATTTTTGAAGTGAAAACTTCTTTAGCATCGTTGTGATTTGAAACTCGATGAAACTAAAAAGCGATAGTAAAAAGAGGCAACTATATACATATATAGGATTTAATGTGCGAGAGAATGAGATAGAAGGCAATATGCGGTGTTTATTACAGGGTTCGAGCGTTGTACTTGTGTTAGTACGTGTGATAAGGCGTCATAACAACCGTGGTGTATTGTAGACGTGTGTTGTTTATATTTCATTATTTTAATAAGAACATTTTTCAAGTTTGCCGAAAACTAATGCAGAATATTGTCGTGATTTTAAGTTCACATTTTTGAAGTTTTCACTTCTGTCGCGTGTGAAGTGCACACATTTTTTTATCACTCAGCGGTGAAGGGAAACATTGTGAGCACACCCGCAAGTCTAAGAAATTATATTTCGAAAGACCTATCCTAAGAAATGTCTTCTCTTCTAGGTTGGAATCGGTATCTTCGCCAAATCCTTAGCCTTAGGTAACGGTCTCTGCCCATCCTAAGGAATTAAGAAACCGGTTAACACTAAGAAGAAGAAGGCATTGATGGACGAACGTGACGTAAGTCTGTCAATCCCTTTTAATGATCATACTTGTATAGAAATTATTTATACTATCTACATTTCAGTAGCGCACGGCAAAATAGACATTGATGGACGAACGTGACAATTCATAAGTTCGTCAATCCCCAAAGCGGCCATATTTGTATAACATTTTTCTCAAATAATGCTAAGAAATTGAAAGTAAATATGTTGAACATTTTCAAATTTACGCTCAATTTTCCCACGAACTGGTAAAGCAACTGAGCTGACTTGTTTACAGTGAGTTGTATTTACTCTGATTGGATAGCTTAGTAGATAGATGGCGCTATATCGCTGCTTTACAGCGATATGTAGAACTTTCTCTTGAGAGAGCACTGGACCCGCAATCGAAAGGTCGTTGGTTCAACTCCTACCTAGGTGGTGGAGGTGAACTTTAACTTTTGACGAACTCGGTGGCGGAGTACTACTTTAAAACCAATACTCATGGGTTCGATTCCCACACGGGACAAACATTTGGGTCATACACAATTACACATGTTTCTTGTTCTGCGTGTGCGACAGGTAGGATAATACACGGAAAACATTCAAATAATAATTCCCTGGAGGGCTACTGTGTTACTGCAAGAGAGAGTTGCTGTCTTCGCAGCAGGAGTGACAACAACGCTTCCCGTATTGTATTGTCATTGACTACGATTATACCCTTTACATCCAGTCTGCCCTATGCTTGTATGTCTCGCAACGTTGTATAAAACAAGAAAATATTTTCCCATATATACATATCATCACGCTTGTCTCCCTTTTGGGGTAGGCAGAGACTAGGGAACCGATCGAAGTATACCTCTCGCTTCTTCCGCAATCATCGACCTCTTATGCATGTTCTGCGGTTTTGAGTGCTTTTGATTTGGCTTAGTTTAACTAATTGAGATTAGTTGCATTATTTTTGAAGTGATAACTTCTTATGGGAGGGTAAACCGCTTCGTTACGTAACGCGTTACGGCGCCAGTCTGTCTGGCTTCCCTTTCTCTCACGCTTACGGCAGCTTTAATTATATGTAGATTAGTTTAAGTTATCACTTCTGTCGGGCGTCCCGAGACGCACACCTCTTTTTTTTTAATCCTTTAAAAATGAAATATGATTAGTCGAAGCCTCTTTACGAAGGCATTGTTCTGAAATTACATTATTCCGTCTGAAATGTTAACAAAGGCTTTTGTTTAGCGCCATTTGTCGTTATTAGCACTGTGCCTGTGTTCGGAGGAACAATGTGAATGTGGTCTGCGGAACAACGGCCCTTTCTGTGGCGTTTATGAGATTAGCAACCTTTGTAAGTGTAGCTGTCGCAGGGCAATGACGATACCGGGGGTTTTACGAAATCCCTAGGGATTACCACGCGTGAAGAGTTCGAAATAAGCAACCATGATTAAAATTTCGGCAAGTGTAATTAACACTATAAAATGCTAATTCAATACTAGCTGTATATCTATCTATCTATAACTTCACGCTAAATCCCTTGCGGGGTAGGCAGAGAGAGCCGAGCGCCACGTGACTCGATCCTTACATATCTCACTCGCTTCTACTACTAGCTGTATATTAAATTACAAAAATAAAAAAATATTATATTAAAAATAATGAACATTGAAATAAAAAAGATGAGAGAAAATAATCAATTAATGGGTATTATTTGGTCAGATGAAAAATGTCTAGTGTTATGACAAAATGGTAACATATTTTCAATAATACATCGTTTCACTAAATACAACCTAGTAAAATGAGAAAAGTATTGACCGATATAAAATAAAACAAAATCGAGAATAAAATAATTTAAAATTTTTAGACAACATATTATTTTGTTTTGACCACCATGTTCGCTTGATTGGTGGCACTCTGCGAGAACGCCATAGTGATCTTCCGTTGAAATGATTTCAACGGAAGATCACTATGGCGTCAGTCAGAATCAAAGCTTTTAGTAGTCGAGTACTTACGCAATAGAAAAGATTATTCGACATCTGCCGTGATTTGGTGGTATCCCTGGGAATTTTGTGAAATCCTCGGTATCGTCAATTCCCTGCGACATAGCGAAGCATCGAATAAAAATTACCTCAACGAATGTGAACATTGGGCTTTTTCAGTAAATTATTCAATTGCTGCAATGTGCTCATGAAGGAAGTTAGCTATGGAGAAACAATGACATGATTTTGCGTAGTATCATCTTTTTTTTTATATACAACGTCGGGAGTCATTCAAGCATACGGCCCACCTGATGTAAAGCAGTTACCGTAGCCTATTAACGCTTGTAATAAATTAAGTGTCACTCGCGCGATGTCTCCTCTGCTGCTTACACAGCAACTCCTTAGGAGCTTACTGGTGACCTCACTCACACGCAGAAACACAACAACCCTCTAGTGAGTTGTTATTTGGCTGCGGTTTTCTGTGAGGTGGAGATACTTCCCCAGACGGACTGCTTTGATGCGCCCTACCTCTCTTATAACATCCGGACCAAGACAAACAGACATGTTCATGCGCACAAGTGTTTGCCTTGTGTGGGAATCGAACCCACGAGCGTTGGTGTCAAAGTCGCGTCATTCACTACTGAGCCACCGAGCTGTGTTTTCGGATTTATATACATATCTGTAATGATCACTAACTCGGCGGTGAAGGAAAACACCTCGAGGTAACCCGCGAGGAAACCCCGAACGACCCGGAAATTATATTTCGAAAGACCTGTGACCTAACCTAAGAAAGGTCTGGTTTTTCTCTCTGGCTCGCGGAGGTCTGACGGCATGTAAAAATCAGTACCTTCGCTAAATCCATAGGCTTAGGTAGCGGACCCTGCCGATCCTAATGGATTAGGAAGCGGGATAAAGAAGATCTGTTTCGTAATTTTTTCTTTTTTCTTCAATACCAATATTCAACGGTATTTTTTTTGTTACATGTTTAGGTAAGTAGATACTCTTGTTCCGCCCGTGCCGCGTTGTGCGTGACCCAGAATACAGTTGTTATAGTTTACACCGGTTCTGTATTCGTAACTTTGTATCTAGCAATCCTAAAAACCAAGTTCAGTAGTATACTGTTGTCTACGTTGTAGAACCATTGCGTATAAACATCCTGCTTTGTGTGGTTCAAAGTTCTTCATTGCGTTATCTATTTAGGGTTCCGTACCCAAAGGGTAAAACGGAACCCTATTACTGAGGCTCCGCTGTCCGTCCGTCCGTCCGTCCGTCTGTCACCAGGCTGTATCTCATGAACCGTGATAGTTAGACAATTGAAATTTGACTCACAGATGATGTATTTCTGTTGCCGCTATAACAACAAATACTACAAAATAGAATAAAATAAATATTTAAGGGGGCTCCCATACAACAAACGTGTTTTTATTGCCTTTTTTATAGATAATGGTACGGAACCCTTCGTGCGCGAGTCCCACTCGCACTTGGCCGATTTTTTTTTATACAACGTCGGGAGGCATACAAGCACACGGCCCACCTGATGGAAAGTTAGTCGGTTAGCTTAGCTAATGAACGGTTGCAATACATTAAAAGTATCCCTAGCGAAACTACTTATGATTTTAAACTTTCACGGTTGCAACGTCGCCGAAATATGGGGGAAATATAAAAACAAATCGCGGTAAGTCCCGTACCTACATTAATAACGCTACAATGTACTCCTTAGCAGCTTACTGGTGACCTCACTCATCCGTAGGAACACAACTACCCTCCAGGAACTTGTTATTTGACCGCGGTTTTCTGTGAGTTGGAGGTACTTACACAGACGGAACGTTTGATGCACCCTATGTCTCTTAAAAAACACCCAGACCATGACAAACATACATTTTCATATGGGAAACGAATCCACGAGCGTTAGTGTCAAAGTAGCGTTATTAACCTATGTGCCATCAAGCCTACGAAAATATGTATGTATGTATATCTTCACGCCAAGTCCCTTGCGGGGTAGGCAGAGAGAACCGAGCGCCATAAGATGCGGTCCTTGCATACTTCACTCGCTTCTGTGACATTCATAGCTTTTTTCATGCACGCTCGCCGGTTCCTGGGGCTAAAAAAATACGAAAATATGATTCAAAACAATTTGAGCATTTATTTAACTATGCACGTTTGCAATACAAGCACTCGTGTAGCCACACTGAAAACTAACGTAGCGACTCCTTAAATTTGAGTAGAGTAGTAGAGCTAGTTCTAGAGTAGAGCTAGTAGTAGATCAGAGCTTTAAAAAAATATGACCTTCCTGATGGAACTCCGCCTTTAGTCGAATTCCATTTAGCGAACGAAAGCGTTGCAAAGGCTCTTCGCCTTGTGATTTCCAGTAGGGTTGTATACCAAAAATGTAAATAATTTAATAGAATTGAATCAAAGAAATTGTGTGTAGTTATGTACTCGCTCAAAAAGTTATTTTGCGTACAAAACAGAAATAACTCCAAAAATTTGGCGTGCCAGTACTCTACGTTTGTAAAGCAAAACGATAATATAATAAGTTATCAATAAATATATAACACACTATATAATTTGAAGGCGCACACACATGTATATTTATATATAAATGTATTTTATCTGTACCGATACAACACACGTTCTGTAGATTCATAAATAAGTGTTTGAACTGCCTTGAATATAGTCACGAACAAAACTTGAGGGAAATTTACTACCCAACTTCATTGTGTCGATTTTAGATGTCATGCCGGTACGTAAACAAACACTCTTTGTCATTTCTTTCTAACGCGCCAAAAGAAATATAACTTCAAAAGCCTCGCCATATTAAGAAATCGGCCAAGTGCGAGTAGGACTCGCGCACGAAGGGTTCCGTACCGTATCTATAAAAACGGCAAAAAAATCACGTTTGTTGTATGGGAGCCCCCTTAAATATTTATTTTATTCTATTTTTTAGTATTTGTTGTTATAGCGGCAACAGAAATACATCATCTGTGAAAATTTCAACTGTCTAACTATCACCGTTCATGAGATACAGCCTGGTGACAGACGGACGGACGGACGGACGGACGGACGGACGGACGGACGGACGGACGGACAGCGGAGCCTCAGTAATAGGGTTCCGTTTTACCCTTTGGGTACGGAACCCTAAAAAAGCATTAGAATTATTTTTTTTACTGACAACACTGAGATTAGATGTTAGCACTTGGACGATTTATTTATTTATGTGGAAGAGTTGCTCGTTTAAATTAATAGGACAAAATGTGCAAAAAGACAGTGCCACAGTGGGTTTCGAACCGGGGACCTTTGTGATTGTATAAGATAATGTACTTAAATGTATTTAGTCCCACAGTATTGCAAACTGTGGGACTAAATACGTTTGTTTGTTTATAAAACATTATTGTATAATTTAACATTCAAAATACATAACAATAATAATATGTAATAACGTAATAATAATGATGAACAGTGGTGGAACAGCAGGTGAATTGATTTTTAGCGCGATCCGCAGTTTTATGTCTTCCTTTTTGTATAATTGCATAAACTTAAAAAAACTCAGCCTCAACTCAGCATAACAATTCCCTGGAGGGTTGTTGTGTTCATGCAAGTGAGTGTCGTTACTACCTCACGGAAAACTGCAGTCATATAACAATTCCCTGGAGGGATGTTGTGTTCATGCAAGTGAGTGTCGTTACTATCTCACGGAAAACTGCAGTCATATAACAATTCCCTGGAGGGATGTTGTGTTCATGCAAGTGAGTGTCGTTACTATCTCACGGAAAACTGCAGTCATATAACAATTCCCTGGAGGGATGTTGTGTTCATGCAAGTGAGTGTCGTTACTATCTCACGGAAAACTGCAGTCATATAACAATTCCCTGGAAGGTTGTTGTGTTCATGCAAGTGAGTGTCGTTACTACCTCACGGAAAACTGCAGTCATATAACAATTCCCTGGAGGGATGTTGTGTTCATGCAAGTGAGTGTCGTTACTATCTCACGGAAAACTGCAGTCATATAACAATTCCCTGGAAGGTTGTTGTGTTCATGCAAGTGAGTGTCGTTACTACCTCACGGAAAACTGCAGTCATATAACAATTCCCTGGAAGGTTGTTGTGTTCATGCAAGTGAGTGTCGTTACTACCTCACGGAAAACTGCAGTCATATAACAATTCCCTGGAAGGTTGTTGTGTTCATGCAAGTGAGTGTCGTTACTATCTCACGGAAAACTACAGTCATATAACAATTCCCTGGAAGGTTGTTGTGTTCATGCAAGTGAGTGTCGTTACTACCTCACGGAAAACTGCAGTCATATAACAATTCCCTGGAGGGTTGTTGTGTTCATGCAAGTGAGTGTCGTTACTACCTCACGGAAAACTGCAGTCATATAACAATTCCCTGGAGGGATGTTGTGTTCATGCAAGTGAGTGTCGTTACTACCTCACGGAAAACTGCAGTCATATAACAATTCCCTGGAGGGTTGTTGTGTTCATGCAAGTGAGTGTCGTTACTACCTCACGGAAAACTGCAGTCATATAACAATTCCCTGGAGGGATGTTGTGTTCATGCAAGTGAGTGTCGTTACTATCTCACGGAAAACTGCAGTCATATAACAATTCCCTGGAAGGTTGTTGTGTTCATGCAAGTGAGTGTCGTTACTACCTCACGGAAAACTGCAGTCATATAACAATTCCCTGGAAGGTTGTTGTGTTCATGCAAGTGAGTGTCGTTACTATCTCACGGAAAACTGCAGTCATATAACAATTCCCTGGAAGGTTGTTGTGTTCATGCAAGTGAGTGTCGTTACTACCTCACGGAAAACTGCAGTCATATAACAATTCCCTGGAGGGTTGTTGTGTTCATGCAAGTGAGTGTCGTTACTACCTCACGGAAAACTGCAGTCATATAACAATTCCCTGGAGGGTTGTTGTGTTCATGCAAGTGAGTGTCGTTACTACCTCACGGAAAACTGCAGTCATATAACAATTCCCTGGAGGGTTGTTGTGTTCATGCAAGTGAGTGTCGTTACTACCTCACGGAAAACTGCAGTCATATAACAATTCCCTGGAGGGATGTTGTGTTCATCTGAGTGACGTCACGAGTAAGCTCCTAAGGAGTTGCCGTGTTAGCGGCAGAAGTGGCAATACGCGAGGCATACTTAATGTATTGCAAGCGTAAACAGCTACAGTGACCGCTTTGAATTGGGTGGATCGTATGCTTGTTTGTTCATGCAAGATCATTTTTATCTAAAACGTTGATTTAAATCGGTCGCTGTTTCTGAGACACACGAAATACACTAATTAAAAAGCCACATGTTGATTCCTGTCAGTGTTGTAGTTTAAGCGTGGTCTTTTCCGTTTTTTAAGTTAACCAATTCACATGAACGTGACTATATCTAGTGTTGCAAAATAAAAAAAAAGTGTACGCCTCCAGAGCAGAACATTTTTATATTTTCAGTCAAGTTTTCCATACATACAAATACTCGTACATAGTCATCGATTGTCGTCTTCGGAAATAAATGGTAAACGTATGGCGTGTAAAGTAAAACGTAACCTTTTCCGATGACATGACAACTTTTTTGTTTTGATAACTTTGTTCTATTTATAATTTGTCATTTTATATTCTTGACAGCTATTGTGCCAATTTTGAACGTTTCGGGACGTACACACAATGAATAGGAAAGGCGGTGTACCAAAATGTCCATGTCGAAAATCTACCAATAATGTAAAATTAGTCGCCGCAGTCGGTTGCAATATCGACCAAGCTGCAGTTGCTACTCTTCCGGATAAGTGGACCCCAAAGCGGGGTGGTGCGACTCTCGCTAAATATTTGCAAGAACGACAAGAAAACCATGAAAAAATCTTACGTGAACTTTATCAACAAGCCGCTAAAGTTAATGAAAATGTCAACGGTAAAGTTAAAGCCATAGCAGAGTCTTTATTAGATCATATAACACAAAGTGAATGTGCCATAGACTGTGTTCTTGAAAAATCTGAGAGTGGAGAAAAGCCTCTACATCCAGAAACAAGGAATGTTGCGCTGAAACACATTTGTCAGCTGCATAACGAACGAATGGAAAACATAGTGGATTTTAGACGTGACGCTTTAGAGATTGAAACGGAACGAGCTGATGGTTTGAAAAAGGTTCTACGTGATCAATTTCAGCGTCTTGTGGCCGTCGGTCATCTGCCTCTTAGAGATTTGTTACATGACTTTGATGAACGAATTTATGCAATTAATCAACAATTATTGAGTAACTATAGGGCTTATGCCGAATTAGAGGCTCAGTTACGTTTGCAATCAGATAAAAGCGTGATATATGCAAGATCTTCACTTAATCAACTGTGTCTTGGCGTTGCAATAAATCGCAGAAGGCGGAGTGCTCAACGTTGGTCAGAAGACAGAGAGTTGTTAAAGCGTCCACACAGTTCTGGTGGTGAAACGCACCGCCGATCTTCCTCGTTATCAATAGAAAAAGTTATGCATGAAATGAAGGACATTGACATATGTGTATCCGGATTAGTTGAAGCTTATCGCGCGGCTGTTACGAATGTGTTCAGTGGTTTTTCAGGCAAGTTAACAGACATGCATATGTCCATAGGCTGTTTTAATTACATTGTAGATCAGCGACGTATATTTGAATTATGTGAACTGCAGGAAATAATCGACAAAGTTTTGCGTAAGGTAGCCAGCGCCGTTAATAAAAAATGTTTGTTATCAAAAGATTCGTTTGAAGTTGTACATGAAACTGAAGTAATACAAAAAAGTTTACGGTCATTAGGCGAGTGCCTTCGTGATACTTACTGCCTTTTAAATGACGCCAGTCATCTTTGGGATGCTCACATGTTACGCACAGCTCTTGCACAGACGTTGACAATCGCGGCTGTGGAAGACATGCTAACATATAATGACTCTTTACAATTGGCCAATGAGATACCTTTTAATATAGTTCTGGAACAATTACGAGGAATGTATGATCCAGAAAAATTGCAGCAACATTATGAATCGGCGGTTTTGATGCTGGATCGCACAGCAGAGATGTATCATCAACATCATAAAAATGAATTAGGCAGACTGGAACATTTTTTAGATTTAATTCCATTAATGGTGAATACCGTAATGTCAGAGTTTGATTGCTTTTTAGAGAAGTACCCTAGGGAGTCTTTTGTTACAAGAAGTACGGAGAGTGTATACAATGATCCCTCTGTACGATCAAAACTATCGGTTGTTGTAAACGACATTTCTCGAGCTGTATTACAAACAAGACTACAAGAGTCAGCACTAAAAAAATGGAAGAGTGGTTTTCTTGAATCATTGGAACATAATGTATCTGAAGTGTCTAATGATTTGATGCATCAAGCGCAATTATGGGTTTCAGATAAATCGGCAGCTTTGACTGCGCGATATTCAATTAAAATGATCTCTCACAGTATTCGTTCAGAACGGCTTAGAGCTGCTCGAGATATGCGCTTAACTGAGCTACAACATCATGAAGCCCGTCTAGATTCCCACATTCGGGCTATTAATATCCTTATCGAAACTTTACCTAAAGAGGCGGCAAATTTTTTGGATATTGACTCCCATAATGTATATCCTTTTTGTCAATGGGTTAATCGCATTAAAGCAGATATGGATCATTTACTATCTCAGGATCCTTTGGATCGTGAAGTAAAAAGATTGAAGATGTGCAGTTACGAATTACGTCTATCGAAGCACCTACAGCTATTTGAAGAGTCGTTGGATTCAGCGATAGAAGAGTTTAAACGTCAAGTAGAATATCATGTACAAGAGGCTCGTGTGGCAAACGTTAGGTTAATGGCTCGGCTAAAGTTGTCCATGGATGGAGGGCGCTATGCACCCCAAGAGGCGATTAAGATCTGTGGCAATATAGTCAAAGCGGCTGAAGCGCTAGAATTATGTTTCGCGCGAACAATAGACATTTTGAATCACCGCCGTTCACAGTTGCTGTCTCTTGCTAACCAGCGAATAGCACCTATGAATAAAATATTAGATGAAGCGAAATACAAGAAAACAGGATCTCATGACAAACGTAAACCTCCTGCGAAGAAGAAATGAAAACGGAAACTTGTAGTTTCATTATCAACTGAATATTCGTTTGAACAATTTAATGCAATTTGATGTTTCTTCGAAATAATAATGCTTGTTTGGAAAATATTTCCTTTTGTCCCTAATAGGTTTTTATTGAGTCCTGTCTATCGCTTTCTTTCTAACTTCACGCGAAATATCTTGCGGGGTAGGCAGAACAGATCGCAACATGACTCGGTTCTACACACCTCACCTCGCTTCTTTGCCATAGCTCTTCTCATGCACGCTCGCCGGTTTCTAGGGCACCTGACATCACCTTCTGCTATAACACGATCATGCTCTTGGCCTTCTTTGGCCTCCTACATGCTTTTTCTTTCGTGTTGTATATCTGTTAATAAGAAAAAAAATACGTTGTTCTTTCTTATAATATTAATATATTTGTCTGTTTGTATGAATACGAACATCCAGTTGGACACTATTCCGGTTAAATATTTATATGTATTTTAGTCGTGCGAATGTGTGAGACAACACTGCTTATTGATAATTTTCATACCTTTCAACTTAATAACTCAGCTGGACCAATCGATCTCTAGGAGCTTTCTGTATTCATATTCATTATAACATACACATAAAATACTGATCAAATTGAGGACCGCCACCTGAGTCCTGAAATCGGTTCCAAAAGAGTTTCTGGCAAAAGAAAAGTGGATAAAGTACATTTAGAATTTCAGTGTGCAAACGGAATCCTATTACTTGGGCTCCGCTGTCTGTGTCTTTTTCGCGATTATTACACATAGAATTAAACAATTTTTAACGGAAGTATCGCGTGTTTTAGTTATTTTGTTGAACATGACGTTTCGAATGCTTTGCAGCATCCGTGGTCGCAGGAAGACTAAGGTGGCATTTGTCTTACATTGGTTATTCAATTATTACATCTACCGACATGGATGGATTAATTATTTATATATGTTCCGATTCACACAAAAATCGCTCACGGTGTCCGAACGTTTTTGAGTAAATCTCTGGGTTTGTGACTTGATTATTATTAGAACTGGATCCCAAGCAGGTGGTACTTGCCAACCATCTTCTCTATTGAAATTGGGCAAAGCATTCGAAACGTCAGGTTCAACAATATAAATAAAACACGCGATACGTCCGTTAAAAATTGTTTAATTCAATATTTTTATTGATTTGTTTTCACTTACCACGTTCCTTCAACGACAACACGCAGACGCGCTTTCTATATTCATTATCATCAGCCTGTATCCACCCACTGCTGGATATGGGCCTTCCCCAGAGCCTTCCACCATATGCGATCCTCCGCTTTCCGCAACCAGCCGCTTTCGGCCGTTTTTTTATGTCAACGGTCCATCTAGAGGGTGGGCCGTCCAACGCCTCGTCGTGCCATGCGCGGCCTCCACTCCAGGACTTTCCTACCCATCTGCCATCGTTGACTCGGCAGATGAGGCTGGCCCACTGCTACTTCAGTTTCTAAGAGCTATGTCGACAACTTTAGTTCTCCGTCGAATTTTTTCGTTCCGGATTCGATCACTTAGAGAAATTCCGAGCATAACTCTTTCCATTGTTCGCTGCGCAACCCGCAGCCTGTGAACCAGCCCGATGGTAAGTGCCCAAGTCTCTGCACCGCAGGTCATTGCGGGGAGGACGCACTGATTGAAGACTTTAGTCTTCAAGCATTGGGGTATTCGTGCAGTGAGGATGTGCCGAAGCTTTCCGAAAGTCGCCCAGCCCGGTCGAATGCGTCTAATCTCTTTGTTGAAGTTACCTCGGCCGAGCTGAATAGCCTGGCCGAGGTAGACGTAGTCTTTAACCACTTCAATAGTTGCATTCTCTACGACAACCGGGCTAGGAATGACTTAAGTCGTTATACATGACTTTCGTCTTATCGAATTCATCCCTAGCCCCACGGATCGAGAGGCACCATTGAGGTCGTTTAGCATTCGACTGAGATCCTCCAGTGATTCCGCCATTATTACACGTCATCGGCAAATCGGAGATGTGAGATGTACTCTCCATTCACATTTATGCCCTGTGTCCTCTAATCTAACGTCTTAAATACGTCTTCGAGTGCAGAGGTGAATAATTTCGGAGAGATAACGTCACCTTGTCCTTGAATACATATAATTTTAAGAGAGGTAGGGCACATCAAAGCAGCCCGTCTAAGGAAGTACCTCCACCTCACGGGAAACCGCAACCAAATGACAACTTCCTAGAGGGTTGTTGTGTTAGCAGCAGAGGTTCATATGCTACGGTAACCGCTGTACATCAGGTGGACCATATATACCTCCACGAGCCAGAGGGAAGATCAGTCCTTTCTTAGGTTAGGGCACGCGTCTATTATAATTTCTTACGACCGACCTGCGGATTTCCTCGCGATGTTTTCGTTCATCGCCGAGCAAGTGATAATTACAAATATGTACATAAAATGCCAGGATTCGAATCGGTTACCAGTTGTTCAATAAGCCAGTTCCGTATCCACTGGGCTACCACTATTTTTATATTTTTATATGTATTTTTTTTATTTTGAATGAATTAAACAGCGTCATGTAATCACGATGTAAACAAATCTTGAACTTATTACTATATTACTAACTTATTATGATTTTTTTTTATACAACTAATTATGATTTTTTTTATACAACTACACATTTTTTTTTATTCAAGCAACACAACATAAAAATCACAGTGAAATAACAGTTTAGAACAATTAACATATAGTTATCTATGATCTAGATTGCTATCCTAGCCGTGTTAGCATAAAGATTCGATCTAGTAAGTCAGTACGCTGTACTAAGAAATAAAATTAGCAGAATTACAAGGATAGATATAACCTTGGAGTGAACTTAGTTGAAAACATGATTGTAAATAAATACTCTTAAAAAAAGGTCGGCCGTAAAATCTGTGTACACGCTATCTACTTGACCACCCTTGTCGAAGACTTCGCATAAATAGTGTTTATATTCTAGAAGATTACTGCTTGCCGTTGCGCTGCGTGTCGTTTCTCCGAAAGAAGAGGTTTGACTTGGTGGTATATGTGGTCGTAAAAATGGATTAAAACAGTTTGGCGGGGCAGGACAAAATACTGATAGGTCTGTAATATTCGCAGTTTGAAATATCACCAGACTTATGCACTGGAATGATATACGCAAGTTTCCAATATTGCGGGAATATTCCCAGTTCTAAAGAGATATTAAATAATATTGACAATGGCAATCATAGATCAGCAGCACACTCCTTAAAGAATCTTGCAGAATTCTCATCCGGCCCAGCTCCCTTATTAGTCTAACTTTTTTAATTTATCTAGGACTTCATCAGCTGAAATATGAATCTGGGTCAATGGAGAATTAAACGGACTGGCGTCTTCATTAACATGTGATGTTTGTGGGCTTTTGTTGTCAAAAACCGAACTAAAATATTTTGAAAAAAGATCACATACACCTTTACCATCAGAAGGACAGACATCACCAAGTTTCATTGTCTGGGGAACGGCAATGTGACCTTTTTGTTATGTACAAATGTCCAAAATTGCTTAATATTCGCGCCGATTTCGATCTCCGCCACAGTAATTAATTTTCTGTAACATGCTTCTATTAACAGCTTTGCTCGAGCATGCAAACATGAGAATGTACGAGTATCATAGTCCCTTGGGTTGTTATATTTTTTAAAACGTTTATGGATTTTTTTTTCTTGTGAGCGTCTTTAAAAGTGTGGTTAGAAGTGGATCATCCTCAATTTTTAACAGGGCATGGAAACTTTACGGCAAATCTCTTTTCGTTTAGACTTTTGTCATCGCCTTTATGTGAGTGTTCTACGACAAATCATGAATTCGAGCAAACATCATCATCATGCTCTCTGGGAGTGCGATCTCTGGCGTCGGGACCGTGACGATATGTTAAATTCCTTGCGTGTCACATCCGGGGTAGTATACTATTCTAATTTGGTGGCAACAAGGGAATATTACCAGGCGTTTAGGCAGTTCTGCAATCTATATTATTGGAATCGATGTGTTAGGTAAAAACTCACAATTTAGGTCCCCAATAGTGTTAGATATTTGATAAACCGTAGTGCATGGCAGTTGAGCTTCACTTAACTAGCCATCTCTTTGAGGTTTTTAAATGCCTTATTTGTCATATTGCTGTTTCTCACTTTGCCAAGAGGGGAAGTTATTTCCAAAACTTCCTACTCCTACAAATTTCTTCTGATTAAATTCGTTGTGAGTTGCAAGGCAGCTGTAGTTTAACCCCCGGGACAGCAATGAACTTCACTGTTCATTGCCTTTTTGGTGGTCGCCGCTGTTAATTCTGGCTACATAGGAGACACAGTGGTGGGTATGAGTGGTGGGCCTGTCCCGTTAAAAAAGCATCTTTAAGAGCAGTTGAGAACCATATTGGGTATCTGTGCCTATTTTCTCGATGAAAAGGTGTATGTTTAATAAAAAGGTCGTTAATCAATGTGTAAAATGTTTCGACGGCCTTATTGATATGATTTCTGTTTAGTATTTTTACACAATCAATCGTTTTCAACTCGGTTTTTAGTTTATTATAATTGCGTTTATTAAAATTAGGGCGAGCACAAGGGTTTTGCTTTAAATTTTAGCTAGTCTTGGTAACTGGTATTTCAATCAGTGGCGGATGATGTAGATCAATTCGTGAGAATGGGTCAGTTTGAGGAAACCGATTTTGACATGGCAATTGCTGTCAGATCTCCGCAATCCACAGGAAAAACCAAAACTTACTTAGGTTAAGTCACACGTTCTAAATATAACTTCTTGGACGTGCGGATAGCGTCACGATACAAGGAAAACTGTGCATAAATCCGAAAGCACGAACTTAGTGGTGGTGTCAAAAATTAACTTACATACAACCCACCTGTGGTATATTACAGTGTGTGTGTGGAACATTCAATACGGGAGATCCAGCTCACACTTTATCACTTTTATGTTCTTCTTAAGGAATACGCAGTTGACATGAGAATTTAATACGCGGAGCCATAAATTTGAGCGTCCCTGTTCAAATCGTAACTGCCTGTACCTATCTTAATATAGCTGTCCCGAATGCGTTAAATCTACGCAATCTGAGATTCGTGTCGTCTTTCATTTTACTGCAGCGTCCGCGTCTTCCCTTTCCTGTTTTACGGCCGAATGTGCCTTAATGTACTCATGACGCACACCCTTCACCGGCTATGCACATTTTATGGATCTTTATATCTAATCAACATAATTGCAACATGCTTTTGTTATATTGTGGGCATATACTACTAAATTCGTTTTATATTGATGTACATATTTGTAATTATCACTTGCTCGTCTCAGTAAAAAAGAAGCAGTAAAAGAAACCCGCACATCAAGGAATTGTAGTTGAAAAGATCTAACCTAACCTAAGAAAGGCCTAATTTTCCCTCTGGGTTGTAGAGGTTTGATGGCAGTTGGTCCATGTCCAAACTAGTATTTACGTCAAATCCTTAAGATTTAGGTAGGGTGTCCGCTACCTAATCCTAATGGATTAGTAAAAGAGGTTCACGCTAGAATGAAGAGAAAAGCATGATTGTGCTCGGTCGGCCTGTAGTTTGTTGGGTGGCAAACACAATGTGGTGTAAAATTGTTATTGTAGTCTAAGAACGCTTTTAACACAGCAACTCCTCACGTGCACCTGGTAACTTCAGTCATTGGCAATACTACAAAACCCTCAAGTTGTTGGGGCGGGGTTTTCTGTGAGGTGGATTTGGTTATGCTTTGTTTCGTCCTACCTCAGGTTCGCGAGAGATGTTTTTTGTTAATTACCGGGTATTTACGAGCAGTACGTTGATAGAAACTCCAAAGATGATGGCGGACCCACCTACATGCTAAATTATGTTTAAGAGAGGTAGGGCGCATCAAAACAGCTCGCCTGTGAAGTACCTCCGCCTCACAGAAAATCGTAGCTAAATAACACTCCTCTAGCTAGGGGGTTGTTGTGTTCCTGCGTGTATGAGGACACCAGTAAGGAGTTGCTGAAAAGGAGGAGTTGGAGTTAGCAGCAGAGGTGGCATCAGCGAGCTTTTTCAGCATTTCTTCATCCGAAATGAAACAGTAAGATTTTAATTAAAAAAATATAAGTGCCGGCGAGAGCCCAATGCCAAATTAAGATTTTTCTTTTTTTATATTTTAGAAGCCTCTCCGTAAGAGCTGTCTGAATGAGAATTTATGAAAGCGACAGGAACATGGCCTCATCCGCCGTTCGTTCCGCTGAATCTTTTTAATCCTAATGTACGTAGAAGATTATTTTTTACAAACCAGCCATCCCAAAATTGCTGCTTTGAACGAATGTTTATAATTAGGTTGTTACAACTGCTTGTCTGCCTGGCGTCTCCCTTTGCTTTGTATGGACTCATGGCAATATGAATTTATAACAATAAAGCATTTTATACACGCTAAGATTAAGACAAAGCTCCGGTAGGCATCGCCAGGTAACGGTGAGTGATACACATTCGTTGCCTTTTAAAGGCAACATCTACTTTTCTTGAAGACGCCTATGCTGGTTTGTTCAGAAGCATCGTTGATGAAAGTTGACTCTACTATTTCAACATACTTGGTAGAAAATACCTTATAAGCGTAATGCAGTAGATCAATCATCAAAGTGTCAATGGATGAAATTTTATTTTTTGCCATGTGTTACGATAGTGGATAAAACCGAACACTCTTCGGAATAGATCTACCTATGAAATTGCCTTTATTTTCATTGTATGGGAAATGTAAATAAACTCAGTAAGTGGGTAACATATGGACTTACTGCGGCACAACAAAATGGCGTCGCATCTTGCCTAACTTGTTGAATAGACACAAACGTTATTCGTACTGGTTAAATGAATTTGAACGTGTCCAAAAGGCAAGGCAAAATATGCAAGAGACAGCCAAAATATGGCTTCCAAACCAGTGGCTGACTCACTGTTCAAAGACGAGGCAAGCCCAACATTTTTCCAATCGGGATTGACGATCATTGTTTTGATGAGACGATGGTTGTAGTAAATAAATAAATAATCTTTAAATTTGAATTTTTTGCCTTTTTGCATTAAATCGTAATAATCACACTGAATATAAATGATGTACTGTATTTGTGGGTGGAATAGTAAATTAAAATTAGTATCCGCGATATATCAATGAGTTTCTTGGAGCCTGTACCCAAATAAAAAATAAGTGTTACGCTTCGATGCTTTTAAAACATAATTTCTTTATTTATACCTCGTTGATTAGATAAAGTAAGTGGTAGAAATTATAGATAGTGAATTTGTCAATATCTAGGTTATCTTCTATACATACATGCATACAGATAAATAAAATTGGAGTGTCTCCTTGTAATATTAAAATAACCGCTTTTTACTAAATGCGTATGGATGTATACACGGTACATATACTAAAATGAATATTTTTTCAATTTTTGTCTATCTGTCAGTTTGTTTGTTCGGCTTATGTATGAAACGGCTGGACCGATTTTGACGGGACTTTCGCCGGCAGATAGCTGATGTAATAAGGATTAACTTAGGCTACTTTTATTTCAGAAATTTTATTTATTTTATTAATATAATATAATAATATAAATATAAATAAATAATAAAAACATAAGTATTCCGCGGCGACGAAGTACATAATACATATCTATTATTATTTTGCTGTTCGCTATTTTACTATGCTTATTTAGGTGCTTATAATCAAATCAAATAAATAAAATTATAACTGAACGATAACTCTTTTGTTAAAATCGCGCGGACTAAGTCGCGGGGACAGCTAGTCAAAAATAAAATATCAGACTAGCAAATACAAAATGTTTAAGGTGACAAACAAGTAACAAGCAGTTATCGTAGCCTATCTATCCATATTCAACAACACCAAGGGCATATTCATAGGTTGCCAACTTTGTGATCCAAGTTATATATTATAATACATCAAACGCATATTAATCAATACCAATAAAGTACTTCCGGTTGTTGACACGTGGACGGACGTGGAGATTATTTTCCAATGATTTGTGGATCTCAAACTTTTATTTAATATATCAAAACTAGTTCAGCTGCTATAATTATAAATTTACGGCCCTTTCACACCTCCTCACGCCATTTAAGAGAGGTAGGGCGCATCAAAGCAGCCCGTATGGGGAATCACCTCTACCTCACAGAAAACCAAACCGCACCCAAATAACAACATAATAGAGGGTTGTTGTGTTCCTGCGTATGAGTAAGGTTACCAGTAAGCTCCTAAAGAGTTGCTGTGGCAGCAGCAGATGAGGTATCGGGCGAGTGGTGCTTAATTTATTACAAACGTTCATAGGCTACGCTAACCGCTTTGCATCAGGTCGGCCGTTTGCCTTCCGACTTTGTTTAAGAAAAACCTTAACGTTAAGAAAAAATCGGCCAAGTGCGAGTTGGACTCGCACCCCAAGGGTTCCGTACCATTATCTATAAAAACGGCAAAAAAATCACGTTTGTTGTATGGGAGCCCCCCTTAAATATTTGTTTTATTTTAATTTAATTATTTATTCTTAAAGTGAATATATAACTAAATATTCTGTGAATATTTCAAGCGTTTACCTGTTGCCGTTATCAATATCGAGCAAAAACGAGCAAAAAAATTACGTTTGTTGTATGGGAGCCCCCTTAAATATTTATGTTATTATATTTTTTAGTATTTGTTGTTATAGCGGCAACAGAAATACATCATCTGTGAAAGTTTTAACTGTCTAACTATCACGGTTCGTGAGATACAGCCTGGTGACAGACGGACGGACGGACGGACAGCGAAGTCTCAGTAATAGGGTTCCGTTTTACCCTTTGGGTACGGAACCCTAAAAACCTTAAAGTTTACGAGTATTAATGTTTGCTTGCCTTGCTTGTTAGGACTGCCGTCTGATAAAACAGTCTTCAAGTAAGTCAATGGTTTTCTTCGGCTCCTACATCCTTCCCGCTTTGTTGTTGTATATCTGTTTCGTTATTCATTCATCCCACATTATTTCGGCATGCCTACATTTTGTCATCCACAAAATGTTATATATTCCTTTTTATCTTTTCAGGTAAGTACGGAACTCCACAAATATCTCTCGAGTAACAACGGCTCGTATGAAATAAAGCCATTTTCTTCAATCCCGAAGATTGGTGAGTACCGTGAGGGTAGTTTATCAGACTTGCAGTCATTTCGTGCCGTGAATATAAACGAAAAGCTTGCGTGGCTCCAGTTCCGCATTTTGCAGTAGATGTTTCCGGGTTAGGATAACATAGAGGGTTCAAAATAGATGTAATTATTTTTTATACCGCTAATGTGGCAAACAAGCATATGGCATGTGTGATTGTAAATAGTAATCGTAGCCTATGGACACTTGGGTGAGCGGTCCCTAGGCAGAGAGTTCATTCCACAACTTAAGAGAGATAATGTATGTATGTATATCTTCACGCCAAGTCCCTTGCTGAGTAGGCATAGAGAAACATTAGATGCGATACTTACACACTTCGCTCGCTACTTTAATATGCATAGTTCTTTTCATGTACGCTCATCGGTTCCTACGTCTTAAGAGAGAGAATGAGGTAATGAAATTAGAGATAATGTAATAGGAATTCCCTTATTAGCTACTTCGTGGAGCCCAGTGGTAGAGTTGCTAGCAGTGGCTACTTTACGCTGTAAATTCGATTCCCGTAAAAAATTGTGGGTGCGGAGGTGCCATGGACGTTTGGAAACTTCTTCGAAACCCGAGGAAAGCTTCGTCTTTCCAAGTAATTGGTTTACAGTCATCGCGGTGAACATTTCAGTTCAAATGTCCAATTTGTTCTGTTTGGGAAATAAGAAATAACGGCGCAATAGTATCCTTAGATAATTACAGTGAAAGACCGCGGACATGTTGATTTTCTGAGCGGAGCGGCAGCGGAAAGAAATACCAGAATATTTCTAATGCAATAAGAAATGAAAAGAGCTATGAATGTTAATGAAGCGAGTGAGGTGTGTAAGAACCGCGTCTTATTGCGGTCAGTTCTCTCTGCCTACCCCGCAAGGGAGCTGACGTGTTTATACATACAATAAGAATAGATACATACAAGAAGAATTAGATATACATGCAATTAGAAATGTTATAAGGAACGTGCCTACGTGAATCTTTTGTACATAAACGCGTGCTACACCCCCACTAAAACGTAGGTTTTCTCAGCGATTCTAGCCGTCTGACCAATGGGAAGATATTTTAACCTATAAGATAAGGGACGCGATGATGTTGATCCGTGAACTAGCCAATAACAGCTGCGCGTTCTACTTTACAACCCCCAAGTGACCCCAATGCTCGGGGGCTCGATTCCCACGCAGGACAGACATTTGTGGGCATGAACATGTCTGTTTGCCTTGCTCTGGATATTTTTAAGATCAAAGCAGCCCGTGTGAAGTACCTCCACTTTAACCAAAAAACCGCAGCCAAATAACAATTTCCTAGCGAGTTGTTATGTTTCTGCGTGTGAGTGAGGTCTGTGTTAGCAGCAGAGGCGGCATCGCGCGAGCGATACTTTATATGCTATGGTGATTACATCAGGTGGGCTGTATGCTTGTATGCCTCCCGACGTTATATAAAAAAAAGATCTCGTCTCCATTTGGACTACTTTAGGGTTTTTTTTTTATACCACTAAGGTGGCAATCAAGCATACGGCCTGCCTGATGTTAAACAGTCACCGTAGCCTATGGACATTTGCAACACCAGGGGCGTCACTCATGCGTTGCCGACCCTCTAAAAACCTCTTCACGCATTTCTTGAAGAACTCCATGCTGTAGTTCCTTGGAAAAACCTCGGCTGGGAGCTCATTCCACAGCTTGAGTGTTCTCGGAAGAAAACTTCTCTGGAACCGCACCGTACGCGACCATAGCGGTTCAAGCGTGTGAGGGTGAACTCCCCGCCGTCTAGGTTAAGTGCAGGTTTGATTAGTCGCCCTATTAGTTTGTAATACATGCCACGATGTCGCTGGCACGGTCTCTACCTCCTATCAGTGTAGTAATGTCATATTTATTTATTTACAAAAGTAATTGGGGTCGGGGGATGATGAGACATAAAAGGTGCGCTAATTAGGAATTAGTGCGGTCCGGAAAGCCGTGGAAAAAATACATTAAATCTCGTGGAGCACCGTTTCTCAAACTGTAGGAGTACTCTTGACGTTTTAGGCAATTTCATAACTTCGTCTATAATTTCTCCAACGTGGAATTGAATCCCATTAATAGTGTAAATCTGGAAAAAAGAAAGAAGAAAACGGGGAAAAGCTATTACACACCCTTACCACCTCACTGGCTTCTTTAACTTTAATGGCTTTTATGCACGGCTTGTAAGTCTCCTGACATCACCTTCTGATAGAACACGATCAATTTGACCACGATAGGTAAGTCTTGACCGTCCTCTACTCCTACATCATTTCATTTTTGCGTTGTACATCTGTTTCGTAATTCGTTCTTCCTGCCATGCAATTCTGTAAGAGCAAACATCCTTACATCCTCGGAAACATCGGCTGTTACAGCCTTGAACACAAAATTGCAATTCCTTAGTGTCGCTTTTCATGGTTGTGCGACACTAGCGCCGCAAGGCTGCGTTTGGAATTGGAATTCTACAAGGCAAACAGCCTCGCGTACGCTTACAGCCTTATAGAATACCAAATAATTTAGCCGTGATCGCAGTAGACGATGTCAAAGCTGTGACATCTGTGATCACAGCGACGCACACAGCCATTACGAGTCGCTTAGGGAATTGCATGGCTGCATTCTTTCCACCTACGGGGCATGTCTCTTCTTATATTAACACCGACGCTCTCTTTCAGACCAACTCTGTTTCTAACATCATCATTACGAATACGGTCTACAAGCGTTACGCCACAAATTAAATAAACTATACACTTTTTTTTTATACTACGTCGGGAGGCTTACAAGCATACTGCCCACCTGATGTAAAGCGGGTCCCGTAGCCTATTAACGCTTGCGATATATTACCTCTGCTGCTTACACAGCAACTCCTTGGGAGCTTACTGGTGACCTCACTCACACGCATAAACACAACAATCCTCTAGGAAGTTGTTATTTGGCTGCGGTTTTCTGTGTGGTGGAGGTACTTCCCCAGATGGGCTGCTTTGATGCGCCCTACCTCTCTTGAACACCCTACACTCTAATAATTTGAGACATGTTCCGTAAACGAATTAAAAACATTTAGTTATTTCGTATTTTTGTCTTTTATTAAGGGGGGGATGCAATTGTTCAGTTGTTCTTTTGAAGGTGCGATACATTTTATCATGGTACCAGGCCTTGTATATTACCAAAGTGCGAATCATGAATCTAACATGAGCTCATCCTCGTTCCCTGCATAATATGATCTCCCTCAACGATTTTACTGAGCCCAATCCCCTCTCAATGCATAAATGATAAATAATAATTCCGTGCACGTATTTGTTAAAGATTTCCCGGCAGAAGGTAACATGAGTAGCACCACTTAGCTAATTACAGGAACGGTCTTCTTTATAATAAATCGCTGTGCAAGCAAGGTTTTATTGCGAGTAATGGGGAACAAAGAGGTACGTAGCCTTTTGTTAGAACTGTAACAGAGGAGTTCTCTGAAGGATATACTCCTTGTGAGGTGTCATGTTACGTCGTTACGGAGTCTTCTGCTGGGGAAAAGTGGCTTTTATTTGCTTTTATTTTTTGCTGCTTTGTGTACTTTATACCAGTGTTGCAAAAAAGGGCAATGTTGTCAGGTACATGTGTATACCACTGTTCCAAAAAAGGGCAATGTTGTCGGGTACATGTATACCACTGTTCCAAAAAAGGGCAATGTTGTCGGGTTCGTGTATACCACTGTTCCAAAAAAGGGCAATGTTGTCGGGTTCGTGTATACCACTGTTCCAAAAAAGGGCAATGTTGTCGTGTTCATGTATTTTTCTGGTTTTTATTTCACCATAACTACTAAACACCATAATCGATTCCAATGTATGAGTGGATATCTTTAGAATCCACAAACCGATAAAGCACTTGACGGCGTTTAAACCCCTCATTTACCAAAACGCAGGGATT
Organism: Pyralis farinalis; assembly: GCA_947507595.1. NCBI lineage: Eukaryota > Metazoa > Arthropoda > Insecta > Lepidoptera > Pyralidae > Pyralis > Pyralis farinalis. The sequence goes on along the minus strand of OX382258.1, from coordinate 6,223,045 downwards.
CATTTTAAATATCTCAGCGATTCGAGACCACTGACCTTTCTTCTTCCTAGCGTTATTCAGTTTCCTAATCTATTAGGATTGGCGCGGTCCGCTACCTAAGCCTAAGAATTTGGCAAAGATACTGATTTTTACATGAACTGTCGCCAGATCCCCGCAACCCAGAGGGAAAACTAGACCTTTATTAGATTCACACGTCTTCCGAAGAATAATTTCTTGGACGTGCGGATTTCCTCACGATGTTTTCTTTCACCGCTGAGCTGGTGATAATTACAACATGTACTTCCCCACCCGGGAATATAATACATGCCCACGCACGGAACTTGAGTCTAACAAAAAAAATTACACTTGTAATATAAATATTTCGCAAACGGATTACTCTTCCCTCAATGTTTTTAAAAACCTATCTAACAACGCTCCACACATAGGGTGGGCGCGAATAAACAATTCATCTCAACTTTTCGTGTAAGTGAGGTACCACTAAAAAAATTTTTTTTTTAAGATTATATTCTACCACTTTGTCAGCATATGTATACATTTACATGCCAAACTACAGCTTTCTAGTGTCATGCGTCACTGAGCTAGGCTGCGGACAGACGGACATGGCGAAAATAGGGTTCCTTGTTTACTACGGAACCCTAAAAAGGATCTTGAAAGGGGAAACCATATACGAATTATTTTCGTATATTATACTTATGTAATAATATACTCAATTATTTTTGTACTTAATCATTTATTGATTAATCCTGTGTGCTTATTATTTTAAGTGTTAAGAAATAACGGCATGCGGGTTTTTTTAATTTCTTCATAAATTTGTTTGTTAGTACTGAATTTTAAAATTATGTTATTTTTATTTCTGTTAGTATTGTCAATAGAGGCATGAGGGTAGGACGTTACTGAGGGCGAATAGAGACGATATCTCACCACTGGAAGTTTGGTATTATTTGAATTAATTTGTTTGGACCTAAATGTTCGAAATTGCCATTTTTTATTTAAACTCATTTTAGAAAGTAACTCATTTTAGCTTAGTTTGCGTTGGGCGTAATTTGGCATATTTTACGTAAAAAATAAGGTTTACTTTCGGATTCTATTTAGAGCATATAAATTTTGTTGCGTGCCCTGACTACTAAACGCTATAAAAATCAATAGCTCGCTTTGCGCAAGGCTAATATAATATAAATGTCAAACAATGCTATAAATAGTTCCAAATTTTGCATAAAACTACGAGTATATTGTGGAGCGGAAAACATGAAATTTTAGACTCATACGTATGAGCGAACTTAAGACATTAAAAAAAATTATGACAAAGTACATAAATCATATAATAATTTTAAATTATAATAATACTTGATGCAATAAATTAACCTAATTATTTAATTTTATACACATATACTAGATAATTTTCATATAGTAAATAACGAAAGTAGTTCGTATTTTATAAGAAGGGGAAGCCAGGAGCTTTAGAAACCGGCGAGCGTGCATGAGAAGAGCTAAGAATGATAAAGAAGCGAGTAAGGTGTTTAAGGACAATGAGGGTAGCTCTGCTTACCCTGCAAGGGATTTGACGTGAAAATATAGATAGATTGAAAATGTATAAATAATAATCTATAAATTAATAATATTTTATGCAAATAAAGGTTTATCTTATCTTAGGCCACGTTTACATTGTGAGTGTGGAGGGTCGCATAACAGGAGACATTGAGAAGGGGTGGTATATGTAACATTTTGGCATTATATAGTGGCACATGTGAAAGGATAAAATAGTTTCCGAGGTTTTCATAATAAATACGTATTTTTAGTGAACTCTATACCACTGTGTTTAAGGGTCAATGCAGACCAGTCATCGCAGATGGAGTGGGCGTGGAGACTAATTGGATATCAATGTAAACGCAACTATAACATGTTTGGACCTAAAATTGGAGTAAATAAATTACGTGAAGCGGCTCATGCTAACTTGGGTGCCAGTTTTGCCGTACGTTTAAATCAAATAGGGTTGAGTTTACATTGTTATGGAATTAATCTAATGGCTTGGCTTCGTCTTGTTGTGAAAAGGTTAGGTGTCCCCTCTGAGTTATGGAGGTATGACGGCAGTAAGGAGGTATGAAGGCAAAGTTTTGTATATTGTCATCAGTTTTTCTCTGTTTCCTTCTCCATGACGTGTATGGTCACTGCCAATAAATGTTTCTTTTTTTCTAATGTATGTAATTTTTCGTATGGAATGTACATTTTACGAGTGTGGATCAGAAACCTAAAAAAAGTTTTATCTGCAATTTGATTGAACCTGTTTTGTGTGCTTCCGCCACCACGCGAACCAAAAGATTACACAATGCGAACTAGCGCACTACCGTTAGTAGATGCAACATGCCGTCGCTGCCAGGGCTGCCCCGGTAGTCTCTGCCTCGCCTGCTGCGGTCGTCCTCGCGATTGCCCGCCATCTGGAACAGGAACCGCATACACCCGCCGCCGTTGCTTTAAGGCTTTGTCAAACAGCGAGCTCGGCGGTAGCGTGGCGCTGGCGCGACGCGAGGCTGGCGGGTCGCAAGCGCGGCGCGGTAGTCGCACTGCAGGCAACACGCCACGCCGCGCTAGCGCCCCGCCAGCATCCCGTCGCGCCAAACAGGAAAGCGTGACTTTTTATCTAATAATACAGTGCAACCTTAATATAACGACATCCTGGATTTAACAAATTCTTCGTAATTCCTTTGAATTGTCCATAAGAGTCAATGTAAAATATACCTTTACAGTGTGAATATTTTTTGCGAACAACCTCTTTATAACGAATTTTCAACTATCAACAAAAAGTGTAAATACCTCAAATTAACGAATTTGTTAACCCGACACCTTTATATAACATTCCCACCAATAAGCCCATTGTATATGATTCATGTCGCGACAGGTTTCGACACGCTTCTTATCGTAAAACACTGCGGCTCGCACTATTGTTAAAGATTCCTCTTTATAACAAATTTTAGACCAATCTAACCTCAATATAACAAAACTCAGTTTAACGAATTAATTGATATAACGAATATTTACTTACTCAACCAATTTTTCAACGCCCATGTTCGAATTTGTATAAAAATCTGTAAAATTTTACAACTAACACGTCACGCCGCGCTAGTCCACTCCGCGCCCAGCTCACGTCAAGCTGCGCGTGTGTCTACTGTCATAGAAACGCTAGCACTACAGCGCAGGCGCCGCGCCCCGTCCCGCCAAGCGATCACGTCGCGCCGCGCTCCCGCGCCGCAGTTTGTAATCGCGACAAGGGTTGGCGTGGCATGTCGCGCCCCGCCAAGCTCGTCGCGACGTGACGCTAGCGTGGCGTGTTTTGTGTGACGGCTTCCATATATTTTCATAGTAAGTTAGCACGCCAAGGACACGCCACGCTAACGTCGAGCCCAGCCACGCTCGCTGTTTGTCAAAGCCTTTATTTGTCTATATTTATGTGTGTACTTTCTTATTGATATATTAGCATGGATTAGATTCTGTGTTACTCGACGTATATTTTTACAAGGTCAGTGGCACAATGGTTAGTTACGCTACTTTCACACTAACGGTCATCGGTTCGATTCCCACACAGGACAAACATTTGTGTGCATGAATGTGTCCGTTTGTCTTAGATTGGGAGATTTTAAGAGACTAGGGCGCATGAAAGCAGCTCGTCTCGGGAAGTATCTCACAGAAAACTGCAATAACCATCTAACCATCTGGAAGATTGTTGTGTACCTGCGAGTGAGTGATGTCTTAATGTGATGCAGTCGTTTGTAGGCTAGGGTAACCGCTTTATGTGGGTGATATGTGGGCCGTATGCTCGTATATTTCCCGACGTTGTATAAATACATCTTATTTTGTTTTGGAGAATACATAAAAACGAAACTCTACAGTTTCCATATAAAATTTTCCCTTTTGTTTGACGACACAAACTAGTTGTCCTATTTCTCTATAAAAGAGAATAACTGCTCGACACACGCAATTTGTTCCACGAAAACGAATTCCCATGCGCGGTGTTATGGGCCATGAAAGTTGTTACACTTTTGTCACAGTTGTTCCTTTGTTCGTCAAAGCACACGAGTGTAACTCAAGGAGATATTCTCGTTCCCAGACGAGAATTTTAGGGATATATTTTGCTTAAAGCCTTTGACAAAGTGGACAAAGGGAATTTCCCAAGGCCTACTGTCTGGACGAAAGAATGGGTGTCCACGGTGATGGCTAAGGGACCGTATCGAGTATCATGCTTAAACGGCTAATGCGATTATGTCGTTCTCTCTCACTTGGGACGTTAAGCTTAACGCAACTCAAAACTTCAGCGATCGCAAATACGGCGAGATTCTACTCGCATATTACAACGCACGCTCTGTGTATGAAACTTGAGCGCTTTACTATTTTGTATGACCTATTTTGATAGGAGATATTGTAGAAAAATATGTCTTTGTAGGGCCAATAGAAGCCAAAATAATTGTTTTTAGAAGTTTTGTCTGTCTGCCTGTACATATGTTTGTTATGCAAAAAGTACTGAGTAAAATTTGATGCCGTTTTCACAGTTGTCTTGCTGGAGATCTGATTTAAATCTAGCGCATGTTCTATGCTTGACATGCCACTTAGAACCTAAGATAAGAAAAACTAAAATCCATGAAATTGTGAAGAAATTCAATTCCACGCAGGCAAAATCGCGGGGGGCGCTTGTTTTAAATTGGAAGCGGGCAAGTGGTAGTTGGAATCCCGCACCGAGAGACCCGTTCAAGTTTTATATATACATACAGTTATAAAGTTATACATCTACCGTTTCAATATAGTTTGAAGAAAAGTTTGAAGAACTTAAGCGAGATGTTGGATGATTAACAACACTACTCACCCGAGTGCTCGAGAGAGTCAGGTCCTTTGTCTCCAGGGTCTCTTTGTTCGTCGGAGTGGAATCAATAGAACAATATGCTTCAGGGCGAAAGCGTTTCGAAGTGTTAAAGGCATATCATTGTAAATTCGGAATAAGCGCAGCACACTTCTCGACACCCCCGAGTCACTTACGCCGGTGTTGCCGGCCGACTTTCTCTATCATTTTGGTGGTCCATCCAGTGAGTGGCGAGCCACCGTCTATCGAAAGTAGCAATCAGGTATTATACCAGGTATGGCAGATGTTCGTCCGACTTCTGTATTCGCTCAGTACCATAATTTCCCACACATTCACAATTGTCCCAATACCTTTCGAGACTTGCGCATGGGTAGATTGTTTCATTGATTTGCTCTAGAGCTGGTCACGGCGTGTATTGTACCTTACATTTATCTTCACAAAGGGGCCTCTACGATAAAAGGGTCGGGATAACATCTCTGAGTCAAATAAAAAAGAAAATATAATAATTACAATATTAGGGGATAACTGTTTTTATATAACGCCCGAAGTTATACATATAAACATACGTTACCGTAGCCTATGAACGCAACTTGCAACACATTATGTATCACTCGCGCGATGCCACCTGTTAACACAGCTACTCCTTTGGAGTTTACTGGATATCTCACTCACTCGTAGGAACGCATGAACTCTCCACGGAGTTGTTCTTTGACTGCGGTTTTCTGTGAGGTGGAGGTAACTTCTCTAGACGGCCTACTTTGCGCTCTACCTCTCTTTAAAACATGTAGATCAAAGCAAATAGAAATGTGCATGCACACAAATGTTTTGTCCCGTGTGGGAATCGAACCCACGAGCGTTGGTGTCTAAGTAGCATTACTAACCACTGCGCCAACGAGCTCGTCAAAATCTCTCTGACCGTCTGAAAAGTAAAAAAAAAAAACAGTCGGCCGCGTAATCAGGCGTCGTCGATACGAATTTTTTTTATATCTGTCTATCTATAACTTCACGCTAAATCCCTTGCGGGATAGATATCTTGTATATACTCGTACATATTTTTGATGGTTAAAAAAAACTGTGCTGGTTACAAATTTCGATCTGCTTTTCCTGTAATATTTACGTAAACTTTTATTGTCTGTAATTTTTTCGCTTTACAAACTTTGCAGATGAGAGATGGTATATTTTTGTAATTTTTCATCATTATCGAAAATTACACGGTGTAGTGTTCTCTCTGCCTACCCCGCAAGGGACTTGGCGTGAAGATATACATACATACATACACGGTGTAAAAAAAAACCTGTTTTATCCTTTTATATGATGCTCCACTTGAACTAGTAAGCAGCAATTTGACATTTTAACTACTTTTGCAAAATATTACAAATTTGAAATTGATTGATTGATGAAGCATTAGTAGTTAGTGAAATACGCCACTTTGACAGACGTTCGGACAGACGCACAAAATTGCCATAGGGGTTTCTTTTTAATATTTTAATATGGAGTGAGCCCTAAAAAGAAATCCTGGGCAGTCCATGCAGGTCCCAAGGTCGATCGCTTGTTTCACTTTAAAAGGGGAGACCTGTGGACCCATAAAAATGAAATACCTAACTGGAGCCCATCAATAAAGGCTTGCGCAGACAAAGTACTTGGCTGACACGCAGGTACACATTTTTATCACTACATAATCTTTCATTCCACATAGTTCTCGACGAGCTCGGTGGCTCAGTCGCGAATGACGCGACTTTGACACCAACGCTCGTGGGTTCGATTCCCATACAAGGCAAACATTTGTGTGCATGAACATGTCTGTTTATCTTGGTCTGGATGTTTTAAGAGAGGTAGGGCGCATCAAAGCGGGCTGCTTTGATGCGCCCTACCGCTCTTAAAACATCTGCTCTCTGATCTGCGTCTGGGGAAGTACCTCCACCTCACAGAAAACCGCAGCCGAATAACAACTCCCTAGAGGGTTGTTGTGTTCCTGCGTGTGAGTGAGGTCACCAATAAGCTCCCAAGGAGTTGCTGTGTAAGCAGCAGAGGAGGCATCGCGCGATAGATACTTATATATAAATATCTCAAGCGTTAATAGGCTACGGTACCCGCTTTACATCAGGTAGGCCGTATGCTTGCATGTCTCCCGACGTTGTATATATAAAAAAAAACCTCGTATGTTGCTATTTCTTACTCTATCAATCATTCTCACTCCACACATACTCTTCAATTTCTACGACGTTCATCCTACTTTTATGCTTCTTCTGCCAGACCCATGTTTCACTGCCGTACATCATTATTGGCGTTAACACACCCTGAACGATAGCAAGGCGAGCTTATATATATTTGCATAATTGAATAGCATATTTTTTATGTTTCATGTTATTATTATTCTAGTTAATATTAATTAATTATTTTTAATTTCCTAGTACGTTAGTTCTATTTATTTCGGGGATTTCCGCCTACTTTTGTGCGGTCCGGCCTTTCGATGTCCCCGGCTATTCGGGGGACCGCCAAACTTGACTTCTTGACCCCGACACTTTTAGTACCGTGTATGTCATGTGATTCAGTTCTAAGTGATCTATTTTGACGGACAGAAAAGTACCCCACAGACTGTCCCGCATCAGCTCAGGCCTTAAATCGTGTTTATCCGACAATTTGTATCGCACATCGCATTCTAACTAATATATCGGAATCTTCAATAACGTCAGACAATTTGAGAATTGTTTCAGTTGGCTGTCAAACAGTACCTACCCTCTTTACGTTCGTACATGTTAGGTGGGGTTAGCTCCCGTTCAAGGTTGTTCGGCCCATTTGTTTGCCGCGGGCGGCTGTCGTGAAATTAAACTCTGCTACACAACAATCATACAACAATTTTGGTTAATGTTGATTAAAAGATCGGTAGGCTTTTGACGCTTGAAGAGCAGTGAAAGCACAGTGGATAAAGCACCGACCTATTGATTAACTGGTCTTTGGTTCGATTCCTGGCATGTAGCAATAAATTCGCATTTTCATATCGATCCAATGCTTGGGTTTGTTCTTTAGAGTAGCCTTACGGATTGACTTTAACCGATGTGACAATATATTTTTTCCGAAAATACATTTCTTTACAAAACTGCTACAAAATAAGATCGAGTTGATGCATTTACACCACTATTACGGCGAAGAAAAGGAAGGATTATGCATCTAAAAATCTGTGTATGTATGTATGGGGAAACTTCAATACATATATACATACACAAATAAATTTGCCCAGTGAGAAAAGTTTAGTAATTCAGGAACTCTTTGGGGAGCTATAGCTGTAGGTACATTGAATTTATATTTGTTTTTACAAATTGACGCCAATATAAAAAATGCCTGTCGTCCGTCGAAGTTAATGTGACTAGAGAAAATTGTCGCTCCTTATATTATTAAGATTTTCGTTGCGGTCTCGATCAACAACATTGTTATATTGCACTTCAATTGGCATTTCATGACTGAAATCCATCCTGTTTAATGAGTTCAAATGATTTGCGCTTAGATTAAGAATGCAATGGGGGCTGTGCGGCTAATGATAGCAGCTGATAAAAGAGACCAACAGATTCAAGCAAGTTTAAACATTGCTATGAATCATGAACAAATGTCTGACATGCTACTTGCTACTAAATACCTATATGTGTATAAATAGTATATGTAACCGTACATATACTTTTCTCAAAATCAACTGCAAAGCACGCGGCAGAACACTGTCAATATTGTGTCAATATGTTCCAGAGATCCGTTCGCTTAACCCTAGCAAATGCTTTCTCAAAATCCACAACACTGCAAAAAACCTTCTGCTCTACAATTATATGTTTCTCCACGATATTGGCAAATGGCAAAACTTGATCCGTGCGTCCTCCTCATTTCGAAGTCCTTCCTGCGTCTTCCACTGAATTCAATCTTATCTTTATCATCTTCATAAAAATATCTTATCCATTTATCTGTTCTATTACTATTTAGCCATTACACATGAGTTAACAGGCTAACGAAAATATTTATCACACAATTGCTATCGTTGCAGTATTTCGAAGTTCAATTATAGAATGTAAAAGTTTTGGATCTGAAACCTGCATACTCTGATCCATATACTCAATCAATATACACCCATTGCATTTGTATTACTGACATGTAGCATATACCTCAAGTTACGAGGCTCATGTTATATTTATTTGAACCTTATTGGCCAGAAAACAAGGGCCCAAGGGACTTTATTCTGATGGCATTGTGCGTTATTCATTTTTCAGCATCGTTTGCCGTCTCCAACCGTTACGTTATCGTTATGTCCCAGCCGCGAGCCGCAATGGCCCATAAATTTCTGTCAAATGCTTCTCTGTGTCTCAGCGCACTTGGAGATTCTTGATAATATAACTCTGCGATTTTTCAAACTTGTGTTCCATTCGAGGAAAATACGGAAACAAATTCGCTACACCAAATCTAATTATGTGTTAGTTATGATTTATCTGTCTTGCTTTGTGTAGGTACTGCCGTCATCAATAGGGAATATGCATGTATTTTTATTCAATATTTTACAACGCTATATAACATTAAAAAATATGCAACGCCAAAAGTTTATTATTTTTAATTAAAAGTGGCCAGCCAATTCGGGCATTTCAAACGCCCGCAATTTTGTCGCGCTTGATGTGACGTCATTGTCCATGACAACAAACAATCAAGTGGAGAGATTATGTTGAAAATGTATTGTGTTCTCTTGCAATTTCACAGTGTTTTCTATTTTCGACTAATACATCATTATGGACAACTTAGTTATGCACAGCTACTCTGCCGCCAGTCATAACATGCGCCCGATATTATAGCTGAGTTAGCAAGTAGAGCCGATGCGTCTTGCTAGTGCGTAGTACGCTACAGAGTAACAATGTATTTTTAGTTGGTCTTAAGGCGACACCTCGATCGTGAAGCTTTAAAATGGCTCCGCCCAATCACCCCGCGCCCCTCAATTGACACTCGACGCTCGATTTGTAAAATTTGAAATTAGCGCCTAATAGGTAACCTGGGGTCAACGTATAGTCAATGCAAACGAACAGAAAAGCTACAGAGTCGCGTCACACTTAAATAAAATTTATAATATCAATATTTAATAAAAATTATTGATTTAATTATTATTTAGCTTTATACATACTGAACCAAACATATTTATTTAAGCTAGACGGAAAACAATAGTAATAATAGTAATAAAAAACTACAGAAACGTATTCACTTTTAAAAGTTTATTGAAAGAGAAATCAATGACATCGTTTTATGTTTATATCTCTATAAGTTAACATGTCTTGGTATCTATGTTGTTCTTACTTAGGTCTCGTCCAGTGGCGCCCTCATTGAATAAAAAAACATATTATAGCATAGAAGATAAACATTATGAAATCTTATGTTGCATTTATTACGAAGATAGTAAAGTATTTTTACGTCATTAAACCAACACTCAAAATATTCCACTATCGTTGTTATAAGCAAAAGTGCTAAAAGAGGCCGTTTTTTGGCAATTATGCCTATAACAACGAAAGCAAAACATTTCAATTGTTGGTTTAATGACGTAAAAGTACGTTATTGTATTTGTAACACACGCAACACATGACTTTATAATGTTTATCTTCCACGCTAAGATACGATATTTTATTCCTTGAGGCGCCACTGGACGGCATGTATCCCCCTTAAGAAGAATGAAACACTAGCTACATAATACAACATTGTTTATCGAGAGGCTAAAGCGGGCCATTTGTTGATTCGGACACATATGTTTAGTTAGCAGATACACCATCTAAACTGCAAACACTGGTCACAGCGATGAAAGACGACTGTATGGAGAAAGGCTTACTACTGAATGCGAAGAAAACAAAGATAATGGTATTTGAAAGAGAAGAATCCAGAACTAATGTAAGGATTACGATTGATGATGAAGTGTTGGAACAAGTGGATGAGTTTGTATATCTTGGATGCGCTTTCAGCAGGGATGGAAGGTACACCGCAGATGTGGAAAGACGAGTGAGTGCTGGGAATAGTGTGAATGGAGCGTTGGGAAAACTTCTTGGCAGTAAAATCCTGAGCCAGAAGGCACAACTCGCTATACACAATGCAGTGTTGGTCCCAACGCTAACTTATGGAAGCGAGAGTTGGGTATGGCAGAAAGAGCATGAAAGTAGAATAAACGCGGTTGAAATGCGAGCGCTGCGCAAAATTTGTGGCGTAAGGCTTGTAGACCGTATTCGTAATGATGATGTTAGAAATAGAGTTGGTCTGAAAGAGAGCGTCGGTGTTAAAATAAGAAGAGGCATGCTCCGATGGTTCGGGCATGTAGAAAGAATGCAAGATGAAAGAATGACGAAGCAGATATACAATGCAAAAGTGGAAGGATGTAGGAGCCGGGGAAGGCCAAGACTTACCTACCATGGCCAAATTGGTCATGTTCTATCAGAAGGTGATGTCAGGAGCCCTAGAAACCGGCGTGCGTGCATGAGAAGAGCAATGAATGTTAAAGAAGCGAGTGAGATATGTAAGGATCGAGTCACGTGGCGCTCGGCTCTCTCTGCCTACCCCGCAAGGGATTTGGCTTGAAGTTATAGATGTTCGAGTGTCATAATGGCTGATAGCGCCGAGTAAACACAGGATTTTTTTATTTCGAATAAATAAGAGAAATAAAATTATCAGATTGAATTAGATTGAAATTGAAATAGAAAATTGGAATTTTTTTGCAACTCCCTCCTGGTGAAGAGTCACAAGTTATTTTACACAGTTAGGTATAGCTCTGGTAGGGATCCTAGCTTTTTCCCTAAATATAATACACTCTCGAATGACTAGGTATGCGCTTTCACTAACAGTCAATTTAACTTCGCGAATTTTATAAAAAAGTACAGGAAGAACTTGACGGTTAGACGGTAATTTTGCGCCTATTATTTGATAATTTACGTCTCCAACTAAGAAAATACTTGATTTATTGCTTCTCAATTCCACTGCCATCTTATAAAAGTTAAAACATTACGTATTAATCACGAGAATAACTGACATTCAAAATTAATAGACGGTTAGGTAATTATGACGAAGTTAACGATGCTCTCTCTAAAGTTATTCATTGGTTTAGTGTTAATAATCTGCTTTTAAATGATAAAAAGACTAAAGTAATTAAGTTCTCAACACCTAATGTAAGGCAGGTGGCTACCAATGTACATGTTAATGGAACTAATTTAGCCTCTGTGGAGACAACTGTGTTCTTGGGTATAACAATTGACTCCAGACTACAAAGGGGCCCACAAATTGAAAAATTATCAGGAAAACTAAGTTCTGCAGCTTATGCAGTGAAAACTATTAGACGGCTCACTGATATTGATACGGCTAGAATAGTTTATTTCAGCTACTTTCATAGTATTATGTCATATGGAATTCTTCTTTGGGGTAACTCCGCGGATATTAACACCATCTTTTTATTGCAAAAGAGAGCCATAAGAGCTATCTACAAACTTGGTCCCCGTGAGAGCCTTAGAGAAAAATTCAAAGAAATAAATATTTTAACAGTCGCATCGCAATATATCTATGAAAATCTTTTGTATGTCCATAAAAACATACTCATTTTGTAAAAAGAGTGATATTCATAGCATAAATACTAGATATAAGCATAATCTTGTGTTATATGCAAGCCGTCTCCACAAAACAAGTAATTATTTTATGGGGCAATGTATACGGTTCTATAACAAACTTCCCAGCAATATAAGAGATTTGTCAATAAACAAATTTAAAACTACTATTAAAGCCAAATTGTGTAGCAGGGCATATTATAAAGTATCTGACTATATTAATGATAAAAATGCCTGGGAGTGAGTCGATCCAATTATAATGTAATTAACAAAATATGTAAATTTGTTTGGATACCAAAAGAGGGATGCCTGAGTTTTTTGGCAGTATTTTTATCAGTGCTCACCTAGTCATAAACTGCACGGTAGGGAAAAAAAATGTGACGATTCCAAACAAATGTAGCCATTTTTACGGAATAAAAAGATTTTGACTTTGAATTTGAACAAATGAATACCGCGAGTACGTGCGGCACTGCCGCGCAACTTGTATGAACATGTTTCGATGTAATTCGGCACGGATTATCGTAATCCAAATAAGTTAAAAATTAATTTCCGAGTGTTTTAAAAGCAAATGAACAAAACTAAGACATATGCGTTAGAAAATAAAAACTTTGAAAAATAAGGGACACCCTAATATACATATATACAAATAGATTTTATAATCTATTCATATTTAAAAAAAACATGTGACAAATGATTTTCTTGCTGTTTCATAACTTTAACTTCAGTATAATGACATTTATTGTATTTTACTTATGTATACTCTGTGTTTTGTATTGTTGTACGTTTCCTTGTTATTTATTAAACTCTCAAGAAGAAAGAACCAGGACCATCTCTGATGTTGCAAAATAAATCTAATCCGTACAATAGTTCAATACTAACCACAATGTATAGAATAGATGATTTTTTTGTGTTTTCAGTGTTGGTTCATAGTAAATATTATTTGTTTTCACGAGTACCATGGGTATAAGTATACTATCTATCTATATCTTCACGCTAAATCCCTCGTGAGCGCCACATGACTCGGTACTTACACACCTCGCTCGCTTCTTTAACATGAAACATACCGAGTTTTTTTAAAAACTATCAAAATATACTATTTTACTAGTAATTATTTTAATACAAAAAAAAAAAAAAAACCTCCACTGGTTTTCTATATTCTGATTGGATAAATTTCCAACGTAAACTAACCTTCACCTACGTACAATGTCTAAGTCGGAGTTCGGTGAGCTTATAATGGTTACTATGAGTTTGTCGTCCCGTATGACACTTACGTTAAAGTAGCATATAAATCGAGTAGTGATTCTTCTAGTGGAATATGTTTATTTAGTAAGTTTCTCCTAAAAAACAAAACAGCAAAAATATTCTATTTTATAAGTTTTTATTTTAATACAAAGAAATAAAGAGTCTCCACTGGTTGCTATGTGCTGAGAACGCGAACCTTATTGGTATAAATTTCCAACGTAACCTGACCTCCACCGACGTACAACTTCTAAGTCGGAGTTCGGTCAGATTATAATGGACATAATAGGAGTTTGACGTCCTATATAGGTACGCGGTCAGCCTGTGGATAATGTATACCAATTATCAAATGTTACTGTTTATTCCTGCAAAAAATAACTCTTATTTAATTAATGCAGTTTTATATAGAGTTATTAAGTAAGCAAAATTAAAAAAAAGTTTGAAGAGGAATTAAATAGCTTGGGCCAACCATACCTAGGAACTGTTCTAAAAACTAGAAATATGTCTACACAATGTTATTATAATATGTTTAATGAATATAATAATTAAAAAAAATAAATACCTTGTCTTGTTCGCCTCCCCCATACTACGAACATTTTCTTTGTATTTTTATTCTATATATTTTCTTTTTAGTGTTCCCCATTATTACAACAGTATAATAAATATATATAAACCTATAATATTATTTACTACTTATATCTAATAATAATACACTTACGCTAAATACTATAATATTGAATATTTACAACTATTAATTATAAAAACTTCGGTGTCGCGATGTAAATGGAGCGAGCTCGAGCAGACAGTGGACATAGGTCTTACCTCGAAGCGGGCTGCAGCCGGACTGGCTGGATGTAGTTAGTCAACGCGTTTATAATCCTCATTACCGCACAATAAGGTCGAAAACACGTAGCACCCAAGACGAATGTGATCGCTTAGAAATTGTCAGAAACTTAAAATATTTTTAAAAAATTTCATGTTTCACTTATCAAAATATGCAGCAAGCATATTATAAACATAGATATTACTAATAGATTTAAGTAATTTTGAAGCGTATAAACAGAACAACTGCGTTGTAATTTCAAAAATAATGAATTTCAGGAGGTGTTTTCGAAAGTAATTATTATCGAATCAATTTTACACAATCGCGTATTTGAGCAAGCAAATTCAAGATAAAGAAATGAAGTTATTTATATTAAAATCTTAGATCCGTCAGTTTAGTCATTAGCCTATACTATTCGATGAAAGTTGGTCTAATTTTTCGATGTGTCGCCTTAACTGTTCGATTGTAGAATAAAGATACTTTTGTTTTGAAATTCAAATAAATTATATTTTTAAAACGTCCTCCGGCCCACGTACTATTTGCCTACCTCACTCTATGAAACAATCCAAGAAACCAACTTTAATCATTGAATTGCTATGCACTAGGACCGACACCGCGAACCAAATGTTTGCGCCATGCTTTGTTGCCGATCGGCAATAACTCTTTGCTGCACAACGATGAACGAAACGCGTAAGCGCCATGAAAATCACGGTGCTTTTGACCTTTTGGTCGCGAGATTAATACCCCTTAGAAGCGATTTAGTGCTGTATCAATCTTTGGGATAGACATCTAAATTATTTCAGCGCTGCATCGGATATTAGTTTTAACTAGCGACGAGTGCTGTTACTTTTTCTGTTGATGGGAGTGCAGTGCAGACTCTGCACTGCAGAGTGGCCGGCCATACGTTTTCCCATATGTTTTTTTTTCTAATTGGAACAATTTTGGACCGTTCTTCCTCACCAACGAACATTTAAATTTCAAATTAAAGGATACAAAACTACAATATGTTAGCTATTAGCGTGTCGATTTTGGAGTTTCTCACTATTACCGTCTAAACGCTAGCTGGATGACATCAGTCTACCCCAAACGACAATTTTGAGGGTAATGTGGCTCCGCTGGCTATCGCAGCTCTGCCAATTATTACCAAAACGGAGCAAGACTTTTACTTAGGATAGCTCCTCTAGTACACAATAACTCAATGACATTAATAAACATAATTTTACGTCACACTCGATCTGACCATTTCAAATATTTGAATGTCTCACAGTTTCTTTGCATCTTTTTAAAAATACTTTCTTACTGAAAAGAAATTATAATCTAAAATATTGAAGAACACATAATTATGAAGTAAACAAACTATTCCGTTATATATATATATATATTTATATATCTATATATATATATATATCTATATATATCTATATATATATATATTGGTATAGATTTGTCAATGCGAACTGTTCACAAGAGGAATATTAAAATTTCATATTTCATTATTTCTAATTGTTATCTAATATTTGCTTTTATCTATTGTAACATTTCGTATGTTAGAGGGAAATAAATTATGTCCTTTATCTATAAGATGTCCGGCGAAGTGAAGTGTGAAAGGTCACATAGACCTGCAGGCAGACCTAAGTAAGTACCCTCTACTAAATATATCTTTCCATCGAGCCTTCCACCCTCTCCCCCACGAGGGATGGCAGTGCGATGGATTTGAGATCATTCCTAGCATGTTGTATATTATTTTTTTACACCGCTGGGAGGCATACAAGCATACGGCCCACCGGGGTGAGTATTTCCGTTGCCTCGGAAAGCCATGTTGAAACGGATTCGAAAAGTTTTCACTCAGATTCATACAGTTTGAAAGATAACTTTTCTATTCCAATTAGAATATGGTATTCCGAGGCAATGTGAGTACACCCACAGATGTGAAGTGGTTACCGTAGTCTATATTCGCTTGCAATACATTATTTATCTCTCGCCCGATGCCACCTCGGCTGCAACACAGTAACTCCTTAGTAGCTTACTGGTAACCTCACTCACTTGCAGGAAGACAACAACCCTCCAGTCGTTACTTCACGGCGGTTTTCTGTGAGGTGGAGGTACTTGCCCATCGGGCTGCTTTGATGCGCCCTACCTCTCTTAACGACTACAAGCATACCGCCCACCTGATGTAAAGCGGTTACCGTACCCTTTGAACGCTTGTGTTACGTATCACTCGCGCGAAGCCACCTCTGCTTCTTACACAGCAACTCCTTAGGAGCTTTTTGGTGACCTCACTTACCAGTAAGCTCTTAAGGAGGATGAACCGTCCAGAGTGTTGTTATTTGGCTGGGGTGTTCTGTTAGGTGGAGATACTTCCCTAGACGGGCTGCTTTGATGCACCCTACCTCTCTTAAAAACACCCAGACCGAGACAAGCGGACATGTTCATGCACACATTTGTTTTCTCTGTGTGGGAAGCGAACCTACGAGTCAGTGTCGAAGTCGCGTTGTAAACGCCATCGCTGAGCCACCGATTTGGTGGTGTCAAAAATTAACTTACATACAACCCACCTGTGGTATATTACAGTGTGTGTGTGGAACATTCAATACGGGAGATCCAGCTCACACTTTATCACTTTTATGTTCTTCTTAAGGAATACGCAGTTGACATGAGAATTTAATACGCGGAGCCATAAATTTGAGCGTCCCTGTTCAAATCGTAACTGCCTGTACCTATCTTAATATAGCTGTCCCGAATGCGTTAAATCTACGCAATCTGAGATTCGTGTCGTCTTTCATTTTACTGCAGCGTCCGCGTCTTCCCTTTCCTGTTTTACGGCCGTGTACTCATGACGCACACCCTTCACCGGCTATGTACATTTTATGGATCTTTATATCTAATCAACATAATTGCAACATGCTTTTGTTATATTGTGGGCATGTACTACTAAATTCGTTTTATATTGATGTACATATTTGTAATTATCACTTGCTCGTCTCAGTAAAAAAGAAGCAGTAAAAGAAACCCGCACATCAAGGAATTGTAGTTGAAAAGATCTAACCTAACCTAAGAAAGGCCTAATTTTCCCTCTGGGTTGTAGAGGTTTGATGGCAGTTGGTCCATGTCCAAACTAGTATTTACGTCAAATCCTTAAGACTTAGGTAGGGTGTCCGCTACCTAATCCTAATGGATTAGTAAAAGAGGTTCACGCTAGAATGAAGAGAAAAGCATGATTGTGCTCGGTCGGCCTGTAGTTTGTTGGGTGGCAAACACAATGTGGTGTAAAATTGTTATTGTAGTCTAAGAACGCTTTTAACACAGCAACTCCTCACGTGCACCTGGTAACTTCAGTCATTGGCAATACTACAAAACCCTCAAGTTGTTGGGGCGGGGTTTTCTGTGAGGTGGATTTGGTTCCCCAATATGCTTTGTTTCGTCCTACCTCAGGTTCGCGAGAGATGTTTTTTGTTAATTACCGGGTATTTACGAGCAGTACGTTGATAGAAACTCCAAAGATGATGGCGGACCCACCTACATGCTAAATTATGTTTAAGAGAGGTAGGGCGCATCAAAACAGCTCGCCTGTGAAGTACCTCCGCCTCACAGAAAATCGTAGCTAAATAACACTCCTCTAGCTAGGGGGTTGTTGTGTTCCTGCGTGTATGAGGACACTAGTAAGGAGTTGCTGTGTTAGCAGCAGAGGTGGCATCAGCGAGCTTTTTCAGCATTTCTTCATCCGAAATGAAACAGTAAGATTTTAATTAAAAAAATATAAGTGCCGGCGAGAGCCCAATGCCAAATTAAGATTTTTCTTTTTTTATATTTTAGAAGCCTCTCCGTAAGAGCTGTCTGAATGAGAATTTATGAAAGCGACAGGAACATGGCCTCATCCGCCGTTCGTTCCGCTGAATCTTTTTAATCCTAATGTACGTAGAAGATTATTTTTTACAAACCAGCCATCCCAAAATTGCTGCTTTGAACGAATGTTTATAATTAGGTTGTTACAACTGCTTGTCTGCCTGGCGTCTCCCTTTGCTTTGTATGGACTCATGGCAATATGAATTTATAACAATAAAGCATTTTATACACGCTAAGATTAAGACAAAGCTCCGGTAGGCATCGCCAGGTAACGGTGAGTGATACACATTCGTTGCCTTTTAAAGGCAACATCTACTTTTCTTGAAGACGCCTATGCTGGTTTGTTCAGAAGCATCGTTGATGAAAGTTGACTCTACTATTTCAACGTACTTGGTAGGAAATACCTTATAAGCGTAATGCAGTAGATCAATCATCAAAGTGTCAATGGATGAAATTTTATTTTTTGCCATGTGTTACGATAGTGGATAAAACCGAACACTCTTCGGAATAGATCTACCTATGAAATTGCCTTTATTTTCATTGTATGGGAAATGTAAATAAACTCAGTAAGTGGGTAACATATGGACTTACTGCGGCACAACAACGAAATGGCGTCGCATCTTGCCTAACTTGTTGAATAGACACAAACGTTATTCGTACTGGTTAAATGAATTTGAACGTGTCCAAAAGGCAAGGCAAAATATGCAAGAGACAGCCAAAATATGGCTTCCAAACCAGTGGCTGACTCACTGTTCAAAGACGAGGCAAGCCCAACATTTTTCCAATCGGGATTGACGATCATTGTTTTGATGAGACGATGGTTGTAGTAAATAAATAAATAATCTTTAAATTTGAATTTTTTGCCTTTTTGCATTAAATCGTAATAATCACACTGAATATAAATGATGTACTGTATTTGTGGGTGGAATAGTAAATTAAAATTAGTATCCGCGATATATCAATGAGTTTCTTGGAGCCTGTATCCAAATAAAAAATAAGTGTTACGCTTCGATGCTTTTAAAACATAATTTCTTTATTTATACCTCGTTGATTAGATAAAGTAAGTGGTAGAAATTATAGATAGTGAATTTGTCAATATCTAGGTTATCTTCTATACATACATGCATACAGATAAATAAAATTGGAGTGTCTCCTTGTAATATTAAAATAACCGCTTTTTACTAAATGCGTATGGATGTATACACGGTACATATACTAAAATGAATATTTTTTCAATTTTTGTCTATCTGTCAGTTTGTTTGTTCGGCTTATGTATGAAACGGCTGGACCGATTTTGACGGGACTTTCGCCGGCAGATAGCTGATGTAATAAGGATTAACTTAGGCTACTTTTATTTCAGAAATTTTATTTATTTTATTAATATAATATAATAATATAAATATAAATAAATAATAATAACATAAGTATTCCGCGGCGACGAAGTACATAATACATATCTATTATTATTTTGCTGTTCGCTATTTTACTATGCTTATTTAGGTGCTTATAATCAAATCAAATAAATAAAATTATAACTGAACGATAACTCTTTTGTTAAAATCGCGCGGACTAAGTCGCGGGGACAGCTAGTCAAAAATAAAATATCAGACTAGCAAATACAAAATGTTTAAGGTGACAAACAAGTAACAAGCAGTTATCGTAGCCTATCTATCCATATTCAACAACACCAAGGGCATATTCATAGGTTGCCAACTTTGTGATCCAAGTTATATATTATAATACATCAAACGCATATTAATCAATACCAATAAAGTACTTCCGGTTGTTGACACGTGGACGGACGTGGAGATTATTTTCCAATGATTTGTGGATCTCAAACTTTTATTTAATATATCAAAACTAGTTCAGCTGCTATAATTATAAATTTACGGCCCTTTCACACCTCCTCACACCATTTAAGAGAGGTAGGGCGCATCAAAGCAGCCCGTATGGGGAATCACCTCTACCTCACAGAAAACCAAACCGCACCCAAATAACAACATAATAGAGGGTTGTTGTGTTCCTGCGTATGAGTAAGGTTACCAGTAAGCTCCTAAAGAGTTGCTGTGGCAGCAGCAGATGAGGTATCGGGCGAGTGGTGCTTAATTTATTACAAACGTTCATAGGCTACGCTAACCGCTTTGCATCAGGTCGGCCGTTTGCCTTCCGACTTTGTTTAAGAAAAACCTTAACGTTAAGAAAAAATCGGCCAAGTGCGAGTTGGACTCGCACACGAAGGGTTCCGTACCATTATCTATAAAAACGGCAAAAAAATCACGTTTGTTGTATGGGAGCCCCCCTTAAATATTTGTTTTATTTTAATTTAATTATTTATTCTTAAAGTGAATATATAACTAAATATTCTGTGAATATTTCAAGCGTTTACCTGTTGCCGTTATCAATATCGAGCAAAAACGAGCAAAAAAATTACGTTTGTTGTATGGGAGCCCCCTTAAATATTTATGTTATTATATTTTTTAGTATTTGTTGTTATAGCGGCAACAGAAATACATCATCTGTGAAAGTTTTAACTGTCTAACTATCACGGTTCGTGAGATACAGCCTGGTGACAGACGGACGGACGGACGGACAGCGAAGTCTCAGTAATAGGGTTCCGTTTTACCCTTTGGGTACGGAACCCTAAAAACCTTAAAGTTTACGAGTATTAATGTTTGCTTGCCTTGCTTGTTAGGACTGCCGTCTGATAAAACAGTCTTCAAGTAAGTCAATGGTTTTCTTCGGCTCCTACATCCTTCCCGCTTTGTTGTTGTATATCTGTTTCGTTATTCATTCATCCCACATTATTTCGGCATGCCTACATTTTGTCATCCACAAAATGTTATATATTCCTTTTTATCTTTTCAGGTAAGTACGGAACTCCACAAATATCTCTCGAGTAACAACGGCTCGTATGAAATAAAGCCATTTTCTTCAATCCCGAAGATTGGTGAGTACCGTGAGGGTAGTTTATCAGACTTGCAGTCATTTCGTGCCGTGAATATAAACGAAAAGCTTGCGTGGCTCCAGTTCCGCATTTTGCAGTAGATGTTTCCGGGTTAGGATAACATAGAGGGTTCAAAATAGATGTAATTATTTTTTATACCGCTAATGTGGCAAACAAGCATATGGCATGTGTGATTGTAAATAGTAATCGTAGCCTATGGACACTTGGGTGAGCGGTCCCTAGGCAGAGAGTTCATTCCACAACTTAAGAGAGATAATGTATGTATGTATATCTTCACGCCAAGTCCCTTGCTGAGTAGGCATAGAGAAACATTAGATGCGATACTTACACACTTCGCTCGCTACTTTAATATGCATAGTTCTTTTCATGTACGCTCATCGGTTCCTACGTCTTAAGAGAGAGAATGAGGTAATGAAATTAGAGATAATGTAATAGGAATTCCCTTATTAGCTACTTCGTGGAGCCCAGTGGTAGAGTTGCTAGCAGTGGCTACTTTACGCTGTAAATTCGATTCCCGTAAAAAATTGTGGGTGCGGAGGTGCCATGGACGTTTGGAAACTTCTTCGAAACCCGAGGAAAGCTTCGTCTTTCCAAGTAATTGGTTTACAGTCATCGCGGTGAACATTTCAGTTCAAATGTCCAATTTGTTCTGTTTGGGAAATAAGAAATAACGGCGCAATAGTATCCTTAGATAATTACAGTGAAAGACCGCGGACATGTTGATTTTCTGAGCGGAGCGGCAGCGGAAAGAAATACCAGAATATTTCTAATGCAATAAGAAATGAAAAGAGCTATGAATGTTAATGAAGCGAGTGAGGTGTGTAAGAACCGCGTCTTATTGCGGTCAGTTCTCTCTGCCTACCCCGCAAGGGAGCTGACGTGTTTATACATACAATAAGAATAGATACATACAAGAAGAATTAGATATACATGCAATTAGAAATGTTATAAGGAACGTGCCTACGTGAATCTTTGTACATAAACGCGTGCTACACCCCCACTAAAACGTAGGTTTTCTCAGCGATTCTAGCCGTCTGACCAATGGGAAGATATTTTAACCTATAAGATAAGGGACGCGATGATGTTGATCCGTGAACTAGCCAATAACAGCTGCGCGTTCTACTTTACAACCCCCAAGTGACCCCAATGCTCGGGGGCTCGATTCCCACGCAGGACAGACATTTGTGGGCATGAACATGTCTGTTTGCCTTGCTCTGGATATTTTTAAGATCAAAGCAGCCCGTGTGAAGTACCTCCACTTTAACCAAAAAACCGCAGCCAAATAACAATTTCCTAGCGAGTTGTTATGTTTCTGCGTGTGAGTGAGGTCTGTGTTAGCAGCAGAGGCGGCATCGCGCGAGCGATACTTTATATGCTATGGTGATTACATCAGGTGGGCTGTATGCTTGTATGCCTCCCGACGTTATATAAAAAAAAGATCTCGTCTCCATTTGGACTACTTTAGGGTTTTTTTTTTATACCACTAAGGTGGCAATCAAGCATACGGCCTGCCTGATGTTAAACAGTCACCGTAGCCTATGGACATTTGCAACACCAGGGGCGTCACTCATGCGTTGCCGACCCTCTAAAAACCTCTTCACGCATTTCTTGAAGAACTCCATGCTGTAGTTCCTTGGAAAAACCTCGGCTGGGAGCTCATTCCACAGCTTGAGTGTTCTCGGAAGAAAACTTCTCTGGAACCGCACCGTACGCGACCATAGCGGTTCAAGCGTGTGAGGGTGAACTCCCCGCCGTCTAGGTTAAGTGCAGGTTTGATTAGTCGCCCTATTAGTTTGTAATACATGCCACGATGTCGCTGGCACGGTCTCTACCTCCTATCAGTGTAGTAATGTCATATTTATTTATTTACAAAAGTAATTGGGGTCGGGGGATGATGAGACATAAAAGGTGCGCTAATTAGGAATTAGTGCGGTCCGGAAAGCCGTGGAAAAAATACATTAAATCTCGTGGAGCACCGTTTCTCAAACTGTAGGAGTACTCTTGACGTTTTAGGCAATTTCATAACTTCGTCTATAATTTCTCCAACGTGGAATTGAATCCCATTAATAGTGTAAATCTGGAAAAAAGAAAGAAGAAAACGGGGAAAAGCTATTACACACCCTTACCACCTCACTGGCTTCTTTAACTTTAATGGCTTTTATGCACGGCTTGTAAGTCTCCTGACATCACCTTCTGATAGAACACGATCAATTTGACCACGATAGGTAAGTCTTGACCGTCCTCTACTCCTACATCATTTCATTTTTGCGTTGTACATCTGTTTCGTAATTCGTTCTTCCTGCCATGCAATTCTGTAAGAGCAAACATCCTTACATCCTCGGAAACATCGGCTGTTACAGCCTTGAACACAAAATTGCAATTCCTTAGTGTCGCTTTTCATGGTTGTGCGACACTAGCGCCGCAAGGCTGCGTTTGGAATTGGAATTCTACAAGGCAAACAGCCTCGCATACGCTTACAGCCTTATAGAATACCAAATAATTTAGCCGTGATCGCAGTAGACGATGTCAAAGCTGTGACATCTGTGATCACAGCGACGCACACAGCCATTACGAGTCGCTTAGGGAATTGCATGGCTGCATTCTTTCCACCTACGGGGCATGTCTCTTCTTATATTAACACCGACGCTCTCTTTCAGACCAACTCTGTTTCTAACATCATCATTACGAATACGGTCTACAAGCGTTACGCCACAAATTAAATAAACTATACACTTTTTTTTTATACTACGTCGGGAGGCTTACAAGCATACTGCCCACCTGATGTAAAGCGGGTCCCGTAGCCTATTAACGCTTGCGATATATTACCTCTGCTGCTTACACAGCAACTCCTTGGGAGCTTACTGGTGACCTCACTCACACGCATAAACACAACAATCCTCTAGGAAGTTGTTATTTGGCTGCGGTTTTCTGTGTGGTGGAGGTACTTCCCCAGATGGGCTGCTTTGATGCGCCCTACCTCTCTTGAACACCCTACACTCTAATAATTTGAGACATGTTCCGTAAACGAATTAAAAACATTTAGTTATTTCGTATTTTTGTCTTTTATTAAGGGGGGGATGCAATTGTTCAGTTGTTCTTTTGAAGGTGCGATACATTTTATCATGGTACCAGGCCTTGTATATTACCAAAGTGCGAATCATGAATCTAACATGAGCTCATCCTCGTTCCCTGCATAATATGATCTCCCTCAACGATTTTACTGAGCCCAATCCCCTCTCAATGCATAAATGATAAATAATAATTCCGTGCACGTATTTGTTAAAGATTTCCCGGCAGAAGGTAACATGAGTAGCACCACTTAGCTAATTACAGGAACGGTCTTCTTTATAATAAATCGCTGTGCAAGCAAGGTTTTATTGCGAGTAATGGGGAACAAAGAGGTACGTAGCCTTTTGTTAGAACTGTAACAGAGGAGTTCTCTGAAGGATATACTCCTTGTGAGGTGTCATGTTACGTCGTTACGGAGTCTTCTGCTGGGGAAAAGTGGCTTTTATTTGCTTTTATTTTTTGCTGCTTTGTGTACTTTATACCAGTGTTGCAAAAAAGGGCAATGTTGTCAGGTACATGTGTATACCACTGTTCCAAAAAAGGGCAATGTTGTCGGGTACATGTATACCACTGTTCCAAAAAAGGGCAATGTTGTCGGGTTCGTGTATACCACTGTTCCAAAAAAGGGCAATGTTGTCGGGTTCGTGTATACCACTGTTCCAAAAAAGGGCAATGTTGTCGTGTTCATGTATTTTTCTGGTTTTTATTTCACCATAACTACTAAACACCATAATCGATTCCAATGTATGAGTGGATATCTTTAGAATCCACAAACCGATAAAGCACTTGACGGCGTTTAAACCCCTCATTTACCAAAACGCAGGGATTCATTTTAAATATCTCAGCGATTCGAGACCACTGACCTTTCTTCTTCCTAGCGTTATTCAGTTTCCTAATCTATTAGGATTGGCGCGGTCCGCTACCTAAGCCTAAGAATTTGGCAAAGATACTGATTTTTACATGAACTGTCGCCAGATCCCCGCAACCCAGAGGGAAAACTAGACCTTTATTAGATTCACACGTCTTCCGAAGAATAATTTCTTGGACGTGCGGATTTCCTCACGATGTTTTCTTTCACCGCTGAGCTGGTGATAATTACAACATGTACTTCCCCACCCGGGAATATAATACATGCCCACGCACGGAACTTGAGTCTAACAAAAAAAATTACACTTGTAATATAAATATTTCGCAAACGGATTACTCTTCCCTCAATGTTTTTAAAAACCTATCTAACAACGCTCCACACATAGGGTGGGCGCGAATAAACAATTCATCTCAACTTTTCGTGTAAGTGAGGTACCACTAAAAAAATTTTTTTTTTAAGATTATATTCTACCACTTTGTCAGCATATGTATACATTTACATGCCAAACTACAGCTTTCTAGTGTCATGCGTCACTGAGCTAGGCTGCGGACAGACGGACATGGCGAAAATAGGGTTCCTTGTTTACTACGGAACCCTAAAAAGGATCTTGAAAGGGGAAACCATATACGAATTATTTTCGTATATTATACTTATGTAATAATATACTCAATTATTTTTGTACTTAATCATTTATTGATTAATCCTGTGTGCTTATTATTTTAAGTGTTAAGAAATAACGGCATGCGGGTTTTTTTAATTTCTTCATAAATTTGTTTGTTAGTACTGAATTTTAAAATTATGTTATTTTTATTTCTGTTAGTATTGTCAATAGAGGCATGAGGGTAGGACGTTACTGAGGGCGAATAGAGACGATATCTCACCACTGGAAGTTTGGTATTATTTGAATTAATTTGTTTGGACCTAAATGTTCGAAATTGCCATTTTTTATTTAAACTCATTTTAGAAAGTAACTCATTTTAGCTTAGTTTGCGTTGGGCGTAATTTGGCATATTTTACGTAAAAAATAAGGTTTACTTTCGGATTCTATTTAGAGCATATAAATTTTGTTGCGTGCCCTGACTACTAAACGCTATAAAAATCAATAGCTCGCTTTGCGCAAGGCTAATATAATATAAATGTCAAACAATGCTATAAATAGTTCCAAATTTTGCATAAAACTACGAGTATATTGTGGAGCGGAAAACATGAAATTTTAGACTCATACGTATGAGCGAACTTAAGACATTAAAAAAATTTATGACAAAGTACATAAATCATATAATAATTTTAAATTATAATAATACTTGATGCAATAAATTAACCTAATTATTTAATTTTATACACATATACTAGATAATTTTCATATAGTAAATAACGAAAGTAGTTCGTATTTTATAAGAAGGGGAAGCCAGGAGCTTTAGAAACCGGCGAGCGTGCATGAGAAGAGCTAAGAATGATAAAGAAGCGAGTAAGGTGTTTAAGGACAATGAGGGTAGCTCTGCTTACCCTGCAAGGGATTTGACGTGAAAATATAGATAGATTGAAAATGTATAAATAATAATCTATAAATTAATAATATTTTATGCAAATAAAGGTTTATCTTATCTTAGGCCACGTTTACATTGTGAGTGTGGAGGGTCGCATAACAGGAGACATTGAGAAGGGGTGGTATATGTAACATTTTGGCATTATATAGTGGCACATGTGAAAGGATAAAATAGTTTCCGAGGTTTTCATAATAAATACGTATTTTTAGTGAACTCTATACCACTGTGTTTAAGGGTCAATGCAGACCAGTCATCGCAGATGGAGTGGGCGTGGAGACTAATTGGATATCAATGTAAACGCAACTATAACATGTTTGGACCTAAAATTGGAGTAAATAAATTACGTGAAGCGGCTCATGCTAACTTGGGTGCCAGTTTTGCCGTACGTTTAAATCAAATAGGGTTGAGTTTACATTGTTATGGAATTAATCTAATGGCTTGGCTTCGTCTTGTTGTGAAAAGGTTAGGTGTCCCCTCTGAGTTATGGAGGTATGACGGCAGTAAGGAGGTATGAAGGCAAAGTTTTGTATATTGTCATCAGTTTTTCTCTGTTTCCTTCTCCATGACGTGTATGGTCACTGCCAATAAATGTTTCTTTTTTTCTAATGTATGTAATTTTTCGTATGGAATGTACATTTTACGAGTGTGGATCAGAAACCTAAAAAAAGTTTTATCTGCAATTTGATTGAACCTGTTTTGTGTGCTTCCGCCACCACGCGAACCAAAAGATTACACAATGCGAACTAGCGCACTACCGTTAGTAGATGCAACATGCCGTCGCTGCCAGGGCTGCCCCGGTAGTCTCTGCCTCGCCTGCTGCGGTCGTCCTCGCGATTGCCCGCCATCTGGAACAGGAACCGCATACACCCGCCGCCGTTGCTTTAAGGCTTTGTCAAACAGCGAGCTCGGCGGTAGCGTGGCGCTGGCGCGACGCGAGGCTGGCGGGTCGCAAGCGCGGCGCGGTAGTCGCACTGCAGGCAACACGCCACGCCGCGCTAGCGCCCCGCCAGCATCCCGTCGCGCCAAACAGGAAAGCGTGACTTTTTATCTAATAATACAGTGCAACCTTAATATAACGACATCCTGGATTTAACAAATTCTTCGTAATTCCTTTGAATTGTCCATAAGAGTCAATGTAAAATATACCTTTACAGTGTGAATATTTTTTGCGAACAACCTCTTTATAACGAATTTTCAACTATCAACAAAAAGTGTAAATACCTCAAATTAACGAATTTGTTAACCCGACACCTTTATATAACATTCCCACCAATAAGCCCATTGTATATGATTCATGTCGCGACAGGTTTCGACACGCTTCTTATCGTAAAACACTGCGGCTCGCACTATTGTTAAAGATTCCTCTTTATAACAAATTTTAGACCAATCTAACCTCAATATAACAAAACTCAGTTTAACGAATTAATTGATATAACGAATATTTACTTACTCAACCAATTTTTCAACGCCCATGTTCGAATTTGTATAAAAATCTGTAAAATTTTACAACTAACACGTCACGCCGCGCTAGTCCACTCCGCGCCCAGCTCACGTCAAGCTGCGCGTGTGTCTACTGTCATAGAAACGCTAGCACTACAGCGCAGGCGCCGCGCCCCGTCCCGCCAAGCGATCACGTCGCGCCGCGCTCCCGCGCCGCAGTTTGTAATCGCGACAAGGGTTGGCGTGGCATGTCGCGCCCCGCCAAGCTCGTCGCGACGTGACGCTAGCGTGGCGTGTTTTGTGTGACGGCTTCCATATATTTTCATAGTAAGTTAGCACGCCAAGGACACGCCACGCTAACGTCGAGCCCAGCCACGCTCGCTGTTTGTCAAAGCCTTTATTTGTCTATATTTATGTGTGTACTTTCTTATTGATATATTAGCATGGATTAGATTCTGTGTTACTCGACGTATATTTTTACAAGGTCAGTGGCACAATGGTTAGTTACGCTACTTTCACACTAACGGTCATCGGTTCGATTCCCACACAGGACAAACATTTGTGTGCATGAATGTGTCCGTTTGTCTTAGATTGGGAGATTTTAAGAGACTAGGGCGCATGAAAGCAGCTCGTCTCGGGAAGTATCTCACAGAAAACGGCAATAACCATCTAACCATCTGGAAGATTGTTGTGTACCTGCGAGTGAGTGATGTCTTAATGTGATGCAGTCGTTTGTAGGCTAGGGTAACCGCTTTATGTGGGTGATATGTGGGCCGTATGCTCGTATATTTCCCGACGTTGTATAAATACATCTTATTTTGTTTTGGAGAATACATAAAAACGAAACTCTACAGTTTCCATATAAAATTTTCCCTTTTGTTTGACGACACAAACTAGTTGTCCTATTTCTCTATAAAAGAGAATAACTGCTCGACACACGCAATTTGTTCCACGAAAACGAATTCCCATGCGCGGTGTTATGGGCCATGAAAGTTGTTACACTTTTGTCACAGTTGTTCCTTTGTTCGTCAAAGCACACGAGTGTAACTCAAGGAGATATTCTCGTTCCCAGACGAGAATTTTAGGGATATATTTTGCTTAAAGCCTTTGACAAAGTGGACAAAGGGAATTTCCCAAGGCCTACTGTCTGGACGAAAGAATGGGTGTCCACGGTGATGGCTAAGGGACCGTATCGAGTATCATGCTTAAACGGCTAATGCGATTATGTCGTTCTCTCTCACTTGGGACGTTAAGCTTAACGCAACTCAAAACTTCAGCGATCGCAAATACGGCGAGATTCTACTCGCATATTACAACGCACGCTCTGTGTATGAAACTTGAGCGCTTTACTATTTTGTATGACCTATTTTGATAGGAGATATTGTAGAAAAATATGTCTTTGTAGGGCCAATAGAAGCCAAAATAATTGTTTTTAGAAGTTTTGTCTGTCTGCCTGTACATATGTTTGTTATGCAAAAAGTACTGAGTAAAATTTGATGCCGTTTTCACAGTTGTCTTGCTGGAGATCTGATTTAAATCTAGCGCATGTTCTATGCTTGACATGCCACTTAGAACCTAAGATAAGAAAAACTAAAATCCATGAAATTGTGAAGAAATTCAATTCCACGCAGGCAAAATCGCGGGGGGCGCTTGTTTTAAATTGGAAGCGGGCAAGTGGTAGTTGGAATCCCACACCGAGAGACCCGTTCAAGTTTTATATATACATACAGTTATAAAGTTATACATCTACCGTTTCAATATAGTTTGAAGAAAAGTTTGAAGAACTTAAGCGAGATGTTGGATGATTAACAACACTACTCACCCGAGTGCTCGAGAGAGTCAGGTCCTTTGTCTCCAGGGTCTCTTTGTTCGTCGGAGTGGAATCAATAGAACAATATGCTTCAGGGCGAAAGCGTTTCGAAGTGTTAAAGGCATATCATTGTAAATTCGGAATAAGCGCAGCACACTTCTCGACACCCCCGAGTCACTTACGCCGGTGTTGCCGGCCGACTTTCTCTATCATTTTGGTGGTCCATCCAGTGAGTGGCGAGCCACCGTCTATCGAAAGTAGCAATCAGGTATTATACCAGGTATGGCAGATGTTCGTCCGACTTCTGTATTCGCTCAGTACCATAATTTCCCACACATTCACAATTGTCCCAATACCTTTCGAGACTTGCGCATGGGTAGATTGTTTCATTGATTTGCTCTAGAGCTGGTCACGGCGTGTATTGTACCTTACATTTATCTTCACAAAGGGGCCTCTACGATAAAAGGGTCGGGATAACATCTCTGAGTCAAATAAAAAAGAAAATATAATAATTACAATATTAGGGGATAACTGTTTTTATATAACGCCCGAAGTTATACATATAAACATACGTTACCGTAGCCTATGAACGCAACTTGCAACACATTATGTATCACTCGCGCGATGCCACCTGTTAACACAGCTACTCCTTTGGAGTTTACTGGATATCTCACTCACTCGTAGGAACGCATGAACTCTCCACGGAGTTGTTCTTTGACTGCGGTTTTCTGTGAGGTGGAGGTAACTTCTCTAGACGGCCTACTTTGCGCTCTACCTCTCTTTAAAACATGTAGATCAAAGCAAATAGAAATGTGCATGCACACAAATGTTTTGTCCCGTGTGGGAATCGAACCCACGAGCGTTGGTGTCTAAGTAGCATTACTAACCACTGCGCCAACGAGCTCGTCAAAATCTCTCTGACCGTCTGAAAAGTAAAAAAAAAAAACAGTCGGCCGCGTAATCAGGCGTCGTCGATACGAATTTTTTTTATATCTGTCTATCTATAACTTCACGCTAAATCCCTTGCGGGATAGATATCTTGTATATACTCGTACATATTTTTGATGGTTAAAAAAAACTGTGCTGGTTACAAATTTCGATCTGCTTTTCCTGTAATATTTACGTAAACTTTTATTGTCTGTAATTTTTTCGCTTTACAAACTTTGCAGATGAGAGATGGTATATTTTTGTAATTTTTCATCATTATCGAAAATTACACGGTGTAGTGTTCTCTCTGCCTACCCCGCAAGGGACTTGGCGTGAAGATATACATACATACATACACGGTGTAAAAAAAAACCTGTTTTATCCTTTTATATGATGCTCCACTTGAACTAGTAAGCAGCAATTTGACATTTTAACTACTTTTGCAAAATATTACAAATTTGAAATTGATTGATTGATGAAGCATTAGTAGTTAGTGAAATACGCCACTTTGACAGACGTTCGGACAGACGCACAAAATTGCCATAGGGGTTTCTTTTTAATATTTTAATATGGAGTGAGCCCTAAAAAGAAATCCTGGGCAGTCCATGCAGGTCCCAAGGTCGATCGCTTGTTTCACTTTAAAAGGGGAGACCTGTGGACCCATAAAAATGAAATACCTAACTGGAGCCCATCAATAAAGGCTTGCGCAGACAAAGTACTTGGCTGACACGCAGGTACACATTTTTATCACTACATAATCTTTCATTCCACATAGTTCTCGACGAGCTCGGTGGCTCAGTCGCGAATGACGCGACTTTGACACCAACGCTCGTGGGTTCGATTCCCATACAAGGCAAACATTTGTGTGCATGAACATGTCTGTTTATCTTGGTCTGGATGTTTTAAGAGAGGTAGGGCGCATCAAAGCGGGCTGCTTTGATGCGCCCTACCGCTCTTAAAACATCTGCTCTCTGATCTGCGTCTGGGGAAGTACCTCCACCTCACAGAAAACCGCAGCCGAATAACAACTCCCTAGAGGGTTGTTGTGTTCCTGCGTGTGAGTGAGGTCACCAATAAGCTCCCAAGGAGTTGCTGTGTAAGCAGCAGAGGAGGCATCGCGCGATAGATACTTATATATAAATATCTCAAGCGTTAATAGGCTACGGTACCCGCTTTACATCAGGTAGGCCGTATGCTTGCATGTCTCCCGACGTTGTATATATAAAAAAAAACCTCGTATGTTGCTATTTCTTACTCTATCAATCATTCTCACTCCACACATACTCTTCAATTTCTACGACGTTCATCCTACTTTTATGCTTCTTCTGCCAGACCCATGTTTCACTGCCGTACATCATTATTGGCGTTAACACACCCTGAACGATAGCAAGGCGAGCTTATATATATTTGCATAATTGAATAGCATATTTTTTATGTTTCATGTTATTATTATTCTAGTTAATATTAATTAATTATTTTTAATTTCCTAGTACGTTAGTTCTATTTATTTCGGGGATTTCCGCCTACTTTTGTGCGGTCCGGCCTTTCGATGTCCCCGGCTATTCGGGGGACCGCCAAACTTGACTTCTTGACCCCGACACTTTTAGTACCGTGTATGTCATGTGATTCAGTTCTAAGTGATCTATTTTGACGGACAGAAAAGTACCCCACAGACTGTCCCGCATCAGCTCAGGCCTTAAATCGTGTTTATCCGACAATTTGTATCGCACACCGCATTCTAACTAATATATCGGAATCTTCAATAACGTCAGACAATTTGAGAATTGTTTCAGTTGGCTGTCAAACAGTACCTACCCTCTTTACGTTCGTACATGTTAGGTGGGGTTAGCTCCCGTTCAAGGTTGTTCGGCCCATTTGTTTGCCGCGGGCGGCTGTCGTGAAATTAAACTCTGCTACACAACAATCATACAACAATTTTGGTTAATGTTGATTAAAAGATCGGTAGGCTTTTGACGCTTGAAGAGCAGTGAAAGCACAGTGGATAAAGCACCGACCTATTGATTAACTGGTCTTTGGTTCGATTCCTGGCATGTAGCAATAAATTCGCATTTTCATATCGATCCAATGCTTGGGTTTGTTCTTTAGAGTAGCCTTACGGATTGACTTTAACCGATGTGACAATATATTTTTTCCGAAAATACATTTCTTTACAAAACTGCTACAAAATAAGATCGAGTTGATGCATTTACACCACTATTACGGCGAAGAAAAGGAAGGATTATGCATCTAAAAATCTGTGTATGTATGTATGGGGAAACTTCAATACATATATACATACACAAATAAATTTGCCCAGTGAGAAAAGTTTAGTAATTCAGGAACTCTTTGGGGAGCTATAGCTGTAGGTACATTGAATTTATATTTGTTTTTACAAATTGACGCCAATATAAAAAATGCCTGTCGTCCGTCGAAGTTAATGTGACTAGAGAAAATTGTCGCTCCTTATATTATTAAGATTTTCGTTGCGGTCTCGATCAACAACATTGTTATATTGCACTTCAATTGGCATTTCATGACTGAAATCCATCCTGTTTAATGAGTTCAAATGATTTGCGCTTAGATTAAGAATGCAATGGGGGCTGTGCGGCTAATGATAGCAGCTGATAAAAGAAACCAACAGATTCAAGCAAGTTTAAACATTGCTATGAATCATGAACAAATGTCTGACATGCTACTTGCTACTAAATACCTATATGTGTATAAATAGTATATGTAACCGTACATATACTTTTCTCAAAATCAACTGCAAAGCACGCGGCAGAACACTGTCAATATTGTGTCAATATGTTCCAGAGATCCGTTCGCTTAACCCTAGCAAATGCTTTCTCAAAATCCACAACACTGCAAAAAACCTTCTGCTCTACAATTATATGTTTCTCCACGATATTGGCAAATGGCAAAACTTGATCCGTGCGTCCTCCTCATTTCGAAGTCCTTCCTGCGTCTTCCACTGAATTCAATCTTATCTTTATCATCTTCATAAAAATATCTTATCCATTTATCTGTTCTATTACTATTTAGCCATTACACATGAGTTAACAGCCTAACGAAAATATTTATCACACAATTGCTATCGTTGCAGTATTTCGAAGTTCAATTATAGAATGTAAAAGTTTTGGATCTGAAACCTGCATACTCTGATCCATATACTCAATCAATATACACCCATTGCATTTGTATTACTGACATGTAGCATATACCTCAAGTTACGAGGCTCATGTTATATTTATTTGAACCTTATTGGCCAGAAAACAAGGGCCCAAGGGACTTTATTCTGATGGCATTGTGCGTTATTCATTTTTCAGCATCGTTTGCCGTCTCCAACCGTTACGTTATCGTTATGTCCCAGCCGCGAGCCGCAATGGCCCATAAATTTCTGTCAAATGCTTCTCTGTGTCTCAGCGCACTTGGAGATTCTTGATAATATAACTCTGCGATTTTTCAAACTTGTGTTCCATTCGAGGAAAATACGGAAACAAATTCGCTACACCAAATCTAATTATGTGTTAGTTATGATTTATCTGTCTTGCTTTGTGTAGGTACTGCCGTCATCAATAGGGAATATGCATGTATTTTTATTCAATATTTTACAACGCTATATAACATTAAAAAATATGCAACGCCAAAAGTTTATTATTTTTAATTAAAAGTGGCCAGCCAATTCGGGCATTTCAAACGCCCGCAATTTTGTCGCGCTTGATGTGACGTCATTGTCCATGACAACAAACAATCAAGTGGAGAGATTATGTTGAAAATGTATTGTGTTCTCTTGCAATTTCACAGTGTTTTCTATTTTCGACTAATACATCATTATGGACAACTTAGTTATGCACAGCTACTCTGCCGCCAGTCATAACATGCGCCCGATATTATAGCTGAGTTAGCAAGTAGAGCCGATGCGTCTTGCTAGTGCGTAGTACGCTACAGAGTAACAATGTATTTTTAGTTGGTCTTAAGGCGACACCTCGATCGTGAAGCTTTAAAATGGCTCCGCCCAATCACCCCGCGCCCCTCAATTGACACTCGACGCTCGATTTGTAAAATTTGAAATTAGCGCCTAATAGGTAACCTGGGGTCAACGTATAGTCAATGCAAACGAACAGAAAAGCTACAGAGTCGCGTCACACTTAAATAAAATTTATAATATCAATATTTAATAAAAATTATTGATTTAATTATTATTTAGCTTTATACATACTGAACCAAACATATTTATTTAAGCTAGACGGAAAACAATAGTAATAATAGTAATAAAAAACTACAGAAACGTATTCACTTTTAAAAGTTTATTGAAAGAGAAATCAATGACATCGTTTTATGTTTATATCTCTATAAGTTAACATGTCTTGGTATCTATGTTGTTCTTACTTAGGTCTCGTCCAGTGGCGCCCTCATTGAATAAAAAAACATATTATAGCATAGAAGATAAACATTATGAAATCTTATGTTGCATTTATTACGAAGATAGTAAAGTATTTTTACGTCATTAAACCAACACTCAAAATATTCCACTATCGTTGTTATAAGCAAAAGTGCTAAAAGAGGCCGTTTTTTGGCAATTATGCCTATAACAACGAAAGCAAAACATTTCAATTGTTGGTTTAATGACGTAAAAGTACGTTATTGTATTTGTAACACACGCAACACATGACTTTATAATGTTTATCTTCCACGCTAAGATACGATATTTTATTCCTTGAGGCGCCACTGGACGGCATGTATCCCCCTTAAGAAGAATGAAACACTAGCTACATAATACAACATTGTTTATCGAGAGGCTAAAGCGGGCCATTTGTTGATTCGGACACATATGTTTAGTTAGCAGATACACCATCTAAACTGCAAACACTGGTCACAGCGATGAAAGACGACTGTATGGAGAAAGGCTTACTACTGAATGCGAAGAAAACAAAGATAATGGTATTTGAAAGAGAAGAATCCAGAACTAATGTAAGGATTACGATTGATGATGAAGTGTTGGAACAAGTGGATGAGTTTGTATATCTTGGATGCGCTTTCAGCAGGGATGGAAGGTACACCGCAGATGTGGAAAGACGAGTGAGTGCTGGGAATAGTGTGAATGGAGCGTTGGGAAAACTTCTTGGCAGTAAAATCCTGAGCCAGAAGGCACAACTCGCTATACACAATGCAGTGTTGGTCCCAACGCTAACTTATGGAAGCGAGAGTTGGGTATGGCAGAAAGAGCATGAAAGTAGAATAAACGCGGTTGAAATGCGAGCGCTGCGCAAAATTTGTGGCGTAAGGCTTGTAGACCGTATTCGTAATGATGATGTTAGAAATAGAGTTGGTCTGAAAGAGAGCGTCGGTGTTAAAATAAGAAGAGGCATGCTCCGATGGTTCGGGCATGTAGAAAGAATGCAAGATGAAAGAATGACGAAGCAGATATACAATGCAAAAGTGGAAGGATGTAGGAGCCGGGGAAGGCCAAGACTTACCTACCATGGCCAAATTGGTCATGTTCTATCAGAAGGTGATGTCAGGAGCCCTAGAAACCGGCGTGCGTGCATGAGAAGAGCAATGAATGTTAAAGAAGCGAGTGAGATATGTAAGGATCGAGTCACGTGGCGCTCGGCTCTCTCTGCCTACCCCGCAAGGGATTTGGCTTGAAGTTATAGATGTTCGAGTGTCATAATGGCTGATAGCGCCGAGTAAACACAGGATTTTTTTATTTCGAATAAATAAGAGAAATAAAATTATCAGATTGAATTAGATTGAAATTGAAATAGAAAATTGGAATTTTTTTGCAACTCCCTCCTGGTGAAGAGTCACAAGTTATTTTACACAGTTAGGTATAGCTCTGGTAGGGATCCTAGCTTTTTCCCTAAATATAATACACTCTCGAATGACTAGGTATGCGCTTTCACTAACAGTCAATTTAACTTCGCGAATTTTATAAAAAAGTACAGGAAGAACTTGACGGTTAGACGGTAATTTTGCGCCTATTATTTGATAATTTACGTCTCCAACTAAGAAAATACTTGATTTATTGCTTCTCAATTCCACTGCCATCTTATAAAAGTTAAAACATTACGTATTAATCACGAGAATAACTGACATTCAAAATTAATAGACGGTTAGGTAATTATGACGAAGTTAACGATGCTCTCTCTAAAGTTATTCATTGGTTTAGTGTTAATAATCTGCTTTTAAATGATAAAAAGACTAAAGTAATTAAGTTCTCAACACCTAATGTAAGGCAGGTGGCTACCAATGTACATGTTAATGGAACTAATTTAGCCTCTGTGGAGACAACTGTGTTCTTGGGTATAACAATTGACTCCAGACTACAAAGGGGCCCACAAATTGAAAAATTATCAGGAAAACTAAGTTCTGCAGCTTATGCAGTGAAAACTATTAGACGGCTCACTGATATTGATACGGCTAGAATAGTTTATTTCAGCTACTTTCATAGTATTATGTCATATGGAATTCTTCTTTGGGGTAACTCCGCGGATATTAACACCATCTTTTTATTGCAAAAGAGAGCCATAAGAGCTATCTACAAACTTGGTCCCCGTGAGAGCCTTAGAGAAAAATTCAAAGAAATAAATATTTTAACAGTCGCATCGCAATATATCTATGAAAATCTTTTGTATGTCCATAAAAACATACTCATTTTGTAAAAAGAGTGATATTCATAGCATAAATACTAGATATAAGCATAATCTTGTGTTATATGCAAGCCGTCTCCACAAAACAAGTAATTATTTTATGGGGCAATGTATACGGTTCTATAACAAACTTCCCAGCAATATAAGAGATTTGTCAATAAACAAATTTAAAACTACTATTAAAGCCAAATTGTGTAGCAGGGCATATTATAAAGTATCTGACTATATTAATGATAAAAATGCCTGGGAGTGAGTCGATCCAATTATAATGTAATTAACAAAATATGTAAATTTGTTTGGATACCAAAAGAGGGATGCCTGAGTTTTTTGGCAGTATTTTTATCAGTGCTCACCTAGTCATAAACTGCACGGTAGGGAAAAAAAATGTGACGATTCCAAACAAATGTAGCCATTTTTACGGAATAAAAAGATTTTGACTTTGAATTTGAACAAATGAATACCGCGAGTACGTGCGGCACTGCCGCGCAACTTGTATGAACATGTTTCGATGTAATTCGGCACGGATTATCGTAATCCAAATAAGTTAAAAATTAATTTCCGAGTGTTTTAAAAGCAAATGAACAAAACTAAGACATATGCGTTAGAAAATAAAAACTTTGAAAAATAAGGGACACCCTAATATACATATATACAAATAGATTTTATAATCTATTCATATTTAAAAAAAACATGTGACAAATGATTTTCTTGCTGTTTCATAACTTTAACTTCAGTATAATGACATTTATTGTATTTTACTTATGTATACTCTGTGTTTTGTATTGTTGTACGTTTCCTTGTTATTTATTAAACTCTCAAGAAGAAAGAACCAGGACCATCTCTGATGTTGCAAAATAAATCTAATCCGTACAATAGTTCAATACTAACCACAATGTATAGAATAGATGATTTTTTTGTGTTTTCAGTGTTGGTTCATAGTAAATATTATTTGTTTTCACGAGTACCATGGGTATAAGTATACTATCTATCTATATCTTCACGCTAAATCCCTCGTGAGCGCCACATGACTCGGTACTTACACACCTCGCTCGCTTCTTTAACATGAAACATACCGAGTTTTTTTAAAAACTATCAAAATATACTATTTTACTAGTAATTATTTTAATACAAAAAAAAAAAAAAAACCTCCACTGGTTTTCTATATTCTGATTGGATAAATTTCCAACGTAAACTAACCTTCACCTACGTACAATGTCTAAGTCGGAGTTCGGTGAGCTTATAATGGTTACTATGAGTTTGTCGTCCCGTATGACACTTACGTTAAAGTAGCATATAAATCGAGTAGTGATTCTTCTAGTGGAATATGTTTATTTAGTAAGTTTCTCCTAAAAAACAAAACAGCAAAAATATTCTATTTTATAAGTTTTTATTTTAATACAAAGAAATAAAGAGTCTCCACTGGTTGCTATGTGCTGAGAACGCGAAC
Organism: Pyralis farinalis; assembly: GCA_947507595.1. Lineage (NCBI taxonomy): Eukaryota > Metazoa > Arthropoda > Insecta > Lepidoptera > Pyralidae > Pyralis > Pyralis farinalis. The sequence continues at coordinate 6,183,988 of OX382258.1, read as the reverse complement.
CTTATTGGTATAAATTTCCAACGTAACCTGACCTCCACCGACGTACAACTTCTAAGTCGGAGTTCGGTCAGATTATAATGGACATAATAGGAGTTTGACGTCCTATATAGGTACGCGGTCAGCCTGTGGATAATGTATACCAATTATCAAATGTTACTGTTTATTCCTGCAAAAAATAACTCTTATTTAATTAATGCAGTTTTATATAGAGTTATTAAGTAAGCAAAATTAAAAAAAAGTTTGAAGAGGAATTAAATAGCTTGGGCCAACCATACCTAGGAACTGTTCTAAAAACTAGAAATATGTCTACACAATGTTATTATAATATGTTTAATGAATATAATAATTAAAAAAAATAAATACCTTGTCTTGTTCGCCTCCCCCATACTACGAACATTTTCTTTGTATTTTTATTCTATATATTTTCTTTTTAGTGTTCCCCATTATTACAACAGTATAATAAATATATATAAACCTATAATATTATTTACTACTTATATCTAATAATAATACACTTACGCTAAATACTATAATATTGAATATTTACAACTATTAATTATAAAAACTTCGGTGTCGCGATGTAAATGGAGCGAGCTCGAGCAGACAGTGGACATAGGTCTTACCTCGAAGCGGGCTGCAGCCGGACTGGCTGGATGTAGTTAGTCAACGCGTTTATAATCCTCATTACCGCACAATAAGGTCGAAAACACGTAGCACCCAAGACGAATGTGATCGCTTAGAAATTGTCAGAAACTTAAAATATTTTTAAAAAATTTCATGTTTCACTTATCAAAATATGCAGCAAGCATATTATAAACATAGATATTACTAATAGATTTAAGTAATTTTGAAGCGTATAAACAGAACAACTGCGTTGTAATTTCAAAAATAATGAATTTCAGGAGGTGTTTTCGAAAGTAATTATTATCGAATCAATTTTACACAATCGCGTATTTGAGCAAGCAAATTCAAGATAAAGAAATGAAGTTATTTATATTAAAATCTTAGATCCGTCAGTTTAGTCATTAGCCTATACTATTCGATGAAAGTTGGTCTAATTTTTCGATGTGTCGCCTTAACTGTTCGATTGTAGAATAAAGATACTTTTGTTTTGAAATTCAAATAAATTATATTTTTAAAACGTCCTCCGGCCCACGTACTATTTGCCTACCTCACTCTATGAAACAATCCAAGAAACCAACTTTAATCATTGAATTGCTATGCACTAGGACCGACACCGCGAACCAAATGTTTGCGCCATGCTTTGTTGCCGATCGGCAATAACTCTTTGCTGCACAACGATGAACGAAACGCGTAAGCGCCATGAAAATCACGGTGCTTTTGACCTTTTGGTCGCGAGATTAATACCCCTTAGAAGCGATTTAGTGCTGTATCAATCTTTGGGATAGACATCTAAATTATTTCAGCGCTGCATCGGATATTAGTTTTAACTAGCGACGAGTGCTGTTACTTTTTCTGTTGATGGGAGTGCAGTGCAGACTCTGCACTGCAGAGTGGCCGGCCATACGTTTTCCCATATGTTTTTTTTTCTAATTGGAACAATTTTGGACCGTTCTTCCTCACCAACGAACATTTAAATTTCAAATTAAAGGATACAAAACTACAATATGTTAGCTATTAGCGTGTCGATTTTGGAGTTTCTCACTATTACCGTCTAAACGCTAGCTGGATGACATCAGTCTACCCCAAACGACAATTTTGAGGGTAATGTGGCTCCGCTGGCTATCGCAGCTCTGCCAATTATTACCAAAACGGAGCAAGACTTTTACTTAGGATAGCTCCTCTAGTACACAATAACTCAATGACATTAATAAACATAATTTTACGTCACACTCGATCTGACCATTTCAAATATTTGAATGTCTCACAGTTTCTTTGCATCTTTTTAAAAATACTTTCTTACTGAAAAGAAATTATAATCTAAAATATTGAAGAACACATAATTATGAAGTAAACAAACTATTCCGTTATATATATATATATATTTATATATCTATATATATATATATATCTATATATATCTATATATATATATATTGGTATAGATTTGTCAATGCGAACTGTTCACAAGAGGAATATTAAAATTTCATATTTCATTATTTCTAATTGTTATCTAATATTTGCTTTTATCTATTGTAACATTTCGTATGTTAGAGGGAAATAAATTATGTCCTTTATCTATAAGATGTCCGGCGAAGTGAAGTGTGAAAGGTCACATAGACCTGCAGGCAGACCTAAGTAAGTACCCTCTACTAAATATATCTTTCCATCGAGCCTTCCACCCTCTCCCCCACGAGGGATGGCAGTGCGATGGATTTGAGATCATTCCTAGCATGTTGTATATTATTTTTTTACACCGCTGGGAGGCATACAAGCATACGGCCCACCGGGGTGAGTATTTCCGTTGCCTCGGAAAGCCATGTTGAAACGGATTCGAAAAGTTTTCACTCAGATTCATACAGTTTGAAAGATAACTTTTCTATTCCAATTAGAATATGGTATTCCGAGGCAATGTGAGTACACCCACAGATGTGAAGTGGTTACCGTAGTCTATATTCGCTTGCAATACATTATTTATCTCTCGCCCGATGCCACCTCGGCTGCAACACAGTAACTCCTTAGTAGCTTACTGGTAACCTCACTCACTTGCAGGAAGACAACAACCCTCCAGTCGTTACTTCACGGCGGTTTTCTGTGAGGTGGAGGTACTTGCCCATCGGGCTGCTTTGATGCGCCCTACCTCTCTTAACGACTACAAGCATACCGCCCACCTGATGTAAAGCGGTTACCGTACCCTTTGAACGCTTGTGTTACGTATCACTCGCGCGAAGCCACCTCTGCTTCTTACACAGCAACTCCTTAGGAGCTTTTTGGTGACCTCACTTACCAGTAAGCTCTTAAGGAGGATGAACCGTCCAGAGTGTTGTTATTTGGCTGGGGTGTTCTGTTAGGTGGAGATACTTCCCTAGACGGGCTGCTTTGATGCACCCTACCTCTCTTAAAAACACCCAGACCGAGACAAGCGGACATGTTCATGCACACATTTGTTTTCTCTGTGTGGGAAGCGAACCTACGAGTCAGTGTCGAAGTCGCGTTGTAAACGCCATCGCTGAGCCACCGATTTGGTGGTGTCAAAAATTAACTTACATACAACCCACCTGTGGTATATTACAGTGTGTGTGTGGAACATTCAATACGGGAGATCCAGCTCACACTTTATCACTTTTATGTTCTTCTTAAGGAATACGCAGTTGACATGAGAATTTAATACGCGGAGCCATAAATTTGAGCGTCCCTGTTCAAATCGTAACTGCCTGTACCTATCTTAATATAGCTGTCCCGAATGCGTTAAATCTACGCAATCTGAGATTCGTGTCGTCTTTCATTTTACTGCAGCGTCCGCGTCTTCCCTTTCCTGTTTTACGGCCGTGTACTCATGACGCACACCCTTCACCGGCTATGTACATTTTATGGATCTTTATATCTAATCAACATAATTGCAACATGCTTTTGTTATATTGTGGGCATGTACTACTAAATTCGTTTTATATTGATGTACATATTTGTAATTATCACTTGCTCGTCTCAGTAAAAAAGAAGCAGTAAAAGAAACCCGCACATCAAGGAATTGTAGTTGAAAAGATCTAACCTAACCTAAGAAAGGCCTAATTTTCCCTCTGGGTTGTAGAGGTTTGATGGCAGTTGGTCCATGTCCAAACTAGTATTTACGTCAAATCCTTAAGACTTAGGTAGGGTGTCCGCTACCTAATCCTAATGGATTAGTAAAAGAGGTTCACGCTAGAATGAAGAGAAAAGCATGATTGTGCTCGGTCGGCCTGTAGTTTGTTGGGTGGCAAACACAATGTGGTGTAAAATTGTTATTGTAGTCTAAGAACGCTTTTAACACAGCAACTCCTCACGTGCACCTGGTAACTTCAGTCATTGGCAATACTACAAAACCCTCAAGTTGTTGGGGCGGGGTTTTCTGTGAGGTGGATTTGGTTCCCCAATATGCTTTGTTTCGTCCTACCTCAGGTTCGCGAGAGATGTTTTTTGTTAATTACCGGGTATTTACGAGCAGTACGTTGATAGAAACTCCAAAGATGATGGCGGACCCACCTACATGCTAAATTATGTTTAAGAGAGGTAGGGCGCATCAAAACAGCTCGCCTGTGAAGTACCTCCGCCTCACAGAAAATCGTAGCTAAATAACACTCCTCTAGCTAGGGGGTTGTTGTGTTCCTGCGTGTATGAGGACACTAGTAAGGAGTTGCTGTGTTAGCAGCAGAGGTGGCATCAGCGAGCTTTTTCAGCATTTCTTCATCCGAAATGAAACAGTAAGATTTTAATTAAAAAAATATAAGTGCCGGCGAGAGCCCAATGCCAAATTAAGATTTTTCTTTTTTTATATTTTAGAAGCCTCTCCGTAAGAGCTGTCTGAATGAGAATTTATGAAAGCGACAGGAACATGGCCTCATCCGCCGTTCGTTCCGCTGAATCTTTTTAATCCTAATGTACGTAGAAGATTATTTTTTACAAACCAGCCATCCCAAAATTGCTGCTTTGAACGAATGTTTATAATTAGGTTGTTACAACTGCTTGTCTGCCTGGCGTCTCCCTTTGCTTTGTATGGACTCATGGCAATATGAATTTATAACAATAAAGCATTTTATACACGCTAAGATTAAGACAAAGCTCCGGTAGGCATCGCCAGGTAACGGTGAGTGATACACATTCGTTGCCTTTTAAAGGCAACATCTACTTTTCTTGAAGACGCCTATGCTGGTTTGTTCAGAAGCATCGTTGATGAAAGTTGACTCTACTATTTCAACGTACTTGGTAGGAAATACCTTATAAGCGTAATGCAGTAGATCAATCATCAAAGTGTCAATGGATGAAATTTTATTTTTTGCCATGTGTTACGATAGTGGATAAAACCGAACACTCTTCGGAATAGATCTACCTATGAAATTGCCTTTATTTTCATTGTATGGGAAATGTAAATAAACTCAGTAAGTGGGTAACATATGGACTTACTGCGGCACAACAACGAAATGGCGTCGCATCTTGCCTAACTTGTTGAATAGACACAAACGTTATTCGTACTGGTTAAATGAATTTGAACGTGTCCAAAAGGCAAGGCAAAATATGCAAGAGACAGCCAAAATATGGCTTCCAAACCAGTGGCTGACTCACTGTTCAAAGACGAGGCAAGCCCAACATTTTTCCAATCGGGATTGACGATCATTGTTTTGATGAGACGATGGTTGTAGTAAATAAATAAATAATCTTTAAATTTGAATTTTTTGCCTTTTTGCATTAAATCGTAATAATCACACTGAATATAAATGATGTACTGTATTTGTGGGTGGAATAGTAAATTAAAATTAGTATCCGCGATATATCAATGAGTTTCTTGGAGCCTGTATCCAAATAAAAAATAAGTGTTACGCTTCGATGCTTTTAAAACATAATTTCTTTATTTATACCTCGTTGATTAGATAAAGTAAGTGGTAGAAATTATAGATAGTGAATTTGTCAATATCTAGGTTATCTTCTATACATACATGCATACAGATAAATAAAATTGGAGTGTCTCCTTGTAATATTAAAATAACCGCTTTTTACTAAATGCGTATGGATGTATACACGGTACATATACTAAAATGAATATTTTTTCAATTTTTGTCTATCTGTCAGTTTGTTTGTTCGGCTTATGTATGAAACGGCTGGACCGATTTTGACGGGACTTTCGCCGGCAGATAGCTGATGTAATAAGGATTAACTTAGGCTACTTTTATTTCAGAAATTTTATTTATTTTATTAATATAATATAATAATATAAATATAAATAAATAATAATAACATAAGTATTCCGCGGCGACGAAGTACATAATACATATCTATTATTATTTTGCTGTTCGCTATTTTACTATGCTTATTTAGGTGCTTATAATCAAATCAAATAAATAAAATTATAACTGAACGATAACTCTTTTGTTAAAATCGCGCGGACTAAGTCGCGGGGACAGCTAGTCAAAAATAAAATATCAGACTAGCAAATACAAAATGTTTAAGGTGACAAACAAGTAACAAGCAGTTATCGTAGCCTATCTATCCATATTCAACAACACCAAGGGCATATTCATAGGTTGCCAACTTTGTGATCCAAGTTATATATTATAATACATCAAACGCATATTAATCAATACCAATAAAGTACTTCCGGTTGTTGACACGTGGACGGACGTGGAGATTATTTTCCAATGATTTGTGGATCTCAAACTTTTATTTAATATATCAAAACTAGTTCAGCTGCTATAATTATAAATTTACGGCCCTTTCACACCTCCTCACACCATTTAAGAGAGGTAGGGCGCATCAAAGCAGCCCGTATGGGGAATCACCTCTACCTCACAGAAAACCAAACCGCACCCAAATAACAACATAATAGAGGGTTGTTGTGTTCCTGCGTATGAGTAAGGTTACCAGTAAGCTCCTAAAGAGTTGCTGTGGCAGCAGCAGATGAGGTATCGGGCGAGTGGTGCTTAATTTATTACAAACGTTCATAGGCTACGCTAACCGCTTTGCATCAGGTCGGCCGTTTGCCTTCCGACTTTGTTTAAGAAAAACCTTAACGTTAAGAAAAAATCGGCCAAGTGCGAGTTGGACTCGCACACGAAGGGTTCCGTACCATTATCTATAAAAACGGCAAAAAAATCACGTTTGTTGTATGGGAGCCCCCCTTAAATATTTGTTTTATTTTAATTTAATTATTTATTCTTAAAGTGAATATATAACTAAATATTCTGTGAATATTTCAAGCGTTTACCTGTTGCCGTTATCAATATCGAGCAAAAACGAGCAAAAAAATTACGTTTGTTGTATGGGAGCCCCCTTAAATATTTATGTTATTATATTTTTTAGTATTTGTTGTTATAGCGGCAACAGAAATACATCATCTGTGAAAGTTTTAACTGTCTAACTATCACGGTTCGTGAGATACAGCCTGGTGACAGACGGACGGACGGACGGACAGCGAAGTCTCAGTAATAGGGTTCCGTTTTACCCTTTGGGTACGGAACCCTAAAAACCTTAAAGTTTACGAGTATTAATGTTTGCTTGCCTTGCTTGTTAGGACTGCCGTCTGATAAAACAGTCTTCAAGTAAGTCAATGGTTTTCTTCGGCTCCTACATCCTTCCCGCTTTGTTGTTGTATATCTGTTTCGTTATTCATTCATCCCACATTATTTCGGCATGCCTACATTTTGTCATCCACAAAATGTTATATATTCCTTTTTATCTTTTCAGGTAAGTACGGAACTCCACAAATATCTCTCGAGTAACAACGGCTCGTATGAAATAAAGCCATTTTCTTCAATCCCGAAGATTGGTGAGTACCGTGAGGGTAGTTTATCAGACTTGCAGTCATTTCGTGCCGTGAATATAAACGAAAAGCTTGCGTGGCTCCAGTTCCGCATTTTGCAGTAGATGTTTCCGGGTTAGGATAACATAGAGGGTTCAAAATAGATGTAATTATTTTTTATACCGCTAATGTGGCAAACAAGCATATTGCATGTGTGATGGTAAATAGTAATCGTAGCCTATGGACACTTGGGTGAGCGGTCCCTAGGCAGAGAGTTCATTCCACAACTTAAGAGAGATAATGTATGTATGTATATCTTCACGCCAAGTCCCTTGCTGAGTAGGCATAGAGAAACATTAGATGCGATACTTACACACTTCGCTCGCTACTTTAATATGCATAGTTCTTTTCATGTACGCTCATCGGTTCCTACGTCTTAAGAGAGAGAATGAGGTAATGAAATTAGAGATAATGTAATAGGAATTCCCTTATTAGCTACTTCGTGGAGCCCAGTGGTAGAGTTGCTAGCAGTGGCTACTTTACGCTGTAAATTCGATTCCCGTAAAAAATTGTGGGTGCGGAGGTGCCATGGACGTTTGGAAACTTCTTCGAAACCCGAGGAAAGCTTCGTCTTTCCAAGTAATTGGTTTACAGTCATCGCGGTGAACATTTCAGTTCAAATGTCCAATTTGTTCTGTTTGGGAAATAAGAAATAACGGCGCAATAGTATCCTTAGATAATTACAGTGAAAGACCGCGGACATGTTGATTTTCTGAGCGGAGCGGCAGCGGAAAGAAATACCAGAATATTTCTAATGCAATAAGAAATGAAAAGAGCTATGAATGTTAATGAAGCGAGTGAGGTGTGTAAGAACCGCGTCTTATTGCGGTCAGTTCTCTCTGCCTACCCCGCAAGGGAGCTGACGTGTTTATACATACAATAAGAATAGATACATACAAGAAGAATTAGATATACATGCAATTAGAAATGTTATAAGGAACGTGCCTACGTGAATCTTTGTACATAAACGCGTGCTACACCCCCACTAAAACGTAGGTTTTCTCAGCGATTCTAGCCGTCTGACCAATGGGAAGATATTTTAACCTATAAGATAAGGGACGCGATGATGTTGATCCGTGAACTAGCCAATAACAGCTGCGCGTTCTACTTTACAACCCCCAAGTGACCCCAATGCTCGGGGGCTCGATTCCCACGCAGGACAGACATTTGTGGGCATGAACATGTCTGTTTGCCTTGCTCTGGATATTTTTAAGATCAAAGCAGCCCGTGTGAAGTACCTCCACTTTAACCAAAAAACCGCAGCCAAATAACAATTTCCTAGCGAGTTGTTATGTTTCTGCGTGTGAGTGAGGTCTGTGTTAGCAGCAGAGGCGGCATCGCGCGAGCGATACTTTATATGCTATGGTGATTACATCAGGTGGGCTGTATGCTTGTATGCCTCCCGACGTTATATAAAAAAAAGATCTCGTCTCCATTTGGACTACTTTAGGGTTTTTTTTTTATACCACTAAGGTGGCAATCAAGCATACGGCCTGCCTGATGTTAAACAGTCACCGTAGCCTATGGACATTTGCAACACCAGGGGCGTCACTCATGCGTTGCCGACCCTCTAAAAACCTCTTCACGCATTTCTTGAAGAACTCCATGCTGTAGTTCCTTGGAAAAACCTCGGCTGGGAGCTCATTCCACAGCTTGAGTGTTCTCGGAAGAAAACTTCTCTGGAACCGCACCGTACGCGACCATAGCGGTTCAAGCGTGTGAGGGTGAACTCCCCGCCGTCTAGGTTAAGTGCAGGTTTGATTAGTCGCCCTATTAGTTTGTAATACATGCCACGATGTCGCTGGCACGGTCTCTACCTCCTATCAGTGTAGTAATGTCATATTTATTTATTTACAAAAGTAATTGGGGTCGGGGGATGATGAGACATAAAAGGTGCGCTAATTAGGAATTAGTGCGGTCCGGAAAGCCGTGGAAAAAATACATTAAATCTCGTGGAGCACCGTTTCTCAAACTGTAGGAGTACTCTTGACGTTTTAGGCAATTTCATAACTTCGTCTATAATTTCTCCAACGTGGAATTGAATCCCATTAATAGTGTAAATCTGGAAAAAAGAAAGAAGAAAACGGGGAAAAGCTATTACACACCCTTACCACCTCACTGGCTTCTTTAACTTTAATGGCTTTTATGCACGGCTTGTAAGTCTCCTGACATCACCTTCTGATAGAACACGATCAATTTGACCACGATAGGTAAGTCTTGACCGTCCTCTACTCCTACATCATTTCATTTTTGCGTTGTACATCTGTTTCGTAATTCGTTCTTCCTGCCATGCAATTCTGTAAGAGCAAACATCCTTACATCCTCGGAAACATCGGCTGTTACAGCCTTGAACACAAAATTGCAATTCCTTAGTGTCGCTTTTCATGGTTGTGCGACACTAGCGCCGCAAGGCTGCGTTTGGAATTGGAATTCTACAAGGCAAACAGCCTCGCGTACGCTTACAGCCTTATAGAATACCAAATAATTTAGCCGTGATCGCAGTAGACGATGTCAAAGCTGTGACATCTGTGATCACAGCGACGCACACAGCCATTACGAGTCGCTTAGGGAATTGCATGGCTGCATTCTTTCCACCTACGGGGCATGTCTCTTCTTATATTAACACCGACGCTCTCTTTCAGACCAACTCTGTTTCTAACATCATCATTACGAATACGGTCTACAAGCGTTACGCCACAAATTAAATAAACTATACACTTTTTTTTTATACTACGTCGGGAGGCTTACAAGCATACTGCCCACCTGATGTAAAGCGGGTCCCGTAGCCTATTAACGCTTGCGATATATTACCTCTGCTGCTTACACAGCAACTCCTTGGGAGCTTACTGGTGACCTCACTCACACGCATAAACACAACAATCCTCTAGGAAGTTGTTATTTGGCTGCGGTTTTCTGTGTGGTGGAGGTACTTCCCCAGATGGGCTGCTTTGATGCGCCCTACCTCTCTTGAACACCCTACACTCTAATAATTTGAGACATGTTCCGTAAACGAATTAAAAACATTTAGTTATTTCGTATTTTTGTCTTTTATTAAGGGGGGGATGCAATTGTTCAGTTGTTCTTTTGAAGGTGCGATACATTTTATCATGGTACCAGGCCTTGTATATTACCAAAGTGCGAATCATGAATCTAACATGAGCTCATCCTCGTTCCCTGCATAATATGATCTCCCTCAACGATTTTACTGAGCCCAATCCCCTCTCAATGCATAAATGATAAATAATAATTCCGTGCACGTATTTGTTAAAGATTTCCCGGCAGAAGGTAACATGAGTAGCACCACTTAGCTAATTACAGGAACGGTCTTCTTTATAATAAATCGCTGTGCAAGCAAGGTTTTATTGCGAGTAATGGGGAACAAAGAGGTACGTAGCCTTTTGTTAGAACTGTAACAGAGGAGTTCTCTGAAGGATATACTCCTTGTGAGGTGTCATGTTACGTCGTTACGGAGTCTTCTGCTGGGGAAAAGTGGCTTTTATTTGCTTTTATTTTTTGCTGCTTTGTGTACTTTATACTAGTGTTGCAAAAAAGGGCAATGTTGTCAGGTACATGTGTATACCACTGTTCCAAAAAAGGGCAATGTTGTCGGGTACATGTATACCACTGTTCCAAAAAAGGGCAATGTTGTCGGGTTCGTGTATACCACTGTTCCAAAAAAGGGCAATGTTGTCGGGTTCGTGTATACCACTGTTCCAAAAAAGGGCAATGTTGTCGTGTTCATGTATTTTTCTGGTTTTTATTTCACCATAACTACTAAACACCATAATCGATTCCAATGTATGAGTGGATATCTTTAGAATCCACAAACCGATAAAGCACTTGACGGCGTTTAAACCCCTCATTTACCAAAACGCAGGGATTCATTTTAAATATCTCAGCGATTCGAGACCACTGACCTTTCTTCTTCCTAGCGTTATTCAGTTTCCTAATCTATTAGGATTGGCGCGGTCCGCTACCTAAGCCTAAGAATTTGGCAAAGATACTGATTTTTACATGAACTGTCGCCAGATCCCCGCAACCCAGAGGGAAAACTAGACCTTTATTAGATTCACACGTCTTCCGAAGAATAATTTCTTGGACGTGCGGATTTCCTCACGATGTTTTCTTTCACCGCTGAGCTGGTGATAATTACAACATGTACTTCCCCACCCGGGAATATAATACATGCCCACGCACGGAACTTGAGTCTAACAAAAAAAATTACACTTGTAATATAAATATTTCGCAAACGGATTACTCTTCCCTCAATGTTTTTAAAAACCTATCTAACAACGCTCCACACATAGGGTGGGCGCGAATAAACAATTCATCTCAACTTTTCGTGTAAGTGAGGTACCACTAAAAAAATTTTTTTTTTAAGATTATATTCTACCACTTTGTCAGTATATGTATACATTTACATGCCAAACTACAGCTTTCTAGTGTCATGCGTCACTGAGCTAGGCTGCGGACAGACGGACATGGCGAAAATAGGGTTCCTTGTTTACTACGGAACCCTAAAAAGGATCTTGAAAGGGGAAACCATATACGAATTATTTTCGTATATTATACTTATGTAATAATATACTCAATTATTTTTGTACTTAATCATTTATTGATTAATCCTGTGTGCTTATTATTTTAAGTGTTAAGAAATAACGGCATGCGGGTTTTTTTAATTTCTTCATAAATTTGTTTGTTAGTACTGAATTTTAAAATTATGTTATTTTTATTTCTGTTAGTATTGTCAATAGAGGCATGAGGGTAGGACGTTACTGAGGGCGAATAGAGACGATATCTCACCACTGGAAGTTTGGTATTATTTGAATTAATTTGTTTGGACCTAAATGTTCGAAATTGCCATTTTTTATTTAAACTCATTTTAGAAAGTAACTCATTTTAGCTTAGTTTGCGTTGGGCGTAATTTGGCATATTTTACGTAAAAAATAAGGTTTACTTTCGGATTCTATTTAGAGCATATAAATTTTGTTGCGTGCCCTGACTACTAAACGCTATAAAAATCAATAGCTCGCTTTGCGCAAGGCTAATATAATATAAATGTCAAACAATGCTATAAATAGTTCCAAATTTTGCATAAAACTACGAGTATATTGTGGAGCGGAAAACATGAAATTTTAGACTCATACGTATGAGCGAACTTAAGACATTAAAAAAATTTATGACAAAGTACATAAATCATATAATAATTTTAAATTATAATAATACTTGATGCAATAAATTAACCTAATTATTTAATTTTATACACATATACTAGATAATTTTCATATAGTAAATAACGAAAGTAGTTCGTATTTTATAAGAAGGGGAAGCCAGGAGCTTTAGAAACCGGCGAGCGTGCATGAGAAGAGCTAAGAATGATAAAGAAGCGAGTAAGGTGTTTAAGGACAATGAGGGTAGCTCTGCTTACCCTGCAAGGGATTTGACGTGAAAATATAGATAGATTGAAAATGTATAAATAATAATCTATAAATTAATAATATTTTATGCAAATAAAGGTTTATCTTATCTTAGGCCACGTTTACATTGTGAGTGTGGAGGGTCGCATAACAGGAGACATTGAGAAGGGGTGGTATATGTAACATTTTGGCATTATATAGTGGCACATGTGAAAGGATAAAATAGTTTCCGAGGTTTTCATAATAAATACGTATTTTTAGTGAACTCTATACCACTGTGTTTAAGGGTCAATGCAGACCAGTCATCGCAGATGGAGTGGGCGTGGAGACTAATTGGATATCAATGTAAACGCAACTATAACATGTTTGGACCTAAAATTGGAGTAAATAAATTACGTGAAGCGGCTCATGCTAACTTGGGTGCCAGTTTTGCCGTACGTTTAAATCAAATAGGGTTGAGTTTACATTGTTATGGAATTAATCTAATGGCTTGGCTTCGTCTTGTTGTGAAAAGGTTAGGTGTCCCCTCTGAGTTATGGAGGTATGACGGCAGTAAGGAGGTATGAAGGCAAAGTTTTGTATATTGTCATCAGTTTTTCTCTGTTTCCTTCTCCATGACGTGTATGGTCACTGCCAATAAATGTTTCTTTTTTTCTAATGTATGTAATTTTTCGTATGGAATGTACATTTTACGAGTGTGGATCAGAAACCTAAAAAAAGTTTTATCTGCAATTTGATTGAACCTGTTTTGTGTGCTTCCGCCACCACGCGAACCAAAAGATTACACAATGCGAACTAGCGCACTACCGTTAGTAGATGCAACATGCCGTCGCTGCCAGGGCTGCCCCGGTAGTCTCTGCCTCGCCTGCTGCGGTCGTCCTCGCGATTGCCCGCCATCTGGAACAGGAACCGCATACACCCGCCGCCGTTGCTTTAAGGCTTTGTCAAACAGCGAGCTCGGCGGTAGCGTGGCGCTGGCGCGACGCGAGGCTGGCGGGTCGCAAGCGCGGCGCGGTAGTCGCACTGCAGGCAACACGCCACGCCGCGCTAGCGCCCCGCCAGCATCCCGTCGCGCCAAACAGGAAAGCGTGACTTTTTATCTAATAATACAGTGCAACCTTAATATAACGACATCCTGGATTTAACAAATTCTTCGTAATTCCTTTGAATTGTCCATAAGAGTCAATGTAAAATATACCTTTACAGTGTGAATATTTTTTGCGAACAACCTCTTTATAACGAATTTTCAACTATCAACAAAAAGTGTAAATACCTCAAATTAACGAATTTGTTAACCCGACACCTTTATATAACATTCCCACCAATAAGCCCATTGTATATGATTCATGTCGCGACAGGTTTCGACACGCTTCTTATCGTAAAACACTGCGGCTCGCACTATTGTTAAAGATTCCTCTTTATAACAAATTTTAGACCAATCTAACCTCAATATAACAAAACTCAGTTTAACGAATTAATTGATATAACGAATATTTACTTACTCAACCAATTTTTCAACGCCCATGTTCGAATTTGTATAAAAATCTGTAAAATTTTACAACTAACACGTCACGCCGCGCTAGTCCACTCCGCGCCCAGCTCACGTCAAGCTGCGCGTGTGTCTACTGTCATAGAAACGCTAGCACTACAGCGCAGGCGCCGCGCCCCGTCCCGCCAAGCGATCACGTCGCGCCGCGCTCCCGCGCCGCAGTTTGTAATCGCGACAAGGGTTGGCGTGGCATGTCGCGCCCCGCCAAGCTCGTCGCGACGTGACGCTAGCGTGGCGTGTTTTGTGTGACGGCTTCCATATATTTTCATAGTAAGTTAGCACGCCAAGGACACGCCACGCTAACGTCGAGCCCAGCCACGCTCGCTGTTTGTCAAAGCCTTTATTTGTCTATATTTATGTGTGTACTTTCTTATTGATATATTAGCATGGATTAGATTCTGTGTTACTCGACGTATATTTTTACAAGGTCAGTGGCACAATGGTTAGTTACGCTACTTTCACACTAACGGTCATCGGTTCGATTCCCACACAGGACAAACATTTGTGTGCATGAATGTGTCCGTTTGTCTTAGATTGGGAGATTTTAAGAGACTAGGGCGCATGAAAGCAGCTCGTCTCGGGAAGTATCTCACAGAAAACGGCAATAACCATCTAACCATCTGGAAGATTGTTGTGTACCTGCGAGTGAGTGATGTCTTAATGTGATGCAGTCGTTTGTAGGCTAGGGTAACCGCTTTATGTGGGTGATATGTGGGCCGTATGCTCGTATATTTCCCGACGTTGTATAAATACATCTTATTTTGTTTTGGAGAATACATAAAAACGAAACTCTACAGTTTCCATATAAAATTTTCCCTTTTGTTTGACGACACAAACTAGTTGTCCTATTTCTCTATAAAAGAGAATAACTGCTCGACACACGCAATTTGTTCCACGAAAACGAATTCCCATGCGCGGTGTTATGGGCCATGAAAGTTGTTACACTTTTGTCACAGTTGTTCCTTTGTTCGTCAAAGCACACGAGTGTAACTCAAGGAGATATTCTCGTTCCCAGACGAGAATTTTAGGGATATATTTTGCTTAAAGCCTTTGACAAAGTGGACAAAGGGAATTTCCCAAGGCCTACTGTCTGGACGAAAGAATGGGTGTCCACGGTGATGGCTAAGGGACCGTATCGAGTATCATGCTTAAACGGCTAATGCGATTATGTCGTTCTCTCTCACTTGGGACGTTAAGCTTAACGCAACTCAAAACTTCAGCGATCGCAAATACGGCGAGATTCTACTCGCATATTACAACGCACGCTCTGTGTATGAAACTTGAGCGCTTTACTATTTTGTATGACCTATTTTGATAGGAGATATTGTAGAAAAATATGTCTTTGTAGGGCCAATAGAAGCCAAAATAATTGTTTTTAGAAGTTTTGTCTGTCTGCCTGTACATATGTTTGTTATGCAAAAAGTACTGAGTAAAATTTGATGCCGTTTTCACAGTTGTCTTGCTGGAGATCTGATTTAAATCTAGCGCATGTTCTATGCTTGACATGCCACTTAGAACCTAAGATAAGAAAAACTAAAATCCATGAAATTGTGAAGAAATTCAATTCCACGCAGGCAAAATCGCGGGGGGCGCTTGTTTTAAATTGGAAGCGGGCAAGTGGTAGTTGGAATCCCGCACCGAGAGACCCGTTCAAGTTTTATATATACATACAGTTATAAAGTTATACATCTACCGTTTCAATATAGTTTGAAGAAAAGTTTGAAGAACTTAAGCGAGATGTTGGATGATTAACAACACTACTCACCCGAGTGCTCGAGAGAGTCAGGTCCTTTGTCTCCAGGGTCTCTTTGTTCGTCGGAGTGGAATCAATAGAACAATATGCTTCAGGGCGAAAGCGTTTCGAAGTGTTAAAGGCATATCATTGTAAATTCGGAATAAGCGCAGCACACTTCTCGACACCCCCGAGTCACTTACGCCGGTGTTGCCGGCCGACTTTCTCTATCATTTTGGTGGTCCATCCAGTGAGTGGCGAGCCACCGTCTATCGAAAGTAGCAATCAGGTATTATACCAGGTATGGCAGATGTTCGTCCGACTTCTGTATTCGCTCAGTACCATAATTTCCCACACATTCACAATTGTCCCAATACCTTTCGAGACTTGCGCATGGGTAGATTGTTTCATTGATTTGCTCTAGAGCTGGTCACGGCGTGTATTGTACCTTACATTTATCTTCACAAAGGGGCCTCTACGATAAAAGGGTCGGGATAACATCTCTGAGTCAAATAAAAAAGAAAATATAATAATTACAATATTAGGGGATAACTGTTTTTATATAACGCCCGAAGTTATACATATAAACATACGTTACCGTAGCCTATGAACGCAACTTGCAACACATTATGTATCACTCGCGCGATGCCACCTGTTAACACAGCTACTCCTTTGGAGTTTACTGGATATCTCACTCACTCGTAGGAACGCATGAACTCTCCACGGAGTTGTTCTTTGACTGCGGTTTTCTGTGAGGTGGAGGTAACTTCTCTAGACGGCCTACTTTGCGCTCTACCTCTCTTTAAAACATGTAGATCAAAGCAAATAGAAATGTGCATGCACACAAATGTTTTGTCCCGTGTGGGAATCGAACCCACGAGCGTTGGTGTCTAAGTAGCATTACTAACCACTGCGCCAACGAGCTCGTCAAAATCTCTCTGACCGTCTGAAAAGTAAAAAAAAAAAACAGTCGGCCGCGTAATCAGGCGTCGTCGATACGAATTTTTTTTATATCTGTCTATCTATAACTTCACGCTAAATCCCTTGCGGGATAGATATCTTGTATATACTCGTACATATTTTTGATGGTTAAAAAAAACTGTGCTGGTTACAAATTTCGATCTGCTTTTCCTGTAATATTTACGTAAACTTTTATTGTCTGTAATTTTTTCGCTTTACAAACTTTGCAGATGAGAGATGGTATATTTTTGTAATTTTTCATCATTATCGAAAATTACACGGTGTAGTGTTCTCTCTGCCTACCCCGCAAGGGACTTGGCGTGAAGATATACATACATACATACACGGTGTAAAAAAAAACCTGTTTTATCCTTTTATATGATGCTCCACTTGAACTAGTAAGCAGCAATTTGACATTTTAACTACTTTTGCAAAATATTACAAATTTGAAATTGATTGATTGATGAAGCATTAGTAGTTAGTGAAATACGCCACTTTGACAGACGTTCGGACAGACGCACAAAATTGCCATAGGGGTTTCTTTTTAATATTTTAATATGGAGTGAGCCCTAAAAAGAAATCCTGGGCAGTCCATGCAGGTCCCAAGGTCGATCGCTTGTTTCACTTTAAAAGGGGAGACCTGTGGACCCATAAAAATGAAATACCTAACTGGAGCCCATCAATAAAGGCTTGCGCAGACAAAGTACTTGGCTGACACGCAGGTACACATTTTTATCACTACATAATCTTTCATTCCACATAGTTCTCGACGAGCTCGGTGGCTCAGTCGCGAATGACGCGACTTTGACACCAACGCTCGTGGGTTCGATTCCCATACAAGGCAAACATTTGTGTGCATGAACATGTCTGTTTATCTTGGTCTGGATGTTTTAAGAGAGGTAGGGCGCATCAAAGCGGGCTGCTTTGATGCGCCCTACCGCTCTTAAAACATCTGCTCTCTGATCTGCGTCTGGGGAAGTACCTCCACCTCACAGAAAACCGCAGCCGAATAACAACTCCCTAGAGGGTTGTTGTGTTCCTGCGTGTGAGTGAGGTCACCAATAAGCTCCCAAGGAGTTGCTGTGTAAGCAGCAGAGGAGGCATCGCGCGATAGATACTTATATATAAATATCTCAAGCGTTAATAGGCTACGGTACCCGCTTTACATCAGGTAGGCCGTATGCTTGCATGTCTCCCGACGTTGTATATATAAAAAAAAACCTCGTATGTTGCTATTTCTTACTCTATCAATCATTCTCACTCCACACATACTCTTCAATTTCTACGACGTTCATCCTACTTTTATGCTTCTTCTGCCAGACCCATGTTTCACTGCCGTACATCATTATTGGCGTTAACACACCCTGAACGATAGCAAGGCGAGCTTATATATATTTGCATAATTGAATAGCATATTTTTTATGTTTCATGTTATTATTATTCTAGTTAATATTAATTAATTATTTTTAATTTCCTAGTACGTTAGTTCTATTTATTTCGGGGATTTCCGCCTACTTTTGTGCGGTCCGGCCTTTCGATGTCCCCGGCTATTCGGGGGACCGCCAAACTTGACTTCTTGACCCCGACACTTTTAGTACCGTGTATGTCATGTGATTCAGTTCTAAGTGATCTATTTTGACGGACAGAAAAGTACCCCACAGACTGTCCCGCATCAGCTCAGGCCTTAAATCGTGTTTATCCGACAATTTGTATCGCACACCGCATTCTAACTAATATATCGGAATCTTCAATAACGTCAGACAATTTGAGAATTGTTTCAGTTGGCTGTCAAACAGTACCTACCCTCTTTACGTTCGTACATGTTAGGTGGGGTTAGCTCCCGTTCAAGGTTGTTCGGCCCATTTGTTTGCCGCGGGCGGCTGTCGTGAAATTAAACTCTGCTACACAACAATCATACAACAATTTTGGTTAATGTTGATTAAAAGATCGGTAGGCTTTTGACGCTTGAAGAGCAGTGAAAGCACAGTGGATAAAGCACCGACCTATTGATTAACTGGTCTTTGGTTCGATTCCTGGCATGTAGCAATAAATTCGCATTTTCATATCGATCCAATGCTTGGGTTTGTTCTTTAGAGTAGCCTTACGGATTGACTTTAACCGATGTGACAATATATTTTTTCCGAAAATACATTTCTTTACAAAACTGCTACAAAATAAGATCGAGTTGATGCATTTACACCACTATTACGGCGAAGAAAAGGAAGGATTATGCATCTAAAAATCTGTGTATGTATGTATGGGGAAACTTCAATACATATATACATACACAAATAAATTTGCCCAGTGAGAAAAGTTTAGTAATTCAGGAACTCTTTGGGGAGCTATAGCTGTAGGTACATTGAATTTATATTTGTTTTTACAAATTGACGCCAATATAAAAAATGCCTGTCGTCCGTCGAAGTTAATGTGACTAGAGAAAATTGTCGCTCCTTATATTATTAAGATTTTCGTTGCGGTCTCGATCAACAACATTGTTATATTGCACTTCAATTGGCATTTCATGACTGAAATCCATCCTGTTTAATGAGTTCAAATGATTTGCGCTTAGATTAAGAATGCAATGGGGGCTGTGCGGCTAATGATAGCAGCTGATAAAAGAGACCAACAGATTCAAGCAAGTTTAAACATTGCTATGAATCATGAACAAATGTCTGACATGCTACTTGCTACTAAATACCTATATGTGTATAAATAGTATATGTAACCGTACATATACTTTTCTCAAAATCAACTGCAAAGCACGCGGCAGAACACTGTCAATATTGTGTCAATATGTTCCAGAGATCCGTTCGCTTAACCCTAGCAAATGCTTTCTCAAAATCCACAACACTGCAAAAAACCTTCTGCTCTACAATTATATGTTTCTCCACGATATTGGCAAATGGCAAAACTTGATCCGTGCGTCCTCCTCATTTCGAAGTCCTTCCTGCGTCTTCCACTGAATTCAATCTTATCTTTATCATCTTCATAAAAATATCTTATCCATTTATCTGTTCTATTACTATTTAGCCATTACACATGAGTTAACAGGCTAACGAAAATATTTATCACACAATTGCTATCGTTGCAGTATTTCGAAGTTCAATTATAGAATGTAAAAGTTTTGGATCTGAAACCTGCATACTCTGATCCATATACTCAATCAATATACACCCATTGCATTTGTATTACTGACATGTAGCATATACCTCAAGTTACGAGGCTCATGTTATATTTATTTGAACCTTATTGGCCAGAAAACAAGGGCCCAAGGGACTTTATTCTGATGGCATTGTGCGTTATTCATTTTTCAGCATCGTTTGCCGTCTCCAACCGTTACGTTATCGTTATGTCCCAGCCGCGAGCCGCAATGGCCCATAAATTTCTGTCAAATGCTTCTCTGTGTCTCAGCGCACTTGGAGATTCTTGATAATATAACTCTGCGATTTTTCAAACTTGTGTTCCATTCGAGGAAAATACGGAAACAAATTCGCTACACCAAATCTAATTATGTGTTAGTTATGATTTATCTGTCTTGCTTTGTGTAGGTACTGCCGTCATCAATAGGGAATATGCATGTATTTTTATTCAATATTTTACAACGCTATATAACATTAAAAAATATGCAACGCCAAAAGTTTATTATTTTTAATTAAAAGTGGCCAGCCAATTCGGGCATTTCAAACGCCCGCAATTTTGTCGCGCTTGATGTGACGTCATTGTCCATGACAACAAACAATCAAGTGGAGAGATTATGTTGAAAATGTATTGTGTTCTCTTGCAATTTCACAGTGTTTTCTATTTTCGACTAATACATCATTATGGACAACTTAGTTATGCACAGCTACTCTGCCGCCAGTCATAACATGCGCCCGATATTATAGCTGAGTTAGCAAGTAGAGCCGATGCGTCTTGCTAGTGCGTAGTACGCTACAGAGTAACAATGTATTTTTAGTTGGTCTTAAGGCGACACCTCGATCGTGAAGCTTTAAAATGGCTCCGCCCAATCACCCCGCGCCCCTCAATTGACACTCGACGCTCGATTTGTAAAATTTGAAATTAGCGCCTAATAGGTAACCTGGGGTCAACGTATAGTCAATGCAAACGAACAGAAAAGCTACAGAGTCGCGTCACACTTAAATAAAATTTATAATATCAATATTTAATAAAAATTATTGATTTAATTATTATTTAGCTTTATACATACTGAACCAAACATATTTATTTAAGCTAGACGGAAAACAATAGTAATAATAGTAATAAAAAACTACAGAAACGTATTCACTTTTAAAAGTTTATTGAAAGAGAAATCAATGACATCGTTTTATGTTTATATCTCTATAAGTTAACATGTCTTGGTATCTATGTTGTTCTTACTTAGGTCTCGTCCAGTGGCGCCCTCATTGAATAAAAAAACATATTATAGCATAGAAGATAAACATTATGAAATCTTATGTTGCATTTATTACGAAGATAGTAAAGTATTTTTACGTCATTAAACCAACACTCAAAATATTCCACTATCGTTGTTATAAGCAAAAGTGCTAAAAGAGGCCGTTTTTTGGCAATTATGCCTATAACAACGAAAGCAAAACATTTCAATTGTTGGTTTAATGACGTAAAAGTACGTTATTGTATTTGTAACACACGCAACACATGACTTTATAATGTTTATCTTCCACGCTAAGATACGATATTTTATTCCTTGAGGCGCCACTGGACGGCATGTATCCCCCTTAAGAAGAATGAAACACTAGCTACATAATACAACATTGTTTATCGAGAGGCTAAAGCGGGCCATTTGTTGATTCGGACACATATGTTTAGTTAGCAGATACACCATCTAAACTGCAAACACTGGTCACAGCGATGAAAGACGACTGTATGGAGAAAGGCTTACTACTGAATGCGAAGAAAACAAAGATAATGGTATTTGAAAGAGAAGAATCCAGAACTAATGTAAGGATTACGATTGATGATGAAGTGTTGGAACAAGTGGATGAGTTTGTATATCTTGGATGCGCTTTCAGCAGGGATGGAAGGTACACCGCAGATGTGGAAAGACGAGTGAGTGCTGGGAATAGTGTGAATGGAGCGTTGGGAAAACTTCTTGGCAGTAAAATCCTGAGCCAGAAGGCACAACTCGCTATACACAATGCAGTGTTGGTCCCAACGCTAACTTATGGAAGCGAGAGTTGGGTATGGCAGAAAGAGCATGAAAGTAGAATAAACGCGGTTGAAATGCGAGCGCTGCGCAAAATTTGTGGCGTAAGGCTTGTAGACCGTATTCGTAATGATGATGTTAGAAATAGAGTTGGTCTGAAAGAGAGCGTCGGTGTTAAAATAAGAAGAGGCATGCTCCGATGGTTCGGGCATGTAGAAAGAATGCAAGATGAAAGAATGACGAAGCAGATATACAATGCAAAAGTGGAAGGATGTAGGAGCCGGGGAAGGCCAAGACTTACCTACCATGGCCAAATTGGTCATGTTCTATCAGAAGGTGATGTCAGGAGCCCTAGAAACCGGCGTGCGTGCATGAGAAGAGCAATGAATGTTAAAGAAGCGAGTGAGATATGTAAGGATCGAGTCACGTGGCGCTCGGCTCTCTCTGCCTACCCCGCAAGGGATTTGGCTTGAAGTTATAGATGTTCGAGTGTCATAATGGCTGATAGCGCCGAGTAAACACAGGATTTTTTTATTTCGAATAAATAAGAGAAATAAAATTATCAGATTGAATTAGATTGAAATTGAAATAGAAAATTGGAATTTTTTTGCAACTCCCTCCTGGTGAAGAGTCACAAGTTATTTTACACAGTTAGGTATAGCTCTGGTAGGGATCCTAGCTTTTTCCCTAAATATAATACACTCTCGAATGACTAGGTATGCGCTTTCACTAACAGTCAATTTAACTTCGCGAATTTTATAAAAAAGTACAGGAAGAACTTGACGGTTAGACGGTAATTTTGCGCCTATTATTTGATAATTTACGTCTCCAACTAAGAAAATACTTGATTTATTGCTTCTCAATTCCACTGCCATCTTATAAAAGTTAAAACATTACGTATTAATCACGAGAATAACTGACATTCAAAATTAATAGACGGTTAGGTAATTATGACGAAGTTAACGATGCTCTCTCTAAAGTTATTCATTGGTTTAGTGTTAATAATCTGCTTTTAAATGATAAAAAGACTAAAGTAATTAAGTTCTCAACACCTAATGTAAGGCAGGTGGCTACCAATGTACATGTTAATGGAACTAATTTAGCCTCTGTGGAGACAACTGTGTTCTTGGGTATAACAATTGACTCCAGACTACAAAGGGGCCCACAAATTGAAAAATTATCAGGAAAACTAAGTTCTGCAGCTTATGCAGTGAAAACTATTAGACGGCTCACTGATATTGATACGGCTAGAATAGTTTATTTCAGCTACTTTCATAGTATTATGTCATATGGAATTCTTCTTTGGGGTAACTCCGCGGATATTAACACCATCTTTTTATTGCAAAAGAGAGCCATAAGAGCTATCTACAAACTTGGTCCCCGTGAGAGCCTTAGAGAAAAATTCAAAGAAATAAATATTTTAACAGTCGCATCGCAATATATCTATGAAAATCTTTTGTATGTCCATAAAAACATACTCATTTTGTAAAAAGAGTGATATTCATAGCATAAATACTAGATATAAGCATAATCTTGTGTTATATGCAAGCCGTCTCCACAAAACAAGTAATTATTTTATGGGGCAATGTATACGGTTCTATAACAAACTTCCCAGCAATATAAGAGATTTGTCAATAAACAAATTTAAAACTACTATTAAAGCCAAATTGTGTAGCAGGGCATATTATAAAGTATCTGACTATATTAATGATAAAAATGCCTGGGAGTGAGTCGATCCAATTATAATGTAATTAACAAAATATGTAAATTTGTTTGGATACCAAAAGAGGGATGCCTGAGTTTTTTGGCAGTATTTTTATCAGTGCTCACCTAGTCATAAACTGCACGGTAGGGAAAAAAAATGTGACGATTCCAAACAAATGTAGCCATTTTTACGGAATAAAAAGATTTTGACTTTGAATTTGAACAAATGAATACCGCGAGTACGTGCGGCACTGCCGCGCAACTTGTATGAACATGTTTCGATGTAATTCGGCACGGATTATCGTAATCCAAATAAGTTAAAAATTAATTTCCGAGTGTTTTAAAAGCAAATGAACAAAACTAAGACATATGCGTTAGAAAATAAAAACTTTGAAAAATAAGGGACACCCTAATATACATATATACAAATAGATTTTATAATCTATTCATATTTAAAAAAAACATGTGACAAATGATTTTCTTGCTGTTTCATAACTTTAACTTCAGTATAATGACATTTATTGTATTTTACTTATGTATACTCTGTGTTTTGTATTGTTGTACGTTTCCTTGTTATTTATTAAACTCTCAAGAAGAAAGAACCAGGACCATCTCTGATGTTGCAAAATAAATCTAATCCGTACAATAGTTCAATACTAACCACAATGTATAGAATAGATGATTTTTTTGTGTTTTCAGTGTTGGTTCATAGTAAATATTATTTGTTTTCACGAGTACCATGGGTATAAGTATACTATCTATCTATATCTTCACGCTAAATCCCTCGTGAGCGCCACATGACTCGGTACTTACACACCTCGCTCGCTTCTTTAACATGAAACATACCGAGTTTTTTTAAAAACTATCAAAATATACTATTTTACTAGTAATTATTTTAATACAAAAAAAAAAAAAAAACCTCCACTGGTTTTCTATATTCTGATTGGATAAATTTCCAACGTAAACTAACCTTCACCTACGTACAATGTCTAAGTCGGAGTTCGGTGAGCTTATAATGGTTACTATGAGTTTGTCGTCCCGTATGACACTTACGTTAAAGTAGCATATAAATCGAGTAGTGATTCTTCTAGTGGAATATGTTTATTTAGTAAGTTTCTCCTAAAAAACAAAACAGCAAAAATATTCTATTTTATAAGTTTTTATTTTAATACAAAGAAATAAAGAGTCTCCACTGGTTGCTATGTGCTGAGAACGCGAACCTTATTGGTATAAATTTCCAACGTAACCTGACCTCCACCGACGTACAACTTCTAAGTCGGAGTTCGGTCAGATTATAATGGACATAATAGGAGTTTGACGTCCTATATAGGTACGCGGTCAGCCTGTGGATAATGTATACCAATTATCAAATGTTACTGTTTATTCCTGCAAAAAATAACTCTTATTTAATTAATGCAGTTTTATATAGAGTTATTAAGTAAGCAAAATTAAAAAAAAGTTTGAAGAGGAATTAAATAGCTTGGGCCAACCATACCTAGGAACTGTTCTAAAAACTAGAAATATGTCTACACAATGTTATTATAATATGTTTAATGAATATAATAATTAAAAAAAATAAATACCTTGTCTTGTTCGCCTCCCCCATACTACGAACATTTTCTTTGTATTTTTATTCTATATATTTTCTTTTTAGTGTTCCCCATTATTACAACAGTATAATAAATATATATAAACCTATAATATTATTTACTACTTATATCTAATAATAATACACTTACGCTAAATACTATAATATTGAATATTTACAACTATTAATTATAAAAACTTCGGTGTCGCGATGTAAATGGAGCGAGCTCGAGCAGACAGTGGACATAGGTCTTACCTCGAAGCGGGCTGCAGCCGGACTGGCTGGATGTAGTTAGTCAACGCGTTTATAATCCTCATTACCGCACAATAAGGTCGAAAACACGTAGCACCCAAGACGAATGTGATCGCTTAGAAATTGTCAGAAACTTAAAATATTTTTAAAAAATTTCATGTTTCACTTATCAAAATATGCAGCAAGCATATTATAAACATAGATATTACTAATAGATTTAAGTAATTTTGAAGCGTATAAACAGAACAACTGCGTTGTAATTTCAAAAATAATGAATTTCAGGAGGTGTTTTCGAAAGTAATTATTATCGAATCAATTTTACACAATCGCGTATTTGAGCAAGCAAATTCAAGATAAAGAAATGAAGTTATTTATATTAAAATCTTAGATCCGTCAGTTTAGTCATTAGCCTATACTATTCGATGAAAGTTGGTCTAATTTTTCGATGTGTCGCCTTAACTGTTCGATTGTAGAATAAAGATACTTTTGTTTTGAAATTCAAATAAATTATATTTTTAAAACGTCCTCCGGCCCACGTACTATTTGCCTACCTCACTCTATGAAACAATCCAAGAAACCAACTTTAATCATTGAATTGCTATGCACTAGGACCGACACCGCGAACCAAATGTTTGCGCCATGCTTTGTTGCCGATCGGCAATAACTCTTTGCTGCACAACGATGAACGAAACGCGTAAGCGCCATGAAAATCACGGTGCTTTTGACCTTTTGGTCGCGAGATTAATACCCCTTAGAAGCGATTTAGTGCTGTATCAATCTTTGGGATAGACATCTAAATTATTTCAGCGCTGCATCGGATATTAGTTTTAACTAGCGACGAGTGCTGTTACTTTTTCTGTTGATGGGAGTGCAGTGCAGACTCTGCACTGCAGAGTGGCCGGCCATACGTTTTCCCATATGTTTTTTTTTCTAATTGGAACAATTTTGGACCGTTCTTCCTCACCAACGAACATTTAAATTTCAAATTAAAGGATACAAAACTACAATATGTTAGCTATTAGCGTGTCGATTTTGGAGTTTCTCACTATTACCGTCTAAACGCTAGCTGGATGACATCAGTCTACCCCAAACGACAATTTTGAGGGTAATGTGGCTCCGCTGGCTATCGCAGCTCTGCCAATTATTACCAAAACGGAGCAAGACTTTTACTTAGGATAGCTCCTCTAGTACACAATAACTCAATGACATTAATAAACATAATTTTACGTCACACTCGATCTGACCATTTCAAATATTTGAATGTCTCACAGTTTCTTTGCATCTTTTTAAAAATACTTTCTTACTGAAAAGAAATTATAATCTAAAATATTGAAGAACACATAATTATGAAGTAAACAAACTATTCCGTTATATATATATATATATTTATATATCTATATATATATATATATCTATATATATCTATATATATATATATTGGTATAGATTTGTCAATGCGAACTGTTCACAAGAGGAATATTAAAATTTCATATTTCATTATTTCTAATTGTTATCTAATATTTGCTTTTATCTATTGTAACATTTCGTATGTTAGAGGGAAATAAATTATGTCCTTTATCTATAAGATGTCCGGCGAAGTGAAGTGTGAAAGGTCACATAGACCTGCAGGCAGACCTAAGTAAGTACCCTCTACTAAATATATCTTTCCATCGAGCCTTCCACCCTCTCCCCCACGAGGGATGGCAGTGCGATGGATTTGAGATCATTCCTAGCATGTTGTATATTATTTTTTTACACCGCTGGGAGGCATACAAGCATACGGCCCACCGGGGTGAGTATTTCCGTTGCCTCGGAAAGCCATGTTGAAACGGATTCGAAAAGTTTTCACTCAGATTCATACAGTTTGAAAGATAACTTTTCTATTCCAATTAGAATATGGTATTCCGAGGCAATGTGAGTACACCCACAGATGTGAAGTGGTTACCGTAGTCTATATTCGCTTGCAATACATTATTTATCTCTCGCCCGATGCCACCTCGGCTGCAACACAGTAACTCCTTAGTAGCTTACTGGTAACCTCACTCACTTGCAGGAAGACAACAACCCTCCAGTCGTTACTTCACGGCGGTTTTCTGTGAGGTGGAGGTACTTGCCCATCGGGCTGCTTTGATGCGCCCTACCTCTCTTAACGACTACAAGCATACCGCCCACCTGATGTAAAGCGGTTACCGTACCCTTTGAACGCTTGTGTTACGTATCACTCGCGCGAAGCCACCTCTGCTTCTTACACAGCAACTCCTTAGGAGCTTTTTGGTGACCTCACTTACCAGTAAGCTCTTAAGGAGGATGAACCGTCCAGAGTGTTGTTATTTGGCTGGGGTGTTCTGTTAGGTGGAGATACTTCCCTAGACGGGCTGCTTTGATGCACCCTACCTCTCTTAAAAACACCCAGACCGAGACAAGCGGACATGTTCATGCACACATTTGTTTTCTCTGTGTGGGAAGCGAACCTACGAGTCAGTGTCGAAGTCGCGTTGTAAACGCCATCGCTGAGCCACCGATTTGGTGGTGTCAAAAATTAACTTACATACAACCCACCTGTGGTATATTACAGTGTGTGTGTGGAACATTCAATACGGGAGATCCAGCTCACACTTTATCACTTTTATGTTCTTCTTAAGGAATACGCAGTTGACATGAGAATTTAATACGCGGAGCCATAAATTTGAGCGTCCCTGTTCAAATCGTAACTGCCTGTACCTATCTTAATATAGCTGTCCCGAATGCGTTAAATCTACGCAATCTGAGATTCGTGTCGTCTTTCATTTTACTGCAGCGTCCGCGTCTTCCCTTTCCTGTTTTACGGCCGTGTACTCATGACGCACACCCTTCTCCGGCTATGTACATTTTATGGATCTTTATATCTAATCAACATAATTGCAACATGCTTTTGTTATATTGTGGGCATGTACTACTAAATTCGTTTTATATTGATGTACATATTTGTAATTATCACTTGCTCGTCTCAGTAAAAAAGAAGCAGTAAAAGAAACCCGCACATCAAGGAATTGTAGTTGAAAAGATCTAACCTAACCTAAGAAAGGCCTAATTTTCCCTCTGGGTTGTAGAGGTTTGATGGCAGTTGGTCCATGTCCAAACTAGTATTTACGTCAAATCCTTAAGACTTAGGTAGGGTGTCCGCTACCTAATCCTAATGGATTAGTAAAAGAGGTTCACGCTAGAATGAAGAGAAAAGCATGATTGTGCTCGGTCGGCCTGTAGTTTGTTGGGTGGCAAACACAATGTGGTGTAAAATTGTTATTGTAGTCTAAGAACGCTTTTAACACAGCAACTCCTCACGTGCA
The DNA here is from genome assembly GCA_947507595.1 of Pyralis farinalis. Taxonomy (NCBI): domain Eukaryota; kingdom Metazoa; phylum Arthropoda; class Insecta; order Lepidoptera; family Pyralidae; genus Pyralis; species Pyralis farinalis. The sequence continues at coordinate 6,154,849 of OX382258.1, read as the reverse complement.
CCTGGTAACTTCAGTCATTGGCAATACTACAAAACCCTCAAGTTGTTGGGGCGGGGTTTTCTGTGAGGTGGATTTGGTTCCCCAGTATGCTTTGTTTCGTCCTACCTCAGGTTCGCGAGAGATGTTTTTTGTTAATTACCGGGTATTTACGAGCAGTACGTTGATAGAAACTCCAAAGATGATGGCGGACCCACCTACATGCTAAATTATGTTTAAGAGAAGTAGGGCGCATCAAAACAGCTCGCCTGTGAAGTACCTCCGCCTCACAGAAAATCGTAGCTAAATAACACTCCTCTAGCTAGGGGGTTGTTGTGTTCCTGCGTGTATGAGGACACCAGTAAGGAGTTGCTGTGTTAGCAGCAGAGGTGGCATCAGCGAGCTTTTTCAGCATTTCTTCATCCGAAATGAAACAGTAAGATTTTAATTAAAAAAATATAAGTGCCGGCGAGAGCCCAATGCCAAATTAAGATTTTTCTTTTTTTATATTTTAGAAGCCTCTCCGTAAGAGCTGTCTGAATGAGAATTTATGAAAGCGACAGGAACATGGCCTCATCCGCCGTTCGTTCCGCTGAATCTTTTTAATCCTAATGTACGTAGAAGATTATTTTTTACAAACCAGCCATCCCAAAATTGCTGCTTTGAACGAATGTTTATAATTAGGTTGTTACAACTGCTTGTCTGCCTGGCGTCTCCCTTTGCTTTGTATGGACTCATGGCAATATGAATTTATAACAATAAAGCATTTTATACACGCTAAGATTAAGACAAAGCTCCGGTAGGCATCGCCAGGTAACGGTGAGTGATACACATTCGTTGCCTTTTAAAGGCAACATCTACTTTTCTTGAAGACGCCTATGCTGGTTTGTTCAGAAGCATCGTTGATGAAAGTTGACTCTACTATTTCAACATACTTGGTAGAAAATACCTTATAAGCGTAATGCAGTAGATCAATCATCAAAGTGTCAATGGATGAAATTTTATTTTTTGCCATGTGTTACGATAGTGGATAAAACCGAACACTCTTCGGAATAGATCTACCTATGAAATTGCCTTTATTTTTATTGTATGGGAAATGTAAATAAACTCAGTAAGTGGGTAACATATGGACTTACTGCGGCACAACAACGAAATGGCGTCGCATCTTGCCTAACTTGTTGAATAGACACAAACGTTATTCGTACTGGTTAAATGAATTTGAACGTGTCCAAAAGGCAAGGCAAAATATGCAAGAGACAGCCAAAATATGGCTTCCAAACCAGTGGCTGACTCACTGTTCAAAGACGAGGCAAGCCCAACATTTTTCCAATCGGGATTGACGATCATTGTTTTGATGAGACGATGGTTGTAGTAAATAAATAAATAATCTTTAAATTTGAATTTTTTGCCTTTTTGCATTAAATCGTAATAATCACACTGAATATAAATGATGTACTGTATTTGTGGGTGGAATAGTAAATTAAAATTAGTATCCGCGATATATCAATGAGTTTCTTGGAGCCTGTACCCAAATAAAAAATAAGTGTTACGCTTCGATGCTTTTAAAACATAATTTCTTTATTTATACCTCGTTGATTAGATAAAGTAAGTGGTAGAAATTATAGATAGTGAATTTGTCAATATCTAGGTTATCTTCTATACATACATGCATACAGATAAATAAAATTGGAGTGTCTCCTTGTAATATTAAAATAACCGCTTTTTACTAAATGCGTATGGATGTATACACGGTACATATACTAAAATGAATATTTTTTCAATTTTTGTCTATCTGTCAGTTTGTTTGTTCGGCTTATGTATGAAACGGCTGGACCGATTTTGATGGGACTTTCGCCGGCAGATAGCTGATGTAATAAGGATTAACTTAGGCTACTTTTATTTCAGAAATTTTATTTATTTTATTAATATAATATAATAATATAAATATAAATAAATAATAAAAACATAAGTATTCCGCGGCGACGAAGTACATAATACATATCTATTATTATTTTGCTGTTCGCTATTTTACTATGCTTATTTAGGTGCTTATAATCAAATCAAATAAATAAAATTATAACTGAACGATAACTCTTTTGTTAAAATCGCGCGGACTAAGTCGCGGGGACAGCTAGTCAAAAATAAAATATCAGACTAGCAAATACAAAATGTTTAAGGTGACAAACAAGTAACAGGCAGTTATCGTAGCCTATCTATCCATATTCAACAACACCAAGGGCATATTCATAGGTTGCCAACTTTGTGATCCAAGTTATATATTATAATACATCAAACGCATATTAATCAATACCAATAAAGTACTTCCGGTTGTTGACACGTGGACGGACGTGGAGATTATTTTCCAATGATTTGTGGATCTCAAACTTTTATTTAATATATCAAAACTAGTTCAGCTGCTATAATTATAAATTTACGGCCCTTTCACACCTCCTCACACCATTTAAGAGAGGTAGGGCGCATCAAAGCAGCCCGTATGGGGAATCACCTCTACCTCACAGAAAACCAAACCGCACTCAAATAACAACATAATAGAGGGTTGTTGTGTTCCTGCGTATGAGTAAGGTTACCAGTAAGCTCCTAAAGAGTTGCTGTGGCAGCAGCAGATGAGGTATCGGGCGAGTGGTGCTTAATTTATTACAAACGTTCATAGGCTACGCTAACCGCTTTGCATCAGGTCGGCCGTTTGCCTTCCGACTTTGTTTAAGAAAAACCTTAACGTTAAGAAAAAATCGGCCAAGTGCGAGTTGGACTCGCACACGAAGGGTTCCGTACCATTATCTATAAAAACGGCAAAAAAATCACGTTTGTTGTATGGGAGCCCCCCTTAAATATTTGTTTTATTTTAATTTAATTATTTATTCTTAAAGTGAATATATAACTAAATATTCTGTGAATATTTCAAGCGTTTACCTGTTGCCGTTATCAATATCGAGCAAAAACGAGCAAAAAAATTACGTTTGTTGTATGGGAGCCCCCTTAAATATTTATGTTATTATATTTTTTAGTATTTGTTGTTATAGCGGCAACAGAAATACATCATCTGTGAAAGTTTTAACTGTCTAACTATCACGGTTCGTGAGATACAGCCTGGTGACAGACGGACGGACGGACGGACAGCGAAGTCTCAGTAATAGGGTTCCGTTTTACCCTTTGGGTACGGAACCCTAAAAACCTTAAAGTTTACGAGTATTAATGTTTGCTTGCCTTGCTTGTTAGGACTGCCGTCTGATAAAACAGTCTTCAAGTAAGTCAATGGTTTTCTTCGGCTCCTACATCCTTCCCGCTTTGTTGTTGTATATCTGTTTCGTTATTCATTCATCCCACATTATTTCTGCATGCCTACATTTTGTCATCCACAAAATGCTATATATTCCTTTTTATCTTTTCAGGTAAGTACGGGACTCCACAAATATCTCTCGAGTAACAACGGCTCGTATGAAATAAAGCCATTTTCTTCAATCCCGAAGATTGGTGAGTACCGTGAGGGTAGTTTATCAGACTTGCAGTCATTTCGTGCCGTGAATATAAACGAAAAGCTTGCGTGGCTCCAGTTCCGCATTTTGCAGTAGATGTTTCCGGGTTAGGATAACATAGAGGGTTCAAAATAGATGTAATTATTTTTTATACCGCTAATGTGGCAAACAAGCATATTGCATGTGTGATGGTAAATAGTAATCGTAGCCTATGGACACTTGGGGGAGGGGTCCCTAGGCAGGGAGTTCATTCCACAACTTACGTGAGAGAACGTATGTATGTATATCTTCACGCCAAGTCCCTTGCGGAGTAGGCATAAAGAAACATTAGATGCCATACTTACACACTTCGCTCGCTACTTTAATATGCATAGTTCTTTTCATGTACGTTCTTTCATCGGTTCCTACGTCTTAAGAGAGAGAATGAGGTAATGAAATTAGAGATAATGTAATAGGAATTCCCCTATTAGCTACTTCGTGGAGCCCAGTGGTAGAGTTGCTAGCAGTGGCTACTTTACGCTGTAAATTCGATTCCCGTAAAAAAATTGTGGCTACGGACGTGACATGGACGTGTGGAAACTTCTTCGAAACCCGAGGAAAGCTTCGTCTTTCCAAGTAATTGGTTTACAGTCATCGCGGTGAACATTTCAGTTCAAATGTCCAATTTGTTCTGTTTGGGAAATAAGAAATAACGGCGCAATAGTATCCTTAGATAATTACAGTGAAAGACCGCGGACATGTTGATTTTCTGAGCGGAGCGGCAGCGGAAAGAAATACCAGAATATTTCTAATGCAATAAGAAATGAAAAGAGCTATGAATGTTAATGAAGCGAGTGAGGTGTGTAAGAACCGCGTCTAATTGCGGTCAGTTCTCTCTGCCTACCCCCAAGGGAGCTGACGTGTTTATACATACAAGAAGAATTAGATATACATGCAATTAGAAATGTTATAAGGAACGTGCCTACGTGAATCTTTGTACATAAACGCGTGCTACACCCCCACTAAAACGTAGGTTTTCTCAGCGATTCTAGCCGTTTGACTAGTGGGAAGATATTTTAACCTATAAGATAAGGGACGCGATGATGTTGATTCGTGAACTAGCCAATAACAGCTGCGCGTTCTACTTTACAACCCCCAAGTGACCCCAATGCTCGGGGGCTCGATTCCCACACAGGACAGACATTTGTGGGCATGAACATGTCTGATTGCCTTGCTCTGGATATTTTTAAGATCAAAGCAGCCCGTGTGAAGTACCTCCACTTTAACAAAAAAACCGCGGCCAAATAACAACTTCCTAGCGAGTTGTTATGTTTCTGCGTGTGAGTGAGGTCTGTGTTAGCTGCAGAGGCGGCATCGCGCGAGCGATACTTTGTAGGCTATTGTGATTACATCAGGTGGGTTGTATGCTTGTATGGCTCCCGACGTTATATAAAAAAAGGTCTCGTCTCCATTTGGACTACTTTAGGTTAAGTGCAGGTTTGATTAGTCGCCCTATTAGTTTGTAATACATGCCACGATGTCGCTGGCACGGTCTCTACCTCCTATCAGTGTAGTAATGTCATATTTATTTATTTACAAAAGTAATTGGGGTCGGGGGATGATGAGACATAAAAGGTGCGCTAATTAGGAATTAATGCGGTCCGAGAAGCCGTGGAAAAATTACATTAAATCTCGTGGAGCACCGTTTCTCAAACTGTAGGGTTACTCTTGACGTTTTAGGCAATTTCATAACTTCGTCTATAATTTCTCCAACGTGGAATTGAATCCCATTAATAGTGTAAATCTGGAAAAAAGAAAGAAGAAAAGGGGGAAAAAGCTATTACACACCCTTACACACCTCACTGGCTTCTTTATCTTTAAAGGCTTTTATGCACGGCTTCTAAGTCTCCTGACATCACCTTCTGATAGAACACGATCAATTTGACCACGGTAGGTAAGTCTTAGCCTTCCTCTACTCCCACATCCTTCCATTTTTGCGTTGTATATCTGTTTCGTAATTCTTTCTTCCTGCCATGCAATTCTGTAAGAGCAAACATCCTTACATCCTCGGAAACATCGGCTGTTATAGCCTTGAACACAAAATTGCAATTCCTTAGTGTCGCTTTTCATGGTTGTGCGACACCAGCGCCGCAAGGCTGCGTTTGGAATTGGAATTCTACAAGGCAAACAGCCTCGCGTACGCTCACAGCCTTATAGAATACCAAATAATTTAGCCGTGATCGCAGTAGACGATGTCAAAGCTGTGACATCTGTGATCATGAACACAGCCATTACGAGTCGCTTAGGGAATTGCATGGCTGCATTCTTTCCACCTACGGGGCATGTCTCTTCTTATATTAACACCGACGCTCTCTTTCAGACCAACTCTGTTTCTAACATCATCATTACGAATACGGTCTACAAGCGTTACGCCACAAATTAAATAAACTATACACTTTTTTTTATACTACGTCGGGAGGCTTACAAGCATACGGCCCACCTGATGTAAAGCGGGTCCCGTAGCCTATTAACGCTTGCGATATATTAAGTATCACTCGCGCGATGCCTCCTCTGCTGCTTACACAGCAACTCCTTGGGAGCTTACTGGTGACCTCACTCACACGCATAAACACAACAATCCTCTAGGAAGTTGTTATTTGGCCGCGGTTTTCTGTGTGGTGGAGGTACTTCCCCAGATGGGCTGCTTTGATGCGCCCTACCTCTCTTGAACACCCTACACTCTAATAATTTGAGACATGTTCCGTAAACGAGTTAAAAACATTTAGTGATTTCGTAGTTTTGTCTTTTATTAAGGGGGGGATGCAATTGTTCAGTTTTGAAGGTGCGATACAATTTATCATGGTACCAGGCCTTGTATATTACCAAAATGCGAATCATGAATCTAACATGAGCTCATCCTCGTTCCCTGCATAACATGATCTCCCTCAACGATTTTACTGAGCCCAATCCCCTCTCAATGCATACATGATAAATAATAATTCCGTGCACGTATTTGTTAAAGATTTCCCGGCAGAAGGTAACATGAGTAGCACCACTTAGCTAATTACAGGAACGGTCTTCTTTATAATAAATCGCTGTGCAAGCAAGATTTTATTGCGAGTAATGGGGAACAAAGAGGTACGTAGCCTTTTGTTAGAACTGTAACAGAGGAGTTCTCTGAAGGATATACTCCTTGTGAGGTGTCATGTTACGTCGTTACGGAGTCTTCTGCTGGGGAAAAGTGGCTTTTATTTGCTTTTATTTTTTGCTGCTTTGTGTACTTTATACTAGTGTTGCAAAAAAGGGCAATGTTGTCAGGTACATGTGTATACCACTGTTCCAAAAAAGGGCAATGTTGTCGGGTACATGTATACCACTGTTCCAAAAAAGGGCAATGTTGTCGGGTTCGTGTATACCACTGTTCCAAAAAAGGGCAATGTTGTCGGGTTCGTGTATACCACTGTTCCAAAAAAGGGCAATGTTGTCGTGTTCATGTATTTTTCTGGTTTTTATTTCACCATAACTACTAAACACCATAATCGATTCCAATGTATGAGTGGATATCTTTAGAATCCACAAACCGATAAAGCACTTGACGGCGTTTAAACCCCTCATTTACCAAAACGCAGGGATTCATTTTAAATATCTCAGCGATTCGAGACCACTGACCTTTCTTCTTCCTAGCGTTATTCAGTTTCCTAATCTATTAGGATTGGCGCGGTCCGCTACCTAAGCCTAAGAATTTGGCAAAGATACTGATTTTTACATGAACTGTCGCCAGATCCCCGCAACCCAGAGGGAAAACTAGACCTTTATTAGATTCACACGTCTTCCGAAGAATAATTTCTTGGACGTGCGGATTTCCTCACGATGTTTTCTTTCACCGCTGAGCTGGTGATAATTACAACATGTACTTCCCCACCCGGGAATATAATACATGCCCACGCACGGAACTTGAGTCTAACAAAAAAAAATTACACTTGTAATATAAATATTTCGCAAACGGATTACTCTTCCCTCAATGTTTTTAAAAACCTATCTAACAACGCTCCACACATAGGGTGGGCGCGAATAAACAATTCATCTCAACTTTTCGTGTAAGTGAGGTACCACCAAAAAAAATTTTTTTTTAAGATTATATTCTACCTCTTTGTCAGCATATGTATACATTTACATGCCAAACTACAGCTTTCTAGTGTCATGCGTCACTGAGCTAGGCTGCGGACAGACGGACATGGCGAAAATAGGGTTCCTTGTTTACTACGGAACCCTAAAAAGGATCTTGAAAGGGGAAACCATATACGAATTATTTTCGTATATTATACTTATGTAATAATATACTCAATTATTTTTGTACTTAATCATTTATTGATTAATCCTGTGTGCTTATTATTTTAAGTGTTAAGAAATAACGGCATGCGGGTTTTTTTAATTTCTTCATAAATTTGTTTGTTAGTACTGAATTTTAAAATTATGTTATTTTTATTTCTGTTAGTATTGTCAATAGAGGCATGAGGGCAGGACGTTACTGAGGGCGAATAGAGACGATATCTCACCACTGGAAGTTTGGTATTATTTGAATTAATTTGTTTGGACCTAAATGTTCGAAATTGCCATTTTTTATTTAAACTCATTTTAGAAAGTAACTCATTTTAGCTTAGTTTGCGTTGGGCGTAATTTGGCATATTTTACGTAAAAAATAAGGTTTACTTTCGGATTCTATTTAGAGCATATAAATTTTGTTGCGTGCCCTGACTACTAAACGCTATAAAAATCAATAGCTCGCTTTGCGCAAGGCTAATATAATATAAATGTCAAACAATGCTATAAATAGTTCCAAATTTTGCATAAAACTACGAGTATATTATGGAGCGGAAAACATGAAATTTTAGACTCATACGTATGAGCGAACTTAAGACATTAAAAAAATTTATGACAAAGTACATAAATCATATAATAATTTAAAATTATAATAATACTTGATGCAATAAATTAACCTAATTATTTAATTTTATACACATATACTGGATAATTTTCATATAGTAAATAACGAAAGTAGTTCGTATTTTATAAGAAGGGGAAGCCAGGAGCTTTAGAAACCGGCGAGCGTGCATGAGAAGAGCTAAGAATGATAAAGAAGCGAGTAAGGTGTTTAAGGCGACACCTCGATCGTGAAGCTTTAAAATGGCTCCGCCCAATCACCCCGCGCCCCTCAATTGACACTCGACGCTCGATTTGTAAAATTTGAAATTAGCGCCTAATTAGGTAACCTGGGGTCAACGTATAGTCAATGCAAACGAACAGAAAAGCTACAGAGTCGCGTCACACTTAAATAAAATTTATAATATCAATATTTAATAAAAATTATTGATTTAATTATTATTTAGCTTTATACATACTGAACCAAACATATTTATTTAAGCTAGACGGAAAACAATAGTAATAATAGTAATAAAAAACTACAGAAACGTATTCACTTTTAAAAGTTTATTGAAAGAAAAATCAATGACATCGTTTTATGTTTATATCTCTACAAGTTAACATGTCTTGGTATCTATGTTGTTCTTACTTAGGTCTCGTCCAGTGGCGCCCTCATTGAATAAAAAAACATATTATAGCATAGAAGATAAACATTATGAAATCTTATGTTGCATTTATTACGAAGATAGTAAAGTATTTTTACGTCATTAAACCAACACTCAAAATATTCCACTATCGTTGTTATAAGCAAAAGTACTAAAAGAGGCCGTTTTTTGGCAATTATGCCTATAACAACGAAAGCAAAACATTTCAATTGTTGGTTTACTGACGTAAAAGTACGTTATTGTATTTGTAACACACGCAACACATGACTTTATAATGTTTATCTTCCACGCTAAGATACGATATTTTATTCCTTGAGGCGCCATTGGACGGCATGTATCCCCCTTAAGAAGAATGAAACACCAGCTACATAATACAAAATTGTTTATCGAGAGGCTAAAGCGGGCCATTTGTTGATTCGGACACATATGTTTAGTTAGCAGATACACCATCTAAACTGCAAACACTGGTCACAGCGATGAAAGACGACTGTATGGAGAAAGGCTTACTACTGAATGCGAAGAAAACAAAGATAATGGTATTTGAAAGAGAAGAATCCAGAACTAATGTAAGGATTACGATTGATGATGAAGTGTTGGAACAAGTGGATGAGTTTGTATATCTTGGATGCGCTTTCAGCAGGGATGGAAGGTACACCGCAGATGTGGAAAGACGAGTGAGTGCTGGGAATAGTGTGAATGGAGCGTTGGGAAAACCTCTTGGCAGTAAAATCCTGAGCCAGAAGGCACAACTCGCTATACACAATGCAGTGTTGGTCCCAACGCTAACTTATGGAAGCGAGAGTTGGGTATGGCAGAAAGAGCATGAAAGTAGAATAAACGCGGTTGAAATGCGAGCGCTGCGCAAAATTTGTGGCGTAAGGCTTGTAGACCGTATTCGTAATGATGATGTTAGAAATAGAGTTGGTCTGAAAGAGAGCGTCGGTGTTAAAATAAGAAGAGGCATGCTCCGATGGTTCGGGCATGTAGAAAGAATGCAAGATGAAAGAATGACGAAGCAGATATACAATGCAAAAGTGGAAGGATGTAGGAGCCGGGGAAGGCCAAGACTTACCTACCATGACCAAATTGGTCATGTTCTATCAGAAGGTGATGTCAGGAGCCCTAGAAACCGGCGTGCGTGCATGAGAAGAGCAATGAATGTTAAAGAAGCGAGTGAGATATGTAAGGATCGAGTCACGTGGCGCTCGGCTCTCTCTGCCTACCCCGCAAGGGATTTGGCTTGAAGTTTTAGATGTTCGAGTGTCATAATGGCTGATAGCGCCGAGTAAACACAGGATTTTTTATTTCGAATAAATAAGAGAAATAAAATTATCAGATTGAATTAGATTGAAATTGAAATAGAAAATTGGAATTTTTTTGCAACTCCCTCCTGGTGAAGATTCACAAGTTATTTTACACAGTTAGGTATAGCTCTGGTAGGGATCCTAGCTTTTTCCCTAAATATAATACACTCTCGAATGACTAGGTATGCGCTTTCACTAACAGTCAATTTAACTTCGCGAATTTTATAAAAAAGTACAGGTAGAACTTGACGGTTAGACGGTAATTTTGCGCCTATTATTTGATAATTTACGTCTCCAACTAAGAAAATACTTGATTTATTGCTTCTCAATTCCACTGCCATCTTATAAAAGTTAAAACATTACGTATTAATCACGAGAATAACTGACATTCAAAATTAATAGACGGTTAGGTAATTATGACGAAGTTAACGATGCTCTCTCTAAAGTTATTCATTGGTTTAGTGTTAATAATCTGCTTTTAAATGATAAAAAGACTAAAGTAATTAAGTTCTCAACACCTAATGTAAGGCAGGTGGCTACCAATGTACATGTTAATGGAACTAATTTAGCCTCTGTGGAGACAACTGTGTTCTTGGGTATAACAATTGACTCCAGACTACAAAGGGGCCCACAAATTGAAAAATTATCAGGAAAACTAAGTTCTGCAGATTATGCAGTGAAAACTATTAGACGGCTCACTGATATTGATACGGCTAGAATAGTTTATTTCAGCTAATTTCATAGTATTATGTCATATGGAATTCTTCTTTGGGGTAACTCCGCGGATATTAACACCATCTTTTTATTGCAAAAGAGAGCCATAAGAGCTATCTACAAACTTGGTCCCCGGGAGAGCCTTAGAGAAAAATTCAAAGAAATAAATATTTTAACAGTCGCATCGCAATATATCTATGAAAATCTTTTGTATGTCCATAAAAACATAGACTCATTTTGTAAAAAGAGTGATACTCATAGCATAAATATATTCATAATATAATATATAAGCATAATCTTGTGTTATATGCAAGCCGTCTCCACAAAACAAGTAATTATTTTATGGGGCAATGTATACGGTTCTATAACAAACTTCCCAGCAATATAAGAGATTTATCAATAAACAAATTTAAAACTACTATTAAAGCCAAATTGTGTAGCAGGGCATATTATAAAGTATCTGACTATATTAATGATAAAAATGCCTGGGAGTGAGTCGATCCAATTATAATGTAATTAACAAAATATGTAAATTTGTTTGGATACCAAAAGAGGGATGCCTGAGTTTTTTGGCAGTATTTTTATCAGTGCTCACCTAGTCATAAACTGCACGGTAGGGAAAAAAAATGTGACGATTCCAAACAAATGTAGCCATTTTTACGGAATAAAAAGATTTTGACTTTGAATTTGAACAAATGAATACCGCGAGTACGTGCGGCACTGCCGCGCAACTTGTATGAACATGTTTGGATGTAATTCGGCACTGATTATCGTAATCCAAATAAGTTAAAAATTAATTTCCGAGTGTTTTAAAAGCAAATGAACAAAACTAAGACATATGCGTTAGAAAATAAAAACTTTGAAAAATAAGGGACACCCTAATATACATATATACAAATAGATTTTATAATCTATTCATATTTAAAAAAAACATGTGACAAATGATTTTCTTGCTGTTTCATAACTTTAACTTCAGTATAATGACATTTATTGTATTTTACTTATGTATACTTTGTGTTTTGTATTGTTGTACGTTTCCTTGTTATTTATTAAACTCTCAAGAAGAAAGAACCAGGACCATCTCTGATGTTGCAAAATAAATCTAATACGTACAATAGTTCAATACTAACCACATTGTATAGAATAGATGATTTTTTTGTGTTTTCAGTGTTGGTTCACAGTAAATATTATTTGTTTTCACGAGTACCATGGGTATAAGTATACTATCTATCTATATCTTCACGCTAAATCCCTCGTGAGCGCCACATGACTCGGTACTTACACACCTCGCTCGCTTCTTTAACATGAAACATACCGAGTTTTTTTAAAAACTATCTAAATATACTATTTTACAAGTAATTATTTTAATACAAAAAAAAAAAAAAAACCTCCACTGGTTTTCTATCTTCTGATTGGATAAATTTCCAACGTAAACTAACCTTCACCAACGTACAATGTCTAAGTCGGAGTTCGGTGAGCTTATAATGGTTACTATGAGTTTGTCGTCCCGTATGACACTTACGTTAAAGTAGCATATAAATCGAGTAGTGATTCTTCTAGTGGAATATGTTTATTTAGTAAGTTTCTCCTAAAAAACAAAACAGCAATAATATTCTATTTTATAAGTTTTTATTTTAATACAAAGAAATAAAGAGTCTCCACTGGTTGCTATGTGCTGAGAGCGCGAACCTTATTGGTATAAATTTCCAACGTAACCTGACCTCCACCGACGTACAACTTCTAAGTCGGAGTTCGGTCAGATTATAATGGACATAATAGGAGTTTGACGTCCTATATAGGTACGCGGTCAGCCTGTGGATAATGTATACCAATTATCAAATGTTACTGTTTATTCCTGCAAAAAATAACTCTTATTTAATTAATGCAGTTTTATATAGAGTTATTAAGTAAGCAAAATTAAAAAAAAGTTTGAAGAGGAATTAAATAGCTTGGGCCAACCATACCTAGGAACTGTTCTAAAAACTAGAAATATGTCTACACAATGTTATTATAATATGTTTAATGAATATAATAATTAAAAAAAAAAATACCTTGTCTTGTTCGCCTCCGCCATTCTACGAACATTTTCTTTGTATTTTTATTCTATATATTTTCTTTTTAGTGTTCCCCATTATTACAACAGTATAATAAATATATATAAACCTATAATATTATTTACTACTTATATCTAATAATAATACACTTACGCTAAATACTATAATATTGAATATTTACAACTATTAATTATAAAAACTTCGGTGTCGCGATGTAAATGGAGCGAGCTCGAGCAGACAGTCGACATAGGTCTCACCTCGAAGCGGGCTGCAGCCGGACTGGCTGGATGTAGTTAGTCAACGCGTTTATAATCCTCATTACCGCACAATAAGGTCGAAAACACGTAGCACCCAAGACGAATGTGATCGCTTAGAAATTGTCAGAAACTTAAAATATTTTTAAAAAATTTCATGTTTCACTTATCAAAATATGCAGCAACCATATTATAAACATAGATATTACTAATAGATTTAAGTAATTTTGAAGCGTATAAACAGAACAACTTCGTTGTAATTTCAAAAATAATGAATTTCAGGAGGTGTTTTCGAAAGTAATTATTATCGAATCAATTTTACACAATCGCGTATTTGAGCAAGCAAATTCAAGATAAAGAAATGAAGTTATTTATATTAAAATCTTAGATCCGTCAGTTTAGTCATTAGCCTATACTATTCGATGAAAGTTGGTCTAATTTTTCGATGTGTCGCCTTAAGGACAATGAGGGTGGCTCTGCATGCATGTATAAATAATAATCTATAAATTAATAATATTTTATGCAAATAAAGGTTTATCTTATCTTAGGCCACGTTTACATTGTGAGTGTGGAGGGTGGCATAACAGGAGACATTGAGAAGGGGTGGTATATGTAACAATTTGGCATTATATAGTGGCACATGTGAAAGGATAAAATAATTTCCGAGATTTTCATAATAAATACGTATTTTTACTGAACTCTATTCTACTGTGTTTAAGGGTCAATGCATACCATTCAACGCAGATGGAGTGGGCGTGGAGACTAATTGGATATCAATGTAAACGCAACTATAACATACTTGGACCTAAAATTGGAGTAAATAAATTACGCGAAGCGGCTCATGCTAACTTGGGTGCCAGTTTTGCCGTACGTTCAAATCAAATAGGGTTGAGTTTACATTGTTATGGAATTAATCTAATGGCTTGGCTTCGTCTTCTTGTGAAAAGGTTAGGTGTCCACTCTGAGTTATGGAGGTATGACGGCAGTAAGGAGGTATGAAGGCAAAGTTTTGTATATTGTCATCAGTTTATCTCTGTTTCCTTCTCCATGCCGTGTATGGTCACTGCCAATAAATGTTTCTTTTTTTCTAATGTATGTAATTTTTCGTATGGAATGTACATTTTACGTGTATCAGAAGCCTAAAAAAAATTTTATCTGCAATTTGATTGAACCTGTTTTGTGTGCTTCCGCCACCATGCGAACCAATAGACTACACCATGCGAACTAGCGCCGGCCGGCACCTTGCCACTACCGTTAGTAGATGCAACATGCCGTCGGTGCCAGGGCTGCCCCGGTAGTCTCTGCCTCGTCTGCTGCGGTCGTCCTCGCGATTGCCCGCCATCTGGAACAGGAACCGCATACACCCGCCGCCGTTGCTTCATTTGTCTATATTTATGTGTGTACTTACTTTCTTATTGATATATTAGTATGGATTAGATTCTGTGTTACTCGACGTATATTTTTACGAGGTCGGTGGCACAATGGTTAGTTACGCTACTTTCACACTAACGGTCATCGGTTCGATTCCCACACAGGACAAACATTTGTGTGCATGAATGTGTCCGTTTGTCTTAGATTGGGAGATTTTAAGAGACTAGGGCGCATGAAAGCAGCTCGTCTCGGGAAGTATCTCACAGAAAACTGCAATAACCATCTAACCAACTGGAAGATTGTTATGTACCTGCGAGTGAGTGATGTCTTAATGTGATGCAGTCGTTTGTACGCTAGGGTAACCGCTTTATGTGGGTGATACGGCATGTGGGCCGTATGTTTCCCGACGTTGTATAAATACATCTTATTTTGTTTTGGAAAATACATAAAAACGAAACTCTACAGTTTCCATATAAAATTTTCCCTTTTGTTTGACGACACAAACTAGTTGTCCTATTTTTCTATAAAAGGGAATAACTGCTCGACACACGCAATTTGTTCCACGAAAACGAATCCCCATGCGCGGTGTTATGGGTCATGAAAGTTGTTACACTTTTGTCACAGTTGTTCCTTTGTTCGTCAAAGCACACGAGTGTAACTCAAGGAGATATTCTCGTTCCCAGACGAATATTTTAGGGATATATTTTGCTTAAAGCCTTTGACAAAGTGGACAAAGGGAATTTCCCAAGGCCCACTGTCTGGACGAAAGAATGGGTGTCCACGGTGATGGCTAAGGGACCGTATCGAGTATCATGCTTAAACGGCTAATGCGATTATGTCGTTCTCTCTCACTTGGGACGTTAAGCTTAACGCAACTCAAAACTTCAGCGATCGCAAATACGGCGAGATTCTACTCGCATATTACAACGCACGCTCTGTGTATGAAACTTGAGCGCTTTACTATTTTGTATGACCTATTTTGATAGGAGATATTGTAGAAAAATATGTCTTTGTAGGGCCAATAGAAGCCAAAATAATTGTTTTTAGAAGTTTTGTCTGTCTGCCTGTACATATGTTTGTTATGCAAAAAGTACTGAGTAAAATTTGATGCCGTTTTCACAGTTGTCTTGCTGGAGATCTGATTTAAATCTAGCGCATGTTCTATGCTTGACATGCCACTTAGAACCTAAGATAAGAAAAACTAAAATCCATGAAATTGTGAAGAAATTCAATTCCACGCAGGCAAAATCGCGGGGGGCGCTTGTTTTAAATTGGAAGCGGGCAAGTGGTAGTTGGAATCCCGCACCGAGAGACCCGTTCAAGTTTTATATATACATACAGTTATAAAGTTATACATCTACCGTTTCAATATAGTTTGAAGAAAAGTTTGAAGAACTTAAGCGAGATGTTGGATGATTAACAACACTACTCACCCGAGTGCTCGAGAGAGTCAGGTCCTTTGTCTCCAGGGTCTCTTTGTTCGTCGGAGTGGAATCAATAGAACAATATGCTTCAGGGCGAAAGCGTTTCGAAGTGTTAAAGGCATATCATTGTAAATTCGGAATAAGCGCAGCACACTTCTCGACACCCCCGAGTCACTTACGCCGGTGTTGCCCCCGGCCGACTTTCTCTATCATTTTGGTGGTCCATCCAGTGAGTGGCGAGCCACCGTCTATCGAAAGTAGCAATCAGGTATTATACCAGGTATGGCAGATGTTCGTCCGACTTCTGTATTCGCTCAGTACCATAATTTCCCACACATTCACAATTGTCCCAATACCTTTCGAGACTTGCGCATGGGTATATTGTTTCATTGATTTGCTCTAGAGCTGGTCACGGCGTGTATTGTACCTTACATTTATCTTCACAAAGGGGCCTCTACGATAAAAGGGTCGGGATAACATCTCTGAGTCAAATAAAAAAGAAAATATAATAATTACAATATTAGGGGATAACTGTTTTTATATAACGCCCGAAGTTATACATATAAACATACGTTACCGTAGCCTATGAACGCAACTTGCAACACATTATGTATCACTCGCGCGATGCCACCTGTTAACACAGCTACTCCTTTGGAGTTTACTGGATATCTCACTCACTCGTAGGAACGCATGAACTCTCCACGGAGTTGTTCTTTGACTGCGGTTTTCTGTGAGGTGGAGGTAACTTCTCTAGACGGCCTACTTTGCGCTCTACCTCTCTTTAAAACATGTAGATCAAAGCAAATAGAAATGTGCATGCACACAAATGTTTTGTCCCGTGTGGGAATCGAACCCACGAGCGTTGGTGTCTAAGTAGCATTACTAACCACTGCGCCAACGAGCTCGTCAAAATCTCTCTGACCGTCTGAAAAGTAAAAAAAAAAACAGTCGGCCGCGTAATCAGGCGTCGTCGATACGAATTTTTTTTATATCTGTCTATCTATAACTTCACGCTAAATCCCTTGCGGGATAGATATCTTGTATATACTCGTACATATTTTTGATGGTTAAAAAAAACTGTGCTGGTTACAAATTTCGATCTGCTTTTCCTGTAATATTTACGTAAACTTTTATTGTCTGTAATTTTTTCGCTTTACAAACTTTGCAGATGAGAGATGGTATATTTTTGTAATTTTTCATCATTATCGAAAATTACACGGTGTAGTGTTCTCTCTGCCTACCCCGCAAGGGACTTGGCGTGAAGATATACATACATACATACACGGTGTAAAAAAAAACCTGTTTTATCCTTTTATATGATGCTCCACTTGAACTAGTAAGCAGCAATTTGACATTTTAACTACTTTTGCAAAATATTACAAATTTGAAATTGATTGATTGATGAAGCATTAGTAGTTAGTGAAATACGCCACTTTGACAGACGTTCGGACAGACGCACAAAATTGCCATAGGGGTTTCTTTTTAATATTTTAATATGGAGTGAGCCCTAAAAAGAAATCCTGGGCAGTCCATGCAGGTCCCAAGGTCGATCGCGTGTTTCACTTTAAAAGGGGAGACCTGTGGACCCATAAAAATGAAATACCTAACTGGAGCCCATCAATAAAGGCTTGCGCAGACAAAGTACTTGGCTGACACGCAGGTACACATTTTTATCACTACATAATCTTTCATTCCACATAGTTCTCGACGAGCTCGGTGGCTCAGTCGCGAATGACGCGACTTTGACACCAACGCTCGTGGGTTCGATTCCCATACAAGGCAAACATTTGTGTGCATGAACATGTCTGTTTATCTTGGTCTGGATGTTTTAAGAGAGGTAGGGCGCATCAAAGCGGGCTGCTTTGATGCGCCCTACCGCTCTTAAAACATCTGCTCTCTGATCTGCGTCTGGGGAAGTACCTCCACCTCACAGAAAACCGCAGCCGAATAACAACTCCCTAGAGGGTTGTTGTGTTCCTGCGTGTGAGTGAGGTCACCAATAAGCTCCCAAGGAGTTGCTGTGTAAGCAGCAGAGGAGGCATCGCGCGATAGATACTTATATATAAATATCTCAAGCGTTAATAGGCTACGGTACCCGCATTACATCAGGTAGGCCGTATGCTTGCATGTCTCCCGACGTTGTATATATAAAAAAAAACCTCGTATGTTGCTATTTCTTACTCTATCAATCATTCTCACTCCACACATACTCTTCAATTTCTACGACGTTCATCCTACTTTTATGCTTCTTCTGCCAGACCCATGTTTCACTGCCGTACATCATTATTGGCGTTAACACACCCTGAACGATAGCAAGGCGAGCTTATATATATTTGCATAATTGAATAGCATATTTTTTATGTTTCATGTTATTATTATTCTAGTTAATATTAATTAATTATTTTTAATTTCCTAGTACGTTAGTTCTATTTATTTCGGGGATTTCCGCCTACTTTTGTGCGGTCCGGCCTTTCGATGTCCCCGGCTGTTCGGGGGACCGCCAAACTTGACTTCTTGACCCCGACACTTTTAGTACCGTGTATGTCATGTGATTCAGTTCTAAGTGATCTATTTTGACGGACAGAAAAGTACCCCACAGACTGTCCCGCATCAGCTCAGGCCTTAAATCGTGTTTATCCGACAATTTGTATCGCACACCGCATTCTAACTAATATATCGGAATCTTCAATAACGTCAGACAATTTGAGAATTGTTTCAGTTGGCTGTCAAACAGTACCTACCCTCTTTACGTTCGTACATGTTAGGTGGGGTTAGCTCCCGTTCAAGGTTGTTCGGCCCATTTGTTTGCCGCGGGCGGCTGTCGTGAAATTAAACTCTGCTACACAACAATCATACAACAATTTTGGTTAATGTTGATTAAAAGATCGGTAGGCTTTTGACGCTTGAAGAGCAGTGAAAGCACAGTGGATAAAGCACCGACCTATTGATTAACTGGTCTTTGGTTCGATTCCTGGCATGTAGCAATAAATTCGCATTTTCATATCGATCCAATTCCAATGCTTGGGTTTGTTCTTTAGAGTAGCCTTACGGATTGACTTTAACCGATGTGACAATATATTTTTTCCGAAAATACATTTCTTTACAAAACTGCTACAAAATAAGATCGAGTTGATGCATTTACACCACTATTACGGCGAAGAAAAGGAAGGATTATGCATCTAAAAATCTGTGTATGTATGTATGGGGAAACTTCAATACATATATACATACACAAATAAATTTGCCCAGTGAGAAAAGTTTAGTAATTCAAGAACTCTTTGGGGAGCTATAGCTGTAGGTACATTGAATTTATATTTGTTTTTACAAATTGACGCCAATATAAAAAATGCCTGTCGTCCGTCGAAGTTAATGTGACTAGAGAAAATTGTCGCTCCTTATATTATTAATATTTTCGTTGCGGTCTCGATCAACAACATTGTTATATTGCACTTCAATTGGCATTTCATGACTGAAATCCATCCTGTTTAATGAGTTCAAATGATTTGCGCTTAGATTAAGAATGCAATGGGGGCTGTGCGGCTAATGATAGCAGCTGATAAAAGAGACCAACAGATTCAAGCAAGTTTAAACATTGCTATGAATCATGAACAAATGTCTGACATGCTACTTGCTACTAAATACCTATATGTGTATAAATAGTATATGTAACCGTACATATACTTTTCTCAAAATCAACTGCAAAGCACGCGGCAGAACACTGTCAATATTGTGTCAATATGTTCCAGAGATCCGTTCGCTTAACCCTAGCAAATGCTTTCTCAAAATCCACAACACTGCAAAAAACCTTCTGCTCTACAATTATATGTTTCTCCACGATATTGGCAAATGGCAAAACTTGATCCGTGCGTCCTCCTCATTTCGAAGTCCTTCCTGCGTCTTCCACTGAATTCAATCTTATCTTTATCATCTTCATAAAAATATCTTATCCATTTATCTGTTCTATTACTATTTAGCCATTACACATGAGTTAACAGGCTAACGAAAATATTTATCACACAATTGCTATCGTTGCAGTATTTCGAAGTTCAATTATAGAATGTAAAAGTTTTGGATCTGAAACCTGCATACTCTGATCCATATACTCAATCAATATACACCCATTGCATTTGTATTACTGACATGTAGCATATACCTCAAGTTACGAGGCTCATGTTATATTTATTTGAACCTTATTGGCCAGAAAACAAGGGCCCAAGGGACTTTATTCTGATGGCATTGTGCGTTATTCATTTTTCAGCATCGTTTGCCGTCTCCAACCGTTACGTTATCGTTATGTCCCAGCCGCGAGCCGCAATGGCCCATAAATTTCTGTCAAATGCTTCTCTGTGTCTCAGCGCACTTGGAGATTCTTGATAATATAACTCTGCGAGTTTTCAAACTTGTGTTCCATTCGAGGAAAATACGGAAACAAATTCGCTACACCAAATCTAATTATGTGTTAGTTATGATTTATCTGTCTTGCTTTGTGTAGGTACTGCCGTCATCAATAGGGAATATGCATGTATTTTTATTCAATATTTTACAACGCTATATAACATTAAAAAATATGCAACGCCAAAAGTTTATTATTTTTAATTAAAAGTGGCCAGCCAATTCGGGCATTTCAAACGCCCGCAATTTTGTCGCGCTTGATGTGACGTCATTGTCCATGACAACAAACAATCAAGTGGAGAGATTATGTTGAAAATGTATTGTGTTCTCTTGCAATTTCACAGTGTTTTCTATTTTCGACTAATACATCATTATGGACAACTTAGTTATGCACAGCTACTCTGCCGCTAGTCATAACATGCGCCCGATATTATAGCTGAGTTAGCAAGTAGAGCCGATGAGCCGTAGAGCCGTCTTGCTAGTGCGTAGTACGCTACAGAGTAACAATGTATTTTTAGTTGGTCTTAACTGTTCGATTGTAGAATAAAGATACTTTTGTTTTGAAATTCAAATAAATTATATTTTTAAAACGTCCTCCGGCCCACGTACTATTTGCCTACCTCACTCTATGAAACAATCCAAGAAACCAACTTTAATCATTGAATTGCTATGCACTAGGACCGACACCGCGAACCAAATGTTTGCGCCATGCTTTGTTGCCGATCGGCAATAACTCTTTGCTGCACAACGATGAACGAAACGCGTAAGCGCCATGAAAATCACGGTGCTTTTGACCTTTTGGTCGCGAGATTAATACCCCTTAGAAGCGATTTAGTGCTGTATCAATCTTTGGGATAGACATCTAAATTATTTCAGCGCTGCATCGGATATTAGTTTTAACTAGCGACGAGTGCTGTTACTTTTTCTGTTGATGGGAGTGCAGTGCAGACTCTGCACTGCAGAGTGGCCGGCCATACGTTTTCCCATATGTTTTTTTTTCTAATTGGAACAATTTTGGACCGTTCTTCCTCACCAACGAACATTTAAATTTCAAATTAAAGGATACAAAACTACAATATGTTAGCTATTAGCGTGTCGATTTTGGAGTTTCTCACTATTACCGTCTAAACGCTAGCTGGATGACATCAGTCTACCCCAAACGACAATTTTGAGGGTAATGTGGCTCCGCTGGCTATCGCAGCTCTGCCAATTATTACCAAAACGGAGCAAGACTTTTACTTAGGATAGCTCCTCTAGTACACAATAACTCAATGACATTAATAAACATAATTTTACGTCACACTCGATCTGACCATTTCAAATATTTGAATGTCTCACAGTTTCTTTGCATCTTTTTAAAAATACTTTCTTACTGAAAAGAAATTATAATCTAAAATATTGAAGAACACATAATTCTGAAGTAAACAAACTATTCCGTTATATATATATATATATATTTATATATCTATATATATATATATATATCTATATATATATATATTGGTATAGATTTGTCAATGCGAACTGTTCACAAGAGGAATATTAAAATTTCATATTTCATAATTTCTAATTGTTATCTAATATTTGCTTTTATCTATTGTAACATTTCGTATGTTAGAGGGAAATAAATTATGTCCTTTATCTATAAGATGTCCGGCGAAGTGAAGTGTGAAAGGTCACATAGACCTGCAGGCAGACCTAAGTAAGTACCCTCTACTAAATATATCTTTCCATCGAGCCTTCCACCCTCTCCCCCACGAGGGATGGCAGTGCGATGGATTTGAGATCATTCCTAGCATGTTGTATATTATTTTTTTACACCGCTGGGAGGCATACAAGCATACGGCCCACCGGGGTGAGTATTTCCGTTGCCTCGGAAAGCCATGTTGAAACGGATTCGAAAAGTTTTCACTCAGATTCATACAGTTTGAAAGATAACTTTTCTATTCCAATTAGAATATGGTATTCCGAGGCAATGTGAGTACACCCACAGATGTGAAGTGGTTACCGTAGTCTATATTCGCTTGCAATACATTATTTATCTCTCGCCCGATGCCACCTCGGCTGCAACACAGTAACTCCTTAGTAGCTTACTGGTAACCTCACTCACTTGCAGGAAGACAACAACCCTCCAGTCGTTACTTCACGGCGGTTTTCTGTGAGGTGGAGGTACTTGCCCATCGGGCTGCTTTGATGCGCCCTACCTCTCTTAACGACTACAAGCATACCGCCCACCTGATGTAAAGCGGTTACCGTACCCTTTGAACGCTTGTGTTACGTATCACTCGCGCGAAGCCACCTCTGCTTCTTACACAGCAACTCCTTAGGAGCTTTTTGGTGACCTCACTTACCAGTAAGCTCCTAAGGAGGATGAACCGTCCAGAGTGTTGTTATTTGGCTGGGGTGTTCTGTTAGGTGGAGATACTTCCCTAGACGGGCTGCTTTGATGCACCCTACCTCTCTTAAAAACACCCAGACCGAGACAAGCGGACATGTTCATGCACACATTTGTTTTCTCTGTGTGGGAAGCGAACCTACGAGTCAGTGTCGAAGTCGCGTTGTAAACGCCATCGCTGAGCCACCGATTTCGTCGAAAATGAAGATGGCGGACAGTCGCAGAGCCAACGCCACGTGACTCGAGTCTTACATACCTCGTTCGCTTCTTTAACATTCATTGCTCTTCCCATGCACGCTCGCTTGGGTCATTTGGGTGGTTTTCATAATAATAAAATTCAAATTTTGTAATGGGAAAAAAGAGTAACAACGCGGGTTGCTCCGCCATTAATAAAAGAAATTACCGACCCCGACTTTACGCAGACTTGTCTGCCCAATACTAGAGTGCTATTCTAAATCCGAAGGGTCGGAGGGAGAGCAGCACCTGCCTGGATAAGTTTATATTATAATCAATATTACAATTACATAAACTTAAAAATATCATTTGCATAATATATTTATATAAAATTATTAGGGCGTTACGCTTTTATGCGTGTTCACTTTGTGCGAATCATAATTTAGTAATTGTAAATAGTAGGGGTAATGAATCGTTCCGCCTGACGTCGAAATTGGGAAGGTACAATTTGGTGAAAAAAATTTTGCCAATTGAAAATAGAGTAAATAAACTTAGGAAAATAGGCTAATTTAGGACAATTGTGCGAAAATAAATTAGCCCAATAGCACAGAATAACCAATAGTACTAGCGTACCAGTGGTTTGATTGACAATGACAGTTAGGCGTACAAAAAATTAGGCGATCCGATATATACCCGTTTCTATTGTATTTACTTCATTAGAGTAGAAGAATTGTATCAGAGCTTTATATGGTGTACATTATTTGGCTCCATGCAAACCACTCTTCAAGAAACTGAGATTGTTGATGCTAACTGGCATGTACATAAAACAAATATCAATAATTACGAAGCAACATCCCGAATTTTTTCCGAAAAATAAAGACGTACGTACGGGCAAGAGAACAAAGAACTAGAGTAGGTAATAAACTATGCGTACACGGAAAAAAATTAAGTATAGTCAATAAAAATGCTTTTCACATATTTAGCGATACAATAGCGATACAAATTTATAATAAGATTCCGAGTGATATTGCAGAGTTGCCCGTCACACAATTTAAAAATAAGCTACATAATTGGCTAATTGACAAATGTTTCTACTCCCTTAATGAATGAATTAATGAGTTCCTATAATAACAATTGACGACTTGATTTAAATCTTGAGTTGACTTGAGTGAATTAAAGTATAATAGGAATTAAATTTTGTATTTATAGTATGCTTGAACTTTTGCATGCCTAATTGTATGAAAGGCAACATAACGGATTTTCTTTTGATACACACAACATCTCTATTTTTGTACTTATGTTTTTGCAAAATAAATAATTTGAATTTGATTGTCTGCTGAAAAACATTGAATAATGTCTTTTTGACTAAACCGATTTTTCCTAAATTTTTAGCAATGGTGGTGTTTTATTTATTTTTAACCAGTAGAGAAAATGTCTTTGGTTCAAAGGTTTGACCGCCTTGTATACCTTGAGCTGGTCTACCTTGTCTCTTAACAAACACTTTACCATTTTGCTCCGCAAACATGCCCGCGGCTTTTTGCGTTGAAATGTTTATATAGGGCGCTATAGTTTGCGCTTTTGTCTACGCCTACACGTTCAGTTTATTCCCTTTATAGTCTAAGCTTTATAGGCAATTTGATCTAAATCAATTTGTGCGCTTCCGCTGCCAGTCTGTTTATGCGAACTTGCGCCGGCCGGCATCCCACCATTGCTAATAGTAGATGCATGCTCAGCCATGCAATTCTGTAAGAGCAAACATCCTTACATCCTCGGAAACATCGACTGTTATAGCCTTGAACACAAAATTGCAATTCGTTAGTGTCGCTTTTCATGGTTGTGCGACACTAGCGCCGCAAGGCTGCGTTTGGAATTGGAATTCTACAAGGCAAACAGCCTCGCGTACGCTTACAGTCTTATAGAATACGAAATAAAAAGCCGTGATCGCAGTAGACGATGTCAAAGCTGTGACATCTGTGATCACAGCGACGTACACAGCCATTACGAGTCGCTTAGAGAATTGCATGGCTGGTCGTCGCCACTCCAGGAAGTTGTTATTGGGTTGCGGTTTTCTTGGGGTGAAGATACCCTAGTCAGACTGCTAATAATGCGCATTACCTTTCTTAAAATTAATATTTATATCGTATCAGTCGTTTCTTTTTCTACTAACGGTAGCGGGTGGGTGGCGGCCGGCACGAGTTCGCATGGACTAATTGGTGGCGGAAGCACACAAAGCAGGTTAGATCAAATTGCAAGAAGATTAATTATTCTTTGTGATCAAATGGGTACACGTAATATGTTAAAAAAACATTTCGATGAATACGCCTTCATACCACCCCCATATTTACTTTACCCTTTTACTTACACTTTCACCCTTCAACTATTTATAGGATTACTTACGTGGGTGAGTGGATGTTTAATTTAGATGCTGGATCACCTTAATTACCTTGAATATGAACGAGGATCCGGTTGTCACCTCCACAGCAGACGTATAGTGGGATAACATTAAAGAAACGTGAAAATCATCTCACTCCCACAGATGCACCCCGGTACAAGATTTTAAGCTAAGTTCGTCGACAGATCACTCGTGGGCTCGTGGCTGGTCCTTCGAAACGACTAGTAACTCTACGTAACTTGTGGCGCGGCGTCCACGCCAAGGTTCAAAATCGATGCTTCCCATAAAGTCAGATCCCTGTAAGGACAGATTCAGTACGAAGAGATTCCTCGAAGGAATGAGTCCGCCTTTGCAAATCATGTCATTTTTATACTTGTAATTATACTTGTAAATAATGCAATGCAATAAACAAACAAACAAACATCTAGCTGATTTTACCAACTCTCCCGTTAACTAATTAGTTAATTAAATCTGTTTAAAATGTGTGTTTATTTAAGTACCGTAATCCGTCCAGACGTTGGCACCCTTACATTTATAGATTTAGTTTTTAGTAATTTGGATATGTACCAATAGTTGGATTTTGCATGTACTCGTATATACCGTATTTTTATTTATTTTTCATTATGTTAAAAATAAATTAATTGATAAAAAAAATTGAGAGACTTATCCACAATCATTAATTTCGTAATTTATAAATTAATTTAAGTAAACTAATTTAGATTGAATTCAACACAAATAATATTTTTAATTATTTCAAGATTGCTTCTTAAATTACCAATAAACGGGTGGATTGCCCTAACGAAAGAGTTTTTATTTTGTTGTATATATATGAGAACCAAGCGCCATAAGACGCGGTCCTTACACACTTCACTAGCTTGTGTTTCGTAAATATACATAATTTATATGTAAATTAAAGATTTTTATATTCGGGAGGAGTCTAGCTTAATATGAACAAGTGTTAGTGATCATAAAAAGTGAGGGCCTAGCCGTTCCGACGCGGTCGTTGATAATTGTGTCGCAAAAGGCCTGAGTGAGCTAGTTGACCTACCGCCAGATATGTGTGTACTATACCACCACCATCCAATCAGCATAATGCAAGACAGATACACATGTTAAAATCATTACAAGCAAGCCAGAGGGCTATTCCATTGGTATGGTAATGTCGGGCTTATCGTGGGCACACTCCCCGCTGACGGCGACCTTGACCTATCGCGGGGCTCAAGTGAGAGAAACTAGCGGAAAATAATTCCATCTTAAATATGGATGTATAAAGTAAACACCTCGTCTTTTTTGCGAGCATAATAGCTAATCTCCAAGATTGCGTTCGTTGGTAACTCGCCCATCGTGCTATCTCAATCAGAGATGTCTATATGTTATTATAATTCTTTCTATCTATAACTTCACGCTAAATCCCTTGCGGGGTAGGCAGAGGGAACCGGTTATAATTATTATTACAATTATCTTCTTTAATGTGTCAACAGTACTTGGAATATTATATTATTTATAATATTCCAAGTACTGTTGACACATTAAATTTAGTTGACACATTAGTACCGGGGCTCTGTTTATCTATTAATAATTACATAACTTTTGTACAAAATTATCATATATTGATTAATAACGACTGTAATCAATTCAAACGCTGTGAGGAGAGACTGCGATGAGATCTTGTGATTGACTTTCGTTTCTATACTAACCTATTAAGTGGATGTCATTCCGGAGGCTGCAGTTAGAAATTAAATTTGGAACAGGCTCCATACATGTTTGCCCCATATCTTATTGTAATCTTTTTGCGTATTTTTCCATGTTTAACAGGTTATTTTCTAAATGTAATTCATTAATAGATGTTAATATTAAATGACGAGCTCGGTAGCTCAGTCGTAAATGACGCAACACCAACGCTCGTGGGTTCGATTCCCACACAAGGCAAACATTTGTGTGCATGAACATGGCTGTTTGTCTTATTCTGGATGTTCTAACAGAGGTAGGACACATCAAAGCATCCCGTCGGGGGAAGTACCTCTACCTCACAGAAAACCGCAGCCAAATAAAAACTCCCTAGAGGGTTGTTGTGTTCCTGCGTGTGAGTGAGGTCACCAGTAAGCTCCCAAGGAGTTGCTGTGTAAGCAGCAGAGGAGGTATCGTGCGAGTGATACTTAATATATCGCAAGCGTTAATAGGCTACGGTACCCGCTTTACATAAGGTGGGCCGTATGCTTGTATGCCTACCGACGTTGTATAAAAAAGGCAGGAAAAGCGAGTCATATATGTTGCATACAAACACGAATGATACAAAAAAATTCATCCCGAATCGCTTCCACTTTTCCGCCGGTGTGGGTATTGTCTGGGAGAGAATGGCTTTACAGAGTGGAAAAGAATCAAATACTCGTAATTTGTTGGGTGCTAAGCATCACTCGTGCCCTGGGCACAGAGCCGACGAGCGGCAAGTGCCGTGCGCAATTCCCACAATTCGGCTCATATGACCGAGATGTCGGTGGAGGGACGGAAAGGTGGTGGGACGACTGGGTACGTGGGTATTCACTTTTATGTATGTCGCGGTCTCATATTAAGTCGTATCGCGTCGGGCGCGGACGGTAATCGCACCACTCCGCTCGCACACTGACGTATTCCAGCATAAAAAAGTTGCAACACTCCGGTTTGCAACCCAGGAGCGCCTTTAGACGGCAGCGAAGGCGTTTTGGTGGTGTTGCCGCCCCGAAATGGGGAGATGACAAAAATAGAGTGTGAAGACAGAATTATACAACTTGTAGTGAGCCAAAAAATGGCACGGCAGAGATCCTCAGAGCAGCATGTGCCGTGCTGCATCTCCCACGATTCGGTTCAAATGACCGCAAGGTCTGCCGTGCTGCAACTCCCGCGACTCGGTTCAAATGACCGCGATGTCTGCGTGCTGCATCTCCCGCGATTCGGTTCAAATGACCGCAATGTCTGCCGTGCTGCATCTCCCGAGATTCGGTTCAAATGACCGCAAGGTCTGCCGTGCTGCATCCCCCGCGATTCGTTTCAAATGACCGCAATGTCTGCGTGCTGCATCTCCCGCGATTCGGTTCAAATGACCGCAAGGTCGGTGGAGCCATGGGATGGTGGTGGGACATGTCGTATTGCAACTTCGCGGAATAACTTTTATCGCTTCTCTTATGCCTTGGACCACTGATGTTAATCTAGACATTAGTCTATGTCAGGCAAAGGCCCGTCGGACTTGTAGGACTCTCGACCACTTGCCTTTGTTCTGTACGTACCGATCCTACCATTACTCACTCAGAAATCAAATGTTTTAATCCGCCCGCCTCTAACTAATTGCGTCGATCAAATAGACTCATTTGGAGAGGATCCAATTTAGATTAGAGGACTCTTAGCGCGTTCTCGTGGGTTCGGCTTACTAATTTAATTGATTATACTTGAAATGTTAACAACAGTAGTATCTAATCAATAATGTGCAATTAAGCCACTGGTCCGGGGTTCCAATCCTGAATTATTCTTTGTATACAACTTCGGGAGGCACATTATCATATGTTTAACCTGATGTAAAGTGGTTACCGTAGCCTATGAACGCTTGCAACACATTAAGTATCACTCGCGTGATGCTACCTCGGGTGCTTAGACAGCTACTCCTAAGGAGCTTACTGGTGACCTCACTCGCAAGCAGGAATTCAACAACCCTCTAGGGAGTTATTATTTGGTTGCAGTTTTCTGTGAAGTGGCGGTACTTCCCCAGACAGACTGGCGCCGTAACGTGTTACGTAACGAAGCGGTTCACGGAGGGTAAACCGCTTCGTTACGTAACGCGTTACACGCGCATAAGAAGTTATCACTTCAAAAATCTCAACGTTTGTTGAATTTCGGACAAGCTCGGTGGTGCATGAACCACGCTGTTACGCTACTTTGACACCATTGCTCGTGGGTTCGATTCCCACACTGAACAAACATTTCACACAACTCCCTCAAGCCCGGTGGTCGTAAAAAAACAGCAAATAACAACTCCTGGAGACAACAATTACTGTTTACCATCAGGCAGTATTATTTATCACCTTATTTATATATCTGTATTATTTTTCGTCGCCCTTCCTCATATACAACCTTACAACATTCATTTAAAGCAGGCAGCTTTTATATCCGTAGGTGTTATATCGTTTATAACACCCACGGACGTAAAAGCTTTTTGAATTTCATTGCATAACATCTTACGTCAAATTTCAGGTGTTACTTCAAAGAAAACATGTTTCTATTGATTCAAACTTTGGTTGTTAGAAAATGAAATATATTTTACATTTTACTAATTATATACTATTTTGATGAGCTCGGTGGCTCAGTCGTGAAAGACGCGGCTTTGACACCAACGCTCGTGGGTTCGATTCCCACACAAGACAAACGTTTGTGTGCATGAACATGTCTGTTTGTCTTGGTCTGGATGTTTTACGAGAGGTAGGGCGCATAAAAGCAGCCCGTCTGGGGAAGTACCTCCGCCTCAGAAAACGAGTGATATATGTTACAAGCGTTAATAGGCTATGGTAATGCTTTACATCAGGTGGACCGTATGCTTGTATGCATCCAGACATTGTATAATTATTATATATATTATCTCTTTAAATAGTATAGAGTATTTTATAATCACGTGATACTTAAAATATATAATATAATCATGGCATGGCTGTATATCGGTCTTATCTGTGCCCTCGTCGATCTTTTGTGTATTTAGCAAAACATTAACATTATCTGCCCATTAACAGCCTACAGGACAACAACGTTATGATTTCTCTTTCTAGTCTATTATCAACACCATAGATAAGGAACCTAAAGGGTTTACATTTATTTTTGGTGCTATACCTACTCGTAGTTTTTCGTTAATTTTACTTTGTTACCGCAATTAAATTAACCTAGTTTTGGTGACGTTATTTACAACTTTCATAAGTGTCCAAAAAGCTTTCCAGCGAAAAAGCTTAAATTTAGCGAACTCTAAATAATAATAATATCTTTATTTCTCCCACAAAATTGTCAATTTACACACACTTTTATATCATAACAAATTGTGTGGGAGACTGGTGCCCGAGCTAGACTAAAAGGCCTGTATTTCGGTAAATACGGGTGTTTAGATGTCTCGAAGTTTTCAATACCCTCCCGTATGTAATTCCCACTCTATCGCCCTTAATATATAATCTACATTTAGTTGTACCTACGTAAGTTTTTGGTATAAAGCACGGTGAAAGGGAGTTGTTAAATTAGACATTGCGAAGTTCCAAACGTGACGACTATCAAAAGTTTCAAAGTTTGTAACGACTTTTCATGTCGTACACACAGGAATTTCAAATTTGTGTATTTACGACTAGTCTCAAATAAAGGTTCCGTCGCCCTAATAAAGTTCTTAAAACGAGTTCATTAAAAGTTGTTACAGTATCTTCAACAAGATGGCGTAAATGTCTTGTTGTTCATTACAAATAAGTAGGGATTTACGTACTAATTAAATATTAATTTACGATTTTACAGGCTAATCTCCTACTCTGTTAAGGGCTGCTTCTCTCGGACAGACTATAACGCATATCTTTATGCCACGTCCCTTTCGGGGAAGGCAGCGAGGACTGAGCGTCTTATGGCGCTCAGCCATGCAATTCTGTAAGAGCAAACATCCTTACATCCTCGGAAACATCGGCTGTTTATAGCCTTGAACACAAAATTGCAATTCCTTAGTGGCGCTTTTCATGGTTGTGCGACACTAGCGCCGCAAGGCTGCGTTTGGAATTAGAATTCTACAAGGCAAACAGCCTCGCGTACGCTTACAGCGTTGGTATTCTAAAAGATACCAAATAATAGCCGTGATCGCAGTAGACGATGTCAAAGTTGTGACATCTGTGATCACAGCGACGCACACAGCCATTACGAGTCGCTTAGAGAATTGCATGGCAGTTCCCTTTCTTAGGTTAGGTCACACGTCCTTCGAAATATATCTTCGGGTACGTGCGGACCGCCGAGCAAGTGACAGTTACAAATATGTACCTACAGAAGTCCAAAAACACCAATTTAGTGGTACAACAGGATTCAAACTAGGAAAGATAGCAGAAATAATAGGTATATTTTGTTGATAGTTTAATCATAGAGAAAGAAATAACCTTTGATGTTTTACTACGATATTTATTAAGTTAGTAGTACTGTCATAGGATCAACATGACATATTTAAACAGATGTTTCAAGTGGATGAATATGCTTGACTTGAGGCGACCTGGAAACTATCTCACTGGCCTCCATAGAGGCTACTTCGCTGAACATTTCAGCGATTGAAAAAGGTGGCTGCGAGCCGTCGTCAGCGGACGCCTGGTCAACCTGACTTTCAATTATGTCAACTGCCTTAAATATCTGAGCGCCATCTTTACTGTTCAGTAACATTAACTTCTTCCTTCGATTCTTTGCCGTGGAAGCCCTCAATTTCTTGCTTTTACTCCGCGAGTGCGAGTTTTTCAATATATTCTTGAAAAATGTGTGACAATCAGTCAACGTAAACGTATTATCTGACTCATAGACAATCTCAAAGAAGAAATTGATGACTTTGGTGCAACTTTTAAAGCAAATTTTCGATTCTGATGATCTAGAACCTCCTGCCCATGAACATTTCTCCATAAAGTGCCTGTCGAATATAGCGTCAACTAATGTATAAGCATTATTAATTCCCCTTCCTCGCCCCTTACCGCATATAACTGAATATTTTTTCTTTAATTCGGCAGCCGTTTCTGGACATTCCAATGATCTTTCGAACGATTGTAAAGCATCAAGGGATGTTATTAATTGTATATCAAATTTTTGTTTGTCTGATACACTAGTGTTTTGTTTTATTGTCTGTTCAAATTGAGCGCCTATTTTAGATATTTTCAGCATTAGTCTTTGCTGATTATTGTACAACGCTTTTTGGTTATTCTGTATTGCTTTAATGTTGTTATGTAGAGTCATGTTACTTTCAATAATAATGTTTATCTTCGCGGATAGCTCCTTCAGTAGTGTTGGTATTTTGTTTTCTTCTTTTTCTCCGTCTGCAACATTATTCTGCTTTGTGGAATGTTCTTGGGACTCCAAATTGCTGTCAGCGTCATCTTCCATTAGCTCTAATGGTTCCATTTTTGGTAACAGACGAATGTCGTCATCCTGAAAGGACAATAAATGTGTTATACAAATAGAACTAAATACTGTGTTAGCGATATTATAAACTTTTTAAGGAAGTCATAATCACATGGAGCATGCTGTCGGTTAACAAAGCAAGACTGGCGGATGAAACATTGTGATAATACATTTTTATTATCGTTTTTTTTATACAACGTCGGAATACATACAAGCATATGGCCCATCTGATGTAAAGCGATTACCGTAACCTGTAAACGCTTACAATACATTAAGTATCACTCGCGCGATGCCACCTCTGCTGCTAACACAGCAACTACTTAGGAACTCACTGGAGACCTCATTCACACCCAGAAACACAACAAACCTCTAGGGAGGTGTAATTTGGTTGCGGTCTTCTGTGAGGTGGAGGTACTCGTATTATCCCAGACGAGTTGCTTTGATACACTCTACCTCTCTTAAAAACACCCGGACCATGACAAACAGATATGTTCATCCACACAAGTGTTTGTCCTGTGTGGGAATCGAACCCACGAGCATCGGTATCAATGTAGCATAACAGCGTAACATTTCACCACTGCGCCACCGAGCTCGTCCAAAATGCAACAAACGTTGAGATTTTTGAAGTGATAACTTCTTATGCGCGTGTAACGCGTTACGGCTCCAGTCTGTCTGTCTTCCCTTTCTCTCACGCATACGGCAGCTTAATTATATGTAGATTAGTTTAAGTTATCACTAAAGCACACTTAAAAAGCACACTTACCGACATGCGTTCTTGTGCTAACTGGTCTACATCCACGAACGTCTGAGCCCGGCGTTCACCAACAGCACCATCGCTGTCCGAGTCGGAGTTGGAGCACATCCTGGCTATATCCCTCTCGCCTTTTTGGAATGTCTTCAGATTCGATTTAGTTACGATGCAGTTGAAGGTCATCCAGTCGTCGCCGGGCTCGGTGGTGCCGTCGCGTCGCAGCCGGTCTTGGTCGTATTTCGGCCAGTAAAGAGTACCGCTGTTCTCCCATTTACTCGGCACTGTCGTTAGTACGAATTTCCCGTTTTCTATAGTTTTTACAACTTTGAACGGCATTTTAAGGAACCTGTAAGGGAAGTAATTGTTTTATGAGAGTATATACTCCACACCAACCCTTACTCATCCTACTCTACGCTACTCAACGGCGGAGGCCAGTGTTTTCAAGCCGCCCAAAAGCCACTTACGTCTGTCATCTCTTGGCAACAGCCAGGACCAACGTCACAGCGTGCGCTCCGAAAAACGGGGAAGTTTCATCATCATCATCCGAGCGAGCATTCACCATCATTAATCCCGGTCGCGTCCTCCGCTTTCGCATCGGAGCCCAGGGTCCGTTATCTATATCATGTCTATCTCAAACTTCGCCGTTTTTCGGTGTATAAACCCATCCATAGACAGGTTGCGGTCGAAATTGCTTAACCTACGTGTTTGATTATATTGACACGCGGCACGAATCTCTCGATCTATCGATAAGTACGAACTTAAATTAGAACTTACTCTTGAATGACAGTACTTTTTAGGGTTCCACTCATTAATGGCAAGCGGAACACTATTGATTTCACTGTGCCGTCCGTCTGTTAGTATGTCACAGATTTATAACTGAAAAACGAAATGATTTATTAATCTAATATTTGGACATATTGTGTAGAATGTTGACCCAAAACCGAATATATACTGAAAATCATTTTAATTGTTTTTTATGCATAGAACGGAGACGATCGCGCGAGTGATACTTACAGGTATCACTCGCGCGATTGCCACCGTTACTGTATTACCGTCACCCCGTACACACACTTTAAGAAGTATTGCAAGCGTTGATAGGCTACGGTAACAGCTATACACACACAAACATGCGGACCACCTGCCGTGCATGAGAAGACCAATGCAGGGCAGGTAGTGGGATCCGAGCACCATAAGAGGCGGTCCTTGCACACCTCACTCGCTTCTTTAACATTCATAGCACTTTCCATGCACGTTCGCCCGGTTCCTAGGACTCCTGATATCACCTTCTGTAGGTAGGTGGGTTTGGCCTCGGCTCCTACATCCTTTCACTTTTGCATTGTAGATCTATTTCGTCATTCTTTCATCCTGCATTCTTCGTACATGTCCTAACCAACAGAGCATGCCTTTGCTTATCTTAACACGGACCAACTCCGTATAAAATAAACAACTAAAAACATTTATTTGTAAAACATTTACATTAACGTCACGGAAATAAAACTAATTATCCGCCTACATAGTTGTTCGGATTTGTTATTTTTTTTTAAACTATTTAGGTTCTCAATAAAACACAAAACCCTACTTTTGGTTTCGATACAGTCAGATAAAAACTATTATATAACCAATTAGTAAATTTACGAGTGAAAACGATGACGTTAATCCGGCTGTTGTACGATAAATTATTCTGATTGGGGAGCAGTATACGGCGAGTTGTACGGTACGGGTAATGCAGTCATTAATATCGGCCAATGACCTGACATTATTCAAATGTATGTGCAAAAATATTATTCAAAGGAAATGAAAGAAAAGTCTACGTATTTCATTTTTACGCATTAAAACACTTCGTCAAAATCATAAAATGCAAAATAAATACTTCAGATGTACTTTTAACTAAAATAAGTATTTACTAATGTGACACAACATTGCGTTTCTAACCATACGTTGTATTTCTGGTCAACGATAACCTCCAAATATGTGCAGGTGTGTTTACATGATAAATATCATTAAACAAACAACAATAATGAAATGAACACTTATAATAATTAATATTTTAACACTTTGAAGAACCGAAATTGAATTACAACACGAATCAAATAATAAACAACGCTGCACTGAGAAACAATTTCTCTATACAGGCGGCCATTATGAAACCGAGAGCGGTACACAGTATGTCGCGCGCCTTGTCTCGCTTACCGAGCATGCGCATTATTTGTCGTGTTTGCGTCATCGTAAAAGATATTGCTCTTATAACCGGTATGGATTTAACTACTTTGAGTGCATTACTTTTGTAAATGGTTTCTACGAAACAGCTATAAGGGGATAGGCGGTCGACGATACATACTATCGCACGTGTTATCTATGTTTATGTCTATGTTTATCCATATGTATGTTTGAATATACCTAGTGATTTTAGAGGAATACAATACGGAATGAACATCGGAATACACTCGAGCTCCATTGCGTCGTTACGCGTGTCTATTCTAAACGAATACGCGGGTTA
The DNA here is from genome assembly GCA_947507595.1 of Pyralis farinalis. Taxonomy (NCBI): domain Eukaryota; kingdom Metazoa; phylum Arthropoda; class Insecta; order Lepidoptera; family Pyralidae; genus Pyralis; species Pyralis farinalis. The sequence goes on along the minus strand of OX382258.1, from coordinate 6,118,974 downwards.
AGCGACATCGACCGCCTGTCCATGAATGAGTTTATCAATCTCGAGCTTCTCCGTGCTTCGGAGGGCTTTTAAGCTAAGTCAGTGGCCTTCCGGCCTCTGAAAACTGACCTCCACCAATCCACAGTTGAGCATCGTGGTGAATTATTCTCTAAACCTCTTCGGTTGAAGGGAGACCCGTATCTCTGCAGTGGGATGAGTTTTTTTTTTTTTTTTTTTTGATTTTCGCCCAAGAAAGTTGAAGACCCACAAAGGAAGGACCAACCCACACCCGGGTGTGCATTGGTCATTCCTCCGTGAGGGGCACCCTCCGGAAAAAGGGAGGGAGGAGGTGAAATCTTTCAAAGATACCATTTCGTACGAACGAACTGATTATGTCGGATTTCCACCGACTAAAACACCCCCTGGGACTGCCTCTAGCCGGGAAGGCTACAAAGGCTTCATCTGAAGCGATCACCCCAGGGGAACGGGGTGACGCAAGCGTCACTCTTATAAGAGCATACGCTTAGAGAAGGGTCGACTTCCTCCTGAGGACGCCGACCCTGGACCCTATAAGCGCCTAAACCGAGCGACCAGATGGGTGCTCACATGGTGGAGGAGTGTTGCCCTAAGGAGGCTTCGGCCGCTGCATAGCGGTCCAAAGCTCTCGAAATTTTGTTAGGTTGATCTAAGAGGACACTACGTGGCCTGCGGTTTTGGTATTTGGATAAAGGAGGCTGTGGCGGGCTGTAGGACGCAGCCTGCTGGATGAGCGGGTTAGGATGGGTCTCAGCGGTTTCGAAGAAACGCTTTGACAGGAGTTGAAAGTGTTGTTGGATAGATGGGAGTTGGAGGTCACGGTGGAGTTCAGCATTACGCTGAGCCCACTGAGCATTGGTGGCTCGACGACAAAAGACGTTTTGGACGGTCTGCAGCCTGTTAATGGTTGCAGGACTGGCATGAGCGAACACCGGAGACGCGTACGACATCACCGGCCTTATACAAACCTTGTACAGGGTTCGCTTATTTCTGAGTGACATTTTACTGTGCCTTCCCAGCATAGGGCTGAGTCGGTTCAGGTAAAATCTGGCGGTACTAACTACCTTTCGAACGTGGGGGACAAAAGAGAGTCTGGAGTCTAGAGTGACTCCGAGATACTTCGCCGTGCGTTTCCAGGGGACTGACGCCCCCAGCATACGCAGTCGGCGAGTATTGTGTGGGAGTTTGCGTCTCGCACAGAAGTGAACTGCGGAGCTTTTCTCCGGGTTCACCTCTATGCGCCATTTTCGGAACCATCTTCCTAACTCAGTAACTGAGGTTTGAAGTTTGGCTAACGCAGATGACACCTGCACGCTCTTGGAATAGAGGGCTGTGTCGTCGGCGAAGAGCGAGAGCTCAACGCCTTTGGGAGGGGTGGGAATATCGTTGGTATACGATATATACAGCAGGGGTGCCAAGACAGAGCCCTGTGGGACCCCAGCCTTGAGTGGGCGTGGGGTTGAGAGCACTCCTTCGTGTCTAAAACGAAAGGAGCGATGTTTGAGGTAGGAGGCCACTAAGCGGACAAGTCGGTCTGGGAAATTAAGCTTGTGAAGCTTGTAAATAAGTCCTCCATGCCAGACTTTATCAAAAGCCTTGGCAACGTCAAAGAAGACAGCTACTGTCTTTTGACGCTTTGGATAAAAACCGCTCGAGATATACTCGACTATGCGGTGGACTTGCTGTGGGCAAGAGTGTTGGGAGCGAAAGCCGAACTGGTTGTCTATTATGAGACCATTTGAGAAGAGATGCTCTCTCAGTCGAGCGAGCATTACTCTCTCAAGAAGTTTCCCCATCGCCTTAAGTAGGCTGATGGGGCGGTGGCTACTAGGGTTGTTGAGTGGTTTACCCGGTTTAGGTATACCAATGACCGTAGCATCTTTCCAGGCGGTTGGAAAGTGGCACAGGTCGAAGCAGGCGTTGAATATAAGGGCTAAGAGCGTCAGCACTTGGGCTGGGAAGTTCTTTAGCGCCTTATTTGAAATTCCATCAGCGCCTGGGGCTTTGTGGGGGTTTAGTCCTTTGATGAAAGAACTAATTTCATCATTGGACACTGTGATGGGGTCTGCAGTGAGAGGGAGTGAGCTCTTATGTAAGACCTCCTCCTCCACTGATTTGACGTGTGCAGCGTCGCATGGCTGCGTGCTGACAGAACATTGTGAAGCAATGCTGTCAGCGAAACATTCGGCTTTCTCTTCGTCCTCGAAGGCGATAGTGCCATCGGGACGGTGGAGTGGTGGGGTGTGAGTTATTACGTCACTACGCAGTGCTCTCGCTACTTTGTAGTACGCAACATGAGAGGGAGCTATATTCTCCATGAGGTCGCCCCATCGCTCTTCCCTCAAGTCGGAGAGAGAGGACCTCACTTGCCGCTGAAGGCGGTTCGCGAGCGTCCTGTTAGACGGGGTGGGATACAGCTTGGCTCTGCGGAGCGCTGCATTTTTGGCTTTAATCAGGTCCCTGACAGCCTGCGGTAGTTTTCGGCGGTTATCCACCTTCACTACCCGCGAGTTGTCCTGAACAGCTGATTGAACCAGTTTGGTTAGAGAATCCACCGCACTGTCAATCTTGTCCGGACTATCGAAGTAGTCGGACGTGAGAGCGTACGGTGAATCTGGGGCATCAAAGGCTGCCTCTAGGGTGGCCTTAAAACCTTTCCAGTTGGTGAAGGTCTTGTTGGTGGAGGAGGGGTGGGGATCCAACGGCCCCATTACCAGTGAGACTGGACGGTGATCAGAGCCCAGATCATCGAGAGGCTCGATTGATCTGAGCTGAAGCGACACTCCTTTGACTAGCGCAAAGTCTAGTACGTCAGGAGTGGCGTCCACCCGATCAGGGTAGTGTGTGGGCGAGAAAGGACACAGGACGTCCAGATCTAGGGCTTGGGTAATCTCCAGTAGCTTCCTGCCACTGGAGTTAGAAGACTGACAGGTCCAGTCTGTATGTTTGGAGTTAAAGTCTCCAAAGAGAATGACAGACTTGCCTAGTGCTAAGAGCGCTTCAAAGTCGCTTCTTAGTGGGATTGTCCCGCTCGGTATGTAGATGGACGCTATGAGTATGGACTGATGTCCTGTCATAGCCACCTTACATACTGTGGCCTCCATACTACTCAAAGGAGGAGTATCTATAGTTGAGCAATGAAGTGCTCGCCTATAGTAGATAGCAGTGCCGCCGCCTCTATGGTCGCGCGGCCTGTCATTCCGAACTAAAGTGTACTGGGGAATCGACAGCCCCTTCCGGTCAGTGGGTTTGAGCCACGTTTCCTGAAGGAGCAGCAGGTCGATGTCCCTACTACGTACAAATTCCTTCAGTTCTAGAATGTTAGGCCGTAAACTACGCGTATTAAATGAAATAAGCGAGAGCCCTTTCGGTTTGGTCCGGCCAGGTGCAGCCGACACGGCGGTGTTCGGTACCACTGAGTTACCTACTACTGGAGGCATTTAATTAAATGCAAGGATGAGATGGTGATAGCGGGTGAATAATTCCATTCGCCCGATGACGTCACTGCTTTTATACAGTTGCAGGAACTGTGTGACCTCAGCCACATCAACCTTGGGGAAGCTAAGCATCCCCGGGGCGGCTGAAGTGGCAGTGGGCGCGGGTTTGGCGGATTGAGGCGCACCCGCTGGGGCCTGCTTGAAGGCAGGCTCCGTGCGGGGCCCCCAGGCCTGGGTTTTCGGCTGCGCAGAGTCAGCCTTTTTTGGGCCCCACGCAGGCGTGGTGCCGGACTTGGCCGCCGCAGGCAGAGGCGGGAAGTGGCTCGCCGTGGGCGCCGGAGGCGCTTTGCGGCCACTTTGGGCCCCACCTCGGCCGTTGGCGGCCTTGCGGGACTGTTGGGAGGGGGACGGCCGAGGCGCGCGCGGGCAGCCTCTGTAGTTGGCCGGGTGGCCAGTCTGGCCACAAAGTACGCACGCCGGGGGCGTGGAAGACTGCTGGTCGCGTGTGCGACCGCAGTCTTTGGTGAGGTGCGGCACCAGGCACTTTACGCACCTTGGTGCCGCCGTGCAGTTACGAGCCGCGTGCCCGTATAACTGGCAGCGGTGGCACTGGGCCGGCATGCCAGTCTTGCGGGGCGGCTCGACTGTAATGTTTGAGATCCCGCACACCGTGCGGGTCTCTTTGAATAAGGTCCTAGCCTCACTGTTGTTGGTTAATACCACCAACGCCAGTGGGTAGGTACGGCCTGAGCGGCTGTACATTTTATGTACAGCCTCTACTGGGAAACCCTGGCTGACTAAGTCAGCCCGGATTTCCTCGGCCGGGATTTCGTGCGGCACTCCTCTGAGTACCGCACGGACTTTACGCTCCTCTGTGAGGGCGTAAGTGTGGTACGGTATACCATGCTGACTCAGCAGGCCTGACAAGCCTCTGTAGTCAGCGATGGTGGGGACCTCTATTTTGATGGCTACACCTGTATTGGTGGCTTTGGTGTAACTGACTTTTTTGTCAGTACACAGTTTTGAGACGTCGACCCATCTCGCCTTATCCCGTAGGAATATAGGCGGCGGGGACTTAACTTTGGCCACCTCCGGCGCGCAGCGAGTCGCTGGCTTGGCGGTGGCGGAGGAGGAGGAGGAGGTGCCGCGGGCAGCGGGGGTGGCAAGCGCAGAGGGCGCTGGGATGTCGATGCTCATTAGAGCCGGGATGGCGGGGCGCTGGGTCGCGGCGGGGGATGCTCTCTGCGGCGAGGCAGAGCGAGCACGCCGGTTTTTCTTGGCGGAGGGCTTCTTGGGTTTCGAGACAGGGATGAAACCTTGCTCGTCATCGTCACTGGGAGCGTGACGCTTTACAGATTTTTGGGCGGGAGGGATGGAGCAGTCGAGCTCCATGTCCGAATTGTCGGACTCAGGAGAGGAAGGGGAGGCGGGGGAGGAAAGTACCTCCACGGCAGGGGAGGCGGGGGCGTCAGAAGACGCGGGGGAGGCTGGGACGCTGTATGGAGCGGGTAGGGAGGCGAGGGAAGGGACAGGGGAGGCGGGGGAGGACACAGGGGAGGCGGGGGAGGACACAGGGGAGGCGGGGGTGTAGGCCTTGGCGATACCTAGCAGTAACTCGTCGATGTCGACGTCGGGGGTGGAGCGCAGAGTCAAAGCGACCTGCTTCACAATGTGAAGGATAGTTTGTAGCGTAGTGCTATCAAACTGCGCCATAGTGGCGAAGCAAACCTCCCTGCCGAGGGGCAGGGGGGCGACGGAGGTTGAAGTTAACCGCAGCTACTCTAATTTAGTAGGCACGGAAAAGGACCGTCACCCTTGGCAAGAGCCAAGTGCACTGGGCTCGGGTCGGCCGACTTTGCTGGGTTCTGAAGGAACCCAGCAGCGTGTCGGGTCAACGCTTACCGGCTTCGTATGGCACCTACAAGTAGGTATCCACCGATACTACGCGGGCAATTGTTTACAAGTTGTGCAAACAACGGTTGCAAGCAACCGTTGCAAACAAAACTCGCAAAAACTGCGAACGGCGCTTAGACTGTACAGTCAGCGCGGTGTATACTCACAACGACAGAGAAGGCTGCAGGTGCGAGCGAGAGAGGAGATGGCGAGCGTCGATGCGTGTGCACGCAACGAAAACTGGCCGCGGAATGGTGGGATGAGTTAGGGTTGGTGTATTAGTAGAATGCGCTCGTTTGATGCCGTTTGTTTTGTTTTGATCATAGAATTTTAAATTTACACACGTGGTTGCGTGATGTCAAGATAAACGTTACGAAATATTTATATTTTTTTTCCTATAAGAGTACAAAAGCGGACTTAAGAGGGGGCATAAAGCCAAGTGGCGGCCTCATTTTCTTTTTATTAATAACGCTGAATTTCAGACCAATCCCAAAACACGCTCAATACAGACACTGAAGAATCATATTTTTGTTTTTTGAAACATATCTTGTATCAATGTACAAGTAACCAAAATTTTCATTATTGCTTATTGTGGCCACTTACAGCAATAACCAAAATTATGACTATTGTACATTAATAACAAAAACATAAATATGGGTCTTCAGTGCCTGTATTGACCGTTTTTAGGGTTCCGTACCTAAAGGGTAAAACGGAACCCTATTACTGAGGCTCCGCTGTCCGTCCGTCTGTCTGTCACCAGGCTGTATCTCATGAACCGCGATAGTTAGACAGTTGAAAATTTCACAAATGATGCATTTCTGTTGCCACTATAACAACAAATACTAAAAAATAGAATAAAATAAATATTTAAGGGGGCTCCCATACAACAAACGTGATTTTTTTCCTCATTTTTGCTCGATATTGATAACGGCAACAGGTAGACGCTTGAAATATTCACAGAATATTTAGTTATATATTCACTTTATAAATAAATAATTAAATTAAAATAAAACAAATATTTAAGGGGGGCTCCCATACAACAAACGTGTTTTTTTTTGCCGTTTTTAGGGTTCAGTACCCAAGGGTAAAACGGAACCCTATTACTGAGACTTCGCTGTCCGTCCGTCCGTCCGTCTGTCACCAGGCTGTATCTCAAAATAAATAATTAAATTAAGATAAAACAAATATTTAAGGGGGGCTCCCATACAACAAACGTAATTTTCATGCAATTTGATCTAACCTGCTTTGTGTGCTTCCGCCACCAATTAGTTCATGCGGCCTAGCGCCGGCCGGCACCCACCCACTACTGTTAGTACGTGCTACATGCCGACGCTGCCATGGCTGCTCCGGTAGTCTCTGCCTCGGCTGCTGCGGTCGTCCGCCATCTGGAACAGAATCCGCATGCCCCCACCACCACCGTCGCTGCCACGACTGGCCAGGTCGTCGCTGCGACACGTGTTTCGCCTCTCCACGAGGCATCATCAGGTGTTGTAGACGTTAATCGTAAGAATAACATGCTAGTACAGTAGACTTGTAGCTCAAATTGCATGTAAATTTGACTTTCGCAAAATAACGCCTGAATCTATTAACTATTTAAACGTAATTTTATTGCCGTTTTTATAGATAATGGTACGGAACCCTTGGTGCGCGAGTCCGACTCGCACTTGGCCGATTTTTATAGATAATGGTACGTAACCCTTCGTGCGCGAATCCGACTCGCACTTGGCCGATTTTTTATAATTGTTCTTTGAGAGAGGTAGGCCGCATCAAAGCATCATATATATATATATATATATATACATCCGTCTAGGGTGGTACCTCCACTTCACAGAAAACCGCAGCCAAATAACAACTCTGTCGAGGGTTGTTACGTTCCTGCGTGTGAGTGAGGTCACCAGTATGCTCCCAAGAGGAGGCATCGCGCGAGTGATACTTAATATATTACATGCTTTACATCAGGTGCGCCGTAGCTTTATATGTATTGCCTCCCGACGTAGTATAAAAAATATAATATATATATATAGTCTCTTCTACTACTTACTTACTTACTTACTACTTCCCAGACGAGCTACTTAGATGCGCCATATCTCTCTTAAAAATACCCAGACCAAGACAAACACACATGTTCATGCGCATAAAATGTTTGCCCTGTGTGGGAGTCGAACCCACGAGCGTTGGTGTCAACGTCGCGTCATTCGCCACTGCGACAAGCTCGTAGAAAATATCGGTACTTTTTATAAAATTCGATATAATTATTACTATAGGAGAGACAATTACTAGAGACTATACTATATATATATATATCTATCTATGACTACTGTAGACGCCTTCCGGTGACGTAGTAACGGCCCACAGGGGTTAACTACGAGTATATAGAAAAAAAAAGGAAAGCGAAAAAGAGAACATACCTACGTAGAGGTAGGGCGCATCAAAGCAGCCCGTCTGGGGAAGTACCTCCACCTCACAGAAAACTGCAGCCAAATAACAACTCCCTAGATGGTTGTTGTGTTCCTGCGTGTGAGTGAGGTCACCAGGAAGCTCCCAAGGAGTTGCTGTGTAAGCAGCAGAGGAGGCATCGCGCGAGTGCTTACGAGTGCTTAGTGCGATACTTAATATATCCCAAGCGGTAATAGGCTACGGTACCCGCTTTACATCAGGTAGGCCGTATGCTTGTATGCCTCCCGACGTAGTATAAAAAAATGTGTAGAGATACATTGACTGTTTACTTAGCTGAATATGTTCCGGTAGCATTAGTTTCCACTCCAATCCACTACAGTACGCTTTTTGAGGCATTTTCTACCACGTATGGTGAAAATGTGGAATAAATCACCCTCAACGGTGTTCCCGAACAAACACGATGTGGGTGACTTCAAGAAACTATGGTTTCCTGAAAAAGCTGGCAACGGAGCAGGGAACCCCTTTGGTGTTGCTGATGTCTATGAGCGGCGGTGACCACTTAACATCACGTAACACATGCTCGTTTGCCCCCCTCTAATAAAATAAATAAAAAAGTTTAGTACTATGTTGTTGACCAATTTTCCTGTAGGTGGTACTCATTGAAAACACATTTGCCTTAAAACGAATGCATTGATTCTTAGTTTGTGGAGGGAATCACAATTTTGTACCTATTTATATTGATACAATTAACTCACTCACACGAGCACATTGACGAGCTCGGTGTTGTAGTGGTGAATGACGCTACTTTGACACCAAAGCTTGTGGGTTCGATTCCCGATTCCACGGGACAAGCAATTGTGTGCATGACCATATCTGTTTGTCTTGGCCTGCGTGTTGTTAGGAGAGGTAGGGCGCATCAAAGCAGCCAGTCTGCGAAAGTATTTCTACGTCACAGAATACCGCAGCCAAATAACAACTTTCTAGAGGGTTGTTGTGTTCCTGTGTGTGAGTGAAGTCACCATCAGTAAGCTCCTTAGGAGTTGCTGTGTTAGCAGCACAGGTGGCATCGCCCGAGTGATACTTTATGTATTACAAGGGTTCAAAGGCTAAGCTAATCGCTTCACATCATATGCTTGTGTGCTTGTATAAAAAAAACAACGACAACAATCAGGGAGATTTTATTTGGGCGAGGTTGTGAGGTACTTCCCCAGTGGGGCTACTTTGATGTGCGACACTGCCACACATTGTTAATAAGCAGGGTGCACCGCGTGTAGGTGAGTTCGGCTTTGACTCTAATGACGCCGCATTTGTTTTCTCCGCCTCTCTCATACTATAACTTAAGTGGAAAAATTATGCATGTTCCAACCAAGATTTTCTTTTTCTTAGTACAGAGGATTCAACCTCCGCGTCCCATCAGCCGTCACCTTTCAATAATTTGTCTCTTTGCGCACATTACATGCTTCTTTCGCGATCACCTTACTTTCTTTCACTTTCCAACCGTCTACATCTGAGGCGGAAAGGCTCGCATTAGAAAATCTTTCATTGACTAGACGTATCTTTCACCTTCACCTCGTGCGTTCATCTTCCAATTTTTCACTATCTAAGATGTCTGTCAGAAGATTGACGTAATCTTAATTAGGACGCTGCCGCGAGTCTGAAAGCGGTGTCTCTTAGAAAAAAATAATGTATTAAAGCATTTTTGTGAATAAATCCAACTAGCACAGCTTAAAGGTCTATACAGACGGGTTACATTTGGATTGTATGTCGGCTGCAGTATTGCAGTTTGGATGCCATTTGTGTATAGTATAGCATATAGCAGTTTTGCCATTTTTGTATAGTGGTGTAGTAGCGGTTCGTACCACGACTGTATAGACCGAACTGCCATGCAATTCTGTAAGAGCAAACATACTTACATCCTCGGAAACATCGGCTGTTACAGCCTTGAACACAAAATTGCAATTCTTTGGTGTCGCTTTTCATGGTTGTGCGACACTAGCGCCGCAAGGCTGCGTTTGCAATTGGAATTCTACAAGGCAAACAGCCTCGCGTACGCTTACAGCCTTATAGAATGCCAAATAATTTAGCCGTGATCGCAGTAGACGATGTCAAAGCTGTGACATATGTGATCACAGCGACGCACACAGTCATTACGAGTCGCTTAGAGAATTGCATGGCTGTAGTACCTGTATAACTAATGTAACCGAATACATAGGTTAAAGCAACATCGACCGTAGCCTATCTATGGATGGTTTTGCCCATCTCGAGCTTCAGAGTAAGCGGCCTTCGGGTGACTTGAAAACATTGACCTCCACCAATTCGCAGTTAAGCTGCGTGGTGGAGTATGCTCAAAACGTCTTTGGATGAGATTTGCCAACCCTTACTCATTCCACTGCAGGGATACGGGTCTCTAACCGAAGGGTTTAGAGCATACTCCACCACGCTGCTCAACTGCGGATTGGCGGAGGCCAATGTTTTCAAGCCGCCAGATGGCCACTGACTTGGCTTAACGACTGTCATCTATCGACAATACCCGGGATAGACGGCTTAACGTGCCCTCCGGAGTACGGAGAAGCTCGGAAGTAGATAAACTCATCCATAGACAGGATGGCATCGACGTTGCTTAACCTGCATGTACGATTTTGCGTTCGTGAGACATTAGAATTTTATTCCAGTTTCGATATAATAGGGGTTAAAGTATGTAAGAGTAGAGGTGTATGAAATTGCCGTTTTATGCCGTATAATAGATACTTTGAATTGACATTAAACCTTCGTGGTGTAAGATTTTCGAGTGAAACTTTTTTCACTTTTCACATGCTACCTATTAGGTTTTCCGTCTAAGCTGAATAAAAAAAAAAGAATAATAAAGTGAAAAAATCTTTTAAAAAATGGTCAACATTTTTTAAAATAAATTTTAAATAAACTTCCGATTAAATAAATATGTTACATCTTAGAAAAGAACGAGTTATAATTTTTTAGTACAGATCGGCAATTTCGTACTTTAACCCCTAATATTAAAGCAAATTTATCAGCATCATTAGTATGCGTAGGAAATCTTTTAAAACTCAACATCCAAGCCGAGCTCGTGTCAGGGTTGACAGACAAGCTCACTAAGGATAAGTTTTGCATAACATTAACCTGGCAAATTATATACCTGGTGGTCCTCGTTCTATCGTTACATAATTTATTAGACAAAGTCCCTGAATAAATTCTGCCCTCGGGCCTGTCGTCGCCGGACTTTTGTAAACTTACTAGGGCTGCCTGTTTTCCGAAAAAAGTAATAATGATTTTTCCAGTATCTACTAATAATTGCCCTAGGAACCGGCGAGCGTGAATATCGACGATTAAAAAAGTAATAGGGAATAAGCGACATTTTGGTCGAAAGTGAGTAATGAATGCCATCCTACTTAAAATTTCCTGCTCATTCTAACGCGCTTATTCCCATGGTTCTACCTGATGATCGTTTTGTCGTTTATGCCCAAGCAAAAAACTGTAAAGTATAGTTTCGGTGTAACCGACGAAATTTTAGGCTTTGGATATTTAAAAACACAAAAAATATAATTTTAAATAAATAAACATTTAAAAACAAAAAGACTTTTATTTAAAAGAATCAAATCTCCCAAAACTAAAAATATCTTACTGGTGACCTCACTCACTCGCAGGAACAAGACAATCCTCTAGAGAGTTGTCATTTGATTGATATACCATATGTATACCAAGCATGATTATTTGCGTTGCGAATATTAGTACGTAGATTTAACATTACGGTTTTAAGTTACACGCTCCAGGCTTCCTAACTATGCGGGCGGCAGTATTGTCCGCGCCGAGCCATTGTTTCAAGACTTGCTCGGAACTTCGCGAGACATTGTTGCTTTGTTTATTACACGCCAACATTGCTGGAGAACATGCCATAAACTTCTCCATGTATTTGGGAGAATGTTTGGAATATTTGAGTACACAAACTTGTTTATGATCCCTATCCATATGGAACTAATAAACTCATTGCTTTTATATTCTACGTCAGCGATTGGATGGTGCTTTTTACTTCACGATGTGACGTCTTCCTTCACCGTCGAGCAAGTGATAATTACAAATATGTACATAAATCCGAAAACACGAATTTAGTCGTACATGCCAGGATTCGAACCGGGGAGCTTTTGCCAATACCTTACCCACTGGACTATCACTGCGCTTCCCTTATTTATCCCCCAATTTTATTACTATCAGTTTTCTGAATTACCTCCCACTATGTAAACAAGCAAATTTAAAGACATGTTGACGTCAAAAAGTAAACTTAATTTTGCGTGTTGATAGTACATAGTTAGATAAACCAGATGTACCCATCTTCACACTCCTCACGCAGGTTGGAGAATGATAAATGAAATGGATAAAGCTGGCTTTTGGGCACAAAGGCATTTGTCGCTATGGAGACGAATGGGCTTCCATTCACCGCGGACTGGGAATAGAAGGCCATATATGTATATATATATATATATATGAATGAAATGTTAATGTATCTGGTGTTCTAATTTACTTACTCTCAGGATTTTCGGCCAAATCCGACGTTCACTAATTGGATGTTCTGCAGAATTTCGCAAACGTAAGTAACTAACCAAATCCTGCTCCGACCAGATCTGAATTTACCTTCGAAGTACGCCTCCGTCAGCTGGTCTGCAAGTACCTGCGCTGGTAGTTAAGTGCGATTGTTAGTGATGGGTTAATCGGGCATATGTTTACCCACAAATCGCTATTTTTACAACGAAAGAAAAATACGGACATGTCTTTCTAAATAAATTTAAATAATCCTGTTTTGCTTTATTAAATGCAAGTTATTTAATTCAGTAGTATTACTAGTGTTACATGCAGTGATAGTAAATAATATAATACGGGTTTAAAGTATGAAATTACCGTTTTATAGTAATAGATGCTTTGAATTGACATTAGACCTTCACGGTATGAGATTTTCGAGTGAAACTTTTCTTACATGATACCTATGAGGATTTTCTTTTTAAAAAGGTGAAACATTGTGATTGGTGACAAAAAGGTGATTTTCGAATTTCAATTGTTTTTTTTTGTTCAGGGAAAATTGATACTTCGAAAATCCGAGTAATTTATGAATACGATCTCCGACGCCAATAAGAATGACTCATTTGTATCAAATGAAAGAAACGCATACTGAAACTTGTGTTGCGTTGTTGAATTGGTACAGAAATTCAGGAATATTTGATCGAATTGTGACATGTGACGAAAAGTGGATTCTTTACGATAACCGTAAGCGAAAAATGCAATGGCTAACACCAGGTCAAACGACGCGACAGTGCCCTAAAGCAAAGCTTACCAATAAAAAGGTAATGGTAACTGTTTGGTCTCTTCATGGCGTTATTCATTATAACTTTCTCAGGTCTGATCAAGTAATAACAGCAGATATTTACTGTGCCGAACTTCGAACAATGATGTCGAAATTGGCAGTGACACAGCACCGACTCGTGAATCGATCTTCACCATTATTGCTCCATGATAACGCAAGACCTCACACTGCACGAGAAACCGTTGTAACTCTACCGGAGCTGCAATTAAAAATCATACGTCATCCTCCGTACTCGCCATACTTTGCTCCAACTGACTTAAATTTTTTCGAGACTTGGACAATATGTGAAAAAATGATTTCTTCCCAGGAGGCAGTACAAAATGCTTTAACACAATTTGTCAAATCTAGATCCCCAAAGTTCTATTTCAAAGGCATAAATAAATTTCCGATTAGATGGCAGTAATGTATAGATAATGAGGGTAAATATTTTGTTTAAATAAATATGTTACATCTTAGAAAAAAACTGGTTTTAATTTTTCAGTATAAATAATTGCAATTCATACTTTAACCCCTAATACCTGACCAACATAATTAGAAGACCGGCAGATTGTTACCGGTAATTTGGACTAGAATTCTAGTACAATCGACAACGCTGTAGAGCTGTATGCTGACGTGACAGTTGCACAAACGAACATGCGCCAGCGGCTATCGGCAATCGCCCCGTAACTAGTGATGGGTAATGGGTAAAAACCCAATTCACCCACTGTGGGTTTTAACCGGGTTATTACCCATATTTGGGTTATAACCCGGTTATAACCCATAATCACCCATTTTGTCGGGTGAAAATGATTTGACAATTGGCAATGAAAATTTAATTCGTATTTTTAAGTTTTCGACATACTAACGATGCATTTTATAAATGATTTAATACATTTTAGTGTAAAAAAAAGGAGAAACGCGTTCTCAAAAACACAAAAATGGAAACTATTAGCCATTTTCATGATTTCTTGGCCAATTTCAATGACACACAGTTCAGTGGGTGTATTTTGACATGAAAGGACACTAGAGTTCGTTCAAGTTAGCTGTTCCCGCCCTTTTAACGTTGCGATACTAATAAAAATGCGAAGCACTTTTTTATTGGGAAAAATATTATAATTGCAATAAGTAATATAAATGACCATTCTGATACTATGCTTGCGTAAATGTGGTTTGTCGTTATCCTTTCACGATTAAATGGCTAACGTAATAATTTTAATGAAGATTATTAACACACTAATAGCGTTTTACCGATATTATAAAACAAACTTTTCCAAATTTCCCCAAAAGCAAGGTCAGTAGTTGCTCAATAATTTATATGTCAATGAAACAAGCGACATAACATCGATTTTTTTATTTTTTATTATAAAAAGGGAGTTAGAATTCTTTTCTTTTGTTTTTGTAGTAAAACCCGAAACTATATAGCGTCAATACTCCTGATAACTAAATATAACATTTAAGAAATGATTGCTTAGTAATAATTATTTTTATTAAAAACAAATATTATTAAGTTTTTTCTTACAAGAAAGTGGGTAATAAGAAGGCAAACTAGTCACCCTGTTAATACTGGTAAAAAACCCTAACGTTTTTGCGATATGGCTGTCTGTTTAGGTCCAAATGTCACCGTGTGCAAATGTGATCTGAACGGACTCAAGTGACTGTCTATGGATATTTTTTTTCTGAAATAGTTTGTAAATAAAACTGAATATTCCAGAGTGATTCAAGATTATTAATATATTTATATTTTACCTATTTTTAAACATAAATTTAATTAATCTAATCATCTTCATAGCTTTAGTCCCAAAACCGATCGCAATCATGAAATTCGATCATACTTACGCCTGAAGTACCTTTTGTTGGCACGTTGGGGGCTATCAGGGCGTGGCATAGCAGTTGGTGATTTTGGTCTCACAATTGGTGAATGATCTATCACATTCGTGAATATTTTCACTTAAACTGTCTTCTTGTATATTCAACAAGTTCCAGTTATACGTTATGAACGTTAATTTCGCTGCCCTCTCTGTAGTTAGTAGATTTCGTTTTATATTATGAAAAGGTACTATGCACACGCTCTGCTGCAGCAGAAGTGCACGGGGCAGTTAGAATCCATACAGCAATTTTACTTAATGCATTAGATCCACATCTACCTCTCGACCACTTTGTTGCGCTGATCTCTCTGATATTTGACCACACAAATCTTCAGCTCCAAAAACCATATTTGGCCTTATAAGATGCCAAGTTTGGTAAAATACTCAAACCCATATTACATCAGATTTGATGAGTATTTTCCATGGCTTCAACATCTTTGATTTTCATCTAGCTCGTCTCCTTGGGTGGTAGGGTATAGTAAATGTGCTGCCAAATGTATTGGTTTCACACACATGTTAATCCTCTCATCAAAACAACCCTGGAGTTGATTTTTATTATTATTGTCTATTATAGTGATATCAGGTAATCTGAATAAAAATTTGGATTTCATTTCCTATAGCGTGATAAATACTTTATAACTTATTTCCTTTGTCCGATTTAAGTATAAAAATTGCTTCAGATATCGATTCTAAAATCATGATGCACTACCTTATAAAACTCCAAAAAGTGTCATCCAACAGAGTTGCCTGGTCCTCTTTTGGCAAAAAGATGGCTTTTTCATGAACCGCTAATGTCTGCAAAGCAACTTTAGTATTTGCCAAGCTTTTGAAACTGGTACAGTCACTGGCCCGCCGGGTATCATATGGAAGCTTTAAACTCTCACCAGCTCCTTTTTCTGTGAGTTTATTATTGTAGTCAGAAGTGATGATAGAATTTGGCTTCTTTTAATGGTTTCTTAAACAACAATGGCCATGTCTTTGAAAGTATTTATAACATTAGTTTATGTAATATCTTTGCTCAGCAAATTCAATGTATGTGTAGTGCAGTTTTGGTACGTAATATATGGGAACGTCTCTTTTATTAGGCGAAAAGCTCTTTGGATGTTGCTCGCATTGTCGCAAATTTATTTTCTCCGTACTCTGACATGATATTTGATATTTCTTGAGATTATGCTCGCTTGTGTGTCGATTTTCTCCCGTTGTTAAGTTTTTCACAAATATTGGTTGTTTGATATAAGAAAACTAATTATTCCTTCATTTCTGCAGTTGCGCCAAACATCGAGTTGCAAGTGCAAATATTTTTGCGACGATATGTCTTCTTTTAACACTCGTTGCATTAAAATATATATATTATCTAAAATGCTGGTGGAGAGAGATTTTCTGGTCGGAAATTTATACAGAGGCTGGAGTTGTTCGAAGAAATTTATCCATAGAGGGTGTTCAACTGTGGATAAAGGTGTTCCAGTCACATAAAT
Organism: Pyralis farinalis; assembly: GCA_947507595.1. Lineage (NCBI taxonomy): Eukaryota > Metazoa > Arthropoda > Insecta > Lepidoptera > Pyralidae > Pyralis > Pyralis farinalis. The sequence goes on along the minus strand of OX382258.1, from coordinate 6,102,548 downwards.
GGCCTTCGTTAAAAGTGCGTTAAGATTTTGTTTAGCTCCATCGGACAGGGAAAAAGACGCAGAGCTTCCGTTGATGTCAGTGGCTGGTCATATATTGCAGTAGCTGGTCTTATATTCTCATTGTTTGGAAGCGCTTGCAACACCGTGCTAACGCTTGCAGGTTTAGTTGATCCTTGTTTGATGTTCCGGCCAATTCGGGCATTTTAACAAATGTTTAGTCATCCTCTGTAGACTGGCAGGTTTGTATCGTTTCTCGGAATATCTGCATGTAGCGATTTGTTTTCAGTTTCCCGATAGTGTGCCCATATGCGTAGGTTTTTTCTTCTCACCATAACGACTTAAAATAAAGTTTATTAGCATGCAACTATGACCTAAATTTCAATTATTTATTTATTCACAGGACCTTTGTCTTTTATCTAAGGTCGATGAATTATTTTGGCACTCTTTCTCTACCTATTATTAATACTGAATGACAAAGCGAGCGCGTGAATGCTCAGAGTACACGGTAGGCAAAAAAATATTGTTAACTCTATAGTGACCAATACGTTAAAAAAAATATATTGCCCTACGACGATTATTTCGTAGTAAAAAAAAAAACTTTTTTGTATGGCTGAAATCACATTTTTTTTAATTTTACAAAAATCTCAACCGCTGTCAAGATGGCGCTCATTTACAATTCAAAATTAGTCAACTTTTGAATTAAATAATACAAGATTTTTTGACTGCATTACCTCCAAAGTACGCAGAAATCTTTAAGTGCAATACTAATAATCACTTGTTTTCTAACATGAGCGCCATCTTGATGACGGTGAGGGTATTGTATAATTAACAAACCAATCGAAAAGCAGTAAATCAAAGTCCGTATAACCAAAATCAAAGACAATAACTGATAATGGACGGCTCGGAAGAAAGAGACAGGTGGAGCCGATAGATCTCTTATCTCATTTTCACCCTCAGAATCCCATGACTATTATTCTTATTATGCATAGTAACTTTATTTACATATTTTAATACATATAGCCTAAGTAATTACGCTATATGTATATTTTTTACTAAATTATCTGAGTCTAAGGTGGTCTAAACTTGTTACGTTTGGTAATCTTCGGCTAATTCACATATTTTTAAAATAGGTATATATTTTAAATGTTTATAAAATTCATTCATTCATATTACATTAAACCTAATTATATTATAAGTATAAGATACTAAATAATAAAGGTTTAATATTTTAAGTAGTTGTTTCCTAAACAGATAACACCTAGAATTTTGTAGATACTTTTTTACCAGTGCTCTTTTCATATCTAAATCGATACAATTAATGTACAAATTAGCAAATTAGGTTTATATTTTGATATTGTAAAGTCAAAAACGTGATTGTTGTCCTTTTTTGTCAAAGAATGCCAAGAAATCAACTAAGTTTGCAGTCCATTAGCTGCCATTTTGAATTTTCTGCTTAGTTTTACTCATCAATGTATTTAAAATTACCCAAAAACCATTTGAAATTAATACAAGATAATAGATCTGTTCATATTAAATGATGAATCGTTTTCACCCGCGAGAATGGGTTAAAATTGGGTGATAACGGGTGGTAACTGGGTTTTTACCCACCCGCCGGTTTTAACCCGGGTGATTACCCATCTCTACCCGTAACACGCCCCCTTGGCCACATGTCTTAGCTTCCTAGCTCTATCACGTGGATTTTTCTCATGTTTGTGCATATGTGGTGTATGGCAAATATATTCGAACCTTCGTGAACTGTTACAACATATTTGTTTGGGGTGAGAAGTCATGTCCATATTAATCATTTCTTGACTTGAAGTTTCAGTACAGAAGTGTCTTATTATATCTGCGCTATTGATTATATGGTACAGGTTGCAATTATCGTTTTTTTCCACTCGATCCAGACTTTATCTAACAAACAAGCGAGCAATACGTTGACGAAATTTTATCGCGATGTGATGTAAATGATACGGTATTTAAAAGATAATACGCAAGATAAAAACATAAAAATTCTTTATTTGCCATTGGGCTCTCGCGGGCACTTAGACACGTCTTACAGATTTTGAAATATAATCTTATTGTATCTTATTTAATTCTCTTTTTACTTTTTTCCTTTTTTTTATCTACTAGCATTTCGGAAATGACCATTGGCTAAGAAGAAATGCCGAAAGAAACTTGCCAATATAGGTCTCTTTGTCACTCACAGTTTTGCATTTTAAATTATTTGCGAGCTTTAATACCTACCTCTTTTAACCGATTTCAAAATGGGAGGAAGTTCGGGACTACTCAATTTAAAAACGATTTCAAAGGATCTCTTTTTTCATACAACGTCAGGAGGCGTATAAGCAAAGGACCCAACTGATGTAAAGTGAACCGTAGCTTATGAACGCTTGATACAGGAAGTATTATTCGCGCTTTGACATTTGAATGCGTGAAGAGGTTTTTAGAGGGTCGGCAACGCATGACTGACACCCCTGGTGTTGCAAATGTCTATAGGCTACGGCTACTGCTTACCATCAGGCAGACAAGCTCAGTGGCTCAGTCGTGAATGATGCGACTTTAATACCAACGATTCCCACACAAGGTAAACTTTTGTGTGTATGAACATGTCTGTTTGTCTTGGTCTGGTGTTTTGTTTGTTGTTTTAAGAAAGGTAGGGCGCATCAAAGCAGCCCGTCTGGGGAAGTACCTCCACCACACAGAAAACCGCAGCCAAATAACAACTCCCTAGATGGTTGTTGTGTTCCTGCGTGTGAGTGAGGTCACCAGTATGCTCTGAAGCAGTGGCTATGTAAGCAACACAGGAGGCATCGCGCGAATGATACTTAATATATTACAAGCGCTAATAGGCTACGGTAGCCACTTTACATTAGGTGTGCCGTATGCTTGTATGCCTCCCGATATAGTATTATAAAAAAGGCTGTATTCTTGATTGCCACCTTAGTGGTATAAAAAATATATTGTTCGCCAATGATCATTTTTGTAATGCTTGTAGGTTAAAAAAGAAAAATTAAAACTATGAAAATTATCCATATACAATAAGATTTAATAAAAAAAATTAAAGTCTTAAGCACATCTTATTTTTTTTTATTAAAAAATGTTTTTTTTTTTGTAATGCTGTAGTTTTCGATCTAATGAAAATTATCATTGTTACAGTTGGAGAACGTCCAGTTGCTGGACAAGTACAACCTTCGGAACCCCTCGAAAGGCACCCTGTACTTCGCCACCACCCACCTCATCTTCGTCGACCATGAGATGAGGAAGGAGACATGGGTATGTTTACTTTCGCCAATTTGTACAAATAACTAAATAATAAAACATTGAGCCTTCATGGAATTATTTATTAGGTCTTCAGAAACGTGACAAACTTTTCAAAATTTGTCCTCCGCCAATCTGCAGGTGAGCAGCGTGGCGGAGTATAAGATGAGTTAGGGTTGCTGTAGTAGTAGTAATACTCCGCTACGCTGCTCAACTTCGGCGGAGGCTAGTGTGTCAAGTCTAACCCGAATGCCCCTGATTAACATTGACTGACTGTCATCTATCGCCAATAGCCGGGGTCGACGGCATAGGTAACGTGCTCTCCGAAGCACGTAGAAACTTGAAATATATGTTTAACATGCCCTTAGCGAAGGAGCTCGAGATAAATAAACCCATCTGTGTAGGCAGGTTGCTGTTGACGTTGCTTAACATACGTGTGCGATTACAATGATTCACGACAACGACGCCATCGAGCAAGTCATCGAGCTCTAACTGTATATAAATATTATAAACTAGCTGTGCTCGCGACTTCGTCCGAGTGGCAGTTAACAAAAAAGTTATTGTTCAGTTCGCAGAGTTTACGATAACTTATTAATAAGCAGAGTAAAATAGCGAACAGCAAAATAATAATAGATATGTATTATGTACTTCGTCCGCGCGGAATAGTTATTTATTTATATTAATAAAAATAAATAAAATTTCTAAAATAAAAGTATGCCTATGTTACTCCTTATTACTTCAGCTATCTGCCAGTGAAAGACCCGTTAAAATCGGTCCAGCCGTTTCAGAGATTAGCAGGAACAAACAGACAGACAGACAAAATTTGCAAAAATAATCATTTTGGTATATGTACTTTATATACATCCATATGCATTTAGTAAAAAGCGGTTATTTTACTATTACAAACAGACGCTTCAATTTTATTTATCTGTATAGATTATTTGGATGTTGTCACCGGCCGTGAGATATGCGCGCTCCCTACCGCTTAAGGAATAGATAAATCATTGCCGTTACATGAAAAACGGCGAAACAATAAAATAAAATTCTCCCATAAAAATGCTTCCAAATAAGTTATTGGGCTGCTAACGTATAACAATCTCTTTTATGGCAACACCTGTCTGTATTTTTATGCGTAGAATATTGGAAAACGGTAAAATTTTGCTGACGATTTCCGTTAAAAGTCAATAGGATTACTAAGGATGGTAGGATATCTACCAAATTACATGCAATCCTGTAAAAGTCCCCAATACGCATATAATAATGTAATGAAGAATTGGACAATAGTAACTGAGGTATCCAGAAACGTGCACGTCGCCGCCGTGACCCTGCCAGTTCAACAAATCTGTGGATTGCAATTTTAGAACCAAACCGCACTGACGCGCTGGTTAGGGCGTCATCTGTAGGCGGCGCGCACCGATCCGCCCTCGTCGGTGCGAGATTAAATGCAGGTGGCGCGGGCGGTGGGGGCCGCCACCCACCACGCAACACACCACCCGGCGGGACGAGGAGAACTGAGTGTCATATAGGCACAGAGAGGTGGATTACAAGATCAGATGAATGAGTTGATAGTTATATTGAACGCGAGCTTTGCGTGTGACAGAGACCAAGCGAAAGGGAAGCGGCAGCGAAGATCTGCCCGGTGTCATGATGGCCCTGTGGTCCGGGGTGAACCAGAACGATTAGCGTGTGGTATGTTCATCTCTCTTGGCCTCGGGTGTGTAATATTACATTTATTTTATGATTTTTCTCTGAGTTAAAATAAAAGTGGTTATTACGCAAGTATTTTTGGTTGCAGCATATGCTACTGTGAGCTCTACTAATCCCCAGGAGCTCGAAAAGTATTTAGAGACCGTAAGGGGTATACTGGATTTGGCTGAAGCGAATGAACGGATAATTATGTGTGGTGATCTAAATGGATGGGTTGGAACCAAGCGAAGCAGTTACGAGGCTGTGCTTGGTCCATACGGAGATAAGAGAGTGAACGACGCTGATAACTTACTTTTAGACGTATGTATGGAACGAAACCTCCTTGTGTCGAACACATTCTTCCATCACAAAGATATTCACACTTACACATGGAGACGGAATGAACAGAAAAGTGTGATTGATCTGATTTTGATAGATGGACGTCTCTGAAAGTCGATAATGGATACAAGAGCCTTCAGAGATCCGACTCTTGAAACGGACCACTATCTGTTGATAAGCCGGTGTGTGGACTTTTTCAAGAAGTGGAGGCACAGGCAGATAGCTGATGTTATAAGGAGAAACTTTGGCTGCTTTGGTTTCAGAAAAAGAATTAGAGCTTTGCGGAAAAAAATAAAACCCATGAAATTTCAATTCCACGTAGACGAAGTCTGTAGTATACACATTATTATATTCAATGGCGTCAAAAAAAATTGGCGTCGTCAAAATATCACAAAGGATTACATTTCTGTAGCTTATTAAGTTACACAGTTTATTAAGTTTTAAGAGAGGTAGGGTGCATCAAAGCAGCAGTATGGAAGTACCTCCACCTCACAGAAAACCGCAGACAAATAACAACTCCCTAGAGGATTATTGAGTTCCTGCGTGAGTGAGGTCACCAGTAAGCTCCCAGGGAGTTGCTGTGTAAGTAGCAGAGGAGGCATCGCGCGAGTGATACTTAATATATCGGTAATAGGCTACGGTACCCGCTTTACATCAGGTGGGCCGTATGCTTGTGTGCCTCCCGACGTAGCATAAAAAAAAGTAATGGGTAATAAAGAAGGAGTTATACCGCTGCTTCACAGCAATAAATAGTATTTAAAACATTGGTCACATGCAATTTGAACATTTGCCACATGCAATTTGGTCTAACCTATTGACTATAAAAAATAATTATCTATCTAAATTTATATTTTAATGAGAAAAGTTTCACTTTTTTGTACCTATTAAATAAGTTTATCCATTGCCAACATTTGTTATAAGCTCAACAAAGTTCCCTGCAGAAGTCATTGCGCTGCGCAGCGAAAACTATTGATGTTATAGAAAATACTCTACTGCATATTAGTACACATTGTTTAAATTAGTTAATTCAAAACACGGGAAGAGTAAAGTGACAATCATATCATGATATTAATACTTATCTAAGTAGTCAAAGTCAAAGTCAAAATCTTTTTATTCCGTAAAAATGGCTACATTTGTTTGGAATCGTCACAATTTTTTTCCCTACCGTGCAGTTCATGACTAGGTGAGCACTGATAAAAATACTGCCAAAAAACTCAGGCATCCCTCTTTTGGTATCCAAACAAATTTACATATTTTATTAATTACATTATACTCGTAATTGGATCGACTCACTCCCAGGCATTTTTATCATTAATATAGTCAGATACTTTATAATATGCCCTGCTACACAATTTGGCTTTAATAGTAGTTTTAAATTAGTTTATTGACAATTCTCTTATATTTCTGGGAAGTTTGTTATAGAACCGTATACATTGCCCCATAAAAGAATTACTTATTTTGTATAGACGGCTTGCATGTAACACAAGATTATGCTTATATCTAGTATTTATGCTATGAGTATCACTCTTTTTACAAAATGAGTCTATGTTTTTATGGACATACAAAAGATTTTCATAGATATATTGCGATGCGACTGTTAAAATATTTATTTCTTTGAATTTTTCTCTAAGGCTCTCACGGGGACCAAGTTTGTAGATAGCTCTTATGGCTCTCTTTTGCAATAAAATAAGTAAATAGTTTCATAGGGAATTGTAGTTATGTTTTATTTGTAAATAAAATACAAATTTATCTTTGTATATAACCGTGCGAAGCAAGGGCCGGCCGCCAGTTAATTTTTTTACTAGAGGGAGGAGATTTGTCTCACCTATTTCTACCTCCAAGCAGATATATAGCTGTGTTCCGGTTTGAAGGGTGAGATATGACAGAGAATTTACTGGGTACTGTGACGAAACATCCTTAGGTCACAAGATTGGCAGCACGCGAGTAACATCCCCATGGTGTTGCGAGCGTCAACAGGCTGCGGTGACCACTTATCATCCTATGCGGACCACATGCTTGTTTGCCAATCTAGTCGTATAACAAAAAAAAATGGTCACAGATGTTCTTTACTACGGAACAAACTACCATCTGCAAAATTTGTACATATGAACGAAATGTCCAGCATAACAGAGGTGGTACTGTATTTCAGATACTTCTAATGCACATATCAACCGTGGAGCGGCTGCCGATCACTACGACGGGCTCTCCACTCCTCGTGAGGACTAAGACCTTCCAGTCGGTGTTCTTCGTCATCCCCCGGGAGCGGGATTGCCATGAAATGCATCAGACCTTGCTCAGGCTCAGCCAACCTGGTGAGACACTCATATTACTGCGTTTGAAGTTATACTTGTTTTGGCGCGTTAGGGGAAAATGATGAGAGGGAATTTTTACGACACCTACATCTAAAACCAATGCCACGAAGTTGTCGCACACCGACATCTAAAATCGACACCATTAAGTTGGTTGGTTTTTTTTATACTACGTCGGGAGGCATATAAACATACGGCGCACCTGATGTAAAGCGGGTACCGTAACTTATTAACGCTTGCGATATATTATGTATTACTAGCGCGATGCCTCCTCTGCTGCTTACACAGCAACTCCTTGGGAGCTTACTGGTGACCTCACTCACACGCAGGAACACAACAACCCTCTAGGGAGTTGTTATTTGGCTGCGGTTTTCTGTGAGGTAGAGGTACTTCCCTAGACGGGCTACTTTGATGCACCCTACCTCTCTTAAAACATCCAGACCAAGATAAACAGACAAGTTCATGCACACAAATGTTTGCCTTGTGTGGGAATCGAACCCACGAGCGTTGGTGTCAAAGACGCGTCATTGACGACTGAGCCACCGAGTTCGTCAAATGGTAAATATTTCTCAAGTTTTGTTGGTCACTATATTGAAGGTGCAAATACTTATTCATGAATCTACAACACGTGTTTTATATCTGTCTATCTATTTATAACTTTACCTCAAATCCCTTGCGGGACAGACAGAGAGGCCCGAGCGCCACATGACACGGTCCTTACCCAACTAACATTTTAGCGTTAATTGCAGGTAATTTTACAACTTTAAGTTGGTTTACATACTTTCAAGGGTTTTAATAATAGCCAAAAACGTTATAAAAGTGTTAAAAAATTATCCTTCATCAAAAGTTGTACTAAAACTGTAATGAACGACGTATAATATAGTTTAATGAGTTTGAGTAGTGGTAGTGGCAAGTCAATATATTTAAAGCGATAAAAAGCACTTCCCGCTGTATAACGGTGTTCATTGACTCACTCCTGGCAGTGATCTATCATAATTAAGAGTCTTTATACTATTTATGTTGCATATTGGTTATAAGTGCAATCAATAGTTCTATGATGGAATTAATAAATAACGTAGTAATACGTAATATTTATAGCGTCTCAGAACTCGTAAATACAGCTTCAAGTAGTCAGTTGGAGCAATGTCAGGCGAGTACGAAGGATGACTTATGGTTTCTAACTGCAGCTCCTGTAGAGTTACAATGATTTCTCGTGCAGTGTGAGGTCCTGCCTTATCATGGAGCAATAATGGCGAAGATCGATTCACGAGTCGGGGCTGTTTCACTGCCAGTTGCGTCATCATTGTTCGAAGTTCGGCACAGTAAACATCTGCTGTTATTGCTTGACCAGACCTGACAAAAGTTGTAATGAATAACGCCATGAAGAGACCACCAAACAGTTGCCATTACCTTTTTATTGGTAAGCTTTGATTTAGGGCACTGTCGCGGCGTTTGACCTGGGGTCAGCCATTGCATTTTTCGCTTATGGTTATAGTAAAGAATTCATTTTTCGTCACATGTCACAGTTTGATCCAAACTTCCTTCATTTCTGTACCGATTCAATAACGCAACACAAGTTTCAACACGCGTTTCTTTCTACAGATCAGTCAAATCACGAGGCACCCATTTTTCATATTTTTTTATCTTATTGATTTGATGCAAATGAGTCAATATTGTAGGTAAGGTAACGTTAAACCATGCCGCTAATTCCTGCGTAGTTTGACTCTGATCGGCTTCCACCATCTCCTTCAATTCAGCATTATTCACCTGTGTGGACGGTCTTCCACGTGCTTCGTTCTTCAAGTCGGAAGTTTCCATCCGAGTATCCATCTTTCCCGTCTAAGCTGAATAAAAAAAGCAATTGAAATTCTTAAATCAAATGTTGCACATTTTTAAAAGAAAACCCTTATGTATCATGTGAAAAAAGTTTCCCTCGAAAATCACACCATGAAGATTTAATGTCAATTCAAAGTATCTATTACTATAAAACGGCAATTTCATACTTTAACCCCCATTATTATTAACTCACCTAACATTGAAATATGACTAGTATTTTAACAATCACTATCTCCACGACACAATGTATATGTCTAGTAATGTGTTTCTGAAAATAACTTGATTCATTTCCTTCGCTACAAAACCAAAAACTATATAGTTGAATAATAAAAGTATCAACAAAGAAGCAAGCATTTATTTGACTCCTTGTCGTGTCTTTTTTCAAGACGCAATAAGCCGCAATTAATATTTTTATACGCCATATTTACGCCATTTTACAGGTTTTGAATATGATTTTTTTTTTTTTTTTTATTTTTTTATTTATTTATTGTCCAACACATCTTTATTTCATATATTTACATACATATATACCCACATAACAAAAACCTCGCAGGGTTTAACCGTTTTGTGGGGAGTCGCTTATGTGTAATTAAACATTAATATTTAATTGTTATGTTTTACAAGATTAGGATTTGTTAGATGATATTTTTTAAATTTGCTTTTGTACGAGTAGAGTTCAGTATAGGTCTTGAAATTCTTTTGGTAGTTCATTTAGATAGCTTGGTATTACATGATTTAGCTTTCTAGTTCCATATGCGTTTGTTACTTTGGGAAGGATATACTTTAAGCTGTTGCGATTTAATTTTCTCAATTTATTCGGTCTTTGATATTCTTCTAAATAAGATTTTAAGTTACATTCTACCAAGTTATTAAATTTAATTTTATCAAAAACGTTCATTACGTTACAGTGTTGAAAAAGGCCCCGATCACCCTCCTTATATTTATTAGGAATTTATATTGGAAAAGGACTCCAACCTTCCCAAGATTGGAGTCCTTTTCCATTGGGGTACTAGACTGAAGACTTATTACGTGAAGTTACGATTTCTTTAAAGTATGTTTTCGGTATTTTTTTTTTAATTCGCGTAAAAATGATTTCAGTTCACATAGACGAGCTGTACTGCTTCCACTACAAGTCCACTCCCGACGACCTCCCGAAGACTGCCGGCTGGAACTTCTTCGACGTACAGACTGAGTTCCAGAGGATGAACGTGCCCAACGAACAATGGGTGCTTTGCAACGCTAACAAAGATTATGAGGTACTTATAATGGAAAGACCAGAGCAGTATACATTTTGGCGAGCTCGGTGGGGCATAAGTAAATGACGCAAGTTTGACACCAACGCTCTCGTGGTTCGATTTCCACACAGGGGGAAAAATGTGTGCATGAACGTGTATCTTTGTCTACACTGGGTGTTTTTAAGAGAGGTAGGTCGCCAAATTATTGAGTATCTCCCAGCTAAATAACGAGCTCGGTGGCGAAGTCGTGAATAAAACGGCTTAAACACCAACGCTCGTGGGTTCGACTCCCACACAGGACAAACATTTGTGTGCATGAATATGTCTGTTTGCCTTGGTCTTTTTAAGAGAAGTAGGTCGCATCAAAGCAGCCCCGTCCGGGAAATTACCTCCACCTCACAGAAAACCGCAGCCAAATAACAACTCCCTAGAGGGTTGTTGTGTTCATGCGTGCGAGTGTGGTTACCAGTAAGCTTCTAGGAAGTTGCTGTGTTAGCAGCAGAGGTAGCATCATGCGAGTGATACTCAATATATTACAAGCGTTAAGCGCTACGGTAACCGCTTTACATTAGGTGGGCCCTATGCTTGTATGTTACTCGACGTTGTATAAAAAAGATATTTCTTCGGGGGTATGAATTCTTGAGGCACATTAAATAGGGTTAACAAAATTAACTCTATAAGCTTTGTAGGAGTAATATATGTAAATTGTACTCATTGGGAAAAACTACATTTTCTGTAAACAAATGTGTCACGAAAGGTCAATGTCCACCAGGCGAGTCTCCGCGCTATGACCATTGACCTTTCGCCATGCGTCAATTTACCAAATTTGTATATCTTTCGTAATGAACGCAACGTGTACTCCTGCAGTCCTCTATGTTGGATACATATCTAGCCAAGTGGTGGCCGAGGGTTTGTTATAAAAAACAAACTTTATTTACAATAACACTGACCGACAAAGTTTCGGCTTTGATTTATTACAAAGGAATATTCAATTAATCTAAACTTAATAGTTAATTTGTACTAAAGTCATTGTTTACTCATCACTATTGTGCAATACCGCACTTCCTATGTCGAGTAACTGCCCATTAGCGTTTAGTGGTGCCTACGACGCGTATTTGGCGTGGGTGACTACTCTTAACTCACGCGTATCAAATGACCGGGATGATACCCGCGAGTCTAGAATAAACCAGGACGATCAATCATAATCATGAGAGCTCGATGGCGCCGTTGCACGTATCATTCTAACAGGACACGCAGGTTAAGCAATGTCTATATACAGGTATATCAATCTCCATATTGGTCATGGTAGGTAAGTCCAACTCTGTTTCTAACATCATCATTGCGAATACGGTCTACGAGCGTTTCGCCACAAATTTTGTGCAACGCTCGCATTTCGACCGCGTTTATCCTATTTTCATGCTCTCTTTGCCATGCCCAGCTCGCACTTCTATAAGTAAGAACCAGCAATGCTTTGTGTATAGCGAGCTGTGCCTTCTGGCTCAAGTTTCTTTGACTCACTCGCCTTTCCACATCAGCGGTGTACTTTCCATCCCTGTTGAAAGCGCATCCAAGATATACAATCTCAGCCACTTGTTCCAACCCTTCATCATCAACCGTAACCTTGCATTGGTTCTGGTTTCTTCTCCTTCAAATATTAGTACTAGTGTAGTGTAGACCAATCATAAACATGTTTTTTTTTCACTGTTCCTTTTAGTGGGTTAAGTTAATTGTATATGATTGTGGCATGTACTTTCAGCTATGTGATACATATCCGAGCGAAGTGTACGTGCCAGCTAAGGCTTCGACTGCTGTGCTCCTCGGCAGCGCCAGCTTCCGGTCTCGGGGCCGGCTGCCGGCGCTGGCGTACCTGCATCACAATAAAGCAGCTATAGCGCGCTGCAGCCAGCCACTCAGCGGTTTTTCTGCTAGGTACTTCTGATTTATCACTAAAATAAACATGTGAAGTGTCGGTGTGTACTTGACAAGCCCGCTGGTGGAGTAATTACCAATGCTACATTAACATCAAGGCTCGTGGGTTCGATTCTCATGCGGGACAAACATTTGTGTTTGCATAAACATGCCAGTTTGTGTTGGTTTGGGTGTTTTTATTGATCCAGTGGTTTCCAACTGGTAAATTTTTTTTATCTAATGAAGTACATCTGCAAGATGAAGTATGCTTTCAAGTAAAGTATGCACTAAAAAACCACCAACGACGAAGAGCCCGATGGTGGTTATCACTATGGTTCGTGGGTTCGATTCCTACACAAGATTAATATCTGTGTGCATGTCTGTTTGTCTTGGTATGAGGGATTTTAAGAAGAGTAAGGTGTATCAAGGCAGAGCGACCGGGGAGTGCCTCCACCTACCAGAAAATCGCATTTAACAACTCCGTGGACGATTGTTGTGTTCCTGCGGATGAGTGAGATTGTATGTAAGCTAACGAGTTGGTGTGTCAGCGGGGGTGGCAATGGATATTACAAGAGAGCGAGCAAAATTTGTTATTCGGCTACGGTTTTCTGCGAGGTAGATGTTCCCTGCCTCTATTATACTCAATTTTCAGGAACACCGTTCCTATATGAAATCTATATGTTTGTCTGTGTGTTTGAATGTCGCTTTTTTCGAATATTCGAATTTTAACTTCAGACTCTGATTCAACATAAAAAAGTAGAATGGGAATGTTCAGGAACACCGATCCTATCTCTTAAGGAACATGGTCAAAATGGCCGAAAAATAAAAAAAAATAATTAATTGTTATATAATTGACGAGCCAGGTGTTCCTCTGGCAATGCAAGCTTGTGCATTCTCAACTGGTTTATCATTGATATGTGTTTTTTTTTCAGATGTATGGAAGATGAGCAAATGCTCGACTTGATCAGGCGGACGAACCCGAACTGCGGGTACATGTATGTAGTCGACACGAGGCCAAGGGTGAGTGGCGACTATCTTCCTATAACAGATTGATTTGCCCCGCACGTGCCGCGTCTTGCTTTAGTAACCAAGCTCTGGCGGACTGAGAGGTAGGGTACAGTGATATTGTTTCAATAAAAATGCCTCCACAGTATAGAAGACCGCCGACCGACCGAAGGCCAAATGACAATTCCTGGGTTGTTGTGGTCATGCGAGTGTGAGAAGTGCTTGTTTTGCGCTTAACAGTGGCTGTGGCAGCGCGCGATCGGTCCTTTCTATTGCAAACGTTCGTGAGCTGCGTGACTTTACATCAAGTAGGTCGTGTGCATGTTTGCCACCAATGTTGTACAATAAAAAAAATATTTGTATTCTTGCAAGTGAGAAAGGTCACCAGGGAGTGTATGAGCAAAATTGAGGTTACTAGTAAGCTCCTAATGTGTTGCTGTGTTAGCAGCAGAGGTGGCAACGCGTGCGTAATACGTGACCAGTCAGAACCCGTTATATACGTTTTCCCATACATTTCGCGGTCATATATGACCACCCGGGTTTCGAAGGGTTAATGTATAACAAGTGTTCATAGGCTACGGTAACCGCCTTACACACGGTTGGTCGTATGTTTGTAAGCCTCCCGACGTTGTATAAAAAAGGAAGAGGTTCTTCAAAAAAGACGTGAAGAGGTTTGTACAGGGCCGGCAATGCACGAATAACACCCCTGGTGTTGCAACTGTCTGGTAACTGCAGGCAGGCCGTAATTTTGCTTGTCACTTTAGTTGAATAAAAAAACTTACCCAACAGATGCGCTGCGTATTGTATTGCCACGCAACTAACACTCAATTTAACTAAATTGCTGTATAACAGTTGTACAATTGTTGTACTGTTATCTTTAAACCGTAGAGGAGCTATAGTAGAAATATTGAGGCGAGAAAGCCTACTTAAGAGAGCTTATAAAGCTAAGTGGCGCCCTCATTTTGTTTTTTAGCTGCGCTGAATGTAAGACCCATATTTATGTTTTTTTATACATATCTGGTATTTATTATCTATATACACGTAACCAACATTTTAATTATAGCTTAATGTGGTCGCTTATAGCAATAATCAAAATTATGACTAATAATACTCGTAGTACATCCTACTAATATTATAAATGCTAAAGTTTGTATGTATGGATGGATGTTTGTTGCTCTTTCACGCTTAAACGGCTAAACAGATTTGAATGAAATTTGGCACGTAGATAGATTATGATCTGGATTAACACATAGGCTACGTTATTTGGCACCACGCGGGCGGAGCCGCGGGCAGCAGCTAGTAAATAATAAATATAGAATATTTCTGAAAAAAAACATAAATGTGGTTATGCAGTGCCGGTATTAATCGTTTTTTGGAATTGGTCTTAAATTAGCGTTGTTAATAAAAACAAAATGAGGGCGCCACTTAGCTTTATACGCCCTCTTAAGCAGCTTCTGTGTTAGTTGTACAATATATGGAACCAATTTAAAGCTCTCAACTTATATAATTTGGTGTAACACCCCGTTCAGATCAACGCTATGGTGAACCGAGCTGCTGGCAAGGGCTACGAGAACGAGGCCTTCTACGAGAACATCAAGTTCCAGTTCATGGGCATCGGGAACATCCATGTGATGAGGAAGAGCTTGCAGAAGCTCGTTGAAAGTACGTACATCCTACTAATATTATAAATGTGAATGTCCGTTTGTTTGTTACGCTTTCACGGGAAAACTACTGAACCGATCATCATGAAACTTTGTACACATATTCTTGGAGGTATCAGAAGTAAAATAGGATACTTTTAATTAAAAATAATAAAAAAAATATATCAATGTGTGCGAAGTCGCGGGTAAAAGCTAGTTACCTATACAGCTATCAAGGGTATTAATGGGGGGACGTATACTATCCGCCAAGCATCTATATTTATATAGCTGTGTTCCGGTTAGAAGTTGAGATATGGCGGAGAAATTACTGGGTACTGTGACGAAACAGCCTTAGGTCACAAGATTGGCAGCGCGCGAGTAACATCCCCGTGGTGTTGCGAGCATCAATAGGCTGCGGTGACCGCTTACCATCTAATTCGGGCCGCATGCTTTAAAAAAAACTTTTTTGACCATTTACCTTTGTCTGTAGTATGCACCAGTAATGATCACCGAACATTGTGTTCGTGGTATATATGTATACTTTATATGTAACGTCAGGAGACATACAAGCATACCGTCCATCTGATGTAAAGCGGTTACCGTAGCCTGTAAACACTTGCAAATGTATTATCACTCGCGCGATGCCACCTCAGTCTGCTGCTAACACAACAACTCCTTAGGAGTTTACTTGTGATCTCACTCACACGTAGGAACACTACAACCCTCTAGGGAGTTTTTATTTGGCTGCGGTTGTATGTTAGGTGGAGGTACTTCCTCAGATGGTCTGCTTTGATGCGTCGTACCTCTCTTGTTTTATTGTATTTATCCTTACATGTTTGCCCATTGGCCTTCGTCTGTATTACGTGCCAGCAACGATCATGGAACGCTGTGTTTTATTTAAGTATATTTGGAAAATGCAAGATGAAAGAATGACGAAGCAGATATACTATGCAAAAGTGGAAGGATGTAGTATAGGAGCCGGGGGGGGGGGGGGACCATGACTAAATTGGTCGTGTTCTATAAGAAGGTGATGTCAGGAGCCCTGACATAAACCGGCGAGCGTGCATGAGAAGAGCAATGAATGTTAAAGAAGCGAGTGAGATATGTAAGGATCGGGTCACGTGGCGCTCGGCTCTCTCTGCCTACCCCGCAAGGGATTTGGCGTGAAGTTATAGATAGATAGATGGATATTTGGAAAACCAACAGCATAAAACTATATTATAAATTCAATTTAACGATACATTGACGAGCTCGGTGGCGCAGTGGTGAAAGGCGTTGTTACGCTACTTTGACACCAACGCTCGTGGGTTCGATTCCCACACAACACAAACATTTGTGTGCATGAACATGTCTGTTTGTCTTGGTCTGGGTATTTTCTATGTATAATAAGTCTGTATTTACAAAAAAAAAAAAAAAAATGTATTTACGTATGTTTATCAGTTGTCTAGTACCCATAACACAAGCTTCGCTTACTTTGGGGCTAGATGGCGCTGTGTAATTTTTCTGACAATATTTATTTATTATTTATTTATTTATTGAGCCTGTTGCAGGTTTCCACAAATAGCAACATATTAGACAAACAAACTTATGAGCATTAAAGTAATTAATTGTTATGCAAGAAGCGTACGAATATATATACATTATCATGACCATCAAAGTTCAGTACTATTGGTATAATGTTGAATACGTTCGTGGCATAATTTCTACATAAACGATGTTTCTAATAATTTTGATAACAAGCAAGACCATTGAACTGCGAGTACGTTCGTGATAATTATATATGTACCCAACGACCAGTCAAACTGAGCTAGGACCCGGCTTTTTAGGGAATTGAACTGTATTTATGTGTTTTAAGAGAGGTAGGGCGCATCAAAGCAGCCCGTCCGGGGAAGTACCTCCATCTCACAGAAAATCGCAGCCAAACAGCAACTTCCTAGAGGGTTGTTGTGTTCCTGCGTGTGAGTATGGTCACTAGTAAGCTCCTAAGGAGTAGCTGTGTAAGCAGCAGAGGTAACATCGCGGAAAATACTTAATGTGTTGGAAGCGTTCATAGACTACGGTACTCATGTTACATTAGGTGGACAGTATGCTTGTATGCCGCCCGAAGTTGTATAAAAAAAGTGTCTATATCTTCACGCCAGGCCCCTTGCGGGGTAGGCAGAGAGAACCGAGCGCCATAAGATGCGGTTCTTACACACCTCACTCGCTTCTTTAACATTCATAGCTCTATTCATGCACGTTCGCCAGTTTCTATGGCTCCTGTAGACCAATTCTACTAACAACCTGCAGCTGCACGTTTCCGCCTGTCATTTTGAATCGCGCAGGAATAGTGCAGTGCCAATACGTGTATTCTATTAAAGTTTCCTGCACTGCAATGGCCCTTCAACTACGCTGCAACTGTGCGTATCCTGCGAATGAACTACTTAACACCTGTCATGTTAACATATTTCATACTAATAAATTGAAGTTTTACTTAACTCGTACAGGTTCAAGCCCCATTGCCTTTGGTTGCCGGCGTGGAGGTATTTCTAACTGAAAAGAAATTTTACTTAATCATATACTCCCACAAACATCTCCCAAAACAAACAAATCTTTTGTAATTTATTATTATTATTTATTTATTTCCGGTTTACATTAATGAGTTTAATAGAACAACTATTTCGCCAAACTGCACAGCAGTTTGTTGGCGAATATAATGCACTCACTTAAGAATTATATCTAAGTATATAATACACTTACAGTTTTAATTAAGTAACTGATAGATTTAGCAGTCAGAACCCGTTATATACGTTTTCCCATACATTTCGCGGTCGTATACGACCACCCGGGTTTCGAAGGGTTAATGCATGCAACAACCGCTTCCAAAAATTTATATGAATTGTGTACTTTACATACCTACCATAATTTAAATTTCGAGGTTATCCACTAAATATTTCTTTAATTTTCTTTTAAAAGCTGGTTTACTTACACAGTCCTCCTCTGGGATATTATTAAAAATTCTAGGTATAATATATTTGCGACCGCAGCAGCCATGGCAGCGGCGGCATGCATCTACTAACGGTAGTGGGTGGGTGCCGGACGGCAGTTGTTCGCACGAACTAATCGGGACCGGGAAGCACACAAAGTAGTTTAGATCAAATTTTCTGTAAATTTGACTTTCGCAAAGTAACGTCTGAATCTATTAACTAAGAATACCGAATCATTTACCGCAGCGTCGCTGCTGTCAGATCGCTTAACAAAATAACGAAACGTCAAATGTACGCATTTTGACACACGCCGCACAGCAGTGCAGTTGTGGTTTCTTACTAGAATTGGCCTACTGACATCACCTTCTGATAAAACACGTCCAATTTGGTCATGGTAGGTTAATCTTGATCATCCTCGGCTTATTAGGCCAATTCTGCTAAATAACTGCAACTGCACGTTTACGCCTGTCACTTGAGTCTTGCAGGAATAGTGCAGTGCCGATAGGTGTATTCTACTAAAATTTCCTGCACTGCAACTGCGCTGGAACTGCGCGTATACTGCACTGCAACTACGTATCCTGCGTATCCTGCAAGAAAACTACTTAAAACCTGAAATGTTGCCATATTTCGATCTAATAAAACTGAATTTTTATTTAATGTTGACTCCTATAGTTTCACTATTGACCTTGGTTGCCGGAGTGGAGGTATTTCTAACCGAAAAGAAGCTTTACTTAATTATATTTATCCACAAACATCTCCCAAAACAAAACAAAAATTTTGTAATATAAATCACCGCTTCAGAATATTAATTTCACTTCGCAAAAGTTGCTCAAGAGTAACGTTAACAAAACTGCAAGTAAACTCCTTCAAAACATCTGTCACCAGTATGCAAATGTCAAAACAATTTATCAGAATACGATTATATTGCAGGAAACGTGCAGTTGCAGTGCAGGTTTTTTAACAGAATAGCGATTCATTTACTGCAACATTGCTGCAACGTCGCTGCTGTCAGATCGTTTAACAGAATACCGAAACGTCAAAATGTACGCATTTTGACACACACCGCGCTGCAGTGCAGTTGCAGTTTTTAGTAGAATCGGCCCACTGTACTCATCCTTATATAATCTTGTTTCCAGCATGTGAACAGAACACTCCGACGATGTCATCGTTCCTGAGTGGATTAGAATCTTCCGGCTGGTTGAAACATATCAAGTGAGTCCCATCAACCATTTTTTTAATAATATAGAATCTTGTAATACATAATTCCGCACACTTTGCCGAATATTTCTCGATATTGTGCTTCATATTTTGACGAGCTCGGTAGCGCAGCGGTTATTAACGCGTATTTGACATCAACGTTTGTGGGTTCGATTCCCACATAGGACAAAATTTGTGTGCATGAACATGTCAGTTGTCTTGGACTGTGTGTTTTCAAGAGAGGTAGGGCGCATCAAAGCAGCCCGTCTGGGGAAGTATCTCCATGTCCCAGCAAACAACTCCCTAGTCGTTCAGTGACTGAGGTCGCCAGTAAGCTCCAAGGAGTTGTGCTGTGTTAACAGCAGAGGTGGCATCGCGTGAGTGATACTTAATGTACGGGTCCCTTGGACACGCCCCGTACACGAGAATATAAAAATAATATACGTAGGTAGGTACTGGCGGGTTAGTTCTTCACACCCCATGTCTGTTTGTTTTGGTTGGGTATTTTTAGGAGAGGGAGGGCGCATCAAAGTAGTCTGTCTGGGGAAGTACCTCCACTGTGCGTAATTTTAAATTTTGTACAGTCATCAAGTTTTATCACCCGGAGTAACAAAATGTTGCGAAGCTTGCCTTGCTATTATTCAGGGTCTATTAACACCAACATTGACGTACGGTAGTCAATCATTGGCATGGCCTAAGAAGCATGTAAGTAGGATCAACACTGTTGAAATGAGATCACTGAGGAGCATGTGAGGAGTTAGACTGATTGTTTAGAATAGCACGAAGGAAGAAATAGCACGATACGAGAACAATGTGGAATGAAGGATGATGTAGTGACAAAATTAAAAAGTGTATGCTGATAAGTTCGGACATTTAGAATGAATAGATGACAAAAGAGTTACCAAAGAAGTATATCGAGCAAGAGTTATTAGAGATATCGGTGGGGTCCGATCTAAACACACATATAGATCAAATAACTGATGTGCTGAACAAGTGCCAAATCAAAAGCACCTTAAACCGAAGAGCATGCGAGAAGAAGTTAATGAGGTTGGAAGAAGATAGGTATGTTTGGATCGGTGCACATGGCGTTCCATAGTCTCTGCCTACCCCAATGGGAGACAGTCGTGATTGATATATGTATGTATGTCATCAAGCTCCACTCTCTATTTGATCGTAAATTTATCACAATTGATAAATATACAATGGGAACACACGCATCATTTAATAAAAAATAGAAAGTCTGGGATGTAAAATGGAGCCGTAATATGTTTCAGATCTATCCTGGACACGTCGTGGTGGATCGCGTGCGCGATAGAGAGCGGCGTCAGCGTGTGCGTGCACTGCAGCGACGGCTGGGACCGCACCGCGCAGGTGTGCTCCCTGGCGGCGCTCTGCCTCGAGCCGCACTATCGCACCATCAACGGTTACCAGGTCTTGTGTTCATGGAAAAGATGTTACTATGTATTTGCAATACATACATTTATGATTTCGACCGCACACAAAATGTGTGCTCACTTTCAGCGCTCTGCCTCGAGCCACACTATCGCACCATCGATGACGTGCTCGGTGGCTCAGTCGTGAATGACGCGACTTTGACACCAACGCTCGTGGGTTCGATTCCCACACAAGACAAACGTTTGTGTGCATTAACATGTCTGTTTGTCTTAGTCTGGATGTTTTAAGAGAGGTAGGGCGCATTAAAGCAACCTGTCTGGGGAAGTACCTCCACCTCACAGAAAACCGCAGCCAAATAACTACTCCTTAGAGGGCTGTTGTGTTCCTGCGTGTGAGTGAAATCACCAGTAAGGTCCCAAGGAGTTGCTGTCTAAGCAGCCGAGGAGGCATCGCGCGAGTGATACTTAATATATCGCTTTACATCAGTAGGGCCGTATGCCTCCCGGCGTAGTATAAAAAAACCACCAATGATGTTAATTTTCAGGCGTTAATTGAAAAGGATTGGCTATCGTTCGGTCACAAGTTCACGGCCCGCTGCGGGCACATCGCGTGCGACGGCCGCGAGAGGTCGCCCGTCTTCACGCAGCTCCTCGACTGCACCTGGCAACTGCTACGACAAGCACCAGAGGTAACTCACTTAGAGTACTGTAGGGTAAGCACGAACATATTATAAACTCGTATCGTAACGAGTCCTCGATAGTATTACGCAGCGTCACGCTAGTACGTAGCACGAAGCACCTTCGTCGTCCTATCGTCTCCTCGATAGCATTTCGATACTACGTAAACCGGGAACGAACAAATTGAGTGAACGATTCGTTCTGAAATTAGATGAAGTTGTTCTTGTAATCTTTATCTTAAGTATTCTATGAAATATTCGAGTGAATTATGTACAAAAACTTTGAAATATGAATATTCTTTTTGTATTAACATTTTAAAATTTATTAATATTTGAAAAAATATAAATTGTTTTAATTTGAAAAACAAACAGCTGGATTACTTTTATTTCTGAACGGCTTCTTAACATTCTGTTTCGGAGACTCTACAAAGGAGAACTGTCGCAAGCTTTGTTTATTTATATGACGTATAAATAATCAAAGGTCGCAAGGTATATATTTAATAGTCTCGAGAATTTCAAGTGCTCGTCCTAAGTATAATATATATAAAAAGTCATCAATCGATTTCGTTCATATCGCACATACCTTATCAGGATTTTTTTGTTTGTTTTTGTGACGGAGTGTGAACTTAGTTTTTGTTTTAATTTATTTCGTTTTATTGGGTCAAGGTTGGAGCTCCTTTAAAAACAACACGAAATGCAGTAGGCAAATATCTATAGGTCTGCTAGTGGCACTGGTGGAGGGCTGGTTGTTATGTTTGAAGGCTATTTTAAAATTCTGTTTCTATCAGATCTAGTTCTGTTGATTTTCTTTGTTAGCCCTGCGACTTACTTCTGTGTAATATAATCAATAAATAAAAATAACGGTAGGTACTTTAGTACAAAAACATATTTTTTTCAATTATGTATTAGTAGAATGAAATATAAACTATATATTTAATATATAAATTTATTATTTTTATTTCGATAGCCAGCCTTCGAGATTCTCGATACCGTCCGTCAAAACAAAGTTCGTGCTCCCAAATTTAATACAAATATGACATATTATGTACACGTTACGATACGACCTCGATACGAAAGGTACTTGTGCTTTAAAATGTAGTTACTTTCACGTCCGATAGAGGCGCTGTTCAATTTTCATACAAATTGTATACGATGACGATACGAATGTTTTTTCGCAAAGGATTCGTGCTTGCCCTACTGTTGTTATTGGGGATCGGATCGAAGCAAAATAGGTTCGATCACCGTATTAGACAGACGTACCGTCGCGTCGGCGTTTGGTATTATAATGTTAAATAGCTGGCTAATTACCACAATCCGCATTTTTTATGTTCCTTGTGTAACATCATTGACAGCTTGGTGGCGCAGCGGTGAAACGCTGTTACGTTACTTCGACACCAACGATCGTGGGTTCGATCCCCACACGTGACAAACATTTGTGTGCTTGAATACGTCTATTAGACTTGGTCTAGGTGTTTTAAGAGAGGTAGGGCGCATCGAATCAGCCCATCTGGGGAAGTACCCTCACAGAAAACAGCAGCCAAATAACAACTCACTGAGGGTTGTTGTGTTCCTGCGTGTGAGTGAGGTCACCAGAAAGCTCCTAAGCAGCTGCTGTGTTAGTAGCAGAGGTGGCGTCGCGCGAGTGATACTTAACGTATTGCAGGCGTTGTAGGCTACGGTAATCGCTTTACATCAGGTGGACCGTATGCTTGTATGCCTCCCGATGTCGTATAAAAAAACAAAACATCAGCAGATACACCTATATTGATAAACTTGAAAGGATGGCTCGCTAAGCGTATTTTACCGCCTTTACCATGGCGAGTGCTCAGAAGAACTGTTTTCCCTTATCCCACCCTCTCCCTTCCGTCATAGAACCACACGTGCAGGCTTGCGATGTCATCGTTCCACTGTTGAGAACATTTCTTCGCGTACCAAAAAAGTGGAACACCTTGCCTGCACATGTGTTCCCTCCTTCCTACAATATGGGATCCTTCAAACGAAGCGTGAAGAAGCACCTTGCGGCTCAGCCTGGCAGCGTCAACTGACAGGACACTGTGTAGTCTTTTGTCAGTTGCAGTTACGATTTTGGCTCACCTTTCGCTTACCATCAGGCAAAGCAGAGCCGCTGTGCTGAACTTATATAACAAAAAAATAAAAATAAAGCTTTATTCAAATAGTTGGAATGTATAAATTTTCGAAAACTGGCTGACTTTACAAACTGAGCTTTGTTCTGTACAAACACTAACGATGCTAGTGAATCACTGTCACTACAAAATACGATAATATATGAGACTGCTTCAGTCCCCTTGACATAACATCAAATAATCAATCATAATTTCAGTAATCAGTAATGTGATACCGCGTGTTTTCTTCCAGGCATTCCAGTTCAATGAGAGATTTTTGCTGACGCTGCACGACCACGCGCACGCCTGCCAGTACGGCACGTTCGTCGGGAACTGCCAGAAAGACAGGAGGGACCTCAGGTATAATACACTCAAGTTATAAACTCGTTCTGGCATACTGAAGAATTTTTAGACGTAAAAAATTTTAAGTCTCTTTTTTTCTAGCGTTCAACATCTTCTATTTTTTTATACCACTAAGGCGGCAAATAAACATACGACCTGCCTGATGGTAAACAGTCACCGTGGCATATGGACATTTGCAATACCAGGGGTGTCAGTTGTGCGTAGCCGACCCTAATCGATATAGTGCTTGGATTTCGCGAGAAGTTGTATAGATTCAAATTGTGTTTTATGGTTGGCGAGAATAGGCGCAGTCTAGATCGGGCAAAAACGGTGCTTTCGTTCTTTTTTTTATACTACGTCGGGAGGCATACAAGCATACGGCCCACCTGATGTAAAGCGGGTACCGTAGCCAATTAATGCTTGCGATATATTCAGTAGCACTCGCGCGATGAATCCTCTGCTGCTTACACAGCAACTCCTTGGGAGCTTACTGATGATCTCACACACACGTAGGAACACAACAACCCTCTAGGGAGATGTTACTTGTCTGAGGTTTTCTCTGAGGTGGAGGTATTTCCCCAGACAGGCTGCATTGATGCGCCCTACCTCTCTTAAAAAGCTAGTCTAAAGTCGATTGGAAATTTTGTACCGAAAAACAAACAGGCAGTCATGAAAGCAAGCTGACAAACACTTGGTAAACTACAACAATATTTTTTTCCAGGTTATCTGAGCGCACGTTTTCGTTATGGGGTTACATGGCTAATCATCTGAATGAGTACAAGAACCCGCTGTACAATCCTAAAGCACACCCCGACATTTTGAAGCCGGACTTGAGCTCCCAGAGCATAAGGTAAGTAAAGATAAATATAGCACTAGGTTGAATGAAGTGATGAAAATGAATGAAGTCACAGGAGACTGTGATTTCATTGGTGCCGATATGAGATCAGGCCAATCTTATCAAGACGCCTGAAGGCCACTTATTTTGCTCGCCAAATTATTCAGGATCTCGGTGGCGCAGTCGTGAGTAACACGGCTTAGACACCACCGCTCGTGGGTTCGATTTCCACACAGGACAAACATTTGTGTGCATGAACATGTCTGTTTGTCTTGGTCTGGGAGTTTTAAAAAGAGGTAGGGCGCATCAAAGCAGCCCGTCTGGGGAAGTACCTCCACCTCACAGAAAACCGCAGACAAACAACAACTCCCTAGAGGGTTTTTATGTTCCTGCGTGTGAGCGTGGTCACCAGTAAGCTCCTAAGAAGTTGCTGTATTAGCAGCAGAGGAATCATCGCGCGAGACTACGGTAACTGATTTACATCAGATGGGCTGTATGCTTGTATGCCTTCCGACGTTGTATAAAAAAATCGGCCAAGTGCGAGTCGGACTCGCACACGAAGGGATCCGTACCATTATCGATAAGAACGGCAAAAAAATCACGTTTGTTGTATGGGAGCCACCCTTATATATTTTATTTTAATTTAATTATTTATTCTTAAAATGAATATATAAATAAATATTCTGTGAATATTTCAAGCGTCTACCTGTTGCTGTTATCAATATCGAGCAAAAATGAGCAAAAAAATCACGTTTCTTGTATGGGAGCCCCCTTAAATATTTATTTTATTCTATTTTTTAGTATTTGTTGTTATAGCGGCAACAGAAATACATCATCTGTGAAAATTTCAACTGTCTAACTATCACGGTTCATGAGATACAGCCTGGTGACAGACGGACGGATGGACGGACGGATGGATGGACGGACGGACGGACGGACGGACAGTGGAGCCTCAGTAATAGGGTTCCGTTTTACCCTTAGGGTACGGAACCCTAAAAAGAAGGAACTCTTCTCGCTGTACCTTCCAGTGTAAACCAATGTTTACTTATTGGTCAGGTTCTGGCGCGGCATGTACTGCCGGCACGAGAGCGGCGTGCACCCTCGCGAGCCGCTGGGCGACCTGCTGCCCGCCGCCGTCGAGCACTGCTCGGCACTCACGCACCATATCAACTACCTCTCCAAGGTAACTACTGCACGTGGACCATGTTTTAACGCGGCATGTACTGCGGCACGACAGCGGCAAGCACCCTGCTCTGCTGTTACACACCTTAACTTCGGGGACAAGCTGAACAGACACGTCTTCTCCTGCGGGCACGAGGCCCTGAACGTTTATGTAACACGTAAAAACATCAGTATGTTCGTCTATTTCAAGCAAGCTGAAATGGTAGTGGACCGGCCACATAGTTTATAGAACCAACAACCGCTGGGGAGGAAACGTTCTTGAATGGCGTCCTCGTACACTGGTAGATGCTGTGTGGTACAACCCCTCACTAGATGGAGCGACGACCTCAGGAGGTTTGCAGGGCGTCGGTGAAAGCAGGTGGCACAGGATTGAGACGAATGGCGTTCTAGAGGGGAGGCCTATGTTCAGCAGTGGATGAATACGGGCTGAGATGATGATGAAGATGTTTACTTATCTATGTGCACGCCAGGTCATTTGCGCCACAAAACGCAGTCGCTACATACTTCGCTCACTCCTGACATCTCTTTCTCATAAAATATGCATGTTTCATATACTTTTTCCCAACGTTACTTTTTCTAATCCATTCGGATAGGCGGAGTCCGATAAGCCTAAAGATTGGGCGAAGATACTGATTTTGACATGGAGAGACTGCCGTCCGACCTCCACAACCCAGAGGGAAAATAAGACCTTCCTTAGGTTATGTTACACGTTGTTAAGCCAATCGTTAACTTACTATAAAGCTTTATCTAATGGTATTTTAAAGCAATCGAAAAGTTGACCTTTATACACATGCTTGCGTAGTATCTTATAGAATGGTTTGTTTCACATTATTGTATTTTTAGTTTATAGTTTCCACCAATAGATGGCGTCATGTATTTTATATTTTGTACTCAAGCACGCAGTAGAATGTTGTTTTTTTATATATTATAGAAAACCTCTGTTGTTTTAATGTGTGGATCAGATCTTCGGATCGTTCCGAATAAATCGCTCTACGGAACAGTTGTGCTTTTTAGGGTTCCGTACCCAAAGGGTAAAACGGAACCCTATTACTGAGACTTCGCTGTCCGTCCGTCCGTCCGTCCGTCTGTAACCAGGCTGTATCTCACGAACCGTAATAGTTAGACAATTGAAATTTTCACAGATGATGTATGCTGTTGCCGCTATAACAACAAATACTAAAAAATAGAATAACATAAATATTTAAGGGGGCTCCTATGGGAGCGATAAAAAATCACGTTTATTGTATGCAACAAACGTGATTTTTTTGCTCGTTTTTGCTCGATATTGATAACGGCAACAGGTAGACGCTTGAAATATTCACAGAATATTTAGTTATATATATACACTTTAAGAATAAATAATTAAATTAAAATAAAACAAATATTTAAGGGGGGCTCCCATACAACAAACGTGATTTTTTTGCCGTTTTTATAGATAGTGGTACGGAACCCTTCGTGCGCGAGTCCGACTCGCACTTGGCCGATTTTTTAATACCCACATCCAAGTACACTGAGTGCACCAGACCACCTAGGTTAAACACAAGTCTATAGAAATATAATTTCTTGGACGTGAGGGTTTCTTCAAGATGTTTGCTATCACTGCCGAGTACAATTACAAATATGTACATAAATCCGGAAACGAATTTAGTGGTACATGCCAGGATTCGAACCGAGGCTGAGTTGGTCAATAGGCCCGTTCCTTATCCACTGCTCTGCTGTATGTTTCATATACATAAGCATAAAATCATTTCTGTTATGTTTCGCAGAGAATATCGACGTTCAAGAGTTTGCTGTCGGGAAGGAAAGCCGAGAAGAACAATGAGACGACAGTGGTCAACTACCAGAACGGCAACGGCAACTCCGTGGAGATTGAAACGAAGACTGCAGCGCTGCAGATCGATAACAAGTGCGTAAGCAACACTTATTTCTCATAGTAACCTCGGGGGTGGAAAGGCCGAGGCAATGGAGAGACTCCTCGGTGGTTAGCAGTATGTCCATTTAAAAAGCTAGTAATGGAAGGATGTAGGAGCCGGGGAAGGCCAAGACTTATCTACCATGATCAAATTGGTCATGTTCTATCAGAAGGTGATGTCAGGAGCCCTAGAAACCGGCGAGCGTGCATGAAAAGAGCAATGAATGTTAAAGAAGCGAGTGAGATATGTAAGGATCGAGTCACGTGGCGCTCGGTTCTCTCTGCCTACCCCGCAAGGGATTTGGCGTGAAGTTATAGATAGATATGTAGAAAAAGCTAGTAACGGATTGCTAACTCTTTTGTATTTTTTTATATTCTTTGGTGGTAACCATCTCATGTGGCCCATATGTTTAAACCCACTATTACGTCTAAAGAACACAGTGGGCCGCTTACACACCATAGGCGACGGCAATAACTTACCATCAGAATACTCACATACTTGTTCTATTTTATAGCACTAAAGTGACTGACAAACATACATTCTGTCCACAACATGTATGTATATCTTAACGCCAGGTCCCTTGCGGGGTAGGCAGAGTGGACCGAGCGCCATAAGGCGCGGTCCTTACACACTTCACTCGCTTCTTTAACATTCATAGCTCTTTTCATGAACGCTCGCCGGTTCCTAAGGCTTCGTGACATCACCTTCTGATAAAACACGACCAATTTGGTCATGGTAGGTAAGTCTTGGCCTTCCCCGGCTCCTACATCCTTCCACTTTCGCATTGTATATCTGTTTCGTCATTCTTTCTACACGTCCGAACCAACAGAGCATGCCTTTTCTTATCTTAACACCGACACAGACGAGCTCGGTGGCTCAGTCGTGAATGACGCGACTTTGATACCAACGCTCGTGGGTTCGATTCCCACACAAGGCAAACATTTTGTGTGCATGAACATGTCTGTTTGTCTTGGTCTGGATGTTTTAAGAGAGGTAGGGCGCATGCGTCTGGGGAAGTATCTCCACCTCACAGAAAACCGCAGCCAAATAACAACACCCTAGAAGCAATTTGATTTAACCTACTTTGTGTGCTTCCGCCACCAATTAGTTCATGCGGCCTAGCGCCGGCCGGCAAACTGTTAGTTGATGCAACACCCTAGCTAAAGGGTTGTTGTGTTCCTGCGTGTGAGTGAGGTCACCAGTAAGCTCCTAAGGAGTTGCTGTGTAAGCAGCAGAGGAGGCATCGGGCGAGTGATAATTAATATATCGCAAGCGTTAAAAGGCTACGGTACACGCTTTACATCAGGTGGGCCGTATGCTTGTATGGCGCCCGACGTAGTATAAAAAAAAACTCTTTCAGACCAACTCTCTTTCGTACGTCATCATTACTAATGCAGTCAGCAAGCGTTATGCCACAAATTTTGCGCAATGCTCGCATCTCGACAATGTCCACAACATTCACAACATTGTATGGACAAAGTTGTTACCCGATGGCTGTTTCAAATAAGTTGTGTGTGTGTAAAGTGACTTGCGAGGGCATGCCCCCTTGTCGATGTTTAAGAACAGACTGCCAAATTTTCTTGTGAATAATATATATATTAATTAACTGACAACTTGAAGAAATAATTGTCTAAACTCATTAAATATTTGCATTCCTGCATAGGTTAAGAGTGAAAAACTTATATTATAACTTGTACTAAGTATTGTAACACTTTCAATGCGAAGATATATGATTTAATGGTAAGCAGTTGCCGTAGCTTATTACGGGCAATTGCAACACCAGATTATCGTGTATTGATGATTCCGTTTATAACTGTAAAACCGTTAGTTAATAATTAATATTTTTGGTGCTCGGTTCTCCCTACCCCGCGCGGGATCTTGCGTGGAGATATAAATAACTAGATAATTATATTTGTTCAATTCCAGGCTGCTGTACGAGTCTGGCGGCACTCTGTCGGAGATGGAGTGCGCGAATCACGACCACCCTCTCAAGGTGGTGGCCGGCTCCACCCCCAACAAGCCAAACAAGATACCGCTCATTACTGAAGTAATTCCACAATCATTTACCATTTTTTGTTACACTATGAGAGACACAAGGGAGATCGTTAGTGATTTGCCCTACTGCTAACGAAGCAACCCTTCAGGAGCTTCTACTTCCATTGCAGGAAAGTAACCACAATCTAAAGGATTGTTATTTGACTGAGGTTTTGTATAATGAAATTAATGATGAGCCTATGGATGTGTCTGCTGGTCGAGTGGTTAATCATGGCTACTTTAATATCGAGTCGAGTTCGATTCCCACATAGGACAAACATGTCTGTTTGTCTTGGTCTGAGTGTTTTTAAAACTGCACTTCAAAGCACCCCATTTGAGGAAGTACCTGCACCACACAAAAAAAAAGCAGCCAAATAACAACTCCTTGGAGGGTTGTTGTGTTCTCGCGAGTGAGTGGTGTTTCCAGTAAGCTGCCTCACGTTGTATAAAAAAATCAGCTTCGGACGTCTATCTATCTATCTATCTATAACTTCACGCCAAATCCCTTGCGGGGTAGGCAGAGAGAACCGAGCGCCACGTGACTCGATTCTTACATATCTCACTCGCTTCTTTAATATTCATTGCTCTTCTCATGCACGCACGCCGGTTTCTAGGGCTCCTGACATCACCTTCTGATAGAACATGACCAATTTGGTCATGGTAGGTAAGTCTTAACCTTCCCCGGCTCCTACATCCTTCCACTTTTGCATTGTATATCTGCTTCGTCATTCTTTCATCTTGCATTCTTTCTACATGCCCGAACCATCGGAGCATGCCTCTTCTTATTTTAACACCGACTGTCTCTTTCAGACCAACTCTATTTCTAACATCATCATTGCGAATACGGTCTACAAGCCTTACGCCACAAATTTTGCGCAGCGCTCGCATTTCAACCGCGTTTATTCTACTTTCATGCTCTTTCTGCCATACCCAACTCTCGCTTCCATAAGTTAGCGTTGGGACCAACACTGCATTGTGTATAGCGAGTTGTGCCTTCTGGCTCAGGATTTTACTGCCAAGAAGTTTTCCCAACGCTCCATTCACACTATTCCCAGCACTCACTCGTCTTTCCACATCTGCGGTGTACCTTCCATCCCTGCTAAAAGCGCATCCAAGATATACAAACTCATCCACTTGTTCCAACACTTCATCATCAATCGTAATCCTTACATTAGTTCTGGATTCTTCTCTTTCAAATACCATTATCTTTGTTTTCTTCGCATTCAGTAGTAAGCCATATATTCGTCTTTCATCGTTGTGACCAGTGTTTGCAGTTTAGATGGTGTATCTGCTAATAGCACGGCATCGTCTGCATACAGCAGACAGTTCACCACTTGGTCACCCATGCGCAATCCCACATTCGTTGACCTTATTCTCTGCAGACAACTATCGAGATACAGGATAAACAGCCTAGCAGATAGCATGCAACCCTGTTTGACACCAATTTTGACATCAAACCAGGGTGACATGCCACCGTCTATCCGCACACATGCTGAGCAATCCTTGTAAGTGGACTGCACAGCACGGAGCAGTGAACCGTCAATCCCATATCTCGGCAATATGTCCCACAGTTCCTTTCGCACAACCCTATCAAAGGCTTTCTCAAGATCCACAAAACCGCAGAAAACCTTCCGGTCTATGGCCAGATGCTTCTCTACTTTGTTTACTTACAAATGACGTCACACATTCCGAGATCAAAAAGCAATTTACACGCCATTTTAAAATAAACAATCTTTAAATATAATTTTGGCTTATTTAAAGGTTTAATTAAAAATGCATATTTGTCAAAAAAATTATGGTAATGATATGATTAGTTGGAAACACTTTTTGTTGTGTGTATAAATATTAACCGATCCCCTATTGTGAACGTTCCAGAAAGCGGCCGACAGTATCCCGACGAGCCTGTCTCAGCTGGAGAAGGAGGTGACCACGGTGGCTCTCGACTGGAAGAGCATCAAGAACGTCACCGAGTGCAGCTGCTCCACGCCGCTCGACCACTTCAGCAGGAAGGTTACTACGTCATCTTTTATATTTAAACGGCCGATTCTTGTTCATATATAAATATATTTCGTGTATCTTGAATACGACTCTAACGATTGGTATCAAATTTTGTATTTAGATGGTGTTTAGCTTTTGATGTTTAATTATATTGGTGTATTTTCTGAAAAAAAAAAACGTGATTTTACACAATAAACATAAAAAATGCCGGACTAAGCTTGTGTCGCACCGTTGCTATAAATAGTAAATATCAATCAGAAAGTTTGACTAGCTAGTATTTGGGTGCTCGCTTGAACAATTGTGTCCGTCTTTATCTGCGTATTTTTAAGAGAGGTAAGGCGTATCGAGCAGGCCATCTGAGGAAGTATCTCTACCATACAGAAAACTGCAGGCGAATAACTCTTTAGAGGGTTGTGTTCCTGCGTGTGAGTGAGGTCACTACTAAGTTCAAGTAGAAATCCAAAACAAGTTCAGAAGAGAATAAGTTCTATATAGTCGATCTAAGGTGAAATGTATATGTTAAAGATACCAAAAGTACCAAAGTGCTAACTAGGTAATACGTAAAATGGCATTGATTGGTTGCAGCATCACTGTTGGGGCTGCGGTCGCTGCGTGTGTACGCGCTGTGTGTGCCGGCGCGCAGCGTTGCCCGCGCTGGCGTCACCGCGCGCTGCGCCGCTTTGCGCTGGCTGTGCGCCCTCCACGCCGACCACGCCCGCTGGTACGAGCTTTAAGACTTCTTCTAAACGTTGCCACCGCTCCTAAATCAGAAACGATTCTAGAACTTACTGGTGCCTGCAATTAGGACTCCAACAACTCCTCTGGGAGTTATTGCGGTTATTGCGGAAGACTTAGGAGTAAGATTTTTTTAAAACGGGTATCGAAGCCTTACCGGGTCGAAGGAAAAAGTGTTTTGAGCTCCGAGGAGAGTATGTTGAAAAATAAAAATAAACTCAAAATCGTGTGGTTTCATTAAGTATGTTAGGCTAAGAACTTTTCAAATGACCCTCGTATGAATATGCTCTAATATTAATATATGTTAACATTCTGTTACAGATATCGTCGCTCCAGCCAATTGAAACTCTTCCAAAGTTAACTAATATATTAACTATTTGAGAATTGTATATAATTGAATGTGTATAAATAAGCAATAAGCGTTATTTCCAATATGTGTAAGTTTAGTTAAAAACACACATAACGAAAGATTTAGATGAATGTACTGAGAACTTTAACCTAAAACTTTCGCTGTGTAACGTCTTCTATGTTGGCTAATTGCTGTGAAAATATTATATTATTTTTGTGATAAAACTGATAAATCATTGCTTGACGAATACTTTTATTTTTGTTAGGGAACAATGTGTATTCAAACTATAAACTTGCCTTACTGTACATTCTTCCAACGTTGCTTCGAAACTTACGCACGAGGCAAACACCATTCTGGAGCAGTTTTTATATGAAATTATCGAAAATGTCAATTTACGTTAATAAGGCTAACTCTGTCGAAACAATTATATAAAATGTACAAAGTGTAATAGAATTTGTTGGTGTTGATAACCATTTCGTTATTAGTCCAAGCTGTATCCTCTCTCATATGTATGTGAACGAAAATATAAATGTACATATGTGTAAAGATAAAAATTTTCATCTCCCACTATCTTGCTTTTAAATTGTATCAGAATAAATATTAGCATGAGCGAATGGTTTTATATAAGGCAATTTGATCTAAACTGCTTTATGTTCTGTCACCAGCAGTTAGTTCACGCGAACTAGCGTCGGATGATATCCACGCACTACCGTTAGTAGATACTTGACACAACCACAGAAACCAGCGTGGCCAGGTACAGTTGTTACGAAATAAACTTCTACCGCGGTCCATAATTTGAAGTATATTGAATGTGATTACTGTGCTTTAAAAGAAAGTTTTTGCTTTAACACGTAGTTATTTAAATCGACCACAGAAAGTTTAGTAACGTGATATGTAAAAAAATGAATAATGCAAATTAACAGAATTTTTAGAGCGAGTTTAATACACGAATGATTGTATTTTCTTCTATGGCACATGTCCTTTAGTTAAATGTGAGTAGAAGAGGTTAAGCCCTTGTTGCAATGGTTTATAAACCACGATGAATGCTTATCATCAGACAAGCCGTGTGATTGTCTGCCGTCATATTATTATAAATAAAAATTTGTGTATTGCGTATGGCATATTGGGACCAAGGGATATATTTTTCACAGCTAGATAATTTATCCTTTATGTACTCGTAATTGTTTATCACTTGGTAGACTGTACGCTTACACGCTTTACCCCGAAGCGGTATTAAAAAATGAATTTCGTGTATTAAACTTGCTTCAAAGTTATTTTAGCAAAAAACACTTTTTAAAAACATACTTTTTTATAAACATATTTTCTGTGATTATGAAAAATCATGCATTTTATTTTAAAAAGCGCTTTTATTAAAATAGTGATGTAAATATTTTGACTTATAAATAGGTATATAGACCGATATCGATCTCACGATTGGTCACAAGAGTGTTACCACACCAATTAGTCGGTAATCGATCCAAGCTCTCGACAATTAAAAAGGAAACTTTCATTTGGTGTTATTACATATGGTACAAATATTGACCACATTATATTTGACTAGCTTCCTTTTTACAACAGTGAAACATATAAATAATTAATCGGTAGACGTAGTTTTTAATGTTTCTTTAAAGGTTTAATGTAGTAGGAACTATGCATCGCATCTTATTCTACCTTCTATCGACCGGACGATTCATTGCAATTACACCAATTGATACACATCAGTCCATCGTGGATCGATCGTTTAATGTAGTAGAAACCACCGATCAATGCCGACATATCTCATTTTACCATCGATCTACATGACGATCGATTGGTGTTGTCAACCAATTGATGCACAACAGTCCATTGTGGATCGATCGTTTTGAGTAGGAACAATCGATAAATGTCGACCATCACTCATTCTACAATCGATCGAAATCATCGTTCAACTAGTGTAGTAACGCTCTTAGGATTATAGTTGACTATTGATTAGTATTTCCAAATATTTAGTACCATTCGAGGCATATTTATCAAAGAGTTCAAATTATTTTTTCTCAGTGTACATAGTTGTAATATTAAGATGCTGTAAAATAAATAAGTGTGTATATCTGCGAAATGGTTTTTGTTTTAATCCTGCGTTGTTTCCATGACACTTCTGTAAGTCTACCGTAATATTTATTTTATTTATACAATGTAAGGATAATGGATCATACGGCCCGATTACTGTGTGGTTTATACACGCTTGAGATAGAAGGTGTCTTGTCACGCGTTGTCAGTCATCACTGCATACGCAGTAAGTCCTCTGGAACGTCCTGGGTCCTCTGGCTGAAAATTTTACCACAGGGAGACTTTGTACAAAAGTCGTCGGCATGGGTACCTCTGTCTCACCTATTTCTACCGCCAAGCAGCTATATTTATATAGCTGTGTTCCGGTTTGAAGGGTGAGGTATGGCAGAGAAATTACTGGGTACTGTGATGAAATATCCTTAGGTCACAAGATTGGCAGCGCGCGAGTATCATCCCCGTGGTGTTGCGAGCGTCAATAGGCTGCAATGACCGCTTGCTATCTGAAACGTGCCGCATGCTTGTTTGCCAATCTAGTTGTAGAAAAAAAAATATGATAAAGTAACATTACTAAGCACTCCGGTTATCAATGTTATTTTAACACCAACGCTCGTGGGTTCGATTCTCATATAGGACAAATATTTGTGCGCGTGAACATGCCTGTTTGTTCTAGTTTGTGTATTGTCAAGAGTGTACATCGAAGCACGACTGGGGAAGTACGTCCACCTTAAAACCGCAGCCAAATAACAACTCTCTAGAAAGTTGTTTTCTAACGAGTGAATGGGGTTACCAGAAAGCTACTCGTAATAAGGAGTTGCTGTGTTAGCAGTTAGAGTGGCACGCGCGTGCGATCTGCCTGTATTGCAAGCGTTCATTGGCCGTGGTAATCACTTTCCATCACGTGAGCCGTATGCTTGTATACCTCCGTATAAATAAAACCCTGATGTAATGTTTTTCTTTTGACGTTGTTCATAAATTATTCGGATGAGAAATAGCTTACAACCCGCTTGATATAAAGAGGTTACCGTAGTCATACACGCAAGGTGTATCTCGCTCAATCGCTTGTTGTCACTCTTTTTTTCTTCCAAGCGTTATCCAGTTTGCGAATTAGTGTTGGCGGGGTCCGCTACCTGAGCCTAACGATTTGGCTGGGATACTGATTTTTTTAGATAGAGCGACAGCCGTAAGATCACTACCCAGAAGAAAAATCTTATCTTAGGACACACGTCTTTCGAAATATAGCTTCTTAATTTCTTATACGTGCTGGTTTCCTCACGATGTTTTCCTTCACCGCCGAGCAAGTGATAATTACAAATATGTACATAAACCCCAAAACATGAATTCAGTGATACATGTCAATCAAGAACATTTCGGACATGTAGAAAGAATGCAGGATGAGAGAATGACGAAGCAGATATGCAATGCGAAAGTAGAAGGATGTAGGAGCCGAGGAAGGCCAAGACTTACCTACCATGACCAAATAGGTCGTGTTCTATCAGAAGGTGGTGTCAGGAGCCTTAGAAACCGAGAGTGAATGAGAAGAGCAATGAATGTTAAAGAAGCGAGTGAGATGTGCAAGGATCGAGTCACGTCGAGTTATCTCTACCTACCCCGGCCCCCCAGGGGATTTGGCGTGAAGTTATAGATAGCCCTGATCTGCATCAAGATTCGAAATGGGGACGAGTCGGTTAATAGGTCGGTTCTTTCTCCACTGAGCTATCACCGCTCGTCGCCGCTCCATTAATAAGAAATTGCTTGTTAAAAAAACTCATAAACGAACGAAAATAAACTAAATTGGTATGCTTGTTAACAACCATAGTTTTGTTAGAAAATATTTTCAGTTTGCTTTAAAGATGTGGCGAGTGTTAGCAATATTCTCACTGTTGTACACAACATTATGTGTTTCGCCGAAGAAAGACCTCGCCGAGGTCATGGAGAAGATGGAGAAAAGCCGAATGATGGGAGTCGACACCGTGCATAACGTAAAAATAGACAAAGATACAATTATTACAAGGAATATGAAATTGGAGCAAAGAGGCCGCGGGAAAAAAGGTACCCTAATGAAAATAAACAATCTTATCTATTCATAACTTCACGCCAAATCCCTAGCGTGGTACGCAGAGACAACCGTTCCCGAGTGCCGCATGGCTCGGTCCTTACACACTTCTCTCGCTTCTTTAACATTCATGACTCTTCTCATCCAAGCACGCTGTTTTCTAGGGCTCCTGACATCACCTGGTAATACACGAAATTCTTGGCCTTCCTCGACTCCTACATATACTTATCTGTTTTGTAATTCTTTCTTCCTGTACCTATTTTTTCTACATGTCTGGACCATACCTCTTCTTATTTTAGCACCGACACTTTCTTTCAGACCAACTCTGTTTCTAACATCATCATTGCGCCACAAATTTTGCGTAACACCTCTGCCATACCCAGTTCTTGATTCTACAAGCGAGCGTTGGGACCAGCACTGCGTATGTAGCGATCTGTGCCTTTTCCCTCAAGCTTTTACTGTTAACAAGTTTTCGCAACATTCCCTCACTATTTCCAGCACTTTCTTTCACATCAACGGTGTAAAAGGAATAATACTTATATTAAATTAGTTATTTTTTGTTAAAAGGTTAATCGTAGGTATAGGTAAGTACGTAAGGAGAGGCATGCCCTGTTGGTTCAGATATGTGGAAATAATGAAGGAGGAATGTAAAGTAACGAAACAGTTATTGCCACGACCCATGGTCTTGTATGGAGTGGAGCCGTAGGAACCGGCGAGTTGAATGCAAAGAAGCGAGTGAAGTGTACGAGGACCGTGGCATATGGTGCTCGGTTGTCTCTCTACTCTGCATCAGACTTGGCCTGAGGATATAGGAACTTAAAAAATAACTTAAAAGACTTCAACACTCAACCTGTAATCATTTGCGATCGTATCTTCAATCCCATGCCTGGAGAAAATAGTTATTAACGTTTTTATATAGGTAGTTAATCTTTCGTGTCTTATTGTCGAGCGAATGCTCATTCAGGGAATCTATAGATCCTTAAGAGGTATTTTTGTCCGTCCATAAGCCATATCTACCTGCCGCTTTTCCATGGGTATGTTGTGATGTGGTAGTTTTACATTTATTCGGAACTTCCTGATCATCGCCACATCTCATTACATTATCTCGCACTATTGTATCTACAGGTGACAATAGAAATGAAGAAGGCGCACCGGACTGGTCGTACAAAGCTATTCCGAAGGAGGTGAGCGCACACGTTCAGCAGTTCAAACAGAACATGACTGAATGTTTGAAGGAAGTCCAGGCCAAAGACAGGAGACCAGTGAAACGGTTGTCGCCGAAAACAGAGTCGCCCGTGCACGGCGAGTGTCTTATAGCGTGTGTACTCAGACGGAACGGGGTCATTGAAAAAGGAGGGAAGATAAATAAAGGCGAGTGAGGCAATAACTATAAGTTGCACACGATCGAACGTTGCTATCTGCACCACAGGATAACTATACTCTAGTCCAATTACGAAGTCCCTTAATGTCTTTACGCTAACGTATTCTGCACGTTTCACATGTACGGTACTTACACGAAGACTACTTCTTTATACCTGCGAAATCACTACCTTTACAAGGGCCCAGGCTTCAGGCGTGCTGATGGGAATCAGTTATCGTAGCCTATGAGCACTTGAAACACTAGGAGCATACTGTTAAAACCTAGAACTTCACTGCTGTAGGCTCCCGTGAAAATCTCATCTGGGAGTTCGTTCCACAACAACGGACTTCTTCGTCCTAGCGTTATCCCGTGTCCTAATCCATTATGATTGGCGGGGTGCGATACCTAAGCCTAAGGATTTGGCGAAGATACTGACCTTTGCACAGAGCGACCTCCACATAGGCTTGGGTAAAAAATATCGAAATATCGATATTTAAAAAAAAATTAATCAATATATTTATATATATAAGAACTATCGATATTCGATATTTATTTCAGAGTATCGAATTTGTATCAAATTCGATATTTTTTAAGACTTCTGTACATACGACGCATGTATGCAACAGGGGACAATACTTAATAAGTATTATCATGTCCTCCTGGAAAAAATATCAATATATCGGAATATCGATATTTTTTATTGTACGTATATCGATATTTTTAAAAATATATATCGCCATATATTTTTGTTTTGCTCATCCCTACCTCACAACCGAGAGGAAAAAATAAAACTTTCTTAGGCTAGGACTAGGGATGATCGATATTAGAAAAACATCGATGTTGACATCGGTGATAACATCGAATTAAAAGCATCGATTTACGATAAATATCGATTGGAAAACATCGATATTTCTAAAACATCGATGTTTTCGGTAACAAATAAAACTGTCTATTATATTTATGAAATGTGTTTATTATTATCGAAATTACAAAAGATAAAGAAAAAAATTTACATTCCCAGTATTTTTAGGCACATTCTGTAAAAAAAATTACTTTGATAGGTATTTCCCCTTTAGTCTGTTCCGTTGCTGGTACAGGAGTTGAAAGCTTTGGAAAAAACCTTTCTGAAGCTGTGGATGTTGCTGTGCAACACAAATACTTAAGAGGTATTTTCTTCAAATTAGGGTAGGTGGATTCTATCACTTTCCACAAAAGTAATGGGTCTTGTTTTAAATCAGCTACCGGGCTTTTTAAATCCTACTAATATTATAAATGTGAATGTCCGTTTGTTTGTTACGCTTTCACGCAATAACTACTGAACCGATCATCATGAAACTTTGTACACATATTCTTGGAGGTATCAGAAGTAAAATAGGATACTTTTTATTAAAAAAAAAAATATATATATTTTACCAATGCGAGCGAAGCCGCGGGTAAAAGCTAGTAACATTATAATTCTGTAGGCATATTCGTGTCACATCGACCAGACAAAATATTATTCTTTTCGTTAACAAGTTTATAATGATCTTTCCATATATCTACAGTTTGGTCTTCTTCCATCAGTGTTGTCTTTGTCAATTGATCATTTTCAATTTGTTTATTCGTCTCAATATCTGAAATCAATTCCTTGATACTCCTAATGGCCCTGGAACAGTATAATTCAGGCATCTTGAAAATGTACCACATACAGAAATGTGAAACATTTAGTTGAAGCTAGTACACCTAATGCACGCTAGATGGCGCCCATAAGAATAATTGACGTTTTGATATTTTATTCTTAAAACATCGATGTATCGATGATATCGAAGTCAACCCATCGATGTCAAAACATCGATGTTTTCCAATTAAACATCGATGTTTATTCACCATGAATATCGATCATCCCTAGCTAGGACATAGGTACGTCTTTCGTAATATAATTTATTGGACGTGTGGGTTTCCTCACGATGTTTTCCTTCACCGCCGACCAAGTGATAAATATGTAAGTATCAATTCGAATACAAGAATTAAGTGGTACATGGCCCCGCAGGATTCGAACCGGGGACCAAG
This sequence comes from Pyralis farinalis, assembly GCA_947507595.1. NCBI lineage: Eukaryota > Metazoa > Arthropoda > Insecta > Lepidoptera > Pyralidae > Pyralis > Pyralis farinalis. The sequence goes on along the minus strand of OX382258.1, from coordinate 6,062,079 downwards.
TGGTCAATAGGCCGGTTCCTAATCCAATGGGCTATCTCTGCTCAAAGTGTAACGGACCATGAAGACGTTAAAACGGCTATGTAAGCAGGCTTTAATGATAAAGTCAATTTATAAAGCCGTTTTGCTTTTACTGGTATCGAGTTCAATGAATGTACTCGATGTCAGTGAGCATGCAATTAGAATAAGTGCGGTCGTGTAAGAGAGACAGTCGTTGAGTCGCTCCGCTTCCCGTGGGATGATCGCCTCCGATGAAGCCTTTATTAAAGCCTTCCCGGCTGAAGGCAATCCCTAGGTGGTGTTTAGTCAGTAAGAGTATGACATTACTCGATCGGTCGGGCGAAAGAGTACATGATAGTTCACCACCTGGCTCCCAACGGGTCCCGGATGGTGCTCCACTCAGACTAATGACTAACGCACTCTCAGGGTGGGTTAGTCCTTCTTTTGTGGGTCGTCGTTTTATATTGGGTGTAATAATAAAAAAGAGACAGTCAGTCTGAAAGAGAGTCTCGGTGTTAAGATAAACTCCGTTGGTCAGGCCATCTAGAAAGATGGGGTGATGAATGACGAAGCAGATGTACAATGCGAAAATGAAAGATGTAGGAGCTGAGCAAGGCCAAGACTTACCACGTGTAACTCCACTCACTCTCAGAAACTTTTGTCGAGCTCGGTGGCGCAGTGGTGAAACGCACTGTTTTGCTACTTTGACACCAATGCTCGTGGGTTCGATTCCCACACAGGATAAACATTTGTATGCATGAACATGTCTGTTTCTCTTGATCTGGGTGTTTTAAAGAGAGGTAGGGCGCATCATAGCAGTCCATCTGGGAAAGTACCTTCACCTCAGAAAACCGCAGCTTAATAGCTACTCCTTAGAGGTTTGTTGTGTTCCTGCGTGTAAGTGAGACCTCACTCAGTCCAGTAAGACTGTAGAAGTTGCTTTGATGAGTCCCGCCTCTTTTCAAACTCCCAGACCAAGAGAAATAGATATGTTCATACATGCAATGTTTGTCATGTATGGGAATTGTAGGTTTCTATATGGTCTGGTATGTGAATCTAAAGCAGGGATTCCCAAACTATTTTCTGAAAGAGACCTCTTTTCCAAAATGAACTGATACCTCAGACCCCCATAGCTAAATTACTTTAAAAAACTTTAAAAACTATATTTGTATTTTTTTTTAAAGTAAGTGAAAGAATGATAATAGGGCTTAAAGTGTGATATAGCCGTTTTATAGTAATAGATACTTTGAATTGACATTAAACCTTCATGGTATCAGATTTTCGAGTGAAACTTTTTTCACGTGATACCTATGCGTTTTCTTTTAAAAAATGTGCAACATTTGTTTTTCGAATTTTGTTTTTTTTTATTCAGTTAAACGAGAAAGATGTATACTTCGATAATCCGAGTAAATTTTGAATACGAGTTCCGACGCGGAACTAATACAACAGAAATGGCTCGCAATATCAATGCAGCGTTTGGAGACGAGACTGCTAATGAATGCACTGTGCGTTTTAGTTTAAACGCTTTCGTAATGGAAAGTTCGACTTGAAGAACGAACCACGTGGAAGACCGCCTACACAGGCGAATAACGCTGAATTGAAGGAGACGATGGAAGCCGATCCGAGTCAAACTACGCAGGAATTAGCGGCATGGTTTAACGTTACCTTACCTACAATATTGACTCATTTGCATTAAATCAATAATATACAAAAATATTTAAATATGGGTGTTTCATGATTTAACTGATCTGCTGAAAGAAACGCGTATTGAAACTTGTGTTGCCTTGTTGAATCTGTACAGAAGTGAAGGAATATTAGATCGAATTGTGACATGTGACGAAAAGTGGGTTCTTTACGATAACCGTAAGCGAAAAATGCAATGGCCGACCCCAGGGTCAAACGCCGCAACAGTGCCCTAAAGCAAAGTTTACCAATAAAGATGTAATGGTAACTGTTTGGTGGTCTCTTCATGGCGTTATTCACTATAGCTTTCTCAAGTCTGGTCAAGCAATAACAGCAAAGGTTTACTGCGCCGAACTTCGAACAATGGTGACGAAATTGGCAGTGAAACAGCCCCGACTTGTGAATCGATCTTCACATTTATTGCTCCATGATAACGCAAGACCTCACACTGCACGAGAAACCATTGTAACTCTACAGGAGCCGCAGTTAGAAACTATACGTCATCCTTCGTATTCGCCAGACCTCGCTCCAACTGATTACCATTTTTTTCGTGAATTGGACAACTTTCGACGTGGTAATAAATTTTCTTCCTAGGAGGCAGTACAAAATGCTTTCACACAGTTTGACAGAATCTAGATCCCCAGAGTTCAATCGCAAAGGCACAAATAAATGTCCGATTAGATGGCAGCAATGTATATATAGATAATGAGGGTAAATATTTTGATTAAATAAATATGTTACATCTTACAAAAAGCGAGTTTTAATTTTTCAGTACAAACAGGCAATTTCATACTTCAACCCCTAATACTTCCTACTAAAATATTACTCATTCTTATAATAAGTTGGTACACGTAACACATTTTATACAGTATCTTAAAAGTTTCCAAAAAGAACTTGTGTTAATTAATAGTGGTCGATTTTTAGATCTCGTCGACCCTAAAATCAGCTTTCGTTTTCACCCCTGGGAAACCGATAACGACCCCAAGGGGTCGATATCGACCACTTTGGGAATCCTGATCAAAACCATTCAAGGCCGGTCGTCCCCGCCATTGGAACAGGAACGCATGTACCCGCCACCGCTACCGCCTTGGATGTTTTGGTCGACTGATTTATTAAATTGTTTATTATTGCGTTAAATATTTTCATTTTTATTCTTGTTTGATTTTATGTGTTGTATTTTTTAGGAAATCTTATGACACTAGTAAGTAAATTTTACTCGAAAGACACCAAGATAATGAAAAAATTGGAGAAGAATTTGGATCGTTGCGTTGAACGCAGCGTTCATCACCTAGACGAGTGCGCGGTAGCGTCCGCGCTGAACGACTGCACCAACGAAATAATGGCGGCCAACAAACGTGACGTCTTGGTTGTTAACTATTAAACATATTGTTACTTTTAAGTACAAGACACCTACTAATTAAAAATCTATCAACCATGCTGACATGACTCTTTTTATACCTCAAAAGTATCGAGCGGACGGCCTTCTTCCGAGCGTTATCCCGTTTCTTAATCCATTAGGATTGGTGCTACTTAGGACCAGACCAGACCAGACCAGACCTTTCTTAGGTTAGGTCACACTCACACGTCTTTTTAAATATAATTTCCTGGACGTGCACGTTTCCTCCCGATGTTTTCCTTCACCGCCGAGCGAGTGATAATTACAGATATGAACGTAAATCCGAAAACAAGCGTACAACCTGTCTGATGGTAATCAGTTCTGAAGACTAAGAATACATGCAACCTAAGGATGCTTTGATCTTGTAGAATCTCATGCTGCAGTCTCATTATAAAACTTTCTCCACCATAGTGCACCACTACCTACATGCAGCCCCTTGCGATCTCTCGGTTGAGGTCATTTATCTTTCAATCACTTGTGTCATGTAGATCCGTTGCCTATATATTTTCTCTTTTACGTTGGCCTCCGGTCTTACTAATGTATGGAATATACTGACCTCCAAAATGTCGGCATCGCCTCTCGGGGTCGATATAGACACCTTTTGAAATAATTATATATTTCAAAGGCTATAGCCAAACTTTAACTATTCTACTATTTATTATCCTATTCTCTGTAAGTCGTCTCTTCTATTATTAATTAAACAAAGAGTTCATATTCATGTCCGTGATGGTTTTACGCCTATATACACCTACATATTTTATATAACAGGTTGGAAGGACGAGGAGCATATGGCACACCTGATGTAAAGTTAATTATCGTAACCACTCACTGTTTTTTGAATGTGGTTTTCTGTGAGGTACTTCCCCAGTCGGCTGCTTTGATGCGCCCACGCTTTTATAATCTATATACTAACAGGGAAAGCTTATATAACCCTAAAATGCCGGTTAAGCTAAACCGTGTATAACTAGATAGCGTAGGTAATTTTCATGTTCGTGGCATAGTAGATAAACGGCAAAAGTGTCGCCCACGCTGGCACCGTCACGTCTTACGGAAACCAACAAGTTACTTGGAGAATAAGTGTATGTATATCTTCACGCCAGGTCTCTTGCGGGATAGGCAGAGAGAACCGAGCGCCATAAGACGCGGTCCTTACACACTTCACTCGCTTCTTTCACAATCATAGCTCTTTTCATGCACGGTCGCCGGTTTCTAAGGCTCATCATCTTCTGACAAAAAACGAGCAATTTGGTCATGGTAGTCTTGGTCTTCCTCGGCTCCTACATCCTTCCACTTTTGCATTGTATATCTGTTTCGTCATTCTTTAATTTTGTATTCTTTCTACATGTCCGAACCAACGGAGCGTGCCCTTTCTTATCTTAACACCGACACTCTCTTTCAGACCAACTCTCTTTCGTACGTCATCATTTCGAACTCGGTCAGCAAGCATTATAGCACATTTTTTTCGCAGTGCTCGCATCTCGACTACTTTCATGCTCTTTCTGCCATACTCAGTTCTCACTTTCATAAGTTATCGTTGGGATTAGCACCGCGTTGTGTACAGCGAGCTGTACCTTCTGGCTTAGATTTCGGCTGTCTAGCAGTTTACCCAACGCGAGAATAAATGTCTGGGCTTTTTTTCTATTTATATAAGCTCAGCATAGTGACACCGCTTCGCCTGATGTTAAGCGAAAGAGAAGCCCAAATAGCATTGGCAATTGACAAAAGACTACAGTGTCCTGTCAGTTGACGCTGCCATTCTGGTCCGCGAGGTGCTTTATCACGCTTCTCCGAAGAAATGTTCGAAGTGGAATGATGACACCGGCATGCACAGACATAAACTTATGGGACACCGACATGCACAGACATGAACTTATGGGACACCGACATGCACAGACATGAACTTATGGGACACCGACATGCACAGACATGAACCTCGAAGCGCATTCACCTGCAGGGATGTGGATTCTACACTTATGCAGGAAGCCAGCAATCCAATTACTCTATAGGTATGTGACCTAGTGGGTGTAATTTGATGGGTCTGAGCGGTCTCCCTTTTTGGGGACCGGCTGTACATTGGCCTCTCTCCAATACAACGGGTCGAGTACGAAAGACGAAAGAGGCGAGACAACTACGCTGCACATTTTTTCAAAACTATCCCTGGGATACCATCAGGACTAGTGCCTTTTCGGACGTCGAGTGACTGTAGTTCAAAACGCACATCGCGCTGCCTGATGTGGATATCAGGCATAACGACTCCACTGGAGGGTATCTGGTTGCGTGCTACAGTCATCGATCCGGGAGTTAGCCGCAAAGAGGCTGGCCATAAGATTGGTTTTCTGCTGCGGCTGATTTGCCAGTGAGCCATCGGGGCATCTCAGTCGAGGCAGCCAGGGCTGACAGAAGCTGCATGGCTTTGGCTAGTCGCCAATAGTTACGCCAATAGTCATACAATATAATTATCAGTTAGTCGAGAAATTTCACTTTTTCTAACCACAGGTCGCGTATTAGTTAACGCGAGAGAACGCTTGGCCACATTATAGTCATTTCAAATCGCCCGGGCCGCGACGTTCCACGGGTTTCAAAAGTAGCAAAATCATTTCCATACTCAATTTCCATACTGTCAAGTTAATGTCGCCGGCTCGCCATTTTGCTAGGAATATTCCGATACCACAAGGTATCGATACCTACTCATAAAAGTAGTACTCAAATAATTTCTCGATACTACTCATATGAGTACCCGAAAAGTATCGATACTTTTAGGTTTTTTTTATGGATTTAATATACATAATAGGAAAATCTTACTGGAAGTGGTTGTTAAAAATAAGTAGATATATTCAGTAAATCGTGTTATATTAATTGCCAAGTTATTATTCTATTAAACAAAGAAATCTTTTGCGGTATCTCCCAAAGACAGTAACTGCTCCAAGTATTTCGGGGACAATCTGTTCCTAGTTGTTCATCGTTGCTCCGATCTTGGAGAATAAGCACTCGCTTGGAACAAATGTTGCAATGAAAATTAAATATTTGTACAGGAAAGGAAATACAAATGTAATTTCATTTCATTCCGTAAATGGGTTGCTTTTAAGAGATACCACTGGATTCGATAGATAAAGAGAAACTTCATCACCCAGGTGGGTTTGTTTCATTATTTTTCTAAGAGTCTGGTAACTCCTTATGGGGCTTCCAAAAATCGTATTCGTGTGGTGCACTAGAAGCGGTATCTTCTGACTCACTTCGGCTACTTTGTTATCCTATAACCATAGTTTTAAGTTTTTGTATGGCTCTTCGGTATACAGCAGGGTCTCGGAAATGTAAGTTTTTAAACCTTGGGTCTAAAAGAATAGCAACGGCTGCATAGTCATTTAATTCAATCTTTAACTATAGTAGAGTTTGGTGTGGTATTATTAAATTCCATCGTCAAGCAATTTAGCATTGGGTTAATATTGGAAATTGTTATATATTTTTAGCCAGATGCTTCCCTTGTTACGTATTCAAAAGGCTTCAAACAGCTGTAAGTGCAGTCTGCTATCGTAGGCGTCTTCTCGGCGGCTTAATTAGGCAAAATGAAAGAGTGATTAAATACAATACTTTTATTCAACGCCAATATGCTATAAAAAATGAATGCGTGGCACTCGAACACAAAAGTACAGGTTGAAGCTGCTAAATGTTTCACGATATTACCAGTAGATGGCGCTATAGTTAACTAGTAAATAACAGCAAGCTGTGTAGGCAGAGCTGATATTTTTTAAATTTAAATAATATTAAAATATTTTATTTTTAATTTTTTTAAAATATATAGAACCCTGTACGACATCTAGCGACGAGTGCTGTTACTTTTTCTGTTGATGGGAGTGCAGTGCAGACTCTGCACTGCAGAGTGGCCGGCCCTACGTTTTCCCATATGTTTTTTTTTCTAATTGGAACGATTTTGGACCGTTCTTCCTCACCAACGAACATTTAAATTTCAAATTAAAGGATACAAAACTACAATATGTTAGCTATTAGTGTGTCGATTTTGGAGTTTCTCACTATTACCGTCTAAACGCTAGCTGGATGTCATCAGTTTATCCCAAACGACAATTTTGAGGGTAATGTGGCTCCGCTGGCTATCGCAGCTCTGCCAAAAATGTTAGTAGCTAGATATGAATGTTCTGCTTCTATTATGTCTTCATTTGCCGAATTATGAAACACTAAGTCGTGGAAGTCAAGCATTAATTGGTTGTCATCAGGGCACAATTAGCACCCCTGATAGGAGTGATCAGTCTTGTCAAAATAGTTGTTTTGAGTGCTGCGGTAAAGTAGGAGAATGTTGCCTAATCAATCCGAAAAGATTCTCCAATTCGTCTTGATTGAGCGGTCGCAAATTAAGGAACTGATTGGACGTAGGTCCAAATATCTTGAAAAGAAGATATAGTTGTATAGTACCCATTTACGCATCTAACATTCCTTAGTCTTAATTGTATGTATGTATATCTTCACGCCAAGTCCCTTGCGGGGTAGGCAGAGACAACCGAGCGCCATAAGACGCGGTCCTTGCATACTTCACTCGCTTCTGTGACATTCATAGCTCTTTTCATGCACGCTCGCCGGTTCCTGGGGCTTCTGACATCACCTTCTGATAAAACACGACCAATTTGGTTAGTCTCGGCCTTCCTCGGCTCCTACATCCTTCCACTTTTGCATTGTATATCTGTTTCGTCATTCTTTCGTCCCGCATTCTTTCTACATGTCCGAACCAACGGAGCATGCCCTTTCTTATCTTAACACCAACACTCTCTTTTAGACCAACTCTTTCTCTCACGTCTTCATTACGAACGCGGTCAGCAAGCGTTATGCCACAAATTTTGCGCAATGCTCGCATCTCGACCGCATTTATTCTACTTTCATGCTCTCTCTTCCATACCCAGCTCCCACTTCCATAAGTTAGCGTTGGAATTAGCACCGCGTTGTGTACAGCGAGCTGTGCCTTCTCGCTTAGATTTCGGCTGCCCAGAAGTTTACCCAACGCTCCATTCACCCTATTCCCGGCACTCACTCGTCTCTCCACATCAGCGGTGTACCTTCCATTGCTGCTAAAAGCACTTCCAAGATATACAATCTCATTAACTTGCTCCAACACTACATCATCAACCATAATCCTAGTGTTCGTTCTGGTTGTCTCTCTTTCAAATACCATTATCTTGGTTTTCTTCGCATTCAGTGCAATTTTTTATTTCGTTATATGGAAGTCCCGTCACTTTTTACGAAGTTATTGTATTCTCTTTGACAAAAGGCTTAATTGAGCAGATGGTGGAACTGGAATTCTTCCCGCGCTTTTGACGAGTGACATTGTTGTTTTACTTGAAATTTTTACAATTCAGTATAAAATTAGTTTTGTGTGATAATTTCGATAGTATTTTGTAACATAAGTGCTAGTGAAATTATACAGTAATGAAAAAACTCAAATATAACACGTTTATGCACTTTTTGGAAGACGTGAATAAGTTCTTCAAGAAAACCTTGTAAAGTTCACTATCGTTTTACCGGTGGTATTTAAATTGGGTTGATGCTGTGCTGAAAAAATAGTGTGTCTAGGTGTAACCTAGTGGGTCTAGGTTCCCCTTCCCAAGTATTTTTTCAGCACAGTTCCTGAAGCCGGAACATAGAATTAAGATTTTCAAATGGTTCTAAAACTCAAGACTTTGACACTGGGATAAAGTAGCAACACTATTGCCTTATATATTAGTGATGTGCCAACTCGGAAAAAACTAAACTCGATTTAACCCGAGCTAAAATTCACGTAACTCGGGTTGAACTCGAGTTACATAACTCTAGTTAACTGGATGTAACAGCTAATGATTAAAAAAAAATTGTAATTTATTCATTAATAGTTTATATTTATTATTGTGTATAGCATTAATAGTTAAAAAAAATTAGAATAGACAAATAATATTTATATCTGTTTCAATTGTTTATTTTTTTCTATTATTTATTTATAATGTATTGGGAGAGTTATACTAAGTAAAGTAAAAAAGAGAACGTAAAATACGAAAACTACAACAATAACCGGCACTTTAAAGTTAACCTCAAATCTACGTAAATGTGACACTTGTTTGTTACGAATGAATATAGTCTCAAATGATCGGCAAACTTCGCTCCATGTCGGTTTCATTCGGTTTCGAACTCGAGTCGGAAAGAATTTTACTCGACTAGGTTCGAGTTAAGCCCAACTCCAGTCGACCATCACTATATATATATTAAAAAAAACCTTGTAAAAATCACTATTCTTTTACGGGTGGTATTTAAACTGGGTTGATTCGGTCTAGGTATCCTTCCCAAGTATTTTTTCAGCACAGTTCCTGAAGCTGGAACATAGAATTAAGATTTTCAAATGGTTCTAAACTGAAGACTTGGCTGTATGGGCTAGATCCCTTTGCCTTTCCCCTCGGGGATAAAAAGAACCAAAAATAAAAAAAAATTGTGGAATAAAATACGTCATGTTTGATTTGCAGATTCCGCTTCTGTTCTGCAATTCCACTGTATTATTTATTTTGATCTTTGGTTGTGGTCAATACGTGGATCTTAAATGTGTTAGGAAATCGTTAGTTGGACAGCATTGTTCGGTACTATTATTGGATAAAGTGTTAATCTCTGATAAAAGTTGTATAACGTCTGAGATGGAGAAAACAGTTTCAATATCGTTTGTACTGCTTGTAAATGACACTCTATTAGAAGGTTGCGGTCCCTTACATTCTTTAATAAGGCTCTTGTGTTCAGTTACATTATAGCCCCGGTTTGTTTTTACGGGCGCTGAAGGTTTATTGAAAACAGTTTTCTGATATAATCTGGACGATGATGGTTGTATGCTAATGATAGGTAAAGGTGATGAGGGAAATGTTATGAGACTGAGCTGAAGTATTCCTCAAGATGTCAATATATAATTTAATCACTGGTTCAAATGCTTTACTTGCTTTTACATAAACACAATTTGAGCCATATAGAGTAATTTTATTTTGTCTTTCAAACTCTGTGCACATATACTTGTAGCAAGGTGGGTAACCAGAATACAAACAACATGTAACAGAATCCTCCTCGACACTACAGGTTACTCCAGCATGACCCTGACCACCTTTTTAACACCTGGGTTGAGAATTGCATTTAGTTTTGGTATGACCAAATTGATAGCAGTTGAAAAATTGGATTGTAGTATATGAGTAAAGTTCAACTGGTAATGCATTATAGCACATAAATATATGCTTTGGTAAAACTTGACCATCAAAAGTTAGGACTATAGTTTGAGATGCTTTCCATTCCGATGGGTTACTATTACTGACTTTGTAACTCAACCGTCTCGCTTTAATTCTTTTGCCACAACCAATAGTAACAGTGACATTTATAAGAATCCCTCTGGTGTCCATTCAGAAAGAGCCCCCCGTACTAGACCCATGTGAGAAACACTAATTAGGTGTATTTGTTGCTTATATTCTCTTTCTTTCATTCTATTCTCCAAGTAATGATCCATCGGTGTCCGTGCTGGAGAAATTTTTTTAATTTAAGAGCTGGCAAATCCTTACACTAATTATACCTCGATCTTTAAGAGTAGCCAAACTTTCAAATCAAATCATTTATTCATGAACATGTGTAAGCACAAGATGGTATTATTTACAACGCTTAGAGCTTCCAACATATTCTGCCATCCAATAGCTAGCGTATGAATCAATAATAAACAGTTGTATACATTACATGCAATAGTCAAAAATAAGTACAATAATACAAGTAGTTCGAATTAATTAATGTCATTGTAATGTCAGATTATAGTAATGTCACATAATATTTTTTCTTTTAAATAATCAGATACAGTATAATAGCATTTTTCAACTAATATTCTCTTTAATGTTTTCTTAAATAAATCCGTTTTCACTTTTCTTAATTGTTGAGGTAAATTATTGTATATAGTGGGTGCCATGCAGAGTACGCTTTTACTTTTTAGTACTGTCCTAGCTCTAGGAATACAAACTAGTTCATTGTCTCTGCGGTTCTGATGAGCTGCGTAAAGTTTTGGAAATAGACCTGGGTTTGTTTTAACAAATAGTGCACATTCTAAGATATAAAGTGACGGACAAGTTAGAATATTGTATTTTAAAAAAATAAGGCATACAGCTGTCAGTGGATCGTAGTTTAAAAATTGATCTTACGCACCATTTTTGCGCTTTAAATACCAACTCCCTGTTTGTAGAATTACCCCAGAATATGATGCCATACCTCAAATGTGAATCCACTAAGCCTTAATAATCCGATAGCAAGGCTTCAGTATTTAATGTAGGTGCAAGTTTATATAGAGCATAAGCTGACGAACTGAGTTTTTTACATAGAACTTCAGTATGTATTTTCCAATTTAGTTTACTGTCTACATGTAGACCGAGAAATTTCGTTGATTCAGTTTCACTGAGGGTTTCATTTTTATAACGTAATATTATTTTTGATGTCGCATTAGCACGGTATAAGATATAAATTTTGTTTTCTTTAAATTAATTTGTAAATTATTTATATTTAACCAATTAATTACATCGCTTAGGGCTATATTTATGTCATTCTTATAATTATTTTCATTTTTACATTGAATAGTTATTGTACTATCATCGGCAAATAGTGTAATCGATTCTTTTGTGGCTTGAGGTAGATCATTTATATAAATTATAAATAATAATGGTCCCAGTACACTGCCTTGGGGAACTCCGAAACATATTTTCCTTTTGTTTGAGAGAAATGATTCTTGTATTTTATTATTTACATTGTATTTATGTCATTCTTATAATTATTTTCATTTTTACATTGAATAGTTATTGTACTATCATCGCCAAATAGTGTAATCGATTCTTTTGTGGCTTGAGGTAGATCATTTATATAAATTATAATGGTCCCAGTACACTGCCTTGGGGAACTCCGAAACATATTTTCCTTTTGTTTGAGAGAAATGATTCTTGTATTTTATTATTTACATTAATACGAGTTATTAGTGTGTATTGCTCTCTGTTTGTTAAGTACGATCCAAGAAGTATGGTTATATTACCTCTGATTCCATTAACTTCCAACTTTTTGAGCAGTGAGTTATGGTCAACATGATCAAACGCCTGCGTCATATCACAATATATTGAGCAGATAGGTATACGTTCGTCAACACTACTTACAACTCTTTCCATTAAATCATATATAGCCATATTTATAGTTTTAGATTTTTTGAAGCCGTTTGGTCTCATGCTAACAGATTAAATCTTTCTAGGTATACAGACAGTTGCTCCGATATATACTTTTTTAATATCTTCGAAATAATAGGCAAAAGGGCAATAGATCTAAAAGACTAATAATTCACCATCATCTTTTTTTAACATTGCACATAGGGGTATTTAAACGATCTGAGCGGTCAAAATTATTTTTCATTTTTATTGAATGCTAAGCTTATGTAACTAAATGAAACACATTTGTTTATTTGCTTAAAAAAATATATTTACAGAAAACATAATAAAATGAAAAACTTTTATATCCTATACGTTATCATCCACAAAAGTATCTTCATCTTCACTTTCGGAAGAGCACACTGGATTGGGCTCCGCGGGCATTAGCATTCCCAGCGTTTCTGGTAGAAAAGATTTCGATTTTCTTTTCTTAACCCGTCTCATACTACTGATGAAAGGAACAGAGCTCAAAAGTAAGCGATTAAAAATATCCCTGTTGCAGTTTTCACGTGAAAATTTTCGCGCGAAATCTTGTCGATAAGACCGGAAGTGCTTATTCCTTGCCTCTGAGGCTTCCTCTAAAAGCTGCCCGATTGGTAACAATGCATTCTTTATCATTTCTGCGCCATGTATAAGTATTTTGTGCATCGTGGGTGTCATTGGATGCCATGAATAGAGATCCACGTATAAACGAGCCGTTTCTGACGCATATTTGTCGTATTTCTCCGAGTCGATTTTATATCCGCTTGATATAGTTTCCAATATGACTTTTAATCTGTATATCAGGTCATAGCTAATGCCTGTTATTTCTGATGCTAATTTCGGATCTTCAAAAAATCTTCGACTTGTGTTTCCATCATTTGTGTTTCCTTTATTTTAAATTTTTTTTATAAAATTTACCTTAGGCATATCAATCAGTAACCCGGTTTCATTACGAAACCTGGTTTGGATTTCCAATTTTCTCTCTTTTTCAAGTTCTTTTTCCGCATCTGTTTTTCTTTCTCTGTATTTTTTGACTGGTAGTTTATAGGCTAGATGTAGAACACTCTCAAATAGTCTTATCCTCGCATGTAATACTGAGAGACCGAATTGGATTGCCTCGAAATTAGGTTCATTTTTTGCATCCAATCGTAATCGGTTGAAATCCTTTGAGGTTGCGCCACAAATATAGCACCGACTTGTTGATGTGGTTCCAGTGGCAGCATTACACACCTTTCCATCGACCATTGTCATGATGAATTTGTGTTTGACAATAAAAAAAAATCCCCTTAAATTAACCTCAGTTGGAATTAGAGAATTTATAGAATTATTCACGTGGCTTATTTCTTGTTCTGTAACATCAGTGCTCTCTCTGATAAAACGAAATCTTATAATGCGATAAAAACGCGGAGAAGATGGTGTCGGATTCTCCCATACGGTTTTTTCTTGATTTTTGCCACATACTAATTTTAGAGGCACGAAACAACTTTGAAATATATTCATATCTGAATCAGCATCACTGTCAAACTTTTGTTTGTATTGGCATTGATGGGATCCGTCGCATCCCCATTTATTTATAAGCATTAGGGTTTCACGTTCTTGTTCCGTCAACGTTATCAGCACCTCTTCCAGGTACTCCGATAATCGTCTAATGGTAAGGTCCATCAAAGGCTGCAGTTGAGCTTCCGCGCTAGTGCTCGTTATCGTGCATGCTTCCGGTGGTGGGTAACACTTCTTTTTTTCTTTTTGTAAAAGACTATAACACGGAAAAACATTTTTGTTAGTTCTTCTTATAATTTCATATTGCTCTCGGGTCAAATCTGCGTCTACGAACATTTGCATTGCTTCTTTGACCGTCAAGGGTTTTATTTTATCTTTTAACGATTTTGTGCGATAATACGCCTTTCTATATTCGGTTGCCCTAGTGATAGTGGTGTATTGACAATGTCTTTGAGCACATTTGAAGCAACTCGCTTTCCTGTTTTTCTCAACTGTGTCTGGGCTGCATGCACTATCACATCCTCTTCAAAGGTAGAGCGAAGTTCCTCAGTCTTTCTCCTTTTACTTCTCTCACTCAATTGTTTAAAAGGTTTACTCGGTCGACCAGATCGATTTTGTGGGTTGTCGGCCACTGGAAGTTCAAAGGTTCCTTCAAGCCATTGAATATTGTATTGACGAAATACGTTTTCCTTATTATGAGCTTTAGTCCATCTTCGTTTAATTTCAGACTTAAAATGTGCAAAACTGCTTTTTATGGTTTGGATTTGGTCTTATGTATATTGGTCACCAGACAAAAGTTGATCTTTTAAGCAATTAAGTTTGGCTTCCAAAATAGGGAGATTTTCACTCATCATGCGATCGAATAAGTACTTTCGGGTCACAATTCTTACTCCCGATGTACCTGATGAACCTAAAACAAAGAAACGTTACGTTAAAATTAATAAAACAAAAATTTTATTGTTCATATTACTTTGATTACTTTATTCAAAGCACCAAAATGTAGCCTATCCGGGCTTATCCGGGGCAAGTTATTTGATTTCTAAGTAACAGAAACTATAACCTTTACACTGTTATTAAAATGTCTACCGGATCTATCAGGATAATATGAAAAATACACTAAATTCTTTATTATCTACAAAAAAATACTTAAAGAAAAGACCTTTCTTTGACGCTCCGAAATTTAATGCGCAAGCATGTTAATTACATTTTTTTGTTACATTAAAATAGCTACATACCTGTACTTCTAGAATCCATAACTTTTTTCGTCACTTTAAACTCGGAGATGAAAAACACCACGTTCACAATTTTGGTTTTCAAGAGCGCCGAGAACAGATAACGTCTACGAGGTAACACGATCTAATTCCGACTGACGCTACGGGGACCAGGTGCACGGGAGGCGGCAGGCGAGAGGGGGTTTTGTTACCGCAAGGGTCCTCTAGCGCAGGTAGTCGTTGGCTTTTCGATATTCGGTGTTTCGATTTATTGACCTTTGACCGCCTAGATCGTTCAAATACCTGTCTGTGCTACGTGAAGCACGGGTCCGGACACAGAAGTTAGTACAATTTGTGAAATTTAAAGTAAAATTTTTGTTTGGAATATTTACGTTGTTTGATATATTATGACAAATTTGGCTGTGCTGGATGTCTGTAAAAGTAGGAGACTCTGGTATTTGATTAGACGGTGGAATCCATGGCGGAGACTCCCGTGAAGTAGTTGGTTCACAAGAATTAGAGCGTAAATTTATAGTCTTAGTTAATTTTTAGTTTTAGTCCTATTTTAGACAGAATCTTCTTGTAGCCTTCCACGACTTTACTGGATTTCTATCCTCCATGTCCTTTTAACGTTGTCAAATTCGCCCCATCGTCGTATCGGCTAAAAGTGTCGCTGACGTTCTTCTATAACAATGCTCTGTATACTCCTGCTCACAGTTAAGTAAATTCAAATATGTTGCTATCTGCTTCGGCATACCTGAGATTTTATTTTTACCGATCACTTTTCTATAGCATTTCCCCTTTTGGTAGTGGAGAAAAAAGCGATTCGTTTTTATAATAATAATAATTTGATTTCAGACAACTTATAGGTTCATAAATTTTGGTTAGTAACAGTGAAACTTAAGATTAGGTCGTTAGTAAGACAATTACAAAAATAACGAAAACAAAGGAAAAAAATAAAGCAGCGGAAAAATGACACCCAACGATACTGGACCGGCAGTCACTTGACTGTATGCACTGTCAGCCAGCAGGTCAGCATCGGCGAGTCCGAGCGCGCCGCCAACGCGCGCAGAATGGCATTGGGACTGTCGCGTACGCTCCTGAGGAGGAAGGCGCAGCGCTGGCGCATGATGGCTGCGAACCCATCTACGTAAGCCTCTGCGAACATGGCGGAGGCACTACACGCGGCAATCCCAACAACGCCCTGAACGCGTATTGTACTGCACGCGAAGATCGCTGTATGCTCCCTGCATAAAGTTGAACCACAGACTGCATGTATAAAAAGACTGACAAAAGATTTTAAAAAGCGTGACTTTTACATTACGTCGACGATTTTACAGTCGACGCAACGAGACAGTTTACCGTCGACGATGAACTAGTTTAAAAAACAGTCTAATTTTCGACTAGTTTACGTCGACGTCGAAAAGACTATTTCTTCACATAAACGATTGGTAAACGTAAACGAACGAAAATCTCGTTTACTTTACCAATTGACGATGTGGGTACATCGTCGTTTGGTAAACGAGATTGAGATTATTGAAATGAGATATTATTGAAATAAACTTCCCTTCGTACTTTTTCCAGGCTTAGGACTGGCAAGTTTATTAAGCATACCTTACATTTAAACTATGTAATAAACCTGGCGTATTTAAAAGTTCATTTCATTTTATGTACATGTTCATTCATAATCAAGAATCAACTGTGTGCCTACATTAATCAACTTAGGAGTTTAATATTTACAAGTATGTATTTACATATAATGACCTTTTTCCTTTTTTTGTTTAGGTTTTTTTTTGTGATTTTAATAATAATTTTAAATTCTTTGTTCACTCAAGTTAACATTGAGGAACATTATTTTTTCAACTTTTCGGGTAGTTAATCTAGTTCTTCTATTATTTATTATTAATCCGGATTTAGAAAACATGCGTTCGCAAGAAACGGATGTTGCGCCAATGTTGCAGTTCTGAATAAATAGTTTGCGGTGATTTTTCCACCACACAAAGGGTCTGTTCCATTCGCCGCTGGCATTTCTACGAGGTTGTATGTCGTCCGCTACGTACATGTCTACCTCTTTAATTGCTTGGACAGTGGTGTACTACTGGATTCGTTTTGATTTATAAAACTGTCGAAAATGTCCCATAGATTGTAGCCGTCGTTTTTTAATTCCTTTACTACATTGGCAGCATTATCGCCTACTGCAAAATTGACTTTCTCTTTTAAATTTCACTTTTCAAAATAATTTCTAGCTCAGATGCTATATTTAAAGCAGTGTGACATCCAGAAAAACTACAACCTAACAAAACAGTTTTAAATTCTAAATCTTGTGTTATGTAATGCCCTGTGACAGCGATGTAACTCTCCGTAACTCGTGAGGTCCACAAATCTGTAGATATACAAATGGTGTCTACTTCTTGAGCTACTACAGATCTTTATTGTAACATTCTTCCAATAAAGACCCGGACAAGGTTTTTCTTATAGGTAATTTATACCCAGGAATCCATTGACAGAACTTTTTAAAAGCTCGTTCCTATACAATTGAAAACTGATGGAATGGGTCTATGCATAGATCAAGTAAATCAGAGTCAATTTGTTTTTTTTTTGCTCGCCGCTTATTTTTATACTGATAAATGAATCCATCACCTTTTGGCGTTTAGTTGGAGGCGGCGCCGGCGCGGGTGTCGGTTGACTAACGACCGAAGAACCCTGTATGTACCTGGAATGGGTTCCACTTGTTGCATTGATCGATCTTCATCCTGGTCAGGTTGTTTTTGTGTGGAACTGGGTTGGTAATCAGCAGTGATAAATAAGTCGAGTTTTCGCTTTAAATGGCTTTTTAAATTGGCAGATGATGATTTGGACTTATTCCCATCTTCCACCCTGGGTTGGAAGTTGGGAATTGTTTGTCCCATCTTCCAACCTATCGCAGGGTGGAAGATGGGAATATATATCTGAATTATTTTTGTTCCCATATTCCAACCTGATATTTATGAACAGTCGTGTGCATAGGCGTTTGGGTTTAGATTGAACTTTCTTTTATGAATGTGAGATTAATTATTTATTGACCATAATAATTACATATCTGGTTATAATAGATTCAGGCGTTATTTTGCGAAAGTCAAATTTACATGTAATTTGATCTAACCTGCTTTGTGTGTAAAATAATTCTGGATGTTGCCAGGAGTCTTGTTGGTCCAATTTTTTTATACCTCACTCCTTTAAAAATCAAGTAAATGAATATCCCATTGTTTCTTAAAATTAAAGATATTTATTGCTAGGCAATTGAAAATAAAACAATAAATAAAAAAATAAAAACAATAATTGTTGATAAAAAAAATATTTTATGTCAAAAATTAAATTTTAACACAAGTTTTCAGAAGCAAATTATAAAAATCAATCTTTTTTATTTTGACAATCATTATTGATACATTTGCAAAGCGAAATACAATTTAATTGTATTTTTTACAAGAACAAGCCTTTGTTTGACAGTTGGATGAACATTTACAGCGCTGGATCAACAATTCCGGTAATGGTCGTTTCGTCATTTGCCGTGGGTACAATTTACCATTTTTTCTCTCGTAGCCAAATAAGGTGCAATCAATAGGCTGTTGTAGCGTTTGGTCAGCATTTATCCAAATATATGTTTGTGCTGAAGCTCTTAATAAGTGTAAATGTAAAGCATCTGATGTGCAAATTATTTTTAATAAATTTAAACCGAAGCCGATATTTTGGGTAATTAATTTATGCCGAAGATCATCAGCAGTTAATTTTTTTTTTTCGAGAAAAGATAAGTGCAATTAGTTGCTAATAAAGTTAATTGTTCGGCATTAAGATCTGGATTTCCTAAATGTCGTAGAGCTTTTTGTACAAAATCCAGCGATGCAGCTTTTAAACTTTGTTTTTTTTAACCCAATCTGTTGGTCGAATCACAACCACTTAGAGAGTGTAATGCTGGCAAAATATCACAAATGTTTTCGCCTAGTGATTGAGCAGCCAAATGACATCCTGACATGAATTTCTTTTTATATGAACCGTCAAACCAAAGACCTGACAAACATAGTTTTAACGACTGCTAATGCAGCCGGGACCAACGGCTTAACTTGCCTTCCGAAGCTCGGAGGAGCTCGAGATTTAAAATTTTTGGTCACCGATCGAATGACCAACCACTGCGAACGCTGCTTAGCATATGTAATCGCAGTGGATCGCGCTGACCAATTGCGCCACCGAGGTCCTCGCACACTGTATGTATGACATAAGAATAATATATCGTCGATGAAGTACCAATACCTCCTAAATATTGAAAACCTAATTTTACACCTGAAGAAAAAAACGGTTTAAAAGTAATGTTTTATTTATTTTGATTAACTATTGCTAGTAAAATAGTGTCCAATGCATTACTTTTTTATTAGTTACGAAGAGATGTGATTATGTTTACATTTTATTGGGATTTGCGTCAGTTAGGAGATATTGCTTCTAGAACTTGAAAATTCACTTAATTGTATGTAATTAGGAGATATTTCTTGTAAATAAAATACATACTGAAATGAATTCTCTTTATTTGAATCGGCAAGTACAATGCTTTGTAATGACATAAACAAAATAATAAACGGACTCAAAAATAAAAATGAACAATTCTTCAAAAATCTTTTTCAAAACATAAATCAAATATAAACCAAAAATATCTAAAATTCTTTTTGTTCTTGTTTATTTTTTCTATTCTTACATTTTTTTTAATTAAATTATTTTAAGCTTAAATTTTAGGCAATGTATCGTAATATGTGTGGCAGTCCGATGGTAGTACGGTTTTCATACTTTGTAAATGGTTAAATTTTGTTGTTGTCATAGGAAGAGGTTTGTTATTCATTTGCAAATAGGTATTAAAACCAGCTAAATTTTTAGGTCTCGTCGGTAAACTGACCCAGTCAGCATCAAAATTCAATTTTATTGTGATGTTACCGTCAGTATACCTGATGGCCCGAATGTTTGTTACTGTCCCCCGCTTTACGACCTGGGCGAATACTTGAATATCGGAAAGTTGAAGGACTTGCATAGTTTTTAACAAAACTGTAGTCACAGACAGCTTCGTAAGGGAACGGATGTATTCGAGCTTCCGAAATGTAGTCGCTCGGTAAATGTATCTCTCGGTTTTTAAGCTTTCTTTCTATCGCACTATGGACCGAGTCGCACTCCATTTGAGTGTGACCCGGTTCAAGAAACTTTTGCTCTATATGAACATTGTGTCTCATACTAAAACCAATTAGAGCATTACTTAACACGTTATTCTGATTCTGATATGTACACCCATCATTGTCCCACCACCTTCCCATGGCTCCACCGACCTCTCGGTAATATGAGCCGGGAGTTGCGGACGGCACTTGCTGCTCTGAGGCTCTTTTTGTGCCGTGGGCAAGGCTTGGCACCCTACAAGTTGTTTAGTCTTTATCCACAATGTCTCAGTTTAGCCATTCTCCCCCTTCTGGGGCGGCAACGCACACAAAGACGCCTTCGCTGCTGTCCGAAGGCGCTCGTGGGTACTCGAAGATATTTCCTAATCGTTGCGCTCTTCCCTCTCTCGCTTTAGTGCTCTTCTGACTGTCCCTATCTCCTCCGCACTCCTGCGGGCGAACTGTAGTATATAAGCCGGGAGATAAAGGATGTACGTGTTAACTTGTTGACCATTTATTTCAGATTGCCTTATAGTACAATTGATACATCTACCCTCTAGCTAGCATATACATAAATGTGACTACAGATACTACATCCCTTCACCACTATTTTAAACTAATGTACAATAATTATCACTAACTCTAAACAGCTTTACATGTTACTCAATCTAGGCACTTTGTAGTTTATATAGTTATACAAGTTATCTTTCTGCTTAGAGATTATTTAGGCTTAGCGTCTAATTTTTTATCTAGTCTGCATTTCCTTACAGGCCGGGGTTGGAACGGTATAATAGGTGCAGGCGATGGAGGTGGTGGTGTTGTAAACTCCTCCGCGGTTTCGTCCGAAACAGTTTCGGTGCCTACCGCCGAGGATTTCTTATGTATGAGCAAAGGCGGTGATGCTGGATCCGACTGCTCCGATGGGACGTCTGGAGGCGTTACATTACACACGACAGACTCCTGTGGTTCCGTCGAACTAGTGGGAAATACAAGCGAACTCCTCGTCCGTCGCCTTAACTGATCGATATGCCTATGAACTACTTTGCCATCACTATCCGCGACTTTAAAATCACTTGGCCCCGCTGAGTTAACGATGGTACCGGGTAACCATTTCTCGCCTTTTAGATATAGGCGGTACCAGACGTCATCTCCCACGATTACCTTCCTATCCGTCCCTCCTGCACATTGGACTTGGCGTTGTTGAGCTTGGTATACTTTGTTTTCTCTATCCGGTCTCATTGCATCTAATTTAGTACGTAAACGTCTACCTAACAGAATAACGGATGGTCTCACTCCAGTGGTGCAATGCTCAGTATTTCTATAATATAATAAAAATGTGTTTAAAGCTTTTTCTACATTTTTATTTTCAAAATATGCTTTCTTAATAACACTCTTTAATGTTTTAACAGCATTTTCCGCGGCTCCGTTAGAAGATGGGTGATATGGGGCCGTAAATATATGTTGAATAGCATCTCCCTGGATAAAATTTGAAAACTCACTACTGGTAAATGGGGGCCCATTATCCGTCACTACCTGCCTAGGAATACCCCACCTGCTCCATAGCTCATTTAATCTAGCGATCGTATGGTTTGCTGCCGTACTGGGAACCTGAAATACTTCTATCCACTTAGACGTCGCATCTATAGCTACTAGATACATTTTGCCAGCTAAAGGTCCCATAAAGTCTAAATGAATCCGGGACCATGGTTTAATAGGCCAAGGCCAAGGCCGAGGTGTAGCCTTAGCCGGCGCATCCGCCTGTGATGCACAAATAGTGCACGTGCGGCACACCCTCTCGATCGCCTCGTCGATACCAGCCCACCACACATAGCTACGTGCCAAAGCCTTTGATTTCACGATACCCATGTGTGGTTCGTGTAGAATCCTCAACACCTTTTCCCGGCAATTTTCGGGAACCACCAACCTATGTCCCCACATTACGCAACCTAGCTCTTCGTACAATTCTGCTTGCCGATTGTAATACGGTTGCAAGTTAACGATTTCACACTTATCTGGCCAACCATCCTGTATAAAATTTAGTACCCTGCACAAAATCGGGTCTTTCTCTGTTTGTTTTTTAATGTCACTATACTCTATTAATAGACTATCTTGTGCAAAATGTAAATATGTTTGTTCGGGGATAGTTTCTTCCACCTTATTTTGTACACTATGATTCTCCGGTAATCGTGATAACCCGTCAGCGCAGTTTTCGTGTGTTCGAATATATTCTATATCGTAATTGTACGCGGATAATATGATAGCCCATCGTTGCATTCGACTAGCAGTCATAGTAGGTATATCTTTATGAGGCCCAAAAATCGAAATTAAAGGTTTATGGTCAGTACGTAAAACGAACTTTCTCCCGTAAATATATTGATGAAATTTCCGCATACAAAATATTATAGCTAAAGCTTCGCGATGGATTTGAGAATATTTTTTTTCTGCGGCGGTAAGAGAACGCGACGCATAAGCCACCGGCCGCTCGCCCCCCGGGCCCGGCTGTGCCAGCACCCCCCTCTATTCCCCGCCCACTCGCGTCACAAGTGACTATCAACATTTTATTTGGATCATAGTGCCTTAATAAATCGGTTCCCGTTAATGCTAATTTTATATTAGCAAAGGCCTGTTTACATTGTTCATCCCAAATCCATTCCACCCCTTTACGCAATAAGTTATTCAGCGGTGCTAATAGTGAGCTAAAATTCCTAATAAATTTCGAGAAAAAGTTTACCATCCCTATAAAAGAACGGAGTTCACTAACATTCGCAGGTGTCTGAATTTTGCTTATAGCTCGAATCTTAGACTTATCTGCTTTAACACCATCCTTCGACACTATATACCCTAAATAAGTAACTTCATTTACTAGAAATACACATTTTTCTTTCTTTAATTTTAGTCCATTTTCCGATAATCTCTGGAAGATTAATTCCAGTGCTTGCAAATGTTCGTCTTGCGTTTTCCCTCCAATTATGACGTCATCTAAAAACACCTGAACATTGGGAATATTTTGCAGTAATCTCGTCATTATCCTTTGAAATATTCCTACACTAGAAGATAAGCCATAGGATAACCGATTATATCGGAATAATCCGCGATGTGTATTAATAACTGTGTACATCTTAGAGTCATCTAATTCGACTTGATTATAAGCCTGAGACAAGTCTATTTTACTAAAAAAACTGTGATCCATTTAGGCCTACTAGCACGTCTTCAATTCTCGGTAGAGGGTATCGATCGATCAGCAAGACAGGATTGAGAGTCGACTTATAATCCGCACAAATCCGTAACGTACCATCTGCCTTTGTGACCGGCACTAGTGGGGACGCCCAGTCGGAGCAGTCGACGGGCTCGATGACGCCGGTGCGCAGCATTGCGTCCAGCTCGTTGTCTATGCGCTCGCGCAGCGCATAAGGTACCGGCCGCGCGCGGTGAAACACCGGGCTCGCGCCCTCCCGTACTCGCAACGTCGCCTTGCCGCCTCTATACCGTCCCAACTCACCGTTGAATAACTCCTTATACCTGTGAATAATTTTTCGAATGCTTTCATTTGCATGTAAACAATTAAAACTACTTATCTTACTTTTATCATTTGTAAATTTAGGTAAAATGACCTGTAACTCTGCTAACCATTGTCTACCTATTAATGACGTAGTACCATTTTTTATAATAAATAACTCCAACTGTTTCGATTGTTCGAGATATTGCACCTGTGGTCTAATAATACCTAAAGGTTTTATGTTGGTACCGTCGTAAAATTTTAAAATAGTATCATCACTCATAATACCTAAATGTGAAAAATATAGATCGTAAGTATGCTTAGAAATACATGAGACAGCCGTTCCAGTATCGACTTCCATCTTTATCACTTTGCCTTCTATACAAATCGGTAAACTTATAGATTTATAATTATTAAGTCCCATAAGGTTCAAATTCTCCTCGATGTCTTCGACGCTTTCTTCGCTTGACTCGCGACCGGTGTGTCCGAAGTGAACTCCCTCCTTCTGCCTTCCTCTAGAATAGGCGAAATCCCGCCTCGGTTGCACATTATATTCCGGGTACACTCGACGCAAGTGGCCCTTACACTGACATCTGCTGCACGTAAATTCCCGAAAACGACAGCTATCGTGAGTATGAGTAGTAGCGCCACAAGCCGCACAGTTTGCTCGCCGAGACGTACCCTGTGATCGGTGAGCGCTCGCTCCGCGTCTCGTTGCCGCCGCCGAGCCCGCTCCGCCGGCCCACCGACCGCGCTGCTTACCGCGCCCTCCGCGGCCTCCTCCCGCCCATGGCGTAAGTGCATAAATTGCGCTTGTTTTATTTACCCCCAAGCTTATGGAAGTACTCCCTTCCACTACTGCCGCGTCTCTCTCTGCCGCTTCCAACGAGCTGGCTAACTTAATGGCTTGCATAAAAGTCACTGAGTCATCTTCCGCAAACAATCGTTGCCTAATGACGTCACTTTTGAGTCTACAAATAAATTGGTCGCGTAGATTTTCATTCAGGTTGGCTGCAAATTTACAGTTCCGTGCTAGTTTTTTCAATTCCGCCACATACGTGGCCACATCCTCCTCTCCTCCCTGCCATTTTTGTCTAAATCTGTAACGTTCGGCTAATGAAGATGGCGTCGGTTGTAAGTGCTGACGCATAATGCTGTCGACTTCTCGAAATGTTAAATCCGATGGCTTCTTTGGACTTGACAGGTTCACTAGTAGCTCATAGGCTTCATCCCCCATCGTAGCTATTAAGGTTGGTAATTTCAAGTCGTCCGTCACTTTATTAACTTTGAAATACATTTCCAGTCTATCCATATATAAAGACCACTGTCCCGTTTTCACATCGAACTCACTCAAACGACCGATCGACATTGTTTTATTTATTTGTTTATTTTTTTTTTACTGTATTTCCGCTATTTCGGTACGAATTTAATATCCTCGTCGCCACTGTAGTATATAAGCCGGGAGATAAAGGATGTACGTGTTAACTTGTTGACCATTTATTTCAGAATGCCTTATAGTACAATTGATACATCTACCCTCTAGCTAGCATATACATAAATGTGACTACAGATACTACATGTGACTACAGATACCATGCGTGGGCGAACCCGCGGAAGGCCGCAAAGTTCACCGCCGACGATACAAGATTCGCAAAGTACACCGGCCCCGTTTCTTCTTTGCTACGCTGTATCCCATCCATCATTCTTTCACGTAGATCCGCATACCTGGGACAGGACCACAAAACGTGATCCCTGTCCTCCTCACTCTCTCCACACGCACACATGCTGCTCTCGCAACATTTCATATCACTCAGTCGCTTCCTAAAACATCCAACACCCCCAAGGAGCTGCGAGGTAGGATGATCCGGCTCGACCCAGTGTGACCTGAGTCTCACCGCCACATCAGGGAAAAACCGATAGAGTTCCCTACCCTTAGACTCCGCTTCCCAGCGAGCCTGCCACTCACTCACTGTCTTCTCCCAAATTTCGCGCTTTCGCCTGCTCAACTCCCGATCAGTCGCAGTCCTACGTGCTCTTTCCAATTGCCCAGCACGGGTGACCTCCAGGTCCGCCGGGAGAACTCCCGCCAGTACCGGTAGGGCAGCCGTACTGGTGGATCTGTACGCCTTGGTAAGTAAAATGAGTGCCTGTCTTTGGCTTCTCAAGACGACGCTGCGACAAACATACGTACATACTCGATGGCACCATATCGCCGCAGCATACGTTAATGTGGCTACGTACGTTCCTATGTAGAGAATCCTCAGGGCAGGGAACCTAATTCCCCAGGAAGTTGCCGATACACGGGACATCTTGCCAAAGCACGTTGCGGCTCGTTCACCTATTCGGGTGGCGTGCTGTGCAAAGTGCAGGGAGGAGTCCAACTCCACCCCGAGGACTGTCGCGGACATAACGCTCCTGATAGAGGCCTGTCCCATCTTAATCACTGGGGGACGCTGGAATTTCCCCTTCACCGTCATCGTTACCGATTTCGATGGGGAGAATCCCAGCCTATTCCGGTCTCCCCAGGCACTGACCAGATTCAGAGCCTCGTTTGCCATTCGCTCAATAGCCGCTCTAGAGTTAGCCTCTATCACAACCGTAACGTCGTCCGCATACCCCACCATTTTTGCCCCATTAGGGAGTGGCAGACGCAGCAGATCGTCCATTAAGACATTCCACAGCGTCGGCCCGACTACAGAGCTCTGTGGGCATCCCATGGTAGAAGCTTTCCACAACACCCGGTCTCCGACGATCAAGCCCACGCGGCGTCCGGTGAAGTAGTCCACCAACATCTTATAGATGTTAGGCGGGCAGCCCCCCTCTTCGCCTTCAGCAAGATCATCGGCCACCAGGCATTGTCAAATGCGCCAGAGATGTCCAAGAATATAAGCTGTACATACTTGCATACAGATGTGCTTGCTGTACCCAGTATTTCCTGCAGCGCCGTCACCGTAGATCTGCCCGGAGAAAACCCGTGCTGGTGCTCGGATATTCCCCTGGCAATCCGCGGAGCACATCTCAAAGTAACTCGCTTTAAGAGCTTCCCGAATATCGGGAGGAGCGTGATCGGGCGATACGCCTTCGGGTCACTAAGCGGTTTGCCATTGCCTTTGGGCAGCACAATCAGTTTTCCATCTTTCAGTACATTGGGGAATACCCCCTCTATCACACAAGCCGCCAATACCGAGTGGAACTCCCTCGGAGCGGCGGCCCACACATGCTTCCAGATCTTCGCACTCACTCCATCGATTCCCGCCGCCGTGTTAGGCAACGCCTTCACCATCGCCTCGATCTCCTCAAGGGTCGGAGCGGACGAGGCCGGGCCCGAGGGCATGAAGGAGGCCAAGAGGCGCACCCGTCCATGGTAGGCCGTGTCCCTAGACGTATCGTCGTCAGGACACAAGCCCCACAGGAGGCCGCGCATGGCCCCCTCCAGGCAACCCGTATGGCTTTCTATATCGTTATCTAACATCTGTTTTATTTGGTTGTCAATTTCTTGTTTTAAAGATTGTGGCAGTCTATACTGCTTGACATAAACTGGACTGGTATTAGGTTTTAATTGAATTGATTGTTTGTAAATATCTCCCGGCAAAAAGTTTTAATATGTTTATTAGGTCTTTAGCTCTCTTTGAATTTTTTATACTAGATTTGAAATTTATATAAGTCGTATTCTGCAAGAGAATGTAACTTTGGTTGAAACATTGGTAATGTGACATCATGGTCACTCGTATTCAAAATTTTTATAGGTACTTTATGATTTTTCAGGCTAACTACAGCTCTCGCTATAAAAATGTTTCCTCCGAAATTGTTTTGGATAGATAATTAAATTTTTCTGATTATCAGAGTTAATATAAATATAATGGACTGTTTCACTTCATGCTCGAATGAATAAAACCTCATTCGAATAATCTACTCTATCATGAAGTTTTAAAGAAAATTCCATGCCACTCTAATATCCTCTCTGGGGATATTAGCTAGGATAGGGTAAGTTCAGTAATGACTCCTTTTATGATGCAACAGTTTGGCGTTTATTGTGGATCTTTATACGCGTAACACAAACGGCGATGCGCTTGCGTATGCCGTCAACTTATCCACTAGGTATTAGGCGAGCCGACCTTTGATTCCCCGAGCGTATGTATTATGATTAGGTTAATCATAATACATACAAACACCACATACACTGCTGCACTCCACACTGTAAACCGTGTACACTTCGCACGTTTGCACTATTTGCGAGACCGAGCTCTTTGCGAAGTACTCACCTCGTTCTAGTAACGCACAACTTGTAAAATAACACTAAGAATATCACTCCTACTATGACTTCCCATCACGTGACGGCCGTGCTCAAGGCTTCCAGCCGAAATTCTGTGTGAGTAGCTGAGGTCTGATTGGCTCCGTTCTGAGCTATCACGATCTCCTCCTCCTTCTTCTCGATCGAATATATTTTGCCCATTATCTTCGACGGTGGTAGAGTGCTCGTGTTTACTGCGTCAGATTCGGAATGTACTCAGTGAGCTACAATTCGCCTGTTTATCTATGTCTAATTGCTTATATCGACAAAGATGCGGAATTTGCCCTTAATAGGGCATGGTTAAACTGTGGGTGTTTGCAGAAACTTCGAAGCTAAAATGTAATTATGGGTACATACAGATCTAGGATTTCGTATCAGCATCCTACTAATATTATAAATGTGAATGTCCGTTTGTTTGTTACCGTTTGCTTTCACGCGAAAACTACTGAACCGATCATCATGAAACTTTGTACACATATTCTTGAAGGTAACAGAAGTAAAATAGGATACTTTTTATTTAATTTTTTTTTTTTTTTATCAATGCGTACGAAGCCGCGGGTATAAGCTATTTATATTTATGTTTTTTTCAGTTTTTCAGGAAACCGTGTGGGAAAATAATTCCTCTTGGCCATTTACTTCATAGTCTTTAGTGATTCCCGGGAAATTATTTCCCAGCTAGTGGGAAATATATTTCATACACACACAGTAGGCACACAATAAGGCAGGCTTACATGATTGTTGTCAGAGATAATTAAAGTACTTAAATAAAACACTGAATTAAAAAATATATAAAATATATATATTTTGTTTGTGAAACATTTCAAAACAAGGGGCAGCACACAAAGATACCTACCAAACTTTACAAATATATTTGCTACGTTGCTCCTTTTCACGTGTACTGCACATTCTGGATCTTCGAAATTTGGCCAATTCAGGCATGTGGGAGCCTACGTCCGCTTTTCTTATCTCCTCAGGTACTGAACTAGCACCTCCTTTTTTGTTTTTGAATATGGGCGCTAGGATTTTCCTTGATGAAAAATTGTTAATGAGGCCTCTGCCCAATAGCAGCCGAAATTCTTTATGAGTGTTTCTCCTTTCCGAATGGGACGTCATATAAACAATATACGAATTGATGACAGCTGCCTCAAGAACCAAAAACCAAAAACCATCCATCAAGAACCAAAAAAGTCTGTGCCAATTTTTGCGAGATTTTCGCCCTAACCCAGCAGGGTATGAGGCTCTGTAATGGTCGAAGTGATCAACACCGCCCATAAATTCTGTGTACTTTTTAATCGAAAGTGGACAATATATTTTCTTTTTGCTACCATCTTTCTGTTTCCTCTCAATCAATTCAACAGCTCGAGTATCAAACGCAGTGGTTGCATAATATGGCATCTGAACCATAGGTTCGTGACATCTAAAATATGTTACATTTTAAATGTCACGAATCACTTGGGTCATCCCAAAAAATCGTCAAAATGAAATGCTGCCAAAATCTGAAGTTAAACTCTATATGAGATGGGCAGCTGAATTTAGGTTCTTGGTGGGCAAAATCGCCAGTATACCAAACCCCATCCTCCGCAACATCACTTTGCCTTGGTTACTCAGGCCAACATTTTTAAAAATTCATAAAAATCAAATCTAACCTCTAAATGAGATGGCGGTCAGGAATTATATTGGGGACAATATAATTTGCATATATACCAAGCGCCATCCTCTGCAAGATCACTTTTGTTATAGTAAAAAAATCGACAAATTCAAACTTTTGATTAAACTTAAAGTTAAATAGACTATAACTGTTCAATAGCCTTAATCGGTTCTAATTATAGTAATCTAACTTACTCGTATATCAAAACGCCATTCTCTGCAAAATCATTGTCCAATTTTGCTGCGAGCTCCCGAACTAATTAATTGTCACAAACTGCACAAAAAATCGTAAAACGTACACAGGTAATTGAAACATAGATTTACACATTTTTTTTTGTTTTCTTATTTCATTCGACAACAAGGACGGCGGCCGACAAACCATAGATAATATATTGAACTACAGATAACAATGACATTTCCTAGAAACATATGTCCAATTGATCGTTTACAACACGTAAAATTCATGTGGGAATAATGTTCTTGTTGCTCCTTTTAAGGGTTAAACGATCTCATGATAAAATAATACGTGCCTTATACTACATACACAGTACTAACCTATTTACAATACAACTACAAGAAAGTGTCTACAAACCTTACAGGTTTTTTAATCATTCTACCGCTACGTTTTCACTCATTGTAGTTCATACAGAAATAATAAGTACAGTGTTTTTATGTTGTCATTGTTAAATACTCAAACTTATATTGAAAATGTCGAATCTCAAAAGTTATCGTTCTTGTTTTGCGATGGGTCCACATAAGTAATGTTTACAACCACCTGTAGACACATTATAAAATATTATTGCTTATAACATCAAACAATTTCAGTTTAATAAGAGTATAAATTACCTGCTGAAGCTGCACAGTAATGGCATTGAACATCCTGAATTTTTCTTGACTTTTCATTAATAGTTAAAGTAACTGAATAAGCTTTACTCCGAACTCGATGTTCTGGACATACCCGTCCTTTTACGATACAAATATTATTTTTACGACTAAGGTGAACATAACCTATAGCTTTGTCGCCGTAACTCTCACGCGATGCTATACAATTAATGAAATAAATAATTATATTTAATATAATGGAGAATAAACACTTAAATATTTTCATTTATCATATTATTTCTTAACAGACTTGCCTTGTATCCTTTATCATAAATAGCTAATCAGAATTAACTAACAAATCGTTTTTTAGCAGTAAATTTTCATTATTATTGTCAAGTCACGAGTAATAGCCGTAAACGCTGTCCTGTTATTAAATAGCTATAACATTATGACGTCACAACTATGGCGACCAAACATGGCGCGTTCAGGCTCCGCGCAAACGGGCCAACGACCACAGCCACCGGTGGCTGTCGCGCGTTACCGCCACATTTGTAACAGTGTCAGACGCGAGAGATAGCCACCGGTGTTTGGAAGTCGCCACATTTTATAACCCGCTCCTGCTGCGCAGTTTAACGATGGACTCCGATACGGAAAGTTTGCTCGCGCTATTGTTAATACGTAGACGACGTAGACAACGCCGTCGCCGTCTTTATTGGGTTCATCCAATTTTAACTGGTCCTACAGTAAAATATAACTTGCATTTCGATAATCTACAAAGATATCCAAAAAAGTTTTTTAGACATTTTCGAATGAGTTTGACTACATTTCAAGAACATTTATTGATTACATACATGAACATTTACTGTTGGTGTTACAAGATGGATTAATACGCTAAAATACCAGTATACGGCAAAGCATCGCCCCTGCAGAAAGACTCGCAATCACTTTAGGTAAGTAAAACACATTTAATATTTTGATATTTATTATGATGAATAAGATTCGTAATTTTGAACCGCTTCTACATATTGTAATTCTTAATTAACTGTAACAATTCGCCCTCGTAATCAATTTTTAAGCCATCATGAATTTATAATTTTCTATGATTCGGTATCAAACATATCTTCTATTATAGGACTATCGTCCGTAGTATGGTTTGAATATTTTGACAATGCCGATGGAGAAGACATGAAGTTGATATAGTAGCCTGGTTTGTTGTATAAGCATTTGTGTTTTGTGAAGAATATCCATAAGAGAGCGATGAGTAAGATCTGTAATTATCAATAGGTTCATACATTTTGTATTTCTTAATCAACTGTAACATTTCACTCTTGAAATCAATTTTTATAATTATCAAGATTTTTTCTAATATCCGGCAAGACTGACATCAAGAAATCTTTGTCAGTATCCACATATTCAGGTCGTTTATTTTTTTTAAATTGTCTGATAGTTGTTGCAATATTTCGTTTTCTGATTTATCAATATTTCTTTTCGTTGTCCTTCTCCTGGATCTGCTTATAGAACAAGATTCTTCTTGATTTTGTTCTTGTTCTGAATCATTTTCATTAATCCCTCACTCCGCGGACTCGGTACCGTATGGTCGTGCAGTTGCTATTTGTTCAAATTAAATATTTGATAATAATATTAAAAATATAGTTGTGTTTAATCGAGCGACATACCAGGCGCCCATAAGCTTCAAGAATACTGGACCCTCGGTGAGTGAGCGAGGACGCCACATACCTGTGACGACGGCGACAGTGTGAATCAGCCCCGCTCACGACAACGCAACCTCACGCCACACCTCCGCGATCTATGTGTACAGCAGGTGCGTATGCGCACTCACCACTACATGCTCAAGGCCACACCCCTAGCTACTTTGTGTGTATGAATTGTGTAAGCGCAGGCCTCGCCCTCAATCACGTCAGTATTCCGTCGGAACTATTTTAAATAGGCCTATAAGCAAGAGATAAGCTTGTAAACACTCTCCGCCGGCACCTTTTTGGACGTTACTGATTTTATGTAAGGATTTATCAAGTATGTCGGTTCATCATTCTCCGCCTCCAGCAAGTGAAAGCCTACTAAAGGTCCCTCCAAGGATATATAGCTCAGATACATCATTGAATACAACAGGTAACTGTGAGCAAATAGATTCACCTAGCAACATTATAAAAAGACATAAACGCTCGTTTAAGGAATTTTCTCTGCAGCAAACGATACCAGCGGACCCTACAGAAATTAAATACCTGCTTGGGGAGTTAAAGGCACAACAGGATCAAAAATTTAACGCCCTAACTAGCTCCATTAACGTTCTTATTACGCAAAATCAGACCCTACAGAACTCCGTAGAATCGTTGACCAACCTACATGAGGTTTTGTTGAATAAAGTAGTCACTTTGGAAAAAGAAAACTCTGAATACAAGAAGCGTGTTTCTTCGCTTGAAACTAAATTGGATGCTCTCGAAAAATTTGCCAGAAGCTCCACATTAGAAATCTGTAATGTACCGAAGGTTGACAAGGAAAACTCTCAGATCTTAACTAAAGTTATCATAGACCTCGGTAAGACTGCGGACTTGCAACCCCCGTTGCTCGACTCCGAAATCAACAACATTTACCGCGACAAAGCTAACACCATAGTGGTGGATTTCATTACTGCAAAGAGGAGGGACGCTTTTATCTCAGACTACAAAAAAATAAATAGACAAAGACGGGAATTAAAGGAGCATGCTCTAAGTACCGCTGATATCGGCCTGGGGGGGCCTCATATGAGAATATTCATCTCAGAATACCTAACTAGTAAAACAAGAAGTCTTTTCTATCTGGCTCGGGAGAACGTGAAAAATAAAAACCTCGTCGCGGCCTGGACTTCTTTTGGAAAAATCTACGTAAAGGGCAAGGAAAGCGACCACCCAACGCGCATTCTAGATGAAGAAGATCTTCTTCAACTTCTCAAATGACTAGGGTCCCCAGTACACATAGTACATATTGTAACTGTCATTATTTTATCTTTTTTAGTTACACACTACTTGTACGTCTGCTCGAAGTTTTTTATAATTTTGATTCTATTTCTTTTATTTATATGTTTTTATTTTACCGATTACAGATACTCTGTTACACTTTACATACCTTACTCACCATACACTTACACCTTAACCCTACAGTACACATACAAGAAAGCTGCAAGTGAACCCTTGGTCATTATGTATTTACGATACTTTTCTCCAAAATGCAGAGCTCTTTTGTACAGTCGCCGAGGTTCGGACCTGAGTTTACTAATCAACCATTACTCATCAGTTGTCATAGCTATCTGTTGTCTGCCGAGTGGGATATACAAGTTATTATTAATTTTATCTCATGCGGCGGGCAGCGATGGTAGTTTTTATGAATGATATAGATATAATTAATTCAGGTCTGGACTCTATTTCGGTGGCTAACTCTGGCACGTGTGATATTGAATACATGAAAAACTACTTGCTAAACTCGAAGCAACCTACACTCAAATTGGTTTCGCAAAATATTCGAAGTATAGGCTGTAATTTCGATAACCTTATGACTCATATTCATAGATCAGGTGTACATTGGGATGTAGTGGTATTGACGGAGTGCTGGCTTCCTTCCGCTAAGGTTATTCCATATTATCACGGTTATAACTCAATAACTACTAAAAATAACTTCACGCAAAATGAAGGTGTAGTTATTTACTACGACAAAAAATTTAAAGTGAGTACGGAGGAACCGTCACTCAAAGATCCTAACTGCCTCTTACTTAAACTCAACTTAGACACATGTATCATAGCAATTTATCGTCCTCCTGCCAAGCGTGATACAACTGACTTTGTTAGCTCCCTCAACTCACTTCTCATTAAATTAAGTAGATTTAAAAACATTATTCTCTGCGGAGATATTAATATCGATACCTTACCTAATACTAAAGACTCGCGCTCCTATGACTACCTGAATGTACTGGCTAGCCACGGAATACTACCTGCTCACTCCTCGCCCACCCACGGGTTTACATGTCTGGACCATATGATGCTCAAAACAAAAGCTGCTGCTACCTGCCTTATATCAGAATCATCTGTGACTGATCACGAATGTGTTGCCCTGTTTTTATCCTCAAACTCTACGATACATTCTTCTGTTAAGCCCAAAAGTTGTATAAATTACGAAAGATTGGACAAGGCTATAGAGAGCATTGACTTCCAGGCTATTATTGACAGCAATGATGCAAATGCTGCTGCAGATCTCCTGATTGACTCTCTTTGCACTGCTATAAAGGAAAACACTACTCATGTGATAACGTCCAAAAGAAAAATTACGTATAAACCTTGGATGAGTAAGGGACTTTTAAGGTGTATCAGAAATAGAGACCAGTTGCACAAAAAACTAAAGAAAGATCCATGTAATGAAATATTAAAAACCACCTACAAAAGGTACAGGAATTTCTGAAACACATTAATCAAAAAAGAAAAAAGGAAATACGATAAACAAAAAATCAATGAATCCAAGGGTAATAATAGAAAGCTATGGGAGGTGATCAAAAACATAAGTGGATTAAGAAAACCTACAGATCTCTCAACCTCCTTACTTACCGACGAGAACCCAAATGGTAGTATTAATTCAGTAAACAAGTACTTTTCGTCTATTGGTAGGAAACTGGCAGAAAATATCTTAGGTACCAACAACCCTAACTCTCCCGTCGTCTCTTCTACAGGCTCTGGACCTTCTAAGTCTCTTACCCTGCTACCGACGGACGTTTGCGAGGTCAGGTTACTTATATCCGGACTGAAGAATGATTGCGCAATGGGATATGACCAAATTCCAACCAGAGTTATTAAGAGATATGCTGAGCTTCTAGCACCTTCTATTGTACATATCTGCAATCTGGCTATGGTCACGGGCATATTCCCAGACGCTTTTAAGATAGCTGTGGTCAAACCTATTCACAAGAGTGGGGACCGGGACCGTGTTGAAAACTTTAGGCCGATCTCAATATTACCAGCCTTATCCAAGATCCTGGAAAGAATTTTGAACTCCCGGCTAGTCAACTACTTGAAAAAACAGAATCTTCTCTCACCTGCACAATTTGGTTTTCGTGCTAACATTTCCACTAGTGATGCTGTCCACGAGCTGATAAACACAATTATAACTAATCTTGATTCACGTAGGAAATGTATAGTTCTATTCCTAGATCTGGCCAGGGCGTTTGACACGGTTTCGATCCCGCACTTACTTGATAAGCTTCAGGGTCTCGGAATAAGAGGAATTCCGCTGAAATTATTCAGCGATTACTTAACTAATAGGAAACAACGAGTCAAAATTGATCAATATCTCAGCGAGGAGGAACCGGTTACTTTTGGGGTTCCGCAGGGAAGCATAATTGGCCCGACACTATTTCTCGTGTATGTTAACGCACTATGCAACTTGCGGCTCACCAGGGGAAGGATCTTTACATACGCAGACGATACAGCCCTCTTCTTTGAAGGAGATAGCTGGTCGGAAGTTTTCAGCTTGGCTCAAACGGGTTTTGACAAGGTACAAAAATGGCTTCAAAATAACATACTAACGCTTAATACAACAAAAACCAAGTATATGACGTTTGCCTTCAAATCTCACCTCCTCCCATCGACCTCGCTTGCCATCATTGCACACAATAAACATTGCAACTTCCTCCCATGCTCATGCCCATTCATACAACGGACTAATAGCATCAAATATCTCGGTGTTACGATTGACCAAACTCTCACTTTCAAATTACATATTGACAGTTTGGTGTCTAGAATCCGAAAAATTATCTACATCTTTAAAGCACTGAAGCACCTGGCCGATACTAAAACGATCCTTATGGTATATTATGCTCTCTGTCAGTCCACTATAGACTACTGTATAACATCATGGGGGGGTGCCGCCATGACACACATGATCCAACTCGAGAGAGCTCAAAGAGCTATCCTTAAGGTTGGAGCTGGACTTCCCTACCGATACCCTACTGCTGATCTCTACCGGCACTGGAATGTCCTAACGATTAGACAATCGTTCATTCTCAATGTTACCCTTAAAATGCATTCCCAACTGACATATGACCCAGCATTAATAATAAACAAACGCAGAAAGGGTTCCGTCTGCAAAACTCAAAAATTTCGTACAAGTCTGTCCCACAATTTCTTCTGTTGGCTTGGGCCCTTCTTATATAACAAGATTAATAGTATAATTTTTGTATACCCGTTACCCAGATATGAATGTAAAAAAACATTATGTAACTGGCTTAAAACATTGGATTATAGAGAAACTGAAAATCTATTGATTCCCGAAATATAAATAAAATCCTAATCTAATCTTAAGCCTAAATCTACACTTATTTTATCATCATTACCTATCACCAATTTCCATATTTAACTCCCAAATGTCAATTTTCAATATTCAATTGCGCAATTTGAATCCTTAGTGATAATCACCCCAATGTTTTTCATTTCTGTTTATAACACTTTGCACACACTCAGCATTTCAACCATAACTTGCAGTCTCTTCACTCTAAACATCATACATTTTACGCGGCAACTTTCACACACGCACAAAATTTATAGTTTTACCAATTTTTTCATTCACACACACTTCCTAACAACTACTAGTATCTGTCAATCGAATTAGTCTAATTTAAACCTAACTTGGTACGGTAATTACTCTCACTAGAACTATATGTTTTTTTTTTTTTTTTTTTTTTCTCTCTCGTGTAGCCCGTGGAGTGGGGGCTCTGGCGACCGGTATCACAGGTTTCTCCCGAAACCTATTTCAGGCGTCAGTCTCACACAAAACAGGTCACATTTATTAGCAATGTCTCTGTAATACCTAAGTTTTAAGTACCTTTTGTGATTGAGAAATAAATCTTTATATTATTATTATTATTAATCCCTTCATCTGTGGTACGTCTCACATGTTTAAGACGTGGTGGATTTCGTATTCTTATAATCGTTTTAAAATGGGGTAGTTTAATTAAAACTTGCAATTATCGCGAACTATCCTGTGAATTCCTCCCAGCCTACCCTACATTACGGCGATAGCCGCTCCCAGTCGATGTTCAAAGTACAATCCGAACGGACGCTAGTATATTATTTGATCGCCTACGAAGCCAACCTAGCCACTACGAAGCCACTTTTGCATTGTATATCTGTTTCGTCATTCTTTCGTCCCGCATTCTTTCTACATGTCCGAACCAACGTTAATTAAATCAAATTTATTATAATACATTTTGTGAAAAGACACTTTAACATAATACAAATACTCCTGTGATCTGTGTGCTTGTGTAGCGAAGACCGAAACAGCTGACGAGACGGCAGTGATCCAGCAAATCGCAAGGTTAGTGCGCATGTGGTTCCTATCCTCGTGATCCTTGGATTCATAAGCCTTTTCTTCGTCCTCATCGAGCTCACGATAATTCCAAGTACGACAGACATAGGTTTCAATAAAAAGATACAGTCCACTAAAAACATGGAGCCTATGGCTCAAATTATCGAAGTTTTTATACAAAGCCAGCTAATGGAGGCTTAGGCGCCACCAAGACGTTTAAAAAAAGACAATTGTTTAAAATATATACAGACGAATCGGACGAGTTACCGTCGACACGATTATTTCATTGCTCCGCGTATTTATTTTTGAAAGTGCATAAAAAGTTGTAAATAAACATTGAGATATATATCAATTTTATATATAATAAACGCCCTTACATTTGACGTGTGTGTTAAGTGTGAACCCAAAGTAATTTGGTCTAATTGTCAAGAAGAAGATTCCTAATACAGTTTAGTTTGTGTTAAGTTATTGTGCAAGTGTCGGTAATTGTGATCAAATATTACCCTACTTGTACTTAACAATTATTACGGACCGCAAGCTTACACATTAGTTGGAGGGTTTCGCAGCATACGTAATAACTGCGTTGGCGCATTGCTGTATACTGTTGCTAATTACGTCCCTAATCCGTGGTTCGAGTCCGTTAACATACACTTTCGAACTATACTTTTATATCGTTAAATATTTTTTTTTTTATCCCCTCTTTATATTTTTTAACATCGAAATATTTTTATTTTGATATTTCCATTTTTGAACTTTGTTTCTGATGGCCTCTAATAATGTTAATTGTGCTGGTTGCCTCAAACCGATATCGGGGAAGCAATGTTTGGTCTGCAGAGTTTATAAGAATCCGTACGACCTCGTATGTGCAAATGTGTCGGTGAACTGTTATAACACACTTATGGCTCAACCTGGTACTGGCTGGGAGTGTGTGCTTTGCCTAAGTAAACAACCTAAGGGCGATAATTCTAACACCCCTGTGCGTGGCGTTAACTTCGTTCGTGGCGCGGCTCCATTGGCTACCAGTATGCTCGAGCACCTGGACGATAGTACTGCCTTCAACGATACTATAGAAATATCCGACACACAATCGTTGTTAATAGAGTTTCGTCAATTCCGTAACGAGATGAGAGCCACACGTCGCCAGATGGAAACCTTCAATGGAACCTTCGCTAAATTAGTACTTCGTATGGATGATTTCGATCATAAAATCGACCTTTTAAATAAGCGTATGGATGGCATCGAGAGTCGTATTGTGGAGCAAGAGAGGGTGCAAGCCGACAGTTCATTGCTCGCTACGATCGAGCAACTGAAGGCAGATCTAGGGGAGCGCGACCAGGAGCTTTTATGTAACGACTTAGAAATTTCTAATGTCCCCGAGCAGAAGGGAGAAAGCTTGTTGCACACTGTGATCACTCTAGCAGATAAAATAAGCGTCAACCTAAAGGAGCATGATATAGTGAGTGCTGTGCGCGTGGGCCGTTTGCCGGTGGTGGACGGCGCTGGTGCTCCGCCGCGGCCCCGCCCTATTGTGGTGAGGGTCGCGCGGCGCGCCCTTCGCGACGGCCTGCTGCGGTCGGCGCGCGTGCGACGCGGTGCTACAACTGAGGGTACTGGCTTGCCGGCGCCACACCATCGCTTTTACATAAATGAGAGGCTGACCAAAGTTAATCGTCTACTGTTCCGGCGGGCGCGTGAGCTCGGGAAATCGCTCGAGTGGAAGTACGTCTGGACGAGGGATGGGAGAATTTATGCGCGTCAACATCCTGGAGTAAACTCTCCGCGGCAACGTATCCAAAGTGAAAGTGACTTTGTGCGAATTTTTGGCCAGACTGCCGTTAGTGCAACTGTTGCTTGAAATTTTACCGTCTCTTAAAGATTCGTTTTTCCCCAAGTATGTGTACTTTTTATTTTGTTTTGCTGCGTATTTTTATGCTTTTGGTGTCGTAAAATTAATACGTCTGATAAACATTTCTATTTATAATATTAGTAATTTCACATTCCAATGTAACCAATTAATGTCAGTCGACGTAGACCTGATTCATTGCAGCATTATTAAATGTCAATGCGTTCGACGTTATAAAGTGAACAATTGTAGAACATTTTACAACATGACACTATTTATTATACAAAATGAACTACCGAAACTGTTATTGTTATATACAGATTTTTTTATTTTTATAGTGTGTTATGTTTTATATTTTTCACTGTGTCTGTACTGTTTATATAAAGTATTTTATTATTTTAATCAAACACGTGGGTCTCACCTGTCAAATCTAATATATAGTCTCTATACCTTTCTTATAGATCTTTTAACGTGTATTGTGGGTGTTGTGTGTGTTGTAGTTGTGCAGTGTGTGTCAGCGGTAAATTGTGCTTTGGAGCAATGTGGGGTCTGGTCTGACTATTCACATATTTCAACTCATTTTTTTATAATTTCTGTCTCTGGGCATTTCACGCGCTTTATTGTTATAATACATATGATGATAGTTTGTATTGCTGCGTCTCGCCAATTACTCATGGATTATTACAATGACTCCTAATATGAAACTTCTTAAGTTAGGTCTTTTTAATGCGGGTTCTTTAAACACCGGACATGACGATTTTCTCTTTGCGATGGATCGTTACGGTGCTGACATTGTTGCTATCAACGAGACCTGGTTGCCGTATGGACAGGAGGCAAGAGCACCCGCCGTACCAGGATATAGGCTGCGTGCTGCCCCACGACCATTGCACATGCGTGGAGGGCGTGGTGGAGGGCTCGCTTTTTACGTTAACCGTAAGGTAAACGTAAGGTACTTATCACGTCCAAATGATAGTATTGAGCAATTGTGGCTCTCAACTCGTGTAAATGGGTTCCGTTTGCTTATTGGGACGACGTATAGGCCTCCGTGGATGAACGTTGATGCGTTTATAGATGCTTTAACAGATTCTCTAAACCAATTCCATGGCTATGACTTTGTTGTTATACTAGGAGACTTTAACATAAATGTACTCGAAGATTCCCATAGTAATACGTCGAAATTGAAACAGTTTCTCGGTTATATGAGCCTCAATCAAATCGTCACTAAGCCTACACATTTCACGTCGCACTCTGAGACTCTCATTGACTTGGTCTGTACCAACGCTCCCTTTCGAGATGTAACAGTCGAAAACATTACAGGTGGCCATGGTCACTCAATGGTTACTGTAACTCTTTTACTAAAAAAATTAAAAACTCCGCCTAGAAGTTTTGCTTACAGACCAATCAATGGAATACGATTGGATGATTTTAACAAAGATCTGTATTCCATTGATTGGACGGAAGTGATTAATTTACCTACAGTGGAACTGATGGTGGAAAAATTCAGTGCAATGATCACGTCGCTGTTTGATAAACATGCGCCGCTAAAATTAATTACAACAAAAAACCGTACCTTATTGCCATGGGTTACCGATACTTGTAGGCTTATGATCGAACAGCGTAATAGGGCTTACGAGAGGCAACGTAAATCCAACACAGAAGTCGATAAGAAATATTACAAGGATCTTAAAAAACTTGTTGTAACAAGCATTGCCAGTGAGAAACGTGCTTACTTTAATCAGATAGTCAATACTCAATGTCATAATAGTAAAACGTTCTGGAAAAATCTCAAAAAAAAGGTTCTAATTGATTCGACCAAGGAAAGGACATTACCTAGATTTTTTAATGATCCCAATAATAAAATAAATGATCATTTCTTGGACATTCCAGGAACAAACGATGTGTCATCGTCTAATCTATCATTCTTCCTTAGTAATAAATTCTCTGAAGCGTCATTTGAATTACAAACTGTTAGTTCAAATGATATTGCTAATTATATTCTCTCGCTTAAATCTAATGCTATTGGCAGTGATGGTATAAGCAGAGATATGATTCTTCTCACTCTCCCTTGTACTTTGGATACTATTACGGCTATAGTCAATAAGTCGATAATCACCGGCACTGTACCGAGCAGCTGGACGGAAAGCCTTGTAAAACCATTGCCTAAAATCGATAATCCAACCGACTTGAAGGATCTCAGACCTATAAGCATTTTGCCATTTCTATCCAAATTGTTGGAGAAAGCAGTTTGTGTCCAGTTAACGAAATTTGTAGAAGCTGAAAGCATGCTACCCCAATTACAATCCGGTTTCAGAAAGGGACGTGGCACAATAACAGCTTTACTCGACGTAGTAGACAACATATTATCTGAGCAGGATTCAGGTCACGGTATGATACTGACACTGTTAGATTTCTCGCGAGCTTTTGACAGTTTAAGTACTCGCCTCCTACTTGCTAAATTGTCTTATTACGGGGTGCAACCAAAATCGCTCGAATGGTTCGAGAGTTATCTTTGCAATCGTTCGCAATCTGTAAAACTAGTGGGTGATCATGGAGCTTTACTCTCTGAGTCAAAACCTGTTCAGCGGGGCGTACCTCAAGGTTCATTGCTGGGCCCACTGCTTTTTATAATTTACACCGCCGACCTTGCCAGAGTAATAAAGAATTGCAAATTTCACTGTTATGCCGATGACGTTCAGTTATATATATCTGAAAAGCCCGAACGTATTTGTTCTGCAGTAAGTCGACTCAATGAGGACCTGGGGCGTATTTTGGACTGGTCTATGCGCAATTCTCTTATACTTAATCCTACTAAGTCAAAGTATATGGTAATCGGTACTAAATTACAGATCTACAAAATCATAAATAATGACCCCCTTGTGACTATTGATGGTAAGCAAATAACTCGAGTTGAAGAGGCAAGGAATCTAGGCATATTGTTTGACTGTCAGCTAAGATTTGAGAGCCATGTGCTGAACTTGGCGAAGAGTTGTTTTTACCGGCTAAGTGTACTATACAGGATTCGAAACTTTCTTTCTGTAGCCTCACGTATAAGTATCTGTGAATCATTGATTTTGTCCAGATTGAACTATGGTGATCTTCTGTATGGTCCGAGATTACTGAGTAGAACAAAAAGGTTGGTGCAACGAGTGCAAAACGCCTGTTGTAGATTTTGCTATTCAATACCTCCGCGAAGTCACGTATCGCCATATTTGAACAATGCATCAATGCTTAATATGGAATCACGGAGAGAGTTGCATTTGGCAAGTCTGTTATTTGATGTTCTTAAATACAAGAAACCAGAATACTTGCATGAAAAATTGAATTACGCCACTCGCGGTAATGTAAGAAAAACACGTTCCGTACTAATGTTTCACAGGCATCGGACTGAGGTGTTAAAATATTAACCACATAAAAGGATCTCGATTATATTGAAATATTAGAAACTGTTTTATTCCAAGTTTTACAAACAAGTATCAAAATATAAACAACGAATATCCTAGCAACTAGACTGACACAAAGTCTCTTAGTGGCCAGTACATAGATAAC
The DNA here is from genome assembly GCA_947507595.1 of Pyralis farinalis. NCBI lineage: Eukaryota > Metazoa > Arthropoda > Insecta > Lepidoptera > Pyralidae > Pyralis > Pyralis farinalis. The sequence continues at coordinate 6,018,956 of OX382258.1, read as the reverse complement.
GGATCTCATAGATGTATCAGTGGTACATCGTATTGGTACGGCACATCTTAACATCTTCTCTCTTTGTGAAGTCGGTTAGTTGCTGTTGGTCAGCCCAATGAGCTTGCTGAGGGTCATCAACCTTGGCCTATATAGAGGTTTAGTTAGCATATCAGCAAGCTGGAAGTCTGCAGGCACCTTCCTTACTTCCAGAGTCCCTTCATTTACAGCTTCTCTTACGAAGAAATGACGGATTCTAATATGCTTCGTCCTCTGATGAAGCTCGTATGGTGGATTCTTAGCCAATCTAATAGCTGACTCGTTGTCTATATACAGCGATGGCACGGCATCCAGTTTCTCAATACTCTGAATGAGTTTCTTGAGCCATATAATTTCTCGTGCGGTCTCACTGGCAGCAACAATTTCTGCCTCTGTGCTGGAGATGGAGGTTGACGCCTGTCTGTGGCTTCGCCAAGATACTGCACCTTCGTTGTATAGGCACACTATTCCAGTTGTAGAACGTCCTGTCTCTAAATCGCCTCCATGATCTGCATCGCTGTAGCAGGTCAGTGCTTTCTGCGCATTACGCCTATAAATAAGTCCCAAGTCACGAGTACCTTGCAGGTACCGCATTATACGTTTAACTTGAGTGACATCTTCCTTTGAGGGTTGTTCCAAGTGTCTGGAAGCAACACCAACTGCGAATGCAATATCTGGACGTGTACCGACCATAACATACGCCAAAGCGCCCACTGCTTGGCGATATGGGAACTTTTCGACTCCTGTATCTTCTCTTAATCCCAGATTTTCTTTACCTATGGGCGTCGCTACAGGTTTAGATTCGCTCATGCAGAACCTCTCTAATACTTTATTGATGTAGCTAGTTTGTTTCAACTTTATAGACCCGTCCTAGAAACGCTCTATTTCCAGGCCGAGAAAATAGGATGCAGGTTTTGACTTTATTTTAAATCTAAGCTGCATTTCGTCCAAGAACTGCTTCGTCTCGTCTTCATCGTTAGAGGCAAGCAGGCCATCATCTACATATAAAGCAAATATCAAATACTTCTGCCCCCTCCGTCTCAGGAAGAGACAGGGATCAGCTTCGTTTACCTTAAACCCAATATCCAACAGATAGTCTGTAATGCAGTTGTTCCAACAACGAGGAGCTTGTTTAAGTCCGTACAGGCTCCTTTTCAGTTTGCAAACTGTGTTGGAATGATCATTATAGCCTTCTGGTGGCTTCATATATATCTCTTCACTGAGACTGCCATACAGAAATGCTGTCATTACATCACACTGGGTAAGAATAAGATTTTCCCTTGCAGCAATACTTAAGACAACTCTGATTGTGCTTAACTTCGTTACGGGGCTAAACGTCTCATAGTAGTCTATACCTTTTCTCTGGGAGTAGCCCTTTATTACCAATCTGGCTTTATATCGATCTACGCTTCCATCAGGATTGGTTTTGATCTTGTAGATCCACTTACACGGTATAGCTTTTTTGTTGTGTGGTAGTGGCATCATTTCCCAAGTCTCATTTTCTTGGAGAGATCTCATCTCATCGTCCATAGCCAGCATCCACTTTTCCTTGTCTTTGCTTTTCATGGCTTCTTTATAAGATGTTGGTTCATTTATTTCATTTATGCTCTCTACCACATTCATTACATAATCCTCAAATTTACTAGGAAGATTCAGTTTAGAACGATCTCTCAGTGTCCTGCTGCCTTGCTCTTCTATTTCATGATCAGGTAAAATATTTTCATTTGACACGTGAATGTCCGCATTGCTTTCGACTTCCTCTCTAACAATTAGATCAGGCGATGTGGGAGGCACGCTCGAACTAGGTTCATCATCAGGAGCTTCGATGGGTATATTCGAACTTTTCTTTTCAATATTATCCGCGTGCTCTTCCTCTCTTGCACTGGCTATCGGTTGTTTTTGAATTGGAAAATGTAATTCTATTAACCCATTCTCTTTTTCAGAATCATCAGAACCTATGGACTTTAAAACTGTCTCATTGAAAATAACATCCCTTGATCTTATGAGTTTGTTGTTATGACTCAATAAGCGATAGCCTTCATCGCCATCATAACCAATCAGAATACATTTTTCTGATTTTTTGGAGAGTTTTGTTCTCTTTTGCTTCGGGATATGGACAAAACATTCAGAACCAATAATTTTTAAATGTTTAATAGACGGCTTCTTTTTAAACCATAACTCAAATGGCGACTTGCCTTTTTCAGGTGTTGTGCCAGTTCTATTTAAAACATATGCGGCAGTATTTATTAATTCTGCCCAAGTAGCGACGGGTAATTCTTCATGTGCGTACATCATAGTTCGAGCAGCTTCTACCAAAGTTCTGTTCTCTCGTTCACTTAAACCATTTTGTTGAGGCGTGTACGGCATAGTCAATCTTTGTCTAATGCCAGCTTTTTCTATGACGTTTTTCACAATTGCATTATCGAATTCACCTCCATTGTCGCAAATGCATTCTTTTACAGAATATCCAGCCACTTTACATTCTTGTAACATCTGTTGAAGCTTTTGGTGAACTTCAGACTTGTGTCTCATGAAGTAAACGTGCCTGTATTTACTGTAATCGTCTTTAAATAAAACAAAATATCGAAATTTATTGAAAGAAGGAGGGAAAGGACCACAAACATCAGCATGTAGAATTTCGCCGGCGGCATTTGCTCGTTCTCTTTTTCCAAACTTTTGTCTGTGTTGTTTACCATAAATACACCCAGTACATAATTCAGAATCAAGACGAACTTTTAATCCTAATTCTTTTTCAATAACTTCTTTGACATGTTTTTTATTCTGATGGGCCAACCGTTCATGATAAAGTTGTAGAATGTTATCAGTTGAAAACAAAACGTTCAAATCAGGAGATGTATTCCTGATGGTCTCCACATTCAGCTTATACAGACCTCCATTCTTGACTCGTTTGCCAATCAAATGTATTTTTCCATCAACTTTTAATAAACATTCTTCCCTCTCAGACATAAAAACACTATTGTTTAGTTTGTCTTGTGCAGCCAAGACTGAAAATAGATTTCTCGTAATAGACGGTACATACCATACATCACAGAGTTTAATTCTGGATTCTTTGCCATTGACTATCGATTTTAAGTCAACCGTGCCTTTGCCAATTGCTTGAACTGCATCTCCATTGGCAGTAGTTACGGAATGCGTTTCATTAAAATATTCAAAAGTAGAGAAGTAGTCTTTTCGACAAGTGACATGACTGGTTGCGCCGTTATCAACAAACCAATTTTCGTTATCATCCTTTCTCTGTATTGTATTTAGATCTACATTATCTGTAACTTGCATTAGCATTAAGTTTAGGTTGCTTGATAAATTGCCTTTATTTGACGTCGATGGTTTAGGTGGTTGACCGTCAGCTTTCCATTTTCGACATTGTTTGACCTTATGACCAAATTTGCCACAATATCCACATTGTTTCTTTGGTTTAGGTTTATTACTATTTTGTACTACTAAGGCTTCAACTTGTTCTTCACTTTTCAAAGAAAGTGAGCGCTCAAACGTACAAAGCTGCGTTGTCAGATTTTCTATAGTGTGATCCGCCTTTGACATCAACATCCAGCTCGATTTGAAAGGAAAGTAATTTTCAGGCAGTGTTTCTAAAATTTTGCATATTAGTAACATATCTGGTAAGTCTGTCTTATCTACCCTTAATAACTCATTTTTCAAATCTGACCAAAGGGTTTTAATTTTAGAAATATGAGTGATAATGTCATGTGACGAATCTTTACGATAGCCAAAAAACTCCATACATAGAACGTAACTCTTATCCTCGGTAGGACCATCGAACAAACGATGTAATTCATCCCAAACATCTTTAGAACAGTTAAATCTCATTATTTTTTGAAGTGTTTCCTCTGACATATTTGCAGTTAGTAGTAATAATGCCGAACTATCAGTTTCATTGTACTTATCTAGAGCATTTTTATACTTGGAAATTTCTTCGACTGTAGCCTTGCTTTCAGGCGCCGTAGGTTTTACCAGACTACCTTCGATTGCATCTAAGCCACCCGGCATACCTCTTAGTAACAAGGTTGCCTTATATTTCCATGTCGGCCAATTCTTTGCACCTTCCAGGCGACCTATATCAATTTTGCAACTTTGCATTTTATTGAAAAATTTTGTCTTACCGGAGTTGCGAAAAAATCTTGCCTTAAAAATAAAACTCTGACAGTTATTTTTCAATATATAAACGTTCACGCTCTGCTACCATGTTAAAATATTAACCACATAAAAGGATCTCGATTATATTGAAATATTAGAAACTGTTTTATTCCAAGTTTTACAAACAAGTATCAAAATATAAACAACGAATATCCTAGCAACTAGACTGACACAAAGTCTCTTAGTGGCCAGTACATCGATAACGGATCTCATAGATGTATCAGTGGTACATCGTATTGGTACGGCACATCTTAACATGAGGCTTTTACTGGTAGCTTCAGGTATGCGGCAACGAAGTGTTAGAATAATATCCCACCGCCGATGAGAACTATTAACAGTAAATTTACTTTTAAAGCTCGATATAAATCTTTTTTGTTGGAGAAACAGAAACAAGGTATTCCTCGAAACTTCGCTTGTCGCATATCTATATCTGCCTCATTATCTGTCTGATGGAGACAATGTGAATTGAAATTCGTATTTTTTGTTTTTTTTTTTTCTATTTATTCAAATATTATTTTAAATTACATATAAAATTTAATAAATCTAAAATAATAATAAATAACAATAATAACTTCAAATAATATTATTATTTCATTAATCTCAATATAGTCTTTTTCCCACGCTTAGTTTTTATATTCTATGACCGAGGTGTGGGAAGTATAAGGTAAATTTGTAATGTTTACAGACTTTCGTGCAATACGCGGTAGTTGTATGTAGCTGTTTGTCATTTGTCTGACTACACTCGTCCTCGTCATTCTTATGGGTGATAGCTGAAAATCAGTGGTTGTTTCATTTAAGCAACGCTATACACTGAGCTATAGCCCATTTGCGCTACTGCGGCACACACACACGCACAAACACCTGAATTAAAAACGTTCCCTGTAGTATAGCGAAACTATGTTTTAAGTTAACAGTGTAGTTATATCGATGTACATTTTATTGATGTGTGTGCATGAAGTACGTAAATAAATGATTTATCTATCTATCTATCATATATATTCTTTCCTGCCTGATGCTCCAGATCCGCTTTTGTTTTGCTTCCCAATTTCTCTGTTGAAACACAAGTCGTATTATTATTCAACAATACTGTATTTTAACATAGAACTTGCTATTTGTTTCAGGTGCCTTGCCACCGGATGTTCATTTGGAGATTTTGAAACGATTTACTATCGTGGTGCATCTACAGCGAGATTGATAGTCAAAGAAACATTCCAACTAATTTGGAATAGGTTGAAAGCTACGAGTATATGTATACCAGAACCAACGAGAGATATGTGGAACGAAATAGCTAGTGGGTTTCTACAAAACACTGATTTCCCCAATTGCTTAGGTGCTATCGATGGAAAACATAAAAGAATTATTCATCCATTTGACAGCGGGTCCTTATAGTACAACTATAAGAATTACTTTTCGGTGGTACTTTTGGCAGTTTGTGACTCCAATTACCTTTTCACATTCGTAGATGTCTGTTGCTATGGCAAAGCATCGGATTCAACTATATTTAAAGAGAGTGAATTATTTAAAAGGATTGAAGACATATCAATTAATATACCTCCTGAAAGACCAGTTGGTAGCTGTCAAGCACTAAATTATTCATTTGTTGGTGATGAAGCATTTGGATTATCCGATCACATGTTGAGACCTTATGCTGGAAGACGTTTGTCTTTAGATAAAAAAATATTTAATTATAGACTGAGTAGTGCTAGGCGCTGCATATAATGTGCATTTGGTTTACTTTCCAACAACTGGAGAGAATACTTCATCGCCCATTAAATACATCTATTAAATTCGCAGAAGATATCGTAAAAACGTGTTGCATTTTGCACAACTTTGTTCGTAAAAGAGATGGTTACTATTTCAAACACACGCTGAATGTAGTCGGATTCGAAAATGTAGAACGTACAGGTATACCAACTTTACGATCATGTACCACACGAGACATATTAAAAGATTACTTTATGAATGAAAGATCAATACCATGGCAAGAAAACAGAATATGAATAAATACGATACAAAATATTTAAAATGTTAACTTACCTGCGGCGCTTTTTTCCGTTCTACTTTTGTCCTTGAAATTGTTAATAAATAATTCACAAATCTCTTCCCAGACTTTTACTTTCTCATTTCTATTGCTGTACACATCAGATTGTAAATCCCAAATAGCGGGACGTGAATGGATTTCCGATATGAATGTATCAACATCTATTGAAGCGTCGTGCTCCATGGTGACGCGTGCGATACGTAGAACGTCTGACGGTTAACTGAGCGGGGGGTGTATCAGTGCGACAGTGGCGGGTGTCGGCGTTTTATGTGGCCCGTAGCGACCACTAGTGGCGCGTCGCGGACACTGATGTAGCGAGTGGCCGCCACCGGCTACACGTGTGCAGCGCGTCTATACAAAATATATGAAAAAGTATGGTAAGTGGCTGTGGTCGGTGGCCCGTTTGCGCGGAGCCTCATAGTCACGTGCTTTTTTTTAAAATTTTATCAATTTTTAATTGTTTATAACTCATTAAATAAAGTTTATTTTAAGCATTTTGCATTAAATATCAATATTATTAATAATAAAGTTTTAAAATACTATAGTATTGGGCCGTGTCGTTGACGTGTCGGATAGTGTAAGAAAAAAATGTCAAGTTGAGCGACTATAAATTTAATACAATAAACTATGTAATTACAAATCTACTAGCGAAGTAGCGATAGTACCTCTGATTGGCGTTTCGACGGAGACGCCAGACCGTAAGTGCTACCACAAAGCTTACTCCACTGATATTGGTAGGGGGTGTCTAATAAGCTTGAAAGCACCACCTGCGATATAGTCGAGGGCCCTAATTTCGAGTGCCGATGACATTACATGCTGTCCTACCCATGATTTGCTTGAAGCGTAACCATAACGCGATTTAGATACAGCGCGATATGGTACAGCGTCATCTAGCATTGGGCACGGCAACTAATATAAGTGGTAATACTACAGTCCCCCTCTTCTCACTCCGAGTTGTCCCAACGAGGAAAGGCTAGTGTTGCTTTCTTGGTCTTCCTCGTCCTCGTCTTGGTGGATTCTCAATAAATTGCATCTGTTTACGGGGTCGTCCTCGTTTCTTAAGAGCATATATTGGGTTAGGTATCTCTTGTGACGAGTCTTGCCCGACATATGGTCTTAAAGCCGATGAATGATAAAGCCCTAAACTAACATCAGGATTCGCGGGATCGGCGACCTCATAGGAGAAAGGGTCATGCTTCCTCTTTATTCGGTATGGCCCATCACGGTGTGGTGCTGACTTGGCACTGACTCCTTTATTAATGTTACTTAGTACATGTAAGGCAACAAGGACTAAGTCGCCTTCCTTATAACTTGGACTATCCGATCATTGTCACTGATCATTCTCCGAGGAAAGCCGTAGCGCAGAAATATCTCATTAATCAGGATTGAAGCGCATCTCTCCGCTGTCGCATCTTCCAACGCAAAAATTTCTACCCACCAGGATTTTATGTCTTCCACTATGAACACCCAAGCTTTTCCATCCGAAAAAGTCGGCAAAGGGCCAAATAGGTCAAATGATATAACTTCAAAACGCTGACTTAGAGAAGTTGTTTGCAAAAGACCGGACGGTTTTTGGTTTGTTGGCTTATAGCGTTGGCAGTAAATGCATTTTTTAACGTAGCTGTCGATATATTTTCGCATACCAGCCCAATGGTAACGTTTCGAGATAGCTAGGAACGTTTTTTCGGCTCCGTAATGTCCTGCCATTGGATGATCATGGTATATTGACAGAACATTTGCCCACTCGTGCTCAGGAACTACAAGTTGAGCTTCATTCGTATCCGAGTTCATAGCATGGCGGTATAATAGTCCATCATTCATGAAATAGCCCTTGCTACTCCATTATTGTGCGTTTTCCTCATTTTCCGGATTTTCTAAAGATTCAATTACCTTTTTCAAATTATCATCTTTTTTCTGTTCCTTTTTTTTTGTGATGCGGGTAAAATGCGTTATACACTCGTTATACACGCGTTATGTACACGTATGTATCGCAAATCTTTTTTCTGTTCCTGTCTTACCTCCGCTAGGTTGCGAGGAGGCAGGTCTATTTTCAGGCTGCATATACCACAATGCACACGGTTTTCTTCAGTGCAGGCGGGTCTTGATAGAGTATCAGCTACTACATTCAGTCGACCAGGAATGTACTTTACAATAATTTCGTGCGCTTGAAGTTGTAGGGCCCATCTAGCTAATCTTCCAGATGGTGACTTTAGTGACATTAACCACTTCAAAGCCTGATGATCCGTTATTACAGTAACGGTTGAAACTTCAATGTAACCAGCAAACTTTTTGACTGCCTAGAAAACTGCGAGTGCTTCACGTTCAGTCGTTGAATATTTTTTCTCTGCTGGCATTAAAAGCCTACTCGCGTACTCGATGGGATGCTCTTCTTCACATTCGCCTTGAATGAGTACTGCCCCTAGAGCATAATTGCTGGCATCCGTTTTAATATAGTAAGGTTTCCCATATTCAGCTTGACGGGAGATGAGGTGAGACGAGCTTTTAATTCTTGGTAAGCCTTTTTTTGTTCAGGGCCCCAAGACCATAAAGCGTTTTTCTTCGTAAGGCGTGTCAGGGGTTCGGCAAAGTCAGAAAATCTTTTGATGAACCGGCGATACCAAGAACATGTTTGTAAGAATGACACCAAATGCTTAAGATTACAAGGTGGGGTCTATTCACAATCGCATCAGTCTTCTCGGGATCTACTTGGAGACCTTCGGGTGTTATCAAATGCCCTAGATATTTTATGAAGGAGTAACCAAATCTACATTTTTGTCTATTGACTATTATGTTGTACTCTCTCATCTTAGTGAAAATGCCCCTCAGGTCCGTCAAATGTTGCTCAAATGTCGAAGAGAATACGATAAGGTCATCTAAATAAGCGATCATCTTGATGTGATTCAGGCTAATACGGAATTTGTCTATCAGCCTCTGAAATGTTGAAGGCGCGTTCCGTAAACCAAAAGGCGTTCTAAGAAATTTGTAGATCTTGGTCCCTTTCCGTCCGTCTATCTTGGTCCCTTTCTCGTACCATTATTTGCCAATAACCAGCCTTTAGATCTAGCGCTGTCATAAACGTGGTAGGCTTGGCTTCGTGAAGCAAATCATCAATGCGAGGTATTGGGTATGTGTCGGGGATCGTGATGGCATTTAGTCTCCTATAATCGACACAGACTTTTATTTGTCCGTTAGGTTTCGGAACCATGACCACAGGTGCGGCCCAAGGGGAAGAACGAGGAACGATAATACCGTCTTTTATTTCAACTCTTTTTCCAACATAACTTTTCTTGGCGGCGACATTCGATAGGGTGGAACAGCAATAGGGGGTTGATCTCCTGTGTCTATTGAATGTTCCACGTCGATCACAGGTTTGCCATTAAAAAAGAAAATGTTAAAATCAGCCAGCAATGCTTCTAGGTCTTGATTTTGGTCTTTCGTTAGACTTAGAGAGCAGAGTCCTATTTTCTCATCAACTTGATCGAAGAGTGCCCTTAAATTCGGAGAAAGTCCAAAATTTTCCTCGTTTACTGTATTGATAGCATCTGCCATCATGTATTCCAATCGCGGAGAATATCCATCGCTTTCAAGACAACGTGCTATATTTGCCGGCAATTCTGATAAATCGATAGGTATAAAACTATACGTTCGCACGCTTTGTGTTGGCAATGCAGCATCTACAAAAAGGATCTTAGTGTCGGACGTACTTGGTGGCTCATTTGCAGTTAGTTGAACCATTAGTCATCGCGTTAATGTTAATACTTGCACTTGTACAGATTCCACTTCACAATTTTATTTAATAATTATTTTTACCGATCGGTTTCGCCTTTACGGCATTATCAAGGTATTTTATACAACATATGGCGGTACCGTGCAATCAGTGATAGTCACAGTCACACAGTCAGTCAGTGATAGAACCATTAGTGTCTTCTGATTAATTGGAGCCACACCTAACTGGGGTTGCAGTGTAGAAGCGGAGCTATCTATAAACTCGATATGTTTAGGAGGTGACTAAGATGGCTCCGCATCCTGTTCCTTGAATATAATAAAGCGTTCTTGGTACAATTCATAGTCCTATTCGGGATATTCTATGAAGTGCCATGTGAACTGAGCAATATTCAGGACCATTCCCGCTTGTTGAAGAAACCCAATGCCAATTAATGTACGGTTGTCCCATGAGTCTGGTAGAGTTTTTATCGTGCGACCACACAATTCTATGGATGCCTAAAAAGTTAAGACTTTCTGTCTCTTCGACAGAAAAGTATGCCCACGTTCTTTCAGCATACTGTACAGTTCATGTGATGCCACGCTGATTTTAGCCCCTGTGTTAATGTACGTTTTACCTTCGATACCACCTATCTTTAGGAATACCATTGGCCCGGATTGCGTCTCTTTGTGAATATTAAGTGCACAGAAACCCAGACTGATTTTATCTTCTACTATTGTTGAAGTCCTATTTGAGCAGATCTTACAGTTGCTGCGGTACACTCCAGGCGCACATCCGTAACAAGAAAATTTTGCAGTAGGAATTTTTGGCAGGATTTTTGCTTGATCGGTATCTGATTTGACATTAGTGTTTTGTTGTAACACTGCTTGTCGTTTTCGGCCGACTTCTATCCCATGTCCCAACTTCTTATAAAAGTTGGGACATGGGATAGAACAAGGGGTAGCCCATCTAGAGCATCCCCGTTCGATATATGTTCAATTCGCTTGAACGTATTAAGCGCAGTAAGAAATGTCTCAACAACCTCTTTGTTTTTGTCACCATTAAATGAGGCTGTACATGTTGTCATTGAGCCCTTGCGTCCGCTTCCTATGTTCGCCAGTAATTTTTAAAATTGATCTGTGGTAAAATTAACGCTCATCTTCTGACGTGGTTTCCTAACTGGTATCGACGTGGTCCGACCTGACCTTGTTATTATATAATTAGGCCCTTTCTTGCTTGAGTTAGCCGCCACGGCTGCAGTGTCGACTCGCTCTTGCCCCACGTTGGGCGCCACTATAGTATTGGGTCGTGTCGTTGTCGTATCGGATAGCTAGAGCTAGAGTTAGGTATTAAGAAAAAAGAAGCGCAAAAAATTCTACGCAGAGTGTTGCCAAAGGAAAACTAAAACCTGAGATGAAACCTGAAAAAAAATAAATAAAAATAGATCGATTATTTCCTCTATCAGCGGAAACCCCTAAGAACCAAAGTGATATAAAAGATGTAAACGATCACTTTTTTGATTTTGATATTATCAAATGGGTTAATGCTGATATGAATGACATATTAAAAAAGTCTGATCAAAACGAATTAAGAGATTTAAATAAAGAAAATTTACAATTAGATATAATAGAATCTGAATCGCAAATAGAAAAATACCAACAAAAACAGGAAATGAAAAAAGAACGAAGACTGGACACGGAACATGGAAAAGATAGCAAAGACATGATGATGGAAATATTAGATGAAAAAACAGGGTGTATACGACAAGTCTTAATTACCACAGCCATGATAGAGACACTAGATCTACCAAAAGAAGGGTGTAAACGTGTTTTAAAAAAGAAAATGGAAATTTTTGCCAACAGCGGGGATTGTCAAAATAAGGTACAAAAGCTGACTGACACCAAAAAGAGAACAAAGAAACAAAAAAATACAAAACTTGCAAAAAATAGGAACCGTGAAAATAGTTAAACTACTCCAGAAGAAGATATTATTAGCATCCATAGTGACAGCGATATAGACTGTGTAGAAGATACATGGATTCTTGACGACGACAGTGAAAACGGCGATGCAATAAGAAAAGCTGTAGATGAAAAAGAAGCTGCCATATTCGCAGATATTGGGCGACTAGATGAAATCGATGAGACTGAAAAACAACCACAAATTAAGACTGAACCTAAAAGACGACCTAAAAGAGGATGAAGATCACAACAGTGAAGAAAACGTATTGACGTTAACAAAAAAAAAATTAAGGTATAATAAAAGAAATATAATATATAATGAGAAAATTAAACATACAACCTACCAGGAAAAAGATAAATCTACAATAACGGAAAATGTTTCGCATTCGCCTGTCACTCCCGCGACCAAGGGCCTCTTTCGCGATTCCTCCCTTGTGTAGTGTTGTAGTTTATGTGTATGACTTAGTTCGTTCATTAGTATACATGTCGTATCGACGGATCTCAGTCAATGTGAGTTGCGGATTATTCAACTCACGTTAACTTGTCTAACCGGAATACCACTTGTTGGTTCACTGGAGTGTGCACTGAGTGGCCGCCGGCTGTAGTGGCCGACGACTGTAGACAGAAGGTTAGCGTGCTAGCCAGCACGCAGATCCAGACGTAGAAGTTGTTGATGGGACCACCTTACGGACCAACACCGCAGCCGTATGTCCGTCAGCCGCTGTAGTCCACAACGGGGGCTGCAGGTATTATAATTTGGATTAATTCGATGTCCGGAGTTTAACGGGTTTGGAAAAGTGAGTAAATTCCCGACGGTTCACCACGTAGCCCACAGCAGGAGGCTGGTGGTCTCAGACGCGGTGCCCTCAATCTTTACTTCTTCAGAACTAACTCCAGACTGTCGTGTTTTTCGGTTTTTCACTAACATCTGAACATTTACAAAATCAATAATTTTGACAGATCATAGAGCATGCTAAGAAAAGATTCTAGATATAAATTATATTGAATAAGGTTTTAACATTACAAGTGTGTAATATTTTCTCGATTGGCGAGTCTATATTCTTGCTCATTATCCATATCAATAAAATCGTGATCTTTAAAAACATTCCTGTTAACAGGATATAACCATGTAGCACGAAAACCACTGACAGCTATCTCACCCCATTGAGTACGTAGATATGCAGATCCAAATACTTCCATCATTTTATATTGGCCTAGTGGCCATGAGTTGTTCCTAACCCATGATTTCATCAGAAACATATTTTGTTAGTGGTCTCATAAATGACATATCAAGTGGTTGTATTTTGAGGCTGGAATGTGGGGGGATTGAAACTAGACATGATTTTTTTCTTGCAAGGTCTATCAATTCAAGATTTCTTGTATGATTTGTGTGGCCATATAAGTAGAGTAGTTTTGGCCGTAATACCCGAAACTACTCTACTTATAATGCTCAGAAAAAACATATTTATATTTATTTAAAGGAGACGGCCTAATTCTCGCCTGATAAGCAACTGACATAATCAAAGTTGTTATAGATAAAGGTAATATTAACACGCACTTAATTAAATTCTAAGGCTAGCCCTTTTTTTATAATAGTTTGTTTTTATATTTTCAACCGACTTCAAAACAAAAGAAGGTTCTCAATTCGGCTGTATGTTTGTTATCGCATATCTCCGCCGTTTACGGACCGATTAGTATTTTTTTTTTGTTTGAAGGGACACAGACATACATATATACAGATTGGTATGATGAAGAATCGAGGAAACTCCTCAAAATTTATAGGCATACAGGGCGACAGGCTTACCACATATTCCTACAGCTATGTCTTTTCTGTAGCCAGGACTAACAGTGACCACCACCGAAGAGGTAATGAACAATGAAGTTGTAACTAAAAAGTGAAACTGACTTCATTGAAGTCGACGCCAATAAAGACCAAAACAACGATGACAATTGGTGTCCACTTCAATGAAGTCAGATTCTCTTTTTTTATTTTAAAAGTTTTATAAATTATTTTAAGAACATAACGATTATAGACGTTACTGTTGCAAAATTATAAGAAAGTAGCACCAATCAGAAATAGTTTTTTTTTATTTTACGCATGCACGGTATACCTAACAGTCTTTTCCTGAAATTTAATTTTTTATATGAGTATCAAATGAGCATGAAGAGGTTTTTATAAAGTCAGCAGCGCGCGAGTGTTGGAAGCGCCCATAGGTTACTGTAACTGCTTACCGTCAGGCGGGCCGTACGCTTGTTTGTTTGTATTAGTTTGTATTAGTTGTATAGTATTGTAAATACATTAAACTTCTTACTTAAATATCAATGGTTTTCCTTTTCAGAGAAATGACTTATAAATTGTACAAACTGCAGAGAATGGTGCAAAAACTGACCGTGTCGTTCCCACGCTGTGGGAATTGTCCGCTGGCCACCAAGAAACGTTAAATATAATCCAAATTTAATAAAAGACCGAAACTCAATGTTATATATGTACAAGGACGCGGAGGAGGTAAGTACTAGCAAACGCAGTGGTTAGTTGCACACTGATTTAATGGTCACAATAAGGTCGCGGCGCGGCCGCACACTTGCACGCACACATACATTGTAACACTCGAATTCGCATATCTAACACTCAAGACCAGGGTTAGAGTGGATCTCATTTAAATGCGTGCTGAAAATAAATTATATCCCGACTTTTGAAGAAGCAAACCAAGAATAAGGGAAGATTTGTATTAAGGATGATTCACGTTATACCGCCTCGCGTCCGGCCCGGGCTCCACCCGGAGCACGTCCACCGTGCGCCGGCCGGGCCAATCATTTATGCTACACCGGGCTGTTTGCGTGTATTTTTTGCACGGCCGTGCCTGTGATATGTGTTTTGTGTCAACTAGTGATGTCATCAGTCGATAGACGAGTAAATATGTAATTTTCACAACTTGAATTGGCAGCTATTGCAATTGCCATCGATGACGAAGTATTGAAAACACGAAGCGAAAACACTAGAAGATGGGGTGTACATCCAACCTGGAGAAAGCGAGAATTGGATATTGTTTTCCAAATAATATTTTTGTATTTATTATCCAAATACTAAGGATGGCTCATAGCGTAAACTACAGGATACTTGCGCACACATTCTAGCAATTTTTCGTCGTCCATTTTGCTGTTGAGCTCATCACATTCCAAAGATTTGTCGTGGACTGTCCTGCAGGCGCCCGGCGCATACGTCATTAAACTTCAGTGATTCGCCCTTCGTGATTACACTTAATTGTTTACTTGTAGTAGCACGCGAATGTGCTGCCATCGTAAACAACTTCAGAGCAAAACTTCTAGAGAAAAAAAAAACCACATATTCCTGTTACTCGCGGGTAGCTTCACGCCTCATACACGTTTTGTGTCGCGGCCATCGTGCACGTTTTTTTTTTCCTGTTCTGCTTAATTCAACCTAAGAATATTAGTTTCGTACTCCAATAATTATTGATGACGTAGGTAATTGTCAGCACTTTCCACTAACCCGTAGAGGTGTGGGTTCGATTACCACTTTGCATTATGAATAAAGTGCTTATCTATTTCAACTGTTACACAACTACTTACTTATCCTTTCCGTTATTTTATGTGATTTGTATGTCTGCCTGTCAGACAAGGGAGGGAAACCCGGCAGCTGAAGCTTGTGTACTAGTATTCCGTATTTAGCGTAGGTACTGCTTACCTTTATATAATTGCTTACTTATTAATCAGGTTGCTCTAATAAACCACGTTTTGAATTAGGTATGTACCAAATCAAAATATAACCTTATTTATTTGTCAAAATTTAACACACTTTTTCTAATTACCTCTACTTTTTGGTTTCCCTATGGAATGAACTTTAACGAGGCAGTAAAAGTTATCGTGTAGGTGATCAGGCCGAACTCCCCTAAGAAACCCGCCAGTCTCCTTTATATACACAAAAGATACACGTGAAAACATTAGAAGATTCAAAGCATATCTTGATAGTATAACATATTCAGATTAGCACTGTCCTATTCTGTCTTCTTTACAAATTCTACTTTCCAAAGACTAAAGTAAAGATAAGTATGTTACACAACCTTCCCTGGATCTCAAAAGGTCTAAAAAATGCTTCATGACAAAAAGAGCATTGCGCTATCACTACTATAAAAATAAAACCGAAACAAAACGTAATTATAAGTTAATGTACTTAACATTAACTACAATACATTAAAAAAATGTACAAACTGTTCTAAAAGAATTTCAAACAAAATATGTAGCAAATAGCATGAATGTATGTAAAGTCACATGGACGGTAATAAATAAAGATAAACAATAGACACAAATAAGAAAATACATTAATTAAATTAGGTATAATGACAAACTGTAAACTGACCCCAAAGACTGCCTCAATTTTTACCAAATATTTCATAAAAGTAACTGACAAAAACCAACCATAAAATATAGTTCTTGTAACTGAAAAAATAACATAAGTAACAGTATTTTCTTGAAGCCCGTGACTGAAAAATATAAAGGTAACTAGCTGACCCAGCAAACGTTGTTTTGCCATATAAATTATTTCTAGGGAATTTCTAGTGTAGAAAAAAAAATTAAGTATTATTGTAAGTGTGTAAGGATGTGGTATATGAGTGAAAGAGGCATAGATCACTGTGAACGTTGAGGGAATATAGAAATTACAAAAAAGACGACTACTTGGTTTTAATTAGCTCTTCTCTTCCAAAGTAGCTAATGTTTTAATAAGTTTCTTTAATTTCACTTTTTTCGACATCCGAATTATCTGCAAATAAACCATTCAAACATTGCTGTTTTTTTGTCTAAGAGATCTTGCTATTCCTTTTGTTTTTCTTCAAACTTACTCATCATAGTGTATAGTAAATTCCGCACATCACATTTTATAGTTTTATTCATTTTAAATGATAAACTCCGTTATAAGCGTATACGAATTGTTTACAATTTGTTATAACGGGTGACAAAATGACATTGATGTAATGTTACCATGTAAAAAGATTCAATGAAATGTTGGGCTCAACTGGCGGGGATAACTTACCAAGTGATAATTGATCAGTTATCGAGCGAGATGAAAAATTATTAAATTACTAAAATGACTATTAAAAAATAGGGGTTGGTGATAGAAGGGTGAAAATTTAGGGTTGTATGTATTTTTAATGCCACATTATAAAAAAATAAAAATAAAAATTTGTGCAAAAAATAAAAAAAAATGTTAGAAATGTTAGGGGTGGATAACCGTTATCACTTAGGGGTATGAAAAATAGATAGTAGCCGATTCTCAGACCTACTGAATATGCATATAAAATTTCATTAAAATCGGTCAAGCCGTTTCGGAGGAGTATGGTAACTAACATTGTGACATGAGAATTTTATATATAAGATATAATTATGAGTCTAATTCTACACCTTCCGAAGGATACAATTCAATCTATACCAATATCATAAAAAATTATAAAAAACAATTAACCAAAATACTAATACTAAACTAGTAATTAGTTAATTTGTCACTAGAATGTGGAACTTTTCCAAAGAAATTAAAATTCTCAATTGTTAAGCCAGTACATAAGAAAGGTGATAATGAAGAGATGGGGAACTATCGATCTATCACTTTGTTATCAAAATTTGCAAAAATATTTGAAAGAGCGATCCACGATAAGCTTTTTTGATAAATTTGGGGTCATAAAATTAAATCAGTATGGCTTTCGGAAAAGGCTTCAGGTCCACGACGCTTGCTGCTTTCAGCTTAATAAATGAAATAACGCAGAATATAAATAAAATTAATTATACAACTGTAATATTTCTAGATATGTCCAAAACCTTTGATTTGGAATAATGGTCCTCCAGCGAAAAATTGGTCGAAATCCTATCTGGAAAATATACTAATAATAGAGAAATAGATGCGTAGAGGTGAATCAACTAGATCCCATGTCTATTGTACATGCATATAAATTTGGAGAAAAGTAACCATGGAGTTTCTCAAGGAAGTATACTAGGACCAAATTTGTTTCTACAATACTATTTGCAGATGACATTTCAGTACTAGTAAATACTAATAAAGACTTTACATTATTGTAACATAAATTGGCCATTACAAATACATTGACGTTTGCTACTGAATGGTTACATAAAAATAATTCAGAAGCAAATTTAGGTAAAACACAATTAATGAATTTTAATGACTTCAAATCTTTGACATTAAGAACTTTGACGATATAAATGGACAACTTCTACAGAACATTAATAAAGTGACATTCCTGGATATAATTATAAACCCTAAGTTAACGTGGAAAGTGCAGGTAGAAAAAGTTTGTACTAGAACAAGTACATAGATTTCCTTTTGCGCTTTATAAATTGACTAAAACAGCTTTTAAAGATACTGCTATTACAGCTTATTATGC
This sequence comes from Pyralis farinalis, assembly GCA_947507595.1. Classification (NCBI taxonomy): domain Eukaryota; kingdom Metazoa; phylum Arthropoda; class Insecta; order Lepidoptera; family Pyralidae; genus Pyralis; species Pyralis farinalis. Next base: position 6,000,659 of record OX382258.1, on the reverse strand, counting down.
GCATCTGGAATCTATAATTAGGTATGGACTTATACTGTGGGGAACTGGCGACTATGCTTTAGATCCCTGAGTATATTACTGGTACCTAAGTCTTTATATGCTCGAATTAGGAAAGTTTGTTAAACAAAATAAACACAATCTAAAGATCAAACTTAAAATAAATATATACCTGATATAATAAAACAATTATAGTATGATAAATTCAAAATGACATTACATAAGTGGCTTTTAGAAAATACATTTTATTCGGTTTATAAATTCTTAAACAAATCAAAATAGATTAAATACGAGACTAATATCGATGCATGGAATAATTCTCCGAAAACAAAATTTGCATGCTATTATTGTATATGGCTAAATAGGTCTAAGAAACCGCACATCTTGATACTGTGGGAACTACTGGCTGATGTCTTGATTAAAACTCCAATTTTAATATGAACGAATTGAATCAATATTTCCTTTATTAAGTACAATTAATATCTATTTACATCGTAACATTTTCAGCAAGTTATTACACCAATCCGTGTCAAGTATTAGAGAAATTGACCGCGGCACTGCTGGAAAGACGGCACTGCTGGAAAGAGAAAGCGTTATGAGCATATTCCTTTCTCTGTCCAACAGCCCCGTAAATATATTCGATGCGCGCGGCGATCTTCAGTCAGTTCCGATTCGGTTGTCGCGCGCGCTAGTCGTGTGCGCTCCGTCTCAATTTTTTATTCGCGTCGCGAGTGTTTTTCTCTGGTTTGTATTGTACTACGACTGTTTTGTCGAGTACGTCGCTGCATTATATATTGTTTTGGAGTCCAACTGTTGTATAGCTTCGGCTATATAGCTTTTGGGTTTCACAGCAATTGTAATAGCACCGTTTTTACTGGTGGATACCTACAGGTGTGTTACGAAACCAGTAAGCGGCGCCCCGGTACGTTGTTGGGTTCCTTCTGAACCCAGCGAAACCGGAAGACCCGAACCCAGTGCACTTGGCTCTCGCCAAGGGAGACGGTCCTTTTGAACGGCTATCCAATCCTGCGAATCCATGTATAAAGATATGGCGAAATTAGTCATTGACAAATACCTTGATGAACGCAAAAAAGGCGTTGACAGGGCTGACGTTGTGTCAGTTGCCTCCATTTTGTCCAAGAGGACCGCTTCCCAGCGGGACTTCGACTCCTTCGGCGACTCTCCAGAGTAGACGGACACGCTTGTTGAGTCTAGTGGCTCAACCTACCCAAAAGTCCCGTCCAAATCCACTAGAAAGCGGATACGGCGCCTTCAGCGCCGTCAAAAGGACGCATAAAGTGTAAACACAGACATGTCCGGCGCCAACTCGTCTCATGATGAGGAGGTGCCTCTCCCGCCCTCTCCTGCTCCGGTAGAGATGGAGGTAGTTCCCTTGTCGTTCGACAGGGACTCCCCTCTATCTATTGTAGCTCATCACTAGCCCCGGTAGCGAGTCGTTAGCGGCTCGCGCCGAGTAGAGCGCAGCCCGCTCGTAGGTACCTACCTAGTCCTACCTACATTCAATCCACTTCCTAGTTCCTTCCTTCCGGTCTGTGTTTACTGAACCCTTTTAAAATTATAAGCACCCTTCTGGTCGCTTAAGTCGCGTAGCTAGGTACTAGTGTCGACATCCTCAGGAGGATAGTCGGCACTTTTCTAAGCGTATGCTCTGTTAGAGTGACGCTTGCGTCGTCCCGTTCCCTTGGGGCGATCGCATCAGATGGAGCCAAAGTCAAAGTCAAAATCTTTTTATTCCGTAAAAATGGCTACATTTGTTTGGAATCGTCACAATTTTTTTCCCTACCGTGCAGTTCATGACTAGGTGAGCACTGATAAAAATACTGCCAAAAAACTCAGGCATCCCTCTTTTGGTATCCAAACAAATTTACATAATTTATTAATTACATTATAATTGGATCGACTCAATCCCAGGCATTTTTATCATTAATATAGTCAGATACTTTATAATATGCCCTGCTACACAATTTGGCTTTAATAGTAGTTTTAAACTTGTTTATTGACAATTCTCTTATATTGCTGGGAAGTTTGTTATAGAACCGTATACATTGCCCCATAAAAGAATTACTTATTTTGTGGAGACGGCTTGCATGTAACACAAGATTATGCTTATATCTAGTATTTATGTTATGAGTATCACTCTTTTTACAAAATGAGTCTATGTTTTTATGGACATACAAAAGATTTTCATAGATATATTGTGATGCGACTGTTAGAATATTTATTTCTTTGAATTTTTCTCTAAGGCTCTCACGGGGACCAAGTTTGTAGATAGCTCTTATGGCTCTCTTTTGCAATAAAAAGATGGTGTTAATGTCCGCGGAGTTACCCCAAAGAAGAATTCCGTATGACATAATACTATGAAAGTAGCTGAAATAAACTATTCTAGCCGTATCAACATCAGTGAGCCGTCTAATAGTTTTCACTGCATAGGCTGCAGAACTTAGTTTTCCTGATAATTTTTCAATTTGTGGGCCCCATTGTAGTTTGGAGTCAATTGTTATACCCAAGAACACAGTTGTCTCCACTGGGGCTAAATTAGTTCCATTAACATGTACATTGGTAGTCACCTGTCTTACATTAGGTGTTGAGAACTTAATTACTTTGGTCTTTTTATCATTTAAAAGCAGATTATTAACATTAAACTAATGCATAACTTTAGAGAGAGCATCGTTAACTTCGTCATAATTACCTAACTGTCTATTAATTTTGAATGTCAAAGAGGTATCATCCGCAAACAATACAATCTCATGTTTATCCTTTACATAATAAGGTAAGTCATTTATATATACTAAAAATAAGAATGGACCTAGAATTGACCCCTGTGGGACTCCCATGACTACAGGGGACCCCGAAGATCTTTTACCATTAACATCGACCTTCTGTATCCTATTGCCCAGATAAGAAGACAGAAGTTCGAGAGCCTTGTTCCTGATACCGTAGTGGTGTAATTTTCTGACAAGAGTGTCATGGTGCACGCAGTCAAACGCTTTAGACAGATCACAGAAAATTCCCAAGGCATCTTGCGAACCTTCCCATGTCGCGAATATACTTTTAAGCAAATGAATCCCTGCGTCTATAGTTGAGCCTTTGAGGTCTTCCCGGCCAGAGGCGGTCCCAGGGGGTGTTTTAGTCAGTAGGAATCTGACATAACTAGGTTCGTTCGCACGAAACAGTATCTTATGCAAGATTTCACCTCCTCCCTCCCTTTTTCCGGAGGGTGCCCCTCACGGAGGAATGACCAATGCACACCCGGGTGTGGGTTGGTCCTTCCTTTGTGGGTCTTCAATTTTCTTGGGCGAATTTAAAAAAAAAAACGGTCTTCTGTGCCTGTCCGGATGCGGCGCACTATCGATATGTGCTCATTCGCATTTCGTTGTTGTCCTGACAATACCAACTACATTTATTGTACCTACCCTATTTACTGTAAATAAATGATTTGATTTGAAGAGAATCCTTCATCACTTGGAGCTATAAATTGGATCTTTTGGATGGTTCAATATCCTTACTGGTATTAGGCGAATTAGAAACTGCCATAAGTCGGTAAAGTTCAAAAACTTCTGTGTTTTATTACGTCCGAAAAGTTCTCAGTCATTATTCGCGTATGGAGCTGAAAGTGTCTTGTCTTCGGAAGAAACCGGGATCATCATGGTCATTCGTTTTCTCTACCGTAGAAGACATACACACGTTGTTTATCAGTGACGTCGCCATGATTCTTCCTGATCCTCAATCACGGCCTCATAGTACTGCTAGAATGGCTAGACATTTTACTTTCTCAGTTAATTTAAATAATTTAAAGGGAAATAAGTACCAAAATATCAATCAAATGTTTAATTATCTACTTTAAGTTAAGATTGTCAAAGACTAATCACAAAGATCTCATACAGAACAATTGTTGAGATCTCATGTAGACTGAAAGTAATGTTTAGAATTATCAATAAGTATATTAAAAGTAAAAGATTTTATTATTATATTATTATTGTTATTTTCCTTAAGAACAATTTATACACACATCAAAAGTGTCTAGGGATCAACATATATTTTTGCAATAACTTTTCTCCTGATTGATATTAATTAAAATTTTCTTTAAGGATTCATCAAATAAAGTGTTTTCGTTTGTCTACAGTAACGATAAACCAAGTCACCTTTGCATTAATAAAGAAATTTGCCATTTTCATAATAAAGGGATTTTTGACATTTGAACCACTAACATTAAAGTTCGAAAAAAAGACTGAAATAACAGTTTTCTTTAAAATTTTATTGGGTAACTTAAACAATTAATAATCCGTGTTTCTACCGCGAACACTAACAACACAAGAACATCGGTTTGGCATACTCAAAATGAGTTCATCCAAATCACGCTGTGGAATGGCCGCCCATGTTCGTTGCAACAACAAAAAAAGGTCTTCTTGCGACTGGATACCCTCCATATTCGGCAGAGCTCTTCTCTGTAGCATATCCCATGCATGCTCAATCGGGTTCAAGTCTGGCGACTGAGCAGGCCAGGGCATGACATTGATGTTAGCTGCGGCGAGAGTCTGTCTTACAACTCTTGCGGTGTGCGGTCGTGCATTATCATGCATTAACTGAAATAAGGGACCGATTTGCACTTGTAGAGGAACGATGACGTCTGATACAATCGTCTCAGCATAACTTTGAGCGTTGAGGTTGCCTCTGATCCAAATCAACTCAGTTCTTCCGCCGATCCAAATACCCGCCCATACCATGATGGTTCCACCACTATAAGGATGGACTTCCTGGCAGGATTTTAATCGCTGTTGGCGTCCAGGGGTTCTCCAGTGTCGTATACGTTTATATATTTTATATATTTTTTTATTACAAAGCCACATCTCAATCTCAAGAAATCCGAATAAAAATGCTTGATCCCTAGACACTTTTGATGTGTGTAGTTGTGAATCAAGTTCAATGTTATTAAGTTAGTTATGTGATAAATATATTTCGTTTATGAATAAATAACAGTTAACTGATTTAATAGGAAATATAATTACCCTGTATGAATCTACCCCATGGTGTACGAAAGTACCCCGCCGGCTGTAGGTAGGTACCCCACGCGTGGGGTGCGTTCGTACAAGTATCTTATCATAGAAAAATAGCGATAACCCTATATCCCTTTGATATAATAGTTTCAGACTTTTTTGTAAACTACTACGATATATTTCTTACATTTAGGTGCAAAGACTGGATTATTTTGACAATGTATTATAGAGTAAAAAATAAAAATATAAAAAGTGTACGAAGTGTGACCACTTTCTTATTATACTAATTACTATCTAGAAACTGACCTACTTTTAAACCAAATAACTACTTACGACTGACATGTAATTCTCGGATCTTTTCGTTCCGTGCGGCTTTTACAGCCTATATACTACATCCTCCTATCATGAGATGGGTAAAAACCCAAATCACACACTGTGGGTTTTACTGTGTGGATTGTACGGTGTTATTACCCAAATTTAGGTTATAAGCCGGTTATAACCCCCAATCACCCATTTTGTAGGGTGAAAATAAATTGACAACTGGCAATGAAAGCGGAATTAATTCGTATTTTCAAGTTTTCGATATATCTACGACGGATTTTATAAATGATTTAATAAATGTTACTGTAAAAAAGAGAAACGAGTTCTCAAAAATGGAAACTCTTTAGCCATTTTCATGGTTTCTTGGCCGATTTCAATGACACACAGTTCAGTGGCGTATTTTGATATGAAAGGACACTAGAGTCCGTCCAAGTTATCTGTTCCCGCGAATAAGGACGCTTTTGATGTTGCCATACTAATAAAAATGCTAAACACCTTTTTTATAGGGGAAAATATTATAATTGCAATAAGTAATATACGAACATTCTGGTATTATGCTTGCGTAAATATGGGTTTTCGTTATCCTTTTACGGTTAAATGGCTAACGTAATCATTTTAATGAAAATTCTTAACACACTAATAGCGTTTTACCGATATTATAAAACAAACTTTTCCAAATTTCACCAAAATCAAAGTCAGTGGTTGCTCAATAATTTATGTGTCAATGAAACAAGCGACATAAAATCGAATATTTTAATTTTTATTATAAAATTAAACTAGGGAATTAGAATTATTTTCTTTTATTTTTATAGTAAAATAGAAAACTATATAACGGTGATACTCCTGATGACGAAATATAAAATGTAAGAAATTATTACTTACATTAAATAATTATTATTTGTATTAAAAACAAGTATTACTAGTGACTGTTTACGGATATTTTTATTTTTTCTGAAATGGTTTGTAAATAAAACTCAATATTCCAGAGTGATTCAAGATTAATATAAATCTATATCTTCACGAAAATGATCGCAATCATGAAATTCAATCATGTTTACGCCTGAAGTACCTGGTTGGGGGCTATCAGGGCGTGGAGTAGCAGTTGATGAGTGATCTCACAATTGGTGATGATTAAATTCACATTCGTGAATATTTTCATTTAAACTCTTCTTCTTCGCCTTCTTGCCTATTCAACAAGTTTCAGTTATAAGTTACGTACGTTAATTTCGCTGCCCTCTCTGTAGTTAGTCGATTTCTTTTTATATTATGAAGGGTATATGTACACTAAAAGAATGCTCTGCTGCAGCAAAATCCATACTGCAACTTTACTTAATGCATTATATCCACATATACCTTTCCACCACGTTGTTGCTTCTTCTTCTTCTTCAGCGCCAAAATCCGTCTTTGGCCTTAACCCTTCGAAACCCGGGTGGTCGTATACGACCGCGAAATGTATGGGAAAACGTATATAACGAGTTCTGACTGCTCAAAAGATGCCAAGTTTGGTTAAATGCTCAAACCCCTATTACATCCGATTTGATGGATATATTCCATAGCTACAACGTCTTGGTTTTCACCTAGCTCGGCTCCTTGGGTGGTAGGGTCTTGTAAATGTTCTTCCTAAATGTATTGGTTTTACACACATGTTAATCCTCGTATCAAAACAATTCTGGAGTTCATTTTTAATAGACAATAAGTCTATTATAGTGACATCAGGTAATCTGAATAAAAATTTGGATTTCATATCCATTAATGTGATAAATACTTTATGAATATTTCCTTTGTCAGACTAAAGTGTAAAAATTGCTATAGACATCGGTTCTAAAATTATGATGAACTGCCTTATGCCAAGAAGTGATCCAACAGAGTTACCATGTCTTCTTGTGACGAAAAGATGGCTTTTTCAGGCACCGCTAATGTCTGCAAAGCCACTTTAGTATTTTCCAAGCTTTTGAAACTGGTACAGTAACTGCCCTACCGGGTATCGCATGGCAGCTTAAAATTTCACCAGTTCCTTTTTCTGTCACTATTTTAGTCAGCAGTGATGATAGAATTTGGCTTCTTTTATTGGTTTTTATAACACCAATGTAAATGTCTTTGAAAGTATTTATAACATTCGTTTTTATAATATCTTTTCTCAGCAAATTCAATGTATGTGCAGTGCAGTTTAGGTACGTAATATGTGGGAAGTTTTCTTTTATTCGGCGAAAAGCTCTTTGGATAAAGAGCTTTTCGCCTAATAAAAGAAAACTTACTAAACTCGCATTGTCGCCAATGATTGTCGCAAATTTATTTTCTCTGTATCCTGACATGATATTTGATATTTCTAGAGATATATACTCGCTTGTGTGTCGATTTTCTCCCGTTGTTAAGCTTTTCACAAATCATGGTTGTGGTTTTGATATAAGAAAATTAATTATTCCTTCATTTCTGCTATTGGACCAACCAGCAAGTTGCAAATATTTTTGCGACGATACGTCTTCTTTTATCTCTCGTTGTATTTCATTATATATTGTTATATTACTTGATGAAGAAAAAGGGGTACTAAAAAGATATATAATATTATATTAGGGCCATTTTATAATATAATAAATGTAATAAGGGTAACTATAAGGTCGGGTAAAATGGTCTTTAAGAACTCTTCCGCACTGTCTCACCGGAATCACTGAATCACTGAATGTAAAACTGGTGGAATGGAGAAAGCGGCCGTCGGCTATAGTGGCCAATGACTGCAGTTGGGCACGTCAGCACCCCAGAGAGCTTGCAGGTCCGTGAGGAACTCACGGACGTCGTAGATCACGTTGCTGAAGAAAGTATCGGTGAGGACGGCCACGCGGTCCAACACCGCAGCGGTAAGAGTCACCAGACGTCCACAGCAACGGCTGGAGTATATGGAAAATATATGTTATTATAATGTCCGGAGATTCACAGTGGATAAGAGACAGAGATTTTCGATGTTTCACCACGTAGCCACACAGCAGGGGCTGGTGGTTTTAGACGTGATGTCCAGTATCTTTTTTATCGTCGGCTCTTGCTCCAGACTTCCTTCAGACTGACTTTGATTTTCGGTTTTTCCTAAAATATCACATATTCAAAATTTTAAATTACAAAATCAATATTTTTGACACATTGTCATAGATTAAACAGAGCATGCAAAGAAAAGATTCTATACCTATGACAAATAAGGTTAACATTAGATATTTTTAATATTACAATATTTTATCTAAAATGCTGGTGGAGAGAGTTTTTCTGGTCCGCAAATTATACAGAGGCTGTAGTTGTTCGAAGAAATTTATCCATAGAGGGTGTTCGACCATGGATAAAGGTGTTCCAGTCGAATAAATAGCCTTCGCTAAAAGTATGTTAAGATTTTGTTTAGCTCCATCGGACAGAAAAGAAGACGCTTCCGTTGATGACGTCATTGCAGTGTATAGTCTTTTTTTTTTTATGAAAAAGTCTTATCCACAGGCTCTTTGGCCCGTGCCTTTGTTTGTTTGACAGGTTGTTGGCAGGTTGTTAGTTAGTTTATTATTTATCGCTCCGCAAGTGCGATTACAATGTAATTAGTAGTGCTTCTCTGGAGCGCCTCCAGCCGTTTCCTATTCATCTGGAGCTGTGTTGCTTGCGACCAGGCGCTTGCTGCGTACGTGGCGATCGGCTCGATGACCGCGACGTAGATCGTTCTGACGATTTCTCCGTTCAATCCCCAGGTAACCTTAGCTGCGCACGCTAGCTGTTTGTAAATATCGGCTGCTTTCTTGCAAATGGCCGACACGTGCGATTTGAAGTTAAGTTTCCTGTCTATTATAAGCCCTAGGAGTTTGATCTCATCAACCAGTGCTAGTCTCGTATTGGACATGTGGATGTTCGGGGGGCTGAACTTCAGCTTGTTCGTCAGCAGCATCATTTGAGTTTTGTGTGCCGCGAAGTTCAGCTTGTTTCTTTGCCCCCATGTCACAATTTTGCCCAACACTTTGTTGATGTTATCCTCCATACCGGCTATGGTTTTCCCGGAGAATGCCAGAACACCGTCGTCGGCGAACGCCTGACAATAGACTTCCTCACTTGACAGTTCATGTAGCAGAGGATCCAGCACGAGATTCCAGAAGGTCGGTCCTCCGATGGATCCTTGGACGCATGCCTTCGTAGTCTCCCTCTCACTGGACGCTCCCGCGTAATGAACTGTTATTTTCCTTCCCGTGAGGTATGAGTCCACCATCTTGTACAAGTTGCGTGGGCATCGCCTGATCGCAAGTTGATGTTTAAGAGCCGGCCACCACGCGTTGTCGAAGGCCCCCTCTATGTCCAATGAGACTACGATTACGGATTTCTTTTCTTCGATCCTGGTTCGTATGTGTCTCAAGAGGTCATAGAGGGCGTCCTCGGTTCCGCGCTGCGGCATGAACCCGTACTGTTTTGGACTGAGAGTTGGAAGAAGGTGCCACTGCAGCCGCCCAACCAAAAGCTTTTCTAGAGTCTTACCCAGAACTAATAGCAAGCCTATAGGCCGATAAGACTTTGGGTGGGTATAGTCGTCCTTTTCAGGTTTCCTAAGGATGACTACATGAGCTGTTTTCCACAGTTTGGGGAAGTAAGATAGGGCCAAGCATTTGTTTGCAATGGCCATAAATACCTTCCTTTCACTGCGGATTGCTCTGGCGCAGATGTCGGCTGTGAATCCGTCCGAACCGGGGGCCTTTTTGGGATTTTGTGCTTTCAGCACTGCCTCCACTTCCGCCTCGGTAAAAGGCGGATCTTCGGGCGGTAGTTCTTCCGGATTTCTGCTCTCGACGAGTTGTCTGAGTTCCGTGTGGTGTGGTTTATCTGTCGATACATTGTCATCAGGGTAGAACGTTTCAGCTAGAAGACTTGCCGACTGTTCGGGGCTGAGTGTCTTGCCGTCCGAGCCTCTCAGGAGCATATCATCCTTCCTCCTGGCCGTTCTTCTGATGACCCTGTATATTCAATCCCACACGCTCTCTCTGTTTTGTGTAGAGCAGAACTCCTTCCAGCTGTCAGTCTGGGCTTCAGCGGTCTTTTGGACATATTCCGCTTTAGCCTTTCGATATTCTTGCAGTACGATTTCTATTCTAGTGGGGGCTGCGTTCCTGATCCTGCGCTTCTTGCGGAGCACATCATTTTTCAGATCTTGGAGCGCTTGGGTCCACCAGGGTGGCGTTGGCTTTCCTCCTCCCATGCCTACTTTGGGAATCGCGGTTTCGCATGCTTCCTCTATTGAATTCGAGTAGGCTTGGGTGATGATTTCCAGGTCGTCTACACATTTCACCGCTTCGATCGACGTTGATGTTTTTCTCCTCTAGGGCATCGTGTAATCGCCGACTGAACTCCTCCCAGTTTGCCTTTTTTGTGTTATACTTCCTGCCGCTTTTGCAGCCTTTCTCCCAACACCAGTGTATATGTGATGGCATTGTGGTCTGAGGTGGTCAGAGTTCTGTCTACTTTCCACTCTGTTATCTTCCCTAGGAGTGGTGCGGAGCATGCCGTGACATCTACTACACTCGAGTAGAGTCTGCCCTGTCGGTACTCTTCGAAAGTGGGTGTGTTCCCGGTGTTTAGGATCTGGAAATCCACTTCGTTTAGGAAGGAGTTGTAAGCTTCGCCTCTCTGGTTTTCGGACTTGCTTCCCCACCAGTGGCTCCACGTCGTTAACGTCTCCCCCCAGTAATATGTTGGGAGTGCTTAGAAGTTCGCATACCGCTTTTGTACGCGCGATGTACGGGTCGATCTGTTGGTCCCCTTCGTAATAGACGGACACTACTCCAAGTCTCATGGACCCGGCCTCCAGCAAGACTGCAGCCTCAGTCTCGGTGACCAGCTGAGGGTCATGAATGACTCTCAGTCGGTCCCCAAACACGAAGATCGCTGCCTTGACTGGTTTTTGCCTGTTGAGGGTGCACTGGATGACTTTTGTGCCAGGGATGTTCTTCACCGTGCCCGTCGAGCCCACGTAGGGTTCTTGGACCAGTGCCACTGCTATCTCTTTCTCCTCAGCTACTTTTAGTAACTCGGCTGTGGCCTGCTTGGAACGTCTCAGGTTAGCTTGGATGAAACGCAACCTTGTATGTCCTGTCGTACTTGGGGGATCTCCACCCGTGTCATCTTCTGCGTCAGCAGTAAGCGATCTTGGACCGCGCTATGTTATCCCATATTTGCCTCTGTGGGCATATATTGCTATATGCCATATGGGGTGGGCCATCCTCCTGTTTAGCCCTCCTGCAGTTTCTGCATCGAGGTGGTCGGTTTTGTCTACGGGCAGGGCACTCTTGCCAGGAGTGAGCACCACTACAGTAGTTGCAGTGCTGCTCGCCCTCTTTACATAGTGCTTTTGTGTGCCCGTAACCCAAGCACCGGGTACATTGGATGAGCGGCGATTGGTCTTCGACTCGGTTTCTTCCGAAGCCGATGTGGACCGTTTCTGCCTCCAACATCTTCCGGTGCAGCTGGGGTGAGACTTCTAGTACAGGGTGACACTGGAGCGTGTTTCTGGCACGCTTCCTATAGCGAAGCTTGACTTCGGTCTCCTCTCCCTTCAGGCCATCGAACAGTTTCTTGTTCTGAGCCTTAAGGTTCTCGAGGATCTCGTCGTCCTTGTGGTAGTCCATTACTCCCAGCAGTCGCACGAGAGGGTTTGACGTTTTACCTGTTATTACTTTCAGGGTGTTGTTTCTTTTTATTTGGCTTTGGAGTCGGTTTGCGTTCTCCTCCGTCTCGCAACTCAGGACCACCTTATGGTTTTTGGCTTTCCTGACCCTGTCCACAGTGACTCCCGACTTGAAGTCGAGGGTTTGTCTGATTGCCTCGATGACTTTGTCCCCGGTCTTGGTGGGGTCCGTCGACGAGACAATCAGGCTGTGGGCGGGTTTAGGTTTCTTTAGAGCCGCGGCATAAGTTTTTGGCTTCTGTGTTGCTTGAGAAGGAGGGGAAGGCTCCCCTTTTTTTAACGACGAATTAATCCAAGTCAGCGACTTGGTGAGGGCTCGGGATTGGCTAGCCACCTCCGCGACGTCAGCCCGTAGTGGAGTCATCAACTCCTCTAGCTGTGTCGCGGTTTCAGTTATCGCTATTTCCTCTCCTATGCCTCTCACTCCGGGAACGGGGCCACCGCACGCGAGGGTCAGGTCTTTGACCTCTTCTAGCTCTCTTGCTATGTTGGCGGTTCTACTTATTATTGGTGCTGTTGCCTCTTTCAGTTCCTCCCGAACCTCGTCCCTAGTGGCTGGTTTCGGGAGGAGAAGGCTGTTCTTCATGCCTTCCATCTCTTCCCTTAACCGTTTCATCTCTTCCCTCTTTTCTAGGAGAGATTCTGCCACCAGGTCCTGGGCGCTAGAGGCATTCTCGGGGCTGTGCCTTGGGCTGTACCTCTGGACTGCTGTTTTCGTGTCCAGTTTCAGGTAGTGCACCTCTGTTTGCAGGCCGCTGAGCTTTTCTGAGATCTCTCTCAGAGCTGGCGTGTGGTCAGTGGGTGAGGCCTGCTCCTTTATCTCGAGGTGGATGGCCTTAACTACTTTAGTCAGGTCATCCATCTCGAGACTCAGGTTGCTTTTGAGTCCCTCCACTCTTCTAGTTTCTCCAACCTGCCCTCTTTCGCATTGTGAGCCCTCTGCGTTCTTACCATTTCCCTGGCCGATCTCGTCCGTTCGACCTCCAGGTTCAACCTATGCCGATTCCTAGAGTCAGCCAAGGAAAGTACCAGTTCGTAGAGGTTGCTCAGATTCTTTACGGCGATGGCCCTCAATTCCCGTTTGAGAGTCCTGGATAGCTCCAGTGCCTCTTTCCCCCCAAGGAAGTACTCCCTTGCCTTCTCCGTTGCCAGATCCTTACTGACGCCCGTCCGTGAACCGATTGGCGGTAGTAGACTAGGTCTACCGCTGGTCACGGTTTCGACATCAATCCAGTCGCTATCTGCTCCGGACTCACTGCAGTAGTCTCTCTGCTCTCCCTGGTCGCGCAACTCTCTGTCGATGGCTTCCAGGGATTGTTCGAGGACTTCGTCATTCATCTCCTTCAATGGTGTTGTGGAGATGACCACGCTATAGTGATCTTTTTTAGCGTGGCCGTGTGTGACCTCTGCAGGAGACCGGCCTTCGGAGTTCTCTTTTACGGCTGGGGAGACCACCGCGAGGGTGTCGCTAGTTTGGTCCAATTTTGTATCGTCCAAGCCTAGCTTCTTTTTTCTTTCTTCTTATCTAGCCTGCTCTTGGAAATTTTTCCGGGCGGTTTCGCGAGCATTTTTTATCGCGATCACCCGCCTCATTCCTCCTGTGGCCGTCTTTTTGATCTGCGCCTTTTGCACAGCGATCTTGCGGCTCAGCTCTGGGGTGCCCTTGTGCGTGCCGCTCGATCGCTTTAGCGCTCGGGCGCAGACTTTGAAGGTTGGTGGTGATGGGGATTTTCTCTTTTTGTTCTTCCCGGGCAAGTCCTGACTCGTTCCGGGTAAGTCTGTCAGTTGGGTAGTGTCCATGTCGCTTTGGGAAGGGCGTTCCTCTCCTTCTGATGTCATTTTAGTGGGTTGGTTTGTAGGGTTTGATGACGGCGAGGGCGTGGACCCGTGAAGGCCTGGTACAGTCCCTGCTCGTCCTCTCCGGAAGTGATTTTAGCTGGGGTGGCGGTAGGCGCGTTTTGGGATGCCATTTCCCTCGTCTGAATCGTTAGTTGTTAATATGTTAAAATTATAAATTTATGCTAAAACTATGCTATCTTGCGGTCTCTAGGTGTTGGTGCGCTGTCGGTGGTGTTGGTGCGCTGTCGGTGGTGTTGCTGCGTTCGACGGCTGATGACTACAGATGTTGGCGCAGTCGAGATGACCAGTATTTTTTTTTTCTAGATGTTTTCCGGCGTTTATGCGGTAACCTTTTGATTTTTGGGGAAACCCCCGGGGCCAATCGATGGGTCTTCTAGTGCCGATTCCAATGAGCCCAAGCACGGGCCTCTACCACCAAAATTGGCAGAGTTAGGGTCCGGGGGGGTCTCTCGGAAGGAGACGATTAGTAGGAGTCACGGGGTGGGAGTCGGGGGTCACTCTGGTGAGGGGACGATTAGTGGGGGTCCACGGAGTGGGGGGTCGGGGTCACTAGAAAGGGGAAGTCAAGTGGGGGTTGGGACTTGTACAGGGTATTGGTAGGTTGAGGGGCGGGGTTAATCAGCGGAGGGGTAGGAAGGTTTTGGGGGGGATTGGTTTAGGGGGTTGGTAGGGGTGGTGTTGGGGATGGGAGATGGTCTTATCCTCACCCTAAGGTGAGTTCAAGAACCAGGTTTCTAGGACCAAGGAGTTCCCTGAGTTACCTTCAGGTCTTCGTTTACTCGGAGTCAGCGCTGGCGGGCCGTAGTCCTCGGGGCGTCGGAGGTGTCTTCAGTCTCGGCCGCGGTCGCTATTACGTTTTACTGTCGGCGCCAGACAGGCGGCACGTGTCACGACGGACCAGCGACCTCGATTTTCTGGGCCGAAACTGGGTACCTTTGGACACCTCTATCTCCCTGTGTCTTGGCCGTAGCGGCTAGTGTGGCACCTCTTTGGATAGCTCTGGTGGTCGGCTATTTGCTGGTTATTCTTAAAAGCTGGGGCGACTCAACGTTTCACCGCTATTCGTCCGGGAAGTTCACGGTCTTATAACTCCGAGGTCCTGAGGGATACAGCGCTGCCTCCAATGTCCCTTATGCGGAAGGTGTTGCACTTCACTTTCGTTCACTTCTGGTGTTATTATGAGCACTTTTACTATTTTTTGCCGATTTTTGTTATTTATTTATTTCATATTACAACAATTAGACTTAAGATTCTATCTAGAACGATATGCTAAAAAGCTAACTAGCTTTAAAGCTTTTAAAGCTGTTGCGGAGCGATATGGATTTTGTGTAATACCATCTGTGCGTTTTTATGGTAACTAGTGTATAGTCTTATATTCTCATAGTTTGGATGCGTTTGCAACATCGTGCTATCGCTTGCAGGTATAGTTAATCCTTGTTTGGTGTTTTCCGGGGCAATTCGGGCATTTTAATAAATGTTTAGTCATCTTCTGTAGGTTGGTTGGTTTGTATCGTTTCGCACAATATCTACATGCAGATTTGTTTTCGGTTTCTCATATAATGGTAGTGTGTCCATATGCGAAGGTTTTTTGGTCTCACCATAATGACCTACAATAAAATTATTTAGCATGCAACTATGACCTAAAATTCAATTATTTATTTATTCACAAAGGTCCTATGTCTTTATCTAAGGTCGATAAGCCATTTTGTGTCTTTCTCTTCCTGATACTAATACTGACGTGACAAAGCAAGCGCAGCAAGGTTCAGAGGGATAGGCACAGTGGTCCTGTTTGAGCAGTCAGAACCCGTTATATACGTTTTCCCATACATTTCGCGGTCGTATTCGACCACCCGGGTTTCGAAGGATTAATAGACTCATTTTGTAAAAAGAGTGATTCTTATAATATAAATACTAGATATAAGCATAATCTTGTGTTACATGCAAGCCGTCTCCACAAAATAAGTAATTCTTTTATGGGGCAATATATACGGTTCTATAATAAACTTCCCAGCAATATAAGAGAATTGTCAATAAACAAATTTAAAACTACTACGAGTATTAAAGCCAAATTGTGTAGCAGGGCATATTATATTAATGATAAAAATGCATTGGATTGAGTCGATCCAATTATAATGTAATTAATAAATTATGTAAATTTGTTTGGATACCAAAAGAGGGATGCCTGAGTTTTTTGGCAGTATTTTTATCAGTGCTCACCTAGTCATAAACTGCACAGTAGGGAAAAAAATTGTGACGATTCCAAACAAATATAGCCATTTTTACGGAATAAAAAGATTTTGACTTTGACTTTAATTTAAATGCGACTGGATGCTAGAACCAAAAAAAATATTGTTAACACAACAATTTTTGATATTGTAAAGTCAAAAACGTGATTGTTATCCTTGTTTTGTCAAGATATCATTTATATTTTTGGATATTAAAAAATACCTATTGCACTCTGAATAGAACTAATTAGTGTATGTGATGTGGAATTAATTAATTTTTGAAAATATAATTGTTCTTTGTTGTAAGTTAATAAGTTTTCCCGTTATATAGGGTAAAAAAAAGTACAAAAGTCAGAAATTGTAACTTCCGTAAAAGGTCTCCTATTATTATATTCTGAGTGTTTCAATTATAAGATAATATCTCATATTAGGTATCCCTGATATTTATGGTGTATGACACAACAAAATAAGTTCTAATCAGACTTTTATCATATTTTCAAACAAAAAGAGACAGAAATTTAAATATATAGTGTAAGGAAAGCCCAGAAACGATCCAAACGTTTAATCGTCTTCCACTGAACACCAATTATAAAGTCTAACAATAATGCAAACCAGAGTTCAAACTTAAATGTAGACACGTTACATATTAAATAGTTAATAGATTCAGGCGTTACTTTGCGAAAGTCAAATTTACAGGCAATTTGATCCAAACTACTTTGTGTGCTTCCGCTCCCGATTAGTTCATGCGAACTACCGCCGGCCGGCACCCACCCACTACCGTTAGTAGATGCATGCCGCCGCTGCCATGGCTGCTCCGGTCGTCTCTGCGAGTGTTCGCCATCTGAAATGTGAACCGCATGCACCCACCACCGTTGCTGCCCTGGCTGCTCCGGTCGTCTCCGCGACACGTGTTTCGCCTCTCCACGAGGCATCCTCAGGCGCTGTAGATGTTAGTCGTTAGAATAGCATGCTACGAATGAGTCATCCATCGCATTGCCGTCCTTTATATAGAAAAAGTGGAGGGGGTGGAGGGGTTGAGGGGGGTTGAAGGGGTGGAAGGGGTAAGCGAAAAGATATTTAATAGAGGGGAGCTGTTTACGTCAGTCTGTTTGTTCATAAGAGGGATATTAGAATTTTTATGCTTAACTTACATACTTAGTTACATATTTTATAAGAAAACGGGCGCGGCGAAAGGAGTCGAAACAGACGTGCGCTCCGCGTGATAACAATTATATCGACTATTCTAGAAAAAGGAACGCAGGAGTGGGGTGCGTAAGCGAGTACAGGGCAGGCTTAGGACCAGGGACGTATCCGGCGCGTTACAAATACTTATTTATCAAAAATAATAACATAGATTTTATGTATGTCGGCCTCATGGAATAATCACTGTTGTTTTCATAATGGCGCTTATGTATCATACAATACAAAAAATCAACAAAAACAATAAAAATCATAATCAACAGCTTAAATAAAAACTTGTTCGTTAAGTGATTCTTTTATATTATCTTTTTCATAGAAAAATGAAAAATCTTGTTCAGTCAAAATTTGATCGTTACATGGCAGCAATTCATTCCGGAAGCCATTGACAGAGTTATTCGTAGTAGCAGCTTTTTATAAGCAGTCCCAAATAATCTTGCTACATATTTGTTGGTCAATATGCGTCCTAGTCTATTCCGCAGACATGTTTCTATTTCTTGGGAGTAGTAAGCTCTTAGTGGTTTTATGAACGCCACATCCATTCGTTGCATTCTATGCGTGCAGTGTGGTGGAAGGCAAACAAGTGATACATCCTTTTCTCGCGGTAAATTAATTACATCAATGATTCGTGTATGCGTGTGTAATGGCCATCCAAAATCAACACAAATGAATCGTCTTTGGACGGCTTAGTAAAATTTATGAAATGTTGAAACCACCTTGTGAACAAATGTGTTTGAATCCAACCAATAGATCTTGAGCCATATTTTTTCGTGGAAAATATTACAGGGGAAGCACAAAAATACCACTCCTGCGTTCATACGTTGTAAAAGTGATGAGTTTTCCTCTCTCCAATGATGCTAACGTACCGACTTGCTTCTTTTCCTTCATACTTAATGATCTTGGAACGATGATGATGTACCACTGATATGTACTCTTGTCTCATCAACGTTATGTATATACACTATGTGTGGAGAAGACTATCTTGTCGATTTTGGGCTCGTACAAATAAAAAAGTTATATAACACCAATGTGTCTCATATTAGGTAAAAACAGAAATTTTACAAAATGTCTGACTAGATTGTTTGTTGGTATAAACAAACACAAAATCTCTCCTATGTGTCCGTTCATACAGACCGGGGCCTAGAGCATCGGACGGCGTCTTCTTTTCATACAGACCGGACCGCTTGGAACCGGCCGGGACCGACCAAGCCCTTACACTTCGACCGGCTGTAAGAGCATTGTTAAAGCCGATGCGCCGGACGGATCCACTGAGCCGAGCAGGTGCGCTTCTAGGCCCTAGAAGCGCACCTGCTCGGCTCCGTCTATCTATAATCGAGGGTGATTTACCTCTAGTATCGCGTAGTTTGCTTTATAAAAGAAGGTATTTTTCGAATTTAAGGGCTCTTTCAAATTGGCCGGTTGGTGTCGGACTGCTGCCGCACGGTTTATCTTCTGTGTCATCATCATTAAAAAGATCTTCGTATAAGGTAAAATTTGAATTTGCTGATGTATCAGATGCAGGTGATTGTTGTTGACATTTGACGATACCTGAGCTTGACTACGAAATTCGGAAGACTGGTTTGTGTAATAGCCATGTTGTTCGTAATAATCGCCAGCATATGAACTTGCTCCCACGTATCTTCTTATAATACCAATTATCTCATATTTAGCATCCATTTTACGATATTAAGGATTTTTTTTAAATCGTTTAATAGAGATAATAAGAAATATCTATCTCCATCTTCGAAATTGTCTACATTTGCATTATTTTTATTTTGCATTCTTTCGGCAAGAAGTTTCAAAAATTTGTTAGTGTCATCGTTGTTTGAGGCTGCTCTAGTAGTTTTAGACGACGATGCTTTTACAGACGTATCAGTTTCGGTAGAATCAGATTGTTCTTTGTTGTCAGAACCGTGACGTTTTAATTCATAAAGTTGCGACAGGAATTACGGACGAACAAAGTATACGTATTGCCGATGATTTTTTCCAGCAGAACTTTTTAATTGTCGTTGTTTATTTAACTCCCGTGAATATGAATCTCTAACATTCCTCCCTTTTTTTGAAGTGACAAAGCTGCAATAAAATATAACATTATCATTATTTCCAGGTATCTAGCAACTGGATGCACAATGACTTAACTGCATC
Organism: Pyralis farinalis; assembly: GCA_947507595.1. Classification (NCBI taxonomy): domain Eukaryota; kingdom Metazoa; phylum Arthropoda; class Insecta; order Lepidoptera; family Pyralidae; genus Pyralis; species Pyralis farinalis. The sequence goes on along the minus strand of OX382258.1, from coordinate 5,981,217 downwards.
ACTCTTACCAACATGGTATCTCAACAATTAGTATAACTATTAAAGATACGAGTACATGCCAAGAGATTTATAAACTTTTGAAAAATATCTGTATTCCTAATCTTAAACAGGAGGATTGGCTACGAATAGCTCAAGGGTTTGAAACGAAAACAAATTTTCCTAATTGATTGGGCGCGATTGACGACAAACATGTAAGAATAACTAAGCCACCAAGAAGTGGATCTTTTATTACAACTATAAGCACTTTTTTTCTATTGTGTTACTGGCTATATGTGATTCAAATTATAAATTTATTTACATTGATGTTGGTTCACACGGCAAATCTTCAGATTCACAGATATTTCGGAATTCTAGTTTTTTCAAATAACTTCAAGACAATAATTTAGATATACCAAGTCCTGCACCAGTACAAGAGAATGGACCACTACTACCCTTTATTTTTATAGATGACGAGGCATTTGCCGTTAGCAAATTCATACAACGTCCCTTTAGTGGCAACTTTTTGAATGAGAGACAAAGAATATTTAATTATCGCTTGTCACATACCCGATTAAGCACATACCCGCAGTATTTTTTCACCCCACTTTTATTTTTAAAATCTGTAATAAATTTTTCGCATACACCATCCCAAGCCTTTTTTTTCTCCAGGCGATTAGAATAAGCATTAGATTTTGAATTCCAGATACCGGGTCGTAACTCTATTTCATTTATAAATTCTTCAGTATTTATATTATCCATAGTTACGCAAAAATATTAAAACTATTATTTAGTAGAATAATATAATAAAGAACAAATGACACGATGTTTTCTCCGCACTAGCAAACAACGAATGAAGCCCGTGGTATGTGAGCGGTTGCCGTCCTGCCAACGCACGTGTGCAGGACTGCTCCCGCACGATCTCTTGTCGAGTCATTTTGTATGAAAAAACATAATAGTCCGTGCGCAGTACGACAGCTGGCCTGCTGCCGTGCGGCAGCAGTCCGTTGCTAATCGTCTAAATTGAAAGCGTCCTAATGATTTTAGTCGTAGTCGCACTATCGCGACAGTTGCTTTTCGGTTGTTTATGGCTTTTCTGAAGTGAGAAGCGTCAAAAGGGCTTCTCTTTCATAAGTTTTTTCTAACGAAATCATTTGAAACGGGCGAGAGCATTGTTTTGGTCTGCCCATAAGACCCAAGGTACCATGATTTGGTGTCTTATGTGCAATACAGACTGCGCAATCGGATATAAACTTGACGACATCGGAATGCATACCAGGCCAAAAGTAACGCAGAGCCAAGCGATGATAAGTTTTATGAATTCCTAAATGACCGCCAGTTGGTTCCGAGTGAATAGCGGTAATTACCTGTTCCCGTAACTCGCTTGGAACTACCTCCTTCCAGGCAAATTCCGACGTCAAAAAGCATTTATTTTTAGAGAGCCTATATAGCGCGTTATTATTTATAGTAAAATTTGGGAGACTAGAAGGGAATTTTAAGCAAGTGTCATATTTATGTTTGTACCAATCGTCTGTGGAAGGAAGATAAGAATTGGAAATACTTATAGAGCTGATAGGAACAGCACGAGATAACGCATTGGGGATAATATTATCCACTCCACGCCGATGTTTTATCACGAAGTTGAATGCCGACAACCTAATGCCCCATCGAGCAAGTCTACCTGTTGGATTGTTCAAGGACAAAAACCATTTCAGAGCCAGTGGTCCGTGTATACCACGAAGGTTTGACCATTGTCGAGATAACACTGCCAGTGTTCTAGTGCAACTAAAACAGCTAAAGTCTCTCTTTCGGTTATACTGTAGTTACGCTCGGCTCCAGTAAGAGACTTACTCATGTAAGCTATAGGATGTTCTTGACCATCTATAACTTGGCTTAACATAGCTCCGACTCCGTAATTGCTGGCATCTGTATGCACTTCAAAGGGCAATTGGTAGTTTGGGCAAGAAAGGACAGGACCGGAAATAAGACTCCTCTTGAGGGTTTCTAATGTAGCATTCATTAGACTCATCTGTCCAAACGAACGGTCTTCTGGCTGAAGTAAGCTTATTTAAGGGACCTGCTGTGCTACTAAAGTTTGGAACAAATCGTCGATGCCAAGAAGCTGTCCCCAAAAATCTCTTAACTTCGTTTTTGGATGTTGGTGTAGGGTAATTCAAAATTGCTTTTATTTTGTCAGGGTCCGTACGAAGTCCCTGAGAATCTACGACGTAGCCTAAATATTTTAGACTTTCCCGAAGGAATTGAGTTTTCTCATAGTTAATTGTAAGATTAGCCTGCTGCAATTTTTCGAGAATACGCAGTAAGAGGTCGACGTGATTCTCAAAGCTATCGGTTACGCAAATAATATCATCCAGATAACAAAAGACTTTTAAATCAAACTCTAGTCCAAACAGCTTATCTACTAACCGCTGCTGCGTAGCAGGGGCGTTAGTGAGCCTGAAGGCCATTGTTTTAAAACAAAAGGTTCCACGATTAGGAATAAAGAATGCGGTCTTCATCCTGTCCTCCGCTTTTATTGGTATCTGCCAAAAACTCTTTGACAAATCGATACTACTTAAATACTTAACATTTTTCAGGTTGTCCAGTATCTCTGCTATATATGGGAGACTGTACGCATCTTTAACGGTAACCGAATTCAGTTTGCGGCTGTCAAGGCGCAACCGAGGCTTGCCATTCTTCTTGTCGATCACAAGTACCGGAGACGACCAAGAACACTCACATGGGCCGATTACATCTAAATGTAACATTTCGTCAACTTGTTCATTCACTATACGAGCTTTTTCAGGCGACATGCGATAGTATCGCTGACGAATAGGTGTCGCATTACCGGTGTCTATGCGGTGGGTAATTAATGTAGTTCTACCTAGCCCTTTCTTTTCGTAGGATATGTCTTTAAACCACTCAATCACGCTGTCTACAATAGCTAGTTGAGAATTAACCAGTTTGTCGTAGGAAGTAATATGGCTATAAGATAATGTCGGCGATCGGCAAGGACTATCTTTAGGAGCAGTTATGTTCATAGAGCCAATATACTTGGGACATAACTTAAATTTTCGCCAGAAGTCAATACCAAGGATAAGTGGAGTATCAATTTCTGGTACAACATACGCTTTTATGGATTGGATAGAATTTTCGAACTCTACCGGTAGATTTATATAACCAATGCTGCTGAAACACTGGCCACCAGCAGCAACAATTTGAATTTTGTCATCGGTAAGCACCATGTTGCTAGTGTTGATTAATTATTTGTGGAAATTACTGCCGATAACAGATACAGCAGCGCCTGAATCTAGTAAGCCAGAAGCGAATTCGGTGTTAATTTTAATAGTAATAAAAGTTCTGGTATCATTTTTAGGCTTAGATTGCAGAATTGAAGTTACTCTATAGGTGGCAAAAAAATTTTTAATGAACGACAACCAATTAGTCCAATCATTTTTGTCGTCGTAACTACAATTCTGCTTTAAGGGTTTTTTGTCTCTTCAGTGGCAGAAGGTCTCTGGCAATCCGGACAGTCATAAAAACGGAAGCCAGGACGTCCGCAGTGAAAGCAAACAATAGTTCTCTCAGCAGTGCAACTTCTAAGTCCATGGGTGTCTACTCTACAGCGGGGGCAGAACTTTCGTCTAGAGCTTGTATTTACCGCATGAATAGGCCTTGGCATACTAGTGGTATCAGAGCTTTGATTCAGTTTGTTCGTGAAGGATCTATTGTAACTAGTAGGATAATTAGGCTTATAATTATTATTTTGTTCATAATTGGGTGTACTGTTATATGATTGTTTTTGTAAATAATGTTGATCCCCACTGCTCGCTTGTTTCATAAATTTGTTTGAAGAAGTAGATTGTGCATAAGCAAACTCGGGAGCCAAGGTATCGTTCGTGACTCGTGGTGGTTCTCGAAACTGAGAAATACGCGCTTGTATATTTTCGTAGTTCTTACATACAGAGCGCAGAGAATCAATATTTTTAATATCAGGGCAAGACACCAGGACGCTTAGCATAGCATTATTGGCATAGCAAGGACGTATATTGTGAAGTAAAATTTCAAGTTTTTCCTCCTCTGATGGTTTTCTGTCAAGCCGTGAGAACATTTCTAGCATAATAGAAAAATAAATAGTAATATTCTCGCGTTCCCCTTGCGTACGGGCTCTAATTTCAGCTAAAAGACGATAATCGTAATCAACTTGACTGAAATCATCCTTGAGTCTAGTGCAAAGCTCTTCCCACGAGTTAATGTGATCTTGGATACCCCTAAACCAATGTAAAGCATCATCTGTAAAAATTTCAGTTGCAAAAGATAACACTTTTTCAGATGGCATCCCACGAGCCCTTATGAAATCATTAACGCTTAATAAATAAATAAATGTACGTACACAAGACTTGCCGTTATATCTCAGCTTTGATAAATCTGCCGTAAAACTACGATCGCAGGACACTGTGATATTTGTGTTCACTGGGTTCGGGTTTGTATTATCAGAGACTCCGTGGATACTGACGATATTGGTGTAATTTTTGCTAAGACGAAATAAAGGGCTTGGTAACGTTTCTAGCATTCATTATAAGCAGCAACTATTTCGGGTTTAAATGCGCGGTCAATTCTGTATAGACGGTGATTTATATGGTTCATAAGGTTAGAAGTACGTTCTAGCAAATTTTTATCGGGTGAAGCTGAGAGAGATTTTATATTTCTTTCTACTTTCGACAAACTCTCTTCGACGGCCATAGTGTCAACCACCGGATCTAAGGGGGATTCCAAAATATCATTTGAAGGGAAAAATTGTACAAGTTTAACTATTTGTTTACGCAATTCCTGAACAGTGTCAGCCGGAGTCTCGCCTCTAATTTCCACTTCGTAAGCGAGCTCCGGTTTTTGCAAGGACAAAAATTTTATTTCGGAAGACATTATAGAAAAGTGAACGTAAAATTCTTTGGGTAAATGTGAACAACTACTATGAGACTACTCCGTTCTGTTACAAAACTAATTAAATTGAATTGTTTTTTTTTTTTTTTACTATTAGACTGTTCTATAATATATTTGATATATAATGTAGATATTTGTGTAATACATAAACCCAATGTATATAAATAAGCTGCAAAACAAAAAAATGCAAAATAAAATGAGAACTAGTGTCTCAGTGAGCTTACGGGTAGTTAAAGAATTAGTTGATAACAATTACGTGTATCGATAAAATTACGGTTGCATCACTAGACCCTAGTTATTAAGCAAGAAAGTAAAAATAAAAAGCACAAAAATAATGCAAGAAAAAAAACAATACATTACAATTACACACAATACAAACTACGCAATGATCCAAAAATAAAAAGTTCCGCGAGTTCGAGACCAGGTTGCGATAATTGGATCGTTGGTAGTGTGGTAGGTACTGCCCTGATACTGCCAGTCCGTAACCGCTACTGCCACTCCGGGTTCCCGTATTCGAGAAGGGATGAGAGTGAGCCACGCCTCTCCGGGTTCCCGTATTCGAGAAGGGAGCAGTGTGAGCCACTACTCGTATCTTGATCCCTAAAAGTGGGGGATGACTATACACAAGCTTTAGATAATTATTTATAAAGCTAATTGTCGTGTCGTATGGTAAGGTAGGTTACGTTCATTAATAATATAATATATGAAGCAGCGCGACCTCTCTTCGTTAGCGCATCCACGGGTGTGGCGTCTCGTCTCGACGAAGGAATGCCGGCGCGGGCCGGCCGCTCGGCAGACGTCGGTAACACTCGGCAGTCGTCGGCGATGCCCGTGCGCATTTAGAGACAAGATTGTGTCGTTTTAAAGACATGACTTTGAATACATTTAAAAAACATCTATTTAATTATCTTTTAGACAAATGTTATTACTCTTATAATGATTATGTTAATGATAAGAATAGAATCACTGACTGACATCAGTACCTATTGTTAACATTTTATTTAATTTTTTTTCTGCACTTATTAATTTATTAAGAAATTGAATAACATATTTGACATTGATATTATTTTTATTAAGATGCTATTAAATTTAAAGATTTATTTAAAACATAATATTAATTAATTTTTGCACGCTGTATTGAAACAGTAAAACGTGTTAGATCGAAAATCTTGTGAATAACTGTATGTTACCCATATTCTCAGCAAATAAAATATTTGATTTGAAAAAAAAAAGCAATTTTCACCAAACTGTTTGACTAATTCAATTAAAAGTTTATAACATATATTTTTTTCTGGCAATGACTTCGTTTCAGTGCCCATAACACTAATTTGTGATGGAATCCTTTTTCCATGTTACAGTAATGTTTTTGAAGTCTCTCCACCATTAACCCGGTAGTGCTCATATGCTGCCACTTGAATGCTTGATGGGATTCCTGCTCAACTTTTTTCCACTTTATCCTTTTAACCCATCCAAATAGATAATATTTTATTTCAGGCTTTACACATCGAGTAACTGGCAATCCTTACTCAGTAATTTCAACTGTGCTATATCTAACACTATTGGGACCTAAACTGTGAGTTGTTACCTAACACATCGATTCCAATAATATAGATTACCTGGCGCGTAAACAAACAGAACAGATGGTTTTCCAACACGGGAACAGGCAACAAACAATTGACCATGCGAGAAACATGGATTTTCTAGATTAATACTACAAACACTTAATGACTGCCCCTGGGATTTGTTTATAGTCATAGCGAAAACAGGCCGTACTGGAAACTGCAGTCGTTTAAACTCGAATGGTACGTCAGTCGGAATCATTGGAATGCGGGGTATCAAAACGTCTTTTCCTTTATACTTTCTACTAACGTTACTCAATTGTTTTTCCTTCCCGGAACCTCTCCACTATCACTTAAACTTTATGGTATGGTATTAAAGTTCAAATTGCCTTTTAAGTATTATTACGAATCTTTTGTATGGGAGTATAGAAAAGTGTTATTTTTAAACTTTTTTACGCAATTTTTAAAATTCTTCTCTTTGTAAGAACCATCCTCGTACTTCAAGGAATATTCTAAAAAAAGAATTAGCGAAATCGGTTCAGCTGCTATCGAGATTTGAGCTTAGAAACACATTTAGCGATTCATTTTTATATTATAGATAGATAGATGGTACGGAACCCTTCGTGCGCGAGTTAGACTCGCACTTGGCCGATTTTTTATTAGGTTTAAAAATGCCGAGAAACAGATCCCAAAAAACTCCCATAGGTCTCCATAGCACCGAAATTATGGAGCAAGCTATTGAACTTGTTAAAAAGGGTATGAAAATTCTAGCAGCAGCAAAGCAAAAAGGAATTATTTACTCTACATTGTACAGGTTTGCTTGTTTGTAAACTTGTCATTATTATACTCGTAGTAGGTTTTTGAGTTATAAGTGACTCACCATCATCTTCAGAGCCAAATCCAACCTTACTACGCGATGCATCCCACCGATTACCAAACGAGGTTCTGGCAACAGAGCGGTAAGGATCAGCGATAGAAGCAGTCAAATAATAGTTCCTTCGACGGTTCTTGTATCCTTACGATAGAGTGCGGTCTCCAGGAAGCTCCTGAAAAGTTACTGTCGTAGAGGCGAAAAATAAGTACACCTACCTACTAAAAACAAAACGTAATTTAGAAGTAGGTATATTAATATTTACAGGTATTACAAAAAAGCCAAAGAAACAGAAGTAGCCATAAGTTTGACTCCAAATTACAGCGTTAATAGAATTTTTACTAGTGAACATGAACACTCACTTGTTGCTTATATTATTAAGTGCAGCCAAATGTTTCATGGGTTAACGCCATAAGAAGTATGTAATTTGGCTTATGAAATGGCAGTCACAAATGACTTGAAAGTGCCAGCTAAGTGGCATCAGTACCGAGCTACGGAACTTTAGAAAGAGGCATAACAATTTAAGACTTTGCACGCCAGAAGGATGTAGCCTGAGTCGGGCTACGTCACCAATGTCAATATGTTTAATGATCATCTGAGAGAAGTAATGCAACGAAATGAACGATTTGGGGATGGCATACGTGTGTTCAATTTGGATGAAGCAATGACCGTGCAAATATTTGGCAAAGTATTAACAGTTCGTTGTCAAAAAACGATCAGCAAGGTAACGAGTGCCGAAGAAGGCACCTTGGTGACGTGTTATATCGTGAGTGCTACCGGGCAAGCTTTACCTCCCGTAATGGTATTTCCGAGGGTTCATTTTAAGAATCGTATGAATAATGAAACTCAGCTGGTTTAGCCACCTGGTTGGATTAATTCTAACTTAATTGTCCGAGCTATGCAACATTATATTAAACAAGCTGAAAGCAGCAAAAATAATCAGGCCAAAGAAAATGGAATGACCATTCTGACAGACAGTCCCCCCCACATTTCACTGGAAAACTCCAACTACTAGATGTTGCAGTATTTGGCCCTTTCAAGACAATCCTACAATACCGCTGTGGACAGTTGGATAATGCGAAATTCGGGTAAAACACGTTCAATTTACGAAGTAACGACATGTGTCAACAAAATAATTTGGTCAATGAGGGCTCACAAGGGGAATGTGGATGGAAAAGTTGAAAGCAGAAAATTTGACTTAGGAACTTTGTTTGGACTAGTTAGGAGATAAACATACTAAAAGTCCTTACCCCTCCGAGGTGAGCCCAACGGAGAGAGGCACAACCTCAACCAAACCAAAGGTTTTTTGCTAACATCTCGAAAACGGTGCATCGTACGAAATTTTAAATTTAATTGTTTTTAATGTACTACATAATGAAAGCTGATAAAATTCTCTACAACTTTGGCTTTTACACTTTTTATCTATCTGCAATCTTTGCCTAGCTATGCGCTTCGAAAAATGGTTGATTTTCAAAAATGTGTTCTACACTCTTACGTTTTCTGTCATACATTGCTTCATAACTTTTCTCAGCTGCGATCGTAGATTTGAGGATACATATCTAATTTAAAAAATGGAAATGATGGCGTGTGCTATCGCACTGCATTTATTTCGTGTCTCAGTGACTCTTTTCGTCTTTTTCATCGTAACTTCCTCCAATGTGCATCCTTCAGGAAATCGTCATTAGGAGGGTATGTTGTAGTATTATACACTTGGCTCTGTATGTCCCGTCTGATAATCTCAGCCGCTTTCTTGACAATCCTTAGTCTCTCATTAATTTCGTCTTTATCTTTACCTCATACCAAGAATCTCTCAATAGTTTGAGACCAGTCTCTAAAGCATATAGTAGAAACTTTGTTTTGATTAGTTCCTGGCGATATTGTGATACGATCGCCAAATTCTTCCAACAGCTTAGCTTTGATCCTTTTTTCATTTGGCACTTGCCCTGACTCTATAATGGAGAACTGACGGTCACTGTAGTCTCCATGTGCTTATAAATTTCATTCGTGGCTTTAGTTATGTAATTTGCAGTGTCCTCTGAGCGGTCCGAGTCCATTTGGGTTTTGTACAACGGCCTGAAAAATGATTTGCGGCATTCATCGTGGTATAAGGCTTCCACTGCAACCAGATCAATTTTTGTCGTTAAATGACCCACTACCTCTTCGCCCCATTCATCCTGTCTTGCATGCCCAGCCTCAATGCACGAGTCTTTAAACGCTACGTTTCTAACAGAGTATACTGTCTGTCACTTTTTAACAGCTTTTTTCTTTTCATCTTCAAATGCGCATGCGCAAAAAGGCATTGAGTTTTGACGTCAAATTTTGGTTTTCATGATCTCAAAGTATGAGTTGCGGAGGGCCTAGCGGACGGAACACGTTTTTTTCAAATCAGCTTTAATGCTGTCGGGTCCCGTGTATTCTTTTCGACAAGGTGTGTGAACCCTCAGTGACTTCAAATCTTTAAGTTGTGAGCTCTTTTGATCATTTCTGAGGTTACTGGCAGAAATCAGAGAATTAATGCCTTTTCACCGACTTCGGAAACATTTTCTCCACCTTTTCCAGCACTTCACCACACACAAAACACTTGTTGTTATCTTGTAAACGTGTGTATGTGCAAAATATTTTGTGACTGCTTCCCTGCGTTACCAGGTGCACAGTCACAATACTCAGTAGGTCACGAACGAAATAACAACATAAGCCCAAAAGCATTTTGATAGATATTATTGGGAGTTTTAGCCAGTTTAAAAGTAAACTGTTTCCACACTCCGCGCGTGGAGGTACTCCCAGCTTATGCTATTTTCTAATAGTGTGGGTGAGCAATAAGAAAAGATTTTGGCAAATTCGTATTGTTACAATGTGCTACAGAGAATTTAACATATTTTTGAAATCGGCCGTTTTTCGGAGCTCACAGCTACGCAACGATTGGAGATAAATAAAAAGTATAAAAGCGAAACTTGTAGAGAATTTTATCAGCTTTCGTTATGCAGTGTAACAAAATTACGTACGACGCACCGTTTTCGAGATGTAAGAAAAAATCCAAAACCCGGAACCTTCTTTGTGCCCCCCTCACTCGGTCTCACCTCAGAGGGGTCTCACCTCACATACTTTTAGTATATTTATCTCCTAACTAGTCCAAACAAAGTTCGGAAGTCAAACTTTCTGTTTTCGACTTTTTCATCGACAAGTTATTCGTTGCCTAAGCTAAAACACATATGAGGGAAATGGCACCAGCTAACATTTGTAATGCTTTTCTAACAACTTACTAGCGATTATATTTATTTATTTATTTATTTATTTATTTATTTATTTACATGTTATAGTTACAAAGTACAAATTGTTATGTTCGCCAAACTGTTATAACAGTTTGTTGGCGAGTTTATACACTCTTTCTTATTTTTAATTCTTACATACTCGTACTGATTTGTTATTTATGTACCTATACAGTATGTTAATTTACATTACCTTACATATACTTATTACACTTAATTATTAAATAGTAATTTTGTATTGCATATGAGCAACATTCCCAGCATGAAGTGTTTCACATTATGTTACTGTGATAAGTATCAAGAAGCAACAACTTGAGTTTATTTTTAAAAATATATTTTTTGTTTTTACAATCAGTCTCACAAAAGATTTGATTGAATAACCTCGGCACCAAGTACCTCAGTGTTCTTTCCCCAAAATAATTTGTTGCGGGTGGCTCTATATACCTTTTTTTATTAATATTTCTGAGCTTGTCATTAACTTTCGGTACTTCTTTGTATGTTGTACAATTAAATTGGTCCAAACAGAGTAACAATTTAGTTTTTTCCTTAACTGGCAATATATTACATTTCTTAAACAGCATTTGGTAATTCTTATTACAAGATTCTTTCGTGTGCTTGTCAACTAACAATTTTATTATTCTCAACTGTATACTTGATATTTTTTCTAAATAGGTCGGAAAAGTACGGCCGTATGCACACAAACCATAGCTCAAAACAGCTTCTGCGAGGGAATGATATAGCATATACATGATTGGTCTGCTTACTACGCTTTTGAGATGTACTAGTTTACATAGAACAGTTCTCAATTTGTTACAAACCAAATCTACATGCATTTTCCAACTAAACCTACAGTCAATTTTTATACCTAAGTACTTGTAGTTTGATACAAATTCGAGTTTGCTACAATGACAGTTTCTTTTATTTTCATGCAGACATTCGAACGTATGGCCTGTTATATTTATAGTATTATTCGGTTTCCTCATATATGGCGAGTGTATCAACATACATTTGGTCTTTGCCAAGTTTAATACAATACCATTGTCATGCGACCACTTTAGTACATTTTCAAAATCGTTCTGGACATGATTTTCTATATTATTTATGTCCCTGTCGGCGTACATCAGGCATGTGTCATCAGCGTACATGTACATGGAACAGTTCTTAACTACATTGCTCATGCTGTTCACATGCATGATGTATCCGACCGGGCCATACACAGAGCCGGTTGGCACACCATATTGTACGCTAGCATCCTCTCCCATACTCCCCTGAATCATCGTACGAATGGATCTGTTCTCCAAGTACTGTTTGAACCATTGATTCACCGGACCACGAATGCCACACTCTTGCATAGCTTGAAGTAGCAGTCCATGGTCCAGCGTATCAAAAGCTTTTTTAAAATCAATGAACAGAGCAACTACATACCTCTTTTTGTCCAAATTTTCATTCACATCATCAGTAAACTTAGAGAGTGCCGTAGCAGTACCTCGCGCTTTTCTAAAACCGTGTTGCGTTTCGGATATTATGTTCTGGTCCTCCAAGTATTTGCTTATTTTTCCCACTATAACTTTTTCAACTATTTTATTAATTATTGACAATATAGCAATTGGTCGATAGTTGGAATAATCAAAGTGACTTCCCTGTTTGAAAATCGGGCGAATTATAGACTTTCTAAGGTTGATTGGATATTTACCCTTTTGTATACATAGGTTCACAAATTTTGCTAATATTGGACTTATTTTTTTGTTTATGTACTTCAAATCTTGTACCCGTATACCATCTAATCCGGGAGACTTTCGGCAACTTAAATTATCGATAATTTTTTCAATTTCACTAGCGGATACTTTCTGATATCTAAAACTAAAGTTAACATGATTTACATACTCTTCGCGATTTAAAAAATTTCGATTGCAACTATGTTTAATTTTATTAATTTCTTCTGTGAAAGTTTTAGAAAAATTTGAGCATACAGTATTCACATCCGTATTTTTACCTAAATAATTCATAACCACATCATCAATATTCATTTTTTCCCTTCCTAACCAGCTATTAATAATTCCCCAAGTCTTTCTAGAATCGCCTTCACATTTTTTCAATTGTTCTTGTTTAAAATTATTTTTTACTTTATTTATGTACTTATTTGTAAAGTTTCTAAACCTAGTGTAATTTAACCTATAATTCATATTTTTCGGATTAGATTTCCATATTCTAAATAACTCATCGCGATAAATAATCATGTATTTTAGTTTATTATTTATCCACGGCTGTGTTTCCCTTCTATCCCCACAGCTAACACTAGTTTTAGACTCCTCGTATATGGATTCAAACACACGGCACAAGTTTTCATAAATAATGAGAGGACAATCAAGTTTATGAAACGTAGACCAATCCATTTTATCTAACTTATCACACACTGATTTGTTATTTATCACAGTTCTATTATTTACACCACGATTACCGCACAGTTTTGTATTCGTACTACCTGTCGATAAGTTCACGCCTATGAGATAGTGATCGGACAACTTGACGGTGAGCATGTGTGCTGTAGCGTCGCCTCTGCTACGCACCCACACATGATCTATGCACGATGTCACTAGCTGACCCGCTATTATTTCTTCGCGCGTATATTCATTTATTGCACACTGCAGGCCGTGTCCACACAAGGTGGTTTTGTACAATTCAATACTGTTACTCGATTGTTCCTGTAGAATGTTTATATTCATATCACCAATAACCACAATTTCTTCTTGGAATGGTATACATTTTAATATGTCGTCTAACTCCCGAACAAAACTATGTTTGTTTGTGTTTGGTGGTCTATATATTGATATTAGATGTATGAATTTTTGCTTGTATGTTATTTTATTGTACAATACTTCCGCAAACCGACTCTGAACATTCTTGACTTCTATTTCTAAGTAATTTTTTGTATATATCACCAAACCCCCACCCCTACGAGTTTCACGAGTGACTGAGTGTATATTATAGCCGCTAATGTTATATAGTGAAAGTTCATCTTTTTTTATATTGACTTCGCTCAATATTATAACATCGACCACAAAGTGGTTCCGTTTCAGTAGTACAAGCAATTCGTTGTAGCTTTTTCGTAATGAACGAATATTCAAATGTATTATTTTTAGATCATTTTTAGCGGATAATAAATAGTCTGACCAATCCGATGCACTGTTATACTTCCAAAAAGGAATGTTACTTTCTATATTTTCCAGTGTGTCGTTGAATTTTATGGTTAGTAGAAACCACTAGTGTGTTCACCCGGTATTACACGCAGCTTTATTTCGTGATTCCGATTGAGCTCAATTGGCTTAAGTCTTCAATGCTTCGTATGCTATGAATTTTTTCCCCGTCTTGTTTTCTTACTAGTATTTTACCGTCTTGAACCCAAATATATTTATATGTTCCTTTTAGTGTTGTTTTCGTACTCCAAAAAATGTGACGCATTTGTTTAGTAAGGCAATCGTTTATGTACAACCGGTCAGCATTGTCTCCTGGCAATATATCGTTGTTTTTAAGTCCTGTTTTCTTTTTTAAAAGCCATTGTTGCTTAGCCGCTTTCGAACTCAGTGAGACAACTACAGGCCGCGACCTTTTTCCATCAGATTTTTCTCTACCTACACGTTTTGCCTCTTTTATATTCGAAATGTTTAAATCCAATTTTTTTGCTATTTTTTCTACTAATCTTCTAGTGCTATCATTATTTTCGTCTTTTCCTGTCTCTAAACCAAAAATTTCTATATTTGTCTCCACTTCTTTTTGCTCCAAGGATGCTACTCTTTCCTCCAAAGCACTATTTATTTTCTGTAAGCTTATATTTTTATTTTCTAACGACTTAATTTTTTTCTCTGTTGCATCTTTAAATTCAGTCATTTTCTGGTATTGTTCGGCATAGAAATCAACTGTCTCTGTTAGTTCTATAATTTTCTCCTGCATACCGTATATGATTTCTAACTTGCTATTAACTTCTGCTAACAAATTTTCTACCGTTGTTTTATTGATATCCAGATTTATCTTCGGTGCTTGTGTTTTCGGACTACCTTCTTGTTTCGTACAGTCGTCACACAGTAAATGCTTCATAAATTGTTTGTTATTTTGTACACATTTTTTATGGTAAATTGATTCACAGCTCCCTTTACACCTTAGCACATCGTCCTTAGACAACGATAGGAAAAGCTTGCACTTTTTGCACTGCACCATCGTTGTTTTGTTATTTTCAATCAGTTATTACGAGTGACGTGAACCGGTCCGTGCGAAGAGCGAACGCGAACTGATCTCCTATATTCAGCAATATGTTCTCCTATATTCAGCAATATATTCATTGATGTTGATTTCGCGCCATCTGAAATCACAGATATACCCCTCGAAAGAACATTTAGAACTTGAAGAATTTTTGAAGAACATTTACCTGCACCTACGCAACATACTCCGCCGCCATCACATAGTAAAGACAGATGCAATCTAAGGCTTAAAACACACTTAGGGGCTGGCCGCGATGCGGCAGGCACCCTATATGGGATAGCAAATGCGCTGATTATACAGACAGAAATAAAAAGTTAAAATGTTGGGAGTTAATAATTAATATACATGCTAAGGAAGATGATACGTCGGAAGAAAAGAACGAACTCGGTATGTAGGCATGGTATGTATTTATTATAGTAGGTATTTATTGATTACAAGGCGTTGTTACAATCATCATATTTTTATTCCCAATTTTACCTGCGGGTTTGAGGGTCAATGCACTATATATTTGTGTGTGTTTAGATTATATCAAGATATAATTCTATTTCAATCAATTATTTGAAGTGAAGAATGTCGTCTCAAGAAGAAGACGACGTTAATCTGAAGCTAGCTACCAAAAAACGTAAACTTTACGGTCGTATGTCGGATGTTAATAAGAAAATTAGACTTCAAAGTCATGAAACTGGATTCAACTGTAATTGCAAGAGATACAAGTGTTTTGAAGGTGTCAATGAGGAACAGAGGACCAGAATTTTGAAATATTTCAATCTACTGCCATCTAGGGATGAACAAAACCTTTATTTAAGTGGCCTAATAAGTGTTTTAGAAATTCAAAGAAGACGACCTAGAAAAGATGAGGATGAAGCTAAGTTACATACAGCAAATTACGCCTACAGAGTGAGACTTGTGGACGATATCCAACCTATTGATGTACCAGTATGTGCTTTTGCATTTATTGCAATACATGGAATAACAAGGCAAAGAGTATGTATAATAAAAAAATCGTTACTTACAGCAGGTAAAGCCCCAACCGACATGCGAGGTAAACATAATAACCGCCCAAAAAAACTTAGCTTAGCTCTTAAATCTATGGTCATGGAGCATATAAGGTCATTTCGTGGAAGAAAAAGTCATTATAGTTTACACGATAGCTCAAAAATTTATTTGCCCGAAGAGTTGAATGTCAAAAAAATGTATGATATGTTCAAAGACAAACAACAATTGTCCTATGAAACATATCGATCTATATTCGTAAATAACTTCAACATAGGATTCGGATATCCGAGAAGTGATACATGCAGTACATGTGATGAATTTTTGGCTAAAACAAAAGCTCTTAAAGCAAATCTGAAGAATTCCAATGAGCTACAAAAAAGTGATATTGAAAAAGAAATAAAGAAGTTAGAAATTGAGAATAAGTTACATAAAATGAAGGCAGGTGTTTTCAATAGAGTTATACTCTGGCAATGTAAATAGTAATAATAACAATATTCAAAATGAAACTAAAAGTAATAATAATACAATATCCCCATCAATTGTAAATTGTCAAGAATATAGAAAGAATAATAATTGTATCAACCTGGTGCACCAAAACATTCAGGGGATGATAGGAAAGGAGTTAGAATTGGAGTTGTTTATGAATTGTAGCAATATTGATATTTTATGTCTAACTGAGCACTGGCTAAAACCGCATCAATTCATTTTCAGCTTCAATAACCACCAGGTTGCAAGCTCATTCATCAGAGATAACTGTATACATGGTGGCTCCTTAATATTATTAAATAAGTTGCTTAAATTTAAAGAAAGGTGTGACATTGTGAGCCTCTCTGTTGAGCGAGTTGTAGAGATTTCATGCATTGAATTGGAACGATTCATTGTTATGAACCTGTATAAACCTCCTAGCGCGCCCTTTGAAACATTTTCAAATATCATGGAGGATGCCTTAAATAAATTATCTAATAGCCATAAAACTGTTATAATTTGTGGAGACTTTAATATAAATATCTTGGAGAAAAATACTGTTACCTACAACTTTTTAAATTTATTTAAATCAAACAATTTGCATCATATTTTTACAGAGCCAACAAGAGTAACTGCTACAAGTGCTACATGTATTGACAATTTATTTAGCAATGTAAAACCTTCATATCAATCTATAATTAATAAAGTTCAGTCAGACCATTCAGGTCAATTGGTTTCATTTCCAAATTCTTCAAAAATACAAAGAAAGCAAATAAATTATATACCATTTAGTAAAAGCCGCTTAGAAAGATTTAAGTCTAATATAGCAGAAAAAATTGTATTGTTGCCCTATCACGGTACTCCGGACCACTTGTACAGTTCATTATTTAGTTTAATTACTAGTGAATTTAATGCAATCTTTACTCCAAAACAACTGTCTGTAAGTGACCGTATGACATTCAGTGATTGGGCAACTCCTGGTATTTACAAAAGTCGGAATAAATTGTATGAACTTTATGAAGAAAGGACCTGTAATCACAATCCGACTTTTCAAGAACTTGTAAAAAATTATGCTAAAATATTTAAACGAGCCTGTTCCAATGCTAAGTCTATATATTTAAGAAATAAAATTAATGGTTCAACAAATATTATTAAATCTGTTTGGAATATGATAAATAATGAGACGGGTAGAGCGAAAGTACGTAGTCGAGACTTTCAGTTAAAGATAAATGATATAGATATCAAAAATGATGTAGAAATTGCGACTGAGTTTGAAAAATATTTTTCTAACATTCCTCTTATTACTACGAGAAATCTTAGGTCTTCTTCTATAGCTGCTGAACTCGTTCTCAAACAGAGCGTGGTAGAATGCGACACAATATTTGAATTTTCAGCTGTAAGCCCAAAAGATGTTTTGAACGCTTTTAAATCAATAAATATGAAAAACACTAAAGATCTGTGGGGTCTATCTGTCAAAACCATATCTTCTATTATTATTTCAATCGCTCCACATTTAGCTACAATTTTCAATTGTTGTGTGGCATCTGGTGTATTTCCTGACTTGATGAAACATAGTAAAATCATTCCATTATTTAAATCTGGTGATAGTTCGGACCCTTCGAATTTTCGACCTGTTTCCATACTGCCCATTCTCAGTAAAATTTTTGAAAAACTAATGCTTAGCCAGTTGCTCAGACATTTTAATACACATAATTTGCTTCATAGGAGACAGTTCGGATTTACGAGAGGTTGTTCAACTATAGACGCAGGGATTCATTTGCTTAAAAGTATATTCGCGGCATGGGAAGGTTCGCAAGATGCCTTGGGAATTTTCTGTGATCTGTCTAAAGCGTTTGACTGCGTGCACCATGACACTCTTGTCAGAAAATTACACCACTACGGTATCAGGAACAAGGCTCTCGAACTTCTGTCTTCTTATCTGGGCAATAGGATACAGAAGGTCGATGTTAATGGTAAAAGATCTTCGGGGTCCCCTGTAGTCATAGGAGTCCCACAGGGGTCAATTCTAGGTCCATTCTTATTTTTAGTATATATAAATGACTTACCTTATTATGTAAAGGATAAACATGAGATTGTATTGTTTGCGGATGATACCTCTTTGACATTCAAAATTAATAGACAGTTAGGTAATTATGACGAAGTTAACGATGCTCTCTCTAAAGTTATGCATTGGTTTAATGTTAATAATCTGCTTTTAAATGATAAAAAGACTAAAGTAATTAAGTTCTCAACACCTAATGTAAGACAGGTGACTACCAATGTACATGTTAATGGAACTAATTTAGCCCCTGTGGAGACAACTGTGTTCTTGGGTATAACAATTGACTCCAAACTACAATGGGGCCCACAAATTGAAAAATTATCAGGAAAACTAAGTTCTGCAGCCTATGCAGTGAAAACTATTAGACGGCTCACTGATGTTGATACGGCTAGAATAGTTTATTTCAGCTACTTTCATAGTATTATGTCATACGAAATTCTTCTTTGGGGTAACTCCGCGGACATTAACACCATCTTTTTATTGCAAAAGAGAGCCATAAGAGCTATCTACAAACTTGGTCCCCGTGAGAGCCTTAGAGAAAAATTCAAAGAAATAAATATTCTAACAGTCGCATCACAATATATCTATGAAAATCTTTTGTATGTCCATAAAAACATAGACTCATTTTGTAAAAAGAGTGATACTCATAACGTAAATACTAGATATAAGCATAATCTTGTGTTACATGCAAGCCGTCTCCACAAAATAAGTAATTCTTTTATGGGGCAATGTATACGGTTCTATAACAAACTTCCCAGCAATATAAGAGAATTGTCAATAAACAAGTTTAAAACTACTATTAAAGCCAAATTGTGTAGCAGGGCATATTATAAAGTATCTGACTATATTAATGATAAAAATGCCTGGGATGAGATCCAATTATAATGTAATTAATAAATTATGTAAATTTGTTTGGATACCAAAAGAGGGATGCCTCAGTTTTTTGGCAGTATTTTTATCAGTGCTCACCTAGTCATGAACTGCACGGTAGGGAAAAAAATTGTGACGATTCCAAACAAATGTAGCCATTTTTACGGAATAAAAAGATTTTGACTTTGACTTCTATCAACGAAAAAGGCAAAGTAGGATGCAGTGTCAGTCATCCTCTGTGAAGGAAGCTATTGCAATGGATTTCCAAAAAAATTTGAGTATGCCGAACATTACCACAAATGATGTATATTATAAAAGACAATTAACCTTAAATACTTTTAACATCCATGAATTATCTACATCTAAATCATATTTCTTCTGTTACCCGGAAACAGTAGGCAAAAAAGGTTCCGATGAAGTATGTTCATTTCTTCATCACTATATATTCAATAAGCTTGATATAAATGTTCGGGAGCTGGTGATCTTCTGTGATTCTTGCTGTGGTCAAAATAAGAATTATACCGTGTTTCGTTTTATACACTATGTTGTACACATTGCAAAACCTTTGGATGTCATCAAAATCATATTTCCCATTCGTGGACACTCATATTTAGAGTGTGACAGAAATATGGGTTGCATAAACCAGAAAGCACCGTGTGAAATACCTAATGATTGGGTTAAAGTGATTTGTGATGCTAGACAGAAGCCATCCCCATTTCATGTGATTAAAGTTGACCAACCACTTGTCAGAAAATGGACATCATTTCTGTTACCTATGTATAAGAAGACATGTCCTTTTTTATCTCGACCCATAAGAGAAATCAAGGTTGAAAAGGATCATCCAAGATTAATTTTTCATAGAGAACATTACAATTCTGCCTGGACATCGTCTGTTCTCATGGGACCAAAACAAAAGTTGAAGTCTCATGATTATACTATTGGTGTCTTAGAGTTTTTACTACCAGAAAGGTCGTACATTGAGAGCCTTCCAGTTTCAAAAGCAAAATTTATGGATATCCAGGCTTTGTCAAAGTTTTGTGGACCAAGAGCTAAGGAATACTTCTCACGGATTAAATATAGTGATGCATAAACAATAACAATTTTATGGACATTGCATATTTTTTCCTGTATTTTCTGTGTTTGTTTACTTTTTTTCTGTTAACTTAAGAAATACAACCAAGATGTTTTTTTTTTGTACTACACACCCAAAACCAATATATATTTTCTTCATTAATTAATATGTCTTTGTTTTATTTAAGTTTCTTTTATAACATTTTTCAAGGATCAAAATGTTAATTTAACAATTTCTCAGTTCATTGTTTTAGTGACATTGCATGATTTTCCCCTGTGCCCTTCACATGTTATAATATTCATACTTATAACCGTCTCTATATCGAATGTAGTTATGCAAAATGCAACATGCTTTGATGATATCAGTAGCCAAACTAATATCCACATTTAAAAGTCAATGGAATATACGCCACTTATTGGTCAGTATTCAAAATGAACATTCGACATATCGAATATTCGAATGTATTAAAATGGGCATCCTTTTTTATTTTTAAATAAGTATATCGGACAATTTTTTGTTGCCTTGGAACATATATTATGAGTCGATTATGTCGACTGCCAAACACCTTAATTAAGACAGCAAGGAAAAAAGAAACTGTTTATAAAAAAGAAAATCGTACAAGTGCATATGTATTAAAATGGGCATCCTTTTTTATTTTTAAATAAGTATATCGGACAATTTTTTGTTGCCTTGGAACATATATGATGAGTCGATTATGTCGACTGCCAAACACCTTTCAGTAGTTAATTAAGACAGCAAGGAAAAAAGAAACTGTTTATAAAAAAGAAAATCGTACAAGTGCATAAGGGTATTGACCAACAACTCGAAATAGGCTCGTCCAAGTATTTTCGACAGAATATTGTGCAAGTTATTGATAATACAAAAGTAATTACTATTCACATCACATCTATAACGCAAACGGCCTTGCGTGGCAACGGGATGAAGTACGCCAGTACCTAACCGACCACCAAGTTGATATCCTCCTAGTGCAGGAGACCCTTTTGAAATCATGCAATCGCGACCCGCGCATTGCAAATTACAACGTCATCCGTAATGATAGAGAGGGCCGCGGGGGCGGAACCCTCATCTATTACAAAAGATCCCTGCACTGCATCTCATTAGAACCCCCATCTCTCGAAAACCTCGAGGTCTCCATCTGCAGGCTACGGATGACCGGCCATCAGCCGATCAATATCGCGTCCGCGTATCTCCCCCCGAGCAAGCGTATCCTTCAGAGCGACTTGCAAGCCCTCTTTGCCCTAGGAAACTCCACCATTCTGGTTGGAGATTTCAATAGCAAGCACACCCAGTGGAATAGCCACTCGTCTTCACCAAACGGCGTGATCCTAGAGAGCCTACAGGACTCCCTAGGATTCGACGTCATAGCCCCCATGTCTCCCACCCACTATTCCGCAACAGTGGGACACCGACCTACCGTTCTGGATTTTGCACTTTTAAAGAACGTAGCCTTACGGATGCGTTCAATCCAAGTGCACACAGAACTTAGCTCTGACCACCGGCCAGTTCTGATCGAGTTCGGGCAACCCACTGACTTACCGACAGACGAAGACACCAGAAGGGTAACGGACTGGCGAAAACTCAAAAGAGTGCTCGCACAGACTTCCACACCCGAACTGGAGCAAATACCCGAACAGATTCTCACAAATGACGAGACCGACCTTGCGATTGACGCCCTCACTAGTCACTTGCAAACGGCAGCTCACAACTGCTCCAGAGAGGTTTCAACAGCCGACTTAGCTCGGCGTTGGGAACTCCCTGCTTATTTGCGAGAACTAGTGTCGGAAAAGAACGCAGCGACACGCGCCCATGACTCTTGTCCCACCGAACAGAACCGTTCTCGGATGCGCTATTTACAACGCCAAGTAAAGAAGCACATCAAAGAGTTCAGGGATGAACGGTGGGCTAACTTTGTTGGAGAAATTAGGCCCTCATACACGGCGTACTGGCGAGTAGCTAAATCTCTCTGTTCCGACCAAATCACCCAATGCCCTCCCCTGACCCGACCAGACGGAACAATAGCGTTCGATGATGACGAAAAGGCTGAATGCTTTGCAGACAGCCTGGAGAGCCAATGCTCTCCTAGTCTAGAACCAACCGACGACGAACACATGCAGATGGTCAACTCTGAGGTGGAACGAATCCTCGCGACACCTCCCACCGCGGACGTACCAAGCTATGTTGTTGCTGTTCGGGGGTTCAGTGCAAAGTTCCGCGTGTCTCTTTCGGATTGTTGAACGAATATTCTCGCGATAAGCATCAGCATAAGCTTTGTCCCCCGCCATTTTCTTCTCTAGGCTCCTAAAGCGAGAAAGTGCGAGGTCCCTACTGCGATTGCTCGGCACGTGATCAATTTCAGCCCGCCACAAAAGTCCCGTTTCGAACCTGCCGTCGAGCAGCCGGCGGGTAGTTTCGTTTAAAATACCGATTGCTCGCCTATCATTTTCAGAAAGGTATTCTTTTTAGGGTTCCGTACCCAAAGGGTAAAACGGAACCCTATTACTGAGGCTCCGCTGTCCGTCCGTCCGTCCGTCTGTCACCAGGCTGTATCTCATGAACCGTGATAGTTAGACAGTTGAAATTTTCACAGATGATGTATTTCTGTTGCCGCTATAACAACAAATACTAAAAAATAGAATAAAATAAATATTTAAGGGGGCTCCCATACAACAAACGTGATTTTTTTTGCCGTTTTTATAGATAATGGTACGGAACCCTTCGTGTGCGAATCCGACTCGCACTTGGCCGATTTTTTTGGATATGCCTATGCCATCGATCCGAAAATATTCTCGGAGTTGGCGATCTAACGAATCAGTGTCACCTGTCTGACAATAATTGATGACCTCCGGTAATAAGCTTGTTTTTATGCGTCCGAAGAGGGTCCAGCCCAGTGAGGTCAATACCGCTGCTGGTTGGTGCCGATTGCCACGCCTTACTGCACGAGGCACAGACAGGTGCCAGTTATCGATACCAATCAACATCATTGGCCTGGCTTCGTCGTAACTCAGTTCCTCAATTAGGTCAGTTAAATGATCGTAAGCGAGCAAATTCTTGATTTCAATGATCTGTCTCGACAAACAAAGGTTCGCAATGGCTCGAACGTTCTCTAATTTAAACTATTGTGAAGCATGGCGACCTTTAACCTCTAGAGAGACGAAAGTTACGTCGGATTCCTTGGACATGCCGCCCACCGCGTTCACCCGGAGGATGGACCGCTTTCCGGTAGCACCTACAGCTTCGGCGATAGATGTATCGACCAAGGTGGCAGTTGAGCCGTCGTCTAGGAGTGCATATGTGTTCACGGTACCTCGGGGACCGAAGACGCTAACCGGCACCATCTTCAGTAGGGAGCGTCGTGACAGTTCCGGGGTGCTGTTATGCGCAACTACAACATTATCTGGAATAACATCATAATCGGAACTACTATGGTGAGTGTCATCACCATCGTTGTTGCTATCGATATGGGTTACGGTTGCTTGTGGCACCTCTTTATGAAGCAAGGAGTGATAGGTTGTCTTATTAGGACAATTAGGAAAAGTACACGAAAACTTCTTACATTTCCTATAAAAGTGGTTGCCTTTTTTTAAACATTTGTGGCAAACCCTGTTTTTGGTTACCCACTTCCATCTTTCGTCAGTGGTAATCATACTGAACGCTTTACAATCAAGAATAATATGACATCCATTGTTACAAAATAGGTAAACCTTATTTGAAACCTTGACTTTAGACGACGACGGTGTAGTGTCATTAGTAGTGACATGACATCTGACAGATTTGACGATTTCATGTTTGACGGCTTCGGAAATATAATCGTATTTTGATTTCATCTCAGCCTCTAGTTTGAGAAATTCTGAAAGGTGTTCCATTCTAGGTCTCCTCGCAGGATTCTTCTCCCTCTCATAGATATATATTTTAACGGTAGAAAAAGGCGGCGAGCGATTTCTGGTATTTTTAATACACTCCTTCTTCATGTCTTCTAGCTGTTCTAGCTGTTTATAGTTACATACGTTGCTCTAATCTCCTTGACTTCAGCTTGAACCCGTGTTAGATCCTTTAGGAGCTTGGAAACATCCAAATGGTCCAGGGTTAATGAAGGTAGCCTCTAGAGGTCTCGAGCTCCAAAAACAGGCAGCACATCAAGCTCCGTGATTTTGAAGAAATTGATTATGTCGTACAGAACACGATCTTCCTTTCCTTTTCCTTTTCGTGCAATTTTTCTTATTTCGGATGACACCGACTCAAATAATAACGCGTGTGATTTTTGAATTTGATCACCCGTATAAAAAGACGTACATATTCGCACCAAGGTTTCTTCGTCAGAAATCGATATTTTATTTTGCACGTAAGCCAAAAGCTCGTCAATTACAATATTACAGTTATTGCATTTCACGGTACACGACATTTTTGCGTACAATAACAGACTCGCGCGTGAAACACGCGCAGCACAGGCGGATGCGTGCGCGAGACTCGATAATCATTTTATATAATTTTTTGAAAAAAATCACTTCTGACACCAAAATGTAACAGTTCAAAATCATTTACTTTTGGTCCTTTTTTTAAATGTCACTTTACTTATGGTGGCCAGCTACGTCGGTGACAATAAATACTATGCGTTTCAAATGAGAAGATAATCGCGACCGCGGCAACTTCATTCCGTATTCATCAAAAATGTACAGCTAACAACAAAATTTCCATTTCGGGCAGGTTCATACGTGTATGGTAACAACGACTTAATTTAATAATTAAAATTCTTTTCATTAAGCACTTATCAAATTTTTTAGTAATTATAATTATTCAAAAATTCAAAATTTATTTATTGATGGCAACAGGGTCTAATTTGTTAGTAACAATATTCGACTTGCATATATTATGGTTAGTATAAAATATGTTAACAGATTACAACAATAATTATTATTATCAATCGATATCCCATCATTGCATTAGATTTAATGTCGGTTAAAATTTATAATATTAATAGCTTTCTTTATTAATAAATAAAACCGACCGACCTGGCAACCCTGGTGGCCGTCGGCGGCCATTTTAGAAACAATACACAGTTTTGATTAGTGTCATAGTGTGCCGCTAGCTACGCTGATACGCTTCCGAGTACATACATTTTGTTAAGTTTCTTGTTGATTTTTGTTGTTACGTTGTGTTTGTTACTGACTTTTGTTGTTACGTTGTGTTTGTTATTGACTTTTTTTTGTTGTTGTTTTGTTAAGTACTGCGACATTGTCTTACAATGAGTAGGAAAGGTACAGTGCTACATTCACGAGCACATGAAATTGTGCGGGCGGTTGACACTTTTTTCGACGCTGAAAAAAATCGTGCCAACGATATTCTTCGGCGTTTAAACCGTTCAAGCGGAATACAAACTCCAGATGGAGATATAACGACATCCCAGACGGACTTCAATGACGTGATTGATTTTTTAAAAAGCATTGTGAAGGCTACCGATCGCGTCGCTACTGCAACTCGTGTTGGAAGAGCAACAGTAAGTCGAATTCGACGAGAGAGTCGTGACGCTGAAGCGAGTACTAGTGCTTTGCGAACGCCTACGAAAAAGCCCAGATGCCAAAATATTGTGTGCGACAATTTTGATCTGTGTGCTCTGGGCTACATGGTCAATGCCTTTTACGTCGTACACAAAGAAGTTCCTACGCTAAACAAGCTTTTTGTAAAAGCACGAAGAGATTTACAGTTTCCAGGAAGCAAATCCACTTTAAGGCGTATATTAATAAATAAATTGGGATATACATTCAAAAAGTGTGGCACAAATAGAGCTCAATTAATTCAGAGGCCAAGTATAAGGGCCTGGCGAGACGATGAAATAAGCGGCATCGAAGTGTTACCGCCCGATTAAAAATAAATAAATATAAAAAAGAAGCGATAATTTAATTTCTTACTTATTGTGTATGTATTTATCCTACCCTATCCTTATCTATCTTGAAAAGGGAATATGGTTCAACAATCATCATAAATATTTAATTGGAAATATATTAAGTACTATTATTAGTGTCCAGCAACAGTGAAATATAAAAATGTATTTGCTGACCTTACGTTACACAATGAAGTTATCGACACGTATCAAAATGTCATTATGACAGTTATCAACTTATTTGAAACGCATTATATATCAGTTGCTATATTTTTTTTGTGATTTTTCTATACACTTTTTCAGAAGTTTCTTGTATGCTACGAAATATTTCTTATTTGCAGTCCTGTACGTATTACTTGACTTATACTTTATGTAAAGATATAGTTTAGTTTTGCTGGATATTTTCAAGCCTTTTGTGAGCCATTTTAGTTTAAATGGCCTGTTATTTATTTTAACTTTTATTATCGGGAAAAGTAAGTGTTTGTTCTATAAAACATAAGTCCGCATAAAAAGTATCAAAAGCATACTTTAGTGAATCTGATGCAAGAACATCTGAAAAAGTTAAAGAAGACATACACTGACAGAACTTTTTGATGTTTTTAGCGGCATAGTCCCGCTTATACTCAAACCAAGCCGAGAATACTCGGTGTTTTTTTGTTTTAAAAGTAATACTTTGAGCAGTCTCATAATCCGAGAGCCCAATTGTGTGTATTTCAGCCTCAACTGATTCAATGTTGCTAGCAATTTGATCTATACAGGAATTTAGACGAGTTGGATCTTGGATATGAATTTTAAGATTGTAATTTTGTAGAGTACTTATTAAGTCATCACAGTGAGTGAGTGAGTCACGAAAAAGCGTTGGTAATCTGTGGTGACTGTAATATTAACATACTCAAGCGCCTTGCTTGAGTATAATAAGCCAAATATCAAGTTTCGTCGCACCTTTTTAAAACAATTGGGACTCGGTCTTATATGTGAACATTTGGAGGAACGTCTAATTAAGCCAATTTGAGGAGGGATATAAAAGAAACTATGTCTTTCATTAAAAAAAAACCGCTGGCTGATGATGCCCTTGTTCCTGAACATCACACTCAGTGACGCTGTGGTTTCTGTACAAGAAACAGAGACCGAAAGAGCAAGATCCGGTGCAATAAGTGTAAAGTGCCAATTTGCTTGGAACACCAAGTGAAAGTTTGCCAAAGTTGAAATTAATCGTTTAAGTTAGATTTTAAGATTGATTTGTGTCGATATCTAATTAAAATTAGGGGGTAGGCGCTACTGAGCCACGGTAAACATCGTCTCTGCGATAAAATTCATAAAAATATAGAAATAAGTAAAATTATTTAGTAAAATTAAATGTAGCGGAAGTCTTAATAAGTGACTCGTAACATATATTGGGCAAAAGGACCAAAAACATCAATCAGGCAAATAAATAAGAAAAAAGTGCGGACGAGCAAAAGTGTAAATAAGTGACTTTGAACTTAGTAAAATGGAAAAAACAGTGGTTAAATAATTAAATAAGTGCAACAGTGCCGACATACACAAAATAATCAATAAAAACGAATGTAATATCTAAAACAAAGTTTTTTTTCTACCATGATATTGCAAAATCGATCGAGCTACTAACGCCATCTAAGAAATAAAGACTGTACTTTTTGGCACGTCGCACATCTAAAGACAACTCATAGTTTTTAGTACATACAAAAATAAAAAGAGGTCAGCACAAGGACCATAATAAAAGGTCATTCAGCGATAATAATATATTATCGCACTCAATCATGGAGGAAGTTATGAACATGCTCCGCAAAATTCAAAACGAACTAGACGAACAAAAATCAACCATTGTGCAACAAGCGGAAAAAGTCACAGAACAAGTTACAAAAAATATAAATAATTTACTAGAGGAGAAGCTCAAAGCCATGGAAATAAAATATGAAAATCTAAAAGAAAAGCTGGAAAATCAAGAAAAAAGGCTATACTACTTAGAAAAACAATCACGACAGAGAAATGTGGTTATTTTTGGCTTAGAAGAAACAGAAAGATCTTATGCAGACTTAGAAAAAATTGTAATGAATTTTATACATAAATATTTCAGTATTGAGTTACAACAAAGTGACGTACAGGAAGCTAGAAGAATAGGAAAAAAGGGAGATAAGCTGAGACCTATTACAGTAACATTCTCAACACTAGGCATAAAGATAGATATGTTCAAACAAAAACAATCACTAAAAAACACCACATATTATATAAAAGAAGACTTCCCTCAATATATTTTAGGAAAGAGAAAGGCATTGCAGGAACGAGTAAAAATAGAAAGGGAAAAGGGTAATCTCGCTACTATCAGGTACGACAAGTTAATAATACGTCCTAAAGACACCGATACGCCAGCCAATAAAAAACGATTGCTGTCATTATCACCAGATTACAAAACGCCTACACAAAATGAAGAGCAAAAAGCACAAGCGAGCAAAAAGAACAAAATCCAAACAGGGTTACAGAGATCATCTAGCGTATCAGAAGGAGTAATTAAACCTGGAATGCTTAACTTCATTATTACAAAAAACACCGAATAGCAATTAGCGCCCCCCTCTCAGAACGAAAACAAACAAAAAAATCAAGCAAAAAACAAAATACATCTTCCAAGCCGGCTGGTCACCGTGGAAGTTCACGACCACGACCCTCCAAGGAAATATAATAATAAAATAGCAACAAAATTCTACCTTATCACTTACAATGTTAAATCGTTATCAACACATGGAAGGTTTATCGAATTGAACGAGGTATTGAAAGACATAAAATGGGACATAATTGGATTATCAGAAGTGAGACGATTGGGAAGTAAAATAGAAGAGTATGAAAACGCTATACTTTGCCACACAGGCCACACACCTGGACAATATGGTGTAGGTTTCTTGATACAAAAGTACCTCAAGAAAAATATAGAAAAATATAGCTACCACGGATTCACAGAAAGAGTAGCTCTACTTAATATGAATATAGACGGCACCCTTTTGTCAATTATTCAAGTGTATGCCCCCACAGAAAAGAGTAGCAGCGAAGAAATAGAAGACTTATATACAGAAATCAACAAAGCAATACAATTAACCCACAGTAACCTCATTTTAATGGGCGATTTTAATGCAAAAATAGGTCAACCAAAAACTGAAGATTTCCTAGTCATGAAACAAAATGGATACGGTATAAGAAATGAAAGAGGTCAAAGACTTATTAATTACGCTTCTGAAAATAAACTTACAATTATAAATACCTTATTTAAGAAGAAAATTAAAAACAAATGGACTTGGCGATCCCCAGACGGAAAATATAAAAATGAAATTGATTTTATATTATCAAATAAGGCACATCTATTTAAAAATATTGAGGTACTTAACGCTAACTACCCTTCGGATCACAGACCCTTAAGAGCAACAATATCTCTCACACAAGTAAAGAAGAGCAGAAAGAAATACCAAAACACTCAAAACAATAACCTGAAAAGCAAAGAAGAAATTAATAAATATATAAATTGTTTACAATCATTAGAATCACGCTCTATTCTAGAAAGGAAAGAAAATATTACAATACAACAATACTACGACGATATAATAAAAGTAATAAAGACAAGCCTAAAAATAGTCAAATCTTAAGCAACACCCACACAATTTTGTCTGATCGCACTTTAAAGCTACAAATAAAAAATGAAATTTCGGCTCTTTACAAACTTATAAGCAAATACATAAGACACGACTATGCAAAACATCGAACGATTACTATTGAAAAGCATCTTACCCAGGCAGGAAGTACGAAAAAAGCATACAAAGAGCTTCGAACGTGTAAAACATGGATAGAGGGAGTAAAACAGGACAATAAAACAACACATATGCGAGGAGACATTATCAAAGACGCGACCAACTTCTATAGAAACTTGTATAACACAAAAAGCATCAATAAATGTCATTGTACCAGTCAAGGACAGCTAACCACAATAAATTACAAAAAAGACGCGAACCAAATTGAAATAGAGATCAGTGAAGTAATAAAAGCTTTGGGAAACCTCAAAAATGACAAAAGCCCAGGTTCAGATCACATCTCAAACGAATGCTTAAAAGTAGCCACTCCAATCTTAGCTCAACCTTTAACTGATTTATTTAACGACATAATCCTAACCGGAGAAACACCTAGTCAATGGGGAGAATCAAATATAATTCTGCTGTATAAGAAAGGCGATCCACACAATATTGTAAACTATAGACCGATAAGTTTACTACCCAGTACCTATAAGCTTTTCTCCAGCATAATAAACCAGAAGATAAGTAGTGCAATAGAGTCAAATCAACCGATAGAGCAAGCTGGTTTTCGAAAAGGATATTCTACTATCGACCACATACACACTCTAGAAATAATAATAGAGAAATACCAAGAGATGAGAAGACCACTCTACATTGTCTTTATTGATTACCAAAAAGCTTTCGATACATTATCGCACGAAAGTATATTTAGATTTAGCTTTGGAAACGCAAAAAGTAGAGATCAAATTATTGACTGTAATCAAAAGTATTTACAGTAACACAAAAAGCAGGGTTCAACTAGAAACGACCGGTCCTTGGTTCCCAGTAAAAAGGGGGGTTAGACAGGGTGACCCACTATCGCCGAAACTATTCATAGCAGTACTGGAACAGATTATAAAACAGCTAGAATGGAAAACAAAAGGTATATATGTCAATAAAACCTATTTAAGCCACCTGCGTTTTGCGGACGACTTGGTTTTGCTATCTGAATCTAGTAAGGAGATACAAGAAATGATACTATCTCTTAATGACGCCAGCAAACAAGTAGGTCTAGAAATGAACCTTACAAAAACGAAATTAATGACAAATAGCACCAGAAAAACAATAACAGTCGACAACATTCCTCTAGAATACAATGAGCAGTATGTATACCTTGGCAAACAAATTGGATTTGATATAAAAAATAACGAGCTAGACATTGAACGCAGGGTACAATTAACCTGGAATAAGTACTGGAGTTTAAGGGAGATATTCAAGAGCAATCTACCAATAAATATAAAAACAAAAATATTTAACTCATGTCTTCTACCATGCTTGACCTATGCTTGTCAGACGTGGAAATTTACCAACAAGGCCAAAAGAAAAATAATAACATGCCAAAGAGCTCTGGAACGTAGTATGCTGAATATACGAAAAATCCAAAAAATCCGTCACATCGATATACGCAAGTATACAAAAACAGCTGATGCATGCACTTACGCTAAATCCCTAAAGTGGAAATGGGCTGGTCACGTGGCGCGTCTTCAAGACATGAGGTGGACATATAGAGTGACAAAATGGAACGGACCTCACGGCACGCGTAGACAGGGTCGACCTAGAGCAAGATGGGAAGACGACATAAAACAAATAGCTGGACCAAACTGGCTAAATATAGCAAAATGTAGAGACGATTGGCACACCTTGGAGGAGGCCTTTACCTGCAGAGGGGTTCTTGCGGAAAATTAAAATTAAGTATTTTTTAAGTAAACTTTAAATTATAATCTTTTACTATAGTGTAATAAATATAAAACAACTAGGTAACTACTAAACCTTATTTTTTCCCAATTCATTATAAATGTAACGTGTACTAACCCTAGAATAAGCTTAGGATAAATAAAAAGATAAATATGTTTACTGATATAACCATTGTTAATTTTAAGCAAGAAATAAAAGGCTTTTTTATTTTTTATTTATTATTTTATCTAATTAAAATTAATAATAAAAATTTTCAAAATATGGTTTTGTTTTACAAATATATTTGACTTTATCGGTAGGGGTGCTCCAGAACCCCAGTGTAGGAATAGACAGGGGGCAGGATAGTGTAGGGTTCTAGGGTTAAGTGTTTTAAAAATGTCGTCATGCGTGTGAAGAAATTTTACATAAAACATTTGTTAAATCTGAAGTTTTGTAACAAATATACGATAGCGAAAGAAATAATAACAAATCTTATTATAGTTTCAGTAAATAGGTTTGACAGATATACAAAAAATGGTCAAATATCAGTCAGTTATTGCAGAATTTGGCCATATTATAAATAGAGAAAAAATGTACAGTGAGTTGTGTAACAATATATGAAAATGTTTATTATTTCCCTATATTTATAGAAAGCTATAAGAAACTTTTAAGAAGATTGCCCCTTTGGACAAATCTAATTCTGCCTCTTTTCAAGTAATCAAATATCAGTGCTAGTAGCAGTAACGGCAAATGATAATTTAAAAAATATCAAACAGCTATTACTAAATTTTGATGATTTTGATGTTGATGTATTACGATTAATGTCAGATATCCTTATAAAATTTTGTGATAAAATCTCTATCCAAGGCAATACGACAAATTTTGATTGTCAGTGTAATGCCACCAAGATTTTTGAGGCAATTCTGCATAACAAATACAGTAGCACGAGAGTTTCGAAAAAGTGCAAAACTTGCAACAACATAATAGAAAGATTGGTACTAATTTTGCCGTTGAATATTTTATACTTGGTAGGTTTAGAATCATCAGCAAACTCTATGTTGAGGCATGAATTTACTCAGTGTAACAACGAACAATGTTCTGGCGCAGTCATGATGGCATATGATTTATCTGACCACATTATAATATTGGAATTAGTCTATACAAAAAGATAAAAAACATTTATTTGCCAATAGGCCCTTAGACACGTCTTACATTCTTTAATGTTGTATCTTAATATTTGCCCAGTTTATTTTTTTTTTACTTTTAATCTCTATTTTTTAATCTACCAGCATTTCGAAAATGACCATTGGCGAAGAAGAAATGCCAAAACAAAACTTGCCAATATGGGTCTTT
The DNA here is from genome assembly GCA_947507595.1 of Pyralis farinalis. Classification (NCBI taxonomy): domain Eukaryota; kingdom Metazoa; phylum Arthropoda; class Insecta; order Lepidoptera; family Pyralidae; genus Pyralis; species Pyralis farinalis. The sequence continues at coordinate 5,948,135 of OX382258.1, read as the reverse complement.
TTTTTCATCATTAATATAAATATATTACAATAAACATATGCGAGTGTACATATAGTGAAATCAAGTGGTACAATTAAAAATACATTAATACATGTGCTGAATCATTTCCAAATATCTCTGTCAGATATTCATTGATTCTATAAGTTATTATTCTTGCACAGAGTATTTTTGACAGAACTGTTTCAGATTATTTAATATAGAATCGAATACAATTTACAATAAAAGATCTATTAGTCTAAGCAAACCGATGTACCGGCATATGCAATCTAATCCTGCTTCTAAGACTTTCACAAAATTTTGAAAATGACTATATTTTTACGAGTATACATTATGTTCTCATAAATGTACTGAGAGGTAACCGTAAGGATATTTATTTCTTTAAATAGTTTTCTAAGTGATTCCCTGGCGTCCATGTTATAAATAGAGCGGGTGGCTCTCTTTTGTAATACAAAAATAGTTTCAATGTCAGCCGCACAACAGTATACCATACGATATAATGCTATGAAAGTAGCTGGAATAGAATAAACGCGCAGTAGCCACATCCGTCAATTGTCTAATTCTCCTGACTGCATATGCGGCGGAGTTGAGCTTACTGGTCAGTTTTTTTTATGTGGGGGTTCCCACTGCAATTTAGAGTATATTGTAATTCCAAGAAATACAGTATCATTAATAAATTCTAGTACATTATTGTCAATGAGAACTTCTGTATTGGCAGAAGGCACATTCGGTAGACTCAATTTTATACATTTGGTTTTACTTGAATTTAATAAAAGATTATTACATGTGAACCAATTTAGAATGGCAGATAGAACACTATTTACATTGTCAATATTTTCGCACCGGCGAGGAACATTAAAAATTAAGGAAGTATCGTCAGCAAACAGTAGTATATCCGTCATTTTCTGTACCATATAGGGCAGGTCATTCACATATACTAAAGATAAAAAGGGACCCAATATAGAGCCCTGGGGCACCCCAATATTAACATTGCTGCCTTTAGATTAGACCCCATTTATATCAACAGTCTGTATTCTGTTACTTAACCCATTCAATGCGGCGCACGCCGATCGGCGTTTTTATTTTTCATGACCAGATGCTGTTGACGCCGATCGGCGCACAACATATTTTTGTTAATTTATTATTATTAGAATATTACAGCTATAACATATATCTTATCTTGCACGAATTTCGAAAGTAAAGCACACAATGTTATAGGTTTCTGGATATTCCTCTTCAAGAAAAAGTATGATTTCCTATTCAGATGCTGAAAACGCCGAACGGTGTTTTCCAGGTATTGACAACCATGGAATTTAAAGTTTTATGTTATTATGAACTAGCTGGTGCTATATTTAAGGTAAAAGTCATAAAACCACGCGAACGAAGTCACGGTCGTTCGCGTGATTTTATGACCTTTACCTTAAATAAAATCATTTATTAAGTTTTTCTGTAAAGAAAAATCAACATATCTTAAATTTTTATGTCAACAGGAAATGCTCATGAGGCTGAACATCTTTTGCCTGAGCACCATTTTCATATTTCTTATGATTCAGCTAGTGCTGGTCTATTACCGTTCCGGAGGGTAAATAGTACACCTGCACTGCTGTCGGTAGATAGCATCTTTGGACCAGGGGCAGGGGCAAGTAGGGAACTAACTTTTATTCGCTTTCTCCGAGAGTAGTCAATGAACATAGTGCGTGTCCGTGCACCGACCGACCGACCGACCGACCCGAACAGCGCGCATGCGCTGTTGATTACTTGATTGTTTCTTTTCGAATATTTTTGAGCCCGTGGGGATCTTTTTGGGTGATCAATGATTGAATAAAACCATGGTAGGTACTTTACAACGGCTAAGCTTTAACTGCTTCGTCGTAATGATAACGCAAGTACAACCTTGAAGGTCTTATTAAACAGCCAGCACTTTTTAAAATACGCTACAAATATTATAGGCAAGCTTTTTCACGCCGAGAACATGAAATACAGTACATGTAGTAGTACTTTTGCTGTCGTGATTCATTGTAGTTATAAAAAAATGCTTATGTAGGTACCTGTTTGCCCCAAAATGTATCTTTTCAGCGTTAGATATGTACGTTTTAAGAACTCTGCGGCAACACTGGGAGAGGTAGAGTAACTAACATGGATGTATTAACAAAGTATTTATTTAATCTTCAGCATGCGGTTTGGGAACCCCTCCTGAGTAATTTTTTTGTGGAGTTCATATTTTTAGGGATTATTTTATTACTCTTCACATATTTTTTTCATTGAGAAAAATAAATATGTGACTGGTCTGTGTTGACAGTGACTGGTGATTATTGTGCCTAATAATGGAAATACAGTACGTTGATTGTTGCTTACTTGTTCAAATCGAATTTCGTTGTTGTACTGCTGAGTCTACAAGCAATTTGTTTGAAAAAATAATATTAACTGTAAAAAGTATACATGTTTACAGAATATTACTTTTTAGGGTGGATTTCTAATTCCGGCGATTTTAGGGGTTTTTGACTTAAGCTTTAGGAGTAAATATTGTTGCGAGTTGGTAACACTGAATCCGACACCGTCGCGCAGCGCAGCGCAGGTAATATTATTACTTTGTGCGTGTGCGTCTCTTCGAGTTCATCTGCTGTCGTGTTTTTCTTGCGTTTCTTTGACAACTTATGCTACCTGGACACCGATATTCTCTCTCTGGCATAACGTTTGACTTCGGCACTGTTTTGGACTATCGACGATTGATTGCAATAACGACGACCCTAGGCTTGTTTACTGGACTTGAAATGGCAGAATTTGACCAGCCCGTGCCATCTACGAGCACAGCTAAACCGAGGAGCATGGTTTCTGATCAACCGATTCCTCCTTCGAGTCGAGGTAAGAGTTTGAGTACGAAATCACAAAAAAGTATAGAATAAAAAAAAAATCTCTATATTTGTTATGTAAATACGGTACGTCCTGTTGTACGTATGTGTATTGATATGTACCTAATATTTATCGTATATTTATGCCGTTTACGTAAGATTTTTCTAAATACCATACATTACAATGACAAATTTATATTTTTTGACACTAATAATTTTATTAGTAATTTTTATTTGACAAAAGATATAACATATCTTTCAAAGAAATGTAGACATAAGATAGCCACTTTAGTGGCCTATAATATTAATGACATAAACAGTTTACAATGTAAACGACAAAATAATTGTATAGATTTGACTGCAGATTTAAACTGCATAGAAAGACAAAAGGGAAGCAAAACCTAAATTTAGTGCACCAAAATATCCAAGGCTTTCCTGGCTGTGAAAAAATAGTTTACAAAATGTCTTCCTGGAGCCTACACGTATAACAGCCACATCTGCAACTTGTCTAGATAATATTTTTTTGTAAGTGTGAGCATATAAATAAATCAATAATTGGCAACTTGCCTTCAGATCATTGTGGTCAGTTAGTGGTATATCAATGTTCAAAGAAGACAGATTTAAAAAGTCATGTATTATATAGACCACTGACTACCAACAAGCTTGTTAAGTACAACAATGTACTGGGGGACAGGTTGCCTTCATTGGATTACTCTGTAGACAATCCTGACTTGTTATACACAAAATTGTTTCATATTATATCCAGTGAATACCAGAAAATATTCAAAAGTAAACAGATTAATGCCACAAATAAATTTAAGTTTAATGACTGGGCAACTACAGGTAGAAAGTAATAGTAGTAGAAACAAAATGTTTGAATTATATGGAGAAAGGCCTTATAGATTTGACCCAGACTTTGTTAAATATGTTAAAAATTATTCTCAAATATTTAAAAACGTTTGCAAAGTTGCAAAATCTATGTATATTAAAGACAAAATTAAACAGTCTACAAATAAAATAAAGGCAGTATGGAATATTGTTAAAAAAGAAATAGGTAAAGATAAACCACGGGATAATGAGTATTCTATTAAACATAATAATCAAACTGTAACAGTTGCAAAACAAGTAGCGAATCTATTTGATGACTACTTCTTTAATATCCCTTACAGTACCATTGACTCCCTTAACTCATCTCCACATGCTGCGGATGAGTTATTAAAGGAGAATGTACAACAAAGTGTGGAGCTGTTTAAATTTACACATATTCAGTCAAGCGACATTATTAAAACTTTTAAACAATTAAACATTAAAAACTCAGAGGATCATTGGGGAATGTCTATAAAAGTGTTTTATTATATTATTGAGTCAATAGCTCCACACTTGGCACTTATTTTTAATCAATGTATAGATATGGGTGTATTCCCAGACTTCGTGAAATTTAGTAAATTGATTCCATTATTTAAGTCTGGTGAAAAAAGTGAACTGGGGAATTATAGACCCATATCTGTTTTGCCGGTGTTGAGTAAAGTAATTGAAAAGATAATGCTTGACCAATTGCAACTCTATTTTAAGACCAATGAAATTTTTCATAATTCACAATACGGATTTACAGCAGGTAAATCCACTACAGATGCAGGAGTAGCATTGGTCAAGCATGTTCTTAGCGCATGGGAGAGATCCCAGGACGCCATTGGAGTCTTCTGTGATCTCTCCAAAGCTTTTGATTGTGTCGACCATCGGACATTAATGCCCAAGCTGTGCCATTATGGAGTTAGAGGTAAAGCCTATAATTTGATTGCAACTTATTTAAGTAACAGAATACAGACTGTTGATATAAATGGGGTCAAATCTAAAGGTAGCAATGTTAATATTGGGGTGCCCCAGGGCTCTATATTGGGCACCTTTTTATTTTTAGTATATGTGAATGATCTGCCCTGCATGGTGCAGAAAATGGCGGATATACTACTGTTTGCTGATGATACTTCTTTAATTTTTAATCTTACTCGCCGGTGCGAAAATATTGACAATGTAAATAGTGTTCTATCTGCCATTCTAAATTGGTTGTAATAATCTTTTATTAAATTCAACTAAAACTAAATGTATAAAATTTAGTCTACCAAATGTGCCTTCTGCCAATACAGAAGTTTTCATTAACAATAATATACTAGAATTTATTAATGATACTGTTTTTCTTGGAATTACAATAGACTCAAAATTGCAGTGGGGCCCCCACATAAAAAAACTGACCAGTAAGCTCAGCTCCGCCGCATATGGTTGTGATATGTACGGTAAGGAGAATTAGACAATTGACGGATGTGGCTACTGCGCGATTAGTTTATTTCAGCTACTTTCATAGCATTATGTCGTATGGTTATACTGTTGTGGGGAAAAGCGGCTGACATTCAAAATGTTTTTATATTACAAAAGAGAGCCATCCGGTCTATTTATAACATGGGCGCCAGGGAATCTCTTAGAGAACTATTTAAAGAAATAAATATCCTCACGGTTACTTCTCAGTATATTTATGAGAATATAATGTATGCTCGTAAAAATATAGAGTCATTTTCTATATTTAGTGAGAATCTTAGAAGTAAGAATAGATTGTGTATGCCTGTACATCGACTTGCAAAGACTAGTAGATCTTTATTGTAAATTGTATTCGATTCTATAATAAATTATCTGAAACAGTTCTGTCAAAAATACTCTGTGCAAGAAGGGTTATTATAGAATCAATGAATATCTGATAGAGATGTTTGGAAATGATTCAGCACATGAATTAAATAACACAGTATTTTTAATTGTACCGCTTGATTTCACTATATGTACACTCGCATATGTTTATTGTAATATATATATTAATGATGAAAAAAAGACTCATATTGGCAAGTTTCTTTTGGCATTTCTTCTTCGCCAATGGTCATTTCCGAAATGCTGGTAGATTAAAAAATAGAGATTAAAAGTAAAAAAAAACTGGAAAATTATTAAGATACAATATGATTTAATTTAAAGAATGTAAGACGTGTCTAAGTGCCCGTAAGGGTCTAACGGCAAATAAATGATTTTTATCTTATCTTTATCTTTATTACCATGACACGAACGCGCCTGCTTTATTTCATACTAGCTGTTCCTCGCGGTTTCACCCGCGTGGCCAAAGCAAAACAAAACGGGTTTTCCTGTGAGAGAAAGATATTTTGTCGCGTGATAGCGCTAGGAAGAAAAAGGAGAAGAATACTTAGTAAGATTCAAACATCCAAACTATCCCTCAAGAACATATTACCGAGATAAAAAGTAGCCTATGTGTTAATCCAGTTCCTCATCTATCTACCTACAAAATTTCATCCAAATCCATTCAGCGGCTGAGGTGGGAAAACGGAAGAAACGTCCAAACATCTAAACATCCATACTTTCACATTTATAATATAAGTAAGGATTTGTCTAAATAAATAAGAATAATTTCGCTGTTGGTAAGGTTAACTCTCGAGTCTATTGTTGTATAACATAACTGTTCCTTTAACTAAAATCTGTTGCATATTCAGTATATACTCTGAATATTTATCTGTTCTATGGCTTCGGTGCCTATGCCATCTACTATTTATGGATGAAACTTATTCATTACCTATTACCACAATACCTTAAAATCCTACTAGTGTGGTAAAAATGTGAACTGCCCTTCTACTGCGAAAACATTATCTGAATGGCTTCCAGAAAAATATCGCATTTTATGACCCTTACATGGTCAATATACGGCTAAGATTCATCAAATATGAAATCGTTTTGGTGATGATCCAGATAATGCACTCCCGGTAGCCACGTAGTTAGCGTGTCAACTCAGACTAAAAATACAGCAACGATTAAAATTTATCTAACAAATCGATTTGTAAACGAGAATGTTTTGAGATATGTGTTATCATATATAAATTCCCATTATGTTAGTTCTAACGCAGGTACGTTAGATGCTTAATTCAAATTTTTTTTTTTTTTTTTTATATTACTGAGGTGGCAAACAACCATACGGTCTGCCTGATGTTACGCAGTCACCGTAACCTATGGACATTTGCAACACCAGGGGTGTCACTCATGCGTTGCCCACCCTAATTTAATTGAATTAAGCACCTTGTATAGTATAGTGCCCGGCAAATAACTTGAACATGAGCAGTAGCGATTTTTACCTCTCCCATACAATTTTTTTATGGAACCTGCGCAGAACGACGTCATCTTTGTTCAAGATGTTTGCCACACACTTTACATAGTAGAATAGAGCATTGCTATTTTTGAAACAAATTCACGTTATTCGATTAGTTATCGATACATTAAACGATATCCTACGGACATGGCATTATCTCATTTCAAGATTTCACCTTTCACACATTATTAATTGGGCTGATTTTTTTTACACTTTACGTATGAAAAAACATGCCCCGTTTTTTAAATCATATCTCACCCCCTTACAATTTGGCCTAGAAAAAGTAGCCAGCTTATTTTCAGGTTTTCAACATAATTACTTACATAATGAACATACACACATCAAAAGTGTCTAGGGATCAACATATATTTTTGCAATAACTTTTCTCCTGATTGATATTAATTAAAATTTTCTTGAAGGATTCATCAAATAAAGTGTTTTCGTTTGTCTACAGTAACGATAAACCAAGTCACCTTTGCATTAATAAAGAAATTTGCCATTTTCATAATAAAGGGATTTTTGACATTTGAACCACTAACATTAAAGTTCGAAAAAAAGACTGAAATAACAGTTTTCTTTAAAATTTTATTTGGTAACTTAAACAATTAATAATCCGTGTTTCTACCGCGAACACTAACAACACAAGAACATCGGTTTGGCATACTCAAAATGAGTTCATCCAAATCACGCTGTGGAATGGCCGCCCATGTTCGTTGCAACAACAAAAAAAGGTCTTCTTGCGACTGGATACCCACCATATTCGGCAGAGCTCTTCTCTGTAGCATTAAAAAACGGACGGTATCGCTGCACCACACGGAGACAAGACCGATACATTCAAATCACAACTCGAAGAGCTCCAACAATAACCGCCATGATGTTAGCCGTGACGCTTCATCACTCTTCAGGGAACTTAATTAGCGACCAAACAGTCAGAAACCGCTTGCATGAAGTGAACCTTCATTCCCGAAGACCGCTAAGGGTACCACCTATAGCAATGCACAATCGTAGGATTCGATATCAATGGGCTCTTGAACACAGAAATTGGGCAGAAGAACAATGGCGTTTCGTGTGCTTTTCTGATGAGTCTCGTTTTGGTATGAGACCGGATACAAGACGTATACGACACTGGAGAACCCCTGGACGCCAACAGCGATTAAAATCCTGCCAGGAAGTCCATCCTTATAGTGGTGGAACCATCATGGTATGGGCGGGTATTTGGATCGGCGGAAGAACTGAGTTGATTTGGATCAGAGGCAACCTCAACGCTCAAATTTATGCTGAGACGATTGTATCAGACGTCATCGTTCCTCTACAAGTGCAAATCGGTCCCTTATTTCAGTTAATGCATGATAATGCACGACCGCACACCGCAAGAGTTGTAAGACAGACTCTCGCCGCAGCTAACATCAATGTCATGCCCTGGCCTGCTCAGTCGCCAGACTTGAACCCGATTGAGCATGCATGGGATATGCTACAGAGAAGAGCTCTGCCGAATATGGAGGGTATCCAGTTGCAAGAAGACCTTTTTTTGTTGTTGCAACGAACATGGGCGGCCATTCCACAGCGTGATTAGGATGAACTCATTTTGAGTATGCCAAACCGATGTTCTTGTGTTGTTAGTGTTCGCGGTAGAAACACGGATTATTAATTGTTTAAGTTACCCAATAAAATTTTAAAGAAAACTGTTATTTCAGTCTTTTTTTCGAACTTTAATGTTAGTGGTTCAAATGTCAAAAATCCCTTTATTATGAAAATGGCAAATTTCTTTATTAATGCAAAGGTGACTTGGTTTATCGTTACTGTAGACAAACGAAAACACTTTATTTGATGAATCCTTAAAGAAAATTTTAATTAATATCAATCAGGAGAAAAGTTATTGCAAAAATATATGTTGATCCCTAGACACTTTTGATGTGTGTACATTCAGGGCTATTATATTGTAAATTTCAGATAGCATGGAACTCACTCCTGTAGTGTGACGACACAACCTCTTTAAATCCATGTCACCTTATTGTCCTTATTAGTCATTGACTAGATTACTCGACCTATATAAACAACCTGAATAGCATCTCCACCACCATTCTATGTTCTATTTTAAATATGTATATAAACCCTGTTTAATCAATAATAAAGAGAGTAACAGTTTATGATCGACCCAATAACCAACTATCAGTTTTATTGGAAGTCCCTCGAAGCACATCATACTCCTTCAACATCTTATGACACCGGTGCACCTTCAAGATCTCATGTCACTAGTCTTGACGATGATGAGCCTGGAAACACTAGTCTCATCAATGTTCTCACCTAGTCACATTGCGGAGCCTTATGGCAGTGTCTTAGAAAATACCACAACAAATCAAGAATTATATGGCATATTGGCGGTCCTGGAGGCGTGGATGCGCCGCAGGCGCCAACCCTTCACCTTCCACATAGTGCAGGTGCTCACTGGGCATGGGTGCTTCGGTGAGTACCTGCACCGGTTCGCGAGGCGGGAGGAACAGCCGGGCTGCCACGATTGTGGCGCGGCCGAGGACACTGCCCAACACACGCTGGAGCAGTGTCCCAGATGGTCTCGGCAGCGCCATAATCTGGTGTCCGCGCTTGGAAGCGCGGATCTCTCGCTCCCGAGCGTGGTCCGCTCCATGCTCGGGAGTGACAGTGCCTGGCAGGCGATGGCCTCCTTCTGTGAGACGGTCATGTCCCAGAAGGAGGCCTCGGAGCGGGACAGGGAGGATGATCCCGAGGCTGTCCCGCTCCGGAGACGGCGGACGGGAGTGCGGCGTAGGCAGTACGCGCACCTATTGCTGCCTCCCTAACTTGTGGGACTAGGGGTCAGGTTGGGAACCTGGCCCCATAATGGTCCCGCCGCCGGAGGGGCTGTCCCAATTTGCCGGGACGGCCCCTAGATTGAAAAAGTCCGGCCCCTTCTGAGGGGCTGGCCAGTCGTAGTGGTGTCCTGTTGCTGACAAATCCGGGGCACCACACCAACGCGGCCGATGGCATTTCGCGGGGTCGTTTAGTGGATATACCGTCGGACAGCCGACGGGGAGTCCCACACTACCACCGGAGGCCACCCAGGCACCGGTGGTGTGCGTAACGCATTTTTCCCCGCGTCACAAAAAAAAAAAGGTTACGCCGACAATTTTACAGAACATGAAGCCGAAGATTGTGATGATCATGAAGGAATTGCTCATGATGATGATTATGAAAATGAGACGGTTGAAGACTGGAGTAGAGGAAATTCACCTCAACATTGGTTTTCAAAGATGCCCTAGTCTGAAAGATGAGATGGTAAATAAAAATCCCATAGATTTCTTTTTTTTTAATGCTGGATGAGCACATTTTAAATTTGATCATGGACTGTTCCAACAGATATGGGGCAAAAATTTTAGAAAATCCAGATCTCCAAAGATTTAGTAGGATAAAAAATTGGCACCCGGTAAATATGAATTAAAAACATTCATTGGTCTTGTTTTACATATGGGTGATGTAAACCGGCTCAGTGATTACTGGAAAACCCATTATTTATTCAAATCAGATATTTTTAGCCAACACATGTCTAGAGAAAAATTTCTAAACATTTTTAAAGTTTTTAATGTTCAAGTGGAAGAGGGAAACGAAAGTATAAAAAAAATCAAAAGTCTAATAGAGGCTGTAAATGCCAGGATGAAAGAAATTTATTATCCCAGTAAAGAATTGGCTATTGATGAGTCACTAATCCTTTGGAGAGGGAGGCTCTCATTTCGGCAATATATGAAATCCAAAGCAAGTAAATATGGAATTAAATTATGTACACTGGCAGACGTCTTTGGTATTTGTCAAAAAATACATATTTATGGAAGTTCCAATGATCAAATTGTTGGAGGGCGCGGACGTGCTTCTAAAGTGGTAAATTTGTTGATGGAAGATTAATGTTGGGCACTCCCTCTATGTGAATAATTTTTATGCCAGTATATCTCTAGTTACGCAACTTTTAGAAAAAAAAACATTTTGTACTGGCACTTTAAGAGTGAACAGAGCAGGAAATCCATCCATTTTATAAACAAAATTAAAAAAAGGGTGAAATTGTAATATTGCACAATAAAAACAATTTAGTGGTCTGTAAATGGTACAGTAACAGAGAGGTATTGTTCGTTTCCACTGAACACAATGCGGATTTCGTTCGTGAGGAAAATCCACGTCGACCAGGTATAACGGAATTGAAGCCCAGTGCTATTGTAAGATATACGAAATACATGCAAAATGTAGACAAGCATGACCAATTATTGCCATATTATAATAGCGAACACAAAACCCTCAAGTGGTATAAAAAAGTTATTATACATATCATGCAAATGTGTCTTGTTAATGCCTATCAAATGTTCAAAATGAGTACCAATGAGACCATGTCATTGTACTCGTATGATTATAAAATTTAAGTATTAGAGGTATTACTTCCATCGAAGTTAGAGATTCCTCCTGTACGACATCACATACATTTGCCGCAAATTTTGCTATCTGGGCCATCTAGGCATACCAAAAGAAAGCCATGTATAAATTGTAAAAGAAATAATAAAAGGGTAGATACAATTTATTGCTGTGTGGTTTGCCCAAGGACGTCTGGTATATGTTTAGGCTGTTTTAGGGGCTATCATAGATACTAATATACAGGGTGCAAATTTGACCTTTTCTCAACAATTTGACCAAAGACGTCTAAAGGATCCGAAATTATTTTTATGTTTTCGATGACATTTAGAAATTAAAATATTTGTTAATATATATATTTTTTTTTTTTTTGACAATTGGATGAAAGGCGTCTAAAGGATCTGAAATTATTTTTAAGTATTTGATGACATTTACAAATAAAAATATTTGTTATCAAATAACTTAGTCACGCTGGGTGTCATATTGAATTTCGTGTGTGTGACTACCTTTCGCTTCATCTAAAAAAAGTAAAATCTTCGCATATGTCCGAGAACGAAGAAGGGCATAATTTGATCCAATTCTTCAGCTATTATCTGACCAAATAATATATTTCTTTTTAGATACATTTTTGCATGCGTCACATACTTCTTTTTCTTTCGATGTTTCTTTGTAATTCTCCTTTTCTCCTCTTCCTTGCTTTGTATACGGTTCACTTTGTTTTATCTTTTTTTTAGGCAGTAATATCGATTGTGATAAGCATTTCCAATCTTGACTGTCACCTAGAACATTAGGCGACAAGGAACGTTTCCTATCTAGAAAGAATGAAACATGGGACATAATTGTAATGAACCCTAATAAACCGTACCTACCAGTCGCGAGGCGCATACGAGTAAGTACGGTAGGCCAAAAATGTTGGTTTGCCGCCCTACGGTTGAAGTTCATTTGCACGTCATGAGTTGAGACAACAAGGTTGATTCCCTTGGAAAAATATTCTAACAGGTACTAATAAAATATAAATAAATAAATATTGCCGGACAAACTACACAGCGCCACCTAGTCCCAAAGTAAGCGAAGTTTGTGTTATGGGTACTAGACAACTGATAAAACACCTATTGCAAGACAAACAGACATGTTCATGTACACAAATGTTTGTCCTGTGTGGGAATCGAACCCACGTGCGTTAGTGTCAAAGTAGCGTCACAACGTGTTCCACCACTACGCCACCGAGCTCGTCACTGCCACATGCATTTTTAAAAGGAGTAAACTCCAGCCACGCGTCGAAGTTGATATGGACAATCTTTTTTTGCAGAACCTGGAGTAACCCCAGTCACTCACATTCGCGCGAATACGCGAACCTACAAGGTGTAGAACGACATTTACAAATGTTTATGCTAAGTTTTCACAACATTCGTAGTTTTTAGAGCTGTGTCGGTTTTTGACAAACATCAAAGCGCGCGAACCTCGAAACTTCGCGTCGTCTCCTACATATTCGTGCGACCACTTGCGCGCAGGATTTCAAAGGCTACGTACGTCTCGTCATTTTCTAACTTTTAGAGCTCGTGGCGTCTACTATGTACTTATTTGATCATGGATTGGAATTAATCCAACGTGTCGAAATTCATTGAACTTTTACAGAATGAACCAACTATATGGAATCTTAAAAAATCTCATAAAATCAGAATGGTCGTTAATAAAACAAAATGTTTCACAAAACTGTAAAACTTAACTCCACGGAACACGACCCAATGGGCCAGCTTGTAACTGTTAATTTCATTAAAATTGCTAACATTATAACGTCCTAAATTATGTATAATTAGTCCTAAAAAAATTTATGTACCTATTTAACGAAAAATTTTAAAATATTTAAACGAAAATGTTTAAGTTTTCTGACAATTTTGTACAATACTTATTTTATCAATTTGTTCACTTTAATAACATTAATATACAGACAAAAGTACATAAAACAAATTAGTAAAGGAGACTGGTCAAATGTGCCCCAGGCCCAACAGAAATAGAATCCCAGATTTCTCGTAAAATTAGAATAAATTATTATAAAAAGTCGGAATGTCCAAAATATATATATATATATATATTATACGTATAATTGTAGACAAAAATATGAAAAAGAAATATTTGCCACCGATTTTGGACATTCCGACTTTTTATAATAATTTATTCTAATTTTCGTACGTATATATATATATATATATATATATATATATATATATATATATTCATTAAAACAATGCTTGGTGTTTTTAATTATCCTATAAAAAGTGAAGCGCGTTATTGTCTTAGACTTAGATAAATAAATCCTACATTTAAAACAAAAGTGCATTGCATGCGCCACAACGACGACGACGCTCGAAGGGCGGGTCCGGATGATTCACATAATTACCTGGCAGTCGTCCTTGATATCGCGGTCTCACTCGCACTTAGGTTGAATGAGCGGAACGCCACCGACCCGATCTCTCGGTTTGCAATAGCGTACACGTGCTTGCTTCGCTTGTTGAGTGCTTCTTGTGTTTATTATTCGATTTGATTATTATAGTTATTAACGACGATTTTGCTTACTTTTACTGGACTTTTTTCTCGTTTTGTGATTGGTTTTGTTGATATGGAAGACAGAGACAGTCATTGTGTTGTGTGTGAGCGTTCACTACGCCAACGTCGCAGACATGTTCTTATTGAACAGTTATTGGAAACCCGACGAGATTTCGTTAAATAAATGCTACGTACTATAGAGCCACCACGTCAGGTACGTACCTCCTTTTATCTTTCTTATATAAATTGTTTACATATACCAACAATGGAGTAGGTTTAATCGGTGTTTGAATAAAATAGGACCTTTTGCGGAGGTTACAAACATAACGGCGATGAAATTACTAAAGTAGGTGACAGACGTACGAACTGAAAGTACGGGGTTTTTAAGTTTGTGGACGTACTTGGCTCGACGTGATAGACGTACTAAAAAGTACCCATTCATTTACATTCCACTTTTTTTACAGGTTCCATTCACTGGCACAAGGGCAATATGTCATGCTTGTTGGCAGAGGATTGATGCCGAGACAAATCAGAACCGACCAATCCTACAGTCTGCGCCTGCTGCTGTAATTACCACAGGTGTAGCTAATCCACCCGGATTAATGCGAGGTGCAAATACATCTCGAAGATGTATGTTCGACGATTGTAATAGAACACAATTACGACCTGTAGCTAACAGTATAAAGGTGCATTTGCTTAGTTATTTCAATTTTTATGTGCCACCTGCTACATACGACTGTAGAAGACATTCCTGGCAATGTAAGGAATCATCTTTCTGGATTAAATGGAGAACACATTAATGACATTATAAATATCTATAGGACGACTTTGGAACACTGAAGTTTTTTTAGACTTTGAGAATATTGATGAAATATCGGAATTTGAGTTCCGTTTTTGGACTGGTCTTAATCGCGAAAACTTCATGATATTGCTCGGTGAAGTTCCGACGCTCCATCAACAGTCAAGGACACCGCGTCGAGACTTGGCTTTATATTTAAGCAAATTAAAGGTGCATTTGCTTAGTTATTTCAATTTTTATGTGCCAAATCGCGCCCGTATTTGCAATCAACACCTGCTACATACGACTGTAGAAGACATTCCTGGCAATGTAAGGAATCATCTTTCTGGATTAAATGGAGAACACATTAATGACATTATAAATATCTATAGGACGACTTTGGAACACTGAAGTTTTTTTAGACTTTGAGAATATTGATGAAATATCGGAATTTGAGTTCCGTTTTTGGACTGGTCTTAATCGCGAAAACTTCATGATATTGCTCGGTGAAGTTCCGACGCTCCATCAACAGTCAAGGACACCGCGTCGAGACTTGGCTTTATATTAAGCAAATTAAGAACGGGTGAACCAAATGAAAGACTGCTACGGCGTTTAATATGTCACGAAGATCTGTAGACAGAAAAATTCACAGTGTTAAAAGCTGTCTATTGGAAGATTTCGTTCCACAACACATAGGGTTAGACCATATTGCTCGGGAGGAAGTTATCGAACGCAACAAAACTCTACCAAATTATTTCTTCGGAAATGAAGTTACACCGAAAGCTATTGTAATCTTAGATGGTACTTATTTGTTTTTAGAAAAATCGACTAATTTTTTATTTCAACGTGTAACCTACAGTACGCATAAGTACAGGAATTTACTGAAGTCGTTCTTAATTGTGTGTGCGAAATATCGGAATTTGAGTTCCGTTTTTGGACTGGTCTTAATCGCGAAAACTTCATGATATTGCTCGGTGAAGTTCCGACGCTCCATCAACAGTCAAGGACACCGCGTCGAGACTTGGCTTTATATTAAGCAAATTAAGAACGGGTGAACCAAATGAAAGACTGCTACGGCGTTTAATATGTCACGAAGATCTGTAGACAGAAAAATTCACCGTGTTAAAAGCTGTCTATTGGAAGATTTCGTTCCACAACACATAGGGTTAGACCATATTGCTCGGGAGGAAGTTATCGAACGCAACAAAACTCTACCAAATTATTTCTTCGGAAATGAAATTACACCGAAAGCTATTGTAATCTTAGATGGTACTTATTTGTTTTTAGAAAAATCGACTAATTTTTTATTTCAACGTGTAACCTACAGTACGCATAAGTACAGGAATTTACTGAAGTCGTTCTTAATTGTGTGTGCCGATGGCTACATACTGGATGTAACGGGTCCATATAGTGCTAGGACGTCGGATGTCGGTGGTTTTGGAGAATTTGTTCCATTATATGGAACAAATTCTCCAAAACCACAATGATCCCGCGGAAGATGGAGTTCCATTACTTCTTTGAGGAAGGCGATGTATATATTTTAAATAGGGGTTTCCGAGACTCGATACCATTATTGGAATCACACTGTTATGTACCGCACATGCCTCCATCAAAACGCCGAAATGAAACTCAATTGAGCACAGAAAATGCGAATAAATCAAGGCTGATAACAATGGTGAGGTGGGTTGTTGAAACAATAAATGGACGCTTCAAACGCGATTTTAAATTATTCAGAAACAGAATTTTCAATCGCCATGTACCTCATGTGTTCAAAGATTTTAAAATCGCTGCCGCGATAATAGTACCTGGAGTACCTGTGCAGAATACGAATGACTCATGGTTTTTGAATATATTCAATGGTTGCCAAAATTCTCCAACATCATTTCTGAATTACAGTGTTGAAAATGGTAAATTATTTCGTTACATCAACCCTCTCACAAGAGAATTTGAATGGAAAGAAGTAATCCCATATGAGTATCGCCATGATATCATTGCCAAAAATCATTCAGAGCCCACGTCTGGGCACTTCGGAATTTTCAAGACCCATAAACGGCTGTCCTTAAAATATTTTTGGCCTAGCCTTTACAGGGATGTCACGAACTTTGTGTCTGGCTGCGAAATTTGCCTATCCTATAAACATCCTAACCATACTACTCTGGGTACTATGGGTGGGACTAAAGAATGCTGCCGTCCCTTCCAGATGTTAAGTGTGGATCTTATTGGACCAATGCCCGTAACTAGGAAGCAGAACACATTTTTACTTGTTATTACTTGCTGTTTCTCCAAATATTGCCTACTATTTCCTATCGAGCAACCGACGACATAATTTCCCGGATTTTAGAGGAAAATGTCTTCCTTGTTCACGGTATACCCAGCACTATTTTAATGGATAACGAAAGACAGTTCACGAGCAATACTATGAGGAATCTACTAACAACCTACAATGTTCCTAACGTTTTCTACACTCCATTATATACACCACAAGTAAATACAGTAGAACGTTACAACAAAACTATAATTATAGCCGTGTCCGTTGAGAATGATCATAGAGCTTGGGATACTAACATTCCTAAGATACAATTTGCTTTAAATAGCTCTGTTAATGAGGTCACCGGTTTTACACCATCTTTTCTCGTTTATGGACGGGAGTTGGTAAATTGTGGTTCGCATTATATCGACGCTGATATAGAAGACCACATTTTGTTTAGTCCACGTGATAGTTACGCTGAAAATCTGGTCGCACTTCGTAAAATATTTGATAAAGTGCAATCGTCTCTCATTTGCGCGCTCTAGGAATAGTACACAATATAACCTACGCCGTAAAAACGTTGAATTGAATGTAGGAGACATTGTTTGGAAACGTACGTTCTACTTAAGTGACTAAGACAAGCGATTTTCTAAAAAACTTGCGCCTAAATTTATCAAGTGTCGAGTCGTAGCCAAGAGACCTTGAGGATATGTCAGGCCACAATATTGGGACGTGGCATGTCAAGGATTTTAAGTTAACTTAAGGGTTCGGTTATCACGGACTTCAGTTTTCTTATAGCGAATTTTCCATAGGGAAAATCCTAACCTAAAAAGGGGGGTATGTAACGGTATGCAATGTAACCGCTACATAAGAATATTGTATGCAATTTTAAAATAATATTAAGCAAAACAAAACCGAGTTTACTTCGTTCACTAGTGACCGTTATCTGTGACTGAGTGAGACGTCCGCACCGTGGCAGGGAGGCTCGCGCGAATCGCGAACGCGAACCGTGAGTCCGAGCAAACTCACTCTTAGGTACGGATCCACCTTGCACTTGGTTCTCTAAAAATTCTGCCATTTTAAATACTAACGTACCTAGTAAACGAAGTCTACTGCAATAATTGTGATACAACTATTATCTTGTTGTGTGTGTTTCCCCAATTGGGTGAGTGTTGTATCTTTATTATTGTTTTATTAAAATGTATTTCATAATAAGTTCATTCGAATTGTAACATTGTGGCCGCTTTATGATTTAACCGTTTCGTACATTTAACATCAGTCATTTCAAATTAAATATACTTATTGTTGAGGGTGTAGTTTTTGCTATAATATGTACTTAATATAAAATATGTAGAATTTATGCACTATTATTTTATATCAAAGACAGTGCATAAATCCTAAATTCGGGAAGATTCAGACATTAACGTAAGTGATCAATTGTTTTTGTTTGTTGCTAAGAATATGATCACGTTCTACTGTTTTCTGATGTACCTACATTTTTTTGTAAATAGTAGTACCCGACTGAGTGATACTTTTATTTTTGTATACCTCGCTTTATAAGGTTTGACTGCCTCATCATTGAATACTATTAGTGCATAGCAATCACTTTATATTGGCTTCTCGCATATGGTGATATTGCAGTCAAGCTGGGAAAAAGGGAATATTCTAAAATGTCCAATCATCACTGATTCCAGGGTTCTCCCGCCCGGAGAAAAGCGACTAATCGATTGTGGTCGCCTCGCATGTCACGCTGCAGATTCTACCCTCATCATCATCAGCATCAGAGGACATACCTAACCTGTCACCATTTCGCCGGCTCTTTTAATTGCAAGGCCAGTGGTTGTCATTTAAGCTCAGCAACGATTCGGTCTGTGATAAACCCCGACCTTAATGTTATATTACCTACTACTACATACTCACAATATATTAATTGTAAATCTCCTAGTTGTGTTCTAATTTCACTCTAAATTAAGCTAGAAGGGCTACACGTCGTTTATTATTTAGGGTGGGCTAGACATCAAGACGTGTTCAACCACACTGCTTTAGGCATGGATGATGTTTTAATAATTGCAGAATAATATAAACTGGTTTAATACATATACCTATTTTTGTTTTATTTTTATTTTCTTGCCTAATTAATTTATTATACGTGGTAGTTATCAATTGAGAAAATAAAGAGTAAAAATCAAGAGCCTAGCTCTGAAAGAAAATGGAAAATAAAATAAAGCGCCTGATAAAGAATAATAGGCAATTTTAGTGTGTTTGCCATTGATTTCGGAAATGCGAATTATTAAGATTTGATTCTCCTAATTTTACGATAATTCTAAGATAAGATTCTTTTGTGTTAGGCCTGGGGTAATTTTCTATGGGCCCTGACCAGTCTCCTTTAGAATCAACAAGCAAAGCATTGTTTTCAGTTAAGCCTACTTCAACTGAAAATGAAAGAGTGTTTTCAATTTCAGTAAATATAGTTAATAAAATAAGAAACCGGCTGTCCGATAAAGCTATAAATGCTTTAGTTTTTTTAAAGGCATATTTCATCAGACAGAGTAAGCTGACCTAATCGTTATGTATCTGTCTGTCTGTATATTCAGCTCCTCAGCATGAGATGTTCCATTGATCTTGCAAAGTGTTAATTTGTTTTTATTCTAATTAGCATGCCATAAATGGTGCTGTGATTGGAATTTAATTATAATTCACATTTATACTCTACCTGAATTTAAGATATTAACGTTTTCTTTCATGTTATTTTTTTTTTGTTTTATAGAAGCTATTTTTGTTTACAAGTTTTAAGTTGATTTTTTCTAAATAACCAGCTAAAAATGGTGCTGTGATTGTAATTTCATTATAAGTTAAGATATTAACGTTTTCTTTCATGTTGATTATTTGTTTAGTTTAATAGAAGCTACTTTTGTTTATAAGTTCTAAATAACCAGCCAAAAATGGTGCTGTGATTATAATTATGAGTCTGAATATTATTATTTCTGTATTTGTTTAAAAAAAGTTAATTAGCTTATTCATAAGATTAATGTTTTTGAATATAATCATTAAAAGTTTTATAATTAATTTGATACTTTTATTTGAGAGGAAAACCATTGAATTTGTTGTCGTTATTGGAACCAAATAATATGAGAAAACGTACATAAATGTAAATTACTCGACAACCCGAGAAGCCTCGAGAATTCTCGAGACCCGAGAAATTGAAAACCTCGAGAAATCATGAACCCTAGTCGCAATACACGTGCCATTACCAATTCATGTCGCTAAAATTTTTTGCAATTTTATTATATCTTTATGGAAATATATACTCCATTTTTGCTGTTTCTATTTTTTAGACGATGAGTAAGCGAAGACAATCATTGCGAGACCATGAAATAGAAAAAGAGCTTCAAAATCTGTTCGGCATACCAGATGGTTCTTTATCTGAAGACGATGAAGAAGTGTCAGATGCCGAGGGAACTAGCAATTCAAACTTGCTGTCTATGTTAGTAGGTGAAGATGTTCTGATTAGCTCGGCGTCTGTCTTCCACAGACGAGAGAGTCCCGGTTTAGCACATTCACATTCATTGATAGATAAACCATCTATCCAGAGCCCCAATTCTCTGTTTGAAACTGAAAGATTTCAATTACCTATACCAGAAGGTAGAGAAACCCTAAACCTTTCCGACTCTTCTTTTTCGTCAGAAGATGAATCAGATGTAGATGAGGTAGACTGGAAAAAGCAAAACTGGCAACAACGTCCTAACTTGGAAAGATTCGATTCTTCATCTTTACGCTCTAGCAGAAACTTACCGAACAGGACAAGACCAGTAGTATATTTTGAGCTATTTTTTGATGAAGAAGTAATGAACAATATAATGGTGCAGACAAACATATATTCAGATCAACAAAATGCACGAAACTGGAAGCCTGTAATAGTAACCGAATTGAAGGCATTTCTTGGCATCATAATACAGATGGGTATTCATGAGCTTCCCGCCATTGAGGATTATTGGTCAAGTGATCCTCTATTACATATAGTAGACATAGCTGAAACTATGACATTGCAAAGGTTTCAAAAAATCTTGAAATTCTTACAAGTCAATGACAATACGACAATGCTGAGCATTATTGCATAAGTTGCATAAATTGCGGCCACTTATTGATCGTTTGAACAATCTATGTGAAATTAATGCAACTACAACGAATTCACAGTCAATAGATGAGTGTATGATTAAGTTCAAAGGCCGCTCTAGCCTAAAGCAGTGAAGCAATGAAGCTTGTGAAAAGGGGATATAAGGTATGGTGCAGAGCTGACAGTTATACTGGTTACCTATATCAGTTTCAGGTTTACACAGGCAAGATTAATACTACAGAGACAGGACTGGGAAGTAATGTTGTAAAATCACTATGCGAACCCTTATTGAGAAATGGTTACTCTGGTCATATGGCCTTTGATAATTTATTTTCCAGTGTTGGCCTTCTGCAACAATTATATGATCAAAGTGTCTACAGTACAGCAACAATTCGAAGTGATCGCATAGATAAACCGAAGTTAATAACGAATCATATCACTAGTGATTCCATGTTATCGATATCACTTTATCGATATTTTTTTTAAATTGTAAATACATTCCTTTTTTATCTATTTCAGAATATAATGGCGCCTAAAAAGAAAAGTTTAGTCTGGAAGTTTTACGACAGAATTGATGACAATAAATCTAAATGTAAGTTATGTCAAAAAGTTATCAAGTGTACTGGAAATACAACAAACTTATTTGGGTATATTCGTAATGTCCACAAGGCTGCTTACATTGAAATTGTTCCGTTTCAAAGGACTACATCGGAGAAAGAAAGTATCACGCAATCAGTTCTAGAGCCAGCTGCTTCAAGTTCCAATGAGACACCTTGCATTGGTATTGTTGATGAACTTAAGTCAGTTCAATCTGATTCCGAAACCGTTATTCCTTCGACAAGTAGTTCTCAAAGTACGTCAAAACCGTTGGATAAAGCTTTAGATTCTGACTCGGAAGCAATCCCTATAAAACGTCAAAAATATATCAAGACCAGTTTTTAAGAAATCTCTTATTCAGAATCCGGCATGAAAACAAGGAAACTTAACAATTGTTTGTTATATATGTGGGAAATGGAATGTAGCGTAGTATGTGAGGAAAGGAACGTAGCGGATACAGAGAGAGAGAATCACATATATGATTTGTAAAGATCGCCTGCCTTTCTCAATAGTCGAGAATGAAGGTTTCAAAAATCATATGAAAGCAGTTGCTCCTCAATATAAAATACCAAGTAGAACAAGTCTAAGACTATGGTTGGATAATAAATATGAGGTTGTTTCAGAAACTTTTAAAAAGAAATTGTCTTCGATAGAAGACTTAACCTTGACGACAGATATTTGGTCTGATACATTAAACATGAAAAGTTTTATAGGCGTAACTGTTCATTTTGGAATAGAGATCGAACTCATTTCAGTTACTCTCGGCGTGTACGAACTCGATGAAAGACATACGTCACAATATATTTCTGAAATGCTTTTAAAAGCTTGTGCAGAATGGGTATTAAAAAAAATAATGTGACGGCTATTGTAACCGATAATGCTGCCAATATGGTGAAAGCTGTAGAATTGACGTTTGGTAAAAAAAAACACTTTAACGATGCAATAGCTTGTAGCAATGCTGTATCGAAAATCAAAGATTTAATGAAGATTCATTTGCGTCAAATTGAAGAAATCGATTCAGACTCGGATAAGTCTGATAAAAGTGAAGGGACATTTTCATTATGGAGTGATCATTACAAACTGGTACATAGCAAATGGAAGAGTAATAAATCTGAAGATAGCTTGTCGGATGAACTTTCAGTTTATCTGACAAGTCCTGTTGGAAGACTTAACGACAATCCTCTAGAAATTTGGAAAGATTACAAAATACAGTTTCCAATATTGCATAAAATTGCCTTTAAATATCTAACAATGGTGGGCATATCAGTGCCATCAGAGAGACTGTTTTCGCAAGCGGCGCAGGTAATGACCAGAGATCGGAATAGGTAGAGCTATTTTGGTTCATTGACCGCAAACGTAGATGTTAATATGGACATGCCCCGGGATTTTGACTCAATCCCGCAATTTACATAAAAACAAAAAAATAGTTAGGTAATTAAGATAACAAGAAAATAGCTTAATAAAACGTGCAAATGAAACAGTTCATAGCATGTTCTCTCTCGCACTTACTCGGTTTATGAGTGACGTCACAAGGACGAAGAGATGCGCGTTGTTTGATTCCGTATGTTTATCGATAACAAAGAATTTAAAGTATGGTGTTTTCAATTTAAAAAAAATGTTTATTAGTACCTAGTACTTATGAATAATTCTTAGAAAAGAATATTAATGGGGCAAGAACTTTAATGGGGTGTTTGTACACATTTGTGCAGCGATGATTCACGCACACTGCATTTTAACGACATTCCAAGAAATTAGCACCTGCGCGTCCCTGTATCACTATATGATTTATGGCACCGTCTGCCACGAGTCTTTGTGCTTATTACAGCAATAAATCGGTAGGTCACTCACTTACTTCGGTTCGTAGAGTGCGCTCGTTTGCTTTCTGTTGTGTTTTGTGTGGTGAATCCTGTTTGACCCTGGCTTGTTTATTGGATTCTGGAACCTGCTTAATACGACTATTTCGGCGTTCATTAACGGACTTTGATTTTACCTTACTGTATTGGATGATTGGATATTTGAAGTTGGTGATCTATTTGGTAATAGTTTTTTTTTTTATTGATTGATTGTTTTACTAAAGAGGTTTTTTGATACAATCACAATAAAGTAGCAATGATTTTTTTGAGGTCTTTTACTGGTGACTCCAGATCAGAATGTCCACTATAATAAGTCCATTTTCTCGGTTTAAATTCACAAGGTTTCACATTTTCATTTCACTTTAAAAAATATATATTTATTTCACTGTTTCCACTTAACACTCGTCCGCTTGCTGATGGCTGCTTGCTGTCGCGAAAAAACGTGCCCGCTTGCTCGTAGCGGCACTAAGCTGTGTAACTATGCGCCCGCTTCGTATAGGCGGCGCAGTGCTGGCAATAGTAGAAATCCGAACTTTGTTGCTGAGGGCAGCTTTTGTTCTTTTATTTTCCTTTTTAATCCCATTTATGCAGTCGTCGGTAATGTTAGAACCATTATTTTTCGTATGTACTCTAAACCACGTGTACATCTCTATCTTTACCCTGAGAGTCCAGGGGAGTCGCCTCTTGTCCTTCCGGTCGCCGCCCAGACGCCTTATACGTCACTATTCACTGTCTGCGCTGACGTGTTCAACAATGCGGGATCCGGGTGCATGTCCAAATTGTCGGGGGTCACCACTTTTGAGGTCTTTTACTGGTGACTCCAGATCAGAAGGTTAGGTAAATGAGAGTTGTTAGAAAGTTCACTGTTTATTCCAACTTCACGAAATGTCATTTACAATTACACAATGTTATCCAATATTTATATTAACATGAATCGGGGAAACTAGCTCGAGCGGGCGACAAGGGACGACTGGCCGCGTGCGCGTGGCAACCGTGGCTCGCTGTGCCGAAAGTGTCGAGCATGCACTTTTCGTACCGAGTCGCCAGCCCGCTACAATTTCAACTGCTAAAAGCTGAACATACTTTTTTTTAATACATCGTATTTTTATTTAAATTGTATAAGTTAGTATTTATTAGATTTTTAATGTGAGGTTTTATTTTTCTTTTTTAGCTTTAAATTGATTAATTAATGTTTACATTGTAATTATGATTATTATGAAAACTTCTATTATATACCGTTATTGTACTTTTGGCACAAACATATTTTATAGTACGGTTAGGTGCACATAACGAGCGCATAACGAGCATGTCGAGAATTAACACTCGCAGTTCAATATTAACACTCATGCAAATCGCATAAGGGCGTAATAAAGTTCAAAACATAGAGTTTGGCGCGCTCTTGACTGTACTTATTTATATGGATGTATCTTTCTTTGACAGATTGAATTTACCGTCTCCGATTTGGCATTCTTGGCTCGGAAGATTGGATATTTGAAGTTATTTTTTCTGGTGATCTTTTGGCTAAACTACTCAGATATGACTTCGGTCAAGGCTGAAACAGTTCAGAAGTGGATATGCAATTATCCTGAGTTGATTTACGACCCCGCTAGCCGTACAATATACTGCAGCAAGTGTGAAAGCCATATATCAACTAAAAAGTCCAATGTAAAAAGGCATATTGAAGGCGCAGTACATCAAGGGACCTATAAACTGCCTCAAGAGGATTTTTACTTTGACCTCATACAGTTTTTAATTATATGCAACATTCCGTGGTCACAAATGAAAAACACTGTATTCAAGGACTTTTTTCAAAAATATATGTGCTGTATTTGTTGTTGCACGTGCAATAATAAGAAAATGCCTGACGAATCACTGTTACGAAAAGTGTATTTGGACAGTTTTTATAAAAATAAGATTGCATCAATTTATCAAACCGCCAAGGATGAGAAATTGTGGATATCGCTGGACGAGACAACGGACTTTTTAGGCCGTTACATTGTTCATTTTCTGATAAAACCCTTAAATTGAAATTTTTCAGGTCGACCGTATTTGATAGCATGTAAAATGCTTGAGGTAGTGAATGGACATACCATAGCAAATTTTGTAATCGAGTGTTTAGAAAATCTATGGCAAGACTCGTTCGAAACAAAAGTTAACAATGTCTTGGTATTATGTACCGATAGTGTAGCATATATGTTAGCTGCGGGTCGTAAACTGAAAAACTATTTACCACAATTAAAACATGTAACCTGTTTGGCACATGCTCTTCATCGTGTATCTGAGCAAATACGAGCAGAATACCATGAAGTAGACATGTTAATAGCAAATGTAAAAAAAATATTTTTAAAAGCCCCAAGTAGAGTTAAAATTTTGAAAGAAATGTATCCCAATTTACCTCTGCCTCCGCAACCAGTCATAACTAGGTGGGGCACGTGGCTGGAAGCGGCATCGTACTACTCAAAATATTTTCATGAAATCAAAGATGTTTTGTCTCATTTACGCAGCTCTGATTCAATGGCAATCCGAAACGCGAAAATGATATTAGAAAAAGACCATATACAAGAGCAGTTAACATACATAGAAGAATATTTTATGATCATTCCATTTTCCATAAAAGAATTACAAAAACAAAATTTAACAATTACTGAATCACTATTAGTATTTGACCAAGTCAGGGCTGCAATAAATGAGTGTAATTTGAATAAAATAAAAGACAAAATTGAAAATGTCATGAATAGAAATCCAGACTTTGATACAATAAGGGAATACAGTGAAACATTATCGAGTAATGAAATAAATAACGAATTTTCGCCTTACAAATTAGCACCTTTAGCCTCCACAGATGTTGAACGCTCATTTTCTTTATATAAGTGGATATTAGATGTGAAAAGAAATAGACTAAAATTAGAAAACATAGAAAAACTTATTGTTATTTATTTCAATTACTCGGGACATCGTTCAACTTTCAGTGAAGCCGAAGACGAAAACGAGGAACCACAATAAATGAAGATTGAATAAAATTTATGCCATTTCCTAGTTAGTTTTCGTAAGTGCTCACTTAAAGAAAAGTACTCGCCTACGCGTACCCATTATTAAAAAAATATTAATTATTTACAGAATTTATTAATTAAATTATTTTATCAGTAAAATAGATTTAACTTTTTTACTATTACATGTGTACTCCTTCCAAAAGATTTCGAGTAGTTGTACCACTATTACTGTGGAAGTACTGGTCTAAACCGTATAATAAATATTGTACGTGATGGTTTTTAATATATTGAAATTCTAAGAGATTTTAAATGAAAAATTTAGTTTTTAGTTGCGACAGATTGTGTTTTCATCTAATTATCAACCTTGTGCGGTATGTGGCTTAACTTCCTAACAATTAACCGGCTGTTTATAAAATAATTTCCAGCTCATATGAAATCCCGATATCAGTATTCAAAATTCCGGACTTCGGGCATGTCCACATTATTACAACATATCACAAGTACCAAAAATAGCTCTACCTATTCCGATCTCTGGTAATGACTCAACAAAGGAATAGATTAAAGGGTAAAAGATTGGGTAAAATTTTGTTTTTACAAAGTATAGGTAAAAATTATTGGGATATATGTATATTAAAAATAAATGTAAAGGTAATAAAGTTATTTTAATAGATGCTTGCTTTTTATTTCTAAACCACATACATATTTAACTTATAGAAAAACAATCGATGTATAGAAAACATCGATGTATTTTTTGATACATCGATATTACATCGATGCAAGCATTCCGATTCATTCAATCGAAAAAAACATCGATGTTTTTTTTAATGTCCATCACTAATGTCTTGTGCTTTCTTTCTCTATGGAAAATGACAGTTGCCCATATCATTACATCAGTCAGACTTTCTTATTTTGGTTGTGGCAATTATATATTATTCGCATACTGTTATTTTTCAAGTTTGCTGTATTTTTTCTTCCTTGTCCTTTTTTCTTTTTATGACGTAAAAGATAAATTGGCTTTACTAGCTGGGTTTCAACAGCCGCGAAATCGCACGCGGATATATTCCGATTTAAGTGGGGAACTCTCTGTTAATTTTTTTTAATGCTGCTGGCAGGTAACGCTCCTTTTTTGCAGAAGTTAGTGGAAACTTTACGTTTATTTTTTATTTAAGTACTCAGAATATTTACGATATATTTATTATTATTATATTTATTATAATATATATTTAACTTTGAATAAAAATAAATACTACCCCGCAAGGGACCTGGCGTGAAGATATACATACATACATACAACTTTGAATATTTATTTTATTCATGTCAGTCACTGATGAAGAATCTACTAGTGATAACTACTTGTCAATAAGTTTATCCGACAACTCTACGACTAGTGATAGTGGTGATAGTTTTCAGTCTCAATTATGCCACCCTCTCAGATTCTCTTGATGTCACTTTCGCTGATGTTGTAAAAAAATTTAATGCCGTCCACAACACATTCTAATGCCGCACAAAGCATTCCTGCACATTATTCCGACATGTTGCTTACTTTCGGTAGTAACAAAAATGTACACGCTATTCTGGTATCAGAATCCTTTCTTAATCCTTCACTTCCATCGACCTCCTCCCTTCAGGGTGTACAGCTAATCCGTAATGATCGGACCACTTCCGCCCATGGTGGAGTAGCAATCTATCTTCGTAGCCATATCCCTTTCACTATTCTCAGCAAGTCTCCGCAACCTCCCCCACTGAATACTGCTGAACATCTCTTTTTAGAAATTTCTCTTAATAATATCAAAATCCTTCTTGGTGTCTACTATAGCCCAAATTTGACTATTAACTACTTTTCTTCTTTAGAAACTCTTCTTGAAAATTTCAGTTCCACCTATAGTCATTCCATTATTATGGGTGATTTCAATACATGTCTGCTAAAAAATGATTCTCGGGCTCATCGTTTACATAATTTAATAAATTCTGGGAATATAAACATACTTCCTTCAAATGCAACGCATTATTTTCCCAACTGTGTTCCTTCTCTTCTTGACCTTATGATAGTTACTTCACTTGACCATGTTGCGAAGCGTGGCCAGCTGAGCGCAGATGCATACTCCTACCATGACCTGATTTACCTTTCCTGCAGAATTCGTCCCCCTAAAGCTAAACCTAAACTCTTCATGCAGCGCAACTTTAGTGGCATGGATTTTGATCAGCTATGTAATGATGCAAAGCAGATCAACTGGATGCTCACTGATGACGCGGGTAACATCGATGACAAAATAGAAATTTTTAATTCGCTGCTCACACAGTTGTACGATGTGCATGCACCAATTCGCCCGGTGAAACTTAAGCATCTTCCTGCTCCCTGGGATGACATTAGAGTGCTCCGTGAAAAGAAGAATCGAGCTAAAGCCCGTTACAAGGCGGATTCCTCAAACACAGCCAAACGGGATTACTATCAACGGGTAAGAAATCACTGCAATAAGGTATGTAGGGACGCTCAGCGACGCTATATTCATCACTCAGTCGAGAATGAGGACCAAACTAAAGTTTGGAAATTCCTCAAAACCATGGGAGTGGGTAAATCTCAGAACACAAATACTCCTGATCTCGATCTAGATCAAATCAACTGTCATTTCTCCTCTTTCTCTTCTCTTGACATAAGAGTCAAATCAGATACGTTAAATGAACTTTCTATGATATCCCCTCCTGACTGCTCTCCATTTGTTTTCGTACCATTCACTGATTGTGATGTTAAGAGAAGTATACTTTCTATTGCATCTAACGCTGTTGGAGGTGACTGCATCAGCCGTAAGATGATCATTCCTCTAATTGATATCCGTGTTCCTATCCTGACAAAAATCCTCAATTTTTCTATTTCAACTAGCTCGTTCCCTAAATGCTGGAAAGATGCACATATCATCCCCTTACCCAAGAAGCCTTTTCCTTCTTCCTTTAGTGACTACCGTCCTATTTCTATTCTTCCTTTTCTGTCCAAAGTGCTAGAGCGGTTAGTCCACTGGCAATTAAGTTTATTCCTCACCTCCAATAATCTTCACAATCCTTTCCAGTCTAGTTTCCGTCCTGGTCATTCTACGGTTACTGCATTGGTCAAAATTTCTGACGACATTAGATGTGGCATGGAGAACCAACAGCTTACAGTGTTAACTTTACTTGATTTCAGCAATGCCTTTAATACTGTTGAATTTGATATTCTACTAGGAGTACTCTCTTCTCTTAACATATCTCCTACGGTGATTAGTTGGTTTCATAATTACCTGTACGGGCGACGGCAATGTGTTAAAATTGATCACTCCAATTCCACCTGGTGTGACACAACTGCCGGAGTGCCGCAGGGTGGCGTGCTGTCTCCGCTGTTATTTTCTCTTTTCATTAATTCAATAACTCACAATATCACTTCATCCTACCAACTTTATGCAGATGATTTACAAATTTATTCTCAAGCCTCGCTTACTAACATTGCACAGGCCATTAATCAAACGAATGTTGATTTAAACCGGATTTCGACATGGAGTAAACGCTTCGGATTGAAAGTAAATGCAAGTAAATTCCAATACATTATTTTAGGCAGTCCAGCGTTTATTTCCAGGCTTGATGTTTCTAAAATCCCTTTGGTTGCGTTTGATGGTACCTGCATTCCATTTAGTGAAATGTTAAAAAATCTGGTTATTATTTTCGATTCCATCTTATCTTGGAGGCAGCAGGTTGCAGATCTTAGCAGGAACATGTTTGCTGCGTCGGCGTCTCGCCGATGTATTAGAAATTTTTTACCCACTGCCACTAAAGTAGTTCTTGCACAATCCCTTCTTTTTCCTATCCTTGTGTTTGTGTTGCATGCATGTTTCTTATCCTGTCCTTAATGTGGATCTACTGAATAAATTGGAAAGACTTCAGAATCTATTCAGAATCTGGGGGTCATGTGCCAGACGTGTGCTCGTTTGCGACCCCTGCCAATCGATTAGATTGCAATTCTGGTTCGAAAACGCAGCGATGTGCGGGTCAGGGCGTCCCCCGGAGGCGACGCGCACCGATCCGCCCCTGTCAGTGCGAAAATAGGTGCATGCGGCGGTGGGGGGCGCCACCCACCACGCAGCGCTAATTCCGGCGGGTCGAAGAGAGCCGAGTGCTGCATAGGCACGTGGAATGTGAGAGGTGGATTGAGTGATAAGATGAATGAGCGCCTCTCGTTCATTACGTCCATCAAGGACGTAATGAACGAGAGACGCTTAGATGCTTTGTGTGTGACAGAAACTAAGCGCAAGGGGAGCGCACCGATGATCTGCCCGGAGGGATGATGGCCCTATGGTCTGGTGTAGACCGGGACGATCATGCCAGTGCTGGTGTAGGTGTCATACTCTCCTCTCGCATAGCGTCTGGTGTGAAAGATTACTGTTTGGTAGGGCCTAGACTTCTCTGGGTTCGTATAAAACTGGGCATCACGCGAGTATTTCTGGTTGCAGCATACGTCCCGTAAGCTCAGCGTGTGCCCCAGAACTAGAGAAGTTTTGGGAGTCTGTGAGGGATGTTCTGGATTTAGCTGAAGGGAATGAAAGAGTAATTATGTGTGGAGATTTGAATGGATGGGTTGGGACCAATGAGACGGCTATGAAGCTGTTCTTGGTCCCTATAGAGATAAGAGAGTGAACGAAGCAGGTAAGTCGATTCTAGATTTATGTATGGAACGAGACCTCCTCGTGTCGAATACTTTATTTCGTCACAAGGATATTCACACGTATACATGGAGACGGAATGACCAAAAAAGTGTGATCGATTTGATTATAATTGATAGACGTCTCCGAAATACTATAATGGATACAAGAGCCTTTAGAGGTCCCACTCTTGAAACGGACCACTACCTGGTGGTAAGCCGGTTTGTGGGACTTTTCAAGAAGTGGAGGCATTGGCGAGTGCGTATACCTTTCGGAGATCATGAAAGGATAAGGAGTGAAAAATTGCAAGATGAAAGTGTAAGGAGAATGTATGTACATCTGGTAAGCGAAAGACTTGCAAATGCAAGTTTTTCCGACACAGATGTGGATGATTGCTGGAAAGTTCTAAAAGAAAGTATGGTGGATAGTGCAAAAGAAGCATGTGGATGCGCAAAGAGGCATAAAACATTGAAAGGAGATGCCTGGTGGGATGCGGAGGTTAAATCCTCCGTAGCAAGAAAGAAGAAGGCATGGCTGGATTATGTATCATCTTTGCCCTTAAATGAAAGTATGAGAGAGAAGAAGAAAGAAATATACCGTCTATGCGAGAATGAAACCAAGGCTTTAGTGAAAGAAAAACGTGAAAGACAAATCATGAATGAGGAAGAGAGGCTGACGAAAAACTTCGAGGCAAATGCCAAACTCTTTTGGAGAGAGGTAAAGAAATCTCGGGGTAGTTCGTCGGCATCCAGTATGAACAAGATTAAGTCTAAAGCTGGTATCATTCTTGCAAACACTCAGGAAGTGTTAGAACGGTGGAGTGAATATTTTGAAGAAATGTATAAATATGCCTCGGACGCTGACAATGAGAGTGAGTCTGATGCTCACTCCACGTTGACGGCGTCCGATGAAAGTATAGCTATGGAAAGTGAAGTTTGAAAAATTCTAAATCTCCGGGAATTGATATGATCACAGCTGAGATGATCAAACTAGGTAGCACTTACGTCCGAGACGCCTTCTGGTACTTATGCAACCTATGCTGGAGAACTGGAAGGGTCCCAATGGACTGGGGACGCGCAGTCATCGTACCCTTGTATAAAGGCAAGGGATCACGTATGGACTGCGCCAGCTATAGGGCCATCAGTTTGATCAGCTTAGCAGCAAAAGTATATGGAAAGATATTTGAAAGGAGAATGAGGGTGAAATCTGACGAAATGCTGTGGGAGGCACAGGGAGGTTTCCGAAATGGAAGGGGATGTACGGATCAAGTTTTCTCGCTCCGCAATATCGTAGAGAAGCATCTGGCTACAGACCAGAAGGTTTTCTGCGGTTTTGTGGATCTTGAGAAGGCATTTGATAGGGTTGTGCGAAAGGAACTGTGGTGCATATTGCCGAGATGTGGGTTTGACGGCTCACTGCTCCGTGCTGTGCAGTCCACCTACAAGGATTGCTCAGCATGTGTGTGAATAGATGGCAACATGTCACCCTGGTTTGATGTCAAAATTGGTGTCAAACAGGGTTGCATGTTATCTGCTAGGCTGTTTAATCTGTATCTTGATAGTTGTCTACAGAGAATAAGATCTAAAGTATATAGGATTGAATGTAGGATTACGCATGGGTGACCTAGTGGTGAACTGTCTGCTGTATGCAGATGATGCAGTCCTATTAGCAGAAACACCATCTGACCTGCAAACACTAGTCACAATGATGAAAGACGAATGTATGCAGGAAGGCTTACTACTGAATGCGAAGAAAACAAAGATAATGGTATTTGAAAGAGAAGAAACCAGAACCAATGTAAGGATTACGGTAGATGATGAAGTGTTGGAACAAGAGGATGAGTTTGTATATCTTGGATGCGCTTTCAGCAGGGATGGAAGGTACACCGCAGATGTGGAAAGGCAAGTGAGTGCTGGGAATAGTGTGAATGGAGCGTTGGGAAAACTTCTTGGCAGTAAAAACTTGAGCACTTGCAGCTGGCTATACACAATGCAGTGCTAGTCCCAACGCTAACTTATGGAAGCGAGAGCTGGGTATGACAGAAAGAGCATGAAAGTAGAATAAACGCGGTCGAAATGCGAGCGCTGCGCAAAATTTGTGGCGTAAGGCTTGCAGACTGTATTCGCAAAGATGATGTTAGAAAGAGAGTTGGTCTGAAAGAGAGCGTCGGTGTTAAAGTAAGAAGAGGCATGCTCCGTTGGTTCGGACATGTAGAAAGAATGCAAGATGAAAGAATGACGAAGCAGATATACAATGCAAAAGTGGAAGGATGTAGGAGCCGAGGAAGGCCAAGACTTACCTACCATGACCAAATTGGTCGTGTTCTATCAGAAGGTGATGTCAGGAGCCCTAGAAACCGGCGAGCGTGCATGAAAAGAGCAATGAATGTTAAAGAAGCGAGTGAGGTATGTAAGGATCGAGTCGCGTGGCGCTCGGTTCTCTCTGCCTACCCCGTAAGGGATTTGGCGTGAAGTTATAGTACTTCAGAATCCATGTATTAGATTCATATTCGGTCTCCGTAAATATGACCACATAACTAAATACCGTGAACAACTTAAATGGCTATTTATTCGCCAATGTAGAAATTTGCATATTCTTTCTTTTCTCTATTTCATACTCTTCAACCCTAGAGCGCCACCTTATCTTAAACTTGGGTTTAAGTTTTGCTCTTCCTCTCACAACTTGCAACTTCGTTCAGCAACCCCCGCACTGGAAAGTGAACCATAATCAACCCCCACAGCAAATGCAAGATCCATCGAGGACACAGCAAATGTTCCGGGCTTTACCACCAAACTATAGACCGCAAAGTAACGTTTTTAGAATGCCCCAACGTAATACATCCTTTACACCCGTTACTCAAGGCCCCAAGCCTATGAGCGGCATAAGTCACTTCGTAAGTAAACCCTTACCGCCAAGCGGACATGATTGGCGTAAATTTGGCAACCCTCCGCCGAGTGATTATTTTAAAACTCGCGAAATAAATTACGACGATTGCTTCGACTATGAATACGGCACATACTACGACCAGCCGAACAATAGTAACTCAGATTACAGTTGGTATGACCACGAACAGTATGAACAATTTCCTTATTCTGATAATTTTTACTACGATGGCCAGCCAATGAATTCTGGTGATGAATATAATGTTGAACACTCCATGGAACTTCCATCAGCTAACTCTGGTGAGGATTTTCAAAAAACCTACACAATCAGACAAACCAAGATAGAACTTAACCTACAGACACAGAGACAGTTACCGTATATATCTATATCGGATCCTCCCTTAAAACTACTTATAGATACAGGAGCAAATCAATCCTTCATTAGTCCGGATTCTGTAAAAAAATATTTCCCACACTATAAATTAAATTATGGTCCGTTCGAGGTAGTTAACGTACACGCATCGAGTCGGTGCAACTATTCTATTACTTTGCCGTGCTTTACAGAGTTCAGCGATAGCGATTATATAACATTACATGTATATAAATTCCATAACTATTTCGATGGCTTAATAGGATCGGATTTATTAGATAAATGGGAAGCGAATATAGATTTTAAAAATAAGACCCTTAATACTCGCAACGCATACTATACTATACGAGGAAATCATACCTGCCCATTCGTCAAAGTTAGTCAATCTACCAATTAATATACGAGATGGTGATGCACTTGTACCTGAACAAGTTGTCGCAAACTGTATCATAGGAGAATGTTTAACTAGTGTAAAGAATAGTCTAACTAGTGTAATAGAATAGAATAGTTACTTAGAGGTATCAAACCCTAGCCACCGTGACGTCATATTTTCTGTCGATTGTCATATACGTGCAGAGGTATACAACGTCGAGTGCACACGCACGGACCGCCTTACCCCACGCGATAGTGACGTACTCTCGCGACTACGCACGGACCACCTAAACACTGAGGAGCGCGCGAACTTAGAAAACTTATGTACGCGTTATTCCGACGTATTCTATATCGATGGTGAGAACCTAACTTTTACCAATAAAATAAAGCATGCCATTAGAACATCTGATGAGTTACCCGTCTATACAAAGAGCTACAGATACCCCTTTTTTCACAAGCAAGGCAAATGCAACATCAATGAAGACGCCTTGTCACGCATAGAATTGTGAGAAGAAGATTAACTACGAGCCCCGAGATCAAGTCGATTGCATCCAGCAGCTTATTATCTCCCAAAAGATCGACTCATGTAGGCCTAACGCAGTCAACCTCACTAAGGAAGCCCTGGAACGTTTAGATACCAAACATTACGTAATCAGCCTCCCGAAACCGACGAAGATTCAGATGGTCTGCGAGAAAAATCAATACTCCACCCTGAATGGAAGTTATTTAGCGGCCATACCACATAACTGCTATCTACAGACACCAGAGTTCACCATAGTTAACAGCAACGACCGAGTTAAAGGACGAGCTATCAAGATAATGAACCTGCCTTCTCAGGAGATGACAGCATCCCTAGCAAAAGAACACCCCATAAAATTAAACACCATCAACTTGGAAAACCTGCATGCCAGCAACGCAAAGATATCGATGACGTCGCCTATCCACCTGAAGTCCACGAACGAAAGCTTATATCACACCACTATCCCTATGTACGTGATATTACTATGCGCAGCTGCAATCATCTTCATCCTTATCATTAGAAGATATAGTAAGAAACGTAACGAGAAAAACGCCTCCATCGAGATGAGTCCGGTAGCTGAAACTGGCAAAACGACGCTTCGAGATGAAATCTACACCGAGATCTCCACCCATCATCCAGTACGATCAGATCCTATCGCAACTAAGTTTTCGAAGAAGGCTCTCAATTAGTTGCTTGTCTACGGGGGGAGGTGTTACACCATCGTACCATACGAATATCGCCGACTTGCAATAACCCCAATACACGCCGATTGCATCAGCCACGGACACGAGGAGCTGACGGTGCACAACGTGACGAACATCGCGCCACCGCCGCGGCCCCGGTACCTTGCGACACTTTGGATCCAACATCGACCGTAGTCATTATACTTAGCTTATATTTTAAATGTAATTTTATTCATTATAATTAAATTTATTTTAAATTTGGTTTTTTTTTGCATCTTCGGTTGCTACTGTAGATAAATAGTGTATGTATATTGTGTATGTAATGATATTGTTTACGCATATATATGTAGTGTATATATATACATATATATATATATGTGTGTCTATATGTGTGTAGTTATGTTTATATTTGTGTACCTGTAACTAATATCAATAAGTTTAAATTAGTATCAGTTATATTTAATTATTCATTTCCTTCCGGACTAGCCCTACCTTTTTCTTGTAATCTGTTTCGTTACCTTAAGATTGCCTTGAAAAGATTGCTTTTAGCAATAAGGCATTTTATAAGGCATTGTTGCATAGTAAATTTCTGTAATTGTAAGAATCTTTTGAATGTATTTCCTTAAATTCTGTGTTATGCAAATAAAGTGTATTCTGTCTATCTTATATTAGAAATACCTCTAATCGATACAAACACGTTTGTCTACTACAAAGTTATCCCTATCCCAGTCCTGAATCCAATACAACAAAAAACCTTCACCATTATACCAGAATATCCCTACCTTATGGTGAACAGATTGAATTACAGACCCGTCACCAACACTTGCGATGAGATAGAAGAGAACAAATATCTTTGCCAACAAGAACAGATAGTAATGTTCCCATCCGATACTTGTATAGAACAAATAATGATGATTGAAAAAAAATTACACCCGATGCCTCCAGATACCAATAAAAATAGAAAAAACAAGATATACAAGATTACTGAGGACCATTGGATGTTATATGCAGAAGCGAACATCATAATAGCCGAAAACTGTAAAGACAAAATCAAGGAAATCAATCTTAAAGAAGCCTTTATCATAACTCCAAGAAAGTACTGTGGGATCTTAATAGAGAGATTAAGTACCTATATCGCAGCAGAAACAAATACTTCAGAAATCACATTTACACAACCACCCGTACAAATACCTGAGACCCACCAGGAGATAAAGAAGGATACCAGGCAGATGGATTTACGTGAAGTTGACCTGAAAGACATAAGAGAAATAATGGCAAACTACAAATATAACGACGATGATGCACCATTCACCGTGTATAGCGACAGAATTAGTGTTTGGACCTTGACTATATACGTCATACTGATAACACTAACAATTGCCGCCATTGGTTACTTCGCTTACAAGAAGATTCGAAATCCCCTGAAACAGAAGACTCTCCCTTCATCATCAGATGATTTGATGAGGGAGGTGTTAAGTGTTGCAAAACACCAAATATTCGCTTTGCAAGCAAAGCAGTACCACTCATCTGCAGAATCTGCAATGAGGAAGAACAAACTAGAACATGTCATGACCCCGTTATTAGATTACCACGTACTAAACATTTATATTTTAATTAAGCTAGCATTTATTTATATATAAATACTTTGTAATTAGTTAATAAGATTGATTGCGATATTGTTAACCGGACAATAAAGTACTTCACACTAAGGCCCGTCGCTCACAAGAACAAGAGTCGAGACGGCGTCGAAGTGCGGGCGCTCAAGCGGCGCGCCGCATGTAGATTTTGCGTTGCGGTACAGGCGAGTACGGGAGAGAGGCACAACTAGTAAATTAATAAAACTATTATTACAGTAGTAATTGAGTTGTAAGTGACTCACCATCACTATCTATGTCACGTTTGCTCCAATCCAATTATCCAATATCAACCTCATCTGAGCTGACAGTACGTGAGTGAGTTCTGCAAATGTCCATAGGTTATGCATACCATCAGGCAGTTGTTTGCCACCTTAGTAGGATAAATACCTGCACATGACGTATCCTGTCGATAAGCAAACCAGATACTAGCGATAGATTGATAGGGCATAACGCTAATCCGATTGGGAAAGTGCCACCACTTCACAGAAGAATAACAATTCCATGTACAGTTGTGGTGTTTCTACGAGTGAGTGAGGTCACCAGGAAGGAGCCACTGCGGCGAGGGTGCTAACGCGCGAGTGTCGCTCCTTGTGTTGCATGCATCCATCATAGGCAACGATAACCGCTTCATATCAAATGGACTTCCTTGCCAATCAACGTAACTTAAAAAACAATATTAAATAAAAAATACATACCTTAGAGTAATTAATAGTCTTTCTCCTGGACAAATTGATTTCCGCCAATGAGTGTCCTTTTGTAAACTATTTTTCGTTTTCTCCAAGAGCAAACAGAATGTACTATGCGACATTCCATAAAACTTTTTAAACTTTTATATTCTCTTAAATCACGAGTAGCTCTGAATGGCCCTCTTCTGTCACAATTTCTCAAATATAGGTGTATCCAAAACCTTCTTCTATTGTTTAAAGTAATAATTTGTACGAGTGCAAGTACGTCTTCATATTCTGATGACGACATGGTGAATGAATTGGAACGTGTAAAGGAATCATAGCCGCCCGCGCCTCCACTCTACATACAGACTTCAGACTCGGCTGCGACGCCGCCTCGACTTACCGGTGAGCGACGGGCCTAAGACGCCTTTCTTAATTCCCGCCGCGCCCGAGTGCACTACACGAAAGAATGACGAATTCAACCGAACGCTTCCGGAACTTGTTTACGTAAAATATTTTGCAAATGCATTAGTTCGAATAGTTCTGCTGTGCACAATGATGTGACGTCACAGAAATAGGTTGCTATTTTGCTTTTTGTGTGTATTTTTCATGCCGAATATAGTCTACTGGATTTATTAGTGATAATGGAATTGGAAATATTATTGATAACATATAAACTAAAATAATGGAGCATGTTGCCGGTCGAAGCAATCAAAATATAGACGTTATCTACATTTCCAGTAGAAAAGGAGCGCCAATACTAAATTATAAAAACAGACAGTACAGACAGTTCAAAAAATACACCAGTAATAGTAATATATTATGGCGGTGCTTGACAAAAACTTGTACAGGGTTTCTGACGACTGACGGCAATGAAGATATAATAAAAATGACGGAACACACATGTGAACCCATAAACAGTGCACAGGTTGAAATAAAGAAAACTATAGACGAACTTCGACAAGAAGCTGCTATTACCGACAGTCCTATTCCAACATTATACAAAAGCAAAATGAATAAATTACTCGATAAAGGAATTAACTTAGTAGCCGATTTCCCAAACTTTAAAAACATTAAATCCAGTCTTTATAACAAAAGAAACAGAACTTGTGGAGTTCGCCGGCTATGTGCAACAACCGCAGAAGACGTACAAGTACTATTTATTTTCAATCTATATAATAAAAATAATTATGAGCATTATACCAACTGTCAAAATTTACAAATAAATTAAAACTTAATATTTTTTTTATAATTATAGTTAGATTTAAATCGGACTTTTCTTAAAAAATATTTAAATAATCATGATTGAAAGTTGTATAAACTAAACATTGATTTTCATTAAGTAAATATACACTTTATTGCACCATTATAAGAAATCACATAATAAAATAGTAAAAAATGTGGTACAAAGGAGTAGTTGATAATTGGAGCACCTGGCTCTAATTTTGAGCCAGGTGCTCCAATCATCATATGAAAATGTTATCTATTCATCAAACAAATAGTCATTCAATCATTGATACGAGTACATACAGTTCGATGCATAATAATAAAATTAGAGTGGGTGATATAATCATCTTTCAAGAATCCTATCTATTCATTGAAAGTAATTAGTCATTCAATCATCGATTCATACAGTTCAATGCACAGTCTTGTACTAAAACAATGCAATAATTTCACAGATATAAGTAGTCGTATGATTGTCGCGTACCTACACCGCGTCTTCTATATTTGGGCACGGAATTTGCAACTCTTGATAGACTCATTTAGAACCTATTTATAAGATTAATACGATTACTCATTGTATGTTAGGCTTCATCAAAATAATGGCAATATAATTACGAGTTGTTAGTCGAAATAAAAAACATGTTTATAATTTAGTGTTTATTTTTGTGAATACATAATATACATTTACAGTTTTTATCTATATAAAAAGGAAAAATTTTAAGATTTTTTTCCAATTGTTTGTATATTTTATTTGTTAATTCTTTAGCACACCTATACACCTCGTCAACGAAAGGTGATTCTACTACGTGCTGCATGCATATATCAGCTTTACATTCACAAACTCCAGAACCCTGCCAGTTTTGTTCCTTTCATTCTTCCTTTTCTTAGTATTGGTACTTCTGTCGCTGGTGTGTGGCTGAGCTTTTTCACTATTGTTGAAGTAGTTTTCCACGTTTCTTGCTAATACTCCATTGGGTACAAAGTTAAATAGTTCCTCGTCAGTGATTTATCACCAATGGGCTATCACTGCTCATACCTACATCCAAAATACTTGTTTAATAAAAAATAATAAAAAGTATAAAAATGCACCCCTCATTACCATTTTGAACTGAAATTGATATATGAAAAATATCTACTGAATAAAATTAATATAGATTTTTAGGCAATCTTGATAACTTGTTGCTGGTGATTAAAAAAGAGAGATTAAAAGTAAAAAAAACTGGTGAAATATTAAGATACAATATGATTTAATTTCAAGAATCTAATACGTGTCTAAGTGCCGTAAGGGCCTAATGGCAAATATAATGATTTTTATCTTTATCTTATCTTTTTTATCTATCTTTTTGTCCTAAAATTGGAAGCTAAAGTTGAAAATTTATTCGATCCTCGGCAGTGATTTATCCTGCAATGATTAATGAAAAATAAATAGCAATATACATAAAACCAACCCAATTAAAAAACTCATAATTCCTAAATATATGTTCTAAATTATAGTCAAATGTAAACAAATTACTTACTGACATGGTCGGCGATAGGTAAAATTATATCCTAGCTAGCAAGAAAGCAAATTAATACTGATTTATTTTCGATATTTGTAGCCGCTTTTAAACGTTTTGTTTCATTTTTTTGTGTTCATAAAGTTCATGTTATTTGAATGTATTGTACTTTATTAGGCACGAAATCATACAACAAACAAAAACAAAGGAATATTTACTAGATGGTTGTTGTGTTCCTGCGAATGAGTGAGGTCACCAGGAAGCTAAGAAGTAGTTGCTGTATTAGCAGCAGAGAAGTCATCGCGCGAGTGATACTTAATTACAAGCGTTCATAGGCTACGGTAACCGCTTCACATCAAGTGGGCCGTATGCTTCTATGCCTTCCAACGTTGTATAAACTAAGAGTATAGCCTACTTCCATTTTTATCAGTACACAATATGAATAAAGCTGAGCTTGCTAACCGAAGTATTGATATCAAATCTCTGCCGTGTGACTACTTCCAAATATGGGATACAATCACGTGGACTTGGTGCTATTTAAGTCGTTGTGTCGATCTCCGGAGCATCAACAGCTTCCAGAGTCGAAAATCAGCAATCAACGTTTTCGAACCATACCTTCACTGTGAAAATTCATCTATTCAAAATGTAAGTTATTTATTATTTTATGATTTGAATATATTCAACGATAAAGTCACTATTTTCTATAGTGAGATATTCGAAAAGATTATTTATTCGGTTATTTATTGCATATAGAATTAGACAAAACTGAACGCCAATTGTAGTCTGAACAAAGCTTATTATTTATTACGCTAATATAAAGTCATGAATATTTACCAATGCATATGTGATGTTCCTTTCATTACTTAATTTTACTGATAAACAAAGCGGAACTATCAGACGAAAAGAAGATGTTTATGATTACAAGATACCTGGATACTAAAAATAAATGCATCAACTCTTTATTTAATTCAGGGATATTTCTATTGCAGGCCAAGATCAATGCCCGAACTCGCCGATGAGCTTTTCCCGTCCGACAACGAATCCGTCGTCGGGCAGAGGACAGCGGAGAAACCATCATCGTCCCATCAAAGGGCTAACAAGCGTCTGAAAAGCCCCGTGCCGGCATCCTCACCCCGCCGTGTCTCAAAAACCAAGCAGAAGGCAGCATCAAAAAGGCCGAAGATTAGCCCAGCGTCGCGCCTACCACATGTCACTGCCCGCGACTTGTTCGGCAGCAACAGCGAAGGAGAGAAGCAGCCGCCAGTGTCCGGTACGAATAAAAACGAACTAATATCTTGTGTGACAAGAAGGTTGGCAAACGGTTATAGTCGCCAAACTAGATATAATAAACATGGCTCGCACTTTGTAGAGTTAAGGATATACAAATGTAATGAAGTGGAACACGTGGCACCTATTAATAGATGGCGCTATGCCGTCTTTACTATAAAAAATAAAACCGACGAGGGCACGCAAGCTTGGGCTCATTTACACAATTTTGTCAAAGAAACTCGAAAAGAATATAAAGACTGTCCTCCAACATTTATAAGCAACTAGCTTATACCCGCGGCTTCGCACGCGTAGATTTTGGAATTTCAGCAGTTTTACTTACTTTTATTTTACTTCTTATTTTTTAGTACAGTCGGCATTAAAGAGTTAGTAAAAGTATCAAATATCCTTATTTGTGTAGTAATGAAGATATGTCACGGCCTGTTCGGTTTTCATTAACTATTTGATACTGGCTGTATACACTCAAAG
The DNA here is from genome assembly GCA_947507595.1 of Pyralis farinalis. Classification (NCBI taxonomy): domain Eukaryota; kingdom Metazoa; phylum Arthropoda; class Insecta; order Lepidoptera; family Pyralidae; genus Pyralis; species Pyralis farinalis. The sequence goes on along the minus strand of OX382258.1, from coordinate 5,905,310 downwards.
CACCTCTTTATTCTCAACATTGCCTATTTTAAAAACATAAAAGTTTCAAGCCACTTAAAAAAATATCTGCCTGGGTTGAAATTCAAAAAAATCTTCCTTATCTCTCATATACATTACAAAAGGAACCTATTGATGAGTCAGTGAATTAGACAGGAACTCCATTTCTATTAATATAGATTAGCGTCTCGTTCAAACATAATTTCAACCCCCTTTTCACCTCACCTCGCTAAGGGTGGAATTTTTGAAAACGTTGAAATCAATTTTTTTCTAATAGAGAGAGGATCTATACAAAGTTTCAAGTCACTAACTTCAAAAAGTTTTCTGCTCCATACAAACTGTCAACCCCCCTTTCAGCCCCTAAAGGTGGAATTTTGAAAAACGCTGAAGAGTGAGAGAAGTGAGAGTATTCTCAATCAAGACGTCAAATAAGTAATTTACAGTCTAAAGCAGCTCACTTTAAAAAATAACAATTTCTTAATAATTCAACTTTTAGTTCAAGAAATATATATATATCTATACAAAGTTTCAAGTCACTAACTTCAAAAAGTTTTCTGCTCCATACAAACTGTCAACCCCCCTTTCAGCCCCTAAAGGTGGAATTTTGAAAAACGCTGAAGAGTGAGAGAAGTGAGAGTATTCTCAATCAAGACGTCAAATAAGCATTTTACAGTCTAAAGCAGCTCACTTTAAAAAATAGCAATTTGGGTGGAAGGAAACTGCAGTAGTTACAATGAAGGGAGCAGCAGAAGAAGAAGCGGAAATGGCGACACAGACAAGTTCCTCAGGAAAGCCAATGATATCTGTAACTGCAGACGCCTGTTGAACTAAGCGATCATATCGGACAAATTATTCTTCACTGTCAGGTGTTGGTGCTATAATCGGAGTAAACTGGAAAAGTTTTACATATAGGTGTAAAAAATAAATACTGCGTACAAGGGCAAAAAATAAAGAACAAGAAGCACCGCAACATCAATGTAACATAAACATAAAAGTAATGGGTATGCTGTCTAGTTATCTTCTTTTATATAATCTCATTCGGTAATATTCTAATTATGAAATGAAATACAGAATTTTATTGGTATATTTTATTTACATACTTCTTTAAGAAAATTAAATTAAAGCATTATTCTCCTAACAAAACAATGCTTTAAAACAATTTTTTAATTATTAAAGTACATGTGTCCCAACCAAGGAGGTTTCAATTCAATTTAAGTACACATTATCTGTGGTGAGCGCGCTACGCGCGCAACGTGCATGCGTGCTGGATCCGAGCCAATAAACCAATAACAGACTTTTTCCATTTTGGCGCTGTTTCGTACATACGAATTTGAGTAATATTTTGTTGGATAAAACTTTAGTAGCAAAAATGTCAAGCACTACCGATGATACTGATGAAAATTTAACTCCACCTGACATTCTAGAAACAGCCAAGAAACTGACGAATAGTCTTTTGCCAGAAAAATCAAGAAAAGCGTACGACAAATGTTATCAAGACTTTATAACTTGGAAAATGAACAAAAAGGCTAACTCATTTTCCGAAAACGTTTTGTTAGCCTACTTTCAAGAGTTATCGGATAACTTTAAGTGTTCGTCCTTATGGTCTAAATATTCTATGATTAAAAGTACACTGAGTATTTACAACGAAATTGATATTACCAAATATTCAAAACTTGTATCATTTCTGAAACGTAAATCGCAAGGATATAAAGGGAAGAAAGCCAAGACATTTTCAGCTGAACACTTAAATAAATTTTTAAATGAAGCGCCCGATAAATTATATCTTTCAACGAAGGTAAGAAGTATTGATTTATTAAATAGATAAATAAAAGTTAAATAGAATATATTAAGTACTAAACGCCATCTCACTAAGTAATGGCTTTATACATAGATATTTACTGGCTTCATATTACTTAAGTACTTATAATATTGTTACAGATTGCACTAATATTCGGAATAATGGGTGCCTGCCGAAGACAGGAATTATACTACATTAAATTCAAAGACGTCGAAGTTTTCGAATCATCAATTTTAGTTAAAATTTGGAACACGAAAAACAAAATAGACCGATCTTTTACCATAACGGGCAAATATTACCAATTATGTAAACAATACATAGAACTGCGAGCAAATTCATGTAGCAATCCTTCCTTCTTTTTGAATTACATATCTGGGAAATGCACCCAACAAAGAGTTGGTATTAACAAATTTGGAATGTTGGGTAAAACGATAGCCAGTTATCTTAATCTTCCAAACTCAGATTCGTACACGGGACATTGCTTCCGCAGAACTTCTGCAACCTTACTAATCGATGCTGGCGGAGACATAACAGCACTAAAGCGTCACGGAGGGTGGAACTCAACAACAGCTGCAGAAGGCTACATAGACGATTCTATAACTAACAAAATCTTAGTATCCAACTCGATACTCAATTCCATAGAAAATAATAAAAATGAAATTAATATAAACGTTCCATTGTCAACCCCGACAACGATTAGCTCTTATAGCGCCCCCCAGCCTGTTATTCAGGTTCAGTTTCATAATTGCAATATTTAAAATGTGAATATGTAATTATTATAATAAATAATTTATTTCTTTTATATTGCATTTTATTTAATGTACCTATAGCCATGAGATTAATTAAAGTAGTGTATGCAACTGCATATAATCAGATATTAAAACACTCGTGTAATCTTATTTTGAAACTCGCCTACGGCTCGTTTCAAAAAACTACACTCATGTTTTAATACCCTCTATTAATAATAATAAAAAAAAAAAAAAAAAAAAACTTGTCACACACATTTCGTAAATATTTTTATTTAATTGTTATTTTGTAATATTTATGCTGAATATCCAAGCAAGCAATAGCAAGTTTATTTGTATCACCAATTATTCAATAAAAGCTGAGCGAAACTGAAACTTGAAGCAATAAATAAATATTAAAAATGACCATCATAAATAACTGTAATGACATGTGTCACAATACATGTTTACCACAAATATTCACAAACAAAATAAAATGGATGTGACGAATGTTATGAAAATAACAAATAATAAATGATTACGAGATCTAAAAGACAAGGAATCAACGCACGCCCACCACCACCACCCGCCTCGTCGAGCTCCGCATCGTCGGAGGAGCAATATGCGACACCTCCGACCTCTAATGTGTCGAGCGTCGAGGACGGACCATCGCCGCCCCCGTCGCCGCCAAGACCTGCGCGACGAAGAGGACGGCCCCCACTGCCGGCCAGCTTAGGGCCTTCGAGGCACCCTGCCTCGCGACGGGCTCCCGCTGCCGGTGGTGTAGTGCGACGCATGAGGTGGACTAATACAATAAATGAAAACGTCATGCGCGCCTACTTTGGGGCAACAGAGGGGGGAACCAATCTTAGTGCGTACCGTGCTCGGATGCTTCCTTTGTTTCAGGTGCTTGAACCAACTGTCACCGTATCAGTTCAACGTCTATCGGATCAGGTGAGGGCTATCCAACGTTGTCAAATGTTAGATGAGCCTACACTTGAGCGGCTACGTCGACAAGCGCAACCTGTTTACACAATCGCCGAGGCAGGTGAAGGTTTTACTGCCGCGATGCCGAATATAACATCACTTTCGTCACCGTTGCAGGAGGATAATGAGCCGATGCATGACGATTTTGTAAACATAAACGTAAGTACAACTCAGGATAATGAGCCATTGAGGAGAGCATTGAATGATGCGATTCTTGAATATAGGTCTATCCCGATTAACCTAAGGCCACGTCTACCTCGTTTACCCATTCATAAACGAAATATGGCGCTTATGGGGGCTCTAGATTGCTTACTAGAACCTTATTTGGGATCTAGTCAAGATCTAGCTGATACCCACTCGATTCTCTACTGCGCTGCCATAGCGGCTTGTCGTGTAGCTCAAGTCAAGTTTCCGAATAGTGATCGAGCTGCACGACCAGCTGTCAATATACCAGCATGGCAGGCGAGAATCGAGCGGCGTATCAGTGCAGCTAGGACCCTTATCGGCAAGCTAATCTGTTTCAGGTCGGGTAATAATCGCCCAAGAGTTATGCGCTTTGTGCACCAAGCATTTTCTGGGACTAATATTAGGATTCAGGATTATATGCAGTGGGTCACAGAGCGCATAGACTTCCTGAAGCAGAAAGTTTATGCATGGGCAAACCGTATTCGACGGTACAGGGAACGGATCGACAGATTTCATCAGAATCGTATCTTCCAATGTGATCAAAGGAAGGTATACCGAAATTGGGAGAGACCCAGTTGTTGTGTGGTTGATAGGCAGCAGCCGAATGCTGACGCCATATTACAATTCTGGCGAAGCATTTGGTCGGTGCCTGCCAACCACACGGAGGGAGAATGGATGGACGGTGTCGGGAGGGCATGTGAATCGATAGGAACCATGGAAGCTGTAAATATTAGTCCTCAGGACATTAGTTGTGCAATCCGTCAGGCACATAACTGGAAAACTCCAGGACCAGATGGATTGCACAACTTCTGGATTAAATGGTTCCGTCATTCACATGCACTTTTGGCATCGCAATTCCAGGACGCCCTCAACGCTGGATCTCTACCTACTTTTATGACCACCGGTATAACCTTCCTGCTCTATAAGGATGGTAGTACCACGGAAGCAAAGAACTACCGACCCATCACATGTTTGCCAACGATGTACAAACTCCTTACATCCATTCTGAAAACTAAAATTACTAAGCACATTGATGCACAAAATATTTTGGCCATTGCTCAGAATGGATGTAGGGCTGGGTCCCGTGGTACTAAAGAGCTTCTCCTCATTGATACTACTGTTTGCCAACAGGTCCGTAGGAACAGGAAAAGCCTTTCCGCTGCCTGGATTGATTACAAGAAGGCCTTTGATTCGGTGCCCCATTCATGGCTGAGACGGGTGTTGGAGTTGTATAAAGTAGATGCAACTCTATGCTCCTTTCTCAGTTCATGTATGGGGCAGTGGACCACAGTACTTTGTCAGCCAGGGGGCGGGGATTCTCTTGGGTCTGCGGATCCGATAAGGATTGAACGTGGCATCTTCCAGGGCGACAGTCTGAGCCCGATATGGTTCTGCCTAGCTCTGAACCCACTTAGCACTTTGTTAAGGGACTCAGGGCTGGGTTTCCGACTTCGCAGCGGGGGTGAGGTCATTTCTCACCTGCTATACATGGATGACCTCAAGTTGTTCGCACCAAAGAAACCAGACTTATTGAAGTTGCTAAAAGTAACGGAAACTTTCAGCAACTCCATAGGAATGGAATTTGGTGTTGACAAATGTGCGGTCGTACATGTAAATCAGGGTAGAGTTGTAAATTCCGATAGTTTACAACTCTCAGAGACCATGTCCCTCAGATCTCTCTCTGAAGTCGGAACATATAAATACCTTGGTATGTCGGAATCCTTAGGTATAGCTGACAGGGACATAAAGCAATCGGTGACGGAACGATTCTTTGGTCGCCTGACAAAAGTACTGAAAAGTCTCTTGTCAGGCGGAAACAAGGTTCGGGCCTTCAACGGTTGGGTTATGCCACTGTTAATATACACTTTCGGCGTACTAAGGTGGACTCAGGCTGAGTTAGATGCCCTGGATGGAAAGGTCCGAAAATTGCTAACAACGTATCGCATGCATCACCCACGATCGTCGGTGATGAGACTGTACATCCCACGGAAAGATGGGGGTCGTGGCTTTTTAAATGTCAAGGCCTTACATAACCGTGAGGTGTGCAAACTCAGGGACTATTTCCTGCACTGTGAAAGTGGGATGCACCGCGACGTTGTTGCAGTCGACAAGGGCCTTACGCCACTATCCCTGGCGAACGAGAACTGGCGCAAACCACTGGTGCTCACTACTCAAAACCGCAAGGAAGTATGGAAGAGCAAGGAGTTACACGGGAGATTCTACCGAGCTCTTAATGGGGCTGATGTAGACTCTCTCGCGTCGGTGGCCTGGCTACGTTTCGGTGACCTCTTTGGGGAAACTGAAGGTTTTGTCTGTGCAATTATGGACGAAGTTATCAAGACGAACAACTACCGGAAATATATCCTGAAGGACGGTACGGTCGACATTTGTCGAGCATGCCACCGTCCTGGTGAGTCACTCAGGCATATAGTTTCCGGTTGTTCTCATCTTGCTAACGGCGAGTACTTACATAGACACAATCAAGTAGCTAGGATCATTCACCAGCAACTTGCTCTTAAATACGGCCTTGTGAGTACCGAGCTGCCATATTATAAATATGCACCAGCGCCAGTTCTCGAGAACGGTAGTATCACGCTCTACTGGGACCGGTCAATTATCACAGACAGGACTATTGTCGCCAATAGGCCCGATATTGTGATAATAGATCGGGAGACACGCCGTGCAGTTCTCGTTGACGTTACCATTCCTCATGACGAAAACCTCGTGAAAGCTGAGAAAGAGAAACTTTCTAAGTACTTGGACTTGGCTCATGAGGTTACCGCCATGTGGCGTGTGGACTCGACGATAATTGTTCCAATAGTCGTGACAGTGAACGGGCTTATAGCGAAGAGCCTCGACCGATATCTTGAGAGGCTCTCGCTTGGCAGTTGGGTCAAGACCCAGATTCAGAAGGCGGTTCTTTTGGACACGGCCCGTATTGTGAGAAGGTTCCTCACTCTGGAGCCCTGACCACTGGTAGCTTGGGTCTTCGCTTCGCTACCGGCGGGTACCCCCTTTTTTTATATTTTTAAATGTATTTATTTTTATATAAAATCTTTATATTTAAAAATGTATCTAAAGTGTATAAATAAAATATAATAATAATAATAAATATTTATTTGCACAAAACACGGTGTAAAAGTTGACAAATAATCAGTAGAGCATACATGTTTTGCCAAGTCAGTGGCATGCAAATACATTGTTTAAGTGATTTTAAATTAAAGGCAAAATATAGTGTACTAAATTATTAAAATATTTATCCATTAGGTCTATTCGATAGAAATACAATGTCAATATTAATATTAGAATAATAGGTTGTAATGTCAAGTAAACAGTATTCATTAACAGCAAATGTCCAATAGCTACAAATAATCATTTCATGTCAAAAAGTCTTGTATATTGTAATATTCTTGATCTAACAACCATTTATATAATTTTTTTTTGAATAAATTATTATTACTACATTTTATGTCAACCGGAATTTTATTATAGATTTTAATAGACATACCTAAACAGCTTTTGGTATATTGACTCATAGTTGGAGTTATATCAAATACTAGTCTGTTAGGGTTTCTATGGTTTGTAGCATATAAAGCACTAGCTTTCTTAAAAAGTTTACTATTTTCTTTTATAAATACGCCCATGACATATATATAAAGAGACGGTAGGGTTAATAATCCAAGTTCCTTAAATCGTGATCGACACGACACATCTGGTGGAAGACCGTACATCGATCTAATGCACTTTTTTTGCGCAATAAAAGCTCTACCGATGTTGGTACCATTGCCCCAAATTAATAAGCCATAGCGCAAGGTAGACTCAACATACGCGTGATAAGCTGTAAGTGCTGTCTTTTTGTCAGTAACATTAATCACTTGTTTAAGAGCATAAACGAATTTATTTATTTTAGTACATACTTTTTCAATTTGAGATTTCCAGTTCATTTGCTGATCTATCGTTAGTCCTAGAAATTTTGTCTCTTTTACCATGTCAATTGGTACATTGTTGTAATGAATATTCAGATTAAACATTTCATTTTTATAATTATTAAAGTGAATCCAGTTAGTTTTAATTACATTTATTTTTAAATTATTTATGTCAAGCCATTGAATTATGTCACTAATAGTTTTATTTACGTCATCTTCATGGTCTTTAATGGTCAGATTTATTTTATTTGTCGCAACAACAACAGATATGTCATCAGCGAAAAGTGTGCATTTATGAGTTGTAATATAAGGCAAATCATTTATATATAAAAGGAATAGAATAGGGCCTAATACGCTCCCTTGTGGAACTCCATATTTATTATGTCTAAAATTAGATGAGTATGTCGTTATTTCGCTATTTTTATCTAATTTTGTAATCACGACACGTTGACATCTGTTATTTAGGTAAGATGCTATCCAATCAAGAGTAGGTCCTCTAATTCCAATTAATTCTAATTTGTTTAAAAGTATTTTATGTGAAACAACATCGAAAGCTTTCGATAAGTCAAAAAATACTGCAGTAGTGAAATTTTTATTATTTATATTTGTTAAAATAGCTGTCATAAGTGCGTATGTAGCAAGTGTTGTTGATTTATGCTTTTGAAATCCGTACTGGTCTTCCGCAATTATTCCAAATTTATTGCAAAATTCCATTAACCTCTTAAGCATACACTTTTCAAAAAATTTTGAAAAGATTGGTATCAGCGTTATGGGTCGATAGTTTTTTAAATCATCTTTGCTACCTTTCTTGAACAGCGGTTTCACAACTGATAATTTTAGCAGTTCCGGAAAAGAACCTGTAGAAAAAGATAAGTTAATTAAGTGGGTTAAAATGGGTAATAATTCATCGATGCTTGACTTTATTACTTTAGTACAAATTTCATCATACCCTTCTGAATTTGTGTTTTTTAATGACATGACTTCTTTTTTTACTTCAGATTCTGACATGGGTCTTAAAAACATTGAATGTCCTGTATTATTATTATACCTTATTTTAGGATTACTATTATTATTATTAATGTCATGTTTGGTATTTGTTGAATCGATAAAATAATTATTAAATGTCGTCGCTATGTCTATAGGATCTGTCAGTATAGTATTGTCAATTTTTATGTTGTCTAAATTATTATCGCATGTCATATTACAAATTTCATTTTTGATGATAGACCAAGATGCTTTGCACTTGTTTCTACTTCGATTGATAAATTTAATATTAGCATTTTTTTTTAAATTATATATACATTTCTTTAATAGTTTCGAATATTTATTATACATGTTTTTATTTGTCAACGTTTTTTCTTTATAACATTTATATCTTAATAATCTTTTAGTTTTAGAGCTTACTTTTATGCCTTCACTAATCCAATTTTGCTTGATTCTTTGTGCTGTGTTAATTTTGATTTTTAATTTAGGAAAACACAGTTTATAGAATAAACTTACTAATTCATGAAACATACCAAAAGCCTTATTAAGATTTGTTTCGTAGTATATCTCAGACCATGATAAGCTTCTTATACAATTCCTAAATTTTGTTATGTTTTCTTCGCTATAGTCCCTCTTGAAAATGTAATAAAATGAGGGTTTTAACATTTTGTTTTTGATAGGGATACTAAGCATTTGAGCAGTTTCATGGTCGGACAAGTGTAGAGGCAATACTGTTGCAGTTGCGTCTTTAATATTGCTCAATATATGATCTATGCAAGATCGTTTTCTGGTAGGCTCGTTTATGTGGATTTTCAGGTCATAAATCTGAGCTAAGTCTTTTAAGTATTCCGTAGCTGTTCCAGATTGCAGCGTATTTATATTGATATCACCAGCTAGAACAATATTGACATTACTTTTGTATTTTTTAAATATATCATGCAATAAGCAGTCAAATTTTTTGAGAAACGTGTTGGGATTAGATGAAGGTGTTCTATAGAGGCTGACAATAATAAATTTTTTCGACTGATTTGATAAAATTTCTATTCCACAACATTCAAAAGATTTTTCTACCGCATGTGATTTTATAAATAACAGATCTTTATATAACAATTTTCTTTTGACCAAAATACATGTTCCACCTCTCTGCTTATCTCTACAAAAATTTGATGCCTGATGATGATTGATTTCATAATTATACAGTTTTACGTAGTTATCAGAACCCGACTTTATAAAAGTTTCCGATAAACATATTATGTCTGGATCATTATTATTATTTTTCAGTTCGAGTAGTGTTAATTCTAGTAAATCTTTTTTTGATAGAATACTGGCAATATTTTGGTGAAGAATTTTTAAACAAGATACGGACACTGATACTGATTCTTGTCTAGGCCCGAAAAAGATTATTCTGTTTTAAAATGGGAAAATAGTAGGTTATAGTTCCCTTTTTTGTACAAGTTGGTTTATAAACAACACCGGTAGAGCACTCACTAGCATTTTTGATTATTTTTTCGTTGGAAAAATAATATGGTATTGTACCTTTTTTCCATTTCTTGTTTTGAGCAGTTAAACTTGGCTTATTAGACAATATAAGATTTTTGAGGGCTTTGTGGTTACAATATTTACTTTCATAGTCTGTGCAGTCAATCTTATAATTAATTTGTTTACACATGTCACTTATGGAAGTCAAATCACAATTTACAAAATGGCAATTATCATATTTGTCACATAAGTTTTTGATGCTATTATTTAACATATTTACATTCATAAATTTATTTTTAAATACATTTAATACTAGAATAGGGCAAGTTAATTTAGGTAAAGTATATTGCAGTTCTTTCAATACTGTCCTTGGATTCGTGTCGTTTTCACCTATGCAAAGTACTACCTTGTCCTGTGTCTGTAACTCTACATCACGGCAACTTTTTAGGATCTCCCAGGTGGGTGCGTATGGTTTTGTATGCGCTATAACATTGTATTTTTCGTATGTACTGCATTCCCTTGAGTGTAATAAAGCCGATGCTATGCCAACGCATTTTTGAGTACCATATACTATAATTTTCCGAGTGTTGACGTCTTGCTTTTGATAAAGATTGTTTGTTTTTTTGATAACTGATCTGTGTTCCGATCTAAGGTTGAGTTCTAGTTGCATTATTTGTGCCTTAAGTTTCTCAATGTCTTGATTTGCTTTCATTAACTCATTTTGAAGCTTAAAAATTTTGTGTTGCAGGTGTATACATTCTATATTTTTTGTTTCAGGAGTACTAAAGTTATCATTACATAAGGGTGTCTTGTGTGGTGTAATGGTGCCAAGTATAATCTTTTTTTTATGAGAGCTATGTACACTTTTATTTATATGTATAGGAGAATGACATAAATTTTTTAATGTAATTATTTCTTTCGTCAATTTTGCAATCTGTTTTTTCAAGTCATCAAGTATTATATGACAGTTGCATAAACTACTATTGTGACATAGCTATTCCAACCTACTATTATTAAAGTATTTGCCTTTTGTGATATTTACAGGTTCCTCGACGAGTTTCAAAAAATCTGAAAAAGATCATACTTTGGTCTACTCAAAGCTGATAGCTGACGATGACGCGAGTACTTACAAAAATATTTTGGATGCCAGGCCCTACACTACTGTTACAGTGGAAAAAATTGAGTGATCAAATCATCTTCTACGTAATTATAGTGGAAAAAATATGTCTTTAAAAAAAGATATATCGATTCCCCTAGACGAGCGATAATTGCTAACAACTGAGCGACTGAATCGTTTACGGGTTGCAGTCAAAGTGGAGGTAAGATTCCGGAAATATGAAAATACACCAAGAAGCAAACAAATAAAAACACTGCAAAAAGATATACTAAACAGTCCCTTGCATATTTTTGGCGACAATAGTAAATGTGAAAGATATTATTGCAAAAATGATAAAAAGCAGGAACCGGATCATGTACCTCACATACCAGCATTACTGAAAAAGCTTTCAGCAAATGCAAAGCTTTCTCTGGCTTTTCATGCTAAAAGGTTGTTGCACAATTTAAATAATAACAATAATAAATAACAATATTTTACAATTCAAACAATAGGAGTATTCATTTTTAGGGTTCCGTACGTAAAGGGTAAAACGGAACCCTATTACTGAGACTTAGCTGTCCGTCCGTCTGTCACCAGGCTGTATCTCACTAACCGTGATAGTTAGACAGCTGACATTTTCACAGATGACGTATTTCTATTGCCGCTATAACAACAAATACTAAAAAACAGAATAACATAAATATTTAAGGGGGCTCCCGTACAACAAACGTGATTTTTTTGTTCGATATTGATAACGGCAACAGGTAGACGCTTGAAACATTCACAAAATATATAGTTATTTATCCACTTTAAAAATAAATAATTAAATTGAAATAAAACAAATATTTAAGGGGAGCTACCATACAACAAACATGATTTTTTGGCGTTTTTATGGATAAAATGGTGCGGAACCCTTTGTGCGCGAGTCCGACTCGCACTTGGCCGGTTTTTTAGAGTAAGGGTCTAACAAATTGCTATTTGATAAGGTGCTATTATCGAATGACATCACTTTTCTTTTACAGGGCTGAGCAATTTAATTCTTTGGTTGCGAAATACGCTGGAGGCAAGCGCATCAACTACGCTTTGAATAATTCGTATGCGTTGAGGTGTTATGCCGCTGTCGTTGCATGCAACACTGGTACTCCAACAGCTGCGTTACATAAAAATGTTACTGCAAAAAGTCCATCACTCGCTGTAAAAAAGTTTGAGATGAGGAAAAGGAAGAAAAATTCAAAAAGAAAGACTTGGAAACCTAAACTTCAATAGTGAAAATGCAGATATGGAGAAATATGCCAAAAGCCGGACATGACACCCGATGAATATGAAACTGCTAAGGTTCTTTTCTGAAATATATTTTGGTTTATCTCCTTAATCTTACTTATCTATTTCCTATTTCCCAGATCGAGTATGTGGATCACATGAAACAACAATTGGCTGACAAAGTAGCAATTGAAATGGAAACTCGACAACAAGCCGAATGTGCACTATGGCACGAGTTGAGACGGGGCCTAGTCACTGCATCAAATTTTGGCAAGGCGAAAAATAAGTTCAGCTCCACTGGTTAAAGCAATACTATACTCGTATTCCTTAGATCATGTACCCGCAATATTACATGGAAAAACCAATGAAGCTACTGCACTTTTGCAACTGGCAAAGCAGGAAAACATTTCTATAATAAAATGCGGTCTGTTCATAGAGGAAGAATACTTTTTTTTGGGTGCTACTCCTGATAGTATCTATGAAAACGGGATCATCGAAATAAAATGCCCTATAACTGCGGTTGGCATTAGCGCGGATGAGGTAATTCGGTTAAAAGAAAAAAATATTTGGAAGGTTGATAAAGGTCAAATAAAATTGAACACAAATCACAATTATTATTATCAAACACAAGGACAATTGCATATAACCAAAAAGATCTTTGTTTGTTTGCTGTGTGGACTGGCCCAAACTTTCCATTAAAAACTGCGATCATCAAGACGGACGACCATTTTTGGGAAACAAAAATAAAAAAAGGCTTTACTTCAAATGCATGCTCCCAGAAATTATAGATTCTCGAAAATGCCGTTCTATGGAACTTAGAACTTGTTCCTATTAATTAATAAATGTCAAATTTTATACTACAAGACTTTTTATTTTAATTGATAAAAACCACGAGAAAATAACAAAGGACCGAAACCGTTTTTCGCCGTACTTACTATCGACTATTTCGAATTCACGTACACACGTGTGTACACACGCAAGCGTTTCCGTATGTGACCTAATTCAGCCCATCTCGCTTTCGTATACGGACTCTTAAAAAGGCTTTAAAAAAAGGAAAAGAACTAGGCCTCAACGAAAATAGTATTTTTAGAAAGCACGTTGCTTTGTGCACTGTGCTCCCTTATTTGCCACCGGATGATTTGGATGATGCATGGCTTTACATTATGAGTGAGAGTCCCCAAGATAATAATGGAACAAAATTTAATGATTATATGATCACACAGTGGATTGAACACAAATTGTGGTCCAACAAATGGTGTTATTACGGCCAAGATCACACGACCAACAATTATCCTGAGTCACATTATTCTATTATTAACACGTTCACTGTGTAGCTAAAAATATGGAGATGACCCCTAAAGGTAGAATTCCGACCATCGCGACACGCGTCAGTCGGTCGCGTCAGAGACATAGCGTCAGTGACGCCGCGTCAACGCGTTTGTACTATGCTCTATGGGGAATTAAGGGAAGCCGTTCGATGCCAGCGCCACTAACCCGCGCGTCTCTGACGCTGTTAGTATAGTCGCAGCGTCTGAACGTTACTGACGTGCTGGCAGGATACTAATGCGCGACGCACGTGCAAGCGGACAGCGAAAATGGAAGTTTTTACAGGGGAGGAGGATGAAAAATTAATAAATTTAGTCGCCCAACACCCAATTCTTTATAATTGTAAACTAAGTGACTACAAAACACTTTGAAAAGGGAAAATATTTGGAAAAATATATCTGAAGACATGAATAAACCTAGTAAGTGTTTAAATTATATTTTGTTTAATGTACACTGTTAATTATATCTTCTTGCCAGGATACTTCGCCATTTTCAGAGCAGAAAAATAACTTTAACTTATCACGAACATGTTCACCGTCATAGTTTCCAAAACCTCTTGCACTTGATATATCAATCATATTTTGAGTTGGTGTTTGGGTTTCATTACGAACATAATATGGTCGCCCATTTTCTTCCAAATATGCATCACGCAATACATTGTGTAAGCAACAAGATGTTACTATTAAATCTGTGCATACCTCCGGCGAAATAGCTATTGGAGTATAAAATACTCTTAGTACTTGACTCAGCAGTCCAAAGGCATTCTCAGAAACGTGACGTGCGCGGCATAGCCTATAATTAAAAATTGTCATTTCTCGATCAAGCCCGCCTCTTCGTGCGTAGGTTCTCATCATATAGATACTTAATGGAAATGCTTCATCACCTATCAAGAAATGAGGCAATCGAACATTTATACCTGGCAAACATTTTGGTCCTGGTATGTTGAGATTGTTGATTGTTAATTTAGTACCAATCGCAGACTTTCTAAATATACTGCTGTCACCTTCTTTACCATATGACCCAGCATCAATAGCAACAAACTTATAATTAGCATCTACCAAACCTAACAATACGATAGACAAGTAGTCTTTGTAATTGAAGAACAATGATCCACTATGCTGTGGAGCTCTAACACGCACGTGTTTCCCGTCAATACTGGATATACAGTTTGGCATGTTCAATTTTTCCCAGAAGTTTCTTTCAATTTTTTTTAAATTATTTTCTGTGGGGGTTGGCATAGCAATCGGCAAAAGTTTTATTCTTAACATTTTTAGCACTTTTTTGATAATTTTTGAAATATAATTGTCTGATATGCGATAGTGAAATGAAGCGTAGCTTTCTCCTGTGGATAAGAACCTGTAAAAATTAAGAATATGTTTAAGACTCAAGATTTTTTCATAGTTTTGAACAAAGTAGATTAAAAGAAATGTTGCAACAAAATTTACATTATAAATAGTATATTTTATTATTCTTTCAGTAGACAGCTGCAGAAAACATTGGAAGATATCAAAGATACCTATTTACGACAAAAAAAGAAAAACAAAGCAGGAACTGGATCAGCTGCCTCAAAGAATCCTAGATGCAAATATCAATCTTACTGTATACTTCTATCCTTTTTGGACACTGTACCACGAGAGAGACTAGGCACCAGCAATATTGAAAGTGATACACAAGATGGACAAACGAGAGACGGGTTTCAGTCGGAAATGCATCACGAAGGCAGCTCGGACCCTAGTAATCAATTTTCAGTATCACCTCAAGAAATTTCAACAGACTCTCCATCACTACCACCATCAAACAGTGGCAAGCGTCGCCGTCAAAATAAAAAAGACGACATATTATCTTACCTTAGAGCCAGAGAAGAATCACGTCAGGGACAGTTGCAAAACATAAATAAAAATAACATTTATGGAGATGATTTAGATTCATTTACTACTCATGTTAAAACGGTATTTCGTAAGTTGCAACCTCTCTTACAAGTCAAAGCACAACAGGAAATATATGACACTTTAACTAAATACCGCCTAAAGAATATAGAAACAACAGATTTTTTCCAGGATATTCCTTTTAGTGCGACTGGTTTTCCATCAAATGAATCGCTTAGTGAATGTGCAAACAATATAATTAATACAGAAACGCCAGCTTCCCCTCAGATCACAGCAAATGTACCGCCTAGTACTTCTCCTGCGATTTATAATGCCACCAGTTCTACAACAGACAACAATCGAGTGATTGAAAGCCATACAGTCGACCCTAACTGTTCAAAATATTTTTATCATACTAATAACCAAGTCGAGCAAGGAAAATCTATGTCAATTGACGAATATTTGATATTTCATAATAATAATATAAAATAGGGTACCTTAATGTCAAAAATAATTTCTCCTCGGGGCTTATTGATTTTCTGTTTGTTTTTGGCAAAAGTTCTTCATAAATTAAAGATAATATAAAATTAAACTGTCTTTTATTCAAGCGACAATATTTTCTAAATTTTGTTTCATTCAATTGTTTTTTTATCAAATTTTCGTAGCAACCTTCCTTGGATCGGTTTTTAAAAATTAAGTCTGGTGGTGCCATGGAAGTAATAAGTACTACGTACAACAGGAATGAGCTCTATCTGTGCATCTTGCAGCTAAAATAAAGAAAATAAAACCTTATGCTAAGGTCGTAAGAGTCTTGTTACGCGCAAAATAAAAATGAAGCCGAGTGAGAGGGCAACCACTGAACGCTGTGTCCCGTTCTAACAGTTCCTTAGAGTTGCCAGAGTTAAGTTGATTTCAAACCTTTCGTTGTTTGTAGAAAAATATGCGATTGATGTAATGTAATGATGTAATAACATTTACTTCTAAAATGTTTCTAAATATAAATAATAATTTATTACCGACATGTTATGTGTGTTGCTAAAGTAAAGCCTTATTAACGCAAAAATTTTGCAATTGGCGTAAAGGTTTTCTTTTATTTGTATGAAATACGGACACCTGACCTGACAACCCCACATGAAATCGCCGACTCGGACGTTAATGGCGGATTGTTTTTTGATCTCGTGATATTTTTGAAGAAGTTTAATTAAAATGGGAAGAATTTGTGTCGTGGAGGCTTGCGGAGTATTATCCTGATTGTGATTTATCTTTTCACAGGTAATAGTTTTAAACATAATTTGTTAGTGAAGAATTACGGTGACCACGCATGACTATCCAATCCTAGTTCAAGAATAACTTAAATACCTATGCATTTTTTATTACTTTCTCTATTAAAATAACTTTGTTTCAATTTCAGATTTCCTAAAGATCCTAATATTAGGTAAATATGGATAAATACGAGTATTATACCCATGAGCTCTACCCGAAAACTGACCGATGCATCAGTTGTATGTAGCATTTTAAAGCTCAAGAATTTGTTGCTTGTTTATCCAATAAACTTATTTAACCCTTAACAATACACGTGCGGTGCCTAGGTCACCCCATCGTGCTAGTTTCGTTAATATTTTAACTGTTTTATAAGTCACGCGGCCGAGTGTCCATGTATTCTCAATATCATCAGAGATGTTCCGGGGAGCGGACACGCGTTAGGCTATCGTGCTTAGTTTAGGAGGTACGAGTCGTTGGGGTGAGCTAGGTACCCCACGAGTGAAGTTACGTAAGGCGCTTAGCAGACGATAAACTTCATGCGCCTTGTTGCGACAACCGACAATTGACAACTCGCTGTTCATATATTATTCCAATGTAATTGCGTACACAGTTAGGAGTTAGTTTCTGATTGCAGCAACTAGCAACTTTGGTTAAGTTGCTGGTTTTCTCAATTGACAATCGCAGCTAACAAAAGTTTCAGCAACTAGCAACTGACGAGCTTCGTAAGCGCTGGTTTTCTCAACTGACAATCGCAACTCCCACCCTTTCCCCTCCCGCCTACCCGTGTGCCGTCGACGCGGGCAATTTGCGCCCGCAAAGAAACTTGTCAAGTTATTTGTAAAAAAACTTAAAACCGAACATATATCAGAACTAAATGAAGATCGATTTGTTACTATAGCAGCTGGATTCGAAAAGCTAACAAATTTCCCAAACTGTTTGGGTGCGATAGACGGCAAACATATTCGAATAATTAAACCATCGGGCACTGGATCTTTGTATCATAATTACAAGGGCTATTTTTCAACAGTACTTTTGGCATCTTACCAAGATTGCTGTAAACTATTGTTTTATTGGTGACGAAGCTTTCGGTTTATCTGAACACATGCTGCGACCATATGGTGGAAAAAATTTGAATTTTGATAAAAGAATATTTAATTATAGGTTGTCACGAGCAAGGCGCTGTATTTAGTGTGCCTTTGGATTATTAACCAGTAAATTTCGAATATTTCAATCTCCAATTCAAGTATCTGTCGATTTTGTGGAAATAATTGTTAGGACGTGTTGTATACTGCACAACATGATTAGAAAGCACGAGGGACTACATTTTCACGGAACGTCAAACATACTTGAAAATACAGCCAGTATTATGGGTTTTAGGCGGGTTGCTAATACCAGAGACATACTAAAAGACTATTTTGTAAGTCCTGAAGGTTCGGTTTCATGGCAAAATTTAATGGTATGAATATTAGGCATAGAAATTATAGTTACATTGCAGGCCATGTAGCGTAGTTTTGCCAGAAGGTACTTACATAAACAACGGTGTGGAGAGGTGACGGAGATATGCATTTGTCTTTGTCTTACAGCGTGCAGGTCAAAACATGAACGGCTTTGAGAATGTAAACAAGTTTGTCGAACACATACTGGAATATTCTAGAATTGGGTACAATTACTTTAAATTAATTGATCTATCTATCTTAATAAAGTTATGAAAATATTACCGACCTATTTTATTTTTATCTCCCGCAGGCAAATTTTCGAACTCGACATTGCTTCTTGAGGCCACTTTTTCCTACTACTACTCTCGCAGTTGAGGTACCACGTCCAAATGTGTGTTCAAATTCTGCAAAGCTGCATCCAGATGCTAAATACCTTAAAAAATGTTATGATTAGTAACTAGCTACATACATACATATCTACATACACGAAAAATAAAAAATACTTTTTTAATTATAATAATTTAACAGACGGACATAAATATTAATAATATTATTAATATGGACCTAATGGAATAAGAATTTAATAATGAGTAAATAAATGCGATAATAATATTAATATTCATCCAATTTTTATGACCTAGTCATCATCCCTATTACGGTCGTATCGTAGCCTGTATTAACACTACAGGCTGTTTCTGGAGGGTGAAATAATATTATGAGATTATTGTTTGGAGGATTAATGAGTTTTTTTTTATTTTCAGTTTTCCAGCTACAAAATCGTTGGAAGAACTTGAAGACTTGTTTCAATAGAGAAAAGTCGAAACAAACGAAAGTAGCGAGTGGCTCAGCCGCTAATTCCAGAAAGGAATATGAATACTACAAACAAATATCATTTTTAATGAACGTGACAAAATCAAAACCTTCTCAAGCATATGAAAGAAGTGATAAACCTGGTCCCTCTAATACGCCAAAAAAAAGCTGAAGGGACTGCACATACAAACGAGACATTAGCAGTTGAGGAAGAGGAGAATAAAGTGTTACAAACAATTGCAAATAATTTGAAGAGAAAACAAATAGATAATAATGATCCAGACTCGAGTTTTTTGGCATCTATACTACCTCATTTCAAAAAAGTACCTGATGATTGTAAGTTGGATCTTCAGACAGATATTTTGAACGCTATAAAAAGATATATCCCCTGTAGTAGTTATCAGTCGCAATATGGTTATTATTCAAATAGATCATATATGCACAGTTCAGGAAACGCGTCTTCCTATCAAACGATATTCCTATTTCATCGCCCAATGTATCTCAAGATTCAGAAATAATTGAAGACATATATTTTGATTTGTAAAGAGTATAAATGTAATAAAGGAACAATTACAATATAACTAAGAATTTATTTACATAAGGTGGAAAGGGAAGGTAACCATAAAGCCTGTAAATGTTGATATTGTGCCAAATGTGACCATAAAAATAATAAATTTACTTACCTTACAGTAATAGCAAGTCGTTCCTTGGGGGATATACTTTCCCTCATCACTGTATCCTGTCGTTTTAAATCACTTTCTGATACTTTCAGCAACTTATTAAATACGTAAACAGACATTCTAAAATATTGTTTGAACTTGTCATTATGTTTTTGAAGCTCATTTATGTTAATAAATCTAGTCCTATCTTGCAAGAAGGGATGAATCCAAAACCGACGATTGCTGCAAATAATTTGTTGTAGTTGACGCCGTCGGCGACGCCGACGTAATATTATGAAAACGTGTGCTGCCTCTTCGGTGTCCATCGTAATACAGAGTAGACTCACCTAACCAACCAGGTTGACATCAAATTGCGGCAACAGTAAAAGGCCAATTTGTGGTTGCTGCAACTGGAAACCTTTAGAACAATTACAAAAGTTGATAGTTGCCTCAACTAGGTTGCCAGTTGCATCAATTGAAGATTCTCTAGTTGTGGCAAGTGGCAACTTCAAAAAAAGGTTGATGGTTGCCTCAACTAAGTTGTTAATTTTCTAAACTTAAGTTGCTACGTGTGCAAAGCGCCTAAGTGTTTTTATATTTGCATTTGTTTATGTTTTTGTTTCCTTTATAGGCTTCTAGCCCAATATGGATAAAAATTTGAATCTCCGTCAGATTAAAAATCTGTTAAATGAGCTGGAGGTCGAAGAAAACAAAAATAATGATATTTTTGCCCCAAAACAGTCTTAGATTTGAGTGATGATGAATCTGAAGTAAGTAATCACGAAACTTAAAGTGAAGAAGAAGCAGAAAGTGAGTTTGATACCCAAGATATAGAAAACATGATGGTCAACTACAATATTCTGTGCCATGTTGAATATATCAGGAGTATACATACAGACATATTCTTTATTGCGCTTCAAACCCTGATAAGTACATAAGTCGTTCCGCGTTTTTTTGGCGCTAGAAACGTCAATTTTTAAGTTTAACAATTATAAATAAATGTTTTTATTACCCGCACAAAATACTTTTGATTTATTTTTTATAAAGAATTTCCCAGATATTACAACAACTAAATTGTCATAGACATTTTCTATATGGGGTGTCAGGGGCACCCCACGTGTGTAGTTGTGTGATTAGAAGCGTGTGATGTTAAGGGTTAACAGAAAACTGCAAACCCAAGTAGTGTTTTAGAAAGAAATATCCAGCGGCTCTTAGAAAATTTGCTTTAACATTAAATTTTTACTCTTCAGCGGCATATACATATGTAATTCCATACTGCTCTTCCTCATCCTCGTGTTTTGGCTAAATAGTACCAAAATAGTACTATGATGCCAGGCTTTACAAAACAAGCGTTTGGCATTTTAAAACAAAAAAGTACTTTGTCTGGAAAAAAAATATTTGCGGCCTAATTGTTGATGAAATCGCACTGAGTCATCAAATACAATGGACGGGCAAAAGTACAGAAGGATTAGTCGATCATGGTACTGGACCATTGGAAAATAAAGAAATTGCCACAGAAGTATACGTTTTCATTTTAGTATCGCTATGTGAAAATTGGAAAATTCCTGTAGCTTATTTCTTTGTCAAAGGTTTATCCTCAAAGATAAGGGGTAATTTAATAATGGATTGTTTAAGACAAAGTCACGCAGTCGGTGTTGACATAGTGAGTTTAACATTTGACGGTTGTGCGGCTAACTTGAACGCTGCAAAAATTTTAGGTTGCACGTTGAATGATATTAAAAACATTCAAACATCCTGAAGCTGTTTTTTTAGATGCGGCACGCATGATCAAATTGGTACGTAATACTTTTAAAGCGAAGTCAGTGATTTTTAATAACGATAACAAAGAGATTAGATAGCAGTTATTAAATAATCTAAACGCACTACAAAGACATCAAGGTTTGAATTTTGCGAGCAAATTAACGCAACGACACTTAAATTTTCGAAACGAAATAATGAAAGTAAAGTTAGCTACAAAGCTTTTAAGTAGAAGCGTCGCAAAAGCTCTACAACTATGCAATAACACATTACATTCATCAAAATTCAAGAATTCTGATCCCACTATAGAGTTCATAATATTACTTAACGATCTATTCGACATTTTTAATTCAAGAGCTCGTGACAACTTTGGTTTTAAAAGGCCAGTTGTGTCCAAGTAATGCTGAGGAATTATTTGCTTTTTTAGAAATGGCCAAAAAATATATACTGGAACTGCGCATTTTTTTTAAAAATAGAGTGTCCCGGTGTGGTCATGTATTTATAAAAATTACTAAAAAGAGGCTCGTACATTGCAAATCTAAAACAGGATATTTAGGATTTTTGATTTGTATCGAAAGTCTTAAATATTTATATACGTCTCTTGTTCAGAATGAAAACAGATTAAAGTACATTGCCACGTATAGGTTGAGCCAAGACCACATTGAAATATTGTTCGGAGATATTCGTCGACACGGAGGATATAACAATAATCCGAACACTATTCAGTTCAAGGGTATTTATAAAAAAACTGTTTAACCACCTGGAATAACGGTCTTCCTTTACAGGCAATTGTATACCAGTAGAATATTTTTCCAATACTTAATTGTTCATGTATGTATGTATATGTATGTATGTATATCTTCACGCCAAGTCCCTTGCGGGGTAGGCAGAGAGAACCGAGCGCCATAAGACACGGTCCTTGCATACTTCACTCGCTTCTGTGACATTCATAGCTCTTTTCATGCACGCTCGCCGGTTCCTGGGGCTTCTGACATCACCTTCTGATAAAACACGACCAATTTGGTCATGGTAGGTTAGTCTCGGCCTTCCTCGGCTCCTACATCCTTCCACTTTTGCATTGTATATCTGTTTCGTCATTCTTTCGTCCCGCATTCTTTCTACATGTCCGAACCAACGGAGCATGCCCTTTCTTATCTTCACACCGACACTCTCTTTTAGACCAACTCTTTCTCTCACGTCTTCATTACGAACGCGGTCAGCAAGCGTTATGCCACAAATTTTGCGCAATGCTCGCATCTCGACCGCATTTATTCTACTTTCATGCTCTCTCTGCCATACCCAGCTCTCACTTCCATAAGTTAGCGTTGGAATTAGCACCGCGTTGTGTACAGCGAGCTGTGCCTTCTGGCTTAGATTTCGGCTGCCTAGAAGTTTACCCAACGCTCCATTCACCCTATTCCCGGCACTCACTCGTCTCTCCACATCAGCGGTGTACCTTCCATTGCTGCTAAAAGCACTTCCAAGATATACAATCTCATTCACTTGCTCCAACACTACATCATCAACCATAATCCTAGCGTTCGTTCTGGTTGTCTCTCTTTCAAATACCATTATCTTGGTTTTCTTCGCATTCAATTGTAAGCCTTTCTTCATACAATCATCTTTCATTGTTGTAACTAGTGTTTGCAGTTCGGATGGTGATTCTGCTATTAATGCCGCATCGTCTGCATAAAGCAGGCAGTTGACCACTGAGTCACCCATTCGCATTCCCACATTCATATTTCTTATTCTCTGAAGACAACTGTCCAGATACAGGATGAACAGCCGAGCCGACAGCACGCATCCCTGTCTGACACCAATATTGACATCAAACCAGGGCGACAAGCTGCCGTCCACCCGCACACATGCTGTACAATCCTCATAAGTGGATTGCACAGCACGGAGTAGGTCACCGTCAACCCCATATCCGGGCAAAATGTTCCAGAGATTCTTTCGCACGACTCTATCAAATGCTTTCTCAAAGTCCACAAAACCGCAGAAAACCTTCTGATCCAAAGCCAGATGCTTCTCTACGATGTTGCGGAGTGAAAAAACTTGATCCGTACATCCTCTGCCGCTTCGAAATCCACCCTGTGCTTCCCAAATAATTAATTGTTCATCGGCAGTAAAAAACATAAATAACACATGTGACGGAAGATCTCATGACGAAACCCCAACCGAAGATATTATTTTGTTGCAAAGTGATAAAGCAGCACAAGAAAATTTGTCCGTTTTGACCGATTTTCTTAACGATGGTCATGGCTCGTGTAATGTAGAACTAATTGTCGGGTATATTTCAGGCTGGGTATCCAGAAAACTGTGTGGAAGTTTGAAATGTGAAACATGTCGTTCGGCTTTATTTACCAATGAAAAGTTGTGGTTTCATAAACTCGTCACCCATAAAGATATGGGTGGCTTATGTTTTGCATCACACGATGTTTTTTTAGTTTGTCTAAAATCTGAATTAGTTATCAAGAAATTTATTAAACAAAATGGCCCTTTTTTCGCCAATTCTCAAGATTTTCGGCGGTTAAAATATAGTATTTTGAAACACTTTCTTCAATCCAATGTATTTGATACTTTATCCGAACATTCCATGAATCAAACCCCTACTCTTAATCATAGACTGCAAATAATTCGTGCTATTATACAAAAGTATCTGAATGTCCGCCTGCACCATGAGCACAAAAATAATTCTTTTATTAAAAGTATGTCAAAAAGACAACAAAGAAATAAGTTAAACTTATTCGAGGGTGTATATAACAAAATACTTCAGATTTTTATATTATAATTGTTTAATAAATACTTACAGTTGTTATTTTTACTGATTTAATAGAAAATACTGATAATTTTGATTAACAATAATCAGTGATTATGAACAAATTGTTGTTTTATTTAATGCCCCTTCTGATAGCATATTTCTCCTATTCTATGATCCGGTGACGTATTTCAATCACAACTCTTGACAGATAGCTATCTCTCTCTATATCATGCGTTCCGTATTATCTATCCCCTTCGTTGTTGTAATCTATATACGCTTAGTAAGTAAATACTATATGTCGTAGTGGAACAATAACAAAACGACGCGCAGTATGAATATACGTCATCTTTAATACAATGTCATTGGTCTCGGTTATATTTTGTAAAACACGTAAATAATATTTATTGGGTAATCTGTACGCATAATTATTTTTTGTTGATTAGTTTCAATTGTAAAGATACAGTGGCTGAAAATTTTGAGGTTACGTCGAGGTGTGTCGGGTAAATGCATCCATGCTTCTGGGGTAATTGCGGCAGTAAGACGCAATTCCCCCAAAACCAGTAATCGTCAAACTATATCGATTGTACATTTTTGTATTAAAAAAAAATACAAGGAATGTGTATCATATTCAACTTTTAGGTTTAAATTTTTACAATAATATATTTTTGATGTGAAACATTCGACGAGCTCGGTGGCGCAGTGGTGGAGCACGCTGTTACGCTACTTTGACACCAATGCTCGTGGGTTCGATTCCCACACAGTACAAACATTTGTGTACATGAACATGTCTGTTTGTCTTGGTCTGGGTATTTTCTATGTATAATAAGTATGTATTTACAAAAAAAAAATGTACTTACGTATGTTTATCAGTTGTCTAGTACCCATAACACAAGCTTCGCTTACATTGAGGCTGGTTGGCGCTGTGTAATTTGTCCGACAATATTTATTTATTTATTTTGGCAGTAAAATCGAATCGTATGCCGTGACGGCAAATGGCATGACGGTCTCTCGTGCCGTCATGCCCCCTCTACGCCGCCACTCTCAACTCCCTTGCGTATGTACGTGTGCATACTAGACACCCCGTTGTTTCTCTGCATGAGCTGTTTACTATATCTATCAGATGGTTTTTCATTTTTATTCATTAATTTTCTTTTAGTTAACTAGCAACCGCGCACGGTGACTGACTCATTCTCGTCGCGGCCAATTTTATGGCGTAGTCTCTCTTGCTAGTTTTGAACTCGAGCGAAAACGTACCTATCTGTGTGCATTGGCTGTATGCGCGAGTTTCGTTGCCTATATGTGTAGAAAACTAGAATCAGATTATTTTGTACGCGGTATACGTATGCCCAATCTTGTCATAATAAATCAATGTCATTGCCTTATGAATGTAACTTACGCAATAATTTGTACTTATAGAGGTGTAATTAAAATATATAAATAAGTACAGAATTTTTCCTTTTCTGTTTAAATAATTTAATCTATTTTATGCTGAACTACATTGTCATTATTGTATTACAAAAATCATAAATATTATACATATTTTTACTCTCAGAATACAGAATAAACCAGAAGGAGCCTACAGTCGATAATACATGCGGTCCGCTGTGTCCAGAAACAATTCGCAATCCCTCGCACTCCTCATACTTCCCACCCGTACAGTATTGCTAGCTTAGTGAGAGTTCGCCTCTTTTAGGGTAAATTAAAAGTGTTATATTAATATAAAAGAGGTTATATTAATATATTGTTATGCATAAAAAAAAGCTTTAGTAAAATAAAACACAAGTAATTTACAAAAAATATGTCTTTACTTAGGTACATTTTGTTGTACTAATAATATTGCCGTTTTGATTCTGAGGTAATCAATACATTTTTACGTTTCGACAAATGAACAAGTCTTGCTATTTGCTTTTGTAATTTCATCAGTGGAGAACTGAAATTCCATATATATATATATATGTGTAATAATTAGAATAGTTTTACACAAAACATTTTTGTAAAAAAACTACTATTTACACAATTTCACATATGCAGACTATATACCAAAAACATTAGTTTAGTATTTCAATCATTATTATTAAGTCAATAATTATTATTTATTTCAGGCAATATTTATGTAGCAATGATGTTAAATAAAATAGGGAATTAACGAGATAAAGCTTATATTTTCGGAACAACGACACGTCTTTAATTAATTTACAAAATTCGCAGCCTATACGTCTTTTCGTCTTTCTCTCTACACCAATTCTTCTTAATTCTTTTAATGTCACAATCAACCACAAACATCTCGAACAGTTCACAAAGGTTTAATACTCCGCATTCAGTCACCCATCCTACATTCGGCCATCCTGCATTCGTACCTGCCCTCAGGTGCGACGTACGTACCATAGTAAATTCTTACAACCACAAAAATACATAAAGCATTACTTCTACTACAATTAACATCATTATCATCACATTAACAAAAAAGTACCTACCTGCCTAGATTAAGATGAAGGTTCATTACGCATACAGTTAATAACATAACACTCTACTCTAATAAAATCATAAAATATAATAAAATCGTAAAACATAAAACACACCTTATTAATTTCTTATGCTGAGAACTATATCTTACCTAATCGAAGTCTTCCTCCTCTGGCCACTTCTTCATTTGGTCTGCGGAGGTGGAAGTCTTTATAGGTCCTTCAGTACCACTATTAAGTTTCTTCACGTCATAGCGGTCATTTCTCTTGAGCTTTACTACTTTATACGGTCCAAGAAACTTTGATTTCATCTTGAGACCAGGGCCGAACTGCGTCCTCTTTATCGCAACAATATCGTCAATTTCATACTTCGAACTTGGTTTTCTTCTCTTATTAAAACTTTGCTTGTTCTCTTCCTGAACTTTAAGAATTTGTAATTTGGAATTCTGCCTTAAATTCTCTCTATCTTCGTTATAAAGACAAATAACCTCCTGTTGTAGTAAATCTAGTATCTCTACATCCTCTTTACATTTCATTTTACTGCCCGTCAGTAACTGAAATGGACTTGTGTCTATACTCCTTTGATATGTACTGTTTAAAGCCCTCTGAACCCGGCTTGTGTGCTTATACCATACAGATTTATCTTCTAAACAGAGCTTTGTTAACATTGCAATAAGTATACGATGAATTCGCTCCACCTGCCCGTTACCTCTTGGTACTCCAGTTGTTATTCTGACATGTTTTATATTCTCATCTTCACAATACTTCTGAAAGTCTGTACTAGTAAATGCGGTTCCTCGATCCGTCACAAACCTGGTAGGATTGCCAAATGTCTGCTGGTGAATATAGAGTTTATTCAATACTTCTGCGCTCGATGTTGATTTTGTAGGAAATAACCATACAAACTTTGTAAATGCATCTATAACCGTCAGTATATAGTTGTATTGTTTTTTAGTCTCTGCCAGGGGTCCAATATGATCTAAATGCAGCGTATGTAGTGGAGTTCCTTCCTTTTCAATGGGAAATAGGTAACCTTCTTGCTTGCCTTCCTTTCTCGTTGCAAGTAAACAAGGTATGCAACTCATTATTACCTCTTCAATCTTTTTATCCATATTCTTAATATAATAATCTTTACCTATAGCCGCTTTCATTTTCTTTGCAGAAAAGTGCCCGTTCTGATGCACTCTCTATAATTTCCTTTTCCATACCTTTTGGAACTACTAATTGCTTTTGCTCACCCTTGAATAAAATCCCATTATCCATCCAAAAATCACAATATTGACCGTCTTTTACTAATAACTTGCGCACAGCATTGATCTCCTCATCTGCTTCTTGAGCTAGCCTCAGACTATCGTGAAGGCTTGTCACCAATGCCACATGCGGATTTCTGCTAAGAGCGTCAGTATGGCGCATTCGGGAACCTGCTCGATGTTCAATTTCATAATCATACTCGTCAAGAAACAGTGCCCATCTTGCCACCCTAGGGGTTACATCTTTCTTTTTCACAAGTACCAATGGACTAGAATACTCGGAGTAACTCACCTGGACTATACCATTTTGTAGCCACTCGCTCACTTGATCTTCCACTATATTTTGCTCAATGAGTGACAATCGTCGGGGTCGCTGAGCCACTGGTTTGTCATCTCTTAATATGATTTTGAGTTGTATTGGCGCCTCCTTAGTATGCGCTAGCTTGTACTCTGTTTTCTTTCGCATTACCTCATCTTTGATAACAGGGTTGATTATGTCACCTGTAACATCAAAATCACTCGCACAACGATTCACACGATACAACCATTCCTCATCCTGCTTATACACCGACACTGAACCTTCACGCATAATCATGACTACATTATGTAAAAATTCTTGTCCAAGTATCAATTTATAGGGCATACAATCTCTCGATATTACATGAAATACTACATCCTTGAAACACTGTCCATCAATAATAATATTTGTTCGGAATTTACCATACGATCGAATACGCGAACGTCCTAATCCAGATAAATACAAATTGTCATCGCCTATTTGTACACAAATGTCACTAGCCAAATCGTCACATATTAAATTAACATCGCTGCCACTGTCGATTAGCGCATTTACAACTTTTTCACATATTTTAACTGATTTTATGGCTCTCTCCGTTGAATTTTGATGAAAATTGAGTTCGTTTAAATTTTTTCCTGACGTCTTGTCAATGTGGTTAACAATACTGACATTTCCATTATGGTCGCTCTTATCGTCATCATTGTCATTGGTGGTTGCAAACATGACACGTTCCGGTCCTGCGCGCTGTTTCGTCGACAAGCTGCTTCCTGTTTCCAGTATTCGCAGAGTGCACTGGTTACCAAGATGGCCAAACTTGTTACAACGGAAACATTTCACACCCTTCTTGCACATACTAGCGATATGACCTGTTTCACCACAATTATAGCAGCGACGAAATCCTCCTTGTGTTTTTCTAGGCTGTTCGATAAACACAGATCTACTGCTTTTAGATTTATTTTTTTCGTAAATAGCCAACCGTTCCTTGAATAAGCAAAACGAACTAGCTCCATACAAAACTGACTTATTTATTTCAATATCAGTAATTCCATCAATTATATACTGAATTATCACACTTTCTTTGAATTTGGCTCTCTTACCCATCTCTTTCATCGTTAACATGTACTGATAGTATGTCTCATTATGATTCTTCTTACGAGCTGCCATCATTTCATGCATAGCTTTGCTATCAACCTTCTCGGGGAACTCACATATTAGCGCATTTTTAAGTTCCTCAAACGTACGAAATGTGCGTTCGGTTTTGAGCCAGAGCTCAGCCGTGCCCGTGAGCGACCTACGAGCCACTATCAATTTTTGCTGAGCCGTCCATCCAAAAATCTGGGCATTATCCTCGACATCTTGAGCCCATTTTAAGGATGAGTAGGAATGATCATCGCCGCAAAATTTTGCAATCCCGTACACACAGTCGATTGGTTGAACTGGTAGCGGCACATCTTGATCTTTTGATTCTTTCTTTTCATCTGCCATCTTAAGCCGTTTCTGTAATCTCGTCTCCGTCGTAAAAATTTACTTTCTTCCGTCTTTCGTCGCAAAATTTTCCTTAGCGAGCCGCTGCGATCGTCTTGTGTTCTTCGTATAATGGCGTCGTTCTTCGTCGTTGTAAAAAAATAATCCACTTATTTCTCGTATATCCCGGACGAGCCCCCAAAATTGTAGCAATGATGTTAAATAAAATAGGGAATTAACGAGATAAAGCTTATATTTTCGGAACAACGACACGTCTTTAATTAATTTACAAAATTCGCAGCCTATACGTCTTTTCGTCTTTCTCTCTACACCAATTCTTCTTAATTATTTCAATGTCACAATAAACCACAAACATCTCTAACAGTTCACAAAGGTTTAATACTCCGCATTCAGTCACCCATCCTACATTCGGCCGTCCTGCATTCGTACCTGCCCTCAGGTGCGACGTACGTACCATAGTAAATTCTTACAACCACGATAAAATATATCTTCCTAACTCTTAAAAAAAATACATAAAGATTTACTTCTATTACAATTAACATCATTATTATCACATTAACAAAAATGTACCTACCTGCCTAGATTAAGGTGAAGGTTCATTACGCATACATTAATAACATAACACTCTACTCTAATAAAATCATAAAACATAATACTCATAAAATCGTAAAACATAAAACACACCTTATTCATTTCTTATACTGAGAACTATAAAACTTACCTAATCGAAGTCTTCCTCCTCTGGCCACTTCTTCATTTGGTCTGAAGAGGTGGAAGTCTTTATAGGTCCTTCAGTACCACTATTAAGTTTCTTCACATCATAGCGGTCATCTCTCTTGAGCTTTACTACTTTATACGGTCCAAGAAACTTTGATTTCATCTTGAGACCAGGGCCGAACTGCGTCCTCTTTATCGCAACAATATCGTCAATTTCATACTTCGAACTTGGTTTTCTTCTCTTATTAAAACTTTGCTTGTTCCCTTCCTGAACTTTAAGAATTTGTAATTTGGCATTCCGTCTTAAATTCTCTCTATCTTCGTTATAAATACGAATAACCTCCTGTTGTAGTAAATCTAGTATCTCTACATCCTCTTTACATTTCATTTTTCTGCCCGTCAGTAACTGAAATGGACTTGTGCCTATACTCCTTTGATATGTACTGTTTAAAGCCCTCTGAACCCAGCTTGTGTGCTTATACCACACAGATTTATCTTCTAAACAGAGCTTTGTTAACATTGCAATAAGTATACGATGAATTCGCTCCACCTGCCCGTTACCTCTTGGTACTCCAGTTGTTATTCTGACATGTTTTATATTCTCATCTTCACAATACTTCTGAAAGTCTGTACTAGTAAATGCGGTTCCTCGATCCGTCACAAACGCTTTCATTTTCTTTGCAGAAAAGTGCCCGTTCTGATGCACTCTCTTTATAATTTCCTTTTCCATACCTTTTGGAACTACTAATTGCTTTTGCTCACCCTTGAATAAAATCCCATTATCCATCCAAAAATCACAATATTGACCGTCTTTTACTAATAACTTGCGCACAGCATTGATCTCCTCGTCTGCTTCTTGAGCTAGCCTCAGACCATCGTGAAAGCTTGTCACCAATGCCACATGCGGATTTCTGCTAAGAGCGTCAGTATGGCGCATTCGGGTACCTGCTCGATGTTTAATTTCATAATCATACTCTTCAAGAAACAGTGCCCATCTCGCCACCCTAGGGGTTACATCTTTCTTCTTCAATGTCAACTGAAAAGCTTGACAATCAGTGACAATTTTAAAATTAATTTCATAAAGATAGTGACGAAATTTCTTCACTGCTCTTATTACAGCGAATGCTTCCAATTCATAACTTGAATATTTACTCTCTGCTTCGTTTGTTTTGGGACTCATGTAATGTACTGGATGTAACTCTCTGATTATCTTCTTATTTTATACTCTATAGTCCATACAGACACGGGTTGAACCATCTTTCTTTTTCACAAGTACCAATGGACTAGAATACTCGGAGTAACTCACCTGGACTATACCATTTTGTAACCACTTGCTCACTTGATCTTCCGCTATCTTTTGCTCAATGAGTGACAATCGTCGGGGTCGCTGAGCCACTGGTTTGTCATCTCTTAATACGATTTTGAGTTGTATTGGCGCCTCCTTCGTATGCGCTGGCTTGTACTCTGTTATCATTCGCATTACCTCATCTTTGATAACAGGGTAGATTATGTCACCTGTAACATCAAAATCACTCGCACAACGATTCACACGACACAATCGTTCCTCATCCTGCTTATACACCGACACTGAACCTTCACGCATAACCATGACTACATTTTGTAAATATTCTTGTCCAAGTATTAATTTATAGGGCATACAATCTCTCGATATTACATGAAATACTACATCCTTGAAACACTGTCCATCAATAATAATATTTGTTCGGAATTTACCATACGATCGAATATGCGAACGTCCTAATCCAGATAAATACAAATTCTCATCACCTATTTGTACACAAATATCACTAGCCAAATCGTCACATATTAAATTAACATCGCTGCCACTGTCGATTAGCGCATTTACAACTTTTTCACATATCTTAACTGATTTTATGGCTCTCTTCGTCGAATTTTGATGAAAATTGAGTTTGTTTATATTTTTTCCTGACGTCTTGTCAATGTGGTTGGCAATACTGACATTTACATTATGGTCGCTCTTATCATCATCATTGTCATTGGTGTTTGTAAACATGACACGTTCCGGTCCTGCGCACTGTTTCGCCGACAAGCTGCTTCCTGTTTCCAATATTCGCAGAGTGCACTGGTTACCAAGATGGCCAAACTTGTTACAACGGAAACATTTCACACCCTTCTTGCACATACTAGCGATATGGCCCGTTTCACCACAATTATAGCAGCGACGAAATCCTCCTTGTGTTTTTCTAGGCTGTTCGGTAAACACAGATCTACTGCTTTTAGATTTAATTTTTTCGTAAATAGCCAACCGTTTCTTGAATAAGCAAAACGAACTAGCTCCATACAAAACTGACTTATTTATTTCAATATCAGTAATTCCATCAATTATATACTGAATTATCACACTTTCTTCGAATTTGGCTCTCTTACCCATCTCTTTAATTTTTTTTCTTCCATCTCTCGAACAGTTCACAAAGGTTTAATACTCCGCATTCAGTCACCCATCCTACATTTATATTAAAAGATCTCAAATAATGTAAGCCTATGTTTACATTATCATATCGTAAATACCTTAAAATTAAATAAATGTATTTACATATTTTATATTAATCAAACTATTTTTTAATTACTTAACATGCATTTATTATTTATTTCATCAATGTCAACTTTATAAAAAAGTAGGGAAAAGAAACCAGTAAAACTGGCAACATGAACAAAATGGACTCGCCCAAATTGTTTACCACTATCAACGAGTAAAAGAAATTCATTATTTAAATAAAATGAGATGTAAATGCGCTAGTTACACATGAAATGTGATCCCATCTTGTTTTTTTATGCTTCTAACTGCATTCGCGCAGGTGAGAACCGCACAAGACGGCATTATTTAATAAAAACTATCGAGAAATTTTTACGCGTAATAGACACGGTGGCCAAATATATACTAGTCGTCCAAATGTCAAACTACTCTCATTGAGAGTAGTTTGTATGGCTTCAGTTTTGGGCGTGTTTGCGGTTTCTGGTTTATTCTGTATTCTGAGTTTTTACTACACCATATTGGCAATATGGCCTAATATAACTTTATTCTTGTACTGTTTCATTTTATCATTTGTCGTGCAAAAAAAGGCATATTTTTTACAAAGGTATTTTAATTGCAGGTACTTACATAAAGAACAAAATATAATGGTGATACTAAATTATATTGACATCGATAAATACTTAACAAAACACGATTTTATGTGTTTATATACAGCAAAGACTTACTGGCCATGGAATAAAACACATTATATCTTGTCACGTAAATGTTTTGGGTGCAAACAGCAATTAAATTTGCCAACAAATACTCCTACACTCCTTTCAACGTAGGAACCGTCGTATGACACTTCAATTTGACAATCCATTTGACTTAACTAGAGACAAGACAACTTTTAATTGGATGAGTAAATTTCGATTATCGATTCTACAGGCCTAGTATATGTTCCATCGATTAAAAGAATAATAATAATTTTAAATATAAAAAGTACATTATGGGTAAATACAATAAAGTTATAAATAGGAATTACGTAGTTACCTAATAATATGGCACCTAAGGCTAGCGCTAATCAACTAAAATCGATGTCTTTTTTTTTGTGGCAACACTTCCGTGCCGGCCGCTAGCCATTTTGTTTGTCTCACATACTGACATCTGACAGGTTGTTGTATGATTAGTACGAGTGCTATCGCCTTGTATGCTTTACGTGCCGTTTTAGTAGTTTTTCTTAGAGTTCAAATTGTTGCAGTTATTGTTGTTATTTATTAAGTTTATTGTTGTTATCTTGTTGTTTTTCGTTAAGTTTATTGTTTGTTTGTTTGAGGCTCCTCTATCATGCCCAAGCGAACCAAAAAAACCGTTCTGAATAGTCAGGCGAGAGAATTGGTAATGCGGCTTCGTGACTACTTTGAACGCGAGCAACAAAATGGTGGGCCGTTGTTACCAGTGAATCAAGTTGTAGCACGAGTTGGTGATGCTCTCGACATTGGACGCAGTACTGTTTCGAGTATATCCTGCGAAAAGTTTGGCCAAGCCGGTACATCCACAAATAAATTATCAACTCCGAATAAAAAACGAAAGAGAGTGAAGCCAGTAACCGACGTAGATAATTTCACTGCCGATGCGATTAGAAACCACATATATGGTTACTATAAAAAAATGGAGCTACCAACATTAGTAAACCTGATGAAATCCTTAAAAGAGGCAGATCTGTACAAAGGTGGTATTACATCTTTGAGCAAAGTTCTCAAAACAATTGGGTTTTCTTTTAAAAAAGTGGATAAGCGAAAAATCATAATGGAAAGGAAGGACATTGTGCTTGCAAGGTGCCGATTTTTAAGAAGGGCTAAAAACATAGCCGATTGGGAGAAGGTGGTCTTTTTAGACGAGACGTGGCTTAACGCGAACCACACTACAAATAAAAGTTGGACGGACGACACGGCACACTCTTATCATTTGCCACGCTGGTACAGCTAGTGGATTCATACCCAACTGTTTGCTGGCTTTTAAATCAAAGAAAACTACGGAGTATCACGAGGAGATGAACTACGAGAAATTTAAAGAATGGTTTTGCATTTTATTGGACAATTTAAAAGAGCCTATGACTATTATTATGGATAACGCTCCATACCATTCGGTACAATTAAATAAGCCCCCGACACAGGCTAACCGAAAAAGTGAGTTGGTAAACTGGCTTAACGAAAATGGAGTTGCAGCGGACTTAACCATGTTGAAAGTAGAGCTCCTGCATTTGGTGCGACTTCATAAGTCATCAACGCCAACCTATGCGTTAGACGAAATGGCAAAGGAAAGGGGCCATCAAGTCGTAAGACTGCCGCCATACCACTGTCAATATAACGCAATTGAGCTGATTTGGGCGCAAATTAAAGGTTTTTTTTATTTATTTATTCTAATATACATATCTGCATAACGTGGCAAACACGTATATACGGCTGCCTGATAGTAAGTAGTCACCGCTACCTTAAACCTATAAATAAAATTTTCATTTTATTATACTTATGTTTCGCATAAAAACACTCCTACCTTTTTTTAGGTCATGCAGCACGACACAATACTGAACCACCATTTACGGCTACCAAAATGTTAAAATTATTAGAAAACGCAATTGAAAGTGTTACGGGTGAACATTGGGCAAAAGTTGTGGAAAAGACGAAACGGGAAGTATTTGTGGACTGGGATCGAGATATCCATATCGACAATGTCATCGACGAGACGCCCCTCATAATAACGTTTACCGAGTCTGACGACGAAAATAGTAGTGATTTGAATTCATCCGACTCGGACAATAATTTAGTTTGTGAACCATTGAATTTGAATAATTAACATAAAATATTATTATTTAAATTTTATTTTGTTTCATTTACCACCGTACATACACATCATCAGATTGACTTGTGTATATATCCACATAAGTCAATTCATCATCATAATAAATTGTCATTCGCATGCTTTAATTTTCCGACTCGTTAAGAAAAGTAGAACAATTAAAACTACTATGACTGAATATTCGAAACATAAAGAGTTAATGTTTCGATTATTCAGTCGCATCTCTAGTACAAAATGGCTGAACGTAGACATAGTACGTAACAAGTTGTGCAAGTGAAATAAATTAAAGTTTAATATTTTTCACTGTGAATTTAAATATTTAAGTGAATTTAAAGATTGTTTTGGGCTGGAAGATCATTTTATAATATTAACAGATAATAATCATAAAAAAATATTACAAGACGATTTACACATTAATTCTCACAATTACTTTTTTTGTCAAATTGAATACATCCTTGCACGTTACGTTCTACCGACCTGTCATACGACGGTTCCTACGTTGAAAGGAGTGTAATCATTTTATTATAAACATGAGTATCCAAGATGCAATGCTTTTATTGGAAAGTTCATATTTTTGGTGTCCTTTTTGTACCATGTTTACTATTTATGAACACTATATTGAAGACGAATGCGAGTATTGTCATGTAATTCATGATTGGTACAATACTATCTAAAGATTTAGATGCTTTTTTATTTGATTAGTAAGTAGCCGTACAATATAAACAGGAAGTAGGGTTTTGAGAAACGCTTATATATTACTAAGCCGTATTCAAGACAATTATGTTGATTATACAATTCATTGTATTTCAGATGAACATACTAATTCCAACATGGTGCGTAATTATAAGAGAAAAACTAAGAAGCCTGACTACACATTTATAAAACGAGCAGTAGAAGAAGTAAAGAATGGCGTGTTAAACTCATATCAAGCCGCAAAAAAATATAATACACCGCGTACGGCAATAGTGGATAGAATTAAGTTAAGAGGTGCTATTAAAGAAAAAAGAGGCCGGCCAACAATTGACAGAGAAAGTGAAAAAAACTTGCTTGTGGATTGCACACCATGGAAAAATATGGGTTCGGTTTATCGTCAAAGGAAACAACTATTTTAGTCACCAATTTCATTCAACGTAACAAAATCAAAACGTTTTAGTAGTTTTAGAAATGATACTCCCGGTTACGACTGGTTTGCTGGTTTTCTTAAACGTAACAAATTGTCACTAAAAAAGCAAGCGTGTCTAGGAAAGTCTAGGAAAGCAGCGTGTGACCCATTTTTGTTGAAGAATATTTTGACACTTTGGAGACCTGCATCAATGACGTGGATTTGACATTCTGTCCCGAAAAAAATTGGAATTTAGATGAATCGAGTTTTAGCAAAGATCCCGAAAAAACCAAGGTTGTAGGTGCGCGAGGTTACGCAAGCACTAGAACGATAGCATCTGCAGGCAAAGGTAACGTTACAGTTTTGTTCACTGCTAATGCTCTAGGCGATAAATTGCCACCATTAATAATATACCGCGGGAAAAATATTTGGGATCAATGGATGTCTGCCCACGCTTTCGAGAACACCACATATGCTGCTACACAAAATGGATGTATTAAGTCCAAAGTATTCGAAAGATACATGCTTAAAATCGTACTGCCTCATATAAGCAAAGATCCGTGTCTGTTAATATATGACGGCCACTCAACCCATATTCAACTACATCTATTGGAAAAAGCTAAAGAGATGGGCGTCACCATTTTAAAATTACCCCCCGGGGAGAGTGGTCTCCCGGAGGAGCCACAGGCGGTGAGAGTGGAGACAAAGTGTGGCGGAGGGGAGGAGACCGACAATATGTCAGTCACCACCCTCTCAGAGACGGAGCTGTGCCGGAAGAGATTGTTCTCCGGCTCAGAAACCAAGACGCCCGACGAAAGGGCGAAGGTGGCCACTGCTAGGCGAGGAAAGCGGGGCGGCATTGCCCCCAGACTGGCCAGGTCCCGCCGACAGCTCAGGGAGCCCAGTCTGGCCAGGGCTCATTGACAGCTCAGGGAGCGCAAGGAGGAGGCCAAAGACGCGGCCATCCAGGCGCTCCTTGAGAGGCGGGCCCTCAGGCGCCAAAAGACCGGAGCGGCAGTGGCCGGAAGCGCCGAGGGGGTGAGCCCCGAAGGGAAATGCCCTGAGGGGAAAACGGCGTCCCCAACTGAGGGGGCGGGGGGCGATGACCTGATCGTGAGGGGTGAGGAGATGCTGGGCGTCATCCTCAACCTCACAGGGAAGTCGGCGAGCCTCAAGGGGGGGGTACGCCGCTAAGATAGCGAAGGTTGCGGGCGGGATCCGGGAGATCCTGGAGGCTTTGGTGGTGCGCACGGAGGCGCCACCGAGCCGATCGACTACGGAGGGAGTTCGCCTCCCTGAGGAAGGAGGTCCGGGCGCACCGCCAGGAGTTCCAGGAGCTCCGAAAGGAGAGGATGACGCAGGGGCCGATGAGCCCGGGAGATATCCAGACCTTTGAGAGCAATATCGCCCGGCTCGTCGGCAACCTCATCGATGGGCGGCGGCGCGCTGGAGTCGCGCCTGCCTCCTCCGACTGTCGCCCCTCCGCCATTAGCGGGCGACAGCTCCGCGGTGGCGAAGACCGCGAGGGCGGCCATCGAGCGCGCGAGCCGGCCGGCGGCTAAGCCGAAAAAAGCGAGCGCGCCGGCCGGACTCGAGGGGCGCCCTCAGGTGAGGTCGGCCACCAAAGCGGGCCCCGCCCGCAGCGGTGCCCGTGAGGAGTCGTGGACGAGCTTCGGCCAGTCCACATCAAGGGCGAAACCGGCAGCGGCAGGGACCACCGCGATCCCAAAGGAGGCGACATGGACCGATGTGGTGGACCACATTCGGTCGGACGGACCACACGGCGTGGGTGCCGCTCCTGCGGCCTTCCAGGGCGTCAGCAATTTCTGCTCCCGCAGGCAAGGAAGAGGGCCGTAAGGCCAAAGTGGTGCTCCCCGGCTCTACTCCTGAAATTATGGCCGGAATCATCCAAAACGGGGGCAATGTGTGACTCGGCCCTTCTGAAGGCCGAGCGGGAGGTGAACCTGGGAGAGCTGGGGATCGGCTCGCTCCGGATTCGCAAGTCGGCGACCAGAGCAAGGCTCATCGAGGTCCCCGGCTCCTCCATGCACGAGAGGGCTGACGCCCTGGCAGCCAAGCTGACGGCTGCCTTGTCCGGCGTCGTTGAAGTGTCCAGACCCGTGAAGTGTGCGGAGTTCCGCCTTACGGGTCTGGACGACGCTGCTACGGCAGAGCGGGTCCAGGTCAGGGTCAGAGGCAATTCGACCCTATCCGACTGTAGTAAGTAATAAAACAAACAAAGGACGACAGCCAGGAAAATCACGTATTTATACTGACACACCCGAAAAAAAGCTAATTGAAGAGAAACACAATGAAAAGCAATTGAAAAAGTTAGAACAGGAAAGAAGGGCTAGGGCAAGGCAAATGAAACGTAGTTTAGCTAATTTTCATTTAAAAACGAAGAACAGAAAGGTATAAAAACAGAAAGTGATGAATCTGATTGTGATGGATCTGAAATAAGCTTTCAAGAGAGTTCAACTTCTATCGCAGATGAAGATGAAACAGAGCATGAAAATTGTGAAATGAACAGAAGCCAATTGACTGTTGATGTAATACCAGAAAATATTAAAGACAGTTCGTTTATTTTAGTGAGGTTCCCTAAGAAAAAAAGTATTATTTACTATGTAGGAAAAGTTGTCGGTCACTATAGTTAGACTGAATTTAAAGTATCTTATCTAAGAAAGAAGCCAGGCTTTTCGTGGACGTTTGTTTTCCTTAATGTTAAAGATATTTATACTGTTTATATAACTGATGTTGAAATGATTTTTCCTGAACCTAAGCCTCCAACATTTTGTACTTCTAAAACATCAAAACTTTCCACTTTTTCAGTAATTTTTTCTAATTTTACTGTTGAATAGTTTTTATTATCTTGTTAATTAACAACTTTTTGTGCTAATCCACACCAAAGATTAAAAAATGTGATTCTAAATTTAACACGTTAAACGCCAAGGCGAAAATACGTAATTCACATATATATATTTTTTTAGCTGCAACGTGATGCAGTATCTCAAGATTCATGCTTATGTCTTAGTTAGGTTTCTATCTAAGACCTAGTTTCAGAGATATTCCTAAAAAACGGGTTGAGGTCACCGGTGTCCGTAGTGGCGCAGTAATGTGAAAATAGACGATTTCGTTATTATGGCGCCAAGAAGTCGCGTACTCCGGTCACCCGCACCCCGCAGTTGCGCGTCGTGGTTCAGGTTGGGCGCACGTCTGTTTCGCGAAAATGGCTGAACTGCCGGCGGAGTTTATAGATTTAGATTTAACACAGGAAGATTTGTGTAACATAGCATTATTAGAAGCCAGTACATTTCATGAGATTGAACGTAGATGCGCCTCGGAGTCGGAGGAATTACATAGTGAAGACGAAATAATATGCCCACCAAAAAAGCGCAAACGTCGTATCGTTCAAAGTGAATCTGAGAGTGATGCTGACTCTGTGGCTGACTTTGTGGCAGAACAATGTCAGACACTCCCAGAAGAAACACACCAAAAGTGTTCACATACAAAAGGACACGAAGTAAGAAAAAATAGACGAGGTTTACCAAAACCAGTGATCGAATCGAAACTCAACCGGGTGAGTCAATGGCGATGGAATATGAGCGAGGAATCTGCGTTTTGAAATGGAAGGATAAAAGAGACGTGCTTATGCTATCAACCAAACATTCCAAGGGATTCAGAACTATCAAGAAAAAAGGGAGAGCTGTCCGAAAGCCAAAGATAGTTTTTGCTTACAATGAAGCCAAAAGTTGTTGCTGTTGTAGAAAACTTTATTGTACAATAAATAACATAACAATATATTACATGATTTGGTTAAAAATAGTACTGTACAATGGCGGACTTATCCCAATTGGGATCTCTTCCAGTCAACCATAGAGAACCTGAAAGGAGATATAAGCTTGGCGAGGGTTAAGGAACAATGTACGTAGATACTAAGATCGACAAAATAGGTACATAGATAAAAATACTAGTATATACAAGAGTGGTATAGAATGTATAACACACACATATAAGAAATAGTAAATAACATAAAAATAACATAATAAAAAATATAAGAAAAAGTAAAGTAAAGAAACAATACACACAATAAATCAATAAATTACAAACATAACATAGGTCAATGTAACGGGAGTATTGACCACGTGCTTCGTCACACTGGATTTGAACGAATTAATTGTTTGTGCCATTTTCACATCTATTGGAAGCGAGTTCCATAAACGTGCTGCAAACACACTAAAAGATTTGGTATAGTTGTAGGAGTTGGGAACAGGAACATGAAGAGATGGATTGTTGCAAGACCGCAGACGATCA
Organism: Pyralis farinalis; assembly: GCA_947507595.1. NCBI lineage: Eukaryota > Metazoa > Arthropoda > Insecta > Lepidoptera > Pyralidae > Pyralis > Pyralis farinalis. The sequence continues at coordinate 5,864,016 of OX382258.1, read as the reverse complement.
TCCAGAGTGCGAAACGTGAATCTTTCCCGTAGGTAATTTGGAGCCGTAGGATGAAAAAGGACATGATAAAGCAGACTAAGGATATAGAGAGTTCTGCGAAGACGCACCGGTAGCAAATTAAGACGATTGCGATATTCTGTAACATGATTGAACTTCCGCAAACCAAAAACATACCTTATACACAGATTTTGTATGCGCTCCAACTTATTGAGTAATTCCTCAGATGGGTCCAGGTAAGCTATGTCTCCGTAATCCAGGACAGGAAGCAGAAGAGTCTGCATCAGTAATGCTTTGGTATTGACAGGAAGAAAATGTTGAAGTCTTTTCAAGGAGTGCAGAGAAGCGAAGATCTTGCGGCTGACTTCGTCAATCTGAGATGCCCAGGACAAAGTTTGGTCAAAAATGATACCTAAATTTTTGACTGTGGAGGAATAAGGGATAATGTTTCCATCAAATACAACATCAGGACAAACTTGTAGATTCTGAAGACGTGATATAAAGTAAGGATTGCCAATGATAATTGATTGTGATTTGGCTGGATTAACCCTTAAACCTAAGTCATTGGACCATTTCGCAATAAAAGATAGATCCTGATTGATTATGTCGATGGCATCATTCAAATTATCGAGCAAAGCAGCCGCATATATCTGAAGATCGTCAGCATAGAGATGGTGAGAGAAGGAGAGCTTGGAAGTTATACTGTTGATAAAAATTGAGAAGAGAATAGGAGAAAGTACTCCCCCTTGAGGAACACCTGAGTGAAGCTGATTCCAGTCAGATCTAGTTTCATCAATCTTTACCAATTGGCGACGATTAAGTAGATAAGATCTAAACCACGATAAGGCCAAAGGAGATGGATTTACTGCACACAGCATGCCAAGCAAAATATCAAAATCGACCGTGTTAAATGCGCTTGTAAAGTCAAGTAATACTAATAGAGTTAATTTTTTATTTTCATCTTTCCATAATGAAGGAAAGACCCCAGAAGTAAGAGAACAGTTGAGAATATTGGCAAGAATAGGAGCAATTTCTTCCTTTATAGGATCCAACATACTAATACAAGACGAGCTCGGTGGCGCAGTGGTGAAACGCGTTGTTACACTACTTTGACACCAACGCTCGTGGGTTCGATTCCCACACAGTACAAACATTTGTGTGTATGAACATGTCTGTTTGTCTTGGCTTGGGTATTTTCTATGTATGATATGTATGTATTTACAACAAAAAAAAAATGTATTTACGTATGTTTATCAGTTGTCTAGTACCCATAACACAAGCTTCGCTTACTTTGGGGCTAGGTGGCGCTGTGTAATTTGTCCGACAATATTTATTTATTTATTTATAATGCCAATCTCATCATTCCCAACAGTCTTAGACTTAATGGTACTTATCAGTTTGATCACCTCTTCAGATGAAATCTGACCAAGTTCAAGCGGAGCTATGTTCGGAGTAAATTAATTTAATTGGGCTAATGTGGATTGCTTACATAGAGGGTCAATATTAATGGGGGAAGAGTAAAAATGCTTATTTAACGCGTTAAGATCTAAATTGCAGGGAACATTAGAGTGATTCTTGCCAATACCATTTGATTTCAGAAAATTCCATAGCTTGTTGGGTGGACAGCTCTCAATAGAGGACATGCATATATGCGCGCCTGGCCTCTCTACAAACCTTGTTACATTTATTTCGGAGAGCTATGTATTTGTCACGTTTCTCAGGCGAGGAGTCATGACGTAATTTAATTTTGGCTCTATCCCTACGTGACATGAGATTTTTTATTTCATTTGATAACCATGGCGCAGGGAGATGTTTGACACGCACGGGACGCAACGGGGCATATTTATTATAAAGATCTAATATTATAGTATTGAAAGATATCAACTTGGAGTCGACATCTGAAACCGAGAGCACAGAATCCCAGTTCTCATCACGTATTTCACTCAATAGTTCATCCCAGTTAATGGCGGAAAAATTGCGAAGGAGTATGGTTTTATGTCTGCGTTTCGGTGGACGAACTCTGAAAGAAGCATATATCAAGTCATAAGCAGAAAACGCTGGAGCACTGAACTGACCGTGCATCGACACTAGCTCAGGAGATGAGGTGATCATCAAATCAAGGAGAGAAGGAGGACCATTATGCGGGAAATGAGTCGGATTAAGAGAAAGGTGACAAAGGTTTGTAGAATGTAAAAAGGACAGCAGTTTTTTACTACGAGAATCATCTTTAATGAGGCAAGTGTTGAAATCACCCATAATAATAGTGTGATCACAATGTGTGCTCAAATCTGTTAGAAGAGTTTCTAATGATTCGAAATAGTCAATTTGAAGTGACGGACTATAATACACGCCCAGCAAGATTTTACATTAGTGAAGCGTTACTTGTAGGAATAAATGTTACGGAGATTGATATTGGGGAGAAGATTGTGATAGCACTTGATGAGGGATGTCACTACGTAGATACATTGCAACACCGCCATAACCCACCATCCTGGTGGAGCCATCGTGTGTTTTAGTACACGTACGATCATTCCTGATTAGTTTGAACCCTGGAATAGGAAAAAGCGTCGAAGGCAGAGTGGGTTTAAGAAACGTCTCCGATATTAGAATTGCGTGTACATTGTCGCTTGTAAAGTTGAAGTTCTGTCGATATGTCGGATCAAATGGCTTCTTACACGTCGCCGCTACGCAAGTGGTATAAAAAACTAAGGATAGAGTTGATTTTAAATACTGCTTTGGTAAATGCATGTGTGATGTACTGTGAAATCAAAAATTGCAAAGAAGGAATCGTCGAGTTCAGAAGGGAATTAGTAGAATACTTCACTAATTCAGGAAAGGAAATGGAAGAAACGGTGATTGAAAGACCTAAATGAAAGAAGCATCATCTAGCCAAAAAAGAAAGAAGTGTTAGAAGTATGAGACGTTTCTGCTTTGAATGCTGAAATGTTTGGTTCGAAATTCGCTAAAAATAAAACCAAAAAGGTTGCAAGATTCTGCGAATCTTGTCAGGGTACTACGCATTTGCTTCAACAAGCTTCACTGTTAGGCTGTGTGAAATATGCTACCGTCACTTAGGCTTAAGTGATTTTTTTGCCCTAAGTTATTCTTTATAAAGTAAATAAATTAGTAATTTTTCATTATAACGTATTTTGATTGAAACCAAATTTGACAATAGCCATTTTCTACATATATATGCCAGATTTCATCCCAATCCGTTCAGTAGTATCAGGCATTCAGCTCGTAACAAACATTCAATTCATCATAAACGTACTTTTCTCCGTAAAAAATGGCGTTAGACGAGCAAAACCTTAAGTTAGACGAGAACCACTTAGGCGAAATGTTCTACAGCGCCATTCCGGTCACCCCGTTACGCCAAATCCATAGTAAACGCGACCAACGGCGCACAAATTCACTTTGAAAACAGGTCTGCTGTGAGGTCACCGATGGCCAACACGGCGCCTAGATTAACACGTTAACAGTCCCCATACAAGCGTTCCGAAACACGTCATATGTCCATATATCATTATATATTTTTTGGCCATTATTCGATGTCTACTTAGTCGGTGAGCCCGGATATACCCGTGTACACCGGGCGGTACACGGACTTATGAATTAAAATTACCGTGTACCTTAGCGTGTACCACGGACTCATGAGTGGGCCAGTGGACATACGTTTAGTTTATTGACCATAGACAATGAATGAATTACGAAACATAATTCATACTGTGGCAGAAAAATATCACCCTACCCTCAATGATAATAATTATTGTATCAAAAAAGGTAGACTCACACCATATTTAGTGACAATCTTCACGTTCACGATATTTACTCGCGTAAAAGTGCTGTTCCTTTTTCCTGGATATATTTATTGATTGTTGAAATGTCAAGAAAAATAAGTGACGAAGATATAAGAAGAATCTTAGAAGATTCTGATGGTAAAGACGAGATCATGAAATCATTGGATCAGGAAGAAGACCAAGACGACGAAGATGATAAAGATGGGGAAACGTATTTAGAAGTCGGGACAGAAATTGAGAAATCAGTAGAAAATATTGCTAGAGACTGCAGCATGTAAGTATTCCAGGTCAATCTTCCAGGCCTAGTACCCCAGATAGTCCTATTCATCTCCCCGTACCTGATGTTCCATCTCGAGCACCGGCGCCGAGAAGACGAAGACAATCAAACGCTCCTGTAGATGCAGATTCTCAGTGGAGTTTCAAAGTAAAAGAATTGTCGCGAAAACAGTTCACAGGTCATGATAAACCCTTCGCCAATAGGTATTATTTGATTCGGATTCTGATATTTATACAATTTTCCGCAAAATTCTTGATGACGTAATAAATCTAATAGTACAACAAACCAATTTGTATGCTCAACGTCTTTTACTAGAACCTGGCAAACCACAAAGTCGCAAATTACATTGGTCAGATATTGATAAACCTGAAATGTTGAAGTTTCTTGGTGTTATATTTCTTACGGGTATAATACTTTTCCCGACGCTTGAATGCTATTGGAAGAAAGATGATATTTACTATCACCCTTTGTTCCATAAGATAAATGTCTTACAACAGATTTCGGTTGCTCCTAAGATGTTAGTATTTTTGTGATAACAATGCGCCCAGAGACGAGAAAGAAAAGACGAGAACCGGCTGTACAAAATCAGTCCGCTGATAGATCTCATCGTGGGAAATTCCCGAATTATTTATACACCCGGCCAGGTTATTGTAGTCGACGAGTCGATGGTTCACTTCCGCGGCAGACTACTTTTCCGCCAATATATACCCTCGACGACGAATAAATATGGAATAAAGATCTATAAACTATGCTCTGCAGAAGGTTACACTTGGGGATACCAAATTTATAGTGGTCAAAGTGTGCAAATTTTTGGTTTGGATACCACTGGAAGTATAGTAGTAACATTGGTAGAAAGTCTCCATGATGAAGGTCGCTGCATGATAACTGACAATTACTACACAAGCGTCCCTTTGGCAGAATTTTTGCTTTCCCGCAATACCGATTTATGTGGCACAGTCAATAAAAAGAGAAAAGGTTTACCGAAAGATGTTATGGATGCTAAACTGGCGACCGGTGAGATTGCTGTAAAACAAAAGAATGAAAACGTGACAATGCTGAAATGGAGGGACAAAAGAGATGTTAGTGCATTGTCGACTTGCCACGGAAAAGAAATATCTTCTACATCTGGACGTGTTCCGAAACTCAAGCCCAACACGATCCTCACTTATAACAAAGGAAAAAAGGGTATAGATGTGGCCGATCAGATGGCTAGCTACAACTCTCCTATTAGGAAAACCATAACTTGGTATAAAAAGGTCGCAACAGATTTACTATTGATAGCTGTGGTAAACTCTACGATTATTTATAACGAGATGCATCCCGGAAAGAGAGACAAACTGACCATTCTAGCAGCACATGAAGCCATTGTGAAAAACCTGTTACAGCCCAAACTTGCACACCAATCAAGTGAAATATGTTCTTCCAGCAGGGAAATAACACTGCAATCATATTCAGGGTCGTCGGTGTCATTAGGATCAGCAGGACCATCGGGATTACCAGGGTCATCATCAAGACGACTGGCAAGTTCAACTATGTTGCAGACAAACCCACATTTTTTTGGAGTCTTTGGGCAAGAAAGGATCTCGTTACATCTGGAGACGATGCGTAGGATGCTACCAAAGCCTCCTTGATGAAGGTAGACTTGCTCCGTACGCACGGGCCAAAGCCAAAAGGGTATCAACGCAATGTAAAATTTGAATAAAAGCATATTGTATTGATTGTTTTTCTAAAGTTCATGTTCACCAATAAAACTTTGTTTATTTTGTACTAAGTTGTTTTATTGTGTGTTGTTATAGCAACACTTTAAAAAAAATATGACATGTTTTTGACATTTTCTATTTATTAGATCCTCGGCCACAAGTCCACAAAGAAAATGCTAACTAATTTCACAAGTCCATGGGTCTAGAGCCCATAGAGTAACACAGGGCTCGTGTACCTCATAGGGTACATGAACTCGGCGGAACCGCTCCCCGTGTACCACATACGGTACACCGGACTGTTAAGTGTTAAGGTAGGGTGCGGTCACCAGTGCTCTACATGGCGTTTAACGTATTAAGATAACTAATTTACATAGAAAATGAAGCAATTTTATGTTTTATTGTTAGAGGAAAGTAATTTAATTTTCGTTAATTATAAGAAAAGTCATTTAAGTTTTGTTTTACATAAGAAAAGCTATGTAATTTTTGTTGACTATAAGAAAAGTATTTTATTTTTGTTTAATAGAAGTTAAATCTTTATTTTTGTGTTTAATTTCATTGCTAATAAAACAATTTTGATTTATGTGTCGTTTTAATCGCACATACATAACTACCCTACAGCATACGAAGGTACCACCAACACTGTATATAGGTGCCCCATTGTTGGGGCAGATTCGTACATATTCCAGATTTAGTTTGAATCATAGTTATGGTTGAAACATCAGATAAAATCATCTGTCATTTTTTTATATGAATCTCAGATAGTTAGACTATAAATTTAAGCTGTCTGGTGATTGATTGATGAAAAAATAAAAAAAATAAAATGTGGAACCCGTACGAAGGGTCCCCACCTTCCCCTATTGTGTACATAACTTGTTCATTCAAAAGTCAAAATAACTTCAATTCTCCTTTATGGCGATCCTGATATTGTTCACGCCAATGACAGTGCTTTCTTTGTGCCAGTGTTCAACTCAGTACGTGGCTATGCTAAGTAGGTGACTCTGCAATGAATTGGCCTTGTGGGTGTACAGAAGAGAACCAACTTTGACAAGTTATAAAGTTACTATGATGTTCTGTTGATAATCCTGTAATAAATACACGCACTACATATAGGACAGAACAAAATGTTATTTGTTAGTTTTGACAAACACTTTAAAGTCTAATGTTATTAGTGTAAACGGAGAGCATTGACATATACAATTTTTTTTTTGGTTCCTTGTTTTTTTTTTGGTTCTTTTTATCCCCGAGGGGAAAGGCAAAGGGATCTAGCCCATATAGGCAAGTCTTCAGTTTAGAACCATTTGAAAATCTTAATTCTATGTTCCAGCTTCAGGAACTGTGCTGAAAAAATACTTGGGAATACCTCGATCCAATCAACCCAGTTTAAATACCACCCGTAAAACGATAGTGATGTTAAAACGATGTGAGTGTTTACAAGGTTTTCTTGATGAACTTATTCACGTCTTCCAAAAAGTGCATAAACGTGTTATTTGAGTTTTTTCGTTACTGTATAATTTCACTAGCACTTATGTTACAAAATACTATCTAAATTGTCACATGAAGCTAATTTTAATACTGAATAGTAAAAATTTCAAGTATAACAACAAGGTCACTCGTCAAAAGTGCGTGAAGAAGTCCTGACACATGACAATAGGGATTTAAAATCAGTTATTGGCGAGAACACTAAGAACGCCACAAAGAAGAAATAATAATGATTTAAAATCAGTGGCAAGGGGGATAGATGGGGGAATGAAAATATACGAGAGTCGAACCGACACTGCAAACACAAAGACATCACTGTCAGCTTTGACTGTCAGAGGCAGAAATCCCTTTGATTTTCTGCGGCATTGCTTGCAATGGTTCTATGACCATACAGCATAGTGTTGTTCTTCTTGTGTCCCAACACTAGAAAAATTAACGTGACGTGCTTGCCATATTACAAAATTGCTACGGAAGCCACTGTATACAGTATAACATGATGTTGATGCGGGTTGTGATGATTTCGACTGATAACACAAGATGTGTTTATGATTCACCATTAAACTTATTAAGGCTAAGGATTTTTTTAACCTCAATTGAATACGTAGTTTACATTAGTACCATATGTTTCAGTACCGCTCCGCACACGCTCTGTGTTGGACACTTGCTTGTGATTATTTTTGTTACCAGGGCAGCCCTACTGTTTTTCGCTCATCATGTTCAAATGCGCAAGGTGCAATAATTATTCGTCCGACGTTGCGACTTGCAGTATATGTAAGCATCATTTGGATTTTGTATGTGCCGGGACCTGGCGTGAAGATATATATATATATAGATGCGTCAAATGCGCACAAAACATCAGAGTGCCCCAAAAAAGATAGGAACATACCCGCACAGTGTGTACTTTGTCAAGGTGCACATTCTGCCATTTATAAGGGCTGTGAGGTATACCTAAAAATATTGGTACGGAAATCGAATCCCTATCAATCTATGCAACAAAGAAAAGAGATGAACTCCACAACAAATAAGCCAGAGACTGCTAAAGGTGAAATTAGATCCCCACAACAATCCAGCAAAACTTACGCCTCAATAACAAAAACATACTCCAATGCACATACGGACAATAAACTAGACTCAATAAACTCACAAGAAACTAACTCAATAGAAAGACTTTTAGTCAAACAAACTGAAAATTTTGATTCCATATTACAACAAATGAGTACTTTAATGAACCTCATAACATTGCTCATAGAAAAACTAACGAAATAGATACACTCAAAATTGAAACCCTCAACACAAATGGCTTAGCTTCAAATAAAGAAGAAGTAGAAATAATTATTTGAGAACATAAACTCGACATAGTTCTTATCTCAGAAGCTCATTGTACCAAAGCAACCTCAAATATAAATTTTAAAAACTATAACACCTATGTTATACAACATCCTTTAGGCCGATTCTACTAAAAACTGCAACTGCACTGCAGCGCCAAAATGTGTACATTTTGACGTTTCGGTATTCTGTTAAACGATCTGACAGCAGCGACTTTGCAGGAATGTTGCAGTAAATGAATCGCTATTCTGTTAAAAAACCTGCACTGAAACTGCACGTTTCCTGCAATATAATCGTATTCTGATAAATTGTTTTGACATTTGTATACCGGTGACAGATGTTTTGAAGGAGTTTACTTGCAGTTTTGTTAACGTTACTCTTGAGCAACTTTTGCGAAGTGAAATTAATATTCTGAGACGGTGAATTATATTTGCTTTGTTTTGGGAGATGTTTGTGGATAAATATAATTAAGTAAAGCTTCTTTTCGGTTAGAAATACCTCCACTCCGGCAACCAATGTCAATAGTGAAACTATAGGAGTCAACATTAAATAAAAAATCAGTTTTATTAGATTGAAATATGGCAACATTTCAGGTTTTAAGTAGTTTACTTGCAGGATACGCTCAGTTGCAGTGCCGTTGCAGTGCAGCATACGCGCAGTTCCAGCGCAGTTGCAGTGCAGGATATTTTAGTAGAATACACCTATCGGCACTGCACTATTCCTGCACGACTCAAGTGACAAGCGTAAACGTGCAGTTGCAGTTATTTGGTAGAATTAGCCCACTCACGTGAAGGGGCATGCAGGAACAGCTATTATTATCGGAAGCTCTATTAAACATCACCTACAGGCTACTAATGTTGCGGTAGAGGACAAGTATGGCAACTTCAATGTCTCTGCGGTATACTTTTTTTTTTTTGACTCGGGGAAAAATGCTTTACGCACACCACCGGTGCCTGGGTGGCCTCCGGTGGTAGTGTAGGACTCCCCGTTGGCTGCGCAACGGTATACCCACTAAACAACCCCGCGAATTTCCATCGGCCGCATTGGTGTGGTGACCCGGATCTGTCAGCAACAGGGCACCACTGCGACTGGCCTCAAAACTGTATGCTAACAATGGCACCAAATCTAAAGATTGCGAGGCAAAATTCTCACTACCAGGCCATTAAGATTTTCAATTGAAGTTGGAGTTAAAATTCTGCTTTACAAGCCTGAATTCATAGTAACAATAAAAAACGCAGTGTTGAAAGAGAGCATCTACACGGTTGAAGACTTCTATATGTAAAAATGACGTATCGTAATTAATGTATGCAAATAGCTTATTATTGTTTAGATTGGCATTGTGCACATTTTTTGTGTATTTTTTTTGTACTTAATATCAATATTTTATAATAATTAATAATGTAGAGATTTATAGACACCAAACGGTGGACTGAAAACGATAAAATTTTAGCCATAGCCATGTACAAAAAAACACCAAAGTTGTACAGGTATTTACGTCATTTATTGCCCTTACCCAGTACTAGGACTCTTCAAAACATTCTTAGTAAAATGCCTATTTATCCTGGATTCAATAAAACTGTTTTAAACCATCTCAAGAGAAAGGCTAAGGAATTGTCTCATAAAGATAAAACGTGCGTAATTTTGTTCGATGAGATGTCTTTGAAGAAGATACTTATCTATAATTCTAATAACGATAAGGTTCATTATATATTATATCAGGATTTAGGAGAACACAGTCGCTCTGCAGATTTAGCTGACAAGGCTTTAGTTCTATTACTACAAGGTGTACACAGAAAATTTAAGCAGCCTCTTGCTCACTACTTTGTGAGAGGAACAATATGTTCGGAAAAATTAGTAGCCTTTATTAAAAATGCAATCAAAATTGTTTCTGAACTCGGTTTTAAGATAGTTGCGACCATCTGTGATTATGATCCGACAAATGCCGGTGCTTTGAATTTGCTAAAAAAGTTTACTGGACAGCCTCCGGACGGCAACTTATTTCTAGTAGATAATAATAGAGTATTTATAATTTATTCAAATCAATAAGGATCATTTTTTATGAAGGAGATATATTAGTTCCTAATGAAATGAAAGCACAATGGTCACATTTAGTTGAGTTACAGGAAAATAATAACAAAACTCTCCATTTCAAGGTCAAACTAGCCGCACAAATATTAAGTAACGACCTGTCTGCTATTTTAAAACTGTTTGCCGAGACATTTGCAAATGTACAAGAGGTTAATGGAAGCTTAAAATGTGATGCGCTTTTGCAGACTGCTAATGTTATTGGGCAATTAGATAAATTATTTGATGTTACGAACGGTCCAGCTTCAAAAAAAGATTTGAAAAGAGGAATACGAGTAAATGTGTCGAAGAACAGTGTTCATCACAACTTGTGGCCTGAATTTAAAAGGCTAATCAAAACAATGTACTTTTTGAAATCAGATAGTCAATTAAGATTAAGAAATGTTAGATGCGTAAATGTGTACTATACAACTATATCTTCTTTTCAAGATATTTGGACCTACGTCCAATCAATTGGATTCAAGTCCCTTAATTTGCGACAGCTCAATCAAACGCATTGGAGAATCTATTCGGATTGATTAGGCAACATTCTCCTACGAATCATAATCCTACATGTCACCACTTTACTAATAGTGTGCTAATTGTGCCCCTGATGACAACTAATTAATGCTTAACTTCCCAGGACTTAGTGTTTTAAAATTCGGCAAATGAAGACATAATAGAAGCAGAACATTCATATCTAGCTACTAACAACATATATGAAGACGATTATTCTTTCTGTGATGACAACGTTTTTGTCTTACATTTGCCAGACATTGAAATAGATATAGAAGAGAATTTATTTGAACATTTTAATAAACAACCAGTTGTTTATGTAAGTGGTTACTTGGCCTCTGTTTTAATTAAAAGCACAAGCTGCCTAAAATGTTGCGACAGTTTACGGACGATAGAGCCGGGAAGTGATAAAACTTATGACTTTATATCCCTTAAGGAATGGTGGAAAGACAGCCTTTCCCTTACTTACCCGACTCTTAACCTCTGTAATACTGTAAATACATCCATCTCTGTTTTTGAACACACTGTGAGACCCTACTTACATAACAACGACATTACTAAATATTGTTGCGTGATGATGATGAAGGAAGTGGACATGTCCTGGATGTTTGAGGAGCACAACAGCGTTTTAGTAAACGCTTTGTTGTTTAAATTATCGGCTTTGTTAATTAAAAACGAATGTAAAAAATATTTTGTTCTATTAGTGAAGCTAAACGCTCTTTAACAAAATTGCTCAATTAAAGAGTTCAGCTAGATAATAGGTTGTTTTCTGTATAGTTATAAATAAATATTTCACACCTGTTGATGTTTATTAGCTATGGGCCTTGAGAAAAAAAAAATCAGTGGGACAGCACAATTCATTTTATTAGTTACAAAATGTCTAAAAAGTTTCACTTAGTTGTTTACAGGGGACATAACTGATTTGTGAACAATCGTATTGTGAATTGTGAACAATTTGTAAACTGTCTGTTTGGCAATAGGGCGTTGTATAAAAGTCTTGTATTTAATCACTCTTTCATTTTGCCTAATTAAGCCGCCGGGAAGACGCCTACCATAGCAGACTGCAAGAGGCATTCTCTCGATCGCAAAAAAAACAACTTTCTAACCGCTGCCGATGCATGCAGTTCAGGTTATTTATCGATATCGAGATTTCGTAGTAACTGCACATCACTACACTATCTTTTTTTCCTTATATTGGTAGAATTCTCAATATTGACAAGACAAAAGTCATGACATTTGGAATTCATAGGAGACAAACATTACCTTTACACATTAATTACAACGCTACAAAAATTGAACAAATTAAAGTTACAAAATTTTTAGTACTAAATATTCAAATTCAAATTTGAATTGGAAGATGCATATTGAGAAAGTTTGTATAAAACTAAATAAGTTTTCATATACTCTCAAAAGTCGTTAGTCAAACAGCCGTACTAACAGCCTACCATGCATACGTTACATCGACTTTACAATACGCAATAATCTTTTGGGGCAATTCGACGGATAAAGATCGAGTTTTCAAAGCGAAAAGAAATGTTTGAGATCTATTTGTAACCTGCACCAAAGAGACAGTTGCCAACCATATTTTATTAAACATAAAATTCTTACCTTGCCTTGCTTATATATATTAAATTGTATTTTATTAATTAAAGGTAACGCTCACCTTTTTAACTTTATAACAGGTGCCCGAAATAATCATAAGGTTAAAATTCCAATGTCAAAATCTAAAATGTACCACAGCAGCGTCTTTGTAATGGCACCAAAGCTATATAACAAGTTACCTAAACAGATACTAGAAATTGTAAACTATTACGCTTTCAAGAAAAAAGTCAAAGACATTCTATTCAACAAGGCTTATTATAGTTTTTAGATGACAATTTCCATATTTAATTAAAATGAAATTTTATTATAAATCTAATAAAAAATTATTAATTCACATTAATTTCTCCCGTCAGGGAATATTATATTCTTTGTAATAATGGTTAGATGGCAACAAAACAAATTTTAATACTACACAATATTATTTAAATATATTTCTGTTTGCTTCCTATTTTGTTGCCTTGCTTTCTTTAAATATTTGCATGCCTAAAAATATAAGGTGAACATGTTCTAACTTTTTTGTAACAAACCATCTTTGTAAACTCATGTTCTAGCAAATAAATGATATTGATTGATAAATTGTTGGTGTATATCGGTATATATCGTATCGTTAGGCTGCTATTCTTCTTCTGAAGTTGCCTCGTTTTGACATTTCAATTTTTATTTCGTTTAGAGATCGACATTCTACATAAAAAATCGATTTTTAATTAATCGATTGTTTTTTAACATGAAAATCGATTAATAAATAATCGATTTTTCTTAATAAATTAATTGATTTTGTTATATAAATCGATTTTTTCCTAATTTGTCATTTAATCTCAAAATAAACGCCATAAATATTATATTAATCATAGCTTCATTAATTAAAAATAAACCACAGAAATGATAAGTTTTTAAGTAATCAACACAAATTAAAGTTTTAGAGTAATCAACATTCTAATAGGTTCAAATTAAAATGTTTTTCTTTCTTTCAACATAAAATAACAAAATTAAACTATAACTAACTATTCACTAACTAACTAACTATTCAATTAAAAAGAAAACTAGAAATCCGTAGGCAATGAGTTCAGAAATAACAGCTTAGGTAAGCATTTGGATACTTGTCACCCTTTTGGTCGTTAACATTGTTAAAAACAAGACTTAAAAATACTTAACACTTTTTATCACGAAAAACTTTCAAAATTGTCGTTTGAAAAATGAAGTTTCACCAACGAATAATGACATATCAGCCAAATGCCAGTAAAATAGTTCGTTGACTAACTCCATCTAGTGAATGTTTGATTAGCTAAATGAATGAACTAAACTATTTCAAAAGCACAGAAGGGATGCCACGTCTACGAGACGCACAGATGGCGTTAATGTAATGTAATATTAATCGACCCACAACTATCTCCATGGAGATAGTATTCTTTGATAGTTCGCGCTCAGGACTTAAAGTCGGGGAGTGGCAGATAAAAAATCAATTATATTTGATTTATGATTATAAAAAAAATATTTAAAAAAAATGATTATTATACGATTATTTGTAATATTAAAATCACATATAAAATACGATTTTTACTTAAAAAAATCGATTTTAATTGATTATTTCCATAAAATCGATTTTAATTGATTATTTCCATAATCGATTATTTTATCACATCCCTAATTTCGTTATATCTACGTTAGTACTTATAGTAATCTATGGTTATATCGTAGACGGAGAATCACCGGAGAATTCTCCATCTACGCCATATATGGAAGTCCCGTCTCTACTTACTAAGTTATTGTATTCTCTTTGAGGACTGCCCCAAGGCCGTCAAGTAAAGTCAGTTGCTTCTTTTAATGCCAAGAGTGCCTGCATTCCCAGGACGAAGGAGCAACTAAATTTGAAATGGCATAATTAAAAAAAGCCATCTCATAAGATATCCCAGCTATTAAGAATTAATAATCTCAAGGTAACATGAAATATAATTTCTAACCAATGCAGTTATTGAATTAGAATTAGTTGTAGTGTACTTAGTAAAATAAGTACACGCTACTTATTCTATGTTTTTGCTACTTTTGACTGGTGGTGGTGGTGATTTCATCCCAGTAGATGTAATACTGGAAAAGGTATCTACTCTGTTGTGCTCGACTTGCTTAGGTTTTGTAGTCCCATTTGGTGCTGATGGTGTTTATGGTGGCAGTTTATTGGTGCAAGATGCTAATGATGAGACGGACGTTGCTCACAATAGAGAATATGCATGAAATTTATTAGTCGTTTAAAATCACACAATTATCATATAAAAGATAAACCATTATCATATAAAAAGTTTTTTGCAATTGTTTTTGGTGTAAAAATTGTAAACAATTAATCAGTTTCTATAAAAAAAGACAACTTCATAATTTGAAACACTGTCATATTTTGAACATGTTTTACTATGATATCAATATGATGATCAATATGAATGCTTGAATTGCAGAAATACAGCTAATATTTAGATGAAATTCGTACATTTCTTTATTAGATATATGCTACTTTCAAACAGCATTATCTCGCAAAATTAGTTTTTAAAGTGTAGAAAAATTTTACTTTGAGCTATCTTCCTATCTCTTATTTCCTCTTTCAAAATCTCTCCCAAACATTTTTCACGTGTATTAACTTTTATGACGTAAACGGTCTATACCAAGGGTGGCCAACCTGTCGATCACAGCTATTATTAGTCTATTTGATGAGCTCAGTGGCTTGGTCGTGAATGACGCAACTTTGACACCAACGCTCGTGGGTTCGATATATTACTAAAAGCAAGGTCATCCTCAGGTTTAGATTTCTGGGCAACCAACAACAAATTCCAAATTTGAAGAAACGTGTTTAACAACTGCATTCAAGTTTTGGTTCAACATATGTGAATCAGCATTTTCCTACTTAAAACAAACAAAAAATAAACATCATTCTCGCCTGACTGACACTTTTACATTGGATTCTTTAAGGTGGGCAATTTCCAACTACAAACCTGATTTTGCAAGTCTAGTGCAAGGTGCCCAGACGGAATGCTCACACTAATATAAGAAGTAATTAATATGAATAATTTCAGTTTTATGTTTTCCTCTTAATGAAATAAAAAATACTACATAATTGTATACTGCACTATATTGTTACATTTAAAATTTCAAGAAATGTGTCATTGGTAGATCGCACAGGGTTTCGTCAGTAAACAGTAGATTTTGGGTCTAATCAAGTTGACCATCCCTGGTCTATACAATGATGCAAGACCCAGATGTTGAAGTTTTATATTTTCCTGATGTATCTACGCTTTATATTTTAGTTTTAGTAAGTATATATTTTTCATACAAATTATGTGGCAAACAAGCACATGGGCCCGATATGAAGCATTTATTGTACCCTATAGACACCTTAAACATGGAAACTCACATATTGTAATTATTTATGGTAACATAGCACAAGCTCAAGAGCTTCCTGGTGATCTCACTCCATGTGAGTGAGAACATGAGAAAACAAAACACTAAGGTATTGTTTTTCATTGAAATTTTCTGCAAAGTTGTGATACTTCCCCAGTTGGACAGCTCAATAAATATCTCAGTGCTGTCTACTGCTAGTCTTTAGGGTGCACTCGTACCTACTATGTAAAAATGAGGTTCTCTTTGGATCTAAAATGACCATTAGCCACTTAGCGCTAAAAGGTTAAATAGGATATTGCAACCATATATTGCCACTCAAACTAAGCAAGCATGCCTTATGATCAGTTATTACAGCAATTTTGACTGTTTATTTATAATAATTTTGTTTTTATGCACCATTGTCAATGGTGCATAAAAATAAAAAGAAAGAGAAAAGTATTAAATAATGATGTTCCAGGACAAGCAATTTCTTTGGCATGCCTATGAGCAACAGTAAGGGAGAATACATAGTCAACACTTGGAGCAGTGATAGCCCAGTGGATAAGGAACCAGCCTATTGAGTAATAGGACGCTGGTTAGAATCCTGGCATGTGAATCAAACAAGCAAATGTTTATTTATATATTTATCATTGTCATGTACCACTAAATTTGTGTTTTAGGATTTATCGGGCAAGTGATAATTATAAATATGTACTATTTGTAATTATAACTTGTTTGGCGGTGATGAAAAATATTGTGAGGAAGTACTCACATCCAAGAAATTATATTTCGATAGATGTGTGACCTACTCTAATAAAGATACGGTTTTAGCTCTGGATTGTGATGGTCTGACGGCAGTCGTTCCATTTAAAATCAGTATCTTCACCTAGTCTTTAGGCTTGGGTAGCAAACCTCATCAACCTGAATGGAAAAGGAAATGGGACAATGTTAGTAAGAAACGGAAACATAGTCACTACCTGATCTCAATTGAATATCATATAAATGTAATCAATCTATAATTTCGATTAAAGTTTATTTCTTAAAAGTCTTTTGTTAATATACTCCCTAATATAAATACAGTTTAGTCATTTACATTACATATTAGTCTATTGTAATTTATTTTATAATTGTATTACGTAGCAGCTTTAATTTATTAATATTATAATTAAAATTAGGTGATGTGAGTCAAACAGGCGATTGCTACTACAGGCTGAATATAGTTATACAACGAAAATTCTAACACTTATTTCGTCTGCCGCCCACTTTGCAAATCGAATTATTTTTACATTCCTTAAATTTAAAAACCATAATTACATTTATTTAATTTAATTATAGTGTGCTATGGTACTCTGGTCTGGAGTTTAAACTTACATTCTAAACGAGACACTACTAGACATAACTAGTGAGAGCAATTAAAACACAACTTTATATTATTAAGAATATCTTTTATTCAAATTAAAAGAAACAATATAGGTAGGTAATCAATTTTAATATTAAAACTAATCTAATGAGAAGAATGAATCTGATTATTTTTTACAAATTTGGTAATATCAGATTCGATTTTATTAAAAAACAGTTGTAAGTTGCCCTGTTCGGTAACATGCAAACAATTTCTCTTTTTAGTTTCGCGTTGCCACAGCGCTAAACTCATGTTCACACAAATACGATGATGGGAATGCTATTAAAAATTGGGGTATTAAATTTTGTAGCCTAAATTCTTTTTTGATTTTTTACAAAAGTTTTTTTAGACCTCATTTGTTGTCAGTTCTATAACGTCCTTCTTCCAGCTGGGGTGAAATTGCTGTGTTGACATTTGAAAAAGGATCCAGCACACAGTCTAATATTTCTAATTTTAAAATGTCCTGGAATCTATCTATGAAACACTGTGAAGTTTTTGTGCCAACTGTTGGCAATGGACAAGCAATTCGTCGTTGTTGCAGGTACTGATAAATTGGGAAAATTGCGGAACTCGTGTCTGCCGATATTCTTCTTGTGTAAGAGCAGCTTGGCTATAAAAGCAGCAATGACATTTTCTGTTTTTATTAAGTTCAAGTCATCTGCTTGAAGTTGAAAATTCATATCATTAAGCAATTTATAAGGATCTATCATGTACGCGATATCATTCTTTGATATGAAGAGGTTGTCGTGCAATTCTGTGTTTTTGTTTGTTTTCCAAGAACTCTGACAGTGTCAAACAGGTTGTAAAATCGAATGGGACAATTTCCTTTTGACAGCCAAGCCAACGCAATTCTGTGTGAAAGATCATTCGGTTGAAATCTTCAACATTAGCAACACAAAGCTGATTAATCTATTGTTTAAAGAGTTGTTTCGGATTTTATTAACTGCATTGATGACATGTTGCAGTGATTAAAAGAGTCGTTCACTAAAATTTCTAGTAACCAAATGTTGTGGATGAATGACGCAATTTACTGCGAGCACATCTGGAATTTTGTTTTTTAAGTAGGGTCGAGGAGGAGGGAACAGTGGCTAGGATTTTTTCAACAAGCTGATGCATGAAAAATAAAAATCACAGAAATACTTTATGCAAGCACAAAGCACAGTTCATGATTGAACTTTCATAATATAGAAACTAGACTTGCTATTACTTTACCAAAAAAGAGATATCCTATTTTTTTTTTAAAGCTGGAATCGAGCCACTGTGTACTACGACCTGTACACAGTGGCTAGTACCCCCCAGTACGCAGTGGCTCTAAGAGTACATAGTGGCTACGTAGGAATCGAGCTACTGTGTACATACACATACATGGTACATAGTGGCTACCAAACCCTATACAGGGGCTCTGACATCATTAGGGAAAATCAAAAATGGACAAGGATTGAAAGTTTTTTTATTTTTATAAAGTTGAAAAATACCTAGTTGAAAATAACAAAAAATGCACATACTCCTGGCAATTGAAAAAACAAAAAATTAACTTTTACTTTATTACGTTGAAATCGCTTATTTACTACCTAACTAGAAACAATTATCTTAATATTAAATCGCATTTTAGCATATGTTTAAATCAGGAAATTCAATTGAAAATTTATAAAACGGCCTTGTAGAAGTGCCTTCCTTCGAAGGCTTTGGGCAAATAAATTTAATATCATCTTCTTTTATTAAAGAAAGGTCAGGTTTATCAGGCAGAACGAATTTTTTATGTCTGTATCTAAGGAAAGATATATAATACTCTAAATCATAATTTCTTTCGTCCAATACTTTTCCTATATACCAAGATATACGTCTCTTTGTTACAAACTTGACCAACACGTATTCACCTTCATGGGGCCGACGAGTAAGTGGTTTTTGTAGATATTTTTCAGTTAGAATGATCATATTCTCTTGTTCTTCAGTGTCTTCTTGATCTTCAAATTCATCGCAATCGTTGTCAGAATCTGCTAAAATAATTTCTTCTTCCGCTTCTTCATCTTCACTTTGCAACACTTTGCGATTTATTTTTTTCTTTTGTACCTCTTTTTTCTTTTTAGAAGCAATCTTCTCTTGTTCTAATTGAAATTTTTCCGGTGTATCCGTAGCAATCAGGCTGCGTCCGGCTTTCCTTCGTTTTCTGTTTGATTGCCTCGGTCCAGCTTTGATCGGATTTCTAAAATCGAAAGGAGATATAAAAGTGTTTTGTACCGATTTTAATGGGCTTGTAGTATCAGCTGTCTGCACTGCATTTTGTGTTTTGGCTGAATTTAGTTCCAGAGCCTCTTTTAGCGCATATATATTTTGTGCTGCAATTCCTTTTTTAGCACGCTTGTTTGAGGACAATTTACGTGACTTTGGATGTTGCAGATTCATTTTATCGTTTAAAGTGGCCGTTTGTTGCTCAGAATTTTGTAATCTTGAAACCACATCAAAAGCTAATTTTGCAAGTTTTGCTGGACTCGACACACAAAGCTTCGAGACAGGAGCATCCGGCATTGCTACAGGAGCTGTGTGTTGTGTGGTCATCGTATGTAGCATTGGATTTTCTGGGGACGACGACGTGATTGATTTCATTAGAGCATCCGGCATTGCTACAGGAGCTGTGTGTTGTGTGGTCATCGTATGTAGCATTGGATTTTCTGGGGACGACGACGTGATTGATTTCATTAGAGCATCCGGCATTGCTACAGAAGCTGTGTGTTGCGTGGTCGTCGTATGCAGCACATGACTTTCTTGGAACGACGTGCTTCGGCTTGGGCTTGGTTTCATTGAAGCATTTGATATTGCTGGAGCGATGTGTTGCATGGTAGTCGTACGCATCATGGGACTGTCTGGGCACGAAGCACGCGGGATTAGTTCAGTATCATATGCACGGGGTAAACAATCTGGGCAGGGACGATCAGTGACTGAACTTGGAAGAAAGTCTTCTGTGAATAGATTTCTATCTAACGGGAATATACCACATTTAGCAAATGAGTGGGTGATGTTCGTTGGAATCATAACTTTTTGAAAGGCCGTTCCAATGATTTCTCCTAAATCATAAATTGTCACTGGCTTCCCGGGATGTCTTAGAAGCCAAGAGTCGATGGCGGCGTTGTAGTAGGCTTTTAAAGGGCTATATATACCCACATCTAACGGTTGTAATTTTCCTGATGTGTGGGGATGTAATGTCAGGATATGAACTCCAGAATTTTTCGCAAGGTCCAATGCCTCAATACACAAGTGAGACTCGTGGTTGTCCATTATGAGAATGGATGGATTCTCTTTTGAGGAATTTGTGTGCTTAATGAAATGCTTTATTACGTCTGGGAATACTGAGGAATTCATCCATCCTGTGGGTGCTGCTAAACCTAGCGTACCTGGAGGTGTGTTTTTAATCATGTGATCTTTAAAAATTTTGCGAGGAAACACCATCACTGGAGGCAAAAAGTTTCCACTTGCACTTATGATGCAACAAGTGGTCACTAATGTGCCCCTTTCTCCACTCGTAACTTTTGATACAGTCTTCTTCCCTTTCGGAGCTATAACCTTTTGAGGGTTCTGCACAGTCGTGGTTGACGTTTCGTCTAGATTGAAGATCCGGGTGCCATCTCCAAAAGAAGGATGTCGACTGATGAGATTCTCCAAATTGTCATAGAACTTTTGGACGTTATTCTGGTTAAAAGCGGTGGCCCTGGCTAGGCTACATGGTTCTGGTTTCCTGAGTGTAATATCATGTCTCTTTCTGAACGCCATGAGCCAATCTTTACCGGCCATTTGATTTTCCGTCCACAATCGCGGCATTTTTAAGTTATTAATTTCTGCAAATTGAAACGCAATTTGTCGGCACTCTTTTGCAGTCAAACCATAAAACAAACGGGCACAATGGCTAAAATAATCTTTAAGGGATTTCTCTTGTTCAGAAGTGAATATTTTGTTCACTGAATAATTTGGCTCCAGTCTTTGGTTTTCCAGAGAGTCGCAAGTTTTAGTTTTATTATAATACGTTTTCAGTGTTGTAAATGGAACTCCGGTCGTATTAGCAGCTTTTTTGATTGACATACCATTCCTGATTAAGTTCAGACCACTCTTAATTTCTTCTGACGAATGATTTCCAATTTTTCGTGGCACTGATGGTGATCTCCTACGACGCAGCATTCTGTAAATAAATTTTCAATATAATTTAGGTACTTAATGTAAAGAGTAGTAGGTACACAGTGGCTCGCGAGCTACTGTGTACTTTTCCGAAACGAACCACTATTGACCTTCCGCCATTTTGGATTATAGATCAAACTAGAAACAAGCATCGATACTTAGGTCCTTAAATAATCATCCAATACTATTAATTAGACACACTTTTCGACAGAAACATAAGAAATTACAAATCTCGTAAGAGTTACGAATAAAATGAAGTTAAACTTACCTTAAAATGTAATTTTGTCACGGTGTAAACAAAAACGCATCACAACACAACCGAATGGCGCGGGATGGGCTCACTAACTAGTTCGTGCATGATCGGGTACCGAACGCTTCCGATTGATGTAGAAGAGAGACTTATAGCTCTTTCTCTGTTTAGCACAGCACATTCGAGCGACTGTTCCCTCCGAGCGACTGTACCCTCCTTGACCCTACGCTATGAAACCTTTTTGACACCCTGTCTGTCATAGCCGTAGCGCCATCTGTAGCAGTTTACATAATATTCTTCAAGGGAATTTCCTTTCTCATCACAAAATTTTCCCAGCATATTAAATATGATTTCTCCTTTTGTCTGTCTGTAAATTTGTAGCAAATAATATATATACAAATAATAGTTCGCGATATATTTTTTCATCTTTATAAACCTCACGCAAGACAGCAACGGGTTGGATTTCTTAGGTAATGGGATAACTTGGGCAACTTTCCAGGTATTTGGGAAAACCCCAGAGCTAATAGAATTGTTGATGGTACGGTAGGAAGGATGATGTCTAGGATAGGTAAGACGACTAATGCTGTCATTCCCCACGGCATTCGACGCCACAGAACGTATATTCTTCTCAACATCACAATCGGCAAATTGATTAAAGAAAAAGGGTGGATAGTCTGGAGTTGGGAGCGATGAAAGATAGTCAAGAGTAGTTGCCTTAGTACAGCTATCAAATACGGCGGAAGATGAGAAGTGCACATTGAGTGCATCTATATCAATATTATTAGGATTATTATTATATCTTTTCCTGACTCCTAGAGATTTTAGAAATTTCCAGACTTTAGCTGGATCTCCATTATCAACGGATTTGTGAATATGGCGCGTCGTTGTGCTTCCCTACACATCCTGTAGCAGATATTGCGGGCACGAATATATTTATCACGGTACCTGTCCGGGTCTGTTCTATATCTAGCTCTCGCGATATTTTTCCGGGTAATAAGCTGCTTGATGTCGTCGGTTAGCCAGGGTGCTGGAAGATGTTTTACCCTCACAGGGCGAACAGGGGCATGAGTATCGTAAAGCGTTATCAATTTAGTGTTAAACAACTCAACTTGTTCGTCAACTGTCGAAGCTAGCTCAATTGATGCAAAATCCGTGTTCAGAGCATCCTCGCGTAACCGATCAACATTCATACTAGCAAAATTACGCTGCAGAAGAATTTTGGGCCTGGCTTTAGGAGGACGGACTTTGTATGAAAGAAATATTAAATTGTGGAAGGAGAAGGCGTCGGCAGAGAATTGCCTGTGCTTAGCAACATGATCGGTAGAGGAAACAAGAATGAGGTCTAGGAGAGAAGTTTTGCAACTTGGGATGGAATGAGTAGCATTTAAAGGCAGAACAGAAAGATTGCAAGCGTTCGTAAGAGACATAAGGGAATTTGACCGATGATCGTTTTTGAGTAAACATGTATTGAAATCGCCCATAATAATCGTGTGGCTGAAAGATGGGATAAGGTTTTCAAGAGACGAGAAATAGTTGACAGTGGGTGAGGGACTATATACAACTCCCAGAAGCAAGTGAGTATGAGACAAAGTGATGTCAAGAAATAAGTACTCTGCCTCATTCGAAGGATCAGACACGCGGGAAGATGAGATAATGCTGTATGTAATATGTGGGCGAAGATAAATAGCAACACCACCACCCCTCCTCCCAATGCGATCATTACGAATAAGTTGAAATCCAGGCAAAGAATAAGAAGTAGAGGACAGACAGAAGTTGAGCCAAGTTTCAGACACTAGAATAGCGTGGAGGTTTTTGTTATCAAAAGTGTCAAGCATGTCGGTGAAGTGCGTTGGAACACTCTGAGCATTAATATGAAGTACATTGAATTTTTTCGGTACGTCCGAAAATGTATGCTGCAGAGATTCACCAAGAGATATTGGAATACTGTGGAAACTATCGTTAGTACTACACTAAGAAGAAGAAGACATTGAGATATAAGGTCTATCCTGCTCATCACTAGACATTAAACATGCAGCAAAATAACAAATATACAAATACAAAATAATATATATGTATATATATATTCTAAATACTTAAAAAATATATTAATAATAATAATAAAAAGTGTACCTAAATACAACCCAACACGTATCCACCTGTTAGCAGAATGTTTAAAATTTTAAGTAATTTTATAAGACATTCACTACACAATACAAAACAATAAAAAAAATATCGAAGAAAAAAAACTGTGTAAATAAAATAAAATGGATCATGATGGCAGCTTGAGTCTGCATCTTACTGTCTAACAAAAACTATATGACTACGCAAAAGATTGCGCAAAACTATAAATTAGGAGCGCTACGTGTAACGACTGATTGCCAATAACTTCATTAATAATTCGAAAAATAAATGCAGGGCAGCCTGGGAAGTCATAAACGATAAATTTGACAGAGCCAAAAGTTTTCAAGGCATACATACAATTAATTTAAACGGTAATACTATTGTAAACCCTGCTAATATAGCAAATGTGTTCAATGAGTTCTTTATTGAAATTCCAAAGAATTTTTTAAAAATGAAATGTAATAAGAAAATAAGAGTTAAATCAACTACGCGTCAACCTACAGAAAACTAAATATATACAATTTTCAAATTACAGTATGCAAAAGAAAAATATGACTATAAAATATCACGATGTAATAATTGGAAAAGATGATACCGTCAAATTTTTAGGCCTCACTTTGGACAAACACTGTAACTGGAAATTTCACATAAATGACATCTGCACAAGAATAAATAAATTCGTGTACGCTCTAAAAAGATTGCGTAGCACGGTCGGCAAAAACACTGCGATAACAACATACCACGGGTATGTGGCTTCAGTTCTAAGATACGGGATATTACTATGGGGAAATTCGATACATGTAAATAAGGCACTTCTTGCACAAAAAAAATGTATACGAGCGATCTGTGGAATAGGACCCATGAAATCTTGCAGACCGTTATTTAAGACATTAAATATTCTTACTGTCACATCTTTATACATTTTAGAAATAGGTATATTCGTAAAAAAAACACCCTTATTTATTTGAAAAATTCGGTGATAACAGTAGGTACCCAGCGAGACCCCGAGAAATTAAGAATGTCAATATGTCGCAGCAGTCTATTACAAAGAAACTGCTTGATTAGTACTGTTAGAATTTATAATAGGATACCTCAAGGGATTAGAGAAATGCCATTCAAGCGATTTAAGAGTGAACTTAAAAAGTGGCTTGTCATGAACAGCTTTTATTCTTTGAGAGAATTTGGTTGCTAGCTAATTTGACTAATAATAATAAAAATGCGCAAAATATTAATATGTAATGTAATAATAAAGATTTTTTTTTCTCTTATGACAAATAAATAATTAAAATAATTGATTATATTAATTGCAAAAAGGAAACTGTTATTAGATATACGACGAATTAAAAAATGAAATAATTTGACATTGTCTATTGCCTTGTACTTAAAAATATTTGCATGCCTTTAGAATATAAGGTGAACATACTGTACCTGCCTACTTGTAACGTCTTTGTAATCTGTTGTATGTTCTAGCAAATAAAAAGATATTCTATTCTAACCCAAAAATAAGAGGTTCCCGGCAATTGCTACTCTGCCATGAATGTCAACAAATGGCGAGAATTGACGTAAAAATGTAGAGAAAGTAAACCAGAAGGAGCCTACAGCCGATAATACATGCCGTCCGCTGTGTCCAGAAACAATTCACAATGCCCCGTACTCCTCATACTTCCCACCCGTACAGTGTCGCTAGTTTAGTGAGAGTTCGCCTCTTTTAGGGTAAATTAAAAGTGTTATATTAATATTAATGGTGTTATATTAATATATTGTTATGCATAAAAAAATGCTTTAGTAAAATAAAACACAAGTAATTTACAAAAAATATGTCTTTACTTAGGTACATTTCGTTGTACAAATTTTTTATAATATTGCCGTTTTGATTCTGAGGTAATCAATACATTTTTACGTTTCGACAAATGAAGAAGTCTTGTTCTTTGCTTTTATAATTTCATCAGTGGGGACCTGAAATTCCACATATAATAATTTTACACAAAACATTTTTGTAAAACAACTATTTTGAATGTAACATACAATTAAGATATTACAACAACAACTAGTTACACAATTTCACATATGCAGACTATATACCAAAAACATTAGTTAATAATATTTCAATCATTATTATTAAATCAATAATTATTATTTATTTCAGGCAATATTTATATTATAAGATCTCAAATAATGTAAACAAGCTCATATCGTAAATACCTTAAAATTCAATAAATGTATTTACATATTTTATATTAATCAAACTATTTTTTAATTATTTAACATGCATTTATTAATTATTTCATCAATGTCAACTTTATAAAAAAGTAGGGAAAAGAAACCAGTAAAACTGACAAAATGGACTCGCCCAAATTGTTTACCACTATCAACGCTTAAAAGAAATTCATTATTAAAATAAGATGTAAATGCGCTACTTACACATGAAATGTAATCGCATTTTGTTTTTTTATGCTTCTAACTGCATTCTTGCAGGTGGGAACCGCACAAGACGGCATTATTTAATAAAACTGTCGAGAATTTTTTACGCGTAATAGACACGGTGGCCAAATATATACTAGTCATCCAAATGTCAAACTACTCTCATTGAGAGTAGTTTGTTTGGCTTCAGTTTAAGGCGTGTTCGCGGTTTCTGGTTTATTCTGTATTCTGAGAAAAAAGTTTACAAATACATTAAATAAGTGGTACATATATGGAAAATATTATTTTGCAAGTTACCCATAGTTGAATATAAATTTGCATACAGTTACAAATAGGGGAATATTGATGATAATGTAAAAGAAAGATATTGGTAAAGTAAAGATGAATTTGACTGGAAGTTTACTATTGTTATTCATGTTAGTTTGTTTGGCAGCAATACAAACACGAATCAAAGGAAAAATATTATATTGATTGAGGATTACTTATTTTTGATGGCGAGTCGTTTAATTCGGGTTGTAGTGGCTTGATGATTGGCTTTCGCGGTAGATATGCCGCCGTGCCGCGCCGACGATGGTTCAGCAGCAGAAACCTCAGACGAAATAACGAGTCCATTGACCTCCGTGACACTGTAGACTCGGTGCCGTGACCCATCGGGCTTACATATTATGACGCAACCTTCACGTGTCCAGCAATTAGTGATGCCGAAACGATGACGGGCCGCCATAAAAGCGTCATGTCGTACCTTCGTCAAGAATTCCGACATGGTATTGCTCGATTCCTTGAGACAGGTCTTGGCAAACCAGATTGTCCTCTTCATAGCACCATCCCGCAACTCAAATAATATGGGTCTAGGCTTGTCATGACAGCGACTGATATCAGATGTAGAAAATTTTGGAATTTGTAACTTCTCTCTGACAATCTTCCCAATCACAGCTGCAGCATCCTCCTTCTTGTCCTCGACAACACCATGCAGCAGGAGTACTCTTCGACGACTCTGCATCATGAAAGGGAAGCCACTGTAGGTGTAGCATTGGCACTTTGTAACTCAGCCTGGAAATCCGCCATTTTATTGTTAAATAGGTCCATCATGTGTGTAATATTTTTTTTGATGTTTTCCATTGTGATATGGGATGGTGAAAGGAGATTAACTCTGCTCACAGGTAGACAAGTGTATGTATATTAATAATACATAAAATAAGTGAACTGAACAAACACTATAAAATTTAAATTAATTAAAATTGAGAGCAGTAAAAATTCACTGTTAACTAAACCACAGCTACCCTCCGAAAAAATCAGTTCAGTTCAATTTATCAGAATAAAATGTAATTTTTTTCTTACCGAGTTTTTTATAAATAAAATATTATTGCGCCTGCCGTGGATATTTGTGCCAGAGCCGCACTTAAGGAGCCAAAGAGCCACATGCGGCTCTGGAGCCGCACTTTGCCGACCACGGGCCTAGGCCGATGGATATTTACAACGGCGTCTGTCAATTAAATGAGTCCTTAGTTGGGACATTTTTGGCACTTTAATACCATCAATTTGGCTTTTGGTATGAGATGTAAGTCGTATAATTTGTTTATTTCTTCCTTTACTCTGTCACTAAGCCCATAACAAGCGAGCGTTTTTGAATCGTGGCCATGATCAGAACCTGTCCGAAACAACAATACTTCATCCGAGAATGAATACATAAGTAAATACAACTGAGCTGAACATTTTGGTCCCTTCCGCACCACTTTATTGCATCTAAAGTACTTTTTTCTCCCTTCCTCTACATCATGCGTTCGTAGAAAAGACCAAGTTTTTTCAGCTTTAATGTACTCCTCAGCGCTGTGTCTTCAAATTTTTTAACGAAAATCCAAATCTTGTTTTGCTTCTTTGGAATGGTGCCTTCATCAGTGTCTGTATTTTCCTCATCAGACTCCGATATTGACACTATCTCCACGAATGATTGCTCGACGAACGACTAGAAACGTTTTGAATGAATTGCATTACGAGGGTCATTTGAAAAGTTCTTAGCCTAACATACTTAATGTAACCACACGATTTTGAGTTTATTTTTATTTTTCAACATACTCTCCTCCGAGCTCAAAACACTTTTTCCATCGACCCGGTAAGGCTTCGATACCCGTTTTAAAAAAATCTTCGTCTAACTCCTCAAAATAAGCGTCCACGGCGGCTATGACCTCTTCATTTGTAAAAAAATGTTTACCACCTAAAAATTTTTTCAGCTTTGGTAACAGATAAAAGTCGGACGGTGCTAAATCCGGTGAATATGGGGGATGAGGTAACAATTCGAAGCCACATTGATGGATTTCTGCCATGGATTGCACAGAGGTGTGAACGCGCGCATTGTCCTGATGAAACAAGACTTTTCTTCTCAATAAACCTGGACGTTTTTCTTTGATTTCTTTCTGACTGTGTTTCGCTGTCGCTTTCAGTACATATAATAAATCGGTCCATTTCTTCAGACCATCTTTTTTAAAATATTCATGTTCTACGTGTGTGTATTGTATGTTCCAATCTTCTGGGGTTACGCAGGCAAACGCGTCTTCCGTCAATTTTACAATTTGCTTCGAATCTTGGGCGACATTCTTTTCTGCCACGCGTCTTTTCACAAGGCTCCATATTTTTTCTATTGCTAAGTCGCAATGATATGGTGGCAGTTTAACCATTTCGTGGTTGTGCCTTTTTAAAAGCTTATCGACAGCGTACAGCGTTTTCTTTAATTAGACCAAACAGTACTGGTTTTGTCTAGGTTTCTAGGTTTTAAAAAAAATACGCCCTTTTGACGCGACCACTTCTGCATTTCAATTTTTAAATTCGACATGGTCGGGGCTTTGTTTATTTGGGTACAGTGATATGGAACATTATCCATAACTACAAGAGACCTCTCTGGCAGATAAGGTATCACCTTTTCAGCTATCCACTTTAAATCTTTCGTAGAATTCATGTCGTCATGATAATCAGAGTACTTTGACTGCGATTTGAAAATTAACAATCCATTATTTATGAAACTGTCTTTAGAACCGGCATGAGCAATTATCCACCTACTTCCAGCTGAATCGGAAACTAAAACTCCTGGCTCTTCATCACTTTGCCAACAACTTTTTGTATGGTAGGTGTTGTGAATGTGTGTTTCATCCAGAAACACCACAGGTCTTTTATCAACTGTTCTGTTTTTGCACATTCTCTCGATGTATTTAGCACGCCACGCAGTTATGTCATAGCGCTCCATAAGTATTTTTCTCTTGGATTGACATTGTTTGTATCTAAAACCAATTCGATGCAAGATTCTATGCAGTGTTGTAATACTGCCTTGAAAATCAATATCCTGTTTTAACACTGCCCGCAACTTGTTTAGTGTAGGCTGTTCTTTCTTAACAGTATAAAACTCTTGAATTTTATGACGGATGGCATAAAGATCAAAATCGTCTAAATTTTTTTTTTTGCATGTGGTCGACTTTTTCCAGGTGTAACAATTTTCTTAGCCGAATTTGAAGCTGTTGTTCCTTCTTAAGTTACTCTTGACACTGTTTTCTCAGAAACATCTGCAAAATATTTTTAATATTATAGCTATACGAAAATGTAGTCTCATTTTACATTTTAGAAAAGAAATGTAAAAATTGAAAATTTAATATTTTTTTAATTTTATAAAATATAGTAAAATTTAGTATTTAATGATTTTAAAATTGCAACTCTCTCTCGAACATTGTGCAATGGTATCAAAACATCTTGATTCCGCTTTTCTTGTTCACAAAATTCCTTCACTTTAAGTATCATTTCCCGGGCAGCACTTTTTACAACTTTAGGCATTGTAAATAACACTTTATCTACGTCAAATTAACAATAATCTCACCAGCGTCCGAACACAGTAACAACATCTGACAATGACATATGGCCGATCTGTCAATTTTAGTTCCACATTTTGCCGTGGAACTTCTTTCGTGAAAAGCACTTTACCTAATTAGCATCTTCTTTTTGTTTTTAGTTTTGCACTCTTTTTGGCCAGCTGCACATCTAGATGCGTCATCTCGGAGATAGAATGACTCGATGCTTTCTCGAACCTTAAAATAGACATACATTTTAAAAAATCTAGTTATTTGTACAGAAAACATATTATTTACATTGCTCAGCAGTGGAAGTCAAGTAAAAGCTAATATAATAATAGATAAGAAATGTTATAAAAATAGCTAAAATAAATTATTGTAACATAATATTATATATTTTAGGTTATTCGCTGCAGTATTCACACTCATCATCCGGATAGTAGTCATATACAGCAAAATCACATATTTTACACCACAAGATACTACTCTTCAGTAACATTTTATTTGTTCAGTCTTAAGAAAAGATATAAAATGTAAAGGCATAAACTCTTCGCCGGAAGTAGTTAGCAAGTTTCCACAATTAATGCATTTTGAAGTCATCTTTAGTCAGGAATTTATCTCTATCTAATATTATTATAGTGAGTAATTATTACGATAGCTTGACCTAATGACCTAAGCAGTACAACTCTGGAACAAAAAAAAAATGATGATGTACCAGCACCTAAGTTCATGGTGTCCAAGTTAGACATTAATTCGTCACTACTCTCTGTATCAACCTCATAATCAGTACTATCTGAACCAACCCTAATGACTAATTCCTCTATGTCGGTATATAATGTTCTCCCACGATCATAGTACTCTTTTTAATTTTTTTTCACATGCTCGCAGCAATTTTTCCAATCTTGAGTTGTTATTGATTCGAATGCTTCCATGGTCAACTTCTTTATATCTATTGTACTAACATTTTGTGCAGCGACCTTCCTCTTAGCCAGTGACCAAATCAACTCTATTGGATTCAGATTGCAGTGGTAAGGCGGTACCTTATCACTGTATGACCGTATTGACCTAAAATTTCGTCGATTTCATAAACTGGGTCAGGTTTATGTTTCTTCACCAGGGCCAAAAGAGAAGGTTTCCGCAAATCATGATCGAATGGCACATTATTTTGCAGTAACCATAACCTTATGTCATAAATCCTAGTAGCAGATGTTGCGAGCTTTATTTTTTACGACAGAGTGAATGCACCCTGCATTGTCCATCACAATGATTGGGGGCTCTGTGATGTTGGGGATCAGCTTTTCTGTAACCCATTTAGTGATGTTACTTTAGTTCATTTCGGTATGGTAATAATTGGTTTTCGGTGGGTAGCTGTGAAATAAGTAACACATAATTTTATGTGCTCCTAAGAAATTTAATTATTAAAACTAGATTACTTACATTTTTGTATAAAATTACAATCTATATGTGTTAAGTATTGTTCTTGCATCTGCTGACACATAAATCTCTTAACATCTTTCACAAAATGGACACTACATCACAACTGAATAAAAATTTAGAAGAACTAACATCACTATTCAACACCAGAATGGTTGAGTTTGAGCGAAATCTGCAACACCAATCTTCAGCACCGGCCCCTCCGACCATGAAAACACTCTCCGCAGACTTCCAGTCGTTTAAAACCTTTGTATGGAAGGCCATCTCGATGTTGAAGTCACAGGTTGAGGTGATGTCTATAGGCCTGGATCACCTTGAGACCCATAACCGGAGGAAGGTTCTCCTATTCCATGGCATACCGGAAGAGGAAAATGAAGTTTTACCACATGTTCTTCATAGAATATTGGGTGACCAACTCAGACTTCCCGTTGGTGATCGCAATTCTTTTAGTGCATGGGGCAGTGCTACGTCGTTAGAAGCTTGTCATCGGCTGGGTGGTAAAAAAGATCAACATCGACCTGTGCTGGTTCGTTTTGGGAGTCATGCTTTTCGGACCTCTGTCTGGAACGCCAAAACGAAACTAAAAGGTTCCCGAATTTCCGTTTCGGAATTTCTAACGAAGTACAAGCAGGAACTTTTTGTTGTGGCTAGGAAACACTTCAGAATAAAGAAGTGTTGGTCGACGAACGGCAATATTGTTGTTCTCTGTGGAAACACAAGAACCAAGGTAGCGACGCTAGAAGATCTCCGCCAATTGCAGTCTCGTTACCCCTCCAGTCAATCGCAGCAGGAAGACATTTCTCGGCGTACTGGCGCAACGGGGAAGCATGGCGGAGTCAAGTAGAGGTCCCATTCACGGTATACTCGTGCTCTTAGTTAATATTTTAATGTTATTGTTATACAGTGATCGCAAATTGTTAATTTCGGGCAGTTTTATAAATGTAGTTTTGGTTTCTACCTTTCAAATACTATTATTTTAAACTTCAAAAATATTTTGTAGAAGTGACTGCAAGTATCGTGACATATCACACATATACAGATTTTATAATCTTCTTCTTCTTACTTTGGTTGTGGCAATGACTCTTAAAATTAATTTTGTCAATGTGAAAGGTTACAATTTTTATTTTATTTTTGTATTATGAACTAGGTATGGACTACGAGTACGTGTCCATAGTAGTTAAATGAACTGCTAATATGAAAATATTATTGTTATGAACTTTATTGTAAGGAATCGAAAACTTTTTGTTTTTAAAAATGTGTCCTGTCCTGAGTCCAATTTGTATATAGATTGTTCAGTGATGCGAGTACAATATAGTAGGTACTTATTTATATATTATATTTTATATATTCTATTAGTATTGTATATTATATTTTATTTATTGTTTTTTGCTTAATGTCTTTTGATGAAAACATTAATGATAACTGCTTCTTGTCGTGTTCCTCTGATGAATATGATCAGTGATACTTCATCAGGTTCCGAGTCTTCTCTTGAAAGTAAATTACAATCTACGTTTGTAAAGAACTCTCGCTATCTCAATCTTGTGCACATTAATGCTCAGAGCATAATAGCTCATTACTCCGATTTTCTTGCATCCTTTAGTAATGTTGCTGTCGACGGTATTTTAGTCTCTGAATCCTGGCTTAAGCCATCGCTTCCTTCTACTCTGTGTTCTCTTCCGGGTTTCCGACTCTATCGAAATAATAGAACGGGAGCTGGTTGAGGCGGCGTATGTACAGGGTCCGTCACTCGAAGTGTTACCAATTTTAAATGATGTTATTTAGTTATTCAAAGTAAGATTTATTAAAAATTGAAAGAAAATTGTAAAAAAAACATTAAATTTTATGAAAATCATCATTATTGTTCGATATGACCTCCTTTGGCACGGATTACGGCCTCGAGTCTTCCAACGAATGCATCGCAGGCCGCACGAAGATGGGTTTGCGGTATTCTTTTCCATTCCCGACGAAGCGCTGCCTTGAGCGTGTCCACACTTTCATACCTTTTTGTTGACACAGCAGCCTCCAAAATAGACCACACCGAGAAGTCCATTGGATTCAAGTCTGGCGAGTAAGGAGGCCACTGTTGTGAGGAAATGAACCGAGGAACGTGGTTCTCTAAAAAAATTTGTGTCATGCGAGCTTTGTGGGACGGTGCTGAGTCTTGTTGAAATGTCCAGCTGTTTGTACCGAATTGCTTACGTGTCCACGGTATGAGAGCATCATTTAGCACTTTTTGCTGGTACACTTGCTGGTTGACTTTGACGCCCTTCTCGATAAACACGAGTGGCGACCGACCATTTGAGGTCACTGCGGCCCAGACCATAACCGAAGCAGGCGCTTGCTTACGAACAGCAATTCTGTCATCCAAATTATCGTTTGACTTGCCCTGTAGCCAAACACGATCATTTTGCTTGTTGACGTACTACTGGACGGTGAAAATTTTTTCATCAGAAAAAACAATGTTTTCCAGCTCGCCACGTTCGTGTAAGGCTTTCAGTGCTCGAGCTCTTTGTAGCCGGACTATCTTCTGAGTTGAAGTAAGATGTTGTACTTTTTGGATCTTGTAGGGCTTCAGTTGGAGTTCTTTTTTTAGTATACGGCGAATGCTTGAGTCGGATACTTTCAGACTTTTCGCCAATTCACCTGCACTCTGACGAGGATTTCTTTGAATTCGAGCCTTCACCTTTCGAATCATATTACGTGATGTTGCGGTTTTCGGATGACCACCTCCATGTCGTTTAGCAATGCTCCCAGTTTCGTTATAACGCTTAATGATCCGATACACAAACATTTTGTTCATACGTAGTTGTCGGAGCTCTCTAACAATAGCTGGTTGTGATTTTCCAGCCAAGTGCAAAGCGATCACATAGCTACGTTTAATATCCATTGCGAAAATTTATTTTAAAATTCAACTTAGTTCCCGCTATTTTTGCCCACTATTAATAGTAGTTAATAGTAAGAATACAATATTTACTTGTTCCTTAGTATTATATTGGCCCATTTTAACTTTTTTCAACACTAATTACAATTCAACTTAACAATGCACAATACTTGACAGTAGTACGTATAATGAAATAAAATCTTGTGATCTAAAATTAATTGCAAAACGACAATCATGTTAACATGTCTGCATATTTTATTACTTGAACAAAGTCCACTACGCGATTGCATAAACTATGCCAGATTCGCGATTTACTAACACACTATTTTTATACGATTCTATTTCAATACTACTATATTAAACAAAACTTATATGATTCCTTGGCATCTAATTAATAATACACAAGTTTATGGTGTCGCCTAATAAAAAATATATGATTATTACAATATTATTTTCATACACCTATGTCTAAAAATAGCCTTTCTATATAGCTCATTACATTGTTGCACCATACCCTTAATACACAATCGAAGTACAGTTAGTCACATAATTCTCTTAAACCAACTTCAACAAATATAATTCTACAAATTTCTGTCAACCAACTTTTAATGGTGACGACTTGATGTTTTACTAAAAAAAAAAAACTAACTCGTAACTCAGGGTAGTAATCGAGGTTCCTGCTCTGTTATAAAAAATTAATAGCCCTTTAAGCCGCGCAACATTCCCCTCGATTACGCCGCTTACAAGTACACTAAAATGACATATTTAACAATTAAATCTTACTGGCAATTTAATCACACGACCTTTCCTCGTAACTTTTTGATTTAATAAATCGTTATTATTGTCCTTTTGACTTTCCACTAAAACATTATTATCTGACTGGGTAACCTATTACTGACATTGGCATCACAATTTCCAAAAATATCGTCTGACTGATCATTTACTACAAATGCAGGTTTTAATCTGTCAATTGATATATTAACTGTTCTATTTGGCAACTGGACTGTAAACACTTTACCTTTTCTACTTATGACACGGTATGGACCATCATACGGTTGTACCAATGGTTTCCGTACTGCGTCATTCCTTATAAAAACATATTCGCAAGTATTTAATTCGCTATGAACAAACAATGTGCGTGAGTACCTGTCTTGATACTGGTTTTAAATTCTTAATATTTTCCCGTAATTTTTGCAAAAAATCATTATCATCGCATACTCGCTTATCTGAGATATCATAAAAATCTCCAGGTATGCGAATAGCTTGACCGTATACATACTCTGCGGGACTCACACCATTATCGCTCCTACTTACTGAGCGTAACCCTAAAAGTACTGTAGGTAACTCACTACACCATGACTTGTTTTCATTAAGACGTGCCATTAACGATTGCTTCATACTCCTATGCCAACGTTCTATCATCCCATTACATTGAGGATGGTAGGGACTACTACGCGATTTTCTAATGCCCATTAACTTTAATAATTCACAAAATAAATTACTTTCAAATTGCCTTCCTTGGTCTGTCGTCAGCTGGTAAAATGTACCAAACCGACAAATCCATGTCTCATAAAAAACTTTAGCAACTATTTCCGCAGTTATTTCTTTTACTGGTACTGCTTCAGGCCATTTTGTGAAACGATCTATCATTGTAACGACATACCTATGGCCATGTTCACAGGGACTTAAACTTCCTACAATATCAATATGCACATGAGACAGGCGTTCAGCACTAGGAAATTGCTGAAACTCAGACTTAGTGTGTCTATTTATTTTCGACTTTTGACACTCAATACATGTTTTGGCCCAACTGGCTATGTCTTTATTTAAACCTCGCCAAAAATATCTCTGCGATACTAATTTTCTAGTCGACCTAATACCTGGATGACTAATACTATGAACTGTATTAAAAGCTAATCTTCTAAAATGACTTGGCAAATACGGCCTACAGTTGCCCGTTGAAGTCTCACAATAAATTAATTTATCACAATTAGGAATGAGAATTTTCTTTAACGAAATATTGTCATTCTTTTCATTCAATAACTCAGTTAGTTCTAAGTCATCTTCCTGGGCTAATGCTAATTCAGCATAATCGATATACGTTGGACTGTATATTGTTTCAACACGCGATAAGGCATCCGCTATGTTGTTATTGTTACCTGGAATATACCTAATATCCGTCGTGAATTCGCTGATGAATAGTAACTGCCTTGTTCGTCTAGGTGTTTCGCAACTAGATTCTATTTTGTTAAACGCAAAAGTTAAAGGTTTATGATCTGTAAATACCACTAATTCCCTGCCTTCAAATTGATACCTAAAATGTTTTATAGCCATAAAAATTGCAGTGAGTTCCCTATCATACGTAGAATACTTTTGTTGAGCTGTAGAAAATTTCTTAGAAAAGTATCCTAATGGTAACCATTTGCCATCTACCCATTGTTGTAAGACCGCGCCTGCAATTTTATCCGATGCGTCGGACATAAGTGACAAAGGAACATTCGGTACTGGATGAGATAGCATGACAGCATCTCTTAGGCTTAATTTACATTGTTCAAAGGCTTTAATTGACTCATCCGCCCAATTTATTTTCCTTTTATCTTTTTTCTTAGAATTCTTTAAATATTCATTCAGTACCGACTGATACTGTGTGGCATTTGGTATACTAGCTCTGTAAAAATTTACCATTCCTAAAAATCGCCTTAATTGCTCAACAGTTTCCGGCTTAGGATATTCCATTATGGCCTTAACCTTATGCTGTAGAGGCTTAATACCCTCAGTGGAAACTTCATAACCTAAAAAATCTATTACTGGCTTGCCAAATTCACATTTAGCCAAATTAATTGTTATACCAAAATCTGTCAAACGCTGAAATAATTGACGTAAATGATTCTCATGTTCTTCCTTCGTATCGCTGGCTACAATGACGTCATCAATAAATGAAAATAAAAAATCTAGACCTTTTAGTACATTATTACACATAAATCTCTGAAATGTTTGGCTACCATTACGTAGACCAAACGGCAAACGCAAAAACTCAAATAAACCTATTGGCGTAATGATTGCAGTTTTTTCTACATCCTCAGGTGCTACTCTAATAAAAAAATACGCTTTATTTATGTCAATTTTGGAGAAAATTTTCTTACCTGACAATATGTAGGTGAAATCATGAAGACGAGGCACTGGGTAACGGTCTGGCTTCGTGATCGCATTAAGACGCCTATAGTCTCCCACTGGACGAATATCCCCATCTTTCTTTGCTACTATGTGTAGTGGACTCGCCCATTCACTCTTCGATGGTCTGCATATTCCCAATTCCTGCATAGACCTAAACTCTTCCTTCACCTTGTGATACCTGTCCGGCGGCAAAGGCCTCGCTCGGGCATGAACTGGTTTACCTGTTGTCTCTATATAATGTAAAACATCATTATTAGCACATTTTTTATCCAAATTATTAAAAGATATCGGCTTTGTAATTTCCGGAAAATCCTTCAACAATTCTAAAAATGGATGATCGCCATTAACTGTACCAATGGATGGCGTACTACAATTAATTATGTTGCCGAATGTCAGTAATTTGGTCTCCTTATCAATTAATTTTTTTGCACTTAAATCTACTACCAAATTATGATGAGTTAAAAAATCTGCACCTAAAATTGCCTGATTAACGTCTGCAATTACAAATGTCCAACGATAAGGACGTCTAAGATTTAAATTTATCGTTAAATGCTTAATACCATATGTCTTAATTTCACTATTATTGGCTGCAAATAACTTAAAGTCCATACATTCTTCCTTCTTTTGCTTACTATTCGCTGGAATAACCGAAATATTTGCACCAGTGTCTACTAAAAACTTTAACTGATTTTCCCTATCATATACACAAAGGCGGTGATTAGACATAGGTACAAAATTGCCCGCCACTGTTTGCACCTCCATTAGTTTTCCGATTTATTTTCTAATGGTTGTTTCCATGCACAGGGCTGCTCACATTTTCTCGCTCTATTCCTGAACCGATAATGCCATCTGCATAACCAATTTGGATCGTTCGGCGTTGACCTTGACCTATATCCAAAATTCTGTCGTCCTCGATTTGATGATCGGCGATAACTGTTTACTTCTTCCCGTAATGAAGAAACTTCTAAATTCAATTTCTGCATCTGCGACAAAATTTCACTCATCGGAAACTGGCTGCTACTCGACGATGGGTCATCAATCCTTGCTACATCAGCACTACGAACATTTTCCATTATTTTGTCTGCTATCCTGGCCAAATTGTCTAGCTTTTGGTCTTGACTCACGGTTAATACAGCTCGAACGGATGATGGTAGACGCGTAATCCACAATTTATGCAATGTTTGGTCCGAAATCTGCACGTTTCTGCCTAATTCCCGCATACGCCGCAATAAATGAGAAGGTTTTTGACTTCCCAATTCCATTTCGCCTACTAATTTCTGAAATTGCCGTTCCGCACTTTCTTCATATACGTGCAACAAGCGCTCCTTAATGGCCTTAAACTTATCTTGTTCCGGCGGCGACAGTAAGATATCGCTTACTTGTTGCAAAGCATCACGACCTAATTTTGCTATGACTACATTAAAATTAGCCTCATCACTTTGTTTTTGTGGCAGAAGTACACTCTCCACCTGTGCGAACCATAAACGTGGCATTTCCGCTCAAAACTCCGGTAATCGCGTTTGTAGGGCAATAGCAGCAATCTCCATATTCGAATTATTAAATGTACCTTTTTGTCCATTTGACGAAACTGGCACGGATCCTTGCGTGACCGGCACGGATCCTTGCGCGTCCTGAACGGATCCCGGCAGAGTAACTGGATACATATTGCCACTAACTTTGTCCTTATTTACACAAACGAGTCAAAATTGTTCGCAGTTCTACACTCACTTAATGTCTTTAACCACTAAATATAACACTGCACAACTATTTTAATTATACCAGTAGATTTCCAAGAACTCTCACGCATAGACACATGAGAATAACAAATATTTGACGTCGGTCTGGACGTGATCACGTCGGGGTCACCAATTATAGGTATGCCCAATCTGTATATGTAAATTTTATATTATAGATTGAGTACCTATTTTAATTAATTAACTATCCATGTGCTAGTGTGAGGGTCCTGACTACTGGGAGTACTGCCACTGGTCGTCAATTATAAAACATGTATTATAAAATGAACTTGATTTTATTCAGCATTTTCTTAGTACGACTACCTATGTCAACCAGTGCGCAGTAACTGGCGACCACGCGTCACACATACAATTCTTACATAAAAAACGCTGACGCGCAACCTTATGAAGTACATGTGTTCCCACACCTCTATTGATAATATGTCTCCGCCACATATTTGGAAATTTTTACGATCACTGGGTGTGGGTAAACCTCCTGAAAATGTCAATGATCATATTGATCTTAACTCCTTAAATAAACATTTTTCTACTCCTCCTTTTTCAATAGATACGGCGAAAAAATTGTCCACTTTACATACTCTTTCACAACATTCTTCACCCACAAGTGATTCATTTATTTTTCGCAAAGTCACAGAGGAAGAAATTAAAAAAAGCATTATCTCTATTTCTACAAGAGCTGTGGGCAGCGATGGCTTGAGTCGTGACATGCTTACACCTATCATTGACCTTGTTGTTCCGGTGATTACACATATAATAAATTTTTCTCTAACTCACAATGTGTTCCCGACTGCATGGAAAATGGCTCAAGTTATTCCTCTTCCTAAGACGTCTAATCCGTCGTCTTTTTCTCAATACCGTCCTATTTCTATACTTCCTTTACTCTCAAAGGTTCTCGAAAGTGCTGTCCATAAACAACTTCACACATATCTTTCTCGTAACAATCTTCTCAGCCCTTACCAATCAGGCTTTCGTCCCAACCACAGTACGGTTACTGCGTTGCTAAATTTCACTGATGATATTCGTTACGCCATGGACAATAAAAAACTCTCCATAATTATATTATTAGACTTTAGCAATGCATTTAATTCAATCGATTTTGATATTCTCTTAGGTATACTTCGCTCAATTAACTTTTCTCCCTCTGTGATGGCATGGTTCGACTCTTATCTTCGTGGTCGCCGGCAATGCATCAAACTCGATGAGAGATCGTCCGAGTGGATTGATCTTATTGCCGGTGTGCCACAGGGCGGTATCTTATCTCCACTTTTATTTTCTATTTTTATAAATGAAAT
This sequence comes from Pyralis farinalis, assembly GCA_947507595.1. Taxonomy (NCBI): domain Eukaryota; kingdom Metazoa; phylum Arthropoda; class Insecta; order Lepidoptera; family Pyralidae; genus Pyralis; species Pyralis farinalis. The sequence continues at coordinate 5,823,184 of OX382258.1, read as the reverse complement.
ATCCAAAGTTCTTTCTTGTCCCTTCCACCTATATGCAGACGACTTACAGATTTACAGCCATTTCTCAACTATCGAAAGTGATGAAACGATTGAGGCTGAAAATCGCCAACTATGTGCTATCCAGGGCTCGGCTGAAAACCATGGTTTGCTGGTAAATCCATCGAAGTCGCAGGCTATAATCATAGGTGGTAACCAATTACGTAATAGGCTCAATTTTAATAGCTTGCCTAAGGTTTACTACAATGGTCTACAGATTCCGTTTGTCGAAAAAAACTAAAAACCTTGGATTAATCATTGACGGAACACTCTCCTGGAACGCGCATGTTAATGATGTTAGTAAACGCATGTATTTTACATTTCACTCTCTCAAGCGACTTCAGAACTTTTTGCCTTTTAAAACTAAAGTTATGTTGGCTCAATCTCTCATACTCCCCATTCTCGACTACGCAGACGTTTGCTATTTGGATGCAACTGAGGAACTACTCAACAAGCTAGAAAGATTGCAAAATCTAGCTATACGTTTTATTTATTATTTTACGTATTATTTATTTTCGGTCTCCGTAAGTACGACCATGTTTCGGAGTTTCGTGTACAGTTGAAGTGGCTCCCTATTCGATTTCGCAGAAATGTGCACATACTATCCCTACTTTACAAACTAATTACCAATCCCAATTCCCCGCAATATCTCTGTTCTCGTTTTACACTTCTTCCACCGCCGACTCGATCCCAACGTTCTTGCTATATAAAAACATTACACTTCCCCCTAGCTAACACGAAATTCTTTCTTAACTCGTTTACAGTACGCGCTGCTAGACTTTGGAATAAATTACCATTGGAGATAAGAGAGTCCTTCTGTGTTTGCTTTCAAGAGAAAACTAAAGAAGCACTATTTGAATACATTATCTACTAACGAAAAATAATATGTATATATATATCTGTATATGGTTATATATTGTATGTATGTATTTGTATGTATATTTGTGTGTTTTATAGTTCAATTCAATTGTTTATTATTATTAGTATTTTCCTTTTTCTGTTTTTTTTTTCCTTGTGCTTTTCTTACTTTTGTTGTATTTTGATTTAGTTTTTTACTGTAAGTATCAGTTTTTATTTTGCTAGTTGGCACATATAATTGTTAAACCCTTGTACAATTTGTTTTCAACATTGATTACGGTTGGCGGGAAGAAATCTCTTGAAGAGATAAGCTCGCCTTTGTACACTGTATTTGACACTCGTTATTTTATTTTATTTGTGTGCAATAAAGAATATTAATAGTAATCTTCTTTTTTATTTACACCGCTTAAGACTATAAGTGCATTAGGCACGAATCCTTTTTCATTACCAGCATGCACTATAATCCATCGCTTTCCTTTCGAAATATCCGTAGTAACACCTTTGGGTTCAATGGACTGCCAGCATTTTTTAAGCTTGTAGCTAGAGTGGATGTAGCTTTCGTCCAAATATATAACATCTTTTTGAAGCTCTTCAGGCAAATTTCTGTTGTCCATAATTGGCTTTAAATACTGTTCTCTTTTATGTGCAATAATAGGGTTCTCTATTAAAGCTTGTCTCTTTGTCATGCATTTTTTATATCGGAATCCGATTTTCTTTCAAAGTTTTCGCAAATGCTCGCGACTACCGTCATAATCGATATCTTCTTTTAATTCAGTCAGTGATTTACCTCCTTTTTAACGGCATAAAAAAGTGATTTTTTTTGGCGAATCGCACACGTATCAAAATCATCCAATACTTTTGAAGGACGACCCTTTATTTTTTTTATCTATGTTTAGCAGGTGTCGAGTATTTGCCGCCTTTTTCCATACCGTGTTTCGCTATTCGACGTACTATACTCTCAGAAACACCTAAAACAATCAAAAGAATATATGTATAATAATTATTTACAAACTCTGCTTACTTCTGCTCTAACAATATCAACAACTCTCAAGAAGTAGTAGTCGCGCTATAAATACAATGGTTTTTGTTTATCTACGTATAACCTCAAACATTAAGGTTAATGATAAATATTCACAGTCGATCATTGAGATGTTAACTGTCTGCATTCATTAGAGGTTCGTAATTACATTGTGTATAATTTACTTTAGCCACTTACCAGTAAAATCTGCTGTACGTTTGTATACATCGTCCAGATTTGATAGCAACTTTCCTGATTAAAATTCGACCATACACCGTACGAAAACTTTGTAAATTATTTCACGGTCACCGCCACGAATGACTTTATAAGTTTAATTTTGGCTGTGATCGTTTAGTGGCACCTACATTGCGGGCAGAAACCCTGAATCCTTTTCGTGTTTATGATAACCAAGCAAATGAGAAACCTAACAGTTAAGCTTCCTAAGTAACGTAGTATCGAAGTATATTAAGAGTAACGATTCCCAAGGGCTACCTTCCTATCTCTACTCAATATGTTTATGTATGTGAAGATCAATTCGTCAACTTCACGTTGTGGTTAATTGATTTGTGGAAATTATAGGACACCAAGGATTAATGTGTACTTTTATTACTACTACTATTAAAGCCAAATTGTGTAGCAGGGCATATTATAAAGTATCTGACTATATTAATGATAAAAATGCCTGGGAGTGAGTCGATCCAATTATAATGTAATTAATAAAATATGTAAATTTGTTTGGACACCAAAAGAGGGATGCCTGAGTTTTTTGGCAGTATTTTTATCAGTGCTCACCTAGTCATAAACTGCACGGTAGGGAAAAAAATTGTGACGATTCCAAACAAATGTAGCCATTTTTACGGAATAAAAAGATTTTGACTTTGACTATTAACTACTCTCTCTCAATCGGAATGTTAGAAATTTACCGTACCCTATCGAATTCTGATTGTTTCTTTATTGATTAGGAACTGCTTTTTGATAGAAAGACGCAATTACAGGAGAAAGTTCAGCGGAATCAGATGATCCTCGTATTTTAGATTTTGATTAGATTATGCCTAATGTCTATTCATATTCATATAACACTGTATTTAATTTAATGAGATCCGTTTACTAGTCATAGGCTCTACAAAGTTATAACTCTAGCATCTTAATTGAACCCTATGGAACAGAATGTAAATCTTCGAGATCTTAGTTATAGTTTCGCTATTGATGTAATAGGACATTCATACTCCTAACCGAGATTCGATTCAGAACTTAAGTATAAGATTAAAGTGTTTAAATCACAGCTCCTATCAGTCTCACAAGGCAGTGGCGAAATAACCTATGGAGTCACTTTGTAATGTGAACGAATATTGTTACTATCTCGATATTCAGTTCAAAATTAACGGTTCCGCAAGGCGATGACAAGATAATCTATAGTTATTTTCTGTAGTAGGAGAATATTAGTACCCACCACCAAGATTCTATTCAGAACTCAAATATAAAACAACATTCCAGCCCGTGTAGTCTCTGAAGCGATGGCGATATAAACTATATTAATTTTATGTACTCGGAGAATGCTAGTATTCACACTATATCTAATTTAGAACTCAAATGTAAGATAAATAACGCTCTAGCCCGTGCAAGCCCCTCGGGCGGTGGCACCTATGTTTCATTTATGTAGTAGGAGAATGTTAGTATTCTTCCAAATGTTCAATTCTGAATGCAAATATAAAATAGAGAACGTTCCAACCCGTGCAATCCCCCGGGGCGGTGTGTATCACCTGTGTATAGTTTATATGATAGGGGAAAGTTTTCATCCTATATTTAATTTAGAACTCAAACATAAGATAGAGAACGCTCTAGCCCGTGCAAGCCCTTCGGGGCAGTGGCAACCGCCCCATCCAACGCGGTTGCAGTAACAAGCATCCACATCACCTTGTCTCCTCCTCGCAGACATGCTACGAGCCAAAGACGTCTCCTTGCGGGGCTGAGTAGCCAATTGAAGATTAATCACCCTCGTTTATTTTTAAGATACTAATGATTGGCGTGCTGTCGGCTCTCTCGGCCGCTTACACACGCTTTACATATTTCAATTCGGTTTCTTGTTGGTAGATGTATGTTATAAAAAAGTAATGCAATGAATAAATAAATGAATAAAGTCTACATCATGAGGATTTTCAATTAAACATACATTTGATATTTCTGCAACTGTAACTGATTCGAGATTATTGGCATTTTCATTCAAAGCTGAATTATAATCTCTTTCACATTCAACTATGAATTAATTAGGCACCTTATCCATACTGTAGTTAAAATTTTGCTCAACTATTTCGAGTTCAGGAGCAACTTCATTCAGCACACGACTTGATTGATTTTCAGCTGCAATACGCATGTATTCACTGTGCTGGTCTGTACCTTGCTCGATAGCAACTGATTTGACTTCATTGGATACTTGATTTAAAGAGTCTATATCTCCGTGAGATGCAAGTGATTGTAAATTAAGAATGATGTTATTTATAGATGGAGTATTAAATTTGTGTGACGTTGGTTCGAAACATTGACATGTAAATCCGTCACAAAAGCAAGTTAACACGCGGTGCAAAATTTCATTGCCGGCCATTGCCGTACATTGTTCCAGGTATAGTTTTTAGCATAGGAATCAATTTAAGTACTTCGCTAATATCCGTCTCATTTATATAAAAATAGCGGACTGATTTTACGTAATCTGTAAGTACGTCATACATATCAGAGGCATTTACAATAGTTTTCCCGCATGAAATTTGTCGGTCCAAAGATCTTTTAATGACGCCACCAATGGCATCATCCACACCTTTCCCATTGTCGCTCTCAATGAATGACCGGGTAATTCCAATATCGTATAAATGAGAAGTACTTAATTAAATACAATTTCGTACGATTTTTATGAATAATATCTTTTTTACCACATTTCTTAATTATCTCTACGTTTAGTGGTATGTCCTTAATAACTTTATAAGGGCCTGAATATACATTATCAAACTTATTATGAAATGTATCATTTTTTACTAAAATGAAATCATTTTCCGTATAGTTAACAGGATTTATATTTTTGTCATATACACATTTTCTATCTAACTTACTTTTTAACAAATTATTCCTAGCCTCTTTTTGAGAAAGTTGCAAACGGTATTTCAATTCATGTGGATAACTCTCGTAATTACAAAGAGGATCTACATCATTTGTCAGATTGCTAGGGAGAGACCATTTCTTACCAAACACCAACTCGTACGGGGTGAAGCCTGTCTCTGTATGAATTCCTGTATTGTAATAGAAACACCAAAAGGAAATCCACTTACACCCCATTTCAGGATGATTCTCTGTTTGAATACGTAGAAACTCATTCAAATGTTTGTGAGTAACTTCTAGAGCTCGTATTGGCTGGTGATAGAGGGCTGTAGAGTTGAGTTGTTTATATTTAATAATTTACATACCTCTTGAAATACTTCTGAAAGAAACTCCTTCCATCTGTCTGTAGGTATACACTTCGGCAGGAGAATACAATTATTGACAAACGATCTCGCTACTTCATCAGCTCTTTTGGAAATTAAGGAATAGACTTCTACATATTTTGTAAGTTCGCATTGGCACGTTAGTTCATAAGAATAATTGTCATTGTCTCTTTCTAAGGGACCAACAAGATCTAAGAACACTTTCAAATGCAGTATATGCTGTACTGGTAATTGTCATTGGCTCTTTCTTTAGTAGTGAATGCTTTTGTCGCTGACAACTGTCACAACGCCTCGCAAATTCCCGAACATCATTGTCAATACCAGGCCAATAATAATATTTCTTTATATTGTTTGACATTCTTTTCATACCAGCATGGCCACTACTAGTTGAGAGATGAAAATCGTTTAAAATTACTTTCCTGTCATGTTTGTCTTCAAGTCTTTTTACATTACTTAAAATACATATACGCAGACTGGACCTATTCTTATCATTTTTTATTTTATTTAGCAATTTATCTATAAAAAATTCATAATCTTTACTCTTTAATATGTATATTGCTTCTTAAATTACAAAATTTAAAGGGAATCTAGAAATTCCAATAAATTGTTCCTTTACTTTCAACATAGCATAATATTTTATTTTCTTTAGTGATATGTCCTTCTTTCCTTAATTGTCTTAGTCTTTTAAAATTAAATCGCTCTAAACTCTACTGATTCTTTCGGTTTTATATGAGTACTTATGACTTTTGGTTTGAAATCTAAAGCATCCATACTTACCGCTGAATCAGGTTTGTATAATTTTCTCGCTTTCGCTCTTGTCATTACATTCATAACACTTTGATGCATTTCTTTTAAATCGTTTAATGATTTTCTAGACAGTGCATCTGCAGCTGCATTGTCAGAATCTTTAACATATTCTACTTCAAAATTACATTCCTCTAATATGATTTTAAATTTCATAAGCCTACTTGAAGGATCTTTCATATTGAACAAGTATACTAGTGGTTTATGGTCTGTCAGTATTTTAAATGGACATATAAATATAGACGAAAATACTTTACAGCCCATACTATTGCCAGTAATTATTTCTCTATAACTGGATAATACCCTTCACCTTTATTTAAGCTCCGACTAGCATAAGCTCTTGGCCGTCCATTTCCATTTGATAAAATTATCCTATAGTATTATTTGACGCATCAGTGTGCGCAATGAATTGTTCTCAAAAAGTCAGGATACTGTATTATTTATCAGTAATTGTTTTAATGTTTCAAAAGATTTTTGACTTTCGATGTTTCATTCAAATGATACGCCTTTTCTATTTCATTTATTTAAAGGATATGAAATGCATGAATTCTCTATAGTAATTAGTAAAAGCTACAAATCGTTTTACTTCATCTGAGTTTGAAGGACATGGATAATTTTGTACTGCAGAAATCTTTGCAGGATATGGCATTATACATTCACTAGAAATAACATGTCCTAAATATAAAATTTATTTTCTTAAAAAATCGCATTTCGCTGGATTCAGTTTTAAATTTACTTGACGTTGTCTTTCAAAAACGTCTTGTAAGTTCCTGTTATGAATTGTTAAGCGGCGACCAAAAAGGACCAAATCGTCTAAATAGATTAAACATTTTTCATGATTTAAACGAGCCATTGCCGATGTAATCATGCTGGAAAACGAACTTGGTCTAGTTTTAAATCCCGTCGGCATACGTGTCATCTGATGCTGTCCTGAATGAAGAGCAGTAAATTTTTTACTGTTTTCATCTAAATTGACGTTATAATAACCTTCATTCTATTAAGGAGTCCCCGACTTAATAGATAATAAAACAACTTTTAGTTCTTAGTAACTTTCAGTTTACTTCGATATTAATTATCCGGAGCCTGTCAGTCGGGCGCGAAATACGAGCGGGAACTGTGTGTCGCCATCTGCGCCGCCTGGTGGCGTTCTCAGGCAACTCTACGCAGCTTAACGCTGCGTTCAGCTAACAGTCGGCCATTCTGACAATGCTGCTCGCCCCGAGTAGCTGGTGCTTTCGTTTCGATAACCACGATCAAGGTAAACCTGTATTTATGTGGAATTTGGGAAACAACCGAATGTCCCCAAATGTGCGGTAAGATCAGCTTCTTAATGCCGATTGTCATTCGACCTCTTAAGGTACGAATCATCAATTGAGACACAGCTGAATGCTCCCAAATGCGATATAAGATCAGCTTCTTAATGCCGATTGTCATTCGACCTTTTAAGGTACGACTCATCAATGGAGAAACATCTGGATATCCCCAAATGCGATATAAGATCAGCTTCTTAATGCCGATTGTCATTCGACCTCTTAAGGTACGACACATCAATGGAGAAACATCTGGATATCCCCAAATGCGATATAAGATCAGCTTCTTAATGCCGATTGTCATTCGACCTCTTAAGGTACGACACATCCACGCCTTAAGGTGGAAAATCCATAGATCTTATCTCATCGATCTTACCTAGAAAGGTGTAACATAAATGCACACCAGTGGTCTCTTAAGACGTCTGTAGTTCACCTCCTAAGGCGGAACATAAATGCATGACAGTGGTCTCTTGAGACGACTGTAGCCAACCTCATAAGGGGTAACATAAATGCATAACAGTGGTCTCTTAAGACGACTGTAGCCCACCTCCTAAGGTGAAACATAGTCTCAATAACCTCTCAGGGTAAGTAGTACTACATAAAACAACACATGTGAATATCACAACCTTTTATTACCATCTTTATAATGTTACGATCTAACACAAATCGATTTGTTCTTAATCCAATCGATCAAATCAAGTAAAACATTAAGCAAAATGTTACAATAACTCGTTTACTTTAATAATTAACACTTTCACTGCTGAAAACAAACCGTATGTGTTCCGTAGGTGTACCATCAGTGCTACAAAACACACATGAGTGTTAGAAATCACCACCGAACAGGTGTGCTATATAAACACACACCGTGTGTTTACGCGGCGCTACGCCAGTGCTGGCGCACACGCAAGTGTGTTACGGCCGCTTTGCGGCAGTGCTGCGCACACGCTTGTGTGTTTGATACTTTACCGCTACTACAGTGCTTTAAAACACACACGGTGTGTAAAAAGGGCGACTACGACAGTGCGGATTACGCACGTGATGTGTTTTATAAAATTATATTTTTTTTATATATAACGTTGGAAGCTTTTTTATATAACATTGGAAGACAGGCGTACGGCCCACATAATGTAAAGCGGATACCGTAGCCTACGGACCCTTGCAATACCTGAAGTATAGTTTTTTTTTATACAACGTTGGAAGACAAACGTACGGCCCACATAATGTAAAGCGGATACCGTAGCCTATGGACGCTTGCAATACCTGAAGTATATCTCGCGCGCTACCTCTGCTGCTAACGCAACATCTTTAACAGCTTACTAGTAACTTCACTCACTTTATTTTCAAATAAGTATTTTGTAACGAACTTCTATAGTTGTTTGTACATAATATCTATATATAAAGCAAAAGTAACAAAGCAACAGTCTTATTTAAGGCTCATGAACTGTTAAATATGTATTAAAAATAAATGATTTTAGGCGTTATGTTCGTTTGCAACTGTCGCGGTAGGTAGTATCTTTTAATTTGCTAACGACATCTAGAATTTTTACAATAAAAGAGAATCAAATTTCCCAGATGCCGCCCTTGCAACGTGCTTTTGTGTGAATGCGTTCAATAAAATGTGGAAAAGAAAATATAGATGGCGTTAGATTCAGGCGAAAGTCAAATTTACATGCAATTTGATCTAACCTGCTTTGTGGTGTTTGGCGGCGGAAGCACACAAAGCAGGTTAGATCAAATTGCATATATACTTACGCCTGCACTCTACATGTCCGAACCAACGGAGCATGCCTTTTCTTATCTTAACACCGACACTGGTGTATACCAATTCTCTTTCTTATATCATCATTGTGAACACTGTCAGCAAGCCCACACGCCACAAATTTTGCACAATGCTCGCATCACAACCGCATTTATTCTACTTTTTATTTAAAAGAATATTTGATGATTTTAAGTTTCTTGTTTGTAATTACGGTTGGCAATATTGTACTCATTGTATATGAAACTCAACTGTTTTTGATGGCCACGATTTAGGCCTAGCCTAATGTGGGGTCATAGCGATTTAATATTCAGATGTACATGTTTGCTTTGAATAAATTATTACTATTATTTATTTATTATTACTTTCATGCTCTCTCTAACATAGCTAGCCCTCACTTCCATAAGTTATATAAAATAAACATTAGGTACTAAATGTAAATTAAATACTTATTAATGTGCATTTAAAAATAGTAATATTCAACTAATTCCTAACAGAGTAATCACAGTCAACAAGTGTTACTAAGTGACAAATTAAATTAGCCATCCCAGTCGCGTTGATCTTGTCGGCGTAGGTGACCTACATTGAATCTTAATTCTATAATCGTACGGTATGTTTTAGTATTTATCGATTGTATCATTATCAGTTGGCGCCGTCATTATTCAGACTGGCAGGAAGCCGGCTCACCAAACCATTGTCCGTTATCTATTCATTGTAACAAAAGACTAGACAGTAATTGACCAGGGCAGAACAATACATTCTTATTCTTGAATTTTAAATTCAGAAGGAATTCTATGCGTTTCGAAATGCTTTTGTTTTTATTTTAGCGGCAAAATTGAACCATTCTTATCACATTTGTTTGTGATACTTGCATTGTTAAACAACTGTATTGCGTATACGTATTTGGAAACACCTAGTTTTGATATTTATCACCATCTTATCTCTTATTTCTTTGATTGCTAAATCCCAAAAAAAATTCAAAGAATGTACCTCAAATGCACATTCGATTTACAGAAAACGAAACTTTATTCTATCGAAGTAGGATGAATAACAGTTGACATTATCTTCAGCTAATGTCACCGAATATTTTCCTCAGGTTTTGCTGCATGTGGAGCACTACGGCTATATACATACGTATATGAGGTGTAACAAAATTAACTTGATAAACTTAGCACACTTGCAGAGATAATGTATGAGCGTGCATGAAAAGTATTATAAAAAATCGGCCAAGTGCTAGTCGGACTCGCGCACGAAGGGTTCCTTACCATTATCTATAAAAACAGCAAAAAATCACGTTTGTTGTAATCACCTTAAATATTTATTTTATTCTATTTTTTAGTATTTGTTGTTATAGCGGCAACAGAAATACATCATCTGTGAAAATTTCAACTGGTCTAACTATCACGGTTCATGAGATACAGCCTGGTGACAGACGGACGGACAGCGGAGCCTCAGTAATAGGGTTCCGTTTTACCCTTAGGGTATGGAACCCTAAAAACAACTTGGAATAAAATACTTGGGAATGGTACTCATATCCAATTCTACAGTTTAAATACCACCAATATTGAAACTGCAGGATTGGATTGGAAGTATTTTTTTCAGCACAGTTCCTAAAACTGGAACATATAAAATTGATAATTCGAAATGGTTCTGAAGTGAAGACTTGGCTGTCTGGGCTAGATTCCTTTGCCTTTCCTCTTGGGGTATAAAGAGAGAAAAAAAAACACGGAATTTTAATTTTGTTGACATCACTGATAGCTTATTTATCCACGTCAAACATGAACAGTTTGCCAAATTCGTAAGTATGATGACATTTACAAATAAAAATATTTGCAATCAAATAACTTAGTCACGCTGGGTGTCATATTGAATTTCGTGTGTGTGACTACCTTTCGCTTCATCTAAAAAAAGTAAAATCTTCGCATATGTCCGAGAACGAAGACAGGGCATAATTTGATCCAATTCTTCAGCTATTATCTGACCAAATAATATATTTCTTTTGTCTTGTTTTTTTGAACCAATGGTGTCAGATACATTTTTGCATGCGTCACATACTTCTTTTCCATTCGATATTTCTTTGTAATTCTCCTTTTCTCCTCTTCCTTCCTTTGTATAGGGTTCACTTTGTTTTATATTTTTTTTCGGCAGTAATATAGATTGTGATAAGCATTTCCAATCTTGACTGTCACCTAGAACATTAGGCGACAAGGGACGTTTCCTATCTGGAAAGAATAAAACATGGGACATAATTGTAATGAACCCTAATAAACCGTACCTACCAGTCGCGAGGCGCATACGAGTAGCCAAAAATGTTGGTTTGCCGCACTACGGTTGAAGTTCATTTGCACGTCATGAATTGAGACAACAAGGTTGATTCCCTTGCAAAAATATTCTAACAGGTACTAATAAAATATAAATAAATAAATATTGCCGGACAAACTACACAGCGCCATCTAGTCCCAAAGTAAGCGAAGCTTGTGTTATGGGTACCTACTAGACAACTGATAAACGTACGTAAATACGTTTTATTTTGTAAATACATACTTATTATACATAGAAAACACCCATACCAAGACAGACATGTTCACGTACACAAATGTTTGTCCTGTGTGGGAATCGAACCCACGAGCGACAACGTGTTCCACCACTACGCCACCGAGCTCGTCATTAATGCTCTCTCTTTATCACTTATTGTAGCGCTTTTATGATATTTAATACAATCGTTTTTAAAAGGAGTAAACTCCAGCCACGCGTCGAAGCTGATATGGACAATTTTTTTTGCAGAACCTGGAGTAACCCCGGTCACTCACATTCGCGCGAATACGCGAACCTACAATGTGTAGGACGACATTTACAAATGTTTATGCTAAGTTTCGCTACATTCGTGGTTTTTAGAGCTGTGTCGGTTTTTGACAAACATCAAAGCGCGCGAACCTCGAAACTTCGCGTCGTCTCCTACATATTGGTGCGTCCACTCGCGCGCAGGATTTCAAAGGCTACGTACGTCTCGTCATTTTCAAACTTTTAGAGCTCGTGGCGTCTACTATGTACTTATTTGATCATGGATTGGAACTAATCCAACGTGTTGGAATTCATTGAACTTTTACAGAATGAACCAACTATATGGAGTTTTAAAAAATGTCATAAAATCAGAATGGTCGTTAATAAAACAAAATAAAACTTAACTCCACGGAACACGGCTCAATGGGCCAGCTTGTAATTGTTAACTTCATTAAAATTGCTAACGTTATAACGTCTTAAATTATGTATAATTAGTCCTAAAAAAATTCATTTCATTTAACGAAAAATTTTTAAATATTTAAACGAAAATGTTTAAGTTTTCTGACAATTTTGTACCATACTTATTTTATCAATTTGTTCACTTTAATAACATTAATATACAGACAAAAGTACATAAAACAAATTAGTAAATTTAATGCAAACAATATACTTACCATTGTGAGCCATATTTTATATTTTATCACGAAGTATACACTAAAATATTATTCCACACCAAAGTATTAACTGTAATTCGTTTTTAGATCAGTACTTATAAAGAACTCCCCGTAAAACTTTTTTATATGCCAAAGGTACCTTGCTGCTCCACAAAGAATGGCCGACTACTGGCGATTTCTTATTAATTCGGCATCAAGAAGTTCAAGCGTTTGCATTGAAATCAGCCGCATCTGGCTATAAAAGGTCATTTTTGCCGACGCATTGAATGGGTAAGCAATCAAAGAAATAAGAGATAAGATGTTGATAAATATCAAAACCAGGTGTTTCGAAATGGATATACCTACGCAATACACTTGTTTTACAGGATCAGGAATAAAAATGTATTCGGCCCTGGTCAATTACTGTCTAGTCTTTTGTTACAATGAATAGATAACGGACAATGCTTTGATGAGCTGAGAGCCAGTCTGAGTAATGACGGCGCCAACTGATAATGATACAATCGATAAATACTAAAACATACCGTACGGCTATAGAATTAAGATTCAATGTAGGTCACCTACGCCGACAAGATCAACGCGACTGGGATGGCTAATTTAATTTGTTAGTAACACTTGTTGACTGTGATTACTCTGTTAGGAATTAGTTGAATATTATTAAATGCACATTAATAAGTATTTAATTTACATGTAGTACATAATGTTTATTTCATATAACTTATGGAAGTGAAGGCTAGCTATGGCTCTACCATACCTAGCCTTCGTCTAGAGAATAAAAGTAGAATAAATGCGATCGAGATGCGAGCGTTGCACAAAATTTGTGGCGTAAAGCTTGCGTTCACAATGATGATGTAAGAAAGGGAATGTCGATATTAAGAAATAAGAAAAGGCATGCTCCGTTGGTTCGAACATGTAGAATACAGGTGTACAGACGAAACAGATATACATAATACAATACGATAGTGGAAGGATGTAGAAACCGAGGAAGACCACAGCTCACCTACCATGAACAAATTGATCGTGTTTTATCTGAATGTGATATCAGGAGTCTTAGAAATCGGCGAGAGTGCAAGAGAAGAGCTATGAATGTTAAAGAAGCGAGCGAGGTGTGTAAGGACCGCGTCTTGTGGCGCTCGGTCCTCTCTGACTACCCCGCAAGGGGCTTAGCGTGAAGTTAAAGAGATATATTAAAATTCTTGTAAACAAAGCTATACCTACTTAGCAATATATCAATTTACCATTAACGGTATTTTTATAACACTAAGTGGCAAACAAGCATACGGCTTGCCTAATGGTAAGCAGTAATGTATGTATATAATAATTGGCGTGTATATAGGCTACGGTAACCGCTTTACATGAGGTGGGCCGCATGCTTGCATGCCTCCTGCCGTTGTACATAAAAAAAACAACGCACCGTGTGTGTTGGCTCAGCACTGCTCTCTCAAAACACACGGTTTGTGTTGGGCCAGCACTGTCGTTTCAAAACACACCTTGTACTAAGGTCAGCACAGCTGTAGCGGAACACACGGTATGTGTTGACCAGCACTCTCGTCTCAAAACACGCTAGGCGCGCAGCCGCACTGGCGTACAGAAACGCACGGTGTGTGATTTACCGCACACTCGTAGGGCTACAAAATTAGTGCATCGTGTGTGCTGAAAACACACTTTTGTGTTTTTATAGGTATATAGGAAAGGTATTGGTATATGGCCGCAGTCAATGTGTTAACACGACAAACAGTCAATAAGTAGGTACAACAACATGACCGGTTCTCAATCCGAATCACTTGGAATTGGCATTACAAAAGGCTTAAGCTTATCCCTAGCGTATACGCCCTCATAGCGTCTACCTTGCTGTTTTACACTCTTTATAACAAAACGGTCGTGAGGTAATACCTTTGCGATGACAAAAGGTCCATCATACCGAGGCATTAGTTTGCTACTCCTAAGCCCCTTCCTTATAAGTTTCCTTTCTGCCAACACGTAATTACCGGGCTCAAATGAAGGGGCCACACGTCTAGTTTTGTCAAAACGCTGTTTAGCGCGTATAGCAGTGTTTCGAGAGCGCGTCGCAGCAGCGTCTCGCAGCTTTTCTAAATCAGCCTCGCGTGTAGGGACCAATATGTCCCCCGCAAGCCGTGGACGAAATCCGTAGAGTAATTCCGCTGGTGCTTTACCAGTGGTGTCATTAACGTTAGTGTTCAATCCTAATTGTATCCTTGGTAGATACTGTTCCCAATTACCTTGGTCCTCCCCAACATATGCAACTAGGGCATCTAAAATCGTCCGATTGAATCGTTCTATTTGGCCATTGGCCCTCGGACTCGCTACCGCGGTCAAAACATGTTTAATCTGTTGGTCCCGACAATACTTCTTAAACTCGTGACAATCAAATGCCTTACCGCGGTCGCTAATAATGCGACTTGGTAGACCAAATGTTTTAATAAATCGGTCAAAACATCCCAGTACCTTACAACAACTAGTGTCCTTAACGGCTTCAATCCAAATAAAGCGAGTAAACGCGTCAATAATAGCAAGAATGTACATTTTACCGCTAGGACTCTTGCAAAACGGACCAAGATGGTCCACATGGACAGTATGAAACGGTACGGCCACCTTTTCTATAGGGTGAAGTAGACCAACCTTACGACCCGTCGGTCGTTTGGCATACTGACATGAAATACATCCACGAACATACTTTTGCACGAAACGGCGCATGCCACTGAACCAATACTTACTCTTCATCGCTTCATAGGACTTGCCAGAATTGACGTGACCATTATTGTCGTGAAAGGTCTGTACCAATGACCACCGTGACTGTTTTGGTACTACAACCCTATTATGCCCATTCACTTTACGGAATAAAGTATTATTTTGGATCGAATAGTCTACGGCCAGTCCACCATTATTGCCCTTGGATTGTTCATCTTTTAATTGATCGATAGTGGCGCGTATTGAGTCGTCATCCTGCTGTAAACCCTCTATCAAATCTTTTTCGACACATCGCATAACTGAAGTGGCAGCCGGATTACGACTCAAGGCGTCAACATGCGCCATCGATCGTCCCGCCCGATAAACTACATCAAAGTCGTACCCTTGTACTTCGAGCCACCATCGAGCGATACGTGGATTTAAATCTCGTTTGGCCCAAGTCCACCGCAACGCACTACAGTCGGTGACGACCACGAACTTAATGCCGCCCACATACACACGGAACTTCTGGAGGCTCATTACGACAGCGAGCGTCTCCAGTTCGCAACTATGATAACGTTGCTCAGCGGGAGTGGTCTGCCTACTGGCGTACGCTACTGGCTTCCACGAGTCGTCCGGTTGCTTTTGAAGTAGTATACCCCCGAGACCGACCTTTGACGCGTCGGTGTGAATCTGCGTCTCATATGCGGGATTATAGAGCGCTAACACTGGACGGTTAACCAGAGTAGCCGTCAAAGTGTTAAACGCATGTTGCTGTTCGGAACCCCATACCCACGGCTGATTTTTTTTTGTTAGTAGTGTAATAGGTCGGGCTAAGGTCGCGAAACCAGGCACGTACTTACGGAAATAACTTACAAGACCTAAAAACTGTCTCGCTTGATGTACGTTTTCGGGAATCCTGAAGTTCCTCACGGCGTTTATTTTATGCTCGGCTGGTTGAACCTCACCATTCCGTATCTTATGGCCAAGATACTCTTATCTAAACGTATGGTCATATTCGCGTTGCGAATTCTAGTTAGTACCGCGCGTAGATTGTCTAACGCACTTTTTTGGTCTTGAGCATAGATAAGAATATCGTCGAGATAGGCAGTTGCACATTCAAACTTAAGCGGTCCCAGAATACAATCCATCGCCCTCTGAAATACGCACGGGGCGTTAACGAGTCCGAAACTCATGCGCGTGTATTGGAAATGGCCATCAGGTGTTATAAATGCCGTATATTGTTTACTATCGTCACCCATCTGTATACAGTGGTACGCGGACATAATGTCAATACAAGAGAAGACACGTTGCTCAGACAACCTATCCAGCTGGTCTTGGATTAAGGGTAGGGGATATCGTTCCTTTTTAGTAATTTTATTGAGCGCACGGTAGTCGACGCACAGCCGCCTCTCGCCATTCTTTTTGGCCACGAGTAGTATCGGACTTGCGTACGGCGAATTAGAATGCTCGATAATACCTTTTTCTAACAGGTCGGAAACAATATTCCGAACAAGCTCACGATCCTGAGCTGACATGCGATATGGGCGGTAATAGATAGCTTGGTCACTAGTAAGCTCTATATTCATTTTGACTGAGCATTTACCTATTTTATTATTGTTTTCCGAAAAACAATCAGAATATTCACTGAGTATGCTTTCCAGCTGTATCAACACAGAAGGTTCCAAGCAATCACCAATTTTATACGACTCCTGACCCGACATGATAGTGGCACGAGCAACGCAGCAACCATCAGGGATAGTCACCGGTACACACTCGCGATTGATTATAGTTATAGCCGCTTGTCCGTCTAATACTTCCGTAGTACTTTTCGGAATAACGCATTCCGATCTAGGCTTACAGTACTCGGTGGAATGTACTTGTACAGCTCCCGAGACATCACTACATGACAGCACTATTTTATTTACACCGGGCTGTAATTTAATGTCGCGGTGTGCCACCAGCCTAACACGTTCGATGCTTTCATTTATATCAGGCATGTGAGATAAATAGTTCGCATTAAAGATTCGTAAAGCTGTAGGTGTTTTGATAACGTATACGTCGCTGTAGTCGGTAAATGGCTGACCTATAATTATACCAATATCCTGAGCGGTGTCAGGCACAATGTAAACCTTAATATCATCACATGTAGCTTCGTCAGCTGATATGCGAACGATGGACTCACCGAGGGGGACTATTTTCGAACCACCAAAACCGGTGATAATATTATTACTCGCACAGGCGCAAATTTCGAGTTGTAATTTTTTCGCTATGGACTCAGTTATAGTAACACACGTACTACCAAAATCTATAAATGCGTATACGGAGAGGTCATTGACCTTGACAGTCATATAATATTTGGTGTTACCTGAGACGTCCTTTATCGCACGCACTGACGGATTCGCACCAGAGTTCATGTTGTTATTGTTATGCGCGTTACGACTCTTAAGTTTCAAACACTCTTCCTTTACATGTCCTACTTTGTTGCAATATGAACATTTTCGTATTTTTTGATAACATTTGTCGTCACTGTGGCCTTGCTTACCACAAAAAGTACATATTTTTGAAACTTTGTCCTGTATATTTAATGGACAACGGGACGCAATGTGCCCCCGTCTTTTACATGAATGGCACTTAATGCCAAAGGTACTATTTTTATCTTTCATACCGAAACGTGTTGAGTTATTATTATTAGTATTACGCACTGAAATAGGGTTATGTGTTATATGCAATGACGATAAATAGTTTAGGAGCGTGGCTGGGTCACGACAACCAGCCGATATTGCACCTACTTCGATCAGGTCACTCCCAATCGTACCTATGATAGCCTCCGCGATGAGGGCGGGAGGTATATCGCATGCATTACCAAGCGCTAATTTGTCGTAATAAAATTGTAGATAACTAACATTAGGCTGTCTAGTGACATTAACTAAATCTCGTAACATACTCAATTTGCTCTTATGGGATGGGAAAGCAGTTGACAATTTATTTTTAAAATCTAACCAAGATAGATCGATATCATTACGTTGATCATACCAACGCCGCGCGTACCCTTTCAACTTAGAGGCACAGTTATACATAAGAGTTTTCTCATCCCAACCATACATACTAGCGATTCCTTCTACTTTACGAATCCATATTTCGGTCGTGATCAAGGATGAATGCGGGTCAAAATCCGGGATAGGGTCACAACGTCCAACATACCTGACAGGTGTAGTCATAACCACCTGACCCACCGTAGGCGCACACTCGCCAATGCTCGCCACCTCGGCCTCGCCGCCGCCGGCGGCGCCGTGGAGCGGTGGCGCGGGCGGCGCGCTCTCCTTCAAAGGCGCCGCCGCCGCCCCCTCTGGTGTAGGCAATGAGGCACTCATGACCTCGCCGGGCGACGATGTGATGGTCTCAGACCTGGCACCATTATGAGTCGGTGCCGGTAGCGGTGGTGTTGTACTCCCGTCCTCCGATAAAAGCTGCCTGCGTTCGCGCCGTTTTCCTGCAGGCTGTAGCTGTAACAACGGCGGAGCTGGCCGCGGTGACTGCGATCTATCTAAAATTATGTTTTCTAGTGATCGCACTCTGTCCTGAAGTCTCCTGGTCTGGATTTCCTCGATCAGACGACGACGCAAGCGATTTTCTTTGTACTCGCTAGTTCGCTCACGTTTTTTCTTGTGACGACCCATTATCACGCACGGCACAAGATATGAAATACCAACACTTGATAAAATTAATAACAAAAAATGAACAAAGTACACTATTTTACACGAACCACGAAAAAAAAACTGTAACACTTTGATCAAGTCACGACAGGAATATCGGCCGCGCCGCGCTTGCGCGGTAGGTATTGTTCATTAAAACACGCGGACGCGTTTTTATCCACTTCTGAACTATTAAGGAGTCCCCGACTTAATAGATAATAAAACAACTTTTAGTTCTTAGTAACTTTCAGTTTACTTCGATATTAATTATCCGGAGCCTGTCAGTCGGGCGCGAAATACGAGCGGGAACTGTGTGTCGCCATCTGCGCCGCCTGGTGGCGTTCTCAGGCAACTCTACGCAGCTTAACGCTGCGTTCAGCTAACAATTCAAATCTAAGTGCGTGAAATAAATGCTACCTGTCAATAAATCTAAAATTTCTGTTATATCTGGTAATGGAAATAACAATTTATTCAAGTAACAAGACTCATTACAATTTATTAATATAAATATAATAATAATAGTATCCTAATTAAAAATACAACTACAAACTAAAATTACCTAAACTAAAACTATTAAAAAATATTTAAAAAATTGGGTCCTTTGGGTAAGGTACCCATAACGCAGGCAGCGTTCCCACGTTGGATTGCTAAGGAAAGCCTTTGCGCGAGAAAGCTGCCTGCGCGGGGATCTCCAGTAGCCTCCCTCAGCCGTTTACTGAGCTCCTTGAAGGGTCTGTGCGCGCCTCGACCCCACGGACCAAGGGTCTCGACGCCGAATGTGACAAATTCATATTGGGCATCGAAACAACTATATTTGCGCATCTTAAGCCGCTCACGGGCATCCGCCGCAGCACTGGCCTGGTTACTAGTCACCGGGAGGTAGGATGCCGCTAACGTATCGGCGCATGTGGCGTCCCACACCAACGCACGTCCTCTCCTCCACGGTATCAGAGACATCCCGTCAGGACTCTTGCCATCGTTTAGCCACATTACATTTGTAAATGGATTATGTCATGCTAATATCAAACTTGATCAGCATACATACAAACAACATCCTTTGCTTATCGTCACATTTACTAAAAAAACATAAGTCACTAGAATTCACGTTTGGGGGTGACAGAGAACCGCTGCGCATATGCAACATCATGCAAGCATCCGTACCTCCCGTTTCAATATTCTCTAACCTTTCATCAACAATTAAATCTAAGAGTTTTTCTGAAGCAGATGAACAGTTCAATAAAGAGGAAGTCGGCAAACTCTTAGAAGACGGCGTAATTGAGCCATGTGTTTCTCCATGGAGAGCTCAGGTGCTGATAACGGGAGGAACTGCATACCGCAAAAGAATGGTGATTGACTATTCCAGAACTATAAATCGCTATACAGAATTAGATGCATTCCCTTTACCTAAGATTGAATCTATCGTATTAAAAGTATCAAAATACAATATATTTAGTCAAATAGATTTGAAATCTGCATATCATCAGGTGTCAATTCTTACGAAAGAAAAACCAATGATGGCATTTGAAGCCTGCGGTAACTTATATCAATTTACAAGAATACCTTTTGGCGTTACCAATGGAGTAGCAGCTTTTCAAAGAACCTTACAATATATTATAGAGACAGCAAGATTAAGTGGTACCTTTGCGTATCTAGACGATGTCACAGTTTGCGGGAAGACAAAAGAAGAACACGATAAGAATTTACAAAAGTTCAAGGAAGCTGTAGCAAAATATAAATTAACGTTAAATGAGAATAAGTGTATATTTGCCAGCGATAAAATTAATCTACTAGGCTATACGGTAAATAATAATCTCATTAAACCTGACGAAAGTCGTCTGAAACCTCTTCTGGATATGCCATTACCAAATAATGCTGCCAATCTTAAAAGAGCTCTTGGTATGTTTGCCCACTACTCCAAATGGATACCTGATTTTTCAGCCAAGATACAGCCTCTTATTCGTGCAAAAATGCCTCTAGGTGTTGAATCAATTAGATCCTTTGAGGGCCTAAAATGCGAAATAGCAAAAGCAGCTTTAGTGGCAATTAATGACATTGATTTACTTACTGTTGAGACCGACGCTTCTGAATATGCTATTGGTGGAACGCTATCACAGAATGGACGACCAGTTGCATTTTTCTCTCGCTCATTGAATGATTCTGAAAAGAAGCACTCATCCATAGAAAAAGAAGCGTGCGCAATTGTTGAATGTTTAAGAAAATGGCGACATTATCTAGTAGCGAGACATTTCTTACTTATTACTGATCAACAGTCAGTAGCATTTATGATGAATCAAAAACATAATAGCAAAATTAAAAAATTGAAAGATGGCGTTTAGAACTCTCTTGTTTTAAATATGATATCGTATATCGTCCAGGAAAGGAAAATGTAGCCGCAGATGCTCTATCAAGGATCAGTGCTTACATGAATACAAACAAATTATATGAACTTCATGACTTACTTTGCCATCCTGGAGTTGTCAGAATGGCACATTGGATTCGAGTAAAGAATCTACCCTACACGATAAATGATGTTAAGGCTATGACAGCTGCCTGTCCGATCTGTGCAGAAATAAAACCACGCTTCATAAAAGCAAAAAGCCATCTCATTAAAGCTACTGAACCATTTCAACGGCTCAGCCTAGACTTTACAGGGCCGTTGCCGTCTAGTACTCATAACAAATACATTCTAACGATAATTGACGAATACTCGAGATTTCCATTCGCCTATCCACACAAGGATCTTTCTGCTTTGTCTGTCATTAAGTGTTTAAAGGATTTGTTTTTAACTTTTGGAGCTCCAGCTTACATTCATTCGGACAGAGGTACCGCATTTATGTCTGATGAACTAAAACGATTCCTCACTACTTATGGCGTAGCTACTAGTAGAACAACACCATATAACCCAGAAGGCAATGGACAAGTAGAGCGTCTTAACGGCACTCTTTGGCGATCAATCCAACTCTATCTCAAATCAAGGGAATTAGATACATCGCAATGGGAACAAGCCTTGCCAAATGCATTACATTCCATACGATCTCTATTGTGCACGGCCACAAACGAAACTCCTCACGAGAGATTATTTTTTCATACACGTCGATCACCAACGGGCGAATCTAATCACACTTGGTTATTATCACCGGGTCCTGTCCTCATGAAAAAGAATTTCAGAACATCTAAATATGACCCCATTGTCGAAGAGGTAGAATTGCTACATAGCAATCCATCCTATTCTTATGTTCGTCTGCCAGGTGGAAGAGAGTCGACAGTTTCTAATCGACAACTGGGACCGTTACCTATAGACCATTCAGATTCTGGTGAAGCAACTGTAGATAGCTTATCGCAAAATGACACAGAATACAGCACTGTTGAGTCTGACCTACAGTCTGATCCAATATCAGATGAAGTCGCTCCTGAAACTAGACGTTCTGATCCTGAGTCAACCTGAGTCGACGACTACTCGCGAGAAGAAAGTTCTGAACTATCTCCGAGATTTCGTCAGTAATTAAGCTGGTGGATAAATCAACGTGGTGCTGAATGTGGTATATCTATGGTATTATCCGTTGCTATGTTACAGTGTCTTGTTATTTGCTTTGTACGTCAATTCTTTAGTTGAATAAATTGATACAATTAATCTAGAAATACCATCGGAAAACTTGGCTCAGAGAAGCTAAAGTTACCGATTGATTTATCTTTCTTTTTGTAATATTGATTGTATTTGCTAATTTTTATAATGGAAATAATTATAAATAAATAAATAATTATAAATAATTTTTATAATTTTTGTAATGGAAAGGACATCATCCATTTTCAAAAGTGGAAGTGCCGGCCGAAAAAAAAAGTTATTCTGATGTAATTTGTCCGCCTAATCATTTCTTATTATAGCACTAAAGCTGTATTATCATTGTAATTGATTTTATTGGAGTTCAAAAAGTGTATTTTTGCAAACATTTTCGAAGAATATAATTAATTGAACTAACCTAACCTGTCCTCCTAGTCCGTAGTTAATGTTAGAGGGGGGGAGTTAGGTGTTCTAATAAAATAAAAATGAGTGCGTGTACTTATGTACGCGCGTGAGAAGTTATACTTCTCTGGCATCATTAAATAATAAATCCCTAGAGGGATGTTGTGTTTATGCGAGTGAGTGACGTTACCACCTCACAGACAACTGCAGCCAAATAACAATTCCTTGGAGGGTTGTTGTGTTCATGCGAGTGAGTGTCGTTACTGCAGCCAAATAACAATTCGCTGGACAGATGTTGCGTTCATGCGAGTGAGTGACGTTACTACTTCACGAAAAATATACTCAAAACTGCAGCCAAATAACCAATTCCTGGAGGGTTGTTGTGTTCATGCGAGTGAGTGACATTACCACCTCACAGGCAACTGCAGCCAAATAACAATTCCCTGGAGGGTTGTTGTGTACATGCGAGTGAGTGACGTTATTACCTCACGGAAAACTGGAACCAAATAACAATTCCCTGGAGGGTTGTTGTGTTTATGCGAGTGAGTTACTACCTCACGGAAAACTGCAGTCAAATGAGAAATCCCTGGAGGGTTGTTGTGTTCATGCGTGTGAGTGACGTTATTACCTCACAGAAAGCTGCAGCCGAATAATAATTCCCTGGAGGATTGTTGTGTTCATGCGAGTGAATGACATTACCACCCCACAGAAATCTGCAGCCAAATAACAATTCCCTGGATGGTTGTTGTGTTCAGGCGAGTGAGTGACGTTACTACCTCACGGAAAACTGCAGCCAAATAACAATTCGCTGGACAGATGTTGTGTTCATGCGAGTGAGTGACGTTACTACTTCACGAAAAATATGCTCAAAACTGCAGCCAAATAACAATTCCCTGTAGGGTTGTGTTCATGCGAGTGAGTGACGTTACCACCTCACACGCAACTGCAGCCAAATAACAATTTCCTGGAGGGTTGTTGTGTTCATGCGAGTGAGGGACGTTACTACCTCACGGAAAACTGTAGTCATATAACAATTCCCTGGAGGGATGTTGTGTTCATCTGAGTGACGTCACGAGTAAGCTCCTAAGGAGTTGCCG
This sequence comes from Pyralis farinalis, assembly GCA_947507595.1. Classification (NCBI taxonomy): domain Eukaryota; kingdom Metazoa; phylum Arthropoda; class Insecta; order Lepidoptera; family Pyralidae; genus Pyralis; species Pyralis farinalis. The sequence continues at coordinate 5,799,042 of OX382258.1, read as the reverse complement.
TGTTAGCAGCAGAGGTGGCAATACGCGCGGCATATTTAATGTATTGCAAGCGTAAACAGCTACAGTGACCGGTTTAAATTGGGTGGATCGTATGCTTGTTTGTTTATGCGAGTGATGTAGTAGTAACGTCACTTACTCGCATGAACACAACAATCCACCATGGAGTTGGTATTTGGCTGCAGTTGCCTATGAGGTGGTAACGTCACTCACTCAAGTTCTTGTTTTTAATCTACGATTTTAATAATATGACGTGAAAGAAAATGGCGCGCGCAAAGAAAATTAAAATAGTGCGTGGAGTCCCTCCGCGCGGAAGAAGTGAAACTTCACACTGTTTACTTCGCTATAATATTGGACGCTACTCGTTGCTAACGTATAAAGCCGCGTTTTGATGATAAGAGTTAACTCTGACGTAGTGTACTCTGACGGCCACTGTGCTGGTATTTGTATCGTGGGAACCGGGCAAACTAGTGCACTATGACCGCTGTTCACGATCATAGTTAACTAGGACCGTGCTCTATTTTTCGAGTGGACTCTTATCAAAATGCCATAACCTCACTTTTTAGCCAGAAATATTTGTGTAATTGTTTTAATAGTCTTGTGTGTTATATAGTAAAACTGTTAATTAAGAATGACTAATAGTCAAAAGGCTAAAAAGTGGTCTGAGCGTGATACAGTTCGTTTCGTGGAATTATATGAATCTGAAGAATTGAAAAAAAGAAGGTTGAAGTATTATAAAAACAAAGATGCGCGAGAGTCAGCATTACATAGAATCATAAACAATTTTGGTATACAAGGGCTTACTACTGCAGATGTATTAAAAAAAATTAATAACATTAGAGGCACATATATCTAGGATAAGGCAAAAAAAAAATCTATATGAACGGGGTCTGGAGTAGAAGATGTTTATGTGTCCACGCTACCGTGGTATGATATACAGAGCGTTTCCTGTCTGGGGTGATTAATCCGTCAAAGCCCGTTATATACTATTTTCCATACATTTCAAGCCTCCTTTGAGGCCCTTGGGGCCTGACGGAGAGTAGAAAAACAATAGAAATTAGTGGTTTTAATATTTTTTATTTATTTTATACTTGTAGATAAAATTTACAGTATTCTATCATTCTGCCATGGTACCGCACCTTCTGTCATAAAGTAATGTAAATGCTTCTGTCTTCGCCGTTCAGCAATAAACGAATAATGATTGCTTCCCTGATTCTCAAAATTCCGAATGTATGGCGATGGATTTTCCAATCGCCATGAACCAGAACCAGTTGTATCTCCATCATCAAAGGTTCCACCAGGTGCATAATGACGCCTGGCTGTCTTAAGAAGCCAATTATGAATTGCACATGTTGCGACAACAATTTTGTCAACCTTTTCCGGGCAGACATAAATTGGCGTACGATAAATGCGAAATTTCGATGCCATTATTCCGAAGGCATTTTCTACAATCCTTCTTGCTCGTGAAAGTCCGTAATTAAAGATTTTTCTTGAATCGTCAAGTTTATTCGACGTGAAAATGGCTTTATAAGGTAATTTTCAAAGGGAATGCTTCATCGCCGAGTATTACTCCCCAAGAAGGAAATGTGACGAAGGATCTTCCAAATTCTCTTTTAGAGCCGAGTTGGCAAAAATAGTACTGTCATTAATTCTTCCTTGACTGCCCACGTTAATGTAGGTGAATATATAAGTAGCATCTACTAGTGCCAAGAGTACTTTGCTAAAATATCCTTTGTAATTGAAGAAGTCACTTTCGCTGTGTTCTGGTTGTTGTATATTGATATGCTTCCCATCTATCGCACCACAGCAACCTGGAAAATTCCAGCGGTTATGAAAGTCTGTTGCAATCGAAGTCCACTCTGCAGCACTTTTGGAGACCTGAAAAAGAAAATAAATGTTTATATTTGTATATTTTTGTTACAGCCAGATTCAGATGCTAAACAGGAAAGAGCAAATGAAGTGAAGCTACTTCATTTGAAGGTTCTGTGAAACCGACTTTCCCAGATGTTCCAGAGAGTGTTTCTCAAAATGTACCCACGGTCATAGATTCATTATCCAATTCAATTTTGAATGAAGATGAGATATTTTCCAGAATCCCATCTACAAAAAATAATAAAAGAAAGAAATATGAAGCAGCACCACATATTGAAAAAAGCATTCAAACCCTTCAGTCGATAAAAAAACCAAGTTTTGAAAAATAAAGAAGTAGAAGATGTATTCACACATTTTGGAAAAAATGTAGCAAGTCAACTCAGACATCTTCCTATTATGGACGCACTCGATATTCAGTCTAAAATATTCGATTTGTTAACAAGGAAAAGGCAATTAATTCATTGTATTCAAGCACAAAACACTCTTTCACCAACCATGGATGAAACAATATAGAATTGATCTCCCAGGACATGTATTCTAAGAGCAGAGCACTCCTTCACCGAACATTACGGATGAAACAGAATATAGAATTGAACTCCCAGAACATGTATTCAATTCCATTCAACAATCACAGCTTCAGCTGGATAATGGCATTAACTTGAGAAACACTGCTTTAGAAGAAGCCATAAGAAGTATTGGGGGAGTTGCATCTTCTGATATCTGATAATTACTGATTTTTTATTCAGATTACTATTATTGTACTACTTTGATTATAAAAAGAAACATTCTTAATACAACAATGACTTTTACTAACCTTAATGAACTCTTGCAAACCGTCATAAATAGCATCTAATACTGAAGGTAGAAATTGTGATATCGAGGTCTTTAGTACGCGAAAGTTGCCTTCTATAGTTTTGAAACTATCATCAGTAGCCAAATATCTTAAAACGATTTGTAGTTTTACTCTTGCAGGTCAAAGTCAAAGTCTCATGATAGTTTCTGCTTTCTGTATTTTTGGTTCAATTTTTCTTAAAAGATATTCAAATTGTTCAGTATTTAGCCTTAGGTGATTTTTATATGTATCTTTATCCTCCATTTCCACTTCTCGAAAAAAATTATCTGATACACTTAATTGAATTCGCCTTAAAATCCATTTTCGAGTCCATAGTTTCTTCTTCCGGTCCTAATTTTTTACTTGCTGGAAGCTGTTTTTCAAATCATTTATCAATAAATCTGCAGTTACTTCAATGCCCAACAGTAACAGTTCTTGATCCATCATGCTACATAGACTCATTATTTTTTGCAGTTTTCTTGTTCCCTGCTAGTTACCTGTCAAATTCCTATACATACGAGTAAACTATTAACGTGTAAACTACTATCATACTACACTAGGATGTAGGCTACTCTGTCATAGTACACTATTACGAGTCAACTCTTATCGTCAAAACGCGGCTTAAGTATACTACGCGCATGCGTTCGAGTGCCACGCATTCACTCTCGCTCTGTCTCTTTCTATTCCCCCTCCATGGTAGCGTTAAACGTTTAACGCAACCTTGTTGGAAGTCCCATTAAAAGTATAACTTCAAAAATACTTATTTTTGTATATTATAATGTTTAATGTGAAGTTAAACAATCAAATCATCATCATCATCTGGTATTACAATACTATTTTCTAATCCTAAAGCTGGGGGGGTTACACTTTGTAAATGCCGAGCATAACTCATATACCATATTATGCACATTATATGAGAACAGCACCCAATAGTTCTTTTTCCTATAACACACGTACAAAATAGTGGGCGATTGCCCGTCTTCCAGATAGTGATTTATCCACCACAATATATGTGTAATTGTCTGGCTCTGACTGCAATCGCCCACGAATCATCCATAAATCATTACCCTGCTCCTGTAACTCAGTCAGGTGTTCGTCTGACAAATCATTGCTGAGCTCAATTGTAAAGGATCCGTTGTCAAGAATGTGTTCCCCGTAATAGCTCTTTGCCTGTTTCAATTGATATACTCCAAGAGCGAACAAGAACAACTCTAGCTCAGTCAACCGTGGGAATTTTGAGAACTCTTCCATATCTGCTGCCATCAGCCTGAATTGAGCACGTTTGCGGTTGTAATTATGCCGCTCTACAATTTCTGCCAATCTGTTTGGCATATTTATTATTTCATGAGTAGTCTGCAAAACGTCTGTAGCATGTGGATTGTCCTCAATTAAGACGTGAAAACGTTTTAATGTGGCTGCCGCGATCCTAAAATAATCAAACATACTTTTTGGGGCTCTATTATTGTATACGTTACGCAGCAGCCGAAAATCTCTTAAATCTAGCGTTGACCACTTCAACTATCCAACGACGAAAGTCTAAAGTTCAATGAGAGCGTCGCCCGTCGGTACATATATGGAAAGTCGCTGCATTCCTCACTGCTCTTAGTTCTTTACCTATATTTCGTACTTAGAAATAATAATGGAATATATTTTTAACTATATTTTGATAACACATTACACGTTTTTTGGTGTTAATTGATTATTATGTATTTTTATTTCGTTTTTTTATTTTATTTTCACTCTACTTTTTATACTTATAAAAAATTTTGTATTTTACACAATTTCATTTCATTCATGCTCCTGCAATTGCCGCCCGAAAAGTGATCTTCTGATAGTTGTCCGGTTTATCTCCTTAACTATCAATTTTCTATGGCATTTTCACTCTACTTTTTATACTTATAAAATTTTTTGTATTTTACACAATTTCATTTCATTCATTCTCCTGCAATTGCCGCCCGAAAAGTGATCTTCTGATAGTTGGTGGTTTATCTCCTTAACTATCCATATTCTATAGCATTTTCTATACATCCGATATATAAAGAAAAACACTACAATCAGTATAAGTGTCAGCATAATGCACAGAATAATATTCGTGGTTTTCTAGTATACTTGGGAGGTACATTAATACAGACTTTATTCAGAAGCTCAGTATAGTCTGTCGATCCATTTCAATCAATTTAAAAAGGAACGTGATGTCAGCGATTGCTCTACGCTGTTGGAGTAGTAATATATGGTGCCGCTTACATCTAAGTTCGTAGCTGCTATCGTATTTATTACACTTATGCTGGATATACCTAATGAAACGTTTTTGGATTTGTTCAATGCGTGTCACGTACACTTGGTAAATAGGATTCCATATTTCAGAAGCATATTCGAGGTTGCTGCGTACAAAAGCGCAATATAATTTTTTTAAGGTTTTTATATCAGACAACTCCTATGATAGCCGCAATACGAATCCCAGAGATTTGGAGGCCTTAGAAACTATAGCATTTACGTGTTTATTGAAAAGAAATTTGGAGTCAAAAGTTACACGTAGGTCCCTAATAGTTTCAACCCGACCAACCGGAGCATCTTTAAGAAAGTAATAACATAATAGTGGTTTAGGTTTACGTGTGAATGTACAAATATGGCACTTGGAAACATTCAGATTAAGTTTATAGTTATGATAATAAGATTCAAATCTCTCCAGATCCTTTTGTAAGTTAACAACGTCAGTAGAGTTATTGATAGGGCAAAGAATCTTCATATCATCCGCATATAATAAGATCTTATAATGACGAAAACACGATGAAATGTCATTGATGTATATGATAAACAGTACTCGATCAAGCAATGAACCTTGTGGGACTCCTGACGGAATAAACAGTGTAGAGGATGTAAAACCATTCAGGACTACAGTTTGACATCTGTTAAAAACATACGAAATAAACCACCTGTGTAGATCACCTCTAATTCCAAGTAAACTTAATTTCTGCAGTATCACCCGGTGATCAATTCTATCGAAAGCTTTGCTGTAGTCTGTATAGATTAAATCCACTTGTGAGCCCATTCACATATTGTGAGTGATAAATTCACAACACGAAAGGAGGTTCTACGATGTTGATCGACCTTTAAGAAAGCCATGCTGGCACTCATCGAATTTTTGTTTAAGTTGGGAATAAACTTGTTTATAAACTACACATTCGAAGACTTTGGCGAAGAGACATAGCTTTGATATCGGTCTGTAGTTTTCCACGATATTTTTAGCGCCCTTTTTGTGCACAGGAGTAACAAAAACCGATTTCCATATTTCTGGCATTATACCAGTATGGACTGAGCGTCTGAATAATATAGATAGCGGTAATGCTAGACCATCTGCACAGCTAACAATGAAAGTAACTGAAATCTGATCAGGTCCAGCTGATTTCTTTAAATCCATGGGCTTAAGCAATTCCAGAACCTCTTCCTCCCGTATTTCAACAGATATCTATATCTGTTACAGTGTCTGATATGTACTCACTTTCGGCTGATGAAGGTCCATCAGGAGATGACACTTGGAAGGTTGAATAAACATAATCGGCAAACATATTACTTATTGTGTCACCACAATCAGATGTTTTGCCACCAAATGACATTACGGATGGATATGATGATGATTGTCTCTTCTCTTTAATAAATGACTAAAATGCCTTAGGGTTATTTTTAATATTACTTTCAATACGTTCCATATAAAAATAATAATTTTCTCGTTCCATCACTTTAGCCCCGATCCCTCAACCATGCATATGAATTATAATCCGACATATTTTTGTATATTTTATATTTTTTGTGGTATTTATTTTAGTAATTTTATGAACGAGGTAGTGTACCAAGGTGGATATTTATTAGAGATCTTTATCTTTTTATTAGGAACGTTGGTGTCGCGCAATTTAAATAGGATTTCGTAAAACGGGTTTGCAGCATTGTGAAGAGATCTTTGTGCAAGAATATCGTTCCATTGAATTTCCTTAAGTTTTTCATTAATTGTTTTAAAGTCTGCTTTGTGATACAAGTACCGTGTACGAGGTTCATAGGTCAAGTATGTTTTTTGTACCATATCTATTGTGGCTACTAGTGCACGATGGTAGGAATCCTCAGGAACCAAGGGACTATCACAAGCTTCGACAGTAAGGTAAAAATTTGAAAAAACAAGGTCAGGGATTGTATTATTAACATTACTTATTGAATTATATTGATTCATATTACATATATCCAAATTATCAAAAAGTGACATTTGGTGGAAGCCTGTTATATTTCCTGGAGTCAAATAGTATTCCCCTGGTGTCGAATTCCATAAAACATTAGGGAGATTAAAGTCACCAAGAATTATGAATTTGGATATTTTAAAATTTTATCAGTCAAGTCATTAGAAAAGTTTAAAAGCTGTTCGCTAAATGAGTTTCCTAAATTTTGAGCACATAGATAAGTTGTACAGATAAATAATTTAAAATTTGTATGAGAATAAGGCAAAGAAATCGATATCCAGAAAGGACTCCACCACCAAGCGTATGACCTGTTTGCGAGTAGTACCTGTCTCTTCTCCATACCACGTAACGATCGTCAAACAGCTGCAGGTCGTTCACACCGTCAATAAGCCAGGTCTTAGTCAATGATATAATGTCATATGAACACTGAAGAATATTTCGAAGGAATAAGTTTGTTTTTGTACGCAGTCCCCTAACATTCTGATAATAAATAGTTAATGGATCCATGAGGATGATGTCAGGAATAGCTAATATTAATAGCATGTATGCATCTGCAAGTCAGGATAGTATTAACAACAAATATAGTAAACATTTGTTATACAGGAAGGCCATATACATATATTTAATAACAAATAAGTAAAAACAAACAAATGCTATATTCTGCCTCACAGATGCAATATAAATTAAATATACCAAAGTAACAGCCACGCATGAACAATTATTATAGCCAGTTGTTCGCGCCACTTTGAAAGCGCCGCTTTTTGTTTGTTTTTTGAAAACTCCCTGGCGCATGCAGTGATTTCATTGGCGCGCCCGCGAACCTTACCAAGCCTATTTCCTTCCCTTTCACTCACACAGCATTGAGATAAGAGAAAGGGAGAGAGAAGATTTGACCGCCCGCTTGAAGATGGCGCCACTGAGAGAATTTTTAAAATAGAAAAGAAGGTAGAAAAAACGCTTCGAACTGAACGGACGGCATGGTCTGTTTTTTCCGCTAAAACTTTGTATAATTTACCTAATTGTTGGTGAAAATAGTGTTTACCGCTGACGTAGTTACCTGTGCACAGGGGTGAGATGTTAATACTAAAATAATAAGAACATTTCGCAAACCGTCGCTTGGAGTCCCGCGCTCAGCCACCTGGGAACTGCCGAAACTCTTCAAAGGAAGAATATTGGTAAGTGCTGTGTTATCCACCACTAATCCAGTACCGCATCCTATTTTCACTACCGCCAATACGCTCCCGCTATCCCATTTTGGGCCGCATTTATACCGCCATAACCTTCTGGTTTCCGACAGGATCCCCGCTTCCTCAGTTAAACCCCCGCATCTACACCAGTATAATCTAGTAAAACTCTGCCTACCCCGCAAGGGTACGCCGGGTGCGTGGCGATATACATACATAATAATCTAGTAAAAGTTCAATATTTATGCTACCGTAATGTAGTAGTAACAAGGTTACGATCAGTAATATTCTGAACAAGATAAGTACTGGGGTTATTTGTCCGTCTTTAATTATTACCATTGTAACATTAAATAAGTAAAATCGCAAACGCATATGAATATAACAAATGTGATATTTTCATATGCATATACTATACGAAATGAAGTATACGTGTTGAATGCATTCGTAGTATATTTTTTTTATTTATTGTTATGAAGTTATTACAAATATCATTTTTTATCAAGGGTATTAAATTATTAGATTACTATTTTCTATCCACGTTAAAAGGCTGCTAGTTATACACACATATTTTACGTACATATAACATATATACAATAAAACGATTTGCCACATTTTACTTATAACATTTATCTTTGTAAGAATATCATACCATTTGACAAGTGAAACTAAAAAAATCGTAGGTAGTCATTTCCTTTTCTATAGATTGACATTCACTGGCGAACTGACAATCTGTTGTATTTTCTGCTAAATTCTTTAAAGCATCACATATATCGCTTAGTTGATTTTTAACGGCCTTCACCGATGCTACCCTGCAATCCCATCAAGATTCAGAAAGTGGTTTTAGCGATAATGATTTTACATGAGGATTTAAAATAGCCCACCTCTGATTTGAGCCGGCAAACAGAGTGTACAACGTTTGTAGCAAACAAAAGAAAGATTTTGCTTGGACACAAGACGATGCTGCAACTCCTAGGATGAGATACCAGCTATGACTCTCACAAGGTAAAAAATAAGCAAGTGGGTTAAATAACTTTTTTCACCACGCATATTGGCACCATTATTATGTCCTTGGCCTCTTCAGTTTTGCAGTGATATACCTAATTGTTCTAATTCTGTGATTATATAACTAGTCAAACTCTCAGCTGTGGTTTTTTCGACAGCTAAGAAATCAATAAAATGTTCTTCAATTTCAGCTGTATTTGTATTAAAAAATCTTATAATAATTTAAAGTGGTTCAACACGAGAAACGTCGCGAGTACAATCAAGAATAATCGAGCAATATTTATTATTTTTTTCAACAATTTGAGTCTTCACGTGACTTGCCATTAATTGTATGAGCTCATTTTGAATATTTTTTCCGATATAGTGGTCATTAGTCGTCGTATCCTTTACTTGTTTTAGATGAAGTCTCAGCACGGGATCAAATCGGGCTATTAACTTTAATAAATCTATAAAGTTGCCGCTTGTTGCCGGGGCCTGGCATGACTCTATATTATAATTGTAACCTATGATACTTTATGCTTTATGCAGATTATATTTTAAACATATTGTTTACAAAGATTTTTATGTTATTTACAAAGAGAATTATATTATGTTTTTTTATTATAGATATACTACGTTTTTCTACACGGTTATACACGAATATACATTTTTATATAAATATCTATACATTTCTTTGAGTTCGTTTTTGTTATATATTTTCAAATTTCGTTTATTTATTTATTTATTTAAGACACACAAAACAGGTTACAGTCATAAATTTTACAAAATATCAATATCATTAAGATAGTATTTGGCCTAAACTATAACCCTAAAACATGTGTGCACAACAAGTTAAAAAGTATTAAGCTCTAAAGAAAAAGTATTACGAGTACTTCGCTAATCAATTTTACAAATTATAAGTGCATAAAAGAATATCATAAACAAGTGATAATTAAAAATGTGTTACCAAACTACTCAAAAATCACAATAAAAAATAATTAAGCAATAATTAAGCATGATAAAAGATCATTTTCAAGCGATTCTGGAAATTTGAACGTGTGAATTGGAAAATATCAATATCATTATTTACAGAAATTTCATTATAGAGGCGACACATACGGACCAATGGATTGAAGAAAGTTGAATAATTTTTAAAAATTAGTAATGAAAATGTTTGTCTCTGGTTATCGCGAGATCTAAATCTAATTTTAAAGTTCAATAATGACAGCAATGTGGGAGAATCGACCATCAAATGTAGAATCTTATATAAACAAGATATATCAGTGAACTTGCGCCGGGATTCCAATGTAACTATTTGGATTTTTTTTAATCTGTCTTCATAAGACCTAACCAGCCTTCTGTTGCCAAATCTGCAATTCAGGAGATTAACAAATCTTTTTTGAATTTGCTCAATTCTGTTACAATGAATGTTATACATGGGCGACCAAATGACAGAGTTGTATTCAAGAATAGTCCTGACTAAGGAATAATACAGATGTACAATACTATGTGGTTTTTTAAAACCCTTAGTCGAGCGAGAGATAAAGCCTAATAATTGACTACTTTTGCCTATCATATAATCGTAGTGAGCATGAAACGAGAGTTTTTCATCAAAAATTATGCCCAAGTCCTTGGCCACATTTCTTCGTTCTAAAACCTGACCACTTAGTTTGTAATCGTATATAACTTTGTGTACTTTTCTTGTAAAAGAAACTATAAAACACTTATCGATATTTAGAAGCATTGCGTTGTCAACACACCACTCTGCAACTGCATCCAGGTTTCTTTGGAATATTTGTGCGTCAGAGATAGTCTCAATTGCAGCGAACAGCTTGAGGTCATCGGCAAATAAAAGGTGTTGGCAGGACAATCTATCTACAAGGTCATTAATAAACATGACGAACAAGAGCGGGCCTAAATGAGAGCCTTGTGGGACACCTGAGCCTATAATTACAGGATCTGACAAGAACCCTTTGACTGACACCAGTTGGCTTCGCTTGTCTAAGTATGATTGGACCCATCGCAGAAGACTTCCGTGTATACCATACGCCAATAGCTTCCTACAAAGAATGTGATTATTGACTTTGTCGAATGCCTTGGCAAAGTCTGTATATACAGCGTCCACCTGCTGTCGTCTAACAAAAGCTGCACACAAGTAAGTCTTATATTCCAATAAGTTGCTAGCGGTTGACCTATTCTTCACAAATCCATGCTGCTTTGATGATATATGAGGCTCTAATTGATGATAAAGATACTTATAGATGACTGATTCAAATAATTTTGCAAAACACGAAAGGATGCTGACTGGCCTGTAGTTACTGCAATTTGATTTTTCTCCTGATTTGTATATTGGAACTACATGAGCAGTTTTCCAATATTTTGGAAATACACCAGTGGAAAGAGACATGTTAAATATAATACATAAAGGAATGCTTAATTCATTGCAGCATGATTTTACAAAAGATGGGGGAATGCCGTCAGGACCAGCGCCTTTGTTGGGATCAAGTTCTTTTATTTTCGCTATTACTTCACTCATGGTCACAGAAATGTCATGAAGCGTATCATTATGATACATAGCACTACTGCTTTCACTGTACCTATGGCAAGTAGGCGCGGATCCGTTGTCATACACAGAGCTGAAGTAAGAGGAGAACAATTGACAAATTGACTTTGGATCACTAGCTGTGATATTGTCGTGTTTCATAGTGATTGGTATCGAATTACTGTTTTTCTTGCCACTAATGTATCTCCAGAATTGCTTTATATCAGAACCTAAAGATTTCTCAACTGATTCTAAGAAGGTATTGTAGCACAAAGCTAACAATTTTTTACATCTTAGGCGTAATAGGTTGTATGTGTCGTAATCCCTAGGATTCCCATATTTTTTATAACGTTTATGATATTTAGACTTTTCCTGCAAACACTGTTTTAAAGCCGAGTTAAACCAGCCTGGGTATTTATTTCTATCTACTTTCAACAATGGCGTGTGAGCCGCAATAATAGAATTAAGTTTATCGTAAAACATGCTAACAGCCACATCAACATTAGAGGACGACAAAAGAAAACTCCAGTCAACTTTCGCTAACTTTTCTTTGATATTTGGGAAATCACATTTGTAGTAATTTAATCGCTTCTGATTATTCTGTTTCATAAACGTTGAGTATTTTTCTGTGGCACCAAAATCAATAACAATAGCCGGATGATGTTCGTCCTGACGACTGAGAGCAACCGCTCCGTACACCGGAAGACAATCCATAGTAGAGAATATAAGGTCTAAATAACGATTGTTTTTGTTGGGAATATTATTAAATTGGCGCAAGTTACACAGATTAATAGTATCAACAAGTAGTTGAGATTTAGCATCCCGAGCAGACATAGGATTCAGATAAGTACACCCGGTTTCTCTAGTCCACGTGATACTTGGGGTATTAAAATCGCCTATACAAATAAATTCGTCACTTCCATCAGCCTCCAGAACCACTTTTTGAAAATTATCGTAAAAGTCCTTTAACATTTCCGACGGAAGGTCTGGTGGCAAATAACATAAGAAAATATGTATTATTTTATGTTTTTCGTTGTTAGGCTTTAAGGTAATCCATAAGTCCTCAACTTTACTCTCCCATGATGGTTGACGAATAACATTTAATGACTTTTTTACGGCGACAGCAATACCGCCACCTTCGGACTTTTTAATAGAAGTGCTACCCCTGTCTCTGCGGAATATATTATACCTCGAATCTGCTATCTCAGCATCTGTGACACTACTGTTAAAATTTGTTTCCGTCAAACATATGAGATCGTAATTGCTGTTGAGAATGTTCAAGTTTATCTCTGTTAATTTAGATCTAATTCTATTAACATTTTGGTAATATATAGACATGATTAATCTAAGCCAAGTTTATAATACAAAGAATGAAATATAATTAATACTCACTAAACTAAATTTTTAATAGAGTCTAAATTTTTAATATGAATAGCGATTGAAGAATCATTTTTACGCATGTATACGCGCCCATATTTGAGCCACACGAACTTATACTGCTTATCCTTGGCGACCTGCCTCGCTGCTGTATGAAGCATTTTACATTCTGGTGACACGTGTTCCACTAGGTAGATCTTACATGTTTCACCAGCTATACCCAAATGTGATGAGCACAATGTATCTTTGGGGTGGACTTTGTTGAACCGATGGACAGCAGAGAGCACGGAGTCCCGCAAACGAGGAGAAGAGAGTGTTACTAATATATTTCTGGGTCGCTTAGAAGATGTGTTCATTTTGGCAACTCTGCGACAGGCGTGAATATTCGAGTCTACCATTGGCAAGTCTACTGTCTCGCATAGTTTTTTAAATATATGGTAGACATTTTCGCTGCGTGACTCCGGCACTGCTTGCAGTTCGACGTTACAACTTCGAGACAACTTTTCAAATGTAGACAGACGAGCATTGAGACTCGATACTTCACCCTGCAACTTCACGCTTTCACTTTCGAGATCCCTGATTAACTTGTCCTTGCTGTCCATTCGATCCCGTATGTCTTTCTGCTCGCTATTCAAAAAATCCGTAGTCGCAGTAAAATCGTCTTTAAGACTCTGTACAATAGTGATCATTTCAGAGTGGACGAGTTTTTTCACATCCTCTCGGACTGCTAGGCGAAATTCCTCAAAAAATGTAGATAATACAGACTTTAGTTTGACATCCAGCAAAGTACCAATTTTATCCATGGTAACTTTATCTGCGCTCATATTGCTTGTGTCTGCGCACAACCCGCCAGGAGGAGAAGATACTGCGCTGTGAACCGATGCATCTAGTGACATATTATATGCAGACAGTGTTGAATCATCGATTGGGACCTGATTATTACGAACAGGGGTATTCTGATTGCACTTAGGACGCTGTGTAATGTTTGAACATGACGGGCATATCCAAGAAGCTTTATAATCGTGACTAAGTGTTGCAAACTGTTTATTTTTGATGTTCAAACATTCGCTATGAAAATGACCTTTACACCTGTTACATTGTAAAAAATAGTTCGACTGTACAACTTGTTTACAGGCGCAGCATTCCATTTGCGTAGTATTAAAAAGTTTCCAAAACGATGAAAAATAATGTTTATAAAAGTATTAAGCGGTGATTTGAAACCAGGACCTTAGTCATTTAACTCAAAACGTTGACCGCTACACCAAGCGTATGATTAGAAGCGTTGGTGAATGTATCGTTCTAGTCCGGATAGTGATATCATCAGTACAGTTGATAATGTAAACAAGTCCAAAGTTCAACTTGTAAAGTTAGTGACGGTGATTCGATAAACTATTAAAATCGTCAATTTAATACCTTTATTTAATAGTTAATCACCTAGTTTTATTTATATTTTACGGGTTTATTGTTTTATTAGCACTTGTTTGGTATTATAACTCGAGAATATCAAATGAACACTGCGATTCATTACACAAAAATGTTTGCTTGCACTACGACACTTTAATAGATTTTCACTATGTTTAATTTAAGTTAATCAGCGACACTAACAGATTTCTTAGCTATTAGAAAGTTATTTTCACGTGTACAATATTTTCACAACTTGTAAACTGCTCCTTACATTTTTAGATAATTATTTTCTACAGAGCCAATGTTACTGCGGCAACAACACCGCGAGAGAATTATTACACTCGTTATTTTTACGTTTAATTGTTTTCTTGCGATAAATATGGACTTTGGATATAGATGTTATAAGTAAACCTAAGTAACTATGTCACTATACTGCTCATTAAGCGTATTGTGAATGTATGTCAGGCGAATATGTTGCCAACTTGCTATGAAATGTAATGTAAAATAATATTCGTTAAATAAGGTTACAATTGTGTCGAACAATCACACAACAGTTTCAAATACAAATACAAACCAAAACTCACCGTACAGTCGATTGATCAGATATTTTTATTTTCTCTAGTATTGTTACTTTGTGAAGTACTTGTCTAATAAACATGGGCGACAATCAAAGTAAATCGCAAGATAACGTAGTGGTAGCTAGCTACGGCAGTGTCGTAGCAGCACCATGTTCAAAATGTCGAACATCAGTTAAACCATTACGGACATATTATGATGTGTTTAGCTGTAGGGTTGGCTATAGCAATCACCGCTATACTCTTGTACCTATGGCGTCGCAGGACTAAATCTTGGCTGCGCAAGGAGGTACGCAAATCAGGCCCTGTGGTAGTGGCCCACACGCAACAACCGCAAGTGCAGCAACCTACAGCAACCAGTTATGTGTAAAGTGATAAGCGTCGTGGATTTGTTCGATACAAAAGTACCTAGTGTGCTTATAATAATATGTTTCGTTGTGAACTTTAGATAAAATATAAATTGCAGTTTAAAATTTGTTATATGTATTTACTATATTTTTTAATATACTAAATTTGGAAAAATTAAATATATTATTTTTTTTAACAAAGGGGGGAGTTGTGTAGGGTTTATGTTACGCGTAGGTCAGCGATTTGTATTGCCTGAGAGCTTAGTGGTTGGCTCGCCGCGATTTCGTTCGGTTGTCTGACGGAATTAAAGTGTGTCCAAATATTGACTCTTTTATTTAGCCACCACTCACACGTACACCGATCTGCTCACGTACCTAATAAGGAGATACATAACTAAATCTTTTAATAAAGTCAGTTGGTTCACAGTTACTAAATTGTTCTAATTTGAGTACCTTATTACAGAACTGAAGAGCATGTGCTACAGATTCACTGAACGACTGCGCGGCTAATTTCACCTTCTTCTTCTAGATTTGTTTTTTCAAGTTAACGTGCGCACTTCTGATTTTATTCGCTAAATGGAATCCTTCATTTTCCTGAAGTTCGACCGAAAGAAGAGTTTTACATAATTCCATGATAGCCTCTTCCGGATTTTTTAAAAACGACTTATTTCCCAAAGTGTTCCTCACCAATTTCAACATATGGCATGGGTCGGGAATAATTAAATTTTTTTGGTTATTATGCAAAAATATGGGATTTAAGACATCACCATCAATCTGACATCCCAATAGCTTAGCCATGGAAAGATTGGCTGGGCATCCGTCAAATGTCACTGACGAAACAACAAGACCGCACTCGCTAACCAAATCGATACAGGTTTTGAGTAGGTCCCCTTTTTGTTCAGCAGTCGTCCCATTTACAAGAAAATAGCCTACAGGAAGTTTACAGCTGCCATTTAGGCAAGTCAGCATAAACACTAAAGCTTCTTTAGCGACATGAAGATTATCAGTTTCTAGCTGGTCACCGCAGTTAACAAAACCGACATATTTATTTCCATTCCATTCCACCTTCTGGCGAATGGCCATTTCATCAAAACACAGGCCGCATATCCACTTCTGTG
The DNA here is from genome assembly GCA_947507595.1 of Pyralis farinalis. Taxonomy (NCBI): domain Eukaryota; kingdom Metazoa; phylum Arthropoda; class Insecta; order Lepidoptera; family Pyralidae; genus Pyralis; species Pyralis farinalis. Next base: position 5,782,590 of record OX382258.1, on the reverse strand, counting down.
AGAAATTCGAACACAAAAGTTTGAGTGCAGCAAGTGCCTCAGATGAAAAACCGGGTTCACCCGCGCTCGTTTGGTACCAGCGAGGGAGTGTACGAGTATGCGGAAGGCAAGTATTAAAAGTTTTTCTGACAAAATTGTAAGCGCGCGGACTAATGAAATCTAAATTCAACGCAAATTTGCGCACTTCAGGAGAAAATATGCTTCTTTGTTTTAAAAAGTTCGTATCGCCAGGATTTACAGAGGATAATAAATTGGCAGTCTCTTGATTAATTAGCCGTTTTTCTTACAATTTTTCGACGATGGCAGATAGTTCAGCGTTTTTCTTCATAAGACGCTGATTTTTCGAACGTAATATCGCTAACTTCTTTTTTCGTGTCTGCGCTAAAAGCGTTTGCCGATTTAATTGCTTAAAAAGTTTCTGTTTTCGTGGTGTTATCTCAACTTCCATGGATTTCGATTTTTCAATCAATGTTGAGTGTTCTACATAAAATAAATAAAAAAAAGGTGTTTTAAATACAGTATTACTTTTATAAGCCACTAGCGCCCCGTACCAGCTTCGCACGGGTTTTTGTAAGGATATCTACTTTTTTTGCAAATATAATATAGCCTATAATCATCCGCGCATAGTGTAGCTTCCCAATGGTGAAATAATTTTTCATACCGGTTTAATAATTTTTGAGTTTATTCATTACAAACAAAAATACAAATCTTTCCTCTTTATAATATTAGTATAGATTATGAGTGATTTTTATAGTTGTTACTGTTCAACGAACCATATTTAAAACGAATATTTTTCGATTGTCGGTCTAGTCTAGAGTCTAGAGCACTCGACCGGCAATCGAGGGGTCGTGGGTCCACGACCCCGTAAAACCGATCGACGTAAAATTTTTCGTTTCAAATATTTTCAATATTAGTATAGATATAGATTACCTGCGTGGATATGGACGCAATTTCAATTGGTACTTGGCTAGATGTCGATGCAATTTCCATTGAGACTTTGATGTACACGGAATTTCTATTGGTACTTGGTTTGAAGTCAAAGCGATTTCCGTTGGTACCTGGATGTAAAATTTTAATAAATAAACACAATTTATGAAAAGGGATGGAATGAAGTGTGAATGTACATCATACAGATACTCAAATACAAGAAGCTCAACATCTACATGATAGTGATAATTATTTATACATATATTTATGTATAAATTTCTTTCACTTGCTTCTTGTGTCTGACATAAAAAAACCTATTAATCACTTTTAGAGTACATAAATAAAATTTGGTAAATTACCTGTGAAGTGTGTACAATATGAAGTGTAGGGATCGAGAGCGCTTTTAAATATGTCATATTTCTGGTAGTTTTCCTAAAACAACTTTGTTCAAAATGTCTAGAGCATATCCGAGTGTATTTGGTCAGTTGCCAGTTTAGTCGCCCTGTGGTATGAATCCATAATTGTCAAATTGCAGAGTCCTTTGGAAATCTGAAACAAGAGTTTTAAAAGATTCAAAACTTTTATTCAGAGAATAGGTTTTTATAAACACGTTCTCTTGTCAGAGAGTACATACAATAATAAATGATTTAAGTAGTTAAATTGGACGACAAGCCTGACTTTTAGTTTGACGATGATAATTTAAAGTGTTAATAAATAACATTTTGAGTTGTTTTCACACATTACTTCTATTGTTTATCACTTGTTAATATCTTATTCTGTTAATATTTTTACAAAGCTGGGGATATTTTAACAAAAAATCGTACTTATGAAAGGTTATGTTTTGTGATTTCTGCTCACTACGGCTTTTGCAGCCTAATATATAACACATCACCATGTTAAATAGGATGAGTCTTAACCAACACTTAGTTTTACCTTGGTTTTACCACTTAAATTAATGTCAATCACGAAAAATAGTCAAAACATTATCGAACACAAGTAACACTACTGATTTGTTGGATGGCACAGCCTTCACTTGTGAACAAAAACGTAAAAAAAATGTTTTCGTCCTTTTCATTCCTTGCAGTTTTTGTATCTTGGGATCTCATTCGCACACGGTATTATTATTTGCGTAGCAAATCCAGAGTATACTTGATCCTAGGCAAGGACGGATAATTCTTAGTAAAATATCCAATTGCTCTTCCTCGTTTATTTTGCGGTAAGACGAGAGAACATTCCATGCATTATAGAAACGTATATAGTAATAGATGCCTCCTGTCCTTGAGTTCAATTACGAACAGCGTTAAGTAATTTGTAATCGTAGTCAAATTGACCAAAATCGCGAACTAATAAGTTGGAGACTTCATCCCAGTCGAGGTTTTCATTGCGCCATTTTTGATAGCGAAATCAATGTAAAACACTGTCAGAAAATATTTCAAAAGGCTGTTGAACTAACTGTTCTTTTTTAATGTTCCTAGAAAGTCTAAATTCATCAATTTTTAAAAGAAATGGTCTACGACAAGTTTTACCATTATAATGATTTTTTTTAGTTCAGAAGGACTTTTATCAGACTGATAGAAGTAAGAAATAGATGGCCGAGATTCTTCAATAGGAGAAGAGATCTGAACGGTGGATAAGGCCATGAGCATCATTTTCCAAGCATGAATGATAAGCCGGTTCCATTTGGTCAGCATATGTCTCCATATGTTGTTCAAATGACGCCAATTTCACTTTCAAATTATTATTTATTTTATATGCAAAAGTGGAAGGATGTAGGAGCCGAGGAAGGCCAAGACGTACCTACCATGACCAAATTGGTCGTGTTCTATCAGAAGGTGATGTCAGGAGCCCTAGAAACTGGCGAGCGTGCATGAGAAGAGCAATGAATGTTAAAGAAACGAGTGAGTTATGTAAGGATCGAGTCACGTGGCGCTCGGTTCTCTCTACCTACCCCGCAAGGGATTTGCCGTGATGTTATAGTAGTAGTAGGTCATTTAAAAGTTCAGGATCTAAGTCTATATCAACACGTTTTAGCCTATGTTATAGATGATTTAAATAAGCAAAAGTTTTTTCAATTAAGTAGAGTTGCCGGATTCAATTTGTACGATTTTAGTTTCAACGTAAGAAAATGTTAACAACATTTGAGTTAAATCGTCACCAACTTCAAAAGGAGAATCAGCAATTTGTTGAGGAGGAGAAAAGATTCTAGATAATTGTTTTTTTAATTGAATACAGAGTCAGTAGGTTCTTCCAAACGAACGAGTACTTCATATTGAAGTTCAGCTTTATTAAGAAGTTCATAGGAAATAGGTCTAGCCATTATTAAAGAGTAGCAGGTAAGATTAATAAGAAAATAAAATAATTATTTAGTTAATAGTACTATTTAGTAGTATATTTAGTTTTCCATCCAATTAATAATTGGAACTAAAAGATAAAATTATTATTTAAATGATTAAAATAAATTGCAAGAAGAAAATAAGTACAAAGCTAGTGGCTTATAATTCTAGCCTTGGTTTGCTAATACGTATATTAGGTAAGAATGTATTGATTAGTACGCGGTAAATAGAAAGAACGTAAGTAGCAATAGATATACGAGTAAGTATATGCAAGCCCTTACTTTAGACATGTCAAACAAATAACAGTCATAAGAAAATAATATACAGCAGAGTCCTTAAAGACGTAGCCAGAGAAAAAATAGATATATAGATTTAGTAAAGTTCTTGGTAAGTTAAAATAATGGAGGAGAATTGTATAGTGCTTTCTTGAGTCCGCCCGCCTAGACTAGTCGAGTAGGATAGGGGAACGTGGGAATCAGCGGATGTTTATTTATAAGTGCTATAACTTTTCTACCCCAGATTGATCAGTGGTTTAATAAACACCTAGTAGGTACATTTAAGTCTGAAACTACATTGCAAAAGTAGCCTTACAAAGACTTAGTTATGAAATAATCCAGTTTATTTATTAAATGGCCAAGTATCCACTGTGACCCATAAATGGGTCACATTGGATACAGAGTAGGGTTACAATGGATCGTATGGGGCACAATGGATAACGGCTATTTGGAACCCAATAAAAGATGTTCATTATAATATTGTATCGTTTATTTTTAACCAATCAATACACATTTAATTGTACTTGCATGATATTACAGGCGAGCGCTCTATTTACTTTGTATAATATAGTTTCAAAATCACCAATATTACCTACATTTTTTTATAAACTAGTAACTTAGTAAGATTAAACTCATTATTATTCACATAATATGTCACTTGTTAATATACTTCGAGTCATTTCAATCTTTAAATGACAATGTTGAAATTACATTAATTATTATCTTTATAAAAAGAACATAATCTTCTTACTGTCCTTTCATTAAAAAGTTTTATAAACAGTAGAAACAATGTTATTAAAAATGAGAACCAAAATTCTTTTTAAAGTAGGTAGGTAAAAAACACATCTGCTGTTGTTTTAATCTAATAAAATTAAGTACAGTAAAAATAATGCTCTCAAAAAAAATCAGCTTAAGAAAACTAATAGTTAAACTGCTACGAGATCAATAAAACTTAACGAAGATCTATTTTTGTAAAATCTATATCGAAATGATACAACCCTTGAGTTCTTTTAGTACTTTTGGTAAATCCTGGTTGAGGTAAAATCATTTTTTATGTCATCCAATGTGACTGTTGCAATATGGCACATTTGCTGTTGTTTTAATCTAATAAAAGTAAGTACACTAAAAATAATGCTCTCAAAAAAAATCAGCTTAAGAAAACTAATAGTTAAACTGCTACGAGATCAATAAAACTTAACGAAGATCTATTTTTGTAAAATCTATATCGAAATGATACAACCCTTGAGTTCTTTTAGTACTTTTGGTAAATCCTGGTTGAGGTAAAATCATTTTTTATATCATCCAATGTGACTGTTGCAATATGGCACATTTGGTACATGAAATTTATTGGGATTCTTCACAGATTTTCTAAGAAAACTCACTGCAATGTCTCTATTTTTGTGTCCAATAACCTTCACGATGTAATATATTTTCTTTTCTTTAACCTCAAATTCTACTCAAATTTATTTCTTCTCAAATTTATAAAAAGTTTCCTTCTCTTGAAATAATTTGAAGAGGACGGATGTTTTTAGGATCCTCGTGGATAACTTCGTCTTCCTCTTCATCAAACATCGGCTCTTCTTCGGACTATAAACTCATCGTCTCTTCCTCTTCGCTGTCGCTTTCTAAAACTTTCGTTTTTGCAGCTTTTGCAGATTCCTATCTTTTATTTCGTTTATTTTTTTCTTCCGCCATTTGCTCGATTTCGTTTTTATTTGGCGTATCAGTTGCTATCATGCTTTTTTACCTTTCTTTTTTTCTGTTCATTTTTGCGTTTTCTAGGTCCAGCTTTTGATAATCCACGGAACTCGAATAAGCTCGTAAATTGTTTTGGCGTTTCAGCACTGTTTCTAGGAGCACCAGGGGTATTTAAAAGCTTTAGAGTCACTGTTTTTGGAGGGTTAGTTCTGGACGGTGACGGTGTATTTTCTACTGACTATAGACTTGATTTTTTTGGCGTTTGTTGTCTATATCTACCATGTTGGAGTTCCTACAGATTATTGAGCAGACTGTTCAAATACCTTAAAAGCAAGCTTGGATAGCCGGAGTACTTGAATTGAAGACTGAGGTGGTTTTGTTGGTATATTTCTTGATCCAGATGACAAAGGTTCTTTTTGTACGTATTCAGTAGTTGGCAACACAAGATCTTCATTGGAGCAATGAGGGGACTTTGCTAACAAATCAATTCCAGACGATAACTGTTCATAAGGAAGTAAAACTGATGGTGATGGAGTTCTCGTTCTATCTCTGTCCTCAGTATCAGCGTTGTGCGTGTAATTGCGTTCTTCGGTTCTATTTTTCAGAAAATGAAATACATTTTCTAGTTGTCGGTCGGTGACATAGCTAGGAGCGAAGTCGTCATCGGTAAAAATATCCCTACTTAAGGGGAAAATACCCGTAGCCTTGAATGCATTGCAAATATTGTTTGGTGTCATTGTCTTCAAATGCGCTTCTTTGACACTTCCAACCACATCGTAAGGGCTCTAACAGACGAGCGACAGTTTGTCGGCGACTGCTTACGACAATGGTGGGCGACTGTCGCCGATGGCTGTCGACTAGATACAGGCAAGGGTCGGCGACCCAACGCGGCGATCGGCGACGCGCCGCAGCGATCGGCGGCACACCGGGACGACGGTCGCGATTGTATCGTACGCTGTTAAGTTGTGTAGACTAGGAGAGCGCACGTCTTTTTTAATTGCGACTTATAAACATGAATTAGGAAGAAGAAATACTGCTATATATAAGTATATACTTCGCCGACGAAAACGAAGACGGAAAAATCGGAATTTATGGGTGCAAGAAATATTGCCACCCAGAGAGCAGCATAGTCAATTTGTAACTCTGTATCTACTGTTACGAAAATATAACAAAAAGTTCTTTAACTATTTTAGAATGTCCATTACTTCATTTGATGAATTGACAAATATATTAAGAGACATTGACTTTTTTTTTTGTTACGCGGGGAAAAATGCGTTACGCACACCACCGGTGCCTGGGTGGCCTCCGGTGATAGTGTGGGACTCCCCGTTGGCTGCCCAACGGTATACCCACTAAACGACCCCGGGAATTGCCATCGGCCGCTTTGGTGGGGTGCCCCGGATCTGTCAGCGACAGGGCACCACTGCGACTGGCCAGCCCCTCAGAAGGGGCCGGACTTCTTCAATCAAGGGGCCGTCCCGGCAAATTGGGACAGCCCCTCCGGCTCCGGGACCACTAGTAGGGCCAGGTTCCTATCCTGACCCCTAGTCCCACATATTAGGGAGGCTGCAAAATGTGCGCATAGCGGGTTTGCGCTTCCTGCGCATCCAGCTATCTAGGACCGGGCGCAGCGCCTCCGCCACGCGGGTTCCATACCGCGGCTGCGCCAGGTCCTCCCCCCACCTCCGCATCATCTCTGCATGCCCTCGCTGGCGATACCGCCCCATTTTCTTCAACGTGCGCTCGCCGAGTGCCCTCCTATTTGCAACAAAGCCGTACACTTCGGCGAGCACCTCCGCCACCAGCTCCCAAGGCGGGTCGCCAGGGCAGTCATCCATGCTACCGTCCGGTACCCCCTTATCGCCCTCTGCGATATGACCCGCTGCGCTCTGCGCAGCTGAGTCTTGTTCCGCTCGCTCCGCTTATACTGCGCGCGAGTAGTTTCGTGACGACGCGTCGCAGTGTGTCGGCGATAGCCGCGGCGCATCGGCGACAGTCGTCGGCATGTAGTCGGCGGTAGTCGTCTGTCATTCGTCGCGAGCGGTCGCCGGCGCACTGTCGCTCGTCTGTAAGGGCTCTAAGTGGAGAAGGTTTTGCTAGGATTGCGCATTATCCAACTGTCAACAGCTTTATTATATGCCTCTTTCAAAGGACCAAAAACACCAACATCTAATGGCTGCATGTTTCCAGTCGAATGCGATGGAACCGTGAGAACAGTCACGCCGTTGTCTTTGGCTAAATGCAATGCCTGGATGCATATGTGTGACTCGTGATTATCTAACTGAGACTGGGATTATCTCTGCTACTGTTACTATTTTTTATGAAGTGTTGCATAGTATGAACAAATAATTCTCCGTTCATCCATCCACTTCGTGTTGCGAGGTCCAAAGTTCCAGTTGGAGCCCCATTTGTCACATGACTTTTGAAGTGGACTCTAGGAAATATCGTGACCGGCGGTAACGTGCTTCCCAACACGTTCACAATATAACACGTAGTCACGAGAGTCCCTCTTTCCGCGCTGGTAACTTTTGATTCTTGCTTTTGCCGTTTGACTGCAAAATCTTTAGCCGATTTCTGAACAGTCATGGTATTTGTTTCATTTAGATTATACACTCTAGTTCCGTTACCGAAACCATCATGTCTAACCATAACATCTTCTAAATTGTCATATAATTTTGAAGGACGTGGCACGACACTAACTGCATCCTTCAGGTGTTCTCAAACTGAGTGTAGGGAATCGTTTTCTAAAACTGTGTAACCATTCGAGACCTGCTAGCTGGGTGTCGTGCCATTTTTGTGGTACCGCGATGTTGTTTACGACTGCTATTTCGTAGGCTAATTGGCGGGTATCTAGTAAGGTAAGACCAAGAAACATATTACTGCATCTCGTTAAATAGTCAACTAAGCTATCTTGGACATCAGTGAAAATTTTTCGCACTGAGGTAATTTGGTGTAAGTCTTTGGGTATTAATAGGATCAGCAGACAATGATTTTTTTCGTTATATCTGTGCAGAGTTGTGTATGGAATATTCATCAATTTAGCTACAGCTTTAATTTTCTGCCCTTCAAATATTTTAACTAAAGCAGCTAGCATTTGTGTCTTCGGTATGCTGACCAATATTGGTCTTCCTTTTTCTATCCCATGGCATTGTCCCTACAAAAAAAAATCTCTAGCCGTTGCCACGACTTTCCTGGTCGTGGCCGTAACGATTAACATCTACAGCGCCTGAGGCGTTAGAATAACATGCTACAAGTTGTAGAGAGGCGAAACACGTGTCGCAGCGACGACCAGGCCAGTCGTGGCAGCGACGATGGTGGGGGCATGCGGTTTCTGTTCCAGATGGTGGACATCTGCAGCATTTTGTCCAAACCGCAGTATTTTGATTTTTTGCTGCTTCTACAATCCTATGATCCAAATAGCATTTAACTCCATCAAAAATTAAAAGGCATTTATTGAATGTACTTTAGGTGGGTTGTTCGTTGTCGTCGAAATGCCGGTTTCATCCATATTATAAAATCTGGACGCAACAATATCGTGTTTATCAATCAAAAATTCAAGATTTTTATAAAAACGTCCGACATCATGTCTGTTGAATCCTTTCGCTCTTGCAACCGATGTTGCCTCCGGAGTCCTGAGAGTAATTCTGTCATTGTGACGTGACAAAAATGATTGTAACCAGTCATCTCCGGCTTTTTTGTGTCTCAAGTTAGTCAGATTTTTTTTTAGCGTTACTTACGCGAAAGAAAAAAATAATCTGTAGTAAATTCTTAAATTCGTCTCGAGTTAAACCAAAAAAAAACGGAATCCATATCCTTGAGATAGGCCATTAACTCTGTCTCCTGATCTTCGCTAATAACAGGACGAAATCTGCAAGTTTGGCAGTAACGTTACCACTTTTGACGTGTCTGTATAAAGTCGCATAAGCCAACCCATACTTTTTTACTGTGACCTTCACTGATTCTTCAGCCTTGCATAAATTTATGGCCGTGCATGACCACTTTATCCCAAGAGCCTTGATTAGTCATTTTTTCGTCATTATGCACCATCTACAACAAAATATTCGCTTTATAATACTGAGATTATATAATTGTTAAAACCGGCTAAAGTGGATACTATATCCACTTTGCCCAACATAACCACTTTTAAGTTTAATTCAATTAGTACGAAAACTGTTGATTTCGATTCCCTGGCAATATATTATGAAATGGTACTTTGACACAATATAACTGTATGTAGTACGCCCAAGAGTGGTAAACAAATAATGTAGAAAATATCATCAAAACACTTACCTTGAAATATTGAATATTAGTTTTCGTAAACACAGTTTGCCGTTTTGCGGACGCTGGGCGTCCGCATGCTGCGCGACGCGTCCTCTCGCTTAAGTGTTTGTCGCTCACTGAGAGAAGATGGCCGAACGTTGATATGGCCGCGTGGTTGATACCAAACGAGTAGTTTGGTAATAGTGGTAGTTTGGTAACTATTCGCTTTGTCCGGGGTGTTCATCCGGGCTTCTCCTATATTCTTATTTCATGTTAATATTATAGCGGTGTATATTCAGCGTGAAAGGATAGCAAAGTAGAAATAATAATATCAAATAGGAGTTGCGTTTATTGTATGTGCTTGACATTTTTCCAAATGGATCGAGACACCAACATTAGATCACTCCAGAAAATACGTTGCCGTAGCAAATTTCAACTATAGTATTACTTTATTTTTAACGTTATATTAGGGGCCAGATACCACTAGTACATAGATATAAATTATATCAAAAAATATCTCACACGCTCCCTTAATTTATATCATCGTATATAAAACAAAAATAGCATTCATAAAACTAAAATACAAACTACGAATGAAAAACATTATCAAAGTGACGCCTAATCCCGTCATACAAAACCAATGTTTTTCCCTTGGTAGAGCTTTATTTAGAATGTCCGCGAGCATGGAGCTAGTAGGTATATACCTTAAATTATGCTCGCATTATTTTTCATAACACTCCTAATAAAATGATACATAATATCAATGTGTTTGTTGGGGGAATGGAATACAGGTTCACCAGCCAAATGAATCGCCCCCTGATTGTCTGCATGTAATGTTACGCTAGCAAATTGCGACAACCCTATTTCAGTAGGCAAGTTGTTCAGATATACAGCCTCCTTCATCGCAAGAGACAAATACACGTATACTGCCTCGCACGTCGATGTTGAAACACACCGCTGTTTCTGTGATTTCCAGCTTAGGCTTGCGCCACCTAACATAAATGCATATCCCGCATGCGAACGCCTATCTATCAGTTTCCCCAGTCTGAATCTGAGTAACCAATAATAGAAAAAAGGTATACATTAGTATACACCAATCATTTATTTTTGTCAAGATACCCTATTGACATTTATTAATTCATTGACACTCATGATAAAGTAATATAAATAGTTATCACTATAATAAACATTACTGTTTTAATGCTAACATCTTTCACAAATAATCGACTATTTGAACTATTACGGTTTTATAAGCATTTTAATATAACTTTAATCGGTTAATCAATCAAATTACTTTCTTGAATGTTCAAAGACAAAATGCCATGAAATAATGTACTAACATTATTTCTGCCTCTTACTTATTACACCTATAATTACGGTATTCGATGCCACGGGAGATGTAGCCTCGACAGCTGCGCGCAAAAAAGTGATGCTCCATCGAATGAACCGCCCCTCCATAGTTCCGTTGTCCTTCGGTAGGTGAACGAATGGCGGGAATGTATCCGGAAGCGGAAGACGGGTGCGACAACACCAAGTATAGACTTACCAGTCTTTATATATGTTAAACCGTATTCTGAGGTTGACTTTCAATAACGCAAGACGCGTTTTGCTGCTTTCCAACATACTTCATTGGGATCTGTAAATTGCGCTAACTTTGCAACTGAATTCGCGATGTCCGGCCTAGTTCCTGTCACTAAGTACGTTATGTCAGGCTAGTAGGCCGATTAAACACGAAGGTAATGGAATATTCTATATTTTATTTATAAGGAAAAGATATTTTATATTTGACAATAACAACTCCATAGCAACGAATACGCCATAGACGAAATTCTTCTGCATGAAGTCTTCAACACATTAAAGAATCAATAAGTTCTCGATACGGTCACCGTTTATCCTCTTCAGTTTTATTTTTATCCATTGTGATGTTTAAACTCACTTCCATTGGCGTAGCTGATGATGATATTTCTCTATATTTTTTTTTAACAAACCATTTATATAAATGAAATGAAATACCGTTTGTTTGCTAGGATACATGGTACATCGATAGAAAATTTTATATGGAGTAGTTCAGCATGTTCCGCCAATATTACAAATGGCATGCAAAAGCTTAGTCTATAGACGATTACATAAATTATATTAGGTAAATAAAAAAAAAAAAAAAATTAAACAATTAACAGCATATTGATAATTAATTCGTCGCATTTTACGTTATACACAATTAATAGAACAATAAATGCAATAAAATATTATGAACTTAATGAGATGTCTATAGAATCCTTAGTTTTATTACAAAAATTCTTTTATTTCATAAAAACATTTTTCTAATAGCCATTTTGTCAACATTGATTTAAAGCGTTTATAATCGAGCATTTTAATATCTAGGGGTAATTTATTGTATATTTTAATCATCATGCTGTAACAATTTTTGTCAAATATTGTATTTTTACACATCGGTAGTAACAATCGCGTTGGATCTCTTGGTCTTAGTTTTTACGTTACGTCTTTGGAATTCACTTCCAGGTGATGTGAAAATGGCCCAGTCTGTCCAATCTTTTAAGTTAAAATTGTTTAAGCTCTGGTTTGATGCACCTGAAAATTTTAGCTAATTGTCTACTAGTATCTGATATGTATATGTACTGGTATTTATGTGTATTGTATGTATTTGTGTATGTGTGTGAGGATAGATATGTTAGTATTTGTATGTATGACATTTATATAAGTTTGCGTTTATCTATATGTGTAACAGATATTGTTTTGTTTGTTTATTAATATAGTGTGAATGACTTTGTGCTCATACCTACTTCATTAAATTGACATTTCCTATCAGGTATTCTATGGTTGACTGGAAGAGATCGCGGATGGGATAAGTCCGCCATTGTACAAACAATATTTATTTTTTTATCTGTATTTTGTTTTTCCTTGTAGTACAATAAAGATTATACAAACAAACGTTAATAATTTATATTTTTTAAACAAAGGCCAAAAGGCAATGCAATGGACTGGCACCAGCTATAGCCCTAACGCATTTCTTTTGCGTCTGAAATACTCTGTTGATATGTGTGGAATTTCCCCATAGAATCAAACCATACCTGAGAACAGAAGTGACATATCCGTGATATGCTATAATAGATGTTTTTTCTCCTGCCGCATATTTAAGTTGTTTCAGAGCATAAATAAATGTCGTAAACCCAAGACTCCTCTGGATTAGGTTAAAAGTCGGACTCACTCGCTTGTTTATCCTTGGGGTCTATGCACCGACGGATCTGCGCGGAGGTGGGTCATTAAAAGCCCAACAAGAGAGAGAGGAATTTTGGGATAGCATGAGAGAGGTCTTGAATAAATGCGGAGAAAATGAACGGATCGTGATGTTAGGGGACTTTAATGGGTGGGTTGGAGTAAAGCGTGATGGGTATGAAGGAGTTCTGGGTATGTTTGGGGACGAGAGAGTGAATGACAATGGGAGAAGCCTGCTTGAAGTATGCTTGGAATGGAATCTTTGCGTGACCAACACAATGTTTGACCACAAAAAGATCCATTTGTATACAAGAGATGAGGGTGAGTCTAGAAGTATGATTGATTTTGTAATTATGGATGAAAGACTGAGGAAGAATGTGCTAGACACTCGGGCATATCGCGGTGTAGGCCTCGACACAGACCACTTCCAGGTCATAGCCCGAATGCGTAACCTCTTTAAACGGTGGCGACACCGAGGGGCCGAGCCTACGAGTGTTTTGGACAGAGTAAAAGTGGAAAATCTACAAGAAAAAGAAAAGAAAGACGAGTATGTAGAGAAACTGAAAGAAAGTTTTAAAGGCATAGAAGAGATAGGTGTGATTGAAGATTTGTGGGAGGCATTTAAGAAAGGGATCGTGAATGTTGCTATTGAGGTATGTGGGGTAGCTAAAAGAAGGAAAGCAAGAAAGAACTATAATGTGTGGATGGATAAAGTCAAAGTCAAAGTCAAAATCTTTTTATTCCGTAAAAATGGCTACATTTGTTTGGAATCGTCACAATTTTTTTCCCTACCGTGCAGTTCATGACTAGGTGAGCACTGATAAAAATACTGCCAAAAAACTCAGGCATCCCTCTTTTGGTATCCAAACAAATTTACATAATTTATTAATTACATTATAATTGGATCGACTCAATCCCAGGCATTTTTATCATTAATATAGTCAGATACTTTATAATATGCCCTGCTACACAATTTGGCTTTAATAGTAGTTTTAAACTTGTTTATTGACAATTCTCTTATATTGCTGGGAAGTTTGTTATAGAACCGTATACATTGCCCCATAAAAGAATTACTTATTTTGTGGAGACGGCTTGCATGTAACACAAGATTATGCTTATATCTAGTATTTATGTTATGAGTATCACTCTTTTTACAAAATGAGTCTATGTTTTTATGGACATACAAAAGATTTTCATAGATATATTGCGATGCGACTGTTAGAATATTTATTTCTTTGAATTTTTCTCTAAGGCTCTCACGGGGACCAAGTTTGTAGATAGCTCTTATGGCTCTCTTTTGCAATAAAAAGATGGTGTTAATGTCCGCGGAGTTACCCCAAAGAAGAATTTAAAGATGTACAAAGGGCTGTGCAAGAAAAGAAGAAAGCGTGGTTGGATTGGTTAGCAACAAAAGCTAACCAAAAAGTTCAAAAGGCAACGGATGACGAGATAAAGGAAGCAAGAACGAAGTATAAAAGATTGAAATCAGCAGCGTAAGAAGTTGTGTCTAGAAAGAAAGAAGAACGAAAGGATGATTTTGATAGGAGGCTCACTGAAGATTTCCAGTCAAACATCAAGTTTTTCTGGAAATCCATCAAAACAGCCAGAGGAAAAACTTCTACCTCGGAGCTGAGTACAATCAGGAGTCAAGATGGGATCATTATAAAAGGAGAAGAATGTGTGTTAAAGAGATGGAAAGAGTATTTTGAAAGTTTGTTTGAAAGAGAGGAAGTGCAGGTACAACATCCGGCACCTTCCATGGAAACTAATAGAAATGGTGATGAAAGTGAGATAAGTATGGATGAAATAGTGAAAGCGTTGAAAAGTATGAGATTAGGTAAGGCTGCAGGGTATGACAGGATTACCGTCGAGATGCTGAGGGCTGGACAGGGCATAGTGGTTAGCCAGCTGTACCGCCTTTTCAATTTGTGCTGGCGAAATGGGCAAGTACCGGGAGACTGGTGCAAAGCCGTAATCGTGCCATTGTATAAGGGAAAAGGGTCACGGCAGGACTGCATAAACTACCGCGGTATAAGCCTTCTCAGCGTCGTCGGTAAATTGTATGCGAAAGTGTTGATTGAAAGGGTTGTGAATGAAACAGACGAAAAAGTATGGGATGCACAAGCGGGATTTAGAAAGGGAATGGGATGTACGGATCAGGTCTTTTCCTTGCGGTGCATAGCCGAAAAGTGTTTGGCTAAAAACAAGAAGGTCTATTGCGCGTTCGTGGATCTAGAAAAGGCCTATGATAGAGTGGTGAGGAATGAATTGTGGTCAGCATTGTCCGTGAACGGTGTGAGCAGTATCCTCATACGAGCATTGCAATCTCTTTATAGGGATTCTAGTGCTTGTGTAAGGATAAACGATGTGTAGCGTCACCGTGACTGTTTAATCTGTTCATGGACAATTGCTTGACAGATTTAAAAGAGAATGAAAATGGGTTAAGAATGAATGAGTTACTCGTCAAATGTTTTCTCTATGCTGATGACCAAGTATTACTTGCGTCTTCGGCCGAGGAGTTGCAGGAGATGGTAACTGCTATGAGTGGAGCTTTTGTTAGAAAGGGAATGAAGATGAATGTAAAGAAGACGAAAGTGATGGTGTTTGAAAGAGATAAGGCAGTGACAGACTGCAATATCGTGATTGGAAATGAACAAATCGAACAGGTGAATGAGTTTGTGTATCTGGGTTCAAAGTTTACAAGAGATGGAAAGTGTGAGAGTGATATTGAAAGAAGAGTGAATGCAGGGAACATGGTGAATGGAGCTTTGCACTCCTTTATGAGCAGTCGGAAGGTGTCTAACAAGGCTCGTTTGGCTGTGCATGGGGGGGTGCTGGTTCCGACACTCATGTACGGAAGTGAAAGTTGGGTATGGCAGAAGAAACATGAAAGCAGAATAAATGCAGTTGAGATGAGAGCGTTAAGAAGTATGATAGGAGTTAAACTGAGTGACAGGATAAGAAATAGTGAGATAAGGAAACGTTGTGGTCTGAAAGAAGATGTAGTGACAAAAATTGAGAAAGGTATGCTGAGATGGTTTGGCCATGTCGAGAGAATGAACGAAGAACGATTGACGAAAAAAGTGTATAAGGCGAGTGTGAATGAAATTGTTGGAAGGGGTAGACCTAGGCGGACGTTTCGAGATCAAATCAGGGACGTCCTGAAAAAAGGCCAGGTCAAGAGTACCCTAAACCCAAGAGCATGTATGAAGAGAATAATGAGAGTGGACGAAGCGAAACAAGTATGTAAGGATCGTAGCAAGTGGAAAGAAGTGGTCTCTGCCTACCCCTACGGGATAGAGGCGTGATTCTATGTATGTATGTAATTTTGCGCAAACGTTTTCGATGTGTATTTTCCAGTTACAATGATTTTTGAGTTACAATTATCTAGTATCACTACTAGGAATTTTGTGTGATTTGCTTCCTGTATGCTTTTCCCACGGCATAGAATATTAAATTTAGAATGTTTCGTCTGATAGTTATTAAATTGAATGTAGCAAGTCTTTGTTATATTTACCTTTAAACCATTAGAATCCAGCCAGTCACATATTGAGTTTATGGTTAAATTTATGTATCTATCTATCTATAACATCACGCCAAATCCCTTGCGGGGTAGGCAGAGAGAACCGAGCGCCACGTGACTCGATCCTTACATATCTCACTCGCTTCTTTAACATTCATTGTTCTTCTCATGCACGCTCGCCGGTTTCTAGGGCTCCTGACATCACCTGATAGAACACGACCAATTTGGTCATGGTAGGTAAGTCTTGGCCTTCCCCGGCTCCTACATCCTTCCACTTTTGCAATGTATATCTGCTTCGTCATTCTTTCATCTTGCATTCTTTCTACATGTCCGAACCATCGGAGCATGCCTCTTCTTATTTTAACACCGATGCTCTCTTTCAGACCAACTCTGTTTCTAACATCATCATTGCGAATACGGTCTACAAGCCTTACGCCACAAATTTTGCGCAGCGCTCGCATTTCTACCGCGTTTATTCTACTTTCATGCTCTTTCTGCCATACCCAGCTCTCGCTTCCATAAGTTAGCGTTGGAACCAACACTGCATTGTGTATAGCAAGTTGTGCCTTCTGGCTCAGGATTTTACTGCCAAGAAGTTTTCCCAATGCTCCATTCACACTATTCCCAGCACTCACTCGTCTTTTCACATCTGCAGTGTACCTTCCATTCCTGCTGAAAGCGCATCCAAGATATACAAACTCATCCACTTGTTCCAACACTACATCATCGTAATCCTTACATTAGTTCTGGATTCTTCTCTTTCAAATAACATTATCTTTGTTTTCTTCGCATTCAGTAGTAAGCCTTTCTCCATACATTCGTCTTTCATCGTTGTGACCAGTGTTTGCAGTTCAGATGGTGTATCTGCTAATAGCACGGCATCGTCTGCATACAGCAGACAGTTCACCACTAGGTCACCCATGCGCAATCCCACATTCGTTGACCTTATTCTCTGGAGACAACTATCGAGATACAGGATAAACAGCCTAGCAGATAGCATGCAACCCTGTTTGACACCAATTCTGACATCAAACCAGGGTGATATGCCACCATCTATCCGCACACATGCTGAGCAATCCTTGTAAGTGGACTGCACAGCACGGAGCAGTGAACCGTCAATCCCATATCTCGGCAATATGTCCCACAGTTCCTTTCGCACAACCCTATCAAAGGCTTTCTCAAGATCCACAAAACCCTAGAAAACCTTCTGGTCTATGGCCAGATGCTTCTCTACGATATTGCGGAGCGAGAAAACTTGATCCGTACATCCTCTTCCATTTCGGAAACCTTGTGCGTCCCACAGCATTTCATCGGATTTCACCCTCATTCTCCTTTCAATCACCTTTCCATATACTTTTGCTGCTAAGCTGATCAAACTGATGGCCCTATAGCTGGCGCAGTCCATGCGTGACCCCTTGTCTTTATACAAGGGCACGATGACTGCGCGTCTCCAGTCCATTGGGACCCTTCCAGTTCTCCAGCATAGATTGCATAAGTACCAGAAGGCGTCCCGGACGTAAGTGCCACCTAATTTGATCATCTCAGCTGTGATCAGATCAATTCCCGCTTCGTATCGACCATTCGATCTCATCCATAGTTATGCCTTCGTCGGACGCCATCAACGTAGAGTAAGCATCCGACTCACTCTCATTGTCAGCGTCCGAAGCATACTCATACATTTCTTCAAAATATTCACTCCACCGTTCTAACACTTCCTGAGTGTTCGCAAGAATGACACCAGCTTTAGACTTTATCTTATCCATTCTGGATGCCGACGAACCACTCCGAGACTTCTTTACCTCTCTCCAAAAGAGTTTGGTATTTGCCTCGAAGTTTTTCGTCAGCCTCTCTTCCTCATTCATAATTTGTCTTTCACGCTTCTCTTTCACTAAAGCCTTGGTTTCATTCTTGCATAGACGGTACACTTCTTTCTTCTTTTCTCTCATATTTTCATTTAAGGGCAAAGATAATACGCAATCCAGCCACGCTTTCCTCTTTCTTGCTAGGGAGGATTCAACCTCCGCATCCCACCAGGCATCTCCTTTCGCTGTTTTACGTATCTTTGCGCATCCGGGTCAAACACAAAATCAATTATTTCTAATTACCAAAAAATAAAACCTCACATATGATTCTGAAAATCAGCCTTTATTTGTGTAATAGTCTCTGATTATCCTTAATAATATCAATATAGATCAGTCTTATTTAGTTTTTCGAAAAATCACAATTATTATTTTTGTATGGCTACAGAAAAGACATGATTGTCTACAGATAACAACATAAACCTTACTTATATAATCATATTATAATGATCCGTTTACAACACTTAATTTGTAAAACTTAAAATAAAATTCACTTTCGTTTTAATACAAAAAAAAGTTCAAAACTTCAATTATTTTAGAAAATAAAAAATAATCAAATATTCTCTACAGAACGGACGTCTTTCCAGTTGAAATTCCACAGAAAAGACCTCGTTGTCTACAGATTATAACATATGCCATATTATGTAATCACAAAATTATGACTCATTTGGAAAACCTAATTTAAAATGTTCAAAATAGTATTCACTTACCATAAGAAACAAATTAAATTTCAAAATTACAGTATCTTAAAAAATATTTAAAAAAATCAAATGTCCACAGACTGGACATCCTTTCTAAAAAAATATTTATTATTAAAATATATTTTCATCGTCAGAATCATCTAGTATAAAGGGCATTTTGCGTTTCTTCGGCATCATTTCTAAGGAAGAATCAGAGTCTTCTAAGATGAGACGACTGCGATGTGCGCTTTTCATAGACCTATGACTTTGTGAAAATAAGTTTTCGATTGGATTATCAGGTGTTAATCTGTCAGAGAAACCGGGTGACATTAGCTCAGTTGAAGCATTACTAGTTCTTATACTTGTAGGAGGGTAAGATTCAAACAAAGAAACACGAATATTGGAAGGTCCTGCTTGAAAAGACACAGGCGACATATTGAAAAGGTGATCAGTTAATACGGAATTAGTTGGAGAATTCGGAGCTTTAAACTTTATTTGAATCTGTCCAATTTCATAATGTGAACATCTTTCATGAGCTGCACAATCTAAACAACTTAATCGTCTGGCATGAATAACATTAGGATTTTCTACATGCCATGTAATTTGGTGTATTTCAAGTGTTCCTTTGAAAGGACGTGTAGCACTTTCCTTCAAAAGTAGATCAATTTCAGCAAACCTCGACTCGTCGATTTTGAAAACCTCTATACCTTTACAATTTACAGACAAACATGCCATTAAATCATCTAAGTTAGTCACATCATTACCCTTTGCGACATGATTATCACAAATACGGTTGATGCATACTCCGACACCATCAGGTGCACCTTTTCCATGTCCTCGTTCGGTAAAATGCCAAATAATAGATTTAATAGAAAATTCTTTGCCTAATAACGTTGCGATTAAAAAAAAACATGGACTTATTGCGATATTGAGTTAGTGGACCATCACTTAATATGTGTAAAATTTGCAAATCAGGAGATAGTATCTTATTTTTTTTTATTATAGCAATTAAATGGACGCATATAGCAGTTGGGTCATGTCGCAGGTTCTCCGATACGGTACAGAAAGAAGAATTGTTTATGTAATTGTTAGGGGGCTCTAAATCTGTACTATAATATACGACTGTATGTAACGAGATTTGCGCTTTTGATCCACCAAAATGCGCCGACTGGACCTCTTGTCCATATTTACAATTGTAATTTTCTGAGAAGTCTATGTGTAGTACTCCATCAACGGTAGACAAATTTTGCTTAACATATTGTATGGATTTAATTTGATGAATCATATTTCCTATGTGTTTTCTTAAAGTAGGTAAATTTAATATCAAAGTTTCAAATAATAGTTTCTTTGTGGTTTGCACTTTTTCCTTAATTGTTTTGCGACACTGCTTAGTAGTATTTTTAATAACTACAGGAACAGTTTTTGTGACCCATCTTTCAAATGATATAGTATCATTAACATCAAAAATATTACACTGCAAAGTTTTGTCTTTGCAATCAGAACATTTCTTTTCTAAGCAAGTCAAGCTTAGCCTTTCGTTACAGCATAAATACTTTAGCAAGTCTGTTATAGATTTATAAGGAATTATCTTAGCATTATACAGAGATTGAATTATGAAACTATTATTCGCGTGTATTGTACATAAACAAGTATTTCTGGCATTAACTTTAGGAAATAGGACCCAGAATGGACGGTATCTCCGAAAAGTTTCATACGAAATGTTACCATACTTATTTACAAAGGCTTAATGGAGATTAATAAGAGAATCATTCAAAAAACGTATTTGTTTCTTAATTTTTTTTCTTGTTATTGTGTCTTTTTTCCCTGAAGTAAGTGTGCTATTTCCATCTTGAAGCAAAAAATCTTCGACTGCTTTTTTTCTTTCTTGCACCTTCTTAAACTTTCTTTCAGGAAGTTTCTTTTCTTTGTTTCCTCTATTACAAGATCTAATAGCTCTCATACGATACTTTGCCATTTTAGATTCCAGCTCGAGTACTCGTTTTCTTAGGTAGTTATTTTCGATTCTCAATCTTCGCGCGTTGCGTTTCATAATGATATTCCCTACATTAATACGTGAAAATGATGGACTAGACGGCGGCGTATTCAGTTCAACAAAACGCAAAGCATTTTTATTATTTTTTTCCTTCTGACGTCTTAATTTGGCCTTTTCTCTCCATATTTTTCTGATTTGTCGTTGTTCTCTAGCGGTGTAGTCTTTAATAGTTTTAATTTTACCCTGTTCCTTTTTTTTCCAATATCTTTCCCTGTCCTGTTGCCTTCTTTCTTCTAAGGCAGCTTCATCCATTTTGGCACGTGCACGGCGGATACTGAGCTTCTTTTGCTCGCGTCTGCGCCTTTTTTTCTCCTCCTCAGAAAGCTGAATCCTACTCCTACTTGCCCGTGGCATCGTAACTGTAACAATACATAGTTTTCATACATTACCTGTATTAATAAGGTCCCACGGATCCTTTTACACCATCTGCCAGTCACATACAGGTCTTTCATAGAGCATAATTATATAATATTAAACAATACATATTTTTATACATAACCTGTATTAATAAGGTTTCACGGATGCATTTTACACCATCTGCCAGTCACATACAGGTCTCTTATAGAGCAAAGGCAGACATACAAAAATTCAGCGATAGTAAAATATATATTACATCACTTCTGTAGACAACAGTATTTCCTGTAGACCCATGCCTTTACAGGAAAGATGTCTACAGAAAAGACATAATGTAGAAAAAAAAGGCAGCTTTAAATATTTTGAGGTTAGACTCAATGCATGTTGAATTTTGCGAAACTATCCCTAATACCCATAAAAGCTTGTGCTTTATGTAATTTTTATATATGTACTTACCAATATACACGCAATACAGAAAAGATCTTCAAAATACGACCAAAATCTTGTGTATCTGTTCAAATCAATATTTATTCACAAACATAGACGCCATTGTCAAAATTACAAACAAACGAATGATGAATGAAGCAGTGACACCAACATTAACACAATAAACATATCAGGTGCGTTCAAAATATTTAAAATTTTACAAGTTTTACGTGCCCACAGAAGAAGACTACAAATATCTGATCAATATGTTTATATGGTTTTATTCGTAACTACTACTTGCTGAATTTTTGATCTCCGAAAATATGAAAAATTGTTTAATTTTTCATGTATAATATCAGTTAAAATAATTTATTTATTTTTCCTGAAATATTTTTAAACTATCAAACTGAGGTACTGCGTATCCGAACAGTCTACAGTAGGGGACATTTTAGTATGAACCAGAGCAATAAAATAAAAAAATATTCTTAATAAATATAAAATACTGGCAAATCGAGTGTACCCACAACATAATCTTAAATTATAAACACACGTACATGCTTATATAATGAACATCTGAATTTTACGTAAACTGAACACTTTTTCTTTCGTTTTTGTGTTTGACCCATCCACAAGCTTCTTTTGCACTATCCACCATACTTTCTTTCAAAACTTTCCAACAATCATCCACATCTGAGTCGGAGAGGTTTGCATTTGCAAGTCTCTCACTTACTAGATGCACATACATTCTCCTTACACTTTCATCTTGCAATTTTTCGCTCATTATCCTTTCATGATCTCCGAAAGGAATACGCACTCGCCAGTGCCTCCACTTCCTAAAAAGGCCCATAAACCGGCTTACCACCAGGTAGTGGTCCGTCTCAAGAGTGGGGCCTCTAAAGGCTCTTGTATCCATTATAACATTCCAAAGACGTCTATCTATTAAAATCAAATCAATCACACTCTTTTGGTCATTCCTTCTCCATGTATACGTGTGAATATCCTTATGATGAAATAAAGTATTCGACACGAGGAGGTTTCGTTCCATACATAAATCTAGTATCGACTTACCTGCTTCGTTCACTCTCTTATCTCCATACGGACCAAGAACAGCTTCATAGCTGTATCGCTTGGTCCCAACCCATCCATTCAAATCTCCACACATAATCACTCTTTCATTCCCTTCAGCTAAGTCCAGAACATCCCTTACAGACTCCCAAAACTTCTCCAGTTCTTGAGCACACGCTGAGCTTACGGGAGCGTATGCTGCAACCAGAAATACTCGCGTGATGTCCAGTTTAATACAAACCCAGAGAAGTCTGGGCCCTACCAAACAGTAATCTCTTACACCAGTGGCTAAGCGAGAGGAGAGTACGACACCTACACCAGCACTGGCATGTTCGTCCCGGTCTACCCCAGGCCATCATCCCACCGGGCAGATCATCGGTGTCGCTCCCCTTGCGCTTAGTCTCTGTCACACATAAAGCATCCAAACGTCTATCATTCATTACGTCTATCAATTCATTCGTCTTATCATTCAATCCACCTCTCACATTCCACGTGCCTATGGGGCACTCGGCTCCCCTCGTCCCGCCGGAATTGGCGCTGCGTAGTGGGTGGCGGCCCCCACCGCCGCATGCAGCGGCGGTACATATTCGCACCGACGGGGCCGAATCGGTGCGCGTCGCCTACGGGGGACGCCTTAATCCGCACATCGGTGCGCTTTTGGTCCAGAATTGCAATCGACTGATTGGCAGGGGTCGCGAACGAGCACTCTTCTGGCACATGACATTTAAATTTAATACTCTCTTCATAATTATCTGTACTATCATCTGGAATAATTACAGATACGTCATCAGCGAAAAGTATCCTTTGATGTCTTATAACACGAGGTAGACCATTTATGTATAATAGAAATAGTAATGGTCCTAAGATACTTCCTTGTGGCACCCCAGACCGATTATATTGATAAGTGGATCTGTATTTTATTATTTCTCTTTTCTTGTTCAGTCCTTCTATTTCCACACATTGCTTTCTACCTGATATGTAGCTTTTTAACCAATCAAGTGTCAGTCCTCGTATGCCATAGCCTTCACATATATACAGTAAGTTAGTGTGGTTTACTAAATCGAACGCCTTGCTTATATCAAAGAATATGCTAGTCACTCGTGCCTTCATGTTAATGTTACGTGTAATGCTTTCAACAAGTGTAAATATATTTTGTTTTATTAAAAATGATAAAATGTGTTGGTCTAGCTCGCGCGTTAAAAAGTCAGATAATATTTCTAGCTTCGGACGACCCGCAGTATTTTGAATCGCAAAATCGGTCCATCTAATTTTCATAGTGTGATTTAACTTTCCTAACACTGCATGAAACAATTCAGGAGAATATAAGTATTCTGATTGTTTTAATAATTTAATAGTAGAAATGGAGTTACGTACTCGATTGGATAAAGTTCCGAGCTCCTTGAGATCATTTCCTAACCGTGGAAGACTTTTAGTAAATAATAAAAAATAAAAAAAAGTAAAATTAGTAAACTCGAATTTATTACGCAGCATATTTACAGACAGAAAAATATGTCAAATCAAATCATAACACATTATTACCATTATTTGTTACTTGAATTAATAAATATAATATATTGTTAGACGATTAATATTGCTAGATTGAAATTTATAAGAGATAATTAGAAGGACTAAATCTGCGATCGTCGATTTGATAACATCAAGTAAAAGTTTTAATAAACATGGTAAATTGAAATACGGAATGCACATTGTTGGTTGTTGAATGTTCATGTATATTTTGTGGGAGTATAATGTAAGTATGAATGAAAAGTGATTTATATGTGTTGTACAAGTAATTCGTTTAGCACAGATTTGTGACAGTTAATACAATCTTAATCGGACAAAATTGCCTGGAAACAATATCAAAGTTATATATATGTGGCAAGCAAAAATCTAATATGATATATATAAAAAATACAATATAAATCTAAACAGACAAGATACAAAGAGAAAAAAATCTAAGACAAGATACAAAGAGAATACCAATGAGAGTTTAGTCAGAATGTTCTCTTAAGTTTTGCAAGATCATCTTCGCTATCGATACGGAGTCGCTGTTCATTGCCCTTACGCCTCAAGTATGCCCTGCCGTATGATGTCCAGCAACTATCGTAATAAAAACTTTTGGCAAATTCTTTAGCTAGATAATGGAGTTTTCGTTTCGTTTTTGTGGTCAATGACTCAGATATATATAATGGTCTAGAATCTAGATAGTCCATCTATCGGTATGCTTGCTGTATTCAGTCTAAAGTTGGGATGCTCTTCATTGTACATTGTAATTTCTCGTCGATCTTAAGACATCTTCCTTTAGTGCTGTTATATTGAATTCGTCCACAATGGGACTATATGGTGTTCATCCGATAGACTTCACGAATGTCCGAGTTTTGTATAGAAACGTCAATTACAGTGCCAATTTTGCTAATTCTATTAGACTTTGTTTAGTTTTAGACTCCACTTTGGGTACATTTCTAATTTCAACTGACGTAGCTCGTGAATTTCTTTCTACGTGTTCTAATTTATGTTCCAATAGATCGATTTTATGTCTATTTTGATTATTTTCCTCTTGTAAAGTCCTGTACTTTTCCACTATCTCGTCATATTTGTGAGACATAAATTCAATGGAGGTCTTGATTTCATTATTTTGTTCCTGTACAGTTTCTAGAGTAGTTTTTAATGCTTCAAACCCCGAGTTTGAGTCTAGAGTTGGACCTGTAAATCTTCCAACATATTTCTTAACTCTGACAACATTGTATTAGTATGTGTACTAGTGTCTGATAAGTTTAAATCTTTTAACAATGTTAAAGTCAGCTTTATTTATAGTTTTGTTATCTGCAACATAAAGTGCAGAGTCTGATCCGTGGTGAATTGGTGCAGTAAATACCGTTTATTATTAAAAACAGTCGAAAATATTCAAAAAGTAATGCAACCGTTCCCACACCGCACTTGGACCATACACAAAAATAATTCGGCACGTTTGTAACTTGGACCGTACCCCAATACTTTCGGTGTGTTTGTAACTTGAGTCATACACCAAAATCAATAAGTGACAGGTGACAAAACGACTCACGGCGGTAGCTCTCGGACTTGGTGCTATTTGAGCAAATAAGTGAAAAATCTTTTTTGTCTGTATTGAGAAATCGGACCATCAGCGAAAAAATGAAAAACATTTAGTTTTTTAGTTTCCAGATGCTTAATTAGTTTTAGGATAGGCTACAAATGAGCCCATGTGGTCTCCGGGCCATGATAATTACACGGCGAAATCGTACAGAATGGTATCGGTTCTTTTCCTTTGGAATATAATAAACCAAAATGCAACGACACTTTGCACCTTTGAGGCACCGAAATGCATTGCCTGTACTTCGGTTTATAAGTTGCATCCATAATTCTCTGAGAAGTCTATGTGAACAAGAACTGAGTTATCATCCAACGTCTCTAAGCATTTTCGATACATTGCGTATTGATACGAAATATTGTAACAATGTTTCTTAAATAGGACTAGTTCTTCTCTGAATTTTTGTATTAACAGTCAGTAACCCTGTACTTTCTTTTGTAATCATTCTCTTCGTGTTTATTTTCTTAAGACTCTTTATTTGTATATTCTAGACTTTGTAAAAGTTTGCCATTCTTGCCAGGAAACGTTATTATTCATAAATATATCGCAATTCTTTAATTCAATCGATTTATTGTTACATGTAACACAGTCATTGTGAGCACAGTCTTTAAACTTAACATCACACATGATTTTAACTAGCAATCGTCTATGTGCTTAATTTCAGTCAAACCCAGTGAATTCAGTTTCGTTTCGTAATTTTAATTACATTATTATCATGTTTACACATGTTTCGCGATTTCTCAATTTCGGTGATTAAAATAAATGACTCAAAGGGTGAAGTAGCCTTCTCTGCCGCTTTTCTTTCTTAAATGTTTTCACTTCTTTCTTGTCCGCTGTTGCCCTACTTATATCATGTCTCTGGTAGAAAGTTTTTAACGTCTTCAATAAAGCAGCTCTTTTTTTAATGCCATCATGGTAACGTCGTATTTTTCCGTTTAGTCCCAAATAACTCACCATCTTACTTTTTAATTTATATTTTTTACTAAATCGTTTTCAACGACACTGTTAGGACATCTTTTTCGTTATTTGAGCCATTATTGCATTTTTCCGTTAGCGAATGTAGCTTAACATTATGTTCAAAAACTTTGTTAACCTTTTGTGTATCTTCATCAGGTATATTTGAAAAAAAAAATCTTGCACATATAAATCAGCTTTTGTTCGTTAGTTCATGTTGAATTCGTTTACTATTTTGGTTTTGTTGTACTTCGAGTGCAGTGATACTCTTGGTCAAACGTCTTTGCTTTGTATCGGTTAAGCTGTTATTGTATTTTTTATGTGTTATTCTGCAAATCACCATAGATTTGCAGAATGCAATTTGATATTTTTAAGGTACACTTTTTGGTATGGGACTTTAACTTTCCGTTTATTTTCTAGTTTTTCATCATCCTTAACACTTTTATTTACTCAGATCTTCTCACGTTTATCCTTTTTTTCTTCTTCAGCGCAATCTGAGATTCTTTTCTTTTTCATATCACCGTATATTTATGGGTCCTTTATTTTCAATCTCTCCCTATACCGGCGTTTTTTTTTATACTACATCGGGAGGCATACAAGCATACGACCCACCTGATGTAAAGCGGGTACCGTAGCCTATTAACGCTTGCGATATATTAAGTATCACTCGCGCGATGCATCCTCTGCTGCTTACACAGCAACTCCTTGGGAGCTTACTGGTGACCTCACTCACACGCAGGAACATAACAACCCTCTAGGGAGTTGTTATTTAGCTGCGGTTTTTCTGTGAGGTGAAGGTACTTCCCCAGACGCTTTGATGCGCCCTACCTCTCTTAAAATATCCATACCAAGACAAACAGACATGTTCATGCACACAAATGTTTGCCTTGTGTGGGAATCGAACCCACGAGCGTTTGTGTCAAAGTCGCGTCATTCACGACTGAGCCACCCAGCTCGTCGACGTTGCTTCTCTGCAGCAGTCAAAGGCATATAAAACAATTAGATCATTTTGTATTAGCTTTTGTCATCCATCATATTTGCACCTACGCATTGAATATATGTGTCATGTATTTCTACAACACATGAAACAGTTAAAATCTAATTCCCAAATAAATAAGCACACTATAATTGACACTATTATATAATTAAAAAATATATTTCCGTTTCGAATCCAGCAGTATCTATAGTCATAGTTCCTCGCGAATTGCTTGGCACAACGAAATAAGCGACGGTTGTCACTAGATAATCGTTCATTTATGAATACTGTGGTATTAGACCCGTTTTCTAATAAATCTTTATATTTAAGGAATCGACGCGATTTAGCGTTCTTATAAATTCAGCTCGCTTGGCCTGGCATGTGAATGCGGCTACCAGCGGACGGGAGAACTGTGGATGCGTAGAATCAGTGTTTGGCTCCTTGTTTGTTCGCTTAGGGCCCACTCTTGAGACGTAGTCTAGTCATATCAGACTCACTCAGTTCCATGCCAATTTTAATGGCAGCGGTAAGCACCAAATGATACGAAATTTCATTAGGAGTTTCTTCTAGACCAGAAATTTCTATCTCCTTCCTCAATGCTTGCTGTGTCTGGAGAGGGATTTGACTTTGAAAACTCTTTCTCATATAATCCCACATCTCACCAAGATTCTGTTGCAGCATGCTAATTTCTGAAGAGATTGTGTTTATATCCTCCGAGTGTCCGGTGCCTGGGTGACCACTAGTTGCACGAGCTAAGTTTTTATTCTGAAGTGTAACATTATCAGGAACCAAACGAACCGGGGTATGTGTGTTGTCCCCTCCTTTTTTCTTTTTAGCATTGCAGACTGGACAAATCCATGTATTCGTTTCCAAACTTAAATGTTCCGCATTTGTGCAAACTACGTGGAATTTCTGTTGACATGAGGTGTTACAGCAGACAACGAAGCGTTTTTCCTTCTTTATAGTTTGCCGATACGCTGAGCACTTCATAGTTTAGTAGTAGATTATACCCAGTACTGAGTAAGCAGTGACAGGAAAGCGATAATTCAGCAATGCAGTTTACTGTCGCTTCGGTTCAATGGTACAGGGGCTAAGAGAATCTCACGTACAGCTTGCGTGCCCAGGTCAGTGAGTCATACGGCGACCGATATGATTCACTGCAGAGAGCGGTGACGCGGCGATGTGATTGTTTAATTGCGATTGTTTAATCAAGGGATAGTCTGGCCCTTTATGTCCAGGCTTCTTACACTTGTAGCAAACAATCTACTTTCTCCTTTTTGTTTGATTGAACTTTATTATTTATGGGATTGAACTTGTAAAGCAGCGTTTGGTATAGAATCCCTTTCAGTTTCAATCCTCCTAATAGAATTGCTGCTAAAGACGCATCCTCTATAACTTTGCAAATGTCAGCTAAGTCCTGTGCTGTTGACATGACAGCATTTATATACATCTTCATAGAAACAAAATCTGTTAAATTGTACCTGTACAGCTTTCTCTCTAACGCTATTCTACGTCCCATAGATTTATCTTCGTAAGCGGCCGCTAAAGCATTCCATGCTTCCTTGGCACTTGTACAGTTCCTGACATGCGTAATAGCTGGTCCATTTAAAATGAGACATATCTTTGCCAAGGTTAATTCGTCGGCTCTTTTCTTAATTTCAACGGAAGTTTTGTCACCAACAGGATATCCAATTATGCTACTCCATAAGTTCTCATGCATCAAATACATTTTTATTTTGAACTTCCACACAGCGAAGTCGTCTCTATTAGTTAACGACATACCTGCTAAAGAATGTATACTAAATCCTGATATCTTGTGATCACTTGAAGACATCGTGAGACTTTAGTATACAGACTCAATTTTTGTAATTTTCGCTATTGAATGGTGAATTTTTACAAAGATACATTGACTTCAAATTTATACCGAAAACAATTAGCTCTTTGATCTGTCGATTTGAGATCTTGATGTAGCTTTTTCGTGCTGATAACGAATGTTAGGAAAAAAAATAAAGGAAATACCGTGTATTTACTTTTATGGTTTAATGTGACAACTAGACATTAAGAAAAATTTTACATTTCCTTTTTTTTTATTTTCTTTAGAACTAAACAGGTTTTACAACAAGAACGCATCCATTGGTTGCTTCATTTTTGTCATTTTGACGCGGGCGAGCTAGTGAGTAGGAAATTCCCTTATTTTATTAACTAAATACGCTAGGAGCCGGTGACACTGAAAGTCCCGTCATCGCGGATTTGAAAAAATTATATGTAAATCGATAGTTAACAGTTATACGAATAATATCGACTTGGTACGCGTTGACTTAGTAAGCCGAAAATATGTTAAATAAAATTAATTATTATAAAAAAGCAAAAATGTATCTTACTATTATCGCGGATTGTGATGAATTTTAGTGCATTCGATAGGAAATTTCGCGATTTAACCGAAAATGATGATGCTGACAAATTTCATTTGGCCGGAAGAGTATAACGTACCTATTTGAACGGTGTGATAAGGGGTAAAAAAAATCGGCCAAGTGCGAGTCGGACTCGCGCACTAAGGGTTCCGTACCATTATCTATAAAAACAGCACAAAAATCACGTTTGTTGTATGGGAGCCCCCTTAAATTTTTATTTTATTCTATTTTTTAGTATTTGTTGTTATAGCGGCAATAGAAATACATCATCTGTGAAAATTTCAACTGTCTAACTATCACGGTTCAAGAAATACAGCCTGGTGACAGACGGACGGACAGCGGAGCCTCAGTAATAGGGTTCCGTTTTACCCTTTGGGTACGGAACCCTAAAAATGTTCTCTTAAATCACGAAATTTCCTATTGATTGCACTAAATCAGTGCTGTCTTAAGCATATTCCGCGACGGGGTGCGGGTGATCAGCCCGCGCCCCTGTTGTTGTAAAAAAACGCAATATAATTTTAATTTTTCATTTATTAATTTCTCAAAACTCAGTAATTTACAAAAAAATGCACAAACAAAAATCAATATTTTAATATTATAATTTATTTTTATTATTATTTAATAGGCAAGTACCATACCAACTTAATCAATATAATTTAAATTTTTCATTTATTATTTTTTTTAAACTCTGTGATTTACAAAAAATGCACAAACAAAAATCAATATGTTTTATAAATTACTATTATAGGTATATTTTTTATTATTATTTAATAGGTAAGTACCAATTTAATGTTCAATGACTATAAGTCAAACTCAATTTTTACGGGCTTTTGTGTTGGCAAATATTTCAATTATGTTATTTATTTTGAAATCAATTTTTAATTCTATACTTATAATGGCCAATTTCGTCAGTCTATCTTGTGTCATGGTTGACCGTAGATAATTTTTTATTAACTTCAATTTTGAAAAAGACCTTTCGCCTTCAGCTACGTCACAGGAAGTGTTAAATATACACGTAAAGATGTTGAAACGTTTGGAAATACGGAGATTAAATTATTGGAATACATGTAACTTAAAACATCAAGTGCAGTTGTATCAGCATTTAAGAAAATTATTGGCAACAATTCTAATTCATTAAATAAATCTTCCCCGTCAATAACTGATCTGCTTTTAAATTTTAACTTTTCTTGTAAGTTGAGACATTGTGATTTTTTTGTCCCATCTCTAATGTTCTCCAGGTTTCTAAGTTTTGCAAAAATGAAAAAACGTGATTGTGCTCTATTAGCAACTCGAATCGCTCATTTAATTTCGAGATAGCTATGTCAATTAAAAAGAAATAGAAACTTATTTTAAACTTTTTCATTGGGTCTAAAATGGGCTCATCCGTAGCCTCGTAATTAAAATGTCTTTTTCGGGGACGTAGACGAGCAGTTTCCGTAAATTCAATTTCGCAGTCTAATTCTTCAGCAATTAATTTTGAATCCGATAACAATTTGTCAAACACACTGTCCGTGCGGTATTGTTCTAAATCTTTTCTAACTTGATCCACCAGTTTGATCGCCTCTGAACCTCTCTTTGGACGTTATATCTTTAATTATCAGTACCTAATCTAATAAAGTTATAGTTAATCAGTCTGAATATTCAGAATCACAATTTTGGCAAATATAATTACGCTGCCCAGACGTGCATGCTTCGTGAGCACATAACTTACAATCCTGGCACTGGATCCAAACCTCTCTAGACTTGTGAGCAGAATATGGCGACAAGCAGACTAATTCATTCAGACAAAAAAACATTCATCCTCTTTCTCATCTTCATCACTGTCAACAGCTTTCGTCTTGTTTTTTTTTTGCTTTAGGAATCTTTTTCTTTTCCTTATTTTTGCTCAATACACGTTTCGCTAATTTCATCTTCTTCGCTTGTTGTTCCGTTTTTTTATTTTCTAAATAGATCTTCTCTGGTGTATCGTTCAGAATTGATGCTGATTTACATTTTCTTTTATCAGATCGCTGCGACCTGTGCAGAGGAGCTTTTGGCAGAGGTTTCAAAACTTGCGGGGATACATCCAGAAAAGTTCTTGCATCACTTGGACCAGGACTAGTGAACGCCATAAGTTCCTTTGGAATTCGATTCTATAACGATAGCACTGGGCAGACTGTCAAATCTTGTGATGTTCTTGCACGAATATCAAGGCCAGGATTACCACTTAGGGCCAATACCGCGTCATCAAGGACAAATGGACTCATAGCCGGTTCATAAGGGCTAGTGTTATGATCTTCAGGCCTTGCACGACGGTTAAGTTCAGAGTTATCGTTGAGTTAGCTGCGTCATTGAGTACAATTTCGTTAAAGCCAAGGCCGGGGTTATCACTTTGAGCCAATACGATGTCATCAAGGAAAGGTGGAATTATACATGTTCATCAGGGCCAGTGTTACAATCATCAGACATTGCGCGACAACGAGGATCAGAATTATCGTTTTGATTATTTACATCGTTGGGTACAATTTCGTCATCACGGATCATATTTAACCCTTAATTTGGCAGGCAAAAAAAAAAATATATTTTACTTCTTTCTACGAATTTTAACGGGTCTAATAATGAATGAAAAAGTATAAAATTTATTTACTATATTTTAGAAAAAAAATCATGTATGTCACGACATACATTGCCAAATTTACAGTAAAATACTTTTAATATTTATGTATGCTGGACCATACACTGCCAAATTAAGGATTTTATTGAGAAAAAGGACATAAAATGAATATTTACACAAAACAGTATACTAATATTTATTGAATTGATACAGAACAAAACATCATCGACTTTTCATAAAATTCTATCAATAAATAATAACTAAAATAACAAAACAGTCGTTATTTGCAAAAGAATTTGAAAAAGTTCCGTGTATGGAATTACTTTTTATATGATATTCTAAATGACAGTTTCTAGTGTTTTTGCCAGCTACAAAACACTAACGAATATTACACTTGATTACTGTGGTAAATTTTCAACAAAGACAGCATTTCCCTTGCATGGTGAAGTTCAGAAAGTGACCTGTATTGTTATATCTTATCTCTTCAAGTGGCTGAGCTTGCATTTTTTTTTTTTAATTTTGCAGTACTTGTAATTGAGTACAAATTTGTGTGCTCCACGATATCTGCTATAATATCTGGAGAGAAAAATTAAAAAAAATAGTTCAATGGTGATTTTATTTCTGTAATATCTGTATAATCTTTATTTTCTCCAACAATTGCTTGATGACGAAATATAGCTTTTTTCCAGTTATAAACAAGAGTAAATTTTTGTATCTTACGAGTTCGCTTAGATGGAATAACGTAGGATGCTCTTGATTTGGTTTTTCTTTTGAGTACTCGTGGTATTATAGGACTTATGAATGAGATGTCGCAGGTGTAGCTGGAGTAGCAGGTGCAGATAAAGTAATAGGCAAAGAAGCGGGAGATTGGAGCGGCACGCATTCTAAATCTGGAGTAGCAGTGAGAGACGGAAGTTGAGACAAAATAGAGATTTGACTTAAATTCGTTTCTTGTAAAATGAATGATGTTGTAAAACGAATGTGTGCATCTCCATCGGAGTCAGATATATGTATTTCAATTTTCCAAAGAGCTAGCAATCAGAGGTGCAGGAGAAGATGAGGGGCAGGGGAAAGCAGTTCACGATCATCGTCAGATGAGTCGGTGCAATCAGAATGGGCATTTGTCACCGGGACAAGAGCCAGCAACTTTCCACCACGTGTTTAATTCCGTTGCTGTAAGCGACAAAACAGACTATAGTACTAATTTCCAAAGACCACGTGTAAAACACAAGCAAAAAAACACAAAGAGCAAATTTGGCAGTGAATGTCGTATCTTAAACATGAGTTATCTATCACTATTTGGCAGTGTATACTACACCATACATGTAAATCATAACGTAAGTTTTAGTAGATTTGACAGTGTATGACACGACATACAGGTAAAAAAGAGCATGCCATCTTACGTCGTTGGCAGTGTATACCACGTCATACAACCAGTTTGAAGTAGAATAACTGTCTGTGGTTAGGTTATTTAAAGTGTTTTTATACTAGAAATTGATGTAAAATATGTTAAAGCACAATAAATTAAGCAATAAAACAGCACGAGTCAAGGAGAAAATTAGAGAAAAACGAAAATATTTACCTTGGAAAGTATTGCACTCTTCCTTCGCCACGACATTGTGTTGCCAACTGATTACAGGTGTTGCCAGAGTTATAAATTATTTTGTACCAGTACATAAGTTAATGTTGCTACCATAAAGAAGAAAATTTAACATATACGCGTATATTTTTAACATGTAGAATTATTTTAATTACTTGTATGACACATTGTACACTACCAAATAAAGGGTTAATGGTCTATCTGTCACAGACAACGGCATAAAATCGTACTCTTGAAATGTGTCCCTATTAAATGGACAAATCCCGCAGGTTTTATACCCTGTAATAATATTGGATGGTGTTGCTGCCAATGGAAAAGACTGTGCAATTATTCCTGGTATTTCGTATATCGTCATTTGCTATCCTGGATGATTTACCATCCACTGATCCATTGCGTTGTTTATCTATCTCTTCAAAGGTCCATAGACCGACCAGTCCAGAGGTTGCAGGCGCTGAGTACAGTGTGGTGGAAAGGATAACATCACTATGCCATTCTCTTTCGCAAAGCGAAATCCTTCAATTGTCAGGTGGGAGCTGTGATTGTCAAGCAGCAAAAAACATGGTATTTCCTTAGTTGATTTCACGTGGTTATGAAAACGTTTCAAGAAAGCGACAAAAAGCTCTTCAGTCATCTAACCTGACTAATTACTTCCTCCTTTGCAGCCAATTGGCCCATCTCGTATAAAATGGTATTTAAAAGGGACCCGCGGACCGAGTTGGCAACTGCCGAAACAGCAGCAGCTAGGGTGACTAGGGTGCCTCTTTCGACTGAGGTAATAGCACCAACTTGTTTTAATCCTTTTTTAGCAACAACTTTGTTTGGCTTTTGCACCGTAGTCACCCCAGTTTCGTCCATGTTCCATATGTCTTGCGGCTGAATATTATATCGTATAATTACCGATTCAAGGTTATCGAAAAAAAATTTGATGGGAAGGGGATTAAAGCTCGTGGCTCGAGCCGAGCTGGTGGCTTCAGGTGTTCTAATGGACAGAGTAGGGTGCCTCTTCAAAAATGACGTAAACCAATCGCAACCAGCTAGCTTGTTGGATACCCAAGACTTTGGAACCCTCAAATTTTATTTGGACACATTATATAGATATTTTCCGAACTTCCTTAGGAGTAAACCCGAAATAGATACTTGAAGCCAGAAGTATGTATTTTTCCAATTCCTCTTCCTGTTCATCAGTAAAAATCTGCCGATTCTTTTGGTAACTTATTTTCGTAGATGGTGTTGACACGGCCATGTTGGATCTCATCGGTAGTAAACTTTTTACAATACCTTGTCAGAGTGCAAATTAATTTCAAAATCCTTCGCGACAGACCTTATAGATTTGCCATGGATTTTCACTTCTCTTGCAGCATCAATTCTGGCGAAACAAGTCCTCGAGAAATCTATCTTTTATGATGCCGTGGCATTATGACAGCGAGTTCTGTAACAAAAATGGTATATTTGTAGCAAAACTTAAAAAAACAAACAAAAAAGTCGCCGCGCATGCATGGTTTTGGTTGTCACATGTGACAACCGACCCCAATGAACTTGAGACAACCTGCCCCAAAATACATTTTAGAAAAATATCCTCCCATAATAATTTTCAATCAATGGTTATTTTCATGAAACAAATATTTGTCATCAAAACGAAAATGTACATTACTATGAGAATTTAAGTATACTTACGACACTCGTTACAGTTGCATGAAATTTACTTTCACTGTGCGAAACAAAGGAACGCGCGTGTCCCGGTCGCAAGAACTGTCGCGAGGACTGAAGTGAAGTGAAGAGGGAGGTGTCGTTCTCGCGCTCCTTCGACGGCGGTTATTGAACACATTCGTTCGTTCAGTTTTGTGTTATAATAGTTGTGACAACCAACCCGCGAGACAACCATACCCGGCCTCCCCTACGTCATAAAACGTCGTATGTTGATATGGAACTCTCTATCTCGTGATATAAAAGGATAAAAACTATACACTACCGAGCAGCTAGACCGCTACGGCCCGCCGCACTGAGTGCACGTTCCGACGTTCGCTCCGTGTAGTACCTGTGCGATCCGCGACTGACCAGTGTCGCTAGTTGTATCTCGGTTGTGTTTCGTAACGAAACATCAACAGAGATACGCCTGCGCCGCCGGAAAGTTTTTCTGTACTTTTTAAAGTACAATCAAACCGAAGGCATTGCAGAGGTGACTCCACAGCCCTGACGACGCTTGGCTAAGCCTTAACACTTACTCCCCTCGGGCCTTAGGGCCTGGGGGCGTGAGGTTTTTGGCCGCCATAGTGCGGATACAGGAGCACAGACCGTCCCTCTGATGTCGAGCCCTTCTCAGGGCTCAGATAAAAAGGCCCCTCTCGGGGCCAAACGCCCGACGCCCGTCGCCGCCAGCCGAGGCGAACCCCCCGTGCCGTCGCCGCGATCCCCCCCCGCGCAGCCGTCGCGTGCGCCCGTCGTACCTGCTCCGCAGCCATCTGCGTCGAAGCAGCCGCGAAA
This sequence comes from Pyralis farinalis, assembly GCA_947507595.1. Classification (NCBI taxonomy): domain Eukaryota; kingdom Metazoa; phylum Arthropoda; class Insecta; order Lepidoptera; family Pyralidae; genus Pyralis; species Pyralis farinalis. Next base: position 5,745,782 of record OX382258.1, on the reverse strand, counting down.
GGGTGTAAAAGGTACCGACGCCGTCGCGGGCGTCGCTACCTCCCAGCCGGAGCGCAGCGCCGGAGGTATGCGCCCTTCTCAGGGCGAAACTTCCAGGCAGCCGCCGCTGACGTCCCACCGAAAGGGTACAAAAAGCACCGACGCCGTCGCGGGCGTCGCTGCTTCCCATTCGTCGTTGTCCGAGCGCAGCGCCGGAGGCATGCGCCCTTCTCAGGGCGAAGCCACCAGGCCGCCGTCGCACACTCCACGCGAAAGGGTAAAACCAGACATCGACGCCGCCGGCGGCGTCGGTGCCTCCCGCGCCGGAGCGTCGCGCCCTTCTCAGGGCGAGCGCTCCCGGTCGCTTTCGTCGTCGCGTAAGCGCGACAGTGCTAGGTCCGCGTTGCTTCATCCGACACCGGTGACGTCACGCGACCCGGCCGTCTTGGCGGTCCCGCGAGTGCGCCTGCTGGGTTCCGGCATTTCACCCAAGTCTATCCTTGAGGATGACATGGTGAAATTTGCTGAGATCTGCCGGCGGGGCATCTTCTCGGACCCCTTGACGGAGCGGATAGCGATGGCCATCCGGGACTACCAGGATGAGGTGGCGGCGGGTTCTCCTGCCCCCTCCTCACTGGAAGTGGTCGAGGCGCAAGAAGCCGTGCAAGCGTTATGCGAGCGCGGTGTAAGGCGCCAGAGGTCCCCAGAGAGTGACACCGAGGCAGAGATGCAAAAGCGAATCCGCATTGCACTCACAAGCCCTCCGGCCTCTCTTAGTGTACCGATGGAGGTACCTCCCCCTGCGAAACCAACTCCGAGAGAGCAACGCGACCCGCGCATCTGTCGACGTCGCGACGTAGTGTTCCCTCCTCCTCCCCCCCCCCGCCGTCAAGTGACGAAGCGCCACCCCCCCTCCTCCTTCTCCCCCCCCCCCCCCCCCCGCGGACAAGGAGCGACGTAGTGCCTACAGTGTCGTTTGCTGACACGGTACGAGCGCAGGCGTCGACATCAACGTCCGGTGCGTCTCAAGTACCGCCGGCGTCGGTGAGTAGCAAGCCTGCGGTGCCGCCGAAAGCAAACCCACGCTACCCACCGCTCATTGTTGAGACCCTACCGGATTGGACGACGCACTTCAAAGCCTTGAAGTCTAAGCTGGGCCATAGCCCGAACGCGAGACCCTTTGGCAGAGGAGTGCGGTTCACACCGAAGACTGAGGAAGAATACCGTGCCGTACAAAGGTACCTTTACGATCTTGAGAAGACTCAAAAGCTCAGCTGGTTCTCGTATTCGTTGCCGGCTGAAACCAGCGCAAAGGTAGCGATACGAGGGCTACCGTCTGACACCGATCCGAACGAGATCTCAGAAGCCCTAGCGGAACTGAATTTCGTACCTGAGTACGTGCGACCCATCCGCGCGCGACAAGGCAGACCCGGATGCATCTTCTTCGCCCAACTTAAGAAGACCTCCGACACCATCCCACGGATATACGACGTCACCGAGCTGTTGTGCATGCCCGGAGTGAAGATAGAGGCGTGGCGAGGCAGGCAGGGGCCAGCCCAGTGCCACCGCTGTCAGCGCTTCAGGCATTCATCGCACATGTGCCACCGCAAACAAGCGTGTGTGCGCTGCGGAGAAGAGCACGCAGCTAGTGACTGTCCGCGTCCCAGAGAGGAGCCGCCGACGTGTGCCAACTGTGGAGAGGCGCACACGGCCAACAATCCCAGATGCGCTGTGTTTCGTCGCGAATTGCGAAACAAGCGAGCAGGGACAGTTGCAATCACCGCCGGTGCCTCAAAACAGACAAAGAAGGCCGTTACAGTCGATTTACAGACAGAAACGACTTCTTTAATGGCACAGGCAAACGCTCCCACCGAGAGAGGCGCCTCTCTCAAGAAGAAGAGGCGTAGGAAGAAGTCCCGGAAGGCTGCGCAAGCCGTACAGGCGCAAAAACCGGCCGAAAGGACCCAGACCGCAACCACTTCAGCACCCCAAAAAGGTGATTTGAAGAAAGCGGGCGTCCCTACACAACAAGTAGGTCGTCAGGCGAGGCAAACGGCGGTTGTTACATCGCACATACCGGCACCCAGCGCTGGAGCGATCGACAACAACGCTACTGCTGTTTTAGACGTCGCTCTTATTATCATGGAGGACGTATTGAAGGCCGTACGGACAGGACAGAACACCCTGTCAGTGTTACTAGGAGGAATGGCTCAGCTCATCCAATTGAGACTGCAACATGGGGGCTCTTAGAGTTTTGCACTGGAATGCAGACGGCCTATACAAAAAGGTTGCTCTGCTGAAAGCGCTACTCAAGGAGCAGGATATTGACGTCTGTTTGGTGTCTGAGACGCACCTGAAGGAGTCCATTACGCTGAGAATCCCAAACTACCATATTTATCGGAAAGACGAACTTTCTCCCCATGGAAGGGCTTACCGTGGGTTGGCAGTGCTAGTCAGACGCCGCTTAGTCCATCAACCGATCAAGATAGTCGAGACCGAGTCTGTCCACAAGAGGGCCAAGCTTTATGCTTTAGGAGTTGACATCCACGCGGGTAGGCAATCCATGCACCTGTACGCAGCCTATAGACCCCCGATTGGGAAGCTGGACCCGGCGGAGATAACCCGCCTAGTCGATACGGAGACTAATACACCTGTCCTTCTGGCTGGCGATTTCAATTGCAAACACACAGCATGGTGCGCCACGCACATTTGCCCAAGCGGACGTCGGTTGTTTGACGATGCGGAGCGCTGGGGCTATACCGTGCAGGGCCCCGAGGTTCCGACGCATTATCCGTATAGTGATGCGGCGGCACCCGATGTCCTGGATATTATAGTTCACAAGAACTTACACTGCCAACCTACGCAAGAGGTTCTATTGGAGAGCATGTTCTCGGACCATCTACCGGTACTCGTGACGATTCCAGAGACTCCACTTTCGGTCTCACCACCAATTCCCAAGCGTCTCATCAACTGGGCCCAGTACACCGAAAAAGTAGACTCCAGGCTCGCGGCGTCGTTTCCCATCTCAACTCCGGATGATGTGGAGCGGCTAGCGGTGCTTATTACGGAGACTATCCAGACGGCCTTCAATGAGTCCTCCACCGAGACTAAGAAGCGACAACAATACTCGCCACTCCCCGACGCCATCAAGCGTAAGCTAACAGACAAACGTCGACTACGCAAGTTGTGGCAGAGGAAGCGGTGTCCTGTGTTAAAGGCCGAACTTCATCGCCTTACGACCGTAGTAAAGGACGCGCTAGAAACCCATCGAGAGGAGAGTTGGCAGCAGCACATAGAGGATGTCAGTGATGACTGGAATTCCATCCACAAACTGTGCAGGCAGCTGACGAGATCTCCGCCTCCAGTACGCCCACTACTGGCAGCCGATGGAACTTTGCGATATCACGCAGCAGACCGCGCTGAAATATTCGCCGACCACTTAGAACGCCAATTCCGCCCTAACGAGACAGAAAATACAGCTCACGTCGAAATGGTGCAACAGTACTTACGAGGCTATTTTTCTACACCGATAGCGGCCGATGACGATCCAATTGTTTTCACCCCGGGTGCAGTGCAGCGTGCGATACAACGCACGAAGCTAAGGAAGGCGCCCGGTGCAGATAAAATAACCAATGAAGCCCTACGTCGGTTACCGCCGCGCTCCGTCTCGGCGCTAACACGACTGTACAACGGTATAAATCGCACTGGACACTTCCCGACTATATACAGAGACGGACGCGTTATATTGCTGCCTAAACCCGGTAAGAACGTGTTGAAACCGGAGAGTTATCGGCCCATCACGCTGCTATCTACACAATCAAAAGTGTACGAACGCCTCTTACTGAAACACCTCGCCCCGCACATCACCCCCCGCGACGAGCAGTACGGTTTTAGAGCGGAACATTCAACGACACTCCAATTATTGAGAGTACTGCACATGATGACCCAGGGCTTGAACCAGAGGGGAAGCACAGTTGCAGTTTTTCTTGATATGGAGAAGGCGTTCGACAGAGTTTGGCACGACGGTCTGCTGTACAAACTAGCGACGTCCAGCGCTTCCCAACGTCTAGTCCGAATAGTAGCCTCCTTCCTGAGTGATAGAAGTTTTCACGTATCAGTAGAGACAGAGTCCTCGACGTCAAGGAAAATCTTAGCCGGCGTACCGCAAGGGAGTTGCCTCTCCCCAGCATTGTACTCACGTTACACCGATGACATTCCGAAGTCAGACGAATCCACATTAGCACTGTACGCCGACGACGCAGCGTATCTGACATACAACAAAAATGCTAGATTTGCAGTGTTGAAAATGCAACGCGTACTAAACCTGCTCCCCGAGTGGCTTGACAAATGGAGGCTCTCGGTGAACGTGCGAAAAACACAAGCAATGCTAGTGAACTTTTCCGTAAAGAAGCCTTCCACCCTGTATCTCCATGGTGAGCAGCTAGCTTGGCGCGAATCGGCGACCTACCTAGGCGTCGAAATCGACCGGCGGCTCACTATGAAAAAACATGCGAACAAAGTCATCGCTAGGACCCGAACATCGCGCGCGTTACTGCGACCGGTGCTCTCCTCGAAGCTTCCGCTGAAAACGAAACTCAGCATCTACAAGACCTACCTACGGCCATGTTTAACATACGCAGCGCCGGCTTGGTACGCCCTACTGAGCAGAGGAAACGCTGAGAGAATCCAACAGCAACAGAGCATCTCCCTCAGGCAGATTACAGACGCCCCGCGTCTTGTAAAGAACGCCACTATACAGAGGGACCTACGCATGGAGAGCACGGACGCATTCATACGCCGACTCACTGTAAGCCTGTTCGAGCGTGCGGACGCGTCGGATTTGCGTCATATACGCAATCTGGCGCCTCTACATACTCGGCCGCCGGACGGACGCCCTTACGCTCGTGAGTTACTCGCGAACAACGACACATGAGACGATTCTGACGAACTAGAAACGTAGCGCGCATCTCGGCCTATACGGCCAACACAACGCCCGGTATGTATTCACATGCTGCGATAGATACCTCAGTAGAGAGACATTTATCTCGGAACTGAGTCCCCAGCCACCGTGAGGAGGTTGTGAGATGACCCACACTACTACCGAGCATTTAAGTAAGCTGTGACGTTGTAACAACATACCAAAAAATGTAAATGTCAAATCTTACTGTTTAAGAGTTACACAAGTCAACAACTTCTCTAACCCTCTACTGAATACTATCATTCCTACAGATCAGACTTTATTCTACGGAGGAGTCGAGATGTATTACCAATTGTTACTAGGAGCCCAATAGCGTAATAATTTACACCAATTAAAATTACCCAGAATAGAAATTACTTTATTAAAAATATACTTATCGTAAGAAATACGAAAATGATGATGTTGTTAGCACAAAATAATAAGGAATTGACAGAACAATTCAAAGTCGTACAAGTACAAGTAGTGATTCGGATGATGATCTTCCATTTTCAAGATACGAGAATGTAGATCACGACTTCTTCTTTTTCTCTTCGACACAGTATAAACTGTCTCGAAACTGAACTGGACTGAAACGAAACTGGATTCAATAAAGACCCGATTATTGCGAGCATAATCGGAAATAAAATTTTGAAGACTCAAGTTTTGCCACCACTAAAAAAGAACTGCACTAGACGGTATTTCTAAAAACAAAAAGGAAAATATTTTGAAATCTTTTAGATAGAGTGCGCGCCACATAAGTCTGCGCGCGACTGGTGGCGTAGTTAATGTTGCCATATTAAGAAAAGCTAACCTTACCTATTCAAAGGGTAAAATTATACTTGTGAGTGACTAAGATTATGCTTTTTGTTACGTATTATTTTTTGCTGCATAAATAATGAATATTTTTTAACTATAACATGTATTACATGTTCAACAGCTACATATCTATCTAGGTAATAGATTATTAACAATTACTTCTGAAAAGAAAACTCCGTCTGAAATGTTTACTGGTCGGAGACCTGATTTATGTAGATTAAGAATATATGGCATCAAATGCATGGTTAGAATTCCAGAAGAAACTAGAACTTCAAAGTTTTTTTTTTTTTTTTTTTATAGTAGTTCAGCATAGTGGCCCCTCTTTGCCTGATGGTAAGCGAAAGAGGAAAAAAGTTAAATCCAAAAGGTGAACAAGGGATACTTGTCGGATATACAGACACCGGGTATAGCATTTTAATAAATAATCAAGTTATAATATCACGCCATGTAAAATTTATTGATGCAGAAGAACAGATAATTAAGTTACAGGATGATGGCGATGATAATGATAATACTACTGATGAAGTAGATGAAAAAGAAGAATTTTATGATACAGTAGAAAATAATGAAGATAAAAGTAAGAATGCTGACCCTGAGGGAGCGTGCATGAATGATCGCCTTAAAGAGTAATAAAATTACCCGATAAATACAAAGATCATGTTGTATATGTTAATTTTGTTGATGCCTTAGTGCCAACCTCCTTTGAAGAGGCAACAAATTGTTCAGATTCAAAGAAATGGATAGCTGCAATCATTGATGAAATAAATAGCTTAGATGAAAATAAGACATGGCAAATTGTTGAAAAACCGGAAAATGCAAATATAATAGACGTGAAGTGGATATTTAGAATCAAATCAAGTGGGAAATATAAAGCTCGTGTTGTCGCTAAAGGTTTTCAATAAAACTATGATGAATATGAATAAATATATTCACCTGTTGCAAGAATGATTACGATGAAGGCTTTGCTATCAACTGCGTGTGTTAAGGGATGGAATATTGAGCAAATGGATGTAGAGACGGCATTTCTAAATGGTAATGTTAAGTCCGAAGTGTACATTTATCCACCTGATGATTATAATATAAAGCCAAACCATGTTTGTAAGTTAAAGAAAGCATTATACGGACTATGAAAAAGTCCTCGTGACTGGTATGATTGTTTTAATGAATTTATGATAAGTATTCAATTTAATAGATCAAACTACGATTATTGTCTTTATATCGGGTACTTGAATAATTTCCATATATATTTATTTGTATGTGGATGATATTTTGATTTGTAGTAAAGATACAATAGCATAAATGATGTTAAAAAAATGTTGAATGATCTCTTTCGCATGAATGCTTTTGGAATTAATGTTGAATTTGACATAAAAGAAAAGATAATGACACTAAGTCGGGAAAGATATACAGAGAGCCAAGCGGAAAAATATAATGTGAAAGAGTCAAGAAATTCTAATACACCAATGGAAATTAATTTGTCTTTGGAATCTGGTAATATGAATAATGCATCTTTAAAATATAGAAATTTGATGGGAGCTCTTTTATGCGTTGCGAGTGGAACACGACCAGATGTATCGTTCAGTGTAAATTATTTAAGTCGTTTTCAAAACGCGTATAGCGATACACACTATAAATATGCGCTAAGAGTTCTTAAATATTTATATTGTACAAAGGATTGAAGCTTAACCATAATGCTAATTTTGAAGAATGCTTAGATGCTTTCGTGGATGCTGATTGAAAATCTACAACTGGTATTGTGATCAGATTGTTTGGGAACTCGATATAGTGGATATCTCACAAACAAAAAATAGTTTCAAGAGCATCTACACACGCTGAATATTATGCGTTAGCTGATTGTGTAGAAGAGATTCTTCCAGTGATAGGGATATTAAGAGATTTAAGTGTGGAAATAACGAAACCAGTTAAAATTTATGAAGATAATAGTGGAGCTATTGGTTTATCAAAAAGTGGAAAATTTTGTAAGAATTCAAAACACATTGATATAAGTTATCATTTTGTGTATGATTATGAAAAGAAGGGAAATATAAATGTGATAAAAATAGACACTAATGATCAATTAGCAGATATTCTCACTAAGTCTCTAGGTAAAATTAAATTTTATAGATTTAGGGACTTACTGAATGTTATTTAGATATTAATTAGAATTTAATTATCAAGTAAGTAATTGTTATAAGTATATATAGAATTTGTCTATATTTGTGTTGTTTCTCTAAAAAATCAAGGGAGCGTGTTGAATAATATGATTTTATAGAAAAACCTATTTTGTGATATTAGTTCTTTGCCCATGGACCTCGGTATATTTTTCGTTTTCTTATATCACTTGTCATTACGATTAATTAAAACTGGTGTTCTAGTATATTCATATTTGTGTATATAAAGTATTAAAATAAAATGGTCGCATGATCTCCTCTATTATTTACAATTACAAATTTAAACAATAAAAGAGTTTATAAATTTAATTTAGTTGGTCTTTTTCTTTTAAACAATATGTATTTTATTCGACAACAAATTCATATTTTTTTGAAAAAAGCGCTAACTCAATTCTTTAATTCTTTATATTACTAAGCGGTGTAGCAGTATCTCATGAATAAGATTAATCCATACATTTCTGATTCTTATTTCTGATCTTTATTCGTGTTGCCGTGTGCGCTGCAGCTGGCGAGACCCACCGCCACCGCCGCCGTCACCCTGACCGGCACTGGAACTGGTGGCCGCCGGAGCTGGAGACTCTGGCGTACCGGTGCCCGCTCCGAGTTCAGCCATGCAATTCTCTAAGCGACTCGTAATGGCTGTGTGCGTCGCTGTGATCACAGATGTCACAGCTTTGACATCGTCTACTGCGATCACGGCTAAATTATTTGGTATTCTATAAGGCTGTAAGCGTACGCGAGGCTGTTTGCCTTGTAGAATTCCAATTCCAAACGCAGCCTTGCGGCGCTAGTGTCGCACAACCATGAAAAGCGACACCAAAGAATTGCAATTTTGTGTTCAAGGCTGTGACAGCCGATGTTTCCGAGGATGTAAGGACGTTTGCTCTTACAGAATTGCATGGCAGCAGACATCAGTGCGTAGTGCATGAGTGATATTGTTCTGTGATTTTTCTGTATTGTACATAACATCCTATTATTTATACGAGCTACAGCTCTACATTGTGCAATATGTTAACGTAGGCATTATGCGCGCGACCTATTGTGGTAAAATACAACACAATATTCTTTATAGCACCACATGAAACAATAAATGAAATTAACTTATAATTAATGTTCAAAAGGCGGTCTTATCGCATAGCAATCTCTTTCAGACAACCTTAGATTAGAGGAAAAAAAAGAAAATTCAAGCAGATCCGTGACGCAGTATAAACTAAAAAATCGGCCAAGTGCGAGTCGGACTCGCGCACGAAGGGTTCCGTACCATTATCTATAAAAACGGCAAAAAAATCACGTTTGTTGTATGGGAGCCCCCTTAAATATTTATTTTATTTTATTTTTTAGTATTTGTTGTTATAGCGGCAATAGAAATACATCATCTGTGAAAATTTCAACTGTCTAACTATCACGGTTCATGAGATACAGCCTGGTGACAGACGGACGGACGGACGGACGGACGGACGGACGGACGGACGGACAGCGGAGCCTCAGTAATAGGGTTCCGTTTTACCCTTTGGGTACGGAACCCTAAAAACATCAAGAGGATTACTTGAAACAATAATGACGATAGATAGATACTTTGTCTGATACTTGTATATTAATTCATTACCAAAGTTATACAGCAGTGACAATCAGATTAACAAAAGAACGAAATTAAAACAGGATAAGGGAAAGATAGTGTGCACTGACTCGATCTTTAAAACTGAATATACTTTCTGCATTTCGAATTGTTAATGGCAGAACATGTCAGAGCTGCGCAGCTCGCACCGAAAAAGATTTCGTGTAATACTGGGTTGAGTGATGGCGTTTTATGACGGAGGGCAAGAGCGTTGAGAATAGTACGTCCCTGTGTTTCACTGTAAAATGAGAAACGTTCATTCAAAATACGTAATTAATATAGTATCAATAGAGCCATCGTGGAATCAAGCGTGCATTTTATTATTTTATCGGTTGCTACTCGTAATTATCAATATCATCTTAAATCAATCAATAGCAATAGTGTATGTATAAAGTGTTTAATGTATAAACTTATTTATGACAATTTATTCCTACATAATATTTTTATATTGTAAACTACTTTATCTGTAGGATATTTTAGTGACTAAACACCACTGTGTAACATGTGTTTGTTGTATAATTGTCTTTTACTCTCTTTTTTATAACTTAAGGTGAACATTTTACTATCACGTGTTGGCGAGATTTCCGGTTGGCGCCGTAACCGGCGCGGTCGTCGCTAGACTGCTCGTTTGCTCTGCAAGGTGGGAGAGAGGCTATAAAACCCGACGGAGGCTTCGTCGTAGCAGTCTGATTTGAAGCGGCGAATAGTACAGATCTACTTACACGTGTTTCGAGTATATAGTAATAGTGTACGTTGAGTATCAAGTGATTAATTTAATTCCATAAGTGTGGAGAATTAATTAATTGAAGTCTGTGGCTAAGTATTTCTTAATATTATTTTCTATTGTTCAACTTAAGTTAATAGTATGTGGTCCTTGTGTGATATATAAAATCGTATGTGCGCTTATGGCTTGTAATCACCTGTATGGATACATAGACGAGTTTATATACATAAAGCATGTATGTTAAGTATGTAAAACCTCTACAACATGTGTAAATGTAGTATTAAGTCTGTACTTTAATTATATGGGTTAAAACTATAAGTAGATGTTTTAATTTATCTTCAAATTAACACGTTAAACGCCATGACAAAAATGACAATTTACTCAAAAAAAAATTTGGTGTCATTTTATTTATATTGAAGATATGTGCACAGAAATCAATTACTATCGAAATCAAAAATACAGTTTTCAAGTTATGGCTTAAAAACTACCTGCGGGCACCGGCGGCCCCCATGGCGCTCAGGAGCAAAAAAGTGATTTTCCGTTAGCCTGCGCCACGCGCCCACGCCGCCGGTCACCCCGCAGGCAGCCCCCGCGCTCTGCTTCTGTCGACGGCGCTTGCACGGACAGGTTGCGTTCTGTTTGGTTTTCGGCTATTTTACGTACCTAGGTATTTTAAAGCGAATTGTAGGCAAGTTATATTCCATAATTTATTGCAATGGAAAATAATACAGCAATTCCTAATGGTGAACGTGATTTTTGCGAATTTGAAATGGATTTGGCAGACTTCGAATTATCGCAAGAAGATTTGCAAGAAATCGCTATTTTGGAATCCACCGCTCTCCAGCTTTCATTCAGAGACATTAGTACTGACGAAGAGTTTGAAGAGTTGCATGTACCAAAGAGACGAAGACGTAGGGTGATTTGCTCTGAAAGTGAAAGCGACTCAGTAGAAGATTTTGTCGCACAGAATATATCTACTTCAAGCACGTACACAAAATGGACGAATCCTACTGGACGCACAGCTCGAGTGATACCCTTCACTGAGCCCACAGGTATGCGGTTTCCTTATTCAAGAGATTTAAGTAAAGGCAATCCAGAGGATTTTTACTCCTTGTTAGTTGACGATTCTTTATTTGAAATAATCGCCGAACAAACTAACTTATTTGCCACGCAAAGCTTTGAAGATAAAAGCTTTAAGCCGTGTTCCCGCGCACATTCATGGCAGCCAACCGACAAGCATGAAATAAAGAGATTTTTCGGACTTATTTTATTCATGGGCCTGGTAAAATTGCTTTCAATTAGCGAGTACTGGAGTACAGATGATGTATTTCAACAACCTTTTCCTCGAACGGTTATGACTAGGAACAGATTTGAATTGCTCTTACAGTTCCTACACTTCGCCGATAATGACAATATGAATCCGAATGATCGGATTGGTAAAATCAGGTATCTTGTAAATTTGTTAAATGAAAAATTCAAAGCCTACTATGCGCCCAAAGAAGAACTGTGTGTCGACGAAAGCATGATTCCTTTTAGGGGTCGACTTTCTTTTCGGCAGTATAATAAATCGAAAAGGCATAAGTACGGTATAAAACTGTTTAAAGTTTGTACAAATCCTGGATATACAATAAAAATTCAGGTATATAGCGGAAAGAATATTGATACTGAGAATAAAACCCCTACAAAGATAGTATTATCCTTGTGTCAGGAACTTTTAAATAAAGGTCACACTATTGCCACCGACAATTGGTACACCAGCTTAGGACTGGCGTACGAATTACTAAAGAATGATACACATTTCCTCGGGACTGTGAGAAAAAACAGAAAGTACTTGCCGAAAAAAGTAGTAGAAAAGAAATTAAATCGAGGTGAGTTCATAGCACAAGCGAATGATGATGGCATTACTGTTTTAAAATGGAAGGACAAAAGAGATGTTTTAATGTTGTCAACAAAGCACACAGACAAATTTACTCGAAAAAAAGTTAAAGGTAAGGATGTACAAAAGCCAGCAATGGTAATTGATTATAACAAATGTAAAGCTTCAGTCGACATGAGTGATCAGATGACAGCTTATTCAACTCCTCTGAGAAAAACTGTCAAATGGTATAGGAAATTGGCCATAGAATTGCTCCTGAATACAGCAGTAGTAAATGCGCTGATAATGTACAAGGAAACCACCAAGATAAATATTTCAATAGTGGAGTATAGAAAACTTCTCGTTCGATATCTTACTAAATCAGGATGTTCAGAAAGAGAAAACTTGGCGAATGAATTACGTCCAAAACGACGCAAACATGAACTTATTAAAAAGGAGGGACCTGTACGAAAAACGAGACGATTCTGTATCGGCTGCTACAAGAACAACGTAGAAAGCATGTCGCGGAAAGACGCCAAAAATAAAACACTGAAAGTGCCTACCTATTGTTTGCAGTGTGATGATGGTCAACCACACTATTGCCTGCCTTGTTTTAATAGAGAGCATCGATAGTAGACAATTGGACACTTTTTGGATTGGTTATTTGTTTAAAAGTTATTAATATTCCAATAAAAGTTTATGTTTAAAACCTTCGTATGCCCATGTGTGATTGGATTGGGTCAAAAATTGATTTTTCGCTGTGACTTTTATGTTGTGTAAAATTTAATATGATGGGTATTTTTTACGAAAATATAATAATTTAAGTTTTAATATCTTTTAGTTAATAAACAAGGTATATCATTATTTCATTTTCAAACGATATCATCCTGAAAGAAATGTAAAAATAACATAAAAATAAACGTTGTAAAAAAATAATTGTTTCTATACAAATTTCATCAAAATCCTACATTCTATGCACAGAATCTATGTCCCACGTTATCCGACCACTCAAGTGTCTTGAATATAGATCTGACTTGAGGTCACCGGTGCCCCCCAAGGCTCTGAGAAGTACACGAGTCGAGGTCACGGGTGACCCCCATGGCGTTAAACGTGTTAAGTAAAGATTATTTCACATGTATTCAACCCGTGTGCCGTTACAGTTAACATCAGAAGTGGCAAATCGATATGGGCAGACGCAGCCGCACGCCTACACCATGCTCTCTGCGCAGACGCAGGGCTACTAGTTCTTTTTCAGAGACTAGCGACAGGTCTCGTAGATCTAGAACGTCGCTATCGCGAACACAGAGGAAACAGCGGAAGGTACCTGACAGCGACGCAGTGAGTACAACGCACACATTAACCTTGAATAACATGATACCAGATTTTGACCTCCTTACAGACAACGTTAGCGCTTGGTTAAACATAATAGATACCTACTCGCAAACTTTTACATGGTCAAACAGAATGATTCGCTATCAAGCTTTGAACAAACTAAAGGGTTCTGCAAAAACTTGGTACGACTCTCTGCTTCGTACAAGTGATGTTTGGACCGCATGGCAGTGGAAAGATTGGAGTAATAAAATCTGTTACTTTTCAAATTCAAAGAAATATGTACGAGCTATTAAAGAGATATTATCGACAGAAAACCTGAAGAGAATCAGTCCTTGTATGATCTCTTTTTTGACCAAAAGTATAAAATTGATAAGCTGTCATTAAATTATTAGTAGTAACTATAATTTTAGGCAACATTAGTGAAAGTACATGTAGTGACTCAGTCAATATGAGTAGTTTTAAGACCTGCGAAAATTTAGTTGCTATTTACACGGTAGACTTTATAAGTAGCTGTGCTGGTACCTGTATCCGTGGTCTGTGCAGCAGAATAAAACCCCTTCCACACGATACAATTTGATTGCCAATCTGATTTGCCAATTGAATTGGCTACAATCTGATTGCCCGTCCACACTGAATTCAAAAAGATCGCCAATTTTAGTTTCTGTTGACTGCCTGTGCTGAACGGACTTGACCAAGATGCCTCTTAACAAGAAGCAAAAAATTGGGTTGATTTTGGCTCTAACTACAAATGTAGATGACAAAAAAAGAAAAAGAAGACTATGGACCAAACAATGGTTGTTAAAAAGAAAGCAACTGAGTCACGTAAATATAGTTAAAGAGCTGGACAGTGACGATTTCAGAAATTTTATGAGAATGGATCACAAAACCTTTCAAGAATTATTGAATTTAGTAAGTCCGTATATCACTAAGAAAAACACTATAATGCGAGAAGCTGTTACTTCTGAGGAGTGTCTAATAGTTACACTTAAATATTTAGCATCAGGAAGGGACTATAAGGAACTCAGATTTAGCAGTGCATTTTCTACACAGTTAATGTCTGAGATTATACCGAAACATGTGATGCTATTTGTAAGGTCTTGAAGAAAAATATCCAGGTAAGAAAATATTTTTTTATTGTTGACGTCACAGTTAACTACTATGATAAATAACAAAACAAATAACGCAAGATACCTATATATTGTTAAAAAATTAAAATACTACATAGGCAAAAGTTTACTAGGGTTTCTTATTTAGTATCAGAAAATCTGCCAAAAGACTTCCGTCACCTTCATATATAATATTTGGCTGTTGAGAGAATGATTGGATTCCTGTAGGTATATTGGAAGACAGCGGTGTAGAGACTATTTCGTTTCCTGTAGATAGAGGTTGACTATCGGTCTCAGGTATAGATACTCGTAATACAACTGGATTACATGAGTCAATGTTATTTGCTGTATGGGAGTCTAGTCTTCCAATCGAAGGGTGATGGTGCATATGTAGATCTGGATTCCGAAGCAGGTGATACCATTGGCATATAGATATGTCTTCGAGCCTGTAAACCTGTATTTACCGGTGATGATGAGTGATAAGATGATGTGCGATTGACGTTCAAACTTATTGAAGAATTGACTGTTAACTGATCTAATTTGCCATAAAACATTACTTCAGAAATTATTTTTTCTGCAATACATCTCTGTAACTTTGACATGTCTTTAAGTTGCAAAGCCATAGCTTTTGCTATACTTTCTGTAGGATCTTCTTGAGACAATAGTAATTGTTCTGCAGACTGTAGGAGTTTTAACTGCTTACTTTGTACATCTATTTGTTGCTTTTTATTTCTTTTGTTTTTTCTTTCAGATTCCTGAAACAGAAGAAGAATGGTTAGTAGTGGCAAAACAGTTTGAGACAATGTGGAACTTTCATCACTGTATCGGTAGCATGGATGGGAAACATATTGTAATTATAAAGCCTCCAGATAGCGGATCATTGTTTTATAACTATAAGGGAAATTTTAGCGTGGTGTTATTTGCAGTGGTTAACGCTAATTATGAGTTCTTATATATTTATACAGGAACAAATGGAAGTGTGTCTGATGGTGGAGTTTTAAAAAACACTAAGTTCTACGAGAAACTCATTAAAAGCGAATTGAATAATCATATCCACAAGAATCTACTTCACCGGGCACAGATATATTTGCTCCATATGTGTTCATCGGAGATAGCGCATTTGCCATTAATAAGCATATCATAAAACCATACCCACAGAAAGGCTTAACAAAAGAAACTAAAATTTTCAACTACAGGCTTTCCAGAGCGAGTAATACGTCGAAAATACTTTTGGTATACTTGCAGCACGTTCACATTATACTTAGCACTTTTTACTTAGTTTTTCAGAGACGTTCCAGGATTTCTAAAAAAGCCCTTGAGCTGCCACCATTTGTTATAGGAGAAATTACAAGAGTCTTTTTAAAAAAGAACTTTATTATAAACTAAAATTTAACCCTTTAATATATAATTAATTAGGGCTTGGATATAGGATGTATCGCGGTGAGTGGTTGGAACTCGACTGACTAATTGAGAGGTAATAAAAGGTCTTGTTGCAATGGTTGGACATAGGTTGCGCTGAGTCAGCTGAAAAGCATACAGGGTCATACATATACCGCTTCGCGCACTCTTAATGAGAACGAAGTTAATTACAGTACGATTGAGAAAGAACTCTTAGCAATAGTCTGGCGACTCGACGGCGATCGACGAAATACTTTAGGCCATATCTATTTGGACGTAAGTTTAAAATCTTAACTGATCATAAGCCACTCCAATGGATAATGAGTCTTAAAGAGCCGAACTCCAGATTAACGAGATGGAGACTAAAATTAAGTGAATATGACTTTACAGTCGTATATAAAAAGGGTAAGAACAACACAAACGCAGACGCCCTGTCTAGAATAGAAATCCATAACGAAGAAGTTAGTTCCATAATTGCCAACCCATCCGAAAATCAAATTCCTATTAACAATTCTGATACAGATACAGCCCATACCGGCCAAGAACATCCTATTTTAGAAGTTCCCATAATAGATGAACCCTTAAATAAATTCCACAGACAATTGTGCATGACTGTAGTAAGTGACATTAGAAGACGACCTGCTGTAAGTAAACCCTTTGAGACCCATACACGAGTGACAGTACAAGTGACTGAAAATAACTTAGAACAAGACGTAGTAAATGCCGTCAAAGAATACATAAATCCTAAGGTAAAAACTGCCTTGTTGATCAATCCACCCGTGGCCATGTATAAAATAATTCCTATCATTCAGGAAAAATTCTAAAGTTCCTCAATGAACATTGTATTGTGCAAAATGGAAATAGAAAACATCAAAGAATACATGAGACAACAAGATATAATCCAACAGTATCATGATGGAAAAACCAACCACAGGGGAATCAACGAATGTTATCTAGCACTGTCTCGTAGGTACTATTGGGCGAAAATGAAAGACCACATTACTAAACACATAAATTAATGTAGTATATGCGGCCAGAGTAAGTAAGAGTATGATAGGAATCCTATAAAGCAACAATTTAGTATCGTCCCAGCACCAACCAAACCATTACAAATAGTACATGCCGACTTATTCAGCGTACAGAATGACAAGTACATTACATTTATCGATGTTTTCTCTAAGTATGGGCATGCTTATTACTTAAGGGATGGCACTGCTATAAGTGTAACCCTAATCCGCGCGTCTGTGCGGTTTGGGTCCAGAATTGCAGTCCACAGTCTTGGACTGGCAGGGTCGCGGCGTGCACACTTCTGGTACCGACCCCAGAAAATTAATACTACCTTAAAACTATTATTAGATTCAAATGCATATGGGGAGTAGACTTATAAAATACGCTAAGTTTGCTCAATTGCTTGCAATCATCTCGGAAAACGCAGATGATCTATTAGACGAATTTAAGAGAATAGAAAATATTTTAGCTTTCACGCGAACTACAACTACCCATCATTGTATGGTAACTACGCAAGTGCTCAGGAAAATGTTAGATAAATTAAAGTTAGTCTATGGTAAGGATAAGGTGATGGATCTAGAGTTAAGAAATTACTATAATATTATTAAGTCAGGTTCTTATTATATTCGGAAACAAATAGTTATAGTTTTTAAGTTCCCTGTAGTTTCGGATAGTACTTATGACCTTTACAAGTCTCTGGCTCCAAATAAATTTCATCAAGTCCTCATACCTCCATTTCCACTTATAGCAACCAATAGGAAAAATTTCGTGTACATAGAGGCTGAATGCCCGAAGTTCGAAGGCCAACATATCTGTGAAGACTCCGCACCGCAGATTCGATACCCAGTCCAATTGCATACAAGAAGTCGTTTTACACCAGTCTTTCAGCCCGTCCTGCACTTTTTCAAACGTCAACTTAACCAGAGAGGCCATGAAGCAACTCGACGATCGCAGCTATGTTATAACGTTTCCCAAACTAACGAAAGTTCACCTCATTTGTGGAACTGAAACTTACAATATACTAAATGGAAGCTTTTTAGCAACAATACCAATACACTGCCCTATGAAAACACCTGAACTCATCCGAACAAACTCCGATGATGTAGTGAAACCCATTTGAAATCACCCCAGTTCAATCTAGACACCGTCGACCTGAAGACACTTACACACACATAAAATTCAAGAGAAAATGCAGATACAAACCCCACTTCAAATCGAGACGACATCTGGCTCACTTTACCACACAACAGTACCATTCTACGCCATGCTATCGATGGTTACAATTGTACTTTTGGGCATCACATTGAATTGACGCTATGGACTCTGGAAACACTGCTGCAAAAAAGAAAAAGACTGCAAATTGACGTCCAGTCTACAGCCGGATGACCATGAAAACCATACCTACGCAAGACCATCCCGGAATCCAAGTCAACCAGCAATATTTCCCCACGAGATTGGAAAATAGTTGCTGATCTGAAGGGGGAGGAATTACATACGCGCTGCATACATATATTGAACATCAATTGCAACATAGAAGCAGCGACGATGACCCAGTTTCGACCCAACACGAGCCGCACCGTCAGCGCAACATGCCCGGCGTGACGTCCGCGACAGAGGTTGCATTATACGTAAAATACACATTCATCGGCCATTTTGTTCTACCATCGTACTAAAACAATACCTCTTTAGTTTAGTATACTTAAATTGTAATTTTATTTTGTAATAATTTAAATTAATAAAATCATTTTTTTTTGAGTCCTTCGGCTGACGATCCCGTATTTAAGTGACTCCAAAAATAGTTTTTTTTTAATTGATATAAACTAGTACTTGACTGCAATCCCACCTGATGATAAGCAGCGATGCAATCGTTGATGGTGAGCCGCACTAGTTTATTAAGAGCCTACTCTAGCCTTGGGAAACGGCTCGGAGGATGATGATATATTTGTACTCGTATTTATGTATAACAATGTTGCATTGATAAATATTTCTACAGCGTACAGCGTTGTATACCAACAAAAATATTTCAAGTCGTAACGTGTTCATTTTGTAGGCTCGAACGTACATTGCTCTCGCCTCTCGCTCTCACACACGTCACGTATACATCTTTGTCTCCATCACTCTCGGCCGGGCGCGGAGTGTAGTTCGTTCAGTGCTCATCGCTTGCTCGCCGCGTGAACTAGTCTTTTTACTCGTGTCGTTTAAGCTTTTTCCATACGTAAATGCTTGTGTTTTAGTCATAAATACATTGTTTTAGCCTAGACTTGTAACATAAAATGGCGTCGATAAACGAAGTGGACGAAGACAGTAACATTTCAGAGACTCTGTCGGTTTCGGACATTAATGATTCATTAGAAACGGTTTCGCCTGTGCCACCAACCGACACCGCCGAGAGTTCATCATCGTCGCAATCGCGGCTTCTCTTACTTGATGGAACATTTTTCAAATACTTGCCTGAAGAGTGTTCGGGTAATAAAATCAAAGTGCTTTGTATGAAATGTCCAAGAGATGTATTAACTAAAGTTAAAGGATTTCATAATTGTACGTCGAACTTTTTGAGTCACCTGAAGCGAAAACATGAGCAAGATTGCATTGAAGCGTACAAAACCTATGTAAAAAAAAAGAAAAGTGAGGTACAGAAAAAAAGATGATACTATTGTCAAAATCACAACTACTAAAACTAAGAAGTCAAATGAGAATAAAATGACACAAGAACAATTCGATAAAAATATTTTGAAATATGTTATACATTCCATGATCCCATTGCCACGCAGTGGAAGATCCATATTTTTCAAAAATTTTCACGGACTTAAAAATATCTGAAATGGGGCTAACTTTAATGAGTCGACGTACACTAGGACGTCGTATAGAAAAACACTACGAAACGCAAGTAGCTAAGATTAAGTCAGCACTAGAAGAAGTTCCCTATGTGTGCACAACAATAGATAGGTCCAGTAAAAAGAGAAGCTTCATCGGAGTTACAGCGCACTGGATCACAAATGATCAACGCAGAGTTTCAGTGGCGTTAGCTTGTCAACGATTCAGAGGCGTCCACAGCTATGATCGACTATCCGATATGATTCAAGAAATTAACGGTGAATTCGATCTCAATACGAATAAAATTGTTGCATCGGTGACGGATAATGGCAGCAATTTCGTAAAAGCTTTCAAAATGTTTGGTGTTAAATTGACCAATATAAATATTGAACATGAAGTTATGCCCGACTCTCAGTCTCAGCCAACAGAAGTTTCTTCCGAATCAGATGTTGAAGAATGTGGATCATGTAATTTTGATGATCCTGAGCATATTTATTTCCTTCCTGCTCATTTACGATGCTCTGCGCATACTTTATGCCTTTGCGCAACTACGGACGCGAACAAACTTTTAACCGAGCAAGACACGCCTCTGTCGCAAATGCATGCTGCAATAATGAAGAAATGTAATGTTTTGTGGAAGGCTGCAGGACGACCAAAGAGTGCCGAAATAATACAGGATGTGTTAGGGCACACGTTAAGCCGACCTGGTGAGACCAGGTGGAATAGCTTGTTTGATGCCCTCCAGCAAATTTTCAACATAATAGAAAAAAGCATACTTTTACATAGATCATTAAATATAAAAAATACTATCAAAGAAAATGAATTTGATTACCTACAAGAATTTTTGATGTGTACTTCGCCAGTAGCAGAAGCACTCGACATAATGCAAAGTGAGACTAACACATATTATGGGATAGCTCTGCCGTGCCTATTTACGCTGAGAAAAATATAGTAAAAAATTTAAAAGAAAAACAACTTTTCCTTTTGCAATCCGTTGATCAAGGCATACAGAGTGAGTGTTGAGAAGAGATTTGAAAAAATGTTTGACGTCACCAGTCCTGAAGCGGAAAATTTTATGTAATGTCTAAAAAAAACAATTTGTTCTTTTTAGACATTACATTGTCTAATGTTATATTATTAAAAAAAAAATACTTTTTATATGTTGTATCACAATGCAAGCAAATAACATAATTTGCGGTGGTTGTCATAGCGCCTTAAAGGATAAAAAGTTTTTATTTTGTGAGGGTGTAGCCAACATTATGACTTACAATGTGCCAATGTTACGGAGGACCGCTTTTACAATACGTTGAGTAAGGAGCACATGAATACTTGGCGATGCGTGTTGTGTAAGAGTCTCAGCCAAAAACCGATAATACTATATAATATAATAAGCAAGAATATACTCGGAAATACTCATGAGTGGCTTGCGTAGAGCCAATGACAAATTATCAGTAGCTCAGGAATCAAGGCTGGGTTATCTTTTAATTGGGGATGCTGAAGGCATAAAAACATTTAATATCAGTCGCCCTATTGATATTTTGTTAGGAGCAAGAATATACTCGGAAATACTCATGAGTGGCTTGCGTAGAGCCAATGACAAATTACCAGTAGCTCAGGAATCAAGGCTGGGTTATCTTTTAATTGAGGATGCTGAAAGCATAAAAACAATGCATTGCCATGTTACGAGTATTTTGTTAGGAGCAAGAATATACTCAGAAATACTCATGAGTGGCTTGCGTAGAGCCAATGACAAATTACCAGTAGCTCAGAGTTATCTTTTAATTGGGGATGCTGAAGGCATAAAAACAATGCATTGCCATGTTGTTATCATTCAAGTCGACGAAATTAAGAAATTCTGGGAATTGGAAGAAGATATGATGTAATATATGTTAATTATTATAAAGCAGTGACTAAACGGCATTCAAGCAAACTGGACGTGTCTTAATAACTCTAAGCCCTAAGCCCCCGCCGTACATCAGGTGGCGACCCTGCGGAGCGAGCCTACTGGCTCTGGGGTAAGCACAGTATGGATCATAAGGCGATAGTGAAGTGCGGGACGAATTTACAAGTTCAGTATGTATTTACATATTAATTATTATTGATTTTCAGAATCGAGAACTGAACGTTTATATGCGTTATGTTAGGTGTCGAGTGAATACATCGGGACAATTTCATTATGTATTAA
Organism: Pyralis farinalis; assembly: GCA_947507595.1. NCBI lineage: Eukaryota > Metazoa > Arthropoda > Insecta > Lepidoptera > Pyralidae > Pyralis > Pyralis farinalis. The sequence continues at coordinate 5,723,822 of OX382258.1, read as the reverse complement.
TTTTCATGTATTAAAAGAAGAATCGAAGGCGGCCAAGACACAATTATATGCCTCACCTCTTCCAGGTTGGGTTACCGGCCGATTGTAAACGTGTCTATATATATATTTACTTAAAGTCGACCATGCCAAGAGCATGCGTTGCATTTATTATACTACTATATGATAAGAACATATTGGTATGATTGTGATATGTCATATGATACATTTTATTATTAGTGTAATACGGCCTTAATTAGTGATGTTTACTCTAGATTATAGAAGAATTGGAGTCAGCAGTTATGGAAATAGAATTAGAAATTTAACGAAATTGGGGTCTAAAAGAAAACAAAGGAAAGATTATGTTTTGAAAAAGATAGAGTTAGCAAAAAGTTTGATGAGTTAATTAGCGCGATTGAAGATAAGGAAATTAAAACAGAATTATTTGAATATACTGAATTAATAAAAGAATATCACAGTCAGATACAGATTTACGGGAACGAGATTAATAAAGACGATTATATTGCGGCATCGGTTTCTCGTTGCATTGACGTCAATGCAATGAGAAACTCAGCATATCTATTCTATATTTTAAGTAATGCATATGCCGATATAACAGCCCCCCCCCCATCTTGACCACAGTCTGAGATGTAGGAACAGAGTTATTTTTGGTATTATGACACTGATTAAATATTTGGATGTAACATGGTGACTTAATTGTACAGAAGTACTTACGACTTTTATACAAAAGGCACAATAAGATTAAACTAGTACTAAACAAACTCAAAGAAAGTGTGTTCCATAAGTCTCAAAGTGAGACGGATTTTCGAGTTTAAATCTCCTCTTCAAAAGATTCTAAGTGGGTGTTGGAGTGAAGCAAGGAATCGAGATTATCTAAGTTATTTAATTTTGAATAAGGTAGACGATCCAGAGTTTTATTTAATCTGAATCTCTCACAATAATCATCTTGTAAGATGTTGAAATTAGAAATCTTATATGTAATATTACTGGTAACCGTTTCACCAGAGGAATAAATTGTAAAGTTTTATAAAACGCTTTACAGGTTTTGGGCAAGGTCAGGGTGCCAGTTCCAAATAATATAAATCTGAATTTACGTTTCCTTCATTACAAGTTATATGATATTTCCCTGGTTCAGATTGTACAAAAATCCAGCGATTTAAAGGTAACTTATGAAATAAATCGATTGAGCCGTGTATTAGTTTCGTTACGCATATGTCGGGAAGTTAACTGATCACTTCGCTTAATACAATCGTTTCACATGTAGGGTTAGCAATCACTGAAAACACATTTATTGGCGCGCACACATAACACTTTTCACTAATGAGCTCGCATTTGTCGATGTCTGCTATCACCGTGTAAAACATGCGATCAGCTGTTATTGCTACATACGAGCTAGTTGGCTCGACAAGAACAAAAGTATCGGGGTTCGACATAATATAATAAGGAATAGGTAATGGAATAATTCCATATAAGTCGTGGACTTGTGGTAGTACCAGATGGACCTTAACAACAATTATAATTTTATCTAAATGTAAAAAGCATGCAAGTTTAGATATATCTACAAGAATATGTATATTTTGTAAGGTTAAAGGTATAGGGAGTTCACAATGGCTGGGGAGATTGTTTCTATGCTTATCTAATTCATTATATAACTGATGCGGACTAAGTACAGTCGGGTTCAAAACGTTCAGGTTCGCGAAAATAATCGCGTTATTAACGTGTTCGATGTCGAAGGATAAGGTCATTATTATAGACTCTAACGAGTTTAATAAAGAACTTAATTGAGACTTAATTTCTAACTTATCATTACTATTAGAGATTGTTTCTAGAATTTTGTGAATAGTCTCCATATTCTTTAAAATATGATTCTCGTTCTCATCCACCTTAGACATAGTATTATTAAAACATGATACAGTAGATTTAATTACGTGGATATTGTTCTTCATAAGATGAATGAGACGTTTTTCATCCGTCTGTACATCTTTAATGGCCTTTGAGAATTTAACTGCGTCATCGGAATCTAATGTGCCAAAGATAGTTTTTAACAGTGAGCCGCCGTAATCCATGAGACCTCTTTTAAAACGCATATTAGGCTTCTCGTCTACCAGTAAATACGATATAGATGAGAATTTATTTACGACAAGAATATGTTGATTTTTTAAAGCAGAGAGTGAATTAATACAGTCTACCTGTAATTTAGAGGACGTCAGCGACTTACAATACACATTAAGTTTTTCAAATAAAAAATCTACCTTATCTAAGTTAGACTGTATATGACTTATATCTACATATGCTATAACATTCCAATCGCTATTAGTGAACTTAACGTCTAGAAACTTATCAAAGTAGAGACCCGGACTGTTGATTATAGTTGATACATATTCGCACACGATCGGCCACGGCAGTATCGATCTGGAATGAACAATAAATGGCTCATGTGTCATGGCGTTACGCCGTAGCGCTAGCGTCACTAGTTGGTTTGATTTCGTCATAGTGATGGCATAGGGGAAGTATGGACAAAAAGACAGGGTGTTTTGTTTTTCTTCTATAACTTCACGCCAAATCCCTTGCGGGGTAGGCAGAGAGAACCGAGCGCCACGTGACTCGATCCTTACATATCTCACTCGCTTCTTTAACATTCATTGCTCTTCTCATGCACGCACGCCGGTTTCTAGGGCTCCTGACATCACCTTCTGATAGAACATGACCAATTTGGTCATGGTAGGTAAGTCTTGGCCTTCCCCGGCTCCTACATCCTTCCACTTTTGCATTGTATATCTGCTTCGTCATTCTTTCATCTTGCATTCTTTCTACATGCCCGAACCATCGGAGCATGCCTCTTCTTATTTTAACACCGACGCTCTCTTTCAGACCAACTCTATTTCTAACATCATCATTGCGAATACGGTCTACGAGCCTTACGCCACAAATTTTGCGCAGCGCTCGCATTTCAACCGCGTTTATTCTACTTTCATGCTCTTTCTGCCATACCCAACTCTCGCTTCCATAAGTTAGCGTTGGGACCAACACTGCATTGTGTATAGCGAGTTGTGCCTTCTGGCTCAGGATTTTACTGCCAAGAAGTTTTCCCAACGCTCCATTCACACTATTCCCAGCACTCACTCGTCTTTCCACATCTGCGGTGTACCTTCCATCCCTGCTGAAAGCGCATCCAAGATATACAAACTCATCCACTTGTTCCAACACTTCATCATCAATCGTAATCCTTACATTAGTTCTGGATTCTTCTCTTTCAAATACCAATCAAAGTTTTTCAATCATATTTATTTATTTAATGGCATTATAATCAGTCTCAATCGTTTATAGTCATCTTAGGTTCATTGACTATCAGTAACACAGTCTTTAAATTAAGTAGGAGCTATAATAAAATATATAATAAGAAAAAATATGACTAATCACAAAAACCATTTTGTCCATATAACTAGTCAGGTCATAAGTTCTGTCAAAAACTTTTGATGTAATTAATGACACATTTTTTGATAATTATGGAAAAGTTATATATGAAATGAAAGGTAATTAAATGTACAATAAAATTGTATTTACATTATTCGAAATGCCCTCCTCCATTTTGAATACATGCTCTTAATCGACTCGGCCAGTCATCGATCGCAGCACGCACCACATTTATATATATTTCTGCCGCTGCTTTAACCAGAGATGCTCGAAGAGACTCCAAATTCTGATGAGGTTTAGCGCAGATTTCCTCCTCCAAATGTTGCCATATGTTGTAGTCCAGTGGGTTTAAATCTGGACTAGAAGAGGGTCGGTCTTCATGCCCGATGATGTCAATTCCACGGGTGGTCAACCAGTTTTGAGTACTTCGTGCCTTATGAACTGGTGCAGAATCCTGTTGGGAATGTTGGGATATCCAGTGTCTGTTTTTCAACATTGTTTGAGAAAGAGGTTCTACTATGTTTGTTAGGACGGTATTTTGGTAAACCACGGTACTGGTTTTCACACCTTTTCCACAGAAAAACACCTGAGTTAAGCCTGAGTGTGAGACTCCAAGCCAAACCATGATTGATGAAGGATAATGCCCTCGCTGGACCATCGGAATACGCGTGCTCGCTTCTTCACAACTGTAGGCATACACCTTATCATTTTGTTGTTGTAACTTTCTTCGATGGTAAAAATTTTCTTATCCGTAAACAAAATTTTTCTGTGACCTCCCTTTGCGTACCGCTTCAGTAGTTGTTTCGATTTTACCACCCTATTCTTTTTAAATTATCAGTTAAGAAATGACCAGTACGTCTCTTATAGGCTGCAAGTCCTAAGTCATCTTTTAAAATACGCGACATGGTTCTAGGTGCTATCTTCATCTCCCGAGATAAAATCTTTTGCTTTCGGACAGGGTTTCTTCGAATTCTTTCCCTTACTGCTTTGACCACCTTTTTCGTACAAACACTACGTGGACGGCCAGATCTTTTTCTGTCACAAACAGAGGAGGTCTCATTGTACCTATTAATAGCCCGGTACACAAACATTTTACTAATACCAAGCGTATGGAGAGTTTTAAAAATTGCATTTGGCTCCATACCTACTTTGTGTAATGCAATCACAGCGATTTGGTTCTCTTTATCACCCCACTCCATTTTAATATCGCAAAATATTGTACAATGTATTGGCGCCAAAATGAGAAAACTCAATGAACAATCATATAAAAATGACAGATTCCAAATTCAAATGTGTTATTTTGTTTATTTTTAATTGTAACACTATTTATGGCCAGACTAAGTAGTATGGACAAAATGACATATAAGGTAAGGACATAATGACATACAAATTTTTAAGAACAAAGTTCACAATTAAATCGGTTGGTATTCTTTGGGACATCAGCACATGACGCATGAGCCCAAAGGGAACAAGTCATACATCGTAGCCAAACTTCGCCGGGCTTAGAACGGGAAAAGAGGTCATTGCAATAAATGCAAGCGCAGTCACTATCGTCGTCATTTGCCTCGCATGAGAAATCTTCGCTTCTTGAGCTATAATCTATCAGAGCAGTTGTACGCTGCCTCGATGCTCTCAATTTCTTTTCTGATTCTCTTCTCGTGAGCGTTTTTGTAAGCAGGAATATTTATTTCATCCTCATCACAAAATTTTCTTTTAACCTGTCTCTTCTTTTCTATCAGTGGATCCTTTGGTCTATTTTTCGCAATAATTTCTTGCATATTTGGAGAAGAAGTTAAAAACCTTTGACAGGTTTAATTTTTGTTTGTTCTTGGCCTCTAATGAACTGCCCCTGTGGTGCTGGCGAAATAGTAGCAACTGGATATGTCAGTAATTGCTTCGATGGACCAGGTCTCACACCATCATCGTACGCTACTCCAGCTACCTCAACTGTATTAGGCTCCTCTACACATATTTCCAAAATCAGGTTCGTCACATCAGTAACAACATCTCCAATATCAGCATTGGTGGTGGCTTGCGTTGTGTTTTTTGAACAATCTACTTTATCGCCATTTGGTGTTGATATATTTAAAATAGATGCAACATCGTTACTCGGATCTTCTTGGATTGAAGAGGAGTTAAAACATTCAGTTGATGGCAGATGTGAGCTGGGAAGTTCAGGTGTACTGTCTGCAACATCCTCCTGATTCAACGGAATATTTGTAGTCTCTGCCGGTTCAAACATGTAGTCTGGAAAAATGTCAGGATTAACAGGCCAGATGCCTGTCTTTTTAAAGCCATTACTTCCATTCTGAACAGTTGCGACTTTCCCCATATGCTTCATTAAACAAACACCCAAATTGTAAATGGGTAACAACGCGCCCTGGATGATTTTTTAGTCACTTAGAAATTTCTTGTGTTCGGGTTCGTGTGTAAATAATAAATTTTGTCAATCATTTTCAATCTATATAATGTAACCAGTTTACACATAAATTTACTAAATTAATAATTTCAAAATAAGTTTAAGTGTTTGAAATGTTTAGTATTAAGCCGATTTTTTTTTGTAATAATAGGATAATCAGATTTGCTAAGTAAATAAAATAATTTACCTAAAAAAAATGATAATAATAATACCAATTTAGTAAATAATTAAATAAAAATTAATTAAAAAAAAATTATAAAAAAATATCAATTTTGGGCTTAACAATATAAAATGTAACAAAGATTTGTATATTAAAAAGTATTGAACTGTTTTTGTGTGCTAATACAATTGTTTTTTCGATTTATGATAATTAACATTGATCATAGAATTTCAGATACCGAGTGGATATTATGGTTATACAATGGCAAACGAGAGGTGGTCCAGGACGCAGTTGCGGTCCACTGCGAGACGTGAGTCGAGGAGCCAGTTGCGGTCCACTACGAGGCGAGGGTCGAGGTCGAGGAGGCAATGGCGGTCTACTGCGATGCGTGAGTCGAGGTCGAGCAGCAGCCGTTCCCGAGCACGATAGGGCCGCAGCAAGAAGCCTCGCATGATGACATCTAAGAATTCCTACGACAGAAACTCTAGTGGGCGGCGATCTCGTTCATTATCAATATCAGATTGTACATTTCGATAACATAGACGACGCCGAAGCAACAAGTCTCCTCGGAGACGTAATTATTCTCGCGGTAGGAGTTACTCAACAAAGTTACTCAAGAAATAGACGAACAGGAGAGTCGCGCAAAGCTAGGTCGCCGCATACTCCATCGCGTGACATTGTACGATACTCTAGTTTACAATCTAAAAATGATAATAACCCAAATCTTGTCAATATTACGAGTAACGTACGAGAAAAATCAGTTGTGTCCAATCAATTAACCAAAAATTTGTCTAATCAAAATGTAATTGATTCACTTAGTAAGGCTCTAGAAGCTGTCGTAAATCCATAAAATAAAGAAAAGTTTAATTCCATGAATGTCGTTTCTGAATTTGATCCTAAAGCTAAAAATCAGACCATCATCACTTGGTTGAGTAAGGTCAATGAATGCGCGCAAATTTACAGCTGGGACAGCAAATAAACTGTTCATTATGCTCTGCCCAAACTCATGGGCATCGCTATGAGATGGTACGAGGGACAACCAACGGTTATGCATACATGGGATGTTTGGCAAGAGAAGCTCAAATCGGCTTTTCCAGTATACGCAAATTATGGACGTCTTTTAACAGAAATGTTAGAAATCAAGGCTAGATTTGGAGATGATTTGGAAGAAAATTATTATGAAAAATTAAATACTATAAATCGTTGTGGTATTAATGGCAAGAATGCTATTTATTGTGTAGTTTATGGCATAGAGGACAGGTTCATTATGGTGCGGAAGCGATTGGGTTTGAGGATGCAGACAAACTACTAGGATATCTTACGAGTGTGAAACATGAAAAACCTGATAAGTCCAATAGAAAAATAGTACGGTCCGATACCGAATCATTTCGGAAACCGATGCAACAACGAAATTTTGTAAGTCGTCAGTGTTATAATTGTCATGAAGTCGGACGCACGTTATGATTTTGTAAAAAACCGATTGTTAAATGCGAGAAATGTTTCAGCGTTGGTCATAATGATGTAAAGTGTACTAGAGAACCATGGAAGAAAAACTTGGAAGTAAAGACTTTATGACTATACCAACAAAATAAAAATGTAGATGAAAAATTTAAAAAGAATATCACAATTTGCAATACGGTGTTAGACGGTTACATTGATTTTGGTAGTCAATGCCCTCTAGTTCAGGAATCAGTAGTAAAAAAAATATTTATTATCAGCGAGTGGAAAACCACAAAGTTACCCTGCTTGCGTGGTTTTGGAAATGCCATAATACAATCTATTGGTGCCTACACGGCCGATTTAGTGATCGATAATATTCAAATAAAATATGAGTTGATAATAGTACCTGATCACTATTTAAATCACGAAATACTAATCGGTCAGACAGTGACAGAACAACCTCATATAGAATTTCATAAAGACGATAAAACTTTGATATCGTCGAAATTGTTTTCAGAAAATGAACAACGTATACTTTTGAAAGTGTTTAGTTGTGCAGATATCGAAGGTAGCGCAATTAAGGTATATACGGATACAAATTACACCGAAGAAACATGTGTAGAAAATAGCCGTAGTTTAAATTATAAGATTAACGGTGAGATAGTTCAAATGAAAAATGGCGTTGGCTATATAACAATTATAAATTGTATTAGTAAGTTGTTATATTTTACGAAGGATTAAATATTAACGCGAGGTGTTTGTTATAAGAAATGTTTTAATAATATACAACTAATAAACATTAATAAGATAGACAAAGTTTTTAAGCCTCTTTGTTTAGATGATTTGCATGTTAATGAGAATTTAAGTAACGAAGAAAAATATCATTTATTAACATTATTGAATAACTTTAGAAATTGCTTCGCAATAGATTTATCGGAGCTGGGTTGTACGAACGTAACTACAATGGACATACAGCTAAAAAATGACACCCGCATTGTTTACCGACCGTATCGACTTAGTCATACTGAAAGAGCTGAAATCCGCTCTATGATAGACGAATTAATTCAACAAGGTATAGTCAGGGATACTTGCTCTCTTTATGCATCTCCAATAATTGTTGTAAAAAAGAAAACTGGCGATAAACGTCTTTGCGTGGACTATCGTGCTTTAAATAATAAAACTATTAAGCAACACCATCCCATTCCACGTATTGAGGATCAAATCGATCGGTTATCAGGCAACGTTTCTTTTAGCGCATTAGATTTAGCAGCTGGTTATCACCAGATACCAATTAGTGAGGCTTCGATACCTAAATCAGCGTTTGTGACTCCTGATGGACAATTCAAATTCGTTCGAATGCCGTTTGGGTTGGCTAATGCCTCTACCGTGTTTCAACGAGTCATAAACGTTGTGTTAGGAAACGCCCGATTCGATACAGCTTTGGCGTACATGGATGACATTTTAATTCCATCTAATAGTTTCCAGCAAGGATTAGATCGACTAAAAGTGGTTCTGAAAAAATACTCGAAGCAGGTCTTACCCTGAAACCACAAAAGTGCTTTTTCTTTCAAGAGCAGGGCGACTATTTGGGCTTCGAGGTCTCGGGACAGGGTATAAGGCCGGGGTCTCGAAAGGTAGAAGCTGTAAATAATTTTCCAGCCACCAAAAGATGTTCATAACGTCAGGCAAATTATAGGATTAGCCAGTTTTTTCAGGCGGTTTATAGAAGAATTTGCCGAAATTACTAAGCCTCTTACCAAATTGTTAAAAAAAGATACACCTTGGGTTTCTCAAATTCACACAGCCGCTAGTAAACACGGTGTAGGCAGAGTTTTATTACAAAGACAGGACGATGATAACTTTAAACCGGTGGCATATTATACGAGTAGTAGACAGACGTCTCCTGAGGAATCTCATTTCTCATCTTATGAGTTAGAAACCCTTGCAGTAATAGCATCATTACTTAAATTTAGACCCTATGTTCTAGGATTAAATTTCACCATAGAGACTGATTGCAACTCGCTTAAAGCTACTTTTCTCAAAAGAGATATGGTACCCCGCATAGCTCGATGGTGGAGTTTGATTCAAGAGTATGACTGCGATATACAGTATAGATCCGGAGACAAAATGTCCCACGTTGATGGGCTAAGCAGAAACCCTGATCCTGATGAAATCGGTTTAATAAACGCTATTGAAACTTTGGATATTATGAATATAGAGGTAGATAATAATTGGTTAGCAACTGTTCAATCAAATGATTCTGAATTAAAACGTATTAAAGACATTCTTACAAATTCTGAATATATAATGATATAGTTGAAATACGTAAAAAAAATGTGTTAAAAAGGGATCACGTTTATCGAAACACTGATGAGGGATTAAAATGGGTAGTGCTGAAAGGATGCAGGTGGCAAATAATATTACATAAAAATCATGACCTAATTGGACATTTTAGTTCTGAGAAAACGTTTGACAGAATTAAGCAACATTATTGGTTTTCGCGGATGCGCAAATTTGTAAAGAAATATGTTAATTCTTGTTTAGAGTGCGCTCACAATAAAATTCCTGCCGGTAAAAAGGAAGGTTTCCTCCATCGCACACCTAAAGTAGCTACTCCTTTTCATACCATCCATTTGGATCATGTTGCGCCATTTGTACGGAGTAAACGTAAAAATATGTATATTCTAGTAATCATTGACGCATATTCAAAATTTATTGTACTTAAAGCAGTAAAGAGCACTAAATATAATATCTCAATTAATGTTTTAAAAGACTACGTTGGTACATTTGGATTGCCTGTTCGTTTTTTTACATGTTCAAAGTTTAAAACATTTGTGGCGGGGCTTGGTATAAGACATATTCTAAATGCAGTTACCTCGTCCTCGCCTCGCCGGGCAAATGGTCAGGTGGAGAGGTATAATCGTACAATTCTAGATTCGATAGGATTTATTTGGGCTCAAACTTATATGTATTAACAATGAAAGAATATAAATATCATAACTCACATTTATTGTTTAATTTTAATTTCTTTTACACGCCATTAAGCACAAGTCAAAAAACCATAGAGCTTGATCACTAGATAGATTACAAAAATATCATGGACAATAGTTGCCAAAGAACTAATACAACATCCTCCCTTTTTTAATTTAAATGAAACTTATTTTAAACAATTTCAAAATGTATGTTTATGAATGAACATAATAAACACTAATATGTTGTGAACTAACTTCGTTCATACAAACCTAAACTTCACACTTATTTAAACTTAATTTAAAACATAATCTCTCATCCAAATAGGGTTAGTTCTATTTCTTACACTCCTTCTCAATTCCACTGTAGTATCATTATTATCATATTCATTTGTCTCTGAATTACAATCAGCATCTATTAAACTATCATTAGTATCCCTATTTGCATGAGAGTCCTTTTCTCCTTGATTACAATCTTTACTTCCCAAAACTTCTGTGGCAGTTTCACTTGGAGACACACAACCTTCTGAATTTTCATAACAAGATACATAGTTGTCTTTACCATTAAATGGAGATTTAATTACAGGTATTAAATGCCATCTATTTCTTCTAAAAAGTCCTCTTTCTGTTTCTACAATGTAAGACCTAGGTTGCTTAACTTTTTTCACAATTTTTCCATATAAATTTCCCTCCTTTAAAGTACTCAACTTCTTTGTCCTGTGCCTTTTATTATAGTAGTAACTTATTTTCATTTTTTTACAGGCTTCTTTTGATTTAAATTTTGATTTGTAATGAATTGTTTTATTTAATGAATCTGGTAGTCTAGGCAAGTTATCTCTTAATGTTCTATGAAACATAAGTTCAGCAGGACTGAAACCAAAGTCAAGAGGAGTATTTCTATAAATTAATAATGCTAGATGTATATCTTTATTTTTCTTAAGTAAGTTTTTTGCAATCTTTACTGCAGATTCCGCACATCCATTACTCTGTGAATAATAAGGACTGCTTGATATATGTTCAAAATTATATTCTTTAGAAAATTCTTGAAATTTACCTTTGAATTGAGTACCATTGTCAGTCCTTATTATTTCTGGTATGCCAAACTTAGAAAAAATTTCTTTACACTGTTCTATAATATTACTTTCTGTTAAATTTGATAATTTTTTTATGTCTATGTATCTAGAATAATAATCTATTATTACCATAAACCAAACATTATTGAAGTAAAATAAATCTATGCCTACTTTTTGCCACGGCCTATATGGTTGCTTTTCCAAAATTATATCCTCTTTTGAATTTTTTCTGTGTTCTTTACAGTTTGAACATGTCTGAACTAATCTTTCAATTTGGGTGGACATTCCTAACCACCACATAGTTTGTTTAGCCCTATTCCTACACTTTGTTATGCCTAAATGTCCCTCATGTATTTTATTAAGCATTTCTACTTGTAAACTTTCTGGTATGAATAGTCGCTTTTTATACAATAAACATCCATTCGTTACAGAAAAATCAAACCTGTATTGATAATAGTCTTTTAATTGAACATCTACTTTAGACTGTGCCGGCCAACCTGTCCGAGTGTACTTAATTAATGTCTGACATACATCTGAAATACTTCGTTCTTGCTTGATTCTTTCTAATATTTTGTCACCTACTGGAATATTATTTATTACAAAATTACAAAACATATCAGCTTTATTTATACTACATTGATTGAAATTTGTTTCTACTAAAGGATTTCTTGACAAGGCATCTGGAATGACTAATTTTTTTCCCGGTATGTATGTTACAGTATAATTGAATCTAGATAGCCTCATTCTAAATGACATAAGCCTTGATGTTAATTCATCAATAGGTTTTGTTTGCAATATTTGTAATAAAGGTTTATGATCTGTTTCTAAATTTACTTGAATCCCATATACAAAATCTTTAAATCTTTCTGTAGCCCATGTTAATGCTAAACACTCCTTTTCTATCTGAGAGTACCTTTTCTCAGTATCTGTCAATGTCCTGCTGGCATATGCCACAACATTCCTACTCTTATCACTGTGCTCCTGCATTAAAGTAGCACCTAACCCATAAGAGCTACTGTCGGCTGCTATGATTACTTTACAATTTGGATTAAAATGTGATAAAATGGGAGCTTTTTGTAACATTTCTTTAACTTTCTCAAACGCTTTTTGTTGGTGAATATCCCATATAAAATCAGTGTCATTTCTTAATAAAATATATAATGGTTGTAGCAAATCCGTTTTGTTATTAATAAAGCGACTAACAAAGTTAATCATCCCTAAAAATTGCATTACTTGCTTCTTATTTGTTGGCGTTTCAAAATTTGTTATGGCCTCTACTCTTGTAGGATCTAATCTGATACCTGTTTCATCTATTAGATGCCCTAAATATTTGACTTGTTTAACTCCAAAAACACATTTTTTTTCATTAATCGTAATACCTTTTTCATGTAATCGTCCCAAAACTTTCCTTAAAATAGCATCGTGTGATTCTATATCCTTAGCATATATTAATATGTCATCAACATGTGTTACCACACCTTTTATGTCATCAAACAATTGAGAAAATTTCATTGAAAAATATTCTGGGGCGCAGTTTAACCCAAACGGCAATCTGGTATACATATAACGTCCGAATGGTGTTATTATTGTAGTCAAATGAGCAGACTTATGAAGAGGTATTTGGTGAAATCCAGCTGTAGCGTCAATTTTAGAAAAAAACTTGGAGCCTTTAAGTATTGATAACGTCACTTCAACTTTTGGGATAGGAAAAACGGGCCTTAATATATTTTTATTCAACTCTGTATAGTCTCCACAAATTCTGACTCCACCATCTGGCTTAGGGACAACTACAATGGGTGACACATATTGAGTAGGTTCTTCTACTTTCTTTAAAACACCTAAATTGCACAAACGATCTAATTCCGCTTTTACTTTATCAAGTAAAGGTATTGGTACTACACAGGGAGAATACTGAATGTAGCTTTTAGTTTTATCTTGTAATTGAATATGATAAGGTTCTTTAAATATACCTAATTCATCAAATATTTTGGGAAATTCGCTTTTTACATTTACTGAAGATGTATCTGCAATTGTATTGATTCCTAGAATTTTAATTAAACTCATTGACTCTAAAGCTGGCACACCTAATATAGGAGATTTTAAATTTTTTACCACATATACATCGCCTGAATATTCTCTATCATTATACTTTAATGTTAACTTAAGTAAACCTCGAACCTGTAAACTTGAATCATCGGGCCCTTTAATACTAGTTTTGCATGTTTCCAACTCTGCGAAATTTTGAACACACTCCTCAGGAATTGCCACTATATCTGCACCTGTGTCGATTAAAAAATCCAAATTACATCTGAACTTATTATTTTTAAACACTTGGACTGAAATTCTATACTTGTCTATGTATCGTCCAACAATACCAGAACACACCTTTAACTCCCTATCATCTTCTTTCCTCACTTCCTGAGCTCCCGAAGCTTCCTCCGTAACATTTCTAATTTTTCCTGCCCGGCAACACCTTGCAAAATGTCCTAGACGACCGCACTTTAAACACTTTGCCTTTACTGCTGGACATTCCTGCCTGGATTTATGTATCCTCCTATTACAAAACCAGCAGAGCTTCCTCTCTTCATCTTTTCCACTTACACGATTTAATTCCATTTGAGTAAATTGCCCTTGTTTTTCATAATCTTCAACACCCTTGCAAATTCTCACTGCCTCCGCTAAAGTCAAAGTCGTGATTAAAAGCAATTTTTCCTTGGCTCTTCCACTACTGCATCCTACCACTAGACGATCTCTTATCATTTCTTCCTTCATATTTCCAAAATCTGCAGGTTCTGCCAACACAAATAATTCTCGTACATAATTGTCTACAGATTCCCCCGGTTCTTGTTTCCTAGAATGGAATTTGTATCTAGCATACACTGGATTCCGCTTCGGTTGAAAGTATTCATCCAGCTTCTCTAACACCAAGCATAATGTTCGCCCACATTCTCTTTCAAATCCAAGCTGTAATACCAAGTCTTCCGCTTTTTCACCCATTAAATATAGAAGTAGATTCACCTTTTCCGTTTCTGTTTTGGTTTTCCCCTCGCTGACTTCTAGATATCGTTCAAATCTCCTTTTCCACTTATTCCAATTTTCAGCTATAAAATCGAATTGATCCGGCGCCATTACTTAGCATGGCGTTTTCACAGAAAATTGCACCGGCCTCGGTGTTGTTGTTGGCGGATCCATATTATTCCTTTCCTCCATATTTATATAAATGCTGCCACCATGTATTAACAATGAAAGAATATAAATATCATAACTCACATTTATTGTTTAATTTTAATTTCTTTTACACGCCATTAAGCACAAGTCAAAAAACCATAGAGCTTGATCACTAGATAGATTACAAAAATATCATGGACAATAGTTGCCAAAGAACTAATACAACATTATAAGTTTAAATGAAGGTCCTCTTATGTCAGAAATCCAAGTCGTTACCACGAATGAAATGCAGATAGAATGTATTAACCCTTCGAAACCCGGGTGGTCGTATACGACCGCGAAATGTATGGGAAAACGTATATAACGGGTTCTGACTGCGCAATGGACCAAATTTGATAAATGAATCGACTAGCGAACCGTCAAACACTTTAGATGATTCCCAACAAGTTGTTGTAATTTCGGATCCAATTGTTGCCGCACATGATGATACTCTCTCTAGTAAAAATGATACTATGACCGACATGTCAGACAAAATTGTTAAAATTAGATCTAATGTAGACGACTTCGTACAAAAATCGCAAGAAAATCAGAAACGTCGTTTTGATATTAAAAGGAAGTTAGCTAGAAAATACAATGTTGGGGATTTAGTTCGGGTAGAAAGAACAACTCATACTGTAGGAAAGAGTAGAAAGCTATTAGCCTAGATGTCGGGCCCATATAAGATAACAAAAATAGTATTGTCTTAGGTTTTCGCGATTGTTATACATTGAATTAAACATTTTTTTAACGGAAGTATCGCGTGTTTTATTCGTTTTGTTGAACCTGACGTTTCGACTTCCTGCTATCACGGACGCTGCAAAGCGTTCGAAATCTCAGGTTCAACAAAATAAATAAAACACGCGATACTTCCGTTAAAAATTGTTTAATTCAATAACAAAAATAATGGGTAATGACAGGTATGAAGTAGTTGACACGCCTATAACTAAAAAGGGAGCTACGTATAAGGGTGTTTTCGCCGTTGACAAAATATTCCCATGGATGTGTTTTAATCAAAAGGAAACTGATGTGTCTTCTGATGATGATGAGAGTGATAATGAGCAATGTTCTTGATTCTTGTTAACAATATTTTAGTTAGTTTCAGTAAGTCCAGACTGTGATGTTATTCGTGGCTGTTAATGTAGATTAAATAATGATTTGATTGTGATGTGATTAAAATAATGTAATGTGTAATGAGCGCTATGTGCGCTCGTAAGTAACCTTAAGAACAAAGTGTGTACATAGCGCAAAGTGCGCTTGCTAGGGACCTTAAGCACAAAGTGCGTATAGCGCTATGTGCGCTCACAAGTAACCTTAAGCACAAAGTGTGTACATAGCGCGAAGTGCGCTTGCTAGGGACCTTAAGCACAAAGTGTGTATATAGTGCTATGTGCGCTCGCAAGTAGTTTTAAGCACGAAGTGTGTATATAACGCAAAGTGCGTTAATTATTACGTGTATTTGCTTATTCAGATAGCAAGCAATTATGTGATTTTGAGGCTGATACCTATACGTAAGTGATAATTAGTCATTTGTTTGTTGTGTTATATAAATTAGAACCAGTTGGTTGTTTGGTTGTGTATAATAAGTTAATTCTAAAATGTGACAATTGTACTGTAACTGTAATACTTTTATGGCCTGTTTTGTTT
The DNA here is from genome assembly GCA_947507595.1 of Pyralis farinalis. Taxonomy (NCBI): domain Eukaryota; kingdom Metazoa; phylum Arthropoda; class Insecta; order Lepidoptera; family Pyralidae; genus Pyralis; species Pyralis farinalis. The sequence goes on along the minus strand of OX382258.1, from coordinate 5,707,499 downwards.
GTAAGTTATATTCTAAGTATATGATTACATTGGGACTGCAGCACAGTTGTAACAAGTGTTCACGAGGACGTGAAAGTTTATCAGGATGGACGAACTGTTAGAATTTATATAGAATATGTAAGTCAATTGATTATGAAGTAGAGGGCGCCACTGGCCCTTGACGAGAGAGCAGTGGATTTTTTGCACGGCGAAAGGGTGGGTGGTAAAAATCTAGCGGGGATGAATCACTGCGAGTTTTGGAGTATAATTATTATTAGACTGATGTGGCTTAAAACTGTCAAATAAACTGAAGTGTGTGATTATATGACTTATGTGAACTTAAGCAATGTTCTATTAACAAAATATACCTATCTTACGAATAGTCGAACACATGACAAAAAAGGACTGAGATACTCTACTATAAGTACCAATCTTGAGGACGAAGCATGAAGTATAATTCCACTAGACTAGGTAATAAATAAAGTAGTTTCTCATGTTTAACAAAGTTTATATATTATTATATTAAGAGGTTCATAGCCGTCTTAACTAAATCACTGTTACAATAAGCAATAATAATGATACCTACGAGTAGGTATGTGGACACAACGGGTGTATGTACCTACCTAAAGTTACACAATAATAATGTATCTACTCTTATGTCGTAATATTCTAATTACGTAGTATTGTCAACGAATGTGGGATTGCGCATGGGTGACCAAGTGGTGAACTGTCTGCTGTATGCAGACGATGCCGTGCTATTAGCAGATACACCATCTAAACTGCAAACACTGGTCACAACGATGAAAGACGAATGTATGGAGAAAGGCTTACTACTGAATGCGAAGAAAACAAAGATAATGGTATTTGAAAGAGAAGAACCCAGAACTAATGTAAGGATTACGATTGATGATGAAGTGTTGGAACAAGTGGATGAGTTTGTATATCTTGGATGCGCTTTCAGCAGGGATGGAAGGTACACCGCAGATGTGGAAAGACAAGTGAGTGCTGGGAATAGTGTGAATGGAGCGTTAGGAAAACTTCTTGGCAGTAAAACTTATGGAAGCGCTAACTTATGGAAGCGAGAGTTGGGTATGGCAGAAAGAGCATGAAAGTAGAATAAACGCGGTTGAAATGCGAGCGCTGCGCAAAATTTGTGGCGTAAGGCTTGTAGACCGTATTCGCAATGGTGATGTTAGAAATAGAGTTGGTCTGAAAGAGAGTGTCGGTGTTAAAATAAGAAGAGGCATGCTCCGATGGTTCGGGCATGTAGAAAGAATGCAAGATGAAAGAATGACGAAGCAGATATACAATGCAAAAGTGGAAGGATGTAGGAGCCGGGGAAGGCCAAGACTTACCTACCATGACCAAATTGGTCATGTTCTGTCAGAAGGTGATGTCAGGAGCCCTAGAAACCGGCGTGCGTGCATGAGAAGAGCAATGAATGTTAAAGAAGCGAGTGAGATATGTAAGGATCGAGTCACGTGGCGCTCGGTTCTCTCTGCCTACCCCGCTAGGGATTTGGCGTGAAGTTATAGATAGATAGTATTGTCTTAGGCTGTCGCGATTGTTACACATTGAATTAAACAATTTTTAACGGAAGTATCGCGTTTTATTTATTTTGTTGAACCTGACGTTTCGAATGCTTTGCAGCATCCGTGGTCGCAGGAAGACTAAGGTGACATTTGTCTTACATTGGTTATTCAATTGTTACGTCTACATAAGAAAACACCCCAATTTCAATAGAGAAGATGGTTGGCAAGTACCACCTGCTTGAGATCCAGTTCTAAAAATAATCAAGTCACAAACCCAGAGATCTACTCAAAAACGTTCGGCCACCGTGAGCGATTTTTGTGTGAATCGGAACATATTATATAAATAATTAATCCATCCATGTCGGTAAATGATTAATGTTATTTGAATGATAAATTGACATGAAATTAATTGATTTTACATGGAATAATAAATAAGCTTATCTAGATATGTATGGCTTTCTCTATAGTATTATAAGAACATCATTTATGCACCCATATTCGGTAAATAAAGAAATTCATTCATTCATACATATCGGTGGCGGTGAAGGTATGTTATTTTCCTTCCATTGTTTCTTTCAATATAGCTTGTGAGCCGCTTTCGGAGAGTCATACCGAATATCTATCAACCACCATAAAAATATTTGCGTAAAATGGAAAATACCAGATGTAAAAATTGTGGCTGTCACTACCGACAATGGTGCAAATATTGTAAAAGCCATTCAATTAGCATTTGGATGAGCAAAGCATATTCGTTGCATAGCACAAACATTAAACCTTGTTGTGCAAAATTCAGTCATGGTGATTGAAATAAAAATATTCATTGATAAAGTTCGCAGAATTGTACAATGATTCCATCAGAGCGAAGTTGGTGCAGAGGAATTGAGGAATTCTCAAAAGGCTGAAAATGTACCGGAAGGAAAAATTAAACATCTGATGGGAAATGTTTCAGCACGGTGGAATTCACAATTGCACATGCTTGAAAGGTTTTAGCTATGAGTGAGACGGTGGGTGGCATTTTGTTGAATCACCCTAATGCTCCGCCTATGATTCAAGCTAGTGAAATTGCTGTACTGATAGAGGTCGTTAAAATACTCAAACCGTTTGAAAAAGTAAGCGAGGAGATGTGTAGTGAAAATATGCCAGCGTAAGGAAAGCTATTCCCATGATAAAGTGCCTGAAGTATTTCTACTAAAAACTAAAAAACAGATCCATCACATGATTTGGCCATTCAATTAAAAAGTTCATTATTAAATGAATTTAAGAAAAGATTTGAGCACATACAAAACGTGTACTAATGCAAAGTTTTAGACCCTCGTTTTAAAAAAGTACACCTCGATGACGAAGCATCTTTGGCAATAACTATAAACTACATTAGACAATCCATTGAAGAAAACTGAGAACCAGAGCATTGTCCACTGTCACTGTTCGGCCGCTGATGAAGTCGATAATGATGATATTTGAGAAACACACAACAAGCTGTTGGTGGAGACTATGAGAACCAGCCAAAGTTACAGTCAGACATCCGAATTAATTTTAATTTGAAATGTCTTTATTTCAGATAACATTGATCCAGTATGTCAGATATAATCAAAATTTAAATTTAAATACATGAAATAAAATACAAATTAAATTAAATTACATTGAAATTACATACAACACAATTAAAATTAAACTACATTGAAATAATAATAATCCAAACACAAACAAATAAATAAATTAGTATCTTCTCTCGGGAACAAATACTGCGACACGTCTGTCACAGCATTTCCCGAGATAAGGGCAGTCCCTGTAAATCTGTCAGCAATAATTTTCAGGACGATATTAGGGCTGGACCTCACTCTGCGCACCAAGGACGCACCACGCTTGCGCATAGTTGCATAGAAGCAGGCGGTTCTAGCTTCTGCAAACATGCCTGAGGCGCTGCAAAATCGAGGCAGCCCCAATATCACCCTAAAAGCGTTATTATATAGGATGCGGAAGTTGTTGTAACACCGCACATTATAGTTCGCGCTCAGGCTGGAGGTGTATAGGGATGTGCAATAAGCTCGAAATAATGCAATTTTCACCTCGTGAGAACACCTGGCAAACCTGCGGGCTATCATGTTGCCTCTTACCGACAACGCCCTTCGCTCCCGCTCGATGTCCGCATTATCCTTAAGGTCGGTTGTCATTATGTGTCCCCGGTAACGAAATTGTTCGATTAACTCTAAAGACACACCATTCAGCCGTATTGGTGGTACATTCTGGGGACACTTTGCACCCGCCCCAAAGACCATGCCTTGGCTTTTCTTTGCATTGTATATTAAACCGTGGCTACCCACGTATTCCTCACAGATCCGTATTAACCTCCTAAGGCCACATACCGACGCGCTCATCAACACTATGTCATCAGCATAACTTAAATTATTTACGCATATTCCGTCTACATGACAACCAACAAGTTGGTTACTGAGCTCGACGATAAGCTCATTCATATGAAGGGCACAGGGGAAATTCATGCAATGTCACATTTTTATTTTTTTTGTACTGGCAATGCCATTCTATAGTACAAGTGTGGTAGAACGAAAAACCAAAACATACTTTGCAATAACATGCACAGTCACAGAGTAATCTTCGTTCAAAAATATTAATACAGTGCAATAACAAACAATGTCCAAGTCGTACAGGAAAAAAATAAGCATTGTCCATGGTTGTCAGTTTGACATATGACATTTTTGAGGTTATTTTTATTTCATTCGTCTGTTTTGTTATGCAGCGTGTGTTTAGATTATATCAAGATATAATTCTATTTCAATCAATTATTTGAAGTGAAGAATGTCGTCTCAAGAAGAAGACGACGTTAATCTGAAGCTAGCTACCAAAAAACGTAAACTTTACGGTCGTATGTCGGATGTTAATAAAAAAATTAGACTTCAAAGTCATGAAACTGGATTCAACTGTAATTGCAAGAGATACAAGTGTTTTGAAGGTGTCAATGAGGAACAGAGGACCAGAATTTTGAAATATTTCAATCTACTGCCATCTAGGGATGAACAAAACCTTTATTTAAGTGGCCTAATAAGTGTTTTAGAAATTCAAAGAAGACGACCTAGAAAAGATGAGGATGAAGCTAAGTTACATACAGCAAATTACGCCTACAGAGTGAGACTTGTGGACGAAATCCAACCTATTGATGTACCAGTATGTGCTTCTGCATTTATTGCAATACATGGAATAACAAGGCAAAGAGTATGTACAATAAAAAAATCGCTACTTACAGCAGGTAAAGCCCCAACCGACATGCGAGGTAAACATAATAACCGCCCAAAAAAACTTAGCTTAGCTCTTAAATCTAAGGTCATGGAGCATATAAGGTCATTTCGTGGAAGAAAAAGTCATTATAGTTTACACGATAGCTCAAAAATTTATTTGCCCGAAGAGTTGAATGTCAAAAAAATGTATGATATGTTCAAAGACAAACAACAATTGTCCTATGAAACATATCGATCTATATTCGTAAATAACTTCAACATAGAATTCGGATATCCGAGAAGTGATACATGCAGTACATGTGATGAATTTTTGGCTAAAACAAAAGCTCTTAAAGCAAATCTGAAGAATTCCAATGAGCTACAAAAAAGTGATATTGAAAAAGAAATAAAGAAGTTAGAAATTGAGAATAAGTTACATAAAATGAAGACAGGTGTTTTCTATCAACGAAAAAGGCAAAGTAGGATGCAGTGTCAGTCATCCTCTGTGAAGGAAGCTATTGCAATGGATTTCCAAAAAAAATTGAGTATGCCGAACATTACCACAAATGATGTATATTATAAAAGACAATTAACCTTAAATACTTTTAACATCCATGAATTATCTACATCTAAATCATATTTCTTCTGTTACCCGGAAACAGTAGGCAAAAAAGGTTCCGATGAAGTATGTTCATTTCTTCATCACTATATATTCAATAAGCTTGATATAAATGTTCGGGAGCTGGTGATCTTCTGTGATTCTTGCGGTGGTCAAAATAAGAATTATACCGTGTTTCGTTTTATACACTATGTTGTACACATTGCAAAACGTTTGGATGTCATCAAAATCATATTTCCCATTCGTGGACACTCATATTTAGAGTGTGACAGAAATATGGGTTGCATAAACCAGAAAGCACCGTGTGAAATACCTAATGATTGGGTTAAAGTGATTTGTGATGCTAGACAGAAGCCATCCCCATTTCATGTGATTAAAGTTGACCAACCACTTGTCAGAAAATGGACATCATTTCTGTCACCTATGTATAAGAAGACATGTCCTTTTTTATCTCGACCCATAAGAGAAATCAAGGTTGAAAAGGATCATCCAAGATTAATTTTTCATAGAGAACATTACAATTCTGCCTGGACATCGTCTGTTCTCATGGGACCAAAACAAAAGTCTCATGATTATACTATTGGTGTCTTAAGAGTTTTTACTACCAGAAAGGTCGTACATTGAGAGCCTTCCAGTTTCAAAAACAAAATTTATGGATATCCAGGCTTTGTCAAAGTTTTGTGGACCAAGAGCTAAGGAATACTTCTCACGGATTAAATATAGTGATGCATAAACAATAACAATTTTATGGACATTGCATATTTTTTTCCTGTATTTTCTGTGTTTGTTTACTTTTTTTCTGTTAACTTAAGAAATACAACCAAGATGTTTTTTTTTGTACTACACACCCAAAACCAATATATTTTCTTCATTAATTAATATGTCTTTGTTTTATTTAAGTTTCTTTTATAACATTTTTCAAGGATCAAAATGTTAATTTAGCAATTAAATCTTCGGACAGGTAAGAGTGGCTCACACACAGAGAGTAGAACATAGCCAATACCCCAGCGATGTGTGGTCCAGCATGAATCAGGTGCTCAATGCTGAGTCCATCGTGCTCCGGGGACTTACCTCTTGTAATCGATTTATAGTTGTAGCAACGTCTTTTGCGAGAAACGAGGGCCCCGACAGTTTATTGTACATTTCAGCATCGGACACCCGCCCCGCCGGACCCAATGGTGAGCTAACTGTAAAATGACTCTTGAAGATATTCGCTATGTCCCTGGGATCGCTCATAACCGTCGACGGTCACAGGAAGGCCGGGCCGTACGTTAGCTCTCTTTGTATCCTACCAAAAACCACGGAAATACAGACACTATCACTGAGAAACAAGAAATATGTGAATATTTCAATAACTTCTTCTCAACTATTGGAGAAACTTTGGCGAATGAAATACCAATTAAATACCACAACGATAATACTGACACCAAACAAGACCTAGCAACAGATTCACTTGAATTATCGGAATTACCAAGAGCAACGGTCAGCGAAGTCTGTAACATTATTGACAGCTTGAAGTGTAATACGGCCGCAGGCTTAGATGACATTAGTACTAAATCTGTCAAGTGTGTCAAATATTTAATTGCCAACAACCTAACGCAATGCATAAATAAATGCCTAGAAATGGGTATATTCCCTCAAAGTCTGAAACAAGCGAAAGTGACCCCCATTCACAAATCTGGGAATATAACTAACCCCGATAATTATCGGCCAATATCCGTCCTCCCGGTTTTATCAAAAATTTTTGAAAAGATCTTGTATAAACGACTAGAAAATTTTCTAAATTCAAAAAACTTTCTCTCAACTAAACAATATGGATTCAGACCTAAATCTAACACATTGTCCGCAACAATAGATCTTATTATAAAAATAAAAATAAATATTGACCAAAAAAATATCGCTTTAGGCGTTTTTATTGACTTGAAAAAAGCCTTTGACACTGTTAGCCACAAAATACTCCTTAGCAAGCTCCGAATCGCAGGAGTCACTGGCAATGCTCATCGTATGTTTGAATCCTATCTTTCTAATCGCAAACAAATGGTGATAATTGGTGATTGTGAAAGTCAGCATAAAACTATCACTTATGGTGTACCCCAAGGGTCCATTTTGGGGCCCTTGTTATTCCTAATTTACATAAATAACATACATGAAATCGACCTAAAAGGAGATATCACGCTCTATGCTGATGACACAAGTTTGTTTTATTTTGGTCATTCTATTGAATCAGTAATTTCGGACGCCCAAGATGATTTAAACTTATTAAATGACTGGTTCCAATATAACTTGTTGACTATTAATATTTCTAAAACAAATTACATAATTTTCAAGTCGAAAAATAAGATAATCCCACAATATCCAGCATTAACTATAAATAATCAGAAAATTAACAGAACAAATACCGAAAAGTACCTTGGACTTATACTTGATTCCAACCTCACATGGAAACCACACATTGATAAAGTGAAATCCAAGCTATCTTCTCTTATGGGAGCTTTGAGGGGTATTACTCGTTGTCTCTCGCAGAATGTTCGCTATTATGTCTACAATTCCTTATTTAAGCCCCATATCGACTACTTGATTGAGGTCTGGGGCACGGCTGTTAAGACTAACCTAAATTCACTGCAGATAGCTCAAAATAAATTAATCAAGGTCCTCTTTCGTTATAATTACTTCACGCCTACCGACAAGATATACAAAGACACAGGACTGTTAAATATAAATAAAACCTACGTATACTACACGTGTGTGTTAGTACGTAAAATATTAACAAAAGGCATCCAAACGCAAATTAGTTTCACCAAAAAGAAAAGTGTGCTAAAACTAAAACTAAGAAACGCAAACAACCTAATATTGCGAGCACCACGAACGAACTTCGGTAAAAAGTGCATTTTATATGAAGGAGCACAACTATATAATCATCTCCCTAGAGACATTAAGGAATCACTGTCAATTACTACTTTCAAAAAGCTGTGTAAACATTATGTAGTAAAAAATAACAAAATATGAAATATGCTTTACTTTATTTTTATTATTAAATATTACAAATTATACATATAAAGAAGAAGTCTATATGTAAAGACCTGCTTGCAGAATTTATATTTATGTATAATTAATTGCAAACTATATCAATTTAACCAACCGATTAAAATAAAATATAAAAGAAAAAAAAGAAAAAAAAACGTGCATGATAATTATTTAGATAATTCTAAATACTAAAATTTTAATAAAGCAATACGTACAACACAATAGAAAAAAAAAAAAAAAAACACTCCGCAGTATAAAATACATATATAAATAAATAATAATATTAATAATTAATTAAATAAATAGACAGTACCTAAATGTAAAGGAAAACACTGAATAGTAATAATGTACTATTACTATTAAATTATTACTAAATCAGTGCGATATTAAAGTTAATAATAATTATATACAATAAATAACTACGCGATACTAATGTTAACGCAGTCGTACCCACTTGTAGCACATCCAGTATAGATACTTTGTATCTGTGTTTCATTACCCACTGTCGCGTCAACTACTTTTGTCTATCTGCGCCTGCGACCGTCTGTGACGCGGCGAGTGAATGTAAACAAACTTTTTATTTTTCTACCGCGCGAAGTGTGCCTACGTTATGTTATGAATGTTGTTTTGAGTGCGCTCCACCAACGAGTATCTTTGTATTAAGTGTTGTTGTTCTCATAATAAGTGAATTATGTAATTCTTCTTTGAGAATAAATGGATAAGAAATAAGAAATTTCCTTTCGAGTATTTTTCGACAAGATGGTCTATTCTTATTTGACTTAAAAATACGCTGCTCTCACACATCTTTCTTGGTAAACTAAGTCAGACTTTGGCCTACCACACATTGAACCTGGCCCTCTTCCACCCCAATACCCTCAGACTGCCCCCCCCCCCCTCCTCCTCGGATTTCCCAGCGAAGCGATACTTGTTTTTTTCTTACGATAGGTCACTTTATGCCATCCTATATTGTTATTTTCACACGTAAGCGGTGAGCGCTCCAATTTCCGCCCGTCACTACAGCCTACTTTATCACTGACAGTCAGCTGATTCGTTGTGTGCGCAGTAGGGCTGGACGCGCCCGCCACAGATAAGCCGACCGCGGTGGCCTGTGCCTTCCCCGCGCCTCCGCTCGCAGCTGCGACAACTGACCGTTGCTCGTTTGATTTACAAGAAGTTTTATTCACTATTTCTACCCTCGTACTTCGATATTGCGTTTTAGGTGACTTTAACCTTTAAGTATGGACGTGGAGTCTCACAGGCTACTTGATGTTTTCGTTTTCTTAGTTTCACCTACTTCCCCTCACTTCCCGCGATTGAGCGGCTCAGTAGCTTTTGTTTTAGATATAAAACTACCAACGAGGGAGGAGGTTGCGTCTTCCGATGAATATCACGTAAGTAATGACCATCAAAATATTGACCGGAGCCTGTCAGGCTACACGTCCATTGTTGCCCTATGATAAATTTTATAAGGGCGATTATGTTTGTTCCAGATTTGTTAGTACAAAAGGTCATAAAACAATAAAGCCGGTAGTTCTAAATCAAAACGACCATCTATGAATTCTGTTCAGGGCCCTGCGAGCATCGATATACTCGTATTATGCAATATTGCGCGTTTGCTGCGTCGTTCTCGAGCGTCGGGCGGGGTCGGCTAGCGCGGGTGCGGCACTTGCGCAACCCACCCCCACCATCAATTCAATATAAGGGACGGCACTGCGATGGATTTGTCACTTGTAGCATGTTATTCTTACGATTAACGTCTACAACGCCTGATGATGCCTCGTGGAGAGGCGAAACACGTGTCGCAGCGAGACCAGGCCAGTCGTGGCAGTGGTGGTGGGGGCAAGCGGATTCTGTTCCAGATGACGGACGACCGCAGCAGCCGAGGCAGAGACTACCGGAGCAGCCATGGCAGCGTCGGCATGTTGCACGTACTAACAGTAGTGGGTGGGTGCCGGCCGGCGCTAGGCCGCATGAACTAATTGGTGGCGGATGCACACAAAGCAGGTTAGATCAAATTGCATGTAAATTCGACTTTCGCAAAATAACGCCTGAATCTATTAACTAAACAAAATTTTAACACAAATAAAAGATGAAATCAAGATATCAAAATATTATTCAATGATAGTGGATTCAACACCAGATATTTCCCACATTGACCAATTAACTCTCGTAATCCGGTATGTTAAAGCCGATGGTACGCCCGTTGAACGTTTTCTGAAGTTTATCGCACACGTCGGCCACAAATCACAAGACATGGCAGATGCTATAATTAAAACATTAGACATGTTTGAAATTAATATATTAGACTGTAGAGGCCAGTCGTATGATAACGCTGCAAATATGTCTGGCCAATACAATGGATTACAGGCGAAAATAAAAGAACTATGTCCCCTAGCAGATTATATACCCTGCTCCGCACATTCACTGAACCTAGTGGGTGAATGTGCCGCTGAATGCGTTCAAGCTTGTTGGTTCTTTGGTCTCCTTCAAGAAATTTACACATTTTTTACAGCTTCAACTCAACGATGGGAAACTCTACAATCACAAATACGTCTAGGTAATGATAATAAAAATAAACCTACTGTCAAAAATCCATCTGCTACACGCTGGTCAGCTCGAGCAGATGCTTGTAAAAGCTTAAAAGAGTCATTTTCAGAAATTCACGATGCTTTGATTGCTATCGAAAGCAATCCTGCGCAAAAACGTTCTACTGTATGTGAAGCTAATGGTATAAGATTCAAATTAGAACGGCTAGAAACTGCCTTCATGACCGTATTTTGGAGTTTTATTTTGGTTCACATGAACAAAATCAACAAAAATCGCAAACAAATTGCAATCCGTTGATATTGATATTTGTACTGTTGTTCAATTGTATGACAGTATAATTCACATAATTACTACAGAAAGGGGAAATTTTGATAAATATGAACAGCAAGCCTTGGAACTGTCATTAGTAAAAGAATATGAAAAGGACACAAAGAGGATACGGAAGAGAAAGCTCACAGCAGATGAATCTGCTGAAGATATAACTTCTTCATTATCGGTTATTATTATATTCCGAGTAACAGTATATCTAGGAATTATAGACCGAATTGTCGTTGAACTAGAAAAGAGACGAAAGCGTACAATAATTTTTGCAATAAATTTTCATTTTTATGCAATTTGACAAATTTAAACACCGAAGAAGTTCAAAATGGAGCAAGTACGTTGGTAACAATGTACGAGTATTTTAATGATTTAGAAAAATGCTTTGTTGACGAATGTATCCATCTACGTTCTTATTTAACAACGATAGCTCGACGGAGAACTGCCCCGAACAACAAACGCGGTATTACAGGTTCTGAGAAATAAAGAGCTTGAAACAATTTACCCCAACATTGACATAGCCTTAAGAATGTGTGTATCGACGGCAGTCAGTAATTGCAGTGGGGAGCGGAGCTTTTCCTGCCTAAAGAGAGTGAAAAACTATCTTCGCTCAACCATGACAGATAAGAGATTAAATTCGTAAGCAATACTAAACATTGAATCTACCTTATTGCTGTCTTTAAACTACGACGATGTTATTGACAATTTCGCGAAACAAAAATGTAGACGCAGAAATTTTTAATTTTTTAAATTGTGTTTGTTATTCTCTTACTACTTACTTATAATTTTTTCAATAAATAATACAAAACTTATTTTTTAATTTATTAATAATAATAAATTATTTAAGCTTTTACATAATCTATATCTACATCTACACTAATATTATAAAGAGGAAAGATTTTGATTGTTTTTTTTATTGTGGCCAAGTATATTGGCCCCACTCTGCCTGATGGTTAGCACGAGAGGAGCCCACGTTGCATCAGCGACTGACAAGAGACCTTCGTCGCAAGTCAGTCGCCATTGCTATACTGCCATAAGGAACAGCAGACGTGCTGAAGTCCTTATGGTACAGCGTACACTTACACAAGTCAACAATAAATTGACGCTATTGACTTGAGTGTGTTGCAGAGTTAGGCCACCGGAACGCTTACTCACTGGACTAAACACAACAAGGTTATTCACCCCGTTGTTTCACACCAGTCTTCTGCAAGGATGTGGTACTTCCCCGATCGAGCCGGCCAGTTATGAGCTGCAGTGCAGCTGTGCACTACCACTATTCGATTGTTTGTTTATAACGAATAAACTCAAAAACTACTAGACCGATTTCAAAAATTCTTTCACCTGTAGAAAGCTACGCTATTCCCACGGTAACGGGATCTACGCGGGTGAAATCGCGGGACGTTCTCTAGTGATATATTCATAACACTCCATCATCTGTCAACACACATATACATTAAGGCCTATTTCCCAGAGCAGAGAGGAATCATGAATTTCGATGTTTGTTCTGTCGTCCCTCTTGATGTCTTCACAGTTATAACGTCATATTTCATTCGCGCATTAGCGTAAGTACAAGGATCCTGGTCTACTAAAGTCTAGGGTTTGATGATACAACGTCATCGTAATTGCAAAAACAACTAGTTAAAATTCATAGTATTATGATGGCCATTTATAGCCGGTACAGGGGCGCCGATAAAGTGATTCCCTAGGGCGCTCTGGGTCTTTAATCCGCCACTGCATATAATAATACTCCCTAGTAGGTATATCAAAAAATATTTACAATTAAATCACTGTGGTATTATATTAATCCATTATTTCTAATCATGTAATATTTACAGTTAATTCACTCATACTTATTACCTATATACAATTATACACTAGATTCCTTAATCTTTACAACAATAATGTTATATTAATTATAATTATATGCATACTTATCACGCACTATTAATAATATGCAAATTATCTACACTTCTTTGCAATGGTTTATAACAAACACATTAGAATTGGATTTTTCAACCCTGGCTCCCTAGGTACCAAACATGACGAATTCTTGACTGCTATGCACAGGCTAAATTTGGATATTATTGCTATTAATGAGACGTGGCTGCGTGACCGAGGAGGGGTGCGCACCTTCCCTGCCTGGATATCGGCTCAGGCACTGCCCTCGTCCTGCTAATGACGAGGCGGCAAATAGCGGCGGTAAGCGTAAGTTTCTTCATAAAGCGCGGAACGAATGTGCGCGTCAGATCGCACCTTGTGTCATCTGTGGAGCAAATGTGGTTGAGCATGCAAATTAACTCTGTATCCCTTTTTATAGGCACTGCTTACAGACCGCCTTGGCAGGATGCGAGTTTGTTTTCGGGTGCTTTAACGGAATCCTGTGCAGCCTTTACGAACTATAATCACGTGTTAATGACTGGTGACTTTAATATTGGATGGATTTCGAGCCATGTTGAATGGTATTGTAGGCCAATAGCTACACACAGTGGAGACTCCTTTGTCCAGTTATTTAAATAATGATCCGCTACCAATCTTCGATGGAGACAAGTGGAACTGCCCACTAGAGTGGTGGCGTGGTCATAAACACTCATATCCACATTTATCAAAGTTATGGAAATATCATGGCTTTATCTGTTCCATGTGAACGTATATTCAGCAAAATGGGTCTAATAATAAATGACCGTCGGACACGACTAACGTCACAAAAAGTGAGACAATTAACTTTCTTAAACGTTAATTCAGATCAAAATAGATTTTATTTAAAAAAATGTCAAAATATCCTTTTTAAAGTTTCAAATAATAAATATTATTTATCACCTTTCACACACATTACAATATTATCATTAGTAAACATTATCTTCTAACTTCATAGAAAATCATTGGATGTTAACCAAAAATAAATAAACGCATACGCAACGCATATGCTTTAGACAATTGACGGGTGTGGCTATTGCTCCCTTAGTCTATTTCAGCTACTTTCACAGTATTATGTCATATGGTATATACTGTAGTGGGGTAGAGCGGCTAATATTGAAACTATTTTCATATTACAAAAGAGAGTCACCGCTCTATTTATAACATGGGCGCTCCAGGAAATCACTTATGCCCGGTTTCTATATTTAACTAATCGTTATTGTACTTCCGTAACCGTACGTTTTTGAGGAACGAGCCGTTGTAGACGTTCCTATATGTTATTTCGTTTTCTACCTGCGACGAATCGTTGATAGTAATCGGCTAACCGAAGGCCTCCGATGGCACTCACTACGTTCCGTTACAAGAAACAAACTTATTTAAAAAAAAAACAAACAAAATTAAATTCAAAGTATTCCTATTTTGCGTGTTAATAATTATTTGATCAGCGAAATATCGTTAGATAAAATTGTTCTATCGAGTTGTTAAAGAAATAATTATAAATTTAAAGTAAGAAATTATTTTAGCTATTTATAGCAAAACGAACGGAACGCTATTTTTTCTTCAATTCTTCAAACAAATCACATTGGGAGCGCGGTAGCTATTTCTTTATTTAAAAATTAAACTACATAAAATAACAAACAAAGTCACAATGGATATGTACACACCTGTAAGTAAATTTGCCATTAATTTGATTATGAATTTCGTTTAGTTATTTTGTTATTTTAGGAATGCACATTTGAATATGTTTACTATTGATTTCCAGAAATCGAAGAAAATCATGAGCAAAGAGGAGACTGCTTTGTTAATAGATCTTATTCAAAGTAATCCAATCTTAACCAGCAAAGAGACGAACGCCACCACCAACAAAATCAAGGAGGAAACTTGGACTGTGTTTGTTCCTTCATTCAATGCCAAGAGTGGCTCATTTCCCAGGACGAAGGAACGATTAAAATTGAAATGGGATAATTTAAAAAAGGCAGCTCGTAAGAGATCTCAATTAATAAGAATGAATAACCTCAAGGTAACATGAAATATAATGTATAAATACCAATGTAAGTTCTTGAATTAGTATATACTCAACATATTTTATGTTTTTTCTACCTTTAGACTGGCAAAGGTAAACCAGACATCATCCCAGTAGATGAAATACTAGAAAAAGTAACCAGTCTGTTGGGCTCAACTTGCTCGCGATTTGTAGTCCCAGTTGGTGGTGACAGTGTCAGTGGTGTCAGTATAATGGTACTAGATGCTAATGATGAGACGGATATTGTTGACAATAATGATGCAAGTGAAGGTCTATGCATTGATGCAAGACCTAATGTCCCGGATGTTGAAATTTTATGTGAAACACCAAGCAAAGGTATTAATTATGTTTTCCCTATCTATGTTTTATTTATACTATAATTTTAGTAAATTATTATTTTTTTGTACATATTGTAGTGTAGTGGCAAACAAGCACAAGGAAACTGATACGATGCAGTTATTGTAGCCTATATAACCCTTAAACATAAAAAATATATGAAATGAAAATGAAAATGAAAATGAAAATGAAAATAATTTATTTAACTGCAAACATGATTGGGATTACCTACATATAATTAAACTAGGTAATTTATATACACATTGCAGACAATCTTAACTTAGCTTAGAAATATCGATGATTTCCTCACTAGGCAAGCCTGTATCGAGGAAGTCGGATTACACAAGAAACAGTTTTAACGAGTTATATGTTGCCGTAGACAGATAGAGAGATTATCTTTACCTACAAAATCACAATGCCAAGAAATGAAAAATATATAATAAAATGCAATAACAATGATCTGGGTAATTTAAAATAAAAGCAAAATTTTAGCATACAATTTTAAATATTTTCTCAGTTTCGTCATATGTTAAATCAGCAAGCCACTGATATATAGCCTTCCGAGCGACAGGTGCAGTTTTAGTCTTAAAGTCGCATAATTTGATCACTTTATTATAGACATGTACTTGCATGAAGTTGCCCAATCTATGTGCAAACGCGGTATTTACTAGCGGAGTAGGTATCTTAAAGTTTCTTTGTTTTAGTAATGAATCATAATCATCTGAAGAGAGTACCTTTTTGTGCATTATGACTGAAATCTTAAGTATATAAAGTTGACGCACGGTGAGTACTCCAGCTTCTTTTAAAAGAGATGTGGTAGGGTAGAAAAAGGGTTTTTTAAGCATGGTCTTTAGGACTGAACGTTGAGCTCTCTCAGCTCGTATAATAAAAGTTTTGGCTGCACCACCCCAGCATGTGATGCAATACATAATTAATGACTGACAGAGTGCGTAGTAAATGGATTTCAGTGTATCAATGTTTGCGACATTTCGTAGGTTACGCATCACACTTACAACCTTCCTTACTCGAGCCGAGAGCACCTCGATTTGATTTTTGAACGACAGCCTGTCATCTATCTGAACACCTAGATATTTTACTACTCTTGCATATGTCAGCGTTTCACAGTCGCATGACACCTCGTTGCATGACCCCCCGTTGCATGAATCCTCATGTATTTTTATTTTCATCACCGTTTTTGGCGCCGATGCAGCAGTCTTATGAAAATACAAACACATAGTTTTCCTAGTGTTGAGAGTTAGCAAATTATTTTGAAGCCATTCAGTCACTAGAGCCATACCCTGCTCCGCTGATAAACGAACATCCTTCCATGTCGGACCGTGGAATATTAATGCCGTATCATCAGCATAGCACAAAACATCGCAATTAGGAATACTGATGTCAAAGATGTCATTGACATATAAAAGGAACAGGGTTGGCCCAAGTATACTGCCCTGTGGAACCCCAAAATTTATTGGCATTATACTACTACTTACCTGCCCGATTTTAACACATTGTTTTCGATTTGTAAGGTAGCTTCTAAACCACTCTAGGGCGATACCCCGAATACCAATGGCCTCAAGTTTTGCCAGAAGGATTGGAATGGAGACAGTGTCAAAAGCTTTCGTCAAGTCTAGAAATAAGCCAATACACTGCTCATTTTTATCAAGATGAGAAGCCACAGTTGTTGTCAGAAGTGATACTGCTTCTTCTGTACATTTTCCACGACGAAAACCGAACTGTCTAGGCGATAACAAATTATACGTCTCCAAAAAAATTAATAGCCTTTTATTAACTACCTTTTCTAGTATTTTGGAGAACAGCATCAGAAGTGATATTGGTCTGTAGTTATCTACCAGATACTTAGAACCACTTTTATAGACGGGAGACACACAAGCAACTTTCCAAGTTTGTGGGAAGACCCCAGTCTGGAGGCTTAAATTGAGTAGATGAACAAGAGGACTCATGATTTCCTTTTTGACATATTTAATTAAGTAATTACCGAGCCCATCAACACCAGGAGCTTTATCGTTTTTTAAATTGGCTATGATGCCCTCGGCTTCGTAGGGATCTGTTGGGCCTAAGAAAAAAGAGCAAGCAGTTGAGTTTTTTATTTGAACAATCTTTGCAAGAGCTGCTTCTGTCTTTAGGTTTTTGGATAGAATTCGATTTGCTAAATTTTGGCCTACGGTGGAAAAATGAAAGTTAATCTTGTCAAGAGACTGCTGCGCACTCGAACAACCGGGTTGTGTTAGTAATTCTGAGGCCTCTTTACACGAATTCGATAAGCTGCAAATAGTTTTTATTGAGCGCCATAGTTTTTTAGGATTATTTTTGTTTTCTTTAATACTTCTTTCTTCATAATCTGTTTTAAGTTTTCGCAATAAATTTACAAAGAAATTTTGGTAACGGTTATAAATACTTTTAAGAATTATATTTTCTGGATCATTTTTTAGACGCAGATGTAAACGGTCACGATGACGCATACATCGCATAAGCCCCGGTGTTATCCAGGGCTTAAGATTAAATTTAGACCTACTGATTTTCATTTCTTTTGAGTGCTTACTAATTATTTCAGACAGATGTTTTGTAAATTCATTATTGGCGATGTTCACATCATTTAATTTGGTAACACAAGACCAGTCAACACATGCAAGTTCATTCCGTATAGCTTCATAATCACGTTGTATTATGATACGACTTGGTCGTCTGGGATTTGGTTTTTGGAGCCTCATACCCAACATGACCGGATAGTGATCTGTTAAAACACATTGCCATACGATTCCTGTTACATCTTGGTAATTGTTTACGTTTTTGACGTATATATGATCAATGCATCTTGATTCTCTAGTCGCCTTAGTGATAACTGGGAGAAACCCATGCTCTGCCATGAAACATTGATATTCCAAACTGTTTGTAGTGATGAAGGCATCTGTTATATTAACATTTATGTCTCCAGCTATTAAGAATGGGCGAGTATTTGTGTTCATATCATTAATATAATTTTCAAGAGAAGAAAGAAAAGCATTTAAATTTCTGAATGATGGAGATCTATATAAAGCTAGAATATCTACAACTTTTGGAATATGAATACTCAAAGAATCGGTTTCCAGTATAGAGGTTTCCGAGACCGTAGCATCCCAGACATCCCTTACATATACAACAACTCCGCTGTTTTGGTTATGATATTTTTTTGTCCTGTAATGGTTATACCCAGAAATATCAGGAATTATTGTTGCGTCACAAAGTCGGCACTCAGTTAAGATCAAAATATCAAAACGTATATCAAGGCGTTTTAAAGCCACAAGTAAAATATTAGAGTTTTTGGTAATACTTCTTATATTCAATGATAGAACTTTAAACTCATAATTTGATGTAAAGAAACGTTTACAATCAGATTCATCAGTAAATATCTCACAGTTAATTCTAATCGAATCTAATTCAGCTGTAATATCATCATTGAGCATCACATTTGAAAGTAGTTTTTATCCAGAACTGAGTTGTCCAGCAATATGATTAATATTTTGACATGAGAGAAGCGTTTTAGAAGAACAGTTTCTATATTTAAATAGAGAGATAATGTAATACAATTTGGTAAAATTGCCCTATGAGTTTTAAGCGTATTAAAAAACCTAATATGTGACAAATAAGTACCAGAACCAGCATGTAATGTTAAGTAAATAAACTTAAAAAGAGAGAATCCAACATGAAATAGAGCAAACGAGCAAAAATATATAAAGAGGCATACAGATTTCGCAATAATTTGAGGCGACGACAAACAATTAACCAAAAACGCGATGCAATTTGCATTAACACTTTTAAAACTAAGAGAATGGTAGTACTTTGTTAATTTATTAACACAAACTGTCAATTTGAGCCTACAATGCTGTTGGAGATGCAGATGCAGGTGGTGGTAGAATACGATCCAGCTCCCAATGCGAGGGTATGCGTATGGCTCCCTTACCTTCACGTTGCCTAACATATATGGTGCCTTGAGCACACCAGCAAAAAGCATATCCATGCTGTTTAGATCTGAGACGTGCCTCACGAAATAAAGTCCGATTCTCCTTAGTCAATCTCTCATTAAAAAATACTTTCCTGGAGCTTCCCAAAACATCTAAGTCCGCACTGGTTATGTGTTTACGGGATTTTGAGGCTTTAAGAAATTGGTCACGTTTTGAGCGACGCAGCAGCCTAACCACGATTGGACGTGGTATGGTAAGTCTATCCTCAGGCAGGGCTGTGGTAACAGGGGGGTGCCTAGGACCCACTCGCATTACCCAGTCTATATCATCGTCCGCCAATTCCATCCCCACCTTCCTGGCCGCCACGAGAACAGTGTGGTGTAGGTTTTCATTTGTGTTTTCAGGAATACCAACTATTTCCACTTCATTTCGGAGGTTAGATTGTGCTTGAGCATTTAATTCTGACTGGAGATTTGTGACAGTAGCTTGAAGAGTTTCAATGTTCTTATCACGCTTTTCCAGGTATTTTATTCTCTCATCAGTAGCGACTATCTTCGACATTATATCATCAATTCTCTCGTTCGTATATGTCAAAGATTTTGTTAGGTCATCCAATGTCAACTTGACGGACGAGAACTCTCGAGTTAAATTGCGTAGCTGTTCAGTTAGCTGACTCAATTCATCTGTGTATCCGGTTGACTCCGTCTTCTTGCGAGTGGTTATGTTCTCGCCGCCAGTTCGGACCGGTGTAAGACTATTGTCGCCACCCTTTTTGCTCATAGCACAACACTCAGGGCACTTCCATATTTTTTTGCGATCAGCTGTGAGACTAGCTATGTTTATGCATAAGGAACAAAAAGTCTTCCCACAGGAGGACGAAGTGCATTTTACAGTGCTTAAGTCCTTTGTAGATTTCATACATCCAGAACACTTCATTTTTGACGTTTAAAGATGACCAAAATGATAATAATAATAAATATACAAAATAATAATTTTCCTCTCAGAGACAATGAATACAAATTGTACCTTCTGCACAGTTATTCTATGAAGCACACGTCACGATGACACTTCGGGCGATATCCTATGGCGGTGTACGCGATAATCGCGTTTGTGTAAGCTGCGCAACGGCGACAAATGTAAATCAGCCACGAACTATGGAACGCGAACTCGGTACCCGCACAATCAAATAAAAAATCTTGTCATCTGTTTCAGTGCAAAATATCACGATGTTTTATCTTAACTGCAGCTGAATTCACTTGATCACTCTTAAACTCAGTTTACTTTAATGATCACAAATATAGTTATATTATTTCTATTTCTTATTTAGCACTTTTACTATTTAAATTTAGATAAATATACGGAGATCGAAAACACGAAGTTGACTATCTGGCCTATATAATGCAATTATCATCAATAATTGACTAACATAGCACTAGTTCAAGAACTTCGTAATGACCTCAATCACAAATGCATGATAACAAAAGTTTAAGGTATTGTGGACATCTTAATAAATGTCTCAGTGCTAGTCTCTTGGGTGAACCACGTACAGATGAGGTTTTACGTTGGGATCTTAAAATATGGTCCCATTAGCCACTTAGCACTGCAAGCTTAGATATTGCAACCATATTGCACCTCAAACTAAGCAAGCGTGCCATGATCTGTTTTTACACAAATCGTCAAGATATCGTATTTATTTATAATATTTTTATTTTTAGGCACTCATGACAGAAAGAGGAAAATATTAAATAATGATGAACCAATGATACCAAAATCCACTAGCAAATTTCTTTGGCATGCCTATGTCAAATGAGCTAACTACTACTACTTGATCTGAACTGAATATTATACATATTTATGATTTTTTTTACCTTGAACCACTTGGACCAGCAGTTATAAAAAATATCTTATAATTATTTGTTCACTACACTGCTTTTTATTTGCATGTTTCAGGTAAAAGGAATGCAGACAATGATGGCCGTCTGGCTCGCAACTTAGCTATAGCTAGATACTATGATAAAAAAACAGAAATATTAGATTTAGAAATAAAAATTTTAAGATTACAGTTAGATAAAGAAAATAAGAATAATGTAAGTAATAATGGGTAGATAAGTTGTGTATATATTTTAATAGGTTAAAGAAAATAGGAATAGTGTAATTAAAGATGTACAGATAAGTGTTTTGTGTTTGTTTTGTTGGTGTTATGTTTAACGGAATTTTAAAATAAATAAATCTGATTTCGATTAAAATTTATTTCCTCAAAGCCTTTCGTCAATAAATACACTCCCTATTATTATAAATACGGTTTACATTATATATTTGACTATTTTAATTTTATTTTATAATGAAGTAGCGAATTTTTATTAATATTATATTTAAAATTAGGCGATGCAAGCCCAACAGGTCGTAGCTACAGCAGGCTGAAAATAATTATAGCGGCTCAGTATACATAGGTCATGAAACAAAGCTTACCACTATATTGTGCAGATAAAGGCAACGCAACAGTAATCATCAAACTTATAAAGGAAATCTGATATTAGTGGTGCTCTTTCCATATAATTTGCATCTTCTCCGTTATCCTGTACAGACACTGCTTGTGCTTCAGGTATTTGTACCAGGGGTGTTACGAATATTCACATCCGCATCCGTAAATGCGGAATATTCGCATTAATTCAGACATCTGCATCCGCATTCACATCCGCATCAATCAATGCGGAGTTTTTACGGATGCAGATTCACATCAACAAGTAACTACATGTAAAGAAAGTGGGCGGAGCCAGAGTGGCACGTGCATCGCGTTTGTTTTGGTAATTGCTAACTTCATTCGGTAACTGACGAATAGGAAGGCGCACATTGGTAACAAGATCCTACAGGTTTTGTTTGTTGTGTTTTTCTCATTGTCAATAAATTATAGTTACAGTGAGTGTTTACTGTGTACTTCATAGTTTTTTGCGTGTTTAATGAGTATTTTGATATATACATTGAAGTGAAATGTCGCCACCAATAAAAAGCAGTATCTGGACTTATTTTACAATAGACAAAAATGATCCGGAGAAGTCGTAGTGTAAGGCCCCGTCCTAATTGGCCATCGCTCGTGCGATGATGCGTTGCGATTTCATCGTGCGATGAAACTGCTCGCGCGATGATTTAACGCGTGTCCTATTTGAAGCGGGCGTGGTGCGATGCGATCACTCTCAAAATGGCTCTCAATAGAGATGCACAGTTTTTGTTTTCGAGTAACATTTCTTTAATAATAAATAGCATTAAAAAAAGAAAACGTAGATCACATAATATACTCTTTAAATACAGAAATAAGCGCGGTGAATTTCGCAATCAGTATTTCGACGTACGGAATAAGGAAGAAGATTTTTACGAATATTTGTCTATGACAACAGACACATTTGATTACATCTGTAATGGAATACGCAACGATTGTTATCGTAAGATTACAAACTTCAAAAGACCCATAAGTGTGGAAGAAAGATTGGTGTTAACTTTGAGGTAAGTTTTTTTCTATCTATACATATATGTATAAAAAAATAAAAGTAAAAGAACTATAAACCCGACTACGAAAAAGAAAAAACAAGCTAGGGATTTATTTTGAGGTTTCAGACGCTGAATTAGGTATAAGGCCGTCGACGACGGAGGTCAGTTGTGAGCTTGTGAGCCGTGTCATAGAATCTGATTTTGATATTTTACAACTGACCACCGTCTACGGCCTTATAATTCAGCGTCAGAAATCTCAAAATAAATCCCTAGCTTGCATTTATTTTTCCGTAGTCGGGTTTTAGTTTAATTTTAATCTTTTTTGTGGTTAATAGCTTTCTGTTAGGGATCAGGCGTGTAGGCACTAACTTGCTATCTTAGGACTGTTGTGTTCCTGCGAGTGAGTGAAGTCACCAGAAATGATAAGTTCTGCGTTAGCAGCGGGGGTGGAGACGCGCTGGCGACTTCTTTTTGTTGCTGGCGTTCATAGGCTACGGTAACCATTTTACATCAAGCGGGCCGTATGCTTGTTCTTCACCCGGCATAGTATAAAACAAAATCGGCCAAGTGCGAGTCGGACTCGCGCACGAAGGGTTCCGCACCATTATCTATAAAAACAGCAAAAAATCACGTTTGTTGTATGGGAGCCCCCTTAAATATTTATTTTATTCTATTTTTTAGTATTTGTTGTTATAGCGGCAATAGAAATACATCATCTGTGAAAATTTCAACTATCTAACTATCACGGTTCAAGAGATACAGCCTGGTGACAGACGGACGGATGGACGGACGGACAGCGGAGCCTCAGTAATAGGGTTCCGTTTTACCCTTTGGGTACGGAACCCTAAAAATGATAGAAATAAAAGACTGAAATAATTTGTAATTATGTATTCAAATTTTAAATTAATATGTAGGTACCTAAACATCGTCATTGAATGTCTCGTAGAACTGACGAGTTTCAGACGGTGGTGGCGACATGTATGTGCTCGAGTTAGATGCGTGTACTGGCGAAGGCAACATTGAAATAGAATGTGCAGAGTAGGGAGAACTGGACGGCGCAGCGAGCGTTTCAGCAATTTCATCAGCAATTAAATTCTGTATCTTGCTTTTTAACCTTAATTTTTGTACTGCGTTTAAATAGCGGAAATTCGGAGCAAGTGATTTTAAAAATAACATATCTTCATCATCAATTTTATTATTTTTTTCCTGAAATGCTTTAATTTTTTCTTTTTCAATTTGTAACATTTTGGTTCCAAATTCTGAACAAGCAGATTTCTTTTGTTTGCGTTTATTTTCTTGAGATCGACTATCCGAAGAGGATGCACTTGCTCTCTGGGATATTAAGTCGCGCTTTTGGATTGTGTCATCATTATCAGAGAGCGAATTAACGAATTGATCTGATCTGTAATTGTCGATTTCAAACTCCCAATCATTTGTTGATTGCTCGTCTCGCGATTCATCATTATTGGGCTCATAATTACTGTGAGTTGGCCGAGGCACCATAACATCTTTTAAAAATGTCATATGATGAAAACAGGTCCACTTTCCTTGATAATTCGATTCAGTTTGGTTGCCTGGATCTCCAGATCGTGGCTTACGGAACTTTTTTATTTCTTTTTGGTAGACATCCCTCAAGTTACGCCACCTTGTTTTAACTTCATTTGCTGCAACATAAATAATAAGTAGGTATAGGTATTTTATTTAATATTTTTTTATTTTCCCAAGGGACTACAGCATGGGGTTCTTCAAGAAAGGCGTGAAGAAGTATTTACTGGGTCGGCAGCGCGCGATTGATCCCCCTGGTATTGCACGCATTCATAGGCTACGGTAACTGCTTTACGTTTGCCACCTCAATGGTATAAAAAAAGGTATAATTTTTGTTAATTAATTGTATTTCTTAATTACAGGTATCTAATAACAGGAACATCTTTTCGGAAATTGTCAGTGCCATTTCGTATTTCAAAAACAGCGATAGCCAGTATTGTGGTCCAGGTTTGCAATGCAATTTTAATTTTCACTATACTCATATGAAATTTCCAAATACGGAAGATTTCAAAGAAATCGCAAATTCATTTTCAAATTTAAACAAATTTCCACATTGCTGTGGTAATCTCGACGGTAAACATATTCGTCTCAACAGACCCTATCTATCTGGTAGCATGTACTACAATTACAAAAATTATTACTCAATTGTTTTGTTAGCGATCTCCGATTCACAAAACACGTTTCGAATCATTGATGTAGGAGCTTACGGGAAAGATAGTGATGGGGGCGTTCTCAGCAATTCAATTTTTTTCAAAGAATTAAGCAGTGGAAATATTCAATGAGGAACGACTACCACAAAGCAACATTGTCGCGCCATACGTATTTTTAGGAGATGAGGCGTTTCCGCTCAAAACATTCTTAATGAGACCTTATACGAGAAGGCAAGCATCAGGAGATGCCAATAAAACGAGATTTAATTACAAATTATCTACCACGAGGGTTGGAATAGAATGCACATTTGGAATGGCTGCAAATAAATTTAGAATTCTTTTAAAAAGTATTGAAACGTCCGTTGAAAATGCAATTACAATTGTAAAGGCGGTCTGTATACTGCATAACATTATAGTACATATGGACGGAAGACAATCAGAAATTACCATACTAAACAGTCAAGCAAACATCAGATTGAGGGGAATTCGAAGGAATTCAATTTACAACTCATCCACAAGAAACGCAATTGATGCCAGACAAAAATTTACGACTTATTTTTCTAATCAACAATAATTCTGTGTACTTAATAAAAATATTGTAATTAAAACTTACTTCTTTTATTCAGGTTCTTTGCAATAATAGCCCACTCTTTCTCATTTTTCAGTCTATTTTTATAGTCTTCAGACCACTTGTTCCAAACTATGGGATGAGCACGCACTTCATTAATTAAATGTTCTTCAAATACCATGTTGAACTCTGTGTGTTGAATCAACGTGACCGAACCAAACGATTTACTTACACAAAATGGCGCTAGCGCATACCCCTCCCTGGCCGCCGCTTCGTCGCGCGTGCGTCAAATAGGACATTAGTACAGATTTAGTATGTTTGATCGCAAGATCGTCCGATCAATGATGGTCGCACGATGAAAACTGAACAATTTGGGCCCATCGCAAGATCGCTCGACCGTTCATTAGGACATTTAGTAGATATCACTATGTTTGGTCACATGTCCGTCCATCGGACGCACGCACCATCGCACGAGCGATGGCCAATTAGGACGGGGCCTAAGATATGTAATAAAAGTTACTCGCGGAAGGGACGCACTACTACTTCTTTGAAAAATCACCTGAAATCAATACACCCGGTGGAGTTTTGTTTATTCCAAAGTGCGAATAAAGAAAAGGAATTGAAGAAAAAAAATTATGAAGCAGGATGTAGTTATGTATCGAAAATATCGGATTTACAATCATGTTTAACAAACTTACTCGTAGTTACGGTTATATAAATTAATTTAATTTCATTAATAATTTACTGTTTTCATTTCAAATCATGATAATTATACTTGGTAGCACCAACAGACAGACAAAGGGCCAATTTCTATAATCCTTCCTTACTTTAGTACTATTGTAGTGTGACTAAAATATATTGTTGTTATTGGTCACATGATTTTATGTTACTTTCTATATTAAATTAAAATAAAAAATGGTATTAGGGAAAATATTCACTTCTTAAGCTTTTTTAGCACTAACAAGAATCCAAAGTTAGTTCCAAATTATGATTAAAATTAAATGCTTATATTTATATATTATATTTATATATAATTATGTTGTATTTTTACAGGTACAATTGTGACTCCGTTGCAACAAGCTAAGAAACAGCTTTCGTTAGAGGAAGTACTACATAAAGAAAAGAAGTGGGATACTAACAATCCTAATTCAAAAAAGATTGACAAACTCATTGGCGAAATGATAGCGCTTCAAAATTTACCTTTTAACTTTGTGGAGGGACTTGGATTTCGTCGTCTCATACAAGAGTTAGCACCGAAATATAGTTTTAGAGGACGAAATTTTTTTACTGATTTCGTGTGCAATGAGCTATACATAAAACTTGCTGGAAAAGTTAAAGAACTAATTGAAGAATATGATTACATGTCGTTCACTACTGATATTTGGACAGATCCCAGCTCAGGTGTTTCTTTGCTTAGCCTAACTTGCCACGGAGTATCAGAAAACTTTGAATGATCGTCAATTGTGTTAAAATGCGAGACTTTTGATGACCGTCATACTGGTGATATCATTGCAGAAAAATTTAACACAATGCTTGCTGAATGGAATATTTCAAATGAAAAAGTGCATTGCATGATACGAGATGAAGGCTCTAACATGAAAAGAGGAATGCGATTAGCATTGCTAAATTATTTAGATTGTACCGTTCATAAGTTGCAAATTGGTATTCGGCATGGTTTACGATCGCAGGAAAGCATAGAAGACATCAAACAAAAATGTACGAAAATTACTACTCATTTTAACCATTCAACCATTGCTCAAAAGCAACTTGAAAAAATTCAGGACAGACTTAATCAACCGCATCTTAAAGTATTCCAGGATTGTGTGACGCGCTGGAACAGCACGTTCTACATGTTTGAGCGTTTTTTGAAGATAAAAGATTCATTAAGTATTTATGCCAATGACAATAACTTTGAATCAATTTTGCCTGAAGAGCGGAAAATAATAGAATGCTGTCTTGAAGTATTGAAACCGTTTGAGGAAGCCACTCGTGAAATGAGCAGCCCTCAGGCACTCATATCATCTGTGATTCCTATCATACAAATGCTTTTGAAAAAACTTGACGACTATTTAACAAAACCACGAGAAAGTGATGCTATTCGGTTGGCAGTCTCTAATCTGAAATCACAATTTTCAGTGAAATTTTCTTCTTTGGAAGATAACAACTTATATAGAATTTCCACATATTTAGATCCTCGCTATAAGCATAAATTTTTCAAACCAGTCACCGAAGAAAAAATAAAAGATGAAATAATAAAGATGGTAAATGACCCTGTCGTCACTGATTCTCTATTTATCGTAACAAAAAAAGACTGGATTTAGATGGAAATCCACTTAATTGGAGGAAAGTTAACCGTTGTGAATTTAAAATTCTCTCCAAATTAGCATGCAGATATTTATCACCTCCACCAGCCAGTGTTTCCAGCGAGCAACTATTTAGTGGAGCTGGGTTAATATATAATCCACTAAGAAACAAGTTGGAAGCTGAGAAGGCTGCAATATTGCTATTTATTAAATATAATTCACCAATTTTTAAGTTTAATTATTAAACAAAGATTATTGATTATGAAACTCGAAGCTTAAAACTCTGTTGTGTCATAAGTAAAACTAAAAACTTGTTAATTTTGTTCTTACATAAATAAAAAGTTAAAATTAAATTGATTTTCAGTTATTTATGCACTTAAAATTTAAATAATTATCCTTTTAAATCCCAAAATCCGCATCCGCATCAAATCCGCATCCGCGGATGTGAACTTCTAATAATCCGCATCCGCATCTATCCACGGATATCTAAAATTTTTGCATCTGTAACAACCTTTTTATTTCTTCTGTTTATTCTACAAATATTATGTAGTACAGCAGTTGCTATGGTGACTGCATTGGCTCGTAATAGATTAAAACGCATTGTCAAACCTACTACTGGAAACCTCCTCTTCCACACTCCAAAACACCTAAATATATTTATAGTATTTAAATAACTAGATAATTATTATTATATATATATATATACATGTATATATTACAAAAATAAGTATACCTTTCAATACAGTTTCTGGTTCAAATATGGGCTTCATTATAAACCTGTTCATCTCTTGTTTGAGGATTTAACAATGGCGTTAATAAGTAAGATTTTAGGGGATATGCACTATCTCCAAGCAGCCATTTGTTGCCATACAATCCACTTTCACATTGAGCTGAAAAGCAAAAGTATAAATTAGATGAATTCGAATGTTTAATCATGATGAAATGGACATTTGTGTTACAGTTACCTCGTAATTCTGAACTATTAAATATAGTGGCATCATGAGCTGACCCAGGCCAACGGGCTACAACATTCATTAACAATAAATTTGCATTGCATACAGCTTGCACGTTTAGGGAAAAGTGGCCTTTCCGATTTCTAAATTCTTCTCCAATCGTGAACCTATGTAAAATAATAGGTAAGTTATCATAACGTAATAAAAAAGCAGATACCGTCCCCCGAACTAAACACTGAAGCAACGTCTAAGTAAGTCAGTCGCTATACGTACGAGCCGACACGCACTCATTCACACCATAGTATGTGTACCGCCCGCCATTACACATTGACACGTCGCCGCGTGATACTCGTAGCTTTGTCGAAAATAAATAATAATGCCGTTGTGCGTGGTGAAGAGCTGTCGGAACCATACCATAGTACAATTTAAAAAAGCCAAGAGATTACTTTTCATAGGTAAGCAAATAATTTTTCTGATTAAGTACATAATCGTTTTCACTTAAATTAATTTTTCAATACAATAAATTGACCGGTGTTGCCATAACTCACATTTTCAAATTAGCCTAAATGTGGGAGATCATTTTTCTTTTGTTCACTTGTAATTCTTACTTAATTCAGATACCTAATTTTATTTAAATAGACATATAAACTTACGTCCTATGATTCTTTTACTAAAAATTGTTATTCATACCTTTAATATTTTTTAGATTTCCATCGTCAAACGATGCATGGAAGAATGATTGGGTACAAATCATAAGAGAGTCCGGAAAAGAAAGCGGCTGGATTTCATCTAAATCAAGTGTAATATTGAGTTTATTGAAGTTGTAATATTGAATACATTTTGAGGAGTGTGATTTATATACTACTAAAGGTGAACTTTTTCGCGTTGTCTTCCTTGTTCCAAAAAAGGTAGGGTGCAATAAAATATTTACATATTATCTAAGTATATTTTGTTTTAAAAATATATTTTGTAAAACGTAACCTTTGTTTTTAGTTTTTATATGAGACGTCAAGTAAATCAAGTTCAACAATTTGATGAAACAAGTACATCCAGTACTTCGCATGAGGTAGGTGAAAAGCGTTAAGTACGAGTATATTATTATCTCTTAGAATATTCAAACAATCGATCAAATATTATTTATTACACACGGTAAAAGTTAAAAAGAAGTTAGTGTAAGAAAACAAGTGTACAATTTAAGCGGCCTGAAATATTATGTACTTATATATATTTTTAGGTTCCTTTGGAAGCTTCAAACATTGAAATAGAGGAATTAGCTGAAGCAAATACTTCCAGTACTTCGCACGAGGTGCGCATTATAATAATTTTATAATTACAAAACAATAAGCCCATTACGGGTAGAATTCTATTTTGATGGTAATTTAGTTGTTTAGTCTTTTATTGAGACTGATTTTATAAAAATATGAGTGACTAGGCTGTGCCCGCGACTTCGTCCGCGTGGAACATTATTTATTTATATTAATAAAAATATATAAAATATCTAAAATAAAAGTAGCCTTAGTTACTCCTTATTACATCAGCTATCTGCCAGTGAAAGTCCCGTCAAAATCGGTCCATGCGTTTCAGAGATTACCAGGAACAAACAGACAGACAGAGAGACAAAAATTGTAAAAATTTTCATTTTGGTATATCGTCTGCTTACCGGTAAAATAATGTAAGTGCCGATTTCATCGAACTGAGATAATGTGATTTAAGAGTTGAAATATTTTTTTATATTATAAAATTGAATTATTGTGGAATATTTTATAATCAATTGATCAAATAACTTTTAAACTTTATCTGTGTTATCTTGAATCAGCGGAACTAGCAGAGGATTTACTAAAAAATAATATTTAATTAACTGGGGCCATGCACTTAACCGGTTTGACCTGTAATTGTAAAAAAATACATACCACCTATATTAGAACGAATATCGCCCAAATTTGAATGAAAAGGGTAAGCAAATGATAAGGCATGATCGTCAGATTAAAAAACTTGTTAATATGAAACGAATTTATCAAATTATTGGTAAAAAGGATGCATTTACCTTATTTTGCCTGTACTGTTACACAAAAATTATTTAATTTACCATAATAGTTACTATACAAATAGTTCAGAAAACGGGCAGGTGCTATTAAAACGAGATTAAAGGTAAAAAGAGCAGTGTTTATTATTAAAATGAAATTTGAAACAGTATTATTTATCATAAGAACAGGGTAAAACAATTAGTTATTCTTCTGAAGAATTTTCTTCTACTGCGGGTTCTGGCAGTTGATCAGGTCCGTCTATTTCAGGTAGAGATGAAAACCAACCGATCTCTTTTTTTCGCTTTTGTTATGGGCAAGGGCTTTGAATAAAGCGTTTTAAGAGTCACCTGGCTTACCTGACGCGGATATTCTTTGCGTCTTTTTGGTCTGCTGTTTGCGTGCGTGTTTGCTGAAACATCCAGAGAAAGAAACTCTTCTGACATATTATAATTAAAAAACACTTTACGGTTCTGACTTCAGGTATCTCATCCTTTTTATTTTGAGCCACTTTACTGACTCACCATTGCAGTCTTTTGCCTTTTGACTAATTGTTTCTTCAGCTAATTTCTTGAGGTCATAGAATTCGTCGTACTTGAACTCTTTGGTTTGGTAAGGCAATTTGATATATTTGACGCCTTCAACAGTAACTGTCTTAGTACATCTAGCTCGTTTAAAAATAGATACATAATCAGGCATACAGTAAATTTCTTGATTCTTCTTAGCAGACTCGATACTACCATGCATACTATCTACTTCCATATAGCTGTGTCCGGACTCTAAAAATTTGTGCTCAATTTGTTTCATTTTACGCAATATGTTTAATTTTAAGAAGGAATAATCCGTAATTTTTATGTAAAGTAGATTTAACTAAAAACCGTATATGTAAATGCCACCATGAATATTTCACGGTGTTTTATTCTCACGATATTTATATAAATGCACGATGTAAAAAGATCGATCCGATAACATTGATTTCAAGAAAAAAAAGTCTATGAAATAAACATTAATATGTTTGTAAAAAAATGTAAGTATGTCGCGTTTTAGAAAAAAGTGTTTTTACCTTTTGTCTCATGTTTTTTTACTTCTCTTCTTTAGTCGTTCACTCTTGATAGAGTGGTCGTGGTCTCATGACGATGCATCTCCTTTGGACAATGGTGTTATCCGTTGCAGCCTTTATAAAAATCTGTCCAGCGCATAGGCGATCGACCTCGTGTCCGCTTGCCCTCCCCTTGTCCGTGGACAACGAGTCGTTTCATGGAATTTGGTTTCGAGCTATGTGTACGAAATATTTGAGAATTCGTGTTTGCACAGTCGACGATAATCTCTCCTTAATTTGTAGCTCTTCCAGGATCGAGCTATTGTTCGGAAACGCTGTCCAAGGGATCCGTAGCAGTCGTCGCTAGCACCACATTTCGAGTGCATCAATCTTGCGTCGGTCTATTTCGCGAACTGTCCAGTTTCTGCGCCATACAGTAATATAGGGAAGACTAAGCTACTCATCAAGCGGACTTTCGTGGCTTTGGTGATATTGCGGTTGGTCCAGGCTCTTTTAAGTTTCTCCACGGCAGATCTCCTTTCGGATCTCATCTTCGCATCCCCCAGCGTTCGTGATTGTAGAGCCGAGGTACACATAACTTTGAACAACTTCACAGTTGCCAATCCTAGGTATATCCGGTTGATTTAGTTCATCTCGGTCAACAATCATCAACTTAGTTATGACTCTGTTGATCGCTAGTCCGAAGGAGAGGCTTATGTTTGGGCGTGTAAAAAACTGTTCCATGTCCTCCCTTGTTAAGGCGAGAAGAGTTGTGTCGTCGGCGTATCTTAAGTTGGATGTCTGCTGGCCTCCCCCTGAAACACCTTTGTCTCATTCTTCTATGAATTGAATGTATCCCTGTCGGACTCCAGCCTGTGTTCGGAAACTCCTCGAGTCGACTTCATCTATGCGGCCAATCGCAGTTCCGTCCTCGTATAATCGGTGTATGAGATGAATTAGGTGGTTAGGTACTCACATATAGATGAGTACGTCCCATAGCTTATGCCATTTCACAGTGTCAAAGGCCTTGTGGAAGTCAATAAAGCAGATATAAAGTGGGATGTTGAACTCTCTAGACTTTTCGATTATTTGTTAAAGAATTAAAATCTGCTCTCTTGTTCCGCGACCTTTGACGATTCCTGCTTGCTCCATAGCTATTTCAGAATTCCGAAAAGCCTGCAGTCTGGTATTGATGATATGGATGACTACTTTGCTGCTACATCCGAAATCAAGACTAAGAGTCTGTAGTTTTTACATTGCTTTGTCGATCCCTTCTTGTGCAAGGGTATAAACACGGAGTATGCCCACTCCAGAGGCCATTTCTCTATCTCCCAGATATGATTGCAGATAGCATATAACATTTGAACTCCGTATACACCCGCCGCTTTGAATATCTCTATTAGGATGTCGTCAGCTTCTACAGCTTTGTTCTTTTTAGGTCATTGACTGCGGCTCGAACTTTGCTATTCGGTACAGCTGGTTCTGTACTATTATGTGCAGTTCCTGATAATTTGCCAGTATTACACAACTGTGCTGTGCCGTTATCGAAAAAAAACGAGTGTGCTTTAGACCACACGACTGAAGTAAAACTTACACAATAGGCAATTTATTATCCTTCGCGCTCGCGACGGACGGACCGACGCACGCACGGAGTGTTGCCTGGGAATTTCACTTAGTTCTTCTTCTTCTTGCTTCGCACCTCTCTCTCTTGTCCCTACAGTAATATACGAAACGTAACTCTCTCTCTCTGTCTATCTTTATTAACTTATATCTCTCTCACAACTTCCGTTTGTCTCGCCCGATCACACTTTTCGTAACGCTCTCGACATTCACCAGCTTACTCCCCAAGTCAAGCGTGCGTAAAGAAGTTTTACTTCAAAAAATTGCTCGCAATAATCCTTCCATACTTCCACTATATCCTTAATTTCCGTTACAGTCGTTCCCATTGAGTTCCCAACGGCAGATGGGTTTGAGATAGTTGTTACGATCTCTACGAGAAAAAGATTGAATCTGAGCACCCATCAAATTTTGAGCAGATGCACCTTTGGCTTTCATCTCATAACGGCGCTCCACGAGGCACCAGGTGCTCTCTGACATCTAATGTTGGCGCTTCTCTTTGTTACTGATAGCCTGTGTATAGCGTAGAGTCTCTTTTATGTGCTCCTTTGCAGACTCCCAAAGAGAATTAGAGTCATCACCTAGTGCGCTTGACCTCCATGTGTTACTGGTGGCTGTCAGTTGGTTCACAAAATCCGTTTGCTTCCTGTTAACTTTACGAGGGATGGAGTTTCGTAATTTAACTTTGAAATTGCATACAAGAAGTTGATGCTCCGGGCAGTGTGTGTGCTTTTATAATTGAACTTCGCCATCGAGATCTTACAAGAATGTAGTAAATCTGATTCTGATGTTTGCCATCAGGGGATGTCCATGTGTATAGCCGCCTACTGTCTTGCGGGAATACAGTATTCATAATAGTGAGTGGTAAATCAACTAAATATTTCCAAACGAAATGTCAACTTCACAAATCCTACCCTCTAAGTCCACACGTCTCCCCGAAAATAAAAATTAACGCAAGCGTTTCAAGCAGCGACAATCAGCTGCGATTTCGCGCGCATCAGCAAATCAACGTCTCATCAAATCAGCAAAGCACCCGGGGTCGCGGAGAAATCCAGGAAGAGCACAAAGCGTCTATTCTATACCACCTAGCACGCGGGGCAATCGTGAACCAGGATTGTCACCTTTCCCTCCTTGTTTTTCCACCAGTGAGACTGTTATCAGCTGCAAATTGGAGTAATCTCTCTCCCCTAGCATTCCTTTGGCCGAAACCGTAGTTGCCCACAATATTCGATTTAACCAATCGACATGCACTAAACATAATTTTAAACTAAAGATTGACAAAATAAAATAGGTAACCCATACAAAATTCTTAGGTGTTATTATCGATCAAGATTTAAATTGGAAAATACAAGTAGATGATTTATGCAAACGAGTTCACCGATTCGTATATGCATTGAGACGGATAAAAAATGTAACAAATAGAAGTACGGCTATTACATCATATCATGCGTATATATAATCTGTTCTTCGTTACGGCGTAATGTATTAGAGTTACATCAAATCTCACCACGTCAATCATTCAAACCATTATTCATAGGACTCGGATTCCTGCCACTACCATCGCTTATATACTTGAAACATGCTGTTTTGTACACAAACATAAAGCCTTGTTTAAGGAAGCATAAAAGATAACCTCAAGGCTACAAAGGAACCAGTATGGGCTGGTATCGAATGATATCCCAAGATCTGAAAAAATGCTAAAAGTTGTTTAACCATGTGCATTCACATTTATAATAAAATACCAAATGCATTTAAAGGAAGGAAAATAATTATTACGATATTAAATAATTGTATGACAGAATAATTTAAATTATTAGTAGTATTTTAAAATTTTGTCATTAATTACATATACAAAACGTAGTTCTAAAAAAATGTAACACCTATTTAATGTACACCATGTTTTACGCAAATAAAGATTTATATTATGTTATCGCGCATCCATCCGTGTATCACCCACTTCGGCATTAAAATCGTTAAGTATGATAAGCGGCTCAATTTCATCAAAAGATTCAATGTCATTGTAGAAACATTCTACGTATTCATCTTTCGCCGCGTTGTTGGGTGCATACACCTGTATAATATTCAATGGAGCGTGTGATGCATCGATCTTCATTGTCATAATTCTATTGCTGACAGGGTTACATCCTAGTACCGCTCTAGTCCAATATTTGGGTACTGCAATCGTCACTCCGGCATAGCTGTTAGTACCGTCTCCTGAATAATAGATGGTATGGTTATTCAAGTCCCTGTGGCCACTACTTTTCCAGTGAGTCTCGCTTAACCCCGAAAAAACGGTGCCGCATAACTGGAGCTCATTACAACAATATATGTAGTTTACCCTCATTGAGTAGTCCACGTACATTCCATGTGCCCATGCGGATGTTTTTGCGTAGTTGGATTTGTTCTCTTCCAGTTACATGATTTCCAAGGGATGCCTGATACATTCCCTCGGCCGGTAGCCAATTTCAGACTTTGAGTCCCGGAAAACTCACAGCGCTGGTCGCTACGCGGATCGTTCGGCAGACGTACTCATGGATTGTCTTGCATTTTCACCATTCAACTCTCGTGGTAATAGATAATGTAGTAGTATCCCGTTGCTTTCTACACCGCGGTACTACAGACTCAGTATCCGTAGTATTCTGTCAGTGAACCGGTCCAGACTAAACTTCCTTATGCTTCACCTTTATACCATTTTACTATACCCATATTTTAGTACCTTTACCTAGTAGTTTGTATTTTAATTATAAATATATGTTTAAGAAAGAAAAATAAACTGTTTACATTTATATAACTCGGCTAGGTTGGACCAATCATCCTATCCTTATTCCAATGATTTCACAGATGTTACTTAAACTAACGCAGAGTTACTATTAACTAATAGATCTATACCAGTCATACTCAACTTGCGGCTCGCCAAGAGTTACAAATATATTGTGAACCATTTTAAATTTCGCGCCCATCGTAGAACTGTGCGCGCGCCGAGTAAAACAATAGGTAACTAGATAACAGATAACCCTACCGCGCGCGGTGCGTTCCATCCATCCATAGTATTATATTATCTGTGATTCCATTGAGCGTTGCCAGAGTGAGACAGCGGCGCGAGGGGAATCCCCTTCTACGTAAATGCGTGTCGCTTTGTTTACCGGCCGTTTGATGTTGTTTAGTGTAAAGTAATTATTTTAATTTCAAAACAATGTCAGGATTGTCTTCTAAGTGTAAACGAAAGTTACCTGATGAAAATCGATTGTTTTAAGATGAGTGGGAAACTATTTTGTTGTGCCTAACAAAAACAGTGCAGCTACTTGTTTGATATGTCGTGAAAGTATTACATTGAAGAAATACAATATTTCTCGTCATTTTACCACAAAACATAAATCGTTCGACGAAACTTTTTCTCCTGGATCATTCTTAAGAAATGAGAAATCGCGTGTTTTTAAGAGATCATTGCACCAACAACAAATGTTATGCCCGTGGCATTATCACAAGACACCGCGGTAACTAAGGCGTCATACGAAATTTGTTACATTCTTGGTATAAGCATATGAAACCTTCTATATGTCACAATAAACTCAGAGGTATTTCAACAGATATTGGATTTACAACATAATCAGACATAAATGATTGTCCCCTATCTGTAGGAGCTTCTTGAGTAGACGTATGCTCATAAGTTGTTTGTGCCACATAACTTGGAGATGGTGTAGGCACATAACTTGGAGACAGTGTAGGCTCATAACTCGGGGATGATGTAGGAACAACAAAAGTGCGATTGTAGGTTGTTAATTCCTGCAATCGCACTTTTGTAAGATAGGTTTGTATCACGCTTTGCGCCCGCAAGGCATTTTCTAGATGACAACTATTGTTTTTCATATATCGATATCGGGTGCAATGGTAGAATTTCCGATGGAGGATTTTTCCGAAACTGCAACTTAAATGATGCTTTAGAAAATGGCTTGCTACCAGAACATCAGAAAACCACTGCCTTATTGCCCAAACACTGTTGATAAAATTGTAAAAGCTTGTTGTGCTTTACACAACTGGCTCAGAATCATCATAAGTTCGATATTAGAACATACCATGGACTTTGAAGACACTGGGAACGGACGTTTTTTAGAAGGGAGTTACCTTCAGAGGAACTTGTGGCAATACCCAAATCAATAACAGACACATGTACAACCAGACGAGCTCGGTGGCGCAGTGGTAAAAGTGAAAATGCTCTAGATCAGCAACAAATGAGGACGTATTTCATACTCATTTATATACATCTGACCCGTATATGGTGGATTTTCAATGGCGTCATGCATTTTTCTCGATTTCAATGTTACGATCATTTGAAACTTCCAAGTTTCCCAATTTTTGTCATTTAGTAATATTATTCCGTCTTTTCTGTCCATCCTCTATCCTGTGATTTGCTTCTGTTTTGAAATACTTTTCTTCTGTCGTCTGTAACTACGCTGTTGTAACAACCATACAGCAACGTAATCATTCAATATGACGGAACTTTAATCCATAAAAATCTCCTGATTTTCTTCTGTTCAAGCCTGGGCTCATAACCTTTTGGTTGTTAACGGGTCCCGTCATATAAATGAAAACTATATTTTAGTTGTAGAATCACAGGTTTATTGATAACTTTAATTATTATAAAAAACACTGTACGGAAACATCTATTTGCTACATCGTCAGCTGTCAGAGAGAGAGCGCAGCATTAGTCTGTTGTCGATTACACAAAGTTACCAGTACAAAAATAGGTTGGTTTTCATTGCACTAAAAATATACTGTTAACAATTTTATTAAAATAGGTTCTAATTAATTACATGTTTAGATTTTGTTCATCTGCCAAGGTAAAGCCAAGGTAAATCAGCAAAGTTATTTCTTATGTCGTTAGCGGTACGCCCACCGTGAGGTACATTTCCTGCTCTTGGTACACAAGTCAAGTCATCGTGCACAATAGACATGAACATATCTTCACTTCAATAGCCATCCCTTTCACGTACAATATTATGCAAAACGACGCATGTCTTAACTATAGTTTTGCGAAGTTCTTTTTTTACATTTAGAGGACGATGAAATATTCGCCACTTATTGGCCATAATGCCGAATGCACATTCAACATACCTTCGTGCACGACAATGTCGATAGTTATATATCCGTTTTTTCACGTCTTAATGGTTACCGCCAAAAGGACGTAATAAATGTCGAGTGAGTTGGAAAGCTTCATCGCCTACTAAAACATGTGGCATTCTGTTATTTAGAGTCGAGTGCAGTGGTACAGGAGGAGGTATGTTCAACTTGCCTTCAGTGAGTAGTTAATAAAAATTGGTACGGTGGAAAATTCCGGAGTCCCAGTCTTTACCGTATGAACCGATATCAACATATACGAATCTGTAATCTGAATCTACTATTGCCAGAAGTACTATTGAGAAATATCCTTTGTAGTTATAATTCACTGTGCCAGATTTAGGAAATTTTTCAATCCTTATGTGTTTCCCATCATCAAGCCTTCCGCTATTAATAACCATCGCTCAGTGCTGCCAAATGTTCACCACTAAAAATAGTCCATATTTGGTGACATACTTGTGTCACTATTCTGCTTATAGTCTTGACACCCAGTTGGTAGGAGTATGCTATACCTGTGAAGGTATTTCCACTTGCGAGGTATTTGCAATAAAAATAAATTGTTAAATAAATAAATCGTTTATTGTTTCAGTAAGTACTGTCATGAGCAAATAGAGTAACATTCGAGACAC
Organism: Pyralis farinalis; assembly: GCA_947507595.1. NCBI lineage: Eukaryota > Metazoa > Arthropoda > Insecta > Lepidoptera > Pyralidae > Pyralis > Pyralis farinalis. The sequence goes on along the minus strand of OX382258.1, from coordinate 5,668,092 downwards.
ATTCATGAAGTCGCTTAAAACTAAGTCGGGACAAGCCCAAAAAAGGAAATACATTTACAGTGATAACCTACAATTTCTACTCAAGACGTTAACACCCGACGAAACTGATTCAAACATACCATTCTCATCTCAAAATGATTCTGAAAATCGTCCAGAAAGCCAACAGTCAACAAGTCACCTCGACCAATCAATACCTTCTCCGTCTACATCGACATCTATATCCACAAAGTCCACGAATCGAAAGGGAACAAAAAGGCTAAATACGGTCGATGCAGAAATATTAAAAGCTATACGGGAAACACCCTCTCAATCTGAATTAGTCGACGATGACCGTGCATTCTTGATATCTTTCCTACTAACAGTAAAACAATTGAGGGACGATGATAAGTTAGGACTTAGAATCGAAGTTATGCAATTGCTTCGCAGATTCAAAAACAGCAGACTTTCGTCGTCGTCCAGCACTATCGCTTCAACTAGAGATTATGGTAACTTCCACCAAGATTTTTCACCCCAGCAAACACATCAGTATTCACCTCAGCACGAGATCCAACGGTTTTCGCCCCAGCCAGAAACCCCACAGTTTTCATCCGAGCAAGAGATACCCAAGTTGTCATACATGTCATACATACATCTATTTAGAAAGATTTTACTACAATGTAGGTGCATAAGTCATCTTACAATAAATATAGGCCTATATATCACAACATGCTTGTACGACTATTAAAACAAATATATTGAAATACACAAAAATTGCGCCTTACTTACCTCAACGTCACAGCCAACATTTCAGTTGGTGATATGCATGCCCTGTAGTTCGTGTTTTGGAGTGTGATGGCACCTTTTATGTGGCTGCGCCACCGTGTGACCGGCAGCGGAAAAGACTAATATTCTATAAACCAATTTTTAAAATATCTTTGTAATTAATATTAATTTGTTTATTATTTATTTATTATCTACATTATCTTAATACAATATCTAATAATCAATTATATTTAATTGAGAAATTGTCTCATAGTATACCTAACTAATAAACTAACCCTAACACTATTGTACTCGTAGTACTTAGCGATATACGTCATACATATCTAGCGCTGATTCAGAAAATAATGAATACATTAGTAAAGTGAATGACCTTTTATGAATCATCTCGTGACACGAACTCAGAGACGTCTTTACCCACAGACCACCTATCCTACGAAACAAATAAACTTTACGATTTTAAGTAAACGTGTCAACGTTAAAAGAATGAAACGTGCGCGGGGACCGTGGGTGACGTCATTTAGAGATGTAGTCGTGTCGATAAATCGATAAACATTAGGAACAAGGAATCATGAGATTTTTTCTGCTATCACTTTTGCACAACTTCACAGCGCAATTTGGCATGATTGTCGTATTTTTTATTTTTCTTCGTAGCGGTAATTAGCAGATTACGGGTCGATTATCTGGTCACTACTAAAACAAGGGCACACATGTGTCAAAAAATATATAAGAACATCAGAGCAAATGCATGACATGTACGTCACCTTACATTACTTGTCTTGTAAGATAGGTAGCCTGTGGTTTTATCTATGGTGCAGGGTGTGCAGCGCACACGAGCGCTCGGTCTTAGGAGGCGCCGAGCGTCCAAACACGATGACCTCGGCGGTGTAATGGCTTAGCACGTCAGCTCACTATCCAGAGGTTCCGGGTTCGATCCCCGGAGCGGTTAATGTCGGTCACCATACTGGCATTCTCTGTGGTCTCAGATGTTTGTGTACGTTATTTCATGTCCATCGAACCCACGGCACAAGCCATTATGTGCTTAGTGTGGGCCGTCGCGATGACGACAATCTTATGCTTTTTAGTGTATCGTACCGTACCCAATCGGTGCCATCTATCATTTGTTACTGATACTCCGGTGTCTATCCGTTCGTCTGTCACAGGACTCTTATCTCTTGAACCATAATAGCTACACACCGCTATTTTTCAACGAATGTGTAGATATTATATGGCCGCAATACCAAAAAAAACTAAAAATAAGATAAAGTTAAAAACTAAAGCGGGCCGTCATACAAAACAAATTCGGACAAGCGCGAGTCGCTACTCGCCCACCGAAGATTCCGTACAAATTTGTAGGTACAGTTTTTTATTTACTTAAATATCAAATTTAATCTAATAATAAAAAGACTTGCAAGTGGTGTTTTTGTAAGTGCTGTTTTTTTTATGATTTAATTACAAATATATAGTTTTCAGAATTTTCTCTATACTTGTAGTGTAAGACGGTATTACTTGCCAAATTTCATAGTTCTAGGTAAATGGAAAACACCTTAAAATTATAATTCTCTTGAGTGTCGAAATATACGTTTTTTGCTGCATAAACGGCCGTATCTTTTTTTACGTTAACTTAGAAGTTTAATTTTTTCACAGCTTCTACGGACCGTAGACCTGAGTATATATTTTTAATTTCACTCGATACCTCTACGCGTTCCCGAGATAAAGGGTCTCGACGGACGGACGGACGACAAGGTAATCCTATAAGGGTTCCTTTTTTTCCCTTTTGAGATACGGAACCCTAAAAACCGGCCAAGTGCGCAGACGCACGAAGGGTTACGTACCATTATTATCTCAAACGTCTACCTGTTGCCGTTATTAATATCAAGCAAAAAAACGGCAAAATTTTATTATTTAGGTATTAGAGATCCGCCTCTGCACGAACTATAACTGTCCCGATCTACTTCGTATCGTACACCGCCTCAGAGTCAGTAATACAAAATGTGTGAAAAATTAATTTTCTATTCGGAGCGTATAATGGAGCGGAAATAATTCCAACAAATCAAAGATCATGAAAATTTGTCTTGCTGTTTTTTTACTTATAAGCTACCTGTTTTTCACTTACTCGTTGAATGTTTGTATGATTTTAATATTTTAAGATTTTTTTCACGCTTTAGGTCATGGAGCCCATCGACAATTCGAAGCCCTCGTGCTCTTGGGGAGGCCCATATTTGGATTTCCTCGACATAGAAAAAACCTTAGGAGCCATGGTAACTCTAGAATCAACTCCTCCAGAAGATGAACCAACTCCGCTTTTGACTGATGCTTAGCTCTATGGTATACTGAGTGAAAATATTCGGGACGAAATGGAAACTCGTGACTCCGAACCAGAATCGGATCCGGAGCTGGAAAACATTGAAGTACCTGCTGACCCTGCTGAAGATATACTCGATCAAGAATGGTGGCCAGGGAATCCTGATGATTACCCAGAAATACCTTTCACGAAGACTCCAAGCCTCAAGGAGGATGTCGCCGATACACCCATCGGATATTTTGTTGCCATATGCAATATGGAGTTGCTTCAGTTGATAACAGATTGCACTAACAACTACGTGGAACGCGAGAAGTCGTCAGTCCGTGCGGCGAAAAGCAGAAGTAGTTCGTAGAAACCAATTACTTGCGAAGAGTTGAAACTGTTCTTTGGTTTACTTTTCCACTTGGGATTTGTAAAGCTCAATAGAATTTGCGACTATTGGAAAAAAGACATATTTTTCAATCAGGCTATATTTTCTAAGGTTATGTCAAGAAATATTTTTTTACTAATTTTAAGAATGTTATGCGCTAGTTTAATAGAAACAGAATCAAGTTTCGATAAAGTAAAAATATATTAGACTTCTTTAACAAAAGAATGTCAGACTTATATTACCCGACAAAAAAATATTGTGATTGATGAATCTATGATGTTATGGAGAGGCAGATTACGCTTTAGGCAATATATGAAGGGGAAGAAAAATAAGTACGGTCTAAAGTTCTATGCACTGGCTGACCAGTTAGGGGTAGTATTAAAACTCCACTTATACGGCGGTGCATCTGATGTTACTATAGGAGGAACAAACCACGTGAAAAAAGTGGTAATGCATTTAATGAGGGAATATTTAAATGTAGGACACCATCTATTTTTGGATAACTTTTATACAAGTGTTAATTTAACTGAAGATTTATATAGTAAGGATACCTATTGTACAGGAACACTTCGAAAATTTATAAAAAATAACCCAAAAGTAATTTTAAACAAAAAGTTAAAAAAAGATTAGTTGTGTATTGTACATAAAAATATTGTGTGCGTAATTAAATGGTTGGACGAAAGAGAGGTGGTAGCTATTTCCAGTAAATATAATGGAGATTTAAATATTATTCCAAATCGCAGGGGGCAACTAAAAACGAAACCACAAATTATAATTAAATACAATAAGTATATGAATGCGATTGATAGGCATGACCAAATGCCATCTTATTATTCATGCGAGCATAAATCTCTTCGCTGGTACAAAAAAGTAATAAATCATATAATGCAGATAATTATGATCAATTCTTGTTTCTTATACAATAAGTATTCAATAAGTATGAATGTATTTGTTTTGGTGCAATAAAGTGTAAAAATAAATAAATAAAATAAATATTCTAACCGAAAATCAAGTTTGTATGATTTCCGATTAAATGTAATAAAGTCAATCGTAGAATCCTACGTTGAACCAGAACAAAAACAAATGCCAGGAAAGTTCATTGTTTAATGAAATTGCAAAAAGATAATAAGGGCAAAACGAAGAGAAGAAGATGCGTCCATTGCTGGAACACTAAAAAAAAGGGTAATGTCACTAGTTGTTTGCGAAACCTGCCCTCAACAGCCAGGTTTGGGCATAGAATGTTTAAGTTGCCTCTAAATTACAAATTATAAGTTACAGGAAAAAACAGCTAGCAAAACGTCTAATAATATCTTAACACTTAGCTTTAGAAATAGAAAATGTTTTTACAATAACAAGTGTTTTTAATAAACGTCTTTATTTAGCAAATCAGAATTATTGTTTCAATTCAAATCACAACAATTGCAAAGCAATTTCTTTCACAAGAGGATCACAAAAGCTTTTTAAAATCAGACTATTGCAGAGCAACTTCTTATCACAAGATGATCACAAAAGCTTTTTAATCAACCAGTCTTATGTTTCAATAAAAATCTTCAAAAAAAACCATCTTGTGTAAATGTTGTTTTGCAATAGTTGATTGCAAAGCAACTTCTTTTCACAAAATGATCACGAAAGCTTTTTAATCAATCAGTCTTATTGTTTCAATCAAAATCACACAATTGCAAAGCAACTTCTTTTCACAAGATGATCACGAAAGCTTTTTAATCAATCAGTCTTATTGTTTCAATCAAAATCACACTATTGCAAAGCAACTTCTTTTCACAAGATGACCACAAAAGCTTTTCAGTCAACCAAACATTTTTTTTAATTTTCCTTAAAAAAATCTATTATTGCTTTCATTTTGTTATAACGAGCTTGGCCATGATAATTTGCTAATTCACTTGCTACGACACTTCCGAAAAACTCATTGCATGGGATTTCCATGTTTGTGTTGTTGGTACATGTGAATCCCGATTCAGTCATGGTGCCCATGTCATTTTTATCGTTTTCAACATTTTTTTCTGAATAAGGTGTCCATTTTTGGGAGTTGGTTAAAACACGAAGAGAAGAAGGCATATTGTGGTTCTGTAAATATATCTTGAGAGTCTTGGGAATACTCGATGTATTCTGGAAAAAACAATGTATTTGTATGTATACAATATGTTCTTTTTAATTTCGGGAAAATTTAGTTATCAACTAAGAAGCCCTTATGAAGTACGAATGACATTTCAAAAGATTATTAAAAAAAAACTCTCTTTTTGCTCATTTCATACAAGATAATAAAATTATTGCAAAACACCTGCTGTGTCCGGCAGACATTCATAAAGCATCTTCTGATACTATTTGTATTACTGAATACTAAGTCTATCTACACGTGACGTTTCAAAATTATGCAGAGTATCTTAGTAAGTAAGTAGTTAGTAGGTTGTCAAGTACAATGTAAACAATAGAGCATAGACTTGTCATTGAATGAAATGAAATTATTTGTTGACTACTTCACAAATGGACACACAGAGAAATTCTTCTCTAAATACATATTTCGTTAATGTAATAATAGAGAATAATTTGTTTTATGGTAAACTCTATGAATTTATGCACATACTACTCACCTTCCAGATTTGGGCGTTTATTTGATGGGGGGTAACTACTTCCATTAAATCATCGTCAAATTGCTCTTTTGTGGACACATATTTTGCCTTTCCTAAAAATTATATTACAAATAATTAGGTAACTAACAAAAACTTGAGAAGCTCTGATTAAATTACGGAAATTACTTACCGTAAAATCAATTCTCTATAAATTTATGCACATACTGCTCACCTACCAGATTTGGGCGTTTATTTGATGGGGGCTATCTACTTGCGTCAAATCATCGTCAAATTGCTGTTTCGGCCACATATTTTTCCTTCCCTATAAATAAAATCATAAATAATTAGGCACTTAACAAAAAATAGAGAATCTCTGATCAAATTACGAAAATTGCTTATCGTAAAATCTATTTCCTGCCATAAGTAAAGTTTCACAAACAAAAATACTGTCAGAAACACAAGATCAAGAGAAATGAAAATGTAAAGGTTGAAAACTCAAGTGTTTCCGGGGTTAAAAGGGAAGAATTTACTTTTGGCGACCTGGCAAGGTTTATGGCGTTCCGTTCGATGGCGATAGAAATGAATTATCTACGAGTATTTTCATTAGGAGTTGCGAAAATGCGCTTAGCATGGCAAATACGCTGCAAGCTGAAATGCTCTTTAAGTACATACTAGTACAATTAGAGGGAAAAGCCGAGTCCGCTTGTTCATTGAAGGTCTTTTCTAACTGGTCAGAATTAAAACAATTTTTGAAGTCTAATTTTGGTGAAACAAAACACCGAAACCACCTTTTACTGGACTTACAAAATTGTAAACAAAAGTCAAATGAGTCAGTCGCTCAGTACAGTTTACGCTTAGAAACATTTTTAACTAGACTACAGACAGATATTTCCCATTCAACTAAAGATCCAACTGAGTTAAAAGGACGAATCGCCAGCACAGAACATCTAGCTTTGCACACTTTCTTACTCGGGTTATCAAGTCATATCTCCACTATACTTAGGTGTCGAAACCCCGAGACTTTGAACGATGCTATTAATTTGGCTACTCAGGAGGAAAAGCTCTATAACTTCGCACAACACTATAAGGTTCCTACAGACACTAGACCTAGGTGCCGCACCTGCGGTAGATCAGGGCATTTAGATAGAAACGGTTATGCAAATCGCCAACCACTCCGTCGCCCTGTTCACAACATTCCTCTAACAGCACCTTCCACCAGCCATCAACATTCTACCCCTCAAAATCCTATCACGTGTAGGTATTGTAAAAACATTGGTCATGATATAAGTGAGTGTCGTAAAAGACAATTTAACAACTCTAAATTCCAAAACATTCAAAAGCTACCTCCAAAAAAGGTCCACAATAGTTCTGAAGGGAATAACTCACTCTATTCATATTATGAATCTGACGAACCAGATATTCGTTTTAATCAAAATTTAAACTAAAGAAGATTTCGTTTACGCGTCGTACGGAATCAAAACAAGTACAAACCGACGCAATATCTGACAATTCTATTTCTACCAAATCTACCATATCTGACAATTCTATTCAATTTGATCTCTTCAATTTGATCGCTTCGCCTGCGCCAAGACCGACGGTGGATCGCCTGGTGTGCTATCTCTCTCCTTAAAACCATGTCCAGTGGCGTGTCTCTGCCCAAAAAAAATCTTCAAGAGATGAAGAGAGTATTAAGGCATTCACTCAACGTGGTTTTTCATCGTGGAATAAAGCTATAGAAAGGTTTAAAAAACACGAAAAGTCTAACGTTCACTGTTTTTGCTTATTGCATAAAACCAATTTGGAACGCAGCGTCAATGTACACTCCATGTTGTCAAAAAGGAAACTTGAAGACATGAAAACAGCTAGAATCGCCCTTTTAAAAATGATTTCAACTCTTCGTTTTTTAATGACCGGAGGCCTAGCCATAAGAGGTCACGAGGACGAACATTCAAATTACATTCGATTGCTGAATCTGAGATCAGAGGATATTCCCAAGTTAACGTAAAAGCGTGGCTCCAGCGCAGCAAATATAGGTGGTTGTCACAGCATATCACTAACGAACTGTGTTCAATACTGAGTCACGAAGTATTACGTAAAATAATCAAACGAGTACAAAATGCGGTCTATTACTCAGTTATGGTTGATGAAACTAGTGATATTTCCAATCATGAACAAATAACTTTCTGCTTTCGTTATGTGGACGTAAAGCTTAATATATATGAAACTTTTTTGGCCTTTATAAAACGGCATCAACGACATTGGAAAATGTATTTGAAATTTTCAATGACGTACTAAAACGATTCGACATAAATATTAAGACATGTAGAGGTCTATGTACAGATGGTGCTGCTAATGTTAGTGGAGCGCATACTGGCCTTCAATCGCGGATTAAGGCTATCGAACCAAGGGCTATTCATGTGCATTGTGTCGTTGAACCTAGTTGTTCAGGACACAATTAAAGAGGAACCGGCCATAACATATTTTTTAGCACTAATAATTACATTCATACGGGGTTCACCAAAACGTCAAGCTTGTTTCGAGACTCTTCAGGCAGCTGATGATGCCCAAAACCTTACTCTGCGGCCGTTTTGCCCAACAAGATGGTGTTGTCGTATATCTTCGTTGAAAACTATTTTAAATAATTACAGTGTACTACAATGTTTTTTGAACGACACTAAAAATCAGAAAGATGATGCCGGCGCAAAAGCGAAAGGGTTTTTAAAGTCTTCAGTCTTTCGAATCTCTTTTTATTATCAAATTTCTAATAGAAATTCTTGATCGTATCGAAGCTCTTAATGCTACATTACAGAAGATTTCCTTACATCTGCAAAACGTTGTCGATAATATTAATACTGTCAATCAAATTTTATCGTCGCAAAGAACTGATAAAAAATTCCAAAACGTTTGGAAATCTACTTTAGATTTAGCTCATATCTTGGAATTGGATGAACCTAAAATTCCAAAAATAAGAATGAGACCTAAAAGGCCAGACGAGTCTTTAAGTGAACCGCATCAATTTTCCTTGCCAGCTGATTTTTATCGAAAAATGTATTTTGAAGTATTAGATAAAGTCGTGGGCTGTATTGAACAACGCTTTACTAAAAATGCTATGCCACATTGAGTAACATTGAACTATTTCTTACTAATAAAAATGATACAAGCAGCAGTTATGTCAAAGAGTTCTACGGAGATGACTTTGATGTGGACCGTTTGGTTCTTCGTCGTAATATGCTTTTAGATATTTCACAAACAAAACATGTCAGACTGAATAATGTGGAAGACATTGTTTCTTTTATAATTTCTTATTGCGAATCAGTTAAAGATATGATACCAGAAATAATAAAATTATTAAAAATCGTTATGACAATTCCAGTTTCAACATGTAGCGCCAAACGGTCATTTTCAGCATTACGGAGATTAAAAACGTATTTGAGGAGTACTATGACACAGCAAAGAATGAATGATCACATGATAGTGCACGTAAACCGAGAAATAGCAGATGATCTAGACCTTGAAGAAATCGCTGATATATTTATAAACTGAGCTATAGTTCGTCAAAATACTTTCACATTTAACAAAAAATATTGTTAATAATTTTAAATTATAAATTTTGATTTTAAATTTGTCGTTCTTAAAAAAGTTTATTAATGTTGATTACTCATTTCATTAGACAATCTGTCAGTAGTACCTACCCTTCATTAGTTTATAAATAATAAATAAATAAATAAATATTGTCGGACAAAGTACACAGCGCCACCTAGCCCCAAAGTAAGCGAAGCTTGTGTTATGGGTACTCAGAATCAGAATCATTTATTCACAAGATAAGTGTACAATTTGATCTTTCATATTATGCATAACAATGTGCCTTCCCATATCTTACCGACCGCTCGGCGTGTGAATATATCAATTTACAATCGTCATGGTTTGAATTGTTACATAAATTTATAAATAATAAATGACATTTTAATTAAACAGTTCAACAAAATAATTACGTCAAAATTTATAATAACTACGAAGTCAACATTATTAATATTAAATTAAAAGAATTAATGTCAATTAGAAAATAATAAGGTCATTTTCAATTTAATTTGTCCTCGAGAAATTCATTGATAGTGTAGTAACATTTATCTATTAATAAGGAAAACAGTGATTTCTTAAATCGTCTTAAGTTTAAGGTATAATAAATGTCAGGCAAGTGATTATAAATTTTAACAGACATACAGTAGGCGTTATTTTGATAAACTGCCAGTCTTTGAGGTGGAACCCACAGTTTATTTTTATGTCTGGTTCTAGAGCCCTCTATGTCCTTATTCTGTTTGAAGATAGATGAATGTTTAGCCACAAAAATACACATTTCATAGATGTACAGACTTGGCAGTGGAAGTATTTTAAGTTGTTGGAAGAGAGGTTTGCAACTGTCACGGTAGCCAGCGCCACATAATATTCTCACAAACTTCTTTTGTAATTTAAACACCCTATCAACCATCACGGAGTTTCCCCATAGAACTACTAGACAACTGATAAACATACGTAAATACATTTTTTTTTTGTAAATACATATTTTGTTATGTTACTTATTGAGGAAAAGAGTGTACAAAAAGGGTTACAAATTTATTAGGGCTATTTATACAAAATATAAAAAAAAGGTTCACTTTAAGTTCGGCTAAATAAGGTCTTTAAGAACTCGCATTATCTTTGTCTAACCGGATATCACTGTTATGTTCACTGGAATGTGGCACTGAGTGGCCGCCGGCTATAGTGGCCGACGACTGTAGACAGCTGGTTAGCGTGCTAGCCAGCACGCAGATCCAGATGTAGAAGTTGTTGGTGGACCGCCTTACGGACCAACACCACAGCGGAAACTCCGTCAGCCGCCGTGGTCCACAACAGAGGCTGCAGGTATTATAATTTTTAGATTAGTTAGATGTCCGGAGATTATCGAGTTTGGAAAAGGTAGTAATATCCCGAGGGTTCACCACGTAGCCCTCAGCAGGAGGCTGGTGGTCTCAGACGTAGTGCACTGAATCTCTACTACTCGAAAGCTTCCTCCAGACTGACTTGTTTTCTGTTTTCCGACACTAAAATGTAATATTTTAAAATTTTGAATTACAAATAATATTTTTGACAAATTGTCATAAACTAAACAGAGCATGCAAAGAAAAGAGTATATAAATCATTAAATAAGGTTGTAACATTACATATTATTCCCCCCCACAAGAAAAAAAATTTTTACAAAAATTTTTAAAAGGTTTTAAAGTAATTAGTAATTACCATTCCTATCATAATTCTATCATGCTTCTCTATCATACCTCTCGCATACAAAAGTAGGGGTAGGGTTCACATTCAATGACCTCTACTCCAATGGTAATACTAGTAATGTAACAATTCGGCTTTTTTATTTACTGGAGTTGTCATCCGCTCCATTTAATATGACAGGTAGGCTTATTTTTTTTTTTAACTGGAGTTGTCAGCCGCTCCATCTCAAGACCCATGAGAATGAAATGAGAGAGTGTACAAGTGTAAGTGATAATATATATATATATATATGAGTAATGAGGGGATCTAAGATCCAGTAAAGAATATTAAGAGTTTATTAAACCCCATGACCAAAGAAAGGTCAAAGTAAGGGCCTTTATTACCCTGGTGACCAGAGGAAGGTCAACCAAGAGGGTTCATAATGCCCATTGACCAAAGAAAGGTCAAAGTAAAAGCTTATATTACCCTGGTGACCAGAGAAAGGTCAACCAAGAGGGCACATAAGACCACACAAGGATAGTGTAGATGATATACTCATCTTCTTAGTGCAAGAAGAGTAATAATGAAGGAGATTATCTCCTTAAAAAAAAATGAAAGCTTCGATTCACACAGCCAAAATTAAATCGAAGTGAAAGATGAATATATACAAATGAGATTATTGAAATATATACTTAAGAGAAGAATCAGCAATTTGTTTGAAGGGAAATTTTTTTAGTTAAAGTACAGAGTAAGTAGGTTCTTTCAAATGAACTAGTACTTCAGATTGAAGTTCAGCTTTTCTAGGTTCATAAGAAATAGGTCAGCTATTATTAAAGAATATCAAAATAAGATAAATAAAAAAAATATAAGAATTATTAAGTTACTAATATGATTTAGCAATATATTTAGTTTTCTATAAATTAATAATGGGTCCAAAAAAGAAAATGATTATTTAAAAGATTAAAAAAAATATATGAAGTCGCAGAGTTCTTAAAAATGTAGCCGGAGAAAAGAATATATATATGAATTTATTAAGAGAAAAATTAAAATAGCCCTTGATATGTGGTTGATGAACAATAGTGGAGAAATTTAAAGAAAGTAGGTCTCTTGAGTCCGCCCGCCCAGGCTAGTCGAGTAGGATACTCTGCTGGTTAGGAAGACTACAAGAGTGTCGAAGAGGAGTACTGTATATTGTACAGCAACATCCCAGAATGTCCAGTCAAAGACTTATACTAGTTGGATGCTATTGACTGGTTTGAGTAGTTGTATGTAGGTATGTATGTGTGTAACTAACTACTGATTGAGTACCTACACTGTGAAAGAAAGATTAATGAAAGATGAAACCGAAAAGAAACCGAGATAGAGAAACTGATACACTTGAGGAAGTGGGTTTTAGAATTTAGAGAAAACTAATGTCAGGGTCGAGGTCAGGTCTGTTAGGCGCCAAATTGTTATGTTACTTATTGAGGAAAAGAGTGTACAAAAAGGGTTACAAATTTATTAGGGCTATTTATACAAAATATAAAAAAAAGGTTCACTTTAAGTTCGGCTAAATAAGGTCTTTAAGAACTCGCGTTATCTTTGTCTAACCGGAATATCACTGTTATGTTCACTGGAATGTGGCACTGAGTGGCCGCCGGCTATAGTGGCCGACGACTGTAGACAGCTGGTTAGCGTGCTAGCCAGCACGCAGATCCAGATGTAGAAGTTGTTGGTGGACCGCCTTACGGACCAACACCACAGCGGAAACTCCGTCAGCCGCCGTGGTCCACAACAGAGGCTGCAGGTATTATAATTTTTAGATTAGTTAGATGTCCGGAGATTATCGAGTTTGGAAAAGGTAGTAATATCCCGAGGGTTCACCACGTAGCCCTCAGCAGGAGGCTGGTGGTCTCAGACGTAGTGCACTGAATCTCTACTACTCGAAAGCTTCCTCCAGACTGACTTGTTTTCTGTTTTCCGACACTAAAATGTAATATTTTAAAATTTTGAATTACAAATAATATTTTTGACAAATTGTCATAAACTAAACAGAGCATGCAAAGAAAAGAGTATATAAATCATTAAATAAGGTTGTAACATTACAACTTATTATGAATAGAAAATACCCAGACCAATACAAACAGACATGTTCACGCATACAAAGGATTGTACTGTGTGGGAAAGAACTTTCGAAACTGTTAAATGGGTAAAAAAGTTAAATGGGTAGGTACGTATAATAGTTTGTAAGTGGTATAAATTTAGCTTCTCAGTGTTTTTAGAGTTAGTCGACGAATGAGTCGGTTCAAAGATACGGTGTCAGATAAATTTGTTAACATACTACTTACTGTTAATAATTTTATTGATAATTTTATTGTAAGTCTGGATAACGTTAGAGGCTAGAATTATTTGCAAAGTGCTTTCCTTTCTTGATTCACGTTCTATATCTATATTGTTTGATAGTTTATGCGTTTTATTGTTTAAAATTTATTATTATTATTATAAATTTATTATTATTGGCAATGCTTAAGTGCATCTTCTTGCATTTGTCCTTGAAATCAGGTTCATTTTAGCTATAAGGAGGTGTCCAAGTGAACTGTAATAATGAATTGCAACTCTCTTCCCAAGTATGCAGCAATTGTTTATCAAATCTGTGAGACACCATTGTTGTTTTGCGAATAACTCGTAATATTCTGGCATTTATAAAAAAATGTCTTGTAAAATAATACAATAAATGAATCTACTTATTCTCTTTTGTCACATTCATATGTTAAGAGGTAATAAACAACACATAAATTCAAATTGGGTGATTCTTCAAAGGCCATGGAGAAGCCGAATAAAAGTTTAGTATCACTACTATACAGTATACTTGTACACCAGATAGCGACGTAGTTGAGTACTTTTTCTGTAAATGTTGGGTTTGGAGGTCGTTGTAACCTTACCGATATATTTTTAATTTACCGCGTTTTTCATTAGCTTTGCCTAGTTTAGGGCTAGATGACAATGAGTAATTTGTGAAATATATTAACTTATTTATATTAATCAATATAAGTAAGTTTATTTGCGATAGTAATAATATATTGATCATATATAAAATCCTTTTTCAGTGTATCAGAATATTTTTCTCACCCACACAGTACCACTTTCGAACTTTCGAACCCACAAGCGTTGGTGTCAAAATAGCGCAACAGCGCGTTCCACCACTGAGCCACCGAGCTCGTCACTTAGTATCGTCGTTTAGTATCGTCGTTTAGTATCGTACAGTACAAGTACATATTGTGTTGTGTTCATTTAGTAGGTACAAGTAGGTTACGTATAAATTACAATAATTCTTGATAATGAAAACTAGATTCATTTTTATATAATGGTTTTTTTTATACATTTATCAAATATAATTAGTAATTAAGTACGCAGTATGTAAGTAAGCCATATTATTATTATTAAACACAAGCCTAAGAATATTAATTTGTAGTTTCGACTTTTGAAATGTTGTTTTCTTCGTAAGTTTTATTTCAGGTACATATTATTCATAATATGTATTACTTTTCTAGATAAGTAAATAACCCATATTTTTAATATTTACTAACGAAAACACATTGTTTTTATAACAATAACCATTCTTATTCGAATGCCGTTTTTTTTTTAAATTGTGTAACCCTCGTCTGTCGACAAGTGTGTTACGGAACCGTCCCAGTAGAAGGTTGCTGAGTCGCCATTGCACACGGCACTTCGATTCACGTTGCGATTGCGAATGCGAATTGCGCAATGAAGTAAACTGCTGGCGCAGCGGCACGTGTAGCGGCGCCGCGTGCCTCCGGCCTCGATGGAGTTCGGTCACTTGGGACTCACACCTCGGCCCGGTACCACTTGTACATTTTAAGAGATAGTAATTAACTTGTAACTCATTTTATTTTTTTATTAAATACTAGCGGCCCGCCCCGGCTTCGCACGGGTGGACATTTATTTTTTAAACATTTTGGTATAAACGAAGAGTAAATGTATCTTTAGAGAGTTTTTTAAATAGTTTTTCTTAAGTAGCTTTTTTTTCAGACAAATTACTTTAAGTGGTAAGTACTTAGTGGTATTTAATTTTTTATTAGTTTTTATCCATAACCCTAATTACAATCGGAAAGTTTATTTTTTATTTATTTATATTGTTTTTAGTTTTATTTTTACATTTCTTTTTTACATTTTTTTAATATATATGTAGGGACACAATATGCTTACGCGGCGTTTGCGCCGTGTCGGGCCAGGCACGGCCATTTGCAAACCAGTCGTCTCCTCGCGCCCTAGGTAGTAATACATATCCCGCCTTATAACGGCACCCGTATTTGCCAATTAATATTTTGTGTGGAAATAAACAGTTGTACTTTGGGAAATTATATTTTATCATTTCACAAAACCCTAGCACCTTCTCAGTGGAGTAGTGTAAAGAGAACAGTTATACAGTGGAACATATATAGTAGAAACATATTTATTACAGTGGTGACCTCGGACTTAAGAACATTTTTTTGCGGTTTTGTGAAAAGCAATATTGCGAACATTTTTGTGTTTTTAGTTGTGTGCACAAAAAGGGGGCGACTCATTTGCCAATACGGGGAGAGCGCGAACAAAGACAGTGCCGTGATCAAAGTCAGTGCTCCACCACACCGAACTTGTAGAAAATGCAAGGAATAAACGTCGCGGGTGATAGCGGTGCACAGCTGCCGGCTGGCAGCGGGGCTGCGGTTGACGCGCGCAGCTTAGCCGACAGGCAGGCGGATTTGGCCGCCGTGTCATTGTCGTCACGATTACCGGATTTTTGGGCAGACCAGCCGCGACACTGGTTCATTCGCACAGAAGCTGTTTTGAACCCGCAACACCTGAGCGACCAAGCGAAACACGACCTGGTTATAGGAAAATTAAGCAAAGAAGCCATAAAGCAGATCACGGACCTGTTGATACAACCGCCAGCGAATAACAACTATAATACAATTAAGGAAAGGTTACTATCCATTTACGAAGTATCAGCCACGAGACAGCTGCAGAAGCTCCTTAGCGAGATGGAACTCGGCGATCAGAGACCGTCACAGCTGTTGCGACGCATGAAGGATCTCGCCAGAGGAAAGATCCCAGATCAGACCCTAAACATACTGTGGCAAAACCACCTGCCACCGTCGACAAGGGCAGTGCTGGCTGTGTCGGAGAACAAGAACATAGATACACTTGCAGCTACCGCGGATACAGTGATGGAGGCTACTCGACCGATGCAAGTTTCCGAGATGGCGGCATCCAGCAGCAAAGGTACATCCGCCGCCATGGTGCTGGCGGAGATTGCTAAATTGAACGTGCGTTTGGCGCATCTGGAGCGTCAGAAAACGGAGCAGAACCAATGTCATTGTGGACACAGAGGAAGAAGCCAAAGCAGGAACCGCGGCTTCAACCGACGCCGGTCGGCATCACGAGGGAACGGGCGGCGCACGCCAACTAGCCCGGATTGGTTGTGTGTTCACCATTTCCGATACGGAGAACGGGCACATAGATGTGAGCAGACATGTGCATGGGGCAAGTCGTCGCCGTCGGGAAACTAACAGGGGTGCAAGCTGTGGCGGAAGTGCGCATCCAACCTTCGCACCGCCTAAGTGTTACGGATTCCAGGTCAGGTTTTCGTTTTTTAATAGATACAGGCGCGAACGTATCCGTATTACCAGTGAAAAATAAACAATTAAATAGTGCGTGTGCAGACTACAAGCTATATGCGGCAAACGGGAGTGAAATTAAAACATATGGTACAAAGACTCTAGAATTAAATTTAGGTCTTCGACGAGCCTACCGGTGGACTTTTATAGTAGCGGACATCAAACAGCCTATTTTAGGGGCTGATTTTTTAATAAAATACGGTTTATTGGTAGATTTGAAAGCCCGTAGGCTCATCGATAATGTAACTAGCATAGGAATAAATGGAACAATTGTTAATCATAACGAACCTTCGGTAAAGACAGTAGAGGATGGTCATCCTTATCATTCATTATTAAGCAAGTACCCGGAACTAACTAAGCCGATTTCTTTCAAGGACCCTCCGTCCCATAATGTGTACCATCACATTGAAACGAGAGGACCTCCCATATACGCGCGAGCCAGGCCTCTGCCTCCGGATAGGTATAAGAAGGCCAGGGAGGAATTTAGGGTAATGCAGGAGCTGGGAATATGTAGACCTTCAAAAAGCCCATGGGCTAGCCCATTGCATATTGTCGCAAAGAAAAATGGCGAAATCAGACCTTGCGGCGATTACAGGAAATTAAACGCTGTTACTAAGCCTGACAGATTTCCAATTCCTAGGTTACAAGATTTCACGTATCATTTAGCGGGGAAACGAATATTTTCAAAATTAGACATACAGAGAGCCTACCACTTTATCCCTGTTGCAGAACAGGATGTAGAGAAAACAGCCATCATCACCCCAGGGGGGTTATTCGAATTTCCAAGAATGACGTTTGGGATGTCAGGGGCAGCTTCCACATTCCAAAGATTCATGAGTACGGTTGTTTTCCAAGGGCTAGATTTTGTGTTTTGTTATATAGATGATGTATTAATAGCCAGCAGTTCAGACGAGGAGCACAAGGAGCATTTGGACGCCGTGTTTGGTAGGTTGAACCAGTATGGAGTCGCTATCAACATTTCGAAGTGCAGTTTCGGTAAGTCAAAATTGAATTTTTTAGGATACGAAGTGTCTACAGATGGCATACGGCCGCTGACCGAGAAAGTACAAGCTATAGTTGATTACCCGAGACCAGAAACGGTACAGGAGCTACGACGTTTTTTGGGTATGGTTAATTTTTATCGTGCGCACATCCCTAATACAGTAGAGCAGCAGGCACATTTGAACAGGGTATCTCCATAATAGTAAGAAACGCGATAAGACTAAGATCGAGTGGACGCAAGCGTCTATAGAGGCATTTGAACAATGTAAGCTCAGCTTGCAAAAGGCGGCTACATTGTCACATCCTAGAACTGAGACACCAATAGCGTTAATGACGGACGGTTCAGACACTTGTGTAGGCGGAGTGCTTCAACAAAGAGAGAGGAACACATGGAAACCTCTAGGATATTTTTCTAAGCAGCTAAACGAGGCTCAGCGGAAATATAGCGCTTACGACAGAGAGCTATTGGCAATTTTTTTGGCTATCAGGCATTCCCGAAAGATGTTTGAAGGACGCCCATTAATTGTTTTTACGGACCATTAACTTTTGCTTTTCATAAGAATTTCGATAGTAACAAAGAAACACACAGGCGTACCAGGCAACTGTTGTTTATCAGCGAATTCACAACGGATATACGATACGTAGAAGGTAAGCAGAATGTAGTAGCCGACGCGTTGTCACGCGTCGAGAGGATTTCCTGCCCCACGACGCTCGATTACAACGAACTCGCTGACGCGCAAAAAGCGGATACCTACATTGCACAACAACAGTATAACAAAGAAAAAGGTAACGTATGCATTAAAAGTATGTTTTTACCTACGAGCACAGAGTCGATATATTGTGAGACTTCTACGAACAATGCCAGACCTTATGTACCAGAAGTTTTTAGGAAACCTGTTTTCAATATGATACATAACCTTAGTCATCCAGGGATACGAAGTACTAAGAAATTAGTGACGCAAAAATTTTTTTGGCCAAGCATGAACCGAGATGTAGGATTATGGGCAAAATGTTGTGTGCCATGTCAAAAAGCCAAAGTTAGTAGGCATACAATATCGGAATTTAGTGCATACCCGGAATCGGAGAGATTTGAACATTTGAATATCGACATAATTGGGCCACTAAACACAACATCACAGGGATATAGGTATTGTGTTACAGTCATCGATAGGAAAACACGTTGGCCAGAGGCATTCCCGGTGAAAGAGATTACCGCGGAAGTGGTAGCTAGAGCTATTTACGAAGGGTGGATTACGCGTTACGGATGCCCACTCAAGTTGTCCAGCGACCAAGGCAGGCAATTTGAGAGCAGTTTATTCGCTGAGTTATTGAAATGTTTAGGGATAAAGAGACATAGAACCACTCCTTACCATCCACAAAGTAATGGTATGGTCGAGCGCTGGCATCGGTCGTTGAAGGCGGCATTAAAAGCTAGGTTAGAAAATAATACGTCATGGGTAGATGAGTTATCTACAGTAATGTTAGGTCTTCGTGCCGCGCTAAAGAGCGACAATAGCGTTAGCGCAGCCGAGATGGTTTTCGGGCGTACACTACGCCTACCGAGCGATTTTTTCGACGTCACCAAACGAGAGGTAAGTGACGGTAACAAGTTAGTTGATCAAGTAAAGAGTACCATTAGTAAGTATAAGCCTACATCGAGATCGCAAAATTCATCCAAATCGTTTTTCGTACATCCAGATTTAGAGTCATGTACACATGTTTTCGTTCGAGATGACACAGTAAGGAGACCTTTGAAATCTCCCTACTATGGTCCATACCGAGTAATTAAACGTAACAGTAAAGTATATAGAGTACAGCTGACCGACCGTGTGGCAAACATATCGGTGGATCGTGTAAAACCGGCTTATTTAGTGAATGATGAGTTTGATAAGTCATCCTCCGCCGTAACTAGTAATACAGTAGCTAATAAAATATTGAAACAGGATAAACCGTCGAAATCGGTAGTTTTTAAGTCTAGAAGCGGGCGTGAAGTTAAGCCGCCCACGCGTTACGGAGTATAGGGTTTCCGTAGGCCGCGATGCTCAACAGTCAGACTGTTGGGATGCCAAGGGTTCACCTATAAGATATGTAAGTTTTTTTTTCGTCGGGATGTTTTAGCATAGCATAGTATAGCATAGCGTAGCGGTGTACGAGCTACTTTATCTAATAGCGATGATTTGATTACACGTGCATATCGTAACTAGGTCGAAGTGCGATACAATGTATGCTGTGTAAGAGTTATAATGCTAAGTATACTTAATGAGAATGGAAGTAGGTAGGTACATGCGTATACAGCAATACTTATGTAAGTACGCGAATACTTGTCAGCATTTTTTCTGGGTAATGATGAATATAAAAGTATATAAAAGAATGTTAAGAAATTTCTTTGCATTTCGTCAAGATAACTTAATTAGAAAGTTCAGTGTCACTATGGGCTGAACTTTGGGAAATTATATTTTATCATTTCACAAAACCCTAGCACCTTCTCAGTGGAGTAGTGTAAAGAGAACAGTTATACAGTGGAACATATATAGTAGAAACATATTTATACATATATAACATATATTACGAGACTTTATATTACAGTGGACCCCCGATAATCCGGCCCCTGTCTAATCCGGCGCCCCCTGTAATCCGACATGACAGAATTATGTTTGACAATCTTTGCTAATATAGATCACGCAAGTTTGAACAGGTCACAACTCGTACGCGCCACCGCTATTGTGCTCGACGCGTATGCATTGTTTTACTTAGTTTGAATTTGACTACTAGTGATAGCGGTACGGCCTAGCGTACGTTCATTGTTTACTATTTATTCATTGTGTATTAGGTATATGTAGTACCTAGTAATGTCGTCACAAACCCAGAAGCGAAAGCACAAAACGTTGACAATTAAAGAAAAATGTGATATTTTAGATCGCTTAAATCGCAATGAAACTTTCAGTAGTTTAGCAAGTGAATACGGCGTAGGCCGATCTACAATTTATGACATTAAAAAAAACCACGAGAAGATTAAGAAGTTCGTGTCAACTACTGACTGCGGGCCAGGCAAGAGACAGACACTCAAGAAAGCTGAACATCCAGAAGTGGAAGAAGCTTTGTACATGTGGTTTCTTCAGGAAAGAAACAGGCATGCACCAATTTCGGGACCCATGTTGTCGATGAAAGCTAAGTTTTTTTATAAGGAAATAACAAAAAAAGATGATTTTGTGGCCAGCAAAGGATGGCTAGAACGTTTTAAAAGTCGTCATGGCATACGTTTAATGACTATTACAGGAGAGAAACTTTCTAACGATGCCACCTGCATAGAGCCCTTTAAATTAAGATTTTTGCAAAAGGTGAACGATTTAAATCTTGACCCGTCACAGGTGTATAATGCAGACGAATCAGGGCTTTTTTGGCGTGTGATGCCTAACAAAACTTTCGTTTCTTGTAACGAAAAAGACGTACCTGGACGAAAAGTGAGTAAAGAGCGTGTAACCATACTACCATGTGCTAATGCTGCAGGTACACACGCGCTTAAGATGGTGGTCATTGGGAAATCTAATAAACCAAGGGCATTCAAAAACATTGATTTACCTGTACACTATTACGGACAAAAAAGTGCATGGATGACAAAAGACCTTTTCAAAAAGTGGTTTGATGAATGCTTCGTACCTGAAGTTAGAAAATGGTTAAAAGATCATAATTTTCCTCAAAAAGCGTTGTTGCTTCTTGATAACGCTCCCGGTCATCCGTCTGAAGAAGAACTGACAACTGAGGATAAATGCATCACTGCGATGTTTCTTCCGCCAAATTGCACTGCACTGATTCAACCAATGGACCAGAACATCATTCAGTTTGTTAAGCAAGACTATAAAAAAAACCTACTTTTGAGAGCCGTATCAAAAGACCAACCAATAGAAAAAACTTTAAAAGAATTTAATATGAAAGACTTGGTTTTTGCTCTTAGTCAGTCGTGGAGTGCGTTACCGTCATCAACTATTAAATCGTCTTGGAAAAAGTTATGGCTAGATATAATCACCACTCCTAGCAACGATCCACAAATCAGTGTAACTTCGGAAGTTATAGAACAAGTCTCTACTGAAACACAGATAAGTCCGGAAGATTTGGAAGTCTGGTGCCGTGGAATGGATAAAGAAGAAAATGTTTTTCTTGAAATGTCTGACGAAGATATTATAAAAGAGGTTTCTAATAATACAACAAACGATCAGGAAGATAACGACGACGTGATTGCAACTGCTCCACAAGTCACAGATCAAGACGCAGTTAACGCTTTTGAGCTAGGTTTACAATGGGCTGAAGAGAATGGTACATCCTACAACGAACTTTTACTTTTGAGAAGACTGAGGGACAAAGCTCTGATCTCGCGTTATAACAACCTTAAACAAAAAAAAATTGATGAATATTTCAAAGCTTCATAATTTGATATAGTATTCACTACATGATTTTGATTAATAATTCTTGATTATTTTGGTAGATATGTATGTGCATTTATGCTTAATTTTATAATAAAACGTAAGCTCTCAATTGTTATTTAATTTACTAAATTCGACTTACATAAATTAAGTCTGATTTGTACTTCAAAGTACATACATATGTACGTATAATATATAGACTCTCGTCATTAGATATGTAATTTGTCGGATTACAAGGTACTCTTTCGTAAAAAAATCCGGACTATAGGGGTCTTAGGCAGTGCTCTATAATCCGACAAATTCGATAGTCCGACACTGCCCTGCATAATGTTTGCCGGATTACCGGGGGTCCACATTTAATTTAATAGGTTTTACTTTTTTAGTTTCCAATATGTCTACCTTAAGGCTGTATACTATATTGGCTGTGGTAGTCGTAGATGGCAACAAAATATATTGATTTTTAGGAATCCTACTCGAGAAAGTGCAACATATAATTGGCTATGAGAAAAGCATTCTTCTCTTAGGTCGATACCAAAGATCGAGAAAGTTTGTCCCTGGGATTTATTTATTATAAGGGCAAACGATACCTTTACAGGAAACTGTAACCTTTTAAAAGACATGGGCAAATCTGTTGGTATCATCGGGATCCGCGGAATGTGAGCTAGCTGTCCGGCCGTGGGACCGGTGATGATTGTTGCTATAATCAGATTGTCTCGTAATTCCTTTATCAAAAGCCTTGTGCCCTTACACATACTGGGAGGGCTTAAATTTCTCAACAGCATAATGGGAGTACCTACGTTTAATTTCAGTTCGTGTGGTGGCAAGCCGGCGGGATAGAGAGAATTTAAAAATTCTTGTAGATAGTGCACTGTATCTTCGATGTTGCTCACGTTATCAATAGATTTGTAACATTTAAAATCACCTGGTACTTTTTCAATTATCATTTTGTTTATCTCATTTACTGAGCTGTTTTTCGGTGAGACGATCGCCCTCGAATAGAGCCAATCGAAATATCTTTCTGTAAGATGTTCGATGTCGGGATAGATTGTCTCTATAAGGGTTTCTAGACTGTGAACAGTTTGAGCCAATTCATTATCCAATAATACTTGGAGGCTATGTGCAATTGGAGATGGTAATTTTCCGCTTTTAAGTTTAAGTAATTTTTGTGAGAAATTGTCGTTGCCGTCATTACTTCAACGTGCTTTCATATTCGTGCGCAAATTGAGAGTTTCAATCGATTGCCACAAAGGTGATGATTTGAGGCACGCTTTTCTGAAAAGAACTTTTTAACTGGAACAGAAAAAATGTGGTATGAAAAAGTCAAAACATTCAATGTCGGTAGCGCGCGAATGAGCCGCGCGCGCACAGAACAAAATCCGTAATATCTTTGGAATGGAATGTCCGATTTCGTTAATTCAAAGAGTAACCTACGGGCATTGAAACAGTCTTGAATACGAAATGATTTATTTGGATAAGGATTAATACCAAGGTACGAATAATGTGGCCTAGTTTGTACCGGCGTTACTATAGCATATTTTAACATGAAAAAGTAGTTATTGTGACGTAACTGTAATAGTTAGACATATGGTATCGCGGACTTTTTTGTAGATATTGATGTCCTTTATAAAACTGTAGTACATTACTTTGCTCTATTGTCAATAGTTTCAGCAGCGTATAAGGATCTTTTGGTATCTTTTTTACACATTATCGAAGTATTCATACGGATCCCTAACTATTTTCAAAATATTTTATAGCCTATGTTAATCATTTATATTGTAGCATTCTAATGGTGAAAGAATTTTTGAAATCGGCTCAGTAGTTTTTGAGTTTATTCATAACATACATACAAATCTTTCCTCTTTATAATAATAGTATAGATAGTATAGAAGTATAGATAGTATAGAAGTCTGAAATAAATTGGTTTTCGTCCAATCCTCTGGCTGGAGCCTACGTATTTGGCGCAGTCGAGTAGGATATTCGAGTCAGTGCGCGATCGGTCAAAAGGCTCCAAAATTCGTTGCTCCCAATCGCCACTGGTTGAGCTATTAAGCCTTCGTCGAATATCAGAACCACGAGGCCTGCAGCCACGAGGAGAATCCAGACATCGATTCAAAGAAAAGCCAAGATTATGTACATGTAAGTACACTTGAATTGTTCTCGTGTTGCTTTCTTTTCCTAAGTCGTTCCTAAGTAAATCCAAAATTTTTCATCCCAAAAATATTGGACCTAGCGATTCTGCACTACATCGGCAGTCTCGCAGGAAAGAAGTAGATTCACGTAGAGGTAGTTTTAGTAGTATCGATAGTTACTGTTCATCAAACAAATCCGACATGGTCAATCCTCAACTCCCACAAGTAGACCAGAGGCCGATCGACCCGGACACCATATATAAGGCCTTACGGCCAGTGCCCGAGTTCGATGGAAATCCAAACGTACTCACTAGGTTCGTAAGATTTTGCGATCAAATAGTCATACAGTACATGAGAGATACACCAGGGAGTGAATTAAGCAATTTATGTTTGTTAAACGGTATACTTAATAAGATCACTGGACCTGCAGCCCGCACAATCAATTCCAATGGAATACCGGATAATTGGTTGGGGATTAGGAATGCCCTAATCAACAACTTCTCGGACCAACGTGACGAGACGGCGCTTTACAACGATCTCTCCCGGGCAACGCAAGGTAACAGTAGCCCGCAAGAGTTTTATGACCACTGTCAGCCGCTGTTTAGCACGATAATGACCTATGTCTCGCTTCTCGAAGATCTAGGCACCACTATAAAAGCTAAACGCAACCTGTATAAAAAAACTAACACAGCGTTTGTGCGCGGTTTAAAAAAACCTCTCGGTTCGCGTATTAGATGCATGCGGCCTCCTACTATAGAAAAGGCCTTAGAATACGTACAAGAGGAATTAAATTCCCTCTATTTACAACAACGTAACGACAGTGTTCTTAAGACGCTTAACGTGCAACGTAACCGAACACAGCAAATGTTTAGGGCTTTCCCGCCTAATTATAATCCCAAAAGTAACGTATTCCGTATAAACCAGAGTTATCCCCAAAACCCACAGCAATCTGTCCCAAGACCGATGAGTGGAATCCAAAACTATGCCATTAAAACGTTGCCTCCTACCAACGCTGGGCACGATTGGCGAAGGTATGGTAATCCACCACCTAACAATTATTTCAAAACGCGCGAAATGAATATCAACGAATGCTCCGATTATGAAACGTATTATTTAGATAGTTATGATCAGCGCGAACCGGAATATTACTATAAAGATTACGTGGACTACGACAATGCTCCGACGTATTATGACTCAAATTAAGGCGGGTACAGACTGCTGTAACGTAACATGCAATGTAACACGCAATGAAAGAATTTGTCGTCCATATTGTCGCAATGTATCATGCAATGTAACAGAATTTCCTTAGTGTAGACACCTTGCGCGCAAGAACCGTGCACACTACGCGCACGAACAGAACATTTCAACACGTGAGCGCCGCGATCCGCCATTTGTCGGTTTTTTCGCCGAACACAAAGGGGCGCGCAGTGTGCACGGAGCGTCAGTGAGGACGGGTTGTCTGTGTCTGTACTGCGGAACGCGCGCGAACCATGGAAGAAAACACAGCTTCGACAGAGCCTACACATGAATCATGGAGTGAAGAGAAAGTATTGCAGTTAATTGATGCGTACAGAACAAGAGAAATTTTGTGGAATCCACAAAATGAATCTTTTTACAAAAAACATCTGAAACTGGACGCGTGGTTGGAAATTACCAACTTGATGGAAACAACGCAAGAAAAATGTAACAACAAAATTATTAGTCTCCTATCATCCTACCGTCGTGAAAAACTGAGGGAAAAGAAATCGAAAGGAACAGGAAAAGGTAAGAAAACACTTAATTATCATTTATTCATAATATTATTCTAATCACACGTTATTTTCGTTCGCGTTCGATGTTCGAATAGTCACATAGTGTCAAAATAGTGTGACATAGACAACAAGAACACTACCTACCTACAGTAGTAAAAAAATACTTATTTATTTTATTTATTACTAAAAATAACTGAGCTGTACCTCTTTATTTTTAGTTATTGTGCTTTTACAGGGCGATAATGATTGTGTTTTTTATCTTTTTTATTTACAGGTGCTTCGGAGACATACACAAGCCGATGGTTTGCTTATGAAGCGTTAAAGTTCTTAGACGACCGTAACAAACCGAGAAAGAGAATGAACTCGGTAAGTAAAGACTGGTTTGAATTTTTTTTTCTTATTAATATCTGTCTTGCCAAAAAATCTTCCCTTCTTTCATAAAATAATCAGACAGTTCATCTCTCAATGCATTTAAATGTGCAGGTGATCGTCGAGGAATATTTCTTAAAGGCAGTAGTGATCTCAGGTCTTCATTATTTTGCCTCCATGTTTCTTCATTCATACCTTCTTCAGTTTCAATTAATTCTTGATTAAAGTATGTAGTTCTAGAGTGACATCTCAAATAATTATGTAAAAGAACAATTGTCATAACTACTAGCTCAGCTTTATCAGGCTGTAAAAGCATTGGTTTCCTTAGAACTCTAAAGACAGACGATATGATACCAAATGCATTTTCAACTGTTCTTCTAGCTGTGCTTAGTCTGTAACTAAATACTCTCTTTGAAGTTCCTTTTGGATGTGTCCCAGCATATGGTTTCATCAGATTTTCACTTAAAGCAAAGGCACTATCCCCCACAAAGAAGTAGGGTATTGGGATATGTCTTTCTGGGAGTGGATGAGGTGATGGAAAGTTTATTAAACGATTTTCTATCAAATCATAAAGTTTTGTATCCTTGAGACACCGCCGTCTGAGATCCTCCCTTGGCATCCCACATCTACAAATATAAAATTACAATCGGCGTCAACCAAAGCAAAAAGCATGATGCTAAAAAAGTTTTTATAGTTGTAGAATTCGGTTCCACTTTTGATAGGTGCTTCAAGCACAACGTGTTTTCCGTCCAATGCCCCGTAACAGTGTGGGAAATTCCATTTCTCTTCAAACTGGTTGCTTATATTTAACCAAGCTTCTTCTGTCGTTGGAATCTAAAACAAAAACGATTATTAATAGATAGATACGAGGATGTGATTGTACCTAGTAGCTCTTAAAGTTACACCCTCCCATCTAGTAGTTTATATCAAAAGATAGTCCTTACAGTCTACAGTTATAAATTATTTTTATGTTTTTCAGGTGGCGGTTCAACAACCAACTGCCCAAGAAAATCCACAGAACGAATTTATTGCTCCACCTCAACGGAATGAATATATACCTACGCGAGCTAAGCAAGCCAAAAAGGATGACAACAGTGTACTTTCAGAAGTAGTGGACATATTACAAACTACTGCCAATAAGTTAGGAAGTTCAAGCGCTGCAGATTTAACTACTACTTTCGCGTCATATGTAGCAGCTAAAATGAAAAGTTATTCTACTCAAAGTAGAAATTCTGTGGAACACGCAATTTTTGATATCCTAATGAAAGCTGACAAAGGTTATTACGAAGGCTCATATCGTCAGCAGGATAACTATCCGACTTCATACCAAGAATCCTACTGTGCACCACCGAAGACAAGACAAGATTATGTCGATTTGACCGGCTATGGGAATCGTCCAGGAACTTCCGCATTTCGTCAGTCGACTTCCGCACTACCTCCAGATACAAATCAACAAGCACACTATGGCTATACCACTGCAAGGAATGAAGAATACGATACTAATCAACAGCCATCGTCTGTAACTTCACTTGAATCTGAGCAATCCTTAGACGATTATAATGATTTAGGCCTGATGAAGGGTTTGTGATTTTACTGTTTAAAATATTAATGTACAAGACGGCGATGTGTTAGTAGAGGAGCAAGTAATTTGTAACTGTTTAATACACGAATGTATTACCACAGTTTATAACAACCGCGGAATAGTAGAAGTTGAAAATCCAAGCAATAATGACATCATATTCTCGCTAGATCAGGCCGCGCGCGCCGACCTCTTTAATATCCAGTGCAAACGTACCGAGAGCGAGTCGCGCGTCCGCGAAGTTTTATCGCGCTTACGTACCGAGCACCTTAATGCAGAGGAAAAAGCTAATATAGAAATTCAATGTTCGCGTTTTGCTGACGTATTTTATATAGACGGCGAACCATTAACTTTTACAAACATATTTAAACACACCATTAAAACTACGGATGAAATACCGGTACACACTAAGAGCTATCGTTATCCATTCATACACAGAGAAGAAGTTAGGGACCAAATAAATAAGATGTTACAGCAGGATATCATACAACCATCGGCTTCGGCCTGGAGCTCACTCATATGGGTTGTGCCCAAGAAACAAGATGCTTCGGATAAACAAAAGTGGCGCATAGTAGTTGACTATCGAAAGTTGAACGACAAGACCATTGACGATAAATACCCCATCCCCAATATTACTGATGTTCTCGACAAGCTAGGACGGTGTCAATACTTCACGACACTCGATTTAACATCCGGATTTTTCCAAGTCCAGTTCCATCCGGATGATATATCGAAAACAGCCTTTAACGTAGAGAACGGGCATTACGAATTCCTTCGCATGCCAATGGGTTTGAAAAATGCACCCTCGTTTCAAAGAGTCATGGATAACGTCTCAAACTCAAACTTTATTCATGCAAATGTAGGTACAAAAAATCTTTGGAACATGAACGGATTACCACTACTACATTTTACCAATCGAGCCGGCATGCAAGATTATAAATTGTCATTATTAAAAAAGTGAAGCTAAAAAATACAATTTCTAAGAGCACAACTTTTAAAATAGTCATTAATTCAAATAAATATGTGAGATTTACATGTCATGTCACAATTATTCACTATTAAAAAATGTCTTGTAGATATTCGTCAACGCTGTAGTACGCTTTCGTAATTAATAAATCAAAAATCCTTCGTCTGAATGTATGAGAGTTCTGTCTTAGAATATCCTTAGGTAAATGGTTGTATATTTTTGGTGCCATACCCATAACACTTTTATGAAAGTGAGCAGATCTGCTAGGGGGAAAGACCACTTTATGTTGGTGTCTCTTACTAATAAATCTTTGATACATGTGAATATTATTTCTTACAAACAATGCACATTCAAATATGTACAAACATGGTACAATTAATATTTTTAGTTTCGTAAAATACGGTTTACAGCTATCTCTTTGTTGAAGCTTGCATATTGCCCTTACGCATTTCTTCTGCGCCCTAAGAACTGCTTCTCTCTCAGAAGAATTTCCCCAGAATATTATACCGTATCTGAGTGTCGATGCTACAAATGCATGATAGGATGTTAGTACTGCTGATGTATTGACGACTTTTTCAAGCATGTGCAGTGCATAGGCGTACTGGTTAAGTTTATTGCAAACATTGTGAACGTGTGAATACCAGTTCAAGTTCTTGTCGATGTGGAGATCTAAAAATTTTGTGACATCTACTTCGCTCACGTTTGTGCCTGAATTGTATATTTGCAAATGGCTTTCAGTTAAACTATTTCTGAATCTCATTATCTTCGTTTTTTCTAGATTAATGGTGAGATTATTTGACTTTAACCATTTGATAACGCGTTCTAAAGTTTCATGTATTTCACTTTCAAAAGACATACTATCTTTATCGACGAATAGTACCGTACTATCATCTGCAAATAACACAGTATGATGATTCACAATTTTAGGAAAGTCATTAATATATATTATGAACATTAAGGGACCTAGAACACTTCCCTGTGGTACTCCGCATTGTACTAATCTAGAGCTAGAGGTGTATGCTATTTCGGTCTTTGTTTTGGTACATATTCTGGTTACTTGTGTTATCTGTTTCCTATTACTTATGTATGATTTAATTAATTCTAGAGCGTTACCCCTAATTCCATAAGTATAAAGCTTATGTAATAGAATCGTGTGATCTACATGGTCAAAAGCCTTTGTGAGATCCATGTACATTGCACAAACGGAATGTTTTGAGTTTAGATTAGTCATAATGGTACTCAGGAAATTATATATAGCAATATTAATTGTCTTGTTTTTCCTGAACCCTACTTGACTTTCACAAAACAGGTTATATTTTTCAAAGTATTTGTAGATAGATTAGTAGATTATTTTTTCCAAAATTTTTGAGAGTATAGATGTAAGAGCTATTGGTCGATAGTTACACATATCTTTTTTAGCATTCTGTTTAAATTTCGGCTTAATAATGGTAAACTTTAATATTTCAGGAAATTTTCCGTGTGTTATACATAAATTTAATATGTAGCATAGTACTGGAGCTATGGTAACTGATAGGTCTTTAAGAATTTTTGTACAAATTTCATCGTAACCAGAACTTATTGTATTTTTTAGAGACCTTATTGTTTTGTGTATATCATAATCTGTAGTGGGGTTTATAAATATTGAATTTGATGTAGATGTCACATTAACATTATAAATGCCTTGATTTTGATTCTTTATTTTATCAATAAAAAAATTATTAAAGGCTTCTGCTATTTGTGATGGATCATTCACAATTTTTTCGTTAATATTTATTTCTTTTATTTCCTCTTTCGGTGTATTGTTTTTAAATTCATTTATAATTTTCCACGTGGCTTTAGCTTTATTATGGGCTGAATGTATATAAAAGTTGTTCTGAGCTTTTTGAGTTAATTTTATAATTTTATTAAGTCTTTTGGAATATGTCTTAAGTCGGTCCTTATTAATGTGATTTTTGTTTCTCCTATATTGCCATAGTAAATGTCTTTTATGTTTACAACATTTTTTTTATGCCATTTGATATCCATGTAGCTCTTTTTTCTGCTCGAATTTTAATTCGGTTTAATGGGAAACATAAGTAATAGATCATTGTGAATATATCATAGAAATTATTAAAAGCCGTGTCAGGATCTTTAGATGTAAATGAAATGCTGCAAATGAAAGACTTTTTAAATGTTCATAGAACTTTTTGCGATTTTCAACACTGTAGTCTCTTTTAAAGACATACCAGTACTTCAGTACATAACGTTGTTTTATTGGGCATATAATTATTTGAGATGTGTGATCTGAAAGCGCAAAGTCCATTACTTTGCTTGTGGATTTTTTAATGTTATGAATAATGTTATCAATACAGGTTTGACTAGAAGGACGAGTTGGTTCATTGATTTCTATGTGTAAATTATAACTTGATGTTCTTTCTAGGAGTTTAGTTGACAGTCTATTCTGTGTTAATGTATTTATATTGAAGTCACCACACAGGATAAATTTATTTTTGCTATAACAATATTTACGAAGTATTATATTTATTTTTTCAAAGAATAAATCAGACTCCTCTGTGCACATTCGGGGTGGTCTGTATACACATACAATAATCATTTTATGTTCCAGAAGTTGTATTGCACAGCATTCTATAATATTAGGGATACTGTAATTAGCGACTTCACCTATTGTCTTAAAGCTATGCACGTTGCGTACTAATATGCATGAGCCACCGTGTCTATTCTTCCTACAGTATACTGACCCGAGTCTAAAATTTGGTATGTTAAGGACATGTGTATCATTATATTTCATGTTATGTTCAGTAATACATAAAACATCGACAGCCTTAGCACTGTTTTCTAATTTGTCCAAATGGATAGTTAATAGATCAGATTTGCCTATCAGGCCATTTATATTCTGATGTAATAGAACGATTTGATTATCGAAATAAATTGCGATCTCTTAATGGTGAATCTGTATTAATTACGCGGGAATCAGCTAAAGTGTCAGGTAAGTCAAGAGAGCCTATGTCATTATCATTTGTTTGTTTATCATTAAAGTTATTTATATTATTTTCCGTATTATCAATGGTGGATAGAATGTCAGCGTTGTTAGTTTGTGTAGTTTTGTCGGTAGTTTTTTTATGATTATTTTCTATGTCTTTTGTGTTAGAATAGGCCATATACCGAATTTTATAGTCTATACGAAGAATTTCTCGAAGTAGCGATCGGCAGATATTGAGCGCAAAAAAATCACGTCTAGGCATATACTTGCTATAGTTCATATCAATATAGGTGGAGTTATTAAAAGTTCGACAGATGAATCTTAACTCATAGTTCAATTTCGCTTCATTCAAGCGTTTGTTATATGGTATTTCAGTGAAAATAACGTTAGCTTTGTTAACCTTACAAAGCCAATTTCTAATATGAAATTGTAACTCCTGCGGATTTCTTTCGTTAACTCCACCCAAGACAATAACGAAATCTTTCTCATTTAGATTACAAATATCTGTTTGCATTGATAGCAGAATATGTTGATACGTAGCGCCTGGCTTCCAATAACAAATCACAGTGTAGGTTGAACCCAGTAATTTCTGAAGTATTTTTTGTAGATTCCGTCCTTGTTGGTCTGCTATTATAACGACTCTCTGCTTTTCGTCGATTTGTTCAGATTTAAATGAAAAAATCTTATCGCGAAAAAATCTTATATGTTCATTCCTTGAAATGAAATTTGAAATTGAAATGAAATTTATTTATTTGTAAGTAAATGTTACAAAAAATTTTGTTGCGCTGACACCCACGGTAGGTTTCCCTGTGTTATGGATGTCAACCTTAAAGGTCTTCAAAACGAAATTTGCATTGTGTATCTAGATGACATTATAGTTTTTGGAACTTCCCTTCAAGAATCGATAAATAACCTCGAAAAGGTCTTAGAACGTTTACGCGAATCTAATTTCAAGATACAACTCGACAAATCGGAATTTCTAAAACTAGAGACCGACTACCTAGGACACGTAATCACTCGAGATGGTATAAAACCTAATCCCGATAAAATATCTGCAATTTCCAAATACCCGATTCTTAAGACTTCTAAGGAAATTAAGCGTTCTTGGGGTTACTCGGCTATTACAGAAAATTAATGCCTGACTTTGCTCGCATTACTAACCCCATGACCCAATGTGTAAAGAAAGGTAGGAATATTACATTAGACCCTGATTATGTCAAGTGCTTCGAGAAATGTAAAACCCTCTTGGTTAACGATCCTATATTGCAGTATCCGGACTTCAATCGGGAGTTTATTTTAACGACAGATGCCTCTAATTATGAGATTGGGAGTATCCTATCACAGGGTACCATAGGATCAGATAAACCTGTAGCCTATGCTTCCCGCACTCTCAATGATAGCGAGTTAATATATATTAGCTAGCTATAGCACCATTGAGAAAGAACTTCTCGCCATACTCTGGGCCACAAAGTACTTTAGACCATACTCATTCGGCCGTAAATTTCAAATTGTAACTGACCATAAACCCCTGCAGTGGATGATGAGTATGAAAGAACCCAATTCTTGTTTAACTAGATGGAGGCTAAAGCTCAGTGAATATGACTTTAAAGTCACCTACAAAAAAGGGAAATCGAATACTAGCGCCGATGCCCTGTCTCGTGTCGAGATTCACAACGAAGAAATTAGCTCCCTCGCGGGGAATACAACGATGTCACCTGTAAACTCATCGACAGAAACAGCGCACACCAGTAACGAACATCCTATCCTTGAAATCCCCATCACAGATGACCCCCTTAACAAATTCCATCGACAGTTACATATGACAATAGTGAACGATGTAAAAAGATGACGGACTATGACCAAACCATTCGACACCCACACACGAGTAGCTATACAGTTGTCTGAATCCAAATTTGAGGAAGACGTAATAAATGCTATTTAGGAGTATGTACACCCAAAAGTTAAAACCGCCCTGTTGGTACACCCACCACTTGCTATGTATCGCATTATCCCTATGATATAAGAGAAGTTCAAAGTTCTTCTATGAACCTCGTCTTAGCTAAAACTGAGTTAGAAAATGTCAAGGAATATCTTAGACAACAAGATATTATTTGTCACTACCACGACGGGAAAACTAATCATAGAGGGATCAATGAGTGTTATTTAGCACTTTCGAAGAAATATTATTGGCCCAAAATGAGAGATCCAATATCTAAATTCATCGGCGAATGCGCTATCTGTGGCCAAGCTAAGTACGATCGAAACCCAGTTAGAGCACAGTTTAATATAGTTCCACCCGCTACTAAGCCGTTTCAAATTTTGCATCTAGATCTATTTACCGTGCAAATTGAAAAATATCTAACATTCATTGACGTCTTTTCTAAGTACGGCCAAGCATATCACCTGCGCGACGGTACTGCAGTTAGCATATTGCAAGCTCTCTTACAGTTTTGCACACACCATGGCCTCCCCTTAACAATAGTCACGGATAATGGTACGGAATTCACCAATCAGTTATTCGCTGAATTCTCACGTCTGCATAACATCATATACCATAGAACATTAGCCCACTCTCCTAACGATAACGGAAATATATAGCGATTTCATTCGACTTTGCTAGAGCATCTACGGTTACTAAAACTGCAACAAAAAAATTAACCAATAGTTAATTTAATTCCATACGCAATTATTGCATACAATAGTTCTATACACAGCTTCACTAAGTGTTCTATACACAGCTTCACTAAGTGTAGACCATATGACTTAATACTCGGACACTACGATCCTCGTGATCCCGGTGATATAGACCCCACAGCTCAATTATTACAGCAGTACATGCAGACGCACAGACAACAAATTAAGGCAGTTTACGATACCATTAATGACTCATCTCTTGCCGAACGTACAGTCATTATGGAAAATAGAAATAAGACTCGAGAACCCGAAATCGAATATTCCCCTGACCAACAAGATTTTATTAAGAACCCATTTGCGAGTAGGCAGAAAATTGCGCCGCGGTACATCCAGGATACGGTATTAGCCAATCTACCTATACATATTTACACTTCTAAAAAGCGCGGACCCGTCGCTAAATCTCGTCTTAAACGCGTATCCAAAGATGTCAAATTGTTGCAGGATAATGCTGCTCCTGATCCCGGTGGTACGAACGCTGGAGATAAGACTTGAAAGTCTAGCCGACGGACCCGGACTCCTACCCTTCAAATTAGGACCTACAAAGCTCATAACTCACTACCACGTCTTCTTACAGCATATAAGACTTGACAGTATAGACAACCAACTTAACGAACTACAGGCACAGACGCAAACGTTTAAAATCAAACTTCCTAATGATACTTACGCCCTATTTGAACTCCAAATTAACTATCTTACTAATAAGTTAAACGTAGTTAAACCCCAGCTAAAAAGCTTAGAACCCCTCCGGGCTAGGAGAGGCCTCGTTGATGGCCTAGGATCCGTGATAAAAAGTGTTACCGGAAATTTAGATTACTCCGACGCAATGCGTTACGATCAAGCCTTAAAAGGTCTTCAATCTAGTCAAAATAAAATAGTCTCCGAATTTAACAGTCACGTAACTCTTAGTAAAGGATGGATGAGTAGTCATACTAAAATTTTGTCACAAATAGCAGAAAATCTAAATCAGATTAATATAACCTTACATGATTTATTAGATAAAGAACGCGATAGAGGTTACAGTCTAATGAAGTATGCTCAATTTGCACAGTTACTGTTTATTATTAGTGAGAATGTGGACGATTTGTTGACCGAGCTCTTTAACGTAGAGAATAACTTAGCATTTATACGTGCCTCAAGCACTCATCATAGTATGATAAGTATAGATAATTTAGGCAACATATTAGACAAGGTAAGAGATATATACGGTAGTAACCATGTGTTAGACTTAGAATTAAGGGAATACTACGACATTATCAAACCAGGATCTTACTTCGTAGATAAGCAGATTGTTATGGTTTTTAGATTTCCCATTATATCCCTAGATTCATTTGATCTTTATAAACTATCCCTCGTACCCAATAGAGCTCACAAAATCATTATTCCCCCATGCCCTTTTATAGCAACTAACGAAAACTCATTCGTGTACATAGAGACACAATGTCCGAAGTTTAGTAAAGGCTATCTCTGTGACGAGACATTTCACCACCATGTACGTACCCAACCTGATTGCGTACACCAACTCGACTTACGCAACTTACCTGTGGACGTGAAGACTTTATGGAGCTCCAAGGCAGCTATCTAGTTATACTTCCTGTAAACTGCATCCTGAGGACAGCTGAATACACTATCATCAACAAGAATGGCGAGATAAAAGCTCAGCCGCTTAAAATCATGAAAATACCCGATATCAGGATGGCACCCGCTGAGACGTCGCATATTCTATTAAATTCGATAAACTTAGAAGATCTGCACAGAATCCAGCACGACATAACCATACAGAAGTCCATCTCTATGAAGCAACCACAAGCAGAAATATTATACCACACTACTGCACCTTTCTATGAAACCTATATACCTGTAACTATAACCATAGTCATAGTCACCATAATTGTCATCCGCCGACAGCTACATCGAAAATCACCTCGTAAAGAAACTTAAACGAGTAACAAGGAGGAACCAACGTATGCGGAACCTCCTAGAAGAACTCGGCATCAAGCACCAGCAACATTTTCTATGAACGTCCTCAAATAGTTGCTGAACTACGGGGGAAGGTGTTACGAAACCGTCCCAGTAGAAGGTTGAGTCGCCATTGTCACCATATCATTGCACACGGCACTTCGATTCACGTTGCAAAATTGCGCAATGAAGTAAACTGCTGGCGCAGCGGCACGTGTAGCGGCGCCGCGTACCTCCGGCCTCGATGAGGTTCGGTCACTTGGGACTCACACCTCGGCCCGGTACCACTTGTACATTTTTAGAGATAGTAATTAACTTGTAACTCATTTTATTCTTTTATTAAATAAGTCTGAAATAAATTGGTTTTTTTTCAATCCTCTGGCTGGAGCCTACGTATTTAGTGTATATGAAAACCAAAGCAAGCAATCTATTCCCTGAGGTCACGCCGTACACTTCTTATTGAGTATCGCCTTGCAATAGTGTCCGTTCGTTCAAAAAATCCGTTTAAACATGAACCTACACCGCGGCCGCCGGTAACACCCATGGCCTACTCAGATAGTGTTAGTGCCGGTCACCGGTGACCGACGCGGCTCGACCGAAAATAACCAAAATTTCTTTTGACGTTTAACGTGTTAAAGCAAAAACTACGACAATCCGGACAAGACAAAAAAAAACAAAGCCTGAGACAATCACACTAACAGTGCTCAGGCACTTATTCTATTGTAATCGTACTTGCGAAGCAATAATAAACTAACAACCTGACAAAAAAAAAACCTGACAAACAAACAAAGGCACAGGCCAAAGAGCCTGTGGATATGACTATTATATAAAAAAAAAATGTTTGTGTGCCCAACACAAACTACTGATACAGGTGTAGAGGATATGTTACCTACTTGCTTACCATGCAGGCATTTATGACTTAAGTTTATTATGTAGACCAGTGGTCAACGCGCAGCGATGTGTCGCGGTCGCGCCATTAAATTGGTTGCTTTATTAAATTCATTGTAAACCAGCACCATCTTTTATTGACCACTCACATAAGGAGTGTGCACACCAGCACTACCTTACACTGGTGACCCCGACTGGACTTTCGGATATATTAGTGACAGTGTTTCGCGATGAATCCAGTGATGAATCCGCAAATTCCGCAAGCGCCGCTGCCGCCATCGGCGCCACGCGTTTCAGAAACAAGCCGCGACGTGAAACCGGAGATGAGCGTCGCCGCCATTTCGGTGGACTCACGAATACCAGAGTTCTGGACAGATAAACCCAGAATTTGGTTTATCCGTGCCTAGTCGGTCTTAACGCCACAATAGAACGGGGACGACTCAGTTTAACCGAGTATTACTTACAACAACTGAGTAATTACGCATGATGGAATCAGCTCAGGGATTGCTTACTGAGTAAATGGAGTCCAAGAAGTATTGGGGAATGTGGCGTCAAAGACCCGGTTTCCGGGCAACGCCAGTGCAGCACCGCCGTCAGCAAGCGGGCTCGCGTTACCCAGCGCAGCATGTGCAGAGCGGCTGCATCGACTTGTACGACGAAATTTAATTATCCAGAATTTTATGAGAAAGTAGCAAATAACGAAATTATGGGATTGGAGCACTAGCCAGATCTACAAAGGAACAGCTCATCGATTTTGTGTATCTACTGTACGAACAGTGTGTGATTGAAAGTGTGTTAAAATAATATGAAGTAGATATAGTGGACATGGGTGTAATATTATCCATCTTAGAATTCGCGAAATTTTCAGTGTAGAATAATTTAGCGTTAAGCGGATTATCCCCACTGTGCCACTGGAGACGCTAGTTGTAATAATAATGTTAACATGTATTTATTTATGCTTTTCAATTGTAGAGCCTTAAGTTGTTGCTATTTTCGAACGACGCGGACTATGTGAGTTTATATAGAAAATCGCTAGTTGGCCGTCACGAGGTATCACGCGGTAGTATGACAGACACGTGGTATCATACGCTCATTTGTCTGATACGAGGTATAGGAAGGTAATTTTTGTTAATTTAAATATGGTAAGGTGGCATGCATATACAGACGCTCATCAGTCAAATTCAAGGTATCGGAAAGTAGCATTTATATAGATACGCTTGACGGATAGACATGTGGTATTGTAAGGTATAATGCATAGGGATACGCTCGTTTGGCGTATACGAAGTATGTTAGCGGAACAGAAATGCAATTTAAGATGCAACGAAACGCGCGTCATTATCGAATAGCAATGGCTTAGTTAGGATTAAACCAGTATTATGTGTATGTTCGTTATTAGGAAATAGTGGCTAGCAAATAGCAAAATGAACGAAATATTTTTCATCAATGAGTAACCTGTTTTATTCGTATGCGTATAATGTTTTTGTACTCATATGCTCTGGCAGAGAAGCCATGAGAGAGAATATATATTAGTGATATACACAAATGCGTTCGCAATGAACATTCGTCACGTCAGCGTAATATCGCTAGACAGGAATGCACAGCTCACCTAGTGTACCTACCTATCATATATTTGTAACCAACACCGATATTATTGTGAAGTTGTTTTTGTAGACTTAGCAGAATATAACTTAATCACTTTGTTATGATTATTAGGGTACAATCAAGTTGTGTGTGTGAATATTGTTTTAAATTGTTATTAAATATTGTATTGAATTGTAGCCAAACGGTCGATGGTTGAAGGACTGTCTGAAACGGCAAACGTAATTCGATCGTTTTGTTTATGAAGGCGCAACCAACAGCAATGTTAGTTGAGTTATATATCAAACAACATTGTAACAGCGTAAAGGAAGTTTATGAACGTTTTTCTTGAAATGGATTTTTTTTTAATATTTTTTATATAAAAGGGGAATATTGTAAGGGGGGGGGGGGGGGGGGGGGATTTTCAAAATAGACAAGTATTCGTGTTTTGTAATTAAACATCGTCAAAATAATCAAATTTGTATTTCAAATGTATCTGGAAGTAAACTTTATTTAATGACTTTTAACATATTTTAAACTAAAAAATTAATCCTTAATATTTAAGTACACTTTTTCAAATAATTATTACTTAAACATCATTTACCTCTCCATTGATCAGATTCAACACGTTTCAGTTATTGTCTAAACTAAGTCATAATAACTTGCTATCAATCGTTGCTTGCTTCTTTCACTATTACTTAACCTTTTTAAATTTTGTCACAACATTTTCATCATTGGAGTTTTAATTTTTTTTAATGGTAAAATTACTAGTTAAGAACGCGACTTTAGGGAATTCCCGTACCCCCACCCCACCTGGCCTCTCAGTGGAGCCCGAGACATCGCGAAGTCTATACATGTTCTATAAATTGTGCTAAAAGCAAATTTTATACAATTTTGTCAACATAACAGATCATTAAACGACTGGACATATTTGCGGTAAGTATTTTTTATTAATTTCAAAGATAAACAAGATATATTCCACTAAGTATTCATTCAATACGAACGCAACTCCGTAATTTTTACGAGTTTTTAAGCACGTTGTGACACGTTTTGTTTTGTTTCGTCATATATCGCAACATCATTCACTGACAAATCCGTGTTGTGGTGAATGATTTTTTATGAAGGAAATGATAAATTTGTTGAGATTAATTTTTCGTAGTTAGTTAATGACTTTTGAATTTTATAAGTATTTTCATATAATTCTGAGCGCAATTTCTACATAAGAAATTTTTAAAGATTTCTACTGCCACTAAGGACGATAGATGTTTACGTTTTTTAATATAAGTGAATAATACTACAGTGGTAAAAAGTATTTAGAGACATTTTGTTTCATTATACAGATGCGATATGGCTGAAACAAAAGCAGAGCGCTTAGACCAAAAGAGGCTATGTAAAAAACGGAAATATTCGGAGATAAAAAAATGATCCCGATTTATATGCATTGGAAAAAGAAAAACAACATGCTAAGTATGAACAACGCAAGAAAGAAAAGTAACAATTACCAATTAAAGGAAAAAGTCTAAAAATAAGGAAAATTCAAAGAAATACAGACAACGTCAAAAGGAGAAAACATCAACAAGCCTACCTAGTGTGATTCATGTCCAAGCAGACATATTTTCTGAAGAACCTCATAGCTCGACGGAGGATCCCATTTGTTTATTTACAAAAGAAGACTTACAAAAAGCAGAAAGAAAGATACGATATAGGGAATTTAAGGAAAGGGTACAGTTAATAGGTATTATAAAACCATTACAAAAGACTATCAATAAACAGAATATGACTATATTAAGGTTGAAATCACGGCACAACAAAAATAATAATATAGAGGGCTAGAAAATCAACACTAATGATGTTAATAGACAAAATAAACCTAAAATAAGAATAAAATCTCGCTTTAGTACCATACACAATTTGAAATCAAAAAGAGAAATGAAGTTTAAGTTACTTCGACAGGAAGTAATGGATACAATTGAGAAATTTTATTTTGATGATGCAGTCAGCACAATATGTGCTGGTAAAAAACAAATTTATTACAAAAAAGAAAAGAAGAATGCAGAAAAGATATCTTACAGCTCCATTAAAAACTTTACACAAAAAATTATTGTCAGAAACTGGTTTAAAAGTCAGTTACTCATTTTTTACTAAACATCGCCCGTTTTGGGTTCTCCCACCGAAACCTAATAGAGAAACATGTTTGTGCGCCCAACACACGACTGTGGAACTACTGATACAGGCCTTACATAACGCACATATAATTGATGACAAAAACTCTGGTGAAGTAATTCCACATCTTTGTTGTGTACCTAAAACTACACAATGTCGTTTGAGACAATGCATTTCGTTTTGACTTGACTGAGATGATCAGTACCATTGTTCGGAAGCTCTAGTGTTTTCTTGGCTTGTCGAAGGCTCTGGCTCAGGCTCAGACACCCAAATGTTTGCCTGGGAATTTTCTGCAGGTAAAGTCCTCAACTTCGACTGTGTGTTTCTTGTCGAGAAATTGCATGTGATAATAATAGATATACTTCTTTTTTATCTCCCTGCAACCAGATCCGGACTTTGTATTCATAATTGCGGCTTTAGATCTTGTATATGCATCCCGAGCTGTTCTCCATCTCTGTTGTATAGTTTTATCTATAACAAAAAATTTACCAGGCTTATTTCTTCCTTTCAGGTACTTAGCAAAAGGTCATACATTCACAGACGTGCATTACAGGTATCGTCTTGGTGTGTCAACAATCAATTTTATTGTTCAGGAGGTGTGCAAAAGAATTTGGGAAATTCTACATAAAGAATGTCTTTCATTGGCAATATCGCCAGAGGGCTTTCCAAATTGTGTTGGATGTATAGTCGATAAACATGTGAGAATAATCAATCCATAAGACAGTGAGAGTATCTATTCCAATTACAAGAATATTTTTTCTTGCTGTTTTAAAAGTTTGTAGTTTTATTTGCTATATGTGATTGTGACTATAGTTTTATAGACATTAACGTCGGCTCATGTGGAATCAACTCTAATTCTACCATATTCAAAGACAGTAATTTATTTCTAAAATTACAAAACGAAGAAATGTGTTTTCCTCCCCCTAAACTAACCCTAATACAACCGAAGCACTTCCATTTGTTATTGTTGGTGATGTGGCATTTGGTCACATGACTTACTGAATGAAAATATTAAAAACTACAGACTTAGTCGTGCAAGGAGATATATAGAATCTACATTCGGCATAATGAGTAACAAATTCAGAATATTCCACAGACCAATGAACACTTCCTTGGAAAACGCAATCACAATCATCAAAGCTTGTTGTAATTTACACAATTACATCAGCGAACGAGACTGTTACAAAATGGAGGATACATTAACAATTGCAGGATTCGAACCCCTAACCCACAACAATGACAGTCACACACATAATATTAGATCAGGAGACATATTGAGAGAAAAGTTTGCTAATACTTTATATCTCCAGAGGGTGCTCTACCTTGGCAAAATAATAGTATATTTTGAATTAATTTTATGTATCGAAATAAATAAATAAACACAAAGCTTTTGACTTTCGCAAAATAACGCTAAATCTATTAACTATTTAAAAGTATTTTGTTTTTACTAACCAAAATCTTTTTATTCAATCGGAAACATTTCATCGAAATTCGGACACAGTGCTATATTTCTTGCCAGGTCTTTAGTTTGGCATCACGATCTTTATATAACGTGGCCAAGTTCCAGAGTGGTTCACGAAGACGAGCTTCGGTGATTCAGCATTCGCTTAAATTAGGTTAGACTGTACACACGAAACAGAACTTACAACAGGGAGATATTTGATAAAACTCCAAGTAATTATCGTCAGTGGTTACACCAATGATTTAGAAGATCAAATTGAATCATTCCGATTTCAAAACAAACAAAAAGAGCACACTTGTAACAACACAGTTGAACACAGACAAGATTTTTTTTTTTGGTTATTTTTATCCCCGTGGGGGAAAGGCAAAGGGATCTAGCCCATACAGCCAAGTCTTCAGTTCAGAACCATTTGAAAATCTTAATTCTATGTTCCAGCTTCAGGAACT
Source organism: Pyralis farinalis (assembly GCA_947507595.1). NCBI lineage: Eukaryota > Metazoa > Arthropoda > Insecta > Lepidoptera > Pyralidae > Pyralis > Pyralis farinalis. The sequence goes on along the minus strand of OX382258.1, from coordinate 5,624,799 downwards.
GTGCTGAAAAAATACTTGGGAACGGTACCTAGACCCAATCAAGCCAATTTAAATACCACCCGTAAAACGATAGTGATTTTTACAAGGTTTTCTTGATGAACTTATTCACGTCTTCCAAAAAGTGCATAAACGTGTTATGTTTGAGTTTTTTCATTACTGTATAATTTCACTAGCACTTATGTTACAAAATACGAGTACTATCGAAATTGTCACTTGACTTTGACTTGTAAAAATTTCAAGTATAACAACAATGTCACTCGTCAAAAGCGCGGGAAGAAGCCTTACTCGTGATTTAGTATAGAATAATAGATCTAAAACACAAATAAAAAAAAAAGAGTCTATGATTCAATCAAAAGAATTGAAAGACAAACAATACACAACAGAAGGACAGTAGGGATGATCGATATTCATCGATGGTGAATAAACATCGATGTTTAACTGGAAAATTTCGATGTTTTACCATCGATGGGTTGACTTCGATAACGTCGATATTTTAAGATTAAAATATCAAAACGTCAATTATTCTTATGGGCGCCATGTAGCGCATTTTTTCCAAGATGCATTAGCCTGTTCCAGAGCCATTAGGAGTATCAAAGAATTGATTTCGGATATTGAGTCGAATAAACAAATTGAAAATGTTAATAGATTCAGGCGTTATTTTGCGAAAGTCAAATTTACATGCAATTTGATCTAACCTGCGACATATATATGTCTTTTTGTGCAATTTGGTCTAACCTGCTTTGTGTGCTTCCGCCACCAATTAGTTCATGCGGCCTAGCGCCGGCCGGCACCCACCCACTACTGTTAGTACGTGCTACATGCCGACGCTGCCATGGCTGCACCGGTAGTCTCTGCTTCGGCTGCTGCGGTCGTCCGCCATCTGGAACAGAATCCGCATGCCCCCACCACCACCGTCGCTGCCACGACTGGCCTGGTCGTCGCTGCGACACGTGTTTCGCCTCTCTACGAGGTATCATCAGGCGCTGTAGACGTTAATCGTAAGAATAACATGCTACAAGTACACAAAACACTTATCAAAGTGAAATTTTTTACAGAGTGTGCCTAAAAATACTGGGAATGTTAATTTTTTTCTTTAGCTTTTGTAATTTCGATAATAATAAACACATTTCATAAATATAATAGACAGTTTTATTTGTTACTTATTTGTTATTGTTGATAAAGGGGTGATAAAACACTGTATCCATAATTTTCACATCATAAATAAGGAACTCCCGACAATAAAAAAGATTAAAAATAAATTGCGTGATGACCTTGGGTATCAGGGAGCCGCAACCAGTTTGCGCAAAATTATAAAAGATCTTGTATTTCGGTGGAGGAAGTCCGAAAAGAACACAAAAGTTCTTATTGAAAGTCCGATATCTGCCTCAAAAGAATTGAGTATTTAAAGAAACTCAGAAAATACCGTCAACAAGGCTGCCCCTTAATATAAACTGACGAGTCATATGTGCATTCTACGAACACAACATAAAAAGGTTGGACATTTAATTCATTAGAAGGACTAAAGAAACGAATTTCCAAAGGCCAGCGGGTAGTCATCGTGCACGCAGGTTCTGAAGATTTTTTAGTTCCGAATGCTTTGTTAATGTTTAAATCGGGAACAAAATCAGGGGACTACCACCTACGACATGAATTTCATTAATTATAAAAAATGGCTAGAGACTCATTTAATCCCAAATCTCCCACCAAACGCCGTCGTGGTAGTCGATAATGCGTCCTACCATAACAAGGAGGATGGGTCTGCGCCAACCTCGAATACGAAAAAAGCCGAGATGCAATCTTGGCTTGCAGGAAAAGGCACTGCATTTACTTCGGAGATGTTGAAGCCAGAGCTTTACAATATAATTAAAAAGCACAAAGAGGGCTACAAATAATACAGCATAGATAAAATACTGCAAGAGCATAACCATCGCGTTCTTAGATTGCCCCATATCATCCCGATTTAAATCCTATCGAAGTGGTATGGGCAGCAATAAAAGGTTATGTTAGCAGCAAGAAGATGAAATAGAACATTACATTAGTTATGGAGTTGGTGAAAGAAAAGGTGGACCAAATGGGTCCAAATGAGTGGAAAGCGTTATGTGAAAAAACTAAAAGAATTGAAAATGAATATATTGAAAGTGATCGATTTGTTGACGATTTAACTGATCAGGAAATAATAATATCAAGAATCGCATCAGTAGGGGATTCTTCCAGCGACAGTGACAGTGAAACGGAGGATACTGAAAAAATCCTAGATCTAGGAGTCAATAAACAGACCATGGATCCAAACAAAGTGATCTCCAGTTTGCTTGAAAAGGACTGGACCAATTGGCTCAGATTATACAAGATGCATCCAAATCCTCAGAGGACAGTGATATAGGAGCTGCAATATGGATTCCTAAATTCCATATAATCCTAAGCCTGAAATGTCCCCATCTGTCTTCCGTCTTTACAGGCGAAGCTACAGCTATTATTGAAGCTGTCTCCTATATAGAATCTCACCATATCCCCAAAGCTTTAATTCTTTCAGATTCGAAGAGCTGTCTTCAAGATTTGCTTAAGTAAGTTAAATAACTTTGCACTTATACTGGCAATAAGACAAGCATTATTCCATTGTCACGCCCCAGGTTCAGAGGTGGCACTGGTCTGGATTCCAGGGCACTGTGGCATTGCCGGTAATGAAACTGCAGATAGGTGTGCTAGGGAAGCTACTTATTTAGGCACCGACAAATATTACATCAGCTTCTCCAGAGATCTTAGATCGATGACTAATATGCGGTTGAAAAGAGACTGGGATGGGCTATGGCAGAGACGAGGAGCCACACATGTAAATTTTATTCAAAAATCCAAGCAGACATCCCTTGTAAACCGTGGTTTTTCAAATATCGCCATTTTGACAAACATCCAACATCTGTTATTACGAGGCTACGTCTAGGTCATGTTTGTTCTCCGGTGTTATTAGCTAAAATCAAAATTCTCGATAGCTCATTGTGTGTAGCTTGGAGGAGGGAACCCTTGAACATCTGTTTTTAATTGCCCGAAACTACAGGTGTCATTGTACGATATGCTCCCTCACAATATACCTCGCCCTGTTAATGTCCCCTTTCTACTTACCCTGGTGTATTCTCCTTTTATATCAGTTTTGGTCAAGTTCATAAAAATTAATAATTTGTATTTGTAAGCCTTAGAACATTTATATCCTTCTGTTGGGTAGTCCATTATATACCAACTGTTTTATACCCCATTTGTTCTATGTACTAATCTATATTTGTCTGGGCAGGGTACTAACTGTATGTTTGTGTTGTGTTATTCTAGATCACTCAGCGGCCACTCGCTATTCGCTACCGATCAATAGTCATACCAAACGGAAAGCCACGTTCTCAACCTCGGCGTGGCAAAATCATCTTTAAATAATCAACGATGGAGCCACATTATTAAAAATAGAATAGAATAGAAGGCGGACCAGTCGCACCACAGCCTAGCACAAGTGGGCTAGCTCGTGATAGTGGTTCCCATCGCACCCACTAATATATAAGTGGTGTTCGTTTTATACACGATGACGACAGCGATAGCGATTTCGATATGCAATAAATATTTTATTAATCCGAACTCATTATTTTGTTGTACCGGCACAAAATCCCCTCTACTAGCATCTGACAGATCTCGTCTTTGGCTGCGCGCATTGTACTGTTGACTGTGTGACACGACGGTTTAGTTTTATGTTAAACTAGCTGACCCGGCGAACTTCGTACCGCCTAACAGTCGATTCATTAATTTTTTTCATTTTTTTTTAATACTTATTCTGCTATTCGGGACACCGGGTCAGCTAGTAAGATAAAAAAAGAAAAAAGAAAGTTAATAAGTCAACAATTACATTATGTCAAAAAATTTATTAACATTATAACACAATGAAAATTACAATTTCAGATTTCTTATTACGATACCTACTAATTATATTTAATTTTATTTTAACTTATTCTAAATTAAGTTTCATTTTTATTGTAGTACTTTATGGTACACGATATTTTTTGTTTTAAGTAATGTTCCCATCGTACAATTATTGACAACAAATATTGACATTAATATTTATACGATACTAACGTCACTCAATTGTTTTTCCTTCTCGGAACCTCTCCACTAATACTTAAACTTTATGATATGGTATTAAAGTTCAAATTGACTTTTAAGTATTATTACGAATCTTTTGTATGGGAGTATAGAAAAGTGTTCTTTTTAGACTTTAATAGGCAATTTTTTAAATTTTTCTCTTCGTAAGAACCATCCTCGTACATCAAGGAATATTTAAAAAAAAGAATTAACGAAATCGGTTCAGCTGCTCTCGAGATTTGCGCTTAGCAACACATTTAGCGATTCATTTTTATATTATAGATAATATGAGTTGATGATTCATTTAACGATTTCACAAAATAATAAACAACCAAATCTTATAACAAAATTTGACTGCTAAAGCTGAGAATTGAACCACGGACTCTCGAGTGATAAGTTTGAGTTGGTTTTTTCGCCATTTGACTATTCTGTCGGTAATTAAATCGGTGAAATTATGGATGTTATTCATTCGTTGCTGTGTAGATAGAATATGCTATCTCTGTCGCTACTGCATCTTATTCGTTAATTTCTCGATAACGTGTAACGTAATAATATAATGAGTGATTGTTTTGTTATTATGCAAGTGTGTGCGTGCCAACCGGTCACCAGCGTGTATAGAGGATTCCTTCCGTTCATTCTATATGGACTTTTGACGTCGATCGTACGTCCTCAGACTTGCTTTGGTGGTGTGAGAATCGAGCGCACGAGCGTTGGCGTCAAAGTAACGTAACAGCACGCTTCGCCACTGCGCCATCCAGCCCGTCATTGGAAATATGACATATGAACATCAATGTAAATGTTACCACTTTGTATCCCTCTATGCGCTATATGTTACTTACTGAACATAGCAAATGTATCAGATAATTGTGCCAAATTGTTATCAATAGTTGGTTTGTAGTTGAGAAATCTCAGCCTAACTGAACGGGTAAGAGACTACGCGTTCGATACGAGCTTACTTTCAACAAAGCACCTATGCATATTGACCTTTTCTGGAGCAGGCCCTTGTCTGTCAATTAACATTTAGCAAGCAGCTTTTTTCGTGAGACTTCTTTTATAAAATATTATTTATTTATTCATTCTTATATTTACATTCTATCTATCTTTCAATCAGTATAGACTTGTAATTGGCATAGATATACATATAAGCAACTGTACGATCTGAGCATCAATTTATTTCCATTTACTTCAATTCAACATTGCATTACACATGATTCAATTTAATTAAATTAGAAACATATGCACCTTGTAAGGCATAGCAATGGTCGAGAGGGAGGTTGACACTAGGAATTGAGGTATTCTGCGACGGAGTAGCAGGGTTTTTTCAATAAATGTTTTTTAAGGGAATTATAAAAAGAAATATAATTTGCTTCACCTTTATATCTTGGGGCAATTTGATATACACTCGTATAGACGTTGGGTAAGGTCCGGAACTATGGAGTTTTAGTTTAGATGTTATTTGTATTAAATTATTAGGTTTCCGTGATTGGTAACGGCGCGGAATGTCACTAACGGTACGATAAAAACTCGGATTTTTTCTTACAAATTTACAAATTTCTAGTATATATATATATATATATTTAGCAATGTCAATAATTTCATATTAGAATAGTGCTGCCTACAGCTCTCTCGCTGTCTGATGTTTGTCAGTATTCGAATGCATTTCTTCTGCAGCACTAGCAGATCGTGAGCTTCCGTGCTGTCGCCACACATAATCACTCCGTAGCTGAGCCACGCACGTGCGTAGGCGTAATATGCAATAAGGGCAGTCTTAGTATTCGTTGATTTTTTTAGTTCTCATCTTGTGCCGTCTTTTTGGTTGCAGCATCTGTTGTAAGCTCTTTTAATCCCCAAGGGCTCGAGAAGTTTTGGGAGACCGTAAGGGGTGTTCTGGATTTGGCTGATGCGAATGAACGGATAATTATGTGAGGAGATTTAAATGGATGGGTTGGGACCAAGCGAAGCAGTTATGAGGCTGTGCTTGATCCATACGGAGATAAAAGAGTGACCGATGCTTGTAAGTTACTTTTAGACGTATGTGTGGAACGCAACCTCTTTGTGTCGAACATCTTCTTCCATCACAAGGATATTCACACGTCCACGTGGAGACGGAATGATCAGAAAAGTGTGATTTATTTGATTTTTATAGATGGACGTCTCCGTAAAGTCTCCGGAAAGCCATTAATGGATACAAGAGCCTATAGGGGTCCTACTTTTGAAATGGACCACTATCTGGTTACAAGCCGGTTTGTGGGCCTTTTTAAGAAGCGGAGGCACTGACGGGGGATATGGGGTTGACGGTGACCTGCTCCGTGCTATGCAATACAGGCCTGAAGATCATGCAGTATGTGTGCGATTGGACGGCAGCTTGTCGCTCTGGTTTAATACCAACATTGGTGTCAGACAGGATACGTGATGTCGCCTCGGCTAGTCATCGTATATCTGGACAGTTGTCTTCAGAGAATAAGAAATATGAATATGGAAATGCGAATGGTTGTTGATTCAGTGGTCAACTGTTTGCTTTATGCAGACTACACGGTATTAATATGTTGACGAGCTCGGTGGCTCAGTCGTGAATGACGCGACTTTAACACCAGCCCTCGTGGGTTCGATTCCCGAACAAGGCAAACATTTGCTTGCATGAACATGAACATGTCTGTTTGTCTTGGTGTGGATGTTTTAAGAGAGAGGAACATCAAAGCAGCCCGCCTGGGGAAGTACCTCACAGAAAACCGCAGCTAAATAACAACTATCTAGAGGTTTGTTGTGTTCCTGCATGTGAGTGAGGTCTCCAGTAAGCTCCCAAGGAGCTGTGTAAGCAGCAGAGGAGGCATCGTGCGAGTGATACTTAATATATTACAAGCGTTAATAGACTGCGGTACCCGCTTTACATCTGGTGGGCCGTATACTTGTATGCCTCCCGACGTAGTATAAAAATAATAATAGCAAAATTACCATCCGAGCTGCAAACACTAGTTACAGCAATGAAAGATGATTGTATGAAGAAAGGCTTGCAATTGAATGCGAAGAAAACCAAAAGTGTATTTGAAAGAGAGACAACCAGAACGAACACTAGGATTATGGTTGATAATGTAGTGTTGGAGCAAGTGGATGAGATTGTATATCTTGGAAGCGCTTCTAGCAGCGATGCAAGCTACACCGCTGATGTGGAGAGACGGGCGAGTGCGCGGAATAGCATGAATGGAGAGTTGGGTACATTGCTAGGCAGACGAAATCTAAGCTAGAAGGCATAGCTTATTGTACACAACGCGGTGGTAATCCTAACGCTCATTTATGGAACTAAAAGCTGAGTATGGCAGAGAGAGCATGAAATTAGAATAAATGCGGTCGAGATCAGAGCATTGCCGACAATATTTATTTTTATTTATTGAGCAAAATTTATGGCGTAACGCTCGCTGACTGCGTTCGTCGAATGATGACGTAAGAAAGAGAGTTCGGCTGAAACTTGTCGGTGTTAAGATAAGAAAAGGCATGCTCGGTTGGTATATTATTCTAACGAGTAACGTCTACAGCGCCTGAGGATGCCTCGTGGAGAGGCGAAACACGTGTCGCAGCGACGACCAGGCCAGTCGTGGCAGCGACGGTGGTGGGGGCATGCAGTTTCTGTTCCAGATGGCGGACGACCGCAGCAGCCGAGGCAGAGACTACCGGAGCAGCCATAGCAGCGTCGGCATGTTGCATCTACTAACGGTAGTAGGTGGGTGCAGGCCGGCACTAGGCCGCATGTACTAATTGGTGGCGGAAGCACACAAAGCAGGTTAGACCAAATTGCACATAAAGACATATATATGTCGTTAATAATAATATAATAGCAACAGTATTTACGGCCAGACTAGTTAGAATAATATTATTCTGTCTTCCGAGAAATCAACGAAACGCACTTTGTCAACCTTATAGATTAGAATCTGAAGTCCAGAAGTCGACAACAAAAATTTGAATAATCTGAAAATTAGACATTTGGAAATAATGTAGGATGAAAGAATGAGGAAACAGATATATAATGCAAAAGTGGTAGGATGGCGGAGCAGAGGAAGACCAAAATTAACCTTGCATGACCTAATTGGTCGTGTTTTATCAGAAGGTGATGTCAAGAGACCTAGAAACCGGTGAGCGTGCATGAAAAGAATTATGAATGTTAAAGATGCGAGTGAAGTATGTAAGGACCGCGTCTTATGGCGCTCGGTTCTCTCTGTCTACACCGCAAGGGATTTGGCGTGAAGTTATAGATATCAATAGATACTTCTGAGTTTGCGAAATCTCGGACCGGGGACCCCGGCGGGTCAGGGGCCCGTGGCATGTGCCAGCCCTGCCACCATATTATTACGCCACTGATTGTAAGGCTCCCGAATAATAATTAAATAAAAACACATGCGCGTTCGCCGTTAAGAAAATCTCATATGCTATAAAGTTTCGAATTCCAGAGCACTCCTTTACCTTTACCAAGAATATTCTTGATGACGAGATCTCCAGCGAAGTTTAGTTTCGAAGTCGCTGACTGGAGAAAAGTTAAGGTTTCGTCTAAGAAATTTGGTGTATTTAACAACATGAATCAGTACTTCGAGTACGGTGTAGAAGCTGAAGCCTACTACGAAGACTTATACGATACAAATATCAAGGTAGGCCGCATGGAGTATTGAAGTGATCTTTAGACGAGAGCACCCGGATGACCGCTGGGGCCCTTGCGAATCGGTTCCATAAGGTTGCTTTTGAGGTAACTGCTTATCGTAAGGCGGGCCGTATGACCGTTTCTTTCTTTTATGACCTTAGCGGTATAAAAAATGGTTATTTCTTCTGTTGTGGAGAGCACTATTTGCTCAAGAATTCTTAGTTGTTCAACATATATACATCTTCCTTGTGTCGCATAAAAGTTTTGTCGTATTTGTGATTATTTTTTATTCACTCTAGACATTTTAGTACCTGTACTTCTTTTTCCGATAGCTTCATCCAGACGTATTTAAAAAGTCATGTATTTTTCAAACATTCAAGGTAAGAGGTATCTTCAAAGCAATCGGTGGCCTTGGTCTTTCCCGTGTAAGTCAATGCAGGTGATGTTTCGAAGTTCGTTAAGGTTTACAGGCTGGTTTCACGGTAAGTGTTTATTTTACAATCATTAAAATGAAATAAATATAACGTTTGTCAATGTCAGTAGTTAATGGTTTTTTTTAAATAGGAGGAATTTAAAAGGAATTTCATTTAGTTAAATAGGAGTTGAACTTGTTTTTCTTTGTACTGGTCTGGTTTGTGTAGCACTTTGAGTGATATACTAATATGTACACTAAGAAGAAAAAGATAAAACAACACGATATTATTTATAATAATACTACTAGAGATTCAATACCCAAACGAGGATATTATTCGGAATTAGTATCAGATCTATCAAAAGAAGATCCAACGAAAGAAATGTGCGCAAAAAGGAGAATGAAATTAATACTGCAGGTAAGTTTGAAAATTATGAAAATTTACAGCCTATGACCGCACTTCAAGTGTGGATTGTAATCCAACGCACATTTAACAAGCTATTCATCTTTAGGCCCCCTGTTTACTTAGGCTACTTGTATTATATCTACTACTGTAATGAATCGCCTCAGTCATAATATCTGTGTCAATAATATTGCTGCTGCTAATAAAATACAAAAAAAAATAATAGCTACAATAGCGACTCGGTATCTTCATCGCTATGTCATAGAATCGCCAAACAACAAATCTTTTCGAGCGGACTGTCTCCTACCTGTTGCCTGAAACTCACTGGAGTCATTTATGTGCACTCAAATATAATACAAACACGAAATAACCATGCAATTGATTAACGGAACAAAAACATTTAAATAAAAAATGAAAACCGACTTTAATACAAGTTTTATATTAAAGCTGACGGCTATTCACGTCTTTGCTTATGCTTTACAGGCGATGACTTTAGTCAGTTTCACTTCTTGATGTAAAACATCTATTGGCGCGCCTCTGTTGCTACTCTACATGAGCTGTTTACTACATCTAATCTAACCGACGGTTATTGATTTTTGTTTATTAAAAATTTTCACTAAGATGTTTCACATCTGGTGAGCGTCCTGTGACTACCAACATATTTTTATTTAAATATTTATATTTCGTAACTGTTTGTTTTTATACGTATATATTATAATACATTTTTAACTTTATCTGTAAAAACTATAGTATATTTTGTAATATCATTAGTTATTATTAGTTATTAGTTCGATCCGAAATAGTAACTTGCAGGATTGATCCACCAATTCAATTCTTACTCATTCCACTGCAGGGATACGGGTCTGCCTTCAGCCGAAGGGGTTTAGAGCATACTTCAACCACGCTGCTCAAATGCGGATTGGCGGAGGCCAGTGTTTTAAAGCCACATCAGGCGAGGGCCACTGACTTAGCTTAACGACTATCATCTATCGACAACAGCTGGGACCGACGGCTTAACGTGCCCTCCGAAACACGGAGAAACTCGAGATAGATAAACCCAACCATAGACGTTGTTTAACCTGCGTGTTCGGTTAGAATGACAGGCGCAACAACGCCATCGAGCTCAGGATTGACGATTGAAACAATTCGATTTCGTAACGAAAATAGCGTTCCGTGTCAAAGTTGAAATTGAAATACATTTTACTGGAAAACAATTACGATTTCGTGTACCTAACCACTTTTTGATTCTGTATTCACATTGACACGGAAAATTTTCATTGAAACCATAAATAACTACATGAAATTCCTTGTGTTCGCAATCTTTGTCATTGTGAATAATGTGAATTTGTCTACAATTTATTATGCATGCACATATTCTGTGAACGGGAAGTCGGAGAGAACTACGCGCGGGAATTTTAATCAACTGTCATTAAAACTTTAGTATGTTCATTTCATTACTTATAATACCTCCGTATTTTTCTTAATACGATGTTATTTTAATGTTTGTACAATAGGCTAAAACGGATAAACTGGCGCCCACTGTAGTGTCACTTCCAAAACCAAACCGGCCTAAGATTCTTCTACCTCCAGGACGTTGGACCACATACAGGGAAGATGATAGTATTGTAAGTGTTCCATTTCTTTTAGCAGTTCACCACTTTTGTAAATTTCTATGTCCTTTTTGCGATCATCCTTGCTTTGAGGTTCCGATTACGATAAAACATCGTTGCGCTACTATATAGTGCTTCTGTATATGGAAATGCGGCAATGTTTGTTATATTAATTTTGAAACAGTTTAGCCTTTCACTACAGAAGAGCAGATTTGCTTTACTCTGTTTTAAGATACATTGTAAGACGCATGTTTGTAGAGTTCCCTCTCTGTCAATGCCAGTTTGTAGTGATATTAGTTTAACCTGTTATAGTTTATCAATGTTTGCAGTAGGTACATACTTTGTTGTCCCCCGCTGCTAACACAGCAACTCTTCGTGTGCTTTCTAATGATCACACATAACCCCCCTTAAGTATTTGTTATTTAGCTGTGGTTGTTTCCAAGGAGGTGAGGTAGAAATAATGTAATTTTATTACATTATAAGCGAGTGAAGTATGCAAGGACCGTGTCTTATGGCGCTCGGTTCTCTCTGCCTACCCCGCAAGGGACTTGGCGTGAAGATATATACATTATATTTTTAGAAATAATGTATTATATTTATCAATAAGATTTTGAGGGCATTTAAGTGCTTGCCTTTACTAGTTTGACGGCAATCAGATAAGGGAAGCAGGGCATACCATTATTAGATATAAAAAGCAGTACAAATTAAATTTAAATTAATTTAAATGTTGTGTTGACAGTGTAAACTAAATTGTGGTACATATACTATTAAAAGCCAAGTCTTGTGTATTTTCAGCAATTTCCATTTGAGACATTTGTGCCAAAACTACAGTTTCTCAGTATTGTTCTGCCGAAAGAGCTGCCACGGTTGGTCAAAATCGAAAGACTACGGAGGAAATTCCTAGCTGCAAATATTAAGGTATTTATTTTATTCAATGACCATGACCATACGTCATGACCAAATTGGTTGTGTTTTATCAGAAGGTGATGTCAGCAGCTTTAGGAACCGGCGAGAGTGAATAAAAAGAGCTATGAATGTTAAAGAAGCGAGTGAAGTGTGTAAGGACCGCGTCTTATGGCGCTCGGTTCCCTCTGCTTACCCCGCAAGGGACCTGGCGTGAAGATATACATACATACATATTTTATTCAAATATTTTTATTATACAATGTCACAAACAAATAAGTACACAATACATCTGAAGTGAAGTGGTTACTGTAGCCTATGAACACCTGTAACATTTTGTGTTTATTCCATTGCCACATTGGTTATCAATCTCTCAGGTACCGAGTACCTTTATCGAACCAAGCTCTTACAACATATATAGGGAATAACGATAAACCTGGGTCTTGACCAGTTAACAGAGGAACTACTAAGGAGCATGCTGGTAACATCACTCACTCGCAAGAACACAACAACCTGGAGAGAGTTGTTACTTGGGTGGATTGCATTTTCTGTGAGATGTACTTAACCAGTTTGAAGCAGCACCCTTCAATGTGTCTTACTTTTCTTCAGCCTGAATATATAATAATTGTCATCTCTAAAACGTTACAATTGCAGTTGCTATCTACTAAAATACTTCCCAAGATGTAGCATGGGTTGTTTATCTGACTAAATTAGCCTAGATCGAGAGGAGCCACACTTATTTTTTTATACAATGTCAGTCTACTCAGCAGCTAGTCCCCCATTACAAGGACTGCATTTACTTTAAAGAAATATTTGCTGCAATCTCTTACTCATAGATGCATGATAAAATGGTGCATTAGGTAATCCTTATGTTATGTGACTTTTTAAGAAATGGGATGTAATGTTTTAATGTTTCATAAATGTAAAAATTCTACATCCATAAATTATATGGGATACCTTTGAATCCTTATGACACATGATTAACCACATCATTAATCCATGGCGTATCGTATGGTAATTCTATACTGTGACCATGGTGTATATGTCCAGCACAATATAAGCAATTTAAAGTTTAGAAAATACATGGAACTCAAATAGCATTGAAAAACAAAGCAAAATAGGACATATGGTTTTCTGACGTTATTTACGAATTTATGGTGGAAAGTACACCACTGGTGTGGAGAGATGAGTGAGTGCAGGGAACAGCGTGAATGAAGCGTTGGGTAAATTTTTAGGCAGTCGAAATCTAAACCAGAAGGCACAGCTCGCTGCACACAATCCCAAAGGTAACTTATTGAAGTTAGAGCTGGATCTGGGTATGGCAGAGAGAGAGCATGAAATTAGAATATGCGGTTGAGATGTGAGCATTGTACAAAATTTGTGACATAACACTTGCTGACCGCATTTGCAATGATAGTAAGAGAGTGTTGGTGTTAACAAAAGAAAAGGTTTGTTCCATTAGTTCGGACAGAAAAAATACTGGATGAAAGAATAATAAAACAGATATATAATGCCAAAGTGGAAGGATATATTAGCCAAGGAAGATCAAGACTCGCCTACCATGACCAAATTAGATGTGTATTATCAGAAGGTGATGTCAGAAACCCTGAGAATGCATGGAAAGCGATATATATGTAAAAGAAGCAAGTGAGATATGTAAGGACCGTGTCTTATGATGCTCGGTTTGTTCTCTCTGACTATCCAGCAAGGGACCAGTAGGTTGATTCTACTAAAAAACTACAACTGCATTGCAGCGCGACGTATGTCAAAATTCATACATTTTGATGTTTCATCATTCTGTTAACTGACAGCAGCGACGTTACAGCAATACTGCAATAAATGACTTGCTATTCTGTTAAAAAGACCTTTATTGTACATTCCTGCAATATAATTATATTCTGATAAATTGTTTTTACATTTGTATAGCGGTGACAGTAGTTTTGAAGGAGTTTATTTGCAGTTTTGTTAACATTAGTCTTCAGCAACTTTTGCAAAGTGAAATAATATTCAGAAGCGGTGATTTATATTGCTAAACATTTGTTTTGTTTTGGGAAATGTTTGTGGGAATATATGATTAAGTAGAGCTTCTTTTCAGTTAGAAATCCTTCCACGCCAGCAGCCAATGGTAATGGGGCTTGAAACTACTGGAGTCAATATTAATTAAAAATTCAATTTATTAGATTGAAATATGGTAATATACACGTGTTAAGTAGTTAATTTGCAGGATATGCACAGTTGCAGCCATTTCAGTGCAGGAAATTTTAATAGAATACATGTATTGGCACTGCACTACTCTTGCATGACTCAAATGACAATCATGCAGCTGCAGGTTTTTAGTAGAAACGTCTACGGGTGTGAAGATAAAAAAGCAAATAATGTATGTATGTATATACATACATTATTTAGTTTTTGGAGGTAGGTGTACTATTTATTTTTTTATACTGCTTGTTTCAGAAAATGCTTCGTGAGCTAGGTGTACAGCCTTACTGGCTGCTGCCTACATCAGAGTTCCGCCTGACCGATGAGGAGTACTACGGATTGTACAGCCCTTTTCCGAAGCTGGACTTAGAGATATTTGACAACACCGACTTTGACTGCCGGTGAGATTGTCAAGTTGTGTGTACTTGGACTACACTGAAAGTCTTGCTGTTTTTTTGTCCAGTTTTCCTGGCTGCTCATAACTCTTTAAATTTCGAATACTTTATTTTTTAAATAAACAAAACTGTGTTAATATCTCTCTAAAATAATTGGCGGGAAATAGTTGTTCATTTGTTTTTTTATCATACATTGAAGTTCGCCGTCCGTAGTTTATTTTTGTCCATTATACAGTTTTGGATACCCTGGAGTAATTGAGTGGTTTATCATTCTTTAATGGACGGTTATTTTTGAATTTTAGATTATATAGATAATCAGATATTAACTAGTTAGTTTATAATAGAGGACATTAAAGTGTTGTAATTTGAGTAAACCTCTGGTTGTATCCTTGTTTGTTTAGGACATCTGAAAACTTTGTAGCGGTTATAATTTTTTGTCTCGTACGGTAGGCATCATCTTGACAAATTATAGATTATCATTTTGTGGTGAGAATTGTCGCAGATTCTTACTTATACATTGTATTGATTGAAAGTAACAGACTTGCGTCCCTTTGTGCGTTCTATCGATTGTACAATCGGAAGGTATGGCACTTATAAAGTCCAATTTCCTTATATCTCTTAAATATAACTTTAAGCATATAGGGAAGTGCTTCAACCTCACAGAAAAAGGCAGCCAAATAACAACTCCCTAGAGGGTTGTGTTCCAGCGTGTGAGTGAGGTCACCAGTAAGCTGCTATGGAGTTGCTGTGTCAGCAGCAGAGGTGGCATCGCGCGAGTAGTACTTAATGTATTGCAAGTGTTCATAGGCTACGGCAGCCGCTTTACATGTTTCAACAGAGCACTTCTAGGACTCAAATTGCTTGTCTTTTTTTTTGAAATTCTAATTCTTAGCGCGTTTCAAGAAATCACTTTTTTTGAAACAATTTTTATTCTACAATGAGCGTTTTTTAATACTATAAACATGGCACGTGGCGCTCGGTTCTCTCTGCCTACCCCGCAAGCGATTTGGCAAGAAGTTATAGATAGATGCAAAATTGTGAAATTTGACGTTATCCAGGTGACTACGGCACTCCCATGTGTAATCTGGTGTCATGATCTTTTATACATCAGTCTTTACCTCGATATGAAGTATTGTTGAACACCAAGTTTACTTTACGTCAGCTTGACCTTGTTCTCTAGGTGACTTCGAAACTGAGTTTCATTGGATATCTCGACACCGAGAGTCTCAACTCTATTGCCGCTAGATATGCCAGGAGATGCGTGTAATCACGCGCTCTGGCGACTTGGTGAGAAGGGCGGTTATAGATTTAGGGCAATAATTCAATGGATCAGATCAATTGCCCTTTTTGATTATTAAATTCTCTCCCAAGTAACTTATACAATACTTCGAAGAGAGGTAGGGCGCATCAAGGCGGCCCATCTGAGGAAGTACCTCCACCGTACAGAAAACCACAGCCGAATAACAACTTCCTGGTGGCTTGTGCTCTTGCGCGTGAGTGAGTCCGCTCCTAAGGACTTGCTGTGATAGCAGCAGAGATCGCACGGCGCGACTGATGCAAGCGTTCAAAGGCTACGGTAACCACTCTACCTAGTTATACACAACGCAATGTTAATTACGTGATACATATACCAGAAAGCGTCAGGAACCAGGGTAGGACATATCCACGAGCTCGGTGGCTCAGTCGTGAATGACGCGACTTTGACACCAACGCTCGTGGGTTCGATTCCCACACAAGGCGAACATTTGTGTGCATGAACATGTCTGTTTGTCTTGGTCTGGGTATTTTCTATGTATTATAAGTATGTATTTACAAAAAAAATGTATTTACGTATGTTTATAAGTTGTCTAGTACCCATAACACAAGCTTCGCTTACTTTGGGCTAGATGGCGCTGTGTAATTTGTCCGACAATATTATTATATTATTATTATTATTTTTTTATTCACGGGTACTATCCCGGTCATTTGATAGGCGTGCGCGGGGATATGGATCCAACGCGTAGAGGCCCTTTTGAGAGGATTCATGTTATGTAGTACACCCATCGAGACCCGCTCCTAAAAATATCGTTAGACCCATATATCTATGAGCAGGTCACGGCAGGTATTGGGACTATTGCGAATGTGTAGGAAATTATTAGTCTATTGTAATGAGGTCTGGAGGGAGTATTATTATTATTGTCACAACTCATTACAAAAGATGGAGAAGGTAGTTAGAATATTTATTGGTTTCCCCAATCATATCATCTCACTCCATACTCATTGCTATACCTACGATAAACATAATATGCAAATACAGTGCATATGTTGCATTTATTTACTGAGATTGGATTATTTATGTGCCATCCACCATATGTATTAATATACTTAAGTTTTTACTCGAGCGGTGGTTGTAAGCGCGAGCCACATTTATTGCAATCGTTCATGGACTACAGTAACTTCAGGCGGGCCAAATGATTGCTTGCTTCCTGACGTTGTATATTTGAAAAATAATGCTAAAAATAGGTTCAAATCCGTCGATGTTTTTGTTCAGGATGAAGAAATGGAACGAGTTTTCTTCCACGCAATACGAGTTGAATAGGAGGCGTTGTATAAAATTCCTTTGATGTTTCCAGCACACCCGAGGAGTGGATGTCGTTGGGGCTGATCGAGGGCGAGCTGTACCCGTGCCCGGGGTTAGCTTTCATCCCCAAGGACGCGACCAAGGCCGCGACGGCTGGTGGCGACTATTTGCAGATCTATAACAACTTGTACGAGGTAGGTTAGTTTTAGTTCGTATGGCCGCTGCACTTCGGCTATTTGCCACGATGTGTCCAACCCTTTACTACTCGGCCAAGAGATACGGGCCACCCTTTTGTTTATGACATTAATTGCATTGTGATGGTTTCCTACTACATGTCTTCATCTTATTCTTAGCGTTATCCCGTTTCCTAATCCATTAGGATTGGCGGGGTCCGCTACCTAAGCCTAAGGATTTGGCGAGGATACTGATTTTCACACGAGTGACTGCCATCAGATCTCCTCAACCCATAGGGAAACCAGACCTACCTTAGGTAAGTCAAGAAATATTTCTTGGACGTGCTGGTTTCCTCAGGATGTTTTCCTTCACCGCCGAGCAAGTAATAATTACAAATATGTACATAAATCCGAACACACAAATTTAGTGATACATTCGAACCGGGGATCTGTTGGTCTATAGGCCGGTTGTTTCTCCACTAGGCTGTCACTCCTCGCTGGTTTCCTACTACATGCGTGTGTAGTTAAATATAAAATAACTCAATATGCAAAAAAACAGCATATTCACAATTCATATATACACACAAGAGTAACACAATACTTAATAAGGCAGGCATACATGCATGCGGCCCACCCGATATAAAGCGGTTACCGTAGCCTATTAACGCTGGCAATACGTTAGGTATCATTAGCGCGATGTCGCCTCGGCTGCTAGCACAGCGACTCCTTAGGAGCTTATTTGTATTTAGTGACATCAGATTATCCTCACTAATAGAATTATCGAACATTGCCTCTCACTCAATAAAAAGGCAGATAATTTGTGAAAAGTTTGTGTTATGACTATTAGATTTGGTGTAAAGCGGCCATACTCTTTATTTTACGCGTTGTTATAATATTATATATACACACATCAAAAGTGTCTAGGGATCAACATATATTTTTGCAATAACTTTTCTCCTGATTGATATTAATTAAAATTTTCTTTAAGGATTCATCAAATAAAGTGTTTTCGTTTGTCTACAGTAACGATAAACCAAGTCACCTTTGCATTAATAAAGAAATTTGCCATTTTCATAATAAAGGGATTTTTGACATTTGAACCACTAACATTAAAGTTCGAAAAAAAGACTGAAATAACAGTTTTCTTTAAAATTTTATTGGGTAACTTAAACAATTAATAATCCGTGTTTCTACCGCGAACACTAACAACACAAGAACATCGGTTTGGCATACTCAAAATGAGTTCATCCAAATCACGCTGTGGAATGGCCGCCCATGTTCGTTGCAACAACAAAAAAAGGTCTTCTTGCGACTGGATACCCTCCATATTCGGCAGAGCTCTTCTCTGTAGCATATCCCATGCATGGACACGGAGACAAGACCGATACATTCAAATCACAACTCGAAGAGCTCCAACAATAACCGCCATGATGTTAGCCGTGACGCTTCATCACTCTTCAGGGAACTTAATTAGCGACCAAACAGTCAGAAACCGCTTGCATGAAGTGAACCTTCATTCCCGAAGACCGCTAAGGGTACCACCTATAGCAATGCACAATCGTAGGATTCGATATCAATGGGCTCTTGAACACAGAAATTGGGCAAAAGAACAATGGCGTTTCGTGTGCTTTTCTGATGAGTCTCGTTTTGGTATGAGACCGGATACAAGACGTATACGACACTGGAGAACCCCTGGACGCCAACAGCGATTAAAATCCTGCCAGGAAGTCCATCCTTATAGTGGTGGAACCATCATGGTATGGGCGGGTATTTGGATCGGCGGAAGAACTGAGTTGATTTGGATCAGAGGCAACCTCAACGCTCAAATTTATGCTGAGACGATTGTATCAGACGTCATCGTTCCTCTACAAGTGCAAATCGGTCCCTTATTTCAGTTAATGCATGATAATGCACGACCGCACACCGCAAGAGTTGTAAGACAGACTCTCGCCGCAGCTAACATCAATGTCATGCCCTGGCCTGCTCAGTCGCCAGACTTGAACCCGATTGAGCATGCATGGGATATGCTACAGAGAAGAGCTCTGCCGAATATGGAGGGTATCCAGTCGCAAGAAGACCTTTTTTTGTTGTTGCAACGAACATGGGCGGCCATTCCACAGCGTGATTTGGATGAACTCATTTTGAGTATGCCAAACCGATGTTCTTGTGTTGTTAGTGTTCGCGGTAGAAACACGGATTATTAATTGTTTAAGTTACCCAATAAAATTTTAAAGAAAACTGTTATTTCAGTCTTTTTTTCGAACTTTAATGTTAGTGGTTCAAATGTCAAAAATCCCTTTATTATGAAAATGGCAAATTTCTTTATTAATGCAAAGGTGACTTGGTTTATCGTTACTGTAGACAAACGAAAACACTTTATTTGATGAATCCTTAAAGAAAATTTTAATTAATATCAATCAGGAGAAAAGTTATTGCAAAAATATATGTTGATCCCTAGACACTTTTGATGTGTGTATATATATATATATGTAAATGTGAATGACGAAACAGATATACAATACAAAAGTGGAAGGATGTAGGAGCCGAGGAAGGGAGACTAACCTACTATGACCAAATTGGTCGTGTTTTATCAGAAGGTGATGTCAGGAGCCCCAGGAACTGGCGAGCGTGCATGAAAAGAGCTATGAATGTGAAAGAAGCGAGTGAAGTATGTAAAGACCGCGTCTTATGGCGCTCGGTCCTTTCTGCCTACCCCGCAAGGAACCTGGCGATATGCGAAGATATACATACATACATATATGTAATACACATATATAAATTAACCTTTTCTTTGAAATACTGTATTTTTCCAGGGATGTGTCATTTATTATTATAATCGTAATTTTTAAATTACAATATGGCCGTAGATAAAAATAATAACAACCTGCATTTTATAAAATCATTTTTGAAAACAGAATATTTGCGTTATTGATTTTTTATTAACCTTTTTTAGGGTTGCCAAAGGCTACCCACTGGACCCTATTAAGGCCCGCTGTCACGTGTATAAGATAGACACTGGAAAATTTACACACTGTGTATTAATACAATTCCTGTTTTATCTGAAGGTAATATGCAGCAGCCCTGAAAATAGCGAGCGTGCGTGAGAAGATGTATGTATATTAATGGAGAGAGTGAGGCGTGTCTGGACACAGTCCAATCTGCCTACCCCGCAAGGGACCTGGCGTGAAGATATTAATAGTTGTAGTAATAGATGTATATTGATCACTACTAATATAAATAATACACGTCCGTATGGTACACCCTTATACTTAACAATTACTCACACAACATTTTCCATACTAAAAGCTTATTTTTTGTGTGATTGTACGGAACCCTTCGATTGTGAGTCCGACTCGCACTTCACCGGTTATCTAAAATGAATATATGTACTAACTCTCTATTGTATTTTGATTCGATTTCAGTGGACGAACGTTGCGGCGTTCAGCTTCGACAAACATACAAAGAGGTGGGAGGTTATGGCTCTCGACGGCACAAAAAGACGATACGAGTAATGTATTACGTTTAATAGTTTGACGAGCTCCGTGGTGGAGTGTTGCTCCGTTTGTAGTTTAACGTTTTTTTTATTCATCCGGTTGTTCTTTCAATTTATTAAATTGTTTGAAATCTCTTTAGGATATTGTTTAGCAGGCTATGATAAATTATTATGAAATAAACAAAGTATCAGACAAAACAAGCCCAAAAACAGGCAGAGGGACATTTTGACCACATTGGTTTTTTAAAGACTATATTTTAACTACAAGGTTTTAAAGATTATATTTTGACCACATGGTTTTTTAAAGGTTTTATTTTGACCACATGGGTTTTTAAAGATTATATTTTGACCACATGGTTTTTTCAAGATAATTTAGCCACATGATTTTTTTTAAGATTAAAGAGAAGTAGTACGCATCGAATCAACCCGTCCGGAGAATTACCTCCGCCTCCCAGAAAACCGCAGCCAAATAACAAATCCCTAAAGGGCTGTTGTGTCCCTGCGTGTGAGTGAGATCACCAGTAAGCTCCTAAATTGCTGTGTTAGCAGCAGAGGTGGTATCGCGCGTGTGATATTTAATGCATTGCAAGTGTTTATAGGCCACGGTAACCGCTTTACATCAGGCGGGCCGTATGCTTGTATGCTACCCGACGTTATATAAAAAGAAATGTATTCAGATTTTAGATAGCATATCTGTATGAATAAGGCTCGGGTAATGGTTTAATAAAAAAGAGTAATAATGATAAGATAATATTGTTTTAAAAGGTGTTGACAGACAGACATGCGGCGCGCGTTATGCGAAGCGGTTATCGTAGCTTATGATTTTTTTTATAGAATGAGAAATTGCGTTCAAGCGTTGTTACTCTCTCTTCTGCTATTACTAGACATGAAACTTATCCAAATGAGGGTTAGCTCCACACAATGATCACACGACGACGTGTCTGTCCCCTGACAGTTTTGTCATTGTTGCCCTCCAGTCACCACTCGCGCCTTGTTGACACTCGTTTCCGGTTGTGTCGTCAGGATACCCCGCATCCGGCTGATGTTCAAGGCGGATGAGCCGGAGACGTTCGCGCGGCGCGTCAAGTTCGCCGTGGACCTGCGGAAACAAGTTGAAAATAATCTAAGGTACATTGTTTAGCGTAAATAAGAAGCATGCTCCGTTGGTTCGAACATGTAGAAAGAATGCAGGAAGAAAGAACTACGACGCAAAAGTAAAAGGATGAAACAGATATACAACGTAAAAGTAGAAGGATGTAGGAGCCGATGAATACCAAGACATACCGTGACCGAATTAATCGTGTTGTGTAGTAAAAAAGTGCACATTTACTCCATCGCTACAGCTACACCGGTACAGGTGTCCTGGCCAGCCATGCAATTCTCTAAGCGACGCGTAATGGCTGTGTGCGTCGCTGTGATCACAGATGTCACAGCTTTGACATCGTCTACTGCGATCACGGCTAAATTATTTGGTATTCTATAAGGCTGTAAGCGTACGCGAGGGCTGTTTGCCTTGTAGAATTCCAATTCCAAACGCAGCCTTGCGGCGCTAGTGTCGCACAACCATGAAAAGCTAGACACTAAAGAATTGCAATTTTGTGTTCAAGGCTATAAACAGCCGATGTTTCCGAGGATGTAAGGATGTTTGCTCTTACATAATTGCATGGCAGGTCGACTTGAAGACAAACGGGACGTCAAATGGGTACACAATTTTATGTATAGCCCATAAAAAAACTTACATTATTCAGAATTTTAAAACCCACTGCCAATATGCTTCCCACTTGTACCAGTAAACTAGCCAATTCGCGTTAGAACTTACATGCCGGCGTCACAGCCTTATCAACTCCAACCGTAGTACGTGGAGTTGATAAGGCTAGTGGTTACTTTAAAATTTATGAACAAGTTATCTATCTGATCATCTATCCATATAGCTGGCAGCCTGACCTGGCCTTTTATCTGTTCGCGGTCTCTAAAAATGTACATCGTTGCTCCATCGCTACAGCTACATCAGTACAGGTGGCTTGGCCAGGTCAAGAACGAGAGGCGAGTGATACCTTAACGTTGTACCAGCATTCGTAGGCTACGGTAACCACTTTACTTCAGTTACATAAAAAAATAAAGGGAAACCTCGGCGGCCATATTGAATAGTGTGATGCCATTCACTTTATAATTTTTTTACTCTTTATTTTTTTTACTGAACACAACTTGTAACGACAGCCATTTTGAAAAAAAGCGTGTGCGTCTCGGGTCGCCCGACAGAAGTGATAACTTAAACTAATCCGCTGCCGTATGCGTGAGAGAAAGGGAAGCCAGACAGACTGGCGCCGTAACGCGTTACGTAACGAAGCGGTTTACCCTCCCATAAGAAGTTATCACTTCAAAAAAATGAGAATTGGATATTGTATAGTCATCGGAACTGAAGTTTTTACTGAAATAAATGCAACGTTATAGCAAAACCGGTTGGGAAGAACCAGTCCAAAATTCAGTTACAAGATTTGTTCGAATATAGTAAAAAAAAATGTAAAATGTATTACCCTAAGAGAGCGAGTCCCAATTCGCACATAATGACATTTTGTTGTTAGATTTTACCTGTACTTGGACTGCATGCTCCTGGACGGTCTGCCGATGATGCCGCGCCATTACATGCCCGCCATCGAGGACATGGTGAGGATACACAGGCAGGCCAGGGAGCTGCAGGAGGATCATCTGAGTGCGCTCAAACGTGAAGTGAGTATTAGAGGTTGGAGATTTCTTCAAAACTTGGTGTAGATTCTCATTGTCATCTTTAGAGCGAAAGCCAACGTCATCTGCACATGGTGTATCCGGCCGATAGACAAACGAAGCATCCGCAAAAGTGGTGTTAGGGCATAACGATTTCTATAAACAATTTGAACTTCAATAAACAGGTTGAGAAATTCGACTTTACCTAATATTAATAGTCCAGTGAGAGTGTAGTCACTTCAGGCGGTAGCACCTGAATACCAGTTAGGACGACAAAGGAGATGAAATTGTTGACGACACCAAACTTACGTTAAGGTCAGAAGTCAAAGACAGACTGCCTCCCTCCGTGTGGTCTGTTACTTTGTCGGTTTAGTTCTCGTTGACTGTTGATGTAAATAGTATGTCTGTATAGTCAGACCTCCACAACCTAGAGGGAAAGTTAGATCATTCTTGGGTAAGGTCAAGGTCAAGCGTCTTTTGAAATAGAGTTTCTAGGACGTGCGGGTTTCATGTGATAATTACAAATATGTTCATAAATTCGAAAAGACGAGTATAGTGATTCGAACCGGTGACCATAGGTCAATAGGCTGGTTCTTTATACACTGAGCTATCTGCTCAAAGTGTTCACTCTCTTCGGAGTGAAATACAATATACGGATTTAAATTAGTCAATATCAAATACATATTTAACGCACAATCCTAATAATGCTCAAACGTAAAAGAATAAATGTATTATCGTCCAATTTCGACTACTAGGAGACTACTAGTTTATATAAACGTAACTCTTAGGCCTAGCGATAAACTGTATAGTTAATAGATTCAGTCGTTATATTGCGAAAGTCAACTTTACATGTAATTTGATCTAACCTGCTTTATGTGCTTCCACCACCAATTAGTTAATGTGAATTAGCTCCGACTGACACCGACTCGCTACCGTTAGTAGATGCAACATGCAATCGCTGCGATGGCTGCTACGGTAGTCTCTGCTTCGTGCTCGCGATTGCTCGCCATCTGGAACGGAAACCGCATGCACCCGCCACCGTTGCCGCTGTGGCAGCCTCTGAGACACGTGTTTCACCTCTCCACGAGGCATCCTCAGGCGCTGTAGATGTTAGTCGTTACAATAACATACTACGAGTAGGTCACGGCAGCAACGGTGGCAGGTGCATGCGGTTTCCGTTCCAGATGGCGGGCAATCGCGAGGACTAAGCAGAGACTACCGTAGCAGCCATCGCAGCGATTGCATGTTACATCTAAGATGGATTCCAGATGGCGGGCAATCGCGAGGACAACGGCATGCTGTATCTACTGACGGTAGTGGGTGAGTGTCGGCCGGCGCTAGATGTATGAACTAATTGATGGCGGAAGCACACAAAGCAGGTTAGATCAAATTGCATGTAATAAACTGTGTTCATGCTTCCACTTATGTTTCAGGCCGGTCTCCTACATATGAAGGCGGAAGGCAAGATGAGGATAATACACACAATACAGAAGTACCCAGAGATGTACAGCTTCATCTCGGTACCCTCCAAAGAGTACGAGGCGCCGGTTCCTGATTATGGTGAATTAATGTTTTCATCATCATTATATTAGAATCGAAATGTTAGAGGGTTCGATTCCCGCACAGGGCAAATATTTGTGTGCATGAATATGTCTGTTTGTGTTGTACTGGGTATTTTTAGACAGGTAGGGCACATAAAAGGCAGCCCGACTGGACTGGTTCAATCAAACACTTCTTCAACAACTTCTTGGAGGTTAGTTGTGTTACTGCGAGTGTGTGGGGTTACCAGTAAGCTTTTAAGAAGTTGCTGTGTTAACAGCAGGGGTGGCAGCGCACGGACGGTACTTTCCACATATCATCACGCCTGTCTCCCATTGGAGTAGGCAGAGACTATAGAACACCAGGTGCACCGATCCAAACATACCGCTCTCGCTTCTTCTACACTCATCAACCTCTTCATGCATGCTCTTCGGTTTTGGGTGCTTATGATTTGGCCCTTTTTCAACACATTACCAATTTGATCTATATGTGTGCAGGCGGCACCTACCGATATCTCCATTAACTCTTGCTTGATACACTTCTTTCGTAACTCTTTTGTCATTAATTCTTTCTAAATGTTCAGACCATCTCGGCATACCCTTTTCAATTTTTGCCATTACCTTATCTTTCATTCCACATTGTTCTCGTATCGTGCTATTTCTTATTCTATCAATCATTCTCACTCCACACATACTCCTCAGCGCTCTCATTTCTACGACGTTCACCTTGGCTTCATGCTTCTTCTGCCATACCCATGTTCCACTGCCGTACATCAATGTTGGCGTTAATACACCCTGAATAATAGCAAGGCGAGCTTTGCTCGATATGTTATTTACTTTTAGGTATTTATATTTAACTAGCTGACCCGGCGAACTTCGTACCGCCTCAGGATCAATAAATGGTGTGTTAGCTTATTAGATGGTATACATTTTTTTATTACTTATTATCCTATTCCGGACGAAGACAAATCCAAAAACACAAAAATCATAAAAATCGGTCCAGCCGTTCTTGAGTTATAAATGGTGTAACTAACACGACTTTGTTTTATATATATAGATATTATTATATAGTGTAATATACACTCTATTTTAGGTGGGTCGTATGCTTGTATGCTTCCCGACGTTGTTTAAAGAGTAACAGGCACTGAGATTCACTGCGAGTTGTCTTACCGGTATATTCTCATAAGTACCATCTGGATCGTGTTTTCTTGGACGCAAAATCTATCAAAAAGAATGCTTCCAATACATGTAGTATCGTTCCCACACCCGCCGCTAACGCTCGTTAGCAGTTTCCAAGAAATCTCGCACGCTTACAGGAATACAGCAACCTGAAGGGTTGTTATTTGGTTTCCCAGGGTATACCAGACTTTCTTATGCTAGGATACATGTCTTTCGAAATGTAATTTCTTAGGTGTGCAGATTTCCTCGCGAAGTTTACAATTCACCGTCGAGCAAGTGGTAATTATAAATATGTACACAAATCCGAAAACATGAATTTAGTGGTACACCCTAGGATTCGAACCGGTGACCACTGATGATAAACAGTCACCGTAGCCTATGGATATTTGCAACACCAGGGGTGTCACTCGTGCGTTACCGACCCTCTAAAAACCTCGTCACGCATTTCTTGAAGAACTCGGCTGGGAGCTCATCCCACAGTTTAAGAGTTCGCGGAAGAAAACTTCTTTGGAACCGCACAGTACGCGACCATTGCGGTTCAAGCGTGTGAGGGTGAACTCCCCGCCGTCGGCGAGCGGTGCGTTTATAAAAAGTAGCTGTCGGCATCATTTCGAACAACTCTTCAGAACACAACCCGTTGTACATTTAATTGCAGGACGGCTCCCTTGCGTGATGGAGGACTTTCCTGGACAGCTGAAATTCAATCAATGGTACTCACTGTACGTACTCACAGAAGCGGTGTCGTGCATCCATCTGGTCATCGAGGAATGCTTGAAGGTGTGACATTTGATTTTTGGATCCCGTAGTCAAATAGGAAACCCATAATATGACGGTGACGGAGAATGTCCGACTGACTTAACCTAAGAAAGGTCGGGTTTTTCTCTCGGTTTTCTTATTTTTACAATGCCGGGAGGCATATAGACATACGGCCCACCTGATGTTAAGCGGTTACCGTAATACTGCGTCAGTCTAGCCGTGGGTTTTATTGACCGTAGTAATACGAGCAGCTCCACCTAGGACCAATGCAGTAGTCCTCAGCTATACTCTGTCAGCTGATGGAGTCGCGGTGGCTAGGTGGAGCTGCGAAGCTCGCTGCCGCCCGTGGCTCGACTGACACAGTATGGGGAGGGAAGTTTGGACAGACTATACTTATTCACCGGCAAACTATAATCTTAGAAAATAGAACTGAAAGATGATGAATGAAAGAATGAATTGCGGAATGAAAGAGAGTAAGTATTACGTACGAATGTGGTTATTTTTATAATGTCAAAATTTTTAAGAAAAGTTATATAATTTTTAAATATGTGTCAAAAAAAGCCTTGCCCATGGCAGGGCTGCACGTTTTATAAAAAAAGCGGTTCCCGTAGCTTATGAACGTTTCTAATACATTATCACTCATGCGATGCAATCTCTGCTGCTAACACAGCAACACCTTACTGGGGCTTACTGGAGACCACACTCACACGCAGCACTTACACCCAGTACAACAACCCTCCAGCGATTTGTTATTTGGCTACGGCTTTCTGTAAGGAGGTGTTTACCCAGTCTGGCTGCTTTGATGTGACCTATCTCTCTTAAACAACACCCACAACAAGATAAACAACCCTGTTCATGCACAAATGTTTGCCCTGTGTGGGAATCAACCCACGAGCGTTGGTCTCAAAGTACCGGAACACCGCGTTTCGCCACTGCGTCACCGAGGTCGAGAAGTGTAATACACGAAGTGAAATCAACTACATTACTTCAACTTTTTTATTACAAGTCTTTTCTACGCTTATTCTATTACGTATATCTTCACGCCAGGTTCCTTGCGGTGTACGCAGTAAGAAGTCTAATATTCTATGCATATTCTATATTCTTCACCAACCCCTACTCATCCCACTGCAGAGATACGGGTCTCCCTTCAACCGTATGGGGTTTAGAGCATACTCCGCCACGCTGCTTAACTGCGGATTGGCGGAGGCCAGTGTTTCCAAGCCCTGAGACCACTGACTCAGCTTAACGACTGTCATCTATCGACAATAGCGATCGACATGGAGAAGGTCGAAGTAGACAAACCCATTCATAGACAGGCCGCCGTCGACGTTGCTTAACCTGCGTTTTCGGTTAGAGTGACACGCGCAACGACGTCATCGAGCTCTCAATGATTGCTATTCTATACTATAGTGTGTATATGTTGCCAGGTGGAGTCGATGCTGTTCTTCACGACCAACTACGGCAGGAACGTCGGTCTGGAAGAGTTCGACGCCGCCCAACAGCACTGCACCTCCATGGTAATCAAATAATAATTCAAATTTAAAGTGGTTACCGTAGCCCATGAACGTGGCCACCCCCGCTGCTAACACAGCAATTCCTTAAGCTCTTACTGGTAATTTCACTCACTCGCAGGAACCGTCTGGGGAAGTACCTCCACCTCACAGATGTACGCTCTCAAGAGTTGCTGTGTTAGCAGGAGAGGTGGCATCGCGCGAGCGATACCTAATGTATTGCAAGTGTTAATAAGCTACGGTAATCACTTTACATCAGATGGGCCGTATGCTTGTATACCCCCCCGACGTTGAATAAAAAAAAAAGCTTGTATGCCTTTCGACGTTGTACAAAAAAGTACCTTCCCACGCGTTTGTATGTCTGTTTGTATGTGTTTACTGTATACTTATGTATTATAAATGTTTATTTAATGTAATGTATGTATTTATTTATTCGTAAATGTATGAATATGTGTATGTGTGTATATGTATATATTTATTTATTGATGAAGATTTGTATTATTTAATGCTTATGACTCAACTTTGTAAATATTAAGTTTAATGTTGTTATCATTGTTGGTTCTTAACACTGTTTTTTCACCTGTAGCTGTTACTTTGTCAGCCGTCCATTGACGATTTGCTTTACCATCTATGAGGTTGGCGGGAAGAGATCTCTGGTAGAGATAAGCTCACCTTTATGTAACAATAATCTGTATATCAATGTGCAATAAAGAATCTAATATTTCGTTATATATTTTATTTCCAGGTATTGAAGTACTTGAACATAACGTGGTTGAACAACACAGCGCACGCGATCAGGATGTCTTTCAGAGATGTCGGAAAAGGGTAATGTCTGTCAATATACATTGTAGTTATAATAAATAAATAGAGATTTTTAGAGGGTCGGCAACGCATGAGTGACGCCCCTTGTGTTGCAGATGTTCATAGGCTACGGTGACTATTTAACATCAGGCAGGCCGTATGCTTGATTGCCACCTTAGTGGTATAAAAAAAAGTTAAAATAAACACCGAGGAGCTCGATGCCGTCGTTGTGCGTGTCAGTCTAATCGAACATGTAAGTTAAGCAACGTAGAATGCACCCTGTTTATGGATAGGTTTAGTATTATCGAGTTCGTCAGGCTTCGGACACGTTAAGCCGTCGGACTGATATATGCGCTCTATCTCATTTTACCTAAGTAAAATGAGATAGAGCGCATATATCAGTCCGATTCACGTACAGGAACACAATTATCCTCTAGGGAGTGGTTATTTGGATATGGTTTTCTGTGAGGTGGAGGTACTTTTCCAGACGGGCGCTGCATTAATAGCCCTACCTCTCTTAAAAACGCCCCAGACCAAGACGAACGTTTGTTTGTTTTGTTTGCGGTCAGAAAGCGTTATGCCACAAATCTTGCGCAAAGCTCGCATCTCGACTGCATTTATTCTACTTTCATGCTCTCTCTGCCATACCCAGCTCTCACTTCCATAAGTTAGCGTTGGGATTAGCACCGCGTTGTGTACAGCGAGCTGTGCCTTCTGGCTTAGATTTTGACTGCCTAGAAGTTTACCCAACGCTCCATTCACGCTGTTCCCGGCACTCACTCGTCTCTCCACATCAGCGGTGTACCTTCCATTGCTGCTAAAAGCGCTTCCAAGATATACAATCTCATTCACTTGCTCCAACACTACATCATCAACCGTAATCCTAGTGTTCGTTCCGGTTGTGTCTCTTTCAAATACCATTATCTTGGTTTTCTTCGCATTCATTCCTGGTGTACTTGTTCACATTGTATTCTGTTTATTATTTGTCAATTGCGAACGTTTTTTTATACCATACGTACATTCATATCATCACGTCCATCTACCTTTGCGGTAGGCAGAGACTATAGAACGCCAGGTGCACCGATCCAAACATACCTCTCAGGCCTATTTCACACTCACTGAACCACCCAAGCTCTTCGGTTTTGGGTGCTTTTGATTTGCCCTTTTTCAACACATCACCAATTTGACTGATCTATATGTGTGCGTCTAGGGCGGCCCCTCCCGACATCACCATTCACTCTTGCGTGATACACTTCTTTCGTAACTCTTTTGTCATTAATTCTTTCTAAATGACCAAACCATCTCAGCATATCCTTTTAAATTTTTGTCACTAGATCATCTTTCATTCCGCATAGTTTCTTTACCACCAAAGTGGCAGATAATCGTACGGGCTGTCTAATGGTAAGCAGTCACTCATGTAAAAAACTCTTCACGCCTCTCTAGAAGAAACCGACACTGAAATAATATTAATTGCAGATGGTTCAACATTTACGAGAAGAAGTGGGAGTACTACGGAGTCAGTAAGCTGTCTCGATTCATGCAGCTCGTCAGGTTCCGTATGCAGGTTGGTTCATGTTTATGCGACTCTGCGAAAAAGTCTTATTTATGTTTTTAGTACACATGTTTTCGAAGTGAAAACTTCAGTAGCATCGTTGTGAAATGAAACTCGATGATACCAAAAAACAACAACCACATGCATCTATAGGATTTAACGTGCGAGAGAATTAGATAGAAGTATCCACAGGATTTAATGTGCGAGAGAATGAGATAGAAGACATTATACAGTGTTTATTGCAGGGTCGGAGCATTGTGCGTGTGTTAGTACGTGTGTGTGCGCGCCTGCGTATTACGAAGCTTGGGATAAGGCGTCATAACAACCGTGGTGTATTGTACACGTGTATTGTTTACATAAATATTTCATTATTATTTCTCATATTTATATAATATATAGTCAGTATATATGTCAGTAAAATTTAGGTTGTGTATAATTTTTAAATTTTGCCTCTATTTTTATGATTATAGGATCTACTTTCTATCTATAATAGTGTTGTAAAGAACTCGAGTCCTTATTTCGATAGACTCTGCTCAATTTTACAAAACTCAGTGTACTAAGCTCGGAGTCTCGAGTCGATCCGGGCTTCAGTCATTTCAGGAAGACTCGAGCGTTAAAATAGGACTCGAGTCTTGACATCACCTCATATTGTAGGTGATACGAAGTTCATTTAGTTTAATATAAATATCTTTTACACTGTTTAGAACTGTGTTATTAATAACTATTAATAGCCTCGTTTTACAATCGCACTGCTCGCCGACGTTTGGGAGTTCATCCTCATACACTGGAACCGCAATGGTCGCGTACTGTGCGGTTCACGAGAAGTTTTCTACCGAGAACTATTAAGTTGTGGAATGAGCTCCCTGCCGAGGTTTTCCCAAGGGACTACAGTATGGGTGTTCTTCAAGAAAGACGTGAAGAGGTTCTTACTGGGTTGGCAATGTCCATAGACTACAGTAACTGCTTACCATCAGGCAGACTGTATGCTTGTTTGCCAACTTAGTGGTAAAAAAAAACTACCGAAGTATTTGCACGCTCCTGAAAGGCCAGAATAACTTGGATTATCTAATTATGTAACATCTTTTATACCTTATTTTCGCAAATAAATTATTCTATTATTTCATAAAAACGTCTTTTTTCCAGTACGCTTTGCGGTACTGCTTAGAACAGTCAATGGCTATGTTCGTTGGTCTGTGCGAGACGCCGTGCGTGTGCACGTACTGGTGCGAGGACGACTGGCAGTGGGACCCCAGCGACTTGATCAACTCACCCTTCAGGTCGCCCACCATCACGCTGTTCTACTTCCATCTGATGATGTCCGAAGACGGCCCCTACTACACCACCAGCCCGAGCCAATTTGAGGTGTGTGTACATGACGAGCCCGGTGATCGAACGGTTAGCGAGGCTCGTGGGTTCGATTCCCCTACAGTACAAACATGTGCATGAATATGTTTGTTTGTCTTGCTCTGGGTCTTTTTAAGAAAAGTAGGACGGGTCAAAGTAAAGTCCCTCTAGAAAAATACCTCCACTGGAAATAATAATAACTAGAGGTCGCCCCGTTTTCGAAATTCGATCATAAATCCTCGATCTTTAAGTTTGAACGTTATTAAGGTTCTTTTGTCAAGAATGTACCTCTATTGTCTTTGCACATATATATATATATTTAATATAATCTATTAAGTCAGCTGCCAGTATCTACAAATACGTCATAGGAACAATATGGTATAGCTTGGTAAAATATGAATTGCATCTTTATTTTTTCGATAATCTATAATCTCAGTGTGTCTGTTTGATCACAGTCTAATATGTATTTGACATTGACAGATTTTCTCATCTTATATTTCACTCGGAAGAGTTTTATTTTGTTTAATCTATACAGATAAATAAAATTGGAGTGTCTGTTTGTAATATTAAAATAACCGCTGTAACATAGGTTACCTAACTTCTTTAAAATTTAATATTGTACTTACCTACTTACATACTTAAAACTAACTTAAATCTAAGTACTTATAATACTAAAAATTATCTACATATTTAAATTACAAAATTATTATACAAAATATAGAAGCATATAAAAAATGGTAAAATAAATTACTTTAAATATTCGCGCGGACAAACTCACCGTGTGTTTTATATTGGTAAAGCGCAGGGCGAGCCAACGGAGAGGTCGGTGCGGGACGCGGTAACTGGTTGCATCTACAATACATTCGCTAAGTAATCGCGATCAGTGCACGGCAAACTACTTGAGAGCCTGTACGCGTCACTTATCCTGACAAAAAACTACCGTTACAAATACGAACGTAACGGCTATTAAAATTGAAACAGACTTTTCAATTTATTGGTGTTTTAGTGAATTTCCCTTACTGGGTAAGTTGTGCACACATGATTTATGTACCGCAAAGCCGTAGTATCTGTTTGCCTATCCTATTTGTGCTATTTTTATTGTAATCCTGCCACTAGCAAAACATTAGAAATAAATCGTTCGTCGTGCTTGCTTATCTATCGCAATGTCACAGCCGCTAGGAAAATTGTAATTAGTCTCGCATATGCCAAGCTCTCTTGCGTCTCGATTGCTAGTGGTAGTGGACTTCTCGGCTGGATCGCAATACTGTGGTACGATTCACAGGTACACCGTTGGGGTTCAACTATTGAGCCTGACAGGCATCTACCTCATCTCTGACTGCGAGCCTCTGCACCCTGAACCTGTGCCGCAGCAGCTGTCTCCGTGCCGGTGGATCTTCCGTGACCAGACAAAGGAGAGTACGGTAGTTCAACAATAGTGTACGGCGTCGATCACTAAATTAAATCGAACCCGCGAACTTAGCTAAAATACTGTAATAAACATCTTAGTTTTCTGTTCACGTTTGTTTAATTTACTCTCTATGCTAGGGCACCTTGTAGCAACGTGACAAGATCTTTGGTATTCTTGGTATTGAGATCTCCAGCGATGTTCTGTACCGCAGTCACCTGAAAGAGAAGTTAACCTTCTCTTCTACTGGCGTCTAAGAAACTTGGTGTGCTCAACAGATCCAAACAGTAATTCAGCTCGGGGTAAAGACGTAGAAGAATATTATATAAATCACAAGACAGACAGCATATGGAGTACTGTAGTCATCTTTGGGCGGGAGCACCTGGATACCAGCTGGGGCCTTGTGACTCGGTGCAAAAACGAGCTGTGAGGATCGTTGATGACTCACACACGACATTGAGCCCGCGAGTTGAAGAAAAGATTTTACTCCCTTTGCGTGTTCTACCGATTGTACAATGGGCTGTGTTCCGAGGAGTTGTTCGACATGATGCCAGCAGCCTTATTTTACAATCGAACCTCTCACCGACGGCTAGGAGTTCATCCTCAATCACTGGAGTCGCAATGGTCTCGTACTGTGCGGTTCCAGATAAGTTTTCTATCGAGAACTCTAAAGTTGTGGAATGAGCTCCCTGCAGAGGTTTTTCCAAGGGACTACAGTACGGGGTTCTTCAAGAAAGCAACAGTGACACCCCTGGTGTTGCAAATGCTCATAGGCTACGGTAACTGCTTACCATCAGGCAGGCCGTACACCAGTTTGCCACCTTAGTGGTATAAAGAAATGTAACATAAAAAACAACCAGACCGAGACAACAAACGCATTCATGCATCACAAATGTTTGTCCCGTGTGGGGATCGAACCCATGAGCGTTGGTGTCAAAGTGGTGATACTAACCACTGCGCCACCGAGCTCGTCGTCGAAATCACAACCAAGCCCCAAGCGTTGTCGTGTTCCTGCAAGTGAGTGAGGTCACCAAGAAGCTCCTAAGGAATAGCTGAATTAGCAGCAGAGGTGGCATTGTAAACGTTCATAGGCTTGCCATACGATATCAACATATATACATCATAGGTAACCGCATTACATCAAGTCTGCTTAAACGCCTTCCAAGGTTGTATACAATATTAACATTTCCTCGTCAGGTGGTGATCCAGCGCCTGTTCCGCGAGATGCTGTACCGGTGCCACTTCATCCCCCAAGTGCACCCCATGATCATGACGGGGCTCGTATTTGACAAGGAGCTTTTCCTCACGTCCATAGGTAAGGAAGTCGCGAAGAAGCACGGGCCAGCTTGGACGCGACAGTTGGCTCTGGGCTGGTTTATCAGAGAAGAGAGAGAGAGATTCGAGAGAGTTAGAGAGAGATTCGAGAGAGAGATTCGAGAGAGAGAGAGAGAGTATCTCCATCCCACAGAAGAACACAGCCGAATAAGTAGCTGAAGGGTTGTTGTCTTTCTGCATGTGTGGGACATTACCAGTATTATTTTTAGCTAGTCCGGTGGTGGTTGGTTAGTTATCCTACATTAACCAACACTCATGGGTTCGATTCTCACACACAGTCTGATTGTCTTGGTCTTGGCAGCTAAATAAGGAAGAGTAGAGAGGTAGGGGAAAGCAGCTCGTTTGGGAAAGTACTTCTACCTCACAGAAAAATCGCAGCCGAATAACAACTCCCTACGTAGTTATGTTCCTGCGTGTGAGTGAGGTCACCAGTAAGCTTCCTGTGAGTTGCAAGCGTTCATAGGCTACGGTGACCGTTTTACGTCAGGTGGACGGTATTCTAGTTTGCCTATTTAGAATAAGTATTAGAAAAAAAAGATATACAGGGTGTCCCAAAAAATACGGACGACCCGAAGCCCAGAGATAGAACACCCTTAGAGGTATCCGAATAACCCCTATGTATGTTCTACGATTTTTTGTAGTTTTCGAGTTATGAATTTTTTAAATTATTTTTTATCATTATTTGACTTACAAGGCGTTTTTGTTGACGGTGAAGTGAATAAACAAAGTACATGCTTGATTTTTTTTTTCTTAAATAGCTGAATGTACGACTATACGAACAAAATAGTCTCTGTTATCCTCAGATGTAACCATCAAGCAAGAAAAAAAATAATATTACCAAAAATGAAAAATTAAAAGATTTGAAAAATCTCCAAGAGCTTTTTATTCAAAACATAACCCATTTTTTTTCTTTCAAATCGACTTTAAAAACTTGTCTATTTCATCAACTATTTCCTTTGAAAATTTCTTTGATCTATCACTGCGGAAACAGAAATAAATTTTATTTAACATGTTGATACCTAAAAAATCTGAGGTTTCAAAGTGAGAATGTAATTTAATAAAACTCATAATTATTGTTAAAAAAATGTTTTTATTACAAGAAGTTTTCAAAATGTCGACCTCCATGTTCAATGCACAGTCTGCATCTTCTAAAAAAGTTTTGTCTAAGTCGATTGAATGCCATCCTGTTGTTCTTAATTGTTTCTTGTGCATCGCGCAATTTTGCTTGTAGTTCGGCTAGGCTTCTTATTTCTTTTGCATAAACTATTTCCTTGAAGTAGCCCCAGACAAAAAAATCTATGGGGTTTAGGTCTGGGGACCGGGGCGGCCAAGCAATGGGTCCTCCGCGACCAATCCATCTGCCTGGAAACCTATCATTCAAATGATTTCTGACTCTCGCTGCGAAGTGGCACGGTGCCCCATCGTTCTGAAAGATCATATTCCTGATCGTCATTAAATCTACGTCTTCTAACAATTCATCCAAATTTTCTTCTAGGAATCGTAAATAGGATTCCCCATTTAGACGATCGGGTAATTGGAAGGGGCCAATTAGCTGTCCATTTAGGATCCCGCACCACAAGTTGACACTAAATTGTTCTTGGAAATTGGAGGCACGAGATAGGTGCGGATTTTCAATGCTCCAAGAATGGTAATTATGGATATTGAATATCCCACATCGTTTAAAGTGAGATTCATCTGTCCACAAAATGCATTTAAAAAAAAAATCATTCTCATTTTGACGCCGCAACATTTCGCGGCAGAATGATAACCTTCTTGGGTAATCCTCAGGTTTTAATTGTTGTACTCTTTGGATGTGGTATGGGTGAAAACCCTCACGTTGAAGTATGCGATGTGCCTGAGACTTCGGAATTCCGGTACGGTGTTCTATGCTTCTAACACTATCCCCATCCACTTCTTCAAGCACTGCGTCAACCAAATCTCTGTCATACTGTCGAGGACGACCAGCCCTTGTGCCAGGTATGCGACCTTCCATGTAGGCGTCATGAACACGTTGTATAACACGGCGGTCAGGGAATGTCTCCGGTTGAGGTCCACCCCTACGTACAACCTGGTCCCGGTACAGTCTTGCCGCTTCAGACGCGTTTCCTCTTGCATATCCGTAATAATAATGCATTTCTGCATAATCTCTGGTAGTAAAAGGCATTTTAATTAGCCCGTCCAAGTCCGTTAAGAAAGCGAAGGTCGTTAAAACAGAAGCGTGTCAATGTCCAGATCGATAGGCACAATTTCAAAAGTCCGTTGGGAAAGCCAAAATCGTCGCACAATCAATTAGGAACCGTAAGTACACGGAACGTATCGTAGGGCCCAAAGGCAAGCAAACGACTGAAAGGAAATTAAATACGATAACAAAAGATCATGTTACTAAGATTCTACTAACAAAATATGAGCTTGTAATTGCTTGAAATAAAATATATTATTCATTCATTCATGCTAGAGATCGGGCACGTCTCTCTATCTCATTCTAATCACCACTAAGTATTTGTTGTCCCTTTCACATCACATGACTCATCTGCGCAGGTAAGAATTTGAAACCGGTTTCTTAAGCGAATTTCGTCCTTTTTGCGTTTCGAATTAAATTTTATGTACGATGCCGTAGAGATAGCTCAACGAAATTTTCAGAGTAAATAGTTGATGAAATAGACAAGTTTTTAAAGTCGATTTGAAAGAAAAAAAATGGGTTATGTTTTGAATAAAATGCTCTTGGAGATTTTTCAAATCTTTTAATTTTTCATTTTTGGTAATATTTTTTTTTTCTTGCTTGATGGTTACATCTGAGGATAACAGAGACTATTTTGTTCGTATAGTCGTACATTCAGCTATTTAAGAAAAAAAAATCAAGCATGTACTTTGTTTATTCACTTCACCGTCAACAAAAACGCCTTGTAAGTCAAAAAATTATAAAAAATAATTAAAAAAATTCATAACTCGAAAACTACAAAAAATCGTAGAACATACATAGGGGTTATTCGGATACCTCTAAGGGTGTTCTATCTCTGGGCTTCGGGTCGTCCGTATTTTTTGGGACACCCTGTATATAGCCACTGCCACGATTACTTATATACAATAACTTCACGCTAAATCCCTTATGGGGTAGGCAAACAGAACCGAGCGCCACGTGACTCGATCCTTACATACCTCACTCGCTTCTTTAACATTCATTGCTCTTCTCATGCACGCTCGCCGGTTTCTAAGGCGCTTGCCACGATTAATGGATGAGAAACTATTGATATATTTCAGGTCTAATGGAACCGAACGTGGTTGAATATCGCGACCGGCTGCTGAAGGCGTACCGCAAGTCCATAATACCTCTGGTCGCTTACATGAGACAGTACGAATGCTATAGAGATATATTCATGCTTAATATAGAGGAATATGTCGAGTGAGTACATGTCGTTATACAGTCCATATTTTCACGTACCACCCATATTTGTTTGTTCGGGAATACAGCCGAGGGTAGTTGATTCTACAATTTCACCGTACGTGGTAGTAAATGCTTAAAAAAGCCTACTGTAGGCATTCCATTATTATGTACCAGTGTACTAGAACTGACTGTTTGCGCCATGCTTTGTTGCCGATCGGCAACAACTCATTGCTGTACTACGTTGAACGAGACGCGTAAGCGCCATGAAAATCGCGGCGCTTTTGACCTTTTGATCGCGAGAAAAATACCTCTTAGAAGCGATTTAGTGCTGTATCTTCGAATCTTTGGAATAGACATCTAAATTATTTGAGCGCTGCAGCGGACATTAGTTTTAATTATTACTACAATGGAGCAAGACTTTTACTTAGGATAGCTCCTCTAGTACCTACAAAATAACTCATTGGCTGTAGTGGATAGTCACTCATCAATATGGTGAGGGTGAAATTTTAGTTTTAAATTTAGACGAGCTCGGTGGCTCAGTCGTGAAAGACGCGTTTTTGACACCAACACTCGTGGGTTCGATTCCCATACAAGACAAACATTTGTGTGCATGAACATGTCTGTTTGTATTGGTCTGGATGTTTTTAAGAGAGGTAGGGTGCATCAAAGCAGCCCGTCTGGGGAAGTACCTCCACCTCACAGAAAACCGCAGCCAAATAACAACTTCCTAGAGGGTTGTTGTGTTCCTGCGTGTGAGTGAGGTCACCAGTAAGCTCCTAAGGAGTTGCTGTGTAAGCAGCAGAGGAGGCATCGCGCGAGTGATATATGTTACAAGCGTTAATAGGCTACGGTAACTGCTTTACATCAGGTGGACCGTATGCTTGTATGCCTCCCGACGTTGTATAAAAAAAAAAGCGCGGGAACATCGCGACGTTTATCGGCTTATTGGTTAATACTCGTATGTTCTCCCATTGGTCAGAAGTCTCGAATCGCTATAAATTTAGTTAAGACAACGTTTTTGTAAAAGCGGTGTGCCTTCATGCGCAGTGAAGTGATTTATTGGTTTGTATTTCAGAGCCTTCCGGGCAGAGAAGCACTCGGCGTCTGAAACTAAGGACGAGGTACAGATGCACTATGATGCCAAACAGGATTTAATATGGCGTCTACCACAGTATATTAATATTGGACCTTTCGCTATCAACGTAGACACTCTCAAGGTACCGTTCATTTGTTCATCATCATCATCATAAACGCATACATTCGACTTGTGGAATACCGGTCGAACAGGTTCCCGGTTCGAATCCTGGCTGGTACCACTAAATTCGTGTTTTCGGA
This sequence comes from Pyralis farinalis, assembly GCA_947507595.1. Classification (NCBI taxonomy): domain Eukaryota; kingdom Metazoa; phylum Arthropoda; class Insecta; order Lepidoptera; family Pyralidae; genus Pyralis; species Pyralis farinalis. Next base: position 5,585,061 of record OX382258.1, on the reverse strand, counting down.
TTTATGTACATAATTGTAATTATCACTTGCTCGGCGGTGAAGGAAATCATCGCGAGGGAAACCCGCCCGTCCAAGAAATGTTATATATCGAAAGACGTGTGAACTTACCTAATAAAGATCTGGTGCTCCCTCTGGGTTCTGGAGGTCTGACGGCAGTCGCTTCATGTAAAAATCAGTATCTTCGCCAAATCCTTAGGCTTAGGTAGCGAACCCCGCCAATACTAGTGCATTAGGAAACGGGATAAAGCTAAAGAAGAATTCGACCAGTGGAATACTGGACACTGCTCCAGTTCTTTTGGCATTGCTAACCACTCATCATTGGCTCTGCTCATTGTTTGGTGCTGTTTTGTAGAGAAATGCAGGTGACAAGTGGCCGAGGAAAGATATGTATATTTTCATACTCCTAGAAATTATTTTCATAGAAATTTGTTTATTTTCAGCGGTTACTAGCACGGAAGCGCTCGTAAATAATAATAAAGGCTCTTCACAGATGTGTATTTTCAGGAACACCGTTCCTATATGAAATCTATATGTTTGTCTGTGCGTTTGTCTGTGTGTGCGTTTTTTTCGAATATTCGAATTTTGACTTCAGATTCGGATTCAGCATAAAAAAGTAGAATAGGAATGTTCAGGAACACCGTTCCTATCTCTTAAGAAATAAGGTCAAAATGGCCGACAAATTAAAAAAAAAAATTCGAATTGTTATATAATTGACGAGCCAGGTGTTCCTCTGGCAATGCAAGCTTGCTCATTCTCAACTGGTTTATACTCCTACAATTTTTTTTTCATACAAATTCATTTATTTTCAGCAATTACTAGTGACGAAGCGCTCGGAAATAATAAAGGCTCTTCTTACGATGTGGGCGGAGGAGGTTCGCCTGGCCGTGGAGGACGTCGTGCAGGCTTACAAGAGCATCATGAGGAGACTGGGCGAGAAGCCCAACTCGATAGAGCACGTGTTCGAGATGCGAGAGTGGATGGAGTCGGTGCCGTTCGCTTTGAAGACGCAGGAGGATATTATGAAGAAAGTTGGCACGGTGGGTGTATATGATGTAGGGGTTATTAAAAAGGTCGACAAAGATCTCCAGAGGTGGTGGGCAGACGAGGGCGAGGTCTAGGTATACGACAGCCTCTTGTTCCTAATGCGCCTATTGTATTGTTAGTAGGTACCTAAGTTATGCATGAACACGTCTGTTTGTCTCGATCTAGGTGTTTGAAAGGTAAGGTTGCTTGTATGCGCGAGCGATCTTGGTTGCCAGTAAGTTCCTAAGGAGCCGCTGAGCAGCAAGAGTGATAACGCATGAGCGATACTTCCTGTATGGCAAGCGTATAGGCTACTGTAACTACTTTCCAGGTGGGAGCTTGCGTGTCTCGCGTTGTATAAACATTGACGTTAAGAGAGGTAGGGCGCATCAAAGCAGCCCGTCTGGGGAAGTACCTCCACCTCACAGAAAACCGCAGCCAAATAACAACTACCTAGAGGGTTGTTGTGCTCCTGTGTGCGGGTGAGGTCTCCAGTAAGCTCCTAAGGAGGTGCTGTGTTAGCAGCAGTGGTGGCATCTCGCGGGTAATATTAATGTATTTACAAGCCATATATCAGGTGGGCCGTATGCTTGTGTGCCTCATATAAAAAAATATTGGTATGTAATGAGCTAATTTAAATATACAGGACTATGAAGTGCTTGACGCCTTTTTCACTCCCCTTGAAAACGATGACTTCAAGCTGTTATGGGAAGCTATTGGATGGCCTTTGGAAATAACTAAGCAGGTCAGTGGTAATTATTTTTGTATTAGAACCCACTATTCCCCTTAATGTTGCCTATGGATGGGTTTATATATCTCGAGCTTCTCCGTGCTTCGAAGGGCACGTTAAGAAGTCGGTCGCGCTGTTGTAGATAGATAAATCGTTGAAGTCTGTGACTTTTGGGCTCGGGACGGCCGCTGCACGTGGTGCACCTTGTTAAATAACGAATGAAGGTCTGACAGAATATAGAGAACATTTTGGCAACGCCATGATTCCGGGATGACTGGCGGGTAGATAATGCCGCTAAGGGCAGATACATCTGTCTACCCTCTTCCTATGTCGCTTATTACTCTACGCCTAATACACTATACTCACGGTGTGCTGTTGAAGATTGCTATGTCCACACATAACCTCACCGAAATATGGGGAAAATATAAAAAGAAATCGTCCCAAGTCCGTACCTACAATAATAAAGAAACGTAAGATTCACAAGTCGATCACGGCAGGTGGTAAGAACGACGGAGTACCTGGAGGAGGAAGAGGAGAAGTTCTGGAAGCTGCACCAACAAGACGAACAGGCGCTGTACGACAAGATAGACTACTTCACGGCGCAGTGCATGCAGCTCACGCTGCAGAGTGACTTCTCGAAGGTACCGCCTCCACCATCATCAGTCCATGTTAAAATATTATACGCGCCAAGCATTTACGGAATACCGTGCAGCCTCTCGAAGTCCATTCTTGCTGTGTTCATATAGTGTTTGGACTGCGCGAGAGGAAGCGGTGAAACAGCCGTGCGATATAGACCTCTTGTCCGGCGTTGGGCTCCTGGAAAGAAAGAAATAAATATATTTATTACAACCAAACATTTCCAATGATACAGTATCCTGTGACTCCTAAACTAGGCTAAGCCTGTCCCATAGGAGTCACCCGCGTAAAATCAAACATATAAATTTGCAGGCGGCAATAAATCAGTCACAAAGTATAATAAAAGCCACTATTATTGAAAGCATCAAAGGACATAGCAACATAAAACTGTATCACAAGCAGAGGCAGGCAACACCTTTGTTTTGTTCTATACTCTTATAATTTTTTTCTTGTACTATGTACATACTTTTCCTTCAAATTTTCGTGAAGCACAGCACAAATTTGTATAGCACAAGCTCAAAAAAACTCAGGGAAACCTGTATACATGTGACGATGATTTTACGCACCAAAATTGACTTGTTAGGTTAGCCCTGCGTGTGAGCCAGGGGTGTCACGTGGGAATATGTGTGCTGTAAGTATTTGGCGGTGCGGTGCTACGGCACCTCCAATGACCACAGAGTTCTAACTAGGAGGTCAGTTCTAGATAAGAGGCTGCATTTAGACATGATTAATAAGACTCCCGACATTAAATAAAAAAAAAGAAGGAATGGCTGATTGTGCAGAGATTTGAATGGTTATATTGGGACCAAACGAGCCATCTACAATGCTTAGTCCGTATGGAGATAAGATAATGAACGAAGTAGTCCAATTCAGCTCTTTAAAGGAACGACAGGCGAATAAATTGACGGACAATGCAAGCTTAGGAAAAGGGTTCGTTCTTTCGGCACCCTTTGGGTACTGGATTGAGTATTATTTGAGTATTTTACAATCGCACAGCCCGCCGACGGCTGGGAGTTCATCCTCATACACTGGAACGGCAATGGTCACGTACTGTGCGGTTCCAGAGAAGTTTTCTACCGAGAACTATTGAGTTGTGGAATGAGCTCCCTGCCGAGGTTTTCCCAAGGGACTACAGTATGGGGTTCTTCAAGAAAGGCGTGAAGAGGTTCTTACAGGGTCGGCAACGCAAGAGTGACACCCCTGGTGTTGCAAATGTCCATAGGTTGCGGTAACTGCTTATCATTAGGCAGACCGTATGCTTGTTTGCCACCATAGTGGTATAAAAAACACTGAACCCTAATGTATATTACTACTAATATTTTTCCTTTACAATAGGTCCACGAGATTGCAAATGACATCAAGAAAGCGTGGAAAGGTATGAAGGACTCCCAGGACTGGGGCCGAGTCCTCAACCAGAGACAGAAGCTGTTTGGGATGCCCGTGGTGCCTTACTCTGACCTCAACCGGCTCATTAAGGAGTTCGAGCCTTACAGAAACCTCTGGGTGACTGCTTCTGGTAGGGAAATCTTCTTTCTCTGACATTATATAACTGTTTACATGCACGCTCACCGGTTCCTAGGGCTTCTGAAATGATTATTGACTTACTAAAATAAGAGAAGTTATGACATGAGTATAGTAGTATTTTTTCAATGCAATTTTATTTTCAGAATTTTTAAAGGCGCGTGAAGTTTGGTTCGACAATCCTCTGATGTATGTGGACGCCGATGCGATCGAGCCTCTCACCAACGAGTACTACAAGACGATAGTGAAGTGTGTGCGCACCTTCGCCGACCTGCCCAAGGTCCAGGCGGTCGCCCTCAAGATTCGCGTGCGTATATAAATCTATCAAGTAGCCTACCTATAGGTCAGAAGCAGAGTTGGTCTGAAAGAGAGCGTCGGTGTTAAAATAAGAAGAGGCGTGCTCCGTTGGTTCGGACATGTAGAAAGAATGCAGGATGAAAGCATGACGAAGCAGATATACAATGCAAATGAGAATGTAGGAGCCGAGGAAGACCAAGACTTAACATGATCAAATTGGTGGTGTTCTATCAGTAGGTGATGTCAGGAGCCCTAGAAACCGGCGAGCGTGCATGAAAAGAGCTATGAATGTTAAAGTGAGGTGTGTGAGGATCGAGTCGCGTGGCGCTCGGTTCTCTCTGCCTACCCCGTAAGGGATTTGGCGTGCAGTTATAGATAGATAGAAGTAGCCTACCGGTTGCGCCAGTTACTACTTAGTTACTGAAAAGTGGCGTACTCGGTAGGTAATTACAATTTGCAAAATGCGTGTTTGTATGTTTAATTAGAGTAAGTTATCGTGGACACTGTCAGATCACCAAATAAATAATGGTAAGTATCCTCGCTAGGAATGCGCTTTTGATAGCACACACAAAATCAGGTTGAATTGTTAAATTCATCTCCCTATGACCTTTGTTGCGCTGAGTCATAAAGTTTGTTCTATATTTTTTTTTATAATATCTCAGCATAGTGGCTCCGCTTCGCCTGTTGGTAAGCGAAGAGAGGAGCCCAAATTGCTGCGGCAACTGACAAAGGACTACAGTGTCCTGTCAGTTGACGCTACCATGCTGGCCCGCAAGGTGCTTCTTTACGCTTCGTTTGAAGGATCCCATGTTGTAGGAAGGAGGAAACACATATATCTATAATTTCACGCCAAATCCCTTGCGGGGTAGGCAGATAGAACCTAGCGCCACGTGACTCTGTCCTTACACACCTCAGTAGCTTCTTTAACATTCATAGCTCTTCTCATGCACTCACGTCAGTTTCTAGGGCTCCTTACCTGACCTGAAAAATATGTGGCATAATTTGTTTTATTAAATGGTTTTTTAATTAATATATTTATATTTACTTTAAATTTATAGTTTTTACATGTTTGTATGTCAGAATGGGATATCGGTAGCTAAATGGTATATGGATCACATGCAATACAATTTTTATTATTTGAGAGCAGGTTTCATTAGGAAGGTTTTTAGAGTGTATACAGACTGCATTAGAACTACGCGTCAGTGTACAGCGCAGGCGGCTGACGGTTGCGTTGCATTTGAAGAAACAAGCATTACATTTGAAAAACAGCAAATTTGCAGCTGGCGTGCAGTTCAAACGCAGTCTATTTGTAGACCCTTAGATTTGCCTACATTTATTGTCGCCTGTGATCGCTTACAATACATTATCACTCGTGCGAAGCCACCTCGCTGCTAACACAGCAACTCCTTAGGAGCTCACTGGTGACCTCGCTCACACGCAGGAACACAACAACCCTCTGTGGAGTTTTATTTGGCTGCGGTTTTCTGTGAGGTAGAGGTACTTGTCCAGTCGGGCTACTTCGGCGCACCCTACCTCTCTTGAAACATCCAGACCAAGACAGACATGCTCATGCACACAAATGTTTGTCCTGTGTGGGAATCGAACCCACAGGCGTCGGTGTCAAAGTCGTGTTATTAACCGCTGCGCTACCGAGCTCGTCATATGTTCACGTTAATTGCCTTGACGGTTACTCAGTGTTCATAGATCTGTTTATAGGTTGAGTAATTGTTGAGATATTACTATTGGATTTATTATTTATTATTATGTATTGTTTTTTTTTATTTGACTACATATTATGTATTCTTTCCTTTCTGTGTGTATTTTACACGATTTATTTGCCTAGTGTTCATAGATCTGTTTATCGGTTGAGTAATTGTTTAGATATTACTATAGGATTTAATATATATTTATGTATTTTTTATTTGACTTTAGATATTATTTATTCTAGCCTTTCTGTGTGTGTTTTACACGATTTATTCACTACTTCGTAAGTACGTGAGTTATTTTCTTTTATTCTTCCGACCGGTTAGTTTAATCTTATTTTTGAAGTTACGATATCATCAAAACACACAAAGTAAATACATATGGCCAATTGCGTGTATTTTTAACATGGTATTTTGGTTTGAATTGATTTGGATATATTTTTTCAGGAGGACATAGATCAGTACAGACCCCTAATACCCATCATACAAGCTGTGAGGAACCCTGGCATGAAAGAGCGGCACTGGAACGAGTTCATGGAGAGAGCTGGTAAGGGAAAGCACTTTGTGCATACATAACATACTATGTGCTTTTCAGAAACACTTACTTCATCTTATTTCTCATCTGTATAAACTTGACTTTTTTTGTATAACGTCGAGAGTTAAACATATGGCTCACGCAGCCTAATAAACGTTTTCAATACAAAGAGTGCAGCTCGCGTAACTGACGCAATTGACGAGCGCGGTGGCGAAGTGTTGAGTAATGCTATTTTAACATCAAATCTCGTGGGTTCGATTCCCACAAAGCACAAACATTTGTGTGCATGAACGACTGTTTGTTTTTTGATCTGGGTGTTTTCAGGAGGTCGCCAGTAAGCTCCTAAGGAGTTGCTCTGTTAGCAGCAGAGGTGGCATCGCGTGAGTGATACTAAATGTATTACATGCGTTCAAAGGCTACGGTAACGGCTTTACATCAGGTGGACCGTATGCTTGTATGCCTACAAACGTTGTATAAAAAAACAGAAGATGATGTCAGAAACCCTAGGAACAGGTAAGCGTGCTTGAAAAGAGCTGTGAATGTTGTCTTGCGGCGCTAGGTTCCCTCTGCTTACTCCGTAAGGGACCTGGAGTAAAGGTGTAGATATATGAGGAATATTAGCTAGTTGATCATGGAGCCCAATCACGTTGGCTACAGAGAAAGCACGATCTTGAGCCAAGATGGAGACTGGGGTGCGTTCTAGCTTTACGACGAGCTCGATAGCGCAGTGGTGGAACGCGCTGTTACGTTACTTTAACACCTACGCTCGTGGGTTCGATTCTCACACAGGACAAACATTCGTATGCATGAACATATCTGTTTGTCTTGGTCTGGGTGTTTTCTACGTATAATAAGTATGCATTTACATAAAATATATATTTACGTATATTTATCAGCTGTCTTGCACCCATAATACAAGCTTCGCTTACTTTGGGGCTAGATGGCGCTGTGTAATTTGTCCGACAATATTTATTTATTTTAAAACGATTCGTCAACTTTAAGGTATAACGGTAACCATGAACGAGAAGCAGACGTTCCAGATGTGTCTGAAGCAAGGCATGGCCGCGCATGGTCAGCTCATTGCGGAGATCGGCGAGCTGGCCAGCAAGGAATACGTCATCGAACAGGCGCTGGACAGCATGCAAGCGGAGTGGGCCACCAAGGCCATGGAGTTGGCTCCTTACAAGGCTACAGGTGGGTCGTAGATAGAAATACGTCACCGAATTGGCGCTGAACAGCATGCGAGTTTTATTTTATACAACATCGGGAGGCATACAAGCATACGGCCCACATGATATAAAGCAGTTACCGTAGCCTATAAACGCTTGTGATACATTAAATTTTACTCGCGCGAAGCCTCGTCTGCTGTTAACACAGCAACTCCTTAGGAGCTCACTGGTAACCTCACTCACTCGCAGGAATACCCTTTGTCCTGTGTGGGAATTGAACGCACGAGCGTTGGTGACAAAATCGCGTTATTAACCGCTGCGCAACCGAACTCGAGAAGCTGGAGAATAAAGTACATATGAAAAAATAATAAAATATTACTTGTAAATAATGAAACCTGGTTAAAAACATTACTTGCAAATAATATTGACGTGTTCGGTGGCTCAGTCGTGAATGACGCGACTTTAACACCAACGCTCGTGGGTTCGATTCCCGCACAAGGCAAACATTTGTGTGCATGAATATGTCTGTTTGTCTTGGTCTGGATGTTTTAAGAGAGGTAGGGCGCATCAAAGCAGCCCATCTGGGGAAGTACCTCCGCCTGACAGAAAACCGTAGCCAAATAACAACTCCCTAGAGGGTTGCTGTGTTCCTGTGGGTGAGTGGGGTCACCAGTAAGCGCCCAAGGAGTTGCTGTGTAAGCAGCAGAGGAGGCATCGCGCGAGTGATAATTAATATATCGCAAGTGTTAATAGGCTACGGTACCCGCTTTACATCAGGTGGACCTCCCGATGTAGTATATAAAAAAAGTCCGTGTTTGGGCTGTAACTGTTTGAGTCACGGGAACCATTTGTATCTCCAGGCACGTTCATAATGAAGATTGCGGACGAGACACTCCAACTCCTCGATGAGCACTTGATGGCGACGCAGCAACTGGGCTTCAGTCCGTTCAAGGCGGCGTTCGAGTTGCGGATACAGGAATGGGATGACAAGCTCCGCCTGGCGCAGAAGGTGCTGGACGAGTGGATTGAGTGCCAAAAGTAAGTACAATCGCAACTGCCATTGTATTTTGATGATGTCTGCTGGCTGTAACCTACAGACTCGACTGCGATAGAATAGTATTGCTACACCAGTGGCTAATGCAGCACCGTGCTGCAGTTGAATATTATCTCCAGGTAACGAAGCAAACTATTATTTTGTCTATATCTTTTCGCCTACAAGCTCAAACAACTCGCAAACAAGCTCAAATTCTAACATTGGAATTTATTGCATTAGTATTGTCTTAGGTTTTCGCGATTGTTACACATTGAAATTAAACTATTTTTAACGGAAGTATCGCGTGTTTTATTTATTTTGTTGAAAACCTGACGTTTCCAACGCTTTGCAGCGTCCGTGGTCGCAGGAAAGACTAAGGTGGTATTTGTCTTACATTAGTTATTCAATTATTACATCTACCGACATGGATGGATTAATTATATATGTTCCGATTCACACAAAAATCGCTCACAGTGTCCGAACATTTTTTAGTAGATCTTTGGATTTGTGACTTGATTATTTTTAGGACTGGATCCCAAGCAGGTGGTACTTGCCAACCATCTTCTCTATTGAAATTGGGGTGTTTTCTTATTTCAATAGCCTCGCGCAACATTCTCGGCATGTAGCGATTCTCCTTGGCGAGGATTTGTGGTTTATCGAACCGGATGTAATGGTTTGGTTGGTCCAGTGTATGTTCACATACTGCAGAGTTTTTATCGCGCCTATTCTTCATGTCAGCAATGTGTTCGTACTCGTGTGAAAGAATAGTATATTGAGATATTCTTGAATGATCGTGGGAAAACATTTTTTTTTCTGTAACTTTTAGCTTATGGAAAATTAAAAATAAATTATAGATATAAATATTAATCTAACGAATATAATAAGTTTCTTTCGACAACTGTAAAGATCTCTGAAATTATTTGCTTCTTCAAAAGGTCAGTGTCTAAAATCTATACACTTAAATAAAAGTCATTTGCAGCATATACGAGTATGTTAGTTAGATCATCAATTGAGAGCGGATTCACCGATTTGATTTACTTCTGTTCGTATTTGACGGGACAAAATTTGTATGAAAGAAAACATTTAGGATTTTTACCGGAGTTGTCTTAAATTTGTATGATATTATTGCATGAAACGTTCATGTTGCCAATTCTGTTGTTGACTTCTTTTGCATATTTACCGTATAAAATGTTAATCTGGCGAGTTAAAGAAGAAATTTTTCAGTTTATAGTTTATTTTTTTTTTTCGAAAAATTGCCATCAGTAAATAATTGAATTTCATTCATTCGATATTTCTATGCCTCATAGAAATATCGAAATGAATGAATGAAATTCAATTATTTAATTAGTTTGTTTCTATAAATTTTGACTTTTCCAGTAGGTCCTTGCCTGTTTTTTTTTTTCAAAAGTTAGGTTGCTATGTTTCGGTTCGATTGGTTATTATCTTATGGACGATGGTGGGTCAGTAATAGCCCAGTGGATAAATAACTGGCTAATTAGTCCCCGGTTCAAATCCTGGCGGCATGTGTCACTAAATTCGTGTTTTCGGATTTATGCACATATTTATCACTTGGTCGGCGGTGAAGGAAAACATCGTGTGGAAACCCACACGTCCAATAAATTATATTACGCAGGACGAGGGGCGGCAGCAGACACTTCATGTAAAAATCAGTGTCTTCGCCAAATCTTTAGTCTTAGGTAGCGGACCCCGCCAATCCTAATGGATTAGGAAATGGGATAACGCTAAGAAGAAGACGAGCACGATGGCGAGTCACATACATTTTTTAAAAAGGTAAAAGATAAATTTGTATTATTTTAGAGAGTGGATGTACTTGGAGCCAATCTTCACATCGGAGGACATATCACGACAGCTGCCGCTGGAGGCTAAAAAGTACGGCACCATGGAGAGGATATGGCGGAGAATCATGGGATCCGCCGCCGCTTGCCCTAAGGTCAGATATATATTATTTTTAAAGATAATTCTAATAAGTTGATCTTTTGCATTATATTTTACTCACTTCTAAATATTGTAACACGTAAGATAATGGTACGAGGACCTAAAAAATTCCTTATTCATACGCCGACGACTCCCTTTGGAGTCATGCAACTTATAACATACTTCATTATGTAAATCTTATGGTGAGTTTATGAACTGGCGTTTTAGTTTTTGGTGTTTACGACGTACCTATGTAGCTTTCTTAATTTCGAAGTAATAGTCGTTGATGAGAATCAGTTAACATTAAAGTATCAAAAGATACATAAGTATAAAATTTTTCGGTTGAGATGGTGGTTTTTTTTTTATACTACGTCGGGAGGCATACAAGCATACGGTCCGCTTGATGTAAAGCGGGTACCGTAGCCTATTAACGCTTGCGATATATTAAGTTTCACTCGCGCGATGCCTCCTCTGCTGTTACATAGCAACTCCTTGGGAGCTTACTGCTGACCTCATTCACACGTAGGACTACAACAACCCTCTAGGGAGCTAGACATAAGCTAAATCTGCTCAAGTGGAACTAGAATGGGTTGGCTGGCTTCTATAATAATTGTTTTTGTTTCCTATAGATAATGATAATCTGCCCAGACAGTCGCCTCCTGGACAGCCTGGTAGAAGCCCGTCATCTCCTGGCGGTGGTCTCCCGAGGGCTAAGTGAATACATGGAGTTGAAACGGCTTCGGTTCCCCCGATTCTTCTTCTTGAGCGACGACGAACTGCTGGAAATATTGTCGCAGTCTCGCAATCCTCGAGCTGTGCAGCCTCATCTTAGGAAGTGCTTCGAGAATATCGCCAAGGTATACCTGTTTTTGTACCAACAACGGTTTCGAAACCAATTTTACTTTACGGGTGCTTGTTTTTTTCTCCATTATCGAGTTGAGCTACTTTCACAGCATTATGTCGCATATTACACTATTATGGGGAGAAGCAGATGACCGGGCAGAACTGTTTTAGGTGGTTTATTATAGAATTGTATACAACTTACATCAAAGGACTATACTGCGTCCATTTTAAGGATTAGGTTAGGTTAAAGTAACTTTTGACAGAATGAGTTCAAACAATTTTAATATTTTTATTGTGTAAATACAATATCACCCGTGGTATTACTAACGTCCACAAGCTACGGCAACTGTTTACCTTAGTGGTGTAGAAAGTCGCACCGTATTTGAAATCGTCATATTTTCATGGCTTCATATTTTTAGGTGACTTTCGAACCAGACCTGAAGATCAGTGAAATGCACTCGAGTGAAGGCGAGATAGTCGAGCTCAAGTACAAGTTCTACCCGAGCACCAACGTGGAGCAATGGCTGCTACTGCTCGAAGATACCATGAGGCATACCAGTGGGTTTACTATACTTATTGTCTATCTATCTTTATCTTCACGCCAAGACCCTTGTGGGGTAGGCAGAGAGGACCGAGCGCCGCGTGACGCGTTCTTTACACACGTCACTCGTCAATGCGCCATTTGCGCGACATTTTAAATTAAATAATCTTTATTCATAGTTTTGGGTCATTCAAAGATGTATTTAATATTTTTTTTTTATACTACGTCGTGAGGCATACAAGCATATGGTCCACCTGATGTAAAACGTAGCCTATTAACGCTTGCGATATACTAAGTATCACTCACGCGATGCCTCCCCTGCTGATTACACAGCAACTCCTTGGGAGTTCACTGGTGACCTCACTCTCACGCAGGAACATAACAACCCTCTAGGGAGTTGTTATTTGGCTGCGGTTTTCTGTGAAGTGGAGGTACTTCCCCAGATGGGCTGCTGCGCCCTACCTCTCTTAAAAAAAGTATCATAATGTCTAAAATGATATAATTGCATTGTTTGTCAGTTCGGTTGACCCTGATTGCCGGCATGGAGGAATTGTGGGCGCTGCCCCGCGAGCAGTGGGTGCTCCGCTGGCCGGGACAGGTCGTGATCGCAGGCTCGCAAACCGCCTGGACAGCCGGCGTCGAGGCAGCCATCGAGGACTACCGAATGGATCAGTACTATGAGGAGATGCTAGAGCAGGTCAGAGGGTGCTTTGCTGACCGAGGCAGGTTGTGATCACTAGATCGCTCACCACCCGGATTCTATATAATAATACTTCTATATAATGGAAACATGGAAATTTATCTTCTAATAAAGGGGACGTCATATGTAATATGTTTAGTGAACATTTTCGTTCAAATTTTCGTAGCAATAATTACATCGATTTATCTAAACTTACACATGGTGACGGTTTGTATTGTCAAGCCCCATCGAAAATAGGAAATATTTATGTATTAGAATGTGAGCTTGTCAAATTACTGCAAGCGGTAGATAAAAATAAATCAGCAGGCCCTGATAACATTCCACCATTTCCACCGGAACCCTATTACTGAGGCTCCGCTGTCCGTCCGTCCGTCCGTCCGTCTGTCACCAGGCTGTATCTCATAAACCGTGATAGTTATTGAAATTTTCACAGATGATGTATTTCTGTTGTCGCTATAACAACAAATACTAAAAAATAGAATAAAATAAATATTTAAGGGGGCTCCCATACAACAAACGTGATTTTTTTGCTCATTTTTGCTGGATATTGATAACGGCAACAGGTAGACGCTTGAAATATTCACAGAATATTTAGTTATATATTTACTTTAAGAATAAATAATTAAATTAAAATAAAACAAATATTTAAGGGGGGCTCCCATACAACAAACGTGTTTATTTTGCCGTTTTTATAGATAATGGTACGGAACCCTTCGTACGCGAGTCCGACTCGCATTTGGCCGATTTTTTTATCACTAAGTGTGCTAAAAGTATCGCACCACCGCTTACGTTATTATTCAAACGATCATTTGTTCAATTGTATCTACTATATCGAAGTCTACAATTGTTTCTCCGATTCACAAGGGACCAAGAGACAATATTGAAAATACAGACCCGTGTCAAAACTGTGTATCTTCGCAAAAATACTTGAAAGGCTAGTATACAATCAAGTTTATTCTTCAATTAAACACACGCTGTCAGACCAACAACATGGATTCCTCAGGGGGCGTTCGACAACTTCAAGTTTAATAACTTGTAGTGATTTCTTGACACGTATTATGTCTGAACCCTCACAAGTACCTGTAATTTATACAGACTATAGTATGTGTTTTGATAGAATAGACCACCATATTCAACAGGGAAAAACAGCACTTTCTTAGGTTAGGACACACGTTTTAAATAAATGAAATGTAACTTCTCGGACGCGCGGTATTCCTCGCATTGTTTTCCTTCACCATCGAGCAAGTAAAAATTACAAATATATTAAATCCGAAAAGACAAATTTAGGAGTACATGCCTGTATTCGAAACGGGAACCGTTGGTTAATAAGCTAATTTTATTACACGATGTTATAATTAATAAGCTGGTAATTATAACATCGTGTAATAAAATTAGCTTATTAACCAACGGTTCCCGTTTCGAATACAGGCATGTACTCCTAAATTTGTCTTTTCGGATTGGCTGTTTCAGTTGGACCGTCTCCGCGCGCTGGTGAAGGGTGAGCTGACTTTCTTCCAGCGCGAGGTGGTGTGCGCTCTGATCGTGATCGAGGTGCACGCCCGGGACGTGACGCGGTCGCTCGTTGACGAGAATGTCAAGAATGTCACCGACTTCCAGTGGATGTGTCAGCTCAGGTACAGTATACTGATCATGATCTAAGACTCTCAGTGCACGCTCGAGACATGATGCAGTCGCTGGGCGGTTGATAGTGCGATAAATAAACCGTAGTGTTATTTTCAATTTTTGTAGAATGTTGAAATCTATTTGGCGCGTAAGCACAGCGGTACAACGCTATAACCGCGACTCTATCTTCCTTCTTCGACCACTCCGTATTTGAAAATGAATATTTTTTTTTATTTTCAGCAAGCAGGAACGTTCTATTTTTAAAATTAGTCGAAGTATTTCTGGCCAGTATTCCAAAATTAAAATAATAAAGTTTTGACAGAACTTATGACCCGACTAGGCATATAAAACAAAGTCGCGTTAGTTACACTATTTATCTCGAGAACGGCTGGACTGATTTTTATGATCTTTGTAATGTTGGATTTGTCTCCGGCCCGAATAGCAGAATAACCATTAAAACATGGAAAATTTTAAACGGGAAAAAATATGAAGAAAAATTCATTTTCTCAAACATTTTATATGAAATGATGCCTTGTTTATGATATCTCATGAACGATTTGTTTTTTATATACCACCAAGGTAGCAATCAAGCGTACGATCTGCCTGATGGTAAGCAGTTACCGTAGCCTATGGACATTTACAACTCCAGGGGTGTCACTCATGCGTTGTGAATCCTGTAAAAACCTCTTCACGCCTTTCTGTAGTCCCTTGGGAAAACCTCTACCATAGATAGAATACACCAAGGGAGGCAAAATCTCTCCTTAAACTTAAGAGCTCAACACCGTCTGTAAGCTGAGGATCGCCGACCATTCTCACAGCTCGTCTCTCAACCGAATCATGAGGTCCTAGCTGATATCCAGGTGCGCCCGCCCAAAGGTGACTATAGTACTCCATGTGCGGTCTGACTTGAGACTAGTATAATAGAAGTTTTTTTCCCCGCACCGAAGTATTGCTGTTCTGTTGAGTACACTGAGTTTTTTGGACGCCAGTTTGACCTTCTCCTCCAGGTGATTTCGACGCCGAGAATCCCATTACTTTTGGCGATGGAAAGTGGTGTGTTCTGGAATTGAGGAACCACAGCAAACGGGGTTTTCTTAACGGTGAACGCGCAAACTTGTGTCTTTACGGGGTTGAATTGGTGTACGATACGTTAACGAAGACAATCGATGATGAAAATGGCTTATTTTTCCTCGATGCGCTCGATGGAACTAGGAAGATATTCCTCATATCATTGAATTTGCCCACTTTTCGCAAGATATCCGAAATTGCAGTTACTTCATCTGGGATAGCGGCCATGCTGTTGAAATTATCGTTAAACCTTCGAACGACTAAAAAATCGATATCCAACAGGGCAAAAACTCAGCAAGGACCAAAGTTTTGGTAACAAGTAAAATCATCATCCTGAACGATTGAACAATGGCGTATAAACGCGTATTGAAAGCACTCTATCTGGGCAATGACTCGGAGGTGCAATGATTCTACTGTCTGGCGATTTGCGCCAAATACCACCAGCCACTTGCAAGATCGACCGCCACCGGTGAAATAAACGCTTGTCTCAAGTCATCGATTCTGTGGCGCTTTGAGACGAAACTTCAGCTGACGGCAAACATGCGAATTGCATTGCTAAACGTTTCATCTGCCGCAGGTTTCTCCAAGCAATTACAGACTATCAGTAATGGTCGTATTCCTGTCGACGAATCTAACGAATTGATTTTGTTTTCACCGAATTTCTTCTCAATGAAGGATGAGCTCAACAAAATGTTCCCGAGCATCTTTGATGACCACGAAAATCACAATTGGTCGAGTGAACGAGTAATTCTTGCGGCAAAGAATAAAAATGTAGTATACTCAAACTTCAGAATTCAAAATTACATCCTACTACATTCCTTCAAATCTACCGACTATGAAACAAACCAAGACGTAGCAACCTCCTATACAACTGAATGTTTAAACACACTGGATCAGCCTGGCTTGCCCTCGCACAATTTATAACTGAAGGTTGGCCCGGCAGTCAATTCAGCGAAGGGAATCGACTCGAATGCAATCAATCCACCAAATAGCTTTATATAAAGTAGTACAACAATGTGTTTTTTGTGAGGTGGAGGTACTTCCCCGGACGGGCTGCTTTGATGCGTCCTACCTCTCTCAAAACAATCCGATAATAACCCGGGGCATGGAACTTCGTTCCTGGAGCCGGGGGATTTTGAGAAAACGAGCCGCCTTTTTCTCGGCGAGTGTGAGACATGGCATCCCCAGGTAGACCCGTGCCATTACAGATCACTAGTAACATATTTCATTTTAAATTACAGATATTACCAGATAGTGAGGGAGATGTACCCCCTCGAGGAGGGCGAGGTGGCCGAGATCTTTCAGGACGAAGAGCGGCTGGACACGTCCGCGTACTACCGCCAGTTCAGTCAGAACCGGTGTGACGTGAAGGCGCTTAACTCTGTCTTCACATACCAGAACGAGTACCTCGGAAACAGGTACACCCCCCTACTGCCTATGTCATTCGGTGCGTGGTTCTTTATATCTTTTTATTGTATAACGCGGCGGGCATGCCTGCTAACACAGCAACTCCTTACCTGGTGACCTCACTGACGCGCAGAAACACAACAGCCCTCCCTCAGGAGTGTTAGTTGTTAATTGGCTGCGGTTTTCTGTGAGATGGAGGTACAACCACAGGCGGGCTGCTTTGATGCATCCTACCTCTCTTAAAAACACCCAGACCAAGACAAACAGACATATTTGTGCATACATATGTTTGTCCAGTGTGGGAATCGAACCTACGAGCGTTAGTGTACCAGTCGCTGAATTTCTGCTTCCTAGCGTTATACAGTTTCCTAATCCATTATATAGTTTCCTAATCCAGTCAAAAAAAGATTGACGATTCGCGATTAACCGCTGCGCCACCGAGATCGTTAATCTTTTTTTATATTAACTAAGTATTGAGACTGGATTAGGAAACTGTATAATGGATTAGGAAACTGTATAATGGATTAGGAAACTGTATAATGGATTAGAAAGCTGTATAATGGATTAGGAAACTGTATAATGGATTAGGAAACTGTATAATGGATTAGGAAACTATATAATGGATTAGGAAACTGTATAACGCTAGGAAGAAGAAATACATGCAGTGGAATAAGTAAGGTAGGTGCGCAGGTTTAAGGCAGACTGGGCCTAAGATAGGCTGCGGGAGCACCTTCCCTCAAGCCTCCACGTGTAGTGCCGTCTGCTGGCAGCTAGCGTGTTGGAACAGCTAAGGTGTGCCTTCATCTCGCGAACTCACTCTTCATCTCGCGTTGAAGTGACATATGTAACAAGAGGTGTTCATTTCCAGCGGTCGCCTGGTGATCACTCCGCTGACAGACCGCTGTTACCTGACCCTGATGTGCGCCATGCATCTCAAGTTCGGCGGAGCGCCCGCCGGCCCCGCCGGCACTGGCAAGACTGAGACTACGAAGGTACCCAACTGTTTATTATCAGGACAACTGTCAGCTCGTAAGGAGTTGGAAGAGTGTAAACAACAAGCCAGTGGTCGTTGGAGGGTTTAATTCCCACAGGACTAACATTTGTGTGCATGAACATGTTTGTGTGCCTTTACCTAGGTTATTTTTATACTACGTCGGGAGGCATAAAAGCATACGTCCTACCTGATGTAAAGCGGGTACCGCAGCCTATTAACGCTTGCGATATATTAATTATTATCACTCGCGCGATGCCTCCTCTGCTGCTTACACAGCAACTCCTTGGGAGCTTACTTGTGACCTCACTCACAGGCAGGAACACAACAACCGGTATTTTTTAGGTGTTTTTAAGAGAAGTTGTGTACCTGAAATCAGAACCTCTGAGGCAGTATCGCTACCTCACAGAAAACCATAGCCAAATTACTATTCCGTGGAGGTGTTATTCTTTCGAGTGAGTGAGGTTACCAGTGACCTTCTAAGAAGTTCCTGTGTTTGCAGCAGAGGTGGCAATATGCGAACTGGTACGTGCAATTTTCCGAGAGGTGGAGGTACCTCCCCAGATAGGCTGCTTTGATGCGCCTTACCTCTCTTAGAAACACCCAGATCAAAACAAACACATCTTCATGCACACAAATGGTTGTCTAGTGAGGAAATCGAACCCACGATTGGTCGGGTCAGACCCGACCAATATTTAAACCCGGGCTTGTCCGACTGAGCGCCGGGTTCAAATATTGAATGACTCATCTATTAGAGAGAGCTCGATGGCGTCGTTGCGCGTGTCATTTTAACCAAACACTCAAGTTAAGCAATGTCGACCGCAGCCTGTCTATGGATGGGTTTATCTATCTCTAGTTTCTCCGTACTTCGGTGGGTGCGTTAAGCCGTCGGTCTCGGGTGTTGTCGATAGATGACAGTCGTTAAGCTAAGTCTGTGGCCCTCGGGCGACTCTGGCAACAGTAAAACACTGGCCTCCGCCAATCCGCATTTGAGCAGCATGGTGGAGTATGCTCTAAACCCATTTGGCTGAAGGGAGACCCGTGTCCCTGCAGTGGGATGAGTAAGGGTTGATGTGGTGGATGTGGTCATCTATTAGTATCTCGTAGATTATCATCATCATCCGAGCAGCATCAGCGATCGCGTCCTACGCTTTCGCTTCGGAGCCCAGGGTCCGCTTACCGACTTTTGCTTCTCCATTTCCCGTGGTCTTCGTCATGCTTCATAGTGAGACCACTGGCACGCATCTATTCTTATCTCGTAGATGTCTTAGTTAAAGTATACGATATGTCCAGGACTTGGCCAAAGCCTTGGCGGTGCAGTGCGTCGTGTTCAACTGCTCGGACCAGCTCGACTACATGGCCATGGGCAAGTTCTTCAAGGGACTCGCCGCGTTAGTACCTTAAGGCATAGTATATGGGACACCTGAATTGAATCCTAGTGTGGGCATGTACCACTAAATTCGTATTTTCAGATTTATGTACATAATTATTTATAATTATCACTTGCTCGGCGGTGGAAGAGAACTTCGTGATGAAAACCGCACGTCCAAGGAATTACATTCTTTTTTTTTTTTTTATACCACTAAGGTGGCAATCAAGCATACGGCCTGCCTGATGTGAAACGGTCACCGTAGCCTATGGACATTTGCAACACCAGGGGCGTCACTCATGCGTTGCCGACCCTCTAAAAACCTCTTCACGCATTTCTTGAAGAACTCCATGCTATGGTAGTTCCTTGGAAAAACCTCGGCTGGGAGCTCATTCCACAGCTTGAGTGTTCTCGGAAGAAAACTTCTCTGGAACCGCACCGTACGCGACCATAGCGGTTCAAGCGTGTGAGGGTGAACTCCCCGCCGTCGGCGAGCGGTGCGGTTATAAAACAACACTCGTTCAACACTCGTGTGACCTAATCTACGACAGGTCTGGTTTTCCCACTGCTTGCAGATGTCGGATGGCAGTCGCCCCATGTCAAAAGCATTAGCTATGAAAACTTAAGAAATAATATTTTATTCTATTAATGTATACGGAAAACAATTTAATTGTATTAAAAAAATATTTAATCCTATAAAAACTAAAATGAAACAGGTTAATCTTTTTCGCGCTAAATATATTAATTCCGGTTCGTATCCTGGCATGCATCACAAAATTCGTCTTTTCTATTTATAGTCATCTTGCTCTTCGGTGAAGGAAAACATCGTAAGGAAACTCGCATGTCCAAGAAATTATATTTCAAAAGACGTGTGTCCTAACCTAAGGAAGGTCTGGTTATCCCTGTGGGTTGTAGAGGTATGACGGCAATCGTTCCATGTAAAAATCAGTATCTTCGCCAAATCCTGAAGCTTACCTAACGGACCCCGCCATTCCTGATGGATTACGAAACGGGATAACGCTAGAAAGAAGAAGTCACAGACACAAAGGATTTAAGACAAAGTAAAGAATGAGCAACTACTTTTTTGGCTACTGGACCTTGTTTTCTTATCAGGTCTGGTGCGTGGGCGTGTTTCGACGAGTTCAACAGAATAGACATCGAGGTGCTGTCGGTGGTGGCGCAGCAGGTGGTCACCATCCAGAAGGCGCAAGTCCTAAGACTCGAGAAGTTCATGTTCGAAGGTTGCGAACTACCGCTCAAGATGTCCTGCTCTGTCTTCATCACCATGAACCCTGGATATGCTGGTAATGGATGCACTTTGTATACCACTAAAGACCAAGCGTAAGTAGTAAGGAAACATTCTGAAAATTACATTCTATTAGAGGAGGAATGTTTTTTATATACAACGTCATTAGGCATAAATGCATACGGTCCACCTGATGTAAAGCAGTTACCGTAGCGTATGAACGCTTGTAATACGTTAAGTATCACTCGCGCGATACCACCTCTGCTTCTAACACGTCAACTCCTTAAGTATTAGAATCTTACTAGTTGTTTATAACTGTAACGATGCCTATAATTGGGTGGGTGACAACGTTTGTCTCAATGTCTCAAGTTTATTTCTGAAAGCTAAATTATAATTTCCCTTTGTTAATTTTATAATTGAATGGATATTTGATCGCATGTGGTAGAAAGCACCCGGAAGCCCTATATCATGCAGTGTGTGGGCGCGGGCCTCTGTCGCCTATTGCTGAGATTGCCTCGGGGACCACCCGCCAGTATCGAATGGCTCAGGCCAATCTACAGAGAAGCCAGCTAGCAACGCACGAATTGCTGCTGGCGGCAAAGGAGCGCAAAATATCTGTCGCACTGCTACAGGAGCCCTATGTGGGTCGGGTTGGAAGCGTAAGAGACTATCGTGGAGTGAGAGTCTTCCAGGCACTGGGGAACGGAGAGGGTACTGTGAAGGCGGCAATAGCCGTCTTCGATCACGAACTTGATGTCGTACAGTACCCACAACTCACCACAAACAACATCGTTGTGGTGGGGATCCGGACTAGTGCCTGGAAGATTACACTGGTCTCCTACTACTTCGAACCTGACAAACCCATGGAGCCATACCTGGAGCAGCTTAGACAGGTTGAGCGGGAAACCGGACCTGGAAGGTTGGTCATAGGCGGGGACGCCAACGCGAAGAGTTTCTGGTGGGGCAGCTCCCAAGAGGACTCCAGGGGGGAGATGATGACTGGAGCCTTAGGGGAGCTGGGCCTCCAGATACTTAATTCGGGGGACGTCCCGACATTCGATACCGTTCGAGGCGGGAAGAGGTACAGCAGCCATGTCGACGTGACGGCCTGCTCTGAGGATATGCTGAGCCTGGTGGATGGCTGGCGCGTCTCCGAGGCCCTAACGTCCTCTGACCACAACGGCATTCTATTTGAAATCAACTTGGCACGGGCGAAAGGGGTATCCGTGGCGAGGACCACCAGGATCTTCAACACCAGGAAAGCGGATTGGTGTCAGTTTCGTGAGAAACTGGCAGCAATCATGCGGAGGGACCGCCTGAACGTGGAGAGCGTTGAGGCGGTCCAGGTGTGGGAGGACCTGGAGGTAATCGTGGACGGGTATACCCGAGCCATAGCCGAGGCCTGCCAGGCAGCGATGCCCAAACTCAAAGGCGGGGATTCATTTAGATTGCCGTGGTGGTCGGAGGAACTCGAGGAGCTGAAGAGGCAAACCAACACCAAGCGACGCAGAATCCGAAACGCAGCGCCGGACCGGAGACAAATGGTGGTCAGTTCGTACCTCGAACTGAAGGGCAAATACGAGGCCGCAGTGCGGGATGCCCAAACTGACAGCTGGAGGAAATTTTGCGGGAGGCAAGACAAAGAAGGCGTCTGGGAAGGTATATATAGGGTCATTGGGAGGGCAACCGAGCGCAAGGAGGATGTACTCCTCCAGGAGGGCGGGAGGCCGTTGGATCACAGGGAGTCCCTCGAGCTGTTGGCGGATACGTTCTATCCTGCCGACAGCGAGTTGGACGACGATACAGATCACCGCGAAATAAGGAAAAAGGCCCGCGAGGTAAACGTGCGGGTCGATGATGACCATGACCCGCCGTTTACCATGAGGGAGCTCTTAGCGGCTGTATCGTCGTTCAACCCAAAGAAGGCTCCCGGTGCCGACGGCCTCACGCCTGACATTTGCGCTCGGGCCATCAACAGTGACCCTGAGTTCTTCCTGGCCCTTCTTGATAAATGTCGAGCCCTCCGCTACTTTCCTCGGCTGTGGAAGGGGGCCCTCGTAATTGTCCTTCGGAAACCAGGCAAAGACTCGTATACCTTGCCCAAATCGTACAGGCCGATTGGGCTTTTGCCTGTCTTGGGCAAGGTATACGAGAAAATGCTGATCGCTCGCCTCAAGCACCACATTCTACCGAGGATTAGTACTCGCCAGTACGGGTTTATGCCACAAAGGGGAACCGAGGACTCCCTCTATAACCTGGTGCAGCACATCCGCGCCAAGCTTGACGAGAGGAGAATGCTCACTCTCGTCTCGCTGGATATAGAGGGAGCCTTCGACAACGCCTGGTGGCCCGCCATCAAACTGCGACTGGCTGAGGAAAATTGTCCTCTGGGCTTGAGGAGAGTGATCGACAGCTATCTCAGCGATAGGACGGTCAGAGTGAGGTACGCCGGGGAGGAAACCTTGCGGTCCACCACCAAAGGGTGCGTCCAAGGGTCCATAGGAGGACCGATTTTGTGGAACCTCCTATTGGACCCTCTTCTGCAGCAACTCGACCTTGCGGGGGTGCACTGTCAGGCCTTCGCCGATGACGTCGTGCTGATGTTCGACGGCAACACTGCGCTGGATATAGAGAGACAGGCCAATGCCGCTCTCGAGCATGTGAGGGCGTGGGGTGTCAAAAACCGGTTGAAGTTTGCGCCGCATAAAACCAGCGCTATGCTGATCACGCGCAAACTTCGGTATGACACCCCGCGGCTTACCATGGGCGGGATAGACATTGGCATGTCTCGGCAGATCAAACTGCTGGGGTTGACGATTGACGCGGGTCTGACGTTCAACGCGCACGTGGCTACTGTCTGTAAAAGGGCAGTGGCCATATACGGGCGCCTTGCGCGTACGGCCCGCGTCAGTTGGGGTCTCAACCCTGAAGTAGTGAAGATCATATATTCAGCCGTAGTGGAACCTACGATATTGTACGCTGCCGCCGCATGGGCTCCAGCGGTCAATAAGCTGGGCATCCAGAAACAGCTCAACAGCGTACAGCGGGGCTTCGCGCAGAAGATCTGCAGAGCCTACCGCACGGTCTCCCTGAACTCCGCACTGCTGCTGGCCGGGGTGCTGCCTCTTGACCTCAGAGTGCGCGAGGTCGCCTCTTTGTACGAGGCCAAGAGGGGGCTACCCCATCCGCTGCTCGGGGACAGGGAGATCGAGCGGATGGCCTCGAAGATCGAGGTCCCGCATCCCGCAGAGCTAGATAGCTTGGAGTTCGGCAGCCTGGTGGACGAGGAACAATGCAGGGCACACTCCAACTTTGCCCTGCGAATTTACACGGACGGCAGCAAGATTGAGGGCCGGGTTGGCGCCGCTGTGTCCGTATGGAACGGCGACGCCGAAACCAAGGCCCTCAAGCTTGCTTTGTCGTCCTATTGTACCGTCTACCAGGCGGAACTCCTGGCTATCTGCACGGCGGCCGAGTACGCTTTGAGCTGCGATGGACCCAGTATTGGCATCTTCAGCGACTCCATGGCGGCGCTCCAGGCGGTGGCGAACGTCGAGTCCCCCCATCCCCTGGCGGTGCAAACACGGGGCGCTCTTAAACTGTGCAAAAGCCAGGGTAAGAGCGTCTCGTTGTTTTGGATTAAGGCACACGCGGGGTTGGAGGGGAACGAACGTGCCGATGAACTCGCCAGGAGCGCCGCACTGGGGTTGCGGAGGCGGCCAGATTATGACCGCTGCCCTGTCTCATTCGTCAAAGGTATGATCCGCAAGGGGACCATTGACGAATGGGACAGGAGATACACATCGGGAACAACAGCTTCGACGACGAAGATGTTCTTCCCGAGTGCGGCGGAGGCGTACGGCATCGTGGGCAAAATGGTGCCGTCGAGCATGACCACGCAGGTCCTCTCGGGGCATGGTGGGTTCTCCGCGTACTTGCACAGGTTCAAGTGCGCGGATGACCCATCCTGCTTCTGCGAGCCCGGCGTGGACCAGACAGTGCAGCACATATTGTTTCGGTGTCCCGCATTCTCCAAACAGAGGTACGATTTGGAGCAGGAGTTGGGAATGCGGGTCACCGAAACTACAGTCTCCGAAATAGTGATGGGGAAAACACGAGCAAAATTTATAAAATACTGCGTCAGTCTAGCCACGGCTACTATAGATCGGAATAAGCAGAGCAGCTCCACCTAGGACTAATGCTGTATACCTCGGCTATACTCTGTATAGCCGCAGGGATCGCGGTGGCTAGGTGGAGCTGTGAAGCTCTCTGTCGCCCGTGGCTGGACTGATGCAGTATGGGGAGGGAAGTTTGGAAATAGCCACTATCGTTTCACCGACGTTCTAAAATGGGCAAAATCAAATTTTAGAAAATAAAATTGAAAGATGATGAATGGAAGAATGAATTGCGGAATGGAAGAGAGTATGATGAATGAATGTGTTTATTACTTACAATAGAATATTTAAAAAATTAAGATTAGGAAATTAAAAAATGTATATAAATAGCCTTGCCCATGGCAGGGGTGCACGTATTTAAAAAAAAAAAAAAAAAAAAAAATACGGGCTGATGACGAGGATACCACCGATCAGCTCATTGCTTTTGTATGGAAAGGTCGAATTTATGCGGTTTTAATAAATCACACAGTCAAATCGCTCTGAAGCCCCGTATAGATAATACCCTCTCGTCTCCAGGCCGTACTGAACTGCCCGACAACCTGAAGGCGCTGTTTCGTCCAATAGCCATGATGGTGCCTGACTACGCACTAATAGCTGAGATATCGTTGTTCTCGTATGGTTTCTTCGAGGCCAAGATCTTGGCCGGCAAGATCACAACTACCTTCAGGCTGAGCTCGGAGCAACTGTCTTCACAGGTAAAAGCGGCGCCAACACATGACATTAAATTTGTAATCTATAGGCTATTATCAGGGATATGCAAGTTTTCTTTAAGATAATGTGTTTATAAAGGCAAAACTTAGGGAATCTTAGGTTGGTGATGAATGTAACAAAGAAAAAAAACTACTTTCTTCGTTGTTCGATATTCAAACATTTAACCTGAACACACGAAATGAAAAATATTCGTTGGATTGTTTTTGATTCTTCTGTAAGACTTTCTTTAATACTTTTTATTTTAGAAATATATATATTTATTCTTTTTTTATTTATTACACCTGTTTACATAAACATTATACCTAGTCGGGTCATAAGTTCTGTCTGTGAAAATTATCTTATTATTTTAATTTTGGAATACTGGCTAGAAATACTAATTTTAAAAATAGAACGTTCCCGCTTGCTGAAAATAAAAAATAAATTCATTTTTAAATATGGAGTGGTCGAAGAAGGAAGATAGAGTCGTGGTTATCGCGTTGCAACGCTGTGGTTACGCGCCAAAAGAGATTTTCAAAATTCTACAAAAATTGAGAATACGCTTTATTTATGGCACTATCAAACGATATGCTAAAGATTCAAGCTTCGAAGATCGTAAGAGGAGCGGCCGACCTCGCACAGTCAGGACACCAGCGGTCATCAAAGCAGTGAAGGCGCGAATCCAAAGAAATCCTGTGCGTAAACAAAAAATTTTAGCTCTTCAGATGGGATTAAGCAGAACCACTGTCAAAAGAGTGTTAAATGAAGACCTGGGACTACGAGCTTATCGTAAAAAAACCGGACATTTTTAGAACGAGCGTTTGAAAAAATTTTGCATAGATTGATCCCGCGCTTTGTAACGGCGGTACGCGGGAAGAAAATACCGCAAAATTTTGTTTTCGGATGAAAAAGATTTTACCATCGAAAAAAGTTACAACAAACATATCATTTTGTTTGTGGTGTATGCCCACAGTTGTCAAGAAGCGAGCGCGCGTATTCCGAGGGTCCAGCGAGGGCATTATCCTTCATCAATCATGGTTTGGCTTGTAGTCTCATATTCAGGCTTAACTGAGGTGTTTTTCTGTGATAAAAGTGTGATAACCAGTGCCGTGGTTTACCAAAATACCGTCCTAACAAACATAGTAGAAACTCTTTCTCAAACAATGTTCAAAAACAGACACTGGATATTCTAACAGGACTCTGCACCAGCTCATAAGGCACGAAGCACTCAAAACTGCTTGACCGCCCGTGGAATTGACTTCACCGGGCATGAAGGCTGGCCCTCTTCTAGTCCAGATTTAAAACCACTGGACTACAAGATGTGGCAACATTTGGAGGAGAATGTCTGCGCTAAATCTCGTCAGAGTTTGAAGTCTCTCCGAGCATCTCTGGTTAAAGCAGCGGCAGAAATAGATAGATAAATGTGATGCGTGCTGCGATCGATGACTGGCCGCGTCGATTAAGGGCATGTATTCAAAATGGAGGAGGGCATTTCGAATAATGTAAATAAAATTTTATTGTACATTTAATTACCTTTCATTTCATATATAACTTTCACATAATTATCAAAAATTGTATCATTAATTACATCAAAAGTTTTTGACAGAACTTATGATCCAACTAGGTATATGTACATGTTTATTATTTTCGCAGAGAGAGTGCATTACGTCCGTGAGTGGGGAGGGATGAACCTCGTAGCCGTAAAATCGTTAGCGCGCATGTCTCTGCTTTTCAATATTGCCCCTTATGTCCATGCCCATAGGACCATTACGACTTCGGCATGCGAGCGGTGAAGACGGTCATTCTAGTAGCTGGCAACCTCATCAGACAGATGCCCGACAGCGACGAGCGACAAATTGTGTTACGAGCGCTCAGAGACGTCAACGTGCCCAAGTTCCTGGCAGACGACCTGCTGCTGTTCAATGGTGAGCGATGATGATGATGACGTCACCAACGTCATCACACGAACGCCCGACAGCGACGAGCGGTAGATCATATTGCGAGCGCTCAGAGACGCTAACTTGACTTTGACGAGCTCGGTGGCTCAGTCGTGAATGACGCGACTTTGACACCAACGCTCGTGGGTTCGATTCCCAACAAGGTAAACATTTGTGCGTGTGAACATGTCCGTTTGTCTTGGTCTGGATGTTTTAAGAGAGGAGGGCGCATCAATGCAGTCTGGGGAAGTACCTCCATCTCACAGAAAACCGCAGCCAAATAACAACTCCCTGGAGGGTTGTTGTGTTCCTGCGTGTGAGTGAGGTCACCAATAAGCTCCCAAGGAGTTGATGTGTTAGCAACAGAGGTGGCATCGCGCGAGTGATACTTAATATATTACATGCGTTAATAGGCTACGGTACCCGCTTTACATCAGGTGGACCGTATGCTCCAATGCCTCCCGACGTAGTATATATAAAAAAAAACTTAAAAGTCTGACACCCCTGGTGTTACAAATGGTCATATGTTACTGTATCAGCTTACCATCAGGCAGGCCGTACGTTTGTTTGTCACATGAGTGATATTTAAAAAGCTACCGTCTCTTTTATGACAGGGAGAGCATAAAACATAAAAGTTCTTAATCCATAAGGAATAGGGTCTGTTACCTAAGCTTCAAACTTGGCGTAGACACCAATTTTTGGCATGGTGCGACTGCGGAGGTCTGACCTCCGCAAACCAGAGGGAAAATCAGACTTATATACAGTTTCCCGTACACGGATTTCCCGAGCGTGTGATAATTAGTAACGCTACTTTGACAACAACGCTCGTGGGTTCGATTCCCACACAGGACAAACGTTTGTGTGTACATGAACATGTCTGTTTGTCTTGGCCTGGGTGTTTTAAGAGAGGTAGGGCACATAAAACAGCCTATCTAGGGAAGTATCTCCATTTCTCTGGAGGGCTGTTGTGTTCCTGCGTGTAAGCCGAGGTCACCATAGCTCTTAAGAAGTTGCTGTGTTAGTAGCAGAGGCATCGTTCGAGTGAAGCTTTCATACGCTGCGGTAACCGCTTTACATCAGGTGGGCCGTATGCTTGTATGCCTCTCGACGTTGTATATAAATGAAAACACAAATTAAGCTATTTGAATTTTGTCTGCGGGCACATTGTGTTCCATGCAATGATATTGTATAAAAAAAAGAGGTAGATGTCGTACTAGCGCGCAAAAACTGAGGCAATGAAATTAACCCAATTGGTCTAATATGCGCTAATCTATGATGCGCTGACGTATTTCAAGCGCAACTCTTGACAGATAGCTATCTCTCTCTATATCATGCGTTCCGTATTATCTATCCCCTTCTTAAGTAAGTAAGTACTATAATGCCGTAGTGGAACAATAACAAAACGACGCGCAGTATGAATATACGTCATCTTTAAATACAATATCATTGGTTCCATGTATGTTTACAGGCAATTTGATCTACTTTGTATGCTTCCGTTGCACACAAAGTAATTTATATCAAATTGGCTGTAAATTTAACTTTCGCATATTACCGCCTGAATCTATTACGAACGTATGTTTGTTTTCAGGCATAATATCGGACCTGTTCCCACGCGTGGAGATCCCTGTCGTGGACTACGGCATCATGGAGCAATCCATCAGGAACATGCTCGTCAAGAGAGGATACGACGACCTATACTGTATGTGACTTCTATCATTTTTAGGGTCGGCAACGCAACAGTGACAACCTGGTGTTGCAAATGTCCATAGGCTACGGTAACTGCTTACCATTAGGCAGGCCGTATGCTTATTTGCCACCTTAGTGGTATAAGAAAGAATCATTACACACTTTATCCACTGGGTTATCGCTGCTCTAACTGTACCATGTAAAGCCACTATGGTCACGCAATGATTTTACCAGAGGGAGACTTTGTACAGTCGTCGTCTGCGTGGGTACCTCTGTCTCACCTATCTCTACCGCCAAGCAGATATATTTATATAGCTGTGTTCCGGTTTGAAGGGTGAGATATGGCAGAGAAATTACTGGGCACACTGGGCACGAAACAGCCTAAGGTCACAAGATTGGCAGCGCGTGGTGTCGCGAACGTCAGTAGGCTGCGGTGACCGCTTACCATGAAATGCGGGCCGCGTGCTTATTTGCCAATCTAGTTTCTTTAGGTACAGTGAAGGTAATGTACCAAGCATCAAATGTTTGTATTGTATTACAGCGTTTGTATTCAAAGTGATACAATTGTACGAAACCACGGTGGTGAGGCACGGCCTCATGCTGGTCGGGCCGGCGGGCGCCGGGAAGACGAAGGTTGGTTGTTCATACTTCATTTTTCCTTTATATTTGATGTGATAGGCTGGAAGAGGCATGCTCCGATGGTTCGGGCGCTTTGGAAGAAATTTCGGATGAAAGAATGACGAATCAGATATATAATGTGAAAGTAGAGGGATGTAGGAGTCAAGGAAGACTCATCTACCATGACCAAATTGGTCGAGTTTTATCAGGAGTCAAGAAACGGTGAGTGTACATGAACATGCTACGAATGTTAAAGATGCGAGCTATTTTTAGGGTTCCGTACCCAAAGAGTAAAACTTACCCTATTACTGAGGCTCCGCTGTCCGTCCGTCTGTCACCAGGCTGTATCTCATGAACCGTGATAGTTAGACAGTTGAAATTTTCACAGATGATGTATTTCTGTTGGCGCTATAACAACAAATACTAAAAAATAGAATAAAATAAATATTTAAGGGAACTCCCATACAACAAACGTGATTTTTTTGCTCATTTTTTATCGATATTGATAACGGCAACAGGTAGACGCTTGAAATATTCACAGAATATTTAGTTATATAGTCACTTTAAGAATAAATAATTAAATTAAAATAAAACAAATATTTAAGGGGGGCTCTCATACAACAAACGTGATTTTTTTTGCCGTTTTTATAGATAATGGTACGGAACCCTTGGTGTGCGAGTCCGACTCGCACTTGTCCGATTTTTTTAATACAACGTTGGTAGGCATACAAGCATACGGCCCACCTGATGTAAAGGGATTACCGTAGCCTATTAACGCTTGCGATACATTAAGTATCACTCGCGAAATGCATCCTTTGCTGATAATACAGGACTCATTAGGAGCTTACTAGTGACATCACTCAAACACAGGAACACAACAGCCCTCTAGTTAGTTGTCATTTGGCTGCGGTTTTCTGCGGGGTGGAGGTACTTACCCAGAGGGGCTGCTTTGATGCGCCCTACCTCTCTTAATAGTTTATTACTGAATAAGAAACCGCTATTGACTAACTGCTCCGTGGTTCAAATCCTGGCATGTACTCGCCGCGTACATATAGTAGTACCTTACCTTAAGATGTGTTAGCAGGCATAGCGCTAGTGATACTTATATTGCAAGCGTTCATAGGCTACGGTAACCGCTTTACATCAGATGGGCCGTTAGCGTGTATGCCACGCGACGTTGTATATAAAAAAATATATCACTGTTTCAACACTTTCGCTTTTTTAACATTCATAACTCTTTTCATCCACGATTGCCGTTTCCCAGAGCTAAGAAGCCTTAACCTCAGTTTATTCTTCCGCCAGTGCTACGAGATGCTCCGCGACGCCCTGACCGCGATCAGGGGCAAGCTCGCCCCGGATGGGTTCCCGTTCGCTCCTGTCCACACGTTCGTGGTGAACCCCAAGTCCATCACCATGGGACAACTGTACGGCGAGTTCAACTTGCAGACACACGAGTGGTAATTAAACGTATTTTTTTTTTATACAATGTCGGATAGATAATATGCATAGTTTGGAGACTCCGTGGCGCAGTCGTGAATGACGCGACTTTGATACCAACGCTCGTGAGTTCGATACCCACCACACAAGACAAACATTTGCATGAACATGTTTGTTTGTCTCAGTCTGGATGTTTTAAGAGAGGTAGGGCGCATCAAAGTACCTCCACCTCACAGAAAAACGCAGCCAAATAACAACTCCCTAGAGGGTTGTTGTGTTCCTGCGTGTGATTGAGATCACCAGTAAACTCCTAAGGAGTTGCTGTGTTATCGGCAGAGGAAGCTTCGCGCGAGGGATACTTAATATATTACAACCGTTCATAGGCTACGATAACCGCTTTACATCAGGTGGGCCGATGCTTGTATGAGTTCCAACGTTGTATAAAAATAAAAATTTTAGCCCCCGACCCGACGCGGTGAATTGCGTTACTACGTAATAGCGTTCTCATCGGCTCTCTATAAGTTATTTCCTACATGGTTACCAGCTACTGAGAAGTTGATGTGTCACCGACAACTCCTTACGGGGGAAGCAACGCGCGAGCACTGTTCCTTATATTTCCAGCGAACAAAGACTACGGTAGCACTTCGCATTAGGTAGACCGTATCCTGGTTTGTCTCCCAACGTTGTATAATGTCGCTACATATATACACATAAAGTTACATTTTTTTTATACAGCATTCGAACATATGACCTAATGAGTAGTAATTACCATACTCTATGAACGCTTGAGTACAGTACATGAAGTATCACTCGAACAATGCCACCTCTGCTAACACAGCAACTCCTTAGGAGCTTACTGATAAGCTTACTAACTCGCAGGGCCACAATAACCGTCCTGGCAGTTCACGTTACAGTAGACCGCGGCCAAATAACAACTTTCTGGAGGGTTATTGGTTTCCTGCGAGTGAGGGAGGTTACCAGTAAGCTTCTCGGTAGTTGTTGTATTTGCGGATAATGTAACAACGCTCGAACGATGCTCCTTTAGAAGGCTACGATTATTTTACAGTAGGTGGATCGTATGCTTGTTTGCCTTTTTTTAATACAACGTCGGGACACATTCAAGCATACGTCCCACCTGATATATAGCGGTTATCGTAGTCTATGAACGCTTGCTTCAAGTATTACTCGCGCGATGCGACCTCTACTGCTAATACAGCAACTCCTTAGGAGACTGGTGACCTCACTCACACGCTGGAACACGACAACCGTCAGAGAGTTGTTATTTGGCTGCAATTTTCTGCATGAGCATAGGGGTTGTTTTATTGTGTCCTACCTCTCTCAGAAACGTATGTTACTGTACACGTAACTCTATGAGTTTTGAACCGACAATGCGGTCGTTAATTTTTCAGGACGGACGGTATCCTCTCGAGCCTGGTCCGCGCTGGCATCGCGGTGGAAGACCTGGACAAGCGGTGGTACGTGTTCGACGGGCCGGTCGACGCCGTCTGGATAGAAAACATGAACACGGTGCGTTTCAGCTGGTTTATGTCAAATTTCACTCGCACAAAATAGCTACTAATCTTATATATAAAATTCTCGCGTCACAATGTTAGTTACCATAATCCTCCGAAACGGCTTGACCGATTTTGATGAAATTTTATATCATATTCAGTAGGTCTGAGAATCGGCCACTATCTATTTTTCATACCCCTAAGTGATAAGGGTGGTCCACCCCAAATTTATTTTTTTTATATTTTGGGCAAGTTTTTTTTTATGATGTGCCATTAAAAGATACATACAACCCTACATTTTCACCCTTCTACCATCAACCCCTATTTTTATAATACTAAAATAATCCTAGGAATAATTTATATGGCAAAACAACGTTTGCCGGGTCAGCTAGTCTATCTATATAATTAAAAATTAATGTGTGTGTGTTTGTCCTCTACGCACACGGCGGACACGACTTCACTTAACGGTTATTTATTTATTAATAGTTTGCCCTCCACATTCGGTCACAATCGAAACGCGATAACGTGACCTATACGCCAACAGCTGTGACCGACCGTTCCTTATAGTTTACACTGGTGGACCCGACGGAAGTAGTCCTGTCCCAAAAATGAAAACAAAGTCACGTAACCAGATTGCAGCGCCACCTACTGTCCAAACGTGAATCTATCTAGCTATAATCTAGCCGCGTTCTCCTACATCATGACAACGCTTCTTCACACACGGTCAACAAAACAAAGTCATTTTTAACTTCCGAAAAAGTACAACTCTATGCCCATCCTGCGCATAGCCCCGACCTAGCACCCTGTGATTTCTGTATTTTCCCCAAAATCAAACATTTGATGAGAGGTTTCACTTTTATCAACTCCGAAGAGGCAGTGATAGCGTTCAATCAGCACGTAGAAAACATGCCTTCAGATCTGTGGTCCTCCTGTTTTAAAAAATGGTTCGATCGCATGAAAAAATGTTTAAAATGTAAAGGAGAGTATTTTGAAAAGCAATAAACATAATATAATAAGAAATATGAATGTGGGAATGCGAATGGGTGACTTAGTGGTCAACTGCCTGCTTTATGCAGACGATGCGGCATTAATAGCAGAATCACCATCCGAACTGCAAATACTAGTTACAACAATGAAAGATGATTGTATGAAGAAAGGCTTACAATTGAATGCGAAGAAAACCAAGATAATGGTATTTGAAAGAGAGACAACCAGAACGAACACTAGGATTATGGTTGATGATGTAGTGTTGGAGCAAGTGAATGAGATTGTATATCTTGGAAGTGCTTTTAGCAGCAATGGAAGGTACACCGCTGATGTGGAGAGACGAGTGAGTGCCGGGAATAGGGTGAATGGAGCGTTGGGTAAACTTCTGGGCAGCCGATATCTAAGCCAGAAGGCACAGCTCGCTGTACACAACGCGGTGCTAATTCCAACGCTAACTTATGGAAGTGAGAGCTGGGTATGGCAGAGAGAGCATGAAAGTAGAATAAATGCGGTCGAGATGCGAGCATTGCGCAAAATTTGTGGCATAACGCTTGCTGACCGCGTTCGTAATAAAGACGTGAGAGAAAGAGTTGGTCTAAAAGAGAGTGTCGGTGTTAAGATAAGAAAGTGCATGCTCCGTTGGTTCGGACATGTAGAAAGAATGCGGGACGAAAGAATGACGAAACAGATATACAATGCAAAAGTGGAAGGATGTAGGAGCCGAGGAAGGCCGAGACTAACCTACCATGACCAAATTGGTCGTGTTTTATCAGAAGGTGATGTCAGAAGCCCCAGGAACCGGCGAGCGTGCATGAAAAGAGCTATGAATGTCACAGAAGCGAGTGAAGTATGCAAGGACCGCGTCTTATGGCGCTCGGTTCTCTCTGCCTACCCCGCAAGGGACTTGGCGTGAAGATATACATACAATAAACATAATATTTTGGTTATAACATGTTGTTTTTTTAAGTTACGCAAAACTTATAGTGTGACCTATGTACTACACCGAATGTGACACGCAAGTAATTTAACATGACGCCTCGCTCCCGTTAATCCCGTTGTTCCCGAGATTGTATAAAAAAATGACGTGTTCAGGTCTTGGACGACAACAAGAAGCTGTGCCTGTCGAGCGGGGAGATAATGAAGCTGACTGATCGCCAGCGGATGATATTCGAAGTGGCGGACCTGGCGGTGGCTTCACCGGCGACCGTCTCCCGCTGCGGGATGGTCTACCTGGACGCTAAAGTGGTGGGGATACCACCGCTCGTCAACGCCTGGCTTAAGAATAACCTGCCGGCGGTAAGACTAGTCTGAATCTTATTGAGTATTTGGTTCATAGGTGTGAAACTGTGAGTGACGATCCCGGTGGCTCAGTCGTGAATGACGCGACTTTGACACCAACGCTCGTGGGTTCGATTCCCACACAAGACAAAAATTTGTGCGCATGAACATGTCTGTTTGTCTTGGTCTGGGTGTTTTAAGAGAGGTAGGGCGCATCAAAGCAGCCCGTCTGGGGAAGTACCTCCACCTCATAGAAAACTGCAGCCAAATAACAACTCCCTAGAGGGTTATTGTGTTCCTGCGTGTGAGTGAGGTCACCAGTAATCTCTCAAGAAGTTGCTGTGTAAGCAGCAGTGGAGGCATCGCGCGAGTGATACTTGATATATCGCAAGCGTTAATAGGCTGCGGTACCCGCTTTACATCAGGTGGGCCTTATGCCTGTATGCCTTCCGACGAAGTATAAAAAAAAATACTGTGCGGTTCCTGAGAACCGTCGAGGTTTTCCCAACGGACTACAGTTTGGGGTTCTTCAAGAAAGGCGTGAAGAGGTTCTTACAGGGTCGGCAACGGTGACACCCCTGGTGTTGCGACTGTCCATAGGCTAAGGTAACTGCTTACCATCAGGCAGGCCAAACCACGGGCCACCTTTAAGTAGTATTGTTAACCATTCCGCCACTCGTCGAAAATGCAACCGTAAAATGTAAGATTAGCTACGTTTATAGCCTTATACATGCTTGCACTGTAATATGAATAAAATATATTCCAGATGGCGGAGATCATACGCAAGGTGCTGCCAAATCTGATCACAACGTTCCTGTACCCAGCGCTGGCCGTCCTCCGCTCGAAGCTCACCGAAATCGTGGCCTCCATCGACTCGGCCCTCACCCTCAAGTTCCTGGAGCTGCTTGACTTCCGGATGAGGCCGCTGACCGGCAAGGACGACCGACCGCCACCGGGGCCCAACTTTATTGCACTCATGCGTAAGATCTAGATTTAAGAGAGGTGGGCGCGTATGCTTGTGTGCCTCCCGACGTAGTATAAAAAAAAAACCGCATCTGGATGATTTTAGCGTTTGTTTGACGGGCCCTGTGGCGTAGTGGATAGCAGTGCTGCTTTAACACAGAGGCTCGTTGATTCGATTCCCACATGGGACAAATATTTGTGTGCATGAACATGTGTGTTTGTCTTGGTCTGGATGTTTTAAGACAGTGGCGTGCACTCCATATAGGCAAAAAGACATTGCCTACCCTATCAATTTGATAAATACCATCCAATGTTTCATTCTTAAACATAGTTTTTAACTAATATTTCGTATCAAAAACAAAAAATTAAAAACAGCTCCATCTATCGGTATCGGTGCAAGTTATTACAATCATCGCTAGTCATATTCAAATCGCAGCTAGGCGCTACACTACACTAGCGCCGCATTGGCAGCTTTTAACGGCAGAGACACTAACTATTTCTGTCTAAATTTACGTATGTGTGCCGTGTTGTTAATACAAATACTGTAGTGTGCATTCCTGTAATTACATTGCCCACAATAACACAAATAACGCACACAATCGCATAGTATAGACAATGTCTTTTCAGCTGAACTATAACGTAAATTGCCGAAGTGTCGTGAGCATTGCTACGTAACTATTTTAAAAAGAAGTTTGCTGCATATAATTATAGTGAAAGATATAGCCCTTTCTTTTTTTCGTATAAAATTGATGTTAAATTTTATTTTGATTTTAAAACGGCCGCCATTGTTTTTGTTTTGAATCGATTGACTGGTAGCAGACGAAATAAGATTTTAAAGTTTTAAAGTAGATAAATATGGATGATATTCACTGCGAAAGTTGTTCACGTGGTGTGTGTAGGGAAAATAAAAAATGATGCGTTTTCAAAACTATCTTTTGGTGAAAAAAAAAAAAAACAAGTGATCACATACATCATTATTCCCACAAGACTGGGTAACCAAAATCAACATTCTGTATTTTTTGGTAAGTTGATAGCTTTAAAAAAATTCTGCCTACCCTGTCAAAAATCTCTGTGCACGCCACTGAAGAGAGGTATGGCGCATCTAAGCAGTCCGATTAGGGAAGTAGTTCCACCTCACAGAAAACCGCATACAAATAACGACTCGTAAGAGGGGTGTTATGTTCGAGCGAGTTAGCAAGGTTATCAGTAAGCGATTAAGGAGTTGCCTTGTTAGCAGAGTTGGCATCGCGCGAGTTATACTTTATGTACTGAAAGCGGTTATAGGTGGGCTGTATGCTTGCATGCCTCCCGATGTTGTACAGAAAAATAGTAAACCTGTAAGGTGGCCGTCTTATGGCAAGCACTTATCATGTGGACATCAGCGTACGGCTACGGTAAACACTTTGCATCAGGTGGACAGTTTGCTTGTTTCTATCATCATCATCTTCTTCTTCCTGGAATTACCCCATTTCCTAATTAATTACCATCCCTACCTTACATTGCATGTTATTCGCTGAGTCCCTACTGTGACTGTGTTCTATAGTCTCTGCCTACCCCTAGATTATATTACTGTATAAAAAAAAAATGTGCGCCCGACAGAAGTGATAACTTAAACCAATCTACATATAATTAAAGCTGCCGTATACGTGAGAGAAAGGGAAGCCAGACAGACTGGCGCCGTAACGCGTTACGTAACGAAACGGTTTACCCTTCCATAAGAAGTTATACTTAAAAAATAAATGCATAATCATTTGTAACAGAACTTATAGCCGGGCTAAGTATAGGGAGACAGGCGTGATGATATGCATGTGTAAAATGATTTTGTTCAGCTCGGCTGGCTCCTTGCTGGGTGGTGTGGGCAGTGATCTGGTCGGTGGGTGCCACCTGCGACCACAATGGCCGAGCCGTCTTCTCCGACTTCATGAGGACGCTGTGTGACGAGGTCGGGCTGAAGCCGGCATTCCCCAAGGAGGGGAGAGTCTACGACTACGCGTAAGTTTTATTTATACCATATATGATGTGACAAATAAAGCTTTGTATGGCTTTTTAAGAGAGGTAAGGCGCATCAGAGCAGCCCGTCTGGGGAAGTACCTCCGACTTACGGAAAACCGCAGCCAATATAAAACTACAACTTTTTGGAGATTGAAAAAACGCAAAAATTTCGCCACGGAAGCAATTCGCGCGGGCTGACTCCCGGTTTTTCGAAACGGTCCTGTGTCAATTATAAGATATATCTTAGCAAATTTTCGTTTGAAATATCAGTAATTTACATATATTGAATATCACGACCAAACTGTATCGTGTTAGCAAAGAATATAACAGTAATTACCAAGTTTTCAAGATCAGACATCAAACTCACGCAAAAAGTCATGTGCAATTTTGTATTCGAATTATTCAAAAACTAAAGCATGGATTAGTGTACGGTTATTGTCAAATATAAAAAAATGTATAAAGAATTGATAACTTACCCATTTTTTAACTTCTTTGTAGGATTTCACAAACAAAACACATTGACAAGGTACTCGTACGTCGACAGCGCACGAGAGCCCAAAACCGAATATTTTAAAATATCGGTCACATGAATGAGGATTGTTTTAGTAGACTGCCAATCATATGAGTGAATAGGTTGTTTCTTTATCATTCAACAACTCCCTGAGGGTTGTTGTGTTCCTACGTGTAAGTAAGGTCACCAGTAAGCTTCTAAAAGGAGATTCTGTGCTAGCAACGGAGGTGGCATCGCGCGAGTGATGCTTAATGTATTGCGAGCGTTCATAGGAAACGCTCGTGGGTTCGATTCCACCACACAAAACAAACATTTGTGTGCATGAACATGTCTGTTTGTATTGGTCTGGGTATTTTCTATGTATAATAAGTATGTATTTATAAAAATAATAAACGTATGTTTATCAGTTGTCTAGTACCCATAACACAAGCTTTGCTTACTTTGGGGCTAGATGGCGCTGTTTAATTTGTCCGACAATATTTATTTATTTAATATCTGAAATTACAATGTCATGTGGAAGATAGTCAATTTTATTTTTACATTTAGTCATTTAGTTAAAAAAAACCAATGGTGACCCGATACAATAAAGAACGATTATGATTATGAAAACGTTGTCTTTTAGCGCCTAAATATCTCAGCGATTCGAACCTACTGACCAATGGGGATAATATTTTAACCAATAAGCCGTCAAGTGCCGCGATGGTGTTCCACAAACTAGCCAATAAGAACTGCGCGGTCTACTTTACCCCCCGCCCGTGACGTTGGTGTAATTGTTGCATGGTTGTTCTGGTGGTCTCTGCGCTGACCCGCCATAATGTCGACGGTACCTTTTTTCATACCACTAAGGTGGCAAACATGCATATGCCTGATGGTGAACAGTCGCCGTAGCCTACGGACATTGGCAATAGCAGGAATGTCCCTCGTGCGTTGCCGACCCTCTAAAAACCTCTTCACGCCTTTCTTGAAGAACCCTATGCTGTAGTTGTATAAGAAAACCTCGGCTGGGAGTTCAACCCACAACTTGAGAGATATCGGAAGAAAACTCTTCTCTGGAACCGCATAGTACGTGACCATTGCGGTTTCAGCGTGTGAGGGTGAAATCTCAACCGAACCTACTACGTGTTTGTTGTAGACTCCACGACGGCGGCTTCACTGACGCCACGGAGGACGGCGAGCCCGCCAGCCCGTTCTGGTACAACTGGATGACCAACATGGACGACTATGTCGTCGACCCTGAGTGGCAGTACGCGGGTATGATTTCACCACTATTTTTTTTAGGGTTCCGTACCCAAAGGGTAAAACGGAACCCTATTACTGAGGCTCCGCTGTCCGTCCGTCCGTCTGTCACCAGGCTGTATCTCATGAACCGTGACAGTTAGACAGTTGAAATTTTCACAGGTGATGTATTTCTGTTGCCGCTATAACAACAAATACTAAAAAATATAATAAAATAAATATTTAAGGGGGCTCCCATACAACAAACGTGATTTTTTTTGCCGTCTTTATAGATAATGGTACGGAACCCTTCGTGCGCGAGTCCGACTCGCACTTGGCCAATTTTTTATATGAAACGTCAATTGGCAGTAAATGTTGAACCGTATACCGTGACAGCAAATGGCATGACGCACTCTCATGCCCCCTCTACGCTCCCT
The DNA here is from genome assembly GCA_947507595.1 of Pyralis farinalis. Taxonomy (NCBI): domain Eukaryota; kingdom Metazoa; phylum Arthropoda; class Insecta; order Lepidoptera; family Pyralidae; genus Pyralis; species Pyralis farinalis. The sequence continues at coordinate 5,545,257 of OX382258.1, read as the reverse complement.
TGCGTGTGTGAGTGTATTAAGTGTTGCGAAACTTAAACCGCTTCACCAGCAACACCAACCATCTGCGTTGAGGATCACTTTTGCAGTGCTGAACGCCATACAATACGGGATTAGGTAATATTGACACATGCTAGACCGTTCAATCTACTATATTAAATACACCAAATCTTAAAACTATAAACTACAGAAAACCGCAGCCAAAGTATTAACTCCCTTGAGTTTTGTTGCATTGACCGCGAGTTTAAGAAATTAAGAGAGGTAGGGCGTATCAATTAGCCCGTCTGGGGAAGTACCTCCATCTCACAGAAAACCGCAGCTAAGTAACAGCTCCCTTGAGGTTTGTTGCATTGACTGCGAGTTTAAAAAATTAAGAGAGGTAGAGCGTATCGAAGCAGCCCGTCTGGGGAAGTACTTCCACCTCACAGAAAACCACAGTCAAATAACATCTCTCTGGAGGGTTGTTATGTTCCTGAGTGTGAGTGAGATCACCAGTAAGCTCCTAAGGAGTTGCTGTGCTAGCGGCAGAGGTAGCATCGCGCATGTCATACGTAATGTATTACAAGCGTTCATATGCTACAGTTTCCGCTTAACATTAGGTGGGCCGTATGCTTGCATGCCTCCCGACGATGTATTAAAACAAAAACTTCGTAGCCATGCCTGTTGAAATTGTTTACTATATACTTAAATAGTTTTGTTTGTTTTGTGGAGAGAAACAAATAAAAAAATATACATATTATTGATCGTAATTTCTTCTAGCGAGAAATTAATTTTCAAAAAGTGCAATGAAACTGTGGGAAACTCAAATGTTTGATGTCAGGTCAGATCGGATGTAACGTAAAAGTCCACGACGAGAAATATCACTGTGATCTTGTATGTCGGTTTCTTGGGTTAGTCCATAGAGAGAGAAGTTATCCATGTGATGCATTAGTCGTAAATAGAAAACACTGTAAAATTGCAGCAGAATACAATACTCCTTCAATTAATCATTCAACTATGCTACTACGGCATAAGGCTACGTTAGAGAGGTAGAGATTTTAAGATAGCTAGGGTGCATCAAATCAGCCTGTCTGGGACAGTACCTCCACCTCACAGAAAAACTTCCTAGAGGGTTATTGTATTCCTGTGTGTGAGTGAGGTCACCAGTATGCTCCTAAAGAGTTGCTGTGTAAGCAGCAGAGGTGGTGAGGGAAAACCGCATCCAAATAACAGCTCCTTGGAGGGTTGTTGTGTCTTTCTGTTTGTGTGAGGTCATCAGTAAGCTCCTAAGTAGTTTCTATGTTAGCAGCAGGGGTGCACGCTAGCGAGACATCTTGTATTGCCATTGTATAGTATAGAATCTATCCATACTACACCAAATCATGGTATAGTATGGAAAGAAGGTTCTCGAAGTCGTCCCAGTGCTGGTACATGCAGTGTGGGACGTCCACAAGATGGAGCGACGACCTCAAGAGATTTGTAGGTCGACGGATGCAGTTGGCACAGGATCGAGGCCAGAGACGTCTATATTCAGCATATGACGTCTATATTGAGCATATAATGATGATAGGCCACGGTATTCACTTTATACCAGGTGGACCGCCTTGTCATTGTATAAGTGATCCTATAGATATCGAAGTGCCGACCCTGGACAACGTGCGCAGCGCGGCGCTCCTCGGGTACAAGATAGCGAACTACAACCACGTGATGTGCGTGGGCCCCACCGGCACCGGCAAGACGGTCACCATCACGTCGAAGCTGTCCCGAGGGCTGCACAAGAAGTTCATATGCGAGTTCATCGTCTTCTCCGCGAGAACCTCCGCCAATCAGACGCAGGTATATTGTAGCGCTTTTGTTATTTTCAATAATAGTCATAAAATACTCAACACAAAACTAGGTATATAATTACATATTTATCAGATAAAATGATAATCTAAGGATATAAAAACATATTTACAAAAACCATTCGTTTAACTGAAAGTGATGTCAGAAGCCTTAGAAACCGGCGAGCGTGCATAAAAAGAGCACAACCCACCACCGCCCATGGCTCCACCGACCTCACGGTCATATGAGCCAAGCGGGAGATGCGCACGGCACATGCTGCTCTAAGGCTCTCTTCGTGCCGTGGGCATTTGCTTGACTCCCTACAAATTATTTACATCTCTGTCCTGTCTCTATATTTTTCTTTCTCCCCTTTCTGGGGCAGCAACAAGCACACTTACGCCTTCGTCGCCGTCCGTAAGTGTACTGTATTCGATTACAGTCCTACATCCTCCCCAGCCTTCTCTGCCTGTTCCTCCGCAGATCTGCGCTTGTGCCACCCGTGGGCGAACCTGCGGTAAATCGCGAAGCTTGCCGACGACGACACGAGATCAGTGTGGAACACCGGACCCATTACCGCGCCACAGCGCCATATCCCATCCATCATCTCACACCGCAGATCATCATACCTAGGACAGGACCACAAAACATGGTCTCTGTCCTCCTCGCTTTCCCCGCACGCACACATACTTGAGTCATACCTTCCCAGTTCAAACAATCTCTTCCGAAAAATGCCATGACCCAAGATAAAAAGAGCAGTGAATATTACAGAAGCGAGTGAGGTTTGTAAGGATCGAGCCACGTTTTTTTTATACAATGTCGAGAGGCATACAAACATACAGCCTACCTGATGTAAACCAGTTACCGTAGCCTATTAACGCTTATATTATGTATCACTCGCGCGATGCATCCTCTGCTACTTACACAGCAGCTCCTTGGGAGCTTACTGGTGACCTCACTCACACGCACACCAACACGAACACAACAACCTTCTTGGGAGTTGTTGGCTGCGGTTTTCTGTGAGGTGGAGGTACTTCCTCAGGCGGGCTGCCTTGACTGCGCCCTACCTCTTAAAACATCCAGACCAAGACAAACAGACATGTTCGTTGACGTCGACGAGCGTTGGTGTCAAAGTCGCGTTATTCACGACTGAGCCACCGAGCTCGTCAAAAACATACGTATTTGCGGAGGAATTAAACCCAGTTTCGCCAAGTTCTCCCAGCACCTTCCTGCATCAACCTTGTCTATAGTGTGATTCCATATTGTTTGACCAGGATGTTATAGACAACAAGCTGGAGCGCCGCCGTCGCGGGGTCTTCGGCCCGCCGCCCACGAAGCGACAAGTATTCTTCATCGACGACCTGAACATGCCCGCATTGGAAGTCTACGGTGCACAACCACCCATAGAACTCCTCAGGCAGTTCATGGACTTCTCGGGTGAGTGAAAGGAAAATTAAAACACATACTAATCCCAATGCTGACTTATGGAAGCGAAAGCTGGGTGTGGCAGAGAGAGCATGAAAGTAGAATACATGCGGTCGAGATGCGAGCATTGCGCAAAATTTGTGGCACAACGTTTGCTGACTGCGTTCGTAATGACGACGTGAGAGAAAGAGTTGGTCTGAATGAGAGTGTCGGTGTTAAGATAAGAAAAGGTACGCTCCGTTGGTTCGGACATGTAGAAAGAATGACGAAACAGATACGCAATGCGAAAGTGGAAGGATGTAGGAGCCCAGCTAGGCCAAGACTTACCTACCATGACCAAATTGGTCGTGTTTTATCAGAAGGTGATACCAGGAGCCCTAACAACTTTCGAGCGTGCACGCATAGACCTATGAATGTTAAAGAAACGAGTGAAGTGTGTAAGGACCGCGTCTTATGGCGCTCGGTTCTCTCTGCCTACCCCGCATGGGACCTGACGTGAAGATATACATACACAAATAATTAATGTGTTGCAAGTGTTTATAGGCTACGGTAACCTTTTTACATCAGGTGGCTCGGGAGGCATACGTATGCTTGTATGCCTCCCGACGTTGTTTGTTCTGTGTGGGAATCTAACTCACGAACGTTGGTGTCAAAGTAGCGTTACTAATCACTGCGCTACCGAGCTCGTCTAAAGTCTCTCGACGAAGAATGTTCAATACGCAGAATGTTCGATTAACAAAACAATGACTCTAAAAACAGATACAAATATCTTGAGTGGGAATCGAACCCACGACCGTCGGTGCCAATGTGACTATAGCTAGCCATTCGGCCAAAGGCCCGTTTGTAAGAAAATAATATAAGAAAGTACCATTTTAAGTGTAGACGCATCTTAATAAACTTTTTGTCATACGTACTCGTAGAAAACCTGTCGTTATAACTTACGTCTTGAACGTTTCGCATTTTGATCATTTTGCGAAATTGTACATTTTGCGTATACATACATCTAGATTGGTAAACAAGCATGCGATCCGCATTAGATGTGCTAAGCGGTCACCGCAGCCTAGTGACGCTCGCAACAACACTGGGATGTTTCTCTGCCATATTTGACCCTTCAAACCGGAACACAGCTATATAAATATAGCTGCTTGGCGGTAGAAATAGGCGAGGCAGAGGTACTCACGCAGACGACTCTTGTACAAAGTCTCCCTCTGGTAAAATGTGGAATGTTTTACGTATTGAACACTTTGCGTCGGGAGGGTCTAAAGCTGGTTGTATTATTTGTGGTACGTCGCAGGATGGTACGATCGTATGAATATCGGGGAGTTCAAGTTGCTGATCGACGTGGGGCTAGTGGCAGCCATGGGCCCGCCCGGGGGAGGGCGGAACCCTGTCTCGATGAGGCTCATGAGACACTTTCACTACATCTCCTTCACGGAGATGGAGTACGCCAGTAAGGTAAGTGAGTACATGATGCGTTCACGTGTATATACAACGGAGGCATACAAGCATACGGCCCACATGATGTAAAGTCTTTTTTTGTATGTCTCAGCATATTGGCTTCGCTTCGCCTGATGGTTGAAAGAGGAGCCAGAATCGCAATGGCAACTGACCAAAGACCACACAGTGTCTTGTCAGCTGACGCTGCGATGCTGGCCCTCAAGATACTTCTTCACTTCGCTTCGTTTGAAGGATCCCATACTGTAGGAAGGAGGAAACACATGTGCAGGAACACATGTTCACTTTTTGATGGTACGACAGAGATAGGACTTGCCGAACTTTTTGGTACGCGAAGAATTGTTCTCAACAGTAGAACAATGACATCGCAAGCCCGCACGTGTGGTTCTATGACGGAAGGGAGAGGGTGGAATAAGGGAAAACAATTCTTCAGAGCACTCGCCATGGTAAAGGCGGTAAAATACGCTTAGCAAGTCAATGTCCCTACAAAGTTGAAGAGGTTCCAGGTTTCCGTAGCCCGTGTACAATTGCAATGTAATAAGTAACCTTTGCTGCTCACACTGCAACTTCTTAGGAGCTTACTGGTAACCTCACTCAGTCGCAAGAGCACAACTATCTAGGTAGTTGATTTTCGGCAGTTGTTTCCTGTGAGATGGTGGTAGTTTCCCAGGTGGGCAGCTTTGATGTGCCCTACTCCTCTTAAATATTACGTTTGTCACTACTGGTTGGTTTGTACAACATATATCCACCATATTTAAGAGAGGTAGGACGCATCAAAGCAGCCCGTCTGGGAAAGTACCTCCATCTCATAGGAAACTGCAGCCAACTAAAACTCCTTGGAGGGTTGTTGTGTTCCTGTGTGTGAGTGAGGTCACCAGTAAGCTCTTAAACATGTTGTTATGTGTTTATTTTCAGTACGCCATCTTCAGCGTGATCCTTAACTCGTGGGTCAAGCACACCTTGCAAGGCGTCACCATCCGCGAGGCGCCGTTCCTGAAGGCATCCATCGATATCTTCCACTCGCTGGTGGAGGAGTTGTTGCCTACGCCCACCAAGTCGCACTACACCTTCAATTTGAGAGACCTGAGCAAGGTCTTCCAAGGGATCTTGATGATGGATCCCTTCTATGTCAAGGTCAGTCACTGTAGGAAACGCAGATTAATCCTACTACCTTGAAGAAGCAACAGTTTCGCCGAGTTCGGTGGCACAGTGGTAAATAACGAATTTTTATACAACGTAACGTAACATCTTATACAAGTTGTAACCGCACCGCTCGCCGACGGCGGGGAGTTCACCCTCACACGCTGGAACCGCAATGGTCGCGTACTGTGCGGTTCCAGAGAAGTTTTCTTCCGAGAACTCTCAAGCTGTCGAATGAGCTCCCAGCCGAGGTTTTCAAGGGACTACAGCATGGAGTTCGTCACCGTAGCCTATGAACATTTGCAATAACAGCGGTGTCACGCGTTACCAACCCATAGTTCTTTTCATGCACGCTCGCCGATTCCTAGGGCTCCTGATATCACCTTCTGATAAAACACGGTCGTCGCTAAATTAATTAATAAACATTGACTTGTTTTTCCTTCTTGAACGTGAACCGCATGCACCCGCCACCGTTGCTGCCCTGGTCGTCTTTGCGACACGTGTTTCGCCTCTCCACGAAGCATCGTCAAGTGCTGTAGATTAACTATGTAACCCACTATTCGCGCGCAAACAGCTTATCTTGAATTAATTTGCGTTTGTGACGTTTGAACGTTTGCTGCCATCGTTCAGAACGTAACCTATCTTACGTTCGAAAATTTTCTGTTCGAATTTCAATTGTTCGGTAAAACGGTATGACGCAGTTTTAATTACTAGATAGATTTTTTTTACATATTTTGTGTTTCTAGAAACTTAATTTACGTGTGTTTCGTTTTCTAGAAAAACGGTTGTCCGATTATCATAACATGTAATTTTCCTTTGACGGATTTTTTATAACTATGTAGTACTAAAATATATAAATATATTTGGGTGATTTGGAATTAGTGGCAGTTCGACATTGATAGGTTAGGTTAGACTTGTGACCATCAAAAGCCGAGCGAGCGAAACGAACGAGACTCATCTTCTTTGAACTACACATCACGTTTAACTGCGGTTAAACATTGATATAGAATTCAAAATACATAGCTTTCGAAAAAATAACAACCATAAATAAAAAAAATCGGCCAAGTGCGAGTCGGACTCGCGCACGAAGGGTTCCGTACCATTATCTATAAAAGCGGCAAAAAAAAAAAACACGTTTGTTGTATGGGAGCCCCCCTTAAATATTTGTTTTATTTTAATTTAATTATTTATTCTTAAAGTGAATATATAACTATATATTTTGTGAACATTTCAAGCGTCTACCTGTTGCTGTTATCAATATCGAGTAAAAATGAGCAAAAAAAATCACGTTTGTTGTATGGGAGCCCCCTTAAATATTTATGATATTCTATTTTTTAGTATTTGTTGTTATAGCGGCAACAGAAATACATCATCTGTGAAAATTTCAACTATCTAACTATCACGGTTCATAAGTTACAGCCTGGTGACAGACGGACGGACGGACGGACAGCGGAGCCTCAGTAATAGGGTTCCGTTTTACCCTTTGGGTACGGAACCCTAAAAAAAAGTGTGGCATGGTGCATCAAAGCAGCCCGACTGGAGACGTACCTCCACCTAACAGAAAACCGCAGCCAAATAGCAACTCCTGTTTGTTTGTCCTTTGTTGAGTTCCTGCGTGAGGTCACCAGTAAGCTCCTAAGGAGTTGTTAGCAGCTGAGGAGGCATCGCGCAAGTGGTTACAAGCGTTAATAGGTTACGGTAACTGTTTTACATCAGATGGGCTGTATGCTTGTATGCCTCCCGACGTTTTAAATAAAGTCATCACTCTGTCAATTGTATTTTCGGTCAAATATGAAAAAAAATAGCTTTTCGGTATATTAAAATTTGTATAAAAATGTTTCGACCTTATGATAGGTAGCCGTTTGGAATCCAATTTTGAGCAAAGCGATAATCCGATTTATGTCCATACTGTTTGTGCTTCTATTCAACAAGTAGAAACACCTTCGACGCGATTTTGTTATTGTTTGTTGTTAGTGAGTTTAGAACTTTTCGAACCTCATTTTTCATAAATTTGTCGTAAATGAGAAATGAGCCAGTATTGGTTTGTCACTTGCGTCTTGCGTCGTCTCCGGTGACCAAAACTACTATATTTGCGGTTAAACTTGGCCCCTTTTGTACGTTTACGTTTTTGTTGCGACCCCTATTTATTTTCCAGGACGAGGACGACGTGATCCGCCTGTGGTACCACGAACACCAACGGGTCTACCAGGACCGGCTGGTGAACGATGAGGATCGGCAGTGGTTTGTCAAGTTAGTAATACATAGACCTTTTTATAAGAGAGATTGGGTGCATTAAAGCAGCAGTGGAAGTACCTCCATCTCACAGAAAACCGCAGCCAAATAGCTCCCTGGAGGGTTGTTGTGTTCCTGCGTGTGAGGTAACTAGTAGGTAAGCTCCTAAGGAGTTGCTGTTTTAGTAGCGGAGGTGACATCGCGCGAGTGATATTTAATTTTATTGTCAGCGTATAGGCTAAGGTAATCGCTTTACATCAAGTGGGCTGTATGCTTGTATGGCTCCCGATGTTGAATATAACAAAACTTACCGCCTAGGTGGCGTTTTCTTATATTCAACGTTGCGTATGCTTACCGGTCGAGTGCTCTACCTAAACCAGGTGAGAAGGTGATTGTGGCGAATATATCTATGTATCATTGTAAGTCATCGAATAAGCAGTGATAGCGTAGTGGTTAAGGACCGGCCTATGGACCATCTGGGCCCCGGTTTGAATCCTGGCACGTGCCACTAAATTTCGGATTTATGTACATACTAGCTGTACCCGGCTGTAGCTGAAGCGGTTACCGTAGCCTATCAACGATTACATTCTTTTTATACTACTTCAGGAGGCATACAAGCATACGGCCCAGCTGATGTAAAGCTGGTACCGTAGCCTATTAACGTTTGCGATATATTGTCACTCGCACGATGCCTCCTTGCTGCTTTCACAGCAACTCCTTGGGAGCTTACTGGTGACCTCACTCACACGCAGGAACACAACAACCCTCTAGAGAGTTGTTATTTGGCTGCGGTTTTCTGTGAGGTGGAGGTACTTCCCCAGACGGGCTGCTTTGATGTGCCCTACCTCTCTTAAAACATCCAGACCAAGACAGACATGTTCATGCACACAAATGTTTGCCTTGTGTGGAAATGAACCCACGAGCGTTGGTGTCAAAGTCGCGTCATTCACGATGGAACCACCGAGCTCGTCAAAAGACACATACAGGAATATCGCACACATGTTATCATCCCCGCTACTGCCACACTTGCAATTCCTTAAGAGCTGGCAACCTTACTCACTCACAGAAACACTGCATTCAAACAGGAAGTTATTATTTGGCTGCGGTCTTGTGCGTCGTAGGTGCACGAGGTCGGGCTGTATCGATCTATCTCACTTTCTTCATTCGTCAGCAGAGTGCATCACTTGAGTGAGATTGGCTTTAATTGTAAAGATGGTAGTGAGCCCCTTACATTCTAATTAACGAGAAGACGAAGACGATAACAGTAAATGATCTTCGAATCTGTCCAGTTTATTGAATAAGAAGATTCGCACGGAGTTCGGCAAGAGACCTCAGGAAGTGATCGGTGATCGGTTGATGCTGTTCGGAGATTTCATGGACATGGGCGCAGACGAAAAGAAGTACCTTGAGATCACCGACCGCGAGGAGGTTTGTTGTATTTAAATAGTTGTCTGTAAAGTCTGTGTACGGACGATAATTTTACGTGATAACGTCTCTCTTCTACTCGGACGCATCGACCGATGGAGGGGAAGAGAGATAGATGCGTCACAAGCCGAACGCTTAGGTCGATCGTGCCTCTCTATCGCTTGTTCCGCGCTCTCGTTTGCACGCTCGGCTCACGCGGAACGTGACAATGAGTCATGCTTTTTTATGCGCGCATCCGGCGTTCATCGAGTCATCAAAGTCAAAATCTTTTTATTCCGTAAAAATGGCTACATTTGTTTGGAATCGTCACAATTTTTTTCCCTACCGTGCAGTTCATGACTAGGTGAGCACTGATAAAAATACTGCAAAAAAACTCAGGCATCCCTCTTTTGGTATCCAAACAAATTTACATATTTTATTAATTACATTATAATTGGATCGACTCCCAGGCATTTTTATCATTAATATAGTCAGATACTTTATAATATGCCCTGCTACACAATTTGGCTTTAATAGTAGTTTTAAATTTGTTTATTGACAATTCTCTTATATTGCTGGGAAGTTTGTTATAGAACCGTATACATTGCCCCATAAAAGAATTACTTGTTTTGTGGAGACGGCTTGCATATAACACAAGATTATGCTTATATCTAGTATTTATGCTATGAGTATCACTCTTTTTACAAAATGAGTCTATGTTTTTATGGACATACAAAAGATTTTCATAGATATATTGCGATGCGACTGTTAAAATATTTATTTCTTTGAATTTTTCTCTAAGGCTCTCCCGGGGACCAAGTTTGTAGATAGCTCTTATGGCTCTCTTTTGCAATAAAAAGATGGTGTTAATGTCCACGGAGTTACCCCAAAGAAGAATTCCGTATGACATAATACTATGAAAGTAGCTGAAATTCTAGCCGTATTCTAGCCGTATCAACATCAGTGAGCCGTCTAATAGTTTTCACTGCATAGGCTGCAGAACTTAGTTTTCCTGATAATTTTTCAATTTGTGGGCCCCATTGTAGTTTGGAGTCGATTGTTATACCCAAGAACACAGTTGTCTCCACAGGGGCTAAATTAGTTCCATTAACATGTACATTGGTAGTCACCTGTCTTACATTAGGTGTTGAGAACTTAATTACTTTAGTCTTTTTATCATTTAAAAGCAGATTATTAACATTAAACCAATGCATAACTTTAGAGAAAGCATCGTTAACTTCGTCATAATTACCTAACTGTCTATTAATTTTGAATGTCAAAGAGGTATCATCCGCAAACAATACAATCTCATGTTTATCCTTTACATAATAAGGTAAGTCATTTATATATACTAAAAATAAGAATGGACCTAGAATTGACCCCTTTGGGACTCCCATAACTACAGGGCACCCCGAAGATCTTTTACCATTAACATCGACCTTCTGTATCCTATTGCCCAGATAAGAAGACAGAAGTTCGAGAGCCTTTTTCCTGATACCGTAGTGGTGTAATTTTCTGACAAGAGTGTCATGGTGCACGCAGTCAAACGCTTTAGACAGATCACAGAAAATTCCCAAGGCATCTTGCGAACCTTCCCATGCCCCGAATATACTTTTAAGCAAATGAATCCCTGCGTCTATAGTTGAACAACCTCTCGTAAATCCGAACTGTCTCCTATGAAGCAAATTATGTGTATTGAAATGTCTGAGCAACTGGCTAAGCATTAGTTTTTCAAAAATTTTACTGAGAATGGGCAGTATAGAAACAGGTCGAAAATTCGAAGGGTCCGAACTATCACCAGATTAAAAAATGGAATGATTTTACTATGTTTCATCAAGTCAGGAAATACACCAGATGCCACACAACAATTGAAAATTGTAGCTAAATGTGGTGGAGGACTGGAGTACATTGAAATAAGAGGTTATCACATCAAAAAAATTACAAAAAAACCGACTCCAAAAACATTTGCTATAAAAACGCACTAAAAGATATAAAATAATTGCTTTCTTTCTTTAAATGACCATAAACAAATGTAATAGTGTCTATTTGTACTTAAAAAGAAATTAGAAATATATTTTTAGATTACTTAGAATAAAATCAATGTTTTAGAACAATAATATACATTTATTGTTATTTTTGAAGTCGGTGCCAGCGGATTTGTTGTATATGTTTGTAAATATTTGTACAAAAGTCGTCTGCGTGTGTATCTCTGTCTCACCTATTTCTACCGCCAAGCAGCTATATTTATGTAGCTGTGTACCGGTTTGAAGGGTGAGATATGTCAGAGAAATTACTGGGTACTGTGACGAAACAGCCTTAGGCCACAAGATTGGCAGCTCGCGAGTAACATTCCCACGGAGTTGCGAGCGTCAATAGGCTGCGGTGATCGCTTACCATCTGATGAGGGCCGCGTGCTTGTTTGCCAGTCCAGTTGTATAAAAAAAACAGGTTTTATTAGGCATTGCTACCTAGTATTATTTTGGCTTATTATGGTATATCCTCCAGTCCTCTACCTCACAGAAAACTTTAGCCAAATAACAACTCCCTGAAGCGTTATGTTCCTGTGGTTATTTACATGCAATTTGATCTACCTGCTTTGTGTGCTTCTGCCATAAATAACCACTAAAAAAACAAAGCAGGTTAGATAAAAATTCATGTAAATTTTGCTTTTCGCAATACAACGCCTGAATCTGTATAACTATTCAATTGTTGAAGTAAAACTTCTTTACGCACGCTTGACTTGGGGAGTAAGCTGGGGAATGCGTGACGAGAGCGTTACGAAAAGTGTGATCGGGCGTGGCGAACGGAAGTTGAGACATTAGTGAAGCTAGAAAGAGAGAGAGAGTTACGTTTCGTATATTACTGTAAGGACAAGAGAGAGGTGCGAGCACACATTTTCTTTCTCTCTTTCTCTCATAGCGAGTTAAGTTTCGTATATGTAAGACACAGTGCAGACCTATTGTCTGTATCACACTATGGAGCTAAAGAAGTTTTACTTCAGTCGTGTGGTCTAAAGCACACTGTTTTTTTTGTAGTTGGACAGCGTGCTCTCCCACTACATGGAGGATTACAACCTGTCAACGACCGTGCCTCTAGACCTGGTTCTGTTTGAGGACGCAGTGGCCCACCTATGCCGGCTGGCCCGCATCATGAGACAGCCCATGGCGAATGCGCTGCTACTCGGGATGGGCGGCTCTGGTAATTCATAAATTGTAATCTACGAGTATGATGATGATTTAAAAACCGGCGAGCGTGCATGAGAAGAGCTATTAATTAATGGTAAAACAGCGAGTGAGGTGTGCAAGGATCGAGTCATGTGGCGCTCGGTTCTCTCTGCCGCCTACCCCGCAAGAGGCCATGAAGTTATATATAGATAGATAACTTTTTGATTCGATTTTAGATTTGGTTATGTGTAGATGCAGGGACTTTCTCAATTTTTTTTTCGTACAACGTCCGGAGGCATTCAAGCATACGACCCACCTGATGTAAAGCGGTTACTGCTGCCAACAAAGCAACTGCTTAGAAGCGTACTGGTGACCTCATTCACTCGCAGGAACCCAACAACCCTCTAGCTGCGGATTTCTGTAAGGTGGAGGTACTTTCCCAGACAGGCTGTTTGAATACGCCCTATCTCTTGTTCTAGGTGTTTTTAACCTAGAACAAGACAATCAGGTATGTTCATGCACACAAGTGTTTGTTCTGTGTGGAAATCAGACCCACGAGCGGTGGTCTCAAAGTGGCGTTATTAATTACTGCGCCACCGAGTCTTCTTGTCTGCAGTTCTTGCTGCCGATCTTGTCTATGTTAAGACGCCTCGTCCATATCATGACACAACCCAAGACTAACCGACGGCTCTGTCAACGAATACACAAAAATCTGTTGGCAACAGTGGTCATAGATTTAGGTCTGTTAAAAGATGCAATAGCACCCTGACGGGCTGTTGTAATGCGCCCATCCTCTCTTCAAATTTAAATTACAAATGTAATTAATATTACAAAAACAAAGGCGACCATGTCAATTTTTAAATGTTTAACATCAAACCAAGAAAACACATTATATTTTAAAAATCTATATTTGACTGCGGAAAGAAAAAATGCACACAAAACATTGACTTGTTGTAATTTTCGCAATGTTCACTTAGTCCTGAGTACACATAAATAATAATAATATTCCGTCCCTCTTCTGTAATAGCCCAGTACTAATAATCACTCCAGATCTCATTTCAATAGCTCAATTATTTCCGACACATTTGCAATAGTCCCAATTACCTGCCGTGACCTACTCGTGGGTATATCCTCCCATTGATATCTCCTAGAGCAGGTCACAGCGGGTATAATACATTACATCAATCTTTTCTAAGGGGCCTCTACGCGTTGACTCCATATCCCCGCACACGTCTATCAAAAGACCGGGGTTAACACCCGTGATTGAAGAAAAAAAATGATAATAATAAAATAAACTTTATTCATCTGTACAAACACAATGTCCACGACTTTTTAGTCGTTTTCTCTTTATACATTACACGGTGCCTAGCCTTTACACTCTCGTACAGGTATTGTACAGACGAAAAGGTAAGAGACTCAGCGAAACCGCTGTTTTTCAGTCTCTGCCATTGATTGATTACACGCCGCCAGAATAGACGCTGCATATATATATTTGACGAGCTCGGTGGCGAGGTGGTGAAACGCGTTGTTACACTACTTTGACACCAACGCTCGTGGGTTCGATTCCCATGCAGTACAAACATTTGTGTGCATGAACATGTCTGTTTGTATTGGTCTGGGTGTTTTCTATGTATAATAAGTATGTATTTACAAAAAAAAAATGTATTTACGTATGTTTATCAGTTGTCTAGCACCCATAACACAAGCTTCGCTTACTTTGGGGCTAGGTGGCGCTGTGTAATTTGTCCTCATTTTTAAAAAAATGTGGACAAATTACACAAAAGAAAGATTTGTTCTCATTTTTATTAGAAAAGCGATATTATAATATACAAGAATACCTTAATGACGCTATGCAGTAATGAAATAAGGACGGCATAAATATGAATACCTACTAATATTATGAATGAAATCATATTGAAATTGTTTATAATTATAAAAAATAATAATAAATGTATCTGTACAATTGCACAACAAGTGAATGACAATTCTGTAATAATATAATAAAAAAATTAACTGTATTAACGCATAATAAGGTGAACTGTAATTAACAGATAATATAAAAAATAATTCCTACGTCATTTCTGGCAGAAAATGTTTGCACGAAATTTTATTTGTTTGTACCAACATTTATACTATACCATTTTCTAAGGAATAAATGATTCTTCTTCTAAGAAATGCGCCTACGATGCTTATATCTTTTTGTTATCTATTTTTTTTCAGGTCGTCAATCGTTGTCTCGCTTGACAGCGTACATGGCGGAGTTGCAGTGCGTGCAAATTGAAATAACCAAGGCGTACGGGCAGACGGAGTGGAGGGACGACCTGCGTCAGACCATGATGAAGGCAGGAGCTGAGAACAGGGGCGTCGTGTTCCTGTTCTCCGACGCGCAGGTGAGGTTGCCCGTCTTTATAATGTAGCAAAGAATTTGGGTGCCCTAAGAGAATTCAGATGTTTTTAAATTCAATATATAGTATTGTCTTAGGTTTTCGCGATTGTTATACATTGAATTAAACAATTTTTAACGGAAACATCGCGTATTTTATTTATTTTGTTGAACCTGACGTTTCGAACGCTTTGCAGCGTCCGTGGTCGCAGGAAGACTAAACAAAGCGTTCAACACAACTATGCAGATGCAGAAAGCGTTCGTTCGTTCATTTTATATTAACAGTAAACAAGGGTACAAACCACCTGTTGTAAAGCGGTTAGTGTAGCCTATGGACGCTTGTAACCGCAATTATTATGGTGACCGCTTTATATCGGGTAGGCTGTGTGCTCGTATGACTCCCGCAGTTGTATAAAATAAAGAAAACT
The DNA here is from genome assembly GCA_947507595.1 of Pyralis farinalis. Taxonomy (NCBI): domain Eukaryota; kingdom Metazoa; phylum Arthropoda; class Insecta; order Lepidoptera; family Pyralidae; genus Pyralis; species Pyralis farinalis. The sequence goes on along the minus strand of OX382258.1, from coordinate 5,529,829 downwards.
TTGATACTTGTCTTATACATAAGCTCATACAAATACATGTGTATAAACATAGCCTCTCGAAAAAATCGTGAATCGTGAATAAGTTTGTTTCTAAGCCTTCAGGGGTCCCTTAGTTTTTTATGAAAAAGAAAAAAGAAGTTCCTGTTACTCTAAATTATAGTATAAAAAACATTTTATAAAATACAGTTCAACAATATATTCAACTGGCTTTTATTAAGATATTTGTATTCAGTCAAAGAATAAGTGATAGTACCTGGGAGACGTTATTTATGATAGATTTTTTGATAGTAAAATCTTACGTAAAGTTTGATCTTAACTGCCGTTGAAAAATATTTTTACCTTTGATAGCTCTATTCTTGAGGAAGGTTGTAGGCTTTTCAACATCACGATTCGACCCTTAGAAGAAGAAGAAGAAAAAGAGGAATATAATTAAAAGCTGTTCCTACGGGATACGCGTGGATGGTTGAGTCGCTAACTTACATATATTTATGTGTTAAAGTAACATTTCCATATGTTATTATATTTTATAAATTCAATTTAATAAACGCAAATTTTATGCATTTCTACGCCGATGAGATCGGCAGGCACTCCACAAATACGTAAAAACATCTTATTTACCATGTTTTGAGAAATAAATATTTCATTCATCGTTCATTCAATTTCACAGATCAAAATGGAATCGTTCCTCGAAGACCTAAACAACATCCTGAGTTCCGGCGACGTGCCCAATATCTACGAAGCTGAAGACCTGGACAAGATATACATGTCTGTCCGTCACGCCGTCATGGAGATGAACCTGGCCGCGACCAAGACTAACTTGTTCGCTTGCTATCAGAGGCGAGTGAGGAACAACCTCCACATTGTGATCGTCATGTCGCCTGTAGGGGAGGTGAGAAAAAAATATATTTTTTATACATGTGGCCCATCTGATGCAAAGTGGATACCGTAGCTTATGAACAGTATCCCCTGAATTGCTGCTGACACAGCAATTCCGTTAATGGCAATCTCACACACTCGTAAGAAGTCAATAATTCTCCAGAAAGTTGTTATTTGGTTACGGTTTTCTGTAAAGTGAAGTTACTACCGTAAGGCTTGTAGACCGTATTCGCAATGATGATGTTAGAAACAGAGTTTGCCTGTAAGAGAGCGTCGGTGTTAAAATAAGAATGGGCATGCTCCGTTGGTTCGGACATGTAGAAAGAATGCAGGATGAAAGAATGACGAAGCATTGTATATCACAATGCAAAAGTGGAAGGATGTAAGAGCTGACCAAGGCCAAGACTTACCTACCATGATCAAATTGGTCGTGTTCTATCAGAAGGTGATGCCAGGAGCCCTAGAAACCGGCGAGCGTGCATGAAAAGAGCAATGAATAGTAAAGACGCGAGTGAGATATGTAAGGATCGAGTCACGTGGCGCTCGGTTCTCTCTGCCTACCCTGAAAGGTATTTTGCGTGAGTTATAGATAGATAGATAGAAGTTACTACCCGACTGGGTCGGGCTGTTTCGATGCGCCCTACCTCTCTTGATCCAGGGCAATGCAGACAGACATGTTGATGTACAATAATGTTTGTCCTGAGTGGGAATTGAACCCACTAGCATTAGTGGTAGGCGCTATTGCAAATTAACGACCATTCGAGTCGAAATAATAACGATGAGTAGCTTCATTTTTCTGAGCGTTATCCCGTTTCCTAATCCATTAGAAATGGCGGGGTCCGCTACCTAAGCTGAAGAATTAGGCGAAGATACAGATTTTTAAATGGCGCGATTGCCGTTAGACCTCCACAACCCAGAGGGAAAACAAAACCAAAGGTTTGGTCACAAGTCTCGTCGTGCTGGTTTCCTGACGATGTTTTTCTTCACCGCCGAGCAAGTGACAATTACATATTTTGACGAGCTCGGTGGCACAGTGGTTAATAACACCACTTTGACACCAACGCTCGCCGATTCGATTCCCACACCGGACAAACATAAGTATGCATGAACATGTCTGTTTGGCTTGGTTTGGTTGTTTTTAAGCGAGGTAGGGCGCATCAAAGCAGCCCGTCTGGGGAAGTACCTCCACCTCACAGAACGCCTAAAGCAAATAACAACTCTATACGGGGTTGTTGTGTTCCTGCGAGCGAGGGAGGTCTCCAGTAAGTATCTAAGGATAGCAGCAGGGGTGGCATCGCGCTAGTAATACTTATTGTACTACAAGCGTTTATAGGCTACGGTAACCGCTTTACATCAGGTGGGCCGTATGCTTGAATGCCTCCCGACGTAGTATTAAAAAAAAAGAAGCAAACCTTACATTGGTGACGTGTTATTTTTGTTTGTCATGATCAGATATTCCGCGCCCGCCTGCGCCAGTTTCCGTCGCTGGTGAACTGCTGCACGATCGACTGGTTCAGCGAGTGGCCCAGGTCCGCGCTGGAGTCTGTCGCCAACCATTTCTTCGACAACATGATCGAGTTGCAGACGACGGACGAAGTCATGGCTGCCATGGTGGTGAGCTATCCGATATTGACCTTTCATTACATATCTTATGCTTAATTCGCACATATCACTCATTAGATGCAAGGGAGCCACAATTCATTTTACAACCGCTCCTCTCGCCAACGACTGGGAGTTCATCCTCATACACTAGAGTCGCAATGGTCACGTACTGTGCGGTTCCAGAGAAGTTTTCTTTCGAGAACCCTCAAGTGTGGAACGAACTCCCAACCGAGTTTATTCCAAGGGGCTACAGCATGGGGTTCTTCAAGAAGGCGTGACGACTTTTTACAGGGTCTGCAACGCATGAGTTACACCCCTGGTGTTGTAAATGCCCTTAGGCTACGGTAACCGCTTACGGTCAGACAGACCGTACGCTCGATTACCACCTCTGTGATATAAAAAGAATGCAGGATGAAAGAATAACAAAACATATATACAATGCAAAAGTAGAAGGATGTAGGAGTCAAGGAAGACTAAGACTCGCTTACTAAGACCATATTGAACGCGTTTTATTAGAATGTGATGTCAGAAGCCATAGAAACCGGCGAGCTTGCATGAAAAGAACTGTGAATGTTAAAGAAGCGAGTGAGGTGTATAAAGACCGCATCTTATGGCGCTCGGTTTCCCCGCCTACCCCACAAGGGACGTCGCGTGATGATACACATACGTAATCAATATTTTATTCTTAATGGGACTTCTTCTTTTTTTATTGAAATGGAGTGTTTTTTTCTTATACAACGACGGGAAGCGTAGCCTATATACGCTGGTAATACATTAAGTATCACTCGCGCGATGCCACCTCTGCTGCTAAGACAGCAACTCCTTAGGAGCTTACTGGTGACCTCACTCACACGCAGGAACACAACAACCCTCCAGAGAGTTGTTATTTGGCTGCGGTTTTCTATTAGGTGGAGGTACTTCCCCAGACGGACTGCTTTGATGCGCCTCTCTTAATTACCTCTCATAAGAACACCCAGACCGAGACAAATAGACTTGTTTATGCACACACATATTTGTCCTGTGTGGGAATTGAACCCACGAGCGTCGGCGACAAAGTCGCGTTATAAACCGCTGCGCCACCGAGCTCGTCGAGCCTACCCCGCAAAGGACCTGTGTGAAGATACACATGCATGCATAATTAATATTTTACTTTTCCATTGCTCTTCGTAATGGAAATGGGGTGTAATAATGTTTATTGTCTTAGGTTTTCGCGATTGTTACACATTGAATTAAACAATTTTTAACGGAAGTATCGCGTATTTTATTTATTTTGTTGAACCTGACGTTTCGAATGCTTTGCAGCGTCCGTGGTCGCAGGAAGACTAAGGTGGTATTTGTCTTACATTGGTTATTCAATTATTACATCTACCGACATGGATGGATTAATTATATATGTTCCGATTCACACTGTGAGCGATTTTTGTGTGTAATGTTTATCTCGATATTGTCAGTCAGTGTGCTGTTTCGCCCATGAAACCGTGGTGGAGGCGAGCGCGCGCTTCCTCCACCAGCTGAACCGGCTCAACTACGTGACGCCCATGTCGTACATGGAGATGCTCGGCGCGTACGCTGAAATGTTTCGCAAGAAACGGAAGGCCATCCTCGTCGAGTCCAACGCTCTGAAGACTGGTAACTTCCTTAAACTGACGTATACAGCATGCCCATTAAAAACTATGTTCAGGGTCGGCAACGCAAGAGCCACACCCCTGTGGTTGCAAATGTCCATAGGCTACGGTAACTGCTTACCATCAGACAGGCCGTATGCTTGTTCTCTTCTACTATTTTTATACCACTAAGGTGGCAAACAAGCATACTGCCCGCCTGATTGTAAACAGTCACCGTAGCCCACGGACTTTTGCAACACCAGGGGTGACACTCATGCGTTGCCGACCCTCTAATAACCTCTTCACGCCTTCCTAGCGTTCTTACGTTTCTTAATCGATTATTGGGTCCGCTACCCACTCCTAAGGCTTTGGCGAAGATACTGATTCTGACATGCATCAGCGACCTCCACAACCCAGAGGGAAAACCAGATCTAGCTTACGTTAGGTCACACGTCTTTCGCAATATGAATTATATATATATAAATAAATAAATATTGTCAGACAAATTACACAGCGCCATCTAGCCTAGCCATTTAAAGTAAGCGAAACTCGTGTTATGGGTACAAGTGACTGTATAACTGATAAACATACGTTTATCAGTTGTCGCTCGCTCCCGTGAGCGATTTTTGTTTAATTCAATGTGTAACAATCGCAAAAACCTAAGATAATACTAATAATAATATTTATTTGCTTTAAGATACAAGTTAATATTAAACTATATCCGGAGTCCCCTTTTAAGCATACGAATGTCTGTGGCTGGAGACACCGCTCCTCTATATGTTAGTATGTTACAATTTTAAGTATTTATTTATTTATTCATTGCATTACATTATGTCATTCACAACTTTAGGATGATATAACAGTGTCAATACGCATAATGCACCTTGGTAGGTATAGCAAGTGAAAGAGAGAGAGGCAGACATTAAATTTACAGCTAGCTATAGTTACTTGGTCTAAAAGGCTTGGTTCACAATACAATCTTTTGATTCACTAACTATTTTTCGTTCATGTATTCGTCAATGTTATAATATGTTTTGTCAATTAAAAGTCGTCTTAAGGTTTCAATAAATTTCAAATCATTTGTTTCGTTTTTTATGGTCGCCGGTAATTTATTGTAGATTTTTATGGACATTGAATAGGGCCCAGTGCTATGTAATGTCAATTTTGATGCAACCTGGAGGAGCTTATCTCTGTTACGTAAAGCATGTTGGCGAGGAATATCGCAGGCTCTGGAATAAAAACCCGGATGTTTCCTCACAAATTTACACAATTCCAATATGTACATGCACGGGAGTGTCAAAATCTTCAGTTTTTTAAATTGTGGTTTACACGTTTCATCTTGTTTTATATTTGCCAATATCCTAACACATTTTTTTTTGTAAAACGAACAAGTCGTGGCTATTTGTGCTATTACCCCACAATATCACGCCATAATTCAACCACGCGTGTGCGAAAGCATAATAAGCTGTAACTGCTGTTCTTAAATTTGTTGTTTTCTTGAGTTCTCCCAATGCGTATACAAACTGAGAAAGTTTGGTTTTTACTTTTTGTACGTGCGATTTCCAGTTTACGTTTGAATCTATAACTATCCCGAGGAGAGTGTAGTTAGGGACACAATCCAGTTTCAGACTGTCAAAAGAAAAATCTATTTTTAGTTCAGTTTTTTGGCGCGGCCTGAATTGCATTATTTTTGTTTTTAAATAATTAATTAATTTCTAAATTATGGTCTTTCATCCAATTGTCAATATTTTTTAGAATGTCATATAATTTGCTATTTAAATTTATATTATTATTATGTGATGTTATGATTGAAAAATCGTTAGCAAACATCACGCATCGTTCATTAAATATTTTCGGGAGGTCGTTTATGTAGATAATGAACAAAAGACATCCGAGTACACTGCCCTGGGGTATAGAGTTTCTCATCAGCTGTTTTTCTGAACGAACAATTTTGATTTCTCCCGTACGGGTGTCAGTATGTTGAACCTCGACATACTGTTCTCTGTTTTCGAGATAGGAAGTAAACCATTTATGGGTTATGCCTCGTACACCTATGCCATACAGTTTATTCAAAAGAATGTCAAATTTAACTTTTTCGTAAGCTTTCGTCATGTCAAATAGAATACTAATAGCATATTGTTTATTATTTAATATATTCAGAATGTCATTTATAAATTTATAAATAGCTAGAGTCGTTGAACGTTTCTTACGAAAGCCATTTTGGGAATCGTCAAAAATATTATACTTCTCGCAGAACGAGTATAAACGACTGCACATGGTTTTTTCAAATATTTTAGAGGGGACCGGTAGTAATGCGATAGGTCGGTAGTTGTTAGGATCGGTTTTTGAATTCTTTTTATGTTTAGGTTTTACTAACGCTTTTTTTAATAAATCTGGCATTGTGCCTTCCAAAAATGATTGGTTGACAAGTGTGGTCAGGGGAGGTGTCAACTCATCAGCGCAAGTTTTTATAAGCGTCGATGGTAGTTCGTCTATTCCAAAACTTGCTTTAGATTTTAGGCCTCTTATAATCTTTTTTATTTCACGTTCATCCGTTGGCCACAGGAACATCGTATTTTCGATCGCGTGCGCTACTGGTCGACCCTTAGGTGACAACAGTGGCTGTGCAGATACAGTGCCCGAATTTGCCTTGGTCTCCTGACCGGCCAAGGCGAACAAGTCGTTAAATTTGTTCGCGATCAATTTAGGATCAGACGTTAGTTGATCGTGGATTTCTAGTTTTATATTTTGAGTTATGTTTTTAGCAGTTTTATTTGTACGATCTTTTATTATTTCCCACATAGATTTAGTTTTATTATCTGAATTTTTCATTTTCCTTATTGAACTAAGCTTTTTTGATTTAATTATTATGCGTTTTAAGATTTTCGTGTATTGTTTATAAAGTGTTATTAAAGTTTTATCTTTGGAAAATGAAGCGTGAATTTTAAGGAGTCTTTTGTTCTTACAGGATAATCTGATACCGCGTGTTAGCCAATCTCGTTTATTGTTATTCCTGTTATTAATTATTAGTCGCCTTTTAGGTATAGATTTTTCAAGTATTTTATTCAAGACTACGTGAAATGAATTATAGTTTTCATTGACAGATTTATTGGAGGAAATATAGTCGTTCCAGTTAATACCTTTTAACTGCGTTTTAAATTGATTAATGTTTTCTTTATTATACACTCGTTTAGTCGCATAAAATTTTGATTTTGTTTGCTGAATTGCTGTATTTTTTAAATGCAGTATTGTGGATTTATGGTCTGAAAACCCAAGCTCGATTACAGATGATTTTATATTTTCCGTAAAATTAGTGAAAATTAGGTCGAGACAAGTTGAACTATTTTTTGCAACGCGCGTAGGTTCATTTATATGTTGTGTATATGTGTAGGTTCATTTATATTACTTAACAAACCAATGTAAGCTACATATCTCTGCTATATAGTAGTAACGGGCGCTGGCTTTTTATTTTATTATTACAAATATTGAAGTGACGCATTTTTGTTTTTAGTATACGTGGGAATTTATACATTTGTTGTTTATAAGTTGATGGATGATTAATTGTCTGGTGTCCGGGATCCGGCGTCACTAAGGGCCTGACGAAGAACAGCGTCGGTACACGGTCACCCGAGTACTCCAACATTATGCTGAGAAGGCTCCTTGTTGGCAGCCATACGATACACATATTTTCGTATATTTTCACGAATTTTTCTTTGTTTCTTTTTTATTGTGTGTGTGTTATCAATGGTTATGCCAATAAATATATCTTTCTTTCTTTCTTTCAAGCAAGGCTCTGTCGAAAAAGAGGTAGAGCGCACAAAAGCAGCATTACTGGGGAAATATCTCCACCTCACAGAAAACCGTAACTAAATAACAACTCCCTGGAGCTTGTTTATGCGAGGGTATGAGGTTGCCGGTAAGCTTTTGAAGAGTTGCTTTGTTACCAGCAGGAGTGGGAAGCAGCAAGCAGAAATCAGTTATATACTTGTATGCTTCCCGAGTTTGTATAAAAACGAAACTTTGTATTTCAGGTCTCAACAAGTTGAATCAGACGGAAGTAGAAGTGAAACAGCTTCAAATCGAGCTGGCCGAACTGAAGCCCCTGATGGAGAAGGCGGCCGACGAGACCAGGAAAGTCATAGACCAGATCGCCATAGACACGGTAAAATATATACAGTTGTTTGAAAATTGCGAAAATCAATGAAGTCGCAACGGATCATTTTTACGAGTATATATATATATTGTTATGTAAGAGCAGTGATGGCCTAGTGGATAAAGAACCGACATACTGACCAACAGGCCCCCGGTTCGAATCATTTTTTTTTTGTGACGCGGGGAAAAATGCGTTACGCACACCACCGGTGCCTGGGTGGCCTCCGGTGGTAGTGTGGGACTCCCCGTCGGCTGTCCGACGGTATACCCACTAAACGACCCCGCGAAATGCCATCGGCCGCGTTGGTGTGGTGCCCCGGATCTGTCAAGCAACAGGGCACGCCCCGGTTCGAATCCTGGCATGTTCCTCTAAATATGTGTTTTCGGATTTATGTACATATTTGTAATTATCATTTGTTCGGCGGTGAACGTAAACTGTAGGAGGAAACCCACACGTCCGAGAAATTATATTTCAAAAGACTAGCTGTCTCCGCGACTTCGTCCGCGCGGAATAGTTATTTTTTTATTATTTATTTATATTAATAAAAATAAATAAAATTTCTAAAACAAAAGTAGCCTAAGTTACTCTATATTCCATCAGCTATCTGCCAGTGAAAGTCCCGTCAAAATCGGTCCAGCCGTTTCAAAGATTAGCCAGAACAAACAGACAGACAGACAGACAAAAATTTTTAAAAAAATATTTTCGTATATGTACTGTGTATACATCCATATGCATTTAATAAAAAGTGGTTATTTTAATATTACAAACAGACACTCCAATTTTATTTATCTGTATAGATGTGTGACCTAACCCAAGGAAGGTCTGGTTTACCTACCTTCTGGGTTGTAGAGGTTTGACCGCAGTGGCTCCATGTAAAAATCAATATCTTCCCCAAATCCTTCGGCTTAGGTAGGACCTCGCCGATCGAAGCTAAGAAGAAGAAGGTATATATTTTGTATATCGTCTGAATACAGTCAAGTATACGGCCTACCTGGTGTGCAGGGGTTGCGGAAGCCAATAAATGCTTGCATTACAGGAAGTAGGAAGTATGCAATCTCTGCTGCTAGCACAGCCACTTCTAGGAGTTTACTTGTAACCCCACACCCTCGCGTTAACATATTGATTGATATAGATCTATGGGTACATATCTTATCTCAGTGTATTGGTTTAGGTATTTTTATGAAAGGTAGGGCGCATCAAAACAACACGTCTGAGTAAGTACCTCCACCTCACAGGAAACCGCAGCCAAATAACAACTTTCTGGAGGTCGCTGTTTTTCTGCAAGAAGTGAAGATACCAGTAAACTCTTAAAAAGTTGCTGTGTTAGCAGCGGGGGTGTCAACACACGAGTGATACTTCTTGTATTGCAAACGTTTATAGGCTAACCACTTGACATCGTCTGTAACCAATTTACTTGCCTCCGGATGTTGTATAAAATAAACTGTACCTATTTTCCAGGCAATAGCAGAAGAGGCAAGAATACAGGTGGAGAAAGAACAGGCGGTCGCGGAGAAAATGGAGAAAGAGACATCCGCGATGGCCGAAGACGCCCAGAGAGATTTAGGTATAACTTTTATATACCGAACCCTGTTCTTTACTATTATATTATACCATTACTATAGGAAAAACCTATCGGTGAAAGCACCTGGATACCAGATAGGGCCTTGTGATTCGGTGCAAGCACGACCTGTCAGAATTGTCGATGTTCCTGACAATACACCTGGATATCAGATTAGGGACTTGTGATTTGATGCAAGGACTAGCTGTCAGAATTGTCGATGATCCTGTCAAAGCATATATACCAGATAGGGCCTCGAGATTTGGTGCAAGGACGAGCTGTCAGAATTATCAATGATCCTGACAGAGCACCTGGATACCTGATAGGGCTTTGTGATCGGGTGCAAGTACGAGCTGTCAGAATTGTCGATGTTCCTGACAGAGTACTTGGAGCCGTGTGATTCGGTGCAAGGACGAGCTATCAGAATTATCAATGACCCTGACAGAGCACCTGGATATCAGATAGGGCTCTGTGATCGGCTGCAAGGACGAGCTGTCAGAATTGTCGATGTTCCTGACAGAGCACCTGGATACTAGATAGGGCCTTGTAATTGGGTGAAAGGATGAGCTGTTAGAATTGTCAATGTTCCTGACAGAGCACCTGGATACCAGATAGGGCCTTGTAATTGGGTGCAAGGACGAGCTGTCAGAATTGTCGATGCCGACTGAGCACCTAGATACCAGATAGGGCCTTGTGATTCGATGCAAGGACGAGTTGTAGAATGGTCGATGATTCTGACAGAGCACCTGGATACCAGATGGGGCCTTGTAATTGGGTGCAAGGACGAGCTGTCAGAATTGTCGATGTTCCTGACAGAGTACCTGGATACCAGATAGGACCTTGTGATTTGATGCAAGGACGAGTTGTAGAATGGTCGATGATTCTGACAGAGCACCTGGATACCAGATAAGGCCTTGTAATTGGGTGCAAGGACGAGCTGTCAGAATTGTCGATGTTTCTGACAACGCATCTGGATACTAGATAGAGCCTTTTGATTCGGTGCATAGAGGAACTGTCAAAATTGTCGATGTTCCTGACATTCGCACACGGTATTGAGCTCTTGAGTTTGAGACCTTGTCTCCTTTTGTGTGTTCTTCAGATAGTACAATAAATTGTGTTCGGAGGAGTTGTTCAATATGATGTCAATAGCTCGCCAATGACAACATCCTCACACACTGGAACCGCAATGGCGCTGGTCATGTGCTGTGATCCATCTTCTCTCATCCATCCATCTGGTTCCAGGGAAGTTTTTTATGGTTATCTTTAGTTGTGGAATGAACTCCTTACCGATTTTCCCTAGGATCATGAAGGAAGTAGCCCATAGAAGACCGATATCACATGGTAACTCAATTCACCCCTACGGGTCGGCAGGTAAAGTAGAATGCGGAGCCTTTATTGGCTAGTTTACGGATCAACATCACGGCAATTATCGACTTATTGGTTAAAATGTGCTCTTATTGGTCAGTAGGCTCGAATTACAGCCTACTGACCAATAGGAGCACACTGAGATATTTAGCCGCTAAAACACAACGTTTTTATGAGCGCGGGGCGCCTTCATGCGTAGTCAAGTGGTATATTGATTTGTACCTAGCACCTACAGCATGAGGTTCTTCAAAAAAATCATAAAAGGGATTCTACAGGGTCGCCAACGCACGAATGGCACCTTCGGTGATGCAAGAGTTCAAAGGCCACGGTAAGTGTTTACCATCAGGCGGTACAATTGTTTACCATTATTATTGGTATAAAAAAACTAACGCCCTTATAATGTAATTGTTCTGCCAGCTATGAATGTACATACTAACGTTGTATATATTTTTTTTATGCGACGAAAGTGGAAAACAACTGTACGCCCTGCCTGATAGTAAGCCATTACCTCAGCCTATGAACATTTGCAACAGCAGCGTTGCCGACTCTGAATACAATGTGCAGCCGTTTGTAAATGTTGGCAGACGAGGCAATGCCCGCGCTGCGTGCCGCCGAGAAAGCCCTCCAAGAACTGAACCGCAACGACGTTGTGGAGGTGAAGGCCATGAAGAAGCCCCCCGGCGGGGTCGTGCTCGTGATAGAGTCGCTGTGCGTCGTGTTCGACATTAAACCGCTGAAGGTATATCGGCACAAGTCAATGGACTCTAAAATAAATAAAATATTGTTTTTACGAGCTCGGTGGCGCAGTGGTAAAACGTGTTGTTACGCTACTTTGACACCAACGCTCGTGGGTTCGATTCCCACACAGTACAAACATTTGTGTGCATGAACATGTCTGTTTGTCTTGGTCTGGGTATTTTCTATGTATAATAAGTATGTATTTACAAAAAAAAAATGTATTTACGTATGTTTATCAGTTGTCTAGTACCCATAATACAAGCTTCGCTTACTTTGGGGCTAGATGGCGCTGTGTAATTTGTCCGACAATATAATATTGTTGGACAAATTACACCAGCACCAAAGAAGACCAGCGAAGCTTGTGTTATGGATACTAGACGACAGATAAACATACGTACATACAGTTTTTTTTGTGTAAATACATGCTTATGATACATAGAAAACCAAAGACCAAGACATGACAAACAGACATGTTCACGCATAGAGCTTTTGATTTTGCCGTCCATAGGGCATTATTGCTCTAGCTTGTATTATGGTGTTAGAGGTAAAGTGAATAATTTGATTTCATTTTTTTTTTTATACGTCGGCAGGCATGCAAGCATACGGCCCGCCTGATGTAAGTAAACGGTAGTCTATAAACGCTTGTAATACATTAAGCATCACTCGCGCGATGCCACCTCTGGTGCTAACACAACGCTATAGGAGCTTACTGGTGACCTCACTCACACGCAGGAACACACCAACCATCTAGATCTAGAGAGTTGTTATTTGGCTGCGGTTTTCTGTGAGGTGGAGGTACTTCCCCAGACGGGCTGCTATGATGCGCCCTATCTCTCTTAAAACATCCAGACCAAGACAAACAGACATGTTCATGCACACAAATGTATGTCTTGTGTAGGAATCGAACCCACGAGCGTTGGTGTCAAAGTCGCGTCTTTCACGACTGAGCCACCGAGCTCGTCAAAATAACTGGTCCTAAGTACTTAATAGACAGTATCATTCATCACAGGAGCCAGGTGCATCATTCGGCGAGAAAGTCCTGAACTACTGGAAGCCGGGCTCGCAGATGTTGGCCGACCCGACGGCCTTCTTGGACTCGCTGATGAAGTTCGACAAGGACTCCATCACCGAGGACATGATCAGGAAACTGAAGAGATTCATCGCCAACCCGGACTATGATCCCGCCAAGATTATAAAGGTACCTACAGACTTACTTTTAAACCGTACACAATGTAATGTACGGGAACTTTCAAACAAATGACGAGCTCGGAGGTGCAGCGGCGAAACACGCTGTTACGTTACCATTAACCACGCGTGGGTTCGATTCCCACACAGGACAAACATTTGTGTGCATGAACATATTTGTTTGTCTTGGTCTGGGTCTTAACCCTTCGAAACCCGTGTGGTCATATATGACCGCGAAATGTATGGGAAAAGGTATATAACAGGTTCTGACGGCTTAAGAGAGCTAGGATGTATCAAAGCAATGTCGTCGACGTCTTGGGAAATATCTCCACCTCAACCGAAAGGAAAAAAAAAGAAAACCGCAGGCAAATAACAATTTCCTGGAGGATTATGTTCATGCGTTTCAGTGAGGTCACCAGTAAGCTCCTAAGAAGTTGCTGTGTTAGCAGCAGAGGTGGCATCGCGCGAGTGATACTTAATGTATCACAAGCGTTAATAGGTTACGGTAACCGCTTTACATCAGGTCACTGCATGCTTGTACGCCTCCCGACGATGTATAAAAAGTAAGTTAATAACAAATGGATGTTTTTGTCAAACAATTCAAAGTCGGATGACATACAAGCGTATAGCCCACCTGAAGTAAAGTGAATATTGCAATATTGTAAGTATGGCTCCCGCGTTGCTACCCCTGGTGGCTACTCCTTTGAACTTACTGGTAACCTCGCTCCCACGCAAGAACACAACAACCCTCCAGGCTCTTGTTATTTGGCTGCGGTTTACTCTAAGGTGGACGTAATTCCCAATTCGGCTGCTTTGATGCGCCCTACCTGCCTTAAAACACGCAGACCAAGACAAACGGACATATTCATGCACACAAATGTTTGTTCTCTATGGCAATCGAGCAAATTTTCATATATTTTTTTTTTTCAATAAATTCTTACAAGCCAGTGGTGATGATGTCTGTGTCAGGTTTCTAAGGCGTGCATGTCGTTGTGCATGTGGGTGCACGCCATGTTCAAGTTCTACCACGTGAACAAGGCTGTGGCGCCCAAGAAGGCGGCCTTGGAGCAAGCCACCAAGGTTCTCGCAGCTGTTCAAGGTAACGCGCCTTTGGTTTATACTGATCCGTCTGATTAAATTATGTACTAGCCTTTTTTAGGTGCTTTGGCTCGCGTGGTCGTAGGGAACACTACCTCACATTTTCCTTCGATAACTCATAGGTACCTATGTATAACTTGACGCCAAACCCCTTGCGGGGTAGGCAGAGAGAACCGAACACCACATGACACGATCCTTACATACCGCACTCGCTTCTTTAACATTCATAAATCATTAATTCGTATGTAACTAATTTAATTCAGTCAGTTTATTGTTTTCTTAAAATAATTCTATTAATATATCCGGGAATGGCAGAGAGAGAGCGCGAAAGCAAAATAAATGCGGTCGAGATGCGAGCATTGCGCAGAATTTGTGGTATAACGCTTGCTGAGCTCGTTCGTAATGATGACATAAGAAAGAGAGTTCGTCTGAAAGAGAGTTTCGGTGTTAAGATAAGAAAAGGCATGCTCCGTTGGTTCGGACATGTAGAAAGAATGCAGGATGAAAGAATGACGAAACAGATGTACAATGCGAAAGTGGAAGGATATAGGAGCCGAAGAAGAACAAGACTACCCCAGTCGGTCGTGTTTTATCAGAAAATGATGTCAGTAGCCCTTGGAACAGACATTTCCATTTGTATTTTTAAGCTTTCATACAAGCATATGTTTGCAGCAATGTTGGCAAATGCGAAGGCTAAGATGCAAGCGTTGTTGGAGGGCATCGCGAAGTTGAACGCATACCTCCTGGAAAAGGAGGAGGAGAAACGGAAGATGGAGGATGATATCAACCAGTGTCTGGCCAGGATGGACCGCGCTAACAGGTGACTTGGCTGGTTTCATAGTTACGCTTACGCCAGCGCGGTTGGTGCTCGTCGCGGTTCACGAACTTCTGACGGTCAGCACCGGCGGCATTCCGCGCGCGATTGGCTTATAATGTAATTAATAATTAATATCTGTATTGAAAAAGGTGTCATCACGATTGTCCGAGGCATCGAACCGCGTCATACTAAACTCGTTTCACAGTTTCGTGCAGGTCGTCATCGCGCTTGCAACCCGCGCCGACGGTCAGCGGGACTATAAATAATAATAATAAATATTGTCGGACAAATTACACAGCGCCATCTAGCCCCAAAGTAAGCGAAGCTTGTGTTATGGGTACTAGACAACTGATAAACATTTTTTTAACACAACAACCCTCCAGGCTCTTGTTATTTGGCTGCGGTTTACTCTAAGGTGGATGTAATTTCCAATTCGGCTGCTTTGATGCGCCCTACCTCTCTTATAACATCCAGACCAAGACAAACAGACATGTTCATGCACACAAATGTTTGTATCGTGTGGGAATCGAACCCACGAGCGTTGGTGTCAAAGTAGCGTAACAGCGCGTTACACCACTGCGCCACCGAGCTCGACAGCCTGACTGCATCTACGACCATTTTGTTTAGATAACCATCATTTTTTTAACAACAGACTGTTTGTCTCGGTCTGGGTGTTTTTAAGAGGGGGAGGGCGCATCAAGCAACCCATCTGGCGAAGTACCTCCACCTCATAGACAACCGCAGCCAAATAACAACTCCTTAGGGGGTTGTTGTGTTCCTGTATGTGAGTGTGCTTACCAGTAAACTCCTATGGAGTTGCTGTGTTAACAGCAGACGTGGGATCGCGCGAGTGATAATTAATGTATTGTAACCGTTATAGGTTACAGTAATTGCTTTTCATCAGGTGGGTTGTATGCTTGCAAAACAAGTTGGCGGTCGCGGAACGCTTGGCAGATGTGAGACATTGAAATTATTTTGCACAGATAATATGGGTACAAGGATAGTTTATGAATGGAAACATGACATCGCTATGTACAAATAATATTTGGCCAAGAGCCCTACGTGTGCCCATTTGATGGCTTTCTGGTTTATAAACCGATAACCATATAAATGACATCCTTTATTGGACATATAAATACAAAAACGAGTGTGCTTTAGACCACACGACTGAAGTAAAACTTCTTTAGCTCCATAGTGTGATACAGACAATAGACCTGCACTGTGTCTTACATATACGAAACTTAACTCGCTATGAGAGAAAGAGATAAAGAAAATGTGTGCTCGCACCTCTCTTTGCACCTACAGTAATATACGAAACGTAATTCTCTCTCTCTTTCTACCTTCACTAACTTATATCTCCCTCTCAACATCCGTTCGCTTTCGCCCGATCACACTTTTCGTAACGCTCTCGTCACGCATTCACCAGCTTACTCCCCAAGTCAAGCGTGCTTAAAGAAGTTCTTATGTCAGGTCACGCGTCTTTCAAAATATAGTAATATCTTGGACGTATGGGTTTCCTCACGATGTTTTCCTTCACCGCTGGGCAAGTGATGATTACAATGTGTTCCGATCCGATTGTGATTATGTTTTCACGTTTGTGTAACAGACTGCTGAGCGGGCTGTCGAGCGAGAGGGTGCGTTGGCTGAAGACTATCAAAGACTTGGATGTGGACATCGTCAACTTGATCGGGGATATATTACTTAGCGCTTGTAAGCTATACGATTATTTGTAGTTTATTATTAGAGGTAGGGCGCATCAAAGCAGTCCCGTCTGGGGAAGTACCTCCACGTCGCGGAAAACCGCAGCCAAATAACAACTCTCTAGAGCGTTGTGGTGCTCCTGCGTGTGATCGAGGTCACCAGTAATCTCCTCTCCGGAGGCATCGCGCGAGTGATACCTAATATATCGCAAGCGTTAATAGGCTACGGTAACCGCTTAAATGCCTCTCGACGTTGTTTAAAAAAAAGTTTACTTAGTTACTTATGAAACAGTAAGAACGGAACTAAACTTACTCGTATTATTAAATTTACTTCCCATAGTACTGTCTAGAGGTACGGTAACTGCTAACCATCTAGCATATACTTACTGTACGATGTTGGGTGCAACCAAAAAATACATAATATGTCTGGTTAAAAGACTAAAACCTTCAGTCTATATATCTCTCTATATCTTCGCGTCAAGCCCCTTGCGGGGTAGGCAGAGAGTACCGGGTGATTTTAATACCTGTCTTCTTAAAGGCGGTCGCCTTTAAGAAGACAGGACCGATCAGATTCCCTTAAATCCCTTACCAATGCTTGCAACTTGAGTATTTTGCCTCTTGATGCAACTCATTTCTTTCCAAGTTGCAAGCCCTCCCTCCTTGATCTCATCCTTGTTTCTTCTCCCAGTCACGTAATAAAGCATGGACAGTGTCCGGCTGAGGCTTTTTCCTTTCACGACCTTCTCTACCTTTCCTATAAAGTGCGTACACCTAAATCCAAACCTAGAACTCTCCTGCAGCGTAATTTTGGTGGCATGGATGTCAGCAAATTACGCGAAGATGCGCTTAAAATCAACTGGATTGACCTCCTGAAGGACTCTGCGGTCGACGAGCAAGTCAATCTTTTTAATTTTCATCTAATTAAACTTTACGATCACCATGCTCCTGTACGGCCAGTAAAGTTAAAACATTTGCCCGCACCTTGGTTGACAGAAGAAATTAAGGGTTTCATTGCCAAGAAAAACATTGCCAAAGCCAAATATAAAGCTGATCCGGTCAAATACCGGGATCGTTATATTCGCACTCGTAACGTCTGCAACAAGATGTGTAGGGAAGCACAACGTCACCATATCCACAAGTCTGTCGAGAATGGGGACCCTGCAAAGGTCTGGAAATTCTTAAAATGTCTTGGAGTTGGAAAAAACTATCACAGTAATACTAAAAATGTCAATGTTGATGATCTTAACATCCATTTTTCCTCTTCTGCTGTTTTTGATAACAGCACTAAAACAGCTACACTTAATTATCTTTCATCACTTCCAGCTCCGGATTTTCCGCCATTTGTCTTTACTCAATTTGCTGACAGTGATGTTGAAAGGAACGTGCGTACAGTAGCTTCAAATGCAGTGGGAGATGACAGCATTAGTCGTCTTATGATCCTACCGATTCTTGACATCATCCTTCCTGTTCTTACATTGATCCTAAATAATTCCATAATATCCGGAGCCTTTCCTTCTGCTTGGAAAAATGCTCACGTAGTCCCTTTACCCAAAAAACCCAATCCTTCGACTAGCTCTGATTATCGTCCTATTTCTATTCTTCCTTTCTTATCTAAGGTCCTCGAACGCTTGGTTCAGCAACAGTTAAGTCGTTTCCTTGACAAGTACAAGATTCTAAATCCCTTCCAATCAGGTTTCCGCCCGGGTCATAGCACGACTACTGCTCTCCTGAAAATTACCGAGGATATCCGTTATAATATGGATAATGCTCAACTTACGGTTTTGACATTACTCGACTTTAGTAACGCATTTAATACCGTGGACTATGACATACTTTTGATGCGTTTACGTTCTATCAACATATCTCCTTCGGCACTTGAGTGGTTTCGTTCTTACCTGTATGGTCGTCAGCAGCGGGTGCGTATTGAGGATACGTACTCTTCTTGGTGCGCGACTACTGCTGGCGTACCTCAGGGTGGCGTGTTGTCTCCTCTTTTATTCGCTCTATTCATCAATTCCATAACATCCGAAGTTCGCTCCTCCTGCCATCTTTATGCAGATGATTTACAGATGTACACACAGGCACCCTTGCTTGAACTTCCGAATGCTATTCCCGCTATTAACGAAGATCTTGCGCGTATATCTGTCTGGAGTAAGTGTCACGGCCTCTATGTCAATCCCTTAAAATCGCAGGCTATTATTATAGGTAGTTCTCGTCGCATATCGAAAATTGTATGGAATAATATCCCTTGTATTATGTTTGACGATACACCAATTTCAGCGACAAAGTGAATAATTTGGGAATAATTTTTGATAACTCTTTGTCTTGATCAGCACAGATAGCGGATGTAAGTAGGAAACTATTTGCTGCGTCTGGTTCGCTAAGAAGGTTGCGAAATTTTCTACCAGTAGACACTAAAATTGCGCTAGCACAATCCTTGCTTCTTCCTATCCTAGACTACGCTGATTCCTGTTATCTAGATATCACCGAAGAGCAATTAAATAAGCTTGAGCGCCTTCAAAACTTTTGCATACGATTTATATTTGGACTTCGCAAATATGATCATGTTTCTGACTTTCGTCTTCAGCTCAAGTGGCTCTCTATAAGACTTCGTCGTAACTGGCACAGCCTTTCCCTTCTTTATTCTATCCTCTTTGACCCTGCTACTCCAACCTATTTAAAGGAACGTTTTGTGTTTCACAGCGATTCACAGGATCGTACCTTGCGTAGTGCACTTTTACTCCGTCTTAAAACACCATAACACTCCACTGATTTCTATACTAACTCATTCTCGGTCGAGGCAGTGCGCCTATGGAATTCTTTGCCATTTGATGTAAGGAGTGCTCAATCACTTCGATCCTTCAAACATCTTGTAAAACTTCACTATCTTTCCCTTAACATTAGGTAATCACCTTAATTCTTCCTGGCTTTCCCCTCAGTCTCATTAGTTCCATTTACTGTGTGTAACTGTGTGTATATTTATACAATGTATATATCATTTAGATTAATTATGTATTTATTTTAGTATATATAACATATGTATATATATATGTATGTTTATGTATTCATTTATGTATATGTCTATATATATAACTACTTTTATTTTCCTAAGTTTTGCTCTGCGCCGCCCTACCTTGTTTCCTTATTTCTCCTCTACCCAAAGGTTGTCTGGAAGAGATCGCATCGCGATAAGACCGCCCTTGTACTGCTACTTTATTGTTTTTGTTTTTATGTATTTTTCTTTTGGTGCAATAAAGTGTATTGTATTGTATTGTACCGCGCGCTACATAACTCGACCCTCACGTACCTTACTCGCTTCTTATAACAACCATACATAACAACATAGATCAAGCACGCTTGCCGATTTCTAGTGCTCCTGATAAAACCGTGACTTGCCCGTAGTCCCCCAGACTAGTCCCTTTTGGAGGAACACAAACAAGAATATTTACCTGAGGAACGCCTGCATGACAATTTTGTATCTACCTATCTATAACTTCACGCCAAATTACTTACAGGGCAGGCAGAGTGAACCGAGCGCCACGTGATCCTTACATATCTCACTCGTTTCTTTACCCATTCATTGCTCTTCTTATGCACGCTCACCGGTTTCTAGGGCTCCTGACATCACCTTCTGATTAAACACGACCAATTTGATCATGGTAGGTAAGTGTTGGCCTACCTCGGCTCCTACATCCTTCCACTTTTGCATTGTATATCTGCTTCGTCATTCTTTCATCCTGCATTATTTCTACATGTCCGAACCAACGGAGCATGCGTCTTCTTATTTTAACATCGACGCTCTCTTTCAGACCAACTGTTTTGTAATTAAATATATTTTTTATTGCCCGTGGCACCCCTTCCCATTTCAATTATTGGCAAAATGACCTGATTGAGGGCAAGGCGTGTTTTTTTTTATACTATGTCATGAGGCATACAAGTATACGGCCCACCTGATGTAAAGCGGGTACCGTAGCCTATTAACGCTTGCGATATATTATTATTAAGTATCACTCGCGCGATGCCTCCTCTGCTTACACAGCAACTCCTTGGGAGCTTACTGGTGACCACACTCACACGCAGGAACACAACAGCCCCCTAGGGAGTTGGTATTTGGCTGCGGTTTTCTGTGAGGTGGAGGTACTGCCCCAGACGGGCTGCTTTGATGCGCCCTACCTCTTTTTAAACATCCGGACCAATACAAACAGACATATTCATGCACACAAAATGTTTGCCTTGTATGGGAATCGAATCCACGAGCGTTGGTGTCAAAGTCGCGACATTCACGACTGAGCCGCCGAGCTCGTCTAAAACTGAGAATGTTTTCCACAGGTGCAGTAGGATACATTACACCTTTCACGGACGAGTTCCGGAGGGAGCTGCTCACTGAGTGGATAAAGCTTATGGAGGTAAAGAGCTACGTAATACGTACTTTCAGGAACGCCGTTCCTATATGAAATATATGTTTGTCTGTGCGTTTTTTTCGAATATTCGAATTTTGACTTCAGATTCGGATTCAGCATAAAAAAGTAGAATAGGAATGTTCAAGAACACCGTTCCTATCTCTTAAGGAACGCGGTCAAAATGGCCAACAAATTAAAAAAAAAAAATTGAATCGTATGTAATTGACGAGCCAAGTGTTTCTCTAGCAATGCAAGCTTGCGCATTCTCAACTGGTTTTATTTTACGTTGGGAGGCATACAAGCATACGGCCCACCTGATGTAAAGCGGTTACCATAGCCTATGAACGCTAACAATACATCAAGTATCGTACGCACGATGCCACCTACTACACAGCAACTCCTTAAGCTTTTTTTTATACAAGCATACGGTCTACCTGATGTAAAGCGATTACCGTAGCTTATGAACGCTTGTATATATTTACAGCATCACTCGCGCGATGCCACCTCTGCTGCTAACACAGCGACTCCTTGAACTTTTTTTTTATACAAGCATACGGTCTACCTGATGTAAAGCGGTTACCGTAACCTATGAAAGCTATATATATATATATATATATATATATATATATATATATATATATATATATATATACATACAGTATCACTCGTGCTCTGCCACCTCTGCTGCTAACACAGCAAATCCTTAGGAGCTTACTGGTGACCTCAGTCACACGCAGGAACACAACAACAATGCACAGAGATGTTATTTGGCTGCATTTGTCTGTGAGGTGGTGGTACTTCCCCAGACGGGTTGCAGGGAGTGTTTTCGGTGCGGTTTTCTGTAAGATGGAGGTACTTGCTCAAAATGGCTATTTTAATGCGCCCTACTAACTCTTCAAAAAAATTCTACTTTACGATTTGTTTTCGTTTTTCAGGAGGTTAAAGTGCCTCACACTCCAGGAGCCACTCCTCTGTCTATCCTCGGAGATGCAGTTCAAATCAGGTACTTGGTTTTTATGTCAGTTCCCTGCCAACGCTTCTTAACCCGTTGAGGCCCAGACGGTTGAATTCCGCCATGCGCGTTATGGCAACAAGTATATAATGGGCCTCAATGAATTAAGCTTGATAAATAAATATATACTTTATTAAATTACATTTGACAGATCATTCTATCTTTCGGATTTGAGAGATACGCAACACTTGATATTCACCTGTCTCTTTCCGACTCATGGAAATGATTAACTGTCAAAAGTTTAATTATAAGATGGACAGTGTATAGCCAACAATATATATATATATATCTCAAATTCTCAAATTCTCTCTCAAATCCGAAAGAGATAGAATGATCTGTCAAATGTAATTTAATAAAGTGGACGCAGTATAGTATTATATTTAATGAATTAAACAATTTTTAACGGAAGTATCGCTTGTTTTATTTATTTTGTTGAACCTGACGTTTCGAATGCTTTGCAGCGGCCGTGGTCGCAGGAAGACTAAGGTGACATTTGTCTTGCATTGGTTATTCAATTATTACATCTACCGACATGGATGGATTAATTGACGCCTTTCTGTGACTTAATTCCGTTAAAAATTGTTTAATTCAATGTATAACAATCGCGAAAACCTAAGACAATATTATATTTATTACTATAATATCATAGTATCAGATTAAAAATATATTCGTCAAGCATAGTTTAGTTACGATTTGATCCAACCTGCTTCGTGAACTTCCATCAATTATTTCATGCAGACTAGCGCCGGCCGTCACCGGGACAGCCGTGGCTGCGACGGCATGTTGCAGCTACTGGCTGTTCCGCTAGTCTCTGGTCGTCAATGGTTGCTGTGGTCGTCCGCCATCTGTATCGTCGCTGCCACCAGTTTAGTTCTCTGCACATTCCCACAGTAGTGGCTTTATCCTACCATAACCAGTCTACCAGTGGGCATGTCTTCGGGCTTTTTTGTGTGGTTTGTGTTGTCATCCAAATTAAGTTTCATCAGTGATGTGGTACCTCATTTCAGGACGTGGCAGATGTACGGTCTACCTCGAGACCCGCTGTCGGTGGAGTCCGCCGTGCTCATGTCCAACTCCCGACGGTGGCCTCTCATCATCGACCCGCAGACACAGGCCAACAAGTGGATCCGGGCCATGGTATTATTACGCGAATGTTTAGAATTCATATATCAATAAAATAATTAAAATAATATTTGTACAGCTAAGAGCAGATCACGCTTAACACTCGAAGTGCGATTGTAACTCTTATCACGAACGGCATAAGAACGATACAAAGGTCAAAGTGTAAAGCTTGCTGCACTTAGCTGTACATGCACTCTAAAAACGCATGATGAGCACAGCGGATTGGTTAGCCATGCTGGTATATAAACAAGGGTCGTGGGTTCGATTCCCACACAGCACACATTTATTCATTGTTAACGTGCTCATAAAGAATGTGGTCTCTCATTGTGAGTCATTGTAAATAATAGATCTGCTTAAATTTTAATGGAGATAAAAACAGAAGCGGTAATAGACTCCAAAAAATCTGTTCTGTTCCGATGCCTGTCTCTGAATTAAATCATTATCATCATCATCATCCCATAGACGAGCTCGGTGGCTCAGTGGTGGAACGCGCTGTTACGCTACTTTGACACCTACGCTCGTTGGTTCGAATCCCACACAGTTCAAACATTTGTGTGCATGAACATGTCTGTTTGTATTGGTCTGGGTATTTTCTATATATAATAAGGATGTATTTACAAAAAAAAAATGTACTCGTATATACATATGTTTATCAGTTGTCTAGTACCCATAACACAAGCTTCGCTTACTTTGGGGCTGGGTGGCGCTGTGTAATTTGTCCGACAATATTTATTTATTTATTTATCATCATTCATCCCGGTCGCGTCCTACGCTTTCGCTACGGGGCCCAGGGTCCGCTTTCCAGCTTTTACTCCTCCATTTCGCGCGGTCTTCGTTATCTCTCATAGCACGCCATTCATCAGGATTTGACATCCTAAATAACTAGCCAAAATCAAAAACAGTATTTAGGAAGGAAAATGTGAATATGACTATTTGTAAACATTTTATTTCAGTGCAAGAAAATTTCGTCCAAACAATGTTCTATCTCCGATAGAGGGCAGTGTTCCGCAAACTTGTTGCGTTAATTTTAATCCTTACCTTAGAAAATGTATTAATGTTTATTTTACCAACTGTATTAGTTAGTGTTGAATAGAGATTTGACTTCGCTTCACGCGCAACGTTATTTTCGAAAGTCACTGACTGAGCTTCACGACTGTCTTCTATCGACATGAGCCGGCACCATCCATAGACAGACTGCGGTCGACGTTGCTTATCCTGTGCGTTCGATTAAATTAATAAATATAATTAAATTAAGCTAAGATATTGGCGCTTGTTTTTTTTTATGTAAATCGTCGGGAGGCTTTCGGCCTATTTGATGTAATCCATTGAGTATCGCACGCGTGATGCAACCTCTGCTGCTAAAACAGCTACTCTGCTGCTAAAACAGCTACTTACTCCTTAGAAGCTTACTGGTGACTGCACTCATTTGCAGGAACGCAACTTCCCCAGATGGATTGCTTTGATGCAAACTACCTCTCTTATTTATGTTATTATTGAAGTTATACTTTTAATTCGACTTGCAAAAAGGTTGCGTTAAACGTTTAAGGCAACTATGGAGGGGGAACAGAAAGAGACAGAGCGAGAGTGAAAGCGTGGCACTCGAACACAAAAGTACAGGTTCAAGCTGCTAAATGTTTCACGATATTACCGGTAGATGGCGCTATAGTTAAAAATGTGCAATAGGTTAAAACTGCTAAATGTTTCACGGTATTATCGGTAGATGGCGCTATATTAAAATGTATAACATTTGTATTTAACATTTGACTTGTATGTAATACATTCCATAAACATCGCCGCTACTACTTGATAGACGATTTTTAATTTAAGTTATTAATGTTAAATATTTATTTAATGATGCCAGAGAAGTCTAACTTCTCACGCGCGTACATAAGTACACGCACCCATTTTTTTTCTCATTGTTTCTTTGTGCAAGTAAATAATTATTGTAATACAGTTATGAGAGCTCGCTGGCGTCGTTGCGCGTCTCATTCTACCCGAACAAACAGGGGCAACGTCGACCGCAGCCTGTCTATGAATGGGCTTATCTATCTCGCGTTACTCCGTGCTTCGGAGGGCACGTTAAGCCATCGGTCCCGGCTGTTGTCGATAGATGACAGTCGTTAAGCTATGTCAGTGGCCCTCGGGCAGCTTGAAAACACTGGCCTCCGCCAATCCGCATTTGAGCAGCGTGGTGGAGTACGCTCTAAACCCCTTCGGTTGAAGGGAGACCCGTGTCCCTGCAGTGGGATGAGTTACAAAGTTGTAGAGTTGATGTGATACAGTTATATTGTATTGTATGAGGTAAGTTTGCCCCAAGTACGGTGCTTGGGGCAAAACGTACCTGACCCACTTGTTTGATTGTCTAATATGAAAGCGTATTTTCAGGGTAAAATAGAAGGGTTGGTGGTATGCAAGCCAAACGATAGGGACTTACTGAGGAGCTTCGAGTCTGCTCTTCGGTTCGGGAAGCCCCTCTTGTTGGAGAACGTGGGCCAGGAACTGGACCCAGCCTTGGATCCAGTCTTAAAGGTAAGGGTTGGGAATTATGCTGCTTTTAGGTGTGTGAGTGGCTCAGAATGACGGTAACCTTAAAAAATCGGCCAAGTGCGACTATCTATAAAAACGGCCAAAAAAAATCACGTTTGTTGTATGGGAGCCCCCCTTAAATATTTATTTTATTCTATTTTTAGTATTTGTTGTTATAGCGGCAACAGAAATACATCATCTGTGAAAATTTCAACTGCCTAACTATCACGGTTCATGAGATACAGCCTGGTGACAAACGGACGGACGGACAGCGGAGCCTCAGTAATAGGGTTCCGTTTTACCGTTTGGGTACGGAACCCTAAAAAGGCAAATAGACATTTGCCTTAGTCTAGTTTCTTCTTCTTAGCATCATTCCGTTTCCTAATCCATTAGAATCGGCGGGGTCCGCTACCTAAGCCTTTGGACGGATGGATACCTAAGGATTTGGCGAAGATATTGATTTTGACATGGAGCGACTGCCGTCAGACCTCCGCAACCTTGAAGGAAGACCAGATCTTTCTTAGGTATGGTCACACGTCTTTCGAAATATAATTCTATCACCGCCGAGCTAGTGACAATTACAAATCCTACTAATATTATAAATGTGAATGTCCGTTTGTTTGTTACGCTTCCACGCGAAAACTACTAAACTGATCATCATGAAACTTTGTACACATATTCTTGGAGGCATCAGAAGTAATATAGGATATTTTTATTAAAAAAAAATTTTTTTTTTTATCAATGCGAGCGAAGCCGCAGGTAAAAGCTAGTATGTACATAAATCCCATAATACGAATTTAGTGCTACATGCCAGGATTCGAACCTGGGACCAGTTGATAACAATAGGCCGTTTTCTTTTCACTGAGTTATCACTCTTCAAAGGTAAATAGATATGTTCATGCACATTAAATGTTTATCTGGCGAGGAATCGAACCCACGCCCCTTGGTGTAGCCAATGCCAGCAAGTCCACCACCGGTGCCGTCTAATCCAGTAAAGAGCAAGGGTTACTTCCAGCGCCAATATTTCCGTCAAGCGGGCCAGCTGGTGCTGAAGCTGGGCGACTCCCTGATCCCGTACATGGCCGGCTTCCGTCTGTACATCACCACGAAGCTGCCGAACCCTCGGTACACTCCCGAGGTCTCCGTCAAAGTGCAAATTGTCAACTTCGCATTGGTGCCTAGGTAATTTTATTTTTTATACAACTTTGAGAGGCATACCTGATTTAATTGGTTACCGTAGCCTATGAACACCTGTA
This sequence comes from Pyralis farinalis, assembly GCA_947507595.1. NCBI lineage: Eukaryota > Metazoa > Arthropoda > Insecta > Lepidoptera > Pyralidae > Pyralis > Pyralis farinalis. The sequence continues at coordinate 5,502,817 of OX382258.1, read as the reverse complement.
ATACATATCAACTGCGCGATGCCACCTCTGCTGCCAATACAGCAACTCCTTAGGAGTTTAAAGGTAACGTCACTCATTTGCAGAAACACAACAACCCTTCAGGGAGTTGTTATTTGACTGCAGTTTTCTGTGAGGTGTAGGTACTCTAAACAGGGCTGATTTGATGTGACCTACCTCTTAAAATACCCAGACCAAAACAAATAGACGCGCACACAAATATTTGTCTTGTGTGGGAATCGTCCCCACAAACCATTGCGTCAAAGCAGCGTTATTAACCGCTGCGCCACAGAGCTCGTCAAAATATAGTTGTTATTACGTGTGTGCTTTATATACAACGCCGAGAGGCAAACAAACATTCGTATCCGCTTGATATCAAGCAGTTACGGTGGCCAATGATCGCTTGCAATTTCTCATCACATCACTCATGGGAACACGAGAATCCCCATAGTGTACTTCCCCAGTCTGGCTTCTTATTAAGCGGTATAATTGGTTCATTATCATGTTTTGAGTAAAAGAACCAACCGCACCTGCATATGGAGCACCGTGCTAAACACCAATTGAGGCTGGGGCGAGGGAGAGGTAAGACATCACTATCAGAACTGGAGGGTTTGTTTTATCGCAATATATCTATGAAAATCTTTTGTATGTCCATAAAAACATAGACTCATTTTGTAAAAAGAGTGATACTCATAGCATAAATACTAGATATAAGCATAATCTTGTGTTACATGCAAGCCGTCTCCACAAAATAAGTAATTCTTTTATGGGGCAATGTATACGGTTCTATAACAAACTTCCCTGCAATATAAGAGAATTGTCAATAAACAAATTTAAAACTACTATTAAAGCCAAATTGTGTAGCAGGGCATATTATAAAGTATCTGACTATATTAACGATAAAAATGCCTGGGAGTGAGTCGATCCAATTATAATGTAATTAAAATATGTAAATTTGTTTGGATACCAAAAGAGGGATGCCTGAGTTTTTTGGCAGTATTTTTATCAGTGCTCACCTAGTCATAAACTGCACGGTAGGGAAAAAAATTGTGACGATTCCAAACAAATGTAGCCATTTTTACGGAATAAAAAGATTTTGACTTTGACTTTATCGTGGTGCACCCTTTCAGGGCGCAGTAAAACAGCCCGACTGGGGAATTTCCTTTATCTGACACAAGACAGACAAGTTATAACCAGTAAATAATCATCACAATAAAATAAAATTGCGGGCACTTGTGTTTTTACCTGCGAGGCGTGTGAACAAAGCACAGATATATCATTCGACTGCTCCCGCATCACCTGTTGATTCAAGCATCCTAACGTGAGTGCATAGAGCAAATTTATATTTAAAAAAGGATTTATATGCGCGGCAGAGTACCGCCAAGTCCCTAAAGATATATTTAATTTCTTAATACATGATGAACGTATTACGATCTCCCAACAAAATCTTAACCGGCTCACAGCCTGACCTATCAACACTTCAAGAAACCGCGAAAAGTCAAATCACATTACGCAAAAGGAGGCTTCAAGGCTCTGATTGTATCTGTCTAAACGAAATATCGGAGCTCCGTAACGAAATGTCACGTATTACTGCATTATTAGTTAACTTCACTGGATCCCAAAATGAAAATATGCAACAAGTCAATAAAAATATCGTTGATATAAAAAGTCAGATTGACGACATCAAGGCTTCTACATCAAGCATCCTTATAGAACAAAACACATTAAAGTCGCATGTTACACAATTAGAAAACAAAATTACACTATATGATGATAAGATTAAATCAATAGAAACTGAGCTCAACAATTTAAAAATAATCACTCCACTAGCGCTCCCTGCCCAAAATCATATTGACATGGGCGAAAAAATCATTGGTGAATTACACGAGCGGGACAATAGAGCGAAAAATGTAATATTGGCCGGCGTATCTGAGCAATCGGGTACTAATGCTAATGAACGACTAACAAAAGATGAAAGCGATGTGAGCAAGATCCTATCAACTATTATGGTAGATTGCCCAAAACCCATAGAAGTTTTTAGATTAGGAAAATATAACTCTGATAAATGCAGGAAAATTAAGATACGATTTACGTCGCAAGAAATAGTGAAATCTCTTTTGCGTAACAAAAACAAGGCGCCGAAAGAAGTTAAGTTATACTCAGACCAAACTCCCAACCAGCAAAAGTATCTTAATGCGCTGAAAAATGAACTAACTCAAGGTCAACAAAGCGGTGAAACAAATCTTACAATAAAATTTATTAAGGGAGTCCCAAAAATCATCGCAACTCCAATTTCAAAAAACTCTGTAAGAAGTTAATTGAAACACATATTCCATGCCAAATATGTGAAGATACTACAACACATCAAGTAATTAATGATTATCAACGATTGAATACTGGCAAATCACATTTAAACTTCTTATATACTAATGTACGAAGTATTCGAAAACCGGGAAAGTTTGACGAGTTGAAATGCATATTACGATCAATACAGACAGACATACATCTCATCCTACTTTCTGAAACGTGGATTAAAAACGATGAGCAAGCAAATGCACTGCAATTACCACAATATAGTCACTATTATAACATAAGATCGGACAAAATAGGCGGAGGTGTTTCAGCATTTGTACATAACAGCTTACAGCACAGTCTAATAGAATCGCTTTATACTGGTGGAAACAACTACTTGTGGGTGAGATTGGATAAATATGCACTAGACGTGGGAGTTATTTACCATCCAGGTGATACTAATTACAAAAATTTCTTAGAAGATTATGGTTCACAACTGCGACTGAGGAATAGAGCAATTGTCTTTGGAGATTTTAACGTCAATCTGCTGGACAATGACAAAAAGACAAAACTATATAATGACCTTATTAACGAGTCTGGTCACAAATTGCTTAATCTAATAGACACAAATCACTGCACCAGAGAAACTTCGACTTCCAAATCTATTATAGACCATGTTAGTTCCAACTTGAAAAATGATAACTTTCACATAGCAATGATTGATTCCTCACTCTCAGATCATAAGCAAATATATGTTGAATTAAAGAAAATCATAAAACAGCCTAAGCAACGAGTTACTTATGAAGCACTGAACTACACTAAACTGTACAACTCGATTAAAAATGAAAATCTCACCAGTATTGACGATTATACTGTGCTTGAAAACCTTATAATAACAAACTTAAAAAATAATAAATATACCAAAATCAAGACACTCAATAAGCCACAGGAAGATTGGATAAATAAAGAAATATTACATAATATACAGAGAAGAAATTTGCTGTGGAGTCAAACGAAAACTGAGCCAAATAACGAAAAATTGAAGACTGATTTTGTAAACTTAAGAAATAATGTACGGCAGATGATTAGGAGGAATAAGGAAGAGTACTATTATAAAGAATTCAACAAATGCCTTAAAAAGCCAAAAAAGATGTGGAAATTGATAGGTACATTGTCCGCCAACAAAAATAAAGTAAGTTGTGTTCCTTCAAAATTGTGTGTGGACCATGGCTCAGTGACTGATCCCCATGAAATATGCCAAGCCTTTAACAGTTTTTTCTCGACAATCGGCGAATCTCTTGGCAATAATATTCCTACCAGATTTCATAACAATTATCTTAATGCCTTGCCTGATTTTAATAAGGATGAGAGTAGATCGGAACTTTCAGTTTTGGATCCATGCACTAAGGACGAAATCAGTAAAATTATAGATAATCTCGACCCAAACACCAGTTCTGGAATGGACGGTATTTCAATCAAGGCTCTTAAGTGCCTAAAAGACTTAATATTGGACAATCTGACTGACTGCATAAACAATTTACTTCTTGGTGGATTTTTTCCTACTACTTTAAAGAAGGCTAAAGTCAGCCCTATACACAAGTCAGGATCTAAATCTGATCCAGGGAATTATCGTCCAATTTCGGTCCTGCCAGTGTTATCCAAGGTTCTCGAAAAAGTCATATATAAACGCTTATATGATTATTTAGACTCGATGAATTTTCTTTACGATCAACAATATGGGTTTAGACCAATATCTAGTACTTTGTCGGCCACTACGGATATTGTAACTAAAATCAAGTCTAACATTGATAATAAAAACTTGGCTCTTGGGATATTTATTGATCTCAAGAAAGCATTTGATACGGTGTCCCACACGTTGCTATTAAGAAAACTCGAGAGCATTGGTGTCACTGGTAGGGCTTATGATATTCTCAAATCATACCTATCCGATAGATATCAAATGGTTAAGATGGATGAGTATGAGAGTCAGTCTCAACTTATCACATGCGGTGTACCACAAGGTTCCATATTGGGCCCTTTACTTTTCCTCATTTATATAAATAATATAAATGAGGCAGGGCTACACGGACAGGTGACACTGTATGCAGATGATACGTGTCTTTTTTACTTTGGATCAACGATTCACCATCTAATCGAACAAGCCCAGCACGATCTTAACATCATAAATGACTGGTTCAAATATAATCTACTAACGATTAATATTTCCAAGACTTGCTATATTATATTTAGACCAAAAAATAAAAAAATCCCACCACACTTAGATCTCAAAATTAATGACGAACCAATACAGGTAAAAACCAGCGAAAAATACCTCGGTCTAAGACTAGACTCTCACCTTACGTGGAATACTCACATTCACTACATAAAATCTAAACTCACGGGTCTAATGGGAGCACTCCGTAGTATAGTTCGCTGTCTTCCAAAACAAGTTCGCCTTACTATATATAATTCACTCGTAAAACCGCACTTATTATACCTCATAGAAATTTGGGGTAATGCATCTAAAACTAACCTAAAATACTTACAAATTGCACAGAACAAAATTATAAAAATGCTGTTTCACTATCATTACCGTACTCCCACCAACAAAATTTACAAAGAAACCAAACTTATGACTATAAAGCAACTATACATATATACAATTTGCATATTAATTTACAAGATACTGCACAAATACATACATTCAGCTATTTCATTTCCCAAAATTAAACGTCCTGGCCGACGAGTCAACTACATAGCCTTACCTAAAATTAGAACTAACTATGGAAAAAGATCCATAACTTTTGACGGAGCACAACTGTACAATAAATTGCCTGAAGACATTAAAAATGCTCAATCTCTGTGGGTATTTAAATCCAGGCTTACAAAATACATAATTAAAACATACCCGACCAAGTGACAATTGACTGAACGAGCAAAGCGAGCGAGGCTTACAAGTCGAGTTGGGCCGAAAATGCATATTTCGCATGTACATAGGTATCTATTTTTGTATGGATGTTTGTAGCATGAATTTATACAAAATGTATTTGTAAGAGAAAAAAAAAAAAATAAGTAAATAGTATCGCATGTTCTGAACTTGGCTCACCTTTCTACTCAACACAAATGGCTTTAGTATCTTGCCACCTTTGTTTGTGCGAATTGGCGGACAATTGCGCATTGATAAGCTGAGTGAGACGGTATTTGCAATTTAATTAAATCTAGAGTACCTTTAATTTTCTTTTTTTTTTTCTTTGTGAATTGTTTGTCAATAAATTACTATTTTATAAAATATACCGGTTACCTTTTAACAACTAAATATTGTATAAGTAGCTATGTAATAGTTTACTTTAATGCACATTCTGTACTTCCTTTTCTTTTTGAGCTGAGCAGCCCATGTCTACAAATTGATTTTAGAATGTATACATATTTAATTAGATTTTAATATTTTCTCATGTAAATGGCTTTATGTTGTAATGAGAAATTAATAATAAAGATTCTTTAAACTGAAGACCGTAGCCAAATGTCAACTATCTGGATCGTTGTGTTCCTACGAGTGAGTGAAGTTAACAGGTGAAATGTTGTTAATATGTTCAAAAGGCACATCAAAAATACTCTATGTAAGGAGGGTTATTACAGGATCGATGAATGTCTGGCTGACAGAGATGTCTGGAAATGATTCAGCACGTGTGTTAATATATCTTCAACTGTACAACTTGTCACCATTATACAGTGTCATAAATTTATTGCAATATAAATTGACGATTTTAAAAAAGACCTATATTGGCAAGTTTCTTTTGGCATTTCTTCTTCGCCAATGGTCATTTGAAATGCTGGTAGATTATAAAAAGAGAAATTAAGACAAGGAAAAATTATTAAGATACAATATTGAGAATGTAAGAAGTGCCCGGTGAGGTTCTAAAGGTAAATAAAGATTTTTTATCTTTAATATTTATGTATGTATGTATTTATATCTTCACGCCATGTCCCATGCGGCGTAGGCAGAGATAACCGAGCGCCATAAGACGCGGTCCTTGCACACTTCACTCGCTTCTTTCCCATTCATAACTCTTTTAGTATTAATCAAATATTTTGATGACATAATTGGAATATTACTTCGTGTGATTTAAAAATGTTAGCGCCATTTCTTTTTATATAGACACTCTATAGACAGCAAACGATTTTCTTTTTGCATTGCAACGGTGTAAACTTAGCGTAATGATGAATGTACCATTTGACTATGTTGTATGACCAACTAGTGTGTTGGAATTTGTGCAATTGCGTCTGGGGAAGCACCTTCACCTCACAGAAAACCGCAGCCAAATAACAACTCCCTAGAGGGTTGTGTATTCCTGCGTGTGAGTGAGGTCACCAGTAAGCTCCTAAGGCGTTGCTGTGTAAGCAGCAGAGGAGGCATCGTGCGAGTGATATATGTTACAAGCGTTAATAGGCTACGGTAACTGCTTTACATCAGGTGGACCATATGCTTGTATGCCTCCCGACGTTGTATAAAAAAAAGTAACTCTGTAAACTTGCATGTGATTGTATTAAATAAATAAATAAATAAAATAAATAAGTAAGCTCCTGAGAAGCAGCGGGGCTGAAATACTTCTATTGCAAGCGTTCATAAGAGCGGCAACTATTTTACATCACGCGGGTCGTATGGTAGCACGTTCTTCTTTTATGTACGACCTCGGGAGGCATACAAGCACACTGCCCACTTGATGTAAAGCGGTTACCGTATTCTATTAAAGTGAAGGTATCCATATGTGTTGATTTGCTGCGCCCTACCTCTGTTAAGCATGTCTACACTAGTTGCATATTTGAACCCATGAACAAAGTCAATGGTGATGAGTGAATAACTCTTCAAATTATTGTTTTACTTCAGCGGGCTGGCGGAGCAGTTGCTGTCCATAGTAGTCGCCCAAGAGCGTCCAGACTTAGAAGAGCTCCGCGGTCAGCTGATCGTCTCCCGCGCACAGCTCGCCGCACAGCTGGCCGAGATGCAGGCGGACATCTTGTATGGCCTGTCCAATAGCGAAGGGTCTCCCGTCGATGACCTGCCACTCATCTTGACCCTCGAAGCCATCAAGATCAAGAGTGACGAGATTCTTGTAAGTTAGCTTTGGTTTTTTTTATACAACGTCTGGTGGCAATTCAAGCATGTTGAGCTTGGGCCACCACTAAGCCTCCAATGTGTTTTTCATACATAAGTAGGTATATCAAATTCCATCAATTCAAAACCATTGAGTTCCTGCGCGTGAGTGAGGTGTGTTAGCAGCAGAGGTGGCATTGCGCAAGTGATACTTAACGTATTACAAGCGTTCATGGGCTACAGTAACCGCTTTACATCACATGTATGTATGCCTGTCGACATTGTATGAAAAAAATGTTCTTTCCCTATAATATGTTCAAAAAGCAAAATTGCTTTTTGTAAAAAGCCTTATTTACTGTCATTTCTAATTGACAATTTAAAAAGAGATTAAAAAACAAAAATAGTACCTTAAGAGAATTGAATAAGATATAATAATATTATATTTAAAAATTTTAAGACGCGATGTAAGAAGTGAATTGTAAGTAGTGAACCCTCGTAGGCTAAGTGCCTGCGAGGGCCCAATGGCAAATAAAGAATTTAATATATTTTTTTAATCACGCATGTAGCCAATGAACTTGCATCAGGGGCATCACTCATGCTTTGCCAATGATGTAAAAACCATTACACACCAGCGGCGAAGGGTGGATATTTTCAGAAGGGAAGCAGGAGAATAAAAAGTCCCCTCAGCAAATCTGCCCGCTCCATGATGCAAAAATATAGGTCCCATCTCCATCATACATGGAAGCTGTTTATATACGAGTAACAGTGGCTTTCAAGTATGATAATGGTGGCTTTGAAAAAAGCCTTTTGAGATAAAGCAGTATGTGTGCATGCGTTCTTTAGTCTTAGTTACTTCGAAAAATATTTCGAACCCTGTTAGTAAAAAATGAAATTGAAAAGTTAACAATAGAAACGAGGACTATCAAAATAAAACCGGCCAAGTGCGAGTCGGACTCGCGCACGAAGGGTTCCGTACCATTATCTATAAAAATGTTAAATCACGTTTGTTGTATGGGAGCCCCTCTTGAATATTTGTCTTATTTATTTTTAAAGTGAATATATAACTAAATATTCTGTGAATATTTCAAGCATCTACCTGTTGCCGTTATCAATATCGAGCAAAAAAATCACGTTTGTTGTATGGGAGCCCTCTTAAATATTTATTTTATTCTGTTTTTTAGTATTTGTTGTTATAGCGGCAACAGAAATACATCATCTGTGAAAATTTCAACTGTCTAACTATCACGGTTCATGAGATACAGCCTAGTGACAGACGGATGGACGGACGGAAGGACGGACGGACAGCGGAGTCTCAGTAATAGGGTCCGTTTTACCCTTTGGCTACGGAACCCTCAAAACGACCATCTACGACCACTATGACGACCTAGGACTTATTTATATTCTAAAGTAATTCGTCAGTTCTTTTTAGCATAATAAGATAAAACACTGTTGTATAAAATAGTTTTGAAACCGAAGTTTCCTTCGACAGCAAAGAATCTGTTAGACAACAGTTTCATGAATTAATGCCATAACGAACCAACTGTCGGTACAACACACAATACAAATTAAAACAACTCACTCACCACACTTCAGCACAAACAAATAAAATTCGACAAGTAATTGACAAAAAGCAAATTCAACAAAACTAAAGTTTCCCGCTACACACGCATGCGCAGTACGCACTACCCGCCATGTATAAAATCCAGGCAAATAAAATGTATTCCGCGCCTGTCACGTTTTATGTCGCTAAAATCATTCTTAATTTAGAATCATTACAATAAATCCTGCCAAATAAAATATATTACTCGCTAGTAACAGTTTTAAGGCGCTACATTCATTCATAATTTAGAATCTTTATAGGTACTATTACTTCTTAAATGATCTTTCTCGCTTACACTTGTACGTTGCTAATTACCTTACTCTGTCACAAGCCGCTATTCTCCGAGTTATTTCGGGTATTGTTTTCGCGTGCTAAAACGAGACGGAACGAGTAGCAGTAATAGGAGTCAGTTCATAGAAACGAAAGGACTAGATGCTCTGTATGAGATATTGTAGTATGAAAAAGTAACCCGCTATTTTTCGGCTTGCAATTTGACAATTGCTATTTTAAATTTTTAAGGCGTTTAGTCAATTCAAACTATTCAAAGTGAGTGGATAATATAACAAACTAAAAATGTCGTTAGCCCATAGATTAGATTTTTCGTAAGGGAAGCCGATGGGAATCGGGTTATATGGACTCTTCGCCACTGTTACACACTTTTTTTGCGTATAAAGTAAATTAAACTATAAATTGTAAATTTAAGCATTCCTGAGTTACAGAAAGAATAAATAAACGAATCATTTACTATGCGAATTAAATAAATTATAAATAAAAGAAAAAATATATTTTATTTTCCAATGGCCGCTCGCGGTCACTTAGACACGTCTAACATTCTTAAATCTTATTTATCGTGGTTTTGCCTACTATTATATTGCCTACGAATATTGCCCATTGTTTTCATTTGTCCTTTTTTAATTTACCAATATTAGAAGTTGTGTTCCACACAGGAACGACGCACACAAATGTTTGTCCTTGTGTAGGAATCGAACCCAATCAAATGATATCATCAAATTTTCATTAATGATTATGGTCGAATTTAACTATTGGTGCATATATCTAATTTTTCCACTTAACATCATTAGGCGATGAACGTAATGCTCGGAAAACCGCAGCCAAATAACAACTCCATAGAGGGTTGTTGTGTTCCTACGTGGACAAACAGCAGAAGAGGCATCGCGCGAGTGATGCTTAATGTATTGCAAGCGTTCATGGGCTACGGTAACCGCTTTACATCAGGTGGGCCGTATTGCCTCCCGACATTATATAAAAAATAAAATCAGTTCATCAATAGTGTATTGCCCTCAACAGATCAAAGTCGACGATATAGAGAAGACGACACTGGAGATAGACGAGGCTCGCGAGGACTACGTGCCGGTGGCCAACCGCGGCCAGATCCTGTTCTTCTGTCTGTCGGGCATGGCCAACGTGGACCCCATGTACCAGTACTCGCTCGAGTGGTTCGTCAAACTGTTCGTGAGGAGCATGGCGGAGACCGAGTCCAACGGCAAGTTCATATATAGATAGTGATTGGAAATTATTCAGCACAGCCACCTATATATCTTTCATTTTAACACTTGACGTAATTGTTATTGTACTAAATACTAAGTATTAATAAATAAAAAAAAATTAAGTAATAATAAGTATATTGTCATATCTAATTGACTATTTGAAAAGACACATATATTTGGCAAGTTTCTTTCACTAATGAATGATACTTTACAAAATGCTTTCCGAAATTAAATGAAGCATGAAAATGAAACAAATATAATAATATTTTTGTAAGAAAATTTGTGTGCTCAAGGATCCAATGGCAAATAATAGGGGTTAAAGTATGAAATTGACGTTTTATAGTAATAGATACTTTGAATTGACATTAAACATTCGCGGTGTTTTTTTATACTACGTGGGGAGGTATACAAGCATACGGCCCACCTGATGTAAAGCGTAGCCTATTAACGCTAACGATATATTAATTATCATTCGCGCGATGCCTCCTCTGGTGCTTACACAGCAACTCCTTGGGAGTTCATTGGTGACCTCACTCACGCGCAGGTTTTCGAGTGAAACTTTTTTCCCACGATACCTAAGAGGTTTTTCTTTTAAAAAATGTGCAACATTTGATTTTCGGATATCGATTGTTTTTTTTTTATTCCACTTAGACGGGAAATTTTTTAATTTATGCATTTTCCCCTACCGAGGACACAGTGAAGGCAACTAGGCTATTTGAATTTGTTATGCATTTGATCCCTGCAGTCGACATCGCGACGACAGGGATATTTTAATTTATGTATTTTTCCCCTGCCGAGGATAGTGAAGGCGACAAGGATACTTTAATTTATTATTTATATTTCCCCTGCAGAGGACATAGTGGAGCGGGTGTTCGTGATAATAGAACACTTCACGTTCCTGCTGTACGTGAACGTGTGCCGCAGCCTCTTCGAGAGACACAAGCTGCTGTTCGCGTTGCTGCTGTGCGCGCGCATCCTCCTCGACTGCGCCGTCATCCGGCACACCGAGTTCAACTTCCTGCTCAACGGCGCTAAGATCGAACACGTAAGAATATAAAAAAAAACTTCGGTAAACAAAGACTTCTACATTTATAACATACTGGACTATCTTCTTAATAAGAAGTGCATCAAGCAAGAGTGAATGGTGATGTCGGGAGGGGCCGCCTGCACACATATAGATCAAATTGGTGATGTGTTGAAAAAGGGCCAAATCAAAAGTACCCAAAACCGAAGAGCATGCGTGAAGAGGTTGATGAGTGTGGAAGAAGCGAGAGCGGTATGTTTGGATCAGTGCACCTGGCGTATCTCTGCCTACTCCAATGGGAGACAGGCGTGATGATATGTATGTATGTATGGACTATCTTCTTCTTTTTAGCGTTATCCCTTCTCCTAGTCCATTAGGATTGGGAACTCCATGAAGCTCGTGTGGTCGCTTCTTGTGTAAAACTAGAAAACCAACCTACGCGCATGCATCCGTGGTCAATTCTTCTTCTTCTTAGCGTTACCCCGTTTCCTAATCCATTACGATCGGCGCGGTCCGTTACTTAAGCCGTTAGTTAAGCGTCTGTTAACTCCGTTAGTTAAGCTTTAGGATTTGGCAAAAATACTGATATTTACATAGAGCGTCTGCTGTCTGATCTCCACAACCCAGGGGGAAAGATCTTTCTTAGTCACACTAGTCTTTCGAAATACAATTTCTTGGACGTGGGGGTTTCAATTACCAATATGTAGAACACGAATTTAGTGGTACATGCCAGGATTCGAACCGAGGACCTTATTCACTGGGCTATCACTGCTCCACATACTGGACTATATGGCTGAAGTCCTGAAGGGGTAGGCAGATCATATTGAGGGCCACACGACTCAGTTGGTAGGGCTCTCGGTATCATCTTTTCTATACTTACTAAATTGGCAGACAAGAGTGCGGCTTACCTGATGGTTATAACCCAAAAGTCAGCAGTACAATATAGTAAAGTACTAATCTCAATGTAATCTTTACCAGGAGTTGGAGAACCCTGAGCCGAAATGGATATCTGATCGGATGTGGTTGGACATGCAGCAGCTAGCTTCGGTGCACACCATGAGCGGGTTCGTGCTGACAGACTTCCAGCAGCAGATCAAGTTCTTCAAGACTTACTACGACGCGATGAATCCCCATAGGTGAATTTTGGATGTTCTAGCATACAGGATGAAGAAGCCTAGTGACCAACTGGTCTTCGGTTCGAATGCTGGCGTGTACCACTATATTCGTGTTTTCAGATATATTTTGTAATTAACACTATCTCGGCAGTGAATGACCCCGCCAATTCCAGTAAGCTCCCAAGGAGTTGCTGTGTAAGCAGCAGAGGAGGCATCGCGCGAGTGATAATTAATATATCGCAAGCGTTACTAGGCTACGGTACCCGCTTTACATCGGGTGGGCCGTATGCTTGTATGCCTCCCGACGTAGTATAAAAAAAACCATTAAGGGAGTTATTAGGCCGGGTGGAGGTACGTCCCCAGACTGCTTTAATTCAGCTTTTTTTTAATACCTCTATTAAAAAAAAGTCTGGAGGAAAGTGTAATATACTATCCTTCTCCTAATTCCTTGTTCCTAAACTCCGTCCATTTCCCACCAGGTTACCGTACCCGAAGCCACTGGACACTCAATTGGATGCTTTCCAGAAACTGCTTGTCCTCAAGTGTTTGCGTCCGGACAAACTGGTGCCCGGCCTACAGGTTTGAATATCTATATCTTTACGCCAGTTCCTTTGCAGGGTCGGTAGAGGAAACCGACATATTTTATTATGACCGGTATTCATAGTTAAGAGGTAATTATAGAGCGTGTGGAGATGGCCGTGTTCGATGTTTTTTAATCATAATCTTGAATATCTTTGCAGATATGTGTAATTAAAATTTTCTTAGAGACACTAAAGCTTCTTAAATTTAACCAACATATAGCTTACTTATTGCGCTTGCTAGCTTACTTTTGCGTGGTAAGAGATACCCATGTCTTAGAATGGTCTTGCAATCGTTGAAGAAAGGCTTTATCTAGTTGATCTACCAATGAGCGGGGTAATAGAACATTTTTTTTGACACTGATCATGCAGTTTGTCCTTGTGGCCGTTACTGCGTTACCGCATTTGAGAGGCAGGAGTGAAGCATTACAGCATGAAGAAAAGAAACGGGCCTAAGGACTCCCGGGAGGGTTCAAATCTACTTAGTGTATAAAATAGAATAAAAATTTTAAAATCATTTTAGCCTTAGCTACACTAAGATAATGCTCGAGTTTAGTGAAGACCCTGATTACAGAAGAAATTCAGTGTAGAACATTTATAATGTGTATAGTAAGGCACCGTTTGTTTTAACACAGGACTACGTGGTCCAAGGTCTCGGGGCGCGTTTCGTAGAACCGCAGCCGGCCGATCTAGCAGCTCTGTACGCCGAGTCCGACCCGTTGGCACCCATCATCTTCGTCCTCTCGACCGGGACAGACCCTGCCGCTGGTATGACACTACAATACACAGCTGTACGACACTACATATTGCAGATGCATGATACTACATACTACAGGTGTATGACACTTCATACTACAGGTGTATGTCACTCTGTACTACAGTTGTATGACACTTCACACTACACTGTATGACGCTTCATACTACAGGTGTAACAAATATAGTTTTACGACACTACTTAGTATAGTTGTATGACACTATGTACTACATTTTCATGCCACTACATTATACAAATTTGTGACAATACATGCTACAGTGCCCGGCGGCAAATATTGCACTTCTACCTTAAGAAAGAGGCAATCGACTAATTTCGGCTTCGTAGAGCGTTATATCTGTCGCACACTACCTAGACCTGACGTTTGCTAGTCGTGGTTTAAATGTGATAGAGTGCAGCCGCGTCCAGTTCAATATATATGTACATATAGAGTTTTTAAACCCCAAACTTTCAATCACTTAAAGTTGTACGATGGCATTTATAGGGAATAAAGGGAAACCATTACGAGGCCAGTCACGCGAAATTATCTACAATGTTTATAAATATATCGTAACCGAAGATGACGGATTAAAAAAAATGAGGATGACAATGTAAGTAATTATTTTAAGAAAGTTCGAGAGAGAGTTGCAATGCCACTGGAATTTCAAGAAGAACTTTGAACAATATATTCAACCAAGTCAGTACTGAAACACATTCGAGTGCAATTAAGGTCAGCTCTCCGAAAAAGGGAGACCAACAAAACAATTTGGTAGGGCATGCAGGTAGGCAGGCAGGCAGGGCAAGGCATGGTAGGGTACAGCCGACTAGGGGTGAGGAGGGATGTTGCACTAACAAAATATTTAATAAGTATTTTACGCGGATGGGTGCATCACCCAGACCTTTTAGCGATGATCCAGCTGCAAGTCCCGGATGGGTGTGGTCGCGCGTCGCCAACCCGCTACTTTGAAAATGCCTTATGCTAGAACTAACCTACTGAAATTCGCCCCTTTGTCACGAGCTATTCGAATCTTAAATGCCATTGCAAAAGATGTAGATATTTTCCACACTAGTCTGCCGAAAATCATGGAAGTAACACAGAAATATTTAGAAACCGTATAGTATGTAACAGTAAGATTGTACTCATATTGTACTATAAATCTCTTATGAATACTTAACTTATAGCATTGCATTGTTGTAAACTGTAATAAAGGTTTTAAATAAATAAATAAATGTCGTTTAGATATGGAAGATTTTGATTATAATGTTTCTCGAAGAATGGCGTACGATTTTCGTTG
The DNA here is from genome assembly GCA_947507595.1 of Pyralis farinalis. Classification (NCBI taxonomy): domain Eukaryota; kingdom Metazoa; phylum Arthropoda; class Insecta; order Lepidoptera; family Pyralidae; genus Pyralis; species Pyralis farinalis. Next base: position 5,487,565 of record OX382258.1, on the reverse strand, counting down.
AGTTTTAATGAACTTCCGACAATAAAATCATTTAAAGCTAAATTATATGAGGCTATTAATTATAATGGGTCTGAAAAGACGTTGAGAAAAATACTTCATGAGACGGGATTTAAATCCATTAAAATGGAAGATAATCGAATGTTCTTATGAAAAAGCACGATGTAAGTCTCAAACGAATTGAATATCTAAATAAAATACGCAAATCTCTCGAAGAAGGAAAAAATATAATCTATTTAGACGAGTTCTACGTACATACACCCCACACTAAAGGAAAATCTTGGAGTGATGATAAGCAAAAATGAGTAAAAAGCCGATTTCAAAAATCAACGTTTGACAATTGTTCATGCAGGCAACGAAAAAGGCTTTGTACCCGGAGCCTTTTTAACGGATAAATCCACGGACCAATCAATTAATTCCAAATATACCCAGTGATTCTGTTCTCGTTATCGACAATCAGCATAAGGAGAGGTTTACAGAGTTTTCCGTGGACAAGGTACTTGCCGAACATACAGCCGCTAGAAACATGGATATGAATTTAATTTCAATAAAAACATTATTGACTGAAAAAGTAAACATGATCGGGTCTGGAAGAGTGGAAAAAGGTTTGCGAGCATGCAATCAAATGTGAGAATGAATATCGAGGAATTCGACACGGTGTAGACGATTACATTGATAGACTTGTGATAAATAGCGCTGATAGTGACAGTGACATACCTAATTGTCAAACATAAGAACCTTCTCTTTTTTGGAAGGCGGTTGAAGAACTATTTTATTTTGTTTATATTTTTATTAATTTCGTTGGTATACTATACATGTTGAAAATGAATAAATGATATTTAAAAAGCAAGTAGTTTTACAGCTCTATATAGTTCACGCGGGAATCGAAACAAAATAACAATAAAGTACATAGTTCTGAATTCAAATTCTGATAAACGATAAATGTAATAATTGATGGACATGGAAATTAGCATTAGTTTGTTTTCGGAAATGCGATGATTGGCCAAGTGCAATATTTACCGCCGGGCACTGTACACCTGTATAACACTTACATACTATTGTTTTACGACACTATATGTTACAGATATATGACACCACATGCTACAGTTGTATGATGCTAAAAACTACAATTACATAGCTGTTTGACACTACATACTACAGATATATTAAAATAGGAATACGTACTAAAATGTATTCCCGACTCCTTCAGATCTTTTGAAATTCGCGGACAAGATGAAGATGGCGAAACGTTTTGAGAGTATATCTCTTGGACAAGGTCAGGGGCCGCTCGCGGAGAACATGATGAAGGTCGGCTGCGACTTCGGCAATTGGGTGTTTTTCCAGGTATATCGGTAAATGTAGATGACTTGCATAAAGCAAGTCGGTGTATCATTTGTGATTGGTGATTGGCATAATTACGTCTAGACATGGCAAAAGATTAGGTTCGATTTGTAATAAGGTACATAGTTTTTTGTTATGTAAAGCCTATGAATGCTTGAAATATAGGTGGTGTCGCGCGCAAGCTGCATTCCCTGCTGTTAACATAGCAACTTCTTGTTAACCTCACTCAGTCGCAGGAACTCAACGACCCTGCAGGGAGTTATTTAGCTGCTGTTTTCTTTCGTTACAATCGGGCGCTTTGATGCATCATATCTCTCTAAAAATGGCGTGGCGTGCTGCATGTCATTAATCATCATCATCATCATCTTCTCCTTAGTCCGTATTCATCCAGTGCTGAACATTCATCCCCTCCAGGGAGCCATTCGCCTCGATCCTGTGCACCTGCATCCATCGACGCGCTACAAACCTCTTGAGGTCGTCGCTTCATCTAGTGGGGGTATAGGGGAAGGGGGGGACGTCCCACACTGCGTACCCGTACGGGGATGCCATTTGAGTTACCTTTCTTCTCCAGCGGTTGTCGATTCTACACGTTATGTGGCCCACCCACTGCCACTTCATCTTGCTTATCCTTTGCGCTATGTCGGTTACCTTAGGTCTACTGCGGATATCCTTAGTATTATCTCTTTTCGTAGTACTTTGAGCGACCTTGAAGTTCCCCATAATTATCCTCACCAAATTAGCAAAAAGTGCTTTTTTTTATACAACGTCGGGAGGCATACAAGCATACAGTACACCTGTTGTAAAGCGGTTATCGTAACCTATGGACGCTTGTGATACATTGAGTATCACTCGTGCGATGCCACATCTGCTGCTTACGCAACAACTCCTTCGGAGCTTACTGGCGACCTCACTCATACGCAGGATTACAACACCCTTCCAGCGAGTTATTTGGCTGCGGTTTTCTGTGAGGTAGAGGTACTTCCCTAGACGGACTACTTTGATGCGCCTTTTCACTCTTAAAAACAGCCAGACCAAGACAAACACACATGTTTATGCACACAAATGTTTGTCCTATGTGGGAATCGAACCCATGAGCGTTGGGGTTTAAACAGTATTGCTAACTTTTTTTAAAAAGGGTCGCTGATTCGTTGCCAGCCTGTTTGGGGAAACATAGGCTCTTTTCTTGAAGGCACCCATATCGAACTTGTTCGGGAACACCGCTGAGGATAGTTTATTCCACAATTTCACGTACAGTAGTGGATCTCAAAAAGCGTACAGTAAACTGTATAGCCACTGTAAACTAATATATTTATAGAACTGTCACTTGTCTCCCTCGTGGATGCCGGTACTGGAATTGAACGTGGAGATGATTCAGCCAGAGCTGGTGCACAAGGACTTCCGTCTGTGGCTCACTTCGACACCATCGCCTCACTTCCCTGTTGCGCTACTCCAAAATGGTGAGTAATAAAAAAGATAGACGCGACAATGAAAACTTATTGTATATTTTTTTTATAATTTTAGTTTTTTAAAGTCTTAATTTCTCTTTTTTAATCTACCAGCATTTCGAAAATTACTAATTAATTAGTGAAGAAGAAGAAACTTGTCAATTACTCAGTGTATATATAATGGTATCAAATTCTATAATAAGCCATAGTAAGTGTATGTATATCTTCACGTCAGGTCCCTTGCGGGGTAGGCAGAGAGAACTAAGCGCCATAAGACGCGGTCCTTACACACCTCGCTCGCTTCTTTAACATTCATAGCTCTTTTCCTGCACGCTCGCCGTTTCTCAGGGCTCCTGACATCACGTTTTGATAAAACACGACCAATTTGGTCATGGTAGGTTGTCAGTCTTGGTCTTCCTCGGCTTCTACATACTTCCACTTTCGCATTGTATATCTGCTTCGTCATTCTTTCATCCTGCATTATTTCTACATGTCCGAACCAACGGAGCATGCCTTTTCTTATCTTAACACCGACACTCTTACGTCATCATTACAACGCGGTCAGCAAACGTTATGCCACAAATTTTACACAATGCTCACGGGCTCTCGACCGCATTTAATGTACTTACTCAGAGTAACATTTCCTATGTTACTTGTTGCGGGTTTGGAATAAGACCAGTGTTTTCAGGAACGTATGTATATTCTGTCGTCTATGGACTGACTAACTTACATAATAATAAACAGTCTATATATATATGTTTAACACAACAAAGAAATATTACTATAACAAAGGGATATTGATCTGGATATCTCAACGTGATGTTTGGTGCTTATAATTTCCATATACTTGCTATATTTTAATTTACTACATCTGTTATTTTACTCACGTATTCCTATAAAGGAGGATACATACTTGTTCTAAAGGTACGAATACATTAATATGCTGTATCCCATAATACTCTACTAAAGAGCAATAGTCTGAAACAAAATATCTTATTATAATAAGAAGATGCATGCTCCGTTGATTCGGACATGTGGAAAGAAAGAATGAAGAAACACGATATGAAAGTGGGAGGATGTAGGAGTCGGAAAGGCCAAAACGGAAGGCAAAAAGAGTGGAGTCTTATGTATGAGTCGTATGGTTGTGTTTGTATGTTGTAATACATTTTAATAAAGTTTTCTTTGTTAGTTTGAATGTTTTTCCTGCGTGTGAGTGAGGTCCTATGGAGTTGCTGTGTCTGAGAAAAAAACTCTTACAACTAGGCTGAATTTACAATTATATGATGATTACTAACACCAGATACATACAGAAATAATTACAACATATAAATAATTAAATTAAATAAAATGTGTTTATTTCAGGTTTGAACCAATAGAAGTAAGATTGAAATACATGTTGCATAAATAGAAATTACATTAACTTACTTATAATTTTGCTAAAAGAGTCCGTCATCCATATCCGGCACTACAACTGACGTGCCTGTCACAGCAGTGCCGCATATAGGGACAGTCCCACCTAGCAGCTATCACGGCCAGGACACCTTTGGAGCTTGTCCACTCCCTGCGAAATGTAAATTCCCATATGGTGTATTATCCATTGTAATATATTGTACATGATAATATTTTCATTTAAAGGATACAAAATGACCGTGGAGCCGCCGCGAGGCGTGAAGGCCAATTTGTTGAAAGCCTATATGAATCAGGTGCCAGACTTTGCAGACTTCTTCATTTCAAGCGACAGTAAAGTTCCTAACTTCAAGGTAAGCAGACGAGCCAATTTCTTATTAACTTATAGTATTCATTTACGCAAAAGTTGAAGGTTGGAGCCGAGGAAGGCCAAAACTTACCTACCATGACCAAATTGATCGAGTTCTATCAGAAGGTGGTGTCATTAGAAACTGGCGAGCGTGCATGAGAAGAGCTATGAATGTTAAAGAAGCGAGTGAGGTGTTAAAGGATGGAGTCACGTGGCGCTCGGTTCTCTGCTTACCCCACAAGGGATTTGACGTGAAGTTATAGATAGATAGATATAATATTTCTCTTAAGTTATACTTCTTCAGTATCAAGTTCGCACACGATTCACCCTGCTAACTAATAGATGAGTATCTCTCGATAGAGATGTAGAGAGGGAGAGAGAGTACCTGCTTATTCAATAAGCAAGAGTAAACATGATTTGGTCATAAAAGAAAACAGCGATTTCTCAATTGGAGAATCGTTGTTCCTACAAGACACTCGTACTATTCTATTTGTTCATTATTGAACAGGAGAGTTCGATGTCGTTGTTGCGCGTGCCATTCTAACCGAACACGCATGTTAAGTGATCTCGACCGCAGCCTGTCTATGGATGGGTTTATCCATCTCGAGCTTCTTCGTGCTTCGGAGAGCACGTTAAGCCGTTGGTCCCGGCTATTGCCGATTGATAACAGTCGTTAATCTAAGTCAGTGGCCCTCGGGCGGCTTGACAACATTGGACTCCGCCAATCCGCATTTTGAGCAGTGTGGTGGAGTATACTTGAAACACCTTCAGTTGAAGGGAGACCCGTATCCCTGCAGTGGGATGAGTAAGTGTTGATGTGGTATATATTACTATCGGCAAACACGTCGATGGCAGAATGGAATGTTCTTCTATTTTCTTTAGTTGCGGCAATCAGTCCTTTTTCTCTGAGACAGTAAAATTAGTCTTAGAGAAAGTGAACTGATTGCCACAACAAAAAAAAAATAGAAAAACATTTCATTCATCCACGCTATAAAGTGTTTGTCACGTGCAGTTAAACCCTTAAGCTCTCAAAATGATCGTCGGCTGTTTATTAGATCTACCTATCCATTGATAGACCAAGTGTGGCCTTGAACTGTCACCATCATCCCTCTATGCTTAGTGGTTGCTGTTCTCCCTGTGCCTATTCCACGGCGTGGTCTTGGAGCGTCGCAAGTTCGGCCCCCTGGGGTTCAACATACCGTACGAGTTCACAGACGGCGACCTCAGGATCTGCATCTCACAGCTGCATATGTTCCTCACAGAGTATACCGAGGTGCCGTTGCGGGTGAGTGGAAATCGAGCACAAATATCATCAGGGATGTGGAGGTAATGTTTAGTTTTTTGACAAGGGTTCTGGCACAAAATAAACACCATTGCTTCATTGTGATTTGGCGAACTCATGTTCTAATCTAAACTAAACATTCCGTATTTAAACGAGAAAAACTTATTTGGCATAGTTACATGAATAATGGTACACTTTCGTGGTTATTTTTGTCACTACTGTAACTGCGGAACTTACCGCGAATTGTTTTTATATTTTCTTGATATTTCGGCGACGTTGCAGACACCATGGACACAGAAATCACAGAATGACTGGACACAGCGAGTAGACGTCAGTCCGTCGAGGGCAGACATATCAGTCTACCTTATTTCGACGTTGTTTACGGACTACATTCACGGTGTCATGTCAAATAGCTCACATTAACATTATGATACCCCCACTTGAGATCCTCCATTGTAAATTGTCCAGTCCTAGCTTAATTTAGAGTGAAATTAGAACACAACTAGGAGATTTACAATTAATTTATTGTGAGTAGTAGTAGGTAATATAACATTAAGGTCGGTGTTTATCACAGACCGAATCGTTGCTGAGCTTAAATGACAACCACTGGCCTTGCAATTAAAAGAGCCGGCGAAACGGTGACAGGTTAGGTACGTCCTCTGATGCTGATGATGATGAGGGTAGAATCTGCAGCGTGACATGCGAGGCGACCACACTCGATTAGTCTGTTTTATCCGGGTGGGAGAACCCTAATTGGGGAAACACACACAACAAGATATATAGTTGTATCACAATTATTGCAGTAGACTTCGTTTACTACGTTAGTATTTAAAATGGCAGAATTTTTAGAGAACAAAGTGCAAGGTGGATCCGTACCTAAGAGTGAGTTTGCTCGGACTCACGGTTCGCGATTCGCGCGAGCCTCCCTGCCACGGCGCGGGCGTCTCACTGAGTCACAGATGACAGACGGTCACTAGTGAACGAAGTAAACTCGGGTTTGTTTTGCTTAATATTATTTTAAAATTGCATACAATATTCTTATGTAACGGTTATATTGCATACCGTTACACATGTACTCCAATATTATTTCTCAAAAATAATTTAATTTGTGTTAAAATGTTTGAGGAAATTTGTCAAAAATTCCTCAACTCTTGAGAACGCGTTAGCGGTTGTGGTGTACCAAGCATCTATAAGCGGCTGTAAGCCTCTCCAACAGGAGGGTCACATACTTGTTTACCATCTGCTGTGATGTAAAAATTATATGCCCTTTTCGAGTCAATTCCAAAACTTCCTACTCCTACAAATTTCTTCTGATTAAATTCGTTGTGAGTTCCAAGGCAGCTGTAGTTTAACCCCCGGGACAGCAATGAACTTCACTGTTCATTGCCTTTTTGTGGTCGCCGCTGTTAATTCTAGCTACACGGGAGACATAGTAGTGGACCTGTCCCGTAAAAAAAAATGCCCTTATATAGTCAAAGTCAAAATCTTTTTATTCCGTAAAAATGGCTACATTTGTTTGGAATCATCACAATTTTTTTCCCTACCGTGCAGTTCATGACTAGGTGAGCACTGATAAAAATACTGCCAAAAAACTCAGGCATCCCTCTTTTGGTATCCAAACAAATTTACATAATTTATTAATTACATTATAATTGGATCGACTCAATCCCAGGCATTTTTATCATTAATATAGTCAGATACTTTATAATATGCCCTGCTACACAATTTGGCTTTAAAGGTAGTTTTAAATTTGTTTATTGACAATTCTCTTATATTGCTGGGAAGTTTGTTATAGAACCGTATACATTGCCCCATAAAAGAATTACTTATTTTGTGGAGACGGCTTGGATGTAACACAATGTATTAACCGACATATAGTGTTAAATTTTGTATTTTATTTTTGTTGAATTGCTGTGTAAACGTACGACTACATATGCCAATTACAGGTATACCTGTAATTGGCATATGTAGTCTAGTCGTACGTTCGATTGGAGTCATACGTTATATATGCCGTGATGTACCTTAATAAATATACAATGAGGAACACTGTGCCAGATGCTGACGTACACGGCTGGACACATCAACTACGGCGGGCGGGTGACGGACGACTGGGACCGGCGCTGTCTGCTGTGCCTGCTCGCCGACTACTACACCACGCAGGTGCTCAGCGACCGGTATACGTTCGACGAGAGCGGCGCCTACAAACAGGTAATATAGTAGTAATAATAGCATATACACAATAAAGGTATTGAACATAAACTGAGATAGGCGATTGACGGACTGCTGTGACCGGCGCAGTCTACTGTGTCTGCTCGATGACTACGCAGGCGCTCCACGACCGGTGTAAGAGCGGTAATTAGCAAAATTCTTCTTAGCGTTATTCGTTTCCTTATCCCTTTGAATTGACGGGGTCCGCTACCTAAGCCTAAGGATTTGGCGAGATTTCTTGACTTTTTCCATTCTGAGGCAGCGACATCCACACGACACCGACAAATATAATATATGCCTAGTCCGGCCATAAGTTGCCATAAACATGCATTTTTGAAGTAATGTTTTTTTTTATACTACATCAGGAGGCATACAAGCATACGGCCCACCTGATGTAAAGCGGGTATCGTAGCCTATTAACGCTTGCGATATATTAAGTATCACTCGCGCGATGCCTCGTCTGCTGCTTACACAGCAACTCCTTGAGAGCTTACTGGTGACCTCACTCACACGCAGGAACACAACAACCCTCTAGAGAGTTGTTATTTGGCTGCGGGTTTCTGTGAGGTGGAGGTACTTCCCCAGACGTGTAATCTTAATAAAACTTATATGTACATATTTATGGAAGTTACAACAAAAATAAAAAAGTGATTCTATTCGAAATTACCACATTTAGCTTTGATACAGGCCTTTAATCTGTCTGGCCACGAATCTATGGATTTACGCGCTGTTTCTACTGGAAATTTAGCCACTGCTTGCTCCAGAGATTTCTTAAGAGATACAATGTCGGCGTATCGTTTCGAGCAGGCCATATCCTTTAAAATTGATCATAATTTGTAGTCTAAGATTTGGGCTGGGCCCGTCTTCAACTCTTATAAAGTCCGTAACGTTGGTATCGAGCCAGGCTTGGGTAGTTCGTGCCTTGTAACCAGGTGTAGGTGAGTGAGGAGAGTCCTGCTGGAAAGTCCACGGTGCATTTTAAAAAGTGTATTGCTGAGAGGTTTCACAAAACGATCCAAGACAGTATCTTGATACACTTTGGCAGAAATCTACTCTTGTTTCACAAAAATGAAGCTTTGTAATTCCTTGATAAGACACCCGCTAACAAACTATTACATACGCAGGATAATGACCACGTTGTACCTTTACGACCACTTGGGCGGCCTTTAGAACTGTGAGCGTACACTTTATCATATTGCTTGTTGTAGTGCTCTTCAATCGTGAAATTGTTTTCATCAGTAAAGAGGATGTTTCTGTGGCTTTCACCTGCGTATCGGGACAAAGGGCGTTTTGATTGATCACTCTCGTCAACTGTAAGGTTTGATTTAGGGCATGTCCTCTATATCGACGATAGGTGCCGAACTTCAGCAGTTCTTGTTTTCGTATACGCGACAGAGTCCTAGCGGGAATTTTCATTTCTCATGATAAGATTTTTTATTTCCTAATGGGGTTTCGGCGAATTCTGGCTTTAACAGCGTTAACAGCCTTTGTAGTTCTAACAGCACGCGGTCGCCCCGATCTTTTATGGTCTTCAACAGAGGAAGTGTTTGTATATTGACGAGCTCGGTGGCGCAGTGGTGAAACGCGTTGTTACGCTACTTTGACACCAACTCTCGTGGGTTCGATTCCCACACAGTACAAACATTTGTGTGCATGAACATGTCTGTTTGTCTTGGTCTGGGTATTTTCTATGTATAATAAGTATGTATTTACAAAAAAAAAAAGAATTTACGTATGTTTATCAGTTGTCTAGTACCCATTACACAAGCTTCGTTTACTTTGGGGCTAGATGGCGCTGTGTAATTTGTCCGACAATATTTATTATTATTATTATATCTGTCGATAGTACGATATACGAACATACAGCTGATAACAAGCTTTTGAAGTGTCTTGAATATGACCGACGGTTCCATACACACTTTGTGCAAGGCAGTCACTGTAATCCTATTTTCTTTAACACCCTATTCCAGATTGTAACTATAAACTAGACAAAAAAAAAGGAAAAAGGCCGGAAAATCAAAAGAAGATTTTTAATATAATAAACGAGTTCCAAATTAATACTCGTACGTAAAGAGTTGAGAAAAATAAAAGTTTCTATGTGACAGTATTTATGGCCATACTAGTTATATCTATAAATGGCCTCTTCGTCTGGTCCATGCGAGCCATACCACCGCAGGAGGAACTCAGGAGTGGTTAGCAATTCTACTTTAAGACCACCGCGCGTGTGTTTGATTCTCACACAAAACAAACATTTATTAACTTGAACATGAACACGGATGTCTGTCTTTCTTCGGTTCTGAAGTTGTGCGTTTCACCCCCTAGGTATTTTTTTTTCTCCTTCTCTTGTTTAAATAAGACAGTCGTTGTAAATACCCTAGAAGAAGTCTGAAAAAAGTGTAGTCTTGTAGACCGTATTCGCAATGATGGTATTAGAAATGGAGTTGGTCTGAAAGAGAGCGTCGGTGTTAAAATAAGAAGAGGCATGCGCCGTTGGTTAGGAAGAAATAATTGCGAAACAGATATAAAACGCAAATGTGGAAGGATGTAGGAGCCGAGGAAGGCCAAGACTTACCTACAATGACCAAATTGATCGTGTTCTATCAGAAGGTGATGTCAAGAGCCTTAGAAACTGGCGAGTGTGCATGAAAAGAGCAATTAATGTTAAAGAAACGAGTGAGGTATGTAAGGATCGAGTCGCGTGGCGCTCGGTTCTCTCTGCCTACCCCGCAAGGGATTTGGCGTGAGGTTATAGATAGGTTCTAAACATTCCGGATTAAAGCAAGTCGTGTACCCTGTCTCGGGCTATATGTTTGTAGAGCAGATTTCCGCAAAAGGGATTTAATAGCCATTAATGTGTATGCGTATTGTAATATTGCTTTTTTTCTTTCTTAAATCATTAAAATGGTGGATGTCCTTTTCTAGGCGACCTCAACAAATGAAAAGGCATACTAATTAAAGATAGGGTTTAAAAAGCAAAGTTTCTACCATGCTCTTTCTATAATATTGCTCCGAATAGTCCAGTGAGGCCTGGACATTTAATCCCAAGAGGAGTAGTAAGAAAACCATATGAAATCCGTTTATATTTCAATACCTTTAGGGGTCAGGTGTAGCAAATTACAGTTAAATTAAATTCAACCAAAAACAAGATTATAAAACTAGGTTAGTGAGGTTAGTTGAGTACGATGGCTTATACTAAAACTTACTGCACCCCGATATTCATCTATAAGCAAATTATTGTTATACTGACTAGAAAAACACTCATCACAGTGTGTTTATATACTTACCTTACCATTTTATATAACCTTATCAACTTACCACCTGTATACATAGCCATTGTTCTTGCTAATAAAACGCTATGAACTATATTTTACTGGATAGTATAATACAATATACATAACTAATTTCCAAAATATTGAGCCCGCCGTTTAAGGATAGATTTTTCCTCCCTTTATGTCACAACCCTTTGTAAAATCGGTAGCACTGATTGTACAACGGGTTGTGTTCTGAACAATTGTTCGATATGATGCCGACAGCTTCTTTTTACAACCACGTTGCTGCTGACGGCGAGGGATACATCCTCACACAGGGAAACCGCAATAGTCGCGCACTGTGCGGTTTAAGGAACGTTTTTCGAGAACTGTTATGTTGTAGAATGGAACTTTTTCCAGCCTAGGTTTTCCCAATAGTTATTACAGGGCCGGCAACGCAACAGTCACACCTCTGGTGTTGTAAATGTCCGCAGGCTACGTTTGCCACCTTAGTGGTATAAAAAATAATGATGATTATGAACCATACCGTAACCGGGCATTTTTTTTTAAAAGGTCGTTCAAATCATATAATCATAATGCAATTTGGATAACACTTATCACTTATATGTGTTATTTCACTATGTTACGGGTTATAACCCTCCACCATCATAAACACACTATGCCATCCATTGTTACCGTTCGATGCAGCAATCAATTTCAGGAAAATGCTGACGGCGTACAAGTGAAGTTCAATAATTTAGTAGCTCGATAATTTCTCACACATTCGCAATGTTGCGTGAGAAAAGCGATCAAACCAAATCACCGTAGCGGCAAGACGTTTAAATCGCTTAGCATAGTAATAAGTAATACATACCTGTATCTATATTAGAATATTTTAATAATGTAAAAAAAATATAGTTTTTTAAACAGCCTCACCGACAGCCAGGGACGTGATTCCCTGGTGTGGTAATCGAAACCACGACCCTTGATCTCATAGATGTCACTCGACGACTAGTCTCGTCAAAAAACAAGTGGTCCGTGAAAAAATTATCATGTTAAATATGATTTGTTTGAAATTTTACATTTTTCGCATTTTTTTATTTGAACTGAATTTACTTTACTTCTAAATAAATTTATGTTTACGATTGCAAGAATAAAGTTTACTATTAAGTTTCGTTTTACAAACACGGATTCAAAATAATAATATTTTTCCAAAGTTTATGGTCCCTGCCACTAACCAATAAACCACTTGACTGCGCATGAAGGCACTCCCCGCTTCATAACTGACCGATGGGAGAACATTTTAACCACTAAGCCGATAAGGGAATTGATATTGATCCGCGATCTAGCAAATAAGAGCTGTGCATTTTACTTTACCCGTAGCGGTGAATAGTTTTTTTATGCCACTAAGGTGGCAATCAAGCATACGGCCTGCCTGATGGTAGACAGGCACCGTAGCCTATGGACATTTGCAACACCAGGGGTGTCACTCATGCGTTGTCGACCCTCTAAAAACCTCTTCACGCATTTATTGAAGAACTCCATGCTGTAGTCCCTTGGAAATACCGCGGCTGGGAGCTCATTCCACAGCTTGAGAGCTCTCGGAAGAAAACTTCTCTGGAACCGCACAGTACGCGACCATTGCGGTTCCAGTGTGTGAGAGTGAACTCCCCGCCGTCGGAGTTACTATGCAATATTAGGTTTCATTGGTTTTCCATAGGTTATATTCTGCATGGTCCCTGCAAAAAAAAATTGGTCTGGTCTATAAAAGGTTGGGAACCAGTGCTCAAATAGTATAAAAGGTATATATGATTGTTCGTAGCAAAATTCGTCGCTGGGTATCGAAGACTACACGAAGTACCTCCGCACGCTGCCCCTCAACGACGACCCAGCTCTGTTTGGTCTCCACAGCAACGCTAACATCAGCTACGCCATGTCCGAGACCAGCGCATGTATCAGTGAGTTCAATCAATTTGGACGAGCTCGGCGGCTCAATCGTGAATGACGTGACTTTGACACCAACGCTCGTGGGTTCGATTACCACACAAGGCAAACATTTCTGTGCATGAACATGTCTGTTTGTCTTGGTCTGGATGTTTTAAGAGAGGTAGGGCGGATCAAAGTAGCCTGTCTTGGGAAGTACCTCCACCTCACAGAAAACCGCAGCAAAATAAATAAAATAAAATAACAACTCCCTAGAGGGTTGTTCTGTTACTGCGTGTGAGTGAGATCACCAGTATGCTCTCAAGGAGTTGCTATGTAAGCAGCAGAGGAGGCATCGCACATGTGATACTTAATATATTACACGCATTAATAGGTTACGGTACTCGCTTTATATCAGGTGGACCGTATGCTTGTATGCCTCCCGACGTAGTATAAAAAAGGTCCTGCCCCAGTGGGCGCGGATGCAACAGCGATGATTCTGTCTACGGTTCTGCTGATCAGGCAGGTCGTACGATTGTTTGACAACCGAAAGTTGTTCTTCTATCTTGTTTTTTTGTACAACGTCATACTAGCATACGCCCAACCGATGTAAAGTGGTTGCTAAACCCATGACCACTTGCAATACATTAAGTATCACTCGCGCGATGCCTCTGCTGCTTACTGATGACCTCCCTCGCATGCAGGAACACAACAACCCTACTTCTCACGGTATATAAACGGTCCGTGAGGGGTTAAAACCCAGACCCAATGCAAACAGCGATGCACAAAATGTACCCATGAGCGTTGGTGTCAATGTAGTTACTGATGATCGAAACACGATAAAGAGGTAGGTAGGCTCAGATGAAGGTGGAGTTAGTTAACTACGTCATTAGTTTTAACTCTCCAAATGCTCCACCAGGAGAATTACGCAATGAACGTATATGTAACAACTGGCTACTAAGGTTGTTAGATCTATGAACTAGTAGAGTAGGTTTATAGAATAAAAACACTAACTGTACTAATCTGCTTCTTTACTATAGAACTATATCTCAGACTCTCAGTACCTATGTATCGAATAATAACAAATTGGGGTCATTGTTACTACAAAAAACTAAATAGCGCGATTTAGCTTTGACCGCCTATAGTAACAACGCCATCTAGTGGCGAGTACCACAAACAAAAAACACAACTCAAACAAAGGTACCGTAGGAAAAATGCTGTGAAAGTAGCTAAATATCGCTACTTTTGCGTACCCAATTATGCACTTTGTTTTATTAGAAGGTGATGTCAGGAGCTCTAGAACTCTGTATGCGTGTGCGATGCCACCTCCGTTGCTAACACAGCAACCCCTTAGGAGCTTACTAGTGACCTCCTTTATACGCAGGAACACCAGAACCCTCCAGGTTTATTTGACTGCGGTCCCCCAAAAAAGTTTGATTTCTTTGATACACCCTACCTTTATAAAAGGAATATTATAATTTGTCCTCCTCATAGACACACTACGAGACCTGCAACCTAAAGAGATCAGTGGGGAGGGAGGCGTGTCGGCCGAAGAGATGACCGAACTCGCCGCCAAGGAAATATTGGAAGTCTTGCCGGCGGTGCTCGATGAGAAATACATCGCTGCTACGTAAGTTTTAGGGTCGGCAACGCGCAAGTGACACCCCTGGCGTTGCAAATGTCCACGGTAACTGCTTACCATCAGGCAGGCCGTTTGCCACCTTAGTGGTATAAAAAAAAAAGTAATAGCATTGTGATTGGGGAATCCAAAAAATGAGATGTAGATGCAACCGACTGATGTGGTCCACTGTTGAGACGATGATATTATAAGTTTTATTAACTTAAACTTAAGCATCTTAGTTTCAATGAGAGTATGGGGTTCTTGCGTAGTAGATTTGGTAATAATCATAGCCCCATGTCCATTGGCTTCTTCTTCTTAGCATTATGCCGTTTCCTGATCCATTAGGATCGACGGGATCCGCTACCTGAGCCTAAGGATTTGGCGAAGGTACTGATTTCCACATGGAGCGACTGCCGTCAGACCTCCACAACCCTGAAGGAAAACCAGATCATTCTTAGGTAAATTCTTAGGTTACAAATATGTACAAAGATCCGAAATCACGAATTTAGTGGTACATGGCCGGATTCGATTCCATGTCCATTGCCTTATTTTTGGAATCACCTCATCTCACTAGTACTCGTATTATATATCCCATTAGTAGATAATATAACTAGTAAATAACAGCAAGCTGTGTAGGCAGAGCTGATATTTTTTAAATTTAAAAAATATTTAAATATTTTATTTTTAATTTTTTTTAAATATATGGAACCCTGTACGACATCTAGCGACGAGTGCTGTTACTTTTTCTGTTGATGGGAGTGCAGTGCAGACTCTGCACTGCAGAGTGGCCGGCCATACGTTTTCCCATATGTTTTTTTTTCTAATTGGAACGACTTTGGACCGTTCTTCCTCACCAACGAACATTTAAATTTCAAATTAAAGGATACAAAACTACAATATGTTAGCTATTAGTGTGTCGATTTTGGAGTTTCTCACTATTACCGTCTAAACGCTAGCTGGATGACATCAGTCTACCCCAAACGGCAATTTTGAGGGTAATGTGGCTCCGCTGGCTATCGCAGCTCTGCCAAAAAGATAAAAATCATTTATTTGCCATTAGGGCCTTACTTAGACCCGTCTTACATTCTTTATATTAAATCATATTGTATCTTAATAATTTTCCATAGTTTTTTTTTTTACTTTTAATCTTTCTTTTTTATGCAATTTGATCTCTGCCTCGGCTGCTGCGACTGCGAGACTACCGGAGCAGCCATGGCAGCGTCGCATTGTTGCACGTACTAACAGTAGTGGGTGGATGCCGGCCGGCGCTAGGCCGCATGAACTAATTGGTGGCGGAAGCACACAAAGCAGGTTAGATCAAATTGCATGTAAATTTGACTTTCGCAAAATAACGCCTGAATCTATTAACTACTTTCTTTTTTAATCTACCAGCATTTCGAAAATGACTATTGGCGAAGAAGATGTGCAAAAAAAAATTGGCAATATGGGTTTTTTTTTTCATCGTTAATATATATTACAATAAATATATGTGAGTCTACATTTAGTGAAATCAAGTGGTATAATTAAAGATATATTAATACATGTGCTGAATAATTTCCAAACATCTCTTATGTATAATTATATTATATATATATTTTTAGATATATAAACAGTCAGTGGAGGTACCGGAACGATTATTATATTTGTAATGTGTTTGTATTATATATATGGCGCTTTGCCGGTTGGCGAGGCAACGGAACGAAAGTGTGTTGTTGAGATGAGAATATTTTCATGTATTTCTAGCCTACATTTATATGAAAAAACAATATCGAGTATAAATGTGTAAACCAAAGAAATGTAAAATGAAATGGATAAACTTAGCGAATGTAGCGTGGCGGTGGTTATACATATGTCCGCTTTATTATACACATATAATAGCCAGTCGTGTTTATGTTCCCGTATACGACTTGGCTGCACCCACCAATTTTCAGTGCTTATAAAAGTTTCTTAAGATAAAATCACTACTTTTTTTTAGGGTTCCGTACCCAAAGGGTAAAACGGAACCCTATTACTGAGGCTCCGCTGTCCGTCCGTCCGTCTGTCACCAGGCTGTATCTCTTGAACCGTGATAGTTAGACAGTTGAAATTTTCACAGATGATGTATTTCTGTTGCCGCTATAACAACAAATACTAAAAAATAGAATAAAATAAATATTTAAGGGGGCTCCCATACAACAAACGTGATTTTTTTGCTCATTTTTGCTTGATATTGATAACGGCAACAGGTAGGTGATATTGATAACGCTTGAAATATTCACAGAATATTTAGCTATATATTCACTTTAAGAATAAATAATTAAATTAAAATAAAACAAATATTTAAGAGGGGCTCCCATACAACAAACGTGATTTTTTTTTGCTGTTTTTATAGATAATAGTACGGAACCCTTCGTGCGCGAGTCCGATTCGCACTTGGTCAATTTTTTTTTATACTACGTCAGGAGGCATACAAGCATACGGCCCACCTGATGTAAAGCGGGTACCGTAGCCTATTAGCATTTGCGATATATTAAGTATCACTAGCGCGATGCCTCCTCTGCTGCTTACACAGCAACTCCTTGGGAGCTTACTGGTGACCTCACTCACACGTACGAGCGTTGGTGTCAAAGTCGCGTCATTCGCGACTGAGCCACCGAGCTCATCAATATAGTATATTACATATATATTATATATATACTAGTTATCCGCCCCGGCTTCGCACGGGTGATATGATCACTACCAAACTTCACAGGATCACCTGCTGGGCTAACCTGAAGATTCCCTCAAAATTTCATCAAAATCTGCCCAGCCGTTTTTGAGTCGATAGAGGACATACAGACAAACATTCATTTTTATATATATAGATGATAGTAGATATCTGGTTTTAGTATATACCATTACGCATATCTACATAGAAGGATAATTCTGAAATCCAGTGCACTTTCTGATCAGGTACCCGGTGTCATACAAGGAGTCCTTGAACACTGTGCTGATGCAGGAAGCTATTCGATACAACCGACTGCTCCTGGTGATTGGGAACTCGCTCAGGTGAGGAGTTTAATATTTTACACACTGTTGCTGTGTACGTAAGTAGACGAATTATAAGAACTTTTATAAGGAAGTAACCTACAGAGAGCCTATGAGAGCGATAGTGCGTAGTAACTCAATTCACCGCTACGGTTAAGAGAGGTAGAGCGCATCAAAGCAGCCCGTCTGGGGAAGTACCTCCGCCTCACAAAAAACCGCAGCCAAATAACAACTCCCTAGGGGGTTGTTGCGCTCCTGCGTGTGAGTGAGGTCACCAGTAAGCTCCTACGGAGTTGCTGTGTTAGCTGTGTTGTAGCGCGAATAATTCCTTAAGTATTTCAAGCGTTTATAGGCTAGGAACCAGCTACATTTTGAAAGTGGTCTATGAGAAAAAAAGTCTGGGAACCTCTGGGCTACGGTAACCGCTTTACATAAGGTGGGCCGTATTCTTGTCTGCGTCCTGATGTTGTATAAAAAAAAAAATAGCTTAACAAATATAGCACACTCGTATATATACAGGCACGGTAGTGTTAATATTTTAGACTTCCTAAAAAAAGGCCGGCAAGAAACTGTAGAAAATAGGTTATACATGGCTCTACGGCACCATTTTTGAGCTTTATCTGTTAACTTCACGTCAAATCCCTTGCCCACCCTGGCAGAGTAAATTATAAGCTTTAAAAACGCGGATTTTGTCTGTAGATTGATAGATACTTCATTTATTCGTAACACTTAATGAAAGAAAGACGAAGCAGATATACAATACAAAAGTGGAAGGATGTAGGAGCCGGGGAAGGCCAAGACTTACCTACCATGATCAAATTGGTCGTGTTCTATCAGAAGGTGATGTCCGGAGCCCTAGAAACCGGCGAGCGTGCATGAGAAGAGCAATAAATGTTAAAAAAGCGAGTGAGGTATGTAAGGATCGAGTCACGTGGCGCTCGGTTCTCTCTGCCTACCTCGCAAGGGATTTGGCGTGAAGTTATAGATCTTAAGTAAAGCCTCATGCTCGATTCGTTTTTCTTCTCTCAGTAATTTGAATATGGAGAATATGACGTGAATGTGTATGAATTACATGCTTTCTCCATACAGGGACTTACAGAAGGCGTTGAAGGGTCTGGTGGTGATGTCCGAGGCCCTGGAGAATATGTCCAACAGTTTGGCCCGCAACGCAGTGCCTGCTATGTGGAGCGCCAAGGCGTATCCGTCCCTCAAACCACTTGGTCAGTTATGTGTTGTAATAACCATTGTTGATCTTTCACACTGTAGTTTATGTTTTTGACGAGCTCGGCGGCTCAGTCGTGAATGGCGCGACTTTGACACCAACGCTCGTGGGTTCGATTCCTCCATTCCATTTTTTTTTTATACAACGTCGGGAGGCATACTAGCATACGGTCCACCTGATGTAAAGCAGTTACCGTAGCCTATTAGCGCTTGTAATATATTAAGTATCACTCGGGCGATGCCCTCTCTGCTGCTTACACAGCAACTCTTTAGGAGCTTACTCTGGTGACCTCACTCACACGAACACAACAAACCTCTAGGGAATTGTTATTAGGCTGCGGTTTTTAAACATGCCTGTTTGTCTTGGTCTGGATGTTATAAGAGTGGTAGGGGCCATGAAAGCAGCCCGTCTGGGGAAGTACCTCTACCTCACAGAAAACTGCAGCCAAACAACAACTCCCTCGAGGGTTATTGTGTACCTGCGTGTCAGTGAGGTCACCAGTAAGCTCCTAAGGAGTTGCTGTGTTAGCAGCAGAGGAGGCAATGAGTGAGTGATACTACAAGCGTTAATAGGCTACGGTAACCGCTTTACATCAGGTGGGCCGTATGCTTGTATGCATTTCGGCGTTGTATAAAAAAAATGTGACGAGCCCAATGGCGGGTGGTTTACAATGCTACTTTAACACCTACGTTCGCGGGTTTGATTCCCACACAGGTCGGGAGGCATACTAGCATACGGCCAACGGTTACCGTAACCTATGAACGCATAGGTATCATTCGCGGGCTGCTATCTTTGCTGTTAACACAGCAACTCCTTAGGAGCTTCTTGGTGCCCTCATTCACAGCAACCCTCCAGGGTTACGAGTCTTGTTCTGGATGTTCCAACCAAATGACATCTCCCTAGAGGGTTGTTGTGTTCCTGCCAGTGAGTGAGGTTACCAGCAAACTCCTGTAAAATGTTGGGTTAGCAGGGGTGGTATGTCGCGAGTGATACTTCCTAATTATTTAACATCAGGTGGATCGTATGCACAAGCATAGAAAAAATAAAATTGGTAAATATTTTCAAGGCTCTAGAAATTTACAATATCTGATATTATGTTGTTGTTAAGTACATACGAAATAATGAGAACTTGTTCAAAGTAAAAAAAATAGCACAAAGGCGGATTAAGGGGGTCCCTTTCAGTCAATATTTAAAAGGATTGCAAATACACCAGGGTGAAATAAAATTCTTACCAGTGGGAGGCTTTGTGGAATAGCCGTCTGCGTGGGTACCTCTGTCTCACCTATTTCTACCGCCTAGCAGCTATATTTATATAGCTGTGTTCCGGTTTGAAGGGTGACATATAGAGGAGAAATTACTGTGTACTGTGACGAAACAGCCTTAGGTCACAAGATTGGCAGCGCGCGAGTAACATTCCCGTGGTGTTGCGAGCGTCAATAGGCTGCGGTGACAGCTTACCGTTTAATGAGGGCCGCATGCTTGTTTGCAAATGTAGTTGTATAAAAAAAACGAGTGTGCTTTAGACCACACGACTGAAGTAAAATTTACAGACAATAGACCTGCACTGTGTCTTAGGTATACGAAACGTAACTGGCTATGAGATACAGAGAGAAAGAAAATGTGTGCTCGCACCTCTCTCTCTTTGCCCTACAGTAATATACGAAACGTAACTCTCTCTCTCTCTCTCTTTCTATCTTCACTAACTTATATCTCCCTCTCAGCTTCCGTTCGTCTCTCCTGATCACAGTTTTCGTAACGCTCTCGTCACGCATTCACCAGCTTACTCCCCAAGTCAAGCGTGCGTAAAGAAGTTTTACTTCAAAAATGAGCAACTTTTGACAGATCATTCTATCTCTTTCGGATTTATGAGATAACGCAACACTTGATTGATACCTGTCTCTTTCTGTCTCGTTGAAATTATTACTTATCGAAAGTTTAATTATAAGATGGACAGTGTATAATTATTCTGTTGGTTACAAATTTAGAAACATTAGTTGACCAATCGGTCGACCAAATACAATTCAAATAGTGAAGCCAAATATTTAAAAGTATTTTAAATGGCAGCCAACAGTGTGATAAAGGACGTAGGTATGTCTCCGCGTGATATCATTCAGGCATGGACAGGATAGTGGTAGTCATAAGGATTGTGGACGTTGGTCCCTTTCGGTTCAACGTTTGGTCATTTTAACGTATTAAAATGACCATTTATCATAATGTCTATATATTCATTAGGTCGAAAGTATTTTTAATATTTAATTACATTGTTTTTTAATTTATTTTTACTATATTATAATGCTACGGTAATTTTGCCACATGGACGTTTTATACTAGTATTTTTCAATAAATGGACAAAGTGACAAGACTCTCCTACTATAATAAAATTTGTCGTGTTTTATCAGAAGGTGATGTCAGGAGCCGTAAGAACCGGCGAGCGTGCATGAGAAGAGCAATGAACGTTAATGAAGCGAATGAGGTTTGTAAGGACAGCGTCTTATGGCGCTCGGTGCTCTCTGCCATGACCTGACGTAAAGATATACATACATACATATATAATATGGACATTTAAATTTATAAACCGAGATGTGTTGGCATTCTTCTCGAGCGTGCTGCGGAACTGTGCCGAAAAGACTGACCGTACCGTTGAATAGTTGAGCAACCTTTGGGTAAACTGGTCTTTGGAATGTGAGCCATTTATTTGTAGTACGTTTTCCTAATAGAAAGTTTGTTGTACAGCGGCGTGGGTGAAGGACCTATGTCTCCGTGTGAAGTTCATGCAGGAGTGGGCAAGCACGGGCATTCCGAAGGTGTTCTGGATCTCTGGTTTCTACTTCCCGCAGGCGTTCCTCACGGGCGCGCTACAGAACTATGCGAGGAAGCACGTGATCGCCATCGACACCGTCGCTTATATGTTTGAGGTCAGTTTAAAAGAGGTAGGGCGCACAGAAAACCGCAGCCAAATAACAACTCACCTCTTGGGAGATGTTATTTGGAGTTATGAATGTTAAAGAAGCGTGTATGAGGACCGAGTCACGTGGCGTTCGGTTCTCTCTCCTTACCCCGGAAAGGATATGACGTGAAGTTTCAGGATAGATGTAAATAAATAAGCTCTTGTAAAAGAATATTTACGTGGTTCTTTAACCTATTTTAAGAGAGGCAGAGGCATCAAAGCATTCCGTCTGGGGAAGTACCTCCACCTCACACAAAGCCGCAGCCAAATAACAACTCTCTGGAGGGTTGTTGTGTTCCTGCGTAGTAAGGTCACCAGCAAGCTCCTAAGGAGTTGCTGTGTTCGGCTACGGTAACCGCTTTACACCACGTGGGTCGTATACTTGGGTGCCTCCCGACGTCGTATAAAGTCGTAAGTCGCCATTCTTCAAGTCAGCGAGAATGCTGAGACGAACGTAGTGGATATACCATAATCCGTACAAACGTTGGCACCCACCCACTTATTGGCATCCTTACATCTATAGACAAATAATAAGATTCTAATACTTTGAATTCAATGTGGCAATAATTGTCTTTTAGCATAAGGATACCTTACATCTTTTTTATATTTTCTTAAGCTTTAACCCATTTCTTAATCATTTGATCTTAACCATTTGATTGCATTAGGGTCCGCTACCTAAGCTAGCTAGATTTAGCGAAGGTACTGATTTTTAACACGCTTTTATTAGCTTCACCTGTATGTACCTATGTAACTGAATCTTTCAACGCTAATTTCACCTACGTCAAGACGTCAATTTGATTTGAAAATTTGCACACGTATTCAAGACCGTACAAGACAATACAAGAATTGAACTGTTCCTCCACACTGTGACCTCCTCTCCCAAATGTGTTTTCGTGCAGCAGGGCTGAGACCAAACTCCGCGTAGAAGCAAAAGTCTGAAGTATCCCGATTGGGATAAAAATCACGAATAAAATTATTTTAGATTTATTATTGAGTAAGATATACGAAATATTACGTATTCTGATCACTATCACTATTTATTAAGCTTAAGACTAAAAATGAAAAAATAAAATATAGTTTAAAAAAACACGCTTTAATAGTAAATTGAACTAAAAAGCAGAAAATAATTTTTAATTATTGATATTTTATTCAACAGCCATTGAAAGTCTACCAACTCAATATACTTCAATCCTTTTCAATTATTCTAAAATAAATATAAAGTGACAAAAAGAAAATTAATTTCATTGTACAAAAAGCGTGGGGGTTTTTTTACAACGAAATTAATTATCTTGTGTTTTTTAAGTTTTTTTTTAACTATATTTTATAACATAGAGCATCAGCCTGCAGTGCTGAACGCCAATTACGATACAAGAAGTAGATAATTCAAACACAATGCATGATTCAGTATATATTATTCAGAGCAATATAAGTCACTAGAGGACCCGTGCGAATACTTCGCACCGATAGTGGTTAGTTACGTACTATAATAAAGTAGAAATAAGTAAATGTAAATATTTATTAATTTTAAATATTTTATTCAAGAAAATAATAATATCAAAATTTTATTTGTTTTATGTTAATATTATATATTATTTTATTTATACGCTTTAGATACATTTTTAAATATAAAGATTTTATATAAAAATAAATACATTTAAAAATATAAAAAAAGGGAGCACCCGCCGGTAGCGAAGCGAAGACCCAAGCTACCGGTGGTCAGAGCTCCAGAGTGAGATTATTATATTATATATATTATTATATACGCATTTATGAATTTTCATTGAAATGAGAGCAGTTCTTAGGGAACAAATATCCAATACCCAATAAACACTTTTTTTTTTTTCTGAGGGTAGTGAAAGAACCTACACGTGTTTACAGCAGCTCTTTATAATTTAAAATTTATAATTAATTAAAAGTACATCTTTACCTTAAATATACAAGTTATGTTTGTTATGTAATTGGCAGTGCCAGTAGCTAATTTTCAAATCTTTCACAATTTGCATTAAGTTAATATCAGTTTCACACACTCACACCATGGACCGTTTTGCTCAATTACAAAAGAGCATTGACGAAATGACTGAAATGTTCAATACAAAGATGTCATCTTTTGAAGATTCCCTTGGTCATAGTCCTCCTCAGGATACTGCTTCGCTCGCACTCGAGTTTCAGTCTTTTATGTCGCTGATGTGGAAAGCTGTATCAGGCCTCAAACTGCAAATGGAGCTGGTTCTCGACTCTTTGGATAACCTTGAGATGAGATCAAGAGGCAATATGCTCCTGCTTCATGGTGTAGCTGAGGATCGGGCCGAAGATTTGGTGCAAAATTTTTGTGATTTGTGTAGGAACACATTACTTATTCGGGACATAAGTCCTTAAGTAGTAATCACATGTATGAGGCTGGGCAAAAGTACCACTGCCGATAGACCACGCCCAGTACTGGTCCGTTTCCAGGATCATCTCACACGTAACCATGTCTGGGCAGCCAAAAAACAACTAAAGGGCACGGGTCTCACGCTATCTGAGTTTCTGACCAGTACTAGACATGGAGTGTTTGTAGAGGCCCGCAAATCACTAGGCATTAAAGGCTGCTGGACAAGTGGTGATGGCAAGATAGTGTTGGCTGGACATAATGGCGATCGTCGTAAAATAACATCGATGTCGGAATTAAAGAAATTCATGGCTGATCGTGCGAAGGCCAGTGTTGCGTCGTCAACATCTGTGACAGCCAAAACGAAGTCAAACAGTTCGGCGTTGCAGTTGTCCCAAGCACCGAAACAGGTACGGAGTTCCAGGATGCAGCCTAAGTCCACCAGAGCGTAACGTAGATTATATGTTTGTGGCACACAGGTATTGCTATACAGATACTTTCTTTTTGGACTGTCCGATAGTTTGGTGTCGGTCGGTCGGTGCTAATTGTAGTCATAACTTGCATTGTTGGTACCTCCGCTTCATTGGAATGATTATTTTATAACCCACTCACTTCATTGTATTTGTAATGTAGGTATCTAAAACTTTTCATTATTATTTTTCGGGTTGTTACGACAAAAAGTATTAAAAATAAATATTTTGAAAGTGACACAATTGGCCCAGCTGACACTTTGCTGTTACTTTTTTTTTTTTCGAATCTATTTATCCCCGAGTCGAAAGGCAAAGGGATCTAGCTCATACAGCCAAGTCAGTTCAGTTCAGAACTACTTCGCTATTACTTTGATTGGGTTAGTTGCGTTCCATTTCAGTGCACTCTGTTTCTCAGTAAAATCTTTTTTTTAAATTGTAAATTGTCCTACTGACCCATGTGCCTGAATATTAATTAGAATGGAACGCGTTAATATATATATATATATATATATATATTTTTTAAGAAGTTTTTTGTTATTTCTTTATTAGTATTAATGCAATATTAATGTGTCTTAATGTAACATGAGATTGATTGAGATAATGCATTACACGTAACAATATATTTAGCTATTGGCAAGCGCTTGATAGGGATCTGTGCGCTAGTACAAATCGTACATAACATTATTTTTCGTATCTTATTTTGGTTTAACTATTAATACTATTTTCCTATTACTTGACATTTGTAGTTGTGCATCCTTCTTCCTAAATGTCACTTGGTACCCACGATGGGGATTCAGACTCGGAGTATTTTTCTGTATCTTCATCCGATAATTCTCTCAATCTTGAAAGCGATTCTTCTGACAGCTTCTCTCTCTCTGATAAACTATTTACGACGTTCTTGCCTCAAAAGAAAAATTTTAATGTTGTCCATTTAAATGCTCAGAGCATAGCTGCTCATTACTCTGATCTGCTATCCACATTTGCAGCTAACATTAACATTCAAGCTATCCTCATTTCGGAATCTTTCCTTAAACCGAGCTTACAATCTTCCTTATATCCCTTACCTGGTTTTCGACTGTTACGAAATGACCGTACTTATACGAAAGAAGTTGGTGGTTCGGACCGAATGGTGGGCGGTGGCGGAGTAGCGATTTATTTGCGTAGCGACATCCCGTATCAAGTTGTTTCCATGTCCTCACCCGCATCTCAGACTCCTGAGCATTTATTTTTGGAAGTTACTCTTCATCATTCAAGGGTGCTGCTTGGCGTGTACTACAGTCCGTCTCTCAATATTAATTATTTTCACTCGTTTGAGATTTTGCTTAATGACCTCTGTCCTCGTTTTGAACATACGATTCTGATGGGTGATTTTAATACGTGCCTCATAAAAAACGACCACCGTGCGCATACTCTCCGGTCACTACTACACTCCGTTGATCTACAATGCCTTGATCTCGGTCCAACTCACTTCCCGCATAATGGGCAACCTTCTTTTCTGGATCTCATAATCACGTCTTCCCTTGATTTAGTTTCATCGCACGGACAATTTCATGCTCCTGCTTTCTCAGCACATGACCTGATTTTTGCGTCGTTTAGATGCCGTCCACCAAAGCGAAAGCATAGGATGATGTATATGCGTAACTATAAGGGTATTGATCACGATTCTTTGATAACTGACTTTTCTACAACTGATTGGGCACCTGTTCTAACTGCTAATGATGTCGATTCCAAACTGGCTACTTTTAATTCAATACTTCTTTCAGTTTATGATAAACATGCACCTGTTAAGCCAGTCCGTGTCAAACATTATCCTGCTCCTTGGTTAACACCCGACATCAAAAAACTTATGGCGAAGAGAGATAGGGCCAAGATCAGGTTGAGACGTGATTCCTCCGATGAGCATCTTCGTGTCTATGTGGCACTAAGAAATCAGTGCAATAGAGCTTGCAGGGAAGCGAAACGTAAACATATCCATAACTCTATACAGGAGTGCACGCCTGGTAGCCTCTGGAAATATCTCAATAGTATTGGTATAGGTAGGAATAGATCTGAGAGTAATAGCAATAATTTAAATTTAAACGATCTTAATAATCATTTCAGTTCCTCTCCAGTTTTACTTAATCCTGACATTAAGCAGGCTACTTTAAACAAACTTGTTAATTCTGCTCCTACTGATGCCGAGAGATCACCGTTTGACCTTGAATTAATCACGGTGGATGAAGTGGTAAAGATTGTTCGCTGCATTAGATCCAGAGCAGTGGGAGAGGACCAAATTTGCCTTTCCATGATTACACCTGTAGTTGTTGTGCTAGCTCCTCTTCTTGCTCATGTTTTAAACTGTTCTCTTACTACAGGTGTTTTTCCTTCTGCCTGGAAACTTGGCCACGTTATTCCTCTTCCGAAGAAACGTAATCCAGACTCCTTCTCTCATTATCGCCCGATTTCCATCCTCCCTGTTCTTTCCAAAATTCTTGAACACCATGTCCATCAACGCCTTACTCGCTTTCTCGCTGAACATAATATCCTTAGTCAACAACAGTCTGGTTTTCGTAGCGGCCATAGTACGACATCGGCCCTTGTCAAAATTACTGACGATATCCGGCTCAATATTGATAATAAAAAAGTAACTGTCCTGGTGCTACTAGATTTCACTAGTGCCTTCAATACTATTGATCTTGATATTCTGTTAGGAGTCCTACATTCTATCAATATATCGTCCACGGCATCAGCATGGTTTCATTCCTACCTTGTGGGTCGCCGGCAATTAGTAAAAATGGGAGATCGCCGATCTGTCTGGTGTGATTTGATTGCTGGCGTCCCACAAGGCGGTGTATTGTCACCTGTTCTCTTTTCGCTGTTTATTAATAGCATTGTTTCTTCGCTCTCTTCTTCTTATCATTTATATGCTGATGATTTACAAATTTATACAGCTGCCCCATTTCCTGATATTTCTTTAGCTGTGCACGCTATCAATGACGATCTTGCTATTATTGCTGATTGGTCCCATAACTTCGGGCTTAAAGTCAATGCAGCCAAGTCACAAGCAATAATTATAGGCAGCCCACATTTTATTTCTAAACTACAGGGTACGGTACTTCCTGACATTCAGTTTAATGGTGAAATAATTCCTTTTTCTTCAACTGTCTCTGATTTGGGAATTATTATTGACCAAACTCTGTCGTGGGCCCCGCACATTAATGAAGTCAGCCGTAGGATTTTCGCATCTCTCCACTCACTCCGACGACTGCAATTTTTTCTACCGTTGGAAACTAAGATCTTGTTGGCTAATTCCCTTCTCCTTCCTTTGCTCGATTATGGTGATGTCGCTTATCTGGACCCTTCCGAAGAACTGTTGGATAAGTTGGAAAGACTACAGAACCTTTGTATTCGCTTCGTCTTTGGACTGCGCAAATACGATCACGTCTCGGAGTGCCGCAAACGTCTCAATTGGTTAACGATAAGAGACCGTAGGAAGATGCACATTCTCAGCTTACTTTTTAATGTTTTATTCAATCCATCTGCACCTTCCTACCTAAAAGAGACAATTCATCTCCGTGATGTGGACAATCGGTTGCGCTCCTGTGGTACCCTTGTTCTCGATATTCCGAGTCAGAATACCAATTCATACACACAGTCATTTTCTGTAAAATCTGTCAGACTATGGAATGCACTTCCTCTAGAGGTTAGACTGGCTCCCTCCATAGATTCCTTCAAACTCCGAGTCAAAAACATTTTAATTGGTGAATTGTGAGCATTTTTGGATGCATACCCTATACCTATGTCATGTTTGTTTGTTTTTTTTCTTTCTTTTGTATTCAATGTTTGTATATATTCCTATTTCTTTTTTTTTTTTTCCATCTTTGTTTATTGTATTGTTTATGTATAACTTCGTAATAAGTAGGTAAAGTTGCTGTGCGTTAGTTTTATGAAATTTGTGACAATGTTGTAGACAATTAGTGTACGTTTGTTCTCTCGCCCATTTATGATATTCTGTCAATAGTTCTGGGTTGGCTGGAAGAGATCCCTTTTAGGGATAAGTCCGCCTTTGTGACAAAATTAATTTCATTGTAATATGTATATTTTTAAATTTATTGTACAATAAAGATATTACAACAACAACACTTTACGTATAAATATACAAATATTGTAGCAAATATTTCGTAATAAAAATTTATTATTTTTTGTAATATAAATGTAATAAATATTTTACACTATTCTTTATATTTATTAATTAAAAACGAAATATTATTGAGGTTAGAATAGTATGTACTGCAATTGCTTTTACAACTACTGTAAAGTAATAAAAGTGAAAAAAAAAATGTCATGAAATGTTCAAAATCATACTTAATAATGAGTAAAATAAAAATACTTACTTGATTACTCGATTGACACGTTGTTTATATGTTGTTTATACGTTTACATATACGTATATTTTAATTTGTTAAATTCAACGACACCAGCGCCACCACGACACATTTAACTGTTAAAAATATAACTTGCCAACAGATGGCGACTCTTCTTTAAAATTAAATGTTTTTTAAAATAAATTTTTGAAAATGTAAATTTTTAACGCAAATGGACTGAAAAAAAAAACTTATATAAATTTATTTTTTGTCATTAAAGAAAAAATAATCTTTAAATAGGCGTATCACACATTAAGTTTGATACAGTATTAAGAGGTGCAAATTACACTTGTGTAGACCCTGAGAGATCATGTTTGTACAGAGTACAGTTGGAGTGTGTTTTTTGTGCAGCCGCTGGCCACGGCGCCGCCCAAGCGTCCCGACGACGGGTGCTGCGTGCGAGGCTTGTACCTGGAGGGCGCTCGCTGGAACATGGGCGACATGGCGCTCGAGGAAAGCCGCCCCAAGGAACTGCACACCGGTATGTGACGCAGATTTTTTTATATAATGTCCTTAGGCATACTAACATACCACCTCCTGCTGCTAACACAGTAACTTCTCAGGAGCGAGGTTGAGTAGGCTTCTAAGGAGTTGCTGTGTTAGCAGCAGAGGTGCCATCACGCGAGTAATGCTTAATGTAATACTTAATGGCACGTCTGCTGCTAACACAGCAACTCCTACTCACGCGCAGGAACACCACAACAAGTTGTTCCGCCGAGCTCGTCAGGTCTTGAATCTAACCATGTTTCATGCTTAATTTTGGTCGATCGAAAAACTCCTTTCGACTCGAAAATTACATTAGAAAAAAACCGAAACCAAAATAACAGCGTAAAGCAGCTTCACTGAAAACTGCCGCCAAATAACAAAGTCCTAGCTGGCTGTTTTGTATTTAAGAGTGAGAGAAGTTAACGGTAAATCTCTTGGTGTTTTAACAACGGCTGGCAACATACGAGCGATTATATTGCAAGCGTTCAATCTATTTACTTTGCATTTTTCTTATGTCATTAGGTAGCAAACTTACGGCCTGCCTGATGATAAGCATCTACCGTAGCCTATGGACATTTGCAACACCATGAGTGTCACTCATGCCTTGCCGACCCCGTAAAAACCTCACGCCTTTCTTGAAGAACCCCAAGCTGTAGTCCCTTGGGAAAACCTCGGCTTGGAGTTCATTCCACAACTTCATCGGGAGGCCTGTATGCCTTCCGACGTTGTATAAAAAAAAACACATAACATACATACCTACACATAAAAAATGCATTAACGCAAGTCGTTATATTTCAGAAATGTCTATAATCTACATGAAACCCGAACAAAACCATAAGCTACAGCAGGGTCTCTACGAGTGTCCGACGTACAAGACCCTGGTGCGAGCAGGCACGCTGTCCACCACCGGCCACTCCACCAACTATGTCATGACCATAGAGTTGAGCACGCACAAACCACAGGCACACTGGATCAAGCGGGGAGTTGCACTGTTTTGTGCTTTGGACTATTAACTTTACTGTGATATCGTTTTATATATCATATAAAAATACACTGCCAACTATCTTATGTTATGGCCATAGACTTGACCACAAACCATGCACATTGTAACAAAGCTCCGATCTGTGGTCTCGATTATTATTAGTCTGGTAATATTGTGTTATTAAAGATACACCGCTAAGTATCTTATTTTGTGATCTTAAATCTGACCACAAGCAAATCACGTCACATTGGATCAAACTACGAATTGCTCTAACTTGTACTTAGTCTGTGGTAATATTGCCTTATAAAAGATACATTACCAATTACCAAGAATCTTATTTTGTGACAGCAGATCTGACAACAAACTAACAACAGCACAATAGATCCAACTAGGAATTACTCCAATCTGTGGTTAGTCCATGGTAATATTGCCTTATAAGAGATACACTACCAAGAATCTTATTTTGTGACAACAGATCTGACAACAAACTAACCACAGCACAATGGATCCAACTGGACTAACTAGGAATTGCTCCAATCTGTGCTCAGTCTATGGTAATAGATACTGTCGTATAAAATAGACACTACTAAGTATCTTCTTTGTGACCGTAGATCTAACTACAAACAAACCATGATCACAATGGATCAAACGAGTAAAATTGTTCAGATATGTGCTCTCGATTATTCTATGGTAACCAATCTTAATTTTCGAGACAGATCTACATGTGTTTTATACCGTATTTACATCTGTTACGATATAAAAATAGTAAGAACACGATGTATATAATTGGAAATATATAAGTTTATAATATATTTTAATTATTATGAATAATACGATACCAAACATTAATTTGGTAATAAATGAAGGTACATTATAAAAACTTCTGCTTTGCCAGTGATGACAGTTTACGCAGAAGTGGTCGAAATTGTGAGAGAGATAATTTTATGTCGTGACATTGTTTGTGTACTCTAGCCTTGTTAAAAGTTTCAATAAATGTTACAAATAATCTTTTGTTTCTTTATTTCGGTGCGTATTGCGATTATGAAAACAATGTATGCCCGTAAAAAGTAGTTTTCAAACTTTAATTGTAAGGCGGAAACGGGGTGATGTTAGGAAGAAGAAGACGGCGAGCTCGGTGGCTCAGCCGTGAATGACGCGACTTTGACACCAACTCTCGAGGGTTCGATTCCTACACAAGGCAAACATGTTTGTGTGCATGAACATGTCTGTTGGTCTTGGTCTGGATGTTTTAAAAGAGGTAGAGCGCATCAAAGCAGCCCGCCTGGGGGAGCACCTCCACCTCACAGA
The DNA here is from genome assembly GCA_947507595.1 of Pyralis farinalis. Taxonomy (NCBI): domain Eukaryota; kingdom Metazoa; phylum Arthropoda; class Insecta; order Lepidoptera; family Pyralidae; genus Pyralis; species Pyralis farinalis. Next base: position 5,455,552 of record OX382258.1, on the reverse strand, counting down.
AAACCGCATCCAAATAACAACTCCCTAGAGGGTGCGTGTGAGTGAGGTCACCAGTAAGCTCCCAGGGAGTTGCTGTGTAAGCAGCAGAGGAGGCATCGCGCGAGTGAACTGGAGGAGTATCTCCACCCCTCGAAAATCGCAGTCAAATAACGCTTGTGAGTGGGGTTACCAGTAAGTTGTTAAGGTCCCGTTGCAACACAGCAACTCCTTGGGAGCTTACTAGTGACCTTACTCACATGCAGGAATTCAACAACCCTCTAGGGAGTTGTTATTTGGCTGCAGTTTTCTGTGAGGTGGAGGTACTTCTCCACACGGGCTGCTTTGATGCGCCCTACCTCTCTTAAAACATCCAGACCAAGACAAACAGACATGTTCATGCACACAAATGTTTGTCCGGTGTGGGAATCGAACCCACGAGCGTTGGTGTCAAAGTCGCGTCATTCGCAACTGAGCCACCGAGCTCGTCAACATAAGGTACCTTTAAATTAGGTTGATTGTATTCTGGCTTCCAAAAACCTTAGCAAAGCAGTACTACAGCGCGGGGCAAAGACTTCTGTTATTTAAGTCTCAAGTCAGACCGCACATGGAGTACTGGAGCACCTTTGGGCGGGGGCACCTGGATACCAGCTTGGACCGTGTGATTCCGTTCAGAGACAAGCTGTGAGAATTGTCCACGATCCTAAGCTTACACACGGTATTGAACCCGTTAACCGTTAAGTTTAAGGAGAGACTGCCTCTTTTTGTGTGCTCTACCGATTGTACAATGGGTTGTGTTCTGAAGTATTGTTCGACATGATGCCGACAGCTACTTTTTATAACCGCACCGCTCGCCGACGCGCGGCGGGAATTTCACCCTGACACGCTGGAACCGCAATGGTCGCGTACTGTGCGGTTCTAGAGAAGATATCTTCCGAGTACTCTCAAGCTGTGGAATGAGTTCCCAGCGGAGGCTTTTCCAAGGGACTACATCATGGGGTTCTTCAAGAAAGGCGTGAAGAGGTTTTTAGAGGATCGGCAACGCATGAGTGACACACCAGGTGTTGCAATGTTCATAGGCTACGGTGACTGTTTACCATCAGGGAGGCCCTATGCTTGTTTACCTTAGTGGTATAACAAAACTTTCTTGTTATTTAACTTTAGTACTTCCAATGTTTAAAAATGCGTTCTACGTTTCTTTTTATACAATTTCGGGAGCATACAAGCATACGACCCACCTGATGGAAAGCAGTTATCGTAGCTTATGAACGCTCGTAGTACATTAAGTATCACTCGCGCGATGCCACCTTTGATGTTAGCAGCAGTTCCTTAGGAGCTTACTGGTGACCTCATTCACAGGCAGAAACACTACAACCCTCTAGGGAATTGTGGTTTTGTATGAGATGGATGTACTTGTACAGACGGGCTGATTTGATGCGCCCTATCTCTCTTAAAACACCCAGGTCAAGACAAACAGACATGTCCATGCACACAAATGTTTGTCCTGTGTGGGAATCGAACCCATGAGCGTCGGTGATAAAGCCGTATTATTAACCGCCGCACCACCGAGTTTGTCAAAATTCGTGATTATTATTGTCATTATTTATTTTATATGTAATTACTATCAGGGAGTATGGAAAGGATAATATAATAGATAATAATTTGTATTGTAATATATTACAATATTGTGTTATATGTCTATTGTAATATATTACAATAATGCTAAGGATATCCGCAGTTGAACTAAGGTAACCGGATATAGCTCAAAGGATAAGCAAGCTGAAGTGGCAGTGGGCCGGCCACATAGTTCGTAGAACCGACAACTGTTGGGGAAGAAAGGTTCTCGAATGTCGTCTCCGTACTGGTACACGCAGTGTGGGACGATCCCCCACTAGATGGAGCGACGACCTCGAGAGGTTTATAGGGAGTCGATGGATGCAGGTGACACAGGATCCAGACGAATGGCACTTTTAAGAGGGGGCCTATTTTCTGTAGTGGACGAATACGGGAATGAAGTTTTTAAACGGCATGTCAGCTGGCGAAATACTTCTAAATTTATGTAAGCAATGGTCGCGTACTGTGCGGTTCCAGAGAAGTTTTCTTCCGAGAACTCTCAAACTAGAATGAGCTGCCGAGGTTTTTCCGGAGGTTTTTAAAGGGTCGGCAAAGAATGAGTGACACCCCTGGTGTAGCAAATGTCCATCGATTACGGTGACTGTTTACCATCAAGGAGGCCGTAAGCTTGTTGGCCGTGTGGTATATAAAAAACTTTGTCATTATGTTTTAAGAGAGTTATATCGCATCAAAGCAGCCCGTCTTGGTGAAGTACCTCACAGAAAACCGCAGATAAACAACAATTCCGTAGAGGGTTATGGTATATTATCACATCACTCACACGCTAGTGAGGTCACCAGTGAACTCCTAAGGAATTCCTGTGTTAGCAGCAGAGCTGGCATCACGCGAGTGATACTTAATGTATTGCAAGCGTATATAGGCTACAATATCCGCGTGGGCCGCACGCTTGCCTTCCGACATTTTGTAAAAAAAATGTTCTGTTATGTAAAAGTAAGTAATAATAAAGAAATTTTAACTGTAAATGAAAACACTTTATATAGGGCTGAGAGGCTTTTGCTATGTCAAAATGTAACGCATTGTACTAATGCATACTGCCCTCAGGGGGCCCACGCTGGTATTGAAATGTAACTGCTGTTTGATGTGTTATTTGGACTGTCTACCGCGTAGTTACTCAGTTTTATACGCCACGAGAGAGTGCCTGAACACAAACGATGTTACAATTTTCATCTCTGGAAAAATCTATGTGTACGTTATATTTATGATATTTCGTATATTCCCGCGACTTCGTTCGCTTCGTCATTTGGAAGGGCTGTATTTTATAGATTGTTTATAGATTTGTTATATCGTTTATACAACGTCGGGAGTCATGCAAGCATACGGACGACCCGATGGAAAACGATTACCGTGGCCTATGAACGCTTGCAATACATTACCTATCACACGATGTCACCTCTGCTGTAAACACAGCTAGGTACTCCTTAGGAGCTTGCTGGTGACCTCACTCGCACGCTTGAACACAACAACCCTCCAGGGAGTTGTTGCTATGCTGTGGTTTTTTTGTGAGGTGGAGGTACTTCCCCAGATGGGATGCTTTTATGCGCTCTACCTCTTTTAAAGCAGAGGCAAAGCCCAGCAGCTGTTAGTCGCAGAGTGGCATCGTGTGAGCCGTACTTGTATTGCAAACGTCCACAGGCTACGGTAACGACTTGACATCAGGTGGGTTGTACGCTTGTATGCCTCTGGATGTTGTAAAAAAATGTATTATTGCGCTGTGTGGGAATAGAATTCACCGATCAAAGTCATGGATTTGTTTAAACCGGAGAGTTGAGTTCCTGCGAGGTAATTAGATTGACCCATGAAGCACCTGAGCTGTGTAGGCAGTGGATACTTCCTGTGTTGTGAGTATTCAATGGCTACCGCAACGCTCAACCCGGCGAGATGAGGAGAGCTGAGTGTCGTATGGCACATGGAATGTGAGAGGTGGATTACAAGATAAGATGAATGAGTTGATAGGTATAATGAACGAGAGATGCCTGGATGCTTTGTGTGTGTCAGAGACCAAGCGAAAGGGAAGCGACACCGAAGTGGCATGATGACCCTGTAGTCCGGGATGAATCAGGATGATCGTACGCATGGAACGAAACCTTCTTATGTCGAACACGTTCTTCCGTCACAAGGATATTCACACGTACACATGGAACAGAAAAGTGTGATTGATTTGATTTTGATAGATGGACGTCTCCGAAAGTCGTTAATGGATACAAGAGCCTTCAGAGGTCCCGCTCTTGTAACGAACCACTATCTGCATAAGCCAGTTTGTCGGCCTTTTCAAAAAGTGGAGGCGCTGGTGAGTGCGTATTTCTTTCGGAGATCATGAAAGAATAAGAAGTGAAAAATTGGAAGATGAAAGTGTAAGGAGCACGTATGTCTTACAGGTTTACCTATCTCGTAGTTTCTCCGTGTTTCGGAGGGCACGTTAAGCCGTCGGTCCCGCCTGTTTTCGATAGATGATAGTCGGTAAGCTAAGTCCGTGGCCCTCGGGCGGCTTGAAAACACCTCTGGCCTCTGCCAATCCGCATTTAAGCAGCGTGGTGGAGTATGCTCTAAACCCCTTCGGTTGAAGGGAGACCCGTATCCCTGCAGTGGGATGAGTAAAGGTTGATGTGGTGGATACACTGATAAACTGAAAAGCATCGTAGAAAGACAGGGCGCATCAAAACTACCCGACTAGGGAAGTACTTCCAATTCACAGAGAGCTAACAACTCCTTGGAGGATTGTTGTGTTCCTGCAAGTGAGTCAGCTCCTAAAGAGTTGCTGGGAGCCCCTCCGTTTGAAGGGAGGCCCGTATCCCTGCTGTGAGATGAGTAAGGGATGATGTGATGATGAATACAGTATTGACTGTTACACTACATTACATTAATCTATTAACTCTTCTACATACACTAGGCTCTAAGCTTACAAGTTATTAAAATTCAATAGTTAATACATGAACTGCTCTCATACTAAGGAATAATCACAATGACGGGCCATGCTTTTTCGCTCATTAAAATTGTAGGCCCACAAAAGAAGGACTAACCCACAGACGCGGGTGTGCGTTAGTCATTCTTCCGCGAGGGGCACCCTCCGGAGAATGGGAGGGAGGTGGTGATATCTTGTATAAGAAAACATTTCGGAAGGCAGAACTGATTATCTCAGATTTCTACTGACTAAAACACCACCTGGGACCGCCTTTAGCCAGGAAGGCTTTAAAAGCTCCATAGGAAGCGATCGCTCCAGGGATACGGGACGACGCAATATATACGAGCACGCCGTGCGTAGCCTTTTATAATGCTCTAGTCGCTGTGGCGGGCCGCGTAGGTAGGGCAAGCCGATGTGTCATCGTCTTGGCCGACCACATATTTTTTTGGCGCTAACATATGTGTTACCATAGCTACTAAACAAAAAAAAGTAATTTGACAAACAAGGGTGAATAAAATGTCCAACCGAGTTGTCTTTGCCTAAATATACAACAACTTTATTTAAAAACGAAACTAAAAATTAGTTTAAAGCACGGGCTCTGTGTGGGACACTAAATCAAATTTGCGACAAGCTTGAATGAAGGAAGTAAAGGCTGTCTCGAGCCACGACCTCGGTAATCCTGTTACCTCGGTAGCTAGCTGGGATTTGTAGCGATAGTGAGCTGGCTATTGTTATACCTACTGTACGAGCGAACTATTTACAGTACTTGGTGGTAAACCAGATTATAACCCGCCTGGTGGTAAGCAGCTCCTTCATTCAATTTTAATAATGACGCCGCTGTCACATACATGCGTGTCTTTCTCCTGGCACCGGCTTTTTGATTTTTATATTAACGTGGCATGACTTTATGACGAGCCATGCGGTTACAATACAAAATTACCGCCCGTGTGATGGTAAGCGGCAATGTTGACAAATCAATAATTAGAGGTAGGGCGCATCAAAGCGGCCCGTCTGGGGATATACCTCCACCTCACAGAAAACCGCAGCCAAATAACAACTCCCTAGAGGGTTGTTGTGTTCCAGCCTGTGAGTGAGATCACTAGTAAGCTCCTAAGGAGTTGCTGTATACGCACGAGTGATATTTAATATATTACAAGTGTGATAGGTAGTAACTGCTTTACATCAGGTGGGCCGTATGCTTGAATCTGTGTTAGTGGAAGTGGCATCGCGCTACTATAGCACGGCCGTAGATTTTTCTTCACTTTCGATAGACGTTGGCTACGGCGGCGGCGGCTCTCGCGCGGGTAACTTATTCCTCAAAAAATACTTCGGGGAAACTTTATGGGGAAGGACATTTTTTTATACCCAGGTGATACGTGCCGCGGGATTACCGTAACTTGTAACGCAGGAAGTATCGCTCGCGTGTTGTCGCCTCTACTTCTAACACAACAACCCATTAACTCGCAGGAGCACAACTACCATGCGGGAAATTGTTTGACTGCAATTTTCTATGAAATGAAGGTAGTTCCCTGGTCGGGCCGCTTTGATGTGGCATACTTCTTATAAAAATACTCAGCCACGACGACTCATAAAGACACTCATTGATGAGCTCTCTGGCGCAGTGATTAATAACGCGGCTTTGACATCAACGCTCGTGAATTCGATTTCCACACAGGGCAAACATTTTGTGTGCGTGAACATGTCTGTTTTGTATTGGTCTGGCTGTTTTTAAGAGAGGTAGGGCGCATAAAAGCAGCTCCTCTGGGGAAGTTCCTCATCTCACAGAAAATCGTAGCCAAATAACAACTCCCTGAAGAGTTGTTGTTCCTGCGAATGAGTGAGTTCAACGAGTTCCTAATGAGTTGCTGTGGTAGCAGCAGAGGTGGCATCGCGCGAGTAATACTTAATGTGTTGCAAGCGTTCATAGAATAGGTAACCACTTTATATCACATTGGCCGTATGCTTGTATGACTCTTGACGTTGAGTAAAAATATTTCTTGGGATTCGCTTTATCTCATAAAATACATAGGCTTTTACCAGATTGGCAAACAAGCACGCGGCCCGCATCAGATGGTAAGCGGTCAGCGGCGCTCGCAACACCACGGGGATGTTACTCGCGCGCTGCCAAACTTGTGACCTAAGAATGTTTCGTCACAGTAACTTCTCTGCCATATCTCACCCTTTAAACCACACAGCTATATAAATATAGCTGCTTGGCGGTAGAAATAGGTGAGACAGAGGTAACCACACAGACGACTTTTGTGCAAAGTCTCCCTCTGGTAAAGGCTGCTTTTGTAAATACCAGGCAGAGACGCGGGCATAAGCTAGTATCCCGTAATGTAGGTGTAAGTTGATGTTAGGTTTGACAAGGGCACATGAAGCACATTCAATTTGCGGATTGCGTGTGAACGCCGTGAGGGCGCAAAAATTAAGATTTGGTTTTAGGATTCCTCTCGGCGAAGTATTTTGCATAATTATGTACTTATTAACTTTGGTAGACATGTCGTACAGTATAGCCGTATAGTACTGATAGCCCAGTGGATAAAGTACCGGCTTATTAACTGAGTGGTCGCTAGTTCAAATCCTGGTGTAGGTACGTAGCACTAAATTGGTGTTTTCGGATCTATGAACATATTATAAAAGGAAACATCATGAGGAAACCCGCACGTCTAAGAAATTATGTTACGAAAAACGTGTCTTGATCTTGATTGATCTCACCTAAGAAAGATCTGGTTTTGCCTCTAGGTTGTGGAGGTCTGATAACAATCGCTTCATGTCAAAATCGGTGACGTTGTCATTTCTCCTAGATTTAAATGACAGCCGTTCGACCCCCTTCTGCAGTAGCCCAGTACCAATAATCCCCTTCAGATCTCATTACAAAAAAAAAATCAGTTCATTTCCCACAGATTCGCAACCTAATGAGACCTGCTCATGGATATATTATAAATAAATAAATATTGTCGGACAAATTACACAGCGCCATTTAGCCCCAAAGTAAGCGAAGCTTGCGTTATTGCGGGTACTAGACAACTGATAAATAGGGTAAAACCGGGATAGATGCCCCACTTTTTGAAATTGCCTCCTAATTCTAAAAATATTACTTTTATATGAACAATTTCTATGAATGTAACTAGTTTAATTACTTATGTTGAATTACTATTTGCTTTTTTTGACCTATCAATTACAATTTTGCAGAATTTAGCTTTTTGTGGAACCCTTTTATTGAGGATAGATGCCTATCTGTATGGATAGTTGCCCCACCATGAAAATGCTAAGAAGGATAGATGGCTGCAGTGCGGGATAGATGCCCTTTATATTGTGTGAACGAAAAACGCAACCAAAGATGAAGTCGTTCTACTCCTAAAACAGCAATTGCTTAAAAGAAACATTGGTAGAAAAACGAAAAACATTTTGCGTTTTTGAAAATCTTTTAATCGTTATTGTTTTAAGATAATTCTATGACAATAATAATAATAATATAATTTGAAAAGCATTTGTTCAACAAAAATATGGCTTCTTAATTGCTATTATAAAATATTAAGGTTTACAGACATAATTATACTTATCATTTAAATTATAATATAAAAGAATTTATTCAACAAAAATATTGTTTTTTAATATATAATATAATAGAAGCTTTCAGTTTTCCACATCTTAAGCAATAATTTCTGAAAAGTGTACAGCCATGCAATTCTGTAAGAGCAAACATCCTTACATCCTCGCAAACATCGGCTGTTATAGCCTTGAACACAAAATTGCAATTCCTTAGTGTCGCTTTTCATGGTTGTGCGACACTAGCGCCGCAAGGCTGCGTTTGGAATTAGAATTCTACAAGGCAAACAGCCTCGCGTACGCTTACAGCCTTATAGAATACCAAATAAAAAGCCGTGATCGCAGTAGACGATGTCAAAGCTGTGACATCTGTGATCACAGCGACGCACACAGCCATTACGAGTCGCTTAGAGAATTGCATGGCAGGTCTCATGTAGCCAGTTCTGACACATTACACATTGTATCCAGTCTGATTTAGACATCGTATTTTTATAGTTTTCAAAACATTATATGCAGGTATCTTTATTTGAATCTTTAGGGTTAGCTTGTCCATCTCTCTTAGTATTCTTCACGGGCAAACCTTTGGTTTTTTTCCTTTAAGTTTATAGTTAGGTGGATTGTCTTCATCTTCGCTGTTTGAACCGTAAATAATTCGTCTTTATAGTGATGTTCGGCCCTTCTTTACATTTAAATAATTATCATTTTCTTTAACACACAAATCAATTATGTCGTCATACGTCATAGAAATATACGTTAATACATAAAAAATATAACAGGACACTAAATAGGTATACACTGACACCGTATATAATGTATGGAGGGATAGATGCCCCTAAGGGCACCTATACCTCAAAAATTCAGGGCAACTATCCTTTGTGATAGGGATAGATGCCCAAGTATTTTTTTAAACATCTAGATGCACACTTAATGAACCAGTATATTGACGTAATCGAAAATATAACAGAAGTTATTACTACTTATAAAATTACACAACGGCAAATACTAACCTTTAAATCTTTTACGTGTTCCTGAAGTTCGCTGCGGAGATAATTACACGCACAAGCGAAATACATGCTCGCTGTACGACAGCCCGCAGGTAATCGAGGTGCGGGGTGACTCCGGCTCCTACATATACTATTAATTCTTAGTCGCGAGTTTGGGAAGTATGGTTTTTTTAAAATGAGGCACCTATCCCAATGCGGCATCTATCCCGGTTTTACCCTATGCGTAAATATTTTATTTTGTAAGTAACTCAGACCTTTTAAAAGGTCGAAGAAGTAACTACAAAAAAAAAACACAAGTCTGGCCATAAATACTGTTACATAGCAACGTTTCTTTTTTTCAACTCTTTAATTAATTTGAATTTGGAACGCGTTTATTATGTTAAAAACTTCGTTCGATTTCGTGCTTTTTCGTGTTTATTATCAAATTAGAATATGGAATGGGGTGTTAAAGAAAGTAGTATTACAGTGACTGCCTTGCACAAAGTGTGTATGGAACCGTCGGCCATATTCAAGACACTTCAAAAGCTTGTTATCAGCTGTATGTTCGTATATCGTACTATCGACTGATATACTAACACTTCCTCTGTTGAAGATCATGAAAGATCGGGGCGACCGCGTGCTGTTAGAACTACAAAGGCTGTTAATTTTGTTAAAGCCAGAATTCGCCGGAACCCCATTATGAAACAAAAATCTTATCGCGAGTAATGAAAACTCCCGCTAGGACTCTGTCTCATATACGATACGCAGACGAAAGGCACAGAAATATTCTCTTTACTGATGAAAAAATTTTCACGATTGAAGAGCACTACAACAAGCAAAATAACAAAGTGTATGCACACAGTTCTAAAGAAGCCGCCCAAGTGGTCAGAAAGGTATGACGTGGTCATTATCCTGCGTCTGTAATGGTTTGGTGGGGGTGTCTTGGTGTGTCAAGGTGTCATAAAGCTTCATTTTTGTGAAAAACGAGTGAAGACTTCAGCCAAAGTATATCAAGAGATTTTTGATCGTGTTGTGAAACATCTCAGCAATACACTTTTCCAGCAGGACTCTGCAAGTCTTCACCTGGTCACATGGCACGAACTACCCAAGCATGACTCGAAACCAACGTTCCGGACTTTATAAGAGCTGAAGACTGGCCCTCATCTAGCCCTGACCTGAACCCCTTAGATCACAAATTATGGTTAGTTTTAGAAGACACGGCCTGCTCGAAACGACACATTGACATTGTGTCTCTTAAGAAATCTATGGAGCAAGCAGTGGCTAAATTTCCAGTAGAAACAGTGCGTAAATCCATAGATTCGTAGCTAGACAGATTTAAGGCCTGTGTTAAGTCATATATTTGGCGTTTATTTTATTTATTGAAAGTTTCATATAAATTGTGTTATTAAGTTGTTAATTTTCATTTTGTTAAACTTCATATAAATATAGCGACATCTGGTGATTCGTAGCACACAAAGAGAATTGTAAAGCATAGGATTTTACTTGATAGTAGCCGATAGCACACATAGAATTATTAGTACCAAACATCCGTCGACAGATGTCGTTGTTACTACTTCACTCGTTACTGATTCGCGCTGTTTGAAATTATGTAAATTTAATGACCCCAACTTGTGAACCCAATAAAGGTATCCTCGAATCTTGCATTGTTGTTTCATTGAGAACCTAGTCCAGGAGCTCTGATACATATTTTTGGCTGGATTTGTACATGGTCCTTCGAGCCGGATACTCAAGGTGACAAGTGCCAGCACTACTAGGAGACGTCATAACCAAGGCGACGTCATCACTGAGTCTACGTCATCACCGAATCGACGTCATAACCAAGGCGGCATCATCATTGTGACAACAGGCGTGACGCAGAGGGGCCACGAAATCAGCGATAAGCGGATACGACAAGGTTGGGCCACGAAAGGTGATATTGCAAGGGAACTGTGAGTACTTTATGAATATTATTAGACAGTTCAATTAAAATTCAAGAGAACATAAACTTAGAAAATTTCTTTAAAAAGATACTCTTGCATGGACTTAGAATAATTTCATAAAAAGTGAACATACGGGGAATCCACGCCCGTTTGGCTATTGAAGTCTAAACACTTACAAAATTTGGAAGATTATCGACTTGAGAATTTTACACTTAGAAAAATTTGGAAGAAATTTTACTTGAACTTTTTTGAAGAAATTAATCTTAATAAATATATATTACTATGGAATATTACAATAAGCTTCAAGAAGATGCTAAACAAAAAATTCAGAAAGGAAGACTTAACTTCAAAAAGTCTCCCAAAGAACGGGTGACAACAGCATACATAGAAACTCGATTGGAAACTTTAGAAAAACAGTGGTCTACATTTTGTGATACACATGCACGAATTGTGGCCGATGTTGAATCTGAAGAGTTTGAAGGATCTGCATATCACACAAGGGACGTATATGATGAAACGGAGGAACTTTACATTAACTATAAGACGGAATTAAAGCATGCGATGTTAATGTTGAAGGGTAATCCTGATAAAAGTAAACATTGTGATCCCAGCGTGCAATCTGAGGTCGACCAGTCCTTTAGCGTTAAATTGCCGACCATTTCCATTCCCAGATTTAGCGGAAAATATACTGAGTGGAGCAGTTTCCACGATTTGTTTGTGTCCTTGATTCATAACAATAAAGGACTGGACGACGTGCAGAGGTTACATTATTTAAAGGGGCATTTAACTGGCGAAGCCGAACAGTTTTTACGGCACGTCCCCATTACTGCGTCGAATTATAGTGTATGTTGGTCCCAACTTGAAAATCGGTATAATAATAAGCGTTATCTAGCGAACTGTATACTACAACGTTTTATGAATCAAAGAAATGTAATTTCGGAAAACTCTAATGCTATAAAGGAATTACTTGATACCACTAACGAGTGTTTAAGTGCTCTAAAAAACTTAGATATAGATATAGGTTCGTGGGACGTCATCATCATATATATTGTAAGTTTAAAATTGGATACTGAGTCAAGAAAGTTATGGGAGGTTCAAATTAGTAAGTCTACTAACGAGTTGCCAAAGTTAACAGAGTTTCTAGAATTTTTAGACCAGCGCTTCCGGTCACTTGAATTTTTAGATCAAAAGGGTTCCAAATCTACTCATGTTCGCCATAGTAATAATCCTAAAGTCATGCACGTAACAACCGCAACATCTTGCAGTTTTTGTACCGAAGATCACAAATTGTGCCATTGCAAAAAATTTGCAAGCGAAACTAGTGAATCACGTCGTGCCTTTGCCCAAACCAGCAAGCTGTGCTTCAATTGTTTAGGTGCCAACCATTCGGTGTATAGTTGTCGTCAATCGACTTCTTGTCGCATTTGCAAAAAGAGACATCATTCTCTACTACACCCCAAACCTGTCTCCAGAACTGACCCTGTGGCCAATGGTCTGTCGTCATCATCAGTCAATCATAATATGGTTCAAGCATCTGCCACATCAATTTCACAAGACGAGGTATCAAACGTAATGACCTGTTTTTCGAACGGGAACAGCCAAGTTTTATTGGCCACTGATTTAGTTAAAGTAGAGTCGAAATCAGGCACATTTATTTTAAGATCGCTTCTCGATCAAGGTTCGCAGGCCTCCTTTATAACGGAGGCTACTGTTCAAACGTTAGGATTAAAGAAGATTTCAAACAAGAGCATCATTTCAGGATTAGGTAGTGATCAGTCTGCAACCTTGCAGTCGAAGTGGATCGTAATGATCAATATTCAATCACGCCTTAATCCCAATTTTTCATTGATTGTAAAAGCTCATGTTCTAAGCAAGCTAACATCACTTCTTCCGGATAAGAAGATAGCTCTACAAGTGTTGTCATCACAATTACCAAGAACGGATCTAGCAGATCCCTCATTTGATACACCAAGCAAAGTAGACTTGCTTCTAGGTGCTGAAGTGTACGGTCAAATTTTATTGGATGGAATCATTAAGGGTTCACCAGGTTCTCCAATCGCTCAGCAAACCACACTTGGTTGGATCCTGTCAGGCCAAATACACTCGCAAAGAAATCCTAACACCGCTCAACATATCACTAGTATGCACGTTCACACCGCAGATAATATCTTGAAGAAATTTTGGGAATTAGAGGAGCTTACAGCTCCTACAAACCCCTTCACTGACGAAGAGCAAAGGTGTGAGGAACTGTACACTAAAACAACAAAGAGAGATAATCAAGGCCGTTATATTGTCAAGTTGCCATTCAAATCAAATAAACCTGAGTGTCAGTTCGGTAACTCCTATGATGTTGCTCTTAAACGATTTCACATGTTAGAAAAGAGATTGGCAACTAATCCAGAACTAAGAGATCAATACTCTGCAGTGATAAATGAGTATTTAACTTTAGGTCACATGGAGGTGGTTCCAGACTCCGACAGAGTCAACCCAACAGCAGTTTACTTGCCACATCATGCTGTCGTGCGGAAGGACAAGAATACAAGCCAGGTTAGGGTGGTTTTCGATGCATCTTGTCCTCTCAAAAACAACACCTCATTAAACAGTGATCTAATGGTTGGTCCAACTTTACAGGCAGATTTGAGGTGCATTGTTATGCGTTGGCGATGCTATCCCATAAGCCTAATTGCTGACATCGTGAAGATGTATCGACAAGTTAAGGTTGCTGAAGACAATGTTGATTTCCAGCGACTCTTATGGCGGGATAATACACAATCAAAGATTCAACATCTCAGACTTTTGAGAGTTACCTTCGGCACATCCTCGGCCCCTTCTTAGCTGTGAGATCTCTTCAGCAGCTCTCACGCGATGAGGGCGAGAGTTTCTCCTTGGCAGTTGAAAGAGTACTTAAGGATTTTTACATTGATGATTTCATGTCCGGATGTGAAACCATAGAGGAAGGGATTAAATTATATCGGGAAATGAATGAGCTACTTGGTCGCGGCGGTTTTCCGCTTCAGAAGTGGACTTGTAGTGAAAATAAATTGCTACAAATTATGCAGGAGGACAAAAACCAGTCGAAGGAGGAAAATTATAAATTCAAATCTGATCCAATTATGAAAATTTTAGGTCTAACTTGGAATCGTAAAAATGATGAATTTCAATATACAGTCCAACTTCCTCCGCTGGAACCTCCCGTGACCAAGCGCAAGGTGGTATCCGATATCGCTAGGCTATACGATCCGCTTGGCTGGATTGCACCTGTTGTAACCACAGCGAAAGTCTTAATCCAAAAAATATGGCTATCCGGAATACAGTGGGATGATGAGCTGCCGGCTCAATTATTGAAGGAATGGCTTACATATAGAAAGTAACTTTCTCATCTCACTCACTTCCATCTGCCGAGATGGATTAAGACGAGTCGAAGTGTCAGCGTCGTAGAACTTCAAGGCTTTTGTGATGCTTCTAATGTGGCTTATGCAGCTGTTGTGTACCTCAGAGTGATCGACAATAATGGTAATATATTCGTCAATTTGGTAACGTCCAAATCTAAAGTTGCTCCCGTTAAACAAATCTCCATTCCGAGATTGGAATTGTGTGGAGCTGTACTACTGGCGAAACTTCTTCTTGAGGTTTCTGATATTCTCAATATACCTAAAGAAAAAATGCACGCTTGGACCGACTCCAGTGTTGTTCTTTCCTGGCTTAGTAGTCATCCGACTAAATGGAAGACATTTGTTGCAAACCGCGTGTCCGAAATTTTGGTAGCTATGGACAGAAGCCAGTGGTCGCATGTTAGATCGGAGAGCAACCCGGCAGATTGTGCATCTAGGGGGGTAAATCCATGCGATTTTGAAAATGAGAAACTATGGAAGGCGGGACCCAGTTGGCTGCAGGAAAAAATAATACATTACAATCAAGGGCAAATAGAAAACACTAATTTGGAACAAAGAAAAGAAAAGATTATATGCAACTTATCAATTCAAACAGAAGATATTATCTCAAAATACTCTAACTTAAGGAAATTAATAAGAATTATTTCATACTGTAAACGATTCAAAAAAGTGAAATCAGTAAGTAAATTTAAATTATGGCTAACCATAGAAGAATTAAACGATAGTTTACTTACCTGTATTCGATTGTGTCAACGAGCATAATTTTTGGAAGACATAGAGATTATTAAAAGAAA
This sequence comes from Pyralis farinalis, assembly GCA_947507595.1. Classification (NCBI taxonomy): domain Eukaryota; kingdom Metazoa; phylum Arthropoda; class Insecta; order Lepidoptera; family Pyralidae; genus Pyralis; species Pyralis farinalis. Next base: position 5,440,381 of record OX382258.1, on the reverse strand, counting down.
AGGAAAAGTAAAGAAAGGTAGCAAACTTGTGTCTCTTAATCCGTTTAGTGACAGCGACGACATCCTCAGGGTGGGCGGTCGATTGCAGAGAGCAGCTGTGGCTGAGAATATGAGACACCCAATATTGTTACCACACAAATCACATTTTACCAGTCTTGTCGTTTCAGATGCTCACAAACTTACGTTACATGGTGGCCCGCAACTAATGTTGAACTTCTTAAGAAGCAAGTACTGGATTGTAAACGCAAAAACCCTCGTGCGACAATGTTGTCGCAATTGCGTTGTATGTGTCCGGCATTCTGGTCAAACCACCCAACAATTGATGGGTCAATTGCCACCGGCACGAGTCAACCCCTGTAGATCCTTTTATCAAAGTGGTGTCGACTACGCAGGACCTATCAGTGTTCGCTCCACAAAGGGTCGCGGTTATCGCTCCACAAAGGGTTACATATGTTTATTCATCTGCATGGCCACTCGCGCCATACATCTCGAGATGGTCAGTGACCTAAGTTCAGAAGGGTTTATTGCTGCCTTTCGCCGTTTTGTAGCCAGACGTGGTCATTGTGCAGACTTGTGGAGTGATAACGGTACCAATTTTGTAGGAGCTAGCAAGGAATTAAAGAATTTAATCGATCAGCAGAGGTCAAAGGTAGCAAAAGATATAGGGAATTGGTTGGCTGTAAATGGGACGAACTGGCACTTCATTCCTCCTCGCTCTCCAAATTTTGGAGGGCTCTGGGAGGCAGGAGTGAAATCCGCTAAGCATCATCTCAAAAGAGTAATAGGTACCAGCACGTTGACGTTCGAAGAGATGGCCACGCTTCTGTCACAGATTGAAGCGTGTCTCAATTCTCGTCCGATATCTAAAATAAGCAACCACCCAGAGGTTCCGTATCCACTAACCCCTGGGCATTTCTTAGTTGGCGAACCTTTGATTCTTGTCCCTGATTATAAATTTGAAAATATAAATATGAGCTCTCTTAAACGATGGCACTTTACGCAGAAGCTAGTCCAGGATTTTTGGCACCGTTGGTCATATGAGTATTTAACACAGTTGCATCACAGATATAAATGGGCACATCAGATTCCTGAACCAAACATAGGAGACATAGTTCTAGTTAAAGAAGATGAGCTTCCACCGGCAAGATGGTTGTATGGAGTAATTGTTGACAAGCATGTTGGTTCGGACAATCTTACGAGAGTTGTTACGTTGCGAAGTAAAGGATCCATTATCAAGAGACCGGTGTCCAAGCTAATTATTTTACCTGTTACTGAATAGTTGTTATTTAGTTAGTTAGTTAACAGTTATCGCTAAACGCTTACGATAGGGGCAATTATTTTATTTCGTATTTCTAGGTTAACTATTGGTTTTTTTGGTAAAATTCAATAACTTATGAGTCGTTATGGACAATTTGTCCATGGTAGGCGGTAATGTTAAGTCATATATTTGGCGTTTATTTTATTTATTGAAAGTTTCATATAAATTGTGTTATTAAGTTGTTAATTTTCATTTTGTTAAACTTCATATAAATATAGCGACATCTGGTGATTCGTAGCACACAAAGAGAATTGTAAAGCATAGGATTTTACTTGATAGTAGCCGATAGCACACATAGAATTATTAGTACCAAACATCCGTCGACAGATGTCGTTGTTACTACTTCACTCGTTACTGATTCGCGCTGTTTGAAATTATGTAAATTTAATGACCCCAACTTGTGAACCCAATAAAGGTATCCTCGAATCTTGCATTGTTGTTTCATTGAGAACCTAGTCCAGGAGCTCTGATACATATTTTTGGCTGGATTTGTACAGCCTGTAAAGATCAAAGCCAAAGGTCCATTTTGAATAGAATCATTTTTTAATTTTTTGTTTAGACTGCACATATAAGTTTTATTAAGATTACATTACTTACAGAACTTATGGCCGGACTAGGACTTATACATAGAAAATACCCAGACCATGACAAACAGACTTGCTCATGCACATAAATGTTTGTACTGTATCGCAATCGAACCTACGAGCGTTGGTGTTAAAGTAGCGTTATTAACCACTGCACCACTGAGCTCGTCAAATATATATTGTTCCACTGACGAGCGCGTCACGACGGGTGAACAACATTACATCAATCTTATCAAAGAGGTATCTACGCGTTGGACCCATATCCCCGTGTACGCTTATGAATTAACGGGGGTTAGCAGCCGTAAATATGTAAGATATTAAATAAAACTATGATTTTCCAACGGCGTACAGCTAAAACTAATTTGGTAGGTTTACCTTGAACACAGTAGGTAATATTGAACACTCATTTAGATGATAATAAACTAATCACACTCGTGGTAAACGGTTGACGGCGTACTAACCTGCCCGTAACCAGCAAACAAACAACCATTGAGCACAGCGTCCACCTGAGGAGACGGTCCTATTTACACTCGTTTGCAAAATTGATTGCCTATATTTATACTAATTCCCAATTAGACCAGGGGCGTAGCTACCGCCGTATTTGCCGTAGCAATTATACGGGGCCCCCGGGCCACGGGGGCCCCCAAAGTGTGTAAGGAAAAAGAATAAAAACTTTCTAATTTATTTTATTTTACAAATGACAAAATTCTATAAAGCAATTCCTTTTTTTCCCGCCTTAAGCGTGCGTTCAAAAGTTGGCAACACTACATCGTTATGGCGGGCTGCGGGACTTCCCCGTTTTACTTACTTCATCTTCAACTCAGCGGGGAATCCCGGGGAATCCTTCATCGATATCGCGATGTACGTGTACGTTGTTGTACTTTGCATTGGATGTTAAACCACGGAGTGCAGTGCACTGTTTATTTACGCGCTTTATATAAATGTGCATTACATTGTAATTCAGTACAAACAATATTGTTCTTCTGGTTTAGCAGTATTAGTAGCGATTTGTAAAAGAAATGAGTGAAAGGAAAAGAGATTATCCCAGCGGCGCTGAGAAAAGAAAAATTAAACAGAAAAGGGACGAGGTTATAAAAAAAGTGCCCAAAATTTCTTCATTTTTTCAGAGACAAGATACTGTGAGTGATTTAGATTGGAAAGGTAAGTACTACACTACTACCCAACCCATTTATTAGGGGCCCGTAGTGATAAACAAGGAAATCTTTTAATTTCGGTCTGTCCATCTGTCCGTCACAAAAAGTTGTCTCCCCCCTCGATTTTCACAATTATACTGTTTTTAGGGTTCCGTGCCTTGATTAAAAAAAAAACGAAATTCTAATTTATCTATAGGATCGATTTGTTTTGTTGTTTGTCTATCAGTCCGTATCGTATCGTTAATTGCGTGTTGAGAACTTCAGATGTGCAGACTCGCTTTCGGGTTCTCGTTTTGTATGGCCACTACACTACGCGCTGCGTTTAAATAGCACGCAGGTGTATAGTAATGCACGGACGGGCTGCAGGTGATTTTGTATCTACTAATAGGTACGAGCACAATCCGCGTAGAGTCTGTGTGCGTCTGAACTGAACACTCTCTAACTGTGACCCTTAGTAACGTTATTTATTTATATATAACTCTTTTTAGTTTAGTATCAAAGCATTCGTATTTATTTTTTAACAATTACTCGTTTATTTTTAGATTCTTCTGAAGCATGTTCTTCGTCACATATCCATCCGGAAATAGAAGAAAGCCAAGCACATACTTTATCGGATGTCCATCCAGAAATCGAGGAACCCCAAGTCAATGATTCTGATATATCTGCAGATAATGCAGATTGTAATATAATTTCATCAGATAGAGGAAATTTTGGTGACAATTTAACTGAATGCGAACGAAAAATAATTTTTAAATTGGGTCCATTTAAACCACAAGGACCATTTCCAAAAGTTTCAGAAAATAATCGACCTTTTTCTGCTATCTAACTATGATGCAACTTTAAAAGAACTTCTAAAACCGAAAGGTGAAATAAATTATTTAAGCCCTACGATTCAAAACGAAATTATTAGTTTGCTTGGTACTAACGTTAGGAACAGTATTATCTCAGAAATTAAAAAAGCTCCATTTCTGACAATAATTCTGGATACAACACAAGACTTATCAAAAATTGACCACCTATCTGTAGTTTTTCGATATATCTCGGTTACAGAAAATGATGATAATGTGTCTAAAGAAATAAAAATCTGTGAGTCCTTTTTAGGATTCATAGCAGTAACCGATTGCAGTGCTGCAGGTCTGAAAACTGTCATTTTAAATTTGACTAAAGAATATGGAATTGATTTGACTAAATGTAGAGGACAGGGATACGATGGAGCAAATGTTATGTCGGGTGTGTATGGAGGATTACAAACCCTAATAAAAGAGCATGCTCCAAATGCCGATTATGTTCATTGTGCTGCGCACGCTTTAAACTTGGTTTTGAACGATGCTGCGAGACATGTTCGTGAAGTATCGACTTTTTTCGATAATTTAGAAAAAATATATACTTTTTTTGGCAATAGTATAAAACGCTGGGCTATGCTAAGTGACGATTCATCTGAAAAATATTTGATTACCCTTAAAAAGGTATGTCCTACCAGATGGTCTTCTAGGAACGACGCTTTATTAGCAGTAAAGAAAAATTTTTTACTAATCATGAAAACTTTGTACCAACTAAATTTAATTTCAAATAAAAAAGATGAACGTGAAGAATGTAAAAGTATAATTAACATTTTAGAGAGTTTTGATTTCTTAGTGCTCGTTACATTTTTTTCTTCACTATTTGAAATTATTAATCCTGTTTCTAAAGCTCTACAGCATGAAAATAATGACTTACAGAAATCTAGTATTTTATTAAGTAATCTTTTAAATAGACTGTGCCAATTAAGAAATCAGAATTCATTTAATAGTTTGCTAAATGAATCCAAAGATTTAGCAAAAGAGTGGGGGGTAACAACTGTTTTTAAAAACAGTAGGCGAAAGATAACGAAGCGTTTTTTTGATGAGTTATCACAAGATGAGAGAATTTCCGACCCGGAATCCTATTTCAAAGTCAATGTATACTATTGCTGTTTAGATATATTAATTTCTCAAACTAAAGAAAGATTTCAGAGCCTTTGCAACCTGAGTAGTATATTCGAAATATTACAACCGGAGAAACTCCTATCTTCTTCAAGCGAAGAGATATTAAACGCTTCCGGAAAACTGTCTGCTAAATACAGTAAAGACATCTCACTTAATCTTTGTGACCAATTAAAGGCTCTAAAAACATGCTTAAATTCTGAAATTAAAAAAATTTATTCCATTAAAGAACTCATTGAATTATTGCTAGTAAAATTCAATAGTCTTGCATCCAGTTTTCCCGAGATAATCACAGCATGCTTTTTATTCTTGACCCTTCCAGTTACAACCGCAACGGCAGAAAGAAGTTTTTCAAAATTAAAACTAATAAAAAATTACTTAAGAACTTCGATGGGACAAGAACGGCTGTCAGACATCTCACTATTGTCCATAGAGGCAGAAACTTTAGAAAAACTAAAATCATCATCAGCCATAAATGATTTAATAAATCAGTTTGCCGAAAAAAAGGCAAGGAGAGTGAATATTTAAAATTCGATTTTTATTATATATATTATATTTTTATTTGTAAAATGGGTAAATTATGTGATAAATAAATATTTCTTCTCACAATATTTTTTTTCTTTTGTGAAAAATCTTTACCTCCATATAAGGGCCTCCAAAAAAATTTTTATACGGGGCCCCGACAAGGCACGCTACGCCACTGAATTAGACATATATACATCACGCCTCCCATTGGCGTAGGCAGATCCTATGGAATGTCAGGTGCACCGATCCTACAAACCATGTGATGGCTAATTAGAAATTGGAGGCACCTACTAAGGAATTTAAAAATAAGTCCTAAGGGTGTAAGGGCCCTTCACACACTATGTACTGTTTTAGCGTATAAATATCTCAGTGATTCAAGCGTGCTGACCAATGGGGGAATATTTAAACCAATAAGTAGACAAGAGACGTGATGTTGATCTGTGAACTAGCCAATAATAAACAAGCTAGCAAATAGTAATTGTTTTTGACATTATAATTTGTATTTGAATTTTATTTGTTCATTTAATTTTATTTATTGACATAAATGATATGATGCTGACTTAGGATGTTGATAATTGAATTGGGACCTAATATTCTTATTCTATTGTAATCTGTGACACTATCGTACTCGTAATTTAATATAATAATCTATCATAATTGTTTCGAGTAACGTTCTAATATGTGGTCGGTTGTAATCTACTTAATTTAATCTGCAACTATTGTACTAGTATGACTTGCTAGTGCGTTGAAGTTACTATATACTCTGTGAACTAGCATGTATTGTAATAAATAAATAAATAAGAGCAGCGCGTTCTACGTTATCCCCCGACCCGAAGCGGTAAGTTTATTTACTATGCAAAGTCATGTCATTTAGTGTTGCATCCCTGAAATGGGATGAGTAAGGGTAGGTGTGGTGCATGAAGGAAATAAGTTATGAAGACCCTGATAATAAATCGAAAAGTTATCTGTTAAAATGTATGGAATCTAAATGAAAGGTTTTCGAATAAGTTTCCAATATGGAATTCCGAGGCAATGTGAATATACCCACAGATATAATTTACCAAAAGCATAAACAATAAAATTTCGTTGTCAGACAATAAAATACTTACACTTGTGTATAATAACTGTTTTGAATTATATAACAACTTTTTGCCTCCCCTGGATGTATAAATCAGGAACGGAGGTCCAATGTAATAATACAATTAATATTAAATAGCCCGCAGGGACAACATTGGGCTTGTTCAATTGTATATATTTATAGAAATGTCATGTTAATTACCTTTCCTTAATCCCACTGCAGGGATATGGGCCTCCCTTCAACCGAAGGGTTTTTTTTTAATCGTGCACTCCTGCCATGGGCAAGCCTCTTAGTATAACACTATTATTTATAACCTAAACACATTCATATATTCATGTATTCCCTTTTATGGAATGAAAGGATTCATTCATTCGTCATCTTTCGTTTTTGCCCATTTTGAACACCGGTGAAATATCTACAGATGTTTCCAAACTTCACTCCCCATAATAAAAAATAAATATCGTATTAAAAAAAAAAAATGCGTCAGTCCAGACACGGGCGACAGCGAGCTTCACAGCTCCTCCTAGCCACCGCGACCCCATCTGTTGTACTGCATTGGTACTAGGTGGAGCTGCTCTGCTTATTGCTATCTGTGACAGCCATGGCAAACGAAGGGGTTTAGAGCATACTCCACCACGCTGCTCAAATACGTATTGGCGGAGGCCAGTGTTTTCAAGCCGCCCGAGGGCCACTGACTTAGCTTAACGACTGTCATCTATCGACAACAGCCGGGACCGACGGCTTAACGTGCCCTACGAAGCACGGAGAAACTCGAGATAGATAAACCCATCCATAGACAGGCTGCGGTCGGCCATCAAGCTCTCTTCAATGAGAATATTAACATATAATTAAAAGTATTAGTTACATTTATTAAACAGACGTACGATGATATGAACAATCATTTTTTTTACACAACGTCGACAGGAATACAAGAATACGACCTACCTGATGTAGTCTTAGCCTATGAACGCGCTGCTAACACATCAACTCCTTAGGTGCCTACTGGTAACCCCGCTCACTAGCAGGAACACACCAACCTTTCAAGGAGTTTATACAACGTCTTAAGGCATCCAAGCATACAGTCCACCCGATGAAAAGCGGTTACTGTAGCCTACGAACGGTTGTAATACATTAAGTATCACTCGCGCGATACCACCTATGCCGCTAACATAGCAACTCATTAGGAGATTACTGGTGCTCAGATGCAGGAACACTCAAAGTAGAACGCGTAGCTCTCGTTGGTTAATTCGCGAATCAACGTCGCATTTATCAATTTATTGGTTAAAATATATGTATATAATAAAATATAGCATCAATAGATCAATCTAGACATTTTTCTTTATGTATTTTTTATACAACCTTAGAAGTTGTACAATCATATGACCCAAATGATCTAAAGCGGATACCGCAGCCTGTACACGCTTGTAATACATTAAGTATCACTCGCGTAATGCCACGTCTGCTGCTAACACAACAACTCAAGAGCTTACTGGTGACCTTCTCTCTGTCGTAGGATAACAAAAACCCTTGAAGGAGTTGGTATTTGGCTGCAGTTCTCTGTGAGGTGGAGAGAGTTCCCTAGACGGGCTGATTTGGCGCTCTGCCTCTCTTAAAACACCCTGATTAAGATAAACATACATGTACATACACATAAATGTTTGTCCTGCGTGGGAATCGAACCCCCGAGCGTTGGTGTCAAAGCAACGTTACCAATCCTGCGTCATCGAGTTCGTCAACGTATAATAGATTGTTAAACATAAGAAATTAAACTTAAAAATAACGTATCCATTCACCAGTCGTAAACAAGTACAGCCCCCAAATCATGAGACTTGACTTCTGATTGACGACTTCTTCTTTCTAGGGTTATTCCGTTTCCTAATCCATTAGAATTGGCGGGGTCAGATCTCCACAACTCAGATGGAAAACCAGACCTTACTTAGGTTCTGTTACACGTGTTTGAAATATTATTTCTTGGACGTGCGGGTTTCCTCATGGTTTCATGTCACTTAGTCGGCAGTGACAATTACAAGTACGTAGGTCACACTATAAGTTTTGCGTAACTTAAAAAAACAACATGTTATAACCAAAATATTATGTTTATTGCTTTTCAAAATACTCTCCTTTACATTTTAAACATTTTTTCATGCGATCGAACCATTTTTTAAAACAGGAGGACCACAGATCTGAAGGCATGTTTTCTACGTGCTGATTGAACGCTATCACTGCCTCTTCGGAGTTGGTAAAAGTGAAACCTCTCATCAAATCTTTGATTTTGGGGAAAATACAGAAATCACATGGTGCTAGTTCGGGGCTATGCGCAGGATGGGTAACGAGTTGTACTTTTTCGGAAGTTAAAAATGACTTTGTTTTGTTGGCCGTGTGTGAAGAAGCGTTGTCATGATGTAGGAGAACGCGGCTTTTTGGTCGTCTTTCGCGAACATTTTTCTAACACCCTGGGTAAACAAATGGTAGAATACCACTCGGCATTAACACTCTTTTGATCTTCAAGTGGAATTGTGCAGATGGGACCCGCAGCTGAGAAAAAAAACGCGATCATTTTGTTACCAACGTTTCTCGCCTGCCTCACTTTTGTTGGCCTGTTCTCATTTTCAAACACCGATTCACAAGATTGCTGTTTTTTTTCGGGTTCAAAACAATAAATCCACGTTTCGTCTCCTGTGACAATGTCATAAACAGCATTAGAATGTCCGTGGTCGTACTTCAGTAGCATCTGTGAGCACCATTCCACGCGAGCCCGCTTCTGCTCCGCTGTCAGTTCATGAGGGATCCAACGACAACAAAGTTTCAGAACTTTCAATTTTTCGTGTAAAATTTTCTGAATTTGTCTCATACCAATCCCCAATAGGTCTCGAATTGTCTCATAGGTAATCCGCGGGTTTTCTTCAATTAGCCGCTTAACAGTAGCTACATTATTTACGTTGACGGCAGTTGAAGGCCGCCCTTCACGAAATTCGTCATGTAAAGAAACTCGACCTCTCTCAAATTCAGCAAACCATCGCCTCACGGTGCTCAAAGAAGGTGCTTCTCTCCCAAAAGCATTTTGAAGACGAGCAGCACAGTCTTGCGGAGAGAGAGAACTTTTAAAATCATAAAAAAATCAACGCTCTAAAATCTTTTCGACTCAATTCCATTTTCGTTGCGTACGTAGAACTTTGATGTGTGATAAAAAACTATTGATAAATGATTTCCCGCCAATTGTTTTTTTTTATTACTAAGTAGGTTGCAACGTTTCAAAAAATATAACATTCGAAATTCAAATAGTTCCGATTAGCTAGAAGTGCAAAACTTTTAGTGTGCCCCTAGTATATGCTGCACTGCTCTAACTTAAAAAAATATCGTGTTCATTTACCACTCGTAAACAAGTACAGCCCTCAAAGCGTGACTTCACTTCCGGTTGACAACTTCATTTATTATATTTTTAATAGCTGCCAAGTGCTCGTGTGTTCTCCGTAGCTTTCCCGTTCTGTATAAAATTCAATTGTTTTTAATTAAAAATATGAATTTGTTAGAGTTTGCTGGACCATTTATGTATGCAAGTTTTTATTCAATGTTTGTTTTAATACTATGTAGTTTGACGACCTCGGTGGCTCAGTCGTGAATGACGCGACTATGACACTAACGCTAACCTTGATACTTAATAATTTGTTTTTTTTTTTTTTTGTTATATAGTTATTGTTTTTTTATACACTTTGCTTTATATATACTCATACAACTGTTGCATCTTCAGTTGGCTTTGCATTTCGGTATTATGAGTGAGGATGATGAGCAGCAGGAGCAATATTTATCTATATCGTCTAATAGTGACAGCTTTCATAGCATTCCTTTAACTCTGAAAGAGTCTTTGCATTCACATTTCTTAGGTGTACCTAAAAACTTTAATCTAGTGCATATAAATGCTCAAAGTATACCAGCACATTACACTGACATGCTCGAGTCATTCGACTTAAATAATGTTCATGCCGTACTCGTGTCTGAAACTTGGTTCAAACCTTGTTTACCTTCTACTGCATATTCCTTGCCTGGTTTTCAGCTTATACGAAATGACCGCGTTGGGAAGAGTGGAGGTGGTGTTGCCATCTACCTACGTGCACATATCCCCTTCAATATTATCGCTTCTTCTCACGTCTCCAATCCTTCTAATGAGGCAGAATATCTATTTCTTGATGTCACACTCTCTCATGTTCATGTACTGCTTGGTGTAGTGTACAGTCCCTCTCCTACTATTAATTATTTTTCTTCTCTTGAAAACATCATTGAAAATTTAACCCCTTCGTTTAACCACTCTATCATATTGGGTGACTTCAATACCTGTCTACTCAGAAACGATCAGCGTTCTCAATCTCTCAAATCCCTTGTTAATGGTTGCAATCTCACACTTTTGCCTCTCAATGCTACTCATTTCTTTCCTAACTGCAAACCGTCTCTTCTTGACTTAATCATTGTGTCGTCTCCTGAGCATGTTGCTAAACATGGACAATGTAGTGCTGAGGCTTTCTCATTCCATGACCTCATTTTTCTTTCCTATAAAATTCGTCCTCCTAAATCTAAGGCTAAAATCCTTTTACAACGTAATTTTGGTGCCATTGATACGAACTTATTGCGTGCTGATGCGCGTGAGATTGATTGGTTGGCGATTGGCGCAGCTGATACTGTGGATGCGCAAATTGACCTATTTAATAACAAAATTTTACATCTCTACGACCAACATGCCCCTATTCGCCCGGTCAGAGTTAAGCATCTTCCTGCTCCGTGGCTAACGGACGATATTAGAGAACTGATAAGAAAGAAAAATAGAGCTAAGGCTAAATATAAAACTGACCCTGAGAAATATCGCGATAGGTATATACGTACACGCAACATCTGCAATAGGATGTGCAGGGATGCCCAACGCCAACATATCCACAAATCTGTTCAAAACGGTGATCCAGCAAAGGTCTGGAAATTTCTAAGGTCACTCGGAGTTGGAAAAAATCGTGGCGACTGTCCTAATAATATTGACATCGATAACCTTAACTGGCATTTCTCTTCTTCGGCAAATTTTAATTGCAAAGCTAAAGACAAAACTCTTGACGAGATTTCTTCACTTCCAACTCCAGACTATCCTCCTTTTTTCTTTAGTCAATTTACTGAATGTGATGTTAAGACGAATGTACTATCTGTAGCTTCGAATGCGGTGGGGGACGATAGCATCAGTCGTCATATGATATTACCTATCCTTGACATTATCCTTCCTGTAATAACCTTGATCCTTAACAATTCCATTACTTCTGGTATTTTCCCGTCCGCTTGGAAGATTGCTTACGTTATCCCTTTACCTAAAAAGTCGAATCCTTCTTCTCATTCGGATTATCGTCCAATCTCAATTCTTCCTTTTCTTTCCAAAGTTCTAGAACGCCTTGTTGAAAAACAACTTACCTTCTTCCTCTCCAAAAACAATATACTCAATCCTTTACAGTCTGGTTTCCGTCCAGGTCATAGTACGACTGGTGCTTTAGTTAAAATCACGGACGATATCCGCTCTGCAATGGACTCGTCGCAACTTACTGTTTTATGTCTATTAGATTTTAGTAACGCATTCAATACAGTCGATTTTGACATACTTTTAGAGCGACTACGTTCTCTTAACATATCTCCTACAGCAATTGACTGGTTTCATTCGTACCTGTATGGTCGCCGACAGCGTGTACGCCTCGACGATAAGCTTTCCTCTTGGTGTTCTACGACTGCTGGCGTACCTCAGGGTGGCGTATTATCTCCTATTCTATTTTGTATATTCATTAATTCTATTACGTCTAATCTTCAATCCCTCTGCCATCTCTATGCTGATGACTTGCAAATTTATTCACATGACTCTATGACTAACCTGCCCAATACGATCACTAAAGTAAATTCAGATCTTATACGCATATCTGAATGGAGTAAGTCTAACGGCCTTACGGTCAATCCTATAAAGTCACAAGCTATCATTATAGGCAGTTCCCGCCTAATCTCTTTAATCGACTGGGAAACTGTTCCACCAATATCTTTTAATAATGTTCGTATCGAATATAGTGACAGTGTTAAAAACCTAGGTATTTATTTCGACAGAACCTTTTCCTGGACGGTGCAGATAGCCAACGTCAGCAGAAAGTTGTTTGCTGCAGTTGGCTCTCTTCGTCGTTTGCGTAATTTTCTCCCCATTGGCACCAAAATTTCGCTCGTACAGTCCTTGCTCCTTCCTATCCTTGACTATGCTGACTCTTGTTACCTTAGCCTCACTGAAGACCAATTAAACAAACTTGAGCGCCTTCAAAATCTCTGTATTCGATATATATTTGGACTTCGTAAATATGATCATGTTTCCGAATTTCGCTCTCAGCTCAAGTGGCTCCCTATAAGGTTACGTCGCAACTTGCACATTCTCTCTCTTCTTTATTCTATTCTTTTCAATCCTACTTCTCCTGGCTACTTGAAGGAACGTTTTATCTATCTCAGTGAGGTACGGGATCGTCGCGATTGCGGTACACGTAGTACTCTTTCCCTTCGTCTATTAACACCATCTCACTCTTCGCAATATTACGCTAAGTCGTTCTCGGTACGAGCTGTGCAATTATGGAATGCTTTGCCTATTTCTATTCGCTGTGCACAATCTTTAGACTCCTTTAAAAATCTTGTGAAGTCACACTTTCTCTCTATCTAGCTTATATTATGTTTATGTATATCTATGATACTATATATGTGTATATTTATAATAACTTACGTTGGTATTGGTACCTGTTGCTGACCATTATGTCAATGGTCTTCCACATCAAAGTTATTTTTACATAATTTATTCGAGAGTAAATGTAATTGTTTAGAATGTGGGTTGTATGTATTCATGTTCATATATACATGTGTATAAATACTTATCATAAATGCGCCACCTACCTACTTGTTATTAACGTTTATTTCTCTTCCTTGTTTGGTTGTCTGGAAGAGATCGCTTTAGCGATAAGACCGCCTATTGTACTTTTCTTATGTTATGTCTATTGAATGTATTTGTTTTGGTGCAATAAAGTGTAAAAATAAATAAATAAATAAATAAATAACGCTCGTGGGTTCGATTCCCACACACGGCAAACATAACCGCAGCCAAATAACAACTCCCTAGAGGGTTGTTGTGTTCCTGCGTGCGAGTGAGGTCACCAGTAAGCTCCCAAGGAGTTGTTGTGTAAGCAGCAGAGGAGGTATCGCGCGAGTGATAATTAATAGTAGTATAAAAAAATCGGCCAAGTGCGAGTCGGACTCGCGCACGAAGGGTTTCGTACCACTATCTATAAAAACGGAAAAAAAAATAACACGTTTGTTGTATGGGAGCCCCCCTTAAATATTTGTTTTATTTTAAATTAATTATTTATTCTTAAAGTGAATATATAACTAAATATTCTATGAATATTTCAAGCGTCTACCTGTTGCCGTTATCAATATCGAGCAAAAACGAGCAAAAAATCGGCCAAGTGCGAGTCGGACTCGCGCACGAAGGGTTCCGTACCATTATCTATAAAAACGGCGAAAAAATCACGTTTGTTGTATGGGAGCCCCCTTAAATATTTATTTTATTCTACTTTTTAGTATTTGTTGTTATAGCGGCAACAGAAATACATCATCTGTGAAAATTTCAACTGTCTAACTATCACGGTTCATGAGATACAGCCTGGTGACAGACGGACGGACGGACGGACGGACAGCGGAGCCTCAGTAATAGGGTTCCGTTTTACCCTTTTGGTACGGAACCCTAAAAATCACATTTGTTGTATGGGAGCCCCCTTAAATATTTATGTTATTCTATTTTTTAGTATTTGTTGTTATAGCGGCAACAGAAATACATCATCTGTGAAAATTTCAACTGTCTAACTATCACGGTTCAAGAGATACAGCCTGGTGACAGACGGACGGACGGACGGACGGACAGCGAAGTCTCAGTAATAGGGTTCCGTTTTACCCTTTGGGTACGGAACCCTAGAAAACAGCCCTCAAAGCATGACTTCGCTTCCGGTTGACAACTTCATTTATTTTATTTTTAAACGCTGCTATGTTCGTGTGTTCTCCGTAGCTTTGCCGTTCTGTATAAAACTCAATTCATTTTAATTAAAAATATGAATTTGTTAGAGTTTATTGGACCATTTATGTATGCAAGTTTTTCTTCGGAATTTGTTTCAATACTATGTAGCCTAATTACATTTTTTTATAAACAACGTCGGATGACAAATAAGCAGACTATTGAACGATAACCATGGAAATATAAGGATTGTCGTTCGTATCTTGCCACCCACGTTGCTATAACTCTTCAAGAGCTTTCTGTTAATCTCATTCACATGCAGGCACGCAAGCCATGCCACTTCCGCCGGGTCCCGGTGGAAGGGTTAGGCCAAAGAAGTGCTGACTTGGCATCGTAAGCGATGACATGCGTGCCTATGGTCTCACAGCAAGGGATGCCAAAGATCGCACGAAGTGGAGATGTAGAAGGCGGACCCTGGGCTCCGAAACGAGAACTCAGGATGCGTCCGGGACTAACGCTCGGGTGATGATGATGACTCGCAGGAACACAACCTACGTGGAGTTTTTATTTGGCTTCGGTGTTCTGTGAGGTGGAGGTACTTCCTCAGTCTTTTATTCTTCGTAGTCGGAACTTTTTTTACAAGCTCTTTGGCGCAGTGAATAGTAACTTTAACTTCGATTTGTTCGATATGCGAGAATAGGTTTGATTCTCACACCAACCACCCCTATGCACAACCTCTCACACCCATTAACATCAGCTTCTTAATAGAATGGGAATCAACACAGTTTCAAAGATTTTCTCGACACCGGGATATGCTTGTCCTTCGTCAAGACGTGAAGAAACCAAATAAACCAAGTGGGAGACTACCCATGTCTTTTATTATAACTTGTACTGAACAGATAGAAATAAATAAATAAACAAAACATGCCAGAAAGCGAGATTTTGTTTATGCAACGTCAGAAGGCATAAATGCATATGATTCACCCGATGTAATCTGGTTACCGTAGAGTAGAACGCTTTACAACATTGAAAGCATCCGCTACTGATAACGCAGCAACTCCTCAGGAATTCACTGGTAAACTGACTCGCTCACATGAACGTAACAACTCGCCAGGGAATTGTTAAAAGCTATTAAAATATCGCATATTTAAATTTTGTATTCAAACCTAATATTGGTCACCCTCGTGATAATGCATGCCTCCCCTTTCTGTGACGTCACAATGTAGCTTGATTGAGTCAATCCAGCGGCTGCTGTCCGCTAGTTCAATTTGATTATATCGATGTACCGCCAAAACTAAGCTATTGTTCGTGTCTGTACAATGCACACAATGGAATATGGCGTAAACTTATTTTACCCGGAGGTTGGTCAACGTCGATAATTATATTAGGTCCTTACATATGAAATTGGCGTTTTATATGAAAAAAACGTAAAACGTAAAAAAATGTAATTGTAAGGTTACTAATTTTAAAAAAAGGGTCTTCAAAAATGACAATAAAACAATAACACGTTTGATTCTCACACCAACAAATTTATTAATACTAATATTTACAAGAAAAGATAGAAAAAAGACGGATTCAAATGTTCTAGGTTAGGTCTGGCTTTAAGCACTCGCGTTGGGTCTAACCAAAAATGAGTGTAGATGTAGTGTAGCTCGCCAGCGACCCACAGCCAGCGAGCAGGACCGCGAGGCGCTCACACGGTCGCAGGAGGTCGCAGTCGCTGGTGCAGTAGGAGCCGGTGGAGATCGCCTTGCGATCCACCATCGCAGCGGTCAGAGTTGCCAAGGACGCAGAAGTCGAGCGCTGATGCACACGGCAAGCCACCCAACACAAAAGGGGACAGCGGAGCATACCGCACACAGAAGAGAACACCGTGATGTAAACTTGCGTTGCTGACGGGATCTCAGCGTAAACTGACTCTTGATTCGTTCTGGTCGGTAGTCTACAGATAATATTTAAAAAAAAAATTTTTTAGATATTATCTTTTCGTGATAAATTTTGACATTACATTCCGAATGAAGGATCTCTACGTACAGAGAGTACAAAAGTTTATATTAAAGTGTTACAATATGAAATTATATATTTTATTGAATCGAAGTATGTACCATTATTATCTATGCACTTTCGCCATTTTATAGGTAGTTCATTGATTCCATTGGTGAAGAAATTGTGAGACCGAGAATCAATAAAATCTTTGAAGGTGATTTGGAATTGAATTTTTTTCCTTGTAAGTAGTTGTCCAAATTGCGAAAGAAGTGGTAATCTTGAATTAAACAATTTTTAACGGAAGTATCGCGTGTTTTATTTATTTTGTTGAACCTGACGTTTCGAACGCTTTGCAGCGTCCGTGGTCGCAGGAGGTAAGGTAAGGTGATATTTGTCTTACATTAGTTATTCAATTATTACATCTACCGACATGGATGGATTAATTATATACGAGTGTGTTCCGATTCACACAAAAATCGCTCACAGTGTCCGAACGTTTTTTAGTAGATCTCTGGGTTTGTGACTTGATTATTTTTAGGACTGGGTCCCAAGCAGGTCAGGTTCAACAAAATAAATAAAAATTGTTTAATTCAATGTGTAACAATCGCGAAAACCTAAGACAATGCTAAGTGGTAATCTATTGGAAAAGGTCTAGGGAGTATAGTGGGAGACGCTAAACCTCACATTTCACGACAGACAGTTGCTAAATTAGAAGATTATTAGAAGCTCTGCGATTGGAATGTCTCTCCAATCGCAGCTACTCTAATTTAGCAACCGTCTGTCGTGAAGTGTGAGGTTGTCCTGAAGCAGCAGTGGGCTAGAGCAATTGACCAGTTTCGGTTGTTGAATAGCGAGCTTTTCCATCATGGTTTACAATTGTTGACGACACAGATCTGCCGTAATCGTCTGGCCAGATTTTAAGAAGCTGTAGTGTATTACACCAGCATTGATCCACTAAACACTCACCAGTATTTTTTTCTGAGTCAACTTTCGCTTGGAACAGGATTTAGCCGGCTTTCCTGGGTTTTACTGTGATGAGCGTTTTCGACTGTCGTACAGGATTTATTTTTCAGGAGTCGAGTGTATTGTACATCCTTGCAGTGTAATCATATTTCAAGATTACAAATATTGTATCAAATTATACATTAAAATGAATCAGTTATATAAATTAATTAGCATCCTCAGAACAAAACTTATACTATATTACAATCCTAATATTAATCCTAATATTATATTATAAATGTGAATGTCCGTTTGTTTGTTACGCTTTCACGCGAAAACTACTCAACCGATCATCATGAAACTTTGTACACATATTCTTGGAGGTATCAGAAGTAACATAGGATACTTTTTATTAAAAAAAAATGCGAGCGAAGCCGCGAGTAAAAGCTAGTTATCAGATAATTTAAGCATTTATATCAGGTACTTTTGTTATATGATAGATACCAATTGTGGTGGTGGTATTATGGTGACTGGTACAGATAGATATCTAGTAATATTACAGACGTATACTCCAGATCTGGTTTTACCTCTGGATTGGTGAGGTCTGACGGCAGTCGTTCCATATCAATATCAATGTCCACAACAAATTCTTAGGCTTAGGTAGCGGACCCCACCAATCGTAAAGGATTAGGAAACTTAAGTTTATTAGGAAAGATTAGGATAACGCATTAGAAGAAGACAAGAATTGCTCGCTTATAATTTAAGACTAGAAGAAGAATGCAATAGTAAGACCGAATGTAACTGAGACGAGACCGCAGCCAAAAGCTGCTTCCTTACAAACTATCCTTTGATTTAGCATAATGTTTGCTCATTAGGTATCCTCTTTTACTATATACGTTCCTTTCAAGAAAAATACTCTGATGAAGCGATACGCTGGTTCATAAAAGACCATGCCTCACAAGTTGTGGAAAGTGTATTGTATTTTATTTTGTACGACGTCGGAAGACATACAAGCGTATGACCCACCTGACGTAAAGCGGTAACAGTAGCCTATAAACGATTGTAATACATTAAGTATCACTTGCGCGATGCCTACTCGGCTGCTAACACAGCAACTTCTTAAGAGTTTGTTGGTGATGTCACTCACACGCAGGAACATAACAACCATCTAGCTAGGGAGTTATTATTTGGTTGCGGTTGGTTGTTTTCTGTGAGGTGGAGGTACTTCCCCAGACGTGCCGCTCTGATCCGGCCTACCTCTCTTAAAAACACCCAGACCAAGGCAAACAGACATGTTCATGCAGTCAAACGTTTGTCAAATGTGGGAATCGAACCCACGAGCGTCGGTATCAAAGTCGCGTTATTAACCGCTGCGCCACCGAGTTCGTCAAAATTATGAATGTATATCACTTTGCCAGAAAAGAATGTGTACATTAAGATGGAAGAATGGTGCCAGATGTACTTTCCAAAGTGTCGGAAAAATCGCAATCTCGACACTAAGTGTCGTGCCCTTATGAAACGAGAACATGCCTGCGACCAAAATTTAGTACAGTGAAGCAGTATTCACATTAAGGGGGGAAACAAAACCTTTTTATATTTACCAAATAGGTATAATTACTATTTGCATTTAAGAAATTTATTCGCTTTTTTTTAATATTTTAAAACGGCTAATTTTTGATCTCAAAACTTCGTTACATCTTTACCGACTGCAAAATCATTGTCTTTCGAGTAGCTATGTGATGTGTTTACCTATATATTTCTTTTATACTATGCCGGGAGGTATACAAGCATATGGCCCGTCTGATGTAAAGTGGGTACCGTAGCCTATTAACGCTTGCGATATATTAATTATAACTAACATCATAAAAATATGTTATGTATGTATGTAGGTTTATATTTTATGTTATAATTTTGACGAGCTCGGTGGTGCAATAGTGAAACGCGCTGTTACTTACTTTGACACCAACGCTCGTGGGTTCGATTCCCACGCAGGACAAACATTTGCGTGCGCGAACTGCGCAGCTGTTTAGTAACGTTACTTTGACACTAACGCTCATAGTTGCGATTCCCACACACGACAAACATTTACGTGCGTGAACATTACTGTTCGCCTCTAATTTTTTAACAACCTGTACAACAACTATGTGCTTATTTTTTATCCCTCTTTTTTCACGACAACCCATGTGTTTTCTAATACATATACACAAATTTTCCATTTGTTACATTAATTTCTGTTCATTGCGTATAATCATAAATAGCAGCAGAGGAGGCATCGCTGTATTTTTGTTTTGTTTTTGACGAAATATTACTAATGACTATATATTATTAATGATATAATTGCTGTAATAAAATGTTCAGTATACTGTACTGTACAACACATTACACAAGCTATACCCGTACATCTTATGTCGTAGCAGTGACGGCAATATTTGTATAGTTTTATATTTTTTTTCTACTTCAGGGTTTTACAACATTGAGACTCGAATAAGCATAGTGCGCACCTGAATTGTATAGTTTGATCTGTCGTTGTATACTTAGCAGCGGCCTTCAAATATTATGACATGCCTGTAGATGTGAACAGATCTCGATCCGTGAGTGGAATGCGTTTTCACTTGTCTTGATGTATTACTCTTCACCTATCTAGCGACATGTCATTTGATACAATGCTTTTTTATTGTAGTGAATTGCGCGAGGCGAGATTTTAGTGGAGATGGTGGCAAACAAGCAAAGAACTTCTAAATGTTTATCAAAAAACAGTGTTATTAGAGCAGTAATGGTGATAAATATATCGCTAAATTCGTATTTTCGGATTTATGTACATATTTTCACCCTCACACGCTGGAACCGCAATGGTCGCGTACTGTGCGGTTCCAGAGAAGTTTTCTTCCGAGAACTCTCAAGCCGTGGAATGAGCTCCCAGCCGAGGTTTTTCCAAGGGACTACAGCATGGAGTTCTTCAAGAAATGCGTGAAGAGGTTTTTAGAAACTCGGCAATGCATGAGTGACACCCCCGGTGTTGCAAATGTCCATAGGCTACGGTGACTGTTTACCATCAGGCAGGCCGTATGCTTGATTGCCACCTTAGTGGTATAAAAAAAATCGTATTTGTTACTTGCTCTGCGGTGAAGAAAAGCATCGTGAGGAAAACCGCACATCCAAGGAATTACACTTCGAAAGAGGTGTGACCTAACCCAGAATTGGTCCGGTTCCTCCTCAGAAACGTGGAGTTCTAACGGTCGCACCACGCCATCCTGTTTCCTCACCAGGCAGGCCGTATGCTTGTTTCCAAATTAGTATCATCGCCAAATCCTTAGGCTTAGGTAGCGATGCGCCGCCATTTCGAGATCATTTCGCTGCATCATATAATTTCCTTTTAGTATAACTTACTTCCGTTTGAACTCAAGGCCGTGTCCATGACACAGCCACACTCCGTATTTTTATATAATGTCGGCAGTCATTCAAGCATGCATCCCACCTGATGTAAAGCGATTACCGTAGCCTATGAACCCTTGCAATAGATTAAGTATCACTCTGCTGCTAACTCAGTAACTCCTTAAGAGGCTAGTGTTGACCTTTACTGATGAGATAAGACTGAGATATCGTAATTGTTTAACTTTTTTTCCTAATATTTATTTATAAAACGTCGGGAGGTAGGTATATAAGCATATGAACGCTTGCAACACGTTAAGTATCACTTGCGTGATGCCACCTCTGCTGCTAACATATCAACTCTTTATGAGCGTACTGGAGAACTCACTCATAATCAGGAACACGACAACCCACCAGGGAGTAGTTCCGGCTGCTGTTTTCTGTACGCCCTTCCTCTTTTACAAGCACCTGGTTCAAGACAAACAGAATGTTCACGGTGGGATCCTTGATCTTCAGGAAACCTTTCAGGTCTTCAGGAAAGTTTAGTTCCGAAATCATTTCGACGAGAAGGTTTTGTTTTTTATAATTTCTATAATATTCAGTTTCAATACTTCATTTATTGTGTGCAAATTATCTAAATAGATCAAAATACCTGTGATTTTATACTTTGCTTAATTATATCTATATACTAAAATGCTACGAATGAATCTAAAATGACATAATTATTTTGAGTGGGTTCACAGCGCCAACAAATAAAAATTAAGAAGAAGACTGCGACAACGTACAAAGAATGAGGGGCTTCTTCCCGCGCTTTTGACGAGTGACATTGTTGTTTTACTTGAAATTTTTACAATTCAGTATAAAGTTAGTTTTGTGTGACAATTTCGATAGTATTTTGTAACATAAGTGCTAGTGAAATTATACAGTAATGAAAAAACTCAAATATAACACGTTTATGCACTTTTTGGAAGACGTGAATAAGTTCATCAAGAAAACCTTGTAAAAATCACTATCGTTTTACGCGTGGTATTTAGATTGGGTTGATTGGGTCTGGGTACCCTTCCCAAGTATTTTTTCAGCACAGTTCCTGAAGCTGGAACATAGAATTAAGATTTTCAAATGGTTCTAAACTGATGACTTGGCTGTATGGGCTAGATCCCTTTGCCTTTCCCCTCGGGGATAAAAGGAACCAAAAAAAAAAAAGTACAAAGAATGAACTTTGTGGAGCTTGTAGGCTTCGGTGCGCGTTCAATCTAAATGAACCCGCAAGTTATGGCGCCTGTCTATGGATGTGATTGGTCGTCTTGACCTGAAGTGACCTCCATAACGGAGGGCATGTTAAGCCGTATTACGCCTATTTTGGACAGAAGACAGTCGTTGGTAAAAAGAAGTAGGGTATTTACCCGACTGGGGAAGTATCTCACTGCAACCAAATTGCTCCCTGGAGGGTTGACAATGTTCATGTGAGTGAGGGGGGTTACTCCCTGTTGAAGCGCCTTCGTCTACGGGATAACGCGAAGAACAAGCAACTTAAAGTTGCTTGTTCTTCGCATTTCCTAATCTATTGGGATTGTCGGGGGATTGTCCTAAACCTAAGGATTTGGCGAGGACACTGATTTCCACATGGAGCGACTACCGTCAGACCTCCGCATCCCAGAGGGAAAACCAGATCATTCTTAGGTTAGGTCTTTTTTTATACAACTAGATTCGCAAACAAGCATGCAGCACGCATCAGATGGTAAGCGGTCATCGCAGCTTATTGACGCTCGCAACTCCACGGGATGTTACTCGCGCGCTGCCAGTCTTGTGACCTAAGGCTAATTCGTCCCAGTACCCAGTAATTTCTCTGCCATATCTCATCCTTCAAATAACAACTCCCTAGAGGGTTCTTGTGTTCCTGCGCGTGAGTGAGGTCACCAGTATGATCCCAAGGAGTTGCTGTGTAAGCAGCAGAGGAGGCATCGCACGAGTGATACTTATCTCAAGTGTTAATAGGCTACGGTACCCGCTTTACATCAGGTGGGCCGTATGCTTGTATCCCTCCAGACGTGGTATATAAAAAAAATGAAATAGTTGAAACAGAGGTACCCACGCAGACGACTTTTGTACAAAGTCTCCCTCTGGTAAGTTCTGGTAAGTCCCTCTGGTAGGTCAGACATCTTTTGAAATATAATTTCTTGATCGTGTGGGTTTCCTCAACGTCGAGCAAGTGATAAATATGTACATAATCCGAAAACACGAATTTAGAGGTACATGACCCCGCCAGGATCCGAACCGGGTACCAGGTGGTCGATAGACCGGTTCCTTAACCACTGAGCTATCACTGCTCTACACACAAAGTTGCAAACTATGACTATATTTATGACTATACTAGCTGCTGCCCGCGGCTCCGCCCGCGTGGAGTCAAATAACGTAGCCTATGTGTTAATCCAGATCATAATCTATCTACGTGTCAAATTTCATTAAAATCCGTTCAGCCGTTTAAGCGTGAAACAGCAACAAACATCCATACATACAAACTTTCGCATTTATAATATTAGTAGGATATATGGGTGATAGCTGAAAATCAGTGGTTGTTTCATTTGAGCAACGCTATACACTGAGCTATAGCCCATTTGCGCTACTGTGGCACACACTCACACGCACAAACACCAGAATTAAAAACGTTCTCTGTAGTAGAGCAAAACTGTGCTTTAAGTTAAAAGTGTTGTTATATCGATGTACATTGTATTGATGTGTGTGCATGAAGTACGTAAATAAATGATTTATCTATCTATCAAACTTAATTTATTAATGAAAGTGAGTAGCTTTAACCACATAATATAATGTTGCGTTACCCTGTGACCGACAAGATCAGGCCTCGAAAGGAAACCGGCGCGGTAACTCTCGATTCAATAAAGATAAGCTGGATTAGGAGGAGTGATGACGTCACCGTGCCGCCTCGCTAAATAAGTAGATTTGGAAAGTTGTTTTGTTCTTATTACAGAAAGAAAGATAGGTACTTTAAAGTACTTCAAATGAAGTTAGAACGTGTGGTTCAGAAATATCACTTCGATGTCACAAGCGGAGGCTTACAGATAAGACACCGACGCAGTAGGCTTTGTCGGCCCACGTTTTTTATATATACCATACAAGCATATGGTTCATGATGTAAAGTGGTTACCGTAGCCTATGAACGCTTGCAATATGAGTATGAGTTACAGTTCTAATGGGAGTGTTTGGGGTTGGAAAATATAGATAATTCTACAATCAACTAAAATTAAAGACGAGGAAATAATTGCATTGCAAATGAGAAGAAACCAGAACCAATGTAAGAATTGCGGTAGATGATGAAGTGTTGGAACAAGTGGATGAGATTGTATATCTTGGATGCGCTTGCAGCAGGGATGGAAGGTACACCGCAATGTGGAAAGACGAGTGAGTGCTAGGAATAGTGTGAATGGAGCGTTGGGAAAACTTCTTGACAATAAAAACCTGAGCCTGAAGGCACAGCTGGCTATACACAATGCAGTGCTGGTCCCAACGTTTACTTATGGGAGTGAGAGCTGGGTATGGCAGCGCTGAAAGAGAGCGTCGGTGTTAAAATAAGAAGAGGCATGCTCCGTTGGTTCCGACATGTAGAAAGAATGCAAGATGAAAGAATGACGATGCAGATATACAATGCAAAAGTGGAAGGATGTAGGAGCCGAGGAAGGCCAAGACTTACCTACCATGATCAAATAGGTCGTGTTCTATCAAAAGGTGATGTCAGGAGCCCTAGAAACCGACGAGCGTGCATGAAAAGAGCAATGAATGTTAAAGAAGCGAGTGAGGTATGTAAGGATCGAGTCACGTGGCGCTCGGTTCTCTCTGCCTACCCCGCAAGGGATTTGGCGTGAAGTTATAAATAGATAATAATTGCAGGACTATATTAAACTACCATCATTGTCAGGGTGAAAATAAAAACAAATAAAAATATGCAGCAAGGAAGACTAACGCGGGCAATTTATGGTTTTGCTATCCCGAATGACGTAGGCGCTTCAAAGTGGAGTAACCCCCCTCATTCACATGAACATTGACAACCCTCCAGGGAGCAATTTGGTTGCAGTGAGATACTTCCCCAGGGTAATACCCTACCTCTTTTTACCAACGACTGTCTTCTGTCCAAAATAGCCGGGACCGACGGCTTAACATGCCCTCCGTTATGGAGGTCACTTCAGGTCAAGACGACCAATCACATCCATAGACAGACGCCATAACTTGCGGGTTCATTTAGATTGAAACGCGCACCGAAGCCAACCCCGTTTCCTAATCTATTGGGATTGTCGGGGTCCGCTACTAAGCATAAGGATTTGGCGAAGACACTGACTTTTACATAGAGCGACTGCCGTCAGACCTCCGAGTACGGAAGTGCAGAAAGAACTGAGCGCCATAAGAGCGTCCTTACATACTTAGAGCGCTTCTTTAAGCTTCATATCTCTTTTCATGCGCGATTGCCCGTTAATAGGGCCCTGACATCACCTTGATCAAAAAACAAATGACGAGCTCGGTGGCGCAGTGGTGAAACGCGCTGTTACGCTATTTTGACACCAACGCTCGTGGCTTCGGTTCCCACACAGGACAATCATTTGTGTGCATGAACATGTCTGTGTCTGTTTGTCTTGGCCCGGGTGTTTTCAAGAGAGGTAGAGCGCATCACAGCAGCACGTCTGGGGAAGTAACTCCACCTCACAGAAAATCGCAGCCAAATAACTCCCTACAGGGTTGTTGTAAACCTGCGTGTGAATGAGGTCTCCGGGAAGCTCCTAAGGAGTTGCTATGTTAGCACCGCTTGTATACCTCGTGACGAAAACCTGCAGGTCAACCATAGCCGAACCTTGACCGGAGAGCGGGAAACGGTCCTGACAAACTCGCCATTGTCTTTTTTTTTATATACTACGTCGGGAAGCATACAAGCATACGGCCCACCTGATGTAAAGCGCGTGCCGTAGCCTATTAACGCTTGCGATATAATTAAGTATCACTCGCGCGATGCCTCCTCTGCTGCTTACACAGCAACTCCTTGGGAGCCTACTAGTGACCTCACTCACACGCAGGAACACAACAGCCCTCTAGGGAGTTGTTATTTGGCTGCGGTTTTCTGTGAGGTGGAGGTACTTCCCCAGGCGGGCTGCTTTGATGCGCCCTACCTCTCTTAAAAAACCTGTCTGTCGTTAATGAATTGTGAGGTCACTGCTGGCCTACCACGAGCACACCACCTATTTGTGGAGGGAGAGAGTGAAACAAATACACCGGAGAGCTTATTATATTATTTATTCTGTATGATCCATTGAGACAGGACGAAACTCATGACAAATAAATGTGAATTATCTTTAAGGGTTTTCTTATACCACTCAGGTGGTATACAAACGTACGGTCTGCCTGATGTTAAGCTGTCACCATAACCTACGGATATTTGCAACACTATGGATGTCACTTATGCGTTGCCGACCCTGCTTTTGGAATATGCTTTGATTAACGTACCCTCAATTTCAGACACAAGTTTATCACGCAGCATGGGGACGAGAAATGTTAGCACGGCCTGTATAATACGTGGGCCTGGTGCTGTCATCCGCATAACAATGAATACCATCAATTGACAACAAAGCAGAAACAGCGTCGGATAGTACAGAACCCTGTGGGATGCCAGCATTGATATCCATGTATCGGAGCAACCAGCATCTACCAAGGCCTTTTTGCTTCTGCTGGATAAGAAGCCCGATAACCTATTTGCATAAACCCTCGGTCAGCTCGTACGATGGTAACTTCTATAAAAGACCCGATGCCAGACCTGATCAAATGCCTTTGCCATATTATATTTGACGAGCTCTGTAGCTCAGTCGTGAATTACGCGACTTTGACACCAACGCTGTGGGTTCGATTCCCACACAAGGCAAACATTTGTGTGCATGAACATGTCTGTTTGTCTTGGTCTGGATGTTTTAAGAGAGGTAGGGCACATCAAAGCAATCTGGGGGAGTACCTCCATCTCACAGAAAACCACAGTCAAATAACAACTCCCTAGAGGGTTGTTGAGTTCCTGCGTGTGAGTGAGGTAACCAGCAAGCTCCCAAGGAGTTGCTGTGTAAGCAGCAGAAGAGGCTTCGCGCGAGTGATAATTAACATATCACAAACGTTAATAGGCTACGGTACCCGCTTTACATCAAGTGGGCCGTATGTTTGTATGCCTCCCAAAGTAGTATAAAAAAAAATCTAGGCTGACCGCCAATGCCTCACCTTGACTTTCAATCGCCGAAGCCCAGCGGTGTGTTAGATACACTAAGATCACCAGTTAAGCGGCTGTGACAGAAGCCGTATTAACGGTCGTTTATCGTGATCCTCAAGGTATGCTAGGAGTCGTCTGTTTATCAGACGCCCCATCACCTTGTAGAGAAGCGACGTTATAGCAATAGGCCAGCAATTTGATGGATCTGATCTAGTGCCCTTTTAGTGCACCGGGTGCACATTGTCATTCCATGAACATTGGCCTTGTCCAGTGGAGTCCAAAAGCACGAAAAGACGTCTTAGTACAAAACACAACTCAAAGTACGCAGCTTTAGCACCACTGCCGGTATGGTCTACGGCCTGGCCCGCTCGACTTTGAATGTCGAGAAAAAATAATGCTCGCCGGGCATCTCGCTGCGTAATTGAAGTCAAAGTCAAAATGTTTTTATTCCGTAAAAATGGCTACATTTGTTTGGAATCGTCACAATTTTTTTCCCTACCGTGCAGTTTATGACTAGGTGAGCACTGATAAAAATACTGCCAAAAAACTCAGGCATCCCTCTTTTGGTGTCCAAACAAATTTACATATTTTATTAATTACATTATAATTGGATCGACTCACTCCCAGGCATTTTTATCATTAATATAGTCAGATACTTTATAATATACCCTGCTACACAATTTGGCTTTAATAGTAGTTTTAAATTTGTTTATTGACAATTCTCTTATATTGCTGGGAAGTTTGTTATAGAACCGTATACATTGCCCCATAAAAGAATTACTTATTTTGTGGAGACGGCTTGCATGTAACACAAGATTATGCTTATATCTAGTATTTATGCTATGAGTATCACTCTTTTTACAAAATGAGTCTATGTTTTTATGGACATATGCGACTGTTAAAATATTTATTTCTTTGAATTTTTCTCTAAGGCTCTCCCGGGGACCAAGTTTGTAGATAGCTCTTATGGCTCTCTTTTGCAATAAAAAGATGGTGTTAATGTCCGCGGAGTTACCCCAAAGAAGAATTCCATATGACATAATACTATGAAAGTAGCTGAAATAAACTATTCTAGCCGTATCAATATCAGTGAGCCGTCTAATAGTTTTCACTGCATAGGCTGCAGAACTTAGTTTTCCTGATAATTTTTCAATTTGTGGGCCCCATTGTAGTCTGGAGTCAATTGAAGAAATTCAACCCAAGAACACAGTTGTCTCCACAGGGGCTAAATTAGTTCCATTAACATGTACATTGGTAGCCACCTGTCTTACATTAGGTGTTGAGAACTTAATTACTTTAGTCTTTTTATCGTTTAAAAGCAGATTATTAACACTAAACCAATGAATAACTTTAGAGAGAGCATCGTTAACTTCGTCATAATTACCTAATTGAGAATTGAGAATTCCTTCATTAAGTTATCGCACCATGGAATGGTAGGTAGCATAGCTCCCCCGTTATTTTTTCAAGTTAGAGGCAAACTAAAAAAATATTTTATTTTAGACCTTAGTCCATATTCAGATAGTAAACAAATATTACTTTTACAAAGAGAACTTTACAGCTATATTAGTAGCATTCTATTCTCACGCGTTTGACATTCTACTACTCTACAATTAATCAACTAATCCATCGATGAATCCATTAACCAACTATTGATAGTTTTTAATTAATTTGAGTACCTACGGCGCCAGTCTGGGCCCCTTAACGGCGCACTCGGCTTTCTCGCCAATGAATGGTGTTGGCACTAGGCCGAACTAGGCAGTTGTAAATCCGTATGCACCTCAGTAAATATTTCCGAGGCACTGCAGAAGGGGGGGGGGGGGGGGCTCATCAACATCCCAACATCCTGAAGGCACTGTTGTACTGCGCTCTGAGAGCGTTGTATGCCCTCTGCGTGTACTGGACCCTCAGGTAGCCTATCACATATAGCCAAGAGCTTTCTAAGGGCCCTGACAGGCGGCTGAAACAAGATCCATATCGTCGGCATAGCTAATGCTATTTACGTACAGTCCCTCTAACTGTGCATCATGTATTGCAAGATAATAACAATGTCGAGAATCTAGGCGATTGGACCATATAATGGTTCATAAACAGATACGTAATTTGTCCTGGCTGATTAACACCCTCAACATTTACTGAATTTCCCGGCTTACCACCGAAGTCCACCACGGAAGTCTTTATTTTGATGTCGGGAAGCTAGAATGTCTATTCTGATGTGTTTTTGATTAGTTTTCGTTTAAATATCTTTCTGGATTCACCCATATTATCATGTACTACACCGGTTCTTGGTTTGCCGTAATATGATACCCAATGCATTATGATAGTCAGGCCCACAAACTTTTTCCTGGACTTAAAGTGAGTATCTCGTACATGCTTATTCCATCCCATTAACGTTCGACTGCCTGTCCTAACAACTCCTTCACGGTTGCCAAAGCTACACTCAGCTATTTTCTTCGTGATGAGACAACAGAGTCATGTAATTTACCTATACTATGCTATATTCTAAATTATCACACATTTTGTCCCAACAATCATATAGTTCATTAGGAAAATATATTAATTTAAGTTTGTTATTAAATTCCGTTTAATACGTATTTGATCTGAATTACGTTCTTCCTACTACCTTGTTCCTAATGTGCACTTCCTGTACTTGCCTTTTAGACCTGACCATTGCAAGATTGCATTGCATCTTGAGAGGAAAGTGATCTGATCAGTAAACGTTGCAGTGGATCTGAACAAAAGAAATTGTGTTCCTAGCCGCCTCTGTTACTAAACAATGGTCAAACCAACGATATTTCAATACAATATTCTTTTTATATAGGTCATCGAGAGGCATATAAGCATACGGCCCACCTGAACTAAACTGGTTACCGTAGGCTATGAACACTAAGTAACACTCGCGCGATGCCACCTGTGCTGCTAACACAACACTCCTTAAGAGCTTACTGGTGACCTCACTCACACGCAGGAACACAACAACACTCTAGGAAATTGTTATTTGGCTGCGGTTTTCTGTGAGGTGGAGGTACTTCCCCAGAAGGGCTGATTTGTTGTGTCCTACCTCTCTTAAGAACACCCAGACCAAGACAAACATACGCGTTCATGCACACAAATGTTTGTCCTGTGTGGGAATCGAACTCACGAGCGTTGCTCGTTTGCTGGAGCTCGTCCAGCCCAATTATGATGTCAAGCTGTAAAATTAAATGATTGCCTGTGTGGAATCAGTTCCTGATATCTTTTCAGTTAGATTCATCGAAGCTAGAATATTCCTTTTTTGATGCGCTTTTTAAAGATGTTGTCGCGAAGGGACAGAAGTATTTCTATGAATTGATTATACGCACGAATATAATTTACAACAAAAGACCTGCCGGTCCTAGCAAGGCGATTTGCCTGCGTAAGTCATTGCTGTTTCTAAGCTTTTGGCTAAATGAATACGACTTTGTATTATGACAATATGTTCTATATTTTATTTACCTGAGAATTTGCACTTGAGTTTTTCAAATACATATTTTTAGAGTATTTTTTTTATTCTTTTTATACAACGTCGGGAGGCATACAACCATACGGCCCACCTGATGTAAAGCGGGTACCGTAGCCTATTAACGCTTGCGATATATTAAGTATCACTCGCGCGATACCTTCTCTGCTGCTTACACAGCATCTCCTTTGGGATACTGCGTAAGCACTGGTGACCTCACTCACACGCAGGAACACAACAACCCTCTAGGGAGTTGTTATTTGGCTGCGGTTTTCTGTGAGGTGGAGGTACTTCCCCAGACAGGATGCTTCGATGCGCCCTACCTCTCTTAAAACATCCAGACCAAGCAAACAGACATGTGCATGCACATGTTTGCCTTGCGTGGGAATCGAACCCACGAGCGTTTGTGTCAAAGTCGCGTCATTCACGACTGAGCCACCGAGCTCGTCAAAATAAGTAAATAAGTCATTATCGTCATCAGCCTGGGTTTTTTTATACATTGTTGAGAAGAATACAATCATACGGTCTACCTGATGTAAAGCGGTCCCCGTAGGTGTGCACGTTTGCAATATGAAGAGTATCGCTCGCATGTGCCACCGCCGCTGCTAACAGCAACTCAGGAGCTTACTGGTTAACTTACTCGCAAGAACACAGTTCAGTTTTTAGGGTACCGAATTTCACAAGTCGTGCTGCTATATGCTACCTCTCCTCTCTATAGGGTTCATGCTTACTCTGATGCTTTACCCATTGCCATTAGGGGGAAGCAAATAGGAGAAGACAAATGAGTGAAATTATCTCATAGTCATCATTTTATGCAATAGTAGCAGATCCAGGGAGACGGCATTTTGCCTAAAACGCATAGAAGTTGTTGAACAGCAGCATCTAGTGAAGAGTTAAGTGAATGGAACGAAACCCTTCATTCAAAGAGAGGAAATACCTGACAGAAAACCACAAAAAAATAACATCTTCCTGAAGTGCTGTTGTGGTTCTGCGTGTGAGGTCCACGGGAAACAGGAGTTTACCGGAGACCTCACTACTTAGGAAAGTAGTTGCGGTGTTAGCAGCAGATGTGGCAACACCATTGAACTGAAGCTTCATCATGCATGTGTGTCGCAGTGATACAAAGAGGCAGCAGCTCACTGGAATATTTACTAGTGAAGGAAATCATTGATTTTCGGCTGCGACCTAGCGATAGCCGCAGGGATGCGTGCAATAATACAAACTGTTTTTTTTACATTTTAGTGCAAATTATGCGAAGCAGTCAACAATTGTAAAAGTGAATGAGAATTTAAGAACACTTGCTCATTAGCAGTATAATTTTCTTTATAATACAAATACATATAAGATTCAAAATATGCTTTATATCTGCCGACGTTGCATAAAAAACTGGCCAAGTTCCAAACGAGGGTGCCGTACAAACTTGTAGACATGTAAATAGTTCGTCAATCACGGGAATCGAGTTTCGAAGATGTTTCCAGTTTTCCAATTATGTTGTAAGTTTCCCTCGAACTATGAAAGCAGCGAACATTGCTCCAAGGAAAAGATAAACTGGATTGAGGAATAAACTTAACTTTGCAGTTGGAAATCTGTTGTCCACATACGTCGAGATAGATCACGGTTAGTTTAACTGTGAATAAATTTCTAATCGCAAAAAAAATGTTTTTTATGACGTTACTACAAATTTACGGTTTTCGAATTTTTTCCTTTACTTTTTTTTATAAATATATACCTATTGTTATGTTTATAATTCTTAATAATTGGCAGAGCTGCGATAGCCAGCGGAGCCACATTACCCTCAAAATTGCCGTTTGGGGTAGACTGATGTCATCTACATTAATAGCTAACATATTGTAGTTTTGTATCCTTTAATTTGAAATTTAAATGTTCGTTGGTGAGGAAGAACGGTCCAAAATCGTTCCAATTAGAAAAAAAAACATATGGGAAAACGTATGGCCGGCCACTCTGCAGTGCAGAGTCTGCACTGCACTCCCATCAACAGAAAAAGTAACAGCACTCGTCGCTAGATGTCGTACAGGGTTCCATATATTTTTAAAAAATTAAAAAATTAAAAATAAAATATTTATATATTTTTTAAATTTAAAAAATATCAGCTCTGCCTACACAGCTTGCTGTTATTTACTAGTGTTAGTTTTATGCTTTGTTCACACCCGTTCACGAGTTGACGCATGAGGCAGTCATCGCCATGTTCAGCCATTTTGAAGGGAACACGACAACCCGCCAGAGGACGCCGCTCGCCCTTTTAGACACTTTTGTGAGCATGACTCGCTCGCCTCTGTCGACCCCATCCACGTTATATTACTAGTGTTAGTATTTACTATACTTATTATACTTTTACGCTTAATTCGTCTCGTGTCCACTGGCACTCACCAGCGAGTCTACTACTGCTGAATCTTATGATATATGAGGTTAAAGAACTTTTTATTTCTCATAAAAAACTTACAATCTTTCACTTCACTTCACCAACCCTTACTCATCCCACAGGAGTAATACGGGTCTCCCTTCAATCGAATAGGTTTAGAGCATACTCCACCATGTTGCCCAACTGCGGATTGGCGAAAGCCAGTGTTTGCAAGCCGCCCGAAAGCCACAGACTTGCTTAACGAGTGTCGTCTATCGACAACAGCTGGGACCGGCGGCTTAACGTGCACTCCGAAGCTCGGAGGAGATCGAGGTAGATAAACCCATCCATAGACAGGCTGGTGACGACGTTGGGTGTTTCATACACATTTAAATAATGTCTTCACGAAAACTGACATAAAGCATACATTACAATAATTATCAAAAACTCAAAAACGCATATATTATCAATACAACATAAAGTCGGGTGGGTACACAGTAAAGAGTTACAACTAGCCAACCGATCACTCAGTGTGACGTCTTCGCCGCGGCCGGGCACCCCGCGCGACAACCACGGATGTAAAACGTGTATTACTTGTCAAATTTCTTCATTATAGGTCAAAGAGAAGTACTCTTGACGAGAAAGAGCCGGACTAGTGACCAATTGTTTCCCGGTTCGAATCCTGGCCACTACCACTGTACCACTAGATTTGTGTTTTCGGATTTATGTACATATTTGTAATTATCACTAGCACGGCGGTGAAGGAAAACATCGCGAGGAAACCCGCACGTCCAAGAAATTATATTTCGAACGACGTGTGACCTTACCTAAGAATGATATGTTTTCCCTCTGGGTCGTGGTGGTCTGACGGTAGTCGCTCCATGTAAAAATCAGTATATTCGCCAAATCCTCACGCTTGGGTAGCGGACCACGCCAGTCCTAATGAATTAGAGTAACTGAGTAACGCTACGAAGAAGAAAAAGGTCATAGAGAAGTACTTTAAATGGCATAAACGGGATGGAAATGGTCGTATCTTTTGGTTACGTTGACTTAGAAGTTTGATTTTTTCACTGCTCCGAGTGATTGCATACTTGAGTATTTGATATGAATTTCAAGTTGATACCTTCACGCATTGCTGAGAAAAAGAATCTCGACAGACGGATAAGGGCACGGATTTCTCTTTCGAGGTGACGAAAATGTTGATGATGATGTTGACGTAACTCGTAGAAACTGTCGTCTCCATGTCGTTATAAGCATCATTGTAAGTTGGAGATCAAAATAGACTGAACAAATTGAAAGGGAGCT
Organism: Pyralis farinalis; assembly: GCA_947507595.1. NCBI lineage: Eukaryota > Metazoa > Arthropoda > Insecta > Lepidoptera > Pyralidae > Pyralis > Pyralis farinalis. Next base: position 5,406,043 of record OX382258.1, on the reverse strand, counting down.
GCGGAGGAATGAAATTAATAATAATTTACATCCACTCCCAAGTTTAATCCAATTACTGATAACCGAATAGATTGAGAATTACTGGATCAGTCAATTTGACTGTTAATTGGATTAAAGAAACTAAACAAGATGTATAAATTAAATAATTCATGCAGGTATGTCTAATTAAACCATAAATGAAGAGATCTACATCAATTTTTAATGTAATTTTTAATTTTATACTAAACGTTTCTAATTTATCAGGAACACCGTTCCTATATGAAATCTATATGTTTCCTGTGTGTGCGTTTGTCTGTTTGTGTGTGTTGCTTTTTTTCGAATATTCGAATTTTGACTTGAGATTCGGATTCAGCATAAAAAAGTAGAATAGGAATGTCTGAAAAATCAACCTCCTATCTCTTAAAGAACATGGTCAAAATGGCCAACAAAAAAAAAATTAATTTTTATTTCAGATTCGAAAAGTAAATTAAAAAGTAGAATAGGAATGTCTTAAAACCAGTATCATATTTCTTAAGGAACATTGTCAAAATGGTCGACAAAGTTTAAAAAAAAAAAAATTCAATTGTTATATAATTGACGAGCCAGGTGTTCCTCTGGCAATGCAAACTTGCGCATTCTCAACTGGTTTTTGTCATGTTATCTATTCTCTGGTCGTCTCTGTGACACGTGTGTCGCCTCTCCAGGGGGCATCCTCAGGCGCTGTAGATGTTATTTCATGTTACGAATGACCAGAGCAGCCGTGTCAATGACGGAATGCATCTGCTAACGTTAGTGGTGAACGCAATAACTAATTGCTGGTAGAAGCACACATAGTAGTTTTTCTTTATACAATGTTGGAAGGCATACTAACATACGGCCTACCTGATGTAAAGCAGTTACCGTAGCCTATTAATGCTTGTAATATATTATCACTCGCACGATGCCTCCTCTGCTGCTTACATAGCAACTCCTTAGGAGCTCACTGGTGATCTCACTCACACACAGGAACGCAACAACCCTCTAGGGAGTCGTTATTTGGCTGCGGTTTCCTGTGAGGTGGAGGTACTTCCCCAGATGGGCTGTTTTGATGCGCCCTACCTCACTTAAAAAATGTAGTTTGGATTGACTGTAAATTTTACATTCGTAAAATAATGGCTGAATCTGTAAATTATAAATACATACATAGCATCACGCCTGTCTCCCATTGTGTTAGGCAGAGACTATGGAGTGCCGGGTGCACCGATCCAAACATACCGCTCTCGTCTTCCACACACATCAACCTCTTCTCGCTGCTTTTCGGTTTCGGGTACTTTTGATTTAGCCCTTATTTAGCACAACAGTTATTTGATTCATACATGTGCGTCTAGGCCGGCCTCTGCCGATGTCTCCACTCACTGTTGCTCGATATACTTCTTTCGTAACTGTTTTATAATCCATTGTTTCCAAATGTGCAAACGATCCCAGAGTATGTGTGGAGTTAGAATGACTGATAGAGTAAGAAATAGCACGATACGAGAACAATTTCAAACCAAAATTGACCAAATTGTTCTCGTATCGTGCTATTTGCTATTTGGATTACGAGAACAATTTGGAATGACAGACGAAATATATTTCGTCTGTCATTCCAAATTGTTCTCGTATCGTGCTATTTCTTACTCTATCAGTCATTCTAACGCCACACATACTCCTCGGCGCTCTCATTAGCGAAGAACCTACTTTCAAGCTTCTTCTGCCACACCCATGATTCACTAACCTACATCAATGTTGGCGTTAATAGATCCAGAATTTGGCAATGCGACCTTTGCCCGATATATTTTCGCGTATATTTTACATATTATCGTTACATTCAATTTCATACCTTTCCTTTTAAATAATTTTCCTTCTATTAATTATCAAAGTCAAAGTCAAAGTCAAAATCTTTTTATTCCGTAAAAATGGCTACATTTGTTTGGAATCGTCACAATTTTTTTCCCTACCGTGCAGTTCATGACTAGGTGAGCACTGATAAAAATACTGCCAAAAAAACTCAGGCATCCCTCTTTTGGTATCCAAACAAATTTACATAATTTATTAATTACATTACAATTGGATCGACTCAATCCCAGGCATTTTTATCATTAATATAGTCAGATACTTTATAATATGCCCTGCTACACAATTTGGCTTTAATAGTAGTTTTAAATTTGTTTATCGACATTTCTCTTATATTGCTGGGAAGTTTGTTATAGAACCGTATACATTGCCCCATAAAAGAATTACTTATTTTGTGGAGACGGCTTGCATGTAACACAAGATTATGCTTATATCTAGTATTTATGCTATGAGTATCACTCTTTTTACAAAATGAGTCTATGTTTTTATGGACATACAAAAGATTTTCATAGATATATTGCGATGCGACTGTTAGAATATTTATTTCTTTGAATTTTTCTCTAAGGCTCTCCCGGGGACCAAGTTTGTAGATAGCTCTTATGGCTCTTTTTGCAATAAAAAGATGGTGTTAATGTCCGCGGAGTTACCCCAAAGAAGAATTCCGTATGACATAATAGAAAGTAGCTGAAATAAACTATTCTAGCCGTATCAACATCAGTGAGCCGTCTAATAGTTTTCACTGCATAGGCTGCAGAACTTAGTTTTCCTGATAATTTTTCAATTTGTGGGCCCCATTGTAGTTTGGAGTCAATTGTTATACCCAAGAACACAGTTGTCTCCACAGGGGCTAAATTAGTTCCATTAACATGTACATTGGTAGTCACCTGTCTTACATTAGGTGTTGAGAACTTAATTACTTTAGTCTTTTTATCATTTAAAAGCAGATTATTAACATTAAACCAATGCATAACTTTAGAGAGAGCATCGTTAACTTCGTCATAATTACTTAACTGTCTATTAATTTTGAATGTCAAAGAGGTATCATCCGCAAACAATACAATCTCATGTTTATCCTTTACATAATAAGCTAAGTCATTTATATATACTAAAAATAAGAATGGACCTAGAATTGACCCCTGTGGGACTCCCATAACTACAGGGGACACCGAAGATCTTTTACCATTAACATCGACCCTCTCTATCCTATTGCCCAGATAAGAAGACAGAAGTTCGAGAGCCTTGTTCCTGATACCGTAGTGGTGTAATTTTCTGACAAGAGTGTCATGGTGCACGCAGTCAAACGCTTTCGACAGATCACAGAAAATTCCCAAGGCATCTTGCGAACCTTCCCATGCCGCGAATATACTTTTAAGCAAATGAATCCCTGCGTCTATAGTTGAACAACCTCTCGTAAATCCGAACTGTCTCCTATGAAGCAAATTATGTGTATTGAAATGTCTGAGCAACTGGCTAAGCATTAGTTTTTCAAAAATTTTACTGAGAATGGGCAGTATGGAAACAGGTCGAAAATTCGAAGGGTCCGACGTATCAGCTATCATAACCACGTTGTCAACAAACTGGTGTAAGATGTAGCCGTGGTTAATACTGATGTTCCGTGTTCCCCTGTCCAGCGTCTCGGACATTTTCTGCAGCGCAGCTGTGATCACTTACAAGAATATTATGTCTCGTCGCTGCAACTAAGGAGTTCGATGGCATATAGTCAAATTGAATACGCAGCATTTACCGTAGCCTCCCTTCTTCCATCTTCATTCCGTTTCGTAATCCTTTAGGACTGGCGGCCGCTACCTGAGTCTAAGGGTTTGGCGAACAAGCTAATTTTTACAACCCAGAGGTAAAAACCAGATCTTTATTAAGTTCAAAACGTCACGTCACGTCATTCAAAATATACTTTTTTATTGTACATACTGTTCTCCTCACGATGTTTAACTTCACCGCCTTGCAAATGATAATTACAACTATGTACAGCGAGAGTGGTGTGTAGGGATCGAGTCATGTAGCGCTGTATATAACAAGAATGAATGAAAATATGTATATTAATTTATAATGTAATCGTAATTTTTAATTTTAGGTCACTTGTTTTTAATTATTTTTATTTGTTGTGTTATCAAATTAGGAAATTTAATTAGGTTAAATGCTCAATTTTGCAATGCTCTTACAGGGCTCATGTTACGGCTGCCATCACCTTAATTTCAAGAACTTATTGTAACACATGAAAGCAATCAGGGATCAATAGGTTAATTGGCCGGTTTTTTATCCATTAGGCTACAACTGCTCTACCGCAGCATTTATATGGATAGGATTAGTCGACTCGAGTTCCTCCGTACTCGGAGGGCACGTTAACTTTTCGGTCCCGGTTGTTTTGTTTTAGATAGATGACAGTCGTTAAGCTACCATAAAAGAGAGGATGGGCGTATCAAACTGCCCGACGGGTAGAAGTACCTCTCCATCACTGATAATCGCATCAAATAACAACATCCTGGGGGATTATTGTGTGTAAGTTCCGTTAAAATTTTTAATGAGTAGGTGGTGGATTCATTGGCAATGCTACATTAATATCCATATGAGTTCGACAGGACAAATATTTGTGTATATGAACATTTTGTATTTGTTTGGTTGTTTTTATGAAAGGTAAGGCGCATCAAAGCAGCCCGCCTGGGAAAGTACTCGCAGAAAACTGCAGCCAAGGCATTGTTGTGTTCCGGCGTGTCAGTGGTGTTACCAGTAATGTTCTGCAAAGTAGCTGTGTTAGCAGCGGACGTGACAATGTGCGCCGATACTTCCTGTATACCTCCCGATGTTGTATAAAAAAATTTGATGAGCTTAGACTTCTGATCCTAAATCTGTGGACGTATTAGTAATTTCTATAGGTGTATTTTGTTCATAGAATTATCTAGAAGCATTAGAAAAGTTCAACGTCGATTATTATTCCAAGCAGTTATTTTATCTTCTTATCGTCATTGGTGACTAATGGTCGAGACATTTCGGACGGAAGAGCTATTCAGAGCCGCTTTCAAATTTTGAAATATTAAATTAATTGCCACTCCACGCGGCCGGCATACTTTATGGATGTCACGACTTCTCTATCTGTGACGAACAGCCTTCATTGAAGGTGCACGTTTGTGTTATACTTAGCATAATTATATTTAAGGTAAAAAATAGATTTTGGCTATATTTAAGATCTTGCCTATATTTTAGCAAGAGAGCTCAATAGCGTCGTTGCGGGTGTCATTAGGTAATATTTTTTTACGGTTTTTAAACCTTTGTTATACATATTATATAATATATATATATATTACATAAGTTATTTTGCGAAAGTTACATTTACAGCTTATTTGTGAATTGAATGTGCTGCAGCAGGAATTGAAGGTACACCGCTGATGTCGGAAGACGGGTGTGTGAATATAATATACCTATTCCGGCCATAAGATCTGTTACAAATGAATAAACATATATTTTTTTATGATGTAATGTAATCTTAATAAAAGTTATATGTACATATTTATCAGCAAAAAATTAAAAAATAATTCTTTTTTTTATATTAGTTCAACATAGCGGCTCCTCTTTGCCTGATGGTAAGCGAAAGAGGAGCCCAAATCGCAACTGCAAATAACAAAAGATTACATCCTGTCAGTTGACGCTGCCATGCTGCCCGCAAGATGCTTCTTCACGCTTCGTTTGAAGGATCCCATATTGTAGGAAGGAGGGAACACATCTGCAGGCAAGGCTTGGGCGGCTTCTTTACAACTGTGTGCGTACACTTTGTCATTTTGCTTGTTTTAGTGCTTTTTAATCGTGAAATTGTTTTCATAAGTAAAGAGGATATTTCAGAGCCTTACACCTGCGTGTAAGGCTCTAAGGGACAGAAGGCGTTTTGATCGATCCACTCTCTTCAACTGCAGGGAATGATTTAGAGCATGTCCTGGATATCGACGACAAGCGCCGAGCTTCAGGTCTTGCTAGCTATTTTGACTAATAATAATAAAAATACGGAAATATTGATATGTAATGTAATAAGTTTTTTTTTCTCTTATGACATAAATAAATAATTAAATTAACTGATTATATTTGATTATATTGATTGCAAAAAACTGTTATTAAAAGACGAATTTAAAAATGAAATAATTTGACATTGTCTGTTGCCTTGTACCTACTTAAAAATATTTGCATGCCTTTAGAATATAAGGTGAACATACTGAACCTGCCTACTTGTAACACATCTTTGTAAACTGTTGTATGTTCTGGCAAATAAAATGGTATTCTAATCTTGTTTTATTATACGCGACAGAGTCCTAGTGGGAATTTTCATTTCGCACGATAAGATGTTTTGTTTCTTAATGGCGTTTCGGCGAATTCTGACTTTAACAGAATTAACCAATGATATTGTATTGAAAGATGACGTATATTCATACTGCGCGTCGTTTTGTTATTGTTCCGCTACGACTTTATAGTACTTACTTACTAAGGCGTATATAGATTACAACAATGAAGGGGATAGATAATACGGAACGCATGATATAGAGAGAGATAGCTATCTGTCAAGAGTTGCGCTTGAAATACGTCAGCGCATCAAAGAATAGCGCATATTAGACCAATTGGGTTAATTTCATTGCCTCAGTTTTTGCGCGCTAGTGCGACATCTACCTCTTTTTAATACAATATCATTGGAATTAACAGTCTTTGTAGTTCTACCAGCACGCGATCGCCCCGATCTTTTATGATCTTCAACAGAGGAAGTGTTAGTATATCTGTCGATAGTACGATATACGAACATACGGCTGATAACAAGCTTTTGAAGTGTCTTGAATATGACCGACGGTTCCATACACACTTTGTGCGAGGCAAAGGAAAACATCGTGAGGAAACCCGCACGGTGTTTACCTTCACCGCATTCACTGGAGGGTTGTTGTGTTCCTGCTTGCGAGTGAGGTCACCAGTCAACTCCTAAGGAGTTGCAGCGATAGCAGCAAAGGTGGTATCGTATGAGTGATACTTAATGTTTTGCGAGCGTTCATAGGCTTCGGTAACCGTTTTCCATCAGGTGGGCCGTATGCTCCCGACAACGTAAAAAAAATGTGACCAGAATAAAATCTTTTTCTTTCACTCGTTAATATTTAATATTATGTGAATAATGAGAGTAAACGCGCGAGTGACACATTTTTGAAGTCACGAATGGAGACGGTAATTCCCCGCAATATTTGCTTAAACAAGGACAAATGTTATTACGAGTATGATAATTTGTTCGCAACTTTTATGACATATTTCGTTAAATTGCCACGAGAGAACATTTTATTATAAGCCGTGTTAACTTTTATTACATATTTGGACAGATTAATTCGTTATGATCGTAATAAAGTTAAATTCTATTAGGAAGGTTAATGTGGCAGGCAGGACTGTTATGAAATTTAAATTAAGTTTCAGGTTCAGTGTTATGCTGGAAGTGGTTCCAAAAAGTAGGAAATCTTTTCGAGCACGGTGGCGCAGTGGTGAAACACGCTGTTCCGCTACTTTGACACCAACGCTCGTGAGTTCGATCTTCTGTCTTGGTCTGGGTATTTTCTATGTATAATAAGTATGTATTTACAAAAAAAAACATGTATTTACGTATGTTTATCAGTTGTCTAGTACCCATAACACAAGCTTCGCTTACTTTGGGGCTAGATGGCGCTGTGTAATTTGTCCGCCAATAACTATAATTAATTAATTATTTAGTTTTTAGTGTTTCGTAGAGGGAGACGATATTGCGAATTTTACGTTGTGAATTCTAACTTTTATTTAAAAGGGCTGTGAGTGGAAGAATATAGGCTGCTGCTACTTTTGGTAATATATAGAGATAGTAGATAATCTAGTACATTTTTTTTTATATAATGTATAACTAAAATAAAATCTAAATCTAAAATCCATTACGTTACTAAGGATTACTAAGGATTTAGCGGCGACGGCGATTTTTTTGACAAGAAGCGATTACTGTCAGACCTCCTCGACCCAGACAATGATATTATAGTAAGTAAAGATACGTTATATGCTTACAAAATAACCTAAATAAATGAAGCAACATAGCTGGTTTTACACATATTCCGAACTGAAGTAAAAACCGAGTAAAAGAGATGGCGTAATAAAAACAATAAGAACAAAATAGACAGCTAGCGTTTGTCATTAGCACTTTTGATTTTCGTTATGGTGATCTATGTTAGTGTGCTATGTGTCCTTGTCGCTACAGTTGTGGATGGAATATGGTTGTCCTTTTCTTTGAAGTTACCATAACATGGCGTTATATTTGCTTTACGAGAGATTAAAATACAATAATATATAATAATTTTGGTTTAATTACTTGTGGTATGTGATTCCGTGGAGTTTGTTTGTTTTACTGCCGTAATTAGTACATTTGCTCATAAACACACGACGGCATTTTGCCAATTACACCGAAATATAAACTCGACTATCGTGAATTGACAAACAGTTAATAGTACGCACGGTCGAGAGCGACTGAGGCCAGAAGCAACAATTGTCTCCTAAGCTTCATTTTTTTGGACGAGCTCGGTGGCGCAGTGGTGAAACGCGCTGTTACGCTACTTTGACACCAACGCTCGTGGGTTCGATTCCCACGCAATACAAACATTTGTGTGCATGAACATGTATGTTTGTCTTGGGCTGGGTATTTTCTATGTATAATAAGTATGTATTTACAAAAAAAAAATGTATTTACGTATGTTTATCAGTTGTCTAGTACCCATAACACAAGCTTCGCTTACTTTGGGGCTAGATGGCGCTGTGTAATTTGTCCGACAATATTTATTATTATTTTATTTATTTATTATTTTCGTCGCTCTAGTAACTTATCTTCCTTTTTTTATAACATCATTGGACCCAGAGGGAATAATCAGACCTTTATTAGGTTAGGTCACATGTCTTTTTGAAATGTATGTCGGCGGAAATAATTAAAAGGATTTGATTTGACACTTCCGAGGTACAGTGCGTGCTTTGCCGCGCTACGAGGTGGCGCTGCCGTCGCAACCGCGCGCTCACGGAACTTCCGAGTGTTGGACGGCCCGCCAGATCGCTTTGCGTGCGGTGCGAGGCCATTAACTCTAACGGATCGACTGCCTCACAATTAATTATTCGATTTGTTTGATTGACATTATCACATTGTTATTAATTTGATATCGTTATATTATGTGTTCGGTGTAATGACATTAAAATCTGTTGATACTTGAACAGTGTTAAATTATTGCATTCTCTATATAGATCTGCACTAGCTTGAGTAGTAGGATACCTCCTGAAATTGTACTTCCGACATATATATTATTTTGTAGTTCGGGTTTCCTCACGATGATTTCCCTCACCTCACCTATATCCGAAATGACGAATTTTTTGGTACACGCCAGGATACGAACCGGGTACCATATGTTAATATAGCCTGGTTATTTGTCCACTGAGCTATCACTGCTCAGACGATGCAGATAATATGACGTTGTGTTATATATATATTTATATACAATAAATATATTTTTTTTAATCACAAGTAATTCTGTTTCTGTTACATTATTTTACCATATATTCCTAAAACTCAATCAAAACGAGCTCAGTGGTGAAACGCGTTGTTACGCTACTTTGACACCAACGCTCGTGGATTCGATTCCCACACAGTACAGTACAAACATTTGTGTGCATGAACATGTCTGTTTGTGATGGTCTGGGTATTTTCTATGTATAATAAGTATGTATTTATAAAAAAAATATTCGATAGATAAGAAGTAAAACATCGTTCGGCATCATTCTACCTCACGCTTATCACTATAAAGAACAATATCCTAGGCATTGACATGACCGTCGAAAACATTAAAGTCTGACATATCACACTACCGATCGCTATAACGATATATCGCTCATGCGTTACGCACCCCCGCTGCTAACGTAACTCCAACCGCAACTACTGCGGCACCGCACAGTCCGGACCGTCACAACTGCGCGGAAATATCATCGCCATCGTTGTACGTTTCCAGACTACAAAGGTCGAGGAGGTTGTAGACTAAGTGAAGAAGACCAAACTTGAGGGTCGAGTGAGTGGAATCTCGCCTTAAAGTTAATTTTAGTCCCTTTGTGGTGAGGGTTCCGACTCATCATTTGTTGACCTTCATGAAGAAAGAATTCTGTCCGGAGGGAATCGTGTTTTGGAAGTTCCGTGGATGGTCATCTAATGACACGCGCTACACGACGCCAACTCTTCGTGGAATTAGTCGAAGTTAAGTTTGTAATGTCATATATATTTTAAGTTAAGGTATATATCTATCGGCCTGGGGTTATAAAACTGGTTGTCTGTAAATAAATTATTTGAATTTGCATTGAATAATAATCCTTAGGATAGTTATTACATTCAGGCGTTATTTTACGAAAGTCAAATTGACAGACAATTTGATCTAAACTACTGTGTGCTTCCGCTACCGAGTGGTTCATGCGAACTAGTGCCGGCCGGCACTTGGCTGCGGTCGTCTCTGCGAGTGTCCGCCATTCGAATGTGAACCGCATGCACCCGCCACCGTTGCTGCCCTGGCTGCTCCGGTCGTCTCCGCGACACGTGTTTCGCCTCTCCACGAGCCATCCTCAGGCGCTGTAGATATTAATCGTTAGCAGCCATGGCAGCGGCGGCATGCATCTACTAATGGTAGTGGGTGGGTGCCGGCCGGCAGTAGTTCGCACGAACTAATCGGGAGCGGAAGCATACAAAGTAGTTTAGATCAAATTGCCTGTAAATTTGACTTTCGCAAAGTAACGCCTGAATCTATTAACTTTGGTCACCGGTGCATCGTGAAATGAAATATTTATTCTTGTTTTTCACTTGCTGAGAGGTACAGACTTATTTCAAATTGTATGACTGTGTGTACATTGTTAAATATGCTGAACAGGTAAATTGTAATTTCATAGTATCTTATTATATCTGATGACAATTTGCATATCTGATTGCAAAGCATTCGTCAGCCGTTGTTTTAAGCAACTAATATTGCGTACATAATCCGCCATGTTGTTTATTTTGACGTCACATACATTTGAACCGGTTAAGGTGTTTAGTAATTATCAATGAAACTTGCAAACATAGATACATGTATCCTGAAAACATAACACTCCTTTTTTTACGGGGCGACAGTAAAAAGTCGTAAGTACGCTAGTTGACCTACTGTTCCATATATTTATTGTGTACCTACCAGCTGAAGCCCGCGGCTTCGCACGCATGAGATTTGTAGTTCAGATCGCGTTTTTTGTAGTTCGTCAGATTTTTAGTAGCCTTTATTTCTCTGTAGACCTGAAATTCTTTCTGTTTAAAAAGAAAACAAAGTTCAGGGTCGTAGATGCAACCATAGAGCGATTCAATTTTCATACAGCGCCATCTAATTGACCTTTACGGGAGGGAACGTATATTTATTTTATTTTTATTACATAAATACATAAAAGATGCGTAGTTATTTTATGTCACAAAAAATACGTATTCTATGAAAATAATAAAAATAAAATTGCAAAGTCCCCCGAAGGGGAAGATATTTCCCCCTAATTTTAACAGTTTTTCATTTTTTACGCAGGAACCCTAAATATATAAATATAAAAAGTACCCTATATTCTGCTCTGAACAGTCCTCTACCTACCAGTGAAAATCCCGTCAAAATCGGTTCAGCCATTTCGAAGATTAGCCCGGACAAACAAACAGAGAGACAGACAGACAAAAAAGTTAAAAATGCGTATTTAGGCTTTGGTAACGTGAAAATAACAATATGAGCTTAAGATAAAGGCTTTATTTTTAAATCACAGACAGACAAAGCCTTTATCTTAAGCTCATATTATTATTTTCACGTTACCAAAGCCTAAATACGCATTTTTAACTTTTTTGTCTGTCTGTCTGTCTGTTTGTTAACGGGACTTTCACTGGTAGGTAGAGGACTGTTCAGAGCAGAATATAGGGTACTTTTTATCCCGTAAATATTTAGGGTTCCTACGTAAAAAATGAAAAACTGTTAAAATTAGGGGCAAATATCTTCCCCTTCGGGGCAATTTTATTTTTATTATTTTCATAGAATACGTATTTTTGTAACATAATATAACTACGCATTTTTTATGTAATATAAATAAAATACATATACGTTGCCTCCTGTAAAGGTCAATAGATGGCGCTGTACGAAAATTGATTCGCTCTATGGTTGCATTCTGTTTAAAAAATAACAAAGTTCAGGGTCGTAGCCCTGAACTTTGTTATTTTTTAAACAGAAACAATTTCATGTCTATGGAGAAATAAAGGCTACTAAAAGCCCAAATCTCATGCGTGCGAAGCCGCTGGCTTCTGCTTGTGTTATAATATAATGCTACGGTGTCCATTCTATATCAGGTGGAAGGTATGAGTCTTTTACAAAAACCGTTTTACAAAAAAAAAACTTTATATCACCGTAGATAAAAGTATGACGAACATAAAATGGAATATTAAGGGAGGAAGAGCGCATCAAAGCAACCCGTCTGAGGGAGTACCTCCACTTCACAGTAAACCGCAGCCAAATAACAACTCCCTAGGGGGTTGTTATGTTCCTGTGTGTGCGTGTGTGTGAGGTCACCATTAATGCGTTGATGTGTTAGCAGCAGAGGAGGTATCGCACGAGTAATTCTTAATTAATGTATTACATCAGGCGGGTCGTATGCTTGTATGCTCACGGACGTTGTATTAAATAATAATTATACAGTAATACTCGTATGGCATAATACACACCTCGGTAAGCCTCGGCGCACACCCATCATGATAATCATTTTTTAGTATCATAAAATACAATGTTTGTCTTTTGACTCTGTTCGGAAACTGCTATAGCAATAGGGCCCTTAGAATAGCCGTACCAAATGACAGCATTTGTGTATAGTCGAAGGGACTGTGACGTCAATCACCATGACGGAGGTAGCGACGGGGCTCTCTCATTGTATTCGACGTGTCCCATGTCATTATCATCATCATCGCATATCTGGAATCGATATGTTTAGGTAAGAACTTACAATTTAGGTCCCAATAGTGTTAGATATCTGATAAACCGTGGTGCACGGCAGTTGAGCTTCACTTGACTAGCCATCTCTTTGAGGTTTTTCCACTCACTTTGCCAAGAGGGTAAGTCTTAATCCGCAGCCAAATAACAACTTTTTTTTTTTTATATTAGTTCAGCATAGTGGCCCCTCTTTGCCTGATGGTAAGCGAAAGAGGAGCCCAAATCGCAACTGCAACTGACAACATACTACATACCGTATCCTGTCAGTTGACGCTGCCATGCTGACCCGCAAAATGCTTCTTCACGCTTCGTTTGAAGGATCCCATATTGTAGGAAGGAGGGAACACATGTGCAGGCAAGGCGTTCCACTTTTTAATGGTACGACAAAGATAGGAGTTGCCGAACTTTTGGTACGCGAAGAGATATTCTCAACCGTGGATAAGGGAAAACAGTTCTTCAGAGCACTAGCCATGGTAAAGGCGGTAAAATACGCTTAGAGAGCCTACCTAGACTCAGCCGAGATTCAGGATTTTCTGAAAACTCAAAATAGAGTTAAACGTACAATCTCAGTGACAACTTTCATACATACAAATTTCTAACCCGCCATGGAGATTGTTAATCGATACTGGTGCTAATCAATCTTTTCTTAGCCCAGAAGCCGTAAAAGCATTTTAGCAACGTGCCTCTGCAATATGAAACTGAAAACCGCAGCCAAATAACAACTCCCTGGAGGGTTGTTGTGTTCCTGCGTGTGAGTGAGGTCACCAGTAAGCTCCCGAAGAGTTGCTGTGTAAGCAGCAGAGGAGGCATAGCGCGAGTGATACTTAATATATCGCAAGCGTTAATAGGCTACGGTACCCGCTTTACATCAGATGGGCCGTATGCTTGTATGCCTCCCGACGTAGTATTAAAAAAAATACTTTTCGCTGAATTTCAAGAACAGGAAAACATTAACTACGTAATTCATATATAAATTTCACAATTATTTTGATGGTCTTATAGGAATCGATTTATTAGAAAAATGGGAAGCTAGAATCGACCTTAAGACTCGAAATGCAGTTAATCCCATAGCTATGTACAACCCTCGAAATATTAATTTATATGAAGATGTTATTCCCAGTAACTCAACAAAACAGTTAGGCTCCGTATTAACCTTCACTACTGTGGCGCGTTTATTAATTAACAAATAATGAGTAACGGCGTAATGAACGAATGTGTGACGTCAGTTACAAATAACCGTGGTTATCTAGAAATTACGAACTTAACATCTTATGACGTAACGACGAAAAGCGGCTGATATTGAAATTATTTTTATATTACAAAAGAGATCCATCCGCTCTATTTATAACATGGACTCAAGGGAATCACATAGACAACTATTTAAAGAAATAAATATCCTCACGGTTACCTCTCAGTATATTTATGAGAACCTAATGTATGCTCGTAAAAATATAGAATCGTTTTTAAAATTTAGCGAGAATCTTGGAAGCAGGAATAGATTACGTATTAAGACAAATAGATCTTTTGTTGTAAATTGTATTCTATTCTATAATACTCGTAAATTACTTGAAACAATTCTGTCCTTGCCTGACAATATGTTCAAAAGGCACATCAAAAATACCCAATGTAAGAAGGGTTAATACAGAATCGATGAATATCTGACTGATAAAGATATTTGGAAATGATTCAACACATGCATTTATATGTATATCTTTAATTGTACCACTTGATATCACTATATGTAAACTCACAAATATTTATTGTAATATAAATTGATGATTTGAAAAATACCTATATTGGCAAGTTTCTTTTGGCATTTTTTCTTCGCCAATGGTCATTTTCGAAATGCTGGTAAATAAAAAAAGAGAGATTAAAGCTATGAAAAATTAATAAGATATAATATGATTTGATTTAAAGAATGTAAGACGTGTCTAAGTGCCCGTGAGGGCCTAATGGCAAATAAATGTTTTTTATCTTATCTTGATATGTTCCATGGACCAAGCCGTGAATGCCGAAGTTTATAATGTCGAGTGCATACCTACCGAAGTATTGCCTTCGCGTATCGAAGAAGTACTATCGGGGTTGCGTACAGATTACCTTAATCCGGAAAAGCGTGTTAACCTAGAGACCCTATGCGGAAAATACGCATACGAAAATACCTAGACGGTGAATCATTTACGGATAGGTAAAATGTTGACCCAGGGTATAATTCGACCATCTGAATCTGCTTGGAATTCACCAATCTAGATTGTTTCAATGAATGCAGAGGCCTCAGGGAAAACGAAACGGCGTTTAGTCGTAGACTTTCGTAAACTCCCATGTCCAACATCAACGACTTTGATTTGACTAGATAATTTGGGCAACTGCCAATATATTACAACCCTTGCCAGCGAATTGTACCAGGTGGCAATGGGCCCTGATGACATCGCCTTTAATGTAGACCATGGCTATTGCGAATTTTTGATGTATGTCAATGGGTCTGAAAAATTCACCATCAACATTTCAAAGTGTGAAATGTTGTGAGTGTAATGTTCTAGGTATATCTTCAGAACACGGTCTGCTTGGTCTACTTAGATGACATTACTATCTTCAGCACATCTCTGCAAGAGCATATGTTGAACCTGGAAAAGGTTTACTCGAAACTACGTGTGTTGAACTTCATAATTCGACTTTCGTTCAACGTTCCTTAAGCTACAAAAAGCTCCTATCTAGGTCACGTCTTTAATAGGTAGGTATTAGGATATTAGTTAGGAAGATTTGTAGGGCTTAGCAAAGTAGGAACAGTTAGGTCGTTAGATAAGATAATAATAAAATAGCAATAATTTTAGGTAAGGTACTTCAGTAGCAGTAGGTCTAGTTAGGTAGGGTCGTAGTGCGGCTTGCAGCTATAGGAGGCTGTTGGTCCCATTACGTAGTGGATAACCTAACTTAGAGTAGATCAGGTTAGGGCCATTACACTGGCGATCGCCTGATGGTCTGTCTGTTCTGGTAACCACTATAGCTCCTTATACATCATATTCAAGTCCAATTGCTGCCCAGCTGTAAATATAAAACAAATGAACTTCTATCTATAACTTCACGCCAAATCCCTTGCGGGGTAGGCAGAGAGAACCGAGCGCCACGTGACTTGATCCTTACATATCTCACTCGCTTCTTTAACATTCATTGCTCTTCTCATGCACGCACGCCGGTTTCTAGGGCTCCTGACATCACCTTCTGATAGAACATGACCAATTTGGTCATGATAGGTAAGTCTTGGCCTTCCCCGGCTCCTACATCCTTCCACTTTTGCATTGTATATCTGCTTCGTCATTCTTTCATCTTGCATTCTTTCTACATGCCCGAACCATCGGAGCATGCCTCTTCTTATTTTAACACCGACGCTCTCTTTCAGACCAACTCTATTTCTAACATCATCATTGCGAATACGGTCTACAAGCCTTACGCCACAAATTTTGCGCAGCGCTCGGATTTCAACCGCGTTTATTCTACTTTCATGCTCTTTCTGCCATACCCAACTCTCGCTTCCATAAGTTAGCGTTGGGACCAACACTGCATTGTGTATAGCGAGTTGTGCCTTCTGGCTCAGGATTTTACTGCCAAGAAGTTTTCCCAACGCTCCGTTCACACTATTCCCAGGACTCACTCGTCTTTCCACATCTGCGGTGTACCTTCCATCCCAAACAAATGAACTTTAGCACATAAAACACCTCTAAGTATATCCCCACCAGTTTCTCCCCGTTATATCACATATAATCCGCTGTATTAAACTAATACTTATTAGTATTGTCTTAGGTTTTCGCGAGTGTTACTTATTATTATTATTATTCCACGCCGCGGGCCATAACAAGAGGCACATGCTACCCTCCCTCGCCCTCCCAAGTGGAGGCTGACCAAAAAACCGTTACAAAAGTGCACGAATCGAAACCATACTCCATCCTCCACCCGATGGATGCCGAGGCGGTACCGCAAAGCACATGGCATCCACATGCACCCGAGTCCAGGTGCGGCGGAGATAGCCGGATGCAGACCTCCCACCGATGCTTTAGGCAGCCGAAGTACATACGCGAAACTAACACGTGCTACTGTAGACGCTGCCGGCGCTTCCGTACGGACCGACCACCAATGCACGAGCCAATAGCGGGCGCTCGGATGCCACCTTATTGGTAAAACACAAATGTAGAACCCTATATACTAGCTTTCCTCCGTTTCCCTAACATCTCCATGGCAATCTCGCGCAATATAATTAGCAGTATTAAACTAACACTTACGTGATCAAGCCGGCTCTTCTGCACCGTTTGTAGCAGCAAATCGCGCGCCTCGTCGTCACCCTCCCACGCCCTCCCGCGTGGATGCCAACCAAAAAACCGTTACAAACGGGCACTACCCGAAAACACACTACCACCCACTAGGGGTCGCAGAGGCGGCACCGCAAAGTATATGGCACCCAATGCGTTCGAGTCCTGGTAAGCCAGAGCAGTAGCCGGATAATAGGACACTTATCGACACCTTGGGCCACCGATTATTTCGATTAAACTTATCTTCTCGCCGTTTGTCGGAGCTGGCCGTGCACGGCATCTGGCTTCGTCCTCCCGCGCAAACCCCATTAAAAACCGTTAGAATTGCGCACTCAAGAAACTATTATACAATTGGCTCATGAACTAACTTGATTCTATTTTCTAAACTAGCAATCTCGCACGGGCTGTTGGTGCACAACCTCACAAGTCATCGGTTTCAGGCCTCCCGATCAAAAATCCGACATAAATGCGATGATGAATGATACAAACACATTAGAAATAATTCCTACCAACCGGGGTCACCTGTCAACCGAACCCTGCACGGAAATCACGCTGCCTCCCATAGCTTGCCAAACAATACTTAATAGTGTTACCATAGACTATTCGTAAAACATAAATAAATACAGGTTAGTACAAATATCAAAAAACTACAGTACAAATACCACTCTTTCAACAAAAATTTTAAAGTATACTTACCAACTGACGTCACTCGGACAAGGTAAATCACGTAGCCAGTAGACGTCTGATATCCACCATAGCTTGTTATAGTCCGGCGCACACCATTATCTCCACACCCAATTGCAGTCCACTGGTAAAATAAAACAACAAATACAATTTAATACAAATTTCAAAATCTCCCACATGACGCTAACACCATTCGCTATAAATTAGTCTCTGCTCTGTAGTCCTTCGTCCGAATCTTCTACAAGCAAAAACACCCTGAGAAGTTGTACAAAGCCCTCTTAGATTCCAAAACATAGAAGTATAACGCTCACTGATCATTCATCAGCTCACCTTAGCCTCCCTCTATTTTCCTATTGTATTCCATATAAGCTTACGTACCAAATCGTTTCTAACGCCCAAAATAAAAACTTTTCCAAGCTATACGTCAACCCATAAGATACAAGGTATCCCTCTGTTCGTCCTATCGCACAGATGCCAATAAAAAACCGTTATGAACGCACATTTTTAAATTATACATACCAATTGCGACAACATAAAGCCTGATGCTCAAATAGCCTACATGCATCCGGGGCAACCTCTACAAGTTATATAGAAGCCCGGATGCCATCGGAGCACAGTAGAAGTCTCAGACCTCAAAAGGCAAGGACGTGTCAGTACATCTGCACCTGATAACTAAAAATAATAATAATATACAATAGATAACAACTATAAGTAACAATTTAGAATATACAATGGAAGAAAACAACCACATTCTACATAATATGCAACAAATGCAACAGGCGCACATCGAGCATATGGACAGCATAATGCAGCAAATGCTAGACATAATAAACCTACTAGCTGACAGGATGGAAACACAGAAAAAACACTTGAAAGAAATCGGACGCAGCATCAACCACATGCAGAACAGCTGCTGTACGGAGCATGGCTGCGGTGTGGAGGAATGCAGGGAATGGGGCCACTCGCGCTGCGACCGCCGGATCCGCCCGTGGTCGCGCGCCTCATCAGCATCTGAACCACGCCCAGCATCCACGTATGCGACACCACCCCTCGACCTTACCAGTGTAAACAAAAATACTACAATTATCATCCGCGCTCAATCACCACCGACCGTGCCCAAGCCCGCATACATAAGAATTACAAGGGTAAATCACGCACCAGAAGAGACGACACGATCCACACCAAAGACAACAACGCAACAAGGAAATCAAAACACAGCCGAAGAACAAATCAGCCCGGTGGACCTAACTCTCACAGGAAACCATAAAAACACAAACAGGAACTCAAACCACACGCAGAAATCCCACGAAATCACAACGCAATCAAAAACACAGCCATCACACAACCGAAATAACCCTGTAAAAGACCAAACTATAGATCAGAACTCAAACATAGAACGGGTGTACAGGGATATTAGTGAAGCTAGTAGCAGGCACAGCGACATGGATATTGAGCCCCATGCCGCCACACCAGACACAGGATCAGTTATAAGTAAACTCGCGACACTGGCAAACGAAGACAGGATAGCGGAGGAGGTGAACACTGACATCGGCGTTGAGCGTGCTGCGGCAATTGAGGCGGACATACTGGCATACATGCATGCCACACCCAGTGAACCAGCAATGTGTCAATGCAACAAGATATATAGAGCCACATACACCGCCAAAACTGCTAACCCCAGGGCGGGGGTATGCGGGACGGGCGAGCCAAGGCACGCGGCGGCAAACGACACAATCGCAGCCACCACAACAGCACCCCTACATCCGGCGTGCCCGGCCCGCCCCCCTGCATACGCTGGCCTAACAGTCGTTCCGGCCGCGGCCCGTAAGGACACAATGCACACAGTGCCACACTATCCGCTCCCAATCAACTCAAACTGCAGCTACGAATATACGCCTACATACACCCAACTAACAAATACAAACCCATACGCAAACACATTTATAAACACTTACACAAACACATTAGCGCAACACCCAACGCACGCATATAATGCACAACAGTACAACAATACAATGCAAACCCGGCCGCAACCTGACCCCGTCGCGATGGGCACGATTGCTTGTGGCACCGCCACCGCAGCGAGCACCCCCCCTAAGGAAACCATGACCACACATGGAGGAAAGGATGGGACGACGGGAAGAGTGGCGCAGCGGCGCGCACGAGCACCGCCGAAATATAAACTCACGTGCTCGGTATGCGGCAGCGAAATAAGGAACCGGATGGTCGCGCGCCACTACAGCCGTCATCACCCAGAAATTAATTATGATATCACACGCCCGGGACATCCAAATATATACTACTTCAAAACACCAATCAACAACCGGATAAGTGACGCGCTACTATACGGTCTACCGTGGAAGAGAACTAATACGCGAACGTAAGTGACATGTTAGATGAGCAACAAACAGTATAAAACGCCTCACCTCCTGCCGTCCACGGTGGCGTAAAACCGGGCGCTGATACCGCGTAGCGGTACGATTGTAAATGAGTCTAACATACAATATGAATACTGTCACTAATTGCCATCAAGCTACAACATTACCGTTAAATAAGATTCAATACAGTGTAAAATACAATCTACATTTATGTTTAATATTTTAAATCTTATATTAGTTTAGAAAAAAAATCTTTTGTTTGTTTCTGTTTTATTAATCTTTCTGATTTGTATTCAGAAATATTATTTTTTTTGTATTAGTAATAACTATGTAAAATAAATAAGCAATATAACAGTGACGGCCTCCTGCCGCCACTCCAGTAAATTAATCAGATATGTAAGAAGTAAATTGTCATTACCTATACTTTGCTTTGTTTGCTTTACTTGTTTTATCCTGTACAATGTAAGTGATCACAAATAAAAACAAAAAAATATATTTATATATAAATATACAAACAAAAAAGGAAACAAAATATTAAATAAAAAAAATATATAATATAAAATATAAAAATCATACATAAAACAAATCCAGGGGAAAAAGAGAGAACAAATATAATAATTAATTAAAAGAAGAAAGTTATAAAAGTGATCACAAATTGCAATGTTTAACTTAGAGTATAATTAAGGAAACATAAATGTAAATAAGTAGCAATAACATGTCCCGGAATAGTTATTTTTTTATTATTTATTTATATCAATAAAAATAAATAAAATTTCTAAAATAAAAGTAGCCTAAGTTACTCCTTATTATATTAGGTATATGCCAATGAAAGTCCCGTCAAAATCGGTCCAGCCGTTTCAGAGATTAGCCGGAACAAACAGAAAGACAGACAAAAAATGTTAATATATTCATTTTGGTATATGTACCGTGTATACATCCATATGCATTTAGTAAAAAGCGGTTATTTTAATATTACAAACAGACACTCCAATTTTATTTATCTGTATGTATAGATAACGTTTAGTTTATTACATTTATACACCACCTACCCTACCTTAGCTCAAATCTACTCTTCCGCTCTAGATATCTACGCTGCCTGAAAGATATTGCTTTACAAGACTGTCTGCCGTACTTTGACTGCATACCTTGCTTACACTTCAAGTATTTACATGAAGTCTAACACAACAATATTGAACGTTTCTTTGTAGTTCTCATACTGCTTTACATCCCTCATCTGTGACATCAACCCCGCATGGACAGAGGACGTGGGCTGCATTGACGGACGATGCGGTATCACTAATTTGCTTATTCAGTGTTTACCTGCGATAATTGCGAGGATTGCATCCAGCTATTTGTTTTACGTTAAGTTATTCCGTTTATCTTTATATTTCTTGAAGATAATCAAGAGGTACATGGCCAATATAATGTATATTTTTCACCAATGCCAATAGAAGAAATGTGTATTCTCATTGAGAGAAAATTAAAATATAGAAGTCATCATACCACTTCTATATTTTAATTTTTCATTGTCTAATCCATATTCTCTATCGAGATATTTTTCAATACTGAGAAAGATCATAAGACCTTGTAACGGAATGAATGAAATGAACCTTTTATAGTAATAATAAAAAAAGTTTGTTCTCTTTTCACAAAGATTGCACAGATTGCAGGAGTACTGAATGCATGAAATTTGCTATGCAAACCTTGTGAGAGTACAGCCCTGATCTGGTCCGTGCTAGGTTTAAGACCTGTATTACAGATCACTAGGCTTTCTCCCGGTTTATAAATGGATACTCTTTTTTTCGTAGAGATATAAGTACCTGCAAAAGGATAGATATATTTGTATACAAACAAACATTTTATTATATGTTTGTTTTATATTTGAATTATGTATCATATTACCATATTGCTTATGAATAGAGTTATGAGGTGTACATAACAGTTGGTCAACTGCATGCAATTTGATGCAACCTGCTTTGTGTGCTTCCGCCACCAATTAGTTCATGCGAGCTAGCGCCGGCCTGATAATGCCTCGTGGATAGACGAAACATTTGACGCAGTGACGACCAGGGCAGTCATGGTAGCAACGATGGCGAGTGCATGCGGTTTGTGTTCCAGATGGCGGGCAGAAGCGTTGGTGGCGGAAGCATACAAAGCAGTTTGGATCAAATTGCATGCAGTTGACCAAAATAATGTTATTCTTTTTTATCGCCTGTGCGAGCGATCTAAATGAACCAAGCTTCGCTTTCAGTGTGGCCCATGTTTTAAATTTAATTTACCTTTTAGTCTTCTTATAATTTGGTATTATTTATTGTAACACTCCACATTCGACGGTGTACCTATTCAATATATTACCGTAATTATGTATTATCTACTGCAGTGAGCACATTACGACTTTGATGATTTATTTAATTCACGTGTTCATTTACCCCCTATTTTTCGCGGTTGGTCTGCGGCTGTAGCAGGATAATCAGCGTTTTGTTCAACAGGACAAAACAAGTAGCTGAGTTACAGCCATTTTGTGTTACTGCGGCACACATATGATTTTTCCCCCTCTACAGTGAACATGTTTCTTTGTATTGCTTACATTTACAAGCATAATTGTAACAAATTGTTGTGTGTGTGCTGGGGATATAAATAAAGATCTATCTCTATATCTATCTTTTGTTGATAATTTAGTGCATAGAAGTGTAAATGTAAAGAACTCGTATGTCCTCTTTTATATATAAATATAGTGCAAATTTTAAGGTTAAATAAACATTTCAGCAGCGTTAAATCCGTATAATTTAAGATAATCTGTTGTATTGTGGCCACAATATATTTTTTTCCAAATAGCAAAATTTTAATATTATTACATTAGTAAAGGAGCCCAAATTCAACTCCTTTAAGTATTTAATGAAATAATACGATTCCAATACTTATGACCGCAATTTTAAATAGGACAGTGATATAAATTGCTTCTCAATTTTTTTTTTTAATTTCTTGGAACACTAGCTGGGTTATTTAAATTGAATTACATGAAATTACATGAAATAGGTATTTGAGGTATCATCACAATATATCAACCCTTACTCATCCCACTGCAGGGATACGGGTCTCCTATCAATCGAAGGGGTTTAGAGCATACTCCACCACGCTGTTCAAATGCGGATTGGCAGACGCCAGAATTTTCAAGCCGCCCGAGGGCCACTGACTTAGCCGTCGAGTCCCGACTGCCATATATATGCCACTCGCTTACGACACATATATGGAGTAATGGTACCACCGGGTTTCAACAGGTCACCGACTGTCATCTATCGACAACAGCCGGGACCGACGGCTTAAAGTGCCCTCCAGCACGGAGAAACTCGAGATAGATAAACTATAATAGTAATTGTTTTACACGTTGGATGCGAGTTAATGAAATATGTAATATATATCTGTACATATTCCATTAAATAGACTTCTCAATATCACAGCCCCAGTAATATCACGGCCCTGGCCCCCTGGTAAATTGTTAATGAACATTATATTAATGTCAGAGATACGTCTCTATATAATCGCCTCCACCTTCATGTATCTTGCCTACTCTTTAATATTTATTTTTACCACCAAGGAACTAAAAGTATACATCTTAAGCATCTACGAAAGATTTATGAGCTGGATCAGATCCATTATAGACCTCTAAATACTTCTTACTTGTTTTGCGTTTCTCCTTTTTTATTTCTCAGCTGTTTCATATCAGACTTTAGGACTAGGTGGGATTAAAAAAACAAATCATAAAATTCAATGATGCAATCTCTATGACTTGTATAATTTAATTTGACTTTCATATTAGCGGTTATATTCAAAACAACACATTGTTAAGTCTTGAAGAAACTTATGTACTAAAATTACTTAAAGTAGAAGAGTTGCGACTGTTATAGAGTAAGCAATAGAAACTTTGAATACACACAGACTAAACGAAATACACTTTACATTTTGTTTTGAATACAAATAAATATTAATTCCAACCTTCATATATAAAACTTAAATTAATACTTACAGAACGAAAATAACACATGCTTACTCTATTGTAATCACAACTCTATATTTTACAATACGAACTTTAAAATTATCTAACTAGCTATTTGTTTAACTTTTACGTAAATAACTACAAATTTTAACAATAATTTACAAAATTAAATTTTTACAACAACACTCGATATCAGAATGCAATTCTTTTGAGAATTGTTCGTTTAATTGCCATTACAATTACGATTAAAATGAAAACTGATTTAAATTTAGAATATTACATAAAAATAATTACTCTGCTAAATATCGGTTTCTTACTTATGTATTTATCCAGAATTATATTAATGTATTTTTTAACACAATGATTAAATTCCAGTCCGCGATCTTACGTAAAAAACATATAATTTATTTAATCGTGAGGTGAAAATTTGCGTCGATAAATATTATATAAACAATAAAATTCATCACTGTACATTAACTTGTGAAAATTGGCTGGTTTTTTCACAAATTATTTTTTAAAGTGTACATATATAAAAATAAACACAATTCGTTTTTTTTTTAAATGAAATGTCAGTGCGTACATATGAAAAACGGCATTTTAATTATTTTGAAAATAATTAAAACCCCCTGGGTTATGGAAACTTTTAAGTAAGTTTATATGACAATCTGAAAAATAAAATTTTCCACGCAAATTTTCAGACTTCAAAAATAAAGTTAAAGTCTTAAACGTCAATATAATTATCGCTGTTGTCAATAGAAGTATCTTCGGTCGACCGTTTGCCGAGGCCGAAACTAAAACGATGCATATCCCTCTCTCGTTTTCCAAGGCCGAAGTTGAATTTGCTGCTTAACCGCTTTCCAAGGCCGAAGTTATAGCCTCTAGCACGTTTACCCAGACCGAAGTTATACATAGGAAGCCGTTTACCGAGGCCGAAATCGTACATCCGTGCGCGTTTTTCTTCTGAATTCTCGTCTTCTACGTAACGTTTGCCGAGGCCGAAACTATAAGGCCGAGCGCGTTTCTCTTCGTAACCTGTAAAATAATATACATTAGAAATTTCTGGAAGGGGCAATAGCGTAAATGTTAGTTTCGTCATTTTTTTTTACACTACGTCGGGAGGCATACAAGCATACGGCCCACCTGATGTAAAGCGGGTACCGTGGCCTATTAACGCTTGCGATATATTAATCATCACTCACGCGATGCCTCCTTAACTGATTACACAGCAACTCCTCGGGAGCTTACTGGTGACCTCAATCACACGCAGGAACACAACAACCCTCTAGGGAGTTGTTATTTGGCTGCGGTTTTCTGTGAGGTGGAGGTACTTCCCCAGACTTGGAAAAACTTTTAACTTGACTTACTTTGCTTTGATGCGCCCTACCTCTCTTAAAACATCCAGACCAAGACAAACACATGTTCATGCACACAAATGTTTGCCTTGTGTGGGAATCGAACCCGCGAACGTTGGTGTCAAAGTCACGTCATTCACGACTGAGCCACCGAGCTCGTCAGTCGTTTAAGTTGAACTTAAATTATGAAACCTCGTCTGTACTCATTCAGTAAGAGTATTATTGTGAACTTTAGCTACCTAAAGTTTAAATTGCTATAATCTACCAAAGCGATTACTACTATTATACCGACGTAGAAACGTACCCATTTTCCACTACATCTATTTTCCCAAGCAACATATATGTGTTACATGGCTTTAAACAAGTTAATAACTTAGCTGCTTGAGTGTGCTGCAAGAGCAGTTATAGTTATAGTGGATAAGGAACCAGCCTGTTGAGCAACAGGTCCCTGGTTCGATACTGCCATTTTTTTTTTACGCGACAGGCCCACCACTCATACCCCACCACTGTGTCTCCTGTGTAGCCAGAATTAACAGCGGCGACCACAAAAAGGCAATGAACAGTGAAGTTCATTGCTGTCCCGGGGGTTAAACTACAGCTGCCTTGGAACTCACAACGAATTTAATCAGAAGAAATTAATAGGAGTAGGAAGTTTTAGAATTGACTTCCCCTCTTGGCAAAGTGAGAGACAGCAATATGACAAATAAGGCATTTAAAAACCTCAAAGAGATGGCTAGTCAAGTGAAGCTCAACTGCCGTGCTCCACGGTTTATCAAATATCTAACACTATAGGGACCTAAACTGTGAGTTGTTACCTAACACGTCGATTCCAATAATATAGATTGCAGAACCGCCTAAACGCCTGGTAATTCTCCCTTGTTGCCACCAAATCAGAATAGTATACTACCCCGGATGTGACACGCAAGGAATTTTATCGATCCTGGTATGTACGAGTACCACTGAATTCGTGTTTTCGGATATATGTACCTAAATATTTGTAATCATCACTTGTTCAGCGGTGATGGTAAACATTGTAAGGAAACCCGCGCGTCTAAGAAATTATATTTCGATAGACGCGTGACCTAACCTAAGAAAGGTCTGGTCTTCCCCCTGGGTTCTGGAGGTCTGACAGCAACCGCTCCATGTCAGAATCAGTATCTTCGCCAAATCTTTAGGCTTATGTAGCCAATCCCGCCAATCCTAATGGATTAAGAAACGGGATAACGCTAGGAAAAACTTAGCTGCTTAGGGTTTGAAGCCTATTCCATTATGATAAACAGAGTACAGGGATATTTAATCGGCAGTCGAGAGGTATCTAATCTTCAGACCTAAGCTAAACAGCAATTCCCCACAGGATTGGTCCTGGCTTGAAAACAGGGAGAGAAACGTCAAACCAGCCAGAAATGGGCAAGTACCTCAAACTTTTTTTTATGCAACGTCGGGAGCCATAACTCCAAGTATGTGGAGTTACGATCCACAAAGCGATGATCGTAGCCAATGAACGTTTGTACTACATTAAGTATCAATCGCGATACCACCTCTGTTGCTAACACAGTAACTCCTTAGGAGTTCACTGATCACCTCACTGACACGCAGGAACACAGGAAACCCTCTAGAGAGCTATTATTCGGCTGCGGTTTTCTATGAGGTGGAGGAACTTCCCCAGACGGGCAGCTTTGATGCGCCCGACTTCTCTTAATAACACCCAGACCAAGACAAACACACATGTTCATGTACACAAATGTTTATCCTGTTTGGTAACGAATCCATGAGTGCCGGTGACAAAGTCGCGTTCTTAACCGCTATGCAACCGAGCTCGTCAAAAACTCACTCAAAGAAAAGTCAAATAATAACTTTTTTTTTTATAATAAATATTGTCGGACAAATTACACAGCGCCAACTAGCCCCAAAGTAAGCGAAGCTTGTGTTATGGGTACTAGACAACTGATAAACATGCGTAAATAATTTTTTTTTTGTAAATACTTACTTATTATACATAGAAAATACCCAGACCAAGACAAACAGACTGTGGGAATCGAACCAACGATCACGATGACAATCGAACTCCCTGCATTGTTGTTGTATTCCTGCGAGTTAGTTGCTGTGTTAACGGCAGTGGTATCAATGTGCGAGCAATACTTACTGTATTGTAATCATTCACAGTCTACGGTACCAATTACACATCAGGTGAGCCGTATCTTTATATGCCTCCCAACGCTGTATAAAAGACTGGCCTCCGCCTCCCAGCATTGGGATGTGCAGTATGGGTTGGTGTGTGTAGTATACAGGATTGTCTTCTTATTAGTAGAGATATCACAATAAAGCTCCGAAGGAGGTGCTTCCTTTACAAGTAGGGTGACAATAAGCCTATCTACTAGGCTACGATAATTTCACTTGGTTGTGAAAAGCCTAATCCGTTTTGTGAGAATTTCCCACGCCTTTTCATTTACAGTGAAAAAATTAAAATTCATTGCCTTTCCCATAAAGCTTTTCTTTAAGTGCAAATAAAAAGCTTTTTTATTAAGATGTCTTTATCGTTTATTAATATTCTTTTTTCGTCGTTTTCAAAAGATGTTTGTCCTTATTAAATATCACTACCTAAACTAAATTATAATGGGAGTGAAGATTGTGGTAATGATTTTTAATCCCCGATGCAAAAAAGAGTAGCTGCGGTAGGGATCTTAGACGCATAATGGGTATTTACGTTACATTCAAACATATGTGTAACCTAAAATTTGAAACACCACTGTATGCTGCGTACTATGCAAGGTTATGGAATTGTTGGCCTGCTGCTGCAGCCAGGATATCCAGCACACTAGTAAAGTCTTGAAAAAATAATAGCAGATATGTCGTGTTTGGATTCGTTTTGTACAGTATTTTTGATTTTACATACCATGCAAAGGTGGCAACACTTATGTCGGGGGTTTTTTAAAATTTCAATTTAATTTTATTGTCATAGTCATCATCAGGTCCTCTCCGATGATATAGTATGTGTGTATATGTATATATATCACGCTAGGTACTTTCAAGGGTAGGCAGAGAGAACCGAGCGCCACAAGATGCGGTCCATACACAACTCGCTCGCTTGATTTACTGGAACTCCTGTCATCACCATTTCGACCGTGGTAGGTGAGTCTTGATCTTCCTCGGCGTGACCGTTCTACTTTCACGTTGTATATCTGTTTCGTCATTCTTTCTACATGTCCGAACAAACAGAGCATGCATTTTCTTATGCTCGGAGGCGCAGTGGTGAAACGCGCTGTTACGCTACTTTGACACCAACGCTCGTGGGTTCGATTCCCACACAGTACAAACATTTGTGTGCACGAACATGTCTGTTTGTCTTGGTCTGGGTATTTTCTATGTATAATAAGTATGTATTTACAAAAAAAAAATATTTACGTATGTTTATCAGTTGGGTACCCATAACACAAGGTTCGCTTACTTTGGGGCTAGGTGGCGCTGTGTAATTTGTCCGACAATATTTATTTATTATATCTTAACACAGACTCTCTCTTTGAGACCACCTCTCTTTCTCATATCTACTTTACGCACTCGGTCTACAAGCGTTACATTGCAGATTTTGCGCAACGCTCGTTCGCTCGATGGAATTTATTTTACTTTTATGCTCTGCCAAAAACAGCTTCGCTTCCACACATAGCGTTCAGCCATGCAATTCTCTAAGCTACTCGTAATGGCTGTGTGCGTCGCTGTGATCACAGATGTCACAGCTTTGACATCGTCTACTGCGATCACGGCTAAATTATTTGGTATTCTATAAGGCTGTAAGCGTACGCGAGGCTGTTTGCCTTGTAGAATTCCAATTCCAAACGCAGCCTTGCGGCGCTAGTGTCGCACAACCATGAAAAGCGACACTAAGGAATTGCAATTTTGTGTTCAAGGCTATAACAGTCGATGTTTCCGAGGATGTAAGGATGTTTGCTCTTACAGAATTGCATGGCTGATCAACACAGCGTGGTGTATAGCGAGCTGTGACTTCTGACCTTCATATGGACTGTGTATTTTTCACAGTACATTTTGCTATGAAATTACCGTTTGTTGTTAGCTGTCGGTTATTTGCATACAAGCTAGCTTACCTGGTTCATCATCGTACTGATTGAGTAGCTCTGCGAGGACTGCCTGGTCGATGTCGTTGGGTAGCTGTTCGTTCGTCTGTTCGTCATCGACGGATCTCTTACCCAGACCGAAGGAGTAGGGCCTTGACCTGAAAGAAAGAAGACATTTATGTTTTGACGAGCTCTTTTTTTATACTATGTCGGGAGGCATACACACTTACGGCCCACCTGATGTAAAGTGGTTACCGTAGCCTATTAACGCTTGTAATATATTAAGTACCACTCGCGCGATGCTTCCTTTGCTGTTAACACAGCAGCTTCTTAGGAGCTTACTGGTGACCTTACTCACACGTAGGAACACAACAATCAACTAGGGAGTTATTTGGGTGCGGTTTTTTGTGAGGTGGAGGCACTTCCCCAGACGGGCTGCTTTGATGCAACCTACCTCTCTTAAAAACGGGCACACAAATGTTTGTCTCGAGTGGGAATCGAACCCACGAGCGTGGGTCTCTGGTGAAGTATCTCCACCTCACAGAAAACCGTAGTCAAATAACAGAGGGGGTTGTTGTGTTGCTGCGTGTGAGCGCAGAAGTATATTAATATTTTTGTACTAATACCCTGGCATAAATTTATTGTAAAATCTAATTGACGATTTGAAAAGGTATATTGGGAATATTTCTTTCGGCATTTCTACTTCGCCAATAGTCATTTCTGAAATACTAGTAGATTATAAAGAGATATAATAACAACGAGAACTGAATAAGACGCGATGAATGTCCGTAGAATACGGTGACTGTTTATCATCAGACAGGCCATTTGATTATTTGTCACCTGTGGTAAAAAATAACAAGATAATATTTATAAAATGTAATACGCAGTGCCCGCGACGGCTCAATGGCAAATTAAGATTTTTTCTTTACATAAGTAAGCTCAGTGACTTTGCCTTGATTACCTCTTGCCCAATCCAAAGTTATAGACGGGCAGCCTCTTGTATTCCGACACGTAGCTGTATGCCCTCTTGCCAAGTCCGAAGTCGTAGTGCGGGGATCTCTTCTCGAGCGGCGCGGCGTGCTCGTGCGTGTCTGGCACGTCGTGCTTGTCGTGCTCGGCTGGCATGCTCTCCGGCGAGCAGAGAGCCACGCCGATCATTAGGAAGCACACGGGGAGCGAAGTGTACATCATTCTGGAACAAATAAGCGGACATGATTTTATACAATTCCTTCTCAGTGTTTTTGCATGAAAACTGAAATTTTTTCACAGTAACAACGGGATGTTTACCACATTGTTAGCTGTATATTGGAAGTCAGTTCCTTCTTAGAATAGATGAGTCGAAATTATCACAATTTAACTTAGTAGCTACGTTCATTATAAAATTAAATCTTAAAAGTATACAGCCGGTCTGGGGAAGTACCTCCATCTCACAGAAAACCGCGGTCAAAAAACGACCCGCTACAGGGTCGCTGTGTTCTTGCGTGTAAGGGAGGTCACCTGTAAGCTCCAAGGAGTTGCTGTGTTAGCAGCAGAGAAGGCATCGCGTGAGTGATACTTATGGTATTACAAGCGTTCATTAGCTACGGTAACCGCTTTACATCAGACGGGCCGTGTGCTTGTATGCTTTACGACGTTGTATATATGGAAAAAGTGAATAGTGGGCACGTTTGTGTGTCTGTATGTGTCTCTGTGTGTAAAGGTGCGCTTACACGGGCAACTAAAATTGTTTAATTCCGGTCAATACTCGTCAACTATGACGTCACATCAAGCAATTTAGGGCGATGGCAACATGTAGCAACTTGCTGCTGAGATACGACCACAGAACACCATGCAATATGGAGCAACTTCAAAAACTAGGCAATACAAGTCAATACGTTCATACACTAGAAATTAAGATGCCACGACTCTCTGGCCATTGACGAAGTTTTGATTTCAGCGGCGGCTTGTAGTGCTTTTGTGATCATGAATTTAAAACGAAAAAAAAAAGAAATAGCCAGAGTTGGATGCGAACATATCTGGCAAGACGAAAACCATCTTTATTGTGTGATGATATAACCAATTAATTTATTCTAAAACTTCACCAGAATGTCTCGGTGTGATTTTGAACTACTTTTAAATAAGGTTAGTCCATTGATTACCAAACAGATGACCAATATGAGGGAACCTATTTCTGCAGCTACAAAACTTCGATTTCTGGCAACTGGCGATTCATAGAAAAGTTTAATGTACCTGTTCAGAATTTCTGACTGCTGTATTGCATTGTTGGCGG
This sequence comes from Pyralis farinalis, assembly GCA_947507595.1. NCBI lineage: Eukaryota > Metazoa > Arthropoda > Insecta > Lepidoptera > Pyralidae > Pyralis > Pyralis farinalis. The sequence continues at coordinate 5,374,129 of OX382258.1, read as the reverse complement.
CGACGACGTACCCCCGCCGCCCACGCCGCCCCCACTGCCGGCCAGTTCCTCTCGCGAAAACGAGACGTAGTTATATGTACAAACGAGATAGAAAGAAAATTGACTAAAAATTTCCAAATTGGATGTTCAGCAACTCATATTCGCGACATTGAGAAATAGAAATGTGGAATATACGGAGCAATTATAAGTAATGTTCCAGAAACAATTGCCACAATTTATTGTAATTGCTCCCGATTGCTCAACTTAATAGCTCCATATTGATTCATTACAGATGCCAAGCAATTATTACCAAAAACATTGCCCGTGTAAGAGCACCTTAAGATAGTGTATGTGTAGTATGATTGTGCGCGCATGTAGATGGGTGCGTTTGTTTGGTTTGCATGTATACGGAACTTTATTCTATATCACATCTATATCTATACATATAAATAAAATTGAAGTGTCTGTCTGTGAATTCAAAATAAAGCCTTTATCTTAAGTCATATTATTATTTTCACGTTACCAAAGCCTAAATACGCATTTTTAACTTTTTTGTCTGTCTGTCTGTCTGTTTGTTTGTCCGAGCTAATCTTCGAAATGGCTGAACCGATTTTGACGGGACTTTCACTGGTAGGTAGAGGACTGTTCAGAGCAGAATATAGGGTACTTTTTATCCCGTAGATATTTAGGGTTCCTGCGTAAAAAATGAAAAACTGTTAAAATTAGGGCGACATATCTTCCCCTTGGGGGGACTTTGCAATTTTATTTTTATTATTTTCATAGAGTATGTATTTTTTGTGACATAAAAGAACTACGCATTTTTTATGTAATAAAAATAAAATAAATATACGTTGCCTCCCGTAAAGGTCAATAGATGGCGCTGTATGAAAATTGAATCGCTCTGTGGTTGCATCTACGACCCTGAACTTTGTTTTTTTTAAAACAAAGTTTTTTTTGAAATAAAGGCTACTAAAAGCCCAAATCTCATGCGTGCGAAGCCGCGGGCTTCAGCTAGTTTAATAATAAAGTTTCTATATCGTCGTAACAAAAAACACAAAATTTGATTTTTAAGCTAAGCTTTAATTTTGATTTTGAATGTTAGACAGGTTTTAAAGAAAGTAAGCTATTGAGAACCAACGAGGACGATCCGTAGTAATTCCTGTCACCGTTGCTGGTCGAGGGGTAATGTAGAACGTAGCTCTTATTGGCAAGTTCGGGGATCATCACCTCGGTACTTATCGGCTTATTGGTTAAAATATTCCCCCATTGGTTGGCTTAAGGATTTGGCTAAGACACAGATTTTTACATAGAGCTATTTTTTTTTTATATACAACTAGATTGTCAAAGCATGCGGCCCACATTAGATGGTAAGCGGTCACCGCAGGCTATTGACGCTCGCAACACCACGGGGATGTTACTCGCGCGCTGCCAATGTTTTGAACTAAGGCTGTTTCGTCACAGTACCCAATAATTTCACTGCCATATCTCACCCTTCAACCCGGAACACAGCTATATAAATATAGCTAGGCGTGCTTTTATGCGCAAACCAGTGGTTCACTGGTTTGCGTGTTTCTGGATCCGTTAGGATTGGCGGGGTCCGCTACCTAAACCTAGCGGAGACAGGGGCGCCGACTACGTGGGTGCTCGGGGGCTCCAGCACCCACGGGAGGGAAATAGTGGGTGCGGAGCACCCATGACGCTAGACATCATTATATAACTAAAATAATCCTCATCTCATTATCTGTTGTTCAGGTTCTCATTATCTGGTTATTCTAGTAAGCGCTTGCTTGCTTACTAGAATGTGTGCGACGCGTCCTAATGTGATCTCAGTTCACACCAGATACTTTTGATGTAGAGCCGTTTTTTTTGTTTTGGGCAGTCTTTGGGGGACGCCTATGTCCAGCAGTGTACGTCTTTCGGCTGAAATCATGATGGGTGCTCGGGTGCTCGGCACCTAGTCATCAAAAGAGCATGAGCACCCACGAGGTTTTCCAGAAGCCGGCGCCCCTGAGCGGAGATACTGACTTTAACATAGATCGACTGCCGTTAGACCTCAATAACTCAGAGAAAAATTCAGATCTTTCGTACGTTAGATCACACCTTATTTCTTGGACATGCGGATTTTGGCTGATGTTTTCCTTCACCGTCGAGCTTGTAAAAAATATATGTATGTATGTATGGCAGTAAAAAATGTACATAACTCCGTAACACGATGCCGTGATATTGGCAGAAACACCATCTGAACTGCAAACACTGGTCGCAATGATAAAAGACGATTGTATGGAGAAAGGCTTACTATTGAATGCCAACAAAACAAAGATAATGGTATTTGAAAGAGAAGAAACCAGAACCAATGTAAGGATAACGGTTGATGATAAAGTGTTGGAACAAGCGGATGAGATTGTATATCTTGGATGGCTTTCAGCAGGAATTGAAGGTACACCGCTGAACTGGACGATTGAGTACGAGGAATAGTGTGAATGGAGCGTCGGGAAAACTTCTTGGCAGCAAAAGCTTGAACCAGAAAGCACAGCTCGTTATACACAATGCAGTGCTGGTCCCAACGCTTACTTATGGAAGCGAGAGATGGGTATGGCAGAGAGAGCATGAAAGTTGAAATTTGTGACATAACTCTAGTAGACCGTATTCGCAATGACGATGTTAGACACCGAGTTGGTTTGAAAGACAGCGTTGGTGTTAAAATAAGAAGAGGCATGCTCCGTTGGTTCGGACATGTAGAACGAATGCAGGATGAAAGAATGACGAAGCAGATATACAACGCAAAAGTGAAAGGATGTAGGAGCAGAAGAAGGCAAAGACTGACCTACCGTGACCAAATTGATCGTGTTCTATCAGAAGGTGTGTACCTCACAAACCGGCGATCGCGTATGAGAAGAGCAATGAATGTTAAAGAAGCGAGTGAAGTTTGTAGGGATCGGGTCACGTGGCGCTCGGTTCTCTCTGCCTACCCCGCAAGGGATCTGGCGTAGAGTTGTATATAGATAAATAAATCTGAAAACACGGATTTAGTTAGGTATACATGCTTATACTAGGATTCAAACTAGCCACCGTCGGATAGTAGATCGGTTCTTAATCCACTGGGCTATCAAGGATGTTACATGTTTATACAATGTGCACTACCTCTCCTTTACCAGAACCACCTTTTGGCAGTGTGCACCACTTGCACTTTAGGTTACCTTAAGCAAGTGAAATTGCCTAAACTGTTAATCATTCCATAGGTTATTCAATCCTAATAAATGTTCATTACACACGATTGTCGAGTAGTTAACGGTTACTACGAGTATATAACTAAGACTAGTGGGTTCGATTACCACATATGACAAACATTTATGTGCATATATATATTTTTTAATACAATGTCGGGAGGCATACAAGCATACGGCCCGCCTGATGGAAAGTGGTTACCGTAGACTACGAACGCTCGCAATACATTGAGTATCACTCGCGCGCCACCTCAGCTGCTAGCGCTTACTGGTGACTTCACTCACATCCAGGAATACGACGACATTCTATGTAGTTATCATTTGGCTGCGGTTTTCTGTGCGGTGGAGTTACTTCCCCAGACGGGCTGCTTTGATGCGACCTACCCTCTTAAAACACCCAGACTAAGTCAAACAGACATGTTCATGCACACAAATGTTTGTCCTGTGTGGGAATCGAACTCACGAGCGTTGGTGTCAAAGTAACGTAACAGCGCGTTTCGCCACTGCGCCACCGGGCTCGTCAAAATAGGTTTGTTTCTGTTGGATGCTTTTAAAAAAAGGACAAAGCATCAAAATAGCCCGACTGGTGTAGTAGGTCCACCATATAGAAATCCGCAGCCAAATAATAACTCCCTGGGGGGTTGTCGTGTTATGCGGATTAGTTAGCAGTAAATTCTTAAGGAATCGCTGCGTTAACAAGCAAAGCAGGCACCGCGCGCGGGATGTTCCTTGTTACGCTCCAATCGCTTCACATTAGGCGGGCCGCATGATGAGTGTTACCAGCACTGGCAGGCAGACGCGCGAGCGATACCTCCTGCAGGGTCGGATTAACAGTCTGTGGGGCTCTAAGCAGTGAACGGTATGGGCCCCCTATGTTTTTTGTTACTTAATCTTTTCGTTAATATTTTTTTTTGTTCATGTATGAGTGACACAGAAAATTTTGTTTTACGTTGTTTTGTTTGAAAATTTCTTATTAAAACTTAAAAAAAAATTACACGCCTGATCTTGGGGGCTCCAATTTTTCGGGGGCCCTAAGCAGCTGCTTAGTTTGCTTATGGGTTAATCCGGCCCTGACCACCTGTATTGCAAGCGTCCGTAGACTACGAAAACCACTTCATATCAAGTGGGCCGTATGCTCGTATGATCTCTACGTTCTATAAAAAAATTATATATTAGGATAGTTTCTTCCTCTTTTTAACATCCCGTTTGTTAATCGGGCGGGGTGCGCAACATAAGCCTAAGGATTTAAGCGAAGCCAAGATTTTTACTGAGGTCTTCAGACCTCCACAACCCAGAGGGTAAACCAGACATTTCGTAAGTTAGGTCAAACGTCTTTCGAAATATAATTCTTGGACGTGCTGGTCTCCTCACTATGTTTTCCTTCACCGCCGAGCAAGTGATAATTACAAATATGTACATAAATCAGAAAACACGAATTTTATTGATACGTGCCAGGGTTAGAACCGGAGCCAGTTGGTCACTACGCGGTTTCTTTGTCTTTATCTTCTATAACTTCACGGCAAATCCCTTGTGGGGTAGGCAGAGAGAACCGAGCGGCACGCGACTCGATCCTTACATATCTCACTCGCATCTTTAACATTAATTGCTCTTCTCATGCACGCTCGCCGGTTTCTAGGGCTCCTGACATCACCTTCTGATAGAAGACGACCAATTTGGTCATGGTAGGTAGTCTTGGCCTTCCCCGGCTCCTACATCCTTCCACTTTTGCATTGTATATCTGCTTCGTCATTCTTTCATCTTGCATTCTTTCTACATGTCCGAACCATCGAGGATGCCTCTTCTTATTTTAACACCGACGCTCTCTTTCAGACCAACTCTGTTTCTAACATCATCATTGCGAATACGGTCTACAAGCCTTACGCCACAAATTTTGCGCAGCGCTCGCATTTCGACCGCGTTTATTCTACTTTCATGTTCTTTCTGCCATACCCAGCTCTCGCTTCCATAAGTTAGTGTTGGAACCAACACTGCATTGTGTATAGCGAGTTGTGCCTTCTGGCTCAGGATTTTACTGCCAAGAAGTTTTCCCAACGCTCCATTCACACTATTCCCAGCACTCACTCGTCTTTCCACTAGGGATGTAACGGAGGTAGTTTTATCGGAACCGAAGGCGGAATCGGAGTTTTTAAAATTACTTTATCGGGGTCGGAATCGGAGTCGGAGGCAGGATCAGAAGTGGTGGCATGAGAGAGAATTATTATTTAAGGACAAATAAAACATTATTTAGTAAAATTTTTTCATTTCAATTTTCAATTATAAAATAAAACACAAACATTGAAAAAAAATTGGCATATTTCCAAATAAACAAGAAATTAAAATAAATGAATTTAAACCCAAAGTAGCATATTAAGTACATTATATTAAATGAACAAAAGCTTTAAAACAAATTAAATCAAATGAATTCACTCCAAAAGTAGTGTATTATACTTTACGAACAAAACGTCTCAAAAAACATAAATATTGTTCTTCAGTGCCCTATAGAGCGTTTTTTTTTGGAATTGGTCTTCAGCGTTATTAATAAAAACAAAATAAGGGCGCCACTTAGCTTTGTGCACCCTCATAAGCCGCAAAAATCAAAACAAATATCTATAACCTATGAACGTGTCGTGTACGTAACAAAGTAACAAGTGAAAAAATAATTGACTATAGAGTGCACGTAGTGGGAGTCGGGGGATTCCCCGCGCGACATGTATGAACCTGTTCATAACAGTCTACACAGGCCGCCGCCGCCGCTATGTTATGCTTCAGCCTCCGATTAAAACCTTCGATTTAAAAGTGTCGGAGCCGAAGTCGGAACCGAAAGTGTAATAATAATCTGAAGTTCCGACTTAACGGAACCGGAGTCGAAGCTCCGTAACATCCCTGCTTTCCACATCTGCGGTGTACCTTCCATCCCTGCTGAAAGCGCATCCAAGATATACAAACTCATCCACTTGTTCCAACACTTCATCATCAATCGTAATCCTTACATTAGTTCTGGATTCTTCTCTTTCAAATACCATTATCTTTGTTTTCTTCACATTCAGTAGTAAGCCTTTCTCCATACATTCGTCTTTCATCGTTGTGACCAGTGTTTGCAGTTCAGATGGTGTATCTGCTAATAGCACGGCATCGTCTGCATACAGCAGACAGTTCACCACTAGGTCACCCATGCGCAATCCCACATTCGTTCACCTTATTTATTTATTTATTTTCGGGAAATTAACAGATTCACAAATCACGTAGTATAATATTATTAACATGGGAAGATGCTGATAACAAATTTATTCTCTGCAGACAACTATCGAGATACAGGATAAACAGCCTAGCAGATAGCATGCAACCCTGTTTGACACCAATTCTGACATCAAACCAGGGTGACATGCCACCATCTATCCGCACACATGCTGAGCAATCCTTGTAAGTGGACTGCACAGCAAGGAGCAGTGAACCGTCAATCCCATATCTCGGCAATATGTCCCACAGTTCCTTTCGCACAACCTTATCAAAGGCTTTTCAAGATCCACAAAACCGCAGAAAACCTTCTGGTCTATGGCCAGATGCTTCTCTACGATATTGCGGAGCGAGAAAACTTGATCCGTACATCCCCTTCCATTTCGGAAACCTCCTTGTGCGTCCCACAGCATTTCATCGGATTTCACCCTCATTCTCCTTTCAATCACCTTTCCATATACTTTTGCTGCTAAGCTGATCAAACTGATGGCCCTATAGCTGGCGCAGTCCATGCGTGACCCCTTGCCTTTATACAAAGGCACGATGACTGCGCGCCTCCAGTCCATTGGGACCCTTCCAGTTCTCCAGCATAGGTTGCATAAGTACCAGAAGGCGTCCCGGCGTTCCTTTTGTCTTTATCCTAATATCTTATACGTATATAAAATTCTCGTGTCACAATGTTAGTTACCATACTCCTCCGAAACGGCTTGACAGATTTTGATGAAATTTTATATGCATATTCAGTAGGTCTGAGAATCGGCTACTATCTATTTTTCATATCCCTAAGTGATAAGGGTGGTCCACCACAAATTTATTTTATTTTATTTTATTTTTTGGACAATTTTTTTTTTGTGATGTGGCATTAAAAAATACATACAACCCTAAATTTTCACCCTTCGCCAATAACCTTTATTTTTATAATACTAAAATAATCCTAGGTATAATTTATATGGCAAAACAACGTTTGCCGGGTCAGCTAGTAATATTATAAATGTGAATGTCCGTTTGTTTGTTAGCTTTCACGCGAAAACTGCTCAACCGATCATCATGAAACTTTGTACACATATTCTTGGAGGTATCAGAAGTAACATAGGATCCTTTTTATAAAAAAAAAAATGCGAGCGAAGCCGCGGGTAAAAGCTAGTTATCTATAAAGATCAGCTATCGCTGCGCTATATTAGGATAATTTATAGTCCCGAAAAGGATTATTTATGTTATTGGACTCGAAACGACTGGACCGACTATGATGAAATTCTCAGGGAATCATTAGATTAGCTCAGCGGGTGACCCTGTGAAGTATGGTAGAGATCAGATCATCCGTGCGAAGCAGAAGCGAGTAGCTAGATTATAAATAATGATTATTATATCTCGCGTATGTATGTATGTATATCTTCACGTCAGGTCCCTTGCGAGGTAGGTAGAGAGAACCGAGCGCCATAAGACGCGGTCCTTCACTCGCTTCTGTGACATTCATAGCTCTTTTCATGCACGCTCGCCGGTTCCTGGGGCTCCTGACATCACCTTCTGATAAAACACGACCAATTTGGTCATAGTAGGTTAGTCTCGGTCTTCCTCGGCTCCTACATCCTTCCACTTTTGCATTGTATATCTGTTTCGTCATTCTTTTGTCCCGCATTCTTTCTACATGTCCGAACCAACAGAGCATGCCTATTTTTTTTTTAATATAAGTATCTATTATTTTCTTATTCTCATATTTATTTGGAACACAAAAGTTTTCCTTTGAACCCGAAAGGAGTATTCGTGTTTGTTCCCTTCCATTGTTCGTGTCAGCAAGCTGTTGTTTCAGAGTTTATTATTTATATATGTACATAAATGCACTAGCGACAGCCCTATGCGAGGGCGGTGGCCTTTAGACCTGGACTTCACCTAAGCGGGCATTTGCGGGGAGGCCTGTTTTCATATATTTGACGTATCGAACGATATAAAATGACCCTGGAAAATGTGTGATAACACACTTCATCATATTTCCGCTTTGGTGGAGTTCGGTCTTCATGATAAGAAATTTAAATGATGATGATTATAGTAATATAAAGAAAGAGTTTAAAGTATAAAGAAAGGCCCTCGTCTTTGGAACTAACCGCATTTGAGCAAATAAAGTTTTCTATTCTATTCTATACTATTATGTTACACTCTGTTCTATTCTATATTGTCTTCAGAGAATAAGAAATATGAATGTGGGAATGCGAATGGGTGACTCAGTGGTCAACTGCCTGCTTTATGCAGACGACGCGGTATTAATAGCAGAATCACCATCTGAACTGCAAAAACTAGTTACAACAATGAAAGATGATTGCATGAAGAAAGGCTTACAATTGAAACCATTGGAGCAAGTGAATGAGATTGTATATCTTGGAAGTACTTTTAGAGAAACATACGCTCTATTACAAAGCTAGTTGGTTACTAAGAAATGGTTACAGACCAATGTTCGAGCGCACTATGGAGACTCGGTATCGCAGTGGTTAGTAACGCTACTTTGACACCAACGCTCGTGGTTTCGATTCCCACACAGGACAAATATTTCTGTGCACACAATGTCTGTTTGACTTGGTCGGGGTGTCTTTAAGAGAGGTCGCAAATTCCTAACGTTTAGGCAGTGAATCCCCCCAATGCTAATGAATTAGGAAACGGTATAACGCTGGGAAGAAGAAAGTTTTAGAACCGTTTGTAGTAGTTTATTAACTAAATTATTAAGGTAGTAAGTAGTTTTCTATACTACGTCGGGAGGCATACAAGCATACGGCCCACCTGATGTAAAGCGGGTACCGTAGCCCATTAACGCTTGCGACTCCTCGGGAGCTTACTGGTGACCTCACTTACACGCAGGAACACAACAATATTGCATTAGCGATAAGGCCGCCTATTGTACTTTCTTATATAGACTATGTATATTTGTATATTTTATTGGTGCAATAAAGAGTTTTGTATTGTATTGTATTGAACCCTCTAGGGAGTTGTTATTTGGCTGCGTTTTTCTGTGAGGTGGAGGTACTTCCCCAGACGGGCTGCTTTGATATGCCCTACCTTTCTTGATTCGCCCTACCTCTCTTATATAATAGCAACATGTAATATTTATCGACCAACTTGTTGACTGAGATTGTGAGTAAGATATTGTCTACTTGACAGGTTGTTAGATATGTTTGTGTGACAAATGTTATAGTAAGGCCGCGTTCGCATCATGTTTATGTGCTGGAGTAGTTAGCAATGCCATTTTGACACCAAGGCTCGTGGGTTCGAAGAACATTTGTGTATATGAACATATCTGTTGGTTTAGGTGTTTTTAAGAGGGTATGGCACATTAAAGCAGCTGAATGGGGAAGTATCTTCAGTCAAAAATCGGCAGTGAAGTGACACCCTGGAGGGTGGTTATGTTCCTGCGAATGGGGTTGCCAGGAGAGTTCCTGTGTAACCTACACACGGTTACACTATATATTTTTTTTATACATATAACGTAAAAATATAGTGTAACCTACACACGTATAACATATACATCGTATTGGGAACCTCCTCCTTTTTAAGTAGGTTAAAAAGGGGTTAAACTTGTTGTGATAATAATACAACTATTATCGCTATATAGTAAAACGTCGCTTCACAATAGGCGGTCCGTATGCTTGTTTGCTATTTACTTTAGTTATTAATATATTACGAGTAACACGTGAAGCAAAAACTTTGTACCCTTTTAACGAAAATTACGCGAACAGAGGAGTATGAAACAGTGAAAGTTTATATGGAGAAGACAATTTTTTTTTTATAATAATGTTTGAAAAATACATAATTTTAATAAAAAAACACATTATACACACTACCATGCGTTTGACACACAAACACATATATACCTACTCTTTTGTTTATGGTTGAAGTCTGTGGCCAAACTGAGAAGAGATTAATATTATTGGCCTTTAGTCATTATTGTCGGGCTAGTAAAAGAACACAAACTTTTCTGCCTTTTTGGAGTTTGTTTGATCATCAGCAACCAAAACAAGGCAACATCTTTTGACGAGCTTGGTGGCCCAGTGGTGAAACGCGCTGTTTCATTACTTTGACACTAACTCTCGTGGGTTCGATTCCGACACAAGGCAAATATTTGTGTTCATGAACATGTCTGTTTGTCTTGGTGTGGGTATTTCTAAGAGAGGTAGGGCGCATTAAAACAGCTCCACTGAGGAAGTACCTTCACCTAACAGAAAACCGCAGCCTAACTCCCTAGAGGGTTGAATGGTATGTATGGCCTTCGGTATCAATGCTCACAACACAATCATATTGTATTTTGAGCGATCATAGGCTATGGTTATACTTAGGCTAACTAACTGGTTAACTATTTTATATCCATTTGTTTCGTGATATTTTTGAAATAGATATTCGTATAATGCTTCTACACGTATAATTCAAAAATTCGATTACAAAGGAGACGTCGGTGATTCAACAAGATTTTTTTGCAATGATCGCACGCGCGCATAGTGCAACATCGTCGATCTTACTCGCTGTCGCGCCGCTAGATGGCGCGCGAACAATATTGGTTAACAAAACACACATATTCTCTGCTTTACGATACTCTCACTTTAGACTTCTTGTCAAAATGTAAACGTTTGTCTAGAAGAGTGCCTATTGTTAGCAAGTATGACAGTGACCCTGGCACTGGTAATTATGTCAAAAAGACCCTAAGTAGGTCTGTTCACCTACCACATTTCCTTTTTACTACGGTTTCGGTTTTCACGTTTCAACTACATATTTAAAAATACTAAGCTGTTCGTTCGACGAACCTTTGCACGTTTCTTTTCTATTGCATTACGTACTCGTTTTCTATTTTATTCCAAATATATGGTTTTATATAGATACCATTATCTCCCCCTCCGGCTCTATGGAAAATATGATCACCATAAACCTATTTCATAAGAGCATGACGCGTGAAATTATCGCATTTGTCAAGCGAGGACCATCACTCAAAGTATCATCGACCACGATTCATTAGGTAGTCTAAATAGCATACAACGTTGCTAAAGCATGTATATAAAACAAAGTCGGGTTAGTTACACCATTTATAACTCGAAAACGGCTGGATCGATTTTTATGATTGTTTTGTCTCCGTCCCGAATAGCAGAATAAGTATTAAAACATGGAAAAATAACAAAAAATAGGTGCGTGTACTTATGTACGCGTGTGAGAAGTTATATTTCTCTGGCATCATTAAATAAATATTTAACATTAATAACTTAATAATATTTAGTATTAATTATGTTAAATAATAATATTTTAATTTATAAGAAGGGTTATTCGAGTAAAATTAAAAAACGTCTATCAAGTAGTAGCGGCGATGTTTATGGAATGTATTACATACAAGTCAAATGTTAAATACAAATGTTATGCATTTTAACTATAGCGCCATCTACCGGTAATACCGTGAAACATTTAGCAGTTTTAACCTATTGCACATGTTTAACAATAGCGCCATCTACTGGTAATATCGTGAAACATTTAGCAGCTTCGCGTTAAACGTTTAACGCTACCTTTTTGCAAGTCGCATTAGAAGTATAACTTCAAAAATAATTATGAAGAAAATTCATTTTCTCATACATTTTATATGAAAGGCTTTTTTATGATATCTCAAGAATGAATGGACAAATTTCAATGAACATTTTTTTGTTCGTCTTGGTAAGAGCCGAAACATCTACAGCGACAACATTGGCCAGTTTCTTTTCGATTTACCAAGGCGATTCATTTAAACGAACGTTGCCTATACATTATGACAATTGAAACACTCATTCCAGAGAAATTGATGATGTAAATGGCAATTTTTTCTCTATACGCTCGATGGAACTAGGCAGGCATATCATTGAATTTGCCCACTTTTCGCAAGATATCCGAAATTGCAGTTCCTTCTTCTGGGATAGCGGTCATGTTAGTAAAAGGACGCAGAACGACGCATACAGTATTGAAATTTTCGTTAACCTACAAACGATTGAAAACCCGACAACCGAAACGACGAACCGAAGACCTATATTGGCAAGTTTCTTTTGGCATTTTTTCTTCGCCAATGGTCATTTTCGATATGCCGGTAGAATAAAAAAGAGAAATTAAACTATACAGAATTAAAACAATAAAAAATTAATAAGATACAATAGGATTTGATTTAAAGAATATAAGACGTGTCTAAGTCTAATGAAAAGGTCTAAAGTCTAAAAGCAAACAAATATTTTTTATCTTTAAACTGCCACAAAACTTTCTGTGTACAGAAGAGGTTGTACCTATGCTTATTATAAATCTGTAAAATCATATAGCCTGGGTCTTTTGAGTGGCGTGAACTAGGACATAGACGAGATCGGTGGCGCCGCGGTTAATAACGCGATTTTAACATCAACGCACGTAGGTTCGATTTCCACACAAGACAAACATGTATGGCGTGAACATTCTGTTTGACTTGGTCTCGGTGTTTGAAGAGAGGTAGGGCGTATCAAAACAGCCCGTCTGAGAAAGTACCTTACCTCAGAGAAAACCGCAGTCAAATAACAAAGTCCCTGAAGGGTTGTTGTGTTCTAGCGACAACAAAACAAGGCAATCTTCAAAACCTTTGACCTAACTTTTAACGAGCTCGGTGGCGCAGTGGTGAATGATGCGATTGTGACACCAACGCTCGTGGGTTCGATTCTCACAAATGACAAACATTTGTGTGCATGAACTTGTCTGTTTGCCTTACGCTGGGTGTGTTTAAGAGAGGTAGGGCGCATCAAAGCAACCCGTTCGGTGAAGTACCTCCACCTCACAAAAAACCGCAGCCAAATAACAACTCATCGGATCTCCATGGGTTATTCCCTTCATAATAGAAATTCGTTTTAATACACAGGAACAGGATAGTCGCGTACTGTTCGGTTCCATAGAATTTTTCTTCCGAGGACTATTAAGTTGTGGAATGGGCTTGTGCAACATGAGGGTTCAAATATGTAGTAAATAGCCACCTAAGTTTTGCGTCGCCCCGCATCCCTTGGGGCGATCGCCTCCGATGAAGCTTTTAAAGCCTTCCCGGCTAAAGGCAGTCCCAAGGCGGTGTTTAGTCAGTAGGAGTCTGACATAACTCATTCGGCCGTCTGAAAGGGTACTCATGAGGGTTCACCGCCTCCCTCCCATCGTGTCCCTCACGGAAGATTAGTCCACCTTTTGTGGGTCTTCATTTTCATGGGCGAAAAACAAAAAAAAAAAAGAAAATCACCCACCTAACTGGTATAAAAATACCTGTTTGTACATATGTATATCTTCACGCTAGGCCAATAAACGCGGACCGCATCTCACTTGCTTTTTCAAAATTCATAGCTCTTCACGCACGCTCACCAGTACCAAGGACTCCAGACATCACCTTCAAAAAAATTCTTAACAATAAACAATTTAGTACTAAAATAGTTTTATCTCCAGAATCACTGAACTGTTCACCATAAGCAATGAACACAGATATGTACAAACAAGTAGAATTGTGTCTGTGGCTATAGACCAGAGCTATTGTCACGCTGCTGTCACGCACACAATGTATTCCGATTGACATAGGTCCATCGTTTTGAGAACTATCATGACAGACAAACACACCCCTGCTTTTTACTGCGGGCATTAGACAACTGATAAACATTCTTACTAACGCCGAGATGTATTTGTAGCTGATGGCGGCGCATAAAGATGTTATATCGACTACGTTGGCCCTATCTTGAAGATATCTAGTTAAATGATTAGTTAGAATAGATTATATTTGTCTGTAAGGTTTTCCCAAGGGACTACAGCATGAGGTTTTTCAAGAAAGGCGTGAAGAGGTTTTTAGACGGTCGGCATCTCATGAGTGACACCCCTGGTGTTGCAAATGTCCGTAGGCTACGGCGACTGTTTACCATCAGGCAGGCCTTATGCTTGTTTGCCACCTTAGTTAACTTACCTTTAAGAGATGTAGGGCGCATCAAAGCAGCCCGTCTGGGGAAGTACCCCCACCGCAGCCAAATAACAACTCCCTAGAGGGTTGTTGTGTTCCTGCGTGTGAGTGAGGTCACCAGTACGCTCCCGAGGAGTTGCTGTGTAAGCAGCAGAGGAGGAATCGCGCGAGTGTTATTAATATACCGCAAGCGTTAATAGGCTACAGTACCCGCTTTTCATCAGGCGGGCCGTATGCTTATATGCCTCCCGACGTACTATAAAAAATATTGTTGTACAAAAAATACTAGTGTATATAAGCTTGTTGTTTTTGAATTAAAGTGGTCATTAATTTACGGAAGAATCGTCATTTCGTTTCAACGTAACAATTATCATCGTCTTCGGAGCTTTATCCCCTTTCCTAATCCATCAGTATTGGTATCCGCTACTTAAGCCTGAGGATTTGGCGGATACTGTCTTTTACATGGAGCGACTGCCGTCAGCCACAACACACAGGGAAAACCAGACCGTTCATAGATAAGTCTACACGTCTAAGGAAATATAATTTCTTGGACGTGCTGGTCTCCTCACGATGCTTTCCTTCACCGCCGAGCGAGAATAATTAACAAATATTCACATAAATCCGAAAACTGGAATTTAGTGGTACATGCCAGGGTTTTGCCAGGTCAGGTCCATTAGCCAATGGGCTGTCAGCTATCACAGATTTTTGGCAGAGCTGCGATAGCCAGCGGAGCCACATTACCCTCAAAATTGCCGTTTGGGGTAGACTGATGTCATCCAGCTAGCGTTTAGACGGTAATAGTGAGAAACTCCAGAATCGACACACTAATAGCTAACATATTGTAGTTTTGTATACTTTAATTTGAAATTTAAATGTTCGTTGGTGAGGAAGAACGGTCCGAAATCGTTCCAATTAGAAAAAAAAACATATGGGAAAACGTATGGCCGGCCACTCTGCAGTGCAGAGTCTGCACTGCACTCCCATCAACAGAAAAAGTAACAGCACTCGTCGCTAGATGTCGTACAGGGTTCCATATATTTAAAAAAAATTAAAAAATTAAAAATAAAATATTTGAATATTTTTTAAATTTAAAAAATATCAGCTCTGCCTACACAGCTTGCTGTTATTTACTAGTATACTACTCGTACGATCATCATTTGAGCGTCACTTCCGATCGCGTTCTGGCTTTCGTTCGGAGCCCAGGGTCCGCTAGCTAAGCCTGAGATACTCATTTTGACGAGCTCGGTGGCTCAGTCGCGAATGTCGCGACTTTGACACCAACGCCCGCGGGTTCGATTCCCACACAAGGTAAACATTTGTGTGCATGAACATGTAACCGCTTTACATTAGGCCGGTCGTATGCTTGCATAATATTGTATAAAAAAAAGCCTTGTGCGGCAATCGAACCCACGAACATTGGACCAAGTAGCCATCTGTAGTTTGCGCCACTGGATTTACAATTAAAGGTTAATGTATGAGTATTAACGTCTCCCATTGTATTCTAAGAGATTAAAATCTCTCGCGTTGATTTCCAATTTCCCTTCAGCCCCACAATAGGCCGTATTCAAATCAAATGGCTTACATTTCATATATTTAAACAAATAAAGAACAAATAAGTATAAACACAACATCCTCGTTGATGGCGGAGTTGAGTAAACATGACTTTTATTAAGCGGATTACGCTTTAGTCCTAAAAAAACAATCTCCGAAAAATATTATGAAGTTTATGGCAGTTCCCCTCAAGCTTGCTTTTTTACTTAATGAGGAGATTTTCGCGTATTGTATAAAACTGTGGATTTCATTTGTAGGCTTAGCTTACTTAGGACTTAGCCAAGCGTTCGCTTACGTTTTTTTTAATGAAACAACATTGCTTACGTGCGTGTTGAATCACTCTGATAAGTCTGTACTTAATGCTTTTTCTGTGTTAAGCTTTAGCCAGGGGAACAAAATAAAAACGTATTGAAATTTCTTTAGCATCGATGTGATTCTCAACTCGATGAAACGAAAAAGCGACAGTTAAAATAAACAATCAGATACATCTATAGGATTTAACAGTGTTTATTACGGGGTCCGAGCGTACGTGTCTGCGCGCTCGCGTATTGCGAAGCGTGGGATAAGGCGTCATAACAACCGTGGTGTATTGTACATGTATATTGTTTACATAAATATTTCATTATATTTTAATAACATTCAAATAAATCTTAAGATAGGTACAAATATACATGTCAATTTATTTATTTATCCTAGGCAAAAGTCCGCCCCGAATCGTACCTGACGCAAAAGTGCTCATAACATTTGCAGCATTCCCCCGCTGTATCGCGATGGATATGCTTTGCTTCAAGTATGACTCGGCGCGAAGGTCAGCACCACTATTCTTTAAGCGCCTTCCCAGCTGCCTCACAAATAACTTGGCTAATAAAAACATTCCGTAAAATGGGGTAAATAGAAATGGTTTTGGACTTTGATTCCATTTTTACATTTGTAAAGCCTAGCAAACAGATTGTAAAATACATTATTTTTATGTCTTCTAGTTCATATAATACTTTTCAGACCTTAAAATAATATATTTTTACTTAATTCCGGTGTAAATCGACAAAATATGGGTCATTTCTATTTACCTCGGCTATGGGGTCATAAGAAATGACACAGGGGGTTAATAGGAATAAACGCTAGGGCTGCCACTTTCACAAGACACGCGTAGGAACCGACCTCAGTATGTAGTATATAAAGGTTAGGTTTATAAGTAAAAAAAAAAAAAACCTTCCTCGGCATGCAGAGGCAATAAATAGGTAGATACCTAGTTTCATGACAGTCAAATGAACGGTTCAGCAAATCATAATATGATGGCAGCCCTAACACCGTCATTTCTATTGTTCCCATTCTCATTTCTATTGAAGCCTTCCCGTTTCTATTCACCCTGTACATCGTATCTATTCACCCCTTATTGCGTATCTATTCACCATGTTTCCGTTTTTAATAACCCCAAAATGATACAAAGTTGACTTGGTTTACAATTTTGCATATTTTTTAGGAACGCCAAGTATAATTGTACTTACCTTATCATTCAACTGAATCTGGAACAACTATAGAATGAAATTATCCAGGTGTAATAACACAAAACCAATATTGTATCAACTAAACACAAAGTTTATGACTCCTATTTAATGCACTCATTGGGTACGACGATTCGAAATGTTTTTTTTTCTATCTTTACCTAACTTCATTGCAAATCAGTGTCGCCAGTTTAGTAAAAAAATACTGCAGTGGTAATAAAGAATAGAGTTTATGGTAGTTTTTCTTCTCAAATGTTTACAGCCAACCTTTGAATATCTTCCTTGGTTTTGTTTCCATTCACCTTTACGTTTCTATGCACCCCATTTTACGGTTCTTCAAGTACGACTACTCCTAAAATTCTACATTCGTCTCATTACCTTGAAGTTCACATTTTGAAGGTTTCACTTCTGTCGCGTGTGAACTGCACACATTTTTTTTTTGTATTTAGTCAAGAGAAATTGAAGCATACAGCCCACCATGTTAACTATAAAGTGAACGCTTTAAATACAAGAAATATCGCTTGTTCAGCTAAGTGCAGCTCAAGCTTTACACTTTGACCTTTGTACCGTTCTTATGCCGTTCGTAATAAGAGTTACAACCGCACTTCGAGTGCTAATCGTGATCTACTCTTAGCTGTACTTGTCACCCCCGCTGTTAATACAGCAACTCACTCCCGCGCAGGATAGCGAGAGGGAGTTATTTGGCTGGAGGTACTTTCCCAGTCGGGCAACTTTGATGCGCCCTACCTCAAGATAAACATACGTTCATGTTGACACTCTTTTTATAAAACGTCGGGAGGCATACAAGCATACGGCCCACCTGGTGTAAAGTGATTACCGTAGCCTATGAACGCTTGCAACACGTTAAGTGTCGCTCGCGCGACGTGTAACTCCTTAAGAGCTTACTGGAAACTGTGTAAGTGATTACACGCAGAAACACAACAACCCTCCAGAGAGTTGTTATTTGGCTGCGGTTTGTCTGCAAGGTGGAGGTATTTCCCCAGACGGGCTGCTTTGATGCGCCCTACCTCTCATAATAACACCCAGCCAAGACAAACAGATATGTTCAAGCACAAATATTCGTCTTGTGTGGGAATCGAGAGGTTGATGGGGCATCGTTGCGCGTGTCATGTAAAGTAACGATGTAAAAGCGGTTACCGTAGCCTATAAACGCTATCAATACATTAAGTATCACTCGCGCGATGCCACCTCTGCTGCAACACTCCTTGGGAGGTTACTGGTAACCTCACTCATTCCCTGAATACAACAACCCACAGAGTTGTTTCTCTGAGGTGAAGGTACTTTCTCAGACAGGTTGCTTTGATGTACCTGCCCTACTCCTCTTTTAATATATATATGCCAGATTCTAATATAATTATGAAACTGATTATACAATTTATGTATTTATATTGTATTTTAATAATTGTTTCGTAATATAATTTAATGAAATTATTCGTACTATAATTTAATGAAATTAAACTTGTACGTACTATTAACATTAATTTAAGTGCCTATTATGTTTTTGTTTCTTTTACTAACAAGATAATATTAAATAAACTCTTGTACAGCATCATGGATGTTCCGTATCCGAGTGCCGGGCAATTCTGGAAGGTGGCGCTAGTGTCGCGTTAGTGCCCAGTTATGAATACGAGATGGCGCTGTTAAAAGTTTACAACGCGCTGTATTTGTATCGGACAATCATGATAATTTTCTACAGCTGTGAAAATAGATCGTGGTATAGTACTGTACATGCGTATATTTTAGGATAATGTTCGTATTTTTGGAGCATCATAGGATCCTTACACTGTGAGGAATCTTTGATGTCTGTAAATATCTAACCAGTCTTCTGACTAGGTCTTAAAAATATCCCGTGTGGGAGGTGCCTGCCTCCATCTTACAGAGGACTGCAGACAGGTTATAATTTGCTAGATGGTTAAGTTTCGCTGAGCAAGTGACGTCACTAGTCGCATAAGGAGATACGATAGCGATGGTAACGAATCGATTGTAGCTACAGTGGTGCAAACATTGTTGTATTATAATGACCGCTTCACATCAGGTAGGACGTATACTCCCAGATGCAAACAAAACGAGCGCGCGCTTTCTATGCGGTTTTTTCGCAAACTCTTCTGTGACATGTCAGCATGAACATTCTCGAGATCTACTTCGGGATCTCCATAGAATCTCTAAACATGGAATTTCTAAACTCTCGATGTTGCAAGTAGGTAACCAAAGCTGCGGTAAGGACTCATAATCAGGCGGACTATATTTATCATCGCTGGATGGCGTCGTTGTGCGTGTCGTTCTAACCGAACAAGCAGTTTAAGGAACGTCGACCGCAGCCTCTCTGTGGATGGGTTTATCTATCTCCTGTTTCTCCTTGCTGCGGCACGTTAAGTCGTCGGCCTCGGCTGTTGTCGATAGATGACATGGTGTTCCTTCTGGGTTGAGGAGGTCTGATGGCAGTCGCTCCATGTTTCGACGAGCTCGGTGGCTCAGTCGTGAATGACGCGACTTTGACACCAACGCTCGTGGGTTCGATTCACACACAAGGCAAACATTTATGTGCATGAACATGTTTGTTTGTCTTGGTCTGGATGTTTTAAGAGAGGTAGGGCGCATCAAAGCAGCCCGTCTGGGGAAGTACCTCCACCTCACAGAAAACCGCAGCCAAAGAACAACTCCCTAGAGGGTTGTTGTGTTCCTGCGTGTGAGTGAGATCGCCAGTAAGCTCCCAAGGAGTTGCTGTGAAGAGGCATCGCGCGATTTATACTTAATGTATCGCAAGCGTTAATAGGCTACAGTACCCGTTTTACATCAGGTGGGCCGTGTGCTTGTGTGCCTCCCGACGTAGTAGGTATAGAAAATGTAAAAATCAATATCTTAGCCAAATCCTTAAGGTTAGGTAACGGACCCCGCCAATCCTAATCTAATTTGGTCGAGGTGATGTAAAGCGGTTACCGTAGCCTATAAACGCTTGCAATACATTAAGTATCACTCGCGCGATGCCACCTCTGCTGCTACCAGCGACTCCATAGGAACTTACTGGTGACCTCACTCACACGCAGGAACACGACAATCTTCCAGGGGACTTGTTATTTGGCTGCGGTTTTCTGTGAGGCGGAGGTACTTCCCCAGACGGGCTGCTTCGATGCGCCCTACCTCTTAAAATATCCAGACCAAGACAAACACGTGTTCATGTACACAAATACTATACATGAATTGTAATTATTATAAAATTATTACGGGAGATTATACTACTATAGCAGTGTGGGGACACATGTACTTTTATTTTTTTGTATATATATGGCAATAGTGTTGCTACTTTATGCCAGTGTCAAAGTTTTCAGTTTAAGAACCATTTGAAAATCTTAATTCTATGTTCCAGCTTCAGGAACTGTGCTGAAAAAATACTTGGGAAGGGTACATAGAGCCAATCAACCCAATTTAAATATCACCCGTAAAACGATAGTGATTTTTACAAGGTTTTATTGAAGAACTTATTCACGTCTTCCAAAAAGTGCATAAACGTGTTATATTTGAGTTTTTTCATTACTGTATAATTTCACTAGCACTTATGTTACAAAATACTATCGAAATTGTCACACAAAATTAATTTTATACTGAATTGTAAAAATATAAAGTAAAACAACAATGTCACTCGTCAAAAGCGCGGGAAGAAGACCTACATGTACTTCATAAGGTTGCGCGTCAGCGTTTTATATGTAAGAATTGAATGTGTGACGCATGGTCGCCGGTTACTGGGCACTGGTTGACTTAGGTAGTCGTATTAAGAAATTGCTAAATAAAATCAAGTTTCATTTTTAGGGTTCCGTACCCAAAGGGTAAAACGGAACCCTATTACTGAGGCTCCGCTGTCCGTCCGTCCGTCTGTCACCAGGCTGTATCTCATGAACAGTGATAGTTAGACAGTTAAAATTTTCACAAATGATGTATTTCTATTGCCGCTATAACAACAAATACTAAAAAATAGAATGAAATAAATATTTAAGGGGGCTCCCATACAACAAACGTGATTTTTTTGCTCATTTTTGCTCGATATTGATAACGGCAACAGGTAGACGCTTGAAATATTCACAGAATATTTAGTTACATATTCACTTTAAGAATAAATAATTAAATCAAAATAAAACAAATATTTAAGGGGGGCTCCCATACAACAAACGTGATTTTTTTTGCCGTTTTTATAGATAATGGTACGGAACCCTTCGTGCGCGAGTCCGACTCGCATTTGGCCGATTTTTATAATTAATGTTTTATAATTGACGACCAGTGGCAGTACTCCCAGTAGTCAGGGCCCTCTCACTAGCACATGGATAGTTAGTTAATTAAATAGGTACTCAATCTATTATATAGAACACGCACTAACTGCGATAGTATAAACTTTACCTATACAGATTGGGTATACCTATAATTGGTGACCCCGACGTGATATGAACACGCAACCTTCTGATGTACATGTGTCCCCACAGCAGCAATACTAATATACTGTATATCCCTGGCGGTGAATGTGAAGCTATTAAATAAATTTACTAGTTTATTTATTTGTTAATTTAATGTATCAGATGCGTGTGCAACGGGCAGTCAATATCTGTCATGTTTTGTTTGTCAAAGTTACGTAACAGCGCGTTTCGCCACTGCGCCACCGAGCTTGTCTTAGATACACGAATCACATTCCTCATTACTTTTCCCAGTCAGGTGAGTATTACGTGTGCAATTAGGCGAGACGTAATGGCAATAATTTGAAATACAATATATTAATTTGTACAATTTCAGTCGGCCGCCATGCCTGCGTGGTTGTGAGCCCCGCGGTAACGCGTTCACGATACGTAATGAGCTTAATTTTGAATTCGGCATGGTTGATATACATTCGGCGCGCGTTGGATGACGACTGGCCATTTTATATTGAAGACTAGCTGTGCCCGCGACTTCGTCCGCGTGGAATATTGTTTATTTATATTAATAAAAATAAATATGAAATTCTAAAATAAAGGTAGCCTACGTTACTCCTTATTACAACAGCTATCTGCCAGTGACAGTCCCGTCAAAATCGGTCCAGCCGTATCAGAGATTAGCCGGAACAAACAGACAGGCAGACAGACCAAAATTTTAAAAATATTCATTTTGGTATATGTACCGAGTATACATCCATATGCATTTAGTAAAAAGCGGTTATTTCAATATTACAAACAGACACTCCAATTTTATTTATTATATATATAAATATATATTGAAGAAGACACATTTTAAAAGCCTTTCTACGAACGGTTACGGTAATCGGTTTGCATATGGTGGGCCGTATGCTTTGTACGCCTTTTTTATACAACGTCGGGAAGCATACAAGCATACGGCCCACGTGATGTAAAGCGGTTACCGTAGCCTTTGAACGCTCGCAATACGTATCACTCTGCTAACACAGCAACACCTTAGGAGCTTACTGGTGACCTCACTTACACGAAGGAACACAATAACCCTCTAGGAAGTTATTATTTGGCTGCGAATTTCTGCGAGGCGAAGGTACTTCCTGAAACGGGTGGATTTCATGAGCCCTACCTCTCTTGAAAACAATAATAAATAAATAAATTAATAAACAAACATTTTCATGCAAATGTTTGTCATGTGTGGGAATCGAACCCACGAGTTTTCAAAGTAGCGTTATTAATCACTCCGCTATCGAGTCAAATACGCAACTTCTTTAAATATATATATCTTATATATATATATATGTATAAAAAATATATATCAGAGGTGTCAGGTTATACAGTACTTCTGCATGTAAACAGTGCTCCCCCCCCCAACATAAATATACGCGACAAATTGCAAGATTGTCCTGCCAATCTTAATCATTTGACTAGTAGCGGACGCGACGCGAGAATTGAAAACTCTATTGCAAAAATTCTTTGCGTACAAAAGTTCCCTGCAATCGGGGGGCACGGTAGTGCCCCCGCCAAGTCGAGCGCGAAGCAAACACTGCCGTAACATCCTTTACTGGAACCATTTCGCCGCATTTTCATGCCCCTATTTGAGAACCTCTGGATAAGACCAGAACGCAGAAATTATCGTCATCCAGTAAGCTATAATCACATACTTAAAATCCAAAATTTCAAGTCTGTAGGTCATTTAGTTCCGAAGTTAAGCGAAAGCAAAGTTTCGCATTTATGACACTCACTCACTCACTCACTCATGATCATCAGAATAACTAGTACTTCCCATATACTCAGAGAGCTGAAATTTGGTACAGAGTTAGGGTTTAATGGCCACATGAAGGGAAATCTATAAAAACTAGGATAATCGAAGATCTGGAGTACCTGGTGACCCTGATTAGAAAACACAAGAGCCCAACCAAACTATTAGAGATCGACATACCGCCTTTACAAAAAATGTTCAACTTGGTGGGCCGCTTCATTTGATGTCAAAAATCGAAGGTCTGAAGTATCTGATGAAGAACCCTCAGCTGGTCACAGCTGTATTAGAGATATGGTAATGCCCCCTTCTACTATGAGAAAAAAACTGTGTCAAATAAGAAAATCTAATAAAATAAATCAATATGCCCACGTTTCTACAAAAAGAAGCGAAATCCCACCAAAAACATTCTAGTTTTTTACAGAATGTTTTTGGTGGGATACAGTTTTCATTTCCAGTTTCGTCGCCAAACCGATGGAGAGGCACCATCATTTTTATTCAAATTTAGCGACAAATTTACTAAGGACCCTTATACTAACTTCACCTTGTAAATCTCCTACAAAGGTTGAGCTTATCCATGAATCCAGCGCGCGAAGCCAGCGTGGGTAGTGAACAATAGAAAAAAATCGGACAAGTGCGAGTCGGACTCGCGCACGAAGGGTTCCGTACCATTATCTATAAAAACGGTAAAAAATAACGTTTGTTGTATGGGAGCCCCCTTAAATATTTATTTTATTCTATTTTTTGGTATTTGTTGTTATAGCGGCAACAGAAATACATCATCTGTGAAATTTTCAATTGTCTAACTATCGCGGTTCATGAGATACAGCCTGGTGACAGACGGACGGACGGACAGCGGAGCCTCAGTAATAGGGTTCCGTTTTACCCTTTGAGTACGGAACCCTAATAACTCGCACTTTAACATTAGTAATTATTCACATTGATAGTACCCTACATATTTTATGTTATCAAGATCACCATCATCTCACGGCTCCGTCGACCATCATTTGAGCCGAATCGCGTGAGATGCAGCACGGCACTTACTGCTCTGAGGCTCTCTGCCGTGCCGTGGGCATATCTTGACCTCTACATTTTTTTTATACTACGTCGGGAGGCATACGGCCCGCCGTAAAGCGGGTACCGTAGCCTATTAACGCTTGCGATATATTAAGTACCACTCGCGCCATGCAGAGGAGGATGCTTACACAGCCACTCCTTGGGAGCTTACTGGTGACCTCACTCACACGCAGAAACACAACAACCCTATAGGGAGTTGTTATTTGGCTGCGGTTTTCTGTGAGGAGGAGGTACTTCGCCAGACAGGCTGCTGTGATGTGTCCTACCTCTCTTAAAATAGCAAATTGTTTATATCTGTCTCCGTATGTCTCTGTTTCGCCTTCTCCCCAGTGCTTGTGGGATGTTACATCGGTAAAAGTTACACTAGATTTATTCCAACCGTTCATATAGATTAAGGCTTCATAACAAAACCCGTATGCTTGTTTGCTTCTCGAATTAATAGGGCGTAGGCAGAGAGAACCGAGAGTCATAAGACACGACCCTCACTCGCTTCTTTAACATTCATAGCTCTTTTCAGGCACGCTCACCGGTTCCTAGGGTTATTGACATCACCTTCTGATGAAACACGACCAGTTTGCTCATGGTAAGTGAGACTTTGTCTTCCTCGGTTCCTATATTCTTCCCCGGTGATAGTCCAGTGGATAAAAAAGCAACTATGCAATGCAATAACAAGCAACAAAAAAAGCGACGAGCTCGGTGGCGCAGTGGTGAAACGCGTTGTTACACTTCTTTGACACCAACGCTCGTGGGTTCGATTCCCACACAGTACAAACATTTGTGTGCATGAACATGTCTGTTTGTCTTGGTCTGGGTATTTTCTATGTATAATAAGTATGTATTTACAAAAAAAAATGTATTTACGTATGTTTATCAGTTGTCTAGTACCCATAACACAAGCTCCGCTTACTTTGGGGCTAGATGGCGCTGTGTAATTTGTCCGACAATATTTATTTATTTATTTATAACTATTAATCATGCAGTTGTCGGATTTATGTACATTTTTTAAATATCACTTGCTCGACAGTGAAGAAAAACATATTAGAAACCAGCACGTCCAAAAAAATATATTTCGAAAGATACATCTGGTTGCCACTCTGGGCTGTGAAGGTCTGACGCGGTCGCATCATGTAAAAATACGGTACCTTCGCTAAATCCTTAGGCTTAGGTAGTGGACCCCGACAATCCTAATGGATTAGGAAACGGGATAACGCTCAGAAGAAGAACCAAGTTCAATTGAGCCTTAAAGGGTCGTCTTTAGTACCTTTCACTACACTAACTTCAGCGTGCTATGGAAAGAACTATTCTTAGGGCGTGCGCGCGCTGCGTGAAAGAATGAGAAATGAGGATATCAGCATAGAACTGAGGATAAGCAAGCTGAGGTGACAGTGGGCCAAATTGCTCGTAGAACCGACAACCGTTGGGTAAGAAAGGTTCAGGGTCGGCAACGCATGAGTGACGCCCCTGGTGTTGCAAATGTCCATAGGCTACGGCGACTGTTTACCATCAGGCGCACAAGATCGAGGCAAGTGGCTCTCTGAGGAGAGACCTATGTTCAGCAGTGTACGAATACAGGCTGAGATGATGACATACACATGATTTTTTAATTCAAGTCATATAAGCGCACCGTTAAATGAATTATTAACAGATATTTATCTAATTTCAATATACGCGCCCTGCAGTTGAACTAAGTTAACTCCAATAACTTGACGCTTATTGTAAAGTCACAACAAAGTTAGCCTCAATTGAAATCGGTTAGGGTGAGGATGGAACTCCTAACTATATGCAAATCTAGTCGAAGCACAGGCCATTGAAATTACACCACTCACGTCTCGGAATTGGTTAGCATATTCAACACCGAATTTAATAATTTGTGTAAGCAATCTGTAATAACTAATTATCATGCAGCAAGCAATGCCATTTGAGAAGTTACATGACGTTACGTGAAGTTTTGACGAGCTCGGTGGCTCGGTCGTGAATAACGCCACTTTGACACCAACGCTCGTGGGTTCGATTCCCACACAAGGCAAACATTTGTGTGCATGAACATGCTGTTTGCCTTGGTCTGGATGTTTTAAGAGAGGTAGCGCGCAGCCAAGCAGCCCGTCTGGGGAAGTACCTCAACCTCGCAGAAAACCGCGGCCAAATAAGAGACCCTAGAGGGTTGTTGTGTTCCTGCGTGTGAGTGACGTCACCAGTAAGCTCGCAAGGAGTTGCCGTGTAAGCAGGAGAGGAGGCATCGCGCGAGTGATACTTAATATATCGCAAGCGTTAGTAGGCTACGGTACCCGCTTTATATAAGGTGGGCCGTATGCTTGTATGCCTCCCGAGGTAGTATAAAAAAAATTCAATTCAATTCATTTATTTGCAAATGTAGGTAACAACAGTTGTTAACATTATTAAAAAGTCGATCAATCTAATCGAACATGCAAGTTAAGCAGTCTACCTTAGAAATAGACGGGTAAAGTCGCCTTAGCCCTAGTGAACAGCGGATTTACTCCTATGAACGTAGTCAGTATTTAGTAAAATATTGGAAAGGATAATGCTTGATCAATTGCAACTCTATTTTAAGACCAATTACATTTTTCATAATGTTACGGAAGTTTTTAGCGCATGAGAGAGATTCGATGATGCTATTGGAATCTTCTGTGATCCGTCCAAGGCTTTTGATTGTGTCGACTATCGGACATTATTGCTCAAGCTGTGCTATTATTAGTTAGAAGTAAAGCTTGAAGTTTGATTACATCTTATCTACACAACAGAATACAAACTCATGACATAAATGGTGTGTATGTATGTATTAGGAAGGCCATGACTCATCTACGATGTCCAAATAGAACGTGTATTATAAGGTGTCTGTTTGTAGGCCAATTCTACTATAAATCTGCAGTTGAACGTTTGTTGTCTTGTCATTTGTGACGCGCAGAAATTGTGCAGAAACAATACGTGTATACTATTAAAATTTTCTGCACTGCAGCGGCACTGCGAATACGCTGCAACTGTGCGTATACTGCAAATGAGCTACTTAAACATCTGCCATGTTGCCATATTTCAGTCTTGTAAATTTACTTGACTTTTACTAAATTTTGACTGCGAAAGTTAAATGAAATTTTCAACCCTAAGTACAATCAATTAAAAAGAGGACGCTTCCTAATCATATACACAAGCATCTCTCAAAACAAAACACAGGTTTTGTAATATAAATCACCTCTTAAGAATATTAATTTCACTTCGCAAAACTGGCTTAAGACTGTCGTTAGCAAAACTGCAAATAAACTTCTTTAAAACTTTTGTCACAAATGTCAAACTAATTTACCTGAATACGATTATATTGAACGTGCAGTTGCAGTCAAGGTTTTTTAACAAAATAGCGAATCCTTTACTGCACTATCGCTCAACAGAGCAACGAAACGTCTAAATCTATTTTGATTTGACACACGTCGCGCAGTTTTTTAGTAGAATTGACCTACAGGAGAAAAGAGCTATGAACGTTGGAGAACGGAATGAGGTGTGTAAGCGTCGCCGTCGTGTGGCACTCGATTCTCTCTGCCTACCCCGCAAGGAACTATGTGAAGATATAGATGAATATGTAGGATTTATGGAACTGGGCGTAGTCGAAGAAGTAGGACAACTACTTAGTATGCAATTTGATCTAACCTGCTTTGTGTGACTTTCGCAAAATAACGCCTGAATCTATTAACTACTTAGTATTAAAATAATACCGACACTCTCTTTCAGACCAACTCTTTCTTACGTCATCATTACGCATGATATAATTTTATATTTATTTTTTTAAATCCTATTAAGTATCTTAAACGAGAAAGTCTATGTTTGCGATTACTAAGCCCCTATTTAGACGATATACGTATTAGAACTGAGCACTACAAAGCCCATTTTCGCATAAAAGTATTATGCTTCAAAGGGACCAGAATCTACATATCTTTTATGCCATTAGGATCGAAGATTACCTCTCTTCCTATTTTTGGATGATTGGCAGGCGGAGGTCTGGATCGAAAGGTCGATTATCTTTACGCATATAATTTTTCATCACCATCATCAATTGATTGATGAAATTTTTGGGTTGGTTTTCGCATGGGTCCTAAATATATATATATATATATATATATATATATATATGTGTGACTCTTCTGTACGCGTGAATGTCACTAAACTCTTCCTAAACGGCTGGACCGATTTTGAATATTTTTTGAGTGTGTTTGTGGATCTCTGGTCTAAACCTGGCTTTAGTTTCGCGTTGGAACTCGTATTCAAAATTTACTCGGATTTTCGAAGTATCCATCTTTGCCGTTTAAGCTGAATAAAAAAAAACAATGGAAATTCGAAAATCAAATGTTGCACATTTTTTAAAAGAAAAGATATCATGTGAAAAAAGTTTCTCTCGAAAATCTCACACCAACCATTTGAAAGTTTAATGTCAATTCAAAGTATCTATTACTTTACGGTAATTTCATACTTTAACCCCTAAGTATTAGGTCCTTACAAATGAAATTGGTGTTTTGTCAAACTGGCCACTTCGATCTCAAACATCTGGCGTTTAGTTAGGAATTCCAAATTCAAATTTAGATTTGTGTATTTGTGTTTCGAATTAAGTGATTGTTTATACGTGATTTGATTTTTCTTTGACATCGGTGTTCACAATATGGAAAACATAAAATATAGCGTTATTTACAAATACGAGTTGCATTGTGGCATCGATAGTGTAGAAACAGCTCGAAGGATTAACAATGTGTATGGGGAAGCTACTGTAAAAGAAAACACGGTACGTTTTTGGTTCTAACGTTTTCGTTCTGGAAATTCTGATCTACAGAACAAACCCCGTGAACGGCCGGAGTTGACAACGAAGAATTAAAGGTGATCGTGGAAGCAGATCCATCGCAAACTACATCTGAGTTAGCGGCAGGTTTCGGTGTGATTAACAAAACAGTTTTAATTCACTTGAAACAAATTGGAAAAGTGAAAAGCTCGAGAAATGGGTACCGCAAGAAATGAGAGAAGCACACAAATAAACACGCATTGAGTGCTGTGTTACATTACTCAACCGTCACAATAACGAGTGAATTTTAAATCGTATTGTGACTTGTGATGAAAAATGCATCCTGTACGACAATCGGGAATGCTCATCACAGTGGCTGAACCCAGTAGAATCGGCTAAATCCTGTCCCAAGCGAAAGTTGACTCCGAAAAACGTACTGGGGAGTGTTTGGTGGACCAGTGCTGGTGTCATACACTATAGCTTCTGGCCAGACGATTACGGCAGATCTGTATTGTAAACAATTGCAAACCATGATGGAAAAGCTCGCTATTCAACAACCGACACTGGTCAATTGCTCTAGCCCACTGCTGCTTCAGGACAACGCTAGACCTCACACTTCACGAGAGATGGTCGCTAAATTAGGCTGCGATAGGAATATCTCCGACACCCACCATACTCGCCAGATATTGTTCCAACAGATTAAACTTCCACTTTTTTCGCAATCTGGACAACTACTTGCAAGGAAAAAATTCAAAGCTAATGGGGCAGTCCAAATCGCCTTCAAAGATTTTATTGATTCTCGCTCCCACAATTTTTTCTCCAATGGAATCAATGAACTACCTATAAAATGGCGAAAGTACATAGATAATAATGGTACATACTTCGATTGATTAAATATATATAATTTCATATATTTTTATTAGTTTTACTTTTACTATATAAAGCGCCAATTTCATATGTAAGGACCTAATATTTATACCAATGTGCCGCGGCACAAGCAAGGAACACCGTTCAAAGGACAATGGTTACTATTAGTCTTGCAATAGAGAATCATTCGCTATTACGAGTACGGATGTACGAAGTAGCCCAGTTTATATTTCAACGCTTACTATTTGTCACACGCTCTTGTCACTGGAGCTAGTTCGTACTAACCCGACGTAACTGGAACTTGTGCTAGCTCCGATTCCCAAAGGGATAACGTCTAATTTACCTTGTGTGCGTGTCTGGTTAGCGTGGTTGTGAGTTTAAAAGGTATGCAAGCTTTATTTAAAATTCAATCGCTTGGTTTTGTATAGCGGCAGGAAGAATTCTAAGAGCTGCTATTAGAATCTGTATTTTGTTGGAACTGAAAATATACTGTTGTAACATAAGATATAGTGATATAGTGGTACATAAATAGGAGGTGATATATCGATGATATTCATAGCTGATTTCATGGTTCCTAGGGTTTCTCTTTCTTCTTTTAGCGTCCCGTTTCCTAATCTATTAGGATTGGCGGGGTCCGCTACTTAAGCCTAAGGATTTGGCGAAGATACTGATTTTTACATGGAGCGACTGCCAATAGATCTCAACAAACCAGAGGCAAAATCATATCATTTTAGGTAAGGTCACACGTCTTTCGAAATATAAGCTGCTGAAAAACGATAATAAATTTACAAGGTTATCTTCCTGGGCCTTTTCACGTTTTCAAAAAAGTGCGTAAACATGGTTGAGTTTTTCATTACTGTACAGTTCACATTTAGTTATATTACAAAATATTATCAAAATAATCTTATAAAACTAATTTTATACTGAAACGTAAAAATTTAAGTATTAACTTGTCAAAACTGCGGGAAGAAATCGAACTGTTGTGATTAGTGATGCCGCCGATAGGTCACTATCGATAGTCCATCAATAGCCTATCGATAGTCTGGCAATAATGCAAATATTGATAGTAGTATCGATAGAATAAATACCATCGATAACATCGGTAGTGTTTGCAGGCGTTAGTCGTTACAGTGATGATACTATCGATACTATTACCCTCCATGAAGGAAGAATCCAGAAGGAAGACTCCAAGAAGGAAGAATTACTATCGATACTATCGAGGGCATCGATACTAATGATAGTTTTAGATAATTGATAGTTGACAGAATAAAAAATTGTATTGTCTAATAAAACTGCGTTATAAATAATTTCTTGAATATGCGGTCACGATGTTTTCCTTCACCGCCAAGCAAGTGATATATACAAACATCCGAAAACACAACACGTGTCGCAGAGACGACCAGTACAGTAATGGCAGTGGCGGTGGCAGGGGTATGCGGTTTCCGTTGCAGGTGGCGGGCAATCGCGAGGACCACCGCAGCAGCCGAGGCAGAGGCTACCCGAGCAGCGACGGCATGTTGCATCTACTAACGGTAGTGGTTAGATGCGGGCCGGCGCTGGTTCTCATGAACTGATTGGTGGCGGAAGCAAATCAACACAAAGCAGGTTAGATCAATGCATGAACTAATGTGCCAAAGTTGCTTAACCTACGTATCCGATTAGTTTAACACAAATACAGAATTCTATTTAAATTTATTGTTCATTAATTTGAACGAGAGAGGAGCGAAGCTTCTGAAAGCGAGAGCTGAGTATGGCAGAGAGAGTATGGAAGTAGGATACACGCGGTCGATATGCGAGCGTTGCGTAAAATGTGTGACGTAACGCTTGTAGACCGTATTCGCAATGATGATTTTGAAAACAGAGTTGGTCTGAAAGGGAGTGTCTGTGTTTAATTTAAGAAGAGGGATGCTTCGTTGTCTTGTAAAAGAATACAGGAAGATATAATTACTGAACAGGTATACAACGCGACAGTAGAAGGATGTAGGAGCAGAGGAAGGCCAATACTTACCTACTAGGACCAAATTGATTGCGTTGTATCAGACGGTGAAGTCAGGAGCCTTAGAAATCTGCGAGCGTGCGTAAAACAAGGGTCAGCCGAGATATGGCGAAGGCGTTCCATCGGGTCTGGCGCCGGGGTCGCCAGCTTTTTATTCAACAGATGCATAAGAGCCGTAGTTGACGGTGGATGCTCCGATAGTATGGATATCAATGCAACAGCATCGGAGACAGTACAGAACCCTGAGGGACGCCACTCAGGGTTCTGTACTGTCTCCGACGCTGTTTCTGCTGCATATCAATGATATGTTGTCAATTGATGGCATTCATTGTTATGCGGACGACAGCACCGGGGACACTTATTATACAGACCTTGCAAACATCCCTCGTTCCCTTGTGGAGGAAAGCCGCGATAAACTTGTGTCTGAAATGGATGGTACTTTGGCTAAAGTACTGACTGGGGACGGCTTAACTTGGTCGAATTCAACCCCAAGAAGACACAAGTTTGCGCGTTCACCGTTAAAAAAACTCCATTTGCTGTGGTTCCTAATTTCCAGAACAGGCGTCGAGATCTCCAGCATTATCGAAATCACTTGGAGGAGAAGGTCAAGCTGGCGTCCAAAAATCTTGGTGTGTTCAACAGGGCTAAGCAGTACTTCAGTGCGGGGCAAAGACTTATGTATTATAAGTCTCAGTCACCTTTGGGCGGTAGCACCTGGATACCAGCTTGGACCGTGTGATTCGATTCAGAGACGAGCTGTGAGAATTGTCGACAGTCCTAAGCTTACACACGGTATTGATCCCTTAAGTGTAAGGAGAGATTTTGCCGCCCTTTGTATGTTCTACCGATTGTACAACGGGTTGTGTTCTGAAGAGTTGTTCGAAATGATGCCGTACTTCCACACCGCTCGCCGACGGAAAGATAGTCGCGTACTGTACGGTTCCAGAGAAGTTTTCTTTCGAGAACTCTCAAGTTGTGGAATGAGCTCCCAGCCGAGGTTTTCCCAGCATGGATTTCTTCAAGAAATGCGTGAAGAGGTTTTTAGAGGGTCGGCAACGCATGAGTGACACCCCTGGTGTTGCAAATGTCCATAGACTACGGTAACTGTTTACCATCAGGCAGGCCGTATGCTTGATTGCCACCTTAGTGGTATAAAAAAAAAACAAGGAATGTTAAAGTAGCGAGTGAGGTATGTAATGACAGAGTCATATAGCGCTCGGTTCTCTCTGCCTGCCTCGCAAGGGACTTGGCGTGAAGTTATAGAATACAGCGAGTAAAATAATTTATTTCAGCAATATAGGTATGTGGCCATTGAAATAAAATGCAATTCCGATATACTCTGCTGAATATTTATTGAAATGTGTATTGGAAATGATTGGAATAATATTTTTTGTTTGGTATTGAAATAAAGGGGTTTAAAGTTGATATTTAAAACATATACAGGTGACTTGTTTTTTGTACATCGTCAGGAGATATGCAAGCATGCGGCCCACCTGATGTAAAGTGGTTACCTAAGGCTATGAACGCCGGTAATACATTAAGTATCACTCGCGCGATGTCGTATCTGCTGCTGACGCAGCTATTCCTTAGGAGCTTACTGGTGACCTCACTCGCACGCAGAAACACTAGACCTCTAGGGAAATGTTATTTTGGTTGCGGTTTTCTATGAGGTGGAGGTATTTCCCCAGACGGGCTGCTATGATGCGCCCTATGCACATAAATGTTTGTCCTGTATGGGAATTGAACCCACGAGCGTTGGTGTCAAAGTAACAGCGCGTTTCACCACTGCGCCACCGAGCTCGACAAAATATATTTTTACTGTAAGTTCAAATGTAAACGTTTTAGAATAACTCCCGCTCTCTGTCATGGACAAGAATAAAATAACCTTTGGAGAATCAATGAGACCGATATTATCACTCAGCTACAAACACAACAACTCCTCAGCAGTTAACCGTTAATCTCACTTACTCCCAGGAACGCAACCACCCCCGGAGGTGTTATTTGGCTGTGGTTTTCTGTGAGATGAAGGTACTTCCCCAGACGGGCTGTTTTGGTGAAACACTCAGACAAACAAATAGACATGTTGATGCACGGGCGTTGGTGACAAAGTTTAAGTGCGGTAGAGTGCATCAAAGCAGCACGTCTTAGGAATTACCTCACTCTCACAGAAAACCGCGGCCAAATAACAACTCCCTGGATCATTGTTGCGTTTCTGCGAGTGAGTGTGGTCACCAGTAATAAGGAGTCGCTGTGCTTGCAGAAGATGTGGCATCGCGCGAGTGATTCTTAATGTATTGCGAGCGTTAATAGGCTACGATAACCGCTTTCCATCAGGTGGGCCGTATGCTTGTATGCCTTCCGACGTTGTATAAAAAAGCGTTGTTAACTGCGTCACCGAGTTCGTCAAAGAAAAGCATATCCTTAAGTGCCTTATGACGTTGTACAGAAAAAAATCAAAATTCGAAGTGATGTTTTCCAACCAATACTTCAGCTCCCTTTCCGCGCCAGACTATTTTTGGATTTTATCCTCAGATGCTGTCATATATTTGATTAACTACGCGATAATTCGTAGCTGGCATACAACATTGCTTGTGTGCTTGCACAAAAATAAATCTCGAAAGGAAACTAGATACTTTTGGCCATTACACACAAAACTCCTACGTTGTGCGTTAATTTGCGCCTAGTTAATTGTTTTAAAGCCTCGCTATATATAGTATAGGTAAGTTACTAAGTTACTTTACTTGTTAATCTAATCAGCCTAATCAGAAGAATGATTCAATTTAAAATGTTATATCTTTTTACAAGCTTTTATTTAACTTGCAATGTAAGTATGTAAGTATGTTCGGGTGATATCTTGCAACTCAATTTTGAAGCAGATATCTTTAACCGATTGAGCTGAAATTTTGTATACACGTTCAGTTTGGATGACAATGCATGACTAAATGTGTGACGTCATTCTAAATCCAACATGGCGGCATACCCAAGATGGCGGACCAACTATTTTTAATGCACTCCTACAATATGGGTATCAAATAAAAGGGCTTGCTAAGAATAACTCGAAATTTTTTTTTTCTTTTTAGAGAATTTAAATAAAAGCTTGATTTTAAAAAGGTTTTTTACTTTTAATTTATTCTTCAATAAAGTCAGATATTTGAATCTAATATGTGTTTTTTTTTGCTACTGCTTTCAAATATAACCCTTGACTTTAGTGTCAAGAAATATTTTTTTTATATATACGGTCAAACAAAGTCTACGAAAATAATCGTAGTCGGGACTAAGATACAGTGGCAGAACTACGAATATTTCCGTATTTGGTATGGAAAGGGTTAATGCCATAATCCTATGATTGCTTGGGACGCCGCAGCAACAGGTCAGGGTGGGGAGTTCAGATACTTAGCCATTGTTAATGTACATTTGATGGCCACTTGACGCCGTCAGGGTTTACTGCAAATAGAGTTCGTTTTATGACGGTAATAAGGTCCAAGTTTAATTTTCATATATGATATTTTATGATTATATTTGTTAAAAAAAAAGGTAAATTTAAAAATATTTATCCACATCTTCGTGCCAAGTCCCTTGCGGGATAGACAAAAAGAATAGAGCGCCATATAACTCGGTCCTTACACACCTCACTCGCTTCTTTAACATTCATAGTAGGGCTTAGTGCTCTTGGCACTATCTTTTGATAACACATGTCCCATTTGGTCGTAATAAGTGATCGGCAACATTCAATACTCTTCTCATGCACGCTCGGTTTCTAAGACATCACCCTCTGATAAAACACGATCAATTTGGTCATGTTAATTCTTGACCTTCCTCGACTCCTACACTTTCTACTTTTGAGTTGTATATATGTTTCGTAATTCTTTCTTCCTACATTCTATATTTTATACATAGATATAAAAATATTTATAAGATTTTGCTGTGCCCGTCGTTTGTTGGTCCTCGCAATTTACTCGCTGGAAAAATACTATGGACTTCGGTGAGGTAATAGAAGAAACAACTGGAACACTGCGAGAATAAAGCATAAAATAATTATTTGGCAACATAAAGTTCCAATAAACCAAGAGAAGATAGAAGAGATCATTATAATGATATCCGAACGACAGGGAACTAGAACAACCCTTAGAATTTATGATGTAGTATTGGAACAAGTGGACTTTGAATGCGCTTTTAGTTGAGGTGAAAGGGATACAGCTGAGAATAGTTGGTAAAATTTCTTGGCATATATACTAGATGTCCAGGTTTCATTGGTTCGGACATGTAGAAAGAACGCAAGAGGAAAGAATGACGAAACAGATATACCATGCGAAAGTAGAAGGATGTATGAGCCGAGGAAGATCAAGATTCACCCTACCATTATCAAATTAGTCGCGTGTTATCAGGCCTGGAGCTCAAGGAACTGTCGAGCTTGCTGGAAAATGTTAAACACGCGGGCAAAGTCTATAAGAACCCCCGAGTAGGCCTTTGCGTGAAGACATATATTTTCTTCTTAGCGTCATCCCATTTTCTAATCCAGTGGGATTGGCAAGGTCCATTACTTAAGCTTAAGGAATTGGCGAAGGTACTGACTTTTGTTTACATGAGGCGACTGCCGTCAGACCTCTACAATCTAGATAAATCTAGATAAGCTGTGCAGTTTGCATATCACTTGTAACTTTTAACTTGATATTGTAATCAACTTTCTGTGACATATTATTTGTACGCCAGTCGGCAGAATACAGAGTGCGATATAATTAATTGTGACATCAACTTATAACCTGTTTTCACAAATAAAGATATTTTCATTTGATTATAAACACAAACCACATTTTCGAAATCTACGCGAGCAAGCCCGCGTGTCGATACTAGTAAGGTATAGCGCACACATAGTGCCCCAATTTATTTGTTAATATACGTTTTGCGTGCACGTACGAGAATATCGTATCAGCGTACGCGTGCGGGTGAAATGTTGCCAGTGATTGCGAGATACGTGCATAGCATTGTTAAAGAACATTGACATACTAGTGCATAAAAACATTTTAATAGACTGGTCGACTTTATGCCCATATTTGTAATTATCACTTGCTCGGCGGTGAAGGAGATCATCGTGACCCGCACGTCTAAGAAATTATATTTCGATAGATATATGACCCCACCTTAGGATCGTCTGATTTTTCCGTCGTATTGTGGAGTCTGACGGCATTTTTGTAGGTATTTTATAGATAAAGCCTCTGAACGGAGAAAGAAATCCGCTACTTAAGCGTAAAGATTTGGCGAAGATTACTGATTTTGACATGGAGCGAATGCCGTCAGACTTCCATTACCCAGAGTATCACTTGCTGCGGGGTGATGAAAACCTTAGGAAGTAAAATATTTCGAAAGACGTATGACCTAACCTGAGATAGATCTGGACGGCAGTCGCTCGTCATATCCTTAGGCTTCAGTAGCAGACCCCCCAATCCTAATGGATTAGGAAACTGCTAACGCGAAGAAGAAGAATGGGGTGTCACAACAAATGTCTTTTATTTCAGTGTTTCAAATAATTGCGCTTTCAACAAAAGTGAAAACGCAGTGATGCTCATGTGCAGTAATTCAATTGAATGCACGCCGCTGTGGCATAACTTTTTATTTTCATAACGCTAGCCTTCCCATTGTGTTTCGGCTTTGTGTTTCGCCTAATGTAAAATTTTAATTTTCCTGCTTCTTCATGAAAGTATTTCGTTCTGGTAAGTAAACTTTGTAGTATGAATATGTATTTGTATGCATGGCTCTGAAGTAATAAGAACAACTTGCGTCACTTCCTGCAATATGATATGCTATTTATATATATGAACTATTATATATTTATTCTGTGTATCTTTATGGTGTTATGGAATTCGTGGAACAGCATACACGTGTTTCGAAAGCTACTTGAGCAATCGACAACATTGTGTCGAAATTACGAAGTTGATAGGACGGTATAAAAATGTGTATCTGTAGATCAAAATATTGTTCCAATAACTTTGGAGTATCTCAAGGCAGTATTTTATGATCTTTGCTATTTTTAATATATATAAATGATTTAACAGATGATATAGCTATATCAGGTGATCAATAAATGTATATGATTTGCCGATAGCACTACACTTCTGATTGATAAAAAACATAATATAGATTATAAGACAGATATTGAAACATTTTTTTTTATACAATGTCGGCAGGCATACAAGCATACGGCCCACCTGATGTAAAGCGGGTACCTATCAAACGCTTGTATATATTAAGTAACACTCGCGCGATGCCTCCTCTGCTGCTTACACAGAAACTCCTTTGGAGCTTACTGGTGACCTCACTCACACCCAGGAACACAACAACCCTCTAGGGAGTTGTTATTTGGCCGCGGTTTCCTGTGAGGTGGAGGTACTTTCCCAGACGGCCTGCTTTGATACGCCCTACCTCTCTTAAAACATCTAGACCAAGACAGACATGTTCATGCACACAAATGTTTACCTTGTGTGGGAATCGATACCCACGAGCGTTGGTGTCAAAGTCGCGTCATTCACAACTGACCCACCGAGCTCGTCTTTGCCTACTTCGTACAATACAATAAATTGGCTAAAACAAAACAATTTGTATATAAATACTAAAACAAAATAACTTTAAAACTATAAATAATATAAATAATTTTCCTATTCACATTACATACAATAATACAAGTAATGGCGAAATAAGATCTATTACATTTCTTGGCATAACAGTCGATAACCTATGCAATTGGAAAAGTCATATAAACCTACATTGCCGCAAACTGGATAGATTTGTTGACGTGCTGGGAAGAGTTAGATGTCTAGCATCAATTAAAATTGATATTATGGCTTACCATGGATGTGTCATCGATGCTGGGAAATTGGGTTATTTTATGGGGTAACTTATATTTGTCAAAAAAGTGTATTGTGCGCCATATACAATGAACAGTTGTAAGCCTTTGTTAAAAATTGAAAATTTTACCTCTCTCGTGTACGTGTCTTTATATCTACGAAATGTGTATTTTTGTTCAGAAATATCAATATTTGTTTATTGTGATTGTATATCTTCTAGAAGTAGACATAAGGACAGATTACTTGTACCAAAGCAGAGGCTTGCATTAGGTATATTCTACCAGTGTACATTGCATGGCAATAAAAATGTTTAATCATTTACCGGACAATTTCAAAAACTTGATACTACATTATTAAAAAAAAATACATGAATGCCTTCTAAATAAATCTCATTATACTGTAAATACCGGAATGACAGATTTATGAATAATTAATTAATTACACTGCCTTAATTTAAGAATCATGTAACTATTTAAATTGGCTACCAAAACATTCGCACTCTTGAGGGTGGAAGTTAGATTTGTAATTTTTTAATATCTTTAGTGCCTTATTTTTGCAAATAAATTATATTATTTAGATTGTGGAAGGAGGTATGACGGCAGTCGCCCCATGTAAAAAAAAGTGGCTACTAAG
The DNA here is from genome assembly GCA_947507595.1 of Pyralis farinalis. Lineage (NCBI taxonomy): Eukaryota > Metazoa > Arthropoda > Insecta > Lepidoptera > Pyralidae > Pyralis > Pyralis farinalis. The sequence goes on along the minus strand of OX382258.1, from coordinate 5,334,337 downwards.
TAAATCATGTTTAAAATTTATCACTCAAAAAGTCATCCAGTTTGTAGTAGCATTTCTGAGTCACTAGAACATGCAGGCTCTTTTTGAAAATAGTTATATCTGCTGTTAATAGCAGCAGTTTAGGCAATTTATTATATATGACCGGTGCACTTCCAAATACACTGTCATGCATTAATGTAGTTTTATAAGTCATTATCGACAGTCTGTTTTAGTTGAAACATGGGTCTGATACAGCGTTTTTGTGTTTTCAAAAATCGTTCTTTAGCTGTGGCATTTCCCTAGAATATGACTCCATATTCATCCATATAACTCCGATGGTTCGGCCATGTAGAAAGAATGCAAGATGAAAGAATGACGAAGCAGATATACAATGCAAAAGTGGAAGGATGCAGGAGCCGGGGAAGGCCAAGACTTACCTACCATGACCAAATTGGTCGTGTTCTATCAGAAGGTGATGTCAGGAGCCCTAGAAACCGGCGAGCGTGCATGAGAAGAGCAATGAATGTTAAAGAAGCGAGTGAGATATGTAAGGATCGAGTCGCGTGGCGCTCGGTTCTCTCTGCCTACCCCGCAAGGGATTTGGCGTGAAGTTATAGATAGATGACTCCATATCTTAATGTTGAATCAACATACGCATCATATGTAAGAACTGCATCTAGGTTGACAATTTTTTGAAAAAATAAAGGTCGTCAACGCACGAGTGAGTCCTCGGGTGTTGCAAGTGTGCACTGTTCACTATCAGACAGTACGCTTGTTCGTCATATTAGTGCTACAAAAAAGTAGTCTTTTTTTTATGCAACGTCGGGAGGCATACGTACGGACTGTCGATGATATAAAGTGGTTACCGTAGCCTATGAAAGGATTTATGTACATATTTGTAAACGATCACTTGCTTGATTGTGAAGGAAAACATCGTAAAGAAACCCAATATGCAAGAAATTATTTTCGAAAGTCGTGTGTTTGTACCTACGAAGGATATGGTTTTCCCTCTGAGATGTGAAAGGTCTGACGGCAGTCGCTCTATATAAAAGTCAGTATCTTCGCCAAATCCTTAGGCTTAGGTAGCGGACCCCGCCAATCCTAATGGATTAGGAAACAGGATGACACTAATAATAAGAAGACCGAACGCTTGCAATACAGGAAGTACTGCTTGCGCCTTGCCATATCTGTTTCTAACACAGCAACTTCCCCAAAGAATTTGCTGTGTTAGCTGGAATACACAACCCTACGGGGAGTTGTTATTTAGCTGCGGTTTTCTGTGGAGTGGAGGTACTTTCCCAACCTTTTTAGAGGTTTCCACAATTTTCAAAAGCCTCTAATTATTTTCTTTTGACACTCAAAATGTTTTATTCTGAAGTATTTCAAGGCGTTTTAAAGCGCTGCCGAAGTACCTCTAATCCCTCGATACTGTCGCGACTTACTGATGGAGATAGAACAGGAGCTGGACGATTTCGAGATCTTGTTTTTCAGAGATATTTTTAAGTAGCACTATTATATATTTATACGTATATTCCTTAAAATGCCCAGCCATTGTCTTGGACCCAACATGTAGAGCCCCTTTTATAAGATTCATGTAATGTATTTGGAATGATTATGATATAAGGGTAGAGAAAAATGGTTTTTATTTATACTACGTCGGGAGGCATGCAAGCATACGACCCACGTGATGTAAAGCGGGTAAAGCCTATTAACGCTTGTGATATATTATCACTCTCGCTATGCCTCCTCTGCTGCTTACACAGCAACTCCTTGGGAGCTTACTGGTGACCTCACTCACTCGCAGGAACACAACAACCCTATAGGGACTTATTTGGCTGCGGTTTTCTGTGAAGTGGAGGTACTTCTCCAGACGGGCTGCTTTGATGCGCCCTACCTCTGTTAAAACATCCATACCAAGACAAACAGACTTGTTCATGCACACAAATGTTTGCCTTTTGTGGTAATCGAACCCACGAGCGTTGGTGTCAAAGTCGCGTCATTCACGACTGAGCCGCCGAGCTCGTCAATGCACCAAGGTTTATGCCCCAGCTTCGTCTTCATCAATCCTACTAATATTATAAATGTGAAAGTTTGTATGTATGGATGTTTTTTGCTCTTTCACGCTTAAACGGCTAAACGGATTTGAATGAAATTTGGCACGTAGATAGATTATGATCTGAATTAACACATAGGCTACGTTATTTGACTCCACGCGGGCGGAGCCACGGGCAGCAGCTAGTCCATAATAACGGTATCTTTTGGTAGTTACGTAGAGATTTTTCGTATAAGACTAGAAGAGGTTATTTATTCCTGGTCTACGGTGAGGTGAAGGTACTTACAGAAGAATACGACATTAAATTATATTTTTTTTGGGTTTGAGCGTTGAAATAGTCACAATATATACTGATTGACGGCACTTTCAGCCTCATCTATCACTACCAATGGCGAAGTGCCATCAGAATTCTGATCTAAAAACTGCGACAAGTACTTTTGAGAGTCCTCAGCTGATGTTAACCTAACACTTCCTAAAGATTTCTGAAGAGACCGAAACAGGTGAAGAACTGAGGATGAAAAGTCAGGACTATATTGTGGATGTGGTGTACACTTGCTAACCAAACTCTCTCACTATTTGCTGAGTGACCGCAGCCTGTCTATGGATGAGTGTATCTCGAGTTTCTCCGTGCCTCGGAGGGCATATTAAGTCGTCGGTCCCGGCTGTTATCGATAGACGACAGTCGTTAAGCTAAGTCAGTGGCCCTCGGGCGGTTTGAAAACACTGGCCTCCGCCAATCCGCGTTTGAGCAGCGTGGTGGAGTATGCTCTAAACCCCTTCGGTTGATGGGAGACCCGTATCCCTGCATTGGGATGAGTAAGGGTTAACGTAGTGGACTAAAGATGTGTGTGATCAGACATTATTATAATGAAAACTTATGCCATTTCTGTGGATCAATTCCGACAGTTTTTTATTAATTTCTTGCTTAAGTCTCATCAGCTATTGCCAGTGGAGATCTGAATCGAGTATTATACCCAGCAGTAAAAGACATGAATGATGTCCTTCCAATCTCACCATACACACGACGTCACCTTATTGCCAGTTAATCTGGGTTTCGCTATAGCCTGTGGAGTTTGACTGCCCTTTGACCATGATCCTTTCACATGTTCTTTTTGTAGGCAATTTAATACACTTTTCATCACCAGTGATCATTGTTTTCAAAAATAATTCGAATAAATTCAAGTTAAGTTCAGTTTCAATAGAGAATCGCAAATGAATACACGATTCATTAAGTTTCTCTTAATGAGCTAGTGTGGCACCCAAATATCGAGTTTTTTGTATATCCAGACTTTTCCAAATGGGTAACAACTGTTTTGTGGTCAACCACTAGCTCTTCAGCTATGTCGTAACTACTAACATAAAGATCTTGCACTACTTTTTCAAAACTGGCATCGACTTTATGCCTTACAGGTCGACCACAGCGAGCTTCATCTTTAAGATCAAAATTCCTGGACTGAAAACGCCTGAAACAATTATGTGCTGCTCTTACGGACTATACGGTTAAGTCATATTTTTTTTTTCGCGGCTTGTGTCGCATTATCCCCTTTTTTGTAATAAAACCTCAAAAATCATCGAATTTGCTAATAGATTAACTCATTTTGACACACAAAGAAACAATACAAAAATGGCGAGAATCAATTTTTACTTTTTATTTTTCTGTTTTTATGATACAAACCAAAGAGATTTTACTGCAACTTTTTACTAATACTACGTTATAACTTCGCGCCAAATCCTTTACGGGATCATCAGAGAGAACCAAGCGCCACATGACTCGGCCCTTACATACCTCACTCGCTTCCTTGACATTCATAGCTCTTTTCATACACGTTTGCCGGATTCTAAGTCTCCTGACATCACCTTCTGATAAAACACGATCAATTTGTTCACTTTTTAGTTATAAAAAAAACTGTTTCTCCGACTTATTATAATGTAGACGCATCCTTCATTATTGGTAGAGTCAGATCCAGCCCCATCGGCACGTGGTGACTATAAAAAAACGCCTAACAGCTTCTAAAAAATTCAATCCAACAAAATTATATTCATCTACACGCGCGTGGCGGTGCGATCGTACAGTCTACCACTCAATATCGTCTGATCGAGATAGGGCACACGGGCATAATTATATACACACTGTGCGGCCGCTTCTACACAGGGAATTGGACATCGTTGGTGCTCGTTTGTATGCTGTCTGTAATGAGGGTTTTACGTACCATTTAATGTGCATGTTTTGTAATGCAACTAGTTTTAATTGAGATTACTAACTCTGATAGCTTGGAAGCTCTCTAAGAAGCTCAATGGCGTTTAAAATTCATCTATAGACAGTAGCTTGTCTATTAATCTGATGTTAAATAACATCGAGAGAATTGAATGACGAATTAGATATACAACGCAAAAGTCGAACGACGTTTTGACGAGCTCGGTGGCTCAGTCGTAAATGATGCGACTTTTACACAAACGCTCGTGGGTTCGATTCCCACACAAGGCAAACATTTGTGTGCATGAACATGTCTGTTTGTCTTGGCCTGGATGTTTTAAGAGACGTAGGGCGCATCAAAGCAGCCCGTCTGGGGAAGTACCTCCACCTCACAGAAAACCGCAGCCAAATAACAACTCCCTAGAGGGTTGTGGTGTTCCTGCGTGTGAGTGAGGTCACCAGTAAGCTCCCGAGGAGTTGCTGTGTAAGCAGCAGAGGAGGCATTTGCGCGAGTGATACTTAATATATCGCAAGCGTTAATAGGCTACGGTATCAGCAGCTTTACTTCAGGTGGGCCGTATGCTTGTATGCCTCCCGACGTAGTATAAAAAAACATAGGAGCCGAGGAAGACCAAGAGTCACCTATCACAACTCACTTGGTCGTGTTTTATCAGAAGGTGATGTTAGGAGTCCTAGGAATCGAGCGTTCATGAATAGAGCTATTAATGTTAAAGAAGCTAGGGAGATGTGAAAGGACCGCGTCTTATGGCGCTTGGTTCTCTCTGCCTACACACAAGGGACCTGGCGTGAAGATATACATACATACATTGAAAGGCAAAAACGCACCAGATATGTGATTTTAGTAGGTTACGACATTTTTTGTACCACTTTTGTGGCAAACAAGCGTATGCCACCGTAGTCTACGGATGTTTGCTATACCTGGAATGAAACTTATGCGACTGATCCTTTACAATAAACGAAGTCCACTGTTGAACATAGGCCTCCCCCATAGACTTATCTATAAAAATATATACAGCAGATGACTTCGTTTGATTGTTTGTTTGAACTCTGGAACTAGCAGTCGGATTTAAAAAAAAACCTTTTTGCATTTGATATCCCTATTCTTCAGGTAGGTTATATAGTATTCAACATCTCGGTACCACCCTCAGAAGGTGAGAAAAAGGAAAGAAAAGATCCACCTCTTTCCTCGGCTACTAAGGGTCGTATCGTGATGTTGAAAAGCCTTCCTCCCTCAAGAATTGGGCTATCAAATGCAAAAATATTTTTTCTAGTCCGTCTGGCAGTTCCAAAGATTTAAGAGTGCAAACAAACCCTCCCGCTATATATATTAGCACAGATTAATTAAAAAGCAGCTTTAAACCGTGTAAATTTTTGAGATTACCTTTCAAAGTCGTTTAATTTGATTTTTTTCATACAACGTCGGGAGGTACACAAGCATACGATCCACCTGATGTAAAGTGGTTATCGTAGCCTATAAACGCTGGTAATACATTAAGTATCACTCGCGTGACGCCGCCTCTGCTGCTAACACAGCAACTCCATTGGAGCTTACCGGTGACCTCACTCACACGTAGGAACAACAACCCTCCAGGGAGTTGTTATTTGACTGCGGTTTTCAGTCTGTGTGTATGTTTACGAATTATGCCGGCAAAATTGCTTACTGTTGTCGACTTCTTGAATTTTATTATTACTTTTTAGACCGGTATGATTTTTTATACCACTAAGGTAGCAAACAAGCATACGGCCTGCCTGATGGTAAGCAATTACCGGAGCCTATGGACATTTGCAACACCAGGGGTGTCACTCTTGCGTTGCCGACACTGTAAGAACCTCGTCACGCCTTTCTTGAAGAACCCCATACCGCAAGTGAGGTGTGTACTTACAGATTGTGCTATAGACCACACGTCTAAAGTAAAATTTCTTTAGCTCCATAGTGTGATACAGACAATAGGCCTGCACTGTGTCTTACATATACGAAACTTAACTCGCTATGAGAGAAACAGAGAAAGAAAATGTGTGCTCGCACCTCTCTCTCTTGCCCCTACAGTAATATACGAAACGTAACTCTCTCTCTTTCTATCTTCACTAACGTATATCTCCCTATCAACTTCCGTTCGCCTCGCCGGATCACACTTTTCGTAACGCTCTCGTCACGCATTCACCAGCTCACTCCCCAAGTCAAGCGTGCGTAAAGAAGTTTTACTTCAAAACAAATGCGCGATGTGCACTTTCAATTTATAATCGATTTCATGCAACATGCAACTGCAGATATGTATTATAAAATGTCCACATGTCTTCACGCAGGCACTTAATAAAGGACCAATAGTATCGAACGAGGGACCCATTTGCATGTTAACAGGAATTCCTGGCGGGACGGCTTGTCGACTGTTACTATAAGAGCCCTAACTCACCGAGACGCCATGGCGACGTCGCCGGTTACGTAGCCATGGCTACCTCTGGCTACCTTCGGTTGCCAAATGGAGTAGCCAGAGACTAATCAGTTGTCTCAGTTCTCGTATCGACAATGGACGCTACGTGTTTAGAAGAAATCACACCTATTTATTACTAGCTGTGCCCGCGACTTCGTCCGCGTGGAATATTGCTTATTTATATTAATAAAAATAAATAAAATTTCTGAAATAAAAGTAGCCTAAGTTACTCCTTATTACATCAGCTATCTGTCAGTGAAAGTCCCGTCAAAATCGGTCCAGCCGTTTCAGAGATTAGCCGGAACAAACAGACAGACAGACAGATAGACAAAAATTGTAAAAATGTTCATTTTGGTATATGTACCGTGTATACATCCATATGCATTTAGTAAAAATCGGTTACCAACCACAAAGTGACCCGTTGGTTGTGGCTACGCTTCCAAATTGGCGACGTTGCCAAACCGTTGCTAAATGAGTTAACTGCCATAAACAATATGAATTGTTTGGATACGTAGCCGGCGACGTCGCCATGGCATCTCGGTGAGTTAGAGCCCAAAGGAACAAGAAAGCATAGATGCATAGATAGGAGCCGTGATAGCCCAGGGTTAAGGGGCCTATTGAGCAACAGGTCCCTGGTTCAAATCCTGGCATGTATCACAAAATTCGTGTTTTCGAATTTATTTTAGGCGGACATATTCTGTATTTCTTATTAATGTACAATTAGTCATAATTTTGATTATTGCTATAAGTGACAGTACATAGGTAATAAATACAAGATATGTTCCAAAAAAACATAAATATGGTTCTACAGTGCCTATATAGAGCGTTTTTTTGGAATTGGTCTTAAGTTCAACGTTGTTAATAAAAACAAAATGAAGGCGCCACTTAGCGTTGTACGCCCTTCTACTCAAAATTAAAAATCGGCCAAGTGCGAGTCGGACTCGCACACGAAGGGTTCCGTACCATTATCTATAAAAACGGCAAAAAAATCACGTTTGTTGTATGGGAGCCCCCTTAAATATTTATTTTATTCTATTTTTTAGTATTTGTTGTTATAGCGGCAATAGAAATACATCACCTGTGAAAATTTCAACTGTCTAACTATCACGGTTCATGAGATACAGCCTGGTGACAGACGGACGGACGGACGGACGGACGGACGGACGGACGGACGGACGGACAGCGGAGCCTCAGTAATAGGGTTCCGTTTTACCCTTTGGGTACGGAACCCTAAAAACGAGTGTTAGTGAAATAATAATTGGCCAAATTTCTGTTAAAGTTTTCGTATCAATTTTGACAACTCTCAGGTCCTAAATTCCGTATGGAGCATAATTTCCCAGTAGCTTTGTTCGGGTCAAATATTAATTTTAAGTACCGAATTAATCTCAAAGTTTTTATTTTACTTTCGTTTGTCTTTCATTGTTCAAGATCAGTTAACATAACTTAATTATTTTTGCAAACAAGAATATAGACGAGGATAGGCGAAGCCTGCGGGGTAAGAAAATCTCCCGCATTTAATGTTTTATTTTCTGCGATATTTTTTTTTACACAACATTGGGAAGGTTGCGAGAGCTGTCATAGTCTAGAGGTTAAATAGTCAGCCCATTAACTTTTTTTTATTCATCGTCGGGAGGCATACGACCACCTTACCAGGTTACTGTAGCCTATGAACGCTTGCAATACATTAAGTACTAGCTGCTGCCCGCGGCTCCGCCCGCGTGGAGTCAAATAACGTAGCCTATGTGTTAATCCAGATCATAATCTATCTACGTGCCAAATTTCATTCAAATCCGTTAAGCCGTTTAAGCGTGAAAGAGCAACAAACAGCCATCCATACATACAAACTTTCGCATTTATAATATTAGTAGGATTACTCGCGCGATGCCACCTCTGCTGCTAATATGGCATCTCCTTAGGAGCTTACTGGTGACCTCACTTACACGCAGAAATACCATTCTGTTTGGTTTTCTGTAAGGTGAAGGTACTTCCCCAGACAAACTGATTTGATGCGCTCTACCGCTTTCATAAACACCCAGACCAAGAAAAACTTTTGTCCTGTGTGGGAATCGATGTCACCAGCATTGCTGTCAAGTGGCGTTACTAACCACTGCGTCACCGAGCTCGTCATAATCGTAACTGACTGGTGCTGGTAATTGTGGTGTGGCCATGCAAACCACTAAGTTAGAGTTTTTGGATTTATGTACATGTTATAATTCACAGCCAAGAAATATTTCGGAAAACGTGTGACCCCTGGTACAGCCATGCAATTCTGTAAGAGCAAACATTCTTACATCCTCGGAAACATCGGCTGTTACAGCCTTGAACACAAAATTGCAATTCTTTGGTGTCGCTTTTCATGCGACACTAGCGCCGCAAGGCTGCGTTTGGAATTGGAATTCTACAAGGCAAACAGCCTCGCGTACGCTTACAGCCTTATACTCGTAGAATACCAAATAATTTAGCCGTGATCGCAGTAGACGATGTCAAAGCTGTGACATCTGTGATCACAGCGACGCACACAGCCATTACGAGTCGCTTAGAGAATTGCATGGCTGGTCCCCTGACATGTATCACTAAATTCGTATTTTAGGATTTATGTGCATACTAGCTGCTGCCCGCGGCTCCGCCCGCGTGGAGTCAAATAACGTAGCCAATGTGTTAATCCAGATCATAATCTATCTACGTGCCAAATTTCATTCAAATCCGTTCAGCCATTTGAGCAGTCAGAACCCGTTATATACGTTTTCCCATACATTTCGCGGTCGTATACGACCACCCGGGTTTCGAATGGTCAAGCGTGAAAGAGCAACAAACATCCATCCATACATACAAACTTTAGCATTTATATTATTAGTGGGATTGTAATAATCACACGGCGGTGAAGGAAAGCATCGTGAGGAAACCCACACGTCCAAGAAATTGTATTTCGAAAGACGTGGGACCTAACATAAGAATGATCTGGTTTTTCCTCAGGGTTGTGGAGGTTTGACGGCAGTCGCTTCGTGTCAAAATCAGTGTCTTCGCCAAATCCTTAGACTTAGGTAGCGGATAACTATAAAACTAATGGATTAGGAAACGCGATAACGCTAGGAAGAAGGAAAGAAGTCCTGAACTGTATAATAAGATGCCAATTTTTAATGGACTAAGAAATGAGACAACAAAGGTAGAAATAAAATCTAGATGCACACGAGGATTCGGTCCATGTGGTAAAGAGATTACAGTAGCCTACGAATGCTTGAAATACAGGAACCTTCTATTTTATACAGCAACTCTTAAAAGCTCATTGGTAACCTCGTTTATTTCCAGAAACACAAAAACATTTAAGAATATTATATATTTATTAAACGCAACGACGTCGCATGGAGTTGTTATTTGGCTGCAGCTTCCGGTGAAACTTTCCCGGTCGGCTTATTTTTAATGCACCCTACGTCTCTCAAGGCAAACAGTATCTTCATGCACAGAAAATTTGTCTTTTGTGGGAATCGAACCCACGAGCGTTGGTATCAAAGTCGCGTCATTCACGACTGAGCCACCGAGCTCGTTAAAAATTTTGCAAATAAGTATATGGACGAGGATATTTGTGTGCATGAATATGTCTGTTTGTCTTGGTCTGTATGTTTTAAGAGAGGTAGGGCGCATCAAAGTAGCCCGTCTGGGGAAGTACCTCCACCTCACAGAAAATAGCAGCCAAATAACAACTCCCTAGAGGGTTGTTGTGTTCCTGCGTGTGAGCGAGGTCACCAGTAAGCGCCCAAGGAGTTGCTGTGTAAGCAGCAGAGGAGGCATCGCGCGAGTGATACATAATATATCGCAAGCGTTAATAGGCTACGGTATCTGCTTTACATCAAGTGGGCCGTATGCTTGTATGCCTCCCGATGTAGTATAAAAAAAAATGAGAAGTTATGTTAACTAATATTAAACAACGAAAGACAAACGAAAGTAAAATAAAAACTTTGAGATTAGTTCAGCATTTAAACATACTATTTAATTTGAACAAAGCTACTGGGAAATCATGCTCAATACGGAATTAACGATCTGAGAGTTAGCAAAATTTATACGAAAACTTTAACAGATCTTTGGCCAATTATTTCATTAACACTCTGTTTTGATTTTAAGACGTTAGTTGCATATCTGCAACTTTACAGCCTTAAACAAATTTACCTTTTTAACCCCCGACGCAAAAGAGGGGTGTTATAAGTTTGACGTGTGTATCTGTCTATGGCATCGTAGTTTCGAATTGGATGAACCGATTTTGATTTTGTTTATTTTTTTGTTTAAAAGGGGCTTAATCGTAGTGTTTTTGTGTATATCATATAGTTTATTTTTGCGTCGGGGGCTTTTTAATTTAATTTTGCTTGTTACAGCCAAATCGATGTTAACTGCTTTGTGTGCTTCCGCTGCCGATTAATTCACGCGGATTAGTGCCGGCTGGCATTCTCCCATCACCGTCAGTAGATACATGTCGCCGCCATGGCTGCTCGGGTCGTCTTTGCCGCGATTGCTGCGGTGCGAATATATATATTCATATCTTCACGCCAAATCCCATGTGAAGTAGTAGTTAAGTTAATGATTGGTTCTCCATAGCTTTTTTCCTACATGACCTATATCTATATGCCGACAGATCATCGAGGAAATAAGCTATGGAGAACCTATATGCCTAATGAGCAGTGATAGCAGTGGTCTAGTCTAGAACCGACCTTTTGAATAACTGGTCCTTAGTTCGAATCCTGGCATGTACCACTAAATTCGTGTTTTCGGATTTCTGCATGTTTGTGATTGTCAGCTCCCAAAGGGAAAACCAGATCTATTTTGGGTAATGTCACACGTCTTTCGAAATATAATTTCTTGCACATGCAACGTGCACGTGGGTTTCCTCCAGATGTTTTTCTTCACCTCGGCGGTGACATTACCTAAGACAGATCTGGTTTTCCCTTTGGGATGTGGATGTATGACGGCCGTTGCTCCATGTAAAAATCAGTATCTTCGTCACATCCTTAGGCTTAGGTAGAGGACCCCGCCAATCCTAATGGATTAGGAAACAGGATAAAGCTAAGAAGATGACCTATATGCCTCCTATATGCTTATGTGCCTCTCGATAAAATGCCGATCAATAGGAACGGTTACGTACTTACGCCACTGATCTAGGTCGTTGATCAAGAAGCTAAAGTGACGTCACTTTACTCATACATCATTTTGTAATTTGTAAATGTAAATAATATCATTTATTTGTTGAAGTGTTCCTACTAGTTTAAAAGCCATGTTACAACAAATTGACTTTTAATGTAATATTTCGATAACGGCCCTTTATCTAATTGCGAGCCACGTTCGCGAAGCGATGTCACAGCAGAGAAAATGACGGCGTGTTAGCTAGCACACTTTGTAGGGTTCCCGCCTGTATTGTAATATATCTCACTATATTTCAGTCAATTGACTCAGACAAGTGCTATGTTTTCATCCCTATTGGAATACACGTTTTAACAAATACATTTAAAAAGCATCATTTCTGCAATTTCTACTTTTATGGAAAAACATTTTTTGTCACGAATGTGAAATAGCGAGAAAATTAGCAAAGAAGTTAGTAAGTAATAGAAATTTGCATTAGTAAATCTTACATGTTGACCAACTGTTCGTACTGTGTTCATGCAAATAAATTTGATTAATTGTTTCAACCTTGTCGTGATCAGCATACCGCTCTAATTGGTATAACATCTGATCAACTCACGCTGAAGACTGAGGTTTTATTTCAGCCGTACGCAGAATAAGACTACCTGCCAGTCGAAGACAAAGTTAACCAATATAATCTGAACTCTTCCACGCTCCCCTTTAGAGGACATGAATATGCGATCAAGTTTAAAAATTCATACATTTTAAACGGAACGGGGAACAGAGCATGGTGTCGCCGTATACGGTGGAAGAGTGCGGTGTTGTCTGGCCAGTGGTCCACAGACTCTGCTCCGCTACCTTGCTCCGCGTCAACATGCAGCTTTATATGGTTATATTAACATTGTCATCGAATTAGTCTCTACGCTGGGACTCAGTGGTCCTGCGCTGACCTTGCAAGACTGTGGACAGTCCACGGCTGGCTACACGATACACAGGACAAGAGTAGGTCACCGAGCGCACGTGTGCGTAGCGTTTTAAACATAATTAATATTCTGACGACTTCGTGCGTTCGATTCCCACACAGTACTAACATTTATGAAAATGAAGGAGAAGGCGCAGCTCTTTTTGGTTGATTCACGAACCACCACCGCGGTAGTTATCGGATAATTGGTTAAAATATACTACCATTGGTCAGTACACTCGAAACACTGAGATATTTAGGAGCTAAAACACAACGTCTTTGTTAGGCGGGGTGCCTTAACGCGCAGTCAAATGATTTATTAGTTTGTGGGCTGAAAACTTTGCCTCGCTTTGTAGCAGCACGCAGCGCGTGAGTAACTATTTAAAATGTTGTTTGAATTGAGTATACCGTTTCGTAGTTCGTCTGTGGCAGGGCGATGCCATATTAATTCTTATTTTGCGCGTTATCTGCTATATTATGGCCTAACTTTTAATTACAAATGATTAGCCAGAGCAATGATTAGCCAGCCATCGAGATGCACGGACTAAATTACGAAACACTTTAAAATTTTATAGTGGTATATTTATTATTTTTTCTAAATTACATAGCGCCATCTAACCCAAACTAAGTAAAGCTTGTGCCATGGATACTAGACAACTGATAAACACACGAAAATTCCTTCTTTTTGTATATATATATATAAGTATATATAATGAATGAATGAACTATGGACATGAAAAACACCCATATTAAGATAAATAGTTCATGCACACAAATATTTGCCTTGCGTGGGAATCGAACCCACGAGTATTGGTGCTAAAGTAGCTATCGCTCGCCATTCCATCACCGAGCTCGCCTTATTAATTCAAAAGATCACCCGCTGGGCTAATCTGAAGATTGCCTGAAATTTCATTAAAATCGGTCCAGTTTTGGAGTCTATAGAAAACATACATGCCTACATCAATTTTTGTATGTTTCTAATGGAGTTTATTTAATTTTTTATTTCATTTTATTTATGAAGGTACACCAACAGTATTTACATACAACATTCGAATTAAGATGCACATAACATCTTGTTCTAATGTAAACACCAATAACAGGTATACACAACATTTACAATATATCAATTAAAATAAACAACTATTTAAGGTATGGTTATGATATCAATCCTTGCTGAGATTCAGCACCGTTCGTTTAAAGACACTCAGACTATCGATAAATATGTCCAAATTCTCCGAGTCGCGATTTAGAGAATTGTATGTATTGCACATACGGTTAACAGGAGCATGGCTACCATAGATAACTGAAATGGCTACCTAGATAGGTTCTAGATTGGAGTTGTCTTTTTAAAAAGCTCTTTCTTAATATAAGTATCCTCGTACTCGTATTTAGTTATAAATAAAGTGCTTGCTTGCTTCTGCCTTAAGGGTTCCGTAACATGCGATCTTCTGTTGCATGCATATGTCGGAGGAAAACGACGTTACCGGGGATTTCTCGACATCCCTAGGGATACTACGAAATACATATATAATATATAATACTCTTTTCTTTTACGTTTTCTTACTAAAAATATCTAGTGATATGACGAAATACTAACATGCTTCCCTTAAACAGAATCCAGTAAAATGTTGAAAAACCTGACGTTATAGAATGAGATATGAGTCATGCCTCTGTCTCGTTTCTACGAGTGCCGGCTTGGAGCCGGGGAGTCCGTGCGACCGTGATCAAATCGATTTTAAACCGGCATCGATTTTGCATAAATAAATCTCTTGTATGTGACTCCAATATTACTATAGAACTAATTATAATGTAATTAGTATTTACCAACCATACGTTTTGATTCTGACTGTTTGAATCAGACTCGATTGTTGTAATTAGAGATGTGCCGAGTACACTATCTACCGACTAACCGAATGCCGAGTATTACTCAGTTTAATGTTACAGAACCGAGTTACTCTGGGGTTTAGATAGTGTAGCGAGTGAGCGAGCGGTATCAGCCAGAGAGATCAGAGGCTAGAGAATAGAATAATAATTTAATCGCACAAAATATGGCTACATTCTTGTCTCGTTTGATATTGTCAGCCCGCATGTTTTGTCACAACTATATGACATGCAAATATACATTTAATACAATTTTCATGAATTATATACTTTATAACTATTTTATAAAACATTTAATATGGAGTCGAAAATGACAAATTAATCATTAACAGAATAAAAACATTTGTCAGTTAACCATTTCGTTGATCTAATTTTAAATAGACTAGATGTTAATTCTCGTATGCATTTTGGGATTTTGTATAAGTTTGCAGTCATGTAATAACTATTTTTCTAGTATAATGTGGACTTTGACATAGGTAATACTAGTTTAGTTACGTCTCTAGATAAGTATTACTTATTTTCGTTAGTGTTTTTTTTTATACTACGTCGGGAGGCATACAAGCACACGGCCCACCTGAGGTAAAGCGGGTACTGTAGCCTATTAACGCTTGTGATATATTAAGTATCACTCGTGCGATGCCTCCTCTGCTGCATACACAGAACTTGGGAGCTTACTGGTGACCTCACTCACACGCAGGAACGCAACAACCCTCTAGGGAGTTGTTATTTGGCTGCGGTTTTCTGTGAGGTGGAGGTACTTCCCCAGATGGGTTGTTTTGATGCGCCTTACATCTCTTAAAAACATCAGATCAAGACAAACAGACATGTTCATTCAAATGTTTGCCTTGCGTGGGAATCGAACTCACGAGCGTTGGTGTCAAAGTCGCGTCATTCACGACGGAGCCACCGAGATCGTCAAATAGTTGTAATCATTTCAACGGAAGACTACTATTATGTTCACGCAGAGTGCCATGAATCAACTGGACATGGCAGCCATTGAAAATGAACTAATAATAAATATTCTATTGTTTCATTTTCTATCTATAACTTCACACCAAATCCCTTGCAATGAGCATGCCTCTTCTTATTTTAACATATATATATATATATATATATATATATATATATCATTTACGAGATAACTCTTTATTCTTTAATCTAAGACAATGCGCGAGTTACGTATGAGGAGACTCATCACGTACTGCAGATTGGGTCGGGAAGTCTTCACGGGATTCTACAGTTGCGTCTTCGCGTGAGGAGGATAGATTTACGTGTGAGTGCCGTATAACCTCGCCGTTGCCCAGAAGCAGGCCCGGGTGGAATGGTGTCGTGATATGATAAACAAATTTGAAGCAGACTCGTTTCGACGTGTTTACGACATCATTACAGGTTAGTCCTGGATTTATCGATACAATCCAGAAACGAAGCGCCAGTCGACGGTTTGGGTGTTTCAAAACGAATCAATGCCTACCAAAGTGAAGCAATCTGGAAGCGGGGGCAAGACTTTGATCGCCTTTTCAATCTGTATGGCTACCTGGTGTAAAGAACCAAAGAAGCAACAAAAAAAAAGAAGCAATGGTATACTACCAAATGCTCGGCAGAAATTTTCTCTGTTGTGAGCAATAAGCAACCCAACACAGGGCTTCACGGGTTACTGCTTCTCCAAGACAATGCGTACGCGCACACAGCGCTAAAAACCGAGGGACGTCCTGGACAGCACGCCGGTCAAACTGCTAGGTCACCCTCCTCACAGCCCTGACCTAGCACTGAGTGACTTTTTTTTATTCCCGAAAATAAAAAATCAGCTCAAAGGGATACTATTTTCGAGCAGGCTGTAAATGAGTTGTCTGCGGCGGACTGGAAAAAGTGTTTCGAAAACCGGTTCAGACGCATGAAACTTTGTATAGACGGTGGTGGAGAGTACTTTGAAAAGATTTAATAAAAGAATATTTACCTAAAGAACACTTTTCTTTTATTTATGCAAAACTTTCTGAATACTACTTAGCGTTATTAGAACACTTTTTTTTCTCAAATCTTTCTGAGTTTTCCACGTACTACTTAGCGTTGTTTATAATCTTGGTTTATAAAAATGAAAAGTGTATGCCGAGACGGTTTGCCATTTAGAAAGAATGAATGACAACAATTTAAGAAAGAAGTGTATCAGGCAAGAGTGAATGTAGATATCGGCAGGGGCCGCCCTAGATACATACGTATAGATCAAATTTGTGATGTGTCGAAAACGGGCCAAATCAAAAGCATCCAAAACCGAAGAACGTGCATGAACGTGGAAGAAGCGAGAGAGGTATGTTTGGATCGGTGTACCTGGCGTTCCATAGTCTCTGCCTTCCCTAACGTGAGACAGGCGTGATGATATATATGTATGTATAATTTGGTGATCAATAAATAAATAAATAGCGGGCGTGTTCCGCGTGAGCAGTGCCCTTAAAAGGCGTACTTTAATCTCTCCATATTGCACCTGAATCAAATTAATGCTAAATTGAAAGTCGTTCTGCGTAGCGTGACTTATTCAAAACGGTTAAGTTGACCTTAAACTCTGCTTTGAAATCTCTCCGATGGAGTTGGTTATTTGTCAATTGCCGTTTTAATTAGCACCGAAATAGCTTTAATTGTTAACGGAATAACACAGGAAATTAACTGATTGGTTAATAGAAACCTTCGATGTTGATGAACTTTGGTTTTCTACAAGATTTTGGAAAATATTATGATTGCATGTTATTGTAGGAATAGTTTACATATAGTGCCTTAATATTAGATCAGTGATAGCCTAGTGGATAAACAAGCAGCCTATTAACTGACTGAACGTTAGTTCGAGTCCTGTTGTGGGTATGTACAACTAAATTCGTATTCTCAGATTTATCACCTATAATTATCACTTATTCGGCGATGAAGGAAAGCTTCCTGAGGAAACACGTGTCACCTAATCAAAGAAAGGTCTGGTTTTCCGTTTAGATGATGTAGATTTGACGGCAGTTGCTTCATGTCAATCCCATTGGATTAGGAAACAGGATAACGCTATTTTTTTTTATACTACGTCGGGAGGCATACAAGCATACGGCCCACCTGATGTAAAGCGGGTACCGTAGCCTATTAACGCATGCGATATATTAATTATCACTCGCGCGATGCCTCCTCTGTTGCTTACACAACTCCTTGAGAGCTTACTGGTGACTTCACTCACAAGCAGAAACACAACAACCCTCTGGGAAGTTGTTATTTGGCTGCGGTTTTCTGTGAGGTGGAGGTACTTCCCCAGACGGGCTGCTTTGATGCACCCTACCTCTCTTAAAAGGAAGAAGAGTATTTTTACAGTGTCTTTTATACGACCATGATTGACGCATACGTTTTTTTTATACAATGTCGGGATGCATACAAGCATACGGCCCATCAGATATAAATTGGTTATCGTAGCCTATGTACAATTGCAATACAATGAGTAACGCACGCGGGTTGCCCATCCTGCTGCTCTCCCTGTCACAGTAACTCCAGCTTAATGACAACCTCATTATCTCGCAGGAACACGACAATACTCCAGGTAGTTGTTATTTGGCTGCGGTTTTCTGTGAGGCCGGGCTGCTTTGATGCGCCCTGACTCTTATGCGCTACTAATTGTTTAGTATGAGACAAATTGTTTGGAACAAAATAAAATTTACTATACCTATATATATATAAGAATAAGTCCTATTGTAATAAAAGTTGTTTAAATTAAATATATTATATTTAATTTTCATAATTATCAACATTTCGAATTATACGCGTTGCCATCTAGTTTCAAATTAAGGAAATGTTGTACTGTGGGTACCAGTTACATGATAATACCTACGAACGGAGGCCTATGTTCAGCAGTAGAAGAATACAGGCTGAAATGATGGTGATGACCTTCGTAGGTAAACCTTTCTTATACTTATACCTTTCTTTTGTATACATCCAGAATGAGACCAACGGGCATGTTTTTGCACACAGATATATGTCTTGAGTGAGAATCAAACCAACAACCTTTAGTTAAACCAACCATTGCAAGCCTTTCTGCTATCGGGCTCATCATTATCATCTTCACTCCAAATCCCTTGTGGGGTTTCCTACCCCATAGATAGAACCAAGTGCCACTAGACTCAGTCCTTACGCATCTCTTTTCATGCACGCTCGCGGTTTTCTAAGGCTCCTGACATCACCTTCTGATAAAATACTTTCACGTCGTGTATCTGTTTCGTAATTATTTCTTTCTGCATCCTTTCTACATATCTGAACCAATGGAGCATACTTCTTCCTATTTTAACACCAACACTCTCTTTCAAACCGACGCTGTTTCTAACATGGTCAGTGTGAACGTGGTCTACAAGCGTTACGTTTCAATTTTTTCACAATGCTCGCATTTCGACCGCGTCTATTCTACTTTCATGCTCTCTCTGCTATGCTTCATAAGGGGATCAGCACTGCGTTGTGTATATGCAATCCTGCTATGCATCCTGGCTCAAGCTGTTACTGCCAAGAAGTTTTCCCAGTGCTCCCTTCACACTGTTACCTGCAGTCACTCGTCTCTCCACACCAGCGCTGTACCTTCCATCCCTGCTGAAAGCGCCTCCAAGATATGCAATCTCACCCATTTGTTCCGCACTACATCATCAACAGTAATCCTTACGTTGGTACTGGTTCTCTTTCAAATACTTGTCTATCTAATATCGATATCTATTTCCTAGACATGGCGATTGTATATCTATGTATCGACCAGAAGTTGACACAGAGACAGATTGGTTGTACATAAACAGAGACTAATATGCATTGCACGGCAATAAAAAAAATTCATCATTTACTCAAAAAGAAATTGCATGAATGGCTCTTGATAAAATGTAACTATATAGTTAAAGAATATTTCAAAGACAAATTTGTAGAATTATACTCGTAAATATTGTAATTTAAAATAAATACCTTTTAGATTGTTTAGAACTGTGTTTGTGTTTAGAACGAAACAGATGTACAATGCAAAAGTGGAACGATGTAGGAGCCGAGGAAGACCGAGACTAACCTACCATGACCAAATTGGTCGTGTTTTATCAGAAGGTGACGTCAGGAGCCCCAGGAACCGGCGAGCGTGCATGAAAAGAGCTATGAATGTCACAGAAGCGACTGAAGTATGTAAAGACCGCGTCTTATGGCGCTTGATTCTCTCTGCCTACCCCCCAAGGGCCTTGGCGTGAAGATATACATATATAGTGTTACTAGTAACTACCGAAATATTGGCACGCTCCTGCGAGGTTAGAATAAGTTCGATTAACTATTTGTGTAACCTCTTACCTACCTCATTATTGCAAATAAATTATCTTATCTTTGTTTTCATCGCAGTCAGCGGTAAACCCTTCTCCTAATATCTAATCATTATGATTATTATGATAAATTTACATTTTCAGCAACTTCTCGATTACGTTTTGATATTTTTAGACGGAGTTATGCGCAGTGATAACCCAGCAACTGGTCAATTTGATTCAACCATGGCATGTACCACTAAATTCGTATTTTCGGATTTATGTCCACATTTGTAATTATCACTTGCTCAGCGGAAACCCGCACGTCCAAGGCAACGCACCTTATCTAAAATAGGTATGGTTTCCTTCTGGTTTGTGGAAGTCTGAGTCGCTCCATGACAAAATCAGTATATTTGCCAAACCCCTAATGGATTAGGAAACGGAATAGCGCTAGGAAGAAGATTTTTATACGGAGAAAGTATATCAATGAAAGCTTTATAAATACTTTCTTAGATTTTGAGGCGCTTGTCCACGTAAAGATAAAATATTAAAAACATTCGCGGTTTCGAAAATGTTTGGCCTTCAGATTTCGTATTTATACGGACGAATGATCGACAGCTCCTACTTAAAATATAGTTAAATTAATTATTCTAGCAATATTATTTTAGGAAATAGGTATCCTCTCAAAACATAACCTTTTATTCAGTTAACTCGTTTAAAAGATGTTCGCGTTCGCGTAACGCGTGCAATGTTGCGACGTGGGAGTGATACATGTTAATAGATTCAGGGGTTATTTTGCGATAGTCAAATTTACATGCAATTTGATCTAACCTGCTTTGTGTGCTGCCGCCACCGATTCATGCGGCCTAGCGCCGGCCGGCACCTACCCACTACCGTTAGATGCAACATGCCGATGCTGCCATGGCTGCTCCAGTATATTGTACAGTATTTATATAATAAGGTTATCCCTGGTAACCTTGAACAATTTACTACCAGGTTAAGTGAAATAAATGTACATTCAATGTGTATGCTTTACACACTTAATGTTTATTTACAAAAGTTAGCTATCATCAAAAGTGTCTTGCGTCGTGGAGAGAAACACTGGGCCAGAGCAGCCATGGTTGCGACGGTGGCGGGTGC
Organism: Pyralis farinalis; assembly: GCA_947507595.1. Classification (NCBI taxonomy): domain Eukaryota; kingdom Metazoa; phylum Arthropoda; class Insecta; order Lepidoptera; family Pyralidae; genus Pyralis; species Pyralis farinalis. Next base: position 5,313,318 of record OX382258.1, on the reverse strand, counting down.
ATGCGTCGTTATCCAGATGACGGGCAATCGTGGGGCGACACAACAGTCAAGGCAGAGGCGGTTCAGACGATGGCCTCCACTGCCCAGGAGGTAAACCAGACCATTCTTGGATATGGACACGTTTATCAAAATGTAATTTCTGGGACAAATATAAATAAATATTGTCGGACAAATTACACAGCGCTACCTAGCCCCAAAGTAAACGAAGCTTGTGTTACGGGTACTAGCCAACTGATAAACATACGTAAATACATTTTTTTTTTGTAAATACATACTTATTATACATAGAAAATAACCAGACCAATACAAACAGACATGTTCATGCAGACGAATGTTTGTACTGTGTGGGAATCGAACCCACGAGCGTTGGTGTCAAAGTAGCGTAACAGCGCGTTTCACTACTGCGCCACCGAACTCGTCAAATATATATATATGTATATTAGTATTTTCGATAGCAATTTAGTGGTACTTGCCAGGATTCGAACCGGTGGGTCATTAGAACTTTATCCACTGGACTTTAGTACGTAATATTAGAAAGTGTTTATGTGTTGCGTATAAATCAAAACTAATTGGCCCCATAAATAATGTTACCTGTCCATAAAATGTCTACTCCGCGATTTACGGGAGTTACTAAATAATAGGCTACGGGGAGTGACGGGGTCAGCTTATTTAGGGCTATTTAGGTCAAAGGGAATTTATTGTGTACAAACTTTCTTGGCTAGATATTTAGGATATAAGTTCATACAACCCCATAACTAACATAAACAACTAGTGCCTGCTATATAAATATATGTAACAAGTAATATATATTACAACAATATGATATATACGTTATATGTATATAGACTGGTATAGACTGTTGTTGAAAAAATATAATACATATTTATGAATTTTGTAGGTTTCTTTGTAATAGACAAAAGCAAAAATTCACCTATAGAAATTTACATTATTTAGGAGTTAGAATTTTTTTTCTTAAAGTCAGATATCCCTACAAAAATGTTAACAATGTAACCAAGGTATGAAAAAATAGCACGTGTCATTACGCACAAAATAGTGCCTAACATTTACGAGTATAAGTCATATTAATAAATCTTTCTAGGTTTTGTGACTCCTGACATCACCTTCTGGTAATAATGATCTATTTGTTAGTGAGTCTTGGCCTTCATCTACTCTTATTCCCTTCCACTTTCGCGTTGTGCATCTGTTTCTCCATCACAAATGTTTCTATTTCTGCTAGATCAGTAAATATTCTTTCATCATGCATTCTTTCTCCATGTGGAGCATGCCTTTTCTAATCTTAGCGCATACTTTGACGAAACAAATATTCAATGCAAAAGTGGAAGGATGTAGGAGCCGAGGAAGACCGAGATTAACCTACCATGACCAAATTGGTCGTGTTTTATCAGAAGGTGATGTCAGGAGCCCCAGGAATCGGGGAGCATGCATAAATAGAGCTATGAATGTTAGAGAAGCGAGTGAAGTATGTAAGTAAGGGGTTGGGGTGTCACTTGTGCGTTGCCGATCCCGATATGCAGATTCGTAAATCAAACTCTGGTTCCTAAGAAATTAATGATGTTATTCTTAGTGGACTTGAATATTGAATGTATTATTAAGTATATAACGTCGAAACACATACGAGTATTCGACCCACCTGATTTAAAATGGTCACTGTAGCCTATAAACGCTTATAATGCATTAATTATCACTAGAGCGATGGTATCTGTTAACATGGCAACTCCTTAGGTGGTTATTAGTGATCTCACTCACACGCAGGGACACAACAACCCTCCAGACAGTTGTTATTTGGCTGCGGTTTTCCGTGAGGTGGAAGTACATCCCCAGAAGAGCTGCTGTGATGCGCCCTACCTCTCTCGAAAACATCCAGACTGAGATAAATAAACATGTTCATGTACACAAATGTTTATTGTGTGTGTATTGTGTACTGTATCTTCGAATCTTTGCGATAGACATCTAAATTAATTCAGCGCTGCAGCGGACATTAGCTTTAATTCATATATCAATGATGAATCTGCACTTATTTACCGCCGTTCATGTGACTTTGTCAATGCGAAAACTTGTAATTGGCCATTCATAGTTATAGTAACTCTAAACAATGTTATTTGTTAGCTGTAAGTTTTCCATTAAAAATAAAATAAAATTATTACCAAAATGGAACAAAAATTTTAGTTTAGATAGCTCCTCTAGTACATAATAACTCAATGGGCATACATGTGTTTGTGTGTCAGACACATGGTAGTGTGTGTAATGTGTTTTTATTAATTTTATGTATTTTCCAAACGTTATTATAAAAAAATATTTAGCTTTCTGCACTTCTTCTGCATATAAACTTTAACTGTACCAAATTTGATACTCCTCCGTCCGCGTAATTTTTGTATAAAGGAGTACACAGTTTTTACTTCACGTATTAACATAATGATTCTTTTTGCACATAAATATATAAAATAATCTTTGTTTCAAGTTTTGTATACAAAGGTCAGTTTACCTCTTTAAGAGATGTTTGTACAGTTTAGAACAAATTCCCTGAATTTCATAAAGTTTTGTTGTCGGGAAAAGGGAGTTCAATTTATTTTTAGCACAAAGCTATACGTTTTCACCCGGCAAACAATGATCGTACCATTACGAAATAATGATCTTGTACCTATCCGTATTACATACATCATTTTTATTATGTTATGTATGAACGTATTGTAATATAATCCTAAGGATAATGGATTCTAAGGCAAATAACAAGGGGAAGAAACGGTTTATTCGTTAATATTTGATCACTTTGGCTGGCAACATTATGAAAAAAATATAATTCTCAAACTCGTCCAGAAATACTTCTAATCAACATCAAAAAGAATGAGGTTTTATATACGTCGTGTATGTTTTTAGGGTCGCCATGTCCGTTTGTCTGTCCCTCCGTCTTTCCTCAGCCAAGCTCAGAGACGCTTGACACTAGAAAGCTGTAGTTTGGCATGTATATACATATTAACTACGCTGACAAAGTGGTAGAATACATTGTTTTTATTGTGGTAACTCTCTTACACGTAAAGTGGGGATGATTTTTAGGGTTCCGTACCGAAAGGGTAAAACGGAACCCTATTACTGAGGCTCCGCTGTCCGTCCGTCCGTCCGTCCAGGCTGTATCTCATGAACCGTGATAGTTAGACAGTTGAAATTTTCACAGATGATGTATTTCTGTTGCCGCTATAACAACAAATACTAAAAATAGAATAAAATAAATATTTAAGGGGGCTCCCATACAACAAACGTGATTTTATTGCCTTTTTTATAGATAATGGTACGGAACCCTTCGTGCGCGAGTCCCACTCGCACTTGGCCGATTTTTTTTTATCCGCGGCCACCCCATGCCTATTACACAGGCAATTTCATAGATTTTCATAGTTTGGCGCTGTTCACAAAGTACATCGCGCTACGGTTTGTTTTCATCAATCTAAAAGATGTCAACCGGTTGTGTGATTTATAATCGTGTGCTTATGCGTTTAATGCATTCTGGATCTAGAGCTTCTTGACAGTTGTTGTATGAGTTTAACAGTTGTTATGCGATAATTAACTGCTACTCTATTGATCTTTAAGAGAGGTAGGGCGCATCAAAGCAGCCTGTCTGGGGAAGTACCTCCACCTGGCACAAAACCGTAGCAAAATAACAACTCCCTAGAGGGTTGCTGTGTTCCAGCGTATGAGTGATGTCACCAGTAAGATCCCAATGAGTTGCTGTGTAAGCGGCAGAGTTGTATAAAAAAAAAATATTGAATGCTCCGGCAAACACAGCTCTATTTTTGAATGTATAATATAACCCTTACAATATTTGACAATGCTCAGTTGCTTGGTTTTGAATGTTAAAAAAATCCAATAGGCTCGATTTCCTATTATTTTTAACTATCTAACTTTTTCGCAAGCAAGCAAAGCTAAGCAAATACGGAACCCTACACTGTGCATGGCTCGACATACACTTGGCCGGTTTTTTTATATATGATCGTCCTGACTATTCCTTTCAAGATATTCTGTCAAGACTGATCCGAGATTGTATGAAAATTTTGTAAATTTGACGATTATTTAATAAAAATTCGCAAGAAACCCATTAACTAATTTCCTTGCATTTGTTTTTGTTTTTAATTTGAACTAACCTACTTTGTGTGCTTCCGCCACCAAATAGTTCATGCGGCCTAGCGTCGGCCGGCACGGCCGGTTAGTAGATGCAACATGCCGACCAGCAGAGGGAGAGACTACCGGAGCAGCCGCGCATTATATTTAAAATTGCATGTAAATTAGATTTTCGCAAAATAAAGCCTGAATCTATTAACTATTCATTAATTTTTCTTTATACTACGTAGGGAGGCATACAAGCATACGGCCTGCCTGATGTAAGGTGGCTACCGTAGCCTATTAACGCTTGTAATATATTAAGTATCACTCGCGCAGTGCCTCCTCTGCTGCTTGTACAGCAACTCCATAGGAGGTTACCGGTGATCTCACTCACACGCAGGAACACAACAACAAGTTGTTATTTGGCTGCCTTCTGTGAGGTGGAGGCACTTCCCCAGACGGGCTGCTTTGATGCGCCCTACCTCTCTTAAATCAATTGTCTCCTTTCAATTATCGTTTATGAGTAATCCATTGCAATCGGCGGAGTTAGCTATCTAAGCCTAAGAATTTGGTGATGATTCAGATTTTTCTTCCTTATTTGGTTCGTTTTTCTATTATGATCATTATTCCATTGGAATTGACAGAATCTGCTATTTAAGCTTTAGGATTTGGTGAAGATGTTTACATAGAGCGACTACCGTCAGACTTCCACAACCCAGAGGTAAATCCAGACTTTTCTTACACTATATCACATGTAAAAGCTGGAGATGGCAGAGAGAGCATGCAAAGTAGAGTAAATGCGGTCGAGATGTGAGCATTGCGCAAAATGGTTGGCATAACGCCTGCTGATCGCGTTCGTAATGATGACTTACGAAAGAGAGTTGGTCTGAAAGAGAGTGTCGGTGTTAAGATAAGAAAAGGCATGCTCCGTTAGTTGGGACATGTAGAAAGAATGCAAGATGAAAGAATGACGAAACAGATTTACAATGCGAAAGTGGAAAGATGTAGGAGTAAGACCAAGACTAACCTACCATGACCAAGTTAGTCGTGTTTTATCAGAAGGTGATGGAGGCTTAGGATCCGGCGAGCGTGCATGAAAAGAGCTATGAATGTTAAAGAAGCGAGTGATGTGTATAAAGACTGAGTCATGTGGCGCTCTTAGCGTGGAGATATAGATAGATATAAATATATATTAACAATAAGTTAAAAACTTGTGTATTAAAAAGTTTCTAAACTGTAAAACCAATTTAACTAAGCTCGCGTCACTAAAAATTCAATTGAAACTGGTGTACGTTACAATTATTTTATGACCTTTTTGACGAAATTTGACACGGAGATAGCTGTCAATTCGGATGTTTTTAAGACTTCTTTTTATACTGAAATTGTTAGGGTACCACCCACGAACCAAATATAATGTGGGCTGTGCTGTTGTGAGTACCGATTACTCTTCAATCTAATTAGGAAGCCTAACAAAATAAAAGCATATTGAATTAAACAATTTTTTAACGGAAGTATCGCGTATTTTATTTATTTTGTTGAACCTGACGTTTCGAACGCTTTGCAGCGTCCGTGGTCGCACGAAGACTAAAGTGGTATTTGTATTACATTAGTTATTCAATTATTACATCTACCGACATGAATGGATTAATTATATATGTTCCGACAAAAATCGCTCACAGTGTCCGAACATTTTTTTAGATCTTTGGGTTTGGGACTTGATTATTTTTAGTTAAAAAATTGTTTAATTCAATGTGTAACAATCGCGAAAACCTAAGACAATACTAAAAGCATATTGATTTACTCAAATAAATTTCTTAATTTTAAATTCTCATTCTCAATTGGTGATTTACGTTCTCTAGGAAGAGAACGTAAATCACCAATTGATAATTCCTATTATAGATTAAGTGAAGTGGCATCAAAGCAACCCTAAACACAACCTAGAGGGTAAATCAGATCTTTCTTAGGTTAGGCAACGCGTCTTTCGAAATATAATTTCTTGGACATGAGTGTTTCCTCATGAAGTTTTCCTTCAACGCCGAACAAGTGCCTATTACAATTATTCCAAGACACGAATTTAGTGGCACATGGGCACATCAGGATTCGAACCAGGCTGAGCTCGGTTTTTACGAGCTCAGTGACGGTCAGTCCAAAATTTGGCTTGATCTGAGTGTTTTTTAAGAGAATTAAAGCAACCCGTCAGGGGAAGTACCTCCATCTCACCAGAAAACCGCAGCCAAATAATATGGATGTTGTGTTTCTGCGTGAGTATTACCTAAGCTCCTAAGGAGTTGCTTTGATAGCAGCAGAGGTCGCATCGCGAGAGTGATACCTAATGTATTATAAGCACTGGTAACCGCTTTACGTCAAGTGGTCAAGTATTCTTGTATGCCTCCCGATATTGTATAAAATAACCGGCCAAGTGCGAGTCGGACTCGCGCACGAAGGATTTCGTACCATTATCTATAAAAAATCGGCCAAGTGCGAGTGGGACTCGCGCACGATGGGTTCCGTACCATTATCTATAAAAAAGGCAAAAAAATCACGTTTGTTGTATGGGAGCCCCCTTAAATATTTATTTTATTCTATTTTTTTGTATTTGTTGTTATAGCGGCAACAGAAATACATCATCTGTGAAAATTTCAACTGTCTAACTATCACGGTTCATGAGATGAGAGAGAGAGGCCAGCGGAGTCTCAGTAACAGGATCCGTTTTACCATTTGGGTACGGAACCCTAAAAAGGCTTCTGTATCTGCTAGGCTATCACTTCTCTACAAGTGGTGATTTACTAACGTAAATTAAGACTTTATTTATTTACGTCCAGAGCAAGTTCGTGCAGAGCACACATTCCCAGATGGGCTCACAAATGACATGCCATTGCCCACATGCATGGAGTTGGTAATTTTCATACATTAATAAGACAGAGGTCTATTCAAGAGAACACCAAGTTGTTTACAGAACACGACCTCACTAACCTTACGAACGCGTTTCTGAACGCATTATCTGGCTCTTGTTTTCAGCGAGATAGAGATGCTTTCCTATCGATATTAGATTATCGCAGCTTTGTCGATGGCGGAGGGATGAAATTGGATTTGATTGTTGCCTGGTTCATGCAGTGCGGCCATGAAATGAGCTTTCATGATGATGTCCTTTGACATAGGCGAGTACACCGTATTCTGGATTTGGTGGAGTATTACACGGGCTGAAATTGTACGCTGATTAATTTATTAACTGATCTCGCCACACCAACCCAACCTATACTACAGCCTATACTTCCCACCACTAGGTTTAGTGCATACAAGCTCGATGGCGCAGTAGCGAAACGCGCTGTTACGTTACTATAACACCTAGCTTGTTGGTTCGATTCCCACGCGGGGCAAACATCTGTGTGCATGAACATGTCTGTTTGTCTTGATCTGGATACTTTAATAGAGGTAGGGCGCATCGAAGCAGCCCCTCTGGAGAAGTACTCCTTAGAGGGTTGCTGAGTGAGGTCACCAGTAAGCTCCTATGGAGTTGCTGTGTTAGTAGCAGAGGTGGCATCGTGCGAGTGATACTCAATGTATTGCAAGCGTTTATAGGCATAGGTAACCGCTTTACATCAGGTGGACCGTATGCTTGCATGCCTCCCGACGTCGTATAAAAAAACTCTACTTGTCTAATTCTGTTCTAGATTCGGAAAGGCTAGTGTTTTGAAGCCGTCATAAGGTCACTCTCGTATCTGTATCGTATACCCTGCTTTGATGAAATCTACCTCTTCTTACTAGAGCCTTGTTCATCAAGTAGCAGGATGCACCACGCGCAGCAAAGGCTGGATATGCTTTCAGAGAAGGTTGTGAGCTATTTATTCCCCAGTCGAACAACTTTGATACACTCTACCTATACACGAAATAATCTACGGAGAACCGATAAGTTGATTTTGCGAGGTTAAAGTAGTCGGAGCTTTTATTGGCTAGTTCGCGGATCAACGATTTCGACGAGCTCGGTAGCGCAGTGGTGACTGACGCGACTTTGACACCAACGCTTGTGGGTTCGAGTCCCACACAGGACAAACACGTGTGTGCATGAACATGTCCTTTTTGTCTTGGCCTGGGTGTTTTTAAGAGAGGTACGGCGCATCAAAGAAACCGGCCAAGTGCGAGTCGGACTCGCGCACAAAGGGTTCCGTACCATTATCTATAAAAACGGCAAAAAAAAAAACACGTTTATTGTATCAGAGCCCCCTTTAAATATTTGTTTCATTTTAATTTAATTATTTATTTTTAAAGTGAATATATAACTAAATATTCTGTGAATATTTCAAGCGTCTACCTCTTGCCGTTATTAATATCGAACAAAAACGAGCAAAAAAATCACGTTTATTGTATGGGAGCCCCCTTAAATATTTATTTTATTCTGTTTTTTAGTACTTGTTTTTATAGCGGCAACAGAAATATGTCATCTGTGAAAATTTCAACTGTCTAAACTATCATGGTTCATGAGATACAGCCTGATGACAGACGGACGGACGGACAGCGGAGTCTCAGTAATAGGGTCCGTTTTACCCTTTTGGTACGGAACCCTAAAAACATCGGCTTGTTGGTTAAAATATCCCATTGGTTAGTATAGTCGAATTGCTGAGAAGTTTAGGGGCTATTACAACGTTTTTGTTTGTGAGAGGTTATACGTCGTTAGGACGTTTATTAGTTTGTGGGTCTGCCTGTCCTTCAGCAATTCGTTTGTTAATCAGCAGGATATACCACGTGCAGTTAAGGTTGACTTTGACTTTAAATTTTTTTATGAAAAATTATTCACATACATTGCTAACTCTAGTCACAAAGTGCAGACGGTTCGGAAACCATTTTCACGAATGTTTTCCCGCCAACTGTCGACAACTTTTTTCTTGAATTAATTATGGCATACGGTTTTGTCAGCAGTCAACCTCCCCTGTATTGCCGATCCCCAGGCAATTCAAACTTTTAATTAACCAGGGTTGACGAAATGAATTTAATAAAAGAAATATAATTTCACGTCTGGCTACTTTGTCGAATGGCAAGTATTTGTAATTTCATTTGCAGTTTATGAGAATACAAAATTGTTGAATTGCGAGTCAGGTACTTTTAGGCTGAAGAATATATGTATACAAACACGGCTGTCTCCCATCGGGGTAGGCAGAGACTATGGAACGCCAGGTGCACCGATCCAAACATGAGATATGTTTGGATCTCGCTTCTTCCACGCTCATCAACCTCTTCGGTTTTAGGTGCTTTTGATTTGACCTTTATTCAGCACATCACCAATTTGATCTTTATGGGTGTCTAGGACAGCCCCTGCCGATATCTCCATTCACTCTTCCTTGATACACTTCTTCGTAACTCTTTTGTCATCCATACTTTCTAAAAATCCAAACCATCTCAGCATACCCCTTTCAAATTTTGTCAGTACATCATCTTTCATTCCACATAGTTCTCGTATCGTGCTATTTCTTACTCCATCAATCATTCTAACTCCACACATATAGTACTTCTCAGCGCTCTTATTTCTACTGCTTTCGCCCTACTTTCATGTTTCTTTTGCCATACTCATGTTTCACTGCCGTACATCAATGTTGGTGTTAATACACCTTGAATGATAGCAAGGCCAGCTTTGCTCGATATGTTATGAGAATTTATTAAAAGAGCCATCACCAACCAACCAACCAACCTCATAGAAAACCGCAGCCAAATAACGACCCCCTAAAAGGTTGTTGTTTTGCTGCAAGTGTATGGGGTTACCAGTAAGCTTCTAAACAGTTGCTGTGTTAGCAGCGGGGGTGTTTGTATGCCTCTCGACGTTGTATAAAAATATGTGGTCATGGCTTTAGTATACCTAGTCTTCAATGCGACTGCACATGATGATTCGCGAATTTACATATTATAGAATTGTAAATAGTTTACTGCAAAGAAACTAGTCTTAAGATTTTTACTGAATAGGGAATATGCATGAAATTTATTTTTCGTTTTAAATCTTACTATTATCATATATAGAGTAAAACAAAAACATTTTTTGTAGTTTAGTTTACTGTAGTTTTTTTTTTGGTTTAGTTTTGGTGTTAAAAATTGTAAAAAATAAACAGTTTTTATAACAAAAAAAACTTCATAATTTAAATCGTTGTCATATTTTGAATATGTTTTACTATGACAGCTTCAATGTGAATGCCTGAATTGCAGAAATAAAACTAATATTTAGATGACATCCATACATTTCTTCATAGTTTTCATAGTTGTGACGTCATCTACCGCGGTCTCTTAGTATGAAGCGTTTTCAAGTCACTTGATGAAATGCCACTTTCAAACAGCATTATCTCGCAAACTAATTATCGTAGAAAAAAATACTTTGAAAAAAAATACTTCCTCCTGTCTCAATCTCCACTTTTAAATTCAGTCCTAAAAAAATTTATGCATTTTCCCTATTCTACATAAACCAATATTGTAGAAGTACTAGGATAACAGAAACAGAAAGAGGTCTTATCTTACGCTAAGTTCATATTAAGAGGCATTTATATATTGTTTTTATACAAAGTCGGGAGGCATGCAAGAATAGAGCCCACCTGATGTAAAGTAGTTATCGTAGCCTAGAAACGTATGCAAATCAGAAAGTATCCCTCGCGCATTGCCACACCAGCCGATAACAAAGCAACTCCTTGGAAGCTTACTATTGGTAACATTAACACTACAACCCTCTAGGGAGTAGTTATTTGGGTGCGATTCTCTGTGAGGTGGAGATACTTCTCGAAGATTGTAGTAGTAAAAATAAATGTAAATTATCGTAGTATAAAATTAATTTTATAGATCTAACTAATAAATAGACATTTTGATAACACAGTAACCGCTTTGTATCAGGCAGGTCGTACGCTTATATGTGTTCCGACATTGTGTAATTTTTTTTTATACATTATACCTAATGAACCGAAATGATAATCTGTTCTAGTTTCTTGACTAATTGGAAGATATTTTCAAGTAATTTCGAAGCTTTCCATTGAGAAGAAATTTACCTATAGAGTAAAGAGGTGACGAGTCTTATAATGAAATGTTGTAATACATTACGTGCTTTATATGAATTTGATTGCGTTTGACACGACTTTCTTTTGACGTGAATAAATGCGTCTTTAAATTTACTTGCGTAGTGGTAGGCAATTAAAAATAATGATGATTACAAAATTGGATACAGTTTGGTGCTGTAACTACATATCTATCGTTTACATCTAAAATTCTATTACACCACTTGATAGCTAAACAATAAAATAAATCGTTACGTTGAGTGAGGACTGTGAGTCATCGCGCGCTGATGGGTATAGCACCGCCATTTTGAGTTCACTTCGCTGTATCATATAATTTCCTTTTAGTAGAACTTCCGTTTACCAATTACGAAGATGCATTTACGTGAAACTACCAGAGGGAGACTTTGTACAAAAGTCGTCTGCATGGGTACCTCTGTCTTACCAATTTCTACCGCCGAGCAGCTATATTTATATAGCTGTGTTCCGATTTGAGGGGTGAGATATGGCAGAGAATTTTCGGGGTACTCTGACGAAACAGCCTTAGGTCACAAGTATGGCAGCGCGCGAGTAACATCCCCGTGGTGTTGAGAGCGTCAATAGGTTGCGGAACCGCTTACCATCTGATGCAGGGCGCATGCTTGTTTGGCAATCTAGTTGTATAAAAAATAACTCACGGCCGTGACTACGACACAGCGACACCACGTTTATTTTACTCCACCGCTTTTTAAATCTTATAGTACCTGTAACAAAAAGAAAAAAGAAATTAAATTTGAGGAATAAGTAATTTACAGTGACACAACGGTGCAAAATTGTTCAAAGACAATTAGATGAGATAACATACTGCATAATATGAAATATGACAAAGACTCACAGTCATGTTAATGCACACAAATGTTTGTCCTGTGCCGAAATCGAACCCTCGAGTCAAAGTAGGGTTTCCAACCATTGCGCCACCGAGCTCGCCTAACTGTAGTTGTCAACTTGCCGTATAAAATCGTCCAATTGTAATTAATTAAATATTAAAGAAATAATGCCATATCTTGAATTTTCAGCGTTTACTTTATCTACAGACATTAGGTATACAATATGTACAATAACTTTACCTCATTCGCATCTTTAACATTAAATGCTATTTACGTGCATGCTCGCCGATTCCTGCGGTTCCTGACACCACCTTTTAAAAACACCCAATCTATGTAACCGTGACAGGTGATTTTAGGCCGACCTCAGTACCTACATCCTTCTATTTACGTTGTTCGTTTACATCTACTTGCATTCAATTACATGTCCGAACCAACTGAGCATGCCTTTTCTCATCTTATGACCCATATTCTCTATAAAAGTAAATATATTAGTTAATGGAGTATGTACAAACGTAAATCCTTACATACGTGAACTACAGTTGTGTATTATTATTTATTTAATTTCAGGTAACAAGACCAATAATAACAAGGTATTATAATACAAGAAAGACAATACGTTATAAAACAAATAACAAAACAAAATACAATTGACATTAGGTACACACACTTTCAATAATACTCGTACATCACACATATACAACCTCACGCCACGCCCCTTGCGTGGTAGGCAGAGAGACATAGATCATATTGACCTTTTACCCGACACCGCTGGGCACATGTCTATTACAACAGTATCTTCTCGAGGCTCTCGACAGGTTGCAGCGACGGGCTATCCGCATAATCGACGACGAAGAGGTCACAAAATACCTAGAACCTCTGCAACTTCGTAGGGCCATAGGCTCCCTAAGTACATTCTACCGCCTGTACCATGGTGAGTGCTCTGAAGAACTATTTTCCCTTATCCCACCCTCTCCCTTCCGTCATAGAACCACACGTGCAGGCTTGCGATGTCATCATTCCACTGTTGAGGACATTTGTTCTCGTACTAAAAAGTTCGGCAACTCCTATCTCTGTCGAACTATTAAAAAGTGGAACGCCTTGCCTGCACATGTGTTTCCTCCTTCCTACAACATGGGATCCTTCAAACGAAGCGTGAAGAAGCACCTTGCGGGCCAGCATGGTAGCGTCAACTGACAGGACGCCGTAGTCCTTTGTCAGTTGGCGCTGCAATTTGGGCTCCCCTTTTCGCTTACCAACAGGCGACGAGGAGCCACTATGCTGAGCCAATATAAAAAAAAAAAAAAACAGTGCCGAGTATAAGGGCAATCCAATCTGTCGGCTATCATCGCCAGGACGACATTCGAGCTGGCCCGCACTCTGTGCACCAGGGACGCGCATCTCTTGCGCATTGTCGCCTGGAAACAAGTGACACGCACCTCAGCGAACATACCGGCGGCGCTACAGAAGCGGGGCAGCCCCAGTATCGCCCTGAATGCGTTATTAAACTGAATTCAGAGGGTACTGTAAGCCCTCTGCGAGTAGTCCGCCCATAAACTACACGTGACATGTTAATACTGTTGATTGTTGGCGCTTGGTGGAATTTTGAAGACGTCTCGTTTTAATTTCATATTGGCAACACACTGCCTAGTGGACCCCCTATGAATACCCACTATCACTGATCGCACAGTACCGGCAGATGTTACGATTGTAAAAATACATTGATAATGCCGTAAAGGTGAAACCGGTCGGTAAAATAAATAAAATTGTGAAGTGGAATCTGTACAAGTGTAAGTGTTAACATTAACGGTAGTTGTGTAGTTTTGCTGAATTTATATAGTTAATTTTTTATATGAAAAGGAACTTCAGACTTAAGAATAGTCACATTTTTCAAAACCAGGCCCGTTGATGTCTTTCTAGTTTCTTGCCTTATTTGTGACAACTGCTGCAAACTGTGTAGTACATATAGTACACTTATGGCCTTTTAACTTTGATATATTTACCAACCAGTTCGCGTCAAGCTAGACAATCAGCCGGAGGACGGTTTAAAAATACCATTTATTTGACTTTTAAAATAAGGTATCTTTATTCCGCGATAGCATAGTCAAGACTAACTAAAAATACATTTTAATATTTAATATTAATAATATATTTTTTTGAGCATGAAAGTAGAATAAATGCGGTCGAGATGCGAGCATTGCGCAAAATTTGAAGCATAACGCTTGCTGACCGCGTTCGTAATGAAGACGTGAGAGAAAGAGTTGGTCTAAAAGAGAGGGTCGGTGTTAAGATAAGAAAGGGCATGCTCCGTTGGTTCGGACATGTAGAAAGAATGCGGGGCGAAAGAATGACGAAACAGATGTACAACGCAAAAGTGGAAGGATGTAGGAGCCGAGGAAAGCCGAAACTAACCTACCATGACCAAATTGGTCGTGTTTTATCAGAAGGTGATGTCAGAAGCCCCAGGAACCGGCGAGCGTGCATGAAAAGAGCTATGAATGTCACAGAAGCGAGTGTAGTATGCAAGGACCGCGTCTTATGGCGCTCGGTTCTCTCTGCCTACCCCGCAAGGGACTTGGCGTGAAGATATACATACATTTTTTTTTTTAATATTGTCGGACAAAATTACACAGCGCCACCTAGCCCCAAAGTAAGCGAAGCTTGTGTTATGGGTACTAGACAACTGATAAACATACGTAAATACATTTTTTTTTGTAATTTTTAAATACATTTTTAATTGTAATACATTAATTGTTTTTGTGCATACTTATTATATATAGAAAATACCCAGACCAAGACAAACAGACATGTTCACGCACACAAATGTTTGTCCTGTGTGGGAATCGAACCCACGAGCCCACATTGGTGGAAAGCTACGCGCCACGCAAAGCTTATCAACTCTACCTGCTAACTCAGATATAATATCGGGCATATTAGTACTAATGATAAAGTCGCTACGCGTAACTAGCTCAAGCTTATGACTAGTAACGACTGTACTCACTCACAGAGGTAGTTTGTACGCGCGATTCTGAGCCAACTGTATCGGGCGCTTTCGAACATATTGTTCCATATCCCCGCAACATAAAGCGCTATGATAACTCATTCATATTACGAATAATGAGATTTGCATTGTACAGTTCAGATTCGACAACGCATGAGTTGATGTTGATGCTTCTTACCATCAGTCGGGTAGTATGATTGTTTGCCGCTTTAGCGGTATAAAAACACAATAGAGACATGTTACAATTTTGTGTACTCATTCCTTGCAGGTCACATCCGGGGTAGTATGCTATTCTGATTTGGTGATGACTAGGCGTTTAGGCGTTTCTGCAATCTATATTTATTGTTGTGTTAGGTAACAACTCACAATTTACGTCCCAATAGTGTTAGATATTTGATAATCCGTGGTGCACGGCAGTTGAGCTTTTATTGATTACCCATCTCTTACAGGTTTTTCTAATGCCTTAGTTGTCATATTGCTGTCTCTCTCTTTGCCAAGAGGAGAAGTCAATTCCAAAATTTCCTACTCCTATAAATTTCTTCTGATTAAATTCATTGTGAGTTCCAATGCAGCTGTAGTTTAACCCCAGGGACAGCAATGAGCTTCACTGTTCAGCCTGTCGGGCCTGTCTCGTTAAAAAAAATACCGTTTTCGAGCAATTGAAATACGTAAGATATATTATACATTGCATCAGATAAAGTCCAATCTTTCCTAAAATTAACAATTCCACCAACTCGCTATATTATTCACCACAAATTGATACGACAGTGTGCTAGCAGTCAATAACAGTAAGCATAATATATTCATATGTTACATTCATGCCCATAAAGGGACAAAACAATATACCACGTAACAGAATAATGTCATAACCACAAACCATATTGTCCTGTAAATTCACGTATCGTTAATTTTCGCAATGAATAGGCTGTGTCTGCATTGAAATTAGTTTTCGAAGCCTTTGTTTCCGAATGGAGAAGTTAATGGTGTGTTTTGAGCATATGTTTAGAACAGAAAAGCAAATAACCTCCGTTTGTATGGTTTAGATAGAGTAACTATTCTCTCAATATTTGTGATAGGAAAGGCAGTAGATTTCGCACTAATTGAGTCTTCTTTAAAGGTTTAGATCACACTGAAGTCTTCAAGTTATTTTCGTACTGCATTGTACGTCAAAGTGTATAACAAGTTACACGAACGCATTAGAAATTTACCTTTTAAGAAATTTCTAAAATGTTTGACTGACGTATTGTTACAAAAGGCATTTCATTTCATTCAGTAAATGAATATTTAACTGACATAGATTTAGTTAGACATAATTGTTAATGGATCTATAGTGACATCTCAATGTAACTACAAACATAAATTTATGCTATTAACGTACCTGAATAAGTTGACTTAAGTATTGTACCTACCAAACACCTACTGTACCTTATTCACGAGCAAGTAAACAATTATCTTATCTTACGTAACAAAACAGGCATTTTGATCGCAAATAAGGGTTCCAGTCGCACTTTGAGCGTCCAGCGTGATATGCTCTTCGATGTACAATCAATAGTAAAATAACATAAACACAACCCGTGAAAGAACCTATGGAGACTGATGATATCGATATTACATAGTAAATTCACCGCTACAGGTCGGGGGGTAAAGTAGAACGCGCAGCTCTAATTGGCTAGTTCGCGGATCCACATCGCAGCACGTACCAGCTTATTGGTTAAAATGTTCTCCCATTGGTGAGTAGGCTTGAATCGCTTAGATATGTAGGCGGTAAAGCACAACGTTATTGTGAGCGCGGATGCTATCATGCGTAGTTAAGTGTTTTATGACACAACCTTTGGAGGTAACATTTTTTTTTACTACGTCGGGAGGCATACAAGCGTACGGCCCACCAGATATAAAGCGGGTACCGTAGCCTATTAACGCTTGCGATATATTAAGTATCACTCGCGCGATGCCTCCTCTGCTGCTTACACAGCAACTCCTTGGGAGCTCGCTTGTGACCTCACTCCACGCAGGAACACAACAACCCTCTAGGGAGTTGTTATTTGGCTGCGGTTTTCTGTGAGGTGGAGGTACTTTCCCAGACGGGCCGCTTTGATGCGCCCTACCTCTCTTAACATGTTTTGATTACTTCGGAATTTTGGAATATTGTAGATACTTATGGGTTGGTACCTACATATATTAACATAACTAACATAATATTAGATTTTAATACTTTGTACAAAACGTTTATAGCATAAAGTCAATTGTGACCTGAGCCTAAACTAACTTACTAGAATATTGTTATCTTAGGTAACAGCAGACACTCAAAAGATAGTAAAATATATCGCTTTCCCACGTTTTAATTAATATTTGAAACTAACAAAGCGCTACAATAATATTTTTTAGGGGTTAGTATGGTTTAGATCACGTTAACATCAAATATGCCGTATACATTTGACGAGCTCGGTGGCGCAGTGGTGAAACGCGTGGTTACGCTACTTTGACACCAACAAACGCTCGTGGGTTCGATATCCACGCAGGACAAACATTTGTGTGCATGAAACATGTCTTTTTGTCTTGATCTGGGTGTTTTAAGACCGCATCAAAGCTGCCCTTCTGGCGAAGTACCTCCACTTCACAGAAACCGCGGTCAAATAACAACTCCCTAGAGGGTTGCTGTGTTCCTGCGTGTGAGTGAGGTCACCAGTAAGTTCCTAAAGAGTTGCTCTGTTACTAGCAGAGGTGTCATCGCGCGAGTAATACTTAACGTATTGCAAGCGTATATAGGTTACGGTAACCGCTTCACATCAACCATAACAGAATCCGATGTAAAAGTTTTGAATAATTTCGGATGGGGCATATTTTTTGATTTTTTTATAATGGCTCAGCATAGTGGCTCCGCTTCGCCTGTTGGTAAGCGAAAAGAGGAGCCCAAAATGCAGCGATTGAAGATAGTGGCTCGATCAAAACGCCTTGTGTCCCGATACGCTGGTTAAATACACAGAAAATTACTCTTTTCTGCTGCAAAAGAATTCACGATTGAAGAGCAATATAATAAGCAAAATGATGAAGTGTACGCACACAGTTCTAAAGAAACCGCCCAAGTAGTCGGTATGGTACAACGTGGTCATCGTTCTGCGTCTATAGTGGTTTGGAAGGGGGTGTCTTATCAAGGAGTCACAAAGCTTCATTTTTGTGAAAAAGGAGTGAAGATTTCAGACAAAGTATATCAAGAGACTGTCTTGGATCGTGTTGTAAAACCTCTCAGCAATACATTTTTAAAAAATGTACCGTGGACCTTCCAGCAAGGCTCTGCACCTGGTCACAAGGCACGAGCTACCCAAGCCTGGCTCGAACCAACGTTCCGGACTTTATAAGAGCTGAAGACTGTTTTGACAGTTTTGACGAGCTCGGTGGCTCAGTCGTGAGTGACGCGACTTTGACACCAACGCTCGTGGGTTCGATTCCTACAAAAGGCAAACATTTGTATGCATGAACATGTCTGTTTGTCTTGGTCTGGATGATTTAAGAGAGGTAGGGTGCATCAAAGCAGCCCGTCCGGGGAAGTACCTCCACCTCACAGAAAACCGCAGCCAAATAACAAATCCCTAGAGGGTTGCTGTATTCCTGCGTGTGAGTGAGGTCACCAGTAAGCTCCCAAGGAGTTGCTGTGTAAGCAGCAGAGGAGGCGTCGCGCGAGTGATACTTAATATATTACAAGCGTTAATAGGCTACGGTACCCGCTTTACATCAGGTGGGCCGTATGCTTGTATCCCTCCCGACGTAGTATAAAAAAAAAGACTGGCCCTCGTCTAGCTCAGATCTGAACTCCTTAGTCATGACCTGGTCGAAACGACACGCGACATTGACATTTTAAGAAATCTCTGGAACAAGCAGTGGCTAAATTTCCCAAGGAAACAGCGCGTAAGTCTATTGATTCGTGGCCAGACATATTAAAGGCCTGTATCAGAGCCAATGGTGCCCATTTTGAATAGAATCATTATTTCTATTTTTTGCTGAACTCTCAGCAAAAAATATATATATGTCGCAGAGGTAGCAACACCACATTGAGAAGCCCGGAAGAAATCAATCCCCGTGGTGCTAGTTTTAATAATAACGGATCAAAATGTCAAGTCGGCGCTTGGGTGGGATCGACATCGTTGGATTGGTAACACTGGTTGTGTTTGTTATGGTTTGCTCGAAATGTCGATTGTTGTCAGTTGTCAAAAACGTCAAGATGAGAGACCGTCATTGGAAGCGCATTACGAATCGAGCAACGGAGCCAATCGCACGTGTCGCGTCCACCGCATTTTGAATCCGTTGTAATCTACGATCTAAGCATAACTTTCGTTAAGATTATTTTAGTAATTGGCTGATTAAATATTGAGAAGATTATCTACGCTGGTATTTCGCTTTATTCGCCATGAACAACGAGCCACCTGACGACGATTACATCCACGTTCTGACATATATTATATCCATTGGCAATGAAATAGGGCGATAATATATTGTATCCATAGGCAATGTTTTTTGCAATCTCCATTTCACTCAAGAACACCCCTTGTGGCACCTCCCTAATACATTTTTTTTTAAATTTCATAATTTATTGAAGTTATTCTACTGCTATATTTCACTATGCTTCAGCAAACAATATTAATTAATTAAAATGTTTAGGACTCCATTAGTTTAAATGAACATCTTTTAATGTTGGACATGCCACTTATTCCTTTCAAGTTCAGAGGACGTCTTTTGGTGTGCTAATGAAGATAATTAAAAAAAAATTCGCTCTCATAATTTTCTTGATTTCATTTCACAAAAAAATTAATTACCGAAGTATAAAGCCACTCTGTCCGTCCGTTTTGCTAAAATTGTTACGGTTTAGTTTATTTTGATGTTTTTGTTGTCCCGTATCCAAAAGAGAAAAAAAATTAACCTTTAACAGAACTTTCATGTTTATTTCTGTAAATGTCATCAAAATCTATTTTCATCTTGTTCTTAATTTTATCCGATATCCGAATCCATTAGGATTGGCGGGGCCCGCTGCCTAAGCCTAAGGATTTGGCGAAAATGCTGATTCTTAAATGAAGCTACTGCCGTCCGACCCCCGCAACCCAGAGGAAAAACCAGATTATTCTTAGGTAAGGTCGTTCATTGGAAATTCCCACGTCATTCGAAATACATATTCTTGTGATGGACGTGTGATGTTTTCCTTCACCGCCTAGCAATTTATAAATATAAATCAGACTACACGAATTTACTAGTATATGCCCCAGGATTCGAACCGGGGCCCAGTTGGTCAATGGGCCGTTTCCTTATCCACTGGGCCATCACTTCTATTATGTATATACAAATGTATATATTTGTGCATTTATATGTGCGTGCAAGTAGCATCGTTCCTTTTAACTCAAAGGTGGCTGAAAGAGATCGCTGTGAGATTAGATCGCCATTTATATTTTCAGGAACACCGTTCCTATATGAAATCTATATGTTTATCTGTGTATGTGTGTTTGTGTGTGCGTCTGTCGCTTTTTTTCGAATATATCTTATTGATTTCAGATTCGGATTCAGCATAAAAAAGTAGAATAGGATTGTTCAGGTACACCGTTCCTATCTCTTAAGGAACATGGCCAAAATGGCCGACAAATTAAAAAAAAAATGAATTGTTATATAATTGACGAGCCAGGTGTTCCTCTGGCAATGAAAGCTTGCGCATTCTCAACTGGTTATCTTTTATATACGTATAATTATACTAGTCTAGGCTGCCAAACGGTTGAAAATCGACCATAAGTCATTTAATTTTTAAGTTGATACAATGTTACGATTATTTTTATCAAACGGTATACTTCCCAGGGGAAGTCGGACGGCAGTCGCTCAGTGTCAAAACTAGAATTTTTCGCTAAATCTTTAGGCTTAAGTAGCAGACCCCGCCAATCCTAATTGATTAGGAAACGAGATACCGCTGGAAGGAAAAAGAAGGAGGTGTAAATAGGTTACAAGTTTTCACTATATTTTTACATCTTACGAGTATAATTTTTAAGCCTCAAATTATACCAAGTTATGAAGATCTTCGTCTGAGGTCCTCCCATTGTTACCAACAGGTCCAATATTAACCATTATACTTGAATTACACTCGTATTTGAACGTTGGCACGACTGAGTGGATTTAATCCACTTATAAAAAGGATTCTTTGTTATGTCTATTTGTTAAGTTTCTGGGTGGAAACGGTTATTAGAAGGGATATTATAAATTGACAAAATATAGTTCGGAAAGCTAATAATGTAATTTTTTTTTTTAATACTACGTCGGGAGGCATACGGCCCCCCTGATGTAAAGAGGGTAGCGTAGCCTATTAACACTTGCGATATATTAAGTATTACTCGCGCGATGCCTCCTCTGCTGTTTACACAGCAACTCCTTGGGAGCTTACTGGTGACCTCACTCATACGTAGGAACACAACAACCCTCTAGGGAGTTGTTATTTGGCTGCGGTTTTCTGTGAGGTGAAGGTACTTCCCCAGACGGTCTGCTTTGATGTACCCTACCTCTCTTAAAACGTCCAGACCAAGACAAACAGGCATGTTAGTGCACACAAATGATTGCCTTGTGTGGGAATCTAACCCACGAGCGTTGGTGTCAAGGTCATTCTCGACTAAGCCACCGAGCTCGATTTTCTCCAATGGTCAAAATTCGAAAAAATGATTAATAAACATAGGAGAAAAAGGTACTGACTTGTTTTGTCATATATATAAATAGGCACAGACACGTACATACATATGCAACCCCTACCCCGCACCGCGACTTTCGTGGAATTATAAATAAATATATTATGCTTCAAACTATAGCACGCCAGAGATTGTAAAGAACATTGCGTTCCATAGAAAGTATATGTTACAAACCAAAATACCGCCGCCACGTTCGCCGAAAATTACTAGAAAAAGCTGCTGGGGTACGTGACGCAGTCTTAACATATGAAAACATGAGGAAAAATGCCTCTACAATTTACGTTATAGCTGACAGTTTGTACCACAAAACTGCCCACGTTTACGGTACATATTTGATGGAATGCTGAGTTTTTGAAGTGAAAATGTAAGTCTCTAGGTTCTATTCTGTTTCACATATTTATACATACATACATACATATAATCACGCCTCTATCCCGTAGGGGTAGGCAGAGACCACTTCTTTCCACTTGCTACGATCCTTACATACTTGTTTCGCTTCGTCCACTCTCATTATTCCCTTCATACATATTTATACACATATTTATTTAGCATACAAAACAGATTACAATCGTTATAAACAATGTACATAATTACATAAGTAGTTTTGATCAAAATCATAATCCAAATAATGTCAATGTCAAACAGCATTACATCTTAAGATTAATTACACGCTAGAGAGTGCTAGAAATGACCAGTTATACATTTCTATTGTTTAGTAATAGTAATTAACAATATAAAATGAAATATATATATATAGACCAATAAACAAATTCTTATGGCTGAATGGATAGGTTATTTATTGGCCTCCGGAACTGTGGCAGTGTAAGATGAAAAATATCAATGTCTCTATTGGAGACAAGGATCTCGTTGTATAGGCGGCACATCCTGACTATGGGATTATAATAAGTGGAAAAAAAATTGGTGAAAACTTGGAGACTAAAAATATTGAAATTACTATTTCGTGCTCTAAATCGAGTGTTAAAGTTTAACAGGGAAAGAAGATTAGCGGAGTCCAAGAAACTATGTATAATCTTATAAAGCAAAATTAATAAATAAAATAAATAAATATTGTCGGACAAATTACACAGCGCCATCTAGCACCAAAGTAAGCGAAGCTGAGTTATGGGTACTATACAACTGATAAACATACGTAAATACATTTTTTTTTGTAAATACATACTTATTATACGTAGAAAATACCCGGACCAAGACAAACAGACATGTTCATGCACACAGATGCACACTGTACTGTGTGGGAATCGAAGCGTTGGTGTCAAAGTAGCGTAACAACGCGTTTCACCACTGAGCCACCGAGCTCGTCAATCGTCGTTAGATCACTGTTGTGACGTCGTATGTTTGTAGTTGTAGTTGCACAAGTAAACGTTAAATTAAACTAGCGACCCGCCCCGACTTCGCACGGGTAGTAGAGCATATTATGCTCCCACAGCCCCACGCCGCGCCTGTAGGGTCCATCGTTTAATTTCTACAGTCCACCTGATGTAAAGCGGTTACCGTAGTACCGTAAAATATTTTTTCTGGACAAGCCCATTCGTTCCCGTAGCTGTTGTATTTTTTTTTAAAAAGAATATATGTTCTATTCTGCAAATTCACGCCAAATCCCTTGCGGGGTATGCAGGCAAAACCGAGCGCCAAATAACTCGTTCCTAACACATTTCACTCGCTTGGCTAACATTCATAGCTCTTCTTGCGCGCACATCGGTTGACATCGCCTTCTGATAATATCAAAAAGTAATATCACAATAAATACATTGACACTTCAGTAGCATGTCAGGCGCCGGACTGGCGGAGGGAAATGTCTAGAATCCTGGATTACCTATCTGTAAATAACTTCTGTCATCTTCGAGATTAGAAAACGTTAAAATGCTAATAAGCCTTGTCGGGCAATGCTGCCAGTGAGATGGAAATTTTCCTACTAACCTACTTCTGAGGAAATTAGATAAGAGGTTTTTTCTCAGTCAGAATTGCTTTTTTTATGTCGATAAGCCCAACTGACTACTGTAGCACTGATGCTCGTGGGTTTGATTCTCACAATCGTGTGCATCAACACGTTTGTCTTGGATGTCATACTTGGTTACCTCTGACAAGCCAAATCGCTTGCAGGGTAGGCGTGAAAGGTTCAAGGTTGTCGACGCTCTTTTCAGAGCGCCCGTTGCAATTGATGCTTTACGCATTCACTCAGTACGGAATCTTGTGAATATTGGTATTCTATCTATCTATAACTTCACGCCAAATCCCTTGCGGGGTAGGCAGAGAGAACCGAGCGCCATGTGACTCGATCCTTACATATCTCACTCGCTTCTTTAAAATTAATTGCTCTTCTCGTGCACGCTCGCCGGTTTCTAGGGCTCCTGACATCACCTTCTGATAGAACACGACCAATTTGGTCATGGTAGGTAAGTCTTGGCCTTCCTCGGCTCCTACATCCTTCCACTTTTGCATTGTATATCTGCTTCGTCATTCTTTCATCCTGCATTCTTTCTACATGTCGGAACCAACGGAGCATCTCTTTTTATTTTAACACCGACGCTCTCTTTCAGACCTACTCTGTTTCTAACATCATCATAACTCTTGGTATTCTAACTTATTTAATAGAATTAAAGGTAGTTCTCACCGGTTTCCTGATTTTCACATTGTTGATAAAAATCTATATGAACGTATTAGAGCTAACAATCTACTTTTTCTGTCGGTCAAGAAGTAAGAAGTCACGATGGAGTTTATTCACTATTTCTCTAAAAAAGTCTATTTCGTAACTCAGCGTACATAGTCATAGCCCATTGAACGTTTATTTCTCTATTGTAATTAGTACATAACAGCAGCAGTGGTAGCTCAGTGGATTGACCAATTCGTCCCCGGTTGGAATCCTGGCGTGTACCACTAAATTCGTGTTTTCGGATTATATTTCCAAAGACCTAACCTAAGAAAGATCTGGTATTCCCTCTGGGTTGGGGAGGTCGGATGGCAGTCGCTCCATGGAAAATCTGTGGTTTCGCCAAATCCTTAGGCTTAGGAAACCGCAAAGATGAAGAAGAACATGGTTGTCTTGGAAATCCGAGTGTAATTTAAATGAATATGGCATTAATTTAAAATTCATAATATGGCCTTTAAAATGATCATGTATATCTTCACGCCATGTCCCTTGTGGGGTAGGCAGTGAGGATCGAGCGCCATAAGATGCCATCCTTACATACCTCACTCGCTTCTTCCATTCATAGCTCTTTTCATGCACGCTCGACGAATCCTAAGGCTCATCATTAGATTGCTTTTAGCAATAAGGCCGCCTTGTTGCATAGTACATTTATATAATTGTAAGAATCTTTTTGAATGTACCTATATTTCCTTAAATTCTGTATTATGCAAAAAAGGTATTCTATCTGATGAGCTCGGTGGCTCAGTCGTAATTGACGCGACTTTGACACCAACGCTCGTGGGTTCGATTCCCACACAAGGCAAACATTTGTGTGCATGAACATGTGTGTTTGTCTTGGTCTGGATGTTTTAAGAGGGGTATGGTAGGGTCTGGGGAAGTACCTCCACCTCACAGAAAACCGCAGCCAAATAACAACTCCCTAGAGGGTTGTTGTGTTCCTGCGTGTGAGTGAGGTCACCAGTAAGCTCCTAAGGAGTTGCTGTGTAAACAGCAGAGAAGGCATCTTAGTATATCGCAAGCGTTAATAGGCTATCAGGTGGGCCGTATGCTTGTATGCCTCCCGACGTAATATAAAAAAAAAATCCAATTCTATTTAAAATTTTCACCAAATAAAACAAAAATTTGCTAATAAATTAATGTCAAATATCAATAAACGTCAATTTATTCTAATTATGAATGTCAAAAAATAAAAATTATTATCGTATCCCACCCCGCTTAATAAATAATTACATTGACATGTTTTAATTTGTCATTATAATATTCTACTTAGATAATATATAGACTTTGTTTACAAGTAGCTTTTCAAACGATTCTCAAAGTTAACGAGCTCGGTGGCACAGCGGTTAATAACGCGACTTTGTCACCGACGCTCGCGGGTTCCGTTCCCACACAGGACAAACATTTGTGTACATGATAATGTCTGTTTGTTTCATCTTGGTCTTGTTGTTTTTAAGAGAAAGAGGGCACATCCAAATCTGGAGAAGTACCTCCACCTTACAAAAAACCGCAGCAAAATAACGATTCTCTGGGAGGACAGTTGTGTTCCTGCATGTGAATGAGGTCACAAATAAGCTCCTAAGGACTTGCTGTGTTAACAGCGGAGGTTGCATCGCGCGAGTGATACTTAATGCATTACCAGCGTTCATAGGCTACGGCAACAGCTTTACATCAGGTGGGCCGTATGCCTGTATGGCTTCCGACGTTGTATAAAAAAACCTGAGGTATAGTTTTTGTAGGACAGATTTTGCATGCACATCGGGTGAATTACCCTAGACTACAATCCTGTGAGAGCTCGATGGTGTTATTCCGCGTGTCATGCTAACCAAACACGTAGCCTATGGATGGGTTTATCTATCTCGAGCTTCGGAGGGCACGTTATGCCGCCGGTCCCGGCTGTTGTCGATGGATGACAATCATTAAGCGAAGTCTGTGGCCTTCGGGCGGCTTGAAAACACTGGCCTCCGCCAATTCGCACTTGAGTAGCGTGGTGGAGTATGCTCTAGACATTAGCGGTTGAAGATCCGTATCCCTGCAGTGGGATGGGTTAGAGTTTGGTGCAGTGATACTGCAAGAATACCGTATTTTATCCAAGACCTGGCGTGGTGGTGATAGGCAGTCTATATATATATATATTTCATTATATAATTGTCAAATAAAAAATATATCCGCGATGTAAATTCCTCACCACCGAGCTGAAACTAATCTCACCTGCGCGTGGTGAACACCGCCGATTGGTACGTAATATGTATGATTTATTATTTATATTATATATCTATAAATTCACGCCAAATCCCTTGCGGGGTAGGCAGAGAGAACCGAGCGGCACGCGACTCGATCCTTACATATCTCACTCGCTTCTTTAACAATCATTGCTCTTCTCATCTTCCTCAATCAAGGCTCCATGGACTCCAAGGACATCACCTTCTGATAGAACACCATCAATTTGGTCATGGTAGGTAAGTCTTCCTCGGTTCCTACATTTCTCCACTTTTCAATTGTATATCTGCTACGTCATTCTTTCATCCTGCATTCTTTCTACATGTAAGAACCAACGGAGCATGCCTCTCCTTACTTTAACACCGACGCTCTCTTTCAAACCTACTCTGTTTCTAACATCATCATTGCGAATACGGTCTACAAGCGAATTATTTATATAATAATATTATTTATATTACTACGTTTTATTATCACTAATGTTGCATAACTTATTGTGACCAACACCACATCAGCCCTTACTCATCACACTGCAGCGATACGGGTCTCTCTTCAACCGAAGGGGTTTAGAGCATACGCCACCACACTGCTCAAATGCGGATCGGCGGAGGCCAGTGTTGTCAAGCCGCATGAGGGCCACTGACTTAGCGTAACGACTGCCATCTATCGACAATAGCAGGGCTTAACGTGCCCTACGAAGCACAAAACTCGAGACAGATAAACCCATCCTTAGACACGCTGCGGTCTATGTTGCTTAACCTGCGTGTTCGGTTAGAATTATGCACAACGACGCCATCGAGCTCTCTCAGACGTGACATGTGTATCCTGTTTAGTTTTGTCGATATTCACAATGGTCACATATTTCTGTCGCCACCGCGCTGAACATTGCAGCCACGAGTATGAACGAAAGGGCACGATGTTGATTCTTGAATTAGTCAATTAGAGCTTCGTGGTCTACCTCGTTACCTACCTATATTAACGTGTTCAAAGGAACTCTTCCTCTATTTTATATAAATACTAGTTATCCGCCCCGGCTTCGCACGGGTGATATGATCGCTACCAAACTTCACAGGATAACCTGCTGGGTTAACTTGAAGATTCATTGAAAATTTCATCAAAATCTGCCCAGCCGTTTTTGAGTCCATAGACGACATACAGACAAACATTCATTTTTATATATATAGATAGGTTATCCATTTTATGTATATTTTGGGAACGAAATGGATAATCTACATTTAAATATATAAATAAGCATTGAGAACACACATTAAAGCCACGTACGGAGGTCAACGATTCGTTCCATTAACATCGATCGTGGAATGTTTTATTAATAAGAAATGTTCGAAGAAATGAAAATGACAAAGTAGAAAACTTGGTCATTTCTTCGAACATAAAGTAGATAAATACTTTACAAAGTCCTTTTGTACTATATATGGTGTATTTGGCATATTAACTGAATAGACTTTGCTTGCTAAGGCAATGTATTAGTTGTACCATTTGAATGAAATGAATTGAATCTTCTTTATCGTGCTATCCTATTTCCTAATCCTTCAGGATTTGGCGAAGGCACTGATTTTTACATGAAGCGACTGCCCTTCAGATCTCCACAACCCAGAGGCAAAACCAGATTTTTGAAGTATAATTTCTTTACGCACCCTTGGCTTGGGGAGTGAGCTGGTGAATGCGTGACGAGAGCGTTACGAAAAGTGTGGTCGGGCGAGGCGAACGGAAATTGAGAGGGAGATATAAGTTAGTGACGATAGAAAGAGAGAGAGTTACGTTTCGTATATTACTGTAGGTGCAAAGAGAGGTGCGAGCACACATTTTCTTTATCTCTTTCTCTCATAGCGAGTTAAGTTTCGTATATGTAAGACACAGTGCAGGCCTATTATCTGTATCATACTATGGAGCTAAAGAAGTTTTACTTCAGTCGTGTGGTCTAAAGCACACTCGTTTTTTTTAGGTTAGGTCCCACGTCTTACGGACTATACTTTCTTGCACATATGGGTTTCCTCACCATATTTTCCTGCACCGCCAAGCAAGTGATCAACATGTATATAAATCAGCAAATATGAAGTCAGTGGTACATGCCAGGATTTGAACGGGGGACCAGGTGGCCAATAAGCTGGTTCCTTATCCACTGCGTTATCACTACTCTGTGATCTGTCAAAGTCAAAGTCAAAGTCAAAATCTTTTTATTCCGTAAAAATGGCTACATTTGTTTGGAATCGTCACAATTTTTTTCCCTACCGTGCAGTTCATGACTAGGTGAGCACTGATAAAAATACTGCCAAAAAACTCAGGCATCCCTCTTTTGGTATCCAAACAAATTTACATAATTTATTAATTACATTATAATTGGATCGACTCCATCCCAGGCATTTTTATCATTAATATAGTCAGATACTTTATAATATGCCCTGCTACACAATTTGGCTTTAATGGTAGTTTTAAATTTGTTTATTGACAATTCTCTTATATTGCTGGGAAGTTTGTTATAGAACCGTATACATTGCCCCATAAAAGAATTACTTATTTTGTGGAGACGGCTTGGATGTAACACAAGATTATGCTTATATCTAGTATTTATGTTATGCGCATCACTCTTTTTACAAAATGAGTCTATCCATGTCCAATCGACATAATAGATAAAAAATACTTTTGTCAACGGAACAAAATATGGTTTGAATTAATGTTTTTATTTGGCTGAGTAAAGTATATGTTATTAACGTAATATACGTGAGACACTCAGAAAGTTTTGCGAAAATAAAAAAAAGTGTTCTATAGGTAAATATTTTTTATTAAATCTTTTCAAAGTACTCTCCACCAGCCTTGTACAAAGTTTCATGGGTCTGAACCAGTTTTCGAAACGGTTTTTCCAGTCGGCCGCAGACACCTCATTTACAGCCTGCTCGAACGCTGACAGCGCATCTTCCGGCGACGAAAATTGTATCCCTCTGAACTGTTTTTTTTATTTTCGGGAATAAAAAGTAGTAATACGGTGCTATGTCAGGGCTGTAAAGACGTTGACCCAGAAGTTTGACGGGCGTGCTGTCCAGGAAATGGAGTCGTGTTGGAGCAGTAGTCCGTGAAGCCCTGTGTTTGGTCGCTTGTTGCTTACAACAGGGAAAACTTCTGTCAAGCATTTGGTAGTATACTCTATATACCTGGTGTAAATAAAGGAACTGACACTAGGTAGCCAGTCAAATTAAAAAAGCTCGCGAACAAAATCTTCCCCCCGTTTCTAGATCGCTTACCTTTGGTAGGCGTTGATACGTTTTGAAGTACCCTAAAGTCGACTGGCGCTTCGTTTTCGGATCATTGCGAGCCTGCATCAAATTTGTTTATCATATCACGGCATCATTCCACCCGGGCCTGCTTCTGGGCAACGGTGAGGTTGTGCGGTATCGAGCGTGAAACTATGTTCCTCACGCGAAGATGCAAGTATAGAATCTCGTGATCTCCCGATCCAATCTGCAGTATGTGCTGAATCTCCTGATATGGAACTCGCCTATTGTGTTAGATTAATTTTTTCACTGCTAGCACGCTTTCTTCCGTAACAGCCGTCAAAGGGCGACCACTTCTTTCTTCATCCCCCAAAGTTAGTCGACCGCACTTGAATTCGTTATACCAACGATACACGATTGCCTTGGAAGGGCCTTCATCCATGACTGCCATTTGAAGTCTGTCGTATGATTCGTCCGGTTTCAGGCGACACTTGAAATCGTAAAAAATCATAGCGCGAAAATGTTCACGGCGCCGATCCATTTTTCAATGAGACACGATAATTTAAATTAGCTCGCAAAAAAAGTGGAGGGAAATTTTGAATTTGGAACGTACCTATTTTTACTACTGGCCAGTCTCTCATACGTAAAAACTTTTTTCTCGCAATACTTTCTGAGTGGCCTGGTATATATTAGTAAAGTAATGTATTGTTTATGATGCTCGTAATTCCATTTTACTGTGTGGACGCCATTTTAATGGCAGACTGTCATAATAGAATGTCATATGTTCACTAATATTTGCACAAATCGTTATTATTTTCATAGTTCATGTCAATTATCTATTACATGCCATGTGACCACACCAATAAACAATTTGACTTTTTATTTGTACGACTTTGGGAAGCATGCAAGCATACCGTAGCTTATGAACATATAAGTTATACTAAAAGGAAATTAAGGTAGGTATTATACAGTGAAATGATCTCAAAAAGGCGAGCTTTCCCCCCGTCGCGGTTGCCGTAGCCTATAAACGCTTGTAACAATTAAGTATCACTCAAGCGATGACATACGTGTCGTTAACACAGCAAATACTTAGGAGTTTTAAGAGAGGTAGGGCGCATCAAAGCAGCTCGTCTGGGTAAGTACCTCCACCTCACAGAAAACCGCAGCCAAATAACAACTCCCTAGAGGGTTGTTGTGTTTCTGCATGCGAATGAGGTCACCAGTAAGCCCCCAAGGAGTTGCTGTGTAAGCAGCAGAGGAGGCATCGCGCGAGTGATACTTAATATATTACAAGCGTTAATAGGCTACGGTACCCGCTTTACATCAGGTGGGCCGTATGCTTGTATGTTTCCCGACGTAGTATAAAAAAAGTTTACTGGTGACTCACACGCAGAAACACAACAACTCTCTAGAGAGTTGTTATTTGGCTACGGTTTTTCTGCGAGGTGGAGATACATCCACCATACAGGCTGCTTTGATGCGTCCTACCTCTCTTAAAAATATCCAGACCAAGGCAAACAGATATACTCATGGACACAAATGATTACCCTGCGTGGGAATCTAACCCACGAGCGTTGGTGACAAATTAACGTAACAGCGCGTTTCACCACTGCGCCACCGAGCTCGTCACTTGATTTGGCGGAAAGTTAGTTAGACAGATAGAAAGGTTTGCTGTTAATCCTAAGATAAAGGTAATACGATAATATTAATCAGGTAATTAATCAGACGTTATTTTGCGAACGACAAATTTACATGGTAATTTGATCTAATGCTTTGTGTGATTTGTGTGCTTCCGTCACCAAGTAGTTCATACGGCATAGCGCCGGCCGGCACCCACTACCGTTAGTAGATGCAACATCCCTTCGCTGCCATGACTGCTCCGGTAGTCTCTGCCTCGGCTGCTGCGGTAGTCCCCGCGATTGTCCGCCTCTCTACGAGGCATATTCAGGCGCTGAGGTGTACACCGCCTGAGGATGCGTTGTGGAGAGGCGACACACGATCGCAGAGACCGACGGTGGCGGGTGAATGTGGTTTCTGTTCCAGATGACGAACGACCGCAGCAGCCGAGGCGGAGACTACCGGAGCAACGGAGAAAGTGACGGGATGATGCCGGCGCTAGTCCCCATGAACTAATTGGTGGCGGGAGCACACAAAGCAGATCAAATTGCACGATAATATTAGGCCACCCCTTTTCCAGTGCAGCAATAAACAAGCGACAAAGGAAATTTACAACCGATCCGGATTCGGGTAACGCTGTAAATTGACCATAAAATTGTATATAAACCTCTTCCTGCATTAAATATAGCTTTTATCTATTTTTTCGTGTCCATGAATTCGGAATATTGCTTGTCTCCTAATACGTTTTTGACATTTTCTTTGCTGTCATAGATTGACGATTCCAACTTCACTTTGTAGAATGTAATGCGAGCGTTACGAAAAATCTGTAACACTTGTAGATCTAGTTCGCAATGAACATGTAAGAAAGAAAGTACCGGTGCTAGGATAAGAAGTACATCGTTGGTTCGGACATGTAGAAAGAATGACGAGATTTCTTTTGATGTGAAGGATCTGTTAGCGCGCCTTGGCAGTAAAATCAAACCGTATGCCGTGACGGAAGTTGGCATGACGGAAGTCTCTCATGCCGTCATGCGTCAAAGCAGATTGATTAACTTTGGGGCTTTTAAACCTCTGATTGTACATCTACGAAATAGTACGTACAATTTTTAGATGATTTATTACAAATGAGTACAAAACTGAAGCGTTTTTAACTACGAGTAGATAACATTATCACATGATAAAGGAAATTATCGACATTTTTATTACTCAAATACAAATCGCTCTTCATTATTACTCCAGTTCAGAAATTCAACAGTGGTCATGTTTAAAAACTTACAATTAAAAATACTGTAAAACTATTATTAACAATTCAGTTATAATTCAAAATGAGTTGTGAATTTGTCATATTCAAGAGTCATTTATATGAAGTGAGGTTATTAAATCATTTGTTAATATACCACTTCATTTTAGTACGTCACTAGTGTATATGTTAATTTGAGGTTAGAAATGTGAATAATCCCTTCGTGAAGAGAGATGGCATTATCGTGAAACACGTATGTGTGAGCAAGACAGAGCTAGAGATTTTTGTCTCTATTTGCGTAAGTTCTGGTGACTGCCATCCAAATTTTTGTTGTCACTGCATTTTTTTGATAAAAGTTTAAGGCGAGTATATTTCTTTCATTTGTGACATGGAGATTATGTGAAAATGTGCATTGCTGTATACCTAATTGTCTGTAAAAGCCGTAGGGTACCAAAACAATCCAACATGATCTATCACCAGTAAGTCGCTTGATTCTTACAATCTAATGATTGGTGTTCTATGTATTCATTCGATTATTGATTTTAAGTGATATTTATAGTCAATAATATGAATTCTCGATTATAATAACACATGAAAACACGTCTTTTTTTGTAGTTTATATTATTAACAGATTAATACACGTCTTTCTTTGTATTAACCGATTAAATAGCGAATTTATAAACACTACATACTTTGTTAGCATTATTATTAGTGTCATCTGTAAATAGTGGGATTATAAGATTTGGGGTTACCAATACTTGACTTAATTTACAACATTTAACACATCGCTCACCTATTATTTCAGATTTAGCAAGGAACCATTTTTGATGAATAAATGGACTGAGCATAGAGGTTGTTTAAATTACTATTCAACTAGGTTACTCTCGGATCTCCGATCAGATCAAAACATTTTGAATGTACTTGCTTTCAAGTGAAGAATAGCGAAATATTTTCAAATGAACATGCAATACCTACACATTTTATCCACGTAAGTTAAATTAAAACTAATGAAGTTCTTAAATATATTTTTAATGACTACGAGAAATAATTTTTAATTATACTGTCATACGTTGTTACGTCAGTTGCCAACAACAGTAAGGCCCGCCTCAAGTGAAGCGGTTACTACGGACACTTGCAACGTAAGCTATCGCTCGTACGTTGCTATCTCCGCTGCCAGCGCAGTAACGCTGTCCTTCCTGATATGGTGTAGGTATTAGGCATAAGCACTAATATCTCTAAGGAAAAGAAGTTTACACGTGCCTTTAAGTAGAAACTGTATCATATTTACTTAAATGTAGCATTAACATGATATTATTTATCTTTAAGTAGTAACTGGATACAATTGTATAAACATTGTAATAAGATACAATATGGACCTATTTTCCCGTATGTATAAAAGGGACTAATTTTCTTAAATATATCCCAGTGTATTACTCAATCTCGACTTGCTTCATTTCACTCCGCTTCATGCGTACATCACACTGACGACATCACTAACTCACAAGAACCCAACAAGGGTAACCCTCTACGCCCTAGAATAGAGTCTTATATGTGGAATCTGCATGCAAGGCAAAAACTTTTATCTACCTAAGTTTCAATTCTAGGAAAATTCGCTTTTGTTTAAAAATGCCGAGCAAAGCTAGGTCGCCCCGGCACCTCACATTAGTTTATTAATAAAAAGATAAAAGATAAAAATTCTTATCATTTTTTTTAAGTTTTTGTCTTTTTTAATCTACCAGCATTTCAAATGACCATTGGCTAGGAAGAAATGCCAAAAGAAACTTGCCAATAGAGGTCTTTTTTTCCAAATCATCTTATACATATTACAATAAATATAATGAGTGTACATATAGTGATATCAAGTGGTACAATTAAAGTTATATTTATTCATGTGCTGAATCATTTCCATACATCTCTGTCAGTTAGGTATATGAATATCTTTATATTCTATAATATATAATGTAATGTATTTCGTTATTTTAGACCCTCACAGGCTATAGTGGTGTGTATCCACCAGGTTCTTCTAAATATGTCACTTTAAGGATGGCTGTGACAACAAATTATATTTTGGTTTTAAGGCTAATGGCAGCTAAAATAATCATAGTAGCAATAGCTTTAGAAAATATTGTTATTTTTAACAGCGTAAAACATACGATATAAACCGTCAAAGGGATAATCTGGTTGGAGTGTTTGCCGTACGAGTATAAACACACTAATATAGCTAGTATCGTGTTATATTGTAACACTAGCTGTGGCCGCGACTTCGTCCGCGCGGAATAGTTATTTTTATTATTTATTTATATTAATAAAAATAAACACAATTTCTAAAATAAAAATAAGCCTAAGTTACTCCTTATTACATTAGCTATCTGCCAGTGAAAGTTTCGTCAAAATCAGTTCAGCCGTTTCAGAGATTACCCGGAACAAACAAACAGACAGACAGACAGACAAAAATTGTAAAAAAATATTTTCGTATATGTACCGTGTGTATATCCATATGCATTTAATAAAAAGCGGTTATTTTACCGGTTTTATTATTTTACAAACAGACACTCCAATTTTATTTATCTGTATAGAGTATAGATGAATACAATACAAGTTCTCTCTGCCTACCTCGCAAGGGATCTGGCGTGAAGATATAGGTACACACGTACATTTATTTTGAGATACAATTACAGAGCATACATCAAATAATATAATCCGTAGCTGCATTGTAAAATAGTCCCTATTAAATATTTACTATATTTTACTACTTATGAATATACATATTATGGAATTATTATTAAAATTAGTGTAAAAAGTAAAATATAGCGATTTTATTAGCAAAAATCTTTTAACGGAAGTATCGCGTGTTTTATTTATTTTGTTGAACCTGGTGTATCGAACGCTTTGCAGCATCCGTGGTCGCAGGAAGATCTACTAAAAAAAATGTTCGGACACTGTTAGCGGTTTTTGTGTGAATCGGAACATATATAATTAATCCATCCATGTCGGTAGATGTAATAATTGAATAACTAATGTAAGACAAATGTCACCTTAGTCTTCCTGCGACCACGGACGCTGCAAAGCGTTCGAAACGTCAGGTTCAACAAAATAAATAAAACACGCGATACTTCCGTTAAAAATTGTTTAATTCAATGTGTAACAATCGCGAAAACCTAAGACAATACTAAAAATCTTTTACATTATTTTGCTCCATATTTTTTATTGGTTTTTGATTTTTATTTATTAAAAAAATAAATATTCACCAAGGTGTTTCACATCTGCCGGCCACCATTTTTTATACAGCGTCGGAAGGCATACAAGCATACGGCCCACCTGATGTAAAGTGGTTACCGTAGCCTATGAACGCTGGTAATACATTAAGTAACACTCGCCCGATGCCTCCTCTGCTGCTAACACTGCAACTCCCTAGGAGCTTACTGGTGACCTCACTCACACGCAGGAACACAATAACCCGCTAGGCAGTTGTTATTTGGCTGCGTTTTTCTGTGAGGTGGCGGTACTTCCCTAGACGGACAGCTTTGATGCGCCTTACCTCTCTTTAAAACATCCAGACCAAGACAAACAGACACGTTCAAGCACACAAATGTTTATCCTGTGTAGGAATCGAACCCACGAGCGTTGGTGTCAAAGTCGCGTCATTCACGACTGCGGCACCGAGCTCGTCAAAAAAAATGAGAGTGTATGAAAATATCTACGAATGTTAAAGATGCGAGTGAGGTGTTTAAGGACCGAGTCATGTGGCACTCGATTCTCTCTGCCCACCTCGCAAGGGACTCGAGGTGAAGATATAGATAGATAGATACATTTTTGGACGTGATAACGTCTTATAAATCGCTGAACGCCGGCTGCACGCACGAAAAAGCATGGCTCATTGTCACGTTCCGCCTGAGCCGAGCGTGCGAGCAAGAGCGCGGAGCAAGCGATAGAGAGGCACGATCGGCCTAAGCGTTCGGCTTGTGACGCATCTATCTCTCTTCCACTCTATCAGCCGATGCGTCCGAGTAGAAGAGAGACAGCGGCAGCACACAACCTACACGTGAACTGTTTTGTCAACTGTTGAATGTTTTCTTATGACGTTATCACGTAAAATTATCGTCTACCGACTTTACAGACAACCAATTTTTTATAAACAATTTCGGGAGGCATGCATACAAAATTATCTCGTTCTCAAGCAATATCTTTTTGTATTCAAAAGGGGCTTTCTGTTGTCTCTAAAGCTATATATATCTTTCAATGATAAACATTTAGAAGTGAGTAATATTGTAACTTTGCCAACTAGTGCTTGTATGACATAGCGGTGGAAAATTACACTCAAACAATTCGCAACTTCGATATTAATTTTGTTTGTGGACACACCGTCTATTTGACTTCAGGGCGTGAATAAAATATTACTATGATATAATATGATGGAAAGTTTCAACTATTGACATTTGGATGTAGATATATTTCTGTAGCTATTTTGAACTTTTGAACTTCCTTAAAAGGGTGAATGTTTGGAGTTTACTCCGTAAGAAACAATTTTGAGTTGTAAGGTACGGAAAATTTTATTCGGAGTAAAATCTAGTGTTAAATAAAAGTGACGAGCTCGGTGGCTCAGTCGTGAATGACGCGACTTTGACACCAACGCTCGTGGGTTCGATTCCCACACAAGGCAAACATTTGTGTGCATGAATATGTCTGTTTGTCTTGGTCTGGATGTTTTAAGAGAGGTAGGGCGCATCAAAGCAGCTCGTCTGAGGAAGTACCTCCACCTCGCAGAAATCCGCAGCTAAATATCACCTTCCTAGAGGATTGTTGTGTTCCTACGTGTGAGTGAGGTCACCAGTAAAGCTCCTAAGGAGTCGCTGTGTAAGCAGCAGAGGAGGCATCGCGCGAGTGATATGACTAAATATATTACAAGCGCTGATAGACTACGGTAACTGCGTTACATCAGGTGGGCCGTAAGCTTGTATGCCTCCAGACGTTATAAAAAAAAAGTGATGGCGTTACGCTGCAGCGCTGGTCCGCTTAAAAAGAGACATATATACTTCAGTAGGATTTAACGTGCGAGAGAATGAGATAGAAGGCATTATACAGTGTTTATTACAGGGTCCTAGCGTTGTACGTGTGTTAGTACGTATTACGAAGCTTGGTATCTTTACGTACATTTTTAGGGTTCCGTACCCAAAGGGTAAAACAGAACCCTATTACTGAGACTTCGCTGTCCGTCCGTCCGTCCGTCACCAGGCTGTATCTCACGAACCGTGATAGTTAGACAGTTGAAATTTTCACAGATGATGTATTTCTGTTGCCGCTATAACAACAAATACTAATAAATAGAATAACATAAATATTTAAGCGGGCTCCCATACAACAAACGTGATTTTTTTTGCTCGTTTTTGCTCGATATTGATAACGGCAACAGGTAGACGCTTGAAATATTCACAGAATATTTAGTTATATATTCACTTTAAGAATAAATAATTAAATTAAAATAAAATAAATATTTAAGGGGGGCTCCCATACAACAAACGTGATTTTTTTGTCGTTTTTATAGATAGTGGTACGGAACCCTTAGTACGCGAGTCCGACTCACACTTGACCGATTTTTTTATGTATTACATCAGATCGGATTGTATGTCTCCCGACGTTGTTTAAAAAAATACTTGTTTTATTTCCCATTTGTTACGTTAAGATGGTTTGTCTATGGCATACATTCCGTCTGTCATGGCGGATCGAAGTAGCGGCCTTTTGGTTGTATAATCCTGTGTCCACTAGACATCTGGCGTTAAAGATGCCGCGATGGTGACCTCAGAATCAAGTACACTTGTATTATTATTTATACAAACCACGTTTGTATCTCTCGTTCCCATGGAAAGGCCGTGAATGACTTTTTTGCCAGAAATTGAGAGTACTAGACTATTGAGAGGACTAGAGTATTGGACTCGAAGCGATTAACCTTGGTTCAACGCAACCCTGTCCTGACCGGTCTGTAAGTTCTCAGCCAAGAAAAACCCTTTTGCACCACAATTCCCTTTACTGACACAAAAATGCAAATTTTTTTTATATGACGTCGGAAGGCATACAAGCATACGGCCCACCTGATGTAAAGCGGGTACCGTAGCCTATTAACGCGTGCGAAATATTAAATGCCTCCTCTGCTGCTTACACAGTAACTCCTTGGGAGCTTACTGGTGACCTCACTCACACGCAGGAACACAACCCTCTAGGAAGTTGTTATTTGGCTGCGGTTTTCTGTGAGCTGAAGGTACTTACCCAGACGGGCTGTTTTGACGCGCCCTACCTCTCTTAAAACATCCAGACCAAGACAAACAAACATATTCATGTTCTTACGGAAGTGAACGCACGAAAGTAGAATAAATACGCTCGAGATGCGAGCATTGCGCAAAATTTGTATCGCTGGTAACTGCGTTCACAACGACGATGTAAGAAAGAAAAAGTCTGAAAGATAGTATCAATGTGAAAATTAGAAAAGGCATGCTTCGTTGGATTGGGCATGTAGCAAGAATTAGGACGAAAAAAATGACTAAACAGATCCATATTGCGAAAGTACCACTACTAATTGGGCGTGTTTTTACCGAAGGTGATATCAGGAGTCTTAGAAATCGGCGAGCGAGCATGAAAGGAAGCGAGCTAAGTGCGTAAGGACCGCGTTTTATACCGCTTGGTTGTCTCTCTCGACACTGCAAGGGATCTGGCGTGAAGAGAAAACTGTGCGCCACATGACTCGATCCTTACAAACCTCACTCGCTTCCTTAACATTAATTGCTCTTCTTACGCACGCTCGCCGGTTTCTAAGGCTCCTGACATCACCTTCTGATAAAACACAATCAATTTGATCATGGTAGGTAATTCTTGGCCTTCCTCGGCTCCTATATCCTTCTACTTTCACGTTGTACATCTGTTTTGTAATTCTTTCATCTTGCATTCTTTCTGCATGTCCGAACCAACGGAGCATGCCTCTTCTTATTTTAACACCGACACTCTCTTTCAGCCCAGCTCTGTTTCTAACATCATCACTGCGAATACTTTCTATAAGCGTTACGCCACAAATTTGGCGCAACTCTCGCATTTTAAACATGCCCATATTTACCAGAGGGAGATTTTATACAAAAGTCGACTGCTTGGGTACCTCTGTCTAACCTATTTCTACCGCCAAGCAGCTATATTTATATAGCTGTGTTCCGGTTTGAAAGGTGAGATATGCCAGAGAAATTACTGGATACTGTGACGAAACATAGTTCACAAGATGGGCAGCGCGCGAGTAACATCATCCTCCTGCGGTGACCGCTTACCGTTTGATGCGGGCCGCATGTTTGTTTGCCAATCTAGTTTTTTAAAAAATGTCCTAATAGCAAAAATTTTATAATTTCAACTACAGTCGGTTATAATAATGACTGATCAAACACCTACATAGTCGATGAGTAATAACTAAGTCATGTTCATTTGAATCAACAATTGAAAGGCGCCCTTTTCACCGTTCAAGCAACTCGTTGAGTCATAAATTCACATTCATTACTGATGTTATAACAACTTTTCAAGTTTCATTATCATCCCTTCATGTTTCATTTGTCTGATTGGTTCACATTCTGTAAACACATTGATGAAGTCGGAATATGTTTTCTTTCAATAAACGAGCGGGGCTCGGTATTTGATTATTAAATTGGTGTTAATTTACATAATTTCAATGTTATGTTAGGAAAGATACTTTACCTAAATGTACCATATTAATATATATAATAAGGAAGGTTCATAAGATATATACATATGTTGATATGAGATATACATTGACGACCTCGTTGGCTCAGTCGTGAATGACGCGACTTTGACACTAACGCTGGATGCAATTCCGACACAAGGCAAACATTTGTGTGCATGAACATGTCTGTTTTTCTTTGTCTGGATGTTTTAAGAGAGGTCCGCCACCTCACAAATTAACCGCAGCCAAATAATAACTCGCTAGGGGTTGTTGTGTTCCTGCGTGTGAGTAAGGTCACCAGTAAGCTGCCAAGGAGTTGCTGTGTAAGCAGCAGAGGAGGCATCGCGCGAGTGATACTTAATATATCGCAAGTGTTAATAGACTACGGTACCCGCTTTGCATCAAGTGGGCCGTATGTTTGTATGCCCCCCGACGTAGTAAAAAAAAATGGTGTAATTTATTATTTTATTCAGTTGCGTATTATTTATTTACTCGAGCAGAATTGTTCTTAGATATTTAATAATGAGATGGAAAGATAATTATTTAGTAATCATCCCAGCAGTGTTAAAGAATCGGTCTTGAGACAACTGGTCACCGGTTCGAGTTCTGACGTATACTATTTACTAAATTTGTATTTTCGGATTTATGTACTAGCTGCTGCCCGCGGCTCCGCCCGCGTGGAGTCAAATAACGTAGTCTATGTGTTAATCCAGATCATAATCTATCTACGTGCCAAATTTCATTCAAATCCGTTCAGCCGTTTAAGCGTGAAAGAGCAACAAACATCCATCCATACATACAAACTTACGCATTTATAATATTAGTAGGATTATGATATATTTGTAATTATAACATGGCGGTGAAGAAAAACATTGTTATTGAACCAGTACGTCCAATCTTCTTATAATAATCGATGTAAAGCTTGTATGTATGGACTTCAAAATGGCTGAACTGTTTGATGAAATTTAATGAAATTTCCAAGCTAGCTAGCGAATCACTCGCGCGAAGCCGGGACGAGTCGCTAGTTAATTATGTTTCAAAAGACGTGTGACCTTGTGTCTTGTTTTCCCACTGGGTCTCAGAGGTCTGACGGTAGTCGCTCCATATCAAAATCAACATCTTCGCCAAATCTTTAGACTTAGGTTACGGACCCCGCCCATCCTAAGGAATCAGAAAAGAGGTAAACGTTAACAAAAGGAAATAGAACAAGCAAAAGTCTCTAAAAATTATTTTTTTATACTAAGCGGTTACGCTAAGCTTACTGGTGACCTCACTCACACGCAGGAACACAACAACCTTCTAGGGAGTCGTTGTTTGGCTGCGGTTTTCTGTGAGGTAGAGGTACTTCCCCAGACGGGCTGCTATGATGCGCCCTACCTCTCAACAGACATGTTCATGCACACAAATGTTTGCCTTGTGTGGGAATCGAATCCACGAGCGTTGGTGTCAAAGTCGCGTCATTCACGACTGAGCCACTGAACTCGTCTATATTACAAAAACTCAAAATACTCACCCATTCATCCGTCTCCCAATA
This sequence comes from Pyralis farinalis, assembly GCA_947507595.1. Classification (NCBI taxonomy): domain Eukaryota; kingdom Metazoa; phylum Arthropoda; class Insecta; order Lepidoptera; family Pyralidae; genus Pyralis; species Pyralis farinalis. The sequence continues at coordinate 5,271,425 of OX382258.1, read as the reverse complement.
CGTTCAGTAACTAATCAAAATATTCCGCAAGATTTCTTCCCTCTGAAGTCGGAAATGCGGTTACTTGAGTTACCATCAGGCAGTTTGAGGTCCCTTATTAAATTTTACAATAGGATTGAATAGACCATAAATCTGTCCCGACGGGCCGAATAATTTGTGGTCACCGTTTACACGCGAGACTTGTTGCCGACTTCAATTGAGTTAGCGAATTGCCAACGAGTTTGGTCACGGAATCTCGTTAAAGTCCGTTTTGGGCTAATCCGGGTTTGTGAGATGGTAGTTAGAATATGAGAATGATGAGAGAGATGCTAGAATATGAGATATGCGTGCTGAGGAAATATTTCTCTACCTATATTTATCTACGCTGCTAACATAACAACTCCTAGGTATTTTAATAGTGACTCAAACGCAGGAACACAACAACCCTTCAGGGAGTTGTTACTTGTCTGTTGTTTTCTGTGAGGTGGAGGTACTTCCCGAGGCGGGTAGCTTTGGTGTGCCCTACGTCTCTTAAAAACACCCAAACCAAGATAAACAGACATGTTCATGCACACAAATGTTTGTACTGTGTGGTAATCGAATCCACGAGCGTTGGTGTCAAAGTAATGTAACAGCGCGTTTCACCACTGCGCCACCGAGCTCGTCAAATTCTTCTTTTTCTTCCTAGCGTTATTCCGTTTCACAAGCCTGAGGATTTGGCGAAGATACTGCTTTTTACATGGAACAACTGCCTTCAGACCTTCCCCACCCAAAGGGAAAACCAGACCTTTCTCAGGTTAAGGCACACGTCTTTTGAAATATAATTTGTTGGACGTGCTGGTTTCCTCAGGATGTTTTCCTTCACCGCCGAGCGAGTGATCATTACAAATATGTACAATAAATCCGAAAACACGAATTTAGTGGTGCATGCTCACACCAGGATTCAAACCCGGAACCGTCGGATAAGTCGATTCTTTATCCACTGAGCTATTACTGCTCCGAGCTCGTCAAAATCTCTGCATAGAAGGGCTTTTGCGTGAAGATATAGACAGATCGATAAACCATTAAAAATATTTAATAATTAATCATTCCATCATCTTTTTTTTATACTACGTCGGGAGGCATGCAAGCATACGGCCCACCTGATGTAAAGCGGATACCGTAGCCTATTAACGCTTGCGATATATTAAGTGTCACTCGCGCGATGCCTCCTCTGCTGCTTACACAACAACTCCTTGGGAGCTTACCGGTGACCTCACTCACACGCAGGAACACAACAACTCTCTAGGGAGTTGTTATTTGGCTGTGGTTTTCTGTGAGGTGGAGGCAGGGGCGTAGCTACCGCCGTATTTGCCGTATCAATTATACGGGGCCCCCGGGCCACGGGGGCCCCCAAAGTGTGTAAGGAAAAAGAATAAAAACTTTCTAATTTATTTTATTTTACAAATGACAAAATTCTATAAAGCAATTCCTTTTTTTCCCGCCTTAAGCGTGCGTTCAAAAGTTGGCAACACTACATCGTTATGGCGGGCTGCGGGACTTCCCCGGTTTACTTACTTCATCTTCAACTCAGCGGGGAATCCCCGGGAATCCTTCATCGATATCGCGATGTACGTGTACGTTGTTGTACTTTGCATTGGATGTTAAACCACGGAGTGCAGTGCACTGTTTATTTACGCGCTTTATATAAATGTGCATTACATTGTAATTCAGTACAAACAATATTGTTCTTCTGGTTTAGCAGTATTAGTAGCGATTTGTAAAAGAAATGAGTGAAAGGAAAAGAGATTATCCCAGCGGCGCTGAGAAAAGAAAAATTAAACAGGAAAGGGACGAGGTTATAAAAAAAGTGCCCAAAATTTCTTCATTTTTTCAGAGACAAGATACCTACTGTGAGTGATTTAGATTGGAAAGGTAAGTACTACACTACTACCCAACCCATTTATTAGGGGCCCGTAGTGATAAACAAGGAAATCTTTTAATTTCGGTCTGTCCATCTGTTCGTCACAAAAAGTTGTCTCCCCCCTCGATTTTCACAATTATACTGTTTTTAGGGTTCCGTGCCTTGATTAAAAAAAAAACAAAATTCTAACTTATCTATAGGATCGATTTGTTTTGTTGTTTGTCTATCAGTCCGTATCGTATCGTTAATTGCGTTTTGTATGGCCACTACACTACGCGCTGCGTTTAAATAGCACGCAGGTGTATAGTAATGCACGGACGGGCTGCAGGTGATTTTGTATCTACTAATAGGTACGAGCACAATCCGCGTAGAGTCTGTGTGCGTCTGAACTGAACACTCTCTAACTGTGACCCTTAGTAACGTTATTTATTTATATATAACTCTTTTTAGTTTAGTATCAAAGCATTCGTATTTATTTTTTAACAATTACTCGTTTATTTTTAGATTCTTCTGAAGCATGTTCTTCGTCACATATCCATCCGGAAATAGAAGAAAGCCAAGCACATACTTTATCGGATGTCCATCCAGAAATCGAGGAACCCCAAGTCAACGATTCTGATATATCTGCAGATAATGCAGATTGTAATATAATTTCATCAGATAGAGGAAATTTTGGTGACAATTTAACTGAATGCGAACGAAAAATAATTTTTAAATTGGGTCCATTTAAACCACAAGGACCATTTCCAAAAGTTTCAGAAAATAACCGACCTTTTTCGGCTTATTATTATTCATATTTCAATCAGGCAGGCATAAAAATTATAAGACCATGGTTATGTTATTCTAACGTTTTAAACAAACCGTACTGTCACTTCTGTTGGTTATTAGCAGATCGTCAAAACAAATCGTACTCCTCTGCTTGGGTTAACGGTGTTTCGGTTAGAAGCAATTTCACACAAACTATTCTTGACCATGAAAAGTCACAGCAGCATGTTAGTGCCTCACTCTCTTATAATAATTGGTTGCAAGGAAATACCATCGATACTCTATTGAAAAGTGAAATCGATAGTAAAAAAATCGGCCAAGTGCGAGTCGGACTCGCACACTAAGGGTTCCGTACCATTATCTATAAAAACGGCAAAATAAATCACGTTTGTTGTATGGGAGCCCCCTTAAATATTTATTTTATTATATTTTTTAGTATTTGTTGTTATAGCGGCAACAGAAATACATCATCTGTGAAAATTTCAACTGTCTAACTATCACGGTTCATGAGATACAGCCTCGTGACAGACGGACGGACGGACGGACGGACGGACGGACAGCGGAGCCTCAGTAATAGGGTTCCGTTTTACCCTTTGGGTACGGAACCCTAATTACATTCTGGAGAGATGTACTGCATCGTATAATTAATGTTATAATTACTTTAGTATCTTGTAATCTACCTTTGAGGGGGCATGATTCTGATTCTGGCAATTTTATGGCAATTTCACGTCTGCTATCTAACTATGATGCAACTTTAAAAGAACTTCTTCTAAAACCGAAAGGTGAAATAAATTATTTAAGCCCTACGATTCAAAACGAAATTATTAGTTTGCTTGGTACTAACGTTAGGAACAGTATTATCTCAGAAATTAAAAAAGCTCCATTTCTGACAATAATTTTGGATACAACACAAGACTTATCAAAAATTGACCAACTATCTGTAGTTTTTCGATATATCTCGGTTACAGAAAATGATGATAATGTGCCTAAAGAAATAAAAGTCTGTGAGTCCTTTTTAGGATTCATAGCAGTAACCGATTGCAGTGCTGCAGGTCTGAAAACTGTCATTTTAAATTTTACTAAAGAATATGGAATTGATTTGACTAAATGTAGAGGACAGGGATACGATGGAGCAAATGTTATGTCGGGTGTGTATGGAGGATTACAAACCCTAATAAAAGAGCATGCTCCAAATGCCGATTATGTTCATTGTGCTGCGCACGCTTTAAACTTGGTTTTGAACGATGCTGCGAGACATGTTCGTGAAGTATCGACTTTTTTCGATAATTTAGAAAAAATATATACTTTTTTTTGGCAATAGTATAAAACGCTGGGCTATGCTAAGTGACGATTCATCTGAAAAATATTTGATTACCCTTAAAAAGGTATGTCCTACCAGATGGTCTTCTAGGAATGACGCTTTATTAGCAGTAAAGAAAAATTTTTTACTAATCATGAAAACTTTGTACCAACTAAATTTAATTTCAAATAAAAAAGATGAACGTGAAGAATGTAAAAGTATAATTAACATTTTAGAGAGTTTTGATTTCTTAGTGCTCGTTACATTTTTTTCTTCACTATTTGAAATTATTAATCCTGTTTCTAAAGCTCTACAGCATGAAAATAATGACTTACAGAAATCTAGTATTTTATTAAGTAATCTTTTAAATAGACTGTGCCAATTAAGAAATCAGAATTCATTTAATAGTTTGCTAAATGAATCCAAAGATTTAGCAAAAGAGTGGGGGGTAACAACTGTTTTTAAAAACAGTAGGCGAAAGATAACGAAGCGTTTTTTTGATGAGTTATCACAAGATGAGAGAATTTCCGACCCGGAATCCTATTTCAAAGTCAATGTATACTATTGCTGTTTAGATATATTAATTTCTCAAACTAAAGAAAGATTTCAGAGCCTTTGCAACCTGAGTAGTATATTCGAAATATTACAACCGGAGAAACTCCTATCTTCTTCAAGCGAAGAGATATTAAACGCTTCCGGAAAACTGTCTGCTAAATACAGTAAAGACATCTCACTTAATCTTTGTGACCAATTAAAGGCTCTAAAAACATGCTTAAATTCTGAAATTAAAAAAATTTATTCCATTAAAGAACTCATTGAATTATTGCTAGTAAAATTCAATAGTCTTGCATCCAGTTTTCCCGAGGTAATCACAGCATGCTTTTTATTCTTGACCCTTCCAGTTACAACCGCAACGGCAGAAAGAAGTTTTTCAAAATTAAAACAAATAAAAAATTACTTAAGAACTTCGATGGGACAAGAACGGCTGTCAGACATCTCACTATTGTCCATAGAGGCAGAAACTTTAGAAAAACTAAAATCATCATCAGCCATAAATGATTTAATAAATCAGTTTGCCGAAAAAAAGGCAAGGAGAGTGAATATTTAAAATTCGATTTTTATTTGTAAAATTGGTAAATTATGTGATAAATAAATATTTCTTCTCACAATATTTTTTTTCTTTTGTGAAAAATCTTTACCTCCATATAAGGGCCTCCAAAAAAATTTTGGAGACACGTGACAAGGCACGCTACGCCACTGGGTGGAGGTTATAACATGTTATAACTCAGACGGGCTGGTTTGATGCTCCCTACCTCTCTTATTCCATACCAAGACAAACAGACATGTTCATGCACACAAATGTTTGCCTTGTGTGGGAATCGAACCAACGAGCGTTGGTGTCTAAGTCGTGTCATTCACGACTGAGCCACCGAGCTTCTGCCAGCATTAGCGAGAAAAATCATTTGCCACCCGTATCGATTTGAATAACAAATAAACACGCAGGAAATGGGTCTTAAAAGCTTTGGAAACCTTTAAACTTTCTTAGCTTTAATTCCGTTTGGGTAAGGTGTTTTGAAATCATTACTCGGAGAACCTATACAAATTTTGCCCGAATACAATTTATTCATCAATGTTTTATTTGCAAACTAGTTGCTTGCCGCGTCTTCGCCTTGTGGAGTTTGGCTATCCAAATGGCTTTGCATGCAATTTGATCTAACCTGCTTTGTGTGCTCCCGCCACCAATTAGTTCATGCGTCCTAGCGCCGGCCGGCACCCACCCACTACTGTTAGTACGTGGTACATGCCGACGCTGCCATGGCTGCTCCGGTAGTCTCTGCCTCGGCTGCTGCGGTCGTCCGCCATCTGGAACAGAATCCGCATGCCCCCCACCACCACCGTCGCTGCGACACATGTTTCGCCTCTCCACGAGGCATCATCAGGCGTTGTAGACGTTAGACAAGTGACTTGTAGCATGTTATTCTTACGATTAACGTCTACAACCCTGATGATGCCTCGTGGAGAGGCGAAACACCTGTTCCAGATGGCGGACGACCGCAGCAGCCGAGGCAGAGACTACCGGAGCAGCCATGGCAGCGTTAGATCAAATTGCATGTAAATTTGACTTTCGCAAAATAACGCCTGAATCTATTAACAAAGGGCTTTGGTTTTACACCAGGTACTGTAAAAAAAAAACGAGTGTGCTTTAGACCACACGACTGAAGTAAAACTTCTTTAAACTCCATAGTGTGATACAGACAATAGGCCTGCACTGTTTCTTAGATATACGAAACTTAATTCGCTATGAGAGAAAGAGAGAAAGAAAATGTGTGCTCGCATCTCTCTCTCACTTACCCCTACAGTAATATAAGAAACGTAACTTTCTATCTTCACTGACTTATATCACCCTTTCAACTTCCGTTCGCCTCGCCCCATCACACTTTTTGTAACGCTCTCGTCACGCATTCACTAGCTTACTCCCCAAGTCAAGCGTGCGTAAAGAAGTTTTACTACAAAAAGGTCAGATAGGCTGTATTAGGTACTTAGTCGCAGTGGAGTACGTAGAACGTTCTGTGTTGTAGAACGTAATCTAACTCGTTGCGCTGAGGATACAATCAATCGTCCAGCACCGATACCTCTCTCTTTCTTGCTGCTCGAACACTTGCACGGCATTTTTGGATATTAGTCGCCTAATTTATAAAAATAACACACTTTTTTCATAATAAGATTACTGATATATGATTATAAATATTAGATTATTAGAGTTGGTCTAAAAGAAAGCGTCGGAGTTAAAATAAGAAGAGGCATGTTCCGTTGGTTCGGATATGCAGAAAGAATGCAGGATGAAAGAATGACGAAGCAGATATACAGTGCAAAAGTGGAAGGATGTAGGAGCCGAGGAAGGCCAAGACTTATCTACCATGACCAAATTGGTCGTGTTCTATCAGAAGGTGATGTCAGGAGCCTTAGAAACCGGCGAGCGTGCATGAAAAGAGCAATTAATATTAAAGAAGCGAGTGAAGTATGTAAGGATCACGTGGCGCTCGGTTCTCTCTGCCTACCCCGTAAGGGATTTGGCGTGAAGTTATAGATAGATAGAGAAGTATTTTTTTTTTCGAAAATTACATATACTCGTATATAATATTATATTATGATATGAAACATAGACTTGATGAATCAGTTCGGATATAATAATTAAAAAGCTTAATGCAATAAAAAAAATTTAATGCTGAAGGAGCATTCTTTTTAAGAGAGGTAGGGAGCATCAAAGCAGCCTGGGGAAGTACCTCCACCTCACAGAAAACAGTTGCTATGCTAGGAGCACAGATGGCATCACGCAAGTGATACTTAACGTATCCATCAGGTGGACTGTATGTTTGTATGCCTCCCGACGTTGCATAAAAAAATCTGTTATAAGCTACTTCCCCAATTGTTCCCCAATAGTTGGTTCCAATGACATTATTACAAAAATATACCATCGATCACAATGGATAAAAATTTGTACATGTCTCTTTGTCTTGGTCTGGGTGTTTTTAAGAGAGGTTAAAGCATCCTGTCTCGGGTATACCTCCACCTCATAGAAAACCGCAGCAAAATAACAACTCCTTAGAGGGTTGTTGTGTTCCTGCGTGTGAGTGAGGTCACCAGTAAGCTCCTAAGTAGTTGCTGTGTCCGGAGCAGAGCGTTAACAGGCTACGGTAACCGCATTACATGCAGGTGGGCTGTATCCTGTATGCCTTCCGATATTGTTTAAAACAAAAATAAATGTGCAGTAGTTGACAGAGGAAATGATGATGAAGCAATAACTTCTTAAAGTCAGCTATACCATAATGAGAGCATATATCTGAGCACACAGGGCGTGCTTCTCGCCGGAGCATGGGTGTTATAGCGAAGATTAAATTTAAGCTGATTCATTGTGGCAATTACTAACAGACACTCTTTGTTTAGGTCAGGGTGTACTCTACAGTGACAGCTAAAGAATCCTCGTTTACAAGAGAGCCATAAGAGCTATCTACAAACTTGGTCCCCGGGAGAGCCTTAGAGAAAAATTCAAAGAAATAAACATTCTAACAGTCGCATCGCAATATATCTATGAAAATCTTTTGTATGTCCATAAAAACATAGACTCATTTTGTAAAAAGAGTGATACTAATAACATAAATACTAGATATAAGCATAATCTTGTGTTACATCCAAGCCGTCTCCACAAAATAAGTAATTATTTTATGGGGCAATGTATACGGTTCTATAACAAACTTCCCAGCAATATAAGAGAATTGTCAATAAACAAATTTAAAACTACCATTAAAGCCAAATTGTGTAGCAGGGCTTATTATAAAGTATCTGACTATATTAATGATAAAAATGCCTGGGAGTGATTCGATCCAATTATAATGTAATTAATAAAATATGTAAATTTGTTTGGATACCAAAAGAGGGATGCCTGAGTTTTTTGGCAGTATTTTTATCAGTGCTCACCTAGTCATGAACTGCACGGTAGGGAAAAAAATTGTGACTATTCCAAACAAATGTAGCCATTTTTACGGAATAAAAAGATTTTGACTTTGACTACACTTGCCACACGAAAGTATTTGAACATTGAAACCTTGAAGACCGAGATAACTAAATAAGAAGAAGTAACAGGGTAAAGTAACAACATTTGAAATTTGTGGAAATAAACTACATTCATAAAACGATTAAATTTTTGGAATTTAAATGTGTGTAGTAATGTATGAACTTGCACCCAAACTTTAAAAAATATGCAAATTTTCTTTCACTAAACAAATTGATACATATATCTATATATGTATATGCATATCATAGTACGTATAGATTGACGAGCTCGGTGGCGCAGTGAAACGCGCTGTTACATTACTTTGACACCAACGCTCGTGGGTACGATTCCCACGCAGGACAAACATTTGTGTGCATGAACATGTCTGTTTGTCTTGGTCTGGGTGTTTTCAAGAGAGGTAGGGCGCATCAAAGCAGCCCGTCTGGGTAAGTACCTCCACCTCACAGAAAACCGGAACCAAATAACAATTCCCTAGGGGGTTGTTGTGTTCCTGCTTGTCAGTGAGATCACCAGCTCCTAAGGAATTGCTGTGTTAGCGGCAGAGGTCGCATGAGTGACCCGCTTGCCACCCGGCGGGCCGTATGCTTGTATGCCTCCCGATATTGTATAAATATATACATATGTAGGTATATACGAGTATATTCCTTTCTAGCATTTTTTTGGAACCATAACTCCGCGCACGCCTTTTCAACTGAGATTAATACACGTGTATTTAATATATCCACCAGACAAAGCGCCATCTAACCCCAAATCAATCAAAGCTTGTGAAATGCGCACTAAATACCTGATAAACTCACGGAACATAATGAACGTGCTAATCTTTCAACCACTAGTTATAAGCCTACGTAGGTACGCTCATAAAACTTCCGTCTGCCTACTTTTACCTTGATATTTGCTAAGCCCGACAGGCGTAAACCAATAAACCGCTTGACGGCGCATAAAGGCACCCTTTACTCATCAAAACTTAGTGTTTAAACATAAGTAGCTCACCGATTCGAGCCCACGTCCCCGTGCAATGATGTTTAAACCAATAAACCGAAGTGACACATCGTTAATTCGTGATGTACCCGCAGTAGTAAGTTGAGTTTTAAAGCAAAATCGTTATATCGGTTCTCCATTTAGTTATTTCCGTCATGAGTACAAAGTTCATGTACTCATATTCACATGTATATGTATATCTTCACGCCAAGTCCCTTGCGGGGTAGGCAGAGAGTACCGAGCGCCATAAGACGCGGTCCTTGCATACTTCACTCGCTTCTGTGACATTCATAGCTCTTTTCATGCACGCTCGCCGGTTCCAGCGGCTCCTGACATCCCCTTCTGATAAAACACGACATTTTAAAAGTAAATGATAATCACTAATATGTACATAAACCAAAAAACATAAATTTAGTCATGTGATGCTTCCGCTACGATTCGAACCCAGGCCACTCTGCTAATAGTCTGGTCCTTTTGTTATACAAAGTCGGGAACCATACAACGTACGCTTGTAATGAAAACGAAATGCGCTGTTACATTACTTTGACACCAACGCTCGTGGGTTCGATTTCCACATAGGACAAACATTTGTGTACATGAACATGTCTATTTGTCTTGGTCTGGGTGTTGTCAAGAGAGGTAGGGCGCATCAAAGCACCCCGTCTGGGGAAGTACCTCCACCTCACAGAAAACCTTAGCCAAATAACAACTCCCTAGAGGGTTGTTGTGTTCCTGCGTGTGAGTGAGGTCACCAGTAAGCTCCCAAGGAGTTGCTGTGTAAGCAGCAGAGGAGGTATTGCGCAAGTGATAATTAATATATCGCAAGCGTTAATAGGCTACGGTACCCGCTTCACACCAGGTGGGCCGTATGCTTGTATGCCTCCCGACGTAGTATAAAAAAAAGGATTTTTTCCAAATATTTGAATCGGCCTGTTGCACGGTCCGGTTTTTTTCTCGGATGTTGGATTCCGTCGTTTTGTCAGAAATTAATGAGCTTTAACAGACACAGGTTGTGTCTATGCGTGCCGAGCTCGATTGCGCAGTAGTTAGTAACGCTACTTTGGTACCAACGCTCGCGAGTTCGATTCCCACACAGGACAAACATTTGATGTGCATGAACTATGTCTATTTGTCTTCGTCTGGGTGTTTTCTATATATAAGTGCGTGTTTACAAAAAAAAAAAAAAAGTATGTTTATCAGTAGTCTAGTACAAATAAAATAATCTTCGCTTACTTTGGGGCTAGATTTTTCAACAAAAAAAAAATACTGCTAATAAATTCAAAAAAATCTCTCGGCAGATGTCATGGAGCCTCGCTGCAGCGGTTTCTTTTATGCAACGTCGAGAGACTAATATTTGCATTTGGCCCACCTGATATGAAGTGGTTACAGTAGCCTAATATCGCTTACAACAGCTGAAAGTATTGCTCGATCGTTGCCCCGTCTCTTGTTAACACAACAACATCTCAATATTTTGACAAGCTCGGTGGCGCAGTTCTAAATAACGCTACTTTGACACCAACGCCCGTGGCTTCGATTCCCACATAAGGCAAACATTTGTGTGTATGAACATGTCTGTTTGTCTTGGTCTGGATGTTTTAAGAGAGGTAGGGCGCATTAAAGCAGCCCGTCTGGGGAAGTACCTCCACCTCACAGAAAATCGCAGCCAAATAACGACTCCCTAGAGGGTTTTTGTGTTCCTGCGTGTAGTGAGGTCACCAGTAAGCTCCCAGGGAGTTGCTGTGTAAGCAGCAAAGGAGGCATCGCACGAGTGATACTTAATATATCGCAAGCGTTAATAGGCTACGGTACCCGCTTACAAAATGTGCGTTCGCACCTCTCTCTCTTGCTCCTACAGCATTACAGTAATATACGAAACGTAACTCTCTCTCTTTCTATCTTCATTAACTTATATCTCCCTCTCAACTTCCGTTCGCCTCGCCCGATCACACTTTTTGACAAGCTTGGTGCCTCAGCTCGTGCTCAGCCCAACGCTCGTGGGTTCGATTCCCACACAAGGCAAACATTTGTGTGCATGAACACGTCTGTTTGTCTTGGCCTGGATGTTTTAAGAGAGGTAGGGCGCGTCAAAGCAGCCCGTCTGGGGAAGTACCTCCCTCCAAAACACTTTTCGCAACGCTCTCGCCACGCATTCACCAGCTTACTCCCCAAGTCAAGTTTTACTTCAAAAAGTGTATCTGCTATATAACTTGAAACTTTCATACTGATCCTATTAATTAATTAATGTTCACAACTTAAGTTCTCTGTCCAAGGAAGCGCACACGAACGACGAGCTTACAAAAGGAAGGCGATTACATACAATTAATACTAATTAACATTAAATATACACACTTTCCAAACATTTTGTAACTTGGGGCAACTTTCGTCTTGATAAAGTTATAATGGATTTATATATAGAATAACTAAATACTTCAAGAAACCATATAGTCAACTTCATTTATACAAGACACTTATAAGGCCTATCTGCGAGTATGGCTCAATAGTGTGGTCGCCATATTATGTTACTCATATTTGAAGTGTTGAGGGGATACAGAGGCGTTGTTTGTCAACACTTTGCAGACGATTTGGCCTAACTAGGAGTCTTTCATCTTATACATCGCGTATAAAATATTTCAAAATTTCCACTTTGTCTTCCAGAAGACAGTCTTCCGAACTACGAGTAATTTGTCTATATAAAATTATACATTGTATAATAGATTGCGCGCCCTTATTGACATTAATAAATCTACAGGCAATTTGATTTAAACTTATATTTAACTGATTAACTATTTAATAAAACTAGACACGAATTACCGTGTCGCCGGCCACAGGTTTTTGCTTTGTTGTTAGCCAGAAATAACGTCTCCTTCAGTAGTCCAATTTTTTTTTTTTTTTTTTGATTTTCGCCCAAGAAATTTGAAGACCCACAAAGGAAGGACCAACCCACACCCGGGTGTGCATTGGTCATTCCTCCGTGAGGGGCACCCTCCGGAAAAAGGGAGGGAGGAGGTGAAATCTTTTAAAGATACCATTTCGTGCGAACGAACTGATTATGTCGGATTTCCACCGACTAAAACACCCCCTGGGACTGCCTTTAGCCGGGAAGGCTACAAAGGCTTCATCTGAAGCGATCACCCCAGGGGAACGGGGTGACGCAAAGTCCAATTCTTAGAATGTGTCGTTCTTATAATGATGTTTGTCGTGGTAGTGCTCATCTGCATTTCTCTGATGGTATTGACGTATTCGATCACAGGTTCACTCCCTTTCGTAACAAAATATATACGCTCATGTCAGCATAAATTGTTTGTAATTAATTGATGATAATAATAGTGATGGGAAAACTTTATCGAATTATGTAGTAATTATTATATAATATATTTTATGTTAAATTAATTACAAAAAAAATCGTACTTGAGTATAAAGTGACATGATTATTAGTCTACATAAAATTTACATAAATAGACTGTTTAATTACTAGGTCAAATGATCAGGTCTAATACTTTCCTTGTGTACATTTTTTTATATTATTACTTAAATTGACAGTTCACAATTCTTTGTAGGTTATAAACATTGATAATAACAACTGTACTTACTATAATGTGAATCAATCATGATGTGGGCATGTTTTTTGGAGGGTTAGCTTGCACGAAACATTATCACATGTATATTTGTAAAATTAATATAGTTAACACTCTGTTATATGCACCATTAAATAAACAAATATATTTATTATGTAATTTATTTTATTTGAAATCAACATATAATGCTCTATGTCAATCCATATTAACGTATTGTATTACCTATTGGGGAGGCGCATCTAAAACAGCGCTAATAAAACTTGAAAGAGCTCAAAGAGCCCTGCTAAAAGTATGCACCTTTAAACCTTTACGATATCCCTCCCACGAACATATCAGTATTGCCAAATTCTCTCCGTCGGACAAATGTTTATTCTGTCCGTGGTAATCAAACAACACCGATTGATAGTGTATGACCCCAACATCTCCCATCAAAGGCGCAACCATTTAGTTGCACATACTACAAAATTCAAAACGGCATTCTCGCATCGTTTCTTTTGTTCTCTGGGCCCATTTCTATATAACCGACTTCAAAAAAAAACTTAACATATTAGCGATGACTAGATTCACATGTAAACTCAAAGTACTTTACGCTTTACGCTTACTTACAATCTCTCAATTACATAGACACTGAAAAATTACTTCTCCCTGTCAGATGAATCATGGAGACTATACACATGCTCATTGACCACAACGGTACCATAGAGACCGCATTATGACAGCGATAACCATACACATACACCATAAACACTAACACACTCAACCTCACTTGTTCTGTCTGCAAAGCTGTAATTTAGTACTTATCGAACAGTAATCAAAATATCTACCTACCATCAAATAAGGCGCCCAAACAAACAATACCACACAAAACATACCTACCCTGCATACCTTACTCTCACTTATTATACATATACCCCACCACATTATTTTTATGTACCCAAGGACCAATTTTGAGAGGTGAGAACTGGTGATCCAAGATACAGGCCCTAAACCTAGTTTGGACACCAATCTCACACAATCTTAAGTTACGCGAAACCTACTTTTCTGTAAATGTATAATTTAAGAAACAAATTTATTGGAATGTAAGATTGTGTGATGATAATAAAGGATTATTATTATTATTTATTTATGTATATATCACATTTATGATAACGGCGAGCGATAAATAAACATGTTTCAAGTACTTATTTAATAATTTCAGTCGTCATTTTGCAACAGTCAAATTTGTGACGTGCACAGTCAAAAACATGGCAGCGCCAGCATGGAACAGCGGCGGGTTAGATCAAATTGCATGTAAATTTGACTGTCGCAGAATTATAGATGTATATTATAGTTGTATAAATAAAAAAGATTGTAGCAGGTATAGTTCATTTTTAGGGTTCCGTACCTCAAAAAGCAAAACGGAACCCATATAGGATCACTTTGTTGTCTGTCAAGACCCTTCTTTTCAGGGACGGGTGGAGCTGTCAAGCTGAAATTAATATCAAATACTTATGCCTACAATCCCTTCGTGCATTGAAAAACTCAAACTTCTAAGTCAACGCAATCAAAAGATAAAGCCGTTTATGTCCCGTTTATGCGCATATTTTGACACTCGCAAGGGAATCAAAACCTATATATAGGGTACTTCCCGTTGATCCAGAATCATGACCTTTGGTAAGAAGCAATGTCATGTAGTACAAGTATAGGGGTAAATCTGAAAACCGTAAATTTGTAGTTACATCTCAAAAAAAAATGCGAATATAATTTGCGGAAATATTTTTACGGAACCCTCGCGGCGCGAATCGGACTCTTCTTTCCTTTGAAGCCGTTTGAAAATAATACCTATTGCACAGGAACAGCGAAGTCAAGTTCAACAGGAAGAGCGGACTGTGGCGGAAATCAGGAGCCGGCACCGGGACGGGAAGCGGAGATCCCGAGGAACTGACTAGTCTATATAGCTTGCGATGTACAGTCTGCAGCGGAAATGCGTTTCTTTTTTTATATATCGTCGGGGCCATACAAGCATACAGTCCACTTGATGGAAAGTTATTACCGTAGTCGTATGAAGGCTTGCAATACATAAAGAATCACTCGCGCATTGTCACCCCTGCTGCTAACACAGCAACACCTTAGGAGATTACTGGTGACCCATTCACGCGTAGGAACACAACAACTAAGGAGTAGTTATTTGGCTGCCGTTTTCTATACGCAGGCAGGTTTGGTGCTTCCTACGCCTCTAAACACCTGTACAAAACAAATGTTTATGCATACAAATGTTTGTCCTGTGTGGAATTCGAACCCACGAGCGTTGGTGTCAAATTAACGTTACTATCTACTGCGCCACCGAGTTCGTCATAACCAGTGGGGTTGTTGTATACCTGCGAGTTAGTGAGGTTCTCAGTAAACTCCTGAGGAGTTGCTGTGTTTTGTTCTATTGCAAGCATAGGCTACAGTAACCACTTCACGAGTAAAACGCTTCTATGCCTCTTGGTAAAAATAAACTAACTTTAGTCAAAACCTTCATTATACTCGTAGCATCTGAAACGAAAGCAATATTCGGCAACCACTAAATTTATGGATGCGTAAATCTTTATTAAAATACAAGATGTTACTCAAAACTTAATTAAACGTCGCGGTTTAATTAAATTTGTGACGTTTTAATTAATAAATGAGGTAACTACTTGCTAGGGCGTGAATGTGTGTCGAAGGGGAAAATGCTAAGCGATTTCATACGTTCAATTATGATTTGTCGTATGCAACAGTCAGTTTTCCAATATTAACTACTATCTATGACGTCTCTGCACCTGACTCTGTGCTTTTGTGCTTTTAACTTTTGTGTGCGTGATTTTATACATCGTCGGGAGCCTTTCAAACATACGTTTATTATTTATTTATCAACGTAATTGTATAGAATCAATTACATACAATAAAACCGTCCAGAAAAACCTGACGAAGGTTTATGCGTGGCACGGCGAGACCACTGACTCGATACAATACAATGACATAAGTATATTTATAGATTCAAATGCATAAACTATATCATCATATATTTAGGCTTCAAGAAACTCAATCAAGGGACAGATAAAAGTTCTTCAGAGCAGATTTACTTCTTTCGAAATTCATGTTGCTATTATCTATCAGTTTATTACTTATTTTTGGAGACAGTTGATTCAGTAATTTAGGTAACATGAATTCCCAAACTCTCATCCCATATAAATTATTATAGTTAGGTAGTACAAATTTAAGTAAATATGTAAGTTTTCGCAGGTTATTTGAACGCGTTCTGTTTGTTAGATTATTTATATATTCGTAATGTTCACAAATCATGGCTATTATTTTATTTTGAACACTTATAACGTTCCAAAATTTAAACAGTCCTATGTCATAATCTTTATATTTTTCCTTGATATATGTCGGTACAATAGGCTTTAACAGTCTCAATTGCAGATCGTACATTACTAATATGCGAGTATGTTTTAAACGTTCGTCCGTAGCTAGATATGACGTAGTTAATAATACTGTCAGCTAGAGACATGTATAACATTCTACAAGTATGATACGGTAAATTTGACTTTCACTAAATAACGCCTGAATTTTTTAACTAGTTTTCGCCCTCGGCATTGCTTCCGAACTAGCCCAAAATCATGAGGATTTAAAACTCATATCGTACTTACTATACTTCTACTATATAGATATAGTGTTAATATTAACATGTTAGTGACGCGCTCATTGGCATGACGGTGATGTGAGCCCTCAAGATTTTTTTCCACGATAAACCACTCAACGGGCTCAAAGAACTTTGTCAATTGCCCTTTAAAATCAGAAAGTAATTTTAAAGAATTGAATGGTTAAAGGCCTAAATAAACAATTATTCAATGAAGGTTTGGAAAAGAAAAGAAGAAGCGAGTGAGGTATGTAAGGATCGAGTCACGTGGCGCTCGGTTCTCTGTGCCTACCCCGTAAGGGATTTGGCGTGAAGTTATATAGATAGATAGATAGGTATGGAAAAATTCTTGGCACAAAACACTTGAATAAGGTGTAACTCGCTACACAATGCGGTGGGATCCCATATGTCAATATGGAAACGAGAGCTTGGTATACCAGAGAGATGTAGAGTTGGAACAAATGATTGAATTGGAAGAGACGGAAGATGCACCGCTAATAGAAAGAGGCAAGGGCAGGGAACAGAGTGAATGGAGCATTGGGAATTTCGTAAAGCCTTGAGCACGAAAGCACGGCACAACGCAGTGCTGATCCCTACGCTAATGTTTGCAAGCGAGCGCTGGGTTTGTCAGAGAGTATGGAAGTAGAATAAACACCGTGGAGATGTAAGAATTGCGCATCTCTATAAAGTTTGTAGACTACGTATGTGATGTAATACTTACTTATATTACTATACTATTATATTACTTATATTACTTACATACTTCACTCGCTTCTGTGACATTCATAGCTCTTTTCATGCACGCTCGCCGGTTCCAGCGGCTCCTGACGTCACCTTCTGATAAAACATGACCAATTTGGTGATGGTAGGTTAGTCTCGGTCTTCCTCGGCTCCTACATCCTTCCACTTTTGCATTGTATATCTGTTTCGTCATTCTTTCGTCCCGCATTCTTTCTACATGTCCGAACCAACGGAGCATGCCTTTTCTTATCTTAACAGCGACACTCTCTTTCAGACCAACTCTTTCTCTCACGTCTTTATTACGAACGCGGTCAGCAGCGTTAACGTATGTGATAATGAGGAAATTCAGAGAGTTGTCTTGAAGAGATTATCCATGTTACGTAAGAAGAGAGAATTTAGAGCAGTGATAGCCAAGTGGTGGTTGCGCGTGACATTCTAACCATACACGCAGGTTAAGCAACGTCTACCACAGCCTGCCTATGGATGGGTCTACCTATCTTTCGGAGGGCACGTTAAGCCGTCGGTCCCGGCTGTTGTCGATAGATGATTGTCGTTAAGCTAAGTCAGTAGCCCTCGGGCGGCTTGAAAACACTGGCCTCCGCCAATCCGCATTTGAGCAGCGTGGTGGAGTATGCTCTTAACCCCTTCGGTTGATGGATAGCCAAGTAGATAAGGAACCAGCCTTTTGACCACCTGGTCACCGGTTCACCTGGTTCAAATTCTGGCAGGGTCATGTTCCACTAAATTCGTGTTTTCGCATTTATGTACAATTACATGTCGAAAGATGAATAGATAGATAAGGTTATGACCTTATCTAAGAAAGATCTGGTTTTTCCTCTGGATTATGAAGGTCTGATAGCAGTCGCTCTATGTTAAAATCAGTGTTATCGCCAAATCCTTAAGCCTAGACAGCGGAACCCGGCAATCCTAATGGATTAGGAAACAGGATAAAACGAAGAAGAAGAAGATGAGAAGAAAAATTCTCCGTTG
Organism: Pyralis farinalis; assembly: GCA_947507595.1. Classification (NCBI taxonomy): domain Eukaryota; kingdom Metazoa; phylum Arthropoda; class Insecta; order Lepidoptera; family Pyralidae; genus Pyralis; species Pyralis farinalis. The sequence goes on along the minus strand of OX382258.1, from coordinate 5,252,978 downwards.
GTTCAGGTATGTAGAAAGAGTGCATGAGAAAATAATGAAGAATCAGATATACAAGAAAAATCTTGGCCTTACTCGGCCCTCAAACAAAGCGTGAAGAATCATCTTGCGGGTTAGCATGGCAGCGTCAACTGACATGACACTCTTTTGTCAGTTGAAGTTGTGATTTGGGCTCACCTTTCGCTTACCATCAGGCAAAGCGGACCCACTATGCTGAACCTATATAATGTAATAAATAAAAAGATTCACCTATTACGACAAAATTGGTCATGTTATGTTAGATATCATCTCTTTTGATACGCATGAAAAGAACTATGAATGCAGAGTAGCTTTTAAGGTATGATGGGATCTACACATGTGACAATCAGATGTACCTGCCTACCCCGCAGGGGATTTGACGTGAAGATTTATCTGTGTATATATATTTTTTTATACAACGTCGGGGTATACAAGCATACGGCCCACCTGATACAAAAAAATACCGTAGCTTGTAAACGCTTGCAATATATTAAGCACTCGCGATGCCACTTCTGCTGCTAACACAGCAACTCCTCAGGAACTTACTGAAGACCTCACTCACACGCAGCAACACAACAACCCTTCGGGGAGCTGTCACTTGGTTGCGGTTTTCTTTGAGGTGGAGGTATTCCCAGACGGGCTGCTTTGTTGCGCCCTTCCTCTTATACTTATACTCGTATATATGGATATTTTCTCACATATTTTTATTTAACACGCTTTTATTTAATCGATTTGCATATATTTTCGAACCCAATGGCGGAGTAATTAACAACACCACTTTAACACCAAGCTCGTGGGGTCCGTACCCACCTTCAACAAACATTTGTGTCAGACAGACAGACAGAATCACGTCTGTTTGTCTTGTGCTGGGTGTTTTTAAAGAGATAGGACGCATCAAAGCAGCCACACTGGCGAACTATTACCACCTCACCGAAAACCGGTGGTCAAATAATAAAAAGGGTTGTTTTGTTCCTGCGAGTGAGTGCGGTTAGCAGTTCCAAGAAGTTGCTGTACTACGCGTAAGCGGTACATTCTGTATTTCAAGCATTCGTAGGCGACGGTAACCATCAGGCAGATCCTATGCTTGTGTGCGTTCTGAGGTTGTATAGAAAAATGTACATATATGTATAGGTAGGGCATAACGTAATTTTTCTTAAAAAGGCCTTGAAAATGCTATCGCACGGCCATCAACGCACTGACGCTGCATCTGATATTTCAAATATCTATAGGCTACTACACCCCACTCATCTAATTAACCCGTACTATCTCTTTTTCTTCCTAGCGTTATCCCGTGTACTAATTTCTTAAGATTGGCGGGGTCCGCTACCTAAGACTAAGGATTTGGCGAGAGTACTGATTTTTACATAGCGCGATTGCCGTCAGACTTCCACAACCCACAGGGAAAAGTGGATCTTTCTTAGGTTAGATCATACGTCTTTCAAAATATAATTTCTTGGACGTGCGGGTTCCCTCACGATGTTTTCCTTCATCGCCGTGCATAAATCCGAAAGTCCATAGGCTACTGTACTCCATTAACCTAATCGGCCCATACTATCCATCTATCTATATGTATGATTACACCAGCTCCCATATGGGGTAGGCAGAGAGAACCGAGTGGCACAAGACGCGGTCTTTACACACCAAAGTGTTCACTCTCGCTATTCCGCATGCAATCAACCCATACTCTTCAATTGCTAATTGACAAAGGTCAAACCAATTTTCAATTACCGACATCAAACATTTTAAAGGTTCGATATCACCCGATTTTTTTGTACTTTGACCTTTGACCGGCGAATGAAAAATCATTAGCATTGCAAAATTACCTTTGTGTACATAAATCGTTTCCCCATAACATTTTATTCTATAGCTCTCTGACAATAGGCACTAGAAGTGTTGAATGCGTCTGATCAAATGTAATTAATTGTAATGTGTATTCATACACACTATACCTAATTCTATTTGATGGGACAAACACACGCACAAATCGTAATTTATCACTTTTTGGATATTTATGTCTCTTTTGTTTTGTGAACGTAGGTTGACAATGTCTAGTATATATCTTTATCTAGCATATAGTATAGTATGACTGAAATACTTTGTTTAGCTTTAAATGCATTCACCAATCTTGAAACAATTTGCATTTAACAAATTGTTTTAGAAGTGGTGAATGCGTCCGATCAAATGTAATTAATTGTAGTGCGTATTATTACACACTATAATTCTATTATATAGGACACACACACAAGCTGTAATTTGTCATTTTTCTGATGAATATTTTTGCCTATTTTGTTTCGTGAACTTGCTATATGTCTAGTATACATCTATATTTAGTATACTAGTGACACACCCCGGCTTCGCACGAGAGATCCGATCGCCAGCAAACTTCACAGGATCCTGAGCTAGGCTAATCTGAATATTCTCTGAAAATTTCATCAAAATCGATCCAGCCGTTTTCGAGTCTATAGCGAACACACAGACAAACATTCATTTTTATATATATAGATATATATATAATGATTGAAATATTTTGTCTAGATTAGGTTAATTATATTTGATCGGACGCATTTACCACTCCTAAAACAATTTGTACTTAACAAATCACACACTATATTTCTTTTGTTAATACTGTTGATTGTTGGCTTGGTGGAATTTTGAAGACATCATGTCAATGTTAACAATCATGGTTGCACAGTTTTTCATTGATGCACTGTTTTTTATTTTTTGTTTAGATATAAATTTACCACAGAGGTTCAATGTCTCCCATTACGTTTAATATAAAATGTATGCATTAGATCAAAGACATACTGGCTGAAAACAAAAATCGGCCGAATAAAACCGACTTGGTGAAAAAAAAAAAACAAATGGCGTGCACTTTGTACCATTGTAAAACTTTGATTCTTCAAATTTAGCAAATAAAGTCTACATCTCATGGAAATGACTTGAAATTGAGCCCGCGTCTACCTGCATCGTCTGATTCTGATGATAATTTTATTATTATTCACTGGTAAACCAAACAAATACTGGAATAAATGTTCCAAGTAAAAGAGCAAATTTAACTTTTAATAATTAAATGTGCAATACATTTAATATTTGTAAGTTGTAAACGTTTGAGGAGAAGATGAATTAAACTTTGTTTCCATTACCTTGAGTTTTTATTGAAGTTATACTTCTAATGCGACTTGCAAAAAGGTTGCGTTAAACGTTTAACGCTACCATGGAGGCGGAATAGAAAGAGACAGAGCGAGAGTGAATGCGTTGCACTCGAACACAAAAGTACAGGTTGAAGCTGCTAAATGTTTCACGATATTACCGGTAGATGGCGCTATAGTTAAAAATGTGTAATAGGTTAAAACTGCTAAATGTTTCACGGTATTACCGGTAGATGGCGCTATAGTTAAAAATGTATAACGTTTGTATTTTACATTTGACTTGTATGTAATACATTCCATAAACATCGCCGCTACTACTTGATAGACGTTTTTTAATTTAAGTTATTAATGTTAAATATTTTTTAATGATGCCAGAGAAGTATAACTTCTCACGCGCGTACATAAGTACACGCACCCATTTTTTTTTTGAGTAGGTATATTTTGTCGCGGTACGTAGATTGGCGTTTGAAAGAAAAGTAGATTACGCACTTTGCTAAAGTGACTAGTTAATGCACTCGTGCTAATTTAGTGCCCTCGAACTGACTTTGCGCTCGATGCAACAATCTATTATTACCGACCGGTTTCACCTTTACGGCATTATCAAGGTATTCTTACAATCGTAACATCTGGCGGTACCGCATAATATAGTTAATAGATTCAGGTGTATTTTGCGAAAGTCAAATTTACAGCCAAATTGATCTAAACTACTTTGTGTGCTTCCGCTGCCAATTAGTTCGTGCGAACTACTGCCGGCCGGCAACCACCCGCTACCATTAGTAGATACATGCCGCCGCTGCCATGGCTGCTCCGGTCGTCTCTGCCTCGGCTGCTGCGGTCGTCTCTGCGAGTGGTCGCCATCTGAAATGTGAACCGCATGCACCCGCCACCGTTGATGCCCTGGCTGCTCCGGTCGTCTCTGCGACACGTGCTTCTCTCCACGAGCCATCCTCAGGGGCTGTAGATGTTAGTCGTAAGAATCATATGTTACGAATAATTGTATAATTATATATACGGTATTACTCGCGCGATTCCACCTCTGCCTGCTAACACAACAACTCCATAGGAGCGTACTTGTGACCTCAATCACACGCAGGAATACAACAACCCTCTAGGGAGTTGTTATTTGGGTGCGTTTTTCTGTGAGGTGGAGCTACTTCCCCAGACGGGCTGCGCCCTACCTCTCTTAAAAAATCCAGGCGAAGACAAACAGACATCTTCATGCACACGAATGTTTGTCCTGCGTGGGAATGCCTGCCTGCGAACCCATGAGCGTTGGTGTGGAAGTAACGTTACAACGCGTTTCGCCACAGCGCCACCGAGCTCGTCAAAACTTGCCTTTACTAACTCGTTATCTCTCCGTATTATTCAAACTTAGTTCACAGCCAACAAGGCAAGTCGACTACTGGAAACTTCTTTAATATATTCCCAAGTCCCCGCATCACGCAGAAGATTGCGCTGTCTTCGAATTAGCTTAGTTATGACGTCATTATGTACTTATATTAAACCCTTAGTTTTTTTTAAACAATGTCGGGTGGCATTGTTGATGACGGGTTGACGACTTCGAGGATCCGCAAATAAATGGTAAAACGCGAAAATAATTTTGTTCTTTAATGGTTGGTTGGTGTTCAGCATGGAAAAATAGCGGAGAGCAGTGAGCGATTCGCGTGGCCCACAATATTAGACTGACTATTCACCAGAGAGAGGCTTTGTACAGTCGTCGTCTGCGTGGGTACCTCTGTCTCACCTATTTCTACCGCCAAGCAGATATATTTATACAGCTGTGTTCCGGTTTGAAGGGTGAGATATGGCAGAGAAATTACTGGGCACTGTGACAAAACAGCCTTAGCTCACAAGATTGGCAGCGCGCGAGTAACATCCCCGTGGTGTTGCGAGCGTCAATAGGCTGCGGTGACCGCTTACGATCTAATGCGCGCCGCATGCTTGTTTGCCAATCTAGTTGTATAAAAAAGTATGATCGTAGTATTGTCTTAGGTTTTCGCGATTGTTACACATTGAATTAAACAATTTTTAACGGAAGTATCGCGTGTTTTATTTATTTTGTTGAACCTGACGTTTCGAACGCTTTGCAGCGTCCGTGGTCGCAGGAAGACTAAGGTGATATTTGTCTTACATTAGTTATTTAATTATTACATTTACCGACATGGATGCATTAATTATATATGTTCCGATTCACACAAAAATCGCTCACAGTGTCCGAACGTTTTTTAGTAGATCTCTGGGTTTGTGACTTGATATTATATATAATGGTTTGGTTGCTCCAGTGTATGTTCACATACTGCAGAGCTTTTCAGTATGTGAACATACACTGGACCAACCAAACCATTACATCCGGTTCGATAAACCACAAATCCTCGCCAAGGAGAATAGCTACATGCCGAGAATGTTGCGCGAGGCTATTGAAATAAGAAAACACCCCAATTTCAATAGAGAAGATGGTTGGCAAGTACCTGCACCTGCATGGGATCCAGTCCTAAAAATAATCATCCGTCAAAATGAGAATGTGATAGAAGGCATTATACAGTGTTTATTACAGGGTCCGAGCGTTGTACGTGTGTTAGTACGTATGTGTGCCTGCGTATTACGAAGCTTGTTATATTTTACGCACATTTTTATGTACTATTAAACAAATCATCAAGTGATTAAAGTAAAAAAAAATATTTGGAAGAAATAGATTGGAGTGGTAATGAAGAATCCGAAGAATGCGTGAAAACCTGCCTTCATAAGCCTGAATTCATTCACACTTATGAATAATATAAATTGTATTCTTAATATTTTGGAAAATGCATTCATTTAATCTCCTTTTCTATGCGATATATATCGTAATTACTGCAGTGTGGTGCCGGCATAGAATTTTGCCACCCCCCTCTCATCCCGTGGGCGTCGTAGGAGCCGGCTGAGGGAAACACACAACCGGATGACGGGCAGCAGCGTCATCTCGTGCACTGACTCGTACTGCGATCACCAACTCGCCTGCCAAGCGTGGTGATTATGGCAAAACCCCACCTAAATATGGCAGACACACGGCCCCTAGCCCCCGGTGGCCCATTATTCCGCACTACGGTAGCGGTCGCGGCAACTGTGGGGCAGGGGGTGCGAAGAATCCCCGGCAGAGATCCGGCTACCGAAATCGACGACGACTGGATCTGGCAACATATAACACGCGCACATTGAGGCTGCCGAGAAAGTCACAGAGCTGGAAGAAGAAATAGACAAGTTGCATTGGGATGTCATTATTTTTATTTTCACATTATCAGCAGTCCGAAGAGAGGGGGAGGACACGATAATCCTTGAGTTCGGCAACTTGTTCTATTACCGGGAAGGTCCCAAGATGGTGTTCGGTGTATCGTCTGGAGTGCCCTCCGTAACAACATCGTGTCGATCGGGAGTGTGTCGACCAGGGTAGCGTACCTTATCCTTAAAATCACCAAGCGATATACGCTAAAGGTAATACAGGTCTACGCGCCGACCTCGACACACCCTGATGAGGAAGTGGAGGCAATGTATGAGGATATCTCTTAAGCCATACATGCCTCCAGGACCCACTGTACAGTTGTTGTGGGTGATTTCAATGCAAGGCTAGGCCAGAGGAGCGGGACAAAGCAGAGAGTGGGGCAATTTGGAATAGGGCAGCGTAGCTATCGGCCGTTGGACTTCATGGAGAAGGAGGATTACTCTAGGTATATGATGAACTCCTTCTTCAGGAAGTCATCACACAGAAAGTTGGACCTGGATGAGTCCTTATGATTCCACAAGGAATGAGATAGTCTTTATCTTGACCACCAGAAGACAGATATTCATTAACGTCTCCGTGGACGCTAGAGTGAAAACCGGTAGCGATCATCATATGGTGAAAGGCGTCTTGAATATCAATGTCAGACTGGAAAGTTCCCGCATGAGACCTCTTAGACCTTTAATAGCCCATATCCAAAACCCCGAAAGCTTCAAGCTTGAACTATTTAACTTATTTAATTAGAATGCTGTCTTTTGTTTTGTATTCCACAAGCAAATGGACAGCCATGTTGGTTCTTTATTTATTTATATATATATATGGTGTTAGTTTGCAGTAAAACAACCAATATACACAACACAATTGTAAAAACAATTACAATACCATTAGAAGTGGGAGACGCAATAAGTATAAAGAATGAAAAGATGCAGTATCACGTCTGCGATTTAAGTATATGTAGTACCTAACAATACTGGGTAATTTTGGAATGCGACGCTAGTATCGCGTTAGTGCCTCGTTATGAATACGAGATGGCGCTGCCTATAATTTATAACGCGCTATGGTTTGCTAAAATTATAATAATCATCTACGATTGTGAAATATAGGTAATTAACGCGGTACTTTTCTTAGCCGTATAGCCTACTTAGTTTATATTTTTGAAAGCATCACAGAATCCTACGTAAGGAATCTTTGATGCCGTATTCGGTGACTCAGTAACGGCTTACAGGAACCAACTAGGGATGAACGATATTGATGAAATATCGATCGATATTTCGATATTATCGACCACAAAATCGATATTTTATAATTTATAACTTTAAGGCATGCTAGTGTTATGATAGGATAGGAAACAATGATCAGCTATAAGTTGTGTAATAGTCTTAGAAATAATAGACACCGTTACCTTAGCCTCTAACGCTTGTAATACATTAAGTATCACTCGTGCAATGCCACCTCTGCTAATAACACAGCAACTCCTAAGGAGTCTACTGGAGACCTCACTCACACGCAGGAACACAACAAGCCTCTAGGGAGTTGTTATTTGACTGCGATTTTTTGTAAGATGGAGGTACTTCCCCAGACGGGTTGCTTTGATGCGCCCTACCTCTCTTAAAAACACCCAGACCAAAACATAATCTCGTGTGTGGGAATCGAACCTACGAGCGTTGATATCGAGTGTCTAGTACCCGCAGCACATGCTTCCCTTAATATGTGGCTAGATGGCGCTGTAGTGGTTTGCACTCAACTATTTATTAAAAGTGCTGTCTTACACAGACATGTCTCCATAGAAAGATTTATTTAATTTTAATAAGCAACATTCATGTTAAGTTTGCTAAGATATTCGGTATCTCAGCGCGGAGTAATTTTCGGAGGTGGCGCTAGTATCGCGTTAGTGCCTCGTAATGAATACGAGATGGCGCTGTGAACAATTTATAACGCGCTATGTTCGTATTATACAATCATGATAATCTTCGAAGCTGATTGAATATAGGTTACAAGTGCCGTGCTTTTCTTACGTAGACTAGCTGACTATATTTTTGTAGCATCACAGGATCCTTGACAACAAGGAATCTGTGATGTTTGTAAGTACGTTTTCCGTTTGTGTTATGTCTGATATTACTGTTTTAACATGTAGGGCGCATAGAAGCAACCCGACCGGGTAAGTACCAGCATCTCACAGAATTCCTCAGCCAAATTACAAATCCGTGCAGTGTTGTTGTGTTGATGCAAGTGAGTGAGGTTACCAGTAATCTCCTGAGGAGTTGGTGTGACTGTAATCCATTAGACTCATTCAAATAACAACTCTTTGGAGAGTTGCTGTGTTCCTGTGAGAGAGCGAGGTTAGTAGTACGCTAATAAAGAGCTGCTGTGCTAGCCGAGGAGGCACATAGGCTACGTTAACCACCATACATCAGTAACATTCCCATCATTCCCACACAAGACAAACATTTGTGTGCATGAACATGTCTGTTTGGCTTGGTCTGGATGTTTTAAGTGAGGTAGGGCGCATCAATGCAGCCCGTCTGGGGAAGTACCTCCACCTTACAGAAAACCGCAGCCAAATAAGAACTCCCTAGAGGGTTGTTGTGTTCCTGTGTGTGAGTGAGGTCACCAGTAAACTCCTAAGGAGTTGCTTTGTAAGCAGCAGAGGAGGCATCGTGCGAGTGGTACTTAATATATTACGAGCATTAATAGGCTATGGTAAGTGCTTTACATCAGGTAGGACGTATGGTTGCGTGCCTCCCGACGTAGTATAAAAAAAAGTAACACCGTGTGTTTCTATATCTCCAGACATTGTGTAAAAAATCCTTATTTTCCCATAGTCCTCGTTTGCACGAAGTCTTACATTTAAATAAAGTCTAATCGTGTCTCCTTCATTTCTTAGATATTTAATTTCAATTTTTTTTATCTACCAGTATTTCGGAAATGACTACAATCGAAGAACAAATGCCGAACGAACTTTCTATAAAGATCTTTTTCAGCGGTTCAATAATATCAAATGGTAACATTAAAGACATGTGGTTGCATGGGATTTCGAAAGACAGTATTGCTGTAATTATTTCTTTTTGGCGATGAAGTTAAATATCGCCAGGAAACCATGAGAAATTTCTGAATTTTGAAAGTTCTGAGCTCTGAAATCTCTGGGTTGTGGATATCTGATGACAGTCGCTTCATGTCAAAATTGTTATTTTCGCCAAATCCTTAGCCTTAGGTAGCGGACTCCGCTAATCCTAAAGGATTTGGAAACGGGTACGGGTACAATACACAGAAGAAAGTTGCCTGTTGTAAATCATTGTACCAGACATCTTTGCCAGCTGGATATTCGTCATCTCTATAATAAACGTTTTCACACGGCTTTTTGTACAATCGTAGTAAGTTTCGTCTCGCTGTTTTCCTTCACCGGTGAGTTATAAATATCAACATAAATACAAATTTAACCTCAGATCATTCGGTTAACAGGCAGGTTCTTTATTTCGGACAAGTCAACCAGGTTACTAAGTTTGTCATTTGTTTTTTTCGTTTGATGTTCCGTATAATATTGTATACATTTCAAAGTTGGTGCTAGCAGTGTATCAGTATCTTGTCATGAATACTAGGTGGCGCTGTGAACTATTTACTAAACACAAGTTAACATAAATTTAAAAGAAAGAGACCCACACACTTTGTACCTAAACTTATTTTTATAATAAACTATTCGTATTAGGTTAATAGGGATGTAATTTGTTTCATCCGTTTGGTAAACGGTATAAAGTTGGTTAACTTTCAATATCAGTGTCTGCAGTTCATCAGTAACTTATTATAAACACTAGATGGCGCTGATTATCATTTATTAACCTAAAATAACACATAAAGTTAATAGTACCTATACCTATTGACTTTATAACCAAAGTTTAATTAACTATTTGTATTAAATTAGCACGGATGTGATTTATTACGTTCGTATAGTATACGGTATAATGTTGTCTAATTTTTAACATCATTGCCGTCACAGCAGTATCTTGTTACGAACACTAGATGGCACTGTTTTATATTTTTCTATTCTAAATTAACACAAGTTTATATAAACTTAAAAGAAAGATAGCTACATATTTTGTAACCAATCTTTTTTTTATAATAAACCATTTTTGCATTTGGTTTGCAGGGTTGTGATATTTCGATCGTTTGGTATAGCACCAGCAGCGCGTCAGTATCTTATTATAAACACTAGATGGCGGTTTTCCTTATTTATAACACCGCCGTGGTTTGCATCATATCATGTTATATGAATTATATTCAAGTAGTGGATGAGGAAGTATTCACTTTTTATATAACGTCGGGAGGGGAGGAGTAACATGAATGCTTGCAATACACGGCGTATCACTCGCTTATTGCCACCGCTACTGCTGGTGCAACTACTCCTTAGGAGTTTACCACCTTCCTCACCCGTAAGTACGTACACATCAACCGCCAGTTGTTATTTGAGCGCGGTATTTAGCGCACACCTCCTAGGGCACAACGAGGTCCGTAAAATAAACAACTATTCCATGGAAACATGGATCATGCAAAAGATGGTAACACACACTTTTCAGGAACACCGTTCCTATATGAAATCTATATGTTTTTACTTTGTGTGTGTCTGTCGCTTTTAGAATATTGGAATTTTGGATTCTTCAGATTCGGATTCAGCATAAAAAAGTAGAATAGGAATGTTCAGGAACACCGTTCCTATCTGGTCAAATTGGCCGACAAATTAAAAAAAAAAATCAATTGTTATATAAGTAATTGACGAGTCAGGTGTTCCTCTAGTAATGCAAGCTTGCGCATTCTCAACTGGTTTTTATTGTTATTTAATTATAATACTGTATTATGTTAGTTTACAATAAAACAAACAATATACACAATACAATTGTAAAAACAAATAAACAAACAAATAACAATAAACAACATCTGATTTTAATAAACAATTGTAAATACTATTAGAAGTGAGAGACGCAATGACTATCAAGAAAGAAAAGACGCAATATCACGTCTGCGATTTATGTATATGTAGTACTTAACAATACTGGATAGTTTTGGAATGTAGCGCTAGTATCGCGTTAGTGCCTCGTTATGAATACGAGATGGCGCTGCTAATTATTTACAACGCGCTATGGTTTGCTATAATCATAATAATCTACGATTGTGAAATATAGGCAATTGGCGCGGTATTTTTCTTAGCCGTATAGCCTACTTAGTTTATATTTTTGAAAGCATCACAGAATCCTACGTAAGGAATCTTTGATGCCGTATTCGGTGACTCAGTAACAGCCTACAGGACCCAACGGTGGATAGCGGTGGATGAACGAAATTGATGAAATAGCGATATCTTAATTTTATAACTTTAAGACATGCTAGTGTTATGATAGGATAGGAAACAATGATTAACAATAAGGAACATTCATTCTTTCTAAGTTTTTTGCAATTGCAAGTTTGCCAAGATATTCTGTATACCAGCGCGGAGTAATATTCGGAGGTGGCGCTAGTATCGCGTTAGTGCCTTATGATGTATACGAAAGAGAAGAGAGTTGGTCTGAAAGAGAGAGTCGGTGTTAAGATAAGAAAAGGCATGCTCCATTGGTTCGAACATGTAGAAAGAATGCAGGATCAAATAATGACGAAGCAGATATACAATGCAAAAGTGGTAGGATGTAGGAGCCGAGAAAGGCCAAGACTGACCTACCGTGATCAAATTGGTCGTGTTCTGTCACAAGGTGATGTCAGTAGCCCTAGAAACCGGCGAACATGCATGAGAAGAGCAATGAATGTTAAACAAGCGAGTGAGGTATGTAAGGATCGAGTCACGTGGCGCTCGGTTCTCTCTGCCTACCCTGCAATTGATTTGGCGTGAAGTTATAGGTAGATAAAAAAAATCTTTATTTTCACTTAAGAGGGTGCACAAAGCTAAGTGGCGCCGTCATTTTGTTTTTATTAATAACGCTGTATTTAAGACCAATTCCAAAAAAAATGCTCTATAGGGCACTGAAGAACCATATTTATGTTAATTGAGACATATTCTGTTTTTATTATTTATGTAGAATTAGCCATACTTTTGATTATTGCTATAAGTGGCCACAATAAGCAATAATTAAAATTTTGGTTACTTGTCATAGATAATAAATACAAGATATATTTCAAAAAACGTAAATATGGTTCTTCAGTGCCCTATAGAGCGTTTTTTTTTTGGAATTGGTCTTAAATTCAGCGTTATTAATAAAAACAAAATGAGGGCGCCATTTAGCTGTGTGCACCCTCTTAAGTGCTCACTGGCACGAAGTCTTTCATTATTTAAAATCTTATCGTGTCTCCTTCATTCGTTATATGTTTCATTTCGTTCCTTTTTTAATATACCAGAATTCCGGAAATGACCATCGAAGAAGAAACGCCTAACGAACTTTCTATAGAGGTCTTTTTCAGCTGTTCAGTAATAACGATTTTGTACTGCTAGGCGAACTAGAGCTCAATATAAAAACTTAATACATCAACCAACCTGTTATAAGTATATATATATAAAAAAATGCCTTTAATATGAGTATATTAATATATAACAAATTACCAGAGGAATTTAAAACTATAATGGGAAATATGTTTAAGACGAAATTGACGAAATGGCTCTTAGATCACTGTTTTTATAGTATTAAGGAATATCTGGACTACAAGTGTAAATGACAACAGTACTTAATAATAATTCATAATGTTAATTTATATGGCATGATTTAATTAATAATAGTATATGTAACACGGTATTTTTTGCACGTGTGCACGCAGACTGAATACACTACCACACACGCCATTTGTAACACCTAGTATAATATTGTGTATTCTTGCAAATAAAATTATTTGATTTGATTTGGCGATGTCAAGCGGTGACATTAAAGGTACATGGTTGCCTGTTGCATGTAAGGATTTTGAAAGACTGCATTGTTGTAATTGTCACTTACTCGGCGATAAATGAAAATATCGCGAGGAAATCATAAGAAAGTTCTAAATTTTCTTCTGGGTTGTGGGTGTCTGATCGCAGTGGCTTCACGTCAAAATCAGTATTTTCGCCAAATCCTTAGTCTCCGTCGGCGAGCGGTGCGGTTACAAAAAGAAGCTGTCTGCATCATATCGAACAATTGTTCAGAACACAAACCATTGTACAATCGGTAGAACACGGAACAAGAGAGGCAAAATTTCGTCTTAAATTTAAGGGCTCAACACCGTCTGTAAGCTTAAGATTCCCGACAATTCTCACAGCTCGTCTATGAACCGAATCACAAGGTCTTAGCTGGTATCCAGGTACCTACGCTCGCCCACTACTACCGTACAATACTTCAAGTGCGGTCTGAATTGTATGCAACTTAGATACGAGTAATACAAGTATTTGCCGTCCACTGAAGTACTACTTTGCTCTGTTGAGTACACGAAGTTACTTAGATGCCAGTTTGACCTTTTCGTCGAGGTGATTTCGGTTATTGAAAATCGCTGGAGATCTCGACATCGAGAATCCTATATTTATTTAAAGGGCTGTCTTACACAGACATATTGTCTCCTTATTTATGACATAAATGTTGTTTTGTATAATGAGCAATATTTATATACTAAGATATTCGGTATCCTTGTGTTAGGTACTTTTAGAAGGCGGCACTAGTATCGCGTTAGTGCCTTGTAATGAATACGAGATGGCGTTGTTAATAATTTATATCGCGCTATGTTTGTATCAGTCAATCATTATAATTGTCTAAGATTATTGCATATAGGTTACAAGTGCCGTGCTTTTCTTACGTATTATATATTATCTTAGCTGATTATATTTTTGTAGCATCACGGGATCCTTGACAACAAGGAATCTATGATGTTTGTAAGTACGTTTTCCGTTTAAGTTATGGGAATTGCCACCATTTCAAAGAATTCCACAGCCAAAATTACAAATCCCTGCAGTGTTGTTGTGTTGATGTAAGTGAGGGAGGTTACCAGTAATCTCCTGAGGAGTTGCTGTGTTCTTGCGAGTGTGTGAGGTTAGCAGTACCTATGCTAATAAGGAGTTGCTGTACTAGCAGCGGAAGAGGCACAAAGTGTATGTTAACCACTATACATCAGTAAAATCGCGTGTGTGTATATCTCCAGATATTGTATAAAATTTAAAATGAAATAATGTAGTTGTCTGCAGAGAATAAGGTCAACGAATGTGCGACTGCGCATGGGTGACTTAGTGGTGAACTGTCTGCTGTATGCAGTCGATGCCGTGTTATTAGCAGAAACACCAACTGAACTGCAAACACTGGTCACAATTATGAAAGACGAATGGATGGAGAAAGGCTTACTATTGAAAGCAAAGAAAAAATAATGGTATTTGAAAGAGAAGAAACCAGAACCAATGTCAGGATTACGGTGGATGATAAAGTGTTGGAACAAGTGGATGAGATTGTATATCTTGGATGCGCTTTCAGCAGGAATGGAAGGTACACCGCAGATGTAGAAAGACGAGTGAGTGCTGGGAATAGTGCGAATGGAGCGTTGGGAAAACTTCTTAGCAGTAAAAACTTGAACCATCAATTGTCTAATTCTCCTAACCTCATATGCGGCGAAGCTGAGCTTACTGGTCATAATAGGAACATTTGGGTTGGCGTTATCTGCAATTGTAAATATTTATTTTCACGCCGCAAGACAGCGCAATCGTTCGAATTTTCGTTCGTTCGAGGTTCGAATCCCAGCAAGAGCACGTACCTATCACCAAAATGTGTGTTTTAGAATTCATTTACATATTTGTAATTATCACTTCTTCTTCAGTGAAGGGAAATAATGTAAGGCAATCCGCTTTTCCAAGATACCAACTACATTTCGAAAGATGTCTGACCCAATGTCTAAAAATACTTGTTATAAAGGCCTGGTTTTCCTTGTAGGTCATGGAAGCCTGACGGTAGTCGCTCCAGGCGACCAGAGCAGCCATGGCCGAGACGGAGAGATGCATCTACTTACGGTAATAGATGGGTGCTAGTTTTCATGAACTAATTGATGGCGGAAGCGCACAACAAATTTCATGTATAATGAATTAGGAAATGGGACAAAGAAGAAACTGTAAAGAGAAATCTTTATACTAAGAAAGGTATATTATACTTTATTTTAAGAGAGGTAGGATGCATCAAAGCAGTCCGACTGGGGAAGTGCCTCCACCTCACAGAAGCCGCAGCCAAACAACAAACTCCCTGGGTGGTTGTTGTATTTCTGCATGTGAGCGAGGTCACCAGTATGACCGCTAAGGAGTTGCTGTACTAGCAGTATTAGTCCAGTTCCAATCCTGTCGAGGGCAGGTACCACGGAATTCGTATTTTCGAATTTATGTACATATTTGTCACTTGCTCGGCGGTGAAGGTTTAGCAAGAAGCTCTCAAGAATTTGCTGTGTTGGCAGCAGAGGTGGCATCGGGAGAGTGATACTTAATGTATTACTAGCGTTCATAGGCTACGGTAACCACTTTACATTAGGTTGACCATGTGCTGAAGCCTACCGACGTAGTATCTCGGACTCGCGCACGAAGGGTTCCGTACCATTATCTATAAAAACGGCAATAAAATCATGTCTGTTGTATAGGAGACCCATTTAAATATTTATTTATTCTATTTTTTTAGTATTTGTTGTTATAGCGGCAACAGCAATACGTCATCTGTGAAAATTTCAACTGTCTAACTATCACCGTTCATGAGATACAGCCTGGTGACAGACGGACGGAGGACAGCGGAGTCTCAGTAATAGGGTCCGTTTTACCCTTTGGGTACGGAACCCTAAAAATACTTGTTGTACAGGTAGGAAGTCATGGTAGGAACAGATGGGAAAAACTGAGCACACCACGATCATGTGCATATATTTGTATTGAACCTTTCATCAATTAAGCTCCTCTAGCCGATTTCGCCTCCCACGCTGCCTCTGTGAAACAGACCTTGAAGATAAGGATCCCCAATTTATATCCGCTGAAATCAGATCGAACATCAAATAGACGATTTGTCGTTTGCAAAAGGTCTGATAATTCATTCCACGGAGGGTACAATAGGGATCAACCCCAGGGGTTAAACTATTCGTTTGCTGCCCATTATAGCCCAGTTATAGTTATAGTTTTGACGAGCTCGGTGACTCGGTCGTGAATGACGCGACTTTGACAACAACGCTCGTGGGTTCGATTCCCACACAAGGCAAACATTTGTGTGCATGAACATGTCTGTTTGTCTTGGTCTGGATGTTTTTAAGAGAGGTAGGACGCATCAAAGCATCCGTCTGGGGAAGCACCTACACCTCACAGAAAACCGCAGCTAAATAACAACTCCGTAGAGCGTTGTTGTGTTCCTGCGTGTGAGTGAGGTCACCAGTAAGCTCCCAAAGAGTTGCTGTGTAAGCAGCAGAGGAGGCATCGCACCGCTTAACATCAGGTGGGTCATATGCTTGTATGGCTCCCGAGATAGTATAAAAACGGCAAAAAAATCCCGTTTGTTGTATGGGAGCACCCCTTAAATATTTGTTTCATTTTAATTTAATTATTTATTCTTAAAGTGAATATATAACTAAATATTCTATGAATATTTCAAGCGTCTACCTGTTGCCGTTATCAATATCGAGTAAAAACGAGCAGAAAAATCACGTTTGTTGTATGGGAGCCCCCTTAAATATTTATTTTATTCTATTTTTTAGTATTTGTTGTTATAGCGGCAACAGAAATACATCATCTGTGAAAATTTCAACTGTCTAACTATCACGCTTCATGAGATTGGTGACGGACGGACGGACGGACAGCGGAGCCTCAGTAATAGGGTTCCGT
This sequence comes from Pyralis farinalis, assembly GCA_947507595.1. Classification (NCBI taxonomy): domain Eukaryota; kingdom Metazoa; phylum Arthropoda; class Insecta; order Lepidoptera; family Pyralidae; genus Pyralis; species Pyralis farinalis. The sequence continues at coordinate 5,235,760 of OX382258.1, read as the reverse complement.
TTTACCCTTTGGATACGGAACCCTAAAAAAAAGTTACAAGTTCAAGTAATTCGCACATAGTGTTAACATATTCAGGTATTTTGCTTTACACAACTCGAAAGGCATAGATGCAACGGCCCACCTTGTGTCAAGTGGTTACCGTAGCTCATGAAAGCTTTCAAGACAGGAAGTACCGCTAGTAAGTTGCCACCGCACTGCTAACACAGCAACTCCTTAGGAGCTTGGTAACCTCACTCATGCGCAAGTCTCCTTCATGGAATTTGGCTGCGTCTTCAGGATTGGCGGGGTCCGCTACCGAAGCCTAGGGATTTGGTGAAGATACAGATTTTTACATAGAGCGACCGCCGTTAGACCTCCACAACCCAGAGAGAAAAGCAGATCTTTTGTGGGATTTCTCACGGTGTTTTCCTTCATCGTCGAGTAAGTGATAATTACAAATAATGTACATAATTCAAAGCTCGATGGCAGAGTGGCGAAACGCGCTGTTACGTTACTTTGATACCAACGCTCGTGGGTTCGATTCCCACACAGGGCAAATATTTATATGCATGAACATGTATGTTTGTCTTGGTCTGGGTGTTTACAAGAGAGGTAGGGCGCATCAAAGCAGCTCATCGGGGGAAGTACCTCGACCTCAGAGAAAACCGCAGCCAAATAACAACTCCCTGGACGGTAGTTGCGTACCTGCGTGTAAGTGAGGTCATCAATAAACTCCGAAGGAGCAGTTGTATTAGCAGCAGAGGTGGCATCGTCCGAGTGATACTTAATGTATTGCAAGCCTTCATGGATCACGGTAACCGCTTCACATCAGGTGGGACGTATGCTTGTATGCATCCCGACGTTGAGTAAAAAAAAATCTGAAAGACTATATTCGAGACATTAAAATAATTTAACTCTATGTATGTATGTATATCTTCACGCCAAGTCCCTTGCGGGATAGGCAGAGAGAACCGAGCGCCATAAGACGCGGTCCTTGCATACTTCTCTCGCTTCTGTGACATTCATAGCTCTTTTCATGCACGCTCGCCGGTTCCTGGGGCTGCTGACATCACCTGATAAAACACGACCAATTTGGTCATGGTAGGTTAGTCTCGGTCTTCCTCGGCTCCTACATCCTTCCACTTTTGCATTGTATATCTGTTTCGTCATTCTTTCGTCCCGCATTCTGTCTACATGTCCGAACCAACGGAGCATGCCTTTTCTTATCTTAACAGCGACACTCTCTTTCAGACAAACTGTTTCTCTCACGTCTTCATTGCGAACGCGGTCAGCAAGCGTTATGCCACAAATATTGCGCAATGCTCGCATCTCGACCGCATTTATTCTACTTTCATGCTCTCTATGCCATACCCAGCTCTCACTTCCATAAGTTAGCGTTGGGATTAGCACCGCGTTGTGTACAGCGAGCTGTGCCTTCTGGCTTAGATTTCGGCTGCCTAGAAGTTTACCCAACGCTCCATTCACCCTATTCCCTGCACTCACTCGTCTCTCCACATCAGCGGTGTACCTTCCATTGCTGGTAAAAGCACTTCCAAGATATACAATCTCATTGACTCTAATGTTTTCATAATCCTGTTTTACTTAATGGAGTCGTATACGAGATGAATACTCGACAAATCTCGTAGTCGAGTCACGATAGGAACTTTCTCGTAGTTGCGAATATAAATATACTCCTGTATAAATACAAATTTGTATTAATGTCCACAAGGAAAGGGACAACTTCGTACTAATGCGTGCGAAATGATCAAAGGAAATGTAAGTCTTGTTTATAGAATTGGATCTTTTAATAATTCAGATTACATACAAGCGTACGGCCCACCGGATGTAAAGCGATTACCGTAGCGTATGAATGAATGTATTAAGTACCACTGCGGTATGTCATCTCTGTTGTTTTCTGTGCGGTGGAGGTACTTCCCCAAACGGGCTGCTTTAATGCGCCATATCTCTCGAAAAAAGGTCCAAACCAAGACAAACAGACATGTTCATGCACACAAATGTTTGCCTTGTGTGGGAATCGAACCCACGAGTGCTGTCATCGAAGTAGCGTTACTAGCCACAAGTATACAGACAGATGTACAGAATCGCATACAAATATTGTTTTTCTGGTACGAAATAAGAGAGAAAGACAGGTAGAGCGCATCAAAGCAGCCCGTCTGTGGAAGTACCTCCATTTCACAAAAAACTGCAGCCAAATACCATGTCCCTGGAGGGTTGTTGTGTTCCTGTAAGTGAGTGAGGTCACCAGTAGCTCCTTAGGGGTTGCTGCGCTAGCAGAGAGGTATCGCGCGAGTGATATTTTAACGTATTGCGAGCGTTCATATGCTACGGTCACCGCTTTCCATCAGATGGGCCATATGCTTTTATGCTTCCCGACGTAGTATAAAAAAAAACTGCCGAGTACGAGTCCGATTCACGGTCTGAGGGTTCCGTAAAAAAATATTTTTCGTAAATTATTGTCGCGAAAATCTTTTTTTTTTTATGATGGAACTACAAATTTACGGTTTTCGGATTCTTACCTTTACGTATGCTATATGACATTACTTTTTACCAAATGTCATGATTCTAGGTCAACGGGAAGTACTCTATAGACTATGATTCCATGGCGAGTGTCAAAATATACGCATAAACGAGGCATAAACACCCGTATCTCTTGATGACTTTGACTTAAAAGTTTGATTATTTTCACTGCTCGAAGGGATTACAGGCCTGAGTATTTGATATTAATTTCAGTTTGATAGCTCTACCCGTTCCTGAGAAAAAGGACAGACAAAGTGATCCTATAACGGTTCCGTTTTTCCCTTTTAGGTACGGAACCCTAAAAAATAAAATAAAAAAACCGGCTAAGAGCGAGTTGGACTCGCGCACTAACGGTTCCGTACCATTATCTATAAAAACGACAATAAAATCATGTCTGTTGTATGGGAGCCCCACTTAAATATTTATTTATTCTGTTTTTAGTATTTGTTGTTATAGCGGCAACAGAAATACATCATGTGAAAATTTCAACTATCTAACTATCACGGTTGATTAGTTGATCTAAAAGAGAGTGTCGGTGTTAAGATAAGAAAGGGTATGCTCCGTTGGTTCGGACATGTAGAAAGAATGCGGGACGAAAGAATGACGAAACAGATATACAATGCAAAAGTGGAAGGATGTAGGAGCCGAGGAAGGCCGAGACTAACCTACCATGACCAAATTGGTCGTGTCAGAAGCCCCAGGAACCGGCGAACGTGCATGAAAAGAGCTATGAATGTCACAGAAGCGAGTGAAGTATGCAAGGACCGCGTCTTATGGCGCTCGGTTCTCTCTGCCTACCCCGAAGATATACATACATACAACTATCACGGTTTATGAGATACAGCCTGGTGAAAGACGGACGGACGGACAGCGGAGTCTCAGTAATAGGGTCCGTTTTAACCTTTGGGTACGGAACCCTAAAAATAAAACATATTTCATCGCATTTTTATAAAGATTTATTAAAAACGTGATCAAATAATATTTAATTCGAGCGAGCGAACGGTTTTCATATTTAGGACAGCTGACGAGTGAAAAGGGATCCTGAAATGTTGAAAGATTCAATATTCCTTCACAAAGTAGATTGAGGTATCAAAATGTCAGATAACCAGAATAAATTTGATGAGGTAATAGCCACCCATTTAATAATTTGGACACGAGAATAATATTCAGCGCCCGTTGAAAAATATATATAGTATGTCACACGCGATAGAAGTGAACCTTCAAAATGTTAACTTCAAGATAATTAGGCGAATGTTGAATTTCAGGAGTAGGGTTTACCTATTTGTGATGATCATACTTGAAAAATGTTTTACTTGTACAATACACCACGGTTGTTGTGACGCCTTATACCAAGCTTCGTAATACGCAGGCGCACACACGCGTACAACGCTCGGACCCTGTAATAAACACTGATACTTCTATCTCATCCTCTCACACGTTAAATAGATGTATGTTGTTGTAACTTTTTACTGTCGCTTTTTCATTTCATCGAGTTTCAGATCACAACGATGCTAAAGAAGTTTGCACTTCAAAAATATTCATAGTATCATTAGCAAAGGTAAAATATTATTCTTTTTCTTCTTTAACGATATCCTATGGACATAGACTAAAAACCACGTTGCCACAGCAACTCCTCACGAAACCTATCTAACTCATTCTAAAACTACCAGCAAAATATTTGAATCCCTATCAATTTTTTTTTATGCAACGTTGGGAGGCATGCAAGCAAACGCCCCACCTGATATAAAGATGTTACCGTAGCCTATGAACGCTTGCAGAACAATGACTACCACACGTTACCTCTGCTGCTAACACAGGAACGCCTTAGGAGCTTACTGGCGATTTCACTCACACGCAGGATTACGCCAATCCTTTAGGGAGTTAGTTATTTGGTTACATTTTTCTGTGAGTTAGAGGTAATTAAAACTTACCAACACCCAGAGTAAGATAAACAGACATGTTCGTGCACATAAGTTCATCTATAAACCAAAGAGCGTTGGTATTCATGTATAGTAGCAGAGGTGGCAAGTGGTCCTCAATGTTTTGCATGCATTCATAGGCTACGGTAACCGTGTTATAATAATCAGTCCCTGGAATGCGTTTCTGCGAGTGAGTAAGTATACCAATAAATTCCTCAGGATTTACTGTATTGTGTGCAGCGGGGGTGGCAACGTGCGAGCGATAATTAGCTCTTTATCTTTTTCAAGTATTTATAGGCTATGGTAACCGCTTCTCATCAGGTAGGTTGTACGCTTGATTGATGTGTCTTCCTCTTCGCGTTATCCTATTTCCTAATTCCTTAGGATTGGCGGTGTCCGCTACCTAAGCCCAAGAACAAGGATTTGGTGAAGATACTGAGTTTATATATGGAGCGACTGCCGTCAGATCTCCACAACCCAGAGAGAAACCAGATCTTTCATAGGTTAGATCAGGCTATCCAGACCAGATACGATCGTGGGCTAATACAAATCACTATATATTTGAGGGCCGCAAAAACAAATACCTAGCGTAAATTAAAAATCGGCGGTGATGTTCATTTTAGTTTTTTTAATTCTTCACTAATTTATCTTTTACAAATTCTATTAATATGTCGATATTGATAGAATTTGTAAAAGATAAATTAGTGAAGAATTAAAAAAACTAAAATTAATATTTGTAATTGCCAAGCGCAGTGCGTGTGCATTATCAGTCAGTGAAGACCTATATTTAAATTCTATAAAATTGTCGCGGGTCGCATCAATATTAGCCCGCCCGCCAAAATCGGGACGTCCGGCAACGCTGGCTGGCACCCTTATAGGACCTTAAAAGGGGCAGTTCATAGATGTCACACAAGAGATAGCTTGACTTCATATGACGCCATGTTTCAAAAACTCTTCTTCGGTTTATCCCGCTTCCTAATCCATTAGATTTGTCGGGATCCACTACTTAAGCCTAAGGATTTGGCGAAGATACTGAGTTTTTACATGGACCGACTGCCGGCAGACCACCACAGCCCAGAGAGACACCAGATCTTTCATAGGTATAGATCACACGTACTTCGAAATATAATTTCCTGTACGTGTGGACTTCCTCACGATGTTTACCTTCACCTCTGAACAAGTGACAAATATATACATAAATACGAATATAGTGGTACATTGACGAGCTCGGTGGCTCAGTCTTGAATGACGCGACTTTGACACCAACGCTCGTTGGTTCGATTCCCACACAAGGCAAACATTTGTGTGCGTGAACATGTCTGTTTGTCTTGGTCTGGATGTTTTAAAAGAGGTAGGGCGCATCAAAGCAGTCCGTCTGGGGAAGTACCTTCATCTCACAGAAAACCGCAGCCAAATAACAACTCCCTAGAGGGTTGTTGTGTTAGCGTGTGAGTGTGGTCACCAGTAAGCTCCCAAGGAGTTGCTGTGTAAGCAGCAAAGGAGGCATCGCGCGAGTGATACTTAATATATTACACGCGCCTAAGCCTAATAAGGCTACGGTACCCGCTTTACGTCAGGCGGGCCGTATGTTTGTATGCCTCTAGCATAAAAAAAAACCGGTGAACAGCTGGTCAAGAAGCTGATTAAATTGTTTGATTTGTCTATATGTGTCCATATCAAGTGAATGTATTTTTGGACGTGATTAAAAAGGGTATTCCTTTTTAACAAGATTAAAAGGGACATAGGCCGAACCATTGACTAAATCGTAATGGACCTTTGCAGATTAAGTCAAATAAATTTGTTAATTTCGTCGGACATCGAATTCGGTTCAGTAATTTTTGAAACAAGGCAGTATGTAATGGCAGTATTAGAAAGCACTGACAGCCCATTGGATAAGGATCTGGTCTCAGGTTCGAATCCTGACGTGGCCGTGTACTACTGAATTCGCATTTTCAGATTATTGCTCGGCGGTGATGGAGAACATCGTGAGGATATCCGCACGTCCAAGAAATTATATTTCGAAAGGCGTGCGACCTAATTTAAGAAAGATCTGGTTTTCCCTGAGGGTTGCGGAGGCCTGACGGCAGTCGCTCCATGTAGAAACTCTGTATCTTCGCCAAATCCTTAGGCTTAGGTAGCGGACCCCGACAAATCTAATGGATTGGGAAGCGGGATAAACCGAAGAAGAGTTTTTGAAACATGGCGTCATATGAAGTCAAGCTATCTCTTGTGTGACATCTATGAACTGCCCCTTTTAAGGTCCTATAAGGGTGCCAGCCAGCGTTGCCGGACGTCCCGATTTTGGCGGGCGGGTGTGTGCAGCGTGCTGAGAAAGCACGGCCGGGTGACAAAGACAAGTGGGGACTGGCCGCCAGCATGTGTTTTTTTTTCTTAAATTACTGGAGTTTACTTATAAGAATCGTTTAAAGATGAATGAAGCCTCATTGTCAAAGTCAAAGTCTTTTTATTCCGTAAAAATGGCTACATTTGTTTGGAATCGTCACAATTGTTTTCCCTACCGTGCAGTTCATGACTAGGTGAGCACTGATAAAAATACTGCCAAAAAACTCAGGCATCCCTCTTTTGGTCAATGATGAATGAATGAAAAAATTAAATGAAAAATCGGCTAAGTGCGAGTCGGACTCGCGCACGAAGGGTTCCGTACAATTATCTATAAAAATCGGCCAAGTGCGAGTCGGACTCGCGCACGAAGGGTTCCGTACTATTATCTATAACAACGGCAAAAAAATCACGTTTGTTGTATGGGAGCCCCCTTAATTTTTTTTTTTATAATATTTTTTAGTATTTGTTGTTATAGCGGCAACAGAAATACATCATATGTGAAAATTTCAACTGTCTAACTATCATGGTACATGAGATACAGCCTGGTGACAGACGGACGGACGGACAGCGGAGCCTCAGTAATAGGGTTCCGTTTTACCCTTGGGTACGGACCCCTAAAAAATAATGATGACTCAAATAAAAGATAGATATTTAAAAACTTCTGATTATATACGGGTTTTCCCGCTTTCGTAGAAAGAGTCCCGTTTTTTTCACTCAAAAAGTTTCAAAATCCCGACAAAAAGTACACCTGGCAACGCTGGTGTCAGCGGCCCTCCTTACTATGACTCACATTCGTTAAGTTTTCTTTGTAAAGTTCCTAAGGGTTGTCAGCGCGACCCTATTGCGGCTCAATTTGTTTTTAAAAGAGGTAGAGCTCGTCGAAGCTGGCCGTCTGGGGAAGTGCCTCCACCTCACAGAAGACCGCAGTCAAATAACTACTGCCTAATTGTGTTCCTGCGAGTAAGAGATCACCAGTAAGCTCCTTTGGGTTTGCTGTGTTGGCAGTAAAGGTGGCATCGCGCGAGTGACGCTTAGCGTGTTGCAAGCGGTCATAGGCTACGGTATCCGTTTTACATTAGATGGGCCGCATACTTGTATGCCATTCGACTATGTATAAAAAGAAAATAAATTGGCTGTCCGTTTGTCACAAAGCTATAGATTTAGAACTATAACTATAAATAACTTGGTAAACGTTAACATAGATGTTCATAAAGACAGGTAACATCGGAAGAGGAAGTATCATAAATATACTAATGACAAAATTTTTTACTAATGTTACTTCATCTGGAGGCCAAGAGATAAGTAAAGGCATGCTCCGTTGGTTCGGATATGTAGAAAGAACGAAGAAATACATATACAGTGCTAAATTGGAAGGATGTAGGAGCCGAATAAGATCATAACTCAGCTACCACAACCAAATACGGTGTGTTTTATCAGAAGATGATATTAGGAGCCTTAAGAACCGGTGAGCGTGCATGAAAAGAGCTATGAATGTTAAAGAAGCGACTGAAGTTTGTAAGAACCTTAGAGTTTTAGAGGAAACAAACAGTCTTACATATTACATTAAATTTACAAACTTAAACCTGAAGTGTCCTGTTTTAAAATATACACCTACATATTTGCGTAATTACAACCATCCATCCATGCTATAGTATAGTTAGGTAAGTGCCGTAATCTGCATAATTTCCATGCTATATTTTTTTTATACCAATAAGGTGGAAAAACGGCACGCCTGATGGTAAGCAGTTATCGTTTTTTTTCGTGTTTTTAAACACCAGGGGTGTCAGAGTGCTTTGCCGACCCTTAAATATGATTAATAAATATTATTCGCATATTTCATAGTAGTTACAAATTTAACGAATCTATATATATATATTCGCCTTTGCGAACTATGTACTTTAACCACTGTAACTTTTTAATTTGTTATGTGCGATATAGGATATACATATATATATATAAAAGGTTAGTTATGTTAATCAAGTACAACATACAAATTCACTTAAGTCACTTCAGTCGGTGACCTCTTAAATGAAGCCAAAGTACAACCAGAAAACAAATCCAGCAATGGAGTAAATTTCCATTATAAAGTTTACATGTTCTACTTATGAAGCTATTTTGAACATAAAAGGTTCTACTATTTAACACAAAATAGTATATAATATATATCTATCTATCTATAACTTCACGCCAAATCCCTTACGGGGTAGGCAGAGAGAACCGAGCGCCACGCGACTCGATCCTTACATACCTCACTCGCTTCTTTCACATTCATTGCTCTTTTCATGCACGCTCGCCGGTTTCTAGGGCTCCTGACATCACCTTCTGATAGAACACGACCAATCTGATCATGATAGGTAAGTCTTGGCCTTCCTCGGCTCCTACATCCTTCCACTTTTGCATTGTATATCTGCTTCGTCATTCTTTCATCCTGCATTCTTTCTACATGTCCGAACCAACGGAGCATGCCTCTTCTTATTTTAACACCGACGCTCTCTTTCAGACCAACTCTGCTTCTAACCTCATCATTGCGGATACGGTCTGCAAGCGTTACACCACAGATTTTGCGCAACGCTCGCATTTCAACCGCGTTTATCCTACTTTCATACTCTCTCTCTGCCATACCCAGCTCTCGCTTCCATAAGTAAGCGTTGGGACCAGCACTGCATTGTGTATAGCCAGCTGCGCCTTCTGGCTCAGGTTTTTACTGCCAAGAAGTTTTCCCAACGCTCCATTCACACTATTCCCAGCACTCACTCGCCTTTCCACATCTGCGGTGTACCTTCCATCCCTGCTGAAAGCGCATCCAAGATATACAAATTCATTCACTTGTTCCAACACTTCATCATCTACCGTAATTCTTACATTGGTTCTGGTTTCTTCTCTTTCAAATACCATAATCTTTGTTTTCTTCGCATTCAATAGTAAGCCTTCCTTCATACATTCGTCTTTCATCATTGTGACTAGTGTTTGCAGCTCAGATGGTGTTTCTGCTAACAGGACAGCATCATCTGCATACAGCAGACAGTTCACCACTAGGTCACCCATGCGTAATCCTACATTCGTCGATCTTATTCTCTGTAGACAACTATCGAGATACAGAATAAACAGCCTAGCAGACAACATGCAACCCTGTTTGACACCAATTTTGACATCAAACCAGGGTGACATGTTGCCATCTATTCGCACACATGCTGAGCAATCCTTGTAGGTGGACTGCACAGCACGCAGCAGTGAGCCGTCAATCCCATATCTCGGCAATATGCACCACAGTTCCTTTCGCACAACCCTATCAAATGCCTTCTCAAGATCCACAAAACCGCAGAAAACCTTCTGGTCTGTGGCCAGATGCTTCTCTACGATATTGCGGAGCGAGAAAACTTGATCCGTACATCCCCTTCCATTTCGGAATCCTCCTTGTGCCTCCCACAGCATTTCGTCAGATTTCACCCTCATTCTCCTTTCAATTATCTTTCCATATACTTTTGCTGCTAAGCTGATCAAACTGATGGCCCTATAGTTGGCGCAGTCCATGCGTGATCCCTTGCCTTTATACAAGGGTACGATGACTGCGCGTCCCCAGTCCATTGGGACCCTTCCAGTTCTCCAGCAAAGGTTGCATAAGTACCAGAAGGCGTCCCGGACGTAAGTGCCACCTAGTTTGATCATCTCAGCTGTAATCATATCAATTCCCGCAGACTTTCCATTTTTCAAACTTCGTATCGACCATTCTATCTCATCCATAGTTATACCTTCATCGGACGCCGTCAACGCGGAGTGAGCATCAGACTCACTCTCATTGTCAGCGTTATATAATATATATTTTTTTTATACTACGTCGGGAGGCATACAAGCATACGACCGTAGCCTATTAACGCTTGCGATATATTAAGTATCACTCGCGCGATGCCTCCTCTACTGCTTACACAGCAACTCCTTGGGAGCTTACTGGTGACCTCACTCACGCGCAGGATCACAACAACACTCTAGGGTTGTCATTTGGCTGCGGTTTTCTGTGAGGTGGAGGTACTTCCCCAGACGGGCTGCTATGATGCGCCCTACCTCTCTCAAAATATATAACACAAATAATGAGGTTAAGCAGCGGTACGGTCGCGTGGGAGAAATGAAGTGATTATAGTCACTTTAATAGAGGCTTATAAACACTTACTGTAATTACTTTGATGTGCTAGCGACTTTATTTCCAACAACATTGTAATGGTACCATGATATGAGGCCTAATCACAATAAATTCATACATTTGTAATAATGGGAAACGTATATACTCGTAGTATAATGGCCCCACTTCTCGAAATTACTGCATTATTACACGGTCATTTTAGCTTCAGTCTGGTTCTAGTTAGTATCTGTCAACATTTTTTTATACAACGTCGGGAAGCCTTCAAGTATACGGCCCACCTGATGTAAAGCGGTTTCCGTAGCGTATGAACGCTTGTAGTACATTATCACTCGCGCGATGCCACCTCTGCTGCTAACACGGCAGCTCCTTAGGAGCTTACTGGTGACCTCACTCACACGCAGGAACATAACAACCGTCAAGGTAGTTGTTATATTGCTGTGGCGGCAATGAGGTGTAGGTTCCCAGACGGGCTGCTTTGATGCGCCCTACGTCAATATAGTTAGGCGTTACAAAAAAGTAGCTACGGGTAGTAGTGCTAGGGGCGTTTTAGGGGCTAGTTCTAGGGGCGAGAAGGCAGCGATTTGGAAACTAGCTTAACGACCGTCATCCATCGACAACGGTCGGGACCGACGGTTTAACAAGCCCTCTGAGCACGGAGACGATCGAGATAGGTAAACCCATCAATGGACAGGCTGCGGTCGATGTTACTTAACCTGCGTGTTCGGTTAGAATGACACACTCAACGAGGCTATTGAGCTCTCTACTTGTTTTTTACGCAATTCAAGTTATTTCAGACGGTCAGAACTCATTGTGAGAATGCAGCTATATGATTCTAAGCGAAATTTGCTGATCGCGTAGAATACTTTCTAAATGATTTCAAAAAGAGGAGGTACTAGTGGAGTCCTTTTTGCCCTTAATTTACAACAACGTCAGTTTTGGGAATTCATAATCAGGAAGTCTAAAGTCTATCTTTTCAAATTTCTAGATAATCATTCTTTAATGAGTATAAATTAAGATAACCGAGACTAACCTACCATGACCAAATTGGTCGTGTTTTATCAGAAGGTGATGTCAGGAGCCCCAGGAACCGGCGAGCGTGCATGAAAAGAGCTATGAATGTCACAGAAGCGAGTGAAGTATGCAAGGACCGCGTCTTATGGCGCTCGGCTCTCTCTGCCTACCCCGCAAGGGACTTGGCGTGAAGATATACATACATACAAATTAAGATTAATATACTAGTAATGTTTGCTAGCAGAGCAGTGATAGACCAACAGGTCCACTGTTCGAATCCTGGTATGTACAAGTAAATTCGTGTTTTCGGATTTATGTACTTATTTGTAATTATCACTTGCTCGGCGGTGAAGGAAAACATCGTGAGGAAACCTGCACATCCAATTATATTATGAAAGACTGGTGACCTTACCTAAGAAAGGTATGGCTTCCCCCCTAGATTGTGGAGGTCTGACGGCAGTCGATCCATGTAAAAATCAGTATGTTCGCCATAACCTTAAGCTTAGGTAACGGATCCCGGCAATCTTAATAGATTAGTAAACGGTATAACGCTAAGAAGAAGATTTCACCAGAGGGAGACTTTGTACAGTCGTCGTCTGCGTGGGTACCTCTGTCTCACCTATTTCTACCGCCAAGAAGATATATTTATATAGCTGTGTACCGGTTTGAAGGGTGAGATATGGCAGAGAAATTACTGGGTACTGTGACGAAACAGCCTTAGGTCACTAGATTGGTAGCGCGCGAGTAACATCCCCGTGGAGTTGCGAGCGTCAATAGGCTGCGGTGACCGCTTACCATCTGATGCGGGTCTGACAATCTAGTTGTGTAAAAAAACGCTATCTCGCAAAGTTTCGTTTATTTTGATAATTTTTGGTCCTTTCTGCCACTTATGACTTACTTAGCTAAGGAAATCATCTATTCTTTGGGAACAGTCCGTGTTAACCGGTTACGTAATTGTAAATTGCCTAAGAAAAAGAAGAAGAACGAAGAAAAGTATACCAAGAGCGAATATGGATGGCGTCGACGTTAGGGTTCTCGTGTGTAAAGATAATAAACCAGTGAATCTCCTGTCAACCTGTATTGATGCTCAACCAGCCGTCACTGTCACGAGGTACGTTAATGCGAAGAATGAAGAAGTTCCTACCTCTTGTCCAAAAGTATTAAAGGAGTTCAATGCCCATATGGAAGGAGTAGATCTTTTAAATTTACACTTGCACGGCAGTGAAGGAAGATGGTGAGGAAACCAGCACGTCCAAGACATAATATTTCGAAAGACGATATTTTCTTCGCATTGCGGAGGTTTGACAGCATTCGCTCCATGTAAAAAATCTGTATTTTAGCCAAATTCTTAGGTTTAGGTAGGGGAACCTCGCTAATCCTAATGGATTGCGAAATGGGATAACTAAGACGAAGCTCATATAACATATAAATGAGAAGTCGGAAATGGACTATAAGAAATTCCTGGGTTATATCCAAAAAACCCCGAAAGGGCATTTAATGAATTTGGCCACGTACCGAATGGAGCTGGGTGGAACATTGTGTCGCATGGGTTCCTAGTCCGAGCAATTCATTAGAAAATAAAACCGATTGAGAATGCGCAAGCTTGCATTGCCAGAGGAACACCTGGCTCATCAATTGTATGACAATTCAATTTTTTTTTTTACATTTGTCGGCCAGTTTGACCATGTTCCTTAAGAGATAGCAACGGTGTTCCTGAACATTCCTATTCTACTTTTTTTATGCTGAATCCGAATCTGACACACAGACAAACATATACGAGTAGATTTCATATAGGAACGGTGTTCCTGAAAAGACAAAAAGCGCAAAGGAGTCTCGCAGCCAATTCTAGCAAAGGACGTGAGCTTCAGAAACGTCAAATTGTGACATCAGCACAAAAACAACAGTACACTGTCAAATTTTCCGCCCCATTTAACCGTGTTCAGTTTATTTCTAGGGTTACGTACCCAAAGGCTGTCAACGGGATCGTACTATTAAGACTCCACTGACGTCTGTCCATATGCCGCTTATATATATATATACTAGCTGACCCGGCGAACTTCGTACCGCCTCAATTTAATAAATGGTGTGTTAACTTATTAAATGGTATAAATTCTTTTAATACTTATTATCCTATTCCGGACGAAGACAAATCCAAAAACACAAACGTCATAAAAATCGGTCCAGCCGTTCTTGAGTTATAAATGGTGTAACTAACACGACTTTGTTTTGTATATATAGATATGCCAACTCGTACTTGAGATATCATAAAAAAACAATTTCATATAAAATGTATGAGAAATGTAATTTACTTTATTTTTTTGTTATTTTTTTCCATGTTTTAATACTTATTATCCTATTCCGGAGGAAGACAAATCCAAAAACACAAAAATCATAAAAATCGGTCCAGCCGTTCTTGAGTTATAAATGGTGTAACTAACACGACTTTGTTTTATATATATAGATATATATGTATGGATACTTCAGAAAGCGGCTGTGTGGAATGAAAAGTTGCAACAGGAGCATTTTGCAGCATAATGTTTGTGTGGCGAGAGTAAAGAGGTCAGAGTGCCTATAATATTGTGGTCTTGTCGTGGGTATGCCGACCTGTGTGACAAAATGATGGTTCGAAGCACCGGGGAGTGGATGGTGATGGTGTATCGGGTACTTCGCTGTTTTTTTGTGTGCGTTGCTGCCCCATATGTGAAGAAAGACTAACTAATAAACATGTTGACAGCGCATGAAGGCACCCCGCGCTCACAAAAACATTTTGTTGGCTCCTAAATATTTCGCAGGCAAATAACAACACCCTGAAGGGTTGTTATGTTCTTCTTAGTCAGAGAGGTCACCAGTAAGCTCCTATGGAGTAGCTGTGTTATCAGCAGTGTGATATTGGGCGAGTGATGCTTCGGCGTTCATAGTCTACGGTAACTGCTATACATCTGATGTGCCGTATGCTTGCTTGCGTCCTGAAGTTGTTAGAAAGAGCTGCTTTAATAAAGACTTTTAAAACATTGGGGTGTAAGTGGCTCAATGTCACCTTTAGAGCAAAGCCAACCTCACCTGCACGTGGAGCACCCTGCTTATCAACAGACGAGGCTATGGCGAAAGACAGGTAGGGCACGACGTTAGCCCGACTGGGGAAGTACCTCCACCTCACAGAAGACGGTAGCCCAATAACAACTCCCAGGAGGGTTTTTGTGTTACTGCGAGTGGGTGAAGTCACCAGAAGGTGAGGAGTTGCCGTGTTGACAGCGGGGGAGGCAACGCGCTAGCGACATTTTTTTGGCGCAAGCGTTCATAGGCTACGGCAACCGTATTACATCAGACTGTATGCTTGTTTGCTATCCGTCGTAGTATAGAAAAAGAACATATTGCGGTTTCTTATGGTAGTTCTCAAGTATATATTTAGAAACACAGTCAACCTGCACGTGGTGCACACTGTTTATTAACAATGAGGCTTTATCTGCGCGACTATGACTTACATCTCACAGAAAAAGGCAGCCATATAACAACTGCCTGCAGTGTTGTGTCCCTGCGTGCGAGTGAGGTCACCAAACTTCTACAGTTGCTATTTTGGCAGCGTACGAATTCTTCTGTTGTAAGCGCATATGGAGAGTTCGGTGGCATCGTTGCGCGTGTCTTTCTAACCGAATCCGTAGGTTAAGCAACGTCGACCGCTGTCTGTCTGTGGATGGATTTATATATCTCGAGCTTTCCGGCATTTGACGGCACGGGATAGGCCCACCACTCATACCCACCACTGTGTCTCCTGTGTAGCCAGAATTAACAGCGGCGACCACCAAACAGGCAATGAACAGTGAAGTCCATTGCTGTCCCGGGGGTTAAACTACAGCTGCCTTGGAACTCACAACGAATTTAATCAGAAGAAATTTGTAGGAGTAGGAAGTTTTGGAATTGTCTTCGGATCGGACGGTACGTTAAACCCTCGTCCTGGCTGTTGTCGATTGAGGACAGTCGTTGAGCTAAGTCAGTGGTCTCCGGGCGGCTTGAAAACACTGACCTCCGTCAATATGCAGATGAGCAGTGTGCTGAGTATGCTCCAAACCCCTTTGGTTGAAGAGAGACCCGTATTCCTGCAGTGCGATGAGTTAGGATTGGTGTAGTAAGTTTATAGGCTACGGTTTGCGCCGTTACAATTTTTTTTTTATACTACGTCGGGAGCATACAAGCATACGGCCCACCTGATTTAAAGCGGGTACCGTTGCCTATTAACGCTTGCGATATATTAAGTATCACTCGCGCGATGCCTCCTCTGCTGCTTACACAGTAACTCCTTGGGAGCTTACTGTGACCACACTAACACGCAGGAACACAACAACCCTCTAGGGAGTTGTTATTAGGCTGCGGTTTTCTGTGAGGTGGAGGTACTTCCCCAGACGGGATGCTTTGATGCGCCCTACCTCTCTTAAAACATCTAGGCCAAGACAAACAGGCATGTTCATGCACACAAATGTTTGCCTTGCGTGGGAATCGAACCCATGAGCGTTGGTGTCAAAGTCGCGCCACTCACGACTGAGCCACCGAGCTCTTCAAACTAATGTAATACTTTCACTTGAAGTTTTTTGAATGATCATTAAATGATGAAACTTAATGATCATTAAAAAAAACATACGTCTCATCATAAAGTATATGTACCTGAGCACCGAGCATCGCTTGGCTTTTTTATTCTGACTCTAGCTCGTTGCCACAGCGGTTAATATCGCGACTTCGATGACACCAACGCTCGTGGGTTCGATTTCCACACAGGACAAACATTTGTGTGCATGAACATGCTTGTTTGTCTTGCTCTGGGTGTTTTTAAAAGAGTATTGGTGCATCAAAACAGCCCGTGCGGGAAAATACCTCCGTCTCACAAAAAATCGCAGCCAAATAACAAGTCATTAGAGGGTTGTAGTGTTCCTGCGTATAAGCGAGGTCACCAGTAAGCTCCTAAGGAGTTGCTGTGTCAGCAGCAGAGGTGGTATCACGCGAGTGATAATGTATTACAAGCGTTCATAGGCTACGGTAACCGCTTTACATCCGTATGCTTGGGTGCCTCCTGACGTTGTATGAATAAAAATGTTGTTTTTTAATAAAATTGCTTCTTTTTAGGAATTACTACGATAAAGATATACTTAAAAAACCAATCGATACATAAATATCGAAATAGTTAGAGCCGTTTTAGACACACACGAAATCTACATATCGACGGTTGAAAGGCTAATTGATCCAAGCGACATTTTTTGCGATATTGAGTTATATACATATTTGGAATCAGCGAATTTTTCTCTATCATTTGAACTAGGTTTCAAATTTTTATGAGCACTTTTTTGGCGCTTGACACCCAAAGCAAATTAGGTCTCATTTTAGAGGTCATTGATCCAAGCGATATAAAATTGGACCAATTTGAGGACCCAATGACTTAAGCTGTTTAGGCTTTTTTCAATTTTTTATCGCATGTCTGTTGGGTCATTTTTGTCACAAACTTTACAACAACTAAAGCGCGTTAAGACATATAACTTTTACTCTATATACCTGATTGTGTCGCTTAGCGCAATTTGCATTCCATATGAATAATGAGCTATGTCGTTTGAGCCACTTTGCTTTCCATCCGAATATTAAAATATGTCGTTTGACCTATTTTGCTTTCCATCAGAATAATAAATTACGTCACTTGGACTATTTTAACTTGGATCTTGTTTTATATTTTACGACGGTTGCAACGTTTCGTCCTGATGTCAGTGTATATTATTTTGGTAATTGCATTATTTTACCAAACCGAAATTACAGAGCATGATTACTTGAGCCATCAAAAATCTAATAAGGTGACTTAAATTTAAGTCATTTGGAATAAAGCTTATTAGTTGCGCGCTGAGTATTGTTGTGACCGTTACTCAGATATTTCCCCCCGCTGTCGTCACGCGCCAGCAGTGAGCGGATTAAGTTATGCTCGATCCGAAGACGGCTGACTCTTTTTGTGATGAGTATAAATTATCTTGTTTTGAACGAAACTTTGAGTAGATCTCAAATCACATTCGTCATAACCAAATAACGCGTATTTAGTTATGACGAATATGATTTGACATTTTGACATTTCTTAGATTTCAAAGAATTTAAATGAATTTATCGCATTTTCTTTTAGTTTACATTAAGATTATTAGTTATACCTTTACCAAATAATATTGAAATTGAAATTTAAAAGCGTCAGTAGACGTGACTAAGGATTAAGGAGTTGTCAAATAGGTATGTAAGGATTTATAAATGGTTTTGTATCGTGTATAAATGGTATTGTATAAATCGTGTTGATTTCGTTCGTTAATATGTACATCTTTTTTTTTATATACTACGCCGGGTGGCAAACAAGCATACGGCCCGCCTGTTGTCACGCGGTTACTGTCACCTATGAACGCATGCAACAAGCGTCGAATCGAAATTGTTATTTGGCTGCGGTATTCTGAGAGGTGGTGGTACTCCCCCAGTCTGGCAGCTTATAAATTACGCTGTGCCCTACGAGTGAGGTGAGGGGATGGCTGTGTCTCAAAAATAATGGTGAGCCACTTATACCGTAAATCGATTGAATAAATAAATATTGAAGGACGAATTACACAGGGTTATCTAGTCCCAAATTAAGCTAAAGCTTCTACCATGGGTACTAGATAACTGATAAACATACTTAAATACTTATTTTTGTAAATATATACTTAAAATACATAATAAACACCCAGACCAAGACAAACAGATATGTTTATGCACATAAATGTTTGTCTTGTGTCGACAAAGAAGACTTTCAATGGGATTCTACATCTTGGAAGGATACAGGAGATGAATCTACGTCTAGTAAAACTAATAAACTGCAAAAGAAGAAAAAGCTTAGCGTAGATAATGGAAAAGTGGGTGAGGTTGGAGTAAGAAAGAAAACAATAAATAATCGAAAAATAGCGAAAAATTCGAGAGAAATTATTTCGAGAGAATTAAAAAGGATGGATCTATTGCAAAATCTAGATCTCTGCGACCTAATCTATATCTGGACACAACGTGTGGTAACAACTGTAAAGACATAAGCGAGGAAAAAAAAAAAAAATCTTCCGACTATTTTTGGGGACTATTCTCACAAAGAAAAAAGGATCTATGACTTCCAGAGGTACAGTAAAACGAAAAAGACCAAAGGAATCTAGCTATAGAAAGAACACCTATTACTACTTTATAAATGATGGTGAAGGTCGGCGAAAAGTATGTATGAAGTTTATGATGAAAACTTTAGATGTTAGTCACAAATATATCACATACACATTGGCCAGTGCCTCTTCTGGGTTGTCAAAAGAAGAGAGCAGAGGTAAAATTGTTCCTAAAATAAAACCCCCCCAAATAGTAAAAGATTCAGCTATAAACTTTAACAAAAGTTTACTGGCGTTGCCATCCCATTACTGTCATAAAGACAGTACTAGGTTATATCTTCCCACCGAGTTCAAGAACATAAAGAATCTTTCCAGAATTTATAAAGAAGCACAGACTTCTCAGGGCATCGATGTTATTGGTGAAAAAGTATTTCGTGACCTTTTCAACAAAGACTTCAACATTGGTTTTCACGTCCCGAAAAAGGATAAGTGTGTCAAATGCTTACGTTTTGAAGGACAAAATGAAAATCTCGAAAAGATGAATCATTTGAAACAAAAAGAAGCCTCCAAAAAGAGACTAGCTTTTCATCGTCAACTGTGTAAGAAGAATAAATCCATGCTTTGTACTTCTTTTGACTTACAAAAGGTGCTGAATACACCGCATGGGGAAAGCATGCTACTCTTTTATTCAAGGAAATACACCGTATACAACCTGTGTTTTTACGAAACTGGTACAAGAAATGGTTTTTGTTACACGTGGGGGGACACCGAAGGGAAAAGAGGGGGTAATGAAATAGCTACAATACTACAAAAGTATATTGCAGCCGTTGATTCACGTGGCTCTATCACAAGTTTAATTCTGTATTCAATCTCGCGCCCAGGACAGAACAAAAACAAGATCGTATTGGCCGCCATACACAATGCACTGTTAGAAACAAATCATATTGAGACCATACAGATGAACTATCTTCTTCCGGGCCACACTGAGATGACAGTGGATAGTATCCATGCCACAATTGAAAACTCTATTAGAAATATTATAATATGAGCACCCTCACAGTGGCCAACAGTTTTTTTTTTCAGTTGGCTCGTAAAGAACCTGGCCCATATTTCGTACAAACGCTTACCCATAACGACTTCAAGAATTTCGAAGAGTTATCTGAAAAATATTTGAAAGGTAACTTAACGGGTAAGGTTAGCAAAATACGACGACATGTGGCGACATTCAAAAAATCGTCTCCAAATGTCCTGACAATCAAATACAGCATGATTGATGATGCTGAGAAAGATACTATATGAATAATTTCAAGGCTAAAGCTAATTCAACAAAAATATAAAACAGATTTGCCTATAACTACTATGAAATACAAAGACTTGAAAAAGTTATGCGATACAGGAGTTATACCAAAACTATTTCATTTAGAATACTCGGGATTTTCTCATCGCAACGGAAAAGATGTTTTGCTTGAAACAGATATTGAAGATGAGATAGAAACCACAACGATAGCATCTGATTCTATTAATAAGGAATAAGAAGTATGAGACTCCTTATTCCTTATTAATTAATATTCTTAATTCCTCCTACTATAAATTATTTTGTTAGTAACTGTTGTTATTACTTATGATGACAGAAAGTAAAGTTTGTATATTTGATTACTTTTTGAACCAAAAGTGAAAACCACTTTTGGTACCTAAATAAAAACAATTAAAAATAGTTATTTTTTGTTTTTCATAAATTTAAATAATACAAAAGCAAAACTTACTATTATTATTACTTTGCTTATTATTACTTTGTTACTTAAAAATAATTGTAGCTTCTGTGTAGAAACTGTTATTGTTGTCAGTTATTTCAAGATAAACTTTTAAATCACCAAATAGTTTTGAAGTTTTAATTTTAAAATAATCCTACCCAACATTTATTTAGAAATATTTTATTGACATGGAAGAAGAATGATGATTTAAGCACCTACTTCCACTTTGACAATAGTAAAAGTTCATTTTGCTTCATTCTGTTGGTTAAACTGATGGTCGTGTGCATTAGGTTACTCTACTCTGATTTCATTCTCCTATGTTGTTTAAATTCATGTGACATATTCTATATACAGAAGATGCGGTGCATAATCCATTTTTCCTTGTTTTGGTACATATTGGTATTGGTGACTGGACCAATTTACTATTAGCTGTTTTATGTGGCGCATGCATTTGAACTATTTTATCTTACTCTACATTCGATGCATGTTGGTTCAACCGACATAAATTTCGTGAAATAATACTAATTTATTAACAGAAATGACTCTGAGAACTTCCGCATGTACTTACGGATATCCTGTATTAATTAGATCAAAATCTATTCAGTAGTTGTTTTACAATGATTTTTTTTCGAAATTAAAAATCTTTGAACCGCTCTCCTGCAACTTTTACAAAAAGTCGCTTAGCTCCATTAGCCTTTCAACCATCGATATAAATATGTTAATATTTTTTTCAAAGGGGCCTCTACGCGTTGGATCCTTATCCACGCGCACGCCTATCAAATGACCGGGATAAACGGAACTACCGTGAATGGAAAAAAAAATCGTTTATTTCGGGCATAGCCCATAAGTTGAGTTAGTATACATATTTACTTAAATTATATTAGTAAGAACGAACATATGACAATTTTGAGTACGTACAATACAACAAATTCATGTATTAACTGCCCGCCTTCGAGCTGCCGGCGATAAATGAACTTCTACCCAGTGGCGTACAATAGGGCTATCCTCTCGAGCAATTATTAATTTAATAAATTAATTATTTTGATTAATTGATGTTAGAAATAGAGTTGGTCTGAAAGAGAGCGTCGGTGTTAAAATAAGAAGAGGCATGCTCCGATGGTTCGGGCATGTAGAAAGAATGCAAGATGAAAGAATGACGAAGCAGATTATACAATGCAAAAGTGGAAGGATGTAGGAGCCGGGGAAGGCCAAGACTTACCTACCATGACCAAATTGGTCATGTTCTATCAGAAGGATTATTTTTTTTGAATTTGGCGTGAAGTTATAGATAGAAATTAATTATGTAAACTTATATTTTAAGTTTTGTTTTTATTGTTAAGATTATATTTGCACTTTCAACGTAATAGGATATAAACAAGTTTGAATTAAATAATGTAACACTATCACAGTTACTTTATCTTTAGTAGCGCTGACTTCAATGAAGTCGTATTCACTATTATATCTAAAAGTTTATTATGCACAAAAAAATATATATAATTCTACCAATGATGACATTCGCAATGATGAGGTTAGAAGCAGAGTTGGTCTGAAAGAGAGCGTCGGTGTTAAAATAAGAAGAGGCATGCTCCGTTGGTTCGGGCATGTAGAAAGAAAGCAGGAGGAAAGAATTACCTACCAGATATACAACGCAAAAGTAGAAGGATATGGGAGGTGAGGAAGATCATGACCAAAATGATCATGTTTTATCAGAAAGTGATGTCAGGAACCGTAGAAACCAACGAGCGTGCATGGGAAGACCAAAGAATGTTAAAGAAGCGAGTGCAAGTCATGAAGCGCTCGGATCTCTGCCTACCCCGCAAGGGATTTGGCGTGAAGGTATAGGTAGATAGATAATTCTACCATAAACAAAGACTTTATACAGTTTACTTACAAATAAACTCGCAGGTATACGATTCTAAAAGAAATTAACAGATCGAGGCGAAGCCGAGTACTTCCGAAGTGATTTTAAAGACGATGTGCAATTGGATTTAGCCTTTCTTTCTCCTCAAGACATCGTTATTAGAGTCTTTCTCATTTTTTTAATAACTTTATAACTTATCATCAGTTCTTTGTCGATTTTATATGAGACTAGCTACCCGCCCCGGCATCGCACGTGTGATCCGATAGCTATCAAACATTACAGGATCACCCATAGGGATAATCTGAAGGTTTTTTGAAAATTTCGTCAAAATCTGTCCAATCGTTTTTGAGCCCATAGAAGACAAAAATACATTGATTTTTATTTATGTATATCTTCACGCCAGGTCCCTTTGGGGTAGGCAGAGAGAACCGAGCGCCATAAGACGCGGTCCTTACAACTTCACTCGCTTCTCTATGATTCATGCACGCTCGCCGGTTCCTGAAGGTCCTGACATTTATTTATTTATATAAAATTAGAATATTTAAATCGTTTTGGTTATCCACATCAATGAAGACATCTGAGACATATGTGAATTTACATAAATAACGTATTTAAGGGATGTATGGCACACTTCACAGAAAACTGCAGGCAAATAACAACACCCTGGAAGGCTGTTGTGTTCCTGCGAATGAGTGACTTTACCAGTTAGCTCCTACGGAGTATTTTACGGTGCGGTTACCATAGCCTATAAACACTTGCATACATTAAGTATCATTTGAGAGATGCCACTTCTGCTGGTGACACAGCAACTTCTTAGGAGCTTACTGGTGACCTCACTCACATGCAGGAACACAGCAATCATCCAAAGGGTTGTTATTTGTATCCCAACGTTTGTTTTAAAAGAAACATAGACGACCAACATACACAATTTTTGAAATTGTAGGAGGGATATGTATATATATTAATGCAACATAATGCAGTACGACTCTAATATCGTTACAGAAGTCAGACTTTTTTATTGTCCGTTCCGTTGCCCGAGTATCACTCAAAGCTACCATTAAAAGCCCTTTCGGTTCATAAGGTCTACACTATTAAAGTAGAGAGTATTAATGTATTTCAAGCACAAAAGAAATGCATCCGGGCACTTTGCGGTGCTGGATTTTTGGAAAGTTGCAAACCGTTATTTATATCCAATAAGATATTACCCGTACCGTGCATATATATATACGAGTTGTGCATTTTTGTTAAAACTCACCCGGACTTATTTGCAAAATATGCCAACATAGTAGAGCGTTGCACAAGACTAAAAAATAAATTATGTGTGCCAATGCAACGTCTGACAGTGTTCAGTAGGAGTACATACTCAATGGCAATAAGAGTGTATAATCATCTACCAGACAGTGTTAAGGAAAATAATGTTAGTCGGCTAAAAAAGCACCTTTTTATTCTATTACTGGGAAAATGTTACTATTCAGTTGATGAATTCTTAAATGACAAAAATATTGTTATATAACATTGGTATATAATTAACTAGTTATTGTCATTCACAAATAGAATAATTTGCACGCCATTTTAATGGCAGAGTAAAATAGAACTAACTATCTTAAACATACAACTGTGTAATACTTACCTTACTCTGGCAAATAAACGCATTCATTCATTCATTCATAAAATGTCCATATTATCAAAATGTCTAATTGTTAATAATGACCAGTTTAAAACGTCCGTGTAATCAAAATTATCATAGTATTAAAACGTCTATATATTGAACCAGTTGAGAATGCGTACGCTTGCATTGCCAGAGGAACACCTGGCTCGTCAATTATATAACAATTTAATTATTTTTTTTAAAACTTTGTCGGCCATTTTGACCATGTTCCTTAAAGAGATAGGAGGTTTGTTTTTCAGACATTCCTATTCTACTTTTTAATGCTGAATCCGAATCTGAAGTCAAAATTCGAATATTCGAAAAAAGCGACAGAGAGACACACACACACACAATACAACATAGTTTTCATATAGGAACGGTGTTCCTGAAAAGGCCAAAACTTAATTGTTTTTTTTTATTCATGTCTGTTAACAGGGACATTGAGTAGTGGACAGTCTACGGCTAGAAATCAGTATCTAATAACTATTTAAGCACAAGTTCGCGAAACAAACTGCTATCATTTAGAGGTAGACTTTACTTTTCCCGCATGTCGTTTTCGTATTTTAAAGATGTAATATAAAAATATCAATGTCTTTTATAAGCAGTATTACGAATATTTAAATACGTAATTAGGGATACATTTTGATTACGCTCAAAAACTTTAACTAAAACATTTTGATGAAATTTTATATGGTTATATTTGGGCTATTTTCTCTGTTAGAATTGTATACGATTAATAAAAACTTGCAAGACCACTTTATTTGGGATCCTTAGAACATTTAGTTGTAAAAAAATATTTTAAATAAATTTTCATGAGTGTTGCAACATTGTAAACTGCTTAGTGACATACGCTTAAAGAAACCTGTAGAAATGTTGGCGCAAGTACATGCAATACACAAACGGAAGATATTGAATAATATCTATTTGAAAGTTCCAATCTATAATTTAGGTTGTTTCAGAGAAAAGTTCATCAAAAAACTTTCCGAAACTTTTCTGCAACTTTGTTAATGTCGATTGTTCGCATAATTCATAATTAACATATCAATGTGTCAACAGGATTGATAAAATATGAAAAAAAAATTACCTGGAATATTTCGGAAGTGATATAAAGCTGAGGTTACACTCACGACGCGCCCGCATGCCCGAACGCCCGCCCTACAGACTGTGTGTTTGATAAGCGCCGCCCTGCTTTTATAACGATACGCCACGGTGGGCGGGGATCAACACGCGTTCATAACCCACAGTTTCACGCTAAATTATATTTAACTATATTTCTGTCAATTTTTGTTTATTTTCAATTACAATTGTATGAGACAATATTTAAATTACGATCTATTAACGTTTTCGGGCAGCAAATTAATACTTTTTATTTTATTAATTTTTATTATTTTTATTTATTTATTGACTCTTATTATTTATTTATATAAAATTAGAATATTTAGATCGTTTTAATTATCCAAATCAATGAAGACTCCTGAGAACCGAAAGAAAATGTCCATATTATCAAAATGTCTAATTATTAATAATGTCTCTATTGAATTTTATTATTATATTAGTCTTACTTGAGAGCTCGATGGCATCGTTGCTTGTGTCACCAGTAACCGAACACGCAGGTTAAGCAATGTTGACCCCAGCCTGTCTATGGTGTATGATGGTGTTGTCTGTCTCGAGCTTCTCCGAGCTTCGGAGGACATGTTAAGCCTTCGGTCCCGAATGTTGTCAATAGATGACAGTCGTTAAGCTAAGTCAGTGAGTTCTGGTAGCTTGAAAACTCTGGCCTCCGCCAATCGCAGTTGAGTAGCGTGGCAGAGTATGCTCTAAACGCCTTCTTTTGAAGGAAGACCCGTATCCCTGCAGTGGGATGGGTTAGGATTGGTGTAATAATCTTACTACTATTTCTTTTAAACATCATAGTTGGGAAAACAACCTCACAGCGTGCCTGATATAAAGCGGTCATCGTAGTCTTTAGACGCTTGACACAAAAAATAATTCACGCATCCACCGCGTTTGCTACCATAACACCTTGCTCACTCGCAGGAACCTTGATCAACTCTTCGAGAAATTGTTATTTAGGAGTCTTATGTAAGCTCCCTATATATAGACAAGTGGCCCGCCTGGCTTCGCACGGGCATATAGACAGATATATTCGAACTTTATTTGGACAAATAGATCTTACCTAATAGATGAAACTTAGGGCTGCTCGCTCACATGGCGACATTTTCTTGCCTTTATCATTTTTAGGGTTCCGTACCCAAAGGGTAAAACGGACTCTATTACAGAGACTCCGCTTTCCGTCCGTCCGTCCGTTCAATTTCTGTTGCCGCTATATCAAGAAATACTAAAAAACAGAATAAAATAAATATTTAAGGGGGCTCCCATACAACAAACGTGATTTTTTGCTCGATATTGATAACGGCAACAGGTAGACGCTTGAAATATTCACAGAATATTTAGTTATATATTCACTTTAAGAATAAATAATTAAATTAAAATAAAACAAATATTTAAGGGGGGCTCCCATACAACAAACGTGATATTTTTTGCTGTTTTTATAGATAATGGTACGCCTAATGGTACCCTCCATTTGTTCTGATTCTGGCTGCTTTGATACACCCTACTGTCTTTAAAACATCAGACCAAGTCAAACAAACATGTTCATGGATACAAATTTGGACAAATTTGGGATCGGAACCCACTAGCCTTGGTACTAAAGCATTGCTCGACTCGACTCAGCCACTGGGCTGCCCGACTCGATCTACAGCCATCTTTTTCCATTTAATCTTAAAAGTGCGTCGTTAAATCTAGACTTTAGTTGTAAAGTTTATGAAGCTATGATTAGTTTCTAGTACGTATGGACATATCTATATCTTGACGCCAGGTCCTTGCGGGATAGGCAGAGAGAGCCGAGCGCCATAAGACGCGGTCCTTATACACTTCACTCGCTTATTTAATATTCATAGCACTTTTCATGCATGCTCGTCTGTTATTAGGGCTCCTGGCATCACCTTCTGATAAAACACGACCAATTTGGTTATGCCAATTAAAAGTTTTATATATGCATATATCTTCACGCCAGGTCCCTGGCGGGGTAGGCAGAGAGAACCGAGCGCCAGAAGACGCGGTCCTTACACACTTCACTCGCTTCTCTAACATTTATAGTTCTTTTCATGCATGCTCGCCGGTTCCTTTCATGCTTGCACGCGCGAGTGGTACTTTACGTATTACAAGCGTTAATGGGCTACGGTAACCGCTTCACAACAGGTGCGCCGTATGCTTGTATGCCTCTCGATGGTGTGTAAAAAAAGCCTCTACCTCTCCTATCAAAAATAAAGGTTCATGCTTACAAATGTTGGTCCTATGTCGGAACGGATCCCACTAACCTTGGTATTAAAGCAGCTAAGTACTAACTAAGTACTCCGCTATTGGCTTCGCCAACTCGATTTTCATCTTTTTCCATTTAATCTAAAAAGTGCATCGTTAAATCTAGACTTTAGTTGAAAAGTTTATGAAGCTATTACTAGTTTCTATTATTTTTGTTAATGCCTATTGAAAGTCTTAGTAATGAATGTAAATTAATATTATTGAAGTCCAGAGGGAAACTTTGTACAGTCGTCGTCTGCGCGGGTACCTCTGTCTCACCTATTTCTACCGCCAAGCATCTATATTTATATAGCTGTGTTCCGATTTGAAGGGCGAGATATGGCAGAGAAATTACTGGCTACTGTGACGAAACATCCTTAGGTCACTGAATTGGTAGCGCGCGAGTAACATCTCCGTGGTGTTGCGATCGTCAATAGGCTGCGGTGAACGCATACCATCTGATGCGGGCCGCATGCTTGTTTGCCAATCTAGTTGTATAAAAGAAGGCTAATTAACCGAGTACAAAAAAGGTGGTTCTGTATTACTTGGCACTAAGTAACGGACCCGGATCCTTCTTAAAATTATTAAGAAGGATCCGGGTCCGTTACTTAGTGAGAAAAATAAGAAAATGTGACGATGCTTATACGCTTCCCTAGATGGGCTCTCTTAAAACCACCTAGAACAATACAAACATGCTTCGCATCGCGCGAGTGATACTTTATGTATTGCAAGCGTGCAATCTCATGAATTAGTGGCGGAGCAACGCGGTTGCTTATATTCTATCTATCTATAACATCACGCCAAATCCCTTACGGGGTAGGCAGAGAGAACGCCGTGTGCCGCGTGACTGATCCTTACATATCTCACTCGCTTCTTTAACATTCATTGCTCATGCACGCTCGCCGGTTTCTAGGGCTCCTTCATCACCTTCTGATAGAACACGACCAATTTGGTCATGGTAGGTAAGTCTTGGCCTTTTGCTTTTTTTTTCATTCATGCATGGAATTCATCCAAAGTACAATCTGCATGTGGAATGCACCTCCCTCGTAAAATTAGAGAAGATGATTAAACAATCTTAATGGTACTCCCGCATGGAAGTGAGGTTACATATGTATGTATTATATATGTATGCCGAGTGCTGCATAGGCACGTGGAATGTGAGAGGTGGATTGAATTATGAGATGAACGAAGTGACAGACGTAATGAATGAGAGACGTTTAGATCGTTTGTGTATGACAGGGACTGAGCGCAAGGTGAGCGACACCGATGATCTGCCCGGTGGAATGATGGCCCTATAGTCTGGTGTAGACCGGGACGATCATGCCAGTGTTAGTGTAGGTGTCGTACTCTCCTCTCGCTTAGCCACTGGAGTAAGAGATTACTGTTTGGTAGGACCCAGACTTCTGTGGGTCCGTATAAAACTGGGCATCGCGCGAGTATTTCTTGTTGCAGCATTCGCTCCCGTAAGCTCAGCGTGTGTTCAGAACAAGAGAAGTTTTGGAAGTCTGTGAGGGATGTTCTGGGTTTAGCTGAAGGAAATGAAAGAGTAAAGATTATGTGTGGTGATTTGAATGGATGGGTTGGGACCAAACGAGACAACTATGAAGCTGTTCTTGGTCCGTATAGAGATAAGATCGTGAACAAAGCAGGTAAGTTAATTCTAGATATATGTATGGAACGAAACCTCCTCGTGTGAAATACTTTATTAAATTTCATCACAAGGATATTCACACGTATATATGGAGACGGAATAACCAAAATAGTGTGATTGATTTGATTATAATAGATAGTCTCCGAAATAATATAATGGATACAAGAGCCTTTAGAGGTCCCACTCTTCAAACGTACCACTACGTGGTGGTAAGCCGGTTTGTGGGACTTTTTATTCAATTGAAAGGAGATTGAGGGTGAAATCCGATGGAATGCTGTGGGAGGCACAGGGAGGATTCCGAAATAGAAAGGGATGTACGGATTAACTTTTCTCTCTCCGCAATATCGTGGGGAAGCATCTGACCATAGAGCAGAAGGTTTTCTGCTATTTTGTAGATCTTGAGAAAGCATTTGATAGGGTTGTGCGAATGGAACTGTGGGACATTGCCGAGATATGGGATTGAATCGTCAATCTTCTCTGTGCTGTGCAGTCCACTTGCAAGGATTGCTCAGCATGTATGAGGATAGATGGTGGCATGTCACCCTGGTTTGAAATCAAAATTGGTGTCAAACAGGGTTGCATGCTATTTGCTAAGCTGTTTATTCTGTAACTCGATTGTTGTCTGCAGAGTATTTTGTCAACGAATGTAGAATTGCGCATGGGTTATAGTGGCTCACTCACATTTTCTTAATGTCCCTAGTCAGGATCACGTTCCCACTGCCAACCTGTCCTATTATGAGTCGCATAGGCATGGTCGAACTACTTTCACCCTACAACCTGTGGGAAGGGAGTTGGTGGCTCGCATCATTACATCTTTGCACTCAAATGCAGAGGGCATAGATGGTATATCTTTAAAAATGATAGATCTCACATTACCTCACACTCTGGATGTGATCACTAACATTGTTAACAAATCCCTGGTTACATCTAGTTTTCCTTGTACTTGGGGCACTGGACTTGTTCGACCTTCTCCAAAGAAACCCAATCCAGTGGACGTGGGAGACCTCAGACCTATCAGCATCTTGCCTGTTGTCTCCAAAGTTCTTGAAAGGGTGGTCTATATGCAACTGTCCAAGTATCTTGAAGACAATAATTTCCTCCCAAGTGGCCAGTCTGGTTTCCGCAAAGGCCATAGCACCTCTACAGCTCTCTTGAATGTCACTGATGAGATTTTGGCAGCACGGGACCGTGGTATGGGGACCCTCTTGGTGCTTCTTGATTACTCGCGCGCCTTTGACTCTATTAGCCACTCCCTTCTTATTGCTAAGTTGGTATACTACGGATTGGATGCTGCCTCGGTTCAATGGTTCCGCAGTTACTTAGAATGCAGACACCAGTTAGTGGAGCTAAAATATAGTGATGGCACATCATTGAGATCGACTTGTAGCCCAGTCTCCAGGGGCGTCCCTCAGGGCTCCATCCTTGGTCCATTGCTCTATATTCTCTACAGCGTTGACGTCATTAATTGTATACTGAATTGCAAGTATCACTTATATGCTGATGATCTTCAGATCTTTATACATACTCTCCCTCAGGATACTGCAGCCTCTGCAATTAAATTGAATGAAGATCTGAATCGGGTTTATGAGTGGTCTTATCAGAACTGCCTAGTCCTAAACCCCGGTAAAACTAAATATTTGATTTTGGGTTCTAAGAGCCAAGTGGCAAGTATTAAACAACAGGTTCCTAACTTAGTTCTTTCTGGTTACCCCATTGAGCATGTTGCGGAGGCACGTAACCTTGGTCTTATTATGGATGTGCAACTAAATTATGAAACACATATTCTTAAAGCAACACAGAACTGTTTTTATAGATTAAAACTACTGTATAAGGTTCGACCGTATCTCAGTGTGCTCCTTAGAGTAAGACTCTGCGATTCCCTTATACTGTCCAAACTTGGCTACACTGATGTAGTATATGGCCCGTGTCTTCTAGCTAGAACCGTGAAGTTAATTCAGCGCGTCCAGAACGCCTGTGCGCGATACTGTTTTCCTATTCCACCTTGTCACCACGTCACTCCGTACCTAATCAATTCCAATATCTTAAAAATGGAATCGCGTAGAAATCTGCATCTGGCCTGCATCATGTTTGGTGTGGTTAATTTTGGACAGCCAGATTACCTCAACGCTAAGTTGACATGGATGCAGAACAGTCATGGATACGCTACACGCTCATTGTTCTCTCGTTTGTCTGTTCCTCACCATAGGACGGCTGCTTTTCGGGGTAGTTTTAGGTTTGCTTCTAGCCGTTGCTGGAACGTAATACCGCCGCCTATACGAGCCCTGAAAAGTATTAAAACTTTTAGTAAAGCCCTCAAAACTCATCTACTCAACACTCAAATTATCAATAATACAATGTACTTGTAATTGGTTGCATAAAACGCTTACTATACTTACTGATAATAGGTACATGGTTATGCTTGCTGAATCCATATTGCAAATCAATTTTAGATATAATTTGTTATACATTTTACTTTTATTATAATGTTTTCCTTTACTACATTTTGTTTGATGAATAATGATGTGTTATTTCGTGTGTTGAATGTATGAAGATGAATGACGTGTTTGACAGTTTGAACGAATGTGTGAATGAATGAAAGGGAGTCGTTCATATAGATGGAAATCGGCTAATTTTGATATACTTAATATCCGTAGATTAGTTGCCATAATCTTATTTATTCTACAACCAATTTTATACTGTTATTCGTATTGTAGTAACTTTGTCTGTAATATTATTGTCCTGCATATGTCATTACCTATATTTGTATATTTGTCCAGTCTGTGTCTGTGGTTCTTCCGTGAAGTCACTAGACAGGTCCCCTCTGAAAACCAGCGCCAGCTCTCATAAAGCTGGCAATATGCTGAGATGGTACCTTTTTGTTACATCACACGACACCACTTTGTTTGTTTTTTTTTTAATGTTTTATTGTACTGTTTTCTGTTTCGATTTTTGTATTAGTATGTTCGTCGCTGTTTAATTAGTACCTACTCTGTATGGTGTTGTGGTATGTCCAAATAAACGTTTTTCTTTCTTTCTATATACAACGCAAAACTGGAGGGACGTAGGAGCCGAGGAAGGCCAAGACTCATCTACCATGACCAAGTTTGTCGTGTTCTATCAGAAGGTGATGTCAGGAGCCTTAGAAACCGGCGAGCGTGTATGAGAAGATCAATGAATGTTAAAGAAGCGAGTGAAGTGTGTAAGGATCGAGTCACGTGGCGCTCGGTTATCTAGTGAAGTTATAGATATTAGTGTTTATATCTACTACTACTGCAGCCGCCCGAAGGCCCCTGACTTAACGATTGTGATCTATCCACAGACGGGACCGGCGGCTTAATGTGCCCTCCCAAGCACGGAGATAATAATAGTTTATTTCTCCTCACATAAACAAGGTACATAACAATTGACTTATTTAATAACAAGTAGGTGGTGCTTAGCCTAGTAAAATGTGAGGTGCTGGTGTCTGAAGTGGGCATAAAGTCTGTATCACAGATCACCTGGTCCCCACCACATGGAACAATTGCAGTACATAGGAGAGTTAGTAATATACAAGTACATATCTTTAAATGGAGATATAACTGAACTTCTTCGCCTTATCCCCTTTCCTAATCCTAGAAATCGACAGAAATTAGGATTGGTGCGCTGAGGCTAAGGATTGGCGAAGATTCTGGTTTTTACATGGAGTGAGTAAGACCTCCACAACCCAGAGGGTAAACCAGATCATTCTTAGGCTATGTCGCACGTCGTTCGAAATATAATTTCTTCGACGTGTGGGTTTTCTCACGATGTCTTCCTTCACCGCCGAGCAAGTGATAAATAATGTACATAAATCCGAATATGCAGGATTCGATCCGGCGACCGATTGGTCAATAGGCCACACACACGGCTATTGACCGCAGCCTGTCTATGGATGGGTCTATCAATCTTAAGTTTCTCCGTACTCGAAGGGCATGTTAAGTTGGTCCCGGCTGTTGTCGATAGATGACAGTCGTTAAGGCAAGTCAGTGGCTTTCTAGCGGCTTGAAGACACTGGATTCCGGCAATCCGCAGTTGTGGTGCAGTATACTCTAAAACCCTTTGATGAGTTGGATACTCATAGAGTATAGTAAGCTGATTAATACCCCTATACTGTTTGCTATCAAAGCAGTGGGTGAGAACCGGTGTATAGATGAACTGATCCCCGATTCCTGGCATGTACCCTGAATTCCTGATTTCGGATTCGGATTTATGTACATATTTGTAATTATCACTTGTTCAGCGGCGAAGAACATCGTGAGGAAACCCACACGTCCAATTATATTATGAAAGACTGGTGACCTTACCTAAGAAAGGTATGGCTTCCCCCCTAGGTTGTGGAGGTCTGAGGGCAGTCGATCCATGTAAAAATCAGTATCTTCTTAGGTTTTCGCGATTGTTATACATTGAATTAAACAATTTTTAACGGAAATATCGCGTGTTTTATTTATTTTGTTGAACCTGACGTTTCGAATGCTTTGCAGCGTCCGTGGTTGCAGGAAGACTAAGGTGACTTTTGTCTTACATTGGTTATTCAATTATTACATCTACCTGCATCTACCGACATGGATGGATTAATTATTTCTATATGTTCCGATTCGTAAAAAAAATCGCTCACGGTGTCCGAACGTTTTTGAGTAGATCTCTGGGTATGTGACTTGATTATTTATAAAACTGGATCCCAAGCAGGTGGTACTTGCCAACCATCTTCTCTATTGAAATTAGGGTGTTTTCTTATTTAAATAGCCTCGCGTAGCATTCTAGGCATGTAGCGGTTCTCCTTGGCGAGGATTTGTGGTTTATCGAACCGGATGTAATGGTTTGGCCGGTCCAGTGTATGCTCACATACTGATAAAAACTCTGCAGTATGTGAGCATACACTTGCCTTGAACAAAATAAATAAAACATGCGATAATTCCGTTAAAAATGGTTTAATTCAATTAGTATTTTCGCCAAATCCTTAGGCTTAGGTAGCGGACCCCGCCATTCCAACGGGCCCGGCAAAGGAAAACGGGATAACGCTAAGACAAAGACTGTTTGCTATCAAAGTTTGACAGTTTGTCGATGGTTCTACTTAAACCTGCGAACGAAATTAATTTGTTCTAACATAATTAACGTAAACTGTTTTGCGCCAGTTTGATGTGTGAAAATGAACCAGATTAACTTTGATCATCGTAGTTAAATTGCTTAATACATCACAAGCACCGTGGGAAGTAAAGGAAGCGGCCTATTAAACAACAGGTCCCCGGTTCGAACCCTAGAATATACCACTAAATTTGTGTTTTCGGATTGTACATAGGTATATGGAAACCCGTACATCTAAGAAATTATATTTTGAGACACGTGTGAACTATACTAAGAGAGGCTTGGTATTCAGTGTGTAAGAATGTATTTTTTTTTATACTACGTCGGGAGGGATACAAGCATACGGCCCACCTGATATAAAGCGGGTACCGTAGCCTATTAATTGACACTTGAGATAGGTATCACTCGTGCGATGCCTCCTCTGCTGCTTACACAGTCAACTCCTTGGGAGCTTACCGGTGACCTCACTCGCAGGAACACAACAACCCACAGGACCTGGCTCGTCAACTCTAGGGAGTTGCTATTGGGCTGCGGTTTTCTGTGAGGTGGAGGCACTTCCCCAGACGGGCTGCTTTGATGCGCCCTACCTCTATTAAAACATCCAGACCAAGATAAACAGACATGTTCATGCACACAAATGTTTGCCTTGTGTGGGAGTCGAACCCACGAGCGTTGGTGTCAAAGTCGCGTCATTCACGACTGAGCCACCGAGCTCGTCGTGTATTTCTAGCTGTTGGAAAGCGGTGCGATTGTAAAACTAGACTGTCGGCATCATATCGAATAACTCTTCTCAACACCCAATGTACAATCAGAAACACACACAAAGACGCAAAATTGGTTATGTTCTACAGTGAGTTGACTAAAATGTTGATGGTGGCTTCTCAATTAATGAAAACGAAGCCAATCGTCAAAACTTTTATTTTATATATACAATGTCAGGAGGCATTCAAGCATACGGCCCGCCTGATGTAAAGCGGTTACCGTAACCTATGAACGCTGGTAATACATTAAGTATCACTCGCGCGATGCCACCTTTGCTGCAAACACAGCAACACCTTGACAACTTACTGGTGACCTCACTCACATGTAGGAACACAACAACCCTCTAGGCAGTTGTTAGTCGGCTGCGGTTTTCTGTGCGGTGGAGGTACTTCCCCAGTCGGGCTGCTTTGATGATCCTTACCTTAAAAACACCCAGACCAAGGCAAACAGACATG
Organism: Pyralis farinalis; assembly: GCA_947507595.1. Lineage (NCBI taxonomy): Eukaryota > Metazoa > Arthropoda > Insecta > Lepidoptera > Pyralidae > Pyralis > Pyralis farinalis. The sequence continues at coordinate 5,200,132 of OX382258.1, read as the reverse complement.
TTCATGCACACAACCGTTTGTTTTGTGTGGGAATTGAACCCACGAGCAGTGGTGTCAAAGTTGCGTTATTAACCGCGGCGCCACTGAGCTCGTCAAATCTACATATTTCACGAATAGATAACCTATATTCGGCGGTTTCATTAGTTTCGTGGTTGCTTTAGCTGAAAATCGTACGTTCCAATTTTAGATTTCTATTGAATATTGAGCGATTGAATATAAAAAAACTCCTGAAACAGATCGGTATTTATATTCTATAGAATGTTAAACGTCAATCATATTTTCAATTTACAAACGGGGTATTTTTCGCCATACAAGTGCTGATTTCCAATTTGGGGGAAATCAATCACCACTAATCCTTTATTTCTTATTTTTACAGCGTAAAAGAATACCGGAACAGCTCTCTGGCGGAATGTTGTGTTCCTGCGCATGTATCACCGGTAAGCTCCTAAGGAGTTGCTGTGTTAGCAGCAGAGAAGGCATCGCGCGAGTTATACTTGATAGGTAACGGCTTAATATCAATTAGGCTGTATGCTGTTATGCCTCCCGACGTATAAAAAACCCAGTGGGAAAATCAGACCTTTCTTAGTTTTTTCTTTCGAAATATAATTTCTTGGACGTGTAGATTTCCTCACGATGTTTCCCTTCACCGCCGGGCTAGTGATAATTACAACAGAGATAATATTCTGATTAATTTTTATCACTTTTTAGGGTTCCGTACCCAAAGGGTAAAACGGAACCCCATTACTGAGACTTCGCTGTCCGTCCGTCCGTCCGTCCGTCCGTCCGTCTGTCACCAGGCTGTATATCACGAACCGTGATAGTTAGACAGTTGAAATTTTCCCAGATGATGTATTTCTGTTGCCGCTATAACTACAAATACTAAAAAATAGAATAACATAAATATTTAAGGGGGCTCCCATACAACAAACGTGATTTTTTTGCTCGTTTTTACTCGATATTGATAACGGCAACAGGTAGACGCTTGAAATATTCACAGAATATTTAGTTATATATTCACTTTAAGAATAAATAATTAAATTAAAATAAAACAAATATTTAAGGGGGCTCCCATGCAACAAACGTGTTTTTTTGCCGTTTTTATAGATAATGGTACGGAACCCTTCGTGCGCGAGTCCGACTCGCACTTGGCCGATTTTTTAAATATCCGATCCTCTTGTTTCGTAATTGGATAACAGCGCAGAATTATACAAATTCTATTTCTGCGTTCATTACATTATTTGAAGAGCGGTGGATTATTAAATGAGGCCAATGTTATGTTTCCCTATTTATATTTTTATTGAATATGTCTACAGTGGAGAAAGCCCAATCATTTGATGCCGCTCAGGGCAAATAAATGCTCCGTTTTATTTATGAGGGTGCACCACTGAATTCAATCATATTGGTACAATATCCACCGATATCATATTTTAAAGTAAATAAATTGCTTTGCAAGCTTGCATTGCCAGAGGACCTGGCTCGTCAATTATATAACAATTCAATTTTTTTTTTTTAATTTGTCGGTATTTTTGACCATGTTCCTTAAGAGATAGGAACGGTGTTCCTGAACATTCCTATTCTACTTTTTTATGCTGAATCCGAATCTGAAGTCAAAATTCGAATATTCGAAAAAATGCACACACAGACGAACATTAGACAAACATGTAGATTTCATATAGGAACGGTGTTTCTGAAAATTCAATTTTTGTCACTATTTCATTGTGACAAAAATTGAAATGAAAAGAATATACTCAGATGGTTTGTCGTCGAATATATTGTTGTTTGGATATCTATACAGATAAATAAAATTGGAGTGTCTGTTTGTAATATTAAAAGAACCGCTTTTTACTAAATGCATATGGATATAATCACGGTACATATACCAAAATTAATATTTTTACAATTATTGTCTGTCTGTCAGTTTGTACCGGCTAATCTCTGAAACGGCTGGACCGATTTTGACGGGACTTTCACTGGCAGATAGCTGATGTACTCGTAATAAGGAGTAACTTAGGCTACCTTCATTTTAGAAATTTTATTTATTTTTATTAATATAAATAAATAAATAATAAAAAAAAACTATTCCGCGCGGACGAAGTCGCGGGCACAGCTAGTTTGGAATAAATGGATGAAAAAAGAGTGAGTAGAGATATCGACATGGATCGCCCTAGATACACATATGGATCAAAAGCTGATATGCTGAAAAAAGGCCAAATCAAAACCGCCCAAAACCGAAGAGCATGCGTGAAGAGGTATATGTGTTTTGAAGAAGCGAGAGAGGTATGTTTGGATCGGTTCACCTGGCGTTCCATAGTCTTTGCAGACTCCAATAGGAGACAGGCGCGATGAGGTGCATGTTATAGAAATGTGAAAATGATTTTGAATGTTTCCAATTTTTTTTTCCGTCCGTTCAAGTAGATTGCTGCATGGGTACTGTTCAGCTATCAGTCTATCTATAACTTCACGCAAAATCCCTTGCGGGGTAGGCAGAGAGGACCGAGCGCCCCATGACTCTTGCATACCTCACTGGCTTCTTTAATATTAATTGCTCTTCTCGTGCACGCTCGCCGGTTTCTAAGGTTCCTGACTTTACCTTCTGACAAAACACGATCAATTTAGTCATGATGAGTAAGTCTTGGCCTTCCTATATCCCTCCACTGCCGCGTTGTGGATCTGTTACGTAATTATTTTTATGTTTCTTTTTCATCTGTACAGCTAAACAGTAAAATATTACCAATGTGCAAATATTATAAATAAATAAATAAATATTGTCGGACAAATTACACAGCGCCACCTAGCCCCAAAGTAAGCGAAGCTTGTGTTATGGGTACTAGACAACTGATAAACATACGTAAATACATTTTTTTTTTGTAAATATATACTTATTATACATAGAAAATACCCAGACCAATACAAACAGACATGTTCATGCACACAAATGTTTGTCCTGTGTGGGAATCGAACCCACGAGCGTCGGTGTCAAAGTAGCGTAACAGCGCGTTCCACCATTGCGCCACCGAGCTCGTAAAAATATTCACCAAAATAATGTTGAATTATTTTGGTGAATATTTTTTTTACAGAGGTAGAGCATCAAAGCATCTCAACTGTAAATGTACTTAAAGAAAACCGCAGACAAATAACAACGGAGGAGATTTGTTATGTTTCCTGTTACTAAACGCGGTAACCGCTTTACATCAGGTAAGTCGTATACTTGTATATGTCGTTGTATAAAAAAAATCCCATCATACTTCCAGACATCAGGATTTACCGTACGTAAACCGCGACGTACCGTTTGATATGATAGAATTAAATTTTTAAAAATGCTATTAAGCCCGTGGTTCTCATGAAGTCCCAGCCATTTTCCTTGCATGTTATGCCACTCTATACGAGCGACTGTACTGAAGATTAATCTACTTCCAAGAAGATGTAAAATTTGGGACAAAATTCATTTCACGGCTCAATGCTTACACTTGGTTCCGTATAACAGGTGAAGTCGATAAGGATTAGAGGAATTTAATTAACTACCTGTTAGGGGTTGGTTTCGTCGTTTAACATTATTGTATATTGATATTCAATTATTAATATATATGTAGATATATTTAATGTATCCCTATAATAAAACTGTAACTGGTCTATGTCTGTACATAGGAGATATTGCAGTAAAACACGTATGAGGGGTCTTTATAGGGCCAATCGACAGTAAGCTCCTAAGGACAACTCCTTAGGACAAGAACAGTAAGCTCCTGAGGAGTTGTTGTGTTCGCGCGAGCGTCGTTTTCTATGGATATTGCGAGGGTTCATAAGCTACGGTACATCAGGTGGGCTATATGCTTGTATGCCTCCAGGCGTTGTATAAAAAATGTACATTAATCATATCAACATAAATATACAACATTTATAAAATCTCGCCTTTGTGAAATTAGTAAGAAGTAAAATAAGATACAAAGATAAATAGAGAATAGAGAAGAATCCAGAACTAATGTAAGGATTACGATTGACGATGAAGTGTTGGAACAAGTGGATGAGTTTGTATATCTTGGATGTGCTTTCAGCAGGGATGGAAGGTACACCGCAGATGTGGAAAGACGAGTGAGTGCTGGGAATAGTGTGAACGGAGCGTTGGGAAAACTTCTTGGCAGTAAAAACCTGAGCCAGAAGGCACAACTCGCTATACACAATGCAGTGTTGGTCCCAACGCTAACTTATGGAAGCGAGAGCTGGGTATGGCAGAAAGAGCATGAAAGTAGAATAAACGCGGTTGAAATGCGAGCGCTGCGCAAAATTTGTGGCGTAAGGCTTGTAGACCGTATTCGCAATGATGATGTTAGAAATAGAGTTGGTCTGAAAGAGAGCGTCGGTGTTAAAATAAGAAGAGGCATGCTCCGATGGTTCGGGCATGTAGAAAGAATGCAAGATGAAAGAATGACGAAGCAGATATACAATGCAAAAGTGAACGGATGTAGGAGCCAAGGAAGGCCAAGACTTACCTACCATGACCAAATTGGTCGTGTTCTATCAGAAGGTGATGTCAGGAGCCCTAGAAACCGGCGAGCGTGCACGAGAAGAGCAATGAATGTTAAAGAAGCGAGTGAGATATGTAAGGATCGAGTCACGTGGCGCTCGGTTCTCTCTGCCTACCCCGCAAGGGATTTGGCGTGAAGTTATAGATAGATAAATAGATATTTTTAACTTATCTCATCTCAGTGATTCATTTTACTTTCTGATCTGCTATTTGGAGAATGATCCAGGAATAATCGAAGGAACGAGGAAATTCGACGGAGGACCCAACTTGTCGATATAGATCTCAAAGGTAGCTGAAAGTAAGCGAAGCTTGTGTTATGGGTACTAGACAACTGATAAACATCCATAAATACATTTTTTTTTTTGTAAATACATACTTATGATACATAGAAAATGCCCAGACCAAGACAAACAGACATGTTCATGCACACAAATGTTTGTACTGTGTGGGAATCCAACCCACGAGCGTTGTAAATGTGATAAATATGTACATAAATTCGATTGTTTGACCTATTCGGGTCAAACAATTTATCTTTAGGAATAATCCATTGGTTTCTACTCCTGACTTCACTAATCTCTATACACAGTCCATTTATATCTAATAGAAAAGCCAGATCTATTGGGAGAAAGCTGCTTATTTCTATAGGTTAAACCGTCAATAACCATTGTATCCATCTAATAAATCCTCATGTTTCCTTTGTTTACGTATGTATATTCCACATGATTCCCACAAAGGTCGGTTGGCCGTAATGGGTAACTCTGAAGGGCTACTAATTAATTAAGGTCGGAAGATGTTATTCTGGCCACAAGCTGAGGGTTTGTGAGGGTTTTTGATGCCAATTGCCATGTCAAGAGAGTTTGGTTGTAAGGACCCTAATATTGATAAATATCTATATTTAAACAGTTTTGTAACTCAATGTGTAGGTAACTCCTTTATAATCAATTTGGCATGGCATATCGAGCCTTTTGATGGTCACAAGTCTAACCTAACCTAACCCAGCAATGTCGGACTGCGTGTTATGTTTTTTTATATAAATTAAAAATTATATAATTTAAGAATATTGAAAACGTGAGAGAAAGAGTTGGTCTGAAAGAGAGTGTCGGTGTTAAGATAAGAAAAGGCATGCTCCGTTGGTTCGGACATGTAGAAAGAATGCGGGATGAAAGAATGGCTTCGTCCACTTTGGTAACTAAACTTACGTAACCAGTTACAAGAGAAGATTTTTCTTTCGCTGTTTGGTAACTAGTTGTGAGAGAAGAATTATTTTTCCACTTTTGTAACTTTTTGATAGTTATGAACGTGGATGTTCAGAACGTGAACAGACAATGTACACCGGTCGCTACCGCGGCACGCTCGGCTCGCGCGCCGTAGGGTCGCTGTTCTACCTAACACTCATCCTCGCTTGACGAAACAGATATACAATGCAAAACTGGAAGGATGTAGGAGCCGAGGAAGGCCGAGACTAACCTACCATGACCAAATTGGTCGTGTTTTATCAGGTGATGTCAGCAGCCCCAGGAACCGGCGAGCGTGCATGAAAAGAGCTATGAATGTCACAGAAGCGAGTGAAGTATGCAAGGACCGCGTCTTATGGCCCTCGGTTCTCTCTGCCTACCCCGCAAGGGACATAGCGTGAAGATATACATACATACATACATATAATTTAAGCATGTGAAATTATATTATCTGTTACTATGTCGTACTACCATATAAATCTTAGATATTTTAATTTTCGGGATTATGATCTTTCAGTATTTTAAGCTTTCGGTCAAATAAACATTCGACGTTATAATATACGGCCTTCCGTCCATATGCCTTATGAAATTCGGTATTCTGAACTTCGACATTATAATACGCACCCCTTAAAACATCCACACCAAGACAAACAGACATGTTCATGCACACAAATGTTAGCCCTGTGTGGGAATCGAACCCACGAACGTTAGTGTCAAAGTAACGCATTTCGCCACTGCGCATCCGAGCTCGGTCCTATGCTGCTTGCATCCATCGGCTCCCTGCGACCTTTACCAGTCCGTCCATCGGTGGGGGGTCCTCCTACGCTGCCTTTTCAGTATAATATATTGTCATCATAAATGTAAATCTGACGTCATTGGCGTAGGCCGCCCCCACGCGCCCCCATTGGCTGATAAAATCTAGTAGAAAGCCGACTGGGAAGCTTAAGTATTTGTACGGAGAACCCGTGACGTCACAGCGCTGAATAACTGACGTAGTATATTTTCTACATGTTCTTTAACCGACTTCGAAAAGGAACATCAATTATTTCGGTAGTACAGTGGTTAGTTTTTGTTTTATACTACGTAGGGAGATACAACCACCACCTGATGTAAAGCGAGTACCGTAGCCTATTTTCGCTTGCGATATATTAAGTATCACTCGCGCGATGCCTCCTCTGCTGCTTACACAGCAACTCCTTGGGAGCTTACTGGTGACCTCACTCACACGAAGGAACACAACAACCCTCCAGGGAGTTGTTATTTGGCCGCGGTATTTCTGTGAGGTGGAGGTACTTCCCCAGGCGGGCCGCTTTGATGCGCCCTACGTCTCTTAAAATTCCCACGCCGTACAAATATTTGTGTGTATGAACGTGTCTATTTGTCTTTGTTTTTTATGAGAAGTAGGGCTCATAAAAGCCGTCAGGAAAGGTACCTGTAACAGATTGAAAACCGAAGACTCCGTCGATCCCAATGGATTAGGCACGAGATAGCCCTGGGAAGAAGAAGACTGAATCAGAAATCGTGGACTATTTTATATAATGTTGAGAAACATACGGCCCAAATGTTATGTTACTGTATCCTGGAACGCTTGCCACTCAGAAAGTATAGCTTTGTGCGTTTCCACTCATATTGCTAACACAGCAACACCTCAGGAGCTAACTGGTAACCTTGCTCACTTGTAGGATCACGACAACTGTGCTTTTTGTTTGTTTGTTTGTTATATCTTTATTGTACCTACATAAAATAACAATGAAAAATGTTTTAAATTAAAATGCAACACATTAATAAATGCACAAAGGCGGACTTATTCCTATAAATAATTTGGTAGGCGAGTGGCGCGATAGTACAACATAAACGAAATAGATCATTATAACAACAAATATTGCCCGCAGGGCAGCTTGTGGCGAGCTGTTGGTGCGTAACGACACCACGGGTACCCGAGTGCTCCAGAGAGTCGATCAGGGCCTTCGTCTCCGGCGTGTCTTCGTCGGTCGGAGTGAAAAGTCAAGAAGGCCTGCAGGAATCTCAGCTCTGGCTTGCCTTCATTGGCTGCCCAGAGTATATTGCTCTAGCAGTTGATATGCTCCAGGGGTGGAAGTGTTAAAGGGCATAACGCCGCGAGTAACTTCGGAGAAAGCGCAGCACACCTCTCGTTACCCCTGAGTTACTCACACCGGTGTTGCCCCCGGCCGACTTTCTCTGGCATTTCGGGGGCCCATCTAGTGAGTGGCGAGCCACCGCCTCCCAAAAGTAACATCTGAATATGATAGTTATAGCAGGACACCTGCTCCTCCCTCCTCTTCTGCAATAGCCCGGTTCTAATAATACTCGTACATCTAAATCTCATTTTAATAGCCCAATAGCCCACTTATTTCCGACATATTTCGACAAAAGTCCTAATACCTGCCGTGACCTGTTCATGGGTAAATTCTCCCATTGATATCCCCTGGAGTAGATCACAGCGGGTATAATACATTACATCATTCTTTTCGAAGGGGCCTCTACGCGTTTGATTCATATCCCCGCGCACGCCTATCAAGTGACCGGGGTAAACGCCGTGATTTTAGAGAGAATTAAATAAAAAAGTAATAAATGTCTAAATAAATAATAAAATTGAAAGTAGCTGGATAAAATAGAACATAATATAAATATATATGTAAGGAGATTATAAAAAAAGAAAGAATGAAAGAAAACGAAATTATGCGCCCCACCTCTCTCAAACTTCAATAAGAGATCAATCAAAAATGAAACTTGCACGAGGCAACCCTTTAAATGCAAAGCACAAATTATTTAACTGCAAAGAGCGAAGTTATAACTGCAGTTCAAGTTGTAACAAATATGAACGGTTGGTTTTTCTTCGTTATGCCTCGAGGGAAACACTTGAGAAGAACTTCGTCATTTAATCTGTACACTGTTAGCTGCAGTACGAGCAGATAGCCCAGTGGATAAAGAACTGACCTTTTGACCAACTGGACCCCGGTTTGAATCCTCGCATGCGTCACTAAATTCGTGCTTTCGGATTTATGTATCTACACATTTGTAATTATCACTTGCTCGGCAAAAGACATGCCCCTAATCTAAAAAATCGGCCAAGTGTGAGTCGGACTCGCGCACGAAGGGTTCCGTACAATTATCTAAAAAAACGGCAAAAAAAATCACGTATGTTGTATAGGAGCCCCCCTTAAATATTTGTTTTATTTTAATTTAATTATTTATTCTTAAAGTAAATATATAACTAAATATTCTGTGAATATTTCAAGCGTCTACCTGTTGCCGTTATCAATATCGAGCAAAAACGAGCAAAAAAAATCACGTTTGTTGTATGGGAGCCCCCTTAAATATTTACTTTATTCTATTTTTTAGTATTCGTTGTTATAGCGGCAATAGAAATACATCATCTGTGAAAATTTCAACTGTGTAACTATCACGGTTCATGAGATACAGCCTGGTGACAGACGGACGGACGGACGGACAGCGGAGTCTCAGTAATAGGGTTCCGTTTTTACCCTTTGGGTTCGGAACCCTAAAAAGATCTGGCTGTCCCTCTGGGTTAGGAGGAATGACGGCGGCCGCTTCAACTAAACATCAGCATCTTCGCCAAATCCCTAGGTAGCGGAGCCTGCTAATCATAATGGATTAGGAAACGGGATAGCGCTAAGGAGATGACTGCTGCTGCAATATGATCTTATATATGTATATCTTCACGCCAGGTCTCTTGCTGGGTAGGCAGAGAGAGCCGAACGCCATCAGACGATGAAAGTTGAAGGAGTAAGCGAGGTATGTAAGGATCGACGAAGTTTGACGAGCTCGGTGGCTCAGTCGTGAATGACGCGACTTTGACACCAACGCTCGCGGGTTCGATTTCCACACAAGGCAAACATTGTGTGCATGAACATGTCTGTTTGTCTTGGTCTGGACGTTTTAAGAGAGGTAGGGGGCATCAAAGCAGCCCGTGCGGGGAAGTACCTCCACCTCACAAAAATCCGCAGCCAAATAACAACTCCCTAGAGGATTGTTGTGTTCCTGCGCGTGAGTGAGGTCACCAGTAAGCTCGCAAGGAGTTGCTGTGTAAGCAGCAGAGGAGGCATCGCGCGAGTGATACATAATATATCACAATCGTTAATAGGCTACGGTACCCGCTTTTCATCAGGTGGGCCGTATGCTTGTATGACTCCCAACGTAGTATAAAAAAAATCGGCCAAGTGCGAGTCGGACTCGCGCACGAAGGGTTCCGTACCATTATCTATAAAAACAGCAAAAAAAATCACGTTTGTTGTATGGGAGCCCCCCTTAAATATTTGTTTTATTTTAATTTAATTATTTATTCTTAAAGTGAATATATGACTAAATATTCTGTGAATATTTCAAGCGTCTACCTGTTGCTGTTATCAATATCAAGCAAAAAAAAATCTGCCAAGTGCAAGTCGGACTCGCACACGAAGGGTTCCGTACCATTATCGATAAAAACGGCAAAAAAAATCACGTTTGTTGTATGGGAGCCCCCCTTAAATATTATATAATATATATTTATTATATTCTAATATAATATTTATTTTATTCTATTTTTTAGTATTTGTTGTTATAGCGGCAATAGAAATACATCATCTGTGAAAATTTCAACTGTCTAACTATCACCGTTCATGAGATACAGCCTGGTGACAGACGGACGGACGGACGGACGGACGGACAGCGGAGCCTCAGTAATAGGGTTCCGTTTTACCCTTTGGGCACGGAACCCTAATGAGCAAAAAAATCACGTTTTTTGTATGGGAGCCCCCTTAAATATTTTACTTTATTCTATTTTTTTGTATTTGTTGTTATAGCGGCAACAGAAATACATCATCTGTGAAAATTTCAACTGTCTAACTATCACCGTTCATGAGATACAGCCTGGTGACAGACGGACGGACGGACGGACGGACAGCGGAGCCTCAGTAATAGGGTTCCGTTTTACCCTTTGGGTACGGAACCCTAAAAAGGATCGCTCATTTCTTTCAACTTTCATGTCACTTTCCATACACGCTCGCATCCTAGGGCACGCTGTCCAAGTCTCCTTTTATGGCCTTGTGATAAAGCACGGTCAATTTTGACTTCACTTGACGAGTTCGGTGGCGCAGTGGTGAAACGCGCTGTTACGCTACTTTGACACCAACGCTCGTGGGTTCGATTCCCACACAGTACAAACATTTGTGTGCATGAACATGTCTGTTTGTCTTGGTCTGCCAATTTCCTATGTATAATAAGTATGTATTTACAAAAAAAAAATATTTACGTATGTTTATCAGTTGTCTAGTACCCATAACACAAGCTTCGCTTACTTTGGGGCTAGATGGCGCTGTATAAAAAAAATTTTGGTCGTTATAGGTGCGTGGCCTACCTCGGCTGCTGCATTTTTTTTTTGTTTTTCGCCCTAGAAAATTGTAGACCCACAAAAGAAGGACCAACCCACACACCCGGGTGTGCATTAGTCATTCTTCCGTGAAACGGAACCCTCACCCTCCGGAAAACGGGAGGGCTCCTCCCTCCCGTTTTCCGGAGGGTGAGGGTTCCGTGAGATCTTGCATAAGATACTGTTTCGTGCGAACGAACTAGTGATGTCAGATTCCTACTGACTAAAACACCCCCTGGGACTGCCTTTAGCCGGGAAGGCGTCAAAGGCTTCATCTGAAGCGATCACCCCAGGGAACGGGGTGGCGCAAAAAAGTTATTGGCTGCTGCATCCTTCCACTTTCGCATTGTATAAATAATCTGTTTCTACATTCTTACATCCTGCATTCTACAATATATGGTCTCTTTTCAAATAGTCAATATCCTATCAGGTACTATAATTTCATATATTACTTATAAATAGCAGTGATAGATCAGTGGATAAGGAACCAGTCTATTGACCACCTGGTACCCGGTTCAAATCCTGGAGGTAGCATGTACCACTAAATTCGTGTCGTCGCATTTATGTATATATTTATCACTTGTTAGCCGATGAAGAACATTGTGAGGGAAGACACACGTTTCGAAACACGTGTGTCCAAACCTAAGAAAGATCAGTACCTTCGCCAAATCCTTAAGCTTAGGCTTATACATATTATATTAGGAGCTGTAATAGCCCAGTGGATAAAGATAGCCTAGTGACCAACAGGTCCCTGGTTCGTATCCTGGCATGTACCCCGAATTCCTGTTTTCGCATTTACGTACATATTTGTAATTATCACTTGCTCGGCGGTGAAGGAAAACATCGTGAGGCAATCCGCACGTCCAAGAAATTATATTTCGAAAGTGTGATCGTACCTAAAAATGATCTGGTTTTCCCTCTGGGTTGCGAAGATCTGACGGCTGTCGCTCCATGTAAAAATCAGTATCTGCGCCAAATTCTTAGGCTTAAGTAGTGGACCCCGATCATTCTAATCGATTAGAAAACGGAGATATACTAAGAAGAAGTGTATATATAGATATTATGTTGTTGTTAAGTACATACAAAATAATGAGAACTTGTTCAAAGTAAAAATAATTAGCACAAAAACGGATTAAGGGATCCCTGTCAGTCAATATTTAAAAGGATTGCAAATACACCAAGGTGAAATAAAATTCTTACCAGAGGGAGGCTTTGTACAGTCGTCGTCTGCGTGGGTACCTCTGTCTCACCTATCTCTACCGCCAAGCAGATATATTTATATAGCTGTGGTCCGGTTTGAAGGGTGAGATATGGCAGAGAAATTACTGGGTACTGTGACGAAACAGGCTTAGGTCACAAGATTGGCAGCGCGCGAGAAACAACCCCGTGGTGGTGCGAGCGTCAATAGGCTGCAGCGGCCGCTTACCTTCTCCGCATGCTTGTTTGCCAATCTAGTTACATAGGTAGGTGCCGGCCGGCGCTAGGCCGCATGAACTAATTGGTGGCGGAAGCACACAAAGCAGGTTAGATCAAATTGCATAATCTATATATATAAAAGGAGAAGCTGACTGACTGACATATCAACGCAGGGCCTAAACTATAAGGGTTAGAAACTTGAAATTTTGCACAGGGGTTCCTTTTATAACGTAGGGGAGCACTAAGAAAGGATTTTTGGAAATTCATCCCCTAAGGGGGTAAAACGGGGGTGCAAATTTAGTATGAAACTTTGCCGTTTTTGAAGTTATTCGAATGAAATTCAGCACGAAGGTTCTTTACTGAAAGGCATGAAACATGAGTAAAATATTTTTTTCAAAATTCATCCCTTAGGGGGTTAAACAGGGGTACAAAGTTAGTATGAAACATTGCCGTTTTTGAAGTTATATGAATAAAATTCAGCATGAAGGTTCTCTATTGAAAGGCATGAAACACGAGTAAAATATTTTTCTCAAAAATCATCCCTGAAGGGGGTAAAACGGGGGTAAAACAATATTAGTATGAAACTTTGCCGTTTTTGAAGTTATTCGATTGAAATTCAATATTAAGGAGTTGCATTGAAAATCATGAACCAAATGTAAAATATTTTTTTCTAAACTAATATAAATAAAACTAAAAGAATAAAAGATTTTCGTTTTTACCTACATTATCGGATTCGAACCTGTCGAAACTCTTCTATCTCGCGGGCCGTGCGCGCACGGATGTGCCGCGGTCGACAAGTGGGCAACCCGAATGCAGAAAATATCTAACTGTTTAAAATTTAAAACCTCCCCGACAGTCCAGAAAGTCATTTCGTCATTCGCCCTTTCATTTCAGTGCTGGACCAATTTTCACCAAACGCTATGAACACTCCCGTTCTTATACACCTTTCAAACAAAAAAAAATAAATCTATAGGTATCGGTTCATCCGTGCGGGAGCTCCGATGACACAGAAAGACTCAGAATCACATTGACACACACACACCCTCGCACATACACACACACATGTCTAACTTATAACACCCGGTCGTGTTTTCGTCGGGAGTTAAAAACAGAGGCATAAAATATACACGTATTAGTTTCGATTAGTTCCAATTATTGCTAAGAGATGGCGCCATAAGCCAAATTGAAACGCGCTATGGTTTCTTTTGTAGCTCATTAAGTATAGACCTCAGTGATGACTGATTTGTTAGTTTTGCTTCGCCTCACGCCCGCCTCTTTAGTCCGGTGACGTAGTAACAGCCCACTCGGGGCTAACTACATAGTCAGGTCAAAAAAAAAGACTGATTTGAATGTCCTAATTCGTACTTCGACGTAGCATAGGTGATGATCACCTTGATTATTATAACAAAAAAAATTTGTTGCAATATTCGGATTAATTATTAAATTATTTATTCTATTTTTAGTACAGTCGGCAACGCACGAGTAACAACCCTGATGTTGCAAATGTCCATAGACTAGGCTGACGGCTTACCATCAGGCAGACCGTATGCTGGTTTATAAAAATATTTATGGAAACAAGATCTCCTCTTTCCAAAATACTAAATTAAGAGATTGGTAATATTAAGAAATTGCCTACAATAGGATGTGTTATTATCACAATCTAAGGCGGATATCTATATATATAAAACTGGAGTTCCTGACTAATTCACTGACTCATCAACTCCGTAGCCAAACTCTTGAAACCTAGAAAGCTGAGATTTTGCAAAGAGGTTACTTTTATAAACCTCACGAGAGTGAAGAGGGGCTTGACAGTTTGTATGGAGTTGAAAAATTATTTCAAGTTAGTAACTTGAAACTTTATACAGATACTCTTTATTAAAATCCAAAAAAGTAGTTTCAAAAATTCCACCCCGAGTGTAATGGAGGTCAAAAGTATTTCTTGAACTAAAAGTTGAATTATTAAGAAATTATTATTTTTAAAGTGAGCTGCTTTAGACTGTAAATATACTCTCAATCAAGACGTCAAATAAGTAATTTCAGCGTTTTTCAAAGTTCCACCTTTAGGGGCTGAAAAGGGGGTTGTCAGTTTATATGGAGCAGAAAACTTTTTGAAGTTAGTGACTTGAAACTTTGTATAGATACTCTCTATTAGAATCCAAAAAAATGGTTTCAACGTTTTGAAAAATTCCACCCTTAGCGAGGTGAGGTAAGGTGAAAAGGGGATTGAAATTGTGTTGGAACGAGACGCTAATCTAAATTAATAGAAATGGAGTTCCTGTCTAATTCACTGATTCACCAATAGGTTCCTTTTGTAATGCATATGAGAGATAAGGAAGATTTTTTTGAATTTCAACCCAGGCAGATATTTTTTTAAGTGGCTTGAAACTTATGTTTTTAAAATAGGCAATGTTGAGAATAAAGACGAGCTTTGAGTGTATACAGAAAGTATGAAATAGGTAATGAAAACCGAACAAGCCGTGACATGTCTTCATTACTACACAAAGAAGGATATTTGATACTTTTACTATTTAATGCCGATTGTACTAAAAAATAAGAAGTAAAATAAAAGTAAGTAAAACTGCTGAAATTCCAAAATCTACGCGTGCGAAGCCGCGGGCATAAGCTAGTCAAATATAGTTTGTCAGGAAGATAATGTGGGAATTGGCGTACCTTCTTGGCTCAAGTCAATTCCAAAACTTCCAACTCCTACAAATTTGCTCTGATTAAATTCGCTGTGAATTCCAAGGCAGCTGTAGTTTAACCCCCGGGACGGCAATGGACTTCACTGTTCATTGCCTTTTTGGTGGTCGCCGCTGTTCTTTTTAATTCTGGCTACACAGGAGACACAGTGGTGGGTATGAGTGGTGGGCCTGTCCCGATACCTTCTTGGTTCGGGCATATACAAATAATACAGGAGGAAAGTAATACAACGCAAATTAATAGATGTAGGAGCCGAGGAAGACCGAGACTCATCTACCGTAAGCAACATCTTTCTGATCCCTGGACATCCCTGTATATATATTGTCAAGATGTTGGTGTTAAGATAAGAAGAGGTATACTACGTTGGTTTGGACATGCAGAAAGAATCCAAGAGAAGTATTACCGATAGTGGTCAGGACCGCCGGATATTAATTTAATAAAACGCTTACTTTTGTACGTCGTCTTTACTCAGCCAGAATAACAGCGTGAATGACTCGGCTAGAACAATTCCCGCAATTGCAACTCTGTTCCCTCCCTTTTACACCATTTCACAACTATTAAAATGGCGCGAACATTCTAAGCCTGCAGTCATGATACTAATTTACATAAATAGGTTATACCATAAATTATTTGTACACCAAAAATACTGATGTAATTAATACAATATTAAATCACTCTTATTGACTACATTCACTGTGTGATTATCTTAATTAATTATATTTTATGTGTGCTATATCCGGTTGAAAGCGAGCTGGTGTTGCCAGTAGTTTGTAACACTCGGCCATCCTGCATGAGGCGTGTCCCACGGCGCTCTGCCTTTTCTTCAGCTACAATACCAGAGCTCTGAAACAGAAATAAATACAAGCAGTAAATTGTTATAACTTAAGTATTTAGTATCCGCAAAAATTGCCAAGATTACTGATATATTTTCTTTCACGTGATTTGCTTCATACAAATTATAATACACAGCTACCCAATCTCTGTAAATCACATAGTTATATATTTAATTTCTTTTTCCCATTCTGATATCACACAGTTATGGGTTGCTTTTCATCACACAGTAATTTATCTATCTTCACACAGTTATCTGCAGAACTTTTCCACACAGCCGTCGTTTTAAACCACACAGTTAATATCTTTTCCGCAACTTTGTTATCTCTTATCACACAGTTTCTGTCATTTTCAAACACATAGCCAAATCTTAAGTTTCATCACACAGTTATTTCTCCATTTTCATATACACATCCGTCGAACTTTGTCACACAGTCGTCATTCCATATCACACAATTTATAAAAGGCAATAGTTAAACTACATTGCTTTTCGATTACTCGTTGTTGATGTATTTACCACAAACTACAAGTATGTAAAAGGAATGCTAATTATATACTATATCACTATATCAATGCAACATTTAGGAATGATACAAATGTCTGAATAATTCTTAACGTGAAATTGATTTAATATTATGATCATCTTATCATAAATAAATAATCGATACTATTAATTACACACGGTTCTTAATGCGAATGTACATAATAAATAATAATAAGAGCTATTCATTGCTAACAAACATTCCTATTGATATGTATTAACTCTCTAAAAGATCTATTAAATCATCCCGGTCTATTTCCCGATCGCTCTCAGAGCTATCATTATCAGACATAGTTGGTTTATACAGCCGGAGAGATTCCCCACGTACTACAGCACTAAACCTCCGATATCCTTTCATACCTTTAATACTTGATATTGTATAACGATCTATAGCTGGTTCAGCTTTACAAATTCTGTATGGTCCCGTATATAACCCATTGAGTTTCTTTGTGACACCAGTTGTTGCAAGTCTAGATACACCGCCCTTCCATAAAACTAATTGACCAATATTGTATTTAGGACACTTCTTACGCTTTGTATCGAACTGAGATTTCATAACAGTCATATTTCTATCTATACGAAGCTTTGCTGAAGTTCTATTGCTTTGCAGCTCATCTTGTTGTGATTGAGATGTTGACGGCGTATCAGTTGGGAAAGCAGGATAACGAGAGTTCTTGTGGCCAAACATGAGATTGAAAGGCGAAAACCCCGTAGTGGCGTTTAGTGTATTGTTAATGCCCCAGACAACATCATCTAATTTAGTATCCCAAGTGCATTCGCTTTCGGACATAGTATTTAATCCATTCAATAATGTGCGATTCACGCGTTCTACCTGGCCATTTGACCGTGGACTTGCTATTGCGTTTAAAACATGTTTGAATTGGTGTTCTTGAGAAAACTGTTTAAAATATCTACTAGTGAAAGCCTTTCCCCTATCAGTGATTATTCTTACTGGATGACCAAACTGCATAATAATTTCTTTTAAAAGATTAATAGTTTCTAATGACGAACAGTTTTTGGCAGGCCGAGCAAAAACGAATTTGGTAAATGCGTCAATGACGACAAGGATATATGTTTTTCCTTTACGAGTCTTTACAAAGGGCCCTAAGTGATCGGCATGTAACGTATGCATAGGGATAGCTGGTTTACTAATGGGATAAAGTTCTCCTTCCGGCCTACCATATGCACCTTTATTATATGCACATTGTAAACAAGAATTTATGTATTTTCGTATAAATCTGGTCATACCTTCGAACCAAAACTGAGCTTTTATGGCCTGTTCACATTTTTCATGGCCTGGATGCCCTATTTGGTCGTGAAGTTTTTGAAGTAAACCATATTTAGCTAATTTAGGGATTACGAAACGGTCACCACCTACCGTTTTTCTATACAAAATACCATCCTTAATAATGTAATTAGTGGATAAATTTGTACTGGTATTTTCACGAAGTTGAGTAATGATATTTTGTATATTATCATCTTGAATTTGTAGGGTGATCAACCAATCTGAATTTTCAATAATAAGGACCAAATTAGTAGCTGGATTCCTACTCAATGCATCTACATGTTTCATGCGTTCACCTGGTCTATACTCGATTTCTAAGTCGAAGTCTTGGATCGTGAGCCACCATCGGGCTATACGAGGAATCAAGTCTCTTTTAACTAGCGTAGTTCGCAACGCGGCACAATCAGTTACAACTTTCACCTTAATACCCGTTAAATAAATACGAAATCGTTTGAGAGATTCAACAACAGCTAATGTTTCGAGTTCGTAGCTATGATAATGTTTTTCTTCGTTACTTGTGACCCTACTAAAATATGCAATCGGTTTTAAGCTACCATCTACTTGATATTGCATAAGAATCCCGCCCAATTCTATCTTACTTGCGTCTGTATGTAACTCAGTCCTAGCATCTTTGTTGTAAATACCTAATATTGGTTTCGCAATCAAACGTTGCTTTAAATTTTGAAATGCCACTTCCTGTTCTGAACACCAACGCCATTCGACGTCCTTTTTTGTGAGTTCAGTTAGAGGTCGCGAAATTTGTGCAAAATTTTGAATGAATTTCCTAAAATAAGAGGTCAAACCTATAAATTGTCTGATTTCGTGTACATTGCGTGGTCGCTTATACTCAGTTACGCACTTTATCTTTGCCTGTCCCGGTTGTATTGTTCCCGCAGATATTTCATGACCTAAATATGTAGTGGAATTTTTAAAAAATGAACATTTACTTAGGTTTAATTTTAAACCAGCTTCTGTTAATAAATGCAAAACCTTTTCGAGTAGCACTAATCCGTCATGCACAGTGACTGTTGGAATCATTACATCGTCCAGATAAAGCGCAATATCCTGACCAACTTTACCTAAAGTCATCTGGATTAAACGGGAAAATATTGAAGGTGCATTAGCCAAACCGAATGGCATTTTCAAAAATTCATATTGACCTGACGGCGTCACAAAAGCAGTTTTCGGAATGGATTCTTCGTCTAATGGTACCTGATAATATCCTTTGGCTAGATAAAGCGTTGTAAAGAAAGACTTACCAGACAGTCGAGACACTTGATCTTCAATGTGGGGCAATGGATAACGATCTTTAATAGTGTTTGCATTTAATGCCCTATAATCAATGCAGAGCCTATAGTCACCGTTCTTTTTTCTAACCAGTACCACAGGGCTAGCGTATTCAGACATAGATTCTCTAACTATACCTGCTTTTAAAAGGTCTTTGATTTTATCATTAACAATTTCATTTTCTTTATACGACAGCCTGTATGGTTTACATTAGACAGGTTGATTGTTCTTAGTACGTATACTCATTTTAATTAAATTTGTACATCCTAAATCTGCGGTATCATTAGCAAACGCGTGAGAGTATCTATTCAGAAGTTCAATTAATTGTCTATTTTCATCATTATCGAGTTGACCTTTATTAATGTCACTAAGTTTGATTTCCACCGTATCAGTCCGATTTATAGCGTATACGTTTATTTCACTTTTTTCCCCCGGATTCAATATTAATTCCGCCCTAGCAATCAATCTACCTGCAGGCCACAAAATGTCCTCGCTTCCCAGGTTAATTATCTTCATAACGCAATGACTTGGATTAATAATAGCCGAAGGTATTAAATATATTAAGCTCCCTAATTGCACCCAAACTGTATTTGTCAAAAATGCATGTTCTTTATTACTGTTCTGCTGCCAATCTACATATACTTCGGCATATACACAACTCTGTTTAGGTATAGTGCTGTCATTCTTTAAATAAACTGAATATTTTAAAATATAATCCAACTGTGTTAAATGTAGGTCTGAAAATAAAGCTTGTATAGCGTCGCTGGGCACAAAACACGCGGAAGAAGATGTGGTTACCAAACTAACGCCTTCACTATTTATCATAGTTTGCCCTATAAGTATATCTATATTTGACATCATATTATTTGTTAATTCGGCTACTCCTTTTAATAGCATATTATCAATCGATACAGAAATATTACAAGCTCCATGTGAGGTTATACACGATCCACCAAATCCTTTCATGACAGTAGCACTAGGTCGAATTACTAACTGTAAATCCTGAGCCCTTTGCAACGTAAGTATATTTAATTTACTACCAGTATCAATATATGCTACCAACGTATGCCCATTTAAAATAGCGTTCTTCTTATAAATATCTAAATAAATTTCATAAGTGATATGCATTACGTGACTAACCTTCTGTTCCGGCTGTCGCGAAGTGCCGGCCGCAAACCAGCACGTAGAACTCGTGTGTCCTAGGCGGCGACACACCTCACAATGTCGTTGCAGTCTGCAGTCCCGAGCTTCGTGCCCCGGACGTCGACACATGTAGCAAATTTTGGGTAGCAACTGTTGTGTTACCGGAGTTGATGAACTGTTGCCACCTCTTCTCCACGTTGTCTTTCTGGCGGTATAAACAGCTTCGACACGTTTGAAATTTTCCAGTGACGATAAATATCCGTAATACAGTTGTTCTGGGTTATGACAGCTGTATGCTTTGGCATTGGCACGCAATTCAACTGGCAACCCCCGAATTATGCAAGAAATGGCGTTTTCCCCCTCAATATTACATTTTTTGAGGAGAGATAGCTTTTCATGATAATATCTAGTCATCGTCTCAGAGTCTCGTTTTGTTCTGGCAAGCATCATTTCCAATCTGTCTGCGTAATCAGTCGATCGTGGAAAAGCAATGTGAAGGGCCCGCTTCCATTCTTCCCAAGTAAGATTGTAATTATCAAGGTCATCATACCATTCTCGAGCAGCACCTCGTAGTCGTAGTTGCATGATAAACTGACGATCCGTATTGTTCCATCCATAAATGTCACCGAGTTGGTCGATTTTGTGAACCCATCCCATGACATTACTACTGCTGTCTTCTGGTCGAAATTTTGGAATAACTTGAGCATCAGTAGGTGAAATACGTCGCCTCTTACTGGAATTAGTGCGCTGATTATCCGAAGAAAAAAATCACTGTTTTTTTGAAGAATCGTATTCATTGGCATTACGTTTACCTAAGCCATTAGTATATGGCCCCGACATCTTTTTTTTTTCTGTCCTATACCCTTACTGGAATTAGTGCGCTGATTATCCGAAGAAAAAAATCACTGTTTTTTTGAAGAATCGTATTCATTGGCATTACGTTTACCTAAGCCATTAGTATATGGCCTCGACATCTTTTTTTTTTCTGTCCTATACCCACTTCTGAAGTATTACCGATAGTGGTCAGGACCGCCGGATATTAATTTAATAAAACGCTTACTTTTGTACGTCGTCTTTACTCAGCCAGAATAACAGCGTGAATGACTCGGCTAGAACAATTCCCGCCATTGCAACTCTGTTCCCTCCCTTTTACACCATTTCACAACTATTAAAATGGCGCGAACATTCTAAGCCTGCAGTCATGATACTAATTTACATAAATAGGTTATACCATAAATTATTTGTACACCAAAAATACTGATGTAATTAATACAATATTAAATCACTCTTATTGACTACATTCACTGTGTGATTATCTTAATTAATTATATTTTATGTGTGCTATATCCGGTTGAAAGCGAGCTGGTGTTGCCAGTAGTTTGTAACAGAAGAGAACAACGCGAAAGTAGGAGGATGTAAGTGCCGAAGAAGGTCTGAATTCACCGACCATGACCAAATTACTGGTGTGTTACAGAAGTTGGTGTCCGGATCCCTAGGTCAAACCGTACATGGAGTACTGTAGTCAGCTTTGGGCGGGCGCACCTGGATACCAGGTAGGACCTTGTGATTAGGTTCAGAAACGAGCTGTGAGAATAGTCGGCGATACTAAACTTACAGACGGTATTGAGCCCTTAAGTTTAAGGCGAGATTTTGTACCCTTTTGTGTGTTCTACCGATTGTACATTTTTCCTCCCTTGTGCGTTCTACCGATTGTGTTCTGCTCGCGACGGCGGGGAGTTTCACCCTCACATACTAGATCCTCAATGGTTGCGTACTGTGCGATTCCAGCAAAGTTTTTTTCGAGAACTCTCAAGTTGTGGAATGAACTTCCAGTCAAGTTTTTCCCAAGGGAAGTTTTTTGTGGGGATCTTCAAGAAAGGCGTGAAGAGGTTTTCACAGGGTCGGTAACGCATGAATTACTCCTGGTTACTCCTGGTATAAAAAACGAGAGTGCACGAAAACAGCTATGGTTGTTAAAGAAGCGGGTGAGGACCGTGTCACTTGGTTTACTCTACCTATTGAGAGAGATTTGGCGCAAAGTTATGTATATGTAGGTGGAAAATATTGTAGTTTCCTCAGCATAAATCTCAATTATCGGATAGACAAAACCCATAACCGTTAGACCGGTGCTGGCGGCCATGACGCCGCGTGGTGTCTCATCAATGAGGGATTAAGGAATGGTGCCAACGATTATTGCTTTAATTACGCCTGGAATGTTACTGATGCGGCGATAGGACACACCAGAGCTATAAGAGTAGGGTAACTTCATACGACATCCTCGTAAAATCCTCTCACTAACCTTTGTGCCAAGTCAACTTTACCTGCGCTTTTTTTTTATATACTACGTCGGGAGGCATACAAGCATAAGGCCCACCTGATGTAAAGCGGGTACCGTAGCCCATTAACGCTTGCGATATATTAAGTATCACTCGCGATGCCTCCTCTGCTGCTTACACAGCGAATCCTTGGGAGCTTACTGGGACCTCACTGACACGCAGGAACACAACAACCCTGTGGGGAGTTGTTATTTGGCTGCGGTTTTCTGTGAGGTGGAGGTACTTCCCCAGACGGGCTGCTCTGATGCGCCCTACATCAAGACAAACAGGCATGTTCATGCACACAAATGTTTGCCTTGTGTGGGAATCGAACCCACAAGCGTTGGTGTCAAAGTCGCGTCATTCACGACTGAGCCACCGAGCTCGCGCTTATTGAACTCAGTTAGTTAACAAAGGAAGCTCTGGCGAAGGGAAGGTCGGATGCATCTAAGCAGCCTGGAAGTACTTCCACGCAGGGGCGCCGACTCCGTGGGTGCTCGGGGGCTCTAGCACCCACGGGAGGGAAATAGTGGGTGCGGAGCACCCATGACGATAGACATCATTATGTAACTAAAATAATCCTCATCTCATTATCTGTTGTTCAGGTTCTCCGTATCTGGTTATTCTAGTAAGCGCTTGCTTGCTTACTAGAATGTGTGCGACGCGTCCTAATGTGATCTTAGTTCCCACCCACCTACTTTTGATGTAGAGCCGTTTTTATGTTTTGGGCAGGGCAGTCTTTGGGGGACGCCTATCCAGCTGTGTACGTCTTTCGGCTGAAATCATGATGACCTACGTACCTAGTCATCAAAAGAGCATGAGCACCTACGAGGTTTTCCAGAAGCCGGCGCTCCTGCTTCCACGACACAAAAGACTAGCGATATAACAACTTCAAGATTGCGTTCCTGTAAATAAATGAGGCTAGGTAAGTTCGTGAGAGGTGGCGGTAGCGCACAAAGCAGGTAGATGAAATCGAATCTAAAATTAATATTTATTAGTTACTAGCTGCTGCCCGCGGCTCCGCCCGCGTGGAGTCAAATAACGTAGCCTATGTGTTAATCCAGATCATAATCTATCTACGTGCCAAATTTCATTCAAATCCGTTCAGCCGTTTAAGCGTGAAAGAGCAACAAACATCCATCCAATACGTACAAACTTTCGCATTTACAATATTAGTAGGATGTAGTTTAATAAACTAATGATCTTACATTCCTATATATGTTACGTAAATAAATGTCTTTTCTTTCTTTCTACTTTCGAAAGCAACATAACGGGATCCAGATTTATTAAAGTGTTGAACAGAAATATCCAAGAGGGGCGAAGTTTAAAACTAGTTTATGTACTAACACAGAATCCAATAATAAAATGAAGGCAACATACGAGAATCAGAACGGTAAACTCTCAAGTGATTCAAGTTAATAATAAAACGATTTAACAGGATTTTATTGGAATGAGTGAAATATAGTGTAAGTACAGCGGTCGTAACGCTTGTAGACCGTATTCGCACTCATGATGAAACAGCGTTGGTCTGAAAGTGCGTCGGTGTTAAAATAAGAAGAGACATTCTCCATTGGTTCGGACATGTAGAGAGAATGCAGGCGAGAGAAACTACGAAACAGATATACAACACGTATAGAAGGGCGTAGGAGCCGAGGGAGGCCAAGAGTGACAGTCACTCGATCCCAAGCACATACGTATCCCTAAAGAGCATTATAAGTTTTGTTAAGTCATATACAGCCCCCAGTATATAAACCAGTTGAGCTAAGCTTGCATTGCCAGAGGAACAACTAGCTGCTGCCCGCGGCTCGGCCCGCGTGGAGTCAAATGACGTAGCCTATGTGTTAATCCAGATCATAATCTATCTACGTGCCAAATTTCATTCAAATCCGTTCAGCCGTTTAAGCGTGAAAGAGCAACAAACAACCCATCCATACATATAAACTTTCGCATTTATAATATTAGTAGGATTTAATTATTTTTTTCAACTCTGTCGGCCATTTTGACCATGCTCCTTAAGAAATATGATATTGGTTTTTTAAGACATTCCTATTGTACTTTTTAATTTACTTTTCGAATCTGAAATAAAAGTACAATTTTTTTTTTATATTTGTTGGCCATTTTGACCATGTTTCTTAAGAGATAGGAGGTTGGTTTTCAGACATTCATATACTTTTTTATGCTGAATCCGAATCTGAAGTCAAAGTTCGAATATTCGAAAAATAGCAACAGACACACACAGACAAACATATAGATTTCATATAGGAACGGTGTTCCTGAAAATATCTATTATAAAGTTGATCAAAAGCCAACAATAGTGGAATAGTATCTATTAATTACGTAGTTCAGATATACAACGCAAAAGTAGAAGGGCATAGGAGTTGACGAAGGTCGAGACTTACCTACCATGACCAAATTGATCGGGATCAGGAGCCTTAAAAACCGACGATAGTGCATAAGAAGAGCAATGAATGCTAAAGAAGCGAGTGAGGTGTGTAAGGATCGAGTCATGTGACGCTCGGTTCTCTCTGCCTACCCCGCAAGCGATTTGGCGTGAAGTTATAGATAGAAAGCCCAGTGGCTAAAGAATCAGATCATTTTTTTAGCGAGGTAGGGCGCATCAAAGCAGCACGTCTGGAGAAGTATCTCCACCTCATAGCAAAACCGCAGGCAAATAACAACTCCCTAGAGGGTTGTTGTGTTCCTGCGTGTGAGTGAAGTCATCAGTAACCTCCTAAGGAGTTGCTGTGTATGCAGCAGAGGAGGCATCGCGCGAGTTATACTTAATATACTCCAAGTGTTAATAGGCTACGGTAACTGCTTTACGTCAGGTGGGCCGTATGCTTGAATGCCTCCCGACGTTGTATAAAAAAAAAATCATGTCAAAAATAGTTTCTACGCCAAGAAATTTTAATTATGTAAAATACATGGTACAATGGGTATTATTAGTTAAGGTTCAAACTTATGGCAACATTTTAGCCATCCGATGCCTTAAAAAAAAGCGATGCAAGGCAAAATACAAAAATGTTTTATGCTGTAACCTTGTACATTTATAGTAAACAAATTGTCGACGGCCCCATTTAAGCATACAATTATACTTATATTGGGAGTCTCCGCTCCTAAAATTAAACAATACATTAAATTTAATTATTGCAATAATTCTTAAATTTAAAAATACAAGGAGGGAGTGCCGTCATACCTCCACTACCCAGAGGGAAACGACACATTTCTTAGGTAAGGTCACACGTTTTTCGTAATATAATTTCTTAGAGATGTGGGTTTCCTCGCGATGTTTACCTTCACCGCCGAGCTAGTCATAATTACAAATATGTACATAAGTCTAATACAATAATTTAGTGGTACTTGCCAGGACTCTCATTATACAATGTAGTTTTTATAATAGAATATATAATATAATAAATAAATTAAACCTTTTGACATGATTTTTGATAATAATTGGTTCTTTATCCACTGGGCTATCATTATTTTACTTCACTCATTCCAATAAATGTGCTCGGACTTTCGTGGGCTGGATTTTCACAAAGGGCAAACATTTATGTGTATGAACATATCTCTTTTTCTTGGTCTGCCTGTTTCCAAGAGAGGTAGTGCGCATAAAAGCAGCCCACTCAGGGAAGCACCCTCCACCTCGCAGAAGACCGCAGTCAAATAAAAACTCGCTGAAAAGTTGTTGTGTTCTCCGTGTGTGAAGTCACCAATAAGTTCCTAAGGAAATCGCAGTGATACTTAATGCTAAGCTTTTGTATGCCTCCCGACTTTATATAAAAGAAACTACATCTGTGGCAAACGTCCAGCTTCAGTAATATCTTCACATCCAACTCGGCTGTATGCTCGTTCACCACTCAAAAAACAATAGAAAAAACTCATCATTATGTCCGATTTGTTCAGTAGAGCTAAAACAATAATGAGACACTCAATGTGGATTTCGTACATACGGCCCTGTAAAAATTCCAACAAATAAGTGACTGACGAGCTCGGTGCAACAGTGGCTAGTAACGTTACTTTGACAACAAATTCTCGTGGGCTTCCACACAAGACAAACATTTGTGCATATCTGTTTATCTTGGACTGGGTGTTTCTAAGAGAGGTGCGGCGCTACAAAGCGGCCCGACTGGAGAATTACCTCCACTCCTTGGAGGGTTGTTATATTTCTGCGAGTGAGTGAGGTCACCAGTAAGCTCCTAAAGAGTTGCTGAATTGAGTTACTGCGTAATATCGTTCTCTTTGGTTCTTCATAATTAATTTCCTTCAGGATCGCCATATACATTTGACAAGCTTGGTGGCTCAGTCGACAACGACGGACTTTGACACCAACGCTCGACTAGACTCGCTTTGCGCACGAAGAGACGTCGCTTCTCTGTGTGTACTGTACAAATTGTATCATGGGGAGTGTTCAGAGGAGCTGTTCACTTAATACCAGCCGCTGAGTTCCACTATCGTACCACTCGCCACAAACCTAAATTCCACCCTCTCCATCTTGATGATCCACTACAGTACGCTTTTTGAGGCATTTTCTACCACGTATGGTGAAATTGTGGGATAAATTACCCTCAGCGGTGTTCCCGAACAAATGCGATATGGGTGTCTTCAAGAAAAGAGACTATGTTTCCCTAAAATGTTGGCAACGGATCAGTGACCCTTTGGTGTTGCTGATGTCTATGGGGGGTGGTGAGCACTTACCATCAGATGACTCACATGCTTGTTTAATATAAAAAATACTTGTTTCAGTGTAATCAGTAGATATGATAAACTTTGTTAAACATCATCACTTCTATAAATTTACACGAAATACATTCACATTACACAAATTTCTCGTTTAGACTAATAGATTTTTTTTTTTTTTATATTGGCTCAGCATAGTGGCTCCTCTTCGCCTGTTGGTAAGCGAAAAGGGGAGCCCAAATTGCAGCGGCAACTGACAAAGGACTACGGTGTCCTGTCAGTTGACGCTACCATGCTGGCCCGCAAGGTGCTTCTTCACGCTTCGTTTGAAGGATCCCATGTTGTAGGAAGGAGGAAACACATGTGCAGGCAAGGCGTTCCACTTTTTAATAGTTCGACAGAGATAGGAGTTGCCGAACTTTTTAGTACGAGAACAAATGTCCTCAACAGTGGAATGATGACATCGCAAGCCTGCACGTGTGGTTCTATGACGGAAGGGAGAGGGTGGGATAAGGGAAAATAGTTCTTCAGAGCACTCACCATGGTACAGGCGGTAAAATGTACTTAGGGAGCCTATGTCCCTACGAAGTTGCAGAGGTTCTAGGTATTTTGTGACCTCTTCGTCGTCGATTATGCGGATAGCCCGTCGCTGCAACCTATCGAATAAAATAATACAAGATTGCTGTCCGTTCTATGGAGCAGTGTGTCGTCGTATCATGAAGCAATATTGTTTGCAGTGCTGCCACACAGCAACTTTTAAGTATTACACGCTACATGAAACGGTGACGTCAAAGTTTCGTTATGACGTCACGGCTTTACAGCGGCTATTGAGGATCTTTCAATTGTGTGGCCGTGTCTAGTGGGTTTGTTTGTGTTTATTTTGTATAGGCTTGTTTCAATGGGGGTTTCTATCCAATGAATTTCTGTCCAACGTGTAACTCGCCTACTGTCACCTTTAGAGCCTACTAGCTGTGCCCGACACCGCTTCTCTGGGCGATCTTTTTTTTATCCTTTCATATCTTATTTTTATTGAACCTTCTCGCTAATATGTTGAATATAACACAGAAGTTACATCACAATAGGATGAATAGTTTCAAGTCTTTAACGGACTTAGGTAGAAACATTTTTTTGTTTTACGCATTAAGATTTAGAACAGCTCAGGGAAGTACATCCACTTTATGAAATGTCATAACTAAAGAACTATCTATCTATACCTTCACGCCAAATCCTTTGCGGGGTAAGCACAAACAGTCGATCGACACATGACTCATTCTTTATACACCTCATTCGCTTCTTTAACATTCATAGGTCTTCTCGTGAACGCTCGTTGATTTCTAGGATTCCTGACGTTACCTTCTGATAAAACACGATTAATTTAGTAGTAGTAGGTTAGTCTTGGACTTCCTTGGATCCTAAATCTTTCTACTTTCGCGTTGTGCATTTGTTTTGTAATTCTTACGTCCTACATTGTTGCAGTGATACACTCACAGACACACGTATGAGTGCACCACCAGCACCACCACCAGCTTCAACATTCCACGGCGACGACGGATGGGTCGCCGCCTCACTCGACGATCGGCCATCAAAGTGTTCGCATACAAAAATTTGTAAACTACTGTACTAATAAATGCATTGTTAAAGCAAGTAAAATCATTTTCATCATCAACATCAGCTCATCATCCACCATCACCAACTCCCGTACGACTGCTGCGCGCAAACATGCATTGTTTCTACATGTCCGAACCAATAAAGCATGCCTCTTCTTATTTCACCGAGACTCTTTCTGACCAACTCTGTTTCCAACATCATCATTGTGAATGCGGTCTACAAACGTTACGCCACAAATTTTCCTCGTTTATTTTAAAAGACAATTCCATGGAGGATAGTTGCGTTCCCGTGAGTGATGTTACCAGAAAACTCTACAACGAGTAATACTACTACTATAGCGTAAAAATCAGTAGCCATTAGCTAACGTATCCACATCACGGCAAGCGTAGCGCATGCTTATTTGCCACGGGAACTGTTAATACAGTAAAATACGGCACGACAAAGTTTTTTTTTATACTACGTTGGGAGGCATACAAGCATACGGTCCAAGAAGTAAAGCGGGTACCGTAGTCTAACGCTTGAGATATATTAATTGTCACTCGCGCGATGCCTCTTCTGCTGCTTACACAGCAACTCCTTGGGAGCTTACTGGTGACCTCACTCACACGCAGGAACACAACAACCCTCTAGGGAATTGTTATTTGGCTGCGGTTTTCTGTGAGGTGGAGGTACTTTCCCAGATGGGCTGCTTTGTGCCCTACCTCTCTTAAAAGTTCTTCCTTGTGTTTTTCCGATTAGATTTGGCGAAGATAATGACTTTGACATGGAGCGACTGTTCCAGACCTCCTCAACCCGGAGGGAAAACCAGACCTTTCTTAGGTTAGGTCCAAAGACTTCTATGTATACTACTAGACAGGCTGAGCGGAACTCGGATTTTGCGCATCAAGTTACGGTCAATTCTCCGCAACTCCTTTAGTCGGTTGCGAGCAAGCGAGACAATCACTCCTTTGTTTCGTAATTAACCGAGAACGTTGCGGTCGACAAATAAGTTTCTTTTTTTGTTTTAAATGCCACGAAATAACAATTAATCATTATTATATTTACGTGAATACTTTGTTCAAGTGATTCAACTGTTATTTTTGGTAAGTAACTACTTTTTTTTTGTTTTTTACTATGAAACTGTACCTAACATGAATAATAGCCATGACACTATTGCCATCTCGTTTACTCTCTAGTAGCGTAAGTAGCGCTACCGACGATCACATCATAATCTATGTAACATGTGCTCAAACAGATATGGAAATAGGTAGAAACTTAATTTTATTTGCAAATAGATAATTCTGTGATTTTGCCGAATAATGCTGAATTGCATACTTAGATACTGCAAAAAATATTCTCAAAGAACAAAAAAGTTTTCTGAAGGAATAACTTTTCATAAGTAAGTTTTAATATTTTACTGTATGTACTATAGAATTACACAATTGTTACTATCGTAGATTTCTCTGGATTATGTATTATTAGTGTATACATATAGTATTATGTACAATATACTTTAATTTACCATTATATTGAAATGGTATTAGTAACAGTCGAAGTCAAATTGGTAATAGGTAAAGTTCAATCGATTGTCGCGTCTGCGTGAGCAGCCTGTTCACTGCATCGGCAACCCTCTCCCGCTACCCCGCACCTCAGCCGGCGCGCTCCGAGCTACGACACAATATTTATGTTACTCAGCCTGTCTAGTAGTATACATAGAAGTCTTTGGGTAGGTCACACTTTTTTTTAAACGTGCTGGGAACAACTATTTTTAAACAAGCATAAGAACCACCTGGTCTAAAGCGGTCACCGTAGCCTCTGCTGTTAACACATCAACACCTTAGGAGCTTATTGTTGACCTCACACACTCAGGCGAAGATAAAGACTTTGACATGGAATGACTGCCCTCAGACCTGCACAACCCGGAGGGAAAAACCATAGTTTTACAATCGCACAGCTCGCCGGCGGCTGGGAGTTCATCCACACACACTGGAACCGCAATGGTCGCGCACTGTGCGCTTCACGAGAAGTTTTCTACCGAGAACTATTATGTTGTGGAATGAGCTCCCTGCCGAGATTTTCCCAAGGGACTACAGTATGGGGTTCTTCAAGAAAGGCGTGAAGAGGTTCTTACAGGGTCGGCAACGCAAGAGTGACACCCCTGGTGTTGCAAATGCCCATAGGCTACGGTAACTGCTTACCATCAGGCAGGCCGTACGCTTGTTTGCCACCTTAGTGGTATAAAAAAAATATCTTTCTTAGGATAGGTCACACGTCTTTCAAAATAAATTTTTTTGAACGTGCTGGGAAGGAGAGTTTAGACATACAAGCATAAGAATCACCTGATGAAATGCGGTCATCATAGCCCATGACCTCTGCGGTTAACACATCCACACCTTAGAAGCTTATTGTTGACCTCACTCAATCACAGGAACACAATAACCCTCTAGGGAGTTACTTGACTGCGGTTTTCTGTGAATTGTAGGTACTTTAATCCCAGACGGACTGTTTTTAAGCGCCCTACCTCTCTAGAAACACCCAGATCTAGATAAACAGACATGCACACAAATATTAGGCCTTTGTGGGAATCGAACCCACGAGCGTTAGTATTGTATGTATAATAAGTTAAGTTCATTGTATTAGAATCGTTCATTTTTATACTGAAACAACCCTCTTAAACCATGTTTCTGTAATGAATTATGAATTACGGTGTCAAAGTAGCACTTCTAACCACTGCGTCAACGAGGTCGTCAAATATATAATATAATTTTATACACACATATGGTGTTTACTGTTAACCTAGCTTACATGCAGGAAGACGACACATCCCGGGAGTAATCATTCCAATATTTTTTATACCACTAAGGTGGCAAACAAGCATACAGCCTGCATGATGGTAAACAGCCATGACCATTTGCAATACCATTTATCACTCATATGTTGCCGACCCTAAATATGCCTCCAGACGTACAATAAAACTTTTTTTATTTTATACCACTAGATTGGCAAACAAACATGTGGTCCACATCAGATGGTAAGCGGTCACCGCAGCCTATTGACTCGCAACACCACGGGGATGTTACTCGCGCGCTGCCAATCTTGTGACCTAAGGATGTTTCGTCACAGTACCCAGTAATTTCTCTGCCATATCTCACCCTTCAAGCCAGAACACAGCTATATAAATATATCTGCTTGGCGGTAGAAATAGGTGAGACAGCGGTACTCACGCAGACGACCTTTGCACAAAGTCTCCCTCTGGTAAGGTAAGGTAAGGTAACTTCTTCTTAACCGAAGCAAGAAAAACCAGTGGAAACTAAACGCGCATCTGTCGTAGGCAATAAAATTAAATGCAGATTATTCTCCAACACAGAAGTGCTATCACATTTCACTACATTAACTGGAAGTGACAAATTGTATTTTCATGTCAGACGAATGAGGGTCTGTTTACAGATACTCTCCTCGGCTGTCATACAGAATTACAGAATCAATAAATTCTTTTGTTTAAACGAAATGCCAGATGATTTCGAATATTTATATCGTTCACTTGGTACATACGACATTTTGTTACTGGGTAACGGAAATGAGGAATTTTGGCGAGCTCTGCTTTGACACCAATGCTCGTGGGTTCGATTCCCACACGGGACTAATATTCGTGTGCATGATCATGCCTGTTTGTCTTGATCTGGCTATTTTTTAGAGGGTAAGAGGTTGTATTTCTGCGTGTGAGTGAAGTCACCAGTACTAAAGAGCTCTGTTAGCAGTAGAGGTTGCATCGCGCGAGTGATACTTTATGTATTACAAGATTACAAGAGTGCATAAGTTACTGTTACCGCTTTATAGGTCGGACGTATGCTTGTAACTTTCCCGACGTTGTATAAAGAAACAAGGGTTGCGGTCCCTGCTACTGACCCAGCAACTCCTTGTGAGCTCACGGCTCACATGTAGATTCAGGCGTTAGTCCTCGAAAGTCAAGTTTGAGCTTAACTTTGTGTGCTTCCTCTACCAATTCATCATCATAGAGACCACTTGCCTTGACCCTTAACCACCTGGATCCATCGCCTCCCGTCGTCGCTTTATCTAGTTTTTTTTTATACTACGTCGGGAGGCATACAAGCGTACTACGGCCCAACTAATGTAAGCGGTTACCTTAGCTTATAAACGCTTCCAATACATTAAGTATCACGATGCCACCTCTGCTGCTATCACAGCAACTCCTTAAGAGCTTACTGGAGACCTCACTCACACACAGGAACACAACAATTATTTAGGTTGTTGTTATTTGACTGCGGTTTTTCTGTGAGGTTGAGGCACTTCTCCAGAGGGGATGCTTTGATGCGCCCTACCTCTCTTAAAAACACCCAGACCAAGTCAAACAGACTGTTCATGCACACAAATGTTTGTCCTGTGTGAAGATAAACATTTTTAAGAGAGGTCAAAGCAGCCCGTGTTGGGAAGTACCTCCACCTCAGAGAAAACCGCAGCCAAATAACAAAGGGTTGTTGTGTTCCTGCGTGTGAGTGAGGTCACCAGTAAGCTCCCAAGGAGTTGCTGTGTAAGCAGCAGGGGCATCGCGCGAGTAATATTTAACATATTACAAGCGTTAATAGGCTAACCGCTTTACATCAGGTGGGCCGTATGCTCGTATTTCTTACGTAGTATAAAAAAAACATTAGTAGAGTATATTGTATTTTACATTCTCCTATTTTGCCATCAGTACTCATGCCTCTACGCAAATGTTTATCTCGTCAAAAAAGTTTTCGAAATCTCGACATTTTGCTAATATTCGAAACTGTCACTTAGGAATGGTTTTTTTTACTTTTGTGTTGTTGAAAAACTTTTATTTCATAATTGGCATTGTAATTACGCCAATGACAGTGAGAAATACGATTTTAATGCTCCGTAGCTGGGCTGGTGGAGTTTGAAAATAAAATAACTTTAACGTAAATCTCGGATGTTTCAAAAGATTTCGAATAAGATTAGAGAGTTAGGCTCTGTTTGTTACAATTCTAGGGAACATTGTGTAATAATGTATAATATTGTTTATTGCATAACATTATACACTGAGTTAGTTACATTGAATATAGAGTACAATGGTGAGCTTATCTCTTAAAGAGATCTCTTCCAGCAAGCCGCAGCGTGTATGTAATTTTATTTTGGCCGGGAGTTACAAAGTTATGCGAAATTGTGTGTACCTATATGTTTATGAATTTCATACACTAATTTATATGCAAAATACGTACATACATACATAAATACATACATACACATATTCACATTTAAAATACATACATAGTCTTTAATAATATCAATACATAGATATAAATAACTAGACATATAAATATATAAGTACTATACATATAATATCACTTCTTGTGAGTAAGATAGTATTTTCCTGAAAGTAACTACAGTGCAACTGTCCCGTATTTAATGTACCACGAAGGAAATAACCTATGGAGGGCCAATGAGACCGATATTACGTAGTAACTCAATTTACAGCTACGGGTCGGGATATTTTTCTTTATTTTTATATGGAAAGCGGTTACGGTAGCCTATTAACGGTTGTAACACATTAAGTGTCAGTCGCGCGATGCTACCTCTGCTGCTAGCACAGCGACTCTTCAGGAACTTATTGGTGACGTCACTCACACGCAGGAACACAACAATCCTCTAGGGAGTTGTTATTTTGGCTGCGGTTTTTTGTGAGATGGTGGTACTTCCCCAGACGGGCTGCTTTGATGCACCCTACCCCTTTCAAAAACACTCGGGCCAAGACAAACAGACATGTTCATGCATACAAATGTTTATCTTGTGTGGGAATCGAACCCACGAGCGTTGGTGTCAAAGTCGCGTCATTCACGACTGAGCCACCGAGCTCGTCAAAATTAATAATTTAATAAATGAATGTATTGAAAGCATTCATAGACCACGATAACCGCTTTACCTGAGGTGGGCTGTATGTTTGTATGCCTCCCGAGATTACATAAAAAAACATTCAGTCTATAGAAGTTCACATCCAAATAACAATTACCTCGAGGAATGTGTTTTTTTATATGCAACGTCAGGAGGCATACAAGCATATGGCCCACCTGATATAAAGCGGTTATCGTAGCCTATAAACGCTGGGTATCACTCGCGGGATGCCATGGCTGCTGCTAACACAGCAACTCCTTAGGAGCTTACTGGTGACCTCACTGACACGCAGAATATGATGATAGCAAAGAGGTTGGTAAGGCGCATCTAAACCTCAAGGTTTGTGGCAAGCCTTGTTTTGTAAGCGCTTCGCTATAATCAGTACTTCCCATCAGGTGGTCCGCACGCCTGTTTGTCTAAAAAATAGGCCAAGTTAGTGCCTATTTAAACAAATAATTAACAAAAAAGTCCCATCGTGTAAGGTTAGAAAATTAATTTGATCCATTCCATGTTTTTTTGCGCAGCCGGCAATATGTACCACAGTATAAGATAACACAGTAGGTAAGCTTGTGCACTTAAGCCTTTATTGACATAAAAATCGCTCGCATTACTGAAGTATTAGTACCCGTCATTTCTGAAGATCACGGTAAGAAGACGGGCAGTGAATTTTACAATGAATTTATTTTATGGCTAAATTAAAAAAAATTAAATGACGCAATTAGTAAATTTATTAAGTAATTTATATTTTGTAGCATTTAAATTAAAACACTTTTAAGCCTAGAAATGTATGGGAAAACGTATATATCGGGCTCTGACAAGTTAATAACCATAATTATATATTTCTAGTCGGAAGGTGTACAAGTATTCGGCCCACCTGATGTAATATAGTTATCGTGGCCTGTGACCGCTCACAATACAAGATGTATTGCTCGCGCATTTCCACCCCTGCTGCTAATACAGAAACTCCTTAGAAGGTTACTCGTAACCTTATACACTAGCCGGAACACAACAATGTGCCTCAATCCTTTATAAACACCTGCACCAAGACAAACAGACATTAATGCACGCAAATGTTTTATAAAAGCCTGGCAAGTGCGAGTCGGACTCGCACACGAAGGGTACCGTACCATTATCTATAAAAACGGCAAAAATAAAATCAGGTTTATTGTATGGGAGCCCCCTTAAATATTTGTTTTATTTTAATTTAATTATTTATTTTTAAAATGAATATATAACTAAAAATGAATATTCTATTTTTTAGTATTTGTTATTATAGCGGCAACAGAAATACATCACCTGTGAAAATTTCAACTGTCGAACTATCACAGTTCATGAGATACAGCCTGGTGACAGACGGACGGACGGACGGACAGCGGAGTCTCAGTAATAGGGTCCGTTTTACCCTCTGGTTACGTTGTTTTATCTATTTTACGGAAATTGGAACACTACTTGTACCTCAAACTATATAATTGTGCTGTGTTTATTTTAGGAATGTGTGTTTAGGAACTGTATCTCTGAAGACCACAAATAAACTTGCCGGCCGGCCACCGAGTTTCCCGCCACGTGCCTAGGTAAGTGATTTAGTTATCAAAACGGGTGACAAGGGGAATTATCACTAATAATCGCTAAACCCTAAACCCCTGAAATTTAAACTGTGCAATAATAATTTGACCCAAACCAGCCACACAGTCCAAATTTTTTGAAAATAAAAGAGTGGTTACTCCACATGTGTAGTGCGTAATCCGAGTGTCAAAATTCCAAATGTTTGTATGAAGCTATCCTACTGCTAATATCTACACTGTGTAACGATGGTCACACAAAGTGGCCCGTGACGGTGTCGTAACGAGATCGCGACGATTGCGAGCTCAGTCTCGATTTCGTATGGACAGACAGTTTTCAAAAGATGTGAGGTCGTTGACTTGATTTACTAATCTGTATGTGTTAACTGGAATTAATCTGTATCTTAATAGAAATCAGAACTTCAAGAGGCTTTTAAGAGAGGTAGGGCGCATCAGAGTAGCCCGTCTGAGGAAGTACCTCCACCTCGCAGAAAACCGCAGCCAAATAACTGCTCGGGTTGTTATGTTCCTGCGTATGAATGAGGTCACCAGTGAGCCTCTAATAGGAATTTGTTGTGCTAGCAGAGGTGGCATCACGCGAGTGATACTGATGTATTGCGAGCGTTCATAGGCTACAGTAACCGCTTTCCATGAGGTGGGCCGTATGCTTGTATGCCTTTCGACGAATATCCGGCGGTCTGTGGTTCTAAATGTTCAAATCCCGTTATGGTATATAAATAAATAATATAAATATAAATAAATATTGTCGAACAAATTACACAGCGGCACCTAGCCCCAATGTAAACGAAGCTTGTGTTATGGGTACTAGACAACTGATAAACATACGTAAATACATTTTTTTTTGTAAATACATACTTATTATACATAGAAAATATCCAGCCCAAGACAAACAGACATGTTCATGCACACAAATGTTTGTCTTGTGTGGGAATCGAACCGAAGCGTTGGTGTCAAAGTCGCGTCTTTTACGACTGAGCCACCGAGCTCGTCGTATGAACACTAAATTCGTATTTCCGGATTTATGTAAGTACATAAAACAAAAAAAAAATATATATAATTAGGAAGAAGTGTCTCCTGATCTAAGAAAGATCTGGTTTTCCCTTTAATTTATATTTATACTACGTCGTAAGCCATACAAGCGTACGGCCCACCTGATGTAAGACGGGTACCATAGCCTATTAACACTCTCACGATGCCTCCTCTGTTCACACAGCAACTCCTCCGGAGCTTACTGGTGACCTCACTCACACGCTGGAACACAACAACCCTCTAGGGAGGTGTTATTTGGCTGCGGTTTTCTGTGAGGTGGAGTTACTTCCCCAGACGGGCTGCTCTGATGCGCCCTACCTCTCTTAACTTCTTCCCTTTGGATTGTGAAGGTTTGATGACAGTCGCCCCATGTAAAAATGAGTATCTTCACTAAACCCTAAGGCTTAGGCAGCGGATCCACTTAGCACTTTAATGGATTAGTAAACTGGATGACGCTAGGAAGAAGAATTTTGTCTGTTTAAACGGTGAATATCTAAAACTATCGTTGGTCGTATACAAAACATTATCTTTGATAGGCTAATTCATGAGGAAGGTTATAGATTTCTTCACGCTAAATCCCTTGCGGGGTAGGCAGAGAGAACCGAGCGCCACATTACTCGATCTTTAACTTCACTCGCTTATTTACCATTCATTGCTCTACTCGTGCACGCTCACCGGTTTCTAAGTCACCTGATGTCACCTTCAGATAAAACACGATCAATTAGGTCATGATAGTCTTGGTTTTCCTCGGCTCCTACATCTTTCCACTTTTGCGTTGTATATCTGTTTCGTAATTCATTCTTCCTGCATTCTCTCCACATGCCCGAACCAACGGAGCATGCCTCTTCTTATTTTAACACTGACGCTGTAAGACCAACTCTGCTACTACAAGTAATATCATCGTTGCGGTCGTGGTGTTAGGTTCTCATAATACGAGTATAATAATAGACTAACTCGAGGAGATCACTATTTGACCCTTAGAAGCCAAAACAAAAGAAAGAAAGTATAAACAATAATAAGAAACCTCGATGGCATTTTGCGCGTGTCATTCTAACCGAACACGTAGGTTAAGCAACGTTGACCTCAGCCTATCTATGGATGGGTTTTACAACCTTGAGTTTCTACGTGCTTCGGATGGCACGTTAAGCCGTTGGTCCCGGCTGTTGTCGATAGATGACAGTCGTTAAGCAAAGTCAGTGGCCCTCGGGCGGCTTGAAAACACTGGCCTCCGCCAATCCGCATTTGAACAGCGTGGCGGAGTATGCTCTAAACTCCTTAGCTTGAAGAGAGACCTGTATCCCTGCAGTGGGATGAGTAAGGGTTGATGTGGTACTGGGATACACACGGGCAAAGTAGCTCGATCCCAGCTAGTCATATAACATTGATTATTTAATTCTCAAAAGGAATGTATTTATTATATTCTAAAGCTTCACACCAAGTCTCTTGCGGGGTACTGTTACTGACTTTGACTTTGGTAGGCAGAGGGAACCGAACGTCCTAAAAGGTCCTCCTTACACAAATCACTCGTTTCTTTAACATTCATAGCTCTTTTCATGCACGATCACGGTTCCTTGGACTCCTGACATCACCTTCTGATTAAACACGACTAATTTGGTCGTGGCGGATAAGTCTTGGTCTTCCTCGGCTCTTCCATCCTTCTAATTACGAATTTTATATCTGTCTCGTCGTGCTTTCTTCCTGCATTCTATCTACATGTCCGATTTAAAGCAGCCTATCTGGGGAAGTACCTCCTCCTTACAGGTAACCGCAGCCAAGTAACATGTTCCAGGAGAGTTGTTGTGCTTCTGAGAGAGAGTGAGGTCATCAGTAAGCTCGTAAGGAGTCACTGTGCTCCCGTTTTATATCAGATGTGCCGTGTGCTTGGATGCCTCCCGACTTTGTAGCCAGGCATTGCATATAGGCATATACAATAAAGGTGGCAAACAAGCATGCGGTTCTTCTTCTTGGCATTATCCTGTTTCCTGATTTGACAAAGATACTGATTTTTACGTGGAGCGATTGCGGTCAGACTTCTACAACCCAGAGAGAAAACCAGACCTTTCTTAGATTAAATCAAGAAATATGATTAAGAGAGGTAGGGCACATCAACGCAGCCCATCTGGGGAAGTACCTCCACCTCACAGAAAACCGCAGCCAAATAACAACTCCCTAGAGGGTTGTTGTGTTCCTGCGTGTGAATGAGGTCACCAGTAAGTTCCCAAAGAGTTGCTGGTAAGCAGCATAGGAGGCATCGCGCGAGTGATACTTAGTATATCGCAAGCGTTAATAGGCTACGGTAGCCGCTTTACATCAGGTGGGCCGTATGCTTGTATACCTCCCGACGGGACGTGCTAACCTCTGCACTGACACGTAATGGTTTCCATCAACGGACCTTGCTAGACTACGTTGCTATTTGAAAAGATATAAAAGAAACGGTACATCCCATGGTTGCTTGCCGCCAGGCCGATGATCGCATTGCATCGTTCACTGAACCATCTGTTTGATGACTTGAATTATTTTTAGAAATCCCTAATGTAGCTCTTGCAGATCGCTGGGTGGTATTATAAAAACAGCGTTTAAACTTGAAATATACTATAATAGAGCAAACAGATACAACTTATAAGAAAAAACCAGTTGAGATTGCGCAAGCTTGCATTGCCAGAGGAACACCTGGCTCGTCAATTATATAACAATTCATTTTTTTTTTTAATTTGTCGGCCTTTTTGACCATGCTCCTTAAGAGATAGGAACGGTGTTCCTGAACATTCCTATTTTACTTTTTTATGCTGAATCCGAATCTGAAATCAAAATTCGAATATTCGAAAAAAGCGACAGACAAACGCACAGACAAACATATAGAATTCATATAGGAACGGTGTTCCTGAACATTGAAAATCTAAATTATATTGCGAACAGAGACAAATGGCAGTCATAAACAAGAAAACCAAAACAGTGACATTTTACAATAAATGTTAAACCAAACTCCTTAGAGGCAGCAGTGTGGCATTGCCAACACCTGATGTAAAATTGACGACCTCGGTGATGCAGTGGCTATTAACGCTACTTGGACACCAACGCTCGTGGGTTCGATTCCCAGCCAGGACAAACATTTGTGTGCATGAACATGTCTGTTTGTCTTGGCTTGGTTTGTGTTTTTAAGAGAGAGAGAGAGAGACTCAAAACAATGTGGGGATGTATCTCCACCTCCCAGAAAACCGCAGTTAAATAACAACTCCCTGGAGGGTTACGATGTTCCTGCGTGTGGTCTGCGCCCCTTTTGAATCCCATCTACATAATATAGTAAAATAACTATGCTGGTTGTAGTGTGACGAAACACTTGTGCGAATCGACAAAACCTAAAAGTAACATTATTAAGAATTATAAGCATAACAAAACGAGCGAAGCCCATAGAGTTAAATTATATATAACTATAAAAAAAATCGGCCAAGTGCGAGTCGGACTCGCGCACGAAGGGTTCCGTACCATTATCTATAAAAAAGGCAAAAAAATCACGTTTGTTGTATGGAAGCCCCCTTAAATATTTGTTTTATTCTATTTTTTAGTATTTGTTGTTATAGCGGCAACAGAAATACATCATCTGTGAAAATTTCAACTGTCTAACTATCACGGTTCATGAGATATAGCCTGGTGACAGACGGACGGACGGACGGACGGACGGACGGACGGACGGACGGACGGACGGACGGACGGACAGCGGAGCCTCAGTAATAAGGTTCCGTTTTACCCTTTGGGTACGGAACCCTAAAAACCAAATCCAAACCAATTTTTCCTATCTTCTTTACATATTATCTTCTTTCATCTTATACATATTACAATAAATATAATTATATGAGTGTACATTGGTGATATCAAGTGGTACAATTAAAGTTAAATAAATTCATG
Source organism: Pyralis farinalis (assembly GCA_947507595.1). Classification (NCBI taxonomy): domain Eukaryota; kingdom Metazoa; phylum Arthropoda; class Insecta; order Lepidoptera; family Pyralidae; genus Pyralis; species Pyralis farinalis. Next base: position 5,158,785 of record OX382258.1, on the reverse strand, counting down.
TGCTGAATCATTTCCATACATCTCTGTCAGTTAGATATTCATCGATTCTATAACAACCCGTCTTACATAGAGTATTTTGATGTGCCTTTTGAATATATTGTATAAGAACAGGCGAGGACAGAACTGTTTCCGGTAGAATCGAATACAATTTACAACAAAAGATCTATTAGTCTTAGCAAGCTACTCGCATACGGAATCTATTCCTGCTTCTAAGATTTTCAATGATTTTCATGAAAACGACTCTATATTTTTACGAGCATACATTATGTTCTCATAAATATACTGAGAGGTAACCGTGAGGATATTTATTTCTTTAAATAGTTCTCAAAGTGATTCCCTGTTATAAATAGAGTCCATGTTATAAATAGAGCGGATGGTTCTCTTTTGTAATATAAAAATAGTTTCAATATCAGCCACTCTTCCCCACAACAGTATACCATATGACATAATGCTGTGAAAGTAGCTGAAATAGACTAAGCGAGTTAGTATGAATACCTACCCATCTGTGAAGTAATTGTAGAAGAAGTATGTATGTTTATAATATATCTATAAAAATCTCGCGTCTGGGTGTTTGTGGTTGCACTGCTCCGAACATCTCGATCGATTTTTATATATATTTGGTAGGTATGAGAATAGGTTGTAAAGTGTAATTCATAAAAAAAAGAATTAGATAATAAATAATCGATTAGATTGCAATTCTGGCCCGAAAACGCACCGATGTGCGGATTAGGGCGTCCCCCGGAGGCGACGCGCACCGATCCGCCCCCGTCGGTGCGAACATAGGTGCATGCGGCGGTGGGGGCCGCCACCCACCACGCAGCGCCAATTCCGGCGGGTCGAAGAGAGCCGAGTGCTGCATAGGCACGTGGAATGTGAGAGGTGGACTGAGTGATAAGATGAATGAGCTGATGGACCTAGTGAATGAGAGACGCTTAGATGCTTTGTGTGTGACAGAGACTAAGCGCAAGGGGAGCGACACCGATGATCTGCCCGATGGGATGATGGCCCTATGGTCTGGTGTAGACCGGGACGATCATGCCAGTGCTGGTGTAGGTGTCATACTCTCCTCTCGCTTAGCCCCTGGTGTGAAAGATTACTGTTTGGTAGGGCCTAGACTTCTCTGGGTTCGTATAAAACTGGGCATCACGCGAGTATTTCTGGTTGCAGCATACGCTCCCGTAAGCTCAGCGTGTGCCCAAGAACTAGAGAAGTTTTGGGAGTCTGTGAGGGATGTTCTGGACTTAGCTGAAGGGAATGAAAGAGTGATTATGTGTGGAGATTTGAATGGATGGGTTGGGACCAAGCGATACAGCTATGAAGCTGTTCTTGGTCCGTATGGAGATAAGAGAGTGAACGAAGCAGGTAAGTCAATACTAGATTTATGTGTGGAACGAAACCTCTTCGTGTCGAATACTTTATTTCGTCACAAGGATATTCACACGTATACATGGAGACGGAATGACCAAAAAAGTGTGATTGATTTGATTATAATTGATAGACGTCTCCGAAATACTATAATGGATACAAGAGCCTTTAGAGGTCCCACTCTTGAAACGGACCATTACCTGGTGGTAAGCCGGTTTGTGGGACTTTTCAAGAAGTGGAGGCATTGGCGAGTGCGTATCCCTTTCGGAGATCATGAAAGGATAAGGAGTGAAAAATTGCAAGATGAAAGTGTAAGGAGAATGTATGTACATCTGGTAAGCGAAAGACTTGCAAATGCAGGTCTTTCCGGCACAGATGTGGATGATTGCTGGAAAGTTCTGAAAGAAAGTATGGTGGATAGTGCAAAAGAAGCATGTGGATGCGCAAAGAGGCATAAAACATTGAAAGGGGATGCCTGGTGGGATGCGGAGATTGAATCCTCCGTAGCAAGAAAGAGGAAAGTGTGGCTGGATTATGTATCATCTTTGCCCTTAAATGAAAGTATGAGAGAGAAGAAGAAAGAAATGTACCGTCAATGCAAGAATGAAACCAAGGCTTTAGTGAAAGAGAAGCGTGAAAGACAAATTATGAATGAGGAAGAGAGGCTGACGAGAAACTTCGAGGCAAATACCAAACTCTTTTGGAGAGAGGTAAAGAAGTCTCGGGGTGGTTCGTCGGCATCCAGTATGAACAAGATTAAGTCTAAAGCTGGTATCATTCTTGCAAACACTCAGGAAGTGTTAGAACGGTGGAGTGAATATTTTGAAGAAATGTACGAATATGCCTCGGACGCTGACAATGAGAGTGAGTCTGATGCTCACTCCACGTTGACGGCGTCCGATGAAGGTATAACTATGGATGAGATAGAATGGTCGATACGAAGTTTGAAAAATGGAAAGTCTGCGGGAATTGATATGATTACAGCTGAGATGATCAAACTAGGTGGCACTTACGTCCGGGACGCCTTCTGGTACTTATGCAACCTATGCTGGAGAACTGGAAGGGTCCCAATGGACTGGGGACGCGCAGTCATCGTACCCTTGTATAAAGGCAAGGGATCACGCATGGACTGCGCCAACTATAGGGCCATCAGTTTGATCAGCTTAGCAGCAAAAGTATATGGAAAGATAATTGAAAGGAGAATGAGGGTGAAATCCGACGAAATGCTGTGGGAGGCACAAGGAGGATTCCGAAATGGAAGGGGATGTACGGATCAAGTTTTTTCGCTCCGCAAATCGTAGAGAAGCATCTGGCCACAGACCAGAAGGTTTTCTGCGGTTTTGTGGATCTTGAGAAGGCATTTGATAGGGTTGTGCGAAAGGAATTGTGGTGCATATTACCGAGATATGGGATTGACGGCTCACTGCTGCGTGCTGTGCAGTCCACCTACAAGGATTGCTCAGCATGTGTGCGAATAGATGGCAACATGTCACCCTGGTTTGATGTCAAAATTGGTGTCAAACAGGGTTGCATGTTGTCTGCTAGGCTGTTTATTCTGTATCTCGATAGTTGTCTACAGAGAATAAGATCGACGAATGTAGGATTACGCATGGGTGACCTAGTGGTGAACTGTGTGCTGTATGCAGATGATGCCGTGCTGTTAGCAGAAACACCATCTGAGCTGCAAACACTAGTCACAATGATGAAAGACGAATGTATGAAGGAAGGCTTACTATTAAATGCGAAGAAAACAAAGATTATGGTATTTGAAAGAGAAGAAACCAGAACCAATGTAAGAATTACGGTAGATGATGAAGTGTTGGAATAAGTGAATGAGTTTGTATATCTTGGATGCGCTTTCAGCAGGGATGGAAGGTACACGGCAGATGTGGAAAGGCGAGTGAGTGCTGGGAATAGTGTGAATGGAGCGTTGGGAAAACTTCTTGGCAGTAAAAACCTGAGCCAGAAGGCGCAGCTGGCTATACACAATGCAGTGCTGGTCCCAACGCTTACTTATGGAAGCGAGAGCTGGGTATGGCAGAGAGAGCATGAAAGTCTGAAAGAGAGCGTCGGTGTTAAAAAAAAAAAAGAAGAGGCATGCTCCGTTGGTTCGGACATGTAGAAAGAATGCATGATGAAAGAATGACGAAGCAGATATACAATGCAAAAGTGGAAGGATGTAGGAGCCGAGGAAGGCCAAGACTTACCTATCATGATCAGATTGGCCGTGTTCTATCAGAAGGTGATGTCAGGAGCCCTAGAAACCGGCGAGCGTGCATGAAAAGAGCAATGAATGTGAAAGAAGCGAGTGAGGTATGTAAGGATCGAGTCGCGTGGCGCTCGGTTCTCTCTGCCTACCCCGTAAGGGATTTGGCGTGAAGTTATAGTAATAGTAGTATAATAAATAATAAGAAAAATTATATGGCAGAACAACGTTTGACGGGTCAGCTAGTATATATATATATTTCATGGCAATTTTTCTTTTTAGCATTGTCCCGTTACCAGTAATGCTCCTAAGGAGGTGCTGTCTTAGCAGCATGGATGGCAATGCGCCATGCCGTATGCTTGTATGCATCCCAACGTTGAATATAAATGAAAAAAAAAACTCAACATGTCGTGGGAGGAGGTAATTCACCCAATACTTCCAGAGAACCATTAGATTCCTGCACAGATTCTCATAGGAGGAATGAAGTTCTTCAGAATGGATGTGAAGAGATTCCCCACGATGACAGTTCCCTATCTACTTGCCACCAGTAAACCATATATGGGTTTCCACATTTATATTGTAAAAAAACCATTGTACGAGTATGTATGAGTGAGTGAAGTTAAAAGAATGTGATACATATAAATGTATACATACGTATCATCAGGCCTGTCCCTCTTTGGGGGTAGCCAGAGACTATGGAACGCGAGATGCACCGATCCAAACATTCCTCTCTTGCTTCTTCCATACTCTTCAACCTCTTCATGCATGCTCTCCGGTTTTGGATGCTTTTAATTCAGCCCTTTTTTAGAACATCCTACTAATATTATAAATGCGAAAGTTTGTATGTATGGATGTTTGTTTCTCTTTCACGCTTAAACGGCTGAACGGATTTGAATGAAATTTGGCACGTAGATAGATTATGATCTGGATTAACACATAGGCTACGTTATTTGACTCCACGCGGGCGGAGCCGCGGGCAGCAGCTAGTCAGCTATATGTGTGCGTCTGGGGCGGCACCTGCCGACATCTCCACTCACTCTTGCACGATGCACTTCATTTGTAACTTCTTTCTTCACTGTCTTTTGTTATTCATGCTTTCCAAATGTACAAACCATCTTCACATAGGTTTTTAGTTTTTGTTACAACATCATCTTTCATTCCTTTTCATTAATTAATTTGACGAGCTCGGTGGCTCAGTCGTGAATGGACGCGACTTTGACACCAACGCTCGTGGGTTAGATTCCCTCACAGGACGAACATTTGTGTGCATGAACATGTCTGTTTGTCTTGGTCTGGACGTTTTAAGAGAGGTAGGGTGTATTAGCGAAGCCCGTCTGGGAAAGTACCTCCACCTCACAGAAAACCGCAGCCAAATAGCAACTCCCTACAGGGTTGTTGTGTTCCTGCGTGTGAGTGAGGTCGCCAGTAAGCTCCCAAGGAGTTGCTGTGTAAGCAGCAGAGGGGCAGTTATTGGGGGGTAGCATGCTGTTCGCGTCCGCAGGCTTGACCAACCTAGCCAACTACTCTACCACCCTGCACGTGCCCCCTGGGTGGTGCCAAATGAACAGCAACGCCGAGCCATGGGCGGCGGTTAAGTAACCCATTATGTGGCTACCACTCGCCATGGGAATTAAATAGCCCAAAAAGTGTGGATGTAGTACCTTGGGAAAGTGCTATAATTGTGACTCCCAAACCCCTTCGTTAAATATGGAAAAGTCGATAAATGAATGTGTTTTGTCATGCGATCCGGCTAACCCCCGGCGCTCTCTGGTACCCGGGCTGGAGAGTGAGAAATATGTTACCGAAGACTGCGCAGGAGCGGGTAACCAGGTTCCTGTACCAGTAAATGCTACTGGAAGTAGAAAACTTGTCCAACAAGCCCTCCACCCAGGCCTGTTTATAAGATCAAGATCTTCGTCACAAGGTAGCATCCAACAAACCGAAACTGATGCTACCCTCGAAGATCAACCATCAACTCCTTATACAGAGTCCACATCAATTTACCCCCCATCTTGGCAAAGAGTTCCTGAGAAGAGAAATCCCAAAAGAAAAAAGACATCAATCAGTCCTTCTCCTGAAGCTGTAAAAACATCAAATAGATTTGCGGGCCTAACTGTAGATCTAAATATTGAAACCAAGTCTATAAACAAAGATAAACGACCAACTAAACCACCACCAATAGTACTTTATGGGGTAGAAGACATCAACAAACTCACTGAATTACTTGAAACTGTCGTCAAAAAGGATAACTTTACTTTCAAAATTGTCAACCGAAGCCAACTAAGAATAACTAGCCTAGACATTGAAAGCTATAAACAAATTATAAAAATTGTAAGAGAAAATGGGCTGATAGGCCACACATTTAATCGTAAAGATCAGAGGTGCTTCAGAATAGTGATCCGAAACCTCCACCCAACTACACCTATGTCTGCAATTAGAAAGGACATTGAAGCTACAGGGAACATGGTCACAGGAGAAATCATTAATGCGAAGTATGGACCTGATAAAAAACCTACATCTACCTTCTTTGTAAACATCACACCTGGACCAAATAATAAGGCAGTGAAAGAGCTTAAATATATCTATCACCAGTCTGTGATCATAGAGGACCCAAGGAAGCAAAAGTCAATAGTTCAATGCCAAAGATGCCAACAATATGGGCATTCCAAAAATTACTGCATGCGCCCATATCGTTGTGTAAAATGTGGACAATCACATAAAACCTCAGAATGCCAGAAACATGATCGCACTACACCAGCCCAATGTGCACTATGTAATGGTCCACACCCGGCAAATTATAAAGGATGCGAAGTATATAGGGAAATCCTACTAAGACGAACCACCAAGCCACAATATCAGACAGCAAGCCGCTATCAAACCCTAATACCTGCAACTAAAAAACCAATGGATAGATCAATGTCAAGCCCTGTAAAGACAACTGAAAACTATGAAGACAAAACTAGAAAGTATTCTGATGCCGTGAGAAACAAAAAAGAACCAACCCAAGAAACAACTAATACACAGACCCCCCTGAACTGGGAACAGATATTAATTAAACAAACGGAAAAATTCGACCTAATCCTACAACAAATGAGTGCTCTGACCATGCTCATAACACGTCTCATAGACAAACTAACAAAATGATTTCACTTCGAATAGCGACTTGGAACATAAATGGACTGACCCCAAACAAGTACGATGCAGAAATGTTAATGATTCAACAGAATTTAGACTTACTTTTGATATCTGAAGCTCATTGTACTTCTGCCACAAGTATCAAGTTCAAAAATTATGAGTGTTATGTCACATTACATCCGGATGGGACTGGACACGCTGGCGCTGCAATTATAGTAAGAAAATCACTGAAACATCATTTAATGCCTGAATATAGAACTCATCATATTCAGGCTACCACAATTGCAGTAGAAGATAGAAATGGGTGCTTTAATATCTCGTCAGTGTATTGTCCACCAAAACACAAGATATCAGAAGAGATGTACTCAGAATTCTTTGATACACTTGGCAATCGATTTGTGGTGGGTGGAGACTGGAACTCGAAAAACACACACTGGGGATCCAGATTAACCAGCACAAGAGGAAGACAGTTAAAGCTCAGTATAGATGCTAATAAATTCACTACAGCCTCCACATGTGAACCCACATACTGGCCAACAGATACCTCGAAAGTCCCAGACCTACTTGACTTTTTCGTTCTAAAAGGTTTTTCTTCTCAATACACTAAGTGTGAATCTTGTTACGACAGCTCATCAGACCACTCGCCAGTAATACTCGCCTTAAGCACGAAGGTCATAGAACACGAAACTCCAGCAAGACTTTATAACAAAAATACAGACTGGTATTCATTTAGTGAGTACATTGATGCCAACATCAACCTAAAGGTTGCGCTGAAGACACCTGATAATATTGAAGCAGCAACTAAATATATCACTAACCTCATTCAGGAGGCCTGCTGGAGGAGTACACCTCTGCTGGAACCTAATAAGCGGATAAGTAACTATCCTCTTGAAATAAAAAAAATGGTCCTAGAAAGACGCAGGTTGCGCCGTGTTTGGCAGCAGAGCAGACTTGCGTCTGATAAAACTAATTTCAACAGGCAAGCGTCATACTTACGGGAAACTCTAAAGGACTGGCACGATAAGACTCTTGAAGCCCAACTGGAATCTCTTACACCTACTGCCACCACAGATTACTCACTGTGGAAGTTTACTAAATCTTATAATAGACCACAACTGGTAAAACCTCCACTAAGATGCGACACTGATTGGGCCCGCACACAGCAGGAAAAGGCAGATGTATTCGCAGGACATTTGAGAAGTAATTTTAGCCCGAATCAAACCAACGACACACTGTCCAGGATGGAGGTGGAATCTGTTCTTGCCCAACCTTTGCAAATGTCACTCCCACCTAGGCCCGTTACTGTACGAGAAGTTTGGAGGAATATTAACGACCTCAAAGATAAAAAGGCCCCAGGATATGATCTTATTACAAAAGAAATTCTGAGAAAACTCCCGAGGAAGGCACTTGTCTTTTTAACAATGCTTTATAACGGAATACTAAAGGTACAACACTTTCCAGACCTTTGGAAGGTATCACAAATTATTATGATACACAAGGCAGGGAAACCACCCCATCAAATAACCTCGTACAGGCCAATCAGCCTACTACCCATTTTGTCAAAGGTCTGGGAGAAACTAGTCCTTCACCGAATCGAGCCTCTACTGGACAGTAATAACACCATCCCTAATCATCAATTCGGTTTCAGAAAACAGCACTCTACTATTGAACAAGTACACAGAGTAGCCGAAAAAATAAGAAAATCGCTAGAAGAAAATGAGTACTGTTCAGCAGCCTTTTTGGATATACAACAGGCATTTGACAGAGTCTGGCATGAGGGTCTGCTGTATAAGATAAGGATGAGTCTTCCGCACAGCTACTACATTCTTTTGAAATCTTATCTCATAGATAGAATATTTCAAGTAAAAGAATCAGAAGCAACTTCCAATCTTTACGAAATAAAGGCAGGAGTTCCTCAGGGTTCGGTGTTGGGGCCCATTTTGTATAACCTATACACATCGGACCTACCCCAGGTAGAAGGAGTGATGACTGCTACTTATGCTGACGACACAGCCGTAATGGCGAGTAATAAGCACCCAGATGCAGCTACAAAACAACTCCAGAAAGGGCTAGATGCGACTACAAAATGGCTGCAAAAATGGAGGATCAAAGCTAATGTAACAAAATCAGTGCAAGTCACATTCACACTGCGGAGAGGAAACTGCCCCCCTGTACATCTTGAAGGCAATATCTTGACACACCAAGACAATGTAAAGTATTTGGGTCTACATCTGGATCGTCGTCTGACATGGAACCAACATATTAAGAGCAAAAGAGAAGAACTCAAAATACGGCACAGAAATCTATACTGGGCACTTGGACGAAACAACAAGTTATCTATAGATAACAAGCTTTTAATATACAATTCCATGTTAAAGCCATGCTGGATGTACGGCATTCAACTCTGGGGAAGTGCAAGTAACTCAAGCATTGCAATACTGCAGAGGATGCAGAATGCTATACTAAGAACAATAGCGGAAGTCCCGTGGTTCATTACTAATTCAGAAATACACGCGAATTTAAGTATGACCACTGTGAGGGAGGAAATTCAGGTTTCTAGAAAAAAATATAAAAAGCGGCTGGAAAAACATCCGAACATACTGGCGGCGAGTCTGATCAGACTCAGCTATCACAAACGTCTAAAGAGAAAAGACATAATGTAGTGGAACCCCACTTCATGAATAAGAGTATCTGCTCTCAATGGAGATAGAGCTCGACCAGACACTGATCGTACATATTATCTGCTTATAGTTGTCTACTGATTGCAGATTTAATTTCAAAAAAAAAAAAAAAAAAGCAGCAGAGGAGGCATTGCGCGATTGATACTTAATACATTACAAGCGTTAATAGGCTACGGTACCCGCTTTACATCAGGTGGGCTGTATGCTTGCATGCCTCCCGACGTAGTATAAAAAAGTGTATTATTCATTAAATTTAATTAACGAAGACTTCTTCCCGCGCTTTTGACGAGTGACATTGTTGTTTTACTTGAAATTTTTACAATTCAGTATAAAATAAATTTTGTGTGACAATTTCTATAGTATTTTGTTTCGATAGTATATAACACGTTTATGCACTTTTTGGAAGACGTGTATAAGTTCATTAAGAAAACCTTTTAAAAATCACTACATATCGTTTTACGGGTGGTATTTAAACTGGGTTGATTGGGTCTGGGTAACCTTCCCAAGTATTTTTTCAGCACGGTTCCTGAAGCTGGAACATTGAATTAAGATTTTCAAATGGTTCTAAACTGAAGACGGCTGTATGGGCTAGATCCCTTTGCCTATCCCCTCGGGGATAAAAAGAACCAAAAAAAAAATTAATTAACGAAAACAAGTGATACTCCTTGTGTTATATAGGGATATTACTAATAATAAAAGATTTCGACAAGTGGCAACCATTCAAAGCTAATCTCTCAACTAATTTAGTCATACCATAACGAACATGGCGTTATGGATTGTGAATTTAGTCACATAAATTGAATTAAGCAATCCATAGGATTACTCGAAGGTGAAGCATAAGATGTGCCTTTAATAATTCAGCCTTGGAAGCCATACAGACTGGCGGGAGTAACACAGCGGGCGGAACGCTGAGTCACGTCTGAAAAAGTTTTTAGTAATGTATAAGACATATTACATTTATAATCGAATTAAATAAAGTACCATGCTATTTTATAGATTTAGCATGCGACACAAAGTTTTCAATTTACCACTTTCTATGTCACAAAATTTCTAAATTATATGATGTAATTAATCACAATTCTCTTAATGATTATCGATTTTACATCCGCCAACTTATATGTGACCATAAAGTAGATATATATAAAGTAATTACATTTTATAATAGAAAGTTCGCGAATTTTAGTGACATGACCAAATATATAATATAATTTCCTCTTTTGTTTCATCGAAGAAAAACAGCTTGAGATAAATAAAAATACAAGAGTCGAGTGAACCGTAAGACACTATAAGGGGTACTAACTAGCCTCTCTAATATTTATTGTGTGATATTAAATAAAAAAATGTTATTGGTAACGAGCGTTTGAAACGCCTTAATTTAATTTATAGCGTTTCAAGCGCTCGTCTGTTCAGGTCCTTGCATTGAAAATTGATGATTTCTCGGCTCTGTCTCGTTATAGAACAGAAAGAATAATATGGATGGTACAAGTGCAAACATTTTGTTATTTGCATTTTAAAGAAACAATATACATACTTGTACCAGACAATGTGAAGGAGTTACTCTCGCCTAAAAATGCATGCAAATTTCTCCACTCGCTGTTATCATCGCTGCTACGGGAATTTTCGCTTTCGCAAATGCACTTACAGGAATAGACCAACCCTCCAGGAAAGTATTTGACTGGGCTTTGAAAGACAAACAAACTTTCTCTATAATAACCGGCGGAGTACACCACGTGCAGGTGATATTGATTCTAAAGATGATGCTAGGTTTACACTGAAAAAATATACGTTTAGAAGAACTAATATATAACTTCTAAACGTATCTTTTAAATATGCAACAAGTCAATAGATCCACACAATTATTTCACCAAGCCAATTGTCTTTACCGCGGAGAATCGATTTGGAAACAATATAAATATTAGTGGTAATACAATTTCGATCAGTCGCCTTCTTGCAGCAGAGCGGTTACCGTTCACTGTCTACGGTCTGGCCTTTGTTTACAAAAGCGGTCGCGCGAGTTATGCTTCTGATATAAACAATAATTACACACTAAACATGATGTTCCAAGTTTGCTTAATAGTGTACCTTTTCGTTTCGATTGACTCTAGACATATAGGGAAAGTGAGTGAAAAAACTGTGACTAAACGTGCAGCGAACGGTGAATACGTCCCTGATTGGATTCAGTTTAACAATAAAAAAGGAGAAGTGCTGGGAGAGTTGAATCACGCAGAACCTAAACGGAAACCAAAGAAACGGTTAGCGCTACCTGCAAATTTTGTCTTAAAAGCGGTAGTTGAACCTGAAGGTGATGATTACTATGATAAGGGGCAAGCGGATGGTGACGAATACTATGAAAAGAAGGAATGGTCGGATGTGAATAGACCAAGCAATTCAGATAAGACCAAACAACTTAATCATACTGATATTTCCGATATAAATGGTGTAGTTAATATAATAACTCAAACCTTGAAACCAAGTATTCAAGACTTACTTGCACAAACAGCTACAACGATAGAAGATGTAGACGAAGAACCCGTTAAAAAACAGCAAGACAAGCAAGAAGACAATGTAACAAAAAAGGAAAGTGAATCACAGGAAGAGAATAGTGAAGTAAAGGTATCTAAACAAGAAATTAAAAAAATAAGAAAGATAAAAAAGAAACCTAATAAAAGCACAAGTGACGAAGACTCAGAACGTGAGGACACCAAGGTGACAGAAAAACCTAAGGTAGATCCTCCAGTCAAAGACGAGCGTAACGAAAGTGCCGCTCGTAAAGCCCTCGTTCTTAATGCTGTTGATGAATTGAAAGCAAGACATGAGAAAGAACAAAAAGTAATATCAGAAAAATTGAAAGAAGAAGAAATAATCGAGGAAGAGCACGAACGAAATAAAATTCGAACTAAAGCGGAAGTTGATAAGTATGGCAGACGCAAACCTAAAATAACACCTGATTACGAAGAATACGAGGACAAATCAGTGCCAATACCAGATAAGTATAAAATAAATTACCAGAAAACTTCGACTTCGACGGTTAAGCCCAGAACGACTAAACGACGAGCAAAGAATGTAGAAAGTGGAAAACTGTCAGTGTTTAAGAATCCTCGTCTGTACATGGTTCATGATGAAGATGCGTCAACGACCGTTAAACCTACAATAAAGCCAAGGAGAACGAGTCCAAGATTCTCGTCTAGATTTTCAAGGGTATCTAAAACCACCACTGTACCGCCTGAAGAGAAAAAGGATGAAAGCGTCCGTATATCTCTAGTTCCAAAAGATGATGACTCGAAAGGTGAACCAACTCTCTTCTTCCCTCAGAAGAGGAAAAATAAGCGTAAACGCAAGAATAAGTTGACTACAGCTAGCCCAGACTCTTTTGTAGCTGAGACAGTGGAAGGTAAAACTGCTAAGAGCTTAGCCACTCCTTCAGGATTTACGGTTAAAACACTGTCCGACTCTACATTTGACTCATTCGCCTCTTCGACTCAAGATGCTGACTCTACAAACGCCGATGCCGTGCCCGCTTCAACGGACAAGAAGGAAGAAAAGAAGGCGGATAATTTCGACTTTAAAAAAGGTAAGTAATTTGTAAACTTAACAATCGTATAAAAACTTATCGCTTTTGTTCTTTTTAGGTATTTGATAAGGCTAGCAAAATCGAATATAAGAAAACACACATTATTGAGCGTTTTGAGTACCTACCTACATATTTTTTTTGTATTATTTTTAAAGAAGTTTTCCATTGAAATAAAATATCTATAAATAGATGCTGAATGCATAGCAAACTCATTGCACACAAACTCATAAACATAATATTTTAATATAATCTTTTACGGTTTCACCGTTCATATTTCGACATCAAAAATATATTAAATAATTTTATTTCTGTAATGTAAATTTATGCTTTAATCATAAAAATGCTTGTATTAGGAGGCTTCGCTTCTCCATAACGATACTATTATTATTTTTATAAAATAAATGTTAAGATAAGAAAAGGCATGCTCCGTTGGTTCGGACATGTAGAAAGAATGCAGGTCGAAAGAATGATGAACCGGCGAAGGTTCATGAAAAGAGTGAGAGAGTAAAGTATGTAACTTACTCAATATATCGCAAGTGTTAATAGGCTACGGTATCCTCTTTACATCAGGTGGGCATGCTCGTATGCCTCCCGACGTAGTATAAAAAACAAGTTTTAACAGAATGAAGTCATTGCAATGACTATAATTTAGATGTAGCTTTAATTTTGACTAAATAGTAGTTGAACAATATAAGTGATGATAGCCCAGTGGATAATGAACTGTCTCATTGACCAACAGGTCCCCGGTTCGAATGTGCCACTAAATTCGTAATTTCAGATTTACGTATATATTTGTAATTATCACTTGCTCGGCGGTGAAGGAAAACATAGTGAGGAGGCCAGCACGTCCAAGAAATCATATTTCAAAAGACGCTTGGCATAACCTAAGAAAGATCTGCTTTTCCCCCTGGGTTGTGGAGATCTGATGGCAGTCGCTCTTTGTAAAAAACACTATCTTCTCCAAATCATAGAGTACGAGTAGAGTAGTAGAGGACTTAAGCAGGCATGACGCTAAGTTATTAAGCAAATTTTTTTTTGACGTGATAACGGTTTATAAATCGATAAACGCCGGCAGCACGCACGTAAAAAAATCATCCGTCCGACTTTACAGACAACCAATTTATTTATATATACTGACCAATTAATGTAATGTGGTTACTGTAGCCTATAAACGTTTAAGAGTATATTGTATTGCCAGCGTGCCCAGTGCCACAAATCTCGGGAGCTGTTTTTTTTAGGGTTCCGTACCTAAAGGGTAAAACGGAACCCTATTACTGAGATTTCGCTGTCCGTCCGTCTGTCACCAGGCTGTATCTCACGAACCGTGATAGTTAGATAGCTGAAATTTTCACAGATGATGTATTCCTATTGCCGCTACAACAACATATACTAACAAACAGAATAACATAAATATATAAGGGGGCTCCCATACAACAAACGTGATTTTTTTGCTCATTTTTGCTCGATATTGATTACGACAACAGGTAGACGCTTGAAATATTCACAGAATATTTAGTTATATATTCACTTTAAGAATAAATTATTAAATTAAAATAAAACAAATATTTAAGGGGGGCTCCCATACAACAAACGTGATTTTTTTGCCGTTTTTATGGATAATGGTACGGAGCCCTTCGTGTGCGAGTCGACTCGCACTTGGCCGGTTTTTTTTTATTAAACGTCGTTCGACATTCAAGCATACGGCGTACCTGATGTGATACTGCATATTAACACATACAATACACATACGTTGCCACCCCCGCTGCTAACACGGCAACTGTTTAGGAGCTTAGTGGTAAATGAGATCACCACTAAGGTCCTCAACACCTCTCCAGTGTCGACCTTCAGTCCTGCAGTCGCGACAATCGACCAGGTTTTTTATACGATGTAGGTTTCCTTCACTACATACAGATCAAGAATAACAGACGTGTTCATGTAGATACAATAATATGACCCACCTGATGTACAATGACTACCGTATTCTGTGAACGCAATACATTAAGTATTATTCTCGCGATGCTACTTCTGCTGCCGGAAAATCAAATCCTTAGGAGCTTATTGAAGTAAAACTTTTTTATGCACGCTTGACACGGGGAGTAAGCTGGTGAATGCGTGACGAGAGCGTTACGAAAAGTGTGATCCGGCGAGGCGAACGGAAGTTGAGAGGGAGGTATAAGTTAGTGAAGATAGACAGAGAGAGAGAGAGTTTCGTTTCGTATATTACTGTAGGGGCAAGAGAGAGAGGTGTGAGCACACAATTTCTTTCTCTCTTTCTTTCATAGCGAGTTAAGTTTCGTATATGTAAGACACAGTGCAGGCCTATTGTCTGTATCACACTATGAAGGTAAAGAAGTTTTACTTCAGTCGTGTGGTCTAAAGCACACTCGTTTTCAGGAACACCGTTCCTATATGAAATCTATATGTTTGTCTGTGCGTTTGTCGTGTATTTGTCTGTCGCTTTTTTTCGAATATTCGAATTTTGACTTCAGATTCGGATTCAGCATAAAAAAGTAGAATAGGAATGTTCAGGAACATCGTTCCTATCTCTTAAGGAACATGGTCAAAATGGCCGACAAAAATAAAAAAAAAAATCAATTGTTATATAATTGACGAGCCAGGTGTTCCTCTGGCAATGCAAGCTTGCTCATTCTCAACTGGTTTTTAGTGACCTCACTCATTTATAAGAACACAACGACCCTGCAGGGAGTTGTTATTTGACTGCGGTTTTCTATAAGGTGGAGAGGTACATGCCAGATGACCTGTTTTGATGCGCCCTACCTCACTTCAAAAAACCCAGTTTAAGACAAACAGAGATGTTCATGCGCACAAATGTTTGTCTTGTATGGGAATCGAACCCACGAGTGGCGGTGTAAAAGTTGCGTTATAAACCGCTGAGCTCCTCACTGCTGTGAATATACTATGAATAATTCAAATTCAACTTCAAATGGACCACAAACTATATTCAATAAAATAGATTTGGGCAACCCTCTGATAATTCAAAATTTTCTTACCCTTCCAAAATATTTTCAAAGGTATCCGTTGACCAAATACCTTTTTATTTCTACTGATTGTCACATCCGTTACGTTCTTTTCTTAGAAATCAAGGCATACCATAGACAAAGGCTCTACGTCAATTCTCAAAGTAAAATGTAAATTAGTAGTTACAGTAGATTTTCTCCCCCAATGATTATGGTCTCTCCCCTTTTTTTTATACGACGTCGTGAGGCATACAAGCTTACGGCTTATTTATCGCACTGCTCGCCGACGGCTGGGAGTTCACCCTCATACACTGGAACCGCAATGGTCGCGCACTGTGCGGTTCCTGAGAAGTTTCTACCGAGAACTATTAAGTTGTGGAATGAGCTCCCTGCCGAGGTTTTCCCAAGGGGTACTACAGTATGGGGTTCTTCAAGAAAGGCGTGAAGAGGTTCTTACAGGGTCGGCAACGCAAGAGCGACACCCCTAGTGTTGCAAATGTTAATATTTTAATTGCTTTTTGAAGTGGTCTCTGTTTCTCTTTAAGCACCGTCGCATGCGGTGGAACCATTGACTAAAGCTGTGAGTCCACTCTTCTTTAGGGATCCCTTCCACGTTTTCTTCGAACACAGGCTCTACCTTCCGTAGACAAATATTTGATTGTCCGTCAGGTGGTTTCCTGGTGTTGCAAATGCCCATAGGCTACGGTAACTGCTTACCATCAGGCAGGCCGATGCTTGCTTCCCACCTTAGTGGTATAAAAAAGATTGATGCGAAGCGGTTATCGCAGCCTAACGCATGCTCATTACTCGCGCAGTGACTTCTTCGCTGCTGTCACAGCAACTCCTTAAGTAGTTGCTATTTGGCTGCAGTTTTCTGTAAGATGGAGGCACTTCCCAGCTTTGGTGCGCCCTACCTCTCTCGAGAAAGTTTCTGGGGAAGTACCTCCACAGAACAACTCCCCAGAAGGTTGTTGTGTTCCTGCGTGTGAGTGAGGTCACCAGTAAGCTTCTAAGGAGTTGCTGTGTTAGCAGCAGAGGTGGCATCGCGCGTGTGAAACTTAATGTTCATAGGTTACGGTAACCGCTTTACATCAGGTGGGCCGTATGATTGTATTCCTCCCGACGTTGTATAGAAAAAAATCGATTTACAATGACTGATTGATGGTATAGATTGTTTGAGTACATTTTGTGGTTTTCCGATCGAAGTGCTTTTTATCAGAAATGATACCTACATAATTTGTTGACCATTACATTTAAAAGGTTTCCTTATTGCATTGGGAGAAACTATTTTGACGAGCCCGGTGGTGCAGTGGTTAGAAACTCTACTTAACACCAACGCTCGTGGTTCGAAACCCACACGGGACAAGCATTTGTGTGCACGAACACTTCTGTTTGTTATGGTCTGCGTATTTTTAAGAGAGGTAGGGCGCATCAAAGTCTTTCTGCTGGGAAACATACCTCCACTTCACTGAAACCCGTAGCCATATAACAACTCCCCGGATGGTTATTGTGTTCCGCGTGTCAGTGAGGTCACCAGTAAACTCCTGAGGAGTTGTTCTCTTAGCACTTGTATGCCGCCCAACATTATATAAAAAAAAGCCGTCAATTGCAAGTTCGACTCGCTCACTGAGGGTTCCGTGCAAACTTGTAGGTATGTAAATAGTTCAAGAAGCCGGCTTTTGGTACCTTTACGTTTTTTAGGGTTCCGTACCCAAAGGGTAAAACGGAACCCTATTACTGAGGCTCCGCTGTCCTTCCGTCCGTCCGTCCGTCTGTCACCAGGCTGTATCTCATGAACCGTGATAGTTAGACCGTTGAAATTTTCACAGATGATGTATTTCTGTTGCCGCTATAACAACAAATACTAAAAAATAGAATAAAATAAATATTTAAGGGGGCTCCCATACAACAAACGTGATTTTTTTGCCTTTTTTATAGATAATGGTACGGAACCCTTTGTGCGCAAGTCCGACTCGCACTTGGCCGATTTTTTTTTTGATGTAACTGCAAATTTACAGTTTTCGGATTTTTTTCCTTTACTTGTGCTACATGACATTGCTTCTTACCAAATTTCATGATTCTAGGTCCTTTTGATTGCATTGAGAGTATCAAAATATGTGCATAAACAGCCGTATCTTTTGATTGCGTCTAAGATTAGCGTTTATAGCTGATCAAGTGTAATAGCAATCCGCTTCTAAGTTAAAACATGTCATTTCACTTCAAACATAAATGGTAAAACTGTTTATTCGTTCATACGGTTGAAAAAATATCTACTGATAGATAAATACTTGAAATATTTATTTACCATTCCGGCCACGATTGTAATTATACAGATATAATTTCTTACGATTACTTTTCGGCACAATATTATAATTTATATATAATATCAAATAAAATAAAATATTGAGACCAATTATTTGCGAATAAATTTAAAATGGCGACTTCAATTGATGGTTGTGAGGCGTCGCCAAATTTCTATTTTATATCCATTTTTAAAACAGTTTTTTTCAATGTACGTTAAAAATTGCGTAAAATCGGCATCGAAATCAAAATAAATATTGATTATGATGATTGATTATATTTCTTACGAACGGCGCAATCACGGATTCCCTACCTACCAGCTATGTTATCAATTTCATATTCATATACTCGTACCTATTCGAAAAGAATGTGCTACAAATATTATAATGTGCCTCAAATATGTGCTAAAAATGTCTGCTAGTTCTCCAGCTATCCTTTACTCATTTTTGATTATTATTGTATACATATTTGAGGCATATTTGTAGCACATTTTTTTTGAATTCTATTTGTAAATCTTTTTTATTTTCGAGACTCACGATCTCATTTTCGAAGCAAATTGTTAAATTGAATTAAAATAATTCATTTACATTTTAGATGAAAAGAATAAAAGGTTTTCGAAATTAACTAGATTTAATGCTAATGTAGTACAAAAGGACAATTGTTAAGCACGATTCTCTCAAATGTCGACAGACCAGGCGCTTCGACCGAGTGGGGTAATTGAGAGCAAAAAGTCCTCGTTAAATGATGAAATCTAGCTTCTAGATAGATTTTAAATTATTTTTAGTGAGAGTGTGTCCAAGGTTGTCTCCATAGGTGCTTTATTTCTTAACTATTTCCTCGGAACTTACATAACTGTGTTCCGGTCTGAGAGTCAGACGGTACTGCAACAATTGTTTTAACATTTTCGTCGTCGATCAAAAAGTTATGTTTTGTATGTAAAACTTCTATGAAAAGGTAAATATATTTTTTTATTTACCGTTGCATTAATGTCGTTGTCGTGCTCGGTGGCTCAGTCGTGAATGACGCGACTTTGACACCAACGCTTGTGGGTTCGATTCCCCCACAAGGCAAACATTTGTGTGCATATGACATGTCTGTTTGTCTTGGTCTGGATGTTTTAATAGAGGTAGGGCGCATCAAAGCAGCCCGTCTGGGGAAGTACCTCCACCTCACAGAAAACCGCAGCCAAATAACAACTCCCTAGAGGGTTGTTGTGTTCCTGCGTGTGAGTGAAATCACCAGTAAGCTCCCAAGGAGTTGCTGTGTGAGCAGCGGAGGAGGCATCGCGTGAGCGATACTTAATATATCGCAAGCGTTAATAGGCTACGGTAGCCGCTTTACATCAGGTGGGCCGTATGCTTGTATACCTCCCGACGTCGTATAATTTTTTTTTATCTCGGTTCTTCATTTTACTTTTTTATTTGCTTTTTTCATCTAGATTTTTTTTTATACAATGTCTGGAGGCACTTAATTATCACTCGCACGATGTCACCTCTGTTACTAACATCGCAACTTCTTAGGAGTTTACTGGTGACCTCACTCGCACGCAGGAACACACAGCAACCCTCCAGGGACTTGTTGTTTGGCTGCGGTTTTCCGTGAGGTGAATGTATTTCCGCTTTGACGAGACCTACCTCTTTTAAAACACACAGTACAAGACAAACAGACATGTTCATGCACACGAATGTTTGTCCTTTGTGGGAATCGAACGCACGAGCGTTGGTGTCAAAGTAGCGTCATTAATCACTGCACCACCGAGTTCGTCGAGTTGGTTGAAGTCTTGAGTTATAAATATATCTATACTAAAATGTAAAATGAAAATCTCTTAATGCAAAAGTGGAAGGATGTAGGAGCCGTGGAAGGCCAAGACTTACTTACCATGATCAAATTGGTCGTGTTCTATCAGAAGGTGATGTCAGGAGCCCTAGAAACCGGCGAGCGTGCATGAGAAGAGCAATGAATGTTAAAGAAGCGAGGGAGATATGTAAGGATCGAGTCACGTGGCGCTCGGTTCTCTCTGCCTACCCCGCAGGGGATTTGGCGTGAAGTTATAGATAGATAGAGAATCTCTTAACATTTGATAGCCCAATTCTTGAGCAAGAATAGAGACTATTCAATATCACGATACGATCCTTAAAAGCTGAGGAAAATTAAGAATGTAGATATTAAAAAGGTGTTCTAGCGGGGTGCAGCGACTATACGACAAAGAAGTTAAATTTTGACAAGCTCGTTGGCGCAGTAGTAAAACGCGCTGTTTGACACGAACGCTCGTGGGAGATGGGATCCACATGGGAGAAACATTTGTGTACATGAACATGTCTGCTTGTACTGTTGTTTAAGAAAGGTAGGGTGCATCAAACCTCATTGATCAGTCCCCCAATCAACTCCACCGCAGCCAAACAACAACTCCCCAGGGGCTGTTGTGTTCCTGCGTTAGCAGCACCGGTGGCATAGTGCGAGTGATACTTAATGTAGGATTTGCAAGCGTTCATATGCTAACCGTTAAAAAATGCGTTGATTAGTAATGTGTGGAAATACTAAAAGATAAAAATTCTTTATTTGCCAATAGGCCCTCGCACGCCTAACACGTGCCTCACATTTTTTAATAAAATTTTATTCAATCTTATTCATTTCTCATACTTTTCATTTTGTAATCAACCAAAAAAATTGGAAATCACCTTCCAACATGTTTCTCTGTGACATAGACATGGGAAATTATATTTCTATTGACGTGTGTTCTAACCTAAGAAAGCTTTGGTTTTCCTCCTGGGTTGTGGTCTGACAGCAGTCGCTCCATGTCAAAACCAGTATATCCGCTAATTCTTTAGGCTTAGGTAGCGGACCCCGCCAATCCTAATGGTTTTTTTTTTTTTTTCTTACACCCCTGCCGTGGGCAAGGCACTTTTTGCACAATATAAATAGTTTTATTCACATTTTTTAAAAGTCACTTTTTATTTATATTGTACATAAATAAACACATTCATACATCACACTCGCTTTCATATTCCACAAATCATTCTTACATTCATCATCTTTCAGTTTAATTTCCAAAAATATTTTTTTGATTTGCCCGTTTTAGAACGCCGGTGAAATATCTACATATGTTTCCAACTTCCCTCCCCATACTGCATCAGTCCAGCCACGGGCGTCAGCGAGCTTCACAGCTCCACCTAGCCACCGCGATCCCATCGGCTATACAGAGTATAGCCGAGGTATGCAACATTAGTCCTAGGTGGGGCTGTTCTGCTTGTTCCGATCTATGACAGCCGTCGCTAGACTGACGCAGTATTTTAAAAATTTTGGTCTATGCCCCATCACTATTTCGGAGACCGATTTTTCGGTGACCCGCATTCCCAACTCCTGCTCCAAATCGTACCTCTGTTTGGAGAATGCGGGACACCGAAACAATATGTGCTGCAATCCTAATGGATTAGGAAACGGGATAACGCTAGGAAGAAGTCGCATGTCTTGTAATTGCGACAGCTTCTAAGTAGCGGATAAGTCTTGAGTGGGAATAGGGTTCCCAATCCTCCCGGATTGCCCGGGAGACTCCGGTAATAATGGTTAATCTCCCGACCTCCCGGGTGAGAATAATTTCTCCGGTTTTTCTAACAATTATACGCATCCTCCGCTCGCACGTCCCTACTCGACTCGCTCTCTTTGCGTGCTTTGCAATCCACTCACACAACACCACGTGCCGCTGCCTCAAATGAGCTGATGATAAGTTGCTCAGATGCAGAAACTTGATCCCCCCCCCCCCCCCCCCCCCATCATTAACAACCATCAAAGTCTCCCAGGTTGGTCCTCGCAAGAGTTGGCAACCCTAAGTGGGAATGACTTTTTGACTAAGATTGGCGTAGGTAGAGACTATGGAACGCCAGATCCAAACATACCTCCCTCGTTTCTTCCATACACATCAACCTCGTCCCGCATACTCTTCGGTTTCAAGTGCTTTTGATTTGGCCCTTAATCAGCACATCACTAGCCATATAGTGACGAAACAGCTATAAGTCACAAGTTGGTGCGTCAATCTAATGCGAGCCGCATGTTTGTTTGCCAATCCAGTTGTAAAAAAAAATCAACCCCCTTGTCAGTTGTTATTTGGCTACGGCTCTGTTGTTTGCCTGTGAGGTGGAGGTCCTTGCCCAGACGGGCCGCTTTGATGCGCGCTACTTCTATATCATATCGGTCGACTAAGCTATATGTTAAAGAAATATTTGCAACCAATATAAGTTCCAGTTAAAATGCGACCATTGAAGACAGCCGTGACCAGTCCACAAGAGCCATCAAAGCGCTAGTGGCGCAAACGATACGAAATCTATTTCATAAATTAATTTAAAGTTAAACATAAAAAGATACGTATCTAATGGGGATCGATTGATTATGAACGGTTTAATGTTTAACCAGAAC
This sequence comes from Pyralis farinalis, assembly GCA_947507595.1. Lineage (NCBI taxonomy): Eukaryota > Metazoa > Arthropoda > Insecta > Lepidoptera > Pyralidae > Pyralis > Pyralis farinalis. Next base: position 5,136,138 of record OX382258.1, on the reverse strand, counting down.
ACATTGAACGACAAATGAATGGCTTTACAGCGGTGTTACCGAAACTGATTGTAATATTACATGCATTTGGCAAGTTATTGCGAAGAATGGACTGGAATGGGTTGAAGAAATTAAATTATTATGCAAGAAAACCATAAAGGAAATAAACAAGCATACGGCCCACTTGACATAATGCGGTTACCGTAGCCTTTGAACGCTTGTAATACAGTATCAATCGCGCGATGCCTCCTCTGCTACTAACACAGCGACTCCTTAGGAGCTTACTGGTGACCTCACTAACGCAGGAACACAACAACCCTGTAGGGAGTTGTTATTTTGGCTGCGATTTTCTGTGAGGTGATTTACCGTAGCGCATGCACGCTTGCAATTCATTACGTATTACTCGCGCGACGCCACCTGTGCTGCTATAACAGCAACTCCTTAAGAGCTTACTGGTGACCTCACTCACATGAAGTAACACAACAACCCTCCAGTCTTTGCTTTTCTGTGAGGTGGCGGTACTTCCACAGAAGGGCTGCTTTGATGGGCCCTACCACTCTTAAAAACACCCAGCGCATGATAAACAGATATATTCTTGCACACAAATGTTTGTCTTGGGCGGGAATCTAAACAACAAATCTCCAGGAAATTGTATTTAGGCTGTGGTTTTCTATTACACCGATACCCAGCCAGGCTACCTGTCTTAGAAATATACACCCCAAGGCAAACAGACATGCTCATAAGCACAAATGCTGGTGCTGTCTGGGAATCGAACCGACGAGCGTTTGTGTTAAAGTAGCATTGTTTCGCCACCGGGCTCGTTAAAAAGTATTTACATATAAGTAAATTGTTATAGTGTCTGTAGATATTTTTGATAATTTTACATAATTTAGGATTACAATCTTATAATAAGGCCAGCTGTCTCCAGCATCTGCTCCATCAAGAGAGAGACCAAGAGAGAGTACATAGAAGCCTTCAATATTTCTAAAATGATATTTAGAATAAAAGGTGTCCCGAAATGTGAGCTATCACAGTAGGTTTTTATTGAGAGTTTAAATTAATTTATTTCTAAAATCTCGCACGCAATGCCAGCAAAACCTGATTGACCACTCACTTTGTTAGCTCTCTTAGAATCAGCTGTGATTGTTATTATAAATATAAACTCAGCACTTCATATCTGCAAAAAAATGAGACAAAAAGTTATCTTTGACTGCCTGATAATCTACTTATTACAAAAATGCAAAAACCTTGTAGGTTTGAAAAAATGCAAAAACATTGTTACCCCAAAAAAAATATTTTTCTTGTTGTCTTCGTCTTCTAATAGCTGTTATTGTTTCGAAAATCTCTCTCTCCTATGAATCCGCACTGAGTGAAAGATTCAAATCATCTTTTTCATCACATTTTAAAAATTACAACGTTGTCCATTTGAACGCTCAAAGCATTGCTGCACATTATCAGGATCTTCTGTCCACTTTTTCAACCAATAAAATTTAATCTATCCTTGCTTCGTAGTCCTTTCAGAAGCCGACTTTGCTACATTGTATCCCCTTCCCGGCTTTCGTCTTATTAGACATGATCGCACATGTACTAGTGAACATGATGGCTCATCTTGAATGGTTGGATGTGGAGGAGTGGCTATGCGTAGTGATATCGCTTGCAAGGTGATCTCGTTATCTGTACCTAAACACCAAGCCACTAAATATCTTCTCTTGGAGGTGCAGCTTCACTATAAAAAGGTATTACTTGGCGTGTACTATAATCCCTCTCTGCACGTTTTAGTTCTATTCGTTTGAATTACTTTTATCTAATCTTTGTACACAATTCGACCATACGGTTATCGTAAGTGATGTTTATACCAGCCTGATTAAAAATGATTCTCGTGCAAATAGGCTTCTATTCTTACTTCGCTGCCTCAATCTACATAACTTTAACCTTGGCCCCGCGTATTTTCCTTACAATGGTCCCCCTTTATCATTCGATTTGATCATAACATCTTCTCCTAAATTAGTCTCAATTTATGGACAAATTACTGATTTTTCAATGCATGATTTCATTTTTGCATCATTTAGAATACGACCACCGAAACCTAAGCATAACGTAATTTTAGTACGAAATTGTGATGCTATTGATCAAAGTGCAATGCAAACAGATTTCGTTAATTGGAGTATTGTTTTCACAGCAAATGATGTCGATTCCAAACTGGCAGCCTTCAACTCGATTTTTCTTTCGATATATGACAGACATGCTCCAATAAAGCCAATCCGTGTCCAACATTATTCATCACCTTGGCACTTGGCAGCACCTGACATCAAAAAAATCATTTCCAAAAGTGACAGAGCGCGGGTTAAACTGAAAACTGACTTGAGCCCTCTGAGGAAAAGCAGCGTAATTATATTTCTCCACGTAACCGCTGTAATAAGCTCTACAGGGAGGCAAAACGAAAGCACATACATTCCTCCATTGGTTGTCCTCCAAACAAGTACCTTAATAGTACTGGTGTGGACATAACTAACACTGATGCAAGTGGTGACGTAATCTAAATGCGCTGAATGATCACTTTCGTTCTTTTTCAATTCTAATGAATCAGCTTATTAAGCAGTCAATGTTGTCCAGTCTAACAACCGACCTATGTCAGGCAAACCACTGTTAGAGCTCGAATTGATTACCGTTGCAGAAGTGGAGAAATCTATTTTCCAAATTAAGAGTAGGGCTATCGGCAAGGATAATATTTGATCGCCATGATTATTCCTGTTCTGAAATCAGTTGTTCCTCTCGTTGCTGATATTTATAACTGAAATATACACAGGTGTCTTCCCAGCTCTCTGGAAACTTAGTCATGTTATACCCCTTCCTAAAATATCTAACCCTGATTCATTTCCGATTTTCGTCCGAGTTCCACCCTACCCGTACTTTCTAAGGTACTAGAACATTATCATAATAAGCGTCTTACTCACTTTTCTGTGATCATAACCTTTTAAGTCCCTATTAATCCGGTTTTCGTAGTGGACATAGTACAACCACGGTCCTTGTTAAGATTACGGATGACATTACGCACAATATTGACAACAAAATGGTAACGATTTTAGTTTTTCTTGATTATAGTAGTGCATTTAATTCGGTAGATTTCGATGTGCTTATAGGCATTCTCAAATCGATCAATCTATCTATCAACTTTACTTTCCTGGTTTCAGTCGTACCTTGTGGGACGTAAACAGTTAGTTAAGGTTGATGACCGCCGATCGGAGTGGCGCATACTAAATGCCGGTGTCCCGCAAGGCGGAGTATTGTCTCCAATTCTGTTTTCACTGTTTATCAATAATATTGTATCTTCACTATCCACCTCCGTTAGTCAGTTAGGTAACAACTCACAGTTTAGGTCCCAATAGTGTTAGATATTTGATAAACCATAGTGCACGGCAGTTGAGCTTCATTTGACTAGCCATCTCTTTGAGGTTTTTAAATGCCTTATTTGTCATATTGCTGTCTCTCACTTTGCCAAGAGGGGAAGTCAATTCCAAAACTTCCTACTCTTATAAATTTCTTCTGATTAAATTCGTTGTGAGTTCCAAGGCAGCTGTAGTTTTACCCCCGGGATAGCAATGAACTTCGCTGTTCATTGCCTTTTTGGTGGTCGGTTTGGTTTCACCGGCACACTTTTTGTTTCGTCAAAGTTTCACGGTACAATAGCCAATAAAAAATAGCCAAGTACGAATCTAACAGTACAGTACGAGATGCACGATGAAAACTATTTTTTTTATAACTTTTTAGGGTTTCGTACCTTAAAACGAAAAACGGAACCCTTATATGGTGACTTTGTTATCCGTTTGTCTGTCAATAGTTCCTTTTTCTCAGGAACGGGTGGAGGCTATCAAGCTGAAATAAATATCAATTACTCAGGTCTGTAATCCCTTCAAGCAGTGAAAAAATCAAACTTCTAAGTCAACGCAATCAAAAGACATAGCTGTTTATGGCTCGTTTATGCGCATATTTTGACACTCGCAAGGGAATCAAAACCTATAGGATACTTCCCGTTGACCCAGAATCATGAAATTTGGTAAGAAGCAATGTCATGTAGCACAAATAAAGGAAAAAATCCAAAAACCGTAATCACAAGTCGATCGATCGATCACAAAAAAACCCTTTTTTTTGCGACAATCATTTGCGAAAATATTTTTTTTACGGAACCTTCAGAAACGCGAGTCGGGCTCGCACTGAACGGTTTTTTCTCATTAAATTACGAGTAGCTACTCACGATTTCAAGGCGGCTTACTACGCGATACACTTGAAAATGTACGCGACGCACCGGTTTAAAATCGCCGCAGGGAGTTGTTATTTTTGATAACTGACATGTTCATGTACACAAATGTTTGTCCTGTGTGGGAATCGAAACCCATGAGCGTTTGTGTCAAAGTCGATTCATTCACCACTGCGCCTACGAGCTCGTCAAAATCAACATAACATTAACACATATAAAAAAAAATCAAAAAATGTTTATTTCAATACAGTAAAAGACATACAAAACCAGAGTTTCACTCCTTCTTTTAAGTGTTTAGCACACATGTGTTAGAAGGAGCTGCTCTTCCATATCGACAAAAATCATATGACCAGTACTTTTACTTATATACTATAGACACATTTAACAACAATAAATAATGTGTGTATGTGCATGGATGTGTGTATGTGCCTGTATATTTGTGTGTATATAGAGGGTGTGAGAAAGAAGGTGTTAGAGTATGCGTGTGATACATAAGCAAGCATGAGAATTCAAATATCCAATTCTGATGTTCAGTAATTGTCATATTTAAGCAAACTTTCTACATCATCATATGCTAAAGGCTGTAACCAGGTGCACAGCTTGCGTTTACATTCGCGGTAGGTCTATCTATCTATAACTTCACGCCAAATCCCTTACGGGGTAGGCAGAGAGAACCGAGCGCCACGCGACTCGATCCTTACATACCTCACTCGCTTCTTTCACATTCATTGCTCTTTTCATGCACGCTCGCCGGTTTCTAGGGCTCCTGACATCACCTTCTGATAGAACACGATCAATCTGATCATGATAGGTAAGTCTTGGCCTTCCTCGGCTCCTACATCCTTCCACTTTTACATTGTATATCTGCTTCGTCATTCTTTCATCCTGCATTCTTTCTACATGTCCGAACCAACGGAGCATGCCTCTTCTTATTTTAACACCGACGCTCTCTTTCAGACCAACTCTGCTTCTAACCTCATCATTGCGGATACGGTCTGCAAGCGTTACACCACAGATTTTGCGCAACGCTCGCATTTCAACCGCGTTTATCCTACTTTCATGCTCTCTCTGCCATACCCAGCTCTCGCTTCCATAAGTAAGCGTTGGGACCAGCACTGCATTGTGTATAGCCAGCTGCGCCTTCTGGCTCAGGTTTTTACTGCCAAGAAGTTTTCCCAACGCTCCATTCACACTATTCCCAGCACTCACTCGCCTTTCCACATCTGCGGTGTACCTTCCATCCCTGCTGAAAGCGCATCCAAGATATACAAACTCATTCACTTGTTCCAACACTTCATCATCTACCGTAATTCTTACATTGGTTCTGGTTTCTTCTCTTTCAAATACCATAATCTTTGTTTTCTTCGCATTCAATAGTAAGCCTTCCTTCATACATTCGTCTTTCATCATTGTGACTAGTGTTTGCAGCTCAGATGGTGTTTCTGCTAACAGGACAGCATCATCTGCATACAGCAGACAGTTCACCACTAGGTCACCCATGCGTAATCCTACATTCGTCGATCTTATTCTCTGTAGACAACTATCGAGATACAGAATAAACAGCCTAGCAGACAACATGCAACCCTGTTTGACACCAATTTTGACATCAAACCAGGGTGACATGTTGCCATCTATTCGCACACATGCTGAGCAATCCTTGTAGGTGGAGAGGTCCTTCGCGGTAGGTCAAGGGGTAAATATCAAGAATTCTATTCATCTGATTGTAAAGGTGCGATGACATACAAAGAAAATGATATTGGGCAAAACTGCTGCATGAGCTGTGTATGTAATGGTCGTCAGGTGGCTCGTTGTTCATGGCGAATAAAGCGAAATACCAGCGTAGTTAATCTTCTCAATATTTAATCAGCCCATTACAATAATAATCGTAATAAAAGTTATGCTCAGATCCCAGATTACAACGGATTCAAAATGCGGTGGACGCGACACGTGCGGTTGGCTCCATTGCTCGATTCGTAATGCCGCTTCCAATGACGGTATTTCATTTTGACGTTTTTGACAACTGACCACAGCCGACATTTCGAGCAAACCATAACAAACACAACCGGTGTTGCCAATCCAACGATGTCGATTCCACCCAAGCGCCGACTTGACATTTTGATCCGTTATTATTAAAACTAGCATCACGGGGATTGATTTCTTCCGGGCTTCTCAATATGGTGTTGCTACCTCTGCGACATATATATTTACTTTTTTATACTAGTCGGGGGGCATACAAGCATACGGCCCACCTGATGTAAAGCGGGTACCGTAGCCAATTAAAGCTTGCGATATATTAAGTATCACTCGCACGATGCCTCCTCTGCTGCTTATACAGCAACTCTTTGGGAGCTTACTGGTGACCTCACACGCAGGAACAAAACAACCCTCTAGGGAGTTGTTATTTGGCTGATGTTTTCTGTGAGGTGGCGGTACTTCCCCAGACGGGCTGCTTTGATGCGCCCTACCTCTCTTAAAACATCCAGATCAAGACAAACAGACATGTTCATGCACACAAATGTTTGTCTTTGTTAGAAAGTTCACCGTTTATTCCTAACTTCACGGAATGTCATTTACAATCACACAATGTTATTCAATATTTATATTAACATGAATTGGGGAACCTAGCTCGAGCGGGCGACAAGGGACGACCGGAGCCGCATGCGCGTGCAAGTGCCGAGCACGCACGTTTCATAACGAGTCGCCAGCCCGCTACACATTCATAAATATGGGTCCAAATCACAGGGGTGAAACATAAGCCAACCTCACTGAAAGGGACGCAGAACTACTACCCCTTTCCACCTCCCTGTCTGCTGGCATCCGATAGAGCTAGGATTAACTGCGGCGACCTCTACAGTGCCAATTAACAGCGATAATTGCGGCTCTGTGAAAACTATGACCGCCTTGGTACTTGCGACTGAATTATTCAATACAAAGTATAGTAATTAACATATATATGCATATACTAGCTGCTGCCCGCGGCTCCGCCCGCGTGGAGTCAAATAACGTAGCCTATGTGTTAATCCAGATCATAATCTATCCAGGTGCCAAATTTCATTCAAATCCGTTCAGCCGTTTAAGCGTGAAAGAGCAACAAACATCCATACATACATACAAACGTTCGCATTTATAATATTAGTAGGATGTGTTGATGATTGAGCTCGGAGGCGCAGTGGTGAATGAATCGACTTTGACACTAACGCTCGTGGGTTCGATTCCAAACATCTGCCCAGAACATAGTTACAGTAGACTAAATATGGACCTTACATATGTATTATTATCTCATGTCATTCAAAGTGAATGGACTTCAATAATACTTACAATTCCATTTATATAGGTAATAGATAAATAAATATTGTCGGACAAATAACACAGCGCCATCTAGCCCCAGAGTAAGCGAAGCTTGTGTTATGGGTACTGGACAACTGATAAACATATGTAATTACTTTTTTTTTTGTAAATACATACTTATTATACATTGAAAATACCCAGACCAAGATACAAAGACATGTTCATGCACACGAATATTTGTACCGTGTGGGAATCGAACCCACGAGCGTGCTACTTTAACACTAAATTCATTGGTTCGATTCCCATATAGGAAGGACATTCATGTGTATAAACGTGTCTACTTGTTTTAGTCTAGCTATTGTTAAAAGAGGTAGGGCACATCAATGCAGCCCGACTGGGGAAGTACCTCCACCTCACAAGAAACCATAGCCATAACTCACTGGGCTGTTGTCATCCTGCGGGTGAGTGAGTGTAATAGTAAACTGATAAGGAGTTGCTGTGTCAGCAGCAAGGTTGGCAACCCGCGAACAATACTTCACGAATTGCAAGCGATCATAAGCAACGGTAACCTAAAGTGGTTACCGTAGCTTATGGTCGCCGAGTCAGTCATATCAGGTGGGCTGTACGCTTGTATGACTTCCGATGTTGGATTAAAAAGCAAGTTAAACTAACAGGGCGTGTCAAGTCTCGACCGGGATGTACGTCACAGTAAAAAACTCTCAGGAGGGTCGTTGTGTTTCTGCGAGTGAGTGAGGTTACCAGTAAGCTCCTGAGGAGTTGCTGTGTTAACAGCAGAGGTGGCTGTAGTGTATATAATATTTCTTTTATACAACGTCCGGAGGCATACATGTATACGGCCCACCTGATGTAAAGCGGTTACCGTAGCCTATGAAGGCGTAATACGTTAAGTTAACGTAAACGTTACCAGCAGTAGTGGCAACAAGCGGATACTTCCTACTCCTTAAAAAAGATCACCTCTAATATCTCTATATAACGCGTTTTTAGACGTATAAGGGTCGCAATAAAATAAGCTGAGTAAGCAAAAATTAGGGCCTTTGTTGCCCCATCTCTGTACTAGACAGGTGCCAATTTGCAGACCCTATAAGCCGCCCGTTTCGAATACGTTACTTATCATTTTGCACCGCGAGCATTTTATTAAGAATGTGTTTTGAGTATTCTATATTTCTTTATACGACTTTGGAAGGCATACAAGCATACGGCCCGATTGATGTAAATTGGTTACCATAGGAAGTATCACTCGTGCATTGCCATGTTGCTAACACTACAACTCTTCATAAGTTTGCTGCCGCACTCACTCGCAGGAACAGAACAATCGTCCAGTTCTCAGTTATTTGATCGTTGCGCGTGCCATTCAAACCGAACACTCCGGTGAAGCAACGTCGACGACAGCATATTGGCGGAGGCTAGTGTTTTCAAGGTGCATGAAGGCTGACTTAGCTTAAAGAGCTCTCTCTCTAGTCGAGCTCGGTGGCGCAGTGGTGAAACGCGCTGTTACGCTACTTTACCACCAACGCTCGTGGGTTCGATTCCCACACAATACAAACATTTGTGTGCATGATCATGTCTGTTTGTCTTGGTCTGGGTATTTTCTATGTATAATAAGTATGTATTTACAAAAAAATAATGTATTTACGTATGTTTATCAGTTGGGTACCCATAACACAAGCTTCGTTTACTTTGGGGCTAGGTGGCGCTGTGTAATTTGTCCGACAATATTTATTTATTTATTTAAAGGAAAGAAAGAAAGTTAAACACAAGATTTGATTTCAAAATTGTAAGACATTATTTGCGAGTAATTCACAATATATTTACAGCACTAAAAACAACACACCAGCTTAGTGGTACATGTCAGGATACGAACCGGGGAAGTTTTAGTCAGTTGGGCAATCCTTTATCCACTGGGCTATGACTGCCTTGTTCAAAGTAAACAGATTTTCGAGTGTTGGTCACTTTTCAAACAACGTCGGGAGGCATTCAAGCATACGGCCCACCTGATGTAGAGCGGTTACCGTAGCCTATGAACGCTTCCAATACATTAAGTATCACTCGCGCGATACCACCTCTGCTGCTGACACAGCAACTCATTAGGAGCATACCGGTGACTTCACTCACGCGCAGGAACACAACAACCTTCTAGGGAGTTGTTATTCGGCTGCAGATTTTGGTGGAGGTACTTCCCCGGACGGGGTGCTGTAATGCGCCCTACCTCTATTAAATGGGTAGTAGAATGCATTCGCGCGAGACAGTTCTTGTAACCTACCACAAACTCACCGGTAGCGGTAAGATCGCCCGATGGTAAACGCTCAGTGTAGAGGAAACCTTAGTTTCAAATAGCGATCCAGAGCAACCATTCGTTCTTGCTTCATTAACTAGAAATGACTAATCGATTGATCCGTTCATTGCACTGTTGCTCATTGAAAATTTGCTATGCCCTTATTTTGCACCACTCCAGTTGGAATTTAGCCCGGCGGACGTCATACGGGACGTGGTTACCATTGTCTTCATCGATTACAACATGCGTAAGCCACCGCTTCGCTACCAACGTAATACTTCCTCAAGAGCTTCCTGTTGATCATATTGACTCGCAAGTTACTTCTTCTTTGTGCCGCTATTGCGTTTCCTAATCCATTAGGACTGGCGGGGTTCGCTAAGTAACCATAAAGATCTACCAAAGACACGGTTTTTGATTTGGAGCGAGTGGACTCAGGCAGATGATTTCTTGGACGTGTGTATTTCCTCACGATCCTATGAAAAATCCCCTACCAAGTACCAGAAGGAGACTTTGTACAGTCGTCGTGTGCGTGGGTACCTCTGTCTCACCTATTTCTACCACCAAACAGCTATATTTATACAGCTGTGTTCCGGTTTGAAGGGTGAGATATGGCAGAGAAATTACTGGGTACTGTGACGAAACATCCTTAGGTCACAAGATTGGCAGCGCGAATAACATCCCCGTGGTGTTACGAGCGTCAACAGGCTGCGGTGACTGCTTACCATCTAATGCGGGCCGCATGCTTGTTGTTTACCAATCTAGTTGTATAAAAAAAGTGATAATTTTAAATATGTACACAAATCATCACAAATTTAGTGGTACACGCCTTTCTTATTAGGACCAATTAATCAGTTAACAAACTGTTTCTTTTCAGGAACTCCGTTCCTATATGAAATCTATGTTTGTCTGTGTGTGCGTTTTTTTCGAATATTCGAATTTTGACTTCAGATTCGGATTCAGCATAAAAAATCGGCCAAGTGCGAGTCGGACTCGCGCACGAAGGGTTCCGTACCATTATCTATAAAAACGGCGAAAAAATCACGTTTGTTGTATGGGAGCCCCCTTAAATATTTATTTTATTCTATTTTTTAGTATTTGTTGTTATAGCGGCAACAGAAATACATCATCTGTGAAAATTTCAACTGTCTAACTATCACGGTTCATGAGATACAGCCTGGTGACAGACGGACGGACGGACGGACGGACGGACAGCGGAGCCTCAGTAATAGGGTTCCGTTTTACCCTTTGGGTACGGAACCCTAAAAAGTAGAATAGGAATGTTCAGGAACACCATTCCTATCTCTTAAAGAACACGGTAAAAATGGCCGACAAATAAAAAAAAAAAATTTAATTGTTATATAACTGACGAGCCAGGTGTTCCTCTGGCAATGCAAGCTTGCGCATTCTCAACTGGTTTTATTATTACACGACGTTGGGTACTATACAAGAATACGGCCCGCCTGATATAAAGCAGTTACCATAGCCTGTGAACGGTTGCAATTTGCTATTTCGCCGCGTTTTTCTGTGAGATGGAGGTACTTCGCCAGACGGACTGCTTTGCATCAGAACATTCATTTTACAGAAAACCGCAGCCATATAACAACTACCGGGGGAATTGTTGTCTTCTTGCGAGCGACGTCACCAGTAGTTCCTAAGGGGTAGCTGTGTTAGCAGCAGAGATGCCCGTCCTACCTCTCTTAAAAGCACCCAGACCAAAACAAATAGAACCCACCACCTCCCGTGGATCCACCAACCTCGTGGTCATTTCAGCCGTGTTGCGGGAGATGCGCACGGCACACGCTGCTCTAAGGGTCTCTTCGTGCTGCGGGCAATTCTTCACTCCCTCCAAATTATTTATTCTGCACTGTTGTGTCTAAATCCGCCTTCTCCCCATTTTGGGGTAACGACATGCATACTTACGTCTTCGTTGCCATCTATAAGCATATGATGATCTAATTTAGCGACCCGAAACAGCCTTTTCAACCCGTTCTTCAGCACTTCTTCTCCCGTGCCAAGCCGCGCCGCCGACAACACAAGACCGGTGTGGTACACCGGACCCAATTCTGCCCCGTGGCGCACAATCCCATCCATCATCACACAACGTAGATCATTGTACCGGGGACAGGACCACAATATGTGGTCTCTGTCCTCCTCATTTCCCACCAAATCAAACAGACATGTTCATGCACACAAATGTTTGGCTTGTGCGGGAATCGAACCCACGAGCATTGGTGTCTAAGTAGCGTTACTAACCACTGCGCCACCGAGCTCGTCAACTCATTGACTTAGTGTAAAAAATTTTGACGAGCTCGGTGGCTCAGTCGTGAAAGACGCGACTTTGACACCAACGCCTGTGGGTTCGATTCCCACAAAAGACAAATATTTGTGTGCATGAACATGTCAGTTTGTCTTGGTCTGGAGGTTTTAAGAGAGGTAGGGCGCATCAAAGCAACCTGTCTGGGGAAGTACCTCTACCTGACAGAAAACCGCAGCCAAATAACAACTCCCTAGAGGGTTGTTGTGTTCCTGCGTATGAGTGAGGTAGTAGTAGTTTACACAGCTTACACACTGCTTACACAGCAACTCCTTAGGAGCACCAGTAGCTCCTAAGGAGTTGCTGTGTAAGCAGCAGAGGATGCATCGCGCGAGTGATACTCAATATATTACACGCGTTAAGAGGCTACGGTAACTGCTTTACATCAGGTGGACCGTATGCTTGCATGACTTCCGACGTTGTATAAAAAAAATATATATCTGTTGATCTCCTCAAGTAAATTAAAAGGAAAACAGGAAATGTATTAGTTATCGTTTTGAACCAATTTGATCTTTACTGCTTCCGCCGCCATTACTCTACAAAGTAACTCAATATAGTAACATAACTGCAGTTTACCTCTAAGATTAACTTTTATACAACGTCGGGAGATTTACAAGCATACGGCGCATCTGATGTAAAGCGGTTACCGTAACCTATTCACGTTTGCAATTAAGAAACCTCTGCTGTTAACACAGCTACTCCTCAGGAGCTTACTGGTGACGTCACTTACTCGTAGTAACGTGAGCTAACATTGCAAGTGTATATTGGCTACGGTAACAGCTTTCCAGGTGTCGTATGTCACCCGAGCAGCATCTCGAAATAGAAATCCAGTGCATTAAGTTCAATTCACTGATTGGTTGTGTTTCTGCGATTGAGTGAGGTAGTATGTCTATCTTCACGTCAGGTCCCTTGCGGGTAGACAGAGAGAATCGAGCGCCATAAGACACGGTCCTTACACACTTCACTCGCGTCTTTAACATACATAGCTCTCTTCATGCACGCTCGCCAAGGGCACCTGACATCACCTTCTGATGAAACACGTCCAATTTGGTCATGGTAGGTTTGTGTCTTCATCGACTTCTATATACCACTTTCGCATTGTATATCTGTTTCGTCATTCTTCCATCCTGAATTCTTTCTATTCGAGTAAGCTTCCATACACAAGTTATTTTAGATTAAATTACCTTTTTATAACCGCACCGCTCGCCGACGGCGGTGAGTTCACCCTCACACGCTTGAACCGCAATGGTCGCGTACTGTGCGGTTCCAGAGAAGTTTTCTTCCGAGAACTCTCAAGCTGTGAAATGAGCTTCCAAGGGACTACAGCGTGGAGTTCTTCAAGAAATGCGCGAAGAGGTTTTTAGAGGGTCGGCAACGCATGAGTGACACCCCTGGTGTTGCAAATGTCCATGGGCTACGGTGACTGTTTAACATCAGGCAGACCGTATGCTTGATTGCCACCTTAGTGGTATAAAATTGCTAGGTAATATAACTGAATATTATCGTTTTTCATGCAAAATGTGTTACAAGATATTTCTGAATGTGTCTAGAAGGCTGGTCTGGGAAGTTTATTAAATTTTTTTATAGCAATACCATATCAGCTCTAGGCGTGTAATGAAGCCAGTGAGATGTAGTTGAATACTAATAGAATATACCTTGTTTCGTATCACGTATATAGACTAAGGCTTTTATGAACACGTACCTCTGTTAAATAATATGTTTAGCCATTTCTGAAATATATAAATATGGTAGAGGCAATGTGAGCTTTAGAAACAATGTTTGAAAGAAAACAGTTAATATATTTCTGTGGTTATTTTGAGAAGTTCAAATTTACAGGTTTTTTTGTATACAACGTCGGGAGACATACAAGCATACGGCCCACCTGACGTAAAGCAGTTACCGTAATCTATTAATGCTTGTAATATATTAAGTATCACTCGCGCGATGCCTTCCCTGCTACTTACACAGCACAACGGGAGGGAGTTGTTATTTGGCTGCAGTTTTCTGTGAGGTGGTACTTCCCCAGACGGGTTGCTTTGATGCGCCTTACCTCTCTTAAAACATCCATACCAAGACAAGCAGACATGTGTTTGCCTTGTGTGGGAATCGAACCCACGAGCGTTGGTGTCAAAGTCGCGTCGTTCACGACTGAGCCACCGAGCTCGTCCAAATAAATCGGTAGATTTAGGCTACTTTGTATGCCTCCGATACTTGTTAATTTATGCATTGTCTTCTTACTTGCGCCGGCCGGCACCCATACACCACCATTAGTAGATGCATACTGTTGCTGCCATGCCTGTTCTGGGCCCCGTTTAATAAATGTTACAAATTGTAAATAGTAACTGTATTTTACAAGTTACAAATCTCAAAGTTTCTGTTTAATAAAGTGTACAACTTGTAAATTTATATCAGTGGAAATCTGAAACAATTGTAAAAATGAACCTACAATTTCACATATTTCTGTTAAATAAACATTTTCTGTTTACAAGTGGCAATTGACGTATAAAATAAACTGTTTTATTGAATGCATAATAATAATTACACATTTGCATATTTTGTAAATTTTAGTACAATTCCGTCAGGTGTGTCAGAATTTAACAATTTTGTGCCTTAATAAATGAAAATATTTAATTGTTATATACTAAAGTTGGTTGTCTGTAAAGTCGGTTTACGGACGATAATTTGACGTGATAATGTCATGAGAAAACATTCAACAGTTGACAAAACAGTTCACGTGTGGGTTGTGTGCTGCCGCTGTCTCTCTTCTACTCGGACGCATCGGCCGATGGAGTGGAAGAGAGATAGATGCGTCACAAGCCGAACGCTTAGGCCGATCGTGCCTCTCTATCGCTTGCTCCGCGCTCTCGCTCGCACGCTGCGCTCAGGCGGAACGTGACAATGAGTCGCGTATTTTCGCGCGTGCAGCCGGCGTTCATTGAATTATAAGACGTTATCACGTCAAAAACGGTTCTGACAACTAGTAGTGGAATTAGCGATAGTAGCGATGCTGAATAGACGAGTGAACGATAATGCTGAGGTTTTCGTAAAAGGATAAACCTTACTTTTGATGTGACAGATGTTACGTTCAACGAAAAATTTCGGATCAGCATAACTACAATCAAATATTTGGTATCGAAAATAGGACATGATCTTACGATTTTAAGAGAAATGCAGCCCTTACACCCATGACTCTCGTTAGAAATCAAACAAACAGAAAAGTACCTACTCTGTAAACCAAATGCCGAAAGTAAATTCAATTTTTTTTTTATAAACTTCTTCGGGAGCCATACAAGCACACGGCCCACCTGATGTAAAGCGGGTACCGCTGCCTACAAACGCGTGTAATATATTAAGTACTAGTTGCTGCCCGCGGCTCCACCCGCGTGGAGACAAATAACGTAGTCTATGTGCTAATCCAGATCATAATCTATCTACGTTCCAAATTTCATTCAAATCCGTTCAGCCGTTTAAGCGTGAAAGAGCAACAAACATCCATCCATACATACAAACTTTCGCATTTATAATATTAGTAGGATCACCCGCGCGATGCTTCCTCTGCTGCTTACACAGCAACTCCTTGGGAGCATACTGGTGACCTCACACACACGCAGGAACACAACAACCCTCTAGGGAGTTGTTATTTGGCTGCGGTTTTCTGTGAGGTGGAGGTACTACCCCAGACGGGCCGCTTTGATGCGCCCTACCTCTCTTAAAAATATTTTTTTATATATATACAATAAATTTCCATCAATGTAAGTTGTATCGGAGATAGTAAGTAGTACTTACTTACTTACTCAAGCATAAAAAACCTGTTTATGAACGGTAAATAACTCATTCACTTTCCACTTTTTCACTTTCTAAGAATGTTTTCACTATCTCACAATATTGTGCAACCGTGCAAAAATTAGTGGAAATATCAATTTAGCCAACCATGAACCAGGCATGGGTAAGACATTTTAATTGAGTACACAAAAGTAGGAAATCTGAGCAGTGAATAAAGAACCAGCCCATTGAGTAACAGGTTCTCGGTTCGTATCCTGGTGGGGTCATGTACCACTAAATTCGGTTTTGGGATTTATGACGAATGTATGGAGAAAGGCTTCCTACTGAATGCGAAGAAAACAAAGATAGGTATTTGAAAGAGAAGAATCCAGAACTAATGTAAGGATTACGATTGATGATGAAGTGTTGGAACAAGTGGATGAGTTTGTATATCTTGGATGCGCTTTCAGCAGGGATGGAAGGTACACCGCAGATGTGGAAAGACGAGTGAGTGCTGGGAATAGTGTGAATGGAGCGTTGGGAAAACTTCTTGGCAGTAAAATCCTGAGCCAGAAGGCACAACTCGCTATACACAATGCAGTGTTGGTCCCAACGCTAACTTATGGAAGCGCGAGCTGGGTATGGCAGAAAGAGCATGAAAGTAGAATAAACGCGGTCGAAATGCGAGCGCTGCGCAAAATTTGTGGCGTAAGGCTTGTAGACCGTATTCGCAATGATGATGTTAGAAACAGAGTAGGTCTGAAAGAGAGCGTCGGTGTTAAAATAAGAAGAGGCATGCTCCGTTGGTTCGGACATGTAGAAAGAATGCAAGATGAAAGAATGACGAAGCAGATATACAATGCAAAAGTGGAAGGATATAGGAGCCGGGGAAGGCCCAGACTTATCTAACATGACCAAATTGGTCGTGTTCTGTCAGAAGATGATGTCAGGAGCCCTAGAAACCGGCGAGCGTGCATGAGAAGAGCAATGAATGTTAAAGAAGCGAGTGAGATATGTAAGGATCGAGTCACGTGGCGTTCGGTTCTCTCTGCCTACCCCGCAAGAGATTTGGCGTGAAGTTTTAGATAGATAGATAGGATTTATGTACATATTTATCACTCGCTCGGCGGTCAAGGACAACAGTTATATAATTGTTGTCTTTGCCTATCCCTTATACACACAATTCATAAGGAATAGTCACTTTCTGTAGACAATGCGGTGCTGTCTTGATGATAGCGTATGGGAGCAATGTCTGAGTATCACGGAGAAAGAATGAGAGAAAGCCCACCTGATGTAAAACAGTTACCATAGCCTATGAACGCTCACAATACATTAGTTATCATTCGCGCGTTGCCACTCCTGCTGATGACGCAGCAACCCCTTCGGAGCTCACTGGTGATCTCACTCACTCGTAGGACCACAACAACCGTGTTGCAAGAATTTATAGTCTCCCTTTACGGCTTTACTTCAGGTGGGCCGTATGCTAGATTTCTCCCGACGTTGTATAAATAAGGAGCCATAGGAGCCAGCGGGCGTGCACGAAGTGTTATAAATGTTAAAGAAGCGAGCGTCTCATGGCGATTGCGCATCTCTACCTATCCCGCAAGGGACCTGGGGTGAAATATACATATACAGATCTCCTTCCTTTGTCTTCATCTTCTTCGTGTTAACCCGTTTCCTAATCCGTTAGGATTGACGGGCCCCACTACTCAAGCCTAAGGATTTGGCGAAGTTTACACAACACTAGTTTTCACATGAAGTGACTACCGTCAGACCTTCACAAACCAGAGGGAAAACCAGGTCTTTCTCAGGTGTGGTCCCATGTCTTTCGAAATATAATTTCTTGGACGTGTGGGTTTCCTCACAATGTCTTTCCTTCAGCGGCGTGTGCAAGTGATAATTATAAATTACAAATATGTAGGTAAATAAATCCGAAAACACGAATTAAGTGGTATATGCCAGGATTCGAACCTGCGACCGGTTGGTCGCTAGGCCCGTTCCTTATCCACTGGGCTATCACTGCACAGTCAAGTGATTTATTGGTTTGTGATTCACTGACTGTATAATTTACAAAAAAAAACAAATTAAATTTTCCTTTATTTATTTAATTATGTACCTCAACAGGTCAAATGATGGCATTCAATTTAATCTGTTCAAACCTAGGTCCAGCCATGCAATTCTCTAAGCGACTCGTAATGGCTGTGTGCGTCGCTGTGATCACAGATGTCACAGCTTTGACATTGTCTACTGCGATCACGGCTTTTTATTTGGTATTCTGTAAGGCTGTAAGCGTACGCGAGGCTGTTTGACTTATAGAATTCCAATTCCAAACGCAGCCTTGCGGCGCTAGTGTCGCACAACCATGAAAAGCGACACCAAAGAATTGCAATTTTGTGTTCAAGGCTGTAACAGCCGATGTTTCCGAGGATGTAAGTATGTTTGCTCTTACAGAATTGCATGGCAGCAATCCAATCCAAAGCATCAAAGGTGAACACAAAATTCACAAAAATTACGGAAAATATATATATACATATATATCTTTATATATATATAATTCTACTGTACGTGTATATGTGACTGAACTCCTTCTAAACGACTGGACCGATTTTGATGAAATTTTTTGTGTGTGTTCAAGGGGATTCGAGAATGGTTTAGATTCACAATTGGACACAATAGGTGGCACTGCAGTCGCGTTCTGGGAAACTGTATATTATGGGACAGGACAACGTCTGTCGGGTCCGCTAGTATATATATATATATAGGTATATACGCAAAAGTAGAAGAATGTAGGAACCGAGGAAGGCCAAGACCTACCTAAGACCTACGACGACCAAATTGATAGTGCCCTATCAGAAGGTGAGCCTTAGAAGCCGGCGAGCGTGCATGAGAAGAGCAATGGATGTTAAAGAAGCGAGTGAGGTGTATGGATCGTGTCACGTGGCGCTCGCTGCTCTCTGCCTACCCCGCATGGGATTTGGCGTGAAGCTGTACATACGTATTATGTCAAATTTACATACAATTTAATCTAACCGGCTTTGTGCGTGCTTCCGCCACCAATTAGTTCTTGCGAACTAGCGCCGGCCGGCACCCTGCCACTACCGTTAGTAGATGCAACATGCCGTCGCTGCCACGGCTGGTCCAGTAGTCTCTGCCTCGACTGCTATGGTCATCCTCTTCACTCTTTACAACTTTAATGTTGGTATCTCGCGTAGTTCCGGAGCAAAAAAAGCTTAAAACATGTCTTTCTCGAAAAGCATCAGAACCTAAATTGTTTTTTATACAAAGTCGGGACGCATACAAGCATACGGTTCACCTGATCTAAAGCGGTTACCGTAGCCTATAAACGCTTACATACTCGCGCGATGCCACCTCTGCTGTTGACACAGCAACTCTTTAGCAGCTTACTGGTGACATCGCTCACACGCAGGAACACAACAACCCTCTAGGGATTTGTTATTTGGCTGCGATTTTACATGCAGTGGAGGTACTTCCCCAGACGTTAACATAGCATAGTAACAGCTCATTTCACCACTGCACCACCGAGCTCGTCAAACAATCTATGTTGCCCAGAACCTAGTTTTACCTAGAACCTAGTTAGTGATTTTGTCGTAAGATTTTTTTTATATATAACTACATTGGCAAACAAGCATGCGGCCCGCATCAGATGGTAAGCGGTCACCGCAGCCTATTGACGCTCGCAACACCACGGGGATGTTACTCGCGCGCTGCTAATCTTGTGACCTAACGCTGTTTCGTCACAGTATCCAGTAATTTATCTGCTATATAAATATAGTTGCTTGACGGTAGATAGATAGGTAGCTCGGCATCATTTACCATGATAGCTTCACATTGGGTGGGTTGTATACTTATTTGATACCCAGTCGAGTAAAAAGGTGACGATTCGTCTATAGTGTTGAACGGTTCATAGCACTTCGTTCAATATATACTTATAGAACTTGTTTATACAGCAAAAGAGCTCTACAGAAGTATATTTAAGAGCCTTATATTTGCATTCACCTTCAGTTGAACCACAGTAAGTGCAATAATTTAAACAGTAAGTTGATTTTCAACACACTTGCTCATAAAGTGGCTCTAATTTCACCGCAATTAGGTACATAATGACACCTGTAATCAAACTGTGACTGTTTGACTATTATTCACTAGTGAGTTATAGTTTTTTTATTTATTTATTGGTTGAGTTGCTTTGTTCTTAAAAAAGTTTCGATACAAAAAAGATCGTGTTCAATAGTACAAATAATGTATCTATTGCTTGCTCATTACATGCAACTTCGTATTTAAATAGATAATTTCAACTTGTACGTGTTTAATAAACAAAACTTTCACTCAAACATAACTTTTGATTTCTCTGTAATAAAAAAAACTTTAATTAAATTAATTCCCCATTTTGTACTTGGCTAAAACGCTATCCGCGAAAAGCCAAAAAAAAGAAACCTCATTCTTTTAGTCTATGGCCGATCCCTTTGTTAGATGCGCGCGCATAGGAAAACTGATTAATTTTTCCCGCCATTGCGAAAAATATTTCACAACTCGTTTTCACTGTTGAAATTATACACACATCAAAAGTGTCTAGGGATCAAGCATTTTTATGCGGATTTCTTGAGATTGAGATGTGGCTTTGTAATAAATTTATGATTTTATAAATTTATATGGATCCTTTTTGGTGCATTTCATAATTTGAAACAGGAACTGTCAATCAAATTCGAGTAAAAGATGAAAATCAGCTGTCAATATTTTCCCTATAAAAACATACAACGCATTGAAGACATTATTAGTGCTACTGTTTCCCTACTACTGATTAAAACCAACGTTATTATGGAGCGGCGACGTCATTTAAGCAGGGAAGAAATGCTCAGAGCCGTGGGAATGATAGAAGCTGGTTCCCGGCAACGTACTGTGGCTTTAGCTCTGAATACAAGTCAGAGTGTTATCTGTCGACTTTGGACACGTTACCGAAGCACTGGTACCGTGGCTGAGCGCCATGGAGGACGGTATCGCTGCACCACACGGAGACATTCAAATCACAACTCGAAGAGCTCCAACAATAACCGCCATGATGTTAGCCGTGACGCTTCATCACTCTTCAGGGAACTTAATTAGCGACCAAACAGTCAGAAACCGCTTGCATGAAGTGAACCTTCATTCCCGAAGACCGCTAAGGGTACCACCTATAGCAATGCACAATCGTAGGATTCGATATCAATGGGCTCTTGAACACAGAAATTGGGCAGAAGAACAATGGCGTTTCGTGTGCTTTTCTGATGAGTCTCGTTTTGGTATGAGACCGGATACAAGACGTATACGACACTGGAGAACCCCTGGACGCCAACAGCGATTAAAATCCTGCCAGGAAGTCCATCCTTATAGTGGTGGAACCATCATGGTATGGGCGGGTATTTGGATCGGCGGAAGAACTGAGTTGATTTGGATCAGAGGCAACCTCAACGCTCAAATTTATGCTGAGACGATTGTATCAGACGTCATCGTTCCTCTACAAATGCAAATCGGTCCCTTATTTCAGTTAATGCATGATAATGCACGACTGCACACCGCAAGAATTGTAAGACAGACTCTCGCCGCAGCTAACATCAATGTCATGCCCTGGCCTGCTCAGTCGCCAGACTTGAACCCGATTGAGCATGCATGGGATATGCTACAGAGAAGAGCTCTGCCGAATATGGAGGGTATCCAGTCGCAAGAAGACCTTTTTTGTTGTTGCAACGAACATGGGCGGCCATTCCACAGCGTGATTTGGATGAACTCATTTTGAGTATGCCAAACCGATGTTCTTGTGTTGTTAGTGTTCGCGGTAGAAACACGGATTATTAATTGTTTAAGTTACCCAATAAAATTTTAAAGAAAACTGTTATTTCAGTCTTTTTTTCGAACTTTAATGTTAGTGGTTCAAATGTCAAAAATCCCTTTATTATGAAAATGGCAAATTTCTTTATTAATGCAAAGGTGACTTGGTTTATCGTTACTGTAGACAAACGAAAACACTTTATTTGATGAATCCTTAAAGAAAATTTTAATTAATATCAATCAGGAGAAAAGTTATTGCAAAAATATATGTTGATCCCTAGACACTTTTGATGTGTGTAGTTATTTATTAATCAAAATGTCTACAACTACTAGTTATGAAGAAAATGATTTATGTTGTACGCCGCCCGATATAAGATGTGAAGCTCTTAACGTTATGGAAAGTTTACTACCTGAAAACTCCAAGGAAAAATATCTATTAGCGTACCAAAATTTCATACAATGGCACAACAACAAGAATACTCATTCTTTTTCAGAAAATGTGTTCATGGCGTACTTTAAACATACACATAGTTACAGAAGAACTTCAGCTACATTACTGGCTAATTCAGGAGCTGATATAATGACTTTGCGTCATGGTGGGTGGCGTTCTAGCAATGTAGCAGAATCATATGTAGAAGATTCCATACAAAACAAGAAAAAACTTTGTACAAAATTCACAAAAAGAATTAGACCTGATTCTGAGGCGCGTCCTACTGGCGAAACACCAAGTACATCCAATGATTGGATTTCACCTACACCTACACGAATAATGAACCATCTCAAATAACAATAGAACATAAAAGTATTTCAGTAAATAATCTATCTGAGAGAGAGAAAACAGTTAATTATAATTTTACTAACTGGACATTTACTAATTGTTTCTCTAAATAAACTTTTTATCTACTATATAAAATATTTTTTTAGTATTATTTTCTTCACAGGTGTGTTGAAAAACGTCGTATGATACACGTGTGTATTGATGATTACCGTCCTCGGCTCTCTTAAGACCCTCACCTAACGGCTCGGGTCTCAATGGCGCCTCAGCGGTAATCACCAACATTACACACTTGTACCATAATGTACTATTATATGTTTGAGAAGCATTGGTATTGTTTCGTATGTCTGTCAAGTTTTAAGAGAGGTAGGACGCATCGAAACATCCCGTCTGGGGAAGTACCTCCCGCTCACGGAAATATTCTCAGCCATATAACTACTCTCTGGAGGGTTGTTGTGTTCCTGTGAGTGAACGAGGTCACCAGAAAGCTCTTAATGAGTAACATCATGCGGGTGATACTTAATGTGTTGCAAGCGTTTATAGGGTACGATAACCGTTTTACATCAGGTGTAAGCACGGCCCATCTGATGTAAAGCGGTTACCGTAGCCTATTAACGCTCGTAATACCTTGAGTATCACCCGCGCGATGTCACCTCTGCTACTAACATAGTAACTCCTTAGGAGCTTACTGGTAACATCACTCATTCGCATAAACACACGAACAATCGTGTTGAGGGAGTTGTTATTCGGCTGCGGGAGTGTGAAGTGGAGGGTACTTCCCAAGTTGAGTTGCTTAGGAGTGCTGCCCTTCTTAAAAACATCCAGACAAACAGACATGTTCATGCACACAAATGTTTGTCCTGTGTGGGAATCGAACCCACGATGGTGTTAAAGTAGCATTGCTAACCGCTGTACCATCGAGCTCGTCGCTGCCGTCAGATCGCTTAACAGAATAACGAAACGTCAAGGTATACGCAATCTGACACACGTCGCGAAGCAATGCAGTTGCAGTTTCTTTAGTAGAATCGACCTACTGTGTTTTTTTTTTTTCAATTTCAATTTATTTATTTTGTGAACATAGGTTATCATCAAGATGTACAAACAATATATAGATGTGTAGCTCTATGTCCCGCCAAAGGGCATACAAAATTCATTAAAGTGTAAGTTAAAATGTGAATAATTTAAATAGAAAACAATGGTAATTAATATTGTCAATTTAATGAACTAACGTCAATTTAAAATTCTCTATGATAATGTCAATGAACAATGTCAATTTTATAGATGATAATAATAAAAATGAATTTATAATGTCAATTTAAAATTTGAAATCTAATATAAATAAAATAAATAGTAATAATGATAATTATTTCTCCATTATACATTATCACTTAGATATTCATTAACTGAGTAGTATGCTTTGTCAATAAGTAATCTAAATACATTTCGCCTGAATATATGTAAATTTTTAATATTCCTAATTTGTTCTGGCAGTTTGTTATATAATTTAGGCGCCATTGCATAGACACTTTTATGTAAAAAAGTAGTTTTGCATTGTTATTGAGCTTTGATCGTTTGAGTAGTTGTTAGTTTGTACACACTGGTGTGTTACGTATACTGTGGCCAAGATGACGATGCATCCGCAATAAAATGCAACGTTTCTAGTACGAGGGAATCCTATTAGCACAACTGTCTGAGAAGTGCTGCATGGGAGCGCCCATTGAGTAATGTTGTCATATATATGTATATTATATATATTTATCTAAGTTACGTTAAAAGTAGTAGAAAGTTTTTACATTTATTGTATGTATGTACGTATATCTTCCCGTCTGGTCCATTGCGGGGTAGGCAGAGAGAACCGAGCGGTATAAGACGCGGTCCTTACGTATTTCACTCGCTTCTCTAACATTCATAGCTCTTTTCATGCGCGCTCGCCGCCTGGGGCTCCTGACATCACCGTTTGATAAAACACGACCGATTTGGTCATGGTAGGTTAGTCTCGGTCTTCCTCGGCTCCTACATCCGTCCACGTCATTCTTTCGTCCTGCATTCTTTCTACATGTCCGAACCAACAGAGCATGCCTTTTCTTATCTTTCTTACATTTATTGGTTTTTTGGTTTTCAAAAATCCCAAGGTTTGGAACACGAAATATTTTTTTGAAATAATGATATAATTGAACTCTGTTGATGACGCAGAAGCCATGTGGTGATTAAAAAATCGGCCAAGTGCGAGTCGGACTCGCGCACGAAGGGTTCCGTACCATTATCTATAAAAACAGCAAAAAACTCACGTTTGTTGTATGGGAGCCCCCCTTAAATATTTGTTTTATTTTAATTTAATTATTTATTCTTAAAGTAAATATATAACTAAATATTCTGTGAATATTTCAAGCGTCTACCTGTTGCCGTTATCAATATCAAGCAAAAATGAGCAAAAAATCACGTTTGTTGTATGGGAGCCCCCTTAAATATATATTTTATTCTATTTTTTAGTATTTGTTGTTATAGCGGCAACAGAAATACATCATCTGTGAAAATTTCAACTGTCTAACTATCACGGTTCAAGAGATACAGCCTGGTGACAGACGGACGGACGGACGGACAGCGGAGCCTCAGTAATAGGGTTCCGTTTTACCCTTTGGGTACGGAACCCTAAAAATGACAGTCTGCCTGCTTCTTGTGGACTGTGTTTTGATGAGCTCGGTGGCGCGGTGGTTAATATCGCTCACAACTCGTAATAACCACCGCTCGTGGGTTCGATTCATACACGGGACAAATACGTATGTGCTTGAAACATGCTTTTGAAGTTGCTTTCGACGAGCTTGGTGGCGCAGTGGTTAATAATGCTTCTTTAATACCAACGCTCGTGGGTTCGATTCCTACACAGGACACAACATTTGTGTACATGATCATTTCTGGTTGTCTTGGTATGGGTGTTTTAAGAGAGATAGTACGAATCAAAGCAACCCGTGTGGGGAAGTAACTTCACTTCACTGAAAATCGCGACATAATAACAATTCACCAGTGTGCTGTACGGGCTAAGACCCTTTGCCTTTGTCTTCTGGATGAAATAGTACCAAAAAACCGTATGGAGCTAAATATGGTCATGTTCATGCTCCCAAATGTGTGGAAATCAAACGTACGACATTATTAACCATCGAGTTTTATAAAAACAAAAATGGGTGATCACATCACTATGCAATTTTTTTTTTTTTTTTTTATACTATGTCGGCAGGAATACAAGCATACGGCCCACCTGATGTAAAGCGGCTATAGTCGCCTATTAACGCTTGCGATATATTAAGTATCACTCGCACGATGCCTCCTCTGCTGCTTACACAGCAACTCCTTAGGAGCATACTGGTGACCTCACTCACACACAGGAACACAACAACCCTCTAGTGAGTAGTTATTTGGCTGCAATTTTCTGTGATGTGGAGGTACTTCCCCAGACGGGCTACTTTGATGCACCCTACCTCTCTTAAAACATCCAGACCAAGACAAACAGACATGTTGATGCACACAAATGTTTGCCTTGTGTGAATCGAACCCACGAGCGTTGGTGCCAAAGTCGCGTCATTAACGACTGAGCCACCGAGCTCGACAAATGTTTGTTTGTATAACTTTATTGCATAATCCATAATTAATTACAAAGTATAAAAGTTAAATGATTTACAAAGGCGGGCTTATTCCATCATGGAATCTCTTCCAGCCGACCATTGCTTTAGAGTACATGAATGGAGCAATGAATGGCGGTAGGAAAAAGAAGATCGAAGAGATGGAAAATAAAGTAGATAGAGAAAAAGCACGAGAACATAATATGAGATCAATAACGAAATTGCTAATAAATACACACATTATACAAATACTAGTACATACATATTAAATACATTATATTCATATTCATTTATTGCAACTATAATGTGTACATTAGGTCTCATAAGTATAATTACGGTAGCATCATAGACCCTGTCGGGCGCCGCGACTCTGAGAGGAGGACGAGTTCTTTACTGTACTATATTTATTATTATCCAACTTTATCACATTATATTATTTATTCACTATTATTTATTTATGGTAAGATTTATATAATAACATTTTATACATCTAAATCGTTTTTGATAATGTTTATGTAGGTGAGTTATGTTTATTTATATTAAATTATTATCGTCTTAAATTTATTAATTATATTTATTGATTAATACGAGTAATAACGAGGAAGGCCAATACATACCTACCATGACCAAATTGGTCGTGTTCTATCAGAAGGTGATGTCAGGAGCCCTAGAAACCGGCGAGCGTGCATGAAAAGAGCTATGAATTGAAGAAGCGAGTGAGATATGTAAGGATCGAGTCACGTGGCGCTCGGTTCTCTCTGCCTACCCCGCAAGGGATTTGGCGTGAAGTTATAGATAGATAGTGATAATAACTACATAGTCACGGAAGCTCAACTCAACGCGGGAGTACCATAGAATATAGTCGCTTTTTAATAGAGACGATAGTCTGTGAAGCTCTAATTTCCACAGGAAGCGCATTCCATATGCGTGCGTTTCATATAATAAACAAAGAAAACAATCCCAATCAATATCAGAAGTGATGCGTCTCATAAGTATTTTGAATAATTTTTACTGGCACTACAACATTAGTTTCGGGACAAATGAAACTTGTGGAGAATGGTGAAGAGAAAACACATATTTTTTAATTTTTTTTAGAAAACTTGTACACAATTTATTCTGCTAGGTTTTTTAAATTGGAAATAATGTTCATACAAACGTTAGCTAATGAAACTGGCTCCCATCAGGTTGCAAGTTGTCTGCATTAAATTAAAAGAAAATATGAAACAACTGAGACTTTCCCTTTGCTCTCCGCATTGAAAAAAAAAAACAAAAGACTGTTTTATTTTGTCTATATATCTGTATACATTTCTGGCAATAGCCGACCTCTTAAGTCAACTGGTCTTAGGTTCGAATCCTAGCGGGGGCATGTGCCACTAAATTCGTGGTTTAGGAGTTATGTACATATTTATCACTTGGTCGGCGGTGAAGGAAAACATCGCGAGGAAACCCACAAGTCCAAGAAGTTATATATCGAAAGACATGTCTCGGGATCGTGAAGGTCTGACGGTAGTCGCTCCGTGTAAAAAGCAGTGCCCTCGCCAAATCCTTAGGTTTAGGTAGCGGATCCCGTCAATCCTAATCAATTGGGGAACGGAATGACGCATAAGAAACGAAGAAGATCCATGTACATTTCTGCAATCACTAATTACAATAATGAAAGATGATTGTATGAAGAAAGGCTTACAATTGGATACGAAGAAAACTAAGATAATGGTATAACACAACAATCCTCTAGGGGTTTGTTATTTAACTGTTGTTTTCTTATGTGGAGTACTTATTTAGACGAGCTGTTTTGATGCGCCTTACCTCTTTTAGAAACACTCAGATCAAGACAAACACACATGATTGTGACCTGTATGGGAATCGAACGGTGTTAAAGTAGCGTCACTAACCACTGCACCACCAAGCTCGTCAAAACGTTACTGCCCATAAGTACTGTGACCTAGTAAGTTGCGTATTGGGTATTTAATTTATGTATTGATTAATTAAATTGTGCATTGGTTGTTCGAATTGTGTATTGGTTATTTAAATACGTAGTGTATTGATTATTCGAACAATGTATTGGTTGTTTAATTTGTGTATTTGTCATTCGCAGGTCGTGGTCGGGAGTACAGTTCTCACCACGATGAACAACACGACGAAGTCGGAAAAAAGGCATACGAGGTGAGTAGTTATATTTTTTGTCTTATCTGTTAAGTCTTATAAAAAGTAAGAGCCTGGTGGAGAACGAACCAGTCCTGACCAGTGGCAGCTTGCTGTGGGCTTGTTGCCCGGTAGTGAAGGAAAACATTGTGAGAAACCCGCACGCAACAGAAAATATAGGTATTTCAAAAAATCTGGTATCCCCTCTGTTTTGGAGGTCTGACGGTAGTCGCTTCATGTAGCTCCTCAACAGCTTACTGGTGACCTCAGGAACGCAACAACCCTCCAAAAAGTTTGTTATTTTGCTGTGGTTTTTCTATGGAGGTACTTCTACAGACAGGCTGCTTTGATACCCCCTACCACTCTTAAAATAAGGTCACATAACTTCTAGATCTATACAAGCATACCACCTGATTTAATTAGTTACCGTAGATTATGAGCGCTTTATTATAACATTGACGTTTTAAATCCGCAATAATAGATCTACTTGCTAATGGTGGAGAGATAACTTTTATAGCATTTATATGTCCGTAATATCGAGTGAGGTAAATTCATGGATTTAAAAATCTTCAGTATATGAGTTACATAACTAGAAAAGACAGGATAGAAAACGAAAAAGGAGTAAAGAATTGACTGTAGTACACCTCCCTGAGGAACACCAGTCTCAAGTACACACCAATTAGACCTGGTCTTTTTAATCATCACCAACTAGTCTCGCTTGAAAATATAGGACATGAACTATGAATGAGCAGTAGGTACATAATTTATTGAAAGTCAAAAGGATAATAAGCATTGTGCAAAAATCATCCGAATCAAAAGCATTTGTAAAATCAACTAAAACGAGAACAGTTAATTTTTATTATCAATCTTTATTTTTGTGTCATGAGTATTAACAGGGTGCTAAGTCCAGCTGGAAACCCCAATAATCTTACGTATTTGGTGTGATAAAACATTGTTTATAGTATGCTTAACCTATCTATCTCATTTGACTTGATATCTTTCGATGATAATACATTATTTACCATATTTATTATGAGTTACGTTCCAAAAATGTTTTTAGATATTTATATATAATCATATTTCTTATCATTGTTATGTCTATATAACGTTGTACTTGATTCATTGTACGAGGAAAACTGTCTATCATTCCGCCTTAGTCAACGATACACGCCTACTTGTTTAGGAATACACGACCTTGTCACATAATGTAGGCGTGGGTACTATAAACTGACAAATATATGATATCTACACATTTTATTGTATACGTATAAATTTTGTTAATTGAAATAAAAAGTACATGTCTATCTATGTGAGTACAGACTCGTTGTATAGACTATATCAATAGTGCATATATGTATATGTTTATATAATACATTCAGTCACCTTACATAACATTATTTAATCGATTTGTAAAATAGTTTTCTAACTGAGGAAAACGGTTACATGTTAACTTGGTATGCTTCGGTACAGACTTACCTAGTGAGGCAACCAACAGATATTCCGTATTTGTAAGTATACCTACAACCACTGAAACAACTGTCTTAATTTATTTCACTCGTAATCTGAATTGTGTATCTATAATTTCACGCCAAATCCCTTACGTATTACATCAGTAGCTTCTTTAAAATTCATAGCTCTTCTCATGCACGTTACCCGGTTTCTAAGGCTCTTGACATGACCTTCTGATAAAACACGATCAATTTGGTCCTAGTAGGTGAGTCTTGGCCATTCTCGACTCCTACATACTTCTCCTTTCGCTTTGTTTATCTGTATCGTAATTCTTTTTTGTACTGTATGTGTAAAGTGTATGCAACATACAAAATCAAATGTTACCCCCTCCTCTATTAAATGAATTATTTTTAGATATCTTGCCAAAAGTCTCGAGATTTACTAAATAAATGTATAAAACCTAGTATAGTATAGTAGTCAATTAGTAGGAAATGTGCATAGACAGCAATGCAAGTCGTGTCAAACATCACAAAATGATGATTATGGACTTTTTATTCTTCTTAGCGTTATCCCATTTCCTAATCTGTTAGGATTGGCGGATTCGCTACTTGAACACATAGGATTTGGCGAAGATAAGCGACTGCCGTTAGACCTCCATAACACAAATTTAGATTTAGATTAATAATCTAAGAAAACCAGACATTTCTTAGGATACACGTCTTTCAAAGTATAATGTCATAAACTTATTTTTATTTGTAACTCACACTTTGTTATGCTTTGGATAAATTAACAGGAACCAGTTAATCTGCTTAGTTCAATTTGTTACAAATTAGATCACCCAAAAAAAGAAAAATTATGAGAAAATATAGTAGTAAATTAGCTTTTAGTTCAAAGTAACTTTCCTTCGTTTAGTTTCTGTTGTTTAAGGATCATATCCAATATCGCATTGCTTTTTTAGGATAGTTAATTGTACAAATATACGCCCAGCCGTAAGGATATCCTACATATATAAGGATAAGGAAAGGGAAGAGCCCAGTGATCGAGCAATGGTTATTTTAAAGCCAAGGCTCGTGGCTCGATTCCAACATAAGACAAGTATTTGTGTGCATGAACATTTTTATTTGCATTGGTGTAGCTGTTTCTAAGAGGGGTAAGGAGCATTACAGGTGGTACTCCTGATGTGCAGGCTAATTCTAACTTCGCCTGTGTACTTATATACCTGGTACATTTAATTTTATGTGTGCCATAGTATGTATATAAGCTATGAGGAGTTGATCCCAACACTAATGTAAGCGAGGGCTGGGTTTAGCACAGAGAGCATGAAAGTAGAATAAACGCCGTCGAGATGCGAGCGTTGTGGAAAATTTGCGACGTAACGCTTGTAGATCGAGTTCACAAAGTAGATGTAACAAAGAGAGTTAGTTCGAAAGGGAGTGTTAGGTGTTAAGATAAGAAAAGTTATTTTATATAGTTATTAAGATACAGATATACAACGCGAACGTAGAAGAATGTACGAGCCGAGGAAGGCCGTGCATGCATGAAAAGAGCTATCAAAGTTTTTTTTTATTTTTTTATTTATTATTAAGGAAACAAACAGTCGCGTACAAATAATTTTACATTGCATTTTTCCGAACAGACCTAAAGTTCCATTAATTATTACCTGATATAACAAACAAAACATAATACCAATATACAATAAAACTAACTTTACAGTATAATTCTGCAGTAAAAAGAAGACAAATTGTTTTAACATTCTTAAGTTGGAGAAAACAATGCATTTAGTTCCTTTTTATATTTCCCAATCGATGGTGAAAATATGTCAACATGGTTTAAGATCTTGTTATAAGTATCACATGAGCGCCTTATGAAGGTATTTTTAGCATAGTTTGACGAACAAAGTGTAATATTAAATGTTTTACTAGAACGAGATGAGTATCGAGGAATATAGAACTGTATCTTTTCTGGGATCTTTTGAAGGAAGTTAGAGTCAATATGTTAAAGAAGCAAATAAAGTATGTAAGGGACTTAAGGTTCTTTCAGTTTATCCAGCTTTTGACCAGGCGTGAAGACGAAAATAGATCTATCATTTAGTTAAAGTTAGAGTGATTTAATGTAAAACGAATCAAGCTTCTTATTAGCTTTACCCGTTTCCATATTTGGCGAATATACTGACTTTGACATAGAACGACTGCCGTCAAACTTCTGCAACCCACAGGGAAAATGAGAACATTTTGAAAATCTATTGAAATATAATTCATGGACGTGATTTCTTTTAACGCCGAGCAAGTGATAAAACATGTACACAAATTATTAAAAAATGTGGTACATGTCCACATGAGAATTTGAATCAGGAACCTTTGTGATCTAGGCCATCACTACTCTAATAACAGATGTTTTTAACGCGTAACAAAGAATTCAGACTATGTTCACAATGTCACAAACGTTCACACCTTGGCATCATTAAACATCTTTTGTTTTCATTTAATAAAAGCTATTGTTTTGTTATATTTTGTTTTCAATTATCTATACGTATGTTTTCATAACAATAATGCGACCAAGTGTTAGATTTATATTCAAAATACATGGCAGTGATGAGAAAATGTATGCCAAACATTGTCATCATCATCATCCCAGCCCGTATACATCCACTGCTAACATACGCCTCCATCTAGAGTGCCATTCGTCTCGATCCCGTGCCACCTGCATCTATCAACTACCAACCTTCTTAGGCTGTCGTTCCATCTAGTAGGAGGTCGTCCCGCAATACAGTTTTTTTATACCTACCACTAAGGTGGCAATCAAGCATACGGCCTGCCTGATGGTAAACAGTCACCGTAGCCTATGGACATTTGCAACACCTGGGGTGTCACTCATGCGTTGCCGACCCTCAAAAAACCTCTTCACGCATTTCTTGAAGAACTCCATGCTGTAGTCCCATGGAAAAACCTCGGCTGGGAGCTCATTCCACAGCTAAAGAGTTCTCGGAAGAAAACTTCTCTGGAACCGCACAGTACGCGACCATTGCGGTTCTAGTGTGTGAGGGTGAGTAGCATGTGTCGGTACAGGGACACCATGCGAGAACTTTTCTTCCCCAACGGTTGTCGGTTCTAAGAACTATGTCGCCGGCCCACTGCAACTTCAGCTGACTTATCCCTTGGGCTCTATCGATTATTTTAGTTCTGCTGCGGATATCCTCATTCCTCATTTATCGTGGAGAGAAACCCCGAGCACAGCTCTTTCCATAGCACGCTGAGTAACCTTTAACTTCCCCATACATGGTTTAACACTTTGTACCATCAATATCACAGAAAATCCCAGCTAAATAGCTAGCACCTGGATTATTGTTGTGTTGCAACGAGTAAGTGGGGTTCCCTGTTAGCTCCTAAGGAGACTGTGTTACCAGCAGTAATGGCATCATAACATCAATATTTCCTATATTGCCAGGTTTCATGGGTTAACAGACTAATGGATGAAGAACCGGGCTACTGGCCAACTGACATGCGGTTCGAATCCTGTAATGTACCACTAAATTTGTGTTTTCGGGTTTGTGTACATATTTGTAATTATCACTTGCTCGGCTATGAATGTGAAAGTAGCAAGTGAAGTATGTAAGGACCGCGTCTTATGGCGCTCGGTTCTGTCCGCCTACCCCGCAAGGGACCTGGCGTGAAGATATACATACATACATACAGTTACTCGGCGGTGAAGGAAAACGTCCTGAGTTGTTCCGCACGTCCAAGAAATTATATTTCGAAACACGTGTGACCTAAGATAGGTCTGGTTTCCCCTCTGGGCGGTGGAGGTCTAACGGCAGTCGCTCCATGTAAAAATCATAACCTTCTCCCAAATCCTTAGGCTTAAGTGGCGGACTGTATTAGGAAACGGGGTAACACTAAGGAGAAGAAGACTACATTTCAAAAGTTGAGTTGTTGCTAAGTTGATATCCATACATAAACCAGTAGAAAGATATACACCAATAATTTAAGGACTTATCTTCGAAATCATTTTGCGATTTTGATCGAGAAAGGGGGTTTTTAAGACGAAACACCTTGACTAACGTATCGCTTGCAGACCTTATTCGCAACGATGAGGTTAGATGCAGAGTTGGTCTGAAAGAGAGCGTTAAAATAAGAACAGGCATGCTCCGTTGGTTCGGACATGTAGAAAGAATGCTGGATGAAAGAATGACGAAGCAGGTATACAATGCAAATGTGCAAGGATGTAGGAGCCGAGGACGGCCAAGACTTACCTACCATGGTCAAATTGGTCGTGTACTGTCGAAGGTGATGTCAGGAGGCCTAGAAACCGGCGAGCGGGCATGAAAAGAGCAATGAATGTTAAAGAAGCGAGTGAGGTATGTAAGGATAGAGTCGCGTGGCGCTCGGTTCTCTCTGCCTACCCCGCAAGGGAGTCGGGAGGCATACAAGCATACGGCCCACCTAATGTAAAGCGGGCACCGTAGCCTATTAACGCTTGGGATATGTTAAGTATCTCTCGCACGATGCCTCCTCTACTGCTTACACAGCAACTCCTTGAGAGCTTACTGGTGACCTCACTCACACGCAGGAACACAACAATCCTCTAGGGAGTTGTTATTCGGCTGCGGTTTTCTGTGAGGTGGAGGTACTTCCCCAGGCTGCGAACCGAGACAAACAGACGTGTTCATGCACACAATTGTTTGCCCTGTGTGGGAATCGAACCCATGAGAGTTGGCGTCAAAGTCGCGTCGTTCACGACTGAGCCACCGAGCTCGTCATGTCATGTCTAATGTTTGTCTTATGTGGGAATCAAACCTATGAGGCTTGTCTTGTTAGTCTTGGACTGGGCAGGTACATCCATCTTATAAAAGACCGCAGCCTAAAACCTCTCCGGAGCATTGTTATGTTCCTACGAGTGAGTGAGGTTCTCAGTAAGTGTTGTTGCATTAGCAGCGTGGGTGTCGTCGGACAAAAGAAATATATGAAAAGTTGAACAGTTCTTTTATTAACTTTTCAAGATAAGACTTGGGGAGTATCAAAGCTTTAAATAATTAAGGACAGACTCAACCAGCGACTTTGTCAAGGATTAATAGTTAATTTAATTAACTTCTCACTGAACTAAAATTTAACTTGCTGGGATTTAAGATTCTGAAATACGCAAAGATCAGACATGCAGACAGATTCGATTTGCAACACTTTTGCAGCTAAAGACTTTATATTCAATTTGTATAAATTAATCTTATTAGTTGAATTTACTTATCAAATTTACCTTGTTAAATTATAGGTTTAAATTTAAAAATAACGCAAAAGTGGAAGGATGTAGGGGTCGAGGAAGGCCAAGATTTAGCTACCATGACCAAACTGATCCTGTTCTATCAGATAGAAACTGGCGAGCGTGCATCAGAAGAGCAATGAATGTTGAAGAAGCGAGTAAGGTGTGTAAGAATCGAGTCATGTGGCGCTCGATTATCTCTGCCTACCCCGAAAGGGATTTAGCGTGAAGTTATAGATAGATAGATAAAATTTAAACATGTATAAAAATTGGAAATTTAGTCGTGTTTTATCTCATGTTAGGAGCTTTAGGAAAGGGCGAGTGTACACGGAACATGAATGTTGAATGTTGTAGAAACGAGATAGGTGTGTAAGGACCGAGTAATGCGGCGCTCGATTGTCTCTGCCTACCCTACAAGGGATTTGGTGTGAAGAAGGGGGAGTGTGCAGTTTACACGTGATAGAAGTGGAACCTTCACAAATGTGAAGTCGGTAAGGAGTAGTACAGTTGAAGCTGCAGCTGCTGAAGCGTGGACGTGCACACATACGTACTAACACACGTACAACGCTCGGACCCTGTAATAAACACTGTATAATGCCTTCAATCTCATTCTCTCGTACGTTAAATCCTATAGATAATTCTCTCATACTCCATCACATTAAATCCTATAGATACTTCTATCTCATTCTTTCGCACGTTGAATCCTATAAATGTATGTGGTAACTTTTTCGTTTCATCGAGTTTTAAATCACAACGATGCTAAGGAAGTTTTCACTTAAATAATCCATCCACATCAACCCTAAATCATCCCACCGCAGGGATACGGGTCTCCCTTCAACCGAAGGGGTTTAGAGCATACTCCACCACGCTGCTCAAATGTGGATTGGCAGAGGCCAGGGTTTTCGGGCGGGCGGGCCACTGACTTAGCTTAACGACTGTCATCTATCGACAACAGCCGGGGCCGACGGCTTAACGTGCCCTCCGAAGAAAACCGACGGCGAAAATTCGAGATAGATAAACCCATCCATAGACCGGCTGCGGTCAACGTTGTTTAACCTGCGTGTTCGGTTAGAATGACACGCGCAACGACTTAAATAACTTACTTAAATAATAAGTTTGTTGTTGTTGTTAACTTTAATCTAATAATTAAGTTATTGGAAATCTAGTACATTGGAATTCATTTGTATGAGACACTAATAGCTTTTGTTTCCCCAGGGCGTGCACGACGAAGAGAAAAATGCCCAAGGGAAGCACGATCGCGAAGATCACTCCGGCGAATATAAGGACAGAGCTGGCGTCGAGAAGGAGCACCACGAGGGATCGGCACATTATGGGGCGCACCATCACGAAGAACATGGAAAAAAACATGCCAAGGTAAGGGAAATCCAGAGGTAAGAAGGTTTTATCAATCTGAAAGAGATGTTTGAGCAAAACTGGGCTGATCCGAACATTTTATACCACGCATATGCAAAAAACATTATTCTTATAGTCTGCATGGATTACAGTAATTTGTGAAGATATAAATACATACATATCACGTCTGTCTCCTATTGGGGTAGGCAGAGACTATAGAAAGAGAATATATTTGAAAGAGAAGATCCAGAACTAATGTAAGGATTTCGATTGATGATGAAGTGTTGGAACAAGTGGATGAGTTTGTATATCTTGGATGCGCTTTCAGCAGGGATGGAAGGTACACCGCAGATGTGGAAAGACGAGTGAGTGCTGGGAACAGTGTGAATGGAGCGTTGGGAAAACTTCTTGGCAGTAAAATCCTGAGCCAGAAGGCACAACTCGCTATACACAATGCAGTGTTGGTCCCAACGCTAACTTATGGAAGCGAGAGTTGGGTATGGCAGAAAGAGCATGAAAGTAGAATAAACGTGGTTGAAATGCGAGCGCTGCACAAAATTTGTGGCGTAAGGCTTGTAGACCGTATTCGCAATGATGATGTTAGAAATAGAGTTGGTCTGAAAGAGAGCGTCGGTGTTAAAATAAGAAGAGGCATGCTCCGATGGTTCGGGCATGTAGAAAGAATGCAAGATGAAAGAATGACGAAGCAGATATACAATGCAAAAGTGGAAGGATGTAGGAGCCGGGGAAGGCCAAGACTTACCTATCATGACCAAATTGGTCATGTTCTATCAGAAGGTGATGTCAGGAGCCCTAGAAACCGGCGTGCGTGCATGAGAAGAGCAATGAATGTTAAAGAAGCGAGTGAGATATGTAAGGATCGAGTCACGTGGCGCTCGGTTCTCTCTGCCTACCCCGCAAGGGATTTGGCGTGAAGTTATAGATAGAGACTATAGAACGCCAGGTGCACCGATCCAAACATACCTCTCCTGCCTCTTTCACACTCATCGACCTCTTCTCTCTTGCTCTTTTGTTTCGGGTGCTTTTGATCTGGCCCTTTTTCAGCACATCAGCTATTCTATCAATATACGTATCTTGGGCGGCCTATGCCGATATCTCTTGCTCGATATTTTTTATAATATAGCGTCTTATTGGACGAGTTAGTCGACAAAGAATTATTTTTCTTCGACGAGGTAGACTAATAAAACATTTTCTAGAACAACAAAGTATAAAGTTTTGAAACAAAAATAATTTCAAAACCGAGACTCAATTACAAGTTATCCTGTACAGAGAACTTTATACAGTTATAATTATTTGCCATTTGCATATGTTATTTTTGTTTATTGTACATTTATTGTTTTGGCATGCTAATAAAGTTATAAGCAGGTTATATCTTATTCTTCTACCCATGTACAAAAAGTCACGTCGATTTGTCCCTTTTGACAAATGACATATGCATATGCACAATTTTACATCCACAAAATTCACTGGAATCATTAGAGTTATAATAATTTAGTTTGATAGTTTAGTAGCTACGTTTTCTTATTGGGTTTTGCCCCTATCACCCTGAACTCTTTACCCTCACGACTGAAATCCAGTTCATCAAATTATTTTTGACGTCGTTTGATTATCGCCATTTTGGTTTTTTGAAGGACAAGGTAATATCGAGCGAGTTCCCAAGAAACTAAAACTAGCAATACAGTGCTGAGCTTGATTAATCCTTATATTTTGATTCAGCCACATTTGCAAATGACACTTGAAATTGTCACAGAAAATTTGTTTTTTACATTTTAAATCAATTACACAAACCAATTACTATTATGTATTTTACACCAGAGTTATTATTTCCTTCTCGCTTCTTGCATAATGATTAAAAACATATTTTGTGCCTGTTCTAACCGCATTATTCTTTAGTATGAGGAATCAGGCAAGCATTCGAAGGGGCACAGCACCAAAGGCAGTCACGACATCCATAAAAAGGAGGAATACGAGAAAAGAGTGGAGTTCTTCGAAGAAGATGGTGACTCTACCGAGGAGGAGAAACACGGTGGGCACAACCACGAACACAGTCACGCAGAGGTAAGTCCTAATTTTGTTAGCCCTCAAGTCAACTAACATTCCTTTTACAGTTGAAACCAATTTTATTGGCGAGTATCACCTGTTTAATTAAATGAAATTGTTAATGCATTTTGGCCAGTTCAGCTTTGAATGAAGGGATATAGTTTCGGTATGCCACAAGGAGGCGTACTATCTCCCTCTCTTATTACAATCTTTAAATGCAGATACTACACTTTCCGGTGTTTACTTATTTGTTTGTAATATCTTTAATGTACATTAAGAAATACACAATAACAATAAGTACAAAAAGAGACAATGGTACATAGGCGGACTTATCCCATAAGGGATCTCTACCAGCGAACCTTAGAGTCATTGATAGATAATTGTACAGTGTCGTACAAGCACATGTACATTACAGACTGTATCTACCTCAATAATTGAGGAGAATACATAATTAACAACATAACTATATACATAAACTATGCAATAAAAAGAAAATAGTGATAACACGAATAATAAAACAATATTACACAAGAATATAATTTATAGTTATTAAATTTATTCGTAATTTGGATACAATTACGAATAAATTTAATAATTGTATCCAAATTACGAATAAATTATAAATTAATTGATCTACTATACATTAGAATAAAAAATATATATTTCATGCATTTTAATGTCATTGATCTATATTTTACGCCGAAGCAATGAGCAGTGATAGCCCAGTGGATAAAAAACCGCCCTATTGACCAATCGGTCAGCGGTTCGAATCCTCGCATGTGCTAATAAATACATGTTTTCGGATTTCAATAGATATTAGTCATTATCATTTGCTCGGCGATGAAGGAGAACATAGTGAGGAACCACGTCTGGTTTTCCCTCTGAGCTGTAGAAGTCTGAGGGCAGTTGCTCCATGTAAAAATCAGTATCTTATCCAAAACCTTAGGCTTAGGTAGCGGATTCCGCTAAGAAGAAGGGCTTATATTCTATCCCGAAAACAGCTGCATGGTTTGTATAGCTAATATGAAAGTGCTTCAGTACTCAAGCCTTTTACAGTCCGAGAGCAGATTTCTATTACCAGCCCCAAATACAAGTCTCGATTGAGGGTCCACGCAAATAAGTAAATTTCAAGGCTGCTCTAGAGCAACCGACAAAAACGACTAAAAAGAGCACATATCCTGAATTTGACGAGGTCGGTGGCTCAGTCGTGAATGACGCGACTTTGACACTAACGCTCGTGCGTTCGATTCCCACACAAGGCAAACATTTGTGTGCATGAACATGTCTGTTTGTCTTGGTCTGGATGTTTTAAGAGAGGTAGGACGCACCAAAGTAGCCCGTCTGGGGAAGTACCTCCACCTCACAGAAAACCGCAGCCAAATAACAACTCCCTACAGGGTTGTTGTGTTCCTGAATGTGAGTGAGGTCACCAGTAAGCTCCCAAGAAGTTGCTGTGTAAGCAATAGGCTACGGTACCCGCTTTACATCAGGTGGGTCGTATGCTAGTATGCTTCCCGACGTAGCATAAAAAAAGCTGGAAGAAAAAGCCACTTCCAGCTAAAGCCAGCACTGGAGTCTACAAGACTATATTGGATATAGTGCAATTTTTGTTGGTCTGCATACTCGCTAAGCATGGACTGCATAAGCTATAAACAACAAATATAACTTATATTAATACATATATTTTTAAAACGATGCCATAGTAATACCGAATTATTACATAATATATATTAATGCCTGATCCAATAGCTTGGACGGTGTCAAGGCGAATCCAAATAAATGCAGAGTGATTTTTGAGGGTAGCATACGATTCCTTCGCAACTGATTGAAAAGTTAATAATGCCTTCATAATTAATAAATTGAAAGCGCTTCGACTGAACATATGCAAATTTTCTATTAATTAACTAGTTAATAGAAAAATTGCATATGTTCAGCCGAAGCTTATTATATACTTTTTACAGCTTTTTATGCAATTTTATTCAGAGCAATGAAGCACGTGACATTTACCGATGAAAAATTTGTATTAAATTGAATAATTAATATGTCCTGGCAGGCGAGTGGGTGTTTGCCATTTTGTTTATAATGAGACTTGACAAAAGCATATTAGAAGTTTTCTAAATAACACTTGTTAAAATCCCATAATAAAAGCAAGATACATAAATATAAAGTGGCTTTTCCCCTCTTTTGATCGCTTTCATAAAAACATTATGAGTTTAGCACCTAAACTGTACAATCACTTGCCAAAAAATGTAAAAAAATTGCATACATGCATGGAGGTAGTTCTCCAGGCTGCTTTGATGCGCCCTACCTCTCTTAAGATGTATCTCTTTTGACGTAATCTTGCATGCCGCGCCGGTTCGAAAAGCAGTATGTAATAGTGATATTCTGTTATATCTTTAACATATTTTGTTATTACATTTGTATGAATAAAATAAATAAATATAAAAAAAAATTGACGAGCTCGGTGGCTCAGTCGTGAATGACGCGTCTTTGACACCAACGCTCGTGGGTTCGATTCCCACACAAGGCAAACATTTGTGTGCATGAACATGTCTGTTTGTCTTGGTCTGGATGTTTTAAGAGAGGTAGGGCAAATCAAAACAGCCCGTCTGGGGAAGTAACACCACCTCACAGAAAACCGCAGCCAAATAACAACTCCCTAGAGGATTGTTGTGTTCCTGCGTGTGAGTGAGGTCACCAGTAAGCTCCCAAGGAGTTATTGTGTAAGCAGCAGAGGAGGCATCACGCGAGTGATAATTAATATATCGCAAGGGTTAATAGGCTACGGAACCCGCTTTACATCAGGTGGGCCGTATGCTTGTATGCCTCCAGACGTAGTATAAAAAAAAGGATAGCCATTCACAGAACCAGCTTATTAACACACTGGTCTCCGGTTTGAATCCTCGTGTGAGCAAGTATCACTAAATTCATGTCATTTATGTACATATTTGTAATATATGCTGTATATGTTGTATCTGGCGGTGAAGGAGAACATCGTGAGGAAACACCCACGTCCAAGAAACAATATTTCGAAGACGCGGGACTTAACCTAAGAAAGCTCTGGTTTCTCCTCTGTTCGTGGACATCTGACGGTATTCCATATCGAAACCAGTATCCTCGTCAAATTTAGGCTTAGGTAGCGGACCTTGGCAATCCTAATAGCATAGGAAACCGGACGCTGAGAACAAAAAAAAAATGTAATAAAATCCAATTAAGAATGCGGACTGATTATATTTTGGATTGAGTTTGCATTTGCTTAATTCATTTTCTAATGAATTGTTTGTAATAAAGATCAAATATCTATCTATAACTTCATGTCAAGCCCCTTGCGGAGTAGGCAGAGAGAACCGGACGCCACATGACTCGGTCCTTACAAACTTCACTCTCTTCTCTAACATTCATAGCTCTTCTCATACACGATTGCTGATTTCTAAGGTTCCTGACAACAGCTTCTAAACACGATCAATTTGGTCATGGCGGGTAAGTGTTGGCTTTCTTCGGCTCCTACAGCCTTCGTTCACGATTTTAAATAAAATAATATTGTTTAATCAAATATATAAGTAAAAACTAGGTATTAGTCAATAAACAAACAAATTGTCACACTCCAAAGAGTAGTAGAATTACACAAATGACACAAAAAGTAGTGTTGTGTCGAATCAATCATCTTGACGTTTATTGAAACTCACTAACTTATGAAATCGTAGAATAAACATATTTTTTTCAATAGATTCATTTAGTTTAACCCTAGCAAATTGGCGTTTGTTTTATTGTTCATAATGAGATTTGAGAAAAAAGCCTATTAGACGTTTTCTAATTTTGCATAAAAAGGGCCGTCTAAAAACGGCTCTGTAATTGATTTCTAAAAAAGATCCATTAAGGTGATTTGTTTTTGTCTGTCGTCTAGTAATTATTGGTAGTAATTAGCGTAAATAGCCAAGATTTATGATTGTCTATGTTTTTTCTCGTAATGTTGGGGAATTACGATATTGATTTTTTTGTTTATATCTTTACGCTTGGAAATAATGTGTTCTTGCGAGTGAGGTCATCAAGAAACTCCTAAGGAGTTGTTGTGTTATCAGCAGAGGTAAACTGTAAGGT
Organism: Pyralis farinalis; assembly: GCA_947507595.1. Lineage (NCBI taxonomy): Eukaryota > Metazoa > Arthropoda > Insecta > Lepidoptera > Pyralidae > Pyralis > Pyralis farinalis. Next base: position 5,093,685 of record OX382258.1, on the reverse strand, counting down.
ACTTATGCCCAGCAATTCAAACAGTACGTTTCACCACCTTCAGAAAATGCCAATGAATGGACAGCTGCTGAATTAGGGCAGCTAGTAGTCTAAGTTAATCTCTTCAAATCATACAGATGTATACGTGTACAGCAAAAAGTCCTCATTTCGTAACATATTGAGTTTCGCGGTTAATTTGAGTGTGAGCTCATGCTGGTTAGTTCTAGGTAAGAATTAAAAAGTAGCCAAGAATGAATGAAGAGGTAAGGGCGGAATAAAGGCGCTGCAGTCAGAGCCGATGATCAATGGCTACTCGCAGGTCAGTCAGGGTTACTAAAATCTGGGAAACACTTAATCTATGATATGGGAAAATAAATATTATCTGGGTCAATGGGATATATTAGGCTCCTCGGTTTCTAAGGCTCCTGACGTCACCTTCTGATAAAACACGATCAATTTGGTCACGGTAGGTAAGTCTTGGCCTTCCTCGGCTCCTACATCCTTCTAGGATTAGGCCTTTTACGTTGTATATCTGTTTCGTACATCTTTCTTCCTGCATTTCTTCTTCTTGTCCGAAACAATGGAGCATGCTTCTTCTTAGTTTAGCACCGTTACATCATTATTGTGAATACAGTCACGCACCAATTTTTACGAAACGCTCGTATTTCGGATGCGTTTATCCTACTTTCATGCTCTGTCTGCCGTACTCAGCCTCACTTATGGACGATAGAAATAAAAAGGATAAAATAAATAGAAATTATTACGGCATGGCAGTCACATCCTTCATAATTACGTAGATCCTCTGAAGACTTCGCTGTAACATCAGTATAACAAAGATCAGCGACCATCAATATGGCATTCACCATGATCGTTCGACTGGTGACCTTCTGTGTCTAACACGACACTGGGCTTCGGCGATTTAGTCAAAGTGAGGCATTAGCTTTCAGCCTGGATATGGTGAAGGCATTCAAGGTCTGCCATCGGGAGTATCTGTCTAAGCTGTCGTCGTACGATTTTCCGGAGGTTTGTTCAATTTGGTCGACAGCTTCTTGTCCAGCAGACGCATAAGTGGTAGCTGCTCTGATAGCAGGCATATCAATGCTAGCATTTCACTGAGCTCTGTATCATCTGTATCATTACAGCCACAACCTCGGGATCAGCGCCGATTTTTGATTTCCCTCTGAGTCGTGGAGGTCTGACGGCCAAATTTGTATCTTCACTGAGTCCTGAAACTTAGGTAGCAGACCCCGCTAACTTAAATAGATTATAAAACGGGATAACGCTGAAAAGAGCTGAAAAGAAGAAGATCTAATATCAACGCGGCAAATCGACTCTTTTCTCGCGGTAACCCAAATATTTTCCCGGCCGACATCTTGTTGCAATTTTCCAAGTATCCTATTACCTTGAACGAGCTAAATATATTCCGCGTACCACGGAAATGGCTCGAAAAATTATGTTACTTAATAAGATTTTGCTTTTTAAGTTTTTCATAGTATGTACCTACTAATTTTATATGTCTCAAACGAAAAAAAAACGCAATTTTGATGAGACAGGTGGTGCAGTGGTGCAACGTACTATTACACAGACTTTGTACAGTCGTCATCTGCATGGGTACCTCTGTCTCACATATTTCTACCGCCGAGCAGCTTTATTTATATAGCTGTGTTCCGGTTTGAAGGGTGAGATATGTCGCCGTCTGCGTGGGTACCTCCGTCTCACATATTTCTACCGCCGAGCAGCTTTATTTATATAGCTGTGTTCCGGTTTGAAGGGTGAGATATGTCGCCGTCTGCGTGGGTACCTCCGTCTCACATATTTCTACCGCCGAGCAGCTTTATTTATATAGCTGTGTTCCGGTTTGAAGGGTGAGATATGTCGCCGTCTGCGTGGGTACCTCCGTCTCACATATTTCTACCGCCGAGCAGCTTTATTTATATAGCTGTGTTCCGGTTTGAAGGGTGAGATATGTCGCCGTCTGCGTGGGTACCTCCGTCTCACATATTTCTACCGCCGAGCAGCTTTATTTATATAGCTGTGTTCCGGTTTGAAGGGTGAGATATGTCGCCGTCTGCGTGGGTACCTCCGTCTCACATATTTCTACCGCCTAGCAGCTTTATTTATATAGCTGTGTTCCGGTTTGAAGGGTGAGATATGTCGCCGTCTGCGTGGGTACCTCCGTCTCACATATTTCTACCGCCGAGCAGCTTTATTTATATAGCTGTGTTCCGGTTTGAAGGGTGAGATATGTCGCCGTCTGCGTGGGTACCTCCGTCTCACATATTTCTACCGCCGAGCAGCTTTATTTATATAGCTGTGTTCCGGTTGGAAGGGTGAGATATGTCGTCGTCTGCGTGGGTACCTCCGTCTCACATATTTCTACCGCCGAGCAGCTTTATTTATATAGCTGTGTTCCGGTTGGAAGGGTGAGATATGTCGTCGTCTGCGTGGGTACCTCCGTCTCACATATTTCTACCGCCGAGCAGCTGTATTTATATAGCTGTGTTAGATAGATAGATAGATAAATGATTTATTTCAAATAACAACTCCCTGGAAGGTTGTTGTGTTTCTGCGTGTGAATGAGGTCACCAGTCACCAGTTTGTACTGTACGGAAATCGAACCCACGAGCGTTGGTGTCTAAGTAACTTAACAGTGCGTTTCACTACTACCCCACCGAGCTCATCAAAATAGTTAGTAGCAGAGGTGTAAAAAATAATGCTTACCACGAGACAGGCCTTATGATTGTTTTCCACCATAATATAAAGAAAGACGTGTGACCTAAAAGTATTGGTTTTTCCTCCGATTTCGGGAGGTGTGAAGGCAATCGCTCTATGTGAAAAAAGTATCTTCGCCAAAGCCTTATGCTTAATTAGCGGACTGGACCAATCATACTAAGTTATTAAATGGGAAAATACAAGGAAAAAAAGTGGAATAAATAAATTTCAAAGTAACATTTCAGAAATCCTAGGAACTGTCGAGCATGCATGACAAGAGCTTTGACTTTTTTTTATTCAACGTCGGGAGGAATACAAGATTACCACTCCTCCTGTAAAATCAGTATCTTCTCCAAATCCTTAGGCTTAAGCGGACTGGATTAGGAAACGGGGTAACACTAAAAAGAAGAAGACTACTTTTTAAATATCTCCGTCCTTGTAAGAATATGTTTCATATCCATACATAAACCAGTAGAATTATCTTCGGAATTATTTTGCCATTTTGACTGTGAAGGGGGGGTTTTTAAGGTGAAACACCTTAAGAGGGGGCGTATAAAACTAAGTGGCGCCCTCATTTAAATTTTATTAATAACGCTGAATTTAAGACTTAAGTTTTTTGAGACATATTCTGTATTTATTATTTACGAGTATGTAAAATTAATCATAATTTTGATTATTGCTATACAAAATATACAAAAGAATTTATTTCAGTACCTTGAGATACAAAAACAATGTTGCTGGAGTCTCCTTTTAAGCAAAAAGTATGCTTGTGCCAGAGGGCTCAGCTCTTTCTTAGCGCTAATATTTTTATGATTAGGTACTAAAACATTTTTTTAGAACTATGTACAGTAAAACAACGAAAATTTAAAACAATACTAATACAAACAAAAACATAATTTTATACGACTAAGCAAATTACATAGTGTGTATGAGTGTGTATTTTAGTGTGCGTGTGTGTGAGTGTGTGTATATGCGTGAGTGTGTACATGTGTGTATGTGTATAGTGTGTGGTAAATGTCATGCTATAAGTGGCCACAATAAGCAATAATTAAAATTTTGTTTACCTGTTCATTTTCTTTTTATTTATTGAAAATTCCACGAACAGGTTTACAATACAGTTTAAGTCTTATCTTAAAACATATATTTATTTATTGTAAAGCATGGTTTCAAATTAATAAATACAAGATATGTTAAAAAAACATAAATATGGTCAGTGTCTGTATTGAGCGTTTTGTTTTAGGAATTAGTCTTAAATTCAACGTTGTTATTAAAAACAAAATGAGGGCGCCACTTAGGTTTATACACCCTCTTAACTATTATATATATATATAGCAATTATTGTTGTGATAGTGTACATACATTCGTCAACAGCTGTGGTCCACTCTCGACGGTTTATATAAAATCATCGTTTCAAAGCCTTTTTGCAAATAGAAACCTAATCACGATAGCCTTGAATTGCTTTGCAAGACATAAATCGATTCACTTCTATGAAACAAATAAGTTACAAAAGATGGCACGGCCGTCGCGCAACTGTTTGGAAACTTGACAAAATCTAATTTCACACATAACTACCGTTCGCTGTCTGTCCAATTGGTCACAGATCGAAAATAAAGTGAATTATTTTAGTACACTCAATAATGCATTACTTTATTATAATGAGCACATTTTTTTTATGCGCCGCACCTCTCTCAAGAGCCACCCAGAATAAAAAAATCGGCCAAGTGCGAGTCGGACTCGCGCATGAAGGGTTCCGTACCATTATCTATAAAAACGGCAATAAAAACACGTTTGTTATATGGGAGCCCCCCTTAAATATTTGTTTTATTTTAATTTAATTATTTATTCTTAAAGTGAATATATAACTAAATATTCTGTGAATATTTCAAGCGTCTACCTGTTGCCGTTATCAATATCGAGCAAAAACGAGCAAAAAAGAGCAAAAAATCACGTTTGTTGTATGGGAGCCCCCTCTAATATTTATTTTATTCTATTTTTTAGTATTTGTTGTTATAGCGGCAACAGAAACACATTCTCTGTGAAAATTTCAACTGCCTAAATATCACGGTTCATGAGATACAGTATAGGGTTCCGTTTTACCCTTTGGGTACGGAACCCTAAAAAATGACAAATTAATAGCATCTAGCCCGTGTGGCATAGCGCCTCGAAAGCTGGCTGAAATGTCTAGCTGGATTTCAAGCTAATAAAAATACTCGAGAGAAAAATGAGCAAAATAAAAATCTGTTAATAAACCTTTTTTTATACTACATGGTGAGGCATACAAGCATACGGCCCACCGGCCCAGCGGGTATCGTAGCCTATTAACACTTGAGATATATCACTCGCGCGGTACCTCCTCTGCTGCTTACACAGCAACTCCTTAGGAGCTTACCGGTGACACAACAACCCTCTAGGGAGTTGTTATTTGGCTGCGGTTTTCTGTGAGGTGGAGGTACTTCCCCAGACGGGCTGCTTTGATGCGCCCTACCTCTCTTAAAACATCCAGACCAAGACAAACAGACACGTTCATGCACACAAATGTTTGCCTTATGTGTGAATCGAACCCACGAGCGTTGGTGTCAAAGTCGAGTCATTCCCGACTGAGCCACCGAGCTCGTCGTAATCTCTTATTCTACAAAGACATTTTGACGAGCCCGATTTTTAGGGTTCCGTACCCAAAGGGTAAAACGGAACCCTATTACTGAGGCTCCGCTGTCTGTCCGTCCGTCCGTCTGTCACCAGGCTGTATCTCATGAACCGTGATAGTTAGACAGTTGAAATTTTCACAGATGATGCATTTCTGTTGCTGCTATAACAACAAATACTAAAAAATAGAATAAAATAAATATTTAAGGGGGCTCTCATACAACAAACGTGATTTTTTTTGCCGTTTTTATAGATAATGGTACGGAACCCTTCGTGCGCGAGTCCGACTCGCACTTGGCCGATTTTTTAATGCTACATTAACACCAAGGATCGTGGGTTCGATTCCCACACAGAACAAAATTTAACTAGAGACAGCTAAGCCAGCCTTATTCTTTTTGACGGAGACTGAGTGACTTTTTGAGGTGCTGATGGACAGCATTGAGGTTAGAGTGAAGCCCCCTGATGTTACATAGCTCAACGGAGAGCCGGTGGTGCCATTGTTGTCTTATTCTGTTTGCCCCTGGTAGAAATACAGAGCGGCGAAATGCCCGCCCCAGAATACGTCGGGCGGAGTGAGCGACGGTACTCAAACGGTATTCTCCTTCACCGACGGTGACGGTAGCCTCCTGGGGTATTACTTTTCTAATACCGCTGCCATATTGAGGGGAGAAGGATGGGCTCAGGATCTCTCACTTGCATGCTGTATCAGCAATATCAGCATGCCACTACTTCACGCCGGTTTTTTGTAAGAGTGGTACTACCCTGGTCAAGCCGGCCCAATTACGAGCTATTGCCATTCAAAGGCCACGACATACCCGCAGCCATACAGTAAATAAATAAATAAATATTGTCGGACAAATTACACAGCGCCATCTAGCCCCAAAGTAAGCGAAGCTTGTGTTATGGGTACTAGACAACTGATAAACATACGTAAATACATTTTTTTTTTGTAAATACATACTTAATATACATAGAAAATACCCATACCAAGACAAACAGACATGTTCATGCACACAAATGTTTGCCTTGTGTGGGGATCGAACCCACGAGCATTGGTGTCAAACTCGCGTCATTCACGACTGAGCCACCGAGCTCGTCACACTAGTGGCCACTAATTGTCAATAGCTTGGCTCTACCACTTCTAATGTGGTTCTGGTCCCAGGTTCAAATCCTGGCGAGGGCGTTACCACTAAATTCTCGTTTTCCGATTTATGCACATAATAGAAATCTTAGTGGCACATGCCCCCACCAGGATTTGAACCGGGATCCGTCGGTCACTAGGCCAATTCTTTATCCACTGGACTATCACTGCTCTCGTTATTATTTCTATTTAGTTTTAATCTATTGTACATCTGTTTATGAATAAAACATCAAGTTGCGTGGTATCTCATAAATATAAAACAGAATGAACGCACTGTCAAAATATACTTCTTAGATTCGACGAACTGTAGGCGTTATTTATTCTATGCCTCAGATATATTACTGTATAAAACTTATTTTTTCCAAAACAAAATATTTTTGTATTTTATAGTTTTCCATTTTGATCAATAGTGAAAAACCAACAGTCAAAAATTTCAAACGAGCATGATAACAAAAACTAACTTTTACTGGCATTTCGGAGGCCCAACCTAGTGTTGAAGACTCCAGTCCTGAAGTCTTATAATAATGGGACTTGATTTCTCTTTTAAGACTGACTTCTTTTTAAAGACTCGAGTTCGAGTCCAAGCTCAAGTCCTTCTGAATTTTGAGTCTTAAAGGAAGACTTGAGTCATGTCTAAAAGAACTCATGACTGAGTCTTTTCAAAAGAACTCACGCGGGACTGACTAGCCGTGCCGCTTCTTTACGAAGGAAAGAGAAGAACGGAATATAATCAACTTACTTCGAAGCTATCTATTTTAACGTATTCTATTGAGTCATTCTCTCCTTTCATTCATTTTCATTCCTCTTATTTATACATGATACGTTCTGCTGCTGCAGCAACTCCTTAGGAGCTTGCTGGTGACCTCAGTTATGCGCAGGAATACAACAGTCCTCTAGAGGGAGTTATTATTTTGCTGTGGTTTTCTGTGCGATTGAGTTACTTCCCCAGATGTGCTGTTTTGATGCGCCCTACCTCTCTTAAAAACACCCAGACCAAGACAAACAGACATGTTCATGCACACAAATGTCCTGTATGGGAATCGAACCCACGAGCGTTGATGTCAAAGTAGCGTTATTAACCGCGGCACCACCGAGCTCGTCAAAACACCTAAATCGGTCCCTAGAAGAATCTAGAAGCTCGTTATTTATCTCACATTTTAAACAAGGAAGTAACCAGAATCAATATAAGTACCGTAAAGTAAAATGTATTTACGTATGTTTATCAGTTGTCTAGTACCCAAAACACAAGCTTCGCTTACTTTGGGGCTAGGTGGCGCTGTGTAATTTGTCCGAGAATATTTATATTATATTATATATTATACCTATTACGGTTGACGCCGAAGTGTTAGAACAAGGGGATGAGATTGTATATCTTAGACGCCCTTTAGTAATAGAGGGTACACCTAAAATGATATTTATAAGAGAGACTTGACTCCCGACGTAGTATAAAAAAAAATGAAAACGAGTGCTGCAGGCCGATTCTACTAAAAAACTGCAACTGCACTGCAGCGCGGCGAGTGTCAAATTTTGACGTTTCGTTAAGCGATCTGCCATGCAATTCTGTAAGAGCAAACATCCTTACATCCTCGGAAACATCGGCTGTTACAGCCTTGAACACAACATTGCAATTCATTGGTGTCGCTTTTCATGGTTGTGCGACACTAGCGCCGCAAGGTTGCGTTTGGAATTAGAATTCTACAAGGCAAACAGCCTCGCGTACGCTTACAGCCTTATGGAATACCAAATAATTTAGCCGTGATCGCAGTAGACGATGTCAAGGCTGTGACATCTGTGATCACAGCGACGCACACAGCCATTATGAGTCGCTTAGAGAATTGCATGCCTGACAGCAGCGACGTTTAACAAAACGTCAAAATGTACGCATTTTGACACACGCCGCGCTGCAGTGCAGTTGCAGTTTTTTAGTTGAATCGGCCTACAGAACTTGAGCCAATATGCGTAGCTCATTATACACTACGCAGTACTGGTCCCGACGATGACTTATGGAAGCAAGGGAATTTCATTTGGCGTGAAGTTACACCTACCTATATATGTATATCTTCACGCCAGGTACCTTGCGGGGTGGGCAGAGAGAACCGAGCGCCACATGGCTCGATCCTTACATACCTCAATAACTTCTTTAACATTCATTGCTCTTCTCATGCACGCTCGCCGGTTTCTAAGGCTCCTGACATCACCTTCTGATATAAAACGATCAATATCAATACATACATATGTATTTAGTAAATATACAGTTATTTTGACAGTACGTACAGACACTTCAATGTTATTTGTATATGTATGTATGTATATCTTCACGCCAAGTCCCTTGCGGGGTAGGCAGAGAGTACCGAGCGCCATAAGATTCGGTCCTTGCATACTTCACTCGCTTCTGTGACATTCATAGCTCTTTTCATGCACGCTCGCCGGTTCCTGGGGCTTCTGACATCACCTGATAAAACACGACCAATTTGGTCATGGTAGGTTAGTCTCGGCCTTCCTCGGCTCCTACATCCTTCCACTTTTGCATTGTATATCTGTTTCGTCATTCTTTCGTCCCGCATTCTTTCCACATGTCCGAACCAACGGAGCATGCCCTTTCTTATCTTAACACCGACACTCTCTTTTAGACCAACTCTTTCTCTCACGTCTTCATTACGAACGCGGTCAGCAAGCGTTATGCCACAAATTTTGCGCAATGCTCTCATCTCGACCGCATTTATTCTACTTTCATGCTCTCTCTGCCATACCCAGCTCTCACTTCCATAAGTTAGCGTTGTGATTAGCACCGCGTTGTGTACAGCGAGCGGTGCCTCCTGGCCTAGATTTCAGCTGCCTAGAAGTTTACCTAACGCTCCATTCACACTATTCCCAGCACTCACTCGCCTTTCCACATCTGCGGTGTACCTTCCATTCCTGCTGAAAGCGCATCCAAGATATACAAACTCATTCACTTATTCCAACACTTCATCATCTACCGTAATTCTTACATTGGTTCTGGTTTCTTCTCTTTCAAATACCATAATCTTTGTTTTCTTCGCATTCAATTATCATTTATTTATATATAAACTTTAAAACTAGATTTGTCTTCTAGTTTCTATTTTTATTATATCAACCGTTCCGTATTACGCAAAAAAGATCACAAAACGGTCTGGTTAATGAAAGAAAAAAGCTACCGACCTTGAATGCTTCAATTCGTTAAATGTCAATGGCTTAGTTTTTATCATCAGAAGAGTTATACTGTGGTAGAAATCTATTTATAGACATTTGGAAACTGCAAGTCAGCCTGGTAGCTTTATAAATTAGATAAAACCAACTACTAGCTTCACCCTGCGATTTCGCTGCCTGTCTATGGATGAGATTATCTATCTCGAGTTTCTCCGTGCTTCTGAGGGCACGTTAAGCCGTCGGTCCCGGCTGTTGTCGACAGATTATAGTCGTTAGTCGCCCTCGGGCGGCTTGAAAACGCTAGCTTCCGCCAATCCGCATTTAAGCAGCGTGGTGGATTTATTTTATTCTACTTTTTAGTATTCGTTGTTATAGCGGCAACAGAAATACATCATCTGTGAAAAATTCAACTGTCTAACTAACACGGTTCATGAGATACAGCCTGGGGACAAACGGACGTACGGACGGACGGACGGATAGCGGAGTCCCAGTAATAGGGTTCCGTTTTGGTACCCTTTGTGTATGAAACCCTAAAAATTGGTTGTCTGTAAAGTCTGTTTACGGACGATAATTTTACGTGATAACGTCATGCAGTTTTTTTTTGTTTTTCGCCCATGAAAATGAAGACCCATACAAAGACTAACCCACAGCCCGGTGTGCGTTAGTACTAACATGCAGGAACACAACAACAAAAAATAGGGAGTTGTTATTTGAGTGCGGTTTTCTAAGAGGTGGAGGTACTTCCCCAGACGGGCTGCTTTGATGCGCCTTACCTGTCAAAAAAATACCCAAACAGATAAGTGCATGCAAACAAATGTTTGTCCTGTGTGGGCATCGAACCCACGAGCGTTGATATCAAATTAGCTTTACTAACTGCGCCACCGAGCCCGTCAATCTTCATCTCATGATTCTCAAAAACATAAATATATACATAAGCTTGAAAACAATATAGACTTTTTTCATTGTTGAACATTGTCTTGTAAATATTGTAATAGGAATTAGAAAGCAAACAATTCCTTTATGAAAGTTTTCATTATGATCTCAGCTACCACCTAGCAAGTCCTGCCAAGTTTATAGTTGTTTGTAAATTAATCCCCGCCTTAGATCAGTTAGTGGAATACTGCTGCTGGGGTGTAATTAAGAGATCCAAGTAGATTACAACAGTTTTATCTAACGTTACCTAACTAGAAGTTAGCATAGTTATTATGAAAAGTTAAGAAGTTCAGGCTAAAGCTCTAGACACCTGGAGCTTTCATGGTAGGTTTAGTAGTTTGACGAGATTTATGCCATGTTACTTACTTTACACATCCCACTGCAGGGATACGGGTCACCCTTCAGCCGAAGGGGTTTAGAGCCCTTTGTTTGTTGCTTTTACGTTATTGAGCCCTTAAGTTTAAGGAGAGACTTTGCCTCTCTTTGTGTGTTCTACCGATTGTAAAACGGATTGTGTTCTGAAGAGTTGTTCGAAATGATGCCGACAGCTACTTTTTATAACCGCATCGCTCGCCGACGGGGAGTTCACCCTCACACGCTTGAACCGCAATGGTCGCGTACTGTGCGGTTCCAGAGAAGTTTTCTTCCGAGAACACTCAAGGTGTGGAATGAGCTCCCAGCCGAGGTTTTTCCAAGGGACTACAGCATGGAGTTCTTCAAGAAATGCGTGAAGAGGTTTTTAGAGGGTCGGCAACGCATGAGTGACGCCCCTGGTGTTGCAAATGTTCATAGGCTACGGTGACTGTTTAACATCAGGCAGCCCGTATGCTTGATTGCCACCTTAGTGGTATAAAAAAAAAGACCATACTCCACCACGCTGCACAAATGCGGATTGGCGGAGGTCAGTGTTTTCTAGCCGCCCGAGGGCCACTGACTTAGCTTAACGACTGCCATCTATCGACCACAGCCGGGACCGACGGCTGAACGTGCCCTCCGAAGCACGGAGAAACTCGAAATAGACAAACCCAACCATAGACAGGCTGCGGTCGACGTTACTTAACCTGCGTGTTCAGTTACAATGACACGCGAAACGACGCCATCAAGCTCTCGACGATGACGAGCTCGATTGTCAGACAAAAGATAAAAATTATATATATATATGGCATTAGGCCCTCATATATAGTTAGACACGTATTTTTTGTACATCGCCGGGAGGCATACGGCCCACCTCATGTGCTGTGCTGCCAACGCAGCTAATCCTTGAGAGCTTACTGTTGACCTCAGTCACAGAGTTGAGCTGTAGTATTTGAGGTGGTTTGATGCGTTCCACCTCTATTAAAACATCTACATATCTTCGGGATTCGAGCCTACTGACCAATGGAAGGACATTTTAACCAATAAGACGATGTGTGACACGATGTTGCTCCCTGAACTAGCCAATAAGAGCTACTATTATTATCAAGAATATAATACATTTATATGCTTGTACTTGAAAGACGAAGCCTTAATTGGTCACACCTAACCTAAAAAGGTCTGATATCCCCATTGGGACGTGGAGGTATAACGGAAGTAATTTCATGTACTCGTAAAAATCTGTATCTTCGCCAAATCCTGAGGCTTAGGTAGCGTTCCGCGCCAATCGTAAAGGATTAAGAAACTGGATAACACTAAGAACTTAATATATATTTTTTGTCATTTCCAGGGTGGCCACTTCAAGAAGGGCAAGCTCGACTCTGCGCACCACGCCCATCACAAGGGCGATTCCGGCGACTTTGCTAAGGGCGGCCATGCCCACGGGCACAAGGTGAATAATATTCATGTATTTGATTATTATTTTCATTCATTATGTTTATGTAGTTAACGCCGGTTAAGCTAAAGGGACAGGCTTATAAATCCATCATTAGACCTGTCCTTTACGACAGCGAAGCGTGGCCTGTACTTGATCGGCACAACCAGGATCTGCGTGTCACGGAGATGAAAATGCTGCACTGGATTTGCTAAGGAATAAAGGATCGCGTAAGGAATTCCCCGCATTCGCAAGAGTGCCGCCTACGCATGTACCGCCACGTTTTACGAAAAGCGGCAAGTTACGTGGGGAACAAATATACCATAGCCAGCTAGCCATGCCACCTCCGCCGAGTCCCGGCAGAAGGGCAGACAGGCAGTTGGCTTGACGTCGTGAGGAAAGACATGTGTGCCAATGGTCTCGCTATGAGAGATGTCGAAGACCGCGCAAAATGTCGGAGTAACAGTTAGAAAGCGGACCCTGGACTACGAAGCGAATGCGTAGGACACGGCCTAATGCTCGGATGATGATGATGACGATGACCTCGCGACTTTGCGTGGAATTGGAATTTGTTTACAATAAGTTTCATTTCATTCCCGCGAAACCTTTATTTTTTTGCTAAAATAAGATAATAAGTTCCATCAAAATCGGTCCGGTCTACACGCGATTGCCTAATTTGTACAAAAATGAAAAATCCCAAGACTCTCCTACTATGAACAAACTGATCGTGATTTATCAGTAGGCGATATCAGGAGCATTAGAAACCGGCGAGCGCGTATAAGTAGAGCATGAATGTTAAAGAAGCGATTGAGGTGTGTAAGGACCGAGTCATGTGGCGCTCGATTCTCTCTGGCTAACCCGCGAGGGATTTGGCGTGAAGTTATAGATAGACTAAAGTTAATTTTAAATTGTTCGCTGTGTAATTTGTCCGACAATATTTATTTATTTATTTATTTATAATTTTAATAGTTTATCTTGCTAGTATCTTAATTTTAGTAACTTTAAACATTTCAGCAGCTATGGGTCAGAGATAACAAAAATATAAATGAATTCTGGATTATTCTAATAGTAAATACAATATAGTAACTTCTGAGATAGCGCAGCATACTTCTCGTCACCCCTGAGTCACTCACGTCGGTGTTTCCCTCGGCCGACTTTCTCTGGCATTTTGGGGGTCCACCCAGAGAGTGGCGTCCGTTTCTTTTCTATAATAATCCAGTACCAATAATCCCTCTAGATCTCATTTTAATAGCCTAATAATTTCCCATATTTTCGCTATAATACTCGTACCTGCCGAGACCTGAAATTATGGTTCCATTGATGTCCTCTGGAGCAGGTCACAGCGGGTTTTCCATTACATCAATCTTTTCAAAGGGGTCTCTACGCGTTGTATACATATTATCGCGGACGCCAATCAAACGACCGGGGTGAACGCCCGTTTTTAATTGTAATTAATTTACAATAAATACCATTTACAATACAGTACAAAGTAACAAAAAATGTATAATTAATTTTATAAAACAATAATTTCAGGGGCACAAAGCAGCTGGTGGGCACGATTCTCATGGCAACCATCACGAAGCGCATCACGAAAAAGGGGGGCAAAAGAAGGGCCACAAATGGGTTTACTTCCACGGCTCACCAGCGAAAGGTGGAAACCTAGTATCCGTAGAACGAAGACCTGACAAATATTTCCACGGACTTCAATACTACGGGTAGACGTCAAATGAAGAGGAATGCCAATGTCAAACGCATGATGCCAATGTCAAATGTCAATCAAGCATTTGACATTGTGATAGAGTTAAGTAATTATTGTATTATTGTATTTTACGGTTAATGTTTTTGTTACATGGAGATGTTCAGGGACAGAGGTATCTCAGCGAATTATTTACAACTTATGATAGTTGTTATAAAATCTATAAAAAAAAAATATACCACTCTTTCCTTATACAGGGGGTAATTAATGTATCAATTATACTGTACTCATGAACATATAATATAAGAACTATTAAATCTCTCGTTTACTATGGAACTAAGGTTGAAAGTTATACCTTCCATATAATACCTTCATTAAAATATACTCATCTTGCTATGTCAATTTGGTGTCACAATAAAGTTTTTAATATTCGTTAGTACATTTTATTTAGTATTGGTAAAATATTAGTATAACAAAAGGAAAAATTATATAATTGCGGATCTTAAATACAACTATCATGAAATTTGGGGTATTCCTGTAAAAGGAGATAAAGAGATACATGATCAGACTCATGTGAGTTCAATCCTTCAGTTTTGCCAATACTGATGGGAAACTGATGGCTTACAAAATACACCCGTCAATCTACTTGTCAAAAACCAAACGAATGGAATAATTCCATATTTATTGCTAATGCAATTTATCTCCTCTCATACTCTGTCCTCTCATATTGTCAATAGAATTAAATTGTTTGTTTTCATTTATCTCGTACTGTAATAGATAAATGTTAAATAGACGATGTAATAATTATTAAGTAGTCTTATAGAACAGCATTTTAAATTATCTGCTTTTCTTTGTTTTCTGTAGTATTTTGTGTGATGATGCCTAATTATATTTTGTAACTGTTCGTTTGTATTCTTATCTAAGTTATTCTATTATGTTGTTAAATATTCAACTTATTGCGAATTAAGTGTATTTACATTATTTCTTCTCAATAGTATAACATATTGAAAAAAAACAATAAACTGTAATTTATGTAATGTGTAAAACAAATTATTGTATAAAAACGATTAAAGGTATGTGAAAAGATATTACATCTGCTTGCGTTTAAAAATATCGTGAGTTCTATACGTTTAACATTTTTATGTATTTAATAAGTACTAAAAAGGTTTTCTGCAAGACCTTCCTTCAGCGAGACAAGTGTAAAGTCAATATTTTCTTTTATGAATGGATAAATATTACAATTGGCGGGAACATTGTCAGGCTCGGTTGGCATCGTTGAGTATTCTTTTTCAATTTCTGGATGTTTCGTGTAACTCTAGTATTAATAGTCTAAAACAAAGCAAACACGTGATAGAGTGTGTATTGAATAGAATTTGAGGTTAGCGATAATAGTTCTCTTCGTATTGTTACCAAAATTTACTTCCTCCGAGGAATTTTCCACTATCGTCTTGTGAGAGGCGCTTGTGTACTTTAAACACATAATTGCATATATACATAAAAAACAATTTTAAAAGCATTTGATACAGGTGAAATATTTTTATGCTACTTAAATTATTAATACTATGTGTAATGAATATATTGAAATTACAAAATATGATAATATTAAGCATAATTATTCTTAATGCTTTTTATGTAAACATATATATTAAGCAATGCAGAGTACATACCAAATTAATAATTTAAAATATTCAACTAAATAACCAAATAATGTGTAAATTAAAAATTGTCGACCTAATCCCCATTTTGCGATCTACTGGTTTGACACAAATAGGAATGATAATATAGAAAATACACTAAAAGACAAAAGCGATTTACGAAAGTACACCAAATGACAAATTTATGAAATAGCAAAAAATACGCAAACTCACAAATTATCACTTTCACCTGTAATATAATCTTGATTCATCTCATAATAACAAATAATTCTTCAAATATTGACAAATTTTCAAACGGTTTCGTTATGCACAAAAATAGTAAAATATTTACGTATAAAATAAACAATTTAAAATAAAACAGACTTACTTATAAAAAGTAACATTATAGTCCAACCTGAGCTATTTTATACCTATTTATATATAAGTATGTAATATCGATTATGAATACTCAAAAAAAATCGCCTGGTTGTATTTTATGGATTATACGTGTACGACTATTTTAATATTATTATATGCTTGATATTTTTTATATGTTGCTTTAATATATTTTCATATTAAGGTGCCCGAAGAATTATATTTCTATCTAGTTAAATTAAATGTTCACAAAATAACTTTTAATTTTCTATTTAATATTTTTTTCTTATATTTATATATATATATTATTTGAAAGTAAATGCCAATGAGAACTTAAAAACGGAAACTCATAAAAATACCTAAACGTAAATCATTTCGAAAATGTTAAGCTACCCGACTAAGAAGGATCGACTCTCTGTTATTTTAGCATAACTATATTGACATATATAATAATGTATATATGTCCATATAGCCACATATGACTTGACACTTTGGTGGTTCTTTCATACAGATCTGAACAAAATAGTCTATACCTTGATCGATTGCCATCCCACTGTTTATTTTGTACTACGCCATGTCATATTTTGTTCAATTGCGGATTGGCGGCGGAGGGCAGTGTTTTCAATTCATTCAATTCAACGACTGCCATCTATCGACAACTTTGCACTTAACGTGACATCGCACAGAGAAGCTTCAGATAGATAAACTCATCCAAATATAGGCTTATGTCGACATTGTTTAACCTGATAGTTCTATCAGACTCAAAAGAAATACCATCGAGCGCCTCACTATACAATACTGTTCATTGGTAAATGATATACCTACTTGTAAAATTGATACTTTTACAAGTTCCCAATAGCAATGGTTTTGACATGAAAATATCAAAAACGTATGTTAATAATACTATACAGATTTTGTTTTCCTTTGCATAGATAGCCGGCTTAGTACCAATTACGGGTATTTTAAAGCATAAAATAATATACAATTATTCGTAAATATTACGTATAATTGTATATTATTTTATGCTCGATAATGTTTCCTTATTTTGTCTCATGATTTCAATATTTTCAACCAGTCATACGTATTTATTTTTAAGATGAATTGGCATAAAATTTTGATTGTTATATGTTGTATTTAGGTCATATCGATGTGACTGTAAATGTAAATAAATTTATTTTAAGTTTTGTAAATATATTTTAAATAAATGTTTATATTTTTATGTCGCGTTTTTATTTTGGCATTAATTATAAACAGCAATTCTTGTAAATATATACATTTTCTAAATCTCAGAAAAAGCTAAGGGTTTGGATCAAATTTTGTGAGCTTACTGATGAACTCATTCACTCACAGAAGTACAATAATTCTTGTCTAGGGAGTTCTAATTTGGCTACGGTTATCTGTGAGGTAGAGATCCTTCCCCAGATGGGCTGCTTTGCGCCCTACCTCTCATAAAAACAACCAGACAGGCAAACAAGTTGGCACACAAATATTTGTTCTGTGTGGGAATTGAACCCACGAGTGTTAGTGTACATAAACTAGTGTCACTTACCACTGCACCACCAAGCTCGTCAAATAGTGTCATTGCGGATATATATGCACTCGAAATTTCCAAATTACTTTTCCCTGGACTTAGTGTTATGTACGTTCTAATATAATAGCCACTGTTAATAATTTTGCTG
Source organism: Pyralis farinalis (assembly GCA_947507595.1). Lineage (NCBI taxonomy): Eukaryota > Metazoa > Arthropoda > Insecta > Lepidoptera > Pyralidae > Pyralis > Pyralis farinalis. The sequence goes on along the minus strand of OX382258.1, from coordinate 5,075,939 downwards.
AGTTGTCCGATAATCCCCTACAATAAAGATTATTTATTGTCATTTCGTTAACACGAATATTAAAACGATATATTTTATTAGAATATGTTTCGGAGATAGCGCGATAAGGATGTACCGGCGGCGAATTATTTATAGTTTTTATCGCGGTTTAGCTTACCAGCTCATAAATGCGATGAAATGAGTGCAATAGATTTACTATAGCCCAGTAAAAGAATAAAATATTCGCAAACAGCGAGATGCCGTTGGTTCGGACATGTAGAAAGAATGCGGGACGAAAGAATGACGAAACAGATATACAATGCAAAAGTGGAAGGATGTAGGAGCCGAGGAAGACCATGACTTTTATCTACCATGATCAAATTGGTCGTGTTTTATCAGAAGGTGATGTCAGGAGCCCCAGGAACCGAGCGTGCATGAAAAGAGCTATGAATGTTAGAGAAGCGAGTGAAGTATGTAAGGACCGTGTCTTTGGTTCGACGGTTATCTCTGCCTACCCCGCAAGTGACCTGGCGTGAAGATATATATATATACAGATAGCGGGTAAAGTAAGGTGCTATGTTAGTGCTACTCTATTCCACTTAAGAAGGACTATAATGAGCTCGGTAGTGCAGTGGTGAAACGCGCTGTTACGTTACTTTGATACCAACGTTCGTGGGTTCGATTGCCACACAGGACAAATCTTTCTGTGCGTGAACATGTCTGTTTGTCTTGGTCTGGGGGTTTTTAAGAGAGGTAGGGCGGATCAAAGCAGCCAGTCTGGGGAAGTACCTCCATCTTACAGAAAACCGCATCCAAATAACAACTCCGTTTTAGAGGATTGTTGTGTTCCTGCGTGTGGGTGAGGTCACCAGTAAGCAACGAAGGAGTTGCTGTGTAAGCAGCAGAGGAGGCATCGCGCGAGTGATCATTAATATATCGCAAACGTCGATAGGCTACGGTACCCGCTTTACATCAGGTGGGCCATATGCTTGTATGCCTCCCGACACAACGTTGTATAAAAAAAAATATCCTCTTTACTAGTGAAAAATATTACACGATTGAACAGGACTACAACAAGCAAAATGACACACACAGTTCTAAAGAAGCCGCCCAAGTGATCAGAAAGGTACAACGTGGTCATCATCCTGCGTCTGTAATGGTTAGGTGAGGGGTGTCTCATCAAGGAGTTACATAACTTAATTTTTGTGAAAAAGGAGTGAAGACTTCAGCCAAAGTGTATAAAGAGACTGTATTGAATCGTATTGTCAAACCTCGCAGCAATACACATTTTAAAAATGTACCGTGGACTTTCCAGTAGCACTCTGCACCTGATCACAAGGTACGAACTACCCATGCCTGGCTCGAAACCAACGATCCGGACATTATAAGAGCTGACTGGTCCTCGTCTAGCCCAGATCCCCCTTAGAATTATGGTCAGTTTTAGAGGACATGGCCTGCTCGAAACGACACGCCGACATTGTGTCATAAGAAACAATGTCTTCTCTGGAGCCAGCAGTGGCTAAATTTCCCATGGAAAAAGTGCGTAAATCCATAGAATCGTGGCTAGACAGATTAAAGGCTGTATCAAAACCAAAAGTGACCATTTCGAATAGTTTTTTTTTATATTTAGCAGAGAATTCTATACATATGTACATATAAGTTTTATTAAGATTATATTATTTCTATCTATAACTTCACGCCAAATCCCTGGCGGGGTAGGCAGAGAGAACCGAGCGGCACATGACTAGATCCTTACACACCTCACTCGCTTCTTTAACATTCATTGCTCTTCTCATGCACGCTCGCCGGTTTCTAGTGCTCCTGACATCACCTTCTGATAGAACACTACCAATTTGATCATGGTAGGTAAGTCTTGGCATATATGTCATACCTCACTCGCTTCTTTAACATTATTAACTGGCGAACCACGCCGCTCCTAATGGATTAGGATATGGTGGCAGATTTCGTATTCTTATAATCTTTTAAAATGAGGTAGTTTAATTAAAACTTGCAATTATCGCGAACTATCCTGTGAATTCCTCCCAGTCTACCCTACATGCGTACGGCGATAGCCACGCCCAGTCGATGTTCAAAGTACAATCCGAACGGACGCTACTATATTATTTGATCGCCTACTCAGCCAACCCCGCTTTATTATATACATTTTGTGAAAAGACACTTTAACATAATACAAATACTCATGTGATCTGTGTGCTTGTGTAGTGAAGACCGAAACAGCTGAGGAGACGGCAGTGATCCAGCAAATCGCAAGGTTAGTGCGCATGTATTTCCTATCCTCGTGATCCTTGGATTCATAAGCCTTTTCTTCGTCCTCATCGAGCTCACGATAATTGCAAGTACGACAGGCATAGGTTTCAATAAAAAGATACAGTCCACTAAAAACATGGAGCCTATGGTTCAAATTATCGAAGTTTTTGTATAAAGCCAGCTAATGGAAGCTTAGGCGCCTCCAAAGTTTTTGTCAGCTTTGTATAATCGAAATAGAAGAGACGAAATGAAGATTACATTGTCAGAGTACTTGAAAGATGTAAAAATAGTGCGTCGTCGTCCTGTAGCCTACGGTAGAAAATGGATAGGTATCGAACTTTCCCTGGAAATACGCAAGCACCTTTTATTTTATCGATTTTGCCACATGTAGATTCGTGGATGACATTGAAGTGTCAGTGGGCCAGTGGACAGTGGAGTTAGTAAATATTGCACAGAGACCAAATCAACTTGTGCTCACTGTACTGAATCTCATGACTCGCGGGAATGTACTAAGAAGACTGAAAAAGACTTTAACCCGACATGCGCACCATGTAGGCGGCTAAAGAAAGTGTCTGACCACAAGACCGGGTCAGAATCTTGTCCAACTTACGCGGTTAGGTTCGAGTACAATATATTAAATACCACATATGGATAACGTCGTGATTGCTCAATTAAATCTTCACAACGATAAAATTGCAACATTAGTGTTAGATAAGCTCGTTGCGGACTATAAGCTCGATGTAGTTTTAGTTCAGGAGCCCAACTAACTAGTAAATTCCTACAGCTCAGTAACGCGCGGGTATTTATGTTCGAAAAAGCGGTTTAACTATGACAGCGATAAATAACTTAATGTCCACGCACTATGCGGTAGCTGAAGTAACATCGCCTTATCTTATGTCGGTGTCAGACAGAACTGTGTCCTATCGAATTGGCTATTCATCCTGTATTTGGACAGTTGTTTTCAAAGAATAAGAAACATGAATGTAGGGTTTCGAGTGGGGGATTCAGTGATAAAATGTTTGTTTTACGTAGACAGTGCGGTATTATACTCGTAGCATAAATACCATCCGTATTGCAAACACTAGTTACAACGGCTTACAAATGAATGCGAAGAAAATCAAGATAATGGTATTTGAAAGAGAGGGATCCAGAAAGAACACGAGGATTATGGATGTTACGATGAAATGGTGGTTTGTGGCGTACCGCTTGCTGACCGCGTTCGTAATAATTATTTAAGAAAGAGGGCTAGTCTGAAAGAGAATGTCGGTGTTAAGATAAGAAAAGGCCTGCTCCGTTGGTTCGGACATGTGGAAAGAATGACGAAATAGACATACAATGCTAAAGTGGAAGGATGTTGTAGCCGGGGAAGACCAAGACTAACCTACTATGGCAAAACTGGTCGTGTTTTATGCGAAGTTGATATCAGGAGCCCTAGGAACTGGCGAGCATCCATGAAAAGAGCCATGAATATTAAAGAAGCGAATTAGGTGTAGAGCATACAAATATATGTATGTATATACGATGTGTTTTATTTCATTACGCGAAAGGAGTTTCAGCGCGCTGAAAAACAGCGTACCAGAAAGCGTCTTATATTAACATTTAACTGTGATTTTCACGGTAATATAAGGCAGACGATATAATGGTAACGGTGTTAAAATAAGAAGAGGCATGCTCGGTTCGGACATGTAGTAAGAATGCAGGATGAAAGAATGACGAAGCAGATATACAATGCAAAAGTGGAAGAATGTAGGAGCCGAGAAAGGCTAAGACTTACCTGCCATGATCAAATTGGTCGTGTTCTATCAGAACGTAAGGTCGGGAGCCCTAGAAACCGGCGAGCGTGCATGAAAAGAGCAATGAATATTAAAGAAGCAAGTGAGGTATGTAAAGATCGAGTCACGTGGCGTAAAGTTATAGATAGATAGGATGCCTACCTAATTCTTCAGGTTTAGATTGAGAAAAGAGATTTGATGACACTTGATGTATTGCTTATAACGTAACTTTATCAATTATCGTGGTGTGACGTAATAGATAGATAGATATAATGGTGAACTCAGAAGCTAGTTTTGAATCATACGATATCATCAAATACTTCCTGTGATATCCTATGGTTCCTGTGATTTAAAAATCACATAAAGAAAGTTAAAGTTTCTAAATGTGGATAATGAGTCCTTCCGATTATGATCGTCAGTGACGGATTATCAGCAATCAGTCACTGACAATTCTAACTGATCTATGTTGTATGTTTTGCCCCGCAATGTATAGAAAACCTGACATTCTGTACGTTCAATTCATTTGTGATAAATAACAACAAAAACGGCAGTTTTGATCCGTACTTCTCTGAGGTCCTCAAGTAATTTTGCCAAAGAATTGACAGACAAACACGAATAAGTTGACGATATAAGCCACATGTCGAGATTAGTTAATGAATGTTAGAATTACTAAGAAATACAAAATGGTTAAACCATGAAATGTTGGACATAAAATGTTGTTAATAACCATAGTTTAAATGCAAAGAAAATCAACATGAAACCTCATTAGTAGAACTGGCCAGTATCAAGAACGGCTCACAAGATGTTAAAATTAGGTCTTATACTATTAATAATCTCGTTCCAAGATATCACTGCGAATGTAACTGATGGAACTGAACTGGTGATGGCATTTTTGGTAAGTTGATGAGTTTGAAAATTAATACTATTAATATTACAGAGTATGAACAAATTAGTATTTTCAAAAACAAAATTATCACATAAATTAATATATCTTTACATGCAATTTGATCTATCCTGCTTATGCTGCTGCGGCACCCACCCACTACCGTTAGTAGATGCAACATGCCGACGCTGCCATGGTTACCGGAGCAGCCATGGCAGCCGGCGCTAGGCCGCATGAACTAATTGATGGCGGAAGCACACAACGCAGGTTAGATCAAATTGCATGTAAATTTGACTTTCGCAAAATAACGCCTGAATCTATTAACTATTTAATATAACTTTGTTATCAAATCAATTTTGTAACATATGTTGTATCACAAAAAAAAAGTTATAATTTATCCTTTTGCTCAAGAACCTGTTGAATGTAATATCATATACTCAAGTCAGCAATCCCTTGAAGCAGTGAAAAAATCAAATTTCTAGGCCAACGCAATCAAAAAATGTAGTTGTTTATGCGTCATTAATACCGCATATTTTGGTGGAGGGAATCGAAACCTATAAAGTACAGTCTTAGAATCATAAAATTTGGCAAGAAGAAAACTTATGTAAGTTCGTGTGTAACCGCGGGCGGAGATGTGGATACTAAGATTGAGGAAATTTGCGAGGTGATGGATGTCAGAAAAATTGTTTTATTAGGTGTGACCCGGAGTTACCAACTATGAGAGGGGTATCCAAGGAGTGGGAGTTGTATTGTCAAACAGAATGAACCACTGCGTGGAAGACAAGGAAGTGAACAAAAGTGACCTAAGTGTACCCATGACCGAAACAGAGACAGTGAAAGTCGAAAGATTGTCAGAAGAAGATGTATGTGATGAGTATAGGAAAATATTGAATGAAAGATTTGAAAAGCTACTTAATGAAGAGTGGACTGATATAGAATAGCTTTTGGAAGGAGTTTAAAGATGGTGTGATCGAATCTGCGTCAAAAATATGTGGAGTTAGTATGAAAAAGTATTGATAGAAGACGAGGAACGAATGGTACGATGTTGAAGTGAGAGAAGGATACAAAAGAAGAAAGCATGGTATGATCTGTTAGCTACGAGAGCTAATAGAAGAGTTCAAGGTGATGTAAGTGACAGTACTGGAAGGGCAGTGAAAGTACAGTATGATATTTTAAAAAGGAGAGTTAAACAGATAGTGAAAGAAAAGAAAAAGGAATGCAAGGACCAGTACGACAGAAAATTCTTTAGCAATTTTCGGGCCAATGTCAAGTTATTTTGGCATTTAGTCAGAACAGCCCGAGACAAATCTGGAGATCCGAGAGTAGGTATGATAAGGAATTCAAATGGAGATGTAATTAAGGATACTATAGAATTTTTTAAGGAATGGCGGGGATATTTTGAAAGTCTATTTGAACGAGGCAGAAATTAAAGAAATAGAAACGAAGATGGGAATGAATTTAACTGTGAAAATGAAATTAGCATGGTTGAGATAATTAATGCAATAAAGAGAATGAAAATGGGAAAACCTGGGGGATATGATAGGATATCTGCTATTGCTCAAATGATCAGAGCGGGTGGAGGAATCATAGCAGGCCTGCTGTACCTTTTGTTCAACCTATGCTGGCGTTCCAGCCGTGTACCAGGCGATTGGGTTAAGGCCGTGATTGTGCCGCTGTACAAAGGTAAGGGTTCACAGCAGGAACGCAAGAATTATCGTGGTATTAGTCTCCTGAGTGTAGTAGGCAAATTGTATGCAAAGATTCTGATTGAAAGAGTGATGTCTGTAACGGAATCGAAAATTTGGGATGGGATGTGTGGATCAAGTCTTTTCCTTAATGTGTATAACGGAGAAAGCCTTAGCAAAGCACAAAAAGATTTTCTGCGCGTTCATTAACTTGGAAGAGGCTTATGACAGAGTGGCGAGGTACGAACTTTGAACTACGATCTCCATGTATGAGGTGGATAGCATTTTGATACGGGCACTCGAGTCCTTGTATTAGGATTCAAGTTCCTGTGTCAGGGTAAATGGGGTCTGTACAGACTTTTTCACCATCGAATGTGGTGTTAGGCAGGACTATGTAGCATCCCCTTGGCTGTTCAACTGATTCATGGACAGTTGTTTGACAGACTTGAAAGAGTATGACTGTGGAATAAAAATGATTGAGTCCGTATTTAAAACCCTGTTGTACGCCGACGATCAGGTTCTCCTTGCATCTTCGGCAGAAGCACTGCAACAAATGGTTACTGTAATAAATGAGGTCTTTAAAAGGAAAGGTATAAAAATAAATGTAATGAAGGCGAATGCGATGGTGTTTGAAAGGAATGAAAGCGTTACAGATTGCCAGTTAATAATCGAAGATGAAAAAGTGGAACAAGTGAATGAATTTATTTATCTAGGTTCTATGTTTACGAGTGATGAAAAATGTGACGGTGATATTTAAAGAAGAATGAAAGCAGGAAACCGTATCAATGTAGATCAGTGCGTTGTACTCCGTGGTAACAAACGATAACATTTCGGGCAAAGCTCGCCTTGCTATCATACAGGGTTTATTAACGTCAACATTGATGTACGGCAGTGAAACATGGATATGGCTGAAGAAGCATAAAAGCAACTAGAACTAAGAGAGCTGAAGAGTATGTGTATAGTGAGAATGATTGATAGAATAAAAAATAATACGATACGATAGCTTTGTGGAATGAAAGATGATGTAGTGACAAAAATAGAAATGGGTATGCTGAGATAGTTTGGTCATTTAGAAACAATTAATGACAAAAGAGTTACGAAAAAAGTTTAGTGTATCAGGCAATAGTGAATGGTGATGTCGGGAGGGGCTGGCCTAGACGCATATAGATCAAATTGGTGAAGTGTTGGAAAGGTCCAAATCAAAAGTACCCAAAACTGAAGGACATGCATGAAGAGGTTGATGAGTGTGAAAGAAGCGATAGGGGTATTCTTCAGGTTTAGATTGAGGAAAGAGATTTGATGACACTTGATGTGTTGCTCATAATGTAACTTATACCTACCTAATGAAATATTACGTAAACTAATATCTATATTATATTTAAGAAAATATATACATTAATGTTAAATGTATATATTTTCTTAAATATAACATAGATATTAGTTTACGTAATATTTCATTATGTAGCTGAGTCATGTGCTATCTATTGAGTACCAAAAATATTCAAACATACCAGAATTTTAAACCAATTCATAACATAACAGTAATAGGTTTGGTTATTTTTACCTGCACACGTTTGATTACTTTTTGGTTTTAGAAATATGAATGAAGGGTTAAGATAGGTTATATTTTCTGATAAGTTAGAAACTAAATGCTACAGAATGTAACTCATTGTGTAAGTAGGAAAACTGTGAAAGTTATCTATGAAAAATATTTATTCTACAACATCTTTTGTATACCTTAAGTGTGCCTGAAGCAAATACATATAGACACTTGAAACACCAATTAAATAACTCGCGCGATGCCAAGACTAGAAACACCTCTTCACACCAAAGAACCTTACGCCGTAGCTCTTTGGAAACACATTTTCAGGATGTTCATCCCATAACTTAGGATCTCTGGTACAGCGCAGTACGAAGGCATTCCGATTCAATTATTAACGTCAACATTGATGTACGGCAGTGAAACATGGATATGGCTGAAGAAGCATAAAAGCAACTAGAACTAAGAGAGCTGAAGAGTATGTGTATAGTGAGAATGATTGATAGAATAAAAAATAGTACGATACGATAGCTTTGTGGAATGAAAGATGATGTAGTGACAAAAATAGAAATGGGTATGCTGAGATAGTTTGGTCATTTAGAAACAATTAATGACAAAAGAGTTACGAAAAAAGTTTAGTGTATCAGGCAATAGTGAATGGTGATGTCGGGAGGGGCTGGCCTAGACGCATATAGATCAAATTGGTGAAGTGTTGGAAAGGTCCAAATCAAAAGTACCCAAAACTGAAGGACATGCATGAAGAGGTTGATGAGTGTGAAAGAAGCGATAGGGGTATTCTTCAGGTTTAGATTGAGGAAAGAGATTTGATGACACTTGATGTGTTGCTCATAATGTAACTTATACCTACCTAATGAAATATTATGTAAACTAATATCTATGTTCTATTTAAGAAAATATATACATTAATGTTAAATGTATATATTTTCTTAAATATAACATAGATATTAGTTTACGTAATATTTCATTATGTAGCTGAGTCATGTGCTATCTATTGAGTACCAAAAATATTCAAACATACCAGAATTTTAAACCAATTCATAACATAACAGTAATAGGTTTGGTTATTTTTACCTGCACACGTTTGATTACTTTTTGGTTTTAGAAATATGAATGAAGGGTTAAGATAGGTTATATTTTATGCTCTTAAGTTAGAAACTAAATGCTACAGAATGTAACTCATTGTGTAAGTGGGAAAACTGTGAAAGTTATCTATGAAAATTATTTATTCTACAACATCTTTTGTATACCTTAAGTGTGACTGAAGCAAATACATATAGACACTTGAAACACCAATTAAATCACTCGCGCGATGCCAAGACTAGAAAAACCTCTTCACAGCAAAGAACCTTACGCCGTAGCTCTTTGGGAACACATCTTCAGGATGTTCATTCCGTAACTTAGGATCTCTGGTACAGCGCAGTACGAAGGCATTACGATTCCGACATGTGAGGAAGTATTCTCTGACTTTTATTATTATACCACATATATCGCAGTAGTATATAAATATACGGATCTTCTGATGATTGAAACTTGTTAAATTTACAAATATAATATGAATGTGCCACATATACAACAAATGCAAACTTTCCTTATAGAAGTGGAAAATTTAGAAAAAGCTGGATTGTAGACCTTTCGTCTGTAAAACTGCTCGAACTTTCAACATGATTTTTTTTGTTATTTATCTTTTCTCATTTCATTATACAACATGATTTATTTATATATTTTTAAGATACATCGGCATGGTGACAGGACACCAACGAAATTTATGATTAATTATTCCAATAATGCTGAAGCCCTGGAATTACTAACTGCCCCTTATGGATACGGACAACTTACTAATGTATGTATTTTAGAATAATTTGAGCTTTTTCTGGACCTCTAGCAATCTCTACAATCGTTTTCAGTTAAGCTTTACTTTGATGAGCTCAGTGGCGCAATGGTGAATAACGCGACTTTGTCACCTTGTGAATTCGATTCCCATACAGGAAATACATTTCTGTGCATGAACATGTCTGTTTGTCTTGGTATGGGTGTTTGTAGGAGAGGTAGGGTACATCAAAGCAGCCCGTCTGGGGAACCTCCACCTCCCAGGAAACCGCAGCCAAATAACAACTGTCCAGAGGGTCGCTGTGTTCTTGCGCGAGTGAGGTCACCAGTAAGCTCCTAAGGAGTTGCTGTGTTAGAAGCAGAGGTGGCATCACGCGAGTGATACTCAATATATTACAAGCATTTACATGTATGCAAACCGAAAAAAAATTGTTACAGCTTCTGCTTCGGTTACTTTATTAAAGACATGAAATAAGCCATTGAATATCAACAGAAAAGTTACTTGATCTCAGCGATGTCTTCAACGCTATCGGCTATATATATATTTGATATGTAAGATAGATATCGGAGATATCGGAGATGATACATGAGATCTCGTTTTTCATTTGATATATATTTAACAGAAATTGTTTAATTTCATAACAATCTATGAGAGAAATAGCAACGTGTCAAGACTGATTATTCTCCCAGTTGGTGTGATACAACTGCCTGAGAGAGATCGATGGCGTCGTTGCGGGTGTCATTCTAACCGAACACGAAGGTCAAGCAAGGTCGACCGCAGCCATTCTATGGATGGATTTATCTTTCTCGAGTTTCTCCGTGCTCGGAGGGTACGTTAAGCCGTCGGTCTCGGCTGTTGTCGATCGATGACAGTCGTTAAGCTAAGACAGTGGCCCTCGGGCGGCCTCAGCGTGGTGGAGTATGCTCTTAACCGCTACGGTTGAAGGGAGACCCGTATCCCTGCAGTGGGATGAGTAAGGGTTGATGTGATGAACTACATTCGGCGTGTCTCAGGGTAGTGTTCTGTGTCTTGTATTGTTTGTTGTTTTTTTTTTTACAACTTCGGCAGGCATACATGTATACGGCCTACCTGATGTAAAGCGGTTACCGTAGCCCATGATCATTAAGTATCACTCGCGCAGTGCCATCTATGCTGCCCACGCAGCAATACCTTAGAAGCTTACTGGTGACTTCGCTCACACAGGAACACAACAACCCTCCAGAGAGCTGGTACATGGCTGTGTTTTTCTGTGAGACGGAGGTCCTTTGAGATGACCTGCATTGACTACTCTTGTTAGTTTCAATAAATCGATATACATTGCTTTTTTTTAGGCAGTTGATTTGTAGATATGTTTAGATTATATATATATATATATATATATATATATATATATATATATATATATATATATATATATGTGTCATTTGTCACTACAAGAATACATACATTCATTCAGTAATCTATTTTATAGTATTTACGTTTATCCCCCCGCTTCTTTATTATTTATAATTACTAATGCTGTTGTTTGTCTGCTGAGATGTTCTTATTATTTATATATTTTCAGGTAGGGAAACAACGCTCATTTGAGCTGGGCAAATACATTCGTGCTCGTTATTCGAAACTTCTAGGACGAAACTATAAGCACTCTGAAGTTTACTTTTATTCGACTGACTCCAATAGGTGTAAGATGAGCATCGTCACGGCTCTCGCTGCCATTTATCCTTCAGGCGGCGATGATTGGAACGAAAATTTGAAATGGGGACCAGTACCATTTTCCACTGTGCCTTTTAAATATGATCATGTGAGTAATATACACGATAGCTTGAAGTTAGCTGTAGGATGTGACTTATCAGCAAATTCAGCAGAAATATAAACAAAAATTCGTATAATTTATCATTAATTCCTTATATTTTTTTTTTATTTGATATTTATAAGTTGCTTAGTGCCCACGAGAGTGCACCTGCAATAGCTGCGAATGTGCTGCGGAGTCGCTCTTATGGGTTTTATGCTCTGAAATCAAAGGTTAATTTAGGTACTAATTAAAATTGTGTGTCTCCGATTTCTCGCCAGTCATTGCAATTAATATTCGTCATTATATTGTATTCATTGTTAGGAATAACGCTTGCTGACCGCGTTCGAAATGATGACGTACGAAAGAGAGTTGGACTGAAAGAGAGTGTCGGTGTTAAGATAAGAAGAGCCGAGGAAGACCAAGACTAACCTACCATGACCAAATTGGTCGTGTTTTATCAGAAGGTGATGTCAGGAGCCTTAGGAACCGGCGAGCGTGCGTGAAAAGAGCTATGAATGTGAAAGAAGCGAGTGAAGTGTGCAAGGACCGCGTCTTATGGCGCTCGGTTCTCTCTGCCTACCCCGCAAGGGACCTGGCGTGAAGATATACATACATTGTTAGGAAACTCAACAGTTTTTTACGCCCACGATTCAGGCTCAGCCTAGTGTGGACTCGTAGCAATTTAATTTGTAGATGTAGGTACATGTTTGCTTTAAATAAATTAAATTAAATTTTAAAAAGAATTCTTGGTGTCTCTAAGAAAACTGGTGTCAGGTACAGTGATAATTGTGTGGTGGTAGTAAAAAAAAAATAGGCAGATATAATGCACAATGGCCTCGTCTCGTGAACGGACATGCGATGCTCAGACTCGGAATAAACTATTACAATATACTAGCTGACCGGGCAAACGTTGTTCTACCACATTAATAATTTCTTTTTTTTTATAAAATATACTTTACTACCTACTCTCATACCTACCAAAAATGTAAAAGGAAGGGAATTCTGATTACTAAAAGCATTTCCGTTACTCATGGTAGCCGTTTATTGATAACACCAATTAGTATATAATAATTATTACACCACACTTTAAATTTAACACTTTGACTATAACAGTTTTATATAAAGTACAGATAAACTCTACACGTTTTGTAAGTAGCCGATGTTATCGCTTCGAGTGTTGACGAGTGAATGGCCGATGGCTGCAAGTTGCAACAAGCGACCTTTCTATAGCCTGCCTACTGTGTAGGGTAGATGTGTGTCACTTGCTTACACTGACCGGAACACGTGCGCTATGACATATTATTTGCGTTAGAGTCACTTTACGCTGACAACTATACATAAAAAAAATTCATAACAATCGGTCGAGCCATTTCAGAGGAGTGCGACCACAAAAACCCACAAACCACCACAAAAACGAGATTTTTGTATATATAGATTATATTGTTAATTTATTACAACGCTAATAATTATGATTTTACCTGAGATTCAACAACTAAGGTCGACTAATATGTTAATTATCAATTTCAGAATATGTTTCTGTTTAACTGCCCTACCGTAATAACAGCCATGACGGGTCTTATAAACTCACCATCGGAATCATTTTCATTGGCCGCCAACAATATTACTGATATATTGACAAATTACACCGGCGTTAATATCACGAAGTTTCCAGGTCTTCTATACCCAATATACGATCTATATACTTCTCAGGTGACGTGTTTTATGAGCCATTACGAGAAAATATAAGAATAAGTGTAATGATGTTTGCAATTTGATATAAACTTTGTGTGCTTCTGCCACCAATTCGTTCATATGGAATAGCGCCGGCCGACATTCACCCACTACCGTTAGTATATGCAACATGCCGACGCTGTCATGGCTGCTTCGGTAGTCTCTGCCTCGACTACGGCGGTCGTCCGCTATCTGGAACAGAAACCGCATACACCCACCACCGTCGCTGGCACGACTGTCCTGGTCGTCGTTGATTAACCTCCCTCAATTCAATATAAGGGAATTTGGTGGCGGAAGCACACAAATCAGGTTAGATCAAATTGCATATAAATTTGACTTTCACAAAATAACGCCTGAATCTGTTAAGCAAGTAATGTTATTCTTATGTTTTCTTCTATATATTTCTTTTTTATTAGAATTTACGAATGTAATATATATCATATTATTTATTATATAAAAAATCCTATTAAGTATATATCTAAAAAAGTAACGGAAATTACATATAGAATGTCACTCCTGATGTATTTACCTTGTTGCGTTATTATCGTATTGTATATTTTGATAAAAGCTAATCTGATGACACAGCTTTATTAATATGCCTTTGCAACTTACCGACAGCCAAAATGCGACCTCATCTAGTTCAAGTTTATTTCAGATCAATTTAGGACTTCGTGTATATCCAGAACTCGAAGCAATTTGGAGTGACGTGGAAAAAGCCGCTGGTGCCTCACTTAATCTAACTATGGGAGCTGAAGAATTCATAGCATTATATGCCGGTGAGTTTAAAATACCTTAAGAACGCATTAGCAGCCAACGAACGCCAAGTCCCTTGCTTGTCCCTTCAACTCGTGCCTTTCTACCTTCTCTGACATTCATAGCTCTCATGCACATGACCATTTAATTTGGTCATGGTAGATCTTGTCTCGGACTTGGGCCTTCCTTGACACCTACATCCTTTGCCCATTGAAAAGATCAGAAGTACCCATCCCAGAAGCTATGAATGTTGACACCGTTAATTGTATCTTCTTAGAAAAATATATCTGGAGACATGAATAAACCTAGTAAGTATTTAAATTATATTTTGTTTAATGAACACTGTTAATTATATCTTCTTGCCAGGATGCTTCGCCATTTTCAGAGCAGAAAAAAAACTGTAACTTATGTCGAACATGTTCACCGTCATAGTTTCAAATACATGATATATTGAGTAGGTGTTAGGGTTACATCACGAACATAATATGATCACCCATTTTCTTCCAAATACGCATCACGCAATATGTCGTGTAAGCAACAAGATGTTACTATTAAATCTGTGCTGTGTGTACCTCCAGTGAAATAGCTATTGGAGTATAAAGTACTCTAAATACTCGACTGAGCAGTCCCAAGACATTCTCAGAAACGCGACGAGCGCGACACGGTGGCATTAAAAATTGACGGGTAATAGTGTGATACGAGAACAGAGGTATTGGAGAAGTAGGGTATTTAAATATTTTAAGGAAAATTGACATGTGCATATTTTTGCGAAGGCAAATAGTGAGCAACTTTAATTGAGAACGAAATGCAGGTTCATGATAATTTTTCTAAGATCGAACACGAACGCTCCAACTTGCTTAGCAGCTCCGCTGTCGCCTCCAAGTATTAGATATCAGCGTAGTCGGGAATATATGAGACTTAGAGCGTAGTCGGGAATATTGACTTTAGTTTTTAAATGCAAAAACTTATGGAGTCGCCTAAGTGAGTGAAAAGAAAATTAAATGCCACAACGTAATATTTGGTAAATCTAACCAGTTGAGAATGCGCAAGCTTGCATTGCCAGAGGAACGCCTGGCTCGTCAATTATACAACAATTAAATTTTTTCTTTTTTTTAATTTGTCGGCCATTTTGACCATGCTCCTTAAGAGATAGGAACGGTGTTCCTGAACATTCCTATTCTACTTTTTTAAGCTGAATCCGAATCTGAAGTCAAAATTCGAATATTCGAAAAAACGCACACACAGACAATTTAAATTAATGCTATTTATTATCAGGAGTACTTCTCAATGAGTTCCATGAGTACTCGCGCAAGACTATTGCTGGTGGAAACACTCCGAAACTGAGGGTCTACTCAGTCCATGACGTCAACGTGTTTGCGTTCCAAGCTGTCACCCAGGTAGCACCCAGACAAGGTGTGCCTAAGTACGCTTCTGCTTACTCACTGGAAGTGAGAAGGGTTACTGCTACTGGGAAATATGTAGTTTTGGTAAGTTAAATGTACACACAAATAACAAATTAGATGCAATATTTGTTTGTATTCAGATATGTTACGTCATAGTCCTTAATACTCGTATTGAATCAAAGGTATGTGCTATCTATGTGGATTATAATTTTAATTCGTAAAGAAAGAAACGAATGTATAACGCCCGCTTAGTTATGACAATTTGTATATAATATACTTAGTCTGGCCATAAATACTGTTACAATTAAAAATAAACAAAATATTACATTTGAATTTGGAACCTGTCATTTTTATATGATTGTTCATTGAGTTTTCTCATTTTGGCGCCAATACATTGTACAATATTTTGCGATATTAAAATGGAGTGGGGTGATAAAGAGATAGATATTTTTAAAACTCTCCATACCCTTGGTATTAGTAAAATGTTTGTGTACCGGGTACTATTAATAGGTACAATGAGACCTCCTCTGTTTGTGACAGAAAAAGATCTGGCCGTCCACGTAGTGTTCGTACGAAAAAGGTGGTCAAAGCAGTAAGGGATAGAATTCGAAGAAATCCTGTCCGAAAGCAAAAGATTTTGTCTCGGGAGATGAAGATAGCACCTAGAACCATGTCGCGTATTTTAAAAGATGACTTAGGACTTGCAGCCTATAAGAGACGTACTGGTCATTTCTTAACTGATAATTTTAAAAAGAATAGGGTGGTAAAATCGGAACAACTACTGAAGCGGTATGCAAAGGGAGGCCACCGAAAAATTTTGTTTACGGATGAGAAATTTTTTATTATTGAGCAATATTTTAACAAACAAAATGACCGTATTTATGCTCAAAGCTCTAAGGAAGCTTCCCAATTAGTCGACAGAGTGCAACGTGGGCACTATCCGACTTCAGTGATGGTTTAGTGGGGTATTAGCTATGCAGCAGTGACTGAGACATACTTTGTGTACCTCTGTATCACCTATTTCTACTGTCAAGCAGCTATATTTATATAACTGTGTCCCAGTTTGAAGGGTGAGATATGGTAGAGAAATTACTGGGTACTGTGACGAAACAGCCTTAGGTCACAAGATTGGCAGCGCGCGAGTAACATTCCCGTGGTGTTGCGAGCGTCAATAGGCTGCGGTGATCGCTTACTATCTAATGCGGGTGCGCATGCTTGTTTGCCAGTCTAGTTATATAAAAAAAAACACAAGGGGAGCCACACCGACAATTTTCCCGGTGGAATGATAGCCCTATAGTCTGGGATAGACCGGGACAATGATGCCTGTACTGGTGCAGGTGACGTAATCTCCTCTCGCTTATCCACTGGTGTAAGAGGTTACTGTTTGGTAGGGCCTAGATTTCTCTGGGTTCGTATAAAACTGGACATCACGCGAGTATTTCTAGTTGTAGCCTACGCTCCCGAAAGCTCAGCGTGTGCTCAAGAACTAGAGAAGTTTTAGGAGTCTATGAGGGATGTTCTGGATTTAGCTGAAGGGAATAAAAGAGTGATTAGGTATGTAGATTTAAATGGATGGGTTGGGGCCAAACGAGCCAGCTATGAAGCTGTTCTTGGTCCCTATGGAGATAAGAGAGTGAACGAAGTAGGTAAGTCAACTCTAGGTTTATGTATGGAACGTAACCTCCTCATGTCGAATACTTTATTTCATCATAAGGATATTTACACGTATACATGGAGACGGGATGACCAAAAAGTGTGATTGATTTGATTTCAATAGATAGACGTCTTCGAAATACTGTAATGGATACAAGAGCCTTACTCTTGAAACAGACCACTACCTGGTGGTAAACCAGTATGTGCGACTTTTCAAGAAGTGGCGGCACTGACGAGTGCTTGACCCTTTCGGAAATCATGAAAGGATGAGGAGCGAAAAATTGTAAGATAAAAGTGTAAGTAGAATGTATGTATATCTAATAAGCAAAAGAACTGCAAATGCTAGTATTTCCGACTCGGATGTTGATGAATGCTGGAAAGTTCTGAACGAAAGTGTGGTGGATAGTGCAAAAGAAGCATGCGGATGCTCAGGAGGCATAAAACATTGAAAGGATGCATGATCCTGAAAGAGGAAAGTGTGACTGGATAATGTATCATCTTTCCCCCTAAATAAAAATATGAGAAGACGAAGAAAGAAATGTACTGTATATGCAACAATGGCTTTAGTGAAAGACAAGCGTGAAAGGCAAATTATGAATGATGAAGGAACTGACGAAAATCTCCGAAGTGTACAACAATCTCTTTTGGAGAAAGGAAAAAAGTCTCTGAGTGGTTCGTCGGCATCCAGATTGGACAAGATAAAGTCTAAAGCTGGTGACGTTTTTACTAACACTAAGGAAGTGTTAGAACGGTGGAGTGAATATTTTGAAGAAATGTATGACTATGCCTCGGACGCTGGCACTGAGAGTGAGTTTGATGCTTACTCCACGGTAACAGCGTCCGACGAAGGTATAACTATGGTTGAGATTGAATGGTCGATACGAAGCTTAAAAAATGGAAAGTCAGCGGGAATTCATATGATCACGGATGAGATGATCAAACTAGGTGGCTCTTGTGTCCGGGACGCCTTTTGGTACTTAAGCAATCTATGCTGGAGATCTGAAGGGTCCCAATGGAGTGGACCATTGCGCCCTTGTATAAAGGCAAGGGGTCACGCATAGATTGTACCAGCTATAGGGCCATCAGTGTGATCAGGTTAGCAGTATTAATATATCGAAAGGTAATTGAAAAGAGAATGAGGGTGAAATCCAAGGGACGATGCTGAAATGGAAGGGGATGTACAGATCGAGTTTTCTCGCTCCGCAATATCGTGTTGAAGCATCTGGCCATAGATCAGAAGGTTTTCTGCGGTTTTGTGGATCTTGAGAAAGCATTTGATAGGGTTGTGCGAGAGAAATTGTGGGACAGATTGCCGAAATATGGGATTGACGGTTTACTGCTCCGTGCTGTGTTGATCACTTACAAGGATTGCTCACTATGTGTGGGTAGATGGTGATAGCATGTCACCCTGGTTTTATGTCAAAATTGGTGTCAAACAGGGTTCCATGCTATCTGCTAGGCTGAGATAGGATGCGATTGTATATTTTGGATGCACTTTCAGCAGGGATTGTAGGTGGAAAGATGAGTGAGTGCTGGAAATAGTGTGACTGGAGCGGAGCCGTAGACGAATATGGGCTGAGACAGTAATGATTAACTAAGTTAGCCCAGGTTTGAATCGTAATGTGCGTATGTACCAACAAATTTGTGTTTTCACATTTATGTGCACAGTTATAATTATCACTTACTCGGCGCCGAAGAACCAAGACATCCAAACCCGCAGGTCCACGAAATTATATTTCCAAAGACGTGTGACTTAATCTAAGAATGATCTTATTTCTCTTTGTTGCAAGAAAATAAAATTTATATTTAATTATCTATACAAAAATTAGTAACTTAATAAGGTTTAGGTAGCGGACCCCGGCAAAACTAATGGACTAACAGGAATGCGATAACGCTTCAAAGAAAAATAAGAAAATATAAAACAAATAAATAATAAATCTCTATACAAATAAATAAATAATATCTATTTCTACATCTAATTTATGTTCGAGTACACTCCTAATTAATTATTAACTAACACTTAAAATGTAGAGCGTAATTAAATTTCAATATATGTTTTTTAAACAACGTCGGAAGCCATACAAGCACACGGCCCACCTGATGTAAAGCGGTTACCGTAGCCTATCAACACTTGTAATACATTAAGCTTCACTCGCGCGATGCCTCCTCTGCTGCTAACACAGCAACTCCTTAGGAGCTTACGGGTGACCTTACTAACACGCTATTGACGCTCGCAACACCACGGGGATGTTACTCGCGCGCTGCTAATCTTGTATGTATATGTATATCTTCACGCCAAGTCCCTTGCGGGGTAGGCAGAGAGAACCGAGCGCCATAAGACGCGGTCCTTGCATACTTCACTCGCTTCTGTGACATTCATAGCTCTTTTCATGCACTCTCGCCGGTTCCTGGGGCTCCTGACATCACCTTCTGATAAAACGCGACCAATTTGGTCATGGTAGGTTAGTCTTGGCCTTCCTCGGCTTTTACATAATCTAATAATCATCTGCTAATCTTGTGACCTAAGGATATTTCGTCACAGTACTCAGTTATTTCTCTGTCATATCTTACCCTTCAAACCGAAACACAGCTATATAAATATAGCTGCTTGGCAGTAGCAATAGGTGATACAGACTATCCCACAGGAACATCACCGGGATAAAAAGTAGCCTTTTTATCCCGGTGATGTGTTCCTGTGGGATAGTTTTGCTTTCATGTACCAACGGCTTTTCATCTTCTACTATCCCACACTATCTCACAGGAACTTATCACCGGGATATAAGGGCTACTTTTTATCCCGGTGATTTGATGTTAACTGCAAATACGCTAGATTACGTTATTATGTTTGTGCATCACGCTATGGTTGCGTTATCCTGTAAGAATTAATTCTCATTAATGTTCCATTATATACTACTTCAACTGCAATGTCTTAGAGGGGTTCGAAATGAATGAATGTAAAAGTGTAATTATATGTCGATTTGTTCTTTTTTTTCAAATCAAAACGGAGCGACGGATTATTGTGTTTTATTGTATGGAAATTTATTTCGTATGAAGGGACCGATAGTGACATAGGCTACTTTTACCGCAGCAAAATATCTTACTCCAACAGGAGCAACACGCTTTGTTTCCCTTCGACCACGCGGTCTTAGCACCGGGTAACAGTTAGTTGTTAATAATTTCTTGCACAGCATACAAATATTAACACAAAATACAATAATAATAGGTTATATAAATAGGAATAATCAATATCATTATATACATAATTCAGTAAAGATAGATAGATAGATAGATAGATAAATGATTTATTTTGCTTCTAAAACACACACGTACACACAATAATTTACACATAAGAGGTTACAAACAAGAATATACATACTGTGTTGAGGATGTCTTATTTAGAGTACGCGTGTGCTGCAGTAGCGCAACTGGGCTATAGCTCAGTGAGTAATGTCGCTCAGAAAGAGCAACCACTGATTTTCAGCTATCACCCTTGAGATGCCGAGGACAAGTGCAATAAAAGGTCACCTAGTCTGTATTAGAGAAGTGTCTGTGTAGTACAAATTGTAAACAAAACCATTCATCATTGATCTTAATAATGTGTGAGAATTTAAGCAATCTACCACCGATGATTGTATTCCTTACTTTATACACGGCAAACAAAGTGTTTGGGAATACCAAGTTTTTGTTTTTCCAACATGAATGCTTTGAGGTGTAGTTTGAAAGTGACTTTGGCATTAAAATTTCTTATGGGTGGTGGGATATTATTCCAACACTTCGTTGCCGCATATCTAAAGCTCCCAGTAAATGCTACGGTTTTATGATCATGAAATGAGAGCACGGAGCGAATTGATCTGATGTCAACTTTTTTGGAGTATTTCAACTTGCCATGCAAGTACTCTGGTTTTTTGAATTTAAGAAGATCGAATATAAGACTGGCAAGATGCAACTCTCTACGTGATTCCATGTTTAGTATGGATGCCTTATTAAGATATGGGGAAATATGAGTACGCGGGGGAATGTAGAAGCAGAAACGGTAGCACGCGTTTTGAGCACGTTGTATTAACCGTTGCGTCCTGCTTAATAAACGCGGTCCGTACAGGAGATCGCCGTAGTTTAATCTTGATAATATTAATGATTCACAGATCCTCACCCGTGACTTTTCTGAGAGAAAGTTGCGGATTTTGTACAAGATGCTTAGTCGGTACAAGCAATTCTTTACGAGACCTAGCACGTGATTCTCAAATCTCAACTGGTTGTCGAAAAGTATGCCTAAATTTCTCACTTCCTCCACTTGTTCTATGGGTTGATCATTAATATTCACGACCGAATTGCCATTTGCTATTCTACTAATTTGTAATTTTGTGCCTATAGTAATAAATTTAGATTTAGTGGGGTTCAGCATTAAGGAATTATGTAGAGACCAATATGAGATTTTTTCCAGATCCTCATTTAATAGACGCGTTGCATCTACCATATTAGCCGGTTTTTCTGATATGTATAACTGTACATCGTCGGCATAGCAATGAAATTTACAATGCTCGATTACTTGCACCATATCAGCAGTATACATAATAAAGAGGAGAGGACCAAGCAACGAACCCTGTGGAACACCACGCTGAATAGGTTTTGACTCAGAGACCAAGGTGCCACTATTTCCCACCATTTTCACCGACTGAGATCGCTTATGGAGATAGCTCTCAAACCATGCAAGAGATATTTGATCTAAACCATAGTAGGAGAGTTTGGCAAGAAGTAGATCTATACTTAAACTATCAAAAGCACGCGAGAAGTCTAGCAGAGTGAGTATAGTGCCTTGGCTCTTATCCTGCGCAGCTAATATGTTGTCTGAGACATCAAGTAATGCCGTGATCGTACCATATCCTTTACGAAATCCTGATTGGAATAGAGGCAAAATATTATTTTTTTCGACAAATTTTGACAGCTGGATAAAAATAGCTTTCTCCAAAAGTTTTGATAGAAATGGCAATATGCTAATTGGTCTTAGGTCTTTTAACTCTGTTGGATTGTCAACTTTAGGGAGAGGAGTAACAAGAGAGTTCCTCCAAACACTAGGCACTTTACCAGTGACAATCGACTTGTTGACGATAGCAGTTATAACGTCTAATGTATGAGGAAGTGTGAGGAGGATCATATCTCTGCTAATGCCATCACTACCGATAGCGTTAGATTTAAGTGTCATTATATATCTACCGATTTCATATGCACAGACCGGTTCTAGTTGAAGTATTGCGTTGGAGAATTTGTTACCTTGAAAAAATGAGAGCGTGTCGGAACAGACTGTGTTATTACCAGGAACATTAAGAAAGTGGTCATTAATCTTATTAGGATCATTAATATGATTAGGTAATATCCTTTCCTTTGTTGAATGTGTCAAAATATGATTTTTTAAGTTATTCCAAAACTTTTTGCTGTCACGAATTTGTGAATTAACCATACGATCAAAATAAGCGCGTTTCTCACCAGCAATAGCCGTACTAACAAGTTTTTTTAAGTCTTTATAATATCGTTTGTCAACTTCTAACTGAGTTCTACGATACTTCTCAAAGGCCAAGTTACGTTGTTTTATCATGAGTTTGCAAACGTCTGTAACCCAAGGCAAAGGCTTTTTGTTTTTAGTTTTAATTGTTACAACCGGTGCATGTTTGTTGAAAAGTGATAAAATCAAAGTATTAAATTTTTCAACCATCTGATCAACCGTAGCCAATTCAGTTACTTCCGTCCAGTCAATAGAATTTAAGTCTTTTTCAAAATCTTCCTGTTTTATTCTATTAAGTGGTCTGTAAGAGAATGATCTAAGAGGTAGCTTTACTTTTTTTAGTGAAAGAGTCACGTTGACCATTGCATGGCCATGTCTGCCCATGATGTTTTCCACAGCTACATCTCTAAATGGAGCATTAGTACATACTAAGTCAATAAGAGTTTCCGAATGTGACGTATAATGTGTGGGTTTACATACTACTTGTCGCAGACCAGTGTATTCCAGAAATTGATTCAATTTAGCTGTACTGCTGTGTGAGCTATCGAGCATATTAATATTAAAGTCACCCAAGAGTACGATAAAGTCATAACCAGAGAAGTTGTTTATTGAGTCAGTTAAGGTATCTATGAAGATATCAATATTCATCCATGGCGGTCTATATGCTGTTCCTACTGCCAAGCGGAATCCGTTCACGCGCGTCGATAACCATAACTGCTCGATATTATCATTTGGTCGCGATAAGTATTGTACATTAACATCGCGTTTGATGTAAAAAGCGAGGCCGCCTCCACGTCCACTGCGCATGTGCGATGGACGTGGTACAGCGCGCAGCCGGTAACCTGGCACTACAGGCGCCCGTGCTTCCCGGCCGCTTGCCAGCCAAGTCTCATTAATCGCAACGATGTCAGCACTTTTTTTTTTTTTTTTTTTTTTGTGACGCGGGGAAAAATGCGTTACGCACACCACCGGTGCCTGGGTGGCCTCCGGTGGTAGTGTGGGACTCCCCGTCGGCTGTCCGACGGTATACCCACTAAACGACCCCGCGAAATGCCATCGGCCGCGTTGGTGTGGTGCCCCGGATCTGTCAGCAACAGGACACCACTGCGACTGGCCAGCCCCTCAAAAGGGGCCGGACTTCTTCTCTCTAGGGGCCATCCCGGCAAATTGGGACAGCCCCTCCGGCGGCGGGACCATTATGGGGCCAGGTTCCCATCCTGACCCCTAATCCCACAGATTAGGGAGGCGGCAGTAGGTGCGCATAGCGCCTACGCCGCACTCCCGTCCGCCGTCTCCGGAGCGGGACAGCCAAGGGATCGTCCTCCCTGTCCCGCTCCGATGCCTCCTTCTGGGACATGACCGTCTCACAGAAGGAGGCCATCGCCTGCCAGGCACTGTCACTCCCGAGCATGGAGCGGACCACGCTCGGGAGCGAGAGGTCCGCGCTTCCTAGCGCGGACACCAGATCGTGGCGCTGCCGAGACCACATGGGACACTGCTCCAGAGTGTGCTGGGCAGTGTCCTCGGCCGCGCCACAATCGTGGCAGCCCGGCTGCTCCTCCCGCCTCGCGACCCGGTGCAGGTACTCACCGAAGCACCCATGCCCGGTGAGCACCTGCACCATGCGGAAGGTGAGGGGTTTGCGCCTACGGCGCATCCACGACTCCAGGACCGGGCGCAGCGCATCCGCGACGCGGACTCCATACCGCGGCTGCGCCAGGTCCTCCCCCCACCTCCGCATCATTTCCGTATGCCCTCGCTGGCGATACCGCCCCACCTCCTCCAACGTGGGGCGCTCGCCGAGACTCCTCCTTTCAGCAACGAAGCCGTATACCTCGGCGAGCACCCCCGCCACCAACTCCCAGGGCGGGTCGCCAGCGAGGGCGGTCGCGGCCGTCCAAGCTACCGTACGGTACCCCCTTATTGCCCTCTGCGCTATGACCCGCTGCGCTCTGCGCAGCTGAGCCCTGTTCCGAGCGCAGAGGGCGTCCGCCCATATGGGGGCACCGTACGTGGCCATACTCCGGCAGATGCCGGAGTACAGCCTTCTGCACGCGGCGCTGGGCCCGCCCAAATTGGGCAGAAGACGACCCAGCGCCGCCGCAGCTCTGATGACCTTCGGTCCCAACCGCTCGAAGTGGGGGCCGAAGGTCCATCGTCCGTCAAGGGTGAGGCCCAGGTAGCTCATCTGGGCACTCACCCTTATCCTCTCTCCTCCAATTTGGAGGTGCGCTCCCGAGGGGGGGCCCCGCCTACCGGTCCCGCGGAAGAGGAGGGCTTCGGTTTTATCCAATCGGACCCGAAGCCCAAGCCTCTCTATGCGGCTGACCACCAGTCCTACTCCGACTTCGGCCAGCCGCGCCGCCTCCACGAAGGTCTTACCCCGGGATGTGACGAGGGTGTCATCTGCATAGCAGATGACACTCATCCCGGGGAGGAGACGGCCCCGCAGGACCCAGTCGTATGCGAGGTCCCACAGGATGGGGCCCAGAACGGACCCCTGTGGGACACCGCACACGACGCGTCTTCTGACCATTTGGCCCCTCGCGTCCTCGTAGCGCACCTCCCTGTCCTCCAAGTATGCCTTCAACAGTCTCCCCAAGTACGGAGGCACCCCAAAGTATTTGAGGGCCTCCAGTATGGTACTGTGGGGGAGGCTGTTGAAGGCATTGGCGATGTCTAAAGACACCGCCACCACCACATCTCCCTCGCGCTCCGCATCCTCCGTCACCGACCTTAGGCGTCTTATGGCGTCGACGGTCGACCGTCTGGCCCGGAACCCGAACTGGGCATCCGATAGGCCCGGTCCCGGGCCATCCTCCAAGTGCTGAGCGAGGCGGGAAGCGACAACCCTTTCAAGGGCTTTCCCCGCCTCGTTCAGCAGAACGACCGGTCGAACCGCCGACCCCGAGTCCGGGGGCCGGTCTCCCTTCAACAGAAGGCAGAGCCGGCCCACCCTGAAGGGTCCCGGGCAGCACCCCGACCGCAAGCAGCAGTCGAGGAGCTCCCGGAACCTGTCTCCGAGGTGCACGAGAGCCAACGCTAGCACCTTCCCGTGCACCCCGTCCGGACCCGGCGCCCTCTTCTTGCCTCGGAGGCGGTCAACGACCGCCTCCATCTCCTGGTCGGTGACGGGCAGCGGAGCGCCCTCCTCCTCTCCTCTGGAGTCCGACGATCGGGCCATCCTCGGGGGAGCGTAGCCCCGTGGGTTGTCGGGGAAGAGTTCCCCGATGTCATGTCAGCACGATGTCAGCACTGTAGCGATCCATTGCAATAATAAAATCATCGTGTCCCGTATTTAACGAACCCGCATTAAAAAGACCCAACTTAAGGAATTTTAGTTTATAACCCACGATAACAAGCTTATGCTAGTAATAGTGTTTTTGTATAAATATTTATAATTGAATATGTAATGCGGGAGAAAAGTTGAGTAATTTGGAACTATGATTATGTGAAACAATGAGTGTGTATGACTGTATTGCACTTCTCTCGGCAGATTTGTTTTCTTTCTCACATAAGATTGCACGACTGCAGCGCCGACACAACCAACTTTATACTCGATGATTATAAACATTGAGATAGAGATTATGTTTACATACTGGCAAATTGTGCGAACATATGTGCGAACCATGTTACAATTGGTAAAAAATAGGAAAGCATATATATAATTATTAGCACTGAGGCACATGACGACTGAACTTACTGAGTTACATAACGACAGCGAGAATAAAATAAGAGTTCCAAAATATAAACAAAGAAAGTGAAAAAATCCTTCAACTATCGTTCCAAAGCTATTGTAAAAATTAACACTAATATTTTTATACAGTTTTAGGTAATTCAAGAACGAATGTCCATAACACGACGTATTAAAGCAGTCTGTTGCTAGCCGAAGATGGGCCAACGGAATCGGCGCCAAAAACCCTCACCAAGTCATTTTCACAACGAATACGATGCCGTGGAGAATTGACACCAGGGTGCTGTCGCGCGTATACTCTGCCATCGCTCGTCCAAACGAAACGCCAATTATGTGTTTTCCCCAGTTCACGGGCTTGCCGGAACAGCTGACGGTTTAGCCTGGTCAGCCTCTCGTTGACATAAAAACGGCGATGCGGCGTAGGCAGTCCCGTTCCCTCAGTGGTAGCATCCCGGCGAACGCGCGCCGATCGTAGCAACTCGTCACGAAGAGCGCGACGTGCGACTCGCACCACGATGGGACGAGACCGCGGCGCAGCGTCACCAGTGCCGGCGGCGAGGACCTCCGGGACTCTGCCAACACGGGTTGCACTCACGATGTCTTGGTCAGCTAGGTTGACACACAACTTATTTGCCAGGACGGCGACGGCATGCAAAAGATTTTCGCCTTTCTGCTCGGGGATGTTGGTGATTTCGACATCATTATACAATAGCTCCTGATCACGATCGTTTAAATCTGATTTCAATTGAGCGATTGTCTTCAACAACGAGCCGTCACTATTTGCGGTACCTTCGGCAAAACGATTCTCCATGATATCCAAGCGTTTATTTACCTGGTCAAATTTATGATCAAAATCATTCATACGAAGCACCAGCTTCGATATTATTTCGTTGAAAATTTCCAAAAAGATCACATTTCATTAGATTTATGTAATTACTGTAGGTACTCAATGCCAAGATAATATAATCGCTCCAATTGCAATGTTAATACCCATCTTACATTACTGATAATTATCAGGTATTACATATATTTATTACATTTTTTTTACATTAACACATCACGCGTCCTATAGACTGAGGCCGAATATAGGAAAAAGTGCTCACAGCGTCCTACTTTTTGACTGGCTTGTTTGAACTAGATAGAACAACAACCAAAACTACCCTTAGTGTTTAGGCCATTTATCGACAAACGACAAACCAACTCGAAAATTGATATTTCTAACTAAAACGGGAAATTTTCAAATGTAGGCACGCATCACGGGTTAACAACAACAGGCAGAGTAATCTTACATGTTTAATATTTATTTTCCAGCCCGTGTACTTGCCGGAGCCAGGACAAGAAGTGGTCTACCTTCAAGTGAAGGGATGCGACCTGCTCTGCGACTACGACCGATTCATTGACATAACACGCAAGTACACCAGGGATGTCGCCGCTTGGAGGGCTGACTGTGATTTCAGGGAAGACATGGCGATCGATGAAGATTATACTGAATAAATAAGAAAAATGTTATTAAACCGTACATTTATAATAATAAACATTACTAATAAATTGATTTAAATATTCTATAGATCATAAAAATACGTTTTATTATATAAAATTTTAAGAGACGAGCCCGGTAGCGTAGTGATTAGTAATGGCTACTTTAACACCGAGACTAGTTGGGTTCGATTCCCACACAATACAAGCATTTGTATATACATGAGTCTTGATATGAGTGTTTTTAAGTAGGACACATCAAAGTAGCCCGACTGGGGAAATGCCGGCAAATAACATCTGTTCATATAAAAAATCTGCTTTTTTATATGAACAGATGTTATTTGCTGGAACAGCTTGCGACTGGTAGTGAATGGTGACATCACGGATAAGGAGTGCTTCGTGTCTCGACTGTCAGAATGGAAACCCAAGAAGATCAAAAAGAAGAGGACTCTCAGGGTTTGCCTATTAGCCGTAGAGTCGTAGATATGGAAATGAAAATTAATTCGCAAATTTGCGAGAAACAGGCTTGTACTACGGCCTTGTTCATACATACGTTTAAAAATAATATTTAACTGACATATAAATTTATGGCTGGTGGGAATAATGTTTGACATGTTTCGCCAGATTGTGACATGCAAATGTTTAAAATAAACAAATTCACTACAGTTACATAAAAAAAATACAATTACCTATTTTAATATTAATTTAAAATATGTTTTTTTTATACTACGTCAGGAGGCATACAAGCATACGACCCACCTGATGTGAAGCGGTTTCCGTAGCCTATGAACGCTTGGATTAAGTATCACTCGCGCGATGCGCCACTGTTGCTAACACAGCAACTCCTTAGGAGGTTATTGGTGACCTCACTGTCAAGCAGGAACACAGCAATCATCTATGGAGTTGTTAATTGTTTTCTGTGAGAAGGAGGTACTTCCCCAGACGGGCTGCTTTGATGCGCCCTACCTCATTTCATTGCGCATATTAGTCGAAAAGAATGGACAAACAAACACAAATAATTTAACAATATTAGCACAAGAAATACAAAATGGTTAAACCATTAAATACTGAACATAAAATGTTGCTAATAACCATAGTTTAAATGCAAAGAGAATCAATATGAAACTTCATTAGTAGAACTGGCCAGTTATCGAAAATGGTACACAAGATGTTAAAATTAGGTCTTATACTATTAATGATCTTGTTCCAAGATATCACTGCGAATGTCACTGATGGAACCGAGCTGGTGATGGGGTTTTTGGTAAGTTGATAAATAATATTTCAGTGTCTGAACAAAGGTTTTTCTATACATATAGCACCATTGCAGAATATGTACTTAAAAATTTTTTTGGAAAATCTTAATGTAATAGTCATTACTATCAATACAGATGTCAAATATACACTTTTTAAATATTTTGTATGTTTGTCTTTCTGTCTGCCTGTTACCGCATCATGCGAAAACCATTGAATGGATCATGATGTAATTTGGTATGGCGATAATTGGTTAACTAAAACTGGTAACGTATAGGAACATTTTATTTGGTGTGTTCATGTGTAAATGACAAACTCATTAAGATTTCTTCGAAGCGGTGCTGCTTCCCTAATGCAGATGGTGGAAAAACTCCGTCTTCATTAGTAGACCAATAGTCGCGCCTTTCTGGTAAAACATAACACATAGCGTAGAGTATACCATAAAATTTTAGAAGCTCCCTTGGGCTCGTTTAATATTTCGTCCTACGTTTCCATTTGAATATCGCAAGATATCATCTATTTTGTCCAAAGGAAAGAATAAGAGCCAGATATTAATTTCTCGGATGTTTGCTTGGTTCAGGTCGATTTGTAGACGTGGCTTGTACATGACATCCTTATAATTATCAATGATAACATATATTTTCATTAGCCAGTCAACATTCATACCACCGGACACAGTTGCTATTGGTTGATCGACTTCCATAGAAGTAGGTTCTGGAATAATTAAATTGTTATCTAAATAGATTCAGGCGTTATTTTGCGAAAGTCAAATTTACATGCAATTTGATCTAATCTGCTTTTAAAAAACAGGTTAGATCAAATTGCATGAATTGTTATCATCTTCCGATTGCGATTGAGATGACGACGAAGAGGACGATTTTTCCATTTTTTTCCACTATTTTTTCGAGACGCTGCATTGTCGACTGAGTGAGATCCACGTACTGGCGTTAACGAGTTGTCTCCTCCTTTTTTGCATGCACACTGGCATTTCAGACAGACCCAAGATGTTTTTTGATCTGTCGTTAGATGCGGAACATAGCTGATGGAAGAGATTAGTGTAGTTTCCTGACTTACAGCTGATAATTATTTTTTCAATAATGCTTGCATTGCATGCGGCGTATATTTTTACAGCCGGTGTTTTTGGACATGGCATTACAACAATTGACGAAGTATTAAACTTAAATTGTTAATGTCTATGGTACTAAGTAACAGGTCGACAAATTAGCGATAAGAAATGGTGTATAACGTTATATACGTTATACACCATTTCTTATCGTTAAGCTCCGTGGTACCGGGAGGTCAGTACTAGTAAGCGTTGCATGCAGTATGTATGATTCACCGACCGACGTAAATTTAAATTGTAAAATATTATGTTTATAACTCTCTGTTTGGCGCGTGAATGTACTTTTTTTGCACCTTGCTTTCACTGCTGAAACACTGTTATAACTGTTTGTGGAAATTCTGACGTTGAATAATTCTGAAGACAAAATAATTACGGAGCAACACGATACGAACCTACTTTATCGACGTCCCAACTATGAAAATAAGTTAACATTTATAATGTGTAATGCTGGTGTAATGCATGCATTTTATTTCCCCCTGACAAAAGACTATTAAGGAGTTTTGTCAGGTGGTCAAAGAAGCGTTCCTTCAAAACACGGTACGCAGTGAGATTAGTTCCCCCCTCTGTTACATCAAAGTACGCTCGCATGACATTCCCGTTTACTTCGTGAGTCAATCTCATGCGACGCCCTTCACCACCGATAGCGGGGACCCTATTCGCGGTACGTGGTTGACGTGGCCCCAATCCAACCAATGCTCGTCCTTGCCGAAGCATATATCTTGGCGTCGCCGGGGAAGTAAAGAACTCGTCACTCGAACTCGAATCCATTGTCGTCGCTGCACTAAGTATAGTGCACGGAGGACACAGAGGATTATTATTATTTTACCTATTTTTCTCAACCCGCGGATTTATGCCGGTCACTTGATAGGCGTGCGCGGGGATAGCATGTCTCAGCAGGTATCGAATGTGTGGGAAATTATTGGACTATTCTAATGACATCTGGAGGGAATATTTTACCTACAAATTCCAAGCCACGTTTCATTTTATTATGATGACAAATTATAAAATTAGATACCTAATTCATGTATCATTTGATATCATTTTATGTAATACCTTAAATGTAGCTATCGTTTGAGTATCAAAAATATTCAAACATACCAGAATTTTAAACCAATTTATACCTATATATAATTTATATGTTTTACGCATTGTTTTACCTATGACATAATTAATTCTTTTTCGTTTTACAAATATGTAAGAAGGTTCAGGTTTGTTTTTCATATCCGGGCTATATTTTCTACTATTAAATTAGTATCTAAATACTATACTATAGAACGCATTGAATAAGTAGGCACGGCGTCAAAAAGTTGTTCACGACAAAAACTTTCTCTGTAACATCTTCTGTATACGACTAAGTATGCCTGATACTAAACAAATATATGTAGACAATTGGATCACCAATTACATTACTATTGCGATGCCGAGACTTCAAAGACCTCTTCACATCTTTTTTAAAGAACCATGCTCTTTAGAAAATCATCTTCAGGATGTTTATTACATAACTTAAGATCACTGGAAAAGCGCAGTACGCAACCATTACGATTCCGACATGAGAGGACGGAATCCCCTTTTTATTATTTATAGCATATGGCACTAGATTCTCTTTGCCTACCCTGCAAAGAGATTAGGCGTGAAGTTATAGATAGATAGATAGCATATTTAAATATGAGGATTATTAAAATATGTTGCACTTATAAATATTTGAATGTGCTATAAATGAATAACAAATGCAGTTAGTGAAGTGAAGCTAGACATTTCGTCAGTAAAATTGGTTGAATTTTCAACATGATACTTTATTCAACTTTTCTGATTTTATTATACGATGTGTTTTAAACTTTTAAGATACATTGCCATGGTGACTCGACTCCAACCCAGGCTTTAATGCAATATTCCAATAATGTTTCTGCCCTGGAAATGCTAACTGCCCATTATGGATATAGACAACTTACTAATGTAAGTATTTTAGAATAATTTGAGCCTTTTCTGTACCTATAACGATCTCTACAATCATTTTCAGTTACGTTTTCTTACAAATCATGTTACGACTACTGCTTTTGAAATAAATTATAGATCAACAGCAAAGTTACTTGAACTCAGCGATGTCTTTATCGCTATCGGATTTGATATCTAAGATAGATAAGATACATAGGACATCGTATTCTTATGA
The DNA here is from genome assembly GCA_947507595.1 of Pyralis farinalis. Lineage (NCBI taxonomy): Eukaryota > Metazoa > Arthropoda > Insecta > Lepidoptera > Pyralidae > Pyralis > Pyralis farinalis. Next base: position 5,043,423 of record OX382258.1, on the reverse strand, counting down.
TATATATCCATATCCAACAGCTTTAAGAAAACTCGGAGTCCTGAACAGGGTGCGCCGGTTCTTCACTCCGGACCAGCTTTGTCTGCTTTATAAGACAGTTAAGACACAAGTTCGGGCCTGCGTGGAGTATTGCTCGCATCTCTGGGACGTCTCCGCACAGTATCTTCTCGAGGCTCTCGATAGGGCAGCGACGGGTTATCCGCATAATTGATGACAAAGAGGTCACAAAAAACCTAGAATCTCTTCAACTCCGTAGGTACATTGGCTTTCTAAGCGTATTTTACCGCCTTTACCATGGCGAGTGATCTGAAGAACTGTTTTCCCTTATCCCACCCTCTTCCTTCCATCATAGAACCACACGTGCGAGCTTGCGATGTCATCGTTCCACTGTTGAGAATATTTCTTCGCGTACCAAAAATTTCGGCAACTCCTATCTTTGTCGTGCCATTAAAAAGTGGAATGCCTTGCCTGCACATGTGTTCCCTCCTTCCTACAATATGGGATCCTTCAAACGAAGCGTGAAGAAGCATCTCGCGGATCAGCATGGCAGCGTCAACTGACAGGATACTGTGTAGTATTTTTGCAGTTGCGATTTGGGCTCCTCTTTCGCTTACCATTAGGCAAAGAGGAGCCACTATGCTGAACTAATATAAAAAAAAAACAATCTAACAGGTTTAACTAATTATTTGTTTTCACGACAATCTATATAAGAAAGGGCAACGTGTCGATGATGTTATTCTCCTATTCAGGGTGTCATACAACTGCCTGCGGCGTACCTCAGGGTGGTGTTCTATCTCTTGTGCTATTACTTATATAAATCAATACTTCGCATTTCATTTTCTTAGGCAGTTGACTTGAAGATATCTGTCATTTGTCACTGTAATATTACACATATCCATTCGTTACTCTATTTTATAGTATTGCGTTCATCCTTCCGCTTTCTTTATTGTACATGATTATTGATTCTTTAATAATGTTTATTATTCATATTTCAGGTAGGGAAACGACGCTCATATGAGCTAGGCAAATATATTCGTGCTCGTTATTCGAAACTTTTGGCACCGAAGTATAACTACTCTGAAGTTTATATTTATTCGACTGACTTTAACAGGGCTAAGATGACCATTCTCACTGCTCTTGCTGCCATTTATGCTCCAAACTGTGATGGATGGAGCGAAGACTTGGAGTGGGAACCAGTGCCGTATACCACTAGGCCTCTTAAATACGATTATGTGAGTACTACGAGTATATACAATAAACAGAAGTTGTCTAAAATTGTTTAGTTAAAACGTTCTGTAGGAACATGAGACCCAGGACGTGACTTGCCAGCAAATTCAGCAGACATCTCAAAATATTTATGGAGAATTCTTGGTGTCTCTAAGAAAACTGGTGCCAGTTGTATGATGGCGGTAAAAAATAGTATTAGACAAACATGATGTATAATGGCATCATCACTGTTACGCCCCGGGGACTAGGTTAAGTGAAACGTCGACTTTCCCGTAAATAAACGACTACTCTTGCGAGTAACATATATATTTAAAGATTACATTTACAACTATGTAATAACCACTGTAGAACTACTAATTATCACTGAAGAGTTGCTATTAACAACTACTTTTAACATCTTATTTTTTAATACTCTTATTTACTAGATCGAATAAGTCTTATCTTTGAAACGTTCTTATATCTTATGTATGTTCTTATATATTTATAGCGCTTATCAATGTATCATTGACACTTTCTGTGTCGGTGGGATAATCACCATATTTGTTGTGCGCTTCGCTCGCTTCGGTGAAAATATAAGCGCACGAATATTCAATACTCAAACTCGGAATAATAGTACATTATGGTACAAGTGTGTAATGTTGGTGATTACCGCTGAGGCGCTATTGAGACCCGAGCCGTTAGGTGAGGGTCTTAAGAGAGCCGAGGACGGTAATCATCAATACACACTTGTATCATACGACATTTTTCAACACACTTGTGAAGAAAATAATACTAAAAAATCATTTTATATAGTAGATAAAAAGTTTATTTAGAGAAACAATTAGTAAATGTCCAGTTAGTAAAATTATAATTAACTGTTTTTGATGGCATAGCGGTTTCATCAGATAGATTATGTACTGAAATACTTTCATGTTCTATTCTTATTTGAGATGGTTCATTATTCGTGTAGGTGTAGGTGAAATCCGATCATTGGATGTACTTGGTGTTTCGCCAGTAGGATGGGCCTCAGAATCAGGTCTAATTATTTTTGGGAATTTTGCACAAAATTTCTTCTTTTTTTGTATGGAATCTTCTACTTATGATTCTGCTACATTGCTAGAACGCCACCCACCATGACGCTAAGTCATTATATCAGCTCCTGAATTAGCCAGCAATGTAGCTGAAGTTCTTCTGTAACTATGTGTATGTTTAAAGTACGCCATGAAAACATTTTCTGAAAAAGAATGCGTATTCTTGTTGTTGTGCCATTGTATGAAATTTTGGTACGCTAATAGATATTTTTCCTTGGAGTTTTCAGGTAGTAAACTTTCCATAAAGTTAAGGGCTTCACATCTTATATCGGGCGGCGTACAACATAAATAATCTTCTTCATAACTAGTACTTGTAGATATTTTGATTAACAAATAATTATAATTTCAACAGTGAAAACGAGTTGTGAAATATTTTTCGCAATGGCGGGAAAAATTAATCAGTTTTCCTATGCGCGCACATCTAACAAAGGCCATAGACTAAAAGAATGAGGTTTCTTTTTTTTGGCTTTTCGCGGATAGCGTTTTAAAGTACAAAATGGGGAATTTAAAGTTTTTTTTATTACAGAGAAAACAAAAGTTATATTTGAGTGAAAGTTTTATTAATTAAACACGTACAAGTTGAAATTATCTAAGTATTTAAATACGAAGTTGAATGAAATGAGCAGGCAATAGATACATTATTTGTACTATTGAACACGATCTTTTTTGTATCGAAACTTTTTTAAGAACAAATCAACTCAACCAATAAAAAAATAAAAAAAATTTATAACTCACTAGTGAATAATAGCAATAAAAAGTCACAGTTTGATTACAGGTGTCATTATGTGCCTAATTGTGGTGAAATTAGAGCCACTTTATGAGCAAGTGTGTTGAAAAATATATTATAATAGATATTATTTATTTAATACAATATTAATTATTTTGACCTTACCTGAGGATTGGCCGATCGCCGACTAATGTTTATTATGAATTTCAGAACTTGTTTTTGTATACCTGCCCTACCATAAGTGCAGCTTTAATGGATCTTATAAAATCACCATCGGAATCATTTTCACTGGCCTCTAAAAACATCATGGATTTATTGACAAATTATACAGGCATTGATCTCACGAAGCGTCCCGGTCTTTTCTACCCACTATACGAACTATATACTTCTCAGGTGACGCGTTTTATGAACCATTACGAGAAAAATATAAGAATAATACTAATGCTATTCTTATGTTTTCCTACATATATTTCTTTTTTATTTGCCATAATATTTATTATTACATTATAGAACCAATTGAGAATGCGCAAGCTGGCATTGCCAGAGGAACACCTGGCTCTTCAATTATATAACAATACATTTTTTTTTTAATTTGTCGGCTATTTTGACCATGTTTCTTAAGAGATAGGAACGGTGTTCCTGAACATTCCTATTCTACTTTTTTGTGCTGAATCCGAATCTGAAGTCAAAATTCGAATATTCGAAAAAAACGCACACACGGACAACGCACAGACAAACATACAAATTTCATATAGGAACGGTGTTCCTGAATATCCCATTAATATTTCTATAGGTACTATAGGTACTACATCGTATATTTGTCGATAAAAGCTATTCTAATGATTCAAATTTATGAATATGTCTGTAACTTACCAGCAGCCTAAATGCGCCCTCATCAAGTTTAAGTTTATTTCAGATTAGTTTAGGACTTCGTATTTATCCAGAACTGGAAGCAATTTGGAGTGACGTAGTAGCAGCCGCCGGTGCCTCAATTAATCTAACCGTAGGAGCTGAAGAATTCATAGCATTGTATGCTGGTAAGTTTAATATACCTTAAGGACGACATTGGCATTATTTATTGATTCTATGTATCTGAATCTTCATGCCACGTCCCTTCCGGGGTAGGTAAAAAGAACTTTATTTCTGAGATCATCGTTACGAACATGGTCAATTAGTTTGCACCCCAAATTTTATGCAATGGTCACGTTTCTATTTTTAAGCTCTGTCTCTGTTATATGCAGCTGTGCATTCTACGAGTAGCTTAAACTTTTACTGGCATGAAGTTTTCTCAATACTCCGTCCACACTGTTCCCAGCAGTTACTCGTCTTTCCACATCAACGGTGTACCTTCCTCTCTGCCAAAACTGCATTCATGATATATCATTTTATCCTCGTGTTCAACTTCTACATCATCAACTGTAATCGTGAGTGTGCATGAAAAGAGCTATAAATGTTAATGAATTAAGTGAGGCACGTAAAAATATAAAGATATAACCCTAAAAGTAATCTAAAATTTAATAAATACGCAATGAAACTAAAACTTTAAAAACGGTGGCATCGCCCAAGTGATTCATGACCGAAACAGAGTGAGTGAAAGTCGAACGATTATCAGAAGTAGATAAAAGCTGTTCAATGAAGAATGGACTGATATAGAAGAATTTTGGAAGGAGTTTAAAGATGGTGTGATCGAAAACTGCGTCACAAATATGTAGAGTTATTAAGAAAAAGAATGGTAAGAAGATCAGAAACGAATAATGCGATGGAAAAGGCTGAGATGTGATGGAAGTAAAGAGATATGATAACGCAAAAGGAGAAAGCGTGGAATGATCTGATAGTTACGAGAGCTCATAAAAGAGTTCAAGGTGAAGTAAATAACAGTATTGAAATGGCAGTGAAAGAACGGCGTGGTATTTTAATAAGGAGAGTTAAGCAGATAGTGAAGGATAAGAAAAAGAAATGCAAAGTCAAATATGATAGCAAATTCTACAGTAATTGTTGGGCTAATATGAAACTTGTCTGGCGTTTGATTATAACAGCCCGAGGTGAAACTGTAGTAGGTGTTACAAGGAATTCGAATGCGTTTTAATTCTAATTACTTCGCGACTGGCCAAACAAAGAGACATATTAAATCACGAAGGTAATCCTTCTTCCTAGCATTATTCCCGTTTCCTATTCTAACAGAATTCTCGGAAGCCGCTAACTGAAGATACTGACTTTGACATGGGGTGACTGCCGACTTTTTTAAGTTGAGACTTTCTAAAAATAATTTCTTGAGCATCCTTAGGTTGTTTTCCTTCACCGCTAAGCCAGTGATACTTATAAATATGTACATAAATACGAGAACACGAATTTAGTTGTGGTAATACCCATACTAGGATTCTTCCAGCCAGGGATCGTCGGATAATAAGCCGGTTCTTTACCCAATGGGCTATCGCTTCCGTTATCCTTTACGGCTAAATCATGAAGGTTTCTTAACTAATATTCTTAGTAATTCTAATCTCCTAAGTAGGTCCAATCTCCAAACCGAAAAGTTGCATCTTTTTTTACTTACTACGTACCTCATACGAAAGCTCAAGGTTACACAGCGTGCGACAGAGAGATAGAATGACGAATCCGTAGCATAACTAAAGTTACCGACGACACCTTCCCCAATATGACACTATTTAGATTCCTGATGGGACCAAATGACTGCTTTATGTTCTAGTTGGCTCTCTTAATCAACACGTTATAGAGTATCTTAATTGCGATTATATTAAGAAAATCGTGTACTCCTACATGTATCAATGATCTTCTTCTTCTTCGCGCTATCCCGTTTCCTATCCATTAGGATTGACGGGGTCCGCTACCTGAGCCTAGGAATTTGGCGAAGATACTGATTTTTACATGGAGCGACAGCCGTCAGACCTTCACTACCCAGAGGGAAAACCAGATTTATCTTAGATTAGGTCACACGTCTTTCGAAATATAATTATTGGACGTGTGGGTTTCCTAACGATGTTTTCCTTCACCGCAGAGAAAGTGTATGTACATAAATAATGTGTACATAAATCCGAAAACATAAATTTTGTGATACATGCCCCATGCACCATGTACCCCATCAGGACTCGAACCGGGGAGCAGCAGGCAGGTGCCCAATAGGCCGGTTTCTTGTCCACTAGGCTATCACTGCTCTGATATATGTTACATCTTTCAATAATGTGCTCGGGAAACGTCAGCTCAGTATTGACTCTCGTATCCTTAGATCACTGACTTCGGTAACGCGAGCAATAGACGTGTTATCAATCTCTAGTTAATTTCTAATGGTGTGCGTGCGCGGGTAAATGTAATTGTTACACACTTTGAATTGTTGAACGGCATATGTTGTTATTACTCCAAGTTACGACCCTATCTATAACTTGTTGGAGTCTCCTACCGTCCTCTTCATTTCGCACTAGGAGTTACAGTTTAAGGTCATCGGCAAATAGTAAACGCTGCGTTCTTTACAGCAGTCGATAGGTCATTGACTATTAAAATGAACTCCTGTCGACCGAGTTTACTACCTTAAAACTTAAAACGGCTTATCGGGGGACTGAAATTTATGAAGTCTGTATGTGAGGCGGTTTGTTATGACTCTCAAAAATAGTACATAAACGCGAATAAAAAGCGATATCGGCCAATGGTTCTTTAATAAGTCTCGTTACCCTTTTTGAAGAACAGAACGACCAGGCCACTCCAAGCTTTTAGTGTTTCATCGTAGAATATGACGGATTGAATAGTTTCTGAAGGACTACACGTTCCGGTTTTCCGCCCTTCTTCAAAAGCTCCATAGCAATTCCGTCCTCAATCGGTGCCTTCCCATTTTTAAGTTGTTTTAGAGCAGTCACACATCATACAGAATCTCGCACAGACAAATATCCAGTGGCATCAAGACTCACCTACCATAAACAAATTAGTCGAGAGTTATCAGAAGGTAATGTGGAATGGAAATGTGTGTAGGAACGCTCGCAGTTCCTTCCAGTGCATGAAATGGGCTATCAAAAGAAGCGAGTGAGATGTATAAGGACAGAGTCTTGTAGCGCTCGGTTCTGTCTGCCTAACTCCCAAGAGATTTGACGTGAAGATTGTAGGCAGTTTGGTGATGTCTTAGTACATCGCTTCGATTACATTGACTGGGTGTATTGTCAGTTTTAGCACACGGCTTGCTATATATGTTTTCTACTATACACAAACACAGATTCATTTCAAAGCTTCAGTAAAAACATACTTTTAAAAGACGCAACGTAATAATTGTTAAATCGAAAAAACAAGTCTCATCAGGATCATTATTATCGAATCATGTATGCCGACTACATACGTTATATTAATGCTATTTATTCTCAGGTGTACTTCTCAATGACTTCCACGTGTACTCACACAAGGTTATTGCTGGTAAAAATACTCCTAAGCTGAGGATCTACTCTGCTCATGAATTCAACGTGTTTGCCTTCGAAGCTGTCACTCAAGTAGCACCCAGACAAGGTGTGCCTAAGTACGCTTCTGCTTACTCACTAGAAGTGAGAAGGGTTACTGCTACTGGGAAATATGTAGTTTTGGTAAGTTAAATGTACACACAACAATGATATTTTTCGTCGGTGTATTGTGGTAATACAGCGCCGGCAGAAGTTTCCGTTGCATTGCTGAATTGCCAAGGTTGCGCTGTAAGATGGATGGGCGAGTAGCTGCTTCGAAACAGAACACAGCCGGGCTCTGTTGGCCGACAATACTGGTATATGCATAGAGATTGCAATGTGAGCTATTTCCTCATGCTAGTGTAGATGCAAGCTGTTGACAGATTGGTTTTCGGTGTAGGCGTCTGGTCTACATCCTTGGAATTTTTGATTTCTGTGATGTTACTGAGTATGTTTGAATCGATGGTCACAATTTTACCCGTTTGCGTTTAAATTAAAATCTGTTATTTTAATCGTAATAATTACTGTGTATACATAACCTCTATTTGTACGAAAAAACAATATCGGTAAAAATGTATAATCCAATGAAAAGTAGTCGCTAGTCGTCATATGTTCTCGAAGGGCGCGGTCATCTCGCTGCACTGGGCGGGCTGGGCAACACGGATGCCTACGCGACTTGGCTGCACCCACCACTTTTCAGTGCTTATAGGAGATTCTGCTCGTTATAGCAGCACTTTTCAGTGTTGTTCCGTTAATCTTATTATTTTTATGTCATTGATAAAGCTGCTACAGCATAATTATTCCACTCAACACTAAGAAATTGTGATGTAATTCCTCGAATTGAAAGAGTAACTTCTATAATTTTAGGTTAATAAAAATCAATACAAATTAATACACTATCTTTTTACATGAAGAGCAACAGGAAGAAGGATCTTATACATATTCATATTTTTCAGCCCGTGTACTTGCCGGAGCCAGGACAAGAAGTGGTCTATCTTCAAGTGAAGGGATGCGACCTGCTCTGCGACTACGACCGATTCATTGACATAACACGCAAGTACACCAGAGATGTCGCCGCTTGGAGGACTGCCTGTGAATATAGTGAAGAGTTTGAGATCTATGAATATTGATGATGATTGAAGAAATAAAAATTGGTCTGTTTACGTAATTAAATCGTACATAATCACAATAAAAATTATTGTTAAATGAAGCATATATATTTTTTTATACAACGTCGGGAGTAGAATAAACGCGGTCGAAATGCGAGCGCTGCGCAAAATTTGTGGCGTAAGTCTTGTAGACCGTATTCGCAATGATGATGTTAGAAACAGAGTTGGTCTGAAAGAGAGCGTCGGTGTTAAAATAAGAAGAGGTATGCTCCGATGGTTCGGACATGTAGAAAGAATGCAAGATGAAAGAATGACGAAGCAGATATACAATGCAAAAGTGGAAGGATGTAGGAGCCGGGGAAGGCCAAGACTTACCTACCATGACCAAATTGGTCGTGTTCTATCAGAAGGTGATGTCAGGAGCCCTAGAAACCGGCGAGCGTGCATGAGAAGAGCAATGAATGTTAAAGAAGCGAGTGAGATATGTAAGGATCGAGTCACGTGGCGCTCGGTTCTCTCTGCCTACCGCCTCTGATTTGGTGTAACGTTATAGTAGTAGTAGTAGTCGGGAGGCATACAAGCATACGGTCCACCTGATGTAAAGCAGTTACCGTAGCCTATTAACGCTTCTAACATATATCACTCGCGCGATGCCTCCTCTGCTGCTTACACAGCAACTCCTTAGGAGCTTACTGATGACCTCACTCTCACGCAGGAACACAACAACCCTCTAGGGAGTTGTTGTTTAGCTGCGGTTTTCTGTAAGGTGGAGGTACTTCCCCAGACGGGCTGCTTTGATACGCCCTACCTCTCTTAAAAACACCCAGACCAAGACAAACAGACATGTTCATACACACAATAGTTTGCTTTGTGTGGGAATCGAACCCACGAGCTTTGGTGTCAATGGCGCGTCATTCATAACTGAGCCACCGAGCTCGTCAAGTCGTCGTAGCAACGTGGCATAGCACATCTCTGGTAGAAAAGCTCGTCCTCCTAGGGTCCTAGGGTCTTCATAGTCGCTTGTTATCTTGTCCGACATGTCTAATGGTTTTCTTTCTACGAAGAAAGGGGCAACAAATGGCACTACATCTACATATTTTCATTTAACACAATGCCTAATTATACAAGTTCCATATATATTTATATATATATGTATTTATACAACGTCGGAAGACATAAGCATACCACTTGTAAAGCGGCTTTCCTAGTCTATGTATGTATGTATGTATATCTTCACGCCAAGTTCCTTGCGGGGTAGGCAGAGAGAACCGAGCGCCATAAGACGCGGTCCTTGGATACTTCACTCGCTTCTGTGACATTCATAGCTTTCATGCACGCTCGCCGGTTCCAAGGCTTCTGACATCACCTTCTGATAAAACACGACCAATTTGGCCATGGTAGGTTAGTCTCGGCCTTCCTCGGCTCCTACATCCTTCCACTTTTGCATTGTATATCTGTTTCATCATTCTTTCGTCCCGCATTCTTTCTACGTGTCCGAACCAACGGAGCATGCCCTTTCTTATCTTAACACCGACACTCTCTTTTAGACCAACTCTTTCTCTCATGTCTTCATTACGAACGCGGTCAGCAAGCGTTATGCCACAATTTTTGCGCAATGCTCGCATTTCGACAGCATTTATTCTACTTTCATGCTCTCTCTGCCATGCCCAGCTCTCACTTTCATAAGTTAGCGTTGGAATTAGCACCGCGTTGTGTACACCGAGCTGTGCCTTCTGGCTTAGATTTCGGCTGCCTAGAAGTTTACCCAACGCTCCATTCACCCTATTCCCGGCACTCACTCGTCTCTCCACATCAGCGGTGTACCTTATCTAGTCTATGAACGCTTGCAATACAGTATAACTCGCGCGATAGCGCCCCTGCTGCTATAACAGGAACTCCTTAGTGGTATACTGGTGACCTCACTCACACGCAGAAACATAACAACCCTCCAGAAAGTTGTTATTTGACTGTGGTTTTCTGTGAGGTGGAGATACTTATCCAGATGGGCCGTTTTGACGCGCCCTACCACTCTTTCATATAAATTTGATTGTATTGTACGTATTTTGTATTGTAGAAAAAAATCACGAAGGCCTTGAAAAGGGCAAGGTAGCATTTTAATATCATCCTGAACCCACTTTTGTGTACTAAATGTTATCAATTATAGTGATTAAATGAATATGCATATTAAGTAACACTATAATCCTACATAATCCATTACACGGTTTTAGTTAAATCATAATTCAATTTCCAAGTGATTGCAGGTAATGTAATCAGTTGTAAAATTTAATCACCGCCGCGGCGTTATCTAATGGAGACCGCAGCCTGTGTATGGATGAGTTTATCTATCTCGAGTTTCTCCGTGTTCGGAGGGCACGTTAAGCCGTCGATCGCTGCTGTTGCTGATAGATGACAGTCGTTAAGCTAAGTCAGTGGTCCTCGGGCGGCTTGAAAACACTGGCCTCCACCAATCCGCATTTGAGCAGCGTGGTGGAGTATGCTTTGCGTAACTTAACGCATGTTTGTTCAACCTAAATTTATTTATTTGCGACACCGATTCACATTTATCATAAGAAAAGGATAGGAAATAGAAAAAAGAAAAGAAAGAATGATAAATCCCTTGCCAGGTAGACAAGAAGAACCAAACTATTGTGGACAATTATGGCTTAGAGCATTAAATTTATTACTAGCTCGTCTTTATGCTGTAATTTAAGGATGCGTAAGTGCTCTTGAAGGGTTGAAAGCAAACGTCCTATATTTTCATTTTTTTATTATCATTGGGAGAAGGTACGAGGTGGGTGATATTGTGCAAAGGAACGAATTCTGCAAATAACTGATATGACTACTGAGTACATATACTTTTTTATATGTACCAGGAAGAGAAATGGGCTAACCTAACCTAACCTAATCATCGTCTATTCTATAATAAATGAAATGAAGAAAAAAGAAAAGAATGAATGATATATCCCTTGTCAGGTAGACAAGGAGAATCAAACGCTACCTACTAGATTCGACCTTTGTACATACATATATATTTTTTTTCACCATAAAAAGTCTACAAACAAAGAAATAATCCAAGCAAGCCCAGGCTCTATTGATCGAACAGGGCGTAGGGCAATCTCTCGGACGAAACCAATTACTTCATTTAACATCAAATTCAATGACCATTAACCCATAAAGATAATTTGAAACATCAAAACTTTGACAATAAACGTTCAAAAGAACGTCACGTTGTATGGACGGAATTTTTGGTCAATTTATTTTGTGGCTTCTCCTGGATGAATAGACGGATCTCAGTGTGCTCGTAAAATTTAAATACAACCTACCTTTAGCAAATACACGATATATAGTTTATATATTAACGGAAATATTTGTGTATATTTATTGCAAAGCAGTTTCAACAAAGGTCTCCTCGCGTGTCGACCACTCTCTCGCGTTATTGAAAGGTATAGTTTGAATTTAAAAACATGTTTTTACTCGCATTTTTCAATATTTTAAGCCGCATTAAAATAATTACTAGAAATATTACTCATTTTCAGGAACACCGTTCCTATATGAAATCTATGTGTTTGTCTGTGCGTTTGTCTGTGTGTTTGTCTGTCGCTTTTTTTTTAATATTCGAATTTTGACTTCAGATTCGGATTCAGCATAAAAAAATAGAATAGGAATGTTCAGGAACAACGTTCTTATCTCTTAAGGAACATGGTCATAATGGCCGACAAATTGAAAAAAAAATTTGTATTGCACATTATATAACATTCCTCTGGCAATGCAAGCTTGCGCATTCTCAACTGGTTTTCCAATGGATTTTAGTACGGAAGGGTTTATGGTATGAATGTGGTTGGAAAATGTAAAAGGTGAATTTGCAATTAGAATTATAGATTGTTGTATTTTTTATCCACACAGATGTAAACTGGTTTCGCCAGTCTAGTAATTGAACGCTACGGTCACATTCTTAAACCTGACTGACGGAACTAGTTGGGTTCTTTTCAGCTGCCGGCGAGTGCCTGGGGATATATCAATTTGCTTATATTTGTTATATATAACTTAATAATAGTACACATATATATATATATATATATATTTATTTTGTATATTCATATATTTTTATTATATATCTATATAACTTTTGGCTCGATGTCGGATGTGTCAGATGAAGATTTGAATCTAGAATACTATTCCTTATCATCTTCATATCAAAGTTTGGATAGCTCTGGTGGTGTGACAGACATTTCCTCCCTTGAGGAAAGTCTGAATCTTACCTTTTCATCATTACCTAAAAATTTCAATGTAGTACATATAAATGCGCAAAGCATAGCTGCACACTATTCAGATTTGCTCTCTACTTTTACTTCTAATAACGTACATGCAATCCTTATTTCTGAGACCTTCTTAAAACCGACCCTTCCTTCCACTCTTTACCCTCTCCCTAACTACAAATTAATTAGAAACGATCGCACCTGCCTAAGAGAACAGGACGGTGGGATGCGTATGGTTGGTGGCGGTGGAGTGGCAATATATTTACGTAGTGACATAGTGCATGAAGTTGTATCGCAATCTACACCAGAATTGCAGTCACCTGAGCACCTATTCCTGAAAATTACTCTTCATCACACTAAAGTACTTTTAGGTGTATACTATAGTCCTTCCCTCCGCATCAATTACTTTGATTCCCTTGAGACAGTTTTAACAGATTTGTATCCCCAATTTGATCACATAATTATAATGGGCGATTTTAACACATGCCTCTTGAAAAATGATGAGAGAGCAAGAAACCTTCTTCAACTTATTAATTCTCTTAACCTTCACCATGTTCCACTTAACCCCACTCATTTCCCACATAATGGCCCACCATCACTCCTAGACCTAATCATAACCTCTTCACCGGATCTGCTTCATAAAAGTGGTCAATACAACGCTCCGGCTTTCTCAGCCCATGATTTAATATATGGTTCCTTCAAGTTACGTCCACCCAAACGAAGGCACCGGGTTATATTAGCGCGCAATATGGCAGCAATTGACAGGGAAAAACTAGTGAATGATGTGCGCAATGCGAACTGGGAAACAATTCTCTCAGCTAGTAACGTAGATGCAAAGGTTGCAGCGTTAAATACAGTAATTTTAAATGCATACGACGAACATGCTCCTCTACGACCAGTACGTATAAAGCACTATCCTGCTCCCTGGCTCTCTGATGATATTAAAAAAATGATGTCTAGGCGGGATAGGGCTAAGATTAAGATGCGTCATAATCCTAACGAGACCAACCGCGAATTATACGTCACTTTGCGCAACCGATGCAGTAAAATGTGTAGAGAGGCCAAACGTAGGCACATCCATTCCTCTATTGATAGCTGTCCGCCCAATAAGCTCTGGAAGTATTTAAAGGGAATAGGTATTGGCAAGCAACAACAAACTGATGGCTGCTGTAGTACCGTGGATATTAACAACCTAAATGCTCATTTCAGTTCACCGCCAGCTGGTTTCGACCCACTTAATAAACTTTCTATGCTGGCACATCTTAATGATTTGCCAACATTCAATGCAGATTCTTTTGACCTTGGAGAGATAACACCTGCAGAAGTGCTCAAAATACTGGATATCATCAAATCCAAGGCTGTGGGAGATGATGACATTAGTATTGATATGCTAGAGCCTATAAAATATATAATTGCCCCTTATCTGGCAAACATTCTAAATTGCTCGATTACTGATGGAGTTTTTCCTTTAGCTTGGAAGAAAGCTCATGTAATACCCCACCCCAAGAAGTCCAACCCGTCTTCCTTTTCTGATTTCCGCCCTATCTCAATTCTACCCGTCTTGTCCAAGGTATTGGAGCACTTTGTGTATCAGCGTCTGTCTAACTATCTGCGAAGGCATAACCTACTGAGTGAGCATCAGTCGGGATTTCGAGCTGGGCACAGTACTTTATCAGCACTGGTGAAAATCACTGATGACATAAGAGGCAATATAGATAACAAAAAAATAACAATCCTTGTTTTACTTGATTTGACGAATGCCTTTAATACCGTTGACGTCGATATATTGCTTGGTATGTTACGCACCCTTAACCTATCACCCACTGCTTATTTATGGTTCAAGTCTTACCTCACTAACCGAAAGCAGTTAACAAAAACTAAAGACTCTAAGTCCGACTGGTGTGAACTCAAGGCTGGTGTTCCTCAGGGGGGAGTGCTTTCACCTATTCTGTTCTCCTTCTTCATCAATGGCATTGTAACGTCTCTTTCTTCTTCTTATCACTTATATGCCGATGATCTTCAAATTTACGCATCTGCTTCACTTGATGATATTAAATCGGCTGTTGATAATATCAATAATGACCTATCCGTCATTGGTAAGTGGACCAATGATTACGGGTTGAATATAAACGCGTTAAAATCTCAGGCCATTGTTGTAGGCAGTCCATACTACATATCAAAGCTGCAAAGCGTGGTATGCCCAAATATAGTCCTTGATGGGAACATCATTCCTTTGGCACCCACTGTCAAGAACTTGGGCATTACCATTGACCAAACTCTATCCTGGGCCCCTCAAATCGGTGAAGTCAGCCGTAAAATTATTGCATCGCTCCACTCATTAAAACGCCTCCAGTATTTTCTTCCTCTGGGCACAAAAGCTTTGCTTGTTCGCTCTCTACTTCTCCCTATACTTGACTATGCGGATGTTGCATATTTAGATCCTACTGAAGACCTCCTTAATAAATTAGAACGCATTCAAAATATGTGCATCAGATATGTCTTCGGTCTGCGAAAGTTTGATCACATAACTGAATTTCGTCACAAACTAAATTTACTACCTATCAGACATCGCAGAAATATGCACATTCTCACGTTGCTTTTTCAGGTTCTATTTAATCCCTCAGCTCCAAATTACCTCTCGGAGAGATTCGAGTTCCGTGTACGAGATAATCGCTTACGTCCTAGCAAAAACCTGATATTGGAGATTCCATTATACAATTGTCATTCCTATGCGAAATCTTTTACTGTGCAAGCGGCGCGTCTTTGGAATTCACTTCCAGGTGATGTGAGAATGGCCCCGTCTGTCCAATCTTTTAAGTTAAAATTGTTTAATCTTTGGTTTGATGCACCTGAAAATTTGAGCTAATTGTCTACTAGTATCTGATATGTATATGTACTGGTATTTATGTGTATTGTATGTATTTGTGTATGTATGCGAAGATGGATATGTTAGTATTTATATGTATGATATTTATATGAGTTTACGTTTATCTATATGTGTAACAGATTGATTTGTTTGTTTATTAATATAGTGTGAATGACTTTGTGCTCATACCTACTTCATTAAATTGACATTTCCTATCAGGTATTCTATGGTTGACTGGAAGAGATCCCGGATGGGATAAGTCCGCCATTGTACAAACAATATTTTATCTGTATTTTGTTTTTCTTTGTAGTACAATAAAGATTATACAAACAAACAAACAAACAAGGTGATTACTTGGAATTATTTGGAGAGAGAGAGCTCGATGGCATCGTTGCGCGTGTCATTCTAACCAAACACGCAGGTTAAGCAACGTCGACCGCAGCCTGTCTATGGATAGGTTTTTTCTATCTCGTAATTTATCCGTGCTTCGGAGGGTAAATTAATCCGTCGGTCCCGGCTGTTGTCGATAGATGACAGTCGTTAAGCTAAGTCAGTGGCCCTCGGGCGGCTTAAAAACGCTGGCCTGGGCCAATCCGAATTTGAGTCTTTTTCGAGTTTGTGGTATTATTACAGTTGTGCCTTGTGGCCGAGTCTGATTCTACTGACCTGTATCAAAGTGAGCTAGACTTAAAATATGTATATTGTGTATTGTTCTATCATTATAGAAACCAAATATGATAAAGCGAAACTGAAGAAGGACTAGTATACGCCAAAATAAGTCCATCAAAATCTAACGAATTCTTTTATTTTTAATAAAAATGATTGTCGCTCTATGGCTGGCTTGTCAGACTAATCGAACACGCAAGTTAAGTACATAGACCGCGTTTGCAATGGCGATGCGAGAAATAGAGTTAATTTGAAAGAGAGCATCGGTGGTGACTTCAGCATCGTATAAATATTGAAAAATTACCGTGACTTGCCGTAACAGCTGTCAGTAGAGCTGATTCTTCGTAGCGATTGGGTGGAAAGAAACAAAATGACAAGCTCGGTGGCGCTGCGGTTAATAACGCGACTTTGACACCGACGATCCTGGGTTCGATTCCCACAAACATGACAAACAATTATGTGCATGAACATGTCTGTTTGTCTTGCTCTGGCTGTTTTTAAGAGAGGTAGGGCGCTTCAAAGCAGCTCGTCTGGGGAAAATATGCAATACTGTACTAAAAGGATGTTAATGACTTTCCCTATTACGAAATAAATTAATAAGCTGAAAGTTGTCCCTTCAGGCTCTTTAAAATTAATTGTTTCTATTCATTTGTCTCCGCCCCCCATTTACATTTCCAAGGGAGGCAAAAAATTGCTTTACAATTCTAAACAGTTACCTTCAGTATATCAGCACAAATGAACATATTTAGGGTGGAGTTTACCAGCATTTGTAGTCAAGAAAATATTTTACGTGTTTTTCTTATTTTTTATGAAGTAGGTAATGTAATAAAACTTATATGTACATATTTAAGGAAGTCTCAGTAAAAAATAAAATGTGATTCTATTCGAAATGACCACATTTGGCTTCGATTCGGCCTTAAACCTGTCTGGCTACGAATTTATGGATTTACGCACTGTTTCCATGGGAAATTTAGCCACTGCCTGCTCCAGAGATTTCTTAAGAGACACAATGTCGGCGTGTTCGAGCAGGCCATGTCCTCTAAAACTGACCATAATTTTTAGTCTAAGGGGTTCAGATCTGGGCTAGACGAAGGCCAGTCTTCAGCTCTTGTAAAGTCCGGAACGTTGGTTTCGACCCAGGCTTGGGTAGTTCGTGCCTTGTGACCAAGTGCAGATGCCTGCTGGAAAGTCCACGGTACATTTTTAAAAAGTGCGTTGCTGAGATGTTTCACAACACGATCCAAGACAGTCTCTTGATACTTGTATCAAGAGATTGTCTTCACTCCTTTTTCACAAAAATGAAGCTTTGTGACTCCTTGATAAGACGCCCCCCATCAAACCATCACAGACGCAGAATGATAACCTTGTTGTACCTTTCCGACTACTTGGGCCGTTTCTTTGGAACCGTGTGCGTACTCTTTGTCATTTTGCTTGTTGTAGTCCTCTTCAATCGTGATTTTTTTTCATTTGTAAAGTGGATATTTCTGTGCCTTTTACCTGCGTATCGGAACAGAAGGCATTTTGATCGATTCACGCTCTTCAACTGTAGGGATTGATTTAGGGTATGCCCTGTATATCGACGATAAGCGCCGAGCTTCTGGTCTTGTTTTATTATACGCGATAGAGCTAGGAAGCGGGAATCATCATTTCTCGCGATAAGATTCTTTGTTTCCTAATGGAGTTTCGGCGAACACTGGCTTTAACAGCATTCACAGCCTTTGTAACTTTTAGTCTTTGAAATTGATAGAAGTTTTTAACGTAATAAACGCGTTCCAAATGCAAAATAATTAAAGAGTTGAAAAAAGAAAAGGTTCCATATAAAAGTATTTATGACCAGACTAGTTGTACATAATATTTTCAATGAGTGTCATATTAATTACTAATATAAAAAACACTTTAACTTTTGGACTTATCCCATCCGGTCACCAACCGGCACAACGATCTACTCCGAGATTATGCGCGGTTTGAAAGGGCAGCCTCTCAAGGTGGTTAGGCTCGATTGGGCCATGTACTATACCGCGTCCTACCTCTAGTACCCCGCCTGCTTGAAGAGAATTTTCTCGCGAAAGCCGGGATCTGTCTATTTGTCCGCTCGTATGTATGTTGTCGCCGTCTGCGCTGGCTAGAGCATTCCTCCTTTCCTGTCCTCTGGGTGCATGCAAACCTGGGCCTTCAGAGCCGTATTTACATGTGACTATACTGGGGACACGAAAACAACTCGGCTTCTTGAGTGCAGGAGCCGGGCGGTAGATGAAGCGCAGGAGCGGCATCCTACTGCAGAGATGGTATGTTTGAGGGACTTTAACTCTCACCACAACTCATGGTTGGGATCCTCCGTAACTAACCATGCAGGAAGGACCGCCCACGCGTTCGGTCTTTCGCACAACCTGATACAATTGGTACACCAACCTACCAGAATACCAGTGCCCCTTTTGTGTGTTTTTTACTGTCCTCATCGTGTATGAAAATAAATACTCAATTTTGAAATGTGCCGCTTCCATGCTGACGTACAACAATGTCATATTATGTTCAATTCTGTTATCTGACTGTAGACAATTCTGTTATAATATCATATTGGAACTATAAGGAGTGCACCTTATATAATTGCCCAATACGGGGTGTAGGTATTTCTTCAGGCATTTAATGGCATGAGTTTGGTTTCCAGCTCAGCTATTTTTTGCATTTGCCTTAGTGAGTCTGTGTTTTGGTGACTTAGCTTCCGTAAGCCACAATTTTTTCGTGCTTTTGGCCCTGTAACAATAAAAAACTGTAATCTAAAACTGTCTATCACATTATAACCTTTTTATAGAGGACCATTTTACTTTCAATGTTTTCGATTCACAAATTATTCTAATGGTGTTTGATACATTCTGAAATTATTCTACTTACATGGCTTTTGATATATTCCGAAATGCAATAGGTACTTGAATTTTCACAAAATTGAATAAAATCATAAGATCAGTCTTGCCAACAGCCTCAAAATAGTAGCTTTTGCTTTTGACATTAGAAATCGAGGCTGTAAATCGCAGCTTTATAGCGAACGTACGCTATATAGAATTCCAATTTCATACAAGAAACATCAAATCCGTGCCGTACGCAGCTTGGCGGCGCTAATGTCTCACAGCCATGAAAAGCGTCACAAAGGAATTTCAGTTTTGTGTTCACGGCTGTAACAGCCGATGTTTTCGAGGATATGTGTAAGGATGTTTACTCTTAGAGAATTGCACTACTGTTCTATGATGTCGATTAACGGCGTCATGATTTTGTCAAAAAAATAAAAAATAAATCAATGTATTTTTGGTACTTTACTCATGCTGAGGTCGCTTAAACCTAATTGGTCTTTGGGAGGACATACATCTCGAGGCAAGCATGAGCTAGATAAAGAAGAACGAATTTCCGTTGTTCTGTAATTAACGCCGCAGACGAAAATGACGTTTTGTAATAATATTGTAGTTTCATAATCTGCTGAATAATACACATATCACAAGGATTAATTTATTGTATTTTATTGTCATAATCAGTTTGACCTTGGACAGGATACCTAACGCCTTCCGGAATTCAATCTAAGATCCACATGAAGGCGTGTCTGTGGCATGAGAGTTGCGTGGGGGCGTCGGCAGATAACACATGTCGTTAATTTTTACTGCGGCTTACAATATCAGCAAACACTTGATGACTGGACAATGATTCGACAAAAAAATATAAAGGAAATATTATAGTAATACTAATAATAGCATTTGAATGAATATCATACTATTTATGCAAATTGCGCTATGTCCCCAGGTCGATACTCCTTTTACTTTTAAGTCAAGCTGGCTAATGCTCAAACAAACGGAAAAACTGTAGACAGTTTAACAAATAATTTATGCACGTTTGAGAGAAGTTGTTGTACGATTAGTTGTAGTATCACTCATTTTTAATACAATAATTACAAGTTACACGAACAAACTGAAAATTTCGATAAATTATGGCGGGAAATTATTATTTTTAATTAGTATACAGCTTGGCGCCAAAAAATTTTGCCCATTTTTCATACGACCCTTTTAGCTTCCAAATTCAAATTTTATGAAGATTCGCATTACAAAACTTTTCTCTGTTAAACTGTATTGAAAAGTTGATGGATTTTCATTACGCAACTGCTGCTTTCTGGAATGACGTTCCTTGTGATACAGATTGCAGTTTCAAAATGGGAGTAAAAATATAAATTTTGTGCTATTGGATCTAACCTGCTTTGTGTGCTTTCGGCACCAATGAATTCGTGCGACCTAGCGCCGGCCGGCAGATGCATGCCGTCGCAGCCATGGCTGCTCCGGTCGTCTTCGGCTACTGCGGTCGATCCCGCGATTTGTCGCAATCTCTGAAACAGAAACCGTACCCACAACCGTTGCTGCAATGGCTGCCCTGGTCGTCTCTTCGACACGTATCCTCAGGCGCTGTAGATTTTAGTCGTTAGAATAACATGCTACAAGCGACAAATATGTTGCAGAGCTGTCCCTTACATTAAATTGATTTGGGGGTGAATGAAGTCAGTGAAAAGATATTTAATAGAGCGAGTTGCTTAGATGCCTAATATTTAGTTTTAATTCTTAATCTATAGTGCGTAATATTTTATATATGTTAGTTAGGGATAATTCTTTGTCGATAAGATGTTCGGCGAAGTGTGACCTTTCTGGGCGATTGTTTTTATACGCCGATACGAGCTAGCTAATTCATTAGGATTGGCGGTGTCCGATACCTAAACCTAAGGATTTGGTGAAGATACTGACTTTGATATGGAGCGACTGAATTCAGATCTCCACAACCCACATGGTAAATCAGATCTTTCTTAGGTTAGGTCACACTTCTTTAGAAATATAATTTCTTGGGCGTGCATTTCCTCATGATGTTTTCCTTCACCGAAGAGCAAGTAATAACTCCAAATAATGTAGTGGTACATACTAGGATACGAACGTAGGATAATTCTTTAACCACTAAGCTATCACTGCTAAAAAGTTAAACCGAACTAAAAAGTTATATGATCTATTTTGTTCTATTTCAAAAGTAATTTACTTTTATACCTAGAGTGGATTTTATTTAATTTAGAAACAAAGAGATCCAATTACCGATTGGTGCCTGCCTTATATATAAAAATATCGGCGACATGTCTATAGTAATAGAATATGTTTAGTTAACCGATTATGCTATAAAAAATCCCGCCAGATAAAAAATCCGGCGTCTATAAGATGTTCTGCGATGACTGTAAACATGTCAAAATCGGACAACTTTGTCTTAATTTTCAGAAAACGTTTTCATGAACACGTATTAAAAGCATATAAAAATAATCGCCCAGAAAGATCACACTTTGCCGAACATCTCATAGATAAAGCACATAATTCATCCTCCACTAACATTTATAAAACTTACAATAGATAAAGGATTGAAACTATAAATATTAGGGAACATTTAGAAATTATTAAACATATAATTTCTGAAATTACTCTTAAGTATAGACAGACAGACCTAAGCAACTCCCCTATATTAAACATTTTTTTACTCACACTATCCACCCCTAACTTCAATTCAATTTATGGGAAAGCACTACGATAGATTATGCATGCAGTTTCTGTACCAGATGGCTGGCAATCGCGGAAATGATCGCAGCAGCCGATGGAGGACGACCGGAGCAGCCGTGGCTGCGACGGCATGCATCTACTAATGGCGCTAGTTTACATGAACATATTGGTAGAAAAACAGGTTAGATCAAATTGCATGTAAATTTGACTTTCGCAAAATAATTCAGGCGTTATTTTGCGAAAGTCATGGAATATATTTTAATCAATAAAAGTAACAACATAAATGCCACAGACGATAAACATTTTCTGACAAATTGTGACTTTGCTATGGAATGAAAACGATAGTGCAATATGAAATCTATTTGTTTGAAGACGAGTTACATTTGAAATATATTCCAGACATGGCCGTTAATTTCCTATGGGAGCGTCGTGTTCGAATGGGAAGACGTCTGGATGTAGCCGTGCTCTTGGCTACTAGTTTTATCAGTATCGTCCTCTTTGTGACGAAAGTTGTTATTTTTACACGATTATTCACTAAAGAAGTGTTATGTTTTGAATCAAATCGAATGGCAAACAAGTATACGACTTGCCTAGTGTGGACATACGCCAGTACGTTTGCCAACGTTTCTTGAATTACAAGTGTCTATAGACCCTTACTGTATAAGCAGTATTTCTCGCGTTTTGTTACTTATGCTACTAGAGAATTTATTCTCAAAGAAATTATTAGTTGATTGTACTTTTATGTTATAAGAATTTCGTCGGAATTCAAACAAGAATTTGATGTAATTTATCCACCTAGGGAAAGAGACCTCTTAGGCTCTTGGAAGGCAACCTTATTTGATTATATAAAATACAAATATGCAGGGAATCAATATTTGATTGCTACAGTTTTTTTTATATACAACGTCGGGAGGCATGCGGCCCACGGTTACCGTAGCCTATAAACGCTTGCACATTAAGTGTCACTCGCGCGATGCCACCTCTGCTACTAACACAGGAATTCCCTAGGAGTTTACTGGTGACCTCACTCACACGCAGGAACACAACAACCCTCTAGCTAGGGAGTTGTTAGTTTATATAGTTGGTAGAGTTCTGTGAAGAGGAGGTACTTCCCCAGACGGGCTGCTTCAATGCACCCTACCTTTCTTAAAAAGTTAGTTGGTATGATCTTATATACAATATACAATCAAGGGGAGTCTTTCATTGCGAGCCAATATTTAGGCAACCTTTTGCCCAGAAATTAGTAGAGCGGAATTTGGTTTTAGAGTATTCAGGGTTTTGAGTATCTCGTAGTGTTTCTGCGAAATATTTGTAATAATTATGCTTGACAAAAACTGGATATAGATCTGTAATATCTAAATGTTGTCATAACAATTTCGGGCGTTTTCAAGTTTAGCAGATTTGCACACGGATGCGAGATTTACGAGTAGTTAGTGAAATTCCCGCATGCAGGAATACAAATGACAAATTAATTTGTTAATCCACGTGATTAACGTCCTGTTGTAGGCTCAAACTAAATTAACTCATCAAACTTTGTGGTGATAATGTAGAAGTCATAGCCATTCGGGAAAATGTACAAATTTAGTATTTAACCGTGTTACAAAAGGTGAATGGTCAAAGCAGGGCTGACACTCGACTGAATTAGCCAATGAACTTTGACCTACACGATACACTTTCCGCGTTAATGTTGTCATGTCATGTATATTTTTGCATAAACAATCGTTGAGTGACTACTGATATTATAATCAGTTTGACTGACTGACTGAATCATAATCCAATCGTTGAATGACTACTGATATTATAATCAGTTGTAAAATTTAATGACAAGTGTTATTTACTGATGCTCCCACGCAGAACGCATGTCACCGACACGCCTCCATGTAGACTTTACACCCGTATACATACGGGCGATACTGTAACAAGCGTTGAAAGCGGCACTAATGAAACAGTGTGCGGATGTCATTGCAGTAAACATCCTTACAAAACAAACGTCAGATATTCTTTAAATTTTCCAGTCACGCTGCATGACTGCTACATGGATACATTTAGGAAATTGATATTTCCATACCATTACTGACAATATTAATCGATATTGTATACTTAATTTTAAGGTACTTTCTTCGTGAATATCACATGTTCGCAATATCAGGAACATCAATCACGCGTTGCCGACCTGGTGTTTTGAGTAACCTGTGCTGTAGTCTCTTGGGAATCCTCGGCGGAAAATTAATTACCTCCCTGGTTGTCACTTATGATGCACATGTCGCACACAAGTATTTGGTCATTTAGAAAGAATGAATGACAAAAGAAGTGTATCAAGCAAGAGTGAATGGTGATGTCGGGAGGGGCCGCCCTAGACGCACACATATAGATCAAATTGGTGATGTGTTGAAGAGGGGCCAAATCAAAAGTACCCAGAACCGAAGAGAATGCGTGAAGAGGTTGATGAGTGTGGAAGAAGCGAGAGCGGTATGCTTGGATCGGTGCACCTGGCGGTCTATAGTCTCTGCCTACCCCAATGGGAGATAGGCGTGATGATATGTATATATGTATCACACACAAGTAAGCTTGGACGTGTTGTAGGGAGCGTTTGAGATTTTGTTTTGATTATAGAATGAAAACACTATAGGTTTCTTTCATGGAAATTCATTACATTACAAAACCATCTGACTCCACTCCGATCTCGCCTGACTCGTCCCCGTCTACTTGAGAACAGAGTCGCGCAAATTTCGTGAAATTATTTCTAACAAAAACATGTTTTTTTTATAAACCTGACATGTTTATTAAAACTTTTCGCTCACACCATCCACCCCCACCCTCAATTCAATACAAGGGACGGCACTGCAATGGATTTGTCACTTACAGCATGTTATTCTTACTGTTATTGTTAGGCTTAACGTCTACAACGCCTGATGATGCCTCGTGGAGTGGCGAAACACGTGTCGCAGCGACGACCAGGCCAGTCGTGGCAGCGACGGTGGTGGTGGGGGCATGCGGATTCTGTTCCATATGGCGGACGACCGCAGCAGCCGAGGCAGAGATTACCGGAGCAGCCATGGCAGCGTCGGCATGTTGCACTTACTAACAGTAGTGGGTGGGTGCCGGCCGGCGCTAGACCGCATGAACTAATTGGTGGCGGAAAGCAGGTTAGATCAAATTGCATATAAAAATAAGTTAGTATCAGCGACCTAATTCTGTTCCAGATGGCAGACGACCGCAGCAGCCGAGGCAGAGACTATCGGAGCAGCCATGGCAGCGTCGGCATGTTGCACTTACTAATAGTAGTGGGTGGGTGCCGGTCGGCGCTAGGCCGCATGAACTAATTGGTGGCGGAAATCAGGTTAGATCAAATTGCATATAAAAATAAGTTAGTATCAGCGACCTAATTCTGTTCCAGATGGCGGACGACCGCAGCAGCCGAGGCAGAGACTATCGGAGCAGCCATGGCAGCGTCGGCATGTTGCACTTACTAATAGTAGTGGGTGGGTGCCGGTCGGCGCTAGGCCGCATGAACTAATTGGTGGCGGAAATCAGGTTAGATCAAATTGCATATAAAAATAAGTTAGTATCAGCGACCTAATTCTGTTCCAGATGGCGGACGACCGCAGCAGCCGAGGCAGAGACTATCGGAGCAGCCATGGCAGCGTCGGCATGTTGCACTTACTAATAGTAGTGGGTGGGTGCCGGCCGGCGCTAGGCCGCATGAACTAATTGGTGGCGGAAAGCAGGTTAGATCAAATTGCATATAAAAATAAGTTAGTATCAGCGACCTAATTCTGTTCCAGATGGCGGACGACCGCAGCAGTCGAGGCAGAGACTACCGGAGCAGCATGGCAGCGTCGGCATGTTGCACGTACTAATAGTAGTGGGTGGGTGCCGGCCGGCGCTAAGCCGCATGAACTAATTGGTGGCGGAAAGCAGATTAGATCAAATTGCATATAAAAATAAGTTAGTATCAGCGACCTAATTCTGTTCCAGATGGTGGACGACCGCAGCAGCCGAGGCAGAGACTATGGGAGCAGCCATGGCAGCGTCGGCATGTTGCACGTAATAATAGTTGTGGGTGGGTGCCGGCCGGCGCTAGGCCGCATGAACTAATTGGTGGCGGAAAGCAGGTTAGATCAAATTGCATATAAAAAAGTTAGTATCAGCGACCTAATTCTGTTCCAGATGGCGGACGACCGCAGCAGCCGAGGCAGAGACTATCGGAGCAGCCATGGCAGCGTCGGCATGTTGCACTTACTAATAGTAGTGGGTGGGTGCCGGCCGGCGCTAGGCCGCATGAACTAATGAAAGAAAAAAGAAAAAAGAAGGAAGAAAATCATTTGTGTATAAAGTAAAATCGCCAAATGACGTTCTATTAAAGTATTTAGATTGCAAATAACGTGAAAAATGCATTTAATTTTTTATAAATTATAAGTAATTTACGACATATTTAATTTATATTTTGAATTCATTAAAAAACCATGTGCTATTTGTATTTGAGGAAGGTTAATTTTTGACAGTAAAAAAATCAGATCCCATGTTAATTATATTTCTTACACTTATGTTTATTGTCATTTTATTTTTTTATTATCTAAGAGAGGTAGGGCGCATCAAAGCAGTCCGTCTGGCGAAGTACCTCCACCTGACAGAAAACCGCAGCCAAATAACAACCAACTCCCTAGAGGGTTGATGTGTTCCTGCGTGTGAGTGTAAACTCCTAAGGAGTTGCTGTGTTAGCAGCAGAGGAGACATCGCGCGAGTGATACTTAATGTATTACAAGTGTTGATAGGTTACGGTAACCGCTTTATATCAGGTGGGCCGTATGCTTGTATGCCTTACAACGTTGTATAAAAAAAAATAACATCTTAGAAAAACAAACGAGTTTCAATTTATTCAGTACAAATCGGCAATTTCATACTTTAACCCCTAATACTTTATTTGCTTCTTTAACATTGATAGCTCTTTTCATGCATGCGCGGCCGTCCTTGACTCGTACATCCTTCTACTTTCGCGTTGTATACCTGTATCGCCATTCTTTTCTCATGCATTCTTTATACATGTCAGAACCAGAGGAAAGGGTAAAGTATAATAGGCTTGGATAGTTTATTGTTGTTCAATGTCTAGGTATAATCAAAACATAATCCTTAACATTTATTCATAAATTTCCTGCCGAATCATTAGCTAATGGCCGAGTCATTGCTGATATTATTTTCGGATGTAAATTTAATGATAAGAATTATCTGCTGACGCTCCCACGCATCACCCATGCTATGGACATGCCTCCATATAGATCAAGAGTCGCATACAGACGATGGATGGGACGAGGCGCTAATGCATCTGCACACAGCCTTACGTACAAGATAAAATTCAGAAATGCGTTAAATTTTCACGTTTTAGCAAATTTAGGAAATTGATATTTCTAAAATATTAGGTCGGGGAAAAGCTTTTTCGAATTTTATATACGATTTCAAGATATTTTTATCATAATTTATTTACATTTGATTTTAATACATACGTGCCATTTTATTTGATAATTAGTTGCCATTTTTGTAAATATAATTTTTGAGACTTCTAATCTAACAACAAAAAAAGCACTTTTGTGCACCAGTCCTCTCATGATGTTAACCTGACGCTGCTTAAATAATTCTGAACAGATCGAACCAGGTGAAAATATGAGGATACAAGATCAGGGCTATGTGGTGGATGCATTGACACTTCCCAACCAAGCTCTCTCAGTGTTTGCTGAGTGACGAAATATATGTGTGGTTTGGTGTTATCATGATGGAAAACCAAGCCTTTCTGTTGATGAATTCGGACATTTTTATCTCTATTTCGAATCAATTTTCCCGGAGGTAAAAGCTTATATGATGAACGATGCCCTTCTAATAACACCATACACACAGTGTCACCTTATTGCGAATTAATCTGAGTTTCGCTATAGTCTGTGAATAATGACTACTTACCCTTTGACCATGATCTTTTTCGCACGTATTTGTCGTAGGTAATCCATTTTTCATCTTTCCAAAAGCGGTTCAGTTTCATTACGTTTCAGTAGAGAATCGTAAATGAGTACATAATAAATTAAGTTTCCTTTAGTGAGCTCGTACGCACCCAAATATCGAGCTGTTTTGTATATTCAGACTTTTTAAAATGGCTCAAGACAGTTTTGTAGCTCTCAGCTCTTTAGCTATGTCGTAACTACTAATATGCCGATCTTGCTCTACTTGATTCACAACTTTATCCGTAACAGGACGTCTACAGCGAACTTCATCTTTGACATCAATATTCACAAACTGAAGACGCTTGAACATTATTCACTCATTCGGGAGGGTAGAAAAACAACTAAAAAAGGGGCGGGAAACTATTTTCAATTATTCGAATAAATATCATCTATTTAATGGTATCAAAACGAGTCAGATACAAACAGTTTGACCAAAGATATTTTACTGCAACTAACAGCAATTGTAGTTAACATTAGTTATTATCATTATGTAAAGATTATAAGAGAAGCAAAGGCCAGAAGCAATAGAATTGATAAATAAGAAAAATAGTAGAAGAAACAGCACACCGCCCTTATGCACGCCAGCGGATAACGCACCACGAATAAAATGTATATTTAATACACTCTTAGGAAAGACAGTGGGCGACAGAACGAAGCACTGTGGGACACCGGCATTCACTGACATGAACCGCGAAACGCATCTGTAAAGACGCGGATTCTACGCTCATGCAGGAAGGCAGCAATCTAATTACAAAGCTGGAGGGGCAGACCGTATGCCGGAAGTTTGAAGCGAAGTGCTTTGTGCCAGACCCGATCAAATGCCTTGGCAATATTTACACTGACTGCCATGGATTCGTCATGTTTATCAATTGCCTCCCCCAAAGGTGCGCCACATACGCTAGAAAATCACCCATCGTTTCGGTCTAAAACCATACTGACGATCATTAATGAAAGCGAGTGATCTTCTATGTAGCGGATCAATTGATTGTTAAGGTTCCGTTCCATGACTTTGCGCAACGCTAAAGTTACGGCCATGGGGCGGTAATTTGATGGGTCTGAACGGTCTCCCGTTTTGGGGGCTGGCTGCACATTGGCCTCTTTCGAAGCCTTCAGAACACAACCGGTCGAGTACGAGAGACGAAAGAGGCGCGTCAACACCGGAGACAACTCTGCCACACATTTTTTCTAAACAATCCCTGGGATACCATCAGGTTCACTGACTTTTCGAACGTCGAGTGACTGTAGTTCAAAATGCACATCGCGTTGCCTGATGTGAATATCAGGCATAATGGTTCCACTGGGGTGTATCGTAGGTTGCGTGCTATAGTCATCGATTCGGGAGTTAGCCGCAAAGAAGCTGGCCATAAGATCGGCTTTCTCCTGCGGCTGATGCGCCAGTGAGCCATCGGGGCATCTCAGCGGAGGCAGCGATGGCTGGCAGGAGTTGGCCTGCACAGCTTTGGCTAGTCGCCAGTAGTAACGCAACCTAGTAGGTAGGTGCCACTAGTTCTGTGCCGACTCATGTAACGCGCTGGGTATCCGCTTTTATGTATGCCCTCTCACAGACCTTGGTGGCAGTATTGTAGGCTGATTATCAGCGAGTTAATATTCAGATCTTTGAGAGCAGGACCCCTGTTTCAAGCGCGATTACTAATAGCATCAGCACACTCGCGATTAAACCAGGGACGTCTCCGGCTTTTGATGACGATATCGGAGTGAGGAATGTAGTATTCCATGCCAACGCCGATCTCGTCAACAATATCCGCAAATTTCGTTCTCCGTTATCAACGCACATGCACAAGACCGCGAGTTTCAATGGCAGTTTCCGCTACCAGGCTACCAAGTGTTGGAACAACATGCATGCATGTATAGTATTCTAAGAAATAAATAATTCGATAGTCATTTTAGAAATATGAATGTATTTAAAAGAAAATATAATTCTAATATTAGTAAAGTCTTATTATTTGATCAATTACATTTACAACATTAATTTGACCATTTTTTACCTGAACTAGAGCTTTAAGCTATATTAAATTAAAGCTACAGTACAAGATTATTTGTAAATACGAGGATAATTATTAATTTTAGCTTTCAATAAAATTTGCCAAAAGACTCCTTTGAGTAACCTCGTTGTATTTTTCAATGGTCGAATACCATTGAAAAATACACTTGAAAAAAAATATTAATTGTAGTTGAACGAGATTGTAACTTGTCAACAATATCAAATTTTATTACAAAACCCGAACTGGTTTGGACCTTTTTGGATCAAGGTGATCAACGGATGCTCTTTTTTTCACAATTTGTGTTAGATCCATAGTAAAAATCACGTAATGCTGTAATTAAACTGTTACTATATTTATAAGACGAAAAGACTAACTGACTGACTAATGAATGGACATAATTAACATATAGCTAACACGGCTAGAAACGGAAAATTTTGCATGGAGTTTCATCGATTGAGGTCAGGTTCAAAAATGTGTTTAATATCTGTGGTTTACCAGGACGGTCATACAGAAGTCGTGATATATCTCTAGTAGTCATATTGCAACATAAGAAAATAGTTTATTGAAGGATTTAATACTTGAGAAATCATAAAATTAGCAGTATCTAATCAAAGTTGTTAAAACCATAAATTATAAAACTATGAACAATTTGATAATAAAAATTGTATAAAAGCAAAAAAAAATATTGTTGAACCATCATTAGCAGTACTGCTTACCTACTTGTCAAAAACATATACCCTTCGTTCAGTCGGGTAAAAAAATAGCAATATGTTCAAATTAGGCCTTGTGCTGTTAATGGTCGCATTTCAAGACATCGCTGCTGATGTCACCGATGGAACTGAACTCGTGATGTCATTCTTGGTAAGTTTACGTTAAAACTTAGAGGATAGAAATTAACCCGTGCTTGTCCCCCTACTGGAAAACAAATGGCTCACGATCATCTATAAATAAAGGTTACATCCAGTTGAGAATGCGCAAGCTTGCATTGCCAGAGGAACACCTGACTCGTCAATTATATAACATTTTTTTTTTTTTAAGTTGTCGGCCATTTTGGCCATGTTTTTTAAGAGATAGGAACGGTGTTCCTGAACATTCCTATTTTACTTTTTTTATACTGAATCCGAATCTGAAGTCAAAATTCGAATATTCGAAAAAAAGCGACAGACACACACAGAGACAAACATATAGATTTCATATAGGAACGGTGTTCCTGAAAAGACAAATATTCCTTCGAGAATACAGGCCGCGCTGCGGGCGACGCTAACTGTTCTACAAAAACGTGTGCCATTTATACTTTGAAGTACCTCTACCAACTGATATTTATTCGAATCTCGATTGTGCAGGCTAGCTGGAGTGTAAAAAAATATAATAATATTCAACTGACAACCTATAATGCCAGGTGTTACCTAATGTTTGCAATTTTCTATGTCTAAACGTGTAATGTTCGATGTAAACAAATGGAAGGCTGAAGCCTAAAAATGAATTTTTATTATTTTCTTGCATCATTCATCGCTCTCAAAACGTTGCCAATAGCGTCACCAGAAAGCAATTTATTTTTTAATTCCGAGTATTTCAATTATTGTGGGTGAGCTACGACACAATATTACCTCATTCAATGCGAAATAAATAATATTCTTCTATTCAACAATAGTACCAACCTAACAGACTTAAATTAAACCAGACTTAATTGCATACCACTATTGATTAGAGAGAAATAGAAAACTTTTCGCTGAGCAGAGTTTTCAAGTACGTTGAGATCATTGGCTTTCGGGCGACTACAAACCTGGTTCTCCCAATGTATGAATATAAAGACGTAACAATTCGTCATTAAAAAATGTTAATCGAAACTCTTATATTTCTAGATACATCGCCATGGCGACAGAACACCAGTAGATTCCACTTATTCGTTTTCAAGCGAACCCGAAAAATTAAAAGAGCTTTCCGATGTCTACGGTTCTGGACAACTTACCAACGTAAGTAATTTTTTATATACAAAATTGGTACCCCAGAAATTCTATTTACATTATAATTTTTACTATAATCACGAACAATTGTTCCTACCCTTCGAGACCCGGGTGGTCGAATACGACCGCGAAATGTATGGGAAAACGTATATAACGGGTTCTGACTGCTCAATATGAGACGAGGCTATCGACATTATTACTTTATTCGCTTTAATATTCACTACAATTCGAGGATTCGTCTTGTTTGATATGCGTAAACCTTGACCCGACTGGTTTTATTCAATACGTCTCTCTCTCTCTCTGGTCTCTTTTCCATATATTTTATCCTTGCGGTTAGTTTTACGGATAACGCGGATGTTACTGTTGTATTGTGCTTTTAGGCAGGAAGACAACGTGCCTACGAACTGGGCAATTACATCCGTACTCGTTACTCAGAACTCCTAGCGCCCAAGTACAACCGCTCTGAAGTTTACATACGTTCCACTGACTCCACCAGGACTAAGATGACTATCCTCACTGCACTCGCTGCCGTCTACGCTCCAAACGGCGATGGATGGAGCGATGACTTGAATTGGGAACCTGTACCCTACACTACCGTTCCTGCCAAATACGATTTTGTAAGTATAACATGATGTAGTAGTAGAGTCACACGACTTCATAGCCGATATTGTGGATATTTTTAATATATAATAGTAATGAATTTAACCAATGGTTGAACTAAGAGGCATCCCTAGGTTTTACACACTGTTCTCTTTAAATCTCTTTGGAGTGAGAGGGGTATGCTTTATTTTGTTAACCTGTTAAATCAGCTTTACTAACTTACGTCGAACATGAACATACAAGTCGGTGATAGCCAGTGAATAGCAATGTAGGGTGCGATAACTTGACGTGGGAAATTTTACCGCAAACCACCGTAACCAATGAATATGATTTAGTAAGTATAGTTGTATGATGGAATAAGCATTGCTGAAGGTATTTAAAAAAGGTATGCTAAGTACATACCTTATACACGATGTATTTTTAATAATTAATGCCCTGCGGTTTTAGCTGTGCATTATTTATTATTCACTTAGTTCAGCAAGTGCACTGTCTGGATCAAATTTTAATTCTCAAGTCAATGTTTATGATAGCGTTTCAATATTTACCTATTTTAGCGCTAATTGTATTATTTCATGAAAATAATCCATATACCCAAGGAGTTACTTTTTATTTTCTTATGATTTTTAAACTGTCCAAGTGTTCAAAATTGTCCAACAGTCAATTCAAGAATGCCTTGACTTCACTGTCGTTATCCTTGTCGTTGCATAAAGCGAATCAAGAACTTGTTGGCTGACACCACAGTGTGAAAAACAGTGCAAAAGTACTATTTCTGTATTTGTCTTAAGTGAATTAAACTCCTAACAGTTGTGAATATTTTAACTAGACTATAGAAACTTGGAATAGAAAGAAAACATGTTATAAGAGAATACTCGATCCTAGCTATTTATATTTCAGAATTTGGCCACGGTAAACTGCCCCACCCTCATAACAGCTGTTAACAGTCTCTACTTAGAACCGGCACCAGAAGTTTCAGAGACTTACAGTAATGTCATCAGTGTATTGTCAAGTGAAATCGGTTTTGATATCTCGCCGTATCCAGTTCTAATATACGCCATATTTGATGTGTATAATGCCCAGGTGAGTTTTGCTATTGTAATTGGTTCGAATTAGTAGTAACAGTATTTAAAAAGGCATCTAAATGCACAATTTCCTGCCATTATTTTCCCATGAAAACTCCCGTCCTGCAGTCTCTTGAGAAATATTCTGCAAGAATTTCTGTCGAAAATCTAAGGATTGATGGGAAAAAATGATCTCGGAACCAAGTATGGTGGTTTAATTAAGATATTTAAGGATGACTAGTTCACCCTAATGCTAAATTATACTTCCTATCACATATCCAAATCAGTTCTATAAGACGTCTTGATAAGAAATGTTATCATTTTAAATATTATTCAGTAGATTGCGATTATGTTACAATGTGTAATATTACAACTCCCGCTGTGGTTTTATTCTAGATTAGTCTTGGAATTCCTGTAGATCCAGCGATTGAAGAAATATGGGATGACTTAACAGCAGCCGCTGGTGCCTCGATTGACCTGACTTTTGGGAATGAGGATAACATAGCTTTACTAGCTGGTAAGATCCAAATAACTTTAAATGGATTGCATTATAGCTATACTATTATGTACTTAGTTATGTCCGTCTATTTAAAAACCTTACTATAGACCGACGAGGTGATAAAGGTTGCGACGAACTAACTGAAACCTACAAGCAATTTGGCCTAAACTACTTTGTGTGCTTCGTCTACCGATTAGTTCATGCTAACTAGTGTCGACCGCACCCACCCGCTACCGTTAGCAGATGCATGATTTGAACGTCCAAGAAATTATATTTCGTAAGACTTGTAACCTAACCTTAGGTAGCGGATCCTGGCAATTATAATGGATTAGGAAACGGGATTGAAAGAAGAAGAGACATGAGGTATACAAGCATACGGTCCACCTGATATAAAGCGATTATCGTAGTTTATGAACTCTACATACATTAAGTATCACTCATTAGGAGCTTACTGATTTTCTATGAGGTGGAGGTACTTCTTCTGACGGGATTCTTGTTTTGATGCGCCCTACCAAACAGACCTGTTCATCCACTCAAATGTTTGTTCCGCGTGAGAATAAAACCCTCGATCTTTGGACTCAAAGCAGCGTTACAAATCACTGCGCCTACGAGCTCGTCTAAAACGCGGTTCGCAAAATGCGCGTTTTAAGTACTTTGCTTTTAGTGATACGATACTGACAAATAAATCTATAGAACGTAAGTAGTAGAACCGGTGGCCAAATGTATCGAATTGTATAGGTAGGTACATAAATATTGAATTAAACAATTTTTAACGGATGTAAAGCACCCCAATTTCAATAAAGAAGATGGTTGGCAAGTACCACCTGCTTGGGATCCAGTTTTAAAAATAATCAAGTCACAAACACAGAGATCTACTCAAAAACATTCGGACACTGTGAGCGATTTTTGTGTGAATCGGAACGTATATAATTAATCCATCCATGTCGTTAGATGTAATAATTGAATAACCAATGTAAGACAAATGTCTTCCTAGGACCGCGGACGCTGCAAAGCATTCGAAACGTCAGGTTCAACAAGATAAAAATAAATAAAACACGCGATACAAATTTTCCTTTTCCCTTCCGTTAAAAATTGTTTAATTCAATGTATAACATCTAAAACAATAGGTACATAAATAACCTCGAGGCTTTGATTGTGACCTAGGTGACCTAGTTACTCAGGTGGCATTTCAGTTACTTCTATAAAACCAAAGTTTATGTTCGTTTCTGAACATAGTCTTAAGTTTTACCGAAGCCACTAATATACCACGTGCATCTCATGCACATCTTCATATGCTGTTTATCCACAGGTGTTCTTCTCAATGAGTTCTACGATTACGCAGTCAAGGCTATTGCTGGTGAAGACACACCGAGGCTGAGGATCTACTCCGCTCATGACATCAACGTGTATTCCTTCGAATCTGTTACTCATATATCACCCAGACAAGGCGTACCTAAGTATGCATCTGCTTATTCACTGGAAGTGAGAAAAGTTACTGCTACTGGGAAATATGTTGTTTTGGTAAGTTTACACACAATGTATGATATCTAGCAAAAGCGATAGTCTTGTGACGAATTCTAGTGGTACCTAAGCAAGTTTTCCATGAAACAACAAACCGTTTGTTGTTTTCTTCATGGTCATTGTTTACGTGGATTTTGCATCAAATGCCTTCTTTAGCCGAAATAGAATAATTTACAATCAATAGAAATACTCGAATTGTTATTGAAAATGAACATTTGGCAACTAAATAAAAAATTCAGAGAGAATGAAAAATAAAAGTTAATTCATTGTGTATAATGTTATAGGATTTTATATATAAATATTATTCAAAAAAACCGTTACAGTCAGAGACCTCGAGTAACATATCTTAAATTATATCGATATCGAGTATCGAGTTGCCGGCTGCGAGTGGTTAAAGTTAGTTCAATTTATTCTCATCAAATAAGAAAACCCCATTTGCTGTAGTTCTCCAATTCTATAGTGCATTATAGAATTGGTGAACTACCGCAATCATTTTATTATCACGAATAGTATTGGGATTATTGGTGACGAGTTCTCTATCGAAGTTCAGTTCTGTTATAGAAGGAAAGGTCAAGCTGGCATCCAAAAAACTTGGTATACTTAACAGATCGATGCAATACTTCAGCTCGGGACAAAAACGTACATGGAGTACTATTGTCATCTGTGAACTGTGGATGTGATGGGATCAGACCTTGAGATTGGGTTACTCTTTTTTTATACCACTAAGGTGGCAAACAAGCGTACGGCTTGCCTGATGGTAAACAGTTACCGTAGCCTATGGGCATTTGCAACACCAGGGGTGTCACTCTTGCGTTACCGACCCTGTAAGAACCTCTTCACGCCTTTCTTGAAGAACCCCATACTGTAGTCCCTTGGGAAAACCTCGGCAGGGAGCTCATTCCACAATTTAATAGTTCTCGGTAGAAAACTTCTTGTGAACCGTACAGTGCGAGACCCTTGCGGTTCCAGTGTATGAGGATGAACTCGGATGAAGCCGTCGGCGAGCTGTGCGATTGTAAAACGAGGCTGTTGGTATAATGTCGACAACTCTTCAGAACACAACCCATTATACAACCGGTAGAACACGCAAAGAGAGGCAAAATCTCTCCTTAAACTCAAGGGCACAATGGCGTGTGTGAGTTCAGGATCATCGACGATTCTCACAGCTAGTCTCTGCACCGAGTCACAAGGTCCTAGCTGGTATCCAGGTGCTCCCGCCCAAAGGTGGCTACAGTACTCCATATGAGGCCTGACTTGGGACTTATATAACATAAGTCTGTTTAGCCCTGTTGAGCACACCGAGTTTCTTGGACGCCAGCTTGACCTTCTCCTCCAGGTGACCTCGATACTGAACATCGCTGGAGATCTCGATACCGAAAATCCTAATGCTCTTAGCAAGGTTAAGAGACGAGCTGTGAGAATTATCGATGATCCTACGCTTTCACACATATTGTGCCCTTAAGTTTAAGGAGAAACTTTGCTTTCCTTTATGAGTTCTATGACTTATACATTTGGGATGGTAACAGCAATAATGTGTTTCCAGAAATGTTTTCTTCTCAATACTTTTAACTGGTACTCACTGACGAGGTTTTTACTAAGAATTACAGTCAGTACAGTTCTTCAAAACTGTCGTGGAGAGATTAAATCGATAATTTACGAGGGACAGCCTTGGTCTTGCAAATTTTGGTTGCTTGTTCTACGGTACAATACAATACAATACGCTTTATTGCACCACAAGAAAAATACGTAGTAACAAAAACAATAAAATACCAGTACAACGGCGGTCTTATCGCGATGCGATCTCTTTCAGACAGCCTTTACTTTTAAATTTATAGCGCCTTAAGATTTGATTAATTTTATGCCTGTGTATTTAATTTGTTACACATTTATTTTTAGCCTACTTACTTACCTGAGCCCGGAGCGGAAGTAGTTTATCTTCAAGTACAGGGATGCGATCTCCTCTGTGAGTTCGAGCAGTTCGTCGATATCACTCGGAAATACTCATTGGATGTTGACACTTGGAGGGATAGGTGTGGCTTCACAGATGACCTTGTGGTTGATGACTCATCTATAGCTTAAACGCCTGCTGCTGTGATGATTTGCCCACCATCACAGTTCATAAACATAACATAATAATAATTAATACTGAAGTACATTTCAAAATCAGTGACAGATAAATAAATTCAGAATAACAATATTTCAGAATGCATTACTGTGAATGAGAAGATCTTAATTAATCTGTTACACTGATTAAAATGCAGCTAATGTCAATACTGCAAATCATTTACAAATATGTATCCACGTTTATTGAACAAACACAGGCGGAAGTGACGCCAATAAACATATTTAATATAATATACTATTTATTTTAATTGCACCCCTCGTTACGGTAATTATACAGCAAGCGTGGTTGTATTAATATATGAAATCGGAATATTAAATAACAATTCGTCAGGTTTCTATCCAACAGACACGATCTGCACTTAGCCTTAAAAAGCCAGTGTTCAAGGGAACTTTTAAATCTGCTGGCAGTCTATTTATTAAATACTTGTATAGCTTGGTAATGAGGGCTACGCTTCACAATGTAAAAATTAGGAACAACTTTATTTTTGATGTCCTTTCTATGAGTGTTTTCTCTGACTTTCTTCCTTCTTCAGACTCATATTACAACACAAGTATGTATATGCTGGGCAATGTTAGAATATTTATACGCTTAAAATGAGATCGACAACTTTCTCTTTGTGTAATTCTGGCAAATTGTACGTATTGCTCTTTTTTGGAGAATAAAGGCTCGCTGAGAATTATAACTGTAGCTTTTCCCTCAGAACAGTACACTGTATCGAAGTCTGGACTCGATAAGAGCATAATATACTATCATTAAGTGTTCCGTATTTATTTCGTCTCTCAATGGTCTCAACGCATAACGTGCAGATGATATAGTAGAGTCTTTGTGTGCTAGTTCTTTTTTCCAGTTCAACAAATCATCTAGATGGATACTTAGAAATTTGACGTCTCTTACTAATTAAATCTTTTCGTTATTAAGTGTTAAATCCATATTATCTTCATTGCCTGCAGTGGTTCGAAATGGAAACAACATGATGTTCGTTTTTTAAATATTTATTATTAATCTATTTGTATTGCACCAAACTTGAAAAGCTGCCAACGTAGTGTTGACCTTGTCTGTTAGTTCACTAATACTTTTTGCCCCTAATACCGCGTTAGTGTCATCGGCAAAATTACGAGATTAATGTCTGGAATATTTTTCTTTACATAATTTATCAAATCGTTTGTGAAAATAATAAACAGAATGGAACCTAATACGGAACCCTGCGGTACGCCATTAGTAATATTAATCTTAGGTGATTGGTATGTTTTCCGTTGTTCATTTTATTCTGTAATGCTGGTTTCTACATACATTTTCCTGTTTCTTAAATACGATGTAAACAGTTGCAGGACTCTGCCTCTGACTCCATAGTAATCAAGTTTTGCAGTAAGTAAATTATGATCAATGATATCAAATGCTGAAGAAAGACCCAGAAAAATCCCTGCGACTTTCAATTTATGTCTCGTATCTCTAATGGTAATTTGTTCCAAAGTCTAGCAGCGCGTACGGTAAACGAATTAGAAAAGAATTTCGTGTTAGCTAGGAGGAAGTGTAAAGTTTGTGTATAGCAAGAACGTTGGGATCGAGTTGGCGGTAGAAGAAGTGGAAAACGAGAACAGAAATATTGAGGTGAATTGGGATTAGTAATTAGTTTGAAAAGTAGGGATAGTATGTGCACATTTCTGCAAAATCAAATAGCCACATCAACTTTACACGAAACTCCGAAACATGGTCGTACTTACAGAGACCGAAAATAAAACTTATAGCCAGATTTTGAAATTTTTCTAGCTTGTTGAGTAGTTCCTCAGTTGCATTCAAATAGCAAACATCTGCGTAGTCCAGAATGGGGAGTAAGAGAGATTGAGCCAACATAACTTTATTTTCAAAAGGCAAAAGTTCTGAAGTCGTTTGAGAGAGTGAAATGTATAATAAATGCGTTTACTAACGTCATTAACATGCGCATCCCAGGACAGTGTTCCATCAATGATTAATCCAAGATTTTTAGTTTTATCGACAAACGGAATCTGTAGACCATTGTAGTAAATCTTAGGCAAGCCAAAAATTTTCAAAATTGAACCCATTACGGAATTGGCTACTACGTACGATTATAGCCTAAGACTTCGATAGATTTACCAGCAAACCATGGTTCAGCCCAACCCCGGATAGGACATATTTGGCGATTTATAGCCTCAATCGTTTTATCAGTTTCGGTAATTGAGAAATGGCTGTAAATCTGTAAGTCGTCTGCATATAGGTGGCTGTTATATTTACGGCTTGCGTAAATATAAGCATGTTTCCGAATTCCGTACACGTTTAAAGTGGGTCCCTGTCCGCCTTCGCAGAAATCACAACACCGCCTTCGTGTCTCGGTCCTAGTCTGTCAGATCTCAGTACCGTGAATCCAGGTGCAACAAATTCAGCGTCACAGATACCCTCCTGCAATCAGGTTTCGGTAATGAAAAATATCTGACACGCAGACGACATCAATGAACAAGAAAATTGATGGAGCTTGGTACGAAGTCCTCGAATATTGATAATAGATTTGAAGAAATCTACTACGCCTGTGATGTACTTCCTCCTTCATTAATACTTGGGTTTCTTCTTTGGTAACTTCTTTTCTGAATCCACTCATTGAACTCTGTATTCGGAGGCCAATTACTAGAAGTCATAAAGAACTCGAATCCGGTTTCTGGTACTGTCACAACAAACGATGCATAATTTTGATGTCTTAGTTCTAACTTTTCTACATTGTACGGTGCAAATTCAGGTTTCTTCTTAGCCATATATAACTGCACTTTCTCAGCTGTAACATCATTCCTTAGTGACCACAAGTGAATTTTTTGCACTTTTCGACTCCTGTCAACTCATCATCTACCTCTCCTGTACAACGAATGACTGGTCTACGCCACCTCCTCGTCTGTACTGCTGTCCATTCCTCAACACCAGTTCGGCCGTCACGTATAGTTTGGGCTGCATCGTTCACCGTTGAGTATGAGCCACGTTCGCATGATAATGCAGAGGCAGTGTGGTGCGCAGAAGTAGACGCAGAAGCGATATTTAAGAAGAGTGCTTTTGTGTTTATGCCTTTTTTGAGGGAGCGGTGGCAAAACATTGAGGCAGGGGACGATTAGTAATCCCGGCAAATGTTGCAGGTGTTGGCACAACTATATTTTCTTGCTTACCCGCAGTTTGTAATTGTTAATGATTGATAAGCTTGCACATTGTCGATTTTTGTTTCCAGAGACCGAACTGTATCCACCAATGAGTTAATTTTTAACTCCATCGGAAGGATGAATCCTTGGAGAACCTTGACCATTTGATCAATCATGCACATATTATGCTCTCTTTATTAAATCCTAAATAACCCTGAGAAACCCCAATACATTCGATCCCGATTTTCTTATAAGACAACTCCTATCCGTTCCCAACGTCCTTATCTTACCAAAACTCTGAACTATCCATCATCATTATGTCTTCCTGCAACTACGGACGCTGTAAAGCGTTCGAAACGTCAGGTTCAACAAAATAAATAAAACACGCGATACTTCCGTTAAAAATTGTTTAATTCAATGTGTAACAATCGCGAAAACCTAAGACAATACTATCCATCATCCAACCCAAACTTTTTCTTTCGGTCATTTACTGTCAATGCAGCACGGCTGTGGAACAAATTACCGCTGCATATACGGAACAGCTGTTCTGTATCTACTTTCAAGAAGAGGTTAAGTGAGCACTATCTTACCATTAATATTATATGTATAGTATACATGTATTTAATATTATGTATTTATTAATTTGTGTAAATATGGAAAATATGAAGATTAAATTCTGCATAACTTTTAACTACCAGCCAAAATAAAATTTACTGCACACACGTTAGGGTTAGCTGGAAGATATATGGAACCGCGTACAATAGTCTGTTAACGATACTACTCGTCTTTAGTATAGTATGGTATCGTTAACAGGCCAGTCGTGGCAGCGACGGTGGTGGTGGGGGCATGCGGATTCTGTTCCAGATGGCGGACGACCAGCAGCCGCAGCCGCCGAGGCAGAGACTACCGGAGCAACCATGGCAGCGTCGGCATGTTGCACTTACTAACTGTAGTGGGTGGGTGCCGGCCGGCGCTAGGCCGCATGAACTAATTGGTGGCGGAAGCATACAAAGCAGGTTAGATCAAATTGCATGTAAATTTGACTTTCGCAAAATAACGCCTGAATCTGTGAAACTGTTTCTATTCTGTTTCTCTGCCATTAGTTTAAATAGTTATATACTACACTTTAGCACAATCATATAATCTTAACTGAATATCAGCGAATTAAAGATTCTAATTTATTTCCTAACATTATATTAATACCGACAAGCAATTTCAAACAAAAATAGTAGCGTTGGTGGAGCGCGTAGGTTCGCGCGTTAAAATTACGTTATTCCGAGCATGCAGCTTGTGGGCGAAATGTTGGCAGAACATTTACAGTAGTTTACAATGCGTTCAGAGCGGTGTTGGGGCTGCCCTG
The DNA here is from genome assembly GCA_947507595.1 of Pyralis farinalis. Taxonomy (NCBI): domain Eukaryota; kingdom Metazoa; phylum Arthropoda; class Insecta; order Lepidoptera; family Pyralidae; genus Pyralis; species Pyralis farinalis. Next base: position 5,001,275 of record OX382258.1, on the reverse strand, counting down.
CTTCTGTAGCGCATCAGGTATGTTTGTAGCTGCAAACACCAATTCGTCGTCCACATTGGCACGAAGTTCCGACATCCTAGGTTAATTGTTAATTTTTATAAATACGACAGCTAACTTATCTGTCAGGGTATTAGTATTAGTAGAGTGAGCTTAACAGACTGACAGAATAATATGACGTAAATCTCTGACTCTGAATTGATTTGAAGAAAATATTGTCTGTATAACCTAGGGATGCCTCTCAGTTGATACTTTCTAGAAAGAATTTATAAAATTGCCTAAAAAAATGGTTATGATATTTTATGACACCATGAACGCTATGTAATTATACTTACAAAATCGTACTTAGCCGGTTCGGTAGTGTACGGTACAGGTTCTCAATTCAAGTCATCGCTCCATCGCGTAGACGGCAGCGAGTGCAGTGAGGATAGTCATCTTAGTCCTGGTGGAGTCAGTGGAACGAACGTAAACTTCAGAGCGGTTGTACCTGGGTGTTAGAAGTTCAGAGTAACGAGTACGGATGTAAATGCCGAGCTGGTAGGCACGTTGTCTTCATAGCTAAAAACACAATTAACAACCTATCCCTGCGTATTCATAGCATTGGCTATTGACTTTCTCTCATTGCGACACATGACGTATTGAAATGAAGCCAGCCTCGCTAAAGCTAAGACATATCGACACGGTGGCAGCACCTCGATTAAGAACACGTTTTAATGTTTCAGAAAGATTACGTGGCATACTGAAGAATGCCGCAGAATTACAGGCGACAATACTTTTGGTATACATATAATAGGATTTGTTTTCATTTTATCTGAAGTTATTTTCAGTTTAACGTTACCAAATGTAAGTCTGATATTTGATGTGGGCGGCATGCCATATCCTGCCGAAGTACGTCTTTTTCTGACGTTTGTAATAATATCAAATAATTTTATAGTTTTTGATATTTCGTATTAAAGCGGTAAAAGGCAACGAAGAGCTTTTCATGGGGCTGCCTGTCACGGTGCGGCCAGTGAGACAATGGTCACGAGTACTGCATCAGCGAGAGCTTACTTGTTACAGGTAAGTGAATATGTTACCATCATAGACAGCTAAGTAAACCTGTTACGGTACTAATTACTATTCTGGTACCCGCGTGATTTTAAAGTAAATACCTTGAAATCACACGAGTTTACCTTTGTAAGTTGTCCATAACCATAGACTTCAGATCGTTCTTGCAAGGCATCGGGATCATTTGAATAGGACAATGTAGATTTTACAGGTATTTTGTCGCCATGGCGATTTATGTACACTATTTTTTACAGCGTTGGGTAACAAAGAAACATACGGTCTGTCTGTTTCTAGAAAGGTTTAGAAATGTATTGAAAAGTTATTTTCAATACATTTCTACTCATACTTCACGACTAACTACACCCCGAAATGTAGTGACTCATGAAGTACTATACTCAATTACAGATCCTAGCTGTGAGATGAATGTGGATTAATGATCACTTATGTAAAAAGTACCTAACTAAACTTACCAAAAAAGACATCACCAGATGAGTAACATCGGCAGTGATGTCTTGAAACAAAATCATTAACAGTACAATACCGAACTTTAACATGTTGGTATTCTTTATTGACCTCTAGGTAGACAGTACCTGCAACTAATGATGCAACAGCAGTGATTGTTTTTTGCTTTTATATTATTGCTATTATCAATATCGTTCAAAGTCTTATAATTTACGGTTTAATAGCTATGATTAGATATTGTTAATTTTATGATCATTTCAGCTATAAATAACTTTTCAAAGGTAGAAAATGTGTAATTAGTGATTCGTCTACATTTTTTTATACGAGTATACTACATTGGGAGGAATTCAAGCATACGGCCTACCTGACGTAAAACGAAGCCTATGAATGCTTACAATACATTAAAATATCATTCCCACGATGCCACCTCTGCTGTTAACATAGCAACTCCTTAGGAGCTTACTGGTAACCTCACTCACACGCAGGAATACAACAACCCTATAGGGCGTTGTTTATTGGCTGTGGTTTTCTGTAACGTGGAGGTAGTTCCTCTGATGGGCTGCTTTGTAGTTTCAAAAGTGCCTGAATATCACCAAATTAAACACTTCAATATAATTTCTCTGATGTTCCCAAGTAATTTAATGTAGTTTGTGTTAATGCTCAGAACGTTCTAGCCCATTTTGTTGACATGCTTCAGTCGTTCGATGTAAGGCACATTCACGCAATTCTTGTATCTGAATCTTGGGTTAAATCGTGTCTTCCTTCTACATCTTACTCGCTACCATGTCTCCAGTTGATTCACAATGACCGCGTTAGGAGAGGTGATGGCGATGTTCTCATTTACTTACATGCTCACATTCCATTCAATATTATTTCTTCTTCTCAGATTTCTGATCCTCCTAATGATTGCGCTGAACATCTTTTTCTTTAAATTACCCTTTCTCATCCTCGCATTCTACTTGCGGTGTTGTATACCCCTTCAACCACATTAATTTATTTCTCCGCTTTGAAAAATCTCATCATGGGCGACTTCAATACCTGCCGCCTTAGAAACGACCATCGCTCCATTGCTTTAAAAGCACTTACTCTTGCTTGTAATTTAACAATTTTACCTCTCAATACCACACTGTTTTTTTCCAGTTGTCAGCCTTCGCTTCTTGATGATTCTAATCCTAGTTCATCCTTATCATCACGGGTCTTATAACTTGAGAAAGTTATGTTACGGGTGTCGAACTGTGGTTCCTTATCCGGGCATGCTCCAAGAGGCGAACCACCCCTGGGTAGTTTGTACCGCTTATTCGCAGTGTAGAGATATATAAGGTATAAATATTTATTTATATGAAGATGTTAAAAATGACAATATATTATTTCATGATGATGATTATTATTCCACCACTGCTCCTGTGTGGTTAATTTTGGGACTGCTTGTGCGTGTGCCGTGTCATGCCGCGTACGGTGTATCATTTGTTCCCAAAATGTATGTTGTTGTTAGATTTTAAATGTTAATTAATGAGTTGTTAATTGGCGATGCCAAATTTAATCATTGATATTTTATTTGAGGTGCCATTCGCAGTGAGCGATCAATATGTATACCTAAGTATGGCACTCTTCTCTCCCAGATCATAGTTTCGCCCCGCAGACAAAATGTCGACGCTGAATTGCTGCTTTGATAGCCAGGCGCCAGCGGCGAAACCACTCCGGTAGGCGGTCCAGTAATCTTTATAGCCTACGTGACGCTATTTCCCGACTACGGGAGAAAGCAAAATATGAGCTGTCATCTGCGTTGAGGGCCAACATTACTCCTCTCTCACCCTCAATTCTATCTTCCTCGGTCAGGAGCGGTATATCATTTGTATACATTGCATACGGGGCGTTTGACAAGCAACTCCTGATTTGCCGCCATTTATCTTTAATCAATTTATTAATTGTGATGTTGAAAAGAACATACGATCTGTGGCTTCGAATGCTGTGCGATGTTTCTCTCAACATATCTCCAACAGTAATTGAATGGCTTCATTCTCACTTATTTGGGTGTTGGCAGCGTGTGCGTATTGACTGTTCATACTCCTCTTGGAGTGCGCTAATGGCTGGCGTTCCGCAAGGTGGCGTTTTATCTCCACTATTATTCGCTTTATTTTTATTTACGCATGGTCCGTTTGCATTAATTTCCACCGTCATTTCTATGATTAATGATGATCTTTCTCATATATCGGAATGGAGTAATACTCATGGTCTGGTTGTAAATCCAACCAAGAAGCAGGCGATCCTAATCGGAAGTCTTCGCCAAATTACTAAAATTTATTGGTCAATCAATAAACTTTTACGGTACTGATCTTTCCTTTTTCTGATACTGTACAATATCTTGCGATAATCTTTACAAAAATTTATCGTGCTCAACTCAAATGGCAAGTGTTAGTAGGAAGCTACTTCTTGCTTCTGATTGTTTCCTCAGAAGACTGCAAAATTTGTTGGTACGAAAATTACGCTCGCACAATCCCTTCCCTTTTCCCTTCCATTTTCGATTACGCTGACTCCAGTTATCTTAATATTACCGACGAGCAATTAGATAAGGTTGAGCGCCTTTTAAATCTTCGGTATTCCGTTCATATTTAGACTCCGCAAGTATGACCACGTCTCTGAATTTCGCTCTCGTCTCAAGTGGCTTCCAGTCGATTTCACCGTAATCTACACATCCTGTCTCTACTTTATACTTATTAGTCCATCGTCTTCTGTATATCTGAACGTTTCTTGTTTCACAGTGGAGCACAGGCAGGCACTATTCGCTACACTCTTGCCCTCCGTCTTAAAACGCCATCACACTCAACCCAGTATTACACGAAATCTTTTTCGGTGCGAGCTATGCAGCTCTGGAGTTCTCTGCCATTAACAATTCGAAATGCAGAAAGTATATTCAGTTTTGAAAATCGAGTTAGTGCTCACTATCTTTTTCATTTTGTTTTAAATTGGTTCTTTTGTTAATCTGACTGTCATTGCTATGTAACTTTGATTAAGTGAATTAATATATAAGTATCCATCGTTTATACCGCGCCACCTATCTGCTTGATTTTTTTATTTTCCTCTACTAATTGTCTGGGAAAGAGATTGCTATGCGATAAGACCGCCTTTTATACTTTAATTATAAATTAATTTCGTGTATTTTATTGTTTTATGTGATGCAATAAAGCATATTGTAATGTACGTCAGCGACATTTTCTATAATACTTTTGCAGTACATGTACCTCTTATATGTGTAGATAGGAGGTATATAATTTTTGTTAAAAATATAAATGACTTTTTATTTATATAACTTTATGCTCAAGGATTTACCATGGAGGACTCGCTATACTATTACATTCTTTACCCATAATGTTAGGGTGATACACAGAATATAATATTGCCATGATCGGTTTCCTCCTATATAACCCGAGATCCCGGTGCAAAATTGTGTAGGTATCTGTTTTTTTAATAAAACATCATTCAGATGAATTCCAGTTCTCTCTGCCTACCCCGCAAGGGACTTGGCATGATATACATATAAACATACATACATACATACAGATGAATGATTATTGGTAATATATTGTATTAATTGAAATTAAACTATTTTTAACGGAAGTATCGCGTGTTTTATTTATTTTGTTGAAAATAGTTAAAAATAGTTTAATTTCAATGTGTAACAATCGCGAAAACCTAAGACAATACTATATTGTATTAATTCCGGGTTGCCTATAAAAAATTTGCTCCAATGATTTTTAATTAAATATTTTATCGAAACCACGAGTGTTGGTGTCTAAGCCGCGTCATACACGACTGAGCCACCAAGCTCGTCAATATTTATTCATCGTTTTCTCCTTCTTATTCTTCTCTCGAATCTTAATCATCAGAGCATATACATAGAGTAGAATATAATGTAATGATATACAACGGACATTTCCATTTTGCTAAAATATCTATGCTTCACATGAAAAACATTACATTGACTACCCTGTATTAATATCGTTTACAGCACGAAGCAACGCGCGCCTTCCTTGCCTCTCGCTTGCACTTATTCAAGCTGGAAGCAATTAATTCAAATCATGGCAACCATGGCTTGCGGCCATTTTTTACCAGCAATCATGGATTATAATTCAGCACAAATTTAACTGCAAGTTGATATAATATTAAAAAAAAACACGATGACCGCAAAAATCAGCATTAATCTTACAGCGGGTAGCCTAAAGGTTGGGGCTGACTAGAGGGTGGTAACCACATTTTTTTACATTCTTTACATCATTTCCTATCAAATAACGTTTCATTCACTTAAAAAACAAATATGTAGCTCTAAATCATACAAATTCATTAATTATAAAATATTTAATTAAAAAACAATGGAGCAAATTTTTATAGGCAACCCGAAATTAATGATGATCTGAATCTGTATGATGTTTTATTAAAAAACAGATACCTACACAATTTTGTAGCGGGATCTTAGGCTAATACTACTACCCCTAATTAGAAACGTAAAATATTCGCTCCATCAACAATCCTCTTCTTTACGTTCCTGTTTGTAATTCCAACATCTATATCACGTCCTATGGTGTGTTTTTCAGTACCGCTATGTACGAGGGCTGTATGATAAGTGTTAGGCAAGGAAACGCATCAAAAAAATGATTTTTTTTTCTTTATTTCTCGATATAGTCTTCTTTTAGCTCGATACATTTAGTCCAGCGATATTCTAACTTTTTCAAGTCATTTTTGTCTTGTTTTGTCGAACTCGTAAAATAGACCCCTGTTTCTTCGACGATTTCCTCGTTTGACGAGAATCGCTTTCCGCCATTTTTCATGTTTGGAAATAAAAAAAAATCGCATAGAGCCAAATTTGGAGAACAGGGTGGGTGAGGCAGCAATTCGTAGCGTAATTTGACCAGTTTTGCTGTGGCGATTGCGGGCGAGTGAGCAGGTGCGTTGTCGTGGTGAAAAAGGATTTTTTCTCCGCCAAGTGGGCCGTTTTTTTTTTTATCAATTCAGCATTGAATCGGTCCAATAAATCGGCATAGTACTGTCCCGTGATTATCCTTCCTTTCTCCAAGTAGTCGGTGAAGATAATGCCCTGCGAATCCCAAAAAACGGTGACCATGACTTTTCCGGCCGATGGAACCGTTTTCGCCTTCTTTGGAGCAGTTTCACCGGGCGAAATCCGCTGTTTGACTGTTCTTTAATTTCTGGCGTGTACTGATGGATCCATGTTTCGTCAACAGTCACGAAACGCCGTAGAAACTCTTTCGGATTGCGCTCAAACATGTCCAAACAGTGCTCCGAAGTTGTCATGCGACTTCGTTTTTGCTCCACTGTTAGCAAACGCGGCACCCATCTCGCCGATAGCTTTCTCATGTCCAATTTTTCGTGTAAAATATTTTGTATGCGTTCAATTGAGATGTGTACAATATGTCAGCAATCTCTCTGATCTTCAACCGACGATCTGCTAACACGATATCATGGATTTTATTAACTATATCCTCCGTAGTCACCTTAATCGGACGGCCTGAGCGCTCTTCATCAAAAACGGATGTTCGGCCACGCTTGAATTTATTAAACCAATATGTAATGGTAGTCATCGAAGGTGCATGGTCCTTATAAACGGCATGCAACTTCACTTTGATTGATACGTCTTCCCATCCAAAAAAAGAAATTGAATCACTGATCGATATATAGAAAAAGCTCGATTTTTAGATGCCACATGAGCTCACTGAAAAAATCGAATGAATCGTGTACTCATTTGCAAATCTCAATTGAAACACATTGAAACCGAACAGTTTTTTGAAAAGATTGATTGCTGGTGATGAAAAGTGGAGTACTTTTCAGTCTTCAGGATTACTTTCATAGCCCAATAATAGTAGCCAATAGTTTTGACACCAATAGTTTGAAAAGAATGAGGTAACAAATATACAATGCATAATTGGAAGGATGTAGGAGCCGAGGAAGAATTGATCGACTTTTATAAGAAGTGAATGAAAGAGCTATGGATGTTAAAGAAGCGAGCAAATTATGTAAGGGCCACTTCTTGTGACGCATGGTTCTCTCTGCCTATCCCGCAAGGTACATGACGTAGAGATATAATAATTAGACAAGTATTATATAATATACGTAGTGTTATTTTTTATCTTGTTTCTCAATCTATGAATTGATGGTAATAACTTTTGTGTATAATTATCCGCCTTAGGGTATCTAATAAAGCCTAGATTACTTGTATGTTGAACTTGAATATCCAAGTATTATCAGAGTATGTCCTTTGCATATTCTTCGCTGAATCATTATACAATCGTCTAGTGATTGCTGATTTTGTAATCAGTTATAAAATTTAATGACCTGTGTTATGACGCTCCCGCGCGACTCTCATGCCGCGGACACGCCTCCATGTCGATGTTTGCTGAATTTCAGAAAGGCATTTGATACCGATATCCTGACGAAGCTCAGACTGATTATAATATAGATGGTACTATAAATTAATAGTTATAGATGTGTATACTAGTCAAGAGATTTGAAATAAATAATAAGATCTATTTTTAAGTTTATCTTGTGTAAGTTTTCAACTCCATGCATTTGTTTGAGTGAAACTGTGAACCAATTTTAAAATAAGTTTGTAAGCTATTGCATAGCTTTTATCGCGGGCTTTGAGCGCGGCGACCGAATCAAGAAATTCCGTAACGAAAATAAAACCTAACACCCCCCACTCCGCCTACCATGTAGCTCGTTTTTTTTTTTCATAATCATCAGATGATGATGATGATGTTCCGTCGGGTGGCAAACAAGCGTTCAACCCGCCTGATGTGAAACTGTTACACAGCCTTAGGACACTTTTACTTATTGCATAGCTTTTATCGCAGGCTTTGAGCGCGGCGACCGAATCAAGAAATTCCGTAACGAAAATAAAACCTTACACCCCCCACTCCGCCTACCATGTAGCTCGGCCGAGCGTTCGCTTAACGTGTATGTATATGGTACGACAGTACGAAGCTCGTACGGATCGAGACGAGCTGCTCCGAAATCGGACGAATACGTAAGCAGCTGTTTGTGAGAAAGTATATAGGTATCTATCATATCTTTATAATGCCACACTCACCGGCTCACCGCATGTGCGCCCCGTAAGTATACATGTAGGTATATATGTATACATAGGTGTACCTATGTAGAACAGTGAATAGCAGTTGCTGGTGAATAGCTATACGCGTAAAATTTGTGTATTTGCAGATGTTTTAAATATGAATAAACAAAGTGCATTTATTAATGAAGAAAGTGATGAAAAAATAATTATAATTGCATAAGTTGATGAAAAAAAATGCTATGCAATAGCTTTACCGCGGCAGTCCCCGAGTGCCACACGTTTTTTATTTTATTGGAAAATCGCTAGTGTCCGATTGATCCTAAATACGTTTAGTGAAGTCACTGAATGAAAGTTATTTGCAATTATATGTATTTTGTCATAGAAATTCTTAGACGATCGATTAATACAACGTAAGTTTGATGAAGTTGCTGCTTTATTGGAGCCTGTATGTGGTTATTGAGGTCGGATTTCAAGTTATGGTATTTCGACAATCATATTTTTAGCTTTCAAAAAATCTTCTTTTTTTCTCTGTTACTGCCTTTTTTCATATATGTTTCACTTTTTACACCACTATGGTGGCACAAGCGCACGACACGCCTAATTGGAAGCTGTTACCACTAACAATGCAACTTGTTACATTAGCAATATTAGTTACGTTGAACTATTCTCCATTTTCTTGAAGAACCGTATTTAACCATTTTATTCTGTAATACTCGACTAATGAGTGTCGGAAGAAAGTCGTTGCGGTTCCACTAGCATTGCGATTCCAATGGGTGAGTATTAACTTTCTGTCGATGAGAAGCAGTGCGATTATAAAAGAAGCTGTAGATATCGTACAACTCATTTGAAGACAATACTCAATCGGCAGAACGTACCAAAGGATGTACCATACGCAACCTTAGGTAAAGGCGACCATCGACCTGCTGGGTCTCTCTGACCAAAAGCGACAGCCAACGTTCGATATCTTTAATTTTCACTGCTATCAGAACAATGACTACAACACACAATAGTCTAAATAAATATTATTTTTCTATGCTCTTCTGTAAGTTTACCAGTAGTGATGCGAAAATGGAAGGATGTAGGAGCCGAGAAAGGCCAAGACTCGCCTACCGCGACCAAATTGATCGTGATTGATCAGATAGTGTGTCAAGAGATGTCCAGAGTTCTATGAACCGGCACACATGCATGAAAAGAGCTATGTGTATTAAATTAGCAAGCGAGGTATGTAAGGTCTTACAGCGCTCGGTTGTCTCTGCCTACCAACAACTGCAAGGGATCTAGTGTGAAGATGTTTTCAATTCATTTAAAGCATGAATTCATTGCATTAGTGGCAGCTCAATGTAAACAAACCAAATTATGTTGCTTTGCTCACATTCACATTGTACAAAAGGAATAAAAAAATATATGTGCAAATGAAATGAACATATTATATAACTGTATATATAATATGATATGGAACTGTTTGCATGGTACTGAATTCACGACGAAATTGCAGCATTGTTTGTAACAAAATGAGGAACAAAAGTTCTGCAGTGCAATGCAGAGTACTTGGTTCGACGATGAAGGGAAGGGAAACATCGTAAAGAACCAGCACGCTGAAAAAAAAAATGTATTGCGACAAACGTGAGAATTATAACATAAGAAAAAGTCTGGTATTCCCTCTGGATTGTGAAGGTCTGACCTTAGAAGTTCCGTATCGATATCAGTATCTTCACCAAACACTTAGGCTCAGGTAACCGGCCCCAATCCTACAAATGAATTATGAAACGGGATAACGTTAGAAAAAACCGGCCAAGTGCGAGTCGGACTCGCGCACGAAGGGTTCCGTACCATTATCTATAAAAAAGGCAAAAAAAAATCACGTTTGTTGTATGGGAGCCCCCTTAAATATTTATTTTATTCTATTTTTTAGTATTTGTTGTTATAGCGGCAACAGAAATACATCATCTGTGAAAATTTCAACTGTCTAGCTATCACTGTTCATGAGATACAGCCTGGTGACAGACGGACGGACGGACGGACAGCGGAGCCTCAGTAATAGGGTTCCGTTTTACCCTTTGGGTACGGAACCCTAAAAAGAACTGGAACAAAGACTCTGATGAAAGAGGTAACTCTATAATAAGCTCACGGAAGACCGCCAAGGATTGATATACATTCTACGAATCTGAAGGTATGTGAATTATCCATATAATTTATGTTTATTGCTGGAAGTTGTACGTCAATCGGCAATCACTCGAATGATAATACAATGTTTAATAAATAACATCACAGAGTAATATAATTATGATAAATAAATTTAACTATAAAGATTGAAGTGACAAATATGTTTACAAGATTGGCTATCATACTTACACACATATTATAAAGCCGAATATAGATCATTTAACAAAAGAAGTCTTGCAGATAGAAGAAAGCGCGTCATCTTCAATATTTTTTATTTCGATATTTTTAGGTATTTATTATTGATATTATTTATTATGATAGTGTAAGAAGGAGAGGTAGACTGAAGGTGAGTGGAAGTGTTAAGATAAGATCATATCAATTGTAGATCATTGGTCAATTGATATCCAAAATCGACTGGCCTAATTTTCCCTTCGTAACTTTTGATGGGACTCTTAAAAAGTACAGCGATACTGTAATGAATATTGGTACAATTTTTGAAAAACCTTTTGTTGGACAGGATAACTGACTTCAATAAAACTAGTTATCAAACAGCGAAAGAAAAATCTTCTCTTGTAACTGGTTACGTAAGTTTAGTTACCAAAGTGGACGAAGCCTGTGTGTTGTCTCCCACTCTGTTCTTTTTGCATATCAATGATATGCAGATGCCAGTACGGTGGACGCACGGTACACTAGTCAAGCCAATATCTCTCGGGATTGAGTTCCGATTATAGCTTCTGTCTGAAATTAAAATATTACTAGAACAGGTCTCGGATTGGGGTAGACTGAATTTAGTTCAAGTTAATCCTCTAAAGATACAATTGTGCGCATTTACCGCGAAAAAGTCTCCATTTATCGTAGCTCCACGATTAGAAGGTATATCCCTCAGCGATACGCCTGGCATCGGTATCCTGGGTATCGTCATATCCAACGATGTACAGTTTCGCGGTCACCTGGAGAGCAAAGCTAAGTTGGCGTCCAAGAAGATTGGTGTGATCAATACTTTACGACTAATACTAGACGATACTTTACAGCTCAACATCGCCTTGAACTCTGTAAGGCTCAGTTACGGCCTTACATGGAATACTGTTGACATCTTTGGGTCGGTGCACCACAATATTTGCTTACTCCATTTGATCGCATACAATGTAGAGCAGTTCGAATCGTCGGCGACCCAGTGATCTCCGTTCGGCTGGTCACGCTTTGTACACGAAGAGACGTTGCTTCTCTTTGTGTACTATATAAATTGTATCATGGGAAGTGTTCGGAGGAGCTGTTTAATTTAATACCAGCCATTGAAAGTGATTGGAAGCTGTAAGGTTAAAAGGGTTGGAGCCAAAATCAAATTGCATCATAATAATGCTGGCGAGAATCGAGCCAGGTATATTGATGTATCAAACCGGTTCAGCAAATTATATGGAACTGCGAAGCATAGATATATATTCAAGTCGCAATCTAAAGTTGTCGTCCAAATAATTTCTGAATGTTTCTGAAGAGTTACGGTATAGGCATTAAGCATAATCTTGTGTTACATGCAAGCCGTCTCCACAAAATAAGTAATTCTTTTATGGGGCAATGTATACGGTTCTATAACAAACTTCCCAGCAATATAAAAGAATTGTCAATAAACAAATTTAAAACTACTATTAAAGCCAAATTGTGTAGCAGGGCATATTATAAAGTATCTGACTATATTAATGATAAAAATGCCTGGGAGTGAGTCGATCCAATTATAATGTAATTAATAAAATATGTAAATTTGTTTGGATACCAAAAGAGGGATGCCTGAGTTTTTTGGCAGTATTTTTATCAGTGCTCACCTAGTCATAAACTGCACGGTAGGGAAAAAAATTGTGACGATTCCAAACAAATGTAGCCATTTTTACGGAATAAAAAGATTTTGATTTTTGATTTTGATTTTTGAGTTTCACTATCGTACCACTCACCACAAACTAAAATTCTTGATGAGTGGCAATCCACTACAATACGCATTTGAGGCATATTCTACCGTACAGTGAAACGTACAGTGAAATTGTGAGAGATCCAACAGCAGCGGACATCTTCCTACTAATTGTGAGAGAAGAATTATTTTTCCACTTTTGTAACTTTTTGATGGTTATGAACGTGGATGTTCAGAACGTGAACAGACAATGTTCGGTTCTGGCGCTTCGCCGGCCGCTGCCGCAGCACGCTCGCTTCGCTCGCTCGGCTCGCGCGCTGTAGGGTCGCAGTTCTACCTAACACTCCTCCTCGCTTCGCTCGTCGTCGTACCTATTATTAAATGGCATGAGAAATATTTTCGGATTTCCGATAATACTCGTACTTAAAAGTTACGTAAAAAACACTTTATTATTTCGATGTTATTTTCTTTTTATAAAAACTAATATCTCGGGTTACAAAAATGGAAATAATTTGATCTACGAAAGTGGAAAAATAATTCTTCTCTCACAACTAGTTACCAAACAGCGAAAGAAAAATCTTGTCTTGTAACTGGTTACGTAAATTTAGTTACCAATGTGGACGAAACGCCCAGTCCAACGTTCGATCTATGACTATTTCCACATTAGTTACGATAGAGGAGAATAATGTAGTGGCGTTGAAAATCACATGTTAGAATTAGATGAATTCCAATTATTATTACCTGCTACTCGTAAGCATTGATTTGAGGACGTGATGCTTAATCTTATTCTGCAATCGTTGCCAAGTCCCTACATCTGTCAATTAGGCTAGTTATCTCGAAAATACCTGATAATAGAGCAACTATATAATTATTCAAATCTAAAATGCGTTGATATCCAAATGATTGGTCATACTCACAGGTTATGCCTATACCGTAACTCTTCAGAAACATTCATAAATTATTTGGACGACAACTTTAGATTGCGACTTGAATATATATCTATGCTTCGCAGTTTCATATAATTTGCTGAACCGGTTTGATACATCAATATACCTGGCTCGATTCTCGCCAGCATTATTATGATGCAATTTGATTTTGGCTCCAACTCTTTTAACCTTACAGCTTCCAATCACTTTTAAATACCACAATGCCATCACATATACACTGGTGTTGGGAGAAAGGCTGCAAAAGCGGCCATCGCCCACCACCAGGAAGTATAACACAAGAAAGGCAAACTGGGAGGAGTTCAGTCGACGATTACACGATGCCCTAGAGGAGAAATACATCAACGTCGGCACAATCGAAGCGGTGAAAGGTGTAGAGGACCTGGAGACCATCATCCAAGCCTACTCGAATTCAATACAGGAAGCATGCGAAACCGCGATTCCCAAAGTAGGCATGGGAGGAGGAAAGCCAACACCGCCCTGGTGGACCCAAGCGCTCCAAGATCTGAAAAATGATGTGCTCCGCAAGAAGCGCAGGATCAGGAACGCAGCCCCCACTAGAATAGAAATCGTACTGCAAGAATATCGTCAGGCTAAAGCGGAATATGTCCAAAAGGCCGCTGAAGCCCAGACTGAGAGCTGGAAGGAGTTCTGCTCTACACAAGACAGAGAGAGTGTGTGGGATGGCATATACAGGGTCATCAGAAGAACGATCAGGAGGGAGGATGATATGCTCCTGAGAGGTTCGGACGGCAAGACACTCAGTCCCGAACAGTCGGCAAACCTTCTAGCCGAAACGTTCTACCCTGATGACACTGTATCGACAGATAAACCTCAGCACACGGAACTCAGACAACTAGTGGAAAGCAGGAATCCGGAAGATCTACCGCCCAATGATCCACCTTTTACCGAGGCGGAAGTGGAGGCAGTGCTGAAAGCACAAAATCCCAAAAAGGCCCCCGGTTCGGACGGATTCACAGCCGACATCTGCGCCAGAGCAATCCGCAGTGAAAGGGAGGTATTTATGGCCATCGCAAACAAATGCTTGGCCCTATCTTACTTCCCGAAACAGTGGAAAACAGCTCATGTAATCATCCTTAGGAAACCTGGAAAGGACGACTACACCCACCCGAAGTCTTATCGACCCATAGGCCTGTTATCAGTGCTGGGTAAGATTCTAGAAAAGCTTTTGGTGGGGCGGCTGCAGTGGCACCTTCTTCCAACTCTTAGTCCAAAACAGTACGGTTTCATGCCACAGCGCGGAACCGAGGACGCCCTCTATGACCTCATGAGACACATACGAACTAGGATCGAAGAAAAGAAATCCGTAATCGTAGTCTCATTGGACATAGAGGGGGCCTTCGACAACGCGTGGTGGCCGGCTCTTAAACACCAACTTGCAATCAGGCGATGCCCACGCAACTTGTACAAGATGGTGGACTCATACCTCACGGGAAGGAAAATAACAGTTCATTATGCGGGAGCATCCAGTGAGAGGGAGACCACGAAGGGATGCGTCCAAGGATCCATCGGAGGACCCACCTTCTGGAATCTCGTGTTGGATCCTCTGTTACAGGAACTGTCAAGTGAGGAAGTCTACTGTCAGGCGTTCGCAGACGACGGTGTTCTGGCATTCTCCGGGAAAACCATAGCCGGTATGGAGAATAACATCAACAAAGTGCTAGGCAAAATTGTGACATGGGGGCAAAGAAACAAGCTGAACTTCGCAGCACACAAAACTCAAATGATGCTGCTGACGAACAAGCTGAAGTTCAGCCCCCCGAACATCCACATGTCCGATACGAAACTGGCACTGGTTGATGAGATCAAACTCCTGGGGCTCATAATAGACAGGAATCTTAACTTTAAATCGCACGTGTCGGCCATCTGCAAGAAGGCGACCGATATGTATAAACAGCTAGCGTGCGCAGCTAAGGTTACCTGGGGCTTGAACGGAGAAATTGTCAGAACAATTTACGTCGCGGTCATCGAGCCGATCGCAGCCAGCGCCTGGTCGCAAGCAACACAACTCCAGATGAACAGAAAACGGCTGGAAGCGCTCCAGAGAGGCTTTGCCCAGAAAATATGCAAGGCCTACAGAACCACGTCACTGACATCAGCACTGGTTCTATCTGGGACGCTTCCGCTGGACCTGAGAATTCAAGAAAATGCCGCACTGTACGAAGCCAAAAGAGGCATCTCATCCGCATTCCTGCCACCCGGAAGGAAGCTCGAACAAAGGGTGAAGTTCCAAGACCTCCCGCACCCTGCAACTCAAATAACAACTGAGTACGAGCTCCTCGAGGACATGGAGCCCCCGACCCAAGAAACCCACCAGATTTTAGGCCCTCAGATTTACACTGACGGCAGCAAAATGGAGGGAAGAGTCGGAGCGGCGCTAACGTGGTGGGAAGATGGAAGAGAAACAGCCTATGAGACCTTCAGCCTTGACCCAACATGCACTGTATTTCAGTCCGAAATGTATGCACTCCACAGGGCCATAATCAGGGCAAAAGACAGCGAAAGGGAAACAGTAAATATCTTGAGTGACTCAAGATCGTCACTCGAGTTACTGAATAATCCCAAGCTGCTCCACCCCCTGGCTAAGGCCATGAAGGAGAACATCGCGCAGATGGGAAGGCAGGGCAAGAAAGTGCGGTTTTTCTGGCTTAGAGCACATGTAGGTACAGCGGGAAACGAAAGGGCAGACGAACTTGCGAAAACAGCTGCAAGCAAGATAGCAAACCCCGACTACGTAGAGGTTCCACTCTCATATGTCAGGAAAAAGATCCGAGAGGAGTCGGTCCAGAAATGGCAAGCACGATACGACTCCTCCGAGACGGGTTCAGTCACGAAAACGTTCCTCCCAGATGTGAGCACAGCTTATCGCATTGTGAGAGGAACGAGACTAACCCACTTCCAGACGCAAATCCTGACAGGGCACGGCGGCTTCGGAGAGTACCTTTACAGGTTCAATCTGAGGCACAGCCCGGAATGCGAGTGCGACCCCCACATTAGCGAGTCGGTATGGCACCTAATACTCGAATGCCCCCGTTTTCAGCTAGAAAGATTCAACCTGCAGTGCTCTGTTCATCTGGAGCTCACAAAACAAAACCTGCAAAGGCTGATGGAGTGTAGTAAATCTCGTCCAAAGCTCCTGGCCTACATGGAGAAGGTAGCATCAGTCGCAACGCGGCGAAATAGCACCCATCCCACTTCTCCCCTCCCACCCTCTGACATGACACCTCAAATTGACTCTACACCAGGACATGACACGACACCTGACAAAAAATCCTTTGACATCCTAACTTGCGGAGAAAACGGACGACCAGGACTGCGCCTGAGAGGAGTAGCCTTATATATGGACGACAGCGAGGAGAGAGCAGGGATTGCCTTCTGCAATGCCTTGGCAGGGAAAACGGTCACGATCTCGCCGGGGCTCGGCGCCCTACTGAACGGAAGCACACGCAAGACCACCATGCGGCGCAAGATGTTCAATGAACTTTCAAGAGTGACAATCGGAAACCAGACGTGCAGAATAGTGCGAAAGAACAACAAAACTATCGCACTGTTCTGCGCGGAGGACGAAGTCACCGAGTTCGAACAGATGTGCGCAATGCTGAAGTTCATAGGGCAAGGAGCCGAACCTGCTAAGATCATTAGTGTCGACGCCATGGTCGTGGGATACCACAGTGGGAGAACTAAGGACTACGAAGGAGCTCTCCTGGCCTCGCAGAATCACGAGATCGTGATATACGAGGACAGGGGACAAAACTTAAGTTTCCTAAAGGCCCAATCCCGGGACCCAGGTGCCAAACTGATTCCCAGGGACTGCTGGGACCACCCGATTGTTAACCCCCACGTCAGTGGGTCGGAACGTCTACAACAACGGGTGATGCAGGAAAGGTGCCTGGCAGAACAGAAGAGCAAGGAACCCAGCCACATACTCTCCACCATATTGGCGACCCTCAACAGGAGTGTCCAATCGGTGGCCCAACCTTCCGCAAGAAAAAAAAGAGAAGTGGAAAGAGCTCTGTCTATGGAAGCGGCGGTCGAAAAGTTCATACAGATGCCTCCTCGCCACGGATCGGAGCCTCCCGCTGGCCCCCGCACCAGAGCAGACATGGGACAAGTGATCCCCCCCAAACTCAGACCGGCTCGGGAGCCGCAAGACCACATGGTAAACGCCTTCATCGAGTTCGTGGCAGTCACCAGAGCAACGCGGAAAGTCAACATGGATACCTGCAACTCCATCTTGCAGACTTATCACCGCGGCTCACAGGAACTGCTACGGATAAAATTAGGCGAAGCTGAGGCAGCGATCTACGACAGCGACAGGAACCTAGTAATACTGGGTAACATGTCGGGGTCGTACATGGCAGCATACAGCGCAACCAGTGGTTTTGTTCCCCTGGACGAGAAGAGCGAGGAAGGGAGAATCACATTCGAAACACCGACCGAGGACCCGGTGGTGGTGGTAGCCAAGTGCACAAGGGTAATGCTGGACGACAGGATCCTCGATATGGCAGAAGCCATAGCGGGGGACCTGTTCAAAGGCGTAAGCCCGGAGCACTGGGTGAGACCCACTATCACGTGGGTTAACGGAGTCCCCGGCTGCGGGAAATCCACGTGGGTGGTGTCACAAGCCGACCTGGCTGGAGACATCATAGTGACAACGACAACTGAGGCCGCCACTGATCTCAGGGGAAAACTGGAAACGCGTTTTGGCGACCTAGCCAAAAAGAGAGTGCGGACTATGGCATCCCTACTAGTAAATGGACTACATAAGGGCGAAACGTGTACACGCCTAATGGTGGACGAAGCCCTTATGAACCATTTCGGATCCATAGTTATGGCAATACAACTAGCCAGAGCCAGTGAAGCCCTGCTGATCGGAGACGACAACCAGCTTCCCTACATCGACAGGAACAATCTGTTCACCACCCTATACAACAGACCCAACCTTGTGACGTCAATCTCCCAAAATCTCCTTTGTACGTACAGGAATCCACAGGACGTAGCGTATGCCCTTAGAGAAATCTACAGTGGCATATACTCGGCCAAGACTCGCACTAAATCCCTATCGCTGAAGCGGTTTACAGGGGAGCGGATCCCGAAACAGGACAACACGCTTTACCTTGTCCACACCCAGGCTGAGAAGGCACTCCTTATCAGCCAGGGCTATGGAGCAAATTCGGGTTCCCGCACCCTAACCATACATGAAGCACAGGGACTAACGTGCGAGTCAGTGATTATTGTGCGCACAACCTCCAAAAAATCCCACCTCCTCCAAAGTGTCCCCCATGCCGTTGTCGCGGTCTCTAGACACACGGACAGCTGTGTATACCA
Organism: Pyralis farinalis; assembly: GCA_947507595.1. NCBI lineage: Eukaryota > Metazoa > Arthropoda > Insecta > Lepidoptera > Pyralidae > Pyralis > Pyralis farinalis. The sequence continues at coordinate 4,982,335 of OX382258.1, read as the reverse complement.
CACAGACTGTTTCGATAACGACGCGACAGCTCGGTTTATCCAGCGAGCCGAGACCGCGACAACGGAACATATCAGGGACTATAACCTTAAGATGGCGATGAGGGCGAGAGACGAGAAGGTCATCAAAAAGTTGACCCAAAGCTCCGAAAACCCAGAGAGCGGTCTCTCCTCCTCCTCCCAAACCAGTAGACTGAGAGAGGGGAAGAGCGTCATGGCAAGGCTCCGGGATGCCATCTCCCTTCCTTTCCGGAAGAAACAAAAGTGACTAAAGCAGAGATAGAGATGAGAGATGCCAGCAGTCGTGCTCACTAAAATGTCTAGACGGGCGGCGGCGTTGGGGGGCGGGTCATCGAGTTCCCTAAAATATGGTTGAACACGGTGATGGCTGCCCTCTGCGTCAACTCGTGAACGGGTGCCGCTCGGAGGGACTGGTCTGCCCGCGTCTCTCGTCCCTCTTTCTGCTTAAAACAAAAACTAAAATAAAAACTAGTAATAAGGCACTTATTGTAATCGCACTTGCGGAGCGATAAATAAAAAAACTAACAACCTGACAAAAAAAAAATGACAAACAAACAAAGGCACGGGCCAAAGAGCCTGTGGATATGACTACAATTAAAAAAAAAAAAAAAAAATCACTTTTAAATAGGAAATAAGACACATGTAGGTATATACTTAAAGCGCGCTGCCGCAGCCTTTAACATTGAGTCATTCGCAGCGACCGCACGTATTATTTTTGTAATATATTTTGTTAGGTTAGTAGTTAATTTTAAAAAAACTGTTTTTTTTAAGAACACTTTGGACCATTCCCAGCGCACTAAAAATGTTAAAAGGATGAGAGATATAGTCCGATCACAGGAATCTGAAGAAAACCGTGAAGTTACCCGCTAAAGAAGCTTCGGCTCAGCGAGAAACTCGACTGAGGTCACATAATCGAATTGAGATTGAATCGAATAATGGCTTCTCGGATTCTAGAGAACAGTGAACACCGTGAGGTCTCGTTTATTCGCTGATAGGGAGACTCATGTACTATCGCATGAGTCTGAGACCTTCACTGACAGAGAAATGTGCTATCTAGGAGCTTTGCAGTCTAGAGAGCTAGAAAGTAGTAGTAGTTTAGAACGTGAAGCACGATTAACAATGCCAGAATTGTCGAAAATGAAGATGAACATCAACAAAGACTGCAAACAGCTGATAAAACTTTTATCTAGTCCATCAAAGTGAGCAATTTTTGCTGAGTGAGAAAAAGTAAGGGAAATACGTCATGAAAAAAACTGCAAACCAAAGTCAGTCACGACTAAATGCCGATTGATTTCGATACACGCACTTAATAGAATTTTATCAAGCTCGAAACTTATTTCTGCCACCTTCTACTTTCTATTTTCTTACAAGCTCTTCTTCTGAGCATTATCCTATTCCCTAATCCATTAGAATTGACGGGGTCCGCTACCTAAGCCTAAGTATTTGGCAAAGATACTGATTTTTAGATGGGGCGACTGCCGGCAGACCTCCACATGCCAGAGGGAAAACCAGATAGATCTATCTTAGGTCAGGTCACATGTGTTTGGATATATAATTTCTTGGACGTGTAGTTTCCTCACGATGTTTTTCCTTCATCGCCGAGCAAGTGATAAATATGTATATAAATCCGAAAACACAAAATTAGTGGTACTTGACTCCGCCGGATAGCCTAGTGGATAAGGCCACAGGGTTTTCACTGCTGTGTATATTGATCTTCAGTATTCAAGTATAATCATAGTGCATGCGTCGTATGTTCGTTTTCGAATTATAATCCAATCTTTGAACGATTGCTGATATTGTCTTTAATATTTAATGACATGTGTTATCTGCCGACGCTCCCACGTAGGTCTCATGTAACGGACACGCCTATTTCCGAAAGGCATTTGATATCGATAACAATAATCTGTCAAAGCTCAGACTGATAATGATAGATATGTACGACATTCAGCAGATATTATTTTAATTCGTTAACACGAAATAAATTTTCCATTGTTCAACAGCATTCTATGGTTTTTCGGGAATACTCATTTCACTTCAAACGGATTTCCAGTTTTTTTTTTACGGATTCACCAGAGGGTAACTTTGTACAAAAGTCGTCTGCGTGGGTACCTCTGTCTCACCTATTTCTACCGCCAAGCAGCTATATTTATATGGCTGTATTCGGATTTGAAGGTTGAGATATGGCAGAGAAATTACTGGTTACTGTGACGAAACAGCCTTAGGTCACAAGATAGGCAGCGCGCGAGTAACATCCCCGTGATATTGCGAGCGTCAATAGGCTGCGGTGACCGCTTACGATCTAATGCGGACCGCATGCCTGTTTGCCAATCTAATTGTATAAAAATAATCGGAGGAAAACGTGATTCTAATGGATATGCATTCATTCCCTAAGCTCTATAATGAGGAGTTGCAAGGTGTGTGTGTCCATAGCAGCCTAAACGAACATGAATGTTAACTGGTATCACTTTTAGCTGGCTTTGAATGGGTTAAATCAGGCGCGTTGAGTATCGATTTTAGTTTTTGTAGTTAAATACTACGGTACTTCCGTCCTCTTAAACGTGGAGAAATAAACAGCTGATTGGTGATAATACTTTGCAGTAGAATTGTTAAACGGTATGACCACCTTACCACCAAAGCTATAAAAAAGGGTTACACGGTGCGGAAGCGGCGTTAGCAATGGACTATTTCCATCAAAGTGTAAAAAAACAGTGGAAACTCCAGATCTCTGATGAGAAAGGCTAAAAAATCGAAAATGGCATTTAGTTAGATTTTCCCCACACTCTAAGCCTTACTTGCTTGTGATTCAATATGTAGGTAACAAGCACAATGCATTATAACTTCGCTTGATACCGCAGCTACGAACACCACTATGTTTTCTCCACCCTCTTTAATTGATACCCATTCTACGAATCTGCATGAACGTATGTAAAAACAAGACGAGCGAGATCGAACACGCCTATTATTCATATAATTTATATTTATTGTCGGAAATTGTACGTTACAGGGAAATCAGTCAAAAGATAAGAAAATATTTAATAAATAATATCAGCGAGTAATATAATTATGACAAATAAATTTACCTGTAAAGATTAAAGTGACAAATATGTTTACAGAATTGAACCTCGTACTTGCCTACATACCTATTGTGAGCCGAGTGTAAATCATTCAACAAAGCGTGACTTGCAGAAAGCACGTCCCCTAAACTATTTATTTTTATTTCAATATGCATAATTACAGTTATTCATTGTTAGTATTATTTTCTCTGATTGTGTAAGAAGAGGTATATTATGTTGTATGTCGTATTCTGTTGTGTTGTTGTATGTAGAAATAATGCAATAGGACTAGTTGATCAATAGGCCAGTTTCTTATCTACTGGGCTATCATAACTTATGAAAAGATTTGTGCAGCCATCAGCAAATAATATCATATGATATACCAGGCCACTTAGAAAGTATTGCGAAAAAAGTTTTTATCGAGCGAGTTACGCATCAGGAGATTCAGCACATACTGCACATTGGATCGGGAATCCTTCACGAGATTCTACATTTACTTCTTCGCGTGAGGAGGATAGTTTGCCGCTGGGTGCCGTACAACCTCAGCGTTACTTAGAAGTAGGCCCGGGTGGAATGGTGCCATAATATGATAAACAAATTTCTGTTTCAAATTTGTTTCACTCGTCTCGGCGTGTTTACGACATCATTACAGGTGATGAGTCCTGGATTTATCGATACGATCCAGAAACGAAGCGCCAGTCGACGGTTTTGGTATTTCAAAACGAATCAACGCCTACTAAAGTGAAGCGATCTAGAAGCGGGGGGATGATTTTGATCGCGAGCTTTTTCAATTTAACTGGCTACCTGGTCTCAATTCCTTTACAGAACCAAAGAAGCATCAACGCCGAATGGTATACTACCAAATGCATGACATAAGTTTTCTCATTTGTGAGCAAGAGGCGACCAAACACAGGTCTCAGCGGGCTACTGCTCCACCACAACAACGCGCCCGGACACACCGCGTTAGTAGGATAAGCGCGTTCGAAATGCGAGCATTGATGTTAGAAAAAGAGTTGGTCTGAAAGGGAGTGTAGATGTTAACGAGTTCACCATTTCAGATCAACATGTTTCTCTTTTCATCATTGCGATCGCATCTACAAGCGGTATTCGAATTTCGGAGCATTTATTATACTTTAAAACTCTTTCTCTTCTCTGCCTGCCTAGCTTTACAGTTAAAGGTGGAATCAGTAACGTGTTGTCTATAGCAAGTTAGCTAGTTAGTTTAGTATGATAAGTTGGGCCGTTACAACTTAGAAATTTCACACTATTCCCATAACTAACTCATCATTCCAAATCAGCGGTGTGCCTTCCATACCTACAAAATGCGCATTAGAAGGTCATTCAAATATCTTATCTACTTGTTTCAATACTACATCATCAACTATATTTTTTCCAGCAGCTCTGGTTTCCTCTCTTTCAAATACCATTGGCGCCGGCGCTGTAGATATTAGTAGTTGGAATAACATACTACATATTTGATAACATGTTACTCTAACAACTAACATACAAATTGTGTAGCATGTTAGCCCGGCCCTTGCAGCCATTGCAGCAATGGCGGCGGGTGCATTCGATTCTTGTACCAGATGTCGGGCAATCGCCGTGGTAGATACAACCGATGTAACCAGCGACGGTATGCATCGCATGAACTAGTTGGTAGCGGGAGCACAGAAAGCAGGTTAGATCAATCAATCACAATTTAATTTTCGCTAAATACATTCGTATTAACTATAAGAAAACCTCTTTTCTTTTTTAATCTTTGTTCTATTACTCGCTATATTTACTTGTACATATATCATTACTGTCAAACAAGGCAATTAACTTTTCATTGATAGATTATTTTATTCTATTTTTTGTAAAAAAACAAAAACGAGTGTGCTTTAGACCACACGACTGAAGTAAAACTTCTTTAGCTCCATAGTTTCATACAGACAATAGCCCTGCACTGTGTCTTAGATATACGAAACTTAACTCGCTATGAGAGAAAGAAAATGTGTGCTCGCACCTCTCTCTCTTGCCCCTACAGTAATATACGAAACGTAACTCTCTCCTTCTATCTTCACTATCAACCCTCTCAACTTCCGTTCGCCTCGCCCGATCACGCTCTTGTCACGCATTCACCAACTTACTCCCCAATTGAAGTGTGCGTAAAGTTTTACTTCAAAAAAATTGGCAAATAACATTACAAATACATCAATTAGCCAAATTAAAATTATCAAATGTAATACATCAGGGAAAATTAAACGCGAAAATACCCGCCATAACAGGAAAGGGTCTCTAAGGAACAGCATGGGAATCCTCATATCATTTGTTTTCATTACAGCAATTCAGGTAAAGTCTAAATTGTTTTAGAATCAGTATATTCACCGTCACTTACATAGCGCCATCTTGTCCCAAACTAAAGAAATATTTTTGTAATACGTCGGGAGTCAAACAAGCATACGGCTCACCTGATGTAAAGTGATCATAATCTATGAACACTTGCAATACATTATATCGCTCGCGCGATGCCACCCCTACTGCTAATACAGCTCCTTAGGAACTAGGAAATATTATTTTTTGGGTACCAGGCAACTGATAAACATAAGTAAATACACAGAAACACCCAAAGAAACACAAACATGTATATTATTATGCGTTTGTCGTGTGTAAGAGTCGAACCCACATCCCTTAGCGTTAAAGTCGTCATTACTAGCTACTCGGCCACCGGGCTTATCAATTTCTAAGGCCTCAAATCCATACATATTTATCAACGATTATTTCAGCTACTAATTTCAGTTTGATAAAAGAGTGACTAGCCACCTTGTGACGATTTAATGGCCATAGGGTTCCATAGTAAACAAAGAACCCTTATAGTTTCGCCATGTCTGTCCGTCCGCGGCCTAGTTCAGCAAGGATTGATACTAGAAAACTGTAGTTTGGCATGTATATACATATTAACTAAGCTGACAAAGTGGTGGAATAAAATCTTGTAAAAAAATGTTTTGGTGGTACCTACCTACCCTACACGTAAAGTGTGGATGAATTGCTTTATTTACGCCCACCCATGGTGTGGGGAGTCGTTAAATAGATTTTTCGAAAACATTGAGGGGTGTGGGAAGATCATTTTTCGATATAGTGATCCGTTTGCGAAATTTATAATAAAAGTGTAAATTTTTGTTAGAGTCAAGTGGTAGTAACGTGCAAGTGTCAAGTGCCTATCTATGCGTTCTGGGTCTGGATAGAAGATTTAATTCCAATTTGTATTATACCTTTGGATATTTAAATAGGTATGTGTATATGTAGTAAAGTATAAATAAAATAGTATTTTTAATAGACACGGCTAACATTTTTGAATGTATATATAACCCCTACAATATTTGACAATGCTCAGTAACTTGGTTTCGAATGTTAAAAAAAATCCAATAGGCTCGATTTCCTATTATTTTAGGCAACTATCAAATTTTTTCACAAGCAAGCAAAGCGAAGGAAATACGGAACCGTACACAGTGCGTGGCTCGACATACACTTGGCCGGTTTATTGAATACATATTTGGGGCACATTCAATTATCCAGCTATTAAGAGATGCGAGTTTTTCATCAGTGAGAATATTCCAAGCTACAAACAAAGCTGTCAACTGCAACCTAAATCGGCGCTTCACTCTCAAGTTCTCAAAGTGCCTAGGTGTGTATAGAAGATAGAAAGGAAAATATCAACTGTATTATTATAATAACACCAGGAATATACTCTGATTGGACGACAGATGCAGTTACATATTAAGTCAGTTCTGGTATCGACTGTATACAGCTTAAAGATTATAACGGCACTTAAAGATTCATCAAAACTACAATTTTTAATGTTTTCGTTTTTTATTAGCACTGTCTAATTTCATTCAATAAACTACTTTTTAACTGACTTGAGAACGACGTCACAGGTAGAAAAATATTTACATCGTAATTTCGCTTCTCTGCAACTCCAGCGTAATCATAACTCCAAATGATTGTCAGTAAATTAATGATTCTAACAACAATTTTAATTACGTTATGATGTAACATAATTAAGATTGTTGTTACAATCATTAATTTGCTGATTAAATCATTAATTTGTAACAAACATTGTCTGCATCTGTTTACGAAGTGTAGATGGTCAAATCAACTTTATTTTTTGTACTTATCCAATAGATGAGTCGTCGATTACAATATCGTCCGTGAAGTCACACTCAGTTCTCCAAGCGTCGACGTTCAATGCGTACGCCTGAGTAATCTTGACGAACTGTTCGTAGTCACAGAGGAGGTCGCATCCCTTCACTTGAAGGTAAATTTCTTGTTGTCCGGGTTCAGGTAAGTACACAGGCTAAAATTAAATAATAATTGTATTTCACACATAAATCCAAAATGGCGGTCATAATTCAATCGATAGACTAACGGTTCTAACTTTAGACTTTGTCGCTTATAGTTTGTTACCGACATGACTGGAACACGTGGAGATACATATATATCATTTACTTTTATAGCAGAGCAAAATTAGCTTTAATTGTTGGCATAATCGTCCTCTATAAATTACTGCTAATTGTTCGTATTGCGCTGCTCTGGAATCTACATACACACCGAGTACCTGTTTCTTATGATGGATTATTAATAACTAAAATACTAACATGTACAAATACACTTACCAAGACGACATATTTCCCAGTAGCAGTAACCTTTCTCACTTCTAGTGAGTAGGCAGACGTATACTTGGGTACACCCTGTCTCTGTGTTATCTGCGTGACAGCTTCGAAGGAATACACATTGAAGTCATGGGCAGAGTAGATCCTCAGCCTCTGTGTGTCTTCACCAGCAATAGCCTTGGCTGAGTACTCGTAGAACTCATTAAGAAGTACACCTGAAAAGAAACGGAGTATGAATATGTGCATGAGTATTCTGTTACGCTTACGCTTTTCTGCTCGGTTTCTGTTTCTAATTTACTATTTAAACAACAAGGTGCTGAGACAATTTATCTGTAATTATATATTTTAATTACAGAAAAATCAGCGTGCCGTACCTTCGAGTTGTAATATTTACACAATTTCTAGTTTGACAACCGTTTAGCAAGGAGTCTACGGCATGATTTAATACATATGTATATCTTCGCTTATAATACAGGGAATAGCACTCGCGCGTTGCCCACTACTCCTAGCTCCTGTATCACAACAACAAATTGAGTCTTTGTATCCATTGGCTCCCTGGTATCTTTATCAGCTAGTATGGTGGCTACGTATAAAGATTCGTGATTTTAACGTCATGAGTGTACAGCACCTTTACGCATGTACTAAAATGTATCAGATGCAGGCCGGAAAGCAGTCTCTGTTATTTGGTACTTACCAGCTTGTAATGATATCAGTTCGTCGACACCACTGGTTAGCTCAATCGAAGCAGCAGCTGCTGCTACCACCTCGTCCCATATTTCTTCGATTAATGGATCCAAAGGAATTCCAAGACTAATCTGAAATAAACAACCTAGCCATTGTAAAACTCTTGTGATAAATTACTGTGATAATGTAAAATTGTAATATTTCTTCTGTAGTACGCTGCGATTGAATAGAAGTTACGTCCACGAAGTCCAGATTGTGTTATCGCCTTTATATATTACTAATTACTAGGATAGTCCCAAGCATTTTTTTAAAACTGTCAGGGAATGAATAAATTTTCATTTGAATTTATATTATAATTTACTTTGCTATTTTCGCCATGTATGAATATTGCATATAAAGAAAATTATGGATGGGACACAGAATTAATAATAGCACTGGCGAATTTAATTCTCCATTACAATCTTAATTTGGTTGTATCAACTGGAGAGACGAAATTTGCCACATCTCATATCGATAGATCAACTAAGTAAGATTTTAAAAACTTTCAACGTAATATTATTATAATTTGATACCAATTATAATACTAAATCTCACCTGGGAAGTAAAAACGTCATATATAGGATATACAAGGCCAGGATACTGCGACATATCGTAACCAAATTGATTAGACAATGCATCGAAAACGGCACTGTAAGTTTGCGCCATTTCTGGTGACGTAGCATCGTTCACACTGGAATAGGCTGTCGTGAAGGTGGGGCAGTTCAGAAATGCCGTGTTCTGAAATACAAATAATTTTGATGAATACGAGTTTTAAAACATGCGTTGTACCCAAGTTCACGCGGCTTAGTAAAAAGTCGTAGTATCGCGTGTTTTATTTATTTTGTTGAACCTGACGTTTTGGATGCTTTGCAGCGTCCGTGGTCGCAGGAAAACTAAGGCGGCATTTGTCTTACATTGGTTATTCAATTATTACATCTACCGACATGGATGGATTAATTATATACGTTCCGATTCACACAAAAATCGCTCACGGTGTCCGAATGTTTTTGAGTAGATCTCTGGGTTTGTGACTTGATTATTTTGAACTGGATCCCAAGCAGGTGGTACTTGCCAACCATCTTCTTTATTGATATTAGGGTGTTTTCTTATTTCAATAGCCTCGCGTAGCATTCTAGGCGTGTAGCGATTCTCCTTGGCAAGGATTTGTGGTTTATCGAACCGCATGTAATGGTTTGGCTGGTCCAGTGTATGTTCACATACTGCAGAGTTTTTTTCCCGCCTATTCTTCATGTCAGCAATGTGTTCTTTCACTCGAGTACCTATACTTCTCTTTGTTTGCCCTATGTATGATAAACCCCGTTCGCAGTCTAATTTGTATACTCCTGCATCTTGTAAGGGGATATTACACTTGATAGGTTTTAGAAATTGACTGATCTTCTTATGGGGCTTGAAATAAGTCTCTATAGTTTCTCTAAATATTTCAGTATAATCTATCACGAGATGAAGATCTTCTAAAAATCAAATACGATGCGGTTCACCTTATGTCGAGTTGAACCGTAGCTTGCGGGCGAAATAAAAACTAATGATGACTCCTTTATTATCATCCATAGACATACATGCGAGAGGAGATTAATTGAAGGAAAGCAGAAGGAATTACCAAATGATTTGCCATCATACAAACTTGTGTGAAAAGCTTGAATTCGGTGGCCTGTAAGGAGCTTGAAATCTATAACCTAAGTCTTAAGGTAGCATGAAAATGCCAACCGTCGCCACCGTGGAGCAGCCCGAAGTTCCTTCATTTTAAAAAGTAAATTCCAATTTCAAAATCAAGCTGTGCGATTATTTTTGCATTACGTGTTAATAATAAAGTTGCCATAAAATTCCGACGTACTAAATTAATTGTTAATTTTTACAGGACTGACCTGTCTGTCACTGACTGAGTAATTTAGTAAAGAAAATTTAACATATTGACAGATAAAATATAACGTAAATCTCTAGCGCTAGAGGATTTGAAGAGAATATTCTCTCTTCTCTATGTAGTAGAATTTTATTACATGAAATTTCTTTAAACTATCCTCGTAGTGGATATTAATTGTATATGAAACGAGTATACTTACAAAATCATATTTAGCAGGTACGGTGGTGTAAGGTACAGGTTCCCAATTCAACTCATCGCTCCATCCATCGCCGTTCGGAGCATAGATGGCAGCAAGAGCAGTGAGGATAGTCATCTTAGTCCTGGTGGAGTCAGTGGAACGAATGTAAACTTCAGACCGGTTGTACCTGGGCGCTAGAAGTTCTGAGTAACGAGTACGGATGTAATTGCCGAGCTGGTAGGCACGTTGTTTTCCACGCTAAAAGTATAACATTGAAATATAAAGCAGTTAACATCCTTGCGAATTCATAGAACCGATGGGTCATGATGAGTACATAATGAAGTCGGGTTAAAGCCTGGACATATTGACAGGCCACGGCAAAAATATTCATTGGGTAATAACGATCTTCGGCATTCTGAAAGATCCCATCTCTTAGAAATACCGCGGAATTACAAAGTTATTGCATGGTAATAGTGTTTTCATGAGCTAAAATTATCAGCCTAATTTTACTAACTGTAGTTCTACTGTAGTAACTAATCGTTCGGGAATTATTAAGTCAAAACCGTATAAAGATTTTTGTTTCAGTACTAATATTTATTAATTACCAGTGTGCTTTAAAGTCTTTGTGTCTGTTTACCTTAGTAAGTTGTCCATAACCATAGACTTCAGTTCGCTCTTGTAAGGTTTCGGGATCGTTCGAATAGGACAATGTAGATTCTACCGGTGTTTTGTCTCCATGGCGATGCACCTGAAAAGTTTTTTTTATAAAGGAGAATTTTAATATAACATTTTTATATTGAACAAACATATATCTATAGTTTGCCTGATGCAAAGATATAGTAAGTAGGTGAAGTTATAGAAATAACATATCAAATGTATTAAAGAATAAATGCACACAAACTACCCAGTATTATCACTTAATTCGCTGTCATTAGATTTCAATTATAAAACTTTTCAAACTATAGTTATATATTTTTTTAATATCCCACAATAAACATGTATACATATAAGTATATTGTAAGACATTACTTATATGAGACACGAGAAAGTTTTAAATACATAAAAAATATTCCAAATTTATTCCCTCTTCTACATTTTTTACAAGTTGTATTTTCTTTACGTTTCTCCATATTCATATTATTAAACAAATTATATAATAAATAATGTTCCGATTAATGTTAAGTTCATTTGTAATTATATAAACGTGACAAATAAATAAATTTAATCGCATTTTTATCGTGTCTTGTCTTACTATAAATAATGTCATAATATCATTTATCTTATATCAGCAACTGTATTCTTTTGAATTTAACGTAGTTATTGTTTTAAAACATGTTTAAAAATAGATTTTTACAAGAAGACCAATTTCAGAATGTCAACTAAGGATACAGGCAGTATTTATTTTAGAACAGTCTACAACAAAAATGAGTTCTATATTTGACATCAGATTGTCAGAACAGAACAGATGTCAAATAGCACTCATTTGTATCTTATATCTTTTAAGAACTTTTAAGATTTGTACCCAACCATGTGGAGACCATAGAATGAATAAATTATTATTTTTATTTGCAAATAAGATGTTCACAAAGGCAGTTATAACCATACATATTGTACCAAATGTATGGGGTAATTGTAACTATAGAATTAATAATAAATTTAAATATTAATCTAATTACGTAAATGAAGATGAGCTTGGCAGTACACCTAAAGATGGATCATACGTCTCAAAATACAGACTCATAGAGAAACTATTGTGAGTGAGCTATTCTTCCGATTGAAGGAAACCTGTCTAGTGATTGATGATCGTTTAAGTTCAAAACGTCGAAGTAAACTCACCAGAAATGACATCACCAGTTCAGTTCCATCAGTGACATCAGCAGTGATGTCTTGAAACAAAATCATTAACAGTACGAGACCTAATTTGAACATGTTGATACCGCTTCTTGACAACTAGGTAGGCAGTACTACTAATGATGCTTCAGCAATGATTGTTTTTGCTTATATATTATTATCATTATCAAGATTATTCGAAGTTTAATAATTTATGGTTTAACAGCTTTGATTAGAATTTGATGATTTTATGACTTCTTAACAATAAAATTATATACTAATCATTTTCCGCAACTTCGTTCGTGAGTATTACTCCAAAACTTATGTCACCTTATACCTAAGTAGGAATTATTCAAAAAGCGACTAAATTAACTCATGATGAATTTAATCACGAATTAGTTCAATCGCTTTCAAGACGCAAGAGTTACATTTCATTTTTCTGTATATACAGACGTTTTCTGTATGTATATATCCTGTGTGATAAAAAACTTGCTCAGTAATCGTGTTATTTTGAACTAGTAACATTTTGTATGACATATATTCATAATTTAATCACAGTTTGCACTATCAACTACTTTTAGTATAAATTATAAATTCAATAGAATATGTACGATATATACATATATATATATATATATATATATATATATATATATATATATATATATATAGATATAGATATAGATATCTTAGCTATGATTCTTACTCATACTGTTCCTTTAATCCTCGTCAAATCATGTATTTTACATGTAGCGACTGCCGTCAGACCTCCATAACTCAGAGAGAAAACCAGACCTTTCTTACGTTTGGTCACTCAACTTTTGAAATATAATTTCTGGGACGTGCGAGTTTCCTCACAATATTTTTCTTCATCACCGAGCAAGTGATAAATACAAAAAGGTACATAAATCCGAAAAGACGAATTTAGTGGAACACATCCTCGCGAGAATTTGAAACAGGAACAGTTCCTTATTGATAGGCGAGTTCTTTATCCACTAGGATATCACTGTCATAATATGAACATGTATGTATTAAAAAAAAGAGTGCAGTGCGATGTGCGAGCGAATATGGTCGCTTCCCGCCACACAGCACATTAATTCGCGAATTGAGCGACCGCGGCCTACCGCTGTACGCTAGCGTCGCTATGGGTTCCGAACAACTCATAGCCAACGAGTTGTTGGCGTTTATACAACACGCCATCGATACTATGGACGAAATCAGCATCATCCTCATCTTTAGGTCTACCTTCAAGTGAAGATGACATTTGCAGTGGCAAGATGCTACTGATCAAGTCGCTGGACAAGACCGCGGAGATGCCGTCACGCAGAAGGGATGGAGGAGATAAAAGTATTCAAGACGTCATCAGTCTTTTGAAGGTGACCGATCCTGACGACGTGTCTTCCTTCGTAGCGAAAGACCTAGATAAGCTGCCATCTGTCACGCTGGAACACGTCGTCGTCAGTACGCTGTTAAAGTACATCAGAAGCCTGAAAGTCAGTCTCACTGATCGTCAGTTACGATTAGTGGCGTCGGAAACAACAATTAACGAGCTACGTACGGAAATATTATCTCTAAAATGTAATGTTTCCGTAAGTAGGTCATCTGAGGTCGACAACATTAACACACATCGTGGAGCACAGAATGCATCCGTATGCAGTTTAATGGCGTCACCGACTACTGTGGTTATGAGCAACGTACCGTGTCATGCCGCCTACTCTTCAACAGAACCGACTACAAATGGAAACTCATCAAAGCCAGGATGTGATTGCGGAAAGGCTACTCGTACCGCATTACCATCTCACCGGGAGAAGCCAAGTTGTTGCGAACCCCTTCTCGGCACGAGAAGGGGTTCGCAACAATATATATATATATATATATATATATATATATATATATATATATATATATATATATATATATATATATATATATATATATATATAGATATAGATATAGATATAGATATAGATATAGATATAGATATAGATATCTTAGCTATGATTCTTACTCATACTGTTCCTTTAATCCTCGTCAAATCATGTATGTAGGGAGTTGTTATTTGGCTGCGGTTTTCTGTGAGGTGGAGGTACTTCCCCAGACAGGCTGCTTTGATGCGCCCTACCTCTCTTAAATAGAAAGCTGGCAATATTTTTAATACCACTAAGATGTCAAACGAGCGTATGGTTTGCATCGAGAAAACCAGATACCCCGTAACTATGGACACTTGTAATAAATAATAAGTGATAAAACCATCCAAATAGAACTAAAAACGTATTACTAAAAATCTAAGTTACTCCATTACTTAAAAAAATATTGTACATTACCTAGTCTCGCCATAAATACTGAAACAAAGAAAAAAAATTCTATTGCAAATAACATTTATTACTTTTACAGTGTGTTAGTTTAATACATAAATATAAAACAATTTAAAATATAAAAAGCTTATTCGAAGTGGTCTCCATTGACTGCCATACAGTTCTTTAAACGTTGAGGCCAGCTATCAATAGAAGCACGCACTCTTTCCATGGGAAAATTCTTCACTGCCAATCGTACGATCGTCGATTCAAAAATTCGAAAAAAGAAAATAAAATGGTGTATTTTTAACCACACTTATAACGTGCCAAGTGTATTTTAATATATCTTGAGAAAATAGCACTCATTAGTAATTTCTGATGATAAAATTATCAGAATCGGATCTGTTACATGTATTAAACCGATCGATGATTTTCGATGATTTTATATGGTAACGTCACCACAATCATAAAAACCAATAAACAAAACAACTTTGATAAAATTATAAATGATACATTTATAAATAATGATAAAGTTGCTTCGTGATGTAAAAGCTATCAAGTCCGTTGGTCAGAGAGAAACATTTAATATGTATTTTATCGTGGAATATAAGAGGTTGCTTATTTTTTTTATACCACCAAGGTGACAATCAAGCATACATCATGCCTGATGGTAAACAGACCCCATAGCCTATGGACATTTGCATCACCAGGGGTGTCACTCATGCGTTGCTGACCCTCTAAACACCTCTTCGCACATTTCTTGAAGAGCCCCATGCTGTAGTCTCTTGGGAAAACCTCGGCTGGAAGTTCATTCCATAACTTGAGGGTTCTCGGAAGAAAACTTCTCTGGAACCGAACAGCGACTATTGCAGTTCTAGCATGTGAACTTCCTGCCGTCGGAGAGCGGTGCGAAGTTAAGCCGCCCCCAATCAGATATATTAGCTAAAGTACCCTCCATTTCCGACACAAGTTTACCGCGGCTTTCCTTCACAAGGGAACGAGAAATATTACTCCGGCCTGTATAACAGGTGTCCACGGTGCTGTCATCCGCATAACAATGAATTCCATCAATTGACAACATATCATTGCAATGCAGTAGAAACAACGTCGGGGACAGTAGAGAGCCCTGTGGGGCGCCAGCATTGATACCTTTGCTATCGGAGCAACTGCCGTCTACCACGGCTACTATGCATCTGCTGAATAAGAAGCTGGTAACCTATTTGCACAAACCCTCGGGCATAATGCATAACCCTCGGCATCTGTATGACGGTAACTTCGATAGAAGATCCCAATGCCAGACCCGATCGAACGCCTTCGCCATATCCAGGCTAACAGCCAATGCCTCACCTTGACTCTCAATCGCCGAAGCCCAACGGTGTATTAGATAAACTAGAAGATAACTAGCCAAACGAACGTGACGGAAGCCGTATTAACGGTCGCTGATCAAATCGTGATCTTCTAGGTATGCCAAGAGTCGAGTGTTTATCACATGCGCCATCGCCTTGGAGAGAAGGTAGGTTATGGTGACAGCCTGTCCATCACCCCTTTTGCACATTGACGGTCTTCCATGAAGACGTTCCATGAAGAACTCCCCAGTGGAGTACGAAAGCACGAAAAAACGCGTTAGAACAGAACGCGAACACACAGCTTTAGCACCACTGTCGGCAAGCCATCTGGCCCACAGCGGACGTTGCTCTCCCCGTCATTCAAAGTCGAGTTAGAGGCAAAGAGATTACCTAGTAAATCTGCTTTCTCCTTAGCACTATTGGCCAGACTGTCATCCGGTATTTGCAATGGTGACCAATTGACAAAGTCTCCCTCGGCAGCTTTAGCCAGCGACCAGAAAGCACGACTCCCAGAGGGAAAGATTGCTAGCCGCTCACCAAATCTGCCGAGGAAATCGAATTTTGCTCTAGTAATCGCCCTCTTACTGGATCTCGAGGCAGCATTCAGTTTGCGTTTCAATACAGCGACATATGGATATTCCTTAGTACGCGTCGTGGTCCAAGCGTCGTAAGCAGCCTGTTTAGTAAGTTGGCTTCCTTACAGTGCCGATTAAACTACGGCCGCTTTTTAGCCCCCGCAGTAGCCACTAGACGATTGGGAATGTTGCAGTCCATGCCATCCAATATCGGCGCAGCCACTGCGGTGGCACAGGATTCGATATCCTCTAATTAAAAACACAGCTGCCTCCACTGGTACGATGCGTAGAATTGTCACAATCCATGCCAGTCTATTGACCTATAGTGCCATACATGACGCCATCCGGCAGGCCGAGATGGGTCATGTCTGGTGCTTGCAGCTTGCAGGGTACTTGGTCTGGATGAGACAGAGGTCCGACGAGCAAAGCGGCGCATCCACTGAAATGTTATATTCATCCGGACGTGTAGTCAACAGAAGATTCAGCAGAGAGCTTGCATAGTCCTCTATATCTGGTATTCTCGTGGGAGAATGAACCAGCTGAGAGAAACCATGGGCCAGAGCAAATTCATGAGTAGATCTCCCCGCTTAGTCAGTGCACCCAGAGCCAAGCGGCACGGCTCGGCACGATGGTTGGATGGGAGTTAAAGTCTCCCAAAATCACTAATTCTGCGGAGGGATACTGTTCTCTGTCCATCGCTATGAGAACACACGAATCTACGCGTGCCTGTAAAGGCACGCGTAGATCCAGGTGTGGCCGCCATGAACCACGCGTACCCATAAAACCGACAGGTATCTATCTTCAAGACTGTGTAATCGAACGAACATACATACCCCGGCCCGACGCACAAATAAGTGTTCTAGTTTGTATCCGGGGTAATGTAAGTAAGATGTGTCAACCGGTGAGGATATTTGTGCCTCTGTAAGGAAAAGAATGGTCGGCCGAGCGGTCGATTTAATTTCACTTTGTATTTTAGTTTGGATATTTAGTTACATTCAAAATGTCGTAACATCCAATCAATAGTTTCTACAAATAGGCTAAAATTTTCGGTAAGATTATAAGGTGCAAATACGGAACCCTACACTGTGCCTGGCACGATAAAATTTGGCCGATTTTTACTACGTAACGTGGCACAAGAATGAAGGATGGAAATATTTAGAGACATTGAGACCATTGATAAAAGACACACAATAAAAAGGAAACAAAGAAAAATCCGTGAAAATATACAAAACTTTATGTTTATTGCAATGGCTACTAACAAGGTGCCTTCTCAGCATCATGTCAGGCCCCTAGTGACGCCGGATTCTGGACAGCAAACAATTAATCATCCCTAAACTTAAAAATAACAAATATTTATTCGACGTACACCAAAAACAAATAAGAATGCGTCGTTTCAATATTTTTAATAATAAAAACATGTAACGTGTTTCCGGGCGTCTAGACAATGTGTAAAACTTATTCGTCATATTATATTACTCTAGTGATATATTTGTACGACATTGTCCTGTCTTTCAAATGATTAGTGATAAATATTAAATTTCCTTTTATTTTATTCGCAAAATTACATCAAAACTTATTCCGTAGTTTTGTGCGATATATTTAAACAGATATAGAAATATTTTAAGAAATACTGGTTTGACTCCAGTATCGCTTGCATAATATCGCTGTAAGTTTGTAATATAAATTATATTTATAACAGTAGACTATCCAACTGTTATATGTTCACGTATAGTTAAAGTAGCTTCCTTTGAGAACTGGCGAGAAGATTCACATAGCATACCAGTGACAGAATTATACAAAATCTCTCTATGAAACTTGTAAGTACGGAGCTAAAAATCGTAAAACAAGAACCCTTCAATTTAGTTTCGATAAGCGAATTTGGAGCTGCTGTAAATGATCTATAAACGGCAAAATGACACAGAAACTATATGAGCCCTGGAAATACACTCTGCTACTTCTCTCGTATTCCTCAATAGGATATCGTAGGAAGTAGGCTTTATAAAAAGAAAGATGAATCAGGTTTGCACCTTTATTTATTGGTTATAATTATTCCAATGTATACCCAAATTTTAGGATTACTTATAATAATTATAGCTATTGGACTTTTTTTTTCATTTCTGCTCGATATCTCCTTTGAATATATTGCTGTGATAGAGTATGTGTATTTTTTGTCAAAATTTAATAATAAAGTAATAAGATTAAATTATTTAAGATTTTTATAATTAAAATTAAAACATATATAACAATAGGTGCCAATTTAATGTAGTGGGTTCACGATTTTATTCAAAAGTATTATTATATTATTATTGCTTTTTTCTAATTAAAATACAATAATTATGTTTTTCTTTTTAATTTAATCTAACTCTTAATTTATTTGTAACTTACCAAAAATGACATCACCAGTTCTGTTCCTTCAAGCACATCTGCAGTGATGTCTGGTATCAAAATCATTAGCAATACAAGACCTACTTTCAACATTGTGCTTATCTTGCAAACGAACTAGTACTTATTAACTTATGAGACTGCTGTGGTATTACTGTTGAATTAACATCACCTCACCACAATATGTAGGTAAGTGTATAATGGTCTAGATCGTAGATTCCCAAAGTGGTCTGTATCTTGCCCCAAGGATCGATTCAGGCCACGTTCATTTATTTGTGCTCACTTTTATCTTATTTTCGCTCTCCCTCCCTCTTCTAGTACATAGGTGTGGTTTTTTTATCGTTTAGAAGATTTACTGAACGAATTGGAGAATCTTTAAAATCATTATATTTGATTTGTAAATGTTATGTAAAAGCCCCTAAGATTTACCTTTAAATCTTAAGATTTACCGATGTTAGTTGGCAAATGTAAGCATTAATAAAAAGTTGATAAATTGTTCAGAATTATACCATTAGAAACTGGTACATGCTAGGTTTTCCAGAGGCGGCTGGTAAATGTTAGTTCTGGGAAGAAAACAATAAGTACTGTTTCTTTATTTATTTTAATTAATTATCAGCAAAGTAATTTTTTATTATATTACCAATCAGTCAAATCTTTGCCTATTATTACTTACCAAACAAAGTATTTTTGTTTATTAATTATTAGTAACTTGTAATTTTAAAATAATTTTCATATTTATAAAAATACCACAAATTAAATTATCTTCTTAAAAAAACATAATGTTAATCGGCTTGGTAAATCATTGTTTTTCTTATTATTTAGTATTTAACAAACAAAAATTCAGACAATTTATCTATTGACACTAACTAGTATGTAGTAAATAAAAATTACTTGTTACAGCAAGGAGCGCTATAGTGGCATTTAGAATTACGAAGTAATCCTGATGCAATCTTGCAAGTAAAAAGTTATCTTGCAAGCGCATTTCTTTCACAGGCTTTTTTTGAGGCAGTTACTTTTTATGAATCCTTGTCCTCCAATCAACAACTTTCCGACAACTTCTCGAAAACTCACTACTTTATCTCTAACAACGATTTCTCTTCTCATCTGTATAAAATCATCAGAGCATGAAGTAAATTGGTTCCGAGTGTAAAGCTGCTTTAGTACTAAAATTTTGGTATCAAGTTGGTAAAAGTCATTTTCATTCAGGTCAGTATTAGCTCTGTCAATGTTAGGTACTCGCAGTCTTACATTTTGATCAACTTTCACATTCGGATACTCTTTCGGCCGATATGGATTTCATTTTTTCAGTTTGATTTTCTAAATTCAATTTAGTTTTTTGTCTTATTATCTGGACAGATTCTATCTTTCTCGGTATTACATGTTCTTGAGGCTGAGTTGAGTTGAGTTGTCTCTGAATCGGTATATCTCTGAATAGTTACATTACGTTTTCTAAATCTTCTTCTGATCTTAATAATCCAATCATATCTTTAGGAATTGCTAACTTTGCAATGCCCATCTTCATGGGACTACCAAACATTGCTTCGTAAGGGGAGATTAAATTTCCTCCTGATATGCTCTACTTTTAATGGCCCTGATGAATTTCAAGCCCTCTGACCACTTTGATGACTTATTGTTTTCCATCCACGTGCTAAGTATATTCTCTATATCTTGATTAGCATGCTCCACTGATCCTTGACTCTGACTGTGTCTTGACTTTCCATGTAGCATTTTAACATCCGACCACATAGAACATAAACTTGGTTATAAAATTCCCGACCATTATCGGAATGAAGGATGTTAGGTGCTCCAAAAGTGGAGGAAATATCTAGTAGATGGTATGCAACTTTTGCTGCGCGTCTAGTTTCAAATTAAAATGTGTGATCCTTCAGTTCAATTTAGTCTTGGTAACCGAATATGAATTTATAATTTCCATCAGGGTTAGTTTGTATGTCTATGAGATCTACTTGACAGCGTGAGTTCATTTCACTATATATGTTTGATGACAATGCCCTTTTTGAAAGTCTTCCGTTTTTTCTGGCAAGGTTGGCATAGCTTTAATATGTGATGATAGCCTCAGCTGTAATATTTTTATACTTGCGGTTCTTTACATCCTCGTCCTTCCACCACCGTGTCGAACAGTAACATGTACTTATTCGAGAATATTGAACAATTCTTCATAACAAACGTACTTGATTTCTTTATTCTTCTTCGGCGCAAGAAGCTTTTCTTCGCCACTTATAGTTAAAATATCATTGCGCTTTATACGCTTGTAATGAAATGCTTCCTTCTTTTTCACGTTCTTTGCAGTTTTTACTTCCTCTAAACACTTTGACTATTTATCGTTATCGAGGTAAAAGTTATCATCTTTCTTGCTTGCTACGAGCTCGTCCATTATTTAAAAAAAAAATTACACTCATATCGATTTGTACGTTATTTTCTAATATCGAATTAAACTCACTTTCGAACTATAAATTACTTTAAAATATCAAAATCAGGGGGTCTGCCTAATAATAGCGTTAGAAAACCTCTGGACTAAATCAACCAAATTGTCCATGTCCAAGGTTAACTTTGCTCAAACACCTGTTTCGTATAACGAGTATCTGCAAAAACACCTGATATTTTATAGCAATAATATAAAAGATGATATCGTACATACAGCTCAACGACGGAGAGTATATGTTGATCCTAAACGATATAGAGATATCTCAACCTCCCCGAAAGTATCGCTATTGCCAACTCCTTGTACTTCTTGACCGCTAATATGAATCCCCTCTGCGATGGCGCAGTAGTATATCGTAATATATTGCTTAGAGCACTTCTGTAGGGCGCAGAAGCGCAGACCATGTGACTGTGAGTCAACGCCATCATCCTTTAGCATATAACCGTACTCCAAATTTTTCACTATAGTTGCTCCAGTTTGCCTCCTGATATTAAAAGTAATATAAAAATAAGAAAGTAAGCTATTTCGCGTCACATACTCTCTTACCTCCATATAAACCAAGATCAAACAAGTATCTGTTTTGTTTGATCCCGAATCATTCATATATCCACACGTAACTGCTATTTCATTGGCTTTAGATAAAACCAGAATATCACTTATAAACTCTAAAAACTTGGTAGGATTGGCTGAACTCATCGAAGCGTACCAGAAAAATTTCGTAATTTTCAGTCTTGGTATAAGACTGAAAATTACGAAATTTTTCTGGTACGCTTCGATGAGTTCAGCCCGGAAAAATCTTGGACCTACCAAAATCGTAATATTTTACCCCAGAAACAAAGAAAGAGGAGAGAGTACGATTCTACTCTCGCATCCTGCTCGACATGATCATGATCGCTCTGTTTCGTCTACGTCTTTTTATGTATTGGAAAACAAAGCAGTTGTGGTTTTTCAGGAGTTGGGTTCATCTAAATTTCATATCATATCCTAACATATCCTAAAACTATCCTGAAATGCTCATAATCCTACGTACTTGCGGTTATGCCCCTGTGCTTACCGTATCGGGCAAATTATTCACTTTCTGTCTGTGACCGAACGAGTTGTCAGTAGCCGAGTGTACGAAGCCCATTCGCCGGTAGCCGTGGAGGTAGTAACCTGGGAATGGATCGTACAAACAAGAGTTCATCCAGCAAACGATACTCTGGATGATCAATGTATGCTGAGTGAAAATAATCAGGTCCGATTCAAGAGTGTGAAATAAAGGTAGTATACGAGAACAATACGCAGTAAGATTAGTTCCTACTTCTGTCGCCTAAGTATGCTCGCATAACAATCTCAATAATATCTTGATTGCATTCACTAAGGCTATATCCAAAACTCTAACGTCTAGAGACCAGTACTGTTATTTGTCTCTAAAACAGATTAGACATTTCGAAATCAACTGATCACTTTTATCCACTCCTTGCAATATTTTCTTATATGTATGTAAAACACTTGGCTAGCCACTTTTTCCTTTTCAGTCTTAAAATGCTTATTAGTTTACACTAAAGGATTAACTGCATAACATTCCATTATTTTATAATTATTATTAATCAAAACAAAGATCGAATTTACCGCAGTCTCAATGTTAGATCTTAACTTGACATGATGGCTACTACTGTGCAGCTTTGGACACCTGAGATTTCAAATCAACCAACAAACGTATGTAACTGAATAAGTTGTCTAAGTAGACCAAGTGTGCACTGCGACCCATATATACCTGAAGCAATTGTTTTACTACTCTTGAACTCGAGCCATCGCCAGTACCATTAAAAGTTTGAGCGTTCTTGCTTGTATATCGTAAAAACTGGTTTGCTGTGAGGTAAGTGGTGATAACACGTAAGAAACAAAATTTTCGGTTTTCGGTCCTCCAACGTTAAATAGAAGTTCGAACCAGTCCTTCCAATCATATTTCAAATATTTTTTTCATTCTATCTATCTGTCTATAACTTCACGCCAAATCCCTTACGGGGTAGGCAGAGAGAACCGAGCGCCACGCGACTCGATCCTTACATACCTCACTCGCTTCTTTCACATTCATTGCTCTTTTCATGCACGCTCGCCGGTTTCTAGGGCTCCTGACATCACCTTCTGATAGAACACGACCAATCTGATCATGATAGGTAAGTCTTGGCCTTCCTCGGCTCCTACATCCTTCCACTTTTGCATTGTATATCTGCTTCGTCATTCTTTCATCCTGCATTCTTTTTATATGTCCGAACCAACGGAGCATGCCTCTTCTTATTTTAACACCGACACTCTCTTTCAGACCAACTCTGCTTCTAACCTCATCATTGCGGATACGGTCTGCAAGCGTTACACCACAGATTTTGCGCAACGCTCGCATTTCAACCGCGTTTATCCTACTTTCATGCTCTCTCTGCCATACCCAGCTCTCGCTTCCATAAGTAAGCGTTGGGACCAGCACTGCATTGTGTATAGCCAGCTGCGCCTTCTGGCTCAGGTTTTTACTGCCAAGAAGTTTTCCCAACGCTCCATTCACACTATTCCCAGCACTCACTCGCCTTTCCACATCTGCGGTGTACCTTCCATCCCTGCTGAAAGCGCATCCAAGATATACAAACTCATTCACTTGTTCCAACACTTCATCATCTACCGTAATTCTTACATTGGTTCTGGTTTCTTCTCTTTCAAATACCATAATCTTTGTTTTCTTCGCATTCAATAGTAAGCCTTCCTTCATACATTCGTCTTTCATCATTGTGACTAGTGTTTGCAGCTCAGATGGTGTTTCTGCTAACAGGACGGCATCATCTGCATACAGCAGACAGTTCACCACTAGGTCACCCATGCGTAATCCTACATTCGTCGATCTTATTCTCTGTAGACAACTATAGAGATACAGAATAAACAGCCTAGCAGACAACATGCAACCCTGTTGACACCAATTTTGACATCAAACCAGGGTGACATGTTGCCATCTATTCGCACACATGCTGAGCAATCCTTGTAGGTGGACTGCACAGCACGCAGCAGTGAGCCGTCAATCCCATATCTCGGCAATATGCACCACAGTTCCTTTCGCACAACCCTATCAAATGCCTTCTCAAGATCCACAAAACCGCAGAAAACCTTCTGGTCTGTGGCTAGATGCTTCTCTACGATATTGCGGAGCGAGAAAACTTGATCCGTACATCCCCTTCCATTTCGGAATCCTCCTTGTGCCTCCCACAGCATTTCGTCAGATTTCACCCTCATTCTCCTTTCAGTTATCTTTCCATGTACTTTTGCTGCTAAGCTAATCAAACTGATGGCCCTATAGTTGGCGCAGTCCATGCATGATCCCTTGCCTTTATACAAGGGTACGATGACCGCGCGTCCCCAGTCCATTGGGACCCTTCCAGTTCTCCAGCATAGGTTGCATAAGTACCAGAAGGCGTTCCGGACGTAAGTGCCACCTAGTTTGATCATCTCAGCTGCAATCATATCAATTCCCGCAGACTTTCCATTTTTCAAACTTCGTATCTACCATTCTATCTCATCCATAGGATTCATCGGACGCCGTCAACGTGGAGTGAGCATCAGACTCACTCTCATTGTCAGCGTCCGAGGCATATTCGTACATTTCTTCAAAATATTCACTCCACCGTTCTAACACTTCCTGAGTGTTTGCAAGAATGATACCAGCTTTAGACTTAATCTTGTTCATACTGGATGCCGACGAACCACCCCGAGACTTCTTTACCTCCAAAAGAGGTTGGTATTTGCCTCGAAATTTCTCGTCAGCCTCTCTTCCTCATTCATAATTTGTCTTTCACGCTTCTCTTTCACTAAAGCCTTGGTTTCATTCATGCATTGACGGTACATTTCTTTCTTCTTCTCTCTCATACTTTCATTTAAGGGCAAAGATGATACATAATCCAGCCACTCTTTCCTCTTTCTTGCTACGGAGGATTCAACCTCCGCATCCCACCAGGCATCCCCTTTCAATGTTTTATGCCTCTTTGCGCATCCACATGCTTCTTTTGCACTATCCACCATACTTTCTTTCAGAACTTTCCAGCAATCATCCACATCTGTGCCGGAAAGCCTTGCATTTGCAAGTCTTTCGCTTACCAGATGTACATACATTCTCCTTACACTTTCATCTTGCAATTTTTCACTCCTTATCCTTTCATGATCTCCGAAAGGGATACGCACTCGCCAATGCCTCCACTTCTTGAAAAGTCCCACAAACCGGCTTACCACCAGGTAATGGTCGGTTTCAAGAGTGGGACCTCTAAAGGCTCTTGTATCCATTATAGTATTTCGGAGACGTCTATCAATTATAATCAAATCAATCACACTTTTTTGGTCATTCCGTCTCCATGTATACGTGTGAATATCCTTGTGACGAAATAAAGTATTCGACACGAGGAGGTTTCGTTCCATACATAAATCTAGAATCGACTTACCTGCTTCGTTTACTCTCTTATCTCCATAGGGACCAAGAGCAGCTTCATAGCCGTCTCGTTTGGTCCCAACCCATCCATTCAAATCTCCACACATAATCACTCTTTCATTCCCTTCAGCTAAATCCAGAACATCCCTCACAGACTTCCAAAACTTCTCTAGTTCCTGGGCACACGCTGAGCTTACGGGAGCGTATGCTGCAACCAGAAATACTCGCGTGATGCCCAGTTTTATACGAACCCAGAGAAGTCTAGGCCCTACCAAACAGTAATCTTTCACACCAGGGGCTAAGCGAGAGGAGAGTATGACACCTACACCAGCACTGGCATGATCGTCCCGGTCTACACCAGACCATAGGGCCATCATCCCATCGGGCAGATCATCGGTGTCTCTCCCCTTGCGCTTAGTCTCTGTCACACACAAAACATCTAAGCGTCTCTCATTCATTAGGTCCATCAACTCATTCATCTTATCACTCAGTTCACCTCTCACATTCCACGTGCCTATGCAGCACTCGGCTCTCTTCGACCCGCCGGAATTGGCGCTGCGTGGTGGGTGGCGGCCCCCACCGCCGCGTGCACCTATGTTCGCACCGACGGGGGCGGATCGGTGCGCGTCGCCTCCGGGGGACGCCCTAATCCGCACATCGGTGCGTTTTCGGGCCAGAATTGCAATCTAATCGATTGGCAGGGGTCGCGAACGAGCACGCTTCTGGCACATGACCAATTTCATTCTATCTCATTTCTTGATACCTTTATGTCTGATTCTATCGCGCAGCGCAACCCCGAACATTATTACCTTTAATTTATTTATTTGATTACATATATTTAAAATATTATTCAATTTTTAGAATTATTTGAAAAATTAATCATAAAGATAATTTAATATGTTAATAGTCACATAATGCGTTTATAACGATAAGAAAAAGTCACATATTACCTTTCAATGTCAAATTTATCGCACAAATGGTACTTAATTGTGTAATATGGTCAAATAGTACGTTATTAACTTCATGTCATGTCATATGGTATATTACTACTAAGCTCAGCTCTACCGCATATACTGTTAGGAGAATTAGACAACTGACGGATGTGGCTACTGCTCGCTTAGTCTATTTCAGCTACTTTCACAGCATTATGTCATATGGTATACTGTTGTGGGGAAGAGCGGCTTATATTGAAACTATTTTCATGTTACAAAAGAGAGCCATCCGCTCTATTTATAACATGGGCTCCAGGGAATCACCTAGAGAACAATTCAAAGAATTAAATATCCTCACGGTTACCTCTCAGTATATTTATGAGAACATAATGTATGCTCGTAAAAATATAAATTCGTTTTCAAAATGTACTGAAAATCTTAAAAGCAGGAATAGATTGCGTATGCCAATACATCGGCTTGCTAAGACTAATAGATCTTTTGTTGTAAATTGTATTCAATTCTATAATAAATTACCGGAAACAGTTCTGTCCTTGCCTGGCAAAATTTAAATTAATTTTATTTTCAGACAACAGTTACTGTTAATAATTTTATTTTCAGACAACTGTTATATATACCTTAACTTAAAATATGACGAGCTCGGTGGCGCAGTGGTGAAACGCGTTGTTACACTACTTTGACACCAACGCTCGTGGGTTCGATTCCCACACAGTACAAACATTTGTGTGCATGAACATGTCTGTTTGTCTTGGTCTGGGTATTTTCTATGTATGATAAGTATGTATTTACAAAAAAAAAATGTATTTACGTATGTTTATCAGTTGTCTAGTACCCATAACACAAGCTTCGCTTACTTTGGGGCTAGATGGCGCTGTGTAATTTGTCCGACAATATTTATTTATTTGATATTATAAACTTAACTATAACTCGTAGAGTCGGCGACGTGTAGCGCGTGTCGTTAAACAACCGTCCTCGGAACATCCGAAACATGATTCCCTCCGGCCAGAATTCTTCCTTCATTAAGGTAGGGAGATGATGAGTTGAAACCCTCACCACAAAGGAACTAAAATTTACTTTATGGCGAGATTCCAGTCGCTCGACCATCAAGGTGAAGTTGGTCTTCTTCTTCAGATAGTCACTATACAACCTCGTCCTTTGTAGACCAGCGCAGTCTGGAAATGTACAACGGCGTCGCTGGTATTTCCACGCGCAGCTGTGACGGTCCGGTCTGTGCGGTGCCGAGAAGGGGTTCGCAACAACTTGGCATCTCCCGGTGAGATGGTAATGCGGTACGGGCAGCCTTTCCGCAATCACATCCTGGCTTTGATGAGTTTCCATTTGTAGTCGGTTCTGTTGAAGAGTAGGCGGCATGACACGGTACGTTGCTCATAACCACAGTAGTCGGTGACGCCATTAAACTGCATACGGATGCATTCTGTGCTCCACTATGTGTATTAATGTTGTCGACCTCAGATGACCTACTTACGGGAACATTACATTTTAGAGATAATATTTCCGTACGTAGCTCGTTAATTGTTGTTTCCGATGCCACTAATCGTAACTGACGATCAGTGAGACTGACTTTCAGGCTTCTGATGTACTTTAACAGCGTACTGACGACGACGTGTTCCAGGGTGACAGATGGCAGCTTATGTAGGTCATTCGCTACGAAGGAAGACACGTCGTCAGGATCGGTCACCTTCAAAAGACTGATGACGTCTTGAATACTTTTATCTCCTCCATCCCTTCTGCGTGACGGCATCTCCGCGGTCTTGTCCAGCGACTTGATCAGTAGCATCTTGCCACTGCAAATGTCATCTTCACTTGAAGGTAGACCTAAAGATGCGCATGATGCTGACTTCGTCCATAGTATCGATGGCGTGTTGTATTAACGCCAACAACTCGTTGGCTATGAGTTGTTCGGAACACTTAGCGACGCTAGCGTACAGCGGTAGGCCGCGGTCGCTCAATTCGCGAATTAATGTGCTGTGTGGCGGGAAGCGACCATATTCGTTCGCACATCGCACTGTACTCTTTTTTTTAATACATACATGTTCATATTATAACAGTGATATCCTAGTGGATAAAGAACTCGCCTATCAATAAGGAACTGTTCCTGTTTCAAATTCTCGCGAGGATGTGTTCCACCAAAAGTCGTCTTTTCGGATTTACGAGTATGTACCTTTTTGTATTTATCACTTGCTCGGTGATGAAGAAAAATATTGTGAGGAAACTCGCACGTCCCAGAAATTATATTTCAAAAGTTGAGTGACCAAACGTAAGAAAGGTCTGGTTTTCTCTCTGAGTTATGGAGGTCTGACGGCAGTCGCTACATGTAAAATCAGTATCTTAGGTAGCGGACCCCGCCCATCCCCGTAGAAAAAGACCCGTTCAAGTTATCGGGAATTATACCGAAATATTAATTTCATAATTGTACTTATTCGAAACCTTTTTTGGAAATATAACCGATTTCTGACTTTCGTCTTGTATACAATCTGTACTGCAAGCAATGTCCCATGTCAAAGCGGCATTGACGCCTCTCGACATCACTCGTCTTACGTTGCTTACCATTTACATGGAGGCATGTCCAGGGCATGAGAGCTACATGAGAACGTCAGTAGATAATACTTGCCATTAAATTTTACAGCTGATTACAATATCAACAATCACTCGACGATTGTATTATGATAGGATATTCGATAAAAATATATGTGAAACATCATATTATGGTAATACTCAGAATTGATGATCAAAATACAACTAATAATTATTATATTATATGGCTAGACAGATTACATAAAAAATTATAATCAAAAATGCAAACGAAATTGTTTTATATGAGGTTATAAGACTACACATTCATAGTGCTTGATCTATTCTTGGTTGTCTAAACTCATTGTAATAGAACTTTACACCATATCTTAAATTGATTGCAGCGCTTCGTAAGCGCCAATTCTGGCGGATCGCGGATAGCCGAGTGCTGTATAGGGACGTAGAATGTGAGAGGTGGATTGAATGACAAGATAAATGAGGTGATGGACGTAATGAATGAGAGACGCTTAGAATACACTTAGATGCTTTGTATGTGACAGAGACTAAGCGCAAAGGGAGCGACACTGATGTTCTGTCCGGTGGAGTGATGGCTGATGGGGATGTGATGGTTTCGTGCTCTCCTCCCGCTTGGAATCTTGTGTAAGAGGGTCCTCCTCTTTGGGTTCGTATAAAACTAGACATCACACGAGTATTTCTGGTTGCAGCATAAGCTCCCGTAAGCTAAGCGTGTGCTCAAGAAGTAGAGAAATTTGCGAGTCTGTTAGAGATGTTCTGGATTTAGCTGAGGGAAATGAAAGAGTGATTATGTGTGGAGATCTGAATGGATAAGTTGGGACCAAACGAAACAGCTATGAAGCTGTTCTTGTTTCCTATGGAGATAAGAGAGTGGACGAAGCAGGTAAGTAAATAAAGATAAAAATTCTTTATTTGCCTGTAGACCCTCACGGGCACTTAGACACGTCTTACATTATTATATATTATTAATTTTTCAAAGTTTTGATTTCTCTTTTTTAATCTACCAACATTTTTAATTACCATTGGCGAAGAAGAAATGCCATAAGAAACGTGCCAATATAGGTCTTCTTTTTCAAATTATCTATACATATTACAATAAATATAATTATTTGAGTGTGCAAATAGTGATATCAAGTGGTGCATCTAAAGTTATATTAATACATGTGCTGAATCATTTCCAAACATATCTGTCAGTTAGATATTCATCGATTCTGTAATAACCCTTCTCATATAGAGTATTTTTGATGTGCCTTTAAACATATTGTCGGGCAAGGACAGAATTGTTCAGGTAATTTATTTTAGAATCAAATACAATTTACAATAAAAGATCTATTAGTTTTAGCAAGCCGTACATCGCCTTGCTAAAACTCGGGTAAAAAAAGTATCGGGTGGCACTTACGTCCGGAACGCCTTCTAGTACCTAAGCAATCCATCCTGGAGAACTGACAGGATCCCAATGGCTGGAGACGCGCAGTCATCGTGCCTTGTATACATGGGGTCACGCATGGACTGCGCCAGCTATAGGGCCATTAATTTGATCAGCTAAGCAGCAAAAGTATAAAGTATAAAGTATAATGGAAAGGTAGGAATGGAAACGGAAAGGAGAATGAGCGTGAAATCTAATGGAATGCTGTGGGAGACACAGGGAGGATTCCGAAATGGAAGGGGTTGTGCGAATCAAGTTTTCTCTCAGAGGAACTGTGGGGCATATTGCCGAGTTCCATATCCTGGCATATCCTAGCGGAATCACCATCCGAACTTCAAACACTGGTCGCAATAATGAAAGATGATTATATGGATAAAGGCTTCCTATTGAATGCGAGGAAAACAAAGCTAATGGTATTTGAAAGAGATGAAACCAGAACTAATGTAAGAATTACGGTTGATGATGAAGTGGAACAAGTGGATGAGATTGTATACAATGGATGCGCTTTCAGCGCGAATGGAAGGTACACCGCTGATGTGGAAAGACGAGCGAGTGCTGGGAATAGTGTAAACGGAGCGTTGGGAAAATTTCTTGGCAGTAAAAGCTTGAGCCAGAAGGCACAGCTCGCTATACAAAATACAGTGCTGGTCCCGACGCTTACTTATGGAAGCGAGAGTTTAGTTTTATACGAGAGCGGTACCTGCATACTATGATGTGAGGGCCAAATTCTTAACTCAGCTGAACAAAGATCAGTGACCTGTTTAATTTTGTATTATTGTGTCTTCGGAACATATAAAATGAATTTTAGGAGTAGGAAAATTACATATTAAGGTATGTTTATGGGATGTAAAATTAACATGCAAATAAATAAGTATGTTCTTTATTGTGTATGGGAAAAAAGGTAACAAACAAAGGTAATATTTGTAAGTACTTAACCTATGGCGGCGTCATCAACTACGAGGTCATCTGTGAAACCACACTTGTTCCTCCAAGTGTTGATGTCCATAGAGTATTTTTGAGTGATTTGGACGAACTGTTCGTAATCACAGAGGAGGTCGCATCCCTTCACTTGAAGATAAATTTCTTGTTGTCCGGGTTCAGGTAAGTACACAGGCTAAAGTCCGCTACCTAAGATACTGATTTTACATGTAGCGACTGCCGTCAGACCTCCATAACTCAGAGAGAAAACCAGACCTTTCTTACGTTTGGTCACTCAACTTTTGAAATATAATTTCTGGGACGTGCGAGTTTCCTCACAATATTTTTCTTCATCACCGAGCAAGTGATAAATACAAAAAGGTACATACTCGTAAATCCGAAAAGACGACTTTTGGTGGAACACATCCTCGCGAGAATTTGAAACAGGAACAGTTCCTTATTGATAGGCGAGTTCTTTATCCACTAGGATATCACTGTTATAATATGAACATGTATGTATTAAAAAAAAGAGTACAGTGCGATGTGCGAACGAATATGGTCGCTTCCCGCCACACAGCACATTAATTCGCGAATTGAGCGACCGCGGCCTACCGCTGTACGCTAGCGTCGCTAAGTGTTCCGAACAACTCATAGCCAACGAGTTGTTGGCGTTAATACAACACGCCATCGATACTATGGACGAAGTCAGCATCATGCGCATCTTTAGGTCTACCTTCAAGTGAAGATGACATTTGCAGTGGCAAGATGCTACTGATCAAGTCGCTGGACAAGACCGCGGAGATGCCGTCACGCAGAAGGGATGGAGGAGATAAAAGTATTCAAGACGTCATCAGTCTTTTGAAGGTGACCGATCCTGACGACGTGTCTTCCTTCGTAGCGAATGACCTACATAAGCTGCCATCTGTCACCCTGGAACACGTCGTCGTCAGTACGCTGTTAAAGTACATCAGAAGCCTGAAAGTCAGTCTCACTGATCGTCAGTTACGATTAGTGGCATCGGAAACAACAATTAACGAGCTACGCACGGAAATATTATCTCTAAAATGTAATGTTCCCGTAAGTAGGTCATCTGAGGTCGACAACATTAATACACATAGTGGAGCACAGAATGCATCCGTATGCAGTTTAATGGCGTCACCGACTACTGTGGTTATGAGCAACGTACCGTGTCATGCCGCCTACTCTTCAACAGAACCGACTACAAATGGAAACTCATCAAAGCCAGGATGTGATTGCGGAAAGGCTGCCCGTACCGCATTACCATCTCACCGGGAGATGCCAAGTTGTTGCGAACCCCTTCTCGGCACCGCACAGACCGGACCGTCACAGCTGCGCGTGGAAATACCAGCGACGCCGTTGTACATTTCCAGACTGCGCTGGTCTACAAAGGACGAGGTTGTATAGTGACTATCTGAAGAAGAAGACCAACTTCACCTTGATGGTCGAGCGACTGGAATCTCGCCATAAAGTAAATTTTAGTTCCTTTGTGGTGAGGGTTTCAACTCATCATCTCCCTACCTTAATGAAGGAAGAATTCTGGCCGGAGGGAATCATGTTTCGGATGTTCCGAGGACGGTTGTTTAACGACACGCGCTACACGTCGCCGACTCTACGAGTTATAGTTAAGTTTATAATATCAAATAAATAAATATTGTCGGACAAATTACACAGCGCCATCTAGCCCCAAAGTAAGCGAAGCTTGTGTTATGGGTACTAGACAACTGATAAACATACGTAAATACATTTTTTTTTTGTAAATACATACTTATCATACATAGAAAATACCCAGACCAAGACAAACAGACATGTTCATGCACACAAATGTTTGTACTGTGTGGGAATCGAACCCACGAGCGTTGGTGTCAAAGTAGTGTAACAACGCGTTTCACCACTGCGCCACCGAGCTCGTCATATTTTAAGTTAAGGTATATATAACAGTTGTCTGAAAATAAAATTATTAACAGTAACTGTTGTCTGAAAATAAAATTAATTTAAATTTTGCCAGGCAAGGACAGAACTGTTTCCGGTAATTTATTATAGAATTGAATACAATTTACAACAAAAGATCTATTAGTCTTAGCAAGCCGATGTATTGGCATACGCAATCTATTCCTGCTTTTAAGATTTTCAGTACATTTTGAAAACGAATTTATATTTTTACGAGCATACATTATGTTCTCATAAATATACTGAGAGGTAACCGTGAGGATATTTAATTCTTTGAATTGTTCTCTAGGTGATTCCCTGGAGCCCATGTTATAAATAGAGCGGATGGCTCTCTTTTGTAACATGAAAATAGTTTCAATATAAGCCGCTCTTCCCCACAACAGTATACCATATGACATAATGCTGTGAAAGTAGCTGAAATAGACTAAGCGAGCAGTAGCCACATCCGTCAGTTGTCTAATTCTCCTAACAGTATATGCGGTAGAGCTGAGCTTAGTAGTAATATACCATATGACATGACATGAAGTTAATAACGTACTATTTGACCATATTACACAATTAAGTACCATTTGTGCGATAAATTTGACATTGAAAGGTAATATGTGACTTTTTCTTATCGTTATAAACGCATTATGTGACTATTAACATATTAAATTATCTTTATGATTAATTTTTCAAATAATTCTAAAAATTGAATAATATTTTAAATATATGTAATCAAATAAATAAATTAAAGGTAATAATGTTCGGGGTTGCGCTGCGCGATAGAATCAGACATAAAGGTATCAAGAAATGAGATAGAATGAAATTGGTCATGTGCCAGAAGCGTGCTCGTTCGCGACCCCTGCCAATCGATTAGATTGCAATTCTGGCCCGAAAACGCACCGATGTGCGGATTAGGGCGTCCCCCGGAGGCGACGCGCACCGATCCGCCCCCGTCGGTGCGAACATAGGTGCACGCGGCGGTGGGGGCCGCCACCCACCACGCAGCGCCAATTCCGGCGGGTCGAAGAGAGCCGAGTGCTGCATAGGCACGTGGAATGTGAGAGGTGAACTGAGTGATAAGATGAATGAGTTGATGGACCTAATGAATGAGAGACGCTTAGATGTTTTGTGTGTGACAGAGACTAAGCGCAAGGGGAGAGACACCGATGATCTGCCCGATGGGATGATGGCCCTATGGTCTGGTGTAGACCGGGACGATCATGCCAGTGCTGGTGTAGGTGTCATACTCTCCTCTCGCTTAGCCCCTGGTGTGAAAGATTACTGTTTGGTAGGGCCTAGACTTCTCTGGGTTCGTATAAAACTGGGCATCACGCGAGTATTTCTGGTTGCAGCATACGCTCCCGTAAGCTCAGCGTGTGCCCAGGAACTAGAGAAGTTTTGGAAGTCTGTGAGGGATGTTCTGGATTTAGCTGAAGGGAATGAAAGAGTGATTATGTGTGGAGATTTGAATGGATGGGTTGGGACCAAACGAGACGGCTATGAAGCTGCTCTTGGTCCCTATGGAGATAAGAGAGTAAACGAAGCAGGTAAGTCGATTCTAGATTTATGTATGGAACGAAACCTCCTCGTGTCGAATACTTTATTTCGTCACAAGGATATTCACACGTATACATGGAGACGGAATGACCAAAAAAGTGTGATTGATTTGATTATAATTGATAGACGTCTCCGAAATACTATAATGGATACAAGAGCCTTTAGAGGTCCCACTCTTGAAACCGACCATTACCTGGTGGTAAGCCGGTTTGTGGGACTTTTCAAGAAGTGGAGGCATTGGCGAGTGCGTATCCCTTTCGGAGATCATGAAAGGATAAGGAGTGAAAAATTGCAAGATGAAAGTGTAAGGAGAATGTATGTACATCTGGTAAGCGAAAGACTTGCAAATGCAAGGCTTTCCGGCACAGATGTGGATGATTGCTGGAAAGTTCTGAAAGAAAGTATGGTGGATAGTGCAAAAGAAGCATGTGGATGCGCAAAGAGGCATAAAACATTGAAAGGGGATGCCTGGTGGGATGCGGAGGTTGAATCCTCCGTAGCAAGAAAGAGGAAAGAGTGGCTGGATTATGTATCATCTTTGCCCTTAAATGAAAGTATGAGAGAGAAGAAGAAAGAAATGTACCGTCAATGCATGAATGAAACCAAGGCTTTAGTGAAAGAGAAGCGTGAAAGACAAATTATGAATGAGGAAGAGAGGCTGACGAGAAATTTCGAGGCAAATACCAACCTCTTTTGGAGGTAAAGAAGTCTCGGGGTGGTTCGTCGGCATCCAGTATGAACAAGATTAAGTCTAAAGCTGGTATCATTCTTGCAAACACTCAGGAAGTGTTAGAACGGTGGAGTGAATATTTTGAAGAAATGTACGAATATGCCTCGGACGCTGACAATGAGAGTGAGTCTGATGCTCACTCCACGTTGACGGCGTCCGATGAATCCTATGGATGAGATAGAATGGTAGATACGAAGTTTGAAAAATGGAAAGTCTGCGGGAATTGATATGATTGCAGCTGAGATGATCAAACTAGGTGGCACTTACGTCCGGAACGCCTTCTGGTACTTATGCAACCTATGCTGGAGAACTGGAAGGGTCCCAATGGACTGGGGACGCGCGGTCATCGTACCCTTGTATAAAGGCAAGGGATCATGCATGGACTGCGCCAACTATAGGGCCATCAGTTTGATTAGCTTAGCAGCAAAAGTACATGGAAAGATAACTGAAAGGAGAATGAGGGTGAAATCTGACGAAATGCTGTGGGAGGCACAAGGAGGATTCCGAAATGGAAGGGGATGTACGGATCAAGTTTTCTCGCTCCGCAATATCGTAGAGAAGCATCTAGCCACAGACCAGAAGGTTTTCTGCGGTTTTGTGGATCTTGAGAAGGCATTTGATAGGGTTGTGCGAAAGGAACTGTGGTGCATATTGCCGAGATATGGGATTGACGGCTCACTGCTGCGTGCTGTGCAGTCCACCTACAAGGATTGCTCAGCATGTGTGCGAATAGATGGCAACATGTCACCCTGGTTTGATGTCAAAATTGGTGTCAACAGGGTTGCATGTTGTCTGCTAGGCTGTTTATTCTGTATCTCTATAGTTGTCTACAGAGAATAAGATCGACGAATGTAGGATTACGCATGGGTGACCTAGTGGTGAACTGTCTGCTGTATGCAGATGATGCCGTCCTGTTAGCAGAAACACCATCTGAGCTGCAAACACTAGTCACAATGATGAAAGACGAATGTATGAAGGAAGGCTTACTATTGAATGCGAAGAAAACAAAGATTATGGTATTTGAAAGAGAAGAAACCAGAACCAATGTAAGAATTACGGTAGATGATGAAGTGTTGGAACAAGTGAATGAGTTTGTATATCTTGGATGCGCTTTCAGCAGGGATGGAAGGTACACCGCAGATGTGGAAAGGCGAGTGAGTGCTGGGAATAGTGTGAATGGAGCGTTGGGAAAACTTCTTGGCAGTAAAAACCTGAGCCAGAAGGCGCAGCTGGCTATACACAATGCAGTGCTGGTCCCAACGCTTACTTATGGAAGCGAGAGCTGGGTATGGCAGAGAGAGCATGAAAGTAGGATAAACGCGGTTGAAATGCGAGCGTTGCGCAAAATCTGTGGTGTAACGCTTGCAGACCGTATCCGCAATGATGAGGTTAGAAGCAGAGTTGGTCTGAAAGAGAGTGTCGGTGTTAAAATAAGAAGAGGCATGCTCCGTTGGTTCGGACATATAAAAAGAATGCAGGATGAAAGAATGACGAAGCAGATATACAATGCAAAAGTGGAAGGATGTAGGAGCCGAGGAAGGCCAAGACTTACCTATCATGATCAGATTGGTCGTGTTCTATCAGAAGGTGATGTCAGGAGCCCTAGAAACCGGCGAGCGTGCATGAAAAGAGCAATGAATGTGAAAGAAGCGAGTGAGGTATGTAAGGATCGAGTCGCGTGGCGCTCGGTTCTCTCTGCCTACCCCGTAAGGGATTTGGCGTGAAGTTATAGACAGATAGATAGAATGAAAAAAATATTTGAAATATGATTGGAAGGACTGGTTCGAACTTCTATTTAACGTTGGAGGACCGAAAACCGAAAATTTTGTTTCTTACGTGTTATCACCACTTACCTCACAGCAAACCAGTTTTTACGATATACAAGCAAGAACGCTCAAACTTTTAATGGTACTGGCGATGGCTCGAGTTCAAGCTGAAGAGCTGAATTAGCAGTTCTGCCTACCTAGATGTCAAAAAAGAATACCAACATGTTTAAATTAGGCCTTCTGCTGTTAATGATCTCGTTTCAAGGCATCACTGCCGATGTCACTGATGGAACAGAGCTCCTGATGTCATTTTTGGTAAGTTTACTACAGGTATATTTGTACAGTTGTTGAGATACAGGTTTCCGGTTAATACTTATAACATAGTCCATCATTTACTATCTCATGAGATATATGAGGCTCACAATAAACTTCTCAATATGTTACATTTTTATTCAAATTACAATAGTTAAATGTCATATCAGTCCAGCACAAAGATCCTCAAGTAACAAGATAAACATATAAGTCCTTGCGGAATCATATCACGGGATATGTAGTAACCATTTCTTACAAAGGGTAGTTTCAATCCTGAGTGGTAACAATGAGGATACTTATTTTTTGAATAGTTACCGAGCGATACTTCGAAGCCTATATATATATATATATATATACCTCTCTTTTGCAAAAAATATTCCGATGTTACCATTTTCCCTATAGCAGTATACGACACAATGCTGTGAATGTAGCTCTGATAAATACTGTTTACGTATTAATATATGCGAAAAAGGCAGACACATATCAAGTTAGCATACTTTTATTTTATTAGAAATAAATTTTCAGTTTACCTTTTTGTAGCTATATATTGGAGATTAAACTCGTTTATCAGCGACGCCATCTGCCGTCTTTTTCCACATTTATGTTTTGTATGGGATATCTTGCCACCGAATGAATTCGTTGAATAAAATTGTGCCTTTATCTGCTACTGATGATATTACGAGTACATGATAATATAATAGAAGTTGCAATTCTCAGATATTAATCGAAGTTCTGTTTCTAGGTTCACCGCCATGGCGACAGAACACCGATAGACTCCACTTTGTCGTTATCAAACGATCCTGAAAGATTGGAAGAGCTATCGGAAGTCTACGGTTATGGACAACTTACCAAGGTAAGCTAAGGTAGAAGCGTACTTTCATATAATAATAATAACGAAGCTATCGATCTTTAAGAAATTATTTGATTTATTAAATTATTTGGTACTGTCCGCGTCTTGGCTCCCTTACATTCCTAGGATGCGAGACTGTTCGACTCACCTTTGCGTTCTTCTACTTTCCAATGTACAGGATATACGAGAATGATGTACATGATATTAATGATAATGAAAACAAAATACTATCCAGCATCATGTCGGTGATATACGCAAGACTTAACGCTGCTGGTTCTATTTCATTACCTAACATATTGTAAAGATTACAATATGTTAGGTAATGAAATAGTGTAACATATTGTAAAGGTTGATCCATGCGGTTAGTTTTAACTGTTGTATTGTGCTTTTAGGCAGGGAAACAACGTGCCTACGAGTTGGGCAAATACATCCGTACTCGTTACTCAGAACTCCTAGCACCCAGGTACAACCGCTCTGAAGTTTACATTCGTTCCACTGACTCCACCCGGGCTAAGATGACTATCCTCACTGCACTAGCTGCCGTCTACGCTCCCGACGGCGATGGATGGAGCGATGACTTGAATTGGGAACCTGTACCGTACACCACCGTACCTGCTAAATATGATTTTGTAAGTATAATCGTAAGATGAAGGAATCACGGGACTTCGTAGACATCTCTGTAGGTATTTAAAAAATGCTTTTTAAGAATGTCCCTTGTACGGTTGCATATATCAAGATTAACACGATTATAATGCGATGCTTCGAGTGTCAAGCGTTATTTGATCATAGATGTACACAACTAAGCAAAGCGCACTAATTAGTACATACTATCCGAACTGAAAATCACAACCCGGCTATCCATCCACCTTGTGTGAACAACGCATACTCCTGATACTGTGGCCACATCATGAGGAAAGAGGATAACAGTTTTGAAAGACTTGTGGTTGTTGGTAACACTGAAGGCATGAGAACGCGTGGCCAATCACCACCACGATGGACAGATACACATGGTGGGAAAGAGTTCGTTCCCTGATGACAATAGACAATCACGGTCATCAGTCATGCATGATGGATACGACTAGGAAGAACTACACAACGAATATTCTCCCCTAAATGCAGATCTGTTTTTGCAGACAGTTATGTGTTATTTGGTAATGTCCAGTTCAATTTTAATTTTATTGAAGATAAACACACAACTATCACAAATAATACCTATTGAATGTAATGTATATTTTTATTTATTTAAACCTGGCGTTACCTTCGATGTTCTAGAAAATATTAGCACCAAGATCCACCTAGCTATATCACAGTGGAGAACTAAAGTCCTATTTCTGTCATTATGATATTAGAATGAAACACCCAACTGCCTGTGAGTGTTTTAATTAGTATGTGGGAAATTGGTCAGGAAAACGAACTTAACCTTAATTATTTATGTTTCAGAATACGGCCATGGTGAACTGCCCCGACTTCATTACAGTTTTTAACAATCTCTATTTTGTTCCGGCTCCAGCGGTCTCAAAGACATACAGAGATGTCTTAACTGTATTGTCAAGTCAAATTGGTATCGACATCACGCAGCTGCCTGCTCTTGTATACACCGTATATGATGTGTATACTTCCCAGGTGAGTTACGCTATGCCGGTTACCTCAAATTCTATCTATCTATAACTTCACGCCAAATCCATTGCGGGGTCGACAGAGAAAACCGAGCGCTACATGACTCGATCGTCCTCACCCGCATCGTTAACATTCATTGCTCTTTTCATGCTCTCTGATTTCTAAGGCTTCTGACATCACCTTCTTATAAAACACCATCAATTTGGTTAATCATTTGGTAAGTCTTGAGCTTCCGCGGCTCCTACATCCTTTTGCTTTCGCATTGTATAGGTACATCTGTTTAGTAATTCTTTCTTCCTGCTTTCTTTCTACATGTCCGTACCAACGGAGCATACCTCCTCTTATTTATTATTTATCTCAAATTAATAGTTATACTATAATATAGTATAAAAGGAAGTATCTGCATTCGCGCTTTGAAGAATCTAGTACTGGGATCTAGTACTAGTAAGGGATATCCCTTGAGAAAACTTCATCAGGATGTTCATTCTGTAATCTAAGAGTCCGTGTAAAAATATCTGCTTAGAACCGTACACCGTTTATGGACGTATTTAAAGGTTTAAGGGTCTGGTACCCTGATTAAGATATTTAAAGATGATAAATTTAACCAAATGCCAAATCGCATCTTTCACTATGTGATATAGTGAAGTGTGGGTCGTCTGTAAATATAATGAAATGTAAATTTTACAAATTTATTTTTATTTTAGATTAGTCTTGGACTTCCAGTGGATCCAGCGGTCGAAGAAATATGGGATGACGTGGTAGCAGCCGCCGGTGCCTCTATTGACCTGACTTTTGGGCAAGATGAATACATAGCTTTACAAGCTGGTAAGTACCAAATAACTTCACGGATGGCTATACTGTATATAGTTATTGATTGCGTTTAAAGTATATATGTAATAGTCACTTTAAAGATATATACCGTACTTGGTGAGGATACTGATTTTTACATGGAGCAACTGCCGTCAGACCTCCTCAAACATGAAGGAAAATCAGATCTTTTTTAGGTCAGGTCACACGTCTTTCGAAATATAATTTCTAGAAAATGAGTGTTTGATGTTTTTCTTCGCCGCCGAGCAAGTTACAATTACTACTGAGAATATGAATTAAGATATATATGCTCCAGGGTTTGAATCGGGAACCAATAGGTTAATAGATCGATTCTTTATCCACTCGGCTATCACTGCTAACTTAAGTAGCTGATATAACCTCATTAAAACCACCACGTCGTGACTTTACTTTTCTCTTAACCTAATCGTAAATCTTTGTTTGATTCTAAACAAAGACTTCGGATTTATAGACGGTACACGCATCTCATGCACATATTCATTACCGTTTATTTTCAGGTGTACTTCTTAATGAGTTCTATGAATATGCAGCCAAGGCTATTGCTGGTGAAGACACACAGAGGCTGAGGATCTACTCTGCCCATGACTTCAATGTGTATTCCTTGGAAGCTGTCACCCAGATAACACAGAGACAGGGTGTACCCAAGTATACGTCTGCCTACTCACTAGAAGTGAGAAAGGTTACTGCTACTGGGAAATATGTCGTCTTGGTAAGTTTTAGCGGAGAATTATGAATGTATACAAATTTTACATGGAATGAGCAAGTCAACTATTGTGCATGTAGATCAATTCAGCGCAACACAGAGTAAATTTCGTAACAAACATTCGTCAGACGAACCAGAATGTTTTTGAAGTGTTAACTTCTTTAGCGGCGTTGTGCACTTTTTGGGATGAGTACAAAATGTTAAACTCGCGTCAGGACACGTAACCCTGATCGAAAATTCGTATGATTTTGGTGAGAATTAGAACTTAAGTTCGCTGCAGCGCTACAACATTAGTTACCTCTAATTAAACAATTAAAACTTGAAGCGCTAGATCGTTCATAGGGCAATATTTTCTCGCGACCAAAACGTTGTAAGCGCCATGAAATTCTTGGCGTTTACGCGTTTTGTTCAATGTAGTATATCAACATTGCTGTTTGGTTTAAGCGGCGCAGGGCGCTTGTGTGCGTGTTTGTTTGTTACACATGGGTAACTCAGCAAAAATTGGTACGAAATCATTCCAAAATATTCAAAAATGCACAACGTTAATGTTCAAGTTTTCACTTCTGCCGGCACTCCCGGAGTGCAACCCGTTTTTTTATGGATTGTAATTCTTGAGCTATAACTCGAGTACGGGCTTGGCAGAAACAGACATAGATTGTTTTTGACACGGTCATTTATTATGTTTAAGAATATATCGTAATAGAAAAAAACTTTTATGAGCCAGTGTTTTATTTGAAATTTGTATTGATAACATAATTTGATAAAGTTACAAATACAGTTTATATAAAACACTTTTAGGTTTACATATATATATATATATATATACACATATATATATATGTATGTAATATATTTTATATTTAATTTAGGCGCTGCAGCGAACTTAAGTTCTAATTCTCACCAAAATCATACGAATTTTCGATCAGGGTTACGTGTCCTGACGCGAGTTTAACATTTTGTACTCATCCCAAAAAGTGCACAACGCCGCTAAAGAAGTTAACACTTCAAAAACATTCTGGTTCGTCTGACGAATGTTTGTTACGAAATTTACTCTGTGTTGCGCTGAATTGATCTACATGCACAATAGTTGACTTGCTCATTCCATGTAAAATTTGTATACATTCATAATTCTCCGCTAAAACTTACCAAGACGACATATTTCCCAGTAGCAGTAACCTTTCTCACTTCTAGTGAGTAGGCAGACGTATACTTGGGTACACCCTGTCTCTGTGTTATCTGGGTGACAGCTTCCAAGGAATACACATTGAAGTCATGGGCAGAGTAGATCCTCAGCCTCTGTGTGTCTTCACCAGCAATAGCCTTGGCTGCATATTCATAGAACTCATTAAGAAGTACACCTGAAAATAAACGGTAATGAATATGTGCATGAGATGCGTGTACCGTCTATAAATCCGAAGTCTTTGTTTAGAATCAAACAAAGATTTACGATTAGGTTAAGAGAAAAGTAAAGTCACGACGTGGTGGTTTTAATGAGGTTATATCAGCTACTTAAGTTAGCAGTGATAGCCGAGTGGATAAAGAATCGATCTATTAACCTATTGGTTCCCGATTCAAACCCTGGAGCATATATATCTTAATTCATATTCTCAGTAGTAATTGTAACTTGCTCGGCGGCGAAGAAAAACATCAAACACTCATTTTCTAGAAATTATATTTCGAAAGACGTGTGACCTGACCTAAAAAAGATCTGATTTTCCTTCATGTTTGAGGAGGTCTGACGGCAGTTGCTCCATGTAAAAATCAGTATCCTCACCAAGTACGGTATATATCTTTAAAGTGACTATTACATATATACTTTAAACGCAATCAATAACTATATACAGTATAGCCATCCGTGAAGTTATTTGGTACTTACCAGCTTGTAAAGCTATGTATTCATCTTGCCCAAAAGTCAGGTCAATAGAGGCACCGGCGGCTGCTACCACGTCATCCCATATTTCTTCGACCGCTGGATCCACTGGAAGTCCAAGACTAATCTAAAATAAAAATAAATTTGTAAAATTTACATTTCATTATATTTACAGACGACCCACACTTCACTATATCACATAGTGAAAGATGCGATTTGGCATTTGGTTAAATTTATCATCTTTAAATATCTTAATCAGGGTACCAGACCCTTAAACCTTTAAATACGTCCATAAACGGTGTACGGTTCTAAGCAGATATTTTTACACGGACTCTTAGATTACAGAATGAACATCCTGATGAAGTTTTCTCAAGGGATATCCCTTACTAGTACTAGATCCCAGTACTAGATTCTTCAAAGCGCGAATGCAGATACTTCCTTTTATACTATATTATAGTATAACTATTAATTTGAGATAAATAATAAATAAGAGGAGGTATGCTCCGTTGGTACGGACATGTAGAAAGAAAGCAGGAAGAAAGAATTACTAAACAGATGTACCTATACAATGCGAAAGCAAAAGGATGTAGGAGCCGCGGAAGCTCAAGACTTACCAAATGATTAACCAAATTGATGGTGTTTTATAAGAAGGTGATGTCAGAAGCCTTAGAAATCAGAGAGCATGAAAAGAGCAATGAATGTTAACGATGCGGGTGAGGACGATCGAGTCATGTAGCGCTCGGTTTTCTCTGTCGACCCCGCAATGGATTTGGCGTGAAGTTATAGATAGATAGAATTTGAGGTAACCGGCATAGCGTAACTCACCTGGGAAGTATACACATCATATACGGTGTATACAAGAGCAGGCAGCTGCGTGATGTCGATACCAATTTGACTTGACAATACAGTTAAGACATCTCTGTATGTCTTTGAGACCGCTGGAGCCGGAACAAAATAGAGATTGTTAAAAACTGTAATGAAGTCGGGGCAGTTCACCATGGCCGTATTCTGAAACATAAATAATTAAGGTTAAGTTCGTTTTCCTGACCAATTTCCCACATACTAATTAAAACACTCACAGGCAGTTGGGTGTTTCATTCTAATATCATAATGACAGAAATAGGACTTTAG
The DNA here is from genome assembly GCA_947507595.1 of Pyralis farinalis. Classification (NCBI taxonomy): domain Eukaryota; kingdom Metazoa; phylum Arthropoda; class Insecta; order Lepidoptera; family Pyralidae; genus Pyralis; species Pyralis farinalis. Next base: position 4,937,336 of record OX382258.1, on the reverse strand, counting down.
TTCTCCACTGTGATATAGCTAGGTGGATCTTGGTGCTAATATTTTCTAGAACATCGAAGGTAACGCCAGGTTTAAATAAATAAAAATATACATTACATTCAATAGGTATTATTTGTGATAGTTGTGTGTTTATCTTCAATAAAATTAAAATTGAACTGGACATTACCAAATAACACATAACTGTCTGCAAAAACAGATCTGCATTTAGGGGAGAATATTCGTTGTGTAGTTCTTCCTAGTCGTATCCATCATGCATGACTGATGACCGTGATTGTCTATTGTCATCAGGGAACGAACTCTTTCCCACCATGTGTATCTGTCCATCGTGGTGGTGATTGGCCACGCGTTCTCATGCCTTCAGTGTTACCAACAACCACAAGTCTTTCAAAACTGTTATCCTCTTTCCTCATGATGTGGCCACAGTATCAGGAGTATGCGTTGTTCACACAAGGTGGATGGATAGCCGGGTTGTGATTTTCAGTTCGGATAGTATGTACTAATTAGTGCGCTTTGCTTAGTTGTGTACATCTATGATCAAATAACGCTTGACACTCGAAGCATCGCATTATAATCGTGTTAATCTTGATATATGCAACCGTACAAGGGACATTCTTAAAAAGCATTTTTTAAATACCTACAGAGATGTCTACGAAGTCCCGTGATTCCTTCATCTTACGATTATACTTACAAAATCATATTTAGCAGGTACGGTGGTGTACGGTACAGGTTCCCAATTCAAGTCATCGCTCCATCCATCGCCGTCGGGAGCGTAGACGGCAGCTAGTGCAGTGAGGATAGTCATCTTAGCCCGGGTGGAGTCAGTGGAACGAATGTAAACTTCAGAGCGGTTGTACCTGGGTGCTAGGAGTTCTGAGTAACGAGTACGGATGTATTTGCCCAACTCGTAGGCACGTTGTTTCCCTGCCTAAAAGCACAATACAACAGTTAAAACTAACCGCATGGATCAACCTTTACAATATGTTACACTATTTCATTACCTAACATATTGTAATCTTTACAATATGTTAGGTAATGAAATAGAACCAGCAGCGTTAAGTCTTGCGTATATCACCGACATGATGCTGGATAGTATTTTGTTTTCATTATCATTAATATCATGTACATCATTCTCGTATATCCTGTACATTGGAAAGTAGAAGAACGCAAAGGTGAGTCGAACAGTCTCGCATCCTAGGAATGTAAGGGAGCCAAGACGCGGACAGTACCAAATAATTTAATAAATCAAATAATTTCTTAAAGATCGATAGCTTCGTTATTATTATTATATGAAAGTACGCTTCTACCTTAGCTTACCTTGGTAAGTTGTCCATAACCGTAGACTTCCGATAGCTCTTCCAATCTTTCAGGATCGTTTGATAACGACAAAGTGGAGTCTATCGGTGTTCTGTCGCCATGGCGGTGAACCTAGAAACAGAACTTCGATTAATATCTGAGAATTGCAACTTCTATTATATTATCATGTACTCGTAATATCATCAGTAGCAGATAAAGGCACAATTTTATTCAACGAATTCATTCGGTGGCAAGATATCCCATACAAAACATAAATGTGGAAAAAGACGGCAGATGGCGTCGCTGATAAACGAGTTTAATCTCCAATATATAGCTACAAAAAGGTAAACTGAAAATTTATTTCTAATAAAATAAAAGTATGCTAACTTGATATGTGTCTGCCTTTTTCGCATATATTAATACGTAAACAGTATTTATCAGAGCTACATTCACAGCATTGTGTCGTATACTGCTATAGGGAAAATGGTAACATCGGAATATTTTTTGCAAAAGAGAGGTATATATATATATATATATATAGGCTTCGAAGTATCGCTCGGTAACTATTCAAAAAATAAGTATCCTCATTGTTACCACTCAGGATTGAAACTACCCTTTGTAAGAAATGGTTACTACATATCCCGTGATATGATTCCGCAAGGACTTATATGTTTATCTTGTTACTTGAGGATCTTTGTGCTGGACTGATATGACATTTAACTATTGTAATTTGAATAAAAATGTAACATATTGAGAAGTTTATTGTGAGCCTCATATATCTCATGAGATAGTAAATGATGGACTATGTTATAAGTATTAACCGGAAACCTGTATCTCAACAACTGTACAAATATACCTGTAGTAAACTTACCAAAAATGACATCAGGAGCTCTGTTCCATCAGTGACATCGGCAGTGATGCCTTGAAACGAGATCATTAACAGCAGAAGGCCTAATTTAAACATGTTGGTATTCTTTTTTGACATCTAGGTAGGCAGAACTGCTAATTAATGATGCTTCAACAAAGAATTTTTTTGCTTTTATACTATTATCACTATCCAAATTATTTTATAAATTATGGTTTAACAGCTTTGATTAGATATGGCTAATTTTATGACTCCTTCAGCAAACAATTATTTTTCTAAGTTATAATATTGGCAACAAGAGATTTACCCCAGGTTTATCCGCAAATATTCCCCGGATATTAACAAAAGCTTTCTTAGAACCTACCCCGCTCAAGGAACCTTCATGAAATACTGGGCCAAGCTGTATGAACGTTAATTATGTTTGTCCGTTGATCAGTAAATCTATCTGTTGTTTCTTTTCCTCGTGGTAACATAGTAATCACTGCAAGACGAAAAAGGAAGTTCTACTTGGAATCTAACTTAGAAATCATAAAAAAAATATCTTCGTACAAATTTGTCAATCTGTGGATAACTTTGTCCAAAGCGGTTCAAATTTTTTGACGATGAAACTATGGATGAGTACTTAAATTCACGTACAATTGTATTCACTCAGTTTTTCATGTAAGTGGATGGCCAAATCTGAAATAACTCGAAGGAACTTCACAAATTTACCAAATTTTGAATGAAGCATGTATTATTAGTATTAGTAGATTAAACTAATTTGCGGAATTCAAATTTACGTAGTTTCAGAAGCTTCCACACAAAGCAATATACATCGAACTGCCTATAAAAGTATTCATTTCACTCAACTATTTCCTAATGATTTTTTTCATTTATACATTCGGTTCATTTTAAGAGGAACAACATTTAAAGGTTTTAAATTGAAAGTCAGTTAACGTAAAACAAACGTACATACAAATTGAAAATAACACTGAGCATTAAATCGTGGTGGTACAGAAAGTAACATATAGTAACTATATATTATTATATTTTTAATACACTTAAAATTAGTTTCTTCTGGTTAAAATATATATATGCATACACTTATTTCATATAGTAGCTACCAGAGTCTAGCACATGAGTTACATAAACTCGTCTTTTATATATCTGCAGATAGTTTCTTCGCTTTTCCCTCTATATTTTGCAGATAATGTTTACCGCACGTAACCTGTGACTAAATCGGACGAACAGTTCAAAAACATAATTACAGTATTACGAGCATACTTTCAGAATGTTGACATTGAGTAATTCTGAAATTGAGCTCCCCGTTTGTCCTACATTTTTACACTTGACTGAAAGCTATTGACTTGGTCATAAAAGTATTATAAACAAATTTAAGGATTATGATAGATAATAAGAGGAAATAAGCTAGATAAAAAGTCACACATCGTGAACAAGAAAATAATATAATTGAAAGTTTATGAGGTATATAAACACTCGCCGAACATGAGTCAACGATTGATAATTTTATGCATTGAATACGGCACTCATATAAAGTCGTGTGAAAATATGATAACAATAGAAATGGTACTCTAAAATAATATGATAAACAATATAAATATGTTTACTAACACACATTACTCACATGTGTTTATACAGCTTAGCAGCAAAAGTATATGGAAATGTGAAATGTGATTGAAAGGAGAATGGGGGTGAAATCCGATGAGATGGTGTGGGAGGCACAAGGAGGGTTCCGAAATGGAAGGGGATATACGGATCAAGTTTTCTCGCTCTGCAATATCGTGAAGAAACATCTGGCCACAGACCAGAAGGTTTTCTGCGGTTTTGTGGATCATGAGAAAGCATTTGATAGGGTTGTGCTAAAGGAACTGTGGGACATATTGCCAAGATATGGGATTGACGGTTCACTGCTCCATGCTGTGCAGTCCACTTACAATGATTGCTCAGCATGTGTGCGGATAGATGGTGGCATGTCACCCTGGTTTGATGTTAAAATTGGTGTCAAACAGGATTGTATGCTATCTGCTAGGCTGTTTATCATGTATCTCGATAGTTGTCTGGAGAGAATAAGGTCAACGAATGTGGAATTGTGCATGGGTGACCTAGTAGTGAACTGTCTGCTGTATGCAGACGATGCAGTGTTATTAGCAGATACACCATCTGAACTGCAAACACTGGTCATGACGATGAAAGACGAATGTATGGAGAAAGTCTTACTACTGCGAAGAAAACAAAGATAATGGTATTTGAAAGAGAAGAATCCACAACTAATGTAAGGATTACGGTTGATGATGAAGTGTTGGAACAAGTGGATGAGATTGTACATCTTGGATGCGCTTTCAGCAGATATGGAAGGTACACCACAGATGTGGAAAGACGAGTGAGTGCTGGGAATAGTGTGAATGGAGCGTTGGGAAAACTTCTTGCCAGTAAAAACTTGAGCCAGAAGGCACAGCTCACTATACACAATGCAGTGCTGGTTCCGACGCTAACTTATGGAAGCGAGAGCTGGGTATGGCAGAGAGAGCATTAAGGTAGGATAAACGCGGTCGAAATGCGAGCGTTGCACAAAATTTGTGGCGTAAGACTTTTTTATACCACTAAGGTGGCAAACAAGCTTACGGCCCGCCTGATGGTAAACATTTACTGTAGCCTATACATTTGCAACACCAGGGGTGCCACTCTTGCGTTGCCGATCCTGTAAGAACCTCTTCACGCCTTTCTTAAAGAACCCCAAACTGTAGTCCCTTGGGAAAACTTCGGCAGGGAGCTCATTCCACAACTTAATTGTTCTCAGTAGAAAGCTTCTCAGGAACCGTACAGTACGCGACCATTGCGGTTCCAGTGTATGATGGTGAACTCCCAGCCGTCGGCGAGCAGTGCGATTGTAAAATGAGGCTATTGGCATGATATCAACAATTCCTCAGAACACAACCCATTGTACAATCGGTAGAACACGCAAAGAGGCGAAATCTCTCCTGAAACTCAGGGGCTCAATACCGTGTGTGAGTTTAGGATCATCGACGATTCTCACAGCTCGTCTTTGCACCGAGTCACAAGGTCCTAGCTGGTAACCAGGTACCCCCGCCCAGAGATGACTACAGTACTCTATATGCGGTTTGACTTGGGACTTGATAATATAATCCTTTGCCCCGCGCTGAAGTACTGTTTGGCTCTATTGAGCACACCAAGTTTCTTTGACGCCAACTTGACCTTTTCTTCCAAGTGGCTTCGGTACTGACTTCGCTTGAGATCTCGACGCCGAGAATCCCAATACTCTTGGTAAAGGTTAGTGGCGTGTTCTGGAATTGGGGGACCACAGCAAATGGGGTTTTTTAGCGGTGAACGCGCAGACTTGTGTCTTGGTAGGGTTGAATTGAACCAAGTTCAACCGTCCCCGGTCGGACACCTTTCCCCCACGCGGCTTTCCTCCACAAGTGAACGAGGGGTGGCAGCACGCCCTGTGTAATAAGTGTCCCCGGTGCTATCGTCCGCATAACAATTAATGCTGTCAATTGACAACATGTTATTGATATGCAGCAGAAACAGCGTTTGGGATAATACAGAGCCCTGTGGGACGCCAGCATTGATATCCATGCTATTGGAGCAACCACCGTCAACCACGGCATTAATGCATCTGCTGGATAAGAAGCTGGCCACCCATTTGCACAAACCCTTGGGCAGCCCGTACGATGGTAACTTCGATAGAAGACCCCGATGCCAGACCCGATCGAACGCTTTTGCCTTATCTAGGCTGACAGCCAATATCTCACCTTGACTCTCGATCGCCGAAGCCCAGCGGTGTGTAAGATACACTAGAAGATCATCAGTCGAACGACCGTGGCGAAAGTCAAAGGTAGCTGATTAAATCGTGATCCTCTACGTATGCCAGGAGTCGTGTATTTATCACACGTTCCATCACCTTGGAGCGAAGGGAGGTTATGGCAATAGAAATGTAATTCGATGGATCTGATCTATCGCCCTTTTTGGGCATCGGGTGCATTGGCGGTCTTCCGCGAAGACGGGACTTGCCCAGTGAAGTAGGAAAGCACGAAAAGGCGCGTTAGCACAGAACACAGCTCAGGAGCACACTGCTTTAGCACCACTATTGGTATGCCATCTGACCCACTCGACTTATGAATGTCGAGGGAGAGCAACGCCCTCTGGACATCTCGCTGGGTAATTGAGATTACCGGCATTGAGCTACTGCACCTCGCGATGGTAGTCGAGTTAGAGGCAAAGAGATTACCCAGTAAATCGGCTTTCTCTTTAGCACTGTAGGCCAGACTGCCATCCGGTTTTTGGAATGGTGGCATAAATGACTGACAAAAGTTTCCCTCGACAGCTTTAGCCAGCGACTAGAAAGTACGCCTCCCAAATGGAAGGCTTGCAAACCGCTCGCCAACTCTACCGACGAAATCAAACTTTGCTCTGGCGATTACCCTCTTACTGGACCTCGAGGCAGCGTTCAGTTTACAGATACATCTGGATTTCCATTAGCACGCGCCGTGGTCCAAGCCTCGAAAGCAGCGTGTTTGAGTAGTTTGGCTTCTTTAAGGCCGATTAAACCACGGTCGCTTTTTAGCTCCCGCAGCAGCCACAAAGTGATTGGGAATGTATCATTCCATGCCATCCAATATCGCCGCAGCTACCGCAGTTGCACAGGATTCGACATCAACTGTTTTGAAACAAAGCTGCCTCCACGGGTACGACGCGTAGAATTCACGCAATCCATCCCTGCCGACTTATAGTGCCATTGCCTTGTAGATCGTATTCGCAATGATGATGTTAGAAACAGAGTTGGTCTGAAAGAGAGCGTCGGTGTTAAAATAAGAAGAGGCATGCTCCGTTGGTTCGGACATGTAGAAAGAATGCAGGATGAAGAATGACGAAGCAGATATACAATGCAAAAGTGGAAAGATACCAAGGAAGGTTCTCACTTACCTACCTTGACCAAATTGGTCGTGTTCTATCAGAAGGTGATGTCAGGAGCCCTAGAAACCGGCGAACGTGCATGAGAAGAGCAATGAATGTTAAAGAAGCGAGTGAGATACGTAAGGATCGAGTAATGTAGCGCTCGGTTCTCTCTGCCTACCCCGCAAGGGATTTGGCGAGAAGTTATAGATAGATAGAGATAGAAATCATTATCCTATGGCCGGTGAAAAGTAGGGCATTTCAGCAGTAGGTACAAATTAGGAACATTTTAACGAGCTCGGTGGCGCAGAGGTGACACGCGTCGTTACGCTACTTCGACACCAACGCTCGTCGGTTCGATTCCCACACAGGACAAACATTTGTGTGCATGAGCATGCCTCGCATCGAAGCAGCCCCTTCTGAGGAAGTACCTCCACCTCAAAGAAAACCGCAGCCAAATAACTCCCTTGTTGTTTTCCTGCGAGTGAGTGAGGTCACCAGTAAGCTCCTAAAGAGTTGGTGTGTTGGCAGCGCGAGTGGTACCTGATGTATTGCAAGATTTTTACACGGCTAAAACGGCGGGAAATCGAAAGAAGTTTGTAACTTAATAAAAGCGTTCCAAATTCAATATAATTAAGGAGTTGAAAATAAGAAAACTTTCTATGTAACAGTATTTATGACCAGACTAGTTATATACATACTTTATATTCGCATAAATATTATCTACCAACTTGCTAATGGGTTTATAGGTTCGTCAACAGAAAATGTTTTTTACATAGTCAATTTTCATTAATTACCTGTTAAATAATATGTTTTCTCTTTAGTTTTTAGATATAATCATGATTTTTTATTACATGTAAGCGAAGTAAGGCTATAATAAATTTATAAATAAATTTTAATAAAGCTATAAATAGTTGCAACTTATGTTAAAATTTGTTGATTCTTCATCATAGACACGAGGGGCTAAATTTGAAAAGGATGGCAATCGCCGAATTATGACGACTAACAATATATTCAATTTAATTCAATTCAAAATTTCTTTATTTTTCTCCACAGTCTTATAAAATACACTTGTATACAAAAAAAAGCAAGTGGTTTTTTATTAAACAACAATGTTTTAGATTGTGAAAGACTGGTGACTGAAGTAGGCAGGGCCTGTATCTCAGTACACCAGACTCTCCCCCCATATTATAACAACACTATCCAAAATCGAGTTTGGTATTATGAACCCACAGCAATGATGAGCTCGGGTAATAACGCGACTGTAACACCGATGCTCGTGAGTTCGATTCCCACATAGGAAATACATTTGAGTGCATGAAAATGTCTGTTTGTCTTGGTCTGCGTGTTTTAAGAGAAGTAGGGCGCATCTTAGCAGCCCGCCTGGGGAAGCACCTCCACATGGTTCGACCAAAGTTTGCAACCTCGTCGAGTACGCTGGACTTTTGAATTGCGGCGAGAGAGTAATGCATATTGAAATAAAAATCAATTCTGCGGTACGTGTTTTCTGTAAGCCATGAATCGTTTAGTGATAAAAAATTTGGTGTCACGATTGGTACTTAACGGGTTCACTCTCGTGGATATTTATCATTCATCCGTCATTTTAATCTTTATATTTAAATTATTTGTCATAAATATATTATTAGTATATGATATTTTTTTATTGAACATGGTCTTATCTTTAGAGTGATTGTGGATTAATGTAGGTACAATATAAATTACAGCAACGTATGTAAATTACATGGATGAGAGGCGTGGTCGTTACTACGCGCCTATTATGTTGCCCTCTAGGAGTAGGTTCTTCGATAGACATCGGAAGGATAGTACGCTTTTGGGTAGTCAAGTGGTTTAGCCTTAGTAGCCCTTGGACTGCACTATTGATCTTTCATCCTTCAGAACATTAGGAAATATGCCTCCAGACTTTCGCGCTTATTCCACCGATTCCCGCCGAGGCAAAGCCTTCACTATCACTTCAATCTCGTCAAGGGTCAGAGAGATGGAGACTGGGCCCAACTAGACAATTGTAGTATTCTTGCTAATGTCGACATCACCAGAAATGTATGTATTTATATCTTCACGTAAGGTCACTTGCAGAGTAGGCAGAGTGAACTGAACGCCATAAGACGGTCCTTACACACCTCGCTCGCTGCTTTAACATTCATAGATATATTCATGCACGTTAGCCAATTTTTAGGGCTCCTGATATCACCCTCTAATAAAACACGACCAATTTGGTCACGGTAGGTGAATCCTAGTCTTCCTCGGCTCCTACATCCGTCTTCTTCCGCTTTGTATATCTGTTTATATTGTATATCTTTTTTTACCAAGAAATGCTATCAATTCTATCCGATTTTGTATTTATTTAAAATTCAATACTGTATTCTAAATCTGAGTGGGGTAGGGTACATCAATGCAGCGAGACTGAGGAAATACCTCTACTTCACAGGAAACTGCTGTCAAATACCAACTCCCTGCTTGTGTTCCTGCGAGTAAATGAGGCTACCACTAAGCTGCTAAGTAGTTTCTGTGTGAGCATCAGTGTTGCTATATTGCAACTGTTTATACGCTACAGGATCTTTCCATCAGGTGGACCGTATGCTTGTATGTCTCCCAACGTAGTATAAAAATAATCAAGTTAATTTACCAAAAATGACATCACCATTTCTGTTCCATCAGTGACATCTGCAGTGATGTTTTGAAACGAGACCAAGAGCAAGGCCAATCCTAATTTCAACATTTTACTTATCTTCATAGAGAACTAATGCTTATCTTCTTCCGAGACAGCTGTGGTACTCTTTGAATAAATTCCCCGACCCATTATAAGTAAAGGTAATTAAGGTAACCATAGATTCCCAAAGTGGTATACATTGTGACCCCCAGGGGTCGATTGCAGCAACGAATGGGTTCACACAATCCAAATATAATTAATCCAAGGGATCAAATTTGATAATTTCAAGCACGCGTTTAGTTCGTCAGCTACAACTGATCAGAGAATAACCTCAACCTTTAAAACATTGAAAGCTCAAACGGAGTCCTCCATTCACGCTAAAATTTTTGTTTATGCACTACCAAGTGAATGTAGAGAGAATAACAGATCAAAATAAATGAAACTACAAAATAAAAACAGTTTAATAGGAAATGACAGTTTTGTATATGTCTGATAGGTCCACCCCGGCCGCCATCTTATAATAGTAATCCGAAGTAGCAATTTCGAAACAAAATTACCAATTTGGCTTTTTTGTTTTTAAACCACCACTTTATTATATCGGACAAAACAAAAAAATAATTATTCAAATCGGTTAAGCAGTTTTTGAGTTTTAGCAATTGATTTATATCTTATACTAGCTACTCGACCCAGCTTCGCACGGGTGATCCAATTGTTATCAAACTTCACAGGATCGCCTGCTGGCCTAACCTGAAGATTCACTGAAAATTTCATCGAAATCTGCCCAGACGTTTTTGAACCCATGGACATACAGACAAACATAGTCATAGCAATACTTAGTCTGGCCATAAATACTGTTACAATTAAAAATAAACAAAATATTACATTTGGAATTTGGAATCTGTCATTTTTATATGATTGTACTTTTGATTGTATTGTTGACCGTATTTATGCTTAAAGCTTAAAGGAAGCTTCCCAATTAGTCGACAGAGTGCAACGCGGGCACTATCCGACTTCAGTGATGGTTTGGTGGGGTATTAGCTATGAAGGAGTGACTGAGCCATACTTTTGTGAAAAAGGTATCAAAATTTCGGCACAAGTGTATCAAGATACCATTCTTGAGAAGGTAGTGAAGCCTCTTAACAACACCATGTTCAATAACCAAGAATAATCCTTCCAGCAAAACTCGGCGACGGGTCATAAAGCTCGGTCTACGCAGTCTTGGTTGGAAACGAACGTTTCGGACTTTATCAGAGCTGAAGACTGTCCGTCGTCTAGTCCCGATCTTAATCCGCTGGATTATGATTTATGGTCAGTTTTAGAGAGTACGGCTTGCTCTAAACGCTATGATAATTTGGAGTCCCTAAAGGTAAGTTATTATAGAATCGAATACAATTTACAATAAAAGATCTATTAGTCTTAGCAAGCCGATGTACATATGGCATACGCAATATATTCCTAGACAGATATCACACAACTTCATACATTAGTTACGCAGGCGGTCCATGGAAATCAATAAACATGAAAGCCGGGGGTCTACGAGACAGTAACGTTTGAAAACCTCTGATCTGTATCAACCAAATCGCCTCAAGGTTAATGCTGCGCGTATTAGCTAAACCACCTGTTTTAAGTTGGTAGGCTTTATAGTAGTAATTATAGATGATTTCAATGTAAATATTGAACGATATACCTAACCGTTCATCATTTTTGTAAAGATAATGTAAAACAACGCAGTGAAAAATGTACATGTTAATTTTTAGTTATTTTGGCACTGCTTGTCAGTAGCTTTATAAATATTTTTTAAACGGAAATACAAGGTCGGGGAAGAAGTTTTTTCATAATTTATAAGTAAAAAGTTGCAATAAAATCTCTTTGGTTGCAATGTGTGTGTGTATCTTGCTGATTTTGGTATTGCTTTTCTATTCACTAAAATGAGTGAAACTAGCGAAGAAATTCATACAGATACATTTTAAAATTTTATTACTAAAAAGGAAAAATGCAAGACAAGGGGTTGACTACCAACCAGTTTTGATCTATTTGAAAAAGTCTGAATATACAAAAAAGCTCGATATTTGGATGCCACACGAGATCACTGAAAGAAAACTAATGAATCGTGTAGGTATTCATTTGCGATTCTTTATTGAAACGTAATGAAACCGAAACATTTTTGAAAAAATTCATTACTGGTGATGTAAAGTGGATTACCTACAAAAACGTGCGAAAGATCAAAGGCAGTCAAGCTCCATAGATAGCACTACCCGGATTAACTGGCAATAAGGTGATGTTGGGTGTATAGTGGGACTGAAAGGGCATCGTACATTACGAGCTTTTACCGCCGGACAAAACCATCGACTCGGATCGCTACTACCAACAGCTCATGAGACTCGAGCAAGAAATAGAGAAAATCAATAATCACTGGTATTGTACCGGAACTATTCGAATCGGCTGTTGTCACCCCCTTACCTAAGATAGACAATCCTACCGAGCTTAAACATTTGCGACCAATAAGCATTCTTCCATATTTGTTGAAAAGTCTAGAAAAAGTTATATGAGCTCTACTGAACAAATACACTGAGGACAATAATACGAGTATGTTACCAACAAATCAGTCAGGATTTCGCAGAGGTAGGGGCACAGTATCTGCATCGCTGGATGATGTGGACAATATTCTCACGGCTCAAGATGATGGAACGGCCACGATTCTGTCCTTACTGGATTTTCTCGTGCCTTTGATAGTATTAATATTCAACTACTTCTGGCGACACTAACGTGCTATGGGCTAGGCGACAAGACCATCGCTTGGTTTGACAGTTATCTGGATAAACGGCGACAGTCTGTCAGACTTGTTAAATAAGACCACAACTTTGTTATCTGGCTTTTCAGACGTTAATCGTGGGGTGTCACAAGACACGACATTAGGACCCTTACTCTTCGTTATCTATGCCGTAGATCTCAGTAAGCAGATACAGTTTTGTAATTACCACCGTTTTGCTGATGATGCCCAAGTATACACGTCTATTCCACGTGAAGGCGCAACGGAAATGATAACAAGAATTGATGAAGATCTGGATTGAATTGCTTCTTGGTCTGCTAGAAATGCAATAGTTATTAAGTTTATGATTTTGGGCTCTAAGAAATAGACTGCATTTATCATGCGCAGTAACTCCAAAATTATAATTGCAGGGCAACTAGTCCAGCGTTTCGATAATGCTTGCGATCTTGGTATAACGATTGACAGTGAGCTTAGTATGGGAGTCGTTTTTATCACCTCCAAGTTTTAAATAAAATCGGGCATCTTTTAATGAGAAAGTTCGCATATTACTCTGCAAATCTTCAGTTTTGTCTAAATTAAACTACGGAGATGTGGTTTATGGGCCTCGCCTAATTTATAGAACGCGACGGTTGATACAGAGAGTGCAAAATGCGTATTGTAGGTTCTGTTATAGCATTCATCGCCGCGTTCACATAACACCCAATTTATATAACACGTTAACACTTAACATGACATCCAGAAGAAATTTGCATCTTGCGTGTCTTTTATTCGATGTCATACACTATAGCCCATTTCATGAAAGATATAGCACGAGGCCGACACGATACCTTTTAGCAGGACACCCTCATAAAACGGTCGCGTTCGAGGGTAGTTTTCGGTACGAAGTCACTAAGTGTTGGAATAATATTCCATCACCACTACGGTTATTGAAGTCAAAATTTACATTAAAAAATGAGTACAAAAAGTTTTTATTGATTAAACAAAAAGATAAAGATAGATAACAACAAAATTAACAAAATTTGGGAATACCTGATATTTACAGGCTGAATCTGTTTGTTTCGTAGCTTTTGCTTTTGTATGTCAGATGACATATATATATTTATACCACTAAGGTGGCAATCAAGCATACGGCCTGCCCGATGGTAAACAGTCACCTTAGCCTATGGACATTTGCAACACTAGCAGCGTCACTCATGCGTTGCCGACCCTCTAAAAACCTCTTCACGCATTTCTTGAAGAATTCCATGCTATAGTCCCTTGAAAAAACCTCGGCTGGGAGCTCATTCCACAGCTTGAGATTTCTCGGAAGAAAACTTCTCTGGAACCGCACAGTACGCGACCATTGCGGTTCCAGAGTGTGAGGTTGAACTTCCCGCCGTCGGCGAGCGGCGCGTTTATAAAAAGTAGCTGTTGGCATCATTTCGAACAATTCTTCAGAACACAACCTGTTGTACAATCGGTAGAATACACAAAGGGAGGCAAAATCTCTCCTTAAACTCAAGGGTTCAATACCGTGTGTAAACTTAGGATTGTCGACAATTCTCACAGCTCGTCTCTGAATCGAATCATATGGTCCAAGCTGGTATCCAGGTGCTCCCGCCCAAAGGTGACTGCAGTACTCCAAGTGCGGTCTGACTTGAGACTTATATAATATAAATCTTTGCCCCGCACTGAAGTACTGCTTAGCCCTGTTGAGCATAACAAGTTTTCTGGACGCCAGCTTGACCTTCTCCTCCAGGTGATTGCGATATTGCACACCACTGGAGATCTCGACGCCAAGCATCCTAATACTTTTGGTGACGGTAAGAGGTGTGTTCTGGAATTTAGGAACCACAGCAAATGGAGTTTTCTTAGCGGTGAACGTGCAAACTTGTGTCTTCTTGGGGTTGAATTCGACCAAATTAAGCCATCCCCAGTCAGATACTTTAACCAAAGTACCAGTGGCGTAGCGTGCCTTGTTGGGGCCCCGTATAAAAATTTTTTTGGAGGCCCTTATATGGAGGTAAAGATTTTTCACAAAAGAAAAAAAATATTGTGAGAAGAAATATTTATTTATCACATAATTTACCCATTTTACAAATAAAAATCGAATTTTAAATATTCACTCTCCTTGCCTTTTTTTCGGCAAACTGATTTATTAAATCATTTATGGCTGATGATGATTTTAGTTTTTCTAAAGTTTCTGCCTCTATGGACAATAGTGAGATGTCTGACAGCCGTTCTTGTCCCATCGAAGTTCTTAAGTAATTTTTTATTAGTTTTAATTTTGAAAAACTTCTTTCTGCCGTTGCGGTTGTAACTGGAAGGGTCAAGAATAAAAAGCATGCTGTGATTACCTCGGGAAAACTGGATGCAAGACTATTGAATTTTACTAGCAATAATTCAATGAGTTCTTTAATGGAATATTTTTTTTTAATTTCAGAATTTAAGCATGTTTTTAGAGCCTTTAATTGGTCACAAAGATTAAGTGAGATGTCTTTACTGTATTTAGCAGACAGTTTTCCGGAAGCGTTTAATATCTCTTCGCTTGAAGAAGATAGGAGTTTCTCCGGTTGTAATATTTCGAATATACTACTCAGGTTGCAAAGGCTCTGAAATCTTTCTTTAGTTTGAGAAATTAATATATCTAAACAGCAATAGTATACATTGACTTTGAAATAGGATTCCGGGTCGGAAATTCTCTCATCTTGTGATAACTCATCAAAAAAACGCTTCGTTATCTTTCGCCTACCGTTTTTAAAAACAGTTGTTACCCCCCACTCTTTTGCTAAATCTTTGGATTCATTTAGCAAACTATTAAATGAATTCTGATTTCTTAATTGGCACAGTCTATTTAAAAGATTACTTAATAAAATACTAGATTTCTGTAAGTCATTATTTTCATGCTGTAGAGCTTTAGAAACAGGATTAATAATTTCAAATAGTGAAGAAAAAATGTAACGAGCACTAAGAAATCAAAACTCTCTAAAATGTTAATTATACTTTTACATTCTTCACGTTCATCTTTTTTATTTGAAATTAAATTTAGTTGGTACAAAGTTTTCATGATTAGTAAAAAATTTTTCTTTACTGCTAATAAAGCGTCGTTCCTAGAAGACCATCTGGTAGGACATACCTTTTTAAGGGTAATCAAATATTTTTCAGATGAATCGTCACTTAGCATAGCCCAGCGTTTTATACTATTGCCAAAAAAAGTATATATTTTTTCTAAATTATCGAAAAAAGTCGATACTTCACGAACATGTCTCGCAGCATCGTTCAAAACCAAGTTTAAAGCGTGCGCAGCACAATGAACATAATCGGCTTTTGGAGCATGCTCTTTTATTAGGGTTTGTAATCCTCCATACACACCCGACATAACATTTGCTCCATCGTATCCCTGTCCTCTACATTTAGTCAAATCAATTCCATATTCTTTAGTCAAATTTAAAATGACAGTTTTCAGACCTGCAGCACTGCAATCGGTTACTGCTATGAATCCTAAAAAGGACTCACAGATTTTTATTTCTTTAGGCACATTATCATCATTTTCTGTAACCGAGATATATCGAAAAACTACAGATAGTTGGTCAATTTTTGATAAGTCTTGTGTTGTATCCAGAATTATTGTCAGAAATGGAGCTTTTTTAATTTCTGAGATAATACTGTTCCTAACGTTAGTACCAAGCAAACTAATAATTTCGTTTTGAATCGTAGGGCTTAAATAATATATTTCACCTTTCGGTTTTAGAAGAAGTTCTTTTAAAGTTGCATCATAGTTAGATAGCAGACGTGAAATTGCCATAAAATTGCCAGAATCAGAATCATGCCTCCTCAAAGGTAGATTACAAGGTACTAAAGTAATTATAACATTAATTATACGATGCAGTACATCTCTCCAGAATGTAATTTTACTATCGATTTCACTTTTCAATAGAGTATCGATGGTATTTCCTTGCAACCAATTATTATAAGAGAGTGAGGCACTAATATGCTGCTGTGACTTTTCATGGTCAAGAATAGTTTGTGTGAAATTGCTTCTAACCGAAACACCGTTAACCCAAGCAGAGGAGTACGATTTGTTTTGACGATCTGCTAATAACCAACAGAAGTGACAGTACGGTTTGTTTAAAACGTTAGAATAACATAACCATGGTGTTATAATTTTTATGCCTGCCTGATTGAAATATGAATAATAATAAGCCGAAAAAGGTCGGTTATTTTCTGAAACTTTTGGAAATGGTCCTTGTGGTTTAAATGGACCCAATTTAAAAATTATTTTTCGTTCGCATTCAGTTAAATTGTCACCAAAATTTCCTCTATCTGATGAAATTATATTACAATCTGCATTATCTGCAGATATATCAGAATCGTTGACTTGGGGTTCCTCGATTTCTGGATGGACATCCGATAAAGTATGTGCTTGGCTTTCTTCTATTTCCGGATGGATATGTGACGAAGAACATGCTTCAGAAGAATTTAAAAATAAACGAGTAATTGTTAAAAAATAAATACGAATGCTTTGATACTAAACTAAATAGAGTTATATATAAATAAATAACGTTACTAAGGGTCACAGTTAGAGAGTGTTCAGTTCAGACGCACACAGACTCTACGCGGATTGTGGTCGTACCTATTAGTAGATACAAAATCACCTGCAGCCCGTCCGTGCATTACTATACACCTGCGTGCTATTTAAACGCAGCGCGTAGTGTAGTGGCCATACAAAACGAGAACCCGAAAGCGAGTCTGCACATCTGAAGTTCTCAACACGCAATTAACGATACGATACGGACTGATAGACAAACAACAAAACAAATCGATCCTATAGATAAGTTAGAATTTTGTTTTTTTTTTAATCAAGGCACGGAACCCTAAAAACAGTATAATTGTGAAAATCGAGGGGGGAGACAACTTTTTGAGACGGACAGATGGACAGACCGAAATTAAAAGATTTCCTTGTTTATCACTACGGGCCCCTAATAAATGGGTTGGGTAGTAGTGTAGTACTTACCTTTCCAATCTAAATCACTCACAGTATCTTGTCTCTGAAAAAATGAAGAAATTTTGGGCACTTTTTTTATAACCTCGTCCCTTTTCTGTTTAATTTTTCTTTTCTCAGCGCCGCTGGGATAATCTCTTTTCCTTTCACTCATTTCTTTTACAAATCGCTACTAATACTGCTAAACCAGAAGAACAATATTGTTTGTACTGAATTACAATGTAATGCACATTTATATAAAGCGCGTAAATAAACAGTGCACTGCACTCCGTGGTTTAACATCCAATGCAAAGTACAACAACGTACACGTACATCGCGATATCGATGAAGGATTCCCGGGGATTCCCCGCTGAGTTGAAGATGAAGTAAGTAAAACGGGGAAGTCCCGCAGCCCGCCATAACGATGTAGTGTTGCCAACTTTTGAACGCACGCTTAGGGCGGGAAAAAAAGGAATTGCTTTATAGAATTTTGTCATTTGTAAAATAAAATAAATTAGAAAGTTTTTATTCTTTTTCCTTACACACTTTGGGGGCCCCCGTGGCCCGGGGGCCCCGTATAATTGATACGGCAAATACGGCGGTAGCTACGCCCCTGCAAAGTACCAGCCATTTCAGACACAAGTTTATCGCGGCTGTCCTCCACAAAGGAACGAGGGATATTTGCACGGCCTGTATAATAAGTGATATGCTATGTTATATGATCTCGTCATGACCACAAAATATCTTCGAGTTTTTATAGTCACTGAAAACATAAGATCTATTATTGCTAAACCAATTAAAATCCGCATGATTAGTAGGAATACAGTTACTCGCTATGAAAGCACGCAACGAGGTGTTTGAAGCAGAAGGCTGTAAGAGAGTAGAGATCATCTAGGCAGCAGCCCGACTGAGGGAGTACCTGGAGTCAAAAATCAAAAATCAAAGATTGAGAGATTAGACTTTTACGAACTCTTGCTTTCAGCACGAGCACAACATACCGTCTTCGTGTTTTTTTGGAAAATGGCTTGACCGAATGAAAAATGTTTAAGATTTATAGAATAGTAATTTGAAAAACAGTACATATTGTTCTTAACTTGTTTTATAAGTTACGCAAAGCTTTCGGTGCAATCTTAGTACACGGCCAGAATCAAGTTAGTTCAAATCTGCTACAATTCTTCTTAAAATAATAAATTCAAACCAAATATGTGTTTTGTTGACCGGGAGAATCTGTTATTTATCATATAGACCACATGTTTTGTGTAAGGTTCAAATTCCTTCAATATTTGGGAGAAACAACACATTTGTTCCGCCATTGCGAGGTGCCGGAACAAATGTGTTTGTACAATACGATATTAATTTTATCGATTGACATGTAACATTCGTAATTTCGTAGTTAACTATACATACGTGTGTTTTAGGACTTCATCTGGCGGTGTTATTATTATATATATATATATTATATATACATAAAATATATATATATATATATAATATATATATATATATATTAGGTCCGCGCGAATCCCAGTATCGCGTGGGAACTGCGTTTGTTTGCTTTTATTTCTACTTTCTTTCCTATTTCCTCGGCTTCTTAGGGTCTTATCGTGATGTTGAATGACCTATAACCTTCCTCCGGAATTAGGCTATCACAAGCAAAGATTTTTCAAATGCCAATGGTAGCTTCAGAGATTAGTCTGTCCAAACACACAAACAAACTCTACAGCTTTATAAATTAGTATAGATCATAACTCCATGTATTAAAATAAAATGATAAAAAAAATAAAAAAAAACATGTGTGCCACACGACTGAAGTAACACTTCTTTAGCTCCATAGTGGGATACAGACAATAGGCCCGCACTGTATCTTACATATACGAAACTTAACTCGCTATGAGAGAAAGAAAATGTGTGCTCGCACCTCTCTCTCTTGCCCCTACAGTAATATACGAAACGTAACTCTCTCTCTCTCTTTCTATCTTCACTAACTTATATCTCCCTCTCAACTTCCGTCCGCCTCGCCCGATCACACTTTTCGTAACGCTCTCGTCACGCATTCACCAGCTTACTCCCCGAGTCAAGCGTGCGTAAAGAAGTTTTACTTCAATAAAATTTGTTTATTTCAAACAACTAAATGGTCCATATCGATGTAACGAAACTTAGAAATACGATTAGTGGTAGTTTTTCGAATTTTTATAGATCGCGATGTGGGTAATGAGCCGCATGCACCGAGGATAATCAGAGTAAGAGTTTCCATGATCACCCTCCGCACATCATCTCCACAGCGGCGACGTGTACCGGTCCGCTGTCCTAGGTATCGAAGATGCTGCCGAGACCGTCTCGCACTCTGATCAGCGATGAAGATGTCTTGCGAATGACAAAGCCTTCAATATATCCAATACACATAGGATTATTAGGGATACTTATCACGTACACAAAAATTACAAAAAAATACTACGAAAATATCATATGAGTCTTAAAATACGTTCATACTTCATTGTTATATTTGTCATTAAAATATTTATAGACAGTATAGTAACATTTTATTAGCAGAAAGTTTTTCAATATAAAGTAGTTTAATTCAATTAAAGTTTCGCATCGCACAAGCAGTGATAACCCAGTGGATGAAAGACCGGCCGATAGAGCAACTAGTCCCCGGTTCGAAACCTAGCACTGGAAACCTCAAACGCTGACATAAACGCAAAAGCCCTCCAGAGAGTAATTAATCCAATAAAAACATAAATGTGAAAATGAGGCAAAGTACGGTAGGACCGGCTTTACGAGTAGTCGCTGTCACCAATAAAATAATTGAGATGTAACGGTTGCCATCTTGGCGCATAACGTTCCCTAATTTCAGAGTTTAAGAGAAATAGGTCTGGAGAAGTGCCTCTACCTCACAAAAACCACAGCCAAGTAACAACTCCCTAGAGGGGTGTTGTGTTCCTGCGTGAGAGTGTAGTCACCAGTAAGCTCCTAAGGAGTTGCTGTGTTAGCAGCAGAGGTCGCATCGCGCGAGTGTACATACATTGCAAGTATGTATTCATTGCATGTATTCCTATCTACGTTGCATAAAAAATAATTAATAATCAATTTATTACTTTCTTTCACATCGGAATTTATACTAGGCAAATTTTGATTGTCAATAAGTTACGTTAAATAAAAATTACCCCTACAATCAGAAACTACTAATATAGTTAAAAATATTACGTGACAACTTCCCTTCCCCCTTTAATGTACACAAGCGAGAGCTGGATGTGACATAGAGAGCATGAAAATAGAATAAACGCCATCAAGATTCTAGCGTTGCGCAAAATCAGCGGCGTTACGCATCATTGAGCAAATCCTTGTAGACCGAGTAATATGAAATCGATACCAATAAACAAAGATACATGACATGACACAATGGAAACCAGAACGAAAACGTGAATTACGGTTCATGATGTTGAATTGGATACTACATCATCAACCGTGAATAATCTACGCAGACACAGCAAATAACGTAATGGCAGGCACGTTGGTGTTTACTTAGAGCGTACCTGCCATGCAATTCTGTAAGAGCAAACATACTTACATCCTCGGAAACATCGGCTGTTACAGCCTTGAACACAAAATTGTAATTCTTTGGTGTCGCTTTTCATGGTTGTGCGACACTAGCGCCGCAAGGCTGCGTTTGGAATTGGAATTCTACAAGGCAAACAGCCTCACGTACAAAATAATTTAGCGTAAATACCAAATAATTTAGCCGTGATCGCAGTAGACGATGTCAAAGCTGTGACATCTGTGTTCACAGCGACGCACACAGCCATTACGAGTCGCTTAGAGAATTGCATGGCTGTACGTTAAGTCAATTGAATTGTACCTATTGATGTAACAAATATAGGTAATATTTATTGTAAGAAGTCTTCTTTTAAAAAAAAATGGTATCTAAATTACGAATAAATTTAATAACAATAAACTAATTGATCGAGAAAAAAATTGAGCTCAATTGTCGCCAGTGTAAAACTTCACAAGACGGGATTTAAAAGAAAAGATTGAAGGTGCCGTTTTGATCTCATGAAGAAGAGGATTCCAGAGCCTTACGGCTTTTGCAGTAAATGAGCTATAGGTGTTTGTGCATTGAGACAGGATATCTAGTAACAGATTTCCACAAGAACGAAGCCGACTGTCTACGTCACGGAACTGGACTCTATCTTTTAGGTATTGTGGGGAAGATGGATTGAAGAGGACATTGTATAATAAGCCTAATATGTGAATATTCCTACGATCTCTTATTGGAAGGCAATTTAACTTTCTGCGACATTCCGAAATGTGATCAAATTTACGCAAGCCATATATAAATCTGATACACAAGTTTTGCAATTCTGTTGTTCGAAATAAATAGTTCTTATTTTTTGGGGCAACAGAGGGTGAAACTAATCTCAGTGCGTACCGTGCTCGGATTTTTTTACACAAACGCTTTAGAGAACTCTCAGATCGAAATTGGCGGTCATGGGAATCGCAGAGATACTGTAACTTTGTACTTTAAGTATTCCGAGAGTAGATTGAAATACAAAAGAGTTACGAAAGAAGTGTATCAAGCAAGAGCAAGAATGGTGATGTCGGGAGGGGCCACCCTAGACGCACACATATAGATCAAATAGTGGTGTGTTGAAAAAGGGCCAAATCAAAAGTACCTGAACGCGATCAAACTAAAAGGGGAAAAGCAAAAGTAGTTCGATACGATGTGTCCATTACAATATTTTATTAATAGTGACGTTTATAAAAACAAGACGTACGAGTATATTCAAAAGTAAAAAAGTATAAAAAGAATGTGCTTACTAAAGAGTTTTGCACAGTACCCAAAACAGAAGATGCATGCATGCATGAAAAGGTTGATGAGTGTGGAAGAAGCGAGAGAGGTATGTTTGGATCGGTGCACTTCGCGTTCTATAGTCTCTACCTACCCCAATGGGAGACAAGCGTGATGATATGTATGTATGTAGGTTTAAAGAATAGAGTGGAGTGGACATAGCACTCATTTTTGTTAACTTTTATGAAACCATTTTAGCTGAGATCGTTAGGAGATATGATCAAATATGATTCTGACGAGCTCGGTGGCGCAGCGGTTAATGACGCGACTTTGACACCGACGCTCGTTGGTGCGATTCCCACACAGGACAAACATTTGTGTGAGTGAACACTATTTGTCTTGGTCTGAACGTTTTTAAGAGAGGTAGGGCGCATTAAAGCAGCCAGTATAGGGAAGTTTCTTCCACCTCACAGAATAAATGCAAATAACAACTCTCTCGAGGGTTGTTGTGTGAGGTCACCAATAAGCTCCTAAGGAGTTGCTGTCCTGGTATCCCTACTAGTAAATGGGCTACATAAGGGCGAAACATGTCAAAGTCAAAGTCAAAATCTTTTTATTCCGTAAAAATGGCTACATTTGTTTGGAATCGTCACAATTTTTTTCCCTACCGTGCAGTTCATGACTAGGTGAGCACTGATAAAAATACTGCCAAAAAACTCAGGCATCCCTCTTTTGGTATCCAAACAAATTTACATAATTTATTAATTACATTATAATTGGATCGACTCAATCCCAGGCATTTTTATCATTAATATAGTCAGATACTTTATAATATGCCCTGCTACACAATTTGGCTTTAATAGTAGTTTTAAACTTGTTTATTGACAATTCTCTTATATTAGGTTTAGGTTTAAAGAAATTTTATTCTCAAAAAGACAAAAAGTCACTTACATGAGAATATGAATAATAGATTAATGATATATTCGTCGTTCACACACCCTGATTTTATAACCATTTATTGCATCAAATTATTAGAAATGTTCAAGAATATATTGAGCTAGTTTTAATTTGAATGCATTAAATGTTTTTATATTTTTTATATTCGACGGTATTTTGTTGTAAAGCTGTGCGCCTTCAAAAGTTAACATTTTTTTACCGTAGTTCGTTCGAACCTTGGGTAGTACCAGAAAACTAGCTCGACGCGTGCTTCTTTTCGTTACTTGTTTGATTGTAGTGAATGCTAAATTAGTATGGAGAGAGTTGTTTATTATCTTCCTAATGAGAATACAAGAATTGTAGATATATAATTGATATACATTCATTAATTTTGTTTCGGCGTATATTTTCGAAGTAGATGTTAAAAAAGGATATTGAAAAAGTAGTTTTATTATTTTATTTTGTGTAATTTGTAGATTAGCTAAAATTGTTTTACTAGCAGTGCCCCATATTTCTATTAAATAAAGTAAGTGTGGTTTTACTAGTGAATTATAGATTGTATACCGAATCCGACGCGGAATACATCGAGCGATGTGTGAAAGTGAACCAATTAGTGATGAGAGAGTAGATTTGATGTGCTCGATCTGCGTACTCCACGTCAGACCGCTATCCATTCTAAGACCAAGATATTTTTCAGACCCTTTTTGTTGCAGGACAATATTGTTTATTTCTAGCGGTTTGTGTGGTGGAACTATTTTATTTTTTGCTTTGAAAATGACGTAGCATGTTTTCGATATGTTTATAGTCAAAAGATTGTACTGTAACCAAGAAAATAATGTGTTCAAGTCTTTCTGGGCTTTAGGTAATATTTCTTGTATTGTAGATCCGAAGTAGAACAAACATGTATCATCAGCATATAAAGTAATGTGCCCGTGCAAACCTATTTCATGCATGTTATTTATATATACTAAAAAGAGCAACGGACCTAAAATAGAACCCTGCGGGATACCGCACGATACGGATAGCTGTGTACTCTGATCATTACTTATCCTGACCACCTGAGATCTATTTGTTAAGTAGGATCGATACATGTCTAGTGCAGTTTCTTGGATACCAATGCTTTCTAGTTTTTTTAATAGCAGATTATGACTAACGGTATCAAAAGCTTTTTTCAGATCTATAAATATACCGAGAGCTATATGCTTTTTATCAATATTTGATCTGATTTTAGTAACTAAATCAATAGTAGCGGCCAGTGTGTTGCTTTTTGGCCTAAACCCAAATTGGCGTTCACTAATATAGTTAATAGAATTTAAATATGTTTCAAGTCTTTTGTGGAGAATTTTTTCTATTATTTTAGATAATATAGGAAGGACTGAGATTGGTCTATAGTTCCCGGCGTCAGTTTTTGGTCCTGATTTATAGGTTGGAGTGACTTTGCCTACTTGTAAGTTATTAGGGAATTTGCCTACTCGCAGTAGTTCATTGATACATTTAGTCAAGTTTTCTGCAATAAGATTTTTCAGGCATTTTATTATTTTTGTATTAATGCCGTCCAGGCCAGTACTAGCATTTGCGTCAAGGTCATTGATGATATTGATGACTTCATCACTACTACATGGAGCGAGAATTGTTAACCTTGTATCATGCACCGCACACGGCAAGGCGAGTTTAGAATTTTGATGAAAGCTTTCCGGTATTTCATCAGCCAAAATCGATCCGATGGTAGCGAAGTATCGGTTAAATTGCTCACAGATATCTCTCGGATTTGTTATTTGTTTAGAATCAACTATTAATTTTGAAGGAACACAGCTTCGTTTTATTTTATTGTTCGCTAGATTATTTACTAACTCCCACATCTTCTTTGGTTTATTAATACATTGCATGAATTCTTTATAATAGTAATTATCTTTGGTGCCTCGAATTAATTTCGTAACATAATCTCTACTCGTTTTGTACTCTTCTTGCAATGCTTTACTTTCCGGATTTTTTTTTAATTTTATCCACAGGTGATTTCTGTAGTTAATATTATGTATTATATTCTTATTTATCCAGTCATTTTGTGGTAGGTTTAAAATCTTTGTTTTTATTACTTTGCAATATTCTATATGGTGTTTTATCGTGTCTTCTAATGTTTTAAAGTTTGTATTAGTTTCATCTATTCCAGCTTCTTGCATTGAGGTATATAATTTGTCATAATCAATGGCTTCATATTTATAGTGTATTTTCGGCGGTGCTCTGATTCTTTTCATTTCCATATATATTTGCTTATGGTCAGACATTGCGGACTCAATTATTGCCATATGAAAAAAGTCATTTTTTAAATTGGTGCTGACGTGATCTATTATGGATTTACGTGTAGACGAGTCTCGTGTGCAGTATTTCTTTCTAACTTTATTTATTATGACATGTCCAGATTCTTCTATACTTGCTTTGTATTGTTTGGTTATTGCATCTTTTAGTAACAAGTCAACGTTGAAATCTCCAAAGACTATCGCTCTCTTTCTTTGTTGTAGTTGTATGTTATAACAATCGAGAAAACTTTTGAAGTTAGTGTTACCAGGATTATACACTACACCAATTTCTAGTCCATAGTTTTCGAGGTGCACCCAAAGATAGTTATTACCATCTTTATAGCTTGATTCTGATAGACTGTGTTTTAGGTTGTTATGTATATATGCTGATACTCCGCCGCCCTTTCGATCTGTTCGGTAATTATAGTAATGCGTGTAGTTAGGCAATTGTAATTCAATCGCCTGTGTTTCACTACTAATCCAGGTTTCTGTTAGTAAGATTATGTTTATAGTTGTCGGAATTGATCTGAGAATGCATTTCAGTTCCTCAAATTTACCTTTTTTACGGATGCTACGAGCATTTAAATAGAAAAAGGTTAGTCGAGATTTGCCGGTTTGTATATGTTGGTAGTCGCTAAGTGCTTGGTAAGTGTTCTTGCTGTTTAGGGTTGTAACTACT
Organism: Pyralis farinalis; assembly: GCA_947507595.1. Lineage (NCBI taxonomy): Eukaryota > Metazoa > Arthropoda > Insecta > Lepidoptera > Pyralidae > Pyralis > Pyralis farinalis. Next base: position 4,911,171 of record OX382258.1, on the reverse strand, counting down.
GGAATTCCTTGTTGTTCGAGTTTTTTGAAGCAAATTTAATAATGGTAGGTGTCCCGTTTATGTATTTGATGGTTATATCAGATTCACCGTTCTCTAGACGACGTGTCAACTCATCTTTTAAATTTTTTAAGTATTTCTGTTGGATTGGGGTTTGATCCGAATAAATTTTGATACTTTCCGGGAACTTGTCTTTGTTTCGCAATAAAAATTTCGCAGGTTCACTTGTCTCGTAGCACACTTTAACATTTCGATTTTTTTTCGAACTGTACTTGCCGATTCGGATCATTTTTATTGGTTTTGGAATGTCTTTTCTAATCAAGGATGTAATTCTTATTACATCCACTTCATCCCTAGTAATTCTTTCAGCAGCATTCTCAGTGTGTTGTTCTAATAGGCCAGCAATTATAACGTTCTTTTCCCTTTTGTTTCGCTCTTGTACTTCTCTGATTAGTTCTTCATTTAAGAGAGACCCAGTCTTAGGTATAGTAGATGATGTAGATGAAAGAGCAAGTTTTGCGTTATTAAAATCGGACTCAATTGAGTTGATCCTCTTTTCGCTCGAAGACATTTTATTTTCAAGTGAAGTAATTTGAGTTTTAATATTCTTATGTTCTTTTGATACATTTAGCGATGATGACTTAATATCTTGAATTTGAACCATTATTTCTGTGATATTCTCGTGAATCGTATTTGTTGTTTGTTCATTTGTTAATTTAATATCGACAATCTCATTCTTAATTTCAGCAATACTCTTCTGCATTTTATTCAATATTTCTTCATTAGACCCAACATATTTTTCCAATAATGAGGTTATGTGAGATAACTCGGAACGTATTTCCTTTATTTCGATAGTACATTCACATTCATGGTCGAATGTTTGTTTTCTTTTCCTTAGCGCAATTAAAGAGTCCGTCTCCACTTTGGCCAACTTAGACAAGTCGGGCTGCGAGCCGGTGATAGTGTTTGTAGGTGAACGGAGTAGACTCATTGTGTGTGTTATCTGCGTGAATGAATACTCTCTCAATCCAATGGTTAACTTTGTATGCGTTGCGCGAGCGAGTCAAAAATGTCAACTGACCTTTTTCCTCGCGGGGGTGAGCGGTGCTGCATGCGACTGGCGCTGTCCGATGTTATGTTTGCTGTCACAATCTCTAAGTTAAAAAATGTCTTATTATGACCACAAATAACACCACGATTATGTTTTATTTTCTCCTGCGAAAGTATTAATTTTGAATGGCGTACTATTTCAATTTTATTAAGCAAAATTGTAACGCGTCTACTTCGAATGCAGTCTGGACGACGACCTCGATTCTCTTATATTGCTGGGAAGTTTGTTATAGAACCGTATACATTGCCCCATAAAAGAATTACTTATTTTGTGGAGACGGCTTGCATGTAACACAAGATTATGCTTATATCTAGTATTTATGTTATGAGTATCACTCTTTTTACAAAATGAGTCTATGTTTTTATGGACATACAAAAGATTTTCATAGATATATTGCGATGCGACTGTTAGAATATTTATTTCTTTGAATTTTTCTCTAAGGCTCTCACGGGGACCAAGTTTGTAGATAGCTCTTATGGCTCTCTTTTGCAATAAAAAGATGGTGTTAATGTCCGCGGAGTTACCCCAAAGAAGAATTCCGTATGACATAATACTATGAAAGTAGCTGAAATAAACTATTCTAGCCGTATCAACATCAGTGAGCCGTCTAATAGTTTTCACTGCATAGGCTGCAGAACTTAGTTTTCCTGATAATTTTTCAATTTGTGGGCCCCATTGTAGTTTGGAGTCAATTGTTATACCCAAGAACACAGTTGTCTCCACTGGGGCTAAATTAGTTCCATTAACATGTACACGCCTAATGGTGGACGAAGCCCTTATGAACCATTTCGGATCCATAGTTATGGCAATACAACTAGCCAGAGCCAGTTAAGCCCTGCTGATTGGAGACGACAACTAGCTTTCCTACATCGACAGGAACAATCTGTTCACCACTCTATACAACAGACCCAACCTTGTGACGTCAATCTCCCAAAATCTTCTTTGTACGTACAGGAATCCACAGGACGTAGCGTATGCCCTTAGAGAAATCTACAGTGGCATATACTCGGCCAAGGCTCGCACTAAATCCCAATCGCTGAAGCGGTTTACAGGGGAGCGGATCCCGAAACAGGACAACACGCTTTACCTTGTCCACAGCCAGGCTGAGAAGGCACTCCTTATCAGCCAGGGCTATGGAGCAAATTCGGGTTCCCGCACCCTAACCATACATGAAGCACAGGGACTAACGTGCGAGTCAGTGATTATTGTGCGTACAACCTCCAAAAAATCCCACCTCCTCCAAAGTGTTCCCCATGCCGTTGTCGCGGTCTCTAGACACACGGACAGCTGTGTATACCACACAGACTGTACCGATAACGACGCGACAGCTCGGTTTATCCAGCGAGCCGAGACCGCGACAACAGAACACATCAGGGACTATAACCTTAAGATGGCGATGAGGGCGAGAGACGAGAAGGTCATCAAAAAGTTGACCCAAAGCTCCGAAGACCCAGAGAGCGGTCCCCCTCCTCCCAAACCAGTAGACTGAGAGAGGGGAAGAGCGTCATGGCAAGGTAAAGGATGCCATCTCCCTTCCTTTTCGGAAGAAACAAAAGTAACTAAAGCAGAGATAGAGATGAGAGTAGCAGTCGTGCTCACTAAAATGTCTAGACGGGCGGCGGCGTTGGGGGGCGGGTCATCGAGTTCCTTAAAATATGGTTGAACACGGTGATGACTGCCCTCTGCGTCAACTCGTGAACGGGTGCCGCTCGGAGGGACTGGTCTGCACGCGTCTCTCGTCCCACTTTCTGCTAAAATAAAAAAACTAGTAATAAAAAAAAAATAAAAAAAATAACCCTGACTTAAGGCACTTATTGTAATCGCACTTGCTGAGCGATAATAAAAACTAACAATCTGACAAAAAAAAAAATACAAACAAACAAAGGCACGGGCCAAAGAGCCTGTGGATATGACTACTAATTAAAAAAAAAAAAAAAGGAGTTGCTGTGTTAGCAGCAGAGGGAGCATCACGCGTGTGATACTTAATGTATTACAAGCGTTTATAGGCTTCGGTAACCGCTTTACATCAAGTCAACTGTATGCTGTAAAAATAAAGACACAAGATAAACTGGATAGTATAATATAAGATAAGCCACTCCAATTGATCGAAAATCTATTCAAATGAAATCTAAATAGATCAGGATAGCATAATCAATTATGGAAGCTGTGAGTGGCATTAATTCATTGAGGCCCATTATATACTTGTTGCCATAACGCGCATGGGGGAATTCAACCGTCTGGGCCTCAACGGGTTAAGAGAGTGGCCTTAATATTGATTGGAAGAAATTTTACTACATAGCATTTATGGTTTTGTAAATTTTCTTCCTGTAAAGGAAAAACAGCCGCAAGACTACTGAGACTAGTCCACATGAGTCGACATGTTGGCCAGAAGCGTGAAGAGGTGGAGGATATGGTAGGTAACATGAAATGAAATCTAATTTTGCAACTTGCTTAGAACATCCCATAGTAATAACTTGAGACCTACTAAGGTTGACGGCAATCCCGAAGTCCTTAGACCAGTTAATTACAAAGAAAGTTTGATTTCAGCTGAGTAACTGCTATGGAAATACGAGTATTATAAAGACGGCACAGTAAGGGCCACAAAATACTGCCTTGAGATACGCCAGCAGTCAAGTCCCTCCAGCAGACGCATCGTACCTGTCATCGCAACCGACATGTACTCACTTCTTGCTGATGACCTAACTTGTGTCGAAGTTTAAAAAATCGTTTTAAGAGCTGAAGTTATCTTCGACTGCAAATGGACCCTGCCAATTAGAACACAAAACTTTGATTTTTTTTGGTGTACAACGACGGGAGGCATACGGTCGACCAGATGTAAAGCGATTGCCGTAGCCTATGAACGCTTGTAATACATTAAGTATCACTCGGGCGATGCCACCTCTGCTGCTAACACGGCAACTCCTTAGAAGCTTACTGGTGACCTCACTCGCAGGAACGCAACTACCATCCAGGGAGTTTTCTGTGAAGTGGAGATACTTCCCCAGAGGGGCTGCTTTAACGGGCCCTACCCCTCTTAAAATCAGCCAGACCAAGACAAACAGACATGTTCGTGCATACAAATATTTTTCTTCATTCACGAGCGTTGGTGTCAAGAGGCTAAATACTGCACCACCGACCTCACCGAGTATAGGCTCAAGTATAGAGCGCAGCTACCTTCAATAAGAAGTAATTGGACTTAAGAAATACATACTGAAGCTTACAGCTTACAGTGAGGTCACCAGAATGCCCCTAAGGTGCTGTGTTACCAGCAGAAGTGGCATTGCGCTAGTGATACTTAATGTATTACCTGCGTGATAGGCTACGGTAGCCGCTTTTCATCAGGTGGACCGTATGTTTGTATGCCTCCAGACGACATATAATAAAATAAAAGAACATTGCCTCCGCAAAGTGGGATATTTCAGCTGATATTTTACACAAAGCGACCTAGATGTCATGTCGGGTACGAGGAATTGTATCAGATTTGAAATCACAGACGAGTTTATGACCCATGGGAGTGCCGCGCGGGCTACTGACGTGACCAACATATCAGAACCTTACATAATATACAAAATATAATATAATATCTAGGCAGGCGGGTGAAGCAATATATCTATGAAAATCTTTTGTATGTCCATAAAAACATAGACTCATTTTGTAAAAAGAGTGATACTCATAGCATAAATACTAGATATAAGCATAATCTTGTGTTACATGTAAGCCGTCTCCACAAAATAAGTAATTCTTTTATGGGGCAATGTATACGGTTCTATAACAAACTTCCCAATATAAGAGAATTGTCAATAAACAAATTTAAAACTACTATTAAAGCCAAATTGTGTAGCAAGGCATATTATAAAGTATCTGACTATATTAATGATAAAAATGCCTGGGAGTGAGTCGATCCAATTATAATGTAATTAATAAAATATGTAAATTTGTTTGGACACCAAAAGAGGGATGCCTGAGTTTTTTGGCAGTATTTTTATCAGTGCTCACCTAGTCATAAACTGCAGGGTAGGGAAAAAAATTGTGACGATTCCAAACAAATGTAGCCATTTTTATGGAATAAAAAGATTTTGACTTTGAAGCGGCCCAACTTTTAAAGATAAATAAACACAGGGGTCTTGGCTTCGACTACAACTATGTTGCTTTCGGAGTAGAGACCCCTGGTCCGTAGGCCCAGGCGCGGAGTCGCTTTTTAAAGAACTAAACTAACGAGGCAATCGACGTCACTGGCGACCAAAGAGCTAGTAGCTTTCTCGCTCGGGGCTAGTATTGCGATTCAGCCCGGAATCGTTGGCACAATGCCGCGGGGGGCACGCTTTTTAGATTTCTTTTAGGTTATTATTTTTTAGATTTATTAGGTATTCAACAACAAAGGTCTAAGAGCAATACGATGTTCGCATAGTTTCGTTGGGTACTCTGTTGAAGTCATGTGTGGGTAACGCTAATTTTTAAAAATCTAGTTATAATCTCTGGTTATTAGAGGCATTTGTTTTTCTGTAATAGCAAGCCAAGAATGCGATTATCGCTACCGTAATATATTGCTTTTGAAACCTTTCATGGCCTGATTTAGCGCTTGAATTGCCATTTTGTATGACGTTCCTTACCAATAGATATAGAATATATATATATATATAACATATATACAGAATTTGACCAATAGTCAGCATTACTGTTACCATTAAGGAAATACCTATAGCGAACCAATGAGAAGCATATTACATAGTAGCTCAGAACCACTACGGGTCAGGAGTAAGTAGAACGCGTAGTTCATATTGGCTAGTTCGTGGATCAACATGGCGGCACTTATCGGCTTATTGGTTAAAATATTCTCCCATTGGTCATTAGGGTTGAATTGCTGAGAAACTTTGCCGCTAAAACACCATGTTTTTTGAGCGCGAGGTGCATTCGTATGCAGTCTAGTAGTTTATTGATTTGTAGCCGTAATTTTGGTACACCTATTTCAAATGATATATCAGTGACGTCACCAATTGGTGATTCTTCGTGATCTACATTCAAAGGTGAACTAAACGTGCAGTTCGGCTACCATCGAGTAGCGTAGGAGCTACTTCAGGGAAAGACCTTGACCTTGAGCTAAAAGCACATTTGAGAGAGAGGTTTTGCCCGTGGCTCTTGAGGTATCATCATTTCAATCAAAACTATACAAAATAAATTTACATGAGGGTAGGAGATTTTCGTTAAAATTCTGTTAGTGCTCTACGGAGTCAAAAAAAAAATATACTTGTTACCCGTGAAGTCTAAAGGCAGGTACACATCTACGATAATTTGTATGCTTGAATGTGCATTAAAAGTGTTTTCCTCTTGTGTTTTAATTATTGTATGTAATGCGGGTGGTACTAGAATTACATACTCTAGCTATTGACGGCTTTACCCTCAGACTTCGAAATAGCCTCACAGTTTATATGGAAGTTTCATTGTTCAACATTTTTAAAGTAAAATTTCTTTACGAACGCTTGACTTGGGGAGTAAGCTGGTGAATACGTGACGAGAGCGTTACGAAAAGTGTGATCGGGCGAGGCGAACGGAAGTTGAGAGGGAGATGGGTAGTAGGTAGGGGCAAGAGAGAGAGGTGCGAGCACACATTTCTTTCTCTTTTTCTCTCATAGCGAGTAAAGTTTCGTATATGTAAGAAACAGTGCAGACCTATTGTCTGTATCACAGCATTTAGCTAAAGAAGTTTTACTTCAAAAACACACTCGTTTTTCTCTCGGACCCGGTGCGCAAGCATGAAAATAGCTATGAATAGTAAAGAAGCGAACGTGATTTTTAAAAACCGCGTTTTGTAAAGCTCTATTCTTCCTGCCGACCTCGCAAGGGACCCGGCGCAAAGGTATTTATTTATTTATCAACACTTATATCTATTACCGGTTACAAACCCAAAGCACACCCTTTTAAGCCTACGTATAACAAAATATATATAGTGCTAACTTTGTAAATTACTCAGAGAACTCGTGAATATGTCAATTTTCTCTGCTATTTTATTGAGGGTGATCACAGCGCGTGGTTTATTTTGTAGGTTGGTCCGCCCGCGAGCCACCGCCAATAGGTGCGGCTGGTTACGATGGTTACGACACTATACGTATGTACCTATCAGGGGCACTCAAATTCGCCAAACTAAGTAATACAGATTTTACCTCTGAGCAGACAGATATATATAAATAAATAAATAAATATAAATATTGTCGGACAAATTACACAGCGCCATCTAGCCCCAAAGTAAGCGAAGCTTGTGTTATGGGTACTAGACAACTGATATACGTACGCAATATTTTTTTTTTGTAAATACATACTTATAATAATAGAAAATACCCAGACCAAGACAAACAGACATCTTCATGCACACAAATGTTTGTACTGTGTGGGAATCGAACCCACGAGCATCGGTGTCAAAGTAACGTAACAGCGCGTTCCACCACTGCGCCACCGAGCTCGTTATAGTATAAGCTCGTCATAAATAGACAGATATAAATTCATATGCCTTATTAACAAAGTTCTATCTTTGCATAGCCTGTATTAGTCACTTATTTATTTTTAAGAAGTAATCTGTTATACTAGGAGCGGTCTATGAATCGAGATTACGGTTATTTTTGTCTTATCGCTAAACTATATAAATAAAATATCACCAATTACTACTTCTCACAAAGAAACTTTCGAAATTCAATGTCGAATACGGATTATGTTACCAATTATCGGAAAATATGTACTTTGAGACTGAAGACACAGAACAATAAAGTTGTAAAGTGATATTCTTTATCAACCTTAGTATAATCTAACCATCCCTCTACTAGGTCGCTTTTATCTTCAGTTAAACGTGTTAAAACCTAAATGGCCCTTCACCACGGGCCGTATAGGGAAGCTCAAGGTCGCTCAGCGTGCTATGGATTGAACTATACTCGGGATTTCTCTGCAGAAATGAGGATATCCGCAATAATACTAAGGTAACCGACATAGCCCAATGGACAAGCAAGCTGAAGTGGCAATGGGCTGGCCACATAGTTCGTAGAACCTGCAACCTCTGGGGAAGAAGGGTTCTCAATGGCTCCCCCCCCCCCCCCCCCCCCACTAGATGGAGTAACGACCTCAAGAGGTTTGCAGGGAGTCGATGGATGCAGGTGGCACAGGATCAAGACGAGTGGCACTCTAAAGGGGAGGCCTATGTTCAGCAGTGGACGAATACAGGCTGATAATGATGTTTAAATAAACAACGATGGCGGAAAGACGGAGAAAATGAAGTACAACAAATTACCCACAATACTTGCTGCTCCATATTTTGTACCATCAGTGACTTCGTTTATGTGGCATACCTTTTAATTAACAAAGATAAGTATACATTTACAATCATTTGCTAATAGTGAGCAGTGGTTCTTTTTGGCAGTAAAAACCTGAGCCAGAAGGCGCAGCTGGCTATACACAATGCAGTGCTGGTCCCAACGCTTACTTATGGAAGCGAGAGCTGGGTATAGCAGAGAGAGCATGAAAGTACGATAAACGCGGTTGAAATGCGAGCGTTGCGCAAAATTTGTGGCGTAACGCTTGTAGACCGTATTCGCAATAGTTAGAAGCAGAGTTGGTATGAAAGAGAGTGTATGTGTTAAAATAAGAAGAGGCATGCTCCATTGGTTCGGACATGTAGAAAGAATGCAGGATGAAAGAATGACGAAGCAGATATACAATGCAAAAGTGGAAGGATGTAGGAGCCGAGGAAGGCCAAGACTTACCTACCATGATCAAATTGGTCGTGTTCTATCAGAAGGTGATGTCAGGTGCCCTAGAAACCGGCGAGCGTGCATGAGAAGAGCAATGAATGTTAGAGAAGCGAGTGAGGTATGTAAGAATCGAGTCACGTGGCGCTCGGTTCTCTCTGCCTACCCCGTAATGGATTTAGCATGAAGTTATAGATAGATAGATAGAGTGAGCAGTGGTAGCCCTGTGAATAAAGAACCGGCCTATTGACCACCTCGTCCCCGATTGGAATCCTGGCATGTACCACTAAATGTGTGTTTTCGCATTTATGTTCATATTTATAATTATCAGTTACTCGGCGGTAAAGGAAAACATCGTGAGAAAAACCGCACGTCTAAGAAATTATATTTCAAAAGTCTGGTTTTTCTCTGGGTTATGGCAGTCTGATAGCAGTCGACCGATGTAAAAATCAGTATCTTCGTTAAATCCTTAGGCTTAAATGTAATCCTTAGGCAGCGGACCACGTTAGTCCTAATGGATTAGAAAACAGAATAACGCTAAAAAGAAGCAGTAAACGAAGTATTTAGGGCGACGTACCGTCAAGGATTTTTATATAACGTCGGGAGACATACAAGCTATCTGATGTAAAGTGACCTTAGCCTTCTCATGCAACTCCTTATGAGTACACAACTACCCTCCAGAGAGCTGATATTCCCTGTGATTCTTCTGTGAAGTGAAGGTACTTTCTTGCTGCTGCCAAAATGGACTGCTTTGATGCAGCCTACCTTAAAACAACTCAGACTTAGACAAAAAGACATGTTCATGCACACAAATGTTAGTCCTATGTGGGAATCGACACCATGAGCCCTAGTGTCACAGTAGCATTACTGGCCACCGAGCTCGTCAACGTGTGCTAAATCAGACCCCAGAAAGATGCATCTCCGAATGAAATATAAGCGTATGATTGAACAAAAGGTCGAAGCCATGCACGACGAGATTTCAATGATCGTACTGCCAAGAATCCCTTCACTTGTTAGGAACTCAAACGAGACATATCTGTAACTGGAGAGTTTGGTTAGATATTGAGACAGGGAAACTAATGCGGCAAAATTTCCTCTGCAAATAGGACTCTACTAGTACATGTTCTTCTTCAGAAAGTGCCTCTAGAGGATATGGTTCAAGCAAAGTCGCGACAAAGTGACAAGTGAGGTTGCCTGTGATGTCATATGACACATTTGGCACTTTCTGAAAATGTATATGATCTATTCCACTTCCCCATGCATGCATTACAAGCTTTTATCACGGACTATTACGAATCATCTCTATAAAAAAACTCTACGAATACCACAGCCACCGGTGGAGACTGGGCAACATACCTATATACTAGACCAGGTTATCGTCAAAAATACGGCAACTGAACAGACGCAATTCACTGATGAATAGACTAAAAACTGAGAATCGTTTGACGAGTGCATTACATGCATACACTCATCTACTACATCAACCCTAACTCATCCCACTGCAGGGATACGGGTCTTCCTTCAACCGAAGGGGTTTAGAGCATACTCCATCACACTGCTCAACTGAGGAAACCAGTGTTTTGACCGACTGAGGGTCACTCACTTTAGCTTAATGACTGTCAGCTATCGACAACACCCGGGACCGACGGCCTAACACGCCCTTCATGGAGCAACTCAATATAGATAAACCCATCCATAGACTGGCTGCAATGACGCCATCGAGCTCTCAGATATACTCATCTCCTTACTTTAATGTTTGAAGACCAACTTTTTAAACCAGCGTGTCCTCTCTCTATAACCTTCGAAGTAGAGACTTGAGCCCGACTGTTGTAATCCATAGGAATTCATACAGTGAGCAATAGAAACTGCTAAGCGTCTTCCCTTGAGATGAGATCTTAATAGAGCCGCCGGAAGTGTTTGGATGCGGAAAGCGACGACAAGAGGAGGTTGCTGAAATAGATGAGCCCAGCACTAAATAGATATATACTAATGATGATAATCCTCGTGAGTGAAATTTTGAATTCGATATCACACATTTTAATGAGGCAATTAAGTTAAGAGAGGTAGGGCGCATCAAAGCAGGCCGTCTGCGGAAGTACCTCCACCTCACAGAAAACCGCAGCTAAATAACAACTCCCTGAAGGGTTGTTGTGGTCCTGCGTGTAAGTGAGGTCACCTGTAAGCTTCTAAGGAGTCGCTGTGTTAGCAGAGGTGGCGTCGCGCGAGTGATTCTCAATGTATTGCGAGCGATCGTAACCGCTTGCCATCAGGTGGGCCATATGCGTGTTCGCCTCCCGACGTAATAGGAAAAATCCGGTCCTTTGGTAGAATAAAGGCACCATTGTACCTCTCCGTTAACAAAACGATAAAACTAAATATTTTAGTTACTCGTAGTTTAATGAGCATGTCTCAAATAATTGAAGTGTATAGTTAATTTGATACAAAGGAAACTAATTTTAGAGCAATATTAACAGAAGGATGATATTAAATTAAAAAAAAAAATGGCTCCCCTGTAAAATTGTATAAAGTTGCAATTATGCCCTTCTTATACAGAGGGTGCACATACATAGTACGGATAATAAGTATAGTTAGTTTTTTTTTTATTCATAGTGCTATTTTTACCTACCAATATTTTTTGTTACCCAGCCAACAATGATTTCTTTTACCGCCTGAGGCGTTGGCTGGAAGAGATCTCTTTTAGAGATAAACTCACCTTTGTACACCTTTAATGGAACAATGGTATACGCAATAAAGAACATATAATAAATCCTTCGATGGTAGAAGAAGTGTAAAATACGTTACAAAATATATATTTTTTTATCCAACGTCGGGAGGCATACAAGCATACGGCCCACCTGATGTAAAGCGGTTACGCCTATGAACGCTTGCAACACACGCACTCGCGCGATGCCACCCCTGGTGCTAACACTGCAACTCCTCAGGAGCTTATAAACATATTTATATTACTTGCTCGGCGATGAAGGAAAACATGTTAGGAAATCCGCAAGACCAAGAAATTATATTTCGAAAGACCTAAACTAAGAAAGGTCTGATTTTCCAAATAGGTGACGGAGTCAGTACTTTCGCAAAATCCTGAAGCTTAGCTAGCGTACCTCCCGAATGCTAAAAGATTGCGAAACAAGATAAGGCTAGGGAGAAGATTTAATGATGAAGTTCAAACTTACTGATTAGCTTCAGGTGTAACGAAGTTCAATTCAACCCCAAATTACTCTGGGACTTGGCGAATATTCCCTTGAACAAGACTAGAGTAATAAACAACATAATAACTTAAACTCTCGACTACAATGGAAGCCATATTACATAATAACAATTTAAGTATAATGTTAGAAAAGTTTTTTCTATAGATGTCTGTCACAAGGCAAACATTTGTGTGCATGAACATGTCTGTTTGTCTTGGTCTGGATGTTTTAAGAGAGGTAGGGCGCATCAAAGCAGCCCGTTTGAGGAAGTACCTCCAACTTACAGAAAATCGCAGCCAAATAACAACTCCCTAGAGGGTTGTTGTGAGCTTGGAGTTCGGCAGCCTGGTAGACGAGGAACAATGCAGGGCACACTCCAACTTTGCCCTGCGAATGTTTACGGACGGCAGCAAGATTGAGGGCCGGGTTGGCGCCGCTGTGTCCATATGGAACGGCGACGCCGAAACCAAGGCCCTCAAGCTTGCTTTGTCGTCCTACTATACCGTCTACCAGGCGGAACTCCTGGCTATCTGCACGGCGGCCGAGTACGCTTTGAGCTGCGATGGACCCAGTATTTGCATCTTCAGCGACTCCATGGCGGCGCTCCAGGCGGTGGCGAACGTCGAGTCCCCCCATCCCCTGGCGGTGCAAACACGGGACGCTCTTAAACTGTGCAAAAGCCAGGGTAAGAGCGTCTCGCTGTTCTGGATCAAGGCACACGCAGGGTTGGAGGGGAACGAACGTGCCGATGAACTCGCCAGGAGCGCCGCACTGGGGATGCGGAGGCGGCCAGACTACGACCGCTGCCCTGTCTCATTCGTCAAAGGTATGATCCGCAAGGGGACCATTGACGAATGGGACAGGAGATACACATCGGCAACATCAGCTTCGACAACGAAGATGTTCTTCTCGAGTGCGGCGGCGGCGTACGGCATCGTGGGTAAAATGGTGCCGACGAGCATCACTACGCAGGTCCTCTCGGAGCATGGTGGGTTCTCCGCGTACTTGTGCAGATTCAAGTGCGCGGATGACCCATCGTGCTTTTACGAGCCCGGCGTGGACCAAACAGTGCAGCACATATTGTTTCGGTGTCCCGCATTCTCCAAACAGAGGTACAATTTGGAGCAGGAGTTGGGAATGCGGGTCACCGAAACAACGGTCTCTGAAATAGTGGTGGGGAAAGGTAGAACAAAATTTTTAAAATACTGCGTCAGTCTAGCCACGGCTGTCATAGATAGGAACAAGCAGAGCGGCTCCACCTAGGACTAATGTTGTATACCTCGGCTATACAGTGTATAGCCGATGGGATCGCGGTGGCTAGGTGGAGCTGCGAAGCTCGCTGTCGCCCGTGTCTGGACTGACGCAGTATGGGGAGGGAAGTCTGGAAACATATATAAGGATAGTTCACCGGCGTTCTAAAATGGGCGAAATAAAATTTTTTAGAAGATATAACTGAAAGATGCTGAATGGAAGAATGAAGTGCGGAATGGAAGAGAGTATGATGAATGAATGTGTTTATTTACAATAGAATAGTTCAAAAATTAAGTTTAAGAAATGAAAATGTACAAAAAGAGCCTTGCGCATGGCAGGGGTGCACGTTTTAAAAAAAAATTAAAAAAAAGAGGGTTGTTGTGTTCCTGCGTGTGAGTGAGGTCACCAGTAAGCTCCCAAGGAGTTGCTGTGTAAGCAGCAGAGGAGGCATCGCGCGAGTGATAATTAATACATCGCAAGCGTTAATAGGCTAAGGTACCCGTGTATGCTTGTATGCCTCCCGACGTAGTATAAAAAAAAGTTAGCCAGATTAGTAGTGTGCAATGTGTTATTTTTAGTATACTAAATAAGTAATAAAAACGTAGTATTAATATAGTAATATCTATTTGAGTAATATCAGGTCTATGATTGTTTATTTCACACAGTTGTTTATTTGCACCCACCCACTATCGTTAGTAGGTGCATCATGCCGTCTCTGCCATGGCTGCTCTGGTCGTGTCTGCCTCTGCTGCTGGGGTCGTCCCTGCGACTGCCCGCCACCTGGAACAGGAACCGCATTCACTCGCCAACGTCGCTACCACGGTTGCCCTTGTCGTCACTGCTACACGTGTTTCGCCTCTCCACGAGGCATCATCAGGCGCTGTAGATGTTAGTCGTTAGAATTACATGCTTCGAATGACAAATCTATCTTTTTTTATGGCCCACCAAAACGTAGACCCACAAAAGGACTAACTCACCCCGAGTTTGCGTTAGTCATTCTTCTGAGGGGGTCACACCGGACATGCTAGGAGGGAGATGGTGAATCCTCATGGATACCCTTTCGGAAGGCCGAACGAGTCATGTCTACCTTCAGTGAAGATGACATTTGCAGTGGCAAGATGCTACTGTTGAAGACGCTGGACAAGAGCACGGAGATGCCGTTACGCAGGAGGGATGGAGGACACAAAAGTATTCAAGACATCATCAGTCTTTGGAAGGTGACCGATCCAGACGACGTGCCTTCCTTCGTAGCGGAAGACCCACACAAGGTACCATTTGTGACCCTTGAACACGTCGACGTTAATACGCTGCTGAAGAACATCAGAAGCCTGAAAGCCAGACTCGCTGATGCTCAGTCACAATTAGCGACATCGGAAACAACAATTAGTGTGCAACGTACGGAAATATTATCACTAAAATGTAATGTTTCCATAAGTAGGTCACCTGAGGTCGGCAACATTAACACGCGTCGTGGTGCACAGAATGCAGCATGCAGTTTATTGGCGTCACCCACCGACTACTGTCGCTATGAGCAACGTGCCGTGCCAGCCGCCCGCTCCCCAGCAGAGCCGACTATGAATGTAAACACAACTCAACCCCGGGACGTGATTACGCAAAAATCCGCATTCCAGCGTCAAGTCGTTGCGAGGCAGCTCGCAAGGCTTTGCAACAGGGTTCTCCCAAGGACTAGGACGATGATAGTTTCATACAACAGGAAGAAGGTGAAGAAGCCCTTCAATCGCAACTACTGCGCGCCCGCACAGACCGGATCGTCACAACTGCGCATGGAAATACCAGCGACGCCCTCGCTGGTATGTCGTGGAGTGTAAATTTGTCTTAAGTGAAAGAGAGTAAATCATAAAAACCTTGAGACGATTTATTGAAAAAACGTAAGGAATAGGTGACGAATCGTGAAGGAAGGTTCAATATTCCATGAAACAGGGCAATTTCCCGGTTGAGATGAAATTCTCAGCTCATAATGAGCGGTCACAGAGTTAGGCACGTGCAGACCTCCTCGCTTTATCTTTTTTATAAACATATTCGCGGTGCCTATAAATGTCTAGATGATTTTAAGAATATAAGTGCTTCTTTTTAGTGGTAATTGATTATTATAATTATTATGTTCACTCACTTCCTGCCTGTATGAGGGGCATATTTTTCGCAATAGGAAAAATTTATAGAACAGATTTTAAAAGTGGAAATAGAGACAGGAAGATATCTCACAGTATTTTTTTTTCTACAATAAGTAGTTTGTGAGATAATACTGTTTAAAAGTGGCATTTCATCACGTGACTTGAAAACGCTTCGTACTAAGAGGCCGCGGTAGATGACGCACAAACGAAAAAAATCAAAACATATGAAAACTATGAAGAAATGTATGGATTTCATCTAAATATTAACTGTATTTCCGCAATTCTAGCATTCACATTAATGCTGTCAAAATATGACAAAGATTCAAATTATGAAGTGTTTTTCTTATAGAATCTGTTTCATTTTTTACGATTTTTAACACTTGAACTAAACCAAAAAAACTGCAAAATCCTAAACTACCAAAAAAAATGATTTTTGTTTTACTTTTTATTTGATAATTGTGTGATTTAAAACGAAAAATAAATTTCATGCATACTCCCTATTGTCCGTATGAATTTAATTACAATCTCATTTAATTATTTTGGTTTGCTTCGCATTCAATTGTAAGCCTTTCTTCATACAATCATCTTTCATTGTTGTAACTAGTGTTTGCAGTTCGGATGGTGATTCTGCTATTAATACAGTGTTGTTTGCATAAAGCAGGCAGCTGTAAACATTGTAGTAGGTATTTAATTAAGTTTAAATTTTTGACGGTGACGAAAGTTAGCAATGTCTACTTTAACCCCAAGGGTTTGATTTCCACGTAAGATAAACATTGTGTGCACGAACCATATTACAACAAGATAACATGTGCACCGCGTTGATGTTTGAAGAAAGTCCCCTGATGTTGCAAAAGCCCACATATGTTATGGAAAGGGTGGCCACTGTAGCATTATGTTTTCCTTTTCGTTTCGCCACTGAAGGTGTTGAGGTAAAAAAGAAGAAATCGTTGAGCTGATAGGATAGAGAACAAGGTGTTTGCTACCACAGCACAAAGGTTAAACGATTCGCTGACGCGGTCGGCGGAAGGGGGCCCGATCCCCCGTGCTGCAAAGCCAGAATAAGTAACCCCCGGCAGGCGGCAATCGGTCAACGGTTTTACCGGGTCTCACTGACTGCCGCACCAGCCTGCCACGCCGATATTGCTAGTGGCAGTTCAACATTGACCCGGTCTCCCGCTGCCTGTATAACGAGTTACTGTTTTAGCAGTGGAACTGGCAACGCGGAAACAATTTATGCGTCCCGAAGCGGTAAAAAAATGCCACTTCTATACGATTGGAGATCTACGCAGCCACATTGAATGGCGAGGAAGACGAGCCAGGAAATGACCCGTTGATGACGCCGCGTGCCTTGTACCTCACTTCCGGCCACGTACACTGAAAAAAAGTTGCATGTCTTTCTGTCATAGCGTCATAGCCCGTTGTTCCGAATAATGTGCGGAAAATAAGTTGTTAAGAGCATATATGAGCAAGAAAACTAAAAGGGTATATTTTCCTTATTAAAAAAGCGACCAAGTGTAAATTGAACTTTTGCAAGAGGGTTCTATATACTTCTTGGACATATAAATATTTAATATGTTATACATCATTTCAAAAGTACAAGTTTAAATAATAATACTCGTAGTAGCTGGGCGAACGAAATTGACTCGGCGTTTTCAGGAACACCGTTCCTATATGAAATCTATATGTTTGTAAGTGTGTTTGTCTGTGTGTGCGTTTTTTCGAATATTCGAATTTTGACTTCAGATTCAGTATAAAAAAGTAGAATAGGAATATTCAAGAACACCGTTCCTATCTCTAAAGGAACATGGTCAAAATGGCCGACAAATTAAAAAAAAAATGAATTGTTATATAATTGACGAGCCAGGTGTTCCTCTGGCAATGCAAGCTTGCGCATTCTCAACTGGTTTATATTGTTTATGTACATACAAGAACAAAATTTTAACGCACTCGTTGGAGACATTTTCGAGATATGCGGATCAATTGAAAATTACTGAGCACGAGGAATCCTAATTTGAAATGTACCCGACATAATATATCATATTACTCGATTCAAAACAGTAGTGCACTTTATAATATTAGACAATAATTCAATCTCTTCAGCCCATGTAAAACATTTTTGCTATTTTAGGTTCGGGTAACCAATATTTAAAACACATTTTTTCTGAATTTTCAATAAGGTAGCAATTACTATTGCTAAAATATGCCACCATGCCTGACGGGCGCACAGTCGCACAGGCAGACATACGATCTTTATGGTGCAACGAAGTTTTTTACCAATCGGTACTCGGTACGAAAGCCTCAAAATATATTTTGTCGTTTGGTTTATTAACTTGCGATATTGGAAATAACAAAACACCAGTTCAAACTAGTTACTGATATATAGGAATGTTACCGGTGAACTGTATAACCTCGTATTTCAATTATATAGTCATTCTACAAAATGTCTAAAACGTTCAGGTAATGTATGAAATATAATTTATTTAATATTTTGCCTATTCATTGTATATGATACCGAATGCACGTCAGATAACGTTAATAATAGACGAGAGCGTGGAAGGGTAGAACGTGGGGCGTGATTTTTACATTTTTACGTGGCATCAGATCACCTATTTTGAGCGTCAAAGATAAACACCCGCATCTCCTAAGTATGATATTATTAAGCTATTTCCTATTATGCATTTAAAGGAACCTAACTAACCTAAAACCAAATGCCTTTTCCCCATTTTGAATTTGTTTACTATGCATTCAGACATTAAACATTATCAACTTAAGCATTTTGCTACTAGCCATTTAAATTTTAGACATTCAAATACATACCCATGTAAGAGATTGTCGCCAATCACCCTGCAGCCTATTCTGCCGGTGGTTTTTTTTCAAATCAAATCAAATGTCTTTATTGCTTCCATAATGTTACATATATAGGTGGTGTAAATAAGAAAAACACATTCAGATCATTATGGACCCTGATGGGCACTGCAATAGAAGAGATGAGGAAACCAAATCCATTAAAATCAGAACATAATTTTAAATTAACCAATCCAAAAAAAAAGAAGATATATAAAAAAAACAGTCGATAAATAATTTAAAATCATTAATTTATTTTATTATGTCATTAAGAAATTCATTCAAATTGTAATAGGCTTTGTCTATTAAAAATATTTTTAAATGTTTTATAAATTGCATGTCACTATTTAAGTTTTTAATTATTTGTGGGATTTTATTATATATTTTTATGGACATAGCAAGAGGGCCCGACTGGTTCAACAGGTAATTTATACAATCTCTGAGCTATGTACTCAATACCGAATGCACGTCAGATGATGTGTAGGTATAATAGATGAGACCATAGAAGGGGAAAACGTGAAGCGTGTACGTGAAACCTTGCATCAGATCATCTACTTTGAACGCCGAAGACAAGCAACTGTGAGGCTCCTATTTCTGTTAAGGATTTAAAGGAACCTATCAAACCTACTGTGACAAAATTTTGATTCGATGTTTTGATTTTTTCATTTTGAAGTTGTTCACTGATTTTTTTATACAACGTCGGGAGGCATTCAAGCATACGGCCCACCTGCCGTAAAGTGGTTACCATAGCCTATGAATACTTGAAATACATTAAGTATCACTGGCGCGATGCCACTCTGCTACTAATACAGTAACTCCTTAGGAGCTTACTGTTGACCTCACTCACACGCTGGAACATAACAACCCAGAGAGTTGTTATTTAACTGCGGTTTTCTCTGGATGTACTTCCCCAGACATGCAGATTTGATGCGCTCTACCTCTTTTAAAAGCCAAGACAGACATGTTAATGCACACAAATGTTTGTCCTGTGTAGGAACCCACGAGCATCGGTGACAAGTCGCGTTTTTAACCGCTGCGCCAAAAATGAACTAAATTAAACCATTCGATATTCAAATTTTAAACATTATGAACTTAGCCATTTTGCTACTAATCATTGAAGATTTCGACATTTAAATACGCACCCATCAGACGGACCGAGATTGTTGCTAATCACACTACAACATACAATGCCAATGGTTCATCAGCTATGAATCCCTGGTCATTGTACACAATACCTAGGTAAAGTAATATAGACAAATATTGTATATAACCTTGTATATACATTGTCTAGGTATTGCATACATTGCTTGGTTTATACACATTGCCGGTAACATAGAGACATAATGCCGTTTCCTTTTTATATTTGTAAGTTCCCAGGAGTCTATTATTTCAAATTGACTTACCAAGATGAAATATAATACTTGTAGTTGTCGGTTATAAATTACGTTTCAATTTTATTATGATGGCAACACTTGTCTATCTAACTATATATCAATATTGACGCCAAGTCCCTTGCGGGTAAGGTAGAGAGAACTAAGCGCCACGAGACTCCATCCTCTTCACACACCTAAAACGCAAATTTTCAGCAGTTTATTCTTCTCTGTTTCATAGAATGGTTTATACTTATATATATACTTTTTATGCCTAATTGTCACAATGGCATTTGTCTATGAGATGTTCGGCGAAGTGCGACCCTTCTGGGCGATTGTTTTTATACGCCGATACGTGTTCATGAAATCGTGTTTGTCACTTGGAGCCTGCTTGTATCATGTTATTCTAACAACTAACATCTACAGTGCCTGAGGATGCCTCGTGGAGAGGCGAAACACGTGTCGCAGCGACGACCAGGCCAGTCGAGGCAGCGACGGTGGTGGGGGCATGCAGTTTCTGTTCCAGATGGCGGACGACCGCAGCAGCCGAGGCAGAGACTACCGGAGCAGCCGTGGCAGCGTCGGCATGTGGCATCTACTAACGGTAGTGGGTGGGTGCCGGCCAGCGCTAGGCCACAATAACTAATTGGTGGCGGAAGCAAACAAAGCAGATTAGATTAAATTGCATGTAAATTTGACTTTCACAAAATTCAAAAAAATATATAATTCTATACTATAACTTCACGCCAAATCCCTTGCGGGGTAGGCAGAGAGAATAAGCAAAACGCCTGAATCTATGGACTATTTTTTTATTATAGTTAGTTGTTATTAATTTGTAACAAAAATAATGTAAAGCTGAACTCAATATGTAGTTCTCTTACAATTCTTTTAATTTTATTCCCAAACAACTATTATTTTATAAACACACATCCTCAGTATCATATAGTACAAATAAGTGGAATCTATTCACGTACCTATTATTGAAAAATCATTTATCTCAACAGGAATCAGCACAACAAATGTGAAAGTGAAAAACGACTGCCTTCCTTGTAAGTAACGAATTCCTTGTAAGTAACATAATCACTTGAGCTATTTTCTACACCACTCCACTACGTAAGTGAACAAATTTGACACGAGCACTCAACGACGACGTATATTAACCCTCCGAAACCCGGGTGGTCGAATACGACCGCGAAATGTATGGGAAAACGTATATAACGGGTTCTGACTGCTCAAGTCACAATCAGAGAGTGTGATAGGAACTGACCAGACATTTCACTCATATTCGGTCGAACCCCATCAACACTACTTTTGTAGTACTCTCCAAGCTTCTTTGTTTTGGAAGGAGTGTTAGTTTTAGGAAGACGCATTTGTGGTAGTACCTGTTCACTCGCTCACTATATCGACGGGTCCAGCCATGCAATTCTGTAAGAGCAAACATCCTTACATCCTCGGAAACATCGGCTGTTACAGCCTTGAACACAAAATTGCAATTCTTTGGTGTCGCTTTTCATGGTTGTGCGACACTAGCGCTGCAAGGCTGCGTTCGGAATTAATAATAATAATAATAAATAGTGTCGGACAAATTACACAGCGCCACCTAGCCCCAAAGTAAGCGAAGCTTGTGTTATGGGTACTAGACAACTGATAAACATACGTAAATACATTATTTTTTTGTAAATATCTACTTATTATACATAGAAAATACCCGGACCAAGACAAACAGACGTGTTCATGCACACAAATGTTTGTACTGTGTGGGAATCGAACCCACGAGCGTTGGTATCAAAGCAGCGTAACAGCGCGTTCCACCACTGCGCCACCGAGCTCGTCAAATTTTTTTTTGCGTTCGGAATTGGAATTCTACAAGGCAAACAGCCTCGCGTACGCTTACAGCCTTATAGAATACCAAATAATTTAGCCGTGATCGCAGTAGACGATGTCAAAGCTGTGACATCTGTGATCACAGCGACGCACACAGCCATTACGAGTCGCTTAGAGAATTGCATGGCTGTTTGCCCACGAAATACCTTTCTGGTTCAGGTAGTCTAAGTATACGCTCCTTGACACAGACTGTAGTCCAGTCAATCCACAAAACAATAAACCATTTCACTGCGCAGACGCCAGTCGCTCCATGTAAAACTCAATATCTTTGCCGAATATTTAGGTCGGCTTAGGCATCTGGCCACACCAAGCCTAATGAATTGGGAAACGGGATAAGAAGAATTTCATACTAATTGATCTAAGAAAAAACCTAAGTTTAAGAGAGGAAGGGCGCATCAAAGCTGTCAGTCTGAAAGTACCTCCACTCCGTAGAAGTAGCTATGTTAGCAACAGAGGTAACAGACAGATGGCATAGCGCGTGATAGTTAATGTATTGCGAGCGTTCTTAGGCTACGGTGACCAATTAATATCAGTAGTGTTTTTAAACGTCGGGAGGCATACAAGCATACTGACCAACCTGATGTGAAGCAGTTACCGTAAGCTATGAACGCTTGGAATACATTAAGTATCACTCGCGCGATGCGATCTCCGCTGCTCACACAGCAACTCCTTGGAAGCTGTAGTAGGTGCAATAAACAGGACAGGTATGAATAATAACAAACGTAATCAAATTTAAATAATTTTATTCGCTTATCCTTATCATAAATAATTAAAACATGCATTCACGTATAATCTAACACGTAAAATAAGCGTTTTTGCTACAAAACAACATGTCACATTAACAAATAAACTTGTGATATCAAAATACATCCAACTACAAGTCTGCACTCTGTTCCTAATCACTGAATAAAAATCAAAACAAAGAAATAGATATTTCTTAGTTCTTATCCACTAGTCCGCACTGATTCGCACTTTTCCTGTATTAAATTTAAGTATTCTTTCAAGTCATATTACTTAAAAAAAAATGTTTTTGGATGTTTACCAAAATGCACTGTGATGTACATTTTTCTGAGCCAGTAAAAATAACAACGTGTCCCAGAAGGTAAAAGGGTTCTAAAACGGAAGTGGAAGGACGTAGGAGTCGAGAAAAACCAAGACACCTATCACCAGCAAATTAGTCTGTGTTTTATCAGGTGATGGCAGAAGCCCTAAAACCAGCGAGCGAGCATGAAAAGAGCTATGGATGATAAGGAAGCGACGGTGGTGTGTGGGGATCGCGCTTATGGCGCTCAGATCTTTCTGCCTAACCGGCAAGGGACTTTGCCGTAAAGTTGTAGTGGTATGTACATTTTTTGTAAATCATAATACAGTGGTCCGGAAGGATAGTAGATAACCATGAAACGAAAAAGGTAATTTTAACTATTTATTTTTGAAGATATACTTCTTTAGGCGCGTTATTAGTAAATGAGAGTGAAATTTTAAGATGCGCGCGCATCACTGCAACACAAAAGTAACAGGTTGAAGCTGCCCGCTAAACCGCTCTTCAAGCACTATAGCGAAGATGCTTTTGTATTGTTGTGCTTTAAGTTTGTAGGTAGCAGATGTGATCGTTGAGTAGTTGAACAGTTTTGTAACAGATGGCGCTTTACTTACGCGCTACACATGTAAACCGTTGGGAGTAAATTGGAAATGTTTGGTATTAAATGAAAATTTATAAGAGGTAACCTCTTTATTTATTGATGCCAAAGAAGTATAACTTCTCACGCGCGTATATAAGTACACGCACCCATTTTTTATGTTTAAGCGGTTTTAGTCGAAAGAAATACATTTGATTTCCCCACATCGAAGTGATCGGCATTTCTAGGATTATAAATTCAAATTCCTTAACGCACGTTGTCAAAAATACATAACTATAACCGTCCACTTTCGTTTTGAACTCTGGATCATACTTACAGTTGGACAATTGTGTCGCAACACTGGTTCTGAACAAATCTAGAGATGAGACTGGCTCAGTGAGTGTTCTCGATTCCGATTTTATTATTACGGAAAGTGACGTCTCAGTGCCAAGAAGTAGAAGCTTACCTTAAGAGGGCGCACAAAGCTAAGTGGCGCCCTCATTTTGTTTTTATTAATAACGCTGAATTTAAGACTAATTCCAAAAAACGCTCAATACAGCACTGACGAACTAAATTTATGTTTTTTTGAGACATATTCCGTATTATTATTAATGTACCATTAGTCATAATTTGGTTTATTGCTATAAGTGGCCACAATTAGCTATAATTAAAATTTTGATTATTTGTACATAGTTAATAAAGGCATGTATTTAACGCGGCGACAAACTAATCTGATTTAGGGTTTCAAAAATAATTAAAATGGGTAGGAAAAATAATAGGTTGGCAGCTACAGTGAAGTAGCATTTTAAGCATAAAGTAGCAGCTGTATATTGAGTTCTAAGCTTTGTTTAAATTTAAATTGGTAGTGATTTTTTGGTGTAGCAACTGAATTTATTCTTAGGCGACAACTTGACGGCGGATAAAATGTAGAAAATAGGCTTTTATAAATTATACAATGAGATCGTTTATAAAATTAAATGAGATGAGAAGAAAATATGCACATGGTCATATAAAACATACTGTGTGCGACATTTTATGAGGTCTAAATAAAGCAAATTGTGGCATGCAAAAAAATATTAATGGTTTATAATATTATTTCTTGACTTAAATACTTTTTTTAATGGCGAAACTTTGTTTTCTTTAGTTTGGGCATTAATACCGTAATCATCTCGTGCCCCAATGTCATTATGATTATGATCAGCTTCCGTACGATAAACAAAAACACTGTCGGATCCACACTCAAATAGCAAATACAGTTCTGCCGTGCACTGTGGTCCCTTCTTCCGCACTTTGTTACATCTGTAAAATCGCTTTTGCCCCTCTTCTGTCATTCGTGTGAATGTTCGAGACCAAGTGTTTTCTGAATTCACAAAATCTTCTGCCTCTTTCAAGTTAGAAAATTTATAATAAAACACCCAAAGTTTGTTACGTCCTCGTCTACGCTTCGGGTTTGGTTGGTTCGGTTGATTCTCTGGAAGCACTTTAGATTAAGTAACACCGTAAAAGTGGAGGGGAGTGTGGAGGGGGGTGAGGGGGAGGGGAGAGGAACCCCCAGAGGAGGGAACTATAACACGGAAACTAGTTTTAAAGTTATTAACATTCTAATTTTTTGAGGTTATGTCACCTACAATCTTTCAAATTCGAACAATCCAACTGTATGTTTGGTCTACTTTTTATAATGACACTTTTCAAAATGGCAAAGATTCTCTTCTGGCACTTCGCCGGCCGCTGCCGCGGCACGCTCGCTTCGCTCGCTCGGCTCGTGCTTTGTTTGTCATACTCTAACCTAACCTAACCAACTGAGATTTCTGTTGCTATACTTATTACAAAATTTTTATTTGTTTGAAAGATTTGACAAATTATAATAATCATCTTAACAATAATTCTACCAAATGAAACAAAATGGCGGACGAGCGATATTGACTTGACAAATACGATGTTTATTTCAATTTCACTGTTTATTCTTGTATTTTCAGTTACAAATGCACTTGACATCTACATTGTTACGTTGAGTTTGAAGTTTCTAATGCTTATAATGAAACGTTTTGATAATTTATATCAAACATGGCGATTTTATTACGATTCTTTGAAAAAACATTGTAAATTTCAATAAATTCTAGCGTAAAAACTATGCATATCCGTGCCTTAAAATTTTAGTGATTTAATCTTCTTTAGTAAAGCTATTCATAAAAAAAATATGGTGCCGATATCAGGTGTTACTTAATCTAAAGCTGAGCCGATTCTCTTGTTCTGATTCACTTGAACAATAATCCGGCACTCCATCATCACAATTCATCACACGACTCGGCCCTGCTAACTCCAACTGATTCATTTTTGCATTTAAACTTGGCTTTGATTGACAAAATACGTAAAAAACCTTAAAAAACTATTTTGGAAAAAGTTTACGTGTGTTTATGCACTTGAATAATACAAACAAACAATAACAAGGTAATAACGAGTCCTGTGCCGTTCGCCCGCCGCTTGCCATTGGCTGGTAGCGCGCTCCACCTCCCCGCACCGTGGCCCCCGCTCTGATTCTATGCAACCAACGCATTTGTCGCTTTTTTCACTACTTTACGATTCTACAAACAAAAATTCTGATATCCTAATACTTAATTATTGGACCCGTTCTAAGTTTTTTAGCTGCTTGCAAATCACTGCCCAAAAGTGTATTTTTATATGGAAGTCAATAGTTGCTAATAATACAATGTTTGATATCCCACTGTTAATATTAGCTGCCAAGTCATTATTTTTAATACCTCACCTATTATTTCATTTTCCCTGTTTAATATATTTGCTATCTTAAAGTAGCAGCCGTTATTTATTTTTTATAGATCTTACGTTTTGTAGCTAATTATAATATAATTGTTGCTAAAATATTTAATCGCTACCAAAAACTTTTTTTTGTAACCAAGTAGTTAGTCGCCTAATAAGTTCTTTGTCGCCTCCAAAATAATTAGCCGTTAATAAATACAAGATATGTTTCAAAAAATACAAATGTGGTTCTTCAGTGCCTGTATTGAGCGTTTTTGGAAATTGATCTTAAATTCAGCGTTATTAATAAAAACAAAATGAGGGCGCCACTTAGCTTTGTGCGCCATCTTAAGGCAACGTGTAAAAAACATTTGAATTACATTTATTTAATAAAAATGTACATTTTTTTAACTTTTGTTGTTAATAAAAATGGATGAAGTGTTTGAGTTTAATGTATAGTGAGGTTTGCCACGGAGGTGTTTGAAATCAGCCCGAACGAACTGGCAAAAATAATTTTGGACGTAACAATATCATATCGGCCCTTGAAAATAGCTGATAACTTACATGCAGACTTAACTTGTTAATACTTAACTTGTTAATAGTCGATCCTTCATTTGTATAGCCCTGCTTGTGGTACAAACAATATGAAAACAACACCCGCATTACGCCAATGTTACTAGTAATTTGATTAAAATTTACCATTCAGCTCATTGAAATAATGCAGTGGATACCACAATCTTTCATGTAAAATTTTAGAACACTAAATAATTATGCACAAAGGGCGGCACGCTTTGTTCCATGGCAACACTGGGAGCTAAAGATATAAATAACCCTTGACATTAAAAAAACTATTTTGTGATACTCAACTTTTGCAAAAAAAGAATAATAAATGCCAGCCGTTAACAACCACACTGCACCGGGCGAGTGTGATGTGATTGATGAAAGTATCCATTGTTACGCTCTGATTGGCTGCCTCAACACTCATATTAGCGAAAACGTCAATAATGGTCCTTTATTGGTTCTATACAGTTTTATGCCGTAGTGATAAACCGCTGAAATGTGGCGAGATTGGACATTTTACTTTTTCTGGTATTTATGGTGTTCTCCGACTACTAAAAGGTTCTGCCTAAGTACTGAAGGAAATATAAGTTTCAACAGGAACAGAGTTAAATCGATTATGGCACGGTACAGAGCGAAGGAGCTTAAAACTACAGTGAGAAAAATACTATCTCAAAATTATCATTACATACAACTTCTGCCAGCGTACGAACAGTTCACATTATACATTAATATTTTTTATTAATACAAATTCTAAGGCGGTGGTTGATTTACATTTCGAAGCATCAAAAGAAAAATAAAAACAAAATCATTAAAAATAAGTACATAAAAAACTGGTTCTTCAGTGTAATCCGTAGTCAAAAAATTCGAAAGAAACAATTTGATTAGAGCGACCATGAATGGTTATTTTAGACTTTTTTGATGATTACACCAAAGTCAAATTATTGTTTTTTACTTTTTTAATGTCGTCGCCAGTTTTTACGTACTTAGTTTTAATATAATTCATAATATAAACATGTGAGAGAATCCCATGGCACAATGGTTGTTAGAAAAACAAATGAAAGCAACATAGTTATTGCTTTCATTAGTTTTTTTCAAAGTGGATTGATTTTACAGCTAAGTGCAGATCACGCTTGACTCGAAACGTTAATACAACTGTCGTGTGAGCTAAACGGTACAAAATCAAAGTGCTAAATCGACGTAAAATTAGTACTATAATAATAAAAATATGCGTCATAAAAAAAGGAATTTTTGATAAAAAAAAAGTAGCAAGTCCATCAAACAACAGGGGCGTATCAATAGATTTGCCATTTTTTATTGCAATATTATTTTATTTTATTTCACAATATCTGATTTATTTTATCTTCTGAAACTAATCTTGTATTCCATTATTACAATCTTGGCCCAGCCTAATTGGCATGTTACTGATGTAAAATCCCATAATCGTATCGAAAGTAAAGTGTAACATGTACACATTTATTCAAAATGCTGAACACAAATATGTCGAATAGGCATAATTATTATCAACAAATAAACTAGCACAATGAAAAGTTCACATCTAAGACTTGCATAACTGGAGAAATCTTTACAATACGACGTTCAACATTTAAGATTTTTAGTATTGTCTTAGGTTTTCGCGATTGTTACACATTGAAATTAAACTATTTTTAACGGAAGTATCGCGTGTTTTATTTATTTTGTTGAAACCTGACGTTTCGAAAGCTTTGTAGCGTCCGTGGTCCGTCAGGTTTCAACAAAATAAATAAAACACGCGATACTTCCGTTAAAAATAGTTTAATTTCAATTTAAGATTTTTATTGCCATTCCTGAAAAATGACTAACACGCATATGCGCCCTTGTGACATGACATCTCCATAGCATTTTGAAATCGATGCATATTACATATAATTACATAATGATGATATTAAAATAGGTAGCTTGATGGCATCGTTGTGCGTGTCATTCTAACCGAATACGCAGGTTAAGTAACGCGACCGCAGCCTGTCTATGGATGGGTTTATCCAGTCGAGTTTCTCCGTGCTTCGGAGGGCACATTAAGCCGTCGGTCCCGGCTGTTGTCGATAGATGACAGTCGTTAAACTAAGTCAATGGCCCTCGGGCGGCTTGCTTGGCGGGTGGAGTATGATCTAAACCCCTTCGATTGAAGGGAGACGCGTAGCCCTGCAGTGGGATGAGTAAGGGTTAAAGGGTTGATATTAAAATAAATATGCACGACTGGACCCCGCTTCTTGTTTCTAACGTTGTACTGTTTCCTAATCCTTTAGGACCGGGGAGGTCCGTTACCTAAGCCTAAAATTTGGCGATGATACTGATCTCGACATTAAAAGCACTGACGTCAGTAATCAGTATCTTCGCCAAAGGCTTACGGACTACCCAGAGTGAATACCGGCCTATTCTTAGGCAAAGCCACACGTCTTTAGAAATATAATTTGTTCAACGTGCGGTATACCTCGCGATATTTTTCCTTCATCGCCGAGCGGAGTGATACAAATTTAGCGGTACACGCCCACATCAGAACTCGAACCGGAGACGTTAACAGGCTGGTTCTTTATCTACCAGGCGATCACTGCTCGATCAACCAGCCCATAAAGCAATAACGGAAATGTTTTGATAAGGGCAGATAACCCATTCACCGTGACAATGCTAATATTGTCGATATGAAAGCCAAACAGTCTCAGACTTCGACCGAAGGCAAGCTCTTCGTTCCACCACCGGCAAACTCTGGCACATCAAAGGATTTTATCGTTATGAACTTCGCTTGCGCGATAATATGATGTAATATCATAGCTCACGTGTACGTGTTATAAATTCACGCCGGGCGTTGTATAGTTGTTTACGATTCCATATTTCTGTACAGTTATCATTCGTAATAGCTCGTGGTTATTTTTAAATGCGCTATCGAAATGCAACAAAACAATTGATTGCCATAAATTACAATTTTATTGGTACTTCCCCTGTCGGCTTGCTTTATTGTGCGCACAAATCATGACTACGCACGACGACAACCTGCGCCAATATATCTTAGCGATTCGCGTCTTCAATGGCATATTTAACCAATAAGTCGATAAACCGCTGCGGGCACAAAATTTTCCTTTTGCGGTTTACAAATTTAATATGTATAAAACATGTGAAAATACATCAGGCAATCCTTTTATTGATGAGATAAGCTGATATCTTTCATCTCATAAACGGATACTATTGGGCACTTCTTTCAATAAAATTTTTTCTTAAACTTTTGCCTAATGCAAAATAAAACCTTTTGTAGATTCATCTTGTTAGCACATTGTTTTGTCGGAGAGAGCCATGTTGTATTAGATATGGGTTGCTTTACTATATTATTATACCTATAAAGATGTAATAAATCAAATATTGTCACATTAAAAATAATTAGATTTTACAGTATCGAATTAGACATATTATATCAGAAAAGATACTTCAAGTCAATGGGGGAAGATTCTACGCTTTAATATAAAAAAAAAAACTATATAATTGAGCCTGATCAAACAATTTGTATGGAGACATTATTTTTACGATTTCTAACGACACCATAGCAAACGTATCAAGCGGAACAAAGTCGAGAGTAGTAGACCATGCGGCAGCTCACGCATGAGATGGACCGAGCACATCCTCTGACTGTGGGCGGTCCATTGCATAAGAGCGCCAGTACCGAAACGAGAAAGAAGAAACCATAACAAAAGTTGTAGGCATTACCGAGTAAATTCATCTGTACATATATATTTTTTAAAGCAATAGAAAAAACACCCTAACATTATGCAGTACAGACACTATGATTCTACAATTATTTTTTTATATAATTAGCATGTGCAGTTTTGTGCTGTTTATTCTAATTAAAATAATACATAAAAATATTGCACGCATGATTGTCTATAGGCCATGTAATACGCTGCGACACAAAACAGTAGATAAAAATTCGCCATAGTGTATAATATTGCCAGTAAGAATTAAGTTCCATTTCTACTCTTTTGTGTTGCCAAGTACTAAATTACTAAAATTATATATCGTTGTAAAGCATAATAATGGCAAGAACATTTAATTAAACAATTAAATTCGTTAAATTAATGAGTATTCATGGAATGAAAACGATTCCAATCACAATTACAAATAAAATGTCTTTTTTTTGTAAACTTAATTGCAAAGAAAATGTATACTTACTTAATTTAACGTCGTGTGACACTACGTCTAAACTATAAAGCCGTGTGTCTATTTACATCATATATTTCTTCACACCATCAAATGAAAACGTAATATATAATATTAAGTAACTTATAATTATTACAATAAATTACGAACAAAATTATTTTTTTTCAAATCTCTATGATTATGTCAAATCGCTTAATATACGTAAAATTTCTAATTAACTTTGAAATAGAGTAAAGAATTGCTAAAACAAACAAAAAAAAAAAGGATGGCATTGAACCAATCGTGTCAAAGTATAAAATTCAAGTTACAATCTCTGAAACGCTAAATGACAAATAAAAACATTATACTTACTCGTTTTAAAAACCCAAATGAAACTGGATACAACGCTTAAAAAGATATCTTTCTTATACAAATTAAATGGCAATAAATATTTGTTGCAAGCGAAACATAAAATATATAAAAAACACTGGGTTTATAAAACGGCAACTAATGATGAGATTACAGAGAGAATTACACATTACAATCATGATTAACAGTAACTACATACAACGACCTCTATCAATAATTATCATTAAAGTTACATAATTAATGATTGGAAATCACTGCGGATTTATTTATACATGATAATGCATAATTTACATCTACATGATATAAGGAGATTACAATTATTTCCTGTCAAAAATAACACTCAGTGCATCCTAATCGCAATTCATTCAACGGCAGAAAAATACCGACGAAATGTATTCAACATTATTCATATATATATATTTAATCGTGATGTATACTTTTTCTCGGCGTGATGTGTATTGTGATTTGACTTTACTTAGATAGTAGAAAAAATATTAACAACTACCTATGTGTACATGCTATATTATAACTATATGTAAATTGTTAACGCCTTATTTCGTATAAATGATTGCACAGAAAAAGGAACACGTTTTGTCGATTTTAACAAAATATGTATGAAATATATAACATAATTAACGCAATATCATTCAGGAGCAAGTCGACCAAACAAGATACTATAGGGTTCCGTACTGAGTTTTTGAAAAAAAAAACTATATTCAATGCAAAATGCTCATATCAATTCGATATAATTATATTATGGAACAGCTGAAATTTTTGACGTTAATTTCATGTCGTATGAACATGAAATTATCCGTCTTACAGATAGTGGGTAATTCCAGAAATAATGCAACGTAACCAGCATGAGCAGTATGTTTAAAAATTTCGTACTTATAAAATTTATGATACAACATATAAAACATTAATTTTATCATAGTATAAATATTAATTTGACGGACACAGAGAAACCTATGCTTGTCCTGTTTTCAATTACACTGCATAACATTGTATTTTATCTACGTGCGTAGTAAAAGAATGACAGCCAACGGACTTTACGCTATGAAGTATCGCATTCATGACAAACAAAATAGTAGCCCAAATTTTTTACCCACATCTGTTTCCTATTCACTCACACTCTCTACTGGTCGCAACTTGACCTAACAGTCGATTGCATTTATTATGTGATACGTTACATAATTCGTAGATTCCAGTAGCGATTAAATATAACTTAATAGAGGTTCACTCCACTTACCAATAATAATAATAATAAATTACTCCCGTTAAGTTGTGATGACTTTTTTATATGAAAATTATCATATAACAGGCGCAGCATATTTTGTATTAGTAAGAGAAAGCACAGACCAAATATCTAGAAAGTCACAAGAGTACACCTTCGAGTTGCAGTCGACATAAAACAGTCCTAGCTAGCCTTTAATCGCAACTAGTGTCAGCGCACATGAGAAAAGGAGATACGAAGGATATAGGAGCCGAGGAAGGCAAGGCTCACCTACCACAACCAAATTGGTCGTGTGTTAACAGGTGTTGTCAGAAGTCCTATGAACCGGCGAGCGTGCATCAAAATAGCGATGAAAGTTCAAAAAGCGAATGTGGTGTGACGCGCTCTGTTCTCCCTGCCTACCCCTCAAGGGACTATGCGTGAAGATATAGTATTAGTAGTAGCACTCTGAGCAAAAAAAATGTCCGAACAATGATGCGTTTGAATGATTAGGAAACTAGCATTATTGAGGACTTCCATCACACACTAATGGTTTAAAGCACAGACGCGCAAAAGTTAAACGTTTCCGAATAATTGGTATTGCAAATAATATGATACAAAATTCGAATTGAGTGAGAATCAGAATCCTCACGTAATCTGAATACTAACCACGTAAGTACCTCAATCTACATTTTTTACATTAGTTACTTGCACATTCTAGATACTTGGTCTGTACGGGTTAATCTTTAACAAAACACTGCTTCAAAATAAGTTAAAATATTCAATAAATTATTTTTACACACACACAATATAGTAGATATGCTGTAGGCCAACTTATTTGGGAATCAAATAGCCGAAAAGCCGGTACAGTCAGCGCCAGATTTAAACTCATACCTGTGCATGTATTTTTATTGTTGACTATACGTTCACTTTATATTAATTAGTTGTAATATCTACACACTTATAGGAAAATGAGTAAACAATCATTTCTACATTTATTTTTATTGCAAAAAGTCTATCTAAAACGTTCTTTTGGCTGCTCTGGTGCAGCTAAGCAAAGCTTCATCGTTCATCATTCTACGCCGATTTCTCTCCAAGTCAATCTAAAGCCAAGTTATTATTTAAAAGATCGTTATCATAGATAGATTAAAAAGAACTCAAAAAAATACAATATTCAAAATATTTTTTTCTATTTTGCATGTGCAACACTAAATACTGTTTATGTATTATTTATTCCAGATAACAATAAAAAACGTTCAGTAGGCTCCATAAGGGTGGATACCACATTGAACGGTTTATTCCAATATTTTTGTATAAAACCCATTCGATATCACTATCGAATCTATAAAACAATTTGACATCCGTTTCAAAACATGAGCATTTAAGACAATTTGTATGGAAAAATAAATATTTCATCCCACCTATTATATCCACAGTGGTTACGAGTTAAAGAGAGCGATATAAATATGTATCCTTATATTAATTATCAAATTTAATGTAAATAGTTTAACGACCCCGGACACAAGGCCATTAGAGCCCGATTAATATTTAATGTCATAATTTTTATCCCAACATAACAGACGCTGTCGCAAAAAAATATTACTAGAAACATTCCATTATTCAATTTCATTGTTGAAACACAGCAAATACGACAGTGAATTTCTTGCTGATTAGTTGACAAAGGTAACACAAAAAGGAACATTTTATTTTAAACCATAGATCTACTACAGTGGATAAAATTGAAAAATATAATAAAATAGATAGATAATATCGAAGCAGGCCTTCGCTCCAATGCTAGCCAAAAAAATATTTATTCTAATATTTAGTGTTGCAAATGCAAAAAAAAAATACTACCAAACGGCTAAAATATAAATATTCTACATGATATAGTTGGTAGCAATTCTGACACCTTAGACAGTGGTAAAATAACATAGTAACACAAAAAAAATGTGTCAATAACTTGTCTATATAACAGTACAACATCAAGCCTTCGCCTATGTGATGAGTCTTGGAGCGTGTAACCCGTACAGTCGTCGTGCCAGCGGGGGCCGGTGGCGGGGTTCATCATCAGTCGCCGGCGCCCAGTCTTGGAGCCGAGCACCAGCTGCTAGGCGATGAGTGAGCCGGTGAGCTATCGAGAACCCTCCACTGCCTTCTAGTTGCGTTAGGACTATTATTACTTGCCTGTGAGCAAAAGGGTTGCAAATAAGAATACAGTACGCCTGATGGAAAACTGTTATCAAGGCGATAATACAGAAACTATTCGTACACTTACAGATCAGGCTATATATAAGCTGACGAGCTCGGTGGCGCAGTCGTGAATGACGCGACTTTGACACCAACGCTCGTGGATTCGATTCCCACACAAGACAAACATTTGTGTGCATGAACATGTCTGTTTGTCTTGGTCTGGATGTTTTAAGAGAGGTAGGACGCATCAAACAAGCCCGTCTGGGGAAGTACCTCCACCTCACAGAATATCGCAACTAAATAAAAAACTCCACAAGGGATTATTGTGTTCCTGCGCGTGAGTGAGGTCACCAGTAAGCTCCTAAGGAGTTGCTGTGTTAGCAGCAGAGGAGGCATCGCGCGAGTTATGCCACGCCAGACAAGTTCTCACCTATGTAACGGTGGTACGGAGTCGATAGTCTTCAGTTCCCCTCGCGTGGAGACCACGTTGTAGCTCTCCTGGCAGTCGCACTTCACGTGGATCCACTTGTCTGTGTGTCTGTTCTCCACCATCACGACCAGACCGGCCCAGCCCTGACAACGACATAGAAGGCTTAAACCTTTCCCACAAAACAGGACATAAACAGATACTAGCATAAAAATTATCAATAATCGATTTAATGTCAATTGGGTAAAGTTCGAACTGGATTACACGAACACAAAATAAGCCCTCGTTTTCAGAATACCGCGCATTCTTGTGACATAACAACCGTCGGTGGTGTACTCGCCATACACCACCGACGGTTGTTATGTCACAAGAATGCGTTATGCAAGTGGTATAAGGTTTATTATGCTCTGTATTATTCATTGTTTGTTACGACTATCGTAAACGACTGGAAATCTACTTTAAATAGTGTATAAGGCAGGTTTCTTGTCACAGGGAGTATTTTAGATGTGCTTTGTTAACATATGCATTTTTATTTTCAGAATCCAAAAACTTAGTTTTTTGTTCTGAAAAAAAAAAATCATTTTTTATCTAACTACCCGTTGTGCATGCATCTCACATAACTGTCGCTTCTTCTCAAACATTCACACTATTTTTGTTTTCATATTTAGGGTAACAACCCCAAAAGCATAACACAACATAAAACCAAACCCCGCACGGGTAAGCCGCGGACGTCAAGTTATATAATATGTACGACGTGTCTAAGTGCCCTCAAGAGCCGGATATGATACAAATCTGGCCAACCTCGGCTACGAAGAAAATTCAACCTGTACATAAGAGACATACCTTGGTGAGATAGTACGCCGTCATACCCTGTCGACCTTCATGTCTCTGCCCCCTGGCCAACGTCAATCCTATAATGGCATCAGCGAGGATGTGAGGGTGCAAGGAGGGTCGTTCCACCGTCAGGGGCTTCGAGGAGTGCGCGGCGAGAACGTGCCGCGGCCAGGCTGAACTGTCGGCGAGTTCCAGACCAGTGTGCCAGTGGTTGAAAGCTAGGCAGACCACTAGGTAGAAACCTTTTTCTAGCATTTTGTGGCAGCCGACGAAACCACGCACCTGAAATATCGCAGTGCATTTTTTTCTAATAAAAAAGAATTGTGTCTTATAAAAAAAACGACTTCATTGAAATCGTCCTTGATCAGATATAAATAAATATTTCCGGACAAATTATGTACTTGCCATCCAACCCCAAATTAAGCGAAGCTTGTGTTAATGTTACTAGACAACATTTTTTTTTATGCAACGTCGGGAGGCATACAAGCATGTTGACGAGCTCGGTGGGTCAGTCGTGAATGACGCGACTTTGACACCAACGCTCGTGGGTTCGATTCCCACACAAGTCAAACATTTGTGTGCATGAACATGTCCATTTGTCTTGGTCTTGATGTTTTAAGAGAGGTAGGGCGCATCAAAGCAGCCCATCTGGGGAAATCACAGAAAACCGCAGCCAAATAACAACGTATGCTTGTATGCCTCCCGACGTAGTATACAAGCATACAGCCCACCTGATGTAAATCGGTTATCGTAGCCTACAAACGCTTGCAACACATTAAGGATCATTCGCGCGATGTCACCTCTGCTGCTGACACAGCAAATCCATAGGAGCTTACTGGTGACCTCACTCACGCGCAGGAACATTGCAACCCTTCAGGGAGTTGTTATTTGGTGATGGTTTCCTATGAGGTCGGGCCGCTTCGATGCGTCCTATCTCTCATAAACATTCATGTCAGTCTCTGGAATCTAACCCACGATGCATAAGCATCGCTCATCATCATCGCTAACCATTT
Source organism: Pyralis farinalis (assembly GCA_947507595.1). Classification (NCBI taxonomy): domain Eukaryota; kingdom Metazoa; phylum Arthropoda; class Insecta; order Lepidoptera; family Pyralidae; genus Pyralis; species Pyralis farinalis. Next base: position 4,874,520 of record OX382258.1, on the reverse strand, counting down.
GAACACTTGCATAGATATTATAATGTTTACTAGCGTCAACTACAATAAAGTGGATTTACCATATCTACGTAAAAGTTTTTACTTCGGAACTATGTAATTTATCATCCAATCTTCACCAAAAGGGATCATCGCAAGAATATATGTACTCATAACAAAATAATCAAAAGCAGATCATAAACAAAAAATCGGCCAAGTGCGAGTCGGACTCGCGCACGAAGGGTTCCGTACCATTATCTATAAAAACGGCAAAAAATCACGTTTGTTGTATGGGAGCCCCCCTTAAATATTTGTTTTATTTTAATTTAATTATTTATTTTTAAAGTAAATATATAACTAAATATTCTGTGAATATTTCAAGCGTCTACCTGTTGCCGTTATGAATATCGAGTAAAAACGAGCAAAAAAATCACGTTTGTTGTATGGGAGCCCCCTTAAATATTTACTTTATTCTATTTTTTAGTATTTGTTGTTATAGCGGCAACAGAAATACATCTTCTGTGAAAATTTCAACTGTCTAACTGTCACGGTTCATGAGATACAGCCTGGTGACAGACGGACGGACGGACGGACAGCGGAGTCTCAGTAATAGGGTTCCGTTTTACCCTTTGGGTACGGAACCCTAAAAAATATACGAGTACATTGTAAAGAAAGGTATTTATTGAAAGTTAGTTTTTTTTTTTGCCAACTCTGAGGCCAAATTTATATAGGACTAAGGTAGAATTTCCGTTGAGCTGTTTCTGAGATATGAACATTAAGTTTAGTCATTGTTTTTCTTCTTTTTTTAATAATCTAACAAATTACTCAGCGCCACCTAGCCCCAAAGTAAGCGAAGCTTGTGTTATGGGTACTAGACAGCTGATTAATACGTAAATACATTTTTGTTTTTGTAAATATATGCTTATGATACAAGTAAACACTCGGACCAAGACAAACAGACATGTTCATGCACACAAATGTTTGTCTTGTATGGCAATCGAACCCATGAGCGTTGGTGTCAAAGTCGCGTCATTCACGACTGAGCCACCGAGCTCGTCAAAGTGGTTCAGTATCGTTATAAGAAACATAACGATACTGAACCACTTTGTGCACGTGGTACAGACCGTCGATCAACAAAAGCATCTCTAGCGAATAGCGCGTTTCTTGTGTTTGTTGTTACATCAGCAATAGTAATACACGCTCTGTGTACAAATTCCAGACGGAGTATTTTTTTTTATACTACGTCGGGAGGCATACAAGCATACGGCCCACCTGATGTAAAGCGGGTACCGTGGCCTATTAACGCTTGCGATATATTAAGTATCACTCGCACGATGCCTCCTCTGCTGCTTACACAGCAACTCGTTGGGAGCTTACTAATTACCTCACTCACACGCAGGAACACAACAACCCTCTAGGGAGTTGTTATTTGGCCGCGGTTTTCTGTGAGGTGGAGGTACTTACCCAGACGGGCTGCTTTGATGCGACCTACCTCTCTTAAGTCTTAGTAATAAGGTCCCTTTGTGTATGGAACCCTAATAAATGTACCTGTCTTTTGCTGTGTGCAACGAGCTTGCCGACTTGCGCGCTCGGACCCGACTTCGTCCTGAACACGACCACGCAGAGATCTAACTGAGACCGCTGGCTTTTAGCTGAATTTCTGAAAGCAAAAAAACAAACTTTCATCTCCCCTGTTAGAAAAGTGAAAACTGTAAATTCTTAAACACAAACATCGACTGCGGCAATTAACATTGTCGGGACTGCATTTTGACGATTTTTATTTTAATGCACTACAAGTCTTAAAATACCAATATCTACGAAAACCTTCCTACTTTTTTCAGTATAATAAATAATAAATATTGCTGGACAAATTACACAGCGCCATCTAGCCCCAAAGTAAGCGAAGCTTGTGTTATGGGTACTAGACAACTGATAAACATACGTAAATACATTTTTTTTTTGTAAATACATACTTATTATACATAGAAAATACCCAGACCAAGACAAACAGACATGTTCATGCACACAAATGTTTGTACTGTATGGGAATCGAACCCACGAGCGTTGGTGTCAAAGTAGTGTAACAGCGCGTTTCACCACTGCGCCACCGAGCTCGTCAAAAGTATGAAAAATAGATATGGAGTCTAGTTTACGATATGAAACTTTGCGAGCGCATAGATATTGATGTTTTAATTGATATTTTAAGACTTGTAGTGCATTAAAATAAAAATCGTCAAAATGCAGTTCCGACAATGTTAATTGCTGCAGTCGACATATGGTGATATCAGGAGCCCTAGGAAACGGTGAGCGTGCATAACAAGATCCATAAAAGTTAAAGATGCAAGACCGCCAAGGGCCGTGTCTTGTGGCACTCTGTTCTCTCTGCCTGCCCCCTAAAGGACTTTCTTTCTTCCCCAATGGTCTTTTTCGAAATGCTGGCTAATTAAAAAAGAAAAACGAAAACAATGAGAATCTATCTATAACTTCACGCCAAATCCCTTGCGGGATAGGCAGGGGGAACCGCGCGCCACATGACTCGTACCTTCCACACCTCACTCGCTTCTTTAACATTCATTGCTCTTCTCATGCACACTCGCCGGTTTCGAAAGACACAATCAATTCGCTCATGGCAGATCAAGTCTTGCCCTTCCTCGGCTCCTACATCCTTCCACTTTTGCATTCAATAACTGTACCATAGTTCTTTCAACCTGCATTCTTTCCACATGTCCGAACCAACGGAGCATGCCTCTTCTTATTTTAACATGAGAAATTAATAACATTTCACTTAAAAATTGTAAGACGCGTGTAAGTACCCGCGGCGCGAAATACAGAAATAGTGCAAACCTCTGTCCTTCTTGAAATAAAGTGAAGTCCACTTCCGTGGGCTGTGTGGCCGTGAGCAGTAAACACGTCAGGTGTCTCGTGGAGGACATCGGCGGGAGTATGCCCGCCAGGCGAACCTCGTGCCATCCCACTCGCACCTTGCATATATCAATGCAATCGAAGTATCTGAGAGAGACAACATGACCACTATAAGTACAATACACAAGTCATTTTGAGAGTGCAATTGAGTTATGACTTTAAGAGAGGTAGGGCGCATCAAAGCAGCCCGTCTGGGGAAGCACCCTCCACCTCACAGAAAACCGCAGCTAAATAACAACTCCCTAGAGGGTTGTTGTGTTCCTGCGTGTGAGTGAGGTCACCAGTAAGCTCCCAAGGAGTTGCTGTGCAAGCAGCGGAGGAGGCATCGCGCGAGTGATACTTAATATATCGCAAGCGTTAATAGGTTACGGTACCCGTTTAACATCAGGTGGGCCGTATGCTTGTATGCCTCCCGACGTAGTATATAAACAAAAAAGAAGTCCGTATCGTATAGTCAAAAGTTAGTAAGGGACATCACCGGGGAAGTACCTCTACAAAAGATCGCGGCCAAATAACAACTCCCTCGAGGGTTATTGTATTACAACGAGGGAAGGTCTCAGCTGTGTTTGCTCATTTTTTTAACACGCTTTTGTTCGTAATATCTTTAATGTACATTACGAAATATAACATAGGCGGACTTATCCCACAGAGAGATCTATACCAGCCAACCTTAAGAGTCATTGATATAGATTTTCAGTGTCGTAAAAGCACATATCTACATTACATACTATAACTTCCTCGATAACTGAGGTGAGTACATAATTAATATTTACTTTACCTGTAACTATAATTCTTTTGATGAGCTCGGTTGCTCAGTGAGTTGCAACGGTACTTTGACACCAACGCTCGTGGGTTCGATTGCCACACGTGATAAACATTGTGTGCATGAGCATGTCTATTTGTCTCGGTCTAAGTGTTTTTAAGTACATCAAAGCAGCCACTAGGGAAGTACTTCCACCTTACAGAAATATAAATATTGTCGGACAAATTACACAGCGCTACCTAGACCCAAAGTAAGCGAAGCTTGTGTTATGGGTACTAGACAACTGATAAACATACGTAAATACATTTTTCTTTTTTTGTAAACACATACTTATTATACATAGAACAGACCAAGACAAACAGAGATGTTCATGCACACAAATGTTTGTCCTGTGTGGGAATCGAACCCACGAGCGTTGGTTTCAAAGTAGCGTAACAGCGCGTTTCACCACTGCGCCACCGAGCTCGTCCGAGATAACCGCAGAAAATTGACAATTTCCTGCAGATATGCTATGTTCGTGTGAGTGAGTGAGATTGCGAGTAAGCTCCTAAGGAGTTGCTGTGTTATCAGTTGGGATAGCGATGCCCGAGTGATACTTTCCGTATCGCAAGTGTTTATAGGCTCCGGTAACCACGTTACATCAGGTGGGTCGTATTGAAAACTTCGCAAATATATCGATGACAATGCAATAAATTGATTCCGTTGACGAGCTCGGTGGCGCAGCGGATAATAACACGACTTTGTCACAGACGCTCGTGGGTTCGATTCCCGCACAGAACAAACATTTGTGTGCGTGAACATGTCTGTTAGTTTTGGTCTAAGTGAGAGGTAGCGTGCATCAAGTTTGGGGAAGTACCTCCACCTTACAAAAAATATAGTAAATAATCTTTAAAGATAGTTTTGGTACGTCTAAAGGTTTACATAATAAAAATATATATTGTTTTACATTTTTTTTAGGTGATAAATATATATTTTGTTTGTTATAGTCAGGTAATAATTAATGGAACTTTAGGTCTGTTCTGAAAAAAACTGTTTGTTTCCTTAATAATAAATAAAAAAAATATATCCCGAGTATATCTTACTTGAGCACATCATCGAAGCTAATCCAAAAGACACCCTGATCTCTATCGGCGTCCTTATCAGCATGCAGCGCCCTCCTGGCGTGCTCCGTCCATCTTGGACAAGCGTGAGCCCATGCCCCTCGCCAAGTGTAATGCCCCCACGGGTTCCGAAGACGCAGCAGTCGAGTTGGTGTGGAAGCTTCTAGCATTTCCACCACGTCCAGGACAGAGTACGCGTGTCTGGGTCGAAGTCCTAGGCGTTGGTATTCTTCCTCGTCGACCTGTGTCAAGAATACAAATGTTAGGATTACAGAAGCAAGGCACAAGCTGATCACATTACAGTCTGCAACGTCACTATTACTACCATCTCCGCCGCACCAACCCTTGCTCATCCCACTGAAGGGATACGGATCTCGCTTCAATTGAAGGGATTTAGAGCATACTCCGGCACGCTGCTCAATTGCGGATAGGCCAGTGTTTTCAACTCGGTCATAGGCCACTGATGAAGCTCGGCAACAGCCGGGACCAAACAAAGCTCGAGATAGAAAACAGATCTCTCGAATCGAATGTCCAGGGTTTGATTCACATAAGACAAATCATTGTGTGCATCAACATTTATGTTTGTCTTAGTCTGAAGTAAGGTGCATTAAAGCAGCCCGTCTGGGGAAGTACCTCCAACACACAGAACACCGCAATCAAATAACAACCGAAGATGTTACTACGGATTACAGCACGAGGTTCTTCAAGAAGGCGTGACGAGGTTTTTACAGGGTCGGCAACGCATATTGTGTTATCCCTGGTGTAGCAAATGTCCACAGGCTACGGCAACTGATTACTATCGGGCAGGCTGTATGGTTGTTTGCGATATTAGTACACAGGAACTAAAGAGGTGTGGCGTCCTTGCGTCAGCAAAATGCACGCCGCACAAATGCACACGATCTGTTACATCACTGTATAAGCAATATATTTAGCTTAGGTTGCTATCTATACATATAAATAAAATTGAAGTGTCTGTCTGTGATTTCAAAATAAAGCCTTTATTTTAAGCTCATATTATTATTTTCACGTTACCAAAGCCTAAATATGCATTTTTAACTTTTTAGTCTGTCTGTCTATTTGTTTGTTTGTCCGGGCTAATCTTCGAAATGGCTGAACCAATTTTGACGGGACTTTCATTGGTAGGTAGAGGACTGTTCAGAGCAGAATATAGGGTACTTTTTATCCCGTAAATATTTAGGGTTCCTATATAAAAAATGAAAAACTGTTAAAATTAGGAGGAAATATCTTCCCCTTCTGGGAACTTCGTAATTTTATTTTTATTATTTATACAGAATACGTATTTTTTGTGACATAAAATAACTACGCATTTTTTATATAATAAAAATAAAATAAATATACGTTGACTCCCGTAAAGGTCAATAGATGGCGCTGTATGAAAATTGAATCAACTACGACCCTGAATTTCGTTTTTTTTTTAACAGAAAGAATTTCAGGTCTGTAGAGAAATAAAGGCTACTGAAAGCCCAAATGTCATGCGTGCGAAGCCGCGGGCTTCAGCTAGTCTTCAATATAACTATAGTATTGGAAACAACAGATCAGCAATATTATGCCTATATAATTGACACAATCTCCAATACAAGTCGGTCGTTATTCTGACTAACACAGCTGCCCAGCTACGGACCTGGCATCTGCCCGCCGGTCTGGACAGTTAACTAAGCTAACAGAACAGAGCCATTTAACTCGGACCTCACTGAGTACTTGAGTTGGAGCCGCGAACTCGAAACGTGTAAAAGTAGTGTGTGTAGTAATCTGTGTAAAATAAATAATTTTAATCTCTAAATAAGGTTGTTTTTTAGGGTTCCGTACCCAAAGGGTAAATCGGAACCCTATTACTGAGGCTCCGCTGTCTGTCCGTCCGTCCGTCCGTCTGTCACCAGGCTGTATCTCATGAACCGTGATAGTTAGACAGTTGAAATTTTCCCACTCGCACTTGGCCGATTTTTTTTTATAACACCTAGTTGGAACCCACTAAGTAATATGTATGTAGCTAAGTTCTGACAAGCAGTCCAGTTACTGCTGACATACTGTGCACACGCGTTCAGTGAATAATAAGTCAATAGAAAACTTTTTTTTATTATACTACGTCGGGAGGCATACAAGCATACGGCCCACCTGATGTAAAGTAGTTACCGTAGCCTATTAGCGCTTGAAATATATTAATTATCACTCACGCGATGCCTCCTCTGCCGCTTACACAGCATCTCCTTAGGAGCTTACTGGTGACCTCACTCACACGCAGGAACACAACAAACCTCTATGGAGTTGTTATTTGGCTACGATTTTCTGTGAGGTGGGGGTGTACTTCCCCAGACGGACTGCTTTGATACGCCCTGCCTCTCTTAAAACATCCAGACCAAGGCAAACAGACATGTTCATGCACACAAATGTTTGCCTTGTGTGGAAAGCGAACCCACGAGCGTTGGTGTCAAGGTGCGTCGTTCACGACTGAGCCGCCGAGCTCGTAAAAATTATTTATTGGCAGAGCTGCGATAGCCAGCGGAGCCACATTACCCTCAAAATTGCCGTTTGGGGTAGACTGATGTCATCCAGCTAGCGTTTAGACGGTAATAGTGAGAAACTCCAAAATCGACACACTAATAGCTAACATATTGTAGTTTTGTATCCTTTAATTTGAAATTTAAATGTTCGTTGGTGAGGAAGAACGGTCCAAAATCGTTCCAATTAGAAAAAAAAAACATATGGGAAAACGTATGGCCGGCCACTCTGCAGTGCAGTCTGCACTGCACTCCCATCAACAGAAAAAGTAACAGCACTCGTCGCTAGATGTCGTACAGGGTTCCATATACACACATCAAAAGTGTCTAGGGATCAACATATATTTTTGCAATAACTTTTCTCCTGATTGATATTAATTAAAATTTTCTTTAAGGATTCATCAAATAAAGTGTTTTCGTTTGTCTACAGTAACGATAAACCAAGTCACCTTTGCATTAATAAAGAAATTTGCCATTTTCATAATAAAGGGATTTTTGACATTTGAACCACTAACATTAAAGTTCGAAAAAAAGACTGAAATAACAGTTTTCTTTAAAATTTTATTGGGTAACTTAAACAATTAATAATCCGTGTTTCTACCGCGAACACTAACAACACAAGAACATCGGTTTGGCATACTCAAAATGAGTTCATCCAAATCACGCTGTGGAATGGCCGCCCATGTTCGTTGCAACAACAAAAAAAGGTCTTCTTGCGACTGGATACCCTCCATATTTGGCAGAGCTCTTCTCTGTAGCATATCCCATGCATGGACACGGAGACAAGACCGATACATTCAAATCACAACTCGAAGAGCTCCAACAATAACCGCCATGATGTTAGCCGTGACGCTTCATCACTCTTCAGGGAACTTAATTAGCGACCAAACAGTCAGAAACCGCTTGCATGAAGTGAACCTTCATTCCCGAAGACCGCTAACCTATAGCAATGCACAATCGTAGGATTCGATATCAATGGGCTCTTGAACACAGAAATTGGGCAGAAGAACAATGGCGTTTCGTGTGCTTTTCTGATGAGTCTCGTTTTGGTATGAGACCGGATACAAGACGTATACGACACTGGAGAACCCCTAGACGCCAACAGCGATTAAAATCCTGCCAGGAAGTCCATCCTTATAGTGGTGGAACCATCATGGTATGGGCGGGTATTTGGATCGGCGGAAGAACTGTGTTGATTTGGATCAGAGGCAACCTCAACGCTCAAATTTATGCTGAGACGATTGTATCAGACGTCATCGTTCCTCTACAAGTGCAAATCGGTCCCTTATTTCAGTTAATGCATGATAATGCACGACCGCACACCGCAAGAGTTGTAAGACAGACTCTCGCCGCAGCTAACATCAATGTCATGCCCTGGCCTGCTCAGTCGCCAGACTTGAACCCGATTGAGCATGCATGGGATATGCTACAGAGAAGAGCTCTGCCGAATATGGAGGGTATCCAGTCGCAAGAAGACCTTTTTTTGTTGTTGCAACGAACATGGGCGGCCATTCCACAGCGTGATTTGGATGAACTCATTTTGAGTATGCCAAACCGATGTTCTTGTGTTGTTAGTGTTCGCGGTAGAAACACGGATTATTAATTGTTTAAGTTACCCAATAAAATTTTAAAGAAACTGTTATTTCAGTCTTTTTTTCGAACTTTAATGTTAGTGGTTCAAATGTCAAAAATCCCTTTATTATGAAAATGGCAAATTTCTTTATTAATGCAAAGGTGACTTGGTTTATCGTTACTGTAGACAAACGAAAACACTTTATTTGATGAATCCTTAAAGAAAATTTTAATTAATATCAATCAGGAGAAAAGTTATTGCAAAAATATATGTTGATCCCTAGACACTTTTGATGTGTGTATTTTTAAAAAATTAAAAATAAAATATTTAAATATTTTTTAAATTTAAAAAATATCAGCTCTGCCTACACAGCTTGCTGTTATTTACTAGTTTAGATTATTCCCACTGTGTCTTATGGCACTCGGTTCTCTCTGCCTACCCCGCAAGGGACTTGGCGTGTATGTATGTATGTTTGTATGTATGTATATCTTACATACATACATACATTCCCACTGTGCCACTGGAGACATTACTTGTAAGAATAGGGTTAAGATGCATAATAATTTATGTCCTTATATATTCGTTATGTCATAGTAAAATCAAACAAGTAGGCAGACTCGACCCCTGCGCGAAGGATAATAGCCTAAACGTGTAGGGATGTCGCTTATAGTTTATACAATCGTCAAAAATGCATAGTCTATCTATATACAAAACAATTTACCCCAGTAGGTGAATCATCAGGGATCTATAATACAAAGTTTTTCTTAATTATTTTTTGTACATAGACCAGGAGCTGACTATTGTATTGAAGTTATATACTCCTTTAGGCGCGTTATGAAAAAATGATGAGTGAAATTTTAAGATACTGTAACACAAAAGTAACAGGTTGAAGCTGCCCGCTAAACCGCTCATTAAGTCATGAAAAATATGCTCAAAGCTGCAACCAAATAACAATTCCCTGGAGGATTATTGTGTTCATGCAAGTGAGTGACGTTATTACCTCACGGAAAACTGCAGCCATATAACGTCATGTAACGTCACTCACTCGCCTGAACACAACAACCGTCCAGGGAATTGTTATTTGGCTGCAGATTCCTGTAAGGTGTTAACGTCACTCACTCGCATGAACACAACAATCCTCCAGGGAATTGTTATTCGGTTGCAGTTTTGAGCATATTTTTCGTGAGGTAGTAACGTCACTCACTCGCATGAACGCAACATCTGTCCAGCGAATTGTTATTTGGCTGCAGTTTTCCGTGAGGTAGTAACGTCACTCACTCGCCTGAACACAACAATCGTCCAGGCAATTGTTATTTGGCTGCAGATTTCTGTGCGGTGGTACCGTCACTCACTCGCATGAAGAAACAAGCATACGATCCACCCAATTCAAAGCGGTCATTGTAGCTGTTTACGCTTGCAATACATTAAGTATGCCTCGCGTATTGCCACCTCTGCCGCTAACACGGCAACTCCTTAGGAGCTTACTCGTGACGTCACTCAGATGAACACAACATCCCTCCAGGGAATTGTTATATGACTGCAGTTTTCCGTGAGGTAGTAACGACACTCACTTGCATGAACACAACAACCCTCCAGGGAATTGTTATTTGGCTGCAGTTGCCTGTGAGGTGCTAACGTCACTCACTCGCATGAACACAACATCCCTTCAGGAATTTGTTATTTAATGATGCCAGAGAAGTATAACTTCTCACGCGCGTACATAAGTACACGCACCCATTTTTTTTTTACACTAAACTATTTTTTACTTTTTCTTTTACTACAAATATCAAAATTATAATCTTTATATTCGGAAATTTAATATTTTTACAATAGCCTAAAATGATAGGCATTAAAAGTACTTTTTTCTGTAGGAAATTTTTGATTTTATAACAAAATTACATATTTGATACAAAAAAAATCTTTTTACTTTTTAGCCATATTTACGAATTTGTAGTTAAAGTAAGTAGGTACACGTACAAAATTATTACGAGCGGGAGCGCAGCGGCGGTGAATGCGTGAGCGCGTGCTGTAAAAAAAATCTTTTTACTTTTTAGCCATATTTACGAATTTGTAGTTAAAGTAAGTAGGTACACGTACAAAATTATTACGAGCGGGAGCGCAGCGGCGGTGAATGCGTGAGCGCGTGCTGTATTAAGCACGGCGTAGCCACGACTGGCGTTCCTTTGGCAGCGATAATTTTTGTCAGTGTGTGCGTGCGACGACGCATACGTACGGGACGGTACGGGCGCGCACACAACCGAACGCGGTGCGTGTCTATGAAGACAACCTACTTGTTTGATTTTACTATGGTTATGTATAGAACCCAAAAATGTTTTGTGAATTTGTAATGTACTTTTTCTTTTCAATTGTAGTATCATAAGTCGTTGCTATTTTTGAAGAACGCGGAACATGTGAGTTTTTATAGAAATTTGCTTGTTGGCAGTCACGAGGTAAAGTTCCCAACCTTCATGTTGCCTCCGCCGCAGCTGGCACCCATGAGGAAGCAAGCCTGCCGCGAAGACAACAGTTGCGCCCACACCAGGTCTCTGTCCAGCTGCTCCAGCGGCATTCCTCCACCGGCGCCACCGCCCGTGCCTCCAGCTTGAAGGGAGACCGACTCACATGGAGCGCCAGTCAATGTGCACAGACCTAAAATAAAATACAAGTTTGTTTTTTAGGTTTCCGTACCCAAAGGGTAAAACGGAACCCTATTACTGAGGCTCCGCTATCCGTCCGTCCGTCCGTCTGTCACCAGGCTGTATCTCATGAACCGTGATAGTTAGACAGTTGAAATTTTCTCAGATGATGTATTTCTATTGCCGCTATAACAACAAATACTAAAAAATAGAATAAAATAAATATTTAAGGGGGCTCCCATACAACAAACGTGATTTTTTTGCATTTTTTATAGATAATGGTACGGAACCCTTCGTGCGCGAGTTCCACTCGCACTTGGCCGATTTTTTTTATACGCTACTACGCTGGGAGGCAATCAATCTTAGTAACCCAATACAAGCTAACCCAACGACTGCTCAGAAGCTTGGTAACCTCATGAAATGCATGAGGTTACCAAGCACAACAAACTCCTAAGTTGATCAATAATCTCCTGAGGAATGCTGTAGTAGCATCGGGGGTGACAACGCGCGAACTATACTTTAAAAGAGGTAGGGCGCAACAAAGAAGCCCGTCTCGGGAACTACCTCCACTTCATAGAAAACCGCAACCAAATAACAACTCCCAAGAGGGTTGTGTTGCTGCGTGTGAGGTCACCAGTAAGCTCCTAAGGAGTTGCTGTGTTAGCACCAGAGGTGGCATCGCGCGAGTTATACTTAATGTTTTATTGCAGCGTGACATCGCTCAAGCCATACATAATGCATTGAAAACACTCATACGGCTACGGTAACCCCTTTACATCAGGTGGGGCGAATGCTTGCATGGCCAAACGTTTTATAAAAAATTGAACTGTATTTTCAGGAACACCATTCCTATATGAAATCTATATGTTTGTCTGTGCGTTTGTCTGTGTGTTTGTCTGTCGCTTTTTTCGAATATTCGAATTATGACTTCAGATTCGGATTCAGCATAAAAAAAGTAGAATAGGAATATTCAGGAACACCGTTCCTATCAAAATGGCCGACAAAATAAAATAAAAAAAATTTAATTGTTATATAATTGACGAGCCTGGTGTTCCCCTGGCAATGCAAGCTTGCGCATTCTCAACTGGTTTTTATTTATATATTCATGCCAAATAACAGTTGTAGGCAATGGCGTCACTCCGACGCTTGTTCGCATAAACTAATTGGTGGCGGAAGCATACAAAGCTGATTAGATCAAATTGTTTGTAAGAACTTGTATATTATATTTTCTATAAACCGTTTTATGCAAATGAAGCTTACAACAACTATCCATATATCTATTTATAAAGCATACCTTCAATCGCTCTCCCGGAGACCAGGGCTTCATAGCACCCATGCAGCTTGGCGACGGCCTTCTCTATCAATGGAACCCACAACTGTTTTCTTTTCGCCTGAAAAGAAATTCAGTGCAGTTCACACGCGATAGAAGTGAACTCTTCAAAAATGTGATCTTAATAATCACGACAACATTCTGCATTCGTTTTCGGCATACCTGAAGAATGTTTCTATTAAAATAATGAAATATTTATGTAAACAACACACTTGTACAATACACCACGGTTGTTATGACGCCTTATCCCGAGCTTCGTAATACTCCGGCGCGCACACACACGTACTAACACACGTACTAACACACGTACAACGCTCAGACCCTGTAAAAAACACTGTATAATACCTTCTATCTCATTCTCTCGCACGTTAAATCCTATAGATACTTCTATCTTCTATCTCATTCTCTTGCACGTTAAATCCTATAGATGTATGTGGTTGTTCCTTTTTACTATCGCTTTTTCGTTTCATCGAGTTTAAAATCACAACGACGCTAAAGAAGTTTTCACTTCAAAAACATAAAGAAGTTCTATAGTACTACCAAATTGAACTTCCGAATCTTTGCGAGCGCCCACGCAATGCTTTGCACCCAGGTTCGCGCCATGAACAGTGCGATCTTCATAAAAGTGAAAAGGAAGAAGCCCTCCAACCACAACTACTGCGGCACCGCACAGACCGGACCGTCACAGCTGCGCGTGGTAATACCAGCGCCACCGTTGTACGTTTCCAGACTAAACAGGTCTACAAAGGTCGAGGAGGTAGTATAGACTATGTGAAGAAGATCAACTTCACGTTGACGGTCAAGCCGCTGGAGGTTCGCCATGAATTAAATTTTAGTTCCTTTGTGGTGAGGGTTTCAACTCATCATCTGCCGACCTTCATGAAGGAAGAATTCTGGCCGGGCGGAGTCGTGTTTCGGAAGTTCCGAGCACGTTTGCCTAACGAGATGCGCTTAAGTATATAATTTAAATGATATACATATTCAGGTATTATCAATCTATCTATAACTTCACGTCAAATCCCTTGCGGGGTAGGCAGAGAGAACCAAGCGCCACATGACTTGGTCCTTACACACTTCATTCGCTTCTTTAACAGTCATAGCTCTTCTCGAGTACGGTCGCCGGTTTCTGTGGTTGTAAAACTTGTTGTACGAAAATAAATTATTTGAATTTAGACATATATTTAATATGTATGCCCCTTGCGGGTTAGGCAGAGAGAAACGAGCGCCATACCACGCGGTCCTTACATACCTAGCTCGCTACTTTAATATTCATAATGGTTTCATGCACGCTCGCCGGTTCTTAGGCCTCTTGCCATGAGGTGTGTAAGGACCGGGTCATGTGGCGATCGGTTCTATCGACCTAACCCGCAATGGACTTGACTTAAGTTAGGAACACTACTTTGATACCAACGCTCGATGGTTCGATTCCCACACAAGACAAACATTTGTGCGCATGAACATATTTATTTGTCTTGGTCAGGGTGTTTTAAAGGAGGGCAAATCAAAGCAGCCCATTTGTAGAAGTACCTCCACAGATAACCGCAGCCAAATAACAACACCCGTAGGATTGTTGTGGTCCTACGCATAAGTGAGGTGACCAGTAAACTCGTAAGGAGTTGCTATGTTAGCAGCAGAGGTGGCATCGTGATGCTCAATATATAACAAGCGTTCATAGACAACGATAAATGGTTTACACCAGGTGGGCCGTAAGCTTGTATAAAAAAATCGTTACTACCTTTTTAGGGATCTCTATCCTCACGCCTGATGTTTCTTAGGGATATTTTTAGGGAATAAGTGATCATACCTGTGAATAGACCAAATGCCCTTTCTTGTTCGCTGGCAGCAGGTCATCGACGGTCACCGTTAGCCAGCGGCCGTCCTTGCACAGCCGCAGTTGGTACGCGCCCACGCTCGGATCACCCCTGACCACTACTCCTCGAACTAACGATGATCTTTCTGCTAACACCGCTAATGCTGAAAGCAACCAGCAGTTCCCGAGGACACCTGAGGATAAAAAAAAATCTATAGAGTGTGAGTAGAAAAAAATTGAATAATAGAACAATCAAACATACAATGCGAAAGTGGAAAGACGAGCTCGGTGAAACGCGCTGTGCTACTTTGACACCAACGCTCGTAGGTTCGATTCCCACACCGGACAAATATTTGTGTGCGTGAACATGTCTATTTGTCTTAGTCTGGGTGTTTTTAAGAGAAGTACGGCGAATCAAAGTAGCTCGTCTGGGGAAATACTTCCACCTCACAGAAAACCGCAACCATTTATCTCTGGAGGGTTATTGTGTTCCTGCGTGTGAGTGTGGTCACCAGTAAGCTTCCAGGGAGTTGCTGTGTTAGCGCATCACACGAGTGATACATAATATATTAGAAGCGTTGATAGGCTAAGGTAATCGCTCCATATCAGATGGGCGGTATTCTGGTATGCCTCAGGAAATGGCTCACCTTGCGATATATCCGAAGGTCGTGGATCCCTGAACACGACCCAAGGCAGCCGGTGGTCAGCGTCCACGTGGATCTGATGAGGTCGCAGCCATCGTGCAGCCGCACCGCTCTCGCTGCACCCGCTGTAGTACAAAGACCGCGGGGAAGCAGGGAAGGATTCGTCTACATAAGGCTCACCAGTCTATTGAAAAGACAAACAAACATTTTTAATTAATTAATAATCATACAGTGGATTTTTGCCCCGTCCACCCACTAGATCATCCCCCTGGTGGGTGGATGGGTTATTCACGTACACTCGGTAACCTATCGTACATTCCAAAATTTTCTGTTCTAAACTGCTACTAAACTAGCTAAACTGGCACTATAGCAAATATATCTGGGAGATCTAAATCCGGGGCTCTCAAACAGCTTAAAATTGGGATAGCACGGCTATTGGGCGAGGACGGAACTACGGCGGAGCTTTTGAAAGCGGGCGAAAGGCCGGTGCTTGTATTTCGGAAGCTATTTGTGCCGTCATACACTCCGGTGAAACATCAGAAGCGTGGAGCGGAAACCTAGTCATGTTCACCCTAAGTACTATTAAAAAACTGACCGCTGCACACTGTGCTAGCACCTCCTGCCACTGTGTCCATGCGTGGCTCTCCTCACGAAGCCGGAGGATCTCCATCGGGGTGCTCTCTTGACGCTCGATGTCTGATCCTTCAGCTGCGGACAAACAGAAACCTTTAATATCCGTAGAACTGTCGCGGATTACGCGCGCGGTCCCATCGGAAGCGCGCAAAAATTTGCTCCTGCCGGGACGAAGCAGCGAGCGGCGTTTCTTGCCATGCAAAAACATGTACAACTTTTTACGTTCCAACTTGCCAACTCATGTCTATTTGAATCTTAAATACAACACCTGCTTTGCGTTTACTTTTGTATAGATCAGTGGTTTGCATGTACGGATAAAAAAAAACAAACTGCAACATTTCCGTTCTCTTGGCGACAGATAATGTTTGAAATTTTCTATTTCGAAAAGTAAATCTACAAGTAATGTAGGATATAACCATTAATTGTAGAGAAAAACAAGATTATACAACGAAGCAAGGCTATGGGACTTATCAATACCATTGGCACTAAATGGAAAAAAAATCATGGGGCGTATGATATCAGATACATTGGCGTTTGGGCTAATATATTAACTATTGACATAATTGCGATTTTCATGTATATGAATCTATATTCTATCTATCTATAACTTCACGCCAAATCCCTTGCGGGGTAGGCAGAGAGACCCGAGCGCCACGTGACTCGATCCTTACATATCTCACTCGCTTCTTTAACATTCATTGCTCTTCTCATGCACGCACGCCGGTTTCTAGGGCTCCTGACATCACCTTCTGATAGAACATGACCAATTTGGTCATGATAGGTAAGTCTTGGCCTTCCCCGGCTCCTACATCCTTCCACTTTTGCATTGTATATCTGCTTCGTCATTCTTTCATCTTGCATTCTTTCTATATGCCCGAACCATCGGAGCATGCCTCTTCTTATTTTAACACCGACGCTCTCTTTCAGACCAACTCTGTTTCTAACATCATCATTGCGAATACGGTCTACAAGCCTTACGCCACAAATTTTGCGCAGCGCTCGCATTTCAACCGCGTTTATTCTACTTTCATGCTCTTTCTGCCATACCCAACTCTCGCTTCCATAAGTTAGCGTTGGGACCAACACTGCATTGTGTATAGCGAGTTGTGCCTTCTGGCTCAGGATTTTACTGCCAAGAAGTTTTCCCAACGCTCCATTCACACTATTCCCAGCACTCACTCGTCTTTCCACATCTGCGGTGTACCTTCCATCCCTGCTGAAAGCGCATCCAAGATATACAAACTCATCCACTTGTTCCAACACTTCATCATCAATCGTAATCCTTACATTAATTCTGGATTCTTCTCTTTCAAATACCATTATCTTTGTTTTCTTCAATCTATATTAATATCGATATATAAATCTGATAGTGAAAAGAGCTATATGTATATATATGCACACACAAATCTATATATATATATATATATAAGTATCTGAGCGTGGCGGTCACGCGAGTCAGTGTTTTCCTCCATTTCACTTTTTTCTTCAAAGAAAAAAAGGCGAAACCTCACCTAAAATCATTGAATTATTATTATGTACTAGAACTGACACCGGGGACCAAATATTTGCGCTATGCTTTGATGCCGATCGGCAACAACTCATTGCTGCACAGCGTCTAACGAAACGCGTAAACGATATGAAAATCACGGCGCTTTTGACCTTTTGGTCGCGAGAAAAGTGCGCCTTAGAAGCGATTTAGTTCTGTATCTTTGAATCTTTGGGATAGACATGTAAATTATTTCAGCGCTGCAGCGGACATTAGTTTTAATTATTACAAAAACGGAGCAAGACTTTTACTTAGGATAGCTCCTCTAGTACATAATAACAACTCAATGCCTAAAATAACCTAATTTTATGGTTTATTTACATGTTGTCTCAAGGCCAAGTGAGCTTTCCGCGCTTTAGACGAGTGACATTGTTGTTTTACTTGAAATTTTTACAATTCAGTATAAAATTAGTTTTGTGTGACAATTTCGATAGTATTTTGTAACATAAGTGCTAGTGAAATTATACAGTAATGAAAAAACTCAAATATAACACGTTTATGTACTTTTTGGAAGACGTGAATAAGTTCACCAAGAAAACCTTGTAAAAATCACTATCGTTTTACGGGTGGTATTTAAACTGGGTTGATTGGGTCTGGGTACCCTTCCCAAGTATTTTTTCAGCACAGTTCCTGAAGCTGGAACATAGAATTAAGATTTTCAAATGGTTCAAAAACTGAAGACTTGGCTGTATGGGCTAGGTCCCATTGCCTTTCCCCTCGGGGATAAAGAGAACCAAAAAAGTCAAGGCCCAGTGAAAACGGTAAGACATACGTGAGTCGTCGTCGTCCAGCGACGGCTGGTCCGGCGCGGCGGGCAGCAGCCTCGTCCGGGGCGACTGGCACATCTCGCAGGCCAGCGACCCCGCGGAGTTCACGTACGTGCACTCTGAACACGACCATTCGGACGGCTCTGGTCTGCAAATACAAATAGAAACACGTTCAGACATAAACTTTTAAAGAGAGGTACGGCGCATCAATGCAATCCGTCTGGGGAAGTACCTCCACCTCACAGAAAACCGCACCCAAATAACAGCTCCCCGGAGGGTTGTTGCGTTCCTGAGTGTGAGTGAGGTCACCAGTAAGCTTCTAAGGTGTTGCTGTGTTAGCAGCAGAGGTGGCATCGTGCGAGTGATACTTAACATCAGGCGGGCGAGGCATGGTTGTATGCCTCCCGACCTAGTGTAAAAATGATATGTCAAATTAACAGCTTTATACTAAAATGTATACATTGTATTTATACGAAAAATCAATTTTCATTTTTTTTGTCTGTCTGTCTGTTGTTTGTTCTCGCAACTCTCCGAAACATACTAGTTAGTGACAAATTGACAATGACAATTGTCTTTTTTTTTGTTTGTCAAATACTAAATAACAACAAAAGCAATGATTCAGTTAGATTAACCAAGCCGATTAGCATTATGTTTTTTAAGAAGATAAAATAATTGGTGTTATTTTTTAAGAAGAATTATAAAAATAATGTTTTTTATGAAGACAATTTAATTTGTGGTATTTTTTTAAAAGAATTTTAAAATTATTTTAAAATTACAAGTTACCAATATAAGTTAAAAAAATAAAAATACTTACTAAATAAAAATATTTTTGCATAGGTAAGGATTTGACTGATTGGTAATATGATTAATAACTACTTTGTTGATTACTGATAGTTAATTGAAATAAATAAAGAAAAAGTACTTATTGTATTCTTCCCAATACCAACATTTACCAACCGCCTCAGGTAAAACCTGGCATGTACCATTTTCTAATGGTATAAGTCCGAAAAAATGCTCCCCTTTTTAATATGTACATTTACCAACACATGTCGGTAAATCTGAAGATTTATTGGTAAAACCTAAGATTTACCGTAGTTCGGGCTTCTACAGTAACATATTTATAACTAGTTTAGTATTGGTAACAAAACCAAAACACATTAGCTAACAAGTTTAGGAATTCTATTAGGAACAACACATTATATAACTAAAATACTCACTTAGGTTCTGGTGGAGGAGTTTTATGCCTGGAGCCACGTCTTGGCAGCGCGGGGGTCTGCCGTGAACTGCGTCGAGGTGACGGACTACGCCCCACTGGAAACAATTATCACCATCAACGCCCCGGATGTGCCTTTAGCAGGGACAGATCCCAGCTGCGATGTTGAAACGTTCCATTCACACTTCCCTACACTCTATCTTCTATGATGAAGTGCAAGAGAAGCATGACTCTATGGTTGGGCCAGCTAGGCACCAATTAACTCAAGCCAGAAGGTAGCTTGGTGCTCATCCCAACGCTAAATGATGCGAAAACTGTAAATTGTATTCGATTCTAATACATTGCCTGAAATAGTTCTATCCTATACTGACAATATATTCAAAAAAACACATTAAAACTACTCTCTGTGAAAGTGCTTATTTAGCCCAGTCATATTATGGGTTGTTAAAAAAACTGTAATATCTAATAGACAATTTTGAAAAGAGACCTATATTGGCAAGTTTCGGCATTTCTTCTTCGCCAATGGTCATTTCCGAGATGCTAGCAGATTAAAAAAAAAGAAATAGTAACATAAGATTGTATTTAAACAAATGAAAGACGTGTCTAAGTGTCCGCGAGGACCCAAATTGCTTTAGCAAAAGTCAAAGTCAAAGTCAAAATCTTTTTATTCCGCAAAAATGGCTACATTTGTTTGGAATCGTCACAATTTTTTCCCC
The DNA here is from genome assembly GCA_947507595.1 of Pyralis farinalis. Taxonomy (NCBI): domain Eukaryota; kingdom Metazoa; phylum Arthropoda; class Insecta; order Lepidoptera; family Pyralidae; genus Pyralis; species Pyralis farinalis. The sequence goes on along the minus strand of OX382258.1, from coordinate 4,854,375 downwards.
TACCGTGCAGTTCATGACTAGGTGAGCACTGACATAAATACTGCCAAAAAAGGATGGTATACTCAAGTTGTATCTTGGTACAATGGGTCTTTCTGTTGAGGAATTTCCTAAAATGATATTAATTTAAGAAAAGAGAGAATCTAAGCAATCCAACAGGGGAAGTAACCTCCACAGAAATTTGCAGCAAAATAATAACTCTATTAATGCTACTTTCACATCAACGCTCCTGGGTTCGATTCCCACATATTACAAACACCTGTGACAATGGCCAGGAAAGGACAGAACTGTTTCAGGCAACTTATTATAAAATCGTATACAATTTACAAGAAAAGATCTACCAGTCCTAGCAAGCCGATGTACTTACACAACTTATTTCTACGTCTAAGTTTTTCGCTGAAGTTTGTAAACAAATTTAATTTATTTTTCTACGGACATAGATTATGTTTTCATAGTGCCGTGATAGCCCAGTGGATAAGGAACTGCTTATAGACTAACTGGTTCTCGGTTACAATCCTGGCGGGGGCGCGAACCACTAAATTCGTGTCTACGGATTGATGTACATATTTATCACTTGCTCTGCGGTGAACAAAAACATCGTGAGGAAACCCACACGTTCAAGAAATTATATTTCGAAAGACCTAACCTAAACACAGACCTGGTTTTCCCTCTGGGTTGTGGATGTCTGACGGCAGTCGTTCCATGTCAAGATCAGTGTCTTCGCCAAATCCCTTAAGCTTAGGCAGCGGACCCCGCCAATCCTAATGGATTAGGAAACGGAGTAACGCGAAGAAGAAAAAAAAAAGATTTTCATAAACATATTGAGAATAAGGTTCTAAAACTTACCAGCACCAGCGTGGTTCAGCTCCGTCGAAGACCCCGGCACGCCGTGTTTGGGCACCGGCGGTGTCTTGCAGGCGAGGCACAAGGACGCCGAGAGTGGGTTCTGCAGAGTACACGAGCTGCAAGACCTGGAATGGACATCATAAAATCTAAAGCACAAAACTTTTGGTGATGGAAGGTGTAAGGCATAATTTAGTGGTGTAAAATTTCTTTTTTTTTATACTCCATCGGATGGCATACAAACACACAGCCCACCTGATGTAAAGTGGATATCGTAGCTATAACGCTTGCAATACCTGAAGTATAGCTCGCGCAATGCCACCTCTGCTAAGACAGCAACTGCTTAGGAACACAATAACCCCCTACAGCGAGTTGTCGTGTGGCGGCGGTTTTCAGTGAGGTACTTGCCCAGACGGGCTGCTTTGATGCACCCTACCTCTAACTCTACATCTTAAAAACAACCAGAGAGACAGAGGTGCCCCACGCAGACAGACTTTTGTACATAGTCTCCCTCTGGACTAACGTACTTCAAGAGTTAAGTGATAACTTGCAGGGAAAACATTCACCCAGAAGTTGCTTTTCAGCACGATGGTGATACTGTCCCCGATAGCGTATACGTGTACAGGGTGAACAATAAGATGAATGCTGTTCATCTTTTTGCTCACCCTGTACACTTAAGTAAAGGGGTCAATACCGTGTGACACCTTTTATTGAAGGCACACACACACACACTATAGTTTAAGTATAGTGACGTCTAGGTACAGTTACTATTACTAAATAGCGAGCCTTCGTAACCTTAGATATCAATCGGCGATTGACTGCGAATTATTTAACATTTTTATACGTGTTGTAGTTAAGCAACGTCGACCACAGCCTGTCTACGGATGGGTTTATCTATCTCGAGTTCCTCCGTGCTTCGGAGGGCACGTTAAGCCGCCAGTCTCGGCTGTCGTCTATAGATGACAGTCGTTAAGCCAAGTCAGTGGCGCTCGGACAGCTTGAAAATACTGGCCTCCGCCAATCCACATTTGAGCAGCGTGGCGGAGTATCCTCTAAACCCCTTCGGTTCAACGTCTGTAAAAGGGCAATAGCCATATACAGGCGCCTTGCGCGTACGGCCCGCGTCAGTTGGGGACTCAACCCTGAAGTAGTGAAGATCATATATTCAGCCGTAGTGGAACCTACGATATTGTACGCTGCCGCCGCATGGGCTCCAGCGGTCAATAAGCTGGGCATGCAGAAACAGCTCAACAGCGTACAGCGGGGCTTCGCGCAGAAGATTTGCAGGGCTCTTAAACTGTGCAAAAGCCAGGGTAAGAGCGTCTCGTTGTTCTGGATTAAGGCACACGCGGGGTTGGAGGGGAACGAACGTGCCGATGAACTCGCCAGGAGCGCCGCACTGGGGTTGCGGAGGAGGCCAGATTACGACCGCTGCCCTGTCTCATTCGTCAAGGGTATGATCCGCAAGGGGACCATTGACGAATGGGACAGGAGATTCAAATCGGGAACAACAGCTTCGACAACGAAGATGTTCTTCCGTCCTTTCTGCGAGCCCGGCGTGAACCAGATAGTGCAGCACATATTGTTTCGGTGCACCGCATTCTCCAAACAGAGGTTTGACTTGGAGCAGGAGTTGAGAATGCGGGTCACCGAAACTACAGTCTCCGAAATAGTGGTGGGGAAAAGTAGAGCAAATTTTTTTAAATACTGCGTCAGTCTAGCTATGGCTGTCATAGAACGTAACAAGCAAAGCAGCTCCACCTAGGACTAATGCAGTATACCTATACATGTATATGTATAGCCGATGGGATCGCGGTGGCTAGGTGGAGCTGTGAAGCTCGCTGTCGCCCGTGGCTGGACTGACGCAGTATGGGGAGGGAAGCTTAGAACAGTTAAAATCGTTTCGCCGGGGTCTAAAAATGGGCCAAAACGAAAGATGATGAATGAATGAATGAGTTATGGAATGAAAGGGACTGTTGTGTATGAATGAATGAATGAGTTATGGAATGAAAGGGACTGTTGTGTATGAATGAATGAATGAGTTATGGAATGAAAGGGACTGTTGTGTATGAATGTGTTGTAATGCTCGTATTTAATTGGCTAAGAACTAAATGGCACTAAATAGCCTTGCCCATGGCAGGGGTGCAAGAATAAAAACAAAAAAAAAACCAGTTGGGAATGCGCAAGCTTGCATTGCCAGAGAGAGAACACTTGGCTCGTCAATTATATAACAGTTGATTTTTTTTTTTTTTTAATTTGTCGGCCATTTTGACCATGTTCCTTAAGAGATAGGAACAGTGTTCCTGAACATTCCTATTATACTTTTTTATGCTGAATCCGAATTTGAAGTCAAAATTCGAATATTCGAAAAAAAACGACAGACACACAGAGACAAACATATAGATTTCATATAGGAACGGTCTTCCTGAAAAAAATAAATAAACCCCTTCGGTTGAAGGGAGATCCGTATACCTGCTGTGGGATGAGCAAGGGTTGTGGTGGATACGTGTCGCTAGGGTAGCGGGGAAGACTGAGAGCGGGGAGGAATGCGAGCCGCCAGGCTATGGCAAGTTAACGTGCGCGCTATAATTGTCGCTAATCCCCAGCGTGTAGTAAGTAGGATGCACCCCGTGCTCACTCACCAATAAAGATGTGACTGTGGTTTCGAGCCGGCGCACGCGGCGCACGTAGCGGCGCTGGTCTCGTTCAACAAGGTGCACCGCGTGCATGTCCACGTTGCCACTGCAATGGGTGGCGCCGGCGTCGACTCTGCCAACAAACAAATTTACATTATTATAATTTTATTATACAACGTTGGGAAGCATACAACGATACGCTCCGTCTGTTGTAAAGCGGTAACCGTAGTCTACGAACATTAGTAATACATTAAGTATCACTCGCGCGATGCCACCTCTGCTGATGACACAGCAACTCCTTAGGAGTTTACTGGTAACCTCGCTTACACGCCGGAACACAACAACCCTCCGGGGAGTTAGTTATTTGGCTCCGGTTTTGAGGTGGAGGTACTTCCTCAGACGGACTGCTTTGATACGCCCAACCTCTCTTAAAACACGTCATGTGGCAATCAGTTATCTCCGCCTATCCAGCAGAAGACCTGTGGTGAAGGTAGGGATAGACTTACCAACAGCAAACAATAGCTCGTCGCTGTTGAGGTCATGGTCCAGAGAGGCGATAGGCACGGTCAGTTTCTTGGTGGGGGGTTCATTGCGGTTGGACTCCGAAGATTTGCTACTGCTGCTGGCTTCTGATGACGCGTTGGTTGACCTGGAACTGTACCCATAGTGTCGATTTAGAACCTATTTGATGCCCTGTGGCGTAGTAGTTATCAGTGCGAATTTAACACCAAGTTCCGTGGCTTGGATTCACAAAACATTTGTGTACATGAACATGTCTATTTGTCTTAGTCTAAGGTGAGGTGTGGCGCATTAAAGCATCCAGGGATATTAACACTTGGGATATATTAAGTATCATTCGCGCGATGCCTCCTCTGCTGCTTACACAGCAACTCCTTGGGAGCTTACTGGTGACCTCAGTCACACGCAGGAACGCAACAACCATCTAAGAAGTTGTTATTTGTCTGCGGTTTTCTGTGAGGTGGAGGTACTTCCCCAGACGGGCTGCTTGGATGCTGTGTGAGTGAGGGCACCAGTAAGCTCCTATGGAGTTGCTGTGTTAGCATCAGGCGTGGCATCGCGCGTTCGTAGGCTACAGTAACCACTTTACATCGGCTGGGCAGTATGCGTGTATGCCTTCCGACGAAAAAAAATGCACACAAATGTTTCGTGAATCGAAGCCTCGAACCTTAATGTTAAAGGTACTGCTAACCACTAAACCGGGCTCGTCAAAACTTCACTTGGTGAATAAATTGCTATTCTGTTACCTGTCCCTGAGAGGGCGTTCGCCCCTCGCCAGCGTGACGGCCGCATGGGGCGGCCGACCACTGCGGCACACGTCGCAGCACCGCGCCCACCATGCGTTGTACGCAAACCAGCACTCGTTGCATTGCCACATTCGATTCTCGCGGCTGCAAAATATATCATTATTAAGAAAAAAAATTAAGTGTTGGAACAAGCGGATGAGATTGTATACCTTGGATGTGCTTTCAGCAGGGACGGAAGGTACACCGCTGATATGGAAAGACGTAAAGCGACGAGTGAGTGCTGGAAATAATGTGAATGGAGCGCTGGGTAAACTTCTTGGCAGTCAAGATCTTTGGAAGATGCCGTTGAATGTTTTTATAAATTAATGTATCAATAATATTATTCATAGGCACGTCCCAGTCAAGAAGGTAATCTGGGGTTCTTATCCTGCTTGGTATTCGCCAGCATTAAAAAACTTTTCAATTAAAAATTTAAATACTATCGCAAAATTAAAAAGACTATAATAACGTACCCAGACTTAGAAACATAGAAACTTTAACACGAGTGCCTAAAACTTCGGAAAGTATTCGCACTATTTAGCCACGATTGAGAACTCGATTGAGCGAAAACCACAAAAAATCTGAGCATACATAAAAACGAAAACTCCAGTGCATTACCTAATGTTATGAAATATATACATATAATTGGAACAAGTGGATGAGATTGTACTTGGTTGCGCTTTCAGCAGGGATGGAAGGTACACCGCTGATGAGAAAGACGAGTGAGTGCTGGGAATAGTGTGAATGGAGCATTGGGAAAACTTCTTGGAAGTAAAAACTTGACCCAGAAGGCATATCGTGCTCTACGCAATGAAGTGCTGGTCCCAAAGCTTACTTATGGAAGCGAGAGTTGGGTATGGCAGAGAAAGCATGATAGTAGGATAAACGCGGTCGAAATGCGAGCGTTGCACAAAATTTGTAGTGTAACGCTTGTGACCGTATTCTCAATGATGATGTTAGAGACTACAGACAATGGAGCACAGGTCAATGTTATTTACACTGATTACAGCAAGTGTTTTGACAGAATAGACCACAGCTAGTTGTTGGACAAACTGTGGCATGTTGGTGTATGGGGCAACCTACTCAGGTGGTTTGCGTCGTACATAGACAACTCAAGCTGTAAGTATCAATAATTGTGTTTCTTAGTGGTTACCAATACACAGTGGTGTCCCACAGGGCTCCTTGCTAGGTCCTTTATATTTCAACATATTTGTGAGTGACATCAACCTGTGTCTTAAATCATCCCAAATATTATGTTTTGCAGATAACATGAAAATTTTTATGCGGATATCCTCTGAAAGTGATGCTCATCGTCTACAATATGATCTGAAGATTTCATTGATATGACATGAATCCGGCGAAATGTGCGGTTGTCACTTTTACGTGCAAATATAATAGATTACTTTATAGTTATACACTAAAAGATCAGCAACTAGGAAGGAACTCATGGATTAGTGTTCTTGGTATCATCCATGATTCTAAGTTGATCTTTAACCACATTTGCCACATTAACAATACTATCTTGAAGGCATCTAAAGTCCAGGGCTTCCGGTTAATAATCCTTAGGCTAAGGTAGCGGACCCCGCCGATCCTAATGGATTAGGAAATGGGATAACGCTAAACAGAAGAGTAGAAAATAAAAATAACTTACGAAGGTTGTTGTTGCTGTGATGAAGGCACTTTAGATGGCTCCCGAGGATTATGTGACACTTTGCCGACAGAGGGCAGCATATTAAACACTTTAGTACTAGGGTCCTTAGGCACCGACGAGCCTATGTGTGAAGTCCTTATGTTACTCGCACCCACTGTCTCACTCACTGGAGATATACAATTCTCAGCACCTAACAATTCATCGATCCTTGCATAATCACCATCACCAATATCGTTCGAGTACAGCGCTTCGTTCTGTGAATTACTCATGACGTTCTTCGTATCCTGGACGGATACATATGAATACCTTGTACCGTTGTTATTCACTTGCAGCTGAAGATTCAGATCCTTGTATTTACCCTTATTCGGAAGAGCGTATATCACACCTTCAGCGTTTGTGTCCCAACTGCATTCCTTGTCAATCAACTCGACATGGTTCTCTTCAATTTTCTTGTCGGCCAGCTCTGGATGTTTCCTGTCTTCGGAATTTGATATACTATTGCAGTAGCTGGCTAATGACTTCTGATACTCGTTCAGACTTCGCCTACTTGAAATAACCTTGCCTATAGGTCTCTCAGCGTTTGTCTGCTCTGAAAAGGATCTCCTGTAAGTTGGTCTGATCTCTGGAGAGTTTTGCGCACTTATTGATCTCCGAAAGGAACCTCCTAGCGTGCTTCCTGTTTGCGGCCAATCGGGTACAGTGATCATAACCCCGCCGGAACTAGGGAGAGAAGTTGCGCCATCTCGGCCGCTCAAAGTCTCGTGCCTACCTAAAGTGGTAACGCTTAAACCCCGCGCATTCGGGATTCTTGCAAGCGGGGACACTCTTGGGGAAAGACACGCTTCACAATGAGTCCTGATGCCGGAATTCTCCAATGTACATTTACTGCACGCCCACTTCTTCAAATGCAAGGCTTTGCTTTGTTCTCTCTGGTACTCTTTAACGTAATTTAGCTCCCAATTGGATTTACTCTCATTACACTTCTTCGGTCTTCTAGTGACTGTGTGCAGACTCCTCAAGAAGGATTCCCTGGGCTGGTAGTGCGCGTTGTAGCCGTACCTCTCCGAGACCATCAAACTTGTGGGTCTATTGATAGTGCCTCTGGAATCGTCGACTTTCCACCACTTCTGCTGAGAGTTTATGACTGAGCCGTGGGAGAGAGATCTGGTGACGCCGTGCGCGTGGTCTGTGAGCTGAGTTGGAGACAGTCGGAGGGACTGCAAGTCCAGGTTGAGGCGTCGCCCGCCGGAGTAACTCGTTGTGGGTTTATACGATGGGACAGCCAGTGTGTTGGACCTTATCATAGTGTTGTCTGTAAAGAAAAAAAAATTGGGGTTACATTTTTTAACCTAATTATTTTATATTGTAAACACTTTCTCTCTCTTTTTTTTGTAAATATTGTTATAAGCATCTAATTACAGCAAGAAATGTATTCTAGAGGCAAAGAGGTTATCCTATTAACCTACGAGTATGAAAGAATGAAATGAAAGAAAGCGTCTAAGACACCTTTGTCAAACCAAGTGATGCGGCCGTACGTGTGCGAGTGATTCACTACCATCTTTAGAATCTTCTTCTTCGCGTTACCGGTTACCTAATTCATTAGGATTGGCGGGGTCCGCTACCTGAGCCTAAGGATTTGGCAAAGACAATGTTTTTTACTTGGAGCGACTGCCGTCAGACCTTCACAAACCAGAGGGAAGACCAGACCTTTCTTAGGTTAGGTCACAATTCTTTCGAAATATAATTTCTTGGACGTGTAGTTTTCATCACGATGTTTTCTTTCACACTAATTTAGTGGTACATGCCCCCGCCTGAATTGGAATCGAGGACCAGTTGATCAATAGGTTGGTTCCTTACCCACTGGGCTCTCACTGCCCACTACAGTCTTTAGAATATAGTAGTTTAATAATACAGCAAAAAAATATGATATCGACTAGCTCAGTGGCGCAGTGGCGAAACGCGTTGTTACGTTACTTTGACACCAACGCTCGCCGAGTTCGATTCCCACACAGGGCAAACATTTGCGTGAATGAACATGTCTGTTTGCCGTGATCTGGGTGTTTTTAAGAAAGGTAGGGCGCATCAAAGCAGACGTGGGGAAAGCATCTGGTGAAGTACCTCCATCTCACAGAGAACCGTAGCCAAATAACAACTCCCTGAGAGGATTGTTGTGTTCCTGCGTGTGAGTGAGGTCACCAGTAAGCTCCCAAGGAGTTGCTGTATAAGCAGCAGAGGCATCGTGCGAGTGATACTTAATATATCGCAAGCGTACTTAATATACCAGCTTTACATCAGGTGGGCCGTATGCTTGTATGCCTCCCAGCGTAGTATAAAAAAAACCACAATCATCCCTGACTCACTACTGTATTCCTAACTTCCTGTTTCGCAATGAGATCATGTTTGCAATGCCATAATTATATTATGTTTTATCATGCACATACTAGTAACTAAGTGTAACAGACACTTGTAAACAATATTGAATTTCACAACACCGTTCTTGACATAAATTGCATGCATTAATTAACAATATGATAGACTAGTGGATAAAGGGACCAGATCTATAAACCAAATGACTCCTGGTTCGAAACCCCGGGTACTGCTACATTCGGGTTTTCGTATGTACACGTATCAATATCGAGAGCTCGATGGCGACGTTGCGCGTGTCATTGTAATCGGACACGCAGGTTAAGCAACCTCCACCCCAACCAGTCTAAGGATGGGTTATCTACCTCGAGATTGATCGTGCTCGGAGGGCACGTTAGTGGCCGCAGGGCAGTTTGAAAACACTCTCCAGCGCCATACTGCAGTTGAACAGCGTGGTGCCGGTATATTCTAAACCACGTACATACAAGTACGGCCCACCTGATGTAAAGCGGGTACCGTAGCCTATTAACGCTTGCAATATATTAAGTATCAATCGCGCGATGCCTCCTCTGCTACTTACACGGCAACTCCTTGAGAGCTTACTGGTGACCTCACTCACACATAGGAACACAGCAACCCTCTAGGGAGTTGTTATTTTGCTGCGGTTTTCAGTGAGGTGGAAGTACTTCCCCAGACGGCTGCGTTGATGCGCCCTACCTCTCTTAAAACATCCAGACCAAGACAAACAAAGATGTTCATGCACAGAAATGTGTCCCTTGTGGTGGAAATCGAACCCACGAGCGTTGGTGTCAAAGTCGCGTCATTCACGGCTGAGCCACCGATCTCGTCACTTCGTGCTCTGAGGGCACGGTAGTGTCATAGAGAGAGAGAGAGGGGGTAGATATCAGTCACTCGGGGCTTGACGGGTTAATAACTGGTGTCCATACCATAAATTACCTAATTCCCACAGTGTAGTATCTAAATTTGACCTGTTATCTTGGCTGTAATTGTTACATTTTTATTTTAACACCGACGCTCTCTTTCAGACCAACTTTGTTTCTAAAATCATCACTACGAATACCTTCTACAAGACTTATGCAATAAATTTTGCGCAACGCTCGCATTTCGATAAAATAATCTATGCCATCAAACCATCGATCAGTGCGTCTTAACCTTAAGGCCTCGGTGAAATGCCAGCTCATGTCAGTTATCTACTAAACATATTTATTTTGAGATTATATCACAATAATCTATCTATGTATAAGTTCAGGCCAAATCCCTCGCGGGGTAGGCAGAGAGAATCGAGCGCCATATGACTCGTCCCTTGCAAACCTCACTCGATAAAATAATAATAAAGAAAATACCTAAACGTGCTGAATCATTTCCAGGCCTATTTGTTAATCAGATATTCATTGATTCTACAATAAATCCTAAACAGTGTTTTTGATGAATCTTTTTAAAACATGACACAGACAAGACAGAACTGTTTCAGGCAATTTATTATAGAATCCAATACAATTTACAACAAAAGATGTACCAGGCTCAGCATTGGAATCATACATAAATGCATGGCGCAGCAAAGCTAGCAACATTTAGAAGTATCCACTTACCCTGAGCTGACTTATCCTTGTCCGTCATCCCTGCAACTTGATCCTCATCATCCGAAAGTCTGGAAGTCATCATCAGAAATGCATGAGAAAACAACCTATGCTACAGACAAATAATAAATATTGTCGGACAAATTAAATCTAGCCCCAAAGTAAGCGACGCTTGTGTACACAACTGATAAACGTACGTAAATACTTATTTTTTTGTAAACACATACTTACGTTATATTGAAGGAGAGCTCGATGGCGTCATTCTAACCAGACACGCAGGTTAAGCAACGTCTGCCTCAGCCTGTCTACGGATGGGTTTTTCTATCTCGAGTTTCTCCGTGCTTCGGAGGGTATGTTAAGCCGTCGGTCCCGGCTGTTGTCGATAGATGACAGTCGTTAAGCTAAGGCAGTGGCCCTCGGGCGGCTTGAAAACACTGGCCTCCGCCAATCCGCATTTGTGCAGCGTGGTGGAGTATGCAGTTACCCCTTCGGTTAAAGGGAGACCCGTATCCCTGCAGTGGGATGAGTAAGGGTTGATGTGGTGGTTACATTGAAAACACTCAGAACAAGACAAACAGACATGTTCATGCACACAAATTATTGTATTGTGTGGGAATCGAACCCACGAGCGTTGGTGTCAAAGTAGCGTTACTAACCACTGCACCACCGAGCTCGTCAACCACATGCATACACTCAAATATATGATATGCGATTTTTTTATGTATGTATGTATATCTTCACGTCAGGACCCTTGTGGGGTAAGCAGAGAGAACCGAGCGCCGTGAGACCCCGTCCTTACACGCCTCACTCGCTTCTTTAACATTAATAGATTTTTTATGTTGGTATTAATTTAGGTACAGGCAATTTGATTTACTAACTAAAAACCATCCACTACCATAGTGATGATTTTATACATTGAAGTCATACGAGTATACATACACACCTGATGTAAAGCGGTCACCCGTAGCCTATGAACGCTTATAATACATTAAGTATCACTCCCGCGATGCCTCCTCTATTGTTAACACAGCAGCTCCTTAGGAGCTTACTGGTGACCTCACTCACACGCAGGAACACAACAACCCTCTAGGGAGTTGTTATTTAGCTGCGGTTTTCTGTGAGGTTTAGGTATGGGCCCAGACGGGCTGCTTTGGTGCGCCCTATCTCTCTTAAAATTATAGATTTTGATTACAACAACTAAATATAAATACATATCATATACAAAAATAGGATGATTACGTACCAGCTCTCCAGAAATGCTGGGCACGCAATGCTTTAGGGATCGAGTGCAGTTTGGCAAAAGCAGTCCCTCACCTGTAGACCGGCGCGTGTGGCGCGAGGAGGTCGCAGGCTGCGCAGCGCCACGCGGCGGACACGTTCCGCAGGCCGCAGCTGCAGCGCCACGCCCGGCTCGCGTCCGGCGCAGACCCCACGCTCGACCATCCGCTGCAAACAGACATCACATCATACATTTTGTACTAGACACAATGGATAAATCCCAAAAATATTCTGGCGTACTTGCTAAAGGCCTTTGACAACTTATGCCAGCATATGTCTACTGAAAAAGTTATAACTACATGGAATCTCAGGTATAAATCATTTATTTTATCAATTATGTCCCAAGAATAGACCACAAATAATTAAGGTCAATGGGGTAACCAACAATATGACCAATCAACATTAGCTTACCACAGGGCTTCATTTTAGGTCTTACTTTTAATCCTAAATTATACCATATTATTTACCAAATTGCAGCAGTGATGGCCCAGTGGGTAAGGAACCGACCTATTGAACAAGAGGTTCCCGGTTCCAATACAGGCATGTATGTGTAATTCCTGTTTCCGGACATGATAATTACGAAAATGTACATATGTTTATACATATTAGTAATTATCACTTGCTCAGCGCTGATGAAAACATCCAAGAGATTATATTTCGATAGACATATGGCCTAACCTAAGAAAGGTCTGGTTTTCCCCATGAGTTGTGGATATCTGACCATGTCAAATTCAGTACCTTCGCCGAATCTTTAGGCTTAATTTGGTAGTGGACTCCGCCCATCCTAATGGATTAGGAAACGGGAGAATGCTAGGAAATTTACCAAATTGTATTCTTGCATGACATTGGTTATTTTCGATATGTAAATGTCAACATTTAGAAAATAACCAATGTCATGCAAGAATGCAATTTGGTAATGTTAATGTAAAAGATAAATAATTTAGAACAATGTATACCAATAATAAGTTATAAAAACCATCTGACAGACTGACATTAATTGCAAATAATTCAAATACAAACGAAATGATTAGAATTGCATGTGGCACAAAAAATATAAAGAGAGAATTTACTATTGAAATACTAAAATACACAATATTAAAAATAATAATGGGATGTCCATTGTGCATTTCTAATATGTATATGACTTGCCTACTTAGTACATTATCTTAATATGCATTTTAAGATAATGTAATAACAAAGAAGGCTGTTTAGAGATCTATTCCAGCCAAACTTGTATCACTCTAATCAAACACACTGTTCAAATAACATCAACCAAAGCCTTTCTATGAACAGGTTTATCTATCTCAAATTCCTCTGGACTTCAGAGGGCAAGGTTAAGTCGTCAGTCCTATCTATAGTTGATAGATTACAGTTATTAATTTTAGTGTACACAGTGGCCTTTGGCTTGATAACACTGGCGTCTGGCAATCTAGAGTTGAGCAGTGTGGTTAAGTATGCTTTAAACCCGTTCAGTTGAAGGGAGACCCATATGTAGTGGAGTAAGGTCTAGTGTGATGGATCTCTATGCATGCATGAATCAAACTATATAGGTAATAATAATAGGTCTTGTCAGCAAATTATTTTCAACCAGTCGTCCTTACATCTAAACTGGAGAAGATAAATTCGGACACAGCTATATCTATATTTATAACAACACAGCAGAGTCAAGTAGTGGATATATTAAAATAACTATGATATAAAATAATACAAAATACAAAAATAATATTTTTATACATTTGTCTATTCACCTTTTGTTCACGCATACTGCAAAACTAGTTTTCGATTACAGATTTCGATATCTAAAATTGACACACAGGTACTTTTCATATTGGAAATATTCATGGTTTTTTTATACCATGTCAGGAGGCATACAAGCATAAGGCTCACCTGATGTAAAGTGGTTACTAAGCCCACAAACGCTAACAATTCATTAAGTATCACTTGTGCAATGCCTCTGCTTCTAACCTAAACCTCTGCTGCTAACACAGCCAGGAGCTTACTGGAGTCCTCACTCACACGCAGGAACACAACAACTCTCTAGGGAGATGTTATTTGGCTGCGGGTGACAAAATTAGTAAAACCGAATACATATTTTTTACATAAATTATTGGAGTTGTATATAATAAGATTACCAATTAATAAAAAGAATTCTCTCCTTTTTTATATACAATGTCGGAAATAAAAGCACACGGCAATCTAATGTAAAGTGGTCACTGCAGCCTCTGAATACATGCAATACAAGATCAATGTTTGAGTATTGCAACACCCACTGTGCTTATACAGCAACTGCTGTAGCTTACTGGTAAGCTGACTCACTCTCGGGAACACAACAACCTTCCAAAGCATTTTTATTTTCTTGTTTTCTTCTGCACCTTAATACTTCTTCAGTCGAGGTTTTAATGAACTCTGCCTCTCTTAAAAAACTTATCATTTTTGTTCTAAAAATACATACTTTCTATATATCTATAACTTCACACCAAATCCCTTGTGGGGTAGGCAGAGATACCCGAGCGCCACATGACTCCATCCTTACATAACTCACTCGCTTCTTTAGCATTCATACATACAATCATTAATACATACTTTATGGAGTAATTTTATATGTAATCATTTTTATGAAACAATGCAAAGCCAAACATTCAGAATTCATTTGAAAGTTTATATGAATTTTATTTATCTTGCAAATAGCATCTTGGCGATGCAACAAGTTTAAGTACCTAGGGAGGCTTCTCAGGGAATTCAACAATGATCTAAATTCTTAGTATTGTTGATAGATTCAGGCATTATTTTGCAAAAGTCAAATAGCATCTTAGTATCGTCACATTGCCTGTCTTGTGTGAACTTACAAGAATGGGATTCCTTAAAATACCCATTATTTAAAAATCTGCAAATCTTTTATTTAATCATTTAGTGATATGTTGTGAGAATGTTAGCAAGCAAAAATGGAAGGCCTTCTTCAAAATTTCAACAGCGTACAGCTAAGTGTAGCCTTTACACTTTGACCTTTGTACCGTTCTCATGTTGTTTGTGATAAGAGTTACAATCGTATTTGGAGTGTTAAGCGTGGTCTGCTCTTAGATGTGTAAAGCTGGCTTAACTTAAAAAAGACCTCTGATCTAGTCTATGGCTATATCCAATGTCCACATACCTAGCAAGAGATCAATTTCAATAAAACAAATAGGTACATCTGCATATAATAGCAAAATAACTACGAGAAATACAACTACTAGGGATTTAGAGAAAATTTTACTTACAAATAATTGGCAGTATGTCACATTAGACATGTTTTGACAACTTCATACACAACTCAATAACTACTTTAAATTTACGACAGAATAACACGGGCATTGATTTTATTACTTGTAAAAATTACTTGAAATGCTCTGACGTCCTATAATTCTCATATTAAAATTATACTACGGCGATTAATTCACTTCTACAGTACAAATACTGAAATTGTATTACCATTGAATGACTTGTAACAACTATTTTACATACTAGGTATACATTGCGTACACAAAAGACGGATTTCCAAATAATTACTGACTAACACTGCTGGTGAAAAGCCCGGCGAATGATAATAGCATTTATGAACTTCCCTTACGTACACCTCACATAGAAATACAATAGAAATATAACCTAAATAAAAGTCTGAAAAATCGATACCTGAGTGACATCTACTAACAATGAAGGTTCGAACGAATACAAAAAACTCACCTATTGAAATTATTTTCTGTTGGTATAACAATTGGATCCGACCCAGGGGTTGTTCCTTCGCTTTTTCCTGTACGTGAGATGTATTCAGGTGAAGAATCTCTGCAAAAACCCGACTGATCACTGTCATGGCTCGAAACCCGCTTGGTGCAACATTTTAAACACTTCACACTCTCTGTTGGATTGATTTGGCCGCATGTCTGACAATGCCATTGCAGCACAGATGCAATGGAGCCCATTTTAATTCACTCATGGCTATGTAACCATAACAATACGCCGTTTTATGAAAACAAATTAGGTGCGTGAAAAAATCAAAACAGCTGATCCACCATGTTGTTTGTGTATAACTTTTTTTTTTAAACATGTTGTGTTACCGGCTGTAATGCTAAAAAAAAATTTTGCATAAAAAGAATTTAAATTTTATAAATTAGTTAGTGTATGATTTATTTATTTTGTTAATGATTTTAGCTTAATAAAAGTATTAATATCCAATGTTGATGTCCCATCTTGCGCCATCTATGCTGCTCAATGTAAAAATGCCAATAACTCAGTGCTTGTTGGTTCCAAGAATTCTCAATAGATGGCGGAGTCTTAAAATCATTCACACCTTACTTAATAATAAAATTATGATGACTAAAACAATAATGGTTTCCTAAGGTAGGTTGCGTGATTAGTTGGAAAGAAATAATGGTGTTTATGTTCAGATATGCCAATGATTCATCGAAGTATTTAAATAATATCCATGTAATAGGCAAAGACGATCGAAGCAGCCATGGCTGTATCGGTATGCATCTTCAAATATATATAATAGTGGGTGCCGGCCAGCGCTAGTCGAATCGGTGTTGGAAGCACGCAAAGTAGTTACGATGAAAAAAAGCATTGGATATGTGAATTGAAAAGGGATATATACCTATAGATTCTAACAAAAATAAAGAAGTATTTGAGGAATTTTCTTTAATTTGTAACTATATTACGTGTCAAAAAGTAACTGAGTGGAATTATCTAAACGTTTCGAAAAATATAACAATGTCTGATTTTTTTTTATTTTGTTCTATCTATCTATAACTTCACGCCAAATCCCGTACGGGGTAGGCAGAGAGAACCGAGCGCCACGTGACTCGATCCTTACATACCTCACTCGCTTCTTTAACATTCATTGCTCTTTTCATGCACGCTCGCCAGTTTTCTAGGGCTCCTGACATCACCTTCGATAGTACACGACCAATTTGATCATGGTAGGTAAGTCTTGGCCGTCCTCGGCTCCTACATCCTTCCACTTTTGTATTGCACATTATTTTGATAAATAATAAAATATATAATGAATGAATGTGTTTTTTGTTTCATTGTGAACCTAAACTGGTATTCTTAAAATAGATTTTCCTTTCTGAATCAGCCCTACTAATTGAGATAAATAAACCGGGATCCCGTTTTGAGTCATAAAATAAATGGTCACATTAGGCATGAAGGTACCACTAAATTGGCATTTTCGAATTTACACCTTTTTTGTTATTATCAATAGGTCGACGGTGAAGAAAAACATCGTGACGAGACTTATATTGAGAAATTATATTTACCTTACCTAAGAATGATATGTTTTTAAGAGAGATTAGCTCCACCTCACAGAAAACCGCAGCCAAATAACGACTCCCTAGAGAGTTGTTGTGTTCTTGCGTGTGAGTGAGGTCACCAGTAAGCTCCCAAGGAGTTGCTGTGTAAGCAGCAGAGGAGGCATCGCGCGAATGATACTTAATATATCGCAAGCGTTAATAGGCTACGCCTCCTGACATAGTATAAAAAAAAATGTTTATCCCTCTGGGTTGTGGAGGACTGACGGCAGTCGCTTCATGTAAATTTCAATATCTTCGTCACATCCTTAGGCTTAGGTAGTGGACCTCGCCGATCCCTTGGAGGGATAGGTCAAATCAAATCAAATGTCTTTATTGCTTCCATAATGTTACATACATAGGTGGTGTAAATAAGAAAAACACATTCAGATCATTATAGACCCTGATGGGCACTGCAATAGAAGAGATGAGGAAACCAAATCCATTAAAATCAGAACATAATTTTAAATTAAATTAACCAATCAAAAGAAAAAAATATAAAAAAAACAGTCAATAGGTAAATGATTTAAAATCATTAATTTATTTTATTATGTCATTTAGAAATTCATTCAAATTGTAATAGGCTTTGTCTATTTAAAATGTTTTATAAGTCCGCCTTTGTACTACTGCTTATTTGTTTCATTGTTATTGTATAAACCTTGTTATTTTGTGCAATAAAGACATTACATACATATATTTCGATGAGCTCGGTGGCGCAATAGTAAGTAACGCAACTTTGACGCCAAAGCTCGCGTGTTCAATTTCTACACAGGACAAACATTTGTGTGCATGCACATGTCTATTTGTCTTGAGTGTTTTTAAGAGAGGTAGGGGGCATCAAAGCAGCCTGTTTATGAAAGTATCTACACTTCACAGAAAACTGCAGTCAAATAACAACACCTTAGAGGGTTGTTGTGTTCCTGCGTGTGAGTGAGGTCACCAGTAAGCTCATATGGAGTCGGTGTGTTGGCACCAGGGAAGGTGGCATCCCGCGACCGATTTACAACAGGTGTGCATGTGCTTTACCTACAGTCATTGTATAAAAAATATGCTTACTCTTGTTTGATTGATTCTTTCATTAATCCTATATATTTTACGGTAGGTGTCCTTAGAAATAACAACAGAAGTTTTATATTTCTTAATAAATTGACTTGCCATTATTTTTGGCATAAAATTGGGACGTCGACCATCGGACGCGACCGTTCGTAACAATTTAAATCCCATAAGTTCAGAGCCGACCGCCGGAAAATGGCGGTCAGATAAATTCTGAATTATCGCTCTACAGCAATAAAACGCATGATATCACCTGTAAGAGCTCAAGGTATGAAAATTCCATTTTAATTTTACCTAGGTATACATCGTAATTCGTCCAAACGTTGGCACCCTACCAGTTATTGGCATCCTTACATTTATAGACAAACTAACTAAACTGGTTCGTCTGCGGCTATCCCGGTATCCCGTAGGGAGCCGCTTTTCTTTCTTCAGGAACACCGTTCCTATATGAAATCTGTATCAGACTGTGCGTTTGTCTGTCGCTTTTTTTCGAATATTCGAATTTTGACTTCAGATTCGGATTCAGCATAAAAAAGTAGAATAGGAATGTTCAGGAACACCGTTCCTATCTCTTAAGGAACATGGTCAAAATGGGCGACAAATTAAAAATATATATTGAATTGTTATATAATTGACGAGCCAGGTGTTCCTCTGGCAATGCAAGCTTGATCACAGGATGCTATTGGGGTTTTCTACGATCTCTCTAAAGCTTTTAATTGTGTCGATCATCAAACATTGTTACTCAAGCTGAACTATTTTGGAGTTAGGGGTAAAACCAAGATTGCACGTTATTTAAATAACAGAGTGCAGACAGTTGACATAAATGGGGTTAAATATGTCCTATGTCTATTAATATCGGGGTGCACCAGGGTTCTATTTTGGGTCTCTTTTTATTTTTAGTATACGTGAATGATCTGCCCTACATGGTGCAGAAAATGGCGGATATGGCTATTTGCCGATGATACCTCTCTATTTTTTTATGTGCCCCGTCGGTGTGAAAACATTGACAAGGTAAATGGTGTTGTGTCTGCTATTTTAAACTAGTTCACATCTTTTGCTAAACTCGGCTAAAACCAAATGCATCAAATTTAGTCTTCTGAATGTGACTTCTGCCAATACAGAAGTTCTCATTGGGTATAGTTAATTAGAATTCGTTAATAATACTGTGTTTCTTGGAATTGCAGTAGACTCCAAATTACAATGGGCCCCCCACATAAATAAGCACACACCAGCGCTCGTGGGTTCGGTTTCCACCTCATAGAAAACCGCTGCAGCATAAGAACTTCCTCGAGAATTGTAGTCAGAATCAGAATCAGAATCATTTATTCCTTAGAAAATGGTACAGTATAAATGTTGGTACAAACAAAAAAAAAATTCGTGCAAACATTTTCTGCCAGAAATGGCGTAGGAATTAATTTTTATATTGTCTTTTAATTACAGTTCACATTGTTATTATACATCAATCCCTATTATGCGTTAGTACAGTTAAATATTTTTATATTATTACAGAATAGTCATAAATTTGTTTGCAATTCTACAGATACATCAATAGTTATTATTTATTATAAACAATTTCAATATAATTTCATTCTCACTATTAAAAGATATTCTTATTTATGTCATCCTTATTTCATTACTGCAAAGCGTCATTAAAATATTCTTGTATGTTATAATATCGCTTTTCTAATAATAATGAGAACAAATCTTTTTTAAACTGTCTCATATTTAGTTTGTGATACCTCTGCGGGAGGTGATTGTAAATTTTGATGGCCATACAGTATGAATTATTTGAATATAGTTGTAATCTCTGCATTGGAATTTGTAACTTGTTTTTGTGTCGGGTTCTACTATTTATTACGTCCTGTTTTCTTTGGAACAAGTGGGGATACCTTGCAACGAAAACACATATTTCAAGTATATACATACATGGTAGTGGTAGTATTCTTGACAACAGAAAATATTGTTTACATGACTCTATTGGCCCTATACCATATAATGCTCGGATAAATTTTTTTTGTAATTTAAATACTCGCTCAGATTCCACAGAATTGCCCCATAGTACAATGCCGTATCGCAGCACTGATGCGACATATCCGTGATATGCTGAGAGTGCGGTTTGAATGGTCGCTACTTGTCTTAATCTTTTCACTGCATAAACAAATTTATCTAATTTAGTTAAAATTGAGTTTATATGTGCATCCCATTTACAGAATTTGTCTATTTCTAAACCTAGGAATTTTGTTGTGTCTACGGATTCTATACGGTCACTTTTGCACAACACATTTAAGTTAGGAGGCGTACTATTACGAGTCTGGAATTGAATTAATTTTGTTTTGTTAACATTGATATTGAGGTTATTGTTATCTAACCAGTCAGTTATATGTCTTAGTGCTAAATTTATTTCGTCATTGTAATTCGCTTTGTCATCTTGTTTAAATAGAAATGTCGTATCGTCAGCAAACAGAATGGTTTTATGATGCGACACATTTGGCAAGTCGTTAATATATAGCAAGAATAAAAGGGGACTTAAGACTCCACCTTGTGGCACCCCGTAACCATTTTGTCGGTATTCAGATCTGTAAGCTATCTTTTTATTTTCGACAACTCTTACAACCTCAACGCACTGTTTTCTGTCATCTAAGTAGCTCCTGATCCATTTTTCGGCTATTCCTCTTATTCCGTGTAAATTTAGTTTGTTTATTAATGTTTTGTGACAGACGAAGTCGAAGGCTTTCGACATGTCTAAGAAAACAGCCGTAATTGGAGTATTTGCGTCGAGGCTTTCTGTAATATATTTAATTAGAGAAAAACAGGCTAATCCTGTCGAACTATGCTTAACGAAGCCATATTGGTCTTCGTGTAATATGCGTGAAGATGTAACAAAATTGTAAAGTTTGTCCCGCATTATTCTCTCAAAAATCTTAGATAATATAGGTATAAGTGTAATCGGTCTGAAATTGCTCATGTCATGAATATGTCCTTTTTTGTAAAGCGGTTTTGTAATAGAGTATTTTAATCTTTTTGGGAATTCGCCTTGTACAAACGATAAATTAATAATATGCGCTAATGGTTTACAGATAATATCTGCACACACTTTTAGTATTTTTGTTTGTATGTTGTCATAACCTGCCGATAATGTATTTTTTAGTTGTTTGATAGCTTTATATACCTCTATTTCAGTTACAGGATTTAGAAATATACTTTTTGTGTTGTTGGGAATAAATGTATTTGAATTAGTTGTAGTTTGGCTTATCTTTTTATTTGTTATGTCAATGTAATAATTATTAAACAGTTCTGCAATTTTTTTCGGTTCAGTGTATGTTATATTGTTATGCTTTATTGATGTAATCTTAGTGCTGTTAAGTTTGTTACCCATACTACCTTTGATAATTTGCCACGCAGCTTTGCAAGTGTTTTTTGAATGTGCAATGTAACGTGTATTTGCTATATTCTGGGCCGTGTGTATACATTTCTTAAGAATTTTTGAGTAGGTGTCATATTTCTTCTTATTTAAGCTTTTAGTTGACTTCGATAAATGACATTGCAAGTATAAACGTCTTTTGTTAATACAGCATTTTTTAATACCTTTTGTTAACCACTTGTTTTTAGTGGGTTTGTTAACTATTTTTACTTGAATTTCCGGGAAGCAGAGGTTATAAAACAATATTAAGTCATCTTGAAAGAGATTGAAAGCTTTGTTTGTATCTGTTTGCTTGTAAATATCGGTAAATGACAGACTGGAGATACATTTAATGAATTTATTTATATTTTCCTCGCTATAATCTCTCCTTGTTTCAAACCATATTTGTTGAGACTTCTCTGGTATATAATCTACTTTTATTTGTAAGCTTTGTCCAGTTTCGTGGTCGGATAGTGCTAAACAATGTAATTTGGTTGTGGTGTCATTTAAATTACTTGCTATTAGATCAAGGCAAGAATCTTTTCGTGTCGTTGTAACAATGTGATTTTTTAAATTATTGTTTGCTAATATTTCTAACAGATCTCTAGAATATTTATTATTTTTTAGAGGATCTATGTTCCAGTCTCCGCATAACACTACTCTTTTTTTTGACAAATTGCTTCTGGAAATTTTATCCGTAAGTTGTTCTAGTTCTCTTAAGAATATTTCTGGTTTATTAAGAGGACTTCTATAAATACAAATTATTATTAAGTTGTAATTAATTATTTCTATTCCGCAGTACTCAAAGTGTGACGGTATAGGTGTGGTAATGTCCAGTATTTTATAATCTAGTGATTGTTTTATTAGAATGCACGATCCGCCGCGGGCTCTATTATTTCTCGAATAGTAAGCTGCTAATTTATATCCTCGTATGTTTAAGTTTGATTCGGTCCCATTTTTCATAAATGTTTCCGTTAAACAGATGACTTGTATGTCGCCTAGCTCATTTTTTAGGTCCAACAAGGCTATTTCGAAAGCATCCCGTTTCCCCAATATTCCTGCGATATTTTGGTGGAATATGGTGATATATATAGTGTTCCTGCGTGTGAGTGAGGTCACCAGCAACCTCCTAAGTAATCGCTGTGTTAGCAGCAGAGGTGGCATCGCGCGAGTGGTACACTGAAAAAAATGTTTAGTTGGATTTCCCAGATTCCTAATAGAATTCACCAAAGTCGACGGTTGAACTGGGTCCTACCTTTGACTTAAGTTGATTTTGCCAATCAAAAAAGGTTAATGAAGTACCAGTAAAAATAATAAAATTTATTATTTAGTATGATGAACTGTATATTGTTATATGTACAATCCATTTATTAGCGGTAAATTATATACATTTAAAATAGTGATAGCTACAAAATACTTTTGTATGAAGACCAATCGTAATATATTTGTAAATTTAACTACAAATTTTTGCATTAATTAACAAAGTTTACTAGTAAAATAGCCTACCTTTGCTTCTTTGGTAAATTCAACTAATCTTTTTTTTCAGTGCTTAATGTATTACACATGCACATAGGCTACGGTAACAGCTTTACCGTAGGCCTCCCGACGTTGTATAAAAAAAAAAGGTTCTACATCCGTACGTTCCCTATAGGAAATTATCAAGATACAAAATAAACAGCCAAGCCGACAGCACGCAACCATGCTTGACACCAATGTTGACGTCAAGCCAGGGCGACGAGCTGCCGTCCACCTGCACACTTGCCTCCTCATGCGTGGACAGTACAGCACGCTGTAGGGCAACAGCAATTCCATCTTCTTCTTAGCGATATTCCGTTTCCTAATTCATTAGGATTGATGGAGCAACTCCCTCATACCTCCACAACCCAGAGGGCAAACCAGAAATTTCTTAGGTTTGATCACATGTCTTTCCAAATATAATTTCTTGGACGTGCGGTTTTCCTAACGATGATTTCCTTCACCATCGCGCCGAGCTAGTGCTAATTACAAATGTATGTATGTATATGTTAACGCCAGGTCCCTTGCGGGGTAAGCAGAGAGAACCGGGCGCCATAGACGCGGTCCTTACATACTTCACTCGCTTCTGTAACATTCATAACTCTTTTCATGCACGCTCGCCGGTTCCTGAGGCTCCTGACATCACCTTTCGATAAAAAAACAACCAAATTGGTCATGGTAGTTTAGTCTCGGTCTTCCTCGGCTCCTACATCCTTCCACTTTTGCATTGTATATCTGTTTCGACATTCTTTCGTCCCGCATTCTTTCTACATGTCCGAACCAACGGAGCATGCCTTTTCTTATCTTAACACCGACACTCTCTTTCAGACCAACTGTTTCTCTCACGTCTTCATTATGAACGCGGTCAGCAAGCGTTATGCCACAAATTTTGCGCAATGCTCTCATCTCGACCACATTTATTCTACAAATATGTACATAAATCCGAAAACACGAATAGGTCGGTACATGCCAGGATTCGAACCGATACCAGTTGGTCAATAGGTCGATTCGTCATCCACTGGCCTACCACTGGTCAATGGTAGCTGGCAACTGGGCACAGTGGGCACCATCAATTTCATATCCCGGCAAAAAAACCGCAGTAAATTTATTCTAGCGCCAGATGCATCTCCATGACATTGCGAAGTAAAAACACTTGATCCGTACATTCTCTTCCATTCCAGAATCCCAGTCCCATGTGCTGCGTGTATTAACATTATCATATCATACATAAAATACTTACATAACACCCAGACTAGGTATAATAAACAGTCATGTTCATGCACGCAAATGTTTGTCTTGTATGGGAATCGAACCCACGAGTCTTGGTGTGAAAGTAGCCATTGATCACTTGAATTCAGAATTCAGAACTGAATCGCATTCATAAATTCAATCAAGTGTATACAAAAAATTGTATTACCTAAGTGTATACAAAAAATAGTATACCTCTGTTGTATTTGACAGCGCGCCATAATAATGTACACAGCGCCATAATTGTGACGTCACATGCCTGCGGCCAATGACCACTTACGGACATTTACCGATGGCGGCATCCATTATTAATAATAATAATAATCATTTATTATTATTATTAATTATATTTATTCAGACAACAGGTTTTACAACACTGGTCCATAGATAAATACCTTAAATTAAAATATATATAACAATATAAACTAATGACTAATACCACGTAGAGTCGGCGACGTGTAGCGCGTGTCGTTAGGCAACCGTCCTCGGAACTTGCGAAACACGATTCCCTTCGGCCAGAATTCTTCATTCATGAAGGTCGGCAGATGATGAGTTGGAGCCCTCACCACAAAGGAACTAAAGTTTACCTTGTGGCGAGATTCCAGTCGCTCGACCCTCAAGGTGAAGTTGGTTTTCTTCTTCACATAGTCTACAACCTCCTCGACCTTTGTAGACCAGTGCAGTCTGGAAACGTACAACGGCGTCGCTGGTATTTCCACGCGCATTTGTGACGATCCGGTCTGTGCGGTGCCGCAGTAGTTGCGATTGGAGGGCTTCTTCTTCTTCTTCTGGTCCACTTGTATGAAGCCCTGCTCATCGCACTGGTCCTTGCGAGAACCCGGTTGCAAAGCCTTGCGAGCGGGCTCGCAACGACTTCACTTCTCCCGGTGAGATGGTAGGTGAGACGGTGGTAATGCAGTAACTTTTGCGTAATCACGTCCCGGGGTTGACGTGTTTACATTTTTAGTCGGCGTTTAGTGTTTACATTATTGTAACAGTAATTGGCTTTAATTGTTAAGTTATTGCAAACACTCTATTGGCCTGATTTGTTGACCATAAGAGAGCGTTAGTAAAGAAAGAGTCAGTCGAATTTCTAATTTTCGAACCAAGTACTATTTTTGTTATACACAACGTCGGAAGGCGTACATGCATACGGCCCACCTGATGTAAAGCAGTTAGCCTATTAATGCTTGTGATACATTAAGCACAGCAACTCCTTAGGAGCTTACTGGTAATCTCACTCATACGCAGGAACACAACATCTAGCGAGTTGTTATTTGGCTGTGGTTTTCTGTGAGGTGGTGGTACTTCCCCAGACGGGCCGCTTTGATGCGCCCTACCTCTCTTAAAAATATCGAGACCGAGACAAACAGACATGTTTGTCCTGTGTGGGAATCGAACCGACGAGCATTGGTGTCGAAGTCGCGTCGTTCACGATTCCGCCACCGAGCTCGAAAATGTATAACTTTGACGGTACCTTACCTTACCTTAGTGTTAAAGTAGAGAAGTGAGAAGTGTATTGTGTAGGTACATGAACGTGCCTGTTGGTGTTGGCACTTTTGTTTTTACAGGTCCGTGGTAAAGGACGTCACACAAAGGAAAGACTGCTCAGCGGAGCTGCTGGGTTCCTCAATAGTAATTGTTTTTGACATTACAATTTGTATTTGAATTTTATTTGTTAATTTTATTTTATTTTTTGGCATAAATGATATGATGCTGACTTATGATGTTGATAATTGAATTGGGACCTGATATTCTTATTCTATTGTAATTTGTGACACTATCATAATTTAACATAATAATGTATCATAATTGTTTCGAGTAACCTTGCTGGTGCGTTGGAGTTAGTATACTCTGTAAACTTGCATGTAATGTAATAAATAAATAAATAAATAAATAAATAAAAAGGAAGAACTAAGATACTAGATACACCTTAGTCATACTTCTAAAGAAGACCCATTGCTGGGAGGGAGGTGGTTCTGAGCTCTGAATGCAATCCACTATTACCTTCGGTTGCAAGGATTATGTCAGACTTTTACTGACTAAACACTGCCTAAGGGTTGCCCACCCACAGTTTTGGGTAGTTCGGGATTTGTGTGCAATTGTTTGTTTATTTTAGTCTAAGTCAAAGACTTCTATGTATACTACTAGACAGGCTGAGCGGAACTCGGATTTTGCGCATCAAGTTACGGTCAATTCTCCGCAACTCCTTTAGTCGGTTGCGAGCAAACGAGACAAGCACTCCTTTGTTTCGTAATTAACCGAGAACGTTGCGGTCGACAAATAAGTTTCTTTTTTTGTTTTAAATGCCACGAAATAACAATTAATCATTAGTATATTTACGGGAATACTTTGTTCAAGTGATTCAACTGTTATTTTTGGTAAGTAACTACTTTTTTTTTGTATTTTACTATGAAACTGTACCTAACATGAATAATAGCCATGACACTATTGCCATCTCGTTTACTCTCTAGTAGCGTAAGTAGCGCTACCGACGATCACATCATAGATCTATGTAACAGGTGCTCAAACAGATATGGAAATAGGTAGAAACTTAAATTTATTTGCAAATAGATAATTCTGTGATTTTGTATTTTAGGTACCCATTGAATCGCAATATATTCACAATAATGCCGAATTGCATACTTAGATACTGCAAAAAATATTCTCAAAGAACAAAAAAGTTTTCTGAAGGAATAACTTTTCATAAGTAAGTTTTAATATTTTACTGTATGTACTATATAATTAAATTACACAATTGTTACTATCGTAGATTTCTCTGGATTATGTGTTATTAGTGTATACATATAGTATTATGTACAATATACTTTAATTTACTATTATATTGAAATGGTATTAGTAACAGTCGAAGTCAAATTGGTAATAGGTAAAGTTCAATCGATTGTCGCGTCTGCGTGAGCAGCCTGTTCACTGCATCGGCAACCCTCTCCCGCTACCCCGCACCTCAGCCGCTGCGCTCCGAACTACGACACAATATTTATGTTACTCAGCCTGTCTAGTAGTATACATAGAAGTCTTTGGTCTAAGTAGTTGGTTTGGTAGTTCTAGAGATTAGCGCATTCAAACATACAAACTCGTCCACTTTATATATTAGAGTAGATTATTATTAGAAAAACAGTATGAGTATCCAAGAACACAAGTTATATTTCGAAAAACGTGCGACCTTAACCTAAAACAGATGTGGTTTTCACTCTTAGTTTTTCAGGTCCGGCTGCATTCGATCCATGTCTAAAACAGTATCTTCGCCAAATCCTTAGGCTCAGCGGATCCCATCAATCGTTATGGATTAAGAAACGAGATAAGGCAAGGAAGAAGTAGAGAGTCGATTACATACTGATTTCCTACTGAATATGAACCGCCAAAATCTTTATATCATCACATTAATAAACCGTTGTGAATTCAGAATTGGGTCGCATTCATAAATTCATTCAAGTGTATACAAAATATCCACTATTGCATTTGACAGCGCGCCATACATTATGTGAATGGCGCCATACTTGTGACGTCACATGCCTGCGGCCAATGGCCACTCGCGGGCACTTACCGCGGACGGCGGCCATTATTGCAACGGTAATTGGCTTTGAATGGTAATTGCCTGTAAATTGAATGTGTGCCTGATTTGACAATCATAAAGGCTCTTGTGAATGTAGCGTTGGAAACAGGCAGCCGACACCTAATCCAGAAGGCACAACTCGCTCCGCACAACGCGGTGCTAATGCCGACGCGTACTTATGGAAGTGAAAAGTTGGCAGAGAAAGCATGAAAGTAAAAAACGGTTGATATGCGAGCAATGCGCAAAATTTGTGGCGTAGTGTTTACAGACTGCGTTCGCAACAGAGTTGGTTTGGAAAGAGAGCCGGTATTAAGATAAGGAATGACGCCCACCATTGATTCGGGCAGATAGAAAGGATACAGTACGAAAGAATGATGACTCAGATGCAATACTGGTCTACGAATACAGGGAACGGAACCCCGAACCTTTTCGACGTGCCAGTAGTGGGGCAATTATAATTTACAATAATAAGGTAACGTTATCTGTCAACAGATTAACAATGGATAGCTCGATGGCGTCGTTGCGCGTGTCATTGTAACCGAATACGCAGGTTAAGCAACGGCATACGACTTACTTGATATAAGCGGTTACTGGTACTCTGGTTGCTGTGGGCCGATTCTACTAAAAACTGCAACTGCACTGCAGCGCGGCGTGTGTCAAAATGCGTACATTTTGACGTTTCGGTATTCTGTTAAACGATCTGACAGAGCGACGTTGCAGGAATTTTGCAGTAAATGAATCGCTATTCTGTTAAAAAACCTGCACTGCAACTGCACGTTTCCTGCAATATAATCGTATTCTGATAAATTGTTTTGACATTTGTATACCGGTGACAGACGTTTTGAAGGAGTTTACTTGCAGTTTTGTTAACGTTACTCTTGAGCAACTTTTGCGAAGTGAAATTAATATTCTGAGGCGGTGAATTATATTTGCTTTGTTTTGGGAGATGTTTGTGGATAAAAATAATTAAGTAAAGCTTCTTTTCGGTTAGAAATACCTCCACTCCGGCAACCAAGGTCAATAGTGAAACTATAGGAGTCAACATTAAATAAAAATTCAGTTTTATTAGATTGAAATATGGCAACATTTCAGATTTTTAGTAGTTTACTTGCAGGATACGCACAGTTGCAGCGTAGTTGCAGTGCCGTTGCAGTGCAGCATACGCGCAGTTCCAGCGCAGTTGCAGTGCAGGATATTTTAGTAGAATACACCTATCGGCACTGCACTATTCCTGCACGACTCAAGTGACAGGCGTAAACGTGCAGTTGCAGTTATTTAGCAGAATTGGCTCACTGGACCTCACTTATACGCACGAACAACCCTCGCTTTTATAATTTGAAAGAATTTGTATATTCGCTGGTCTTAATTTGAATAAAATGTTAATAAATAGTCAAAGTCAAAGTCAAAATCTTTTTATTCCGTAAAAATGGCTACATTTGTTTGGAATCGTCACAATTTTACTCCCTATCGTGCAGTTTATGACTAGGTGAGCACTGATAAAAATACTGCCAAAAAACTCGGGCATCCCTCTTTTGGTATCCAAACAAATTTACATAATTTATTAATTACATTATAATTGGATCGACTCACTCCCAGGCATTTTAAACATTGACATAATGTAATAAAGCTATTATAAATGAAAGTTGACACAAAGAATGTTATCTTTAATTGATTAGTGTATTCAATAGTTTAACAGAATTGCATAGAGATGTGCTTATTTTTTTAAATTTTTTTTTCTTTCTTTATGTAATTAACTTTTTATACTTACACAGTTAACATTTATGAACATTATTATATAAATTTATAGCATTGACATTTATAGGAATAACATCTCTCGTTGACTTCTTTAAACATTTGCATACCTTTAGAATATAAGGTGAACATACCATACCAAATTTGTAACTTAACTCACCATCTATGTAAACCACTGTATGTTCGGGCAAATAAATGAAATTTGAATTTGAAGTAAACATCCATACATGGAAGTAATGAATGTACCCGCTACTGACCCGCTACGAATAAATAATTATTTATTCGCAGTGTACCCTATGATCAATTGCAATTGCGTTTCCAATGATCACAAACGCAGGCAATTTAATCTGATAAAAGAGCAGAGATAATGTTTTTAGGGTTTTGAAACTTATAAGGAAAAACGGAATCATTATAGGATGACTTTGTTGTCCGTCTGTCTGTCAAAAACCTTTTTCTTAGGAACGGGTGGAGCTATCGTACTAAAATTAATATCGAATACTCAGGTTTGTAATCCCTTCGAGCAGTGAAAAAAATCAAACTTCTAAGTCAACGCAATCAAATGATACGGTTGCTTATGCCTAGTCTATGCGCATATTTACGTACTGTGCGGTTCCAGTTAAATTTTCTTCCGAGAACTCTCTAGCTGTGGAATGAGCTCCCAGCCGAGTCTTTTCCAAGGGACTACAGCATGGAGTTCTTCAAGAAATGCGTGAAGAGGTTTTTAGAGGGTCGGCAACGCACGAGTGACACCCCTGGTGTTGCAAATGTCCATAGGCTACGGTGACTGTTTACTATCAGGCAGGCCGTATGCTTGATTTCCACCTTAGTGGTATAAAAAAAAATATTTTGACACTCGCAAGGGAATCAAAACCCATAGGGTACATCCCGTTGACCTAGAATCATGAAATTTGGTAAGAAGCAATGTATCAATGTATATAGGGCGCATCAAAGCAGCCCGTCTGGGGAAGTACCTCCACCTCACAGAAAACCGCAGCCAAATAACAACTCCCTTAAGGGTTGTTAACTTAACTTAGTATATCGCAAGCGTTAATAGGCTACGGTACCCGCTTTACATCAGGTGGGCCGTTTGCTTGCATGCCTCCGATGTAGTATAAAAATAAATGACACGACTGTTTGTCTTGCTCTAGATGCTTTTAATATAGGTAAGGCGTATCAAAGTAGTAGCATGAACAAAATAACCTATGGAGAAGCGAAGCGAATAATAAATATTGTCGGACAAATTACACAGCGCCATCTAGCCCCAAAGTAAGCGGAAGCTGGTGTTATGGGTACTAGACAACTGACAAACATACGTAAATACATTTTTTTTTTTTTGTAAATACATACTTATTATACATAGAAAATTATCTGCGTGAGAGTGAGGTCACCAGTAAGCTCCCAAGGAGTTGCTGTGGGACGAGGCATCGCGCGAGTGATAATTAATATATCGCAAGCGTTAATAGGCTACGTTACCCGCTTTACATCAGGTGGGCCGTATGCTTGTATGCCTCCCGACGTAGTATAAAAAAAGCATACAGGAACACAACAACCCGCTAGGGAGTTGTTATTTGGCTGCGGTTTTCTGTGAGGTGGAGGTACCTCCCTAAATGGGCTGCTTTGCCTATCTTCAAAACACCTAGACCAATACAAACAGACATCGTGCACACAAATGTTTGTCCTGTGTGGGAGTCGAACCCACGTGCGTTGGTGTACCACGTGGTGGTGGTAACGTAACATCGCGTTTCGCCACTGCGCCACCGGGCTCGGCAAAACGTTCATTGCACGTGTACCATGGAGTTACGACGCTCATTACCGAGGTCATAGGCTACTGTTTTCTGCGTATGGTTTTGACGATTCCGGTGGCGCAGCGGTTAGCAATGCTACTGTAACACCAGTTCCATGTTTGTGTGCGTTGACACTTAAGAGAGGTAGGGCACATCAAAGCAGCCCGTCTGGGGAAGTACCTCCACCTCATAGAAAACCGCAGCCAAATAACAACTCCCTTAAGGGTTGTTAACTTAACTTAGTATATCGCAAGCGTTAATAGACTACGGTACCCGCTTTACATCAGGTGGGCCGTATGCTTGCATGCCTCCGATAAAGTATAAAAATAAATGACACGACTGTTTGTCTTGCTCTAGATGCTTTTAAGATAGCAAGGCGCATCAAAGAAGTAGCATGAACAAAATAACCTATGGAGAAGCGATCAAACGATTTTGCGTAGTAAATAAACTTACCGCTACGGGTCGGGGCTAAAGTGGAAAGCGCAGCTTTTATTGGCTACTTTACGAACCTACATCGCGGCACATGTAGGTATAGTTAGAACACAACATTTTGGTAAGCGACGGTTTGCCTTTATGCGCTGTCAAGTGGTATATTCGTTTCGGGGACAGACAGGGGAAGTAAGTGCCTCTACCTCATAGAAAATGGCAGCTTAAAAACAACTCCCTGGAGGGTTGTGTTCCTGCGAGTGAGTGTGCTTACCACTAGTTATTAGTAAGAGCAGTTCCTAAGGAGTTGCTGAGTTGCAGCAGCAGTGTTGATATGGTAGCCATTTCACGTATGCTTGTACGTCTTACGTCGTATAGAAAAGCTTGTTTGTCAATTAAGTATGATAAAAGAAAAAATGTTCACCTGCGCAACAATGACGGAATTTTAAATTTCGACTCTATCGCCAGGAATTAGGATTGTAAGTAGCTTGAATCGTCAATGTTCTCTGCAATCCAAGATAGATTAGTCCATTGTTAAACTACACACGGCAACGATCAAGATTGATTGTCGCGCTGTACTGGTTTTTTTTCATTCACAACGTGTTCATTTTCCAGAAAAATAGGTCACGAGGGAATTACGAACAAACGGAAGTGATATATTCCTTTTACTATTATTTATATATTAAAAGCTTGAGCCAGAAGACACAGCTCGCTATACACAATGCAGTGCTGCCATGCAATTCTCTAAGCGACTCGTAATGGCTGTGTGCGTCACTGTGATCACAGATGTCACAGCTTTGACATCGTCTACTGCGATCACGGCTAAACTATTTGGTATTCTATAAGGCTGTAAGCGTACGCGAGGCTGTTTGCCTTGTAGAATTCCAATTCCAAACGCAGCCTTGCGGCGCTAGTGTCGCACAACCATGAAAAGCGACACCAAAGAATTGCAATTTTGTGTTCAAGGCTGTAACAGCCGATGTTTCCGAGGATGTAAGGACGTTTGCTCTTACAGAATTGCATGGCTGGTCCCGACGCTTCCTTATGGAAGCGAGAGCTGGGTATGGCAGAGAGAGAGCATGAAAGTAGGATAAACGTAGTCGAAATGCGAGCGCTGTGCAAAATTTGTGGCGTAACGCACACCGTATTCGTAATGATTATGTCAGAAACAGAGACGATCTGAAAGAGAGCGACGGTGTTAAGTTAAGAAGACGCATGCTCCGTTGGTTCGGACACGTAGAAAGAATTCAGGAGCCGAGGAAGGCCAAGACTTACCTACCATGACCGTGTTTCATCAGAAGGCTATGTTAGGAGCATTAGAAACCGTTGAGCGTGCGTAAGAAGAGTAATGAATGTTAAAGAAGCGAGTGAGCTGTAAAAGGATAAGGATTGGCTTTTTCTTCTTTTGTGAGGGAAGTGGGCGTTCATGGCCCCCCACACGATGGACCGACGATCTTGTGAAGATTGCAGGGAGCCGATGGATGCAAGCGGCACAGGACCGATCGCTGTGGAAGTCTAAGGGGGAGCTTATGTTCAGCAGTGGACGTCCTTCGGCTGATATAATGATGATGATGATCTAGAAAATATTTAGGGCTTCTGCGTAAAACATAAAAGGCCGAACCCCACGCAAGCAGAGTTGCGGGCAACATCTATTGTCATACAAGTTTTATTTGTAAGGAAAGTTTACCTGTAAAAGGGCGTTCATACACGGAGAGACTATTAATCACGCCTTGACAACCTTCCTTGAGGTTTTCTCGGAATTTTCATTAACGTAAAAACCTTTGACAAAGGGAATGTTTTAGTAAAAAGTTGACTTTAATTTGTTTGCTTAAAACTGCGTCAAACTGACGACGAGTATAATTTGACCCAAAACAGAGTGGTACAATACCGCAATATTTAATAGGAAGCAGTTCCATTAAGGAAGTAACTCCTTTACAGACAATGGTAGCTACATAGCATATAACATAGCTTTGACGAGTCCGGTGGCGTAGTCTTTAGTAATGTTATTTTAACACCGGGGTTCGTGGGTTCGATTGAGTGGGGTTACCAGTAAACTCTTAAGGAGGCGCTGTGTTAGTAACAGGGGGTGGCAATACGCCAGCATTATTTCCTGCATTTCAAGAGTTCAAAGGCGTGTATGCATCCCGATGTTGTATAAGAAACAAAAGCAGAAAAATGTTAGGTATGTCGGTAGGTTTTTGATGTAAATATGGATTCGGACAACATTCGAATTAATCATATTGGATAATTATCACTATAAAAATACTATTTATTTAAAAGTACTACTTGAAAACACTGATGTCATTTTTTTTTAATCAAACTAGAAACCGTAAAAGATATTATTTTACATTGAATTATTATCTACTAGTGTACAAGAACCGACACCGCGAACCAAATGTTTGCGCTATGCTTTGTCTCACTAGAGGGTTGTTGTGTTCCTGCGTGTGAGTGAGGTCACCAGTAAGCTCCCAAGGGGTTGCTGTGTAAGCAGCAGAGGAGGCATCGGCCGAGTGATGTTTAATATATCGCAAACGTTAATAGGCTACGGTACCCGCTTTACATCAGGTGGGAAGTATGCTTGTACGCCTCCCGACGTAGTATAAAAAAAGGCGATCCGGCGCGGTGCGATCACTTCTTGTGTAATAGGTTGCAATGCAAACACTTAATATCAAGTGGGATGTATGCTTGTTTGTCTCCCGACATTGTATACATATAATAAATCACAATTACCTACGTGGTCGAACGCGCAACACGCGAGTGAAGCTGCGGCCAGAAGCTTGTATACTATAATAATACAAATACATATAAGAAAAATACTAAGAAATATGAAATCACTTTCTGGCATAAGAGGCACGAAAACGGATGACACTGGGATAGACAGGGCTGCCAAACGATTTATTTTATTTTACTCAACGCCGGAGACACAGAAGCGTACGGCCTACCTGAAAAAATGTGGTCACCCTAGCCTATGAGTTATTTTCACAAGAGGATATTTTTCAACTCATTTCATAACGTTTCAAATTCTAGGTACTCGTTTATTTTTTAATCACTAAACTTCAAGGGGCGACAGAACTATCACTATCATTACCACAAGCAACTTTTCAAATATGGGACTAACTTCGAAAGTGTTAAATATTGATGTTTTCATACAAAAGGAGCAGTGATAGCTTAGTGGATAAAAAACAGCCTCATGCACTAACTTCGTCTTTTCGGATTTATGTTCATACTAGCTGAAGCCTTCGCACGCGTGAGATTTGAGCTTTTAGTAAGCTTTGTTACTCTCCAGCCTTCAAATTCTTTCTTTTAAAAAAAAGTCAAAGTGGATTGCCTGTCTTTATATGTAATTACCCTAGACTTCATCTTCATATTAACAAATACACACATCAAAAGTGTCTAGGGATCAACATATATTTTTGCAATAACTTTTCTCCTGATTGATATTAATTAAAATTTTCTTTAAGGATTCATCAAATAAAGTGTTTTCGTTTGTCTACAGTAACGATAAACCAAGTCACCTTTGCATTAATAAAGAAATTTGCCATTTTCATAATAAAGGGATTTTTGACATTTGAACCACTAACATTAAAGTTCGAAAAAAAGACTGAAATAACAGTTTTCTTTAAAATTTTATTGGGTAACTTAAACAATTAATAATCCGTGTTTCTACCGCGAACACTAACAACACAAGAACATCGGTTTGGCATACTCAAAATGAGTTCATCCAAATCACGCTGTGGAATGGCCGCCCATGTTCGTTGCAACAACAAAAAAAGGTCTTCTTGCGACTGGATACCCTCCATATTCGGCAGAGCTCTTCTCTGTAGCATATCCCATGCATGGACACGGAGACAAGACCGATACATTCAAATCACAACTCGAAGAGCTCCAACAATAACCGCCATGATGTTAGCCGTGACGCTTCATCACTCTTCAGGGAACTTAATTAGCGACCAAACAGTCAGAAACCGCTTGCATGAAGTGAACCTTCATTCCCGAAGACCGCTAAGGGTACCACCTATAGCAATGCACAATCGTAGGATTCGATATCAATGGGCTCTTGAACACAGAAATTGGGCAGAAGAACAATGGCGTTTCGTGTGCTTTTCTGATGAGTCTCGTTTGGGTATGAGACCGGATACAAGACGTATACGACACTGGAGAACCCCTGGACGCCAACAGCGATTAAAATCCTGCCAGGAAGTCCATCCTTATAGTGGTGGAACCATCATGATATGGGCGGGTATTTGGATCGGCGGAAGAACTGAGTTGATTTGGATCAGAGGCAACCTCAACGCTCAAATTTATGCTGAGACGATTGTATCAGACGTCATCGTTCCTCTACAAGTGCAAATCGGTCCCTTATTTCAGTTAATGCATGATAATGCACGACCGCACACCGCAAGAGTTGTAAGACAGACTCTCGCCGCAGCTAACATCAATGTCATGCCCTGGCCTGCTCAGTCGCCAGACTTGAACCCGATTGAGCATGCATGGGATATGCTACAGAGAAGAGCTCTGCCGAATATGGAGGGTATCCAGTCGCAAGAAGACCTTTTTTTGTTGTTGCAACGAACATGGGCGGCCATTCCACAGCGTGATTTGGATGAACTCATTTTGAGTATGCCAAACCGATGTTCTTGTGTTGTTAGTGTTCGCAGTAGAAACACGGATTATTAATTGTTTAAGTTACCCAATAAAATTTTAAAGAAAACTGTTATTTCAGTCTTTTTTTCGAACTTTAATGTTAGTGGTTCAAATGTCAAAAATCCCTTTATTATGAAAATGGCAAATTTCTTTATTAATGCAAAGGTGACTTGGTTTATCGTTACTGTAGACAAACGAAAACACTTTATTTGATGAATCCTTAAAGAAAATTTTAATTAATATCAATCAGGAGAAAAGTTATTGCAAAAATATATGTTGATCCCTAGACACTTTTGATGTGTGTATATATAAAATATTTCGCGATTCAATTTTAATACATCGCCATCTATTAACCTTTACGGGAGGTAACGTTTATTTATTTTATTTCTATTACATACAAAATGCGTAGTTTTTTTGTCACTAAAAATACGTATTCTGTGAAAATAATAAAAATAAGCTAAGTTACCGATATTTCCCCCTAATTTTAACAGTTTTTTACGCGGGAACCCTAAATATTTACGGAATAAAAAGTAGCCCATATTATGCTCTGAACAGTTCTCTACCTACCAGTGAAAGTCCCGTCAAAATCGGTTCAGCCATTTCGAAGATTAGCCCGGACAAACAAACAGACAGACAGACAGACAAGTTAAAAATGCATGTTTAGGCTTTGGTCACGTGAAAATAACAATATGAGCTTAAGATAAAGGCTTTATTTTGAAATCACAGACAGACACTTCAATTTTATTTATATGTATAGATGTATAGATTTGTAATTACGAGTATCATTATCTCTTCGGTCAAGGAACACGCAAGTGCACGTGCAAGAAATGATATTTCAAAAGACTTGTGACCTAAGAAAGAGGTCTGAATTTTCCTGTGGACCTGGAGGTTTGACGGAAGTCGGTCTGTGTAAAAATCTGTACCTTCGCCAAATCCTTAGGATTAGGTAGTGGACCCCGCCAATGGATTAAGAAACGGAATAATGCTAGGAAGAAGAAGTTGCAGAAAAAGAAGCATACGACCTACCTGATACAATCGTATTCGTTTGCTTTCAGTCAGCTAAACTTCAAGGGGCAATATAACAATCACTACCATGATTACAAGCAACTTCGAAAGTGTTTAATATTGATGTTTCCTCCTATAAAGTTACCCACAATCATCTGCACTATGTTCAAAGATTGAGTATATACCAAAAATTGTCCCATTACGCTGTCCCAGAACAATATTTGAATTTTGGCAACCCTACTTCGGGAACAGTTTTGCGTAAGTTGAATTTTATTGCTGGGGTACACGGGGCAGGGTAAATATTATTTTTATATACCGTGTGCAAATACGGATGTGAGGGAAACGTAGTTTGTGGTAATTTGTGCACGAATGTAAACTTACCTTTATTTATTATACTTTATTTCAATGAAAGCTTTTTTAAATACTTAAGCGATACAGATTTCAATTATGTCAAGACAACAAGGATATGAGAGAGGTAGGAAGTACCTACATGTCACAGAAAACCGTAGCCAAATAACAACTCTCTGGAGGATTATTGTGTTCTTGCGTGTCAGAGATATCTCCAATAGAGCTCCTAAGGAGTTGCTGTGTTAGCAGCAGAGGTGGCATCGCGTGAGTGATACTTAACGTTTAGCAAGCTTTCGTAGGCTGCGGTAACCGCTTTACACTATATGTGTAATATATAGGTATAGGTGGGCCGTATGTGTGTATGCTTCCCGACTTTGTATAAAAAAAAGAGAGCAGAAGACCAACTTCACCTCTGGACTGGAATCTCACCATAAATTTTGATTCCTTTGGGCGAGGGTTTCGACTCATCATCTGTAGAACTTTGTCAAGGAAGAATTCTGGCAGGAGGGAATCGTGTTTTGGAATTTCCGATGACAGTTCATTAAAAATACTCTCTGTAGAAGGGCTTATTATAGAATTGATAAATATGTAATTGATATATGTATGGAAATAATTCAGCACAGACTACCTGTCCTTAATAATCTTTAATTTTACCATTTAATATCATTATTGTACCAACATGCTTATGTAAACATTTTTTTTGTGATATCTAATTGACTATTTTAATTTATTAATGACGCCAGCAAACAAGTAGGTCTAGAAATGAACCTTACAAAAACGAAATTAATGACAAATAGCACCAGAAAAACAATAACAGTCGACAACATTCCTCTAGAATACAATGAGCAGTATGTATACCTTGGCAAACAAATTGGATTTGATATAAAAAATAACGAGCTAGACATTGAACGCAGGGTACAATTAACCTGGAATAAGTACTGGAGTTTAAGGGAGATATTCAAGAGCAATCTACTAATAAATATAAAAACAAAAATATTTAACTCATGTCTTCTACCATGCTTGACCTATGCTTGTCAGACGTGGAAATTTACCAACAAGGCCAAAAGAAAAATAATAACATGCCAAAGAGCTCTGGAACGTAGTATGCTGAATATACGAAAAATCCAAAAAATCCGTCACATCGATATACGCAAGTATACAAAAACAGCTGATGCATGCACTTACGCTAAATCCCTAAAGTGGAAATGGGCTGGTCACGTGGCGCGTCTTCAAGACATGAGGTGGACATATAGAGTGACAAAATGGAACGGACCTCACGGCACGCGTAGACAGGGTCGACCTAGAGCAAGATGGGAAGACGACATAAAACAAATAGCTGGACCAAACTGGCTAAATATAGCAAAATGTAGAGAAGATTGGCACACCTTGGAGGAGGCCTTTACCTGCAGAGGGGTTCTTGCGGAAAAATAAAAATTAAGTATTTTTTAAGTAAACTTTAAATTATAATCTTTTACTATAGTGTAATAAATATAATACAACTAGGTAACTACTAAACCTTATTTTTTCCCAATTCATTATAAATGTAACGTGTACTAACCCTAGAATAAGCTTAGGATAAATAAAAAGATAAATATGTTTACTGATATAACCATTGTTAATTTTAAGCAAGAAATAAAAGGCTTTTTTATTTTATTTATTTATTTTAATTGACTATTTTAAAAGAGACCTATATTGCCAAGTTTCTTTCGGCATTTCTTCTTCGCCAATGGTCATTTCCGAAATGCTAGTAGTAGATAAAAAAAATCGGCCAAGTGCGAGTCGGACTCGCACGAAGGGTTTCGTACCACTATCTGTAAAAACGGCAAAAAAATCATGTTTGTTGTATGGGAGCCCCCCTTAAATATTTGTTTTATTTTAATTTAATTATTTATTCTTAAAGTGAATATATAACTAAATATTCTGTGAATATTTCAAGCGTTTACCTGTTGCCGTTATCAATATCGAGCAAAAACGAGCCAAAAAATCACGTTTGTTGTATGGGAGCCCCTTTAAATATTTATGTTATTCTATTTTTTAGTATTTGTTATTATAGCGACAACAGAAATATATCATCTGTGAAAATTTCAACTGTCTAACTATCACGGTTCGTGAGATACAGCCTGGTGACAGACGG
Organism: Pyralis farinalis; assembly: GCA_947507595.1. Classification (NCBI taxonomy): domain Eukaryota; kingdom Metazoa; phylum Arthropoda; class Insecta; order Lepidoptera; family Pyralidae; genus Pyralis; species Pyralis farinalis. The sequence continues at coordinate 4,814,503 of OX382258.1, read as the reverse complement.
ACGGACGGACAGCGAAGTCTCAGTAATAGGGTTCCGTTTTACCCTTTGGGTACGGAACCCTAAAAAGGAAAAAGTGAAATAAGAGAATTAAATAAGATACAATAAGATTATATTTCAAAAAATGTAAGACGTGTCTAAGTGCCCGCGAGGGCCCAATGGCAAATAAAGAATTTTTATCTTTATATTATCTTAGTTGTCTTTTTTAATGTGTAAATATCATTCCTCTTGCAATATGTGGAAGTGATTTCGTGAAAAGGGAAGGAAGTGTGTAACAAGAAGCTGGAGAAGCGTGCGCTATTTGATTAGACCAATGAGCGCGCGCGATGCTATGGCCATCAGGTGGTACCAACACATTTTCCTAAAGGTTGGTACTATTGATAATATAATTTACACTATAAGTAATAGCTAGATTACAAACAACAACAAGTTATTAACTAAATAACTTATTACAAAGCCAATTCAATTATTACAAGATATTGACTGATTGATTAACAAAATATGTCAAAATTCATTGACAAAAGATGTCAATAATCACTCAAAAGACAGCCAATGCCACAGACAACAAATCCATCAATCACCACAATGGTCTGAACATCAATGGTAAGGAACTAACACTTTGTTTTAATTGGATTTTTTTTATTGGCTCAGCATAGTGGTTGCGCTTCGCCTGTTGGTAAGCAAAAAGAGGAGCCCAAATTGCAGCGGCAACTGACAAAGAACTACAGTGCCCTGTCAGTTGACACTACCATGCTGGCCCGCAAGGTGCTTCTTCACGCTTCGTTTGAAGGATCCCATGTTGTAGGAAGGAGGAAACACTTGTGCAGGCAAGGCGACTTTTTAATAGTTCGACAGAGATAGGAGTTGCCGAACTTTGTAGTGCGAGAAGAAATGTCCTCAACAGTGGAACGATGACATCGCAAGCCTGCACGTGTGGTTCTATGACGGAAGGGAGAGGGTGTATTTCCTTGAATTCTGAATTTATAACTATACTATACGTTTTTAACGATGTCCGTAGGCATACAAGCATACGGTCCATCTGATGGAAAGTACCGCCTGTACAAAGTATCGTAAGTACTATGACCTAGTACCGCTCGAAATACATTAAGTATTATTAGTCGCGCGATGCCACCTCTGCTGCTAGTACAGCGACTCCTTACGAGCTTGCTAGCTACTAGGGAGTTGTTATTTGGCTGCGGTTTCCTTTGAGGTGGAGGTACTTCCGCAGACGGGCTGCTTTGATGCCCGATGATCCGTTTGACAGCCCTACTTCTCTTAAAACATTCAGACCACGATAAACAGACATGTTCATGCACACAAATATTTGTTTAGTGTGGGAATCGAACCCACGAGCGTAGGTGACAAAGTCGCGTCATGTTATTAGAATTTGTATTTACTCAGTCGTAGCAATCGATTAGAATGACTCATACATTAGACCAGTGATATCCGTTTGACAGCATCCAAGAGCCATCAAATCAACTAAGCCTGCTAAACATCAGGTAAAGCCATTCTGACACACTGTGACATTCCCTGCAGCGGGGTCTTCTGACAATCTGACACTTATTGACACATATCTCGCTAAGTGACGGCATGTCCATGTCACTTTCAGAACTCAATAATACTCGTAGATAAGCTCGACTCCACGGAGACGAAGCGATGCGACGCGAAACAAAGCGATAATCTCAAATTTTAAACAGCCAGGAGCACTAGCTTAATGCTTTGCTAGCTGCCTGGGGTCCCCCCTCATAACCATAATCTTCTTAGCGTTGGCCCGTTTCCCAATCCATTGGGATTGGCTAGGTCCACTACCTAAATCTAAAGATTTGGCGAAGATACTGATTTTGACATGGTGAGACTGCCGCCAGACCTTCACAACCCAGAGGGAAAACCAGATCATTGTTAGGTTAGATCATACGTCTTTCGTAATATTATTTATCGACTGACGTAAGACCTTCACAACCCAGAGGGAAAACCAGATTTTAGCTAATCTCTGGAAGACATGTTCATGCACACAAATGTTTGCCTTGTGTGGGAATCGAACCCACGAGCGTTAGTGTCAAAGTCATTCACGACTGAGCCACCGAGCTCGTCAAAATGCAAGCATGTAGTGGTATAAAAAATCGGCCAAGTGCGAGTCGGACTCGCGCACTAAGGGTTCCGTACCATTATCTATAAAAACGTCAAAAAAAACACGTTTGTTGTATGGGAGCCCCCCTTAAATATTTGTTTTATTTTAATTTAATTATTTATTCTTAAAGTGAATATATAACTAAATATTCTGTGAATATTTCAAGCGTCTACCTGTTGCCGTTATCAATATCGAGCAAAAATTAGCAAAAAAAATCACGTTTGTTGTATGGGAGCCCCCTTAAATATTTATTTTATTCTATTTTTTAGTATTGTTTGTTATAGCGGCAACAGAAATACATCATCTGCGAAAATTTCAACTGTCTAACTATCACAGTTCATGAGATACAGCCTGGTGACAGACGGACGGACGGACGGACGGACAGCGGAGCCTCGGCAATAGAGTTCCGTTTTACCCTTTGGGTACGCACCCCTAAAAAAGAACAGTCGGGGCAAGTAGGTACCCCTCCTTTTTGAAATCGGTTGAATCCACCCTCTTCAATAAACTGATCAGTGATGCACTCCAGCATTCAAACATAAAACTGTACTGCCAATATTTATAGGCGGCGGTGCACCGGGGGAGCACAGGTAGTGCACCAATGCAAGGGGATGCAGAATTTATTGCGTCGTAAACGTCCGTCTATAATCCCTTAAATTGCTCACAGTGTTGTCGGAGGGGTGGAAGGGGGTGATAATTATCTAAAGCTGTAGGCAGGGACGGGAAACGCATTGAAATACGGATTTCGAGATAAACGTTGCGTGTTGTGGAAATAAAGGAGTTAAATACATCTATATCTTCACGGCAAGTTCCTTGCGGCGTAGGCAGAGAGCCGAACTCGACAAAGCTCGGTCTATCACTCGCTTCTTTAACATTCATTGCTCTTATCATGCACATTAAGTTTATATTACGTGCACTTTATTACATCTATATAATAAAATTCTAGTGTCTGTTTGTAATATTAAAATAACTGCTTTTTATTAAATGCATATGGATGTATACACCGTACATATACCAAAATATTTTTTTACAATTTTTGTCTGTCTGTCTGTTTGTTCCGGGTAATCTCTGAAACGGCTAGCCGGATTTTGACGGGACTTTCACTGGCAGATAGCTGATGTAATAAGGAGTAACAGGCTACTTTTATTATTGACATTTTATTTATTTTTATTAATAATAAAAAAATAACTATTCCGCGCGGAAGAAGTCGCGGGCACAGCTAGTAATAGATAAAGGTCAGGTGTTATAGCAGTGATAGCTTAGCGGATAAAGAATCTACCTATTATGACGCAGGTTCGAATGCCGTGGGCATGTACCTAATTTCGTGTTTTCAAATTTATGTACATATTTGTAATTATTACTTGGTTGGCTGTGAAGGAAATTATATTTCGAAAGTGACCTAAGAAAGATCTGGATTTAAAAACCGGATACCGCTAATAAGATTTTGACGAGCTCACCAACGCTCGTGGGTTCGATTCCCACACAAGGCAAACATTTGTGTGCATGAACATGTCTGTTTGTCTTGGTCTGGATGTTTTAAGAGAGGTAGGGCGCATCAAAGCAGCTCGTCTGGGGAAGTACCCTCCACCTCACAGAACCGCAGCCAAATAACAACTCCCTGAAGGATTGTTTTGCTCGTGCGTGTGAGTGAGGTCACGAGTAAGCTCCTAAGGAGTTGCTGTGTTAGCAGCGGAGGTGGCATCGCGCCTATGATACTAAATGTACTGCAAGCGTTCATAGGCTACGGTAACAGCCTATGAACTATCGACTACGTAACTCGCCTCGTCCACGCCACACGAGGGGTGGCCGAGGCGGTGGTGTCGCTTTCTACGTTAAGCAAGACCTGAGCGTACGCTATCTGAAACATCCTGATGCTGATATTGAACAGATATGGCTTTCGACCCAAATCAACGGCTTTCGTGTAATCATAGGCACGGCTTATAGGCCACAATGGATAAACATAGACTTATTCTTTGATGCATTAACCGAATCAGTCGCTCGGTTTTCCAATTATGATTACGTTGTACTAATGGGTGATTTTAATATCAATATGCTAGAAAACTCAAGTTCTAACGCCTCTAAAGTCAATGAGTTCCTAAAATGTTTAGATCTTTATCAGGCTGTGAAAGACCCCACGCATTTTTCGTCTGGTGCTGATACATTGATAGATCTGGTGTGTACTAACTGTGGAATAAATGATTTATCAGTTACTAACATTACTGGATCGCTTGGTCATGCAATGGTGAATTTAAGTCTCGTGCTAAAAAAATCTAAATTACCTCCACGATTCGTCACATATAGGCCAATAAAAAGAATTAACATGGCAGAGTTCAACAAAGACCTATTCGAACTAGATTGGGAGTCCGTATCGAACGAAACCACTGTAGATGGTATGATTGATAGGTTTAATGGCCTTCTCATAACGCTTTTGGATAAACATGCGCCGCTTACTACTTCCAAAATAACAAATTATAAATCTTTACCATGGATAACTGATGTTATTAAAATCATGATCGAACTACGCAATAAAGCTCACGATAGGTACCGTAAATCGAAAACTGAAGTACATAAAAAATATTACACAGACCTCAAGAAGTTAGTGGTAAAAAGTATTGACAGAGAGAAGCGTGCCTATTACAATTATTATGTAAATTCTAATATCAAAAATAGTAAAACATTTTGGAAGAATCTCAAGGAAAAAATTTTAGTGGATCCTAGTAAAAGTGAGTGTCTGCCGGATTGTTTCAACGATCCAAATAAAATTAACGAACACTTTTTGAACGTGCCGGGTGCTACAACAGTCCCTCTATCTCAGCTGTCCTATTTTGAACACCATCGATTCAATGAATCTGCCAACACTTTTAAGTTAATCCATGTCAGTGAAGAACACGTTGCCAAATACATTTTGTCAATTAAATCAAAAGCAGCTGGAAGCGACGGAATAACACGGGATATGATTTTGCTTACACTTCCACGAACCTTATCTGCTATAACAGATATCATAAACCGGTCAATAAGTACTGGCGTCTTCCCCAAACAGTGGAAAGAATCGCTAGTCACTCCCCTACCCAAAGTTAATCAACCAAGTGACTTTAAAGATCTTAGACCCATCAGTATTTTGCCTTTTCTGTCAAAAGTTCTGGAAAAAGTAATTCATGATCAGGCAAGCAAATACGTTGAAGCCAATAATATACTGCCACCTTTCCAGTCTGGCTTTCGAAAAGGCCGTGGCACTGTCTCAACCTTACTAGATGTAACAGACAATATACTTGCCGATCAGGACGCGGGACGCAGTACCATTCTGACCCTCCTTGATTTCTCTCGTGCATTTGACTGTCTGAATATTCCTCTGCTACTGTCCAAGTTATCCTATTATGGTTTTGACGATCGGACAGTGCAGTGGTTTTGCAGTTATTTTGATCATCGATATCAATCAGTGAAATTGTTAAAAGATAATGGATCTTATACTTTATCAGCTCCCAAATTATTGAAAAGAGGGGTCCCACAAGGCTCCATACTTGGCCCATTTCTTTTTATTATTTACTGCGCGGACCTTCCAAATGTAATTAAGCAATGTAACTATCATTGCTACGCAGATGATGTGCAGCTGTATATATCAGGTAAACAGACAGACCTAGCTGTATCTCTGCAGAAATTAAATGATGATCTGAGTGCTGTTGCTGCCTGGGCTACTGATAATGCTTTAGTTCTAAATCCAACTAAATCCAAATTCCTGGTACTGGGCACAAAAAAACAGACCGCACTAATAGCTAGTATGAGTCCTTCTGTTAAGATAATGGGCATGGATATAGAACACGTCAGCGAGGCAAAAAACTTGGGTGTCATTTTTGATAGCCAGTTGCGTTTCGAAGCTCATATCTTAGACCTAGTCCGGAAGAGCTTTTATCGGTTAAAAGTGTTTTACAAAATACGGAATTATGTACTGGACCTCAGCGCGGCCCACCCTACCTACCTACTGCTTTTGCCTCGGGATGTAAACGGAATGAAACCTATGTGGATGTAGTGGGCATGCATGCAGCACGCCTAAGCCTACTTACCGATATGCCTATTGGGCCCTACCTAACTTAATGGACTGGAGCGTGTCCAGCTTATCTGCCTACTATTATTGTCACTACCTACTATTTAACTACACCTACTGCTACTGATGAATCCTACCTAAATCTATTGCTATTTTGTTATTATTATCTTACCTAACGAACTAAACGTTTCTGCCTTGCTAAGCTCTACAAATCTTCCCTACCTAATGTCCTAACTTCCCTACTTATGTGCCTAACCTATACTTCTTTAATGTACCTGTCCTAAGATCTACATATGTGTTTAATATTACGTCCTACCTAGATAACATACTTATTTGTCTTATGCCCTACGTATGTCTAATATAAGACCTACCTAGATAACCTAATCTCAGTTTTAAGCTCTACCTATGCGTTTCGTGATCAAGCCCTACCTATGCTACCTAGTATCGTCTTATGTATTCTGTATTTACCTAAAGCCCTATCTTCCCAGCCTATGTACAGCTGAAATAACAGCTCTACTTCGATTTGTTGATATATATATATATTGATGTAAGATATTTCGATGTTTTAGTGCCTAGTGTCGTATATACGAGTTAATAATGGAAATCCGCCCATAAGCTCGAGATTAGTCGAACTTTTATTTGCATGTGTGTGGGTTGTATTATAATATTTATATCGTGGCTTGTTTACCCTGGCCGGGATTTCCGACACACAGCTAAGGTCTTTGGAGCTGGTTTCTTCGCAAAGAAACAATGTATTTATATAAACATGTATTTGTGTGCGTACGACTTTTATTTAATATTTGTTGTTGCAACTAATAGCCACTGCTCCAAGCCTTAAATATTCCAAGTCCATTGGTATAATTTATATATTATAAGTTATATGTGCGCATTATTGATTGTGTAAGAGCTCTTAAACCCTGATCGGGTTTTACCAATTAATGGGACTGGATGGGAGTGAATTGAATACACTCGGCGGATTGCCTTAACATTTTAAAGACATGTTAATTACTTTCTCGCTATACGAACGAATTACAAGCTTATCGGAAATCAAAGTTTATTGACGCTTATAGCGTTCTTTTGCTTATTCACGCGGGACGTTAACGCGCAAGCTATGCTCTCGTGTTTATGGTATTCCAACCTTACTTTAAAGAACCTTCATCATTTATTGTAAAGTGTACGGTACCCTTACCATGTCAGTCGAGTGAATAACCGTCTGATATGCGTGCTTTCAGACTGGTTACAGGCCCGACTAACCCACCACTGAGCGCCCAACCAAAATTAATCGATGTTCAAAGCCACGGGGCTAAACACTGATTAATCTCTACCGCACACTATGATGTTACATTTACTGATATAAATATATCTTCTTTTTTTTTCCAAATAGAATAAAATGAGAGCGTTATATAGTCAAAATCGCGAGATCCTTATACTACCAACCACCTTATTCAATAAACATTCAAACTCATGCGAACAAGCACTTATTTATAACTTAGTCGACAATGGATTCTATACGGAACCTTACAACTTAAATTCTCTAATCCTACTCCTAATTATCTAACAGAACCTATCGCGGATTTAAAGAAACAAGACCCGGGATATGACCTAACGCCCTAACGCGAGTGTGTCTAAGAACGTTGTGTATAGATAGTTGTGTTATAAAATATATATATGTGTATATAACTTTGTGTAGACAGCCAACGGGCGTGTGTGTATCTGATCTCCTAGTTCTATGGCCCGTTAACTTCGAATGTGGCTCACGCAGACTCACGTGAGCCTAGATCTTCCGCAATTAATAAATTGCTCAAATCTAGGGATTCATAGTCGCCCCGACATTCGATAAATGTATGTGTACACTTCACCAGCGCTTTATTTTCGAGCTAGCAAAGCGTTTCCCTAGTGTAATGTGGGAAGATCTAGACACGGCTTACCTGTCCGTACTAAATCGTGTATTTGATTCTATACACTTCAAACTCCGCTCAGTTGTCACAGTCAGTTTACCACGGTGCTTGAAATATGTCGATACTGCTTAATAACAAGCCACTTTAAAACAAACTATCGCGAATTTAAAGAAAACTATAAGAATTGGTTAACAAATCTTATAGCCTAATAGCCCAACGAATACTGATTGCTTAAGTTACAAAAGTACCAAGTTTTAAGAATTCCCGAAATACGTTTCGCCTCACCGTCAGTATTGGCTATTGTGTCGAGTCTCAACGATTCACATTCCTATATAGTCCACGACAAAACCCCGCGTACTTCACCCCCGTAAAACCGCCACGCCGATCTGTGTTTAAACGCAAGGTTCCGTACACATTCTCCACTCCAGACTAGGCCTTACAACTAACTTAATTTACCGAATAATGCATAATTTACACATGCTAATTAACTGTGATTAGTACCAAATTTTAGATCTTATTCTAAATACCCGAATAAACTCCAGACTGAGTCTGTCTGTCACACCCAAGGACTGTTCCTTGGGGCAGAAATTGCGTCGAACCACTTGTAATCCAATTATTCTCAAACATCTATTACTCGTTATAATTATTTCCAACAGATCGTTTAGATCTTGTATTCATTGTCAATTTTCGAATTTCACCAAAACATCACCATATCTTACGTGGTTTTGTTCTATAGCCTTGGGTAACCCTAATTTGATTGCATAGCTCGACGGGCTCGGTGCCAGCTAACAAAAAATAATGGTTTGCACATGTGCGCACAGCCACGTTGCTTTCGACCATACAACAATCTTAAGGAATTTTAAACCATTCCAATTTTGAATAATATTACGCAATCTTATTATCGATAAGATGTGCTGGTACCATTACAACCTCCCCCTTGAGATGTTGAATAACGTGTAAATGTTAGACTGCATCCTCACAAGATATAACCTTCTCCGTCAGTAAGGAGCAAAAGAATTAACCCATAACTCCCGTCTTGATAAATTCTACATAGCTTTAATGGTTTCCCGTCTCTAACTTGAATACCTCCTAAACTCCCATGACACTAAACCTTAACCACAGTAATCCTTTCTTTCCTGCCACCATAGTACCGCGCTATATTAATCGTATTATAATTACCTTTAATTTCTCGCGTATTTGGATTTATCAATGTGTAACAGTTGGCATATGGTATCGCCCCAATCTCGTACGGCCCACTATATAGTAATGCGAACTTTTTAGTCAATTTGTGCGCCTTATCAGACTTAGGTACTGTCCGCAACTTAACTAAATCACCGATTTGGTAAGTTACCAACCTATTTACTTTATCAAAACGTTTGGCTCGCTGTCCTGCCATCTTACGTGCATATTCGCTTACCTGTGCGCGGATTGACTCTACATTGACTGTATTCGTTTCTATATTCAAATACCTATCAGTACTTAACTCTGCCCTTTCTCCATATACTACCTCATTCGGCGAGTTACCTAAACTGCTATGACACACATCGTTATAACACCGTTCGATCTCAGGGATTAAATCAACCCAGCTACGATGTGACTGGTTACAATACGTTCTCGCTAATCTACCTATCTCTTTATTAACCCGTTCTGTGCAATTCGATATCGGACAGTAGATCGAAGTATGTTTAACGTTTATATTGAGCATCCTTAGGCCTGACTCCCAAACTTTTGACACAAATTGTGATCCATTGTCCGTAATAATTGTCTTTATAGGTATTATCTCATTAAACTTCTTAGTGCACGCCAAAACCCCCCGACTAGTTGCCGCGCGTAATGGGTACAATTTAATCAGTTTACTAAATACATCCTGTATTACAAATACGTATTTATACCCGAACTTGCCTGTGGGTAACGGTCCGTACAGATCCGCCATCACTTTCTCGCCTAAACTATTAGAAATTACAGGCGTACATGGTCCTCGTAATTTTACTCTATCATTTTTGACCTTTTGACAAATATCGCAACTCCTCACGACCCTAGCAATTTCCGCATTCATTCTGGGAAAATAATATCTAGATTTTACAAAGGCCAACACCTTATATTTTCCAAAATGACCTATCTCTTCATGAATGTGTGATATCAAACCGTCCCGCAGTGTTCCCGGAATGACTAACAACAATTCACTTTTGTTCGGCCTCATATAGTATAAAGTCTCACCTATTAATTTATAATTGTTAAATCCCTTTACACAACTATCCTGTGTACCATTTTTCAAGCAACTTTTGATTTTAACTAGACTATCCTCTTCCGCTTGTAACGCCTCTATGTTTCTCAATTTTTGTAAAATTTCTCGGTGATTTGCTGCTTTAAACCATAAAATCTCCGGTCTATAATCCCTACTGCGTTTCCCTGGTTCTGTGCCTACTATGTAACGACTAAGCGCGTCAGCTACAACGTTCTCACTTCCTCGCACATAACGAATCTCGTAATCGAATGTTTCTAAATACAGAATCCACCTTGTTACTCGAGCACCTAATAACGTCCATGATTTCAAGAATATTAACGCTTTGTGATCTGTGTTTATAACAATCTTATTACCCCTCAAATACGTTTCAAATTTTTTTAAAGTATAAATTATAGCGTACATCTCAAGTTCTGATACTGACCATCTCAATTGAGCTCCTTTAAAGGCACACGAACAAAACCCTATTATTCTAATTCCTTTTCCTTCATCTAATTGATATACATATCCCCCGAGTCCTACTGAACTCGCATCTGTCTGCACATAAAACTCAGAACCATATACCGGTTGTGATAACATAATATTATGCACAAAAGATTTTTTTATTTCTTCGAAACAACCTTGTAACCGGTCGTCCCAATGAAATCTAACCCCTTTATTTAATAGCTCATATAATGGCTTAGTTAGATTCGCAAAATTTGGAATAAACCGCCTAAAATAATTTACAAACCCTAGGAAAGCTCTGACCTGTTTAATTGTCCTAGGTATCGGATATTCCTGCACTGCCTCCGCCTTCATTGGATCTATACATACCCCTTCCGTACTCAATATAAATCCTAACAACTTAACCTCTTTCGCGGCGAATTGACACTTCGTCAAAGAACACTTGAACCCTGCCTCTCTCAACTTAGTCAAAACGGCATCAACCTGCTTTATATGCTCCACTAAACTGCCTTTAGTTAAAATAGCCAAATCATCTAAGAAGTTCAAACAATAACTCCTAACTTCGCTTCCTAGTATAATATCCATCGCGCGTGAAAAGGATCCAACAGATGTTTTCAATCCCTGTGGTAAACGGTTGTACACATAACTTTTCCCTGACACTACAAACCCTGTGTACTGTTTAGATTCCTCGGTCAAAGGTACACTAAAATATGCATCCTTTATATCTAATACTGCTAAATAATCTATTTTGTAACCTGACTGTAAAATTTCACTAGCCAAAGGAGCACACTCTGTTTCTCCCACCATTCGAGAGTTCAATTCCCGGGCATCAAGCAAAACTCTAACGGAACCGTCCTTCTTAATTGTGTACGTCAATGGGCTACTGTAAGCCGTTTGCGCTCTACTAATGACGCCTAACGCTTCCAATTCCGAAATCTTATTCTGTACTTCCTGGCGGTACGCATGTGGAATTGGATAGGATCGTTTTATGAATGGTGTTTCGTCTTTCATTTTAATTTCATGAACGTATTTATGAATTACCCCTGGCCTATCGGAAAACACCTCCTTATTCTTAACCAAAACTTCTTGCAATTTATTCCTATGCTCTACCGGTAATTCCAACTTAGATACATACTCTCTTATTTGCTCTATGGTATAACCATTCTTACTTGTGGTAAGTACAAAGTTACATCGTTCATTCATACCCTCGTTATCAATCATATGTACCTCACTAGTACGCTCTCCATACGTCACTGATAATGTTCCTGAACTGCTACAAGAGATACACGCCTTTACTGTCGTCAACCAGTCATAGCCTAAAATCATTTCTTTCGGCAACTTATTTAAAACTAACATAGGCGTATCTACAACACGCTCATTGATTTCTAATGGTAAAATTATTAACCTGTTGACCTTTTCTTTACTAACACCAAAAGCTCCAACAACGTTAACCGCTGGTATGGGGATGTCTGGCCACTGCCTACCCCCTGCCGAAATCTGCTCGAATATATCACCTCTTATACACGTCACCTCACTTCCCGTATCAATTAAAGCAGTCACTTCTAAACCTTGTATTGTCACTTTTATCTCAGGCAAAGAAACCTGTTCCGTTCTATCATTTCCTAAAATTTCCGTGTCCGCAAACACCGTGTATAGTGCTTTCATATTTCTGCCGAACCTAACTTCGTCCTCATACATACACATATTTAACAATTTACTCCTAAAATTTATTAACTCAATAAACTCGTTTATACCTACTAACGCTTCAATATTGCATAGTCTATACGCTGTATGTATCGAATTTATATCAGGCTTAAACCCAAATTTATTCATGTATTCACATGAAAAATAGTTCCGCGCGGGGACTAACTCCCGCGCGTTAATTAGTTTTTTTCCTTATCTAAGTTTTGTTTTGTCTTGTCCAAAACTTCCGTACTCTTTACGAATTCGATCGCCTTATGGGTCCCTACACTACTGCGACCTTGTATATACGCGCCACGCCCTCGTCTATTAAAATTTCTGTTGCTATTTACACTGCCGCGTAAGTTCCCTCGACCTGTCTGAGATCTATAATACGGTCTGGCCCTAATAGCGTTTGTTTGTGGGCCCCACGCACGTCCTGCACGTGGTGCATCACGCCTGTTACTACCATGATGACCAACCGGGTTTATCACCACATTCCTCTCTAGATGGCGTAAGAATTCTACCGCCTCCTGTATATTACCTGTCTGCGGTCTAGCAAACCAGACTGTTTGAACATGTGTAGGTAACTGCCTGAATATTGTGTTTATTTTCTCAGATTCTGTGAATGGTAAAGTCAGATCGTATACACTATCTAACTGCTTGGCTAAATATAGCTCCATCGAAGTTCCAGATGAATCACTCCTATATTGACTCGACATAAATCTCTGTTTTACCAGCTCCTGCTCACTATTACTCCAAAAGACTAAACGAAAGTCCCGTTCGAAATCACTGAAATTTCGCCAACTGTCGCGATAAATACTCATCCGTATCTTCGCGTCCTCACATAAGCTATCCGTTGCGATAAATAATGCTCGATCCTCTGAACCTGTTATCTTTAAATAACGTTTGAGATCTCTTAGGAAAACCATCGGATTGCCCGCGTCTCGACCATTAAATTTAGGTAGCGTCTGTGTAGATTTATAGACACACACTGGTCTTGTCTCAACTGCACTACTTCCAAAATCACGCCTACTAGTTCCTGGAAGGGAAATAGTCTCCCCCTGGTCTGATAAAGAGTTCAAATTATTAGACTCTACCCCACTATCTGGCGTTGTAATGTTAACTGAGGTCTGTCTTTCTTCTAATGCTATCAATCTCTGTAGTATACTTTGTAATAGATCATTGCTCAACTCGTTTTGGACCCCCAATCTAGTCTTGCGAGATCGTCGCCCAGCCATAATAACTAACGTACACACAACCGTCTAAACTAACCGTACTAAAACTAACTTCCAATCTACCACACTCTTATGCAAACGTTCACACCACAGTCGTTTCAATAATCCAGGATCCCTTTTTTTTGTAATACGAGTATAACAAAATACCAACCCTAACTCACTTGAAACCGAAACAAGTGGTAACTATAAAATTGACACTTAAACCGAACCCAATACTCTTGTTTCCACAAAAAATTCTGACCTGTTCACATAAACATGTTGCTTATGAGAGTCTCCAAATGTTTTATTATTGCCATATGTCGGTTTCACGGAAACCCAGAGAGACCTTTTGCTCACTCTAAATTACAAAAAATTCTGACCTGCTACGCAAGCCGTAGCCTAAAACAAGTTGAAATGTAAAGTTTAACGATCGTTAACTAGCTAACCAATTGAATGCTCGTTTCGATGAAAATTCTATATACCTTACGCTATGCAGCGACCACACCGCTAACCTTAACTAATTTTTGTATGCTTGTTTCAAAGATAAATCTATCTACTTTATGTTAAGTAAATAAATTTACAGAACCGATAACTAACAACCAATTTGTATATTCGATTGCTAACTTTTATTTTCCTCTTGCCTGATGGCAAATGCACACCGCTGTCTATGAATATATCAGTTACTATTCTAAAAGGCAACCACTTATTGAACCCTGGTTATATAGCTTGAATGCTAGTTTTCTTTTTACTCTTATGTTGTGTTTATGCTTAAGCTCGCCTGATGCTAAGCAGTTAACGCAAACTTATCTAACTAGCCGAAATGCTTGATATTATTATATAAATTACGTTGTGTTTTAGCCGTAGTAACCCTACTTGTCTTCGATCCTCGCTCACGAGCACCAGATGTACTGGACCTCAGCGCGGCCCACCCTACCTACGTACTGCTTTTGCCTCGGGATGTAAACGGAATGAAACCTATGTGGATGTAGTGGGCATGCATGCAGCACGCCTAAGCCTACTTACCGATATGCCTATTGGGCCCTACCTAACTTAATGGACTGGAGCGTGTCCAGCTTATCTGCCTACTATTATTGTCACTACCTACTATTTAACTACACCTACTGCTACTGATGAATCCTACCTAAATCTATTGCTATTTTGTTATTATTATCTTACCTAACGAACTAAACGTTTCTGCCTTGCTAAGCTCTACAAATCTTCCCTACCTAATGTCCTAACTTCCCTACTTATGTGCCTAACCTATACTTCTTTAATGTACCTGTCCTAAGATCTACATATGTGTTTAATATTACGTCCTACCTAGATAACATACTTATTTGTCTTATGCCCTACGTATGTCTAATATAAGACCTACCTAGATAACCTAATCTCAGTTTTAAGCTCTACCTATGCGTTTCGTGATCAAGCCCTACCTATGCTACCTAGTATCGTCTTATGTATTCTGTATTTACCTAAAGCCCTATCTTCCCAGCCTATGTACAGCTGAAATAACAGCTCTACTTCGATTTGTTGATATATATATATATTGATGTAAGATATTTCGATGTTTTAGTGCCTAGTGTCGTATATACGAGTTAATAATGGAAATCCGCCCATAAGCTCGAGATTAGTCGAACTTTTATTTGCATGTGTGTGGGTTGTATTATAATATTTATATCGTGGCTTGTTTACCCTGGCCGGGATTTCCGACACACAGCTAAGGTCTTTGGAGCTGGTTTCTTCGCAAAGAAACAATGTATTTATATAAACATGTATTTGTGTGCGTACGACTTTTATTTAATATTTGTTGTTGCAACTAATAGCCACTGCTCCAAGCCTTAAATATTCCAAGTCCATTGGTATAATTTATATATTATAAGTTATATGTGCGCATTATTGATTGTGTAAGAGCTCTTAAACCCTGATCGGGTTTTACCAATTAATGGGACTGGATGGGAGTGAATTGAATACACTCGGCGGATTGCCTTAACATTTTAAAGACATGTTAATTACTTTCTCGCTATACGAACGAATTACAAGCTTATCGGAAATCAAAGTTTATTGACGCTTATAGCGTTCTTTTGCTTATTCACGCGGGACGTTAACGCGCAAGCTATGCTCTCGTGTTTATGGTATTCCAACCTTACTTTAAAGAACCTTCATCATTTATTGTAAAGTGTACGGTACCCTTACCATGTCAGTCGAGTGAATAACCGTCTGATATGCGTGCTTTCAGACTGGTTACAGGCCCGACTAACCCACCACTGAGCGCCCAACCAAAATTAATCGATGTTCAAAGCCACGGGGCTAAACACTGATTAATCTCTACCGCACACTATGATGTTACATTTACTGATATAAATATATCTTCTTTTTTTTTCCAAATAGAATAAAATGAGAGCGTTATATAGTCAAAATCGCGAGATCCTTATACTACCAACCACCTTATTCAATAAACATTCAAACTCATGCGAACAAGCACTTATTTATAACTTAGTCGACAATGGATTCTATACGGAACCTTACAACTTAAATTCTCTAATCCTACTCCTAATTATCTAACAGAACCTATCGCGGATTTAAAGAAACAAGACCCGGGATATGACCTAACGCCCTAACGCGAGTGTGTCTAAGAACGTTGTGTATAGATAGTTGTGTTATAAAATATATATATGTGTATATAACTTTGTGTAGACAGCCAACGGGCGTGTGTGTATCTGATCTCCTAGTTCTATGGCCCGTTAACTTCGAATGTGGCTCACGCAGACTCACGTGAGCCTAGATCTTCCGCAATTAATAAATTGCTCAAATCTAGGGATTCATAGTCGCCCCGACATTCGATAAATGTATGTGTACACTTCACCAGCGCTTTATTTTCGAGCTAGCAAAGCGTTTCCCTAGTGTAATGTGGGAAGATCTAGACACGGCTTACCTGTCCGTACTAAATCGTGTATTTGATTCTATACACTTCAAACTCCGCTCAGTTGTCACAGTCAGTTTACCACGGTGCTTGAAATATGTCGATACTGCTTAATAACAAGCCACTTTAAAACAAACTATCGCGAATTTAAAGAAAACTATAAGAATTGGTTAACAAATCTTATAGCCTAATAGCCCAACGAATACTGATTGCTTAAGTTACAAAAGTACCAAGTTTTAAGAATTCCCGAAATACGTTTCGCCTCACCGTCAGTATTGGCTATTGTGTCGAGTCTCAACGATTCACATTCCTATATAGTCCACGACAAAACCCCGCGTACTTCACCCCCGTAAAACCGCCACGCCGATCTGTGTTTAAACGCAAGGTTCCGTACACATTCTCCACTCCAGACTAGGCCTTACAACTAACTTAATTTACCGAATAATGCATAATTTACACATGCTAATTAACTGTGATTAGTACCAAATTTTAGATCTTATTCTAAATACCCGAATAAACTCCAGACTGAGTCTGTCTGTCACACCCAAGGACTGTTCCTTGGGGCAGAAATTGCGTCGAACCACTTGTAATCCAATTATTCTCAAACATCTATTACTCGTTATAATTATTTCCAACAGATCGTTTAGATCTTGTATTCATTGTCAATTTTCGAATTTCACCAAAACATCACCATATCTTACGTGGTTTTGTTCTATAGCCTTGGGTAACCCTAATTTGATTGCATAGCTCGACGGGCTCGGTGCCAGCTAACAAAAAATAATGGTTTGCACATGTGCGCACAGCCACGTTGCTTTCGACCATACAACAATCTTAAGGAATTTTAAACCATTCCAATTTTGAATAATATTACGCAATCTTATTATCGATAAGATGTGCTGGTACCATTACAACTACCTTAGTGAAATAGCGCGAATCACTTTATGTGAGTCGCTTATTTTATCCAAACTAAATTATGGAGACTTAATATATGGGCCCAGATTGCTGCATAAAACTAGGCGCTTGATTCAGCGCATACAAAATGCGTGTTGCCGGTTCTGTTTTAATATACCTCCACGTACACATGTTTCACCATATTTAGATAAAGCATCAATGCTAAATATGGTCTCGCGAAGACAGCTCCATCTTGCAACTCTCATGTTTGACCTTGTTAAATTTAAAAATCCGGTATATCTGTTCGCAAAGTTGAAATTCGTCACGCCAAAGTATGGATCCGGTGCTCTTCGGTTGACGCGTCCACCATTAGCGATACACAAGCACAAAACAGTTGCCTTTACTGGCAGTTTCCGTTACCAAGCAACCAAATGTTGGAACAATATTCCTCCACCGATTAGAACTCTAACCTCAAGACCAAGTTTTAAAAACCATCTCAAAATATTTCTTCTAGATAAACAAAGAAAAGGTTTGGTTCAATAGCTTAGGTAGCGGTAACTCAGAGTGTGGTGATGTTCAATACATGTTGTTAGTAGTATTGACGGTTTAGCTTGTATGTTGTTGATTTTATTCTCATTATTGTTGTCATTGTAACCTTCAAATGTGATGATGGCTGACACGTCTGTATCGTTCGAATGCGCCCAGCACCTATTTACAGGCAATAACTGAAAATCAGTGTTTTGCTCTCTGAGCAAACCCAACACTGAGCTATTGCCCATTTGTATCACTGCGACACACGCTCCAACAGGCAAGGGTTTGACACATATATTGGAAAGTGTTATCTAATTGGTTATTTGTAAGTTGCTGTTGTCTCCCTTTGTTTGTTAGCATATATATCTACTGTAGTTTTATATTGTGTGTCTAAGTGTACAAATAAAGCTTTTATCTATCTATCTATCTAACAGCTTACCTTCAGGTGAGCGGTATGTTTGTATGCCTCCCTACGTTGTACAATAAAATGCTTGAAAAGAAAAACAAAGGTAATATTCGTAGCATCTTATTCCAACGCCTAACATCTACAGCGTCTGAGGATGCCTTGTGGAGAGGCGAAACACGTGACGCAGAGACGACCAGAGCAACCAGGGCACAGCCAGGCCACCAACAATGGCGGGTGCATGCGATTTATATTCGTGTAAAGACAATATGATTTAAACTACTTTGTGTCTTTTTTTACCTTTGTAAGAAACGAGAAATATTAAATCATAATCAAAGACTTCTATGTATACTACTAGACAGGCTGAGCGGAACTCGGATTTTGCACATCAAGTTACGGTCAATTCTCCGCAACTCCTTTAGTCGGTTGCGAGCAAGCGAGACAAGCACTCCTTTGTTTCGTAATTAACCGAGAACGTTGCGGTCGACATATAAGTTTTTTTTTTTGTTTTAAATGCCACGAAATAACAATCAATCGTTATTATATTTACGTGAATACTTTGTTCAAGTTATTCAACTGTTATTTTTGCTAAGTAACTACTTTTTTCTGTATTTTACTATGAAACTGTACCTAACATGAATAATAGCCATGACACTATTGCCATCTCGTTTACTCTCTAGTAGTGTAAGTAGCGCTACCGACGACCACATCATAGATCTATGTAATAGGTGCTCAAACAGACATGGAAATAGGTAGAAACTTAATTATTATAAAACTTAATAATTGGAAAAAGAGAGTAGTGGATAAAATTTGTACAAAATAACAGAAGTGATACTTATGTATAATCATTTTGTTGAATAAAACAAAGTCATATGAGTCCAATTATTTTTCCTCATAATTACACAATTGTTACTGTCCTAGATTTCCCCTGGATTATGTATTATTAGTGTATATAGTATTATATATATAATATAATGGTAAATTAAAGTATGTACAATATACTTTAATTTACCATTATATTTAAATGGTATTAGTAACAGTCGAAGTCAAATTGGTAATAGGTAAAGTTCAATCGATTGTCGCGTCTGCGTGAGCAGCCTGTTCACTGCATCGGCAACCCTCTCCCGCTACCCCGCACCTCAGCCGCTGCGCTCCGAGCTACGACACAATATTTATGCCATTCAGCCTGTCTAGTAGTATACATAGAAGTCTTTGATCATAATAGTAACATTATGCCGTTTTTAAATACACTTATGTCTTTAGACGTGAGTACATCTATAAATTTGCTTCCGTAACGGTAATTTACGTCCGTAAGGCAATTCAGAATATTGATTGTAACAAAATCGGGAGTCACAGTTTATTGTTGAAGCAAAACATCTCCTGACTTGGCCGTGGTCCCCCCAGTCTAGTACCTCTCGGGGGACCACGAACAAAAGTATTTGCCTGTGGAATCCCTGCTTAACAATTATGTAATTAAATATATTTGTTACTAGCTGATGCCCACGGCTCCGCCCGCGTAGAGTCAAATATCGTAGCCTATGTGTTAATCCAGATCATAATCTATGTACGTGCCAAGTTTCATTCAAATCTGTTCAGCCGTTTAAGCGTGAAAGAGCAACAAACATCCCTCCATACATACAAACTTTCGCATTTATAATACTAGCTGCTGCCCGCGGCTACGCCCGCGTAGAGTCAAATAACGTAGCCTATGTGTTAATCCAGATCATAATCTATCTACGTGCCAAGTTTCATTCAAATCCGTTCAGCCGTTTAAGCGTGAAAGAGCAACAAACATCCATCCATACATACAAACTTTCGCATTTATAATATTAGTAGGATTGCCCATGGTACCCCTTCCCAGACATTTCTATCAATGGCAAAGGGACTGATAGAGAGCAAGGTGTGGATATACAATCATTTTATCTATTTTATATGGCGTTAACTTATTGTCTAATCATCATCCGTCACTGAATGCATTGTGCATAGCTTTTTGTTTCGCCCATGAAAATTGTAGACCCACAAAAGAAGGTGTCTGTTAGCCATTTTTCCGTGAGCGGCACCCTCCGGAAGATGGGAGTAGGTGTGATCTTCCTTAAGATAACATTTCGCGAGACCTACCCTGATTATGACCCCCTCTGATTATGTCAGATTCCTACTGACTAAAACACCACCTGGGATTGCCTTTAGCCGGAAGGGCGATCGCCCCAGGGGAATGGGGCGACGCAAGGCATTGTGCATAGAGATTGTATTTGCATTTATATATATGGCGATTAGCGGAGGTACCACGGGCCAAATCACTTGTCCATGGTACCCCTTAGCTCCCCTTCGGGGTTCCACGGTTAGAATTTAATTACATCTCTTGATAGCTTAAAAATCAAAGAATTCGTTACGTTGTGCGGGGCATTTCCTTTTAGTAGTAGTAACTTACTTCCGTTTTTGCGTTACGAAAACGTATTCACGAAAAACTCACGGTCGCTTCCACGACACACCTGCACCTCGTTTTTAGGGTTCCGTACCCAAAGGGTAAAACGGAACCCTATTACTGAGGCTCCGCTGTCCGTCCGTCCGTCCGTCCGTCTGTCACCAGGCTGTATCTCTTGAACCGTGATAGTTAGACAGTTGAAATTTTCACAGATGGTGTATTCCTGTTGCCGCTATAACAACAAATACTAAAAAATAGAATAAAATATTTATTTAAGGGGGCTCCCATACAACAAACGTGAATTTTTTGATCATTTTTGCTTGATATTGATAACGGCAACAGGTAGACGCTTGAAATATTCACAGAATATTTAGTTATATATTCACTTTAAGAATAAATAATTAAATTAAAATAAAACAAATATTTAAGGGGGCTTCCATACAACAAACGTGATTTTTTTGCTGTTATTTATTAAAAACATAACAACACATTTTTTAAAAAAACATTTAGGGTGTGGGAAGATCATTTTCCGATATAGTGATCAATTTGCGAAATATCTGTATAAAAATGTAAATATTTGTACAAAAAGTGTAAAGTTTTGTTATACTCAAGTGTTCCCCATGCCAGCGAAACTGTTGAATTTAGAAATGTAAACAAAACATGGTAGTCCATATAGTGAATTTAAAAGTAAAACTATCAGCTCACGGCTCAGCTGGCTTCAAAGGTTAACGAGTAATAGTCGACGAACTTACGAAACGTATTTTCTTTTATGAAAACGTTCAAATGTCATAGAATATGACATTGCACTTTTTTTTTTGGTTCTTTTTATCCCCGAGGGGAAAGGCAAAGGGATCTAGCCCATACAGCCAAGTCTTTAGTTTAGAACCATGTGAAAATCTTAATTCTATGTTCCAGCTTCAGGAACTGTGCTGAAAAAATACTTGGGAAGGGTACCTAGACCTAGAGAGATAGTGATTTTTACAAGGTTTTCTTGATGAACTTGTTCACGTCTTCCAAAAAGTGCATAAACGTGTTATATTTGAGGTTTTTCAATACTGTATAATTTCACTAGCACTTATGTTACAAAATACTATCGAAATTGTCAAATAAAACTATTTTTATACTGAATTGTAAAGTATTCAAGTATAACTACAATGTCACTCGTCAAAAGCGCGGGAAGAAGCGACTGCACTTATCTGCACTAAGCGTTTTTCTTCTTAGTTTCGAATTTGGCTAAATAGTGTACTTATTTAAATAGGTATGGTTATAAGTAGTAAAGTTTGTTTTTGAATTTTAAAAATATCCAATAGGCTATATTTTAGGCAACTATCTAATTTTTTCGCAAGCAAGCAAAGGGAAGCAAATATGGAACCCTCCATTGTGCGTGCCGACATGCACTTGACCGGTTTTTTTAATCTTTGCTTACCCCGGCTGAAATCCCTGGGCATCGCCTCTTTCTCTGGTACCTAGCGACAGAAATACCTTATAATGTAAAACAGGTTATTTAGTCGTGGCCCGGATTCAGCGGAGATTAATAATGAATGAGTTAGCATAAATATACACTGTCATAAATAATACATTCAACGTTAAGGCTTCGATGCTGATTTATATACCGCCCATTAATTATAATCTGAAGTTCAGTCTGCGAGTGAACGGTCGGGCTTTTTAGGGTTCCATTGAAATGTTCTGAGGTTAGTCAACGGAATCCCCATAGATAGCAGCAGTAGATCGGCAATGATGATAAGTATGTTTCGAGGATAAAAAAAAACAGGGTGTGGAGGTATATATGAGAGGTCAGATTTTCCCTCTGGGTCTGACGGCAGTCGCTCCATGTAAAAAAATCAGTATCTACGCCAAATCATTAAGCTTAAGTCGTGAACCCCGCCAATCATAATGGATTAGGAAACGGGGTAATGCTAAGAAGAAGTGAAATTGAATTTTGAGGGAGAAACTTAACTTTGCCGTTGGAAAACTGTTCTCCCCATACATCTACATAGGCTTTTGTTGTACTACGTCGGGAGGCATACAAGCATACGGCCTACCTGATGTAAAGCGGGTACCGTAGCCTATTACCGCTTGCGATATATTGAGTATCATCCGCGTGATGCCTCCTCAGCTGCTTACACACAAATCCTTGGGATATTACTGGTGACCTCACTCACACGCAGGAACACAATAACCCTCTAGGGAGTTGTTATTTGTCTGCGGTTTACTGTGAGGTGGAGGTACGTCCCCAGACGGGCTGCTTTGATGCGCCCTACCTCTCTTAAAATTAAACCCCCTAACATCGCCACTGCTAGACGTTTTTTAATTTTACTCCAATAACCCTTCTTATAAATTAAAATACTCGTATTATAATTTAATATAATTAATACTAAATATTATTAAATCATTAATGTTAAATATTTATTAAATGATGCCAAATAAGTATACCTTCTCACGCGCGTTCACGCACCCTTTTTTTTTTTATTTGTGCAACATTAAAGTAACCAGGTCTAATGACCTACAAATGCACAAATATGTCTGTTTAGAATCAAAGGCCGCCAAAACGAATTCTTCATACAACCACATTAAAGTGCACCGATAACATAATATGATATACAACACACCAAAGAATATGATATCTACACAGAGGATACAGAACTTATGATATGATATGAACAGAAAAAATGCTCACTATTATATTTAGAGGTGTAAGTGACACGCTATCGTATTTAGGGAGAGTATAAGTGGTTGACTATCATATTTAGAGGTGTAAGTGACTCCCTATCGTATTTAGGGAGAGTATAAGTGGTTGACTATCATATTTAGAGGTGTAAGTGACTCGCTATCGTATTTAGGGACAGTATAAGTGGTTGACTATCATATTTAGAGGTGTAAGTGACTCGCTATCGTATTTAGGGACAGTATAAGTGGTTGACTATCATATTTAGAGGTGTAAGTGACTCCCTATCGTATTTAGGGAGAGTATAAGTGGTTGACTATCATATTTAGAGGTGTAAGTGACTCACTATGGTATTTAGGGAGAGTATAAGTGGTTGACTATCATATTTAGAGGTATAAGTGACTCACTATCGTATTTAGGGAGAGTATAAGTGGTTAACTATCATCTTTAGACGTGTAAGTGGCTCGCTATCGTATTTAGGGAGAGTATAAATGGTTGACTATCATTTTTAGAGGTGCAAGTGACTCGCTATCGTATTTAGGGAGAGTATAAGTGGTTGACTATCATCTTTAGAACTGTAAGTGACTCGCTATCGTATTTAGGGAGAGTATAAGTGGTTGACTATCATATTTAGAGGTGTAAGTGTCTCCCTATCGTATTTAAGGTTAGTACATGTGGCTCACTATTTTTTTATATCTGTAAGTGGCTAACTATCATATTTAGACAGAGTATAAGTAGCTTACTATCATTTTTAGAGGGAGTATAAATGGTTCAGTGTAATATTCAGAAATATAAGTGACTCAGTATCATTTTTAAAACTGTTAGTAAACGAGGCTGTAGCGAAAGAGAAGTGGGCTACATCGTAGGCGCCCGACTGAGGAAGAACTTCTACAGCAAACTGACTGTCTGCTATGCATACAATCACGCAGCGGTTCTCTGCCTTTTCGCAGAAAATTGTTCGGCCGATTATCACTTGCCAATTAACGTTTCGAAGAATTTTATTTAGCAGAATAATCATTTGCCAACTTTTCATATACCTCACAGTTGCCAACTGTATGTTTGGTCTGCTTTTTATAATGACACTTTTCAAAATGGCAACGATTCGCTTCTGGCACTTCGTCGGCCGCTATCGCGTCACGCTCGCTTCGCTCGCTCGGCTCGTGCGTTGTATGTCATACTCTAACTTAACCTAATCAACTGAGATTTCTGTTGCTATACTTATTATAATTTTTTTATTTGTTTGAAAGATTTGACAAATGATAAATGCCCCAAACGTTTTGTGTCATTATAATAATCAACTTAACAATAATTCTACCAAATGAACATACAAAAAATTGATTGGCAGAGCTGCGATAGCCAGCGGAGCCACATTACCCTCAAAATTGCCGTTTGGGGTAGACTGATGTCATCCAGCTAGCGTTTAGACGGTAATAGTGAGAAACTCCAAAATCGACACACTAATAGCTAACATATTGTAGTTTTGTATCCTTTAATTTGAAATTTAAATGTTCGTTGATGAGGAAGAACGGTCCAAAATCGTTCCAATTAGAAAAAAAAACATATGGGAAAACGTATGGCCGGCCACTCTGCAGTGCAGAGTCTGCACTGCACTCCCATCAACAGAAAAAGTAACAGCACTCGTCGCTAGATGTCGTACAGGGATCCATATATTTTTAAAAAATTAAAAATAAAATATTTAAATATTTTTTAAATTTAAAAAATATCAGCTCTGCCTATACAGCTTGCTGTTATTTACTAGTAATCGTTAGTTCTCAAAGTGAAAAATAGGCGAAGCGTTGATTGGCAAGTGATAATCGGCCAAACAATTTTCGGCGAAAAGGCAGGATACCTCACGCAGCACACACAAATTACTGGACGGAGTTCGATGAGATATTTGATGATAAACTATTGCCATGGGAAATAGTAGATATCCAAAAATTAACCTGTGTAATGGAATTCGAGTTAACTCCAGCTATGTAGCGCGTTAACTTAGAAATTACAGAGAACGTGCAATAAACTGAAGGCAGTCACTTCGGTAACTACTGGTGGAAACAAACTAATTCATCTGTAGTGGAACGTAACCAAACACTTGTCCAAACAGTCCCTACCTCCGGAGTCGCCGCCTGGTTGTTTGTGTTCAAGCAGTGAAGTGCTGTAGGAATTCACTTAACGCAAATCATTTCTAAACTAAACACAACAGTAATGAAACTGGCAATTTGATGTAAATTACTTTGTGTGCTTACTGATTAGTTCATGCGACCTAGTGGCGCCCGGCACCCATCCACTACCGTTTGTAGATGCATGCCGTCGTTGCCATGGCTGCTTCGATCGTCTCTGCCTAGGTTGCATTCGTCTCTGCGAGTGTTCGCCATCTAGAATGTGAACCGCATGCTCTCGCTACCGTTACTGCTGTGGCTGCTCCAGTCGTCTCTGCGACACGTGTTTCGACTCTCCACAGGGCATCCACAGGCACTGTGGATGTTAGATAAGTAATGACAGTTGAGGTTCTTTTTTAAATCTTATTTAAGACTCTTGGGTGTAAGCAGTGAACGATGACGTATTGCTGGGAGAATTTTGAATCTGTTCGGTTTTTGGAGTAGAATTAAAAGCGTCGTTGAAGTAGAGCAGCCATTTTTATGGAATGTATTACAGTAGGTAGTCGTGATATATTAAAAAAAAACGGCCAAGTGCGAGTGGGACTCGCGCACGAAGGGTTCCGTACCATTATCTATAAAAAATCGGCCAAGTGCGAGTCGGACTCGCGCACGAAGGGTTCCGTACCATTATCTATAAAAACGGCAAAAAAAATCACGTTTGTTGTATGGGAGCCCCCTTAAATATTTATTTTATTCTATATTTTAGTATTTGTTGTTATAGCGGCAATAGCAGTACATCATCTGTGAAAATTTCAACTGTCTAGGTATCACGGTTCATGAGATACAGCCTGGTGACAGACGGACGGACGGACGGACGGACGGACGGACGGACGGACGGACGGACGGACAGCGGAGCCTTAGTAATAGGGTTCCGTTTTACCCTTTGGGTACGGAACCCTAAAAAGGCAAAAAAAAATAACGTTTGTTGTATGGGAGCCCCCTTAAATATTTATTTTATTCTATTTTTTAGTATTTGTTGTTATAGCGGCAACAGAAATACATCATCTGTGAAAATTTCAACTGTCTAACTATCACGGTTCATGAGATACAGCCTGGTGACAGACGGACGGACGGACGGACGGACGGACGGACAGCGGAGCCTCAGTAATAGGGTTCCGTTTTACCCTTTGGGTACGGAACCCTAAAAACAGCATCGAACTGTCGATAGAACACATCAGATATTCATCAATGATATTGATTTGCAGGCCAGTTCTTCTCGCATTCTATGCTTTGCAGATGATATGAATATTTTCAAGATAATATCTTCGGTGGAGGATTCATAACGTCATCAATCAGATCTCGTGAGATTCGAAGCTTATTGTGAAACTAAACATTTAGAGTTAATACCATCAAAATGCTCAGTGATTACCTTTACTGCAAACGTAATAAAATAATGTTTAATTATATTTTAAAATCGGCCAAGTGCGAGTCGGACTCGCGCACGAAGGGTTCCGTACCATTATCTATAAAAAACGGCAAAAAAATCACGTTTGTTGTATGGGAGCCCCCCTTAAATATTTGTTTTATTTTAATTTAATTATTTGTTCTTGAATAGATAACTAAATATTCTGTAAATATTTCAAGCGTCTACCTGTTGCCGTTATCAATATCGAGCAAAAACGAGCAAAAATAAAAATCGGCCAAGTGCGAGTCGGACTCGCGCACGAAGGGTTCCGTACCATAAAAACGGCAAAAAAAAAAAAACACGTTTGTTGTATGGGAGCCCCCTTAAATATTTATTTTATTCTATTTTTTAGTATTTGTTGTTATAGCGGCAACAGAAATACATCATCTGTGAAAATTTCAACTGTCTGACTATCACGGTTCATGAGATACAGCCTGGTGACAGACGGACGGACGGACGGACGGACGAACGGACGGACGGACGGACGGACGGACGGACAGCGGAGCCTCAGTAATAGGGTTCCGTTTTACCCTTTGGGTACGGAACCCTAAAAATCACGTTTGTTGTATGGGAGCCCCCTTAAATATTTATTTTATTCCATTTTTTAGTATTTGTTGTTATAGCGGCAACAGAAATACATCATCTGTGAAAATTTTAACTGCCTAACTATCACGGTTCATGAGATACAGCCTGGTGACAGACGGACGGACGGACGGACGGACAGCGGAGTCTCAGTAATAGGATTCCGTTTTACCCTTTGGGTACGGAACCCTAAAAAATCAACCCCTTGTAAGAAATTCTGTAATACGTGATCTGGATGCTGTTACCCATGATTCAAAATTGATCGTTAATTCACATATAGACAGCATTGTTAGAAGCGCATCTAGAGCACTGGGTTTTCTAATGCGTACTTCTAAAGGCTTCAAACGGGTGAAAATGTTCAAACTATTGTATAGTTCTCTTGTGCGCAGATCAAAATATACAAAGGAAAGGAATTTCTTGTGTTATCGTATAAAACAACAGTTTCACAGTAATGACTATCTTAGAATCTGCATCACTCGTCATCTTCTGCCTTTGGCAATGCGTCGTGAAATCGCGGACTTGGCATTCTTAATTAAGATAACAAATAACGCTTTGGTCTGTTATACTGTGTAATAAAATATTTATTAACAAAATGATAAATTATAAATATTTAATAAAACATGTGCGTCTCGGGACGCCCTACAGAAGTGATAGCTTAAACTAATCCGCTGTCGTATGCGTGAGAGAAAGGGAAGCCAGACAGACTGGCGCCGCAACGCGTTACGTAACGAAGCGGTTTACTCCTCCCATAAGAAGTTATCACTTCAAAAGCGGATGCGACATCGCCGTAACGCATTTCCATTGCATTTGTCGTTCAAAGCATTCAGTTACACTACAGTCGCGCCTAATGAAGTTATAATTAAAAAATTCGTCAATTGAATAATTAGGCCTTTCTATTAAAAAGTCTTTTATCATATCTTCACGCGGAGTCCCTTGCGGGGTAGGCAGTGAGAACACATCTCACGCGCTTCATTAACATTCGCGGTCTCATTTCACATGTCATTTAACACGCGCGCTCATTTCAAGCACGCTGCCGGTTCCTGGGGCTCTTGACATCACCATCTGATAAAACACGACCAATTTGGTCTTGGCCTTCCTCGGCTCCTACATCCTTCCACTTTCACATTGTATATCTGTTTCGTCATTCTTTCACCCTGCATTCTTTCTACATGTCCGAACCAACGGAGCATGCCTTTTCTTATCTTAACACCGACACTCTCTTTCAGACCAACACTCTTTCCTACATCATCATTACAGCACGGTTAGTAAGCGTTATGCCACAAATTCTTTAAGCTTTCTCTTAAATCCAATTTGTTATATAATTTTGTGGTTATGCAGAACACTTTTTATTTTAGTTAAAACGCAAAAAGAGTAGTTTTTAAGAGAGGTAGGGCGCATCAAAGCAGCCCGCCTGTAGAAGTACCTCCAACTCGCAGCCACCAGTAAGCTCCCAAGGAGTTGCTGTGAAAGCAGCAGAGGAGGCATCGCGCGAGTGATACTTAATATATCTAGCAAGCGTTAATAGGCTACGGTACCCGCTTTACATCAGTTACGTCGTATGCTTGTATGCCTCCCGACGTAGTATAAAAAAAAAATGCTTATGGTGAATTATCAAGTTCCACAATACATATACCTTCTACATATTAGTCTATGGGAGCTCATCCGAGCTCTATAAATAAAAGTTATCTATGGTTGCCACATAAAAGCAAGCGATCATTTGCCCGCCGTAGCCGTTTCCAGCCGACTTTCATGTTGCACCAATGTAAATAAATCTATTTCTGAGGATACACGGAAGTTTGAGTACGTTGGTATGTGGTTTCCTCTTTTGTTAGCGAAAGAAACTGGTGAAGAGAGACTCAAACCTGCTTTAATTTATTTGATATGACAACTTCTTCTTCTTCGTTGCGTTACCCCATTTGCGGTTCCTAAATTCCAGAACATACCTCTTACCATCACCAACAGCATTAGAGTGCTTGGTGTCGAGATCTCCAGTGACGTTCAATATAGACGTCACCTCGAGGAAAAGATAAAGCAAAAAACTTGGTGTGCTCAACAGAGCAAAGCAGTACTTCAGTGCGGGGCAAATACTTATGTTATATAATTCTCAATTCAGACCGCACATGGACTACTGCACTCACATTTGGGCGGGAGCAGCTTGGACCGTGTGACAATACAATACAATACAATACAATACTCTTTATTGCACCAAAAGAAAAATACATAAGAAAAGAACATTAACAAAGTATCAGTACAACGGCGGTCTTATCGCGATGCGATCTCTTCCAGACAACCTTAGGGTAGAGGAGAAGTAAAGAAATAAGGTAGGGTGGCGCAGAGCATAACTTAAAGGAAATAAAGTAATTATATAAATAAATACACAAACGTACATGACTACATATGTTATATATAACAAGTACACATGTACACACAATTTATCAAATTGATTAATACATTGAATAAAATATACACACACTAAATGAGACTGAGGGGAAATACAAGAAAATAATGCTAATTACGTAATGTTAAGGGAAAGATAATGACGTTTGACAAGATGTTTGAAGGATTGAAGTGAATGAGCATTCCGGATATCGAAAGGCAGAGCATTCCACAGGCGCACTGCTTCAACCGAGAAAGAATTAGTGTAGAAATCAGTGGAGTGGTGTGGTGTTTTGAGACGGAGTAACAGTGCGTTACGCAGGGTACGATCATGCGAATCGCTATGAAAGATAAAACGTTCCTTTAAATAGGTTGGGGTAGTAGGATCAAAGAGGATAGAATAAAGACTCCGTTTAGAAACAAGCTGTGAGAATTGTAGACAGTTTTCTTCCGAGAACTCTCAAGTTGTAGAATGAATTCAGCACGAGGTTCTTCAAGAAAGGCGCGAAGAGGTTTTTAGAGAGTTGGCAACGCATGAGTGACACCCCTAGTGCAGCAAATGTCTACCGAGTCTACCGAGACTGTTTACCATCAGGCAGGCTGTATGCTTGTTTGACACCTTTGTGATATAAAAAAGAAACTCGTTTTCTAATCCATTACAATAGGCGGATTCCGTTACCTAAGCCTAGTGATTTGGCAAAGATACTGATTTTGAGATGGAGCGACTGCTATAGATTAAGAATGAGATGTCGCTAGGAAGAACGTAGAACGAAGAAAGAGGTGCTGTCATACTTCCCCAGACGGGCTGCTTTGATGCGCCCTACCTCTCTTAACCATAGGGGTAAAAAATAATAATACGAAAGCTTCGCACCAGTCAGATGACTTTTGATGAACTTTTAGGGTGAAGGGGATGACTTTTAAAGGACGGATAGGGGGAGGGAAATGAGGATCCGATTCATACTGAACACCACGAAGTATCACCTATGGGCTGATCTGAAAGTTACCTGATAATTTCATCAAAATCGGTCCAGGAGTTATGAAGTGTATACGGAACATATTGTACAATTAAAAACCGATTGTACAACGGGTTGTGTTCTGAAGAGTTGTTCGAAATGATGCCGACAGCTACTTTTTATAACCGCACCGCTCGCCGACGGCGGGGAGTTCACCCTCACACGCTTGAACCGCTATGGTCGCGTACGGTGCGGTTCCAGAGAAGTTTTCTTCCGAGAACATTCAAGCTGTCCAAAAAGCTCCCAGCCGAGGTTTTTCTAAGGAACTACAGCATGGAGTTCTTCAAGAAATGCGTAAAGAGGTTTTTAGAGGGTCGGCAACGCATGAGTGACGCCCCTGGTGTTGCAAATGTCCATAGGCAACGGTGACTGTTTAACATCAGGCAGGCCGTATGCTTGATTGCCACCTTAGTGGTATATATATATATATATATATATATATAAAAAAAAAACATACACATCCATCTTTCTTTTCTTCGTTTTGCTGGTGTAATAAAGTTTGACTCAGCCATTGAATTTCTTAAACAGCAAATATGTGCTGGAACCACTAATTTGTAAGGACCAATTACGTCGGCAAACATCCCCGATACTAACTCGTTGATGGACGATTTCCATTTGACAAATTTTTCTCCCGAGCCCTGGAATTAATGGTCTTCGAGCGCCGCCCTGACTGGAATAATTGAGCGAAAAATACACAATTTTCTGTGGCTACGGCTGGGGCTTTATTGCAAGTGGAAATCTACTTCACAAAACAGTAGTACTCAGAATATATGCTACTCCCGGCTATACACGGGGTATCTTCATTACAAGACCTTTCTTGACAAGGTACATGATATTATCCTGATAGCTGGTCATTATCTTCCTAGCGTTATCCCGTTTCCTAATCGATTAGGATTGTAGGGGTCCGCTGCTTATGCCTAAGGATTTGGCGAATATACTTATTATGTGATGGAGCGACTGCCGTCAGATCTCCACAACCCAGAGGGAAAATCAGATCTTTCTAACGTCTTTCGAAATATAATTTCTTGGTGGTGAAGGAAAACATCGTGAGGAACTCGTGCCGGTTGCCTTCCTTCTTTCCTTCACCGCTGAGCAAGGGATAATTACAAATGTGCATATAAATCACGCTCAAGACAGCAAACGCCTTACAACCTACAGGATGTTTCTCATAATATTTTTTTTTATACACCTAGATTGGCTAACAGATGGTAAGCGGTCACCGTAGTCTATTGACGCTCGCAACACCACGGGGATGTTACTCGCGCGCTGCCTATCTTGTGACCTTAGGATGTTTCGTCACAGTACCCACTAATATCTCTGCCATATCTCACCCTTCAAACCGGAACACCGCTATATAAATGTATCTTCTTGGCGGTAGAAATAGGTGAGACAGAGGTACCCACGCAGACGATGACTACAAAGTGGGAGACTTTCTCTGGTCATTATTCTCTCCTCGTGAATTTTTTCTACATGTCCGAATCAACGCAGCATATTCCCTGCCTGGTCTTTTATCATGTTGACCACGTTTATTCTACTTTCATGCTCTCTCTGCCATACCCAGCTCTCATTTCCATAAATTAGCACCTGCAGGTGTGTAGCGAGCCGTGCCTTCTAGCCCAAAGTTTCCGAGTGCTACATTCATACTACTTCCAACACTCACGCCATCAACATCGGCGATGTAAGATACGCCATACAATATAACGGTGTAAGATATTATTTGTGAATGAAATTCCATTATATTGTCACCGTGCTATCTATTTTAATTGTTTAGCTGAATTTTGACGAGCTCGTTAGCGCAGTGGTTAGTAACTTCAATTCCCACACAGGACAAGCATTTGTGTGCATGAATATGTGTGTATGTCATGATCCGGATCTTTTCAAGAGAGGTAGGGCACATTAAACCAACCTGACTAGAGAAATAATATAATAATATACCTAGTCTTGCCATAAATACTGAAAGAGAAAAAAAAAATCTATTGCAATTAACATTTATTACTTTTACAGTGTGTTAGTTTGATACATAAATATAAAACAATTTAAAATATAAAAAGCCTAACCGAAGTGGTCTCTATTGGCTGTCATACAGTCCTTTAAACGTTGAGGCCAGTTATCAATAGAAGCACGCACTCTTTCCATGGGAAATTTCTTCACTGCCAATCGTACGGATTATTTTAGGGACTCCAAATTATCATGGCGTTTAGAGCAAACCGTACTCTCTAAAACTGACCATAAATCATAATCCAGCGGATTAAGATCGGGACTAGACGACGGCCAGTCTTCAGCTCTGATGAAGTCCGAAACGTTCGTTTCCAACCAAGACTAGTAGTAGACGTAGACCGGGCTTTATGACCCGGCGCCGAGTCTTGCTGGAAGGAGCTTCTTGGTTATTGAACATGGTGTTGTTAAGGGGCTTCACTACCTTCTCGAGAATGGTATCTTGATACACTTGTGCCGATGTTTTGATACCTTTTTCACAAAAGTATGGCTCAGTCACTCCTTCATAGTTAATACCCCACCAAACCATCACTGAAGTCGGATAGTGCCCACGTTGCACTCTGTCGACTAATTGGGAAGCTTCCTTAGAGTTTTGTTTGTTAAAATGTTGCTTAATTGTAAAAATTTTCTCATCCGTAAACAAAATTTTTCTGTGACCTCCCTTTGCGTACCGCTTCAGTAGTTATTTCGATTTTACCACCCTATTCTTTTTTAAATTATCAGTTAAGAAATGACCAGTACGTCTCTTATAGGCTGCAAGTCCTAAGTCATCTTTTAAAATACGCGACATGGTTCTAGGTGCTATCTTCATGTCCCGAGATAAATCTTTTGCTTTCGGACAGGATTTCTTCGAATTCTTTCCCTTACTGCTTTGACCACCTTTTTCGTACGAACACTACGTGGACGGCCAGATCTTTTTCTGTCACAAACAGAGGAGGTCTCATTGTACCTATTAATAGCCCCATACACAAACATTTTACTAATACCAAGCGTATGGAGAGTTTTAAAAATTGCATTTGGCTCCATACCTACTTTGTGTAATGCAATCACAGCGATTCGGTTCTCTTTATCACCCCACTTCATTTTAATATCGTAAAATATTGTACAATGTATTGGCGCCAAAATGAGAAAATTCAATTAACAATCATATAAAAATGACAGATTCCAAATTCAAATGTAATATTTTGTTTATTTTTAATTGTAACAGTATTTATGGCCAGACTAAGTATATACTCCCTTAAGGGTTCTTGTATTCCTGCATGTGAGTGAGAGATACGTTGCGAAGGAGTTGATGTGTTAGTAGCATAGGTGACATCGCGCGGGTGATACTTAACGTGTTGCAAGTTACGGCTACGGTAACCGCTTTACATCAGGTGGCCATATACTTGTATGCCTCCCAACTGCCAACCTTGTATATAAAAAAGACATTGGTAACATTTAAAGTTATTTCCATACCTAAGCATTAGCGACAAGATGGTCTCAATAATAAACCAAGCCCCTGCTTTACCACAGCTGACACAATTTGATGTCGATAGAAGCTATCATTCGTCGAAGTGAAGAGAAATTGTCACAAGGATTATAACAAGCATTTCAGAATATTCAAAGAAGAATGAATATAAAAGATAAATTATAATTGGGCTTATATACATATACATATATTCTATATATCTTTATGTTCTATCAGAAGGTGATGTCAGGACCCTAGAAACCGGCGAGCGTGCATGAAAAGAGCAATGAATGTTAAATACGCGAGTGAGATATGTAAGTATCGAGTCGCGTGGCGCTCGGTTCTCTCTGCCTACCCCGTGAGGGATTTGGCGTGAAGTTATATATATATATATATATATATATATATATATATATATATATATATATATATATATATATATATATATATATTACAACTAGATTGGCAAACAAGCATGCGGCCCGTATCAGATGGTAAGCGATCTCCGCAGCCTAATGACGCTCGCAACACCACGGGGATATTACTCGCACGCTGCCAATCTGTCCTAAGGCTGTTTCGTTCAATTCAATTTCGTCCAATTCGAACTTCAATCTGAAGTACTAGTTCATTTGAAAGAACCTACTAACTCTGTACTTTAACTAAAAAAATATTATCTTGAATATTTTCTCCTTCTGAACAAATTGCTGATTCTTCTCTTAACTTTATATAGGTATTAATAACTTCTGTTGTATATATTCATCTTTCACTTCGATTTGTTTTTGGCTGTTTAAATCGAAGCTTTCATTTTTTTTAAGGAGATAATGTCCTTTCATTATTACTCTTCTTACACTAAGAAGATGAGTAATATATCAACTACACTTTCCTTGTGTGGTTTTATGTGCCCTCTTCGTTGATCTTCTTTTGGTCACGAGGGTGATATAAGCCTTTACTTTGACCTTTATTTGGTCAATAGGTATTATGAACCCTCTTGGTTGACCTTCCTTTGGTCACCAGGATAATTTAAGCCCTTCCTTTGACCTTTCTTTGGTCATTGGGTTTTATAAACTCTTAACATTCTTTACTGGATCTTAGATCCCCTCATTACTCATATATATATATATATATATTATCACTTACACTTGTAAACTCTCTCATTTCATTCTCATGGGTCTTGAGATGGAGCGGATGACAACTCCAGTTTAAAAATCATATTAAAATAGAGCGGTCTGGCAACTCCAGTTAATAAATAATGCCTTATGTCATGTTACTAGTATTACCATTGGAGTAGAGGTCATTGAATGTGAACCCTACCCCTACTTTTGTATGCGAGATGTATGATAGAGAAGCATGAATAGTTTTGATAGGAATCTTAGTCTTCCTGCGACCACGGACGCAAACAAAACAAAATAAATAAAATACGCGATATTTCCGTGAAAAATGGTTTAATTCAAAATGAGCAATTTAATATTCTTCTTCTTCATAAACTTTATTGAACGTCAGCGCTTAGAAGCACTTTTTTCGCATTCACATTATTATAGTGGTTGTCAAAAGTCACTAACTTATAATCTCCCTCTCAACTTCCGTTCGCCTCTCCCTCTCTCTTGTCCCTACAGTAATATACGAAACGTAACTCTTTCTCTTTCTATCTTCACTAACTTATATCTCCCTCTCAACTTCCATTCGCCTCGCCCGATCACACTTTTCGTAACGCTATCGTCACGCATTCACCAACTCCCCAAGTCGAGCGTGCGTAAAGAAGTTTTACTTCAAAAATGCGATCCCCACGGACACCGAGAAACACGGCGACGAAGACGCGGGTCAAAGCTAGTATCAGATATGGCTTATGCTATAATATATATAAAGTTGATTGAATTATATTAAAAGTGATTGGAGCAAGGTTTACGACGGTGGGGGGCAAAGGGGGGCAGTAAATGTTGCCGCCATGCGTGGCATTGACATTTGATGGCATCTTTATGGGATATGAACTTATGAACGAGTGTCTGGGGTCATGTGCTTCCTTTTTTAAGGTTACAAATATATCTTTCTAGTGTTATCCTTGACGAACTTTTTTTTTTTTTTTTTTTATACTACTAAGGTGGCAATCAAGCATACGGCCTGCCTGATGTTAAACAGTCACCGTAGCCTATGGACATTTGCAACACCAGGGGCGTCACTCATGCGTTGCCGACCCTCTAAAAACCTCTTCACGCATTTCTTGAAGAACTCCATGCTGTAGTTCCTTGGAAAAACCTCGGCTGGGAGCTCATTCCACAGCTTGAGTGTTCTTGGAAGCAAACTTCTCTGGAACCGCACCGTACGCGACCATAGCGGTTCAAGCGTGTGAGGGTGAACTCCCCGCCGTCGGCGAGCGGTGCGGTTATAAAAAGTAGCCGTCGGCATCATTTCGAACAACTCTTCAGAACACAACCCGTTGTACAATCGGTAGAACACACAAAGGGAGGCAAAGTCTCTCCTTAAACTTAAGGGTTCAATACCGTGTGTAAGTAAGTACTCGGTGGCTCAGTCGTGAATGACGCGACTTATGGTATGGATGTTTTAAGATAGGTAGGGCGCATAAAGCAGCCCGCCTGGGGAAGTACCTACCTCACAGAAAACCGCAGCCAAATAACAACTCCCTAGAGGGTTGTTGTGTTCCCGCGTGTGAGTGAGGTCACCAGTAAGCTCCCAAGGAGTCGCTGTGTAAGCAGCAGAGGGGGCATCGCGCGAGTGATAATTTATATATCGCAAGCGTTAACAGGCTACGGTACCGTTGCGTCACCCCGTTCCCCTGGGGTGATCGCTTCAGATGAAGCCTTTATAGCCTTCCCGCTAAAGGCAGTCCCAGGGGGTGTTTTAGTCAGTGGAAATCTGACATAACCAGTTCGTTCGCACGAAATGGTATCTTTGAAAGACTTCACCTCCTCCCTCCCTTTTTCCGGAGGGTGCCCCTCACGGAAGAATGACCAATGCACACCCGGGTGTCGGTTGGTCCTTCTTGTGTGGGTCTTCAACAACAATTTCTTGGGCGAAAAAAAAAAAAAGCTACGGTACCCGCTTTACATTAGGTGGGCCGTATGCTTGTATGGCTCCAGACGTGGTATAAAAAAAAACTTAGGAGCTTGCTGGTGTCTCTTCTCCAGGAATTTGTTATTTGGCTGCGGACTGATGCGTGATGTGTTATTTGATACGCCCTGCCTCTCTTAAAAGAGACTCGAGAGCTCGATGGCGTCGTTGCGCTTGTCATTCTAATCGAACACGCAGGTTAAGCAACGTTAACCGCAGCCTGTCCATAGATGGGTTTATCTACCTCGAGTTTCTCCGTGTTTCAGAGGGCACGTTAAGCCGTCGGTGCCGGCGGTTGTCGATAGAAGACAGTCGTTATGCTAAGTCAGTAACCCTCGGGCGGCTTGAAAACACTGGCCTCCGCCAATCGCGAGCAGCGTGGCGGAGAATGCTCTAAACCCCTTCGTTTGAAAGGAGACCCGTATCCCTGAAGTGGAATGAGTATGGGTCGATGTGGACGTGGTGGCCTCTCTTAAAAACACCCATGCAAAGACAAACAGACATGTTCACGCAAATTTCCCATGCGGGAAACAAACCAGCCTTGATCTCAAAGTAGTGTTACCAACCGCAGTGCCACCGAGCTCATCAAATTCTTACCATATATTTTTTTCTTTAATAAGCAACAGTAAACACGTGTTGCCTGTACTAACGAGCTCGCGACACGACAATGACGGGCCTGTCGCGGCCGGGAGATGATCGATGTGCCCTGAACAGGGGGCTGTCGATAGAGGATACAAAATTATAATTTTAACGCTGTTTTAACGAGAAAATTTCAGTGTATTAAAATAACATATAAAAATAACACAATAAACTAACACTGTATTCTTCCTTCCTTTTACGTCCTTCCACTTTTGTGCTGTATTTGTTTCTTATTTCTCTTCTACCGCTCTTTCTGCATTTCAATCGACATTTACTTACCCAAGAATTTGACGAAGATACAGATTTTTGCACGGAGTGACTGTCGTCAGACCTCAAGTTAGGTCACAAGTCTTGCGAAATATACTTTTTTAGACGTGCGGGTTTCCTCACGATGTTTTCCGTCACCGCTGAGCAAGTGATAATTACAAATATGTACTAGATCTGAATCTAGTCTAACTTCTAATCTAACTTGAGGTCTGACGGCAGTCTCTCCATGCAAAAATCTGTATCTTCGCCAAATTCTTAGGTCTTCGGTGGCAGTTCTAGCCAATTCTAATGGATTAGGAAACGGCATAACGCCAGACGAAGATCTGGATGCTTTTAAAACAGGTAGAGTGTATCAAAGCATCGCGATTCGGCAAGTACCTCCACCTTGCATGGAACCACATTCAAATAACAATTACCTGGATTGAGGTTGCCTGTAAGCTCCTGAGGAGTTGTTGTATTGAGCAGGGGGTGCAAAATGCGAGTGTAACTTCTTTGTGCAAACGTTCATAGGTTAAGGTAATCGTTTTACACCAGATGGGCCGTAAGATTGTATGCCTCCCGGTGTTTATAAACTCGAATTTAGTGGTACATGCCACGATTCGACTTTTATATTATAGATGGAAATAATGCAGCACAGACTACCTGTCTTTAATAATCTTTCATTTTACCATTTGATATCATTATTGTACCAATATGCTTATGTAAAAAAAAATTGTAATATCTAATTGACAATTTTAAAAGAGACCTATATTGCCAAGTTTCTTTCGGCATTTCTTCTTCGCCAATGGTCATTTCCGAAATGCTAGCAGATAAAAAAAGGAAAAAGTAAAATTAAAAAAGCGTTAAATAAGATTATATTTCAAAAAATGTAAGACGTGTCTAAGTGCCCTCGAGGGCCCAATGGCAAATAAAGAATTTTTATCTTATCTTTATCTTATCTTTATTCGATTAACTAAATTATAAGATACCGCAACAATTTATATGTTAGTAAGTAAATACTAAACTTATTATTATATTTGAACCAGAGTCCAGCTGATCAAT
Source organism: Pyralis farinalis (assembly GCA_947507595.1). Classification (NCBI taxonomy): domain Eukaryota; kingdom Metazoa; phylum Arthropoda; class Insecta; order Lepidoptera; family Pyralidae; genus Pyralis; species Pyralis farinalis. Next base: position 4,775,045 of record OX382258.1, on the reverse strand, counting down.
AGGCCTGTTATTTATCCACTGGGCAATTACTGCTTGGTAAAAAGGAGTTCCAGGGAGTTGTTACATGTCTACGGTTTTCTGTGAGAAGGACGTACTTGTCCAGATGTTCTGCTTTGATGCGCCCTACCTCTCAAACAGCCAGACTAAGACAAACATGGATATTCATGCACGCGAATGTTCGTCCTGTGTCCCTGGAATCGAACCCACTTGGTGTTAAAGTACCATTGCTAAATACTCCACCACCATCTTGTCGACATTTCACATTAATACAGAAGACGTTTTCAACAAAGACGTACCATTACAAAGGGTACAACCTACAAATTATGGTAAAACGTTTTACAAAACGGTGCAACGTTTCTCGAGGCATTATAGTACCGAGTACAGAGAGATTATGCGCTGTTATGCAGATGTAAAGCTGTGGGCACACCGGCTGAGCAGCTGAGGTTGTGCGGCAAGTAGTCGCAAGTAATTGAAGTGAAAACATCTTTAGCATCGTTGTGATTTGAAACTCGATGTAACAAAAAAGCGACAGTGCAAAGTCATGGAACGGATCCTTAACAAACAATTGATCCGTTACCTAGAAGATCACTCCATAATCAATGATCGTCAGTATGGTTTTAGACCGAAACGATCAACGGGTGATCTTCTAGCGTATGTAACGCACCTCTGGGGGGAGGCAATCGATAAATATGGCGAATCCATGGCAGTCAGCCTAGATATCGCCAAGGCGTTTGATCGGATCTGGCACAAAGCACTTCTCTCCAAACTTCCGGCATACGGTCTGCCCCTCCAGCTTTGTAATTAGATTGCTGGCTTCCTGCATGAGCGTAGAATCCGCGTCCTTGCAGATGGATGCGCTTCGCGGTTCATGTCAGTGAATGTCGGTGTCCCACAGGGCTCCGTTCTATCGCCCACCCTCTTTCTTCTGCATATCAATGACATGCTGCCACTTGATAATATTCATTGTTATGCAGATGACAGTACGGTCCATGGGCGATATTTCGGTCGGCCTGGTGCTGGTCGGACAGAAATCGGTGAGAGGCGTGAGAGTCTTGTCGTTGAACTGAATCGGGTTTTGGATCTCATTAGTAAATGGGGTTCCAATAACCTGGTTGAGTTTAATGCCGAGAAAACTCAGGTTTGCGCGTTTACAACAAAAATGTCCCCCTTCCTTCCCACTCCCAGTCTTCAGGGTGCTTCCCTCAGTATGCGTGATAGCCTGAACATGCTGGGTATGGATATTCGTTGCGACCTTAACCAGCGTTATTACATCGAGAGCCTCATCTCAACAGCCTCAAGAAAGCTCGGAGTCCTGAACAGGGTGCGCCGGTTCTTCACGCCGGACCAACTTTGTCTGCTTTATAAGACACAAGTTCGGGCCTGCGTGGAGTATTGCTCGCATCTCTGGGACGGCTCCGAACAGTATCTTCTTGAGGCTCTCGACAGGTTGCAGCGACGGGCTATCCGCATAATTGACGACGAAGAGGTCACCAAAAGCCTAGAACCTCTTCAACTCCGTAGGGACATAGGCTCTCTAAGCGTATTTTACCGCCTTTACCATGGCGAGTGCTCTGAAGAACTGTTTTCCCTTATCCCACCCTCACCCTTCCGTCATAGAACCACACGTGCGGGCTTGCGATGTCATAGTTCCACGGTTGAGAATATCTCTTCGCGTACCAAAAAGTTCGGCAACTCCTATCTTTGTCGTACCATCAAAAAGTGGAACGCCTTGCCTGCACATGTGTTCCCTCCTTCCTACAATATGGGATCCTTCAAACGAAGCGTGAAGAAGCATTTTGCGGGTCAGCATGGCAGCGTCAACTGACAGGATGCGGGATGTAGTATGTTGTCAGTTGCAGTTGCGATTTGGGCTCCTCTTTCGCTTACCATCAGGCAAAGAGGGGCCACTATGCTGAACAAATATATAAAAAAAAAAAAAGTAAAAAGAGACAACCACGTATATCTATAGAATTTTACGTGCGAGAGAATGAGATAGAAGGCATTATACACCGTTGTACGTGTGTGTGTGTGCGTCTGCGTATTCCGAAGCTTCAATTATCTAACTCTCGAAATTCTACATTCTTCTCATTATCTTGAAGTTCATTTTCGAAGATTTCACTTCTATCGCGTGTGAACTGCATACAGTTTTTTTTTACTGCTGCCGTGCTGTGTCTGCCGTTACCTGTATTAAAGTCCAGTCCGTTGTGATTCGGTTCAGACTGCTGCGGAGCTGTGAGGATTGCTAACGTACCTAAACTTGCGCACGGTATTGAGCCCTTAAATTTGAGGACAACCCCTTTGTATGCGATTGAAAAAAAGATTGTTTTTCGAGGAGTTATTTGATATAAGCCTGCAGCTATATTCTGCAACCACACTGGCCGACCCGTTATGATTGATGCTGTTTTTTATATCAGCTCAGCATGGTGGCTGCGCTTCACCTGATGGGAAGCGAGAGAAGCACAAATCGCAGCGGCGACTGACAGAAGGCTACAGTATCCTGTCAGTTGTCGCTGCCATGCTGGCTCGTAAAGTGCTTCTTCACGCTTCGTTTGAAGGATCCTATATTGCAGGAAAGAAGAAACACGTGTGTTAGGCGTTCCACTTTTTAATAGTGCGACAGAGATAGGAGTTGCCGAACTTGTTAGTACGAGAAGAAATGTCCTCAACAGTGGAATGATGACATCGCAAGCCTGCACATGTGGTTCTATGACGGAAAGGACAGGGTGGGATAAGGGAAAACAGTTCTTCAGAGCATCTTCTGCAACCATCTGCTGAGAACTCACAAGTTGTGAAAAGAACTTGCTCTGGTTTTCTCCAGGAACATGAGGTTGTTCAAACAAGGCGTGAACAGATTTGTACAGGGTCGGCAGCGTACGAGCGACCACCAGTGTTGCAAGTGTCCAAATGGTACGGTAATTGCTTACCACCAGGCTGGCTGTGCACGTGTTGCAAGTGTCCAAATGGTACGGTAATTGCTTACCACCAGGCTGGCTGTGCACGTGTTGCAAGTGTCCAAATGGTACGGTAATTGCTTACCACCAGGCTGGCTGTGTACGTGTTGCAAGTGTCCAAAAGGTACGGTAATTGCTTACCACCAGGCTGGCTGTGCACGTGTTGCAAGTGTCCAAATGGTATGGTAATTGCTTACCACCAGGCTGGCTGTGCACGTGTTGCAAGTGTCCAAATGGTACGGTAATTGCTTACCACCAGGCTGGCTGTGCACGTGTTGCAAGTGTCCAAATGGTACGGTAATTGCTTACCACCAGGCTGGCTGTGCACGTGTTGCAAGTGTCCAAATGGTACGGTAATTGCTTACCACCAGGCTGGCTGTGCACGTGTTGCAAGTGTCCAAATGGTACAGTAATTGCTTACCACCAGGCTGGCTGTGCACGTGTTGCAAGTGTCCAAATGGTACAGTAATTGCTTACCACCAGGCTGGCTGTGCACGTGTTGCAAGTGTCCAAATGGTACAGTAATTGCTTACCACCAGGCTGGCTGTGCACGTGTTGCAAGTGTCCAAATGGTACAGTAATTGCTTACCACCAGGCTGGCTGTGCACGTGTTGCAAGTGTCCAAATGGTACGGTAGCTGCTGACCATCTGGCAGACCATGTACTTGTTTTTCAGCTGAGTGGTATGTTTATAGTGATCACGTTAAATCGGGTGGTAAACCAGCATTTGGATCGCGTGGTGTGAAGCGCTTATATACCGTAGCCTTTACGTAGTGCTTGAACTACATGGGGCTTAAATTACGCAATGCCACCCCCGCTGACACCTTGCAACTTCTCAACAGCTTAATAATAACGTCAGTATTTCGCAAGAATACTCGAAAGAGTTCCCAATTAGTTGCCGACCAGCGTAAGGTCTTCAGTCAAGATGCTTACATCTTCTCTTCTCTTCTCTTCCGCTAATTAAGAGGATGCTAGGTTTTAGTCACAAACCAGTAAATCACTTGACTGCGCATAACGGCAACCACCGCTCACAAAAGCGTTGTGTCTATGCGTCTAACTATCTCAACGATTTGACCCTATTGACCAATAGGGGCATATTTTAACCAATAAGCCGATTAGCGCCGCCATGTTGATTCGTGATCTAGCCAATAAGAACTACTTGTTCTACTTACCCCGTAGCGGTGAGAGTTCCTACGTAATTTAGTTTTTGTTTACACCACGTCGGGAGGCATACAAGCATACGGCCCACTTAATGTAGTAAAGTACTTACCGCAGCCTATAAACGCTGGTCATTAAATATCAGTCGCGCGATGCTACCTCTGCTGCTAACAGAACAACTCCTTTACTTTATTTATACTTCCTAACTTAATGGCGAGCTCGGTGGCTCAGTCGTGAAAGACGCGACATTGACACCAAGACTCGTGGGTTCGATTCCCACACAACACAAACATTTGTGTGGATGAACATGTCTGTTTGTATTAGTCTAGATGTTTTAAGAGATGGTGCATCATCGCAGCCCGCCTGGTTAAGTATCTCCATCTCACAGAAAACCGCAGCCAAATAACAACTCCCTAGAGGGTTGTTGTGTTCCTGCGTATGAGTGAGGTCACCAGTAAGCTCCTAAGGAGTTGCTGTGTAAGCAGCAGAGGAGGCATCGCGATATATGTTACAAGCTAATAGGCTACGGTAACTGCTACATCAGGTGAACCGTATGCTTGTATACCTCCCGACGTTGTATAAAAAAAAACTACTTCGGACTTTACTGGTGACCTCACTCACACTGAGTAACACAAAAATGCTCCATGAAGTTTGTTATTTGACAGCGGTTATATCAGGTGGAGGTATTTCTTTGCCCTACTTCTTTTATAATACGTTTTTCACATCGGTCTCATCGGCTCTCTATGAGTCGCCGATACCCCATAAACGAATACGGAACAACTCCGAATTTACCGAATCTCATTGGCCAACCAGCAGGGTGCCCAAGTGTAGTTGCGGTGGCTCATCATCATCATCTCAGCCTGTATTCGTCCACTGCTGAACATACGCCTCCCCTTTAGAGCGCCACTCGTCTCGATCCTGTGCCACCTGCATCCATCGACTCCCTGCAAACCTCTTGAGGTCGTCACTCCATATAGTGGGAAGTCGTCCCACATTACGTGTACCAGCACGGGGACGTCATTCGAGAACCTCTCTTCCCCAGCGATTGTCGGTTCTACGAACTATATGGCCGGTCCATTGGCACTTCAGCTTGCCTATCCTGTGGGTTATGTCGGTTATCTTAGTTCTATTGTGGATATCCTCATTTCTGATTCTATCACGCAGAGAAACCCCGAGCTTAGCTCTTTCCTTAGCACGCTGAGTGACTTTGAGCTTCCCCATACGGCCCGCAGTGAAGGACCACATCCCAGTTCCGTATGTCATCACTGGCAACACACCCTGCTCTATAACCATACTCTTCAGACGTTGAGGTATTTTGGACGAGAAGATGTGTCGAAGTTTCCCGAACGCCGAGTTGCATCCGTCTGTTGACCTCTCGGTCGAAGTTGGACTTACCTAACTGAATAACCTGTCCTAGGTAAACATATTCATTTCGTTGCGGTGGCTATGACTCTATAAATGATGATGATCATGCAGTCAAAGCCCTCTAGTTTCACATTTGTCAAATTTGTATGCCACTGCGGTTGTCCACGTTGTGTACTGCCTTTAGAACTGTAAAATCCCTCAAAAGCCGTTGAAGGACGCCGTAGCTCCTTGAAAGGGATGATGCCAGAGAGTGACACTGCGAAGGGGTTTGAATCCGAGGCTCGGGAGCGTCGCTTTAAGGGATTAATACATGAGGATCAAGTTTCGAACGCAGATTTCATGCCTTTAATCTGTCGTAAAGGGCTGTCTCGGTGTTTAGTTGTAGAATTGGGATGCGTGCATGAGTGAAATAACCTATGTAGAGCCAGTGACACGATATTGCATAGTAAATAAAATCACCGCCACGGGTCGGGTGGTAAATTAGAACACGTAGCTGTTATTTATTTATTTACACATATTTTTGTATATTTTCACCAATTTTTCTTTGCTTCCTTTTTATAGTGTTATCAATGGTTATGCCATTAAATATTTCTTTCTTTCTTTCTTATTAGCTAGTTCTCCGATCAATATCGGCTTATTAGTTAAAATGTCATCGCATTGGTCAGTAGGCTCGTATCACTGAGATATTTAAGCGCTAAAACAATTCGTTTTACGGCACTTCATGCGCAGTCAAGAGGTTACTTCGCAAGACGTAGGATATAGATAGTAAAATGATATAAAAACATTTGTACAGAATAGGTTTGGGTGTTTTTAAGAGAGGTAGGGCGCATCAAAGCAGCCCGTCTGGGGAAGTACCTCCACCTTACAGAAAACCGCAGCTAAATAACATCTTCATAGAGGGTTGTTGTGTTCCTGCGTGTGAGTGAGGCAACTCCTTAGGAGCTTACTGATGAAGCCCCTAAGGAGTTGCTGTGCAGCAGCAGCAGAGGAGGCATCGCGCGTGAAATACTTTTTTTTTATACCACTAAAGGTGGCAATTAAGCATACGGCCTGCCTGATGGTAAACAGCCACCGTAGCCTATGGACATTTGCAACACCAGGGGTCTCACTCATGCGTTGCCGACCCTTTAAAAACCTCTCCACGCATTTCTTGATGCTCGTCTCTGAATCGAAGCACATGGTCCAAGCTGGTATCCCGCCCAAAGGTGACTGCAGTACTCCAAGTGCGGTCTGACTTGAGACTTATATAACATAAGTCTTTGCCCCGCGCTGAAGTACTGCTTTGCTCTGTTGAGCACACCAAGGTTTTTGAATGCCAGCTTGACCTTCTCCTCCAGGTGACTTTAATATTGCACTTCACTGGAGATCTCGACGCCAAGCATCCTTATACTTTTGGTGATGGTAAGAGGTGTGTTCTGGAATTTAGGAACCACAGCAAATGGAGTTTTCTTAGCGGTGAACGCGCAAACTTGTGTCTTCTTGGGTTCAATTCTACCAATTTAAGCCGCCCCCAGTCAGATACTTTAAGCTTACTGTCAACCTCACTCACTCGCAGGAACAGACTCCTCTTGGGTTGTTATTTGACCGTGTTTTCTGTGCGGCGCAGGTTCAGATTCAGATTCATTTATTTTGCAAGGTTTTGATACAGAGAATATGATGGCAGGTGATATTATTTTTTCATGTCCAACAAAATCGACTTAAGCATGCAAATCTTGATTGGTGTACAATTTAATCTGGATTTTATGTTTTCATATATTTTTATGCAACGCCGGGATGCATACAAGCATACGGCCCACCTGATTAAAAGCAGTTACAGTAGCCTACGATCGCTCGCTATTACATTAAGTATCACTCGCGCGATGTCACCTCTGCTGCTAGCACAGCAACTCCTTAGCAGATAATTGGTGACCTCAATCACACGCTGGAACACAACATCCCTCCAGAGAGTTGTTATTTGGCTGCGGTTTTCTGTGAGGTGTAGTTACTTCCCCAGACGGGCTTCGATGCGCCCTACCTCTCTTAAAAACCCCCAGTGCAAAGCAAACAGACATGTTCACGCATACATATGTTTGCCTTGTGTGGGAATCGAACCCACGACCGTCGGTGTCAAAGTCGCGTCATTCACGACTGAGCCACCAGTCAATATATATTTATTAAAACATAAAATTTGATTTATTTCAGTGTTGGACGTCAAAGGCATTTAAACCTTTTCACAATTAAGCTATAATTGTATTAGCTCCATAATGAAAACGCGCGATGGTGGAGCTCCTGGCTGGACGCCAAGCACGGCTCATTTGTCAGGCCAAATTAAAACGAGCACCTGCCCAGATGTATTGTTCACAGTTCAGCTTGGAGCTTAATTAATAGCGGCTGAAGAGTTGGCGGCGAATACTAAATAGGTTGGGTTAATAGTGTTAATACGTAATATCTATGTTATAACGTCGAAGATTGACGAGCTCGGTGGCTCCGTCGTGAATGACGCGACTTTGACACCAACGCTGGTGGGTTCGATTCCCGCACAAGGCAAACATTTGTGTGTATGAATATGTCTGTTTGTCTTGATCTGGATGTTTCAAGAGAGGTAGGTCGCATCAAAGCAGCCCGTCTGGGGAAGTACCTCCACCTGACAGAAAACCGCAGCCAAATAACAACTCCCTAGAGGGCTGTTGTGTTCCTGCGTGTGAGTGAGGTCATCAGTAAGCTCCCAAGGAGTTGCTGTGTAAGCAGCAGACGAGGCATCGCGCGAGTGATAATTAATATATCGCTAGCGTTAATTCGGGCTAATCTTTACTAATCTTAACTAATCGTTAGTTTGGACATGTAGAAAGAATGCAGGACGAAAGAATGACGAAACAGATATACAATGCAAAAGTGGAAGGATGTAGGAGCCGAGGAAGACCGAGACTAACCTACCATGACCAAATCGGTCGTGTTTTATTAGACGGTGATATCAGGAGCCCCGGGAACCGGCGAGCGTGCATGAAAAGACCTATGAATGTCACAGAAACGAGTGAAGTATGTAAGGACCGCGTCTTATGGCGCTCGGTTCTCTCTGCCTACCCCACAAGGGACTTGGCGTGAAGATATACATGCTAGCGTTAATAGGCTACGCTACCCGCTTTACATCAGGTGGGGCCGTATGCTTATATGCTTACCGCCACTTCGTCGTGTAATCATTTGCATTGAAGCGGACTTTTCGCGATCACCTTTTTTTTTTACTTTTTTACTTTTTAGGGTTCCGCACTTCAAAAGGAAAAACGGAACTCTTATAGGGTCACTTTGTTGTCCGTCTGTTTGTACCAAATACTCAAGTCTGCAATACTTCGAGTAGTGAAAAAATCTAACTTCTAAGTCTATGTTTATGCGCTTATTTGACACTCGCAAGGGAATCAAAACCTTTAGGGTACTTCCCGTTGATCTAGTCATGAAATTTGATAAGCAGCAATGTCATGTTAATAGTATATTTCATTACGAGTGCGGAAAGCCTGTCATTGCAAAGAGTTCCGACAAATGTCGACGAAGGGTTGACAGTCGGAACTCTTTGCAATGACGGTTCCGCACGTGTACTGAACAACTATTTTTAAGACAGTTGCGAAAAAATGAAGCAATTTAATAAAATAATAAAAACACAATAAACTCAACTAACTAGGAAAATGGCGCCAACCGTAAAAGAATATAAGCATATAAGCAGAGATTTTCTTTTGTTTTCTTCACCCATTCTGGGTAGGCAAAGGGAACTATGCCCATACAGCCAAGTCTTCAGTAGATTTTTTTTATTGATATGAAATGAAAATGAAATTTAATGAGATGAAATGAAATGAAACCTAACCTAACTCATTGAATCAAATCATTAAATCTGATTTTGAAACAAATTAGTAGCTTCTTTTTAGAAATATTTGCATGAATCATAAAAACTTCTATGAATTTCTTTTAGTAAACACTTCGTGGTTTGTTTTTTCTTTATAATAGACATTATTTTGACAGTTGGGAAAGAGAACGCACGAGTTCGGAAAAGGTAAAGAAAAAGCTCGAGTATGTAATAGCCCACATCCCGAACGCTATACGTCCCTGCAATATGCCACTTTTTGAGCAACTGTATTAAAATATATTTTTTAGTCGAGTTGGACTTGCACACGGCTTTTTTCTTTCCGGTCTGTAGGTTATCAATCTATAACATCACACTAAATAGAAAGAAAGAAAGAAAGAAAAACGTTTATTTGGCAACACAAAAATTTTACATAAATTTGAAACTTAAGGCTAAATTACAGTGTGTACCAAATAGGTCTCCACTCAGAATAATGTCTCGGCACGAAGTGCCTCGACGCTGGTATTCTGTGGACACCATTAATAAAAGAGATGCCTGACATCGAGTAAACAATAACATTACAAGCCTATTGTTACGGAACCGTCCCAGTAGAAGGTTGCTGAGTCGCCATTGTCACCATATCATTGCACACGGCACTTCGATTCACATTGCTAAATTGCGCAATGAAGTAAACTGCTGGCGCAGCGGCACGTGTAGCGGCGCCGCGTGCCTCCGGCCTCGATGAAGCTCGGCCACTGGGGACTCACACCTCGGCCCGGTACCACTTGTACATTTTTAGAGATAGTAATTAACTTGTAACTCATTTTATTCTTTTATTAAATAAGTCTGAAATAAATTGGTTTTTTTTCAATCCTCCGGCTGGAGCCTACGTATCTCTATTCATAATGTACGTGTAGTATTAATATATAAATAAATATGATAATTAGTGTTATTATATTATTATTATTCATGTATGTACATAGTAACATTATTTTTGTTGATAAATATTATTATGAACAAATACTGAGTATATATAGTCTTATGAGATACGATATGAGATATATGATTCATCAGCTTTTTTGTAAATTTAAAAGATATTCCCTGTACCTAACTTTAAAACATATAACAGACAATACCTTGCGGTGTAGGCGTAGGAGAACCGAGCGCCACTTAACTCGATCCTTACATACCTCACTCGCTTCTTTAACATTCATCGCTCTTCTCGTGCATGCTCACTGGTTTCTAAGGCTCCTGACATCACCTTCTTAAAGAACACGATCAATTCGGTCATTGTATCATCATTCATCATTGTGTCACCAGGCTGTATCTCATGAACCGTGATAGTTAGACAGTTGAAATTGAAATCACAGATGATGTATTTCTGTTGCCGCTATAACAACAAATACTAAAAAATAGAATAAAATAAATATTTAAGGGGGCTCCCATACAACAAATGTAATTTTTTTGCTCGATATTGATAACGGCAACAGGTAGACGCTTGAAATATTCACAGAATATTTAGTTATATATTCACTTTAAGAATAAATAATTAAATTAAAGTAAAACAAAATATTTAAGGGGGGCATCCCATACAACAAACGTGATTTTTTTTTTGCGGTTTTTATAGAACGGTACGGAACCCGTCGTGCGCGAGTCCGACTCGTACTTGGCCGTTTTTCTTTTGCAGCTTATGACATGGTAATATTTTTTTTACATTTAAGCCTTATCTTTGTTTATCATAAGTTTTTTTCCATGACCCGTAAAACGATAGTGAATTTTAAAAGGTTTTCGCCATGGACTTAATAATAATAATAATAATCACGTCTTCCAAAAAGAGCTACGTCACAAAATACTATCAAAATTATCCGCATACCCTCACCATCGGCACCCAGTCGGCATGTTGCACTTACTAACAGTAGTGGGTGGGTGCCGGCCGGCGCTAGGCCGCATGAACTAATTGGTGGCGGAAGCACACAAAGCAGGTTAGATCAAATTGTATGTAAACTTGACTTTCGCAAAATAACGCCTGAATCTATTAACTATTGAATTGTAAAAATTTCAATTATAACGCTAACGGGCAACGACGCCGACAACCCTACAGTGCCGGGTTCATTAAATTGGGGGAAAAATTACAGCAAATATTAATAGATAAATATATCAACATCAAATGGCACAAAGGGAATCACAAATTCATTATTATATTTTTTATTTATACAACATCGGGAGGGATCACTCACTCGCGCGATGCCTCCTCTGCTGCTTACACAGCAACTCAATGGGAGCTTACTGGTGACCTCACTCACACGCAGGGACACAACAACCCTCTAGGGAGTTGTTATTTGGCTGCGGTTTTCTGTGAGGTGGAGGTACTTCCCCAGACGGGCTTCTTTGAAACGCCCTACCTCTCCTAAAACACCCAGACCAAGACAAACAGACATGTTAATGCACACAAATGTTTGCCTTGTGTGGAAATCGTACCCACGAGCGTTGGTGTCAAAGTCATTCACCACTGAGCCACCGAGCTCGTCCGAGTTTATTGCTTTATAGCTCTAATATTCTGTTACACTAAACGAGATCATAAACCATAGCAAGTCAATATGTTTAGTTCACAAATCTTATGCACAACTCAATTTTCCTCAACGAGAAACTATTATAAGTTTTATTGTCTAACATACATACATTTTGCGTTCTCGGAAACTTTATGACAAGCGTGTAAGGTTTAATATAGTTATTTGGGAGAGGAAGGTGGATGTGTGTAATCCATCAAGGGTTGCCAGGATAAATCTGACGCACCATGTGGGCATAATCGGCAGTTTGTCATTGAGCTCCAATTTGAGTATGATTGCTTTGTTTCTTTTATAGTAAATAAATCGAGAGCTCGATGGCGTCGTTGCGCGTCATTCTAACCGCTTACGCAGGTAAAGCATCGTCGACCGCAGCCTGTCTGTTTATCTATCTAGAGATTCTCCGGGCTTGTGTCGATAGATGACAGTCGTTAAGCTAAGTCAGTGGCTTCGGGCCTTGAAAACACTGGCCACCGCCAACCCGCAGTTGAGCAGCGTGGTCGAGTATGCTCTAAACCCCTTCGGTTGAAGAGACCCGTGTCCCTGCAGTGGGATGAGTAAGGGTTGATATAGGAATTTTATAGCATGAGTATAGTCGTCATATATTTAATATATCTATAACTTCACGCCAAATCCCTTACGGGGCAGGAAGAGAGAACCGAGCGCCACGCAACTCGATCCTTACATACCTCACCCGCTTCTTTAACATTCATTGCTCTTTTCATGCACGCTCGCCGGTTTCTAGGGCTCACCTTCTGATGGAACACGACCAATTTGATCATGGTAGGTAAGTCTTGGCCTTCCTCGGCTTCTACGTCCTTCCACTTTTGCATTGTATATCTGCTTCGATATTATTTCAACCTACATACTTTCTACATGCCCGAACCGAACGGAGCATGCATCTTGTTATTTTATATTTGATAAGGTGGTAAAATTATTTCTTGTGCCATTTAAACACAAAGGGATAACAAATCAAATTGGAACGTTACTGGAGATTGTAAAAGAGACTTCTACAAAGGTTCAATTAAAACTTCAGCCGACGGGCGCGAGCTGGACGTACGAGTACCATACAAGTCATATAGTCCAAGCGCCAACCGCAAATGGACCCCCTCATCTCTTTTCCGTCGGGAGGCATACAAGCATACGGCCCACCAGATATAAAGCGGTTACCACAGCCTATAACCGCTTGCAATGCAAAAAACTTGATATCAAGTATCACTCGCGCGATGCCACCTCTGCTCCCAAAACAGCAACTCCTTAAAGCTTACTGGTGGCCTCACTCGCACGTAGGAACACAACAAAATAAATATTCATTGGCATCATGGGTAAATGTTGCTGCTGCCGACTCGCGGATTCCTTTTTTTACACATCGTCGGGAGGCATACAAGCACACGACCCACCTGATGTGAAGTGGATACCGTAGCGTTAAGCGAGAAGATACTCACGCTATGCCATCTCTGCTGCTAACACAGCAACTCCTTAGGTGCGTACTGGTGCGCCCAGTGGCGTGCACAGAGATTTTTGACAGGGTAGGCAGAATTTTTTAAAGCTATTAACTTACCAAAAAATACAGCATGCTGATTTTGGTTACCCAGTCTTGTGGAAATAATGATGTATGTGATTGGTTAGCCACCTCAAATATCTATAGATTGATTGATTTTATATACATATCAATTTGCAGATATTCGAAGCGGCCTTTCGGTTTTGTGTTAAACTTACGATTAACTTTGTCTTTAGTTTGTATTAATTTCAAATCCGGTGTACAGCGGCCTTTCTCAATCACTTGTTTTTTTTCACCGAAAGATAGTTTTGAAAATGCATCATTTTTTATTTTCCCTACACACACCACCTGAACAACTTGAATAAACTAACAATGGTGGCCCACTGCGGCCCAGTTTAAAAACAAAATAAAATTTATAATCAATTTTATACCAAAAATAGAAAAGGCAGTTTTATTCACTCTAATTATATGGAGCAAACATACTCTTTAAAATATTTACGTTGCAATGTTCGCGACACTTCGGTAATTTACGTCATCCTTCGGTTGAAAAGACACTGTCTCTAAATACTCTAAACTATGCGATTGTGTGCGTTATTTGTGTTATTGTGGGCAATGTATTTACAGGAATACACACTACAGTATTCGTATTACCAACGCGGCATACATATGTAAATTTAGACAGAAATAGTTTGTGTCTCTGCCGTTAAGCTCCGAAAGCGGCGCTAGTGTAGCACATCGATGTAGCGGGTCGGGTGATGTAATGAATCTATTTTAATAACTTGCACCGATACCGATAGATATAGCTACTGTTTTAAATTTTTTGTTTTTGATACGAAATATTAGTTAAAAACTATGTTTAAGAATTAAGAAACATCGGATGGTATTTATCAAATTGATAGGGTAGGCAATGTCTTTTTGCCAATATGGAGTGCTTGCCACGGGTGCGCCTTACCTCTTTTAAAATCTGGTAATTTTTTTTAAATTAATTTAAATTTGGTCCTGTCGGCTCAGCGGACGATTCAGCTACGTTGACGGTTCACCAAGGTAATTGTTAAGGTGCTTTTTTATGTAGTTTAGTACAGCTAGATTCTACAATTACTACCAAAGCCAAGATAGTAAATTTTAAGACTTTTTAACTTTCTGTCGTTACGTTTCTTGTACCAGAATCACACAAAAGCCACAGGACGGATTCTGATTAATTTTACGCCGGTACAACCGGAGTCAGAGATCAGTTGAAAAGATTTCGCTAATTTTTGACAGATTCCATATATTTTGACAGATAACTTTTCGATTTCTATTCAAATATGGCTTTCCGAGGCCTTCAGGGCATAATGTACAAGAAGCAAAATGGGCACCACACGCAGAATGTGCAAATAGCAAAATGTACACGGAGGGCCACGTTCACACATAAAAAGTTTTCATCAACCTTTACTAATTATGCCTCTATAAAAATTGTTCTCAATTGAAATAAAAATTAGTGATTCTTATTTAATAATAGGTACTAGAGAAGCGAGGAGGAGTGTTTGGTAGAAATGCGACCCTACATACCGAACATTGTCTGTTACGAAGGAAACTGTTGCATATTGCAACATTACTTTATATATATTGTAAACTGTTTGTGTGTGAAATAGAGGACTATTTCACACACAAACAGTTTACACTGTTCAATTTGAGTTTTACACATTCTGTGTGTTGTTAATTTTGAGATTTCTATATTTTGAGTATGGTGCTCATATTGTTTCTTGGACATTATGCTCCGAAGGAATTTTCTTAAGCAATGTGAATACTCCCACAGGACTGTCTTTTGTAACTTTTCTAGGTTTCAGAAACAAAGTAGGTTTCGGAAAACAAAATCCCACTTTGAATAACTAGATGTTGCTATATTTATTGCAACTTTTTAAAGCTATAGGACTGCCAACATTGACATGTTCTTTGTACATAACATTGAGACCAACGACTATTAGATCAGGTAGTCAGATTGTGGGCGGTGCCTAGACTATTCGATATATGTGCGACTGGCACAACTAGAAGTGGTTTAGTTCTACATATAAAAACTTCTTCCTAGTATCACTCCGTTTCCTAATTATCTATGATTGGCGGGTTCCGCTACTTACTTGCCGCTTTAACATAAATGTTTATCCTGTGTGGGAATTCAACCCACGAGCGTTGGTGTCCAAGTAGCGTTACTAACCACTGCGCCACCGAGCTCGTCAAAAGCTAGTATTATTTGGAATAAAGAAAGATATTCTTTATCTAAATCTTGCTGTAATGTAGAACTACGCGATTCCGTCAATTAGGGATCCGTGGTTAACATGATTAGACGGATTTCTGTGAGGTCGAGGTATTTCCACAGACGGGCTGCTTGTTGCACCCTACCTATAATTTCCGATCCATCTAAAACAAATACAAAAAAATATAGTTTATCTATCTCTAAATAATAAATAAATAAAAAATCTCGAGCTTCTCCGTGCTTCGGAGGGCCATATTAAGCCGTCGGTCCCGGCTGATGTCGATAGATGACAGTCGCCCGAAGGTTACTAGCTTGCAGTAGCCTTCGGTCAGCTTGAAAACACTGGCCTCCGCCTATCCGCAATTGAGCACCGTGGTGGATCCTCTTCGCTTGAAGGGAGATCCGTATCCCGGCAGTGGGATGGGTTAGGATTGGTTTAGCAGTAGTAGTTGCGGCCTTCTGTAACCTACTTTACCCAGTTAGGGATATTATTTAGTAAAAATTATAAATCATATTTGTATATATTTTTATGAAACTCAGCTAAATTCTACTATCACAAGGGAAAACAAGTGTTTTCTATATAACTGTTTGACTGTATGTTTCTCATACATCACGCAAAAACCAATGGAGAGGTTTGTTATCAAACTTTAAACGATTACATTATCTCGTCTGCATGCTGCACTGCTTATTACAGAAGACCGTAGTCAAATGGCAACTCCCTGAAGCTACGCTGTGTTCCTGAGAGCAAGTGGGGTAAACAGTAAGCTTCTGGGAGTTGCTGTGTTAGCAGCGGGAAGGCAACTATTTTCATAAGCTATGGTAATCATTTTACATCAGATGGATCAATTCGCGACAATTAAAAATCAATGTACGTAAGCTTGTTTGTATCTCGAAGTCTCCCATTGCGGTAGGCAGAGACTGTAGAACGCCAATCGATCCAAACATACCGCTCTTGCTTCTTCCACACTCATCAACCTATTCGTGCCTCTTCGGTTTTGGGTGCTTTTGATTTGGCTCTTTTTCAACACATCCCCTATTTGTTCCATATGTATGTGTCTAGGGCGAACCCTACCGATATCTGCGTTCATTCTTGTTCGATACACTTCTTTCGTAAATCTTTTGTCATTCATTCTTTTTAAATGTCCAAACCATCTCAGCATACCCCTTTATATTTTTATCACTGTATCGTCTTTCATTCCACATTGTTCTCGTATCGTGCTATTTCTTACTTCTTCTGCCGTACCCATGTTTCACTGCCGTAAATCAATGTTGGCGTTAATACACCCTGAATAATAGCAAGGCGAGCTTGGATCGATATGTTATACTGGGTACAACCCACCGTTAATGTGTCTCGCTTTCACTCTTTTCTAATATCTCACATTTCCATCTCTCGTAAACATAGAAACTAGGTTACAGATTCATTCACTTGTTCCACTTTTTCATCTCCAATCATTATCCAGTAGTCTGTAACAGTTTCATTCCTCTCAATAACGATCGCTTTCGTCTTCATTACATTCACTTTCAAACTTTTCCTTTTAAGCAAGGAGAACCTGATC
Source organism: Pyralis farinalis (assembly GCA_947507595.1). Lineage (NCBI taxonomy): Eukaryota > Metazoa > Arthropoda > Insecta > Lepidoptera > Pyralidae > Pyralis > Pyralis farinalis. Next base: position 4,757,916 of record OX382258.1, on the reverse strand, counting down.
ATCGCCGTACAATAGGGTTATAACTACTGTCTCATTCAATTGTCATACACTTTCAAGTCTGTCAACAATCTGTTTATCGACGTTAAAAAAATATTTAGAGAAACTTGTTTCTAAGTGAAACAAGATAAAAGATTCTATTACTTAACATTGCATAAAAAATCTATTGTAAAAATCTACCTTGCGTCGTGTATTCTATTAAAACAGAAAAATTTACAGCTCCGTAAAAGTTACGACATTATCTCGAGACGCCCGTGCAGGGACGCACGTAAAAAACAAATTACTTTCGTAAATATAAAGCTGGGTTGAGAGCAAATGGATTAAATGTGCGCGTGTGAGCCTTGATTGTATTGTCAAAAAAAATCGTATGTATAGAAAGAAATCGAATTATTCAATTCGAATGTAAAAAGGATTAATTTGTATTCATTGTTAACACAGCCAATCACCGGGAACTCAAGAAGGTTTGGGAGAGCATAAGGGATGGTCTGTATTTGCTGAAAATAATGAACGGAAAATTATGAATGGGTTCTGTTCTTCGTGCATACGATAAGAGAGTAAACAATGCAGCTTTTTTTTCTTAGACGTATGTATGGAACGAAACCTTCTTGTATCTAAAACGTTATTCTATCACAAGGATATTATTTTCATGTATACATGGAGATGGAATTACCACTAAAATTTGATTAATTTAATTCTGATAGATGGACAACTCCGAAAATATAATACAAGAGCCTTCAGAGGTCCCACTCTTGAAACGGTCCACTATTCGGTGGTAAACTGGTTTGTGGGCGTTTTCAAGAAGTGGAGGCACCGGTGAGTGGGTATTCTAAGTGAAGTGAAAAATTGCAAGATGAATGTGTAAGGAGTACGTATGTATACATACATATGTACGTTTAGTCAGTAAATACCTTGCGAACACAAGCCATCGCTAGAAAACTTGAGCACAATTATTATTGGAAAGTTACGAAAGAAATTATGTGGAAATTTGATGGAATGCTTTGGCAAGCACAGGGTGAACTTCGAAATGTATATATGGATCAACTTTTTACGTTGAAAATATTCTAGAATATCGTGGAGTTGCGAACATTCTGCAATAACTGGCTTTGGTCCAGAAGGTTTACTGCTATTTTGTGAATCTTGAGAAAGCATTTGATAGTGTTGTGCGTGAAGATCTCTGGGACATTTTGCATATAAGTGAATTCTTAAATTCACTTCATAAATAGCGTCCCTGCAGCTGCAGTTTCCTAATGGTGACGCTGCTCGCCGGAGGTTGATAGGGCCGAAAATCATCTCTCTAGAAGCTACAGATCGGGTACTTTGCTATTCCTCACAAATGAAGAATACTAACTGGAATTATAATGAAACCATCATCGGACGAGAAATGTACTGAGCACTGGACGGGATTCAGTCATTAAGTTGCACTAATTAACTGTGTCCGAGCAGCTCCGTGCAGAGCCACAAGCACAGCGGAACTAAAAAAAGCGGTTTCGTGCTTGTCAGCCATTACTTTTTTACCGTAGTACCGTTGGTCCCAACAGCACCATGTCAACTGCGTAATTAACATTATTGATACTTAACCTCAATATGAAATACAACACGTATGCTATTGAGACCAACGATTGGTTCATTGATGTATAGGTTAAGGAGTAGAGAAGTCGAACCTCCCAGTCTCAGCCCAAACCCCAATCCATACTCATTTGAACTTGAATCAAAGATCACCTTTTTTATATAAACTGGGCTGCCTCTCTTGAAGAAGAAGGAACTCTTAGTATACCCTAAACCCATTTCATATTTGAAAAATCCCACCTACAGAGATTGCAAGCGTACATTTATCATATTTGATCAGAAGGCGATGTCAAGAGTCCTAAGAATAGGCGAGCGGGCATTAACGTAGCCCAGACATGAAACCCACGACTTTTCGTTTCCTATAATTAAAGACAAACTTCCTCTAAGTTTATCTTCAATTTACACTTTTACGAGTTTTATCGAATGCTTTCCATGAAGCAATTGAAACGTTCTTGTGAAAAACTGTTTCAACAGTTTTTACAATGGTTCCAACAAGCGCAAAAATATGCAAATTGTAAAGAGCATATACTTAGAAACAATTAATCCTACTGCGAGTAATATTATAAATGCGAAAGTTTGTGTGTATGGATGGATGTTTGTTGCTCTTTCACGCCTAAGCGGCTGAACGGATTTGAATGAAATTTGGCACGTAGATAGATTATGATCTGGATTAACACATAGGCTACGTTATTTGACTCCACGCGGGCGGAGCCGCGGGCAGCAGCTAGTGTATCATAAGTCTAATGACTGGTACTACATATCAGACCCCAGAAACTACCAATATAAGTAATCCTCACGACACTGAACAATCCACAGTACTGGTATTTTGAATTAAATCCAACCGTTCATTTGACGAAAAAATGGTACATTTTTTATACCACTAAGGTGGCAAACAAGCATACGGCCTGCCTGATGATAAGCAGTTATCGTAGCCTATGGACATTTGCAACACCAGGGGTGTTACCTTTCTTGAAGTAACCCCATACTGTAGTCCCTTGGGAAAACCTCGGCAGGGAGCTCATTCCACAACTTAATAGTTGCCAGTAGAAAGCTTCTCAGGAACCGCACAGTACGCGACCATTGCGGTTCCAGTGTATGGGTGAACTCCCAAACGTCGGCGAGCAGTACGATTGTAAAATAAGGATGTTGGCATGATGTCGAACAACTCCTCAGAACACAATCCATTGTACAATCGGTAGAACACGTAAAGAGAGGCGAAATCTCTCCTTAAACTCAAAAGCTCAACACCATGTGTGAGTTTAGGATCATCGACGATTCTCACAGCTCGTCTTTGCACCGAGTCACAGGGTCCTAGCTGGTAACCAGTTGCCCCCGCCCAGAGATGACTACAGCCATGCAATTCTCTAAGCGACTCGTAATGGCTGTGTGCGTCGCTGTGTTCACAGATGTCACAGCTTTGACATCGTCTACTACGATCACGGCTTTTTATTTGGTATTCTATAAGGGTGTAAGCGTACGCGAGGCTGTTTGCCTTGTAGAATTCCAATTCCAAACGCAGCCTTGCGGCGCTAGTTCGCACAACCACGAAAAGCGACACTAAGGAAATGCAATTTTGTGTTCAAGGCTATAACAGCCGATGTTTCCGAGGATGTAAGGATGTTTGCTCTTACAGAATTGCATGGCAGTACTCCATATGCGGTCTGACTTGAGACTTATATAATATAAGCCTTTGCCCCGCGCTGAAGTACTGTTTGGCTGTGTTGAGCACACAAAGTTTCTTTGACGCCAGCTTGACCTTTTCTTCCAAGTGGCTTCGATACTGAACTTCGCTGGAGATCTCGACGCCGAGAATCCCAATACTCTTGGCGATGGTTAGTGGCGTGTTCTGGAATTGGGGGACCACAGCAACAGGGGTTTTTACATAATTGCTAAGAAGAAATTGTGGGCATGTACAACGAATACATTCAACATACAAATTGTAATTACATTACATGACGAGCTCGGTGGCGCAGTGGTGAAACGCGCTGTTACGCTACTTTGACACCAACGCTCGTGGGTTCGATTCCCACACAGTACAAACATTCGTGTGCATGAACATGTCTGTTTGTATTGGTCTGGGTATTTTCTATGTATAATAAGTATGTATTTACAAAAAAAATGTATTTACGTGTGTTTATCAGTTGTCTAGTACCCATAACACAAGCTTCGCTTACTTTGGGGCTAGGTGGTGCTGTGTAATTTGTCCGGCAAAAAAAAAAAATCGGCCAAGTGCGAGTCGGACTCGCGCACGAAGGGTTCCGTATCATTAAAATCTATAAAAACAGCAAAAAAATCACGTTTGGTGTATGGGAGCCCCCTTAAATATTTATTTTATTCTATTTTTTAGTATTTGTTGTTAAAGCGGCAACAGAAATACATCATCTGTGAAAAATTTCAACTGTCTAACTATCACGGTTCAAGAGATACAGCCTGGTGACAGACGGACGGACGGACGGACAGCGGAGCCTCAGTAATAGGGTTCCGTTTTACCCTTTGGGTACGGAACCCTAAAAATTATCAAGTCAAAGAGTCAATTGAGACATTATTATATTCATATGAAAATTTGCTTATTTGAAACAATCTGGTACAGTCAAATTGTGTACGTTTATATTTTTTAGGGTTCCGTAGCCAAAGGGTAAAACGGAACCATATTACTGAGGCTCCGCTGTCCGTCCGTCCGTCTGTCACCAGGCTGAATCTCTTGAACCGTGATAGTTAGACAGTTGACATTTTCACAGATGATGTATTTATGTTGCCGCTATAACAACAAATACTAAAAAATAGAATAAAATAAATGTTTAAGGGGGCTCCCATACAATAAACGTGAATTTTTTGCTAATTTTTGCTTGATATTGATAACGGCAACAGGTAGACGCTTGAAATATTCACAGAATATTTAGTTATATATTCACTTTAAGAATAAATAATTAAATTAAAATAAAACAAATATTTAAGGGGGGCTCCCATACAACAAACGTGATTTTCTTTGCTGTTTTTATAGATAATGGTACGGAACCCTTCATGCGCGAGTCCGACTCGCACTTGGCCGATTTTTTTTATTTCCATTCAATGCATTCGTTGTTGTGATAAAAAGTATGTTACCTGAGCCTCTTGTAGAGTTAATGTGTGAATGGATTTAGAGTTATTATTGAGTGTTTTATTGCATATCACTGACACATCTATACTAATATATAAGGCGGGAAACGTGTGTTAGTACTCGTATTAACGCGATAATGTCTAAAACTACCAGTTGGATGTGAAAAAATATTTTTTCATTTAATAGCCCAACTCGTGAGGAAGGTTAGAGGCTATTCGGCGTCATATTCTACGTCATACATTTCCTACGTCATATCGTGATATGACGTAGGAAAGTAGCAAAAGCAACTCTTACGGGATGATCCTATGAAGTCACTCAGCTAGTATAGCATACCGTAAGGTGTGTAAGAACCGAGCCTACCCTGCAACTTGCAAGGTATTAAGATGTATTTTTTTACGGGACAGGCCCACCACTCATATCCACCACTGTGTCTCCTGTGTAGCCAGAATTAACAGCGGCGACCACAAAAAAGGCAATGAACAGTGAAGTCCATTGCCGTCTCGCGGGTTATACTACAGCTGCCTTGGAACTCACAAACGAATTTAATCAGAAGAAATTTGTAGGAGTAGGAAGTTTTAGAATTGACTTAATTAAGATGTATTGTATGTATGTACCACCACATCAACCCTTACTCATCCCTCTGCAGGAATACGGGCCTCCCGTCAACCGCAGGGGTTTAGAGCATACTCCACCACGCTGCTCAAATGCGGATTGGCGGAGGCCAGTGTTTTCATGCCGCCCGGGGGCCATCAACTTAGCTTAACGACTGTCATCTATCGACAACAGCCGGGACCGACGGGTTAACGTGCCCTCCGAAGCACGGAGAAACTCGAGATGGATAAAGCCATACATAGGCAGGCTGCGGTCGACATTGCTTAACCTACGTGTTCGGTTGAAATGATACGCGCAACGACGCCATCGAACTCTCAAGTAGTCACATAGACATCAGCAACTCCAAAGGGTCACTGATCCGTTGCCAGCCTTTATAGAGAAACATATGCTCCTTTCTTGAAGGCAAACCCATATCGTATTCGCTTCGGAACACCGCTGAGGGTAGTTAATTCCACAATTTCACCGTGTGTGGTAGAAAATGTCTCAAAAAGCGTACAGCCTAATTCTGTAAGAACAAACATCCTTACATCCTCGGAAACATCGGCTGTTACAGCCTTGAACACAAAATTGCAATTCCTTGGTGTCGCTTTTCATGGTTGTGCGACACTAGCGCCGCAAGGCTGCGTTTGGAATTGGAATTCTACAAGTCAAACAGCCTCGCGTACGCTTACAGCCTTATAGAATACCAAATAATTTAGCCGTGATCGCAGTAGACGATGTCAAAGCTGTGACATCTGTGATCACAGCGACGCACACAGCCATTACGAGTCGCTTAGAGAATTGCGTGGCTGTATTGTTTGCCTCTCACCAAGATTGTGAGGGTGAAATTTTAGTGTTGATAGTAGTCATTAATTTTCGTGGCCCCAATATATAGAAATGCAAATGTAATACCGTACGGACCGTGGACGGGTGAAATTCGTCCAAAATTACATCCTTCAGAGACGAGGGCGGCTGACGGCGTACCCAGCTGGCCGGGGACGGCGTGTGAACCCTGACTTCATGTAATTACTTTAACCAAACATTAAATAAAGATTACTTTTTCTTAGCTCAGTTGCAAAATAGTAGAGATGTAACAGATCCTTTAACTAGCAGGCGTCCGTCCCTCTTCTGCAATAGCCCGGTTCTAATAATACCTCCAAATCTCATTTTAATAGCCCACTTTTTTCCGACATATTTCCAATAGTCCCAATACCTGCCGTGACCTGTTCATTGGTATATTGTCTCATTGATATAACCTGGAGCGGGTCACGGCGAGTGTACAACATTACTTTTCGAAGGGACCTCTACGCGTTGGATCCTTATCCCCGAGCACGCCTATCAAGTGACCGGGATTAATACCCGTGACTGGAAAGAAATAATAAACCCTTTTACAGAGAGTATTTTTGAAGTCATTAGCAGGATAAGACAGAACTGTTTCAGCCAATATGTTATAGAATCGAATACAATTTACAATAAAAGATTTACCAGTCCTAACAAGCGGATACGCACCTAATTTTCTGCTTCAAATATTTTCACTGTATTTTAAAAACAATTATATTTTTCTAAGAGCTTGCATTATGTTTTCTTAAATATACTGTAAGAGTGAGGACATTTATTTCTTTGTACAATTCCCTCAGTGGTTCCCTGGAGCCCATGTTATGAATAGGGCGGACGGCTCTCTTTTGTAAGAAAAAAATTGTTTCGATAAAGCCACTTTTCCCCACAGTAGTATACAATATGATATAAGTAGCCTTCAAATAGATTTGTAACTTGTTTAAAATCTGTTACATTTTGTTTGTTGTCTCATACAGAATACTCAATATCCCGTGGTCTATTTTTACCTTTTTATTCACAACATCCCATACAGCCTTAGTCTTATTTGTTAACTTCTTAACTTGTTTCTTATATATATCGAATTTGTACCTTACAAACATTTATTAGGTAATATTCCGGAGTATCTTTGACAATGAGCAAAGACTGGGTCAAATCTGTAAGATTCTTCTGCATACTAATCGAATATTTTCCTTTTTAGGGTTCCGTACCCAAAGGGTAAAACGGAACCCTATTACTGAGGCTCCGCTGTCCGTCCGTCCGTCCGTCCGTCCGTCCGTCCGTCCGTCCGTCCGTCCGTCCGTCTGTCACCAGGCTGTATCTCATGAACCGTGATAGCTAGACAGTTGAAATTTTCACAGATGATGTATTTCTGTTGCCGCTATAACAACAAATACTAAAAAATAGAATAAGATAAATATTTAAGGGGGCTCCCATACAACAAACGTGATATTTTTGCCTTTTTTATAGATAATGGTCCATCTTTGACGCCTCGTTAAGACTGTCTATACTGTACATGAAAGCTCCTACAATATAATTTTTAAAATCAAAATCAAATAGTGCTTTATAAGACGTAAAAGTTACATAGCTTAAAGTGCTAAAACCGTCCTACAAGTAATATAATTGTTGTCAGCCAAAACAGTGTAAATACTTAGAGAAATCATTAAAAACATTTATTGTGGTAATTATTCGCCAGTGAACTGTGGGTAAGCGTATCATAATTCATTGTTGTCGCGCATAGCATCTTCGCGGTTGCGCTCTGTTATTTAACATCGATATTCGCATACGACGGCAGCGGACCGGTTTCGTCGCGTCACTGTGACGTTCATTTCAAAGATTAACACCGCAGAACAGTCAACCACGCCATACAGGCTATAATTGTCTCTGAGAGACAATTATTTTTGGTGTTGAATTTTTTACTGCCGGCGTCACGATGAAGTGTGCTGGGTGCATGAGTAACATTAAGGAAGCAAACTCTCTTAAATGCACCTTGCCCGCATGTGGTAAGTCATTTTGTACATTGTGCATAAATGCGTCTGGCCTTACTACAGATCGTAAAAAGCAGTGGATGTGCCCGGATTGCTGTGCTGCTCAGAAAAAAGGTGGGAATAACAGCCATACACCTGTACGGGGTGTTTCAGATAATGTCACCACCCGTAAGAAGACAGACTCCTCGGGAACTGACGTCAACATGAAGATGGACTTATCAGGAAGCGATGTGAATCAACTCGCGGAGCAGTTGTTAGTCATGACTTCCCAACTATCTACTGTAATGACAAAGCTTGAAGATATCACCCTGTCTCTCAATTATAATAACGAGAGATTGGATGAAATGATGGTAAAGTGGAACGCAGTTGATGAGCGGCTCCGGTATCTAGAGAAAAGGGACATAGAAGTTGAGACACTTCGTGCTTCTGTGATGCAGCTACAAAATGAACTAAAAACCCAGGCACAATATAACCTTAGAAATGAGATGGAAATAGTGGGTATTCCAGAGAATACTTCAGAAAACTTGTATCATACCGTACTAGTGGCTGCTAAGAAGGTAGGCGTGGAGTTAGAAAACTCTGATATTGATTGGGTGTCCCGTGTTGGCCCTCGACGTGCGTCGGAAACTACGGCCTTGCCCGAGAATGGTGCCAGGATGCCACGTCCAGTAGTAGTCAGACTACTGCGTCGAAATAAGCGCGATCAGCTGCTTAAAGCGACAAAGTCTAGAAGAATCATGGACAGCTCTTATCTGGAAATACCTGGAGCTCCCCGTAAAGTCTTTTTTAATGAAAGACTATCAAAGGAGAACAGAATATTATTTCGGGATGCGAGGGTCAAAGCCAAACAGCTTGGATATGCTTTCTGTTGGTGCACTCAGGGATATATCTACGTCAGGCAGCGAGAGGGAAAAGCTGCACTGCTCGTACGGTCGCATAAGGATCTGGATCGTCTGTCTTCACCTGCTGAAACTACTGGTGTCAATTAATCTTCTAAATCGTCTAGATAGGATTTCCTTTTATATCGATATATATTGCTACTCGTGTTATATCTTGCGAATACTGTGCCCTCTGTATTGTTACAAGCTCCAAGCCATTATTGTTACCTGTCCTGTGTTAAATACATTCCAAATGCGTCTGCGATATCTAATTTGTTGCTTCTGTGTTGTGTTTCTGTCCCAATTGCAGTTGCCTAAAAACTGCAAAATTTCCAGAAATACAACAGTGTTTCACATAATATATGTCACAAACTTTTATCTAAACAAATTTTGTTTTTCAAGATTTTTCTGCAAACAAGTCATTATATATTGCTTGAGTCTAGATAAATTTTATGTACAAAAATGATATTCGACGACGAATTTGGATTAGACTTGGATTCGATAGGTATTAAATGCCAAGTTATTAACAGTTTAGATAGTTGTAAATATAACTTCACGTCAGAGCATAATTTCAAACTACTTGCATTAAATATTAGAAGCATCTCGAGCGAAAACTTTGATAAACTACTGATAGCTATAAAATCCTTGGATATTCCGATCGATGTACTGATTTTAACTGAATGTTGGCTTTCCACTTTCACAAATATTCCACAAATATCTGGGTATAACTCATATAAAACAGATAAGTACATAAATAAAAATGGTGGAGTAGTAGTGTATGTTAGAGATATCTGGTCTGCCATGGTCTCGGAGCCTGCTATTGATGAAGCCAATTGTCTGGCCATTAATCTTTCCAATAAGATTAATATTCTCGGAGTCTATCGATCTCCTTCTTTTAAAAAATTGGATCCATTTTTATCTTCACTGGAAGTTTTAATGACACAAACAGGTAGGTTACCTTTCGTGCTAGCTGGTGATCTAAACGTAAACATAATGGATACCACGGGAGATGATGAAGTCTTGAAATACCAATGTTTTATGTCAGAACATGGCCTTTTCCCTGCTATTACACATTGTACAAGGCAGTCCTCTTGTCTTGATCATGTATACGTAAAAAACGTGGAAAGCAATGAATTATCTCTAGGCATAGTATGTCAAACCGTCATCACAGACCATTACCCAGTTATCTTTGCTATGAGTACTAGCGCAAAACCTATTAAACCTAAACGCTTTAGATTAGATAGGGACTTTGAGGCCATCAAAAAAGACTTCTCTCAAACAGATTGGTCCATTGTTTGTAACTTAAATAATGTTAATTCAGCTGTAAATACTTTTACAAATCTCTTCTCGGAAGTGGTATCCAGACATAGTCGAGAAATCAAAATTAGTAGATCTAAGTACAATTTAAAGCCTTGGATTACCCCCGGATTAATGAGATGTATGCGTCATCGTGACCGACTACATCAACATGCAAAAACTGATCCAGCTAATCTAATACTTCAGATATCGTACAAACGTTATCAAAATTTTTTTGTAGATCTATTACGAAAAGTAAAAACAAAATATGAGGAGAGCGAACTAAAAGAAAACAAAAACAATCCAAAACGACTTTGGCGTTCGATCAAAAATATCTGTAACCTTACAAATACTAAAAATGAACCGACCGAATTACTCGCACTAGATGGTTCTACAGATAAGAAACAGTCAATCGAATCAGCAAATGACTACTTCTCTTCTGTTGGAAAAAAATTAGCTGATAAAATTCTCGCCTGCATTGGTAAAAATGAAACGGACCTAGCAACAGCTGTTCATATTTCCAACCCTCCTTTGAAATCATTTTTCATGCATCCCACGGACTATAAAGAAATTGAAACCTTAATCCTATCTCTCCAAACGAATAAAACGCCAGGCATTGATGGTTTTAGCAATGCCCTTATTAAAAATATCAAAAATGAAATAATTGTGCCGCTCACGCATATATTTAATTTAAGCCTTTCAAGCGGTATATTCCCACACGATTGGAAAATAGCTTCGGTTTATCCAGTGTTCAAAAATGGATCCAAATATTCACTTGACAATTATAGACCCATATCTCTCTTAGGAGTATTTTCAAAATTGCTGGAGAAGTTAGTGAATAAACGGCTGGTTAAGTATCTTGAACAAAATCATCTTATTTCACCGAGACAATTTGGGTTTCGCAAGGGGAAGGGCACAGAAGACGCTATTACGCTGCTTACATCAACAATATCATCTTATCTAGATAAAAACGAATGTTGTATCGGTGTCTTTTTGGATCTGGCTAAGGCCTTCGATACTGTTTCCATTCCTATACTTTTAAAGAAACTGGAGGGCGTGGGTATACGTGGTGTTGCACTAGAATGGTTCCATAATTACTTAACAGAAAGGAGACAGTGTGTGAGGATTGGCGAGGTTTGTAGCAGCTTCAAACCCATTTATTTTGGGGTACCGCAGGGTAGCATACTCGGTCCCACTCTATTCTTGTTATACATTAATGACATTCATAAAGCCCAAATTGAAAATGCAGAAATTTTGTGTTATGCTGATGACACAGCAATTATCTTTCGTGAAGCAACGTGGTCAAGAGTTTGCTCTGCTGCAGAAGTGGGTATGACACAGATTTCTGGCTGGCTACAGCAAAATATCCTCACGCTTAACACTAAAAAAACCAAGTACATATGTTTTCACAAGACAGCTGCGTCAGCCCCTAAAGACCCTACAAGCGTTAAAATTCACAAATGTAAAATGGCTTCGGCATGTTCTTGTGACTCGTTGACTCGTACTCCGGTTTTGAAGTATCTAGGTATAGATATTGATGAAAATCTTAGGTTCAAGATACAAATTAACAATCTGTCGGCACGAGTAAGAAAAGTCGTATACATTATGCGTAAATTGCGAAATGCAGCGTGCAAAGATACTTTAACCGAGGTTTATTATGCATTATGCCAGTCATTAATAGTATATTGTATTACGTGTTGGGGAGCTGCTGCTAAAACTCACATGCTGCAGGCCGAAATAGCTCAGAGATCTGTTCTGAAGGTAATGCTTCGAAGACCCTTTTTGCATCCTACCGAAAGCGTATATGAAGAGGCTGAAGTACTAAATGTGCGCCAACTTTTCATTTTGCAAACTGCGCTGAAAGCACACAAACAAGTGCTATCTTCCCCTGACTATCAAGCGATCGCTAGTCGTCGAGTGTACCGAGTCCCGAGGCCTGCCATAAAAACTAGTTTCGCACAACGCTTCGGAGATTTTGTTATTAAGAACATTTATGGCAAAGTAATAAAAAAATGTAACATTAAAAACAAGACAGTAACTGAAGCAAAATATATTATACAGAAATGGTTAAAAACGTTAAGTTATGATAATACAGAGGACATTTTAAAGACTGAACAGTGAGTTTGTGTTCGGATGGGAGGGTAGGAGAGGGAGCCTACAATTAATATAGCTATATATTTAGACTTAGTTTTGAGCCTTCCCATTTGAGTGTAGACTCATTGTCATGCCTATATCTATAATTATACGTATGTTTATATGGCACGTTCACTCACTTTATTGTATTTATTATCACATAATTAATTTTATGTAAAATTAATTACTCAACCGATTTGTAAAAAAAGTTTTTTAATTTTTGTTTTAGTTTTTCTATCTGAGGCAACCGTTTGCGTGTTAACTTGGGATAAAGGTTGCCTCGGTACAGGCTTGCCTAGTGAGGCAACCAAAAGATATTACTTATCTGTAAAATTAAGTCTATCTATAACCACTAAAATAACTATTACTAATTTATTCCATTGCTTGTAATGTGTATTGTGTGTGTTATAGTAATAATAAAGATTTTTCATTTTCATTTTTCATTTTTTCATGGTACGGAACCCTTCGTGCGCGAGTCCGACTCGCATTTGGCCGATTTTTTACCTTCAGTCGACCAATCATTAAACTTAAAGTTACTTTTGAATATTTCTTGGTACGTACTGGATATAATGTGAAATAATTTGTTGTAAAGCAAGGATCGTCTATAGTCCAATAATGACAACGTGTCCGCCAAAACATTGACGTATTTAATTAGTTTGTTTACAACAATTTCACAACACAACTTTAATAAAAAAAGAAAGGCAGTAACAAGAAACCGCGACAGATACACTCGCGTCAACCTCTGTGTCAAAAGTAAACTTCTCTATCTATAACTTCACGCCAAATCCCTTGCGGGGTAGGCAGAGAGAACCGAGAGCGACGTGACTCGATCCTTACATATCTCACTCGCTTCTTTAACATTCATTGCTCTTCTCATGCACGCTCGCCGGTTTCTAGGGCTCCTGATAGAACACGACCAATTTGGTCATGGTAGGTAAGTCTAGGCCTTCCCCGGCTCCTACATCCTTCCACTTTTGAATTGTATATCTGCTTCGTCATTCTTTCATCTTACATCTTACATTCTTTCTACATGCCCGAACCATCGGAGCATGCCTCTTCTTATTTTAACAAAAAAGTAAACTTGGCGAATATAAACCGGATAAAAGCAAAAGTTGTTAATTCTTCATGTTTCTGTATTAACTGTTAACCTTCATTGGTAACTAATACGTTCAACCTTTGAAATGCACTACAATAATAGGTCTTTTATAATGCCCACAATCATGAAATCTTCATAATAAAGTTGTAGTGTATGAGGAGTATTTAATTTTATGTGCATTAGTGTAAAAATGTCGGAAATTGTTATCGTAATCCTAGTAGTAACTTTATAATATTTATTCACATGCAAGTAACATTAAACATTTTACTGAATGTATTGTGTTTGATTAAAGTTTATTTCGTGATAAAACACTTATCTGACACTTAAAATAACCTTTTTTTCAATGATTTGTTTACTTATCAAGCAAGTTAATACAATAATTTAATATAATAAGTTAATTCGTGTTCTATCAGAAGGTGATGTCAGGAGCCCTAGAAAACGGCGAGCGTGCATGAAATGTTCAAAAGAGCAATGAATGTTAAAGAAGCGAGTGAGGTATGTGAGGATCGAGTCACGTGGCGCTCGGTTCTCTCTGCCTACCCCGTAAGGGATTTGGCGTGAAGTTATAGGTAGATACATTAATACGATAAAGAGAGCGCTTTTGACAAGTGACATTGTTGATATACTTGAATTTTTTACAATTCAGTATAAAATTAGTTTTATGTGACAATATCGATAGTATTTTGTAACATAAGTACTGTGAAATTATACGGTAATGAAAAAAACTCAAATATAATACGTTTATGTTCTTTTTGGAAGACGTGAACAACTTCATCAAGAAAACCTTGCAAAAAATCGCTATCGTTTTACGGGTGGTATTTAAACTGGGTTGATTGGGTTTGGATACCCTTCCCAAGTATTTATTTCAGCACAGTTCCTGAAGCTAGTACATAGAATTAAGATTTGAAATGGTTCTGAATTTAAGACCTGGCTGTATGGGCTAGATCCCTTTGCCTTTCCCCTCGGGGATAAAAAGAACCAAAAAAAAGCAAGTTAATTCGATATGGTTATGTTGTGTTCCTGAAATGTTAATTTTACTGTGGTCTTCGGCACGATGGCGGTCTTCTTCTTACTGGCGTTAGAACTCACTAATATAAGAAATTTGGAAGATCTCATGCCGTATTTGTTTGGATAAGTCGGAGAATTGTGACTACTATTTTATACACGAGTATCTTGGATTTTATAAGGTTGGACACTGAATTTGTCAGATGGACCTGCTTCCGCGAAAACACAATTAGTATAGAGAACTAATTCAAATAGACATGACTTCCAGTTGGAATTTCGAAACAAGAACGGCCGCAGGCATTTTCTACCCGTTCAATCAAGCCCTGTGTCTTACACAATAAACGGGGCCCGTATCCAAGGTTATTGTAGTCCAGTTTTGATAGAATGAGTGATTCACAAAGGTTATATTCAACAGCACACATGCTGTACATTCCTTAAAAGTGGATTCTATCTTTCATTGTTGTAACTAGTATTCGTTTGTAGTCCGGATAGTGTAATTCTGCTATTAATACCGCATCGTCTGCGTAAAGCATATAGCTCACCACATTCATATTACTTACTAGCAGAAGCCCGCGGCTTCGCACACATGAGATTTGAACTTTTAGTAGCCTTTATTTATCTGTAGACATGAAATTGTTTCTGTTTAAAAAAAAAAAACAAAGTTCAGGGTCGTAGATGCAACCACAGAGCGATTCAATTTTCGTACAGCGCCATCTATTGACCTTTACAGGAGGCAACGTATATGTATTTTATTTATATTACATAAAAAATGCGTAGTGATTTTATGTTACAAAAAATACGTATTCTATGAAAATAATAAAAATAAAATTGCCCCGAAGAGGAAGATATTTCCCCCTAATTTTAACAGTTTTTAATTTTTTACGCAGGAACCCTTAATATTTACGGGATAAAAAGTACCCTATATCCTGCTCTGAATAGTCCTCTACCTACCAGTGAAAGTCCCGTAAAATCGGTTTAGCCATTTCGAAGATTAGCCCGGACAAACAAACAGACAGACAGACAGACAAAAAAGTAAAAAATGCGTATTTAGGCTTTGGTAACCTGAACATAATAATATGAGCTTAAGATAAAGGCTTTATTTTGAAATCACAGACAGACACTTCAATTTTATTTATATGTATAGATTCTCTGACAACTGTCCAGATGCAGGTTGAATAACCGAGCCGCCATCCCAGCCGAACACGCAGTCCCGTCTGACATATTGGTGTCAAACCAGGGTGATAAGCTGCCGTCCACCCGCACTCATGCTGTACAATCCTTGTAAGTGGATCACAGTACTGCAAAAAAAACTACTGGTCCATGCCAGCCAGATGCTTCTCCACGACATTGCGGAGTGATGAAACTTGATCGGTACATCCTCTGCCGTTTCATAACCTTTGCTTCCCAAAGCCTTCATCGGATTCTATCGGATATTTCCGTACACTAGAGCTGCTAAGTTCATCAATCGAGAAAGAAAAAAGATGGGCTTGTTACCTTTTTTCATGAATACGACGAGCTCGGTGGCTCAGTCGTGAATGACGCGACTTTGACACCAACGCTCGTGAGTTCGATTCAACAAGCCAAACAGTTGTGTGCATAAACATGTCTGTTTGTCTTTGTATGGATGTTTTAAGAGAAGTAGGGCGCATCAAAGAAGCCCGTCTGGGGAAGTACTTCCACCTCACAATAAACCGCAGTTAAATAACAACTCTCTAGAGGGTTGTTGTGTTCCTGTATGTGAGTGCGGTCATCAGTAAGCTCCCAAGGAGTTGCCGTGTAAGCAGCAGAGGAGGCATCGCGCGATATATCGCAAGCGTTAATAGACAACGGTACCCGCGTTACATCAGCTGTGCTGTATGTTTGTATGCCTCCCGACATAGTATATATAAAAAAAAAGAATTGTCATTTCCGAATGCTGGTAGATTATAACAGAAAACTGTAAGAAATGAAGATTCTATAACATTTAGTTTAAAAATTGTAAGCCCAAGTTCTAGTGAGGGCCAATTGAAGATCTTTTATCTTTCATCTTTCACAAAATCTCAAATATCTATATAGACAATATAGCCTAATCATAACCATAGTCTACACTGTAGTTATAATTAGGTTATATTAAACCCAGACATAGTACTGTATAAACCCAGATATAGTACCTAGCGCAGACCAAACACACATAATTTCAATCACGTGTATGTACAAACTGCGCCAATAACAATGTTCAATATTAGCTTCAAATTACGCAGCCAGTTAGCTACTTTACGTACTGTTTGTATAAAGGAAGGCTCACATGTTACTCAATATTTATTTGTGCCTTTTTATATTTTTTTCTGTTAGAAGACGCGAATTACGATACAGATATATTATGCAAATAAATTATGCATTGATTTTGAACTTATTTTTTGACCTCAGCCGGTCTTGACGGTATCACTTCGTATATTGTAAAACACTGTAGTTCGCTATTTAAAATACCTACACTTCATATACTCAGCTTGTGTTCAAAACATGATTTCTATCCTGAAGTGTGGTATAACAATTAACAATGTGCCGATCAGCCATGCCTGCCGCAGTAGTTAAAAATCTTAGAGTTTTATTAGATAGTAAACTGAAGTTCGAGGAGCGAGAAGCTTTGTACAGATTACGGCCGTTCCTGACCACCTCATTAAGGTTAAGGTTGAGTGACGAGCGTTAGTGTATAGTATACGACTCAAAACTACTCAAAAAAAGAAACTGAAAAAAAATACTCAACGCGTGCAAAATTTCAGTATCAGATTTTGCTGGAATGTTCTCAGACGATCTCATATCACCCCATTTCTGAATAGTTATAATCTGATGAACATGAAAAACCGCCGTATATTAAAATTAATCTATCTTGTATGGAAATTAAAAAATATCCATACTGTGTACATGTGCTTATTTGTATCTACAAAAAGCTGAAGTCGGTTAAACACCGCAAAAAGTTAATAGAACGCAACTCTTGGAATGCATCGCATGTTGGAATGATTTGCCCGTTCTATTAAATCGAATAACCTCACTTACTCCCACGAACATAACAACTCTCCAGGGAGTTGTTATTTATTACAAAATACAGGACAAATAGCTGTACCTGCTACGATTAGATACATATAAGACTTCTACATTATTGTCTGTATTGATCTTCACACCAAGTTCAAGCCAAGACTCACCTACTACAACCAAATTTTTGGTGTTGTATCAGAATTCCAAGAGCCCAAATAACCGGCAAATGTGCATGAAGGAGCTATTAAAGTTAAAGAAGCGAGCGAAGTATCTAAAGATTGCTTCTAATGACCAACATTATTATATTCAAGAAATGAAGAATTTAAAAATCGATCGATCTTTAGACACTTCGCTCCCTTCCAATGACCAACATTATTATATTCAAGAAATGAAGAATTTAAATATCGATCGATCTTTAGACACTTCGTTCCCTTCCAATGACCAACATTATTATATCAAGAAATGAAGAATCTAAATATCGATGGATCTTTAGACACTTCGCTCCCTTCTAATGACCGACATTATTATGTTTAAGAAATGAAGAATTTAAAAATCGATCGATCTTTAGACACTTCGCTCCCTTCCAATGACCAACATTATTATATCAAGAAATGAAGAATCTAAATATCGATGGATCTTTAGACACTTCGCTCCCTTCTAATGACCGACATTATTATGTTTAAGAAATGAAGAATTTAAAAATCGATCGATCTTTAGACACTTCGTTCCCTTCCAATGACCGACATTATTATGTTTAAGAAATGAAGAATTTAAAAATCGATCGATCTTTAGACACTTCGCTCCCTTCCAATGACCAACATTATTATATCAAGAAATGAAGAATCTAAATATCGATGGATCTTTAGACACATTCGCTCCCTTCTAATGACCGACATTATTATGTTTAAGAAATGAAGAATTTAAATATCGATCGATCTTTAGACACTTCGTTCCCTTCTAATGACCGACATTATTATGTTTAAGAAATGAAGAATTTAAATATCGATCGATCTTTAGACACTTCGCTTCCTTCCAATGACCAACATTATTATGTTCAAGAAATGAAGAATTTAAATATCGATCGATCTTTAGACACTTCGCTCCCTTCCAATGACCAACATTATTATATTCAAGAAATGAAGAATTTAAATATCGATCGATCTTTAGACACTTCGCTCCCTTCCAATGACCAACATTATTATATTCAAGAAATGAAGAATTTAAATATCGATCGATCTTTAGACACTTCGCTCCCTTCCAATGACCAACATTATTATATTCAAGAAATGAAGAATTTAAATATCGATCGATCTTTAGACACTTCGCTCCTTTCCAATGACCAACATTATTATATTCAAGAAATGAAAAATTGAAATGTCGATCGATCTTTAGACACTTCGCTCCCTTCCAATGACCAACATTATTATATTCAATAAATGAAGAATTTAAATAGACTTTCGTATCAACGGACACCATGTTACCCAATTCCCATATACTATGTAAGCCTGCCACTATTTTATGAAGGGCCAATATTCAAAGTTTCTGGGTAGTGATATTGCTCCAGATAATTACTTGCAGGTGAGTGGTTGTGAAAGAGTAACTCTTGAGTGTACCTACACGATTACATGATTAGATGCCTTGTTGATGACCACATGGGCGAGGTGTGGAAGAAAAAACAAATATCTTTCGTAAAATCAAAACTGCGTACTCACGAAATCTCGTTCCACTAACAAATTTGTTATTCGGCTGCTGTTTTATGTAAGGTACCTCTCCAGACGCGCTGCTTTAATACGCCCTAGCTTTCTTCGGACAGATTAAGACAAACAGCCATGTTCATGCACACAAATTTTTGCACTCAGTAGGATTCGAACCCACGAGCGTTGGAGTCATACGTTGGTGTCGCGCGTCGCGAATCGCGAAAACCTAAGACAATAATCCTCTAGGGAGTTGTTATTTGACTGCGGTTTTCTGTGAGGTGGAGGTACTTCCCTAGACGGGCTGCTTTGATGCGCCCTACCTCTCTTAAAACATCCAGACCAAGACAAACAGACATGTTCATGCACACAAATGTTTGCCTTGTGTGGGAATCGAACCCACGACCGTTCGTGTCCAAGTCGCGTCATTCACGACTGAGCCACCGAGCTCGTTACTGGTGACCTCATTTACATGCAGGAAGACAACAACCTTCTAGGGAGTTGTTATTTTTGGCTGCGGTTTTGCATGAGGTGGAGGTACTTCCCCAAATGGGCTTCTTTGATGCGCTCTAACTCACTAGAAAACTAACTATTAAACGGATTTTAATGGATAGATATAAACCGCTGGATGCTCCATTTCGTGCTGCATGCATCAGCTAGCACATCTTCAAAGGAATTCACTCCCACTACCCCGTATCGTCATTACCGAAGATCAAAATACCGTAATACCGGTTCACGAACGAAGCTAATAGTTAAATTTAACTACACACATGTAAGTTAAGTTAGTTACGTAATTAGACGGTGATGGATACTTAGCAGTGACAAGGGATTTATTTTTAAAACTCCCATATTTTTGTTGAGGACAGCTTCGAGTTTACCAATATGGTGGTCTCGTGAAGCTTTTTGATGTTAAAGTCGGAAAAACGGACGTTTTCTAAGATCGACTGATGGTTCCAGAGTTTTTTTTATACAACAAGATTGGCAAACAAGCATGCGGCCTGCATCAGATGGTAAGCTCACCGCAGCCTGTTGACGCTCGCAACACCACGGCGATGTTACTCGCGCGCTGCCAATATTGTGGCCTATATTTCGTCACAGTAGCAATTTCAATTTCAAAATAGTAATTTCTCTGCATTATCTCACCCTTCAAACCGAGACACAGCTATATAAATATAGCTGCTTGGCGGTAGAAATAGGTGAGACAGACGACTTTTCAAATAATCAAATTCTTCAGCGTATGGTATGTTCAGATAAAGACATACAGCAACAGTGACTCATATCTAAGCTATTTGATTTCAAACATGTTTTAATTACTATATATTTATTATAATAACATATAATTAACTAATTAAATACACAGTAAAACTAAAATACATCAATTTTTTTATACAACATTAGAAGGCATACAAGCATACGGCCCCCCTGATGTAATGCGGTTACCGTAGCCTATAAACGCTTGATGATAGGATCACTCGCGTGATGCCTCCTCTGCTGCTTACACAGCAACTCTTTAGGAGCTTACTGGTGACCTCACTCACACGCAGGAAAACAACAACCCTCTAGGGAGTTGTTATTTGACTGCGGTTTTCTGTGAGGTGGAGGTACTTCCCCAGACAGGCTGATTTGATGCGCCCTACCTCTTTTAAAACGTCCAGACCAATACAAACAGACATGTTCATGCACACAAATGTTTGCCCTGCGTGAGAATCGAACCCACGAGCGTTGGTGTCAAAGTAACGTAACACCGCGTTTCGCCACTGCGCCACCGGGCTCGTCAAAATGTAGGATTATTAATTAAATATTAATTTATCCGTAACCCCGCAGTCATAACTTAAAACTAGTCAAAGTTCGGCGTGTTACAGCTAAAATTAATTATGTTTGTGATTTGTGAGTTTTTCAATTATCATGTTTCATATTCACGTGACGTGGGACCCCGGTCACGTCCACGTGCTCGTGTGTGTGGAGGGGGGGGGGGGGGGGGGGGGGGGGGGGGACGTGCGAAATGAATTTCAGGTGGTTCCTCAACATGTTTATCAGATTTGATGGAGAGAACCGAAACGGTGTGGAGCGGAATTTCAATTGATTCACCGCAATTTGGTCGCACGCTTTTATAACATCTATATCTTCACGCAAAGCCCCTTGCGGGGCAGGCAGAGAGATCCGAGCTACGCAAGGCGCGGTCCTTACAGACCTCACCCGCTTCTTTAACATTCATAGTTCATTCTGAGCCCCAGGAACCGGTGAACGTGCATAAAAAGAGCAATGAATGTTAGAGAAGCGAAGATGTAAGGACCGCGTCTTATGGCGCTCGGTACTCTGCCAACCCCGCAAGGGACCTGGCTGGCTAAATATACATGAAGTAAACATTAAACCACAAAAGGCGGTCTTTTCGCAAAGCGATCTCTTCCAGACAACCTTGAGGTAGAGGAAACGATAATGACACGGAACAGGTAGGAGGCGCATAAACTACTTACATATTCACTACATATACAAATATATACATACACCCATACACACACATATATATATACATACACAAACATGTATAAATATATAAAAATATATTCGTAAGCATAATCTAATAAAAGTTATCACGTAATCAGGCATAGTACATACGTACGTATGTACATAGTTCTTTTCCGGCACGTACGCCCTGGCTCTGTTTTCTTACAAAACATGACAAATTTGGTTATGATAGATGAGTCCGTTGCAGCCATCCAAGTCAATTTCACCTCCAAGTTGGGTCTGGCGCGGGCTTTCCCCTCGGACCTGGGATATCGGACGGCAGTTGCTTCTGTAAATGCCATAATTTATGCCAAATCTATATATATAAAAATTAATGTTTGTCTGTATGTCCTGTATGGACTCAAAAACGGCTAGGCTGATTTTGATGAAATTTTCAGTGAACCTTCAGGTTAGCCCAGCAGGTGACCCTGTGAAGTTTGCTAGCGATCATATCACCCGTGCGAAGCCGGGGCGGATAGCTAGTTTAATATAAAAAGAAGGAAATGATCTTGTGCCACGGATAGGACGCCGCCGTAAGACGGCGTGCAGGAGTCTCGTCCGACGCCTGTGATAAGTGCACATGGGCTACCGTGCAATGGGCGAGCATGGCTAAAGACGTGAACCAAAAGGAAATTCCGTTGCGCGACCTGGAACATTGACACGCTGACTGAAGGCACGAGGGCATCATTCAATAGATTTCCAAGAAATTTATTCGACAAGCTCGGTGTCGCAGTGGTGAAACACGTTGTTACGCTACTTTGACACCAACGCTCGTAGATTCGATTCCCACACTGGACAAACATTTGTGTGCATGAACATGTCTATTTGTCTTGGTCTGGGTGTTGTTAAGAGAGGCAGGGCGCAAAGAAGCCCGTCTGGGAAAGTACCCCTACCTCACAGAAAACCACAGCCAAATAACAACTCCCTAGATGGTTGTGTCCATGCGTGTGAGAGAGGTCACCAGTAAGCTGTTAAGGAGTTGCTTTTTTTAGTTAGCAGCAGAGGTGACGCGAGTGTACTCAATATACAAGCGTTCATAGGCTACGGTAACCGTTTTATATCAGGTGGGCCGTATGCTTGTATGTATGTTGCATAAAATGTTGCGTTTATTTTCAGGCGAGGGAGGCAAGGCAAATTTGGAATTTTGGTAATTTGGGTAAGTGGCAATCTTTAGAGCCAAAGCGGAGATAGTACATAATATGAATACATAATAGTGGTGACCACTATTATGTATTAATATTATATACTACTGTGTTAGCAGCAGAGGTGGTATCGCGCTAGTGATATTTATTGTAAACAAGTGCAGGTGATCTCCGCTTTGGTTATAGCCATCATTAAGATCATTTAGGTGCGTTTGATGATGATTTAGTCGTAATACTTCTAACACCCTTTATATAGGTCTATATAAATGGTGTTAGAAATATTACGACTAAATCATCATAGTATACACCAGTACGGCATTACTACAATCAAATTTCCTGTACACTGCGGCTCCCCATACGGAGCCCTACGGAAGTGCCTGGGGCTCGCCCGCCGAGCCTCTGAATTACCATAAAATAGGGGAAAATACAGCGATATGGGGTAAACTACTATATTATCTGCAAATAATAATAAATTCGTAGCGGTGCAAAGCGGTTGGAAAATGGAGTATTTTTGGAGATAGTGAACTAAAAAATAGGAATCTAATCGCCTTAGAGAAGTTAACAGAGTTTTTTTAACTTATTATTAGGAAAATTATTAATGAGTGCCCGTGACAATGAAGAATTACCGATGATACGAAATTGCTCTGCAACTCAACTCACCGCTACGCGTCAGGCGGTAAAGTAGAACGCGCTGCTCGATGTTCCTGCGAGTGATGGAGGTTACCAGTAAGCCTCTTTGTGTTAGCAGCGGGGGTGAAGAGGTGCCGTGCGAGCGATACATAATTCCAAGCGTTCATAAGCTACCGTAACCGCTTTACATCAGGTCGAATGCTTGTGACAGATGAACATATTTACATGCATACAAGGCCTGCTAAAGGCATTACCCTCCTTTTCGGGATCGTGGTAATTGGATAAAAATAAATATATCTATAGATACAAATAAAAAAAATTGGACAGACACTCCATTTTAGACTTCCATTTTTTTCGTAATATTAAAATAAACGCTTTTTACTAAATGCATATGGATGTATACACGGTACATATACCAAAATGAATATTTTTACAATTTTTGTCTATCTGTCTGTCTGTCTGTTTGTTCCGGCTAATCTCTGAAACGGCTCGGCCAATTTTGACGGGACTTTCACTGGCAGATAGCTAATGTAATAAGGAGTAACTTAGGCTACTTTTATTTTAGAAATTTTATTTCGTTTTTATTAATATAAATAAATAACAATAAAATAACTATTCCGCGCGGACGAAGTACATAATACATATGTATTATTATTTTGCTGTTCGCTATTTTACTCTGCCTATTTAGGTACTTATAATCAAATCAAATAAATAAAATTATAACTGAACAATAACTTTTTTGTTAAATTCCACACGGACAAAGTCGCGGGCACAGCTACTTTCAAATATGATTGAATAAATGGGCTTCTTATTATAACGTAACGAATAAGAAAAATACAATAATTGTACTAGATCATATCAAAACAAACAATTACTGAACATATATACAATACATTTGAAAATTCAGCGGCCAGGCCTAAATTCCACATTATTTGTTAATTGCAAAGCGAAAAAGTACATGAAGTTGCTAATAACAATATATAACACCTGTATTTACCAATTTAATTTATTATATATAAAACGCTTATAGTGAAGTATTTTGTAAATTAATCAATAATTAAAATAGATATTGCACAAACTAGTTCATAAAGATTGCTAATAGATGGCGCTGTACAAAATTTACATCGCGCTATGGTTTGTATCGAGTAATCTAATGATTATACTTGCAAACATTTCGGAATTTGTGCCTCAATCTATTGAGTAAGGAAATTATTGGGCCTTGGTAACTCTCGGCTATGTCCTCATTAGGGCGAATTTATTTTTGAAGGGTTCAGGTCGTCCCTTTGAGCTGCTCGCCTACTTTTGCAAGCGGTTCGGGTGAAGCGATCTGCCCTGCCTGCTTCAGCTTTTTAATAGGTATATACCTGGAACAAAGCAACCTCGTCACGGGGTTGCTTCTCTGGTGTAGTAGTGCCTGTACCTCAACCTCACAGAAAACCGCAGCCAATTAACAACTTCATACAACTTGTAATTTGGCTGAACAACTCCCAAGGGCGTTGCTGTGTTTCTGCGAGTGAGGTGATGTCACCAGTAAGCGCGTAAAGTGTTGTGTTAGCGACAGAGATAGCATCTCGTGAGTGATATTTAATATATTGCTAGCCTTCACAGGCTACGGTAACCGCTTTACATCAGGTTGGCCGTGTATGCTTGTACGCCTCCAGACGGTGGAAAACCAAATGGAGGATTATGTTTTTATTTTAGCACGCTGCCGATGATGTTCATGTAATTTCTTCAATATCATTCACTATATACAAATGTACATATATATATATATATATATATATATGCATATATATATATATATATATGCATATATATTTGTATATACATATATATATTTATTCTTGTCTGACAACAGAGCAAAAATCAAAGTATTTTTTTCTGGACTTCCTATATCGTTCAACAAAGTCGTGGATTAGGTGTTTTTAGGCAATTTTGATAAACATTCATGGCATACAAATTACTTTGAAGTCAATATTACATCAACGTGCCTTCTAAGAACATAACCTAAAAATGTATGAAAATAATGAAACTTCTTGATTTTATTTCTCGCGTTTTTCTTTTAACTCAAAGTACAAAAACTTCGTAAATATTGACCAAAAACAAGAAGCGATAACAAATGATGGAAGTCTGAGCCCAGTATCCTATTTTTTGATCTGATAAAGCTGAGCTCAGTTTTATT
Source organism: Pyralis farinalis (assembly GCA_947507595.1). Lineage (NCBI taxonomy): Eukaryota > Metazoa > Arthropoda > Insecta > Lepidoptera > Pyralidae > Pyralis > Pyralis farinalis. Next base: position 4,732,273 of record OX382258.1, on the reverse strand, counting down.
GGAAATTGGTTGTTTCCAATTGAATGATATTTCCCGGAATCTCAAATACAAATCCCCATATGTGGGGGATGTAATTTTATAATTATTTTGTAAAACGTGTTTGTTACCTGAGCAACCCTGTAAAGATTGGTAGCGATCGAGTCACCTGTGCGAAGTCGGGGCGGGTCAGTAATAGATCATAAAAATCTGGTAGAAAAGTGGAAGCTTGAACTAAATTCCATTTTTTGTTAACTGTGTCCCTGGTTTCCCCAATATTTTTTGTTTACACCGTTTCGTACCTCCTTTAAAATGGACCGCTATATCCCCTAGTGAACTCTCCGCACAACTGCCCCCTTTAGATCCGTTATGGCACGTTTAGTTCTATTTGGATGACAATAGCGGCTTTGCACTCCATTTACAAAGCATTTGCTGAATATCAATGACTTTTATTAGGATCGCTACTGGCCTCGGCTTTGTCCAGAGTTCAAGTTTCGCGATAATATATCTATGTCTTTATAGCAGTAGCAGTTTTATAGCAGGTTGGTTGTTAAAGGATAAAGACAGTCACGCAGAAACATAGCCTGAATTACTATTACCACTGGGCCATCGCGGGCACGTATTATATTTCTTTAAAAAAATATTATTATACCTTATTAATTTTTCATAGTTTTCATTTTTCTTTTATAATCAACCAGCATTACAAAAATGACCATTGGCGAAGACGAAATACCGGAAGAAACTTGCAAATATAGGTCTTTTTTCAAATCGTTATTTTCTATTACAATAGATTTATGTCAGTATATAATATATTAAAAAGAAGTGAAGTGGTAAAATGAAATATAGGTAATATTGATACATATTGTGAATCAATTCCCGACATCTCCTTCAGTCAGATACTTATCGATTCTGTAATACAAAGCCTTCTTACCAAGAATATTTTTGACGTGCCCTTTGAACACATTGTTCGGCAAAGACAGAACTGTTTCAAGCAAAATATTATAGAATGGAATAATAATTGCAAAAGATCTGCCAGTCGGAACAAGCCGAAGAATATATAATCTAAAATATATTAAAGTTTGCTGTGTTTAACGAAATCGCATCTTTTAAGTTGTTTAAGAGCTAATGGAACAGAACGAAACAACGACGGCACGCTCGCCGGTTCCTGGGGCTCCTGACATCACCTTCTGATAAAACACGACCAATTTGGTCATGGTAGGCGAATCTTCTTCCTTGGCTCCTACATCCTGCCACTTCCACATAGTATGTCTGTTTCGTCATTCTGTCATCCTGCGTTCTTTCTACATGTCCGAACAAAAGAAGCATACTGAATCACTTGAACTCCAAAATCGTACCGTACCGTAGCCTATAGACAACACCAGGGTTACCACTCGTGCGCGCCAACCCTGTACAAACCTTCTCCCATGGGAATACCTCGTTGTTCATTCACGTCGCGTTCTGAATACATTTCGGAATCTGCGATGGCGGCTCACGCCTCGGTTATGCGTAAGTGATTCGAAAATGTTTTATTGTAATATAAACATGGCAACATTTCATGATAAAAATTTAATGTATACACACATTCTATTTACTTTTTGTCTAGACAGATTCAGAGTCCAATGGCGAATGCTTTTACAAAGAAATCTTGTACAGTTTTTGAGATGAGCATTAATTTTCGAATACGGCACTTTAAGGAAATTAAATAAATATTTCCAGCACACACATTGTCTCACCATACAGTTATTAACGTTATAACGTTATTACACATTCCTAGGACAACACTATATTTAAGAAATACTTATGGTATGTGTACGAAAATTTACAACAAAATACCACAACCCATAAAAGACCAGCCATACAAAAAATTCAGTAAACAGTTACACAAATTCCTATAAATATTCCTATAAAATGGACTATACTATGATTTCAGATATTATATAACTATGTAATTTCAGATATTGTATTATTTTGTATATTGTATTATTATGGAAAAATATAATCAATTAAAATTTGCATATGTAAATTAATAATTATTTATAATAGTGTTACTACTGTAAAGAACATCTAATAACATGTACTTAACTGATTATTTTTGTACGCCGACGAGTTTGGCAAGATATGTGCATCTAATAATGTATAACTAACACCACTACATGTATACCATATCTTATGCAAATAAATGATTCTGATTCTGATACGGAATTAATAAGACGCTTTCATTTATTTCCCCTCTAAATATTAATAAATATAAAATTCTATATCTAGAATGACATTCTGATCTTAATAAATTCTTCTTCTTAGCTTACCTTTGCGGCGCTTCTCTCAAAGAATATCCTCTCGTAAAGATTTTTGCTTGTATATTTGAGTACGACTCATGCAAGAGTCAAAATGCTTCGAGAAATACGATAAAAGAAAATATTTCAAAACAAATGGATTTTCGAGGCCAGTCCAAATTCTTACAAGACTACTCACAAGTTCTAATCAGAGTACCTACCTATATTGTAACCATGTTTACTTTACATTTCGCTAGCAATACTGTTAGTTAAACAGAGTTAAACTGGCCCGCCTGGACTTCGCAAAGGTGATACGATCGCTACCAATCTTCACTGGGTCGCTCAGGTAACAAACATGTTGTAATCTCCATAAGGGGTGTGTAATTTTACTATTATTTTGTACAACTCTAATCCTGCAAATATTGCCAAAAATATACATCACTCGTAATGATACCAACTAATAGTATGGATGCTCCATCCCTAATTATTCAACGATGTGTGCAAAAGACTTCAAGCACTAGCGAGCCATTAATGTCAAATAAAGATTCCATGAGCATGACCATACATTGAGCACGAAAGGATAATTTCTCCAACCGTTCCGAACACAATATCGAATATTGAGATTCCGCAATTTCCAATAAAACTAAGCTCAGATTTATCAGATCAAAAAATAGGATACTGGGCTCAGACTTCCATCATTTGTTATCGCTTCTTGTTTTGGTCAATATTTACGAAGTTTTTGTACTTTGAGTTAAAAGAAAAACGCGAGAAAAAAGTCAAGAAGTTTCATTATTTACGATGACGAGCTCGGTGGCGCAGTGGTGGAACGCGCTGTTACGCTACTTTGACACCAACGCACGTGGGTTCGATACCTACACAGTACAAACATTTGTGTGCATGAACATGTCTGTTTGTCTTGGTCTGGGTATTTTCTATGTATAATAAGTATGTATTTACAAAAAAAAAAAGTTTTTACGTATGTTCATCAGTTGTCTAGTACCCATAACACAAGCTTCGCTTACTTTGGGGCTAGATGGCGCTGTGTAATTTGTCCATCAATATTTATTTATTTATACAATTTAGGTTAAGTTCTTAGAAAGTAAGTTGATGTAATATTGACATCAAAGTAATAGAAAAAAAGTGTCATTAATCTTTGCTCTGTTGTCAGACAAGAATAAATTATATATATATATATATATTTACATTTTACGTATGATCTTGCGCCAAGGGTCGAAAATTTGCAAAGGATGCTGCGTCCGACCGGTATACTGCGTCCGATATACGGACGCAAGATTAACCCCACCTGATTTTCATATATATATATATATATATATATGCAGTTCACACGCGATAGAAGTGAAACCTTCAAAAATGTGAACTTCAAGATAATGAGACGAATATAGAATTTCAGCAGTTGGATAATTGTAGGGTTTATTTATTGATACTTATACACCAAGACGTACAACGCTCGGACCCTGTATTTATAAACACTGTATAATGCCTTCTATATCATTCCCTCGCACGTTAAATCCTATAGATGTATGTGGTTGTCTCTTTTAACTGTCGCTTTTTCGTTTCATCGAGTTTCAATCACAATGATGCTAAAAAGTGTTCGCTTCAAAAGTGTGATGAAATTTGGTTCGAATTATAGAAAGCGCGCTGCCGTAAGTTGCATCTAGATATCCACGTACGCTTCTGTCAGATTTTGAGAAGGCAGTGATAAACACCGTATCCAAAGAGCTCCCTAATTGCAAACAAAAATTGTGTTAAATCCATCTAAGATAAATCATATAGAAGCATAAGAAAATTTGTAAAGAATATGCAAAATATGGACAGGGTTATGAATATTATAGCAATATCGAATATTTGGCAGCTTAAACTTTCATAGAGGCAGAACAAATACCAACAGCTTTTAGTTTGGTCAAGAAAAATGTGTTTCCGAAAGAAGCCAAGGCCGCAGTTCATTGGTTTCAAAAATACTATGTACCTGGAAATCATACCAGTAAAAGAAGTCCAAATAAAGTCACTTCGACTTTCCGCAAACAAAACAGGAATAATTTTCTTTAGCTCGTGTGTAGTCGGTTTCTAATTGCCACGAAACAATAATCCCGCGATGACAGAACGTTCTAGAATCCTGCATTCGTTGACCTTAGGATGAACAGCCCAGCAGACAGCATGCAGCCCTGCTTGATATCAATTTGAACATCAAACCAAGGAGACATGCTGCCATTCTATCCGCGCACGTGCTGAGCAATTCTTATAAGTAACCTGTACAGCACGGAGCAGTGCACCGTCAATAGTTTTTTTTACTCGACAGGTGTGTCTACTAGGACGATAAAAATGGAATACTAATGCTGCCACCGAAGAGTTCATTAAAGAACAAAACCACGTCGAATGTGTAGTAGAATGTATACCACCAGAAATGGGGTCAGAAGTACCAACAAAAAGAAAAAATAATTCTGTGGAAGAGATACTAAAAACGCATAATATGGAAGTAAGGAAAGGTTTGCATATGTAAACTTTATTGATTTGCAAGCGTTCATAGACTACGTAGTAAGTACTTTACATTGTATGCTTGTAGACTGAAGGGACCTTGTTTCGTCGAACTTTTAACATAGTTTCACTTGGACTAACAACGTTTGGTATAATATTTGTGGTCACATCATTTTTGTATCATATATTATTTGGTTGAAATAACAATGGTTACGCTAATATTCATTTACCATAATATTCTCGTCATATAATAGTTATTTTAACAAATTTTTGTTTGATCTAATCCTATTTCACATAACAATTATTTTATCGAATTGTCGTTTCATGTAGGGATCAGTTAAACTAAATGTTTCAAAGTTATTTTAGGTTAAAAAGCTTGACCACGGTGGGCAGGTGAGGGTCGTTAGGTTACCTTGCGACCAAAACACGAGCGAGCGAGCGAACTCAAGTTTAGGGCGAAAGTAACAAAGACACAAAAACAACTTTGCCGCGGAGCGTAGGTAAAGTTTGTTAGGTTTTATAGATTTCAATTATTTGTCATTTGAAAATATAGGAATCATTTTTTAGAAAATAAAACATCTAGCAATAGGTTATGCTAAATAAACATTAAGTCAATCATACTCTTGTGAAATGAATATTATATCAAATAATATTATTCGAAATGAAAAATAGTTCAGATGTGTTTATATCAATTGAATATGTATATCAAATAATAATAGAGTAAATGAATATTAGGTCAAATGAATAATTATGCTAACCAATTTTATATGAAGTGACATTATACGTAATGAAATAATGTTAAAAGTAGTTCAGCGAAACAAGAGAGAACCAGACTGAAGACGTATTTAAAAAATCGGTCAAGTGCGAGTCGGACTCGCGCACGAAGGGTTCCGTACCATTATCAATAAAAACGGCAAAAAAATCACGTTTGTTGCATGGGAGCCCCCCTTAAATATTTGTTTTATTTTAATTTAACTATTTATTCTTAAAGTGAATATATAACTAAATATTCTGTGAATATTTCAAGCGTCTACCGTTGCCGTTATCAATATCGAGCAAAAACGAGCAAAAAAATCACGTTTGTTGTATGGGAGCCCCCTTAAATATTTATTATATTCTATTTTTTAGTATTTGTTGTTATAGCGGCAACAGAAATACATCATCTGTGAAAATTTCAACTGTATAACTATCACGGTTCGTGAGATACAGCCTGGAGACAGACGGACGGACGGACGGACGGACAGCGAAGTCTCAGTAATAGGGTTCCGTTTTACCCTTTGGGTACGGAACCCTAAAAACTAATCGCTTCGGCACGAAACAGACCAGACCTAGACAGAATTTGTTCTAGATCGTATCGGTTAGTCTATTCTAGATGATATCTCTAAGCTGGGTAGTCTGAGAGCTGGATGTTTAGCGGATCCATTAGCGTTGGCTTGATGTCTGGATTATCAAGCCCGCCATCTGACTTGGCAATTTGTTTTGTGTGCTCCTTTCACATGCGTTGTGCTGAAAATGATGCAGATTGGAGCCTATGATAGTAGTCAGTTTCATTCGAAGATTGAAATGAAAATTTTTACGAGCTCAGTGGTGCAGTGGCGAAACGTGCTGTGACGTTACTTTGACAACACCGTTCGTGGGTTCGATTACCACACAGGGCAAACATTTGTGTGCAGAAAAGTGCAGCCAAATAACAGTTGTCGTGTTCCTACGTGCGAGTGAGCTCACCAGTAAGGTCCTAAGGAGTTGCTGGCATCGCGCGATCATTACTTAATGTATTGCGAGCGTTCATAGGCTACGGTAACTGCTTTCCATAAAATGGGGCGTGTGCTTGTACTTCTCCCGATGTTGTATAAAAAAAATTGGCAGAAGCGCTCAGAAAAAGGTTCCGCAGTAGTTTATTTGAAACAACATCCATATATTTTAATATTTTTAACGAGTGATTATTGTATATCTTTATATATAATAATTCTGTCCGTTTGTATGTCAGGGAACTCTTGCTAATAGTACTCCGCCGAGTTACCCGGTTGAGTTTAGATAGTACCTCGCCGCCCTCCCCTCTCGCTGATTGCATTCTGAAAAAGCAGATTGCTTATAACATCATAACTTAACTTTTAACGAGCTCGGTGGCGCATTGGTTAATAATGCTAGAATGACACCAACGCTCGTGGGTTCGATTCCCACACAAGACAAACATTTGTGTGCATGAACATGTTTGTTGGTAGGTTTGGGTACTTTTTAGAGAGGTAGGGCGTATAACAGCAGGCCGTCTGGGGAAGTACCTCCACCTACCATAGGAAACCGCAACCAAATAACAACTCCATGTAGAGTTGTGTTCTTGCGTGTGAGTGAGGTCACCAGTGAACACCTAAGGAGTTGTTGTGTTAGCAGCAGAGGTGGCATCGCGCGGCTCATACTTAATCCACGGCAAGCGTTCGTAGGCTACGGTAACCGCTTTACATCAGGTGCGCCTGTATGCCTCCCCACGTTGTATAAAGAACTTGGCTCTATTAACATTCCAATATTCATTTATTGAATTTATACAACTCATGTACTTTGCCAAGCGAGTGAAGTATGCAAGGACCGCGTCTTATGGCGCTCCGTTCTCTCTGCCTACCCCGCAAGGGACTTGGCGTGAAGATAAAAAAAAAAAAGTACGTTGCCAGTGTATAGTTTTTCTTTGTGTTCGTAATATTAAACCTTTTTAGGGTTCCGTACCCAAAGGGTAAAACGGAACCCTATTACTGAGGCTCCGCTGTCCGTCCGTCCGTCCGTCCGTCCGTCTGTCACCAGGCTGTATCTCATGAACCGTGATAGTTAGAGAGTTGAAATTTTCACAGATGATGTATTTCTGTTGCCGCTATAACAACAAATAGAAAAAAATAGAATAAATTAAATATTTAAGGGGGCTCCCATACAACAAACGTGATTTTTTTGACGTTTTTATAGATAATGGTACGGAACCCTTAGTGCGCGAGTCCGACTCGCACTTGGCCGATTTTTTGAATAATATGTTATATATAATCTTTTCTTTGATTGTCTCTGTTAAGTCTATGATAGGTCAATTGTCAAAATTAATTTATGTGTAAATTCAATTTTTTTTTAATTTAAGATTTTAGTCGATCAACCCAGAAAACGAGGCAGTCTGGAGGAAGAATATTCTTCCTCCAGACTGCCTCGTTTTCTGGGTTGATCAGATCAGAAGAGATATTGGGAACCGCGTCTCAGACCACCAGCCCCTGCTGTGTTGGCTACGCTGTGAACCATCGGCATTTTCCGATCTCGTGATCCTCCGAATACTTATAACCAAATATATTTAAATACCTCCAGCCCCTGCTGTGGAGTACGGCGGCTGGCATCTGATACCGCTGCGGTGTTGGACCGCAAGGCGGTGCCCACCGATTCCTCTAACTTCTGCATCGGGATCAGCGTGCTGGCTAGTACGCTGACGTGCCCGTCTTCAGTCGTCGGCCCACTACATATATATAGTGATTTTCGGGTTAGACATTTTAAAATTGCGAGTTATTAAAGACCTTCATTAGCCGAACGTTTAGTTAACCTTTCTTTTTATATATATTATACACTAAATAATAATAATAATAAAGCCTTTTAATCCCAAATCTAATTTAACAAGATTGTAACAAAATAAAAATAAAAATAAATTCTTCAAATACTTTTAGACATTCATGCATTATTAGTATATATAAAATTATATTTAAAATATTCATTGAAATAAGATTAACGACAATAATATTTGAAAACAAATATAGATTTAGTAAAATTATCTTTTAAAAATATACTTCGAATTTATTCTAAACTATTTTGGGTACCCAAATTCGGATAAAGGCCTCCTCCATGCATTTCCACAGTCCTCTATCTTTGGCAAGCCTGGTCCAAGTGTGTCCTGCGACTTGCATGATGTCGTCACTCCAGCGGCGATGCGGGCGGCCGCGGCGACGTTTCTCATCGCGCGGCCACCAGTGTAGTACTCGTTCGCTCCAACGTCCATCGTCTGCCCGCGCTAAGTGACCAGCCCAACGCCATTTTAATCTACAGGCTAATTCTGCCACATCTACCAATTTGGTTTTCAGTCTGATTTCAGAACTACGTATCTTATCGCGTAATTTCAACCCTAGCATGCTACGTTCAACTGCTCGCTGGAATATTTGGAGTTTATTGATAATTTCTCTCGTTAGAGCCCAACTCTGACAACCATAGAGTAGTGTGGGGGAAGTCACTGTCTCAAAAGCTTTTTTCTTCAGAGCGATTGGAAGTTTAGATTTAAAAATATGTTTTAGTGACCAGTATCGTTTCCAAGCCAGTTTTATTCTGCGCTCTACTTCGCCGATATTTTGTTGTTTGAATGAAATTCTTTGGCCTAGGTATATATATTCTTTAACATATTCTATCTCACTTGCTGATATTTTGACTGGTACATGTTCACCGTTGGTCATTATGCATGTTTTTTCCAAATTAATTTCCAAACCACATTTTCTGCTTTCTTTGTCCAAAGTTTGTAGCATGTATTGTAGTTGCCAGTGTTCCTCGCAAATAAGTACAATGTCATCGGCGAATCGCAGGTGGTTTAATAGCTCCCCGTTTATATTGATCCCTTTAGACTCCCATTCAAGGTTACGGAATATACTTTCGAGAAGAGCAGTAAATAGGTTCGGAGATAAAGGATCACCCTGACGAACTCCGCGTTGTATTTCGAATGGTCTACCTTGTCTCTCTAATTTTATTTTTGCTGTGCTCTTGTTGTAAATTTCTTCCAGTATTTTCCTATACTTGTGTGGCACACCTTGCTTGTCTAATGTGCTCCAAAGCGCTGAATGGGAGATTGAGTCAAAAGCTTTCAAGTAGTCTACGAAAGCGATGTAGAGGATTTTGCCATATTCTTCATACTTTTCGATGACTTGAGTCACAGTAAATATGTGATCTATTGTAGAAAACCCTGAGCGAAAACCTGCTTGTTCTTTCGGTTGATTTTGTTCTAGAAATGGTATTACTCTTTTCAGTAGCACCTGAGTAAATACTTTGTATGTTGTTTGTAATAAACTTATAGGTCTGTAATTTTGAATGTTCTCAGGGTTACCTTTTTTATACAGAAGCGTTATGATTGATGTCTCCCATTGTAAAGGTATGGTTTCATAAACTAAAATTTTATTAAACAAGTTAGTAAGGATGGGAGACAGGGGTTCCAGTAGGCATTTAAGGATGTCATTGGTGATTCCATCTTCTCCTGGGCTTTTTAAGGGTTTGAGAGACTTTATAGCATTTACAACCTCTCTGTCCATGAACATTGGTACTTCTCCATATTCATTACATGACCTTATTATTGCACAGTTCTCGCTGTTTATGTCTCTACGTCTATACAAATCTTCATAAAAATCTGTAGCAATTTCCACCAACTTTTCTCTGTTTGAAGTTGGTTGTCCTTCTCTGGAGTTTAATGTAGGAATCCATTTTTGTTTACTATTTAGACGTTGTTGTCCTCTTTTTACTGAACTATTAATAGTGAGCTCCTGTTCAATTATTTTTAATCTATCTGCATGTATTTTTCTATTTATTTTCCTCTTTATTTTCCTATATAAAGTAGTGAGTTCTTTCTTTTCTGTCTTCGTTTTATTTCTCTTATGTTTTAGAAGTGTTCTTCTCGCTATTAGTGTAGTTACGTTTGGTGGAATTTCTACATTTAGTTTACGAGCTGTAGAGCTGTTATTCAGCGGTAAACTTATATTTTTAATAGTTTCAATAATCGACGAGTACAATTTTTGAACATTGTTAGTGTCGGTCAAAGAAGCAGAAGCGTCTGTAAATTTATTTTTCAGTGTTTCTTTCTCCAAGTCAGTTAGTTTATGAACTCTATTTTTGAAACATTTTCTTGATTTTGTATGTGCCTGTATTGAAAGTTTTGCTCGCAGAAGTCTGTGGTCAGTAGGATGTGATGTGTTTATAATATTTACATCCATAAATATGTTTTTATTAAATGTTATAAAAAAGTCGATTTCATTGTAGGTTTTACCATCAGGGGAGCACCATGTCCACTTTTGTTTTTTATTCTTTTTAAAATAAGTGTTCATTATATGAAATTGATGTTCTATGCAAAATTCTTTAAGCAATTTTTCCCTTTTACTTGTTGTATTCTTGTATCCCCAAGGGCCCATTATGCATCTGTCTTCGGGCTTAGCGGCCCCAATTTTCGCATTAAAGTCACCCATAATTAATTATGGTATTTGGTCCTGTATTGTATATCGATGTAATTAAGTCAGAGTAAAAGAGTTGTATAGCTTCATCGTTTGACTGTTCTGTTGGTGCATATACCTGAATAATAGTAATCAAAGAATTATTAATGTTCATATCAAGTCTGGCTATTCTATCTGAGATCGGTCGGAGACAGTAAATAATAGCCCTAAATAAATTTGTAACTCTTTTTTGCACTCCCTTTTCTTTTATCTAGTAACATAACATGTTTCATATACTTAAATGTTATTTAGGTACCTAAATTAAACATGCTTATATATTTATTTATTTATTTATTTATTTATTTATTTATTTATTTATTTATCTTTGCTTAAGTCTACCATTACAGTTTATACCAATACGATAGACAAGTATTCAGGACAAAATAATCAGTCACTATAACATAAAATTAACAAAGCTATTCTTGTGAATTCGTTCAAAGAACAGGAAAATAGGTCTGTTCTCTCTGCCATTCGGTTGAGGGTGCGTAGTGTGCGCGTCAGTGGAGCATTGCGCTGTAGCTCGGTACGAGCTCTAGGCACAGACAGTAACGGGGGCCGGCGGCGGCGCCCTACGTATCCGTCGGGAACACATACCCTAACCAAACTAAGTAATTCAGGGTTGTGATTTTGACCACGAATCAGCCTGAAAATGTACAAGGCTAAGGCCAAATCTCTCCGCACGCGTAACTCAGTGTATCCTACCATACCCAGAACAAATAGGGTAGGATACATTAAAGGATAATATGGATAGACACCATAGAGCCTCATATATAAGTATCTTGTAAATTTATTTTGAATGCGCTCCAACATGAGACTATATTTAGTTTCATGCGGAGCCCAGATGACTGCGTTACATTCTAGGTGACTTCTGACTAACGCATTATACAAGGATATAATCGCTTTGATATTTGTGAAGCCATGCACTCTACGAAGAATGAATCCCAAGTTTCTAAAAGCCTTTTTAACGATACTATAAATGTGCTTCTTAAATGACAGTTCGGCTGTAAAATTAACCCCTAAGTCTTTTACTTCCGTCACTCTTTTCATAATAACTTCTCCCACTTTATATTCAAATTCCAACGGTCTATACTTTTTTGTGAAAGTGATCGTGACACATTTGGATGCGTTAAACTGGAGTCCATTCACGTGAGCCCACGACACTACTTTGTTAATATCGCCCTGCAAACGCTCGCAGTCCGCCGTCGTGTTAATACTAAGGGACAACTTTAGGTCGTCCGCAAACAACAGACATTCGGAGTGCTCGACGACTTTAGGTAAATCGTTGATCATTATGAGGAATTCGAGCGGCCCGATGTTACTACCTTGACTCACCCCTGATCTAACAAAATACGGCAAAGACCGACATCCAGCATAGTCAACATACTGTTGTCTATCTCGCATGTAACTAGCTAAGAATTTTAATAATTGGGGAGTACATCCAACCCCAGCCAGCTTTCTTAAAAGCACGTCGTTGTCAACGACATCGAAGGCTTTGCGGAAATCAAAATACGCGACGTCCACCTGGCCCCCCTCGTCTACAATTGGTACTATTCGTGCCATATGGTTCAATAAATTGCTTGTCGTGCTGCGACCCGGCCTGAAACCATGCTGTTCGTCGCAAAGTTGAGAGCTTACTTGTTCTAAAATACTCTTTTGTATAGCAGAGTCGAATACTTTGGCAGGAGTAGATAATACCGCCACTGGCCTAAACTGATCTATATTATGACAAGAACCTGATTTAGGGACCGGGACTACACGAGTCAGTTGCCATGCCTCCGGAGACGTTTCCACTTTTAGACAAGTATTATAGATGTGTAATAACGGTTGTGCAAGTACAGACCGACAGTCCTTGAACAAGAAAGCCGGGATTCCGTCAGGTCCTGCCGAACGATTCGGTTTAAGTCTAGCCAACGCCTGGGTAACCTCAGCCAATTGCAGCTCACCTAGATGTATTCGCGCCGATTCGTTCCTCCCCCCCGCATCTACCACCGCGGTGCTAACATTTAATTCTGGTTGGACAGTACTATACACTGAATGAAAGTAGTTCGCAAATTCCGTACAACATTGCTCGTCTGACAATACTAAACCATTTTTAAAAATCCTTTGCGATGACCTGGGACCCTTCTTAGAATTAATATATTTCCAAAAAGATTTCGGATCCTCTAATAAATGGTTTTGAACCCGATTCCGATCCGCTTCACAGTAGACCTACACCGAGCGAATTCCTCATAATCTATTTGCGACTTACTTTGTTTATATCGCTTATGAAGCGAGGCCTTGCGTTTAATGTCGCGAATTAATTCCGGCGTGTACCACTCAGGGTAATGGTATCTTAAGTTTACATGCATTCGCTTTTTAATCGGAACACAGTCATTAAAAATATTGTTTAAAATATCATAAAATAAATTCAAAATAGATTCAATAGATAATATTGAATACCTAATGGGGAAACGTCATTCTTAACCATAATTTCATTAACCGATATATTTGCATTTGAAACAAGTGCCTCGGCCGAATACGAGAACTATAAAACGTGACGAGTATTGAATAATAACAGAGTGCTCGACGCATCTCTAGATTCACAATTGGATCTGGTAGGTGGCGCTGTATGTATATCTTCATGCCAGGCCCCTTGCGAGGTAGGCAGAGAGAACCGAGCGCCGTAAGACGCGGTCCTTACACACTTCACTCGCTTCTCTCACATTCCTAACTCTTTTCATGCACGCTCGCCGGTTCCTGCGGCTCCTGACATCACCTTCTGATAAAACACGACCAATTTGGTCATGGAAGATTAGTCTTGGTCTTCCTCGGCTCCTACATCCTCCCACTTTCGCATTACAAATCTGTTTCGTCATTCTTTCACCCGATTCTACATGTCCGAACCAACGGAGCACGCCTTTTCTTATCTTAACACCGACACTCTTTCACACCAACTCTCCTTCTTACGTCATCATTACGAACGCGGTCAGCAAGCATTATGCCACAAATTTCGCGCAGTGCTCGCATGTCGACCGCATTTATTCTACTGTCATGCTCTCTCTGCCATACCCAGCTACTTCCATAAGTAGGTGGCGCTACAATCGGATTCAATTTTTTTTTTAATTTTTGTAAAGGATGCCCTCTGCCGGGTCGGTTAATATATTTCGTACTATGTTGTACCTACTGTGGTTTCGCGCCAAATCCCTTGCGGGGTAGGCAGAGGGAATAATAGTAAATAAATAAATAATTTTGAATATGAGCAATGATAGCCCAGTGGATAAAGAACGGCCCGATTGGCTGGTCCTCGGTTCGAATCCTGAATGTACCAATAAATTCGGATTTATGTACATATTTGAAATGATCACTTGCTCGGCGGCAGCGTCGGACTGGCCATATAGCCAAGGTGGCATTTGCCAGCCGGGCCCCAGCCTTCGCGGGCCCCCCACGGGCCTGGCTTGCGGCAACCGTAGGATAGCGCGCAGGCTAGGTCCCAGCTCTTGTGACCTAAATGTAACTAAAACTAGATCAGATAGTTCGTTCATACAATTAGAGAGAAATGGAATGGTTGAAACTTGAACCGGAGCAAGCCACCTCCTGAAAGTAGTTTTGATTTTTTTGCTGAACTGCGATAACTTTTGATCGAATCAACTTATTTAGACGTGTATCATTATAGCGTAACGCATTACATTTTACATTGTTTCATATTCTATTATATTTCTGTCTACAAAGTCATTATTAATACAGCTTTAGTTAAAATAAATGAAAAATTTGGAAAAAATCATCTGCAACGAAGATTTAATGAAAGATGCCGCTTGTTTGGACCCGAAAAACTTCAAGAAAGTCAACGAAAATGGGATTCCTAATGACGCACTAAAAAGTCTGTCGCATCAATTGCAAATAATTTTCATGAACTGTCTAAAACTCTTTGGGATGAGCTCATTTCTTCTAGGCAACATAAGCAAGACTCAGATTCACAAAGTGAAGAAGAAGACGACGACGATGTCTTAGACCAAACAACAAAGGACGTCACGTGTTTTTTCAGAAGTGGTTTGGACGTCTGTCAAAGTTGCATACCATACCATGCGCATGAACACTTTTATCACAGTATAACATGCATGGATATCGGCATGTACATCACCTTATAAGTTGCATATTGTGTAATTCTCTCAATTTCATTCACGCAAGTGACTTCTGAGAGACGATTTTCAGCGTTGAAGCGCATTAAAACGAGACTTCGCTCTCTACTGGGGCAAGCACTGTTGGATTCGTTGATTATATTAAACACAGGATCAGATCTAATCAAGGATGACGAGAACAGCAGCTTTTACGATCGGGTCATTAACTGCATAGCTGAAAGTTCTCTTCTTTTAAAAAAAAATATGGACTGGCTAGCTTTATATATTATTGGTTATAATTATTAGTTTATTATTGATAGAGATATCCAACAGCTTATATTTAATGTATCTATCTATAACTTCACGCCAAATCCCTTGCGGGGTAGGCAGAGAGAACCGAGCGCCACGTGACTCGATCCTTACATATCTCACTCGCTTCTTTAACATTCATGGCTCTTCTCATGCACGCTCGCCGGTTTCTAGGGCTCCTGACATCACCTTCTGATAGAACACGACCAATTTGGTCATGGTAGGTAAGTCTTGGCCTTCCCCGGCTTCTACATCCTTCCACTTTTGCATTGTATATCTGCTTCGTCATTCTTTCATCTTGCATTCTTTCTACATGTCCGAACCATCGGAGCATGCCTCTTCTTATTTTAACACCGACGCTCTCTTTCAGACCAACTCTGTTTCTAACATCATCATTGCGAATACGGTCTACAAGCCTTACGCCACAAATTTTGCGCAGCGCTCGCATTTCGACCGCGTTTATTCTACTTTCATGCTCTTTCTGCCATAACCAGCTCTCGCTTCCATAAGTTAGCGTTGGGACCAACACTGCATTGTGTATAGCGAGTTGTGTCTTCTGGCTCAGGATTTTACTGCCAAGAAGTTTTCCCAACGCTCCATTCACACTATTCCCATCACTCACTCGTCTTTCCACATCTGCGGTGTACTTTCCATCCCTGTTGAAAGCGCATCCAAGATATACAAACTCATCCACTTGTTCCAACACTTCATCATCAATCGTAATTCTTACATTAGTTCTGGATTCTTCTGTTTCAAATACCATTATGTTTGTTTTCTTCGCAATTAGTAGTTAGCCTTTCTCCATACATTCGTCTTTCTTCGTTGTGACCAGTGTTTGCAGTTCAGATGGTGTATCTGCTAATAGCACGGCATCGTCTGCATACAGCAGACAGTTCACCACTAGGTCACCCATGCGCAATTCCACATTCGTTGACCTTATTCTCTGCAGACAACTATCGAGATACAGGTTAAACAGCCTAGCAGATAGCATGCAACCCGGTTTGACACCAATTCTGACATCAAACCAGGGTGACATGCCACCATCTATCTGCACACATGCTGAGCCATCCATGTAAGTGGACTGCACAGCACGGAGCAGTGAACCGTCAATCCCATATCTCGGCAATATGTCCCACAGTTCCTTTCGCACAACCCTATCAAAGGCTTTCTCAAGATCCACAAAACCGCAGAAAACCTTCCGGTCTATGGCCAGATGCTTCTCTACGATATTGCGGAGCGAGAATACTTGATCCGTACATCCCCTCCCATTTCGGAAACCTCCTTGTGCGTCCCACAGCATTTCATCGGATTTCACCCTCATTCTCCTTTCAATCACCTTTCCATATACTTTTGCTGCTAAGCTGATCAAACTGATGGCCCTATAGCTGGCGCAGTCCACGCGTGACCCCTTGCCTTTATACAAGGGCACGATGATTGCGCGTCTCCAGTCTATTGGAACCCATCCAGTTCTCCAGCATAGGTTGCATAATTACCAGAAGGCGTCCCGGACGTAAGTGCCACCTAATTTGATCATCTCAGCTGTGATCAGATCAATTCCCGCTGATTTTCCATTTTTCAAGCTTCGTATCGACCATTCGATCTCATCCATAGTTATGCCTTCGTCGGACGCCGTCAACGTGGAGTAAGCATCCGACTCACTCTCATTGTCAGCGTCCGAGGCATACTCATAGATTTCTTCAAAATATTCACTCCACCGTTCTAACACTTCCTGATTGTTCGCAAGAATGATACCAGCTTTAAACTTTATCTTATCCATTCTGGATGCCGACGAACCACTCCGAGACTTCTTTACCTCTCTCCAAAAGAGGTTGGTATTTACTTCGAAGTTTTTCGTCAGCCTCTCTTCCTCATTCATAATTTGTCTTTCACGCTTCTCTTTCACTAAAGCCTTGGTTTCATTCTTGCATAGAAGGTACATTTCTTTCTTCTTTTCTCACATATTTTCATTTAAGGGCAAAGATGATACGTAATCCAGCCATTCTTTCCTCTTTCTTGCTACGGAGGATTCAACCTCCGCATCCCACCAGGCATCCCCTTTCAATGTTTTATGCCTCTTTGCGCATCCACAAGCTTCTTTTGCACTATCCACCATACTTTCTTTCAAAACTTTCCAACAATCATCCACATCTGAGTCGGAGAGGCTTGCATTTGCAAGTCTCTCACTTATTAGATACACATACATTCTCCTTACACTTTCATCTTGCAATTTTTTCGCTCATTATCCTTTCATGATCTCCGAAAGGGATACGCACTCGCCAGTGCCTCCACTCCTAAAAAGGCCCACAAACCGGCTTACCACCAGGTAGTGGTCCGTCTCAAGAGTGGGGCCTCTAAAGGCTCTTGTATCCATTATAACATTTCGGAGACGTCTATCTATTAAAATCAAATCAATCACACTTTTTTGGTCATTCCTTCTCCATGTATACGTGTGAATATCCGTATGATGAAATAAAGTATTCGACACGAGGAGGTTTCGTTCCATACATACATCTAGTGTTGACTTACCTGCTTCGTTCACTCTCTTATCTCCATACGGACCAAGAGAAGCTTCATAGCTGTATCGCTTGGTCCCAACCCATCCATTCAAATCTCCACACATAATCACTCTTTCATTCCCTTCAGCTAAGTCCAGAACATCCCTCACAGACTCCCAAAACTTCTCCAGTTCTTGAGCACACGCTGAGCTTACGGGAGCGTATGCTGCAACCAGAAATACTCGCGTGATGCCCAGTTTAATACGAACCTAGAGAAGTCTAGGCCCTACCAAACAGTAACCTCTTACACCAGTGGCTAAGCGAGAGGTGAGTACAACACCTACACCAGCACTGGCATGATCGTCCCGGTCTACCCCAGACCATAGGGCCATCATCACATATTTAATATACATGTTTGAATTGTGTTATATATAATACAAAGGCCAATAATAGGACTTTATTGCAAAAGTAACAAAGCACTCAAAGGTTGCTATTTTATGTAAGTGTAATTTAAAAACAAAAACAATATTTAAAGGTATGTAGTAGGTAATGTTCATATGTATTAAAAAATAGGAAATAAAATAACCTACAGCCCATTAATGGTAGACGAGAGATTATATAATTAATATCAGTCTCTTGTGTCTAACAATTTACAAAGAACGGATTTCTTAAATGTGTGTTTAATATAGGTAATTCATAATTATTGAAATATCTATCAGGTTACTATACCTTGACCTTGAACTGAGCTCGGATTATATGAAACTCGCCTATTAAGGGAAGTCATTTTATACTGGTAGTGGGTAACCTGATGTGCTATTGACCGTACCTAATAATTTATTATATCGTTGATAATTAATTTTTATAATTTGTTTATCTCAATTTGTATATCTCAGTACTTTCCGATAGTATCCCATCTACGAGTATCATCATCTAGCCTCGGGCCCCGGGCTTGTGGTCAGCCACCCGGGCCCTTCCGGCCCAGTCCGACCCTGCTCGGCGGTGAAGGAAATCCGCACGTCCATGAAATTGTACATCCGAAAGACGTATGACCTGACCTAACATAGGTCTGGTTATCCCTCTGGGTTGTGGACCTTCACATCCAGGTGACTTCGATATCACTGGAGATCTCGACGCCAAGCATCCCAATACTTTTGGTGACGGTAAGGGATGTGTTCAGGAATTTAGGAACCACAGCAAATGAGCTTTCTTAGCGGTGAACGCGCAAACTTGTGCCTTCTTGGGGCTGAATTCGACTTAGGTATGCCGCCCCCAGTCAGATACTCTAGGCAAAGTACCATCCATTTCAGACACAAGTTTATCGCGGCTTTCCTCCACAAGGGAATGAGGGATGTTTGCACGGCCTGTATAATAACTGTCCCCGGTGCTGTTTTAAAGATCGTCAGCGAAACTAATAAAAGTAGTTCTCTCATGTAAACTTGGGCCACTTAAGCTCCCTATCTTACACAAATAGCGTCGTAGAGTGTCTTCAATAAAGGCCCAAGGCTGAAGCTTCATGTAGCAGCTATTAGTCCTGTAATAATGCAGCTGAGTGCTTTAAAAGGGTGGAAATGTCGGCCACGTCAAATTTAACTGAAACAAATACTTAGCTATTTTTATTGTAAATTCTTCGCTGATAACTTCAAATGAGAATATTTGCGCTATTTGGTTATTTGTTTTGTTTAAACATAGAGTCTTTATGGTTTAAAACGGGATTAATTATTGTTTATTAGCATATATGAAGAGATGGAAGAAGGGGAAGAGGTATGTTTGGATCGGTGCACCTCGCGTTCTATAAGTCCCTGCCTACCCCATTGGGAGACAGGCGTGATGTATGTACGTATATAGAAAATTCAGTCTCCAGGGTTTTATGTATGAAGGGAAAAATAACCTATGGAGAGCCTATAAGACCGATTTTAAGTGGTAAATCATTTCACCGCTACGGGTCGGAGGGAAAAGTAGAATGCGCTCTTATTGGCTACTTCGGAAAAACATCGCGGTACTTATCGGCTTATTTGTTAATATATTCGCTCATTGGTCAGTAGGCTCGCTGAGATATTTAGGCGCTAAAACACAGCGTTATTGTGAACGCGGGGTGCCTTCATGCGCATGCAAGTGATTTATTGGTTTCTTCTATGGGACAGACCCACCACTCATTCCCACCACTGTGTCTCCTGTGTAGCTAGAATTAACAGAGGCGACCATTAAAAAGGTAATGAACAGTGAAATTCATTGCTGTCCCGGGGTTAAACTACAGCTGCCTTGGTACTCACAACGAATTTAATCAGAAGAAATTATTTTGTTTTGTGATATTCAGGAACACCGTTCCTATATGAAATCTATATGTTTGTCTGTGCGTTTGTCTGTGTGTGCGTTTTTTTTCGAATATTCGAATTTTGACTTCAGATTCGGATTCAGCATAAAAAAGTAGAATAGGAATGTTCAGGAACACCGTTCCTATCTCTTAAGGAACATGGTCAAAACGGCCGACAAATTAAAAAAAGAAATGAATTGTTATATAATTAACGAGCTAGGTGTTCCTCTGGCAATGCAAGCTTGCGCATTCTCAACTGGTTAATCTTTTTGTAAACCAAAAAGTTATTGGTTTGTGATATTTGGTGTTCACTAAAGTTCTTTAATAAGTCATTGTTAACGAATTCTTTTGGAGACAGTTACCAGCATATACTTTGTTGACTAACCTGATAAAACATATGCCAATAATGAAGTTCAATCATTTTTTTATACAACGTTGGGCGGAATACAAGCATACGGCCCACCTGATGTATGACGGTACCGCCCATGAACGCTTGTAATACATTCCACTCACGCGATGCCTCCTCTGCTGCTAACAAAGTAACTCCTCAGGACCTTACTGGTGACCTCATTCACACGCAGGAACACAACAAACCTCCAAGGACTTGTTATTTAGCTGCAGTTTTCAGTGAAGTGGGGGTACTTCCCCAAATGTGCTGATTTAATGCGCCCTATCTCCCAGAGCAAGACAAACAAACATGTTTATGTACATAAATATTTGTAGTGTGAGAATTGAACCCACGGGTGAATGTCAAAACCGCATTGTTAACCGCTGCACCACCGAACTCGTCAAAAGCTGCTAGCAGCAGTGGTGGCAACGCGCGAGCGATACTTTTTGTATTACAACCGTTCATAGGCAACGGTAAATGCTATAATAGTTATTTAATCCCGAGAAAAGTAGCTTATGTTATAAGATAAGCACGCTTGTGCAGCTGTAATCAAAAGCTATCACAATATACTAGAACTTGTTTTGACGAGCTCGGTGGCGCAGTGGCGAAACGCGCTGTTACGTTACTTTGACACCAACGCTCTTGGGTTCGATTCCCACACAGGACAAACATTTGTGTGCATGAACATGTCTGTTTGACTTTTTTGGTGTTTTTAAAAGAGGTAGGGCACATCAAAGCACATTCTGGGGAAGTACCTCCACCTCACAGAAAACCGCAGTCAAATAACAACTCTCTGGAAGTTTGTTGTGTTTCTGCATGTGAATGAGGTCACCTGTAAGCTCCTGAGAAGTTACTGTGTTAGCAGCAGACGTAGCATCGCGCGAGTGATACTTAACATATTTCAAGCGTGTATAGGCTACAGCAACCGCTTCACATCAGGTGGCCGTATGCTTTTACGTTTCCCGACGTTGCATAAAATAAAAGTTAAACCTGCTAAAACTAATTACTATGACGATATTGAAATAATTTCACAAATAGCACAGCTTATGACGAAGTTATTTGGTTATCTATATATATAGCATAATTTAATTAACTATGACGAAGCTACGTCACTACAGCACTACACAAGCACTTCCCCAGTCTTACTCCCACGATCTATACTAATTCCATTAATGCATCTAATTAATGCACGGAAGTGTCACCAAGCTTCAGCCAAGTTCTCAATTTATCTCACACATTGCCCACAATCCGGCCAAGCAACAGATTTACGTATGAATAAAAATGATTTAACATTTAATTATATTCCGTGGATGAAATATAGCTGTTGCTTATTATGCCGCCCTAAGTTATGATATACGGGACGGAAGGACGGCGAACACGCCTGCGGCGGCGACGCGGGTCATCGAGCTCCCTAAAATATGGTTGAGCACAATGATGGCTGCCTCGTGAACGGATGCTACGCGGGGGGGACTGCTTTGCGCGCATCCCTCAATTCAGGAATACTAACAAAATTTTGTAAAACCCGACGCCTAGCAATTAGCTATTACACCTAAGCCTGTAATCTAGACAAATAAAGGTACAGGACAAAGGACCTATCTAAGTTTACGCGGCCGCGGAAAGTGTTTTTAAAAATTAAAAAACTATATTTAAAATAAATAAAAGTATATTAATTATTTAATTTAATTACACGTCCGAGCAGAGACGTATGCTCGGATGTTCTGGCTAGTTACAGTTAAGTCTACTCAGCTTAAAATTGAACAAAGGGAGAGCATGATGTCACCTATTGTTATGGCTATGCAACGTCCGTTGCACCGTGGGAGCGAGTGCAACTAGCACTTTAAGCCCTTACAGTTATGGTGCGACTTTGTTCGCGGTCTATAACTATCTGTAGATATAGTTTACCAACAAAAAAATCATGCTTGCTCTAGTTTTTTCTTCAAGCATTTAAGAATTTCTTGTACATTAAAAGATAACGACAACTTACAAATGAGAGGCACGATGATAAAATAAAATGACCTTTGCCTTAGATAATTATTGCAGACAACTGTTAGTGACCAGCGTTAGCTAAATCCGAGAAAAAAATCGACATTCCTACGTCGTTTTGAACGACTATATTGTAACGTTTTAAGGTAAGATTTGAATGAATTTAGTTTGTTTACGTTCATTAAAATTAATTGTTTTGATTAGATGAAGACTTCCTCACAAACCTTCTTGTTAATAATATTTTAGTATCACTCCTATAAACTATGTACATCACATAAACTTGATGTATTTGTTGTTTGAAAACCGAGCGGTATGAAAAATATTATCCAACACCATCGTTTTCTCCCGCATCGTGTTCTTTTATTGGTATACCAAATAACAATAAGATCACCCTGTGCACTTTTTATACAACATCATGAGGCATACAAGCACTTGATGTTAAGTGGTTATCGTAGTCTATGGTCACTTGCAGTGTAGAAAGTATCGCTGACGCGTTGCCACCCCTGCTGCTAATACTACAGCTCCTTGTGAGCTTAGTGGTAATCTCACTCACGCGCACTGCATTCCTCCAGGGATTCTCTGTGAGACTAGGGCTGATGCGCCCTACCTCTCTTAAAAAACTGACACCGAGTCAAACAGACATGTTCATATTGTTCATGTACCTACATAAATGTTTATGTTGTGTGGAAATCGAACCTAAGAGCTTTAGTGTTAAAGTAGCCATTGTTAACCTATTTAGCTGTCAAATTTACAAATAACGCTTCCTATTTTTTTTTATTGGTGCCAATAAAGATTGTATCATGCGAAAATAATATAACATAAATAAACATCACAGAACAACATAATAATATCTATAATATAACACAACAGAAGCACCTTTTTTTTATCTACCACCGCCATACATTATTCCACTCAGGAACTCAAACGCAAGGGTTGGCTGGAAGAGATTCCTCGAAGGAATAAGCCCGCCTTTGCAAATTAAATTCTTATATTTTACGAATGTAAACATTTATGCAATGAAGTTCCACAAACAAACAAATAGAAGCTGTTAGCTATTCTACAAATGAAATGTTCAATAACCTTCGCGGCTGTGTGTAGCTAACCTAAGCTAACCTTCCAACAACATTATGTAACTTGTGTCATTCTCTAATGAATTTATGTGTTAAAAATGATGTGTTTGCCACAAACGCGTTTAATTAATCTAATATAATAATTTATTATTATGACCGCCATTGAAATGAAGTGTCCCAGGAGTGTCTTTTCGTGTTTTTATTAAATTTATTTAGTGTTTATTATTGTATTATTTACACTCAATGCATTTGAATTAGGCGTTTAATATAAGTGACAGATTTACTAGTAATGTGGTATCTAATTATTTGCCAGTAGTTTATCATATTATCTTATCTATTCTAATGTATAAATACTGTTTGTTTGTTTGAGCACGCTAATCTCGCGGTCTACCGGTCGGATTTTAATAATACGTTTGGCATTTGATAACCCATTTATGGAGGAAGGTTATAACCCAGTGCTGACCTGCGATATTGCGGAGCTTCAGCGCACTTGCGATTGGACCAAGGGCGTCTCCGGCTTGAGATGACGATATCGAAGAGAGGAATGTAGTATTCTATGCCAACGCCGATCTCGTCAACAATGGCCGCAGCAATCGCATTAGATTCTTCTCACTGAAACAGCGGCGCCCCCATGGGACGGAAGCAAAGTAGTCGCGCATACCGTCCCAATCTGCTGACGAGTAGTGCCAGACACGACGCCTAACCTCTGTGGGTTGTAGTGGAATCGCGTTTGGCTTTGTGCTGGATACTAGGCAGTGGACAGATGTGCACAGGGGCGCCCCGACCTCAACCCGGTAGCAAGCAGGATGAGTGGAGTATATTGATAGGTAGGTCTAGTAGAGAGGGCTCCTGACCAGCGATATCTGGTATTCTGATAGGTCGGTCTACCAGTTGCGTCAGGCTGTGCGAAAGAGCGAACGCGTGGGCGATCCTTCCTGCATGGTTAGTTGTGGAGGATCCCAACCAGGAGTCGAGGTGAGAGTTAAAGTCCCCCAAACATACCATCTCTGCAGTAAGGTACCGCTCCTGTGCTTCATCTGCTACCCGACTCATGTACTCAAATAGCCGAGTTGTCTGTGTCCCTAGTAAAGGGGCGGTATAGGCACATGTAAATACAGCTCTGACGGCCCAGGTTAAAAACCTTGGTGCCTTTCACCTGTGTATTACGACAGAAGGTGTTTTGATCAATCCACTCTCTTTAACTGTAGGGATTGATTTAGGGCATGTCCTGCATATCGAGGATAAGCGCCAAGCTTCAGGTCTTGTTCAATTATTACGCGACAGAGTCCTAGCGGGAATCTTCTTTTGTCGGTATAAGATTCTTTGTATCTGATAAGATTCTGGCTTTAACAGCCTTTGTAGTTCTAACAGCACGCGGTCGCACCGATCTTTTATGGTCTTCCACAGAGGAAGCATTGGTACATCTGCCGATAGTACGATATACGAACATACGGCTGATACCAAGCTTTTGAAGTGTCTTGAATACGACCGACTGCTCCATACCCATTTTGTACAAGGCAAATACTGCACTCCTATATTCTTTAACACCCCATTCCATATTGTAATTAGATAATAAACACGAAAAAAATATGTAAAACAGCGGGAAATCGAAAGATAGTATTGTCTTAGGTTTTAGCGATTGTTATACATTGAATTAAACAATTTTTAACTGCAAAGCGTTCGAAACGTCAGGTTCAACAACAAATAAACCACGCGATACTTCCGATAAAAGTTGTTTAATTCAAATCGAAAGATGATTTTAACATAATAAACGCTTTCCAAATTGAAAATAATGAAAGAATTGAAAAAAAAAATAGTTTTTATTTAACAGCATTTATGACCAAACTAGTTACGAGTATGTAGGTGAATTAATGAAATCTGTGGGTACGTGAATTTATTTTGTAATATATATTTTAAATTCGCAATTCTAAGTAGAACCAAAGATCTTCCCTGCGGCCAATATTAATAATCGTCAATTTCATAGCGAGGATCTAATTCAAAGGATATAATGTAATTTCGCCATCTATTTGATATTAGTCTGTACATCCGTGTTAAGCCTGTCTTAGACCAGTTTAGTTGGCCACTGTTATTGCGTCATAATTCCCTGGAACGAGCCACTGGGAAGGCCGACTCGTAATCTACACTTAGGCTTTGCTTAGACTTAAGTTAGTACGTCTATAAAATGTTCAAGCCTGGATTACTATTTACTAATGTCTGTACAGCATAGTGCTTATTTTAAAGCTGGGTTAGAAAATATGTGAGCTTTCTTCTACAACCGTTCCGCTTGCAATCAATATATTCTTCCTCTCATGGTGAAATCGTGTTACATGAGAAACCCAAGCTACGTTGGTTGCCACCTTCGCCGGGTCCCGGTAGGAGTAGACTCAAGGAGTGTTGATGACTTGATGTTGTGATGATGGCATGCGTGGCATGCCAATGGTCTTACTATAAGGGATGCCGAAGACCGCGCGAAATGGAGAAGTAAAAACCGGAAAACGGACCCTGGGCTCCGAAGTAAAAGCGTAGGACGCGGCAGGGATTAACGCTCGGATGATGATGATGATGCTGGAACCGCGATCGCTTATTTCGTGGAATGGATTACCTGCCGAGGTTTTCCCAAGTGATTACAAAATTCGGTTCTTCAAAATAGCCCTAAAGAGGTGTTTACATGGTCAGTGACGCTCTGATGTTGCAACTTACCATCAGGCTGTACATGATTACGATCTAAGTGGTCCAAAGAATGAAAGATTCTCTGAACAAACATAGGCCTCTTCCGCGTTAATGATTGAGTACTTAAACAAAACTCCAAGCTATGGCCAATATTAAAAGTCCCCGCAGTCCTGTCCAAGAAGTGCCAAGAATTCCCACCAATAACTGACGAGAGGCACATTCCAGATTTTGCAGAAAAGTCGAATCTACCGTTTTTATGGTCTATGAAAATGCCTTTCACTATCGAAACCCCAACCCCAAGTCAATCCAACAAGACAAACAACGCCATGCAGATTACCGCTATATCAAGGTATTGAAATAGCTACTTAAACCTGCTATAATTGCTGTCATAGCCATGGGAAGAGCTGTGAATGTTAAAGAAGCGAGTGAGGTGTGTTGTGTAAGGACCGAGACATGTGGCGCTCGATTCTCTCTGCCTACCCTACAAGGGATTTGTCGTAAAGTTAAGTAATAAAGTGACATGTTTAAATCGTCAATTAATATTACATTAAATTATGATGATACTTAGTGATGTCAAGTGGCAAATATTTATATTAGGTCGTGTATGAATGAAAGGTATGAAATTGGCGTTTTATATGGATAAAGTAAAATGAAAAAAATATATGAATTTATACATTTAATCAATCGAAGTATGTATCATTATCATATATACACTAACGCCATTTTATAGATAGTTAATTGATTCGGTACCAGAAGCGTGCACGCCGCGACCCTGCCAGTCCAACACTTGGACTGCAATTCTGGACCCAAACCGCACAGACGCGCGGATTAGGGCGTCCCCCGGAGGCGACGCGCACCGATCCGCCCCCGTCGGTGCGAAATCTAAGGCATGCGGCGGTGGGGGCCGCCACCCACCACGCAACGCCCATCCCGGCGGGTCGAGGAGAGCTGAGTGTCGTATAGGCACATGGAATGTGAGAGGTGGTCTAAAAGATAAGATGAATGAGTTGATAGATATAATGAACGTGAGATGCCTAGATGCTTTGTGTGTGTCAGAGACCAAGCGAAAGGGAAGAGACACCGAAGATCTGCCCGGTGGCATGATGGCCCTGTGGTCCGGGGTGGACCAGGACGTTCATGCCAGCGCTGGCGTAGGTGTCGTGCTTTCATCTCGCTTGGCCGCTGGTGTGAAAGATTACGATTTAGTAGGTCCAAGACTTCTCTGGGTTAAGATAAAACTGGGGATTACGCGAGTGTTTTTAGTTGCAGCATATGCTCCTGTGAGCTCTGCTGATCCCCAGGAGCTCGAGAAGTTTTGGGAGACTATAAGGGGTATTCTGGATTTGGCCGAAGCGAATGAACGGATAATTATGTGTGGTGATCTGAATGGATGGGTTGGGACCAAGCGAAGCAGTTATGAGGCTGTGCTTGGTCCATACGGAGATAAGAGAGTGAACGATGCTGGTAAGTTACTTTTAGACGTATGTATGGAACGAAACCTCCTTGTGTCGAACACGCTCTTCCATCACAAGGATATTCACACTTACACATGGAGACGGAATGAACAGAAAAGTGTGATTGATTTGATTTTGATAGATGAACGTCTCCGAAAGTCGTTAATGGATACAAGAGCCTTCAGAGGTCCCACTCTTGAAACGGACCACTATCTGGTGGTAAGCCGATTTGTGGGCCTTTTCAAGAAGTGGAGGCACTGGCGAGTGCGTATTCCTCTCGGAGACCATGAAAGAATAAGAAGTGAAAAATTGGAAGATGAAAGTGTGAGGAGTACGTATGTACGTCTAGTCAGTGAAAGACTTGCGAACGCGAGTCTTTCCGACTCAGATGTAGACGAATGTTGGAAAGTTCTGAAAGAAAGTATGGTGGACAGTGCGAAAGAAGCATGTGGATGCGCAAAGAGACGTAGAACACTAAGAGGAGATGCCTGGTGGGATGCGGAGGTTCAATCCTCCGTGGAAAAAAAGAGGAAAGCGTGGCTGGATTACGTATCATCTTTGCACCAGAGTGATGGTATGAAAGAAATGAAGAAAGAAATATACCGTCGATGCAAGAATGACTCCAAAGCTTTAGTGAAAGAGAAGCGTGAAAGACTACATATGATTGAGGAAGAGAAGCTGACGAAGAACTTCGAGGCAAATACCAAACTCTTCTGGAGAGAGGTAAAGAAGTCTCGAAGTGGTTCGTCAGCATCCAGAATGGACAAGATAAGATGTAAAGCTGGTGGCATTCTTGCTAACACTCAGGAAGTGTTAGAACGGTGGAGTGAATATTTTAGAGAAATGTATGATTATGTCCATGACGCTGGCATTGTGAATGAGTCTGTGATTGACTCGGCAGTGCCAGCGTACCATGAAGACATTACTATGGATGAGATTGAATGGTCGATACGAAGTTTGAAAGATGGAAAGTCAGCGGGAATCGATATGGTAACAGCTGAGATGATCAAGCTAGGTGGTACCTGCGTTAGGGACGCCTTCTGGTTTTTGAGCAAATTATGCTGGAGAACCGGAAGGGTTCCGAGCGATTGGAGACGCGCGGTCATCGTGCCCTTGTATAAAGGCAAGGGCTCACGTATGGACTGCGCCAACTATAGGGCCATCAGTTTGATCAGCTTAGCAGCTAAAGTGTATGGAAAAATCATTGAAAGGAGAATGAGGGTGAAATCCGATGGAATGCTTTGGGAAGCACAGGGTGGATTTCGAAGCGGCAGAAGATGTACGGATCAAGTTTTTCACTCCGCAACATCGTAGAGAAGCATCTGGCTTTGGACCAGAAGGTTTTCTGCGGTTTTGTGGACTTTGAGAAAGCATTTGATAGAGTCGTGCGAAAGAATCTCTGGAACATTTTGCCCGGATATGGGGTTGACGGTGACCTACACCGTGCTGTGCAATCCACTTATGAGGATTGTACAGCATGTGTGCGGGTGGACGGCAGCTTGTCGCCCTGGTTTGATGTCAACATTGGTGTCAGACAGGGATGCGTGCTGTCGACTCGGCTGTTCATCCTGTATCTGGACAGTTGTCTTCAGAGAATAAGAAATATGAATGTGGGAATGCGAATGGGTGACTCAGTGGTCAACTGCCTGCTTTATGCAGACGATGCGGCATTAATAGCAGAATCACCATCCGAACTGCAAACACTAGTTACAACAATGAAAGATGATTGTATGAAGAAAGGCTTACAATTTTTTTTTTTATTTTTTTTTTATTTATTTCATTACAATAGGTTCCTTATAAATATAATGTAGCCGAAGTCTCCTTTTAAGCATTAAAATGCTTGTATTAGGAGGCTTCACTCTTCCTTAGCTATTACAATTGAATGCGAAGAAAACCAAGATAATGGTATTTGAAAGAGAGACAACCAGAACGAACACTAGGATTATGGTAGATGATGTAGTGTTGGAGCAAGTGAATGAGATTGTATATCTTGGAAGTGCTTTTAGCAGCAATGGAAGGTACACCGCTGATGTGGAGAGACGAGTGAGTGCCGGGAATAGGGTGAATGGAGCGTTGGGTAAACTTCTAGGCTGCCGAAATCTAAGCCAGAAGGCACAGCTCGCTGTACACAACGCGGTGCTAATACCAACGCTAACTTATGGAAGTGAGAGCTGGGTATGGCAGAGAGAGCATGAAAGTAGAATAAATGCGGTCGAGATGCGAGCATTGCGCAAAATTTGTGACATAACGCTTGCTGACCGCGTTCGTAACGAAGACGTGAGAGAAAGAGTTGGTCTAAAAGAGAGTGTCGGTGTTAAGATAAGAAAGGGCATGCTCCGTTGGTTCGGACATGTAGAAAGAATGCGGGACGAAAGAATGACGAAACAGATATACAATGCAAAAGTGGAAGGATGTAGGAGCCGAGGAAGGCCGAGACTAACCTACCATGACCAAATTGGTCGTGTTTTATCAGAAGGTGATGTCAGAAGCCCCAGGAACCGGCGAGCGTGCATGAAAAGAGCTATGAATGTCACAGAAGCGAGTGAAGTATGCAAGGACCGCGTCTTATGGCGCTCGGTTCTCTCTGCCTACCCCGCAAGGGACTTGGCGTGAAGATATACATACATACATACATACGTTAATTGATTCCATTGATGAAAAAAATGTGGAAGCGAGAATCAATAAAATCTTTGAAGGCGATGTGGACTGCCTCATTCATCGAATTTGCAAGTACAGTGGATATCATTTATTACGACCTTGGTTGTAGCGACCATTTACCTATAGCGACGTTAAATCTAAGTCCCTTGAATTTAAAGCATACTTTAGTACAAAATTCATGTGGCTATAGCGACTTTGGATGTAACGCCGAGTTCGGATGTAGCGACTGTTTTTAATGAATCATTTGTAACAAATTCCTAGAATTCCCATGCAGATATTGCGACCGGAGTCGGCCGCCAAAGACACAAAGATTTTTTTCTTTCACAAACATTTCTTATCTTTTGTTTACATCCATTGCACACAGATGGTCAGCAAGTGTGGAGACCTTTACCTTTTGTTTATAGATATCAACTAAGTAGGTAGGGAAGCGTATACGTTTCGGAGCTTTTATGGTTCAGTTTAGTACACATTTTTTTTAAATGTACCGGTGAATAACTATGTGTGCATATATTTTTAATAATAAATGAATATAAACTATACATGTGTACGTGTCTGTATCTCTTTACCTTTGCCTGTAACGACTTCCGGATATAACGACAAAAATAGAGTGGTCCCTTCATTGTCGTTATACCCGAAATCCACTGTAGTTGTACAAATTGCGAAAAAAGTGATAATCTGTTGGAGCAAGGTCTGGGGAGTATGGTGGGTGTCGGAGACATTGCAAGCGCAGCTCCTCTTTTTTTCTAATTTTGCGACCGTCTGTCTTGTGTGAGAACTCCCCATAACCCACTCTCCATCTCTCACACATCATATTTATTCACATACATATCCAACCTCACACTACTTCCACACATTCATACATACTCATATATTTAAATATAATTGATGACTTATTCACCGTACACTAGATATTGCTTGATAATTAGTATGCATTACTGATATTAACGTTATAGTCAGGGGGTGAAGAGCTGGTGTCTTGTAGCACAGGTTGCAACCTATTTCAAGCGCCAGTCTTCACACTTAGAATACATAGTTATAGAAAATGCATGTAAATAGTTATAGAAATGCATGTAAACAAGCGTTGTCCTGTGTGCTAGCAGCGAGTTAGAGCAATTGACCAGTCTCGGTTGTTGAATAGCGAACTTTTCCATCACGGTTTGCAATTGTTGACAATACAGATCTGTCGTAATCGCCTGGCCAGATTTTAAGAAGCTGTAGTGTATAACACCAGCATTGGTCAACCAAACACTCACCAGTACCTTTTTCTGAGTCAACAAGACAGTCCTGTCCCAAAAATAAAATCTAAATATTTATTTTAATTAACATGATTCACTTATACTGTGTTCGGAGTTACCAGATAAGTATAAGCTACTTGTATTTGGCAAACTCCGCTCTTCCGTATTATCTAAATAGATATTATCCTGGGTTCAACCACTGTGATGAGCATTTCCGATTATCGTACACGTACAGGATCCAGTTTTCATCACAAGGAACAATATCATTCAAAATTCTCTCGGTTGAGTAATGTAACGCAGCACTCAATGCGTGTTTGTTGGTGTGCTTCCCTCAATTCATGAGGTACCCATTTCTCGAGCTTTTCACTTTTCCAATTTGTTTCAAGTGAATTAAAACTGTATTGTCACTCACACCGAAGCGTGCTGCTAACTCTAACGTGGTTTGCGATGGATCTGCTTCCACGATCACCTTTAGTTCTTCTTTGTCAACTACGGGGTGCCGGTCGTCCACGGGTCCAGAACGATAACATTGGCACTAAAAATATATCGTGTTTCTTTTACAGTAACTTCCCCATACACATCATTAATCCTTCGAACTGTTTCTGCAACGTTGGTGGCAGGGTGAACTCATATTCGTAAATAACGCGATATTTTAAGTTTTCCACATTGTAAACAGACTAATGTCAAAGAAAAATCAAACGATGTCAATACAAATGAATCACTAAATTCGAAACACAAGTATACAAGCCTATACTTGAATTTGGAATTCCAAACGAAACGCCAGATATTTGAGATCAAAGTGGTCAGTGGTTAAGTCAACCTATATACTTTAGGGAGTTGTAGTCCCCATCATTACTACCTGATCTGACAATGAAACACCATACCTCAAGCCCAATAGTTTATGAAATATTGGATTTTACCAAAAAGACCAGCGTTGTGGTCCACATTTTTCTTTTTTGGAATTGGTCTTAAATTCAGAGGTATTAATAAAAACAAAATTAGGGCGCCACTTAGCTTTACGCCCCCTCTTAATGTATACAAGCGTTCCTAGGCTACGGCATTCGCTTTACATCAGGTGGGCCGTGTGATCGAGTGCCTACCGACGTAAAAAAAAATAGAATCAATCGTTTGAGTTTCGTAGAATTCTTGTGAAAATAAGCAAGGCAATATAACAACATTACCGAAGTACCTCTCTAGTACGTAGGCTGAATAAAAACCGGTCGGTACTCGGCAGTACAGCAAACAGCGCGAGCAACTAATGTAAATAGTTGTACGGTTCGATGTCGAATTTTCCGCGTGGATTTCTCTAGAGACACCCGGTGCATCCCGAGCGAGCCCGCCGGTCGTAAACACTCGACTAGTGCTGGGCACATATCGATATCGACTCTTAATTAATTAACCCGCATAATCCCTCAGCAAAATGAAGAGTGCGAACATATTTTAATTGTTTTCTTGACGTATTCCTAATGAACAACAACTTGTTGCAAATTTAGTTTATTAAAAATATTTTATACATACAAAAAATATGTTATACATTTTACTTTTATTATAATGTTTTCCTTTACTACATTTTGTTTGATGAATAATGATGGGTTATTTCGTGTGTTGAATGTATGAAGATGAATGACGCGTTTGACAGTTTGAACGAATGTGTGAATGAATGAAAGGGAGTCGTTTAAAGAGATGGAAATCGGCTAATTTTGATATTAAGTGTTGCCATAATCTTATTTATTCTACAACCAATTTTATACTGTTATTCGTATTGTAGTAACTTTGTTTGTAATATTATTGTCCTGCATATGTCATTACCTAAATTTGTATATTGGTCCAGTCTGTGTCTGTGGTTCTTCCGTGAAGTCACTAGACAGGTCCCCTCTGAAAACCAGCGCCAGCTCTCATAAAGCTGGCAATATGCTGAGATGGTACCTTTTTGTTACATCACACGACACCACTTTGTTTGTTTTTTTAATGTTTTATTGTACTGTTTTCTGTTTCGATTTTTGTATTTGTATGTTCGTCGCTGTTTAATTAGTACTCTGTATGGTGTTGTGTTATGTCCAAATAAACGTTTTTCTTTCTTTCTTCTTTCAAAAACAATTTTTGATAAAATAAACGTAATAAAATCACTACTAATATTACAAAGGGTCCGATGTTGCGATAATACGAGTATGTATTATAATGCTTTTCTTATGGCGAAATCGCTGGAGGTTAACGCTATGCTCAATAACCTCAATAGTGTCTCCAACCAGGTAGGTCTCAAGATGAACATGGATAAGACTAAGATCATGTCGAATGTCCATGTTACAACTACGCCGGTCACGGTTGGAAGCACTAAGCCCGAAGTTGTTGACGAATATGTTTACCTAGGGCAGGTTATTCAGGTATAAGTCCAACTTCGACCGAGAGGTCAACAGACGGAACCAACTCGACTGGGCAGCGTTCGAGGAACGTCGACTTCTCGTCCAAAATACCTCAACGCCTGAAGAGTAAGGTCTTCGAACAGTGTGTGTTCCCAGTGATGACATACGGAAATTTGACCTGGCCCTTCACTGCGGGCCGTATGGGGAAGCCCAAAGTCGCTCAGCGTGCTATGGAAGGAGCTATGCTCGGGGCTTCTTTGCGTGATAGAATCAGAAATGAGGATATCCGCAGTGGTATGCGTGTCTTGTATGCCTCCCGTACTCGCAATGCTCGAGTCATGCGAGAGACATGGGGCTTACTTTAATACGATATTTTATTTTTGTCTGTTTGTTTTAAAATCTTTATATGCATACTAGCTGTGCTCGCACTTCGTCCGCGCGGAATAGTTATTATTTTATTATTTATTTATATTAATAAAAATAAATAAAATTTCTAAAATAAAAGTAGCCTAAATTACTCCTTATTACATCAGCTATCTGCCAGTGGAAGTCCTGTTAAAATCGGTACAGCCGTTTCATACATTAGCCGGAACAAACAGACAGACTGACAGACAAAAATTGTAAAAATATTCATTTTGGTATATGTACCGTGTATACATTCATATGCATTTAGTAAAAAGCGGTTATTTTAATATTACAGACACTCCAATTTTATTTATCTGTATAAATATACTGTTACGGTTTTTTGTATATATTTGGATGAGTCTGAATGGTTTATATTCTCAATTAGGTAGGTGACGTTGTAATCGGTTTCTAAGTTTTTTTTTTTATTTCAGCCATGACACCGTCTGTTAATTCCGCTACTATGTAAATATAATTTCTGTAATCATAAATGGCTCCAACGATTTGGATATATTTTTTAAGTTCATCTATATATTTGTCTTCTTCTACTGAGCGTTATCTCGTTTCCTAATTCAATAGGATTCGGAGAATCCGCTACCTAAGACCAAGGATTTGACGTGGATACTGACTTTACCATGGAGCAACTGCCGTCAGGAGGGAACACCAGACATTTCTCAGGTTAGGTCACACGTCTTTCAAAGTATAATTTCTTGGACGTGCGGATTTCCTCACGATGTTTTCCTTCACCGCCGGACAAGTGATAATTACAAGTATATACGAGTATATTACATTACATACAACCGAAAACTCGAATTTAGTGATATACACCAATATTCGAACCGGAGACCAGTCGGTCAATAGGCCGTTTCTTTATCCACCGCTATTCGTGTTGAAGACTTCTGTCGTCGTCTGCGCGGGTCCTCCTCTGTCTCACCTATTTCTACCGCCAAGCAGATATATTTATATAGCTGTGTTCCGGTTTGGGTGAGATGTGGCAGAGAAATTACTGGGTACGGTGAAGAAATATCCTTAGGTCACAAGATTGGCAGCGTCTGAGTAAGAGAGTGGTGTTGCAAGCGTCAACAGGCTGCGGTGAATAATATAGGTATATTTCCCTAAAAAGTGCGCTTTTGTTTACATAAAAAACATTAAAAATATCCTAGCGTACCTACTGTTGTATGTTTATGCCTAAGTAATAAATGTGTCCCGTGAACAAAGTCGCGGGCAATGCTAGCATGCAATAGTGCGGTAGAAAAAGCACTTTTTCTCATACCTTTTGCTTACAATTTTCATTTTGTTTTATTGTCAGTAATGTTTACGCAATGGTCGCGCACTGTGCGGTTCGAGAGAAGTTTTCTTCCGACAACTCTCCAGTTGTAGTATGAACTTCCAGCCGAGATTTTTCCAAGGGACTACAAGAATGGCGTGAAGAGGTTTTTAGAGGGTCAGCAACGCATGAGTGACATTCCTGATGTTGCAAATGTGCGTAGGCCATGGTGACTGTTTACCATCATTCAGGCCGGTATAAAAAATGTCTCTTCGTCTTTATTCGTCTATCCAGTTAACGTCGATATCGATAATGGTGACATCACTACTCCATTGACCGCAGTACACGTTCTTGGCTCCAAGCGAAGATGTTCAGGAAGTAAGGAACACAGCAATGCCAATTATCTTCCCGCATTCTCATCACATCTGCTATAAGATTGACGTGCATGGACTACACTGGCACTGGGTGGTCACTAGCTGTAATATATATTTACAGTTAGGTACTCGTTCATATAATATTGCTAGATTACAAAACGTGGCTTCCGCAAAAAAAAAATATTTTATCACAAAAAGTATTTAGTGATGTAGGTAACTAAAAATATACGGTTTTTTAGATTTTTTCCTTTACTTGTGCTACATGACATTGCTTCTTACCTAATTTCATGTTTAGATCAGAACCTCAGAATTTTAAAGTACCCTTATAGGTTTTGACTCCCTTGCAAGTGTCAAAATAAGCGCATAAACGAAGCATAAACAGGCGTATCTTTTAATTGCATTAATTTTAAGTTTGATTTTTTTACTGCTCGAAGGAATTGAAGACCTGAGTATTTGATATTAATTTCAACTTGATATCTCCACCCGTTCCTGAGAAAACGGATCTTGACTGACTAACAGACAGGCGGACAACAAAGTGATCGTATAAGGACTCCGTTTTTCCTTTTGAGGTTCGCAACAAAAAAGATTATAATATATTTCAGGCACACTAGGATTTATACACAATAATTGTTGACGGAACAGACATAACTACAGATGTTTTTAGGTAATTTCACTTTTTGATAAGTTTTCTAATTATACCACCACCACCGCTGATGTGGAAAGACGAGTGAGCGTTGGGTATAGTATGAATGTAGCGCTGGGAAAACTTCTTGACAGTAAAAGCTTGAACCAGAAGGCACAGCTCGCTATATACAATGCAGTGGTCGTCCCAACGCTTACTTACGGAAGCGAGAGCTGGGTATGGCAGAAAGAGCATGAGAGTAGGATATACGCGGTCGAAATGCAAGCGTTGTACAAAATTTGTGGCGTAACGCATATAGACCGTATTCGCAATAATGATGTTAGAAACAGAGTTGGTCTAAATGAGAGTGTTGGTGTTAAAATAAGAAGAGGCATGCTTCGTTGGTTAAGATATGTAGAAAGAATGGAGGAAGAAATAATTATGAAACAGATAGACAATGCGGAAGTAGAATAATGTAGAAGCCGAGGAATGGTAGAGCAAGACTGACCGTCTTGGTCTTTAAATGTTAGTGAGTTTGCGTTCTAATATTGATATGGCTGCGAAATTATAGCTTTGCATAATCAAGGCCTAAATTATTCTGAAATTTCTAGAGAATATGGCTTAAATGTAGGTAAGTGATGTTTTAATTCACTGTTCGTTATTTACTTTTGTACCCATGGCCATTGTAACACAAAAATAATAAATATTATTCTCTTACAGGTAAAGACTGTCACTTTATGGGTACTGCCAACAAAAACCAAGCCATTTTCCTCATAACCTTGCACCATAAGGTGATGCCGCTCCGAGTCGAAATCGACCAAAATGGCGGTTATGCAAGGTGTTAGCAGAGACCGGGATAGCTATAATTTGTTACGTCTAAATATTTTTGATTAGGGTAATTAAGTAATTTTATTGTAGGTATGATAAAAATTAGGGTTAGTATTTTTTCACTATTTTGTAATAAAAAAATGTTATTATACCTACTAATGATTTTCATTTCTTACATTATAAAGATATTTATTGTATTTTATTATTTATGTTGGCTATAGCCCGGTCTCAAAATTGTTATTGTTTTGAGGTTTAGCTTCAATATCTTCCTCGTTTGGGAACGAATACTTGAACTATAAACCTTAATAATCTGCAAAACGTATTTTTGTAATTAACTGAAAGTAGGCAACACATTTAAAGAACTAAGGTTATGTTAGCGAAAGGTATTATAACATTACTTGTTACATATTACCAACGTAGTTTTATTTCTATCTTGTAAACCTTAATCAGTATGAAAAATATACTATCTTATTACGTATACGTCTCCATTTCACCTAAAAATATTACCACAATATATATATATATATATATACCAACCGTCCCTGGTTCAAATCTTGATACCACTAAATTCGTGATTTCGTACAATACTTATGGTTATCCCTTGCTCGCCGGTGACGGAAATCATCATGATTAAACTCGTACGTCCATGAAATTATATTTCGAAAGACGTGACGTCTGAGCTCTGGTTTCTGTCCGGATTATGGAGGTTTAACGACAGTCGCTGCATATAAAAATCAGTATTTTCGACAAATCATTAGGCCTAGTCAGCGGACCCCGCTGGACTAAAAAACGAGATGACCTTAAGAAGAAGAAGTTCCACCATTTATATTAGCTTAATATTCAAACTTTACGTACCTGACGATGCTGCATCTATATTTTCATACGTCCTAGATAAGTACATGAAGCGGCCCACTCATCCTTCGTCTCACAACATTAAATATGTCTTGAAATCTGCACAGAATACAAAATGGCGGCAATAAAACATTTCCATACACAAAGCCCGAGACGGACGGACAGACCTACATCTTAGTAAAGCCTCGAACGTTCCATTTCACGGTGTTAAGTCGGATTTCCATCGTCTGTTGGCGTCTCGCGAACTTTGCTGTATTCATGATGCCAGAATATCTGAATAACTTCCCTGGTACCAAGCCGGTATAACTGGATAATCTTTAGATGGAAATACGCCAAATAAGATACGAAAAGATTAAGATTCTCTATTTGAAAATGGCCCTCGCAGGCGTTAGACTCGTTTTACATTTTTTTAAATATAATCCTATTGTATCTTATTCAATTCTCTTATATTCAATAGGTGCGACAAAGGTAAACACGCGGACGACTTTTGTTCAAAGTCTCTCTTACTTGCGAGGCTGGAGGCGAACGGTGTCCACGGCTCACTTTTAAACTGGCTCAAGACGTATCTGGAACGAAGATCGCAAGTTGTCGTGGTTCTTGGATACGAATCTCAAACCTATTACGCTGACTCCGGAGTCCCACAAGGTTCACATCTTGGGCCAATACTATTTTCTCTTTTCATTAGCGACTTGTCTGACGTCATCTTAAACTCTAATTGTTCAATATTCGCCGACGATACAAAAATTTATAAAGTTATAAAATCTTTAACTGATGCTGACCTTTTACAAAATGATATCGACCGATTAACATGATGGTGCCATGCCAACGACATGTCAATAAACATAAATAAGTGCCATCACATTACATTTACAAGGAAAACGCAACCCATTGAAACGTCTTACAAAATAGGATCAGAAGAATTGCAAAAAGTGAAAGTCGTTAAGGACCTTGGAGTTTGGCTGGACTCAAAACTCAACTTTGTTGAGCATTTTGATAATATAATAAAGAAATCAGCTCAAATGTTAGGCTTTCTTAAAAGAAATTCAAAAGAGTTTCGTTTTGCTGAATCTAAGATTCTCCTTTTTAACACGCTGGTAAGAAGTAACCTAGAATACGCTAGTTCAGTTTGGAACCCAACATATGCAGTTCACTCTCAGCGAATCGAACAAATTCAAAGGGCCTTCACCAGGCACCTAGCGTTCTCGGCGCCTAACATTTCGCACCGTTGTCCTTACAATGAGCGGTTGAAACATTTTAATATGGTATCTTTGTATGATAGGAGAAAGCTTCATGATGTTATATTTTTATACAAAATATTTAATAACCTGTTAGATTGCGGGGACTTATTGTCATTACTAAATATTAAAGTTCCAAGGAGACCGCCGCGTCATCCCATGACTAAACTCCTATGTGGTCCGCCGTCTAGAACCAATCTAGGTAGCCATGCTCCTGTTAACCGTATGTGCAATACATACAATTTTCTAAATCGCGACTCGGAGAATTTGGACATATTTATCGATAGTCTGAGTGTCTTTAGACGAAAGGTGCTGATTCTTAGTAAGGATTAATATCATAACCATACCTTAAATAGTTGTTTAGTTTAATTGATATATTGTAAATGTTGTGTATACCTGTTATTGGTGTTTACATTAGAACAAGATATCATGTGTATCTCAATTCGAATGTTGTATGTAAATACTGTTGGTGTACCTTCATAAATAAAAAATAATAAATAAAAGTCTCCCTCTGGTGTTACAAAGTTACTTATAACCAAACTAATATAATATGGTTTTGACAACAACGCAATAAAATGGTTCCCTAGCTACTTGTCTAATCGTCTTCAGCGAGTAGAAGCTACTGAATGTAATGGTACACAAAGGCTGTCTGCTACATTTCTTTTAAGCAAAGGCGTCCCGCAAGGCTCTATACTGGGTCCGACACTTTTTATTCTTTACACTGCTGACTTGCCTCAACCTATAAATACCAACTGAACATCACTTATATGCTGATGACTTACAGATATACAAATCTTTTAAGCCGGATAAAACAAATATAGCTGTAAATCAAATCAATCAGGATCTTGAATGTATATGTGAGTGGTCAGAAGGTAGCGGTATGGTTTTGAATCCATTTAAAATTAAATTTATGGTATTAGGATCATAGACTGAAATAAACTGAATTAATGGGTATTCACCAGTAATTAAAATGAAAAATGTTCATATTGAACAAGTGAATGAGACTAGAAATATTGGAGTTGTGGTCGATGGTGGTGATGATGGTGGTAGTGATTCGAGAAACATGTTTCCGACATACTTAAACAGTGCTACTATAGATTGAAGGTTCTTTATCAAGCCAATATCTAAATGTGGAGATGCGAGTCGGCCTCTGCGTATCTCTTATACTATCTAACCTGAATTATGCTGACACTGTGGTTGGTGGATGCTTGCTCAAACTAAAAAAGTGTTTCAACACGTCCAGAGTTCTTGCATCAGATTTTGTTTCCCTGTTCCTTCCAGAACTCACATATACCTTACATAAACAACAATAATTTGTCGAACACGGAGATGAGTCGTAGGTTGCATTTCGCTTGTCTACGTTTGGTGTTATAAAAACTCATTGTCCGTCATACCTATTTTCAAAAATACGATTACCTATACGTAAATCCCGATTACATGATCGCATAATCTGTCCAACCTATTACACAGCGGCATTTTGTAGTAGCTTTCGTTATTCAGCGTCCAGAAGTTGGAATGATATTTCTCCAGGAATTCTTATTCAGTTCTTGCATTCAAGAATAAGTACAAAAAATACCCATTGAATCTTAAAAAAACTGAATAGATAATGTGATAGGCGCTTTATAACTGTATGTCTTCACTTTTGCATTGTATATCTGCTTCGTCATTCTTTCATCCTATTTCTTTCTTTCTACATGCCCGAACCAACGGAGCATGCCTCTTCTTATTTTAACTCGGACGCTTTTTCAGACCAACGCTTCTAACATCATCATTGTGAATAAGATCAACAATCGGTACGCCACAAATTTTGCGCAACGCTCGCATTTCGACCGCGTTTATCCTAGTTTCATGCTCTCTCTGCCATACCCAGCACTCGCTTCTATAAGTAAGCATTGGGACCAGCACTGCATTGTGTATAGCGAGCTGTGCCTTCTGGCTCAAGTTTTTACTGCCAAGAAGTTTTCCTAACGCTCTATTCACACTATTCCCAGCACTCACTCGTCTTTTAACATCTGCGGTGTACTTCCATCCCTGCTGAAAGCGCATCCAAGATATACGATCTCATCCACTTGTTCCTATACTTCATCATCAACCGTAATCCTTACATTGGTTCTGGTTTCTTCTCTTTCATATACCATTATCTTTGTTTTCTTCGCATTCAAAAGTAAGTATTTCTCTATACATTCGTCTTTCATCATTGTGACCAGTGATTGCAGTTCATATGGTTTTTCTGCTAATAATAGTTGGTAATAATAATTGATTTATAATAAGACATTTCCTATTTACTCTATTATAGACATATGAATGAGAAAAGAAAGTTAGTTAATAGATTCAGGCGTTATTTTGCGAAAGTCAAATTTACATGCAATTTGATCTAACCTGCTAAAAAGAAAGGTAGTCTCTTAATGAAAGTACTCGTACGGGGAGGCAATGGAATTATGAAGGCACGATTTTTATGAGAATAACATAAGATATTTCATATACGAGCATTTTTAGGTAAGGTTGAGTTTATCCAGCGTAGCGTAAAATTTCTAGGTCAGAGGTTTTGTCTATGAGGTTATCTATAGTAATTAGTTATTATATGAGATTTTATACAAAGAAACATAATAATAGAAATGAAAAAAAAAGGGGTGTGTCTCTGTGTTTTATGTGAATACGTCTTTGTAACGGAAGTAAGTTACTAAATACTAAAAGGAAATTATACGATGCAAATGATATGGCGGCGCTTTCAACCCTGGCAGCGCGCAATGCATCATAGTCCTCACTCAACAAAACGAATTCTTTGAGTCTTTAACTATCAAGTGGTGTCTATCTATCTATGTAGCTATCAATAAAAGGAGTAGTCCTACTGGGGAAGCTACAAATAACATGTTCCTGGAAAATTGATGTTACTCCGAGTGAGTAAGGTCAACAATATGGGATACCTATTGCATTAGACGCAGCCAAATAACATCTCCCTAGAGGGTTGTTGTGTTCCTGTGTGTGAGTGAGTTCACCAGTAAGCTCCTAATGAGTTGCTGTGTAAGCAGTAGAAGAGGCATCGCGCGAGTAATACTTAACGTATTACAAGTGTTAATAGGCTACGGTAACTGCTTTACATCAGGTTGGCCGTATGCTTGAATGCCTCCGGACGTAGTATAAAAAAATTGTTTATGTGCGGTCATAATTAAATTTGTTTAAGAGACAAACTGCTGTTACATTTGTTCTGCACACCAAGCTTCTAAGGAGTTCGTTGTAGTTTCTTCTCCAGGTCACTTCGGTATACTTCGCTGATCATCGCCACCACTAATCCAATGTTCTTGACGACGGCAAGAGATGTATTCTTGAATTTAAGATCGACAGCAAATGTAGTTCTCATATCTTGACGAGGCTGAATTGAACCAATTCGGCTATAATTCAACCCGCAGCCAGAGTATTCTCAAATGTAATTCAAGTAAAACCATTTAAACTTAATAATAGTCAAAGTTAGAACACGTGTGGAACAATAGAAAATATATTATCGCTGCAATGAGCTTTATAACAACACAAAAGTTTGAAAACTAACACTTTTGTTTTAATACGAAAACATAAAGAACTTTGCGTAATTCTAGCTGAAATGCATTTCAAACTATAAACATCATTGACTTCAGAATTATGAAAAGGCATATTTCCCTGTTAACTTGACTACCTATTTCTGTTATTGATAAATTTATTGAGGGTATTGAGATGCTGACGAAGGCTACCGCGGAATATTTCCGAATAAGCTAATGTTACCCATGATCTCGACAGTGCCGTACAGTGATAGCTGTTATCCGATGATAAGTGCTGTTTACACACTTTCTTTGTACACTTTTTCAGAATATTTGACAGATATGAGTAAGCTTATTATGCTGAGTAACCTATAAACTTGCGCCTGGCATAGGTACTATCCATAATTTTTAGTAATAGATATATTATTGACATAGAAATGTACTAGAAAAAATATTCTGTCTTCCGACTTATAATTCTGACTTATTATTATAGGAAATTAGTGTTAGATATCTGATGGTACCGTGGTGCACGGCAGTTGAGCTTCACTTGACTAGCCATCTCTTTGATGTTTTTAAATGCCTTATTTGTCATGTTGCTGTCTCTCACTTTGCCTAGAGGGGAAGTCAATTCCAAAACTTTCTACTCTTACAAATTTCTTCTGATTAAATTCGTTGTGAGTCCAAGGCAGCTGTAGTTTAACCCCGGGACAGCAATGGACTTCACTGTTCATTGCCTTTTTGGTGGTCGTCGCTGTTAATTCTGGCTACACAGGAGACACAGTGGTGGGCCTGTCCCGATATAGGAAATTATGCTGCTGACTTTTAATTCATTACATTCTTTCTTATTTTAATTGTTTTTTTTTTTGTTCATTAACTTATCAAACCGTGTAAAACTACTATTTGCATGTATGTAAATACTAAATGTTGTGTTTCTTATCTTATATCTATATATATAAAACAAAGTCGTGTTAGTTACACCATTTATAACTCAAGAACGGCTGGACCGATTTTTATGATTTTTGTGTTTTTGGATTTGTCTTCTTCGGGAATAGGATAATAAGTATTAAAACATGGAAAAAATAACAAAAAAATTAAGTAAATTACATTTCTCGTACATTTTATATGAAATTCTTTTTTTTAATATCTCAAGTACGAATTGGCATATCTATATATCTATAAAACAAAGTCGTGTTAGTTACACCATTTATAACTCAAGAACGGCTGGACCGATTTTTATGATTTTTGTGTTTTTGGATTTGTCTTTGTCGGGAATAGGATAACTAAGTATTAAAAGAATTTATACCATCTAATAAGTTAACACACCATTTATTGATCCTGAGGCGGTACTAAGTTCGCCGGGTCAGCTAGTTTTATATATATAGTAGTTCATATTTTGTAACCACTTTTATGCAAGTAAATGTCCTATTATATTCTCCAAATTGTACGAAATAAAGTCCTTATGCTGTGTATGTTTTCCCGCTTGCTTCTCCTAAATCACACGACGGATTTTGATACGTTTTCACTAAAGTATAGAGCGATTAACGAGAAATGTTTGTGTACATAATTCGACGTTATTATGCAAAGCTATACAAATATAAAAATATTTATGAGCAATTTGGCTTTGAGTATAAAACACTTTGTATTACGATAACTTCGCACTTCCATATCTTCTATTTTATGTATTTAATAGTTAGGTGTAAAGATAAAATT
This sequence comes from Pyralis farinalis, assembly GCA_947507595.1. Classification (NCBI taxonomy): domain Eukaryota; kingdom Metazoa; phylum Arthropoda; class Insecta; order Lepidoptera; family Pyralidae; genus Pyralis; species Pyralis farinalis. The sequence goes on along the minus strand of OX382258.1, from coordinate 4,687,463 downwards.
CATACTTCAAATATTCAATACAAATTGATGCATCTATAATAAACACTTGCAGAATTTAGAACTATTTTGTATTACATTACTCTCTATATAAATTAGTCTGTTTAGGTACTTCTTATTGTATGTGTGGATATCTATTATAATATAGTATAGTATATAGGTAGTATAATTTAAATGTGTAATGTGTCTCTTAGAAGTGATATTTTAGTAGTACATTAGTTAAAATAAGTGTTAATAATTAGTGTTAAAACAAGAAGAGGCATGCTCCGTTGGTTCGGACATGTAGAAAGAACGCAGGATGAAAGAATGACGAAGCAGATATACAATGCAAAAGTGGAAGGATGTAGGAGCCGAGGAAGGCCAAGACTAACCTACCATGACCAAATTGGTCGTGTACTATCAGAAGGTGATGTCAGGAGCCCTAGAAACCGGCGAGCGTGCATGAAAAGAGCAATGAATGTTAAAGAAGCGAGTGAGGTATGTAAGGATCGAGTCATGTGGATTTGGCGTGAAATTATAGATAGATAGATAGACATTAGTTTATGCTATCTTGTTTTCTTCAATGCATAATCCTTATCCAGATAAATAAACTTGTTACCGTGATTTAATGTAGATTAAAATTGTCTTTTACACTTTATCATTGACATTAGGTAAACTTTAGAAGATACCACCGATTTAAAATTACCGTCTACCAAAAAAGTCACTCGCAGCGAAATGGCGATTCGTTGAATGTTTTTCCACGGACAGCTATAGTCGCCTGTGTTCGTGTGGCGTAGTGAAAAGTTAGCTGTAAATATCGCATTTACATACTAATATATAAAGCGGAGAAGTTCGTCTGTTTGTTTGAACGCACTAATCTCTGGAACTACTTATTTTTGCATTTGATAGCCCAACTCTTGAGAAAGGTCATAGGCTTCTACATCATGATACGTCTGAAAATGAAGGAAAGTAGAGAAGGCTGTTCCTACGGGATATCGGGCATATGCTCGGACGAAGCTACGGGGTGCAGTTAGTCTATAATAACTGGCAGTAACAATACAACTTTGGCATTGACAATTACAATAACCAAATTTGAATCTATAACCCGTGAACAAATTTTGACTTACCAATTAATTCCTGCTAAAGTTACGACTGAAACCAATTTTAATATTTTTTTTTATACTACGTCGGGAGGCATACAAGCATACGGCCCACCGGATGTAAAGCGGATACCGCAGCCTATTAACGCTTGCGATATATTAAGTATCACGCGCGATGCCTCCTCTGCTACTTACACAGCAACTCCTTGGGGGCTTGCTGGTGACCTCACTCACACGCAGAAACACAACAACCCTCTGGGAAGTTGTTATTTGGCTGCGGTTTTCTGTACAGTGGAGGTACTTCCCCAGACGGACTGCTTTGATGCGCCCTACCTCTCTTAAAACATCCAGACCAAGAGAAACAGACATGTTCACGCATACAAATGTTTGCCTTGTGTGGGAATCGAACCCACGCACGTTGGTGTTAAAGTCGCGACATTCACGACTGAGCCAACGAGCTCGTCAAAATATTTTACATGCTACTTATTACAAACTTATAAATAAGTATTATACAATAAATACACTTACTTGATGTTTTCTTGCTAAGTGCAGTTCAAACTTTCTTTTACGTACGTATACCCTTTACTGGGTAGGCAGTGAGAACCGAACGCCATAAGACGCGGTCCTTGCACACCTCACTCGCTTCTTTAACATTAGCTCTTTTCATGCACGCTCGTCGGTTTCTACGGCTCCTGACATCACTTTCAAATAAAACACGTCCAATTTGGTCATGGTAGATGACTCTTTGGCCGTGGTAGAGAATGGCTAGTAGATTAAAAAAAGGAACATAAGAGAATTGAATAAGAAACAATAAGATTATATTTCAAAAAATATAACACGTGTCTAAGTGCCCGCGAGGTCCCAATGGCTAATAAAGAATTGTTATCTTTTTTTTTATCTTAGTCGTCCTCGGCTCCTACATCCTTCCACTCTCGCATTGTATATCTGTTTCGTCATTCCTTCATCTTGCATTATTTCTACATTCACCCCATACAACCAATGGACTTCATTTTCTTTATTAATAAATAGCTCCCTTGAAAGCCGGTGCGGATCGCTACATGACATAAAACATACAGTTTACTAGATTGTATGTCCCCAAACTGAAAAAAAAAAACATAAATAGATCTTCCTCTGTCTGATGCATTATATATGCATACACACCTCACTCGCTTCTTGAACTTTCATAGCAATTCTCCTGATTCAAATTCCGATCGACACGACCAATTTGTAATATAATAAGGAATGATATTTCGAAATTCCACCCTAAAAAGGGGTAAAAGATGCTTAAATTTTAAATATACATGCGAAGAAGAATGAAGAAAATCTTAATATTGAAGTTTTAACAAATTTTTGTTACAATAACATTTTCTTCAAACTTACTTTAAGCAATAAAACCGCTTTATTGCGTATGCAAAGTTAGTAAACATGTTCCTAAAATGAATCGTCTTTAGTGCTCGTAAAAATTCTATCTATGTAGAAAACTAATTTTGCAAATAACAAGGGGAAAGCGCACAAAGTCGCGGATATCCTGTAGTTGGGTATATTGGTCCATCCATTTACGTCCACAAGCAATATAATATTCTACCCAGCACGCCACAAAGGGAATATTCTATAGGCTGGGCTGCCTACTGACCGCGACTCTTAGCGGCTTAGTTTACGACTATCCAAAATTAATTACTTAATCAACGCCTTGGCAGTTAATTAAGATACCGTATTAAGAATTAAAAGTGTACAATGATCATATATTTTGTATAAGGAACCATAGTTTTGTGGGAACAATTCAAAGTAGATCATATCTGCTTTCTATGCGCAATGAACAAATTTTATGTTATGTATTGACGCGTACTTAACACTTTGACGAGCTCGGTGGCGCAGTGGTGAATGAGGCGACTTTGTCGTCAACGCTCGTGGTTTCGATTCCCACACAAGACAAACATTTGTCTTGTTCTGGATGTTTTAAGAGAGATAAGCCGTCCGCAGCCCGTCTGGGGAAGCATCTCAACTTCGCAGAAAACCGCAGCCAAATAACAACTAACTGGAGAGTTGTTGCGCTCCTGCTAGTGAGTGAAGTCACCAGTAAGCTCCTAAAGAGTTGCTGTGTTAGCAGCAGAGGTAGCATCGCGCGAGAACACTTTGTATTCCTCCTGATGTTGTATAAAAAAACGACATACGAGTGCATCTTTGGCCATAAATATTGCCACTCACAGTTCAACTTAAACCAAAAAGAAGAGAAAGAACAAATCGAAAAATTATATACATATATACGTGTAAAGTGCTTCATTTGCCATTGGGCCCTCATGGGTACATTTACACGTCTCACATTTCTAAATAAAACCTAATTGTATTTAATTCATTTCTCATAGTTATTTACCATTTCTTAATCAACCATCATTTCGGAAATGAACATTCACGAAGAAACAATGTCAAAAGAAACTTGCTAATATCTCTTTTTATATCGTCAATTGGATAATACAATAATGTCTACAACAAACAAAGTGACTCTTTTTATGGCCACTACGGAACGTACAGCACTAAAATGGAAAATATCCTGTAATATTTTTATGAAACAAAGTGTAAGCACTTACAAATAATAAAAACATTTAATATCTCGCGTCGAGATACATAGTAAGCAGACGTGACGTACGGCGGCCATTTCTATTTCTATAGCTTGTTTAAAATCACAACCCATTTGCGTGGCTTTGAATAACATATCATGTGATAAATATTTGGGTCTTCTTCTTTTTCCTAGCGATACCCCGTTTCCTAATCTATTAGGATTGGCGGTGTCCGCTACCTAAGCCTAAATATTTGACGAAGATATTGATTTTGATATGGAGCGACTGCCGTCAGACCTACACATTTTTATTCCTCCATATTTGGTAATAGTAGATGAGTGTTGGTCTTCCTGGCTACAGTGAGTGTAACCCAAATATTTATCACTTGGAGCAGTGAGTCCAGTGAACAAGGAACCGTCCCATTGAACAACAGCTCCCCGGTTCCAGCAACAAGGGAGAATTACCAGGCGTTTAGGCGGTTCTGCAATCTATATTATTGGAATCGATATGTAAAGCAACAACTCACAATTTAGGTCCCAATAGTGTTAGATATGTGATAAACCATCGTCCACGGCAGTTGAGTTTCACTTTTTCTCTCTTTGAGGTTTTTAAATGCCTTATTTGTCATATTGCTGTCTCTCAATTCGATAAAAGGGGAAGTCAAATCCAAAACTTCCTACTCTTACAAATTTCTTCTGATTAAATTCGTTGTGAGTTCCAAGGCAGCTGTAGTTGAACCCCCGGGACAGCACTGAACTTCACTGTTCATTGCCTTTTTGGTGGTCGCCGCTGTTAATTCTGGCTACACAGGAGACACAGTGGTGGGTACGAGTGGTAGGCCTGTCCCGTTAAAAAAAAAGCTGCCCGGTTTGAACCTTGGCATATACCACTATATTCGTGATTTCGGATTTACATAGATACTTATAATTATCATTTGCTCGGCGGTGAAAGTAATCCCGCATCCAGAATCCCGCATATTGAAATTATATTTCGATAGGCGGGTGATCTGACCTAAGTAAGATCTGGTTTTCCCTGTGAGATTGTATATATCTGACGGGAGTAATTCCATGTAAAAAAAAACGCTATCCTCGCCAAATCCAAATTCGCCAATAGGCTCGCTAAGCGTATTTTACCGCCTTTACTATGGCGAGTGCTCTGAAGAACTGTTTTCCCTTATCCCACCCGCTCCCTTCCGTCATAGAACCACAAGTGCAGGCTTGCGATGTCATTGCTCCACTGTTGAGAACATTTCTTCGCGTATCTTTGTCGTACCATTAAAAAGTGGAACGCCTTGCCTGCACATGTGTTCCCTCCTTCCTACAATATGGGACCCTTCAAACGAAGCGTGAAGAAGCATCTTGCATCAGCATGGCAGCGTCAACTAACAGGACACTTTGTAGTCTTTTGTCAGTTGCAGTTGCGATTTGGGCTCCTCTTTCGCTTACCATCAGGCAAAGAGGAGCCACTAAGCTGAACTTGTATAAAAAAAATCCTTATGCTAAGGTAGCAGATTCCGTCAGTCCTAATGGATTATGAAATAGGACAATGCTGAGAAGAGAGAAGAGACGGACAAACATACAGACAAACAAGGAAACGAGTTAATACTCCAATGTTTCTAGGAGCTGTGTACTGAATAAGAAAGAGTGACAAAATTAAGTACCCGGAACTTATAATGTCTTTATTTGGACATTTAAAAATTCTCGTTTCACCTTTTATTATTCCCTTCCATTTTTGTTTGAGACTAGGCCATTGTTGGACATTAAAGCGGCCCTATTTGAGGGAAAGGTTTGCTGGGCTTGTTTCAAATACAAATTTTGACCCATTTGTTCCTGAACAAACCTTTTTTATTAGATCTTAACAATTTTTGCATATTGGGCTAATAATACTACATTGACGAGCTCGGTGATGCAGTCGTGAATGACGCTACTCTGACACCAACGCTCGTGGGTTCGATTCCCACACAAGGCAAACATTTGTGTGCATGAACACGTCTGTTTGTCTTGTTCTGAATGTTTTAAGAGAGGCCCATCTCTCTTCAAGCCTCACCTCACCAAGTAGGGCCCATCAAAGCCCGTCTGGGAAAGTACCTCCACCTCACAGAAAACCGCAGACAAATAACAACTACCTAGAGGGTTGTTGTATTACTGCGTGCGAGTGAGGTCAACAGTAAACTCCTAAGGAGATGCTTTGTTAGCAGCAGAGGAGGCATCGTGCGGGTGATACTTAATGTATTGCAAGCGTTCATAGGCTACGGTAACCGCTTTACATCGGGTGAGGCGTATGCTTGTATGACTTCCGATGTTGTATAAAAAAAACTTAATACATCTCAATGGGAAAATGCTCATGCATATCACATCGCCAAGGGGATGGCGAGGTGGTTATGTCCGACTCCTGCTACAGTAAAGGGGCTTCTACTATACCTCTGGACAGACTTACCGACTAAAAACCCACCGGTGTTCCTTCTCGGCGCCAGTTGGTGGAGTTTCGGGTACGATTATGGTATCACTTCCGAAACCCATCGGCGGGTACTACGAGTATAATATCCTATATATATATACCCTAACTCCCACTGCAGGGATACAGATATCCCTTCAACCGAAGGGGTTTAGAGAGTACTACAGCACGGTACTCAACTGCCGATTAACGGAGGTCATTGTTTTCAAGCCGCCCCAAGCCCACTGACTTAGCTTAACTGACTGTCATCTATCGACAACAGCCGGGACCGACGGCTTAACGTACCCACCGGCTCGTAGAAACTTGAGATAGATAATCCCATCCATAGACAGGCTGCGTTTACTTAACCTGCGCGTTCAGTTACAATGACGCCATGGAGCTCTACATACAACAACACACAACATTATATCGGAGACAAATATAAAAAAAACCAGTCGAGAATACGCAAGCTTGCATTGCCAGAGGAACACCTGGCTCGTCAATTATATAACGATTCATTTTTTTTTAATTTGTCGGCCATTTTGACCATGTTCCTTAAGAGATAGGAACGGTGTTCCTGAACATTCCTATTCTACTTTTATATACTGATTCCGAATCTGAAGTCAAAATTCGAATATTGGAAAAAAAGCAACAGACAAACGCACACACAAACGCACTGACAAACGCACGGATAAACGCACATACAAACATATAGAATTCATATAGGAACGGTGTTCCTGAAAATATTTCTCATTCGGCTATCTGGGAAAACGCCGTTCTTTTAAAAGGACGCTAGCTGTACCACCGTGATTAGAGTTATTATTATTAGAGTTCAAATAAAATAGGTTGATAATTATCAAAACAAAACTTGGGATGTAAAGTAACACTACATTTAAAACAGAAAATTTGTTACTTAGTTTCACCAGTATATATACCATGACTGTGAAACTAAGTAACAAATTTTAACACTGAATCCATACCTTGAATTCACGATAATAAAACGAGTGTAGTATTGTCTTAGGTTTTCGCGATTGTTACATATTGAATTAAACTATTTTTAACGGAAGTATCGCGTGTTTTATTTATTTTGTTGATGTTGACGTTTCGAACGCTTTGCAGCGTCCGTGGTCGCAGGAAGACTTCCTGCAACCACGGACGCTGCAAAATTGTTTAATTTAAAACGAGTGTAATTAACATGAATTTGGTAATACATTAAGGGTCGACTCCATACACTAATGTGTCGAATGGATATAACATAAACAATAAATGGACATTTACACTAATATTATAAAGAGGAAAGATTTGATTGTTTGTTTGTATTGAATAGGCTCCGAAACTACTGGACCGATTTGAAAAATTGTTTTACCATTAGAAGCCGACATTATCCCTGATGAACATAGGCTACTTTTTACCGCGGGAAAATGCTTCATTCCTACGGGAAACCGGGTAATGAGACAACGGGTAGTATGAATTATCATTACTTATCTTTTTCACATAACTTCTAAACGGCTGAACCGATTGGGTTGAAATTTTATATGGGTATTTCCATGGTTCCATTTCAATTCTACGCAAACGAAGTTGCGGGCGGATGCTAGTAAACAATAATCGTAAATCCTTCATTGTTTACGATAATTTTAGTTATCCGATGTTCTTTTAGATGGGTGCTAGCAACAAGTGTTAGCACCACCCCTAGCAAGTAGATGCTTGTCCGAACTGCTAACATATATTAATCAATCGCTACCCTCCCGACCTCTGCAGTAATGTGCTTTTAAAATACAATTCGGTATATCCGCCATGTTATGTAGAGGTTTGCATGCATCTAAGATGGCTGCCTGTTGTAGCCTACAGTAGCCGGAGGCGCCCATTTTTCGTATCGCAGGGCGCTCGGTGTAATATCCTACATTTCTCACGAATGGGAAACCGGAATAAGAAAATAACGTAGTATTTCTGTGTAATTTTAGTACAAAAAGACTTTTATTATTAAGTATATCTTCTTAATTTATATCTATTATTTATATTATTAATTTATATCTCTTTATCTTGCAAATGTCGTATTGCTATTGTTCAGGATCTATTACCGTCAATATTAATGAATCATAGGTATGGCAAAAGAAGCATGAAAATAGGGTCAACGCTGTTGAAATGAGAGCTCTGAAGAGGAGTATGTGTGGAGAATGATTGATAGAGTAAGAAGTGGCAAGATACTAGAACAATGTGGAATGAAAGATGATGTAAAAATCGGCCAAGTGCGAGTCGGACTCGCGCATGAAGGGTTCCGTACCATTAACTATAAAAACGGCAAAAATATCGCATTTGTTGTATGGGAGCCCCCCTTAAATATTTGTTTTATTTTAATTTTATTATTTATTCTTGAAGTGAATATATAACTAAATATTCTGTGAATATTTCAAGCGTCTACCTGTTACCGTTATCAATATCGTGCAAAAATGAGTAAAAAAATCGGCCAAGTGCGAGTCGGACTCGCACATGAAGGGTTCCGTACCATTATCGATAAAAACGGCAAAAAAATCACGTTTGTTGTATGGGAATACAACAAACGTGATTTTTTTGCCGTGCCTCCTTAAATATTTATTTTATTCTATTTTTTAGTATTTGTTGTTATAGCGGCAATAGAAATACATCATCTGTGAAAATTTCAACTGTCTAACTATCACGGTTCATGAGATACAGCCTGGTGACAGACGGACGGACGGACGGACGGACAGCGGAGCCTCAGTAATAGGGTTCCGTTTTTACCCTTTGGGTACGGAACCCTAAAAATCACGTTTGTTGTATGGGAGCCTCCTTAAATATTTATTTTATTCTATTTTTTAGTATTTGTTGTTATAGCGACAATAGAAATACATCATCTGTGAAAATTTCAACTGTCTAACTATCACGGTTCATGAGATACAGCCTGGTGACAGACGGACGGACGGACGAACGGACAGCGAAGTATCAGTAATAGGGTTCCGTTTTACGCTTTGGGTACGGAACCCTAAAAATGTATGCTGAGATGGTTCGGACATTTGGCCTGCCCCAATAGGAGACAGGTGTGATGATATGTACATACGTACATCTCTTTATACATTGGTGATTTCATAGGGGTGCGCGGGGATATAGATCCAACGCGTAGAGGCCCCTTGGAGGAGATCGATGTAATAAAATTATACCCGCTGTGATTCGCTCCAGGCGATATCAATGTGACGATATACCCAAGAGGTCTCGGCAGGTATTGGGACTATTGTGAATCTCGGAAAGTATTGGGCTATGATATGAGATCTGAAGGGATTATTGGTACTGGGCTATTACAGAAGAGGGACGGACGCCTGCCATAACTATTTTAAATGTATAAATTAGAAAAAGAAGACCACCTCGCTGAAACCACCATTACTTCAAATTCGCAGAAAAAAAGTGAACTGCAGATGAAGGCCAAAAAGGCATTCTTTGTGACTAACACTACACAGATACCTATAGTCATTCAATCTTAAACCATAGGCTAAAGGTCTATGTAGGCTAGACTACGTACCGGATTATGTTGGACGTAACATATCTTTTTTTCTAAATGCGCTTTCTTTCTATATGTCCGAACCTACGGAGCATGCCTTCTCTTATCTTAACATCAACACTCTTTCAGACCAACTCGCTTACATCATCATAGCGAACACGGTCAGCAAGCATAGTGCCACAAATTTTGCGCAATGTTCTGAACTCGGCCGCTTTCTGTTTTTTTTATATATTAGTTCAGCATAGTGGCTCCTCTTTGCCTAATGGTAAGCGAAAGAGGAGCCCAAATCGGAACTACAACTGACAAAATACTACACAGTACCCTGTCAGTTGACGCTGCCATGCTGACGCGCAAGATGCTTCTTCACGCTTCGTTTGAAGGATCCCATATTGTAGGAAGGAGGGAACACATGTGCAGGCAAGGCGGTCCACTTTTTAATGGTACGACAAAGATAGGAGTTGCCGAACTTTTTGGTACGCGAAGAGATATTCTCAACAGTGGAACGATGACATCGCAAGCCCGCACGTGTGGTTCTATGACGGAAGGGAGAGGGTGGGTGGGTGGTTCATTACGAACGTCGAAGTGAATCTGTATCAATTGTAGTCCATGGGCCACAGTAGATAAAAATGTTTTCAATATTCAGAGCAAACAAACTAGTGGCAACATATATATCACTGACCGCAACATAGTACCGAGATAGCATTTGTATTGTTTGAATTGCATTTCCTTAGAAGTCATAACAGCACCTGCGACGCGCACGTGCCGCGGTTTATTGCGGGCTTCGACACTAACTGGAACACACTTTGTCACTGATTTCCATTGTATACACTATGGGTAGTGTCTAAACTTGATATCGATATCTGACTGACGAATACACTGCCCCATCACCATTCCATAGCTACACCGACCTGCCAGTTGTAATGAGCCAATTCGCTGGAGTTGCGCAGGGAACTTGTTGCTCGTCGGTTTTTATCGTGTCCTCGGCGACAATTGGCACCTTCCAAGTGTTTTAATTGGACCCTCGCGGATACATACGTATGTCTCATATTTTTATAATAAAATATTATTGTATCTATTTCTTTTTTGCATAGCTTTGTTCTTTTTTAATTTACCTGCACATTGACCACGACTTCGTACAAAAGTCGTCTGCGTGGATACCTCTGTCACCTATTTCTACCGCCAATCAGCTATATTCATACAATTGTGTTCCGATTTGAAGGGTGAGATATATGGCAGAGAAATTACTGAGTACTGTGACGAAACAGCCTTATGTCACAAGATTGGCGGCGCGCTAATAATATCCCCGTGGTGTTGCTAGCGTCAATAGGTTGGGGTGACCGCATGCTTGTTTGCCAATCTAGTTGCATAAAAAAAACATTGGAAATCACTATTAGCTAAGAAGAAATGCCGAAAGAAACTGGTATTATTGGTATTATGTTACAATACAGTTTTTCATATTTTTTCCAATATACGATATCACTATCAACATTTTCTTCTGTTTAGCGTTTAGTTTCAGCGTTATCCCGTTTCCTAATCCATTGTTACTGGTGGGGCCCATACGGATTTGGCGAAGATACAGATTTTTACATAGAGCGAATTACGATTATGCACATTGCGTTGTAAATGGTTACCGGTTTGTCTCGCATCGTACATGTTCGCCACTATTTAATTATAAAACTGATCACTTCCAGAGAATAAAACTAGTCAATCATAAAAATCGGTTGTGCTCGAAATTGACACACTGTTTGCTTCATTACATTCATCTGCTTTTAGCTTTTATTATTATATTATTTGTAGGCTCCCACAGGCACTATGTTCTTGTGGGCATTTATTGAGTAAGTAAACATCGCTATGAAGGACCACACCCCTATTGTAAGGTAACATATGTATGAAAATTGTACTATGTATATTTTATCATTCAACCTCTGATAGGTTTCTAATACAGAAAGGGACAGTTATTTATTAAGTGTTTGACCTCTCTTACAAACTCAACACAAACTTATTTGCAGTTGGTGAACTAACCATTGAAGAGTCTATCTATCTATCTATAACTTCACGCCAAATCCCTTGCGGGGTAGGCAGAGAGAACCGAGCACCACGTGACTCGATCCTTACATATCTCACTCGCTTCTTTAACATTCATTGCTCTTCTCATGCACGCTCGCCGGTTTCTAGGGCTCCTGACATCACCTTCTGATAGAACACGACCAATTTGGTCATGGTAGGTAAGTCTTGGCAGGTAAGTCTTGGCTTTCCCCGGCTCCTACATCCTTCCACAAAATAATAGTCAAAGTAATAAGTCTAAGAGTTATGAGACAAAGTAACAAGGATGGTATTGTGTCCAAACATGGGACACTCATGCCTTTAAATCGAAGGCCATTTTGGATAACTTTACCGGTTTGTGGCGCATCAGAAGATTTGGTTTCGGGAGGACAAATGATTACAGCAGACTAACAAGATTGTTTTTGTGCTATTTTATTCAACTTATTGAGGCTTTATTATGCATAAACTAAACTTTTGTAGAAATGAATTTCATGGCAACAGATGGGCTTATTCAACAATATTAAAAACCTAATAACGGCATTTACTAGGTTCTAAAATTGTCGAATAGGCTTATCGGAATAACTTGAAATATTTTTATAAGTTAGTATAAGTGCTATAAAACGTGGTCTATTGTTTAAATATAACAAAAGTTAAACTCTGTGCAAAACCAAGCATATCTCGCATCTTATAATCTAACGCCCATCTTTGTATCTCTAATAGTGTTGGCGCGGCAAGCACTCGAAGTAAGCAACTCGTTTTTTAACTGTCCTATAAATATTGTCTCGTGTCCTTTTGAAATTGCACAGCCGACCTGTCTAAATGGTTTGTTGGTTTGTGATGCTGAACGTTTAATAACCGACTAAATGTTGTAGTCCAGTGATTTATTGGTTTGTGGGTAGAAAATATTACCCACGTCATAGAAACAATAAGACATAGCTATAGTAACAAAATTGAAATTACATAGCTTTACTAAAGGATTGTTTATATTTTAAATTGAGATTTATTGGTATACTCCTTCCAGATTCATTCCAAGTATAATCCAGCACTCTTAGAGCAGTGTCACTAGTAATCAACTCCAAATTTGCATACAGGAGTACATGCGATGCACGGTGGCGTAGTGGTTAGTAACGCTACTCTGACACCAACACTCGTGGGTTCGATTTCCACACAGGACAAACATTTGTGAGCATAAAATTGTCATGGTCTGGGTGTTTTACACAAAAAGTATGTATTTACAAAAAAAAATGTTTTTATGTATGTTTATCAGTTATCCCATAGTACCCATAACACAATTTGTCGAAAATACATGTATTCTCGGTATCAGTATGAAAAATTAAGCGAAATAAATTTATAACGCTGGTCTTTAAGTCATTTCCAAAACTTCCTACTCCTACAAATTTCTTCTGATTAAATTCGTTATGAGTTCCAAGGCAGCTGTAGTTTAACCCCCGGGACGGCAATGGACTTCACTGTTCATTGCCTTTTTGTTGGTCGCCGCGTTTAATTCTGGCTACACAGGAGACACAGTGGTGGAGATGAGTGGTGGGCCTGTCCCGTTAAAAAAAAAATCGGCCAAGTGCGAGTCGGACTCGCGCACGAAGGGTTCCGTACCATTATCTATAAAAACGGCAAAAAAAATCACGTTTGTTGTATGGGAGCCCCCCTTAAATATTTGTTTTATTTTAATTTAATTATTTATTCTTAAAGTGAATATATAACTAAATATTCTGTCAATATTTCAAGCGTCTACCTGTTGCCGTTATCAATATCGAGCAAAAATGAGCAAAAAAAATCACGTTTGTTGTATGGGAGCCCCCTTAAATATTTATTTTATTCTATTTTTTAGTATTTGTTGTTATAGCGGCAACAGAAATACATCATCTGTGAAAATGTCAACTGTCTAACTATCACGGTTCATGAGATACAGCCTGGTGACAGACGGACGGACGGACGGACGGACAGCGGAGCCTCAGTAATAGGGTTCCGTTTTACCCTTTGGGTACGGAACCCTAAAAAACGCTGGTCTTTCAACGAAGATTTTTTTTTGTTCAACCTCGGGAGGTATACAAGCATAACAGGAGGTGAATGCTAATAACCAAATGCGCTGACGGATGTATATAGGGTGTAACAAAATGTACCCGGCAAAAGTTAGGCAGTTACATCTTCATGGCTTAATTAATAAATAAAACTGTACTTAAAAATAAGAAGTAAAATAAAAATAAGTAAGATTGCCGAAATTCCAAAATCTACGCGGGCGAAGCCGCGGGCTAAGGTTAGTTAATAATATTAACATTGAATGAGAGGGTAGTATGGAAATTAGAGTTAAGAGCAATGATAGCCCATTGGATAAGTAACCTGCCTATTGGCAACCTGGTCACCCGTTAGAATCCAGGCGGAGGCATGTACCACTAAATTCATGATTTCGCATTTATGTACTTGGTAATGTTACTCCACGGTGAACGAAAACATCGTGAGGGAACCCACACGTCCAAGAAATTATATTTTGAAAGGCGTGTGACCTTTTCCTTTCTGTTGTGGAAATATTACGGCAGTCGCTTAAGCTTAAATAGAGGACACCACCAATTCTAATGTATTAGGAAACGGAATAACGTGAAAAAGAAAAAGTATAGAAGATAGAGTATGTATGTATATGTATATCTTCACGCCAGGTCCCTTGCGGGGTAGGCAGAGAGAACCGAGCGCCATAAGACGCGGTCCTTGCACACTTCACTCGCTTCTTTCACATTCATAGCTCTTTTCATGCACGCTCGCCGGTTCCTAAGGCTCCTGACATCACCTTCTGATAAAACACGACCAATTTGGTCATGGTAGGTTAGTCTTGGTCTTCCTCGGCTCCTACATCCTTCCACTTTCGCATTGTATATCTGTTTCGTCATTCTTTCATCTTGCATTCTTTCTACATGTCCGAACCAACGGAGCATGCCCTTTCTTATCTTAACACCGACACTCTCTTTCAGTTCAACTCTCTTTCGTACGTCATCATTTCGAACGCGGTCAGCAAGCGTTATGCCACAAATTTTTCGCAGTGCTCGCATCTCGACCGCATTTATTCTACTTTCATGCTCTCTCTGCCATACCCAGCTCTCACTTCCATAAGTTAGCGTTGGGATTAGATTAGAAGATAGAGTACATAAATTTACTATTGCTGCCGAAATCGCGATCAACCGAACAAACCATTAGAAGCTTTATTAAAATAGGACAAAACTCGCTTAAATTCCCGTTTAAATTTTCAGCTCCAAATAGATATTGACAGACACGCGAAAATTATTATCGATTTGCTCGCAAAATACGACGAACTTTTGGGAAACCAGTGCAGCATTCCAGCTTATCCACGGGATAATCCAATCGCATTCAAAATGACTTTTTAAGCGTTGCATCTGTCGACTAAAACAACGGAACAATGAAACAAGAAGGAAACTTACTTAATACGAATATTTATTGGTGTGATGGTTGACGAAACTCCATTTGATACCGGTAGGAAACATTTCTGACTGCGGCTTTCTGCTTCGCCAGACTGCTTTGATGCGCCCTGACTCTATAAACACACAGACCAACGTAGACTTTGTACAAAAGTCGCCTGCATGGGTACCTCTGTCTCACCTATTTCTACCGCCAAGCAGCTATATTTATATAGCTGTGTTCCGGTTTGAAGGGTGAGATATGGGAGAGAAATTACTGGGTACTGTGACGAAACATCCTTAGGTCACAATTGGCAACGCGCGAATAACATCGCCGTGGTGTTGCGAGCATCCATACGCTGCGGTGACCGCTTACTATCTGATGTGGGCCGTATGCTTGTTTGCTAATCTAGTTGTATAAAAAAAAGTAAGCAGGCACGTTCGTACACACAAATGTTTGTCCTGTATCGAAGCCACTAACGACACCTGGTGGATATACACCTTTAGAAAAGAAAACTAATGTCCATAGAATTGTAAGTCAGGTAGATAAGAGTTTTTACCTTTCATAAAGATTCCACATTAGACTCTCTCCTAGGGGCTAGAGGGTTACCCTTGTTGGGTTCTTGCGAGTTAGTGATGTCGTCGCTGTCCGCGTTGCTGCGTTGGCCATGCGTTAACCATGTGCGAACTATATTTTACGTTGCAAGTGTCTATACGCTACGGTAACCGCTTCACTTGAGGCGGGCCTTATCGTTGTTGGCAACTGACGTAACGATGTTCATTTTTAATTATTTTAGCTGCCAATTAATTTATGACAGTATATTTAAAAATAATTTCTCGTAGTAATTATATATATTGTAATCATATCTTGGACCTTTTGAAAGATCTAAGTTAACAGCAATTTTAGACCTTTCAATGTCTAAGACAGCAATCAAATTAACGCAAAAAAATACTTTAAAATACATTGACCCCGTACATACTTATGACAGCAAACAGCTTTTACCATC
Organism: Pyralis farinalis; assembly: GCA_947507595.1. Classification (NCBI taxonomy): domain Eukaryota; kingdom Metazoa; phylum Arthropoda; class Insecta; order Lepidoptera; family Pyralidae; genus Pyralis; species Pyralis farinalis. The sequence continues at coordinate 4,671,422 of OX382258.1, read as the reverse complement.
GGGTGGAACAAACTTTACAAAGAAAAATAAGGTGTACGAATTTTCTAATTTTGTTGATGCAGTGAAACAAGCAAACTTTACAAAAAAGTATGTTCGAACAATGGAAATCAATAACTTTTACAACTAAACCGGTCTATCTTCGCGCATAAAATATGTAAAACACAACCTAGAGTGTACCTTAAACAGATCATGGTTTTAATTGCAAATCGAGGCACGTTCGTGGTACAATACAAAATAAACCATGATGACGAATAAAAACACAAAGTTTTTGCAGTTGAAGTAACTGAAATCAAGAACATTCTCAGAATTTAGTTCAAAATCGTCAGCCTGGGGAATACCAGAATCCATGAAGAATGAGATTACAAAGAAACTGTTGGATATAATGCCAGATAACAGAAAGGAAGTTTGGTTAAATTTACCAGCTTCAAATGAAACCAGTACAATAGACTAAGTTTTGTTAGATAGTTTTATGTGTATGTTACCTACTTACGTACTTTATATCATAATACCAAAAGAAGGTAGGTATTGTTTTTATTACTTGAATGTTTTTAGTAATGATGTTATTCTCATTCAAAATTAAGTTAAATTGTTATTCAAATAAAAGCTTATCAAGTAAAGAACATAAAAATGAAAAAAGCTTTATTTATGTAAGAACTTCCAATAATCCTAATTATTATAGCTTAAAAAATGAAGTCAGGAAAAGAAAACTTTTGACAAAAATTTTGCTCGCCAAATTACAGTAAACTATGCAAATTATACTTACAGCTGATATCGCCAGCACGGCAGTCTTCACGTAGATATTATTAACATTTCTAACTTCAAATGAACATATAAACTCTATAAACTAGTGTCGTACTAAAATGAAATGGTATATTAACAAATGATTTACTAACCTCACTTCATGTAAATGTCTCATAAATATCACAAATTCACGACTCATTTAGAATGATAAATAAATTGTTAATAATAGTTTTACAATATTTTTAGTTGTAAGTATTTTAATGGCGACCAATTTATATTTGAGTAATAAAAATGTCGATAATTTCCTTTTTTATCTAGAGTACAAAAAACGCTTCAGTTTTGAACTAATTTGTAATAAATCATTTAAGAATTATACGTACTATTTCGTAGATGTACAATCAGGGGTTCAAAAGCCCCAAAGTTAATCAATCTCCTTTGACGCATGCCGGGAATGAGAGAATTCCGTCATGCCAACTTCCGTCACGGCACGCAGTTCGATTTCACTGCCAAGGCGCGCCTACAGATGTTTCACATCAAAAATACAATTTTCATTTAAAAGAATTATTATTCGTTATGAAAAATCATTTCTAATAATAAAATCATTTTTTTTCATGATATAATGTTAATGTCAGTAGATGTTACACATCATATGCGAGTGTAATATCTGATGTGTAACATATGATGTGTAATACGACTGGAAGCATCAAAAGACTCATCAGATCAGACTCATTATAATATTGCCAATATAAATAATTTGCCTTCCGTCGTCGAAACACTGCAGACTTTTAATTGTCGTGCGATAAATGTCATTTTCAGCGTATATATAATTTGAAAGTGTGCTGTAAAATGAAAAATTGTGGGATGGCGAAACGGCAAGTCTGCCTTCGACATTATAGTGCACCTAAAAGAATTTAATTTTCAGTTTGTTCTTCACATTTTTAAGAACATTTTTGACGAAACAAAAATAAATTCAGTCGCAAAATGTAGCGTCCTGTGAACAGACGATACACGAAGGGGAATCGTTGTGGAAGTACTAACATGTTTTGAAATCAGTTGTGAAAATGTGGCAAACTTACTTTAAGAGAATTTTTATTCAAATTGTTGGTAACATTGTTTATGAATGACGTCATCAATATAGATTTGAATTTTTCCGGAAGATTTACTTGAAGATTATGATGTTCATATTCTTTTTTTTATCTATGTCTGGAGGGATACAAGCATACGGCCCACCTGATGTAAAGCGGATACCGTAGCCTATTAACGCTTGCGATATATTAATTATGACTCGCGCGATGCCTACTCTGCTTACATAGCAACTCCTTAGGAGCTTACTGGTGACCTCACTCACACGCAGGAAAACAACAACCCTCTAGGGAGTTGTTATTTGGCTGCGGTTTTCTGTGAGGTGGAGGTACTTCCCCAGACGGGCTGCTTTGATGCGCCCTACCTCTCTTAAAACATCCAGACCAAGACAAACAGACATGGTCATGCACACAAATGTTTGCCTTGTGTGGGAATCGAACCCACGAGCGTTGGTGTCAAAGTCGTGTCATTCACGACTGAGCCACCGAGCTCGAAAATAACTCATAATTCACAACATTTCATCATATAAATGTGCTAAAAACAAAAGAGTTTGTTGGTGTGTTTGTTTGTTTGAACGCGCTAGTCTCTGGTTGGTCCAAATCGCGCCACGCGTCGGATTTGAAAAAATCTTTTTGCATGTGATGGCCCTATTCTTGAGGAAGGTTATATAGGCTACTCAACATCACGATATTATCCTTAAAATAAAGAAAGTAGAAAAACAAAGAAAAAAGAAAAAGTTGTATTTTGACGAGCTCAGTCGTGAATGACGCGACATTGTCATCAACGCTCATGGGTTCGATTCCCACAAAAGACAAACATTGTCGTCCAGTGTGGGAATCGAACCCACGAGCGTTGGTGTCAAAGTAACGTAACAACGCGTTTTACCACTGCGCCACCGAGCTCGTCAAGTGTCCTAACTCAACGTGCCTTTAAAGTATACATTAAGTGTTTTCGCTATACATTGCTCGCTGTCAATAGCCGCCCTTGGCCTAAACTGTCTAAGAGCAGGCAACGAACAACGGCACCGTTGTCTTCTTAGAGTTATCCCGGTCCATAATCCATTAGGATTTACAGGGTCCGCTACCTAAGATTAAGGATTTGGTGAAGACACTGATTTTTACATGGAGCGACTGCAGTCAGACTTCCACAACCTTTGAAAAAAACCAAACCTTTCTTAGGTTAGGCCATACGTCTTTCGAAATATAATTTCTTGGACGTGTGGGTTTCCTCACGATGTTTCCTTCAGCGTTATCGTTCTCGATAATTCGATATCTCGAATACGGTAACCAATTAATTGAAATTTGTGAACATTCCACTATAAATAGAAAACACAACCGGCAACGTAACGGTAGAATAATCGCGCGCCATTGTACAAACAAAAGTAGATTCCATACAAAAACTTCGACCAACTTTAATTCGAACCCCCAACTAAAAACTAATTCGTCTATCTCCAACTTTGGGTAATTGCAAAGTTTGTAGTGTGGGGAGTTAGGGCATGTCCCCATTTGTTCCAATCAGTTAGTGGAACTCCGGCGACAATACAGTGAAGGTATTTTAGAAGGTTGAACAAGTTATCAGATGAAAGGTTTATAAACTGATATTCATTATCTAGTTAGTGAGTAATGGTGATTTGCCACCGGCAAGACGAGACGAGAATTGAAACCGCTAGCCTGTGTTTCTATCACAAAATTGATTTACAAGACCAGTGAGGATATTCACAGTTACTCAGAAAGTTATATTCGATAGTTATTAGACATAGGCGTTATTTTGCGAACGTCAAATTTACACGCAAATTGATCTAACCTGCTTTGTGTGCTTCCACCACTAATCAGTTAGTGCGGACTACCCGGCACCCACCCACTACTTTTATGGGACATGCCCACCACTCATTTCCACCACTGTGTCTCCTGTGTAGCCAGAATTAACAGCGACGACCACCAAAAAGCAATGAACAGTGAAGTCCATTGCTGTCCCGGGGGTTAAACTACAGCTGCCTTGGAACTCACAACGAATTTAATCAGAAGAAATTTGTAACAGTAGGAAGTTTTCGAACTGACCCACTACTGTTAGTAGATGCAACATGTAACTTGTAGCATGTTATTCTAACGACTAACATCTACAGCGCCTGAGGATGCCTCGTTGCAGAGACGACCAGGGCTGTCATGGCAGCGACGATGGCGGGTGCATGCGGTTTCTGTACCAGATGGCGGGCAATCGCGAGGACGACCGCAGCAGCCGGGGCAGAGAGCACACAAAGCAGGTTAGATCAAATTGCAAGCCATATTTGAATCGCAATTGAAAAGTTATCTGTCAAAATGTATGGAATCTGAAGGGGAACTTTTCGAATCCGTTTCGAATATGACTTTCCCAGGCAAAGTGAATGAAATGAATGAATGAATCACTTGTTTGTGACAGATTGAACCATATATTTCTACTCTCATAGAGTCTTTCGAACCGTAGCTCGAATGACGTAGCGACATGAAAAAGGTACGCTGAAATTTAGACATTTGAAAAGAATGGATGACAAAAGAGTTAAGAAAGCAGTATATCTATTGAGCAAGAGTGAGTGGCCATTTGGGCGGGGGCCGCCCTAGAAAACGCACATATTGACCAAGTTGGTGATGTGCTGCAAAAGTACCAAGTCGAAAGCACCAGACATCGACGAGTATGTATAGGTTGAATGTAGAACAAGCGGAAGAGGTATGTAGGTATCAGTGCATCTGTTCCACAGTCTCTGTCTTAATATAAAATTCTTTTTCTCGCGGTATGTATAGAGTTATGAAAAGGGGTGAAGTTAAGAAGTAGAATTTATAAAAAGCTATTGCAAGCGCGTGTTTAGTGTTTATCTTAGACTTCAACGATAAAATAATTCTTCAGCTCACGCTAGAGTACAGATGGCTGAACAGGCAGATCTCTACATGCATACGGCGAGACATACACCAATTTAATTCAAATCGTATTAAAAAGGCGATAGAGCGGAACAAATAATTTCATTATTAATAATTATTAATTCAATTTGTGAGTTATGAAAAGGCATGCTCCGTTGTTTCAAACATATAGAAAGTATGCAGGATGAAAGAATGACGAAACAGATATCTAATACCAGAGTGGAAGGATGGAGGAACCAAGGAAAAGCAAGAGTCACCTACCGCGACTGAATTCGTCGAGTTTTATCAGAGGGCGATGTGAGGAGCCTAGAGGAGCGTGCGAGAATAGAGCTATGAATAGTAAAGAAGTGAGCGAGGTGCGTAAGGACCGCGACTTGAGCTCTGTTCTCTCTGCCTACCCCGCGACTGACCAAACGTATAGATATATGAATAGATTTACTTTTAATAGAGCTTTTTTAAGGCAGAAGAGATCAATTAATGTCAGTTTAGAGTATTTTTTTTAAACCAGTGTTCATGTACGCACGATAAGTATGTTTACACAATGAGACATCGAGCTATACGCCTATGCGTCTTAAGTCATTGTGATAAAGGTGAATTTTGAACGATTTTGTACAGCTTGATTTGTTATATATGTATGTAATAAATAATACGGCTTGACGAGCTCGGTGGCACAGTAGTCAGTGACGCTACTTTAACACCGACGATCGTGGGTTCGATACCCACACAAGGCAAACATTTGTGTGCATGAACACATCAGTTTGTCTTGGTCTAGGTGTTTTTAACACAGATAGGGCGCATCAAAGCCGCCTGTCAGGGTAAGTACCTCCCGCAGCCAAATAACATCCCGGGCGAATTGTTTCTGCATATAAGTGATATCACCAGTAAGCTGCTAAGGGGTTGCTGTATTAGCAGCAGAAGTGACATCGTACGATTGTATTTGACCGTATGCTTGTATGCCTCCCGATGTTGTATAAAAAAGGTGAAAATGCACAGTTAGTTCGCAATTGGCGATGATATTGTATAACAGACACGATACACTAGTCTAAAGTACGTTCAACGAGACGAGACAAAAATAGTAAACACCGGAGTCTTTCCTGAGTTTCGTTACAAATCAACTGATAAGGATCCCCGTCCTTTCCTCTCGCAGCCAAGAACGACGCCGTAACCATCGCTAAGTGAGGTATCCGTAAAGGAGAATGCCCGTTGTTGTATGGACTTTGGTTACAATTTTATGTATGTTTCAACTATCTATTCAAATAAAAGTAACATTGTTTATAAATAGCTCCGGAATTACGAGAAAAACGCTAATAAAATTTTTCGTTTTAGGTTATTTTTGACCGGTAATATCACCTACATTTTTCGGTTGGATTATAGGTAACTGCTATATATATAATGTATTTGAGGCATAAATAAGTAAATAATTTTATTCTTCGCACGGGTAGCAGAGCATATACGTAAATAATAATAAATATTGTGGTACTAATTACACAGCGCCACCTAGCCCCAAAGTAAGCGAAGCTTGTGTTATGGGTACTAGACAACTGATAAACATAAGTAAATACATTTTTTTTTGTAAATACATACTTATTATACATAGAAAATATCCAGACCTAGACAAACAGACATGTTCATGCACACAAATGTTTGTACTGTGTGGTAATCGAACCCACGAGCGCTGGTGTCAAAGCGTAACAGCGCGTTTCACCACTGCGCCACCGAGCTCGTCAAATTTGAAGCAGGCTCGTCTCGACATGTTTACGACATCATTACAGGTTAGTCCTGGATTTATCGATACGATCCAGAATCGAAGCGCCAGTCGGCGGTTTTGGTGGTTCAAAATGAATAAACGCCTACCAAAAGTGTAGCGATTTAGAAGCGGGGGGAAGATTTTGATCGCGAGCTTTTTCAATTTGACTAGCTACCTGGTGTCAATTCTTTTACAGAACCAAAGAAGCATCAACACCGATAATTTTATGTAATTTATTCTCCGGAGATATTATGGCTTATTTTTTTGGGAGACGAAGGGAAAGGAAATAATTTGATTTTTAATGTCAATCTTAACTTTTTTACAAGGTCGGCAACGCATGAGTGACATCCCTGGTGTTCCAAATATCCATGGGCTACGGTAACTGCTTACCATCAGGCAAACTGAGCACAACTTGAAACCATGAATAAGCATTCTCCTTTTGGTACGGGAATTACATCTACGTACGTGAATTCATCACATTTGACAGTTTAGGTAATAATCACGTGCTCGAGTCGATAACTAATAAAATTTTAATAGAATTTTCTATGCATAATAAAGTGGTGTAGAGGTATGAATAATAAAGCAACAAACCTATAAATAATATACATGACGCAAATAGTAACGACATATCTATGGTTAGGGGAAACAAAACTGATCGATCGATCAAAAACATATTTTTATACAAAGTCGGGAGGCATACAAGCGTACGGCCTACCTGATGTAAAATGGTTACCGTGGCCTATGAACGCTAAGTAACATTCGCGCGATGCCACCTCTGCTGCTAACACAGCAACAACTTAGGAGCTTACTGGTGACCTCACGCACACGCAGGAACACAACAACCCTCTAGGAAGTTGTTCTTTGGCTGCGGTGTTGTGTGAGATGAAGGTACTTTCTCAGATGGGATGCTTTGATGCGTACCACCTCTTTAGGGTTCCGTATCCAAAGGGTAAAACGGAACCCTATTACTGAGACTCCGCTGTCCGTCCGTCCGTCTGTCACCAGGCTGTATCTCATGAACCGTGATAGTTAGACAGTTGAAATTTTCACAGATGATGTATTTCTGTTGCCGCTATAACAATAAATACTTAGAAATAGAATAAAGTAAATATTTAAGGGGGCTCCCATACAACAAACGTGATTTATTTGCTCGTTTTTGCTCGATATTGATAACGGCAACAGGTAGACGCTTGATATATTCACAGAATATTTAGTTATATATTCACTTTAAGAATAAATAATTAAATTAAAATAAAACAAATATTTCAGGGGGGCTCCCATACAACAAACGTGATTTTTTTGCCGTATTTATAAATGGTACGGAACCCTTAGTGCGCGAGTTCGACTCGCACTTGGCCGATTTTTTTTATACAACAAGATTGGCAAACAAGCATGCGGCCCGTACCATATGGTAAGCGGTCACCGCAGCCTATTAACGCTCGCAACACCACGTGGATGTTACTCGCGCACTGCCAATCTTGTGACCTAAGGATGTTTCGTCACAGTACCCAGTAATTTCTCTGCCATATCTCACCCTTCAAACCGGAACACAGCTGTATAAATATAGCTGCATGGCGGTAGAAATAGGTGAGATAGAGGTACCCACGCAGACGACTTTTGTACAAAGTCTCCCTCTAGTAAAAACCACCTCTCTTGAAACGCTTAGATCAACACAAACAGACATGTTCATGCACACAAATGAAGTTGGTTCTAACTGCACTAGACAACTTGCTGCTTTTTAACGGGACAGACCCACCACTCATACCCACCACTGTGTCTCCTGTGTAGCCAGAATTAACAGCGGCGACCACAAAAAAGGCAATGAACAGTGAAGTCCATTGCCGTCCCGGGGGTTAAACTACAGCTGCCTTGGAACTCACAAACGAATTTAATCAGAAGAAATTTGTAGGAGTAGGCAGTTTTAGAATTGACTTCCCCTCTTGGCAAAGTGAGAGACAGCAATATGACAAATAAGGCATTTAAAACCTCAAAGAGATGGCTAGTCAAGTGAAGCTCAACTGCCGTGCACCACGGATAATCAAATATCTAACACTATTGGGACCTAAACTGTGAGTTGTTACCTAACACATCGATTTCAATAATATAGATTGCAGAACCGCCTAAACGCCTGGTAGTTCTCCCTTGTTGCCACTTGCTGCTTATGTACATTTTTAGTGTAATCTGAGGCAAAGCTTATCGCGCAGACATACTGGAAACGGTGGGGCTGTGGGTTCCGGACCTGGCGGCGGCCCCTTCTCGCGCGTGGACAGCAGGACCAATCTGGTCAAGGAGGCACCTGGAAGGAGGCAAGAACACGCGCACTCCGCACCTTCTTCCTGACTCGTCCTTTCTCACGTAACCTAAGTAAATTCCCAAAGGTAGCAGCACTGTGTATGGTTAGTTACAAAAATTGTAATTAAGTTCTTCTTAACATTATCCCGCTTCCTAATCTATTAACATTGGCGGGATCCGCTATCGAAGCCTAAGGATTTGGCGAAGATATGAATTTTTACATGGAGCGACTGTCGTCATACTTCCACAACCCAGTAGGAAAGTCATAACCTTCTTAGGTATAGTCAAACGTCTTTCGAAATATAATTTCTTGGACGTGCATGTTCCCTCACGATGCTTTCCTTCATCGCCGAGCAAATGATAATTGGTAATACATAAATTCGAAATCACGAATCTAGTGGTACATGCCAGGATTCGAACCGAGGACCAAAAGAATGTAGTTAAATAATAGTTTTTAAGAATTTCATTTTTGACTCTCTGTGCCCGCGATTTCGTCCGCGTGGAATATTATTTATTTATATTAATAAAAATAAATAATATTTCTAAAATAAAAGTAGCCCGAGTTACTCCTTATTACATCAGCTATCTGCCAGTGAAAGCCACGTCAAAATTGGTCCAGCCGTTTTAGAGATTAGCCGGAACAAACAGACAGTCATAAATTGAAAAAAATATTCATTTTAGTATATGTACCGTGTATACATCCATATGCGTTTAGTAAAAAGCGGTTATTTTAATGTTACAAACGGACACTCCAATTTTATTTATCTGTATAGATTTCTGTCGAATAAATATCAAGCTGCACTAGATACCGCCTTAGACCTGACCAGTATTGACAGCTGTAACTTAACAGAAACAAACAAAGAGATCTTCACTGTGAGGGTGATTTCTAACGTTTCCTTGAAATTGTTGTACTGCTTATCTCTCTACTGTGGTATCTTACCCGCATTACGTTTTATTAGGAGAACTAGCTACTCGACCTAGCTTCGCACGGGTGATCCAATCGTTACCAAACTTCACAGGATCACCTGCTGGGCTAACCTGAAGATTCACTGAAAATTTCATCAAAATCTGCCCAGCCGTTTTTGAGTCCATAGAGGACATACAGACAAACATTCATTTTTATATATATAGATTGGGCGAGCACGTTGACGCGACTTGACACCGACGCTCGTGGGTTCGATTTCCACACGGTACAAACATTTGTGTGCATGAACATGTCTGTTTGTCTTGGTCTGGCTGTTTTTAAGAGAGATAGGGATCATCAAAGCTCCGTCTGGGGAAGTACCGCCACCTCACATAAAACCGCAGCCAAAGCGTTTATAGGCTACGGTAACAACTTCACATCAGGTACGTCGTATGCTATACCTCCCGACGCTGTATAAAAAAATATTTGTAACCACTAACGGTTCAGACATATTGGTGCAATGAAGCTATAATAAATCCATTACCACTTCTCATTACCATAACACGCCGAGTAATTAATCAAGTTAAGTAAACAGAGCGGCAGGTATGCCACCAGATGGGAGGCACCCTTACAACACTTACATTATTCAGCACATTATACACACACGATTGTGTAAGTTTTCAACATGACTCTGACTATTATTCTCCTACTATACTGCACCTTCGCACCATGTCGCTTGTGGAATAGACAGAAATAACCGAGCCCCATATATTATTATTTTTGTACATCTTGAGGCATACAGTTATATGTCCCGTTGTCCCGCCTGCATGTACAAAGTAAGTACGCTCGTGAGAAGTAAGTAGCAAAGCTCGAATAATACTCCTTGCATTGCAAGCGTTCAAAGCCTACGGCAAGCACTTGGGGTAGGCCATTTTTTTTTTTTTTTTTTTTTTGATTTTCGCCCAAGAAAGTTGAAGACCCACAAAGGAAGGACCAACCCACACCCGGGTGTGCATTGGTCATTCCTCCGTGAGGGGCACCCTCCGGAAAAAGGGAGGGAGGAGGTGAAATCTTTCAAAGATACCATTTCGTACGAACGAACTGATTATGTCGGATTTCCACCGACTAAAACACCCCCTGGGACTGCCTCTAGCCGGGAAGGCTACAAAGGCTTCATCTGAAGCGATCACCCCAGGGGAACGGGATGACGCAAGCGTCACTCTTATAAGAGCATACGCTTAGAGAAGGGTCGACTTCCTCCTGAGGACGCCGACCCTGGACCCTATAAGCGCCTAAAACCGAGCGACCAGAAGGGTGCTCACATGGTGGAGGAGTGTTGCCCTAAGGAGGCTTCGGCCGCTGCATAGCGGTCCAAAGCTCTCGAAATTTTGTTTGGATGATCTAAGAGGACACTACGTGGCCTGCGGTTTTGGTATCGGGATAAAGGAGGCTGTGGCGGGCTGTAGGACGCAGCCTGCTGGATGAGCGGGTTAGGATGGGTCTCAGCGGTTTCGAAGAAACGCTTTGACAGGAGTTGAAAGTGTTGTTGGATAGATGGGAGTTGGAGGTCACGGTGGAGTTCAGCATTACGCTGAGCCCACTGAGCATTGGTGGCTCGACGACAAAAGACGTTTTGGACGGTCTGCAGCCTGTTAATGGTTGCAGGACTGGCATGAGCGAACACCGGAGACGCGTACGACATCACCGGCCTTATACAAACCTTGTACAGGGTTCGCTTATTTCTGAGGGACATTTTACTGTGCCTTCCCAGCATAGGGCTGAGTCGGTTCAGATAAAATCTGGCGGTACTAACTACCTTTCGAACGTGGGGGACAAAAGAGAGTCTGGAGTCTAGAGTGACTCCGAGATACTTCGCCGTGCGTTTCCAGGGGACTGACGCCCCCAGCATACTCAGGCGGGGAGTATTGTGTGGGAGTTTGCGTCTCGCACAGAAGTGAACTGCGGAGCTTTTCTCCGGGTTCACCTCTATGCGCCATTTTCTGAACCATCTTCCTAACTCAGTAACTGAGGTTTGAAGTTTGGCCAACGCAGATGACACTTGCACGCTCTTTGAATAGAGGGCTGTGTCGTCGGCGAAGAGCGAGAGCTCAACGCCTTTGGGAGGGGTGGGAATATCGTTGGTGTACGATATATACAGCAGGGGTGCCAAGACAGAGCCCTGTGGGACCCCAGCCTTGAGTGGGCGTGGGGTTGAGAGCAATCCTTCGTGTCTAAAACGAAAGGAGCGATGTTTGAGGTAGGAGGCCACTAAGCGGACAAGTCGGTCTGGGAAATTAAGCTTGTAAAGCTTGTATATAAGTCCTCCATGCCAGACTTTATCAAAAGCCTTGGCAACGTCAAAGAAGACAGCTACTGTCTTTTGACGCTTTGGATAAAAACCGCTCGAGATATACTCGACTATGCGGTGGACTTGCTGTGGGCAAGAGTGTTGGGAGCGAAAGCCGAACTGGTTGTCTATTATGAGACCATTTGAGAAGAGATGCTCTCTCAGTCGAGCGAGCATTACTCTCTCAAGAAGTTTCCCCATCGCCTTAAGTAGGCTGATGGGGCGCCTGGGGCTTTGTGGGGGTTTAGTCCTTTGATGAAAGAACTAATTTCATCATTGGACACTGTGATGGGGTCTGCAGTGAGAGGGAGTGAGCTCTTATGTAAGACCTCCTCCTCCACTGATTTGACGTGTGCAGCGTTGCATGGCTGCGTGCTGACAGAACATTGTGAAGCAATGCTGTCAGCGAAACATTCGGCTTTCTCTTCGTCCTCGAAGGCGATAGTGCCATCGGGACGGTGGAGTGGTGGGGTGTGAGTTATTACGTCACTACGCAGTGCTCTCGCTACTTTGTAGTACGCAACATGAGAGGGAGCTATATTCTCCATGAGGTCGCCCCATCGCTCTTCCCTCAAGTCGGAGAGAGAGGACCTCACTTGCCGCTGAAGGCGGTTCGCGAGCGTCCTGTTAGACGGGGTGGGATACAGCTTGGCTCTGCGGAGCGCTGCATTTTTGGCTTTAATCAGGTCCCTGACAGCCTGCGGTAGTTTTCGGCGGTTATCCACCTTCACTACCCGCGAGTTGTCCTGAACAGCTGATTGAACCAGTTTGGTTAGAGAATCCACCGCACTGTTAATCTTGTCCGGACTATCGAAGTAGTCGGACGTGAGAGCGTACGGTGAATCTGGGGCATCAAAGGCTGCCTCTAGGGTGGCCTTAAAACCTTTCCAGTTGGTGAAGGTCTTGTTGGTGGAGGAGGGGTGGGGATCCAACGGCCCCATTACCAGTGAGACTGGACGGTGGTCAGAGCCCAGATCATCGAGAGGCTCGATTGATCTGAGCTGAAGCGACACTCCTTTGACTAGCGCAAAGTCTAGTACGTCAGGAGTGGCGTCCACCCGATCAGGGTAGTGTGTGGGCGAGAAAGGACACAGGACGTCCAGATCTAGGGCTTGGGTAATCTCCAGTAACTTCCTGCCACTGGGGTTAGAAGACTGACAGGTCCAGTCTGTATGTTTGGAGTTAAAGTCTCCAAAGAGAATGACAGACTTGCCTAGTGCTAAGAGCGCTTCAAAGTCGCTTCTTAGTGGGATTGTCCCGCTCGGTATGTAGATGGACGCTATGAGTATGGACTGATGTCCTGTCATAGCCACCTTGCATACTGTGGCCTCCATACTACTCAAAGGAGGAGTATCTATAGTTGAGCAATGAAGTGCTCGCCTATAGTAGATAGCGGTACCGCCGCCTCTATGGTCGCTCGGCCTGTCATTCCGAACTAAAGTGTACTGGGGAATCGACAGCCCCTTCCGGTCAGTGGGTTTGAGCCACGTTTCCTGAAGGAGCAGCAGGTCGATGTCCCTACTACGTACAAATTCCTTCAGTTCTAGAATGTTAGGCCGTAAACTACGCGTATTAAATGAAATAAGCGAGAGCCCTTTCGGTTTGGTCCGGCCAGGTGCAGCCGACACGGCGGTGTTCGGTACCACTGAGTTACCTACTACTGGAGGCATTTAATTAAATGCAAGGATGAGATGGTGATAGCGGGTGAATAATTCCATCCGCCCGATGACGTCACTGCTTTTATACAGTTGCAGGAACTGTGTGACCTCAGCCACATCAACCTTGGGGAAGCTAAGCATCCCCGGGCCGGCTGAAGTGGCAGTGGGCGCGGGTTTGGCGGATTGAGGCGCACCCGCTGGGGCCTGCTTGAAGGCAGGCTCCCTGCGGGGCCCCCAGGCCTGGGTTTCCGGCTGCGCAGAGTCAGCCTTTTTTGGGCCCCACGCAGGCGTGGTGCCGGACTTGGCCGCCGCAGGCAGAGGCGGGAAGTGGCTCGCCGTGGGCGCCGGAGGCGCTTTGCGGCCACTTTGGGCCCCACCTCGGCCGTTGGCGGCCTTGCGGGACTGTTGGGAGGGGGACGGCCGAGGCGCGCGCGGGCAGCCTCTGTAGTTGGCCGGGTGGCCAGTCTGGCCACAGAGTACGCACGCCGGGGGCGTGGAAGACTGCTGGTCGCGTGTGCGACCGCAGTCTTTGGTGAGGTGTGGCACCAGGCACTTTACGCACCTTGGTGCCGCCGTGCAGTTACGAGCCGCGTGCCCGTATAACTGGCAGCGGTGGCACTGGGCCGGCATGCCAGTCTTGCGGGGCGGCTCGACTGTAATGTTTGAGATCCCGCACACCGTGCGGGTCTCTTTGAATATGGACCTAGCCTCACTGTTGTTGGTTAATACCACCAACGCCAGTGGGTAGGTACGGCCTGAGCGGCTGTACATTTTATGTACAGCCTCAACTGGGAAACCCTGGCCGACTAAGTCAGCCCGGATTTCCTCGGCCGGGATTTCGTGCGGCACTCCTCTGAGTACCGCACGGACTTTACGCTCCTCTGTGAGGGCGTAAGTGTGGTACGGGATACCATGCTGACTAAGCAGGCCTGACAAGCCTCTGTAGTCAGCGATGGTGGGGACCTCTATTTTGATAGCTACACCTGTATTGGTGGCTTTGGTGTAACTGACTTTTTTGTCAGTACACAGTTTTGAGACGTCGACCCATCTCGCCTTATCCCGTAGGAATATAGGCGGCGGGGACTTTACTTTGGCCACCTCCGGCGCGCAGCGAGTCGCTGGCTTGGCGGTGGCGGAGGAGGAGGAGGAGGTGCCGCGGGCAGCGGGGGTGGCAAGCGCAGAGGGCGCTGGGATGTCGATGCTCATTAGAGCCGGGATGGCGGGGCGCTGGGTCGCGGCGGGGGATGCTCTCTGCGGCGAGGCAGAGCGAGCACGCCGGTTTTTCTTGGCGGAGGGCTTCTTGGGTTTCGAGACAGGGATGAAACCTTGCTCGTCGTCGTCACTGGGAGCGTGACGCTTTACAGATTTTTGGGCGGGAGGGATGGAGCAGTCGAGCTCCATGTCCGAATTGTCGGACTCAGGAGAGGAAGGGGAGGCGGGGGAGGAAAGTACCTCCACGGCAGGGGAGGCGGGTGCGTCAGAAGACGCGGGGGATGCTGGGACGCTGTGTGGAGCGGCTAGGGAGGCGTGGGAAGGGACAGGTGAGGCGGGGGAGGACGCAGGGGAGGCGGGAGAGGACACAGGGGAGGCGGGGGAGGAGGTGGTGTAGGCGTTGAAGGTTCCTAGCACTAACTCGTCGATGTCGACGTCGGGGGTGGAGCGCAGAGTCAAAGCGATCTGCTTAATCATGAGAAAGATAGTTTGTAGCATAGTGCTATCAAACTGCGCCATAGTGGCGAAGCAAACCTCCCTGCCGAGGGGCAGGGGGGCGACGGAGGTTGAAGTTAACCGCAGCTACTCTAATTTAGTAGGCACGGAAAAGGACCGTCACCCTTGGCAAGAGCCAAGTGCACTGGGCTCGGGTCGGCCGACTTTGCTGGGTTCTGAAGGAACCCAGCAGCGTGTCGGGTCAACGCTTACCGGCTTCGTATGGCACCTACAAGTAGGTATCCACCGATACTACGCGGGCAATTGTTTACAAGTTGTGCAAACAACGGTTGCAAGCAACCGTTGCAAACAAAACTCGCAAAAACTGCGAACGGCGCTTTGACTGTACAGTCAGCGCGGTGTATACTCACAACGACAGAGAAGGCTGCAGGTGCGAGCGAGAGAGGAGATGGCGAGCGTCGAAGCGTGTGCACGCAACGAAAACTGGCCGCGGAATGGGTAGGCCATATGTTTACGTGTTATTTATATCAAAAATGGATAGTGTAGGTTGTAATAACTGCAAATTTCTACGTAAACATGATGTGATGTAAAGCATTTATCGTCTATGAACACATTAAGTATCACTCGCGCGACGCCACCTCTGGTGCTAACACAGCTACTCTTTCGAAACTTACTTAACTTGAGCACAACACTCGGAGGAACGCAACTACCCTCCAGGAACTTGACTGCGATTTTTGAAGTATAACTTCTTTACGCACGCTTGACTTGGGGAGTAAGCTGGTGAATGCGTGACGAGAGCGTTACGAAAAGCGTTATCGGGTGAGGCGAACGGAAGTTGAGAGGGAGATATAAGTTAGTGAAGATAGAGAGAGAGAGTTACGTTTCGTATATTACTGTAGGGGCAAGTGAGAGAGCTGCGAGAACACATTTTCTTTCTCTCTTTCTCTCATAGCGAGTTAAGTTTCGTATATGTAAGACACAGTGCAGCCATGCAATTCTGTAAGAGCAAACATCCTTACATCCTCGGAAACATCGGCTGTTACAGCCTTGAACACAAAATTGCAATTCTTTGGTGTCGCTTTTCATGGTTGTGCGACACTAGCGCCGCAAGGCTGCGTTTGGAATTAGAATTCTAACAGCCTCGCGTACGCTTACAGCCTTATAGAATACCAAATAAAAGCCGTGATCGCAGTAGACGATGTCAAAGCTGTGACATCTGTGATCACAGCGACGCACACAGTCATTACGAGTCGCTTAGAGAATTGCATAGCTGGCCTATTGTCTGTATCACACTATGGAGCTAAAGAAGTTTTACTTCAGTCGTGTGGTCTAAAGCACACTCGTATTTGTGTTTATGAGGTGGAGTTTATTCCCTAGACAGGCTACTTTGATGTTCCCTTCCTCTTTTAAAAACTGCCATACCTTGACAAACAGACATGTTCATGCACAAAAATGTTTGTCCTGTGTGGAAATCAAACCTACGTGCCTTGGTGTCAAAGTAGCGTTACTATCAAATACGCTAATTATTGCGTCTAATTATTGCCCCTCTCTATATTTCATACCAAAAAAGTTAATCGGAATTCCATTTTTGTACTGTCGTACCGTCGCGGTTGGTGAGACTTGGCCTACCTCAGCTGCTATATTATAGGTTTAAGAGAGGTAGGGCGCATCAAAGCAGACTGTCTAGAGAAGTACCTCCACCTCACAGAAAACCACAGCCAAATAATAACTCCCTAGAGGGTTGTTGTGTTCCTGCGTGTGAGTGAGGTCACCAGTAAGCTCCCAAGGAGTTGCTGTGTAAGCAGCAGAGGAGGCATCGCGCGAGTGATACTTAATATATCGCAAGCGTTAATTGGCTACATTACCCGCTTTATATCAGGTGGGCCGTAGGCTTGTATGCCTCCCGACGTAGTACAAAAAAAAGGTTCATCATTTTTCCTCCGAGGCTCTCTTTCAGACCATCTCTGTTTCTCACATCATTACAAACGCTGTGTATAAGCGCCTACAAAATTCGACCGCGTTTCCTTTCGTGCTCTCTCTGCCATACCTGGCTGCCGCTTCTATAATTCAGCATGTTGATAACCATGGGAACTGGTAACATCTCACATTCGCAGTGAATATCCAATATTAATCCATGTGCAAAACCGACTTGTACTCCGTTTATTTGTACAACTGCTGTCTTGGGAGTTAGAGTAGGAAGAGAAGGAAAACTTGGGATGTCACTCGCGTGTCAGCCAGCTATGATCGCCATTATCATACATTTTCTCTGCAACTCATTGAAACGAACAATGCAAACTGATTGAATAAATTATACGATTGAAAGGTACATTTATTGATTACTCCACTAGAACAGAACAATTTCTGGAGTGGTGATTGCAAAGTTACGTGTAAGTACTTTTAATTAAATTAGACATTGAACATTGCTTAATGGTGTGAAAACCTACCCATTACTTATATAATTTATGGGCAGATTGAAACGAGAGTGAATTGAGATAGGTACAGCAATTTAAAAGAAAATGTCCCTCAGAAATAAGCGAACCCTGTACAAGGTTTGTATAAGGCCGGTGATGTCGTACGCGTCTCCGGTGTTCGCTCATGCCAGTCCTGCAACCATTAACAGGCTGCAGACCGTCCAAAACGTCTTTTGTCGTCGAGCCACCAATGCTCAGTGGGCTCAGCGTAATGCTGAACTCCACCGTGACCTCCAACTCCCATCTATCCAACAACACTTTCAACTCCTGTCAAAGCGTTTTTTCGAAACCGCTGAGACCCATCCTAACCCGCTCATCCAGCAGGCTGCGTCCTACAGCCCGCCACAGCCTCCTTTATCCCGATACCAAAACCGCAGGCCACGTAGTGTCCTCTTAGATCAACCAAACAAAATTTCGAGAGCTTTGGACCGCTATGCAGCGGCCGAAGCCTCCTTAGGGCAACACTCCTCCACCATGTGAGCACCCTTCTGGTCGCTCGGTTAGGCGCTTATAGGGTCCAGGGTCGGCGTCCTCAGGAGGAAGTCGACCCTTCTCTAAGCGTATGCTCTTATTAGAGTGACGCTTGCGTCACCCCGTTCCCCTGGGGTGATCGCTTCAGATGAAGCCTTTGTAGCCTTCCCGGCTAGAGGCAGTCCCAGGGGGTGTTTTAGTCGGTGGAAATCCGACATAATCAGTTCGTTCGCACGAAATGGTATCTTTGAAAGATTTCACCTCCTCCCTCCCGTTTTCCGGAGGGTGCCCCTCACGGAGGAATGACCAATGCACACCCGGGTGTGGGTTGGTCCTTCCTTTGTGGGTCTTCAACTTTCTTGGGCGAAAATCAAAAAAAAAAAAAAAAACCAAATGTTTAGGCTTAGTTAGAGGATTCTGCCAATCCTAATGGATTAGGAAAACGGGATAACGCTAAGAAAAAATCGGCCAAGTGCGAATCGGACTCGCGCACGAAGGGTTCCGTACCATTATCTATAAAAAAAGGCAAATAAATCACGTTTGTTGTATGGGAGCCCCCTTAAATATTTATTTTATTCTATTTTTTAGTATTTGTTGTTATAGCGGTAACAGAAATACATCATCTGTGAAAATTTCAACTGTCTAGCTATAACGATTCATGAGATACAGCCTGGTGACAGACGGACGGACGGACGGACGGACGGACGGACAGCGGAGCCTCAGTAATAGGGTTCCGTTTTACCCTTTGGGTACGGAACCCTAAAAAGAAGGTGGGGCATAGCAAGTCTGGGGATTGACGTTCCCCTGCGTGAGTAAGAATCATCAGCTCATAAAGAAGTTATTGTGTAGACAACGGGAGTACCGGTTGGTGTCGAAAAATTAGTAGTGTAGGCTGACAGCTAATCACCTGCTGGTATGTTTCCAGAACCCGTGCTTAATCACCGCTGGAGATTGAGCCCCCAACCTGTGTAAAGTCACCGTTGCAGTGGTCGACGACCAGGGTGTATCCGTCTGTAGAGGGAGAGAGGGATGCCTAATTACTTTTGATGCTGACGACAGCCCAACATCAAAAGTCATCAAGCATCCCTCTGTGCTGTTAGTGATTTTGGGAGACTTTAGTTCTGCTTTGTTCAAAAACGGCATGAGATGGTGGAACTATATACTATGTCATCAGTTGTTGAAGTTCAATTAATAAGTGTCTGTTTATCTGTGTGTCACGACGCCGAAAAGCTTGTGATTAACTATAAAAATATAGTGGACTTAATTTCCGGAGCATAAAAATAACGAAGTGTCGAAGAAGCATTATCTAAGAGGATGCGGCTTCTCGGAAGTCCTTCTTGTATTTTTTAAGCACACGGGGTAAACAAATGGTTGTAAAGCGGCCACTATGAACACCTTTTAATCTTGAAATCAAGGGATTGTGCAAGCGTGAGGCGTGCGGGGGACCCCCATTTTTTACCACGTTTCTCGCTTCAATTTTGTTGATCTGTTCTCGTATTCGAACACCCTTTTACAAGACATTAATTTTTTCTATACTTGAAAACCATAATGATTGATCTCTTGTGATAATGTGGATTAATAATTGAAATAAATGCCGGTGGTCGTATTTTAACACCCTTTTCCACCAGTCAATACCAACTCGCTTCTCGCAACTGAGTTACCAACCGTAACTCATCGTACAGAGATACGGGTCTCCCTTCAACCAAGGGGGTTTCTAAACTCTCACACTCCACCACGCTGCTCAACTGCGGATTGATGGAGGCCAGTGTTTCCAAGCCGCTCGAAGGCCACTGGCTTAGTTCAACGTCTATCGGCAACAGCCGCGATCAACGGCTTAACGTTCCCTCTGCAGCACGGAGAAGCGTGAAATAAATAAACCCATAGACAGGCTGCAATCGACACGGTACAGGACCAAAGTACGAAACCGATATAAGTGCAAAAAGGTGCAGCGATATCCTCAGTATCCTCAGTAAAACTAAAGTAAACTAGCAATGTTCAAAGGACTGAAGGTCACATTGGTCGTCTCTGCGACAACTGCTGTGGAAACAGGTTCTGGAATAGGAGCTAACTGGTGACCTCACTCACACGCAGGAACACAACAACCCTCTAGGGAGTTGTGATTTCGCAGCGGTTTTCTGTGAGGTGGAGGTACTTCCCCAGACGGGCTGCTTTGATACGCCCTCAAATTTCCTTAATTAACTCCCTTCCATCGGGTCCAAATAGCGCCTACTCCAGAAGAAATTTTGGTAGATTAGTCCTTCTTTTATGGGTCGCCGTTCACGTCGGACGTGAAAACAAAAAAAAACTGTTCAATATATTTTCTAACCCCGTTTTCAACCTCTTTTCTTTTTTAGCAGCTACTGGCGAACTATGGGATCGTCGATAAAAAATGGTAGCTTGAAATAAAAGTTGAAAATATGCATGTTTTCCTCAAGTTTCAGATCGCTACGGTCTAAAGTGTATCTCCCAGCAATAAACCACACCACTTAAGATTTTTTTAATTTGCGCAGCTTTCTAAAATCCGTAGATTTGCCGCCAGTGCTGACCCGCTAATGGATGCGGACTGAAAGCGGCGAGGAAAAGCCGACAGCAGTTAAAAATTTCCGGGAAATAGAGGAATAGCTCCGCCATTATAGCTGGATCAAGAGTTAAGTGCTTCAACCATTGCCTTTGTTTGTATTATTTGTTTGTAAATAACAACTCTCTATAGAGTACTGTGTTCTTAAGTGTGACTGAGGTCTATGTCTAAATCTGATGTTGTATAAAAAAGAGTAATTTAAGAAGAGGCATGCTCCGTTGGTTCGGACATGTAGAAAGTATGCAGGATGAAAGAATGACGAAGCAGATATACAATGCAATAGTGGAAGGATGTAGGAGCCGAGGAAGGCCTGGACTTACCTACCATGATCAAATTGGTCGTGTTCTATCTGAAGGTGATGTCAGGAGCTCTAGAAACCGGCGAGCGTGCATGAAAAGAGCAATGAATGTTGAAAAAGCGAGTGAGGTATGTAAGGATCGAGTCATGGGGCGCTCGGTTCTCTCTACCTACCCCGCAATGGATTTGGCGTGGAGTTATAGATAGATAGTATAAAAAGTACGAATTTCTGACATTCGTCTGTCAGTCATTTTGCGTTACTGATCATGTCGTATGTAGAGATACAATAATAACTAATAACATGAAGATTGATTTAATCCATGAATGAAGAATTGATGAGACCAATTTTGCGTAATAACTGAACTCACTCTCGTCACGACTCGGTGTAGAACGCGGAGCTCTTATTGGCTAATTCTCAGACCAATATCGCGGCACATATCGGCTTGTTGGTTAAAATATTCTCCCATTGGTTGGTAGCCTCGAATCTAAAACAGAACGTGTTTGTGAGTGCAGGGTGGCTTCATGCATCATCAAGCACAGCACCATCAACCTCAGCCTGTCTTTTTTTACGGGACAGGCCCACCACTCATACCTACCACTGTGTCTCCTGTGTAGCCAGAATTAACAGCGGCGACCACAAAAAAGGCAATGAACAGTGAAGTCCATTGCCGTCGCGGGGGTTAAACTACAGCTGCCTTGGAACTCACAAACGAATTTAATCAGAAGAAATTTGTAGGAGTAGGAAGTTTTAGGATTGACTTCCCCTCTTGGCAAAGTGAGAGACAGCAATATGACAAATATGGCATTTAAAACCTCAAAGAGATGGCTAGTCAACTGCCGTGCACCACGGATAATCAAATATCTAACACTATTGGGACCTAAACTGTGAGTTGTTACCTAACACATCGATTCCAATAATATAGATTGCAGAACCGCCTAAACGCCTGGTAGTTCTCCCTTGTTGCTCCTCAGCTCCTCACCTCAGCCTGTCTATGAAAGAGTTACCTCGCGTTCCTCCATGCTTCTCAGTTGAGTGGGTGAGCTTATCAGTAAGCTCTTGTGGTGTTGTGGTAGCGAACTATGATCCCTGTATCACAATCGTTCGTAAGCTACGGTAACCACTTTATAGCAGCTGGATCTCCCGACGTTGTAAAAATAACTTACATGTACGTCTTCTTCTTAGCATTATACAGTTTTCTGATCCATTACGACTGGCGGGGTCCACTATCTAAACCTAAGGATTTGGGGAAGATATAGATTTTTACATAGAACGACTGCCGTCAGACCTCTGCAACCCAGAGGGAATACCAGAGCATTCTTAGGTAAGGTCACACTTCTTTCGAAATATTATTTCTTAGACGTGCGAGTTTCCTCACTACGTTTTACGTTCACCGCCGTGTAAGTGATAATTACAAATATGTACATAAATCATAATACAGAAAACATAAATTCGTGTGTACATGCGAGGATTCGAACCGGGGACTGTTGGTCACTAGGTCTGTTCTTTATTCACTGGACGCCCTACGCTTTCGCTTCAGAGTCCAGGGTCCGCTTTTCGACTTTTATTGCAACATTTCGCGCGGTCTTCGACATCCCTCATAGTGAGACCATTGGCACGCATGTCCCTCACGACGTCAAGCCAACACTTCATGGGCCTGCCCCTTCTACCGGGACCCGGCGGAGGGGGCATGATTAGACATTTGTTCCCCACGTAACTTGCCGGTTTTTGTAAGACGTGATCGTACCAGCGTAGGCAACGCTCTTGCAGTTTCTCTGCTATGCCACGGACACGAAGCCTACCGCGAATTCGGGAGTTCCTAACGTGATCCTTCCGGGTCACTTCGCACATCCAGTGCAGCATATTCATCTCCGTGACACGCAACTCCTGCTTGTGTCGCAAACAGTACAGGCCACGCTTCGCTGCCATATAAAGGGACAGGTCTAATGATGGATTTATAAACCTGTCCCTTTAGCTTAACCGGCATTCTATGGTCACAAATGACACTTGCCCCGCTGATATGCGTTCCTAGACGTCGCTATCGATATCTCCGGACGCGTGGAGGACAGATCCCAAATACCTACAGCGGCCCGTGTGCTCGACCGTGTCATCGCCAATGCGAACGGGTGTAAGATCTGAGATATTGCAGGCCAAGTACTCTGTCTTCACGAGACTTAGTTTCAGACCGCGCCGTTCTCGAGCGACTCTCTCCAAGCATTCACTCGTCGCACCAGGCGCCCCCTGTCCGTGTCCGCCAGCGCATTATCGTCAGCATACATGAGCAACCACGGAGGCTGCTTATGTGCATCTCTGGTGCTGTCCGACACTACGTCTAATATTACGCTGAACAAAAACGGATTAAGGATGGATCCTTGATGGACCCCAACGATGATTGGAAAAGGGCTGTGTATCGCCAACGGCAGGCCTAACCATGGAATAGGAATCGAGATACATGTTCCGGCAAATATACGCTTCAGGCACACGTTTGGACCTCAGTGCCCACCAGATCAACGCACGAGGAATACAGCCGAAGACCTTCTCCATGTCAAAAAATAGAAGACGAGCTCGGTGGCTCAGTCGTGAATTACGCGACTTTGGCACCAACGCTCGTGGGTTCGATTTCCACACAAGGCAAACATTTGTGTGCGTGAACATGTCTGGTTGTCTTGGTCTGGATGTACTAAGAGAGGTAGGGCGCATCAAAGCAGCCCGTCTGGGGAAGTACCTCCACCTCACTGAAAACCGCAGCCAAATAACAACTCCCTAGAGGGTTGTTGTATTCCTGCGTGAGAGTGAGGTCACCAGTAAGTTCTGAAGGAGTTGCTGTGGAAGCAGCAGAGGAGGCATCGCGTGAGTGATAATTAATACATTGCAAGCGTTAATAGGCTACGGTATCCGCTTTATATCAGGTGGGTCGTATGCTTGAATGCCTCCCGCCGTAGTATAAAAAAAAGAAGATGTATTTCTCCATGACGATCCTTAGAGCAGAAACGGGGTCCATGGTCCCGTGACCATACTGACACCCCGAGACAATGTCTTCCCGCCGGATCCGAGGGTCAATTAACCGCTCGAAGACCTTCATATTCATTCTTGATCCACTGGACTATCACGCTAAAATTAACTTACGTCTTCGGCGATTAAATTGCGATGAATTTAAAAATTCCATCTCAAATCATAACGCATTTTCATATTCGCTTGTATACATATGTAGAATTTAGAATATTAATGTGGATTAAAATCCACAATATCGTAATTAATTCACCATTCCACATATTTTGCCATAATTAACAAATATTATTACATTTGCTACATTCTCGTAACATCACGCGTCAGGGAATATGTTTTCATACACGAGAGAATATATTTTCGCGAAAGTAAATATATATCTGATGCTTTTACTATTATTATAATATATTAGATTCTGGACGGTTTTTGTGTTCCTACGAGTATTGCTATGTTAGCAGCGGAGGTGGTATACTTCCTGTACCTATTACAAGCATTCGTAGACTACCGTAACTACTTTACATCAGGTGCTCCGTATGCTTACGTACCTGAAAACCGCAGCGAAATAACAACGCTCTCTGAGAGTCCTCTCTGTTCCTGCGTGTGAGCGGGGTCACCAGTAAATCTCTAAGTAGTTGCGCGAGTGATACTTAATATATTACCAACGTTCCTAGGGTACGGTAACCCCTTTGCAATTCATACACTTTTGCCTCCCTTAAAAAAAATACGAATTTAGTGGTACATGCCAGGATTGGAACCGCGGACCAGTTGCTCAAGAGGCTGGTTCCTTATCCACTGGGCTATCGCAGCTCTCTAGGCTAGTAGTCCATGTAGTGTTTTTGTAGTACTATAGAACATATATAAATACGAGTATATTGTAAGTAAATTTTATAAGTATATTATTAGATACATAAGTTCAACTTCGACCGAGAGGTCAACAGACGGATCCAACTCGTTGGGGCAGCGTTCGGGAAACTTCGACACATATTCTCGTCTAAAATACTACTACAACGCCTGAAGAGAGTCTTCGAACAGTGTGTGTTTCCAGTGGTTACATACGGAACCGAGACGTGACCCTTCACTGCGGGCCGTATGGGGAAGCTCAAGGTCGCTCAGCGTGCTGTGGAAAGAGCTATGCTCGGGGTTTTTCTGCGTGATAGAATCAGAAATGAGGATATCCACAGTAGAACTAAGATAACCGACATATACCACAGGATAAACAAGCTGAAGTGGCAGTGGGCCGGCCATATAGTTCGTAGAACCGACAACCGCTGGGGAAGAAACGGTTCTCGAATGACGTAACCGTACTAGTGCACGCAGTGTGCGACGACCCCCCACCAGATGGAGCGACGACCTCAAGAGGTTTGCAGGGAGTCGATGGATGCAGGTGGCACAGGATCGAGACGAGTGGCGCTCTAAACGGGAGGCCTATGTTCAGCAGTGGACCAAAACAGGCTGAGATGATAATGATGACGAAACTTTATAAGTACGTAGGCTCCTGTGGGGTTGGTGCCGTAAGGTTAATGCAGGCATCATGATCGCACTGTACTCATTGAACGATGATCTTCAAATGTACACATGGTGTGCGACAGTGTGAAGCTGGAGGAAGGAAACCTTGCTGGTGATGAACTTTTACATAACTTAGAAGAAAGATTTCGCCAGTGCAGCTTAACAGCAATACATAGGGATGAAAAGATTCACCATCATTCCACAAGCAGTGATAGTCTAGTGGATAAAGAACCAGTATATTGATCAACTGGACCCCGTTCCTATCTATTTCCATCCTAGCATGTACCACTAAATTCATGTTTTCGAATTCATGTAGGTACATATATTTGTAATTATTACTTGCTTGGCGGTGAAGGAAAACATCGTGGGGGGACCCGCACGTCCAAGAAGATGTTTCGAAAGGTACTACTCCCTGACCTAAGAAAGGTCTGGTTTACCCTCAGGGCTGTGGAGGTGTGGTGGCTCCATGTAAAAATCAGTATCTTCGCTTATCCTAAGCGATTAGGAGACGGGATAATGCTAGAAAGAAGAAGAATAATAAATTCGCCACCATCTGAAACACTGCTTGTTCACTTACTTTCCTATTCGGAAGAGTACTCGGCCGGCAATCAACAGGTCGTGGGTTCGAACTCAACCTAGGCGGGTGAAGTGTAATTTTGTCATAAACAACTTTGAAATCATACACACGTAGGTAATTGATCTTGGCGCAATTTAAGACAATTTATTATTTTAGTTGCGTATTGGATAATTTGGGAGGAGGGGGTAGTAAAATTTGGACCATTTCTTTTAAATATTTAACTAGAGTCTATGCTGAAATATAAAGGAAATGAAATTTTTGGTCAGCAAAAAAAATACCAATACCATACGACTCCATGTTTACCGGTTCCGGCAAGTGCCTAACTGTAAACAATTTTGATACATTATACATGATTATACGATTTATATCGAAAATAATATAAATTTGGTGAATAAATATGGTAAAGTTTAAATCACTCAGGCTGAGAACGACAACTTCCTAAAACGTCTAGTACAAAATAGACAATTTTCGAAAATGACAATTTCCGGAAATTACAAATTCCCAATGATAAAGGTAAAGAATATAAGTAATAAATTTACCAACAAAAAAATACTTCATCTAAAATATTGAAATACACATCAGATTATTGATTTGATGTGCAATTCAGTATTTATAATGAATAAATGAAAGGTTAGGTTAGGCTTGTTTCACACGTACCTACCTCAAACACAACACTTGGGCGGGCGCTAATGTGTATGAAAATGAATAGTAGAATACACACGGACGGATTATCGACTGTGTGGGTGAAATCTTCGGTGGATGCAACCACCAGCAACATCGCAAACTAGAGGCCGTCGCAGGCACAACGTTGCATCGACGCAACGACGCTGCGTTTCCTCTACGAAAGTCGGAGTGAACTGTCCGTCTGCACACTACGTAACCACATCGCAACTACTTGCGACAACTCAACCACATCCCAATCACATCCACATTTCGTAGGAACCACAATGCGACTGCAAAAAGCTGCAGTGCACGTAACCACTGCTAGACCACTTTTTGTCGCGACGATGTGGTGTGGTTGTAGTACGTGTGTAACAAGCCTTAGGGTTAGCATGTTGACCAATTAAATACAACCCTTTAATTATTAATTAGATCTCAGAAGGAAAAAGACTTGTTTACCATCGGGAGAGATATTTGTCATCTTGATGAGCTCAGTGGTGACACGCGCTGTTACGCTACTTTGACACCAACACTCGTGGGTTCGATTCCCACACAGTACAAACATTTGTGTGCATGAACATGTCTGTTTGTATTGGTCTGGGTATTTTCTATGTATAATAAGTATGTATTTACAAAAAAAAAAACCAGTTGATAATGCGCAAGCTATCATCGTCAGAGGAACGCCTGGCTCGTCTATTATATAACATTTTTTTTTTTTTTTAAATTAGTATATAATTGACGGCCATTTTGATATAGTTGACGGTATCTTTGGCGGCCATTTTGACCATGTTCCTTAAGAAATATGTATTGGTTTTTAAGACATTCTTATTCGACTTTTTTATGCTGAATCCGAATCTGAAGTCAAAATTAGAATATTCGAAAAAACTCGACAGACACACAGAGACAAAGGCATAAACAGACAATCGAACACACAGACAAACATATAGATTTCATTTTTTTTTTAATCTTGCACCCCTGCCATAGGTAATTTGTGCGCCAATATTTAATATTTATTATCTGAGCGGTGAAATAAAACAGAAAACCGTCTCGAACTGAGCTGAAGTAAAAAAAAAAATGCTCGTTTCGTTTCAGCAAACTTTTAAACTAAGCCCATTGTTCTCTGTACAAAAACGCCACTTAAAGTTTGTACGAATGGTTGTTAAACTCCGAAACTTACTCGTGTTTCGGAGTGATGAATACACGAACTGACGTACGGATTTATTCGTTGGAAACATTGTTTGATAATTTAGAGCTTTTAGCAAAAATATATTTCTTTTTAAACATGTCGTCGGGTGGATAAAGGTAAATATTATTTAAATAGTTAGTAGATTCAGGCGTTCTTTTGCAAACTACTTTGTGTGCTTCCGTTACCGATTAGTTCATGGGAACTAGTGCCGGCCGGCACCCACCTTTAGTAGACAGTGCTACATAGAGTTTTATATGTGTAAAGCTGGTGCTCAGGTTCACACCAATTACTAAATTTCTTGACACCTTGTATTTAAATTTATATAAAACTTGACTAGATTACCTGGCCAGCTTCGTGATTATAATCTAATGGAATGACGTAATAATTTTAGGGATATATATTATTACACAATTGTACATTGTTTATGAATAAATGAAAAAAAAAAAAGCCTTCTTTAGTATCAATATTTAGAGCTTCGGCGTGATTCGTACTCGATCCATCATTTTTGTATTTTTGCGCGGGAATGACACATTTTCTCACATTAAAAATGCCAACTTTAATCAAAATCCGTTCAATGGTTTTCGTGCGACGAACAGACAGACAGACAACAAAAATGAGTGCGTCTCGGGACCCCCTACAGAAGTGATGAAACTAATCCGCTGCTGTATGCGTGAGAGAAAGGGAAGCCAGACAGACTGGCGCCGTAACACGTTGCGTAACGAAGTGGTTAACCCTCCCATAAGAAGTTATCACTTCAAAAAAATGTATATTTGGCCTATATGTTAATAATGACTATCACAATATTCCAGAAAATATTCAATGTACATACTATGTTTCGACACAGTTTTATTATCTGCACCTATAGATAAACCCGATTGGAAACAAAAGACACTTTTATCGCGTAATGAACCTGATGCTTCAACAACAGCTCACTCAGCGCTACATTGTTTCGTATGTTTTCCACTTACAAAGGGTTCAGATGCAGATCAAAATTAAATGTCAGTTCTCACACCCCTCGGCGGGAACGCTTGTCTGCACCTCTGTACTTATAAATTATGGGTGGATTCGCTAGTCATCCACGAAACAAAGAATATTCGGGTATCACTGGGCTATTCTGATACGAAATCTGATGTACATTTGTTAGGAACAGTTTTGTATGGCCGCGTTTGTCTGCGTCAAGTCTCATGTATATTTTAACTGTAAGGTTCGTTTTTCATATAAATTTATACAGGTCAAGTACGGGCCCGTTCTCCCGCTCTAGGGTACCGCTGGATTTTTGCTGATTTGCAAAAACAAGATGAGACTAAAACTAATTAAAAAGTCCTATATTGGCAAATTTCTTTCGAAATTTCTTCTTCACCCATGGTCATTTTAAAAAATAAGTTAAACAGTGATTTTTTAGGGTAAACGCAACCCTATTACTGAGACTCCGCTGTCCGTCCGTCCGTCCGTCCGTCTGTCACCAGGCTGTATCTCATGAACCGTGATAGTTAGACAGTTGAAATTTTCACAGATGATGTATTTCTGTTGCCGCTAGTTATAGTATTTGTTGTTAAACAAATACTAAAAATTTGAATCAAATAAATGTTTAAGGGGGCTCCCATACAACAAACGTGATTTTTTTGCTCATTTTTGCTCGATATTAATAACGGCAACAGGTCGATGCTTGAAATATTCACAGAATATTTAGTTATTATTCACTTTAATAATAAATAATTTAATTAAAATAAAACAAATATTTAAGGGGGGCTCCCATACAACAAACGTGTTTTTTTTGCCGTTTTTATAGATAATGGTACGGAACCCTTCGGGTCCGACTCGCACTTGGCTGATTTTTTCTTTTATACCACGTTGGGAGGCATACAAGCATACGGCCCTCCTGATGTAAAGCGGATACCGTAGCCTATTAACTTACTGGTGACCTCACTCACACGCAGGAACACAACGACCCTCTAGAGAGTTGTTATTTGGCTGCCGTTTTCTGCGAGGTGGAGGTACTTCACCAGACGGGCCGCCTTGATACGCCCTACCTCTCTTAAGATGCAATAAGATATTATTAAAAAAAAAACGGTGTGTGGCTGTGTCTCTGTGTTTCACGGGAATAAGTCCTCGTTACTTACATTGACCCAGGAGTAAGTTATCTATATTTAGAAAAGTAGGGCGCATCAAAGCAGCCCGTCTGGGGAACTACTCTGGAGGTAAAACCAAACTACATCCCCTAATTTTATTATCATAAATTTTCTGAATTTTCTCATTGAATGGAAGCAAATATAAAGACGCATTCACGTAAAAACACATCCGAGTACCAGCGAAGAATCTTCAAGGAAGACCCTTATGTCATCAAAGGGATGAGACGGTGGCGTATGTTAAAACTTTAATAATAACTGCGCGTGCGTAATCACCGTATAATAACTTATGGGGCTTTTATACTTCATAAAAACTCCGTAACGAGTTACAACGCTGTGGCCTGAAATTATGCACCCATTAAACTAGAGCCTTGTACACGTTTACGACGATAAGACCGCCCGGCTTTACCTGTAATGGTCGGTAATCGCCGCCTTGCAAAACGATAATGACTTTCTATTTACTTTGGTGCGTCGGTCATATTGCGGATTAGCGGCATAATACGCGGTCCTTACACACTTCACTCGCTTCGCTAACATTCATAGCTATTTTCATGCACGCTCACCGGTTTCCTAGGCGCCTGATACCACCTTCTGATAAAACACGACCAATTTAGTCATGGTAGGTTAGTCTTGGTCTTCCTCGGCTTCTACATCCTTCCACTTTCGCATTGTATAACTGTATCCTTATTCCTTCTTCCTGCATTCTTTTTTCTCCTCTCTGCCTATCTTGGAGTGAGAAAGATGCAAGATGTTTCTAGTTAAATTTCGTCGTAGGTCATATCGACTAAGACAACTTTGATGGTCGATGATGTCTTGTCCAGTTAGTCATATACTTGGCGCACACATCTAATGCCAAACCAGGGTGACAAGCAGACGATCGTGTTTTCAATGGCTTTCGTTAACATCACAGTAGGTACTTGGCGACCAAGTTATTTAAGTATTATATCTATACTGATACATAAAGTGGAAGAATTTGTTTGTGCTTATTTCTGGAACCAGTGGGATTTGAGAAAATAATATGTTTAGGTTTATAGGCTATTCAACATCACGGCACGACCCTTAAAGGCCGAGGTGTATAGGTATTAAATGAATCCATCATTTGGTTATTTAAATTTTGCGGTACGCGGCCGATGACAGTGCATGGTTAGCTAAGTAATGTCATTTTAAACCCAATATGGCGGACTAGTTATTTCTTATACACTGCCTTGATATGAGTATCAAATGGGCTTGTTGAGAATACGAAAATACAATGACGTCATTCTGAATTCAATATGGCGGATGTATACAAAAATTGCGAGGTATGTGCGTATGAACCAACCATTCATAATAACACCCCTCCCTTTGTTATGGATGTATGGATACGAGGATGTTTGCATGAAATTGTCATGCAAAACCGCTGAAAGTTTACCTAGAGATAAAGATTTTTTCCTTTTTTTTATACAACATCGGAAGGTATACAAGCATACCTGATGAAATACGGTTGCCGTAGCCTATGATCAGTCGCAATACATTAAGTATCACTCGCGCGATGTCACCTCTGGCTTTACTCACATGCAGGAACACAACAACCCGCCAGGGAGTTGTTATTTAGCTGCGGTTGTCTGTGAAGTGGAGGTACTTCCCCAGACGGGCTTCTTTGAAAACACCCAGCTAAGCCAAACAGACACGTTCATGTACACAAATGTTAGCCCTGTGTGGGAATCGAACCCACGAGCGTTGGTGTTGGTGTGAAAGTAACGTAACAGCGCGTTTCGCCACTGCGCTACCGAGCTCGTCTAAAAATTCTTTATTTGCCATTGGGCACTCGCGGGCACTTAGACACATCCTATAGTTTTTAAATATAATCATATTGTGTCTTATTACATTCTCTTGTCTTAGTTATTTTTAATATACTGCACAATACAAATGAAGTATGTTTTTATATATTAATAATATTTAGGGACCCTTTGTAAAACTGAAAAATCATCAATTCGGGTGGAGCCGCGCTTCGCAGCTAGTACTCCGAACAAATGGTTGATTTGATGGACGCGGAGGTTGGATCCAGGCCGTGAAGGTTACAAATGGCTCCTGTAATGTTCCAGCCAAATGTTACCCCGTTTCCACCCTAAATGAGGGATTTTTTCGGTTTTTTATGGCAAATATGTGAAATAAAGCGAAGCAGTTACCGTAGACTATGAAAGATTGTAACACAAGGAGTTTCGCTAGCACACTGGTAACCAGTAGCTATCGCTGCAATTCACCAAACATTAATAATTAATAGATTCCGGCGCTATTTTGCAAAAGTCAAATTTACATACCATTTGATGTAACATGTTTAAGCTTACGCCACCAATTAGTTTATGAAAACTAGCGCCGGCCGCACATCCACTACCGTTAGTTATGCATGCCATCGCTGTTACGACTGCTCCGGTCGTCTATGCAACGGCTGCTGCGATCGTACCCGCAATTGTCCGCCATCTGGAACAGGGACCGCCTGCACCCGCCACCGTTGCTGCCATGACTGCCCTGGTCGTCTCTGCGACGCGTGTTTCTCTCCAAGAGGCATCCTCAGGCGTTGTAGATGTCTATCGTTAGAATAACATGCTACTTGTAGCACACTATAACATGGCAGCGACGGCATGACGCCGTTCTCATGCTGTTCTAACCTTACACTATATTTAATAGAGTATCAGTATACTCCTCAAACTAATAAACCGTTTGACCACTCATAAAGGCATACTTTACTCACCAAAACCTAGTCTTTTTTTTGAAGCTTGAAAACACCAAGACTAAGACAAACAGACACGTTCTCCAAACACAAGGAGCCTGGAGGTCTGCACTGTACGAGAGCCGACGTTCAAATAGGGATGCAAACGATACATCGATGTTTTAACATCGATGTCAAAACCTAAAACATCGATGTAACATCGTTCTTCATGAACGATGTCTTGCTGACACACACAAACATATCTCTTAGACACAAGCGAAGATTTTTTTACATTTGAATGCACCCTGTCATTAAAAGTAGAAATTGACAAGGAAGTTTCAGAGATTTGACAAACTAGAGCAATGTTCATCATTGGCAATTGCTACCGCCTGGATCCTCGTTTCAAGCTAATGCATTTTAAAGATCCTATTGCGAAGGGAAAAGTCATAAATTACATAAACAATTACTTAATGAGTAATGAAACGAGCGTAAATGAGTGTTCTGACGAATCGGAAAAGGCGATAATAATGAAAGCGACATATAAAGCTACCATAAAATATTGGCGCACAATAATATGAAAAAAAAATTACGAAAGATAAAACTAAAGCAGAAACAGAATTTCATATTTTCATGTCATCTACTGTTACTCCTATAAAGGGAAATGCGTTGGAGATGTGGGTGGATGACATAAAGGGGTTATTTCCCGGGCTTCATAATATAGCTATGACCTATTTGCCTATCGTGGCAACTTCGGTACCCAGTGCCAGCTTCAGTTATTTTCTGAAGCTGGAACTACATTGAGAAACCGCTTACTTGCCACCAGGTTGTCAAAATTATTATTTTTAAATTCTGCGTTAAAAAAATAAATACATACTTGTTTTCTGTTAAAATAAAATAATGATTATTCTTTAATAATAAATGTTAAAATAAATGAAGTGGCTCATTTCTGCTAAAGAAAACATCGATATATCGTTCATAAACTATTTCTAACATCGATGTTTCACTTTTCATAATATCGATGTTTTTTATGAGCGATGTTGCATCCCTACGTGCAAATGGGCTGAACCTTTTATCCGTGCGGTGACGGAGAAAGAATATTAAAAATCACCGCCCCCTCTCTTCCCCTGGGTGTCGTAAGAGGCGACTATGGGATTTCCTGACGTTCCAGCATCTCAGCCGGTGGTAGGGTAAATACCCGCCTGGTTGGCTACCACCGTACACACGGCGAAACACCCGTGAAGTGGCGTACCTATGAGTACGTCGCGTTTCGGGGTCAGCTGGTGTATAACCAGTGCTCGGGGGATTGTTGACGCGATATTGCGGGAACAGTGGTGGATTCTGTCCATCCATTGTCAGAAGGACTGAGCTGACCCGTCGGCCAGGGAGACCCGTTGAAACGGTTGTTCCGCTGGCCGCCCGCGGTATAGTACAGGGGCCGAATCAAGACTAACCACCTTGAGAGGCTGCCCTTTCATACCGCGCATAATCTCGGGGTAGATCGTCGTGCCGATTGGTGACCGGATGGTGGGGACCCGGCGACTACTTCCGGGGGGGTTCGGGGGCCCTTCCGTCCGACGGATCAGCACAGCTCCTTTGTCGACAAACTAATGGAGAAACAGTCCACCGCGTTTCTTCCCCAATGTCGTGGCAATTCTCTCCCGCTTCACGCTTCCGTTCTTTACATTACTCATGACAGCGCAAATAGGAAAAGATGGTCTAACAGCGGTGCACTCCCCCACCACCCTGTTCAAGGTTGAGTTCGCTAACATCCGCGGACTCCACTCTAACCTTAATGCCGTCCACCAACACCTAGAGACGGCACGGCCCGCCATGCTCTTCCTGACGGAGACACAGATTCAGCGTCCAGCGGACACGTCCTACCTCCAGTATCCCGGTTATGTGCTTGAGGAGAATTTCCTCGCGAAAGCCGGGGTCTGTTTGTTTGTCCGCTCGGATGTATGTTGTCGCCGTCTGCGCTGCCTAGAGGATTCCTCCTTTCCTGTCCTCTGGGTGCATGTAAACCTGGGCCTTCAGAGCCGTATTTACATGTGCCTATACCGACCCCATACTAGGGACACGGAGACAACTCGGCTCTTTGAGTACATGAGTCGGGCGGCAGATGAAGCGCAGGAGCGGTACCCTACTGCAGAGATGGTATGTTTGGGGGACTTTAACTCTCACCACGACTCCTGGTTGGGATCCTCCACAACTAACCATGCAGGAAGGACTGCCCACGCGTTCGCTCTTTCGCACAGCCTGACGCAACTGGTGCACCAACCCACCAGAATACCTGATGTTGCTGGTCAGGAGCCCTCTCTGCTAGATCTACTGCTGACCACCCACCCTGCTGGCTACCGGGTTGAGGTCGGGGCGCCCCTGGGCACATCTGACCACTGCCTAGTATCCAGCACAGTGCCAAGCGCGATTCCGCCACAACCCACAGAGGTTAGGCGTCGTGTCTGGCACTACTCGTCAGCAGATTGGGACGGTATGCGCGACTACTTTGCTTCCGTCCCATGGGGGCAGCGCTGTTTCAGTGAGAAGAATCTAACGGCGAGTGCTGCGGCCATTGTTGATGAGATCGGCGTTGGCATGGAATACTACATTCCCCACTCCGATGTCGTCATCAAAAGCCGGAGACGCCCTTGGTTTAATCGCGAATGCGCTGAAGCTGTTAGTAACAAACAGGCGGCGTATCGCGCTTGGATCAGGGGTCGCGCCCTTAAAGATTCGAATACTGACTCACTGAAATCAGCCTACAACACTGCCACCAAGATCTGCAAGAGAGCATACATAAGAGCGGACGCCCAGCGCGTTACACGTGTCGGCACGGAACTAGTGGCGCACCCTACTGGATCGCGTAGCTACTGGCGACTGGCCAAAGCCGTGCAGGCCAACTTCTGCCAGCCCTCGCTGCCACCGCTGCGATGCCCTGATGGCTCACTGGCTCATCAGCCGCAGGAGAAAGCCGATCTTATGGCCAGCCTCTTTGCGGCTAACTCCCGGATCGATGACTGTAGCACGCAACCACCAACAATACCCTCCAGTGGATCCGTTATGCCTGATATCCACATCAGGCAGCGCGATGTGCGTTTTGAACTACAGTCACTCGATGTCCGAAAAGCCATGGGTCCTGACGGTATCCCAGCGATTGTTCTTAAAAAATGTGCAGCGGAGTTGTCTCCGGTGCTGACGCGCCTCTTCCGCCTCTCGTACTCGACCGGTTCTGTTCCGGATGCTTGGAGAGAGGCCAATGTGCAGCCGGTCCCCAAAAAGGGAGACCGTTCTGACCCATCGAATTACCGCCCCATTGCCGTAACTTCAGTGTTGTGCAAAGTCATGGTGAGCCTCATCTCAACAGCCTCAAGAAAGCTCGGAGTCCTGAACAGGGTGCGCCGGTTCTTCACGCCGGACCAACTTTGTCTGCTTTATAAGACACAAGTTCGAGCCTGCGTGGAGTATTGCTCGCATCTCTGGGACGGCTCCGCACAGTATCTTCTTGAGGCTCTCGATAGGTTGCAGCGACGGGCTATCCGCATAATTGACGACGAAGAGGTCACCAAAAACCTAGAACCTCTTCAACTCCGTAGGGACATAGGCTCTCTAAGCGTATTTTACCGCCTTTACCATGGCGAGTGCTCTGAAGAACTGTTTTCCCTTATCCCACCCTCACCCTTCCGTCATAGAACCACACGTGCGGGCTTGCGATGTCATAGTTCCACGGTTGAGGAGATCTCTTCGCGTACCAAAAAGTTCGGCAACTCCTATCTTTGTCGTACCATTAAAAAGTGGAACGCCTTGCCTGCACATGTGTTCCCTCCTTCCTACAATATGGGATCCTTCAAACGAAGCGTGAAGAAGCATTTTGCGGGTCAGCATGGCAGCGTCAACTGACAGGATACGGGATGTAGTATATTGTCAGTTGCAGTTGCGATTTGGGCTCCTCTTTCGCTTACCATCAGGCAAAGAGGGGCCACTATGCTGTGTCACGTTGTTGGGCGCAATTACTGTCCCGCGTTGGGCGCAATTGCTGTCATGTTGCTACCAGGTGCCCTAGCATAGAGGGTAATTCAAACAACCGTGAACAGAAAACTAAGATTTTTATTACTAGAGTATTTTAGCTAATCGAAGAACATAAGTCAGGTCGCGGGTTCGATTTACTTTAGTGATCGAGTCCGTGCACCATTGTTGAAAACTACCGCACTCTCCTTTGTCTGGCCACGGAAGATCCCCCGGCACGGAGACAGCTGCTGCGGCGCTGGTTCAGGGTGCGGAGGCTCGCAGTCAGAGGTGAGGTATATTGCTCTCAGGTTCGATAGATGAACCCCAACGGTGTTCCTGTGAACCGTACCACAGTATTACGATCCAGCCGAGAAGTCCACTACCACTAGCAACCGAGACGCAAGAGAGCTTGGCATATGCGAGACTAATTACAATTTTCCTAGCGGCTGTGGCATTGCGATATATAAAGCAAGCACTACGAACGATTTATTTCTAATGTTTTGCTAGTGGCAGGATTACAATAAAAATAGCACAAATAGGATAAGCAAACAGATACTACAGCTTTGCGGTACATAAATAATGTGTGCACAACTTACCCAGTAAGGGAAATTCACTAAAACACCAATAACTTAAAAATTCGATTTCAATTTAAATAGCCGTTACTTTCGTATTTTGTAACGGTAGTTTTTGTAAGCTAAAGTGACGCGTACAGGCTCTCAAGTGGTTTGGCGACCAGCACATATCTTCTAGGTTATAAATATATTAAGCAATTAAGTAGACTTTATTTTGCAAATTACTTCAGTGCACTGATCGCGCGTTCTCAGCGAATGAATTCTCGATGCAATCAGTTACCGCTCCCCGCACTTGCCTCTTCTTGTGTCACCCTACGTATTAGCAATATAAAACACACGGTGCGTTGTCCGCGCGAATATTGAAAGTTATTTATTTTACTATGTTTTTATATGCTTCTATATTTTGTATAATAATTAAGTAATGTAAATATGTAGATATTTTTTAGTGTTATAAGTATTTAGATTTAAGTTAGTTTTAAGTATGTAAGTAAGTACGTATAAGATTAAATTTTAAAGAAGTTAGGTAACCTATGTTACAGCTGAACTACTATAATAAAAAAAAAAAAAAAAAAAAAACCTGTTTTTTTACACTGACTATGAAGTTGGGCCTTGTGGGCGGTCACTGCATCACCAGATGGGGACTGAACCTGTGCCATCCGCGCCCTTTCATAGCCGACGCGCAGACTGTATTAACTGGGGTTGTTATTCTAACCTTACACTATATTTAATAGAGTATCAGTATACTCCTCAAACTAATAAACCGTTTGACCACTCATAAAGGCATACTTTACTCACCAAAACCTAGTCTTTTTTTTGAAGCTTGAAAACACCCAGACTGAGACAAACAGACATGTTCATGCACACAAATGTTCGTCCTGTGTGGGCATCGAACTCAAGAGCATTGGTGTCAAAGTACCGTTGCTAACTACTGCCCCACCGGATTCCTCCCTTCTTTGAGCTCCTATATATCTCACCTATTCAAGCCAACAGTCCAATGCCAGGATGGAGCTAAGCTAAAACTTCGCTCTCCGCTCCGCAGCGGTGAGCAATTTGAAAGCAAAACCGTTCTCCATTGGTTAATCTTGATGGTATATCTCTATATGATAATTGACATGCTGTTTCAATTCCAAGTGCACATCTGGTTTGTTTTGTTAGGGCTAGCTTGATTTGACGAGCTCGGTGGCGCAGTGGCAAAACGCGCTGTTACGTTACTTTAACACCAACACTCGTAGGTTCGATTTCCACACAGGACAAACATTTGCATGCATGAACATGTCTGTTTGTATTGGTCGGCGTGTTTTTAAGACAGGTAGGGCGCATCAAAGCAGCCCGTTTGGGGTACTTCCACCTCACACAAAACCGTAGCCAAAAAACAACTCCCTAAGAAGGTTGATGTGTTCCTGCGTGTGCAGCAGAGGTGGCATCGCGCGAGTGACACTTAATTTATTGCAAGCGTTTATAGGCAACGGTAAACGCTTTACATCATCAGGTGGGCCGTATGCTTGTATGCCTCCCGACATTGTATAAAAAAAGAGCTACTTACACTCCAAAAAATATGAGATTTTGATACCTAGTTTCTTAACGTTATCTTAATGTTAATATCTCATTACTGCGGCATATATACTTACGAAAAATCGTATAGCAAGGCGTGTGTACACACCGGCTTCGTCCACTTTGGTAACTAAACTTACGTAACCAGTTACAAGAGAAGATTTTTCTTTCGCTGTTTGATAACTAGTTGTGAGAGAAGAATTATTTTTCCGCTCCTTGCTGTAATACTTATGAAGAGTGGGGTAGCACTACGCATCTGTACCGACACAAATTCAACCGTTTCTTTAAATTATCTTACTGATCATATCTCTCTACTAAGGCATATGTACAGGTCGCTACCCGACTTTTCGCATGTAAGTGCTACTTACGAACACACATCTGCGTGAGTGAGACTATATCGAACGATTCTTTAAAGTTATCTTACTGATCATATCACTCTACTGAGGCATGTGTACATACTTACGAAGAATCGGGTAGAGACACATATCTGTGCGACTGCGTGGGTTTAACCGTTCCATTGAAGTTGTCCTACTTATTATATTTTCCTGCTGTGTCACACACACCACTAATACCAAAGAGGTAGTTCTGTGGCGTCGCATATGTCGTCAAGAAATGCCGGCCGAAATTAAAAGGTCACTCGTGAGTGTTTTATTGTCTCAGTCCGGCCGGGGCTGTTAAACCTTCACAATTCAATACACCCGCGTCCAAAACACCGCCGTGTTGATGTCCCATTGTGATTTTTACTGCCCAATATCAAAAGCTATAAAATCGAAGGCGAAATTCCCTTTAGTTCAGTTTTAGTGCGATATTCGATATTTTTATATCGAGAAAACAACGTTTGCCCTTCGTGCTGTCCGGCGGGGTATTGTTCTGCTTATTTTTATAACTTGCTCTGATTTAGTATTGTGGTTAGTTACGAGTTCAATTTTTTTATTGTACTCGTAACTTAGATTTTTATTATTATATCGAGGTCATATTTGGAGTTAAAGGATCTCCTCTTCGCTTCTACTGTTTATTATTACTAACTTAAGGGCTTCAAGTGCAAATAGGTGTTGTTGTTTTTATTATTAAAACAGAGTACTTTCGCCTTACAGGAGACTGCAGCCGGGTAAGTCGGCTGGCCACTTTAATCCTCTGAGATATTTAGATTATACTACCTGAGACTTCATTTTTTATTATATCGACATAGATAACGAGTACCATTCCACGCTCCGTTTCCATTTGACGCGCCCTACTTTGAAAACACCCAAACCAAGACAAACAGACATGTTTATGAACACAAATGTTCTGTAGGAATCGAACCCATAGTGTTTAAAGTACTAACAAGCAATAGTATTAAAGTGGCATTGCTAAATCCGTCGTCAGGCTCGTACAAATTAAACTAAAAATTACGAAATATAGCTTTAATCAATTTTTATAATAATATACGTATGTACAGCACTTACAACTACATTAACTGATGGTCTACAGTAAATATTGTAAAAATTACAATAAAATTGTACAGTTTGTAACTTAAAACATTAAATAAAATGCAAATCGATGACAAACTCGCATAGCCACCAATGAAAGCAAAATTCATAAGTTTAAAATGTACTTCGTAGCTTAAAACCATATGCATACAAAAATAAATATGTAAAAAAATCCGTCAAAATAAGCACCAGTGTGAACTGAAACCTTAAGTTGAAGCACTAACTTATTTGTAACACAAGTATCAAATGTATAAAAACACATTTAGGAACTATATATTTAATATACAAAGTAAAATTGCTTTAAAATGCTGGGATTTGGTAAAAACGTTTTGCTCTCCGACATTTAAAATTGACACAAACAGCCTCGGAATCATTTAAATCTAAAATGATATTAACTTAGAATATGCGAAGTTAAATATTTTAGTTACGATAACAAACATTGATCAGATGCGAAGATATAAATCGTTGAACGTAAGAAGATCACTGAAATGCCTTAAAAATTTACAAAAAATAAAATGATATGTTGAAATTTACGAATACGTAAGTATTATATATTATTATTGTATTTATCTTTTCAAATACAATAACAATATACGTTACATGAATATGATTTATGAGAAAATGATTGTTTCATGTCACAATAATGATACAAATACATTCAAACATATTCCTGTTCCTGGAGATGTTCAATAAATAAACTTGACTAAAGCTATCGACAACGGGCATCATAAAACGATAAAATACAGTACGATAAATAAATTTGCAAAACTGCATGGCTATCATAACAGTACGGGTTAATAACAAAACCAACAACACTCGCTTTAAGCTAACTGTTGACATCATCAACAATTAAAAGCGACCAACAATCCTATCAGTCTTCCAAATATACGTTCTAAGGTTAATGAAATCATTCTAGCAAAACTATAGAAAGCTGGAATAAATCGGTAAAAACGGGAATGTCAAACGTGATACTGTCAATTTAGAATAATCAGTCTTGAGAATGGATGAAAGATGCTAACAAAGCAAGCAAAACTATTTTGAATTCCCTCACAAAGGAGCTACCATAACATAATAAATACCTAATTTTAACACACTTTCTGAATACACAAACCGATAAATTTCAAGAAAGTACATTACAACACTCTTATATAGTACTCTAAGAATGGTCCATAAGATTTTTATTATAATTGTAAAAAATCTAGCATGAACATATT
This sequence comes from Pyralis farinalis, assembly GCA_947507595.1. NCBI lineage: Eukaryota > Metazoa > Arthropoda > Insecta > Lepidoptera > Pyralidae > Pyralis > Pyralis farinalis. Next base: position 4,629,724 of record OX382258.1, on the reverse strand, counting down.
TACACGAGCACCGCGAAACATAATCGTGTTACGATCAGTTTAAATTGTCTTTTCCCCTTTTATCACTGTTGTGACGAAATCACTTAACGTTGGCACTTTGGTCTTACACTTTATACTTACTCAACTGCTACACTTCTGTGCCGTCTTCACCTTCATCCTCGAACAGAGGCTCGTTAGGATTTACTTCAGTACTTGGTTTCTTCTTGGGTTTAGGCGGAGGTCTCGGTGGGATTTTCCCACTCCTTCCCAATGTCCCAGACTGATTTAGAGGTGAGCTACTTTCATTTTTTTTAGGATCCTCTTTAGACGGAGAGGATAGCTCTTCTTTCTCTATTCTGGGATTGGGATTCCTTCTCAGAGATCCAGTCTCTGGTTTTCCTTTTCGACTTAATGTACTGCTATCTGATGCTTGCGACTGAGCATCTGCGGTTTTATTATCAGCGAATAAAGCTTTCCTTGGTTCGGGCTGAGGTGTGGAAGTGTTCTTTGCAGTCCAACTCATTCTATTCACGGGCTCTTGAGGACCGGGTGTAGATAGTTGGGATGAAATACTGTTCCTTGGATTAGTTGCATAATGAGCAGGAACAGGTGATGGAGCTGGTTCCTGCTCTTCAATAGGGGCGTAGTAAACTGAATGTGGAGGCTGATAAGTAGTAGGAGTCGCAGGAAGTGGCCGATTTCTCATTGGAGAAAACTGTGCTTCTAAGCCCGTTTTATTGAGTGAAAGAACTGAACTGCCGTCAGCTGTTGTCCTCAGACCTAGATTATCATACAGTGGCTCTTGTGCTTCGCTGCTAGGAAGGATTTGTGTACTGGCAGTGCTTGACCAACTTGGTACTCGAGGTCGTCTTGGAATTGTTACATATCCTTGTCGTGGAGTCACGACTGGGGGAGTGATAGGTGCGGTGAAAGGTGATTGTGATCGAGAATATGGCAGAGTTCTAAAGAGGTGTTGATTAGTTGTCATGCCATAGATTGGCGAATGTATTGGGCTGACTGGATTCAGCTGAGGTGGTAGTCTCGTAGTATCAGGAACTGTCGAAGCGTTACTTGCAGCAGGCGAAATTTGAGCAGCTCTTGGCGGAAAAGAGAGTAAATCAGGAGGATACGCGCGGCCATCTGTACGCCCATACTCCACATTAAGGGCGTCGTGTGACCTTTTAGCAGGATGTTCGAAATCGAGTGATCGTTTTTCGTCGTCATTGTGGGCTGTAACAAGGAAATATTAAAGTCATTCATCATTGAATATATTCTATTTGATTAAGATCCAGTAGCGAATTATTTTAACAAATATGTAAATGTTAAAAATGAGCTGTATTCCATAGTAATTTCTTTAATTATAGATGTAGTAAATAGGAATGTCCATCAATTTATTCAAACGTATTTTTCTTCCTAACTAAATAACTTAGTAAGTTTAAAATTGTCAACAAATTACGTTAAAAAAAACTCCTCCATTTAGGAGTTGGCTATCATATTTTTCTTAATTAAAACGTTTTAAAATGTTTTAATAAAAAAAATATTTAATTAAAACATAGTGACATGTTTTGATGCGATAAAAAAGAAACTAACCGTATACAAAGTCATTGTCCAGCAATGTCTTATTTAGCTCCGATATCTCCCCGCTAGTTATTGAGGGTGGTGCATCGTATCTCCTTGGTGGTTTCGTCACTGGGTTCACGGCTGTTATTAAACTCTTCTCCATCTCTGGAATAACAGACCCTTCAATGAGAGCCTCTCCGTTCGTAGTTTCAGCCTTCTTTTTATCAGATGTACGTCTTCTACAGCAGCAGTAACATAAAATTATCAGACATATGAGTAGAATAGCTGCAGTGCAAGAGACACCAATTAAAACTGGTAGCATATTATTATCCATTCCAACTGGAACTATAATACCTGGAGGAATATGAGTTACTACTAAAGTCAAGCTTCTCTCTTCAACTCCACCTGGATTTTTAGCTACACATAAATATTCACCATTGTCGGTGGTTCCGGCCTCAAGTATTGTCAAGTTAACCCATCTACTATTATCATTATTGCTCTGAGCAATCATATATTTGATATCTCCTTGATATCTATAAGAATCGTCAATTATTTGGGAATTGAGGACCCAGTTCACTTCAGGCAATGGATTTCCATTCACTTGGCAAGCCATAGTTATATTTGTGTCAGACGATCGGATGGTCGTACTGTTTGATGGATACACCACAGTAGGACGACACGCAAAATCACTGGAATCTAGATCTTTCCAAGTCTTTCCTTGAACTTTTGCTGGCTCCTTGCATGTTATAGGAGAAGTGTAAAGATGTTTACTAATGACCCAGTTTCTAAACGGTTGCAAATAGCAATCACATCGCCATGGGTTATCGTGGACATCTAAGTTAGACAATGACAAGGCGTTAAGTGTATCAACCTTTAAATATTCTAATCTATTTCCGTCCAATTCCAAAGTATTCAACTTAGGGACGTTGAAAAACGTCTTCACGCCAATTTGATAAAGGTGATTCTTACTTAATTCGACTTTTTGCAAAAACGGTAAGTTACTGAAAAGTCCGTCGTCCAATTTCTCCAATTGATTGTCATTTAATATAATCCACCTAATTTTGGCCGTCTCTTTAAATGTATCTGCGTGTAAAGTCTTTAAAGCATTCTTGGATAAATCCAATTCGATCATGATTGCGAGTCCGCTGAACCCATTACGGTGGATTGTTTCCAGTTTGCACTCTCTTAAATGAAGTTTCTTTAGATTAATCAGTTGGACATCTTCGAAGGCGTTGCTTGAAATTTCGTAGAGAGCATTGTATCCTAGATCGAGATTTTGAATATCGGCGCTGAGATTTTTAGGTATATCTTGCAAATTTGACTGCGAACAGTTCGCTTGTTTGTTTCCGCTTGCCCAAACGCATTTGCAACCTTGAGGGCAGTTGGACGTGAAGTCTGCCGTCGCCGTGAGAATCAGGTTCACGAGAAGAAGTAGCCTCAGAAGCGTGTCCATTTTTCACTGTACTCGCGGACCTGTAAAGAAAACATGACGTTTTACAACAGGAAGAGCAATAAAAGCTATTAGTGCACTGCAACCGAAAATAGGATGGCGTCATAACACGCGCGGTGGTTTAATGGCGGCATTAAGAAACGAAATCGCTTTCTGTACTTTGCTTGTTTATAATGTAACAGATGATATAAAAAGTTATGTAGTGTGAAGAAATAATATTACACGACTCATATTCGAGAGAAAGGTAAATGTTTCGTTTGGTTTAGAGGAAGATTGATATAAATATTTATTTACACGGAAAAGAGTAAGTACATGTTGCGCTCATGTTAAGTTTCAAGTTTGATCTCATGTTTACACATGTTACTTTAAATAAACATATAAGTTTAATAACGTGGGATGTAAGAGTTAAATAAATAATAAACAAAGAAGTAAATCAACTAAGTTTTCGTGCAGTGTAATTATAGTTTTTCCTTATCTATTTTTCAGCGTGTTTGTAGTTGAGCGCCCGGCCGGCGCGCCGTAGTTTTACTGCTTTACACGGCTAGAGAAATAATGTTTCAGTCTTTTTCAGACTGAATGAAAACCACCCGTGTGGGCGCTAAAGGTCACGCCTTAGAGCTTTTCAATGGATAAATTATGTATTTATTTTTATATATTTTATGTATGCCTTATTTCGAACATTTTTATACATAATGTCAGAAGGCACACAAGCATCGACGCACCTGAAGTAAAACAAGATTACGCGCATGTTGCCACTTCTGCTGCTAACACAGCAACTCGTTAGGAGCTTACTGGTAACCTCATTGACTCACAGGAACCCAACAACGCTACAGGGAGTTGTTATTAGGTTGCGGTTTTCTGTGAGACAGAAGTATCGTATCTCCAGATGGGCTGTTTTGACGCGCTTTGTCTTTCTTACAAACATTCAAACCAAGACACAGACATATTCATGCGCACATATGTTTGTTCTGTGTGGGGGAATTGAACCCACGGAGCTGGTGCTTTCCTAATCACTGGTTGCTTAACGTGACTCGTACATATTCGCTAGTTGCCAACCCTCTTTGCTAACACAGCAACCCCTTAAGAGCCCTGTGAGATTACCTCACTCACTTGCAGCAATAGCACTTCCCTTATAATAAGTTTATCTCTCACAGCTTAACGAGTGTCATCTATAGATAACAGCCTTAACCTACGGCTTAAGCACGGAGGAACTCAAGTCATCTCAGTAGATTCCTCTTCCATAGACTAAATTGCGTGTTCAATTAGACTGATTATTCTTACGAGTACTATGTTTTTAGCTCTTTCTTCCTGTACATTTCAATGGCCCTTTGTCTCTAATTATGTTATCTTTATTTTTTCTACCCAATAAAAAATAAAAGGCCTATGAGAATGGCTATAAATAGCATCTTCCATCTACCTTTGAGATGGCCTAACGTTGTTAAGGGCCTTTCGTACTAAGAGCCTTTTTAAATTTCATTATTTTCTTTCCAATGACACTATGGAAGGTCCTTTGAGGAAAAATAGAAGTTTATTCGTACATTTTGTCTCAAATAGCTGTTGATAGGGTGCCGCGTGCGACTTTTTTCCCCTCTATCTTCTTTTCTTGGTTGTTCTATATTAAGAGTAGATACTCTTAATGCCTAGATAGGCAGTAGTGTATCAGAGCAGTGATAGCCGATAGGTGTCTGGTTCAAATCTAGGCGTGAGCATGTACCACTAATTTCGTATATTCGAATTTACGTACATATTTGTAATTATCACTTACTGGGCGGTGAAGGAAAACATCGCGAGGGAGTCGTAGAAATTATACATAATAATAATAATGACTAAATAACTAATAAAGAGAATGGCGGTGTTAAAATAAGAAGAGGCACGCACCGTTGGTTCGGACATGTAGAAAGTAGAAGGATGTAGGAGCCGAGGAAGGCCAAGATTTACCTATGACTAAATTGATATTGTAGCGAGACAGAAGGGCGGGATCACGTGGCGGTCGGTTCCCTCCGCCTACCTCGCAAGGGATTTGACGTGACGTTAGACTAAATGATAGATATAGATAGACTAAATGACTAACTGTTAGCCAGTAGAGACTAAAGTTTGCCAGTAGAGACTAAAGTAAGCAAGACGAGGTTCACGTCGCAAATGTCACAATATACCGAGTAGATACCTCCGAGAATGAACACGGTTGTCCTACGAAGGCTCGTTACCGAATAATTCGCAGCTCGCGGTAATTACATTCCCGCGTAGGGCGAGCGTAAACCCGACAATTTGGTCATAAGTGCGTTCCGAGATGTGCGCCCGCCCTTGTGATTGTGTGTATAAACGCATGGTGCGAGGATAAAACTGAAGCGGAAATGTTTGCACTGAATTTTTACGCATCGGAGAGAACGCCAGCAGTGCTAACTAATAATGAAAATTATGTAACTAACATAATGTTGACGAGCTCGGTGGCGCAGTCGTCAATTACGCATCGGAGAGAACGCCAGCAGTGCTAACTAATAATGAAAATTATGTAACTAACATAATTTTGACGAGCTCGGTGGCGCAGTCGTCAATTACGCATCGGAGAGAACGCCAGCAGTGCTAACTAATAATGAAAATTATGTAACTAACATAATTTTGACGAGCTCGGTGGCGCAGTCGTCAATTACGCATCGGAGAGAACGCCAGCAGTGCTAACTAATAATGAAAATTATGTAACTAATATCATTTTGACGAGCTCGGTGGCGCAGTCGTCAATTACACATCGGAGAGAACGCCAGCAGTGCTAACTAATAATGAAAATTATGTAACTAATATCATTTTGACGAGCTCGGTGGCGCAGTCGTCAATTACACATCGGAGAGAACGCCAGCAGTGCTAACTAATAATGAAAATTATGTAACTAATATCATTTTGACGAGCTCGGTGGCGCAGTCGTCAATTACACATCGGAGAGAACGCCAGCAGTGCTAACTAATAATGAAAAGAATGTAACTAACATAATTTTGATGAGCTCGGTGACGCAGTCGTCAATTACGCATCGGAGAGAACGCCAGCAGTGCTAACTAATAATGAAAATTATGTAACTAACACAATTTTGACGAGCTCGGTGGCGCAGTCGTCAATTACGCATCGGAGGGAACGCTAGCAGTGCTAACTAATAATGAAAATTATGTAACATAATGAAAATTATGTAACGGTGGCGCAATCGTCAATAATGCAACTATAACACCACGCTTGTGGGTTTGATTCCCACACAGGACAAACATTTGTGTGCATGAACTGAATGTCTGTTTGTCTTGGACTGTATGTTTTCAAGAGAGGTAGGGCGCATCAAAGCAGCCCGTCTGGGGAAGTACCTCCACATCACAGAAAACCGTCTCTGCCTACTCCAATGGGAGACAGGCGTGATATGTACATTTTTTTTCCTAAAGCTTTTTTCCGTCCTATGTATAGATATTGAAATGCATACTTTCCGAACAGGAGACAAGAAAATGTTATTCCGCCCGCGCCTTTGAACTTGGTCCACAGCCATTATATAATACAGGACGATAATGTTCCGAGTACCGTGAACCAACTATCTCTTTCTTACGTCTTTAATGGTCTCGTAATTTTGTCTCCTACTTATTTTGTGAGTAGTATTATCTTCTAAGATTTAGGATAAAATGTGAGAACACTTCCTATTTAGTAGAGTCCACACGGCGACAGATCGAACCATTCGAATCTTACCTTTAAGCGCAACGTCCTAAAGTCGCATGTATAGCTTGATTTGGCGTTGTCGGTACTCTGGTGTTAGACTTGCCGAAATCCTCAAAGACTGGGGGATGTTTTAATACTACTAATACACCAACTCTAACTCATCCCACTGCTGGGCTTCAACCGAAGGGATTTTAGAACATACATCACCACGCTGCTCAACTGTAAATGGGCGGAAGCCAGTGTATTCAAGCCACCTTAAGACCACTGACTTGGCTTAACGACTGTTATCTACCGACAACAGCCGGGACCGACTGTTTAACGTGCCCTCCGCACTCGTAGAAGCTCGAGATAGATAAAGCCATCCATAGACAGGTTGCAGTAGATGGTGCTTAACCAGTGTGTTCGGTTAGAATGACATGTTTTCGTTTTAATACTATTGGACTATAAATAGTTGGACGCTACAGTCACTGCTTTATTTCTCGTCTCTCTTTACTGCCCAACTAGCTCTTTGTAGTTTTCTTTGCAAACTAATTTTCTCATGCCTAGGTATAATGTGCAGATGATATAAATTTAACTTCAAGTCAAAAATGAGATGGTGATATTGTTTATTAAGTCGATAATCCGATCCTTGATAATAAACTAACAATCAATCCAATCGATATCAATCAACAGTGGAACTGTGGATATCGTTATACTGAACACCTCGGTTGGTGCACATAATGAACACTTATATTTAGAAACAACACTTAGTTTTACAACGTTCTGTTTTGTTTAATCGATGAATCGCCAGACATCAAGAGAATGCCCTTTTATTAATAGAGAAGCTTCCCGCTCGCGCCCTCTTGGATTTGATAGCTGTAAATAATGTTATTTTCCTTCCTACCTTAAGTATTTAATAAAGGGAAAATACTACCTTAATAGTATTTTATAAAGGGAAAAATACTATCTTAACAGTAATTTATAAAGCGAAAATACTATCTTAACTGTAATTTAGAAAGGGAAAATACTACCTTAATAGTATTTTATAAAGGGAAAATACTATCTTAACAATAATTTATAAAGCGAAAATACTATCTTAACTGTAATTTAGAAAGGGAAAATACTACCTTAATAGTATTTTATAAAGCGAAAATACTATCTTAACTGTAATTTAGAAAGGGAAAATACTACCTTAATAGTATTTTATAAAGGGAAAATACTATCTTAACAGTAATTTGTTAAGGGAAAATACTATCTTAATAGTACCTTCGGTTAGGTTAGGCCACACGTCTTTCGAAATATAATTTCTTGGACGTGTGGGTTTCCTCACGATGTTTTTCCTTCACCGCCGAGCAAGTGATAAATATGCACATTAATCCGTATTCAAGAATTTAGTAGTACATACCCTCGCCAGGATTCGAACCGGGGCTCAGTTGGTCAACACGCCGGTACTTTATCCACTCTTTCACAATAACCAAACAAGTAAAAGTTTCAGATGATATCCATTATAATAATCCATTATGTACAGGCCTTCTCCTCTCACAGCCTTAACGAACCACCAGGCCACCACCAGGATCGAAGAGTTGGAAACGACAAAGTCAATAAAGTATTACTTCACCAAATTTCCTGTCCGCACAATTTGAGCAAAATAAAGATTTCTAAAAATAAACGAAAGTCATTAACGCATACATAACTTTGTAAAAAACTTTCTTTCACACAAACTAAGTTATCAATGTATGTAAGTTCGGTTTGAATCAGTTTTAGGTCAAGTTTAGTTCAGTTTTATATAAATTTATTCGATAAGCAATAGGTATATTGGTTATTCATAAAGAAAACCAGTTGAGAATGCGCAAGCTTGCATTGCCAGAGGAACACCTGGCTCGTCAATTATATAACAATTCAATTTTTTTTTTAATTTCTCGGCCATTTGACCATGTTCCTTAAGAGATAAGAACGGTGTTCCTGAACATTCCTATTCTACGTTTTTATGCTGAATCCGAATCTGAAGTCAAAATTCGAATATTCGAAAAAAACGCACCCACAGACAAACATATAGATTTCATGTAGGAACGGTGTTCCTGAACATAATGGCACTCCATGGCAATGGCTAACGAGCACAGCTTTCAGAAATCCAGAAAGCGAACGGGTATCGTGCTGCTGGTTTAAGTGCGAGAGATGTAAGTCGTAGTCCAAGCCGTGGCAATCGGTTGACTGTACCTACTCCGCAAGGGAAGATATAGATAAATAGACAGATATAAGTTAATTTTCCGCACCCACTGGTGCTATTACAAAGGACTGCTACTCGCAGCTCCGCCCCGTGGAGCTCCGCTTATCAAGTCTCACACAAAAAGCCTTAAAAACCCACATAAACAAACTTCGTTGTGCAGTTCAAGAAACATACTCACAAGTCATGTTCGTTAATGTGAACATTTGTACACATTCCACTTCACAAAGTTATTTCTTACTTATATTTACCGACCGATTTCCCATTTACGGCATTATCAAGGTACTCACATTTACTCGTAAGTGAATATAAGATAAAAAATATTTATTCCCCATGCTCGCGGTCACTTAGGCACGTGTTACATTTCTTAATTTAATCTTTAATTAATTTTTTTATAACTGCTAGCAGAGCGGAAATGACCATTGGCTAAAAGAGAAAAATCCAAAAACAGAATTACGTACTAAACTAGTACCAAATAGCAGTTAATTTTAAACTACAAAATGTACACTGCAATTATTCTCTAAACCCATTCAAATATTGTTCGTTACTACTCATCAAACACAATAAACTAGGGTCAGGAGTTCGAGTCAAAATGGGGGTCACGCCGCCGCGCCGTGGGCAAGAATGTCCCACAAGGCACATCGGTTCCTGCCTCGACGGGCCCTTGCAAAGGTTACGCTTTTATTGACCCCTACAACTCTGCTGCACCACGCGCGTTAAATGAATTCACAAACTGCTCTTGTTACTTCTTGACGTATTTATTTAAGAGAGGTAGGTTGCATCTAGGGTGCAGGCAGGGCTGATTTGCGCCCGTCTAGGGAAGTACCCCCACCGCACAGAAAACCGCAGTCAAATAACAACTTCCTAGAGTGTTGTTATGTTTCTGCCTGTGAATGACGTTAGCAGCAGAGGTGGTATCGCGCTAGAGATACTTAATGTATTGCAAGTGTTCATATGCTACGGTGACCGCTTAACATCAGGTGGGCCGTATGCTTGTATGCCTCCCGACGTTGTATAAAAAAAAATTAATTACCTAGTTTTATCAAACGGTGGTGTCAGGAGTCTTAGGAGCTTACTGGTGATCTCACTCATACGCGGGAACACAACAACTTTCCAAGAGTTATAATTTGGCTGCGGCTTTCAGTGACGTGGAGGTACTCTCCCAAACGGGCTGCTTTGATGCACTAATAAAACACCCAAATCAAGACAAACAGACATGTTCACGAACACAAATGTTTGTTCTGTGTGGTAATCGAACACACGAGCGTAGGTGTCTAAGTCGCGTTATTAACCGCTGCGCCACCGAGCTCGTCAAAGGATATGACACACAGATAATTATATAGTTGTTTTAGTTATGATTCATTTTCTTCGACCTAGGAACTAAACTAAACTTAGGAACACGTCCTCTGCGCTAAGACAATGCTATCTGACAATGAATCACCCGCATGATTCAAGTCGGTGACTATAAATCCGCTGCAGATAAGAAAATCAATGAGAAAAATGTTGTCTTTATAACCACCTTTTTGTATTTACAAATAGTTTGTACAAAAGTCGTCTGCGTGGGTACTTCTGTCTCACCTATGTCTACCGCCAAGCAGATATATTTATATAGCTGTGTTCCGGTTTAAAGGGTGAGATATGGCAGAGAAATTACTGAGTACTGTCACGAAACAGCCTTAGGTCACAAGACTCGCAGCGTGCGATTGACATCCCCGTGGTGTTGCGAGCGGCGATCTTCCCAAGATCGTCAAGATCGTCGGTCCATCGCGTCCTACGCTGCGTATTCCGGTTCGTGGTCGCCATTCGAGAACCTTTCTGCCCCAACGGCCATCAGTTCTTCGAGCTATGTGGCCTGCTCCCTGCCAATTCAGCTAGCTGATCCTTAGAGCCACGTCTGTAACTCTAGTTCTGCTACGGATATGTTCATTTCTGAATCTATGCATGGCTATCTCCATCGCACGTTGTTCGCAATCTTGAGCTTCGTATGTTAAAGATGCGGGAGAGGTGTGTGAGAACCGAGACATGTGACGTTCGCTCCTCTCTGCTCTGCCTTTCTTACCCCGCAAGGGATATGGCGTGAAGTTATAGACAAATATATATTAACTCTATACAAATAATATACATATATAATAATGGTAGTTAAAAAGTAGTATAAAGGTAAGTTCCAGATTTTGTGAAATCCGCGATATCGTCAATTCCCTGCGATATATATATCGCTGGCGTAAATGACGCTGTAATGGCGCCAAAACGACGCGATTGGAAATTATGTTTACCATCGCGGGCTGCGTGTATAGGTATAGTTATTACTCAGCATTATAGTAATTGATTGGAGCGGGAGTGGCTTCGTTTGACAGAACTCACGGCATTGACGTAGATGTAATAACACATACTTCTGCCATAGAAAAGATAATACGCCAGTATGGCGCCATTACGTGCGATACATAATGTCTAAAAGTATCGTGCAAGAGCTCGGGCAGCAAGAAAGAGAGAGAAATGTCGGCCCTCGACGAACCGTTTTGACCTCACAGGAACGTATTCGTAACCGCACGAGACGCAATAGAATACATTCTCCAGCACAAAAGAAGTTTCACGTATTCGATTGCGGCTGCGTACCCAATACAGTTTACGCTATTTTTTAAATAATTATTTATAAGAGAAATAAGCAACTATCACAATACTCCTGATATGACGTATAGAGATCATTATTTTAATACAAAACAAATTCATAAAAACAATATAAATGGTTCATATCTCGTATCGGGCAGAACGCTCGGCTGTAATTCTTAACAAACAAGAAATGGTTCCTTTTATTGAGTTGTTTACAATGAACTCCAATTCAAGCCCGAGTAAACAAACAATACGCGAGATGTCGCTAAAGCACTCTTAACATAAATAAACGAGTATAAAATGACAAAAACTCAAAAGGCTATCAATTTTACCTCAAAAGTAAAAAGGGAACCCTTATAGTATCACTTTGTAGTCTGTCAAGAACCTTTGTCTCAGGGACGGATAGAGCTATCAAGCTGAAATTAATATCAAATACTCAGGTCTGCAATCCCTTCGAGCAGTGAAAAAATAAAACTTCTAAGTCAACGCAATCAAATGATACGACTGTTTAAGGCTCGTTTATGCGCATATTTTGACACTCGGAAGGGAATTACCTAAAGGGCACTTCCCTACCTACCTAGAATCATAAAATTTGATAAGAAGCAATGTCATGCAGCACAAGTAAAGAAAAAAATCCGAAATTCGTAAATTTGTAGATACATCCAGCGACGTATCAAAGGGTAGACACGTTATACACCAACATTATTGTATTTTAAAATGACGCAAGTAGTACTATATCTATGTACAGTTATTTATTATGACACTTTGCTCTAACAAAGAGACCAATGATAGGCCATAACTGTCGTTAGAAACAGATGAATATATATCTCAATACATTTATGCTTTGTGGTGAAATACGTATAGCCGCGACGCGAGAGCGTGGCCAACTGAATGCGAGTTAGGCAATTACCTTACTTTCGTATTGCCATTCTAGAGCGTATGACGTATCTATAACTATAAAAACATCTTAGGTTACATCACAAAACATCATTTTTTCTTTTTGAGTAAATATTTTTTTACCGAACCCTCAAAGCGCATTTCGGTTTCGAATTAGACGACTTTTACAGTTCCGACACTTTTACATTCGAATACAAGCTTTGTACACCTAAGTGCAGCTTAAGCTTCACACTTTGACCTTTGTACCGTTCTTATGTCGTTCGTAATAAGAGTTACAATCGTACTTCGAGTGTTAAGTGTGGTCTGCTCTTAGCTGTACAAAGCAGAATCGGAAATTGGAATTGAAGTATACCGGGAGCGAGTCACGTGGCGCTCGGTCCTCGCTGCCCACCCCGAAAGGGACATGACGCGAAAATATAGCGTAAGAGGCGAATTTGATAGCGTATTTCATTTAATTTTCTTGAATAGACCCATTCTAAAATGTCTCTATACCGTCCATACAATGGCACATTGAATGAAGCAAGGGTCCTGATTACTTAGCCGAAAGGTAATAACCACACAGAAGTTACTCTCTGTTCATTGAATTGATTTATTTGTCTTTGGATAAATTACATAGCGACCTTTAAGCGACTCAACAAGCTGTACCAAATTTCAGATGTACACTCACAAGTAATAAAACTTGAATACATCTATACTAATATAAAAGAGAGGTAGTGCGCATCAAAGCAGGCCGTCTGGGGAAGTACCTCCACCTCACAGAATACCGCAGCCAAATAACAACTCCCTAGATGGTTGTTGTGATACTGCGTGTGAGCGAGTCCTCCAGTAAGCTCCTAAGGAGTTGCTGTGTTAGCAGCAGAGGTGGCATCGCACTATTAATACTTAATGTATTGCAAGTCGTCAAGTCGTAGAGTATGACAACATTTCATTGGTGGTCACTGTACAAATTTAGATTATTCTGTTGTCAAAATAATCGAATATTAATTTTAGATGGTTACTTAATCTATATCGTCACACTAAGCCCCTTGTGAGGTAGACAGAGAGAACTGACCGCGACATAACTTAGTTCTTACACACCTCACTCGCGTCTTCATTCATAGCTCTTCTCATGACCTCTCGCCGGTTTCTAAAGCTCCTAACATAATTTTCTGACAACACATGATCAATCTGGTCATAGTATGCGAGTCCCTACCACCTCACTCTCTTCTTTAACATACATGTTCATGCATATTCCGCGCAGTTATTAAATTAAACCTATTTTTGCTGCGTATAAAAGATATATATGTGTTTATCGCAAGATATAGAACACCCTCCGGGTAAGTATTTTGGAAACCAGATATTGGAATACTCACAGATAACCTGCTAGTTTATAAAACTAGAACTTTGTTCTAATTTATTTCACACAGTATTATAATATCTCCTTCAGAAATTAAAAACAGCTAATGACTAAGGTCGCAAAAAACGAGATGGTTGCACTTGGCTCCAATCCTCTTATTTGCCGCTCAGTGCGCGAGCTGAACACCCCTATATTTACTCTAAAAAGTAGAACGGCAATTAATTATTTTTTAAAACATAAATTGAATAATCATCAGGCCTTGTGAAAAAATGCAATGTCTTAAAAGAAATCAACCTATTTCAAATACGCCAATAACTTAGAAATTCAATATCTACATTAAAAAGTGAAACTTATTTCACATACCTTTTTTAAAAAAAACGTGCAGCTTTTGATTTTCGAGTTTCAATTGATTTTTTTTTTATTCAGCTTAGACGGGAAAGATGGATACTTCGAAAATCCCAGTAATTTTTGAATACTACCTAGTTCTGACGCGGAACTAACGCGGCAGAAACAGGTGAATAACGCTGGATTGAAGGAGATGGTGGAAGCCGATCCGAGTCAAACTACCCAGGAATTAGTAGCATGGTTTAACATTAACCTTCCCCACAATATTGACTCATTTGTATCAAATCAATAAGATAAAAAAATATGAAAAATGGGTGCCTCCTGATTTGACTGATCTGCAGAAAGAAACGCGTGTTGAAACTTGTGTTGCCTTGTTGAATCGGTATAGCAATTACAGCAGATGTTTACTGTGCCGAACTTCGAACAATGATTGCGAAACTGGCAGTGAAACAGCCCCGACCGGTCTTCATTGCTCCATGATAACGTAAGACCTCACACTGTACGAGAAACCGTTGTAACTCTACAGGAGCTGCAGTTAGACACCATACGTCATCCTCCGTACTCGCCAGACCTTGCTCCAACTGACTACAATTTTTTCTACGTGGTAAAAAATTTTCTTCCCAGGAGGCAGTACAAAATGCTTTCACACAGTTTGTCGAATCTAGATCCCCAGAATTATATCGCAAAGGCATAAATAAATTCGGTCCGATTAGATGGCAGCAATGTATACATAATGTGGGTAAATATTTTGATTAAATAAATATGTTACATGTTAGAAAAAAACGAGTTTTAATTTTCCAGTACAAATCGGCAATTTCATACTTTGACCCCTAATATTATGATTCTGATAAATAATGAGACCAGTAATGTCAGTAGATATAAAAAATCGGCCAAGTGCGAGTCGGACTCGCGCACGAAGGGTTCCGTACCATTATCTATAAAAACGGCGAAAAAATCACGTTTGTTGTATGGGAGCCCCCTTAAATATTTATTTTATTCTATTTTTTAGTATTTGTTGTTATAGCGGCAACAGAAATACATCATCTGTGAAAATTTCAACTGTCTAACTATCACGGTTCATGAGATACAGCCTGGTGACAGACAGACGGACGGACGGACGGACGGACGGACGGACAGCGGAGCCTCAGTAATAGGGTTCCGTTTTACCCTTTGGGTACGGAACCCTAAAAACAAGTACTGGATTTTTTTTTTCAAATTTTATGTTTATGGTTCTGTTTCATCAGGAGATATCATGAGCCCTAGGAACCGGGGAGCGTGCATGAAAAGAGAACGAGTCAGGTGTGTAAGGACCGCGTTCTCTCCACCTGCCCTGCAAGGGACCTGGAGTGAAGAGACGGATAGATAGAAGTATTATAGATTAATCGCAGTTTTTCTCTTTATTATCGATACACTTTTGCCATTTGTCGTAAGTTCAGTTAGTGGTTAGCAATGATACTTTAACACCAAGGTTTGATTTCCTTATAGGACAAATATTTGTGGGTATGAACATGTCTGTTTGTCATGATCTGTGTGTTCTTGAGGTAGGACGCATCAAAGCTGCCCAACCATAGAGAAAACCGTAGCCAAACGATAACTCCTTGGAGGGTCGTTACGTTCCTGAGTTTGAGAGAGGGCATCAGCTCCTAAAGAGTTGCTGTGTTAACAACAGAGGTGGCAACGCGCGAGCATTGCTTATAGCAAGCGTTTATAGGCTCCGGTAACCCCTTACATTAGGTGGGACGTATGCTTGTACGCAACTCCACGTTGTATATAGTTACATAAAGCCTTTTTACAAAGAATATATTTGATATGCCTGAAGATATTGAGAAAGGACAGAACTGTTCCAGGCAATTTGTTATAGAATCGAATACAATTTACAACAAAAGAGATACTCTCCCCACATATCCGTAGCTAAGTACTAAAGCTACTTGGAGCTAGTAAAGCGAACTCGTTATGTACAGAGAATTTCACAGAATATTGAAAGAGACTACATTTTATATTTATATCTACACTAATACATAAAGCGGTGGAGTTTGTTTGTTTGAACGCGCAGATCTCTGGAACTACTCTCTTTAAGAGAGGCAGGGCGCATCAAAGCCGCCCGCCTGGGGAAGTACCTCCACCTCACAGAAAACCGCAGCCAAATAACAACTAACTAGAGGGTTGTTGTGTTCCTGAGGTCACCAGTAAGCTCCCAAGTAGTTGCTGTGTAAGCAGCAGATGAGGCATCGCGCGATTGATAATTAATATATCCCAAGCGTTAATAGGCTACGGTACCTGCTTTACATCAGGTGGGCCGTATGCTTGTATGCTTCCCGAGGTAGTATAAAAAAATACCAGCCGGATTTAAAAAATCTATTTGCATTTGATAGTTCCAAATCTTGAGGAAGGTTAATTGCTGTTCAACAAAGATATGATCCCTAAAAGGCAAGAAAAATGAAAGCAAGTAAGAAAAAGCGGCTCTCACAGGATACTAGGATACGCGCGTAGGAAGTCTGAGTGCAGCTAGTTATATAGTTACATTTTTTTATTTAAATATTGTCGGACAAATTACACAGCGCCACCTAGCCCCAAAGTAAGCGAAGCTTGTGTTATGGGTACTAGACAACTGATAAACATACGTAAATACATTTTTTTTGTAAATACATACTTATTATACATAGAAAATACCCAGACCAAGACAAACAGACATGTTGATGCACACAAATGTTTGTACTGTGTGGGAATCGAACCCACGAGCGTCGGTGTCAAAGTAGCGTAACAGCGCGTTTCACCTCTGCGCCACCGAGCTCGTCGTATATATACGTACGAGTACATTATTAGCATACATTATGTTTACATAAATATATTGAGAGGTAACAGGGCATTTATTTCTTTAAACAATTCCCTGGAGGCCATGTTTTAAAACTTGCTCAATACCATGTCGTAATACGGAGTCAGTTAAAAATTTTCATGACCCTCAAACTTATTTAGCTCTAAACCTAAATGTCTCGTGGCGCTTCCTCCACCTTCATCACCGACCATTGCCGGCCATGTCCTTGCGCGCTCTGCTGCCCGCTCGGTTAACTCCTCCGCCCTTCTTCGTGCCTAACAGTTATTTGGTGGCGGTTTTCTGTGAGGAGAAAGTACTTTCCCAGACGGGCTTAGATGGGCATTACCTCCCTTAAAAACAGCCAGACCAAGGCAAACAGACATGTTAATGCAGACAAATGTTTGTCCTGTGTGGGAATCGAGCCCACGAGCATCGGTGTCAAAGTAGGAGCTCGTCGAAAACAACTATTACTCAATGTAATAGACTCTAACTTTCCACTCTGATTCAGAAATTATCACCACGAGTGTTAAACGATACTCACATGCAACACTTTCAAGTTACCAACTCACTAATTATACACACAAATCATTACAAACGTCTTGCATGTAATTATACGCATTAAGTTTGACGAGCTCGGTGGCGCAGTGGTGGAACACGCTGTTACGCTACTTTGACACCAACGCTCGGGGGTTCGATTCCCACACAGGACAAACATTTGTGTGCATAAACCTTGTCTGTTTGTCTTGGTCTGGGTATTTTCTATGTATAATAAGTATGTATTTACAAAAAAATATGTATTTACTTATGTTTATCAGTTGTCTAGTACCCATAACACAAGCTTCGTTTACTTTGGGGCTAGATGGCGCTGTGCAATTTGTCCGACAATATTAAAAAACCAGTTGAGAATGCGCAAGCTTGCATTGCCAGAGGAACACCTGGCTCGTCAATTATATAACATTTTTTTTTTTTTTAATTTGTCGGCCATTTTGACCATGCTCCTTAAGAGATGAACATTCCTATTCTACTTTTTTATGCTGAATCCGAAACTGAAGTCATAATTCGAATATTCGAAAAATAGCAACAGACACACAAAGACAAACATATAGATTTCATATTGGAACGGTATTCCTGAAAATTAAGTGTATTAACACCATTCAGAACAATTATTATTTATCCATTCTAACTACGTAGTATGAGATTATCAGCTTCGATAAGATCAATTTGAGATGATCTGATACTGATACATGCGTATGCGTTATAATTACACTCTTTATAAATACAAATATATACAAGTCCAATATATTTATTTATTCGAGTCAAAAAGTCCGCCCCAAATCGTACCTGAAGCAAAATTGCCCACAACACTTGCAGCATTCCCCCGCTGGCGCTGTATCGCGAGGGACATGCCTTGCGTCAGGTATGACTCCGCGCGAAGGTCTGCACCATTATTCTTTAGGCGCCTTCCCAGCTGCCCAACAAATACCTTGGCTCAAGAATAATAGTGATATTCCAAAAAAAAAGGCTATACGTATGTATGTGTGTGTGTATATCTTCACGCCAGGTCCCTTGCGGGGTAGGCAGAGAGAACCGAGCGCCATAAGACGCGGTCCTTACATACTTCACTCGGACATTCATAGCTTTTTTCATGCATGCTCGCCGGAGCCTGGGGCCCCTGACATCACCTTCTGATAAAACATGGCTATACATTTGCTCCATTCTTAGCAATTTCTTCTTTCTGGTGGAATGAGCTGCCTGCCGAGGTTTTTCAAAACAGGCGCGAGGAGGTTTTTACAGGGTCGGCAACGCAAGAGTGACACGCCTGGTGTTGCAAAAGTCCATCGGCTATGGTTGCTTAGGCAGGCGATAAGCTTCTTTGCCACCTTAGTGGTATAAAAACAAAAGATAAGAAGGAATGATCCGCTGGTTGGGGCATGTAGGAAGAATGCAGGGTGAAAGGATGACGAAACAGATACGTAATGAGGAAGTGGAAGGGTTTGGAAGCCGAGGAAGACCAAGACTAACATGCCACGAACAAATTAGGCGAGCTCTGTGGCGCAGTGCTTAGTAACGCTATTTTGACACCAATGCCCGTCGGTTCGATTCCAACTCAGGATAAACATCCTTCACTGCTGATCAAGTGATAAATATGTACAAAGTTCCGAAAACACGAATTTAGTGGTACATGCAGAATTCGAACCGGTGACCAGTTGATCAATAGGCCGGTTCCTTATCCACTGGGCTATGGCTGCTCATCAAGTCAGCAAATCTCTGTAGCTCTGATGCCGTAACTCCTCAGGTGCCGCCATGGTGCCAAGCTGACTGGCGAATAAGGCGATTATTATCATCTTTTTTTTATTTATATTTTTGTACAACGTTGGGAGGCATACAAGCATACGGCCCACCTGATGTAAAGCGTTTACCGTAGCCTACGAACGCATGCAATACATTAAGTATCACTCGCGCAATGCCACCTCTGGTGCTAACACAGTAACTCCATAGGAGCTTACTGGTGACCTCACTCACACGCAGGAACACAACAACCCTCTAGGGTGTTGTCATTTAGCTGCGGTTTTCTGTGAGGTAGAGGCACTTCCCCAAAGGGCCGCTTTGATGCGCCCTAACTCTCTTAAAATCGTGCAAGTTAGAGGCTAGTTTGCTGATCGGCAGCGTGCACCACGTACAATAGAAGCCCGCTTTGGTTCAAAAGTGAACCACAACCGGTACTTGCGAGTGAATCCACGAAAACTTAATTACACCCATTAAATATTACAGCCTCTCATCACGCTCGATATGAAGCGGTCTTTAAACTGGAAAGTGCGTCGAAACGAGTTTTATTACCGCCGAATAAAGTCCATTATGCCTTGAATTTGCGCACGGAGGACTATAGCTTCCTAATTATACCGCTCATTGGCCGTTACACTTAATGACAATAACTCTGTTTGCTTGTTAGTGGGTTAATAGATCGGAAACTGTTATGTGCCTTTGTGGTATTAACCTACATTTGTGGTAATTATGAATGAATAGATAAGCATGGCTTGAAATTGGTCAATATTCAAGATTCTCGTAAAGAATACCTAGCAGTAATAGATTCTAGAGCATGGGACACAATAGTCTAAATACGTGAGTTAACTTGAGGAAACCGTTTGAAACCGTTTTGGAGTTATGTTCCTTTTGGCGCGTTAGAAAAATATGTTAAATAGTTAATTTTACGACACCGACATTGGAACCGACACCACCTCTGCTGCTGACAAAGCAACTCCTTAGGAGCTTACTGGCGCCCTAACTCACACGTAGCAACTCAACAATACCCCCAGGTAGTTATTTGGCTGCGGTTTTCTGTGAGGTGGAGGTACTTCCCAATACGAGCTGCTTCGATGCGCCCTACCTCTCTTAAAAACACTCAGACCAAGACAAACAGACATGTTCATGCACACAAATGTCTCGTGCGGGAATTGAACCCTCAGCGTTGGTGTCAAAGTAACGTAACAGTGTGTCTCGCCACTGCGCTGCCGAGCTCCTCAAAAGTAGAGCAGTGGAGGTCTGGCGACAGTCGCTCCATATTACGTAAGTTAGTATCTTTGCCAAATCCTTAGTCTTAGGTAGCGGACCCAGCCAATCGTAAATTAGGAAACGAAATAACACTAGGAAGAAGAAAGTGTATGAAGCAATAGGTTTCTTTCAGATGCTTGTTTTTTATTTTGAATTCCAAGATGGCCGCAAGCTACAATTAAGGCCTTACAGAACTCTGTACTAGCTGGCAAGTGGCCAATGGAATTAACATATGAAGCAGTATCTATATATAGTGCATAGTGTCTCACAGATGGTCAGTAGGAAACGGAAACGATGCCGAGGGAATTAATACCATGAATATGAAATGTTTTTCATCACCACATCAACCCTCACTCATCCCACTGCAGGGATACGGGTCTCCCTTCAACCGAAGGGGTTTAGAGCATACTCCACCACGCTGCTCAAATGCGGAGTGTTTTGAACCCGCCCGAGGGCCACTGGACTTAGCTTACGACTGGGCATCTATCGAGAACAGCCGGGACCGACGGCTTAACGTGCCCTCCGAGCAGGGTGCGTGCGCGAGCAATACTTCCTTGTATAAGAACATAAGAGTTATCAGTGGCAAATAAATATTTTAATCTTAAATCCATCCATCAATCAAGCATCAGTCATCTCTCTCAGCAGTCTTTTCGCGTACACCTTTTATCCTTTCTAGTGACATGGTCCATACCAAGAGAAACGGTTCTTCCTACGTATTCTTTCCATATCTTGTCCATTTACGTCTCTCCCCACCACAGCCATATATTCCTATCTTATACAACGTCGAGTGGCATGCAATCACACGGTCCACTTGACGTAAAGTGGTTACCGTAGCCTATGAACATTGATAATATATTAAGTATCGTGTGATGCCGCCTCTGCTGCTAACGCAGCAACTCCTTAGGAGCTTACTGGTGACCTCACTCACATGCAGGAACACAACGACCCTTTAAGTAGTTGTTATCTGGCTGCGGTTTTCTGTGAGGTGGGGGCACTTCCCCAGACGGGCTACTTTGATGCGGCCTGCCCCTCTTAGGATATATCCTCCTTAACATTCATGTACACTGTCTGGTAAGCACCAGTTTATTCAAGTTTCTAACCAGAGCACAAGACACTGTCACAATATATTTGCCGTTGCTATGCCCTCAAAACGCACGGCTTGCGTTTTTATGAACCCCTCCCAATAACTCAGGGCAATCTTTGTTCAGGCATCGATTGGTCAGTCGTAACGTCCGAGTTACGACTGACCAACGTGGTCAACAGTATAATATTGTGGACATATCATATTTAGATTTCATCGGACAAGATATCATAAACTCGTATTAATTGGATGAAAGCCAATGGGATTATTGGTATTTGATACACGTGTTACTTTATTACACTCTGGCACACTACGGACTTCGGTTATCCCGTTTCCTAAGCAATTAGAATTGATCAGATCTTTCTTAGGTTAGGTCACACTTTCGGAATATAATTTCTTAGATGTGTGGGTTTTCTCACGATGTTTTCCTTCACCTAGCAAGTGATAAATATGTACATACATCTGAAAACACAAATTTAGTGGTACATGCCCCGCCTGGATTCAAATCGGGGACCAGGCAGGCAAGCATCTACACAATACAATACAATACAATATTCTTTATTGCACCACACGAAACAGTAAAATACATGAAATTAACTTATAATTAATGTACAAAAGGCGGTCTTATCGCATAGCAATCTCCTCCAGACAACCTTAGGGTAGAGGAAAACAAAAGAAAAATTCAGGCAGATAGGTGGCGCAGTATAAAGTAGAAAACATAAAAGAGGATTAATTGTTAATAATCAAAACAATAATGACGATAGATACTTATATATTAATTCACCTAACAAAGTTATACCGCAGTGACAACCAGATTAACAAAAGAACGAAATTAAAACAGGATGAAGGAAAGATAGTGTGCTCTAACTCGATCTTTAAAACTGAATATACTTTCTGCATTTCGAATTGTTAATGGCAGAACATTCCAGAGCTGCATAGCTCGCACCGAAAAAGATTTCGTGTAATACTGGGTTGAGTGTGATGGCGTTTTAAGACGGAAGGCAAGAGCATTGCGAATATTACGTCCCTGAGTTCCACTGTGGAATGAGAAACGTTCCTTCAAATATACAGGAGAAGAGGGACTAAAAAGAATAGAGTAAAGGAGAGACAGGATATGTAGATTACGGCGAAGTCGAATGGGAAGCCACTTGAGATGAGAGCGAAATTCGGAGACATGGTCATATTTGCGGAGTCCAAATATGAACCGAATACAAAGATTTTGAAGACGCTCAAGCTTATCTAATTGCTGTTCGGTAATATTAATATAACAGGAGTCAGCGTAATCGAGAATGGGAAGGAGCAAGGATTGTGCGAGCGTAATTTTAGTATCAATTGGAAGAAAATTTTGCAATCTTCTGAGGGAACTAACAGAAGCAAACGGCTTCCTACTAACACTTGTCATTTGTGGTGACCAAGATAAAGTTTTATCAAATATGACCCCAAGATTTTTTACAGTAAAAGGTATATCGGTACCATTAAAGTTTACTGACTGCAAATTAGACCAGTCAAGTTTAGTAATTTGGCGAGGACTACCGATTACGATCGCCTGCGACTTGGTTGGATTTACAACGAGACCATGAGAATTGCTCCATTCCAGTATACGAGAAAGATCATCGTTAACTGTAGAAATGACGTCTGAAATTGATGTAAATGGACCATGCGTATAAATTTGTAAGTCGTCTGCAAACAGATGGTAGGAGGAGCGAAGGTTGGAAGTGATGGAGTTAATAAATAACACGAATAACAGTGGAGATAAAACGCCACCTTGCGGAACGCCAGCCGTTAGCGCACTCCAAGAGGAGTATGAATCGTCAATACGCACACGCTGCCGACGCCCGAACAGGTAAGATCGAAACCACTCAATTACTGTTGGAGATATGTTGAGAGAACGCAGCTGCATCAGCATCTATCTAGATAGGTAGATTTGGCCGTGTGGCAATCTAGCTATCGTGCGCTTTTGTAATTGTGTTCAGCAAATTAAGATAATTTGAATTTTAGATGTTTCAGACGAGACTAGTCATTTCACGGAGAGCCTACGTATCGGTGTTTGTCTATGACATAATAATAAACTTTAATGGGCCATTGACCTAAACAGACTGAAGCACAATAGCTAGCAAAATGGTCATTGTGACCGATTCGACGCGGACTGTCAATTGTTATTACATCACTCTGTTATGTGCGCGTCACTCCTGAACTCCTGTTATAGCTTATTGTTATACAAATTACTTGCTACGGAATGAACAATGACAATAAATTTGAATTTGCTATGGATTTGCTCAAAGCTGTGCAAAAAGTGAAATAATTTACCGCGTCAAATTAAGTCCTTTTTTTGGTTCTTCTTACCCCGAGGGGAAAGGCTGGATCTAGCCCATACAGCCAACTCATCAGTGTGCTGAAAAAATACTTGGGAAGGGTACCTCGACCCAATCAACCCAGTTTAAATACCACCCGTAAAACGATAGTGATTTTTACAAGGTTTCTTGATTAACTTATTCACGTCTTCCAAAAAGTGCATAAACGTGTTATATTTGAGTTTTTTCATTACTGTATAATTTCACTAGCATGTATGTTATAAAATACTATCAAAATTGTCACATAAAACAAATTTTATACTGAATTGTAAAAATTTCAAGTATAAGAACAATGTCACTCGTCAAAAGCGCGGGAAGAAGACTCAAATTTAGTCATAGCCAAAATTAAGGAAGAAATTTACTTCTTTCTTTCTTTAATTTTGGCAACCAGTTCTTACACTAAAACCGTTTATGTCATAAGTACCTAAGTGGAAAAATATTCCATGTGTATTGGAATACAAACGACTTTAGTAAGGTTGAGGTATGACGCGTCGAGAAATACGAGTGGAAAATTCTTTGAAGCAAGCGGATTTGACTACATTTTTTTTATACAACGTCGGGAGGCATTCAAGCATAGGGCCCACATGATGTTAAACGGTTATCGTAGTCTATGAACGCTTGCAATACACTAAGTATCACTCGCGCGATACCACCTCTAGTGCTAACACAGCTACTCCTTACGAGCTTACCGGTGACCTCACTCACACGCAGGAACATAACAACACTCTAGGTAGTTGTTATTTGGCTGCGGTTTTCTGTGACGTGGAGTTGTTTTGATGCGCCCTCTCAATATAATTAATATATGCAATAAATAATAATAATTTCAGTCACTATATAATATTTACTTCATTCACACAATCGTCACTAAAAATCAAACTGCAAAATATCCAGAAAATAGAATTTTTTCTTTTAAAAATGTTTCATAAATGTGAAAAATTTTCAGTGACACTAAGTGAACTCGGTCGTCATTCTCGTCAAAATAGCCAAAAACTCGCCAAAACTACGAATGAAGGCTACACTTCTAGCTGGGGCATCAGGTCTGGACAGGAACCTGTATGATGATTAAGACTCCAAAGAGTTGAGGAAAACAACAGGAAAAACGTGATCTGATATATAACAATGGATTAAATGGATGAAATAGTAGTTTCACAGTAAATCGCAGTCAAATAACAACTCTCTGGAGGGTTGTTATGTTCCTGCGAGTAAGTGGGATACCAGTAAACTCGTGAGGATTTGTTGTGTTAGTAGAGGTGGCAACGCACGATACTTCCTGTATTGCAAGTGTTTGTACATGACGTGAGCTTTATGTTTGTAGGCCTGACATTGTATAAAAAAATCTGACTTCGTAGGAAACTATTGTCAAATAACAATTCCCTAGCCCATTGTTGTATTTCTATGGAGTGAGCGCGCGAATGATTCTCTTCATATGTAAGAAGCTAGGTAACGATTTCCAACAGGCCAGCAATATACTTGTTTGATTTCATAAAGAAAAAGTGCTGCCAGCTAGAGTGACCTCAGTCGACCCCAAGGAGTAAGGCGTCAGTATATGTACGCCATGTGCACTAATGAATCTGTCGGTACAAGAAAACAATACGTCGGTTAATTTTATAGACCATTGCACTCGTACCCAATTTCTTAGTGTTCTAAGCGAGAGGGTTACAGCGTTTATAACATGGCGAAAAACTTAACACGAGCGTGGCACAAACGTGGATCGTGTATGCCATAGTCTTTAGTTCAAGTACCATTACCATATTGACATCATCGTTATTGCACCAATATGCTGACATAAATATATTGTAATATCTAATTGATATTTCAAAATAGACCTACATTGGGGATTTAATTTCTTCTTCACCAATGATCATTTCCGAAATGCAATCCGAAATGCTGTGTATTTCGAAAATGATCATTGGCGAAGAAGACAAAAATAATAACGAAGAGAATTGAATAAGATACAATTAGATTATATTTAACAAATGTAAGACGTCTCTTAGTGCCCAAAGACAAATAAATATTTTTTCATCTTTATATATCAGCGTTGTTCATCATTGTAAAGAGTGGAACCTTGGCTTGCCTTTATGAGTGTGACACGCTTTGTTACACAGTACAGTACAGTAGTAAAGGCGGCATGCAACTATTGTTGACAAATCAATTTAAATTAGAAAGTCAAATTCAAGATAATACTTTCCTAGAGAATGGTTGATAGAATAAAAAATAGCACGATACGAGAACTTTGTGGAATGAAAATTGATGTAGTGACAAAAATTTAAAAGGGTATGCTGAGATGGTTTGATCATTTAGAAAGAATGAACGACAAAAGAGTTACGAAAGAAGTGTATCAAGCAAGAGTGAATGGTGATGTCGGGAGGGGCCGCCCTAGACACATACATACATATAGATCAGATTGGTGATGTGTTGAAAAAGGGCCCAATCAAAAGTACCCAAAACCGAAGAGCATGCATGAAGAGGTTGATGAGTGTAGAAGAACCGAGAGCGGTATGCTTGGATCGGTGCACCTGGCGTTCTATAGTCTCTGTCTACCCCAATGGGAGACAGGCGTGATGATATGTATGTACTTTCCTACTCGCTATAGAGATGACTTTTAAGCAACTGCTTTATTTCCTTTGTTCTAATATACACTTTCGCAGATTCTCATCATATTTCCCCTGCACATACGATAGCATCTTATTGTTAACTTGATTTTTATCAACAGCACTCATGTCTTATGTAAGTCTTTGGTATTTATTAGTGTGCATAATTAAAACAATTTATCGCTGCCTCCTATGAACTTAGACCATGCGCACAACCCCCATAGCTTACACGGTCTGTGGCAAGTCAGATATGGGCCCATTGTCTACGAGACGACCTTGGCTGCTTCTTCAAAGGATTGCAGATAAAAACTACTTTCCACTTACAGTTATAGCGTGTATATTTGAAGATTTATGTTCACGACTGTGTCTGGGAATGTTGCCCTGTTTTATAGCTTTTTTACTTGGCAAATAGCCTGCGAGAGGGGGTTATGAAGTTGTAGTGTGAATTCAGATGTCTGTAAACCACGAAGGAAATAAAACTAATGCAGGACCGACGAGACTATTTTGCAATAGTAACTCAATTCACCGTTACGGATCGCCGGGCAAATGAGCTGAGATATTTAGGCGCTAAACCACTACGGTTTTGTGAGTGAGGAGTGCCTTTACGCGTTGTCAAGTCGTTTATTGGTTTATGCTGTAATGTTTCTTCTAATTAGTGTCCTATACTTATGTCTAGTGAATAGACAACCAGCTTATTAATTGAGTGGGCCCGGGTTCGAATACCGGTGAGCAAGTTCTACTAAATTCGTGCTTTCGGATTTATGTCACTTGCTCGGCGGTGAAGGAAAACATCGTGATCCGCACGTCCAAGAAATTACATCTCGAAAGACGTGTTGAGTTCACGTAAGAAAGGTCTGCTTTCTACGTCGTGAAGGTCTGACGGCATTCGCTCCTCATTAAAATCAGTATCCTCGCTAAATACTTAGGACTAGTCTTCTTCTTCGCGTGATCCCGTTTCCTAATCCATTAGAATTGGCGGGGTCCGTTACCTAAGCCTAAGGATTTGGCTAAGTTTCTGATTTTTACATGGAGCCACTGCCGTCTGAGCTCCATAACCCAGAGTGAGGGTGACGGTTGCCTAGTTTGTTGTTGCCTGTTTTCCTTCACCGTCGAGCGAGTGATAAATATGTGCATAAATCCGAAAATACGAATTTAGTGGAACATGCCCCCGCCATTTTCTATTTGAAAGAGAGACAACCAGAACGAACACTAGGATTATGGTTGATGATGTAGTGTTGGAGCAAGTGAATGAGATTGTATATCTTGGAAGTGCTTTTAGCAGCAATGGAAGGTACACCGCTGATGTGGAGAGACGAGTGAGTGCCGGGAATAGGGTGAATGGAGCGTTGGGTAAACTTCTAGGCTGCCGAAATCTAAGCCAGAAGGCACAGCTCGCTGTACACAACGCGGTGCTAATACCAACGCTAACTTATGGAAGTGAGAGCTGGGTATGGCAGAGAGAGCATGAAAGTAGAATAAATGCGGTCGAGATGCGAGCATTGCGCAAAATTTGTGGCATAACGCTTGCTGACCGCGTTCGTAACGAAGACGTGAGAGAAAGAGTTGGTCTAAAAGAGAGTGTCGGTGTTAAGATAAGAAAGGGCATGCTCCGTTGGTTCGGACATGTAGAAAGAATGCGGGACGAAAGAATGACGAAACAGATATACAATGCAAAAGTGGAAGGATGTAGGAGCCGAGGAAGGCCGAGACTAACCTACCATGACCAAATTGGTCGTGTTTTATCAGAAGGTGATGTCAGAAGCCCCAGGAACCGGCGAGCGTGCATGAAAAGAGCTATGAATGTCACAGAAGCGAGTGAAGTATGCAAGGACCGCGTCTTATGGCGCTCGGTTCTCTCTGCCTACCCCGCAAGGGACTTGGCGTGAAGATATAAACAAAAAAAAAAAAAAAAATGCCCCCGCCCGGACTCGAACCGGTGACCTGGTGGTCAATAGGCCGCTTCCGTATCCACTGGGCTATCACTGCTCTGTATCACTGCACTAGATACACTATCTAGGCCTAAGTCCGCTAGTCTTAATAGATTAGGAAACGGGATAATGCTAGGAAGAAGACTAGCCTGTTATACAATAACACTAACTCTCCCAAAGATTTGAAAGCGTTGGTGAATTTTTTTTTGGGGCTAAGTGACCCACCATCATGTTATGATATCTGCCAAAGTTATTTTCATAATGTGGTATACCCTGTTGCACCACGGCTAGCATGGGAGATTCTGGCAGAAACAACGCAAAGATGCTTAATAAGCATGACAAGACTGAGGTGTCCCTCCACCTTACAAATTCAAAAAGCCGCTCTCTGGAAGGTTGTAGGGTTCCTACAAATAAGTGAGCTCCCGAGAGATTGTTACGTTAACAAATGGGGGTGTTAAGGCCAGCGATACTCACACACGGACTTAATCGCTTCGCGGCAGGCTTGTTTGAGTAATGGAGACGTATCCATGGGTTGCAGTTGTACGCCGCTCAGGATCTTTACCAAGTAATCGGGCTATTCGTCCTATCCTCGATCCTCGAGCTGCGACTCCATAAGGTTATTCGGTTCAATAGTGCAGTGGTTAGCAGTCCTACTTTAATATCAAGCCTCGTGGGTTCGATTCACAGACAGGACCGATATTTGTATGAATGGACATGAATGTTTGTCTTTGCTTGGGCGTTGTGAAGAGAGGTAGGGCGCATTAAAGTAGCCGATTCAGGGATGTACCTCCACCTCACAGAAAACACCAGCCAAATAAAAACTTCCTGAATTATTATTGTATTCCTATCAACGAATGAAGTTATCAATGAGCCCCTGAGTTGCAGTATCAGCTATAGGGATAGCAAAGCGAGTAATACTTCCTGTATTGCAAGCGTTCGACAACCACTTTTCATCAGGTGCTAAGCTTGTATGCCTCTCGACGATAAACAGCCCTACCCCAGTAGACCTGCTTAATAAAACAGCTGTATACTCTATCTCTCTCTTTTGCTAAAGCTTCGTTTACTTGTCACCAGGATGCAGCAGATGCGTGAGGTTGCCTTTTTTCTTAAGATCGCGGGGAACCATTTACGCCAGAAAAGGTCTGTATGAACGTACATTTATGTCCACTTTTATTCTTACCAGTTTGTCTATGTCCAGCAGTGGACAGTCGAAGAAGGAGACCTTAGTTACCAGTTAGTCCATGTACTAACCGGTGACTAACAGTGCTGATCATCAGCTCGGTTACAAAAGCCCACGAATTCTCGTTATCTTACCATATAATAAGTAATTCCGTTGCTAGACACCAGCCTCTTCTATGTTCTTGGATCACCTCCTGAAAAGACATGAGAGAATTTATTACATATGTGTATGTATATCTTCACGCCAGGTCCCTTGCGGGGTTTGCAGAGAACCGAGCGCCATTAGACGCGGTCCTTACACACTTCACTCGCTACTCCAACATTCATTGCTCTTTTCATGCACGAACGCCGGTTCCTAAGGCTCCTGACATCACCTTCTGATAGAACACGATCAATTTTGTCATGGTAGGTTAGTCTTGGTCTTCCTCGGCTCCTACATCCTCCCACTTTCGCATTGTACAACTGTTCCGTCATTCTAACACAGACTTTATTAGCACGGTGAAATTCTTTGACAAAATTTTATTTAAATAGTGCGCATTAAAGCATCTACACCGGTCTTCTGTGGGGAAGTACCTCCTTTTCATAGAAGTCCGCAGAGACATCACGCGACTTCTGGTAGGTTGATATATTCTACGAGTGGCTGAGGTCGTCATTAAGCTCATGAGAAGACGCCGTGTTAGTAGCGAAGGTGGCAATTATTAATTATATGTAAGCGCCCAAAGGCCACGGTGACCAACTTAACGTATAATATGAATTGATGACTCCTACTTCATCTAATCTGGCTTGTTATTTTGGCGACCCTATTTTAGTTTATGTTTTTAGGGTTCCGTACCCAAAGGGTAAAACGGTACCCTATTACTGAGGCTCCGCAGTCCGTCCGTCCGTCCGTCTGTCACCAGGCTGTATCTCATGAACGGTGATAGTTAGACAGTTGAAATTTTCACAGATGATGTATTTCTATTGCCGCTATAACAACAAATACTAAAAAATAGAATAAAATAAATATTTAAGGGGGCTCCCATACAACAAACGTGATTTTTTTGCTCATTTTTGCTCGACATTGATAACGGCAACAGGTAGACGCTTGAAATATTCACAGAATATTTAGTTATATATTCACTTTAAGAATAAATAATTGAATCAAAATAAAACAAATATTTAAGGGGGGCTCCCACACAACAAACGTGATTTTTTTGCCGTTTTTATAGATAAT
This sequence comes from Pyralis farinalis, assembly GCA_947507595.1. Classification (NCBI taxonomy): domain Eukaryota; kingdom Metazoa; phylum Arthropoda; class Insecta; order Lepidoptera; family Pyralidae; genus Pyralis; species Pyralis farinalis. The sequence goes on along the minus strand of OX382258.1, from coordinate 4,598,965 downwards.
GGTACGGAACCCTTCGTGCGCGAGTCCGACTCGCACTTGACCGATTTTTAATTCTGACCGTGCGTGACTAAACGTTTGGACCAATTTTGATGATTTTTTTGTGTAACATTTAAGTGGATTCTAGTTTGGTTTAGATTCACAATTGGATCCGGTGGGTGGCGCTGCCGTCGCGTTCTGGTATATTTTTTTTAATATTATCGGGCAGGACGTCTGTCGAGTCCGCTCGTCTGTACATAAATTATTAATCTGGTATCGCCTATTTCTTAGTAGATCTCCTTAGCATTATTCCATTTCCTAATCCATTAGGATTAGCGAGGTCCGCTACCTAAGCCTAAGGATTTGGCGAAGATACTGGTTTTTACATGAAGCGACAGTCTCCACAACCCAGAAGGAAAACCAGACCTATCAGACATCTTTCGAAATATATATTTTTTGGACGTGCGGATTTCCTGACGATTCTCAGTAGATATGCCTACATATACCGTCTTTCGTCTGATAAAAATACATTTTATCCACAGATAAAACTATCGCAAGGCGCGATCAAATTCTGAGCCAGGTCAGATAAAGTAGGAGCTGACTAACTATTCCAGAGTACCGTGCAACCATTAGTTTTAGTTTAGTAGGTTACGCGCCATGTTCGGTACGAGTTGTACACGGGAGATTCGTTGTTAGAAAGGCGGGTTGGAAACAAATTGTTCAGGGAGTTCGCTTGGAGCAAGTTAAGAGCGGCGCGGAATCACAAGCGGAGCGGCTAGAAACTTTATCACTACATATTATAAAACAAAGTCCCACGCCGCGTCTGTCTGTCTGTCTTTTCGCGATAAATTCAAAAACTACTGAACGGATTTTCATTCGGTTTTCACCAATAGACAGAGTGATTCTTGAGGAAGGTTTAGGTGTACAATTTGTTAAGGTTTTTGTGTAAATCGGTTGAAATATGACGATAATTGTTGAAAATGCCGGAAAAAGTCAAGCCGCCTGGGAGCTTTCATCGAATATGAAACGGATATACAATATTAATCCTTACTGTATACATACATGTAATACGCTCTACTACCCGTGCGAAGCCGGGCGAGTCGCTAGTCTATACTAATTGCTAAAGAGATTTTAATAATGTTTTGTCGTACATACGAACATATCATCACGGCTGAGCTCGTCAAATATAAGTAAAGAGACGATACACTAAATTTAGTATAGTCAATTTGATTATACAACGTATTTCATTATTCATGAAACCTCAGAAGTATCAATAGCCCCATTCAGTCAGTCAGTCAGTGGTACGTACGGGCCTCGAGCGGGAGCCCATTACCCAGGCCGTCTCCAGGAGCGAACCGCTCCCGGGTAATATGGTCTTGTTGCGAATGGACGGTAGGATGATCGATGTGTGGGACCGCCAGATACGTTACAGGTACAACGTAGGTGACGTTGCCACGTGAGGTCCCTGGCTCACTCACAGAGTGATCCACCTAACGAACCCAGTATGGGGTGCATTGAGGCGAATGAACCCTGAGATTAGTCCCCCCGCACCTCGTCAAAAAGGAGCACTGAATCTGCTGGAAATGCCAGTGGTGTCCCGACACCAGATACGTACAGTGTCGAATTCACCTTTGACACTCCCGCAGTTCACAGGGTTGACAAGAAACACAAAAACAAGGACGACTACACTACGGCCAATCTTCCTTTGGCAGACGGTTGGTATAGGTGTATACATTGACACACCTCAATTCTGTAATATACGCATTATTATATGACAGAACATAATATGTAATGGCCACAACAACGTAGTAAACATTGGTACCAAAATGCTAATATTTGTATTCTGTTATATATTCTCAAATATTGCATTTCTGTGAGTGAGGATCTTTATGTGCGGTCAGGTGGTGTTAGTTTGTGCCCTAACATGCGCATATTGTGTAATAACCTCTGTTTGACAAATGATAATAAAATGTCGCAATACCTATGCAAACTGACATTTAGGTTGAACAAATAGTTATAATAATTGGACCTTACAATAATCAATTTTGCCCTCAATTTATAACTTTATCGCATTGCGCTATTGTTTATAGTACGAGTATCATTAGCGGTACAATTTTTCAAATTCTTGCGTGGAGCGTAACAAAAACAAGCTACAACTGCATACCATCGACCTTCTATATTAATATTATAAAGAGGAAAGATTCGATTGTTTGTTTGTTATTATATAGAATAGGCTCCGAAACTACTGGACTGATTTGAACAATTGTTTTACCATTAGAAGCCGACATTATCCCTGATGAACATAGGCTACTTTTTACCGCGGGAAAAGCTTCATCCCTACGGGAAAACGAATAATGATATATGATTCGAATTCTACGCAAACGAAGTTGCGGGCGGATGCTAGTTTATTTATAAATTCCTGGACAGCAAAAATCTGTGCGCTTCAACCATGCAGACGCGGCGACATTTTTATTTCCGTTCCGAATAGGTAGCGTCTTAACTCCTTCGAATACCCAGAGCTATTATGTCCTATCATTTCCGAGGATTATCTATACTAATACATAAATAAGATTTTGTTTGTTTGAACGCGCCTATCTCTAGAACCAACAGTCGGATTTGAAAAAAATCTTTTGCATTTAATAGACCAATTCATGAGGAAGGTTGTTGGCTTTTAAACATCACGATACGACCGTTAGGAGCCGAGAAGAATGAAAGAAAGTAGATAAAGCGGTTTCTACTGGATACTAGGCATACGCGTGAAAGAATTCGCGGGGCACAGCTACTTGTACATATATATTATATATGACGGGCAGTGATACCCCAGTGGATAAGGCACGGGCCTATTATATACCACTAAATTTGTGATTTCAGATTTATGTGCATATTTGCACTTATCACTTGCTCGGCGGTGAGGTAAAGTATCGTGAGGAAACCCGCACGTCCACGAAATTCTATGGCGGAAAACGTGACCTAACCTAAGAAAGGTCTGATTTGCCCTTTGGGCTGCAGGAAGTCTGATGGTAGTCGTTTTATGTCAAAATTAGTATTTTCGCCATATCCTTATAGGAACGGAATAACGCTAGAAATAGTATATATACCCTAGAAGCACACATATAGATCAAATTGGCCATGCGTATGACAGAAAGTAGAAAAGTCTGTCCCTCCGGGGTACCCGCAAACGAGCGGACGTAGGCGCGGGGCGCAGCTAGTGTAGTGTAAAAGTAATAAGCCGTGAGCGATTTCTTGAAGGGGGAAATCTTATGGATTCACATTTGACCATGTTCGCGTCACCGACATGCTATTGTTTATAATACATCTGTAGGTTACAGTCCGAGATTGAGTTTTTATTCATTCATGACTCTCAGCACTGAGCTGCCTATTTTATTTTTGTTACTACCGCTGGTATATATTCTTTTTTTTTATACAACGTCGGGAGGCATACTGCCCATCAGATGTAAAGCTGTTACCGTAGCCTATAAACGTATGCAGTATAGGAATTATCACTCGCGACGCCACCTCTGCTGCTAACACAGCAGCTCCTTAGGCGCTTACTGATGACCTCACTCCCTCATAGGAATACAACAATCCCCCAGGAACTTATTGTTTGGCTGTGGCTTTCTGTGAGATGGAGGCATTTCGCCAGACGGGCTGCTTTCAGTTGAGCTTCACTTGACTAGCTATCTCTTTGAGGTTTTTAATGACTTATTTGTCATATTGCTGTCTCTCACTTTGCCAAGAGGGGTAAGTCATTTCCAAAACTTCCTACTCTTACAAATTTCTTCTGATTAAATTCGTTGTGAGTTCCAAGGCAGCTGTAGTTTAACCCCCGGGACAGCAATGGACTTCACTGTTCATTGCCTTTTTGGTGGTCGCCGCTGTTAATTCTGACTACACAGGAGACACAGTGGTGGGTATGAGTAGTGGGCCTGTCCCGTAGACGGGCTGCTTTGATGCGCCCTACCTCTTTTAAAAACAACTAGGCCAAGACAAACAGACATGTACATGCACACAAATGTTTGTCCTTTGTGGGAACAGAAACCATGATCGTCGGTGTCCAAGTAGGGTTATTAACCAGTGCGCCACTGATCGTCTCGTTCGTAGTCGTCGTCAATTGAGCAAATTGAGCGTATCCTAGGCGTGCGCAATCCGCTATCACTTTTATCTTACGCCCAATAAAACGAGATAATAAAGCATTTGTCTTGTTAAAATATTGAGAAGCAGTGTAATCATGGATTTCTGCTGGGACCGGCCTCTGTTGTTGATGACACCAACTCTTTCACGTTTCACCGGCAGATGCTGGATCCCGGGAGACATTTTTTCAGTTTTTAGGGGTACCTCAAAAGGTAAAACGGAACATTTATAGGATCGCTTTGTTGTCCGTCTATCTGTCCCGTCTGTCAAGTTGTTTCTCAGGGAGGGTTGAAGCTATCAAGCTGAAATTAAGATCAAATACTCGGGGCTGCAATCCCTTCGAGGAGTGAAAAAACCAAACTTCTAAGTGAACGCAATGAAAATATACGGCCGTTTATTTACTACGTACTTTGACACTCGCAAGGGAATCAAAACCTATAGGGAACTTCCGTTGACCTAGAATCATGAAATTTGATAAGAAGCAATGTCATGTAGCACAAGTAAAGGAAAAAAATCCGAAAACTGTAAATTTGTATTTACATCACAAAAAACAATTTTTTGCGTAAATATTTTTTATGGAACCGTGGGCTTTTTTATACAAAGTCGGGAGCAAACAAGCATATGGCGCAACTGATGTGTTTGCGACTACGGTTATGAATGCTTGCTATATTAGTATGTATTGTGCGCGTGCAGCCCCCCCGCTGCTAACACAGCAGCTCCGTCGAGGCTTACAGGTAACTCCACTCACTCGCAGAATAATATATAAATAGGCAGTTGTGTAACGTTGTGATTTGACTGCGCTTTTATGTGAGGTAGAGGTACTTACCCAGCCGGGTTTTTTACAACACTAAGGCAGCAAACAAAGGTACAATTTGCTTGGTAACCAGTTACTGTAGCATATATATGGACGCTAGAAACACCAGGAGTATCACTCGCACACTGTCGACCCTGAAAGATTCTCTTCTCGCATTTGTGATATTTCAACCGATTTATACGAAACATTAACAAATTACACCTAATAATAACCTAAACCTTCCTCATTAATCACTCTGTCTATTAGTGAAAACGCAAGTTCTTTTTTTATTCCGTTACCGTAGCCTATTAATGCTTGTGATATATATTAAGTATCACTCGCACGATGCCTCCTCTGCTTCTAACACAGCAACTCCTTAGGCTTACTGGTGACCTCACTCACACGCAGGAACACAACAACCCTCAAGGGAGTTGTTATTTGGCTGCGGTTTTCTGTGAGGTGGAGGTACTTCCCCAGACGGGCTGCTTTGATGCCCCCAACCTCTCTTAAAACATCCAGACCAAGACAAACAGACATGTTCATGCACACAAATGTTTGTCTTGTGTGGTAATCAAACCCACGAGCGTTGGTGTCAAAGTCGCGTCATTCACGACTGAGCCACCGAGCTCGTCAATCTTAAATATTAATAATTAATATAATACATTTTTAAGCGGTTTATTGGTGTGCGATGGCGAACGAGTCGGAACACATCTGATTACACAACGGTTGAACCCTCAAAGGGAAGCAAGGTCTTAGCTAAACTTAAGGATATTTGTTCAAAGCCTGCTCTAATCACCACTAGAGAAACTTGCATCTTTCCGATTACCGAACCGTCAATTTTGTAATTTGAAAGTGTCCATGTTTACCAAACATTGGTAATTTACCCTCCCCTAACAAACTTCAGCCGTTGATGACTTTTCCAATATCCGTTAGATGGAATATCGGGAATAACCCAGGGAAGATTATTGGGGCCATAACAGCCTCAATGCAAATATACAGGGCAATGACACCGGGCGTACAATGTATACACAGTGGAAACGATGAGTGCAGCTTTTTATAGCAGTTATTTATATATATATATATATATATAAAGGAATATTTGTCTGTATGTCCTCTATGGACTCAAAAACGGCTGGGCAGATTTTGATGAAATTTTCAGTGAATCTTCAGGTTAGCCCAGCAGGTGATCCTGTGAAGTTTGGTAACGATGGATCACCCGTGCGAAGCTGGATCGAGTAGCTAGTAACTTATAATTTTAAGGATGCATGGGACTTGATTTTTAATCGACTTAATGGAATCAAACATGAAGGAATTTCTTAATTCAACCCGCACTTTCTTTTTTATATATGGACGGATTTTAAGATACCTCAAGAGGTTTGTAGGGAGTTAATGGATGCAGATGGCACAAGATCTTTGACGAGCTCGGTAACTCAGTCGTGAATGACGCGGCTTTGACACCAACGCTCGTGGGTTCGATTCCCACACAAGGCAAACATTTGTGTGCATGAACATGGCTGTTTGTCTTGGTCTGAATGTTTTAAGAAAGGTAAGGCGCATCAAAGTAGCCCGTCTGGGGAAGTACCTCCACCTAACAGAAAAGCGCAGCCAAATAACAAATCCCTAGAGAGTTGTTGTGTTCCTGCGTGTGAGTGAGGTCACCAGTAAGCTCCCAAGGAGTTGTTGTGTAAGCAGCAGAGGAGGCATAGCGCGCGTGATACTTAATATATCGCAAGCGTTAAAAGGCTACGGCACCTGCTTTACATTAGGTGGGCCGTATGCTTGTATACCTCCCGACGTAGTATAAAAAAAAAGATCGGGACGAATGGCTCTCTACAGTTGAGGCTTATGTTCACCAGTGGATGAATATGGACTGAAATGATGAACATATATGTCTATCTTGGTCTGGGTGTTTTTAAGAGAGATATGGCGCATCAAAGCGGCTTTCTGAGGAAATATCTTCACCTCACAAAAAACCGCAGTCAACTAACGCCTCCCTGGATGGTTGTATTCCTGCGTGTGAATGCGGTTAACAGTAAGCCCCCAATGAGTTGCTGTGGTTACCAGCACAGGTGACATAGAAAAAAAAATATAGTTTGGCGAGCCCGATGGTCGATTAGCAATGGCTACTTTAGCATCAAGGTGGGTTCGATTCCCACACATGACAAACATTTTTGTGCATGAACATGTCTGTTTGTCTTGGTCTAGGTATTATTAATAAAGGTAGAGCGCATCAAAGCAGCCCGTCTGGAGAAGTACATATATATATGTATAATAATTAAGTTCTGTTACAAATTAATATAAATTATTTTTTTTATGAAGTAATGTAATCCTAATAAAACTTATATGTACATATTTATGGAAGACTCAGAAAAAATAAAAAATCTTTTCGATATGACCACCTCTGGCTTTGATACAGGCATTAAATCTGTTTGGCTACGAATCTATGGATTTCCATGAGAAATTTAGCCACTGCTTGCTACAGAGGTTTCTTAAGAGACACAAAGTCGGCGTGTTGTTTTGAGCAGGCCATGTCCTCTAAAACTGACCATAATTTGTAGTCTAAGGGGTTCAAATCTAGGCTAGACTAGGGCCAGTCTTCAGATTTTATAAAGACCGGAACGTTGGTTTCGAGGCAGGCTTGGGTTGTTCGTGCCTTATGACCAGGTGAGTTCTGCTTTAAAGTCTAAGGCACATTTTTAATAAGTATATTGCTGAGAGGTTTCACAACACGCTCCAAGACAGTCTCTTGATACATATTGGCTGGAGGCTTTGGCTGAAGTCTTCACAAAAATGAAGCTTTGTGACTCCTTGATAAGACACCCCCCACCAAACCATTACAGACGTGGGATGATGACCACGTTGTACCTTTCTAACCACTTGGGCGGCTTGTTTAGAACTGTGAGCGTACACTTTGTCATTTTGCTTGAGATGATATTTCTGTGTCTTTCACCTGCGTATCAGCATAGAAGGCTTTATGATCGATCCACTCTCTTCAACTATAGGGATTGATTTAGGGGCATGTCTTGCATATCGATGTTAAGCTTCAGTTCTTGTTTTATTATACGCCACAGATTTCTAGCGGGAATCTTCATTTCTCGCGATAAGATTGTTTTTTTAATGGGGTTTCGGCGAATTCTGACTTTCACAGCATTTAATAGCCACTGTAGTTCTAACATCACGCGGTTGCCCTGATATTCATGGTCTCAACAGAGGAAGTGTTTGTATATCTTTCGATAGCACGATATACAAATATACAGCTGATGCCAAGCTTTTGAAGTGTCTTGCATATGATCGACGACGGCTCCATACCCACTTTGTACAAGGCAATCACTGCAATCCTATTTTCTTTAACACCCCATTCCATATTTGTAAATGGGTAGCTACTCTGACACGCCTGAGACTAATTCCAAAGGATGTCCGGCGATTTTTTAAAATCAATGGTGCAATCGAGAGCATCCGACTAACTGCTCACTAACTCAAAACTCGATATGAACGAACGAGCACATGAAAAAAGTGGAAAATTCGAATGTTCGTGACGAGATGCAGCGTTGTAGATTGGACGCGAAACTGTCGACGGTGGGCGCCAAAAAAATAGTACGAGAGACGACTGTAAAAATGTCTCATCCATATGCAGTTTCTCCGCTGTGAATTCAGAGTCGGATATTTTCCTATTTTTTTGTATAGAACTTCGCTGGCATACATTCAGACTATCAGGCTTGAAGTGGTTACAGTAGACTTTGAACGATTGCAATACACAGGAATGTCATTCGTGCGTTGCGACACCCGCTGCGAATACAGTGACTTTTCAAAACGCAATGCTAACATCACTACCTCTCTTTCGTCAGAGCCTCGTTTATAATTTAGCAGAGTGCACCACCCGTATTCTTGGGCCCTAAAGATACGTCACTTATACTTACAAACTCCAAGATATGAGTCTGATTATTGTACTGAGAAAAACATTAATATATTTACGAACAATGTCACATGTTCGCGAATGTATCGCGGTGCATTATATTATTATAGAACCACGTGCCAATTTCGAGGTAACAATCAATCAAGGAAATTGTGAGCTTTCAAGTACTTTCGCATGTTCTATAATAATAAAAATAAAATGTATTATTGTTCTCACAGTAATTATATCCAATGCATAAACCTTATAACTAAACATTTTAGTACACATTTATAATGGTTACATGTGAGAAGCTAGTGCCTGAAGTAGGCATAGAAAGCCTGTATTACAGGTCACCAGGTTCCAACAACTCGGAACACAATACCTTTTAACATACAAATAAAAACATAAAAATAACGCTCACCAAACATTCACACATATACACACACGCATACACATACCCACATATGCATATACACTTACATAAATATATATTACTATATATTCATCATCCCCATACCTATATACTATGACTATGTTATACAGCTCCTGTGTTCAGGCTGAGAGTAGACAAAATTTACACTGTTTGTGTGTTGTGGTTGTATTAACTTATAGTTACTAGTAAATACATATTAGATTATGGCATATTTTAACGTAGCACGGTAGACACATTCAGCTAAACTTAGTATTAGAATCATAATATTCCTACATAGACAAAGCTGGGCCTAGATTGAGTCACTATACAGCAGTCTTGCCGTCTCTTGATAAATCAGTGAAATGAACCTTCCCCATGAGGTGATGCAGTAGGAAATAAGGCTTTGCACTAAAGGAGTGTAATACACAGTATAGAACAAGGAAAAGTACGTATTATGTGTAAAGTAAGTAACAAAAAGTTGCCACGCGATCTTAGACTAGAATTTTTATGTCCACCACTTGTATAATGTTCGTAAAAATATGAATGCCATTTGAATACGAATGCACAGACACTCTTACGAGTAATATATATTCGTACGTATTTGTATATTTATGAATAGGATTTAAATACGTATGTATGTTCACGCCAGGTCCCTTGCGGGGTAGGCAGAGAGTACCGAGCGCCGCAAGACGCGGTCCTTACACACTTCACACGCTTCTCTAACATTCATAGCTCTTTTCATGCACGCTCGCCATCTTCCACTTTCGCATTGTATATCTGTTTTCTCATTCTTTCCTCATGCATTCTTTCTACATGTTCGAAACAACGGAGCATCCTTATCTTAATACCGACACTCTCTTTCAGACCAACTCTCATTCGTACGTCATCATTACGAACGCGGTCAGCAAGCGCTATATCACAAATTTAGCGCAGTGCTCGCATCTCCACCGCATTTATTATACCCAGCTTTCACTTATATAAGTTAGCGTTGGGATTAGGCACCGCATTGTGTACAACGAGCTGTGCCTTCTGGCTTAGATTTCGGCTGCCTAGAAGTTTACCCAACGCTCCATTCACGCTGTTCCCTGCACTCACTCGTCTCACCACATCAGCGGTGTACTTCAATCGCTTGTTGTTTTTATACAACAATGGGAGGCATACACGCGGTAGTAGCGAACTCTGCCGCAAACACAGCAACTAGGAGCTTACTGGTAACCTCACTCACTCGCAGCCACGCAACAACTCTTCAGCCATGCAATTCTCTAAGCGACTCGTAATGGCTGTGTGCGTCGCTGTGATCACAGATGTCACAGCTTTGACATCGTCTACTGCGATCACGGCTAAATTATTTGGTATTCTATAAGGCTGTAAGCGTACGCGAGGCTGTTTGCCTTGTACTCGTAGAATTCCAATTCCAAACGCAGCCTTGCGGCGCTAGTGTCGCACAACCATGAATTGCAATTTTGTGTTCAAGGCTGTAACAGCCGATGTTTCCGAGGATGTAAGAATGTTTGCTCTTACAGAATTGCATGGCAGATAGTTGTTATTTGGCAGCAATCTTTTACGAGGTATGGAAGTTTCCCAGTGGGGGTGGTTTGATTCGCCGCACTTCTCTTCAAACCAGCCTTAATTTATTCTTAACTTAAACATGTTTATAAACTTAAACATATAATTATAATTAGTTAAACATTTGCACACAAATATGTAAATTATAATACATATGGTGCATGCAGTGGTAGCCTATAATTAATATAATTAAGGCAACACTAATTACTAATATCTGACTTCCTTGCATGTGTCGATAAGTCATTTATTATAGTGTAATGCCTTGTTGGTTGCCATAATAAACAAATAAATAAATACAATTTAAAAAGTTGATATATATTTTTTAAAAAACATTCTCGTCTTATATGTGAATCGAACCCAACCAGCCTAACCAGACTAGAACTGCTAACCACTCCGCTACTGAACTCGTGATCTGTCGGTATCCGGAAGTATTTGTACGAGTATATACACAAATACGCTAACATGTTTACGAACAAATTTGTATATTTACGTGAAATTGATACGCAGTGCAAAAGTTATGGCGTATGACCTGACCAACATCTTGCAAGTTAAATCCAATTTAGGAGTACCCACACCACGTGCAGGCGAAATTGGATTTAACCACGCAATTATACCGTAATAGTACGCCGGTATCCCGCGATAGTACGCTGGAATTTCGTGGAACGTGGGTTCGTATAGCGTGTACAAATTCGTACGTACTTTTGTAAAATATAAATGAGTCATTGAAATACCAAAAGAAATAGGGCAGCATCCAGTATCCCCCATCGAATCCAAAAACCGATTTAGATGGTGTTTTTACTCGTTTGCCGCCAGGGATGGAGCAGCCCAGTCTCGCGGGTAATTTACATTTTGAGAGTTAAAAATGCGGTTGTGGATTCAAATTAAACTTGAGATAATTGAAGCGGTTTTAATTTACAAATTCATTGTCGAAAGTTTGGGGTTTGTAGTGGTGCGAGGAATTGATAATAAATTTTAAACCGCGGGAAACATTTCACGTTCAAAGCTTAATTAAGAATCTAATACTTGTTTTTTTTTATTATAATATATGGCAATAGTGTTGCTCCTTTATGCCAGTGTCAAAGTCTTCAGTTTTAGAACCATTTGAAAATATTACTTCTATGTTCCAGCTTCAGGAACTGTGCTGAAAAAATACTTGGGAAGGGTACCAAGACCCAATCAACCCAGTTTAAATACCACCCGTAAAACGATAGTGATTTTTACAAGGTGTTCTTAATGAACTTATTCACGTCTTCCAAAAAGTGAATAAACGTGTTATATTTGAGTTTTTTCATTATTGTATAATTTCACTAGCACTAATGTTACAAAATACTATCGAAATTGTCACACAAAACTAATTTTATACTGAATTGTAAAAATTTCAAGTAGACCAACAATGTCACTCGTCAAAAGCGCGGGAAAGAGTCGAATACATGTTTACATCAATAATTGTATTGGACAGATTATAAAGCTGACATTTTTAATCCGCTTCATTAAGGCAAGGGTTTGAAGCACATACATTAGTACGTCGACCACGTTAAATTGATATTGATTTCGAATTATTGATGTCATCAATTCACTTTCTTTATATAGTAGTAATTCTATAAATTACCTTCTAGTATTATTGAGTTACTAGTCCACAACATACATCATAATGTATTAGCTCATGAATGTTAAAGAAGCGAGTGGTGTGTAAGGACAGACATGTGACGCCCGGATCAGTCTACCTACCCAGCAGGAGACTTGGTGTGAATATATAGATAGATAAATGGCTATGTTCATCTTCATCAACATCAACTCAGCCTGTATTCGTCCACTGCTGAACATAAGCCTTCCCTGTAGAGTATTCATCTCGATCCTGTATCACCTGCATCCATCGACTCCTACATACCTCTTGAAGTCGTTACTCCATCTAGTGGGGGGTCGTTACACAGTGCGTGTTACCAGTACGAGGCTGCCATTCGAGAACCTGTCTTCCCGGCGGTTGTCGGTTCTACGAACTACTCGTATGTGGCCGGCCTATTGCCACTTCAGCTTGTTTTACCTGTGGACTATGTCTGTTACCTTAATTCTACTGCGGATATCTTCATTTTTGATTCTATCGCGCAGAGATACCCCGAGCATAGCTCCTTCCATAGCACGTTAAGCGACCTTGAGCTTCCCCATGCGGCCAGCAGTGAAGGGCCACGTCTCAGCTCCGTATGTCATCACTGGCAACACACACTGTTCGAAGACCTTGCTCTTTATCTCAACGCATAAATCATGTATTTTGGACTGGAAGTTGCGTCGAAGTATCCCGCACGCTGCCCAATCGAGTTGGATCCGTCTGTTGACCTCTCGGTCGAAGTTGGACTTACCTAACGGAATAAACTGCCCTAGGTAGACATATTCGTCAACAACTTCTCTTATTAAGGTTCTCTTATCATGACCTACTAAGAAAACTTTCTCTCGCGTCGCTTGAGACGAGACGATGGTTACTGGATATGACTACCTTGTATGACATTTGTCATAATAAATTTGATTGTAGCCCGTTAATCAACCAAATGTATCTCACAATCCCAAGTAGTTCCCTACGTATTCGCGCTACTCACAACCGTGGTCTGTTTGCGCCAAACCCCTCTCGAACTAACGCTGGTGAACGAGCACCACTACATCGCATTATGAAATTGAATAATGCAAATTTTATAGATATAGATATATTTCAACTGTCATCTGATAAATTCAGAGCGTGCGTCGTTGAGAAGCTGACAAAAGGGGAATGTTAATATGCCGCCTCAATAAAGAATCATATAAAATGATTTTGTGATTGAAAAGTTTAAGATTCGTTACTAATATTTGAAGTGCTATTATTGTATGTATCTGTCTTTACAATTTGCCACTCTATGTATGACTTTTTTTTTCAGTCGTATTCAATTCGAGTCCATTATCTGTTATATTTCATTTTGTGGATAACGGTGTTGGTTGTGCATTTAATTTTTTTTTTCTATTAGTTAAATAACTTTAATTTTAAGCATCAATGTACAATTGTTTGTTGTCCTTAATAATAAAAAAAAAAAAAACTTCGAGCTTACTGCTTCCAACTGGGACCGGTATAGATGTAACATGGACATTCGACATGGTCTTAGTCTTGTCCATGTTCATCCTGAGACCTACCTGGTTGGAAACACTATTGAGGTCATTGAGCATAGCGCTAAGTTCCTACAGCGACTTCGCCATGAGAAGTATATCGTCGGCAAATCGAAGGTGAGTGATGTTATACGACATTGATGTTTATACCGTATCCTTTCCTGTCCAAGTGCTTGAGGACACACACAGGACAAATATTTGTGTGCATGAACATGTCTGTTTGTCTTTGTCTGGATGTTTTTAAGAGTGGTAGGACGCACCAAACCAGCTTGTCTGGTGAAGCCAAATAAGAACTTCCTTGTCGTAGTCCTACGAGTGAGTGAGCCCCTAAGGACCAGCTGTGTTCGCAGCAAAGTTGGTATCGCGCGATTGACAATAAACGTATTGCATATATTTAAAGTATTTACATGCAATTTGATCCAACCTGCTTTGTGTGCTTCCGCCACCAATTAGTTCATGCGGCCTAGCGCCGGCCGGCACCCAAGGCTTGTAGCATGTTATTCTTACGATTAACGTCTACAACGCCTGATGATGCCTCGTGGAGAGGCGAAACACGTGTCGCAGCGACGACCAGGCCAGTCGTGGCAGCGACGGTGGTGGTGGGGGCATGCGGATTCTGTTCCAGATGGCGGACGACCGCAGCAGCCGAGGCAGAGACTACCGGAGCAGCCATGGCAGCGTCGGCATGTACCATGTACTAACAGTAGTGGGTGGGTGCCGGCCGGCGCTAGGCCGCATGAACTAATTGGTGGCGGAAGCACACAAAGCAGGTTGGATCAAATTGCATGTAAATTTGACTTTCGCAAAATAACGCCTGAATCTATTAACTATTTAAAGTATTTACTCACTCGCAGAAAGACAACCATCCAGTTGGTATTTGGCTGCAGTTTTCTGTGAGGTGGAAGTAGTTACACAGTCGGGCTGTTTTAATGTTTTTATGCAACGTCGGGAGGCATACAAGCATACGGTTAACCTGGTGTATAGCGGTTACCGTAGCCTATCAATGCTTGCAATAGTTAAGCATCAATCGCGCGATGCCACCTCTGCTGCTTACACAGCAACTTCTTAGGAGCTTACTGGTGACCTCACTCACCCGCATGAACACAACGTAGGGAGTTGTTATTTGGCTGCGGTTTTCTGTGTATTTACGCAGACGGGCTGTTTTAATGCGATCTACTTCTCTTAAAGACAATTTAATTAACTCGTAGCAACTCTACGAAACTGTCTAGTCCGCACACGATAATCCAGCACCCAATTATGCCCCGAATCTCGCCCCCATATTTTTTCTCGAATTTCCCACGCGGATTCATTATTCAGGGATCCTTGCGATGGATGACCCGTAATATTCGTTCGTTACGGCCCGCGGGTTACGACCTGGCCCAAGATTTGGGGGATTTCGTGTAACCTACTTTTTCAACGTCATAAGTACAAATATTTCTTAACATAAGTCGCTTCAAATTTAAGCTCATTTGAAGGTAAATTCTTAATCTACCTTCTTAGGCCAGGGCTGAATTGAATAGGAAAAGTTTAGCTTCGTTTATTTTTCCCCGCGACGGTCACGAGACGGTACACGCGTTTGGAGTAACAGTTTGTGTGGGTCTGGTAGTATTTGTCTCGGAAACGGCTAGACCCATTTTAAAAGGGTTTTTTGCTTTGTATAATTATCATTCCTGAGCATGTTCTTAACTAAGTTCTAATGTTACAGACTGCCAGGAAGCGTACACAATTTCGACAAAACTGTTAAATCTATTTTTTGTATTTTATAATAAAATAAATACGAATATAAACGGAAACATATGCCTATAAAAAGCCGCAAATCCTAATCCTAATAATATTATACATGTGAATGTCCGTTTGTTTGTTACGCTTTCACGCGAAAACTACTCAACCGATCATCATGAAACTTTGTACACATATTCTTGGAGGTATCAGAAGTAACATAGGTACTTTTTATTAAAAACAAATGCGAGCGAAGCCGCGGGTATAAGCTAGTAAAACATAAATTTAAAAATACACGACTGAATACGGTTCAAATAACTTCAAATAAAACATTTTTAAGTCCACGATGTTAAAGCGTAATTATGATTATTATAAAGAATATTATTAATAGCAATCGTTCGTAACCTATGTTGTGGACTGTACACATTAAGTAGTGTGCGCCAGTAGCTTAGTTGTTAATTAATGTACATTTTACAACATAGATTACGCACGACGGCTTTTAATAACATTCTATATAATAGTTATTGTGGTAGTGTAACTATTTATATTTTTATTGACTTCATTAATAATAACAACTCGCTGGAGGGCTTTACCTGCGTGCGAGTGAAGTCACCCTAAGCTCCTGTGGAGTTGAATTAAACAATTTTTAACGGAAGTATCGCGTGTTTTATTTATTTTGTTGTGTGTGGAGT
Organism: Pyralis farinalis; assembly: GCA_947507595.1. Classification (NCBI taxonomy): domain Eukaryota; kingdom Metazoa; phylum Arthropoda; class Insecta; order Lepidoptera; family Pyralidae; genus Pyralis; species Pyralis farinalis. Next base: position 4,582,661 of record OX382258.1, on the reverse strand, counting down.
GTTAGCAGTTGGGGTGGCATCGAACGGGTGATACTTAATGTATTGCAAGTGTTCATAGGCTACGGTAACGGCTATACATCAGGTGGGCCGTATGCTTATACGACGTTGTATAAAAAAAATACTTTGGCGCTCTCCGTATCGGTTGAAACCGACTTTTTAATATATTTTGTGTCTGAGTGTTTGTCTGTCACTTTTTTTTCGAATATTCGAATTTTGACTTCAGATTCGGATTCAGCATAAAAAAGTAGAATAGGAATGTCTGAAAAATCAACCCCCTATCTCTTAAGGAATATGGTCAAAATGGCTTTTTCGGAATTTTTATTTCAGATTTGAAAAGTAAATTAAAAAGTAGAATAGGAATGTCTTAAAAACAATAGCCGACAAAGTTTAAAAAAAAAATTGTTATATAATTGACGAGCCAGGTGTTCCTCTGGCAATGCAAGCATGCGCATTCTCAACTGGAATTTATATTAGAAATCTGCGAAGTTTTTTAAACGAATTAATATGTGTAACATAAATTTGCAAGTATTCAACACCACCAAAAGTCAGTTACTTACGGAGTATCCTCTTCAAATCATGCAAACTGGGCCCGTTACGCCAGCAGACGTGTACGCCTCCGGGGCAGAGCTGGCGTATGTACCGATAGTTAGTGAATGCTAATTAGGTCTAATTAAGGCGATAACACACTGGATGTCAAGGTGAGGTCGGAAGTAAGTGATCCAATCAGCCATGCAATTCTGTAAGAGCAAACGTCCTTACATCCTCGGAAACATCGGCTGTTGCAGCCTTGAACACAAAATTGCAATTCTTTGGTGTCGCTTTTCATGGTTGTGCGACACTAGCGCCGCAAGGCTGCGTTTGGAATTGGAATTCTACAAGGCAAACAGCCTCGCGTACGCTTACAGCCTTATAGAATATCAAATAATTTAGCCGTGATCGCAGTAGACGATGTCAAAGCTGTGACATCTGTGATCACAGCGACGCACACAGCCATTACGAGTCGCTTAGAGAATTGCATGGCAGGTCATACCGCTTGCACAACGTACGACCTGACCTTTTGGCGTAATAGCCACATTGTAAACATAAATTACAAGCCATCATAACAACTCTTAAACTTTCGCTTCGGATGGTAAAAAAACTTTAAATTATTTTATATCTATAACTTCGCGGCAAATCCCATGCGGTGTAGGCAGAGAGAACCGAGAGCCACGTGACTCTGTATTTACATACCTCGCTCGCTTCGCACATTCGCACCGGATGAGGCGAGACCCGTATCCTTTTGGCATAGCAAAAAGAGTTGGCATGGCATTTAAATATATATTATTTTATTATATTATTAATAATAAAAATAACACAATGCAGTGTTGGTCCCAACGCTAACTTATGGAAGCGAGAGTTGGGTATGGCAGAAAGAGCATGAAAGTAGAATAAACGCGGTTGAAATGCGAGCGCTGCGCAAAATTTGTGGCGTAAGGCTCGTAGACCGTATTCGCAATGATGATGTTAGAAATAGAGTTGGTCTGAAAGAGAGCGTCGGTGTTAAAATAAGAAGACGCATGCTCCGATGGTTCGGGCATGTAGAAAGAATGCAAGATGAAAGAATGACGAAGCAGATATACAATGCAAAAGTGGAAGGATGTAGGAGCCGGGGAAGGCCAAGACTTACCTACCATGACCAAATTGGTCATGTTCTATCAGAAGGTGATGTCAGGAGCCCTAGAAACCGGCGTGCGTGCATGAGAAGAGCAATGAATGTTAAAGAAGCGAGTGAGATATGTAAGGATCGAGTCACGTGGCGCTCGGTTCTCTCTGCCTACCCCGCAAGGGATTTGGCGTGAAGTTATAGATAGATTATTAATAATATAATATTATTTTTTTATATTATTAACAGAAACTTCTTCCTCTTCTTTGCGTTATGCCGTTTTCTAACCCATTAGGATTGGCGGGGTCCGCTGCCTAAGTCTAAGGATTTGGCGAAGATACAGATTTTTACATGGAGCGACTGCCGTCAGACCTCCGCAGACCCAGAGTGAAAACCATATCATTCTTAGGTACGGTCTCGCGTCTTTCGAAATTTAATTTCTTGAACGTGCTTTAGTAAAATAACGAGGGTTTCCTCACGATGTTTTCCTTCACCGAGGAGCTGGTGATAGTTACAGATATGTACATGGATCAGAAAACGCGAATTAAATGTTACATGAATTAATTTTGTAACAGTTCTGTATGATTGACTGACAATTTGAAACTGACGATTTTGAGTTTATTTTTATTTTTCAACATACTCTCCTCCGAGCTCAAAACACTTTTTCCATCGACCCGGTAAGGCTTCGATACCCGTTTTAAAAAAATCTTCGTCTAACTACTCAAAATAAGCGTCCACGGCGGCTATGACCTCTTCAATGGTAAAAAAACGTTTACCACCTAAAAATTTTTTCAGCTTTGGGAAAAATACAACCGGTTCGATAACCTCCTGCTTTTTTTGAAGTCGGTTAAAAATACCAATATTGACAACTTTCTTTGGGCATTTCTTCTTCGCCAATGGTCATTTCCGAACTGCTAGCAGACTAAAAAAGAGAAACCGTTATAATATAAGACTATTGAACAAGATACAAGATTATATTTCAAAAAATGCACGACGTGTCTAAGTGGCGTGAGGGCCCAATGGCAAATAAAGAATTTTTTTTTTCATGTCAGGATTCGAACCGGCGACTAGGCCGGTCACTAGGCTGCTTTTTTATCCACTAGGCAATCACTGCCTTATTTTTAAGAGGAACATCCATCTAAAATGTGAGAATTCGAACCCTGTAATGACTTATTCCACTATGAAATGTTTTCATAATGATTCCGCGAAATTTCCCGATAACAAAATTGATTGATTATGCCCCTTTCAGAACCATCTGCGTTGCCAATCTTTTTTTTAGCGTGGAACAACGCTAAATTATTTTTGGATTCATTTGCGTGATTTTTTTTGAGAAAAAAAATTATAGGTCGCCATAATCGGTTTTTACTCTGCGTTTGATGATTGGCGTAAATGCTCGATGACGTTTCTGCGCGTCATTTTGTTTTTTTTTTTATACAACGTAGAGAGGCATACAAGCATTCGGCCCATCCGATGTAAAGCGGTTACCGTAGCCTCTGCTGCTAACACAGCAACTTAGGGGCTTACTGGCAACCTCATTGACACGCAGAAACACAACAACGCTCTAGAGATCTACAATCTTATTACATGAATTTAAATTAAGCATATTAAGAAATATGTAACCTACTTTATTTCTCCTGTTTCCATTTTTTTTACGTCAACGATTTCTAAACAAAACTAATAGAAAAAATAATGTTGCCATACAGAGGAGAAAAACGTACGGAACTGTCTATCTTCGCATGCTTAATCTACATTAATATCGAGGAAAGATTTATATTTTTGTATGTTTGTAACGAATAAACCAAAAAACTACTGGACCGATTTCAAAAATTCTTTCACCATGAGAATGCTACATTATCCCTAAGTAACATAGAACAGTTTTTATACCAGAAATCATCTTTTAAGGGGGCGAAAAGGGGGGTGAACGTTTGTATGGTGAATCAATAACCTCTGAACCGATTTAGATGAAATTTGCTATGGAGATAGTAGATTGTGGGGAAGGATATATAATAGTTTTTATCACCGAAATCATCCCGTAAGAGTGTAAAAAGGGGTTGGAAATAAGCTACCCAAATTACTAATTCCAGGCGGACGAAGGTGTGGGCAAAAGCTAATATTATATAAATAAGTATCTTCGCTCGGTGTTTATATTATTTTCTTGTCTAAAATTTATATAAACAAAGTTAAAAAGCAGAACTTCATATAAATACAAAATTTGATCCAAATCATTAGAGAAACACACATACAATGCAAAAGTGGAACGATGTACCTAGGAGCCAAGGAAGACCAAGACTAACCTACCATGACCAAATTGGTGGTGTTTTATCAGAAGGTGATGCCAGAAGCACTGAGAACTGGCGAGCGGGCAAGAAAAGAGCTATGAATGTTAAAGAAGCGAGTGAAGTGTGTAATGGCGCTCGATTCTCTCTGCCTACCCCGCAAGGGACCTGGCGTGAAGATATACATACGTTGGAGAAGGAGGTTTAAGAGAGGAAAAAAAAAGTTTTATATCTGTTTAATAATTCTTTTGCAATTATTTCTCCATGTCCGTACCCATGGATTACGCCCCATCCTATCCTAACACGCAGCAGATTCGCTATCATATTGTTTTAAGAAACCAGCCAAAAGTTTGGCTAACAACCCTGCTTCTTTTGAGCAGTTAGATAATTTGACATTATGTAATGGTACCTTGGAAGGTATTCCAAATTCTTTAAATTAGGTTACAAGACAATAGAGTTATACTCTGGCAATGTAAATAGTAATAATAACAATATTCAAAATGAAACTAAAAGTAATAATAATACAATATCCCCATCAATTGTAAATTGTCAAGAATATAAAAAGAATAATAATTGTATCAACCTGGTGCACCAAAACATTCAGGGGATGATAGGAAAGGAGTTAGAATTGGAGTTGTTTATGAATTGTAGCAATATTGATATTTTATGTCTAACTGAGCACTGGCTAAAACCCCATCAATTCATTTTCAGCTTCAATAACCACCAGGTTGCAAGCTCATTCATCAGAGATAACTGTATACATGGTGGCTCCTTAATATTATTAAATAAGTTGCTTAAATTTAAAGAAAGGTGTGACATTGTGAGCCTCTCTGTTGAGCGAGTTGTAGAGATTTCATGCATTGAATTGGAACGATTCATTGTTATGAACCTGTATAAACCTCCTAGCACGCCCTTTGAAACATTTTCAAATATCATGGAGGATGCCTTAAATAAATTATCTAATAGCCATAAAACTGTTATAATTTGTGGAGACTTTAATATAAATATCTTGGAGAAAAATACTGTTACCTACAACTTTTTAAATTTATTTAAATCAAACAATTTGCATCATATTTTTACAGAGCCAACAAGAGTAACTGCTACAAGTGCTACATGTATTGACAATATATTTAGCAATGTAAAACCTTCATATCAATCTATAATTAATAAAGTTCAGTCAGACCATTCAGGTCAATTGGTTTCATTTCCAAATTCTTCAAAAATACAAAGAAAGCAAATAAATTATATACCATTTAGTAAAAGCCGCTTAGAAAGATTTAAGTCTAATATAGCAGAAAAAATTGTATTGTTGCCCTATCACGGTACTCCGGACCACTTGTACAGTTCATTATTTAGCTTAATTACTAGTGAATTTAATGCAATCTTTACTCCAAAACAAATGTCTGTAAGTGACCGTATGACATTCAGTGATTGGGCAACTCCTGGTATTTACAAAAGTCGGAATAAACTGTATGAACTTTATGAAGAAAGAACCTGTAATCACAATCCGACTTTTCAAGAACTTGTAAAAAATTATGCTAAAATATTTAAACGAGCCTGTTCCAATGCTAAGTCTATATATTTAAGAAATAAAATTAATGGTTCCACAAATATTATTAAATCTGTTTGGAATATGATAAATAATGAGACGGGTAGAGCGAAAGTACGTAGTCGAGACTTTCAGTTAAAGATAAATGATATCGATATCAAAAATGATGTAGAAATTGCGACTGAGTTTGAAAAATATTTTTCTAACATTCCTCTTATTACTACGAGAAATCTTAGGTCTTCTTCTATAGCTGCTGAACTCGTTCTCAAACAGAGCGTGGTAGAATGCGACACAATATTTGAATTTTCAGCTGTAAGCCCAAAAGATGTTTTGAACGCTTTTAAATCAATAAATATGAAAAACACTAAAGATCTGTGGGGTCTATCTGTCAGAACCATATCTTCTATTATTATTTCAATCGCTCCACATTTAGCTACAATTTTCAATTGTTGTGTGGCATCTGGTGTATTTCCTGACTTGATGAAACATAGTAAAATCATTCCATTATTTAAATCTGGTGATAGTTCGGACCCTTCGAATTTTCGACCTGTTTCCATACTGCCCATTCTCAGTAAAATTTTTGAAAAACTAATGCTTAGCCAGTTGCTCAGACATTTTAATACACATAATTTGCTTCATAGGAGACAGTTCGGATTTACGAGAGGTTGTTCAACTATAGACGCAGGGATTCATTTGCTTAAAAGTATATTCGCGGCATGGGAAGGTTCGCAAGATGCCTTGGGAATTTTCTGTGATCTGTCTAAAGCGTTTGACTGCGTGCACCATGACACTCTTGTCAGAAAATTACACCACTACGGTATCAGGAACAAGGCTCTCGAACTTCTGTCTTCTTATCTGGGCAATAGGATACAGAAGGTCGATGTTAATGGTAAAATATCTTCGGGGTCCCCTGTAGTAATGGGAGTCCCACAGGGGTCAATTCTAGGTCCATTCTTATTTTTAGTATATATAAATGACTTACCTTATTATGTAAAGGATAAACATGAGATTGTATTGTTTGCGGATGATACCTCTTTGACATTCAAAATTAATAGACAGTTAGGTAATTATGACGAAGTTAACGATGCTCTCTCTAAAGTTATGCATTGGTTTAATGTTAATAATCTGCTTTTAAATGATAAAAAGACTAAAGTAATTAAGTTCTCAACACCTAATGTAAGACAGGTGACTACCAATGTACATGTTAATGGAACTAATTTAGCCCCTGTGGAGACAACTGTGTTCTTGGGTATAACAATTGACTCCAAACTACAATGGGGCCCACAAATTGAAAAATTATCAGGAAAACTAAGTTCTGCAGCCTATGCAGTGAAAACTATTAGACGGCTCACTGATGTTGATACGGCTAGAATAGTTTATTTCAGCTACTTTCATAGTATTATGTCATACGGAATTCTTCTTTGGGGTAACTCCGCGGACATTAACACCATCTTTTTATTGCAAAAGAGAGCCATAAGAGCTATCTACAAACTTGGTCCCCGTGAGAGCCTTAGAGAAAAATTCAAAGAAATAAATATTCTAACAGTCGCATCGCAATATATCTATGAAAATCTTTTGTATGTCCATAAAAACATAGACTCATTTTGTAAAAAGAGCGATACTCATAACATAAATACTAGATATAAGCATAATCTTGTGTTACATGCAAGCCGTCTCCACAAAATAAGTAATTCTTTTATGGGGCAATGTATACGGTTCTATAACAAACTTCCCAGCAATATAAGAGAATTGTCAATAAACAAGTTTAAAACTACTATTAAAGCCAAATTGTGTAGCAGGGCATATTATAAAGTATCTGACTATATTAATGATAAAAAGGCCTGGGATTGAGTCGATCCAATTATAATGTAAATAATAAATTATGTAAATTTGTTTGGATACCAAAAGAGGGATGCCTGAGTTTTTTGGCAGTATTTTTATCAGTGCTCACCTAGTCATGAACTGCACGGTAGGGAAAAAAATTGTGACGATTCCAAACAAATGTAGCCATTTTTACGGAATAAAAAGATTTTGACTTTGACTTTGACACGGACTCGTCCAGATCTCTTTCAGACCACCTCTAGTCCTCATTGTATAATTATTAAAATATTGTCGCACAAATTACACAGCGCCATCTAGCCCCAAAGTAAGCGAAGCTTGTGGTATGGGTACTAGACAACTGATAAACATACGTACATACATTTTTTTTTGTAAATACATACTTATTATACATAGGAAACACCCAGACCAAGACAAATAGACACGTTCATGCACACATATGTTTGTACTGTGTGGGAATCGAACCCACGAGCGTTGGTGTCAAAGTACCAACGCGTTTCACCACTGCGCCACCGCTCTTTTGAAAAATTTGAAATTATGAAATCTTGTTCGCCGCAGATTTCATAATGATAAGATTTGAAGGGATTAGAAAAATCCCATGGATAGCCCACATAGTCTCTCCTTATCACCAGTTACAGTCATCTACCATGTCATAACCAGGAATCACTTTCGTGTCCGTGGATCCACGTGACTCCGAGAGTTCCTCTACTATGGGTTTATGGAGAATTTTCTAGATGAATAGCTTCTTCACATCGTTTTGAATCTCAAGATGTATGTAGACTGTTCTTTTTATGGTCCCGACAGTATATTTTAGTACTGTCAAGGTCAGATCTTAGTGATACGAACATGGAGATATGTTTAGTGCATATTTTTTACAATTTATTTTGGGATACACTTTGTGAAAAACCTAGATTGACTGACACCAACGCTCGTGAGTTCGATTCCCACTCAAGACAAACATGTCTGGATGTTTTTAAATAGGTATTTTTTTATACTACGTAGGGAGGAACACACGCATACGGCCCACTTGATGTAAAGCGAGTACCGTAGCCTATCACTCGCAAGATGCCTCCTGTACTGCTAACACAGCAACTCCTTGGGAGCTTACTGGTGACCTCACTCATACGCAGGAACACAACAACCCTCTAGGGTTATTTGGCTGCGGTTTTCTGTGAGGTGGAGGGTACTTCGCCAGACGAGCTGCTTTGATGCGCCCTACCTCTCTTTAAACATCCAGACCAAGACAAACAGATATGTTCTTGGACACAAATATTTGCCTTGTGTGGGAATCGAACCCACGGGCGTTGGTGTCAAAGTCGCGTCATTAACGACTGAGCCACCGAGCTCGGTCAGGTATGGTGCATCAAAGCCGTCTGGGGAAGTACCTCCACCTCACAGAAAGCCGCAGCCAAATAGCGGTCTTTGTGCAAGTATCAATATTAAGAATACCAGTTTAATATTCAAACATTAGTCTGCCAGACGAACCCGTCACCCATTTTATTTCGTTTGAGGTGGGGCAGTAGTACCGGAATCCGATGAATCCAAGCGCAAATCAAATTTACATCTGGGACAGGAAAGGACAGGATATTGCTGAAGACAACAGGGCGAAACGTCGAGCACCCCGGGACGACGTCCGCATCTGTTTGGATCAAATGGCTGTTAGGATTGATGCTTTGATAATGTCCAGGAAACTGCCATCTCCTTGGTAGAATGAATAAAGAGTGCTTGCCTTTTTAATGATGCCTGTGTATGATATATATATATATATATAGTCATAGTCATAAAATTTATTGTTTTATGTGGATACATAGTTCTTAATATTAAAATTTGTCCGCAACACATGAGCCCCGTTGGGGCACTACAATATTTCATTGCTTTCGCATGTCTTTACAATTTTTTTTTTTTTTTTTTTTTAATTTCAAAAATCAATCAATTGTTATTATATCGTCAAATTTTTAATTACAATATTTCTATAATAAAATTACTGGGATAATCAAGATTATTAATAATTATAATTAATTCAATAACTTGTATTATTAGCATTAAGAATATTAATTTTTTTGTCATATTATTGCATTTTCAGTTTAGAAAAACTCCTGAAGACTATAATATACATACATATATTAAACAGTCATCATAATGTATATATAATTGTACATATAGGTACACCTATCGAGCAGTTATAGTTCAGTGGATAAATCACAGGCCTATTGACCAACTGATTGCCAGTTCGAAACCTGACATGTACCACTAAATTCGGAAATGTTTTCGGATTTACGTACATATTTGTAATTATCAAAAACGTTGGGAGAAAAACCAGCTCGTTCAAGAAATCATATTTCGAAAAACTTGTGTTCTAACTTAAGAAAGATATTTTTTTATATACTACGTCGGGAGGCATACAAGCATACGGCCCACCTGATGTAAAGCGGGTACCGTAGCCTATTAACGCTCGCGATATACTAAGTATCGCTCGCGCGATGCCTCCTCTGCTGCTTACACAGCAACTACTTGGGAGCTTACAGGTGACCTCACTCACACGCGGGAACACAACAACCCTCTATGGAGTTGTTATTTGACTGCGGTTTTCTGTGAGGTGGAGGTACTTCCCCAGACGGGCTGCGTTGATGCGCCCTACCTCTCTTAAAAGGTTGCGGAGGTCTGACGGCAGTCGCATGTCAAAACACATTTCTTTGCAATGCCTACTCTACAATGTCGCTGATTCATCATCATCTCAGGCCGTACTCGTCCACTGCTGAACATAGGCCTCCCCTCTAGAGTGTCATCGTCTCGATCCTGCGCCACCTGCATCCATGTACCTATGAAACCTCTCGAGGTCGTCTCTCTATCTCAGCGTCGTACCACTACAGGGACGCAATTCGAGAACCTTCCTTCCCCATCGGTTGTCGATTCTACGAACTACGTGTCCGGCCCACTGCCACTTCAGCATGCTTATCCTTTGCCCCATGTCATGTTACCTTAGTTCTACCGCGGATATCTTCATTTCTGATTCTATCACGGAGAGAAACCCAGACTGCTTACTTCACAGACCAAGACAAACAGACATGTTCATGCGCACAAATGTTTGCCTTGTGTGGGAATCGAACCCAGTAGCGTCGGTGTCAAAGTAGCGTCATTCACGACTGAGCCACCGAGCTCGTCGAAAGTCGCCTTTAGTGCATCGCGTACCGAAGGCTATAAAGAAGCATTCTGATTATCTGCAATGCAATATCGCCGGGTCAATGCCCCGTCCAGATGTATCTGCTCGGATGTCGGTCACCTGAGCCGACAGAGAGCTTGGTGCATTGCAAATGCAAGATATTCTTAATCTTTACAATTGTTATCATTGAAGCATGTTATGTGGTCACACTTTATTGAAGTTATACTTCTTTAGACGCGTTATGAAAAAATGATGAGAGTGAAATTTTAAGATGTGCGCGCATCACTGTAACACAAAAGTAACAGGTTGAAGCTGCTAAATGTTTCACATACATACTTTATTCTTTTATACAACGTCGGTGGGCATGCAAGCATACCGCCCATCTGATATAAAGCGATTAAGCCTAAAAATCTCATTACCGTAGCCTATGAACGCTTGCAATAAATCTAGTTTCACTCGCGCGTTGCCACCCCTGCTGATTGATAACACAGCCGAGATTGCTGTGTTATGTGGCTGCAGTGTTCTATGAGAGGGAGATATTTCCACAGTCCGGCTGATTTGATGTGCACTATGTCTCTTGAAAACAACCAGAACAAGATAACATGCATGTTGCACACAAATGTTTGTTTTTTGGTGGAATCGAACCCACGACCGTTGGTGTTAGAATAGCCTTGCCGACCACTTTGCCTCCTAGTTCGACAATACTACTTCGAATTCCAAAACATGTCATCATGTAGCACGGCTAATGTTAAAGCCGAAGCTTAGGAGTCGCCACGCAGACGACTTTTGTTCTCTGGTAAAATCCTTCTACATCATTGCGAATGTTACAAACACATTAACTACCTCCGCACACACTTGCTAAATCTAACACGATCGGTAACCGGCGAGACGATTGCCAGCCGGATCCCAAGTAACGTCTCCCGGAAACGATGCCGGTACAATACCCGTCATGACGGATCCGTACTGAATTGATAAATCGGTTGCCGGCTCCGACCGAAACGTGTTTTTCTCGTAGAAACGTAATGAAACATTTATTAGGTTAGATTTATTGCGAGAACCGTTCACCATGGACGTGTGTACATCCTCGCTAGACGTATCTTCGATCATCTGACATATTTGGGGATATAATGATACATTTCTATTGTTGCGCACTCTTTTCTGGTTCTGTAAATTACAGGGTAAAAGGAAAACGCTTCGGGGTATTATGTTATTCGTACGTTTATTTGTCTGTAACTAAATGTATTTCTATATACAACGCCATGAAGGGAACAACCTATGGAGATCCTACTAATATTATAAATGCGAAAGTTTGTATGTATGGATGGATGTTTGTTGCTCTTTCACGCTTAAACGGCTGAACGGATTTGAATGAATTTTTGGCACGTAGATAGAGCGTAAGGGAAAAGAGCGATGTGGGCTCCACATCGCAGCGGAAACTGATAAAAGACAGTATCTTGTAAGTTGACGGTGCCATGCCGGCCCGCGAGGTGCTTCTTCACGCTTCGTTTGAAGGATCCCATGTTGTAGGAAGGAGGAAAACCATGTGCCGGCCTATGTTACGTAGGAACTTTAACCGCTACGGGTCGGAGTTAAGGCGACACCTCGATCGTGAAGCTTTAAAATGGCTCCGCCCAATCACCCCGCGCCCCTCAATTGACACTCGACGCTCGATTTGTAAAATTTGAAATTAGCGCCTAATAGGTAACCTGGGGTCAACGTATAGTCAATGCAAACGAACAGAAAAGCTACAGAGTCGCGTCACACTTAAATAAAATTTATAATATCAATATTTAATAAAAATTATTGATTTAATTATTATTTAGCTTTATACATACTGAACCAAACATATTTATTTAAGCTAGACGGAAAACAATAGTAATAATAGTAATAAAAAACTACAGAAACGTATTCACTTTTAAAAGTTTATTGAAAGAGAAATCAATGACATCGTTTTATGTTTATATCTCTACAAGTTAACATGTCTTGGTATCTATGTTGTTCTTACTTAGGTCTCGTCCAGTGGCGCCCTCATTGAATAAAAAAACATATTATAGCATAGAAGATAAACATTATGAAATCTTATGTTGCATTTATTACGAAGATAGTAAAGTATTTTTACGTCATTAAACCAACACTCAAAATATTCCACTATCGTTGTTATAAGCAAAAGTGCTAAAAGAGGCCGTTTTTTGGCAATTATGCCTATAACAACGAAAGCAAAACATTTCAATTGTTGGTTTAATGACGTAAAAGTACGTTATTGTATTTGTAACACACGCAACACATGACTTTATAATGTTTATCTTCCACGCTAAGATACGATATTTTATTCCTTGAGGCGCCACTGGACGGCATGTATCCCCCTTAAGAAGAATGAAACACTAGCTACATAATACAACATTGTTTATCGAGAGGCTAAAGCGGGCCATTTGTTGATTCGGACACATATGTTTAGTTAGCAGATACACCATCTAAACTGCAAACACTGGTCACAGCGATGAAAGACGACTGTATGGAGAAAGGCTTACTACTGAATGCGAAGAAAACAAAGATAATGGTATTTGAAAGAGAAGAATCCAGAACTAATGTAAGGATTACGATTGATGATGAAGTGTTGGAACAAGTGGATGAGTTTGTATATCTTGGATGCGCTTTCAGCAGGGATGGAAGGTACACCGCAGATGTGGAAAGACGAGTGAGTGCTGGGAATAGTGTGAATGGAGCGTTGGGAAAACTTCTTGGCAGTAAAATCCTGAGCCAGAAGGCACAACTCGCTATACACAATGCAGTGTTGGTCCCAACGCTAACTTATGGAAGTGAGAGTTGGGTATGGCAGAAAGAGCATGAAAGTAGAATAAACGCGGTTGAAATGCGAGCGCTGCGCAAAATTTGTGGCGTAAGGCTTGTAGACCGTATTCGTAATGATGATGTTAGAAATAGAGTTGGTCTGAAAGAGAGCGTCGGTGTTAAAATAAGAAGAGGCATGCTCCGATGGTTCGGGCATGTAGAAAGAATGCAAGATGAAAGAATGACGATGCAGATATACAATGCAAAAGTGGAAGGATGTAGGAGCCGGGGAAGGCCAAGACTTACCTACCATGACCAAATTGGTCATGTTCTATCAGAAGGTGATGTCAGGAGCCCTAGAAACCGGCGTGCGTGCATGAGAAGAGCAATGAATGTTAAAGAAGCGAGTGAGATATGTAAGGATCGAGTCACGTGGCGCTCGGCTCTCTCTGCCTACCCCGCAAGGGATTTGGCTTGAAGTTATAGATGTTCGAGTGTCATAATGGCTGATAGCGCCGAGTAAACACAGGATTTTTTTATTTCGAATAAATAAGAGAAATAAAATTATCAGATTGAATTAGATTGAAATTGAAATAGAAAATTGGAATTTTTTTGCAACTCCCTCCTGGTGAAGATTCACAAGTTATTTTACACAGTTAGGTATAGCTCTGGTAGGGATCCTAGCTTTTTCCCTAAATATAATACACTCTCGAATGACTAGGTATGCGCTTTCACTAACAGTCAATTTAACTTCGCGAATTTTATAAAAAAGTACAGGAAGAACTTGACGGTTAGACGGTAATTTTGCGCCTATTATTTGACAATTTACGTCTCCAACTAAGAAAATACTTGATTTATTGCTTCTCAATTCCACTGCCATCTTATAAAAGTTAAAACATTACGTATTAATCACGAGAATAACTGACATTCAAAATTAATAGACGGTTAGGTAATTATGACGAAGTTAACGATGCTCTCTCTAAAGTTATTCATTGGTTTAGTGTCAATAATCTGCTTTTAAATGATAAAAAGACTAAAGTAATTAAGTTCTCAACACCTAATGTAAGGCAGGTGGCTACCAATGTACATGTTAATGGAACTAATTTAGCCTCTGTGGAGACAACTGTGTTCTTGGGTATAACAATTGACTCCAGACTACAAAGGGGCCCACAAATTGAAAAATTATCAGGAAAACTAAGTTCTGCAGCTTATGCAGTGAAAACTATTAGACGGCTCACTGATATTGATACGGCTAGAATAGTTTATTTCAGCTACTTTCATAGTATTATGTCATATGGAATTCTTCTTTGGGGTAACTCCGCGGATATTAACACCATCTTTTTATTGCAAAAGAGAGCCATAAGAGCTATCTACAAACTTGGTCCCCGTGAGAGCCTTAGAGAAAAATTCAAAGAAATAAATATTTTAACAGTCGCATCGCAATATATCTATGAAAATCTTTTGTATGTCCATAAAAACATAGACTCATTTTGTAAAAAGAGTGATATTCATAGCATAAATACTAGATATAAGCATAATCTTGTGTTATATGCAAGCCGTCTCCACAAAACAAGTAATTATTTTATGGGGCAATGTATACGGTTCTATAACAAACTTCCCAGCAATATAAGAGATTTGTCAATAAACAAATTTAAAACTACTATTAAAGCCAAATTGTGTAGCAGGGCATATTATAAAGTATCTGACTATATTAATGATAAAAATGCCTGGGAGTGAGTCGATCCAATTATAATGTAATTAACAAAATATGTAAATTTGTTTGGATACCAAAAGAGGGATGCCTGAGTTTTTTGGCAGTATTTTTATCAGTGCTCACCTAGTCATAAACTGCACGGTAGGGAAAAAAAATGTGACGATTCCAAACAAATGTAGCCATTTTTACGGAATAAAAAGATTTTGACTTTGAATTTGAACAAATGAATACCGCGAGTACGTGCGGCACTGCCGCGCAACTTGTATGAACATGTTTCGATGTAATTCGGCACGGATTATCGTAATCCAAATAAGTTAAAAATTAATTTCCGAGTGTTTTAAAAGCAAATGAACAAAACTAAGACATATGCGTTAGAAAATAAAAACTTTGAAAAATAAGGGACACCCTAATATACATATATACAAATAGATTTTATAATCTATTCATATTTAAAAAAAACATGTGACAAATGATTTTCTTGCTGTTTCATAACTTTAACTTCAGTATAATGACATTTATTGTATTTTACTTATGTATACTCTGTGTTTTGTATTGTTGTACGTTTCCTTGTTATTTATTAAACTCTCAAGAAGAAAGAACCAGGACCATCTCTGATGTTGCAAAATAAATCTAATCCGTACAATAGTTCAATACTAACCACAATGTATAGAATAGATGATTTTTTTGTGTTTTCAGTGTTGGTTCATAGTAAATATTATTTGTTTTCACGAGTACCATGGGTATACGTATACTATCTATCTATATCTTCACGCTAAATCCCTCGTGAGCGCCACATGACTCGGTACTTACACACCTCGCTCGCTTCTTTAACATGAAACATACCGAGTTTTTTTAAAAACTATCAAAATATACTATTTTACTAGTAATTATTTTAATACAAAAAAAAAAAAAACCTCCACTGGTTTTCTATCTTCTGATTGGATAAATTTCCAACGTAAACTAACCTTCACCTACGTACAATGTCTAAGTCGGAGTTCGGTGAGCTTATAATGGTTACTATGAGTTTGTCGTCCCGTATGACACTTACGTTAAAGTAGCATATAAATCGAGTAGTGATTCTTCTAGTGGAATATGTTTATTTAGTAAGTTTCTCCTAAAAAACAAAACAGCAAAAATATTCTATTTTATAAGTTTTTATTTTAATACAAAGAAATAAAGAGTCTCCACTGGTTGCTATGTGCTGAGAACGCGAACCTTATTGGTATAAATTTCCAACGTAACCTGACCTCCACCGACGTACAACTTCTAAGTCGGAGTTCGGTCAGATTATAATGGACATAATAGGAGTTTGACGTCCTATATAGGTACGCGGTCAGCCTGTGGATAATGTATACCAATTATCAAATGTTACTGTTTATTCCTGCAAAAAATAACTCTTATTTAATTAATGCAGTTTTATATAGAGTTATTAAGTAAGCAAAATTAAAAAAAAGTTTGAAGAGGAATTAAATAGCTTGGGCCAACCATACCTAGGAACTGTTCTAAAAACTAGAAATATGTCTACACAATGTTATTATAATATGTTTAATGAATATAATAATTAAAAAAAAAAAAATACCTTGTCTTGTTCGCCTCCCCCATTCTACGAACATTTTCTTTGTATTTTTATTCTATATATTTTCTTTTTAGTGTTCCCCATTATTACAACAGTATAATAAATATATATAAACCTATAATATTATTTACTACTTATATCTAATAATAATACACTTACGCTAAATACTATAATATTGAATATTAATTATAAAAACTTCGGTGTCGCGATGTAAATGGAGCGAGCTCGAGCAGACAGTCGACATAGGTCTCACCTCGAAGCGGGCTGCAGCCGGACTGGCTGGATGTAGTTAGTCAACGCGTTTATAATCCTCATTACCGCACAATAAGGTCGAAAACACGTAGCACCCAAGACGAATGTGATCGCTTAGAAATTGTCAGAAACTTAAAATATTTTTAAAAAATTTCATGTTTCACTTATCAAAATATGCAGCAAGCATATTATAAACATAGATATTACTAATAGATTTAAGTAATTTTGAAGCGTATAAACAGAACAACTTCGTTGTAATTTCAAAAATAATGAATTTCAGGAGGTGTTTTCGAAAGTAATTATTATCGAATCAATTTTACACAATCGCGTATTTGAGCAAGCAAATTCAAGATAAAGAAATGAAGTTATTTATATTAAAATCTTAGATCCGTCAGTTTAGTCATTAGCCTATACTATTCGATGAAAGTTGGTCTAATTTTTCGATGTGTCGCCTTAAAGTAGAACGCGTAGTTCTTATTGGCTAGTTCGCGACATCACCATCACGGCACTTATCGGCTATAGGTTAAATAATTCTCCTATTGGTCAGTAGGCTTGAATCGCTGAGATTTTTAGGCGCTAAAACACAGCAGTTTCTAAGGGCGCGGAGTAACTTTTTTTTGGCATACAAGCATACGGCCCACCTGATGTAAAGCGGGTACCATGGCCTATTAACGCTAGCGATATATTATCGCTCGCGCGATGCCTCCTCTGCTGCTTACACAGCAACTCTTTGTGAGCTTACTTCATGCACAGTCAAATGGTTTATTTATTGTTTGTGCAAGCGGTCAATTTGATTACGTAAAGTGGTTACCGTATCGTACCGGAAATGACAATAGCGCGTTAATCCCTCCTGATAACACAGCAACTCTTTACAAGTTTACTGGTAACCTCACTCACTCGTGCGGTTTTCTTTGTGGTGGAGGTATTTTCCCAGAAGGGCTGCTTTGAAGCGCAATACCTCTCTTAAAAACACCGAGAACGAGACAAAGAGACACGTTCACGCACTTGTATGGAATCGAACCCAGCCTTGGTATTCAAGTAGTATTGTCATCCACTCCGTCATCAGACCCGCCATTCGTATTTCATCAATACTGTAACGGTTCCGCACTCAACATTTGCCTTTAATCGACGTTCCCAGATTTAATGAAATTTAGTAAACTGATTCCATTATTCAAGTCAGGGGAAAATTACAGATCCATATATATTTTGCCAGTTTTGAATAATCTATCTATCTATAACTTCACGCCAAATCCCTTGCGGGGTAGGCAGAGAGAAATGATTATGATTATAAGTAATATATTCGAAAGGATAATATGCTTGATCAATTGCAACTGTATTTTAAGAGTAATAAAATTTTTCGTGTATTGTTTTTGCAGCAGATAGATCGGTTACAGATGCAGAGGTGGCACCGGCTAAGCAAGCATGTTCTTAAGTCAATGAAGGGATGCGATCACAGAAGACATTAATAGCATCCTTGTGCTATATCTTCTGTGATCTCTCCAAAGCATTTGAAAGTGTCGAATATCGGACATTATTGTTCAAACTGTTCCATTATCAAGGTAGAAGTAAAGCCCAACGTTAGATTGCATCTTTTTTACACAACACAATGCAGACTATTTACGTAAATGGCGTTAAATCGAAAAACAGTAATGTCGCAGTGTTATAGGTTTCTATTTCGGGTTCCATTTTATTGTAAGTGTATGTGTTCCACCCTATACTGTGCAGAAACGGTGGATACAGTACTATTTGCCGATGATACCTCTTTATTATTTAATGTTACTCGGCGGAGTAATAAAAACTACCAGAAATTTGTGAAATAAAATAGTATTCTATTAAAATCTATCTATCTATCTATAACTTCACGCCAAATCCCTTACGGGGTAGGCAGAGAGAACCGAGCGCCACGCGACTCGATCCTTACATACCTCACTCGCTTCTTTCACATTCATTGCTCTTTTCATGCACGCTCGCCGGTTTCTAGGGCTCCTGACATCACCTTCTGATAGAACACGACCAATCTGATCATGATAGGTAAGTCTTGGCCTTTCTCGGCTCCTACATCCTTCCACTTTTGCATTGTATATCTGCTTTGTCATTCTTTCATCCTGCATTCTTTCCACATGTCCGAACCAACGGAGCATGCCTCTTCTTATTTTAGCCTTAATTTTCGAATAAAGCCAAAATATCAACGATTATATTCAACAGCTGAGCATTTAATGTTGTACTGCTAAGAATTTTGCGTATTCCTTGACGAGTTATGATCCCGTTTACATTTCATTCCTGCATTCGAAAAATCTAAGTTAATTCAATTTGAATTTTTGTTTGTGAAACGTATTATGATTTAGCCGAGAGTAAATCCAAATCGACACAGTTACGATAACCGCTTTACATCAGGCAGACCGGAGGGAGACTTTGTACAAAAGTCGTCTGCGTGGGTACCTCTGTCTCACCTATTTCAATCGCCAAGCAGCTATATTTATATAGCTGTCTTCCGATTAGAACGATGAGATATGGCAGAGAAATTATTGGGTACTGTGATGAAACATTCTTAGGTCACAAGATTAGCAGCGCGCGAGTAACATCCCCGTGGTGTTGCGGGCGTCAATAGGCTGCGGTGACCGCTTACCATCTAATGCGGGCTGCATGCTTGTTTGCCAATCTAGTTGTATAAAAAAATCCGTATACTTGTATGCCTCCCGACGTTATATAAAGAAATAAGTCTGAATTCAAAGAAAGGGATTTAGAGCATACTCCGCCTTGTACAATTTCAGATTTTCAATGTAGTGAGGAAAATTCCTCAGCCATTCTCGCATAATGACGCCATTGGTGAAATGGGACCGTGGAAACGAGCCCTCACTGTCGCGACAGTCGCGAACAAAAGGCATGTGAGAAATAAGGATGTCGTTATGAATAACGGACCTGAATACGGCGTGCGAGTGACAGCGTGGACCATGACAAGGATATCAGGGTTAGCATTAGATTGGGATATCCCATGTGATTCAAATAAAAGTGTCAATAAATTTTATTACTTCAGAATTATGCGGTCTTCAATATTACTAATTATAATTTCCTTTTGAATATGAAATTATTTTTTACAAAGTGCAAACAGGCTGTGGGAAATTCAAATATTTAAAAGATCGGATGTGATTCAAAAGTCCACAACAAGAAATGTCAATGGAAGTTTGTATGTCGGTTTCTTGGATTGGTCCTTAAAAGGAGAAGGTTGTGTTCCATATGATGTATATGTGGAAAATAGAAAATACTGTAAAATTGCAGCAGAACACACTAACTATACTTCCTCAACATAATCTCTCCACTGTTTGTTGTCATGGACATTGACGTCACATCAAGCGCGACAAAATGGCGGGCGTATAAAATGGCCACGCGAGCTGGCGGTTTCAACTCTTAAAAAATACTTTAAATTACTTTTTGGTAGTTAATAGATTCAGGGCTTCAGGCGTTACTTTGCGAAAGTCAAATTTACAGGCAATCCGATCCAAACTACTTTGTGTGTCTCCGCTCCCGATTATTTCGTGCGAACAAATTCTAATATCTCTCTTATGAACAAACAGACTGACGTAAGCAACTCCCCACTATCACATTGTCGTTGAACGTCAATGTCAAAACATCTGTTAGCGGTGTAAAATATTTATATTTACTCTTTTTACCTCGTAATATACTATAAAACATATTAAATAATAGCTATAGCATTCATATAGCTGCGTTGTCTATTTTACTATCGTTGTCACTTGGTACCGGATACCAATAACAAATTATTCTCTCACCGGTAATGACCATGGAATGCTCAGCATGTCAGCAACACATAAAGAGGGAAGAAAGCTTCATCGTGTGCTCCGATACCACATGTAAACAAACATTTCACGTACTTTGTACAATATCGGATCACCTGCGACCAGAAGAAGCGGACTCATGGACCTGTCCGGACTGCACTGCAAAAAAGAGGAAGAGGGGAGACAACACACATACTCCGGTACTCGGTTTAGCTTCTGATAATGTTACCTTTCGCAACAAAAGTCGAGTGCCACCAATATTAAATAGCTGCCCTGCTACCGGACAAGCCGATGTAATTAACTCCATTTCTTCAGATATTAGTATGCTGCGGCAAAATATTGGCGAAATGTGGGACTATATTAGATGTAGTTTTGATAACCTGAGTTCAAAATTAATGAACTTCGACTCTCGAATGAAGGCGCTTGAGGACCAAGCCTCCGAGAACGTTGCACTTAAGGCCAAGATTGTTAGTCTACAAATTCAAATTAACAACCAGGCACAATACTCTATGAGAAAGGAAGTAGAAATTTCTGGTTTATTTGAATCGCCAAATGAAAATCCCTATCATCTAGCGCTTACCACAGCATTGAAAATTGGAGTGGACTTAAAAGAAACTGACTTAGATTGCGTCTCTAGGGCTGGCCCTAAGCTGTTAAATAAGGAGAAGGGTTCAAGTAGCGATCAGGCATCTAGATCTCGTCCATTAGTGGTAGCTTTCACGCGGCAGGCCAAACGAGAAGAGTTTCTGAGGAAAGCAAAGGCACGACGTTTCCTGAAAAGTAAAGACATCGTCGAAAATGGAACTGATACGACGATATTTGTAAATGAGCGACTCTCTAATGACAACCGTCGTTTATTTCGAACTACTAGACAATTTGCCAAGAATTATAACTACAAACACTGCTGGGTTCGCAACGGTAACCTATTTCTTAGAAAAAAGGACTATAAAGAAGGGAGTCCTGCAATCCGAATTCAATCCGAAGATGATCTCGATCGACTTCTTGATGGATTCGTCCCCACATCAGGGAGCCCTGCAGCATCAAAGGTACCGACTGATTAGCCACAACAACGATGGTAGTATGCAACCTAGTATTTATAAATTTTACTGTCACTGTACTTTTTGTCAAATAATTCTATTCATTCTGTATTCTATATTCATTATCTTATGCGCACGTTACACTACTTCATTATTTTACACTACAGCTACTCATATGTTCCCATTATTCAATAACAATAATTACATCTATCAATCATCGGTACACGACCTCTCTCAATGCGACATATACCAGCTTTTCCTTCGTGCCTGTCTGTCAAAAGTAGCAATGGCATTTACTACTATATTGTTTAAAATAACATATTTATTTACTGTTTTCCCATGGTTTCCGTAAACTTGTTGGATGAAATTGACAATTCTTTTAAGATAAAATGCCATAGTTTATCTACTCTGGAAAACTGTACTAAGATTTTGTCTAACTATAACTTAAAAGTTCTTAATTTAAATATCAGAAGTATCCAAAAGAACTTCGATAACTTCCTTGTCTTGCAGACTAGATTGAGATTAGATTTTGATGTGATTGTTTTCACGGAATGTTGGCTTAGCGATGGTTGTACAATCAGACAGATAGACGGTTATTCATCCTTTTGTTCCAAAAAGTATATTAATAAATCCGGTGGGGTCACAATTTATGTTAAAGATAAATGGCACGTGATCTTTTCTGAATTAGAAGTAGTTGAGGCAAATTGCATTTTTGCAGAGGTTCCTGGTAAGTTCTCTGTAATTAGTGTATATAGATCACCCAGTTTTCAAAATCCTGATAAATTTATTCACTCCATAGAATCAATCTTGAATTCAACCGCTCGTACTCCTTGTCTGATTTTCACGGGTGATATAAATATTGATATTTTGGGACAGGCAGCGGACAACCACTCCACCTCTGAATATCTAAATGTTTTGGCAGAACACGATCTTATTTCTACTTTCTACACACCCACGCATGGTAAGACCTGTATAGACCATATTTTCGTATCTGCAAAAAGCGAGGCTGAATCAATTGTCTGTTCCGCTGCCTTGACTGATCACGACATAACTATGGTTGGGATTATGTTAAAGTCTCCAAATCAATCTAATCCAGAGCGGTTCAGAACTACATTAGATTATGATTCAATTAGGACTGACCTTGAGATGGTGGACTGGTCGCCGATTGTCAATAGCACCGACCTCGAATATGCAGTGGACTCTTTCACTTCAATTGTGTCAAGCGCAGTGTCAAAACACACAAAAACCGTACGAATTAGCCGATCAAAATTAATTAGAAACCCTTGGATGACCCCCGGTCTGATCAGATGTTCGAAGCACCTCGACAGACTACACAATGATGTTCGTAGAGATCCCGAGAACGTTATCAAAAATTTAACCTATACCCGTTACAGAAATTTCTATAGAAATATACTTAGGAAACTTAAACGTGATTACTATAATGCTGAGTTAAGTCAGAACAATGGAGATCCTAGAAAGTTGTGGAATGCAATCAGGAGGATTACCCATAAAAGATCAACTACTTCTTCTTCCGAAGATCTAACAAAAATAAAATCTTCAGTTAAAGAGTCACTTAATCACTGCAACTCCTTTTTTGCATCAATAGGATATGAATTGGCAAGTTCTACTTTATCGAGATTAAAAGAAACTCAAGATTCGCTTGCCTCACAAATTACTCTTAACAATACCGTCCCTCTGAACTCCTTTTTCATGGAACCCACAGATGCACAAGAAGTTTTAAGTCTCATAAACTCACTAGATTCTAGCAGCTCCTCTGGAACGGATGGTGTTAACAATAGATTGTTGCAAAATATCTCTCACATTATAGCAGATCCCCTCGCAGCAATATTTAACCTCAGCATTTCCTCGGGTTCCTTTCCGCAAACTTGGAAGACAGCTATAGTAATTCCCATATACAAAGAGGGTACAAAGGATAATCCTACTAATTACCGTCCTATATCGCTTCTAGTGACATACTCCAAACTTTTAGAGCGTATTGTTAATAAACGTTTTATCAAATTTCTTGAAAGTAACAATATGCTTTCCGAACGGCAATTTGGGTTTCGCCGGGGTAGGTCAACCGAGGATGCGGTAATGCTTCTTACCGAAACTGTAGTTGATCATCTTGATAAGGGCCGAAACTGTGTCGGCGTCTTTCTAGATTTAAAGAAGGCGTTCGATACGGTTTCAATTCCCATATTGCTAAAAAAACTAGAGGCTTTTGGGATCAGAGGTACGCCATTGAGCTGGTTCAGTAGTTATTTAATGAACCGTTTACAATGTGTCAGGATAGGTAGTCAGGTCAGTGACTCGAAGCATGTAGGCTTCGGGGTTCCTCAGGGAAGCATTCTAGGTCCCTCTCTTTTCATCGTCTATCTCAATAATATACTATCAACCTCCAAAGATTGTGAGATGATCTGTTATGCCGATGACACAGCAGTTATATTCCACGGGAGTTCCTGGCTAGAAGCTCAACAAAAGGCGGAGTCTGGGATGCGTATAATTTATAAGTGGTTAAATAAGAATCTTCTGACTTTGAATGCTTCAAAAACTAAATTTTTGTGTTTTCACAAAACATCACTCTCTGACCCTCCCACCATGTTATCAAATATTAAAGTTCATGGTTGTGACTATGCTCTTTCTTCTAATGGTTCAGATTGTGAATGCAACACTATTACTCGGGTGCATACGTTGCGGTATCTGGGAGTGGAAATCGACGAAAAACTGAATTTCAAGAGGCACATTTCAATAACCGCGTCAAGAACTCGTAAACTTATTCATACTTTCAAGTTGCTGAGGGAAGTCACCGAAGGCCCCCTGTTGAAAAAAGTGTACTTAGCTTTGTGTCAGTCTATCTTAAATTACTGTATTCTGGCCTGGGGTGGAATAGCAAAGTCGACCCTAATAGTACTGGAGAGAGCTCAGCGCGCTGTTCTAAAGGTGTCACTCTGGAAGCCACGTAGATTTTGTACATTTGACTTGTACAGGGAAGCAGATGTTCTAAGTGTTCGGAAGTTATTTCTGTTGCGCGCCACACTATACATGCATAAATGTGTCACAAGTTCATCTACATATAATGCAATGCTAGAAAAAAGAGTCTTTAAGATTCCTGTTACTGATACAAATACCACCTTTGCTCAACGATTTAAAGCATTTCTCTTTCCTCTAGTATACAACAGATTAGTGAATAAATGTGAAATAAAATGTTGTTGTAATTTCGAAGCAAGAAATCGTTTAAAATTATTTTTAATACAATTGGACTATGAGGAATCAGAAAATATAATTAGGATTATTTCTTAAAATTATAATAAATCGAACTTATAATACCAAATCTTCAGTAACTTGTAATTGAAATATGTTAGTTTTACTTTCCACAACATCACTCTATACAATATATATATATATATCTCACACACTCACACACACAAACTCATTTCATAAATGCACGTGCGCTTCAAATACTATTGGATAAAGATTACTTTATTTGAATTCATGTTACATGAATGCACTCTTGTGGATTGTAGCTTCTATATCTATATTTTTTCTTTGTATAACTTTAATGAATTAAATTCCCCTCTACTTTATTTATTTTATCATATATAAAATTTATATAATGTAACATTTTTCTCGCCGCAACGCAACATATTTTTTTAAGGTACTTTTTAAGAACTATAACTATGTATTCTACTGTACTCACTTGACGCCCACGACACAGGCCTAGCCTAGTGTGGGGTCAGTGCAACTCGGATCTGTTTTAAACCTATTTTTCGAAATAAAGTTATTATTATTATTATTTTTCTTATTTCACGGGCTTTAATCCCGGTCATTTGATAGGCGTGCACGGGGATATGAATCCAACGCGTAGAGGCCCCTTCGAAAAGAATGATGTAATGTATTATACCCGCTGTGACCTGCTCAAGGGATCAATGAGAGGATATACCCATGAACAGGTCACGGCAGGTATTGGGACTATTGCAAATGTGTCTGAAATAAATGAGCTATTGACATGAGATCTGGAGGGATTATTAGTACTGGGCTATTACAGAAGAGACGGACACCTGCCATAACTATCATATCTGACGTTACTTCGGCAGGCGGTGGCTCGCCACTCACTAGATGGACCCCCGAAATGCCAGAGAAAGTCGGCCGGGGGCAACACCGGTGTGAGTGACTCAGGGGTGTCGAGAGGTGTGCTGCGCTTTCTCCGAAGTTACTCGCGGCGTTATGCCCTTTAACACTTCCACCCCTGGAGCATATCACCTGATGAAGCAATATGCTCTATCGACTCCTCTCTGGACGGCCAATGAAGGCAAGCCAGAGCTGAGAGTCCTGCGGGCCTTCTTGACTTTCCACTCCGACCGACGAAGACACGCCGGAGGCGAAGGCCCTGATCGACTCTCTGGAGCACTCGGGTACCCGTGGTGTCGTTACGCACCAACAGCTCGCCACAAGCTGCCCTGCGGGGTTATTATTATTATTATTAAATGAATGACCTGACTAGCTCGGTGGCGCAGTGGTGAAACGCGCTGTTACGCTACTTTAACACCAACGCTCGTGGGTTCGATTCCCACACAGTACAAACATTTGTGTGCATGAACATGTCTGTTTGTATTGGTCTGGGTATTTTCTATGTATAATAAGTATGTATTTACAAAAAAAAAAATGTATTTACGTATGTTTATCAGTTGTCTAGTACCCGTAACACAAGCTTCGCTTACTTTGGGGCTAGGTGGCGCTGTGTAATTTGTCCGACAAAAAAAAATACCTTTTCGCTTATTACGCGCACTACGATGGATTAGTTCCCTTCCGGTGACTCAGTAATGGCCCACAGGGGCCAAACTACATAGTCAGTGTCAAAAAAAATGGATTAATCATTCGTAGAATGTTATCCTACTGCCTAACATCTACAGCGCCTGAGGATGCCTCGTGGAGAGGTGAAACACGTGTCGCGGAGACGGCCGGAGCAGCCAGGGCAGCGACGGTGGCGGGTGCATGCAGTTCGCCAGATAGTGAACACTCGCAAAGACGACCACAGCAGCCGAGGCAGAGACGACCGGAGCAGTCATGGCAGCGGCGGCATGCATCTACTAACGGTAGCGGGTGGGTGCCGGCCGGCAGTAGTTCGCACGAACTAATCGGGAGCGGAAACACACAAAGTAGTTTAGATCAAATTGCCAGTTACTTTTTGGTGTCGAATATTTTTTTGTGTTATATAGCGATGTAAAGTCTTCTTCTTCCGTTTTGAATTTTCCTTTCTAATATCTATTTAAACTTTCAATCACGATAATAGCTCAGTAGAAAAATAAAATAAAAATAAAATAGACAGACACTTTATGAAACACATTCGAAAACATTTTTGTAAATCTATATTCACACCAAATCGCTTGCGGGGTAGGCAGAGAGAACCGAGCGATATTTGACTCGATCCTTACACACCTCACTCGCTTCTTTAAAATTCATTGCTCTTCTTATGCACGCTCGCCGGTTTCTAAGGTCCCTGCATCACCTGATAAAACACTATCAATTTGATCATGGTAGGTAAGACTTGGCCTTCCTCGGCTCCTACATCCTTCCACTTTCGCGTTGTATATCTATTTTGTAATTCTTTTTTCCTGCATTCTTCTCTAAACGTCCGAACCAACGGAACATGCCTCTTCTTATAGTAAATTCATTTCAGTAATTATTGAGAACGAATATTTCAACAGGCAGGCGAAAGTCAGGCCGCTTGTTTGGCACCTTAGTGATATAAAAAACTTAACCCCTTACCTCATTAAAACAGCCCGTTTTAATTTCATCCAATAACTGAAACAAAAAAAGAACAATAAGTATTTAAAATAGTGTTAATAGACGCAGGCGGTATTCTGCAAAAATCAAATTTACATGCACACAAAGCAGGTTAGAACAAATTGCATAAAATATTGTTCGTCTAAAGGTCGAAATTCGAACATAATCATAATCGAAAAATATATATAATGTACCAGTTTTTTATTTCATTTTTCAGCGGACAGGACGACCAACGTCGTCCTGTCCAAAAATGAAATAAAAAAGCCGAGAACTTGATGGCAGCGCCACCTACCGGGCCAATTGTGAATCTAAACCATCCAGAATTCATCTCACTCAAAAACACATACATAGTTTCATCAAAATCAATCCTACCGTTTAGGAGTTCAATAACGTACACACTTACAAAAGAATTCTATATATAAAGATTATACAAATAAAAACAGGCTACGATTGTTTTTAACGGCGATATTAGTTACCATTTTAGAGTAAAATTCTTTCTATTTAACCTACTACGTAATACTTTGAGGTTCTGCATCGCAATTGTGTGTTTTGGCTATTATAACACCATATTGTTTTTCTAAATAAGGTAACTATATAAAGGACAATGGGAACAAACGTCCCCCACCCTCCAACAGATCTGAAACGCGTCTCATTCGAAGGGTCTTAGCTGTTAGATCTTTTCTTATTATGATGATAATCTTCAAATATGTGATCTTTTCCTGGAATGTTACGACAGAGACTGAAAGTGCTTATTAAAAACTATTGCCAAAGGAAACCACAAACGAAAACATCTGTGTATATATTTTTGTTGATTTGCTCAAAAAGCGCTGAATCAATTTCGATAAAATTTATATGGGACCACCTCTGAAGTTGTGACCCACCAAAAAAAAAAAAATGTAAATGGCGGAATGATCGCGTAATAAACATACAAAATAAAGACGTGTTGCACTCTGGGAGTGCCGGCAGAAGTGAAAACTTGAACATTAACGTTGTGCATTTTTGAATATTTTGGAATGGTTAGGGAATAATCTATCTATCTATAACTTCACGCCAAATCCCTTGCGGGGTAGGCAGAGAGAACCGAGCGTCACGTGACTCGATCCTTACATATCTCACTCGCTTCTTTAACATTCATTGCTCTGCTCATGGACGCTCGCCGGTTTCTAGGTCTCCTGACATCACCTTCTGATAGAACACGACCATTTTGGTCATGGTAGGTATGTCTTGACCTTCCCCGGCTCCTACAACCTTTCACTTTTGCATTGTATATCTGCTTCGTCATTCTTTCATCTTGGATTCTTTCTACATGTCCGAACTAACGGAGCATGCCTCTTCTTATTTTAACACCGACGCTCTCTTTCAGACCAACTCTGTTTCTAACATCATCATTGCGAATACGGTCTACAAGTCTTGTTAGGGAATAATTTCGCACGAATTGCTTTATTTATCATTATAAAAGTACTATCATGTATGTGGTAAAATACAATATTCATTTATTGCGCCATCGTACACAAACATGACAATTTATATTACATTAAAAATTTAACTCTTCAGAACTATTACAATTATTTTACATTAAAAAGTTTTTCTCTCAGAAAAATCAACTTTCATCCATAATTTCAACGACTCTTTCACCATCATCATTACCAGCATCATCGTCGCCAATCTCTAAAACTCAAACACACACGCACACTCGCGCAAGCGCACTGCGCACGAACAATACTTCCGGTATTGCAAGGGTTCATACGCTACAGTAACTACACTAGCCTAAAGATTTGGAGAAAATTC
Source organism: Pyralis farinalis (assembly GCA_947507595.1). NCBI lineage: Eukaryota > Metazoa > Arthropoda > Insecta > Lepidoptera > Pyralidae > Pyralis > Pyralis farinalis. The sequence continues at coordinate 4,553,466 of OX382258.1, read as the reverse complement.
AATATCTTGTTTTGACATTTAGCGACTAAACGTCACACCTCCACAACCCAGAGGGAAAAATCCAGACCTTTCTTAGATAAGGCCACACGTCTATCAAAATATAATTTGTTGGACGTGCTGGTTTCCTCACGATGTTTTCCATCACCTAGTGGGCAGGCAAGTGATAGGTGATAGGTGTAGGCAAGTGATAATTACGTGTACACAAATCCCAAGACACGAATTTAGTGTAGGATGTAGGAGCCGAGGAAGGCCAAGACTTACCTATCATGATCAAATGGGTCGTGTTCTATCGGAAGGTGATCAGGAGCCCTAGAAACCGGCGAGCGTGCACGAGAAGAGCAATGAATGTGAAAGAAGCGAGTGAGGTATGTAAGGATCGAGTCGCGTGGCTCTCGGTTCTCTCTGCCCACCCCGCAAGGGATTTGGCGTGAAGTTATAGATAGATAGATTATTCCCTATCATGATCAAATTGGTCGTGTTCTATCAGTAGGTGTTCAGGAGCCCTAGAAACCGACGAGCGTGCACGAGAAGAGCAATGAATGTGAAAGAAGCGAGTGAGGTATGCAAGGATTGAGTCGCGTGGCGCTCAGTTCTCTCTGCCTACCACGTAAGGGATGTGGCGTGAAGTTATAGATAGAGGAATTTAGTGGTACACGGATTCCAACCAGGGACCTGTTGGTCCGGTGGACTGTCACTGCTCGTATTGTGTAAAAAAACTGTCTGTGTGTCTACTCCGAGGCACGACTGGAGTTTACTCCTTACGAACAATCATTATGATGTATATCGAATAAAAAAGAGGGTAAATGAAAACATCCTGTGAAATAATAAGAATCCTTAATATTTATATTATTCATGAATGTGAACTATAGGCTTACGAATTAACCGCATTCATTACCAATGTTTTCAGGAACACCGTTATTATATGAAATCTATATGTTTGTCTGTGTGTGTGTCTGTCGCTTTTTTCGAATATTCGAATTTTGACTTCAGATTCGGATTCAGCATAAAAAAGTAGAATAGGAATGTCTGAAAAACCAACCTCCTATCTCTTAAGGAACATGGTCAAAATGGCCGACAAATTAAAACAAAAAATTTGAATTTTTATTTCAGATTCGAAAAGTAAATTAAAAAGTAGAATAGGAATGTCTTAAAAACCAATATCATATTTCTTGAGGAACATGGGAAAAAAAGCTTTCGCCTTTATCTTTGATTTTTCTTTCTAGTGATACTTGATGTATTACAAGCATTCATAGACTACGGTAACTGTTTTACATCAGACGGGCCTTGTACCTTCCGACGTTGTATAAAAAAATCCTTTAGATACTTCTGTCTCACTCTCTCGTACGATAAATCTTACAGATGTATACGTCCGTCTCTTCTTAAGCGGACGAGCGTAACTGTTTTTGTTAACACGTTTACTTGTTTTTACTCCTCATAAAATTCCCATAGCGGGCCTCATAACTCAAAATCGTTTCTTAGGGAGTAAACTCCAAAAAATCGGCCAAGTGTGAGTCGGACTCGCACACGAAGGGTTCCGTACCATTATCTATAAAAACGAAAAACAAAACTCGTTTGCTGTATGGGAGCCCCCTTAAATATTTATTTTATTCTATTTTTGAGTATTTGTTGTTATAGCGGCAATAGAAATACATCATCTGTGAAAATTTCAACTGTCTAACTATCACGGTTCATGAGATACAGCCTGGTGACAGACGGACGGACGGACGGACAGCGGAGCCTCAGTAATAGGGTTCCGTTTTACGCTTTGGGTACGGAACCCTAAAAAGGTTTTTGGAGTCAGTAAAATCAATTCAACCAAATCAAAGACGATTATACCTTTAAGTCAGTGAAAACGTCTCAACGAAACTGATTTCCATAGAGTTAGTATCAGTTTAATATCATGAAAGTCAAGTTCATCTTTTAAATCAGTAAATCAGTGTTGCCGATGGTAGGTACATTGTAACTAATATGAAGGTACCTGTTTACTTTTATTACGCATCATTTTGTTTTTGCTACAAATCTGCACTTGACTTTCAAATACCTACTTTTATTTAATATTGTACCATCACATATTTTGGTGAACGTAAACAAGTTTTAATTTTAAGTAACATATACAAGTAACTCAATTCATGTAAACTGTCGAATTCGGTTGTCAGTTACACTTTTGACATTGACAACTGCGTTCCGATTTGCGCAGATTGTTGTAATTGTACTCAAAGACGACTTCAACGTATTATATTAGGTAATGGGTTTTGTTAGTGCACATTTTATTTTATTTTTTATTACATTTACATAGCAGTTCTTATTATTATTATTATTATTCGATCTTCCGTGAACGTTCACTGAGATAATGTCAAATTAATCTGATTCAGGTTTAGTTAAAACGAGTTGTGCTTGTATGCTTACCTACATTGTATGATTCTTTCGACCAATGCCAATGAGAGTGGGGTATTGTTGTATACCTAGTTATTTAAGCATTTTGCTCGGCCTGTATATTATATTATTATAACTTATTAGTTTATAGCAATATCTATTAAGTATTTATTATATATGTCTTTCAATAGTGATGACGATTATCTATCATGCTCTGGGTCAAACAGTTACGGTAGTGCTTTTGGTGATGACACGAACGATAATGTTACTGATCTGAGTGCTGACAATTCTTCTCTTAACGATAATTTGCATTCTGCGTTTTATAGGTTTCCTAAAGCTTTTAATGTTGTACACATCAATGCGCAGAGCATTATTAGTCATTACTCCGATTTCTTGGCAGCATTCAAAGACGGCGTAGTCGATTGCATCCTTGTTTCTGAAACGTGGTTAAAACCATCACTTCCTTCCACTCTTTGTTCTCTTCCTGGCTATAAACTTTTCCGTAATGACCGTATTGGAGCTAGGGGTGGTGGTGTATGCATATACATTCGCGGCAGCATTCCCTGCACTATTATTGCTCAATCACCTAGTGACTACACTGGGTCTCTTGAATATGTTTTCCTTGAAGCTGTAGTACACCATACGAAAATTCTTCTTGGGGTCGCGTACAGTCCTAACAATACGGTCAATTACTTTGATCACTTTGAAACTGTCCTTGAGAGCCTTTCTCCTGGTTATGATCATGTTATTGTTATGGGTGATCTTAATACTTGTCTCCTGAGGGATGATTTTAGATCACGGTCCCTTAATGCCACAGTCTCCTCGCTAAATTTAAGCATACTACCTCTTTCTGCTACTCATAATCCTCCTCACTCTAGACCTTCTCTACTTGACGTAATGATCTCTAATAAGCCCGTTTGTCAATGTTCACGGACAGTTAACTGCTCCCTTCTCCTATCATGACCTTCTTTTTCTGTCCTATAAAATGCGCTCTCCAAAACAAAAACGTAAACTAATATTTCAGCGCGACTTTAAAAATATTGATCTGGAACGCTTGAGAGAGGACGTGAGCCGTATTGACTGGTCACAGGTCTGGACTTCTGATAACGTTGATTCAAAACTTGAAATCTTCACACGCCTGCTTACTGATTTTTACGACATTCATGCTCCAATAAAACCAGTACGAATAAGACATTTTCCGGCACCCTGGCTCACGCCTTCTATCAAGAAAATGATGAAAAGGAGAGACAGAGCTAAGGCTGCGTACAAAGGTAAACCCACTGATGAGAATCTCATCGCTTATAAAAAACTGCGTAACATCTGCAACAGATTGTGTAGGGATGAAAAACGTCGTCATATTCACACAGCTCTTCGTGACAAGTCAACTTCTAAAATTTGGAAATTTTTAAGGTCTATTGGCGTGGGCAATAATTCAACTTCAACTAACGTAATTCAAAACTTAGATGCGTTAAACTGTCATTTCTCAGAGCCTCCTATAACTCTAGATGATACAACTAAAAGGTCATCCCTCCGTAAACTGTCCAATACGCTGCGACCAAATTGTACTCCATTCTTGTTTCATAGTATTGCGGAGGAAGATGTTAAAAAAACCATTATGTCGATATCAACAAAAGCTGTGGGCAGCGATGACGTAAGCCTTGATATGCTTTTACTTGTCTTGGATGATATTCTGCCGGTTCTTACACATATACTTAACTTTTCCTTGACATCAAATATATATCCGATGGCATGGAAGAAGGCTTACGTTATTCCCTATCCTAAAGTAACTAACCCTTCTTCTCTTTCAGAGTATCGCCCTATATCTATTCTTTCTATTCTCTCTAAACTATTAGAAGACGCTGTCCACAAGCAACTTCATTCATATTTAATTGCAAATGATCTTCTCTGTCCATTTCAGTCTGGATTTCGTCCCTCGCATAGTACTGTTAGTGCCCTGCTTCATGTTACAGAAGACATACGTAAAGCAATGGACAAGCAAGAACTTACAGTTATTGCTTTACTGGATTTTAGCAGCGCTTTCAACTCGGTGGATTTTGATGTCCTACTTGGCACACTTTGTGCACTAAATGTTTCTCCTACCGCAATCTCATGGTTTGACTCCTATCTCCGAGATCGACAACAGTGCGTCAAAGTTGATGACACCTTCTCATGTTGGTCTACTTTGAGAGCTGGTGTGCCACAGGGCGGTGTGTTATCACCACTTCTTTTCTCGATTTTTATTAATCAAATCACTCATACTATTTCTTCTCCCTACCACCTGTATGCAGATGACTTACAAATATACCGCCATTTTGTACCAGCGGATATGTGCTCAGCCGTCCAATCTGTTAATTCGGACCTTAATGCTATTAGGGACTGGGCTGCATCGTTTGGTCTACTTGTTAACCCCCTAAAATCACAGTCGATGATTATCGGTAGCAGCAGGATGATGCCTAATCCTAGTCTGTTCCCTAAAATTGTATATGATGGCACCGATATTCCATATACTTCTAAATCAAAAAACTTGGGCCTCATCATGGACTGTAATTTATCTTGGTCTGCTCACGTCAATGAGGTTAGCAAACGAATGCACTATTCATTTCACTCTCTTAGGCGTCTCCAGAACTTTCTCCCTTTCTCCACTAAAGTTATGCTTAGTAATGCCCTTCTTCTACCCCTTCTCGACTACGCCGACGTTTGCTATTTGGACGCAAGTGAGAAACTCTTAAATAAACTTGAGCGATTGCAAAATCTTGCAATTAGGTTTATTTTTGGACTTAAAAAATATGATCACATTACTGAGTACCGCAACCAACTGAACTGGCTCCCTATTCGCTCCCGTCGTAATATCCACACTCTAATTTTTCTTTTTAAGATTCTCCATGATCCTGCTGCTCCTGCGTACCTCCACAGCCGATTTAACCTCTTTCCCCCTACCAACCGTTCTCGTCGTTCCTGCCATACCAAGACGCTGTTGCTCCCAACTGCGCAAACAAATTTTTTTTATAACTCTTTTACCTACCGTGCTGCTCAGTTGTGGAATAAATTACCTACACGTATTCGTGAAAGCCCATCTGTTTTCTCATTCAAAAAGAAATTGAAAGATTACTACTTATCCATTCAGAAATGACTATATATGTGTATGTATATGTATGTATGTATATATATATATATGTGTATCGTATATGATTATGTATGTAAGTATGTGTATGTATGTATGTATAACTCTTATTCAGGCACATACAGCTATTCCACTACTGACAACATTACCCACTGTTGGAGGTTGGCTGGAAGAAATCTCTTTTAGAGATAAGCTCGCCTTTGCGAACTATTTATTTTAACGATTGTAACTTTATAATTTGTTGTGTGCAATAAAGGATAATATAAAACCATCCTCGTTATGACTTCCATTCTGTAAATTTATATCGATGACATTTCTATCGGAAATCCCATTTAGATATTGGAGGTCTTCAAGTGTAGGCCATTAGGCAAAATGGTAATTATAAGATTTACTTGGAGACAATGGCCCCCGGGCCAAGCAAATAATAGAATAATTAGTTGCGGATATATACATCTTAGACGATGCGACGTCAAGGACAATCGCCGTAAATAATATAGGGCGCAGTATCTAAGGTCAGTGCAACGTTTCGATCACCTAACAAGCTAAACGTGTCTGTTCTCTCTGTGAAATATTTGGGTATATCAGTTCCTCCAGGGAAGTTAAGCATGTCTTTTGGAAACTTATTTAGGCGCACTGAGCAATTTATTTTGTGGGTATTGGGTAAGATTTAGCCATCACCCTCGGGTATGTAATGCTCGTTCGGGTAACGTCGGCTCGTATCGACTAAGGGGGCGAGAGAGATATCACCCACTGCTATACTCGCTCGGCAAAATAGTTGTATTTCGTATAGTTAATATTGATGACATTTTCACTTCTGTCTTCGTATTTGTCTGTGGTCTTAGGCAAACACTTTTTTTGATCTACTAGCATTACGAAAATGATCATTGGCGAACAAGAAACATCGAAGGAAACTTAACAACATAGGTCGTCAAATCAACAATTTGTGCTAAAACAAATTTATGTCAGTACGAGTATATTGATACAATAATATTAATGTAAAGTGGTAAATTCGAAGATATGAATGCTTTAGCTGAATCATTTCCAGAATCTTTTGTCAGATATTCATCAATTCGATAGAAAGCTTTCTACCAAAGACTATTTTTCATGTGTCTTTTGAAGACATTGTCAAATATAGAGGTAATACATAAAATACTTTAATTTATTTTATACAAAGTCGTTTTATTGTGTCTCGATAGGTTACTGCCTTCACGTTCGAAATTGAGATACTGTTTAATATTTACTGGCCTATTACATTGATATAGCAAGGACACACTGCCATGACAGGGGTTTATTGGGACAAGTTAATCAGCGCTGCGTCGCCAGGATATCGTCTTTTGTCTAATAATAATAGTGTGAAAACCGACTGTTTGTCCGTTACAGCGGGATTCCACTATAGAAAGTGTCTATCTCGATGTCTGCTGTAGTCAAAGTATGCATATATCTATCTACAACTTCACGCCAAATCCCTTGCGGGGTAGGCAGAGAGAACCGAGCGCCACGTGACTCGATCCTTACATATCTCACTCGCTCGTTTTATATTCGTTTCTCTTCTCATGTACGCTCGCCGGTTTCTATCCTGACATCACCTTCCGATAAAACACGATCAATTTGGTCATTGTACGTAAGTCTCGGCCTTCCTCGGCTCCTACATTCTTCTACTTTCGCGTTGACATCTGTTTCGTAATCCTTTCGTCCTGATTTCTTTCTACATGTCCGAACCAACGGATGTTTATTCCACGACCAAACTCTGTCTCTAATATTATCATTGCGGACACGACCAACAAGCGTTAAGTTACAAATTTTGAAACGCTCGCATTTCGACCGCGTTTATTCTACTTTCATGCTCTTTCTGCCATACCTAGCTCTCGCTTCCATAAGTTAGCGTCACATATATCGCTCATTAAATATAAAAGGAACAAAACAAGATTCAAAACATGAAGATTATTATTTGATAACTAAATATATTATACTAATATCTTCTTCTTCTTCGCGTTATCCCGCTTCCTAATCCATTAGGATTGGCGGGGTCCGCTACCTAAGCCCAAGGATTTGGTGAAGATACTGATTTACACGCGACTGCCGTCAGACTTCCGTAACCAAGATGACCCGTGAACAGATCTTTCATAGATTAGTTCACACGTCTTTCGAAATATATTTTCTTGGACGTGCGGGTTTCCTCACGATGTTTTCCTTCACCGCCGACCAAGTGATAAATATGTATATAAATCCGAAAATACAAATCCCAATCGAAATCCCAAAGGGTAAAACGGACCCTATTACTGAGACTCCGCTGTCAGTCCGTCCGTCTGTCCGTCACCGGGCTGTATCTCATGAACCGTGATAGTTAGACAGTTGAAATTTTCACAGATCATGTATTGGAAGTTTTTGGAAATCAAAGATTGTTGTAGGGTTGAAGAGCTAGGTTGAGCAGTCGTTAGTTAATTTGACACCAACGCTTGTCTATCCGGTTCCCGCACAGGGCGAGTTTAGTTTTGGCGTCTAAATATCCCAGCGATCCCAGCGTAACTGACCAATGGGAGGATATTTCAATCAAAAGGCCGATGAGCTAGCTTGATCCGTCAACTAGTCAATAAGAGCTTCGCGTTCTACTTTACCCCCGAATGCCCGATAGACCCCCAGCGCCTCTACTGGTGCAAGTGAGACAATGTATTATATATCTATTGTATAGATACAAACACTACACCCCTGACCCGTAGCGGTGAGTTTGAGTTACAAAGCAATGTCGTGTCATCGGTTCTCCAGTAGCTTTTTGTGAAGTACCTCATAAAAAACCACAGCTAAATAAAAACTCACTGGAGCGTTGTTTGTTTCTCCAGTAAGCTCCTTTTTGCGTTAATAGGCTACTGTAACTTTAAATCATGTATGCTTGTATGCCTATAGACGTTGTATAAAGTAAAAATGGTGGCAACGCGCGAGTCATACTCCGACTTTTCATTATCTACGGCAACCGTATTGCATCAGGTGTGCGGTACATTTGTACGCCCGACCTTGGATATAAAAAAGCACCCCGTCGCCCTCAATAAAATGTTTATTATCATGAAAGATTTAATAATAGGGGTGGGTTATCAACTGTAACAATATTTTTGACCAATTACACAAATCGCCGGCAGTGGGCCATTGTCCGCAATTATGTCCACTGCTGGGAATGAACCCCCACTGATTTGTCTAATGACATTATAAATGCTTTTGTTTCTGTCATTATATCTAACTGTACCATCACGTCTGGTGCGGCGCATAAATACCCTCGAGCTCAGTGGTTCAGTCGTCAATAACTCGACTACGACACCGACGCTCGTGGGTTCGATTCCCACACAAGACAAACGTTTGTGTGCATGAACATGTCTGTTTGTCTTGGTCTGAATGTTTTAAGAGAGGTAGGGTGCGTCAAAGCGGGTAGTACCTCCACCTCACAGAAAACCGCAGCCAAATAACAACTCCCTAGAGGGTTGTTGTGTTCCTGCGTGTGAAATAGGTCACCAGTAAGCTCCTAAGGAGTTGCTGTGTTAGCAGCAGAGGAGGTACCGCGCGAGTGATACTTAATGTATTACAAGCGTTGATAGGCTACGGTAACCGCTTTACATCAGGTGGGCCGTATGCTTGTATGCTTTCCGACGTTGTATAAAAAAAAACCCTGCTCACTCATCAAAACGTTGTATTTTAGCGCTTAAATATCCGGCCGGCGCTAGGCCGCATGAACTAATTGGTGGCGGAAGCACACAAAGCGGGTTGGATCGGATTGCACGCTTAAATATCATCACGATTTGAACATACTGACCAGTAGCAGGATATTGTCTGTTTATTTTGCTCTGAGTGTTTTAAAGAGAGGTGGGACACGTCAGAGCAGTCCATCTGAGGAAGTACCTCCACCTCACAGAAAACCACAACCAAATAACAAATCCCTGTGGGTTGTTCTATTTCCGCGTGTGTTACCAGCAGAGGTGGCATAATGTGTTTAAACGTTCATAGCAACGGTAACCGCTTCACATCAGGTTAGTCTCATACTTGTATGGCTCCCGACGGTGTATGAAAAAAAACCGGTTTAATAGACTCTTAGCAACCTGTACTCACACAATCTATGTTGTTTTTATAATTCTTTCAATTTTTATTTAACTAGATCTGGCAAGCATGCATAGGAACAACTATGAATGTTAAAGAAGCGAGTCATGTGCTCGGTTCCCTGCCTGCCCCGCAACAACCTGCCGTGGAGATAAAGATGGATAAACAGACAGAAATCACCTAACATCTCTATAAACCGCTTTCCATGCAATGTATATCGGCGGCGGCGGGGGCATCGAGAAGCAAAAATGCAATTTCACAAATCGTAATACCTCCACTGAATTCAGAAGTGGGTTTTACAGGAAATCCTGGAAATATTCAGCTAGAAAATCATATTGCAGAGTAGGAACGATAACAATTTGTGAATGTGGACGAGCTCGGTGGCGCAGTGGTGAAACGCGTTGTTTCACTACTTTGACACCAACGCTCGTGGGTTCGATTCCCACACAGTACAAACATTTGTGTGCATGAACATGTCTGTTTGTATTGGTCTGGGTATTTTCTATGTATAATAAGTATGTATTTACAAAAAAAAAATGTATTTACGTATGTTTATCAGTTGTCTAGTACCCATAACACAAGCTTCGCTTACTTTGGGGCTAGATGGCGCTGTGTAATTTGTCCGACAATATTTATTTATTTAATTCTCTGAAACTGTAGGATTACTCTTGAAAGTAATACCAATTCTAATGTTGAGTAAAATTTACAAAAGACTAGCTGCTGCCCGCGGCTCCACCCACGTGGAGTACCAAATAACGTAGCCTATGTGTTAATCCAGATCATAATGTATCTACGTGCCAAACATTCAAATCCGTTAAGCCGTTTAGGCGTGAAAGAGCAACAAACATCCATACATACAAACTTTCGCATTTATAATATTAGTAGGGTAAAGATAAAAATTCTTTATTTGCCATTGGGCCCTCGCGGGCACTTAGACACGTCTTACAGTTTTTGAAATATAATCTTATTGTATCTTATTTAATTCTCTTATTTAACTTTTTCCTTTTTTTTTAATCTACTAGCATTTCGGAAATGACCATTGGCGAAGAAGAAATGCCGAAAGAAACTTGCCAATATAGGTCTGTTTTAAAATTGTCAATTAGATCATATGAAATGGTAAAATTAAAGATTATTAATGACAGATAGTCTGTCGTGAATTATTTTATATCGGCATGCCAACATGATGGATCCAATGGAGGAGTGCTGCCATGCAATTCTGTAAGAGCAAACATTCTTACATCCTCGGAAACATCGGCTGTTACGGCTTTGAACACAAAATTGCAATTCTTTGGTGTCGCTTTTCATGGTTGTGCGACACTAGCGCCGCAAGGCTGCGTTTGGAATTAGAATTCTACAAGGCAAACAGCCTCGCGCACGCTTACAGCCTTATAGAATATCAAATAATTTAGCCGTGATCGCAGTAGACGATGTCAAAGCTGTGACAACTGTGATCACAGCGACGCACACAGCCATTACGAGTCGCTTAGAGAATTGCATGGCTGAGCAGCTCAGTGGATAAAGAATTGACCAACTGGTCCCCGGTACGAATCCTCATGTGGGCACGCACCACTAAAATTCGTGCTTGCAGTCTGTCTATCGGGCCTCAAGTAAGCTCCGTGTTGCTGTGTTAGCAGCGGAGGTGGCATCACGTGTGCGCGTAATACTCAATGTATTGCAAGCGTTCATTGATTACGGTAACCGCTTTACATCAGGTGGGCCGTATGTATGCCTCCCGAATGCTTGTCGTGTTTTTTTTTTATACTACGTCGGGAGGCATACAAGCATACGGCCCACCTGATGTAAAGCGGGTAACGTAGCCTATTAACGCTTGAGATATATTAAGTATCACTCGCGCGATGCCTCCTCTGCTACAAACACAGCAACTCCTTGGGAGTTTACTGGTGACCTCACTCACTAGCAGAAACACAACAACCCTCCTAGGGAGTTGTTATTTGGCTGTGGATTTTGTTAGGTGGAGGTACTTCCCTAGACGGGCTGCTTAGATGCGCCCTACCTCTCTTTAAACATCCAGACCAAGACAAACAGACATGTTCACGCACACAAATGTTTGCCTTGTGTGGGAATCGAACCCACGAGCGTTGGTGTCTAAGTCGCGTCATTCACGACTGAGCCACCGAGCTCGTCAGTGTGAGAATCGAACCGACGAGCGTTGGTGTCTAAGTCGCGTCATTCACGACTGAGCCACCGAGCTCGTCAGTGTGAGAATCGAACCCACGAGCGTTTGTGTCAAGCCTTGCTTGGTGGTGGCTATGTATGGTTTTTGATTCTGTGAACGTAAACAGAAGCGCATATCCCACCTGTAATCACTTAATATTTTATATCTATCTATCTATAACTTCACGCCAAATCCCTTGCGGGGTAGGCAGAGGGAACCGAGCGCCACGTGACTCGATCCTTACATATCTCACTCGCTTCTTTAACATTCATTGCTCTTCTCATGCACGCTCGCCGGTTTCTAGGGCTTCTGACATCACCTTCTGATAGAACATATAATAATAATATTTTATATCCCATTATGAATATCTCATTTACGATTCCTATATGTATAATTCGCGCTCTCATAATATTTCCATACGCACAGATGTTTAGTAAATACAGGCAATATTAAGTCTTTTAATGGAGTTTTTATGAAGACGCAATAAAAAGGCCATTAGCGATCGATACGGAACCCTCGTCCGATTATACGTGTACCAGCTGGATCTACCTGTGAGTATGTAAGATTAGAGAGCCACCACTACACCAGTTAAATACGCATTAAATATAAGCTTAACAAATGCTTTGCTTATTTTAAAAATTGTTCAGTACCTAATTATCAAAATAACACAAAGGGATACATTAATTTCTTACATAAACTTTCTGTTCTATTCTGACGGTGGTTTTTTTAAAAGGCACTTTAAAATACTCTTTTAAAAATACTTATTATCAGACTGAAAAGGAGGACTGGAAATTATTCAGCACATGCATTAATATGTACTAATTTTACTACGTAACATAATTATAGTTGACGTAAATCCTACTAATATTATAAATGCGAAAGTTTGTATGTATGGATGTTTGTTTCTCTTTCAGGCTTAAACGGCTGAACGGATTTGAATGAAATTTGGCACGTAGATAGATTATGATCTGGATTAACACATAGGCTACGTTATTTGACTCCACGCGGGCGGAGCCGCGGGCAGCAGCTAGTTTATCATAATATCAAATGACAATTGAAAAACTAACTACGAGTACTAACTTAACCTATGACCAAATTGGTCGTGTTTTATCAGAAGGTGATGTCAGGAGCCCTTTTTTTTTTTTTTTTTTTTTTTGTGACGCGGGGAAAAATGCATTACGCACACCACCGGTGCCTGGGTGGCCTCCGGTGGTAGTGTGGGACTCCCCGTCGGCTGTCCGACGGTATACCCACTAAACAACCCCGCGAAATGCCATCGGCCGCGTTGGTGTGGTGCCCCGGATCTGTTAGCAACAGGGCACGATGTCAGGAGCCCTAAGAAACGGCGAGCGCGCATGAAAAGAGCTATGAATGTCACAGAAGCGAGTGAAGTATGTAAGGACCGCGTCTTATGGCGCTCGGTTCTCTCTGCCTACCCCGCAAGGGATCTAGCGTGAAGATATACACATATGCATACAATTGAAAAAAAAGGTCATATAGGTATTGGCAAAGTTTATTCATTTCTCCTTCGCTAATGTTAATTTATCAACGGTATATTAGAAATCCGTTCTTCGGAGGGCACGTTAATCCGTCGGTCCCGGCTGTTGTCGATAGATGACAGTCGTTAAGCTAAATCTGTGGACCTCGGGCGGCTTGAAAACACTGGCCTCCGCCAATCCGCATTTGAGCAGTGTGATGGAGTATGCTCTAAACCCCTTCGATTGAAGGTAGACCCGTATCCCTGCAGTGAGATGATTAAGGGTTGATGTGGTGGATATTATAAATAAATGAAAATTAAATATGAAATAAATAAATCTAAAACGTGTCTAAGTGTCTCCGCAATGGCTAATAAAGAATCTTTTGTACATGGACATAATGAACTCGTTTTAGGGAAAATACTCCATCCCAACAGACAGATCGCCCCCACGCCTATTGGGGAAAAGAAGAGATATTACATAACAATTGTAAGATTACACAATTGCCTTTTACAGGAACACCGTTCCTATGTGAAATCTATATGTTTGTCTGTGTGTGTCTGTCGCTTTTTTTCGAATATTCGAATTTAGACTTCAGATTCGGATTCAGCATAAAAAAGTAGAATAGGAATGTCTGAAAAACCAACCTCTTATCTCTCAAGGAACATGGTCAAAATGGCCGAAATATTAAAAAAAAATTGAATTTTTAGTTCACATTCGAAAAGTAAATTAAAAAGTAGAGTAGGAATGTTTTAAAAACCAATATCATATTTCTTAAGGAACATGGTCAAAATGGCCGACAATGTTTAAAAAAAGAAAATTAAATTGTTATATAATTGACGAGCCAGGTGTTCCTCTGGCAATGCAAGCTTGCGCATTCTCAACTGGTTTCTTTTCTTTTTTTTTTTTATACAACTAAGGTGACAATTAAGCATACGGCCTGCCTGATGGTAAACAGTCACTTGCAACACCAGGGGTGTCACTCATGCGTTGCCGACCTTCTAAAAACCTCTTCACGCATTTCTTTTTATGCGTAATGATTAATACTTTAATTGTATATGTATGAATAATAATGTATGAATAATAATGTATGAAGTTTTATCATAATTTGAAACTATCGGAGACAAACCAATTATTGTTGATTTTTTTTAAACAACGTCAAAAGGTATACAAGTATACGGCCTACTTGATGTAAAGCGGTTACCGTAGCCTACGAACGGTTGTAATACGTTTTCAAAATATCATTATATGTCTTCATTGCATCGACACGTCCATTTCTAAATGGTTCATGATTTATAAATATCGAAGCATGAAATAATATTAAAGACTTTATTTATATACATTTGACTATCAATTCCGTTTATTTTCTCCTCTCCAAATTGGAAACACAATAACCCTTTAGGGAATTCTTATTTGGCTGCGGTTTTCTGTGAGGTGGAGGTACTTCCCCAGGCGGGCTGCTTTGATGCGCCCTACCTCACTTTATCTTGGTTGGTTGGTTTTTATACTAGTCTGTCATTGGCAATTTGTTTTTTGGTGTATTCGTTGTTCATTGGGCGAGTATGACTGGAGCGTGTAATTGGCTTCTTACCGACTTGCTTTCGAAGACGAGTAATGGAAAGCTTTATGCACTTTCACTGATAATGGATTTGATACGGTCGTTCTAGATCTAGAGTAATTTGTGCAAGTGGATCATTATCATCATTAGAGTCGGAGCCAGCCGACCACGGAGTTTTGGTGCAAAAGTAATCATTGCCTTTTCAGGGTTCCGTACCCAAAGGGTAAAACGGAACCCTATTACTGAGATTCCGCTGTCCGTCCGTCCGTCTGTCACCAAGCTGTATCTCATGAACTGTGATAGTTAGACAGTTGAAATTGATGATGATGTATTTCTGTTGCCGCTATAACAACAAATACTAAAAAATAGAATAAAATAAATATTTTAGGGGGCTCCCATACAACAAACATGAATTTTTTGCTCATTTTTGCTTGATATTGATAACGGCAACAGGTAGACGCTTGAAATATTCACAGAATATTTAGTTATATATTCACTTTAAGAATAAATAATTAAATTTAAAAAAAAAACTAATATTTAAGGGGGCTCCCATACAACAAACGTGATTATTTGCTGTTTTTATAGATAATGGTACGGAATCCTTTGTGCGCGAGTCCGACTCGCACTTGGCCGATTTTTTATAGACTATGGTACGGAACCCTTGGTGCGCGAGTCTGACTCGCACTTAGCCGATTTTTTAAACAACGTCGGGAGACATACAAACATACGGCCCAACTGATGTAAAGCGATTACCGTGGCCTATGAACGCTTGAAATACACTCGCGCGATACCACCTCTGCCGCTAACACAGTAACTTAGGAGCTTACTTGTGACCTCACTCACACGCAGGAACACAACAACCTAGGAGTTGCTAACTTTCTGCAGTTTTCTGTGAGTTGGGAGGTATTTCCCCAGAGCCCTACCTCTCTTAAAAACACCCAGACCAAGACAAATAGACATGTTCAAGAACACAAATGTTTATCTTGTGTCGGAATCGAACCCACGAGCCTTGTTAAGCACTGCTAACCACCCGGCCACCGCGGCCGCTCAGATTAATCGCCATGTAGATTACAATTGGGAACACGAATCAAACATGGCCATTTTTTTACCAACGCACGTAAACCTACTTACTTCCTATGTCTTCATTCTCCCCGAGGATCACCATTGTCGCTGTGAATGTCAGAATTTAAAATGTTTTCGAAATAACTTCGCTTTTTCGATTTTCCCCGCGGACAACGGCAGCTCGGAGCTGAGAATTTCAAAATAAGCCGATTTGCGAATTGATTTGTTCCTTTTAAGCCTTTCAATGCGCTACGGAGATACTGCAGGCATCTAATTGTTTTATAGCTACGTGGGTTATATTCAACTTAGTATTAACGCAGGTTAAGCAACGTCGACCGCAGCCTGTCTATGGATGGGTTTATTTATCTCGAGTTTCTCCGTGCTCGGAGGGCACGTTAAGCCGTCGGTCCCGGCTGTTGTCGTAGATGACAGTCGTTAAGCTAAGTCAGTGGCCCTCGGGCGGCTTGAAAACGCTGGCCTCAGCCAATTTCAGCAGCGTGGTGGAGTATGCTCTAAACCCCTCCGATTGAAGGGAGACCCGTATCCCTGCAGTGGGATGAGTAAGGATTGATGTGGTGGGTTCTATTCTATCATATATATGTCGCAGAGGTAGCAACACCATATTGAGAAGCCCGGAAGAAATCAATCCCCGTGATGCTAGTTTTAATAATAACGGATCAAAATGTCAAGTCGGCGCTTGGGTGGAATCGACATCGTTGGATTGGCAACACCGGTTGTGTTTGTTATGGTTTGCTCGAAATGTCGATTGTTGTCAGTTGTCAAAAACGTCAAGATGAGAGACCGTCATTGGAAGCGGCATTACGAATCGAGCAATGGAGTCAACCGCACGTGTCGCGTCCACCGCATTTTGAATCCGTTGTAATCTGCGATCTGAGTATAACTTTTGTTACGATTATATTAGTAATTGACTGATTAAATATTGAGAAGATTAACTACGCTGGTATATCGCTTTATTCGCCATGAACAACGAGCCACCTGACGACGATTACATCCACGTTCCGACATATATATACCAGCGAACCTGGCAGACGTCGTCCTGCCAGGAAAAGCAACGCCACACACACGCCCTTCGAAACCCGTGTGGTCATATATGACCGCGAAATGTATGGGAAAAGGTATATAACGGGTTCTGAAGGCTTACATTCAGTCTCAAGATTTGGTGACATACCGACATCAACGTCACCTACCGGATCCAATTGTGTTTACAAACCATCAAGGAGCTCATTGAAATATACACACATATCGGTCCAGCCGTTTAGGAACAGTTAGGTGACAAACACACGTACAGAAGAATTATATATATTAAAATATATGTATATATTTCCCGTGCATGACATACATTTGTGTGGTTTCGGTTCTTAGACGAATTATAAAGCTATAATTAAATATGAAAAAACTACATATGTATGTTTATCTATTTCTTTATCTTGATTTTCTGTTATTTTGAGCAGAGACAAATCAACTTTTTCAACTACATTAAAAATTTCAAAAAAAAATCAATTGATCGGAATTAAAAATTTCAGTATGACCGTATAAGCTGAATTTTTTCATAAGCCTTTGGTTAGGAATATAATAATATAACATAGTATACTGCATTTCATGATAGACAATTTTAAAATAGAAACCAAATACACGCACACTGGCGAGAAAATGGTGAATTATCTTAGTAACATCCTGACATGGGCATCAAATGAAAGGCCACGATGAATACGATTTGTGTGATGACACGATTTCTAATCTAAAATGGGAGCCCAAGAAATGACGGTTTACATATCACTTCAAACTCCCTCAATCTATACAGATAAATAAAATTGGAGTGTCTGTTTGTAATATTGAAAAAACCGCTTTTTACTAAATGCATATGGATGTATACACGGTACATATACCAAAATGAATATTTTTACAATTTTTGTCTGTCTGTTTGTTCCGGCTAATCTCTGAAACGGCTGAACCGATTTTGACGAGACTCTCACTGGCAGATAACTAATGTAATAAGGAGTAACTTAGGCTACTTTTATTTTAGAAAATTTATTTATTTTTATTATTAATATAAATAAATAATATTCCACGCGGACGAAGTCGCGGGCACAGCTAGTGTGGATATATAAAGAAAACAAGTGAAATTAAAAAGTAAAAAATAAGACAAAAACATTTTCCAACAGATGAACAAGAGAGCCCAGGAGATCTGATTTCTCTTTTGCAGTATGGGCCAGCGATACGTCCACTTTGCGTAACGGAGGAAACGATGACTGACAGAAGTTACCCTGAACAGCTTTGGCGAGAGACCACGCACGAGTCCCGGAGGGCAAGCATACGACTCTCTCGCCAATTTTGCTAACAAATTCTTAGTTTGCCCTCGTGATGCAATCCTACAAAAACCTGGAGACAGCCTAAGACTAACCTAAGAAAGAGGTTCCCCTCTGGAGTGTTGTGGAGGACTGACGGCCGTCGCTCCATGTAAAAAATCAGTATGTTCGCCAAATCCTTGGGCTTAGGTAGCGTACCCAGCCAATCCTAACAGAAGAAGATCGATCTCGTCAGCTCTCTATAGATTATTTCATTCATGGAGCCAGGATATCAGACTTTAAGTAAAAGGTTTCATATATATATATATTATAATAGCGGTTTGTGAACTCTGGTTATTAGGGTACCATAATTGTGTTTCATAACTCTGGCAAAACCAGAAGTTTAAAAGTCGACAATTCCAAAAGTGTAAATACCGATCAAGGCTTATAGCCAGAATAGAACAAAGAGAAATTATTGACATCAGAATTAGCGAGAAAAACTCCTCGCGACTTCTCGCCCACTGCCTGCTCCGGAGATTGGGGTCACCAAAGGATTTTTGAGATATTTACTCGCTTTGTGTTTGCGCAGTTTTTCTTTAAATCTTTTATCACCAACTTAATTTTCTGTTGTTCTGAAAATATAATATTCGTTCAGTTGTCGTCCCGGCGTACTTAACTACGTTTAACGAACGAACACGAATTTGGTAGTACATTTTTTTATACTACGTCGGAAGGCATACAAACATACGGGCTACCTGATGTAAAGTGGTTACCTATTAACGCTTGTAACATATTAAGTATCACTCGTGCGATGCCTCCTCTGTTGCTTACACAACAACTCCTTACGAGCTTACTGGTGACCTCACTCACACGACAATCCTCTATGAAGTTATTATATGGCTGCGGTTTTCTGTGATGTGGAGGTACTTCCCTATACGGGCTGCGTCGATACGGCCTACCTCTTTTACATGCCGGGATTAGAACAGGGGATCAGTTGGTCACTAGCCCGGTTGTTTATCCACTGCCCTTTATACTCAGTAATATCTAGCAAAGTATTTACTACCTATATTATAACACTTTCTAGTTTTCACTTGATCGTTGCGGATCCCTAAAGGTAATACCTAATGCCCGGACGCCGGACGTATAACCGGATGCGCCAATTTACGCTCACTCTGTAAATAAGTGACCTAATTACGGCGCCGGCGGTAATCAATCAGTTCTGTTTGTGCCGTACTGCCGGGCCGTATCCGGGCTATTTACGGCACGTATTGTGCGGTTTTACAATCCGTATGTTTTAAGGATAGTGGGGTTTGATGAGCTCGGTGGTCGGTTGGCCGTGATTAGTTTAACAACCTGGATAGTGGGTTCCATTCCCACATAGTATAAGTATTTTGTGTGTATGAACATGGCTGTCTTGAACTGGGTGTTGAGAGGTCAAAGTGGTGGTGAAGTGTATTCGTCTCAAAGAAAATTGCACCCAATTAACGACTGCCTGATTGTTGTGTGTGTTGTGATTGCCAGACTGCGAGTGAGTTTCAGTAGGTTTCTGAGTGGTGTCCGTAACCGGCAGTGAACCTCACTCACTCGTAGGAACGCAACGACCCTCCAGTTGTTGTTATTTGGCTGCAGTTTTTTGTGCGGTCGAGGTACCTCTCTTAAACACATCCAGACGAACAACCATACCTAGACAAGCAACCCACCACCGCCAATGGCTCCACCGACCTCGCGGTCCTTCGAGCCGTATCACGGAAGATGCGCACGGCACGGCACATGCTATCTAAGGCTCTCTTCGTGCCGCGCGCAATTCTTCACTCCCTACAAATTATTTAAATTCTATCTCCTCTTCTCTATCTAGCCTTCTCCCCGTTCTGGGGCAGGAACAAGCACGCTTACGCCTTCGTTGCCGTCCACAAGAGTGCTGTAGTCTATCGAGTTCGACAGTGCTTTCTCTGCTCACTCTTCGAACCTCCGCGCATGACCAAGCAGACCTGTTCATGCACACAAAAGTTTGTCCTATGTGGAAATCGAACCGACGAGCGTTGGTGTCAGAGTAGGGTTACCAACCACTGCGCCACCGAGCTCGTCAAAGCCTCAAATACAATTCTTGGAAAATTATTGGCGTCACCAAACTATGTAACAAAAATTTCCCATTCGTACACCTAACACCATTTGACATGCCTATGTCTGGCAAACACACAAACGCGTCAGTGACGTCTATGGTAACACGCCTGTAGGCCGATTCTACTAAAAAACTGTAACTGCACTGCAGCGCGGCGTGTGTCAAAATGTGTACATTTTGACGTTTCGCTATTCTGTTCAGCGATCTGACAGCGGCGACGTTGCAGCAACGCTGCAGTAAATGACTCGCTATTCTGTTAAAAAATCTACACTGCACCTGCCATGCAATTCTGTAAGAGCAAACATTCTTACATCCTCGGAAACATCGGCTGTTACAGCCTTGAACACAAAATTGCAATTCTTTGGTGTCGCTTTTCATGGTAGTGCGACACTAGCGCCGCAAGACTGCGTTTGGAATTAGAATTCTACAAGGCAAACAGCCTCGCGTACGCTTACAGCCTTATAGAATACCAAATAATTTAGCCGTGATCGCAGTAGACGATGTCAAAGCTGTGACATCTGTGATCACAGCGACGCACACAGCCATTACGAGTCGCTTAGAGAACTGCATGGCTGCACGTTTCCTGATTCTTTTTGCAATATAATCATATTCTGTTAATTTGTTTTGACATTTGTATTGCGGTGACAGAAGTTTCGAAGAAGTTTATTTGCAGTTTCGTTAACGTCAGTCTTAAGCAACTTTTGCTTAAGTGAAATTAATATTCTGAAGCGGTGATTGATATTACAAAACATTTGTGTTATTTTGGGCGATGTTTGTGGGAATATGTGATTAGGTATAGCTCCACGCCATCAACCAAGGATAATGGGGCTTGAAACTACAGGAATCATATATTAAGTAAAAATCCAATTTATTAGATTGAATATATGATAACACGACAAGTGTTAAGTAGTTCATCTGCAGCATACGCATAATTGCAGTATAGTTGCAGTGCAGGAAATTTTAAGAGAAGACACTATTGGCACTGCACTACGCACGACTCGTATGACAAGCGTAAACGTGCAGCTGCAGGATTTTAGAAGAATTGCCCCACTGGTGTCGCAAATGTTTAGAGGTTACATTAATTGTTTACCACCCAGCAGACTGGACGCTCGTTTGCCACCTCAGTAATATAAAAACAAACATGAAGTGTTTTTACAGCGAGCTAATTAGAGATAAACAAGACACTTAATAAATTTGTTTAATTGACTTCCTTCAAGGAGTATGGGCTGCGAAATGATCATCACTTTCAACATCAGGGGTTGAGTTGTGAGACGTGTAAACAAACCACATCGACAACATGTCCGTTGTGTCTCGCCAGTTCACACATATGAGTGACAGACAGACGGACGGTCGGGGATGGAGTCAATGAGTGGGCTCGTGTCAAGACCGTGCCGGAATCACTTATATTTTATTTATACTACGACGGGAGGCATACAAGCATACGGCCCACCAAATGAAAAGCGGGTACTGTAGCCTATTAACGCTTGCGATATATTAAGTATCACTCGTGCGATGCCTCCTTTGCTGCTTACACAGCAACTCCTTGGGAGCTTACTGGTGACCACACTCACACGCGGGAACACAACAACCCTATAGGGAGTTGTTATTTGGCTGCGGTTTTCTGTGAGGTGGAGGTACTTCCCCAGACGGGCTGCTATGATGCACCCTACCTCTCTTCAAAGCATCCAGACCAAGACAAACAGGCATGTTCATGCACACAAATGTTTGTCTTGTGTGGGAATCGAACCCACGAGCGTTGGTGTCGAAGTCGCGTCATTCACGACTGAGCCACCGAGCTCGTCCAAAAGTCCGTCAGATCCGGCCCGTACACGAGCCGTGCTGACGTGTCATTTGTTTTCCATTAATTTGCAATTAAACAAGCATTTCATTACTGTACTGTACAGTTACATACAAAAATATCATAGTTGACGAGACCAGTGGCGAAACGCGCTGTTACGCTACTTTGACACCATCGCTCGTGGGTTCGATTCCCACACAGGACAAACATTTGTGTGCATGAACATGCCTGTTTGTCTTGGACTGGGTATTTTTAAGAGAGGTGGGGGGCATCAGAGAAGCTCGTCTGAGGAAGTACCTCCAGCTCACAGAAAATCGCAGCCAAATAACAACTCCCTTAGAGGGTTGTTGTGTTCCTGCGTGTGAGTGAGGTGGCATCGCGCGAGCGTTTATAGGCCGGTAACCGCTTTACATCAGGCGGGCTGTACGCCTTTCGACGTTGTATAACAATATATCATGTTTGAACGGAGAATCTTAATCTTAGCGTTATACCGTTTCCCAGTCCATTTGGATCGGTGGAGTCCGCTACCTAAGCCAAAGGATTTGGTGAAGTTACTGATTTTTAGGGTTCCGTACCCAAATGGTAAAACGGAACCCTATTACTGAGGCTCCGCTGTCCGTCCGTCCGTCCGTCCGTCTGTCACCAGGCTGTATCTCATGAGCCGTGATAGTTAGACAGTTGAAATTTTCACAGATGATGCATTTCTGTTGCCGCTATAACAACAAATACTAAAAAATAGAATAAAATAAATATTTAAGGGGGCTCCCATACAACAAACGTGATTTTTTTGCCGTTTTTATAGATTGGTACGGATTGGTACGGACGGTACCCTTCGTGCGCGAGTCCGACTCGCACTTGGCCGATTTTTTACATGTAGCGACTACCGTCAGACCGCATACCTTTGTAAGTTCACAAGTGTTTCGAAATATAATTTCTTGGACGTGCGGATTTCATCACGATGTTTTCCTTCACCGCCGAGCTAGTGATAATATGCACACAAGAAAACAATTGTGGTACATGCCAGGATTCGAACAGGGGATGAGTTGGTCACTAAGCCGGTTGTTTATCCACTGGGCTATCACGGCTTCAATGTTTAAATGGAGAATGTTTGTATTTATGTAGTTTGTTTGTATATATATATATATTGTTTTTCTCCACAGAGAGAATAAAGCGATGTATAAAAAAATGAGTGTGCTTTAGACCACACGACTGAAGTGAAACTTACAGACAATAGGCCTGCACTGTGTCTTAGATATACGAAACTTAACTCGCTATGAGAGAAAGAGAGGAAGAAAATGTGTGCTCGCACCTCTCTCTTGCCCCTACAGTAATATACGAAACGTAACTCTCTCTCTCTTTGTATCTTCACTAACTTATATCTCCCTCTCAACTTCTGTTCGCCTCGCCCGATCACACTTTTCGTAACGCTCCCGTCACGCATTCACCAGCTTACTCCCCAAGTCAAGCGTGCGTAAAGAAGTTTTACTTCAAAAATTTAGTAATTTAATTAATAATAATAAGATTACTACACACTGTAACCAGAAAGACATTGTACAAAAGTCGTCTGCGTAGGTACCTCTGTCTCACCTATTTCCACCGCCAAGCGGCTATATTTATATAGCTGTGTTCCGGTTTGAAGGGTGAGGTATGGCAGAGAAATTACTGGGTACTGTGACGAAACATCCTTAGGTCACAACATTGGCAGCGCGCGAGTAACATCCCCGTGGTGTTGCGAGCGTCAATAGGCTGTCATGACCGCTTAGCATCTGATGCGGGCCGCATGCTTGTTTGCCAATCTAGTTGTATAATAAACAAACTGTACATTAAACTTTCGACAGGTGACTATTTTAACGAGTCAGAAAGAGACAACTAACTATCGAGTGTTGCGTATCGAAAGAGACGAGAATGATCTGTCAAAAGCATATGTACTAGTGTACTAGAACCAAGTGTTTGCGCCATGCTTTGTTGCCATTGATCGGCAACAACTCATTGCTGTACTACGTTGAACGAAACGCGTAAGCGCCGTGAAAATCACGGCGCTTTTGACCTTTTGGTCGCGAGAAAAATACCCCTTTGAAGCGATTTAGTGCTGTATCTTCGAATATTTAGGATAGACATGTAAATTATTTCAGCGCTGCAGCGGACATTAGTTTTAATTATTACCAAAATGGAGCAAGACTTTTACTTAGGATAGCTTCTCTAGTACATAATAACTCAATAGTCAAAGGTAGCTTAATAAAATGGATGCAGTATAATATTTTTTTTATTACAGTCAAAGTCAAAGTCAAAATCTTTTTATTCCGTAAAAATGGCTACATTTGTTTGGAATCGTCACAATTTTTTTCCCTACCGTGCAGTTCATGACTAGGTGAGCACTGATAAAAATACTGCCAAAAAACTCAGGCATCCCTCTTTTGGTATCCAAACAAATTTATATATTTTATTAATTACATTATAATTGGATCGACTCACTCCCAGGCATTTTTATCGTTAATATAGTCAGATACTTTATAATATGCCCTGCTACACAATTTGGCTTTAATAGTAGTTTTAAATTTGTTTATTGACAATTCTCTTATATTGCAGGGAAGTTTGTTATAGAACCGTATACATTGCCCCATAAAAGAATTACTTATTTTGTGGAGACGGCTTGCATGTAACACAAGATTATGCTTATATCTAGTATTTATGCTATGAGTATCACTCTTTTTACAAAATGAGTCTATGTTTTTATGGACATACAAAAGATTTTCATAGATATATTGCGATGCGACTGTTAAAATATTTATTTCTTTGAATTTTTCTCTAAGGCTCTCCCGGGGACCAAGTTTGTAGATAGCTCTTATGGCTCTTTGCAATAAAAAGATGGTGTTAATGTCCGCGGAGTTACCCCAAAGAAGAATTCCATATGACATAATACTATGAAAGTAGCTGAAATAAACTATTCTAGCCGTATCAATATCAGTGAGCCGTCTAATAGTTTTCACTGCATAGGCTGCAGAACTTAGTTTTCCTGATAATTTTTCAATTTGTGGACCCCATTGTAGTTTGGAGTCAATTGTATTACGTCGTTAAGTACTGCTCACGCGGTCTCTGCTGCTGACACAGCAACTCCTTAGGGGCTCACTGGTCAGCTCACTCACTCGCAGGAACATAACAACCCTCCAGGGGAGTTGGGAGTTTGACTGCGGTTTTCTATAAGGTGGAAGTACTCTTAAAAACACCCGCACCAAGACACATGTTCGTGCACACAAATGTTTGTCCAGTCGAACCCGCGAGCGTTGGTGTCAGATTAGAGTTACTAACCACTGCTCCGAACTCGTCCAAATTCGATTATCTCTTCGAACCAAAGTTCAATCAATCAATATGATTATGTCACAAAATGTTTTTTGATAACCACGATCTTCAACCCCTCAACCCTGTTAAAAACTTTTTAAATTGAAAGTTGGATATGAATCTCATTAAACTTGGAAGGTGTCCACTTGTAAAGGTGAGAGTGAAAATTTAAATATAATTTAAACTAATTTACACTGAAACTTTTTTTCATTAAATGTTTACCAAGATTACACGTGCCGTTCACAAGAGAACAGTGCTGGTTTAGAGGACAAAGAGCCAGCCTACCCACGGTCCCTGGTTCAATTTCTGCCATCTATAACTTCACGTCATATCTTCGTCTTGGCCTTCCTCGGCTCCAACATCCTTCTACTTTCGCGTTGTATATCTGTTTCGTAATTCTTTCATCATGCATTCTTTCTACATGTCCGAACCAACGGGGCATGCCTCTTTTTATTTTAACACCGACGCTCTCTTTCAGACCAACTCTGCTTCTAACATCATCATTGTGAATGCGGTCTTCAAGCGTCACGCTGCGATCTGATCTGATTTACTCTCTGGGTTGTGGTGGTCTGCCGGCGGTCGCTCCATGTAAAAATCAGTATCATCGTCAAATCCTTAGGCTTAGGTAACGGACTCCGCCAATCCTAATGTATTAAGAAACGGAATAACTCTAAAAAGATTAAGACGCGGCCCCTTCACAACTAATCCACGAAACATAAGCAAAGACTTGAAAGAAAGAATTTAGGGTCGGTAATGCATGAGTGACACCCCTCGTATTGCAAATGTTCATAGGCTACGGTAACTGTTTACCATTAGGCAGACTTGTTCGCCAAATTAGTGGTATAAGGAAAAGACGAACCATAAATAATTTCGCTCGAAGAAAAAATATACATTAGTTATTTTAAGAGAGGTAGGGCGCAGCAAAGCAATTCGACTGCGGAAGTACCTCCACCTCATAGAAATCCGCAGCCAAATAACAACTCCCTAGAGGGTTGTTGTGTTCCTGAGTAAGCTCCTAAGGAGTTGCTATGTAAGCAGAAGAGGACGCATCGCGCGAGTGATACGTAATTTATTACAAGCGGTAATGGTCTACGGTAACTGCTTTCCATCAGGGGGGCCGTATGCTGGAATTCCTCCCGACGTTGTATAAAAAAACCGAGGAAGACCAAGACTCACCTCACGACCTAATCGGTCGAATTTCATCAAAATGCATAGAAAAAGCTATGAATGTTAAAAAAGCGAGCGAAATACTTGAGGCGTTCGACTCTCTCTGCACGGGTATGAAGACATAATAATAAAAAAAAATAGGGAACTCGAGATTTTTCGATGTGAGTGTACACAAAAAGCTAGTGGTGGGCATTTTCGCACAGCGTACGTAAACAAGCGCAGCGGTCGTCAACATGGAGCGTGTGTTTTTTAAAATGTTTACACTATGTGCTGGAACGACAGGCCACAACGCAAGCAGTTCGGTTAGGACTTGGCGCGACGCACAAGCGCAAGCGAGTCCGCTAGTCTTTTTACGCTCAACGTAGAAGACGACCCACAGAATTAGGTCTAAGCTACTGAAATGGTATTCAGTCATTTATCTGAAGAGCACCCTACAACTCGAGGGCGTTGGAGGGTTCACAATTAGATAATTCGAGGGAGGGAGGTGGTGAATGCTCTCGGACACCCTTACGGTCCGCCGTACGGGTTATGTCAGACTCTTAATGTCTAAACATCACCTAAGGACTGCCTTTAGACGGGAAGGATTCATTTCAATGGATTGATGGCATGTGTTGAAAATGCCGCCGCCGTTGCTGCATGTATGGGACTAGAGCGCGAACGAGGTGCAAGGCGAAACTCCTCGAAGTTTTGTCGACAATAAGTTCAGGACACACTTTAATAATGAGTTAAACCCACGCTCATTTCAAACTTATTGGTACTTGATTGGTTGGTTGGTAAGCACGTACATGGGTGACAGACCTTGACTGCCTCGGTTCGGTTTTGTTGTGTAAAATCGCGATGTTTTTTTTTTCAGGACAAGCACTTACATATTTGTACTAAAAAAGCAAAAACCTATCTACATTCAAAATTTAATTTAAATCGTTGGAGCCGTTTCCGAGATACATGAAATATATTATCATATTATACACAAGAATTGCTCATTTAAAGTAAAAAGGCATTATACGAGTGGCAATCTACTAAAGTACGCTTTTTGTGTCATTTTCCATCACGTACGGCGAAATTGTGGAATCAACTACTCTCAGATGTTCCCGAACAAATACGAAATGGGTGCCGAGAAAAGAGCATACGTTTCCCTAAAAAGGCTGGCAACGAATCAGTGACCCTTTGGTGTTGCCAATGTCTATGGGCGTCACCACCGCCACTTACCATTAGGTGACCCACCTGCTCGTTCCCCCCTTAACATAAAAAAATCTTTAACACTGGTTTCACTCCACCGTTTCCAAAAAAAATGGTACACCGTTCCTATATGAAATCTATATGTTTGTCTGTGCGTTTGTCTGTGTGTGTGTTTTTTTTCTAATATTCGAATTTTGACTTCAGATTCGGATTCAGCATAAAAAAGTAGAATAGGAATGTTCAGGAACACCGTTCCTATCTCTTAAGGAACATGGCCAATTTGGCCGGCAAATTAAAAAAAAATGAATTGTTAAATAATTGACGAGCCAGTTGTTCCGCTGGCAATGCAAGCTTGCGCATTCTCAACTGGTCTTTTTTTTATATATAAGTTCAGCATAGTGGCTCCGCTTTGCCTGATGGTACCTAAGCGTAACAGGAGCCGAAATCGCAACTACACAGTGTCCTGTCAGTTAACGCTGCCATGCTGACCAGCTTAGTGTTTTTTTACCCATATATTAAAAACTATATGTCTAAATCTATGTTGGCACGACATTGATTTTCCCACGGAAAAGACTGGAGGTGTCTATTAAAAAATCCACGAAACAGCCACGCTAAGCGTATGGCTTGTACCGAACTCCATCCGATGACATGTGGTCCAAACATAAACACAGAGCGTCAAATTGGGGCCATGTTAGGCAAATACCCCGTCCGGCAGCCGGAGACATTTTATCTCTAATTTATATGCTAATTGACAGGATGTACACGTGCATGATTAAAGGCAGTGCACGGGCCAAGTTCACATTAATCATTCAATTTTTTCAATACCAAATTAGATGACAAACAAGCGTTCGTTCGACAAACAAACAACCTTCAATGATCGCTTGATAAACAAGCGATTATAAACTTATATCGCTTGTAGGTTGCCATTCCCGGCGCTAATGATAGAAAGGGTATATCAGAGCAGCCGGACTGGGAAAATATCTTCGTTCTATTGCCAGCAGGACTTACTGATAACCTAACCCACTCGCGGGAACACAACAACCCTTCCAACATTTTTTTTTATTCGTACGGTATCCTGTAAGATTGAAGTACTTGCCAAGTTGGGCTGCTTTGAACAGCCAGACCAACAGATATGTTCATTTTCTTAGCGTTACCCAGTTTCCTAATCAGCCATGCAATTCTCTAAGCGACTCGTAATGGCTATGTGCGTCGCTGTGATCACAGATGTCACAGCTTTGACATCGTCTACTGCGATCACGTAAGCGTACGCGAGGCTGTTTGCCTTGTAGAATTCCAATTCCAAACGCAGCCTTGCGGCGCTAGTGTCGCACAACCATGAAAAGCGACACTAAGGAATTGCAATTTTGTGTTCAAGGTTATAACAGCCGATGTTTCCGAGGATGTAAGGATGTTTGCTCTTACAGAATTGCATGGCAGGATTGGCGAGGTCCACTAATTAAGCCTAAGGGTTTGGCGAAGAAATTGATTTTTACATGACGCGACTGCCGTCAGACTTCCACAACCCGGAGGGAAAACCGGATAATTTCTTAGACGTGCGGGTGTCCTCACGATGTTTTCCTTCATTGCCGAACAAGTAATAAATATGTACATAAATCCGAAAAACACGAATTTAGTGGAACATGACTCCGCCTGGATTCGAACCCGGGCACCAGGCGGTCAACAGGCCGCTTTCTTATCCACTGGGCTATCGCTACTCACATATGTACGGCAACACGAATGTTTGTGCCGTGTGGGAATCGAACCCACGACACTTGAAGTTTGTTTTTATACTACGTCGGGAGGCATGCATGCATACGGCCCACCTGATGTAAAGCGGGTACCGTAGCCTATTAACGCTCGCGATATATTAAGTATCACTCGCGCGATGCCTCCTCTGCTGCTTACACTGCAACTGCTTGGGAGCTTGACCTCACTCACTCGCAGGAACACAACAACCCTCAAGGGAGTTGTTATTTGGCTGCGCTTTTCTGTGAGGCGGAAACACTTCCCCAGACGGGCCGGTTTAATGAGCCCTACCTCTCTTAAAAAATCAAATCGGACAAATGTTTGCCTTGTGTGGGAATCGAACGCACGAGAGTTGGAGTCAAAGTCGCCACTGAGCCCCGAGCTCGTCATCGTTAAAAAAAGTTAAAGTTTGCAATTCTGATCAATCCGCTGATTACTACATTAAGGTACATTACATTAAGCTTAATGCACATGCAATTCGATCTGATTCACGGGAACTGCGCTCGACAAACATACACTTCCGGAGAATTGCACGCAGCTGCTACAAAACGATTTCTTGTACAGAACTTGACTCGCTGACGTCACCGGAAGTGCATCACGCGGTGCAAGGTGAAGTTCACTGGTTTCACACACAACGGAGTTAATGATCATTATGATAGACACCACATGACTTGTTATTTAAAATAATCTATATGTGTATTTATATATACTCGTATATTTATACTACATGCACACGGCCCACCTGATTGAAAGTGGTTACTAGCTTATAAACGCTAAGTATCAATCGCGCGATACCAACTCTGCTGCTTAGACAGCAACTCCTTAGGAGCTTACTGGTGACCTCACTCACACGCAGGAACACAACAACCCTCTAGGGAGTAGTTATTTGGCTGCGGTTTTCTGTAAGATAGAGGTACTTCTCCAGATCGAGCCCAAGACAAACAGACGTGTTCATGCACACAAATGTTTGCCTGTGTAGGAACCGAACCCACGAGCGTTTGGGTCAAAGTAGCGTCATTCACGACTGAGCCACCGAGCTCGTCATAATACGAAATGTGACGTTGATATCATGGACAGGCTAAATCTCAGCCATTGCTTGGCACATCTCGGAACTTTCGAACCGGTGAAGTGAACACAGCAAGCTGTACTCCAAGCTGTTATCACCTTTACTTCTTTACCCCATAAGGTACATGGCTGCCTGGCTCGATCGGTCCGTGTCTGCGCATTGGCGTTATTTTTAGATTCGTACCTTCAGTCGCTTCCAGCCTCTCATACTGTGTACATTTATTTCTGTGCTAGGTCATTGCCTCGCATTACAAGCCGGTAAAAAGCGTTTCGTTTTATTGGTGTAGAGTGGCGGAGCATCGCGGAGCACTTGGCACTATTTTGTATTTATTACTTCCTATGAGTATAGTTCGTTGCTTTTAGATACTGTGGATCGGTCATTTCATTCATGGCAAGTCGAGATGCACCGAGTACAAATTTACCAAGTAACCGAGTACCGAGTATTACTCGGTTTTATCTTTACCGAAGCGTGCACTCGGCCGAGTTATTCTGTTCGTGTATCCCGAAGCCAGATAGTGCAAAGTGCGTTTGTTAAACTTTCAATATTAATTTGTAGAATTCACACCATTTTTCATTTGAATGATTAAATGTTAATTATCTAAATTACATATGCTTATTTATTTCTATTGTCTGTCTAATGAGACAAGAATATATATATGTATGTTTATCTTCACGCCAAGTCCCTTGCGGGATTGGCTGAGGAAACCGAACGTCATAAGACGTACTATTTACACGCTTCACTCGCTTCATTATCAGAAGAATATTTTAACCATACATTACATTGACCGAGTATTTGGCATTTGAAACAAGTGCCTCGGCCGAGTACGAGAACTACGAGTATAAAACGTACCGAGTAGGTGCCGAATAATAACCTAGTTGTGAATGTTTTGGGTCTTTTAAGAGATTTTTAAGAGAGGTGTAATCGATAAACCACAAATCCTCGCCAAGGAGAATCGCTACATGCCGAGAATGGTACGCGAGGCTATTGAAATAAGAAAACACCCCAATTTCAATAGAGAAGATGGTTGGCAAGTACCACCTGCTTGGTATCCAGTCCTAAAAATAATCAAGTCACAAACCCAGAGATCTACTAAAAAACGTTCGGACACCGTGAGCGATTTTTGTGTGAATCGGAACGTATATAATTAATCCATCCATGTCGGTAGATGTAATAATTGAATAACCAATGTAAGACAAATACCACCTTAGTCTTCCTGCGACCACGGCCGCTGCAAAGCGTTCGAAACGTCAGGTTCAACAAAATAAATAAAATACGCGATATTTCCGTTAAAAAGTGTTCAATTCAACAGACGTGTAATCATCAGTGGGCGTACAGATTTCAGTGGGATTACGAGCCGCGAACTACTTGCTCATCGCACGAAGAAGGCTTGGGGGGATCCCTGGTCGCGTTGTGAATACGTGATGAGTGACGGTATTGCTATGTACCGAAAGGTAATTGAAAGAGATATCCTGTGCAATAATTGTGCTTCACAAAATTTTAGAAAAGGGTATACATGAAGAAAAGATTGTGTGAGAAAAACATGAATCGCATACACGCGCCACCGTTGCTGCCATGAATGCCCTGGTCGTCTCTGCGACACGTGTTTCACCTCTCTATGAGACATCCTCAGGGGCTGCAGATGTTAGTCGTTAGAATAACATGCTACAAGTCTTTCGGTTCCAGTTCCAGATGGCGGACAATCGCGAAGACGACCGCAGCAGCCGAGGCAGAGACTACCGGAGCAACCATGGCAGCGATGACATGTAGCATCTCCTAACGGTAGCTGCTAACGGCCAGCACCCGGGCCGGGGCTAGTTCGCACAAACTAATTGGTAACGGAAGCATACAAAGCAGGTTAGATCAAATTGCATTTAAATTTGACTTTCACAAAAGAACACCTGAATCTATTAACTATAAACGTGTCCATAAAGTCAATGAGCGATGTCTTCGTTTGCAGGAACATCATCGCCGGACAACTAGGTTACATGGCACGGGTCTTACGCAGTCCAGCTACGAGTATATTGACTTAGCAAGATTAGACTTCGAGAGAGAGCATGCCCAAGAAATTATACTTCGAAAGACTTGTGTCCTAACCTAAGAAAGGTCTGATGTGGAGGTCTAACGGCAGTTGTTCTATGTAAAAATCAGTGACTTTGCCAAATCCTTAGGCTTAGGTAGCGGACCCCCACCTATCGTAATAGATTTGGAAATGGGATTATGCGAAGAAGAAGAATGGACTTGGCGATAGAGGCGCGACTGGGGATTTTGGCAGCGCATGAAAGCACCAGGAACTCACAAAAACGTTGTGTTTTAGCGCTTTATTATTTCAGCGATTTGAGTCTACTGACCAACGGGAGAATATTTTAACCAATAAGCCGATAAGTGCCGACATATTGATCAGCGATCTAGCCAATAAGAGCTACGCGTACGACTTTGCCTCCGACCCGTAGCGGTGAATTGAGTTACTACGCAATATCGGTCTCATTGACTCTCCTTAGGTTACTTTGCCAAGAGGGGAAGTCAATTCGAAAACTTCCAGCTCTTACAAATTTCTTCTGATTAAATTCGTTGTGAGTTCCAAGGCAGCTGTAGTTTAACCCCCGGGACAGCAATGGACTTCACTGTTCATTGCCTTTTTGGTGGTCGCCGCTGTTAATTCTGGCTACACAGGAGACACAGTGGTGGAAATGAGTGGTGGGCATGTCTCCTTAAGTTACTTCCTCCATGAACGGCACAAACCTACCATTAGTAGGACGCATGCTTGTTTCTTTTACCAACAATAAGCGTGTGGCTAAATAATTAGTCTGTCATACACTTCGGCGCATCTATTAGTCATAATCTCATCTCATTAATTGAGATGGCAATGGGTTTATTTTAAAATTATTAATAATCATAAACTTAAATGTCAGGAGTCCCAGGAACCGGCGAGCGTGCATGAAAAGAGCTATGAATGTTAGAGAAGCGATAAAAGTGTGTAAGGACCGCGTCTTATGGCGCTCGGTTCTCTCTACCTACCCTGCATGGGACCTGGCGTGAAGGGGGGGAAGGGGAGTATTTTGAGATCATTTCGCTGCATCATATAATTTCCAACCCACACCCCTTTTTTATGTGTTACGTCGTGCAACAATGATACATCTGGATACAAAGCGGTTACCGTAGCCTAAAAATGTAAGAAGTTTCTAAGTACTCGCGAAGTCACAAAGGTAAATAAAGAATACATCATAAACTTAAATTAACATTGCGTAAGAAAAAAAAGCCGTCAAGTACTAGCCCAACTCGCGAAAGGTTGCGTAAAAAATATTTTTGCAAGTTATTTTCGCGGAAACTATTTTTTTGTGATGTAACTACAAATTTACAGTTTTCAGATTTTTTCCTTTATTTGTGCTACATGACATTGCTTCTCACCTAACTTCATGATTCTAGATCAACGGGAAGGAATAGGTTTTGATACCCTTGCGAGGGTCAAAATATGCGCACAAACAACGCGTTGATTTTGAAGTTTGATTTTCTCATTGCTCGAAGGGACTGCAGACCGGAGTATGTGATATTAATTTCAGCTTGATAGCTCCACCCGTCCCTGAGAAAAAGGGTCTTGACAGACAGATGAACAACAAAGTGATCATATAAGGGTTCCGTTTTGCCTTTAGAGGTACGAAACCATAAAAAGACTACATTTTTACACTAGGTCTGGCCACAGTCGCTCCGTGTAAAAATCTAGTCTTTTTAAGACTAGATTTTTACACGGAGTGTCTGTGGCTAGACCTGCACAACCCAGAAGGAAAACCAACCTTTTTTATATACCACTAAGGTGGCAAACAAGCGTACGGTCTGCCTGGTGGTAAGCAGTTACCGTAGCCTATGGGCATTTGCAACACCAGGGGTGTCACTCTTGCGTTGCCGACCCTGTAAGAACCTCTTCACGCCTTTCTTGAAGAACCCCATACTGTAGTCCCTTGGGAAAACCTCCGCAGGGAGCTCATTCCACAACTTAATAGTTCTCGGTATAAAACTTCTTGTGAACCGCACAGTGCGCGACCATTGCGGTTCCAGTGTATGAGGATGAACTCCCAGCCGTCGGCGTTACCTTTCTTAGTTAGGTCACACGCTTTTCGAAATATAATTTCTTGGACATACGGGTTTCCTCAAGATGTTTTTAAAAGTTAAAACAATATATATGTATTTTCGTATCGGTTCAGCGGTATAAAAAAAACTCACTCTCAATAGCAATTAAAATGGTACTTAGGATAATTGTTTACAAAACCGCTGACCTGTCCAATCATTAAATTTAAAATTATGCTTTATAAAATACCACCACCACTTTAGTGCAAAAATCGTCCATTTTATTACTTAAGGATGATATTTTTTTAAAGCAAAAGCCTTTTAAACTTTGATGAATGTAGTCGCCATTTTGAGATTTAAGTTTAAGATGTCATTAAAATAAAAAAATGGGGAAAAAGGAAAACGGAAGTCGCTAATAAGCTTGTGCTGTCTAAGGAAGGAAAATTCAGTATTTTTCTACGAGGGTTTGGCGCTTGCGGAGACTACTATAAACTTGTGAAATAGTAAATACATATTCTATTGACGTGAATACTTCTTTAAATTTGCTTCTGTAGTGGTAGGAAGTTCAGAAAACTAATAACAAAAAAATCAGGGGATACAGTTTGATCTCGTAGCTACATACCTATGTATCGTTTATAATTTTATTACACCACTTGGTAGCTAAAGAATCGAAGAATTCGTTACATTGAGTGAGGACTGTGACGCATCGTGCGCCGTGGAGGGGGGTGTCTTTTGAGATCATTTCGCTGCATCATATAATTTCCAACCCACACCCCTTTTTTTATGTGTTACGTCGTGCAACAATGATACATCTGGATACAAAGCGGTTACCGTAGCCTAAAAAATGTAAGAAGTGTCTAATCTAAGTACTCGCGAGGTCCCAAAGGCAAATAAATATTTATTTATTTTTTTTCTAAGAAAGTGCGCGGCACGCGAGTATTTCTTATTTTTCGTTTATACTACGTCGGGTGGAAAACAAGCATACGGCAATACCTGATGTGAAGCGGTTGCCATAGCCTATGAACGCCAGCTACACAAGTGTCGCTCGCGCGTTGCCACCCCGGCTGCCAATGCAGCAACTCCTTGCCGGTAACCACACTCACTCGCAGGAACACAACAACTCTCTAGAGAGTTGTTATTTGGCTGAGGTTTTCTGTCAGGTGGAGGTACTTGCCCAGTCGGGCTATGTACGTATTAATGTATTAAAAGCATTCATAGGCTACGGTAACGCTTCACATCAGGTGGGCCGTATGCTTGTATGCTTCCCGACGTTGTATAAAAAAAATGCGCTCTACCTACCTCAAAACTTAAGAGTTTCAATACAAACAAAACTACATAGGCAAGTTAGAAACAGTTGGCTACAGGAAAACAAATTTAGGTGACTCTTAGTACGCGACTAGCGAACTAGATGTGAACTTAGCAGTTACGAGGGTGCTTAAGTAGCTAACTTTGGAGGCATAGGAAGTAACAACGACTGAATGTGTACATTAAGCAGGCAACGGCTGTCTACACGACTATCTAAATACCATCTAAGTTGCACTTAAATGTGCACAACTAGACAAGTTTTTGTTTTATACAACTAGATTGACAAACAAGCATGCGGTCCGCATTAGATGGTAAGCGGTCACCGCAGCCTATTGACGCTCGCAACACCACGGGGATGTTACTCGCGCGCTGCCAATCATGTGACCTAAGGCGTTTCGTCACAGTACCCAGTAATTTCTCTGCCATATCTCACCCTTCAAACCGGAACACAGCTATATAAATACAGCTGCTTGGCGGTAGAAATAGGTGAGACAAAGGTACCCACGTAGACGACTTTACAAAGTCTCGCCCTGGTTTTTTTATACCACTGAGGTGCCAAACTAATGTACGGTATTCCCGATAAGCAAGAATTGTCTTAATAAATCTTTTTCACTACCACTTCTACCCCCTCCTCCAACATTATATAAGGACGGCACTGCGATAGATTTGTCATTTGTAGCGTGTCATTCTAACGACTAACATCTGCGCCTGAGGATGACTCGTGGAGAGAAACACATGTCCCAGAGACGACCGGAGCAGCCAGGGCAGCGACGGTAACGGGTACAAGCGGTTCATGTTTCAAATGGCGAGAATTCACAAAGGAAACCAGAGCACCCAGGGTAGTGACGGTGGTATATGCGGTTCATATTTCAAATGGTGTACATTCGCAAAAATGACCGCAGCAGCCGAGGCAGAGACGACCGGAACAGCCGCAGCAGCATGCATTTACTACCGGTAGTGGTACGGTGCCGGCTGGCATAAGTTCTCATGAACTAATCTGCAGCGGAAGTACAGAAAGTAGTTTTGACTAATTTGCTATGCTGCACTCTACTCTCAAAGAATTTTTACGACATCGAAGTTGCTATAGTTTCGATAGGTTGTGTATGAACCAATTTCGTATCAACCTTAACTTACGATGAACTATAGTTAAATTTAACCAGGTTATTCGTGATGGAGCGGAGCGCCATCAGTAACTGTTACTTCGGGGCGTTGTTACCAATAACGGTTTTGTTATTGCTTTCGTTAAAAGTCTCATTTGGGTGTTTTGTGAATGTGAAATTTATGGATAGTATAGTAGTATATTTTCACGTCTCGTCTCTTGCAGGGTAGGCAGAGAAACCGAGCGGTATAAGACGCGGTCCTTACACAACTCACTCGCTTCATGATAAAACACGACCAATTTGGTCATGGTAGGTGACTCGCGGTCTTCCTTGGCACCTAGGTACATCTTTCTACATTCTCATTGTATATCTGTTTCATCATTCTTTCATCCTGTATTCTTACTTTAAAATTTATGAATATGATATATTATATGTATGTATATATAGGGCAATAAAAATAGTTATGAATGTTAAAGAAGGGAGTGAAGTGTGTAAGGACCGCGTCTTATGGCACTCAGCTCTCTCTGCCTACCCTGCAAGGGATTTGGCGTGAAGATATAGATAGATAGATATATTGCCCTAGAAACCGGCACGCTTGCATGAGAAGAGCTATGAATGTTAGGGAAGCGAGTGAAGTGTGTAAGGACCGGGTCTTATGGCGCTCGGTTCTCTCTGCCTACCCCGCAAGGGACCTGGCGTGAAGTTATATATATATATTATACCAGGGGCATTCTGAAAGTCTCTAGAAAATGTCACTTATAATGAAAGAAATAGGAAACCAATTACGAAATCAAAATGTAACTTTCTGGTAACATGCTCAAAATGCACATTAAAAATCTTTCTTTGTAAATAGATACATATATACAAGAATTTCTTGTTTAAATATGTTACATTTGGGCAGGTACTTTTGATGAGTTTGATCAGATTTAGCTGCTGGCCAACGTACACACAGCGACGTCTCAAGTTAGACTGAGTCAGTACCGTTCTTATGACGCACGTATTTTTTTATGCAACGTTGGTAGCCATACAAGCATCCGGCCACCTGATACAAAACGGGTACCGTGGCTTATGAACGCAACACATTAAGTATCACTCGCGCGTTGCTGCTAGCACAGCTACTTCTTAGGGTAACCTCACTTACTTTTTTTGGGCGGTTTTCTAGGACTAAAAATGGCACTGAATTTGTCTAACTTAACATGTCGCTGCGTGTACTTCCACTATAGTTAGTACCTACAGTATTTTTCTTACAACGTCAGAAGGCAAATACGGCTCGAACGATGTGAAGCGGTCAGAAGTCGTAAAAGTCTGAGATCACATTTCAACAATCAGAGACAATATGATATTGATTTACGCAATATATCTTACTATCTTTTATACAACTTCGGGAACCATACAAGCATACGGCCTACGGTAAAGTGGCTACCGTAGCCTATGACCGCTTGCAATGTAGAAAGTATCGCTCGCGCGTTGGGATCCCTGCTTCTAACACAGCAACTCAGGAGGCATACTACTAACCGCTCACTCGCAGTAACACAACAACCCTTCAGGGTGTTGTTGTGAAGTGGGGGTACATCCCAAACTCGATTTAACCTTTTTTAGACAAATAGAAATACACACAAATGTTAGTTCTCTATGGGAATCGAACCCACTTGTTAAAATAGCATTGCTAACCCTCCGCCAGTGAGCTCGTCGAATTACTTAAGAAACCAAAACCGGCACAAAACTGGCAGATTTTCAGTAAACGCTAATAATATTTGACGTATGTTCCCATACATTTTTCTCGTCAAAATGTTCCCACGTGTACAAAGTTACGTATGCCACAAAATAACGTAATGCGACTGAGAAACGATCACGTTTCACGCGTCAGGTGAAACTATAAGAAATTGACTTACTTACTTTTACCACGAAGGGCACTGAGCATTTGATAGATGGTCTCGCCGATGGAATTCTTGAAAGGTAAGATATATGATCCATTTGGAGTCAGTTTTTTATTATTTATATTATTTCTGACGAACTCGATGGCGCTGTGGTTAGGGAGGACATAAAAATATTAGTCATAGAAATAACCATAAATATATATACTTTATTGTTTGTTTCAACTTTCGGGGTTTGCCCGCCATAAGACTAAATGGAAAACGAGATAATATGAAGGCTCTATAAAAGATCTTCCGTTCCGTTTCATAACACGTTAGGATTAATCATCTACGAGTACCTAAACACTAAGGATTTGGCGAAGATACTTATTTTCACCGACGCCATCAGACTTCTACAGCCCAGAGGGAAAATCAGACCTTTCTTAGATCACACATGGTACATATTCAAGTTCGGATTGGTTAATAGATTCAGGCGTTATTTTGCGAAAGACAAATTTACATGCAATTTGATCTAACCTGCTTTGTGTGCTTCCGCCACCAATTAGTTCATGCGGCCTAGCGCCGGCCGACACCCACCCACTACTGTTAGTAAGTGCAAGGTACCGACGCTGCCATGACTGCTCCGTTAGTTTCTGCCTCGGCTGCTGCGGTCGTCCGCCATCTGGATTCTGTTCCAGATGGCGGACGGGCTAGGCCGCATGAGCTAATTGGTGGCGGAAGCACACAAAGCAGGTTAGATCAAATTGCATGTAAGTTCGGATTGTTGTATGAAGAAAGGCTTAAAATTGAATGCGAAGAATACCAAGATAATGGTATTTGAAAGAGAGACAACCAGAACGAACACTAGGATTATAGTTGACGATATAATGTTGAAACAAGTTTTTTTTATACATCGGGAGTCATGCAAGCATACGGTCCACCTGATGTAAAGCAGTTACCGTAGCCTGTCAATGCGTGTAATATATTGAGTATCACTCTGCTGCTTACACTGCAACTCCTTAGGAGATTAGTGGTGACCTCACTCACACGCAGGAACACAACGACCCGCTAGGGAGTTGTTATTTGGCTGCGGTTTTCTATGAGGTGGAGGTACTTCCCCAGACGGGCTGCTTTGATGCACCCTACCTCTCTTAGGTGCGTAAAGATCCCGTCTTATGGCACTCGGTCCTCTCAACCTATAAAAAATACGAGGCATAAATATCGCAAAGTCAATAATATACCAAAAAATATAGTTATTGCGAATTAGCCTATTCATTTATGGGTCGGAAACACCCCCGTGATCGGCGACGGTGCCCCCACAGCCTCGGGGGAGGGGGCCGGAAAGGGAACTGAGAGATTTCTTATTATCAGTCTATCCGCCTTTGTTATGGAAATAATTGCTTTGAGATTAAACAGCAGCGAGTTCAGAGACTTGTGCAGCTGAACACAACTCGAGATATTTTCAAAATATCGCGTGGAAATCACTATTTGACACCATTAAATACGAGCTCGGTGGCGCAGTGGTGAAACACGTTTTTACGCTTCTTTGACACCAACGCTTCGATTCCCGCACAGGACAAACATTTGTGTGCATGAACACGTCTGTTTGGCGAGTTGAGGTAGGGCGGATCAGAGCAGCCCGTCTGGGGAAATAC
The DNA here is from genome assembly GCA_947507595.1 of Pyralis farinalis. Lineage (NCBI taxonomy): Eukaryota > Metazoa > Arthropoda > Insecta > Lepidoptera > Pyralidae > Pyralis > Pyralis farinalis. The sequence goes on along the minus strand of OX382258.1, from coordinate 4,512,938 downwards.
CTCCATCTCACAGTAAACCGCAACCAAAATAACAACTCCCTAGAGGGTTGTTGTGTTCCTGCGTGTGCGTGAGATCACCAGTAAGCTCCCAAGGAGTTGCTATGTACGCAGCAGAGGAGGCATCGCGCGAGTGATATTTAATATATCGCAAGCGTTAATAGGCTACGGTACCCGCTTTACATCAGGTGGGACGTATGCTTGCATGACTCCCGATGTATAAAAAAAACTTGTTTCAACATTATATCGTCAACTATAATCCTAGTGTTCGTTCTGGTTGTCTCTCTTTCAAATACCATTATCTTGGTATTCTTCGCATTCAATTTTAAGCCTTTCTTCATACAACAATCCGAACTTACATGCAATTTGATCTAACCTGCTTTGTGTGCTTCCGCCACCAATTAGCTCATGCGTCCCTCCCGACGTATTATAAAAAACAAATAAATAGGAAACAGCATAACGCTAAGAAGAAAACTCTTTCAAACTAACTCTGTTTCTAACATCACCTTGCGAACGCGGTTATCAATTTCTCATCGATGTTTTGTGTCGCATTGTAACATATTAGGTTTCCAGTAATCCTCGTAACAACATTGGCGCTGGCTCCTATCAAAAGTAAACACGATATTTTCCCAGTAAGCGCATGTACACACCACGGTTAATTATACTTGCAAAATTACTGGGAATTCCGTAACAGGCATATCGACCACGGCGGTCCTGTGCATACAGATTATGTACTGTATACTTCAAAGCGAGCGCTGTTATTTAGCTGTTATCGTATTTATTTCAATCCTGGAAAATAAATAACGAAATTGGTATTTTTTTATATATTTAACTCATATTTCAATTCCAGCGTCTAACGACTATCCATTCGATGGGATGAAACCGTAGCCAAGTAACAATTTTCTGGAGGGTTGCTGTGATCGTGTGAGAGTGAGGTTGACAGTAAACTCTTTAGCGCGATACTTAATGTTTGGGCAGCGTTCAAGGGCTACGGTAGCCGCATTACACCAGGTGGGCCGTAGGCTTGTATGATCTCGACGTTATATATAAAAAAATAAGTCTGTCCGTTGCAGGATCGCACGTCAGAAGTGAATACTCCTTATTATTCACGAACTTGGAAACATTATTTTTGAGTTGATAAAATTATCTTTTTTGAAGAATAATTCATTAGATGTTTTTTTATCAACGTATAATAATATGTTCATTTATTGCGCTGTTTTAAAATAAAAACAATTTTTTAAATACATATCAATTTTATAATTAAATAACAAGGCAGTTTTTCACACACATTTAGATATGTGTCCGAGAGTGACGATCACGTGAGTTCAGTGATTTTCCCATCCCAAAAGTGTCCAACATGCCTAATAAAATACACTTCAAAAAAAAACAAAATTATTTTCCCAACGTCCATAGGTATAGGGCCCATGTGGTGTAAAAGGATTACTTCTGTTTTAAAAACAAAAATGTTATTATGAAATCTCAAGCGAGCGATAATCCTTGCAGTGTTATCAAAGATAAGTCGTCTATAACGTTTCCGCTTTGCATCAAGCAAGTCGGAAACTAATACCTAACTCACTTTACAAGAGACCAAATGTTAACTAAGTTAAACTATTTATTTTTCCAGTGATTAGTTTGTTAGTTTCAAGATAAAGTCAGCAAATATCATGTGGTGCAAGTTATAAACTGATAGTTAGTTACTCGTAGTTGTTCTGGGTTAGTATTTAAACGTATTAAAATACTTAACCTACACTATCCAAATAATTTACCGCAACAAATTTTCTTTCGTGAAGAATCATGCGGTAGATCACACTTGGAGTAACGAAGATTTGTATATATTCGGTGCAAATATTATTCCCTAATGTTAAGTATTCCAGTACAGGTAAGTGACATCAAACTATCTGGAGAAGTAACTCCACGTCACAGAAAACGGCAGCCAAGTAATAATTCACTGTAGTGTTGTTGTGTTCCCACGAGTGAGTGGGGTCACCAGTACGCTCGTAAGGGGTTGCTGTGTTAGCAGCAGAAGTGGCATCGCGCGAGCCGCAATGTATTGCAAGCGTTTGGAGGTTACGATAACCGTTTCACATCAGGCAGGTCGTATGCATGTATGTGTCCAGACGTTGTATAAAAAAAACTGTTAAATATTTATTAAAAAATGTAAAAAACACAAAATTAACTTTTACAAATAAAACGAGATATTTACAAAAGTCAACAATAAATTCTCCGCAGACATTTCATATTACATTAGCAGAGATCAATCATATAGCCAATCTTAAAATATATGTTAGCTGCTTTTCTACTCGTAACATTATCTTCGTAAGATCTTTGAAAGGAAGCACCTATACCTAATAAAGTAAAAAAGCATATTTAATTCAATGATAATACATCAAATAGCTGATCTGCTGAAAAAGGGTCAAATGAAAAGCCCCCGAAACCGAAGAACATACCAGAAAACGTAGATGAGCGTGGAATCGGCGAGAGGTATGTTTGGATCGGTGCACCTGGCGTTCCATAGTCTCCGTCTACCCCAATGGGAGACAGGCGTGATGATATATATGTATGTAATAAATAGTATGTTTATTTTTAAATAAGTTAAAAGAAATAGGAGTCTCGTTTGTGATGATACGTGAATGTATCATTATAACAAACGAGATTCCTATTTATAGACCTTACTTATTTATAACCATAGCTTTAATTTAACTTCTCCTACATATTTACGACAAACAAATCCTGCAATTGCATACACGATGAGTTCGCCCCGAAAGGTATTGACGAAATTTAGAATATTTAGTTCTATAAATTAATAAATATTGTCCGCTTGTGTTTTTATTAACAACGCTGAATTTAAGACCAATCCTAAAAATGCTCCATACTGGCACTGTAGAAACATATTTATGTTAATTTGAAACATATCTTCTATTTATTATCTACATATGTACAAGTAAATAAAATTTTAAGTATTGCTTATTGTGGCCACTTAATAAGACTAATTGTATATAAATAATAAATACAGATTTTTATTGCATAGTTTATGTATAGATGTAGTTATGTTGTTAATTAGGTATTTTCCTCAGTTATGGAGGTAGGTAGGTAGTCTGTAATGTACATGTGCTTTTACGACACTGTAAAATTTTCTATCAACCTCTCTAAGGTTGGCTGGTAGAGATCCCTTATGGGATAAGTCCGCCTATGTACCATTGTCTCTTTTTGTACTTATTGTTATTGTGTATTTCTTATTGTACATTAAAGATATTACAAACAAACAAACAAACCGATATGTCTCAAAAAACATAAATATAGTTCTAAAGTGCCAGTATTGAGCGTTTTTTTGGGATTGGTCTTAAATTCAACGTCGTTAATAAAAACAAAATGAGGGCGCTTCATACGCCCTTTTAAATAAATATTTTTTTGATATTAAGTTAGGTCAATTAAAGTTTATTTATTTAAAAAGCTTTTTTATGAAAAATATCCATCACGATTGATTGTGTCCGATTCCTTTATCTTATGACTTGTACCAAACCGTAAAGCAATGAATGTTCCTCCAACCAATTACGGCAATAACCCACAATATTCCAAAATAACAAATATATTTTTAGACCACTCTCACTCCGCCATTTTGTTATTTATCTCCCACTAGTTATTTTAATGAATTATTTTAAGAGTAACTTCGACTTGATTTATTAGCTTTACTTGAACTTTCACATTCACTAAAGTAACAACATTATTTTAAATCAATTAGCATTAATTCTATTCTGTTTTAGGGTGAATGACTCACTATAAACTTTACAGTCAGTTTTTAGGTTTCCGTACCCAAAGGGTAAAACGGACCCTATTACTGAGACTCCGCTGTCCGTCCGTCCGTCTGTCACCAGGCTGTATCTCATAAACCGTGATGGTTAGACAGTTGAAATTTTCACAGATGATGTTGTTCTGTTGTCGCTATAACAATAAATACTAAAAAACAGAATAAAATAAATATTTAAAGGGGCTCCCATACAACAAACGAGATTTTTTTGCCGTTTTATAGATAATGGTACGGAACCCTTGCGGGAGTCCGACTCGCACTTGGCCGGTTTTTTTAAGAGAGGTATCGTAGTCCGTCAAATAACACCCCGAAGGATTGTGTTTCTGAGGATTGTTGAGCGAGGTCAACAAACAGTAAGTTATTAAGCAAACAAGCGTACGGCCTGCCTGATGGTAAGCAGTTACCGTAGTTTATTTGCTAGATAGAGGTGATTGTGTAGATTAATGCAATGACAGCGTTCTTATGCTCGGTAAATGCTTTCCACCAAGTGGGCCGCATGCTTGTATGCCTATCGATGTTGTATAAAAAAAAAGGTCAAAGCCAATCTCATCTGGACGTGGTGTAACCGGCTAATTATCTAACGTGGATACGAGGAGATCTGATAACATGATTTTGCGTAGTAAATGAACTCTCCGCTACGGGTCGGGGGTCAAGCAGAACGCGCAGCTCGTACTGGGTAGTTCGCTGATCAACACCGCGGCACTTATCGGCTTAGTGGTTAAAATATCCTCCCATTGGTCAGTCGGTTCGAATCGTTGAGATATTTAGGCGCTAAAACACTGCGTATCGGTGAGTGAGGGCGGCCTTCATGCGCAGTCAAGTGGATACTTGGCTTGCGGTCGCATTAAACCAGCCCGGCAAGGGATGTACCTGTACCTCTCAGAAGACTACAGCCGGTTACCAGTGAGCTTCTGAGAAGTTGCCGTGTTAGGAGCTGATCAGGCAGGCCTACGTTCTTCGCCTTAGGGGTAAAATATGGGCATTCGTGGACTCTTCATTGTTTTGGTCAAAACAAAACAAACATTTCCAGAGCGAATTTAATCACTAAACTAACAAATTATCACCAAGGCTCGTGGGTTTGATTCCCACATAACACAAATATTTGTGTGCATAAACATGTCTGTTGGTATTGGTCTGGGTGTTTTTATGAGGTAGGGCGCATCATAGCAGCTCGTCTGGGGAAATATCTGCTAACAGAAAACCGCTACCTAATAACAACTCCCTGGGGGCTTATTGTATTGCGTGAGACTAAGGTAACTAGTAAGCTCCTATATTAGCAGCAGAGGTGGCATCGCGCGAGTGACACTTAATGTATTGCAAACGTTGATAGGCTACGGTAACCGCGTAACAACAGGTGGGCTTGCGTGCTTGCCGGCATGGTTGTATGCCTGCTGATATTGTATAAATGAAATTACAAAACAATACCTTAGAGACAAGTCGATTTCATATCCAAGCTCCTTGTCATCTGAAAGGAATAGGAAAATAACGTAAGTAAAGCATATGACACATCTTGTTGATACGGCTAGAATAGTTTATTTCAGCTACTTTCATAGTATTATGTCATACGGAATTCTTCTTTGGGGTAACTCCGCGGACATTAACACCATCTTTTTATTGCAAAAGAAAGCCATAAGAGCTATCTACAAACTTGGTCCCCGGGAGAGCCTTAGAGAAAAATTCAAAGAAATAAATATTCTAACAGTCGCATCGCAATATATCTATGAAAATCTTTTGTATGTCCATAAAAACATTGACTCATTTTGTAAAAAGAGTGATACTCATAGCATAAATACTAGATATAAGCATAATCTTGTGTTACATGCAAGCCGTCTCCACAAAATAAGTAATTCTTTTATGGGGCAATGTATACGGTTCTATAACAAACTTCCCGGCAATATAAGAGAATTGTCAATTAACAAATTTAAAACTACTATTAAAGCCAAATTGTGTAGCAGGGCATATTATAAAGTATCTGACTATATTAATGATAAAAATGCCTGGGAGTGAGTCGATCCAATTATAATGTAATTAATAAAATATGTAAATTTGTTTGGATACCAAAAGAGGGATGCCTGAGTTTTTTGGCAGTATTTTTATCAGTGCTCACCTAGTCATGAACTGCACGGTAGGGAAAAAAATTGTGACGATTCCAAACAAATGTAGCCATTTTTACGGAATAAAAAGATTTTGACTTTGACTTGACTTTGACTTGACATCTCGTGATATCAATTTAGTCCAACCACACCAGCCCAAACTTATCCCACTGCAGGGATACAGATCACACTTAATCCTCGCTTGATTAAAGGGTTTAGAGCATACTCCACCACGCTGCTCAACAGTGGATTGGCGGAGGCCAGTGTTTTCAAGCCGTCCCAGAGCCACTGACTTAGCTTAACGACTGTCATCTATCGACGACAGCCGGGACCGACGGCTTAACGTGCCCTCCGAAGCACGGAGAATCTTGAAATAAATAATCATAATAATGCCTCCCTTTGCGTGTTCTTCCGATTGTATAACGGGTTGTGTTCTTAAAATACTTTTTTTTTAATTTTTTTTTTTTTTATTATTGTCGGACAAATTACACAGCGTCACCTAGCCCCAAAGTAAGCGAAGCTTGTGTTATGGGTACTGGACAACTGATAAACATACGTAAATACATATTTTTTTTTTGTAAATACATACTTATTATACATAGAAAATACCCAGACCAAGACAAACAGACATGTTCATGCACACAAATGTTTGTACTGCGTGGGAATCGAACCCACGAGCGTTGGTGTCAAAGTAGCGTAACAGCGCGTTTCACCACTGCGCCACCGAGCTCGTCATCTGAGGAGTTGTTCGACATTATACAACCGCACAGCTCGCCGACAGCTGGGAGTTCATCCTCATACACTGGAACCGCAATGGTCGCGTACTGTGCGGTTCCTGAGAAGTTTTCTACCGAGAACTATTTTGTGTACACAGTGACACTTCTACTTGCTACCGTTCTTATGGCTCACCAATAGTACAAACGGTGCTGAAGATGTCTAACATAACTTGTCGCTATGTGTACATCGGCTACGGTAATCGCTACATTTGACGAGTTCGGTAGCGCGGTGGTTAGTAACGCTACTTTGACATCAACACTCGCGGGTGCGATTCCCACACAGGACAAACATTTGTGTGCATGAACATGTGTGTTTGTCTTGGTCTGGGTGTTATTTGAGAAAGGTAGAGCTCATCAAAGCAACGTCTGGGGTAGTGCCTCCATCTCATAGAAAATTGCAGCCATAAAACAAAAATTTGCAGCCAAACCATGTTCCTTAAGAAATATGATATTGGTTTTTTAAGACATTCCTATTCTACTTTTTAATTTACTTTTCGAATCTGAAATAAAAATTCAAATATATTTTTTTAATTTGTCGGCCATTTTGACCATGTTCCTTAAGTGATAGGAGGTAGGTTTTTCAGACATTCCTATTCTACTTTTTTATGCTGAATCCGAATCTGAAGTCAAAATTCGAATATTCGAAAAAAAGCGACAGACAAACGCACACACAGAAAAACATATAGATTTCATATAGGAACGGTGTTCCTGAAAATAAAGCTCAACATTGTCAAAGCCCGCGCTTACACCTTTAAAGACAAACGTTCGCCGCAATTCCTTAGCGGAAGCTTTATTTCATGGTGATAAGTACCTGTGAAGTATTACCATAATAATAGCCAAGTGTCTGAATTACAGTGTATACCGGTGTACGAGATGATAAGGTAGCGACGACATTCATTTTGGTTATTTTAAATTTAATTTAGCTTCACTATGTGTGCCATTTAACAATAAGTATCACTTGCGCGATGCCACCTATGCTGCTAACACAGCAACTCCTTGGGAGCTTACTGGTGACCTCACTCACACGCAGGAACACAACAACTCTCTAAGGATAAGGTTATTTGGCTGCTGTTTTCTGTGAGGTGGAGGTACTTCCTCAGACGGGCTGCTTTGAAGCGCCCTACCTCTCTTAAAAAACCAGAAAGCTCCTAAAGAGTTGCTGTGTTATCTGCAGGGGAGGCAACGTGCTAGCGATACTTTCTGTATTGCAAGAGTTCACAGGCTACAGTAAGCACTTCACATCTGGTGGACTTGTACATTGTTGCATATGCAACTAAATAAGAAATATCCTTTAACCTCACTCGCAGGCACCCAATAACTCTCTAGGGAATTGTTATTTGGCCGCGGTTTTCTTTGTGATTCCATAGAAATGCGTCAACCAGAAATAATGGGCACCAACGAAATTCCATGAAGTCAAGCTTCGTCGTCAGCTCTCGTTTTGAAAGCATACCGTGGACTTTACGCCTGTAGCTCTGACAAGTAGCTGTCAGGCAATACCACCTCTGAATCTTTAATGGGCACGTGCCGTGGGAATATCAAGGTGTTGACTCGGGGTGTTTCTCCATCACACGATCCTCAAAAACATACCAGGAAGTGTGTAGGTACAACGAGACGATTTATTTAAAACTGGCTGATACCCGCGGCTTCTTCTTGCGTGTAATGTCTGTCGATCGCGCCCTTTTCTAGTCTTTGCGAGACTAACGCACGGCAATTATATATAATGAGAAGCATTGATAGCCCAGCGGCTAAGGGACTGGCCTAGGAAACCGGCGCGTTTCCTCACGATGTTCTTCTTCACCGCCGAGCAAGCGATAATTAGAAATCCTACTAATATTATAAATGCGAAAGTTTGTATGTATGGATGGATGTTTGTTGCTCTTTCACGCTTAAACGGTTGAACGGATTTGAATGAAATTTGGCACGTAGATAGATTATGATCTGGCTTAACACATAGGCTACGTCATTTGACTCCACGCGGGCGGAGCCGCGGGCAGCAGCCAGTATGTACATAAATCTGAAAACGCGAATTTAGTGGTACATGCCAGGATTCAATAGGCCGGTCCCTTAGCCGCTATAACAAAAAGAGCTCAAATTCCTTTTAGATCTTGATTACTCCTCCACTACTCCAAGTTCCTGTTATTTGGCTGCCGTCTTAAGTGAGGTGGAGGTACTTCCCTAGTCGGGTTAACGTCGTGCCTTACCTCTGTTATATTTTTGACCGGTAATTTATTGAAGTTTAGCCTCTGGTTCGTAATACATTTTGCCGCCATTACAAATGCATCGGCACGAGTGCCCCGCTATAATTCTATGTATTCGTCGCGTCCCTTTCATTACGATCGTGCATGGAATGAATGGTTTGTCTTGATTGATTCAATGCACACTAGTTTCATACACGCGAGCGTTCATTATACATCATCGTTTTTCATGTTTGTTTTAGTATCGCAGGAAGACTCTTCCTGCGACCACGGACGCTGCAAAGCGTTCGAAACGTCAGGTTCAACGTAATAAATAAAATACGCGATCTTTCCGTTAAAAATTGTTTAATTCAATGTATAACAATCGCGAAAACCTAAGACAATACTAATGGAGTATTACCCGGTTTTATCTTTATCTAACCGTGTTTAGTTAGTGTTCTTTCATCATAATTTGCCCACCAGGGGGAGACTTTGTACAGTCGTCGTCTGCGTGGGTACCTCTCTCTCACCTATTTCCACACAAGATTGGCAGCGCGCGAGTAACATCCCACATGGTGTTGTGACCGTCAATAGGCTGCGGTGACCGCTACCCATCTAATGCGGGCCGCATGATTTTTTTTCCAGTGTAGTTGTATAAAAAAAATATGTTAAATTTCCAATATTAATTTATAGAATTCATTTTTATCAACTTATTATGTTGTATTTTAGAATTCATTTTTATACGATTAAAAGTAATTTAATTAAATATGCTTATTTATTGAATCTCTAATGAGAATACAGTACTTTCAATCATAAATTACATTAACCGAGTACTTGACATTTAAAACTTCGACTTTTAACTAAATGTTGTTTAATTCAAATACTCGGTTACTTGTTAAATTGTATACTCGGGCACTTCTACAATCTATACATATAAACTTAAAAAACTAAACCTTATCTTAAGAGGGGGCACAAAGCTAAGAGGCACCCTCATTTTGTTTTTATTTAATAACTCTGAATTTAAGACCAATTCCATAAAACGCTCAATACAGGCACTGAAGAATCATAATTTTGTTTTTTTGAAACATATCTTGTAATTATTATCTATGTACAAGTAACCATAATTTAAATTATTGCTTATTGTGGCCATTATAGCAATAATCAAAATTATGACTTTTTTTATTATTTTTCTTTATATTACGTCGGGAGGCATACAATCATACGGCCTACCTGATGTACAGCGGGTACCATAGCCTATTAACGCTTGCGATAAATTAATTATCACTCGCGCGATGCCTTTTCTGCTGCTTACATAGCAACTCCTTAGAAGACTAATTGTAACATAAATAATAAAAACAGAATATGTCTCAAAAAAAACATAAATATGGTTCTACAGTGCCTGTATTCAGCGTTTTTTGGAATTAGTCTTAAATTCAGAGTTATTAATAAAACCAGTTGAGAATGCGCAAGCTGGCATTGCCAGAGAAACACCTGGCTCGTTAATTATATAACCAATCAATTTTTTTATTTTATTTGTCGGCCATTTTGACCATGTTCCTTAAGAGATAGGAACGGTGTTCCTGAACATTCCCATTCTACTTCTTTATGCTGAATCCGAATCTGAAGTCAAAATTCGAATATTCGAAAAAAAGCGACAGACAAACACACAGACAAACATATAGATTTCATATAGGAACGGTGTTCCTGAACAAAATGAGGGCGCCACTTAGCTTTATGCCGCCTCTTAATACAAAATTTGTAGCCATTTGACGTGCCCAGTGGCCCAGTGGTTAGTAACGCAGCTTTGGCACTGACACTCGGGGATTTCCCCACGCAGGACAAACATTTGTGTGCATGAACATGTCTATTTGGACTGGGTGTTTTTAAGAGTGGTAGGGCGCATCTAAATAGCCCGGCTGGTAACTCGCGGGAACAGGGGCGCCGACTCTGTGGGTGCTCGGGGGCTCCAGCACCCACGGGAGGGAAATAGTGGGTGCGGAGCACCCATGACGCTAGACATCATTATGTAACTAAAATAATCCTCATCTCATTATCTGTTGTTCAGGTTCTCCGTATCTGGTTATTCTAGTAAGCGCTTGCTTGCTTACTAGAATGTGTGCGACGCGTCCTAATGTGATCTTAGTTCCCACCCACCTACTTTTGATGTAGAGCCGTTTTTATGTTTTGGGCAGGGCAGTCTTTGGGGGACGCCTATGTCCAGCTGCGTACGTCTTTCGGCTGAAATCATGATGACCTATGTACCTAGTCATCAAAAGAGCATGAGCACCCACGAGGTTTTCCAGAAGCCGGCGCCCCTGCGCGGGAATGTACAAAGAAGTCTGAAAAAGACTTCAAACCGACATGCCCACCGTGTAGGCGGCTAAAGAAGGTATCTGACCATAAGACCGGGTCTCAATCTTGTCCAATTTACGCAGCTAGTTTAGAGTACAATATAATAAATACCACATATGGAGCCTGGCTGGTACTTCACACAGTCAAGTAACAACACCTTGGAGGGTTGTTGTGCTTCTGAATGTGAGTGAGGTCACCAGCGAGCTCCTAAGGAATAGCCGTGTTAGCAGCAGAGGTGGCATCGCGCGAGTTATACTTAATGTTTTGCAAACGCTTATATGCCACGGTAACCGGTTTACATCAGGTATGTTTTACGTACTCAGTCGTTGTTTAAAAAGGTTTTGGTTCGGGTTGTAGAGGTCTGACAGCAGTCGCTATATTTTAGAATCAGCATCTTCGCCAGATCCTTAGGCTTAGGTTAGCGGACCCCGCCAGTCTGTGGCTGTGTACCTCCGCTTCACAGAAATCCGCAGTCAAATAACAAATCCTTGGAGAGTTTTTATGTTATGCGTGTGAGTGAGGTCACCAATAAGCTCCTAATGAGGTGCTGTGTCCGCGGGAGCAATACTTCCTGTGTTACAAGCGGTAAGCAGTTTACATAAGGTGGGTCGTATGCTCGAATGCCTCCCGATGTTGCATAAAAATATATTGTCAAAGAGTGACCGTCGAACTACGTGATGAATAGTGTGAGCACGCGAACAATTAAGAAAACTAAGTAACAAGTTACAAAAGAATCAAGTTGGCGATCTTAGTTCACGATTGCACTCGTACGCGTTTTGTTGGAATTGTCTCCCGCCGCCGAGGCTACAAAGAGAACTTACGTAGCAAAACTTTATCTAACTACTTACTCTGATTTTTATTCTTTTAAACTACGAGGAAATAAGTAGTGGAATTATTTTTTAGCATAACGAATTTCTTCTTACGTACAACCTCAAAGGGCTTACAAGCATACGGGCCACGTATGTAATACTTATATTAAGTAATACTCGCGCGATACCACCTCTGCTGCTATCACATGAACTCCTTACGAGCTTAATGGTGACCTCACTCACTCGTAGGAACATAATCATCCAGGGATTATTTGTCCGCGGTTTTCTAGGAGGTCGAGGTACTTCCCCAGACGGAGTGCATTGATTCGCCCTACCTTTCCTAAAAACACCTAGACCAAGACGAACAGACATGTTTACGGACACAAATATTTGTCTTGTGTGGGAATCGAACCCACGAGCGTTGGTGCCTATGGCTACCGAGCTCGCCAAAATTTCATTTTTAATATCATAGACTATATCTGTACATACCATCACGCCAAATCCCTTGCGGGGTAGGCAGAGAGTAACGAGACTCATCCTTCTGGGTTTCATGGCATATCTTTTTTTTATACAACGTCGGGAGACGTACAAGCAGACGGTCCACCTAATGTACAGCGGTTTCCGTTGCCTGTGAACGCTTGCATTACATTAAGTATCACTCGCACGATGACAATTTTACTGCTAACACAGCAACTTCTTAGAAGCTTACTGGTGATCTCAATCACACACAGAAACACAACAAACCTCCAGGGACTTGTTATTTGGCTGCAGTTTTCTGTGAGGTGGAGCTACTTCCCCAGACGGGGTGCTTTGCTGCGTCCTACCTCTCTTAAAAACACCCAGACCAAGACAAACAGACATGTTCATGCACACAAATGTTTGCCCTGTGTGGGAATCGAACCCACGAGCGTTGGTGTCAAAGTCGCGTCGTTCAACACTGAGCCACCGAGCTCGTCAAACGCTTTGTCAGTTGGATATTAATCAAGTCTTTATTAAGCCTTCTTACAAAGAATAACTTCGATGTGCCTTTCAAATAAATTTGCAGGAAAGTTTTTAAAGAAAAGTCTCTCCATACAACACTAGAGATTTGGAAGATATAGTCAGATAAACTAATAATAAACACAGCAACACATATTTACACTTGAACGGCTCAAGTTACTAATAAGCAGCACAGCGGAGCGCTAAAACTGCACAAGTTGCGTTCATAACCGCTATACAGCCGTACGTGATACGTCAGTGGAATGGCCGCTCTTACCCTCAATGGTGTTTACTTGGGATGGGCTGCTCCTTGAGATATTGGCCAAATTAGCGGTATCAGGTGAATTAACATCGTACACAATGTATTTTCAGGTTCGAGAAAGACAGTAGCTTTATTTATGATAAGTCTACATTGAACCTCTTCACGCATGCTCGGTTTCGGGTCAAAAGCACCCATTTGGCCCTTATTCAACACATCATTAATGATGTATGTATGTATATCTTCACGCCAAGTCCCTTGCGGGGTAGGCAGAGAGAACTGAGCGCCTTAAGACGCGGTCCTTGCATACTTCACTCGCTTCTGTGACATTCATAGCTCTTTTCATGCACGCTCGCCGGTTCCTGGGGCTTCTGACATCACCTTCTGATAAAACACGACCAATTTGGTCATGGTAGGTTAGTCTCGGCCTTCCTCGGCCTACTCCTACATCCTTCCACTTTTGCATTGTATATCTGTTTCGTCATTCTTTCGTCCCGCATTCTTTCTACATGTTCGAACCAATGGAGCATGCCCTTTCTTATCTTAACACCTACACTCTCTTTTAGACCAACTCTTTCTCTCACGTCTTCATTACGAACGCGGTCAGCAAGCGTTATGCCACAAATTTTGCGCAATGCTCGCATCTCGACCGCATTTATTCTACTTTCATGCTCTCTCTGCCATACCCAGCTCTCACTTCCATAAGTTAGCGTTGGGATTAGCACCGCGTTGTGTACAGCGAGCTGTGCCTTCTGGCTTAGATTTCGGCTGCCTAGAAGTTTACTCAACGCTCCATTCACCCTATTCCCGGCACTCACTCGTCTTATCATTTTATGTATATTATTATCATTAATGATACTTAAACATAAAGGCTCGTGGGTTCGATTCCCTCACAGGACAAATTTATATGAGCATGAACATATCTTCTCGTATTGGTCCTGCTGTTTTTAAGAGGTAGGGCGCACCAAAGCAGTCGGACTTGGGAACTACCTCCAGCTCACAGAAAACTGCAGCCAAATAGCCACATCCTGGCGGGTTGCTGTGTCGCTAAGGAGTTAGATTACTAGTAATTTCCTTAGGAGTAGCTGTGTCAGTAGTAGAGGTGGCATCGCGTATTACAAGCGTTCATAGGGTACGGCAACCGCTTTACATCAGGTGGGCCGTGTATGCCTCCTGACGTTGTATTAAAAACAGAACTAGTGATCGACAAGTCATGTCATGTCAGACAGTTGCCGCACCATTTATGCTCTAATTGCGTGCGCCAGAAGAACGACACAAAAGTCAAAAAGTCCAGCTTGAGGGGCCGTTGTGTGTACAACTTCGTTCGGTCCTCCTTCTGTGTTTGGGAGCGCATCCGTCACCTATGATGGTGGGTCGCAGGACCTCCACTCTATGGACTACGTCACCGCCCAAACCTCCTGGTATGTCCGAGAACATCTCAGTCACCTGCAGTGGTGGCGGCAGAGTGGCCTATCTCTCCACGGCCTGCATCTCCGTCCGGAACTCCTGCTGTGTCCGGGAACTACTACCGTCTCTGCAGTTTCCTGGACGCTTGCTTTGATGCGTCCCACCTCTCTTAAAAACACCACGACCATGACCAACAGACATGTTCATTCAAAACATTTGTCCTGTGCGGGAATCGAACCCACAAGCATTGGTGTCAAAGTAGCGTTACTAACAAGTTAAAACGTTAAGGAACCGAGCGAAGTGTGTCAGGTCTTGTGGCCTGCCCACCCTCTAAGTGACCTGCCGTGAACATATAAATAAATAGGTAGAATTCATGAATGCGCAATATCTCATTTACAATTTTTCACGTGTTTTATGGATCGTAAGACAATTTCAGTGAACAGTAGCCCATGAATACTTAATGTACTCGGATGAAGTGACTTTTACGGGCTCACCTCTATAAATATGAGTAATCAAATAAGTAAATTGCTGTACTACTACCACCAAATAGGGGATGGGACAATTTCGAAAAGTGAATCGAAATAATTATAGCTAGCTGTGCCCGCGACTTCGTCCGCGCGGAATATTATTTATTTATATTAATAAAAATAAATAAAATTTCTAAAATAAAAGTAGCCTAAGTTACTCCTTATTATATCAGCTATCTGCCAGTGAAAGTCCCGTCAAAGTCGGTCCAGCCGTTTCAGAGATTAGCCGGAACAAGCAGACAGACAGACAGACAAACATTGTAAAAATATTCATTTTGGTATATGTACCGTGTATACATCCACATGTATTTAGTAAAAAGCGGTTATATTAATATTACAAACAGACACTCCAATTTTATTTATCTGTATAGATGTATAGATGGAATATTCACAATTTCATAACACATTTTTTTTTGTACAACGTCGGAAGGCATACAAGCATACGGCCCACGTGAAAGCGGTTACCGTAGCCTATGAACACTTGTACGTTGAGTATCACTCGCGCAATGCCATCTCAGCTGCTCACACAGCAACTCCCTAGGAGCTTACTGGTGATGTCACTCACAGGCAGACGCAGGAGCGCAATATCTCTCCAGAGACTTGTTATTTTTGCGGTTTTTCTGTGAGGTGGAGAGCCTTCCCCAGACGGGACATGCTTTGATGCATCCTACCGCTCTTAAATACACCCAGACCGAGACGAACAGACATGTTCGTGCACACAATTGTCCTGTGTGGGAATGGAACTCGCGGGCGTTGGTGTCAAATTCATTTCTCTCGCTCCTCGGGTTCTGAGGGTCGTATCGTGATGATGAATGGCCTATATAGCCTTCTTCAAATGGGCTATCAAATGCAAACAGTTTTTTTCATTTAAACAAGCGAACTCTATATCGTCGCTTAAGTTGTAACACCGCGTAACTCATAATGGTCGTCAGGAGAAAAACTGTTCCTTTTTGTATTATTTAAGTTAAATAACACAAAAAGGAACAGTTTTTTTGGGCAGCAGGGCAGGGCAGGGCTGTCCAAAGCATGGCCTCCTTCTGTGAGACCGTCATGTCACCGTCACGGGAGTGCGGCGTAGGCGCTACGCGCACCTACTGCCGTCTCCCTAACCTGTGGGACTAGGGGTCAGGATGGGAACCTGGCCCCATAATGGTCCCGCCGCCGGAGGGGCTGTCCCAATTTGCCGGGATGGCCCCTAGAGAGAAGAAGTCCGGCCCCTTTTGAGGGGCTGGCCAGTTGCAGTGGTGCCCTGTAGCTGACAGATCCGGGGCACCACACCAACGCGGCCGATGGCAATTCGCGGGGTTGTTTAGTGGGTATACCGTCGGACAGCCGACGGGGAGTCCCACACTACCACCGGAGGCCACCCAGGCACCGGTGGTGTGCGTAATGCATTTTTCCCGCGTCACAAAAAAAAAAAGAAAGGGCTGTCCAAAGCACTGCTCGCGGGCCGCATGTGGTATTTAAATATAGGTCTTCACTGACTGATAATTCACCTACACACGCACTGCGCTTGGCAATAGCAAATATTAATGTCGATAGTGACAGAATTTGTAAAAGATAATTAATGAAGAATTAATAAAACTAAAATTAACATTATCGCCGATTTTTAATTTACGCTAGGTATTTTTTGCGGCCCTCAAATATATACAGTTATTTGTAATAGCCCACGATCGTATCTGCTCTGGATAGCCCTTAACTATTCAATACATTTGTTTTAACTAATAAATGTATAAATAACGCGTCGGCGTTGGATAAAATTCTGGTTTTTGATCAAACGGTGCATCTTTTGATCCTCTATTGAGTGACATATGTAACTCAAAACAACAATTTTTTAAGTTACGCGGTGTTAGAACTTAAGCGACAATATAATACATTTGTATAGATATACGCAAAGTATTTATAACCGGGGATGTTTAAACTTCCAGTAAGCTTTACTCGCCCGAAGTATTTTACTATCGTCGTAAAACCGCTATAAATTTATATTTTTGCCGGAACACCGGGATATCATGGCAACCCTTCGGATATCGGTCAAAATATGACAGGTTTTTTTTTATGATATACTTTTGTTATTTGACCTTGGAGCGCTTTAGGTCTGCTCTGGCGAGATTAAAAAAGGTCTTTACAATGAAAAGGAAAATAAGGGTCACACACACTCATCTTTACTGAGTCAACCATTTTTTACCAATAACCTTGACAACGCAGTAAGTGTACATCTGATGTAAAGTGGTTACCGTAGTCTATGAACGCTGGTAATACATTTTGACGAGCTCGGTGGCTCAGTCGTGAATGACGCGACTTTGACACCAACGCTCGTGGGTTCGATTCCCACACAAGGCAAACATTTGTGTGCATGAACATGTCTGTTTGTCTTGGTCTGGATGTTTTAAGAGAGGTAGAGCGCATCAAAGCAGCCCGTCTGGGGAAGTACCTCCACCTCACAGAAAACCGCAGCCAAATAACAACTCCCTAGAGGGTTGTTGTGTTCCTGCGTATGAGTGAGGTCACCAGTAAGCTCCCAAGGAGTTGCTGTGTAAACAGCAGAGGAGGCATCGCGCGAGTGATACTTAATATATCGCAAGCGAAAAAGGCTACGGTACCCGCTTTACATCAGGTGGGCCGTATGCTTGTATAACTACCGATGTAGTATAAAAAAAAAAATAAGTAGGTATCTCCCGCGCGATACCACCTCTGCTGTCAACATAGCAACTCCTTAGGAACTTACTTGTAACTTCATTCACTCGCAGGACCACAACAACCCTCTAGTCTAGAGAGTTTGTTATTTGGTTAGGTGCGGTTTTCTGTGAGGTGGTGGAACGGACTGCTTTGATACGCCCTACCTCTATTAAAAACACTCAGACCAAGACAAACAGACACGTTCACGTTTCAGACAAATGTTTGTCCTGCGTTGGAATCGAACCCACGAGCGTTGGTGTCAAAGTCGCGTTATTGACCGCGGCGTCACCGATCTGGTTGTGTTTCGGCGCCTAAATATCTCAGCGATTCGAACCTACTGACCAATAGGGATAATATTTTAACCAATAAGCCGATAAGTGACGCATTGTTGATCCGCGAACTGGCTAATAAGACCTGCTGCCATCAACTCCTTAGGAGCTTACTGGTGACCTCACACGGGGACACGACCACTCTCCATGTGGTGGTTATTTGGCTGCAGTATTCTGTGAGGTGGAGCTATTCGTCCAGACGGGCTGCTGTGATGCTACAGCTCTTAAAAACACCCAGACTAAGACAAACACACGTGTAACGGACCCCGCCAATCCTAATGGATTAGGAAACTAGAAGACACAGTTTACGTCACTTGAACATGACGAGAACCACAGCCAGACTGGGGAAGCACTTCCACCTCACAGAAAACCGCAGCCATACACCATACTTCTGTGTACGCCGATTCGTTACCTTAAGGTTGCCTTGAAAAGATTGCTTTTAGCAATAAGGCCGCCTTAAGGCTGCCTTGTTACATAATAAGTATTCATGTTTTACAACTTTAAGAAATTTCCTGTAACAATTATTATGCAAATAAAGCTTATTCTATCTATCTAACTCTTGTTAGATTCCTGCGAGTGAGTGAGGTTAACAGGAAGCTCCTGAATCGCTGTGTGTAGCAGCGGGGGTGGCACCACGCAAGCGATACTTCCTGTAATACATGTTTTCACCATAGGCTACGATAGCCACTTTAAATCAGGTGGGCCGTGCGAATGAGCCTATAAAATTACAAGTTTTGCAATCACGCCATACCATCATGGTGGCATTGTAATACGGGGGGGTATCATAAATTTTATGATTATTAGCGAGGGGTTGAAACTATATTTTATCGCTAGCACGGCCATTGTTTCGGCCTACTCGCAGACAAGTTCGGACGGCTAATTAGTTGCCGGCCCGCGCCCACTACCACGGTAACTTAGATATTTCTATAAGATTATTTTTATAGGGACTAAAAAAAAAGAAAGAATGTAATCTTTCTAAATATTACATGAGACAAAAGATTACATTCTTTTTTTTATACTACGTCGGGAGGCATACAAGCATACGGCCCACCTGATGTAAAGCGGGTACCGTAGCCTGTTAACGCTTGCGATATATTAAAAATCACTCGCGCGATGCCTCCTCTGCTGTTGACACAGGCTGCAGCTAAGACTGTCCTTAGGAGCTTACTGGTGACCTCACTCACACGCAGGAACACAACAACCCTCTAGGGAGTTATTTGGCTGCGGTTTTCTGTGAGGTGGAGGTACTTCCCCAGACGGGCTGCTTTGATGCACTCAACCTCTCTTAAAACATCCAGACCAAGACAAACAGACATGTTCATGCACACAAATGTTTGCCTTGTGTGGTAATCGAGCCCACGAGCGTTGGTGTCAAAGTCGCGTCATTCACGACTGAGCCACTGAGCTCGTCGAAGCAGTGATAGTCCAGTGGACAAAGAACCGCCCTATTGACCAATTGGTCCCCGGTTCGAATCGTGACATGAGCCTTTCGGATTTGGATGTACATATTTGTAATTGTCACTAGCTAGACGGTGAAGGAAAACATCGTGTGGAAACCAGCACGTCCATGAAATCATATTTCGAAAGGCGTGTGACCTAAGAAAAGATCTGATTTTCCATCTAAGACTCTTGGTTGTAGAAGTCTGATGGCAAATTGTTCCATGTCAAAATCTGTATCTTAGCCAAATGCTTAGCTTAAGTAGCGGACCTCGCCAATCCTAAGGGAAAAGCATGACGCTAAGAGGAAGAAGTGGTTTTACTTTTTAAGTTTTTTTTTATTAATTCAACATAATAAGATTAAATTCGCTCATAATATACATTCAACGAAAGAAGCCTTCTATGTCTTATTTACCGTTTATGTACGTTGTTAATTAATTTATCTAAATTACATTGTGTGCTTTCGCCACCAATTGGTTCATGAAAACTAGCGCCGGCCGTCCCTACAACTATGCATGCCGTTGTTCTAATGGTTGCTTTGGTCGACCATTAACGACGACATCGATACCAACTCGCTAGATGGTCGTTATGTCGCGTGTGAGTGAGGTCACCCAGTAAGTCCCCAAGACTAGTTGCTGCGTTAACAGCAGAGGTGGCATAGCGCGCGTGATACTTAATGTATTACAAGCGTTCATAGGCTACGGAAACTGCTTCACATCAGGTGGGCCGTATGCTTGTATGCCTTCCGACGTTGTAGGTATAAAAACAATTAATTATATATTTACCAATAACTTGAATCAACTTTTGAAATGTTTTTCGATCCCCTGTTTCTTAATACACTTGAGATGATGATGAGAGAGATATAGACATGAGAAATTACCGAATGTCCGTAGGTATTATACTATCTTACTTATCTTAAAACGTAGGATGCTGCACCGTCGGTAGGACGTCTTTCGTTCTGTATCTTTCCACCCACGGCAATGGAAGTTACGTACCTGCGATAAGTGAAATGGCAATTAATAGTCTGAGAGGCAATTAGTAGTTAGGTAAAGTAAACTGGATTACAGACTAATTTTTGAGGATCAGCTGGCCAGTCCTCCGAGGACATGTTAAATCGCCGGTCCCGGCTGTTTTCGATAGACGACAGCTAAAGAGAGAGAGGTAGGGCAAAGCCCGAAAGGGGAAGTACTCCCCTGGAAACCAATGAATTGAATCATTGGTTTTGTTTTTAATTTGCGCAAAAATGTAGGTACATAATAATGTGACATTTGACAATTACACTTTGTAAGACCATGCAAAACATAAACATGTATTAGATATCTTTAGAATTGTTATGTCCAATATACACACATCAAAAGTGTCTAGGGATCAAGCATTTTTATGCGGATTTCTTGAGATTGAGATGTGGCTTTGTAATAAATTTATGATTTTATAAATTTATATGGATCCTTTTTGGTGCATTTCATAATTTGAAACAGGAACTGTCAATCAAATTCGAGTAAAAGATGAAAATCAGCTGTCAATATTTTCCCTATAAAAACATACAACGCATTGAAGACATTATTAGTGCTACTGTTTCCCTACTACTGATTAAAACCAACGTTATTATGGAGCGGCGACGTCATTTAAGCAGGGAAGAAATGCTCAGAGCCGTGGGAATGATAGAAGCTGGTTCCCGGCAACGTACTGTGGCTTTAGCTCTGAATACAAGTCAGAGTCGACTTTGGACACGTTACCGAAGCACTGGTACCGTGACTGAGCGCCATGGAGGACGGTATCGCTGCACCACACGGAGACAAGACCGATACATTCAAATCACAACTCGAAGAGCTCCAACAATAACCGCCATGATGTTAGCCGTGACGCTTCATCACTCTTCAGGGAACTTAATTAGCGACCAAACAGTCAGAAACCGCTTGCATGAAGTGAACCTTCATTCCCGAAGACCGCTAAGGGTACCACCTATAGCAATGCACAATCGTAGGATTCGATATCAATGGGCTCTTGAACACAGAAATTGGGCAGAAGAACAATGGCGTTTCGTGTGCTTTTCTGATGAGTCTCGTTTTGGTATGAGACCGGATACAAGACGTATACGACACTGGAGAACCCCTGGACGCCAACAGCGATTAAAATCCTGCCAGGAAGTCCATCCTTATAGTGGTGGAACCATCATCGTATGAGCGGGTATTTGGATCGGCGGAAGAACTGAGTTGATTTTGATCAGAGGCAACCTCAACGCTCAAATTTATGCTGAGACGATTGTATCAGACGTCATCGTTCCTCTACAAGTGCAAATCGGTCCCTTATCTCAGTTAATGCATGATAATGCACGACCGCACACCGCAAGAGTTGTAAGACAGACTCTCGCCGCAGCTAACATCAATGTCATGCCGTGGCCTGCTCAGTCGCCAGACTTGAACCCGATTGAGCATGCATGGGATATGCTACAGAGAAGAGCTCTGCCGAATATACCCTCCATATTCGGCAGAGCTCTTCTCTGTAGTATCCAGTCGCAAGAAGACCTTTTTTTGTTGTTGCAACGAACATGGGCGGCCATTCCACAGCGTGATTTGGATGAACTCATTTTGAGTATGCCAAACCGATGTTCTTGTGTTGTTAGTGTTCGCGGTAGAAACACGGATTATTAATTGTTTAAGTTACCCAATAAAATTTTAAAGAAAACTGTTATTTCAGTCTTTTTTTCGAACTTTAATGTTAGTGGTTCAAATGTCAAAAATCCCTTTATTATGAAAATGGCAAATTTCTTTATTAATGCAAAGGTGACTTGGTTTATCGTTACTGTAGACAAACGAAAACACTTTATTTGATGAATCCTTAAAGAAAATTTTAATTAATATCAATCAGGAGAAAAGTTATTGCAAAAATATATGTTGATCCCTAGACACTGTATATATCAAAAACGAGTGCGCTTTAGACCACACGACTGAAGCAAAACTTCTTTAGCACCATAGTGTGATACAGACAATAGGCCTGCACTGTGTCTTACATATACGAAACTTAACTCGCTATGAGAGAAAGAGATAAAGAAAATGTGTGCTCGCACCTCTCTCATTGCCCCTACAGTAATATACGAAACGTAACTCTCTCTTTCTATCTTCACTATATATATCTATCTCTTCCGTTCGCCTCGCCCGATCACACTTTTCGTAACGCTCTCGTCACGCATTCACCAGGCTCACTCCCCAAGTCAAGCGTGCGTAAAGAAGTTTTACTTCAAAAAGTCATTTAAATAGTTATTAACGAACAACATTTCTGTTATAAAATAAAGTGGAACTTTTATTTAAATTCTCTCATATGCAAATATTTCATATTTTTCGCTTACTCATTATAAATTTTAGGAGCCATTCCAAATAAGCTCTTACCGAACATACCTGTGTTGTGTGGCTAATTTTAACTTTATTACGTACGGAACTAACAAAGTTGAGTTGGTGTTAGTTTGGCTTTCCAAAAACTGATACTTCGTATATTGACTAGCTCGGTGGCTCAGTCGTGAATGACGCGACTTTGACACCAACGCTCGTTGGTTCGACTGCCATACAAGACAAACATTTGTGTGCATGAACATCTCTGTTTGTGTTAGTCTGATGTTTGTGATGTTCCTGCGTACGAATGAGGTTACTAGTATGCTCCCATGGAGTTGCTGTGTTAGCAGTAGAGGTGGCATCACGCGAGTGATACTTAATGTATTACCAGCGTACATAGGCTACGATAACCACTATACATGAGGTGGATCGTATGCTTGTATGCCTCCCGACGTTGTATAAGAAACAATCAACTTTATATTCATTTCGATGAGCTCGATGGCTCAGTGGTTAGTAACGCTAATTTGACACCAACGCTCGTGAGTTCCTATTTCCAAACAGAACAAACATTTGTGTGCAATATCTGTTTGTCTTGGTTTGGATGTTTTTAAGAGAGCCTACGCATCAAAGCAGCCCTTTTGGGGAACTACCTCCTTTTCACAGAAAACCGCAGCAAAATAACAACTCCCTGGAGTATCATAATACTGTTCACTATTACGGGCTCACTCGCTGTCGAGTTTCGTTCGAGTTATCGACAACCATCTCGAGTTCCCTAGGTAACACCGTTACTGTTATTATTGGGCTAATGCGTACACCGAGGTGGTTTATTGTCGAGACGTGGGTACATGAGTGGAAGGGCTCCAGGTTCAATCTCCGACCAAACTCATAAACGTTTGGTTGGTTAACGGTGTTTAATTTAGGAGATAACTAAAATTTTCCTGCACAGCTAATTGCACGTCAATTTTTTTTTATACAACGTCGCAAGAATACGGCCCACCTGATGTAAAGCAGTTACCGTAGCCTATTAACGCTTGTAATATATTAAGTATCATCCGCGAGATGCCTCCTCTACTGCTTGCACAGCAACTCCTTAGCAGCTTACTGGTGATCTCACTCACACACAGGAACACAACAACCCTCTAGGGAGTTGTTATTCGGCTGCGGTTTTCTGTGAGGTGGAGGTACTTCCCCAGACGGACTGCTTTGATGTGCCCTACCTCTCTTAAAACACCCAGACCAAAACAAACAGACATGTTCATGCACACACATGTTGGCCTTGTGTGGGAATCGAACCCACGAGCGTTGGTGTCAAAGTCGCGTCATTCACGACTGAGCCACCGAGCTCGTCAAATCAGGATTGACTTGGAACACTGATACGGCAGATTAATCAATGTCAACAATCGAAAAAATGTTGCCAAGTAACTTCACAAATTGTGACAAAAGGCCAAGACTCAGATAACCATGATTAAATTGATAGTTTGTTATCAGAAATTGGTATCAGGAGCCCCAGGAACGTGAGCGTGATGAAAATCATTATGATATAATCTTAATATATAAAAATGAATGTTTGTCTGTATGTCCTATATGGACTCAAAAACGGCTGGGCAGATTTTGATGAAATTTTCAGCGAATCTTCAGGTTAGCCCAGCAGGTGATCCTGTGAAGTTTGGTAACGATTGGATCACCCGTGCGAAGCCGGGTCGAGTAGCTAGTAATAAATAAATGTTGTCGGACAAATTACACAGCGCCATCTAGCCCCAAAGTAAGTGATGCTTGTATTATGGGTACTAGGCAACTGATAAACATACGTAAATACATTGTTTCTTTGTAAATACATACTTATACACTAGCTGAAGCCCGCGGCTTCGCACGCGTGAGATTTGGCCTTTTAGTAGCCTTTGTTACTCTCCAGCCTTCAAATTCTTTCTGTTAAGAAAGAAGGCGTTGTTGTGTTCCTGCGTGTGAGTGAGGTCACCAGTAACCCCCCAAGGAGTTGCTGTGTAAGCAGCAGAGGAGACATCGCGCGAGTGATACTCAATATATCGCAAGCGATAATAGGATACGATACCTGCTTTACATCTGGTGGGCCATATGCTTGTATGCCCGCTGACGTAGTATAAAAAAAATACCCGGTTTTTGATATTCATGATCATGTTGAACTTCCAACAGTTGGCTGACAACTCTTGGACGGTACTTCAAGGCCCACTCATGACCCCCCAGCGGGTCGCAACCCATAGTTTGAGAAACGCTGCCTTAGAATAATTACATTCACACCACCCAGGGATTCGTGTAAACCGCGAGAATTAAATTGAGAATCCTGCCAGTTGCCAGTCTGTAGATTTACAAATTACGTCTACGTCACAATCACCGCTTTACATCAGGTGGGTTGTATGCTTGTATGTCTCCCGACGCTGTAGAAATATACATATATATTAAATTACAGATTAAATGAACATTTCTATTAATGCGTGTTTTTTTTTAACCAATGTGACATAAAATAAATGCTTTTTTTTATAATGCCTTATCGAATATTAAGTATTGTAAGTTTATCTAAATATATATACATAAATCTTAATTAAATTGATTTTAAATGAATTAAAATGGAACTAAATAGTGTAAAATCGTTGAAATAGGGTGTATTTATTTTTTGTTACTGTATTGAAATACCACGTTAATATAGTTAAATTATACAAAAATCATGGTGCCCCCTAAGATGTCTTTATAATTATAGATACGTCGTACACGCTCTAGAATGGCAATACGAAAGTAAGGTAATTGCCCTACTCGCATTCAGTTGGCCACGCTCTCGAGTCGCGGCTATACTTACTTCACCACAAAGCATAAATGTCTTAAGATATATATTCATCTCTTTGTAACGACAGGTATGCTCTATTTGTCTCTTTGTTAGAGCAAAGTGTGATAATAAATAACTGTACGTAGATAGTACTACTTCCGCCATTTTAAAATACAATAATGTTGGTGTATAACGTGTCCACCTATTGATACGTCGCTGGGTGTTCGTAGATAAGGCAGATTGTGACATATCTCACCACCCTTTTACCACTTTGTGCTGCATTAGATGTTAACTTTATTGTTATAAATGAATATGTATGTTTGTATGGCATATAAAAAAATTGTAAACACATCACGTGTAGAAACAAATATATATTATAAATAAGAAAATCCAGCAGTTTTAAAAAATTAAAGTAATACTTTGTCTTCTTATATCTTCACGCCAGATCCCTTGAGAGGTAGGCAGAGAGAACCGAGCGACATAAGACGCGGTCATTACACACCCCACTCGCTTCTTTAACATTCGTAGCACTTTTCATGCACGCTCGCCGGTTCCTAGAGCTCCTGACATCACCTTCTGATAACACACGACCAATTTGGTCATGGTAGGTTAGCCTTGATCTTCGTCGGCTCCTACATCTTTTCACTTTCGCATTGTATGTCTGCTTCGTCAATTTTTCATACTGCATTCTTTCTACCTGTCCGAACCAACGGAGCATGCCTTTCCTATAAAACCGATATTCCCTTTCAGATCAACTCTCTTTCTTACGACATCATTACAAATGCATCACTACCGTACCCAGCTTTATTAACATGATTAGATAAAATCAAATACTTTAGTTATGGACCATAAAGGTATATGCAAACGAAACAGGTCAAAAGAAGAATAAATTATACACAATTATACTGTACCGAGCCAAAATCCATTGTGCTGTCACCAACCTGTCATGTGCAAGGTTCACTCGTCTGACCCATTTACTCGAATCCAAACGGCACGGCGGACGTTTGAGACGCACATTTCACCAACAAAATGTAACACGCCGACAAGAGAGCAAAGAAACATCCAACAACGTTAACGTTATGAAATGCACGAAAATCATCTTTCACGTGATTTGGGCGAGGCAAACGAAATCTCCGTATCCGACAGATTGAATAGATTTCCGTACGCGATGGGTTGCGGTCTTATCGACAGAGGAGAGCGCTGGAATCCTCATAGACTGGTTCAATAATAAAAAAATAGACAAGTACAAAAATACGATTCGTGCACCGAGGGTTGCGTAAAAAATATTTTCGCAAAATGATATTTTTTTCGTGATGTAACTACAAATTTACGGTTTTCGGATTTTTTTTCCTTTACTTGTACTACATGACACTGCTTCTCTCCAAATATCATGATTTTACGTCAACGGTACCCTATTGGTTTGGATTTCCTTGCGAGTGTCAAAATATGCGCATAAACGCGGCTTAAGGCGAGGCACTGGAGACGAAGCAGAGATTTTAGGAGGTGAGGTGTGGGGGCAAAACGCGCACAGACTAGAGAAAAAGTTACGTCGCCTGCACCGCACTCAGGGCGGGCGCGCGACGCTCCGTTCGTTTCTGTGACGTGAGCGTTTCGCCACAGTATAAAATATTTGAGTAGTTAATTTAATCAACTTTTATTACGTAATGGGATGTAAAAGGCTTGATAAAATGATCCCTGCAGTACAGAATCGTCTTTACATATACCAACGTAGTTATTAACCGACTTCGAAAAAGGAGGAGTAGTAAAGTAAAATTGTATTATTTTGTTTGTAATATCTTTAATGTACATTAAAAAATACACAATAATAATAATGCAGCCGAATAACAATTACCTGGTGGATTATTGTGTTCATGCGAGTGAGTGATGTTAACACCTTACAGAAATCTGCAGCCAAATAACAATTCCCAAACAAGTTTTCCGTGAGGTAATAACGTCACTCACTCGCATGAACACAATAACCCTCCAGGGAATTGTTATTTGGTTGCAGTTGCCTGTGAGGTAGTAACGTCACTCACTCACATGAACACAAAACCCTCCAGTACTTGTTATTTAGCTGCAGTTTTCTGTGAGGTAGTAACGTCACTCACTCTCATACATACAACAACCCTCCAGGGAATTGTTATTTGGCTGCAGTTTTGAGCATATTTTCGTGACTTAATGAGCGGCAGCGTCAACCTGATTTTTAAAGGGCAGCTTCAAACTTTTGTGTTACAGTATCTTGAAATTTCACTCATCAGTTTTTCATAACGCGCCTAAAGATGTGTAACTTCAATACAATTTCATAATCATTCATTTTTATTTGAATAAATACATGATTCAGTAAAGCCACGTTTGAATTAATCCTATTTCGACTGTAATTTTTCAAATCATTAAACAGGTAACATGACGTAGGCAATGAAAAAATTGTAGTCAGCTCCTGGTCTATGTACAAAAAATAATTAAGAAAAACTTTGTATTATAGATCCCTGATGATTCACCTACAGGGGAAAGTTGTTTTGTATATAGATAGACTATGCATTTTTGGCGATTGTATAAACTATAAACGACATCCCTACGTGTTATATTATCGTTCGCTCGGGGCTCGAGTCGGCCTACTTATTTGTTTATACTATGCTGAAGTCCCTGGAGTGGGTTACATATTAATGTGACGAGAGTTCAGCTTATTTGAGCGACTACCGTCTGGCCCTTCTGTTATCTATGGTCTGACCTCTGTAGCTGACGTCTGACGTCTTTCTAGCCTAAATGCAGCTATCCAGTTATTTTGACGAATTAAATCGGTAGGAAAATTAAAAGTAAACAAAATAAGCAAAATGTATTAGTTATAAAAATATATTTGATAATTTTATCGTTTTAAATATTTTATCAAGAGGAAAAAAGATAACTACTAAAGTCTAAAATTGACTGACTTCATTTGGCATAATATTGACCATCTCGATTTCATAGTGTATTTGAACATTTTTGATTATAATTATATTTGAGCAACTATTACTAGTGAAAAGTGATCCCAGGACATTTAAATATTGTATGGCTCCTGCACCACTTCACAACGCAACCTATCATGATGATTTTTACTTGATTTACAGTGATAAAAATGAAAACGTACACAAAGATTTGACATGTGCTCGCTTGTGTGAAAAATGTTCGATTAAGCGACGCGTGTACACGACTTTTAAGCCCTGCCCACTTGTACACGATTTTCGTTCGGTCATTTTTTGAGTGCCGTTACATTTCCTGACTTATTATTTATTCGTAGTATTAATAAGCAACATTTTCGTCGCGCGAACGCCCCCAAAACCCCGGAAAATGACACCTATGTCATTTTTTTGCCATAAAAAATATATCGGCTATTTTGAATTTCAAAATAAATAGCAACTAGGTAATCAGCGCCCGAAAAGCCTGATAATTGACACCCATATTATAATTTTGACATAAAAAGTATATCGGCCATTTTGGATTTTAAAATAAATATCATCAGCGCCCCCAATAAATAATCTGGAAAATGATACCCATGTCGTAGTTTGGCACATACGTTATCTGTGATTATAACATAAATGGTATATACTTATATATAATAATTTAAGAAACAGCTAAATTCTTTTTCGTTATTTCAGGGTTTGTCGACTTAGTAGGTACTACCGTTCTGCATGACTGTGTACTTTGTCAAAGTAATCTTAAATGTGAAAATGTATATATTTGAAAAAAATATATATGTCCTCTATTTGCAAAGTTCGATTTAATCATCTATACCTACACAGAATTCGACATCAACCACGGAATCGGAAGCCAATCGAGAGAAAAACAAACTATTCATACTAAGTTACTACTGCGCAGTTTTCAAATTAATACCTTCATATATGATGTGAAACTTTGTGGTCATACTGTTATGTTAGTCTTTGTCATCGAGTACCTGATTACCAAATCTACTGAAAAATAAATATACATTATTTTCTATAAAAAGAGAGTAATTAACATGCCGTTCCATATAGTTTTCTTTTCCTGTCCTTCTTTTGGATAACAACACTGATTTATTCCTGATTTTGCTTTTTTTATTGGCCATTTTCAAATATTTTTCTGATACGCACGGCAGCACGTACTTCGACACAGATCTGACGTTGGCAAGCGCCCGATTGGTACTGGTGAGGAAGCGCGCGGCGCGGTGGCTTGTGAAATCGCTGGGTAACGTTAAAGTTGAGGGATAAATTTTAATTAAAAAATATAGGACTTCAGTTGAAAACCAAAATTTAGCAGGTTCTCTGTAGTATTTAAAGATAAATATTTCCATATAAAAATAATGTGTAAAGTTAGAAATTTCATTAACAAATTATTCGTTTTAGCCTTTATTTCAGCCTGTTTTCAGAATTTTTTATGATCGAGTAAAGTACATCCTATCGTGTAACGAAATAGCACATTCTTTAGACAATATCTTTAGGTGTTTCTGATATTTTTTGTAAGACTGTTATTTAATAGTAAATACCTCAAATATTTGATCTAGAAAATCATTTTTTTCCGCTTCGTCTCCAGTGACTCGCCTTAAACGGCCGTGTCTTTTGATTGCGTTGACATATAACTTTGATTTTTTTCACTGTTCAAAGGAAATGCAGACCCGAGTACATATATGAAATTAAATTTTCAGCTTGATAGCACCACCTGTTCCTGTGAAAAAGGGCCTCGATGGACGAACAACAAAGTGATCCTATCAGGGTTATGTTTTCCTTTTGAGGTACGGAACTCTAAAAATGTCATTAGACCCTGTTTATATCAATTCATATTGTATTTTATTAATTTTTCATAACTTTAATTTCTCTTTTTTAATCTACCAGCATTTAGAAAAGGATCACTGGCGAAGAAATGCTAAAAGAAATTTGCCAATATACGCATGATGTCCCTTGGGTTTTCCCAATAATCTACAACATGGTGTTTCTAGTCATTGAGTTGATACAACTCAAGTGTTCGCGAAAGGAACCCCACAGGTCCGCGACTACCGTTCCAATGTATGAGATATTGTTTTCTAACTCTTTACTGCGGAGCTATGAATACTAAAGAAGCGAATGGGGTGTGTAAGGACCGAGCCACATGACTCGATCCTTACAAACCTCACCCGCTTCTTTAGCATTTATTCGAAAACCGTAGCCAAAAAACAGGAGGGCAGCTTTCTCTGGAGGTTTATTATATTTCTGTGTTAGAGGGAGGTACCAGTAAGCTCCTAAGGGGTAGCAACTCCTTAGGAGTATTAGCAGCAGAGGTGGCATCGTACGAGTCTACTCAATGTATTACTAGCGTTCGTAGGCTACGGTAACCGCTTTACATCAGGTAGGTTGAGTGTTGTATAGCCCAACGTGGTATAAAAAAGAACTTATTCCGTGAACAACGAAAATGTTTTGTTTTTCCTCTCATCGCTGTCAATAAGTGCCAGAACCTCAAATCGAGGAAACCAAACGAACCGGCCCTTTCTCGCGGGAGCCCATATTATGTCATGAGCATTGGAAATGAAATATATAGGTACGGCCCTTTGTATACACGTGAGGATATTAAGGCAATAAAGGCTATTCGACAGAGACTTGCGCGGTGATGGTCTAAGTTGCTGAATTTTCAACTGTACCTATTCTGCAATATAAAAGTTAAATTAAAAGCATACGATCCACCTGATGGAAAGTGGTTACCGTAGCCCTTGAACGCAACATTTAGTATCATTCGCGCCATGTTACGTCTGCTGCTAGCACAGCAACTCCTTAGGAGCTTACTGGAGACTTTACTCACACGCAGGAATATGACAATCCACCAGGGAGTTGTTATTTGGCCGCGGCTTTCTGTGAGGAGGTACTTCCACAGACGGGCTGCTTCGATGCGCCCTACTTCTCTTAAAAACACTAAAACCAAGATAAAACATGTTCATGCACACAAATGCTTGCCTGTGTGGGAATCGAACCCACCCAGCGGTCGACCAATGGCTACTTTAATCACAAGGATTGTGGTTTCAATTACTACAGAAGATAAATATTTCTGTGCATGAATATGTCTGTCAGTTTTGGACTAGATGAACCTATGACTAATATTCAAAGCAATCCAATTAGAGTACATTTGGAATTATCGCAACATCGCAGAAAATCGCAGCCAAATAACAACTCCCCGGAGGATCGTTGCGTTCCTGCGAGTGAGGTTGAAATATCGTATTGCTGTCAATAGAACGCGTGGCAATAAATTTCCTGGATTACAAACGTACATAGACTACAATAATCAGTCAACATCAGTGGTGGGCAGTGCTCGCCTCCAGGGATGGACTTCAGACTGTGCGAACGGTGTACGAAAGTTGAACAATCGCCGGCTGACTTAGCCCAGTTTCCACAAATTTAAACAATATCTCCCGGTCCTTTACGTCATTCGAAGATGACGTCTCTTTTGTTCAGAATTTCAAGTTTCAAGGGTAAGGAAAACCGGTTGGCGCGCCTGTCAATCATCTTCCCAATTTTTAATACTCAAGAGCTTCCAGTTGGTAACAAAAACGCGGGAGTATTTGTTGAAGAAATTACCATGTCATACTATCGACAAAGATTACTGTTGAAGTTTAAGCAAAAATAGCCCTTGAGGGACTAAGGGCTATTTTTGCTTGCAGCGGTCAATGTGATCCTCACTTTTGTTTAAATGTCCACCAAATAACATTTAAGTGTTATAAAACAATATACTTTTTTGCGGACAAAATCAAGGATGCCTTTAGTTTTTCATTGTGCCAAGTGTGGGTTGAAATCGCGCACTTCGGGTCCTGTACCACCGTAATAAAAAAAATACATGTCTTTTGTCGATTCCTTTAATTTTTACATTCACTAAAAAGAAGCAATATGAGAATTTATGTGATATAATATAGATTGATGATATTTAAAATCAGTTGAGAATGCGCAAGCTTGCATTGCCAGAGGAACACCTGGCTCGTCAATTGTATAACATTTTTTTTTTTTAAACTTTGTCGGCCATTTTGACCATGTTCCGAAATATGATATTGGTTTTTAAGACATTCCTATTCTACTTTTTAATTTACTTTTCGAATCTGAAATAAAAATTCAATATTTTTTTTTTAATTTGTCGGCCATTTTGACCATGTTTCAGAGATAGGAGGTTGGTTTTTCAGACATTCCTATTCTACTTTTTTATGCTGAATCCGAATCTGAAGTCAAAATTCGAATATTCGAAAAAAAGCGACAGACACACAGAGGCATATAGATTTCATATAGGAACGGTGTTCCTGAAAAAATATATATTAAACATACTTAGGTAGTGTTCAATTGTTTGCTCAACTTTATTTCACTATAAAAAATTAAGTGTCAACCTGTTGCGTTTCAAATGATCAGTCTTGAGACAGACGAACGTAAAATACATATCATCACGCCTGTCTCCCATTGGGGCGGGCAGACTATGGACGGGCTTTGTAGCCGCAGCGGTTAGTAACGCGACTTTGATTCCCAATCAGGACAAACATTTATATGTACATGAACGTGTCTGTTCTCTTAGTCTGTGTGTTTTTAACGTTATATAAAAATCTCCCGACGTTTTCTGTGAGGTGGAGATACTTCCGCAGACGGGACGTTTTGATGTGCCCAACCTCTCTCAACAACATCCAGACCAAGACAAACAGACACGTTCATGTACATATAAATGTTTGTCCTGTGTGGGAATCGAGCCCTGTCGCTTTAAAACTTACTAATAATAATCTAACAACTAGGATTATGTAGATTTGCCAGAGATTTAGACAGTAGTTAGGTAAGATTTTAACTTAACCGTAGTGTATCTTCGGCGAGATTATATTATATCTAAAATTTGATCATGCAATAACATTCAGTTCAAACTGAGGAATATTAAATTATAGTATAGACAGCGAAAATTAATGGATTGTGGCATCCAATATTACGGCTGCGCTATGGTATAGGGGAGGAAATACATCCCTTGTATAGTTAATTGATTACACTTGTGGTGTTTTCCGGAAATTTCATAATCGGATTGACTTTAATAAGGTTGAAAACCCAAGCCTAAGATTTGACGAAGACACTGACTTTGACATAGAATGAGCACTTTCGATATAATTTCTTGGGCGCGTGGGCTTTTCTCACGACGCGACGTTTTCTTCGCCGCCTAGCGAGTGATAATTACAAATATGTAATCCGAAAATACAAATTTAGCTGTACTGTCAATATTTGAACCGGATACCAGTGGATCAATACATGGTCACACATTTAAACTATTGAATCACAACGAAAATTCTCATTTTTTGAAGAACCTTAGTTTCTTAGTCCTACTGCGGATATCCTCATTTCTATCTTCTATCTCGATTCTATCACGTTTTAGAGGTATGTATGGCTTTGGAGATATCCTCATACATAGCCTGCACGTCATAATTGTTTCTTTTTTGACCTGACTATGTAGTTGGCCCCTGTGGGCCGTGACTACGTCACCGGAAGGGAGAGGCGGGTGTAAAGCGCCACAGCCTGAAAAAAGCAAAAAAGCGACTGCCTAAGGGCCCCCGAGAGGGGTCGAACCTCGTCTTAGGGCGTCGCGGAGTTACAATAATCGAACACGCGGGTTCGTGCCTTAAGGGCCTAAGATGAGAGGCGCCCAGGTACCTGGGCTACTCGGTACCTGGTGTATCGCGCAGAAGTCCTAACTCTCCGCACTCGGATCCGCCGAGTGCAGTGTGCGTGTGGAGTGTTGGGGTCGAGGTCTGAGAGTTAGGGGGCATTCGCAACAGTAATGCGATCATCGGGATCAAAGAGTGGTCATCATTGGGGTGTGACGAAGTTGGTGCGTAGACCTGTGTAACCTTTACCAAACGGGTAATTCTGAGTATAAGGTACGCAACACTCGCCGACACAGCCTCGATCTTTAGTACATTGCTGACGAGGGGCTTACGGATGATAAACCTGGCACCACCTTGGGACAGATGGTCGCCCTGTCCCTGTGCCCTGTCTCGGACTTCGGACAGTCCTATTATATCTCAACGCAACTTGCTTAGTTCCTCTTCCAGCTCCACTATCTTCTCGTCGGTCCTCATTGTACGCGTGTTGAATGTTGCCAGGGCCAGTCCGTTGTGGTGGTAGCCGCGGCGTCGGAGCCAGGGATTCTTAGCACCACCTGCCCCGCCAATACTATGACCGCTACCGGAGCCAGGATCAGCGGGGCTGCCGATGACTGGGGGCTGTCTTTTTGTCGTACTCTTTCTGAGGGCGTATTTGCCATAGTCGACACGCTTGGCAGGCGGGTTGGTAACCGCAGTATGTTATTTAAATATATTGAAATCAGGGCTGCTGCCCGTCATCTGGATTCCCTTAGTCGCCTTTTACGACACCCACGGGTTGAGATAGGGTGGCCTGTTCATACGCCGAATCCACACGGCAAACAGACATGTTCATGCACACAATTTTTTTCCTGTGTGGGAATCGAACCCACGAGCAGTGGTGGCAAAGTAGCGCAGCGGCGCGTTTTACCACTGCGCCACCGACCGAGCTCGTCGCTATGTTTTCAGATATATCATAATTTACCATGTTTATCTCAATATACCGCCTGTTTACTCGCCGAACATGTTGAATACATTCAACTTGTGTGATTTGCTGATTTGATGATCTTGTTAGACGGAACCCAACATAAATTGGAGCATACAAATAAGATACCTTTGTCTGGTAGACAGTTTCCAGGAAATTTTTGGTGTTTGTAAACGCGCTGCTTAGACAAACTTGTTGTGTACTTAATCGACCCGCTTCATGTACAGTTTCTAAATAACTTTTATAATAAAATCGTATTTCTTGATTCTGAACGTCGCTCATGTATGTATATATGTATATCTTCACACCAGGTCCCTTGCGGGGTAGGCATAGCGAACCGAGCGCTATAAGACGCGGTGCTTACATACTTCACTCGCTTCTGTAAAATTCATAGCTCTTTTCATGCACGCTCGCCGGTTCCTGCGGCTTCTAACATCACCTTCTGATAAAGCACGACCAATTTGGTCATGGTAGGTTAGTCTCGGTCTTCCTCGGCTCCTACATCCTTTGCATTGTATATCTGTTACGCCATTCTTTCGTCCCACATTCTTTCTACCTGTCCGAACCGACCAGCGTGCTTTTTGTCTTAACACCGACACAATATCGAAATCACCTGGAGGAGAAGGTCAAACTGGCGTCGAAAAAACTTGGTGTGCTCAACAGGGCTAAGCAGTACTACAGTGCGGGGCAAAGACTTATATTATATAAGTCTCAAGTCAGACCGCACTTGGAGTACTGCAGTCACCTTTGGGCGGGAGCACCTGGATACCAGCTTGGACCGTGTGATTCGATTCAGAGACGAGCTGTGAGAATTGTCGACAATCCTAAGCTTACACACGGTATTGAACCCTTAAGTTTAAGGAGAGATTTTGCCTCCCTTTGTGTGTTCTACCGATTGTACAACGGGTTGTGTTCTGAAGAGTTGTTCGAAATGATGCCGACAGCTACTTTTTATAACCGCACCGCTCGCCGACGGCGGGGAGTTCACCCTCACACGCTTGAACCGCAATGGTCGCGTACGGTGCGGTTCCAGAGAAGTTTTCTTCCGAGAACACTCAAGCTGTGGAATGAGCTTCCAGCCGAGGTTTTTCCAAGGGACTACAGCATGGAGTTCTTCAAGAAATGCGCGAAGAGGTTTTTAGAGGGTCGGCAACGCATGAGTGACGCCCCTGGTGTTGCGAATGTCCATAGGCTACGGTGACTGTTTAACATCAGGCGGCCGTATGCTTGATTACCACCTTAGTGGTATAAAAAAAAACTCTTATTCATACCAACTCTTTCTCTCACGTGGGAAGTGGATAAAGAACTGCTGTAGTAAGGCACAGGTCCCCGGTTAGAATCCAGGGGTGGCATGCGCCACTGAAATCGTGTTTTCAGATTTATGTACATATTTATTCGTAATTATCATTCGCCGAGCAAGGGTTTAAGGAAACCCGCACATCAATAAATTACATGCCGAAAGACCTAATCTAAGAATGATCCGATTTCCCCTCGGTTGTGGAGGTCTGACGTCAGACCTCGCCAACCCTAATGGATTCCGAAACGTGACAACGCCAAGAAGAAGCTGTATATACAGTGTGAATCTTCATAATGTGCACATATTGAAACGAGCTCGGTGGCGCAGTGGTGAAACGCGTTGTTACGCTACTTTGACACCAACGCTCGTGGGTTCGATTCCCACACAATACAAACATTTGTGTGCATGAACATGCCTGTTTGTCTTGGTCTGGGTATTTTCTATGTACACACATCAAAAGTGTCTAGGGATCAACATATATTTTTGCAATAACTTTTCTCCTGATTGATATTAATTAAAATTTTCTTTAAGGATTCATCAAATAAAGTGTTTTCGTTTGTCTACAGTAACGATAAACCAAGTCACCTTGGCATTAATAAAGAAATTTGCCATTTTCATAATAAAGGGATTTATGACATTTGAACCACTAACATTAAAGTTCGAAAAAAAGACAACAGTTTTCTTTAAAATTTTATTGGGTAACTTAAACAATTAATAATCCGTGTTTCTACCGCGAACACTAACAACACAAGAACATCGGTTTGGCATACTCAAAATGAGTTCATCCAAATCACGCTGTGGAATGGCCGCCCATGTTCGTTGCAACAACAAAAAAAGGTCTTCTTGCGACTGGATACCCTCCATATTCGGCAGAGCTCTTCTCTGTAGCATATCCCATGCATGCTCAATCGGGTTCAAGTCTGGCGACTGAGCAGGCCAGGGCATGACATTGATGTTAGCTGCGGCGAGAGTCTGTCTTACAACTCTTGCGGTGTGCGGTCGTGCATTATCATGCATTAACTGAAATAAGGGACCGATTTGCACTTGTAGAGGAACGATGACGTCTGATACAATCGTCTCAGCATAAATTTGAGCGTTGAGGTTGCCTCTGATCCAAATCAACTCAGTTCTTCCGCCGATCCAAATACCCGCCCATACCATGATGGTTCCACCACTATAAGGATGGACTTCCTGGCAGGATTTTAATCGCTGTTGGCGTCCAGGGGTTCTCCAGTGTCGTATACGTTTATATATTTTATATATTTTTTTATTACAAAGCCACATCTCAATCTCAAGAAATCCGCATAAAAATGCTTGATCCCTAGACACTTTTGATGTGTGTATAATAAGTACGTATTTACAAAAAAAAATATGTATTTACGTATGTTTATCAGTTGTCTAGTACCCATAACGTGAAGTTATAAATAGAAATCAGTAATGACAATGTTGCATAGCCTATACCATCCCTAAAGAATGGTATACAAAATGGCGTAAAGAATTTTAAATTCCACTGGTAGTTCCAGAGGTTAGCACGTATATAAACAAAACAAACTCATCCGTATTATTCGTAACTAGCTGAAGCCCGCGGCTTCGCACGCATGAGATTTGGGCTTTTAGTAGACTCTATTTCTCTATAGACCTCAAATTCTTTCTGTTTAAAAAAAACAAAGTTCAGGGTCGTAGATGCAATCATAGAGCGATTCAATTTTCATACAGCGACATCTATTGACCTTTACGGGATACAACGCATAATTATTTTATTTTTATTACATACATAAAAAATGCATAGTTATTTTATGTCACAAAAAATACGTATTCTGTATAATAATAACAAAAGAAAATTGCGAAGTCCCCCGAAGGGGAGATATTTTCCCCTAATTTTAACAGTTTTTCATTTTTTACGCAGGAACCCTAAATATTTACGGGATAAAAAGCCTTACCTACACTATATTTTTCTCTGAACAGTCCTCTACCTACCAGTAAAAGTCGCGTCAAAATCGGTTCAGCCATTTCGAAGATTAGCCCGGACAAACAAACAGACAGACAGGACAGACAAAAAAGTTAAAAATACGTATTTAGGCTTTGGTAACGTGAAAATAATAATATGAGCTTAAGATAAAGGCTTTATTTTGAAATCACAGACAGACACATTAATTTTATTTATATGTATAGATAGATATTGAAGGTCTAATTGTTGTTCAATATTTAGACAATAAAATACATTAACTCGATCGCGGAGAACTAATTGCTGTGTTTATAATTATATGGATGATGCAGACCGTAATTATAATTAGAGTGATGATGGGGTAAAAGTTGTGTTCCATGGGAATTTCTGGGAATTTGCCATCTGCGTTGTATTAAACATTGACACTATGATAGACCAGGGTATGGCGTGAAAAATATGCGAAATGCGTGTTACGTTACTTTGACATCGACGCTCGTGGGTTCGATTCCCACACAGGGCAAACTGTTTTTAAGACAGTAGGGCGTATCAAAACTGCCCACGTGTGGGAGTACCTCCACCTCACAGAAAACCACAGACAAATAACAACTCCTTGTAGGGATGTTGTGTTCCTGCGTGTGAGTGAGGTCTTGGAGTAAGCTCTTAAGGAGTCGCTGTTACCAGAGGTAGCTTCGCGGGAGCGATACTTAATACACTGCAACAACCCTCCATGAAGTTGTTATTTGGCTGCTGTTTTCTGTGATGTGGAAGTACTTCACCAAACGGGCTGCTTTGATGAGCCCTAACTGTCTTAAAAACACTCAGACCAAGACTATCAGACATGTTAATAAACATATATGTTTTTTCTGTATAAAAATCGAATCCACGAGCTTTGGTGTACAAGCTGCGTCACTTGCCCCTGATATCTTCTGTGCCTATCACAAATTTAGATATGTGAATTAACTTGAGTACGGAACCCGCCCGCTCGAGACCAACTCTCACTTGACCATTTCTATTTCAATTACATTTCCACTGTTGAGAACTTATTGTGTTTGTTTGCGTTTCTGAGTATATATGTATATTTGTTTGCAGTTTCGCGGAAACCGTATGACGTAATTTCGTCTTTGTAATAATACGAGTACTACAACAATATTCCACGGATATTAATGCAGTACGTACGTAGGAGAGATCGGTGTGGAAATGCAAGATGTATTATATATTAATTTCAGCTTGATGCTTCACCTGTGCCTGACAAAAAAGGTTCTTGACAGAGAGACAGACGGAGAACAAAGGGATGCTATAAGGGTTCAGTTTTTCCTGTTGAGATACATTGACCCTAAAAAGCGAGTGAGGTATGTAAGGAACGAGCCATGACGCTCGGTTCCCTCTGCCTACCCGCAAGGAATTTGGCGTGAAGTTATATATGCAGCAGATCAACTTCTTTTTTTTTATACCACTAAGGTGGCAATCAAGCATACGGCCTGCCTGATGTTAAACAGTCACCGTAGCCTATGGACATTTGCAACACCAGAGGCGTCACTCATGCGTTGCCGACCCTGTAAAAACCTCTTCACGTATTTCTTGAAGAACTCCATGCTGTAGTCCCTTGGAAAAACCTCGGCTGGAAGCTCATTCCACAGCTTGAGTGTTCTCGGAAGAAAACTTCTCTGGAACCGCACCGTACGCGACCATTGCGGTTCAAGCGTGTGAGGGTGAACTCCCCGCCGTCGGCGAGCGGTGCGGTTATAAAAAGTAGCTGTCGATCATCGAGTCGAGCTGTCATCATTTCGAACAACTCTTCAGAACACAACCCGTTGTACAATGGGTAGAACACACAAAGGGAGGCAAAGTCTCTCCTTAAACTTAAGGGCTCAATACCGTGTGTAAGCTTAGGATTGTCGACAATTCTCACAGCTCGTCTCTGAATCGAATCACACGGTCCAAGCTGGTATTCAGGTGCTCCCGCCCAAAGGTGACTGCAGTACTCCAAGTGCGGTCTGACTTGAGACTTATATAATATAAGTCTTTGCCCCGCACTGAAGTACTGCTTAGCCCTGTTGAGCACACCAAGTTTTTTGGACGTCAGCTTGACCTTCTCCTCCAGGTGATTTCGACTTCATCGTGTTCACGTGATTGACCAAGGATCTGGTGAAGATCGCAGGGAGCCGATGGATGCAAGCACAGGACTGAAATCTGTAGAAGGCTAAGGGAGGACATAAAGTCCAGCTATGAAAGAAATTAGCATGGCGAACCGCTACAACAATTTCGCTTAGATACTCAACTCGCTTCTACTGGTCGGGGGTGAAGTAGAACGCTCTAATTGGCTAGTTCACTGATCAATATCGCGTCATATATCTATCGTTCTGTTGGTTAATATCCTCTCATTGGACTGTAGGCTAGAATTGGTGAGATTTATGGGCGCTAATATACTAAGAGAGGTAGGGCGCATCAAAGCAGCCCGCCTGGGGAAGTACCTCCACCTCACAGAAAACCGCAGCCAACTAACAACTCCCTAGAGGGTTGTTGTGTTCCCGCGTGTGAGTGAGGTCACCAGTAAGCTCCCAAGGAGTTGCTGTGTAAGCAGCAGAGGAGACATTGCGCGAGTGATAATTAATATATCGCAAGCGTTAATAAGCTACGGTACCCGCTTTACATCAGGTGGGCTGTGTGCTTGTATGCCTCCCGACGTAGTATAAAAAAGTTTTGATGAGTAAAAGATGACTTTATCCGTCAAGTGATTAATATGGTAAGCAGAGGACGACCTTCGGCTGGCATGATGATGAAGAATTCAAGCTAATTAATTAACAAGCCGATAATTTCAAAATTATAATAACTCAGTGTAAACTCCATGTGGCATTAGTATTGTATAGAGTGATGCCCCTGGTGTTACAAGTGACTATAGGCTACGGTAACTGCTCACCATCAGGTAAGCCGTAAGATTGTTTGCTATTATAGTAGTATAAAAGAAATCGGAATCGTCCATAAGGCTATTTAACGGTTCCATCCCTCCAAACTAGGGAGGTAAAAAAGTACGGCCCACGGGATGTATCTGATGTGGAATGGTCACCGTAGCCTATGAAGCCTTGCTATACAAGGAGTATCGCTGAGTATTCTTGGGAATTTGAGTAAAGAGTATCCTTGGGCGTTGCACCCTTATTCATGTCAAAGTCGCGGATTTAATCGTGGCGAAGTAAATACTTAATGCATTGCAAGCGCTCATAAGTCATAGGTTATGGTAACCGCTTCACATCGGGTTCGCCATATGAATGTATGCCTCGCGGCGTATTAAAAAAAATGTGGGCTTAATGCGGGAATCGAATCCAAGAGGCTTGTTCCTAAAGTTGCCATCGTCATTCCACTACGCTCGTCTGATATAGAGATATCAGGCGGGTCGTATAGTTGTCTGCCACCGGCGACAATAAAGGCATAATTCAAAACTAATGCTATTCAGTCCACAATCGGTTAACAGCAGGAGGGGTCCTCATGCCTATAGAAATCCCTCCCAGGGGAGGGAATGTAGACTCGCTTTCGAATATTACACACCTCGGTTCGCTTTCCTAGCCCTCAAGTATACCTAGGTATACAGACAACGCGGGGATTATTCATGAGGTGTAGGAGTACGGGAACGGCTTTTCGCATTTTGACGAGCTCGGTGGCTCAGTCGTGAATAATGCGACTCTGATAACGCTCGTGGGTTCGATTCCCACACAAGACAGACATTTGCGTGCATGAACATGTCTGATTGACTTGGTCTGGATGTTTAAGAGAGGTAGGGCGCATCAAATCAGCCCGTCTGGGGAAGTACCTCCACCTCACAGAAAATCGCAGCCAAATAACTCACTAGAGGGGTTTTTTTTTATATTAGTTCAGCATAGTGGCCCCTCTTTGCCTGATGGTAAGCGAAAGAGGAGCCCAAATCGCAACTGCAACTGACAACATACTACATCCCGTATCCTGTCAGTTGACGCTGCCATGCTGACCCGCAAAATGCTTCTTCACGCTTCGTTTGAAGGATCCCATATTGTAGGAAGGAGGGAACACATGTTCACACACACAGCAAGGCGTTCCACTTTTTAATGGTACGACAAAGATAGGATAGGAGTTGCCGAACTTATTATATGTACGTTGTTGTGTTCCTGCGTGTGAGTGAGGTCACCAGTAAGCTCCCAAGGAGTAGCTGTGTAAGCAGCAGGGGAGGCATCGTGCGAGTGATACTTAATATATCGCAGGCGTTAATAGGCTATTACATTTACATCAGGTGGGCTTTACATCATAAAAAAAAAACACGAACGTCTATAAAACAATCCTTTAACCTATAAATTACATAGAACTAAAACCTGGCATGTAATACGATCATTACGGCCACATACCGAATTATGTGACCATTTATCTTCACGGTTAAATGAATCCGCGACTTCGGAATTGATCCATCCTTATCTAAAGCATTGGTTCCTTATATAGACCGATGGTAGTAATCACTCGACCATCGACCCCGAGATTGTGGGTCAAGATGACCCAGCAGACAGTTTATGGCATATTGGAGTCCTGGACTCATGATTTTATCAGCCATTGAATAAGTAATGTGAACTTGGTAAGAAACTTTTACACAACTTGCAGAAAACATGTGACTTATCTTTTTGTAACGTGTTTGTTATCACTAGGGTGATAGACAAACATACGACCAGCTTCATGGTAAGCAGTTACCGAGGACTTTTTTTACCGCTAAGCGACGAGCTCGGTGGCGTAGTGATGAAACGCGGTGTTACATTACTTTGACACCCGACGCTCGTGGGTTCGATCCCCACACAGGACAAACATTTGTGTGCATGAACATGTCTGTTTGTGTTGGTTTAGGTGTTTTTAAGAGTGTAGGACGCATCAAAGCAGGACATCTGGGGAAGTACCTCCACCTCACAGATAACCTCAGCCAATAAACAACTACCTAGAGGGTTGTTGTGTTCCTGCGTGGGAGTGAGGTCACCAGTAAGGAGTTGCTGTCTTTTTTGTGTTTATAGGCTACTGTACTCGCTTTAAACCTGGTGGGCAATATGCTCCCGAGGATGTATAAAAAAAAATTCGTTC
This sequence comes from Pyralis farinalis, assembly GCA_947507595.1. NCBI lineage: Eukaryota > Metazoa > Arthropoda > Insecta > Lepidoptera > Pyralidae > Pyralis > Pyralis farinalis. The sequence goes on along the minus strand of OX382258.1, from coordinate 4,469,336 downwards.
AGCAGGAAAACATGGACAAGTTACTTATTCGGAATTGATGCGAGCAAACCCGCAGGTAGAAACTACTATATAATAAATTATCAAATAATACCTAATTAGTGGCGAAGAGGTCGATGTCCGATTTTACAGAGCCCTTCAAGTGTACAGTCGCGTACATACGTGTCGTGCAACTTTAATGCATTTTATTAATATATCATCACGTCAGGTCCCTTGCGATAGGTTTAATTGTAACTTTAATAATATTTTAAAATAATAATGTGAGTCGCACGGCATTAATAATTTTCATATGCATTTAAAATTAAGTAAATTTAATTTAAATTATGAAATGTACTTATAAAAATATCGTATAATATACTTATTAAAACATTGTAATTATCACTTGCTCGGCGGTGAAGGAAAAACGTGTTCGTACGAAATAAGTGTGACTTTCCTAACAAAGGCCTGGTTTTCCCTCTGCGTTGTGATCTACATGTAAAAATCTGTATCTTCGCCAAATCCTTAGGCTTATGAAGCGAACCTCGTCAATCCTAATGGAATAGGAAACGAAATAACGCTGAAGAAGAAGCAGAACTTATTGAAACATCAAATATACTTATTAAAACCTACCAATCACGCCATGACGACGTAAGTCACGTAAGTGTATTCAACAATAGAAGTTATTTGTACTTCGACACCTGGAGACAAGAGCCAAATGTGAAAACTTACTTCAGGTTTTGTTCTGACTGTAAGGTGCTGGATCTATCTGCATCTTCACTACATGCCTCTTGCAGGAAGATGCAGATAGAGAGAGCCGAACGCCACTAAACGTGGTTATTACACATCTCACTGGCTTCATTAACATTCATAGCTCTTTTCAGACTTTATATCTGTTTCGTCATTCTTTGGTCCTACATACTTAAGTATTATGAGGACATAATCACCATGATAAATTTTGCGACCCAACACACTACTTTTGAAAACAAATAGATAATAGATTAAGGTGATATTTTGTTAGAAAGACCAATTGATCTATTTATTACTATGTTTGTGCGAACTACTGACTACTACCGAACACCTAATGATGTTAGTAGTAGTAGTAGGTTTCAACTTCAAAGGCATTACGAACATATACAAATATAAGAAATTACGAGTACAATAGCAACCAATAAGAGAACAATAATACGAGTATTTTCTACTACTTGAATTCATCTAAAATAAATGTACCTACACAAAATAACAACAGGGACATTTAATTGGCGTTCTTTTTTTATACGACTTCGGGAGGCATGCAAGTATATGACCTACCTGAATGCAAAGCGGTTAACGTAGCCTTTGAATACTTGCAACACATTAAGTATCACTCGCGTGATATCACCTTCAATACAACAGCTCCTTAGCAGCTTACTGGTGAACCAATGGAACCCAATAGTCCTACAGGGAGTTATTTGGCTACGGTTTCCTATGAGGTGGGTGTTACTTCCTCTTTGATGCGCCCAACTACTATTAAAACACCCAAAATAAGACAAACAGAATTGTTCATACACACAAATGTTTGTCCTGTGTGCGAATCGAACCCACGAGCGATGGTATCTAAGTAAAGGTACTAACCACTGCGCAAATGAGCTCGTCAATCGAAATCAAACTGCAGAAGTCTTCTTCTTTCCTAGCTTAATCCCACGTGTAGTGTGTATGGGTAGTGAGAATACTACAGCCATATTAAATTTTCCTGGAGCGTTGTTGTGTTCCTGCGAGTGAGTTATAACAAGCTTAACATTACTCAGACCGTATATCTGTTTACATCTGAACGAAAAATAAAAAATACAAAAACTATTTTCACCTCGACTGTACCAGAATGCCCCCAAATCTATACAATTTCTATATTTAGGAACACGCGCTTACAATTCCATGCGCTGCTAATGACCAATTTAACTTGAACTATAGACATACACAATCACATTTCATTTAGCCAACCAAACACATTCAAATGTAGACTGTAAACCTAGTGCAATAACGTACAATTTGGTTGTTACGCAATTGAAGATTATCGGACTAAATAGCACGGTACCACGTGCCATTCGTGGAAATTTGTATTTAAACTGATTTAATTGATTCGGGTTCTACGTCCGATAAAGTGTGAGCTTCGAAAGCGTTTGTACGAAATTTAGAAAAAAATCGGCCAAGTGCGAGTGGGACTCGCGCACGAAGGGTTCCGTACCTTTATCTATAAAAAAGGCAAAAAAATCACGTTTGTTGTATGGGAGCCCCCTTAAATATTTATTTTATTCTATTTTTTAGTATTTGTTGTTATAGCGGCAACAGAAATACATCATCTGTGAAAATTTCAACTGTCTAACTATCACGGTTCATGAGATACAGCCTGGTGACAGACGGACGGACGGACGGACGGACGGACGGACAGCGGAGTCTCAGTAATAGGGTTCCGGAACCCTAAAAATAATACATTTTTGCGGTGCTAAAATAAGAAGCATGCTCCGTTGGTTCGTACACGTAGGAATGTAGGCAGAACCACGAAACACAACGCGAAAGTAGAAGGATGTAGGATCCGAGGAACCCGAGACTCACCTACCATGATCAAACTGATCGTGTTTTATCAGAAGGTGATGTTAAGATCTCTAGACCCTGTTAGACGAGCTCGGTGGCGCAGTGGTGAAACGCGCTGTTACGCTACTTTGACACCAACGCTCGTGGGTTCGATCCCCACACAGTACAAACATTTGTGTGCATAAACATGTCTGTTTATCTTGGTCTTTGGGTATTTTCTATGTATAATAAGTTTATATTTACAAAAAAAAATGTATTTGCGTATGTTTATCAGTTGTTTAGTACCCATAACACAAGCTTCGCTTACTTTGGGGCTAGATGGCGCTGTGTAATTTGTCCGACAATATTTATTTATTTATTTATAGAATTAGAATAGCTGTGAATGTTAAAGAAGTAAGCGAAGTGTGTAAGGACCGAGTCACGTGGCGCTCGGTTCTCTCTGCCTACCTCACAAGGTATTTGTCGTGAAGCTATAGATAGATAGATCTGAAACTTCTTACTACCGTTATCCCATTTTCTAAGCTATCAGGATTGGCGGGGTCCGCTGCCTAAGCCTGAGGATTTGGCTAAGCTACTGATTTTTACATGGAGCGACTGCCGTCAGACCTCTACAACCTAGAGGGAAATCTAGACCTTTATTAGGTTAGATTATGCGTCTTTCGAAATATAATTTCTTGGACGTGCTGGCTTCCTCCCAAGTTTTCCTTCACCGCCGAGGAAGTGACTAATACAAATATGTACATAAATCTGTAAACAAAATTTAGTAGTATGCCAGGATTCGAACCGCTGACCTATCACTGCTCGAATAAAGAGAATACCTACAATGAAATATCTTTACATGTGACGTATTTTGACGAGCTCGATGACGCAGCGAACAATAGCGCGACTTTGTCACCGACGCTCGTGGCTTCGATTCCCACACAGAACAAACGTTTGTGTGCATGGACATATCTGTTTGTCTTGGTGAAGGTGCTTTTTAGGGTTCCGTAACCCTATTACTGTGGCTCCGCTGTCCGTCCGTCCGTCCGTCTGTCACCAGGCTGTATCTCATGAACCGTGATAGTTAAACAGTTGAAATTTTCACACATGATGTATTTCTGTTGCCGCTATAACAACAAATACTAAAAACAGAATAAATAAATATTTAAGGGGGGCTCCCATACTACAAACGTGGTTTTTTTGCCGTTTTTATAGATGGCACGGAACGGAACCCTTAGTGCGCGAGTCCGACTCGCACTTGCCCGGTTTTTTAATAGAGGTATGGCACATCAAAGCAGCCCGTCCTGGCAAGTAGGATCTCACAGAAAATTGCAGTCAAGTAACATCTCTATATTACAAGCGTTCATCAACAACATACAACATCGGGGGGGGGGGGGGGGGGGGGGGGGGCGAATGCTTGTATCCTGCCATTAGATGCAGAAACATTGATAGAATCATCAGCATTATAATTCCTGAACAGTCCTAAACATGAACGGAGGGGCGAATCGAGGGATCAAAGCAGTTAAAACCAGTTTAACCAGGATATCGTAAAGATCTTAATCCGGCTGGATTGCATTTCCTACCCTCTGATTAAAACATTGACGGCGTGTCTTTGTGTCCAATTGGGGCTGTTCGATTGTGACATACCTATAGGACGAGGCAAAATGAGTGCGCGCCCTTTTAGGGTTCCGTGCTCTGAAATTGCGTTCACTAATGTAACAACTACTAATTATTTTAGGGTAGAATTTATAAATTTACAATAATTTATTAAACAGTATATTTAAAATTAAAAATATGTTGTATATAGTATGAATCAAAGCAAAAAATATATGATAAAAAAATCTCAATTTTAAATAAACTGGTCATTTATTTACATTACGACTGTTTATTTAGTGTAGTGACGTTATGGGACTTCATAATTGGAATTGTGCCTACACCTTATACTTCTGTAAAACACCCAGTACAAGACAAACACACATGTTCATGCACATAAATGTTAAGAATCGAACCCACCTCGGTGTCAAAGTAGCCACGGTGCACCACTTGTCCGCGAACTCCTCGAAATACTATCAAATACTATCCAGATATATAATATCAGGAAAGAAATGTTTATGATTTTTTTATACAACGTCGGGAGGCATACAAACATACGCCCCACCTGATGTTAAGCGGTTACCGTAGCCCATGAACGCTTGCAATATATTAATTACTTATTTATTTTTTGCAATACATTAAGTATCACTCACGCAATGCCACCTCTGGTGCTAACACAGCGACTCCATAGGAGCTCACTGGTGATCTCACTCACGCGTAGGAACACGACAGCCTTCTAGGGAGTTGTTATTTGGCTACGGTTTTCTGTGAGGTGGAAGTACTTCCCCAGGCGGGCCGGTTTAAATGCGCCGTACCTCTCTCAAGATGCGCTCAACTTTCATCTGATGTGCCCTACATCTTTTTAACTTCAAACGCTTTCGCCACAATTCCACTAACCGTAATACTCAAGCCGTTAACTTTAACTGGTCGAACAGTAAATCCATATTATTGCCAGGTACTGTCACATCGGGGAATCAATGAGTGAGAAAAGAATTGTGGGCTTCCGGGAACATTAAACCTCTTGAGAATTTAGAATAGAAGAATCTTATGGGTACCGATTTCATTTGAATAGCCCATTGAATGCAGATGTGGTAGACTATCTATCTATAGCCTCACGCCAAATCCCTTGCGGGGTAGGCAGAGACGACCGTGCGCCGCGTGGCTCGATCCTTGCACATCTCACTCGCTTCTTTAACATTAATTTCTCTTCTCATGTACGCCCGCCGGTTTCTAAGGCTCCCGTGGCAGACTAATGCCATAGTAAGGCAACCAGCGCACTTATGTCTTTTTTGATTTAAACACCATTAAAGATAAAGATATATTTCTTTCTATAAAAGTATTATTCTTCATGTTTTGCCTTGGCGTACAAGAGAGGGATCAAGCAATATAGGCCTGTAAAGATAAATTGAATTGTTAAAACGTTGTATAAAAAAAAAAAAATCTCTTTAATTTTTTACGTTGTTGCGAGGCATACGGCTCACCTGATGTAAAGTAGTTACCGTAGCCAATTACCGCTTGTAATATATTAAGTATCACTCTCGCGATACCTCCTCTGCAGCTTCCACAGCAACTCCTTAGGTACTTACTGGTGTCTTTAGTTAGTTTAAAAGCAACAAAAAATTACGTTTCATATTTCTCTTATCTGCAGTGTTAATAATTGATTGTTTCAACAATAAAAAAAAAAATACAAGGGTTACTTAAAATAAACACATTGATTATAAACAAACCCTTCTACTTAACAAATCGATGTAACCACTCAACCTGCCAACGAAAGTAAACGTCAAGTTATAAATTAATCGACGGGAACACGGACTATTGTCACGCCATCGGCTGCCTTAAAAATAATAACGCTAAAATAAAACACCCTACCACACCAACCCTTACTCATCCCACTGCAGGGATACGGGTCTCCCTTCAACCCAAGGGGTTTAGAGCATACTCCACCACGCTGCTCAAATGCGGATTGGCGGAGGCCAGTGTTTTCAAGCCGCCCGAGGGCCACTGACTTAGCTTAACGACTGTCATCTATCGACAACAGCCGGAACCGACGGGTTAATGTGCCCTCCGAGCACGGAAAAACTCGAGATAGATAAACCCATCCATAGACAAGCTGCCGTGGACGTTGCTTAACCTACGTGTTCGATTAGAATGACACGTACAACGCCGCCATCAGATAAAGATAAAGATAAAAGATAAAATCGAGCTCTCAAACTAAAAAATAAAATAAAAATTTATAAAAATTTGTATTTCGCGCGTAATCTCATCATCATTTCAAAGGAAGGCCTCCAGCTTAGGCTTCCACAGCGATCGGTCCTGTGCTGCTTGCATTCATCGGCTCCCTGCGATCTTCACGAGATCGGTCCGTCGCGTGGGAGGCCGTTCTATCGGGTTTGTGGTCACCTTTTCGCCCCAACGGAACGCTGGTAACACATTTAGTACGAGGGTCATTTGAAAAGTTCTTAGCCTAACATGGTTAAAGTCATTGGTTTTTTTTTATAACTACCCTCATTTTGTAGTTACATTACTTAGCAACAAGTATGCACAGTTTAGTTTATTCACAGTAACTCATTGTTCGTTTACACGTGATACCGTAAGTCAAGTCAGAGCTATTTTTGAAAATGGATAAAATTGAACATCGTGCAGTGATAAAATACCTGAATTTGAAAGGTTTAACTCCAAAAGCTATACATGAAGACATGTCTGCTACTTTGGGTGAGTCCGCTCCTTCGTATGCGACTGTTAAAAACTGGGTGGCAGAGTTTAAACGTGGTCGTGAGACCATTCAAGATGAGCCCCGTAGTGGCCGGCCTTCGACTGCTTCCACTGATCAAAACAAAGAAAAAATCTGTGATTTAATTTTATCTGATCGAAGATTGACTGTCGAGGAGATAGCTAAGACTGTAGGCATCTCATCTGAGCGAACACATCATATAATTACTACTGAACTTGGATTCTCTAAGGTGTCTGCGCGGTGGGTACCGCGACTGCTTTCAGTGGAACAAAAACGCAACCGACTCACAACTTCTCGCGACTGTTTAGAGTTATATGAAGCTGACCCAATAGAATTTATTGAAAGATTTATAACCATGGATGAAACCTGGGTTCACCACAATACACCCGAGACAAAAGAACAGTCGAAACAATGGAAAAGAGCAGGATCGCCCACCCCAAAGAAGGCAAAGGTGGTTTTATCGGCGGGCAAAGTCATGGCATCCGTTTTTTGGGATGCAAAGGGTATAATTCTCGTGGATTATTTAAAAAAGGGTGAAACAATAAACTCCGATTACTATTGCAACCTGTTGCGCCGTTTGAGAGAAGAAATCAAAGAAAAACGTCCAGGTTTATTGAGAAGAAAAGTCTTGTTTCATCAGGACAATGCGCGCATTCACACCTCTGTGCAATCCATGGCAGAAATCCATCAATGTGGCTTCGAATTATTACCTCATCCTCCATATTCACCGGATTTAGCACCGTCCGACTTTTATCTGTTCCCAAAGCTGAAAATTTTTTTAGGTGGTAAACATTTTTTTACAAATGAAGAGGTCATAGCCGCCGTGGATGCTTATTTTGAGGAGTTAGACGAAGATTTTTTTAAAACGGGTATCGATGCCTTACCGGGTCGATGGAAAAAGTGTTTAAAGCTCGGAGGAGAGTATGTTAAAAAATAAAAATAAGCTCATAATCGTGTGGTTTCATTAAGTATGTTAGGCTAAGAACTTTTCAAATGACCCTCGTATCACTCGCGCGATGCCACTTCTGCTGCTAACACTATACCTCCTTAAGAGCTTACTTTTTTTTATACAGCGTCGGAAGGCATACAAGCATACGGCCCAACCGATGTAAAGCGGTTACCGTAGCCTATGGACGGTCGTAACACATTATCACTCGTGCAATGCCTCCTTTGTTGCTAACACGGTAACTCCTTAGGAGCTTATTGGTGACCTCATTCACACGCAGGAACACAGCAACCCTCTAGGGAGTTGTTATTTGGCTGCGCTCGGTTCTCTCTGCCTACCCCGAAAGGGACTTGGTGTAAAGATATATAAGATACACACATGATTCATCATGTGCACTCAAGAATTAGTAAGATTTCCGCTCATGGAAGTTTCTGGAACAATGAACCAGTAAACAGTTTCTGCGTTTACCAGATAAATTGGAGCAGACGTAATTACAAACAGATTAGTATTATCAGAGCAAACGGCAAAGTCCGAGCTGGTTGCATACAGTACATTAGTGCTTATGCAACCAGTTCGGACCAGTTTGACGAGCTCGGGGGCGCAGTCTGTCGCGGCTTCGATTCCCACACAGCACAAACATTTGTGTACATGTACATGTATGTTTGCCTTGGCCCGGGTGTTTTTAAAAGAGGTAGAGCTCATCAAAGCACCCCGTCTGGGGAAGACCTCCATCTCACAGAAAACCGCAGCCAAATAACAACTCTCTAGAGGGTTGTTCTGTTTCTGTGTGTGAATGAGGTCACCAGGAGGCTCCTAAGAAGTTGCTGTGTTAGCAGCAGAGGAGGCATCGCGCGAGTGATACTTACGGGCCGCACGCTTGCATGTATTCCGACATTGTATATAAAAAAAGGATCACTCACAATTCTCACAGCTTTAAAACTCAGCTAGAAACAAGGTGAGAGTTGATTAACAGCAGGTGTAACAACGCGTTGCTCTATTTTCATAGGCTACTGTAACCACTTCACATCAAACGACCCGTATTCCTGTTTGACTAAATATAAAAAAAAGTTCAAGCGAATTTCCACTTTATTTACCTACACAGCGCCAGTCATTATTCAACTTAATAATGTACTATAGTAGAGGCTCCAATGGGAAATTCAGTGCCGTCAGTAAGAATAGTCTATGATCCGCCGTAACATACTTGATTTAATTCAATCAATTTATCTCGATTGATCGGACCACGCGAGGAGTTGGATAGGTGCTCCACTAGATTGATAATGACATGATTGATAATGGCAGACGCATTCGCGTATGATTTTTTAAATTAACTTCGGCTTCATTTTTGATTGTTTGTTTGATTGGCTCTTTAAACAGGAGACGGAATCGAATGTGGGTACGACAGAGACGTTGTCATCATGCCTGAAAATCGAACCTACCCTAACACATAGTAATAACCATGGTGAGTGCTCTGAAGAACTATTTTCCCTTATCCCACCCTCTCCTTTCCGTCTTAGAACCACACGTGCAGGCTTGCGACGTCATCATTCCACTGTTGAGGACATTCTTTCTCGTGCTAAAAAGTTCGGCAACTCCAATCTCCGTCGTACTAATGTGAAACGCTTTATCTGCACATGTGTTTCCCCTTTCCTACATCATGAGATCCTTCAAACAAAGTGTGAAGAAACACCTTACGGACCAGCATGGGTAGCGTCAACTGACAGGACACTGTTACCGCTGCAATTTGGGCTCCTCTTTTCGCTTACCAGCAGGCGAAGCGGAGCCACTATGCTGAGCCAATATAAAAATAAAAAAAAATACATAATTTTTTAACATATCCGTCCAATGGTTTAGGAAAAGTTCAGTATACACGTATGGAATTATGTATATATATATATATATATATATATATATACAACACGTGGAGGCATACGGCCCATTTCATGTAAAGCGGTTACCGGAGCTATGAACGCTTGCCGTACATTAAGTATCCCACGCTAGATGCCATATTTGCTGCTAACTCAGCAATTTTTACTGCTTACAGTTCTCACTCACTCGCATGAACTCAACAATCCTCCACGTTGTTATTTGGCTGCGGTTTACTGTGAGGTGGTGGTACTTCCGTAAAACACCTAGATTAAGACAATGTACCATTTCTAACCACAGGGCCCCCGAGCTTGTAATTGGCATCATAGGCAGTGTTTGGAACTTATAATCATTCCCCATCTATTCTTTATTTATCATCAAATTTGAGATGCGTATCTGTGTCGGTCCTCCCTGCCTACCCTGTAAGGGATCTGGTGTGAAGGTATATAAATAATATTTATTATATCAATCTATCTACCTATAACGTTATGCCAAATCCATTGCGAGAGAACGGAGCGCCATAACACGCTGTTTATACACACCTTACTCGTTTCTTTGCCATTTATAGCTCTTCTCATGCACGCTCGCCGGTTCCCAGGGCTCCTGACATCACCGTCACGATATAACATGACCAATTTGTTCGCGGTAGGCGAGTCCAGGTCTTCCATTCTTGACACAATCCGCATTCTATATATTTCGAAAGACGTATGACTCTCTGGGTTGTTGTTGTCGAGGTCTGACGGCAGCCGCTCCATGTAAAAATCAATATCTTCGCCAAATCATTCAGCTTAGGTAGCAGACCCCGCCAATCTTAATTGATTAGGAAACGGGACGACTCGAAGTAGCAGTTGAATAATTGTGCATAAGAATCAAACGACCTAAAGGGCATTAGTTAAAACTCAAAATACCCTGACACGGCTGATTGCGATGTGTTCAGTCACTGTCAGAAAATGCATATTAGGGCACCGTGTATTGGAGGGGTTGCAAGGGTTTGTTTCAATAGACAAATTCTTGGGTCCGACGGACTTGACGGGGGCTGCATGTTACACCGTAGCTGCTTCCAAAACTCAGGAATGAACTTCAGACTTGTGTTGAATATACAAAAAAAAAAAAAATTTAAGATAGATCCAATAATTTTCAAATTTTGCTGGACGAACGCACAACAATTGATTTTTATATATACACAGTTCAAGAACTTTGCTTAGTTTGAAACTGTATGCCGCTGTGTAATTTGTTCGAGAATATTTTGAAGTGATAATTTCTTATGGGAGGGTAAACCGCTTCATAACGTAACGCGTTACGGCGCCAGTCTGTCTGGCTTCCCTTTCTCTCACGCATGCGGCAGCGGATTAGTGTAAGTTATCACTTCTGTCGGGCGTCCCGAGACGCACACGTTTTTTTTTTATTTATGCACCTTAATTATATTTTTTAAATAAAATAAAAAAGGGGGCACCTGTCGAAAGCGAAGTGAAGCCCCAAGCTACCGGTGGTCAGGGCTTCAGAGTGAGAAACCTTCTCACAATACGGGCCGTGTCCTTCAGAACCGCCTTCTGAATCTGGTTCTTAACCCAACTGTTAAGCGAGAGCCTCTCAAGATATCGGTTGAGGCTCTTCGCTAACACATTGGGACAATTATCGTTGATCCCACATGCCACATGGCGCTAAACTCTTGAGCCAAGATAAAGAGGGGTAGGGCGTATCAAAGAAGCGCGTCTGGGGAAGTATCTCCACCTCACAGAAAATGGTAGTCAAATAACAAGTCCCTAGAGGGTTGTTATGGCCCTGCGAGTGAGTAAAGTCAGCAGTAAGCTTGGTATGTAAGCAGCAGAGGAGGCATTGCGCGAGTGATACTTAAGCTTAACAGGCTACGGTAACTGCTTTACATCAGGTGGGCCGTATGCTTGTATGCCTCCCGACATTTGTATAAAAAAAATAGTCAGAAAGTTCGGTAATATTACGAATTCGGTAGCAAGTACGGTGTGATATGCAGCCCTGACGAATGCCGCGCAGGGCACGAAAAGTATAGAGGGCATGGAAAGCTAAAATAAAGGGGATTACAGGGGAATTACGTTGCCATGGCAACCGCTTACCCTAGATAATAACCCCGCTCCTGCATAAAAAATATTGCGAAGTCAAATTTGAGACAGCGGGGAGAATTTTTCGATGGTTCTTTGTAATAATCTCCCATTTTTATTGCAATTCAAGGCAGTACAGTGAATTTACGTGGAAAAATGTACAGTGTTACCATGTTATTTCCTATATTTACCACGGTTTATTAACGTGGTGGATCCGCTTGCTTACAAAGGCATGGATATTGTCTATATAAAGCACAATAGATTTATACGTAAAAGGAAAATTATACATGTATTTAGAGAATGGAATATTGAAAGAGCTTTGTATTATTATTGTGCGGGGTTTTAACATACGGTCTGCCTTATAAAAAGCTTATGAAAGTTTGTAATACATTAAGTTATCACGAGTGCGATGCCTCCTCTGCTGCTAACACAGCAACTCCTTAGGAGCTTACTGGTGATTCAATCGCACGTAGGAATACAACTACCGTTGTCATTTAGGTGCGGTTATCTGTGAGGTGGAGGTACTTCCGCATACGGACTGCTTTGATGCGCCCTACTATTTTTTTATATTAGAGGGGGGCAAACGAGCATGTGGGTCACCTGATGGTAAGTGGTCACAACAGCCCATAGATATCAGCAACACCAAAAGCAATTTTAGGGAAACGTAAGCTCTTAAAAACACCCATACCAAGACAAGCCAAGATAAACAGACATGCTTCCTTCGTCGACGTAGACGTAGTCAAACACTTTCCTACCACGACCAAATTGATTGATGAATTAAAAATTGATTGATTACTTTTATCCAACGGATTATAGATACGTCAACGAACGTGAAAAGGTGCTATAAATGTCAAACAAACGAGTGAGATGTGTAAGAATCAAGTTATATAATGCTCGGTTCTTTTCGACTTGGTGCGAAGACATAGATAGTAAATATATTCCAAAGTACGTCACATCATATCATAATCGGCTAAGAAAAGTGATTGTCTTATTAGTTAAGTTTTTTCTGTCCAAACACAAAATAAAATATTATGGACTTAACAACAAAGAAATCTACTTGCCTAGTAAATCAAGTCAAGTTGGTATATAAAAAATTATGCTCACTTATAATATGCCTTTCGGAGACAGACATCGAGGAAGATCGAGGAAGTTGTCCGAGAGTCGGTGGCATGGCCGCGCACCAAACTTAGTTCGTTATGTCCCATTTGTTGTTTACGTCTCGGGAACTTGACTTTTACACGACATGACATCGCACGCAGTAATTTAATTCCGTTTCGGCAAGTTGTTGGGGGATTCGAAAGAAGTTTACGATATTATCACAGAGTTAGAACCACCCTATTTTAAGAGACGTAAGGCGCAAGGCGCATCAAAGGAACTTCTCAGAGGAAGTTTCTCCACCTCACAGAAAACCGCAGGCAAATAACTTCCTGAAAGGTTGTTGTGTTGCTGCGTGTGAGTAAGGTCACCAGTAAGCTACTATATTATGATAATAATAATAAGCCCGCAGGGCAGCTTGTGGCGAGCTGTTGGTGCGTAACGACACCACGGGTACCCGAGTGCTCCAGAGAGTCGATCAGGGCCTTCGTCTCCGGCGTGTCTTCGTCGGTCGGAGTGGAAAGTCAAGAAGGCCCGCAGGACTCTCAGCTCTGGCTTGCCTTCATTGGCCGTCCAGAGAGGAGTCGATAGAGCATATTGCTTTATCAGGTGATATGCTCCAGGGGTGGAAGTGTTAAAGGGCATAATGCCGCGAGTAACTTCGGAGAAAGCGCAGCACACCTCTCGACACCCCTGAGTCACTCACACCGGTGTTGCCCCCGGCCGAATTTCTCTGGCATTTCGGGGGTCCATCCAGCGAGTGGCAAGCCACCGCCTGCCGGAAGTAACATCAGATATGATAGTTGTGGCAGGCGTCCGTCCCTCTTCTGTGGGCTATTACATACATTTATCATCTATTACATAGTACTAATAATCCCTCCAGATATCATTTAAATAGCCCAATATTTTCCAACACATTTGCAATAGTCCCAATACCTGCCGTGACCTGGTTCATGGATATATTGTCACATTGATATCCCCTGGAGAAGGTCACGGCAGCTATACAACATTACATTAAACTTCTCAAAGGGGCATCTACGCGTTGGATTCAAATCCCCGCGCACGCCTATCAAATGACCGGGATATACCCGTGATATAGGATCGATAATAATAATATACTTTATTGCACCAACATAAAATTACAATGTATATTAAACTTATGAACTAAAGCACAACAGGCGGTCTTATCGCTAAGCGATCTCTTCCAGACAACCTTTAGCTGAGAAAGAACAATAAAAATTTGATAAAAACAGGTAGGTGGCGCTGAGTAAATCTTATAACATAAATATATAATAATACATATATACATTGCATTTACATAATATAGATACTGTAGCTGTATGCATAAGCAGTCATGATAGAAAAAGAGAAATAAAGAAATAGAGGTTAGAGAAAGGTGATGATTATGATATTGCTTCTTACCAAATTTCATGATTCTAGGTTAACGAGAAGTGTCCTATAGATTTTGATTCCCTTGCGAGTATCAAAATATGCGCATAAACGACTGTATCTTTTGATTGCATTGACTTGGTAGTTCGATTTTTTCACTAATTGAAGGAATTGCAGACCTGCGTATTTGATATTAATTACAGCTTGATAGCTCTACCCATCCCTGAGAAAAAACAGACGGATGTATATTTGTCGAGACCTATTTTTCCTTTTGAGATACGGAATCCTAAAAAAGAGCCATCATTTCGGTTACGGACCATAAACGTAGTTTATTTAACCGATTGAAAACCACCGCTAACCCTACGTTTTCATAATCAAACATCACGGATCGACAACCCTACCGGTCCTATACAAACTATCACAGCCTTGATAATTCAGCAAACCATAAACTATTCAAAAGGTGTGTATTTCGACGGTAATCATTATGCTATGGCAAGGTTGGTCAAAGGAGCTGTAAATTTATAGAGGTCTCCGGAGATGCTGAGGTTTTGCTGCGCTGATATTGCTACACTGTACAAATTATGGCCGTACGGAATCAATTTAGTATGTGTGTTCAAGAACCTCTCCTCACATATTTATGATATCCTGGTACATTAAGTAATGCAAAATCTGCTATAAAAAATCGCATCAGGGTAAGATTAGTGCACATTTAATTTTTTGGTCTAGTTGCATTTCGAAAATTATCATTGGAGATATAGAAAAAGAAGAAACCAGAACTAATGTAAGGATTACGATTGATGATGAAGTGTTGGAACAAGTGGATGAGTTTGTATATCTTGGATGCGCTTTCAGCAGGGATGGAAGGTACACCGCAGATGTGGAAAGACGAGTGATGACTGGGAATAGTGTGAATATCAGCGTTGGTTAAACTTCTTGGCAGTTAAAACTTAAGCCAGAAAGCACAGATATACACAATGTAGTGCTGGTCCTAACGCTTACTTATGACCGTATTCGCAATGATGTTAGAAACAGAGTTGGTCTGAAAGAGAGCGTCGGTGTTAAAATAAGAAGAGGTATGCTCCGTTGGTTCGGACATGTGGAAAAGATGCAAGAGGAAAGAATTACGAGACAGATATACAACGCCGAGAAAGACCAAGACTAACCTGCTATGACCAAATTGGTCGTGTTTTATCAGAAGGTGTGCTCCAGGGACCGGCGAGCGTGCATGAAAAGGGCTATTCAAGAAGCGAGTGAGGTGTGTATCTTATGGCGCTCTGCAGGCCGATTCTACTAAAAAACTGCAACTGCACTGCAGCGCGGCGTGTGTCAAAATGCGTACATTTTGATGTTTCGTTGAGCGATCTGACAGCAGCTATGTCTAACGAAACGTCAAAATATACGCATTTTGACACACGCCGCGCTGCAGTGCAGTTGCAGTTTTTTAGTAGAATCGGCGTACAGTTCTCTCTACCGCAAGGAACCTGGCTATATATACATGTACATACATTCTGTGTACTAAGTATCGGGAATTTGTCAATAAAACAAAAAATACAAATTATTCATCTAAATTTATTTTATCGCCTTCAAAGTAGGCCCCATCGCTTGCAATACAACATCTCCACCGCTTCACCCAGTCTTCCATACATTTTTCATAGGCTATTTGCGGTATGGCCTTTAGCTCATTCAGCGAATTTTCTTTTATGGCTTCTATCGACTCAAAACGTTTTCCTCGAAGTGGTAATTTTAACTTGGGAAATAAAAAAAAGTCAGACGGAGCCATATCAGGTGAATACGGTGCTTGGTCGAGAACTTTTGTTGAATTTTTCGCTAAAAACTCTTTCACTATAATGGCTGTGTGTGATGGTGCATTATCATGGTGCAGCATCCATGAGTTGTGTTGCCACAAATCTGGACGTTTTCGGCGGATACTCTCACGCAAACGCTTCATGACGCCTAAATAATATTCTTTATTCACTGTTTCTCCCTCTGGAAGGAATTCGGAGTGAACCACACCACGGTAGTCAAAAAAAACTGTCAGCATCACCTTGATTTTGGAGCGACTTTGCCGCGGTTTTTTGGGTTTCGGCTCGTTTTCGAGACGCCATTCTGAAGACTGTTGGCTTGTTTGCATGTCGTACTCATAAACCCATGTCTCGTCGCCAGTTATTATACGTTTCATAAAGGTCGGATCCGTAGAAGCTCGGGAAACCATGTCTTCAGCGACATGCTTTCGCTGCGCTTTTTGAACAAAATTGAGCTCTTTTGGAACTAGTCGAGCGGCGACGCGTTTCATGCCTAAAATGTCAATGAGAATGTTGTGGACGGACTTAAAAGATATGTTCACCTCACTAGCCAACTCTCTCAGACTCATACGTCGATTTTCGAGCACTAGCTTCTTGATTCTGTCGATGTTTTCTCTGGTCGTAGCGGTTGAAGGTCTACCAGAACGAGGCAAGTCTACTACTACTTCTCGGCCTTCTTTAAAAGCCTTATACCATTCATAAGCCCTTGTTTTCGATATACACGATTCGCCGTAGGTATTTCGCAACATTTTTAGTGATTCACCACATGAAATATCATTTGAAACACAAAATTTAAGGCACACTCTTTGTTCAACAATATTTTCCATTGTAAAAATCGCCGAGGACTCAAAACTATGACCAACAAAAAGTGTAGTTTAAAACAAATTAAATGACAGATCCCGCTCAAATTTTGCGCGCTAAATCAGTACAGTGCTACCAACATGCAGTAAAAAAATTAGAACGACCTCTTTTACGCGGGTCTTTTTATTGACATATTCCCGATACTTTTTACACAGAGTAGTATATATAAACTGAAGGGTCACTCACTAAATACGAAATCTCGAAAACTACTTAACCTATGAAACTGACATTTGGTAGGTAGGCGTAATTAATTTGTAGGTGACTTCAGCTATAAATAGGTTTTGCAATATAAAAAGCCGAATTAAGGGACTCGAAAGGATATTGTAAATATATATATTTGAAATAATCCTAATTTATATTAATTTATCTATTTTTTTTAAATAAAACTAACGTAGCTTGTAAGTTTCTGTAACTAACAAAATATGGACCACAAAGTCTGCAATAAAGTGTTTTTATTTTTATTTTTTATTATTTTTTATTGTGAGTGATACATACATTTTTTTTATTTATATACTACGTTGGGAGGCATACAAGCATACGCCCCACCTGATGTAAAGTGGATACCGTAGCCTATTAACGCTTGCGATAGATTAATTATCACTCGCGCGATGCCTCCTCTGCTGCTTACACAGCAACTCCTTGGGAGCTTACTGGTGACCTCACTCACAGACAGGAACACAACAACACTCTAGGGAGTTGTTATTTGGCTGCGGTTTTCTGTGAGGTGGAGGTACTTACCGAGACGGGCAGCTTTGATACGCCCTACATCTCTTAAAACATCCAGACCAAGACAAACAGACATGTTCATGCACACAAATGTTTGCCTTGTGTGGGAATCGAACCCACGAGAGTTGGTGTCAAAGTCGCGTCATTAACGACTGAGCCACCGAGCTCATCGGAATATATATTATACATACATATCATGACGCCTGTCTCCCATTGGGGTACACAGAGACTATGGGAAGCTAGGTGCACCGATCCAAACATACCTCTCTCGCTTCCTCCACACTCATCCTTTTCATGAATGCTCTTCGGTTTTTGAGTTCTTTGGTTCAACTCTTTTTCAATACATCACCAATTTGATCTACATATAGCCATAGACGCACACATATATGTCTATGGCCCCTACCGATATCTCCATTACAATCAATACAATAAATAAAATATATATCTATACAGATAAATAAAATTGGAGTGTCTGTTTGTAATATTAATTAAATAACCGCTTTTTATTAAATGCATATGGATGTATAATAAATAATAATAAATAAATATTTGCGGACAAATTACACAGCGCCATTTAGCCCGAAAGTAAGCGAAGCTTGTGTTATGGGTACTAGACAACTGATAAACATACGTAGAAATATTTTTTTTTTGTAAATACATACTTTTTATACATATAAAATACCCAGACCAAGATAAACAGACATGTTCTTGCACACAAATGTTTGTACTGTGTGGAAATCGAACCCACGAGCGTTGGTGTCAAAGTAGCGTAACAACGCGTTTCACCACTGCGCCACCGAGCTCGTCAACACACAATATACACGGTACATATACCAAAATGAATATTTTTACAATTTTTGTCTGTCTGTCTGTCAGTCTGTTTGTTCCGGCTAATCTCTGAAACGGCTGGACCGATTTTGACGGGACTTTCACTGGTAGGTAGACGACTGTTCGGAGCACAGTATAGGGTACTTTTTATCCCGTAAATATTTAGGGTTCCTGCGTAAAATTTGAAAAACTGTTAAAATTAGAGGGAATATCTTCCCCTTCGGGGGTGCGATTCATAAAATAGAAGAATTTCATTAAAATTAGCATAGGTATTTCTATACGCGAAATACAGAATTAATAAGTTATAGTAAACTCTGCGAACTGAACAATAACTTTTTTGTTAAATTCCACGCGGACGAAGTCGCGGGCACAGCTAGTATAAAATAAATAAATTGAGTAACAAGCATTTCTTCTTCCAAAGCGACGGGTTTTTGATCACCAGACACCAAAACTTACTCATCCCATCGTAGAGACATGATCTTATAACCAATCATACTCCACTCCGCCACGCTGCTCAACTGCAGACTAGCGTAGGCCAGTAATTTCAATACACCCTAAGGCTGCAGACTTAGCTTAACGATTAACATCTATCGACAACCAAGCCGGGACCGACGGCCTGACACGGCATCCGAATCACAGAGATGCTAGAAATAGTTAAACCCATCAATTGACAGACTGCTGTTGATGTTGCTTAACCCACCTGTTCGAGCTCCTCATCAAAATAAATGAGTCAGGTAAATAACAATCTACTTATTTGTTACCTTCAACTGATTAGAAACAATCGAACGAAAGCCCGGATAAGGCGGTCAAACTATTGTAAGTCAGGTAAGTTGCCTAACAATAGTTTGACCCGATCAGCTCACGTACTCTGGGGCGTAACGCGGAAGCAGTGGGGCGCAGTGTGTAGGTAGGTGCTACTAATCCTACTAATATTATAAATGCGAAAGTTTGTATGTATGGATGGATGTTTGTTGCTCTTTCACGCTTAAACGGCTGAACGGATTTGAATGAACTTTGGCACGTAGACAAGATTATGATCTGGATTAACACATAAGCTACGTTATTTGACGGGCGGAGCCGCGAGTAGCAGCTAGTATTAAATATTTTCTATGTGTGAATATACTATATGTCATTCTTTGGTAAATAATTGGATGCACACCAGCGGTGACAAGCCAACTGCAGATTGGTCACTTCATCCCAATTCGTGATCTGACGAGCTCGGTGGCGCAGTGGTTAGTAGCGCTACTTGCACACCAACTCTCGTGGCTTCGATTCCCACACGGAACAAACATTTGTGTGCATGAACATGTCTCGACTTGCTCGGGCGGGATCAAAACCGCCTCTCTGGGGAAGCACTTCCATCTTATAGAAAACTGCAGCCAAATGACAGATCCCTGGAGGTTTATTGTGTATCGCATGTGAGTAAGGTCACTAAGTCAAAGACAAAGTCAAAATCTTTTTATTCCGTAAAAATGGCTACATTTGTTTGGAATCGTCACAATTTTTTCCCCTACCGTGCAGTTTATGACTAGGTGAGCACTGATAAAAATACTGCCAAAAAACTCAGGCATCCCTCTTTTGGTGTCCAAACAAATTTACATATTTTATTAATTACATTATAATTGGATCGACTAGTAAGCTGCTAAGGAGTTGCTGTGTTAGCAACAGAGACGGAACATTGAAACCATTCATAGCCTACAGTAATCAATATACATCAGGTGGGCCGAATGCTTGTAGGGCATTCGGACGCTGTATAATATATATATACAGCAACGAGTTGCCTTGCCCTGGGGCGAAATGCGTGGGAAGCAGTGGGACGAGGTGGAAAGGGGGCGGACCTCGGTAGATGTGACTAATATTAATATTTATTAGGTGGGAATATACTATATGTTCGTATTTTATCGCGAATAATTGAATGCACTAAGTATATTCTAGTTTTCGTCTCATCTAGGGGCAGTAGCTAACTACAGCTCGCCCGTTCCATACTACTCGTAAGTACTTTAGTACTGAATCTGTCTCCAAATGTTCGCGCGTGAAGGCTCATGGACGCGAATTCCCTCCGTCTGAACAAGATCATAAAGTTACAGGAACGAAGACATGTAGATCAGAATCGAACACGTACATATAATTATGCTTATCTTCCGTTGGGGTAGGCAAAGACTAGAGAACGCCAGGTGCACCCATCCAAACATGCCTCTCTCGCCCTTTTTCAACACATTATTTACTTGATCGATGCGTGTGTGTACAGGGCGACATCTGAACTAACTCTTGCTCTATACACTTCCATTGTAATTCTTAAACCGAATATAGCTCCAATCTGTAGTAGGCCTACACATAAATAAACTTGCCAGTAACCTCAGCTCCGCCGCATATACAATTGAGAGGATTAGGCAATTGACGGACGTGGCTACTGAGCGATTAGTCTATTGCAGTTACTTACACAGCACTATATCGTATGGTATACTTGCTGCGGGGAAAAACGGCTTACATTGAAACATTTTTTGCCTTACAAAAGAGAGCCATTCGCTCTATTTATAACATGGGCTCCTGGCAGTCACTGAGGGAATTGTTCAAAGAAATATATATCCTCAGTGTTACCTCTCAGTACATAAGTTATGTAACATTTATAAAGTTGTTTTCAGAATTCAGTGTCAATCATAGAAGCAGAAATAAGTAGCGCATACCGGTACGTCTGCTTGCAATAAGACTGGTATATCGTTTGTTGTAAATTGTATTCGATTCAATAATAAATTGCCTGAAAAAGTTCTGTCCTATCCTGACAATGTCTTCAAAAGGCACATCAAAAACACTGTTTGTAAAAAGGCTTATTATAGAATCGACGGATATCTGGCAAAGACGTCTGGAAATGTTTCGGCACATGTACTTATAACTTTGTTTTTGTATTATTTTATCATTTGACATCATCATTATTACAGTATTATTACACTGACGTAGATTTATTGGAATATCAAATGAAAACGTACTTATATTGGCAAGTTTCTTTCGACATTTCGTCTTTATCAATGGTCATTTTCGAAATGCTGGTTAATAAGAAAAGACATAAACTATGTACAAATTAATAAAGCACAATTTAAAATAAGATTTGACTTTACAATTGTACGATATTGTACCGATAGAAGTATCTAAGAACTTTTATCTTTATCTATCTATAACTTCACGCCAAATGCCTTGCGGGTTAGGCACTCGGTTTTTTAACATTCATTGCTTTACTCATGCACGCCCGCCGGGTTCTAAAGCTTATCTTTATATCTTTTTTTATACCACTAAGGTAGCAACCAAGCGTACGATCTGTCTAATGGTAAGCAGTTACCGTAGTCTATGGACATTTGCAACACAAGGGGTGTCACTCATGCGTTGCCGACTCACCATTCACAATTTGCAACAAATGACCTTACCAGTCTTAGCAAGCTGATGTACCGCAATGCGCAACTTATTTATGATTCTAAGATTATCCTAGAATTATGAAAACGACTCTATACATGTTACATCCGTCCATACATTATGTATATATATATATATATATATATAAAACAAAGATGGGTTAGTTACACCATTTATAACTCGAGAACGGCTGGACCGATTTCTATGATCTTCGTTTTGTTGGATTTGTCCCCGCCCCGAATAGTAGAATAACTATTAAAACATGGTAAAAAATAACGAAAAAAAAGAGAATAATTTTTCTCATAAATTTTATATAAAACGCTTTTTTATGATATCTCAAGAAAGCATTGATATATCTATCTTGGCGATTTTTTTACGACTTTGAGAGTCATACAAGCATATGGCCCTCTTGATGTAAACCGGTTACCATAGCCTTTAAAATCTTACAACATATTAAGTATCACTCGGGCGATGCCACCTCTGCTACTGACACAGCAACTCCATGGGAGCTTACTGGTGACTTCACTCACACGCAAGAACACAACAACCCTCAAGGACGTTGCTCTTTGGCCGCGGTTTTCTTTGAGGTGGAGGTACTTCCCCAGACGGGCTGCTTTGATGCGCCCTACCTCTCCTAAAACATCCAGACCAATACAAACACATATTCATGCACACAAATGTTTGCACTGTGTGAGAATCGAACCCACGAGCATTGGTGTCAAAGGGGTCATACTTAATATATCGCAAGCGTTAACAGGCTCCGGTGTCCGCTTCACATCAGGTGGGCCGTATGCTTGTATGCCTCCCGATATAGTATAAAAAAAAATCAGTGATAAATAGTAGGGTTGGCAACAGAGCACTCGTTCATATGTGCCTACAGATGATATCAGCTCTGCAGCTATCAGACACTTGAAGGACGATTGGTAATCTTAGTGCCAAATCGATAGCATTACATCACAGACTGACATATATTATTTTTATATATATAAACAAACCAGATTACCTGATATTTTGACGAGCTCGGTGTTTAACAATAACCATTTTAACACCCACCTCGTGGATTCGATTCCCATACAGAGCAAACATTTGTGTGCCAATATATTTGTTTTTGTCTGGGTGTTTTTAAGATAGACGCATCAAAGCCTAGTCAGACTGATTAGGAAAGTAACTCTACCTCACAGAAAACCGCAGCCAAATTACCTGGAGGGTTGTTGTTACAGCAGTGGCAAGCAAAACAAACATCGCAAGCAATAATTCCTACATTTCAGGCGTTTATGTGCTACGGTAACCACTTTACATCCGGTGGGCGTATACTTGTAAGCCTCTCGAGGTTGAATAAAAACGTATGTATGTGTGTATATATCACGTCAGGCCCCTTGCGGGGTAGGCAGAGAGAACCGGCGCCATAAGACGCGGTCCTTACACACTTCACTCGCTTCTCGCCGGGTCCCAGGGCACCTGACATTCTGATAAAACACGAACAATTTGTTAATGGTAGGTCTTGGTCTTCCTCGGCTTCTACATTCTTCCACTTTCGCTTTGTATATCTGTTTCGTCATTCTTTCTACATGCCCGAACGACCGTAGCATGCCTTTTCTTATCTTAACATAAAAATACAATATAAAAACCTTAATTCAAGTAATTCGATGTCTGAATTAACTACCCTCTATTACATATCATCATCACTCGCACACGAGATCACACTAAAACTCATGACGGGCAAAGTGCACGCACAAAACCTCCCTCGTTAACTGTACCCGTTTTCCGAATCGCTGCCAATTAACCCCTTCCCTTTCATTTTCTTTCAATAACCCCTTTATTGGCGTCCATCTATAGACATAAGTCGATATCACCACTTTCAAATAAGTAAGTTTATTCAGCCAGCGAAATTTGCTTATAAATCTCTTATACAACAAATTTGGTATTTAAATTTCTCGATAAAGTCTGCATAAGATGATAGATTGGCGGCAATTTCCTGCCTGCCGGGAGATTGTTAGATAGACGGATAAAGTTATTTGTACTACTTGAGCCTGCGAGCTCATTCGCGTGCGTTATTCAAATGGGAAATGGCATATAAAAGGAAAATGTGAGACGGACATGGCTACATAAGGGTTCCGAAAATATGCTTTATATCACTATAAGATTAAAAAAAAACCCTCGCCACATTTATTCAATTTTTTTTCAATTAAAACGCACTAAGTATAATATATGTATTATGAGGCATGTACATGTGATAGTACGAGTATATTGAGGAACACAGTTTCTATATGAAATCTATATGTTTGTCTGTGCGTTTGTCGTGTGTGCGTTTTTTTTAATATTCGAATTTTGACTTCAGATTCGGATTCAGCATAAAAAAGAAGATTAGGAATATTCAGGAACACCGTTCCTATCTCAAGGAACATGGCCAAAATGGTCGACAAATTAAAAAAAAACAATGTTATATAATTGACGAGCCAGGTGTTCCTCTGGCAATGCAAGCTTGCGCATTCTCAACTGGTTTTATTTTAGGAAATATACATTTTAAAACTTTAATTGATAGGGAGGCACGGCTGCCATCTGCTGATCAGGATCGAGGCGAAGGGCTCTCTCGAGGGGAGATCGGTGTCCAGCAGTAGACGAAATTATGATGATGATTATTGGATAAACAACGAGCCTATTAACTGATGACCAAATCCTGGTATAAGCATATACCAATAAATTCGCTGAATTATGTACATATTCGTAATAATTCACTTGCCCGGCGGTGAAGGAAAACAAGAAATATATAGGGCAAACTGCAAGACTTTCTCGTTTTATACCTTTCACAGCCGACTGTATTTTATAATTTTTTTTTTTTTGGTGGGTAGGCGTCAGGATAATAAGACGTGTCACTTGTGTTTGTTAAAAAAATATTTAATTTTAAAATAGTATTACATTAAAATATTATCATAATATGGACATATAGTTAAGTTACATACCAGTGTAGCATTTCCATAAAACAAAGTCCACTTCAACACAATAATAACAGTGCACTATACACAGAAGGCATTTTCAATTGTAAAGTGGTAAATTTTTACAATGGCGAACTTACAAAAATCCATTGAAGACCTCACTGAACAGCTTAATAAGAGGATGGCTCACTTTGATGCAGAGCTGGCAGCGGCCCGAGTGTCTCCAAACACATCACATACATTGGACTCCCTCGCAGCTGATTTTGAGACATTTAGATCAGATACAATCTCCGCTCTTAGCAACATAAAGTCAATTGTCTCATTATTAGCACATGATGTGGAGAGAATTGAGATACGCAGTCGTCGCAAGATATTATTGGTCTACGGAGTGCCCGAACAAAAGGAAGAAAACACCACCAATGCTGTTTTGTCTGTGTTCGCAGACTGTTTAAACTTTCCTGTGAGTCCAGCTCATGTTAGCAGATGTCAACGCATGGGGCGCTCAGTTAGTGGAAAACCAAAACCCATTCTTGTTAAGTTCCAAGATGTAGCATGGAGAGATAGGGTTTGGTTTGCTAAAAAGCAGTTTAAGAATAGCGGTAAGACTCTGTCCGAGTTTTTAATACCATCGCGTCATAGACTGTTTATGGCAGCACGTTTGAAGCTCGGAGTGTCTCGGTGTTGGACCCGTGACGGTGAAGTTTTCTGCATAACTGGAGATGGAAAAAGGCAACGCATAGTTTCCCCGGCTCAGTTGGCTGTCATTGCTGGCCCCGGTTCAGCGGGTGAAACGAGTGTAAGTGCGGGAAAGGCAATGGAGGAGTCTTCGACGCAGGCCCCGACACAGAAGGCCATCCAAACACGAAAACGAGTAACCCCGTCCGTGAAAAAGTAGTAAACGTTTAGCGTTTGTTCTAGTAAGTGCAGTAGGTATGTGAATAAGTTCCACACTATCTGTATGTACCCGCGCACTATTTTTTGGAACTTTTTTCTTAGCTTGTCTCTGCAGGTAAGTTTAGAAAATATTATTTCATGTCTAGCTATTCTCTTACTGTATTAATGTGCTTTTATTTGTTACGGTAAACATGAAAAATATACGATACGAGTGGCCAATTGCCAAAGTCATTAGTGACAGGCGTGAGATAATTTCTTTTTGATTGTTGGCAATCAGACACTACTCGAAATTTTTATTAATTATTCTTCATTATATACTTTTTTCATTCACTTTCTTTAATACGCAGAGAACAAGCCTAAACTTAGATAGTAAACTAAATTGAGCCGGGTAATGTGAGGAACTTTTGTTATTATTATTTTTTCTTTTTCTTTAAAGCTGCTGGTAGGTAACGATACATGCGCGAAAGTAAGCGTATTTTTACATATATATTTATATATTATTTTCACCTATATACGTATAAGTTTTGTATATATATATATATATATATATATAACTAACTATATAACTAATATATATATATATATTAGTTATATAGTTAATTTTTGATATTTAATATTATGTCAGGTACTGATGATGAAGAAACTAGTGACAACTACTTCTCAATAAGTTTATCCGACAACTCTGCTAGGAGCGATAGTTTTCATAGTATCGATGATATCCCCCTCTCAGAAGCTCTTAACGTCGCGTTTACTGATGTCGCAAAAAATTTTAACGCTGTTCACATTAATGCGCAAAGCATTCCTGGGCATTATTCAGATATGTTGCTCACTTTTGGTAGTAATAAATATATTCACGCTATCTTGATATCAGAATCCTTTCTACATCCTTCGCTACCGTCGACCTCCTACTCTCTCCCAGGTTTCCAGCTCATCCGCAATGATCGAACTACTTCTGCCCACGGTGGGGTGGCCATCTATCTTCGTAGTCATATACCATTTACCATCCTAAACAAGTCTCCGCAGCCTCCTCCACCGAATACTGCTGAGCATCTCTTTTTAGAAATCTCTCTAAATAGCATTAAAATTCTCCTTGGTGTCTACTATAGCCCAAATTTGACTGTCAATTACTTTTCTTCTTTTGAAAATCTTCTCTCTCGAATCCGCGTATAGCCATTCTATTATAATGGGTGACTTTAATACGTGCCTTCTAAAAAATGATTTTCGGGCCCGACGTCTACAAAACATTATTAATTCTGTTAATATGAATATTCTTCCTTTAAATGCAACGCATTATTTTCCTAACTGTACACCTTCACTTCTTGACCTTATGATGGTTACTTCCGTCGATCATGTTGCGAAGCATGGCCAGTTAAGCGCGGACGCATTCTCTTATCATGACCTGGTTTACCTATCCTACAAAATCCGTCCTCCTAAACCCAAACCTAAACTCCTCATGCAACGAAACTTTGGTGGTATGGATATTGAACTTCTACGTAACGATGCGAAGCAAATTAACTGGTTGCTCATTGATAATGCAGACACAATTGATGCCAAAATAGAAATATTTAATTCTTTGCTCAAGCAGCTGTACGATGTGCATGCACCTATTCGACCGGTAAAGCTCAGACATCTGCCAGCTCCATGGCTAACGGATGATATCAGAGTACTCCGTGAAAGGAAGAACCGTGCAAAAGCACGTTACAAAGCAGATTCCACAAACACAATCAAGCGAGATAATTATCACCGCATAAGAAATCATTGCAATAAGGTGTGTAGGGATGCTCAGCGACGCCACATTCATCAGTCAGTTGAAAATGAGGACCAAGCAAAAGTTTGGAAATTTCTCAAAAGCATGGGAGTGGGTAAATCTCAGAATGCAAATACTTCCGATCTTGATCTGGATCTAATTAACTGTCATTTCTCTTCTTGCTCTTCTCTTGACATAAACGCCAAAACCGACACGTTAAACCAGCTTTCTACGATATCCCCTCCAGACTATTCTCCATTTGTTTTCGTTCCATTTACTGATTGTGATGTTAAGAGAAGCATACAGTCCATTGCATCGAATGCTGTTGGAGTTGATTGCATTAGCCGTAAAATGATCACTCCTCTAATCGATATCCTTGTTCCTATCCTGACAAAAATCCTAAATTTTTCTATTTCCACTGGTTCATTCCCAAAATGCTGGAAGGATGCTCACATAATTCCTTTACCTAAAAAGCCTTTTCCTTCTTCTGTCAGTGACTACCGTCCCATTTCGATACTCCCTTTTCTTTCCAAAGTGCTAGAACGGTTAGTACATTGGCAGTTAAGTTATTTCCTGTCCTCCAATAATATTCATAATCCTTTCCAATCTGGATTCCGTCCTGGTCATAGTACGGCTACTGCATTAATCAAAATTTCTGATGACATAAGACGTGGCATGGAAAATCATCAGCTCACAGTATTGACATTACTGGATTTCAGCAATGCCTTCAATACAGTTGATTTCGATGTCCTTCTGGGAGTACTATCTTCTCTTAACATATCTCCAACAGTGATTGACTGGTTTCGTAATTACCTGTACGGGCGACGGCAACGTGTCAAAATTGATGATACCAATTCTACCTGGTGTGATACAAATGCTGGCGTGCCGCAGGGTGGTGTGCTGTCTCCTTTGCTTTTTTCTCTTTTCATTAGTTCAATAACTCACAGAATCTCTTCATCCTACCATCTTTATGCAGACGATTTGCAGATATATTCTCAGGCCTCTCTCATTAACATTTCACAGTGCATTAACGAGATAAATGTAGACTTAAATTTGATATCGGCATGGAGTAAACGCTTCGGACTGAAGGTGAATTCACACAAATTTCAATGCATTATAATAGGCAGTCCAGCATTTATTTCCAGGCTTGATGTTTCTAAAATCCGTTCGGTTGTGTTTGATGGTGTCTGTATTCCATTCAGTGGAACGGTGAAGAATCTTGGTGTTACTTTTGATTCTACGTTATCCTGGAGGTCGCAGGTGGCAGAGCTCAGCAGGAAGATGTTTGCCGCGTCGGCGTCTCTCCGTCGTATTAGAAATTTTCTACCCACTGCCACTAAAGTTGTTCTTGCACAATCCCTTTTGCTTCCTATCCTTGATTACGCTGATATTTCCTATCCAGACCTTAATGTAGATTTAATTAATAAATAAGAAAGACTACAAAATCTCTGCATTAGATTTATTTTCGGGCTCCGAAAATATGATCATGTATCTGAATACCGTCAACAACTGAAGTGGCTTTCTATCCGTCAGCGCAGAAATATGCATATTCTTTCCTTTCTCTACTTCATACTCTTTAATCCTAAAGCTCCTTCCTACCTCAAAATTTGGTTCAAATTTTGTTCTTTCTCTCACAACTTACAACTTCGCTCCTGTGAAAATCTTATTCTTTCAGTCCCGTCTCATTCCTCTAAATTCTTCGATCAATCGTTTACAGTTCAGGCTATTAGGCTATGGAATACTTTACCTATAGCCATAAGAACAGCAAAATCTATCGCCGTGTTGAAAAATCTTGTAAAAAATTATCTCCTTTATTTGACTTCAAAAGCTGTACACTGACATAAAGTATGTATAAATATACTTATGTTTGTATATTTTATTTATGCATTTTATATATTATGTGTTTTTATTTGTTTATTTATTATTATATATGTATTGTTATTTAGTATTTGTACACAAATGTATACCTATGTATATATTTACACATATATAAGTAATAATATTAATAAGAATAAATTTTCCTTCCTTGTTAACCCTACCTTCTCTGTACGCCGATTCGTTACCTTAAGGTTGCCTTGAAAAGATTGCTTTTAGCAATAAGGCCGCCTTGTTGCATAATAGGTATTCATATTTTACTATTTTTTAAGAAATTTCCTGTAAAATTATTATGTAAATAAAGCTTATTCTATCTATCTATCTATAATATACTAGCGGACCCGCCAGACGTTGCCTTGGCTGTCCGAAAATAAAAACAATAAATCCTGTAACCCGATTACAGCGCCACCTACCGGGTCCCATTGTGAATCTGAACCATTCTCGAATCCCCTTGAACACACACAAAAAATTTCATCAAAATCGGCCCAGTCGTTTAGGAGGATGAACTCCTCCTAAACTTTTTTTAATAATTGAGAACGAACAATCGCGAGGACGAACGCAGTAGCCGAGGCAGAGACTACCGGAGCAGCCATGGCAGAGTCTACCGGAGCAGCCATGGCAGAGTCTACCGGAGCAGCCATGGCAGAGTCTACCGGCGCAGCCATGGCAGAGTCTACCGGCGCAGCCATGGCAGAGTCTACCGGAGCAGCCATGGCAGAGTCTACCGGCGCAGCCATGGCAGAGTCTACCGGAGCAGCCATGGCAGAGTCTACCGGAGCAGCCATGGCAGAGTCTACCGGCGCAGCCATGGCAGAGTCTACCGGAGCAGCCATGGCAGAGTCTACCGGCGCAGCCATGGCAGAGTCTACCGGCGCAGCCATGGCAGAGTCTACCGGCGCAGCCATGGCAGAGTCTACCGGAGCAGCCATGGCAGAGTCTACCGGAGCAGCCATGGCAGAGTCTACCGGCGCAGCCATGGCAGAGTCTGCCGGCGCAGCCATGGCAGAGTCTACCGGCGCAGCCATGGCAGAGTCTACCGGAGCAGCCATGGCAGAGTCTACCGGCGCAGCCATGGCAGAGTCTACCGGAGCAGCCATGGCAGAGTCTACCGGAGCAGCCATGGCAGAGTCTACCGGAGCAGCCATGGCAGAGTCTACCGGAGCAGCCATGGCAGAGTCTACCGGCGCAGCCATGGCAGAGTCTACCGGCGCAGCCATGGCAGAGTCTACCGGAGCAGCCATGGCAGAGTCTACCGGAGCAGCCATGGCAGAGTCTACCGGAGCAGCCATGGCAGAGTCTACCGGCGCAGCCATGGCAGAGTCTACCGGCGCAGCCATGGCAGAGTCTACCGGCGCAGCCATGGCAGTCTACCGGCGCAGCCATGGCAGAGTCTACCGGAGCAGCCATGGCAGCGACGGCATGTTGCATATAGAGTTAAATTACCAATAAAAAAAGCGGGGTGTGGCTATGTACTGGACACGGCCGTGAGTTTTACGTGAATACGTCTTCGTAACAGGTAAATGGAAGTAAGTTATACTAAAAGGAAATTATGTAATGCAGCGAAATGATCTTTAAATGGCGGCACAGTCAATACGCCCCGCGCGTTGCCTCACAGTCCTCACTCAACGTAACTAATTCTTTAGCTATCAAGTGGTGTAATTAAATTTTGGATATAAACGATAGATATGTAGGTACAACACCAAACAGTAGCCCCTGATTTTGTTATCACCAGTTTTTTCAATTGCCTCCCACTATGTAAGTAAATTTAAAGACATATTCACATCAAAAAGTAGTAGCAAGTATGTAGGAAACCGTATTTGTGAAAAGAGAAATATGGGACCCTGATGTGAGAAGGTTCATCTGACCTATAATCATTTGCCATTCGACGACTAACACTCACGTGATGCCACTGCCCGCGCCGCTGATAACAAAGCAACTCTTCACCATTACTTACTTAGATGTTATTTGGTGGCGGTCTCTGCACCTATGTCAGTGGATATTAACAACCAAGTGGCGCATACCTGAAACAATACAAATTAATATTATAAATTGAACAATATATTGGTTATGCGTAGGAGGGAGACTTATCGTGTCTATAAAATGGCAAAAGGCGACAAGGACAGGGATCATCTTGTGTGTGTGTGTTGTTTTGTGTGTAAGGGTATTCATGAGAATTAAGAGAGATGGGGCCTGACTGGGGAAGTACCTCCACCTCACAGAAAACTGTAGCCATATAACAAACTCCCTGGAAAGTTGCTGTGTTCCTGTGTGTGAGTGAGATCATCAAGGAGTTGCTGTGTTAGCAGTGAGGCGGCACCGGAGGAATGTATTACAAGCGTTCATAGGCTACGCAACCACTTTACATCGGGTGGGCCGTACGATTGTGTGCCTCCCAACGTTGTATAGAAAAACCTCCGGATATTAAACAAATCCTAAGGGATGTCTGACAACCTGAGATACATTTGCAAATGTAACGAAAAAAAACATGGCGAACACGCGAGGATCTCAGCAGGGTTCGCTGGTTTGGTTTTATTCATTGAATTAAACAATTTTTAACGGAAGTATTGCGTGTTTTATTTATTTTGCTGAACCTGACGTTTCGAATGCTTTGCAGCGTCCGTCCGAGTCTTCCTGCGACCACGAACATTCGAAACGTCAGGTTCAAATTCAAATCGCGAAAACCTAAGACAATACTTTGCTTTTATTCATTTATAAATGGACAAAATTCACTTCCAGAGTTCTGTATTAATAATTTGTAACTTTTTAACCAAATAAAATGTTCGTTACTGCCTACTTTGCACATGGACATGATGTTAAATGTCTCACGGTATATATTTAAAAATGTTTAATATTTGTACTTGACATTTGACTAGAACGACGTTTTTCCTCCAAAAACCCTTCATATTCATCATCCTCCTAGCAATACATCGTCGCCCAATAAAGGTTCCGTCATTAATCACACGACGAGTGT
Organism: Pyralis farinalis; assembly: GCA_947507595.1. Taxonomy (NCBI): domain Eukaryota; kingdom Metazoa; phylum Arthropoda; class Insecta; order Lepidoptera; family Pyralidae; genus Pyralis; species Pyralis farinalis. Next base: position 4,437,085 of record OX382258.1, on the reverse strand, counting down.
TCCAAACGCTAGCTTATATGGTTTCCATTTCCAGGTTCCCTGAGACTTGAGACAGACTGGCGTCCGTTCAGAAAAGGATCTTCGTTAAATTCCCATGAAGCGAGAGTACGGTACAGTCGTCGCGCTTATCATTCTAACCGAACACGCATGTCAAGCAACGTCAACCGCAGCCTGTCTATAAATGAGAGACAGAGAATCTATTTCGAGCTTCGGAGGGCACGTTATGCCCGATCCGGCTGTTGCAACTGCAGCCTGTCTATAAATGAGTTTATCCATTTCGAGCTTCGGAGGGCACGTTATGCCCTCGGATCCGGCTGTTGCAACCGCAGCCTGTCTATAAATGAGTTTATCCATTTCGAGCTTCGGAGGGCACGTTATGCCCTCGGATCCGGCTGTTGCAACCGCAGCCTGTCTATAAATGAGTTTATCCATTTCGAGCTTCGGAGGGCACGTTATGCCGTCGGATCCGGCTGTTGCAACTGCAGCCTGTCTATAAATGAGTTTATCCATTTCGAGCTTCGGAGGGCACGTTATGCCCTCGGATCCGGCTGTTGCAACTGCAGCCTGTCTATAAATGAGTTTATCCATTTCGAGCTTCGGAGGGCACGTTATGCCCTCGGATCCGGCTGTTGCAACCGCAGCCTGTCTATAAATGAGTTTATCCATTTCGAGCTTCGGAGGGCACGTTATGCCCTCGGATCCGGCTGTTGCAACCGCAGCCTGTCTATAAATGAGTTTATCCATTTCGAGCTTCGGAGGGCACGTTATGCCCTCGGATCCGGCTGTTGCAACCGCAGCCTGTCTATAAATGAGTTTATCCATTTCGAGCTTCGGAGGGCACGTTATGCCCTCGGATCCGGCTGTTGCAACCGCAGCCTGTCTATAAATGAGTTTATCCATTTCGAGCTTCGGAGGGCACGTTATGCCCTCGGATCCGGCTGTTGCAACCGCAGCCTGTCTATAAATGAGTTTATCCATTTCGAGCTTCGGAGGGCACGTTATGCCGTCGGATCCGGCTGTTGTCAGATGACAAACGTTAAGCTAAGTCAGTGAGCTTCAGGCGGCTTGAAATCACTGGCTTTCACCAATCCGCAGTTGAGCAGTGTGATGGAGGATGTTCCCCGTTCGGTTGAATATCCCTGCAGTAGGATGAGTCAGCGTTGGTGTAATAGTTAGACATAGACACCCGTGATCGTAACTGATAAGCTTCTAATGTGAAATAGAAGAAAAACTTCTCGGACTGATCACCTGTTTTATACAGCGTTGAGAGGCATCCAACTCTTTCATCAGGGCGCATCAAAGCAGCCCGTCTGAGGAACTGGGGAAGTACTACCTCACGCAAAACCGCAGCCCGATAACACCTGTTGTGTTCCTGCGTGTGTGTGTGGTTGCCAGTAATCTAATAAAGAGTTGCTATGTTACCGCAGCAGAGGTGATATCGCGCGAGTGATACCTATTGTATCACAAGCGTTCATAGGCTACGGTAATCGCTTCACATCAGGTGGACTGTATGTTTGTACACCTCCCGACGTTGTATAAAACAAATTCAGGGTTTATACAACGCGCCAGTCACGGCCTTTGCGTAGAAACGGTTCATAGGCTGAAGTCTGCCAAACCCTCGTGGTATTCCTGTCTACATCATATTCACAGACCAGAGAATTACGTAACATGGTGTATAAAACTTTAATGTACATGTCAGTATATGCGCATGCCACAGCAGGGAGATGAAGCAGTAGGATAACTTCAAAGTAACGTCCGCAATCATCTCACTCAGGTAGCAACTTTCAAGACTATACGTCTTATGTGGATCCGTGGATATACTATCCATCATGTAACACGATGAAGGAATAAACTTTACTGGACCAATGAAACCGATTTTGCATAGTAAGTCAATTCATCGATACGGGTAAAGTAGAACGCGCTTCTATTGGGTAGTTGGTACTAAAATCGCGGCACTTATCGGATATCCGCAGTAGAACTAAGGTAACCGACATAGCCCAAGCTTTAAGAGAGGTAGGGCGCATCAAAGCACCCCGTCTGGGGTAACCAGTTATTGTGTGGCGTATTGTGTGGCCGGCCACTTCAGTTTTTTTTTTTATACTACGTCGGGAGGCATACAAGCATACGGCCCACCTGATGTAAAGCGGGTACCGTAGTCTATTAACGCTTGCGATATATTATTTATCACTCGCGCGATGCCGCCTCTGCTGCTTACACAGCAACTCCTTGGGAGCTTACTGGTGACCTCACTCACACGCAGGACACAACAACCCTCTAGGGAGTTGTTATTTGGCTGCGGTTTTTTGAGGTGGAGGTACTTCCCCAGACGGGTTGCTTTGACGCGCCCTACCTCTCTTAAAACATCCAGACCAAGACAAACAGACATGTTCATGCACACAAATGTTTGCCTTGTGTGGGAACCGACCCCACGAGCGTTGGTGTCAAAGTCGCGTCATTCACGACTGAGCCACCGAGCTCGTCAAAAGTCATAGCCTATGGTATGGTAGTTGTTCCACTGCTTACACCTGTGCTGTGTACATTGCCCTCGGGCTTTTACGCAAACATGGACGTGAAGGATGTTTTCAGGCGAATTTGCGTAGTTTTCGCTGTGCGCTCTTAGCGGGGCTAATCTGAATATATAACGTGTCATCCTTTAAGACGACGTTCCAACAACACCAAAATTCACCTTGTTACGTTTTGGACGTTCCGTGGATCGCATGACTCTGTTTATGCGAAATGAAGAGGGCTATATACACAGCGACACTTCAAGCGAGACTTTTCTGTGGCGCACGGAGTAAGAGTTAAAATGGCGCTGCAAGTGTCTAACATACCTTGAACACAATGTGTACATATATATATACAAATTAAAAAAAATTAAGTGTCTGTTTGTAATGTCCAGATAACAGCTTAACTAAATACGCATTACACGATAGGGAATACGCATGAATTTTTTTTAGGACAGATTTTAAAAGAGGAGTTAGAGACAGGAAGAAGTCTCAAAGTAAAATTTGTCTACGATAATTAGTTTGGGAGATAATTCTGTTTGGCACTTTATCACGTGACTTGATGACGCTTCATACTAAGAGGCCGCGGCGGATGACGTCACAAGCTGTGTGTCTTTAAAGAAATGTATGGGTTTCATCTAGATATTACCTGTATTTCCGCAATTCAAGCACTCACATTGACGCTGTCATAGTAAAACATGTTCAAAATATGACAATGATTCAAATTATGAAGTTTTTTTTTGTTATAGAAACTGTTTGATTTTTTTAAGATTTTTAACACCTAAACTAAACCAAATAAAAACTACAGAAAACTACTAAAAAAATGATTTTTGTTTCACTTTTACACGACAATTGTGTGATTTATATCGATAAATCAATTTCATGCATATTACCTATTATAAAAACAAAAAAAAAATTCAATTTTTATCCGTTTGTTTCCGAACATATTTTGGTGGGATTTTTACTGACAGATAGCGGATATCATAAGGAGTAACATAGGCTACTTTTATTTTAGAAGGTATTACCTCCCGCCATCCCTGGAGGTATTTCTGCCTGCAGGGCTGCTTTGATGCGCCTTGCTTCTCTTAAAAACATCCAGATCAAGACAAGATACATTCATGCACGTAAATGTACTCCTGTGTGAGAATAGAGCCCACGAGCTTGGTGTCAAAGCAGCGTTGGTAACCACTGCGCCGCCGAGCTCGTCAACCTACCTCCTGCCCTCCACCTATTACCAAATATATCAAAAAAGCGAGTTGATGTGTGATGCGATATAAATAATTCAACGCTTTCCCTACATTTCAGTAGAAATAAAGTGCTATATCATAGTCCATGAGCTTGATTGTACACACAGTACGTCATTATGGCCATTATCGGTGTTGTCACGCGAGCAAATTAAGCGATTCGGCCTTGCCAGTAGTTACTCGCGATTGCCTGTTAGCGCACAATTTACTCGCTTATGAAATTATTTATACGCTGTTCGAACGTTAAAGGGATGAAATCGACCAAATCATAAAAACACAGTAATTTCAAAGTCTCTTTAAGGTTTCTTCTTAGCATAATTTTGAAGTCTTTTTTTCCAGCGTCATCACATATCCTAATTCATTAAGATTGGGGGGATCCTATACCTCAATATAATTTGGCTAGGATTCAGATTTTCCTTCCTAAGGTTAGGTTTGACACGTATTTCGAAATATAATTTCTGGGACATACGGTTTTCTCACGGTGTTTTCCTTCACCACTGTACAAGTGTCAGTTATAAATGTGTACATAAATCGAAAAACACGGATTAGTATATTTCCACGCCGGGATTCAATCCAGAAACAAGTTGATTAATAGGCGAGCTCTTTATCCACTGGGCTGTCACTGCCCACGTAACTTTAAACACTTCTTCTAAGCGTTATCCCGTTTCCTAATCCATTAGGATTGGCGGGGTCCGCTATCTAAGCCTAAGGATTCGGCGAGGATACTGATTTTTACATGGAGCGACTGCCGTCAGACCTCGACAACCGAGAGGGAGAATCAGACCTTTCTTAGGTTTGGTCGCACATCTTTCTAAAATATAATTAAACGTGCAGGTATCCTCAAGATGTTTTCCTTCACCGCCAAGCAAGTGACAATTACAAATATGTACATAAATCCGTAACTTTACTTTTAAGTAGCTTTATACAAGTATTCAGATAAAAGCTGTCGTGCATTGAAAGTGCAAATCTTTACCGTTTTTTTAAGTTATCACATACATTGAATATATTCGATTGAATTGTCTAATATTTCAATAATTTTTCTGTAGAATATTTAGTATAAATTCAATATATAATATTTTCAATTACATTGTTAAATTTATCACGTTAACGATTAATAAATTACGCGCCAACGTAAAACATTGCTCTAAGAATTTATTTTGTAACTATTTTTTTTTGTATATCTATATATACAAAATGAAACGAAATAACTTTAAATTCTTTGAACTGAACTACAAAATGTGTATAATTTAAATATGTCAATGACAAATAAGTATCAGCCTGTGGTCAAACAATGAGTATAGATTATCGCTAAGCTATTAATAATGGTAATGTATTAAAATATGCATTGTTTGTTTTTATACATGCATTGTACACTTTGTGAATGAAATATTATGAATGAACGAAAGTGAATATGAAATGCATTATTAATCGACTCACCTATTTATGTTTGGTATGTTGGCGATGTCAAGAAATTGAGTACATTTTAAAATACATTACTAAGATAGGCAAATTGCCTCGGCGATACTCGTGGCCTGTACAGCAATAAAAAAAATGACGAACAATGCATTCTTTTTTAGGCTTAGCCAAGATATACCATTTTTCCTATGATATATTTATCATGCTTGTAGTCTACGTAATAGAACAAAATTAAAAACTATATGTTCAATTACTATAGAGGTGTATTAAGGCTTAATAACGTTATTTTTCCAATGACGAACATAAAAACATATTGAATATGGTCGAATTTCGACCACTAGTAATAAAGCATTTATGATTTTTCATAAGTTCGGAGTCAGCCAGCTATCATTGTTTCTCTCTCGTTCGCATCGAGAGCAATGGCGACGGTGACGTAACGTTCAATGCGTTGGGCGATGTAATCGCCTTAACAGCGATTCGATGTGCCATTGAGAAAACAAGACATTTCAAGCGACACGAGCTGTGGAATGAGCTCCCAGCCGAGGCTTTCCCAAGAGACTACGGCATGGTATTCTTCAAGAAATGCGTGAAGAGATTTTTATAGGGTCGGCAACGCACGAGTGACACCCCCGGTGTTGCAAATGTCCATAGGTTACGGTGACTGTTGACCATTAGGCAGGCCGTAGGTATGCTTGATTGCCACCTTAGTGGTTCATAAAAAATAGACAGTAAGACCTGGTTCTAACAATGCTTTTTTTAGCCGCAGTCAATAAACGCTTCCAATACACCAAGTATCACTCGCGCGCGCTGTCACCACACGACTCGATCCTTACACAACTCACACGCATATTTAACGTTCATAGCTCTTTTAATAAAAATAATAAACATTTAAAAATAAAATGAACGAACGAAATTTTTGACGAACTCGGTGGCTCAGTCGTGAATGACGCGACTTTGACACCAACGCTCGTGGGTTCGATTCCCAGGAAGGAAGGCAAACATTTGTGTGCATGAACATGTCTCTTTGCCTTGGTTTGGATGTTTTAAGAGAGGTAGAGCGCATCAAAACAGCCCGTTTTTTTATACTACGTCGGGAGGTATACAAGCATACGGCCCACCTGATGTAAAGCGGGTACCGTAGCCTATTAACGCTTGCGATATATTAATTATTACTTGCGCGATGCCCCCTCCGCTGCTTACACAGCAAATCCTTGGGAGCTTACTGGTGACCTCACTCACACGCGGAAACACAGCAACCCTCTAGGCAGTTGTTATTTGGCTGCGGTTTTCTGCGAGGTGGAGGCACTTCCCCAATCTGACGGCAGTCTCTCCATGTCAAAATCAGTAGTACCGGATCCCGCCAATTTTAATGGATTAGACAACAGGATAGCGCTAAGAAGAAAAAGAATATATCCACACAGTGATTTTCAGGAACACCGTTCCTATATGAAATCTATATGTTTGTCTGTGTGTTTGTCTGTCGCTTTTTTTCGAATATTCGAATTTTGACTTCAGATTGGGATTCAGCATAAAAAAGTAGAATAGGAATGTTCAGGAACACCGTTCCTATCTCTTAAGGAACATGGTAAAAATGGCCGACAAATAAAAAAAAAAATGTTATATAATTGACGAACCAGGTGTTCCTCTGGCAATACAAGCTCGCGCATTCTCAACTGGTAAAATTTAAATGGAATATGTTTTAAGTGGCCGTGTAAAGGTCAACTTCGCATTAAATCCACACAGCCACGGTCCGCGGGGACCCCTACCAATTTACCGTAATGGGCACCTAATTACATTACCTCAATAGCGGTCGGCCATAAATCACGAAATTTTGGGCTTAAAAATTACCCCCAAAAATAAACAGCTCACCTGTACACTCACGTCGTTAAACAGAAAGGGGTGGTAGACAACTGAAAATAAACCCGACGGCACCCTAATTCATTTTTACACGTCGGGAGGCATACAAGCAAACGGCCCACCTGATGTAAAGTATCGCGCTCATCAACCACTTCATGTTCTTCGATTTGGCCCTTTTTCAGCACATCACCAAGCACAAGACCCCTGCCGATGTCTTCATTCGTTAGTGCTCGATATATAATAATATAAATTGTATGCATGTATATCTTCACGCCAAGTCCCTTGCGGGGTAGGCAGAGAGAACCGAGCGCCATAAGACGCGGTCCTAACACACTTCACACGCTTCTATAACATTCATAGTTCTTTTCATGCCGGTTCCTGGGGCTCCTGACATCACCTTCTGATAAAACACGACCAATTAATATAATTACTGAAATAAAAATTTAACGATTATTACACGAGAACATCCTGTTTAAACATAAAAAAAAAAAACTAAAGCCGCCATGTTTTATTCTCAATGCGATTGAATAAATGTCACCAATGAGCGGCGAGTAAATCACATGTGTTTTTAACCAATCAGCGCGCACCTCGCGCAGTTTAACGGCTGGATATTATAAACTACCGAAATTGTAATATAATTATGTTTTTTTATTGGGAATTTAATAGTCTGTTCACAATAATCGTCAGTTTACAATGTCACTAGACTAGATACACTAACGGTTTGCCGTGACATACATTTAAGTGTTCCAGTCCGAATGTTGTAAAGATCATAAACGTCTCATACGCTAATAACCCACTTGACAGGGCATAAAGGGCACCCCTCGCTTACCAAAATGTTGCATTTTAGCGCCTAAATATCTCAAGCCTACCGATCCTCAGGCGCTGTAACTGTTAGCCGTTAAAATAACATGACAAATCCATCGCTGTGCTGTCCATTACAACCAATCGGAGGAGGTGGATAGCTTCCACCCCCTCCTTCAGCTCCACATAAGGGATAGCACGTTGTTACATTGATTATGTAAACCAGTGTTCCCCAAAGTGGTCTATATATATCGACCCCATAAGGTCGATAGCGGGTTCATAAGATTCAAAATTTTGAATAGTCCCCTACCAATCAAAATTTTGAATCTGATGAACCCAACGTATACCAGAAAATATCTCGTAAGGGGTCTACGGGGGTTTAGCCGAGGTCGGTGGTGCAGTTGTTAATAACGCTGACACCAGAACTCGTGGTTCGATTGCCACACTTGTGTGCATGAATATCTGTATGTCTTGGTCCCGGTGTTTTTAAGAGAAGTAGGCCGCATCAAAGTAACCCGACTGGACTGGATTTCATGGAGGGTTGATCGTTCCTGCGAGAGAGTGAGCTCACCAGTAAGCCCTTAAGCAGTTGCTGTGTTAGCAGCAGAGGTGGCATCGTGCGAGTAATATATTGCGAGCGGTCATAGACTACGGTAACCGCTTTACAAAGTGGACAGTATGCTTGTATGCCTCTCGATGTGCTATATAAAATTTTTATTTTTTGAACTTTATTCTCGAAATTACTATTTCAATGCTCTGCAAAAAGATAGAATTTTTCAAAACTTTTTAGCCATAAAAATGAGAAAATAGCTTTCGGTAGAAATTCTATTTTACAAAATTGCAACATTTGGAAGCACTCCAAATGAGCAACAATAAATTTTGCAAAAATACCCACCACTTTCTAAGTTATACCGTTCGCAAACAAAACACATGACATAGAAAACTCAATGGTGAAACATAGTACATCTTGGGAATGCATTGAGCAAAATTTGTGGCATAACGCTTGCTGACCTGTCCTGGAACAGTTTTGAAGACACCTGTATGTTTCTCCACGACTCCCTTCTATCAGGAAACTCAAGTCCTTAGCGTCCGTAGACTATACTTAAGAGAGATAGGGCGCATCAAAAACAGTTCATTGCTGGGGAAGTGCCTCCACCTCACAGAAAACTGCAGCCAAATAACAACTCCCTAGAGGGTTGCTGTGTTCCTGCGTGTGAGTGAGGTCATCAGTACGCTCCTAAGGAGTTGATACTTACCGTATTACAAGTGTTCATAGGCTACGGTAACCGATTTACATCAGGTGTGCCGTATGCTTGTAGGCGACGTAGTATAAATTAATAAATTTCCAAACTACTCGATCTATCTATAACTTCACACTAAATCTCTTGCGGGGTAGACAGAGAGAACCGAGCGCCACATGACTTGATCTTTACAAACCTCACTCGCTTCTTTCGCATTCATTGGTCTTCTCGTGCACGCTCGCCGGTTTCTATGACTCCTGACATCACTTTCTGATAGAACACGATCAATTTGATGATGGCAAGCGAGTCGTGGCCTTCCTCTGCTCCTACATCCTTCTAATTTCGCGTTGTATATCTGTCTCATAATTCTTTCCATATGTCCGAACCAACGGACCATGCCTCTTCTTATTTGCAAACTACTTTTCAATTAAAAAGCGTATTTCCAGGCTTCCAACCGTCAAGGTAATTTCACCGTTTGCCACACGATTCCTACCTTTCAGAAAAGCCCTTTGTTTACAACAAAATCAATAGGAAATACAATCTCCACTTGTCAAGTTTTGGCGAAGTTAAGCATACGTTGGAAACTAAACTATTGAGTGGGACGTACAGCGATTCAGAAGAGCTATTGAACTGAATAATACCGAAAGCATTATTAATTACATTCCTAATATTAGAATAATAATAGAATCGTTCGAGAGAGGTAGGGCGCATCAAAGCAGCCCGCCTGGGGAAGTACCTCCACCTCACAGAAAACCGTAGCCAAATAACAACTCCCTAGAGGGTTGTTGTGTTCCTTCGTGTGAGTGAGGTCACCAGTAAGCTCCCAAGGAGTTGCTGTGTAAGCAGCAAAGGAGGCATCGCGCGAGTGATAATTAATATATCGCGAGCGTTAATAGGCTACGGTACCCGCTTTCCATCAGGTGAGCCGTATGCTTGTATGCCTCCCGACGTAGTATAAAAAAATCGGCCAAGTGCGAGTCGGACTCGCGCACGAAGGGTTCCGTACCATTATCTATAAAAACAGCAAAAAAAATCACGTTTATTGTATGGGAGCCCCCTTAAATATTTATTTTATTCTATTTTTTAGTATTTGTTGTTATAGCGGCAACAGAAATACATCATCTGTGAAAATTTTAACTGTCTAACTATCACGGTTCAAGAGATACAGCCTGGTGACAGACGGACGGACGGACGGACGGACGGACGGACGGACGGACGGACAGCGGAGCCTCAGTAATAGGGTTCCGTTTTACCCTTTGGGTACGGAACCCTAAAAAGAATTGAGCAGCGACAGCCCAGTGGATAAAGTACCGGCCCAGTGACCAAGAGGTGCCCCGTTCGAATGCTGGCATGTACTAAATTTGTGTTTCTGCATTCATGTACATATTTGTAATTATCAATTGCTCGGCGGAGAAAAAACATCGTGAGGAAACCAGCACGTCCAAGAAATAATACTTCGTTAGACGTGTGACCTTACCTAAGAAAGATCTGATCCCATGGGTTGTGGAGGTCTGACGGCAGTGGTTCCATGTCAAAATCAGAGTCTTCGCCAAATCCTCAGGTTTAGGTAGCGGACCCCGCCAAACCTAATAAATAAATATTGCCAGACAAATTACACAGCGCCATCTAGCCCCAAAGTAAGCGAAGCTTGTGTTATGGGTATTAGACAACTGATAAACATACGTTAATACATATTTTTTTGTAAACACAAACTTATTATACAATAAAAATACCCAGACCAATACAAACAGACATGTTCATGCACACAAATGTTTGTACTGTGTGGGAATCGAACCCACGAGAGTTGGTGTCAAAGTAGCGTAACAGCGCGTTCCACCACTGAGCCACCGAGCTCGTCATACCACGTCTACCATGAACTAATGGATTGGGAAACGGGGTAACGCTAAAAAAGAAGAAGAGATAAAACCTCTGTGTTAATGTTGGTTTAGTACGGAAAGTTTGTATATTTTCACGTTGTAAAAATGCTCACAGGACTGATTTAGCCTGTTGTGGGATTCTTTTTTTTATACTACGTTGGGAGGCATACAAGCTTACGGCCCACTTGATGTAAAGCGGGTACAGTAGCCTATTAACGCTTGCGATATATTAAGTAGGTATCACTCACACTGTTGCTTACACAGCAACTCCTTGGGAGCTTACTGGTGACCCCACTCACACGCAGGAGCACAACAACCCTCTAAGGAGTTGTTATTTTGCAGCGGTTTTGAGGTGGAGGTAAGTACTTCCCTAGACGGGCCGCTTTGATGCGCCCTACCTCTCTTAAAACATCCAGACTAATACAAACAGATATGTTTATGCACACAAATGTTTGCCTTGTGTGGGAATCGAACCTACAAGCGTGTGAACCTACAAGTGTCGCGTCATTCACGACTGAGCCACCGAGCTTGTCATTTCAATTTTCTTTCGATTCAATTCAAATTTTTCTGTCGATAAAGATCATTTATTTTAAACAAATAATGTATGTATATCCATCGAGCAATAATAGCCCAGTGGATAAGAACCGACCTATTGTAATCCGACGGTACTGGTTCAATTCCCGGTGAGGGCATGACTAAGTTCGTGGTTTTGGTTTTATGTACATATTTGTAATCATCACTTGATAGCATCATGAGGAAACCCGCGCGTCCAAGAAAATATATTTCGAAATACTAACCTAAGAAAGGTCTTTCTTCCTTAGGTTGTGGACGACTAACGGCAGTCTCTCTCAATATCTTCGCCAAATCCTCACGCTTAGGTAGCGGACCACACGAATCCTAAAGGAAACGGAATAACGTTGAGGAGAAGAGAATATTTATATCTTCACGCCAGGTCCCTTGCGGGGTAGGCAGAGATCTGAGCGCCATAACACGCGGTTCCTACACAACTCACTCGATTCTTTAACATACAATTAAACAAATACAATAAATAAACTTCTTATACGATTAAAGTCATATATTTACCCAAAAATTTGTTTCTGAATAATAAATGCACTAACAAGACATAACTATGCCTTTATCAATGGGAATATGAAATTAATACCTGATTTACATAATCCACATACTAAGCTGCACGGATTTCGCTTCCTTTGCCTTTATTTGCAAATGGCTTAGTAAAATTCATAGGTGAAATTAATAATTCCGATAAATAAGATTAGGAATCGTATGGAATTTAGTTAAATGTGGAAACCCCGTAGAGTTAACCCTTCGCCACGAGGGGACGTCAGATAACCTGGATTCAACTCGGAAGGTCAAAATGATAATGATTGTAATAAAGTATTATAAATAAACATCGTAATTCTCAAATTATGAGTGTAAAGATAATAAATGAATTACTTTAGTCATTAATTTATTATTTATCTTTAAATAATGAAGCGGATAATAAATATATTTCGTTCGTACTTTGAATTTTTTTATTGCCTGTGGTGGCGTGAACATGGCGGCAATCCCCATAAATACATAGTGATGGGATATTTCAACTAATTTAAGCGTCAAACTTTTTCGTCCGAGTTTTTACTGACAATGTTAGCGAATTTCAGTTAACTCAATATCGCCAGATATTATCGAAGTCGGCAATGTACAGGAAACACAACAACCCTCTTAAGAGTTCTTATTTAGCCGACCTCCGTGAGGTGGCGGTACGCCAGTGGAAGGAAGGGCAGGCCTTCCTCCTATGCTAGCCACCACCACTTTGCATTGGGTGATCTTGAATAAATCCAACATTGGATTAAAAAAATACAATAAATACATATTGAAACGCCAAAATACGCAAGTCTCCATCACGTTTGTATGTTATGTAATGTGGAACAAATTGTATCCCCCCCCCCCCCCCCCCCCATGCGGCGGGAACGTTGTGATAAATCGCTGAGACGCGCAATCGCGCTGTTATTACCTTTTTATTCATTACCGAGCTAGAAGGTTTCCCCACTCCCGGCTGCTTTGATGCGCCATACCTCTCAATCAAATCTTCGGGTCTTTGGGAGTCAGACTTCAAGGGACTTTAAATTAATGATTCGCAGACCGAATCACAAATCCCGAGCTGGTATCCGAGTCTTGTAAGGTGACTACAGTACTCCGTGTGCAGCGTGACTTGACACTTGTACAGCATAAGTCAGGTAAATGGTATCTATGCATGTTCTCGACAAGAACCTAAATCTCGAGCAACCAACCCGTAACATGCCTGAGCAATACCAGACTGAAAGCCTTTGCCAGTCTGGGCACTTTCAACCACAATACCGACAAGGCTTTGTCTTGAAAGCTATAAAGAAGGCGACAACAAACATCCTCTGGGTGAAACAGAATACATCTGAACAACGCACAAAAAGGTACTCATGTATAATACCCTGGATATTGGAAGTAAAATATATCGGCTTGAGGTGATTTGAATGGTCTGCAGGTCGATCAAGGCGTTGATGAGGTTAAACAGGGTCGTTAAGCTAACACAGGAAGGAGCAGCAATATCTTCCACCACAGCACAGTGCAGATTATGCAGGTTGCTGGTGTGGCGGACGGAGAGAACCTAGGTCACCTTCCTGCTCCATTAACAGTATCCCAAATTGTCTTCAACAGGTTTTATTTGTGCATCAGACACGGAAATCTAAAGAGCGTAGGACAGTAGGAGAAACGAAGGTACTTTCTCCAGTCCTTACTGTTTATTGCCGTGCCACATCTCTTTCAACAAAGCTCGTCTTCTTTTCATGCCCTGTTTCCTAATCCATTGGAATTGGCGGGTTTCGCTACCTGAATCTAAGTATTTGGTGAAGGTACTGTTGATACGGAGCGACTGCCGTCAGACCTCCACAACCCCCCACAGGGAAAACTAGACGATTCTTCACACGTCTTTCGAAATATAATTTCTCGCACGTGCTGGTTTCCTCACGATGTTTTCCATCACCGCCGAGCACGTGATAATTACAAATTAGTTAATAGATTTAGGTGTTATTTTGCAAAAGTAAAATTTACATGCAATTTGATCTAACCTGCTTTGTGTGCTTCCGCCACCAATGAGTTTATGCTGACTAGCGCCGACCGGGACATACCCACTACCGTTAGTAGATGTAACATGCCGTCGCTGCCATGGCAGCTCCGGTAGTATCCGTCTCGGCTGCTGCGGTCGTCCTCCATCTAGAACAGAAACAGCAACGACCACGACAGACGACCAGAACAGTTGTGGCAGCGACGGTCGGGTGTATGCGATTTCTGTTCCAGGTGACGGACGACCGGAGCGACATGTTTTTTTTTTGACATCTATCTATCTATAACTTCACGCCAAATCCCTTGCGGGGTAGGCAGAGAGAACCGAGCACCACGTGACTCGATCCTTACATGTCTCACTCGCTTCATTCATTGCTCTTCTCATGCACGCTCGCCGGTTCCTAGGGCTCCTGACATCACCTTCTGATAAAAACACGATCAATTTGGTCATGGTAGGTAAGTCTTGGCCTTCCCCGGCTCCTACATCCTTCCACTTTTGCATTGAGGCTTTTCAGGAACACCGTTCCTATATGAAATCTATATGTTTGTCTGTGTGTGCGTTTGTCGTGCGTTTTTTTTCGAATATTCGAATTTTGACTTCATATTCGGATTCAGCATAAAAAAGTAGAATAGGAATGTTCAGGAACACCGTTTCTATCTCTTAAGGAACATTGTCAAAATGGCCGACAAAATAAAAAAAAACATTTTGAATTGTTATGTGTAATTGACGAGCCAGGTGTTCCTCTGGTAATGCAAGCTTGCGCATTCTCAACTGGTTATATCTAATTGTGGCATAAAATTATTTACTGAATGTTTGATTCTTATATATGTAGTTTTATTTTGCTATTTAATTCTTTACGTTTACTGTCTAATTATTTATGTTTTATTTCTTTGTATAACATCTTATGCTATATACATGCAATACGATAAAAAAATATCTCTATGTGCTTTGGTTCCAAGAATCTCGGTAAGTTTATTTTTCTGAACAATAATATTTAATTCTGTTTCAAAAATTTCTTCGAACATTGTATTTTAGGACGACGACACGTTGCATCTACTAACGGTAGTGGCTAGATGCCGACCGGCGCTAGTCCGCATGCACTAATTGGTGTTGGAAGCACACAAAGTAGGTTAGATGAAATTGCATGTAAATTACAAATTAGTGTTTTTACCAGAGCACATGTACTGATGGCTTTTAAAAATGAGAAGCCACACCCTACCTCATATTGCAACAAATTCTTAACGTATTCAGAGGCGATAAAGCAAATCCATTGTAAGTCTAATTTGCATTCGTACCCTGTTCGACGGGGCGCGGTGATAAATTGTGCCGACACAGCGTCGTCACCCGATCTCGTGCTCGTGGGGATGTGAGAACTTCATTTGGATGTACTCTTGTTACTTGACAATTATGCCCCCATATATTGTTGTCTAGCACATCTGTGCTGTGGGTGACAATGACACGACATTCACAACGTCGCAGGCATCCGGCGTTTGTCCACGGTCCGGCTTTATCGCACGAGCATCCCGTTCGTGTACTGCATCTGATCTCAAACCAACCAATTCTTCGTCGATTGGTCAAATAAATGGGCACACAGGGAAGAAAAGCTTAGCCAAATAACAACTCAGTTGGAGGGTTGTTGTGTTCCTGAAAGTGATTGAGGTTAAGTTAACACGAGAAGTTGTTGTGTTAGCAGCATCTTCTGCTTCTTTACATTGCCTCATACGGCAACCAATTTACACAATATCCTTGTATACTTCCACAAAACAATAAACCACTTCACTGCGCATGAAGGCAACCCACGCTCACAAAACGTTGCATTTTAGCGCCTAAATAACCCACCGATTCGAGGCTACTGATCAATGGGAGAATATTTTAACCAATAAGTCGATAAGTGATAAAGCTGCACGTTATTTTTTACTAACCCGTGCTCAAATCAGTGCTCACCTAGTCATAAACTGCACGGTAGGGGAAAAATTGTGACGATTCCAAACGAATGTAGCCATTTTTACGGAATAAAAAGATTTTGACTTTGTCTTTACTCTCTTGCCTTTACAGTAATATACGAAACGTAACTCTCTCTCTCTCTCCCTCTTTCTATCTTCACTAACTAATATCTCCCGCTCAACTTCCGTGCGCCTCGCCCGATCACACTTTTCGTAACGCTCTCGTCACGCATTCACCAGCTTCCTCCCCAAGTCAAGCGTAAAGAAGTTTTACTTCAAAAAAAAAAAACGCGAAAATTAATTACACATTAAAACGATTCCAAGGAAAATTTGAAATCAGCTCAGTCGCCCAGACGACACCAACCACATTTCTGTAGCCGGCAGCTCACTGTTGAAGATAATTACGTCACCACTGCGCAAGTTGACCTACGGTCATATCTCTTTACTCTATGCAAGAGTATTTGCCATTGCGAACACTCTCGATCGCCAATGCAGCGGTTATATCGACCAAGTCGCGAATTCCCGGCATCCGTCAAATGGGCGGATGACGTGTCTCGGACGACAATGGTCACACAGTGAAGTGAAAGAGAAATACTGCAAATCACTTAGCATTATTCTCTGCGTTTGATTAAATTTGGGTGTGTTTAAAGATTTAGGCGTACCTACTCTTGCACTGTTTTTAGGTTTCTTCATTTGAAAGAGGAGTAAAAATTTAGCAGGTATTACATATGTATGTATGTATATCTTCACGCCAAGTCCCTTGCGGCGTAGGCAGAGAGAACCGAACGCCATAAGACGCGATCCTTACATACCTCACTCGCTTCTGTGACATTCATAGGTATTACGTAATTACTAACAACTTAGTAATGAGAACTATTTTTTTTATGTCACTAAGATGGCAATAATTTGCAACACCAGGGGTGTCACTCACGCGTTGCCCACCCTGTAAAAATCTCTTCACGCCTTTCTTGAAGAATCCCCATGCTGTAGTCCCTTGGGAAAACCTCGGTTGGGAGTTCGTTCCACAACTTGAGAGAGAGAGAAAAATGTTAATTAGAAGTATTTATTAAAGATAAAAGATGAATTGTTTTGCTTACCATTGGGCACTTAGACACGTCTTACATTATTAAAGTATAATCTTATTGTATCTAATTCAATTCTCTTAATCACTATTATTTATATTAGAAGTATCCTCGAGTACACATGTGGCATCTGGTCGCCACAATATACTCGTATGACATACGGTATCCTTTTCGCCGAAAATTGTTTGGCCGATTATCACTTGCCAACCGATTGCACTTTGACAACTAACGATTATGAAATTTTTGTATGACAACGTTTCATTAGGTAGAATTATTGTTAAGCTGATTATTATAATGACACAAAACGTTTGGGACATTTATCATTTGCCAAATCTTTCAAACAAATAAAAATCTTGTAATAAGTAGAACAACAGAAATCTCAGTTGGTTAGGTTAGGTTAGACTTAGAGTATACAAATAACGTCCGGCGAAGTGCCAGAAGCGAATTGTTGCCATTTTGAAAAGTGTCATTATAAAAAGCAGACCAAACATACTTACAGTTGGCAACTGTGAGGTTGGGAAACAAAACAAAATTATACGAAAAGTTGGCAAATGATTATTCCGCTAAATAAAATTCTTCGAAACGTTAGTTGGCAAAAGATAATCGGCCGAACAATTTTCTGCGAAAAGGCAGAGAACCATAATATACACACAAAGAATGGGAACAATATACAAGAAAACTTTGTAAAATTCTCATTGTAGGTTTGTACCTACAATATATAAAAATTGACTTAAACGGCGAGGCATGTAAATATTTTAAAACGACAGTTTGGAATCAAGACCTCATCAACATACGTTGCCGTTACAGGCTACAATTACTGGACAGATCGACTGCCCTGAACTCCTGGGACGGCTAGCGATCCAGCCGGCCTTTGCTACACGTATCTCGGATTAACACTAGTTACACCCAGAATTCCGTATCGTGACGTTTGGCCAACATGTACAACAAGATATACTCTGATTTAGACTTGTACAAGTGCACTAAAAATAAACATAAAATGGAAATTATTAATATTCAAGGAGATGGCGATTAAACTCGTCAGCATAAAGATATATCTGTACATTCATGCGCATACATATCTCATCTTAGTTTCTCACACTTACTAACTGACAGGGTTGTTTTTTTGTTACTTTATTGGAACGAAAATGTATATGTATAATACATAATGCATCCTTGTAACATAACTAAGAGAGGTAGGGCGCATCAAAGCAGCGCGTCTGGGAAAGACCTCACAGAAAACCGCAGCCAAATAACAACTCCCTAGAGGGTTGTTGTGTTTGTGTGTGAGTGAGGTCACCATAATCTCCTAAGGAGTTGCTGTGTAAGCAGCAGAGGAGGCATCGCCCGAGTGATACTTAATATATTACAAGCGTTAATTGGCTACGGTAATTGATATACATCAGGTGGGTCGAATGCTTAAATGCCTCCCGACGTTGTATAAAAAAAATATTAGCTTTATTGTTTTTTAAATTGTATTTTTGAATGTGTGTAGATTGTTGATTACAATAAATAAATAATTATTTTTATTAATCTAAATCTTACCAATAATTTCATGTCGCCATAAAATAATGAAAATGCCATGTGGTAGAATTAAATGGTTTCCTGTGCTGAATTATTTCCAGACACCTTTGCCAGTTACATATTCATTAATCATATAATAAGAGACAGAGAAAGAAATACAGAGAGTATTCTTGTTGTGCATTTTGGAGACATACAGTCAGAAAAAGATACAAATATAAGTGATTTATTGGTAACTAGCAGAAGCCCGCGGCTTCGCACGCATGAGATTTGGGCTTTTAGTAGCCTTTATTTCTCTGTAGACATGAAACTGTTTCTGTTTAAAAAAAAAACAATGTTCAGGGTCGTAAATGAACCCATAGAGCGATTCAATTTTCGTACAGCGCCATCTATTGACCTTTACAGGAGGCAAGGAATATGTATTTTATTTATATTACATAAAAAATGCGTAGTTATTTTATGTTACAAAAAATACGTATTCTATGAAAATAATAAAATAAAATTGCAAAGTCCCCCGAAGGGGAAGATATTTCCCCCTAATTTTAACAGTTTTTCTTTTTTTACGCAGAAACCCTAAATATTTACGGGATAAAAAGTAGCCTATATTCTGCTCTGAACAGTCCTCGACCTACCAGTGAAAGTCCCGTTAAAATCGGTTCAGTCATTTCGAAGATTAGCCCGGACAAACAAACGACAGACAGACAGACAAAAAAGTTAAAAATGCGTATTTAGGCTTTGGTAACGTGAAAATAATAATATGAGCTTAAAATAAAGACTTTATTTTGAAATCACAGACAGACACTTCAATTTTATTTATATGTATAGATATACATTGAAATAAAATGTGGGCCTTATCCAATAAGTTTATAAAAATCTGTACTAGGATAAAGCAGCTCCTCTTAGGTCTTATCAAATTAATAATAATAAGATACAGTTTTTCAGGCAATTTATTATAGAAGCGAATACAATTTACAAGAAAATACCAGTTGTAGCAAGCGGATGTACCGGAAATACACAACTTATTTTCGCTTCTAAGATTTTCCACTGAAGTTTGAAAACGATTTTATATTTTCGCGGGCGTACTTTGTGTTGTACATTAAGAGGATATTCATTTTTTTTCTTCCCGAGTGATTCTCTGGAGCCCATATTATAAATAGAGCAAATAGCTGTTTTTAGAATACAAAAAAAATATCGATGTCAGCCGCCGTTATCAAATCAAATCAAATAATTTTATTTGCAAGAATACACAATATTACAATAGGTGTTACAAATGACGTGTGTGGTAGTGTATTCAGTCTGCGTGCAGACGTGCAAAAAATACCGTGTTACATATATTGTTACCCACAACAGTATAGGATATAAAGCTGTGAAAGTAGCTGAAACAGAAGACGTGCGCAGTAGTCACGTCCATCAATTGTCTGATTCTCCTACCTGCATATGCGGCGGAGCAAAGTTTACCGGCAAGTTTATTTAGTTATCTTTTATAACAGTTTAAAGTTGCGTGTGCTAGTTATTAAAAAGCTGTTTAACGTCATTATGCACGGATCAAATATTGAACATATAGATAAATCCACGCATCCCACTCCAGGGACAAGGGTCTTCCTTCAAACCGAAGAGGTTTAGAGAATACTCCATCACGCTGCTCAATTATGAAATATTGTAAGCCATGTGGCAGGACGTAGCTGATCCCATTGTAAGTCTGTAACACCTTTATTTATACCTATGTACCACAATAAATAACGATTATGATTATGATTAAAAGAGTTGGTGTGTTAGCAACAGAGGTGACATCACGCGAGTGATACCTACTTTATGTATTACAAGTGTTCATAGGTTACGGTTAACCTCTTTATATCAGGGCTGTATGCTTGTATGCCTTCCGACGTTGTATAAAAATAAATCATTAGGTGTTTTAAATAAGTCCTAAAGTCATATCCCATATGAACAGTCCACAAAACTTTCGAGTCGATTGATCAATTATATAGATATATGATAGATATATTTTTCGATTCCCAGCACGAATTTAAATCCATAATTCATGTATGTTTTTATTTTAATATTCAGGAACACCGTTCCAAATCTTAATAAATTAAAAAAAAATATCTTTATTATCAACCTCAAAGTTAATCTTTTAAGTTAGAAACATAGATTTCAAATCGTTTAGAGAAAATTATCGCGAATAGATTGACTTACCTGATATTTTACAGTATGCTGATTATTTCAGATCCCCTTTTAGCATTTCAAAGAAGTTTACCTGAAAAAAAAAGAAGAAATAATAACCAAAAACCAAGTGAAATATCTGAAGAATCTTTTAGAATAAATTTTGGAAAAGTTTTAATATGAATCCCTGCGGTGAGCTCAGCTCTCTGTGCACAGACGTATAAACACTGAGAGCGGGGACGAATATTTACAATAATATCTTATATACATAAAAATCGGCAAAGTGCATGTCGCGCCAAGCACAGTTTAGGGTTCCGTATTCGCACCGTACAATCATACTGTATTTGCATTACGAATTCTCATAATTTAAAGTGGAATTAACTCTACGACTATCCAGATTGCATTAAACGCGTAGGCACATGAATATTAAGACCTTTTGTTGACACTGACTATGTAGTTGGCCCCTGTGGGCTGTTACTACGTCACCGAAAGGGAGCCGGGCGCGGCGCCACAGCCTGAAAAAGCGACTGCCTAAGGGCCCCCGTGAGGGGTCGAAGCTCGGCTTAGGGCGTCGCGGAGCTAAACAATCGTAGACGCGGGCTCATGCCTGAAGGGCCAATGAAGAGAGGCGCCCAGGTACCTGGGCTACCTGCTGGCTAGTTAAGATGTATATACAGCCAAACTACAGCTTTCTAGTATCAAGCGACTGTGAGCTAGGCCGAGGACAGACAGACGGACGGACAGACAGACATGGCGAAACTATAAGGGTTCCTTGTTTACTATGGAACTCTAAAAAGGGATGCGTGTGGACTGGAAAGCGGCTGGACCGATTTGGATGATGATGATGGTGGAGGCAGATAGTGGTCTGCCGGCAGTCGTTCCATTAAAAATCAGCATTTTCGCCTATCCTGTGTGGGAATCGAAACTTTGCGATTTTATCGAATCGCGGCGTTGGTGTCAAAGTAGCATTACTAACCATTACACACGAGGCAAACGCGAGTTACAATCATGAACATATTGTATCAACCTACATGCCAGAAGGATATATATAGGTATTTATTTAATCTCCTTCCAAACGACAACAAATTATTCCACCGCTTTTCTATATATATAAAAATATAATGTTTGTCTGTATGTCCTCTATGGACTCAAAAACGGCTGGGCAGATTTTGATGAAATTTTCAGTGAATCTTCAGGCTATCCCAGCAGGTGATCCTGTGAAGTTTGGTAGCGATCATATCACCCGTGCGAAACCGGGGCGGATAGCTAGTATTCCATAAAAGAATACATTGACCACTGCATATCACAAAAATAAATAAATATATTCTATCTAATTTTGTATTCGCTGACATTACTATTGATAATTATTATGGATGTATGTATATCTTCACGCCAGGTCCCTTGCGGGGTAGGCAGAGAGAACCGAGCGCCATAAGACGCAATTATTATGTAACAATTTCAATTCTTAGCCAGACTTTAATGTGACATAATTATGCATTATGTATAAAATATTGGCATGCCTGCTTTAAGATTTAAGGCTTTTACCAAATGTATTTTAGCAAATAAATAATTTGTGGTTATGATTATAAACACTTTGGAAATTCTCGGCAGAGAGTTAATCCCACAGCTAAGCATTTCCCGGAAATCTCCCCTTGCCCGACACAGTACGCTACCACGTTCCATTCCATTATTCCTTATCGCCTCCTTCCCGTATTGAAGATACTCCTTTTCCAAGAAATAAGGAAATTAACTCATGTCCATAATCCGAAACACATGTTGTTTCTCATGTTAGTCACCTCCGGTATGCTTAGTTCTTAGAAAGGCTTTGTCCATTATAAGTCTTCATACAACTGCCAGAAAGGGTCGCTACTCATCCGTGATATTAAATTGTTGCTCAACTTGAATTTACATACAATTTGGACGTACGTATGGGCTATACGTCTATTTTTTTATACCACTAAGGTGGCAATCGAGCATTCGGCCCGCTTGACGGTAAACAGTCACCGTAGCCTATGGACATTTGCAACACCAGAGGTGCCACTCATGCGTTGCCGACCCTCTAAAAACCTCTTCACGCATTTCTTGAAGAACTCCATGCTGTAGTCCCTTGGTAAAACCCCGGCTGGGAGCTCATTCCACAGTTTGAGAGTTCTCGGAAGCAAACTCTCTGGAACCGCACAGTACGCGACCGTCTATACTACTATATGGCTATACTCTCCCACCGAAGTTACATTCATCTATGCTTCTTGAAGTATGAATGAAACTTTTTGTACTCAACTCACAACCCTACGAAAATACTTGTATATATGTAAACTATATTATGGGTAATTTAATCCGGGGAGTTCACCCTCACACTGGAGCCGCAATGGTTGCATACTGTGCGTTTCCAGAGGAAGTTTTCTTCCGAGTTGTGGAATGAACTCCCAACCAAAGTTTACCCAAGAGACTTCAGCATGGGGTTCTTCAAGAAAGGCGTGAAGTGGTTTTTGAATGGTCGGCAACGCATGACACCCTTGGTATTGCAAATGTCCATAAGCTGCGATAATTGCTTACCATCAGGCAGGCCGTACGCTTGATAACCAGAGGGAGACTTTGTACAGTCGTCGTCTGCGTGGGCACCTCTGTCTCACCTATTTCTACCAAGCAGCTATATTTATATAGCTGTGTTCCGGTTTGAAGGGTGATATATGGCAGAGAAATTACTGGGTACTGTGACGAAACAGCCTTAGGTCACAAGATTGGCAGCGCGCGAGTAACATCACCGTGGTGTTGCGAGCGTCAATAGGCTGCGTGACCGCTTACCATCTAATGCGGGGATAAAAGATATAAGTCTAAAAAATAATACGGTTCTTCAATTATCACAAATATTTATTGTAATCTAATGCTAGTCATGTCAGCAGATGTGAGTGTGCACGAAAAAAAGCTATGAATGTTAAAGAATCAAGCGAGGTGCACGAGGACAGAGTCTTGTGGCGCTCGGTTCCCTCTGTCTATACCGCAAGCGACCTGGCGCAAAGATATAGACATGTACAAGAATTGTTCCTTTGAAGTTTAATGAGATAATGTAATAATTTTATACCTAACGTATGTTTTGGGGCCGATGTTTCATTGAAGTCGGTAACGAGCGAGATCAAAAGAATGAATGCTGAATGGACAGTTTAATAAAGTCGACGCCCATTTTACATAAACGACTTGTTTAGAAATAATGAAGCTAATTAATCAAGGGTAGGTAATGAGGTACTTACATAATTTGTATGAAAGAAATTGAATTCGGTATGTCTTTAATTAGAGATTCTCGAAACCGTCTCATAACAAAAGATTTTTTAAAATAATTATAAAAAATCGGCCAAGTGCGAGTCGGACTCGCACACGAAGGGTTCCGTACCATTATCTATAAAAACGGCAAAAAAAAACACGTTTGTTGTATGGGAGCCCCCTTAAATATTTATGTTATTCTATTTATTAGTATTTGTTGTTATAGCGGCAACAGAAATACATCGTCTGTGAAAATTTCAACTGTCTAACTATCACGGTTCAAGAGATACAGCCTGGTGACAGACGGACGGACGGACGGACGGACGGACGGACAGCGGAGCCTCAATAATAGGGTTCCGTTTTACCCTTTGGGTACGGAACCCTAAAAACTTGTGAGCTAACATTACCTTATTTTTCATACGTCGGGCGACATACAAGCATACGGCCTACCTGATGTAAAGCGGTTACCGTGGCCTATGAACGATTGCTATACATTAAGTATTACTCACGCGATGCCACCTCTGCTGCTAGCACAGCAACTCCATAGAAGCTTACTGGTGACGTCACTCACAGGCAGGAACACAACAACCCACCAGAGAATTGTTATTCGGCTGCGGCTTTCTGTGACGTGGAGGTACTTCCCCAGACGGGCTGCTTTGATGCGCCATACATAAATATGGATGGAAGATAACATTCCACCATGTTATTCTGCATACAGCATCTTTTTCAGACACCGGAAAGGGAACTTCATACACGTAAAGGTATGAGCGAAGGCCGGCGCTAGTTGTCACGAACCAACTGGCACCAGAGACCTACAATATAACAGATAAATTGTAAATTATCTTCCGCAACATAACTCCTGGTTTTTGGTCATTTTTTACTAATAATTCATTCCTGGTTTTTAACCGACCGAGAAAAGGAGGAGGGTTCTGAATTCCACAGATTTTTTTGTTAGATGAAATAAATAAATATTGTCGGACAAATTACACAGCGCCATCTAGCCCCAAAGTAAGCGAACCTTGTGTTATGGGTACTAGACAACTGTTAAACATAAAAAAATCATTTTTTTAAATACGAGTTATTATACATAGAAACATACCCAGACCAAGACAAACAAACATGTTCATGCACATTAATGTTTGTCCTGTGTAGGTACCGAACCCACGAGCGCTGGTGTCAAAGTAACAGCGCGTATCACCACTGCGCCAAAGATAAAAAAAAATATTACACGATATATTCGCCAATTTTGGACTAATGTTGATGTTTCTTTTTTTATTGTAGATATAGGGCATACCTCAAGGATGTACCTTCAAGGATTTACCGCGTACAGTTTCTCAGAAACTAGGAAAACCAAACTTACCTATGTGCAAATAACCGACTTTTCACCAGATACCTTCATCAATTGTGAAACAATTTTCATGATTCTTTTTCAGTAAAGATTTGATGTAGACGCATAAAAGTGGTACGCCTTGACTGCACATGTGTTCCCTCCTTCTTACAATATGGGATCCTTCAAACGAAGCGTGAAGAAGCACCTCGCGGGCCAGCATGGTAGCGTCAACTGACAGGACACTGTGTAGTCTTGTGTTTAGTTGCAATTTGGGCTCCTCTTTCGCTTACCATCAGGCAAAGAGGAGCCACTATGCTGAGCTTGTTTAAAAAAAAAGATACGAAGATGTAATGATAAACTACAAAGCTAAGAAATAAAACTTTTTAAATAAAAAAGTGGAACCAAGTTCATTCAGTTGGCGCCTATTCGCATAGTTGCTGTACATGTTGTATGTATGTTGGAGTCGATTTTAATGAAGTCGCTTCCACTTTTTTATTTAAAAAGATTTATTGTCCCTCCTTCCGTATTCGAGGGTTGAGAGAACCTGAATCAGCGAACTGGAAGTGATACCGATGGCCGTTCGATGAATATTAACTTTTAATAGCCATATTACAGAATAAGCATTCACTATAAGTTTCTCCGTGCTTCGGAGAGCAAGTTAAGCCGTCCGTCCCAGCTGTCGTCGATAGATGACAGTTGTTAAGCTGAGTCAGTGGCCATCGGGCGGCTTGAGAACACTGGCCTCCGCCAATCTGCATTTACGCAGCGTGGTGGAGTATGCTCCAAACCCCTTCGGTTGAAGGGAGACCCGTATCCCTGCAGTGGGATGAATAAGGGTTGATATGATGTGATCCACTATGATATTAACTAAGTAAGGACGTGAGGAAATGGTGTGCTAACAGCGGGACTGGCAACACCCACAATGTTCCTTTTTTCGGGTTCCGTACCCAAAGGGTAAAATGGAACCCTATTACTGAGGCTCCGCTGTCCGTCCGTCCGTCCGTCTGTCACCAGGCTGTATCTTTTGAACCGTGATAGTTAGACAGTTGAAAATTTTCACAGATGATGTATTTCTGTTGCCGCTATAACAACAAATACTAAAAAATAGAATAAAATAAATATTTAAGGGGGCTCCCATACGACAAACTTGATTTTTTTTTGCTCGATATTGATAACGGCAACAGGTAGACGCTTGAAATATTCACAGATTATTGTCTTAGGTTTTCGCGATTGTTACACATTGAATTAAACAATTTTTAACGGAAGTATCGCGTATTTTATTTATTTTGTTGAACCTGACGTTTCGAACGCTTTGCAGCGTCAGTCTTCCTGCGACCACGGACGCTGCAAAGCGTTCGAAACGTCAGGTTCAACAAAATAAATAAAATACGCGATACTTCCGTTAAAAATTGTTTAATTCAATATTCACAGATTATTTATTTATATATACACTTTAAGAATAAATAATTAAATTAAAATAAAACAAATATTTAAGCGGGGCTCCCATACAACAAACGTGATTTTTTTTGCCGTTTTTATCGATAATGGTACGGAACCTTCGTGTGTGAGTCTGACTCGCACTTAGCCGATTTTTATACTGCTTAGGTGGGAAGCATGCTTGCCCGATGATAAGCCTAATACCTGATGATACAAGCATATGACCCATCGGATGTAAAGCAGCTACCGTAGCCTATATGAACCTTTGCTGGTAACACAGTTACTCATTTAATCACACGCTGGAAAATTATTTATTGGGTGGCGATTTTCTGTGTGGTAGAGGTACCTTTAACCCCAGACTTAGATGCGCCCTATCTCTCAGAATAACCTGCATTGACAGCATAACGTATCCCGCAGCACAGAGGAACTCGAGATGACTAAACCTATTCATAAACAGGCTGTGGTCGACATTGCTTGACACACGCATCTATACCACCGCGCTCCTCATTGTATGTATATTATCTAAACAACTAAACCAATATTGCTATTGTATTCCAAGTGCTCGGACTGCCCATAAATAGTTAGGGCTTAGATCCGTGTTGGTATGCGTAGACCGTATAGTACAATCGGAAACAACAGTGATTTTAAAATCTAATTAATAAAATTTAAAAGTGACAGTGACGTATATCCCAACCAAAAAATCGCTCGCCTACGCATGAATGCACCTAGCGCACACAACAAATGTTGTGTTTTAACGCCTAAATATAACATTCAAGCCTACTAACCAATGGGAGAATATTTTAAACGCTTTGAGCGAATAAGAGGTGCGCATTTTACTTTACGCCCCGATCCGTAGCTGTGAATTGAGTTACTACATAATATCGGTCTCATCGGCTTTCTATATGTTGTTCTGCATGGTGTATATGGTTTACCATCATCTTTGGTATCAAAATCAACCTTACACGCAATTTCTTTCAAGAGCACGTCAAAATTGAAAGAATATACCAGGACAACGGTGAGTTTATATATTCGGTATATGCACTTTTGTAGTATAAATCCATTTGTAGTTGGCCGACGACGCAACGCCTAGTTGCCTGTCCACTGGAGTGGAAGAGAGGAGAGGAACGGGGCTGTGCCAGAAGTAACAGAATCTAAACTACTTTCTGTCCTGCTTTAGTAGAAAACTAAAGTAAACAATTTCAACATTTTACCGCAAGTGCTGGCAAATGGAAGGAGGAAGCAGAGCAAAAAATGGCCGCGGGGTGTGCCTATACTTAATAAAATATATTTTTGTTTCTAATTATAAAGATATTGGAACTGTACAAACAAAGAATTCCTTATTGTAGCCGTTACTGCTACTAATCTTTGAAAACATATTCTTGAAATGGCAATAAACAATGTTAAAAAGAAGAATAAAATAACTATACACATGTCTATACATGTATTTGTCTATATAGACATAGATGGTTTGTCAGTACTACAAGCACTGTATTAAATAGCATTCTCGAAAGTCTGTTCTACGTGATAGCCCTTTTAAATATACAAATTGTTTAGGGTTAATATGATCAACACAACAATTGTTCACGCGATACTCTGTATTCCAAGTGCCCATAGCACCACTTGACATTATGCCCTATGCTCTTTTACCACGGACGTAGTCAAAGCTCAAGTAACTGACATATCACATAGCTTTTTACAAATATTTCGTAATCACTCAACCGTTGAACCGGTACTCCGTCTCCGGCAGCGACTGGTCATTTAATAAATTAATGGCGCGTGCAACACGTTAACATCGGTCGAATATTACGAAACTCCACTCGAAACCAGTGGAGAAGATTGAAATTTTGAGTGGAGGAATAGGTCCGTGCGTTACAAAAGCAACTCGATCAAACCCAATTAAAAACAAACATAAAAGTGTATTTTGCTAAACGTGCGTTATTTACTTTCAGAAGTAAGGGATCAAAAGGTAATTGAACGTAACGAACAATATCTCAACATTGCTGCTGAATATAAACAAATCAGAAAAATAAATATAATAAACTTATTTACTGCGGTAGCACAACGATCCAACGTGAATCTTGGTCTCCACTTTGATTTTCGAACTATCGCCGATCGCCAGCTCAGAGGCTTCGCAAGTCTTTTAGCATGTCGTCGCTCCAGCAATACCTAGGGCGGCCGACCCCAGGCACGCTCTCTTTACGGCCCGATTCTCTCAATCTCTATATGAAGATATCTGGTTCGGTCACTAGGTCTTCCTCCTCCAGATTATTCCTGATTCTCCAGCTGCTATCTTCCTTCTGTGTTGACTCCAGTATTTTCCAAGTATAATAAAATTCCAATCAGTCCAAATTTATAACCCTCAATTTCGCCACCAATAGTTCATCAGGAAGAGATTGCGAGGCAATTAAAGGTCCAGATCAGAATCCAAAACTAGACGAGAGTCCAACACCAGGTCGTTTATCGATGGTCATACACTCCGCACCGTGATTGGTGACCATCTAATGGTTTACGTTTACACGCTGCAGGTATAACTCAGACTTGATTAGGAAACTAGCTGATAGCGAGTTCTTTCCAAACTTCCTCGATAGGTAAGATATTGAACATACCAAACAAAATATTAAAATTGGTCGAGTAGTTTTAGAGTTTTTGCGAGACTAACGCACGGTAATCAAAACTGGACGAGTGAGAACTGGATAAGAGAGAGTAGTTACCAGGTCCCGTCATTTTGACCCTCCAAAACCTCTATGAGTGAGAAACAGAAACCTCTATGATAGAGAGTCGTTTTTTCCTCGTATCTACATATACAGATTATCACACAAATAGTATAACAAATGTTAAAATCAATGGAATATGAAATGAACCTACGCGTCAAATTAACTACCTTAACCTGTTAAGAAGATAAAATCTTATGTAAACCTACTTATCAATGTTTGTTTATAACAGCAAAAATTTAGCTTCAGACAGTTATATACATATTTAATTCAATATCACTTCTGTCGCTGATGGTACCAATGCATCTTATCTGCCCATCTGCCCTTGAGCAATCTCCGGGCACTGCGTTCATGAATCACTGCCTCCCGGCTGCATCTTTGGTATGCAGGAAATTACACACGGTTGGACATGGAGCGTAGATCAATTCTAGAACATTTGTAGCAATAATTAGAATAGTCATGTGGAGACGGTACGAATGTTGACTGGAACCGAAAGCGAAGGTAAAGAAGGTGCACACATCAACCATTACAGATGCCTCTGCAGAGATACTGGTGCAACCACACATCAATCGATACTCATCCCTCTGCAGACATACAGGTATTCAAGATTTAGAGCATACTCCGCCACGCTGCTGAACTGCGTCAATTGCGTATTGGCGGAGACCAGCGTTTCTCAGCCGCCCGAAGATCACTGATGAATTTTTTTTATGAGCTCGGTGGCGCAGTGGTGAAACAGTGCCGTTACGCTACTTTGACATCGACGCTCGTGGGTGCGATTCCCACACAGGGCAAACATTTGTGAGCATGAACATGTCTGTTTGTCTTGGTCTGGGTATTTTCTATGTATAATAAGTATGTATTTACAAAAAAAAACGTACGTATGTTTATCAGTTGTCTAGTATCCCATAACACAAGCTTCGCTTACTTTAGGGCTAGATGGCGCTGTGTAATTTGTCCAACAATATTTATTATATTATTATTTATTATATGTTTGTTTTGGTCTGGGTGTTTTTAAGAGAGGTAAGGCGCAACACCTCCCTAGCCTAGAGGGTTGTTGTGTTCCTACGGGTCGGTGCGTTAAGGTCACCGATAAGATCCTTAAGAGTTGCTGTGTTAACAGCAGTGGTGGCATCGCGCGATCGATACTTACTATATTACAAGCTTTTATAGGTTACGGTAACCGCTTTACAAGTGGCCCGTAAGCTTCTACGCCTTCCGACGTTAAAAAAAATAGTTTAATTACCATTATCACTGGTGGAGGTTCCTTAACCTGCGTATTCGAATAGAGTAACATGCGCAACTACGCCCTCAAGCTCTTCAAGAATAGTGAACCCATGCTCATGCTAATGCTGGGCTACGGGCATAAAATACCATGGAGAACCGACCAAACGATATTGCGTAGTAATTTAACTCACTGCCACGGGTCGGGGGGTAAGTATAATGCGCAGCTCTCATTGGCTAGTTCGCGGATCAACATGGCGTCACCTACCAGCTCGTTGGTTAAAATATCCTCCCTTTATTCAGTAAGCTTGAATCGCCGATATATTTAGGCGCTAAACCACTTCGTTTGAGGAGTGTATTTGTGCGTCGTATACTGAGGGAGTGAGGGACGCCTTTATGCGCCGTCAAGTGATTAATTGGATTGTGGATACGGGCTTACCTTTAATCGAAGGGTTTTTTTATACAACGTCGGCAGGCATACAAGCATACGGCCTACCTGATGTAAAGCAGTTACCGTAGTCAATTAATGCTTGGATTGTATTAAGTATCACTCGCACGAGGCATCGTGCAGCAGAGGAGGCATCCTCTGCTGCTAACACACTCCTTAGGAGTTTAGGGGATGGTTATCTATGTCTTTAAGCATTAAAAAAGTCACTGTGCACTGAATTATTTATTTCGTCAAAACTAATTAAACTGCAATTAATGAACATCTGATCTACCTAAACTTCGCCTGAACGGGACGGGCCAGGCGACGCGACTAGTTGGATTATTCCCGCGCGTCGAAAACGCTGCTCTTGCAATATCCACCCATGTTGTCATGCCGCCACAGGAGCTTACTGGTGACCTCACTCACACGCAGGAACACAACAACCCTCTAGGGAGTTGTTATTTGGCTGCGGTTTCCTGTGAGGTGGAGGTACCCCAGGGGCTGCTTTGATGCGCCCTACCTCTCTCATATACCACCCAGACGAAGACAAACAAACATGTTCACGCACACAAATGTTTGTCCTGCGTGGGAATCGAGCTTTTGTGTTAAGGTAGCATTACTAGTCATTCCGCCTGGCTAGTCAAAATGCCTATGCATATTTGTCATCCGACGTAGCAACTCCAGGTTTCAAACCATAGACAATGTAAACCTGATCCTTAATAGTTAACAATAACAATTTCGGACCATCAGCGCCCCGGCCTCAATTTCCTAATCAATTCCGCACGAGTTTCGAAATACTTAGAATTCCGGAGCAAATTGATGAGGGGAATATATCCAAGGGATGGATTTGTTTCAACATACCCTCTCCATAATTAAGGAGGACAAATTTCCTGTGACTCATTATCCCTCGCAACTTGAGACCCTCCCTTCACCTTACAGCTTTATATGATTAGATAAATTTCAAGAAAGATTTTTTGTTATGCAAGTGACTTTTTTTACAACGTTTTTTTCAACGTCGTTATCTGTGGTTTCCCTGGGAAGCACTTGAAAATTACCAGAGGGAGTCTTTGTACAAAAGTCGTCTGCGTGGGTACCTCTGTCTCTATATTTATATAGCTGTGTTCCGGTTTGAAGAGTGAGATATGGCAGACAAATTACTGGGTACTTTGACGAAACATCCTTAGCTCACAAGATTGGCAGCGCGCGAGTAACATCCCCGTGGTGTTGCGAGCGTCAATAGGCTGTGGAGACCGCTTACCATCTAATGCGGGCCGCATGCTTGTTTGTCAATCTAGTCGTATAATATAAAACTTGGATATATAGCAACTGATTCAGCGATTGTAATGCCCCAATGAGTATCGTTTTCAAGCAAATTGAGCTGTTGACATGACCCATGAAATATTGGGCACACTACACAATTGACAGTTCGAAGTTATTCAAATGGTGTCGGCCGGCAAACATTCATCAGCAACCACCGCAAGTAGAAGCATGAGTCACTGTTTCATTGCCTTGCTCCCGAGATCTCGAGTTATAAATGGTGTAACTAACCCGACTTTGGTTTATACAGGTATATTAGATTATCAAATCGTAAATTGATATATATTTTTTGTCAGCATTACGGCACAATAAAAAAGGTGGCCATCACGGGCCCGGTAGATGTGAAACATCTTAGTCAATATTCAAATTTTGAATAAATACAAATCAAAAACCATCGGATAGATGTATTTACGTATGTTTATCAGTTGTCTAATACCCATAACACAAGCTTCGCTTACTTTGGGGCTAGGTGGCGCTGTGTAATTTGTCCGAAAATATTTATTTATTATTTAATCCGAAAACACGAATTTAGTGCTACACATTAGGATTCGAACCGGGGATAAGTTAGTCCATAAGCCGTTCTTTATCCACTGGGCTATCATTGCTCTAAGTGACTTTCTTATAGAGTATACGTATATACATCTCTCATTAAATATTTATAAGACGCCTGATTGTGAATAACAATGAAGAAAGAAACAATCTTTGATACAATTTACAGTGAAATTACAAAGCAAATAAAAGCTGAAGCCAAGGATTGCGTACATATGACAGAGATAAAAATACACGTGTTTACATGTGATAGAACGAGATGGAGAGTCATGTTCCGGCGTTTATTTAGCGTAATAAAAATATCGTCAAATCAAAAGGGGATGTAAAGGCGCGTACACACACGCTGTACCGAGGAAAACTGACATAATAGTAACCAGCTGCCAATCCACTTAGGTACGATACAGCAGCTTTTAAGAGTTTAGTTAAGAGAGGTAGAGCGCATCAAAGCATCCCGTCTGGGGAAGTGCCTCCACCTCACAGAAAACCGCAGCCAAATAACAACTCCCTCGAGGGTTGTTGTGTTCCTGCGTGTGAGTGACGTCACCAGTAAGCTCCCAAGGAGTTGCTGTGTAACCAACAGAGGCATCGCGCGAGTGATACTTAATATATCGCAAGCGTTAATAGGCTACGGTACCCGTTTTACATCAGGTGGCCCGTATGCTTGTATGCCTCCCGACGTAGTATAAAAAAAAACTAGAGTCTTCTTCTTCGGAGTTACTTTTCATCAGTCTTTTTCTTTTTATGGACAATATTGGTGAAATGCTTTCAGTACCAGTTTCAGTTTTTGGATTGTAAGTGGCTCAATGTCACCTTTAAAGCCAAAGCCAACCTCACCTGCACGTGGTGCACCCTGCTTACCAACAAACGAGGCTCTGACGAAAGAGAGGTGGGCACGTCGTTAGCCCGACTGGGGAAGTACCTGCAGCTCACAGAAGACGGTAGCCAATTAATAACTCCCTGGAGGGTTGTTGTGTTCTTACGAGGGAGTGGGGTCACCAGAAGATGAGGAGTTGCTGTGTTGACAGCGGGGGTGGCAACGCGCTAGGGACATCTACTGATGTAAAGCGATTACCGTAGCAAACAGCTGTTCGTTGCAGCATTAAAAAAAAGTACCAAGTCACGATCTTGGGTAGGGTTGGGGTGGGTTGCTGAGTTCCTGCAAATCAGCGAGGTTGCCAGTAAGCTCCTAAGTAACTATGTTAGCAGCGGAGATGACAACGCGAGAGGTTTAACTAATTGTAAGCGTCCATTCGTTTCGTTTAGACGAGCTCGGTGGCTCAGTCGTGAATGACGCGACTTTGTCACCAACGCTCGTGGGTTCGATTCCCACACAACGCAAACATTTGTGTGCATGAACATGTCCGTTTGTCTTGGTCTGGATATTTTCTATGTATAATAAGTATGTATTTACAAAAAAAAATGTATTTACGCATGTTTATCAGTTGTGTAGTACCCATAACACAAGCTTCGCTTACTTTGGGGCTAGATGGCGCTGTGTAATTTGTCCGACAATATTTATATATTTATATTTATTCGTCATACGCTCGATTGCTTCCCGACGTTGTATTAAAGAAAGACCAGAAGGGTCGCATGTCTGCGCGCACCTTAATGTAAAGCCTCTTCAAGCTTACGGCAGGAATGGAAATTCCATCGGGAGCTACTAGCAAGATGCATCTGTGAGCATAACCAACTGAGCTTCTGATGAGCTGACTAAGAACGTAGTCGCGCGACATGCCGCGATTTGGGGAACAAATATCTCGCCATGCCACCTCCGCCGGGTCACGGTAGAAGGGGCAGACCCAAATAGTGCTTGACGTCGTGAGGGATGACGTGCTTGCCAATGGTCTCGCTGTGAGGAATGCAGAAGACCGCGCGATATAGAAGGGTTAATGCCGGAAAGCGAACCCTGGGCTGTCAAGCGAAAGCGACCGGGATTAATAGTCTGATGATATAGAGATGGAGAGGGGGCATTCTCTCATCCATGTCTTAGAATTAAAAGAAGCTGAAGGTCCGTTTGTCGAGGTAGAATCCCCTTGAGTAGTCACTGTAGAAGAACCCCGGCATTGTAGAAGGATGATGAGCTAGCGTAGGACAAGAAGGAAGAACCAGATTACCGTAGCCTATGGACATTTGTAACATCATGGGAATCACTCTTGCGTTGCCGACCCTAAGAACTTCTTCACGCCTTTCTTGATGAACCCCATACTGCAGTCCCTTGGGAAAACCTCGGCAGGGAGGTCATTCCACAACTTAATAGTTCTCGGTAGAAAACTTCTCTGGAACCGCCCAGTACGCGACCATTGCGGTTCCAGTGTACGAGGATGAACTCCCGGCCGTCGGCGAGCTGTGCGATTGTTAAACGAGGCTATTGGCTCCTCAAAACGCAACCTATTGTACAATTGGTAGAACACGCAAAGGGAAGGCAAAATCTCTCCTTAAACACAACTACATCCTACTAGCATTATAAATGCGAAAGTTTGTATGTTTGGATGTTTATTACTCTTTCACGCTTAAACGGCTGAACAGATTTGAATGAAATTTGGCACGTAGATAGATTATGATCTGGATTAACACATAAGCTACGTTATTTGACTCCACGCGGGCGGAGCCGCGGGCAGCAGCTAGTTCATAATATTATCTTTCTCAAGGAAAGAAAGTACTATGAACGCCATCCTTATAAAGCCAGCAAGTAATATAATTCCATACAAACCGTTAACACTTCATTTAATGTCGATTTATTAAGGGCGTCTGCATCGATAACGAGCTGCGATAACCTACAAATTCAATAACTACACAAGTACAGAACAATATAACCCTCGATTCAATAACTTCTAATTTATGGCACCGTATTGATGAAATGAACCAATAAAGATAATAACTTTGAGCATTGACACATAGTTAAATATAGGCAGGTTATTACTTGTAATAATTATATTGTTTAGAATTGCTTGATACATTTCTACATATATAACTAGTCTGTCCATAAATACTTATACATAAAAACTTCTCTTTTTTCAACTAATTCATGTTACTAAAAGAACGCAGAACGACTTATACCCAATAATATTGTATTTAAAGATGACGTATATTCATACTGCGCGTCGTTTTGTTATTGTTCCACTACGACATTATAGTACTTACTTACTTATGAAGGGGATATATAATGACCGCATGATCTAGAGAGAGATAGCTATCTGTCAAGAGTTGCGCTTGAAATACGTCAGCGCATCATAGAATAGCGCATCTTAGACCAATTGGGTTAATTTCATTGCCTCAGTTTTTGCGCGCTAGTACGACATCTACCTATTTTTAATACAATATCATTGCTTATACCGACATCCAACATTGCAAAACTCTCAGAAAGAACCAAAGTTTCGGTAACAAGTCATCATCAGGGCTGAAGAATGCACGTTCCCGCGTGTAAGTGAAGTCACCGTAGTAAAAAGTCAAGTACAGTAAGCTAATAAATTAAGTGAGGTGGCATTGCGCAAGTGATACTTAATGTATTACAACCGTTGATAGGCTACGGTAACCGCTTTGCACCAGGTGGGCCGTATGCTTGTATGTCTCGCGACATTGTATAAAAAAACTCGCATAAATTCGAAAACTACTCGTCCGATTTGAATGTTTAAGGTTTAAAAATAAAAAAAATGCGGGCGAAGCCGCGAGTATTAGCTAGTATCTATATAGAAATGAATTGAGGTGCGTTAGTATTGAAGAAACTCGAAAACAGCTCGATCGATTTGAATTTTGTTTTTTTGGTACGTTTTACTCTTTATCAGGAAGGTTTAGAAAAAGAAGGGGGCAAAACCGCGGGTATTATCTAGTTTTTTTTTTTTTTTTTTTTAATTCATACACCCCTGCCATGGGCAAGGCGCTGTTTGCAGCAATATATATGCATTATACACTTTATGTATGATTAAAAATATAAATAATAACACATTCATACATCATCCTTTCTTTCATTCCGCAATTTATTCTTCCATTCATCATCTTTCAGTTTTATGTACTACAAATTTTTATTTTGCCCATTTTAGAACGTCGGTGAAACGGGGTATTATCTAGTTAGAAATGAAAGAAATAATACAGTACAGAGGCAGACTTATCCTAGGGATATATAGCAACCTACTTTAAGAGTATTCAAGAGGATATTGCGGCTGCTCAATTGGTTAATAAATAATGCTTTATTTTCACAAGTTACTTATGAAGTAGACAGAGATTGCCGAGTTAAACATAATGATGCTCATACCCCTCTTTTTCTTTAGAGTATAGCTCCTCTCATCCACCCCGCCCCTGTTCTTTAGCCCCCTCCTGACATCACCTTTAAGCAGTCAAAGCAGCACATCTGGGAAAGTACCTCCACCTCACAGAAAACCGCAGCCAAATAACAACACCCTAGAGGGTTGTTGCGTTCCTGCGTGTGAGAGGTCACCAGTAAGCTCCCAAGGAGTTGCTGTGTAAGCAGCAGAGGAGGCATCGTGCGAGTGGTACTTAACATATTACAAGCGTTAATAGGCTACGGTAACTAAATTTACATCAGGTAGACCGTATGCTTGTATGACTCCGACGTTGTATAAGAAAAAAACCTTCTGATGCCGCCTTCCTCGGCTGCCACGCCCTTCCACTTTTGCGGTGTATATCTGCTGCGTCATTCTTTCGTGCCACATTATTTCCACATGTCCCAAGCAACGGGGCATACCTATTATTATCTTAATACTGATAGTCTTTTTCTTACATCATTATTGAGTCCGTTCTGCTTCAGGAAGATTAATGTCACTCCTTCGCCTTGGCTTAGTATCTGACACACACACAAAAATTAAGCGTACCAGATTCATTACATCCATCACTCATATCATACAAAAGTAAAACGAAAGTAGGATTTAGTAGTAGAGGAAGCCCAAGACTCTTCTATCAGCGCGCGAAACGGGAGAGCGTGTATGAAAAAAGCTATGAAGTGAGTGAAGTATGTAAGGACTGAGTCATGTGGCGCTCAGTTTTTTCTGCCTACTTCGCAAGCGACTAGGCGTGAAGATATGGATAGAAAGACATCCTTTCGCCTTATCATTGTATATGCGACATTTGACTCTATTCGAATTACCGGAATTGGCGCTGCGTGAAGGGTGACTGACCGAAGCACGT
The DNA here is from genome assembly GCA_947507595.1 of Pyralis farinalis. Lineage (NCBI taxonomy): Eukaryota > Metazoa > Arthropoda > Insecta > Lepidoptera > Pyralidae > Pyralis > Pyralis farinalis. The sequence continues at coordinate 4,398,962 of OX382258.1, read as the reverse complement.
GCGGTTTTGGTACAGCATTACATTCCGCTGACGGAAACGCTTCTGGAACACGACTAGATGAAAATTCACAAAGTACACGTCGACGTAAAATGTCGTGAAGATTAATTAAAAAGTCGCAAGTGTGCGCTCGACTCATATAGCGCCGCTTAACAAGTTAAATTATGCAAAGCCAGGAGCGGAGTAACTGCCGGCCGGCTTGTCACCCGGCGTGAGACAGACGCCCATGCATACAGATATGTTGGCGGAAGTATATTTTTGAACGACACCCCTTCCTGAACTGTTGCAAAATTAATATACTCAACATATAAATGATTTAACTCTTCACGCCAGGTCACTTGTGGGGTAAACAGAGTTAATCGAGTATGATAACGCGGTCCTTAAACCCCCTGATAAAACACGATCAATTTGCTTGGTCTTGACTCCTACATCCTTCCATTTTCGCGTTGTACTTCTTATTAACACAACCATGAAAAATGCAATAATAAATACACTACGACTAATACACCAACCCTAACTCATCCCACTGCAGGGATACGGGTCTCCCTTCAACCGAATGGGTTTATAGCATACTCAACTGCGGATTGGCTGAGCAGTGTTTACAAGCCGTCCCAGAGCCACTGACTTAGCTTAACGACTGTCATCTATCGACGACAGCCGGGACCGACGGCTTAACGTGCCCTCCGAAGCACGGAAATAAGTTATGATAAGTAATTAAAGTACCCAAACAAACAGATATGCGCACACAAACGCCTTGGCGATAGTGTCCATTGTTAACCACCCGACCACGGGCCTCGTCATCATTTTCAGCAAACAAGCATACGGCCTGCCTGATGGTAAACAGTCACCGTTGCCTACGGACACTTGCAACACCAGCGGAGTCACTTATGCGGCGCCGACCCTATTTATTCTTTGCAAGTGATATAAACGAATTAAATTAATCTAATCGTGACTCGATTTATGAGTAATCTCCGCTATGATACACCGATGACTACGCGGCGCCATATTTGTCTTCAATGAGACCAAAATGGCCATGTGTATTACTAATTAAACAACCAATCTTTGTGACCTAAATAAAAGCTAGTCACAAGAAACAGTAAGTGGATACAGCAAGTATTGTATTACAAATTGGTTTCGTTCTAGATAATATATTAAGTCATAACGATAGACTTTATTGTAGTCTATATCTAGTAACTATATATATATATATATATATATATATATATATATATATATATATATATATATATAGTTACACTATAATATATATATATATAGTTAGTAGATTCGGAGTATATTTTCGGAAAGTCAAATTTACATGCAATTTAATCTAACCTACGTTGTATGCTTCCGCCCACACACTACCTTTAGTAGATGCATCATGCCGACGCTGCCATGGCTGCTCCGATAGTCTCTGCCACGGCTGCTGCGGTCGTACCCGCGATTCCCGGCCATCTGGAAGAGGAATCGCATACTCTCCACACCGTTGCTACCTTGGTAGTCTCTGGGACACGTGCATCGCCTCTCAACGCGGCATCATCGAAGGCTGGAGTTAGTCATTAGAATAACATGACATATATAGCTACAAGTGACAAATCCATCTTAGTGTCGTCCCTTATATTGATTTGAAGGCGGGGGCGGATGCCTGGATGGAGAGGCGATACACATGTCGCAGAGACGACCAGCGCAGCCATGGTAGTGAATGCGATTCCTGTTCCAGATGGCCGGCAATCGCAGGGAAGGCCTCCGAGGGGACAGCAGCCGAATTAGACGACCGGAGCAGCCATGGCAGCTACGGCATGATGCATCTGCTAAAGGTAGTATGTGTTGGCGGAAGTCATGTGATGTGCAATATCGAAATCACCTGGAGGAGAAGGTCAAGCTGGCGTCCAAAAAACTTAGTGTGCTCAACAGAGCAAAGCAGTACTTCAGTGCGGGGCAAAGACTTATGTTATATAAGTCTCAAATCAGACCGCACTTGGAGTACTGCAGTCACCTTTGGGCGGGAGCACCTGGATACCAGCTTGGACCGTGGAATTCGATTCAGAGACGAGCTGTGAAAATTGTCGACAATCCTAAGCTTACACACGGTATTGAACCCTTAAGTTTAAGGCGAGATTTTGCCCCCGTTTGTGTGTTCTACCGATTGTACAACGGGTTGGGTTCTGAAGAGTTGTTCGAAATGATGCCGACAGCTACTTTTTATAACCGCACCGCTCGCCGACGGCGGGGAGTTCACCCTCACACACTGCAACCGCAATGGTCGCGTACTGTGCGGTTCCAGAGAAGTTTTCTTCCGAGAACTCTCAAGCTGTGGAATGAGCTCCCAGCCGCGGTTTTTCTGAGGGACTACAGCATGGAGTTCTTCAAGAAATGCGTGAAGAGGTTTTAAGAGGGTCGGCAACGCATGAGTGACGCCGCTGGTATTGCAAATGTCCATAGGCTACGGTGACTGTTTACCATCAGGCAGGCCGTATGCTTGATTGCCACTAAGGTGTAGTGGTATAAAAAAAAACACAACGCAGGTTTAATCGAATTGTATGTAAATTTGACTATCCCGGGATAAAAAATAGCTTATGTCACTCTCCATATCTTACAATATCCCCACAAAAATCATGTCAATCCATTGGTTCCTTTCTACGTGAAAGAAGGACAAACAAACACACTTTCACATATATAATAATTAGCTTTTACCCGCTTGGCTTCGCTCGCATTGATAAAAAAATATTTTTTTTTTAATAAAAAGTATCCTATGTTACTTCTGATACCTCCAAGAATTTGAGTACAAAGTTTCATGATGATCGGTTGAGTAGTTTTCGCGTGAAAGCGTAACACACAAACGGACATTCACATTTATAATATTATTAGGATTAGTAGGATATATAAATATAATTTATTTATGTATACCTTCACGCCAGGTCCCTTGCGGGGTAGGCAGAGAGAACCGAGCGCCATAAGACGCGCCTTACACACCTAACTCGCTTCTTTCACATTCATAGCTCTTTTCATGCACGCTCGCCGGTTCCTAAGGCTCCTGACATCACCTTCTGATAAAACACGACCAATTTGGTCATGGTAGGTTAGTCTCGGTCTTCCTCGGCTCCTACATCCTTCCACTTTTGCATTGTATATCTGTTTCGTCATTCTTTCGTCCCGCATTCTTTCTACATGTCCAAACCAACGGAGCCACACATGCCACAAATTTTGCGCAATGCTCTCATCTCGACCGCATATATTCTACTTTCATGCTCTCTCTGCTCATACCCAGCTCTCACTTCCATAAGTTAGCCTTGGGATTAGCACCGCGTTGTGTACAGCGAGCTGTGCCTTAATAAATTATTAGTTTATGCACTAAACGTATCTGAAGTACGACTTTAAAGAGATAAAAAAAATCATGCCTATGGCAACACTAAACTACTCATGTCATTAGGTTCAAAGTAGTGTCTACAGCAGTTATGTACAGCGGTTAACACTAAATAACACCTTCGTTTGAGATTATTTCATTATTGAGCAGGGTGGGACAAGTGGAGAGTTGGACTCAGACGAGGCGTTAACTTTGTATAATAGTGATCCAAGTTCACTCACAGCTAAGTTACTTTGATCATTCTATTATACTAATTAACGCCTCGTCTGATTTGACTATGTAGATGTTGAAAGTAGATAATGCGAAATAATTATATATGTATTTTTAATCATTGAAGTACACAACTTACAATCTTAAAAATGATAATTATTTGTTCTTAAGAATCTAATATACAATTAGCAAAATTAGTCTCCTCTTGTAGAGGGAGATTACAAAATTTGGCAAAACTGTTTGATTTTTGTGTCCACGCAGCAGTAACCTTTATTAAATCAATATTCAAACCCTTTCTATTTGCACAAGTGGCAGCGGGGCGGGAACTATGACCACTAAAATGTGTGTGTCAACTCCAGCTTCAAGTAACACATCCTTTACCCATCTACTGAGCGTATGGGTAGAACCAGGTGAATGTGGCTTTCTTAGTGTAATAACAGACTGTTATGATCTGTTCGTAAGCAAATATAATATATGGATGGTAAAAATAATTAACATTGTGAACTGGGATCTGTACAAGTGTTTCCACTAACAAAATAAACTTAGATTTGATGTAAATAAACATCAAGTTAACCAAAACATAGGATGGATCAAACATCATACGCTGTTAGTGATTTCACCGACAGTACTCGATTGTGTACGTAAGCCGGTCTCTGACACCCGTTCGATGTCCCATACATCACCACTCCGACAGCAGTGTGCACTGGAGCGGGACGCAGGGACACTACGGTGGCTGTATGAAGCTTGGTGGAAATTTTAATGAAAATTAATGCTGGTCGGTTAGGTATACCATCGGGATTAAGTACCTGCAAATACATTATTAAACTTATGTGCAAATTATCTATACAGATAAATAAAATTGGAGTGTCTGTTTGTAATATTAAAATAACCGCTTTTTACTAAATGCATATGGATATATACACGGTACATATACCAAAATGAATATTTTTACAATTTTTGACTGTCTGTATGTTTGTTCCGCCTAATCTCTGAAACGGCTGGACCGATTTTGACGGGACTTTCACTGGTAGGTGAGACGACTGTTCAGAGCACAATATAGGGTACTTTTTATCCCGTAAATATTTAGGGTACCTGCGTAAAATATGAAATCTTAAAATTAGGGGGAAATATCTTCCCCTTCGGGGGACTTTGCACTTTTATTTTTATTATTATTTTCACAGAATACGTATTTTTTGTGACGTAAAATAACTACGCATTTTTTTATGTAATAAAAATAAAATAAATATACGTTGCCACCCGTAAAGGTTAATAGATGGCGCTATATGAAAATTGAATCGCTCTATGGTTGCATCTAAGACTCTGAACTATGTTTTTTTTTAAACAAAAAGAATTTGAGGTCTATAGAGAAATAAATGCTATTAAAACCAAATCTCATGCGTGCGAAGCCGCGGGCTTCAGCTAGTATAAATTAAAAAATTGATGTCGCCTACGTCACTACCGGTTGCAGCGGATATGGTGATTGGTGAGGCGGCCCAGAAGCGACGACCGAAAATGTCGAGACATGCATTGCTTTCTACTCTCAGCTCTCGACTGGTACAGACGTCTCGGCAGTACTAGGCACTAATTATTTAATTGATTTTGTACTGTGTTCATAATAAACCAGTTGAGAATGCGCAAGCTTGCATTGCCAGAGGAACACCTGGCTCGTCAATTATATAACAATTTAATTATTTTTTTTTAAATTTTGTCGGCCATTTAGACCATGTTCCTTAAGAAATATGATATTGGTTTTTAAGGCATTCCTATTCTACTTTTTTATGCTGAATCTGAAGTCAAAATTGGAGATTTCATATAGGTACGGTGTTCCTGATAAAATATATTCGTTAACTAATTAAAATTAAAGGAGTTATTGTATTAAATTATATTAGCTATCCAAGTAATGGTTCATTAGTCCAGTTATACTGTATCATTAATACCTAGTAGCTATAATAAAATATGTCGAGCGTTGTATTTGTAGAATGAATATAATAAATCTTTTACGTATAATTAACCAGTGTTTTTCTTATAAATTTAAAAACCCCCGATAAAACAAAACCTATAAAAAGTAAAAAAAAAAAAAAAACTATAATCTTGCACAGTTTTATACATGGGTGTTTAAAATTTTAGGACACACAATGTTTGAAAGTAAAGTATATACCCGCGTCTGAGTTCCGTACCGCAGCTGACAAAAGAGATTTTGATAAAACACGTCTAAGAACCACCGCAAAAACCTGCTTTCAAATAAAAAAAAAACCGCATCCAAATTGGTTCACCGGTTTAAGAGATACGGTGACACAGACAGACACACACATTCTTTTCATACCACTAAGGTGGAAATTAAGCGTACGGTTTGCCTGATGGTAAGCAGTTACCCATGCGTTGCCGACCCTACACACATAGTGGTCAAACTTATAACACCCCTCTTTGCTGCGTCGGGGGTTCAAAAAACGGGCACTAATGTTAGTAAATCATACTATTTTTGGACAGCGCATTTGTAGTGTAAGTCGATAATTATATGCCAATAGTCGTTTTGCCGTAAAAGACATTATCACCTTATAGACGTTTTAAAATGTCGACGTTTTACCAACAAAGTCATTTTTCTAGGTAGACCTTCTGATTCGGAGGGAATATTTTAGCTTAAAATGTTTTTTTTACAAACCCCTTTTCGAGGCCGTCGTAACAGTTCGCGCCCCATCTACATTATTGTCTTCTTCTTCTAAACGTTATCCATTAGGATTGGGAGAGTCCGCTACCCAAGCCTAAGTATTAGGCGAAGATGCTGATTGTAACTTGGAGCGACTACCGACAGACCCCCACAAAACAAAGGGAAAACCAGACCTTTCTTAGTAGGTCAGTAAGTTCGCACGCCTTTCAAAATATAATTTCTTGGACTTTCTTGTTTCCTCGCGATGTTTTCCTTCACCGCCGAGCAAGTGATAATTCCAAATATGTACATAAATCTGAAACGAATTTAGTGGTACATTCCAGGATTTGAACCGGGGACCAGTGGATCAATAGGCCCGTTCTATATCCACTTGGCTATCACTGCTAGCATCTTTTCAAACTACGCAAAAGATTTCGAGGTGTGTTACGTACCTGTATATTCAATAACTCCAGGGTTATTGAATTAATGCGAGTGAATAATTTCAGACAAATAATTTTCACTTTGATTTCGATGTGCACACATTGAATTTCAAATTGAAAATAGTTTGTGATTGAGGTACACAGAAAACCTCGACATAACGTTGTACGAAATATCAGCTTCCCAGTTCCGTTAATGTACAAACAAACAAATATTTCCCCAATTTAAGTCTATTTTACCCGAATGGAGGGAATTTGAACCAAATATTATTATTCATTATGCATATTTCCTGGTACGCGGTCGGGTGGGCGCAGCTGTCGACGGTTGATGTACGACCCATATTATAGTTTGGGTAATGTCGAAGTGATGTCATTATCTACCGTCACAGATGATCCTGTGGTGATCATCATCATCGAATATACGAACATGATGAACTCAATTGCGAAACAAGTAGATTAAATGTACTGTGAAATAACCCATACGTTCCTACAACTGATTAATGAAAATATAGTAAGAAAGCACACAACACATTTCCTCCGGTAAATTTCGACCAGATTAATTCAGGTTGGGAAGTAACCACGCATTTTGTTCGATTTTTGAGTAGCTTGTTTCAAAGTTACACAACATATTTCTGTGGGTGACTTTCGACCGGATTAATTCGAATTGGGAAGCATAGGACATATATCCTTCACTGAAATATGTAGTGTGCTTCCCAATTCGAACTTCGTCTTTGAGCAATTTAATTCGAGTGATAAGAACACAACAAATTTCCGCCGGTCGCGCGACCAGATTGATTTGACTTGAGAAACACCACACATTTACATGTATCATTTTCGAGCTGTTTAATTTAATCAATCACTGGTTTTTAAGCAAATAAGTCGAGTGAGGAAGGTATATCAATTTACATCGATAATTCCAACACGAATATGTCGACACTCTGCATTCGTAGCCTCGAAGCGTGAACGTACGTCCTTTTTAAGGAGCTTGCGTGAGCGTGCGCCTTGGGGAGCTAACTGGCAGGCATTTTTCTCGCTCAAAGCATTAGCAATTCAAGGCGGGAATCCTGCCTGCGTCATGGGCACTGTGCCAGGGGACCATGTTTCATAAGCCCCTTTTGATATAGTTTAGATTATTCGCCGGCAAAAAACAACGCCTGACGTGAAACAGCCTTTAAGTGTTTGATCGCTTGCAATTCGAGGCGAATTACTTGAGAGCTACAACCGTCACTGCTACCGCAGCAACTCCTCAGCAATTTACTGGTATCCTCACACAAGCACAGAAACACAGAGAGTTGTTTGTTTGTCTATGATTGTAACTGTATGATGTCTATGATGAAAGATAGTCAGAGGAAGTAGCATATCGATTTTCAGTATGTAGTGCGAGTGGGGTACTCATCTATTGCCAGAACCGTTACGATAACGAACCCTTAAGTTTAAGGAGAGAATTTTGCCTTTCTTTGCATGTTTTACAGATTGTACAACGGGTTGTGTTCTGAAGAATTGTTCGATATGATGCCGACAGCTTCTTTTCACAACCGCACCGCTCGCCGACGGCGAGGAGTTCACCCTCACAGGCTGGAATCGCAATGGTTGCGTATGGTGCGAGTCTAGAGAAGTTTTCGTTCGAGAACTCTTAAGATGCGGAATGAGCTCCCAGCTGAGATTTTTCCAAGGGACTACAGCACTCTTCAAGAAAGGCGTAAAGAGGTTTTTAAAGGGTCGCAACGCATTAGTAACACCTTTAATGTTGCAAATGTCCAATGACTATGGTTTACCACCAGGCCGTATGCTTGTTTGGCATCTTAGTGGTATAAAAAACCCTGACTGCCATGTGGCAATTGGGTTTAGCTAGTTCTAAGATGGATGAGTCTTTTGTCCCACAATATTCATGATACAGTTATATAAATTCAAGTCAAGAAAATAATCTTTTAGGAGAAAAAGAGAGTGGTACATAAACATGGTATTTTCATAGACTAGGGAGAATTTATAGACACGACCGAAATCCATAGACAGCGCGAAGTTTACGGTTCCGCACATGACACAATTCGAAACGCCGTACGGACAGACAATGTAGCTTTTATGTGTGTTTTATGACCGCCTTTCTATTCCCGATTCCCGTATTCATGGGTGTCATTTGGATATGTAGATTTTTTTTTCGATTCGTATACGCTCCATTATTTTATATTAGTACATTTGCTTTGAGATTTCTGTGCGCGTTTTTATATTCGTATTAATTTTTTAGGGTTCCGTGCCTTAATAGGAAAATCCGTACCTAGAATGGAAAAATTGAACAATACCATTATAGGATCGCTTTATTGTCCGTCAGTCTGTCTGTTAAGACAGTTTTTCTCATGAACGGGTGGAGCTATCAAGCTGAAATTAATATCAAATACTCAGGTCCGTAATCCCTTCGAGCAGTGAAAAGATGAAACTTCTCAGTCAACGCAATCAAAAGTTACGGCTGTCTATGGCGCGTTTATGTGCATATTTTGACACTCGTAAGGTAATCAAAACCTATAGAGTTCTTCCCGTTGATCTAGAATCGTGAAATTTGGTAAGAAGCAATGTCATGCAGCACAAGTAAAGGAAAAGAAACCGAAAACCGTACATTTGTAGTTCCATCACAAAAAAAATAACGACAACAATTTGTTATAATATTTTTTTACGGAACCCTCACAGCGCAAGTCGAACTCGCACTTGACGGCTTTTTTTTATTTTTTTTATACGACGTCGAGATGCACACTGGCATATCCCCCACCTAATTTCAAGCGTTTACCGTAGCCTATAAACGCTTGCAATACATTAAGTATCACTCGCGCGATAAGTATCACTCACACGTAGGAGCACAACAACCTACTAGGAAGTTGTTAATTGGCTGTTGTTCTCTGTGAGTTGAGGTACTTCCCCAGACGGGCTGCTTTGATGCGTCCTACCTCGCTTAAAAACACCCAGACCGTGACAGGCATGTTCACGCACACAAATGTTTTGTCCTGTGTGGGAATCGAACCCACGAGCGTTGGTGATAAATTAAAGTAACAGCGCGTTTTAACTGGATTTCCACGCGCTCGGTGGCGCAGTGGCTCTGCGCCACCGAGCTCGTGGAAATCCAGTCATTTATCGTATACGAGATGTTAATCATTCAAACAGTTCCAAACAATGACATGATGATGGCAAAATTATAAATCTACATATTAATACGTGAAGAAGAAACTTCATACCTCTTTGTAAAGAGCATGAGATTAGGCATGATTAATATTCACATGGAGAAGGAGCGCAGGAAGTATGTATGTAGGTGTGTATATAGGTATAATCACGCCAGGCCCCTTGCCTAAGACGCGACCCTTACACACCTCACTCGCTTCTTTAACATTCATAGCTCTTATAGGAGGATACAGGTTTTAAAGTATTATGTCACGTAGAATAGGCTTGGCCTCAGCGTAGTGTTCGAAAGTTTGAAAAATAATGTTTTCCTTGTTTACATTTTGTCTCACTGCATAGTGAATGAACTATAGGGCACCCGACATGGCCTTCTTGTGCCAATCACAAATTTTTACTATTATATAGTATTAGTTAAACCATTTTCTGGGTTGTACTTCATCCTGAAACGTGGTGTATGTAACACCTACATGGCTGATACTGCTGGTTTCTTGGAAACAGCTAGGCTAGGCCAATTTTGAAACGGTTATTTGTTTGTATAAGCCTCACACGTCAGTATATTCGTAGCTAAACAAACAAGCACACGGCCCACCCGATGTATAGCGATTACAGTAGCTTATGGACGCTTGCAATACATTACGTGAAAGGTTTCAATTTCGTGATATAGATAATCGTCTGCGTTCTTTAGTGGATCCTTTACTGAATATTCCTATGCACACCAGTAGTACATACACCAAATCTTTCTCGGTTCATGCTGCAAAATTGTGGAATTCACTCTCTTTGCACATTAAATTGTCTCCCACCATTGAATCGTTTAAACTGGCTCTGAAAGGCTCTCACGATGATCATGGTGCTTTAGACTGATTTTATTTTTATCTTAGTTAATTTCGTTTTCTTTTATTCTTTCGTTTTTTTTTTCTTTCTTCCTTACATATATATTCATATTCTGTTCTATTTTGTCTAGCTACTTTCAATTTCATATATATATATGTAGAAACGTGGATGTAATGGTCGTCAGGTGGCTCGTTGTTCATGGCGAATAAAGCGAAATACCAGCGTAGTTAATCTTCTCAATATTTAATGAGTCCATTACAATAATAATCGTAATAAAAGTTATGCTCAGATCGCAGATTACAACGGATTCAAAATGCGGTGGACGCGACACGTGCGGTTGGCTCCATTGCTCGATTCGTAATGCCGTTTCCAATGACGGTATCTCATCTTCACCAAACCAAAACAAATACAACCGGTGTTGCCATCCCAACGATGTCGATTCCACCCAAGCGCCGACTTGACATTTTGATCCGTTATTATTAACTAGCGACACGGGGATTGATTTCTTCCGGGCTTCTCAATATGGTGTTGCTACCTCTGCGACACGGCCATTCTGACGCATCACACGTCCTCGTGTGCGCAATCTGCAACCAAAAAATCTGAGCAGAAACAGATCTTACTCCAGCTCGGCCAACCCTGACTAAGACTAGCTATAGTCAACGTTTATTTCAAGTAAAACAAATTTTAATTAACCAGTAACATAGTACAATTTGCACTTAACTTTAAGTTATAATTCACAATCGAGACCATTGTGCAATTATCTGCCAACATTTAGTTTAAAGTTAATTCAACATTTTTACTGGATTCTGCTATCATGAAATCATCGCCTCCATCCGGCGGATACTCTCAAAATCATCGCCTCCATCCGGCGGATACTCTCAAAAAAGCCATCGCCTCCATCCGGCGGATACTTTCAAAAAAACCATCGCCTCCATCCGGCGGATACTCTCAAAAAAGCCATCGCCTCCATCCGGCGGATACTCTCAAAAAAGCCATCGCCTCCATCCGGCGGATACTCTCAAAAAAGCCATCGCCTCCATCCGGCGGATACTCTCAAGAAAGCCATCGCCTCCATCCGGCGGATACTCTCACAATTTGCATGAAAACAGAACTCTTAAAATTCTAAACAACATTATTGCTCAATAGTCTTCGATCGATTATCATCCTCATCTAATTGAGGGCAATCATTAGGCATTTTTCACAAGCAATCATGAGCGTACTTGTAGGTACGGTCACCACACAAAGCCTCTAAACGTAACGGTCTCCTTCAAGTACCCCAATTACACTATAGGGGCCCTTGTACTTAGGATCGAGCTTCGTTTGGTTACGCACTTTATTTTTCAATAATACAAAGTCTCCAACTTTAAAAAAAGTTAACACATTTAGCTTTTGTACTGTCAAAACGTGTTTCGTCATAGTCAGCATTTTTGACAATATTTGTGCATTTGAAACATCACATGCGCAAACAACAGTTGTCCTAGTAAACTGTAACTTATCAGGAGTCACATGAACTGCTAGACCTTGTTTTAATAGTTCGCGGCCTACTAGAATGTCATATCGTAAGTAAGAGTCAGGCAGTGAAAGAGGATTTCTAACTGAATGTCATCTATTTCAACAACAGTCAAAATTTGAATAGTGCTATTAACTGACGTCTGTCCAATAACAGTCAAAGTTACGGTGTCATTACATCTCCTTTATAAGCGAGCATTCGGCTCCAGAATCATAATAGAATAGGTACTGCTCACCAGAGTGTCGCATTATCCCAGCAGGAGCGCTGATGCTGCACATATCCACTCGTTTCCCCGCCGTAGCTCGGGTGCCGTTGGTACCGCTAGCTCCACCCTGGTCACGTCGATTGGGGCCGCTGGATGCATAGTGGCCTGTTCCCCGGCAATGGAAGCAGGTAACTGCTTGATATGAAAAGGTCCTTGAAGTCACTCCAACACATGCCATGGAAAGATACTTGAGATACTCGTAGCTAAGCAGCAGCTTGTCCTTTCAGCGCACGGCTCAAAGCAAACATCAGCGGAACACCACTCAGTTGCTGATCCAGTACACACATATCCGCGGTATTGATCCATGCACGCGCGTCCACATTTCCTTTGTCAAGATCGAATTCGGACAGCTGAATTAGTTAGTCGATGGTCCTTTCATCGCTTGAACCAATGCTAAAAGATTCTGGTTTTGCTGCTCCAGTAAAAGACGCCATTTTTCTTCATCACTATTTCCATTTTTCATTATTGGGGCGGTTGGGTTACATCCCACGTCTGATGTAGAAACGTGGATGTAATGGTCGTCAGGTGGCTCGTTGTTCATGGCGAATAAAGCGAAATATCAGCGTAGTTAATCTTCTCAATATTTAATGAGTCCATTACAATAATAATCGTAATAAAAGTTATGCTCAGATCGTAGATTACAACGGATTCAAAATGCGGTGGACGCGACACGTGCGGTTGGCTCCATTGCTCGATTCGTAATGCCGTTTCCAATGACGGTATCTCATCTTCACCAAACCAAAACAAATACAACCGGTGTTGCCCTCCCAACGATGTCGATTCCACCCAAGCGCCGACTTGACATTTTGATCCGTTATTATTAACTAGCGACACGGGGATTGATTTCTTCCGGGCTTCTCAATATGGTGTTGCTACCTCTGCGACATATATATTTGTTTTTTGACATTTATTACTTTTATATTTGTTATTAATTATTATAATGATCTGTTTCGTTTATGTTGTATTACCGCGCCACTCGCCTACCAAATTCCAATTAGACACTCAAAGGTTGACTGGAAGAGATTCCTTATAGGAATAAGTTCGCCTTTGTACATTTATTAATGTGTTGCATTTTGATTTATATTTTTCATTGTTATTTTATGTACAATAAAGATATTACAAACAAACAAACAAACATTAAGAGGAAGCGGAAAACTAAGTGGTGCCCTTATTTTGTTTTTATTAATAACGCTGAGTTTAAGAGTAATTCCAAAAAATCGGCCAAGTGCGAGTCGGACTCGCGCACTAAGGGTTCCGTACCATTATCTATAAAAACGGCAAAAAAACACGTTTGTTGTATGGGAGCCCCCCTTAAATATTTGTTTTATTTTAATTTAATTATTTATTCTTAAAGTAAATATATAACTAAATATTCTGTGAATATTTCAAGCGTCTACCTGTTGCCGTTATCAATATCCAGCAAAAATGAGCAAAAAAATCACGTTTGTTGTATGGGAGCCCCCTTAAATATTTATTTTATTCTATTTTTTAGTATTTGTTGTTATAGCGGCAACAGAAATAAATCATCTGTGAAAATTTCAACTCTCTAACTATCACGGTTTATGAGATACAGCCTGGTGACAGACGGACGGACGGACAGCAGAGCCTCAGTAATAGGGTTCTATTTTACCCTTTGGGTACGGAACCCTAAAAACGCTCAATACAGGCACTGAAGAAATATATTTATGTTTCTTTGTGACATATTCTGTATACGTACCGTTAGTGGGGTCCAATAAGTTGTTATAAAAAAAACAAGTTTATTTAGAGACAAGTTACATATTACACAGATTAAAAAGTAGTGTACTTTTACACGTTTTAGACTTGATGTATATAGCGCACTATTTCGCGACTCCAACTTGAGAACTTAGGGAGCTCCGAGTCAAATGGCTTTATTCTGTTACGTAGCTTAGCTAACTGTCCAGACCGGCGGGCAGAAGCCAGGTCCGTAGCTGGGCAGCTGTTTAGCTAGTAAGAATAACAACTGACTTGACTTGGAGATTGTATGGATTATATAGGCATAATATTGCTGATCTGTTATTTCCAATATTGTAGTTATATTGAAGATAGCAACCTAAGCTAAATATAATGCTTATACAGGGATGTAACAGTACGTACGTATGTACTATTTATGTATTAGTCATAACAAAATATGTTTCATAAAAACATAAATAGCTTTATACGCCTCCTTAAGTATCAATCGCGAACTGCTACCTCTGCTGCTAACACAGCTACATCTTAGGAGCTTTATGGTGACCTCACTCACACGCAGTAACACAACAGCACTCTAGGGAGTTGATATTCGACTGCTGTTTTTTGTGAGGTGGACTTACTTCCCCTAAACGGGCCATTTTCATGCGCCCTTACCTCTCATAAAAACACCCAGACAAAGACAAAGTTGGTGTCAAAGCAACGCGTTTTGTTTGTTATACTTACGACGGATAGAAAACAAGCATACGGTCCGCCTGATGTAAAGCGGTTACCGTAGCCTATGAACGCTAGCAACCAAAGGAATGTCGTTAGCGCGTTGCCACCCCCACTGTCAACAAAGCAACTTCTAATCTTCTGGTGACCTCGCTCACACGCTGGAACACAACAATCCTCCAAGGAGTTGTCATTTGGCCGCCGTCTCATGTGAGGTGGAGGTACTTCCCCAGGCGGGCTAACGTCGTGCCCTACACTGAGCCCCTCCCCCATCCCTGTATATAACATACGGCTTCAATACTCGTACCCACTTTTCATATTCCATAGGATACTGTATATAAATTCCACCAGTTATTTCTTCCAACGCCTTGTTTAGCCATGTTGTTTTCGTAAGCCGACCCTCGGATCGATTACCCCTTGCTCCGAGGACGAAGGTGAGGAGGATGTTATTGGACACCCAGTCGCGGTGAACAAATACCTTCGCAACATATTTTTAGCCAAGTAACGTTTACAAGGTGAGACGGATACTGTTTCCGAGAAATGAACACGGCGTATGGAAACTTTAACTGCTTTTTTTATACACAACGTCGGGAGGCATACAAGCATACGGCCCACCTGATGTAAAGCAGTTACGGTAGTCTATTAACGCTTGTAATATATTACCACTCGCGCGATGCCCCCTCTGCTGCTAACACAGCAACTCCTTAGGAGCCTACTGGTGACCTCAGTCACACGCCGGAACCCAACAACCCGTTTGGGAGTTGTTTTTTTGGCTGCGGTTTTCTGTGAGGTGGAGGTACTTCGCCAGACGGGTTGCTTTGATGCGCCCTACCTACCTCTTAATAACTGTTCTGTAAGAAGCTTACCTATATATGCAGAAGACTGATACTAATGATTTCTTCCATACAATTTTATACTCATTTAGTGAAATGTGATGGTGTGCCTTCCCAAAGTTAAAATAAAGAAAATATGTCTAACAAGACATCCTTACATACAAAAAATGTGTCAGCGGACACATTTACACAAATATAGTGAACTAGCTATTCCCGCTACTTCATCCGCGTGGAATAGTGACCTTGTGCAAAGCATTCGAAACCTCAGGTTCAACAAAATAAATAAAACACGCGATACTTCCGTTAAAAAGTGTTTATTTCAAGGCTTTAAAAATGACGATACTTCCATACAACCTTTCATCTCGCCTTTCAACGCCATACAACTCTTTTTTCACATTTAAATGTAGCCTATGTACTGTCTCAGCGTCTAGACTATCTGTATACCAAATTTCATTTAAATCGGTTCAGTAGTTTTGGCATGAAAGCACGACAGACAGACAGAGTTACTTTCGCATTTATAATATTACGAGTAGTAAGGATAAAGGGCAGCGTTCCTACATACGAGTATAATCACAAGAGTGAAGTTATATAGTATATTTCATTACAAGTGCGGAAAGCCTGTCATTGCAAAGACGGAACGACAAATGTCTATCCGAGCCGAGGCGCAGCCGAAGGCACATGCGCATTCATCTACTAACGGTAGTGAGCGGACGCCGGCCAGCGCTAGTTCACATGAACTAACCGGTGGTGGTAACAAATTAAGTTAGAGCAAACTGCCTAACGCTACACGTGTTGCATGTATATTTGTATCATTAGAAGTCAGCGCCCAACAAAGTGTTAGCAAGCGCTACCAAAACTTGCAAATAAATCACATTAAAACAGCAGTTAATGGCGTAACAATGAATGTGGGGAGTTTAGGCAAATCCGCATTACGCCCACGGGACGTGCGGAGGGTCATAATAATGATATTACAATTTAAATACCTTGTAAATCCTCTGCGCACAATACTGTAATAACATGTACAGACAGCGACAATAGAAGTCGAAATATTCGATGTCGCAATACTAGCTTTTACCGGCGGATTCGTCGCCGCGTCGAGATACCTAATTTGTAGTCTATTTTCATAGGTATTAAAAAAAAAGAACCCGATTACAGCGCGGCCTACCGGGTCCAATTGTCTACTCTAAATCTAAATAGACACTCTCTAACGTCTCTGTGACGTCTCGTGACATACAAACTTACACAAGAATTATATACATATAAAGATCCCTTGGAGATGATGTAAATATGCTAGGTGATAGTAGAAGACTGTAGGAGCCGAGGAAGGCCAACGCCCACCCATCATGGTCATATTGGTAGTGCTGAACCGGAGGGGTTTACAGCATACTCCACCACGCTGCTCAAATGCGGATTGGCGGAGGCCAGTGTTTTCAAGCCGCCCGAACGCCACTGACTTAGCTTAATGACTGTCACCTATCGACAATAGGCGAGACCGACGGCTTAACGTGCCCTCGGAGAAACTCGAGATAGAAAAAAGCATCCATTGCTGCGGTAGACGTTGCTTAACCTGCGTGTTTGGTTAGAATGACGCACACAACGACGCTATCGACCATTTATTAGAAGGCTTCGGTAGAAATCAGGAATCCCAGGAACTGTAGAGCGTGCTTCAATGTTAAAGGAGTGAGGTATGGAAAGACCAAGTCACGTAGCGCTCAATGGGCCGATTCTACTAAATAACTGCAACTGCACTGCAGCGCGACGTGTGTCAAAATGCGTACTGTTATATCCTTAAACTGCATCCTTTTCTGCCTACCTACAAACCCCCTTACTATATTCAAACTGTCAAGTCATCATTAATTAGCCTAATATATACTCCCGTTGTTGTCCCTCCACCTTAGTCTCGTTCCAACTTCCATGCTAGACGGCTGTCCCAAACTTATCCACGACTTTTTTTTTTTTAAAGTGTTATCCCGCGGCGCTCATAACAGTACGTTTTGACGTTTCGTTAAGCGATCTGACAGCAGCGACCCGGTTGCCCGGAGGTATTTTTGTCCGTAAAAATACCTAGTGATTTATTTAGAAGGACAGAAAATACCGTTAAGACAAATTTTTAAGAAAGCGCATCAAAGCAGCCCGTCTGGGGAAGTACCACCACGTCACAGAAAACCAAATAACAACACCCTAGAGGATTATTGTGTTCCTGCGTGTGAGTGAGGTTACCAGTAAGCTCCCAAAAAGTTGCTGTGTAAGCAAGCAGCAGAGGAGGCATCGTGCGAGTGATACTTAATATATCGCAAGCGTTAATAGGCTACGGTACCCGCTTTACATCAGGTGGGCCGTATGTTTGTATGCCTCCCGACGTAGTATAAAAAAAACCATGAGGACTGTCGAACTGTACTTGTCAAACGTCACGTTTGGGTTTGGTTTTAATGGTTTAATTCGTTAGTCTCTGTTTTGGTTGAATAAAATTTTAATCAAATATAATTTCACGTCAAATCCCCATTTGGGGTAGGCAGAGAGAACCGTGCGCCACATGACTCGATCCTTACAAACCTCACTCGCTTCCTACCTCCTCATTGCTCTTCTCATGCATGCTCGCTGGTTTCTAGGGCAGTAGGTAAGTCTTGGCCTTCCTCGGCTCCTACATCCTTCCACTTTTGCATTGTATATCTGCTTCGTCATTCTTTCATCCTGCATTCTTTCTACATGTCCGAACCAACCGTTTGTATATAAAGACATATTTTTAAGGCTTTTGCTCAAATGATGATAGCAAGTCCCTTCTGCGTCAAAATTAATTACGAATAAGCCATTTCAGCTGTCGAATACCCAAAACCTTTGCACGAAAGCAAGCCATTCTTTAACAGAAAATTTCTAGAGTATTTCATATGTTTTGTAAAGAAACCTATCTCTTTTGTACCGTACACTGCTTGAGGGGATGCGGTCCCCTTGCAATCCGACTTATTGTGCGTCCCCCTCGTAAAGGGGCTGCAGCGGAGGGTAGGTACGAATTTATCGGCACTTAAGAGCGTAGGTGGACTATTGGGGGGCCACAACGTGTTATGATGAAAGTCTGATGAAGATATTCCGATATTTTTGTTTACCAAATTGTTACCATGATATGATGTAAACGGTAGAAGTATTTCTACATCAGATGGTGAGCGGTCTCCACAGCCTATTGACGCTCGCAACACCACGGGGATGTTACTCGCGCGCTGCCAATGTTGTGACCTAAGGATGTTTCGTCACAGTAACCAGTAATTTATCTGTCATATCTCACCCTTCAAACCGGAACACAGCTATATAAATATAGCTGCTTGGCGGTAGAAATAGGTGAGTGAGAGGTACTCATGCAGACGACTTTTGTATAAAGTAATGGGAGTGAGGTATGTACGGTAAGGATACTGGTGGTATTTTTTTATAAAACATCGGGAGGCATACAAGCATGCGGTCCAACTGATGTAAACTGGTTACCTTAACCTATGAACACCGGTAATACATTAAGTATCACTCGCGCGATGCCAACTTTGCTGCTAACACAGCAACTCCTTAGGAACTTATTGGTGACCTCATTCACGTGCAGGTCTCTTTATTTTTCCCTTAAAGTCCACCAGCGCATAAAAGATATAAAAAATATAAATTCGCAGAACAAAATTAATTACATAATTGTTCAATAAGCCCTAAAGATATTTTAAAGTTAATAATTCAATAAAAAGACATTGAAACGAAAATTTAGGATTTTTGTTTCAAACAACCTAATTACAATATTTTAACTGCGTTTAAGGGTTATAAATAAATTACACGGCTCAACAATCGCGTAATTCGTTTATGATTTTAGCTGTTTTTGATTTAAAAAAATTACAATTGAGTAAGTTTCATTGTGTTTATGCGTAGTAAACAATTCACAGTGTTCATTTATCAATCGCGTAATTCATTTTTATTATTAGCACTTTTTGTTTCCAAAAATGACAATTTACTGTTTCATTGCACTTACTATGTAATAAATACAAGATTCCTTTAACAATAACTGTTAGCAATTTCTGTTTCAAAAATCTTATTTTGTACTGCTCAATTGAGTTTATATGTAATAAACTACAGGGTTCCTTTAATAATTGTAATTAATTTTTGATTTTAGCACTTTTAATTTAATAAACGTAACGTAACAATAAAAATAACTTTATTGTTCCATCGAGTTTATATATAACAAAGGACAGGATTCGATTTAAAAACTTTTTGTTTAAATATTAGCTAGATGTCATTGCGTTTATGTAAAATATTTTTAAAACCACTCAGAGCAGTGATAGCTCAGTAGATAAGGAACCGGCGTATTGATCACCTGGTCGCCGGTTTGAATCCCGGCGGGGGCCAGTACCACTAAATTCGTGTTTTCAAATAAACCAACATGTAACAACAAATATGCACGTCTTTATGTTTTGTTAAGCGAAAGATTTTAATACAATGTTGAAGGTAAGAAAACGTGTTTTGATTTATAATATGTTTAATGTATAATACTTATTCTGTAATGGTTCATATCGTGGCAGAGACAGTGTCGTGTGTAATTGTCAACAGATATGTCGTGACAGTTACGATTTATGTATTTATAATCACATTTATTTTTATACAACGTTTAGCATTTTAAGTGAGGTAGGGTGCATCAAAGCAGCCCGTCTGGAGAAGTACCTCTACCTTACAGAAAACCGCGGCAAAATAACAACTTCTTTGTGGGTTTGCGTGTGAGTGAGGTCACCAGTAAGCTTCTAAGGAGTTGCTGTGTTAGCAGCAGAGGAGGCATCGCGCGAGTGATACTTAATATATTACAAGTGTTGATGGGCTACAGTAACCGATTTACATCAGGTGGGCTTTATGATTGTATGACTTCCGACGACGTTATATAAAAAAAAACAGGTTGCACTCCGGGAGTGTCGGCAGAAGTGAAAACTTGAACATTAACGTTGGGCATTTTTGAATGGTTAGGGAATAATTTCGCACGAATTGCTTTATTTATCAGTATAAAAGTACTATCATGTATGTGGTAAACTACAATATTAATTAATTGCGCTATCGTACACAAACATGACAATTTATATTACATTAAAAATTTAACACTTCAGAACTATTACAATTATTTTACATTAAAAAGTTTATCTCTCAAAAATCAACTTTCATCCATAATTTCAACGACTCTTTCACCATCATCATTACCAACATCATCATCGCCAATCTCTAAAACTCAAACACACGCGCACTCTTACACCAAACTCCGCCGCTTAAACCAAACAGCGATGTTGATAAACTACGTTAAACGAAACGCGTAACCGCCAAGAATTTCATGGCGCTTACAACGTTTTGGTCGCGAGAAAATAATGCCCTATGAACGATCTAGCGCTTCGTGTTTTAATTGTTTAATTAGGGGTAACTAATGTTTTAGCGCTGCAGCGAACTTAAGTTCTAATTCTCACCAAAATCTTACGAATTTTCGGGGTCAGGGTCACGTGTCCTGACGCGAGTTTAACATTTTGTACTCATCCCAAAAAGTGCACAACGCCGCTAAAGAAGTTTTCACTTCAAAAAACACAAGTATACGGCCCACCTGATGTAAAGTGGTTACCGTAGCCCATGAACGCTTGCAATGCTTACATTAGGCGACGTTCGCGCGATTCCACCTCTGGTCTCATAAATAATAAATAAACATCTACTGTCAAATTTGCTAAAAATGGTGTAAATGCATTATTTTCAAGGCAATCAGAAGGGTTGGTCCAAGAATTAGAGATATAAGATCATCATCCGAGTGTTAATCCTGGTCGCGTCCTACGCGTTCGCTTCGAGCCCAGGGTCTGCATATTGGATATATAGGACAGACAAACAAGAATCTACAATCGTACCAAAAACTTATAGGTAAAAGATAAAAAATATTTATTTGCCATTGGGCCTTCACGGGCAGTTAGACGCATCTCGAATTTTTAAATTTAAGTATTACTGTATTTTGTTAATTTACCATCATATCAAAAATTACCATTGGCGATGGAGAAATGCCGAATGAAGCTTAGCCAACATAGATCATTTTTAAATTAATATTACAATAAATAAAGACGGTATAGTACAATAATAATAATATCCTGTTTTCAAATAAAAAAAATTAAAGCATGTACTGAAATCTTTTCCAGACATCTTTGTCAGTTCGCCAAGTGCAACTAATTCGGGGGCACAGTAGTGCCCCCACCAAAACGAGCCAAGCGAAGCATAAGGGCGCTACCACAGATCACAGAAATTGCTGTGATCTGAGGGCACCACCTACCTTTTCGCGAAGCGCTTTGTCAGTTTTTTGAACCCTTATAACTTGGGTTTGGATTATACCAGATGAATAAAATTCTCGGAATATGATGTCAATAGTGACTTATTAAACATTAGCTGCTGCCCGCGGCTTCGCCCGCGTGGAGTCAAATAACGTAGCCTATGTGTTAATCCAGATCATAATCTATCTACATGCCAAATTTCATTCAAATCCGTTCAGCCGTTTAAGCGTGAAAGAGCAACAAACATCCATCCATACATACAAACTTTCGCATTTATAATATTAGTAGGATATAAAGTTTCAATTGCATAGCTCCTGTACTTTAGATTTTATTGATATCTAAAAACCCTCTATTTCGCCACTGACTCACTGATGATTATCAAAATTCTTAGGATACTCCCTGAAGTCCTAGAACGCGGAAATTTGATGTGTAAGCTAGTACCTACACAAACAACAAAAAACTAAAACTTGGAACTTTTACACCCATTTACTTTTCTGTTATACAATAGTTCTTGTTTTCTTTTTAATTACGTCGGGAGGCATACAAGCATACGGCCCACCTGATGTAAAGCGGGTACCGTAGCCTATTGACGCTAGCGATATATTAAGTATCACTCGCGGGATGCCTCCTATGCTGCTTACACAGCAACCCCTTCGGAGCTTACTGGTGACCTCACTCACACTCAGGAACACAACAACCGTCTAGGGAGTTGTTATTTGGCTGTGGTTTTCTGTGAGGTGAAGGTACTTCCCCAGACGGGCTGCTTTGATGCGCCTTACCTCTCTTAAAACATCGAGACCAAGACAAACAGACATTGTCATGCACACAAATGTTTGCCTTGTGTGGGAATCGAACCCACGAGCGTCGGTGTCAAAGACGCGTCAACGACTGAGCCACCGAGCCCAGTCAGTGAACATTGTCCGCGTATATCGGAAATATTATTACTTTAAAGCGGCGAAATAATATACAATTTGCCAATAACTAAAAGACAAATAAATTAAGAAGTTATTTGCAAAATGAAACGAGACGTAACAGACATAAAATTATAATGTTCCAGTACTGCTAACTTTATTTATTTAAAGGAAACCACTTATCTGTTAGTGAATTAAAACGATTTTTAGGGTTCCGTACCCAAAGGGTAAAACGGAACCCTATTACTGAGGCTCCGCTGTCCGTCCGTCCGTCTGTCACCAGGCTGTATCTCATGAACCGTGATAGTTACACAGTTGAAATTTTCACAGATGATGTATTTCTGTTGCCGCTATAACAACAAATACTAAAAAATAGAATAAAATAAATATTTAAAGGGGCTCCCATACAACAAACGTGATTTTTTTGCTCATTTTTGCTCGATATTGATAACGGCAACAGGTAGACGCTTGAAATATTCACAGAATATTTAGTTATATATTCACTTTAAGAATAAATAATTAAATTAAAATAAAACAAATGTTTAAGGGGGGCTCCCATACAACAAACGTGTTTTTTTTTTGCCGTTTTATAGATAATGGTACGGAACCCTTAGTGCGCGGTCCGACTCGCACTTGAATGATTTTTTTTTATTTGTCGTCGACATTTTAACAATTTAAGTTAATTAAATTACAAAAATAAGCACCGACTCCAAAAACATCTGCTGCGAATAAATGCACTAAAAGGTACAAAATAATTGCTTTATTTCTTTAAATGACTTTAACGACATTTTATTTTTATTCACGGGTATTATCCCGGTCATTTGATAGGCGTGCGCGGGGATATGGATCCAACGCGTAGAGGCCCTTTTAAGAAGATTCATTATTGTTATTTTTGGAGTCCGTGGCGGCCAAGCTTTTAGAATTATATATTTAAAGTTACGTTAATGCCATAATGTAGCAATGCCTAATAAAGCCAACTTAAAAACATACACAACAAATGAGCGGGCACCGACGAGCTCGGTGGCTCAGTCGTGAATGTCGCGACTTTGACACCAATGCTCGTGGGTTCGATTCCCACACAAGACAAACATTTGTGCGCATGAACAAGTCTGTTTGTCTTGGTCTGGATGTTTTTAGAGGCTCCAGTCCGTCTGGGGAAGTACCTCCACCTCACAGAAAACCGCAGCTAAATAACGACTCCCTAGAAGGTTACGTGTTCCTGCGTGTGAGTGAGGTCACCAGTACAGCTCCTAAGGAGTTGCTGTGTAAGCAGCAGAGGAGGCATCGCGCGAGTGATATGACTTAATATATTACAAGCGCTAATAGGCTACGGAAACTGCGTTACATCAGGTGGGCCGTATGCTTGTATGCCTCCCGACGTTGTATAAAAAAAAGTATTTATTATCTCACCGTTTCCATGTAACTCGAAAATATATCTATAACTCTTAAATCAATATGTACCTGAAAATAAGAGAAAATATAATTATTACATGCAATTTTCAATTCTAAACTAAAAGCAGTATGTTTATAAGACCATTCTATTTAAAAATAACATTACAATCTATAGACAGTATATTAAATTCCAATTACGAAGACCAATTATAACTGTACACGAATGTACTACCCATTAACACACATAACATATAATGATGCAAATTTCAATTCTAACCTAAAAGCAGTATGTTTATAAGACCATTCTACTTAAAAAAAACATTAGAATCTATAGACAGTATATTAAATTCCAATTACGAAGACCCATTATGACTCTACACGAATGTACTCTGCCCCTTTCACATAAGTAATTAAGTAACTACATATATATAAACGGACTTTGTTTATGATTAATAAATTATGTTTTTTATATTTTGAAGAGAGGTAGCTCGAATCAAAGCATCTTCACCTCACAGAATACCGCAGCCAAATAATAACTTTCTGAAGAGATGTTGTGTTCCTGCGTGTGAGTGAGGTCACTGATACTTAATATATTACAAGCGTTAATAGGCCACAGCGACCACTTTACATCAGGTGATTGTTGGTATAGGCGTATTACCAGTTGACTTAGAAATTCAACGCCGGGCTTCAATGTACTACACCTCTAAAAACATACACCCTGACTTTCTAAAACACCGCGATATGGACAAAATACTTAGATTATTTAAATCAATTGACGAGGTATTTGAAACTTTACTGTCTGAATGGCAAGAAAGATGGGAAACTTCTACTAAAGGACGCCACTTGTATCTGTTCTTTCAATCAGTGCGAGACAGATTAAGTAAAGAGTGGTTAGAAGTCGATCATCCCGTTGCGCAATTTTTAACTGGACATGGAGACTTTAGAGCTAAGCTCTTTTCGTTTAGACTTGTGTCAACGCCTTTATGCGAGTGTTCTACGACAAATAATGAATTCGAGAAAACAGCACATCATGTTCTCTGGGAGTGCGATCTCTGGCGTCGGGAGCGGGACGATATGTTAAATTCCTTGCCTGTCACATTCGGGGTAGTATAATATTCTGATTTGGTGGCAACAGGGGAGAATTTCCGGGCATTTAGGCGGTTCTGCAAGCAATATTATTGGAATCGATGTGTTAGGTAACAACTCACAGTTTAGGTCCCAATAGTGTTAGATATTTGATAAACCGTGGTGCACGGCAGTTGAGCTTCTCTCTACTAGCCATCTCTTTGAGGTTTTTAAATGCCTTATTTGTCATATTGCAGTCTCTCACTTTGCCAAGAGGGGAAGTCAATTCCAAAACTTCCTACTCCTACAAATTTCTTCTGATTAAATTCGTTGCGAGTTCCAAGGCAGCTGTAGTTTAACCCCCGGGACGGCAGTGAACTTCACTGTTCATTGCCTTTTTGTTGGTCGCCGCTGTTAATTCTGGCTACACAGGAGACCTGTCCCGTAAAAAAAGCCTTACACACCTCGCTCGCTTCTTTAAAATTCATAGCATATTTGAGGTCAGGTCCTAGGGCTCCTGACACCACCTGATAGGACAACAGTCATGTTGAAACAATATTTCCCAAAACCTTCCACTGAACACAAGAACACCCATCATTATATGTATGTGTGTTAATGGAATGCACTAAAGGCCTCGTTCTAGATTGTGCATATTAGTACAAAGAAGGTCACCTAGATATAGATATTACAGTGTTTCGATGAGCTCAGTGGCGGAGTAGTATAGCGGCTGGTGTAAAAATCGAAACTTTATCTAAATAAAAAAAAGGGGGTGTGGCTGTGTCTTGAACAATATGAACTTTATGAATATGTAACTTACGTAGTTTCGTAACGGTAAACGGACGTAAGTTATACTAAAAGGAAATTATATGATGCAGCGTAATGATCTCAAAATGGCGACGCTTTTCACCGTGCTGCGCGCGATGCGTCACAGTCCTCAATCAACGTAACCGATTCTTTAGCTACCAATTGGTGTAATTAAATTTTGGATGTAAACAACAGATAACAACACCAAACCGTGTCCCCCGATTTTGTTATCATCAGTTTTCTGAATATTTTACGTATTCACCTCAAAAATGTTCAATATACTAATTCATGTATTGGCTTGACGAGCTCGGTGGCTGTTACGCTACTTTGACACCGACGCTCTTGGGTTCGCTCTTGGGTCGACACAGGACAAACATTTTTTGTGAGCGAACATGTCTGTTTTTCTTGGCCTAGGCGTTTAAGAGAGGTAAGCAGCATCAAAGCAGCCCAACTGGAGAAGTACCTCCATCTCACAGAAAACCGTCGCCAACAAACATCTCTCTAGAGCGTTTTTGTGTTTGTCGCCAGTAAGCTCCTACGGATGCGATCCGCTGTGACATCAGCAGGGGCGGCAACGCGCTAGACAGATAGAATACACTTTATTTGCATAACACAGAATTTAAGGAAATACATTCAAAAGATTCTTACAATTATAGAAATGTACTATGCAACAAGGCGGCCTTATTGCTAAAAGCAATCTTTTCAAGGCAACCTTAAGGTAACGAAACAGATTACAAGAAAAAGGTAGGGCTAGTCCGGAAGGAAATGAATAATTAAATATAACTGATACTAATTTAAACTTATTGATATTAGTTCCAGGTATACAAATATAAACATAACTACAAACATATAGACACATATATATATAATACGCGCATACATATCATTACATACACTGTACAATTGTACATAAATACACCAACATGTATATGTTTCAAATGTCAGTTCTAACTAGTTGAAATCAGAGAGAAAGAAGATGATTTTTTACTAGTTTTTTGAAAACGGCAATAGAATTCGCTGTTCTGATAACGACTGGTAAATTATTGCACTGCCTAATAGCTTCGACGGTGAAGGATTGATCGAAGAATTTAGAGGAATAAGAGGGAAAGGACAGAGTAAGGTTTTCACAAGAACGAAGTTGCAAGTTGTGGCAGGAGGAGCAAAACTTGAACCAAAGTTTACTAGTAAATAACAGCAAGCTGTGTAGGCAGAGCTGATATTTTTTAAATTTAAAAAATATTTAAATATTTTATTTTTAATTTTTTAAAAATATATGGTACCCTGTACGACATCTAGCGACGAGTGCTGTTACTTTTTCTGTTGATGGGAGTGCAGAGCAGACTCTGCACTGCAGAGTGGCCGGCCATACGTTTACCCATATGTTTTTTTTTCTAATTGGAACGATTTTGGACCGTTCTTCCTCACCAACGAACATTTAAATTTCAAATTAAAGGATACAAAACTACAATATGTTAGCTATTAGTGTGTCGATTTTGGAGTTTCTCACTATTACCGTCTAAACGCTAGCTAGATGACATCAGTCTACCCCAAACGGCAATTTTGAGGGTAATGTGGCTCCGCTGGCTATCGCAGCTCTGCCAAAGATAGTGATTAGGTACTTCATGTATTGCAGGCGTTTACAGGCAGAAGGTAACCGTGTCACATCAAGTGAGCCATATGCATACCAACCGACGTTGTATAAAAAAATATATTACTCGTACGATTTATTCTATATTATTTTTATAAAACATTAGGAAACCTTTAACGTGTTGCAACTGTTCATATGCTACTTAATGCGACTACTTACCATCACGAAGGCCATACGCTTGTTTGCCACGCTAGTGGTATAAACAAAGGGAGCTGTTACTTGAACGTTAAAGAAGCGAGTGAGGTGTGCAAAGAGCGAGTCATGTTGTGCTCGGTTCGCTCTGCCTACCCCGCAAGGCATTTGGCGTGAACTTACAGATGGATAGTTGTTATTTGCTGCGGTTTTTTGTGAAATCAAGGTAATTCCCAAGTCTTTGATGCGCCCTACCTACCAAATATAGCTTCTGATGATACATCTTTTGGGAACTTTTGGTCTTTTATCAGAAGGTGATGTCAGGAGCCTTAGAAACCGTCGAGAGTGCATGGGAAGAGCTATGAATGCTAAGGTAGCGAGTGGGGTTTGTAACAACCGAGTCATGTACCACTCGGTTCTCTCTGTCTACCCCGCAAGGGATATGGCGTGAAATTATAAAGAGCTCGATGGCGTCGTTGCGCGTATCATTCTAACCGAACACGCAGGCGAAGCAACGTCGACTGCAGCCTGTCTATGGATTTATCTATCTCGAGTTTCTCCGTGCTTCGGAGGGCACGTTAAGCCGTCGGTCCCGGCTGTTGTCGATAAATGACAGTCGTTAAGCTAAGTCAGTGGCCCTCGGGCGGCTTGAAATTTCCTCCACCATGTGAGCACCCTTCTGGTCGCTCGGTTAGTCGATTAGGGTCCAGAGTCGGCGTCCTCAGGAGGAAGTCGACTCTTCTCTAAGCGTATGCTCTTATTAGAGTGACGCTTGCATCACCCCGTTCCCCTGGGGTGATCGCTTCAGATGAAGCCTTTATAGCCTTCCCGGCTAAAGGCAGTCCCAGAGGGTGTTTTAGTCAGTGGAAATCTGACATAACCAGTTCGTTCGCACGAAATGGTATCTTTGAAAGATTTCACCTCCTCCCTCCCTTTTCCCGGAGGGTGCCCCTCACGTAAGAATGACCTATGCACACCCGGGTGTGGGTTGGTCCTTCTTGTGTGGTCTTCAAATTTCTTGGGCGAATAACAAAAAAAAAAAGCGGCTTGAAAACATTGGCCCAATCCGCATTTGAGCAGCGTGGCGGAGTGTGCTCTCCCGTCGGTTGAAGGGAGCCCCGTATCCCTGCAGTGGGATGAGTAAGGGTTGATGTGGTATAGATAGATAGGTCTTTTGGGAACTTAAAATTTTGCAAGTCGCAAGCAAGCAGGAGCCAATTATATCGTCTATAGACGAGATAGGTATATAAAATTGTGAGCTACTCGTCCTGAATTCTCAATTACGGCAGTTATAGTGAATTAACTCCAATTAGTAACATCTGCTATGAATGCAGACGAGGCGCCCAGCTCAATAATGCATTTCGTTGAGTGCATTTATAATCTGGCAAATGAAGGACTTGTAGTGTTAGTTCGCTTTTAAATGGGAAAACAAAATATTTTTGCAATATAAGAGTATGTTTCTATATATAAGAACAACAATAAATATATATCTTATATATAAATATATCGTGCCATGGTGTTTGTGGTTACACTCCTCCGAAACGGCTGAACCGATGTTTATGAAATTTATTTTATGTATATTTGGTCTATCTATAACTTCACGCCAAATCCCTTGCGGGGTAGGCAGAGAGAACCGAGCGCCACGTGACTCGATCCTTACATTATCTCACTCGCTTCTTTAACATTCATTGCTCTTCTCATGCACGCTCGCCGGTTTCTAGGGCTCCTGACATCACCTTCTGATAGAACACGACCAATTTGGTCATGGTAGGTAAGTCTTGGCCTTCCCCGGCTCCTACATCCTTCCACTTTTGCATTGTATATCTGCTTCGTCATTCTTTCATCTTGCATTCTTTTTACAAGTCCGAACCAACGGAGCATGCCTCTTCTTATTTTAACACCGACGCTCTCTTTCATACCAACTCTATTTCTAATATCATCATTGCGAATACGGTCTACAAGCCTTTCGCCACAAATATTGCGCAGCGCTCGCATTTCGACCGCGTTTATTCTACTTTCATGCTCTTTCTGCCATACCCAGCTCTAGCTTCCATAAGTTAGTGTTGGGACCAACACTGCATTGTGTATAGCGAGTTGTGCCTTCTGGCTCAGGTTTTTACTGCCAAGAAGTTTTCCCAACGCTCCATTCACACTATTCCCAGCACTCACTCGTCTTTCCACATCTGCGGTGTACCTTCCATCCAAAAAAAATAAGGAATAATTTATATATGTACATGATGTAAAGCGATTACCGTAGCCTATGAACGCTTGCAACACATTAAATGTTGCTCGCGCGATGCCACCTCTGCTGCTAATACAGCAACTCCTTAGGAGCTTACTGGTGATCACACTCACACGCAGGTACACAACAACCCTCTAGGGAGTTGTTATTTGGCTGCGGTTTTCTGTGTTGTGGAGATACTTCTCCAGACGGGCTGCTTTGATGCGCCCTACCTTTCTTAAATTAAAATATAACTATATATATTTTAGTTAAGGTACATATGTGTGATTCAGCACATGTATTAATATATCTTTAATTGTACCACTTGATATCACTATATGTACACTCATATCATTATATTTATTGTAATATGTATATGATGATTTGGAAAAAAAAGACCTATATTGGCAAATTTCTTTTGGCATTTCTTCTTCGCCAATGGTCATTTGAAATGCTGGTAGATTAAAAAAGAGAAAAACTTAAAAAAAGAAATGATAAGATATAATATTGAAAATGTAAGACGTGTCTAAGTGCCCGTGAGGGTCTAAAGGCAAATAAATAACTTTTATCTTTATCTTTTTTTTTTATACCACTAAGGTGGCAAACAAGCGTACGGTCTGCCTGATGGTAAGCAGTCACTGTAGCCTATGGGCATTTGCAACACCAGGGGTGTCACTCTTGCGTTGCCGACCCTGTAAGAACCTCTTCACGCCTTTCTTGAAGAACCCCATACTGTAGTCCCTTGGGAAAACCTCCGCAGGGAGCTCATTCCACAACTTAATAGTTCTCGGTAGAAAACTTCTTGTGAACCGCACAGTGCGCGACCATTGCGGTTCCAGTGTATGAGGATGAACTCCCAGCCGTCGGCGAGCTGTGCGGCTGTAAAACGAGGCTGTTGGCATGATGTCGAACAACTCTTCCTCCAACTTATCTATGTATGGACCCGAGTTGTAAAACCTGTGGTCTGAAAATAAAATTATTTCATACTGAATTGAATAACAGTTGAGTTAAACCTGAAGTAACTCCATCATCTGCCACCGGGTCCTACTACCGTGATTGAAATTAGGCCATCGATTCGTTTCTATTGGCTCACGTATTATCCGCGAGACAAAGGCCTTTCCCCTGCCCAGCACTTTACCCTCATCAAAGGGGATGTAATGAGTGACGTCTGGATCCAGTGCTTTGATCGCGGAGCCACTCCTGGCCAGTTTCTTCTAGATCATGTGTTTCAAGCCACATTTGTTCTATAAGTAATTAAAAAAAATTAGTTTTGTGTACATTAATTGAGTTTGGCAATCTCGGCGGCGCAGTGGTTAATGATGTTGCTTTGACACGACTGCTCGTGGGTTCGAATCCGACAAAAGATAAATATTTATTTGTATGAACATGTCTGTTTGTCTTAAGTCTGGGTGTTTTAAGAGAGGTAGAGCGTATCAAAGCAGCCTGCTTGGGGTAGTACCTACACACAACAGAAAACCGCGCAGCCAAATAACAACTCCCTGCAGGGTTGTAGTATTTTTGCGTGTAAGTTAGGTCACCAGCAAGCTCCAAAGGAGTAGCCGTGTTAGCAGCAGAGGTGTATAAAAAAGATGTGGCGCTCGGTTCTCTCTGCCTACCTCGGTAAGGACTTGGCGTGAAGGTATAAAACAAAATGCAAGAAATAATTTTGCATTATGTTCAAACCATGTCTAAAGTCGAAATTAGACTTTTTATTTATACTACGTCGGGAGGCATACGGCTCACCTAATGTAAAGCGGCTACCGCAGCCTTTTAAAGCTTGTAATATATTAAGTGTGTGTAAGTTGCTGTGGAAGCAGCAGAGAAGGCATCGCGCGAGTGATACCTAATAAATTGCAAGCGTAGGCAACGGTGCCCGCTTTACATCAGGTGGGCCGTATGCTTGAATGCCTCCCGACGTAGTATATAAAAAAAAGTATCACTCGCGCGATGCCCTCCTCTGCTGCTTACACAGCACTCCTTGGGAGCACCCCTCCTCTGCTGCTTACACAGCAACCCCTTGGGAGCATACTGGTCACCATTAAGCTCCCAAGGAGTTACTGTGTAAGCAGCAGAGGAGGCATCGCGCGAGTGATACTTAATATATCGCAAGCGTTATTAGGCTACGCTTACCTACTCTACCTACCCGCTTTACATCAGGTGGGCCGTATGCTCGTATACCTCCCGACGTAGTATTAAAAAAAAACATATATTTAATAAATTTGGATTTGATTTAATATAAAATAACATTTTTTGCTAACATGACATACAATCAGTTTGGGAAGTTATGTGAAAGTGGCTGACCGCAAAACGCACGATTCAAAACTCACAAATTTACGCCCGTCTGGCGTCACCTTATGAAAAGGGTCATCGAGTAAACCTTTGTACCTTTATCTAATTAGGGTTAAATTAAATTAGGATATATCACAGTGTGACTGCTTTTTGGTTCCATTGCTGGACGGACGACAATACAAGATACATGTCGGGAAGTTAACTCTTTGTTTCACCGGAGTGGTTAACCCAAAGAGATTAAACCTTTGTTAAGGGGGAACACTCGCACACTGGAACACAACAGAAAGAAAAAAATGTTTATTTGGTTACATTTCACATGCTTGTTAACCCTTTAACCGCCGTGCCCGTAATATTACGGGATATGAAAAATGTGCTCCACGCGCCACAGACGTAATTTCACGTTAAGTTTTATAAATTGTTTATTGGTGCATTTATATTAAAGATTAAGTTGCAATAAACGTTGTACATTACAATCCAGGATGTATTCTTAATAATTAACAAATTTGCTGCGTTTCATTATGATATTTATAGAAAAAATCGTTGTAAGGTGCTACTTAGTACCAACACGAATCGCCAAAAACGTGATATTACGTGTACTAGGGATGGGCAAATCAATGTAATCTAAATGAAATTTTATTGAATAATCATGGTGCGAAAGCAAAAATATTGTATTGAAATCCAAAATATTTCGTAAAATTACGCACGAATAGTCGTACTAATTAGAAGCATGTTAAAACAATAAAAATGTTTATTTTATGTGTTAAATATTAGATATAATTTATTGTTTCGATAAAGATGCGACAACTGAGATCTTCACTAGTTCAGACTATCTCCGATCGCCGTCACCGTGATTTTACGTGCGGCTCAAGGTCAAACGACGCCATATTTGCTGTTCCTCAGGCGCCGTCACCGTAATAACACGTTCCTTGTACAAATTAGTGTTGTTCCCTTGCGATGTTAGAAGACTACGAATTATGAAATATTTTAGAAGGAAATAATGACTGTTCGACCTGAGGTACGATCAGAATTATATATGAAAATTATTAATTTGATAAATCGAGCTCGAAGAGATGCATCAGAAAACGAAGATGTTATACTAGATTCATTGCTAGAATATTGATTGAAACGTGGTAAATGTTATTTTTTTATACTACTAAGGTAGCAAACAAGCTTACGGCCTGCCTGATGGTAAGCAGTTACCGTAGCCTATGGACATTTGCAACACCAGGGATGTCATTCTTGCGTTGCCGACCCTGTAAGAACCTCTTCACGCCTTTCTTAAATAACCCCCGTACTGTGGTCCCTTGATACTTGATTAATAAAGACTGATTTAATATTAATAAAATTTTGAACTTTTATTGATTTAAACTAATCGATAACACTATTTCTCTACCCTATTTGAAATTACGCCGACAGGCCGCTGGCGTTAGGGTGTATGATGATGTAACAAAATATGGCGATCAAAGGGTTCAATTACAAGTGTAAGTACTTTGATGCAAGTGTTCATAAGCTATGGTAACCGCTTTACATCAAGTGTTCTCGCTTGTATACCCAATACTGCATGAAATAAAAATCAAAAAAAGATAAAAGTTCGATTCCCATTCTAAGATTAAAACGCAAATGAGTTGAGAATATTAAGTCCGGAAGGTGAGAGAGAATACCAATCATTTTTTTTTAAAGCATATCTAAAAAGGTTCTTTAATCGCGGAGAGTTATGGCAACCGGTTTGGGAATCTCGGGTGGAAAGAAATTGCTTTTCAGTTCATTTTATTATATCATCCGATAATATTCGATTTGTTTTTGGCGATTTTGTATTTAATGACAAGTGTAGACTAGGCGACGTGTTGCCAGATGTCTGCGTCGTTTATAAGTTTGTTGGACAATGCCGCTGGACATATATCATGTTCACATTACCCAATGAGAACGAGATGTCGCTCGAAAAGGTGTTGTTATACTACTGCTAGTAGGCGAAACATAAAAGGCTCAAGGCCCACTACCGCGGAGTCAATAGGATGCTATTGCTGTTCTTATACTCGCTTGCCGGTTACGAAAACTCCTGACATCGCCTTCTGATAAAACACGATCAATTTGGTCATAGTAGATAAGTCTTGGCATTCCTCGACTCCTCGACCCTTCTACTTTCGCCTTGCATATCTATTATAACATAGTTGTTACGGACTGGCCGTTAAAATATATTGTATATTTTTTCTAAATTTTGAAGTCTTTTTGAAGTTTGTGGTTCTCGTTTGATCTTCACTTTTTGTTTGTTGCTTATATATCAAATTACCCATTTTCAACAGAAAGAACCTGGTTTTCTTCCTTTACAGTTCACTCATTAACAATAGTATTATAATAAGTTAATTAAGTATATTGAAATAGATTTAAAGTTGTCAATAAACCTTATCTTAACCGATGTAAAAAGGAGGTGTTTCTCAATACGATTGAATATTTCTGCAGAACAGTCAAATCAATTTCGGTAGCTGGTAGGAGAGAGTTGGATCCAGCGAGTCAGGGTTGTCTGTAGATAGTTCACATCAAATTGTATCATCTGACACTTGTTCCATATTTTAAAATGTAAACGCGCCTAAAAACGGAACAATTGGCAATCCGTAAGCAAGATATGATGATCTGATGATGCACGCATCCACTGAGACCGTACAAACGGGACGCCCCGCGTATTGCGGGACAGTTGGCCCTTCGAGCCAAGGGGGACTTGTATCGCTAAATCGTAATTTGTCGGACGACTGTCGACCACAATACGTTGGGTATTGAATCTCACAGAGCATCGACAAGCGACTTGTCTTTGGACACGTAGAAGTCCCCTGTGAAGTCAGGCGATCTGGCCAGCGACGTCGCCCGTCGTACGTCGAACATTTCGTGTCAGCTGACAAAGTCGAGAGTCTAATGTCCGCTAGCGAAAGCGGGGCTTAAATCACAACGACAAAACGTCGCATCAACTCCGCAATACTTCATTTTTCTCTTTCGAGTGATGAAAGATAATGAAGGAATAAACGTGATTTTTTAATTCCGAGACTTTAATGGAAATGTGTCCGGAAGCGTTAATAAATTGTGCAAGAAACTTCTGTGCTAGTCTATGATTCACGATTCATGCGAAACTAACGATGGAGCCGTGATTAAATGTGGCATATAGCTATTTGGGCGGTGAATGTATTTATTCGGAGCGATGGATGAAGTTCTGTTGGTTTAAAATTAAAAGGTCGTTCACATTGGAGCTGGCATATTTATTGGAATGTAATTACAGACAAGAGAAATGTCAAACAGAAATACCATAGACGTCGTGACAGCTGTCCGTACCATTATAGCACTACCAGAGACATTTAACATCTAACGTCAATGTGCAAAGTGGGCAGTTGGTAAAAGTGCAGATTTTGTCCACTATTCTTTTCGGCAATTTTATGTAACTTGATTATTAAGTTATTATTTAAGCAAAAAGGTGTCAAAATATCACGATAAGAGAACTATGTGGAATGAAAGATGATGTAGTGACAAAAATTTAATAGGGTATGCTGAGATGGTTTGGTCATTTAGAAAGAATGAATGACAAAAGAGTTACGAAAGAAGTGTATCAAACAAGAGTGAATGGTGATGTCGGGAGGGGCCGCCCTAGACACATACATACATATAGATCAAATTGGTGATGTGTTGAAAAAGGGCCAAATCAAAAGCACCCAAAACCGAAGAGTATGCATGATGAGAGTGAGTGAGTTGTGTAAAGACCGAGCGGTGCTCTGCTCCCTCTGTCTATCCAGCAAGGGAATTGGCGTGAAGATTTAATAATATTAAAAAAAAATCTCATATGATATGAGAGGGAAAATTTTGAACATTACAGACTAAATATAATTAAGTAATGTGTTAGTAAAATAAAATATCCATGTGTCGTTGGGGAGCGGGGGTTGTACCGGGGGTAAGTAAACACGGTCTTCTCACGTTGATTACAACTTTAATTAATAATTTTTTCAGTAATACTCATCCTTATATCGTAACGCAATATGTTATTTCAGCATTTGATGTTATGTAATGATTTTCGTAGAATAAATTCAAAAGCTATCTCGATCTATTTGTATATAACTTCACGCTAAATACATTGCCTTGTATTCTAGCTGACGTTGTATATGTATAAAAAAAAACATGTAGCACATGATTTGGTCCTTACATTCCTCACTCGCTTCTTTAACATTCACTATATACTTTCTCATGCACGTTTCTTCTAATAAAACAGTGGCGCAGCGGTTAACAACGCGACTTGGAAACCGACGCTCGTGGGTTCGATTCCCACATAGGACAAACATTTTTGGGCAAGAACATGTCTGTTTGTCTTGGTCTAAGTTTTTAGAGAGGTAGGGCGATGGTAAAGTACCTCACAGAAACCCGCAGTCAAATAACAAGTCCCTAGAGGGTTGTTGTGTTCCTGTGTCAGCAGCAGAGATGGCATCGCGCGAGTGATACTTAATGTGTGGCAAGCGTTCACAGGCTACGGTAACTGCTTTACATCACGTGGGCCATATGCTTGTATTCCACCTGGCGTTGTATATGGCTAAAACATTTTTTTTTGTCAGTCATCATCATCATCATCAGAGCGATAATCCAGGTCGTGTCCCAAACATGATAATTACAGTACAGCGGCAAAGTACTAATAATGTCAAATGGTAAAATTAAAAATATATTAATGCACGTGCTGAATCATTTCCATACTTGTCAGCCCTTACATAAAGTGTACTTTTGATGTTACCTTTTGAAAACATTGTCAGAAAAAGACAAACTTGTTTCGTCGCATATGTCTATCTATATTCTATATGATTCACGTTGAGTT
The DNA here is from genome assembly GCA_947507595.1 of Pyralis farinalis. NCBI lineage: Eukaryota > Metazoa > Arthropoda > Insecta > Lepidoptera > Pyralidae > Pyralis > Pyralis farinalis. Next base: position 4,361,708 of record OX382258.1, on the reverse strand, counting down.
CCTCGCGGGGTAGGCAGTCCCTAAAAAAATCACTCGCTCTTTAACATTCATAGCTCTTTCCATACCCGCTCGCCGATCTCTATGGCTTCTGATATACCCTTCCAAGCATCAAAAATCTAAACTTAATCAATGTGTATAGAGCGTCCATTTGAGCAGCGAACCGAAATGTGTGAAAAACCTACCCTTAATTTTTTAGAGGGAGGCCAACGAGCAGGCGGGCCAGCTGATGATGTAAGTGGTCACCACCCGCCTTTTCCCTTGCCAGCCTTTTTAGGGAAACGTGGGCTCTTTTTTTGAAGGCATCCATCCATATCGCATTTGCTCGGGAACACCGCTGAGGGTAATTTATTCCACAATTTCACCGTGCGTGGTAGAAAATGCTCCAAAAAGCGTGCTGTAGTAGTGGGTTGCCTCTCATCAAGATGGTAAGGGTGAAGCTTAAGTTTGTGACGAGCGGTACGATAGTTGAACAGCTCCTCCGAACACTCCCCATGATACAATTTGTACAGAACGCAAAGAGAAGCAACGTCTCTTCGTGTACAAAGCCAGTCCAGCCGAGCGGAGATCACTGGGTCGCCGACGATTCGAACTGCTCTACGTCGTAAGCGGTCAAATGGAGTAATCACATATTGTGTTAGTATAAAATTACCTTTGGAGTTATCCTTTAGAAATTAGGTACTAATGGTAAACTCCATCCACATAACAGAATCTTTAAAAACGTACTTTAGTCTTGGATCATTTTAAAATTAATTAATTAAAAAAAAACGGGTGGCACTCCGAGAGTGCCGGCAGAAGTGAAAACTTGAACATTAACGTTGTGCATTTTTGAATATTTTGGAATGGTTAGGGAATAATTTCGCACTAATTGCTTTATTTATCAGTATAAAAGTACTACCATGTATGTGGTAAAATACAATATTCATTTATTACGCTAGCGTACACAAACATGACAATTTATATTGCATTAAAAATGTAACACTTCAGAACTATTACAATTATTTTACATTAAAAAGTTTATCTCTCAGAAAAATCAACTTTCATCCATAATTTCAACGACTCTTTCACCATCATCATCGCCAATCTCTAAAACTCAAACACACCGCGACGCTTAAACCAAACAGCGATGTTGATAAACTACGTTGAACGAAACGCGTAAACGCCAACAATTTCATAGCGCTTACAACGTTTTGGTCGCGAGACAATAATGCCCTATGAACGATCTAGCGCTTCATGTTTTAATTGTTTAATTAGAGGTAACTAATGTTTTAGCGCTGCAGCGAACTAAGTTCTAATTCTCTCCAAAATCTTACGGTGACACCTGACGCGAGTTTAGCATTTTTTACTCATCCTAAAAAGTACACAACACCGCTAAAGAAGTTTTCACTTCAATAACAGATCGCTTCACACAACTTTCGTACTTCACACAACCACACATAATAAAAAAACAGGCACTATGCTGTCCTACATTTAAAAACTCAAAATTATACCTCTCTTTTACAATACTCATAATTTTTATACCATTTGTAACACATAAGATCATCTCATATCTCTTTCACACAACAGATGGTCGGTTTTAAGGGTGTTTACACACCTGGCTATTTTCACTACCCTAATATTGGAATGACGTAGTTAGTAGGGGCAGTGCGCTTTTGATATCTTTTTATATTTATTACAATTGTCCCACAATTAGGAATCAACGCACGATTCTGTCGAGCACAGGGGCGAAGTAGTTAGTTACGTTACTTGTACACCAAGGGGTTCGATACCCACACAGTATAAACATTTGTGTGTGTGACCATGGATGTTTGTCTTGATCTAGTGTATCAAAGGTAGGGCGCATCAAAGCAACGCGACAGGGGGGACCTGACAGAAAACCACAGAGCCAAATAACAACTCGCTGGAGGGTTGTGTCCCTGCGAGTGAGTGACATGAGTGATTTAGGGGTTATTTTGTGAAAGTGCAATTTACAGTTACATGCAATTTGATCTTTTCCTTTAATTTATACAACGTCGGGAGGCATACAAGCATACGGCCCACCTGATGTAAAAACAGTTACCGTAGCCAATAAACGCTTGCAATACAATAAGTAGGATATCACTAGTGCGAGGCCACCTCGGCTGCTAACACAGCAACTCCATAGATGCTTCCTGGCAATCTCATTCGCACGCATGAACACAACAATCCTCTGGGGAGTTGTTATTTGGCTGCGGTTTTTCTGCAAGGTGAAGATACTTCCCCAGACAGGCTGCTTTAATGCGCCCTACCTCTCTTAAAAACACACAGATCGAGACAATGGCCAATGGCGGTGGCGGAAGCACTCAAAGCAAATTACATCAAATTGCATGTCACCAATAAGTCACCAGAAGTGCAACCACTTCTGCTAACACGGCAACTCCTTATATCGCACGAGTGATACTTGATGCATTGCAAAGTTCATAGGCTACGGTAACCACTTTACCGTTGTATAAAAATTATCAATTTTTTTGTTATTTAGAACTTCCTTTATTGCACGTATAAATTAAAAAATAAGTCACATTGTATGGCAAAGAGTGTGCAGAGGCGAGCTTATCTCTAAAAGAGATCTCTTTCAGCCAACCCTCGGCAGTGGGACATCTCGACAGTTGCGGCCAGCGCTACGTGAACGTAACCAGAGGAGTCAATGTTTTGTGGTTGATTTGTTCAGTGAGTGATGTTTTAGTACTTAATAATTAAAAGAAGCGTGCTGACTGACATACTAATTTATATAGTAATTTGTCCCGAAATATTGACGAGCTCGGTGGCGCAGTGGTTAGTACTACTACTTTGACACAAACGCATGTGGATTCGATTCCCACACTGGACAAACATTTGTGTGCATGAACATGCATATTTGTCTTGGTCTGGGTATTGTATATGAATCATATACAACACCCAGACCTATATATTTACAAAAAATATGTATTTACGTATATTTATCAACGTTAGTTGTAGTAGTTAGCAGTGGCGTGCACAGAGATTTTTGACAGGGTAGGCAGATTTTTTTTAAAGCTATTAACTTACCAAAAAATACAGAATGTTGATTTTGGTTACCCAGTCTTGTGGAAATAATGATGTATGTGATCACTTGTTTTTATTCACCGAACACTACACACACCACATGAACAACTTTCGCAATGAATATCATCCATATTTATCAACTTTAAAACTTTAAAATCTTATTTCGTCTGCTACCAGTCAATCAATTCAAAACAAAAACAATGGCGGCCGTCTTAAAATCAAAATAAAATGAACATCAATTTTATACGAAAAAAAGAAATGGCAATATCTTTCACTATAATTATATGCAGCAAACTACTTTTTAAAATAGTTACGTAGCAATGCTCGCGACACTTAGGTAATTTACCTTATAGTTCAGCTGAAAGACATTGTCTATACTATGCGATAGTGTGCGTTATTTGTGTTATTGTGGGCAATGTAATTACAGGAATGCACACTACAGTATTTGTATTAACAACACGGCACACATACGTAAATTTAGACAGAAATAGTTAGTGTCTTCCGCCGTTAAAAGCTGCCAATGCGGCGCTGGTGTAGCGTAGCGCCTAGCTGCGATTTGAATATGACTAGCGATGATTTTAATAACTTACCGATACCGATAGATGGAGCTGTTTTTAATTTTTTGTTTTTGATACGAAATATTAGTTAAAAACTATGTTTAAGAATGAAACATCGGATGGTATTTATCAAATTGATAGGGTAGGCAATGTCTTTTTGTCTATATGGAGTGCACGCCACTGGTAGTTAGTACCCATAACTCAAGCTTCGCTTGCTTTGGGGCTGCATAGCGTTGGATAATTCGTGCGATAAAAAAAATATTTGTTCGAAATCCAAAATGATAGGAAAAATTAAAAAAAAAACATGAAAAATCAAATATAAAATGTGTATTTTCAGAATCATTTCCAGTACTGCCGCAATAAAAAAGGAAATACCAATGTAATAGCATGTATCAAATACGCCGTATTTGCACAGATTAAATAAATATTTTATGATAAAACTGTTCAATAAATAAAGCTTTTAAATTTAAAAAAAATGGGATCGACTTCATTGAATAGTAAATAATATAAAAATATGCAAAATACGTATGCTCCAGCCAGAGGATTATTTCAGTCATGTCATATCATATATAAAATACTGTTTTTGAAGTGATAACTTCTTATGGGAGGGTAAACTGGTTCGTTACGTAACGCGTTACAGTCTGTCTGGCTTCCCTTTCTCTCACGCATACGGCAGCGGATTAGTATAAGTTATCACTTCTGTCGGGCGTACCGAGACGCAAACGTTTTTTTGAAGTGAAAACTTTTTTAGCGGCGTTGTGCACATTTTGGGATGAATAAAAAATGTTAAACTCGCGTTAGGACACGTGACCCTGACCCCGAAAATTCGTAAGATTTTGGTGAGAATTGGAACTAAGTTCGCTGCAGCGCTAAAACATTAGTTACCTCTAATTAAACAATTAAAACATGAAGCGCTATGCTTCATAGGGCATTATTTCCTCGCGACCAAAACGTTGTAAGCACCATGAAATTCTTGGCGCTTACGCGTTTCGTCCAACGTAGTTTATCAACATCGCTGTTTGGACCGCAAGTTCAAGTATTCACTTCTGCCGGCACTCCCGGAGTGCTGCCCATTTTTTTTTAATTCTCCGCTCCTAATATAGTTTATATCTTGTAATAAAAAGTTGGCAACCCTAGTAACAAATCTAATTATTGGCTAAAGGATAAAGCTCTCCTATGTGATACTTATTACTGAAAGAGAATCACACGATCCTCAAAGCCAGCCTTTCCACCTCAGTTCATTTCACCTGGACACAAAATCCGGCGCACTACTTTTCAAGCACCCTTTTGCAGAAATACGTCATTCATTTTGTCCAATTAAGCCACCGAAGATTTAGTAAGCTGGCACGCTCCCAGACCACAACCCTCGCTGACCGCACTGAAAATTGCTCGTGGCTGCACACGTTGGAACCTGTTCAGACTTAAATCGTATATTTTTCAATGCTCAGCAGATTTTGAGTTGATTCCATTTTAATTGTAAAATCTTGTGATATTTATCTTCAGATAAAACACGATGAACTTTTTTTTTCTTTTTTTTTTAATGTAGCCTATCAAAATGTCCCTATCGCGCCTGATGGAAAGCGTCAATAAGAACTTTGTGCTACCATAGGTAAGTCTCGGCCTTCCTCGGCTCCTACATCCCTCTACTTTCGCGTTCGTGTATCTGGTTCGTAATTCTTTCCTCCTGCAATTTTTCTACAAATCCGAACCAGCGGAGCATGCCCTTTCGTATTTTAACATTATATCCATTGAGCTATCCCAGCTCATTTCAACTATTATAGTTATAATACACTACTGTAGGTATAATTTTCAAATTATATCACTCAAACGAATGGAACTGAACCATATTCGTGCACTGTGTAATAATGTCATTGGTCGCGGACAATGTGTTTGTACAGATGAATAAAGTTTCTTTCTTTTCTTTTATATGTTCCAAAGTGTAACTTACAAATTAAAATTACAAAAAGTTTTATTTATTACACAAAAAAAGAGGATCAATTAAAAAATATATATATAATTTCTTGGACTTGCCGACTTCCTCACGATGGTTTCCTTCACCGTCGATAATTACAAAAATGTGCATAAATCCGAAAACACGAATTTAGGTGGTACTTTATGCCCGAATTCAAACCGGAGAACAAGTTGATCAACAGGGCGATTCTTCATCCGGGCTATCACTGCCGTTATAAAAATCAAAACCTCATCTAAAACAAAATGTCCCAAATCTTCAGAGACGTGTATTAACATATACAAAAGATTTGTACAAAGTAATAAAACAATAAACAAACAAAACTCCATTCTTTACTATCGGTCAACAAACAAAGATAAACGTCCGCTGAAGAAGATTGCCAGGAAACATGACATAAAAACTTGTGTACTGTATCACGTATCAATTTCTCTATGGTACGTGCCGCTCCATTGTCTATACTACGATATGAATACTAACACATATTCTGAACTGGTTATAACAATGCTTGTTTGTGATCTTATACGGGCGAGATTGACAGTAATTGATACATGTTATTGAATACATTATGTGCTCAATTGGTCAATGACAATGTTGTCTATGTATTCTTTTACTTTTTTTGTATTGAAATATATTTATGAACGTGTAACGTGGCCTTATTATGAGACCCATATGACGTAGTAACTCAATTCACCGCCGACTTCTTCCCGCGCTTTTGACGAGTGACATTAGTGTTTTACTTGAAATTTTTACAATTCAGTATAAAATTAGTTTTGTGTGACAATTTCGATAGTATTTTGTAACACAAGTGCTAGTGAAATTATACAGTAATGAAAAAACTCAAATATAACACGTTTGTGCACTTTGTGAAAGACGTGAATAAGTTCATCAAGAAAACCTTGTAAAAATCACTATCGTTTTACGGGTGGTATTTAAATTGGGTTGATTGGGTCTAGGTACCCTTCCCAAGTATTTTTTCAGCACAGTTCCTGAAGCTGGAACATAGAATTAAGATTTTCAAATGGTTCTAAACTGAAGACTTGGCTGTATGGGCTAGATCTCTTTGCCTTTCCCCTCGGGGATAAAAAGAACCAAAAAAAAAAATCAATTCACCGCTACGGGTCGGTGGGTAAAGAAGAAGGCGCAGCTCTTATTTATTACTATTATAGATCGCGGATCAATATCGCGGCACTCGGTTATTATTCGGTACTCGCCCTCTCTCTTTTTGAAGTGAAAACTACTTTAGCACATTTTGGGATGAGTAAAAAATGTTAAACTCGCGTCAGGACACGTGACCGTAAGATTTTGGTGACAATTAGAACTTAAGTTCGCTGCAGCGCTAAAACATTAGTTACCTCTAATTAAACAATTAAAACATGAAGCGCTATGCTTCATAGGGCATTATTTTCTCGCGACCAAAACGTTGTAAGCGCCATGAAATTCTTGGCGCTTACGCGTTTCGTCCAACGTAGTTTATCAACATCGCTGTTTGGTTTAAGCGGCGCGGTGTGTTTGAGTTTTAGAGATTGGCGATGATGATGCTGGTAGTGATGATGGTGAAAGAGTCGTTGAAATTATGGATGAAAGTTGATTTTTCTGAGAGATAAACTTTTTAATGTAAAATAATTGTAATAGTTCTGAAATGTTACATTTTTAATGTAATATAAATTGTCATGTTTGTGTACGATAGCGTAATAAATGAATAATATTGTATTTTACCACATACATGATAGTACTTTTATACTGATAAATAAAGCAATTCGTGCGAAATTATTCCCTAACCATTCAAAAATATTCAAAAATGCACAACGTTAATGTTCAAGTTTTCACTTCTGCCGGCACTTCCGGAGTGCAAGCCGTTTTTTTTTATATAGAACGTCGGAAGACTTCACAAGCATACGGTCCACCTGATGTAAAGCGGTTACCGGAGCCTGTGAACACTTGTAATACATTAAGTATCACTCGCGCGATGCCTTCTCTGCTGCTAACACAGCATCTTCTTAGGAGATTACTGGTGACCTCACTCACACGCAGGAACACAACAACCCTCTAAGAGTCTAAGGAGTTGTTATTTGGCTGTGGTTTTCTGTGAGGTGGAGGTACTTCCTCAGACGGGCTGCTTTGATGCGCCATACCACTCTTAAACACTCGTACTCGACCGAGTAACTCGTTTTGAATGTCGAGTACTCGGTTAATGTAATTTTTAATTTATAATATTGTTTTCTCATTAGGGATTCAATTAACAAGTATATTTCATTTAGGTAATTAACATTCAATTGTTTGAATCACACAAAAAAGAGAGAGTTGATCTGAAAGAGTGTCGGTGTTAAGATAACAAAAGGCATGCTCCGCCGGAGACTAACCTACCATGACCAAATTGGTCGTGTTTTATCAGTCAGTCAGGAGCCCCAGGAACCGGCGAGCGTGCATGAAAAGAACTATGAATGTTAGAGAAGCGAGTGAAGTATGTAAGGACCGCGTCTTACGGCGCTCGGTTCTCTCTGCGTACCCCGCAATGGACCTGGCGTGAAGATATACATACACACATAGAAAAATTAAGAATACACTGCAACACAGTATGAATACTACAAACTAATATTTGAAATATAGCAGAAGCAAGTTATGATACGGGAATACTAGGCTCTCTGGCTTTCTAGCCTCAGGGTGCAATTGGATTCGTGAGGCGAGGGTGGCAAGATACCACTCGCTCGGGTCACTACCTGACCTGAACCCAGCAACACGCCCAAGTACTTGGGCAAAAATATAACCGAGTAATACTCGTTACTCGGTAAATTCTGTTCCCGGCTCATATACAATATTCCCTCATTTTTTTTTATACTACGCCGGGAGGCATACAAGCATACGGCCCACCTGATTTAAAGCGAGTACCATAGCCTATTAACGCTTGCGATATAATAATTATCACTCGCGTGATGCATCCTCTGCTTACACAGCAACTCCTTGGGAGCTTACTGGTGACCTCACTCACACGCAGGAACACAAGGGAGTTGTTATTTGGCTGCGGTTTTCTGTGAGGTGGAGATACTTCCCCAGACGGGCTGCTTTGATGCGCCCTACTTCTCATTCCTTGTGTTGCAATCGTTTATACACTGCGATAACCGTTCCACACCAGGCGAGCACGTAATTTATTTGCTTCCCAACACACTTCAAAACATAGACAAACTACACAGTGGACTGTATACGAAGAAGTTTCCTTAATCCTCTAGTTGGCTACGTACTACATCTTAAACGTTCTTCATGCGCAGATTTATTACGAGGGATAGTAGCCGTCCACTCACTATCAAGTGGGCCGAATGCCAGCGTACAAAAAAGGACGCCATGGAGATCACACAGAATGGACAACGCATTCAAAAAAATATGTAAATAAAAAGTTGACAAGTATTTAAGTTATTAAGATGTAAAAAATGAAATGCTTTCAATTTCATACTTACCGCGTCCAATGAATAATCTATCAAATAACGTAATTTATTCAATAGGAACACGTAGTGTATGGACTTGGTGGTCGTAAATTTATGTAGGTATATCGATATACTTAGCAAGGCATAACACATCGACGTTATACGACCGAAGTGGGAGGCATCTTGCGGGTCAGCATGGCAGCGTCAACTGACAGGATACTATGTAGTGTTTTGTCAGTTGCAGTTGCGATTTGGGCTCCTCTTTCGCTTACCATCAGGCAAAGAGGAGCCACTATGCTGAACTAGTATAAAATAAACACAAATTATAGCATGTTATATGTATGTATGTAGTACTCATGTAAATAAGTTAATTTCAGGTTAACTTTGTTGTCCGTCTGTCTGTCAGGAACCCTTCCTTGTATTTCTTTCTCAGGAAAGGGTGGAGCAAACTGAAATTAATATCAGATACTGAGGTCAGTAATCCCTTAGAGCAGTAAAAAAAATCTAACATCTAAGTCGACGCAATCAAAAGATACGGCTGTTTATGCCTCGTTTATTTACATATTTTGACACTCGCAAGGAAATCAAAACCTATAGGGTACTTCCCGTTGACCTAGAATCATGAAATTTGGTAACAAGCAATGTCATGTAGCACAAGTAAAGGAAAAAATCCGAAAACCGTAAATTTGTAGTTCCATAACAAAAAAATACTTTTTTTGAGACAATAATTTGTGAAAATATTTTTTTAACGAACCATCAAAGCGGGAGTCTGACTCGCACTTGACGGCTTTTTGTTAATCACGTAAAAATTTTTTTTTTTATACAATATCGGGAGGAGTACAAGCATATGACCCACCTGATGTAAAGGGGTTACCGTAGCCTATAAACGCTTGCAATACTTTAAATATTACTCGCGCGATGCCACCTCTGCTGTTAACACAGGAACTCCTTAGCAGCTTACTGGAGACCTCACTCACAAGCAGGAACACAGCAAGCCTCTAGGAATTTGTTATTTTTCTGTGGGGTGAACGTATTTCCCCGGACGGACTGCTATGATGCGCCCTACTTCTCTTAAAAATAGCACTAAGATCTCTTCTAGCCAACCTTCATGTATTTGAGAGGATTGTAAATACGCGAGGGTTGAATAAAATAATTACGATCAAATAAAATTTAGATATTAAGAAGCTTACAGTTCTAAGTATTATCAAAGAATATTTTTAGAGTCGCTTTGAATGAAGGATTCCAAGATAATTAGTAAAATTACTTATCGATTTATTTAGTGGGAGTAAAGAGCTTGGCATAAATAAAATATTTATTTTTTAGAATCACCTGGCAATGGCAGAGAGAGCATGAAAGTAGAATAAGTGCGGTCGAGATGAGAGCATTGCGCAAAATTTGTGGCATAACTCTTGCTGACCGCGTCCGTAATGAAGACGTGAGAGAAAGAGTTGGTCTGAAAGAGAGTGTCGGTGTTAAGATAAGAAAGGGCATGCTCCGTTGGTTGGACATGTAAAAAGAATGCGGGTCGAAAGAATGACGAAACAGATATACAATGCAATAGTGGAAGGATGTAGGAGCCGAGGAAGACCGAGACTAACCTACCATGACCAAATTGGTCGTGTTTTATCAGAAGTTGATATCAGGAGCCCCAGGAACCGGCGAGCGTGCATGAAAAGAGCTATGAATGTCACAGAAGCGAGTGAAGTATGTAAGGACCGCGTCTTATGGCGCTCGGTTCTCTCTGCCTACTCCGCAAGGGACTTGGCGTGAAGATATACATACATACTTACATAGAATCACCTACCATGACCAAATTGGTCGTGTCTTATCAGGTGATATCAAAAGCCCTAGGAACCGGAGACAGTGTATGAAAAGAGCCATGAATGTTAAAGAAGCGAGTGAGATGCGTAAGGGCCAAGTCTTATGGCGATCGGTTCTCTCTGCCTACCCCGCAAGGGACCTGGCGTGAAGATATACTGTTTACAGATTTGTTCTGAGAGACTGATATCCGTAGAACAGCAATGGATCACAAGTTCGAGCAAAGAATCTGACATGAAAAATACAATTTGCATGTCAATTGCATTTCGCTGCCCTTTGTACAGTTATTATGCCGTACATAATAAGAGTTATAATTGCGCTTTTGAGCGTCTAGGGCGATCTGTTCTTAGCAGACAAAATTCTTTTTAACGTGATAACGTCTTATAAATCGATGAACGCCGGCTGCACGCACGAAAAACTCTTACGTTCCGCCTGAGCCGAGCGTGCAAGCGAGAACGTGAAACAAGCGATAGAGAGGCACGACCGGTCTAAGCGTTCGGCTTGTGACGCATCTATCTCTTCCACTCCATCGGCCGATGAGTCCGAGTAGAAGAGAGACAGCGGCAGCGCATAACCTACACGTGAACTGTTTTGTCAACTGTGGAATGTTTTCTTATGACGTTATCACGTAAAATTATCGACCAACTTTATAGACAACCAATTTTTAGGAACACCGTTCCTATATGAAATCTATAGGTATGTTTCTCTGTCGTTTTTTTTTCGAATTTTAACTTACGTACAGATTTAACTTACAGATTCGGATTCAGCATAAAAAAGTAGAATAGGAATGTTCAGGAACACCGTTCCTATCTCTTAAGGAACATGGTATGAATTGTTATACAATTGACGAGCCAGGTGTTTCTCTGGCAATGCAAGCTTGCGCATTCTCAACTGGTTTTTTATTACAATTACTCCATCAGCTTGTTTGACATGTAAAAGAACATAGTATAATAAAATCAGTCCATTGTACATATATTGTCTATGAGTGGTAAGTATGGGCTGTACGGAGCACCGGGAAGGATTTGTTTCCAAAGTGGGCACCCGGAACATGGGTTCACTACCTGAATAGAAACCATAAAGTAAAGTGTAAAACTTTCGAAGCATTATATACAAAAAAGTGTCGTCTGGAGTGACGTTAGTGGAGTGGGTGCGAGACGGACCTCGGGCACAGAGGATTCCGTATAATGTGAATTACTTGTAATTTGATTTAACCTGCTTTGTGTGCTTCTACCATCAATTAGTACATGCAAACCAGCGCCGGGCGGCACCCTCCTACTACCGCCCGGGGCTAGTTGGTAGCACAATGGCAAGGCAAGCAAGGGCAAATGAAATGGGATATATATAGATCAGAAAACAGGATAAACCTAGGGATAAGTAGACAAATAATAAAAATATTGTACATGTACACATATTTTCATTGTCTCAGCGTTTGACCGCGCGGCTGTCTTTATTTGATTTTGTACAAGTAAATTAATATACGAATTTAATCATCTGATTAAAATCGTTGTGAGTTCCAAGGCAGCTGTAGTTTAACCCCCGGGACAGCAATGAACTTCACTGTTCATTGCCTTTTTGTTGGTCGCCGCTGTTAATTCTGGCTACACAGGAGACACAGTGGTGGGTATGAGTGGTAAGCCTGTCCCATTAAAAAAAAAGGTAATCAGTTAATTATATACAATCATTTCGCTATTGGTATCAAGGCCCCTCGCGCGGGTCCGTGAGCAATAAACAAGTTTAAATTCACGCAATCTTTCACTTACTTCGAGACAACAACATCACACGTCTACAAGCCCATACAAATATCAAAAGGTCAAAATTCGCACATTATCGTCGATCATTTCGCGTACGGATCCCTAAATATATCCAGATTGTATACAGATTTGGGAGTTGTTAGAAAAAAATGGTTTATTTTTTGTTCATCATTTCTATCCACACAGCAGTGATTCCTGAAACTGAGTAATAAATGTCCTCTGAAGAGTTCAGAAACAGCATGAAAAAAAAAAATCGGCCAAGTGCGAGTCGGACTCGCGCACGAAGGGTTCCGTACCATTATCTACAAAAACGGCAAAAAAAATCACGTTTGTTGTATGGGAGCCCCCTTAAATATTTATTTTATTCTATTTTTTAGTATTTGTTGTTATAGCGGCAAAAGAAATACATCATCTGTGAAAATTTCAACTCTCTAACTATCACGGTTCATGAGATACAGCCTGGTGACAGACGGACGGACGGACGGACGGACGGACGGACGGACGGACGGACGGACGGACGGACGGACGGACGGACGGACAGCGGAGCCTCCGTAATAGGGTTCCGTTTTACCCTTTGGGTACGGAACCCTAAAAACGAGTGTGCTTTAGACCACACGACTGAAGTAAAACTTCTTTAGCTCCATAGTAGTGAGACAATAGGCCTGCACTGTGTCTTACATACTCGTATAAGAAACTTAACTCGCTATCAGAGAAAGAAAATGTGTGCTCGCACCTTTCTCTCTTGCCCCTACAGTAATATACGAAACGTAACTCTCTCTTCTTCTATCTTTACTAACTTATATCTCCCTTTCAACTTCCGTTCGCCTCGCCCGATCACACTTCTCGTAACGCACTCGTCACGCATTCACCAGCTTACTACTTCAAAAAATAATACAGTTTATGCATTTTGTTTTGTAGCCAAAATATAATTAAATGTATAACTTAACGCCAAGTCCCTTGCGAGGTTAGCAGAGAGAATGCAACGCCACTCGGTCCTTACACAGCTCATTTTAAAAGAGGAAGGGGGGGGCATCAATGCAGCCCGTCTGGGTAACTACCTCCACGTCACAGAAAACCGCGGCAAATAACAACTCCATGCAGGATTGTTGTGTTCCTGCGTCTGAGTGAGATCACCACTAAGCTCCTAATGACTTGCTATGTTAGCAGCAAAGGTAGCATCGCGCGAGCGTAACTTAATGTGTTACAAGCGTTCATAGGTTACGGTAACCGCTTTACAACAGGTGGGCCGTATGCTTGTATGCCTCCCGACGTAGATTAAAAATATCTCTTACATCTCCATTGCCACAAACAATATTATTGTAGTAATGTGCTTTTTCTCAGGAAATGATTTCAGTTATCGTAGCCTATGGATGCTTGAGGAGGAAACGAGATTTTCAGGAACACCGTTCCTATATGAAATCTATGTTTGTCTGTGTGTGCGTTTTTTTTTTCGAATATTCGAATTTTATTCATATTCGGATTCAGCTTAAAAAAATGGAATAGGAATGTTCAAGAACACCGTTCCTATCTCTTAAGGAACATGGTCAAAATGGCCGACAAATTAAAAAAAAAAATGTTATAATATAATTGAGTTCCTCTGGCAATGCAAGCTTGCGCATTCGCAACTGGTTTTTTATAGGTAGGTAGTTCGTTCGTATTTGTATTAACTCTGATCAAGTTTTCCGTGAGATTTGCTGAACATAAATCGGTATTGCCAGCGTTTCAGTCTCGTCTCATAAATATGAGGAGGGATTCTCACCGCGAGAATCGAATTCGGGAACATCCGACGAATAACACATGAGCTATTGTCGCCTATTGGTATGCGTACGTGTTTCACTGCCGCTTGGTATAAATTCGACAATGTTTGGGAGATTTTCTTTTCACCAGAGGCAAGCAGACCTGCCAGACGAGAAGCGGGACCGTAGCCTATGAACGTGGAATAAATAATAATAATAAATATTGTCGGACAAATTACCCAGCGCCACCTAGCCCCAAAGTAAGCGAAGCTTGTGTTATGGGTACTAGACAACTGATAAACATACGTACATACATTTTTTTTTTGTAAATACATACTTATCATACATAGAAAATACCCAGACCAAGACAAACAGACATGTTCATACACACAAATGTTTATACTGTGTGGGAATCGAACCCACGAGCGTTGGTGTCAAAGTAGTGTAACAACGCGTTTCACCACTGCGCCACCGAGCTCGTCATGATCATCGTCATCGTCGAGGAATACAAGAATCGCCGCTGAAAAGCTCTCACGATGGTCTTGCTTAAGACTGATTTGTATTTTTTTTTATCTTAGTTCATTCCCTTCTCTTCCATTCCTTCTCTATCATTTATTTCCTCATTTATTGGTAAATATTATTTTCTATTTTAACTATTTTTAGTGAGTAAATACGATGCCTTTCTGCGACGTCTGGTGGTTTATTGATTTATAATGTAGTGGGCGTTATTTGCTACGGCTTATCCCACTAGTGGGCTACTGATCTCCAATCAAACGAAGAGGTTTAGGGCAAACTGAGCCACGCTGCTCAACTGCGTATTGGCGGAGACCAGTGTTCTTTTAAGCGCCTGAAAAACACCAAGTTTAAGGTCATCTATCGACAACAGCCGGAACCGACAGTTTAACGAAGAACTGAGAAGTTGGAGATATTAAACCCATCCATATACATACTGCACTAAAAGTTGCTCTACCTCGATTAGAGAGACACGCGTAACGAACTCAGTCCTCTCAGAAACATCAAGAAACAGAATTCGATGAAAGCATATTATGTAAAGGCGCAAGTCCGTATGGACTAAATAGAGGCAGAAGTACACAGGTAGATCAAATTACATGAAAACTGACTAAATAACCCCCGAATCTATTTATCTATCTATAACTTCACGCTAAAACCCTTGCGGGGTAGGCAGAGAGAACCGAGCGCCACGTGACTCGATCCTTACATACCCCACTCGCTTCTTTAACATTCATTGCTCTTTTCATGGACGCTCGCCGGTTTCCAGGGCTCCTGACATCACCTTCTGATAGAACACGACCAATTTGATCATGGTAGGTAAGTCTTGGTCTTCCTCGGCTCCTACATCCTTCCACTTTTGCATTGTACATCTGCTTCGTCATTCTTTCATCCTGCATTCTTTCTACATGCCTCTTCTTATTTTAACACCGACGCTCAATTAATCTAATCACCGAATCTATTAACTTCAAATCCTTTGACTTAGGCAGCGGACCCCCTAATGGATTAGGACTAATAATAAGCTGACTGGACATTTTTAACTATTGGTTATCCATACAATAACAGTTCTATACAAAAACTAATATCACCCAACTCGATTTGCAACTTTATAGGTTATGTACCTATAATATCCACACTACCTCAAAATGCCTGCTAGCGATACAATACAACTTAGCGTTGAAATTTAAACAAATATTAACTTTATTCACCCAACTTAAAGTTTAAAGTCCACGTGTTTCATGCAAATATGTTTGAACTGTACTATAAAAGGGAAATTTAACTAAGCAAGTATAACGTTAAGGTTTAGTTTTGTGGGAGCGCGTGGATGTTTTAGGCTGTTTCGTTATGCGTACGCCGAAACCGGTAAAACGGGCGTCTGGCTGGTTTGTGCGAAGTTGCTCTGCTAAGCAAAAAATAAGTACAGTTCAAGTTATCATAGGTTTATGGACGCTTTATTTATGTTTGGGAACACTTCTCAGCGTTACCCTGTTTCCTAATTCGGGATTGGCGGGGTCCGCTACCTAAGTTTAAGGATTTGGCGAAGATACTGATTTTGGACGTGGACATGGAACGACTGCCGTCGGACCTCCGTGACCCAGAAGAAAACCAAACCTTTCTTAGGGTACACGACTTTCGTAATGCTTTTTCCTGGACGTGCTGGTCCCTTTCACGATGTTTTCCTTTACCGACGAGCAAGTTATATAATTACAGCTATATCTAGACAGCTGCACGTATGATTCTAGCCGAACACGCAAGTTAAGCAACGTCGACCGCAGCCTGTCTACGGATGGGTTTATATAACTCGAGCTTCTCCGAGCTTCGGAGGGCACGTTGAATCGTCGATTGCGGCCGTTGTCGATAGACGACAGTCGTTAAGCTAAGTTAGTGGCTTGAAAACACAGGCCTCCGTCAATCCGCGATTGAGCAGCCTATTGGAGTATGCTCTAAACCACTTCGGTTAAAGGGAGACCCGTATCCCAGCAGTGGGATGAGTAAGAGTTGTAATTTTACATGTTGCACAGTGCCATCCAGCCCAATGTAAGCGAAGCTTGTGTTATTGGTAGTAGGCAAATGATAATGATAAATTTTGACGACCTCGGTGGCGCAGCGGTGAAACGCGCTGTTATGCTACTTCGATTCCCACAGAAGACAAACATTTGTGTGCATGAACATGTCTGTTTGCCTTGGTCTGGATGTTTTAAGAGAGGTAGGGCGCACGTCTGAGGAAGTACCTCCACCTCACAGAAAACCGCAGCCAAATAACAACTCCCTAGGGGAAGAGTGATGGCTCCAGTAAGCACCTAAGGAGTTGCTGTGTTAGCAACAGAGGTGGGCATCGCGCTAGTACCTAATACTTAGAAGTATTACAAGCGTTCATAGGCTACGGTAATTGCTTTACATCAGATCGACGTTGTATAGAAAAAAAAGATAAACATACGTAAATATTTATTTGTGTAAATACATACATGTGATACAGAACACTCGGTCAGACAAAGACAAATAGAGATCTTCAAACAAACAAATGTTTGTCCTGTATGGGAATCGAACCCACGAGCGTTGGTGACAAAGTAACGTTACTAACCACTGCGTTTTGATGAGCTCGGGTTCGCAGTGGTGAAACGCGGTGTTACATTACTCTGACAATAAAGAAAAGGCTATAACTGTTAAAGACACGAGGGAGGTGTGCAAGGACCGCGTCTTATTACGCTCGGTTCGCTCTGCCTACCCCGCACGAGACCTGACGCGAAGATATACATACATACTTACTAGTTAATAATAAGTTTGAGATATATCTGGACATACCTGTAAAAAAAAATATTTGATAAAGCTAACTTACTAAAACAAATGTCACTGAAATATACAGAGTGGGTAAAACAATAGGGGCAGTGATAGCTTAGTGGGTAACGAAGGAACATGTAAAACGAAAGGTTCCTGGTTCAAATCATGGTGCTACCAAAATTCATGTTTTCGAATTTATATGTTTGCAATTATCACCTTGCTCTGCGATGAAGAAAAACCCGCACATCAAAGAAACTATATTTTAAAAGACGTGTGACCCAAGAAGTCTGGTTTTCCCTCCGGGTTGTGGTCTGACGGCAGTCCTTCCATACCAAGTATCTTCGCCAAACCAATCTTTAGATAGCAGACGCCGCTTATCCTAATGGGAAACTGGATAACGCTGGAAAGATGACTGGTTGGGGAAAATAACATAATCATAAGATAGAGGTAAGGGCTCAAATTCCAATACACATCATACAACAGAGAGGTAGGGCTGATCAAAGCAGCCCGTCTGGGGAAGTAGCTCCACCGCAGCAGAAAACCGCAGCCAAACAACAACTCCCTAGGGAGTTCTTGTGTTCCTTGCGTGTGAGTGAGGTCACCAGTAATCTCCTAAGAATTATAGTGTTAGCAGCGGAAGTGGCATCGCGCGAGTAATATTTTTAGTTCATAGGCTACGGTAACCGCTTTACATTAGGCGGGCCGTATGCTTGTATGCCTCCCGACGCTGTATATAAAAAAAAAAATATTCTATTGTAAGTAATGAATACGGAACTAGAAAGCTGAATTACACGTATTTAAATGACCTGTCATGTCATTCTGAGTATTAGGGTAGAAGCCCGCCCATTCCCACCACTGTGTCTCCTGTGTAGCCAGTATTAACAGCGGCGACCATCAAAAAGGCAATGAACAGTGAAGTCCATTGCTGTCCCGGGGCTTAAACTACAGCTGCCTTGGAACTCACAACGAATTTAATCAGAAGAAATTTGTAAGAGTAGGAAGTTTTGGAATTGACTTCCCCTCTTGGCAAAGTGAGAGACAGCAATATGACAAATAAGGCATTTAAAAACCTCAGAGAGAGTCAAGTGAAGCTCAACTGCCGTGCTTGCCGTGTTTGCCGGATATTTAACACTATTGGGACCTAAATTGTGAGTTGTTACCTAATTATGAGTATTAGTGGAGTGAGAATGATTGATAGTCTCCGTTGTATATTTCCTTGATGAGTGTCATATATAAATAACATTATATGTGAACTAGCTGCAGCCCGCGGCTCCGCTCGCGTGGAGTCAAATAACGTAGCCTATGTGTTAATCCAGGTCCTAATCTATCTACGTGCCAAATTTCATTCAAATCCGTTCAGCCGTTTAAGCGTGAAAGAGCAACAAACATCCATACATACAAACTTTCGCATTTATAATATTAGTAGAATAGGGGCCGTAGGGGGAAACTCAAGGTCGCTCAGCGTGCTATGGCAAGAGCTATGCCCGGGGCTTTCTCTGCGTGACAGAATCAGAAATGAGAATATCCGCATTAGAACTAAGGTAACCGACGTAGCCCATAGGATAAGCAAACTGAAGTGACAGTGGGCCGTCGACATAGTTCGTAGAACCGAGAACCCGCAATGTGGGGCGACCCCCCCACCCGACTCGACTAGATGGAGAGACGACCTCGGGAGGCTTGCAGGGTGTCGATGGATGCAGGTGGCACAGGATCGAGATGACTGGCACTCTTGAGGGGAGGTCTATGTTCAGGAGTGGACGAATACAGGTGTATACATGTTTTGGTGAATAAAATCATCGGTGGTTCAGTTACTTCGTAAACGTCCACCAAAGTCTGATGGTTAAATTGGCGTAACCGCAGTAATTTATTCACGGAACTCGCAGATCACCACAAAGGACACGGGCGGGGCTGGGTGGGACGCGCCAAGAAAGTTATCCGGTTGGCTAATTAATTTTTGGCTGGAAAATATGAAGGCGTCTGTATGGAAAGTTACCTCCTTTATGAATGTTAAAAGGTACGTTCATGTTATTGGATTTGTAATTGATTATTAATTTATAGTTGTTTCATTGTACCGTGACACAAAACAAACAGCGCGTATTCTTTAGTTTACACATATTTAACAAGAAATGTAAAAAATCGGCCAAGTGCGAGTCGGACTCGCGCACGAAGGGTTCCGTACCATTATCTATAAAAACGGCAAAAAAATCACGTTTGTTGTATGGGAGCACCCTTAAATATTTGTTTTATTTTAATTTAATTATTTATTCTTAGAGTAAATATATAACTAAATATTCTGTGAATATTTCAGGCGTCTACCTGTTGCCGTTATCAATATCGAGCAAAAACGAGCAAAAAAATCACGTTTGTTGTATGGGAGCCCCCTTAAATATTTATGTTATTCTATTTTTTAGTATTTGTTGAAGCGGCAACAGAAATACATCATCTGTGAAAATTTCAACTGTCTAACTATCACGGTTCGTGAGATACAGCCTGGTGACAGACGGACGGACGGACGGATGGACGGACGGACAGCGGAGCCTCAGTAATAGGGTTCCGTTTTACCCTTTGGGTACGGAACCCTAAAAAACAGCCTAAGAAAGTTCACAGCAGCAATCATGAAAAATAGGTACAGGTTAGGAGTAACATCGGCTACTTATATTTTAGGAAAAAAAATAGGATTCTGTGGGAAAATAAAACCCGTGTAATATACCAATTCCACGCGAACGATAATCAATATTTTATTAATTAATCACCTATACTTTATTTTTATACAACGTCGGGAGACATACAAGCATACGGTCCACCTGATGTAAAGTGATAAACGTAAGTATCACTCGCGTGATGTCACCTCTGCTGCTAACACAGCAACTCCATGGGAGCTTACTAGTTATCTCACTCACACGCAGGAGCACGACAACCCTGCAGAGAGTTGTTATTTGACTGCGGTTTTCTGTGAGGTGAACGTACATCCCTGCTATGATGCGCCCTACCTCTCTTAAAAGAACTGTTTTACATGAAAAACAATGATTTTTATCTATATAATACAAACAAATTTATAAATACACAACAATTTTATAAAAAATATCAACAACCAGGCATTTTTTCACACCCATCTACTCCACGTCTCTGGGTGTGACACTCGCACGAGTTCAGTCCCTTCCCCCATCCCAAAAGTGCCCAACGTGCCTAAAAACATTTCCACTTCAAAAAAAATAATGGCAGACGAGATTTTATAATTTCTTAATAAATTTACTACAAACAAGAACATTTCAGCTTTCTGTATATATGTAGAAAGAATGCAGGAAGAAAGGATTATGAAACAGATATACAACGCGAAAGTAGGAGCAGAGGCGGCGCTAGGCGTAGGCGACGTGGGCGACCGCCTACGGCCTCGCGCCTGCGAGGACCTCGCAAAAAAGGGACAACAAGTATTATTGATTAGCAATAATACTTGTAAAATAAAACGTGGTTGTAATTATAACTTGTGTACAATTCAGCTCATTTAATTTAACATTTTCTTTCTGACTCGAAAATGAGGGGGGCCTCGCAAAGCTGATGTTGCCGACGACCATTAGTCTAGCGCCGCCACTGCCGAGCAATGCCGAGATTCACCTACCATGACCAAATTGATAGTGTTTTATCAGAAGGTAATGTCAGTCTTAGAAACCGGCGAGCGTGCATAAGAAGAGCAATGAATGTTAAAGAAGCGAGTGAGGTTTGTAAAGATCGCGTCGTCTGGCGCTCGGATCTCTCTGCCTGCCCCGCAAGGTATTTGGCGTGAAGTTATAGATAAGCTTTCAGTTTCAGCTTTCAAAAAATACGTAACAATTTTCACGTGTAAAGTTATTCACGGCGATTGAACGCGAGGCGCGGGGCGGGTGTTCGATGTCGGGAGTATCAGATCGCAGTTTCAGCAATAGGCCCCTGAGGACCCAGCTGCCGACTGAATATTGCCTATGAAAGAAACATGCGAAACTCTCGTATGTACCGACGCGTGTCGCAAAAAACATTCACTCGTAGAGTAGTTTTTGATAACGATCTAGTCCTGACCCTGTTTTTAGAACTCTTAGTTAACACATTGAAACCGTCCCTCTTCTTCTTTGCGTTATCCCGTTTCCTAATCCATTAGGATTGGCGGGGTCCGCTACCTAAGACTAAGGATTTGGCGAAGATACTGATTTTTACATGGAGCGACTGCGATCAGACCTCCACAACTTAGAGGGTAAACCAGACCTTTCTAGGTTAGGTAGCACGTCTTTCGAAATATAATTTCTTGGACGTGCGGGTTTTCTCACCATGTTTTCCTTCACCGCCGACCAAGTGACAATCACAAATATGTACATAAATCAGAAAACACGAATTTAGTGGTACATGCCAGGATTCGAACCGTCGCTATTGTACATTGAAAGCTAAAGACATTGACGAGCCCGACGGCGCAGTTGTTAATAACGCTATATTTTATGTAAAGCGGTTACCGTAGCCTATGAACGCTCGCAATACATTAATTTATTTATTTATTTATTTACGGGAAATTAACAGATTCACAAATCACGTAGTATAATATTATTAACATGGGAAGATGCTGATAACAAATTTCAGATATAACACGTTAACAAAGGATGATGAATACAAACAAAAAGAAAAAATGGTTGATAAAATAAATACTAGACAGAATAACCAAATGTAGTGAAATTATTAAAACTATCAATATAGTCAATGCTGGAAATAACTCAATGTGAGATAATTTCTGACAGTGTTAACAGACGAGCAGAACAGGTCAACATCAAAGTCTGATAATATTTTATTAAAATTTTTGCAGGCTCTTACGAAAAATGAATTTTGCCTATAATTGGTGTTGCTAAAGGCTACATTCAGTAAGGAAGGGTTTCTTATATTTGTACGGTGTATATTTAATACAAGTTTAGCTAATAAATCAGGCGAATCAATACTTCCATTTGCTGTCTTCAGTAAGTAGCAAATATCACTTATATTTCGTCTAACCTCAAGTAGCAAAAAATTATAGTGTTTACACCTATGACTATAATCAGGTAATCTCATATGCGCTTTATAGTCCAGATATCTAAGATTTTTTTTCTGTATTCTCTCCAATCGTAATTTATATATTTCGTATTAATCAAATCAAATCAAATCAAATAATTTATTTGCTAGCAAACACGGTAAATAGGGATATATTGGGGATTCCATACCTGAGATATGTAATCAAGGTGCTTAAGTATCTCTCGCGCGATGCCCCACCACTGCTGTTGTGTGACCACACTCACACGCAAGAACACAACAACCCTCAAGGGAGTTGTTATTTCGTTTTTCTGCGAGCTAGGGGTATCTAGTTCCCTAGACGGGCTGCTTTGGTGAGCCCTACCTCTCTGTTGTATGATTGTTTAGGGGATGTGAGCCCCTACCTCTACCTTATGATCATGTAATTTTTCGCCACCAGTCATCTTTCCAGCGTTATCCAGTTTCCCATTAGGATTAGCGGCGTCTGCTATCTAAAGATTGGTTTGGCGACGATACTTGACATGGAACGACTGCCGTCAGAAGTGGCTCTAAAAGTGGAAATCAAACCCATAAGTGTTGGTGTCAAAGTTGCATTATTCACCGCATCATCACCGAGCTCATCTTTCTGGTTTCCTGTATTTCAAATTTCTTTATTTTTTAGATATAAAATTTCAAGTTCCTTCCCATTATGATCCACAAGCTACACCCCCGTAATATACTGATACCAGAAGATCAGACAAGACGGCGCAGCGCTAGTGTAAGGAACCCTAAAATTAATTTTCCTACTAAATTTTAAACAAATTCCAATTTGCACTGTGCAAAAGTTGAAATGGAATCGAAGTATGCGTTTAATGTCCGCCATCTTTGTTCTTACAGCCATTATTAAGGGTAATTAGGGTACGACAGAGAAAGGTCGTGACTCGACTTTATCCACCCCCGCTACCAAAGAGAAAGAATAACGAGCTTGTAAATATCATGGCATTTTTTCCTTATTGTGAATACCATAGACATAGAATAATGGACAACGCATAAGACCTTAGGCGGGCCATGAATAACATGTATACCATACAATTACCAACTAATCCCTGGTTAAAATCCTGAATTTATGTACATATTTGTATTAAAGTAATACATTATTAGTATTAAATTAAAATTAGGGAGAAATGATTTAGCTGTCTAAATCTTGGATAAAGAAAAGGTTCCATTGCCTCATGAACTTTCAAATTATTAAATTAATCATGAAATATCAATGAAAATATACAGACCTAATGCTTAGGAAAAGAAAATATTCATGCGCCTCGAGAATACTTCTTTTTATTGAAATTATTAAAATAAATAATGAAAATTCATCAGAACCTTGTATTGTATGTATATGGTGTTTCAGGTTAATAATTATTATTTCTTGAATCATAATTAACGCGTCATTTCATTTGAATATTGTTATAAATTAAAAAAAATAAGTTCATAAATCATGCCGAGTACCAATTAATAACATGCTTTTTAGATCGTTTAATTTTAATGTTAATAATGACCGCCAAATCCTTAAAGACAGTGCAAGTAATATGTTTTCAATTACTCATTTCATTAACGTATACACAAGAGCCGAGCCTGTAGATTTAGATATATCTTCTATATTAACATATACGAATTCGCACCTTCATTAATCTCTGAACGAACAATTTAGTGAGTAATCATTCGTTGTATATCTGATATTATTCTAACAAATAATAATCATTTTGTACGAAACCTCCAAAAATATATCAGTTATTATAATGTTTTACGTGATTCGTTGTTGCACTTAATGTTATTTGACACGCTACATTTGTCCTAAGGTAATAGAGTGGTGATCATGTGAACTTGAAGGAGCTCCTAAGAATAAAAAAAAAGCAATGCATAAGCTGTAAAGTAGGAAAAAGGCACCACAAGCTGTAATAAATACTAAGTTTACTCCGTTGTGCATCCATTGACTTGCAAATAATTCGCGTAAACTCTCTTAAGAAGACAGTGTTAATTATAACTGTATAATTCTTACTTGGAAAAATATTCCGATTAATTTAACATATATTTATACATATATTACATATACATATATATATATATAGATGGTGCAATGGTAATAATTAATTGTAATCAGAAATATATAATATAGAATAATTTTCTATAGAATTATTGGAAAGCATAACGTAACGCGTAGATGTATTGGATAATTCTGTTGTCTATTCCGATAAGCAGCACGTAATTTTCCGTGCTAAACGCCCTTATTCAACGAATAGCAGCAGACACTTCTAATAGCTGCACAGTAGCGTAGACGATACGCTCTTTAACAGCTCACAATGACGGAATAATATCTAATAGAGTGCAGCATTTATTTTTACTTCGTAGTCCTAAGGTTCTATTCTGCTGTGTGACCTTACGTACTTAAAGCACGTGTCACGCCGCAAGCTAAGCTAAGTATTAGAAACTGTTTATTCCGATTTATTATAATAAACATGATTTGATTAACTGTCTCAATTGAGCTATGTATGTTTTGTTGGTTGTATTGCTAAGGCGGAAACTAAATTTCAAATACATTAGTTCAGAGAACCGTACACATTATGGAGAACAAGGTCACAGCAAACTAATAGTCAGAATCACGCAAATCGCCTTGCTTTCAATTGCTACAAATGGTTCGAATTTACATACTTAAGATATTGAACTAGAGATGTTTCTGGAAGTTCTTCTTCTTAGCGCTATGCCTGTTTTCTAATGCATAATAATTAGCGGGATCCGCTACAAAAATTTGACAAAGGTACTGATTATGTCATTTTTTTGTGTGATAACTTCTTATTGGAGGGTAAACCGCTTCGTTACGTAACGCGTTACGGCGCCAGTCTGTCTGGCTTCCCTTTCTCTCACGCATGCGGCAGCGGATTAGTTTAAGTTATCACTTCTGTCGGGCGTCCCGAGACGCACACTTTTTTTATACAACGTTGGGAGGCATACAAGCGTACGGCCCACCTAATGTAAAACGGTTACCGTAGCCTATGAACCCTTGTAACAAATTAAGTATCACTCGCGCGATGTCAACTCCGCTGCTAACACAGCAACTTAGAAGCTTACTGCCGACCTCACTCACACGCAGGAACGCAACAACCCTCCAGGGAGCTTTTATTTGGTTAAGATTTTCTTTGAGTGGTAATGTTTCTCATGTTTCAAATGTAGGAATCGAACGAGCGTTGGTGTGAAAGTAGCGCTACCAACCACTGCGTCACCTCGTCTGTTTGACGCAACTGGCGTCGTTCACAAACCATAGAGAATACCAGGTCTTTCTTAGGCTACGTCCTACGCGGTCTATTTCGTATTTAATGTCAATGCAAGGCGATTAATGCCGCCGCGGATTTCATATTTCTCTATTAGACAAATTGAAAGTTAAACATTTTCAGCGACCCTTTGTTCTCAGATGATACGCGATTTCACTTCCTTTGCACAAAATAGCCTCCGTATATATTTCTGTAATCACATTATACCTATTTCATGCCACATTAATGGTAAACAAGCAGTATCTATTCGTATAACACTCTTATTCAAGGATTGAACCTTGATATTCAATATATCATATGATTTGAGATTCGATCGTCGTTCATTCATCATTCTAACTGAACACGCAGGTTAAGCAATCTTGACTGCAGCCTGTCTGTGGACGGCTTTATCTATCTCGAGCTTCGGAGGGCATGCTAAGACGTTGATATCGGTTGTGCCGATACAGCACGCAGTACAGCATTTTACAGGGTCGGCAAAACATAATAGATACCCTTGGTGTTGCAAATGTCCAAGGCTACGGTAATTGCTTGATTGTCACCATAGTAGTTTAAAAAAAACGTGCGCGTCTCGGGACGCCCGACAGAAGTGATAACTTAAACTAATGTAAGTTGAACTATTTAATATTGAAATTGTTTAACTTGAGAAAAGCTTAGGTTATTACTTAAATTTTATGTATATTAATATGATAATGTAAGGAAAGGTTATTTACAGAGACAATGTCTCTGGTTATTTATTAATAAAATCTTTTATTGATCACAAAATATATTTTATTCTTAGTTACAATTGAGCCTGCCTACCGCTGCCGTATGCGTGAGAGAAAGGGAAGCCAGACAGACTGGCGCTGTAACGCGTTACGTAACGAAGCGTTTTACCCTCCCATAAGAAGTTATCACTTCAAAAATCGTGTGGGAAAACCTCGCACTAAATGGAGCGACGACCTCAAGAGGTTTGTATGGAGTCGATGGATGCAGGTGGCACAGGATCGAGAGGATGGACGAATACGGGCTGAGATGAAGGCGATGATTGACTTACGCCTCATAAAACAAATGAGACGAGACATACCGCAGCCAAATAACAACTCCTAGACGGTTGTTGTGTTCCTGCGTG
Organism: Pyralis farinalis; assembly: GCA_947507595.1. NCBI lineage: Eukaryota > Metazoa > Arthropoda > Insecta > Lepidoptera > Pyralidae > Pyralis > Pyralis farinalis. The sequence goes on along the minus strand of OX382258.1, from coordinate 4,334,714 downwards.
TGAGTGAGGTCACCAGTAAGCTCCCAAGGAGTTGCTGTGTAAGCAGCAGAGGCGGCATCGCGCGAGTGATACTTAATATATCGCAAGCATTAATAGGTTACGATACCCGCTTTACATCAGGTGGCCCGTATGCTTGTATGACTCCCGACGTAGTAAAAAAAAATGTCCGTATCGAATAACTTCGTTTATTTAGTAACGTCGGCGTCGTCGTGATATACAAAATGGCCGCTGGCTGCTTTAGCTGATATGTTGGTCTAATTAATAACCACCCTACATATTTATATATATTTTAGGTACATTTCGAGTGGAACTAATTACATGTAATATTCAGTTACAAGATGATGATTTGCTGCTGTGGCTGTGTTGACATCGGGGTTGGCAACGCGCTAGCGACATTCTTTTTCTTGATAGCGTTCATACGGCTACGGTAACCGCTTTACATCAGGCAGACTGTATGCTTGTTTGCTATCCGTCGTAGTACAAAAAAACGGACGTTTACGGACGATAATTTTACGTGATAACGTCATAAGAAAACATTCAACAGTTGACAAAACAGTTCACGTGTGGGTTGTGTGCTGCCGCTGTCTCTCTTCTACTCGGACGCATCGGCCGATGGAGTGGAAGAGAGATAGATGCGTCACAAGTAGGGTTGCCATCCGTATTTATAATAAAGTATTGTACGTCATTTTGGGTAATTGTACTTTCTACTTTACGATAAAAAGAAAGTACGCGAAAATACTTTATTTGGCATGATTTGATATCTTCGGTATAAAAATGTTTGATCGTAAACATTTTTGCGTGAAACGGAAGGTTATCGATTAGTGTCGAATCGTTAGTTCGCCAGCGGCACTTCACTTAAATGTGTAATGATAATAAGGCTGTGCAATTAGTTAGCAATAATAATAATTTGATTAAACTTCCGAAAAGCAATAAATTTTTAAATATAATGGTGAAGAAAAATTAATGATACATTATTTTGATACTACGTACTCTTTTTTTCTTACCTTTAATCACCAATGTACATTAATTGCACAGAAAAAAGGTGGCAACCCTAGTCACAAGCCGAACGCTTAGGCCGATCGTGTCTCTCTATCGCTTGTTACGCTCTCTTGCTTGCACGCACGGCTCAGGCGGAACGTGACAGTTTTTCGTGCGTGCAGCCGGCGTTCATCGATTCATGAGACGTTATCATGTCAAAAAAAGTTAGGTAAGTCCAACTTCAACCGAGAAGTTAACAAACGGATTCAACTCGGTTCGGCGGCGTTCGGGAACTTCGACACATCTCATCCAAAAAACCTCAACAACGCCTGAAGAGAAGTCTTGTGTGTGTTTCCAGTGGTGACATACGGAACTGAGACGTGGCCATTCACTGAGGGCCGTATGGGGAAGCTCAAGGTCGCACTGCATGCTATGGAAAGAGTAATTTCTCGCGCTGATTGAATCGGAAATGACAATATCCGCAGGAGAACTAAGGTATCCGACATAGCCAAAAGGACCGGCGACATGGTTCATATAACCGAGAACCCGCAGTGTTGGACGATCCCCCACTAGATGGAGAGACGACCTCGAGAGGTTTGCAGGGAGTCGATGGATGCCGGTGGCACAGGATCGAGACGAGTGGCGCTCTAGAGAGGAGGCCTATGTTCAGCAGCTGAATGAATATGAGCTGAGATAATGATGATTGCTCGTCATCATCGCTGGGAGCGTGAGGCTTTCCAGTTTTTTGGGTAACAGGAATGGAGACGTCTAGCTCCATATCACTGGCGTGTCCTTCATTGGACGGGGCTTTGGAGGGGAAGGAGCCTCCCTCTACATCGGCGTCACCGACTGCAGAGGAGGAAGGAGCGGAAGAGTATTCGCTCTCCGATACCGATCTCCGGACGTATGAGGGAGCAGGGGATGGGGAGGGGACAGGGGAGGGATCTGGGGAGGCGGGGGACATGAATTTGGAGAGAGCTTTAAGAGCTATATCTCTCGGGCTAACTTTATTTGACGGATTAACTGCTGTGCCCCCTCTTAAGGATCGAAGTCTTTTATACAAGAATCTTTAGAAACGAAAACTTTATCACACCTGTGACAGAACTACTAACCGCAACTCTCAACTTAAATACAACTTGGATGACAAATGAAACGTTAGATTTCACTTATGTAAACCCTTTTGATGTGGCCTTATCAAGTATGTATGTATATCAGCAAATTTGTCTTCAAAAAGAAGGTACACCAATATCTTTTTGATAGCTCGACAAGGCAGTAAGATCATCATCATTATTTATATATTTCTATTATTTTAATACAAGTTGTAACAATTATGTATGTATGTATATGTATTGTAAGTATATATATATATATATATATATATATATGTGTGTGTGTATATATATATATATATATATATATATATATGTATTATTATTATATATATAATGTTAAGCCGCAATCGTGATTCTCTGCACTCCCAAAGGTCGACTGGTAGAGAATGCAACAAGCATTAAGTCCGCCTATTGTACCAAAATGTAAAGTGGTCAATAAAGTTTTAAATAAATAAATAATAAATATATCATCACGCCAAGTCCCTTGCGGGGTAGGCAGAGAGAATCGAGCGCTGTAAGACGCGGTCCTTACATACTTCACTCGCTTCTGTGGCATTCATAGCTCTTTTCATGCACGCTCGCCGGAGTCTGGGGCTCCTGACATCACCTTCTGATAAAACACGACCAATTTAGTCGTGGTAGGTCTTGGTCTTGGCATAAATAACATCTCCCTGGAGGGTTGATGTGTGCGAGTGGGTGATGTCAGGAGCCCCAGGAACCGGCGAGCGTGCATGAAAAGAGCTAAGAATGTCACAGAAGCGAGTGAAGTATGTAAGGACCGCGTCTTATGGCGCTCGGGTCTCTCTGCCTACCCCGCAAGGGACTTGGCGTGAAGAAGGCCTCATCAAAAGGGCTTACATAAGAGAAATCTAACGTTTCATTTGTCATCCAAGTTGTTAAAGCGAATGAGGTTTGTACGCATCGAGTCACGTGACGCTCGGTTCTCTGCCTACCCCGCATGGGATTTGGTGTGAAGTTATATAGATAGATACCTAACTGAAACCAGGATTACTGGGATAACGGGATACGTGCGGAGGAAGCCGCGGGCGGAACTAATTTGTTGATATATAATTCAAAGCAATGTATTACTCATGTAGCAGCTCGTATAACAAATTTCGTTCCTCGGTAGTGTGCTTATGGAGGGCTTTACTTGATCCTATCCTCTTTGGAGGATTTTCCTCCCACTTAATATTAAAGCTTTCGGTATCCAGGCAGATGCTATAATACTGTACATAGTAAATAGTAAGCACACAATGCGGTAAGAGAGGTACGGCAAGCGGTCAGGTTTATGAAGAGCTCGGTGGCGCAGGGTTCGATTCCTACACAGGACTAACATTTTTTGTTATACAATGTCGGGAGGCATATAAGCATACGGCCCACCTGATGTAAAGCGGTTGCCGTAGCCTATGAACGCTTGCATTATACATTAAGTATCGCATATCGCATGCTGCCAACACAGCAGCTTCTTAGGAGCTTACTGGTGACCTCGCTTGTTATTTGGGTGTGGTTTTCAGCGAGGTCGAAATACTTCCCCAGACAGGATGCTTTGACGCGACCTACCTCTCTTAAAACACCCAGTCTAAGACAAACAGACATGTTAATGCACACAAATGTTTGTCCTGTGTGGGAATCGAACCCACGAGGATCGGTGTCAAAGTGACGTAACAGCGCGTTTTACCACTGCGCCACCGAGCTCGTCAAAATTTGTGTGCATGAATATGTCTGTTCCTCATGGTCTGGGTGTTTTAAGACAGGTGGTTCGCATTATAGCATCCCGTCTGGGGAAGTACCTCCACCTCGCTGAAAACTATAGCCATATAACAACTCCCTGGAAAGTTATTCTGTTCCTGTCACCAGTAAGCTCGGAATTGCTGTGTTAGCAGCAGAGGTGGCATCGCGCGAGTGATACTTAATATATTACCAGTGTTCATTGGCAAAGGTAATCAATTTACACCAGGTAGACCGTGTGCTGATATTTATCCCGACGTTGTATAAAAAAAACAATGGGGAAACAGGTTCGCATAACACTGAAAAACTACTAACAAATTAGACCACCGAGTAAAGTTGAGTTCCTGCGAGTAAGCACCTCAATCACGCAGGTAATTTCGTTCAGGAAAGGCATGATCACGTGTCACGAAAGGTCAATTGGCCGGCGCGCCGCCGACGTTCAGCTGATCGTTCACCACCGGACGTTGACCTTTTGTAACACGTTCATTTATTAAGATTTGTAGTTTGTAATGATTTCTTTTTATACTGCGTCGGGAGGCATACAAGCATACGACCTACCGGATGTAACGCTTGCGAAATATTAATTATCACTCGCGCGATGCCTCCTCTGCTGCTTACACAGCAACTCCTTGGGAGCTTACTGGTGACCACACTCACACGCAGGAACACAACAACCCTCTAGGAGTTGTTATTTGGCTGCGGTATCTGTGAGGTGGAGGCACTTCCCCAGACGGGCTGCTTCGATGCGCCCTACCTCTCTTTAAACATCCAGACCAAGATAAACAGACGTGTTCATGCACACAAATGTTTGTATTGTGTGGGAATCGAACCCACGAGCGTTGGTGTCAAAGTCGCGTCATTCACGACTGAGCCACCGAGCTCGTCAACATCAATATATAAGTCAATATAATAAGAATTTATGGTAGTGATGTTGAATATGCCCTACTGCTCCCCCCTACGTTAATCGGGCAGCAAATCTCGTACAGATCCAACTCTATATTAGCGAGTGGGAGCCCTTCCACAAGAATTGAGTTATCAAATTGTTGAGAGAGGATTGTTGTGTTCCTGCGTGTGAGTGAGGTCACCAGTAAGCTCCCAAGGAGTTGTTGTGTAAGCAGCAGAGGAGGCATCGCGTGAGGGATACTTAAATATCGCAAACCTTAATAGGCTACGGTACATCAGGTGGGACATATGCTTGTATGCCTACCGACACAGTATAAAAAATATACATAGTAGCATGCATATTTCAGTTGTATCTTTTTGTTATCGATACCGTAAAGCACTTCCGTCGTTTGTCTGTATTTATATAGCTACAGTTCGAACAGTACGTATGCATATGTAAACTATCTATATATATGTATATGTAATCTAATCATATGTGTCATCACATGCGACAGGTAGCTCTTATCGGTTATTGAAAAAAAATTGTCTGAAAATGACAATACAAAACCCATTGTTTCTCAGATCTCTACGTAAATGTTCTAGACAATTATTTTACATGACTGTCCTTTGTTGCTTTCTGGGTATTCTCGTATGGTGATTGATGTGTGGTTAGGTCTCAATATGACGGACAAGACGAAGGTAATGTAGAATGTGCTATACCGGTCACTGTTGGGAAACACTAAGCTCGAAGTTGTTGACGGATATGTCTAACTAGGACAGTCAGTTAAGTTCAACTGCCACTGAGAGATCAACAACTGAATCCAACTCGGCTGGGTAGCATTCGAGAAGCTGACACATCTCGTCTAGAATACCTCAACGTCTGAAGGCTAGTCTTCGAACAGTGTGCGTTGCCAGTGATGACATACAGAACTGAAACGTGGTCCTTCACTGTACGGGGAAGACCAAGGCCGTTCAGTGTGCTATGGAAAGAGCCATGATCGGGCATTCTCTGCATGATACAATCAGAAACGAGGATATAGGCAATTGAACTAAGGTCACTGACATAGTTCAAAGGATAAGTAAGCTGAAATTACAGTGGGCCGGCCACATAATTCGTAGAACCGACAACCGCTGGGGAAGAAAGGTTCTTAAATGGCGTCCCCGTTCTGATACACGCAGTGTGGAACGACTCCCCATTATATAGAGTGAGTCGAGAGATTTGTTGGGTGTCGATGGATGCAGGTAGCTCAGGATCGAGGTGTGAGTGGATCTCTAGAGGTCGTGTGTCCAGCAGTGGACGAATACAGGCTGAAATGATTATGATGACAAGTAAAATGAAGAGTGAATTATATACATATAGCCGAGATGGGGGTTCGAAGGTTTGGTTTAAACAATTTAAAGTACGGTTTTATTTTTTACTGACTAGCTTGGTGGGGTAGTGGTTAGTAACGCTACTTTGAGAATAACGCTCGTGAGTTCGATTCCCAAACGGGACAAACATCTGTGTACATGAACATGTCTATTTGTCTTGGTCTGGGTGTTTTAAAGGTACCATAGCCTATTAACCCTTCGAAACCCGGGTGGTCGTATACGACCGCGAAATGTATGGGAAAACGTATATAACGGGTTGTGACTGTTCAATCGAGATTGACAAGCTCGGTGGCGCAGTGATTAATGATGCTTTGACACGAGGGCTCGTGGGTTCGAATCCCACAAAAGACAAATATTTATGTGTATGAACATGACTGTTATTCTTGGTCTGGGTGTTTTAAGAGAGGTAGGATGCATCCGCCCGTCTGGGGAACTACCTCCATCTCACAGAAAACTGCAGCCATATAATAACTACTTGGAGAGTAGTTGTGCTCCTGCGAGTGAGTGAAGTAACTCCCAAGGCGTTGCTGTATTAGCAGTAGAACGTTTAACCACCACCAACTTCCGGCTGGAGGAAAAATTAGCTGTAAATTGTTTTAGCAAATAAGCAGTAAGTTTGTTGGCGGACTCGCCCACTAATTCATTCCGCTGCAGACCATAAACGGCGTTTATTTTATGTCACCCTGACAGTACTATGAAACCACAAAGTGCTGAACACAAAAATGGAATAAATAGCCCGCCACGCTCCATATCCTGTGGGCGTTTCCGGTTTATGCTGCGGTTAAAAAAGGCTAACTGTTACTGACAAAATTGTTAAATTGTAGGGAGGAAATAATTACGCACGTATATATGTATATGTAAGGTCCCTTACGGGGTAGACAGAGAGAAACGAGAGCTATAACGCGCGGCCCTTGCACGGCCCTCACTCGTTTCTTTAACATTCATTATCTGTTTTCATGCACGGTCGTCAGTTCCTAGGGCTTCTGTGAACACCTCCAGGCTACGTGGTATTTCTCCTTTTACTTAAATAGGCAATTCTTGCATATATATATGTCGCAGAGGTAGCAACACCATATTGAGAAGCCCGGAAGAAATCAATCCCCGTGTCGCTAGTTAATAATAACGGATCAAAATGTCAAGTCAGCGCTTGGGTGGAATCGACATCGTTGGGATGGCAACACCGGTTGTATTTGTTTTGGTTTGGTGAAGATGAGATACCGTCATTGGAAACGGCATTACGAATCGAGCAATGGAGCCAATCGCACGTGTCGCGTCCACCGCATTTTGAATCCGTTGTAATCTACGATCTAAGCATAACTTTTGTTAAAAGTATTGTGGTAATTGGCTGATTAAATATTGAGAAGATAAACTACGCTGGTATTTCGCTTTATTCGCCATGCACAACGAGCCACCTGACGACCATTACATCCGCGTTCCGACATATATATATAATATTTAATGGGCCTATTTAAACGTGAATTCGATATTTTTAATATATTATATATTACATAAATATTTCGCATTTTTCTTGAACAGCCCTATTAAACAACGTTATCTAAAAATCATTAAATGTTTTAACTAAAAACTATTATTTTCAATAACGTATCTATATACATAAAAATGAATGTTTGTCTGTATTTCCTCTATGGACTCAAAAACGGCTGGGCAGATTTTGATGAAATTTTCAGTGAATCTTCAGGTTAGCCCAGCAGGTGATCCTGTGAGGTTTGGTAGCGATCATATCACCCGTGCGAAGCCAGGGCGGATAGCTAGTACAAAAATAAACCTAACTGTTACCTTACATAAAAAAAATAATAGAGAACCGATCAAAGAATTTTGCGCAGTAACTTCACTCACCGCCACGGGTAAGGCGCCAAATGCATTACGCGTCACTTATCTGTTCATTGGTTAAAATATCCTCGCAATTGGTCAGTGGGGTCAAATCGAATCGGCTGAGATATTTAGACGCCAAAACTTTGTTTTGGTGAGTGAGGGGTGCCTTTCTGCGCCGTCAAGGGCTTCATTGGTTTGAGCTGTGTCACATACAGCAGCGCAGTATGGTCTCGTCATTGGAAACTATACGAGACAAGACTCCGTTTTGGCAAATTGTTATCTATTTCATTCCACAGAAGATTAAATGTCTAGATTTATTTATATGATAAACGTTATGGGCATACACTATTGTTTTGGCTGGTAATTTTATGCAATACAAGTGAAAAAAATGTTGCAATGTACCGTCGATGTAAAATAAATATTCTGACAAATTACACAGCGCCATCTAGTCTCAAAATAAGCAAACTTTGTGCTAGGTGTACTACAACGAGTAGACAACGGATAAAAATACATTTTTTTAAATACATACTTATAATACAAATATAGCAGCCACGCCGGACAAATAGATATACACAAAATTCTTGTGGCGGAATCGAACCCACTAGCGTTGGTGTCAAATCTTGTATCTAACAATTACTAAGTTATATAGATAAGTTTAATAGATGTAGTTAAAACTTAAGGGCGCATCATAGCAGCAACTTCCACAACCACAAATAACAACTCCCTGGTATGTTGTGCGCCTGCGAGTGAGCGACTTTACCAGTCCAAAGGAGTTATTGTATCAGAGGTGGTATCGCGCGAGTGGCAATAATGTTTTATATTTATGTACCGTGAGAGGTACGGCCCATCAAAGCAGACCGTCTGGGGATGTACCTCCACCTCTCAGAAAACCGCAGCCAAATAACTACTGTAGGCTTGTTGTGTACCGCGCGTGCGCTAGTTCACCAGTAATCTCGCGAGTGGCACCAAATGTTTCATATTCCCACGCTACGGTAACCGCATTACATCAGGTAAACCGTATGCTTTTTCACAAAATTGCAATTTCTTAGTGTCGCTTTTCGTGGTTGTGCGACACTAGCGCCGCAAGGCTGCGTTTGGAATTGGAATTCTACAAGGCAAACAGCCTCGCGTACGCTTACAGCCTTATAGAATACCAAATAAAAAGCCGTGATCGCAGTAGACGATGTCAAAGCCGTGACATCTGTGATCACAGCGACGCACACAGCCATTACGAGTCGCTTAGAGAATTGCATGGCTGCTGTGGACACGAGCGCCGCAGCGCCCGGCCGGCTCGCTCCACTGCCTTTGTTTGCCCGCCGCCCGTGAGCTCCGCCTGCCCAGGTTTATGGCAAACAATAGCGAACTCTCCAAACTATGTACAGAATTTCGACATACTCGCACGCGCCATTATTCTGCATGACCGAACTCTGTTACGTGTATGAGAGAGTTATTGTTGTGCACCGCCATTTTTAAGTTATGTTTCGTAAACGTTGCGGAATGTTTGAACTGGAACCATTTTTTTTATACTTCTAAGGTGGCGAAGCGTACGAAGCGGCCTGCCTGATGGTGAGCAGTTACTATGGGCACTTGCAACACTAGAACCTAATATAAACCTGTACGCATTTTGACACACGCCGCGCTACAGCGCAGTTGCAGTTTTTAGTAGAATCGGCATACGGAACGGTGTTAAAAACTGTCAACGTTCCTTGGACCGAATAATTATGTTTGTTAGTTTTTTTTATACACAACGTTGGGAGACATACATGCGTACGGCTCGTCTGATGTAAAGTGGTCACTGATGCCTATGAACGCTTGCAATACGATAAGTATCGATTGCGCGATGTCACCTCAGCCGAACACAGCAAATCCTTAGGAGCTTTTTGGCGAGCTCGCTCGCTCGCAGGAACACAACAACCCTCCAGGGAGTAGTTATTTGGCTGTGGTTTTCTGTGATATGGAAGCACTTCCCAGTTGGGCAGCTTTAATGGCTTTTACCTCTCTTAAAAAGCTTCAGCCAAGACAAACAGACATATTCATGCGTACAAATGTTTGTTCTGTGTGAGAATTGAACCCACGAGCCCTGGTGTTAAACTAACGTAACTTCTACCGTCACCGAGCTCGTCAGAATTGGAAGTTAGTTATTTGAATTTTTGTTATTACTTAGTCGGTAATTGGGGAAGAAAGGGTGGAGGGATTGGGGGTTGATAAACAGACTACACGGTCAGAATCAATCAGCGTTTCCTTTTTATCTCGTGGACACTGAACCCTAAAACGAACCATAGCGTATCTTCAACAATTATTCAGGTCCGTCCCTAAAAAGCCCGACACATTTACACGGGGATTATGAAGACGGTTTTCCTGTAGCAAAAACCTGGATCATACAGTTCATTCAGACATTAATGCCAACCCTAAATGGATATAAGCCTGAAAAACTGGTTGTCACAGAGGGTCGGCAACGCACAAATGATGCCCTGTCGTGAAAAACAATCATAGGCTACTTATTCACTTACCATCAATCTTCAAGACAAACTACCTTTTTTTTCTGATGTAAAATGCATAAAGTATCGTCGCGCATTACCAACCCTGCTGCTATAACACAACATCTCAGGAGCTTAGCAACTTCACTCATTCGCAACTACCTCCAAGTAAGTACATTCGCAAGAACGCAACTACCTCCATAGAGTCATAATTTGGCTGCGGTTGTTTCTTCTTCTTAGTATTATTCCGTTTCCTAATCCATTAGAACTGGCGGGGTCCGCTACCTAAGCTTAAGGATTTGGCGAAGATACTGATTCTGACATAACGCGACTGCCGTCAGACCTTCACAACCCAGAGGGAAAACCAGACCATTCTTAGGAAAGGTCTTTCGATTTCTTGGACGTGCTGGTTTCCTCACGATGTTTTCCATCACCACCATCACCGAGCAAGTGATAATTACAAATATGTACATAAGTACGAAAACACGAATTTAGTAGAGGCACATGGCAGGCTTTGAACTGGGGACCAGTTGATCGACAGGCCGGTTCCTTAACCACTGGGCTATCACTGCTTCTTGCGATTTTCTGTAAGGTACTAAACTTAAACTAAAGACTTTCATTAGACGTGCTGCTTAGAAGCACCATCATGACTTGTTTGCCACATTTGCAGTATAAATAAGTGACACAAATTTTGAATGTCAATATTTATTTGCAGTCCACTGTACAGGTAACTGCAGAGCACAATTATGACAAGCACGATGTGCTGGTATTTGGCCTGAAAGCTACTTTCAATCGTTCTGTCTGTCCGTCCGTCTTCCGCCATACCGTTACGTGCCCCTCGGCCATTTTATAGTCATTATAAGATGGCGGTCTAACAGTGACGTCTACAGGGTTGCCCAACACACAATTATTTAATAATGATTATTTTTAGTGAAAGATTTATTTATTTAAGATACCGTGTGAAAAGAGACCGAATTCCATTCAAAATAATCAGTTTTAATGCGATTCTTAATAGTGTCATAGAAATAAAAAAAAAACATAGGTAGATGTGTAAATACAAATTATTTATCTATCTTTGCCGCCAAATCCCTTGGGAGTAGGCAGAGTATTGAATAGGACTCTGTCCTTACTCATCTCAGTCGCTTCTTTAGCATTCACAGCTTTCCATCATTTTTGAAGTCGGTTAAAAATATTTCATGTGACAATAATATTGTATCCATTTCATCTTTTTGCAGTCTAACGTAATGCTTTGCTTCACACTGGAAAAGACTTCCGGTAGAATAAATCCGTTGTCATATACAATACTTTATTTACTGTTGTATTTTTCAATGTAGTTGTTAATATCTTTTTATCTATGTCTTCGCGGCAGGTCCCTTGCGGGGTAGGTAGAGAGAGCCAAACGCCATAAAACGTGATATTTTTTTTTATACTACGTCGGGAGGTATCCGTACCGTAGCCTAATAACGCTTGGGATATATTAAGTATCACTCGCGCGATGCCTCCTCTGCTGCTTCCACAGCAACTCCTTGGGAGCTTACTGGTGACCTCACTCCCACGCAGGAACACACCAACCCTCTAGGGAGTTATTTGGCTGCGGTTTTTCTGTGAGGTGGAGGTACTTCCCCAGACGGGCTGCTTTGATGCGCCCTACCTCTCTTAAAGCATCCAGGCCAAGGCAAACAGACATGTACATGCACACAAATGTTTGCCTTGTGTGGGAATCGAACCCACGAGCGTTGGTGTCAAAGTCGCGTCATTCGCGACTGAGCCACCGAGCTACACACCTTCTTCAACATCCATTGTTGTCTTCCTGCATGCTTGTCGTTTTCTCAACGACCACAACCAAATTGCTCATGTTTTATCAGGAGGTGATGTCACGAGCCCTGCCATGCAATTCTGTAAGAGCAAACGTCCTTACATCCTCGGAAACATCGGCTGTTACAGCCTTGAACACAAAATTGCAATTCTTTGGTGTCGCTTTTCATGGTTGTGCGACACTAGCGCCGCAAGGCTGCGTTTGGAATTGGAATTCTACAAGGCAAACAGCCTCGCGTACGCTTACAGCCTTATAGAATATCAAATAATTTAGCCGTGATCGCAGTAGACGATGTCAAAGCTGTGACATCTGTGATCACAGCGACGCACACAGCCATTACGAGTCGCTTAGAGAATTGCATGGCTGGTCACGAACTGGCGAGTGTGTAATATCTAGGAAGATAATACAGTAATGCGGCAACCCTACTCGTATTCAATACCCGTAATACCCATTTGTAACAATTGAGTCTTTTTCCAATATTCGATACCGATACTATGTTATTATTATAAACTGTTAAATAAAACATTGGTAAAGGTTACGTTGAAAGTCGATGCAGTTTTTGCGCGTATTAGTCTGATTCGACATCAGGTAATTACATACTTATATGTATGTATGTATATCTTCACGCCAAGTCCCCTGCGGGGTAGGCAGAGAACCGAGCGGCATAAGACGCGGTCCTTGCATACTTCACTCGCTTCTGTGACATTCATAGCTCTTTTCATGCACGCTCGCCGGTTCCTGGGGCTCCTGACATCACCTTCTGATAAAACACGACCAATTTGGTCATGGTATGTTAGTCTCGGCCTTCCTCGGCTCCTACATCCTTCCACTTTTGCATTGTATATCTGTTTCGTCATTCTTTCTACATGTCCGAACCAACGGAGCATGCCCTTTCTTATCTTAACACCGACACTCTCTTTCAGACCAACTCTTTCTCTCACGTCTTCTTTACGAACGCGATCAGCAAGCGTTATGCCATACATACTTATAATAGATAGAAAACACCAAAACCAAGACAAACAGACATGTTCATACGCACACATATTTGCTTGGGAATCGAACCCACGATCATTAGTGATAAAACAGCAATCCAAATTTTGACGAGCTCGGTGGCTCAGTCGTGAAAGAACCGACTTTGACACCAACTCTCGTGGGTTCAATTCCCACACTAGACAAACATTTGTGTGCATGAACATATATGTTTGTCTTGGTCTGGACGTTTTAAGAGAGATAGAGCGCATCAAAGCAGCCCGTCTGGGGAAGTACCTCCCTAGAGGGTTGTTGTGGTCCTGCGTATGAGTGAGGTCACCAGTAAGCTCCTAAGGAGTTGCTGTGTAAGCAGCAGAGAAGACGTCGCGCGAGTGATATATGTTACAAGCGTTAATAGGCTACGGTAAAAGCTTTACATCAGGTGGACCGTAAGCTTGTATGCCTCCCGACGTCTCATTTTATTATGTTTATCTATCTCGAGTTTCTCCGTGTTTCGGAGGGCACGTTAAGTCGTCGGTCCCGGCTGTTGTCGGTAGATGACAGTCGTTAAGCTAAGTCTGTGGCCCTCGGGCGGCTTGAACACACTGGCCTCCGCCAATTCGCATTTGAGCAGGGTGGTGGAGTATACTCTCAACCCCTTCGGTTGAAGAGAGACCCGTATCCCTGCAGTGGGATGAGTAAGGGTCGATGTGCATGGATGGAAAGGTTACGTAACTATGTTGTGGCATCTTTGTCCCCTTTATGTCACATTTCATGCATGGAGAAGTATGAGACTGTGGCTTAGTTAATATTTTTTTATACAACGTCGGCAGTCATACAAGGATACGGTCAATCTGATGTAAAACGGTTACCGTAGCCTATGAACGCTTGCAATACATTAAATATCACTCGCGCGGTGCCACCTCCGCCGCTAGCACAGCAACTCCTTACTGGTGACCTCACTCACACGCAGGAGCACAACTTTCCAAGGAGCTGTTATTTGGCTGCGGTATTCTGTGAGGTGGGGTTACTTTGTAATTATCACTCTCATCAGCATACAGCCTACCTGATGTATAGCGGTTACCGTAGCAGATGAACGCTTGCAATATATTAAGCATCACTCGCGTTATGACACGCTTAACGCATGGAGGAGAGCAGATAGATAAGAAATATCATAAAATTACCACTACGTGACCAATAGTGTTTATTTTAAATCCATTGTTCGAAATTCAACCGTCATCATTATAGAAAATTTGAGGAAGACAACGATTTTACACCTTTCCATCTTTTTAGAGTCCGTACCGTCCCTACCCTACCGTCGGACCCTAAAAAGATGAAAAAAGACGGACCTCCACTGTTCGTCCGTCCGTCCGTCTGTCACCAGGCTGTATCTCATGAACCGTGATAGTTAAGACGGTTGAAATTTTCACAGATGATGTATTTCTGTTGCCGCTATAACAACAAATACAAAAAAAAAACAGCCCCCTTAATTATTTATTTTATGTAACAACAAATACATAAAATAAATAATTAAGGGGGCTCCCATACAACAAATGTGATTTTTTGCTCGATATTGATAACGGCAACAGGTAGACGCTTGAAATATTCACAGAATATTTAGTTATATATATTCACTTAAAAAAAATAAGTAATTAAATTTAAATAAAACTTAAATTTATAATATTTTACAGCAAATGTGATTTTTTTTTGCCGTTTTTATAGATAATGGTACGGAACCATTCGTGCGCGAGTCCGACTCGCACTTGGGCGTTTTTTTTATCCTGCCAATCATTTTATTGATACCACTAAAGCTTGTCAATACGTACTGAACAAAAAGAGAAAATCAGTTGGCAAACTGAGAAAATGGCGCTACACTGTTTTGTCTTTGTTACTTATACCGTAGACCTTTCTCTCAACACGAACACGCGCGGAAATATTCAATTACATTCGAAAATAGAATACGCGAAATATATTCACGTGTTGGTTACAAACGTCTTCTAATTTAAATGTCGAACAGAAACGAAAGAGACTACAAAAAAGGGTTTGCTTATTACTTCGCTGAAGTATTTTTACTTTTAATTTAAAATAGAGCTTGCTTTTTTTTAATTGTCGTTGGTTTGATGGCCAGATACGAAAAAGTTACTCTTCTTGAAAATATTGTCACAATGCCATTTCTTTTTTTTTCATACTACGTCGGGAGGCATACAAGCATACGGCCCACTTGATGTAAAGCGGGTACCGTAGTCTATTAACGCCTGCGATATACTAATTATCACTCGCGCAATGCCTCCTCTGCTGCTTACACAGCAACTCCTTGGGAGCTTACTGGTGACATTTTCATGCACACAAATGTTTGCCTAGTGTGGGAATCGAACCCACGAAGCGTTGGTGTCAAAGTCGCGTCATTCACGACTGAGCCACCGAGCTCGTCAAAACTTCTTCCTAGCGTATATTCCGCTAATCCATTAGGATTGGCGGTATCCGCTACTTATGCTGGTATTTGTCGGAGCAGATAATGAATTTTGTTAATAATGGAGTTCTTCAAGAAATGCGTGAAGAGGTTTTTAGAGGGTCGGCAACGCATGAGTGACGCCTCTGGTGTTGCAAATGTCCATAGGATACGGTGACTGTTTAACATCAGGCAGGCCGTATGCTTGATTGCCACCTTAGTGGTATAAAAAATAATAATAATAAAAAAATTTACACAGCGACTGCCATCAGACTTCCAAAACCCAGAGGAAAAAAGTTACATCATACGTCCACTAATATATAAATTCTTGAACGTGCAGACTTTAAAGAGAGGTATGCATCAAAGCAGTACCTCTACCTCACAGAAAATCGCAGCCAAATAACAACTATCTGGTGGGTTGTTGTGTTTCTGCGAACGAGTGAGACCAGTAACCATCCAAGAAGCTGTAGCAGAGGTGTGATCGCGCGAGTGATGCTTAGTGCATTGCAAGCGCTCATCTGCTACGGTAACCGCTATACATCAGGTATATGCCTGAATGTCTAACGACGTGGCATAAACAAACAGTTTCCTCACAATGTGTATCTTCAACGCGGAGCAAGTGATAATTAGAAAAATGTATATAAATATGAAAACGAATTGAGTGGTACATCCCCACATCGGGATTTGAACCGACGTCCATGGGCTAATAGGTCGGTTGTTTATACACTAGGTTACACTGCTCTCTATCAGGTGATTCTTTCAATAATTACTCTATATATAACTTCACGCCAAATCCCTTGCGGGGTGGGCAGCGAGAACCGAGCGCCACGTGACTCGATCCTTACATATCTCACTCGCTTCTTTAACATTCACTGCTCTTCTCATGCACGCTCGCCGGTTTCTAGGGCTCCTGACATCACCTTCTGATAAAACACGGCCAATTTGGTCACGGTAGGTAAGTCTTGGCCTTCCTCGGCTCCTACTTCCTTTTTTGGATTGTATATCAGCTTCGTTATTCTTTCATCCTGCATTCTTTCTACATGTCCGAACCAACGGGGCATGCCTCTTCTTATTTTAACACCGACGCTCTCTTTCAGACCAACTCGGTTTCTAACTATAAAACGATATAGCTTTCAAAAGAAACAAGACGAAAGGAAAAACATTTGTTAGCGTATAATAAAATGGATACATGCACGAGCTCACTATTCTAATCAGTAGGTACAGTGAAGTGAACGTCAAGCTGAACATTTTATCCTTTGTATCGTTCTTATGTCGTACGAATTATGAGTTACAATTGAACTTGCGTGATATGCTATTATCTGTACCTAACTAATAAATATCGCTTTTCTATATGTAACGGCCACCCAGCAAATCCAACTCCTTAGAAGGAAGGAAGCTCCTTAACTTAAGGATGTCTCATCCTAACAGATCTACAACAGCTTTGCACGACTATTGTAAAGCTATACAGCTGTAGAAAGCCCACTTATATAGCTTTTTCAACAGGAGGCATACGCCCCACCTGATGTAAAGCGGTTACCGTAGTAACCTATGAACACAGCACCTCTATAGGGGCTTACTGGTAGACCTCGCTCACACGCACGAACAGAAACCCTCCAAAGAGTTGTTGGCTACGGTTTTCTGTGAGGTGGAGGTTTTTTTTTTATACCACTAAGGTGGCAATCAAGCATACGGCCTGGCTGATGTTAAACAGTCACCGTAGCCTATGGACATTTGCAACACCAGAGGCGTCACTCATGCGTTGCCGACCCTCTAAAGAACCTCTTCACGCATTTCTTGAAGAACTCCATGCTGTAGTTCCCTGGAAAAACCTCGGCCGGGAGCTCATTTCACAGCTTGAGTGTTCTCGGAAGAAAACTTCTCTGGAACCGCACAGTACGCGACCATTGCGGTTCAAGCGTGTGAGGGTGAACTCCCCGCCGTCGGCGAGCGGTGCGGTTATAAAAAGTAGCTGTACTTCCCCAGAAGGCTGACTTGATGCGTTCTACCTCTTTTAAAAACATGTTGGGGTTGGTATTGAAGCTACCACTACTCCTATTTATAATAGAAAGCTAGTGTTATAGAAGTTTAAGCGTTACAAATCATTGCTGGTATCCATGATCAGAATTTAAAATGGCTCTCGCTTCAACCGAGTCGTGATTCATAAATCTATCAATAGTTACGAAGATATAGTTTGGCTTAAAGGTCTTTGGCCGCGCGAAGGCCAATTGTTCGAATCAGGGTCAACGTGGATGCTGGTTTATGACTCAAATCAGAGACCGAAATCGCTACTTCAATAACACTTTCTATTAACACTCAAAGGTTTACTACCCAACTAGCGCAAGACTTTGACACCGACGTTCGTAGGTTCGAACCCCACACACGACAAACATGTGTGCATGAATAAGTCTGTTTGTCTTGGTCTAGCTGTTTTTAAGGGAGGTAGGGCACATAAAACAAGTCCGTCTCGGGAAGCACTTCCACCTCACACAAAACCGCAGCCAAATAACAACTTCGCGTGTGAGTAAGGTCACCAAGTAAGTTGTTATCGTGTTAGCAGCATAGGTGGCATCGCGCGAGTGACACTTGATATATTGCAAGCGTTCATAGGCTATACAATAACCGCTTTGCATCAGGTGGACATTGTATAAAAAAAAACAGTTTGCACTCCGGGAGTGCCGGCAGAAGTGAAAACTTGAACATGCGGACCAAACAGCGATGTTGATAAACTACGTTGAACGAAACGCGTAAGCGCCAAGACTTTCATGGCGCTTACAACGTTTTGGTCGCGAAAGAATGCCCTATGAACGATCTAGCGCTTCATGTTTTAATTGTTTAATTAGAGGTAACTAATGTTTTAGCGCTGCAGCGAACTTAAGTTCTAATTCTCACCAAAATCATACGATCGATCAGGGTCACGTGTCCTGACGCGAGTTTAACATTTTGTACTCATCCCAAAAAGTGCACAACGCCGCTAAAGAAGTTTTCACTTCAAAAAAATCATAGCTGAATGACTATAATAGGTTTACCATTTGTCCTCCGTGCACGGATCCCTAAACATGGCAATACAAACGTGGACATATCTACCCTCCGCACAACTATTTATGGCGTATTGTGTGATTCCGTAGGACCGCGGCCATTATTGTGACTGCTCCTTTGTTGTACTTATTGAACCAATAACTTACACTTCTGGAATTTTGTTCCCATCGAGATCAGATATTGCAGGGAGGATTGGTGGGATCCGCTACCTAACCCTAACGATTTGGTCAATATTACTGATTCTGTCATGCAGTGATAACCCAGAGGACAAGAACCGACCTTGTGACCAACAGGTACCTGGTTCCAATCCAGGCACGTACCACAAAATTTGTGTATTCGGATTTATGTACATATTTGTGATTGTCACTTGCTCAGCGGTGAAGGAAAACATTGTGAGAAAACCTGACCGTCCAAGAAATTATATTTCGAATGTTAAATAGAAATAGTTTCAATATCAGCAGTTCTTCCCCACAACAGTATACCACATGACATAATGCTGTGAAAGTAGCTGAAATAGACTAAGCGAGCAGAAGCCACATCGGTCAATTGTCAAATTCTCCTAACTGTATATGCGGCAGAGCTGAACTCACTGTCAAATTCATTTATATGGGGGCCCCACTGCAATTTTGAATGTATTGTAATTCTTAGAAATACAGTATCATTAGATTCTAAAGTAAAGTATATTATTGTCAAAGAAAACTTCTGTGTTGGCAGAAGCCACATTGGGAAGACTAAATTTTATACATTTAGTTTTAGTTGAATTTAATAAAAAAATATTGCATGTAAACCAATTGAGAATAGCAGATAGAATCATTCTAACTCCACGCATACTCCTCAGCGCTGTCATGTCAACACCACTGACCCTACTGTCATGCTTCTTCTGACATACCTATAATTACACAAGTAAATGAACTAGGAAATACGAATTAATTGGATGTCTAAACCAAGATTCGACCCAAGGACCAGTCGGTTCTTTACTCACTAAGCTTTCGCGGCCCGAGATCCGAATATTGCCATCGTGAGATTACATTTCCAGCGCGAAAGAAAAGCCGCTGGCAAATGTGATACCGTATGTAAATATTTGCTAAGGCAGCGGCCATCTTGCTTCTTTCTCATTATTGATACTTGTTATTCAGACCGAATGCCAGAAATATACAAAAGCATTTGGGAATTCCACGCAGATACACAAACAAAATCTAAGCCCGAATATAATATGTTTCTATCTAACTAACATTGTTTCCCGAATCGATATACCGGATCCTAAATCGTGTAATATGATAAATCTATCCAATAGATCACATTATAAGATTATGGGTTACTAACTCCAATGTTAATCCACGCGTTAAGTTTGCTATATAGGACACTATTTATTATTATTTATAACGTCGGGAGGCATACAAGCATACGGCCCGCCTGACATGTAAATCGGTTACCGTTGCAGTACTCACATTTAGTGCATGACACGTGCGTTTGTCTTCATCTGGGTGTTCTTAAGAGAGGTAGAGGCGCATCACAGCAGCACGTCTGAGGAAGTACCTTCACCTCACAGAAAACCGCAGTCAAATAACAACTCCCTGAAGGGTTGCTGTGTTCGTGCCTGTGAGTGAGATCACCAGTAAGCTAAGGGATAGCCGTGTTAGCAGTAGATGTGGCATTGCGCGATTGATAATATATCGCAAGCGTTAATAGGCTACGTACCTGCTGTATATCAGGTGGGCCGTATGCTTGTATGCCTCCCGACGTAGTATAACAAAATAAAATAACAATATTTTTTTCCCGATTAGTGAATGATGGGCTACGGCAAACGGTTTACAACCGCTCGTGAAGTTGTATAAAAAATACAAATTAGATAGATTCGTCTAGCAAGCCCTCTCGTGGCTTCCCCGAGACTACTCTCAAACTGTCTTAAACATCTCGGCTTAATGCAGTTTATGGAGTGTCCGGCTAGCGGAGAAGTATTGTTGGAAAGATTAACTTTTGTTAGTAAATTAAGAGTAATTGCCAAGGACTGCGGGAGATGTAATAAGAACGTGCAGTTAACTTATGGGTTAGTTGCACCCTCGGAAAGGACAGAGTAAACGTGACTGCTGGACGTAATTTTTCAGGGTTGCTGAAACAATCGATTCTTGGCACGGACAGGGATGAAACGATACCACTGAGGTATCGATACTTTTACTCGATGCAGTATCGGTACGTACTCGGTATCGATAAAAAGGTATCGATACATAATCGTATCGATCAAATCTTTTTTGTCTAATTAGGATAAGTACGAGTAAAAATATCGATTATTGTTTATTGCCATGAAGACATTCATAATATTATAAATACGAATAAAAGAGGAAAATCTGTCTGTATGTTATATTTTACGCCAAAAAAGCTTAAGTAATTTACACATCATTATTTTTATGATGTAAAAGCGGTTACCGTAGCCTATGAACGCTCGCAATATATTAAGTATCATTCGCGTGATGCCACCTCTGCTAGCAGCAGAGGTTGTCACCTCCTTTTAGGAGCTTACTGATGACCTCACTCACACGCAGGATCACAACAACTCTCCAGGGAGGAGCTGCAGTTTTCAGTATGCTGGAGGTACTTCCCCAGACGGTCTACATTAATGCGCCTTATCTCTCTTAAAAAAACACACACACAAAGACAAACAGACATGTTCATGCACACCAACGTTTGTCGTGTGTGAGAATCGAACACACGAGCGTTAGTGTCAAAGTAGCGTAACAGCGCGTTTCACCACTGAGCCACCGACCTCGTATGTATAGATCGGTGCACGTGGCGTTCTAGTCTCTGCCTACCCCAATGGGAGACACGCGTGATGATATGTATGCATGATAATATATATTGCTTCTAAGACATGCTCTGAAAATGTCTTCCAGTGTTTATTTTACGACTATCAATCAGATATTCCATTCCATTGTTCACTCACTATTTACTCAGCGATATGACATCACTATAAAAGCGAATGAGTATATACATAGGTATTAACAAAACTCTAGCAGCGTTAATGAACGAAACGGAATGTATTCGGGACAGTTTATTGTGTACTGCCGAGATGGTCCTTCGAGCCACAGTGCAGAAATGGTCCTTCGAGCCCCGAGGGTAACATGTAAGCGAAACTTCGAAGAAATCGACGACCCTACAAAGTTTTATTGCACTGATGTCTGATGATTATTATTTAAGTTTTGATGTACTCATTAAAGGTCCTAACAGTTAAGTAAGGGGTTAAGTACAACTTAACCTCTTACTTAACTGTTTTATTGTTATCATCATATTTGTTGCGACCGAAATAACTTGACCAGCTCGGTAGCGCCGTGGATAATAACGCGACTTTGACACCAGCGCTCATGGGTTCGATTCCCAGGACAAACATTTATGTGCATGAACATGTATTAGTCTGGGTGTTTTTAAGGAAGGTAGGCTGCATCAAAGTTACCCGTCTGGGGAAGAGAATGCGTGATGCCACGTGCAGATGCTAGCAGAGATCGTCACCTCCTTTTAGGAGCTTACTGATGACCTCACTCAAACGCAGGATCACAACTCTCACAGGGAGTTGTTATTTAGCTGCGGTGCTGAAATGCGCCCTACCTCTCTTAAAAACACCCAGACTAAGACAAACAGACATGTTCATGCACACAAACGTTTATCCTGTGCGGGAATCGAACCCACGAGCGTTGGTGACAAGGTAACGTGACGTTGTCGTGACTTTGACATATCGATACGAGTACTTTTCACCTATAAGTACTCGATACTCAGTATTAAAGTGTCGATTTAAAAGTACTCAAGTACTTAATTTGAGGGAGTGAGAGCGCACCAAAGCAGCCCGTCTGGGGAAGTAGCTCCGGCTTACAGAAAAGCACACCATTTTTTTATGAAGACCCACAAAGGAAGGACCAACCCACACCCGGGTGTGCATTGGTCATTCCTCCGTGAGGGGCACCCTCCGGAAAAAGGGAGGGAGGAGGTGAAATCTTTTAAAGATACCATTTCGTGCGAACGAACTGATTATGTCGGATTTCCACCGACTAAAACACCCCCTGGGACTGCCTTTAGCCGGGAAGGTTACAAAGGCTTCATCTGAAGCGATCACCCCAGGGGAACGGGGTGACGCAAGCGTCACTCTAATAAGAGCATAAAAAGCACACCAAAATCACAAAACCTTATATAGATAATCCTTAAGGCTTGGGTGAGAGACGCCGCCAATCCTAATGGATCGGGAAACTGAACAAAGCTAAGAAGAGAAGAATACTAAACTAGCTGCAGCCCGTGGCATCGTCCGTATGTATCCCGATACCCCGTGGGAACCGCTTTTTCTTACTGTCTTTCCTTTTTCTCGTCTTTTAAGGATGGTATCGTGATATAGCCTAGCATTTGATAGTCCAATTATCGTGATGTAATTGAACTATCAAATGCAAAGATATCTTTTCAGATCCGAACGGCAGTTCCAGAATTAGAGAATCCAAACAAACTATATCGCTTTATACATAAATACATATTAGAACCCAAAAGTAAGTATAAACTGATCTGTAGCTAGGCTGCGATACTGTAGCCTATTAACTCTAGCAACACATAACGCGACGCGAACCTCCGCTGCTAACACAGCGACTTAGAATCTTACTAGTGACCTCACTCACTCGCAAGAACACAACAGCCCTCCAGTCAGTTGTTATTTGGCTACGGTTTACTGTGAGGTGGAGGTACTTACCATGACCGGCCGCTTTGATGCGCCCTACATCTCTTGAAAAGATCAAGACAAACAGACATGTTCATGCACACAAATGTTTTGTTCTGTGTGGGAATCGAACCCACGACCGTCGGTGTTAAAGCGGCGTTACTAACCACTGCGCCACCGAGCTCCTCAAAATGTGTTCAAATACAAGTTGAAGACATCAAACACTTCAATGTAAAGTATATTAAACGAACTGTTGACATTATTAATAATTCTACGGAACCGTAAAGATTTCCTCGAAGTTTGGGAAACTTCTAAAGCAAGGGTGTTCTCATAACAAATTCACAGATCACCCTCCAATCCAAAGCTGGAGAAATCTTTAACGGCTCCTATAACGGCTTGCAAATTTACTGCTTGGCTAACAAAGCGGTAGGATCCGCTGTAAAGTTGTAAAATATCAATTCGTCAGAGGCCCTGGCGAAAGTTTCCACTTGGATATCACTTCAGCTAATTTATCCGAGTACTTCTTTAGGGATCCGCGCTCGAGGGTACCGATGGAACGCTAGTAAAAACATAAATTTAAAATTTAAATAACGCACGACAGAATATTGTGACATGAAAAAACTTCAAGTGAAAAGTTTTAAAAACTCACGACATTAAAGCGATGTCGTTTTACATGCTGTAGACCAGTGGTTCTCAAACTTGTCTGCGCTACGACTCATCTACAAGTTCCCAAACTCGGGACCCCCCTATAGGAAATTTAACCGTTACCTATATACCTAAATAAAAGACTTTTCAAATAACAAACAAAGTTTAAGTTTTTTTTAAACGCCGCCCGCGTTTATAATCCGTCCGGGCGGCTGACAGTCGCCCGCTGCCCAGCGGTTGAATCGGTAGGGTGGTGTGCCGTTCTGCAGGCAGGGCCCACTCAATGTTCGCTCGCGACCCACCACTGGGTCGCGACCCATAGTTTGAGAAACCCTGCTGTAGACTGTAATAGGATGTAGTGCGTGCCAGTAGCTTTGTTGTTAATTAATGTATACATTCTGCAACACAGTTTACGAACGACGACTACGACAGGTGGGGAGCTGTTGGTGCGTAACGACACCACGGGTACCCGAGTGCTCCAGAGAGTCGATCAGAGCCTTCGTCTCCGTCGTGTCTTCGTCGGTCGGAGTGGAAAGTCGAGAAGGCCCGCAGGACTCTCAGCTCTGGCTTGCCTTTACTCGCCGACCAGAGAGGAATCGATAGAGCATCATTGCTACTTCTACCCCTGGAGCATTCATATGTTCCAGGGGTAGAAGTGTTAAAGGGCATAACGCCGCGAGTAAATGCGGAGAAGGCGCAGCACACATCTCGATACCCCCGGGTCACTCACATCAGCGTTTCCCCCGGTCGACTTTCTCTGGCATTTCGGGGGTACATCCAGTGAGTGGCGAGCCACCATCTTCGAGTTCATCATCGGGAGGATAGTTATGGCACGTGTCCGTCCCTCTTCTGCAATAGCCCAGTACTAGTAATCCCCCCAGATCTCATTTCAATAGGCCAATAATTTCTGACACAATTTACAATAGTCCCAATACCTGCGGAGACCTGCTCATGGATATATTGTTCCATCGATATTCCCAGGATCGGGTCACGGCGGTTATATATATTACATTAATCTTTTTAAAGGGCCTCTACGTGCACGCCTATCAAATGACCTGGATTAATACCCGTGAGTTAACAAAAAATAATAATTGTACATAATAATCATATCACGCTTTTTGTTGTGGGATTTAGATTATTTTTATTTGAAGTTTTTTCGTGTCTCCATGTCACACGAATCTCCACTCCATGCCACGTCGTGGGTTTTTTTTTTTGATTTGTTTTTTTTTAACTTTTAATAGTAAAGGCTTTCTTTACCTTTCTGTTTATATTCGTACAGACGGACTGCTTTAATACGCCCTACTATTCTTAAGAACACCCAGAAGACAAACAGACATGTTCTTGCACACAAATGTTTGTCCTGTGTGGGCATCGAACCCACGAGCGTCGGTGAAACAGTCGCGTTATTAACCGCTGCGCTACCGAGCTCGTTAATATGGACATGTTCCGAAATAAATGAATAATTGAATGATTGATTAAGACTCATAGCGTATATCAAAATTCTTTTGCTACAATAATATATAATAAGAAGCAGAATTTCTTCCAATCTTACTAGATACGTAAGACAACCAACATATATTCCAAAACGGGACATGTCAGTGCAAAGTAAACATCCAGGCCAAGAGATTCCATTCGTGCTGGCATTAATCATGGCTGCTTATCTCGAGTTCACACTGGTTAGCGAAATGGGGGTCATTACGTGTCATGCTAAATTGGCTCCAAGTTATCTCTGTGCAGTAAGATCTTTGTGTGTCGGGAATAATGAAGTCTTCATAGCGTCCACTGATCTTTGAGCCAAGAAGCCCATCTTTGACCCAGTATTCAGTACGTTCTCTTTTTAAAAATATTCATTTGTTGCAGAATGTTTTATTCGCGGGGTCGCAATATGTCTAAGTTTAGTACATCGTCGGGAGATAAACATGTATAAATAGTAGATAGATGTAGCGTATGCGCATACGATTATAACTCGCGCATTGCAATCCCCGCTGCTACAACAACTAGTTTCGGAGATTACTGGTCCCCTCACTCACTCGGAGAAACAAAACAACTTTACAGCGAGTTGTTATTCGGCTGCGGTTTTGTGTGAAATGAAGGTTTTCCATTCGGACTGCTTACAGGCGCGCTGCTTCTCTTAACTTAGCTTAAAACCTAACCATAGACTGCAGTCGACTGCTTAACTTGCGTATTCGATTAGACTGAGACGAACAATAACGTCATCGGCTAGTCTTGAGTTATCTAGTACACAGCTATAATGCAGCTGATTTTAATAAAATCGTATTAATTAAAGCATTCTTCTTAAACGCTGTAAAATCTACTAAGAAGTAAGTAGGAGGCGAGTGAAATTATATTTGTATTTTTTTTTTTATTGATTTATATCATCACCTCAGACTGAATTAGTCCACAGATGTAATAATGTCACTCTACAGGCCTCCCCTGTAGAGTGTGTATATATATATATATATCTCTAAATGAAAAAAAAAAACATAAAGACAACAAAATTAATAAAACTATACTAAAGAACACACAATTTTTTTATTACTTTATTTTTAATTTTTTCCTCGGCAAGTACATAAATAGACAAAGCGATATTGTACTAAATCATAAGTAGAACACAAGAGAAACATAAATATCTGTTCAAATATGCACGCAGTCATTATGATAATTGGAGTCTCGACGGGGCAAAAAGCAATTAGAAAGTATTAAGTGCAAGCAATTATACTTAAACAATCGGAGGAAACAAATAAGTAATTAACCGAAATTACTCTGAATTCAGATCCCGTTGGACATTTTGCTACAGTAAAAGACATTTTGGGAAAAGTGACGGATATATTGATAAGTTCTTCTTGACGGCTAACCTTTTTAATGTTCTTGTTTATTCTAACGCTTTGGGAGAATGATGGAGGTGGCGGGAGGGGGTCATTGATGCCAATTAATGATCTTTACCCATTTGAAGAACGTCATGCTAGCCAAGGAACTTGAGTGAAGTTACGTTCGCAACTTAGCGCCAGTAGAAGAAACCCAATCCAGAACTAAATAAAAAGTAAATTCTGCGACCATTTTGATTTCAATGTGTGATGATTTTCTTGATGATGGAAAGCCTTGAAAATTTAAGAGGCCGCATGGCATATTCAATACATCTGAAGACAAATCATTATGTCCACCGTCACGTAGGGTCAAGGCCTGCTCCCTATGCGTGCTGTCTTCCGATGTGTGAACAAGTATCTGGAGAATGAAGGGATACCATTGCGTATATATCCTACTCATGTTATAAATGCGAAAGTTTGTATGTATGGATGGATGTTTGTTGCTCTTTCACGCTTAAACGGTTGAACGGATTTGCATGAAATTTGGCACGTAGATAGATTATGATCTGGATTAACACATAGGCTACGTTATTTGACTCCACGCGGGCAGAGCCGCGGGCAGCAGCTAGTACATAATAAATGTGTCAGTAGCCCCAGAAACTGGCGAGCGATGTACGATAAGAGAAATGAATGTCAAAGAAGCGAGTGAGATTTTTAAGAACCGAATCATGTGGCGCCCGATTCTCTGAAGCGTGAAGACGTGACAGAAGAACAATAAATGTGAAAGCTTGTGAGCATGTGTGAATGTTTGCTATTTTTTCACGCAGAAACGACTGAAATCTGGACTGGTTCCTGGGTAAATTTTGAAAAACCGGTGTATTTTTTTAAGAGATGTAGGCTCCAGCATCTTGGGGAAGTTCCTCCACCTTATAGAAAACCTGAGCCAAATAACCTCCTGTAGGGGAACTCAGGAAACAACACGTCCTGCGTGTGAGTGAGGTCACTAGTAAGCTTCTAAGGAGTAGTTGTGTTAGCAGTAGAGGTGACATCGCGCGAGTGATACTTAATATATTGCAAGCGTTCATTGGTTACGGTAACCGCTTAACATCAGGTAAGGCGTATGCTTGTATGCTCCCAATTGTATATAAAAAAGCCTGACTTTACCACTAAGGCAGAAAACAAGCGTACGGCCTGCCTGATGGTAAGCTGAGTCGCCGACATTGTAAAAACCTTTTCACGTCTTTCTTGAAGAACCCCATGCTGTAGCCCCTGACTAGAGACTGCCTAACCTTAAGGGAATAACTCTCTGAAGCTATGTTATGTTGCTACAAGTATCAGAAAGTGGCTGGGAAAACCGATAGTCTGCAGCCACCATCAACCCTTACTCATCCCACTGCAGGGATACGGGTGGACACCCAACCGAAGAGGTTTGGAGCATACTCCACCACGCTGCTCAAACGCGGATTGGCGGAGGTCAGTGTTTTCATGCCGCCCGATGGCCGCTGACTTAGCTTAACGACTGTCATCTATCGACAACAGCCGGGAGCGACGCCTTAACGTGCCCTCCGAGCACGCAGAAAGTCGAGATAGATAAACCCATCCATAGACAGGCGGCGGTAGACGCTGCTTAACCTGCGTGTTAGGTTAGAAGTACACAGCTCTCTGTCTGCAGCGTAAAACGTGAGTGGCAAATTCAACAGCAATGTAAACAATTAATTTTGTTTACCAGTGTTAAATTTTGTTTACCAGTGTTAAATTTTGTTTACCAGTGTTAAATTTGACCAAACCAAGTAGTTCTTAACATAATTGGTACAATTGTATTTGAATAATGATTCAAGAGTTTGTACTCCGTGTTTATTTGGGACACTTTATTATAACAAACAAACAAGAGCATGGGCATAGATAAGGAATTCGACCAACTGGTCACCGGTTCAAAACCTGGCGGGAGCGTGTACCCCTAAATTGGTATTTTCCGATTTATGTACATATTTGTCACTTGCTCGTCGGTGAAGAAAAACATCGTGAGGAAACTCACTCGTCCTGGAAATTATACTTCGAAAGAACTGCGATCTAACCTAAGAAAGATCTGGTTATTGATAGGCTTATTGATTCAAATATCCTCCCATTGGGCAGTAGGTTCGAATTGTTGAGACAGTTAAGCGCTTACGTCAGGTATTTTGGTAAGTGAGGGAGGCTTTCATGCTACGATAATTGGTTTATTTCATTGGTTCAGCCCACCTGATGTAAAATGGTTACAATAGCCCATACAGGTTACAGGAGGTATCGCTCGCACGTTGCTATCCCTGCTGCTAGCACACACAACAACTCTTTACGAGCTCGCTGATTAACCTGACCAACTCGCACGAACAGCAACGTCTTTGAAAAATTTGTAAAATAAACCAACAATTTTTGAGAGAGGTAGGACGCATCCAAGCAGCCCGTCTGGGGAAGTAGGTACCTCCACCTCGCAGAAAACCGCAGCCAAACAACCACCAACTGTTGTGCGTGAGTGAGGTCTCCAGTAAGCTCCTAAGGAGTTGCTGTGTTAGCAGCATAGGTGACATCGCGCGAGTGATACTGAATGTTGATGTGAAATTTTGCAAGCGTTCATAGGGCACGGTAACCGCTTTACATCAGGTGGACCGTATGTTCGTATGCTTCTCGATGTAGTACAAAAAGAAAGCTAGAAATTACAGGGCGATTGGTTCAATGTATGCAAGTTATTTTTTATTTCGATATTGGAAACACTTAAACGCTGGCAATATCAGGGGAGATAAGAGACGTATCAGTATATGATATCAGCGGTCGATGTAACGCAGCTGCTGATTACAGCGTTTGCTCAAAATGATACACGTACAGAGGTGTGGCCCTGTCCACTTGGGAAATGCAACGGTTTAGCAACCTTTCAACATGATGTCGAACAGAAAAAGCAGATAGGTTATATAAAATTAAAACCTCATATACTGTCCCTTATGTTATGTGGCACACAATCAGAATGCAAATATCAGTTTGATGTGCTCTTAAGAGAATGATCCAGAAGTGAATCGTAAGGGATTCTTCTTGTGAACATAAACTTTCATAAAGTTACTAAATGTCACTGTCTCCATTATAAATATTCAATCAGATGATCAATAATGTATACATTATTTAGGTGTACAAAGATGAGATTATCTTTATAATAAAATACTTCTATGGATAAGAAAGATTATACTAGTAGGTATTTACAAGTTTGATTAATTTATTCACTTACTATTAGAACTGGTTTTCAGTTTGTTGTTTACAGTAAATGATAATTAGAATCATGCCATTTCGTTTTAGTCATCTTTCATATGCCGTATAAATGATGCATTGCAATGACTACATGACTGTATGACACTGGTGAAGAAGAGCGTCGAACTTCTGAAAGCGAAAATGAGATGATGATGATAAGAGCATGGATTACTAGCTACATCGCTCGGGTTTCCTGGTTTAATCTTGAAACGCGTCACTTTGAGAGCGCATATAACGTATCTGCCTATTTCCATTTCATATCATCGATTGTCTTTTCATACTATAGGTAACTTTGTGTTTGCCGCCGATAGCTTCGAATGCACAGTTGTTAAACTAGAACGCATTTATTACGATAAATACTTAGTTACTGGGATTGTTGATCTGTCACCGTGACATCATGGACACCACGTGCATAGAAAATAGGGATTGTGGTGTGACCTGAAAAGACCTAATTTGACACAATCCAAAACTTGTAGTGTAGTGTCACAATCCAATTCTAGTGCTTGTAGGAAACCGGTCCTTTAAGTCTACTTGCAGATACTGGTTCTAAATATAAGAGGTTGGTCACGTGTTCTGGATTTATATTCGTGATCATTATCTTTGGAGTCAGGACGGAGTGCAATCTGCCGATTACGAAACAATGGTCCGGGGAAAATAGTGGAAAACAATATTTAGATACAAGGGGGGCGCGTCAAATCAGCCCGACTGGGAAAGTACCTCCACCTCACGGAAAACCGCAGCTAAATAACAACTCCCTGGAGCAAAGATTTCTGATCATGTTATACCCGTAGATCCCCTGTCTTTTCTTTTATACTGCGTCGGGGGCATACAAGCATACCGGATGTAAAGTGGGTACCGTAGCCTATTAACGCTTGCGATATATTAAGTATCACTTGCGCGATGCCTCCTCTGCTTACGCAGCAACTGCTTGGGAGCATACTGGTAACCTCACTCACACGCAGGAACACAACAACCCTAGGTAGTTGTTATTTGTCTGCAGTTTTCTGTGAGGTGGAGGGACTTCGCCAGATTACTTATTATGTATTAGGTACTTCCCTTGCTTTGATGCGCCCTACCTCTCTTAAAACATCCAGACCGAGACAAACATACATGTTCATGCACACAAATATTTGCCTTGTGGGGGAATCGAACTCACGATCGTTGGTGTCATTCACGACAGAGCCATCGAGCTCGTATAACTAATGTTTGAATTTCACGGACCCTATCCTTGTTAATCGACCCCATGGGGTCGACATCGACCACTTTCAGAAGCACGGCCTGAATGATTCCTGCGAGAAAGGGAGATAACCAGTAACCTCCTGAGGAGTACCTGTTATCAGCGGAGGTGTCAACACGCGAGCAATATTCCCTCATTGCAAGCGCATTGCCTACAGCAACAGCTATCTCATCAGGCGAACGACATCGATTACAAACAAGCATACGCCTATTAAAATATATGAAAATTACCAAAATTCTTTCTCGGCAAATAAATATATAAATTTACATACGGTTTACTTTGTTGTAAACAACAAACTTGACGTAAACACAAAATTCTAGATTACATAATGAAGAACTTTCCGAGAAAATTATTGTTTACTTAGTATGGCAAACGGTAATCTCAAAGCGTCGGAGGCTTAGGGAACCCTTGAGATCCTTAGGGCTTTGACGTCAAAAATAAACCGTAAGGGGTTGTTTTAATAACCCCAAAGCGGAGGTCCAAGGATCGTTAATCATTATAAGTCATAATTCAAAACAAAACCACTCAATAAAGTAATGTATTTGAGGCATCATCTCCTTTAAGAAATTATTTTTAATGTCTCATATATACCAACTAGATTTGCTGTGAGAATTGACGATGTTAATCTCACACACCGTATGAGTTCAAGGACGGGGCTCCAGGGAGTTGTTACTTGGCTGCGGTTTTCTGTGAGGTGGAGGTACTTACCCAGTCGGATTACTTTAATGCGTGCTACCTCCCGTAAAACCCAGAGCAAGACAAACAGACATGTTCATGCACACAAATGTTTGTTCTGCGTGGGAAACGAACCCACGGGCTTCTCTTCTCATTTCGGTGATAAGTATTCAGGTTGACGAGGACAAGCACGGTGGTTGAACGGTCAGCGATGGCTTAACACCAGCGCTCGTGGGTTCGATTCCCACACAGGACAAACATTTGTGTGCATGAACACGTCTGTTAGTCTTGGTCTGGGTAGTATTAAAAGGGATAGTGCGCATCACAACATCCCGACTGGTGGCGAGCGATTTTACATGCCGCCACCAATTAGTTCATGCGGCCTAGCGCCGGCCACTGGCATGAACTGTTTGGTGGCGGAAGCACACAAAGCAGGTTAGATCAAATTGCATGTAAATTTGACTTTCGCTAAATAACGCCTGAATCTATTAAAAATGCCTTTTTTTATACTACGTCGGGAGGCATACAAGCATACGGCCCGCCTTATGTAAACCAGGTACCGTAGCCTATTAAAGCTTGCGATATATTATGTATCAGTCGCGCGATGCCTGCTCTGTAGCTTACACATCAACTCCTTGGGAGCTTACTGGTGACCTCACTCACACGCAGGAACACAACAACCCTCTAGGTAGTTGTTATTTGGCTGCGGTTTTCTGTGAGGTGGAGGTACTTCCCCCGACGGGCTGCCTTGATGCGCCCTACCTCTCTTAAAGAATTACTCCTATTCCGGACCTATTCTATAAACACACATATATAGCAAATAGGAAACAGTATTTATTAGAAATTATTAAAACAAGTGAATTGAGAGCTGGGTATGGCAGAGAGAACATGAAAGTAGAATAAATGCGGTCGAGATGCGAGCACGTTCGAAATGATGACGTACGAAAGAGAGTTGGACTGAAAGAGAGTGTCGATGTAAGATAAGAAAGGGCATGCTCCGTTGTTTCGGACATGTAGAAAGAATGCAAGATGAAAGAATGACGAAACAGATATACAATGCGAAAGTGGAAGGATGTAGGAGCCGAGGAAGACCAAGACTAACCTACCATGACCAAATTGGTCGTGTTTTATCAGAAGGTGATGTCAGGAGCCTTAGGAACCGGCGAGCGTGCATGAAAAGAGCTATGAATGTGAAAGAAGCGAGTGAAGTGTGTAAGGACCGCGTCTTATGGCGCTCGGTTCTCTCTGCCTACCCCGCAAGGGACCTGGCGTGAAGATATACATACATTAAAACAAGCAAAGCCGCATGGAGCATCTAGAGCAAAATGGAGACTGTAAAAATTTAATAGCAAGCTGGGCGAAGTAAACTATTGTAGGTAGTTGAATAAAAGCACCAAGCTCCATAAACTGAACATTTATTTATTTTGCATTCTCAACGGCTCCCAGGAGCACAGTGAGGAAATCTACTCGGCAAGTGGAAGTAGCCTTCTGCAGTGTATTAAAAAATCGGCCAAGTGCGAGTCGGACTCGCGCACGAAGGGTTCCGTACCATTATCTATAAAAACGGCAAAAAAAATCACGTTTGTTGTATGGGAGCCCCCTTAAATATTTATTTTATTCTATTTTTTAGTATTTATTGTTATAGCGGCAACAGAAATACATCATCTGTGAAAATTTCAACTGTCTAACTATCACCGTTCATGAGATACAGCCTGGTGACAGACGGACGGACGGACAGCGGAGCCTCAGTAATAGGGTTCCGTTTTACCCTTTGGGTACGGAACCCTAAAAACAAGATTCTTTCTAAATTCAAATTTGAAGATATCTTTATATTCTTCTCCTTAATCCAATTGACGATTGACGAGCTCGGTGGCTCAGTAGTGAATGATGCGACTTTGACACCAACGCTCGTGGGTTCGATTCCCACACAAGGCAAACATTTGTGTGCGTGAACATGTCTGTTTGTCTTCGTGTGGATGTTTTAAGAGAGGTAGGGCGCATCAAAGCAGCCCGTCTGCGGAAGTACCTCCACCTCACAGAAAACCGCAGCCAAATAACAGCACCCTAGAGGGTTGTTGTGAGGAGGAGGAGGCATCGCGCGAGTGATAATATATCGCAAGCGTTAATAGGCTTCGGTATCCGCTTTACATCAGGTGGGCCGTATGCTTGTATTCCTCCCGACGTAGTATAAAAAAAAAAGTTCTTATAGTGAACGGTCCTACATTATTTTTGAGTTGATTTAAAAAGTTCCTTCTACAGATCAATACATTCATTCAATCACATGAGTAAAAGCTCCTTTTCAATCCGTCAGTCTATTAAATTTTTTATTGGCAATGATCGAGTAATCTGCACTGTTTTTGGGCCAGTAGGTACTGGCATTATCATTTTTAATTAAAATAGACGAAATCTAATTTGCATATTTTTAAACGTCAACTCTTTTCAAAATGGTCGTGTAAGCTCTTTCTTCTTCTTAGCGTCATCCCGTTTCCTAATCCATTAGGATTGGTGCGGTCCGTTACCTAAGCCTAAGGATTTGGCGAAGATTTTTACATGAAGCGGCTGCCCACTGTGCGACTATCCACTGACTGTCTGTCTCCACAACTGAGAGGAAAAACCAGACCTTTCTTAGATTAAGATCACACATTGTTCGATTAAATTATAAATTAATTATCTTAAATTAGTTAATTAATAAGATAATTAATTCGATTAAATTAAATTAAACTAAATATGGAGTTGTAATAGGAGTAGACAGTATGTATATGTATGTATATCTTCACGCCAAGTCCCTTGCGGGGTAGGCAGAGAGAACCGAGCGCCATAAGACGCGGTCCTTGCATACTTCACTCGCTTCTGTGACATTCATAGCTCTTTTCATGCACGCTCGCCGGTTCCTGGGAGTAGACAGGTATTTCAAAATTGGTTAACAAAGCGTTTGTTATAAAATTTTGTTGTCGAGTGGTATTTATATATTATTATATATAAATACTATGATATATCATTATAGAGGACGTAACAGATTGGCAGGCTGATCAACACGCAGCTAATAACAGCTGCGTTACCTAGACACGTGTTTACGACATGTCACTCATCGCGTTCACTTAACTTTGCGTGGAGGTTGCTTCGGTACATCGGCTAAGTACCGTTTGCCTCTGCTGCTAACACAGCAACTCCTTAGGAAATCACTGGTGACCTCAACAACTCTATGGGGAGTTATTATTCGACTATGGTTTTCTGCGAGATGGAGGTATTTCCTCAGACGGGCTGCTTTGATGCGACCTACCTATCTTAAAAACACCCAGACCAAGACAAACAGACATATTCATGCACACAAATGTTTGTCCTGTGTAGGAATCGAAGCCACGAGCGTGGGTGTCAAAGTAACGTAACAGCACGGCACACCACTGCGCCACCGAGCTCGTCATCGTCGAAGATTCTCACGGGATATAGGTCTCACGGACTAAGTGATTAATAAAAATAAATAAGTCCGCTTTCCTGAAACTTTTCCAAAAACAACTTCGCCGTAACATGTCCACGTTTGTCCCCAAACCCCTGAAGTTGCCGAGACCTTAAAGTTGAGAACTTACAAAATCGGTATATTTGAACTGTCATAATTTTAAAACAACATATAGCTACACAATGAGTTATTTACTAACCGCCCGGAACTTTGCATAATTACACTAAAATAACCCTTTTGTTTACACTTCCACAGTCCTGTTCCAAAGTAAACTGCCATAATTACATGACCACGTTTGTCAGTTATTAATTTTATAACGCATTTAATGTTTCTCCACGAGACATTAGGTAACCTGACCGAGTGGAACTCGGGAAGAACACGTCCTGAATATACCGAGCTAAATGCAGCTGGTTGCAAGAATGTTCTATCTATCTATCTATACCTTCACGCCAAATCCCTTGCGGGGTAAGCTGAGAGAATCGAGCGCCACGCGACTCGATCCTTATATACCTCACTCGCTTCTTTAACATTCATTGCTCTTTTCATGCACGCTCGCCGGTTTGATAGAACACGACCAATTTGATCATGGTAGGTAAGTCTTGGCCTTCCTCGGCGCCTACATCCTTCCACTTTTGCATTGTGTATCTGCTGCGTCATTCTTTCATCCTGCATTCTTTCTACATGTACGAACCAACGGAGCATGTCTCTTCTTATTTTAACACCGACGCTCTCTTTGAGACCAACTCTGCTTCTAACCTCATCATTGCGAATACGGTCTACAAACGTTACACCACACCACGAAAGCTAATTATTGTATTTTGTAAGTTGTGCTAGCTTCGGCCGGCATCAAGTTGTAACTCGGGTATTCTGCCATCAAACGGAGTAAATTAACTTAAATTCTAGATAATGGCCTTCAAACGACAGCAGTATTGGTATATCTATCCTACTAATATCCTACTAATATTATAAATGTGAATGTCCGTTTGTTTGTTACGCTTTCACGCGAAAACTACTGAACCGATCATCATGAAACTTTTTACACATATTCTTGGAGGTATCAGAAGTAAAATATGATACTTTTTATTTAAAAAAAATACATATTTTTTATCAATGCGAGCGAAGCCGCGGGTAAAAGCTAGTATCTATATATACATAATTCTTCTGTAGGTGTGTATGCTTAATTCCTAAACGGCTGGACCGATTGTTACAAAATATAGAAGTTATATTTAGAACTCTATGGCGTCGTTGTGTGTGTCATTCTAACCGAACGCAGGTTAAGCAAGATCGACAGCAGCCTGTCTATGGATGCGTTTACCTATCTATTATCCCTTTTCATTCCCGACAAAATTCTTATAGGCACACTAGGATTCAACTCACGTGAGGTGAGGCGCAATTACAACTTACTTACAGCTACATGTAGCATAATGAGAGGAGAAAATCACTGTCCTGAACTTGTGTCTCGTTTGGTAAAGCTTTTCGTCCCGCCAGTGCCCAATTACTGGCTGAGGCCACGCGTTTCAGTTCTACTGGCCCCACCTCGGACCCGGACAGTATCCTACTCGAAGGCGCCTCTTGTTCGTGCAATAATTATGTTCAATGATCTTCTGTCATCAACACCGCACTTTGATCTGTTTGCGTGGAGATGGCTGGATGTGAATTATGAATGCCTTAGACATTGTGAGAGTATGGATGGTAGTTAACTAAGATATACATATAATTACCAAATTGTTATTGAATTAATGAAATATTGTTATTAAATTATGAAATTTATAGCGCAATAGTTTGTTACTGTAATGCTGTAAATTTTGATTTACAATAAATAAATAAATCTCGAGTTTCTCGGTGCTTCGGAGGGCACGTTGAGCCGTCGGTCCCGGCTGTTGGCGATAGATGACGGTCGTGAAGCTGAGTCAGTGGCCCTCGGGCGGCTTGGAAACGGTACGGTCTAAATCCCTTCGGTTGAAAGGAGACCCTTGAGATCCCTGCAGTGAGATGAGTTAGGGTTGATGTGATTTCTTTTAGCGCGTTAGGGAAAAGCAATGTGACTGAATTTTTGCTATACCGACATCTAAAACCACGAAGTTATTTGTTAAGTGTCTCTCAAGTTTTGCTCGTGACTATATTCGAGGTAGTTTTATCTATTATATTATTTATGAATCTACAACGTGTCTTATATCAGCACAAACAAAATATATTTACATATAAATATATGTGTGTATCTTTAAATTATATACGGTGATGGATGATATTTTTTAATAATCTAATATATAAAAATCTCGTATCACAGTGTTTGTGGTCGCACTTTTCTGATACGGCTTAACCATGAGAATAGTTCGAAAAGTATATTTCATAAAAAAAAAACGAGTGTGCTTTGGACCACACGACTGAAGTAAAACTTCTTTAGCTCCATAGTGTGATACAGACAATAGGCCTGCACTGTGTCTTACATATACGAAACTTAACTCGTTATGAGAGAAAGAAAATATACGCTCGCACCTCTCTCTCTTGCCCCTACAGTAATATACGAAACGTAATTCTCTCTCTCTCTATCTTTACTAACTGATATCTCCCTCTCAACTTCCGTTCGCCTAGCCCGATCACACTTTTCGTAACGCTCTCGTCACGCATTCACCAGCTTACTCCCCAAGTCAAGCGTGCGTAAAGTTTTACTTAAAAAAAAATAGAATAAAATTAATAATAAATAATTTATATGACAGAAAAACGTTTGCCGGGTCAGCTAGTATATAAAATACCCGTATTATCGTTTTGTTTTACAAACGTAGAGTACTGGCACACAAGATTTTGAATTTTTTGTTTGTTACGTGAAAGATGCCAAATAACAACTCCCTAGAGGGCTGTTGTGTTCCCGTGTGTGAGTGAGGTCACCAGTAAGCTCCCAAGGAGTTGCTGTGTAAGCAGCAGAGGAGGCATCGTGCGAGTGATACTTAATACATCGCAAGCGTTAATAGGCTACGGTACCCGCTTTACATCAGGTGGGCCGTATGCTTGTATGCCTCCCGACGTAGCATTAAAATATATATATATATATATAACTTGGTACGTGCGTACATAAGAACACTTGTACCATTGTAAAATATAGAGCAGTCATAGCCCAGTGGGTAAAGAATCCACCTATTGACCAATCGGTCCCCGATTCGAATTCTAATGAATAAGGAAACGGAATATCGTGAAGAAGATACATACAGTTTAAGTTTCAGCATGGAGGTAATGTATCTCACGAACTTTTCCATTCCAAAAAATGCACGCAAATATTTCTTAAAAAGCTATCCAAAATAACATTATGACTTTCAAAGTATCACGGCATACAATCCCAAGGGTGTAATAGCTTTTTATATTCAGAAGCGTCACAAAACGTAGCATAAAGCACGATTTTAGGAATTTCATTACCTAACAACGACTGTAGCCCAATCCCGGCGCCTTGTCTCTCTAATTCCAATTTATTCCATCGCTTTTGTCGCATCCCTAGCACTTTTGTTAGAACAAAGACAATCAATTGTCACACACTTATTCACGCATTTTGTTCCATCATACATTTTTTCAATGGCCGCTCTAAGGCCCGGCGCCCATTATCGGCATCGGCACGGCTGAGGATTTTAGGTGATAAATAGCATTATACATTAACTTCATGGCAATAAAGTAGAAATTTCCACGATGTACGGTCGTAGTAGCAAAAATACCGCTTCGGCATGCTTGAGGCTACTGCATCGGCAGCCTTGAGGATGCTTCGGGATACTTCGGTACGCCGCCGCCCGCTGCGCCGCCGGCAACACTCGGGGAGGGGAGGCATCTGCCATTTGGATCATTTGACTAACAATTTGTTTTGAAGAGAAATACGATATTGAGATGCTTCGGCAAGCTTGAGGACGGTGCGGCATGCTTAGGGACGCCTCGTCATCCCTAAGGAGGTTGCAGCATGCCAAGGCATAGTTTCCGACAGTGTGCGCTTGCATGTAGGGATGCCGCGAAGGATCCCTTTCCTCGCCGATGCCGATAATGTGCGCCGGGCCTAAGGGTGCAGATAATTCGTTTTACGACGTCTACACTGCCGGGGAATCGAGCTGCGAGTTTGACCCTTGAAATTCCCCGCTGCCCGGGTCTTCAGGCCGAATTCATTTCATTATTATTAATGGCACCTCCGTCGTTTCCCTTAATTTTGTTTATTTTTCCAAATTTTTCACCAACGTTTTTCTCACGCTGTCGCCCACATTTACGTTTAGAATCGGTTTTATTTTTACATGAATTTAAAACGAACTTTGGTTCAGATTAAACATTACAGCTTCCTATGGGGACTATCGTAGATATGCACCTACCTTAAACTTAGATCAGTACCTACCTTTTGGGTTAGACATGTTAGCAACAAGGAAATGATACTGAATATGTATGTTATAATGAAATAGTAATACCAGCATCACACGATCTTTTAGAACGCATCTCAAACCCACTTTCTAGATAGTAAGTTAGAATCTCTTTGTTACATTTTCACCCTTGTTGTCTAGATTATAGTATCAGATTAAAAATATATTCGTCGAGCATAAGAAGAGTTTAGTTCTCTACATGTTCCCACAGTAGTGGCTACATCGCCACACTATCTATATGTTAACGAAAGGTCCTTTGCGGGGTTGGCGGAGAGAACCGAACGCCATAAGACGCGGTCTTAACACCCTCGTACGCTTCGTTGTCGATCCTAGGGATCCTAGCATTATGTTCTGATGAATGACGACCAATTTCGTCGTGGTAGGCGAGTCTTGGCCTTCCTTGGCTCCTACATCCTTCCACATTGTATATCTGTGTCGTCATTCCTTCGTCCTTACATACCATTATTTTTACATACCAATGGAGCATCCCTTATCTTACCTTAAATATAATATAAAGCAGCGAAATCTATTTCTGGAGGATGTTAATAAGACCTTTTATTTCTCCGAAAGTTTTCACGGATCCTGAATAAGGCGAGGGATGCGTTTTGGTAACAACAATTCCTTAGGAGCTTACTGGTGACCTCACCCACACGCAGGCAGGGTTCGAAAGGATAATTATCAATGATGATTATCATGATAATAACAAATGGATAATTATCAATTGATAATAACAAAAAAACAAAAATGGGTCGCAATCCGGTAGTGGCGGCAGAAGTGAAAACTTGAACATGCGGACCAAACAGCGATGTTGATAAACTACGTTGAACGAAACGCGTAAGCGCCAAGAATTTCATGGCGCTTACAACGTTTTGGTCGCGAGAAAATAATGCCCTATGAACGATCTAGCGCTTCATGTTTTAATTGTTTAATTAGAGGTAACTAATGTTTTAGCGCTGCAGCGAACTTAAGTTCTAATTCTCACCAAAATCTTACGGTCAGGGTCACGTGTCCTGACGGGAGTTTAACATTTTTTACTCATCCCAAAAAGTGCACAACGCCGCTAAAGAAGTTTTCACTTCAAAAATTGCGCTCGTGAAAGTGAACTGATTCCCTACCCTTAACACAACAAATAAATTCTACTGTTGCTACAGCACCAACAAAGCCGATGTAAATAGAATCATCATCGGATGAAGATATTCCTTTGGCTGTTTTGTTCAATCCGATTTAATTTATGTATACCTAATGTCGAATCTGCAGGATACTGAATTTTTATCAATCTGCCTTTAATTAATGTTAAGTTATTTGTGTTGGATATTAAATAAAAATAAATATTTGTCTTTTTTTTGTTACGACGACCAAATTAAAACGCATTTGTTATGAAACAATATAACAAATGTATTTCTTACGCTTGTGATAATTATCCGATAATTATCAAGAAGCGTAATTATCTCGATTTTTTTTATACTACGTCGGGAGGCATACAAGCGTACGGCCCACCTGATGTAAAGCGGGTACCGTAGCCTATTAACGCTTGTAATATATTAAGTATCGCTCGCGCGATGCCTCCTCTACTGCTTACACAGCAGCTCCTTGGGAGCTTACTGGTGACCTCAGTCACACGCAGGAACACAACAACCCTCTAGGGAGTTGTTATTTGGCCGCGGTTTTCTGTGAGGTGGAGGTACTTCCCCAGACGGGCTGCTTTGATGCGCCCTACCTCTCTTAAAATGTTCTTTTGATAATTTCGAACCCTGCACGCAGGAACACAGCGACCCTCTAGCGAGTTATTATTTTGACTGCGGTTTTTCTGTGAGGTGGAGGTACTTCCCCAGACGGGCAGCTTTGATGCGCCCTACGTCCCTTAAAAACACTCAGATCAAGACAAACAGACATGTTTATGCACACAAATGTTTGTCCTGTGTGGGAATCAAAGTAGTGTACCAGCGCGTTTCGCCGCTGGTTTATATTACAGATATAGACGTAGTACATGTAGATATTCAACCCTCCATTCGCCGATCTCAAATCCCCCGGGTGGACGACCGGCTCCATCACTCGCATCAAAGTACGATCGAGATCCTTTGGAGCGAATTTACCTCTAAATATATTGGAAAGATAAGAAAGAACTGGGCAGAAAGTATGTTAAGGGAGATTACTCTTTATTTGACCACGTTGGAAGAAAATTTTATTTTTTTCAGCAGTGATAGCCCTGTCGACAAGAAATAATCCTAGTGACCACCTGGTCCCCGCTTCGAATGCTGGCGGGGTCATTTTTAGGGTTCCGTACCCAAAGGGTAAAACGGAACCCTATTACTGAGGCTCCGCTGTCCGTCCCATGTCTCATGAACCGTGATAATTAGATAGTTGAATTTTTCACAGATGATGTATTTCTATTGCCGCTATAACAACAAATACTAAAAAATAGAATATAATAAATATTTAAGGGGGCTCCCATACAACAAACGTGATTTTTTTGCTCATTTTGCTCGATATTGATAACGGCAACAGGTAGACGCTTGAAATATTCACAGAATATATATTTGTGTATTCACTTTAAGAATAAATAATTAAATTAAAATAAAACAAATATTTACGGGGGGCTCCCATACAACAAACGTGTTTTTTTTGCCGCTTTTATAGATAATGGTACGGAACCCTTCGTTCGCGAGTCCGACTCGCACTTGGCCGATTTTTTTTTATACAACGTCGGGAAGCATACGGTTCACCTGTTGTAAAGCAGTTACCGTAGCCTATTAATGCTTGTAACATATATCACTCGCGCGATGCCTCCTCTGCTGCTTACACAGCAACTCCGTAGGAGCTTACTGGTGACGTCACTCACACAGAGCAACACAACAACCCTCTAGGGAGTTGTTATTTGGCTGCGGTTTTCTGTGAGGTCCTCAGACGGTCTGCTTTGATGCGCTCTACCACTCTTTAAACATCCAGACCAAGACAGACATGTTCGCACACAAATGTTTGTCTTGTGTGCGAATCGAACCCACGAGCGTTGTGTCAAAGTCGCGTCATTCACGACTGAGCCACCGAGCTCATCAAAACCGGAGGCCAGGTTTCGAATTCTAGCGAGTTAAGGCTCGGTGCGCCTGGCGTTCCGTAGTCTCTACCTACCGCGATACGAGAATGTGATAGTATGTATGAAGAACATAAATAAAACAATTTTCTGTAACATATATATATATATAATCCTTTACCCTTTTACCAGAGGGAGATTTGGTACAAAAGTCGTCTCCGTGGGTACCTCTGTCTCACCTATTTCTTTCGCCAAGCAGCTATATTTTAATAACTGTGTTCTGGTTTGAAGGGTTAGATATGCAGAGAAATTACTGGGTACTGTGACGAAACAGCCTTAGGTCACTAGATTGGCAGCGCGTAACATTCCCGTGGTGTTGCGAGCGTCAATAGGCTGCGGTGACCGCTTACCATCTGTTTGTCAATCTAGTTGTATAAAAAAAATTCGCTAAATTATATTTGATTTATGCTTAAAGTTATATAATAAACGAACGTAATTTAAAAATGTTCGATTTCGAATAATTACAGTTTCTCCGTTTGAAGAAAGCTGTAACTGGCTTGAGCGATAGCGATAATGAAGGATTACAGCCTTTCTTTGCGTGAATAAGGTATATTCGTTAAGTAAATTATTCATGAACTGAGTGAGATATGTAACATTTGAATTTTTAGAGTATTTGAACTATTGTAGATCTTCTTTCTAACGTTATCCATTAGGATTGGCGGGGTGCGCTATCTAAGTCTAAGGATTTGGCGATGATACTGACTTTGACGTGGAGCGACTGCCGGCAGATCACCACAACCCACATTGAAACATCAGACCTCGGTTAGGTCACACGTATTTTGAAATATAATTTCTTGGACGTGCCGGCTTCCTCACCACATTTTCCTTCACCGAAGAGCAAGTGGTAATTACAAATACGCACATAAAACGACGAATTTAGCGGTACATGCCAGGATTCGAAGCAGAGATCGTAGGTAATAAGCTGATACTTTATCCACTAAGCTATATCAGCTCGTTTGAACTATTGTGCTTATATACATAATTTGCAAATTATGTCACTCGAGCGTTTAGAAGTGTACCATCTGCTCCGTTGAGTTACTTACAAATTTGAATTACAAAAAGTTTTAATTTTTACACAAAAAAGAAAAGGGTATTTACAATTTTCTTAAACAAAACCGTGATTTTTCAAGCGAGCCGTGCATTAAAGCTACAGTAACCCTTTCTAATGATCATCGATTTTTCTTTCTTTACCCACGGCAGCCATGGGTCCGATATATGCGTTTGCGGTAAGAAGTGTTTCTTACATTTTTATCGGAAACGGCTAGGCCGATTCTATATTTGGTGATATTTAAAGATAAAAATAAAGTAGTTTTAATATTAAATGTATTACATTTAAGTATTATGAAAATGTAAATAAGCATCAAATAAATCATAAAATTATAAAGAACCCACGACAATAAAGCGTAATATGATTCGTGAAAAACTAAGCACAAAATCTTATTAATGAAGTCAATAAAAATATAAATAATTACACTACTGCAATAACTAATATAGAATATTATTAATGGCTGTCGTTAGTAACCTGTGTTGTTGTAGAATGTAATACTGAGTAGTATGCGCCAGTAAGTAGCTTTGTTGTTAATTAATGTGCGTTCAACAACACAGGTCACAAATGACAGTTATTAACAACAAATAATAATTATTATGGTAGTGTAATTACTTATATTTTTATAGACTTTTTTTACAATTATTATATTTGACTGTTTTTGGGGAAATATATTT
This sequence comes from Pyralis farinalis, assembly GCA_947507595.1. NCBI lineage: Eukaryota > Metazoa > Arthropoda > Insecta > Lepidoptera > Pyralidae > Pyralis > Pyralis farinalis. The sequence continues at coordinate 4,290,111 of OX382258.1, read as the reverse complement.
TATAAGTACTATCTTTTCCTTGTGGCTGTTTCGTTGGACAGTGGGTTTTTGAAATTCTTTAAATGAAGTGTTTCTCAAGTTTTTTATTAGCCTTGTGGTTTTTAAAACTTTTAAATTTATGTTTTACTACCAGCAGCCGGTGACTTCTGCGCATATCCCGATATCCCGCTATTTCTACTTTCTTTCTTTTTCCTCAGCTCCTAAGGGTCGTATCATAATGTTAATAGCCTATATACATACATATAAAGCTTCCTCGAGATTTGGCTATCAAATGCAATTTTTTTCTAATCCGAGAGGTAAATCTAGACATTAGTGCGTTCAAAGTAACAAATAAATGCTGTATTTTTTTTTTTCGTAATTAATCTGTACCAATATATATAATATATTAGTAGAGATTAATAATTACGAAACAGATGTCAACGCTAAAGTAGACGGATGCAGGAGCTGAGTAAGGCCAAGACTTATCTACCATGACCAAATAGATCGTGTTCTATCAGAAGGTGATGTCAGGAGCCTTAGGAACCAGGGAGCGTGCATGAGAAGGGCAATGAACGTTATTGAAGCGAGTGCCGTGTGGACCGAGTCGCGTGCCGCTCGGTTCCCTCTGCCTACCCCGCAAGGGATTTGGCGTGAAGTTATAGATAGATAGATTACTCTCTCATAGCCTAATGTAGTTTCATTACGTCCACATTAATATGTGTGGAGTGAGCGTAATGTACTTTTTGTCTGGTCCATTGTACTTAATTGAAACTCAAGGTTGCCGCGCACCACCCCCGCGGGAGTACCCCGCCATTACTAGCCAGTTTTCGGTGGCTTTTTAGTTTAGGGTTATATACTTAAATAGTATACAAAATATAGTGAAAATCTAAGAAGCGGGAATAGATTTCATCGGCTTGCTAAGACTAGTAGATCTTTTGTTGTAAATTGTATTCAAATGATAATAAATTACCTGAAACAGTTCTGTCCTTGCCTGATATTATGTTCAAAGGGCACATTAGAATACTCTATGTAAGAACATTTTGAAAGTTAAAATTTGAGTTAAAGATATATTAATACATGTGCTGAATCACTTCCAAACATTTCTGTCATAGATGGATATAACTGGAAATGGCACATGTACTAATAATATATTAAACTGTACAGCTTGACACCATTATATTTATATATATACTGTCTATATACTGTCATAAATTTATTGTAACTAGTGGTCGCCCAGTTATCGAAATTCGTGCATAATTCAATTAATTTTTAAAACTAGTATGGCCATAAATACATTGTAACCGTCGGCCATATTCAAGACACTTCAAAAGCTTGGTGTCTTGAAGATCAATAATATTCACCACAGACTTCAACCATAAACAAAAGTGGTTTTGGCATTCAGTAAGACTATAGACTATGTGTTTCTGTGTCATACCTACGTATAATGTTTTTAAAATTACATTGTATAAAAAAAATGTAATATAAAAGTATAAGCAGTAACACAATAACCCTCCAGAGAATTGTTATTTGGCTGCAGTTTTCTGTGAGATGGACGTACTTCCTCAGACTGTTTCGATGCGCCCTATACCTTTCTTAAAACCACCCAGACCAAGACAAACAGACATGTTCATGCACACAAATGTGTGTCCTGTGTGCGAATCGAACCCACGAGCGTCGGTGTCAAAGTAACGAGTCAGTTTCGTTTTCAATCTCCATTGATATGTCTTCTATTCTTACTTTAGACACCAAAAAACGGACCACTTTAGCCCATTAAAACAACTTTACGAAACACACTTAAGTAAACCTTTAACTAAAAAAAAACTAGGAGCAAAAACTGTGAGAGGGGTCTCAAGAACCGCCAACATCACTTTCGAAATCGTGCCCAAGTGCCGATACTCAGTCAGTAGCCTCTTCAAACCGTATCTTCAACGGTATTTGGAGCGAAATTTGCATTCAACGTTTTTTACTTGCAGCGGCTGTGAATTTGCTGTCGCGTTCAAATTTTTACAAGTCAAACATCTAACTTGCCAGATAAGCAGCTTGTTGAAGACGGCAGTCCGGAGACAAGTTTCTGGAGACTTAATCAGCACAAAGAACGCGACAATCGTTTGGCAACAACGTCAGGAGAAATACAAGCATACGGCACATGTGAAGCGGTTAGCGTAGATTATGCTTTCACACATTGTCACCTCAGGTGCTAACACAGTGACTTTTTAGGAGTTTACTGCTGACCTCACTCACACGTAGGAACACAACTACCCTGTAGGAAGTTGTCATTTTCGCTGAGGTCTTTCGTGAGGTGGAGATTACTTCCCCGGGTCGGACTGCTTTGATGCTCCGTACCTCTCTTAAAAATACCTAGACCAAAACACACAAATGTTTGTCTTGAAAGGAAGAAAGAAAATTTATTTGCTTCCAATACATTGACTTGTCAATAAATACCATATTAATTATATTTCAAGAGAGGTAGGGCGCATCGCAACCCGTCTGGGGAAGTACCTCGGCTCCACCGCAAAACCGCAGCCAAATATCAACTAGCTACAGCTGGCAACATGTAAAGTACTACTCACGTAATGCCACCTCTGCTGCTAACACAGCCACTCCTTGGGAGCTTACTGGTGACCTCACTCCTCGCAGGTACACAACAATCCACCAGGGGAATTGTTGTGTAACTGCGAGTGAGTTGCTAGCGTTCAAAGGCCGCATGCTTGTATGTCTCCCGATGTGGTATAAAAAATAAAGTACAAGTTTCACTATATTTCGCCTGAATGAAACAAACAAATTAATAAGACGAGCTCGGTGGCTCAGTCGTTAATGACGCGACTTTGAGTCCAACGTTCGTGGGTTCGATTCCCACACAAGGCAAACATTTGTGTGCATGAACATGTTTGTTTGTCTTGGTCTGGGTATTTTCTATGAGTAATACGTATGTATTTACAAAAAAAAAAATGTATTTACGTATGTTCATCAGTTGTCCAGTACCCAAAACACAAGGTTCGCTTACTCTGGGGCTAGATGGCGCTATGTAATTTGTCCGAGAATATTTATTTGATTTATTTTTTATATAATCTATACCTTTATTATTTAGGAACCGAGGAAGACCGAGACTTACCTACCATGACCAAATTGGTCGTGTTTTATCAGAAGGTGATGTCAGGAGCCCCAGGAACCGGCGAGCGTGCATGAAAAGAGTCATGAATATAAAAGAAGCGAGTGAAGTGTGTAAGGACCGCGTCTTATGGCGCTCGGTTCTCTCTGCCTACCCCGCAAGGGACCTCGCTAGAAGATATACATACATCCATATTATTAAAAAAATTGATATACTGCAGTAACATTTGTTTACAAGTTTACAATTAAAATATTGACGAGCTCGGTGGCGCAGTGGTGAGTGACGCGACTTTGACACCAACGCTTCTGGGTTCGATTCCCACACGGTACAACATGTGTGTGCATGAATATGTCTGTTTGTCTTAGTCAGTAGTTAGACGTAGGGCGCGTCATAGCGGTCCGTCTGGGTAAGTACCACCACCTCGCAGATAACCGCAGCCAAATAACAAATACCTACAGGGTAATTGTGTTCCTGCGTGTGATAATCACCAGTCGGCTCCTAAGGAGTAGCTGAGATAGCATCGCGCAAGATACCTAATGTGTACCAAGCGTTCACAGGCTACGGTAGCCACTTTACATCGGGTGGGCCGTATGCTTGTATGCCTCCCGACGTTGTATATAAAAAAAGCAAATCTTACCAAGTCCTTTGGTAACCTGTGCGGGAATCGAATCTCTGTTTTAGTGTTAAAGCAAGCATTGCTAATTATTAGACCACAGACCTCGTCTGATGACTCATAGACAATAAAGATGGGACCTATACAAATCTATTCACACAAATGAAAGCCCGGTAAATACGCTGGACAATACGGAACCCTTAGTGTTTACCTGAGAATAATGGGGTTCACAAAATGCTGATAAGAGTTAGGACAGTTATTTTTTTTTTATTCAACGTCGGGAAACATACATGCATACTGCCCATCTGATGTAAAGCGGTTACCGTAGCCTATGAACGCTTGTAATACATTAAGTATCACTGGCGCGATGCCTCCTCTGCTGCTAACACGGCAACAACATAGGAGCTTACTGGTGACCTCACTCACACGCAGGAACACAACTCTAGGGAGTTGTTATTTGGCTGCGGTTTTCTGTGAGGTGGAGGTACTTCCTCAGTCGGGCTGCTTTGATACGCCCTATTTCTCTTAAAGTTCGGACATCTAGGCTTAATGATATCGTGTTTAGATAGTCTAGTACTTTTGGTACTACTAACTTAACTGAAGAAGTTCTGGTTTTCCCTCTGGGTCGAGGTCTGACGGCTGCCGCTTCGTGTAAAATCAGTATCTTCGCCAAATCCTTAGGCTTAGGTAGCGGACCCCGCCGATCCTAATGGATTAGGAAACGGGATAAGGCTAACGAGATAAAAATAAAAAATATTTATTTGACTTAGGTTTTCGCGATTGTTACACATTGAATTAGACAATTTTTAACTGCGACCACGGACGCTGCAAAGCGTTCGAAACGTCAGGTTCAACAAAATTAATAAAATACGCGATATTTCCGTTAAAAATTGTCTAATTCAATATTTATTTGACTTTAAACCCTCACGGGCACTTAGACACGTGTTACATTTTCAATATTATATCTTTTCTTTTTAAGATTTTCTCTTTTTTAATCTTAAAGTCGTCAAAAGAAGAAGAATATGGTATACAGTAGCAGTTAGGATTTAGTGCCCAAGTTCAACAATCAAGTACAAGTACAACTAGGACATCATCCTCGTACACTGGAACCGCCATGGTTGCATACTGTGCGGTCCAGAGAAGTTTTCTAACAACCACTATTAAGTTGTAGAATGAGCTATGCTGAGAGGTTTTCCAAGACACTAAAGGCGTGAAGATGTTCTTACAGGGTCGGCAACGCAAGAGTGACACCCCTGGTGTTGCGGTCACTGCTTACCATAAGGCAGGCCGTACGCTTGTTTGCCGACTTAGTAGTTATAAAAAAAATCGAGGCTTAAAGATGTTGTATTAAGATAGTCTGGAACTTTTAGCATAGTAGAAACAGGCCGCTTTTTCTTACGACCGTGCAGTAGCCTAAACTCACTTGCAAGACGAAGCGTATTTCTTGGATTAACACAAAGCGTTAGAGTTGAACTCAAGTACAGTCTGAATGGATTAAAACACAATTGCCTATGTCGGCACATCCGCTTGCGAAGATTGGTGAATCTTTTCTTGGTAATTGTATTGGACTCTATAATAAATTGCCTGAAACATTTATGTACCATTCTGACAAGATCTTCAATAGGCACATCAAAAACACTCTACAAAAGGGCTTATTATAGAATCGATGAATATCTGATGAAGATGTATTTTATCTAGATATGCTGACATAGATTTATTGAAGGATTATATATTTATTATTTATTTATCAATTGAAAAAAGACCTACATTAGGAAGTTTATGCGACATTTCTTCTTCGCCAATGGTAATTTTCGAAATTCTGGTAGATTAAAGAAAGAAAAAAAGAAAACGTATATGTAAAGTATGAGGAATTAATAAAATACAATAACATTTGATTTTAAAAATATAAGACGTGTCTAAGTACCCGCGAGGGCTCAATGGCAAATAGTTCTTTATTATAATATATTTTTTTTGGGGAAAGAGTAAAATACAGCCTGGAAGTATACAGTCGAGAAAGATCAGTCAGTCAGGCAGCGACGGGATCAACCTACTAATAGTAATGAGTGAGTGCCGGCCGTTCGCCAGTTCGCCTAAACTAACTGATGGCGGAATTACATATACAAAGTAATTGTCATCAAAGTACCTAGAACAGAGTACTTACTGCTAGATATTTCGATATATTTATGCCGATATGAAACCTCAATGTTCGTACCGAACACACAGGTTAAGCAACGTCGCCTGAAGTATGTCTATGGATGGGTCTGTTCATCTCGAGCTTTCTTAAGGGAACGTTAAGTCGTTGGTCCCGGCTGTTATCGATAGATGACAGTGGCTGAGCTAAGTCAGTGGCTTCCGGCCGGCTTGAAGACACTGACCTCCACCAATGCGGTAGTGAGCAGCGTGGTGAAGTATGCTCTAATCCCCATCGGGGAAGAAACCTGTCTCCCTGCAGTGGGATGAGTTAGGGTTGATGTTGTGCTGGATATTCCGACGAGCACAAGTGCCGTGCGCATTTTTTTTACTTTATACAACGACGGAACAAGCATACGGCCCACCTGATGTAAAGCAGTTACCGTAGCCTATTAACGCTTGTAATTTAACTATCACTCGCGCCGTTGCCACCTCTGCTGCCAACACAGCAACTCCTTAGGAGCTTACTGGTGACCTCACACACACACACGTTCCCGTGTTCCAACAACCTTCTATAGAGTTGTTATTTGGCTGCGGTTTTTTGTGAGGCGGAGGCACTTCCGCAGACGGGCAGCTTCGATGGGCCCTACCTCCCTTAAAAATGTGTTCCAAATCTAAATTATTTATTAAATCTATTATGATAAGTAGAATGAAATAGTAACAGAAAGTCTATGTCCATCACCAAAAACTACCAACTACCTATGTACTTGTCTTGTACAGCTAATTGTACGTCTAACTTTACACTGACATTTGCACTGTTCTTATATCGTACGTAATAAGAGTTATGATCAAAATTGCGCATGGAAGAGCTCGGTGGCGCAGTGGTTAATAACGCTACAATGACACTAACGCTCGTGTGTTCGATTTCCACACATGACAAATATTTGTGTGCATGAACATGTCCATTTGTGTAAGTCTGGGTGTTTTTAAGAGAGGTAGGGCGCATAAAAGCAGTAACTAAGCTGCTAACACAACACCTTGGAGGGTCGTTGTGTTAGCAGCAGAGGTGGCACCGAGTGGTACTTAATATATTGCAAACGTTCATAGGCTACTGTAATCGCTTTACATCGGGTGAGTCGTAAGCTTGTAACAACGCTTGACTATACCCGTTTTAGTTACAAAACGCAGTTGAGAATTCACCTCGTACATTGGAACCGCAACGGTCGCGCACTGTGCGGTTCCAGAGAAGTTTAATCCCGAGAACTCTCAAGTTGTGGTCTGAACTCCCAGCTGAGTTTTTCCCAAGGAACTAGGAACTACAGCATGGGGTTCTTCAAGAAGGCATGAAGGGGTTTTTATAGAGTCGCGACGCGATTTTATATAGACACGAGTATTGCAATGCAAATGACCTTAGGCTACGGTAACCGCTTATCATTACGCAGACAGTATTCTTGTTTGAACCAGTGGTGTAAAAAAAGCTATATTGTCTGTGGAATGAATAAAAGCAACTTTATAATAGATCCCTATGCTTCTGATGGGAAGACTGTTAGTGTCGATGACTATTTTTTTCTATTTCTGCATTTTTTTAGCCAGCTTGATTTATATATTATTGATAGTGTAAATTGAAGCAAAAATGGGATAACTTTGTGGACAGAGCAGCAATAATAGCTCCTCTTCGTGTTGTCACCCAAATTCCTTGCACCAAGGTTTTTTCTATCCTCTTTCTTGGCTTTTTTGAATCATACGGGAGTCAAAAACACCTCTATACTCGATAATAGCCAAACAGTTATCCGAATGCCAAAATTAAAAAAGAAAATAATCACATACGCTAGGTACAATGCCTACTTCAGACTTCTATGTATACAACTAATTAAATTATCACTCTTTTTAGTCATGGTCTTGTGTCTTGATGGTATTGACTAATCATTTGCCTAAATAAAAAAAATACATACCTACTTCTGAGAAGAGGTAGGCTTTTATTTATGTGAGTAATAACCTCTTTGATGGGTTTTTTCCTACTTACGTATATCTAGAAAAGAATTTGTTACGTAGCTATAGACAACATACTATATTGATTAGAGTGTAACAGCCAAGAATATTTAGATATTACTATTATGTATAAGTACAACCACATTTGTATCCTCTAAATATTCTACAAAAGAACAATTCACCTCCCTCCTTATGTTGGTTTCGAATCTGTATTGTTTATATAGTGTATTTTAATAGGTACAAATAATTATCTTCTCATTCAATGAGAAGCAGATAAAAGAAACAACAAACTTGCCTTTTTAAAACTGGATCCGATAACGCTTTACAGGTCCAAAATTGGTGTTCCCCGCGTACTATTGATGTACAACATTTTATGGCCAATACGCACACCCGAACGACAAAAACAGATTTTCTTGTTCAAAGATGAATCACCGAAGAATGCACTTCGTTACACTTATAAACTATCACACATAAACACTAAATACACACACCTACAGCACAATTTCGACATTTATTCGAGTTTCGTATCGATTTTTAAACATTTCTCGGCAGCATTCGACGCACCACAAAAGTTTTCGATGTTTACAACACGCGACGCGGTATCACTTCGTAAAACCCACCGAATGACTGGTCGACTAGCACAGAAGTATAACCTAACGAAATCGAAGAAGCTCACGCTGTTGAGCGCACGGAACAAACTGTTGCGCTCTCCAACTTGGCAAGGTTGCCGCAACGAAAACTATAAACAGTAGGGAGAAAAAGTTTGTACCTTATTTAACATTACGATATATAGTTACGTACATTTGTTTTGGGTTCACATGTTAAATTAACACACAGTGCGTGTTCAAAACTAAGTTTTAAACATCAATAAACTGGTTTGTTTTCGTTGTAGACACGGCGGGTCGTGATAATGTTCCATGCATGTAATATTCACTCATGAACTTAGCAACTAAATAAAACATTATTGCTTTTGCATTTGTACGAAAGTATGGCTAACTTCAAACCGGTCGTCGCGTCGTAGGGAGGGGACACTACCTGCGATTTCGTGACGTGAACTTTTAAAAAAATGTTAACGGTTATGTTCTTTTGTATATAGATGAACTTGGAACTACAGTTGATGAAATTATTCATAATGGATGTCTGGCACGACTGAGTTTAACTTTTACACTTCGAAAGTTAGCTTATTTCATGGTGCTCTCGTTCTCTCTGTGACCTCTGTTACGGCTAAAATTATGTGATCTGTCCTTTTATGTAAAATAAATGGGATCGATTAAAATTAAACAGCTGTCATAGTGTAATAAATAATTCTATGTGCTATGTGATTAACATAAGTATCTTGTCGTTATTACTCTAAAATGTAAGCAAGTAGTCAGTAATTAAAGTGCTGAACAGTTAAAGTTTTTAATGTCCTCAAATTACACGCCGCTTGCTGTATATACCTACCTACCTACCAATGAAAGGACATTGCGATTGTGCACTTACATTTTAAAATTTGAATATTAGCACATAATACGCTCGTGCCATTTTTTTTCACTGTACTCATGATTTTATTACACGTACAACAAGTACCTACGTCTATCTTTGGACGCAGTAGCTATAATATAATATTAGACCATCCCGAAGATAAGATAGTGTACTACTGTGGTTATGTCTAGATTATGCAATACCTACTTAACATTATAATTATTTAGACCAATTTTGCACCAATTACCTGTAAGTAAAGCGAAATAAAATGTGTTTCTATAGAATATTTACAATAGCGTAAAACTCTTTTGCAAAATGTCCGCAATAAGTGACATGTTTCATTTACTTCGTACCTACACGTTTTGTACGAAATTGCGTTGCACAGTATTAGTCTTTGCTACTCGTTATTTCTGTTTTCTTTTTATGTTATTTTTAATATGAAAGGTTAGGTTAGTTGAATCTGATTCCAAAGTTGGTGAGACACAAGACGAGGAAAAGAGGCATAAAAACATACGGCCCGTCTGATGTAAAGGGGTTACCGTAGCCACAACACACAACAACCCCCTAGGAGTTGTTATTTGGCCGTGGTTTTCTGTTCAGTGGAGTACTTACCCAGGCGGGCTGCTTTGATGCACTCTAGCTCTCTTCAAACAAAACAAAGTTTGTAGTATGCTTACCCAACAACTTTTTTGTAACTGAATAGATACACATATCTATATAATATTATATAATGTATTATAGGGATCCTGGGGTGACAACAGATCTTGTATAAAAAGCAGGTTCAGCGCTTAAAAATGCTAGGTGTCATGGTCCCATTTGTATAACTTACCGTCCTGGTTATTTTTATACGTTCTTGCAGTTCCACCGCCAGTGGTGCCACCACCGTGGCTTACTTAAGGTACTTCAAGTCTGTGTTACCGCTTAAAACTCGCCATCAGCCAATAAAAGTTAATTTTGTGAAAAGTGTTTTCGAGATTATTTCAATTCAAGCACTCCACTTATAACCAACTAGAAGGTAGAAAAAAACTACAAACAAATTTAAGACATACATTTAAAAGATGATTCTATCTCTTTCGGATTTATTAGTTGTGCAACACCTGACGGCATTGTAACTCTTTCTGATTCAATGAGGATGGTGCTCAAGTCCGAATGTAATGTCTAAGATAAATGTTACGTAGGTAACTATTATTGCCAGCATAGCGAGCACCGCGCAGTTTGTGCTCAGACACAAAATTATGCAGCTTTTTGAGCTACTAATTTGCATACCTATGCATCGGAATGATGTGAATTTACATTTCAAAATAATATATTTTAGTACGTATTTTGTCACAAGAATCAGGATGTAGGTAATCTGCTTGATGGTAAAGTTAACTGTAAACCACTCTTTCAATTACATATATCAGGCTCTCTATTAGTAAATAGGTAAAAGTCCATTATATACAATAAAAAAAAAGTTTTACCTTACCTTCTGACAAATTATGTCTTTTTATTTTAATTATTTGGCACACCAAGGAATTGACTAAATTAAATGAACATAGATATTTTATATTACGCGACCCACCTGGTATCAAAGAACTGCTCGGTAACTTGTCACCAAATTCCTGGTGACCTTACTCACTTGCAGGTGCACGCCTACTACGTATTTCTTCCTTGGCTTTTACCTTGAACGTGAAAGTACTTCAATCACCGGGGTGGCCCTTATTAAACACAGATATATGTTGGTATCTCCAGTACTTGGTTCGCTATGTATGGATTTTTTTATACCACTAATGTGGGAAACAAACGTACGGCTTGCCTGGTCAATACAGTAGAGGCATGACTCATATATTGCCTACCCTGTAAAAATATTTTCCGTATTTTTTGAAGAATCCCTTGCTATATGGAGACAACCATGGCAGAGTGCCCTCCGAATTCAAATTATTTTCTTTTGCTGTACGCAGTTACAAAAAGTCATACATATATATAAGTGCAAATTATTTATGTTTACAATGTAATTAAATCCCATGGGTCTAAACATTTATACGGTAACAAATTACAAAATGTTTTTAACATTTACTTGTTACGAGTCCTGAGGCGTTGTAAAAGCAATGACCCAAAATCCAATTCGTCAGTTTAATTTTAAAACATTTATGTACCAGTAAGCAATTTGATATCCTCAGGCAAATACTTGTATAATGTGATACACATATTAAAAACATTTCGTAAATATATTTTTTTACAGGGAGACTATAACAAATTATATCAATTTGTTCATAATAAAAATTTGTTCAAATAAAATTGTTTTATTCTTGTTTGCCTAATACTAATTTCACTTTGCTTTTTCCAGTAGTTTTTTTTGATACAACGTCGGGAGTCATTCAAGCATACGGCCCACCTGATGTAAAGCAATTACCGTAGCCTATTACCGCTTGTAATAAATTAAGTATCACCCGCGCGATGCCTTCCCTGCTACTTATACAGCAACTCCTTAGGAGCTTACTGGTGACCACACTCACACGCAGGAATACAACTACCCTCTAAGGAGTTGTTATTTTGCTGCGGTTTTCTATGAGGTGCAGGTACTTCCCCAGACGGGCTGCTTTCATGTGCCCTACCTCTCTTAAAGTAGGTGGAGGCTTCTAACTTAACGGTTCTCTAAAAATAAAACGTACGCGGTAAGATAACAACTGGAGAAGTACCGCCAGCTCTTACAGCCACTATAGAGTCAGAATTTCTAAAAATACTTCTTAGCTGTTCCAATACTGTAAAAACCTGTGGCAAATCGAGCTTCATCTTTACCCCGAACCCTGGGTAGGCCCGCCACACATTCCCACCACTGCTTCTCGTAGCCATGGTTAACAGCGACAACCAAATAATAATAATAATGTACAGGGATGTTCATTCAAGGGATAACACTACTGTCTTGAAACAGGATATCTAGTCGGAAGCTTGTAGATTTGACTTCCCCCCTGTGACAGCAATTGACGCCGAGGTACGATCCCTAGGTAGTACTAAGCCAGTAATTTCGCCAGAGTTAGCGAGATTATCCTTAACTTAAATCGTGACCGTTAATTTTCGGACGGAAAAACTGTCTACCGCAGTGATCTTTACTTATTAGGCTCGTCTTCCACTGACGCAGGGCCAAGGTGAAGAAATATCATATATAGTAAGTGTATCAGAGGGATGTAACCTCCGGAAAGGGCGAGATTCTAATCATCAATATAAATAACTTTCCGTTAATGTTAATACTTGCACTTGTACAGATTCCACTTCACAATTTTATAGTACCGTACCGTAAAGGCGAAACCGGTCGGTAAAAACAATTGTTAAATAAAATTGTGAAGTGGAATCTGTACAAGTGCAAGTATTAACATTAACGCGATGTCTTCAAAATTCCACCAAGTGCCTACAATCAACAGTATCAACATAATAAATAACTTTGATTATGGAACTAACCTGGAAATAGTGAAATAAATTCTAAGTTACTATGCAACAACGAACCCAGTGGGGGAGTAGTTAACAATGTTACTTTAATACCTAGGCTCGTGGGTTCGATTCCCAGATAGAACAACATGTCCGTTGGTCTTGCCCTAGGTGTATTAAAGGACATACCATAACAGCATCGACCGAGGTAGAAAACCGCAGCCAAATAGCAACTTCCTGAAGGCTTGTTGTGTTCCTGCGAGTGAATGCAGGCCACCAAGCTCCCAAGGAGTAGTTCAGAATCCCTGTTCTATTTATTACCGGTGTTACTTTTATATCGGGAGACATGCAAACAGACGGCCCACCGGATATAAAGTTTGTAACACATTTAGTATTACTCGCGCGATGCCACCTCTGCTGCTAACACAGTTACTTAGGAGCGTACTGGCGACACTCACCCGCAGGAACACAACGACTATCCAGGGTATTGTTATTTTGCTGCAGTTTTCTGCGAGGTTAAGGTACTTCCCCAGACGGACTGCTTTGATGCGCCCTACCCCTCTTAAAACCTAAATCCAAGTTCGATTTTCAGCGTTCGTGGTAGATTTCCAGCTTGCAGTTATTTACTGCACTCATGCCATGATGTTACGACTAACCATATGTTTTTGACGAGCTCGTGGCGCAGTGGTGAAACACGCTGTTTCGTTATTTTGATACCAACACTCGTGGGTCCGATTCCCACACAGGACAAACATTTGTGTGCAGAACATGTCTGTTTGTCTTGGTCTGGGCGTGTTTAAGAGAGGTAGGGCGTAACAAAGCAACCCGTCTGTGGGTGAGGTCACCACTAAGCTCCCGAGGAGTTGCTGTGTTACCAGCAAAGGGAGCATCGCGTGAGTGATACCTACTTGACGTATTGTAAGCGTTCATAGACTACAGTAATCGCTTTACATCAGGTTGGCCGTATGCCTTCCGATGTTGTATAAAAAAAATGTAGCTATAATGCGCTTTCTTACATTTCAATTCCTTTTTTAAAGTTACATACCTAATAAAAACCATTAAAAACATAAGAATGTTAGATGTCCTGTTAGTCATACTCATTAATTCAATTAATCATTCATTAATTATCGAAAAAAAATATTATGTTTAAATAGCTATATAAAATTAACCGTAACTCATAACAATGCGTTATGACTATTTTCACATAGCTATTTGTTAGTGCACAACGCTCTCATATCTGGAGATATAAATATAGACAGCTATATTAGCCATAAACAGTTTATGGTTTCTTATCGAATTATTAAACAAAAATGTGATATATATTTAGGTGCATATTTTTTGCAAAGATAAAGCAGATAAGAACCGTTTGTGCAGTTAAGAGCAGATCACACTTGGTACTCGTATTGCGATTCTAACTCTTATTGCGTACGGAATAAGAACGGTAAAAAAACCGATATGTTAGGTTTGACGTGCAGTTAGTTGTAAGGGTTACTTGCCCACGTAATCCTTGTAGAACGTGAATGGTGCTAAAATATGTCAAATATACGGCTTAATTATATTGAGTGTTACGAGCGTTGTGCAAAATTTACAGCATAACGCTTGTTGTCTGCGCTCGAAATGATGATGTTAGAAACGGGATTGGTCTCAAAGAGATGGTTTGGTGGATTGGTATATGAAAAGGCATGCTCTGTTGGTTAGGACATGTAGAAAGAATGCTGGAAGAAATAATTACGGAACAGAAGTGCAATGCGAAAGTAGAGAGATGTAGCCGAGGAAGGCTAAGACTACCATGACCAAATTGATCGTGTTTTATCAGAAGGCAATGACAGATGCTCAAGAAACCGACGAGTGTAAATGAGAAGAGTAATGCATGTCAAAGAAGCTAGTGATGTGTGTGAGGACTGAGTCATGTGACGCTCGGTACTCTCTACTTACCCCGCAAAGGTTTTGGCGTGAAGTTTTCTACTATGATTATATTTATCAGGGAATTTTTTAGTGCGCTTTCAAACGACAGTGCCTTTATTTACTTGACATTTTCGCTGTGTAATATTTTAAACCTTGGATAATTGACGAGACCGGTGGTCAAGTAAACAGCATTGGCTATTTCAACACCAAAGCTCGTGAGTTCGATTCCCACACAGGAATAAACGTGTGTACATATCTGTTTGTCTTTGTCTGCTTGTTGTTAAAGGAGGTAAGGCTGGTCAATGCAGCCCGACTGGAGAAGTACCAGCTCATAAAAAACCACGGCCAAATGACAACTTCGGGGCTTTGTGTCCCTGCGAGTGAGGTTACAAGTAAACTCCTAAAGAGTGGATGTGTTAACAGCAGGAAGTGGCAACGCGCGAGTGGATCTTCCATAATTGCCAGCGTGATAGGCTACTGTAACTACTTTACCTTTGGTGATTCGTATGCTTGTCTGCCTCTTTTTACTTTTATACTTAGCATCGGCAATAGATAAATCTATTTCAAATAAATAATTATAATTAAAAACAGCAACCAAAATTCTAACACATATTTGATATATCCAAATGAGATGAGGTGAAAATTAATTCATGCGTGGAAATTGTGATGCGTAAATATTTAATGCGAATAATGATCCATTGAACTGTACCAGGAAATTAGTGAATTAAATTGCATTATTTCACTTGTTCCGCGACACCTGATATCGTTTAGTAATTCATTCATTACTCTAGTAATTCGATATTAGTCACATCACTAGCATAATTCGTTCATCGTTTATTCGGACTTCTTCCCGCGCTTTTGACGAGTGACATTGTTCTTATACTTGAAATTTTTACAATTCAGTGTAAAATTAGTTTTATGTGACAATTTCGATAGTATAAGTGCTAGTGCAATTATACAATAATGAAAAAACTCAAATATAACACGTTTATGCACTTTTTGGAAGACGTGAATAAGTTCATCAAGAAAAACTTGTAAAATTCCTATCGTTTTACGGGTGGTATTTTATTTTACTGGGTTGATTGGGTCGAAGTACCCTTCCCAAGTATTTTTTTGAGCACAATTCCTGAAGCTGGAACATAGAATTAAGATTTTCAAATGGTTCTAAACTGATGACTTGTTTGTATAGGCTAGATCCCTTTGCCTTTCCCCTCGGAGATAAAAAGGACCAAAAAAAAAATCTGTGTTCTTTTTAAATTAACATGTATTAGTATATTTACGTATGTATCTTGCGGGGTAGACAGAGCAAACCGAGCGCTATAAGACGCAGTTCTTACACCTCGCTCGCTTCTACACAACATCTAACATTTCATTGATCTTTTCATGCACGCTCGTCGGCCTCTAGGGCTGATCAATTTCGTTTTGTTGAGTGGTGAGTCTTGGTCTTCCTCAGTCCTTCCTCTCTTCCACATCTTACATCCTTCCTTCACATTGTATATCTTTCGTCATTCCTTCATCCTGCATCGTTTCTACATGCCCGAACCACCAGAACTTGCCTCATTCTTTTTCAGACCAGATTGTCTTTCTTATGAACTTTTTTACAACTAAGCGTTACGTTACAAATTTTGCGCAATGCTCGCATTTGGACAGCATTTATTTCACTTTTATCCTCTCTCTCTCATACCCATACATAATATTAGCGGCTCACGATAATTTTTAAGGAAAAGCCAATCACAGCGAAGATTCTAGCGTGGTGTCCCACAGGGCTCTTTGCTAGGTCCTTTGTTGTTCATCATTTTTGTGAGTGACATCGACCTGGGTCTTAAATCATCCCATATATTATGTTTTGCAGATGACATGAATTTTTTTATACAAGATAACCTCTGAAAGTGATGCTCATCTTTTACAATCTGATCTCTCGAGGCTGGAGTCTTATTGCTATGATAACCATCTAGACTTGAACCCGGCGAAATGTGTTGTTGTCACCTACACCCGCAAATATAACAGTTTACTTTATAGTTATACACTAAAAGGTCAGCAACTAGCAAGGAGTTCATGGATTAATGATCTTGGTGTCTTCCATGATTCTAAGTTGATCTTCAACTGCCACATTGACAATATTATCTCGAAGGTATCAAAAGCCCTGGGCTTCCTGATGTGTAATTCCAAGGATTTTAGACGGGTTAAAACTTTGAAAATTCTATACTGTGCTTTCGTACGAAGTAACCTAGAATACGCATCACAAATATGGAATCCCAGATATATGACCTACGTTGACCGTATCGAAAACATTCAAAAGAAGTTTATTCGGTTTTTATGTCATCGTACCAATCAACGACTGCAGCGTCGACTATTACCGCGTCTGTAAATTGTAAATATTGTAAATATATTATTGTATTAATCATCACCTTCTACCGTTGGATAAAAGGCGAGAAATTGCCGATATAGGTTTTCTCCTCAAAGTAACTACAACTGAACTTGAAACTTCCGACACTGATGTGAGAGGAAATCAGGATAATTTGAACTTTTTTCGGTAATAAAGCATATTACAATATTAACATTTTGCATCAAAATATTGCAGAACCGTCGAATAAATCAAACCTTCTATCGTTCACTTAGGTAATTTGTATAACGGAACATTTTATTGTCCAAGGACATGAAAAAATATAATTATATAAAAATATTTTAGAGTAACGGCATGTTTTACTAGAAAAGGTCAAGAACGCGGAGGATCTTTTATTTTAGTAAAGAATTATTATCAATATAAGGAACTGCAAACCATCACCAATAACTCTGTTGAGGGTTAAATAGGTACTATATAATAATAATTAGTATATAGAGACCTCCCAACCCAAGTAACTTAAATGTATTCTACAACAAACTAGACATAATACTGAAGAAGATATGTATTAATATTATTAATTAAGCCGATTTCGCATTCAGCAACGATTATCGCAAGATCTGTTAAATAGCCTAGTGAAAAGTTGTTGGCCAGTGATAATTTTTTCAGTGTTTGTAGCTCAGTTCAATATTCAAGCAACGGTGAAAAAATACTCGAAATATCTGCGCATTTTGGAAATATAAAGAAAATAAATTCAAAAATTTAAATAACGATTGGATTCTCCTGACCTGACCACAAGCGCCCGCTGCAGTGATTCGCCATCGCTCGCTGCAATACGAACAACATCCGTCCCGCGCCCAAAACTTCACCTCTACTGTTGTGCAGCCATGCAATTCTCTAAGCGACTCGTAATGGCTGTGTGCGTCGCTGTGATCACAGATGTCACAGCTTTGACATCGTCTACTGCGATCACCGCTAAATTATTTGATATTCTATAAGGCTGTAAGCGTACGCGAGGCTGTTTGCCTTGTAGAATTACAATTCCAAACGCAGCCTTGCGGCGCTAGTGTCGCACAACCATGAAAAGCGACACTAAGGAATTGCAATTTTGTGTTCAAGGCTGTAACAGCCGATGTTTCCGAGGATGTAAGGACGTTTGCTCTTACAGAATTGCATGGCTGCTCGCTGTCGCCCGTGGCCTGAACTGACGCAGTATGGGGAGAGAAGTTTTGGAAATAGCCATAATCGTATCAACGGCGTTCTAAAATGGGCAAAATCAATTTTTTTTAGAAAATATAACTGAAAGATGATGAATGGAAGAATGAATTGTGGAATGAAAGAGACTGCGACGTGTGAATGTGTTTTTTATAATTGTAATATTTGATATTTTTTTGTATAGTAACTAAACATGTAATAAAAAGAGCCTTGCCCACGGCAGGGGTGCAAGATGACAAAAAAAAATAACTTCTCCTCTGCTGTCCAGCAAACTGCGCCCGCATCGGTCTCTCACCATCCAGTTATATGCTGAAGCAGCGGTTCTTAGTGTTCCACAACTGTATATATTGAGAATCACACTCAAGCGACATACAATAGTACTTCTGTCTGCTCGTTGTCAAAAGTTGCTGAAAAGGCGTACTTTCAAATCGCAGCTAGTTAAAACTAATACTACATTTGCACAAAGTATGCAGTTATTTAGGCCGTCATTTGTATATAATAAGATTGTTAATATTTGTGATATTAAAGCACTCCCGACGAGAAAAGCAAAGCATCAAATTAAAAAAAAATTGCTGATGACATCTAATTCTGAGACAGAGAAACTCATTAGGATTGTATTATAGTAATTAACTTTACATATTTTTGAAGCGTACACATAATAATAATACCCTTCTAGCATTATTAGATAATTATCATTCTTTGTTCCATGAATGTTAAAGAAGCGAGTGAGATATGTAAGGCTCGAGTCACGTGGCGCTTGGTTCTCTCTGCCTACCCCGCAAGGGATTTAGCGTGAAGTTATAATAATAAAAAAAATTCGTTATTCCGAATTTTAATATAAAGGAAATTGTACTTCGTTTTTGGTGATATGTATATCTTCACGCCAAGTCCCTTACGGGGTAGGCAGAGAGAACCGAGCGCCATAAGATGCGGTCCTTACATACTTCACTCGCTTCTGTGACATTCGTAGCTCTTTTCATGCACGCTCGCCGGTTCCTGGGGCTCCTGACATCACCTTCTGATAAAACACGACCAATTTTGTCATGGTAGGTAATAAATGATTTATATTTCTAATTCAAATAAAAAATAGATATATATTGAGCGGAGATTTTAACATAAACCTCCAAAAAAGAAATAAATCATTTACAGAATTTGATCTCTCTACAGCATTTGAACACTTTGTATTGAGTTACAATTTTACTTTGCAAATAAAGCAACCGACACGTTTCATTAGTAATACATGTATAGACAACTCTGCCTATAACACCAAGCATGAGTATAGACCTCAGGTTACAAATCTTGCGTTATCTGATCACACGGCTCAAATATTACAAATCCCTGTCAAAAAAGAACGATTAGCTAAAACGATTTCTTGTCGTGTAAAAAAGAGGAACAGATCATTGAAACACCTGAAAATGTTTAATACACATCTCAAATGTCTTGCATACATTGATATTTTTATAAATTATATGACCCGAATATTGCAAATAATATGCCATGTAGCCTTTATTTTGTTTTTACTTACTTTCTGTAAGATATATATATATATATATATTTATACGTATAAGATAAAGGAATTTATTGCACAGGTTAAGAACGACCATTAAATAATATCCGATTCTAAAAAGATCGCTGAAGCATTCAATGATCATTTCTTAGATGAAATAGAAAAATCATCGAATTAATCAACAACAAAATATCAATTTACCCAAGGAAAACCGGTCAATGTTCACGCCACCGGTCTTAGCTCAGGATAATGAAAAATCAACATAATAAAAAAGTTATAAAATAACCAGTTGAGAATGCGCAAGCTTGCTTTGCCAGAGGAACACCTGGCTCGTCAATTATATAACCATTCAATTTTTCTTTTAATTTGTCGGCCATTTTGACCATGTTCCTTAAGACATAGGAACGGTGTTTCTAAAAATTCATATTCTACTTTTTTATGCTGAATCCGAATCTGAAGTCAAAATTCGAATATTCGTAAAAAAACGCACACACACACAAACATATAGATTTCATATAGGAACGGTGTTCCTGAAAACAGCGTAGGTTATGATAATTTCTCTACGAAAGTGATAAAGTTTGTATGTCTTTCTGTACCCCACATTTAAGCTTCGTTAAACACGGTAAATACCCTGAACAACTTAAACTCTACTCTAATCATAAAACCACTTCATAAAAAAGGCGATAGAGAGTATGACAAATTATAGGCCTATAGCATTGAGTTCGATATTTTGTAAAATATTTGAAAGGTTTATTTATGATGCAATTTACGGATACTTAACAGAATTTAATATTTAGTGTGACAAACAAAAGGGTACAACAATAAAATCCAAAAAATTACAGTAATTACAACCGGCAATTATAAAAGCAGAACTCTGCTCTACTGAATGTTGGGTTACCAAAAAGCGTTCTGTCCATTTGACAATCCCTTTTGTAGCCATTGCAACAGTGTTCCCTCCACAAGGAGAGAGTAGTCAATACCATACCGATGACTTATAGTTATATAAATAATTACAGCATCTACATTAAATTAATCATTATGATAAGTAAGGACTAAATGAATTTACAATTTGGTACCTGAACTAGTTGGTCTTGAAAATTCTTACATTCCCGCCCGCCCAAAGTAACTACAATGTATAAGTACGTGGTTAGTGCATAAATGGTTATAAATAATATGTTTATTTTAGCAATAAGTAGTTCGATTCATAATAAAAGAAGCAAAGGAGTACGTGAGAATATTGAAAACCTCACAATAGTTTGAGCTCGCTTAACTTATCCCAGTAACTTATGGCAACACTGCGTGCTTAAAGTCTTTTTTTTTAACGTTAATTATTTTCTATCTCTATCTTTAGGCCGATTCTACTAAAAAACTGCAACTGCACTGCAGCGCGGCGTATGTCAAAATGTGTACATTTTGACGTTTCGCTATTCTGTTAACCATCTGACAGCAGCGACGTTGCAGCAACGCTGCAGTAAATGACTCGCGATTTTGTTAAAAAACCTACACTGCACCTTTTCTGCAATATAATTGGTAATCGTATTCTGATAAATTGTTTTGACATTTGTATAGCGGTGACAGAAGTTTCGAACGAGTTTATTTGCAGTTTTGTTAACGTCAACCTTAAGTAACATTAGCGAAGTGAAATTAATAATTCAGAAGCGGTGAATTATATTACAAAATATTTGTTTTGTGTTTTGGTAGCTGTTTGTGGGAATATATGATAAAGCAAAGCTTCTTTTCAGTTAGAAATACCTCCACGCAGGCAACCAAGGGTAATTGGGCTTGAAACGACAGGAGTCAACAATTAATTAAATTGAAATATGGTAACACGACAGGTGTTAAGTAATTCATTTGCAGGATACGCACAGTTGCAGCGTAGTTGCAGAGCAGGAACTTTTAATAGAATACACGTATTGGCACTGCACTGCTCCTGCACGACTTCAATGACAAGCCTAAACGTGCGGCTGCAGGATTTTAGTAAAATTGGCCTACAGGTCTCTTGCAGGGTAGACAGAGAGTTCTCCGGTTTCTACGGCTAATAGTAATTATTTTATTTCTCGTATTCGAGTATTCACGGCGTCAAGACTGTTTGGGACAGTTGCGAAATTTTGTTTTTGCCCATGATAATTTCGTATTTTCATTATAAAGTTTTTGATAAAAATTGACAACCCTAATAACAATCACACACCCCTATCGTAAATACGTTCCTATTATTTATGACTTTACAATAAAGTTTGCTTTTCTTTTCGTCTTTTTTCTTTTCCAGATAACTTCTATTCTAAAGAACCATAATTCACACCGATCAGAACCATTCAAAGACAACAACATTAAAAACACCGACCGCGATAAATCAAAACGTTGACCGCTCATTCACAAAATGGCGGCGGGAAGGTGCGAAACCCATTCGTCCACCGGCGGGTGACTAATTGGGGCGGCTCCGCGGCGACGTGCGCCCAAACCTGCCATTACAACTTTGCCTACTAATTAAACGAAATGCTGTCCAATGTGAATACGGAATGTCATGTTTACGCCGTCAGCGCGATATATACTTTAGTCAAATCCTTCTCTTATTTCTTGAAAGCGGCAACTTTATTGCATTTGCAAAGATATACATTTTTATTTGCATCATCTTAACGTTATTCCATTTCCTAATCCATTAGGATTGGCGGGGTCCGCTACCTAAGCCTAAGGATCTGGCAAAGATACTGATTTTTACATAGAGCGACCGTAGTCAGATCACAAACCAGACGGATACCTCTGATCTTTGTTAGGTTAATGTGTGTACGAAAATCCAAACATACCTCTCTCTCCTCTGCTACTACACTAATCAATCTCTCTTCCCATGCTCTTCGGTTTCGGATGCTTCTGATTTAACCCTTTTTCAGCACATCGGCTATTTGATCCATATGTGCGTCTACAGCGGCCCCTGCCGATATCTCCACTGACTTTTGCTCGATATACTTCTTTTGTAACTCTTTTGTCATCCAAATATCCGCGCCATCTCAGCATACACTATTAAATTTCTGTCATCTAGTTCATCTTTCATTCCACATAATTCTCACATCGTGCTATTTCTTACTCTATCAATCATTCTCCACACATACTCCTCAGCGCTCTCAACAGCGTTGACTCTACTTTCATGCTTCCTCTGCCATACCCATGATTCACTACCGTACGTTAATGTTGGCAATAATACACTGAATAACAAGGCGATCTACAATACATATATATGTAAAAAAGGCTATAATAATATGTTCAACGACATTTACGTCGGGTGGTTTTATATTCCTTTAAATATTTTTTAAGATAAAAAAAGTAAAACCTTTCCTTAATTGACCCAATGATTTAGACATTTAAATTCTATGGGATCCCAAGAAATTATATGTCAAAACTAACTTAAGAAAGGTCTGGTTTTCTCTCTGTGTTTTGGAGATCTGACGCCAGTCTCCATGTAAAAATCCGTATTCTCTCCTAAGCCCTAGGTTTAGATAGTGGATACTAGTAATAGGAAGTCACTTTATACCTATATACGAGTATTCACAAGGTACATATGTGAGTAATTTGAAATTCAGGTTATATAAAATGACTCGCTCAAACCGGGGTAAACCTCACAAAAATTTCAAGCAGGCAACACTCTAAAATGAGGGGAGATTACTGACGCGCTTTGAAAAATTGAAAAATGTTTCCCGCCGGTCTGAACCCACGAGGAGACTGGGCAAATATTAATGTTGAGACGTAATTGAATTTAATAGAATGTACGCAGAGGGCAAATTGCAAAACAAACTATCCGTCTGTTTTGATTACTTAAATTCTGATAAGTATATAAGAGTAGGTAAAAGGATGTAGGAGCCGAGGAAGGCCCAGATTTACCTACCATGATAAAACTCATCGTGTTTTATCAGAAGGTGATTTCAGGAGCCTTAGGGCCTACGCAGACCGGGACGGTATGGCAAAGGATTTAATTTTTTTCCAATGGATATTCAAACATGTTCAAATAGAAATACGACATAAATTCCTATGCTTTAAAATAATCCCGTGGCATCGAAAGGAATATCATTGCACGGCATTGAAAGACGCGCCACGGCCTCCCGCGGCAGGATGCGGTACGCAACGGCATGCCGCCGTGCCGAAGGACGCCGGCAGCGCCCGCCGTGAAGTGCCGCGGGGTGAGGCGGAGGTGAGGGTAACGTAGAGGAGGGGGGAATGCAAACCATTTGCGTCGATATTAACACCAAATCCCAATCTACCATTTTAACACTTAGACACAACAACAACCGATCAAATGCAACTGATGACTGAAATGTGTATTGGGTAGTAAGAGCTGCCTAGGCATACGAGACGAGACACGACACAGCATGCTGCGGCATGCCGTGGCGAG
Source organism: Pyralis farinalis (assembly GCA_947507595.1). Classification (NCBI taxonomy): domain Eukaryota; kingdom Metazoa; phylum Arthropoda; class Insecta; order Lepidoptera; family Pyralidae; genus Pyralis; species Pyralis farinalis. The sequence goes on along the minus strand of OX382258.1, from coordinate 4,266,079 downwards.
GCGCTGGAATGCCGCAGTATCTATGCGGCTAGTGTGCGCTGACTGGCGGCAAAATCCTTTGCCATGCCGTCCCGTCTGCGTAGGCCTTTAGAAACCGGCGAGCGTGCATGAGAAGAGCAATGAATGGTAAAGAAGTGAGTGAGGTGTGTAACGATCCTTACACATCAGTCATCAGTGGCTCTCGGTTCTATCTGCCTGCTGCAGGGGATTTGGCTTGCAGTTATAAATAGTCAGATAGATAGATGTGTCAATATACGGTACATTGTAGTTTTTGTCTTACGGCTAACGTTTATAAAAAGAGCAATGAATGTTTAAAGAAGCGAGTGAGGTATGTAAGGATCTAGTCATGTGCCGCTCGGTTTTCTCTGCCTACCCCGCAAGGGATTTGGTGTGAAGTTATAGATACATGTAGATATGTTGGTATATAGCTCAGTTGATAAGGAATTGGCCTAGTAACTGACTTGACCCGGTTTGAATCCTGGTGGGGGCATGTGCCAATAAATTACTGTTTTAGGATACATGTACATATTTGTACTTGTCACTTGCTCGGCGGTGAAGGAAAACATCGGGAGGAAATCGAAAAACCTAACTTGAGAGGTCTGGTTTTCCCTCTGGGTTGTAGAGGTTTGACGACAACAGCTCTATGAAAACTTCAATATCCTCGCCAAATCCTTAGCTTAGGTAACGAACCTCGTCAATTCTAATGGATTAGGAAACGTGATAACTCTAGGAAGAAGATATAGGATTTATGACGAGAATGAGTTTGACAGCTTCGTGGTGCGTGCCACGAACAAGCAGGTTAAGCTACGTAGACCGCAGTCTGTCTTCAGATGGGTTTATCTATACGGAGCTATAATATAGCACGAACGCATCTCAATGTATCTATTAGTAATCACTGAACACGCGACCGAGAAATACCTTTATCTTGCCGTTAATAAGGTGGCGTTTCTTTAGTTTTTTTACAGTTAATAGTTTCAAAAAAGCAATTAAAATAACTTTGAGACGGAGAAGAATTATGAATATCGCTCTAAAAGATACAAACACAATGCTTCAAGTATTTCGGAGGGCACGTGAAGCAGTCAGTCGCGGCCGTTGTCAATAGATGATAGAAGTTAAGATGAGGTCACACAGTCTCCGCCAATCCCCAATTGAGCAGCGTAGCAGAATTTACCCTGAACCTCTTCGGTCGTAAGGGTTGGTGGATGAGAAACCGTCACTTTAAAACATAAACAAAACATGAAATCGACTTCGTGACTTCATTGAACCACTTCAATGAAGTCACGAAGTCGATTTCATGTTTTGTTTAAAAGTGTTTATGTCACCTACTCAAAATTTGTTTTACCTACCTACACTAGCGTTGTGGTCTTTTTAAGGTTTTATTTTTTAACTATTTAATTAATCAACATATCTTCATCAGAGGATATCTTTTTAGGCATTTTGATATCAACTACTTTGTGTGCTTCCTCTACCGATTAATTCCTGCGAACTGACGCCGGTTTGCACCCACTCACTACCATTAGTAGATGCATACCGTTGCTCTGGTCGTGGGCCGTATGCTTGTATGCCTCCCGACGTACTACAAAAAAAAAAACTTGCCGTGAAGACTTTCAGCACTCTAAAAAGATATTGAAACATCTTTCCGTGAAGATTTAGATCTTTAGATAGATAGATAGATAATTTACTTTTAGTCTAGGTACTGTTACTAAAAGGCATTAAATTTCATGCATTTTAACTATGAAAATTATATAATCTTTACAGAATTAGAATTAATTTATAAATTTGAAATCGAGATAATTATTACTGAAAGCAAACGAAAACGCCTGAGCGATTTCGAATAGCAATACGACGACGTACGCGCTTGCTTTCCATAAATGGGCAGGCTCTAATTAAATTAATTATACTCTCTGAATTTAATTCCATTTAAAGTTTTATTCCTAAGTGCTTAAAGTAAAAACTCTTTGCTCATTTTTACTGTAATTTGAAATGAGTAGAAGATATATTTTCATGCTACGTCGCAAACAAGCATACATTCCGACTGACGTTATGTTGTTACTTGAAATTTAAAAGAATGGGATTTGTGGAAGACATATAAGATATCATCATCCTACGTATGTAATGGTTTGGTGGGATGTGTCTTATCAAGGCTTCATTTTGTGAAAAAGGAGTGAAGACTTCAGCCAAAGTGTATCAAGAGACTGTCTTGGATCGTGTTGTTAAACCTCTCGGCAATACACTTTTTAAAAATGTACCATAGACTTTCCAGCAGGACTGTGCACCTGGTCACAAGGCACGAACTACCCAAGCCTGGCTCGAAACCAACGTTCCGGACTTTATAACAGCTGAAGACTAGCTCTTACCTAGCCCCGATCTGAACCCCTTAGACTACTGATTACGGTCAGTTTTCGAGAACATGGCCTGCTCGAAACGACACGCCGACATTATGCCTATTAAGTTTAACAAATCTCTGGAGCAAGCAATGGCTATATTTCCCATGGAAACAGTGCGTAAATCCAAAGATTTGTGGCTAGATAGATTAAAGGCATGTATCAAAGCCAAATGTGGCCATTTATATGAGAATCATTTTTTATTAATTTTTGCTGAGACTTCCATAAATTACATATAAGTTTTATTAAGATTACATTACTTCATAAAAAATAAATGCATATTAATTTGTAACAGTACTTATGGCCGAATTAGGTGTATACCTCGCTGTTTATAACGCGGCGCTAATCCCAACGCTAACTTATGGAAGTGAAAGCTGGCTATGGTAGAGAGAACATGAGAGTAGAATAAATGTGTTCAACATGCGAGCGTTACGCAAAATTTGTGACGTAACGCTTTCCGAGCGCGTTCGCAATGATGATGTAAGAATGAGAGTGTCGGTGTTAAAATAAGAAAAGTGATCCGTTGGTTCGGGCATGTAGAAAGAATGCAGGGCGAAATAATGACTAGCGTAACATATATACAAGGATGTAGGACCCTAAGACACACCTAAGAGAGGTAGGGCGCATGAAAGCAGCCCGTCTGGGGAAGTACCTTCACCTCACAGAAAACCGCAGCCAGATAACAACTCCCTAGAGGGTTGTTGTGTTCCTGTGTGTGAGTGAAGTCACCAGTAAGCTCCTAAGGAGTTGCTGTGTAAACAGTAGAGGAGGCATCGCGCGAATGATACTTAATATATTACAAGTGTTAATAGGCTACGGTAACTGCTTTACATCAGGTGGGCCGTATGCTTGAATGCCTCAATGTCTCCCGACATTGTATAAAAAAAAAACCTACCGTGATCAAATTGGTCGTGTTTTGTCAAAAGGCGATGTCAGGAGCCCTAGGAACCGGCGAGCATGCATAAAAAGAGCTATGAACGTTAAAGAAGCGAGTAATGTGTATAAGGACTGCGTCTTACGACGACTGGTTCTCTCTGCCTATATGTATATATTTAAATTTGTTTGTTTGTAATTTAAATTTGTCTTATTCTCTTATCATTTAACAAAATAATGGAAATAATGGAAAGTATGAAAAATAGAATGGAAATATTCTTTTGTCTTATTTTCCATTCTTTTGTTTAGAGTGCAGTGCCCAAAGGAGTATGGGACACCATTGCAGAGTCCTCTGTCTAGGTAGACAACCTATTATGGTGCTGAAACAGGACCAAATCAAAAGCATCCAAAACCGACGAGCATTCTTGAATAGGTCGATGAGTGTGGAAGAAGTAAGTGGGATATGTTTGGATAGGTGCACCTGGCGTTCTATAGTCTCTGCCTACACCACTAGGAGGAGGGATGATGTGTTTGTATGTATTCTTGGTTGCGTCGGCCTACAGCCTCGTCCCCGTTGTCTTCGTTTCAGTTATCTAAAGGAAGTAGGCATACAGAACGATGTGCGCCCCCACACCCCCACGTGCCCCACCGCTCCTCACGGCTTCCGTGCCAGGAGCCGTCTGCTCGTGGAAATAAATATTTACCAACTTGCAATAGTTTGACCGCCTTATCCGAGCATTCATTCGATTGTTTCTAATCAGTTGAATGTAACAAATAATTTGTAAATTAGGTGTCGCTCATTCACATATTTTATTATTTTATACAACGTCGGGGGGCATACAAGCATACGGCCCACCTGATAAAGCGGTTACCGTACCCTGTGAACGCCTGTAATACATTATCACCCGTGTGATGCCAGCTCTGCTGCCAACATAATCACTCCTTAGGAGCTTACTGGTGATCTCATTCACATGCTTGAACACAACAACCCTCTAGGGAGTTGTTATTTGGCTGCGCTTTTCTGCGAGGTGGAGGTTCTTCCCCAGACTACTCGTTACTTACTTACTTACTTTACTTTACTTTGATGCGACTTGATGCTTTTTGTTGATAGCGTTCAAAGGCTACGGTAACCGCTTTATACCATGCGAATCGTATGGTTGTTTGCTATCCGTTGTAGTTAAAAAAAAATGTTCATGCACACAAATGTTAGTTCTCCGTGGGAATCGAACCCCCGAGCATTGGTTTCAAAGTAACGGTCGTTTCACCACTGCGCCAATGAGCTCGTCAAATCCCAATGGGAGACAGGCGTGATGCAGATGTATGTGTGTTATAAAATGTAGAATTAGACATTGCAGGGATCCCGTCGTGTCTGATGTAACTGGTGTAGACAGACAAGATTCTATAATGTGGGTTGACACTTCGAACAAATGTACTTGATCTCTGGCATTTAAGAGAAGTAGTGCGCATCAAAGCAGCCATACTGATAAAGTCCTTCCGCGTTACAAGCCAGCAATCAAATAACAATTGTTGCGTTCCTGCGTGTGAGCGAGGTTACCAGTAAGCTCCTGAGAGTTACTGTGTTAACAGCAGAGGTGACACGACGCTAGCGTTCATAGGCTACAGTAACTACTTTACATCAAGCGGGTCGTATACTTGTATGCCTTCCGACATTCTACATAAAAAAAGCAACGTTCAGTGTTTCTCATTTTTATCCAAACCCAAAACGAGGAAAGTCATTTCTTAGCTGACTGAAAGCTAACGTGCGAGTGGACTTGCATCGTAATTTTCTTCAACCGCATAACTAACGTTGTTGGCCAACAATTTTCATTGCAAACAAAAACCATAGATGTATGTACTGAATTGGTTCTATCTAAACAATTATCTTGATTGAAATATCTCACGTAGGCCCCTTTCTATGTATTGATTTCGCCTAATTATCTTAAAATACCCGATAATAATTAGAATACTATGTATTTACTTCAATTACTTTAATTACCCGGCGAATAATAATGCCCCGAAAATAATTTGGAAACATTGAAACGCTGGTTTCAATTAAAATGGCGTGCTGCTTCGTTTTGTTTAGTTCATAGAATAAATCATAGATGGCGCTATTCTAATTCCATTCAAATTTTGACACAATGTTTCCTTATTATTGATTTTAAGAATGTTGTAATCAAAAACAAATTGAATATTTCTTTCAATACAACCAGTGTGAAGTTATCCCAATCGTATAACTCCTTTAAATCACAAGTGAAGAAGCATTATGATTCTATTTCTTATATTTGAACTGGCATTTACTTTCTAACGCACATACATGCGCTGTGAGTTCAGGTATTGTAAATATCATCCTCAGAATACAGACTGTATTCTGAGATATCATCATGTGCCTCTGTAGGTACCATAGATGTATACGTCAGGTAGATTAGATGATGGATGGTTACATTTTTAGTTATGGTTAAATATAAAAAATATTTTGTTCAATCCCTATAGTGAGCTTAATTTTAGGATTATGACCATTGACTAAAAATAAATAGTAGAGTTATTGGACTGTAGAATATATGTAATGTTGTTTAATGGAAAAATGAAGTACCTAACACGTCAAACGTTACCGCCACATAATGACAAAGAAGAGTACAAATATAAGGTAAAATATGTTAAAACATCGAATGTTAAGAAGCATGTAAATAAGTATCCATGTGTCGTACGGGTACAGTATCTGAAACATATGAAATATCGTCGACATATATATTTAGATATGTTTTGATGATTTGTCGTTTGATGGGAGTTTGATGACGTAATATCAGGGCGCGAAACCGAACACCAAATTTTCCATCGACAAATTGTTTCGTAAGCTTGATTGCTTGATTGATTTTTATTTTATTTTTGTATTTAAAAATGACAGTGCCTGCTTGACGATAAGTTACTGTATTGTAGGCATCAACGGTTGATATTTGCTATATCAGGGACTTCACACATACCTTACAGACACTATACAAACCTTTCTATATGAGTAAGTACTCGGCCAATGTGTGAGAATACATTTCCTGATATGCTTTCATATTCTGTATTATTACAGAACAATAATCGAACAATGGTTTAGTATGTGGTAGCCCAGTAGATAAAGAACCAACCTATTGAGTAACCGATCCCCGATTCGAATTCATGCGTGTAATTTCTAATTATTACTTGTTTGGTGGTGCAGTAAAACATCGTGAGGAAACCTTCAAATCTAAGAAAGTTTTGAATTGATTTGCGACCTACCAAAGAAAGGTCTGGTTCTCCCTCTGAGTTGTGAAGATCTGAAGTCGCTCCATAAAATATATATAATATAAATATGCGATAAATTTTATATAACTTGATTGACGAGCTCGGTGGCGCAATGGTGGAACGCGCTGTTACGCTACTTTCACACCAACGCTCGTGGGTTCGATTCCCACGCAGTACAAACATTTGTGTGCATGAACATGTGTGTTTGTCTTGGTCGTGGTTATTTTCTATGTATAATAAGTATGTATTTATAAAAAAAAAATGTATTTACGTATGTTTATCAGTTGTCTTGTACCCATAATACAAGCTTCGCTTACTTTGCTAGATGGCGCTGTGTAATTTGTCTGACAATATTTATGAAAAGATGAAAATCAGTATTTTTGCCAAATCCCTAGTCTTAGATTAGGTGACGGAATAACGCTAAGAAGAAAAAATGTGCAGTTGTTAACGTGCCATTTATTGGAATTGAGCCAAATGGACTCAAGTTATGTGTTCTTGTGTCAGGATTTAATCTAGTTTTGGTCAGATTGATACAAAAAAATGCTTTATTGTTAACAAAAACTTCTTTTACATTTACAACAATTATTAAGCTACCCTTTTAGGTAATATATTATCCGACCAGATGTACATCGCAATACAGTATTTAAGGAGGTTTTAAGTAGATTTAGGTGGAGTTAGGCCCGACTTAGGCCCAATGCTAAGGGCAGCCGACAAAAAGGCCACGTTTAGGTTCGTCTGGTTTAGGTCCATTTCGGGAAGACTTTTGGTCCGCTTCAGCTTCGCTTCACTTTAGGTCTGATTTAGGTACCTGCTTAGGCCGGTCTTATACATGCTTTTGTCCGTCTTAGGGCCAGCCGAGGCCGGGCTAAGCTGAAAAAAGGGGGAGGCCCTTTGCGGATCTAAGCCCGATCATTTATTCCTGAACCGGAGCTTACGTTCCGTTTATTTTGTATTTCAGCTAATTACGTCACTGGCTGTCGGTAAGGCTTTTTAAAAAGACTATACTTTTATCACTTACTTTATTTAAAATATCCTAATACAAATATATCTAAGTGTTACTTATGAAATAATATTGAGCGATTTCAACGTCTTGTTGCTGCCGCGATTTGCGTCACAAGCACTTCGTTTTGTCACTTTTGTCTCACAACATTTCACTCGTGCACTGTCAGCATTTTCCTGTAATTGATTGCTACATCGAACGGTAACAATCGATGGCGTCGCAATAGTGCTGTGGTATGTTTATGATGTTGGAGGGTTATAACCCGTAACAAGCTGAATTTAGTATGGGCGTTGGTCCGGCTTAAGTTAAGTCCACTTAAGGTCTGGCTTAGTTATATTTTATGCTAGGTTTTGGTACAGGTTAGGTCTAATTGAGGTACACTTTAAGTTTGATTTAGGTCGGACTTAGCTCGAGATTAGGTGAGATTTGTGTTAGGTTTCACATTGTCATTTTAAAGACACGTATTGAAGATTGAAATTAAATGAATTTTAACATATGTAGGACTCATCAAAGCAGCTAGACTTGAGAAGACCAACTCCCTGGAGCTTTATTGTGTTCCTGAAATTGAATGAGTTATCAGTAAGCTACTAAGGAGCTGCTGTGTTAGCAGTAGGGGTGGCAACGCGCGCACGATACTTCAGTTTGTATTGCAAGTGTTGCAAGCGTTTATAGGCTACGGTTACCAATTTACAACCGGTGGGCTGTATGCTTATATCCTTCCAGAAGTTGTATCCAGAGGTAGCGTATCAAAGTAACCCATCGGAAGTACCTTCACTTCACAGATCACCGCTGACAAATAACATCTCCCTGGAGGGTTCTTCTATTCCTGCGTGTGGTTTAGGTCACCAGGTAAAACCTAAGTTGCTGTGTTATCAGCAGAGGTGGGTTCGCGCGAGTAAAACTTTCATGCAAACATTCGTAGGCTAAGGTAACCGCAGTACATCAAGTGGGCTGTATGCTTCTATTCCTGACGTTATATATATAAAAGTTTTTAAAATAAACGGTCTAGGGGAAAAATAAAGATAGATAAACAGAGAGAAGGAGACGTTATTTCTTCGAAAATGTTTACCGCTGTGTAGGAAAATTCCAATTCAAATTCAAATTAAAATTTCATTTATTTGCCTGAACATACAGTGGTTTACATAGATGGTGAGTTAAGTTACAAATTTGATATGGTATGTTCACTTTATATTCTAAAGGTATGCAAATGTTTAAAAAAGTCAGCGAGAGATGTTAATCCTATAAATGTCAATGCTATAAATATGTTCATAAATGTCAAATGTAAAAAAAAGTTAATTACATAAAGAAAGAAAAAAAAAAGTTAAATAAGCACATTTCTATTCAATTCTGTGAAACTATTGAATACACCAATCAATTAAATATAACATATTCTTTGCGTCAACTATCATTTATAATAGCTTTATTACATTATGTCAATGTTTATTTATTGACATTTTGATCAAATTAAGACCAGCTAACATCCAAATTCTTTCAAATAATAAAAGCATTTCGTGATAAGCCACTTCTGAAGTTCAGTTTTGAATCGGTTGAATGGCATCTCTCTAATCCATTGTGGTATCTGGTCTGGTAAGGATACGAAATTAATATCAACGGCGTGTATATCTATGATCTTTGATTTGCTTCTAATATAGTGATCATGGCGGAATCACTTGAAGAACTGAACACACTCCTTCAAAATCTCGACAGAGAATTCTAACAAATGGATCTTTAGATCAACATGAGTAAAATGAAGCTTTGCATTGTGCGAGAGAATGAGATAGAAGGCATTATACAGTGTTTATTACAGGGTCCGAGCGTTGTACGTGTGTTAGTACGTGTGTGTGCGCGCCGGAGTATTACGAAGCTCGGGATAAGGCGTCATAACAACCGCGGTGTGTTGTACACGTGTATTGTTTACGCAAATATTTTATTATTTTAATAAAAATATTTTTCAAGTATGCTAAAACGAATGAAGAAGAATATTGTCGTGATTATTAAAATCATATTTTTGAAGGTTTCACTACTATCGCATGTGACTGCACACATATTTTTTGTTATAAAAACCTGTGTCAGGTACATGAAATCGTTTATTCTCTAGTCAAGAAAGCCATGGCATTCATTAGTAACTAATAATAGGCCCAACTTAATACTAAATTAGTAATTATCCACCAAATTATTCCAACTCCGGTATCACTGAACAAATAATTGCCACGCAACGAACGAACTAATTTACTGTTATTACGCCCATTCGATATTCACGAATTTCTTTGTTTATTAATATGACTTCAGGTTGTATATAAAAGCCGACATTTTGAAGTGAAAACGTCTCTAGGCACATTGGGCACTTTTGGGATTTAGAAAAAGCTTACGACTGCAGTCTTTTTCTTTGGGATCGAGAGATCGGGGATAAGTGACATTTATTTTTACCGATTTCAAGAAATGTTCTACTTTCGTTGCTTCTACTTACTTTTTATCTATCTATCTAAATACTCCCGAAAAATCCTTTGCCACAAAGAGAAAATAATCTAGATTACATTATCAATATTTACAATCTCTCACATTGAAAACCTTCTGAAGATACTTAAATACTGGTTTTCCTACCGCTTCCAGAAGTTCCGATGTGATTCCGTCACCTGAGCTTTGATGTTCTTAAGTTGCTTAACAGCCATCCTAATCACGTACAGGCTGATGTCCGAGATATCATCAGTTTAGTGTCGGGTCATTTTGGCTTTCAGGTCTGATGATAAACTAGATGCGGTTCTGGTGATTCATAGAAATGCTCTATCTGACTCTAGATCTCTGGTTTGGACGAGACAATGTCACCACTTTTGGTATTCAATTGCGTCTACCGTCTTCACTTAACAGATGGTTTCCTTGCCACTTTGGAGAATTTATTCTGTTCTTCAATACTTTTTCTATTGAAGAGACGAGCGTGTCGTTCGTCGCTCCAAGTCTCGTCGACTTGTTATTATTATTATAATTATTGATAAAACGCTGTTTGTTCGAAATGTACGGTTGAACCGTACTTAAGGATGACAACAGGGCGTATCACCACCCCTGCTGCTAACACAGCAACTTCGCAGGAGCAGAAAATGAAAATGTTTATTATTACTACAACTCACACAATGCACATTACAAGCAGAGGAAGAAATTAATACAGTTATTTCGGTGGTTGAAGGTAGACTTAATTTTACAAATAAGGAATATCTGTTGGTTGCCTCACTAGGCAAGTCTGTACCGAGGTAACCTTTATACCAAGTTAACATACAACCGTTTGCCTCAGATAGAGAACTGTTTTACAAATCGATTTTTTATTACTCATGCCGCTATTTGCCCATTTTAAATTTACAACATGATTTTTGAGTAAACCACACTCCATTTGAGTGCGACAAGTAAACTTGGCGCACGCAAATTGACGAGGAAAAAAAATGAATAACGCCCCTGGACCCTAATTTTGGACGACGGAATAGTTCCGTATTCGTAATAAAAAATAGTATCAGCAACTCGTGAGATGTTGTCGATTACCCACTCGAGCGAATGAGCGCACGAGCGAAGCGAATGCAACTTCGGCACTCGACAACTTATCGCACTAGTTGCACAATATACTAAAATAATCTTATGTATAAAGTGACTGAACGTATTATATAAATATACATGTACATGATAGATATAGGCTATACAATGAGTCTGCACGTAAATGGGAAGGGTCAAAACCGAGTCCAAATATATACCTATATTTATATATATATTTATTATTTATTACTATGGACCACAAACAGGTACACAATATCAACTTAAATATAACAAAATTTTGAAAAGAAAAATGTTATTGTGAACACTGTAGGTTACTACAATTACTACAATACTTACATTTTGTAGTTTGTGGAGAGTTATACGAGCAAACCACACGAATATTGCATTTAATCTTTAATATTACTATTCTAACGATATTTTTATGCTGACAGAGGTAAAAAAATCGGCCAAGTGCGAGTCGGACTCGCGCAGGAAGGGTTCCGTATCATTATCTATATAAACGGCAAAAAAATCACGTTTGTTGCATGGGATTGTTTTATTTTAATTTCATTATTTATTCTTAAAGTGAATATATAACTAAATATTCTGTGAATATTTCAAGCGTCTACCTGTTGCCGTTGTCAATATCGAGCAAAAGTGAGCAAAAAAATCACGTTTGTTGTATGGGAGCCCCCTTAAATATTAATTTTATTCCATAGATAGTTTCGTAGTTTCGTATTACTGTAGAGGCAAGACAGAGAGGTGCGAGCACACATTTTCTTTCCCTCTATCTCTCATAACGAGTTAAGTTTCGTATATGTAAGACACAGAACAGGCCTATTGTCTGTATCACACTATGGAGCTAAAGAAGTTTTACTTCAGTCGTGTGGACTAAAGCACACTCGTTTTTTTCAAAGTGTAAGAATTTGAAGCAAACATGTCTAGCTGGTTAAATGTGTTGACATCATACGATTAATCGGACAATGAAGTCCAGCATTAGCATAACTTAACTGAATAAAGTCTATGAGGACGCGCCGTGCGCATGTGCGATCTGGTAGGTGTTTTGTATAACAATTTTCTCGAGCGTTCCATACAATCATGTTTATTATGCTGTAGATCACATAGCATTATCGCCAACTGCATCCGTCTCGATTTCAAGTAGAGTAATTTATATTTTTTAAGCAAATCGTAATGTAAATAGCAGCATGGGGTTCTTCAAGAAAGGCGTGAAGAGGTTCTTACAGGGTCGGCAATGCAAGAGTGACACCCCTGGAGTTGCAAATGTCCAGAGGCACGTTAGTGGTATAAAAAAAAGTGATAGTCATTTTCCGACACATTTATAATGCATACATCGAAGATACTTTTTCTGCACCATTTCCAGTTTATTAACGTATTTATCATATAGAGGATTCCAAACGCATGCTGCATATAAAAGTTTTGACCTGATAAGTGACTGAAAAAGGTATAAGTAAGTTGAAGGTTGTTGAAAACCAAGACTGGAGCGAATGTTCGTCATTCGCTCCAGTCTTGGTTTTCAACCCATACATCTTATAGGCTTTACTGATAATGTTTTCAATGTGTCTATTTAAGTGCAATTTCGAATCAAGGGTGATCCCAGGATCTTTAACGTTATCAACTCTCTGTAAAATGGTTCCACGAAGAAAATACGAAGCATTGACAGTTTCCCCGTTTTTCTTTTGTAAATGTTATAGTTTTACATTTGTGAATATCAAGATCAAGTTTATTTTCGTAACAGTACGAAGAGAAACGGTCCAAGTCTTCCTGAAATTTAGTAGTATCACTCTGATTACCAATAACATGATAAATCTTTAAGTCAACGGCATACAAAAGAAACTCACAAAAACGAAAGCATTTACCTATAGTCCTATATCATTCAGAAACAGGATGAACAGTAGGAGCCCGGCTATCGTGCCTTGTGGAACTCCAGAGCTAACGCATATACTCTGATTCATATCCCTTAGTAACTACTTATAACTCAATCGCAGAAATACAACAACTCTCCAGGAATTGTTATTTGGTTGCTAGTGCATTTGGGTATTCTCATATCGCCTGACAATAGGTATCAGACGAAGTCATGATTTAGCTTCTCCACAATCAGTTAATAACCCTGTCACAACTTCAGTCCGGTAGGAGCACATGCCAGGGTAGGGTAGTAATAGAACAAAGACAAATAAAACTAATAAACTGTCTTAAAATAATCATTTAATTCTCATTCACATTTTTTTTCACATATTAAAAAAAAAACTATTAGGTACCTACTATAAAATAAAGTATAGTTTACAACACTTGATTCATTATGTAAGCTGCTGTCCGATGACACGGTCGGGTAGTGCTCTCGCTGCGTTAATCAATTACACTCGTATTTATAAGTATTACAGTGTAACGTTTATTAATATTATAACATTTATACGTATATATATTTTTACTTATATCACAGACATTGCTATGGTAACTCATTTTTTTAATATATACTGAACATGAAAATTCTGTTTTCAATCCCGATTTTTTTTCCATTACTTTGATATGAATGTTCTTTTAACAAAACTGATAAGCTCAGATTGAAATTTTATTTTATGAGTACGTAACGAATAGGATATAATATAACGTAACACAGCACAAAATGATTTATATTAAAGTTATCTAAAACTAATCACATTTTCGGGGCGAAGGAGAAAAAAGAGCGAAAGTTTCTCATTTCGGTACTCATTAACAGGTGATGTAGAGAACGCGGAGAGGAGCCGAGCGGTGCCTCGCTGGGATAAGATGGGCAGTTGAATGAAGGTTGCTGTTTGGCCACAACATTTTAATGAATGTTGACCACAACAGAAACGTCCCCCTCTTGAAGAGTTCCTTGATACTAAATCTACAGTCCATTACAAATAACGTTCTATTGGATAACAAGAACGTATATGAATATTAAATGGTATAACATAATTTAGGAAATGGTAAGACTTTTAGGATGAACATGTTTAAATTTATTATTTCAATTATAATTTTCCGTAATAATAACATCATCTGTTTCGTAATCATGTTCAATAAGTAAATTATATCGTTAATTCTTAATTCAACAGCAAACAAGTTCTACGCAAATACCGTAATTATAGACACAATGATGGGTTGTTATCCATTGAGATAAAAACATAATCGTTGTGTCTCCACAGTAATTTAAATGTACGTTTTGCTATCAAAATCTCATGTTACAATAAATCAATGAACACCAATAAATTATCAGATTTTCCATGAGATAGGGACATGTATTTACAGGGTGACAAATCATTTATACTGGCAAGCTGCCAGATACTGAAAAATATGAATTTGTGATACTACCATATGAATTTCCTTTACATATTAATCGTTATCGTTCTAGACTTATGAACCTAGTCAGAATATGGGAAGTTTTTGCAGAAGAATATATAAAAAAAAATGACACTTTTTTTATACAAACTAAAATTTGCCAGTGAGGTTCTGGCAACTTGGTGTTCTGCATAATAGTTACTAGAACTTTATTAGTTACAGACGCATATACACCATAATGTGTAGCGCTAGCAGCCGATATACCCTTGCTATTGTAGTCATCACGGCTACGAAAAGATACGTGCAGGGAATTCCGAGAAATCACGGCACAAATGCTAGCAATTTTTCTGCATATGGAGATTCTCTATTCAAAGAAAAACGAAAGTGGCGGAAAAGATTAGAATATATTTTTTCAGTAGTCTGATATTTTCAAAATATCTAGAATACAAATTAAACATTGGTTTAATTCCATTTAGTACAGAATATCGATGACTTACTTTACTGTTTTAAAATGTTACGTGATTTTATTGTTTTTAAGTAAAATAATATTATTTGAGATATATGTTAGTCAAAACGAGGACCACTGATTAGTTTTGGTTAATTTGGTAAAATATAGATCAATTAACCCAGAAATTGCAAGTGTAATTCTACTTGTAAATCTACAACACGTCTCTAGCTTTAGAACCTGGACCTGAGGACATTTTGGAATAATATCGAGTCAATTTAATATATTTAGTATGGTTTGTATTTAAGTAATCTTTTCACGGCCAACTATAGGTTAAACGACAACAATGGATCAATCGGTCGTAAGAAACAAGTCGTTAAAAGCTCAGTATAATACAAAAGAAGTAACATTTTCCTTGTTTAGGAAATGTTACAGTTAATATGTAACCAGTTCATACGCAATGTTTTCTATTGAATTGTTTAAATATATAGAAGAACACAATTTTTTTCCGTTGTTTACGTGGCAGTGAAAAGTGACTGAATGTCAAAATAATCCACAGCATAATAGTCTGCGTCCTTTTTTTTGCCCTCAAATTGTCCTGAATGCGTTACAATATTTGGCTTGTTCAGGCTTATCTGCTACAATTTAATGGCAATACCACGCTTGCATAGTGAAATAATTAGTTCTGGAAAAAAAAATGATGTACGCTTACAGAAAAAATAATAATGATGTCAAACACAGTTTTTCAGAAATTTGACAAATTCCAAATCTAGTAACTCAACTTGTTTGTGAAAGATTTTCCTTCACGTACAAATAAGGTACGTACTGTTTAAGCGACTCGCACCTTGAGGTTTGGGTCAAGATTGAATTAGATTTTGGTAAAGTTTACACAAATATGAAGTAAGAATCTTAAATTTTTGAACGAGTAATTACATTTCAAGTAACCTGGAAACGCCTCAAACGACTATTTTGTATGTAGACAAAGTTTTGCAAGTTATGTTAATCTACATCTATATAATATTTCCCGGTATAACACAATTTACTGCATTTAAAAAAACTACAAATTGTATTAAATACTAGCACCAGTTACTCGCCATTGCGATTATTAGGTGTGGTCTCTCCGTATTTATGGTTTATAATATATTCTCAAAGGAATCAAAGGTCCTTAGTTCAAAACCCAATAACAACTGTCTTTTTGCACACCTTTTCCTATTACTTTAAACGAGCATTTATTGTGATAAATATAATTCCTCGTATTTCGGAAACGGGTCTGATTCGGATCAAAATTTGTATTTAGATAAAGCATTGCTTTTTAAGTTTGTGTATAATTATATATACATATATATTTCTGTACTGAGAAAACGCGGCTTTATACAAAAAACGTAAAAACGCCGGGAGGCTTCTCGGTCGGTTCGGTCCCCCAGCTACTACTTCTAACTACCACAGAAATTTGGAAATTATCAGAAAACCTAAAACAAAGTCAGCTACACGGGCTAGGAACTTTCACGACCCTGTGTGCGCTAGTTTGACTGGCACTAGAGCCATTTAGTTTGCGTGTACCATTGTTCATAATCCATTTTCAAAGTTGCTTCATCCTAAAGTCAATAATACTCAAGTAAATAACATTTATGCACAACTATAACTCGGTTTTGATGTTACAGATTCTGTAAAACTCGCTCTCAGGTAACAGGAACTCTTTGGTCATCTCCTTGAACTTGGTGAACTCACAGTGCTTATCGTCACTGCAGCCACTGAAGTACATTGTTTGGACTACGGACTCTCCGGCTTGCGGCAAGTACATCGGCTGTAACAAGAACATTGAATATATTTAGGACTTCTCTAATATGGTAATTAACGTGAGATCTCAGTTTAGATTGATTAAAAAGAAGTTGTGGACGGAGTATCTATTTAGATAATTATAACCTCTATGAAAGTTTTACAAATTCTTCAAGAAGTACGCTTAGGATTTAAACAGTAGAAAACGATACCAAATAATATATCTAAGTATAATTATCTTGGATGATTATTTGTAGGTTCATATACACTAAAGCCGTAAATGGTAAATATCACGATACTGAAAATCCACCACATTAATCTTTACTTATGCTACAGATGAGATATACGTGTATCCCTTCAACCAAATAAGTTAGAGCATAGCGCAATACTATTGCAAGTTAGCGGAGGCCTGTGTTTTCACGCCGTTTAAATGCCGGTGACTTCGCGTAATGTCTAGCATCTTCCCTAATAGGCGCTTCTTGTTAGTGACTGAAGCATGAAGGAGATTGAGATAAACGAACTAATCTATAGACCATTGACGTCAAACTACGCGCAACGTCACCGTCATCTCCTGTCTATGATATGCCTGCTCGAAGAAGATCACGACCACCAAATAGTCTTCAATGACCAGTGATTTAGAAGTGTGAGAAAAATTATAAACACTGATTAAAAGGTTTCCTAATTGAAATTATTATTGTATGTTTGTGTAAGTTACACATTATACTTACCAGAACACTCAGCTCTCCAGTGCTCTTAGACCTGTACAACTCCAAAGCGAACAACGCTCCGTACTCAGGTATACTCTGGTTGTTTTCAACTCTGGAGACATCCATTAATGACCCGATGTTGAAGTCATGAGCTGAATACAATCTCAGTCTCTGGCTGACCTGTTCGCCTGATGATATAGCTGTTGCTGCTTCCACGAAAGTATTTAGAAGAACACCTGGAAGAAAAGTGACTTGATTAATGGTTTTGGTTCGGTAGTCCAAACGCATGTTCAAAATACGAAGTGTTCCTTCTGTACTTTCTTTTGATTTAGTCAGTATAAGAATGAGGCAGTGACTTCCTCAGCAGAAGTTTTACCAGCTACTGGAAGTTCCTTTATCATATCTTTTGTGTTACACAAGAAATATGGCAAGGAATAAAAAAATAGAAACCAGGAAATAATCCCTTTGTCTTAACTCTTTAGTTAGACAAGAGATATAGCAAAGAATACAAAAATAGAAACCAGGAAATAATTCCTTTTTCTTAACTCTTATGTTAGACAAGAGACATGACAAAAGAGTTGTGCTGTTAATGATACCTTCTTCGATTCGGATCTGATTTTTAAAACATTTTTTTGGAAATAGTATCGGAACGTATAAATGCTAAATATCTGGCTATTTTAGAAGGTGACTGTACTCTAACCTAATCATGATTTCCATTACATTATGGACTTTGTGATCTGCCTTCTGTTAAATAAGGCAAAATAAAATATTTTCGCGAAAATTGTAACTACATAGTAATTTATGCTAATAACAACTGAATGGTATTTGAATACATCAATATTTTTTTTGGAAATACTCGTATTTTCAGTTAAACACTTCATCATATTTTCAGTCCATACTCGTCTACTGCTGAACAGAGGTCTCCCTTCTAGAGAGTCACTCGCCTCGATCCTGAGCTAAAAATCTTTTCAGGTCGCAATGTCGCTCCATCTTGTGGGGCACTCTAATACTGCTTGTACTCGTACACCATTCTTATCCAACGATTGTCAGTTCTACGAACAATGTGACCGGACAATGCAACTTCAGCTTGCTTATCTTTTGAGCTATGTCAAATACTTTAATTCTACTGACATTGTTATTTGTGATTCTATCAGGTAACGTAATCCCGTAGTCATTTCCATAGCATGTTGAAACACCTTGAGCTTCTCCATACGGCCGTAGTGAGGGGGCACGTCAAATTAATCACTTTGACATACAATTTGACGAGCTCGGTGGTTCAGTCGTGAATGACGCGACTTTGGCACCAACGCTTGTGGGTTCGATTCCCACACAAGGCAAACATTTGTGTGCGTGAACATGTCTGTTTGTCTTGGATGTTTTAAGATAGGTAGGGCGCATCAAAGCAGCCCGTCCGGGGAAGTACCTCCACCTCACAGAAAACCGCAGGCAAATAACAACTCCCTGAGGGTTGTTATGTACATGCGTGTGAGTGAGGTCACCGGGAAGCACCTAATGAGATGCTGTGTTGTCAGCAGAGGAGTCATCGCGCGAGTGATACTTAATATATTACAAGCGTTAATAGGCTACGGAACTGTATAAAACAATCGAAGTTGTATAAAAAAAAAACTTACCTCCACCAATTTTCCTCATTTCGTCGTTCCTAAAGTATATTTGATAGGCCAGTCTGGCCGCCTCCCCGAGTCTAGGCAGTAATGGCTTAGCCCACTCCGGGATGTCCAGACCGAGCCCAACCTAAAATAGAAACCAGGAAATAATGCAATTGACACTGACCTTAAAGGCTGATGTTTGACAGTGGCTGATGAGTGAAATTGCCTTGGTAACTTTACATCAGCCACTTTGTTTGTCACGATCTTGTATCGTGTAATCTATACTAATTTATAAAGGGGAAGAGTTGGTTTGAATGCGTTTTTCTCAGAAACTACCAGTTTGACTTGGAAAATTATTTCTGCTTTTGATGATACAGGCCATTCAACATCACGATACGGCCCTTGGAAGCCGAGGAAAAATTAAGAAAGTAGATAAAGGTTCCTACGGTACAGGGACACGTGCAAACGAAGTCGCGGGGTGCAGCTAGCTATATACTTAAGCCAGCTACAGTGTTTATTGCGATACATTATATGTTTCAGTTTGAGAAGAGATTCTGCCTCCCTTTGCGTGTTCTACCGATTGTATAATGGGTTGTGTACTGAGGAGTTGTTCGACATTATGCCAACAGCCTCGCACAGCTCGCCGACGGCTGGGAGTTCATCCTCATAAACTGGGACCGCAATGGTCGCGTACTGTGCGGTTCCAGAGAAGTTTTCTACCGAGAACTATTAAGTTGTGGAATGAGCTCCCTGCATGGGCTCCAGTATGGGGTTCTTCAAGAAAGGCGTGAAGAGTTCTTACAGGGTCGGCAACGCAAGAGTGACACCTCTGGTGTTGCAAATGTGCATAGGCTACGCTACGGTAACTGCTTACCATCAGGCAGGTCGTACGCTTGTTTGCTACCTTATAGGTATAAAAAAAAGTTATGAGGACTCAGTTCTCTGATAAATCTTAGATGTTTGATTATGTATATCAAACATTTCACGGTCTTGTACTTTCACTCACTCCTTTGCCCTTGGTTGTATCTTGACGAAAAAAAAAAACGAACGAATTCAAATAACACCATAAATTATATGGCGGGTCATGTGCTTGAAGTGTGCTCGTTCGCCACCCCTGCCAGTAAATTAGATTGCAATTCTGGCCCGAAAGCGCATCGATGTGCGGATTAGGGCGTCCCCCGGAGGTCGATCCGTTTCCGTAGGTGCTAATACAGCTGCATGCAGCGGTGGTGGGTGGCGCACCCACCACTCAGCGCCAATTCCGGCGGATCGAGGAGAGCCGAGTGTTGCATAGGCACGTGGAATGTGAGAAGTTGACTGATTAATAAGATGAACAAGCTGATGGATGTAATGAATGAGAGACGTTTAGATGCTTTGTCTAAGCGCAAGGGGAGCGACACCGATAATTTTCCCTGAAAATTGTGGCTATATGTGGAGTAGACCAGGACGATCATGCCAGTGCTGGTGTAGGTTTCGTACTCTTCTCTTCACGAGATTACTGTTTGGCCTATATTTCTATGGGTTCGTATAAAACTGGGCATCACGCGAGTATTTCTGGTTGCAGCACACGCTCCCGTAAGCTCAGTATGTGCTCAATAACTAGAGAAGTTTTGAAGACGAAATAGCTATTAAGCTGTTCTTGGTCCCCATGGAGATAAGAGAGTGAACGAAGCAGGTAAGTCAATTCTAGATTAATGTATGGAACGAAATCTCCTCGTGTAGAATACTTTATTTCATCTTAGGGATATTCACACATATACATGGAGACGGAATGACCAAAAAAGTGTGACGCGGAGGTTGAATCCTCCATAGCAAGAAAAAGGAAAGTGTAGCTGGATTATGTATCATTAAAGATGATACATAATCCAGGATAAACCCTGAAATGAAAATATGAGAGAGAAGAAGAAAGAAATGCACCGTCTATGCAAGAATGAAACCAAGGCTTTAGTGATAGAGAAGTGTGAAAGACAAATTATGAATGTGGAAAAGAGGCAAATCGGTGACTGTGTATGAGAAAAGCAATTAATGTTAAAGAAGCGTCGCTCTCTCTGCCTATCACGTAAGTGATTTGGTGTGAAGTTATAGATAGAGAGAGAGAGAGAGACCATGAAAACACGAATTCAGTGGTACGTGTCAAGATACGAGCCAGGGACAGTAGGATAATAGGCTGGTTCTTTATCCACTGAGCTATCACCTCATATTAATGTAAGAACAAATTGAAACCGAGAAAATAAATCTATGCTTCTATAAATGATCTGATCTGCAGTCACTTTTCAAAGAAGAATCAACTAATTATTTCGATGTGTCATCTAAACTTACTCATACCACAATGTTTAGTTGAAAACAAGCATATATTTCAAAGTAACTACATTCAAAACTTTAGAAGCTAAATTTCAATGGCTGAAAAGCATCTAATACAACAGCAGCAGTTCAGAAAAGTTTAGACGGGTCTGTGTCGAAACTCTATTGAGTCATAAACAATGCTGCATTGATACCTGTGTTGAGTAAACTAATTTGGTATTTACATAAGCCGTTGCAAAATTAAGTTATAGAGCTTAAGTTGTTAGTATATTATTGAAATGTATTGCGAAATACTAAGAAAAAACTGGATGGTGTTACGGAAGCCATTTAAAGTCTTTATTCGCCTCTGGGTCATCGTGGACGTTACACGACTTTTTTTTTAATGAAATCTCATTGTATTTTCTTAATTTCTTATTGTTGTTTGGTTTCTTTTTCATTACCAGCATTTCGAAAATGACCTTCGGCGGAAAAGAAATGCCGTAAACTATCTAAATACCAAGACTATCTAAGTTCAATTGATATAACAATAAATTTGTGCGAGTATCACCAATGATATTAAGTATCACAGTATAATAATGACGATGCTGTCAAATGTCAAAATAAGAAAAAAATATATTAATAAATACACTGAATCATTTCCATACGTCTTTGTCAGTTAGACATTTACCAATTCTTCTTTTTCTTCTTAGCGTTATCCCGTTCCATAATACATTAGGATTGGCGGGGTCCGGTATCTAAGCCTTTGCCCACGATGCCCAAGATTTGGCGAAGATACTGATTTTGATATGGAGCCACTACCGTCAGACCTCCGCAACCGCGAGGGAAACCCAGATCTTTCTTAGGTTAGGTCACACGTCCATCGAAATATAATTTATTGGATATATTACGAGAATACGCTACATATTGATAATAGTTACTTGAGCGACTGTTACATAATGTAGGGGTATTAAGCCACAAACGTGTGTTCACAAGCGTATTATATTAAACTGCAAGCATTCGAAATCGGTTTTTTTAATTACAGCGTTGTGGCATAATGCATGAAAATGTTCTGTTTGAAATTAATAAATAAATACAGCGAATTGAGTACTAGTCAATGAGAGGTTGACTGTTTGATAAGTAGACCCTTAGCCCCGAGGGAATCGAGACCATTTAAAAACAACGACGTGCATGATTTCTCACCATGTTTTCCATCACCGCCGAGCAAGTTGGAGAATATGTACATAAATCCCTATACACGAATTTAGTGGTACATGCAGAATTCGAACCGGGGACCTTTACTCAATAGTCCGGTTCCTTATCCACTGGGCTATCACCAGTCTGATATTTATCAATTCTGTTCGAAGGAAAATATGACTTCAGGACGTGGGTATAGAATGATAATTATAGAAGTGTTGCAGGTTGTAATTGCCACTACAGAATGAAAACAGACCCTTCAAGATTCTGCGGAGACTAATACTGAATAAATGTGCCACTGATTCAAGTTGTGTACTGACAGACACAAATTGAGAGCTAGCGTGCTTGTGTGTTATACCCCTTCGGTTGAAGGGAGGCCCGTATGCAGTGGGATGAGTAAGGGTTGATATGTGTGTTCTTGTGTGTGTGGTTGAAGGAACCCTTGTCTATCAGACACATAAATTATTATAGTCGAATCTTTACCTGACTTCTGAATAGATCAAAAAGTGTTTCGAATAGCAATGGATTCTCTGAAAAGTTGCGTCCAGTTTCAGCCTTGAGTTTCGGTATTAAGTCATTGTATTGAAGAAACTCTTGACCAATAGCTTCCTTTTTCGCTTCAGCCATGAGGGTCTTGAATCTTTCGCAGTTGGAGTAGTAACGGAGCTGAAAACAAAAGTAAAAACTATATTATAAGCAGGAATAAAACTTATTTTCAGTTAGCAGCTTGTTTATTTATCTCGAGCTTCTCCGTGCCTCGGAGGGAATGTTATGTCGTCGGTCTCGACTGTTGTCAATAGACGACAGTCGTTAAGAGGGCGTGTAAAGCTAAGTGGCGCCCACATTTTGTTTTTATTAACAACGCTGAATTTAAGACCAATTTAAAAAAAAAACCGCTTTATATTGGCACTGTAGAACCGAATTTATGTTATTTGAAACATATCTTGTATTTATTATCTATGTACAAGTAACCAAAATTTTAATTATTGCTTATTGAGGTCATTTACAGCAATAATCAAAATTATGACTAATTATTTTTAAATAAGTACCTACGAAATACAAATCAGTTTGGTTTTCAAAAAGGGAAAAATACAAGTTTAGCGATTTTTAAAATATTAAAACACATATGAACAGATATTGACCAGGAAAAACCTGTTAAGTCTTTTTTGGGGCCTATCAAGGGCTTTCGACTATGTAATACACCAAATTTTATTGAAGCAACTGGATCGCATCGGAATACGCAGAAAAGCATTGAAACTAACTGGAGTGTTACCTAGATAATAGAGTACAAGCAACGATATTAGATGCATATGATGAAATGTCAAATACAGTTAGGCAAGTTCAATCAAATATTGAGAAAATAACTCTTGGAGTGCCTCAAAGCAGTATACTGGGACACCTTTTGTTCTTGATTTATGTTAATGAGCTCCCCCTTATAGTCAACCATTTGTGTGTGATGTTTGCCGATGATGTTACGATATTTATATCTAATGAAAATGTAAACGTACAATTGATATTGTGGATAAATGGCTGATATCTATAAACTTGAAAACTCATTTTGACAAGACAAAACTTTTATAGCTAAATAATTATAAAAAATGTTCTTTACGTTTGAATATTACTATTAATGATAAATCAATTAATGTTCAGTCTACATTCTATTTCTTCTACATGAGACTTTGACACCACATGTATGAATAACCCTTGAACATAGTTGGCAATAAATATTTATCTTAACTACAAAAATAATTAATACAGAAAATGTCTCTGAAAAGAAACCTAAATATGGTTCTACAGTGCCAATATTTTAAAGATAGGTAGGGCGCATCAAAGCATCCCGTCTGGGAAAGTACCTCCACCTCAAAGAAAACCGCAGCCCAATAACAACTCCCTGGAGGATTGTTGTGTTCCTGTGTGTGAGTGAGGTCACCAGTAAGCTCCTAAGGAGTTGCTGTGTAAGCAGCAGAGGAGGCATCGCGCGAGTGTTACTTAATATATTGCGTTTAATGCAAATTGGCGGCGGAAGCGCACAAAGCAGGTTGGATCAAATTGCATGTCAATTTGACTTTCGCAAAATAACGCCTGAATCTATTAACTACTTAATATATTACAAGTGTTAATAGGCTGCGGTAAATGCTTTACATCAGGTGGGCCGTATGCTTGAATGCCTCCAGATGTCGTATAAAAAAATGAGCTTTTTTTGGAATTGGTCTCAAATTAAGCCTTGTTAATAAAAAGAAAATGAGAGCGCCACTTAGCTTCACACATCCTCTTAAGCTGAGCCGGTGGCATCCGGGCGGCTTGAAAACACTGGTCTCCGTCAATTCGTAGTTGAGAAACCTGGCGAAGTATGCTTTATACCCATTCTGTTGAGGGGAGATACGTGTCCCTACAGTGGGATGAGTTTGAGTTGGTGTAATAAATCTTATTTAACAAGTGACTAGCATGTAAATTTGCAACAAAGTATTCATGACTTTCCGAATAAATTAATGGGTAAATATATTACGAGAATACGCTACATATTGATAATAGTTACTTGAGCGACTGTTACATAAT
Organism: Pyralis farinalis; assembly: GCA_947507595.1. Taxonomy (NCBI): domain Eukaryota; kingdom Metazoa; phylum Arthropoda; class Insecta; order Lepidoptera; family Pyralidae; genus Pyralis; species Pyralis farinalis. The sequence goes on along the minus strand of OX382258.1, from coordinate 4,241,162 downwards.
GTAGGGGTATTAAGCCACAAACGAGTGTTCACAAGCGTATTATATTAAACTGCAAGCATTCGAAATCGTTTTTTTTTTAATTACAGCGTTGTGGCATAATGCATGAAAATGTTCTGTTTGAAACTTATAATTAAATACAGCGAATTGAGAAGTAGTCAAGGAGAGGTTGGCTGTTTGATAAGTAGACCCTTAGCCCTGATGGAATCGAGACTATTTAAAAATAAAAGCAGAAATTTAGTACAACATTTAATCACTCGATCGGATGACATTATGGTTAGTATGACATTGGTTGATTTAATTAAAAGTCAACGGTTTTAGATAAATATATTTATTACAAAAAGATATCACAAAAACAATAACTTGTTCTATGCACGTCACGTCGATGCAAAGGTTAGCGAGAACACGACGGCACGAGGCAAGTTCGTGTACAAATAAATAATTTATGTGTCCATGCATGCGTTTTATTTCAAGTTTATTTACAAAAACTCCTAATGTTGCCACTTTTCAACATATCCAATTATGCAAAAAGCATGAAGAGAAAACGAATGCGATCGCTTTTTGCGTGATATGTTTATGCAATTTTAGATTCATATATTATTTGAATTAATATATTACCTTCTTTGATTGGTTTGATTTGAGACCTAATACTAACTCAATTGCAATATTGCCTCTGAAGCCTTCGTTAATTTAAATACTTTTTTTTTAATATAACGTCGGAAGGCTTGCATGCATACGGCCCACCTGAAAGCAGTTACCGTAGCCTATGAACGCTTGAATTAACGTGCGTGATGCCACCTCTGCAGCTGACACAGCAACTCCTTTGGAGCTTACTGGTGACCTCACTCACACGCAGGAACACAACAACCCACTAGAGAGTTGTTATTTGCCTGCGGTTTTCAGGTGGAGGTACTCTTCCAGACGGGTTGCGTTGATGCGGCCTACCTTTCTTAAAAACATTCAGACCAAGACAAACAGACGTGTTCATGCATGCAAATGTTTGCCTTGTGGGGGAATCGAATTGAGTGTCAAAGTTGCGTCATCCACGACTGAGCTATCGAGCTCGTCGTTTAGTAAGATAGGCATAAATATTAATATTACGATTTGTTATTAACCTATATGGTAAAAAATCGGCCAAGTGCAAGTGGGACTCGCGCACGAAGGGTTCCGTACCTTATATCTATAAAAAATGCAAAAAAAATCACGTTTGTTGTATAGGAGCCCCCTTAAATATTTATTTTATTATATTTTTTAGTATTTGTTGTTATAGCGGCAATAGAAATACATCATCTGTGAAAATTTCAACTGTCTAACTATCACGGTTCATGAGATACAGCCTGGTGACAGACGGACGGACGGACGGACGGCAGCGGAGCCTCAGTAATAGGGTTCCCTTTTTACCCTTTGGGTACGGAACCCTAAAAATCAAACAAGTTAATTGGGATCTACGCAAATATAATAATTCATATCCTGAAGCGTGCCTTATCAACTGTGGTTAGGAGTTCAGATTGTGTCATTGATTATAAAACTGGTACAAAGCGGATTGTAATTTATTGATGAAATAGTTTTCGAGCTCATGCTCAATTGTCGAGTGATTAGGAATGGCTTCTAATACCAAGGCTCGTGGATTCGATTCCCACATGATGATGACTCGAAATAAAAACGTTTACATAACTTTGAGCGGACCGTCCCTGGTTCGAATCTCGTGGGCATGCACCATTGGATTTGTGTTTTCGCATTTATGTACATATTTGTAACTATCACTTGCTTGGCTGCCAAGGAAAACATCGTGAGGAAACCCGTCCGTCCAAGAAATTGTACAGCGAAAGACGTGTGACCTTACCTAAGGAAGGTCAAGAGAGGTAGGGCGCACCAAAGCAGCCCGTCTGGGGAAGTACCTCCACCTCACAGAAAACCGCAGCCAAATAATAACTCCCTAGAGGTTTGATGTGTTCCTGCGTGTGAGTGAGGTCACCAGTAAGCTCCCAAGGAGTTGCTGTGTTAGCAGCAGTGGAGGCATCGTGCGATTGATAATTAAAATATCGCAAGCGTTAATAGGCTACTGTACCGGCTTTACATCATGTGGGCCGTATGCTTGTGTGCCTCCCGATGTAGTATAAAAATAAAAAAAGGATTTAGTTTTCCTTCTGGCTTGTGGAGATCTGACGGCAGTCGCTCCGAGCAGAAATCAGTATATTCAAATCCTTAGGCTTAGGTAGCGGACCCCGCCAATACGTATAAGGAAACGGAATAACATCAAGAAGAAGACCTTACATAAGCGTTTTTGATGTTAACTAAGAATCTCTTCTCACGCCGGGCTGATCAACGAGACCTCGGGAAACATAAACTATTTCAATTTTCATTGCGAAAGCTATTTCGAAATCCAACTAAACAAATACGCAAATAAACCTCGTGTTGTTTACTGTACGCTATCAGTAACCTATGACTGTGATTATCCCTACACAATGACTGCTATAATTAATCTTTCCTCAAAGATAACACCAAAATGCTTGTCTAGTTAACCTTTAGAATTATCAAGAGCGAGTTTAATGTGGTATTCGAAGTTTTATTGTTATATCTCTTAATTAATTATGATTGTATTTGTATGATCGTTTGATGCAGATTATGAATTCCGAATTGTAGCATAATAAACACGCGGATGCGTCCTAAATGTTAAAAAGATTGATGATATCGTGATTGAAGTTCTAACAGTGTGTAGAACAAAAGTTATTAAGTAAATTAAAATTATTGCAATCAACATTCTATGTATGTATGTATATCTTCACGCCAGGTCCCTTGCGAGGTAGGCAGAGAGAACCGAGCGCCATAAGACGCGGTCCTTACACACTTCACTCGCTTCTCTCACATTCATTGCTCTTTTCATGCACGCTCGCCGGTTCCTTAGGCTCCTGACGTCACCTTCTGATAAAGCACGACCAATTTGGTCATCGTAGGTTAGTCTTGGTCTTCCTCGGCTCCTACATCCTTCCAATTTCGCATTTTATATGTAATTTTGGTCAAAACCTACTTTTAAACCGTTTCATCAGTGACCTCAACGGCATGCCTGACGCGGAAAGTTTCGATCTGTTAGCGAACGGCACATGCAGCTTTAGGGAGTAATTACTTCTTTAGTTGTATATTTGTTTTAAGAAATTTAATCAGTGCAGTGAAAAGTAAACTACGTATTAATATAAGTTTCTTAATAGTGTTTGATTTTGCTGTGATTTTGCATTTTCATATTTTTTCTTTAAGAATGCATGTAGTTATCACCTAAAATTATAATAGCATTAAGCTAACAATGTTAAATATAATTTAGTCTAATTTTATATGATGCTTATTTTTTTTTTTAAATATTGCCGGACAAATTACACAGCGCCATCTAGCCCCAAAGTAAGCGAAGCTTGTGTTACGGGTACTAGACAACTGATAAACATACGTAAATACATTTTTTTTTGTAAATACATACTTATTATACATAGAAAATACCCAGACCAAGACAAACAGACATGTTCATGCACACAAATGTTTGTAGTGTGTGGGAATCGAACCCACGAGCGTTGGTGTCAAAGTAGCGTAACAGCGCGTTTCACCACTGCGCCACCGAGCTCGTCGAGCTTATTATAATGGGGACATCGCGGGTACTTAGACACGTCTTACATAGTCTAGATACAACTCTACCTTATGCATTATTACATACTCTACTCTCATAGTTGACTTTTTCGTTTGTTTAAAAATGGCATTTCGGAAATGGCCATTGACGATGACGGAGTGCTGAAATAAACTTGCCAATATAGGTGTCTTATGGTCGAATAAATATTACAATAAATTTATGTCAGCATGTTATGTTCATCCGAAATTGTAAACTAACAAAATTTAGTCAAATAAATATTACAATAAATTTATGTCAGCATGTTATGTTCATCCGAAATTGTAAAATAACGTAATTTAGTCAAATAAATATTACAATAAATTTTTGTCAGCATAATTATGTTCGTCCGAAATTGAATAGTAACGAAATTGGATGTCACGTGAGAATTAAAGATACCTGTCATTTGCAGACATCTTTGTGAGTCAGTCATCCATCAATTCTATAATAAGCCTTTTTACAAACAGTGCTTTTGATGTGCTTTTGAAGACATTGTTATGGATAGGCAATTGCTTCAGGCAATTTATTACAGAATCGAATACAATTTACAAGAAAATACCTGTCAGTCCCAGCAAGCCGATGTACCGGTAAATATGCAAATACATAATAGAAGACTTTGCTGTGTAAGGTGAATGGAACTAAGATCGCACTTTACGATTCCAAAAGCCGGACTTCGATTTGTGCTAATGAATACAAAATTACTAAATGGAATGGACCATAAAAAAATTTACTTTTTTTTTCTTATCCGAAACATTAATATCACTGTCTATTTCACGAGCTCGGTGGCGTAGTGGTGAATGACGCAACTTTGACATTAACGCTCGGCGGTTCGATTCCTACACAGGACAAACATTTTCATGCATAAACATGTCTGTTTGTCTTGGTCTGAGTATTTCTAAGAGATGTAGGGTGCATTAAAGCAGTCCGTCTGGGAAAGTACTTCCACCTCACATAAAACCGCAGCCAAATAACAACGTCCTAGGGGATTGTTGTGTTCCTACGTGTGTGGGGTCACCAGTAAGTTCTTAAGGAGTTGCTGTGTTTGCAGCAGAGGTTAACCACTTTACATCAGGTGGGCATATGCTTGCATGCCTCCCGACGTGGTATAAAAATAAAGTAATAAACGCAAGATCACATATATGAATATAAAGAGCATCAGAATCCGTCTATAACTTCACAACACGTATCGCGGGGTGGGCATGCTCCAGCACCATCCCATAGCTCCACCGACTTTGGAGCGACCATTGGAGCTGAAATTCAGAAGGTGCAGCACAGCGCTGGTTGCTCTGGCGCTCTCTTGGGGTTGTGGGCATTTCTTGACTCAAGAAATTACTTATTTCTATCCCACATGTCTCTTTACCAGTGTATTATATTTTATCATTCACCTCTCCTCTCTCCCGTCGTCGTGACCACTCTTCGATGTCCTTGTTCCTTCTAGCGAACTACGCGTGGGCGTACCCACGGAGAGCCGCCAAGTTTTCTGCTGATGATACCAGAATCGCGAAATACACCGATCCCATTTAGTCCTCGTTGCGCTGAATCCATTGCGGGGTAGGCAGAGAGAACCGCCATAAGATGCGGTCATTACACACCTCACTTCTTCTTCGCGTTTTCCCGTTTCTTAATCCATTAGGATTGGCGGGGTCCGCTACCTAAGCCTAAGGGTTTGGCGAAGATACTGATTTTTACGTAGAGCGACTGACGTCAGACCTCAACCATATGGAAAACCAAATCGTTCTTAGGTTAAGTCACACGTTTTTCGATGATTTCTTCGACGTGTGGGTTTCCTCACGATGTGTTCCATCACCGCCGAGCGAGTGATAAGATAATTATATGTATATAAATCCGAAAACACGAAATTAGTAGTAAATACCTTCGCAAGGATTCCAACCGAGGACCAGGTGGTCAATAGGCCGGTTTCTTATCCAATGGGCTCACGTCTTTAATATTTCAACTCTTTTCATGCTCGCCGGTTCTTAGGACTCATAACATCACCTTCTCATAAAGCTACCTACACGAAAATATTCCGTTGTCGACAATTATTAGGGACTGCACCGTCTTTTTTTTATACAACGTTGGGAAACTTGTATGCATACGGCCCACCTGATGTAAAGCCATTACCAAAGCCTGTGAATGCTAATAATACAGTTTAGCGCGTTCCCACTCCTTAGGAACTTACTGGTAACCTCAGTCATTCGCAGGAATACAACAACCCTCCAAGGAGTTATTTGACTTCAGTTTCCTGTAAAGTGGAAGTACTTCCCCAGTCGGCGTGCTTTCATGCGCAATGTATGTTTATTTTGTATGTTTTTTTTGTACACGTCGGGAGGCATACACACTTTATTTTATCTTAACCTATGAACGCTTGACACATAAAGTATCACTCGCTCGATAGCACCTCTGCTGCTAGCACAGCTACTTCTCAGGAGCTTACTGGTAACCTCACTCATTCGCACGAACGCAAGAACCCTCCAAGGAGTTACTTGACTTCGGTTTCCTGTAAAGTGGAAGTACTCCCCCAGTCGGCCTGATTTAATGAGCAATGTATGAAATTAACAGGCCATCATGTCAGCGTCGATCCCGGGATGTCGACAACAACATTGGGAATCTATGTGTGTAGAGTCGTTAAGGGGCTTCGTTATTGGAATGGAGTATAGCATTTAAATAACAATAAATATATTTGACTTACATAATCTTCGGCGAGAGGGACAGCCATATACGGAACCGGTTGCCAGACCTTTCCTACGCCTTCGTCCCACTGTTGTTCTGGTTCAGGAGGGTAGACAGCGGCCATAGCAACTTGGACTGTCATCTTGGTCCTCTCTTTGTCCGTACTCCGGATGGCGATGTCTCTTTCGGTGTACAAGTTGGACAATAAGTTGTGTCCCTGGGAGCCGTACCGTTGTCGGATGAATTTGCCTATTTGATAGGATCTGCGCTTCCCCACCTGAAATAAGGTATGAAATACATTATTGTAACAGTTAATCTTTAGACAATTTCTTCAGTATGTATGTGTGTTACTAAACTGCTCCTAAACGGCTGAACCGATTTTGGTGAAACCTTTTGTGTGTATTGAGATGATTCCCTAGATGGTTTAGATTTATAATTTAACCCGGTAGATGGTGCTGCAATTGGGTTTTAGGATTGTTTATCTTCGAGCAGTACAACATCTGTTAATACCCCATTTTTATATACATTTCAATTAATTACATTATTCACGCCAGGTCCCTTGCGGTGTATGCAGAGACAGTTAAGCGCCACAAGACGCTGTTTTTACCTACCTCGCTAGCTTCTTCAACATTCATAGCCCTTTTCGTGCACGCCCAACAGTTCCTAGGGCTGCTGACGTAACCTTCTGATAAAACTCGACGACTATTGTCATGGTAGGTGAGCCTCGGTCTTCCGCGGCTCCTATATCCCTCCCACTTTCGCATTGTATATATGTTTCGTCGTTCTTTCGTCCGTATTTTTTCTATCTGCCCGAACCAACATCTCTTTATTTATTGTGTACAGTCAAGTATTTTCAGTGTTCAGAAAAGATACCTAAGTATATAAACTCACTTACTTAACAGATAAACTTAAAAATAACAACCTTATTTAAACTGGTCTAAATCGTTAAATCTATTTCCGGATTCACGAAATGTATTTTTTTTTATACCACTAAGGTGGAAATCAAGCATACGGCCTGATGGAAAGCAGTTAATATATATATTTATATGTAACATATTTTTATGATATCTCAAGAACGAATTATCATACATATATATATAAAGTAGCCAAGTAGCCATCATTACAGGGGTTGCCAGTGTGTAAATGATAAGAAAATTGATTTTAGTATAAAGCTAGGACTAGAAGGTATTTTATTGTAAATTGTATTTGACATATAGAATAAATTGTCTCTCACAGTCTTTTCCTTGCCTGAAAGTATGTCCAGAATATTCTCATCGTAATATGTCTTAAATTAATATCTAACTGTAATATGTGCCTCGACTTATTAATAACTTACCCTCCAATCTCCAATATTGATAACGTTATTACAAATAAAAATAAAGCCAAAATTAAAACATAATTATTTTGTTCTTTTTATCAATTACGTATAACATTAAACGTTATGTAATAAATAAATTATTTAAGATGTTTTTCATATTCTGGTGTTCTACAGAGGTTAATTTGTTTGCTATTGTATTTTTTAGTTAATAGATTCAGGCGTTGCTTTGCGAAAGTCAAATTTACAAGCAACTTGATCCAAACCACCCCCGACTAGCCCACGCGGACCACGCCTCAAGTTAAGCAATGTATTTATCTATCCTTTAACCTATCTATCTATAACTTCACGCCTAACCCCTTGCGGGGTAGGCAGAGGGAACAGAGCGCGACATGACTCGATTACACACCTCACTCGCTTCTTTAACGTTCATTGCTCTTCTCATGCACGCTCGCTGGTTTCTAAGGCTCCTGACATCCTGACATCCGGTTGAGTATCAATGGGTTGGGTTAAAAATATCATTATAAAAAACCGGCTTGTAAGTCGGGTCAGCGTTCTGAGAGAACTCTCTTTTATTCTTTACATTATTCAGCGTCTCTATTATTACTGACTATAAAAATGCTAGAAGGTCAAGAAAATTGTATGTATTTTTAGAAACTGCGATATATTTTCTAACACGGACTTTGCTTGACAATGGGCGACATCAGGCAGCCTGGCGGGTAAGAGGTAAGTTGTGTGGATATCTTTCTATTTCTGTTTCAAAAATGTTTTCTAGTTAAGTGCGAATCGGGTTTTGAAGAAAAGGAATAATAATAATAATTTGTGGCATAACGCTTGTAGACTAAGCGTTATGCCACAAATTTATTTTCGCAAAGACGATGTAAGATACAGAGTTGGTCTGAGAGAGAGAGAGCGTGGGCACACAGTGCGTAATGCGGCGAGCGCCTGAAATTGCGTGTTAGAATATGAAGAAGTATGCTCCATTGGTTCAGACCTGTATGAGAATGCAGGAAGAAAGAATCACGAAACAGGTATACAACGCGAAAGTAGAAGGATGTAGGAGCCGAGGAAGGCCAAGACTTACCTACCATGACCAAATTGATCATGTTTTATCACAAGGTTAGCCTTAGAAACCGGCAAGCGAGCATGAGAAGAGGCTATGTGAAAGAAGAGAGTGAGGTATGAAAAGACCGAATCATGTGGCGCTCGGTTCTCTGGGTGGTGGTTCTCACGATCAGATTATGTTTTATCTTTGCACCTGAGAAGTAGTATGAGAGAAAAGTAGAAATTAATTTGCTGTCGATGCTAGAATGCAACCAAGGCTTCAGTTAAAGTGAAACGCAAAAGAATAATCCTTAATGAAGAAGAAAATGCTGCCGAAAAACTTAGAGGTGAATTCCAAACTTTAAAGGGAGGAGGTAAATAAGGCTCGAGGTGGTTCGTAAGCATCTAAAATAGACAAGATAAAGTCTAACCGTAAATCTAGATAAGAAATCCGACGGAATGCTGAGAGAGGCACAGGGGGATTTCGGAATGGAAGAGGATGTACGGGCCAAGGTTTTCACTCCGCTATATCGTGAAGAAGCTTCTGATGTTAGAATGTTTTCTGAGGTTTAGTGTATATTGAAAAAGCATTTAACTGTGTTGTGCAAGGATTCCCGGGACATATTGCCGGGGTATGTAATTGACTGAGGATTGTAAAGAATGTGTGCCGGTATGTGATTGTTTATCATCCTGGTTGATGTCAACATAGGTGTCGAACAGGGTTGTGTGCTGTAGGCTCGGCTGTTTATTCTGTATCTCGACATTTGTCTACAGAGAATAAGATCTACGAGTGCAGGATTGCGCAAGGGTTACTTCGTGGTGGTTTATCTGCTTTATGCTGACGATGCTGGGCTTACAGCAGGCACATCTTCTTGACTGCAAACACTGGTCACAATGAAATAGGATTGAATGGAGAAAGGCTTACAACTGAATGCGAAGAATACAAGGTGGTATTAGAAAGAGAAGAAATGGATTTGTATATCTTCGACGCACTGTTAGTAGGGATGGTAGGTACACCACTGATGTGAGGAGGCGAGTGAGTGCAGGGAATAGCGTGAATGAATCGTTGGGAAACCTTCTTGGCAGTACGAACCTAAGTCCGAAGGCACAGCTCGCTATACACAACGCGGTGCTGATCCCATCGCTAATGTATGGAAGCGAGAGCTGAGTTTGGCGGAGAGAGAATGGAAGTAGAATAAAAGCCGTCGAGCATGACAATGAGCTCGCAATGAGGATGTGGGAAAGAAAGTTGGTCTGAAAGATTGTGTCGCTGTTAAGATAAGAAAGGGTAGTCTGCGATGGTTCAGAGATGTAGAAAGAATGCAAAAGGAAACAATGATGAGACAGATATACAACACGAAAGTAGATGAAGGCCTACACTTACCTACCACGACCAAGTAGATCGATTGTCACAAGAAGGTCATGTCTGGAGCCCTAGGAATTGGTAAGCGTACATGAAAAGGTTAAAGTAGCGAGTGAGTTGTATAAGGACGGAGTCACATGGTGCTCTGTTCCCTCTGTCTACCCCGCAAGCGAATTGGCGGGGAAGTTATAGATAGGGTGTGTAGATGTGGTGTATGATGCCCTCGCAAAAACTCGAAAATGGCTTGAAAAATATGATATTGTTTTTTTAGGATGTTCAACATATCATGGAGAATGGCGAAGTCGCGGGTTTAAAAAGAAAGCAACCCAAACCGAGCACACGGGTTGCTTTTGTCGGCTCTTTACAGTTTAACAGCAGTATTGCTATCCTTAAGCTGCACTGTAACGATTGTAGATCCATTGTGCAAGCTCCCAGCTGAGGTTTTCCCAAGGGACTACAGAATGGGGTTCTTCAAGAAAGGCGTGAAGAATTTCTTACAGGGTCGGAGGTCGCATGACCTCTGGTGTTGCAAATGTCCATAGGCTTCCATAGACATACCGCATGCTTGATTGCCACCTTAGTGGTATATAAAAATGCTCCCTAATTAAGTAGTAGTAAGGTCTACAGCAGCCACTGTACGTGTCATGGATAATAATAATACAGCAGTTGAACAGCTATTTGTTTGGCTAATTTCGAGCCTGTATCTCTTCACGAGCGCTCCTACCTTACAAACAGACAAACCGAAAGACGAAATCTTATTAATTAGCTGCCAATTCCTATCAGGCACGGTATTATGACGAGCTCAGTGGCGGAGTAGTTACCAATATTACTTTAACACCAAAGGTCGTGGGTTCTATTCCCACAGGACAATTGTGTGCGTGAACATATCTGTGGGTCTTGGTCTAAATGATATCAAGAGAGGCTGAACGCATCAAAGCAGCCCGAATAGTAAAGTACCTCCACCTCACAGAAAACCGCAGGCAAATAACAACTCCCTGGAGGGTGTAAATCCTCAGGAGTTGCCGTGTCATCAGCAGGGATAGCGTTGCGCGAGTGATATGGCGCGCTTCATGTATTCCATACGTTCATAGGCTATAGTAATCGGTTTACGTCAGGTGGGCTGTATGCTTGCATGGCTCCCGAGGTTGTATAACAAAACCGGTTAAATCAACAGTAATATTAAAGCAGGTTAGCGATAGTGACGGGTTAAACTGAGTTTTTAAGCGGCTCCCAAAGTAACAAAGGATTCTGAAAACTCATTAACCCAGCCATAGAATAATTAAAATTTCAAGGATTATATACACTTTGTACTCTCGCTTTATGTGTACGCAGAGGTTTAGGCTACACGTTCACTGAACGAGATGCTTATTTGTTTATCTCAAATTTATGCAATTCGTTTAATACTCAATTTTATTTTTGTACAACGTCGGGAGATACAAGCATACGGCCCGCCTGATGTAAAGCGCTCACCGTCGCCTATAAACGCTTGCAATACTTTAAGTAATACTCGCGCTATGCCACTTCTGCACACAGCAACTCATTAGGAGCTAACTGGAGCTCTCACTCATACGCAGGAATGCAAAAACCCTCAAGGGAGTTGTTATTTGCCTGCGGTTTTCTGTGTGGTGGAGGTACTTTACTAGTGGGGCAGCTCTGATGCGTCCTGCCTCTCTAGAAATCATTCAGACCAAGAGAAACAGATATGTATGTAAACAGTTATCCATTCATCAGATCCATTGCATGCTTAATTTAAATTACAAATCGCATGCAAGACATTGAAAAGAACGACACAAAAAGTGTGCCCTTGCCACCTGAGTGGTCATTAAAATGATCGGCGTTCACGGCACCTCACCTCATTATCAGATATTTCTAGATTTTTTTTTTAATGACCAGATATGACAAAAATGATTTCAAGTCAACGAAGTCACAAATCAAAACTGCTCTATGTACTTTACTCTAGAAAAGTTAGTGAATATTAAGAAGAATCATTCATCCAGATGCGAGTGAGGTGTATAAAAACTGAGTCTCGGATCTATCTGCCTACACCAAAGCGGACTTGGTGTGAATATAAAGTAGAGATTTGACGATCTCCGTGGGTCAGTCGTGAAATACGCGACTTTGACAGCAACGCTCGTGGCTTCGATTCCCACACAAGACAAACATTTGTGTGCATGAACATGTCTGTTTGTCTTGGTCTGGATGTTTTAAGAGAGGTAGGGCCCATCAAAGCAGCCCGTCTGGGAAAGTAGCTCCACCTCACGGAAAACCGTAGACAAATAACAACACCCTGGAGGGTTGTTGTGTTCCTGTGTGTGAGTGAGGTCACCAGTAAGCCCTTAAGGAGTTGCTGTGTAAGCAGCAGAGGAGGCATCGCGCGAATAATATATGCTACTTTGCGTTACGTTAGCTAGGACCTTGTGGTTGGGGGCAAAGGGGTTCTCCAGCTCAGTCCAGAACTGAACATCATAGGACATTTCGATACTTAGAATCCTCATGCTCTTGGCGATGGTGAAAGTGTATTCTGGATTTGAGGAACTACAGCAAATGGTGTTCTTTATAGCGGTGAATACGCTGACTTGTTTATGTTGCGGTCGTTCACAGCCTGCGAGAAACACTTATACAACATCGGGAGGCAAACAAGCATACGGCCCACCTGATGTTAAGCGGTTACCGCAGCCTATGGACGCTTGCAATACATTAAGTACTTCCTCAGACGGGCTGCTTTGATGCGTCTTACTGCTCTTAAACTGTCCATGCACACAAATGTTTGTCCTGTGTGGGTAACCCACGAGCGTTGGTGTCAAAGTAACAGTGCGTTTCACCACTGCGAAATCGAGCTCGTCAAGTTCCTTCATCATGCGGGCCATATGCTTGTTTTCCTCTCAAAGTTGCCTTTTATTTTACTACATAGTTGCCCTAAAATGGCTTAGAGTATTACATACGTTTGTAAGAGCTTCCAGCCCTTCTAGAGCTGTCAAGTTCTTGATCTTCTCCTTTTCGTTGCTCAGAGACAATTCATCTGCATCTGGAGTCCTTTCGCCGTGTCTATGGATCTGTACAAAAAGAACAAGAATTAAAATTTTTCAAATTTACAATACCTACACAATAATACTTAAACGTAATTTTTTTTATACCACTAAAGTTGACAAACAAGCGTACGGCCTGCCTGATGGTAAGCAGTTACCGTAGCCTATGGACTTTTGTCACACCAGTTGTTAACCCTGAAAACTAAATTACATCTACAGTTAAATAATACTAATCCATAATTATTTTTTTTAGTTTATGGATTGGTATGTAATAATAATAATAAATAAAAGATAAATATTGTTGGAGAAATTACACAGCGCCATCTATACCCTAAGTAAGCGAAGCTTGTGTTATGGGTACTAGACAACTGATAAATACACGTAAATGCATTCTTTTTTGTAAATATATACTTATTATATGTAGAAAATACCCAGACCAGACATTACTTGTTTATTATTTGTTCAAAAACATCATATAATTACTTGAGGGAATAGATATGAATTACTTCTAACAAATAGTGCCACCTCCAGTATATACTACAACGGGAGCGTAAGAATCTTGTGCTTTGCAAATAGTGATTTACAGCTGTCAGTAGTTTGAAGGCTGAACATAGATCGTAGGCATCGTTTTTGCATTTTACGAGCATGTCTACATTACTCGAGTTACCCCAAAAAATTACTCCGTATCTTAACGCAGATTCTAAAAGACCATGATATGCTGTAAGTAATATATTAATAATGACCATAGAAGACAGTCTATATAAGCCATACGCCAAGCCACTAACTTTTTGTGTGAGCCCATCAATATGACTTTTCCATAGTATTGTACTAGGCTTTCGCGATTGTTACACATTAAATTAAACAATAGAGAAGATGGTTGGCAAGTACCACCTGCTTGGGATCCAGTCCTAAAAATAATCAAGTCCCAAACCCAAAGATCTAAAAAATGTTCGGACACTGTGAGCGATTTTTGTGTGAATCGGAACATATATAATTAATCCATCCATGTCGGTAGATGTAATAATTGAATAACTAATCTAATAAAACCTTAGTCTTCCTGCGACCACGGACGCTGCAAAGCGTTCGAAACGTCAGGTTCAACAAAATAAATAAAATACGCGATACTTCCGTTAAAAATTGTTTAATTCAATGACTTTTCCAATTCAGCTTTTTATCAATAATTAGACGAAGAAATCTAGGAGTATCGCATTCGTTAATAATATTGTCTTGATATGCTAATACAATGTCAGAAGAAGCCCTAGGTCTTTGATTAAAATGCATTAGCGTGAAAATGAAATGATCGTTCAGTAGTATTTTCTCCGCTATATGTTACGAAGACGTATTCACGTACAACTCACCGCCATCTCCACGACACAACCACACATCTGCATCACAAAAATCACACCTCGTAAGCCTTCAGAACCCGTTATATACCTTTTCCCATCCATTTCGCGGTCATATAGGACCACACGGGTTTCGGAGCGCAACACCTTTTTTATACCACTAAGGTGACAAACAAGTATACGGCCTGCCTGATGGTAAACAGTCACTGTAGCCTATGGACATTTACAACACCAGGGGTGTCACTCATGCGTTACTGACCCTCTAAAAACCTCTTCACGCCTTTCTTGACGAACCCCATGGCATAGTCGCCTGTGTCTGTCCCCCGATGACTGTCTGCCCTCCGCAAGAGAGAAAATCGTAGCTAAACAACAATTATTTGGAGGATTGTCCTGTGAATTAGTGTCTCTTGACGAGGGGCTACGTAAGCGGCAGGGTTGGTTATTTACGTACGATACTCCTTGTGTTGCAAGCGTCTATAGACTGTGCTAACCTCTTCACATCAGACGGCTCAAACTCCTTTTAACCCTATCTAATCACTCTATGGGACCATGGGCTCCGAAGCGAAAGCATACGACGCGACATGGATTACGCTCGGATGATGGTGATAATCATGCTAAGGATATGACTATCATTTCAATCATTTCAAGACGTATCATTTCAAGGGCAATTCAAAAATCCAAGATTTTCCCAAGGGACTATAGTATCGGGTTCTTCAAGAAAGGCGTGAAGAGGTTCTTACAGGGTCGGCAACGCAAGAGTAGTTCCATGACGCCAAGCCCGCACGTGTGGTTCTATGACGGAAGGGTGAGGGTGGGATAAGGGAAAACAGTTCTTCAGAGCACTCGCCATGGTAGAGGCGGTAAAATACGCTTAGAGAGCCTATGTCCCTACGGAGTTGAAGAGGTTCTAGGTTTTTAATGACCTCTTCGTCGTCAATTATGCAGATAGCCCGTCGCTGCAACCTATCGAGAGCCTCAAGAAGATACTGTGCGGAGCCGTCCCAGAGATGCGAGCAATACTCCACGCAGGCCCGAACTTGTGTCTTATAGAGTGACACCCCTGGTGTTGCAAATTACCATAGGCTACGGTAACTGCTTACCATCAGGTGGGCCGTAAGCTTGTTTGCCACCTTAGTGGTATAAAAAAATAAGTGGTTTGCGGATTGCTAGTTACCGGAGCAAATTTTTATTATTATAACTTCACGCCAAATCGGTAGGCAGAGAGAACCGAGCATCGCGTGACTCGATCCATACATACTTCACTCCCTTCAATAACATTCATTGCTCTTCTCATGCACGCTCGCCGGTTTCTAAGGCTCCTGACATCACCTTCTGACAGAACACGATCAGTTTGATCATGGTAAGCAAGTTTTAGCATTTTTCGGCTCCTACATCCTTCCGCCGGGGCAAATAATTTTGACGTTTTGTTATTCTGTTAAGCGATCTGACAGTAGCGACGTTGCAGCAACGCTGCAGTAAATGACTCGCTATTCTGTTAAAAAACCTGCACTGCACCTGCACGTTTTCTGCAATATAATCGTATTCTGATAAATTGTTTTGACATTTGTATATCGGTGACAGAAGTTTTGAAGGAGTTTATCTACAGTTTTGCTAACGTTGGTCTTAAGCAACTTTTGCGAAGTGAAATTAATATTCTGAAGCGGTGATTTATATTATAAAACATTTGTTTTGTTTTGGGAGATGTTTGCGGGAATATATGATAAAGCAAAGCTTCTTTTCAGTTAGAAATACCTCCACGCCGGGAATCAAGGGCAATGGGGTTTGAAACTACAGGAGTCAACATTAAGTAAAAATCTAATTTACTAAATTGTAACATGACAGGTGTTAGCAGTTCATTTGCAGGATACGCACAGTTGCAGTGCAGGAAATTTTAATAGAATACACATATTGGCACTGCACTATTCCTGCACGACTCAAATGACAAACGTAAAGCTGCAGGTTTTTAGTAGAATTGGCCTACAGTACCTCGATTAAACATAAATGTACCTCTTTCAGAACCAAATTATAGCAAAATTAATGTACACACGCCATATTGACATGAGGCGGATGTTTGTTAATATATCAGTGTTAATCCATTATTCAGTGAAGATAATCATATCAAAAACAAGTACTCAAAATAGCTCTTAAGTACAAAAAACCTATACTCGATTGATTGGTTCCAGAGAATTAAAGCAAAAAAGGTATGCTACAAATTACAATTAAAATGTGAGCGCATATTTCGACCTGCACAAATGTTGTAGCCGCTTGAGAAAATCTCGTATTTGCCGTTGTTTGTTTTTGTAAATGCGAGAACAAATTATAAGCCGGATCATTGCGCTCTTTTGTCATGGATTGTATTCATTATGCAACAATGACGGAGTCATTATTTTTGCCTAATCGCGTCTCTTAAAACAAACGACTTGGAGCTGTACTAAATCTTTATACTGTTCATATTGTGAATTACATCTATACATTTGATATGTAAAGCTTTTTTTTACTACGTCGGGAGGCATACAGGCATACGGCCCACCTGATGTAAAGCGGGTACCGTAGCCTATTAACACTTGTGATATATTAATTATCCAGTAATTTCTCTACCATATCTCACCCTTCAAACCGGAACACAGCTATATAAATATAGCTACTTGACGGTAGAAATAGGTAAATATAAATAAATATTGTCGGACAAACTACACAGCGCCACCTAGCCCCAAAGTAAGCGAAGCTTGTGTTATGGGTACTAGACAACTGATAAACATACGTAAATACATTTTTTTTGTAAATACATACTTATTATACATAGAAAATACCCAGACCAATACAAACAGACATGTTCATGCACACAAATATTTGTACTGTGTGGGAATCGAACCCACGAGCGTTGGTGTCAAAGTAGCGTAACAGCGCGTTTCACCACTGCGCCACCGAGCTCGTCAAGTGAGACAGAGGTACCCACGCAGACGACTTTTGTACAAAGTCTCCTCTGGTTACTGATAAATTTTACTGCCAAGCGCCAAAGATGTTTCACATAAAAAAACTAGATCTGCTGCCAAAAGTTTTGGTATAAAGCAGTCGAATATGTACTGTGCCTTATGTAGGGCAGGTCTGCAAGCAGTCCAAATGTCCAGAGAGCTGAATAATTCTGGCACGTTCCGATGAAGAGTACCGTTACGAGCGCCCTGGTGCCACTAGCGGTGGGACGTGAGGCGTCTCACATCTTGTTTCCACCGCTAGCTTCCACATCTCTACAATATATATTTTTAATATAACTTATAGAATCCGGGCATGTACTAAATTCGTGCTTTTTTTATACAACGCATTTGGCATACGGCCCACCTGAAGTAAATCGGTTACAGCAGCCTATGAACGCTTGTAATACATTAAGTAACTTGTAATATAGGTGCTGCTTACACAGCAACTTCTTACGAGCTTACTGGTGATATCACTCACACGCAGGAACACAACAACCCTACCCTCTAGGAAGTTGTTGTTTCGCTGCGGTTTTCTGTGAAATAGAGGCACTTCCCCAAACTCCTTCCTTACACAACTCGCTCGCTTCTTTAACATTCATAGCTCTTTTCATGCATGCTTCATGTTTATTCTTACTGTGTGGTCAATCGGCACACAACTGGTGACATTAACAAGTATCATTTATACAACATCGGCTACAAGCATACGCTTGTCGCGTAACGTCCAATGTTGTATAAAAAAAATATCATTGCTAATGGACCGGACTCGTGGGAGTTGAAAGAAGCCATCAGTTGACTGCATTGTCAATAAAGATACTCACGACCATCGCAAACACGACTTCTTTGTCGTCCACCACGTCGGTCGTCACCGGACCCCCGAGGCAGGGGTCGACGAAGATCAGGAACATTAACAACAGGTACGGGAACATTCTCTGAAACAAATAATTTTTAACTTTAACAAGTTGGCAGGCGTGCAAGGGTCTACAAAACCTAAAAGCCTTTTGAAATACTACTATTGCACGCGCATATCTATTTTCAGAATGTTACCGGTAACCCAGGGAGTTGTTATTTGGCTGCGATGATCTGTAGGATAGTTGCTACCCCCGTCAGTAACATGAGTAAAAACTTCGCGATCTACGTTTGGTCTGGTGGTAGGAAAATATCCTCACGACTATGTTACTTTTTTTTAATATAAAACGTCAGGAGACATGCAAGCATACGGCCCACCTGATATAAAGCGGGTACCGTAGCCTAATGCTTGCTATATATTAAGTATCACTCGCGCGATGTCTCCTCTGCTGCTTACACAGCAACTCCTTAGAAGCTTTAGTGACCTCACTCACATGCAGGAACACAACAACGATCTAGGGATGTTATTTGGCTGCGGTTTTTTGTGGGACGGAAGTACTTCCCCAGACTGATTTGATGCGCCCTACCTTAAAACATCCAGACCAAGACAAGCCGATATGTTCATGCACACAAATGTATGTCTTGTGTGGGAATCGAACCCAAAGTTGGCGTCAAAGTCGCGTCATTCATGACTGAGCCACCGAGCTCGTCAAACTTTAGCTATTTGTACGTCATTTTGCCCTACGGATACAGTTCTAAGAATATGTACATATTGAAATTGTGTAAATTTGTGAGAAAACATCCGGCTTTTTATTCCAGAGCCTGCGATGTTCCTCATCGACATGCTTTACGTAGCAGAACTAAGCTACTCCAGGTTGCATCAAAACGTGACATAGCACTGGGCCCCATTCAATGTCCATAAAAATCTACAATAGACTACTCGCGACCATAAAAAACGAAACAAATGGATTGAAATTTATTGAAACGTTAAGACGACTTTCAATTGACAAAACATATTATGCCATAGACGAATACATGAAAGAAATATGGTTAGTGAATCAAAAGATTGTATTGTGACCCAAGCCTTTTAGATCAAGTAACTATAACTAGCTGTAAATTTAATGTCTACCTCTCTCTTTCATTTGCTATTCCTACCAAGGTGCATTATACGTATTTTATATATAAATATATATATATATATATATAGATAATTTTTGACGTAAATACGTGTTTATATATGCTTCTGTAGTGGGAAGAAATCCAGAAAATTTATGATAATCAAATCGGAGGATATGGTTTGGCGTTGTAGCGTATCCAACATTAAATTACACCACTTGATAGCTAAATAATTGAAGAATTCGTTGCATTGGGCGAGGACTGTGGCACGAATGTTTATCCTGTGTAGGTATCGAACCCACGATCCTCGGTGTCAAAGTAGTGTTGTTAACCATTTAGCCACCAAGCTTATCGTAATCGTTGATGTATCGAATTTTCCCAAAGGCGTACGAGTTCGTTAACAATAATTATCTCGTATCATTATGACCATACAAATATATCATTAAATGCGTAATTAATGACAATAACAATTATTGGGAACGATTTATTGCATTACCGTAATAATTTGACGAGTACGTTTAATGATAAGTAATCAATCGGTATATAATGAACTATATATAATAAATTAGTTTTGTGCTATATCCCACACGTGCAAGAAATTATATTTCGAAAGACCTATCTATCTATGAATCCCGTGCAGGGTAGGCAGAGAGAACCGAGCGTCACGTGACTCGGCCCTTACACACCTCACTCGCTTCTTTAACATTCATAGCTCTTTTCAATTACGCTCGCTGTGCGAGACAGATGAGAGATCTTTCTCGGTAACTATATCCTTCTACTTCAGTGTTGTACTTCTGTTTCATCACTATTTCCTCTTGCATTATTTCTATATGTCCGAATCCACAGAGCATGACTTTTTAACACTGATACTCTCTTTCAGAGCAACACTCTTTCTTACATCAACACTGCGAACAAGAGATACGCCGCACATTTTGCGCAACGCTCGCATTTCGACGGACGCTTATTCTATTCACACTCTGCCAAACCCAGCCCCCGCTTTCATACATTAGCTTTGGGATCAGCACCACGTTGTGGTCAGCGGGCTGTCCCTTCTGGATTAGATTTCGACCGCGTACAAATTTTCCGAACGCTCAATTTACACTATTCCCAATATTCTCCAGTCTATCCACATTAGCGGTGTACCTTCCATCCATACCAAAAGTGCATCCAATCTCACCTACTTGTTCCAACACCCCGTTATCTTGCGGTCGTAACGTGTGGCTTAGGTCACAAGGAGCCGGCCTATTGACCTGGTCCCCGGTTTCAATCCTGGCAGGGCATGTACCTCTAAATTCGTATTTATGTATATATTTATCTCTTGCTCAGCGGTGAAGGAATACACCATGAGGAATCTCACACGTCGAAGAAATTGCATTTCTAAAGACGTGACCTAACCTAGGATAGATCTGGTTCCCCCTGGGTTGTGGAGATCTGACGGCACTCGTTCTATGTAAAAATCAGTATCTTCGCCAAATACTTACGCTTAGGTAGCGGACCCCGCCTATCCTAATAGATTAGGAAACGGGATAACGCGAAAAATAAGAAGGTTCAGAACTTCGTTGTATTAAATTGATTTATTTCTAAACGTATTATAAAAAAATTACGTCCTTTTTTTTATACAACGACATTGGCAAACAAGCATGCGGCCCGCATCAGATTGTAAGCGGTCAAATCAGTCTATTGACGCTCGCAATACCACGGGGATGTTACTCGCGCGCTGCCAATATTGTGACCTAAGGCTGTTTCGTCACAGTACCCAGTCATTTCTCTGTCATATCTCACCCTTCAAACCGGAACACAGCCATATAAATATATCTGTTCGCGGTAGAAATAGGTGAGACAGAGGTACCCGCGCAGACGACGACTGTACAAAGTCCCCCTCTGGTCATCATGGTTCCATTCGTATGCGTTTCGTATTACGTAAAACGGAACGCATAAACATAAACATGAGACTGATAATTACGATACTTTTTATCGCAAACTTAATGATATGAAATTATTGATAATAAACTATAATACAAATAAAGTCATTAAATTATGTAATGTCGTTATCAGTTGCACATAAGGGCGGGTACACACTTCCGTGTTGCGAACTCACGGCTCGCGAGCCTGACCGAACAGGTCAAGTAAACATCTACATAATTAAAAAAACCGGCCAAGTGCGAGTCGGACTCGCCCACGAAGGGTTGGTTGGTATGGTACGGACCATTATGTATAAAAACGGCAAAAAAAACACGTTTGTTGTATGGGAGCCCCCTTAAATATTTGTTTTATTTTAATTTAATTATTTATTTTTAAAGTGAATATACAACTAAATATTCTGTGAATATTTCAAGCGTCTACCTGTTGCCGTTATCAATATCGAGCAGAAAAAATCACGTTTGTTGTATGGGAGCCTCCCTAAATACTTATTTCATTCTGTTTTTTAGTATTTGTTGTTATAGCGGCAACATAAATACATCATCTGTGAAAATTTCAACTGTCTATCACGGTTCATGAGATACAGCCTGGTGACAGACGGACGGACAGCGGAGTCTCAGTAATAGGGTCCATTTTACCCTTTGGGTACGGAATCCTAAAAAGCGAGTCCGACTTGCACACCGAGGGTTTTATACAAACTGCATCATCATCATATCAGCCTGTATTCGTCCTCTGCTGAACATAGGCCTCCCCTCTAGAGTGCCACTCGTCTCGATCCTGCGTCACATGCATATACAAACTTATAGGTATATAAATAGTTCGTTCACCATGGGAATCGAGTCTCCAAGAGTTTTCCAGTTTATGGTTTATCAACTGCAAAATAAGTTTGTAAAAAAAAATATTTTTGCAAATTATATTCGCAATTTTCGGCTCGCGAGCCTGACCGAACAGGTCAAGTAAACATCTACATAATTAAAAAAACCGGCCAAGTGCGAGTCGGACTCGCGCACGAAGGGTTCCGTACCATTATGTATAAAAACGGCAAAAAAAACACGTTTGTTGTATGGGAGCCCGCTTAAATATTTGTTTTATTTTAATTTAATTATTTATTTTTAAAGTGAATATATAACTAAATATTCTGTGAATATTTCAAGCGTCTACCTGTTGCCGTTATCAATATCGAGCAGAAAAAATCACGTTTGTTGTATGGGAGCCTCCCTAAATATTTATTTTATTCTGTTTTTTAGTATTTGTTGTTATAGCGGCAACAGAAATACATCATCTGTGAAAATTTCAACTGTCTATCACGGTTCATGACATGACCTGGTGACAGACGGACGGACAGCGGAGTCTCAGTAATAGGGTCCATTTTACCCTTTGGGTACGGAACCCTAAAAAGCGAGTCCGACTTGCACACCGAGGGTTTTATACAAACTGCATCATCATCATCTCAGCCTGTATCCGTTCTCTGCTGAACATACGCCTCCCCTCTAGAGTGCCACTCGTCTCGATCCTGCGTCACATGCATATACAAACTTGTAGGTATGTAAATAGTTCGTTCACCATGGGAATCGAGTCTCCAAGAGTTTTCCAGACTATGGTTTACCAACTGCAAAATAAGTTTGTAAAAAAATAAATATTTTAGCAAATTATTATCGCAATTTTTTTTTTGATGTAACTGCAAATTACGATTTTTGGATTCTTTCCTTTCCTTGTGCTAGGTAACATTGCTTCTTGCCAAATTTCATGATTCTAGGTCAACGGGAAGTACCCTATAAGTTTAGTTTAGATCTGAGTATTTGATATTAATTCTAGTGTGATAGCTCCACCCGTTCCTGAGAAACTTGACAGACGTACAGACATACAAGAAAGTAATCGTATAAGGGTTCCGGTTTTCGTTTTCGGGTACGGAATCATAAAAATAATAAATTGAGGTTATGTAAGTGCACGTTAAACTTTACACTTTTACTTCCTAATGCCTGACTTACATAATAAGAATTACAATCGCATATCACATTTTAGCTGCAACACGCAACTCTTGCAATACTGAGGTAACACTCGTACACTACCTCAGCAGACAACACAGCAATTCCTCCAAGCAGCAGTTTACTGGTAACCTCACTCACTCGCAGGAACACAACAACCTTCCAGGGAGCTGTTGTATGCCGTGTAATTAATTTTCCAGTCGGGTTGCTTTGCATCAAAGAAATCTGAAAAGAGACGAGAATTGCCTATGATAGGAATAACCTATGGAGAATTGATCAAATACATTTTACGTTGTAACTCAAATCACCGCTTCGGGTCGGGGGCAAAGTAGAACGCGCAGCTCTTATTGGGCAGTTCACGAATCAACATCGTGTCAGTTATCTGTCGCGATTTATTGCGTAAAATATCCTTCCACTGGCCAGTAGTAGGAGGCTTGATTCGCTGAGATATTTAGGCGCTAAACCACTACATTTTGGTGAGCGAGGAGTATCTTTATGCGTCGTAAAGTAATTTATTGGTTCATGGATGCGCCCTACCCCTCTTGGAAACATCTAGACCAACACTGGCATGTTCATGTTTCCTGCGTGGGAATCGATCCTACGAGCGTTGGGTATTCAAGCAGTGTTGTTAACCATTCCGAACCGAGCACATCATCGAGTCGTCAGTTTTATCAATGTACATTCATACATAACATATAATCACGCCTGTCTCCCACTGGGGTAGGCAGAAACTATAGAACGCCAGGTGCACTGATCCAAACGATATGTTTGGATCAGTGCATCTCTCCCTTCTTCCAAACTCATCAATCTCTTTATGCTTGCTCTTCGATTTTGGGTGCTTTTGATTTTACCCTGTTTTAACACATCACTAAATTGATGTCTCCATTCACTCTTGCCTGACACACTTTTTTCGTAACTCTCTTGTCATTCATTCTTTCTAAATGACCAAACCATTTCAGCATATCCTTTTCAATTTTGTCACTACGTCATCTTTCATTCCACATAGTTCTCGTATCGTGCTATTTCTTACTCTATCAACCATTCTCACTCCACACATACTCCTCAGCGCTCTCATTTCAACGTCGTTCACCCTACTTTCATGCTTCTTCTGCCATACCATACCCATGTTTCACCGCCGTACATGAATGTTAGCATTGATACACCCTGATTGATAGCAAGGCGAGCGTTGGTCGATATGTTATCGCTTGTTACCACGGATGTTTCCTGCTTTCACTCTTCTATCAATATCTCTCGTAAACATAGAATGTCGATAAACAAAAGCAATATAATAAGTGTTATAATAATAAAGAAAGCGTCGGTCTCGAAAGCTCGGTCTCGGGTCTGAAAGAGAGCGTCGGTGTTAAAATAAGAAGAGGCATGCTCCGTTGGTTCGGACATGTAGAAAGAATGCAGGATGAAAGAATGACGAAGCAGATATACAATGCAAAAGTGGAAGGATGTAGGAGCCGAGGAAGGCCAAGACTTACCTATCATGATCAGATTGGTCGTGTTCTATCAGAAGGTGATGTCAGGAGCCCTAGAAACCGGCGAGCGTGCATGAGAAGAGCAATGAATGTGAAAGAAGCGAGTGAGGTATGTAAGGATCGAGTCGCGTGGCGCTCGGTTCTCTCTGCCTACCCCGTAAGGGATTTCGCGTGAAGTTATAGTAGTTATAATAATAATAATATTTTATTGACAGAAATTTTTACATTAAATATGAAATTGATTTAGTTCCCACACTAGGCCAAGCCTGTCCTGTGGGCAACTTTACAGCTTGATTTGTCGTGAAATAAGGCACTAAAAGTTAAGGCGCTTAAACTACATAATAAAAATTTGTTAATTGTCACTATTATATCCGTATTCTAGTTAGGAGTGTAATAAGCAAACATTAGTGCTACTCAATACAGTTCAATAGCTCTTGTCGAGCTCTTGCTTATGTCGAGCTCGGTGGCGCAGTGGTGAAACGCGTTGTTACGCTACTTTGACACCAACGCTCGTGGGTTCGATTCCCACACAGTACAAACATTTGTGTGCATGAACATGTCTGTTTGTCTTGGTCTGGGTATTTTCTATGTATAATAAGTATGTATTTACAAAAAAAAATGTATTTACGTATGTTTATCAGTTGTCTAGTACCCATAACACAAGCTTCGCTTACTTTGGGGCTAGATGGCGCTGTGTAATTTGTCCGACAATATTTTTTTTTTTTTTTTTATAGCTCTTCTGAATCACTGTACGTCCAGCACAATAATTTAGTTTTAGTTAATAATTGTTCTATTACTTTGGGCGCATTGTATTGTCTCACTCACAGCGTTCGTGCGCCAGTGTCTGTACGCACCTTAAAATACGTAAGAGCTGCCCTTGGCCGCAGTTGATGCAACCCAGCCGGCACGTCTAGCGTCAGGAGAAATAAACAAATGACACATTTTTATTTATTTTAATCACTGTTTTTAGGGTTCCGTACCCAAAGGGTAAAACGGAACCCTATTACTGAGACTTCGCTGTCCGTCCGTCCGTCCGTCCGTCCGTCTGTCACCAGGCTGTATCTCACGAACCATGATAGTTAGACAGTTGAAATTTTCACAGATGATGTATTTCTGTTGCCGCTATAACAACAAATACTAAAAAATAGAATAACATAAATATTTAAGGGGGCTCCCATACAACAAACGTGATTTTTTTTTGCTCGTTTTTGCTGGATATTGATAACGGCAGCAGGTAGACGCTTGAAATATTCACGGAATATTTAGTTATATATTCACTTTAAGAATAAATAATTAAATTAAAATAAAACAAATATTTAAGGGGGGGCTCCCATACAACAAACGTGATTTTTTTGCCGTTTTTATAGATAGTGGTACGGAACCCTTCGTGCGCGAGTCCGACTCGCACTTGGCCGATTTTTTTTTATAATGACGAGCTCCGACGAACTGCGTTTACACCAGGGCTCGTGGGATCGATTCCTAAAAACACCACAAAAATTTGTGTCCAATGAACACGTATGTTTGTCTTGGTCCGGGTTAAGAGGGCGCACAAAAGCAGCCCGTCAGGGGTAGTAGTAGGTAGGGTACCTAATAGACAACCGCAAATAGGTATAACGTCTTGGTCGTACTGTTTTCCTGACAATGCTTTCGTTCACCGTCGAGCAAGTGATTATTATAAATATGATTTATTAATAATAATAATAAATATTGTCGGACAATTTACACAGCGCCATCTAGCCCCAAAGTAAGCGAAGCTTGTGTTATGGGTACTAGACAACTGATAAACATACGTAAATACATTTTTTTTTTGTAAATACATACTTATTATAATACCCAGACCAA
This sequence comes from Pyralis farinalis, assembly GCA_947507595.1. NCBI lineage: Eukaryota > Metazoa > Arthropoda > Insecta > Lepidoptera > Pyralidae > Pyralis > Pyralis farinalis. The sequence continues at coordinate 4,214,593 of OX382258.1, read as the reverse complement.
TACAAACAGACATGTTCATGCACACAAATGTTTGTACTGTGTGGGAATCGAACCCACGAGCGTTGGTGTCAAAGTAGCGTAACAGCGCGTTTCACCACTGCGCCACCGAGCTCGTCAATTATTTTATTATTATTAATATTTATGATAGGGCGCATCAAAACAGCCCGCCTGGGGAAGTACACCCACCTCACAAAAAGCCAAATAACAACTCCCTGGAGGGTTATTGTGTTCCTACGTGTGAGTGAAATCACCAGTAAACTCCCAAGGAGTTGCTGTGTTATCAGCTGAGGTGAAATCGAGTTACTATTTATTGCAAGGGCCTTTACTATGTATTATAATGGGCTACGGTAACCGTTTTACGTCATGTGCGTCGTATGCTTGTCTCCGACGTTGTGTATAAGACAAATGTTAAGGGAGATTGTTTAGAATTATTTTCCAGATAGGTTTTTGTATTTCATTTTAGGTCTCGCTCGCTAGCGGCCTCGAGAGCGGGCGGAGGGAGAGCGCAGCGAGGGAACGCTGCGCTCTCCCTCCGCGCGCTCTTGAGGCCGCTTCAATTCCTCTTTGGCGCTATTATGAATAAACTTCGCATGGGTGAATCCGGGGAAGGCCGCAAAGTTCCCCGCTGTCAATACAAGGCTTGTATGTCAATGGTGACGCTGGCTACACGAGTGTAGCCGTTAAGCTTTCATAATCACTCGCAGAAATACAACTCGAATAGACTTCGACTAAGGCCGTATACCTAACTAGCTGAACCCCGCGACTTCGTCCGCGACTTCCGCTTTTTCTACCTTCTTGTTTTTTTTAATAGTGTATAACCTTCCTTAAGATATGGGCTATTAAAAAGGAAAGAACTTTACAAATCCGACTGATAGTATTACGAGAGATATTTTGACGAGCTCGGTGGCTCAGTCGTTAGTGACACCAACGCTCGTGGGTTCGATTCCCACACAAGGCAAACATTTGTGTGTATGAACATATCTGTTTGTATTGGTCTGGATGTTTTAAGACAGGTAGGGCGTCTGGCCTGGCCTCCTTGGGAGCTTACTGGCGAGGTCACCAATAAGCTCCCAAGGAGTTGCTGTGTAAGCAGCTGAGGAGGCATCGCGCGAGTAATAATTAATATATCGCAAGCATTAACGCTTTTAGGCTACGGTACGCGCTTTACATCAGGTGGGTCGTATGCTTGTATGCCTCCCGACGTAGTATGTAAAAAAAGCTAGTTCAAGAGAACAGCGCATTCAAACAAACAAAGGCTCCCGATTTATGTATTAGTATAGTCTGAAAAATACTAATCAGACGAGAGATTAGATTATCTCTAGTTAAACTAGAATTTTCCCGACTACAGTTTTCAGATGCTACATTCACAGTAGCGTTCATTGTTCAAGAATAGATGCATCAGTTGTCTGCTCATTGCCACCAGAGGAGTCCTCGACAGTTGTATATGATATGTTACAGCAAATCTATGATAGATTACACAAAATAGTGATGATTACAAATTAATTACAATATAGTGTTGAAAAAATGAAGAAAAACTTCATAATACTAATTTGTAATTGTCACTTGCTCGGCGGCGAAGAAAAACAACGTGAAGTACTCCGCACGTCCATAAAATTATATTTCGAAAGCCGTGTGAAGTTACCTAAGAACAATCTCGGTTTTCCTCGGGGTTGTGGAGGTCTGCCGGCAGTCGCTCCATGTAAAAATCAGTATCATCGTCAAATCCTTAGGCTTGGGTAGCGGACCTCGCCAATCCTAATGGATTAGGAAACGCGATAACGCTAAGACGAAGAGTTTTATGATGTTTTTTTGGAGCAGCAGCTTAAATTGACTCCAATCTGTTATTTATTTCCAAGCCCAGTTATCTGGCTCCAGCTGATTGCCTGTCCACTCTTAATGGTACACTCGATATAAATGTTGATAAGTAGCTGGAGGTGTTGGAGGCAGATTAGATCATTGTACTCTTTTCCGTTTATAAAACTTGAATATCTACTACTACACCATTGAGTTATTACTAGAGGAGGTATCCTAAGTAAAAGTCTCTCTCCATTTTGGTAATGTCCGCTGCAGCGCTGAAATAATTTACATGTCTATCCCAAAGATTTGAAGATGCAGCACTAAATCGCTTCTAAGAGGTATTTTCTCGCGACCAAAAGGTCAAAAGCGCCGTGATTTTCATGGCGCTTACGCGTTTCGTTCAACGTAGTACAGCAATGAGTTGTTGCCGATCGGCAACAAAGCATGGCGCCTACGCATGGCGCAAACATTTGGTTCGCGGTGTCGGTTCTAGTACTAGTATATAATAACTCAATGCACTACTCTCAACTAACACACTAACTCATCACACTGCAGGGATGCGGATCTCCTTTCACCAGAAGGAGTTTAGAGCATACTCCATAGGGTTGCCGAACTTTTTAGTACGCGAGGAAATATTCTCGACAGTGACATCGCAAGCCTGCACATATGTTTCTGTGACGAAAGGGAGAGGGTGGGATAAGGGAAAACAGTTCTTCAGAGCACTCACCATGGTAAAGGCGGTAAAATACGCTTAGCGAACCAATGTCCCTACGAAGTTGAAGAGGTTCCAGGTTTTTTTGACCTCTTCGTCATCGATTTTGCGGATAGCCCGTCGCTGCAACCTATCGAGAGCCTCGAGAAGATACTGTGCGGAGGATACTCCTTCAAGCTGCTCATCTACGAATTGGCGAAGGTCAGTGTATTCAAGCCGCCTGAAGGCTACTGATTTAGCTTAACGTGTCTGTCATCTATCAAAAACAGCCGCGACGTCGACCGTCGGCTTAACCTGCCCTACGAAGACGGAGATCCGCAAAGAAGAATCCCTCTATAGACAGGCAGCGATCGACGTTGCTTAACCATCGCGCTCGTTTTACATATGTACATGTTTATACACTTTTTTTGTCGCTCTGTAATGTGACCGACGATGACTAGGGGGAAGAGAATCTTTTTATATTCTCTGTAAAATCAATTAAATCATTTTCTTATAACATTGTAAATATTATAATTCACAATGTTTGCTCATTACCGCAATTTACTGATTACCGCAGTTAGTTATTGCATGTAATTAATATTACACAGAAAATTAAGATGTGTTTCTTTGTTCTACTTTGTGCGGCATCATTTCGTTTCAAATGGGATAAAACATTATCAAGTTATTACTCACGCTTGCAGCAGGATTATAGGATGAAAACTATACATAAAACCAAAAGATCATTATCATAATCATCAGAAAAAGGCCGCAATGTACGGGTATCAGCGTGCGATAGGTTAAAGGATAAAAAACAATAATTATAGAAAATATTAAAAATGGTAATAATGCGCCGAGTACCAGCTAGTTATAAATAAGAAGAAGATCTTGACATTTAGGATGTGCAGATAAACTTTCCCTTAATAAATACATTTTTGTTTGTACTTGAACTTTAAACTCTGAATTAAGTATATATTAATTATTTAAATCGTAAAATGCATACATATTTTTTTATTGAGTTACACCAACCAATATTTCTAATTTTACATATATCCAAAGATGTATACAGATCATATGAGAGTGCATAATGTGTATTTTTGAAGTTTGACATCGCGAATCTCAGGAATGGTAATCAGTACGAAAAGTATGAGAATATTTTTCTACATAATCGAATAATCTGCAACTATTTTCTGACCTATTTTTACAATAACAATTGCCGCTGATGAGAAAAACGCGAAATCCCTAATATTTTTGACTTATCTGAAATCTGTTCTTTGCATAGATCTGTGGGGATTTTTCAATATATTATCTGTAATAGTGTGCTTAAGTTAAATTTTACACAACGCGGTGCTAATCCCAACGCTAACTTATGGAAGTGAGAGCTGGGTATGGCAGAAAGAGCATGAAAGTAGAATAAATGCGGTCGAGATGCGAGCACTGCGAAAAATTTGTGAAAGAGAGTTGGACTGAAAGAGAGTGTCGGTGTTAAGATAAGAAAGGGCATGCTCCGTTGGTTCGGACATGTAGAAAGAATGCAAGAGAAAGTGGAAGGATGTTGAAGACCAAGGCTAACCTACCATGACCAAATTGGTTGTGTTTTATCAGAAGGTGATGTCAGGAGCCTTAGGAACCGGCGAGCGCGCATGAAAAGAGCTATGAATGTGAAAGAAGCGAGTGAAGTGTGTATGGAGCGTGTCCTCTGGCGCTCGGTTCACTCTGCCTACCCCGCAAGGGACCTGGCGTGAAGATATACATACATACAAGTTAACTTTTCAGCACTTTGCGGATTCGACTATAACCTTATCATTTGTCTATGTATACTGACAACTGAGTCATGTTCTCATTAGCTCTCCGATGTGGTATAAATTAAAGATAATACAGCGTTCTTTGCCTTGACTTTGATCCAATAACATAATATGTACGATCATTGAAATTATCCGCAATTTATTCCACACGTCCTATGCAAATTAATTATATGGCGTATACAGAGGAATAGAAACGTCAGTAGATAATAAACCAGTCGCAATACATTTGATATCAAAATTGACATGTGAACAATTGAATTGATATTTGAACAAATTTTCTAATGTTTTAATGTGACGTTCATATTTCGATTAAACAGTTGTGATACAGCAATAACCAGTTGAGAATGCGCAAGCTTGCATTGCCAGAGGAACACCTGGCTCGTCAATTATATAACAATTGATTTTTTTTTTTAATTTGTCGGCCATTTTGACCATGTTCCTTAAGAGATAGGAACGGTGTTCCTGAACATTCCTATTCTACTTTTTTATGCTGAATCCGATTCTGAAGTCAAAATTCGAATATTCGAAAAAAATGCACACACAGACAAACGCACAGACATACATATAGATTTCATATAGGAACGGTGTTCCTGAAAATTAACAAATGTTCATTTGTCAATTCAAGAATGTTTTATTATTAATACATAATGGCGACAATACACAATAATGTACGTTGTTTAATAAAGAAGTATACAGCATAGCATGAAATTTATTAATGTCGTAAACATGAAGTTATTGACGATCTCGTTAGCGCCATTTTACATCAGGCGGGCCGTATGCTTGTATGTCTCTCGACGTTGTATAAAAAAAAATACGGCCCTAGAGCCGTATTTAAGTATTACGTCCTACAGCAAAATAGAGTCCGTGATGTAATCTATATATATAATGATAACAACCCACTTACATAAATGCACTATTCACTTGCAAAACTGAATCACACACTTCATGTTAGAAGAATGTCAGTAGGTTAAGTAGATAAAGGGGCGCTCACATCACTATGATAACTAATATAATATCAAATGCATTTTGTATGTTAATTTTAACTTTTTGATAACATTTCACCAGAGGGAGACTTTATACAGTCGTCGTCTGCGTACCTCTGTCTAACCTAATTCTACCGGCAAGCAGCTATATTTATATAGCTGTGCTCCGGTTTGAAGGGTGAGATATGGCAGAGAAATTACTGGGTACTGTGACGAAACAGCCATAGGTCACAAGATTGGCAGCGCGCGAGTAACATCCCTGTGGTTCTGCGAGCGTCAATAGGCTGCGGTGGCCGCTTACCACCTGATGCGGGCCGCATGCTTGTTTATCAGTCTAGTTGTATAAAAAAAATTTGATATTTTTATCATTACTCATGTTAATTGAATTTCGTCCATACATTTTGTGTTTAAAAATTTTGCGAATTTTGATTTGTTTTGAAGCTCCTGGTATTGTATATAATACAATACCAGGAGCTTCACAAGTATACGTAATTTGAAATTTTTAATTTGTAAGCTTTTCCTTGAATATAAATAAATAAAAATCACTCGCGAGATGTCACCTCTGCTGCTAACACAACAACTCCTTAGTAGCTTAATGGTAACCACACTCACGCGCAGGAACACAACAATCCTTTAGGGAGTTGTTATTTGGTTGCAGTTTTTCTGTGAGGTGAAGGCGGTTACCCAGTCGGGTTGCTTGGATGCGCCCTACCTCTCTTAGTACTCAAACAAAGAGACATGTTCATGCACACAAACGTTTGTCCTGTGTGCGTTTCACCACTGCGCCACCGAGCTCGTCAATATCAATGTGTCGTTTTATAAGTATTCATTTATATTCACATTCTTCGAAACCCGGGTGGTTGAATACCGCGAAATGTATGGGAAAACGTATATAACGGGTTCTGACTGCTATCGGGTGGCCAATCAGATACCCCGATATGAAGCCATTGTCGAGCCCTATAGACGCTGCAAGGAGTGTCTTCCTTGCAGCGTCTATAGGCCTTGGCTCCTAATGTAGAAACTCCTCAGAAACTTTCTCACTATGCTCACTTTCTAGAAGACAAGAACACTCCATGGAATTGTTAATCGCATCTGTAATGTCGCGATCTTTCCATTCCTTTCTAGTTTTTTTTTATTTGCTGAATATTTGTCATATTAGGTAAACTTTTAATTAAATGATTTTATGTAATTGTCGCTCTCTTTACTTTGTATGTCACTAAAGCACGTAACCATTCGCTAATGGGTTTTTTTTCATATGAGTAGTACTCGTTATATTGCGAGCCTTCATAGGCTACAGTAACTACTTTACATCAGGCGGACCGTTTGTTTGAATGTCCCCGGCCACTGTATAAAGAAAATGTTAATAACTGTTTTAAATCGTACTTTTTTAATGGTACAACTAAATTAAAACTTGGCCATTATGCTGCTTCGAAGGTGCTTACGCGGGGCTGTCCTCAGGGTTCGGTGTTAGGGCCGTATCTTTCGAATATCGGTTTTGATGACTTTCTTAGCCTACCCTTACCGGAAGGGTGCTCGTTAACTGGCTACGCCGGCGAAATACAAAGACATATCGAGAAAGTAATTATAAGCAATCTACCTTAACATTTTTTTGTTTAACGTCAGGAGGCATACAAGTACACGGCCCACCTGATTACCGTAGCCTACGAATGCTTGTAGTTGAGTATCACTCGCGCGATGCCACCGTTTGCAGCTAACATAGCAACTCCTTAGGAGTAAAGTCATTACTAAGTCTTTACTCCCATGTAGAAACAAAAAACCCTCCCGAGAGTTGTTATTACTTCCCCAGACGCACTGCATATATGCGCCCTACCTCTTTTAAAATTGGACAGAGATGAACAAACATTTGTGTGCATAAACATTATGCACACATACTCGTATGTTTGTCAATGTAGCATTACTACCTACTGTGCTACCGAGATTGTCAATTATACCTTATGATCGCTATAATGGAACAGTGTCAGCCCAGTGGATAAGAGACCTGCCTATTAATCAACATGTCCGCAGTTCAAATCCTGGCATGTACCATTAGAACCGTGTTTTCGGGCTTATGTACAAATTTGTAATTATCATGATCCGCGGTGAAGGAAAACATCGTGAGGAAACCCGCACGTCCAAGATATATATTTCGAAACACGTGTGACCTGAACTAAGAAAAGTCGGATTTTCCCTCTGGGTTCTGGAGGTCTGACGGCAGTCGCTCCATGTCAAAATCAGAACCTTCAAATCCTTAGGTTTAGGTAGCGGACTCCGCCAATACTAATGGATTAAGAAACGGGTTAGGGTTTTTTTTTTTTTATACCACTAAGGTGGCAAACAAGCGTACGGCCTGCCTGATGGTAAGCAGTTACCGTAGCCTATGGCCATTTGCAACACCAGGGGTGTCACTCTTGCGTTGCCGACCCTGTAAGAACCTCTTTACGACTTTCTTGAAGAACCCCATACTGTAGTCCCTTGGGAAAATCTCGGCAGGGAGCTCATTCCACAACATAATAGTTCTCGGTAGAAAACTTCTCGTGAAGCGCACAGTGCGCGACCATTGCGGTTCCAGTGTGTGCGGATGAACTCCCAGCCGCCGGCGAGCTGTGCGATTGTAAATAAGAAGATGCTATGAATGTGAAAGAAGCGAGGTCACTTGTAGCATGTTATTCTTACGATTAACGTCTACAACGCCTGATGATGCCTCGTGGAGAGGCGAAACACGTGTCGCAGCGACGACCTCAGTCGTGTCAGCGACGGTGGTGGTGGCATGCGGATTCTGTTCCAGATGGCGGACGACCGCAGCAGCCGAGGCAGAGACTACCGGAGCAGCCATGGCAGCATCGGCATGTTGCATTTACTAACAGTAGTGGGTAGGTGCCGACCGGAAGCACACAAAGCAGGTTAGATCAAACTGCATGTAAATAAGAAGATCGTCATAATTAACTGAACATCCGTAATGTGTTCACCCCCTTTCTTCAAACCACCTCGCATTCGATTGATATCAATTCAATTGACTCCTCGATACCAATCGATTGCTGCAACCGAAATGCAATGCTCAATCATTTACGAAGCCTTGAATTCTGAGAGGTTGAAAATACATAAATAATAAATGTACAAAGTGTGCACAAATGTTGCACATTCACTTGCATAGAGGTAATGAAGTGTGTGGGGTAATTATGTAACACATCGAGCGATTGATTATCGATCATCGATTTTATTTTAATTACTCCACGTCTTTGTTACTATTAATTTTGACAAATCTATTTTGATAGACCAGTGGATAAAGAACCGGGCTTAGTGACCAACAGGTACTCGGTTCGAATCCTGGCGTGTACGTACGTACTCGGGAGGTCTACAAGCATACAGGTCACCCAATGTAAAGCGGGTACCGCAGCCTATGAATGCTAACGTCCACCACCTCTACTGCTAACACAGCAACTCCTCAGGAGCTCGCTGTCGACCTCACTCACACGCAGCAACACACAACCCTAAAGGAAGTTCATCCTCAAATCTATGTAACCTACTAAATATAATGTGCAATTTGATCTAACCTGCTTTGTGTGCTTCCGCCACCAATTAGTTCATGCGGCCTAGCGCCGGCCGGCACCCACTCACTACTGTTAGAGCGTGCTACATGCCGACGCTGCCTGGCTGCTCCGGTAGTCTTTGCCTCGGCTGCTGCGGTCGTCCGCCATCTGGAACAGAATCCGCATGCCCCCACCACCACCGTCGCTGCCACGACTGGCCTGGTCGTCGCTGCGACACGTGTTTCGCCTCTCCACGAGGCATCATCAGGCGTTGTAGACGTTAATCGTAAGAATAACATGTTACAAGTGACAAATCCATCGCAGTGCCGTCCCTTATATTGAAAGAGGAAATAACGCCTGAATCTATTAACTACTAAATATAAAGTTAAATATATAACTAGTCGTCTCATGACTAGTCGTAAGTAACTGGCTAAAATCTCGTACATATGAAGACACAGAAACACTTTTAAGTAAGATTACTACTATCTACTACTATAACTTCACCCCAAATCCCTTACGGGGTAGGCAGAGAGAACCGAGCGCCACGCGACTCGATCCTTACATACCTCACTCGCTTCTTTCACATTCATTGCTCTTTTCATGCACGCTCGCCGGTTTCTAGGGCTCCTGACATCACTTTCTGATAGAACACGACCAATTTGATCATGATAGGTAAGTCTTGGCCTTCCTCGGCTCCTACATCCTTCCACTTTCGCATTGTATATCTGCTTCGTCATTCTTTCGTCCTGCATTCTTTCTACATGTCCGAACCAACGGAGCATGCCTCTTCTTATTTTAACACCGACGCTCTCTTTCAGACCAACTCTGCTTCTAACCTCATCATTGCGGATACGGTCTGCAAGCGTTACACCATAGATTTTGCGCAACGCTCGCATTTCAACCGCGTTTATCCTACTTTCATGCTCTCTCTGCCATACCCAGCTCTCGCTTCCATAAGTAAGTAAGATTAAATACTAGATAGTTCATCACATCACATCACATCAACCCTCACTCATCCCACTGCAGGGATACGGGTCTCCCTTCAACCGAAGGGGTTTAGAGCATACTCCATCACGCTGCTTAAATGCGGATTGGCGGGGGCTAGTATTTTCAAGCCGCCCTTATAATCTACCGGCAACAGCCGGGACCGACGGCTTAACGTGCCCTCCGAAGCACCGAGAAACTCGAGATAGATAAATCCATCCATAGACAGGTTGTGGTCGACGTTGCGTAACCTGCGTGTTCGGTTAGAATGACACGCGAAACGACGCCATTGAGCTCTCAACAGACGGTTACAAAACTAAAATCATGATTATATATAAGAATGTGTCATCATTTTCAGGAACACCGTTCCTATATGAATTCTATATGTTTGTCTGTGTGTTTCTCTGTCGCTTTTTTTCGAATATTCGAATTTTGACTTCAGATTCGGATTCAGCATAAAAAGTAGAATAGGAATGTTCAGGAACACCGTTCCTATCTCTTAAGGAACACGGTCAAAATGGCCGACAAATTAAAAAAAAAAAAATTGAATTGTTATATAATTGACGAGCCCGGTGTTCCTCTGGCAATGCAAGCTTGCGCATTTTCAACTGGTTGTATATGTATCTGCATGTATTAATGTATTTAGGTACGTAAATAAATATGATAAATAAATTCACACTTTCACACAAGTGTGTACACACATTCTTGTATGAGTGTTTTACATGTTTTGTTATTGAATAGCGGGTCCTCCTGACACAGGTTCATATAACTTAAAAGAAAGACCCCACTTAAGTCCTATATATAAATTGTAATTTTTATGTCAATAAAGAACTTTATTATCATTATTATATTTTATTCTAACAACATTTTTTTACATTTTTATACATAAAATTAAAAATATAATTATTTCTATATTTCTTATGGCACGGGTTTATCCTGGTCATTTGATAGGCGTGCGCGGGGATTTGGATCATAGATGCCCCTTTGAGAAGCTTGATGTAATATTATATACCCGCCGTGACCTGCTCCAGGGAATATCAATAGGACAATATACCCATGAGCAGGTCACCAAACAAAGTGGGTTATTAAAATTAAATCTGGAAGTATTATTAGAACTGGGCTATTGCAGAAGATTGCCTTGCCTATTGCCTTAACTATCATAATCTGATGTTACTCGTACTTACGGCAGGCGGTGGCTCGCCACTCACTAGATGGACCCCCGAAACGCCAGAGAAAGTCGGCCGAGGGCAACACCGGTGTGAGTGACTCAGGGTTGTCGAGAGGTGTGCTGCGCTTTCTCCGAAGTTACTCGCGGCGTTATGCCCTTTTACACTTCCACCCCTGGAGCATACAACCTGATAAAGTAATATGCTCTATCGACTCCTCTCTGGTCAATGATGGCAAGCCAGTTCTGAGAGTCCTGCGGGCCTTCTTGACCTTCCACTCCGACCGACGAAGCACGCCGGAGACGAAGCCCCTGATCGACTTTCTGAAGCACTCGGGTACCCGTGGTGTCGTTACGAACCAACAGCTAGCCATTTACCCGCACACATGCTGAGCAGTTCTTGTAAGTGGATTGCACAGCATGGAGCAGTGCACCTTCAATTCCATATCTCGGCAATATATCCCACAATTCCTTTCGCACGACTCTATCAAACGCTTTCTCAAGATCCACAAAACCGCAGAAAATCTTCCGGTCTATGGTCAGATGCTTCTCCACGATATTGCGGAGCGAGATGACTTGATCCGTACGTCCATTCCATTTCGGAATCCTCCTATACTTTATAATAACTAAAGTAAAGTTTACTAACTAGGTTTTTATCTTCAAACTAATTTTTTGAAATATTTCCGACCATATTTGAAAGAACTCTTTCTTTATTTCTTTCACACCGATTCTATAGTCTATGACAGCTGCATATCAGATGGCTATTTGCTAATCCTTGTTACATCTTTGTATTGGCTGACATGTTTGTGACACGGTCTTATAAAAATAAACATTTGAAGAAAAACTCTGCCAAGGAAAGTAAATACAGATGTGGCGATTTAAATGTCTACAATGTCATGATTGTACGGCGGATTTAACACAAAATGATAAGAAACTTCGGAGATAGTGCGTAATTTATTTTAGACTTCTTCTTCTCCCTGGCTTACGTATCACATGTCAGTTCGCTTAGTAGGTACGTTTGGCGTTGTAACAGTATGGACATTTTTTTTATACTCGTCGGGAGGCATGCAAGCATACGGCCCACCTGATGTAAAGCGGGTACCGTAGCCTATTAACGCTTGCGATATATTAAGTATCACTCGCGAGATGCCTCCTCTTGCTGCTTACACAGCAACTCCTTGGGAGCTTACTAGTACTCCCACGCAGCAACACAACAACTCTAGGGACATGTTCATTCACACAAATATTTGCCTTGTGTGGGAATCGAACCCACGCGTGGAGTGGAGGTACTTCCCCAGACGAGCTGCTTTGTTGCGCCTTACCTCTCTTAAAACATCCAGACCAAGACAAACAGACATGTTCATGCACACAAATGTTTGCCTTGTGTAGGAATGTAACCCACGAGCGTTGGTGTCAAAGTCGCGTCATTCACGACTGAGCCACCGAGCACGTCAAACAAAACATTTACTAATTTCAGGTCCTTTTTAATAGCTGTAAGTAGAGGGAGGTCGGCCTGGCCATCTCTTTCCCTCTTCAATCTCTTGTCACGTGATCTTGTCTTCCCTCATAATATTCATACCATCTCAGGCGATTTTCTTGTTAGTGATCTTGAAGCTTCCCCTTATCAATCATTCGTAATCTTATTTGTTCCAGTAACCTGATAATCGTGACGTAAAGCAGTCGAAGTAGTCTATGAACGCTTGCAATACATTATTGGATTCCACCTATGCTGCTAAACAGTTACTGTGTTAGCAGCATAGGTGGAATCCAATAGCCTGATAATCCAGTAACCTGATAATCGTGACGTAAAGCAGTCGAAGTAGTCTATGAACACTTGCAATACATTATTGGATTCCACCTATGCTGCTAACACAGTAACTCCTTCGAAGTTTGCTGGTGACTTGACCCACTTGCTGGAACACAACAACCCTCAAGGGCGTCGTTATTTAACTGTGGTTTTCTGTGTGGTGGAGGTACTTCCCCAGAGGGGATGCTTTGATGTTTACGGATATCTCAGGAACGGTTAATCACAGCAGCAAGCGTATTGACATTAACACCAACTATTTTCATTCGAATCAAAAAGTTCTCACCGTTTTCGATATTTCTCTATGAACCGGAAGTAACTCTCTTAACTGTTCCTTGACCTATTATTGATGCAAAAATACTGATAAAATATTATAGATGAAGATATATCTATCTATAACTTCACGCCAAATCCCTTGCGAGGTAGGCAGAAAGAGCCGAGCGCCACATGACTCGACCCTTACAAACCTCACTCGCTTTTTTCATTGCTCTTATGCACGTTGGCCGGTTTCTAAGGCTGTTGACATCACTAAATTCATGTTTTCGTATTTATATACATACTTGTAATTATCACTTCCGTGAGGAAGGAAAACACCGTGAGGAAAGCCGCACGTGCAAGAAATTGTACTTCAAAAAACCTAACCTGAGAATGATCTGGTTTTCCTCTCTGGGTCGCGGAGATACGCAATCGCTCTATCTAAAATTTAGTATCTTCGCCACATCCTTAATCTTAGGTAGGATTTCGCTTGGAGGAGGAAGATGGTGCACAAGAACAGCTTGTTCAATGTAATAGGATACGAAATGTAAATTAGGATGCCAGTCTTATGTTTTTACATACATATCATCACGCCTGTCTCCCATTGGGGTAGACAGAGACTATAGAACGCCAGGTGCACCGATCCAAATATACCTCTCTCGCTTCTTCCACACTTATCAACCTCTTCGTGTATGCTTTTCGGTTTTGGCTGCTTTTGATTTATTTTTCATATGTTTTTGCATTATTTAATCAATACAAAACCTATTTTTCGCAAGTTACTCGGTGATAAGAACCAGTGTATGACGCCTGGGGTTTCCACGGTTGACCCTCTTCGATAAATTGCATGAACTTTACATACAAAATGATAGTAATTTAATATCTAACACGTGCCTCAACGCTGAGACATTTTAATAGGATACATGGAAATACAGAGGAGCTTGGTGGCGTCGTTATGAAGTTAAGCCAGGCCGACTGCTGCTTGTCTAGCGATGGGTTTACTTAAAAAAAATAAAAATATAAAATACAAATTCTTTGTTTGCCATTGGGCCCTCGCGGTCATTTAGATACGCCTTACATTTTCAGGAACACCGTTGCTATATGAAATCTATATGTTTGTCTGTGCGTTTATCTATGTGTGCGTTTTTTTCGAATATTCGAATTTTGACTTCAGATTCAGATTCAGCATAAAAAAGTAGAATAGGAATGTTCAGGAACACCGTTCCTATCTCTTAAGGAACATGGTCAAAATGGCCGACAAATAATAAAAAAAAAAAATGAATTGTTATATAATTGACGAGCCAGGTGTTCCTCTGGCAATGCAAACTTGCGCATTCTCAACTGGTTTTTAATATAATATTATTGCATCATTTTTAATTCGCTTATGCTACTATTTTTCTTTATTAATCTGAATTCTAATGAAGAAGAAATGCTCAAAGAAATTTGCCAACAAGGTCTCTTTTCAAATTGTCAATTAGATAACTACACACAATAATTACGTCAAATAGTAGAATTAAAGGTTATTAAGAAAAGGTTGTCTGTGCTGAATTATTTCCAGTCATCTGTTACGTATTCATCAATTCTATTAAACAGTTTTACAGAGAGTATTGTTGATTTGATGTCAGGAGCCATAGAAACCGGCGAGCGGGCATAAGAAGAGCAATGAATGTTAAAGAAGCGAATGAGGTGTGTACGGATCGAGTCACGTGGCGCTCGGTTCTCTCTGCCTACCCCGCAAGGGATTTGGCGTGAAGTTATAGATAGATTTTTGATTTGCTCATATCGATGTCATGTGATGACTCGTGTGGAGTCGCTGCGACAAAGAGCATGTTAGGCCATCGGCTCCGGCTGTAGTGGTAGACAGTCGTTGAGTGATAGGCTACTTCCTATCACTCAACGACTATCTCCACCTCTCAGAATACATCAGTGAAATATGTACAGGACCTATCGTATTCCTGCGACTGAACTGAACTTAGATACTGGTAAGCTTCTGAGAGATTACTATGTTGGCAGCGGAGGAAGCAACGCACGACATTTCTTGTATCAAGCGTTCAAGGCTACGGTAACCACTTTACATCCGGCGGGGCGTTTGTTTGCATGCCTTTGGATTTTGTATAAAGAAAATATTAATAACTGTCTATAAATGGTTAATTAGGATTGCCCACGAGCGCCTCCGAACGATAGGGAAGGCGTCTTGTATGCGTTGCCGCCCTAGAAAGGTGTAGGGTGACAAGTGTTGCCCACGGCACGGTAAGAAGCATATGCCGGCTCATATGACAGTGACATAAAAGTCAGTGAACGAAAGAAACTTTCATTCATTCGTAATCAAATTACATTTATCAAGAACACGATAACGGGGGCTTCTTCCCGTGCTTTTGACGAGTGACATTGTTGTTTTACTTGAAATTTTTACAATTCAGTATAAAATTAGTTTTGAGTGACAATTTCGATAGTATTTTGTAACATAAATGCTAGTGAAATTATACAGCAATGAAAAAACTCAAATATAACACGTTTATGCACTTTTTGGAAGACGTGAATAAGTTCATCAAGAAAACCTTGTAAAAATCACTATCGTTTTACGGGTGGTATTTAAACTTGATCGGGTCTGGGTACCCTTCCCAAATATTTTGTCAGCACAGTTCCTGAAGCTGGAAAATAGATTAAGATTTTGATATGGTTCTAAAACTGAAGACTTTGACACTGGCATAAAGTAGCAACACTATTGCCATATATTTAAAAAAAAAACACGATAACGTGTTTATTTAATAAAAAAAAAGGTTATCTGTCCGTCTCGAATACCGTTATGTCTATCAACTTTTATTGACCTCCAGAGACTTTTTTTGAATGTATAACAGACATTTAATGTAATCGCTTATAAACTAATCTTGATAGGAACGAGCTTTTTTTATAACAGCATTAACAAACTAGAGTCGCTGGTTAATTAGCATGCTAATGAATTATTTACTACTAATATCCTATTAGTTACTAGTCAACTTTTCCAAAAAGATACCTATCTTTTTATACCACGATCAGTCACGAGTCCAGTCCCGTCAGTGACAAGCTCGTGGGTTCGATTCCCACACAGAACAAACATTTGTATGCATGAACATGTCTGTTTGTCTAGGTCTGAATGTTTTAATGAGAGGTAGGGTGCGTCAAAGCAGCCCGTCTGGGGAAGTACCTCCACCTCACAGGAAACTGCTGCCAAATGACAACCCTCTAGAGGATTGTTGTGTTCCTGCGTGTGTGTGAGGTCACCGATAAGTTCTTAAGGAGTTGCTGCCGTGTTAGCAGCAGACGTGGCGTCGCGCGAGTGATACTTAATGTATTGCAAGCCCTCATAAGCTACGGGCACCGCTTTACATCTGTTGGGCCGTATGCTTGCATGTCTCCCGGAGTTGTAAAAAACCCACAGTAAAGAAACATACGCAGTAGGATAACTTCAAAGAAACGTTCGAAATCATCGCAACTGACGTGCATTTGTAAACAAAGTTATCACTTATCAGTGTAATCTATTGTAATCAGTCAAATCTTCTTTTTGTAGTGGTACTACTGCGATTGTTTCATGAACAATTACAAACCACATTTTTACGAGAGGTTGGGCGCATCAAGGCGGCCCGTCTGGGGAAGTACCTCCACCTCACAGAAACCTGCAGCCAAATAACAACTCCCTAGCTAAAGGGTTGTTGTGTTCCTGCGTTCACACTGAGGTCACCAGTAAGCTCCCAAGGAGTTGCTGTGTAAGCAGCAGAGGAGGCATCGCGCGAGTGATACTTAATATTCACAAGCGTTAATAGGCTACGGTACCCGCTTTACATCAGGTGGGTCGTATGCTCGTATGTCTCCCTTCGTAGTATAAAAAAAAAAAAAATCCTTTGGGAATGTAGAGAGAATGCAAGAAGAAAGAATCACGAAACAGATGTACGTGAAAGTACGAAGTGGGAGAATGTAGGAAGGCAAGACTTACCTACCATGACCAAATTGATCGTGTTCTATCAGAAGGCGATGACAGGAGCCTTGGAAACCGGCGAGCGTGCAGGAGAATGTCAAAGAAGTGAGTGACATGTTTAAGGAACGTGTCACGTGGCGCTCGGTTCTCTCTGTCTACCCAGCAAAGGATTTGGCGTGAAGTCTATAATATAAAAATGAATCGCTAAATGTGTTGCTAAGCGCAAATTTCGAGAGCAGCTGAACCGATTTCGCTAATTCTTTTTTTAGAATATTCCTTGAAGTACGAGGATGGTTCTTACGAAGAGAAAACTTTAAAAAATAGCCTAAAAAGTCTAAAAAGATCTCTTTTCTGTACTCGCATACAAAAGATTCGTAATAATACTTAAATTCGTAATAATACTAAGATTTGTAATAAGACTTATTAACTTTCTATTTTTTATCTTACTAGCTGACTCGGTGTCCCGAATAGCAGAATAAGTATTAAAAAAAATGAAAGAATCGACTGTTAGGCGGTACGAAGCTCGTCGGGGTCAGCTAGTTGTAGATAGATATAATCCTGTACGTGTATTAAAATGATATTTTCATTAAAAATATATTTTACGATCCTTGCCTACGCCCTTAGACACAACTTCTTTGTTATTCGTTGCCGATATAGAGATTACTATTACGTGAGGAAACGTCCAAGAAATTATATTTTGAAAGACGTGTGAACCTAACCTAGAAAATGTCAGGTTTTCCCATTGGACAGTTGAGGACTGATGGCAGTTACTTCATGTAAAAATCGGTCTATCTATCTATAACTTCACGCCAAATTCCTTGCGGGGTAGGCAGAGAGAACCGAGCGCCACGTGACTCGATCCTTACATACCTCAGTCGCTTCTTTAACATTCATTGCTCTTCTCGTGCACGCTCGCCGGTTTCTAGGGCTCCTGACATCACCTTCTGATAGAACACGACCAATTTGATCATGGTAGGTAAGTCTTCCTCGGCTCCTACATCCTTCCACTTTTGCATTGTATATCTGCTTCGTCATTCTTTCAACTTGCATTCTTTCTACATGTCCGAAACAACGGAGCATGCCTCTTCTTATTTTAACACCGACACTCTCTTGACCAACTCTGTTTCTAACATCATCATTGCGTATACGGTCTACAAGCGTTACGCCACAAACTTTGCGCAATGCTCGCATTACGACCGCGTTTATCCTACTTTCATGCTCTTTCTGCCATACCCAGCTCTCGCTTCCATAAGTAAGCGTTGGTGGTAATTTTATATTTTACATTAATAGCTAACAACAGTGGTCACCAGTAAGCTCCTAGGGGGTTGCTGTGCTAGCAGCAGAGGTGGCATCGCGCGGGTATTAATGTATTGCAAGTGTTCACAGGCTACAGTAACAGCTTTACACACCAGGTAGGCCGTATGCTTGTATAAAAAAAAATATATTAATTAGTTAACAGATTCATGCGTTATTTTACAAAAGTCAAATTTACAGGTAATTTGATATAAACCACTTTGACAAATCGATACCGGAAGCAATGGGTTACATTTAAGGTGTTCGTTAAATGTAAATTTTCTATTTAATTGTAATTATGTCTTTTGGGTACATAAAGTGAAATATTTACATTTTATTTAATAGCTTTGGACTCGGGTATTTTATGTAGCCTGTAGTTTTTCATGAAACGTTTGCTAACCATGGGAAATTACATACCCATCTACATAAATAGCAATCATATATCATTCGTATGCATATCTTAAAGTCCCTTGCGGGGTAGGCAGGGAGAACCGAGCGCCATAAGAAACGGTCCTTACACACCTCACTCGCTTCTCTAACATTCATAGCTCTTTTCATGCACGCTCACCGGTTCCTAGGGCTCCTGACATCGCTCAATCTTGACCTTCCATATTCTTCAATCAATCTTGACTTTCACATTGTATATTCGTTTTCGTCATTCTTACATCCCGAATTCTTTCTATATGCCCGAACCAATGGGTATGCCTTCTTTCATCCTAACAGACTCTTTAACAGACTAACTCTCTTTCGCACATCATCACATTGCAAGCGTTCATACGCTACAGTAACCACTCAACATCACGTGGACGTGGTTGTATGTCTCCCAATGTTGTATAAAAAAAATATAGAAATTTTTAATGAATGGGGAAGCAGATATACAATGCGAAAGTGGAAGGATGTAGGAGTCGAGGAAGGTCAAGACTTACCTACCATGATCAAATTGGTCGTGTTCTATCAGAAAGTGATGTCAGGAGCCCTAGAAACCGGCGACCGTGCATGAGAACAGCAATGTATGTTAAAGCTAGTGAGGTTTGTAGGGATCGAGTCACGTGACGCTCGGCTCTCTCTGCCTACTCCGCAAGGAATTTGGTGTAAAGTTATAAATAGATTGTTTTATTTGTCCTCCAAAAGTTCCTTTATTAAAAAATCATTTAATTGCGTTTAACGTTGCTGTTCTGATCATGATAGTATGTATTAAATTTCAACTTTATTTTTCCATTAGATGCAATATACCGTGACAGACGGACAGAGATACGAGTGCTCCTATAATTCCGTTTTATCACTCTGATGTACGTAACTCTAAATAATGAAGGTTAGTTGTCAACGAGGTCATTATTTTACCTTTTTTCCTCTACGGAAATTACAACTACATAGTACACGAGGAAATCAACTAGATAATATATTCAAACAGACAAAAGCGATATTTACTATGCTTCTTTTATATGCTGGAGAGATAATTGTAGCAAAACAATAGGTCGGAATGACAGACCGACGTACATAGCGTATTAGGAGATATAATGAAGTATAGCCATTGTAAAGAAGCGTTGCAAATTGTCTCAGCGAGCTAAGGCTGTTCCCATCGGGTCACGCGACGGTGCGCAGCACCACAAGCATACGGCCCACCTGATGCCAAGCGGTTACCGAAGTCTTGCGACGCTTGCAATACATTAAGTATCGCTCGCGCGATGTCATCTCCGCTGCTAACACAGCACAACTTTCTAGTGACCTCACTCACACGCAGGAACATGACAACCCTCTCGAGAGTTGTTATTTGGCTGCGTTTTTCTGTGAGGTGGAGGTACTTCTCTTGGCGAGCTGCTTTGATGTGTCCTATATCCCTTATAATGTTTGTTTTGTTGATCCGCACAAGTGCTTCGTCTTAAAACTATAGAATTTAATTTTAACGGGACAGGCCCACCACTCATACCCACCACTGTGTCTCCTGTGTAGCCAGAATTAACAGCGGCGACCACAAAAAAGGCAATGAACAGTGAAGTCCATTGCCGTCCCGGGGGTTAAACTACAGCTGCCTTGGAACTCACAAACGAATTTAATCAGAAGAAATTTGTAGGAGTAGGAAGTTTTAGAATTGACTTCCCCTCTTGGCAAAGTGAGAGACAGCAATATGACAAATAAGGCATTTAAAACCTCAAAGAGATGGCTAGTCAAGTGAAGCTCAACTGCCGTGCACCACGGATAATCAAATATCTAACACTATTGGGACCTAAACAGTGAGTTGTTACCTAACACATCGATTCCAATAATATAGATTGCAGAACCGCCTAAACGCCTGGTAGTTCTCCCTTGTTGCCACCAAATCAGAATAGTATACTACCCCGGATGTGACACGCAAGGAATTTAACATATCGTCCCGCTCCCGTTGCCAGAGATCGCACTCCCAGAGAACATGATGTGCTGTTTGCTCGAATTCATGATTTGTCGTAGAACACTCACATAAAGGCGATGACACAAGTCTAAATGAAAAGAGCTTTGCCCTAAAGTTTCCATGCCCTGTTAAAAATTGCGCAACAGGATGATCGACTTCTAACCACTCTTTACTTAATCTGTCTCGCACTGATTGAAAGAACAGATACAAGTGGCGTCCTTTAGTAGAAGTTTCCCATCTTTCTTGCCATTCAGACAGTAAAGTTTCAAATACCTCGTCAATTGGTTTGAACAATCTAAGAATTTTGTCAATATCGCGGCGTTTTAGAAAGTCAGGGTGTATGTTTTTAGAGGTGTAGTACATTGAAGCCCGGCGTTGAATTTCTAAGTCAACTGGTAATACGCCTGCCAGCACTGGTAGTGCCTCGGTACTCACAGTTCTATACGATTTACATAAGAATATTAAAGCGAGCCGCTGACTTTGCAGCAACTTACGACGCGCAGCACCTATGGTAGCCCTATCAGCCCATGCAGGTGAACCGTACGTAATACATCCTAAATATGTGGCTGTGTAAATAATTTTTAACGTTTTAAAAGTTAAGCCCCAGGTCGAGGTGGAAATTCGAGTTAACGCATAAAAGTTCTTTTTGGCTTTTTCTCCAACCTGCTTTATGTGTTCAATGTAATTAAAACCTTTGTCTAACAGTAATCCCAAGTAACAAACCGAGTTTTTGTTTGCAACTGATACTCCATTGAAGTGGAATCGCGGCGGAACCTGCAAATTTCCCTTAAGCAAGAGCTGATATGTTTTGTAAGGTGCGAAATCGAGACGGTTACGATAACCCCAGTCTGAAATGAGGCCAAGGCAAGTAATGGCTAGTTTTTCTATACTTGATCTGGAATTAGCTTTTATTAATAAGAGGCCGTCATCGGCGTAGCCAGTTAACGAACACCCTTCCGGTAAGGGTAGGCTAAGAAAGTCATCAAAACCGATATTCCAAAGATACGGCCCTAACACCGAACCCTGAGGACAGCCCTGCGTAAGCACCTTCGAAGCAGCATAATGCCCAAATGTTAATTTAGTTGTACCATTAAAAAAGTACGATCGAATAAGGGAGTATATGTTGCTATGGCAACCTCTCGCCTTTAGTTTCAGCAACAACATTGGCCACCAAGCATTATCGAAGGCACCTGAAATGTCTAAGAAAATACCTACAACGTATTTACTAACCGAGAGTTCCACAATTTTACGCACTACGAGTGCTGCATCAACAGTAGACTTGCCGTTGGTAAAGCCGAATTGATTTTTATGAAATTGAGGGCCACCGGGCAACAAACGTGGTACAATTAAACGTTCAAGTAATTTACCCAACGATGGCAGTAGGGTAATAGGGCGATAAGACTTCGGATCGTCGGGTTGCTTATCACCGCTTTTTGGTATTATCTTTATAACACCACTACGCAAAACGCTAGGAAAGTTGCCTTCTACAATACACCGGTTTAATACCTTTAAAATAGGTTCCGCGGCTACTTTACAAGCTTCCTTGATCATTTTGTTTGAGATTTTATCATCACCAGAAGCTTTATTTGTTGGTAATGTTTTTACAACATGTAGAAATTCGTCCATTGACACCACAGTTGACATTGGAGTGGCAGGGCACAGATCTACCACGGCCCTCACCTCGCGATGGTAGTCACTATCATTATCAGGGCAATCATCCGGAATTAAAGCATGCAAAAGTGCATCAGTAGTCTCCTCTATACCGAGGGTGTGGGTATTATCAAGTTTAATATTAGAAACAAAGGCCTGATCAATGCGCCTATTTGCCTTAAATTCGTGATACAGGGGAGACCACGGTCCCTCACAATTTAATCTTTCTACTATTCGTTTTAGCAAATTACCCTTAGATTTTTCGATGGCGGCACGATAGTGAGATCTAGCAATACGCAAGTTACTCAGAGCAGTTTGGTATGGCTCTCCTTCGATTTTACGTTTTCTTAATTTAGAAATCTTACGTCGGGCACAGCGGAGACTCCTACGCAGCCTGACAAGCGTATCATTCCACCAGTCACAACGTCTCTTATTAACTATAGCTTTTTGGCCCATAATAACGTCGGCACAGTATGTGAATGTATCAGACATAATTTGAACACTTTCTGTGACTGTAAGTTCAGCACGAGTGAAATCCCCGGCGCGAGAAGCGAAAAGAGAAGCAAAGGCTGCCCAATCGACATCTTTAGTTTTATACTGAAAGCCAGTATATTGTTGCGGGTGTAAGTTGTCTACAACCGGGGAGAAGTTACAAACGATTAGACGGTGATCACTGCAAGAAGCCTCAGGTAAAACGCGCCAGTTTTGTATTCGGACGTCTACACTAGAAAGTGTGACGTCAATAGAAGACTCGCCCATTGGGCTGCTAAATGTAGTTGGTGCTTCTGGGGTATTGTGAATAAGAAGATTCATTTCAGCAATTAACTCTTCAACAGCAGAGCGTCTGTTAGCATCGGTTGCTCTCAGCTTACCGTACCATAATGGCGATGATGCATTTACGTCAGCTCCTACAACTACTTTATGACCAGAAAGCGCATGTAAAACTCTACGCAGATGGTGTAAATGAGGACCTACTGGGTCTGAATATTGAAAATAACAACTCACTACGAACACTCTTAGATAGGGCGATGTTACTTCAGCTACCGCACAGTGCGTGGACATTAAGTTATTTATCGCTGTTATAGTTAAACCGCTTTTTGGAACATAAATACCCGCGCGTGACTTGTTACTGAGCTGTAGGAATTTACTGGTTAGTTGGGCTCGTTGGTATTGCTCCTGAACTAAGACTAAATCGAGCTTATAGTCCGCAACGAGCTTATCTAACTCTGATGTTGCAATTTTATCGTTGTGAAGATTTAATTGAGCAATC
Source organism: Pyralis farinalis (assembly GCA_947507595.1). Classification (NCBI taxonomy): domain Eukaryota; kingdom Metazoa; phylum Arthropoda; class Insecta; order Lepidoptera; family Pyralidae; genus Pyralis; species Pyralis farinalis. The sequence goes on along the minus strand of OX382258.1, from coordinate 4,191,037 downwards.
ACGACGTTATCCATATCTGGTATTTAAAATATTGTACTCCAACCTAGCCGCGTAAGTTGGACAAGATTCTGACCCGGTCTTGTGGTCAGACACCTTCTTTAGCCGCCTACATGGTGCGCATATCGGTTTAAAGTCTTTTTCCGATTTCTTAGTACATTCCCGCGTGTCATGAGATTCAGCACAGTGAGCACAAGTTGGTTTGGTCTCTGTGCAATATTTGCTAACATGACCGTATTGTTGACATTTTAAACAACGTACTACTTCAATGTCATCCACGAATCTACATGTGGCAAAGTCGATAAAAAATTTTTCTTTTGTTGAAATAAGGTGCTTGCGTATTTCCGGAGATAGTTCGATACCCATCCATTTTCTACCGTAAGCTACAGGACGACGACGCACTATTTTTATATCTTTCAAGTACTCAGACAATGTAATGTTCATTTCGTTTTTTATATTTTGATTATATAACGCTGACAAAAACTTTGTGTCGTCCATTGTATCGGGAATGTCTTTTATAATAATACGCGGTCGGCGTCCTTTGGGCTTTTCGAGTTTAAGCCCCGCCGATTTTATACCTTCTGCCGATTGCAGCTTCCGTAACTGAGCATCATTTGATACACGTAAAACTACACCCGATTTGGCAGTTTTTTTAACGCCTACGATTTGAAAACCATCATCGGATGGCTTGATGGCTTTCATAAGAGCCTCCTACGTAGCTTCGGACGTTTTGAATTCCGCGGATCGTGTCTCTGTGGGATATGCCACAATGCAAGGCATTGGTTCGCGAGTTTGAATGGGTTTAATTTGCTTGGGCAATCGAAGTTTCAATTTGTCTGAGTATGATTCACCGGTTTTAGCAACGGGTGCTACATGGTTATTTTTGGCTTCTAATTTAAGTGCTAGCAAATCGCGTTCTGTTACGGCAAGCTTCGTTTCAGTTGTTGCTGACTTTATGGCCATCATAGACACTAGAGAGGTAACCCGCTGAGTCATATCCATTATTGCCGATCTATGAGCAACACCAATGCGAGAGGTCAGTCCGTTAATAATTTCGTTAATTTTTGCCAAACATTGTGATGATTCGCGGACGAACTCGATATTGTCAACGTTCGAGTCTACAACTTCAAGCGAGCTATTACGACTTAAATTGGCCATATTTTCAAAGCTAGACGACCGCTGTAGTCGTTTTTCTTTAGGTGACAAATTATTAGGTGATATATCGCCTAACGGTCTTTTGACATTACTGGTTGTTGCGGGCGGCGAGCGTGGGGTCAGGTTACTGCGGCGAAAAACCGGCGTATTAATTTTTGTACCACCAGGATCATCGGGGTTGTTCGGCATTTTACAATAACAACGAACTTAGTAGCAAATAAAAATAGAATAAATTTAAATAAAGCTAATACGTATCAATACAAAATATTACCCCGATACCGGGGTAAATTTATTGACTGACAACACCAGGAGATAACAATTTGCATACGCTTTTAATATTTTAATGCTACTAATTAATCTTAACTATTGCTTTTCAATAAAATAGAAAACAAAATATCGAATAATTACTTACTTTTCAACGGGGCAAACCTGTTTTTACAAAGCCGCGGACGACGAGACGGCCCGTGCGTACGTACTACCTACCAGATTCTTGATTTATTTCACTGCGATGAAATATTACAAATTAAACCTTAATTTAAACGAAAATCGACGCGGAATCTAGATATTTATATCACAATAAACCAAATTCAACGAAATATCACACACACTGTACAATAACAACGAAGTAAAATATTTAAATAGCAAACAAATACACGGAGAAAATAAGCGCACCCGACTCGCGAGGAAGCGGGAGGGAAAATGAAAACTATAGAAGTAGAATAGTTTTTTTATTGTATTAATTGACTGATGAGCAGTTATACCCCAGTGGATAAGGAACCGGCCTATGGATCAAGTGGTCACCGGTTCGAATCCTGTCAGAACCTCTTCACGCCTTTCTTGAAGAACCCCATACTGTAGTCCCTTGGGAAAATCTCGGCAGGGAGCTCATTCCACAACATAATAGTTCTCGGTAGAAAACTTCTCGTGTAGCGCACAGTTTTCCCCCTCGGTTGTGGAGGTCTGACGGCAGTCGTTCCATGTAAAAATCAGTCTCTTCACCAAATCCTTAGGCTTAAGTAGCGGACCCTGCCAATCCTAATGGATGGATGACGAGCTCGGTGGCGCAGTGGCGAAACGCGCTGTTACGCTACTTTGACACCGACGCCTCGTGGGTTCGATTCCCACACAATACAAACATTTGTGTGCATGAACATGTCTGTCTTGGTCTGGGTATTTTCTATGTATAATAAGAATGTATTTACAAAAAAAAAATGTATTTACGTATGTTTATCAGTTGTTTAGTACCCATAACACAAGCTTCGCTTACTTTGGGGATAGATGGCGCTGTGTAATTTGTGCGATAATATTTATTATTATTATTAGGAAATGGGATAGCGCTAAGAAGATATAATATGCTATTGTATGCTTCTATGTGGTTTAAAATTTTTCACAATTCGATAATGACCCCCATTCTTAATTTCAAAAACATTTAACAGTTTTCAGTAGGATAAACGATCGAATGCACAAATTGCAAAATTGTGGTGTAATGCTTGTCGACCGTATTCGCAATGATGATGTAAGGAACAGAGTTGGACTGGAGTCTGGAAGAGAGCGTCGGAGTTAAAATAAGAAGAGGCATACTCCGTTAGTTCGGACATGTAGAAAGAATGCAGGATGAATGAATGACGAAGCAGATATCAATGCAAAAGTGGAAGGATGTAGGAGCCGAGGAAAGCCAAGACTTACATACCATGACCGAATTGGTCGTGTTCTATCAGAAGGTGATGTCAGGAGCCCTAGAAACCGGCGAGCGTGCACGAGAAGAGCAATGAATGTCAAAGAAGCGAGTGAGGTATGTGTATATGGTGTGAGAATCGAGTCTCATGACGTTCGGTTCTCTCTGCCTACCCCGCAAGGGATTTGGCGTGAAGTTATAGATAGATATAACAGTTTTGTTTATTTTTTATATCTAATAATGAAATACTTAATACATGTAATTGCATAAAAATAAATATTATTCTCATTCTAACGATGATACTAATTATACATTTTTTTTATGCTACGTCGGGAGGCATGCAAGCATACGGCCTACCTGATTTAAAGCAGGTACCGTAGCCTATTAATGATTGCGATATATTAAGTATCAATCGCGCGATGCCTCCTCTGCTGCTCACACAGCAACTCCTTGGGAGCTTACTGGTGACCTCACTCACACGCAGGAACACAACAACCCTAGGGACATGTTCATGCCCACAAATATTTGCCTTGTGTGGGAATCGAAACCACGAGCGTTGGTGTCAAAGTAACGTAACAACGCGTTCCATCACTGCGCCACCGAGCTCGTCCAATTGTATGGCTAATTGTAGACCATTTGGTAATGTAATCTTTTAATTTGATTGCTGTATGTTTTAAGGCTAAATGCTAAGTGTTCTGATGCCTAACCCCTTATCATTTCAGACCGTATTCGCCCATAGCTGTTCAGCTGTGGGCGAATACATAGGCCTTCCCTTTTAGAGAGACACATGTCTCGATCCTGTGTCATCTGCATCCATCGACTCCCTATAAACCTCATGAGGTCGTTGCTCCATCAATTGAGAGGTCGTCCTACACTACGTGTGTATTTTGGTAATTGTCATATATATATATTTTAAGATAACATAACAGACAGATAACAGCGGGTCATGTGCCAGAAGCGTGCTCGGTCGCGACCCCTGCCAATCAATTAGATTGCAATTCTGGACCGAAAACGTACCGATGCGGGTTATATCGTCCCCCGGAGGAGATGCGCACCGATCCACCCCCTTTGGTGCGTACATATGTGCATGCGGCGGTGGTAGACGCCACCGTCGTCGAGGAGAGCCGAGTGCTGCATATGCACGTGCAATGGGAGAGGTGGATTGAGTGATAAGATGAACGAGCTGATGGATGAGACTGAGAGAGATGAGAGATGCTTAGATGCTTTGTGTGTGATATAGACTAAGCACAAGGGGTGCGACACCGACGATCTACCCGGTCGGATGATGCCCTATGATCTGGGGTAGGCCAGAATGATCATGCCAGTGCTGGTGTAGGTATCGTACTCTCCTCTCGCTTAGCCACTGGTGTAAAAGATTACTGTTTGGTAGGGCCTAGACTTCTATGGGTTCGTATAAAACTGGGTATCACGCGAGTATTTCTGGTTGCAGCATACGCTCCCGTAAGCTCAGCGTATGCTCAAAAACTAGAGAAGTTTTGGGATTCTGTGAGGGATGTTCTGGATTTAGCTGAAGGGAATGAAAAAGTGATTACGTGTGGAGAATTGAATGGATGGGTTGGAGCCAAGCGAGACTGTTACGCTGTTCTTGGTCCCTATGGAGATAAAAGAGTGAACGATGCAGGTAAGTCAATTCTAGATTTATGTATCCTCCTCGTGTCGAATACTTTATTTCATCAAAAGTATATTCACACACATGGTGACGGACTGAACAAAAGATTTGATTTTAATAGATACACGTCTCCGAAATACTATAATGGATACAAGAGCCTTTAGAGGTCCCACTCTTGAAACGGACCATTGACTAGTGGTCCGGATCTCTCACTCACCGTATGAAACGCAATATCAGCATGCCACTACTTCACGTCGGTTGTCTGTGAGAGAGTGCTACTACCCCGGTCGAGCTGGCCCAATTACGAGCTATTGTCATTCAAAGGCCACCTACCTACCCGCAGCCCTGCAGTGCACACTAATTGGCAACAGCTTGGCTCTACCACTTCTAAGACAATTTGTAATTTGTGTGCAGAAACTGTATGTATTCGAATTTGAACCATATGTGTGCCGCAGTAACACAAAATGACTATAGCACAGCTACTTGTTCTCTCCTTCTGAACAAAACGCTGATTATTCTTCTTCAACCACAGATCTTCACCATCGTGAAAACTAGGGGCTAAATACATACGTGAATTAAATAAACCATCCAAACTCATAAAATGCATGTCGTAGTAGACAATACATAATTACGGTAATATATTCAATGGGAATATCGTTGGATATGAAGAGTTACAATTGAGGCGGATTGAAGTGCAATAATAAATAAAATAAAAATAATAAGTGAGAGCTGCGTATGGCAGAGAGAGCATGAAAGTAGAATAAATGCGGTCGATATGCGAGCACTGCGCAAAATTTGTGGCATAGCGCTTGCTGACCGCGTTCGAAACGATGACGTACGAAAGAGAGTTGGACTAAAAGAGAGTGTCGGTGTTAAGAAACTGACTGTTATTACAGAAAGATTTGGTTCGATTAGCACAATATTTCATCAACTATAAATCCTACGTCAACGTATGTCAATGTTCAGTTATTACTTTCACCCGTAACTATGAGTTACTATACGTCCTAAGAAACCAATATCTATCAAGAGTTCAGCACATTAAATAGCTTTGTGTTATGTAGGCAATGTAAGTTAAAGTTTAACAAGCACATAGAATATACTGTAAGTAAGGCTTCCAAATTTCTAGGCTTTATTATTAGATCTAGTACTCATTTCGCCAATATATAATATATTAAAATTCTTTATTATTCGTATATAAGAAGCACTCTCGAGTACGTCAGGCGTGGATCCCTCTATCGCGAATAGAATCCATACAACGGAGGTTCATGAGACACGTTCAGTATAAAACCGGTATATCCTATAATGATTACAATCTCCACTATAAAAGGTATCATATACTTCCTCTTCAGGTATGTAGGACAGTCGCTGACTTATCATTCTTGTTCAAAATAACTAATGGTAGTGCAGATTCACCAGACTTACTTCAATACGTGAAACTATGCGTTCTATCTAGGTCACGGAGATACTTGACCTGATTGTATACTCCTGCAGTCGGCACAAATTATCGCTCGAGTTTATTTTTCGTACGCGCCTGTTCAACATTCAGCGAGTTTACTTTAAGTTAGGGTGCTGATAGTTCAGTGGATAAAGAATCGTCCTATTAACCGACTGGTCCTCGACTCTTGGTGTAGGCATGTACCTCCAAATTCTTATTTTCGGATTTATGTACATATTTTTTTTTATATACTACGTCGGATGGCATACAAGCATACGGCCCACCTGATGTAAAGCGGGTACCGTAGCCTATTAACGCTTGCGATATATTAAGTATCACTCGCGCGTTGCCTCCTCTGCTCCTTACACAGCAACTCTTTGGGAGCTTACTGGTAAACTCACTCACACGCAGGAACACAACAACCCTCTAGGGAGTTGTTATTTGGCTGCAGTTTTCTGTGAGGTGGAGGTACTTCCCCAGACGGGCTGCTTTGATGCGCCCTACCTCTCTTAAAACATCCAGACCAAGACAAACAGACATGTTCATGCACACAAATGTTTGTCTTGTGTGGGAATCGAACCCACGAGTGTTGGTGTCCAAGTCGCGTCATTGACGACTGAGCCACCGAGCTCGTCAAAGCATATCTATAATATAATATATAATTGGCCTAATTTGCTGTATATATTTATATAAATTAGCTATGTATACTCAGGATCTGCGTATTCGAATCAGTTTTGTATACTATTACTATATGTTATAAAATAAATGTACTAATGTCCGTTAGCGGGAGCGTTACCGAGAGGTGAGAACCTGGTGACATGTAATACAGGCTCTCAAAGTCTACTTCAGGCACCAGCTTCTCACACTACAGCTTCTCACATTTGTATTATTAAGGTACTTAGTATATAAGATTTAGATACTCGGCAAAAGTATATATACATAGTATCATGTGTGAGAAGAAATAAAAAAATAAATATATTATAAAAAAAATATATATTTTTAATTTGTTCGGCGGTGAAGAAAAACACCGTGAGAAAACGTCTATGAATTTATATTTCGAAAGACATGTGACCAAATCTAAGAAAAGATCAGGTTTGTGTTGTAGAGTTCTGATAATCGTTCCATGTCGGAAAGTATCTTCACCAAAAGTAAAAATTATAGTACTAAAATAAGAAGAGGCATGCTACGTTGGTTCGGACATGTACAAAGAATGCAAGAAGAAAGAATTACGAAAGAAGTAGGAGCCGTGGTAGGCCAATACTTACCTACCATGACCAAATTGATCGTGTTCTAGAAACGGCGAGAGCGCATGAGAAGAACAATGAATGTTGAAGAAGCGAGTGAGGTTTGCAAGGATCAAGTCATGTAGCGCTCGGTTCTCTCTGCCTACCCCGCAAGAGATTTGACGTGAAGCTATAGATAGGTAGATCTTCATCATATCCTTAGGTTTTAGGTAGCGGTCCTTGCTAGGATTAACATTGGATAAGGAAACGGAATAACGTTAGTAAGAAGACGAGCTTATAAGATAACATTAATAAGGTACTCAATTACCTTTTTAATCCTTCGAAACCCGTGTGGTCATATATGACCGCGAAATGTATGGGAAAAGGTATATAACGGGTTCGGACGGCTTTTAAGGTATTCGTGAATTTTCCTACGTGTCCGTACAAGTATTACTGTAAGTTATACATTTTATTTTGTAAATTATATTTGCCGAAAGTCAAATAAATTAAACACACCATTGATTTATTCAAAAATATTTTGAATGTGCAAAATTAAATATAAATTTTCCTACGTGGCCGTACAAACCATACTGTTAATTATAAATTTTATAGTGTAAATTATATTTGCCGAAAGTAAAATGAATTAAACACTCGACTGACTTATACAAAAATATTTCGAATGCGCAAAATTAAATATAAATTGAAAGAAAATATGTCAAAAAGCTAGTTATTTATCTAGCTGCATCCCGCGATTTCAACCACGCCGGTATCCTGTAGAAACCGTCATTTCTACTGTCATTCTTTTTCTCGGCTTTTAAGATATGTATCGTGATGCTGAATAGCTAATAACCTTCCTCAAGAGTTGGTCTATTAAGTGCAAAAAAATTTTTCCAAATCCGATTGGTACTTCTAGAGAATAAAGGGTTCAAACAAACAAACTCTATCGCTTAATAATTAGATTATGTATAGATTCACAGAAATGAGGATAGGTAAGGGACATAGCCCAAAGGATAAGTAAGCCGAAGTGGCAGTGGTCCGACCACATAGTTCGTAGACCACAACCGCTGGGGAAGAAAGGTTCCCCCGAAAGACGTCCCCGTACTGGTACACGCAGTGTGGAACGACCCCCCACCAGATGGAGCGACGACCTCAAGAGGTTTGCAGGGAGTGGATGGATGCAGGTGGCACAGCATCGAGACGAGTGACACTCTAGAGGGGAGGCGTATGTTCAGCAGTGGACGAATACAGGCTGAGATGATGATGATGACATAGGTTCTAAATATGCCAAAATAATTTAATTTAATACGAATTAATAAGTGAGTATCTACCAATTAAACAGTATATGTTATATTTTTTATTTAAAATATTTCTTCATGTTTTAATAGCAATATTAGCAAGCAGCTGTTTTAACTTTCTTCAAATTTACTCACTTCTCCGTCGTCCATCGTGTGGGGAGCCATCCTACGCTGCGTTTTCCGTTTCGTGGTCGTCATTTGAGAACCTTTTCTCATTGGCCATCGGTTCACCGAGTTATGTGGCCTGCTCACTGCCAATTCAGCTTCCTGATCCTCGCAACCACGTCGGTAACCTTCAGTTTCCACTTTCGGTTCTGTTTCCAGGATCGAAGTATCTTTGTGCAAAAGACAATGCTGTCGATTCGTTTGCATATCAAAACGGGGTTATATTTTAACGAGTTGTATTAAACGAGTCCTGCTTAAATCTTCCACTTACATTTTAAAGGGTGATAGTAAATATATTTTTTTATGATACTAGATTGAAAAACAAGCATGCGGCCCGCATTAGATGGTAAGCGGTCACCGCAGAATACTGACGCTCGCTACACCACGGGGATGCCACTCGCGCGCTGCCAATTTTCTGACCTAAAGATGTTTCGTCACAGTACCCAGTCATTTCTCTGCCGTATCTCACACTTCAAACCGGAACACAGCTATATAAATATAGCTGCTTGGCGGTAGAAATAGGTGAGACAGAGGCACCCACGCAGACGACTTTTGTACAAAGCCTCCCTCTGGTAAAATATACATCAGAATTATTTAATTTAGCGTAATTATGTGTTATGAACATATAAAAAATCATCAACATTTCAGTTTCTGTACGATTTTTCAACAAATAAAAAATCAACGACATACCGATAAAAAAATCACGTATTGGCGATTTGGTATCAAAATAATTTGTTAAAACCCGACAACTGCGGTTTGGTCCGCGTATGATTGGAATATCACAGTTTTATAGGTCTCATTTTTTCATGCGGAACTTGTGGTATTATTTTTTATAAAAAAGTAACCTAAGTTACTCCTTATAACATCAGCTATCTGTCAGTGAAAGTTCCGTCAAAATAGGTGGAGCAGATTTGGAGATTAGCCGGGGCAAACATACGAGCAGATAGACGGACAAAAATTTAAAAAATAATATTTTTTGTATAAGTACTGTGTATTCATAGGCATAGACATATTAATAAATAAATAAATCAATATTTCCTTGCCAATTAGACAAATCTTGCTTCAAATTAAGCTAAGCTTGTGTGTCTTTTATCTGGCGGTCCTTGGTTCGAATCTTGTGATGGGCATGTACCACTAAATTCTTGATCTCGAGTTTATGTACATATCCTTGCTAAGCGTTGAAGGAAGACGCCGTGACAAAACACGCAATTTCAAAAAATTATATAAAAAAAAACTTAACATAAGAAAGGTCTGGTTATTCCCGTCGATCGTGGTGTGACGGCAGTCGCTCCATGATAAAGTCAGTATCTTCGCCAAACCCCTAGTCTAAGGTAGCGGACCCCGCCACTCCTAATCGATTAGAAAACACGATAAAGCTAGGAAGAAAAATAAAGAACATATTTATACGTGTATATTTCTTAATAATATCTAAAATTATCAGTATAGATGTTTATATTAATTACCTTTTATTTGGATACGAAAGAAACAAAAACTAAAAACTAATTAACTAAACTCATGAATAAAACTTGTATAAAAACCCAATGAAATTAAAATCTAATATACTCACATTAAATAACAATTAAACTAAACACACTAACTAAAAAACAATTAACTAAACTAAATAGTGGAAGCAAGTTATCTGCGCGCGGAGCGGCGTGATACTGAATTCTTAATTGCGAACTATGATTATAAAGTTGAATCTCATATATACAAATGATACATTTGTCCGTCGGTTATGAAACGATTTGATCGGCAAAACGATCAGATGACCTCGAGACGCGATAATAGTCGACACGGGGACATCATGCGGAAGTTTCCAGTTCGAGTCTCGAGTTAGGGCCGCCTAGGGCCCTCATTAAAAATATTTAACCGGCGAGCGTGCGTGAATGTTAAAGAAGCGAGTGAGGTGTGTAAGGAGCGAGTCACGAGGCGCTCGGTTCTGTCTGCCTAACCCGCAAGGGACTTGGCGTGACGTTATAGATAGATAGATTAAAAATATTTGTTGGTTCAGACGTCTTTGAGCAGTGATAGTCCAGTGAGGAACCCGCCTGTTGAGCAACAGGTCCTCGGTTCCAAACCTGGCATGTACCACAAAGTTCCTGTTTACCCGCACGTCCAAGAAATGATATTTCGATAAACGTGTGACCTAACCTAAGAAACGTCTTACTTTCCCTCTAAGTTAAGGAGGTCACGTACAAATCAGTATCTTCGTCAAGTCTTAAGGGTTAGGCAGCGGATTCTAATTGATTAGGAAACGCGATAACGCTAGGAAAGAAGGTTCAGAACGTCTTTGAAAGTAAACTTCTAGGATTCTTCTAGGAAACCGAGTTTTACATTTTTACTTCTAGCAGTTCTTCACTGGTCTACGCTAGATGAGATTCGGGCAATACCTAAGTAATACTACTACTAATAAATAATCATAACTTCACGCCAAACTTGCGGTAGACAGAGAGAACCGAGCGCTACATGAGTCACTTCTTTAACATTCATAGCTTTTCATGCCCGCTCGCCGGCTTCTAATGCTCCTGATATCACCTTCCGATAGCGATCAATTTGGTTATGGCAAGTCTTGACCTTCCTCGGCTCCCACACCCTTCTACCATCGCGTTGTATATCTGTTTCGTGATTATTTCTTCTTTTCTCATTTTAACATCGACACTCTCTTTCAGATCTATATCTACCTAGATTTGTATCTATCTAGATAGTATTCTGCCATAGTCAGGAACTATATATGAAATCTATGCTTGTCTGTGTGTGTCTGTCGCTTTTTTCGAATATTACAAATTTTGACAGATTCGGATTCAGCAAAAAAAAGTAGAATAGGAATGTCTGAAAACCAACCTCCTATCTCTTAAGAAACATGGTCAAAATGGCCGACAAATAAAAAAAAAAAATGATATTTATTTCCGATTCGAAAAGTAAATTAAAAAGTAGAATAGGAATGTCTTAAAAACTAATATCATATTTCTTAAGGAATTTGGTCAAAATAGCCGACAAAGTTTAAAAAAAAAAAAATTGTTATATAATTGACGAGCCAGGTGTTCCTCTGGCAATGCAAGCTTGCGCATTCTCAACTGGTTTTAGGTGCAGTCTCTTGCGGGGAAGGGAGAGAGAATTAAGCGACACATTATTTAGTCCATTCAAACCACATTCGCTTATTTAACATTCATAGTCGTTTTAATTCTCTCTCACCAATACCTGCATCACATTCTGATAAAACATAACCAATTTTATAGATGACTCTTGGCTTTCGTTTAGACTTATTCGACTTATCATTCTTGTTCAAAATAGTTAATGGTAGTTCAGATTCACCAGACTTACTACAATACGTGAAACTATGCGTTCCATCTAGGTCACGGAGATACTTGACCTGCTTGTATACTCCTGCAGTCGGCACAAATTATCACGAGTTCATTTTTCGTACGCGCCTGTTCAACATTCAACGAGCTTACTTTACGTTAGAGTGCTGATAGTTCAGTGGATAAAGAATCGTCCTATTAACCGACTCATCCTCGAATCCTGGTGTAGGCATGTACCATGTATGAAGAGCTCGGTGGCTCAGCCGTGAATGACGCGACTTTGACATCAACGCTCGTGGGTTCGATTCCAACACAAGACAAACATTTGTGTGCATGAAGACGTCAAAGCAGCCCGTCTGGAAAAGAACCTCCACCTCACAGAAAACCGCAGCCGAATAACAACTCCCTAGAGGGTGGTTCTGTGCCTGAGTGTGAGTGAGGTCACCAGTAAGCTCCCAAGGAGTTGCTGTGGAAGCAGCAGAGGGGGCAACGTCCAAGTGATACTTAATATATCGCAAGCGTTAATAGGCTAGGATACCCGCTTTATATCACGTGGGCCGTATGCTTTTATGTCTCCCGACGTAGTATGTAAAAAACATACCTATTTATCATTTGCTTACCACATGAGTCACTGTTTGCACACCCGCTTCTATAACATTCACAGCTCTTTTCATGACCGCTCGACGGCTTCTAAAGCTCCTGATTTTTGACCTTTTGATAACGATCAGTTTGGTCGTGGTAGGTAAGTCTTGACCTTCCTCGGCTCCTACACCCTTCTACCATCGCGTTGTATATCTGTTTCGTGATTATTTCTTCTTTTTTTATTTTAACATCGACTTTCAGACCTATATCTAGCTAGATTGGTATCAATCTAGATAGTATTCTGCGATAGTTTTAGATGCAGTCTCTTGCGGGGTAGGTAAGGAGAATTAAGCGACACGTTATTTAGTTCATTCAAACCTCATTCGCTTATTTAATCATAGCCGTTTTCATTCACTCTCACCAGTACCTGCATCGTGTTCTGATAAAACATAACCAATTTTATAGGTCACTCTTGGCTTTCGTTTAGGATTACAAATCCTGGTGGAAGCATGTACCACTAAATTCATGTTTTCGTATTTATGTACACAGAAAAAAATGTTTAGTTAGATTTCCCAGATTCCTAATAGATTCACCAAAGTCGACGGTTGAACTGGGTCCTACCTTTGACTTAAGTTGATTTTACCAATCAAAAAAGGTTAATGAAGTACCAGCAAAAATAATAAAGTTTATTATTTAGTATGATAAACTGTACCATATTATATGTACAATCCATTTATTAGCGGTAAATTATACATTTAAAATAGTGATAGCTACAAAATACTTTTGTACTCGTATGAAGACCAACCGATATTTGTTAATTTAACTACCTTTTCTTCTTCTTTCTTTCTTTCAACTAATCTTTTTTGTCAGTCAAATTTGTAATTATCACTTCCTCGGCGGTGAAAGGAAACATCGTGAGGAAACACGCACGCCTCTGAGATTATGTCAAAAAGACGTATCACCGGACCTAAGAAAGAGGTTATTTTTCTTCAGAGTTGTAGAGGTCTATTGGCAGTCGCTCTACGTCAGTGTGTTCGTCAAATTCTTAGGTTTAGGTAGCTGATGCCATCACTCCTAATGGATTAGTAAATGTCTTAGGCTTTCTTCGTCTTCCTTCAACTTTCACGAAGAAATAACATTAATATAATTTTCTTACAAGCACATCAAATTACTGAATTTATAAAGACAGTTTTTTTTTTTAAATATATATGGCAATAGTGTTGCTACTTTATGCCAGTGTCAAAGTCTTCAGTATAGGACCATTTGAAAATCTTAATTCTATGTTCCAGCTTCAGGAACTGTGCTGAAAAAATATTTGGGAAGGGTACCTAGACCCAATCAACCCAGTTTAAATACCACCCGTAAAACGATAGTGATTTTTACAAGGTGTTCTTGATGAACTTATTCACGTCTTCCAAAAAGTACATAAACGTGTTATATTTGAGTTTTTTCATTACTGTATAATTTCACTAGCACTAATGTTACAAAATACTATCAAAATTGTCACACAAAACTAATTTTGTACTGAATTGTAAAAGTTTCAAGTATAACAACAATGTCACTCGTCAAAAGCGTGGGAAGAAGTGATTTTTTTTGATTTCATTTCTTTCCTCGACAACGCGAGAATACTACTTGCAGAGTGGAAGTTCAAAATTATGATCTCAGACATTTTGGCGATATACTGATGCCGCATATACTGTTACAGCTAACAGAGCTTTTAAAATGGTAATACCCTTTGCCGTCACTTCGAGATGTGCTTTTTCAACTTTAGTTACACTGAATTATTTTTAAATAAAATATACCGCGTTCAAAAATCACCCAGGAACTAAAATGCGAAAAATAATTCATCACAATTACTCACGATTTTTGAAGTCGGTGCCAGCCGCATAATATCAATTGATCATATCAATATACGGGCACCTACTTTTGTGACCAAATATTTTTCGCTTTTAGTTCCCGGGTGTTTTTTGAAGGCGGTTTATTTTTTATTTAATTGCTTTTTTATATTGGAAATAAAAAAAACAGAGATCAGTCCTCATCAAAAACTTTTGCACAAGACCAAAGACACCACCACAGACCAAAACATTATCTGTCTATATATTTTGGTTTTTGTTGATTTTCTCAAAAAGCCCTGAAACAATTTCGAAAAAATTTACATTAGACTACCTCTGAAGTATGACCTACCAAAGAAAAAAAGAATCGTCAAAATTAATTCATAATTGCCGGAATGATCGCGTAACAAACATACAAAAGAAAACATACAGTTATTGTGAACCTCCTCCTTTTTTGAAGCCGGTTAAAACAAAGGTCAGAAACCGTTTCAGTGTAAAAAATAACCTTGTGAATGGTAACAACCATCACTGTACCTAAACGATTCGAGATTTGCCTTTATTATTCACCTCTGTAGGTATATAAGAAAAACTTCTACTAATCATTTTTAGGATCGTGTCAGTCAGCAGTCAATCATGATTCACCTTTACATTAATATAATAATAATAATAATAATACCCCGCAGGGCAGCTTGTGGCGAGCTGTTGGTGCGTAACGACACCACGGGTACCCGAGTGCTCCAGAGAGTCGATCAGGGCCTTCGTCTCCGGCGTGTCTTCGTCGGTCGGAGTGGAAATCCAAGAAGGCCCGCAGGACTCTCAGCTCTGGCTTGCCTTCATTGGCCGTCCAGAGAGGAGTCGATAGAGTATATTGCTCTAGCAG
This sequence comes from Pyralis farinalis, assembly GCA_947507595.1. Taxonomy (NCBI): domain Eukaryota; kingdom Metazoa; phylum Arthropoda; class Insecta; order Lepidoptera; family Pyralidae; genus Pyralis; species Pyralis farinalis. Next base: position 4,175,869 of record OX382258.1, on the reverse strand, counting down.
GTGATATACTCCAGGGGTGGAAGTGTTAAAGGGCATAACGCCGCGAGTAACTTCAGAGAAAGCGCAGCACACCTCTCGACACCCCTGAGTCACTCACACCGGTGTTGCCCCCGGCCGACTTTCTCTGGCATTTCGGGGGTCCATCTAGTGAGTGGCGAGCCACCGCCTGCCAAAAATAACAGTCAGATATGATAGTTATGGCAGGTGTCCGTCCCTCTTCTGCAATAACCCAGTACCAATAATCCCTCCAGACCTCATTACAATAGACTAATCATTTCCTACACATTCGCAATAGTCCCAATACCTGCCGTGACCTGCTCATAGATATATGGTTCTATCGATATTTTTAGGAGGGGGTCTCGGTGGGTGTACAACATATCATGAATCTTCTTAAAAGGGCCTCTACGCGTTGGATCCATATCCCCGCGCACGCCTATCAAATGACCGGGATAATACCCGTGAATAAAAATAAAATAATAATAATAAGCCCGCAGGGCAGCTTGTGGCGAGCTGTTGGTGCGTAACGACACCACGGGTACCCGAGTGCTCCAGAGAGTCGATCAGGGCCTTCGTCTCCGGCGTGTCTTCGTCGGTCAGAGTGGAAAGTCAAGAAGGCCCGCAGGACTCTCAGCTCTGGCTTGCCTTCATTGGCCGTCCAGAGAGGAGTCGACAGAGCATATTGCTTTATCAGGTGATATGCTCCAGGGGTGGAAGTTTAAAGGGCATAACGCCGCGAGTAACTTCGGAGAAAGCGCAGCACACCTCTCGACACCCCTGAGTCACTCACACCGGTGTTGCCCCCGGCCGAGTTTCTCTGGCATTTCGGGGGCCCATCTAGTGAGTGGCGAGCCACCACCTGCCAAAAGTAACATCTGAATATGATAGTTATGGCAGGTGTCCGTCCTTGTTCTGCAATAGCTCGGTTCTAATAATACCTCCAAATTTCATTTTAAAATAGCCCACTTTTTTCCGACATATTTCCAATTGTCCTAATACCTGCCGTGACCTGTTCATTGGTATATTGTCCCATTGATATCCCCTGGAGTGGGTCACGGCGGGTGTACAACATTACATAGTCTTTTTGAAGGGGCCTCTACGCGTTGGATCCTTATCCCTGCGCACGCCTATCAAATGACCGGGATTAATACCCGTGAGCGAGAAGATATATAATAATAATAATAATAATGTGACCTTGACTTCTGATAGTTTGGAACTTGTTCCCGCTGTATTTTATGATAACCGTTTTATAGTAGAAAAAAATGATCAAAAATTTTTTTATACAACATCGGGAGGCATACGACCCGCCTCATGTAAAGCAGTTACCGTAGCCTATTAACACTTGTAACATATATCACTCGCGCGATGCCTCCTCTGTTGCTTACACAGCAACTCCTTGGGAGCTTACTGGTGTCCTCACTCACACGCAGGAACACAACAACCCTCTTGGGAGTTCTGTGAGGTGGAGGTACTTCTCCAGACGGGCTGCTTTGATGCGCCCCACCTCTCTTAAATACTTGACTCTTAAATACACATCAGCTGTATCCATTTGTTGTTCATACATCTTATGTTAACACCTATATTCTATTCCAGACCAACTTTCTTCCTTACATTATTGCGAACTCAGAATTGGGAATTTCAATTTTTTTTATAGTATGTCGGGTGGAAAACAAGCATACGCCCCATTTGATGTGAAGCGGTTAGCGTAGCCTATGAACGCCAGTTACACAAGTGTGGCTCGCGCGTTGCCACCACCGCTGCCAACGCGGCAACTCCGTTCTGGTGTCTTCACTCACTCGCGGGAACACAACAACTCTCTAGGGAGCTGTTATTTGGCTGCGGTTTACTGTGAGGTGGAGATACATCCCCAGTCGGGCTGTTGCTGTGTCCTACCTCTCTTCAATTTATTTACAATATTCAAATTAACCTCACGACTATAAAACAACCATCCTCATACAAATTACCCATGAAAATCCCATGCAATGATCTAAAGGAAAACAGACAACACAGACATACAACGACATAATTGAATTATAATCAGCGCAAATACATACAAGCCCATGTATTCTTTGTGTTCAATACTTTTAGTGTCTGTATGAAAAGAAAGAATGTCTTTTTATACAACTAAAGCATACGGCCCACCTGATGTAAAGCGGTTACCGTAGCCTATGAACGCTTGTAATACTTTAAGTACTACTCGTGTGATGCCGATTATGACGAGCTCGGTGGCGCAGTGGTTAAGAACGTTACCATGACACCAACGCTCGTTGGTTCGATTCCATTTGTGTGCATAAACATGTCTGTTTGTCTTGGTCTGGGTGGTTTTAAGAGAGGTAGGGCGCATCAAAACATTTGGGGAAATTCCTCCACCTCACAGAAAACCGCAGCCAAATAACAACTCCCTGGAGGGCAGTAATATCTGCGTGTGAGTGAGGTCACCAGTAAGCTCCTAAGTAATTGCTGTGGCAGCACAGAAGGCATCGCGCGAGTGATACTTAATGTATTACATGCGTTAATAGGCTACGGTAACAGCTGTACGTCAGGTGAGCCGTATGGTTGTATGCCTTTCAATGTACTATAAAAAAACTTATTTCATATATTTTTTATTATTTATGCTGTGTATTAATATTTTCATCATTTATTGCTCCGTTTTATATGAAAAAGAATGCTTCTGGTTCTTGTTCTTGGCGTTATACCGTCTCCCAATCCACTAGGATTAGCAGGATCTGCTGCTACCCAAGCCTAAGGATTTGGCGAAGATACTGATTTTGAAATGGAGTGACTGCCGTCTGATCTCCACGACCCAGAGGGAAAATCAGACCCTTCTTAGGTTAGGTGAGAAAGAACTCATTATCTATATAGGTAACATAAATAAATTTATTAATACACTAGCTATCGGCCCCGGCTTCGCACGGGTGATATGATCGCTACCAAACTTCACAGGATCACCTGCTGGGCTAACCTGAAGATTCACTGAAAATTTCATCAAAATCTGCCCAGCCGTTTTTGAGTCCATAGAGGACATACAGACAAACATTCATTTTTATATATGTAGATATTATATAATTTTATAAAATTTTATGACAACAAGGCAATTTTTCACACACGTACCCTACACACACACACACACAAGCGTGATACGTATGTTACATATATTTATTCTATTTCAGTGCTTTTCCCCATCCCAAAAGTGCCCAACGTGCCAAAAGAAGTTACCACTTCAATGATTCAGGTTTTCGTCGGTGCAACTGTAATGCATCACTATCTATCTATAACTTCACGCCAAATCCCTTGCGGGGTAGGCAGAGAGAACCGAGCGCCATGTGACTCGATCCGTACACACCTCAATCGTAACTTTGACAACCTGGGTATCAGCTTGGAGCTGCGAGAATTGTCAACGATCATAAGCTTACACACGGTATTGAACCCTTAAGTTTAAGGAGAGATTTTGCCTCCCTTTTTGTGTTCTACCGATTGTACAACGGGTTGTGTTCTGAAGAATTGTTTGATATGATGCCGACAGCTACTTTTTATAACTGCACCGCTCGTCGACGACGGCGAGGAGTTTACCATCACACGTTTGAACCGCAATGGTCGCGTACTGTGCGGTTCCAGAGAATTCGTATTCCGAGAACTCTCAACTTGTGGAATGAACTCCCAGCCGAGGGATTCTTCAAGAAAGGCGTGAAGAGGTTTTGAGAGAGTCATGAGTGATACCCATGGTGTTGCAAATGTCCATAGACGTAACTGTTTACCATCAGGCATACCTTAGTGGCATAAAAATACTTTGGAATAACTGGAAGGTTGTGTCAAATAGTGAAATATTCCTTTCAATATTAATTCGTAAGGTACTGCACGTAAGTTGTGATCTCGACAGGAAACAGGAACAGTTTTTAAAGTAATTACTTAGCTAATGGACCAACGGTGACTATCTGTATGCTGATCACGCGCAACTTTTTCAATTAACTTTGTTAATTGTTGCAGATACGTGACTCGCCTGGGCAGACCCTGAGGGTTCAGCTACCAACCAATAACACAAATATATCGTATAATCTGTCTTTCTACATTTTAAGCAAAGTCCCTTGCGAGGTAAGCAGAGAGAACCAAATGCTACATGACTTAGTATTTTTTTTCATACAACGTCGGAAGGCATACAAGCATACGGCCTACCTGACGTAAAGTTGTTACCGTATCCTATTAATGCTTGTAATATATTAAGTAGTTAATAGATTCAGGCGTTATTTTGCGAAAGTCAAATTTACATGCAATTTGATCTAACCTGCTTTGTGTGCTTCCGCCACCAATTAGTTCATGCGGCCTAGCGCCGGCCGGCACCCACCCACTACTGTTAGTACGTGCTACATGCCGACGCTGTCTGTATACGTGCTACAGGCACAGATCTTTAATTTTATACGAGCTCGGTGACTACGTGAATGACGCGACTTTGACACCAACGCTCGTGGGTTCGATTCCCACACAAGATAAACATTTGTGCGCATGAACATGTCTGTTTGTCTTGGTCTGGATGTATTAAGAGAGGTAGTGCGCATCAAAGCAACCCGTTTGCGGAAGTACCTCCACCTCGCACAACTACCTAGAGGGTTGTTGTAGTGAGGTCATCAGTAAGCTCCTAAGTTGCTGTGATAGCAGCAGAGGTTTTGTTTTTATACAACTAAGGTGGCAATCAGGCATACGACCTGCCTGATGGTAATCAGTCAGCCTATGGTCATTTGCAACACCAGGGGTGTCACTCATGCGTTGCCGACCCTCTAAAAACCTCTTAACGCATTTCTTGAAGAACGCCATGCTTTATATGTATGAGGTGGCATCGCGCGAGTGATATATGTTACAAGCATTAATAGCTCAGGTAACTACTTTGCATCAGGTGGACCAAATGCTTGTACGCCTCCCGATGCCGAATAAAAAAAAAATATTGTTAAGTAATAACTGATTTCATACGCCAGTAAGGCGAATCATAGCTGAACTTATTATTAACTTACTTAACACTAACGTATCGACCCAAGTTTATGAATGAATAAATACATTAGGAAAATATGAATTATGAAATTTTTAAGACTGGCGTATTTGTCATCCGTTGTACGATGACGTCGTTGCGTCTGTCGCAACGTCAACCGCTGTCTATTTCGATTTTCTCCGTCTTCGGAGAGAACATTAGGTCGTCGGTTTCGGCTGTTGCGTGTAGACGATAGTACCAATCGGCAGTGAACCAGCATGCCGGAGTATGTTCTAAATCCATTCGATTAAAGTGGTGGTTAGTCAAAGTCAAAATCTTTTTATTCCGTAAAAATGGCTACATTTGTTTGGAATGGTCACAATTTTTTTCCCTACCGTGCAGTTCATGACTAGGTGAGTACTGATAAAAATACTGCCAAAAAACTCAGGCATCCCTCTTTTGGTATCCAAACAAATTTACATAATTTATTAATTACATTACTATTGGATCGATCAATCCCAGGCATTTTTATCATTAATATAGTCAGATACTTTATAATATGCCCTGCTACACAATTTGGCTTTAATAGTAGTTTTAAATTTGTTTATTGACAATTCTCTTATATTGCTGGGAAGTTTGTTATAGAACCGTATACATTGCCCCATAAAAGAATTACTTATTTTGTGGAGACGGCTTGCATGTAACACAAGATTATGCTTATATCTAGTATTTATGTTATGAGTATCACTCTTTTTACAAAATGAGTCTATGTTTTTATGGACATACAAAGTTAAAGTGGATTAAACTTTCATCGCCCCGCGCACATTGTAACTGCTACGAATCCTTGTTCGAGTCATTTCAAACTTCATTCGCGAGCTGCTAAAATGACCGAACGAAACTATTGAATGATATCAATCTAGACTCGATGACTGCGCCCGTTTCCATTGCATATCGATGCGTTCATTCGATACCGAGTTAGGGTTGTCGATCACTATTTGATAAAGTCTGAATGGTATTATAAACAGTGCAAATGTACTGAATTTATTTATAAGATGTTGAAAACGTATTCAGATAAAAGAACTATCGTATAATAAATTTAAAGTAATCATAACATTAGCGATGGGCGATTGCGAGAGGTTTTTTTCGATTGTCTCGATTGTTCAAACATCTCGATTGTTTCGTCGAACATCTCGATTGTTGTTGTGTTCGTCTTCGGCGTGATTTCAACTCGAATTTGTGGTTGCGAATTGCGAATATGCACGATGGCGAGAGGTTTCAGTCGATTGTTTTGAGTTATATTAGAACATCTCGATGGCCGGACTTGGTCTTGTCTTGTGATTGCGAACTCGCAAAGTTCAAACTAAGCATGCAAAGTAGCAAACTTACCCAACTTACGTGCGTATTATAGGAGAAAGGAATCACGAAAATAAATAAAATAGTCGAAGTTTATAACGAATCATCTATTTTTAATGACTTAAATAAACTTGTGCAATGTATGCAACATAGTTTTTAGTTTTAATACAAAAAATCACAGCTTTATTGCTTTTTACTAATTATTAAATTTGTATTACAGCAAGAACAATCACTTCAATTTGAACTGAAAAATATAACACAACATCAGTTAAAAAGTCTCTAAAATAATAAACCTATTCAAGGAAATGAATAATCAACAATCACAACAATCAAATAATAACAAAATCTGTCAATAAATTATTTATCTCTCTAATGTAATTTTTCTATACCTATTCAAGTTTAATCAACGATCACAATCAAATAATAACAAAATCAGTCAGTAAAGTCTTAATATCTATAATGTAACATTTTCTAGTTATGACTAATAAAAATATGATTGAATTACGCATACGGTGGCGGGCGGCTCGACAAACAATCGAGACACATACACCTCGGCTCGATGCTTGTAAACAACTAGCAGCGAGTCGAGTCCGTCCGGCTAAACTGACCGGTGACCGATGAATGACTGACTGATGCAACAATCGAAACAATCGAAAAACCTCTCGATTGTTTTGTAAAACGGCGAGTCGATTGTTGACTCGATTGTATATTTTGACGACTGCAATTCTTTCGATTGTTAAAACATCTCGGAATCGCCCATCGCTACATAACATTTTACCTAGACGATGAATTTTTGAATAGTTGCATCATATTACTGTACTACCCATGTACAATAGGTTTAAGAGACCCCACATTAATACCAACTACATTTATTGTATTTACCCTAATTATTGCAAAGAAATAATTTGTATTTGTGTAGCGGCATGACAACATGGTTGTATATTGCAAACGCAGCGTTTTCGACGCACGGGAACAATCCAATCAGTCGCTCCGCGTGGCCCGTCCCGTACAGATTGTTCAGGTGTTTATTAATTGTAAATTGTTAATTTTGAAGAAATAAATAATTTAGTTCAAATAGACTTTATTAATACTTAAAAAACTTAGATAAACATTCCCCTAGATAATATTTTACACAAAACAGATAATGATTAAACTAGTAAAAACTAAATATTAGGGTATAAATAGAAATTACTGTGCATAAATATTCTAAAATTTCAACAAACACACAGATTGAAGTAGGCAACTCCCCTCTATTAAATATCTTTTCGCTCATCCCCAACTTCAACTCAATATGAAGGATAGCGCTCCGATGGATTTGTCATTCGTAGCATGTTATTCTAACGACTATTATAGAAAGACGTAGGACGGAATTTTGAGAAGAATTTAAGAAGAAGATTAATTATCATAATGGCAACACGTAGCCGTCAACTAATTTGATTCCCGTCAAAATATTTGGTTTGACAGATAGATTTCGCCTTTAGTTTGGCTGTAGGATTCGATAGAGGAAGTATGTAAAGTTCTCTTTGAAAATAAGTTCTCTGTGTGTCTGAATTTTATTTGAGTCGTAATAAACTCGGCCATCGAAATACGACTTTGAACTAATACACAAGGTTCTAATCCTTATAATTAAATATAATAAATCAGGTTTCAATTAAGAAACATGGCGTCATCGCGTCACCTACAGAATTGATTTTGAACTTTGAACTCGCTATACCGAACTAAGGTTCGGTCGCAATTAGCAGCCGCATGCTAATTTGCAGGCTGCAATCCTGTATTTGCAGACCGCAACCCGTAGTGCGTGGTTCCTGGTCGTCTGAAACCTCGCTGCAGACCCATGGCTTGTGTCTCTGCGCCCAGTTTTAGATAAGAGGTGCAACGCTGGTCTTCTTGTCATCATCCCCGAGGCTCCGCTTACAATCAGGTAATCGTTCTAATGTTTCGGAATTTTCTATAAAGTGTTCACTTTTCTAAAAGATAAACGATCTTGACCCGATAATGTACTCAAAAGTATAGTATCTGTACAAATGTACACCTGTTTTATAAAGTATGCGACTTTATGCATAGGCACACATTCACTTTTACTTCAATTTACCTACTGCAAGTAAATTTAAATGAATGAGTAATCTAGCTTAAAGCATGGTAATCTAGAGTAGATGAGTATATACATATGCTGTCCATATGAGAGAAAAATTATTTACTCTTCAATTACATTTAAGTATGCCATGTACGATATGGACATACATATGAAAGTTAATTTATGATTCCTATTAATTATATCTGAAAGCGACTGTAAAGAATGAATACATTCTCTTTATACAAGTTTGTGCATTACTTTTGTCTTACCTTCCTCATAGGTTTAGGTTAAAACAGGTGACGCTATGTGCTCTGCCGCCATACACATAATTGTTACAATATTGACTACTTACCTATGGACTGATGACCTCAAACCCGTTGCTGATGCAGCCTTCCTTCACTCGTATGTTTTATAATCTTTTTTTAGGAATAGTTGGTTGCACAAGTAATGTGTAGCATCTAACAACCACAAATATCCGCACATATATTTGTTTTTGCTAAATTAACTGTACGTGTTTATTTGCAGCAGGCAACCCTAAGCAGTTTGGTACAAGCTGATACACGCATCAGATGTTCGCAGCTGAATGACTTCGTGGCTTGTGTGGCTCGATATCCATCTACGAAATACGGCCCCATTTGTTTGTTTATGCAGTATCGATTGACATATAACATTTAGTGCATTTGACGATAAAAGCAATAAAAAAAAATACTATTAAAAAGGACAAAGCATTGGAATCGAGTATTAAAATCAATCTCATTGTGAATAATCCAAATAAACACAGTATCATTAACAAATTCAAATTTATTTGTTAACTAGCTGTGCCCGCGACTTCGTCCGCGCGTCCGAATAAAATTTCAAAAATAAAAGTAGCCTAAGTTACTCCTTATTACATCAGCTATCTGCCAGTGAAAGTCCCGTCAAAATCGATTCAGCCGTTTCAGAGATTACCCGAACAAACAGACAGACAGACAAAAATTGTAAAAAAATATATTTTGGTATATGTATCGTGTGTACATCCATATGTATTTAATAAAAAGCGGTTATGTTAATGTTACAAACAGACACTCCAATTTTATTTATCTGTATGATTGTTTTTTTTTGGACTTAAAGTGGATTCTTAATTCCAGTAAGGCTCCCTATAAATAAACTTGCCAGTAAGCGCGTTTTACCACTGCGCCACCGAGCTCGTCAAATCTAACCTGTTTTGTGTGCTTCCACCACCAATTAACAGATGCGAACTAGCGCCGGCCGGCACCCTCCCATTGCCATTACTGGCCGTCGCTGCTATGGCTGCTCCGGCCTTTCTCTGCCTCGGCTGCTGCGGTCGTCCTCGCGATTGCCCGCCATGTGGAGCAGAAACCGCATGCACCCGCCACCGTAGCTGCCATGACTGCTATGCAATTGCGTGTTGCATCTACAAACGGCATGCATAATTTTCGCGATTTATTGTTTATCTACTACTTTTTATGCCTGTATTATAAATCCTAAAACATTTTTGTGTCTTTATACCTATTTTATCAGTATCTGTATCTATTCATATTGTTTTCTCGTCAAGCGTATATCTCCTTTCAGTTTCTCCATGGCTGACTGGAAGAGATCCCCAACGGAATAAGTCCAACATTGTGCAATACTAAGTCCTTGTACTTACATATAGTAATGACTATTGTACAATACATTGTTGTACAACAAAAACATCATTGCTCTTTCAAAGTTAAAAGATAAAATATTTCTCCATTTAAATTACAACTATAAACTTATTTTCAAAGTTCAAAGAGATAACAGAGCTAGTATATTGGATTTAAAGTGGTTGTGTCGTGGGTGTATTGTGTTATGGGATGCACGTATATCGGAGATGCATTGCATAGTCCCGCGGCCAGTCTTCAAACAGGCGAGCGCCACACACAAATATTATAATATCACATCGAATAATTTTATTTGCTAAGATTGAGATTAGAAGACAAGAATTGTACACACGTGCACTGTTCTGCTAATATTCATGTAATTTTTAGGTTCATAAGTGATAATTACAAATATGTACATAAATCTGAAAACATTAACTTAGTGGCACATGCCAGCATTCGAACGGGGGAGCACTTGGTCAATAAGCCGGTTCTTTATCCACTGGGCTGTCACTGCATCATTGCTGAATTATTTTCAGAGATCTTTGTCAGTTACAGTTATATAATAAATAGTTAATAGATTCAGGCGTTATTTTGCGAAAGTCAAATTTACATGCACTTTTATCTAAGAGACTTTGTGTGCTTTCGCTTCCGATTAGTTCATGCGAACTAGTGCCGACCGGTACCTGCCGCCGCTGCCTTGTAACCTAGTACGCCGAAATATGTCTATACGTCATGTCGTGGTGTTTATGCGTATAAAGAAATGATATCGACTACAATAGCCTATCTAAGATATCTAGTTAATTGATTAGTTAAATAAATAACGTCTTACAGATAGACGTTATTTATTTAACTAATCAATTAAACCATAGTATATAAGCATATTACCTTTGAATTAAAGGTTTGTTTACGGAGAAGTCTTCGTTTTATTAACCACGTCCACGTGGTGGCCCCGGGAACGTCACGCAGCCAAGCCGCTACTCTACGAGTGACCCTAATTTTACAAAACAACTAGTCAACTTGCCAGAATAGCACAATCCACGCCAACACAAACACCCCAGCGTAAATCAGTATATCATAACGAATACCACACTTCTAGAAAGATCAGCCAGTTCGCCATCGTCGCCTCGCAAAAACAAGGGAACGAATACAAGTACAACCTGGTACTCGCTCATTTCACTAAAGAAGAAATACGTCAAATTGACGACGTTATCACCAACCCTCTGGAAGAAAACAACACCGTAAAAGATCGTCTCATTAGTCGTTATGAAAAATTGGAATAACAAACTTTCAGCAAGTTGGTACACGTTACAGAGTTAGGCGATCAGAAGCCCTCACAACTTTCGAGACGAATAATATCAAACAACTCCCTAGCTGAATCACCACTGTTGTCACAATAACAGAAGTTGTAACCACCGCTAAGCTAAGAGAGTTAGCCGACAGAATAATGGATAGTTTTAAAAATAGCAGCAGGAATGTGTTTTCGATGAGCGAAATAAATTTGATTACTGCAAAGGCGAATTAAATGGCTGACTTGCAAATTGAAATTGCTGCGCTACGGAATACAAATACAAAATTCTGTCGCGGTTCTACCCGTGCGTATGATCGGTCTAGGTCAAGGTCAGGGAGCCGAACTAGACTTTGTTATTTTCATAATAAATTCACGAACAGAGCGTACAAATGTCAACAGCCCGGCGCATGGAATAATCGAGTAGAGTCACAATCACTATTTAGGATTTTTTATTCGGTGAAATTTTATCTTTATTGTTACATGATAAATCTCGCCCCTAAATTGTCGCATTCGTTGATATATATTACATTGGTTTTTATTTCTTTCCCTAATTAAAGTTCCTAAGATGTTTGGGTATTTAATAACAAGATCTAACCATCTCATTGATTCTCACCATTCATCGTTAATATGTGACTTTCAAATTCATTATCTTTCTATCTATTAGTATAATAACTATTGGATTCATTGGTTTTACTCTTTAATAATAAGATACTATTCCGTTCATTGGTTATCTCGTTAATAATAAAGTGACTACCGAATTCATTCATTCATTATTTCATAATATAATGATACCCGAGCTTAATAGCAGAAAGATTACCCAGTAAATTAGCATCATCACTATCATCCGAGCATTAACCCCGGTCACGTTCTAAGCTTTCGTTTCGGAGCTCGGGTTCATATACCCAGCAAATTAGCATTCAGTAATAATCCCTTGAAAGCGTGTTAAATACAATAGAGTGTTGTATAAAAAAAAATATGTGTGCAGTTAACATGCAACAGAAGTGAAACCTTCAAAAATGTGACCCTCAAGATAATGAGATGACTGTAGAATTTCAGGGGTAGGATGTTTTTATTAATATAATGAAATATTTATGTAAACTATACACGTGTACAATACACCACGGTTGTTATGACGCCTTATCCCAAACGTAATACTCCGGCGCACAAACACAAGTACTAACACACGTGCAACGCTCGGATACTGTAATAAACACTGTATATTGTCTTATATCTCATTCTCTCGTACGTTAAATCCTATAGATGTAAGTGGTTACATCTTTTGACTGTCTCGTTTTCATTTCATCGCGTTTCAAATCACAACAATGCCAAAGAAGTTTTCACTTCAAAAAAAAAGATCTTTCCCAGTCAAGAGACAGTCTCCTAGACTATGTTTCTGGTTGTTTTCCTACAAGAAAACTGCCAGTCGATCTCACAATCCAATTTGAACAATCCTGAATCGGGGGACGAACTTCTCAGAGCGTTCTGCTTATGTTATCTACGAGTTTCTCTGTATTTCAGAACAGATATAGATATCCTGATTGTTACCTAACAATATGTGTATGAAAATCTAATGCTCTCAAAAATATAAAGCTGTTTTCAAAATTCAGTGAAAATCTAGAAGTAGGAATAAATTTAGTAGGCCGCTTTTACTGTAACCCCTTTACATCAGGTGGTCGTATTCTTGTATGCCCCTTGACGTTGTATTAAAAAAAAAACGTCGGTGTCAAAGATGCGTTATTAACCGCTACGACACCGGTCTCGTCAAAATTTTTTTGGTAATTGGGTGTTTCTTCAAGACGGAGATACTTCGCCAGTGGCGCTGTTCTTAATTCAGCAATGAATATTCCTGTGCCCTAACTCTTCCTACCTCTTTTTTGGCGGGACGTTGTCGCTTTGGTCTATAAAGTGACAAATGTACTAATTATACCTCTGTTACTAATTAGGAACTATAATTCCATTTTTATATATTTATTCTCTAAATACCTCACTCGTTCCTTTAGCATTCACAGCTCAATTCAAGCACGCTCGCCGGTTCCTAGGGATATCAATTCGGTTGTGGTAGGTAAGTCTGACCTTCCTCTGCTCCTACATCCTTCTACTTCAGCGTTGTATAGTTTCTCTGTCTCATTCTTTAATCCTGCCATCTTTGTACATGCCTAAATCAACAGGACATGCCTTTTCTTAACTTAACATCGAAACTTTCTTCCAGACCATCGTTGCGAAAGTTACGCCACAAATTTTGCGCAATGCGCGCATCTAGACCGCGTTTATTCCACTTTCATTTTGTCTCTATCATACCCAGTTTTGACTTCCATCATAATCATCATTTCTACCGAAGAACCTCCACTGCTGAACATAGGCCATGCTCTTAGACTTCCTCAGCGCTTGGTCTTGTGCCAATCGTGTGCCATCCTAAGCTGCGTCTTCCGGTTCGTGATTGCTATTCAAGAACCTTTCTGCCCATACGGCCATCGGTTCTTCGAGCTATGTGACCTGCCCATTGCCACTTCAGCTCGCTGACCCTCAAAGACACGTCGGTAACTACAGTTCTACCACGAATGTTCCCATTTCTAATTTTGTTTTGCGGTGAAACTCTGAACATGGCTCGCTCCATCGAACGTTCTGCAACCTTGAGCTTTTGTGTAAGGCCCATAGTTTCTGTGCCATAAACAATCATTGGCCACACATACCTTCATCTTTTGTTATATTCACTTCCATATTTTTTATAGCTCCATGGATTAATTAGACATCGCATATATTTAGGTCATAAGAAAATACCAAAGGGTAACAAAGCCTCGCACAATAGCCTTTATGCGACTATTGTGTGAAAGAATCTCTCTAATATTACTTACTCCGTTCTTTTGTGTAAGAAAAACGAGCAATTTTATATCTTACTCATTAATAATTAGGCCAGTGTAATGATCAAAACTAACAAATATATTATTTTTCAGTAAAATTACCTAACCTATTGTTGTTTGTTTCTTATTTACATCAAGAATCATGTACAGAGTAGAACTTAGAAGTATAAGTATTTAAAAGAAGTAAGTTACATATGCTAGTATATCGCCTTGCTAGGGCTGGTTGATCTTTGGTTGTAAATTGTATTCAATTCCATGATAAACTGCCTAAAACAGTTCTGTCCTTTCCTGACAATGTGTTCAAAGAGCACCTCAAAACTACTCCCTGTAAAAAGACGAGAATAGAATTGATGAATATGTAACTGGCAAAGATGTCTGGAAGTAATTCAGCACAGACTACCTTTTCTTAATAATCTTTAATTCTACCATTTGATATTATTGTACTGATGTAGTGAATTTGTTGTAACATTTAATTGACAATTTGAAAAGAGACAAGCAAGTTGGCAAGCCAACGGTCATTTCCGAAATACTGGCAGATTAAAAAAGAAAAGGTAACACAAGAGAAGTGAATAGGATACAATGAGATTATGTTTAAAAAACATACGATGTGTCTAAGTGCCCGGGAGGACCCATGACCAATAAGTAGTTTTAATCCTGTAAATAAATATAGTTTACCTATAACAAATAGAAGAGTTAGTCTAATAGCTAAAGAACCAGTTTATTTATTAATCGATTGGTCCCCGGTTTGAATACTGGCTGATCATGTACTAAATTCTGGTTTTCAGATTATGATTATGTTCATATTTGTAATTATCGTTTGTCCGGCGGTGAAGGAAAACATAGTGACAATATCATATGGCCAATAAATTTTATTTCGGAAGTCGTGTGACTTAACCCGAGTAAGGTCTGGATTTCCTTCTGGCTTGTGAAGATCTGATGGCAGCCGATACATATCAAAATCTGCATCTTCGTCAAATCCTTAGGCTTTTTGTAGAGGACCCCAGTCATAATGGATTAGGAAATATAGAACACTAGGAGTAAAACGAAAAATGTGATTCGCATGCTAATCATACATCAATTATTCACTGCATACCTACATTTATCGTTTTAAATTATTTTATATATTTTAGTTTATTTGAAACGGGTTACAAGTCAAAAATATATTTTTGTCATGAAGGTATACTGTTTTTTTTACTTTTTGCATATACGAAGGCGTAAGTAGTGGAGGTACTTGCCCAGAAGGGCTGCTTTATTCCTACATCTCTTAAAACAGCCAGACTAAAACAGACATGTTCGTGCACACGAATGTTTGTCCTGTGTGGGATAGAATGTTGGTGTCAAAGTCGCGTTATTTACCACTGTCAAAAAGTCCTCCACTCGCAGAAGGGCCATCATTTGGACTGCATCATGACATCCCGTCCCGCCCGCGTGTCACGCCATTCCGGGAATCGAATGCCAGGCATAAAACTTTGATTACTTTTTGTTTTCGCGCACATTTCTATTTGTTTTTGGCGTTTTGACATGAAATAGAACGGAGATGGGGAAATGTGACAGCAACATATTGCGATAATACAGAAATATAACTAAAGGTGTCGTTAATAGATAAAGATAAGATATCTTTATTTGTTATTGGGCCCTCGCGGGTCTTAGACATGTTTAACATTTTTTGAAATCATAATTGAATTCTCTTATGACGATTGGCGAAGAAGAAATGCCTAAAAAAAACTTGCTAATATAGGTCTCTCTTCAAATTGTCAATTACATATTATAATAAATTCACATCAGCATATTGGTGCAATAATGATATCAAATGGTGGAATTAAAGATTAGGACAGGTAGTCTGTGCGGAGTTATTTCCAGACATCTTTGACAGTTACATATTCATCAATTCTATAGTAAGCCCTTCTACAGAGAGTATTTTTAATGTGCTTTTTGAATACATTGTCAGGAAAGGACAGAACTGTTTCAGGCAACTTATTATAAAATCGTATTTTTACAAGAAAAGATCTACCAGTCCTAGCAAGCCGGTATACCGGCATACACAACTTATTTCTACTTCTAAGTTTTACGCAGAAGTTTGAAAATTACTTTTAATTTTTACGGGCATACATTATGTTTTCATAGTCTATATTTCTGTGTTGAGAAGCTGGTCGTTTGTCAGATGGTGTCAGGAGCTGTGAATGTTGAAGTAGTGACTGTGGTGTGGGGACCGGGTCATGTGGCGATCAGTTCTCCCTGTCTACCCCGCAAGGGATTAGGCGTGAGTGGAATTGACAGATGTGTTTGTACAACCATAACTATATGATGTAAAGTGGTCACCGTAGCCCAACGAGCTCGGTGCCGCAGTGGCGAAACGCGCTGTTACATTACTTTGACGTCGACGCTCGTGGGTTCAATTCCCACACAGAACAAGCATTTGTGTGTATGAACATATCTGTTTGTCTTGGTCTGGATGTTTTCAAGAGAGGTAGGGCGCATCAAAGCAGCCCATCAGGGGAAGTACTTCCACCTAGACAACTCCCTAGAGTGTTGTTGCGTTCCTGCGTGTGAGTGAGGTCACCAGTAAGCACCTAAGGAGTTGCTATGTTAGCAGCAGAGGTGGCATCACGCGAGTGATATTTAATGTATTGCAATCGTTCATACGCTACGGGAACCACATAATACATCAGGTGGGCCGTATGCTTGAATGCCTCCCGACGTTGTATAAATAAAAGGGTCTGACCGTGGTCAAATTGGTCGTGTTTTATCAGAAGATGATGTCAAGAGTCCTAGGAACCGGCGAGCGTACACGAAAAGAACTATGAATGTTAAAGAAGCGAGTGAGGTGTGTAAAGGCCGCGTCCTACGGGGCTCGGATCTCTCTATCTACCTCGCATGAGACTTGGTGTGAAGATATACAGACATACTTATGATGTAGTCCCCAAAGAAATCTTTGTTCACATATATAGTTCATCCTTTCTCGAGGATATCCCGTATTGAGTGATTGATTGATGTGATATACCTATATACATGTCCACAGAAACCCTTGCTCATTCCAACCCTTGAATACCTCCCTTCAACCAAAGGGGTTTATAGGGAGACCAGTGTATTCAAGCCACCCGAAAGCCCTTGACTCACCCTGTTGTCATCTACATCAGGGACTATCGGCTTAATGTGCCTTCCGAAGCTCGGAGAAGTTCGAGATAGATAAGCCCATTAATAGACAGTTCGAAGCTCATGTTGCTTACGATATTTGTATATAATGTCGGTAGGCATACAAGCGGCTCATCTGATGTGAATTGGTTACTGTTGCCCATTGAATGTTTATTGTGACGAGCTCAGTGGCGCAGCGGTTAATAACGTGACTTTGACATTGACCCTCGTGGGTTCAATTACCACACAGTACTAACATTTGCAAAGCATCCCGTCTGGGGAAGTACCTCCACCTCACAGCAAAACCGCAGCCAAATGACAACTCCCTAGAGGGTTGCTGTGTTCCTGCGTGTCAGTGAGGTCACCAGTAAGCTCCTTAGGAGTTGCTGTCTTAGCAGCAAATGTGGCATCGCGCGAATGTATTACAAACGTTCATAGGCTACGGTAATGACGTTACATCAGATGGGCCGTATGCTTGTATGCCTCCCGACGTGTTAAAAAAAAACCATGCGTAACTACCACCTCTGCTGCCAGCACAGCAATTGTTCAGAAGTTTACTGGTAACCCCTCTTTCTCGATGTAAAGCATCAAGAATATAACTCTTCAGAGTTGTTTTGGCTGTGTTTTCTGTGAGGTGGTAAAACTTCCCCAATCGGGCTTCACCCTACCTCTTTTTGCTTAGTGGCCGTTATCTATCAAAAACAAACCAAACCGCGTGCCATTCGTAGGACGGATCAATTCAAGATGTCTAAACACATCCAAAGACAGGCTGCGGTGGATGTTACTTAACTTGCGTGTTTGATTAGAGATCTAAGAGCAAAACTAGAAATTAGACACTATTGCTGACTTATACATAATGTCTAATAAAAAATATGATCAAGGCAGGCAAGACAAGCCTAGAAACGTCTTACCTGCCTGCAACTCTATTTCTGTTGTTCTAACCCTTGTTGTGCCTGTTGGGTCTTTCGGGCCCGTAAACGAAATCGTTTTTTTTACATTTAATGTTTAAAAGTCAAATAACAAGGTTATTTTGATTATTGTTTTAAATGACAAAGAAAATACGTTAAGCTGGTTTCATGAACTTTTATTACCTAAATGAAACATCGTAAGTTTAGGGAACAATATTAACACATATACAATACAAAACTATTTATTGCTGTAATAAAAATTCAAGTAACCTGTAAAGTGTATACAAGGGAAGTACAATAGGCGATCTTATCGCTAATTCAATTACTTCCAAGCAACCTTAATATAAAGGAAAATCGAAACAAACGTTGGTAGGTTACGCATGATGATATTAAATAAACGGAGCTTCTACACTTACAATAATTACGATAAATAACATATAATTAAATAAGTGATATTAAACTTTTTGATTGAGATCATAAATTACACTTCATTCTATTATCTTCGAATACAAAAATAAAGAATATCGATTACTACTTAGGATTTATACGTCCATTAGCTTTATTGTTAACTAGCTGAAGCCCGCGGCTTCGTATGCATGAGATTTGGGGTTTTAGTAGCCTTTATTTTATTTTTTTATTTTATTTTATTTATTAAGGTACACCAACAGTATTTACATACAACATTCGAATTGAGACACATATGATATCTTGTTCTAATGTAAACACCAATAACAGGTATACACAACATTTACAATATATCAATTAAAATAAGCAACTATTTAAGGTATGGTTATTTCTCTATAGACCTCAAATTATTTCTTTAAAAAAAAAACAAAGTTCAGGGTCGTAGATGCAACCATAGAGCGATTCAATTTTTATACAGCGCCATCTATTGACGCACAGGAGGCAACGTAACAAAAAACGTACTTATTTTATGTCACAAAAATACGTATTCTGTGAAAATAATAACAAAAATAAAATTGCAAGGTTATATATATATTTCCCCCTAATTTTAACAGTTTTTCATTTTTTACGCAGGAACCCTAAATAATTACGGAATAAAAAGTAGCCTATATTCTGCTCTGAACAGTTCTCTACCTACCAGTAAAAGTCCCGTCAAAATCGGTTCAGCCATTTCGAAGATTAGCCCGGACAAACAAACAGACAGACAGACAGACAAAAAAGTTAAAAATGCATGTTTAGGCTTTGGTAACGTGAAAATAACGATATGAGCTTAAGATAAAGGCTTTATTTTGAAATCACAGACAGACACTTAAATTTTATTTATATGTACAGATTCGTTAATTAATTTATTATAAAATTCGCATGTTACACCAACATTTGCACTTTGCGAACTGCAGGATGGGCGGCAAAATAGTCGCTAGTTTATGCCACGACTTTCTTAGGAGTACAGCGATCTTAATAATTAAAAAAAAAAAACGATTTTTGAAATGACGTGTCTGTCTCGCCCTCGAGGCACCCCAAGGGTTAAAGGTTTCTCTTACTATGTGCGATACTGTTGAAGTATTATGTTACGTGTATTTTTAATTTGCGTAATGAAGAGTCTATCCTAGTTAAGGTATCATGTCTATCTTTTAATAATAGCGTAGTGTTGTAACGAAGGTAATCGATATTAATTCTCGTGACACCGGCTCCAGCATCGATTTAATAGAGTCTGCACCGCTGCGCGCTCGTAAATAGGGAGATTGCTTTACAAAGGTGGTAGGGATGCGAAGTTGTTTATGTCGATAATTTTTTTTTATTTACGTTTGTATATGTATTCTATTATTAAGGGAAACTTAATCATATTTAAAAATCTCGTGTCACGGTGTTTGTGATCGCACTCCTCTGAAACAGCTCGAGCGATTTATGATTTATGATTTTTTTATGTATATTTGGTAGGTATGATGATTACATAAAAAGTCTTAATTTACCATTGGGCCCAAAGGACAAAAATATTTTTGACGTGATAACGTCTTATAAATCGATGAACGCTGGGTGCACGCACGAAAAAGTGTCACGTTCCGCCTGAGCAAGCAAGAGCGCGAAACAAGCGATCGAGAGGCATGATCGGCCTAAGCGTTCTTGTTCTAAGTGGCTTATGACGCATCTATCTCTCTTCCACTCCATCGGCCGATGCGTCCGAGTAGAAGAGAGACAGCGGCAGCACACAACCTACACGTGAATTGCTTTATCAACTGTTTATGTAAGTGAAGTGAAAAGTTAATGTGGTTTCCATTGTTTATTACAACAACAAATAATGATGATTCAGTGATAATAATTCAATTCATAAAAGTATGCAATTTTTCATCAATGTTTTCTTATGACGTTATCACGTAAAATTATCGTCCGTAAACCGACTTTACAAACAACCAATTTTTTTTATCTACATTTATATTTACATATCTCATTATTCGCGTCAGTTGGCAGTGGGCTAAATTACGTAAAAGATGATAACGAGCCATTCTCTTAGTACTGTTCTAATGTCATTTATTATTTATTTATTTATAAAGGTACACCAACGACGCGTTCATATTACACTCATAGAAGTGACAATAATACATAGGTACACTAATAAGCCTTAGAATAGATCAATTATAGGTATACACATCTTTTACAGAAAAATATTTGTTTGAAATACAACAACCGAACATCTACGCTACGCTTACACTATCTAAACTAAACTTGTTCAATGAAACGCCTAAATTGCATCAGTGAGTTACTTAAACATGATAATTAAAGAGATGCTCATAAAAATCACGTGACAATATCAATATCATCATCTAAACATCGATATTTCTACAAAAACACGTCTGGCCAACCCTAAAGATAACTTCACGGAATCGGGGCAAGGTAATACGAGTATATTGAAGGAAAATATAGTCTATGCGGCATGTGTGGTTCTCGCATATTTTGCATCCAAGTATATCCTAAACTATTTATTCTTGCAACGCTATGATAGAGGGAGCATTGTGGTTTAGGATTAGATTTTTATGTATCTGGACTGCATTTATCGCGGTATATTGTTTTTGTACCTTGGGAAGCATACGAGTAACGAAGTTTTGACGAGCTCGGTGACGTAGTGGTGAATGGCGCGACACCAACGCTCGTGGCTTCGATCCCCGCACAAACTACATTTGTGTGCATGGATATGTCTGTTTCTCTTGGTTTGGGTGTTTTTAAGAGAGGTAGGGCTCATCGAAGCAGCCCGTCTGAGGTAGTATCTCCACCTCACATAAAACCGCAGCCAAATAGCAATTCCCTAGAGGGTTGTAGTCGCGTGTGAGTGGGATCACCAGTAAGCTCCTAAGTTGCTGTGTTATCAGCAGAGGTGGCATCGCGCGATTGATACTTAATGTATTGCTTTGTTACGCTTTACATCAGGTGGACCGTATCCTTGTATGCCACCCGATGTTGCTTAAAAAAAAAGTTTATTTTGTGTATTATCGCGCTCTTTCAGAAAAGATATCTATATTGTCTATAACTTCACGCCAGGGTAGGCAGAGAGAACCGAGCGCCACGTGATTCGATAGTTACACAATTTGCTTGGTTCTTTAACATTCATAGCTCTTCTCATGCACGTCCGCCTGTTCCTATGGCTAAAAATAATCTATCTATCTATCTATAACTTCACGCCAAATCCCTTGCGGGGAAGGGAGTGAGAGCCAAACGCCACACGACTCGATCCTGACAAATCTCACTCGCTTCTCTACATTCATAGCTCTTCTCATCCCCGTACGCCGGTTTATAAGGCTCCTGAACCTCACCTTCTGATAAAACACGATCAATACAGTCATGGTAGGTAAGTCTTGGCCATCCTCGGCTCCTACATCCTTCTACTTTCGCGTTGTATACCTGTTTCGTCATTCTTTCACACTGCATTCTTTCTACATATCCGAATCAACATTAAAAAATATTTAAAATACAATAATTATTTATAAACCCCGAAATATGGGAAAGTATTGCACGCTACGCTCTCCAGTTCACAAAAACGTCGTGCTATCAGAATGTCAATAAATCTTGCTGGAACGGTGTTGCCAACACAACAAAGCATCCCCTTCGTCCGGGCAATTTACTGTTCAACCACCCGACCACGGCGGATTACCTCGCAAGTGAGACGTTTTATGGAAAAAATGAGGGAAAACCGACCACTCTTCCACACTAAAATGCTTTCACGGTGTGAATATTGCCAGGTTTTCTTCTTGAGCCCCTTATCTCAATGCCATTTCGAGTCGATGAATATCTAATCGACGAAGAAGTATGGATTTAACACCATATATGTTAACTGGCATGTTAACTTAGTTCTTCAAGTTTTTTTAGAACCGTAAAGATTTGGGAGATAAATTGTAGGCTAGACCTAGACCGGATTGTTCCATCTGTCTATTACGACAAATCCCTTGCGGGGTAGGCAGAGAGAACCGAGTTTGACCAGCTGGGTGGCTCAGTCGTGAATGACTTTGACACCAACGCTCGTGGGTTCATTTGGCTGCAGTTTTCTGTGAGATGGAGGTACATCCCCAGACGGGTTGCTTTGGTGCACCCTACCTCTCTTTAAACATCCGGACCAAGATAATCAGACATGTTCATGCACACAAATGTTTGTCTTGTGTGGGAATCGATCTCACGAGCCCCGGTGTCAAAGCAGAATTATTAACCACTGATCCACCGTGCTGTGTCACCACCTCACTTACTTACTTCTATTCTTATGTTACTTCTTTAATTGCATTGCTTGGAGTCTCCAATTAGTACATGAGATATGTTCCATTGCATTTTTGTTGTTCCGCGGGATTTCACAGACAAAGAGACAGTGTGGCGATACGGGCCCCGTGCACATAAGGGCTGCTGCTATAAACACTGTCCGTCTGTTTATCCCTTTATTACGTCTGTTAGTATATGGTTTATTTATTTAAAAACTTACGAACAGATGAATAAAGAGCAAATTGAATAATTAAACAAGTTTTAACGGAAGTATCGCGTATTTTATTTATTTTGTTGAACCTGACGTTTCGAACGCTTTGCAGCGTCCGTGGTCGCATTCGCAGTGGTGGTTCGCATTCACACAAAAATCGAATTAATCCACCCATGTCGGTAGATGTAATAATTGAATAACTAATGTAAGACAAATACCACCTTAGTCTTCCTGCGACCACGGACGCTGCAAAGCGTTCGAAACGTCAGGTTCAACAAAATAAATAAAATACGCGATACTTCCGTTAAAAATTGTTTAATTCAATGTGTAACAATCGCGAAAACCTAAGACAATACTAAATTGAATAATGTTATAATGAATAAAGAAGTATTTGTTTACACTACGTCAGTAGACAAACAAGCATACGACCGACCTGATATACAGCGGTTACCGTAGCCTATGTACGCTTCTAATATATTAAGTATCTTAAAAATACCCAGACCAAGATAAATAGACATGTTTTTTTTATACAACGTCGGGAGGCATACAAGCATACGGTCTACCTGATGTAACGCAGTTACCGTAGCCTATTAACGCTTGTAATATATTAAGTCATATCACTCGCGCTCTGTCTTCTCTGCTGCTTACACAGCAACTCCTTAGGAGCTTTACTGGTGACCTCACTCACACGGAGGAACACAACAACCCTTTAGGGAGTAGTTATTTGGCTGCGGTTTTCTGTGAGGTGGAGGTACTTCCCCAGGCGGGCTGCTTTGATGCGCCCTACCTCTCTTAAAAAAGATGTTAATGTTCATGCACAACTGTTGGTCCTGTGTGGGAATCGAATCCACGAGCGCTGGTGACAAATTCTCGTTACCGACCGCTGCGCCCCCAAACTTGTTATAAATATAAATGTAGAATTATTACACGTAGAAATATTCGACGAGTTTTGTGGCACAGCGGTTAATAATTGGACTTTCTCACCGACGCTAATGGGTTTGATTCCCACACAGTGCAAACATTTGAGTGCATGAACCTGTTTGTCTTGATCTGAGTGTTTTTAAGAGAGATACGGTGCATCCGATTCCTAGGGTTCATGGCATCACCTTCTGCTAAAACATGGTAATTTGGTTGAGTTTTGGTCAGGAATCGAGGACTTTGGCATTCATATCCCATTCTCGTATTTATTTTGTTTGTTTGTTGCATTCTTTCTACATGTCCGAACCAAAGGCCCATGCCTTTTGACGAGCTCAGTGGTGCAGTGGTGAATCGCGCTGTTACGCTACTTTGACACCAACGCTCGTGGGTTCGATTCCCACACAGGACATTTGTGTGCATGAACGTGTCTGTTTGTCTTGGTCTGGGTATTTTCTATGTATAATAAGTATGTATTTACAAAAAAAAATGTATTTACATTTGTTTATCGATAGTCTAGTACCTATAACATAAGCTTCTCTGACTTTGGGGCTAGATGGCGCTGTGTAATTTGTCCAACAATATTTATTTACTTATCTACATTTCTTGGTTGAAAAGCGGTCCGCGGATAATGAGAGGTTAAAAAACTAAAAGTTTCTGATGATGATAGGTTTTTTTAACGAGCTATCAACCATACCAGAGGGAGACTATGTACAAAAGTCGTCTACCTCTACGTCGTCTACGTCTACCTCTGTCTCACCTATTTCTACCGCCAAGCAGCTATATTTATATGGCTGTGTTCCGGTTTGAAGGGTGAGATATGGCAGAGAAATTACTGGGTACTGTGACGAAACATCCTTAGCTCACAAGATTGGCAGCGCGGGAGTAACATCCCCGTGGTGTTGCGAGCGTCAATAGGCTGCGATGACCGCTTACCATCTAATGATGGGCGTATGCATACCTGTTTGCCAATCTAGTTGTATAAAAAAATATCATCCAATCTCCAGGCGGATAGAAAGTAGCTTGCTCCGAATCTTCGTTCAGACTTTAAAACTAGTATTTTGATTACGTATTCTTAGGAAAGTCGCGGGAATGCAAATTTGAAACTCAATTAAGCTGATGCACGGAGTTTTCTAGTCTTCAAGACTAATTCCATGCAAATTTACCCAGCATTATGCATTTCAGTAGATTTTAATCAACGTCATGGTGAAATTTTGAGTCGTGAGCGGTGCATTATGCATTTGTGAGCTAAAGACAAAAGCTGCACGTGGCACACCCTGCCCGATGTCGTCGGAAAACAAAACTGAAAACGGAAGTGGAAGTAATGTAATAATTAGTATATTTCATTACAAGTGCGGAAAGCCTGTCATTGCAAAGAGTTCCGACAAATGTCTAGACAGTCGGAACTCTTTACAATGACGGTTCCGCACGTGTACTGAACAACTATTTTTAATACAGTTGCGAAAAAATGAAGCAATTTAATAAAATAATAAAAACACAATAAACTCAACTAACTAGGAAAATGGCGCCAACCGTAAAATAATATAAGCAGAGATTTTCTTTTGTTTTCTTCACCCATTCTGGGTAGGCAAAGGGAACTATGCTCATACAGCCAAGTCTTCATTAGATTTTTTTTATTGATAGCAAATGAACGAAAAACGAAACGAAAATGAAAAACGAAATTTAATGAGATGAAATGAAATGATACCTAACCTAACTCATTGAATCAAATCATTAAATCTGATATTGAAACAAATTAGTAGCTTATTTTTAGAAATATTTGCATGAATCATAAAAACTTCTATGAATTTTTTTTAGTAAAAACTTCGTGGTTGGTTTTTCTTTTTAATAGACATTATTTTGACAGTTGTGAAAGAGAACGCACGAGTTCGGAAAAGGTAAAGAAAAAGCTCGAGTATGTAATAGCCCACATCCCGAACGCTATACGTCCCTGCAATACGACACTTTTTGAGCAACTGTATTATAAAGTAAAGTAATAATGTATGCTAGCAAAAGTAAGACGCATTACATTTGCAACAGCAACTAGTCACAGCAAAGTTTAAGAAAAATACGTATTCGATATGCGGTCGGATAACGAAGACATGCAGGACAGACCTTTGACTGCATTCAGGCAGATGAATTCGAGGATTGATCGCGTTTGAATTCTCAGTAGCATAGTATACCTTCCAAGTAGGCGCTCAGGGATCGCATCGCCGAATACATATAGCACCTACGTTTCCACGTGACATCCCCTGGCTTACACAGGGCTGTGGACCTAACGAAACTATATTGTGGTTTTACCATAAAACCTTGATATTGGGAAATACCTTACCTTAATAGACATTTATATTAAACTAGCTGCTGCCCGCGGCTCCGCCCGCGTGGAGTCAAATAACGTAGTCTATGTGTTAATCCAGATCATAATCTATCTACGTGCCAAATTTCATTGAAATCCGTTCAGCCGTTTAAGCGTGAAAGAGCAACAAACATCCATCCATACATACAAACTTTCGCATTTATAATATTAAGTAGGATGAAGAAATATTCAGAAGAAACTTAAATGAATTTGAAGAAACCTGAAATACCTAATGGTATTTGAAAGAGAGGAAACCAGGACGAATGCAAGATATACGGTTGATGATGTAGTGTTGAAACAAGTGAATAAGAATGTATATCTTGATTGTCATTTTGGTTAAGATAGAAGATACACCGCTGACGTGGAGAGACGAGTGAGTGCAGGGAATAAATAGTACGTTAAGAAAAGTTCTTAGCCATCCGTATATATAGGTAAGAATATGGTATGTTTACGTCATGTTCACACCATGTCCCTTGCTGAATAGGCAACAAAGAATCGAGCGTCATAAGACGCGATCTTTTCATACCTCGATTTCAACATTCAGAGCTTTTCTATAACTGGGTGTGGCATCGAGAACACGATAATAGTATATACACGGGCGAGATGCGAACATTGCGCATAATATCTTGTAGACTGAGATCGCATTGATGATGTAACAACGGGCGGAGAAAGACTCGTCTACCACGACTAAATGATTACAAGGTTATGTGGCGTTTAGTTCTCTCTGCTTACCCCACAAAAGGACTCAACGTGACGATATGGATAGACAAACTGTGAAGAAATTATGCTGCCTTTTACGATGTGCCCTACACTACAAACTAAGAACTAACTAGACTAAATACATTAATAAATACATATTAATGATACGTATACAACACCCAGACATGTTTATGTACTGAAAGATTATATTGTGCGGGGTTCGAACTCAAAAAGCTTCGATGCTAAAGTAGGCGTTACGAACTACTCGACCACCAAGTTTAATGTGCGGCAGGGGTCTAGCAAACTGTTGGGGTGGGGTTTTACTATTCGATGTAATGATTTTTTTTTTGCAATAAAACAAGTAATGTTTATTACGTGTCAAAGTCAAAGTCAAAATCTTTTTATTCCGTAAAAATGGCTACATTTGTTTGGAATCGTCACAATTTTTTTCCCTACCGTGCAGTTTATGACTAGGTGAGCACTGATAAAAATACTGCCAAAAAACTCAGGCATCCCTCTTTTGGTGTCCAAGCAAATTTACATATTTTATTAATTACATTATAATTGGATCGACTCACTCCCAGGCATTTTTATCATTAATATAGTCAGATACTTTATAATATGCCCTGCTACACAATTTGGCTTTAATAGTAGTTTTAAATTTGTTTATTGACAATTCTCTTATATTGCTGGGAAGTTTGTTATAGAACCGTATACATTACCCCATAAAGGAATTACTTATTTTGTGGAGACGGCTTGCATGTAACACAAGATTATGCTTATATCTAGTATTTATGCTATGAGTATCACTCTTTTTACAAAATGAGTCTATGTTTTTATGGACATACAAAAGATTTTCATAGATATATTGCGATGCGACTGTTAAAATATTTATTTCTTTGAATTTTTCTCTAAGGCTCTCCCGGGGACCAAGTTTGTAGATAGCTCTTATGGCTCTCTTTTGCAATAAAAAGATGGTGTTAATGTCCGCGGAGTTACCCCAAAGAAGAATTCCATATGACGTGTTTTTTTACATCAATTATATTAATAGTGGATCCAACATTTCAAAAAGTTATTGCAAGTAAATCCTATTAGATATTTATCACTATTAAAATATTGTTTAAAATAAATAAACCATCGAATGACTCAAAACTATATCTAAAGAATATTTTTTTAAAATACCGCGTAAAAATCACGTGACGTCATTTGTGTGTAAATAAACTACAAGTGGTAAAAACAATTAATATATGCCTGATATTAAGCTGTTTAAAAGTTTGTAGAACCTAATCAACTTGTTCTAACTTATTTTGTTTGATATTTGTCAATCAATTTCAATAATAGCTTTTACGGTTAGTAGCTTGTTTACTTGCAAATGACGTCACGCGTTTGAGATTTAAATAATCTTTAAACATAGTTTTGGGTCATTTAAAGGCTTATTTATTTAAAACTATGTTTTCAACGGTGATAAACATGTTATGATTAATTTTATTTTTTGACATGTGGTCCCTCCCCTATTTTACATAATACTTACAAAACAGATGAAGTGAAACAATTTACAGTCTACCTTCAATGTAGCTTTGTGGAAGAAAATAAATGACTTGATTTGATTCGAATCTGTTCCACTCGGGAAGTTGACTATTTCCTTTTTCCTAGTTCGGAATATTCTAGGTGAATATTCAGACATTTTTTTTATACACCATGGATGGAGCCTATGTAGATATATAGCTAAGTAGTTACCGTAGCCTATGTAGAATTACAGGAATCGCTCGCGCGTTGCCACCCCTGCTGCTAACTCATCTCCTCAGAAGCTTACGGGTAAACTCACCCACCGGAACACAACATTCCTCAACAAACAACTCTCCGAAGTTGCAATTTGAACGTGGTATTTTTGTGCTGTGTGTGTACTTCCCCAGTCGGGATTCTATATGTGCCCTACCTCTCCTTAAGACACAGCAGGCAGTATGAGGAGATTTAAGGTTTCTGAATAGCGGTCGACACTATACCTATGGTTTGACGCCACAAAAAAGGTCAGGTCTTTATCAGAAGACGATGTCAGGAGCTTTAGGAAAGACCTACGAATGTTAAAGAAGCGAGCGAGATGTGTAATGACCGCGTCTTGTACAGATCGGTTCTCTTTTTTATACAACGTATGGAGGCATACAATCATAGGACATCCCAATACAAATATGTACTGAACTTCAATACATACAAATGTCCATGCCATGCATGCATGGTTTTACAATATTTTGCTGTATAACTGAGTTCTCTGGAATTTCAAATTTATGTTAGTAAATTTATGCAGCTGTGTTTTTTAATTAATGTAACGAGGCAATATCAATGTCGCTGGCAGACATAACTTTTACGTGTGGACGCATGGTTTATTTAAATGCGAATAATAAAACGGGACGCATGTGGCGCGCATAACTGTAGCTGTCGCCATTGGTCGGCAGTAGCTGACGACACGTCGACAGCAAGCGTTGACCAATGTTGACAGCTGGAATTGACTGTACCGACAGTAACGTGCTAACATCTGACTTGTCGACGGCTGCAAAACAACAGCGGTAGTTGTCGCCATTGGTCGACACTCGCTGCTGATAATAGAATAGAAATATATAGGAGCACTATATATGAAGTCAGAGTGGCTGCGTCAGTGACAATTTGACTTTATAATAGAGTTGGCTATGCATGAACGACACTAGTGGTTTTGCAAATCCACAGGCTACGGCAACTGCTTACTATCAGGCAGGCCCTGCGCTTGTTTGCCACCTTATCACCAATAAGGCGGGCCGTATGCTTGTTTCGCATTCAGCGTAAGACATTACACTCACTAAGTGGACTCCAGGAGAAATACAATCAACAAACAGCTTGGCTCGGCAGGGTGCAACTGGTGTAGATGTCATAATGTAAAACCCCTTATACATTAATTTTCTCAACCCAAAACTCCGTTGACTACCGTAATTAAAGTATCAACGCTTCGCCATTATATCTAATTATTTATTATATTTCGGACGTCTCCCAAATAGGCTTTTACAAAATGGCGCTGTCATAAATTGGCTAAAATAGCCTTAAGTTCCTATAAGCGGGCCAATGCCCCAGCAATTAGTGATTTTCGCTGGAATTGAAGAGAGATGGTTGCGAGAAAGCATGCAGTTTTCACTGTCAGGCGTATGCCTCGTTTGAATGAGCGAGAGTACTGGCTCACTAATATCTTATTTCAATGAGCGAGTGGACTTGTACAGGCTTTACTAATATAATATATTTCATGGTCATGGTGTAATGCTCGTGGGTTGATTCATCATCCTCTTAGGAGTCAAACCAACCTAACCTGGTAAAGAGGCATTGCATAGGGTTATTCAATAACCGCGTTGCGGATGCGCTGCGCCCGGTCCTGGAGTCGTGGATGCGCCGTAGGCGCAAACCCCTCACCTTCCGCATGGTGCAGGTGCTCACCGGGCATGGGTGCTTCGGTGAGTACCTGCACCGGGTCGCGAAGCGGGAGGAGTAGCCGGGCTGCCACGATTGTGGCGCGGCCGAGGACACTGCCCAGCACACTCTGGAGCAGTGTCCCATGTGGTCTCGGCAGCGCCACGATCTGGTGTCCGCACTAGGAAGCGCGGACCTCTCTCTCCCGAGCGTGGTCCGCTCCATGCTCGGGAGTGACAGTGCCTGGCAGGCGATGGCCTCCTTCTGTGAGACGGTCATGTCCCAGAAGGAGGCCTCGGAGCGGGACAGGGAGGACGATCCCTTGGCTGTCCCGCTCCGGAGACGGCGGACGGGAGTGCGGCGTAGGCGCTACGCGCACCTACTGCCGCCTCCCTAATCTGTGGGATTAGGGGTCAGGATGGGAACCTGGCCCCATAATGGTCCGCCGCCGGAGGGGCTGTCCCAATTTGCCGGGATGGCCCCTAGAGAGAAGAAGTCCGGCCCCTTTTGAGGGGCTGGCCAGTCGCAGTGGTGCCCTGTTGCTGACAGATCCGGGGCACCACACCAACGCGGCCGATGGCATTTCGCGGGGTCGTTTAGTGGGTATACCGTCGGACAGCCGACGGGGAGTCCCACACTACCACCGGAGGCCACCCAGGCACCGGTGGTGTGCGTAACGCATTTTTCCCCGCGTCACAAAAAAAAAAAAAAAAGGGTTATTCAATAAGCATTACCATGACAGAGTAATTCTTTTATCTCATGGTCATCATCATCATTTCCGCTCGTATTCGTCCACTGCTGACCATAGCACCCCTATAGAGAGCCACCTGCATCCAGCGTCTCTCTACAAACCTCTGGAGGTCGTCACTCCATACAGTAAAGGATCGTCCCATACTGCATGTCCCAGTACGAGGACGCCATTTGAATGGACAAGCGATAAGTAATTGTCTGCTCTACATTCTAGTCTCCCGTAGATTTTGTAGCTCCTCTTCCTCAGGCAAACACTTTTATACCTTTCCTGTACTGTCCCTATACATTTTTTCATTTTATTTATTTTTATTTTTCAACTATCGTAGCTTAAAAATAATAAAAATGCCATTTATATATTTCATTACTTTTACTGAATAATCCAAAAGTGAACTACTCAATTCAGTTAAATTAAATTACAACAACAAAATAAAATGGTGTAATTATACATCATTTGGTTCTGGTAAAGAGTAACAAGCTTGCCAATATTAGACAGTTGCTTTAGGCATTGTTCATTGTAATATGTAAACTGTATCAAACAAAAATACGAAATAATTACTCGCCTAAAAATAAATAGTGATAGATTTTATAAATCATTCTATACAAAATACTTGGAAATTATCTACAATTTTGGGTCGCCCAATCGACAAAAGAAGTTCGACGAACGTTGCTGTCAAATCCCATAATTCACTCAAATCACTTTGTAACACTAAAGATAAAATCCCGCCCAATAAAAAGTCCGCGTCTATAAGCTGTTCATACAAAGCAGGTTAGATCAAATTGCATATAAAATAAATTCGACATATGAAGCGGTCAAATCTCTGTGTGCTTAATGCCGCTCAGTTCCTCTTATAGCAATAGTAATATATTTGTAAAACAAATAATAAATACTTAAAATAAGTATTTTTTAGGAACAACAGATATATGTAAATATTATCAACTAAACAATGATACCTATGTAGAGTTAATTAAATATCTATCATATTCTCATCAAGTATAAGGCAGTAATGACATATGGTCAAGCCAATTACAGATATAATAATAGCCCTTATAATAGTAAATATTTTAAATTACTCTTTCCGACACATTCTCGTCATGGTGTAAACGTGGTCTTGAGCTCTTCAAAAAAAAAAAAAATTCAATACCTTGACCTTTATTATAGGGTTAGAACCCGGCCACATGCGCAAATACTTTCTGGCAATCACGCCGCCTTCAGCAATGCGCTTCCTTTAGAAATTAGGATATTTTAGACTGTCATCTTCAAAAAGCTCTCACTAAAGCATATATGTATACATTAACGTATATGTAATGTGTCTATTCATTATTTATTTTGTTATGATCGTAATACGATCCATTATTGTAATAAGGATACAGAATAAAGAAAAAATACATACTATGTTTTTCCTTTTCATTTTTCTTCACTTTGATCTCTTTTCCTCACTGCTATTCATTTGTCTATTCAGATTTTTTTTGATTTTCTGAAACAATGAGATTGACAAAGAGATTTTTCGGAGATATAAGCCCGTCTATGCAAATCATGCAACTTGCACATTTTTTTTACAATTTGACTGGCAAGTGTCCCAAAAAGTACAACAATTCGAGTTCCTGTTACAATAACCACATAAAATGTTGTCTTTTACATTTAATTTCATGCTCTTGTCTTTCATCTTTTCCTTTACTCCTAAAACAGCGGTTTTCAGTTCGCGTCCCGTACACTTTGAGTCGAGTAAACTCGTCTATTTAAATGCAGCACTGGTAAACGGCAGATTAACTTTTGTGCGTGACTCATCCCACAGTTCGCAACTTAACAGGCTGTTGGAACGATTATTACACAGTTTTATAACGATTTCCATTAAAACTAACTTTAAATTACAAAATAACATAATGACTTTTCCTATGTTTCCCGTAAATTTGGGAATATTAGTCGACGGAATTTTATTGCAATATTAAACAGGAATTAAAATATATATTTTAGTTAATGGAAAAATAAATAGTATATTTTAGTATTTTGGTAGTGTCAATTAATAATTTTGTTGCATAGTAGCGACATCTGTGGTCGGAAACTTGCCAACGGAAAGTTCGAAACATCTTTGTTAGATGGCGTTAGCAGTTGCAAATTGAAATTATTGACGCCGTCTAATAAATTACTTGTCATTTTTGCTGTGATTATTAATTTATTAGTGTTGGGGTTCTTAATATTACAGCAGTAACCGTAGCATGATACATAAACTACATTGAAAAATTAACATTTAAAACAGTTCAAACTACACAACTTAATAATACATAAACAGCCACAAAATATTTTGATTATATTTTCATTTAATTATACATTTATTGTTTATTTATTACTAATTATATATTTATTAGCACTTAGACACCTCTTTAATATTAAAAATATAATGTTATTGTATCTTATTCAATTCTCTTGGGTATTATTTTTCTTTAATCTCTTAGCATTTCAAAAATGACAATTGGAGAAGAAGAAAGTCGAGAGACTTGGCAATTTAGTTTTATTTTCAAATCGTCAATTTGATATTATACGAATAACAATATACAAATTGAATCTGCTGTCATTTCCATGCATATGTATTTATGAAATATATTAGTTTGTAAAGACTCACACCCATCTTTTCGATAAAAAGTATGCTCAGTAACTACAGAGGGATTTCTAAATAAACAACAACAACAAACACAATATGTCTACAACATTATACCACGATAGTTGTTATCCGATGGCCATTCAAATATTAACAAATTACCAAATAACATAGTAGACTTGCCGTTGCCAGTCTTCAAATCGCGGTTTAGAAATCTTTTGTAGACAAATGTTACAACAGTATATCAGAATTTTTGAATAATATATTATAAATATATTAGGCGAATATTGTGAGAGAAGAATTTATTACCTATGTAGCAATGTTTGAAACAAATACATTTTCTTTCTTTTCTTACAATTCCTTGTGGACGTATTCTTTATAGGAATGGACGCAATTTTCTGCTAATAATTCAGACAGCTTATAGTCGTCATTAATGTTTTTTTCAAATTCTCTGACAACAAGTTGTAAATTTGTACACACGTCACGATTGCATTGTCGCTGACTAAAGCCATCCTAGACGCAGGAAATAATAGTTTTTAAGGAATGTACTGTTGATGTGTAGCCTGGCGGCGACCGAGTTTTTTTTTGTTGAGACCAAAGTAGAGAGTGCTCTTAGTGAGATTCGAACCGGAAACGATATAAGCTAGACGGCGGTACTAAATACGCAATAAACATAATATCGAATAGCTGGTATTAGTGTTTAACATGATTCGCAGTTTTTCATGCTTTTTTTTAACGACGATTTTTTTAAGAATTTATCTAAATACAAAATTTAATTTCCAAATACGTGAAATATATTTATAACTTTACGTCAAATCCCTTGCGGGGTAGGCAGAGGGAACCGAGTGTCACATGACTCGGCCCTTACACCCCTCAGTCGCTTCTTGAATATTGATATCTCTTCTCACGCACGCTTGCCGGTCTGTAAGGCTCTTGATATCACCTTCTGATAAAACATGATCAATTTACACAACGCCAAAGTAGAAAATTCAAAACTAAACGCAAGATTTTGACGAGCTCGTTGGCGCAGCGTTACGTTACTTTGACACCAACGCTTATGGGTTCGATTCCCACACAGGATAAACACTTGTGTACATGAACAGGTTTGTTTATCTTCAACTCCTTTTTATATATATATATATATATATGGCAATAGTGTTGACTACTTTATGCCAGTGTCAAAGTCTTCAGTAAAGGACCATTTGAAAATCTTAATTCTATGTTCCAGCTTCAGGAACTGTGCTGAAAAAATATTTGGGACATACCTAGACCCAATCAACCCATTTTAAATACCACCCGTAAAATGATAGTGATTTTTACAAGGCGTTCTTGATGAACTTATTCACGTCTTCCAAAAAGTACATAAACGTGTTATATTTGAGTTTTTTCATTACTGTATAATTTCACTAGCACTTATGTTACAAAATACTATCAAAATTGTCACACAAAACTAATTTTATAATGAATTGTAAAAATTTCAAGTATAACAACAATGTCACTCGTCAAAAGCGCGGGAAGAAGTCCTTTCAACTCCTTAAGAGCTTACTAGTAACCTCACTCACTTGCAACAACACGAGGGAATTGTTATTTGCTTGCGGATTTCTGTGAGGCAGAGGTACTTTCATAGACCTTGTCTTTAAGATTAAGAACGCATTTGTATCCTTCAACTTTTGTTGTTGTATAACCCTGGTTATAAACAGAAGTTTATATAAATAAATAAGCTATACAACAGTGGTGGTTCTGTCCAGGTGTTCGAAAGGGGTGCAGGGAGGCACTTGTAAAGTATTGTTCTCGATCAGGATTGAGGCAGATGCCGAACGCACTCCAACTAGTGAAGTGACATATATCGACAGTTTTATTTCTATTTGGCACTTTGTTTTCTATCGATATTGCTTATTTTGACGTGAATACGTCTTTAATTTTGCTTGCCATAGCGGGAGGAAATTTACAAAACTGATAACAAAATCCGGGGATACAGTTTAGTGTTGTAGCTACATATCTATCTTTACATTAAAATTTAATAACACCACTTTACAGCTAAACGATTAAATTATTTGAGAGGTAGGGCACAAGCATATATCGTCGTTATTATGACTCGTACAGATATGTTTTTTTTTATGAAAACTTAGCATAGTGGCTCCGCTTCGCCTGATGGTAAGCGAAAGAGGAGCTCAAATTGCAACGGCAACAGACAAAAGACACAGTGTTCTGTCAGTTGACGCGGCCATGCAGGCCCATATTGTAGGAAGGAGGAAACACACGTGCAGGCAAGGCGTTCCACTTTTTAATGGTATGACAGAGATAGGAGTTGCCGAACTTTTTAGTACGCGAAGAAATATTTTCATCAGTGGAACAATGACATTCTAAGCCTGCACGTGTGGTTCTATGACGGAAGGTAGAGGGTGGGATAAGGGAAAACGGTTTCTCAGAGCATTAACAATGGTAAAGGCGGTAAAATACGCTTAGTGAGCCAATATCCCTACGGAGTTGTAGAGGCTCTAGGTTTTTGGTGACCTCTTCTTCCTCGATTATGCTTGTATGTTGTTGTTTGAGCAGAGCTGTCCCAGAGATGCGAGCAATACTTCACGCAGGCCCGAACTTGAGTCTTCTAAATTAGACAAAGCTGATCCGGCGTGAAGAAGTGGCACACTCTGTTCAGGATTCCGAGTTTTATGGAAGCTGTTGATAAGAGGCTCTCTATGTAGTTCCACAGGTACGACACTTCACGGGTGTTTCGCCGTGTGTACGGTGGTAGCCAACCATGCAGTTATTTACCCTGCCAACGACTGAGAAGCTGGAATCTCGGGAAATCCCTTAGTTACCTCTTACGGCGGTGATTTTTAATATTCTTTCTTCGTGACCGCACGGATCAATGTGGTTGCGAGTGGGGAGTTGGAACTCTTTACTCGAGAAAGACCTCAGGGGAACACCTCTCGCTGTGTATTTGTATGGTCCTGGTGCTTTGTGTTTGGGAAGATGCATCAGATCAGGACATGTCGGCCCTCTATTGGTGATTTTGTGTAACCATGTTTTACAATCGTTATAGCCGATTGATCTTGTGGTTACATGACATTACAAGTAAATTTCGGTATCACCGGGGCCAGCAATGCTTAAGTGACACTCTTTAAATTGCAAACTAGCATTATTGTCAGAAAGAAGAAGATTATATCATAACAATTATTGAAATTTATATATACATTTGCGTGTTACCCTGTGTGGGTAAATAGGCTTAAAACTATATCTATGTTTAAGACTAGACATCAATTATACCACCCAGCTAAATAAAGAAATTTGACTCTCTTAAAAAAGATGGCCTCAGTAGGTTACCTTCTTCCTTCTAGTGTTACTCTGTTTCCTAATCCATTGGGATTGGCGGGGTCCGCTATCTAAGACTAAGGATTTGGCGAAGATACGGATTTTTACATAGAACGACTGACGTCAGATCTCCACAATCCAGAGGGAAAATCAGACCTTTCTTAGGTTAAGCCACACGTCCTTTTTGAAATATAATCACGGTTTTCTCACGATGTTTGCCATCACCGCTGAGCAAGTGATAATTACAAATATGTACATTAATCCGAAAACACGAATTTAGTTGTGCCCATGCCGGGATTCGAACCAGGGACTCTGGATAATAGGTCGGTTCTTTATCTACTGAGCTATTACTGCTCTAAGGAGCACTGCACTGCGCCTCGGTGGGTTATCATTTCCGTTATTTGTAATCATCGACTATCGATAAAAGCACGACCATCACATCACTATAACAGACAATATGGTTAATCGGTGACTGCACTACACCGATTCTGGTGCTTTTTCATTCAGACGATGACGACATAGCCAATTTATTGGCCGCATTTTTTTTCAAATTTGTTTTCCTTTTTGTTTGATGTTTCGTATCGATATGGTTCTATTTTTAACCGACTTCAAAATAGAGCAGTTGTTTGAGAGATGTTGTAGAGAGAATGTTTATGCTTGATGAGTGTACCAGCGTGTAATTCGTATATAGTTTTGTGTATGTGTGGTATGTAGGTTAAAAGATTAGTTATGACGAACTCGGTGGCACAGTGGTTAGTGAAGCTGTTTTGACACCAGATTTTGTAGGTTCGATTCCTGTACAGGACAGGATTCCTGTAGGTACATCTGTGTGCTTGAACATGTCTGTTTGTCTCTCTGGAGGGTTGTTGTGTCCCTGCGTATGAGTGAGGTCATCAGTAAGCTCTTAAGGAGTAGCTGTGTTAGCAGCAGAGGTGGCATCGCGCGTGTGATACTCAATGTATTACAAGGGTCCATAGGCTACGATAACCGCTTTACATCAGGTGAACATATGTTGTATGGGTTGTAGTGTTCCTGCGAGGGATAGAGGTCAACAGTAAACTCCTAAGGAGTTGCTTGGAAATCTACATGTTATGCCACATATAACAAACAGAAGCACGACATTAATTCATTTTTATTTTTTATGTCGACTGCATCCTCGCCTCACCAGGAGTTTATGTAGGAAGAGTTAAGTCGACGTGGATCGACATGTAGAAAGAATGCGGGACGAAATAATGACGAAACAGACATACAATGCAAGAGTGGAAGGATGTAGGAGCCGAGGAAGACCGAGACTAACCTACCATGGTCGTGTTTCATCAGATGGTGATGGCAGGAGGCCCGGGAACCGGCGAGCGTGCATGAAAAGATCTATGAATGTCACAGAAGCGAGTGAAGTATGTAAGGACCGAGTCTTATGGCGCACGGTACTCTCCGCCTACCCCGCAAGGGACTTGGCGTGAAGACATACATACAGTTAAGTCAATCAGCTATCATCGTCAAATTGTTTCAACGGCAGTTCCGAGCCCTGCAGATGAATGATTACATAAAAGCATTTACTCAAGCGAATATTCCCGAGGCACTGCAGAATCGAGGCAGACCCAACAATACCTGAAGCGTATTACATTGAGTTGGTAGGGCGCGGTATTCCCATACGCCCATATCAAAGGGTGATTCTTTGAATAGTGTTATATTTACACTCGACGAATATTTTGCAATAATCAACGAGAAAATACTCCTCCTTTCGCTTTGCTATGACTTTATGATACACGCTGGATATTGAAAATACGTTCCACAACTACAATTTAGTATAAACGAAGAAGGTACTATTCTTGATTGTGACCACGCAATGGGCGACCAATTACAATGGGTGAATACCGACTTTAGAAAGTATTAACGCAATATTTATAAGTTACGAATCCGACACTAGTGCCTTTTTATTAATAAAATGAATTTATAAAATCAGCTTACAGTTACTACGCTATCGCTTTATGTACACACAAAAAAAGATTCAGATAACAATAATAAAATAGTATGTTAATTCGATCCTCATCCTCTTTTACTTTAAGAGGTATCATCAGCAAATAGTACTATGAGGAATACTCTTAGTACTATTTGCTGATGATACCTCTTTATTTTTTTATACAACATCGGTAGGATACAAGCATTAACCTGACGCAAGCGGTTACCGTAGTTGATGAGCGCTTGTAATACATTAAGCATCACTCGCGCGATGCCACCTCCGCTGCTGACAGCAACTCTATTGGAGCTTACCAGTGACCTCACTGACACGCAGGAACACAACAACCATCCAGAGTGTGTTATTTGGTTGCGGTTTTCTGTGAGGTGGAGGTACGTCCCCAGACGGGCTGCTTTGATGCGCCCTATCTCTCTTGTAAGTCTTTATGCTTTAATGTGACTGGACGATCTAGAAATATGGATAAGATTAATAGTGTTCTATTACTTTTTCCTAAATTATTCGTCTATACAGATAAATTAAATTGGAGTGTCTGTTAGTAATATTAAAATAACCGCTTTTTACTAAATGCATATGGATGTATACACGGTACATATATACCAAAGTATTTTTTTACAATTTTTGTATGTCTGTCTGTTTGTTCCGGCGAATTTTAGAAACAGCTGGACCGATTTTGACGGGACTTTCACTGGCAGATAGCTGATGTAATAAGGAGTAACTTAGGCTACTTTTATTTCACAAATTTTATTTATTTTTATTAATATAAATAAATAATTAAACCGCGCGGACGAAGTCGTGGGCACAGCTAGTGTACAATATAGTTAATTTCAGTAAAACGAGAAAATCAAAATTAGACTTTCAAACGTAACTTCTGTTCATTGATATTATATTTTTTGAACTTCGAATTGTAGTGCTACGTAAGTAGCCATAGGTCTACATAGATCAACTTCCTAGTGGGTTAAGCTTCGCTACTGTATGCTGTCAGGAGAAATAGGCAATTGGATCCTGCGTAGCTGGTCTGTTTCAGCTACATTTACAGCTTTATTTCACACGAGCTCGTTGGCTCAGTCGGCAATGACGCGATTTTGGCACCAGCGCTCCCACACAAGGCAAACGTTTGTGTGCATGAACATGTCTGTTTGTCTTAGTCTGCATATTTTAAGAGAGGTAGGGCGCATCGAAGCAGCCCGTCTGTGGAAGTACCTTCACCTCACAGAAAACCACAGCCAAATAACAACTCCCTAGAGGGTTGTTGTGTTCCTGCGCGTGAGTGAAGTCACAAGTAAGCTCCCAAGGAGTTGCTGTGTAAGCAGCAGAGGAGGCATCGCGCGAGTGATACTTAATATATCGCAAGCGTTAATAGGCTACGGTACCCGCTTTACAAAAAAAACATAGTGTAGCGCATTACTCTCAGACATATACGTAGTTACTATATATGTATTCTTCTAGCTTTCCCATTCCCTCTCTTTACTCTGGTTCTGTCAGATGATTCTGCATTTGGTAATCAGACAATTTTATGTTAGTAATCCTGTAACATTTCTGTAGGCAGAAACTACTGTTTTCACGTTCTGAAAGCGGTAGTTAGGCATTCACAGCCGAGTTGCGGTTGCCCGTATCCATTTTGGAGCCGACTTGAGTGCAGGATGAGATATCTCTCATTCACACTAACTTTGCGTATTCATATTGAATTGTTAATACAGACAATTAGAAATTAAGTAATTTTGGAAAAAGCGCGGCATGCCTCTCGACATCTCTGAGTCACTGACGCCGGTGTTGGCCCCGGCCGATTTTCTTTGGCATTTCGGGGGTCCATCTAGTGAGTGGCGAGCCACCGCCTGCCAGAAGTAACAACTAGGTATAATAATTGTGGCCGACGTCCATCTCTCTTCGGTAATAGCCGAGTAGCAATAGTTCCTTCAGATCACA
The DNA here is from genome assembly GCA_947507595.1 of Pyralis farinalis. Taxonomy (NCBI): domain Eukaryota; kingdom Metazoa; phylum Arthropoda; class Insecta; order Lepidoptera; family Pyralidae; genus Pyralis; species Pyralis farinalis. The sequence continues at coordinate 4,134,821 of OX382258.1, read as the reverse complement.
TTAAATAGCATAATAATTTCTCACATATGCGCAATAATTCGAGATCGGTTCATAGATATATTTTTCCATTGATATTCCTTCGAGCGAGTCCCGGCGTGGTGTACTACATTACATCGATTTTCTCAAGGGGATACGGATCCAATGCGTAGAGGCCCTACGCATTGGATCCGTATCCCCTTTGATTGACCGGGATAATACCAGTGAGTCTAGAAATAATATTAATTATTATTTCTAGGCTTTGCCCAAGTAACTAAGAAAGTGATTTGTAGAGTAATTTATTTATTAATAGTTACATATACCAATGAAATTAATTACAAGTGCCAAATAAATATGTGTTAGTAAATATATGTTTGTATTTATGTGTTTGTAAATATATGTTTGTAAATGTGTGTTTGTACATTTAGTTGTATAGTTCTAATTAGTTATTGTAAAATCGAAAATATAATCAACAGTTTTCTTACAATATTTCCTCGTATGGTGATTATACATAATATGTGGTTTACGAACTCGGTGACGCAGTCACTTAATAACGGTACTTAATACCCACGCTTATGAGTTCGATTCCTACACAGGAATAACATTTGTGTTCATGAACATATCTGTTTGCTTTAGTCTTGGTGTTTTTAAGAGAGATAGGCGCATCAAAGCTGTCCCTCTGGGAAGTAGCTCTATATCCAGCCAAATAACAACTCCTTGGAGGGTATGTGTGTTCCTGTGTATAAGTGAGGTCACCAGTAAGCTCCTAAGGAGTTGCTGTGTTAGCAGCAGTACATTGCGCGAGTAGTACTTAATGCATGCTTAAGGTATAGCAAGCGGTCATTTATTACAGTAACCACTTTATAAAAGGCAGGTCAAGAATTTGACTGTTATTCACCTTAAGAGAGATAAATTATAATAATTAATTATGTACTTAAATTAAATTATCCAATTTAAAATGAACTTCCACTTAGTTGAATGGATGGGTGTGTCAAGTTTTTGTTGGTTGCTTGTTAAAAAAAAAATGTTGGGAAAAATTGTTGGCTATGTTTAAGGTATCTACTTAAACATAGCTAACAATTTTCTTACAATTTTTCTCCGATCGATCTCAAAAAAATATCTCTGCGATTCTTTAAGTAGTGGTGTTATCAACTCTATATATGTTTCTTTGTAGTGAGCAGTCGCATTCAAATTGCATTACTTCCGTCACACGCTTGGTGTCCGCCGCATGTGGCAGTGAATCGTCGCCGTTCTGGCTTGTTGATGATTCGTTAGAAACCTGATTGACTCAACTATGGCTGGCTGTTGTGAGGACAACGGCTCCAGTCGAGGTTTATTTTGCACGTTTTGTGAATTACGAAACAGCTATACAACGCGAAATTAGAAGGATATAGGTGCCGAGGAAGGCCAACGTAAGTACCGACCAAATTGATCGTGTTTTATCAGAAGTCAGGCGGCTTAGAAACCGGCGAGTGTGCATGTGAAGAGCAATGAATGTTAAAGAAGCGAGTGAGGTGTGTAAGGATCGAGTCATGCGACACTCGGTTCTCTCCGCAAGGAATCCCTTGAAGTTATAGACTGATATATGCATGTTATTTTCTGGCCACCGAGATTGTTGGGCTAAATTTAATAAGTTAAAGTTTAAACTATTCGAATTGTAACCAATTTATAGCTTTTTTTATACAGCAAAGGTTTCGGCCGACCTATGAAGACCTATGAAATAACCTATGGAGAACCGATAGAATTAATTTGCTTTGAAACTCAACTTATATTACTTATCTTACTTATTTGTTCTCACATCTGGTTCTCATTAACGCTTTTCACCAGGCGCGATGGGGACATTTTGATAGGCCATATTAAAAAAAAATGCCTTCCGGCTTTGTATATAAAAAATGTCTCCAAAGCGGTGAAGAAGTCAAAAATACAATCATATTATCATACTTTTTGAGTTACTTCCTATATTTTGTTGAACCAGTTGCTGAAAAGACTAGCGATGGCTACTTTAGGATCAAGGCTTCTAACTTATATATATAACTTACTCGGTGGTCAAGGAAAACCATCGTGAGGGAACCCGCACATCCAAGAAAACATATATCAAAAGATGTGTGACCTAGCTTAAGAAAGGTCTGGTTTTCTCTTTGGCCTTCCTCAGTCTGACGGCAGTCGCATCATGTCAAAATCACGCGAAATACTTGTTACACAAAATTGTTAGTTTTGTCTGTGTTTTGAATGTATATAGGTTCAATACATTTAATAGTTATCTAGTAATCATAATATAAGCTGTCAGGGACTATTTATTTATTTTATTCATTATATTTTCCCTCTACATGATCCTCGAAACTTCAAGGACCGGAAGAGCTTCTGAGCATCGCAAAGCTCCACCAGCCAGGCCAGGCGGCGACAAGTATTTCATAAGTGGTGATATTTTTACTATGTCGTAGATAAATCACGTTGAGAGGGTGAATGCCACAGCACTAAATTACATTAATGATTCAGATAACAAAGTTCGCAGATAAACCACTGGCACTTTCGACTGCGGACAATTTGGTATTCTCAAATAAATGTATTAATTGACCAAGTCGCCAAGGATTGGTTAAAATTTCCAAAATATTGTCACGCTATGTCTAAATATCCCATGGAAATATTTGAATATTCTTTAGAACCATTTAAAATATCATTCTCTTAAATCCTGCTCCTTGGATTTAAGCCACAAAATGAGGATATGTAGCAGAATCATATGAAGATAGATGAAGATAACTTTTTGAAAGGACTTTGCAAAAGTCATTAACTGAATGATTGACTACTATCATATTCAAGCCTGTTTCCTCTTCTACGTTCCATATTATGTTATGCCTCACCAACATATAAACATGAGGTTCTTAATTCCGTCTCAACTCAAACTCCCTCTTTGTTCCTAACTCATTTCTTGTACTTTTCCCAATCGACACTCGTATTACCTATTTAGATTTAAAAATAGCATCTCTAGTTATTCCTTCTTTATGCGTTCTATATTGTATGACGTAAACTAACATGCATATATAGCGTTTACTATTTATTTACCACCATTGAAACACTGATTTATCACTATCGGCTTTCAAACTTCTTACTTCATTTCTCGCGTTATCTGCTTCCCTAGTTCCTGTTCTATGCTGTATCATCTACTTCTATTCACTATATCTCCTCCAAACTCTACGCTTTGCGCCCCTGATTTAGTTTTTATCCCAAATTAAATAAAATGTTTCAGATACCATTTCATTTCATATCTAAACTTTCAAAGACAGTTGGTTTTTTTATACAACGTGCGGCTCACCTGATGTAAAGTGGTTACCGTAGCCTATAAACGATTGCAATATATTAAGTATTACTCACAGGCAGGAACACAGCAACCTTCTAGGGAGCTGATGTTTGACTGCGGTTTTCTGCGAGGTGGAAGTATTTCCCCAGATGGGCTGCTTTGATGAGCCCTATCAAGATTGACACTTGATTTTTCAATCATTTTTAGGGTTCCGTACCCAAAGGGTAAAACGGAACCCTATTACTGAGGCTCCGCTGTCCGTCCGTCCGTCCGTCCGTCCGTCCGTCTGTCACCAGGCTGTATCTCATGAACCGTGATAGTTAGACAGTTGAAATTTTCACAGATGATGTATTTCTATTGCCGCTATAACAACAAATACTAAAAAATAGAATAAAATAAATATTTAAGGGGGCTCCCATACAACAAACGTGATTTTTTTTGCATTTTTTATAGATAATGGTACGGAACCCTTCGTGCGCGAGTCCCACTCGCACTTGGCCGATTTTTTATTCATCTGCTCTTAGCTATACTATCATGACTTCTATAAAAAATCCATTAATCTACACAAATAGAAAATATCTTTTACCTTTCAATTTTATTCGCTATTCAATAATATTTCATTATGCTAAGGTAACAGCTTCACAACAGGACTCTGCGGTTGTTCCCCATAAGTATGTTTATATATGACTAAGAATATAAATGCTGAAGTCGCTATTATCAGTGCTCTAACTCCATAGCCTGTGCCCATAGCTTCCCCAGATTTAATGTGAGATATAAATCAAACGCAGACGGATGCGAGGCCGCGTTTTATTGGTGCTCTGCAGAAACTTGTACATTAATGGAGGCTAGAATATTGCGTACAGCCCTTGCCTAATATCACTAAGAAGAAAGATTATTCTATGACCGTAAAAGATGTAAGCCACAACCATGTTTGGAAAGCAGCACGACTTGGGAAGTATCTAAAGATTCCTACTGAAGATACCTTACGACCGCGGTCATTGTCTCGATATCCTGGCTTTATTGATGGCACAAACATGTTGGTTCAGTATCATGACATAAATTAAACTCTTTTTTCTTCTTTCTAGCGTTATCCCGTTTCCTAATCTATTAGGATTCGGGGTCCTAAGACTAAGGATTTAGCGAAGATACTCAGAACAGTGATAGCCGAACCGACCTTGTGACCAACAGATCCCCGGTTTGAATCTTGGAAAGTGCCACTAAATTTGTGTTTTTGGATTTATGTACATATTTGTAACTATCACTTACACGGCGGTGAAGGAAAACATCATGAGGAAACTCGCACGTACAAGAAATTATATTTAGAACGATGTGTGACCTTACCTAGGAATCATCTGGTTTACCCTCTGGGTTGCGGAGGTAAAAATCAGTTCGCCTCTTATCAATTCTTAGGCTTAGATAGCGGATCCTGCCAACCTTAACCCTTCGAAACCCGGGTGGTCGAATACGACCGCGGGTGGGAAAACGTATATAACAGGTTCTGATTGCTCAATGGATTAGGAAACGGGATAACGCTGAGAAGAAAACTGAGAGCTGTGATAGCTCATCGGATAAAGAACCGGAACCGTGACCAACTGGTCCACTGTTCGAATCCTGGCATGTACCACTAAATTCGTGATTTCGGATTTATGGACACATTTGTAATTATCACTTGCTCGGCGGTGAAATAAAACATCGTGACGGACATCTTGGAAGTGTGGGTTGCACGTCCAAGAAACTATATTTCGTAAGACACATGACCTTGCCTAAGAATGATCCGGTTTTCCCTCTGGGTTGTAGAGTTCTGAAGGCAGTTGCTCCGTGTAAATATGAGTAAATACATCGTAGTTAATGGTTAGAGGAGTTTGTATATTTTCTCACTAGTATGTATAATCTACTATTTTGACAAAAGTCTTGAAAATGTGTCTGGCAGCAATCTATCTATACTAATATATAAAGCGAAAGATTTTGTTCTACCGCGCTGATCTCTGCAACTAACAGTCGGATGTGGAAAGACTTTAAGAGAGGTAGGGCGCATCAAAGCAGCCTGTCTGGAGAACTACCTCTACCTCACAGAAAACCGCAGTCAAATAACAACTCCCTTGAGAGTTGTTGTGCTCCTGCGTGTGAGTGAGGTCACCAGTAAGCCCCCAAGGAGTTGCTGTGTAAGCCGCAGAGGAGGCATCGCGCGAGTAATACTCAATATATCTCAAGCGTTAATAGGCTACGGTAGCCGCTTTACATCAGGCCGTATGCTTGTATGCCTCCCGACGTAGTATAAAAAAAATTAGTCTTAATATAAAATTTCATCTATATCGTTAGAGCTATTTCCGAGATACACAAAATGTATATCAAAAGAAAATTTCTCGTACTAATGAATAATGTAACTTGGAGCCGGAGGGTCCAAAAAAAACCAAAATTGAATTAAAGAAATTTAATTAATAGAGATATAAAAATTTTACAATTAATAACTATAATTAAGTATTGACTCGATCGAAGTATGATACGAAGTGTGGTCGCGGCGGCCGCGTTGTCGCTGGCCGGCGTTGCCTCGTCAGCACCTTACTTCAGTTGTGGGAATATTTCCATGCGCTTCAAGTCACGTAGGCCACGGCCAATAATGTCCCGTCAGCAATCGTGCGGAATGATGCAATAAAATAGAGCCGTGTGCAATGATGCAATAACACAGAGCCGTGTGCAAAGTTGATATCTGTGTCAGCAATTTCCTTATAAGTAGCTTGCCTAACACCTCCTCCCTCAGATTCGCAACTATTTGCGAGTGTTTGACGAAAATGTTGCGAGAGGGTTCTTATGGCTTGGATGCTGGATACTGGTTGGTGTTATCTCCGCATAAGATGGTGTCGCTTCTGATATTTTCGATGTTCTCTGGCTGTTTCCAAGACATTTTCTATATAGTAACAGTGCTGACGTGATTACGGCTATTATTAGAATCCCATAAAATGGTACAGTGGTGTGGTAAAAGGATGCTGTAGGATTCTCATCTAATTGTAATGCTTTCTGTGTTAAGATCCTGTTCTGTATCTCTTGAAGTCCTTTAAGATTTACCGAGCTAATTGCGATCGACGGTTGGGGTGCAGCATCAATCTTCAGACTGGGGAGAATGTTGAATATTTTTACTGGTTGACCAGCCACTCGATCGTTGGTGTTGTATATGGTGAGTTCATCTGTTCGCAGCGAACACTGATGTGGTATATCGACAAGATGACTTCCATGTAGAGTTCGGTATTCATCTCGATTGCAGGTCAATCGTACTTTCGTTGGATTCGGAAGGACGATAATATAACGCCTGTCGTAAAGCTTCTCTACCGTCTCTTTAGTAACTGTAATAGTGGTGCGCTGACAAGAGTCGTCTACGGTTTGTCTCGAGATGAGTGTCTGGATGCAGTCCGTACCGTGTTGTACGCGTTGGTTTGTTTCTTCTTGACATAAGTACCGAGATTTTACCTTCGGGCATTCAGCCTCTATGTACATATACATTTTCCCGTTTGTTGCTAGGAAGGGATGGGGAGGAATAAGGATTTCGTTTAATCTATTGGGTGCTAACGGTAGCTTATATAATTCGTAAATGTCTGAAGAAATAATTGGAATTCTAAATACTATAACTATCCGTCTACCTGAGTAATAGGATCCTGTTTTTATAATGTCGTAGTAATCTCTTAGGTCTATGTCTAGTAACTGATCTATCCTATATAAGTTCCTAAGTTTCCCTAAAATACCGCTTAATACATCTACTCTTAACATTGAATGGTGTACATTAGAAGTACGAGTGAAAGCAAGCATATCCTCAATTCTCTGTAGCTCATCTGACAATTCATCTACGTTATTTGTTACTATACTTAGGAGTTGAGCTAATTTAGCATATTTAATTAAGTTGCTATTTCCATGCGTTTCGTAATCCAAAAGTTCATGCATAGTGAGATTTAATCTATTTTGGTTTTCGGCTAAACTAACTAAAATATTCGTGTGACTTTTCATCCACTCGTTGCTAAGACTAATATGATTATTTAGATTATTAACTACTTTATTTTCATTAACTTTAATTGCTTTTATAGCTTCGTCGTATTTAATGGCATCTGAATGATCTAAGTTTCCGGTAACATATTTAATCACGGAGCCAAATCCATCGATGAGACCTCTCTTCGAGCGATGAGGTTCTAAGCTAGTTAGTCTTAAGAGTATATTATCTAATTTCACGCCAAGGTGATCAATTTGTATTTCAAAAAGCATGAAAGTGTCGTTAGGAAGCTTATTTCCCAATTGTATGATCTGGTGTTTAACTAAGTCTAGGTGGTCGTGTATGGGCTGAAGCTCAATGTATTGAAGGAAAACGTGATAATGCGTTGTTAACCTCATAGGTCCCAGTTTGTATGGCAATATTCCAGGTCCATCATCCAGGCTGTCAATCTTTATTTCTTGGGCTCGGGTTATGGTTATGGTCAGCGTTAGTAGTAACCTGCAACAATTTTGCAGATTTGGGTACTCTCTTTAATCTACCTTTTGCAATGGGACCGCGTTTTTTTGAAGTGTAAATATGAATCGGCAGGTCAGCCAAAACCGTATCTTGAGTGTATCGCGGAGCTATTTTCTGACGACTAGCTAACGGATTAGTTATGAATATTTGCTGATCGGGCTGATATTCTACCTCAGGTTCCCTAGTTTTATTTAGGTTTTCAATGATTGCTGCCCGCTCGGCTGATGTGGATTCGTGGATTAGTTCGTAAACTAATTTCATTTTGTCTTTGTGAGTCTGTATGTACTGTTGCATCAGATGTCCAGTCGCATCTAAGTCAATTGGGTCCCTCGGGTTGAAATGTCCATTTATAATGTCATAGGGTCGGCACTTAGTGAAGCTGTGTACTGAGCTATTATATGCTATTATAGCATACGGCATAAGATTCGTTACAGATTCTTTCTTATGGCTTAAACCTAGAATACGCAAATGTTCCAACAAAGTGGAGTGAAACCGTTCGATGTTGCCATTGTCACTTGGTGTGTGGGCCAAAGTTTTGTGATGGTTGATTTTATGTAGCTTTACGAATTCGGAAAATAACTGGTTTGTGAACTCAGTCCCTTGGTCTGTCACGATCGTCAAAGGCAGACCATGGTGGGTTGAGAATGCTAGAAGAGCTTGAATGATACTGAGCGCTGTGCCATCTCGGAGAAGGTACGCCTGTGCGTATTTCGAGAAGACATCTATAAAAGTAAGATATTTTTCATTTTGCGCTGTAAATAGGTCCATATGAACTATCTCAAAGGGTTTGGCTGCAGGTGGGACGAGATTAAATTGAGGCCTAATGGGGTTTCTGTCATATTTGGCCTGCCCACATATAGTACATTCATTAATGAATTTAGTTATGTGTTCCTTCATTTTAGGCCAGTAATAACGGTAAGATAGTGACAAGAAACACTCGGTGATACCACGGTGGTTAGTTTTACCATCGTGATAGCTGCGAATAATTTCCTGTTGACGCATATATTCCTTCACATTTTCCAATTCACGCTTTGCTAATACAAGGTTCATGACTGAATTTTTGAAATTATTCTGAATAATTGGTATAATTGAGTACATTGCCAAAGGGGGATTTAATAGAATAGCAGTTTTGACTTTTGGATTAACATATTCTTTTATGGTGTTTATAACGTCTGGTTCCAGGTTACCTTCTGACACTTGGACTGCGATGCGTGTGTGTGTGTCAAATGGCTTAGTCACTGTCGGTCGTCGTTTAACGTCTCCTACTACGGTCATTATTATTTGTCTATGAAATCTATTGACGGGGTCATCTGTTATGGGAACCTCTAGAATCGGATTTTCCTCACTAGTGTGCACAGTTGCAGTTGATGAACCATTTAGGCTAGGTGGTTTCTCGCTAGGGTTGGCAACTATTGATTCAAGTTCCTCGTTATATATTTCAACTCTAGAGAGAGCATCAGCGTTAGTATTCTGATTGCCCTTTTTATATATTACGGTAAAATTGTACTCGCTAAGTTTCAACCGCCACCTCGTGAGACGAGAGTTAGGCTCTCGCATATTCATAAGCCATTGCAATGGCTTATGATCTGTAAGCACTTTAAATTTCCGTCCAAAAAGGTATGGTCTGAAGTATTTGGTAGCCCATACTATGGCGAGGAGCTCCTTTTCGATGGTACTGTAATTTATCTCACTGTCGTTGAGTGTGCGAGAGGCGTATGAAACTGGCTTATCCGAACCTATAGGTCCTTGCGATAAAACTGCACCTATAGCAACGTTAGAGGCGTCGGTTGTAAGTAAGAAGTTCTTTTCAAAGTCCGGGTACTGCAGGATGGGATCGTTAGTCAGTAGCATCTTACATTTCTCAAAGCTTTTAATATAGGCAGCGTCTAACACGATCTTTTGACCCTTTTTGAGACATTGGGTCAATGGTTTTGTGATACGCGCGAAGTCGGGAATGAACTTTCGGTAGTAACCTAGAAGTCCCAGAAACTGCTTAATTTCTTTCGTGGTTCTTGGGATAGGGTACTTAGATATTGCTGAAATCTTGTCCGGATTAGGCTTAATGCCATCACTACTTATAATATGCCCTAGATAAGCAGTTTCGAGCTTTAGGAACTCCGATTTATCCATTTGGACTTTGAAATTTGAAGCCCTAAGTCTTTGAAAAACCCTATCGAGGTTATGGATATGTTCTTGGAGAGATGTGCTGAAAATGATTATATCGTCAAGATACACGAGACATATCTCGTTTTGAAGGCCTCTTAGAACATTGTCCATCACTCTTTGAAAAGTGGATGGTGCATTCTTAAGACCCATGGGCATTCTAATGAATTCGAAGTGCCCGTGCTCTACATTAAACGCCGTCTTATGTATGTCTGATGGGTTCATCTCGCATTGGTAAAATCCGGATGTTAAGTCAAGGGTGGTGAAGTACTGACATTTCCCCAACTTGTCAAGTACGTCGCTAATGTTGGGTATAGGATATTTGTCGTCTACAGTTTTTTCATTTAGTTTACGAAAATCCACTACAAGTCGCCACTTCTGTTTGCCAGATGCGTCCATCTTTTTGGGTACCACCCAAATTGGGGAGCTCCAGGCTGATTCTGAGGGTCTAATAATTCCCTGATCTAACATCTTTCTAATTTGATCCTGAACTTCCTGCCTATGTACGAAAGGATATCTGTAACTTTTTGTATATATTGGAACTTCATCTGTGGTCCTAATAGAGTGTTTTACTTGATTGGTAAAGGTTAAGGGTTCTCCATCTAGGTAAAAAATATCTGAATACTGAGAACACAGCCGCAATACATTTGCTCTCTCTTCCGGGTTAAGATGATCAGTACGTAGACGCGATAGAACCTCTTTTGTACGGTCCGTAATCGGTTCGGTCTCTGTGCACTCACCGGTAAATACCTCCGCCTCAGCGGGTCGATCTAACGAAAATATCACGTCGCTGTTGGAAGGGTTTTCAATTTCTACAATGCCGCGGCTATCCCTAACAGTAGTTATGCACTCATGTACGAGACAGTTACCTAAGACCTGCTCATTCACAATTACATCTCCATTTTGAGAGTTAATAGGTATTCTAACTAGTTTCGAACTATTAGCCGGGATAATATCCTCGTAGTAGTTAACATTTCGCGTATCATGGAATTTAATGGGGTTAACTGCGTTATTGGTAACAATTAATCGGTCCTTAAGATCTAGCTTAGCTTCCCATTGGGTTAGCAAATCTAGCCCTATAAGCCCATCGAAATGATTGTGAAATTTGTATACGAATAACTTGATACTTTCGCTATTATTAAGTTCTTGGAAACAAGGTATTATTATTGAGTAGTCGTTCCTAGATTTCCCGTGTATATTCGTAATTTCGAACGGGTCATAACGGAGCTCAGTGTCAGGGTAAAATTTCGAGGCTGCCTCCGGACTTAAAAATGACATATTAGCTCCGGTATCTAATAATAACTTTAAAGGTGGGTCCGATATTTCCAAATATGGTAATTGTCTTTGCGTTTGAAAGTTGACTTCTATTTTGACTTTTTTAAACGGCCCGTTATCGGAAAATCCTCAAGGGTTCCAGAGGAACTAGTAGATGGTTGAGGTTCCTCCCCATTCTGAGAACTATAACTCGTCTCTAGCGGTATAGGTTCTTCGTATACAAGGTTATTGCTATCGTACTCGTAGTACGTGTTATACCCGTAATCGCTATAGTCAGGAGTTGTAACTTGTTCGCAATTATCGGTGTAATAATAATCATACGTGCTGTCATATGAATAGCAATCATTTAGATTTACATCTCGAGTTTTGAAGTAATTAGTGGGTGGTGGATTGCCGTGTTTCGTCCAATCATGCCCACTGGGTGGTAGCACCCTAGGAGTATAATGCTGGACTCCGCTCATAGGACGCGGAGCAGAGTTAAAATTACTATTATAATTTCGAGGTGCCAATCTAAACGTGTTACTGCCCGGGTTATAATTAGGTGGTTGTGCGCTAAACATCTGCTGCGTACGTGTAGGCATTCGTGGTAGGTTAGCATTAAATGGCGGGACGTACCTAGAAGGTTGGTTAGTAATGCCATACCGCGGTGGACCTTGTGGGTTAGGGAATTTCACTACAGGTCCGAAAGCAAAAGGTTTAGGGGCCTGGGGTACCTGTGGAATTTGTGGAAACGGCATTGGTACTTGTATAGGTCTAGAGTGCGAGGTAGCTTGAGAGTGTTTACTAAGCCCATCATTTCGTTGCTGTAAGTATAGAGTGTTTAACTCCTCCTGAACAAATTCCAATGCCTTCTCTATATTTTCGGGGCGCATACACCTTATACGAGAACCCAAAGGCTCCTTAAGACCGCGAACAAACGCTTGCATGGTTAATTTTCTGTATAAATCCCGTTTAGCGGTTATTGTGGTCTCTACATTCTCGTGTAAGGTCACAAATGTCATAATGGTGCTAAAAAGAGTCTGACACCGATCAAAAAATTCTTGCGGTGTGCTATTTCCCTGCACCTGCATAGCTAAGTCATTATAGAGAGTGGTCTCATCTCTCTGGTCACTGAAATTATTAATTAAAGTGCTTCTAATACTTGGCCAATCCGACGGAATTCCGTTGGAATTAATTGTCCTAGCCGCGGGGCCAGTCACCTTATTTAAAATGCCATTAATCAAATATAAGTTAGCTAGAGTATCCCCTCCAGAATAAGCATCTACAATTTGGTCACATAGTTTAATAAATCTTGTCAAAATATGAGGGTTACCATCGAAATCCGGCACCAATCGAAGGGCCTTGATAATAACATCGGGATCAATCTTAGACATCTCTACGCTATTACCTACGTTCAAGTTACGTTCTGAATCTAAATCTATGTCTCTATGACTATCCATAAAGTTATCCCTGGCCTGTCTTGATGCAGGCCGAGATGTCGCTTTATGAGGGCGAAAAATCGTGGAAGGGGTAAAATTTAGGACTAAAGGAAAGCAACACTACGAAATAAATGTAATGTACTTACCAAATCATCTCTCGATACCTGGTTTCTCTGAGTGATATCGATTTCCGGATATCTCCTCCGCCCTCAGCTGGTCACGTAGGGGAGTAGGTGGACTCGATGAAGGTGTGAGAACCAGCTAGTCACGCGGGACACGGGCTGTAGTTCAAGCGGAAATCTTGATCACGATATCGCGCGCGCCTAGCTCGAGCCTCCGTTTCGACTGCGCCAATAATGTAACTTGGAGCCGGAGGGTCCAAAAAAAACCAAAATTGAATTAAAGAAATTTAATTAATAGAGATATAAAAATTTTACAATTAATAACTATAATTAAGTATTGACTCGATCGAAGTATGATACGAAGTGTGGTCGCGGCGGCCGCGTTGTCGCTGGCCGGCGTTGCCTCGTCAGCACCTTACTTCAGTTGTGGGAATATTTCCATGCGCTTCAAGTCACGTAGGCCACGGCCAATAATGTCCCGTCAGCAATCGTGCGGAATGATGCAATAAAATAGAGCCGTGTGCAATGATGCAATAACACAGAGCCGTGTGCAAAGTTGATATCTGTGTCAGCAATTTCCTTATAAGTAGCTTGCCTAACAAATGTGTGAAGCTGAAGAGTCTGTTTGTTTGGACGCGCTTATCTCTGGCACTAGAAGTCAGATTTAAAAAAATATTTTTGCATTTGACAGCCCAATTCTTGAGGACGGTTATAGGCTATTCAAAATCACGAAGCGACCCTCAGAAGCCGTGGAAATAAAAAAAAAAAAAACTTTCACGATTGTTTACATTATTATTGTATGTACGGGAATTACCGCCATTTGTTTTCATATTTCCCCGATATTTCGGCGGTGGTCACGGGATGACTGGGTGACTGAATATCGGGAAAATGAAATAAATGCAGTAAGTCCCATATTTACAGTAATAATAAATTGAATAAGGAAGAAAAAACCATACCAACGGGATACCGTGGCGCTAGTATTTTTGTATACATACGTGTTTAACATTCAATCTATCCATCTATAACTTCACGCCAAATCTCTCGCGGGGTAGGCAGAGAGAACTGAGAAAGTAAATTAATTATTGTTTAACATTCATTTGTATTAATTTATTCAGTTTTTTTTGGCTAACCGTAGTTTTCATTGTGTGTGTAAAAATAACAAAATGAATTATATTGAGCATCACACTGTGACTAAGTTCCTCAATAGGAAATATGAATATTCAGATTCAAGAATGTATGTTAAAGGTATATGGACATTCATGTCCTTCAGGATTCTTTATAGTATTTTGGTCTAAGCCCTTTTTTTATACAACTTCGGGAGGCATACAAGCACACGGGCCACTTGATGTAAAGCGGTTACCGTAGCCTATGAACGCTTGCAACACATAAAGTATCACTCGCGCGATGCCACCTCTGCTGTTAACACAGCAACTTCTTAGAAGCTTACTGGTGACCTCACTCACACGCTGGAACACAACAACCTTCTTGGGAGTTCTTATTTATGTTTTCTGTGAGGTGAGGTAATTTCGCTGACGGGCTGCTTTGATGCGTCCTACCTCTCTTAAAACACCCATACTAAGACAAACAGACATGTTCACGCACACACATGTTTGTCACGTGTGGGAATGGAACCCACGAGTGTTGGTGTCAAAGTAGCTAGAGATGTCAACATCAGTAAGGAGAAGTTTATGAAATATTCATGACATCTAGATAATTGACAACGTTTAATAATCACCGACGTGTGTAATATGCATTCCCATTATTTTTGACGTGATAACGTCTTATAAATCGATGAACGCCGGCTGCACGCAAGAAAAAGTGTCACGTTCCGCCTGAGCCGAACGTGCAAGCGAGAACGCGGAACAAGCGATAGAGAGGCACGATCGGCCTAAGTGTCCGGCTTGTGACGCATCTATCTCTCTTCCACTCCATCGGCCGACGCGTCCGAGTAGAAGAGAGACAGCGGCAGCACACAACCTACACGTGAACTGTTTTGTCAATTGTTGAATGTTTTCTTATGACGATTTTTACAGACAACCAACTTTTTAAACTTAAGAAAGGTTTGTGTGGTTTCGAAATTAAGCAAGAGTGGAAATTTAAAACAAAGAATACACACGAAATTCTAACTCCGGCGATCGGCGGGCGAACTAATGGCAACTATATTTTAGGATGTCAAAAGTATGTTAAATTACTCACTGGAAGAAACAACGCCTACAAATGTATTTCAGAGGACTATACAGAGAAAATAAATCACATCTTCTATGTCTTTCTTTTAGGTAGATTAGTTTTCAGCCACCCCGTGAACATTCGTCCTAGCACATTTATCATACAGAGGTTCATATCTTGTAGAGACGAATCTCGAGTTTCTTTTTTCTGTAATATTAATAAATAAGCATGTATCTCAGAGAGAAATGTAATTTGAATGCTAGTTTATGACTCTATCTCTGCGGGGAGTGGCGGCGTATGCTGATATACTATGGAACCTAGTCGTAGTAGTTACTAGCCATGATTATCCTGCTGGATATATTTGTGTTGTTTCTTTTTGGAAATAAATTGTATTAATGTTGCCACACCAACCTTTAGTCATTCCACTGCAGGTGTTAGAGACGAGCTCACTTGGTGTGATATTTTATTTTATTTGATTATGGCTTCGTTAAATATAAATAAATATTATCGGACAAGTTACACAGCGCCATCTAGCCTCAAAGTAAGCGAAGCTTGTGTTATGGGTACTAGACAACTGATAGACAACGTAAATACATTTTTTTTTGTTAATACATGTTTACTGTACATAAAAAATACCCATACCAAGAAGTTGGTGTCAAAGTCGCGTTTTTCACGACTGAGCCACCGAGCTCATCACGTGGCGATACATAATGTGGTGCTATATAATATTTTTTCACCAATAAATCGTGTCAATAAGTGACAGAACGTGTACCATTATTACTTTTTTACAGTTATTTGATTAATTTTATAAAATAAAATATAAAAAATATATTTGTTGTAATGAATATTTATGACGACCTTAGGAATACATACGTGACGCGCCTGTAGGAAGTGTATTAACATTGCTAATTTTGCAATATTTAATCACGCACGTACACCAGAACACGTATTCCTAATTCAGCGACCTCCCCCCACTATTGCACATGTATATAATTATTTTTAGCATATAAGTTAGTGTAATCTAAAATAATTATATTAATTAGCAATGTTAATACACTTCCTACAGGCGCGTCACGTATGTATTCCTAAGGTCGCCATAAATATTCATATATATATACTCGTAATAAATAATAGATTTAATTTACATTGCTAAAATTACTTAATTGATTATTAGTTGAGGCATATTAATGCCATAAAAATGCTTATCAATCCGTTTGTTTTGACACATTTTATCACTTAATTAAACTAATTTTCTGTGACATAATACTCTAATATGTCAATGATCCTGTGATAGTGGCATTCTGTGATGAGAAACATTTTTCTATTTTCTGATTATATTCTGACTCAATTTATTTACTAAAGGTGACAATAATCTTTTCTTAACTAATATTATAAATAGAAAAATTTGATTTTTAGATTAAAATACTTATTACATGGGAGATATTATACAAATCTGCACTTATATCCTAAATATTTTGCAACCAATTTGTCGTGGATTGAATCATTATTGCAAAACGTGGTGTTATAATGAATCCCAAGTTAAAAATCCGTGAATAATCACTGCGTGCTTACAGATCGAGTGTGAAGAATAAACTTACAATGTGCAACGAATGCTACGGGTAATAATCGACCATGTGCAGCATCTTGCATATTCCCCGTAGCATCCGTATTCGTAGCGCATTGTCACGACTGCTACGGGGAATTATCGACAGTGTGCTACGGGAAACAATCTACACACGTAGATTATTTCGTAGCAATCGTAGTAGATTGTAACGACTGCTACGGGGAATATCCAGGTGCTACGAATGCAACTAGGGATGTTTACAACGATGTCCGACTATTACAAGCAACGGCTAACAAATTAATTACAAGGCTGGCGAAGCTTGATGGGATGAACTTGTGTATTCACTTCACTAGAGAGAGCAGGAAAATATATTCCTCGGTATCTATTGTGGTCCAGCGGGTTAGTGAATCCAACAGGAAGCTCCTGAGAAGATTCTCTGAGTACATTCGTCGAGAACAGGGACAATGTAATACCCACCCGCTGTTGTTGTCACACATTTGTGACGTAATAAATAATAATATAAGGCGGATTTTTTTTATATAAAATACAATTCGAAATCTAAAATAATATTTGGAAGAGAAAATATTTGTGTTTTTGTTTATGATAAATTGGCAAACAAGCATGTGGCCCCCGCACAGCAATTTATTGACGCTCGTAATACTACGGGGATGTTACTCGCTCGCTGCCAATCTTGTGACCTAAGGATGTTTCGTCACAGGACTCAGTAATTTCTCTGCCATATCTCACCCTTCAAACCGGAACACAGCTATATAAATATATCTGGTTGGCGGTAGAAATAGGTGAGACAGAGGTACCCACGGAGACGACGACTGTACAAAGTCTCCCTCTAGTAATATGAATCACGAAAACGACCATTGATAGTGCCTGTTAATTTAATTATTACTGCTTTATCTTGATGTACCCTATATCTCTTTCGCCAAACTCTACTAATTGCCTAAAGTATTAGCCGATGGGATACACCACGTGTAGACAACTTTTGTTCTTTTTTATTCAACGTCGAGAGACGTACAAGCATACGACCCACTTGATGCAAAGCGGTTACTATAGGCTTTGAATGCTTTCAATACGTTAAGTATCACTCGCGCGATACCACCTCTGCTGTTAATACGGCAACTCTTTAGATGTTCGCTGGTGACTTCACTCACATACAGGAATACAACAACCGTCCGGAGAGTTATTTTTTTATATGGCAATAGTGTTGCTACTTTATGCCAGTGTCAAAGTCTTCAGTTTAGAACCATTTGAAAATCTTAATTCTATGTTCCAGCTTCAGGAACTGTGCTGAAAAAATACTTGGGAAGGGTACCTAGAACCAATCAACCCAATTTAAATAGCACCCGTAAAACGATAGCGATTTTTACAAGGTTTTCTTGATGAACTTATTCACGTCTTCCAAAAAGTGAATAAACGTTTTTTTGAGTTTTTTTCATTGCTGTATAATTTCACTAGCACTTATGTTACAAAACACTATGGAAATTGTCACACAAAACTAATTTTATACTGAATTGTAAAAATTTCAAGTAAAACAACAATGTCACTCGTCAAAAGCGCGGGAAGAAGTCCAATCCGGAGAGTTGTTACTCTGCGGTTTTTGTGAGGTGGAGGGATGTTTTGATGCGTCTTACTTTTCTCAAAAACACCCAGACAAAGACAAACAGACAAACAGACATGCACACAAACGTTTGTCCTGTGTGGAAATCGAACCCACAAGCATTGGTGTCAAAGTACCGTTATTAACCACTGCGCCACCGAGCTCTGGTTACAGATGATCTCTCACTTACACTAAGAGCTATTTATTAGTATAGTAATGGTTACCATGGCAACGTGTCCCAAATTCTCCAAGCAAACCTAATTCGGTGGGTAAACAAACGAGTGGGGGGAGGAGGCCATCTATCAAATTAATGAGGGCTGCCAATATCAGCCGCCCTCCAACAGAGGGGCGGGGGGGGGGGGGGGGATGTTGTAGCCTGAGCTCCCATTCTTTGCATTTATGATCGAATTAAAGTTTTCTTATTCCTTTATTAAGAAAATAAGTTAAGAGGATTTAAGTGCGATAGGTATACGGGTATACTGTTCATTGTGGCATTATTAACGAGGTTGCAAACGCAGACATATATATTATATATTATGTACACATATATACAACTTTACATACACAAAGTAGTAAAGTATATGTTTATAAAGTAACTCAAAAGAGCGCAGCCAAATAATTATTTATTTTTAGGTTACAAATCATAAGAGAATGGGGCACTGGGAAAACTTCTTGGCAGTAATAGCTTGAGCCAGAAGGCACAGCATGCTATACACAATGCAGTGCTGGTCCCAACGCTAACTTATGGCGAGCGAGAGCTGGGTATGGCGGAGAGAGCATGAAAGTAGGATAAACGCGGTCGAAATGCGAGCTTTGCGCAAAATTTGTGGCGTAAAGCTTGTAGACTGTATTCGCAATAATGATGTTAGAAACAGAGTTGTTCTGAAAGAGAGCGTCGGTGTCAAAATAAAAAGGGGCATGCTCCGTTGGTTCGGACATGTAGAAAGAATGCAGGATGAAAGAATGACAAAGCAGATATACAATGCAAAAGTGGAGGGATGTAGGAGCCGAGGAAGGCCAAGATTTACATACCGTGACCAAATTGGTCGTGTTCTATCAGAAGATGATGCCAGGAGTCCTAGAAACCGGCGAGCGTGCATGAGAAGAGCATTAATGTTAAAGAAGCAAGTGAGGTTTGTAAGGATCGAGTCACGTGGCGCTCGGTCCTCTCTGCCTACCCCGCAAGGGGTTTGGCGTGAAGTTATAGATAAATAGATAGATAGAATTAGTGAGAAGTTACCGCGTTAGTAATAGGCGTGGTACGGAGCGAACCATACTTTGCATTACATTAGGCAGGACATTTGCTTGCCACTAGGTGTGGCTTGACAGTAGGCGAACGGAGAACATTTGAAAAGCGAGTATTTCGTATGTGTTGTTACTAAAGCTGACGAGTCTAGAGAAATTCTTTTTTCCTGACAATGTTCCCAAGCATTGACTTATCAGCGGATATACCAACGGATAAGTTAACGCTTAAATGTTTTTCACAAGAATGTCTACGGTATTAGTAATAAAAAGATTGGTACGTGATCTTTTCAAAAATCAATTTGGCAAAGTACAACCAATTTGCATTCGTTGCGCGAGCTTTCGCCGATGTTCCCTTTGAATTGGCTTTCGCGGTACGCATATAATCGCTGCATCGCCTTGACTTCCGACGTCACTTGTTGTTGTGCGGCATTTATATGATTTATAGCAAGCTCGGTTATGGAGATGTTAGCAATGGTACTTTAACTTCAAAGCTCGTTAATTTCCACTGAGGACGAACATTTGTGAACTTAGACTGTTTAAATAGTTAATAGATTCAGGAGTTATTTTGCGAAAGTCAAATTTATATGCAATTTGATCTAACCTGCTTTGTGTGCTTCCGCCACCAATTAGTTCATGCGGCCTAGCGCCGGCTGGCACCCACCCACTACCGTTAGTGGATGCAACATGCCGACGTTGCCATGGCTGCTCCGGTAGTCTCTGCCTCGGCTGCTGAGATCGTCCGCCATCTGGAACAGAAACCGCATTCTCCACCATCGTCGCTGCCACAACTGGCCTGGTCGTCGCTGCGACACCTGTTTGTCTTGATACATACAGCATACAGTCTACATTTAACAGGACGCGATTATTGAAGAGTATTTTTTATGACCATCACCCATTTACATGTAATCATTAGACATCCTTTCAATCAAACACAAACATTTCTACTCATTCACACGCTCTTTGCGACATGCATTTCTTACCAGAGGGAATCTCACCTATTTCTACCGTCAAGCAGCTAT
This sequence comes from Pyralis farinalis, assembly GCA_947507595.1. Lineage (NCBI taxonomy): Eukaryota > Metazoa > Arthropoda > Insecta > Lepidoptera > Pyralidae > Pyralis > Pyralis farinalis. The sequence continues at coordinate 4,114,477 of OX382258.1, read as the reverse complement.
ATTTATATAGCCGTGTTCCGGATTGAAGGGTGAGATATGGCAGAAAAATTACTAATTACTGCCAATCTTGTGACCTAAGGCTATTTCGTCCACAGTAGGACGAAATAGCCTTAGGTCACAAGATTGGCAGCGCGCGAGTAACATCGCCGTGGTGTTGCGAGTGTTAATAGGCTGCGTTGACCGCTTATCATCTGATGCGGGCCGCATGCTTCACATGCATTCACATACATAGACACATCCTCGCATCTTTAAGCGTATTCACATTCTTACGTACCTTTTAAATTTTTGTAGTTGTAGTAAGTTGCATCCGAACTGCAAACACTAGTTACAACAATGAAAGATGATTGTATGAAGAAAGGCTTACAATTGAATGCGAAGAAAAACAAGATAATGGTATTTGAAAGAGAGACAACCAGAACGAACACTAGGATTATGGTTGATGATGTAGTGTTGGAGCAAGTGGATGAGATTGTATATCTTGGAAGTGCTTTTAGCAGCAATGGAAGGTACACCGCTGATGTGGAGAGACGAGTGAGTGCCGGGAATAGGGTGAATGGAGCGTTGGGTAAACTGCTAGACAGCCGAAATCTAAGCCAGAAGGCACAGCTCGCTGTACACAACGCGGTGCTAATTCCAACGCTAACTTATGGAAGTGAGAGCTGGGTATGGCAGAGAGAGCATGAAAGTAGAATAAATGCGGTCGAGATGCGAGCATTGCCAAAATTTGTGGCATAACGCTTGCTGACCGCGTTCGTAATGAAGACGTGAGAGAAAGATTTGGTCTAAAAGAGAGTGTCGATGTTAAGATAAGAAAGGGCATGCTCCGTTGGTTCGGACATGTAGAAAGAAAGCGGGACGAAAGAATGACGAAACAGATATACAATGCAAAAGTGGAAGGATGTAGGAGCCGAGGAAGGCCGAGACTAACCTACCATGACCAAATTGGTCGTGTTCTATCAGAAGGTGATGTCAGAAGCCCCAGGAACCGGCGAGCGTGCATGAAAAGAGCTATGAATGTCACAGAAGCGAGTGAAGTATGCAAGGACCGCGTCTTATGGCGCTCGGTTCTTTCTGCCTACCCCGCAAGGGACTTGGCGTGAAGATATACATACACGTACCTTTTAATTTTTCATGAACAGATTAGTCGAATATTTCGCCATGGTATGTGAATGGCCTTCCTCGGCTCCTACATCTTTCTGCGTTCGCGTTGTATATCTGTTTAGTAATTCTTTCTTCCTGCATTATTTTTACATGTACGAACCAACGGAGCATGCCTCTTCTTATTACACTGATACTCTCTTTCAGACCAACTCTATTTCTAAGATCATCATTGCGAACGCGGCCAACAAGCGTTTGGCCATAAATTTTGTGCAACGCTCGCATTTCTTATGTACTGCAATTGTTCCTCGGGGTGGGGACCTGATGATCTGTGATACAGGCCTGGTCTACTTCAGACACCAGCTCCTCACATTATACTGGGCTAAGTACGATCGACTTGTTATTTAATAAGCACATTGTTATGTACCTCTCCGCCAATCCGCATTTGAGCAGCGTGGTGGAGTATGCTCTAAATCCCTTCTGTTGAAGAGAGACCCGTATCCCTGCAGTGGGATGAGTAGGAGTTAATGTGGCGGTGGTGGTCATGTACCTTGTTTATGTGAGGAGATATAAACAATTTCAGCTGCATTTATCCTACATCCATGCTCACTCTGCCATACCCAGCTTTTGCTACCATAAGTTGGGGTTTGGTTTGGCATATACTCTATACCTGATGATATGCGGCTGTCGGATTCAATCTAGTCGACTTTAAAGAAGGGTGATGCTATGATTGATTTATATATTTTTGTCACTATTCTGGGTATTTCCCAATATCTCAGGAACGGTGTCACCTACTTAAATAATTTAAACTCTTCTTAGCGTTATTTCGTTTCCTAATCCATAATGGTTGGCGGGGTCCGCTGCCTAAGCCTAAGGATTTGGCGAAGATACTGAGTTTTACTTGGAGCGACTGTCGTCTGACCTCCACAATCTAAAAGGAAAAGTAGACCTTTCTTAGGTCAGGTCACGATGTTTTCCTTCATCGCCGAGCAAGTAATAATCTATACATCTATACATATAAATAAAATTGAAGTGTCTGTCTGTGATTTCAAAATAAAGCCTTTATCTTAAGCTCATATTATTATTTTCACGTTACCAAAGCCTAAACACGCATTTTTAACTTTTTTGTATGTCTGTCTGTCTGTTTGTTTGTCCGGGCTAATCTTCGAAATGGCTGAACCGATTTTAACGGGACTTTCACTGGTAGGTAGAAGACTGTTCAGAGCAGAATATAGGGTACTTTTTATCCCGTAAATATTTAGGGTTCCTGCGTAAAAAATTAAAAACTGTTAAAATTAAGGGAAATATCTTCCCCTTTGGGGGACTTTGCGATTTTATTTTTATTATTTTCATAGAATACGTATTTTTTGTAACATAAAATAACTACGCATTTTTTATGTAATATAAATAAAATACATATACGTTGCCTCCTGTAAAGGTCAATAGATGGCGCTGTACGTAAAATAAATCGCTCTATGGTTGCATCTGCGGCCCTGAACTTTCTTTTTTTTTTTAAACAGAAACAATATCATGTTTACAGAGAAATAAAGGCTACTAAAAGATCAAATCTCATGCGTGCGAAGCCGCGGGCTAATGCTAGTTATAAATATAGTACATAAATCGGAAAATACGAATTTAGCGGTACGCGTCAAGATTCGAACCCCAAACCGATGGATAATGGGTCGATTATTTATCACTGTGTAACCTCCATAACGTAATTTTTTATAAAACTATTGTAGTTTCAAATTTCATAAACAAATAATATACTAATTTTGGGCGATATTCATGTCTTAGGACTCTTCTAGTGAAAATTTTTACTTTAAAATTTTACGAGTAATAAAGCATACAATCAACCGATATAAAATTTACTGTAAAACTTGACTCTAATTAAAACTTACCCGAAACAAATTATCGAATCTGTTGTTAAATTACTAATGATTCACAAACCGTATATCACAACTCCTGACTTCTTGTCGACCTTCTAAGACTATCGTTCCGGGCCAACTGCCCTCAGCTCTACCCAACGTCTAACTCCCTCTCTACCTGCCTTTCAGCACACCTAGGTTTTTATCAACCATCCTGAGCGGCAATAGGCTTTTACTAAGAAGCGTTGTGATTATAAACAACTATACTTATGGAGTCATCATTTACCAACTTTAAAATAAAGGTATGTGTGTTTATTCTCCTACCCTACTAACTATGTTAAATTCAATAGATTCGTGGTTGTCTATAAAAAATTACTAAAGATTTGATACTCCTCGTATAGCAAGTGGGATGATGTGATGGTTACCTGTCCAAGGTAACCGCATCACATCGGGTGAACCGTATGATGTTTGCACCCGATATTGTGTAAGAAATTACAGACAGACAAACATCGCGTGGATGCTACAGTATATACATAAAGAGGAATGTGTGTGATTGAATTGAAATCAGTGGGTTATTGCATATCCTGAACGATTCTGTATTGGTTTAGCACGTTGAGGGGTTGGGAGGAGGGGGTAGCTTTCACTGGTTGGTGGTTAAAAGGTATCATTTTGAGTTTAATGCGAGTTATGTTATTATTTTCATATACACCGTCAGGAGTCATACAATTCTTTGGATGAGAAGCTACGGTAGCCTATGAACACATTAACTCTTTACGAGATTACTGGTAACCTTACTCACTCGCAGGAATAACAACCCAACAGGGAGTCGTTGTTTTGCTTTGGGTTTTTCATTTTGACATGTGTAACTTTTAGTAATATCTTTTGTTTATTTTGCACATCAATGCAGTCCATCTGGGGAAGTACCTCCACCTCACAGAAAACCGCAATCAAATAACAACTCCATATAGGATTGTTGTGTTCCTGCTTGTGAGTGAGGTCACCAGTAAGCTTCTAAAGAGTTGCTGTGTTAGCAGCAGAGCAGGCAACGCGCGAATGATACTTAATGTATTACAAGTGTTCATAGGCTACGGTAATCACTTCACATCAGGTAGGCCATATGCTTGGATGCCTTCCGACGTTGTATAATAAAAAGCTCCAAATATGAATTTGGTGTTCCTTTGCAATTCTCCTTTGATCATTGCTTTGATTCGCCTTACCTCAAAAACATCCAGACCAAGCAAACAGACACGTTCATACACACAAATGTTTGTCTTGTGTGGGAATCGAACCCACGAGCGTTTGCGTCAATATCGCGTCATTCACGACTGCGCCACTGAGCTCGTCAAATCGTCGGAGCTAAAAAACTGGGTCAAATTATTATTAAAAAAACATCGATAATCAATGTTAACTTGCCGATTTTAACAACATACCTACCCTACACGTTGTGGTATGCAATTAACATAACGTTGGGATATTATGGATACTCCTCGGCCGTAAAAATCGTATTAAAATTCAATTTGCCATTAGGCCCTTGTCATTAATACTCGTGATATTTTTTTCATTAAATACTAACTGTTACCTGGATGTTGTGGTATTAGGATGTGAAGAGTGTTTTTAATTACTTTTTTCTAATTATAATAATTAGCCCTATTTAAATCTTGCTTTTGTGTTCGTTAAGAGTTTTGAAGAGCTCGGTGGTACTTTGACACCAACGTTCGTTGGTTCTATTCCCGTACAGGATAAACATTTGTGTGCATGTTTGTTGGTTTTAGTCTTGGTGTTGTTAAGATAGGGCACAAAACGACAAATATAAAAATAATTAATGCAAGTGCAAAATAAATACAAAAATTTAAATTGTGAGCCCAAAAATAATTTTTGCAATACGTTTCTGTTTACATTATAAGAAATATTCTCTCAATTAAAAAAGTCTATGTAAATAGTTTAAAAAACTTTTTACGCTATTTTGTTTTTATTTTATTTTATTTTTACATTTTTGGGGTACTTACGTCTAATGTACAAACAATATTACAAAAATCTAGTATGAAAAGATGGACAAATACAAGTTTCCACAGATAGATAGATCCAAAAAGATATTGTCAATGCCGTATCCTAGGATGTGTTTACTGAATTACATTAGTTTTAATATACTTAAAATATTTCTCATTCTATTTTTGAATATTTATTGTACTTAATTTATTTTGATTATTCATTATATCTTTAAAAAACTTTAAAAAATCTGAATTTATTTCGCCTAATAAGTTAAAACAACATTTACTGATTCCGAGGCGGTACAAAGTTCGCCTCACCGGGTCACCTAGTATATATACGAGTATAAATTAGAAGTATCGTGTGCGAAATTCAGTTACGACATTCATTCAATTAGTAAGGTTAGGGTTCCATACCTCGAAAGGAAAAACATTCAACAATCATTTTGTTGTTTGTCTGTCTGTTCGTCTGTCAAGACCCTTTGTTTTCATTTGCCAATTGCTGAGTATAAAACAAAACATTCAATTGTAACTGTAACAATTGTTGTTATTGCCAAACATATAACGGGTTACATTGCCTTTGGGTCGCTCCATCAGCCCCTGCGAAATATACGTAGAATTCTTATTCCTGTATAAGACAAGATTCATTATTTATTCTTGGTAGATACTAATTTATATACTAGGCCGCAATGCAAAGCATGACTAGCGGAGGAAGAAACAGCCGCCCACGCTGTTGTACTCTAAGGAGGTGGCAACCCAACGGACTGCTATCCTTGGAAACTCAAACGGCCTACCAGAAGCCTGCAGCAACGTCAGAAGGGTGTAAACTTTCCTGAAAGAGCTAAATTCACAGTATCAGTAGAGTATTAAGTACTCACTCACATGCAAAAATGGTGCCTATGACGCCCAGTTGCGAAAAAAAGGGCCCGAATTCAAGTAACAAGCACTAATTTATATGTAATTCGTTCTTTCCTTTTCATACTTGTTTCTTTTTAATAAATACATGTCCATGTTAACATAGTCGTGAAGATATCGGATCGCAATTCATCAAAGTCGGGAAGCGGGTGCCGGCGATAATTACTGCGTTTTGAGCGTCATACCGATAACCTGCCGAGTAATAGCGTTAGTGTAACATAAGGCGTCAGAAACACGCATCATCATACGCTCATCTATCTATTTATATCTGCACAATAAGCCCCTTTCGGGGTAGGCAGAGCGAAGCAATCACCACATGCCTCGGCTTGACTTCACTCACGCTCACCAACTCTTGAGGCACCTCCAATATAAACGACCAATTTAGGTGATAGGTGATTCTCGGCTTTCTTCAGCCACTACATTCTGTAGTATTTTCCTCATTCATCCCACATTCTTTCCGCATGTCAAAATAACGGAGATGTTAGTTGTCAATTAGAAATAATAAGTCCTCTTTTGAAATGGAGAGCAACCAAACTTTGCTTACCAAATAATGTAGGTTGAAATGTGACGAGCTCGATGGCGCAGTGGTTAGTAACGCTACTTTACAATGGTCGTGGGTTCCATTCCCACGCGGTACAAACATTTGTGTGAACATATCTGTTTGTCAAAGCTGTTTGGTTTGGGTGTGTTTCTATGTATCATAAGCACTAAAAAAATGTATTTATGTATATTTATCTGTTGTCTAGTATCCGTAACACAAGCTTCGCTTACTTTGGGGCCGGATAGCGGTGTGTAATTTATCAGATAATATGAAAAAATATTTGTTTTTGTTTGGTTTGTTTTCAAGTTTATAACATATGTTTTATTCAAAATTTTATTTAGTTTAATCAAAAGCCCATTTTATTCAAAATCATATAAAACTGCGTATCGTATTTGACACTAATACTTGTTATCCCACATTATTATTGGTTCCGCCGTGTGTACAGTCAATGTTGTACCGTCAGTAACAGTTTGTTGGTCCCCGTTCGAAGCCCATTAATAGCACTGATTTTTGCACATTTTGCGTGTTACTTTTAAAGAGCAATTCTTGTGTATAAATGACATAAAAAATCGAGTGAGTCTCTGTACCGTACTCTGGTACTTTTTATTATTGTTATAAGGTAGATAATTGTTAATTCGGAAAAAATAACATTCAACAGCTAAGTTAAAAATAATAAAAACCTAACGTAAAAAGAACTAGGGTAATCCACCCAATTATTGACACTTTAAGAAGCAATCACGAAATAATTAGATATATTTAATGTGAAATGGAATCTAATACTATTAAAATTACTTATAATGAATGTGGATCTAATACTTAGTTATTACAAAATAAGACTTAAGGTATCATACACGCTAAGGCCCAATTACTGGCACATTCTATCCACAGTATTGATATTTTGTTATTTGTCTATAAATGTAAAAATGCCAATAATTGGGTGGGTGCCAAAGTTAGGATTAGGTTAGGATTACGGTATATTCATTTAGTTCCTTAATTAATATTAACGCTACAAATCACAAAACTATAAAAAATAGGAACCAGAATAATGATGGATAGCAATTTAACAACGTTGCAGAAAAAGGGGACCCTCCGGACCCGACGGGAGGCAGGTGGTGAACTTTCGATTGAGACGTTATTTTGCGAAAGTCAAATTTACATGAAATTTGATCTAACCTGCTTTGTGTGCTTCCGCCGCCAATTAGGTCATGCGGCATGGCGCCGGCCGGCACCCACCCACTACCGTTAGTAGATGCAACATGCCGACGCTGCCATGGCTGCTCAGGTAGTATCTGCCTCGGCTGCTGCGGTCGTCCGCCATCTGGAACAGAAAGCCCCCACCACCACCGTCGCTGCCACGACTGGCCTGGTCGTCGCTGCGACACGTGTTTCTCTCCACGAGGCATCCTCAGGCCCTGTAGACGTTAATCGTTAGAATAACATGCTACAAGATGCTACATGACTTGAGAAGCCGAGGCAGAGACTACCGGAGCAGACGTGGCAGCGTCGGGATGTTGCATCTACTAACGGTAATGGGAGGGTGCCGGCCGACGCTAGGCCACATGAACTAATTGGCGGCGGAAGCACACAAAGCAGGTCAGATCAAATTTCATGTAAATTTGACTTTCGCAAAATAACGCCTCCATGTATTAACAAGTGATAATTACATATAAATATTGTCGGACAAATTACACAGCGCCATCTAGCCCCAAAGTAAGCGAAGCTTGTGTTATAGGTACTAGACAACTGATAAACATACGTAAATACATTTTTTTTTGTAAATACATACTTATTATACATAGAAAATACCCAGACCAAGACAAACAGACATGTTCATGCACACAAATGTTTGTATTGTGTGGGAATCGAACCCACGAGCGTTGTCGGTGTCAAAGTAGCGTAACAACGCGTTTCACCACTGCGCCACCGAGCTCGGCAATATATGTACATACATCCGAAAACAAAGCGCTCTAAAGCTGTCATTAACAGTTAAATTTCCTCGCATATCAGTCTCGTATGTGAGGCTCAAAGTCCAGCTTTAATAGAAACCGCTAGCCTTCAGAGGATAAATATTACTGAATATTACAATTACGCAGGCGTATTAAATTACACGTCCAGAAACACCAGCCCTGTGATTACGGAGCGTGAAATGCGCTTAGCTGCACTGCGACACACAGGAGTGAAGGATGGCAAACGATCGGCTTCCAAGCTATTTAACGTTTATGTCCAAAAGGAAACTAGCCTGATCGTTCTCACCGCGGTCGTAATGATGACGTAAGAGAGTCGGTTTGAAAATTTATTAGAGAATATTAATATAGAATAAACTCTGTCGAAATGCGAGCACTGTGTACAATTTGTGGTATTACGCTTGTAGATAACATTCGCAATGATGATATAAGAAACAGGGTTAATCTAAAATAGAGTAAATATATTAAAAGGCATGTTCTCTGGATGTAAAAAATATATGAAAAAATGAAATACACAATGCAAAAGTGGAAGGATGCAGGTGCCGAAGAAAGCCAGGACCACGACAAAATTGGTCGTGTTTTGTGGAGATGTCAAGAGCTCTAGGAAAAATGGAGCGTGCATAGAAAGAGCTACGAATGTTAAAGAATCGGACGAGGAGTGACGAAAATTAAAAAAAAATTTCGCCTACCCAGTAAGGTACCTGATGAGAAGATACACTGATAGCTAATTAGGCACGGTGGCGTTTCGCCTGTAGACAGATACACTTTCAATGAAAAATCAGCTCAATTGGTTCAGGAATTACCATATAAATAAAATAATTACATGATGTAAACCAAATGTAAGTGAAGGCATTTGTTCATAAATTCTTTCACCAGAGTGCTGCAAAGATAGAATAGAAGCAGTGATAGTGACAGATAGATAGGATAAATAACAGGAGTAATATGCGACGGGGGTTTATGTACATACTTGTAGCTTGGCGGAAAATTGCATAAGGAAACTCGGATGTCCGAGAAATTTTATTTCGGATGTGCGTAACCTAACCTAACCTAAGAAAAGTTTAGTTTTGGGTTGTGTAGGCCAGACGGCAGCCGCTCTACATATAAAATCCAGTTGAGAATGTGCAAACTTGCATTGCCACAGGAACACGTGGCTCGTCAATTATATAACAATTCATACCATGTTCCTTAAGAGATAGGAACGGTGTTCCTGAACATTCCTATTCTACATTTTTATGCTGAATCCGAGTCAAAATTCGAATATTCGAAAAAAAGCGTCAGACAAACGCACAGACAAATGCACGGACAAACGCACAGACAAACATATAGAATTAATATAGGAACGGTGTTCCTGATCAGTATTTTAGCTAAATCCTTAGGCTAAGTTGGCGGATTCCGCCCATTCTACTGAATTAGGAAACGGGGTGACGCTAGGAAGAAGAGTGCTGCATAGACAGCGCTGGTGAGTGAACCACTTGTATCTCAAATCGGTTATTTCATATGTTTCCCAAGAACATTAAACTTGTACCTTTACTTACTTGCACTTTTATACTACGTGGGAAGACCTGCATGCATACGGCCCACCTGATGTAAAGCGGTTACCATAGCCTATTAACGGTTGTAATATAATAAGCATCACTCGCGCGATGCCTCTCCTGCTGCTTACACGACAACTCCTTAGGAGCTTACTGGTGACCTCACTCACATGCAGAAACACAACAACCCTCTAGGAAGTTGTTATTTGGCTGCGGTTTTCCGTGAGGTGGAGGTAATTCCTCAGACGGGCTGTTTTGATGCACCCTTTCTTAAAACATCCAGACCAAGACAAACAGACATGTTTATGCACACAAATATTTGTCTTGCATGGGAATCCAACGCGAGCGTTGGTGTCAAAGTCACGCCATTCATGACTGAGCCACCGAGCTCGTCAATCCCTTTGGAAACTATCATTTATTGTTAGCCATCCGGCACGGCTGTGTGTCTCTATCTAGTCCCCTGACCTATCATGTATTAGATAATACCCAGTGCACTCTGTGGCATGGATGCGTCATGCACATTACACGTGCTATTGTGATAATATACGGACTTCTTCAACAAACGCTCTGCTTTGATAATGGCAGGACCATTCTCACACATTCAACTGTGGTCACAAATTGTATGGTTTCAATGGAGATTTGTTGTATCAGCCCTTAGATTGTGAAATAAATTTGAAGCCGAAATGTTTTCAAGGGTCTATAAGAAAGACGTGAAATGGCTCAAAATCAAAAGGAAAAACATAACCCTTATAGGATTTTAGGACACTTTGTTATCCGTCTGTCTGTATGTCTATCGATACCCTTTTTCTCAGCGTCGGGTGGCGCTATCAAGCTGAAATTAATATCAAATACTCAGGTGTGCAATCCCTTCGAGCAGTGACAAAATCAAACTTCCAAGTCAACGCAATCAAAAGATACGGCTGTTTATGTCTCGTTTATGCGCGTATTTGGCACTCGCAAGGGGAATCAAAACCTATAGGGTACCTGTTATAGGATTCCTGTTAACCCCGACTCATGAAATTTGGTAAAGAGCAATATCATGTAGCACAAGTAAAGGACAAAAATCTGAAAACCGTAAATATTTAGTTACATCACAAAAAAAAACTTTTGTTCCAAAAATAATTTGAGAAAATATTTCTACGGAACCCTATGTTCGAGTCGGACTCGCACTTGGCGGCAACACATTAACAAGAGTACTTATATTAAATACTTGCAGACAAATAGCTCAAATTCTAAAATGTATCAAACAATATTAACTTGAAAAACTGGACAGTATGATTTTCATATCAACCGAAAGCGAATTCATTCAAAGACGCGCCGCCTGCACCGTAAAACATTTCGCATAGAAATGGCAATTGCAAATGGGGATATCCAATATCAAATTGTTACTAGGACATAAACGTTCATTCCGTACACGGAACCCAAATTTCTCCGAAAGGTAATTTGAAGCCGAGTGAATAAATCGATCTTGAAAAGAAATTAAAGAATATACATTTTCCTGCAATATCTAATAGGACTTAAATTCAGTTTGTGATGAAATTCAGTTATATGTATAATCAAACTTTCGCACACCGTAGTCATATCTGATGTGCATGTTTTCAATGCGTTCTAGTTTTTTAAGTAGGTATTCAGATTCTAGATATGAAACATCCGTATAGCCTAGGCAAAGGAGTATCGACATCGCCGATATGAGGGGCCCAAGACGGGGTTTGGTCAATGATAATGCCTGAATTTGTACATTAAGTAAGAATTCAGCCAGGAAAATTAATAATGGCAGCCACAGAAATGATGTTACCATCAAGATCTATTACGGCACACTACGTTTTGCATGAGAGAGCATGAAAGTAAAATAAATGCGTTCGAGATGAGAGCATTGCGCAAAATTTGTGGCATAACGCTTGCTGACCGCGTTCGTAATGAAGACGTGAGAGAAAGAGTTGGTCTGAAAGAGAGTGTCGGTGTTAAGATAAGAAAGGGCATGCTCCGTTCGGACATGTAGAAAGAATGCAGGACCAAAGACTGACGAAACAGATATACAATGCAAAAGTGGAGGGATGTAGGAGTCGTGGAATACCGAGACTAACCTACCATGACCAAATTGGTCGTGTTTTACCAGAAGGTGATGTCAGGAGCTCCAGGAACCGGCGAGCGGCATGAAGGATTAAAGGAGCCCGTCTGGGGAAGTACCTCCACCTCACAGAAAACCGTAGCCAAATAACAACTTCCTAGAGGGTTGCTGTGTTTCTGCGTGTGAGTGAGGTCACGAGTACGCTCCTATAAAGTTGTTATATTAGTAGCAGAGGTGCCATCGCGCAAGTGATACTTAATGTATTACAAGCGTTTATAAGCTACGATAACCGTTTCACATCCGGTGGGCCGTATGCTTGTATGCCTCCCAACGTTGTATAAAAAGAAGTAGCAGCCCTAATATCTTATGACTGATTTGTTTTTTTTTTACAGCTCTTAGGGATGATGGTAGACAATACTATTTCTTTTTATTTCCAACTTGATACCTCCACGCCTTTCCGACGGAAACACAGGCGGACAGACGGACAAGGAAACAACTCTTTAGGGGTTTAGTATTTTTATCGTTTGCGGTACGGAACTCTAAAAAACACTAATAATTTAATCCAGTTAAAGAGTTCAGCGTAGCGCGAATTTAATACTCGCTCCCGATGTCGAGAGAGGAATCGTTAAGTAATCTGCAGAAGTGTGCACTTAACTTCTATATTTCAACGACGTGTTAACGGATAGTTATTACATTGTTAAAACAATTAAAATAACCGATTTTGAATACAATCTTGTTACCGGTTTTTACAGAAAGTCGTTCGTTCAGCGGCTTCTAAAGATATTTGTATTTCTTGGAACAGCTGTTACTATCATTTAATATATATATTACGCATATGAGAGGGCCCAATATTGATCCCTGCGGCACCTCACATGTAGTCGGATGCCACTGTAAGACAACTGTTTAGTATACTAGTAAATACTTAAAAATTTTACTAAAATCAGTATAGATGGCGTTTATTTCTTCTTCGAAACCCTCAAATAAATGTGTACAATAAAAGTTATTATGGTAGATTTTAATATATAATAAGATATTTGGTAGATTTTAATGTAAATATATAATATATATCTGTCTATGCCTTTATCTATAACGTCACACTAAGTCCCTGGCGGGGTATATGGAACCGAGCGCCACAGGACTCGGTCCTTACACACCTCGCTTGTCTCTTTAACAGTCATAGCTCTTTCCATCCACGTTCACCAGTTCTTAGTGTTACTGGCGCCGCTTATAACATATATACAAAATAAATACAAAATGAATTACGAGAGTAAACAACCATGTATTTTTTTATGATTAATGGTTGTTTAATAATTAATTCGTTGGTTATTTTATGACTAATTAATATAATGAAACGTTACACTTTTTGTGTTATGTTTCAGTAATGAAAAGTGTTTTTTTGTTATCATTTTAAAATCTACAATTCATTATGTTCCGTTACATTGTTATTTGTTTGAATATCTCATACATTTGAATCAGCGTTTAGTAGTCATGGTTGAATAAAAAACTTACAAACAGACATATATTTTACCGTGAAAACATTACTCTCCTTTTGGGCCCGTCGTGTAATCTATATCCATACTAATTCCATATATATATATATATATATAATATATATATATAATATATATATATATATTATATATTTGTTCGAACGCGTTTGTATTAATATGGATATATATATATATATATATATATATATATATATATATATATATATATATATATATATATATATATATATATCCATATTAATACAAACGCGTTCGAACAAACAAACTTTGCATAAGTTTGTCTGTTCCAATGCGCTAATCTGTGGAATTACCAGGCGTATTGGAAAGATTCTTTTTGCATTTGATAGACCAATTCTTGGAGAAGGTTATAGGATATTCAACCTCTCGGATATGGCCCTTAGAAGCAGAGAAAAAAGAAAGGAAGGAAGATTTTTTTTTATCATCACACAAGAGGAGTCACTATGCTAAACTAATATAGTTTAGCATAGTGACTCCTCTTGTGTGAGTAGTGAGCCCAAATCGCAACTGCAACTGACAAAATACTACATACCATATCCTGTCAACTGACGCTGCTATGCTGACCCGCAAGATGCTTCTTCACGCTTCGTTTGAAGGATCCCATGTTGTAGGAAGGAGGGAACACATGTGCAGGCAAGGCGTTCCACTTTTTAATGGTACGACAAGATAGGAGTTGCCGAACTTTTTGGTACGCGAAGAGATATTCTCAACCGTGAAACGATGACATCGCAAGCCCGCACGTGTGGTTCTATGACGGAAGGGAGAGGGTGGGATAAGGGAAAACAGTTCTTCAGAGCACTCGCCATGCTGCTCACATGGTATTACTGGGATACACGGGGACGAAGACTGGAGGGTTGCAATTAGTTACAAATAATATCAAATGGGAGAGTAACTCTGGCTGTATGCTAAATCTTTGAAGGGGTCGTAATGAAGAATGTCTGCAATCTGGAACAGGATATAGGTTCTTTGTCTATCTATGTATATCTACGCGCCAATACCTCGCGGGGTAGGTAGAGCAAACCGAGCCACATATGACTCGATCCTTACACACCTCGCCCGTTTGTTTTAATGCTAATTGTATTATCTACTTGTCAACCATTGGGAGTGAAGAAAAGAGAACATTTTGGTTTTTATTAAAACTAAAATGGAATACGACTCTATAAAGAACATACATCAAACTATACATACATACTCGTAAACATAAGGAGACAAACTACAATGATAATACATACAAAATCCTAGTAATACATACATCTTTTCCTCTGTAAATAACTGTAATATAATTTATTACATACTATATACTAATTATATTGTCACCTTACTCGCTTCTTTAGTTGATCTGCTCATGCACGCTCGCCGGTTTCCAAGGCTCCTGACATGACCTTCTGATAAAGCACGATCAATTTGGTCATGGTAGGTAAGTCTTGGCCTTTCTTAGCTCCTACATCTTTTTATTCTCGCGTTGCATATCTGTATCATAACTCTTTCAAGTGAGGTGGGTAAGGATCGAGTCACGTGGCGATAGGTTCTCTCTGCCTACCTTGCAAGGGATTTAACGTGAAGTTATAGTTAAATAGATATGCAACACACGTTGCACGACAACTGTTGTGACAGGCTCTCCAAAATGGGCACATTCATATTGTCGCAATAAGGATATTCCAATGCGGCGGAAAAAAGCAAGCAATGCCATAAATAGGTCCTCAAATTAAACCAATATTTGCGCCGAATCAATCTCCGTTATAATTTCGCTCACGTATCAGCCGAAGTATATTTTGTTTAGCTTTTCAATCAAATCTGAGGTGAATAAATTATTTATTTTACTTTCCTTTTGATCTTGTACCAAACAATAGAAGGAAGATATTAAAGTATATCACTATCTTCTTAGGGTTATGTTGTTTCCTAATCCATTAAAATTGGCGGGGTCCGCTACTTGAGCCTAAGGATCTCAAGAAGATACTAATTTTGACATGGAGCGACTGCCATCAGACTTCTACAATCCACAGGGAAATCATACCTTTCTTAGGTTAGGTCATACGTCTTTCGAAATATAATTTCATGGACTTCCTTCACCGCCAAGCAAGTGATGACTAGACATTATGTATGTATATCGCCAAATCTTTGGGCTTAGGTAGCGAACCCCGCCTATCGTAATGGATTAGGAATTGGGGTATCGTTATGAAGAAGAAGATTTCTACAGACTGAAAAAAATAAGTAAAGAAAGAAAAGTAATTTATTAGAGTAACATAAATGAGAATATAAGGTTATTAGTAGGTATTAACCTGGCTAATAAACATTAATTTAAAATCTAATGGGACGACCACTCAGCGAGTACTGGAGCAGAGTAAGTTATGCCAAAGCGCTAAATCAGTGGTGCCATTTACGTCACCATGGACGCGATGACCGTTACAATAATAGGCATGATAATATCTAAACGGATTATTAATCTTTTTTTAATGTATATATGTATATCTTCACGCCAGGTCCCTTGCAGGGTAGGCAGAGCATAGCACTGTAAGACGCGGCTCACTAAGTTTCATAGCTCTTCTCATGCACGCTCACTGGTGCCTGGGGCTCCTGACATCACCTTCTGATAAAAGACGACCAATTTGGTCATGGTAGGTGAGTCTAGGTCTTCCTCGGCTCCAACATCCATCTACATTCATATTATATATCAGTATCTTCCTACATTCTTTCTACATGTCCGAACCAATGTAGCATGCCTCTTCTTATTTTAACACCGACACTCTCTTTCAGACAAACTCTGTTTCTAAGCGAAACAGTCGCATTTCGACTGTGTTTATCTACTTTCGTGCTCTCTCTGGCATACCCAGCTCTCGCTTCCATAAGTAAGCAAACCTATACATTAGCTTAAGCTTTTAATGCCAAGAAGTTTCCCCATCACTCACTCGTCTTTCAGTGTACTTTCGATCCTTGCTAAAAGCGAATATGTGTAATGTCATCCACTTGTTCCAACACTTTATCACCAACTATAATCTTTACGTTGGTTCTGGTTTCTTCTCATCCATTTCTTAGGATGATGTGTCTCATTAATATATTGACTCATTCACATCAAGTAATCTGCCGCCTTCGGTAAGCGACTTCTTCGCGTCGAAAATGGCTCGGTCGAAGCATTGTTAACACTGAGTCGCTATTTTCGGTGATTGAGCTTGCCTGCCTTCTTCGACCAAGGTATCAAAACGTTGAAAATCTTAGTGCATTTGAAGTCGCCTCGTCGTGACTTCGTTTTGACGAAAATGGCATCGAGTCCACAACCGCTTCCATCGATCGACCTGGCTTGTCTCCTTTAACCAATCGTCACATATAGCAGTATACCAATAGTCCACCAGTAGGGAGTATTCACGTTGCCCCGGAAACCCATATTTGAAAGGGATTCGAACAGTTTTCATTCATATTCTATACATTTTGATAGATAATTTTTTTTTATAAGCTCAGCATAGTGGCCCCGCTTCGCCTCATGGTAAGAGAAAAAGGAGCCCAAATCGCAGCTGCAGCTGCAGCAGCTACAGTGTCCTAGAGTGTCAGTTCTACTTTTTAATGGTACGACAGAGATAAGAGTTGCTGAACTTTTTAGTAGGTACGTAAAGAGATGTTCTCAACTGTGGAATAATGACATCGCAAGCCAGTACGTGTGGTTCTATGACGAAAGGGAGAGGGTTGGATAAGGGAAAACAATTCTTCAGAGAACTCACCATGGTAAAGGCGGTAAAATACGCATAGCGAGCCAATGGCTTACCTCTTTGCCGTCGATTATGTGGATACCCTGTCGCTGCGACCTATCAAGAGCCTCGAGAAGATACTGAGCGGAACAGTCCCAGAGATGCGAGCAATACTCCACGCAGGCCCGAACTCGAGTCTTATAAAGCAGACAAAGCTGGTCTGGCGTGAAGAACTGGCGCACCCTGTTCAGGACTCCGAGTTTTTTTTGAAGCTGCTGAGATGAGGCTCTCGATGTAGTTATATAATAATAATATAATAATAATTTATTTTATTTCTTCCACAACTAAAATACACAAAGATGGTTAAGTTACGCTGGTTGAGATCGCAATGAATATCGATGCCTAGCATATTCACGCCATCTGTGAAGCGCTCTGAAGACTGGGAGTGGGAAGAAATGGGGTCATTTTTGTTGTAAACGCGCACACCTGAGTTTTTTTGGCATTAAACTCAATCAGGTTGCTGGAACACCATTTACTAATGAGATCCAAAAACCTATTCAGCTCAACGACGATACTCTGACGCTTATCATCGATTTCTGTCCGACCAGCATCAGGCCGACCGAAATATCGCCCACGGGCCGTACTGTCATCTGAATAGCAATGAATACTACCCAGTGGCAGTATGTCATTGATATATATATAGGTATGTAAGCGACAGAACATCCAACAATTTTTGATTTCGATTCGAATATGACTTTTCCGAGGCAATGTGTATACCAGCACAGAAATCGTATATTCGTTCGTCGGTCGACATTTAGTCACGTTGAAACCAATTCAGTCTACCGTCTCTAATCGAAGGCATTCGCGAGTTGGGAAGTCGACAGGAATAATCCACTTACTGCTCGTTCTTACTGCGATGTACAAATATCTCCGGTTGAAGCGAGACTGCTGGACGGGCAGTGCTGTTGAGGTACGAGGAGGGATGGCTCTATGTATGTCTAAACGCATGTACGTAAAAACTGCGGGTTTGGGTATTTAAAATAGCTTAGTAATAAAAAAGTGCCATATATTAGGGGATCAGAGAACATTTCAAAAAGTGATTCAAATGAATTGTAATTGATATTTATAATAATAAAAATATTATTTTAACTAAATATTTTTTGTGATTAAAATATGTCTAAAGATTAAATCTAAAAATGTCGAGTATATAATCGTGACGTCATTTGTTGGTAATCAAACTACCCGCCGTGGAAGCTATTATTTTATTCCTGATATTAAATCTATTTGAACGTTTGTAGTAAATTACATAATCACTAATACACTAACTCACTGCAGGGATGCATACTCCACCATGCTGCTCAACTACGGATTGGTGGAGGAGGCTTAACGACTGTTATCTATCGACAGTAGCCGGGAACGACGTCTTACCGTGCGTTCCGAAGCACGGAGAAGTTCGAGATAGATAAGCCCATCCATAGACAGGCTGCGATCGACGTTGTCTAACCTGCGTGTTCGATTAGAATGACACGCGCACGAAAACGAGCTCTCGATGGATGTGCTCTACCACTTTTAAAAAACACCCAGTCCAAGACAAACAGACATGTTTGTTCTGTTTGGCAATCGAACCCACGATAGTTGGTGTCAATGTAACGTAACAGCACTTTTCATTACTACGCCACCGAGCTCGTCACAACAGCCCTTGGTTCACAAGATCCATCGAAAAGATACTTTAATGGATCTTTGTGAATTTAATATACACTTTACTAATTAAATATATAAAGTACTTTTGAGAATGAGATTTATTACGTAATATTTTTTTATCCCTAGAACATTTCCAAATTCATTTATTGAGCGGTGGTGCAGTGGTTATTAACGCTACTTTGTCACCAACGCTCGTGGGTTCGATTCCCACACAAGACAAACATTTGTGTGCATGAACCTGTTTGTCTTGGTCTGGATATTTTATATATATCATAAGCAGGTATTTACAAAATATATATATATTTTATGTTAATCAGTTGTTTACTACCCACAACTTCTTCGCTTCATACAAGCATAAGGTCAACCTGATGTAAAGTGATTACGGTAGATTGTGAATGCCGCTAATACAGCAACTCCTTAGGAGTTTCTGGTAAACTCACTCATTCGCTGGAACCCAACAACTGTCTAAGAAGTTTTCATTTGGTTCTGGTTTTCTGTGACGTGGAGGTACTTCCTCCTTCGGGTCGCTTGAATCGATCTTCACCATTATTGCTCCATGATACCGCAAGACCTCACACTGCACGAGAAACCGTTGTAACTCTACAGGAGGTGCAGTTATAAACCATACGTCATCCTCTGTACTCGCCAGACCTTGCTCGAATTGACTACCATTTTTTTCGTGATTTGGACAATTTTCTACGTGGTAAAAAATTTTCTTCCCAAGAGGCAGTATAAAATGCTTTCACACAGTTTGTCGAATCTAGATCCCCAGATTTCTATCGCAAAGGCATAAATAAACTTCCGATTAGATGGCAGCAATGTTTAGATAATGAGGGTAGACATTTTGATTAAATTAATATGTCACATCTTATAAAAAAACTAGTTTAAATTTTTCCCCCTAATATATAGTGATACTAGCTATCCGCCTCGCCTTCGCACGGGTGATATGATCGCTACCAAACCTCACAGGATCACCTGCTGGGCTAACCTGACGATTCACTGAAACTTTCCTCAAAATCTGCCCAGCCGTTTTTGAGTCCATAGAGGACATACAGACAAACATTCATTTTTATATATATAGATTAGAAGTGTCTCACTAATACGATGTCACTAGTGCACAAAAGATTGCAGCAACGAGAACAGAAATAGGGATTCAATCAACTACCGGCACCTCGCGAGCGGATAAAAATACGAGATTTTCACAAATTATTATTACGGCCCAAGGGACGAGATGCGCGGCTGTAATCTAAAGCATACCACCTTAAAAATGTATATTATTTGAAGCAACACTCCTTTGCCCACGCTTGACTTGGGGAGTAGGCTGGTGAATGCGTGACGAGGGCATTACGAAAAGTGTGATCGGGCGAGGCGAACGGAAGTTGAGAGGAAGATATAAGTTAGTGATGATAGAGAGAGAGAGACAGTTACGTTTCGTATATTACTGTAGGGGCAAGAGAGAGAGGTGCGAGCACACGTTTTGTTTCTCTCTTTCTCTCATAGCGAGTTAAGTTTCGTATGTGTAAGAGACAGTGCAGGCCTATTGTCTGTATCACACTATGGAGCTAAAGAAGTTTTACTTCAGTCGTGTGGTTTAAAGCACACTCGTATTTTTTTATACAACTAGATTGGCAAACAAGCATGCGACCATTAGATGGTAAGCGGTCACCGCAGCCTATTGACGCTCGCAACACCACGGGGATGTTACTCGCGTGCTGCCAATCTTGTGACCTAAGTCTGTTTCGTCACAGTACCCAGTAATTTCTCTGCCACATCTCACCCATCGAACCGGAACACAGCTATATAAATATAGCTGCTCGGCGGTAGAAATAGGTGAGACAGAGGTACCCACGGAGATGACTTTTGGACAAAGTCTCCTTCTTGTGTCTGTATGATTCTGTTTTTACAAATCTCACTGGTATTCTTAACATTCGTAATTCTTTTCATGCAGGCTCGCCGGTTCCTGGGGCTCCTGGTATCGGCACCTGGTATCTCCTGGTGACCAATTTGATTATGGTAGGTGAATCTTGGTCTTCCTCGGCTTCTCCATTCTTTTTCACCATTTACGCATTGTGTATCTGTTTCGCCATTCTTTCGTCCTGCATTCTTTCTACATGTTCGAACCAACGGAGCATGCCTTTTCTTAGTTTAACACCGACACTCTTTTTTATACGTTTAGTACCTAAAGCGGCTACCGCAGCCTATGAATGCTTGCAATACATTAAGTATCAATCGCGCGATGCCATCTCTGCTGCTAACACAGCAACTCCTTAGGAGCTTACTGGTGACTCCATTCACACGCAGGAATACAACAACACTCTAGGGAATTATTATATTGCTGCAGTTTTCTGTGAGGTGGAGGAAAGTGCCACCCCCAGACGGGCTGCTTTGATGCGCTCTACCTCTCTTAAAAGTTTTTGTTTTCATTCGTCAACTTGACAATTTCCAAAGCTGTCACTTTCTGACTTAATATACTGATACGTTTTATTCTTATTTCAATCGTCTACAATGACTAATCACAGCACGAAGACTTGGCGAAGGCACTGATTTTTACATGGAACTGCCGTCAGACCACCATAACCCACATTGTCCCACCACCTGCACATGGCTCCAGCGACCTCACGGTCATACGAGGCGAATCGCAGGAGTTGCGCACGGCACTTGCTGCTCTGAGGCTCTTTTTGTGCCGTGGGCAACGCTTGGCACCCTACAAGTTGTTTATATCTTATCCACAATGTCTCAGTTTAACCATTCTCCCCCTTCTGGGGCGGCAACGCACACAAAGACGTCTTCGCTGCTGTCCGAAGGCGCTCGTGGGTACTCGAAAATGGTTCCTACTCGTTGCGCTCTTCCCCCTCTCGCTCTAGTGCTCTTCTGTCCGTCCCTGTCTCCTCCGCACTCCGGCGGGCGAACCATGCGTGGGCGAACCCGCGGAAGGCCGCAAAGTTCACCGCCGACGATACAAGATTCGCAAAGTACACCGGCCCCGTTTCTTCTTTGCTACGCTGGATCCCATCCATCATTCTTTCACGTAGATCCGCATACTTAGGACAGGACCACAAAACGTGATCCCTGTCCTCCTCACTCTCTCCACACGCACACATGCGGCTCTCGCAACAATTCATATCACTCAGTCGCTTCCTAAAACATCCATGACCCCCAAGGAGCTGCGAGGTAGGATGATCCGGCTCGACCCAGTGTGACCTGAGTCTCAGCGCCACATCAGGGAAAAACCGATAGAGTTCCCTACACTTAGACTCCGCTTCCCAGCGAGCCTGCCACTCACTCACTGTCTTCTCCCAAATTTCGCGCTTTCGCCTGCTCAATTCCCGATCAGTCGCAGTCCCACGTGCTCCTTCCAATTGCCCAGCACGGGTGACCTCCAGGTCCGCCGGGAGAACTCCCGCCAGTACCGGTAGGGCAGCCGTACTGGTGGATCCGTACGCCTTGGTAAGTAAAATGAGTGGCTTCTCAAGACGACGCTGCGACAAACATACGTACATACTCGATGGCACCATATCGCCGCAGCATACGTTAAGGTGGCTACGTACATTCCTATGTAGAGAATCCTCAGGGCAGGAAACTTAATTCCCCAGGAAGTTGCCGATACTCGGGACAGCTTGCCAAAGTACGCTGCGGCTCGTTCACCTATTCGGGTGGCGTGCTGTGCAAAGTGCAGGGAGGAGTCCAACTCCACCCCGAGGACTGTCGCGGACATAACGCTCCTGATAGAGGCCTATCGCATCTTAATCACCGGGGGACGCTGGAAATTCCCCTTCACCGTCATCGTTACCGATTTCGATGAGGAGAATCCCAGCTCCATAACCCACAGTGAAAACCAGGTCTTTCTCAGGTCACATCTTCCGAAATATAATTTCTAAGACATGTGGGTTCTCTCACGATGTTATCTTCATCGCCGAGCAAGTGATAAATGTGTACATTAAATCTGAAGAATTTAGCGGCACATGCCCCGTCGGGATTCGAACCAGGGACCACTTGTTTAATAGGCCGGTTCCTTATCCACTGAGCTATCACTGCTAACGCTGCAACTGTAGATAGCCTGCAAATGAACTATTTATAACGCCATCCAAATGTCAAAACTATTTATTTATACAGGAAACGTACAGTGTGAGGGAGTTCTAGTTCTTCGCGAAGAGTTTGCAAGTAAATAGTTAAATATGTGCGGGTTTATTATTTTTATTTTTAGGTTAAATTGGCCAAAATGAGTTTTTTTTTTATACAACGTCGGGAGACATACAAGCATACGGCCCACAGGATGTAAAGTAATTACCGTAGCCTATTAGCGCTTTTAATATATTAAGTATCACTCGCGAGATGCCTCCTCTGATGCTTTACACAGCAACTCCTTTGCTTACTGGTGACCTCACTCACACGCAGGGATACTACAATCCTCTAGGGAGCTGTTATTTGGCTGCGGTTTTCTGTGTAGGTACTTCCCCAGACGGGAAAATTGCTTTGATGCGCCCTACCTCTCTTAAAACATCCAGACCAAGACAAACAGACATGTTCATGCACACAAATGTTTGCTTTGCGTGGGAATCGAACCCACGAGCGTTTGTGTCAAAGTCGCGTCGTTCACGACTGAGCCACCGAGCTCGTCAAAAATTTGCTAGAGCGTTACAAAAAGTTTATAAATAATTCGTTTAAGTTCGCAATATTTTTTATACAACGTCTCGGAGCATACAAGCATACAGCTCATCTGATGTGAAGTGGTTACCGTGACAAAGAATGCTTGTAGACCGTATTCGCAATGATGATGTTAGAAACAGAGTTGATTTATTTTTTAATTTTATTTATCTATATTTAAGGAGAACCAACAGCTTACAAAAAATAAAGTACAAGAAGCAATAGACCAGCAGATAGCAATAGCCAATAAAATGTTCCCACAGATAAAAGATTTTCCCACAGATAGAGTTGGTTTGAAATAGTGTCGGTGTTAAAAAATACGAATAAAGATATACAACACGAAAGTGGAAGGATGTAGAAGCCGAGGAAAGCTAAGACTAACCTACTATGAACAATTTGATCGTGTTTTATCCGAAGGTTAGCCTTAGAAACCGGCGGCCGTGCATAAGAAGAGCAATGAATGCTAAAGAAGCGAGTCAGGTGTGTAAGGATCGAGTTATGTGGCTCTCGGTTCACTCTGCCTATCTCATAAGGGCTTTGACGTGAAGATATAGTTATATGAACATTTGCAACACGACGAGTATTGCTTGCGCGATGCCACATCTACTGCTAACACAGCAACTTCTCAGACGTTTAGAGGTAGGTATTCTCTGCTTATCCCGCAAGGGATTTCGCGTGAAGTTATAGATAGATAGAGAAATGAACGTTTGCAACACGTCGCGTATTGCTTGCGCGATGCCACCTTTACTGCTAACACAGCAACTTCTCAGACGTTTAGAGGTAAAATAAAAACTCCACTGTAGATCTAGACGAGGCGTGTTTTGCGACACGCTAGCTTGTAACTTGCACCGCAAAATATTAAAGAATTTGAATGAGTGCGTTCACTCAAACCTAATTTAGGGAATCCTTCAAAATCCTCAAAGAAATGAAAAGGTGGGAATATTGGATCGTAGCAGGTAATTGAATGATTCTTATCAAAATTATATTTCTGATATTGAACGCTTTAGGCGGGAACAAACCAAGTTTGTGGCCCACTGGCTTAAAAGTTTCACTTTTAATATCTCCCGTTATTTTATTACTGTGAATAATCTTATTACTTTAAATTCGAAAGTGAGGTGAGATTGCCACTTTTAGAAGTCAATTTGATGGATTGAATTGATTGGCCAGAAGAATTTGTTAAAGGTAATCTTCGCTCTTGGGAACGATTTGGAGTATACCTTTTTATTATACAATGTCGGGAGACGTTAAGGCATATGGCCCACCTGATGTAAAGCAGTTACTGTAGGTTATTAACACTTGTAATTCATTAAGTATCACTCGCGGGATGCCTCCTTTGCTGCTTACACAGCAACTCCTTGGGAGCTTACTGGTGACCTCACTTACACGCAGGAACACAACACCCCTCTAGGAAGTTGTTATTTGGCTGCGGTTTTCTGTGAGGTGGAGGTACTTCTTTCGATGCGCCCTATCACTCTTTAAAACCTCTTTTAATGTTTCTTTCGGTTTCTTTCTAATCGCATATTTTTTCATTAACCAGTTAAATTGATTCCTTTTCAAATAGATCTTCTTCTTACTATGTTATCCCGTTTCCTAATCCATTAGAGTTGGCGCAATCCGCTACTTAACCTAAGGATGTGACGAAGATCCAGGGGGAAAACTACACCTATCTTAGGTTAGGTTGCAACTGTTTTGAATTATAACTACTACATTAAGGCTGGGTTCAATTTCCACATAGTACAAACATTATTGCGAATTAATATGTCTGTTTGTCTTCGTCTGGATATTTTTAACAGAAATAATAATAAATAGCTCATCAAAGCAACCCGATTGTGGTAGTGCATCCTTAAAGAAAACTGCAGACAATGAAAGATTCCCTGGAAGGATGTTGCGTTCATGTGAGTGAGTGTACTAGTAAACTCTTAAGGAATTGCTGTGTTAACAGACGGGGTAGCAACGTGCGAGTGATATCTCCTATATTGCAAGCATTCACTGGCTACGGTAACCACTTTATGAACCGTATGTTTGTTTGGCTTCCGACATTATATAAAAAAGAAACGTGTGCGTCTCGGTACGCCTGACAGAAGTGATAACTTAAACTAATCTACATAATAATAAAAATGCGTGTAAGAAAGGGAAGCCAGACAGACGGGCTCCGTAACGCGTTGCGTAACGAAGCGGTTTACCCTACCAAAAGAAGTTATCACGTCAAAAATAGGGTATGTTTCACAAGTAAGCTTCTCTTTGTCTGTTTACCCATTTTCAGACACACCTTAAGAGATTTGAGTTATTTAAACTGTATTGAAATAGATTCCTTTACGAGAATGATGACCTTAAAGAACACCTTAACGTAAGTGAACCCTCTTCATCGTCGACATATGTAAGCGGTCATTATGACAAACTAACGTCATATTGGTTCTTCTCAAACCTCCAACTACGTTAGATATATGCTTTATACTACACCTGGTCGGAAAGTAGGTTGTTACTTGCGTAAGAATGGGTCAGAAAGTCTTTGTAGCCCTACAAATATGTGGGCGGCAAAACTGTATGAAAATCCATTCGCCCTCGTTGGTAATCGGTCACTTTCTCCCCTCGGTGAACAATGTAGGTACTATTGTGCACCGGAAACTTGTTGTGCTGTTGCGTTTGTTATTTCTCTCGAAAATGTTGTAACATTGCTTGAATATCAGACTCAAACTTTGCGGTCCTGCCTCGTGACTGTTTGAATTTTGAATATGATATTTTGCTGGCTGCACGCAACTTCCTCCTCACGTATCGTACGGTATCCCGTGTGTTGTTTTAGAAAGACAACGAGAGGTAGGGCGCATCAAAGCGGCCCGTCTGGGGAAGTACCTCCACCTCACAGAAAACCGCAGCCAAATAACTCCCTAGAGGGTTGTTGTATTCCTGCGTGTGAGTGTCAATGGTCGCGTACTGTGCCGTTTCTGAGAAGCTTTCTACCGAATTTTTTTTTTTAATAAAAAGTATCAAATTTTACTTCTGATACCTCCAAGAATATGTGTACAAAGTTTAATGATGATCAGTCTAGTAGTTTTCGCGTGAAAACGTAACAAACAAACGGACATTCACATTTATACTATTAGTAGGATAACAGATGTTTCAGTGCTATGTACTACTCTGTCACAGACTGTTATCACTGACTGTATATTTGTTTTATACGAGAGAATAAAACAGAAGAGAAAAAGAACGTACTAACATTTCAACCAAAATTGAGGTAGGCGAGAAACGTGGTGTACGTGGTCAAATTACTGCATTTTTTGTACTACCACATAACTTCTGTTTGCACAAGCCCATTTGAAGATCAAAGAATTGTTAATGTTAAAAAGGTACGAAAAAGGTGACCGAGAAGCTGCACCTTCTTCCATTTCCCACAAACAAAGTTTCCCACACGGGGGATAAATCAAAATTATTTTAACTTAACTGTAGAGCCAAGAAGAACCCATTCTGCACACAGTTTCGAATTCTCCCGTGATTTTACCGAAAATCATAAAAAAAATGTAATACCAAAAATTTGATAATAGTGTATAATTTTAAACTTTCACGGTGGTTCACATTATTATTGTAGGTAGGGGGGACTTACCGTCATTTGTTTTTTATTTACCCTATATTTTGGTGACGTAGCAGGACCCATGGCCACGTCGCCGAAATATCGGGGAAATATAAAAACAAATGGCGGTAAATCCCCCCTTACGTTCAGTAATAAGGATAATAGTGATTAAAAATCTGTGATCACGTTTGCGAAGACGCTTGTAAGAGTTAGTAATGTATACTACTATATAAAGCGCAGGAGTTTGTTCGTTTGTATGTTCGAACGCGTTTGCTGAATTGAAAAATTCTTGAGGAAGGTTATTTTTATTTATTCAACATCGGCAGGTATACATTCATACAGGCCACCTGATGTAAAGCGGTTACCGTAGCCTATGAACGCTTGTAATACATTAAGTATCACTAGCGCGATGTCACCTATGCTGCTGACACAGCAACTCCTTAGGAGCTTACTGGTGACCTCACTCACTCGTAGGCAACCAGACGTGTTCACACAAATGTTGTCTCGGGTGGGAATCGAACACACGAAGTCCCTTCGTTCTCACTAGTTCGACGATCGAACTAATGAGAATTTTTTTCTCATTTGTTCTACCGAGGAACTTATTTTAATCGAGACACGAAAAAAACATTAAAATAAAAAGTAAACATAATATATTTCTACATCTGTACTACATCCTTGATCAAATACACAATTGAAAAAATATTTTTCTGTCTTGCTCATCTTACCAAGCTTAACCAGAAACAAAAAAAATGCTTATATGTGTATAAATGATCATTACCATTATGAGAACTCGATTGCGTCGTTGCGCGTGTCATTCTAACCGAACA
Source organism: Pyralis farinalis (assembly GCA_947507595.1). Taxonomy (NCBI): domain Eukaryota; kingdom Metazoa; phylum Arthropoda; class Insecta; order Lepidoptera; family Pyralidae; genus Pyralis; species Pyralis farinalis. The sequence goes on along the minus strand of OX382258.1, from coordinate 4,086,566 downwards.
CGCAGGTTAAGCAACGTGGACCGCAACCTGTCTATGGATGGGTTTATCTATCTCCAGTTTTTCCGTACTTCGGAGGGCACTTTAAGCCGTCGGTCCCGGCTGTTGTCGATACATTGACGGTCGTTAAGCTAAGTTTGTGGCCCTCGGGCGGCTTGAAAACACGGGCCTTCGCCAATCCGCATTTGAGCAGCGTGGCGGAGTATGGTCTAAACCCCTTCGGTAGAAAGGAGACCCGTATCCCTGCAATGGGATGAGTAAGGGTTGAAGTGATGATCATTACGAGTAAATGAGAAAAGAAAATCTCACTAATGAGAACGAATGACAAATCCGCGTTATTAACCACTGCGCCACTGACCTCGTCAAAATACAGGCGGAATGTATTCAACATCCCGATGTGAGTCTTGCAGGTGGAGGAAAAGGAAATATTGTAAATGTTTTAAGAGAGGCATGGTGCATCATAGCAGCCCGTCTGGGAAAGTACCTCCACCTCACAGAAAACCGCAGCCAAATAAAAACTCCCTAGAGGGTTGTTGTGTTCCTGCGTGTAAGTGAGGTTACTAGTAAGCTCGTAAGGAGTTGCTGTGGACGCAGCAGAGGAGGCATAGCGCGAGTGATACTTAATATATCGCAAGCCTTAATAGTCTACGGTACCCGCTTTACATCAGGTGGGCCGTATGCTTGTATGCCTCCCGACGTAGTATACCTAACAAAACGACGTAGTATAAAAAAAACGGGTTGCATTCCGGGAGTGCCGGCAGAATTGAAAACTTGAACATTAACGTTGTGCATTTTTGAATATTTTGGAATGGTTAGGGAATAATTTCGCACGAATTGCTTTATTTATATTTATTATTATATATATAATATATAATATAATTGCTATAATATTATATATATAATTGCTTTATTTATATATTTATTTTGGGGGTCATGAGCCAGAAGCGTGCTCGTTCGCGACCCCTGCCAATCGAGTAGATTGCAATTCTGGACCGAAAACGCACCGATGTGCGGATTAGGGCGTCCCCCGGAGGCGACGCGCACCGATCCGCCCCCGTCGGTGCGAACATAGGTGCATGCGGCGGTGGGGGCCGCCACCCACCACGCAGCGCCAATTCCGGCGGGTCGAAGAGAGCCGAGTGCTGCATAGGCACGTGGAATGTGAGAGGTGGACTGAGTGATAAGATGAATGAGCTGATGGACGTAATGAATGAGAGACGCTTAGATGCTTTGTGTGTGACAGAGACTAAGCGCAAGGGGAGCGACACCGATGATCTGCCCGATGGGATGATGGCCCTATGGTCTGGTGTAGACCGGGACGATCATGCCAGTGCTGGTGTAGGTGTCATACTCTCCTCTCGCTTAGCCCCTGGTGTGAAAGATTACTGTTTGGTAGGGCCTAGACTTCTCTGGGTTCGTATAAAACTGGGCATCACGCGAGTATTTCTGGTTGCAGCATACGCTCCTGTAAGCTCAGCGTGTGCCCAAGAACTAGAGAAGTTTTGGGAGTCTGTGAGGGATGTTCTGGATTTAGCTGAAGGGAATGAAAGAGTGATTATGTGTGGAGATTTGAATGGATGGGTTGGGACCAAACGAGACGGCTATGAAGCTGCTCTTGGTCCCTATGGAGATAAGAGAGTGAACGAAGCAGGTAAGTCGATTCTTGATTTATGTATGGAACGAAACCTCCTCGTGTCGAATACTTTATTTCGTCACAAGGATATTCACACGTATACATGGAGACGGAATGACCAAAAAAGTGTGATTGATTTGATTATAATTGATAGACGTCTCCGAAATACTATAATGGATACAAGAGCCTTTAGAGGTCCCACTCTTGAAACGGACCACTACCTGGTGGTAAGCCGGTTTGTGGGACTTTTCAAGAAGTGGAGGCATTGGCGAGTGCGTATCCCTTTCGGAGATCATGAAAGGATAAGGAGTGAAAAATTGCAAGATGAAAGTGTAAGGAGAATGTATGTACATCTGGTAAGCGAAAGACTTGCAAATGCAAGTCTTTCCGGCACAGATGTGGATGATTGCTGGAAAGTTCTGAAAGAAAGTATGGTGGATAGTGCAAAAGAAGCATGTGGATGCGCAAAGAGGCATAAAACATTGAAAGGGGATGCCTGGTGGGATGCGGAGGTTGAATCCTCCGTAGCAAGAAAGAGGAAAGCGTGGCTGGATTATGTATCATCTTTGCCCTTAAATGAAAGTATGAGAGAGAAGAAGAAAGAAATGTACCGTCAATGCAAGAATGAAACCAAGGCTTTAGTGAAAGAGAAGCGTGAAAGACAAATTATGAATGAGGAAGAGAGGCTGACGAGAAACTTCGAGGCAAATACCAAACTCTTTTGGAGAGAGGTAAAGAAGTCTCGGGGTGGTTCGTCGGCATCCAGTATGAACAAGATTAAGTCTAAAGCTGGTATCATTCTTGCAAACACTCAGGAAGTGTTAGAACGGTGGAGTGAATATTTTGAAGAAATGTACGAATATGCCTCGGACGCTGACAATGAGAGTGAGTCTGATGCTCACTCCGCGTTGACGGCGTCCGATGAAGGTATAACTATGGATGAGATAGAATGGTCGATACGAAGTTTGAAAAATGGAAAGTCTGCGGGAATTGATATGATTACAGCTGAGATGATCAAACTAGGTGGCACTTACGTCCGGGACGCCTTCTGGTACTTATGCAACCTTTGCTGGAGAACTGGAAGGGTCCCAATGGACTGGGGACGCGCGGTCATCGTACCCTTGTATAAAGGCAAGGGATCACGCATGGACTGCGCCAACTATAGGGCCATCAGTTTGATCAGCTTAGCAGCAAAAGTATATGGAAAGATAATTGAAAGGAGAATGAGGGTGAAATCTGACGAAATGCTGTGGGAGGCACAAGGAGGATTCCGAAATGGAAGGGGATGTACGGATCAAGTTTTCTCGCTCCGCAATATCGTAGAGAAGCATCTGGCCACAGACCAGAAGGTTTTCTGCGGTTTTGTGGATCTTGAGAAGGCATTTGATAGGGTTGTGCGAAAGGAACTGTGGTGCATATTGCCGAGATATGGGATTGACGGCTCACTGCTGCGTGCTGTGCAGTCCACCTACAAGGATTGCTCAGCATGTGTGCGAATAGATGGCAACATGTCACCCTGGTTTGATGTCAAAATTGGTGTCAAACAGGGTTGCATGTTGTCTGCTAGGCTGTTTATTCTGTATCTCGATAGTTGTCTACAGAGAATAAGATCGACGAATGTAGGATTACGCATGGGTGACCTAGTGGTGAACTGTCTGCTGTATGCAGATGATGCTGTCCTGTTAGCAGAAACACCATCTGAGCTGCAAACACTAGTCACAATGATGAAAGACGAATGTATGAAGGAAGGCTTACTATTGAATGCGAAGAAAACAAAGATTATGGTATTTGAAAGAGAAGAAACCAGAACCAATGTAAGAATTACGGTAGATGATGAAGTGTTGGAACAAGTGAATGAGTTTGTATATCTTGGATGCGCTTTCAGCAGGGATGGAAGGTACACCGCAGATGTGGAAAGGCGAGTGAGTGCTGGGAATAGTGTGAATGGAGCGTTGGGAAAACTTCTTGGCAGTAAAAACCTGAGCCAGAAGGCGCAGCTGGCTATACACAATGCAGTGCTGGTCCCAACGCTTACTTATGGAAGCGAGAGCTGGGTATGGCAGAGAGAGCATGAAAGTAGGATAAACGCGGTTGAAATGCGAGCGTTGCGCAAAATCTGTGCATTGACATTTTAGGCATGAAACGCGTCGCCGCTCGACTAGTTCCAAAAGAGCTCAATTTTGTTCAAAAAGCGCAGCGAAAGCATGTCGCTGAAGACATGGTTTCCCGAGCTTCTACGGATCCGACCTTTATGAAACGTATAATAACTGGCGACGAGACATGGGTTTATGAGTACGACATGCAAACAAGCCAACAGTCTTCAGAATGGCGTCTCGAAAACGAGCCGAAACCTAAAAAACCGCGGCAAAGTCGCTCCAAAATCAAGGTGATGCTGACAGTTTTTTTTGACTACCGTGGTGTTGTTCACTCCGAATTCCTTCCAGAGGGAGAAACAGTGAATAAAGAATATTATTTAGGCGTCATGAAGCGTTTGCGTGAGAGTATCCGCCGAAAACGTCCAGATTTGTGGCAACACAACTCATGGATGCTGCACCATGATAATGCACCATCACACACAGCCATTATAGTGAAAGAGTTTTTAGCGAAAAATTCAACAAAAGTTCTCGACCAAGCACCGTATTCACCTGATATGGCTCCGTCTGACTTTTTTTTATTTCCCAAGTTAAAATTACCACTTCGAGGAAAACGTTTTGAGTCGATAGAAGCCATAAAAGAAAATTCGCTGAATGAGCTAAAGGCCATACCGCAAATAGCCTATGAAAAATGTATGGAAGACTGGGTGAAGCGGTGGAGATGTTGTATTGCAAGCGATGGGGCCTACTTTGAAGGCGATAAAATAAATTTAGATGAATAATTTGTATTTTTTGTTTTATTGACAAATTCCCGATACTTAGTACACAGAATGTATGTGGTACAATACAATATTCATTTATTACGCTATCGTACACAAACATGACAATTTATATTACATTCAAAATTTAACACTTCAGAACTATTACAATTATTTTACATTAAAAAGTTTATCTCTCAGAAAAATCAACTTTCATCCATAATTTCAACGACTCCTTCACCATCATGATTACCAGCATCACCATCGCCAATCTCTAAAACTCAAACACACACGCACACTCGCGCAAGCGCCCTGCGCCGCCTAAACCAAACAGCGATGTTGATAAACTACGTTGAACGAAACGCGTAAGCGGCAAGAATTTCATGGCGCTTACAACGTTTTGGTCGCGAGAAAATAATGCCCTATGAACGATCTAGCGCTTCATGTTTTAATTGTTTAATTAGACGTAACTAATGTTTTAGCGCTGCAGCGAACTTAAGTTCTAATTCTCACCAAACTCTTACGGTCAGGATCACGTGTCCTGTCGCGAGTTTAGCATTTTGTACTCATCCCAAAAATTGCACAACGCTGCTAAAGAAGTTTTCACTTAAAAAAAAGTTAAAAAGCAGTTCCCGCGGGATACCGGGATAAGCGAAGTGAAGCTAGCAAGTAACATAAACACAATCTAGAAAGTATTTCTTTATTTACCGTCTACCGGCAAACAAATAGCGAGCCCCCAGATATAGCCGGAGTAAAAACTGTTTCAATATAACTTTGGCAGTTGGTGTAAGTTTCTCAAGTGTATAGACGCGCAGTTAAGTAAAAGTTTTATTAAAATCCCTCCAATAACCGGCGTTTCCTTCTGAGTTTCTCCTATTATCGAACGGCGGGATTTGCGGCTGGACGTCAAAAAAGTGTACTCCCAAGTTTTTGTTGTTAATTCGATATTATTGGTTCTTATATCTGCTGGAGCTGATAATACCACCGGGTATTTTCAATCTTCAGCTAATTTATTTTGCATGTATATTGTTATTAAGAATTAAGAAGGGTGTGGTGCAATAAAGCAGACTGTCTGGGGAAGTGCCTACACCTCACAGAAAATCGCGGCCAAATAACAACTCTGGGGGGCTATTGTGTTCTTGTGTGTGAGTGATCAGTAAGCTCCTAAGGAATTGCTGTGTTAGCAGCAGAGGCGTCGCACCAGTGATACTTAATTTATTGCAAGCGTTTATACGGTGACCGCTTTACATCAGGTGGGTTTTTTTTAACGGGATTGGCCCACCACTGTGTCTCCTGTGTAGCCAGAATTAACAGCGGCGACCACCAAAAAGGCAATGAACAGTGAAGTTCATTGCTGTCCCGGGGGTTAAACTACAGCTGCCTTGGAACTCACAACGAATTTAATCACAAGAAATTTGTAGGAGTGTGTGTGACAAATAAGGCATTTAAAAACCTCAAAAGCTAGTCAAGTGAAGCTCAACTGCCGTGCACGACGGTTTATCAAATATCTAACACTATTGGGACCTAAACTGTGAGTTGTTACCTAACACATCGATCCCAATAATATAGATTGCAGAACCGCCTAAACGCCTGGCAATTCTAACTTGTTGCCACCAAATCACAATAGTATACTACCCCGGATGTGATCAGGTGGGCTGTAAGCTTGTTTGTCCCCCGACGTAGTATAAAAAAGAGATGTTTCGAGCAGTGATGGTCCAGTGGATAAATAAGCGGCCTATTGACCAACTGATATCCCTTTCTAATCTCGACATCTACATGCCTACGCACTAAATTCGTGTTTTCATATTTACGTACACATTTGTAATTATCACTTGCTCGGTGATGAAAAACATCAAAGTCAAAGTCAAAATCTTTTTATTCCGTAAAAATGGCTACATTTGTTTGGAATCGTCACAATTTTTTTCCCTACCGTGCAGTTTATGACTAGGTGAGCACTGATAAAAATACTGCCAAAAAACTCAGGCATCCCTCTTTTGGTATCCAAACAAATTTACATATTTTATTAATTACATTATAATTGGATCGACTCACTCCCAGGCATTTTTATCATTAATATAGTCAGATTCTTTGTAATATGCCCTGCTACACAATTTGGCTTTAATGGTAGTTTTAAATTTGTTTATTGACAATTCTCTTATATTGCTGGGAAGTTTGTTATAGAACCGTATACATTGCCCCATAAAAGAATTACTTATTTTGTGGAGACGGCTTGGATGTAACACAAGATTATGCTTATATCTAGTATTTATGTTATGAGTATCACTCTTTTTACAAAATGAGTATATAGTCATCGTGAGGAAAGCCGCAAAGCTATACATTCCGTCTGCCCTAAACAAAGAAAGGTTCGGTTGTCCCTCAGGGTTGTAGAGGTTTGACGGCAGTCGCTGTGTCAAAATGAATATCGTTGCCAAATCCTTAGGCTTAGGTCACGGACCCCGCCAATGTGAATGGAATTGGAAACGATTATACTGGTAAGAAGAAGAATTATCAATTTTATTATTATACATTATATTGAATTAAACAGTTTTTAACGGAAGAATCGCGTATTTTATTTATTATGGTGAACCTTGGGAATGTTTTGAGGAGCTTTTTGACCTCGTCCCTCCTTCTCCTTTCGCGCGCTGGACTGTGATCACATCCACATAGAGTTGGGTTGCTTACCTCCCGTACTAAGAAGTTCGGCGACTCGTTTCTCTGTCGGACTATCAAAATGTGGAATTCGCTTCCGGTGCATGTGTTCCCCACTTCCTATAACCCCGGGTCGTTTAGACGTGGCGTGAAGAGGCACCTTAGCGGGCCGTCAAGGGGGGGACAGCCAGCACAGCGCTAATCACTGAGATGGCTGTTCTCGCATCTGGTTCTTATTGACGCTTTCCATCAGGCGCGATAGGGACATTTTGATAGGCTACATTAAAAAAAAAGAAAAAAGAACCTGAGGTTTCGAAAGCTTTGCGGCGTCCGTGGTCGCAGGAAGACTCTCTTCTTCCTGCGGCCACGGACGCTGCAAAAATTGTTTAATTCAATGTATAACAATCGCGATAACCTAAGACAATACTATTATACATTATAGTTTACTCACTTAACTGTTTTATATCTGAAGGTGTTATCAGTACCTATACAAGCATACGGCCCACCTGATGTAAAGCGGTTACTGTAGCCTATAGACGCTTGCAATACATTAAATATTACTCGCACGATGCCACCTCTGCTGTTACACAGCAGCACGTCAGGGGCTTACTGGAGACCTTCCTCACACGCAGGTACACAACAACCCTTTAGGCTAGGGAGTTGTTATTTGGCTGCGGTATTCTATAAGGTGTAGGTCCACCCAGACCAAGAGAAACAGATATGTTCACGGACACAAATGTTTGCCCTGTGTGGGAATCGAACCCACGGGCGTTGGTATCAAAGTATTTGAGTTTTTAATGCTTTACGTTTTGAATCTGCCTCTATCTCACCTACTTCTACTGCCAAGCAGCTATATTTATATAGCTGTGTTCCGATTTGAAGGGTGAGATATGGCAAAGAAATTACTAGGTAGTGTGATGAAACAGCCTTTGGTCACAAGATCAGCAGCGAGCGAGTAACATCCTCGTGGTGTTGCGAGCGTCAATAGGCAGCGGTGACTGCTTACTCACCGCTTCGCTATCGAGCTCGTCGTAATGTGTTGCAGTTTTAGTAATAGATAATTCACATAGTATCAGCTTAAGATATTGATTGCCAGTATCTTATCAGTAATAAACATTTTGTAGGCACCAATGTTTGTGATTAGGTCCATAAAAATATGATGATATTAAAAAAAAACTACATATGCTGAATAGACAGGACTATGGCTTGGTTTGTACCCATATACAGCTGTTATTAGTATTAATACCACCACCTCAGGGAAATACCATCTCTATAACTTCACGCCAAATCCCTTGCGGGGTAAGCAGATTAGACCGTGCGCTAGGTGACTCGACCGTTTAATACCACACTCGCTTCGCTCGCTTCGTAATTTATAATAACCAGGCATGTTTACCTTCGACACATAAAGTCGACGCTTTGATATTTAAAGATACTATTGTAAAATATCTATTAGCAGAAAAGATTACAAAGATAAAGAATCAACCTCAAATGGAGCCCAGAACCAGCTCATTTCATTATTTAAAACGCATACCGCCTACCGAAAAAAAGCAACATCCGACCAAGCCATGTCGATTATGCACGAAAAAAAACAAAAAGCGCACAGAAACTAGGTACTTTTGCGCCGCATGTCACGATGAACCGGCACTTTGTGTGGAAAACTGTTTTAAAATGTACCATGAATAAAAATGTGTAAGTTACTTCGTGACGAAAATCGGGTCGCGACTTTCATTGCATTATGCGTAAAAGAGCAGCTTGCCTGATAAAACGAGGACGTGGTGGAGTCAACAGCTTACTGCCCACAGGCACTGAAAGATTGGACGGTCCTATGTTTTCCGTCATAGAACCACACGTGCAGGCTTGCGATGTCATCATTCCACTGTTGAGGAAATTTCTTCTCGTAGTAAAAAGTTCGGCATCTCCTATCTCTGTCGTACTATTAAAAAGTGCCTTGCCTGCGCATGTGTTTCCTCCTTCCTATAATATGGGATCCTTCAAACGAAGCGTAGAATCATCTTGCGGTCGAGCATGGTAGCGTCAACTGACTGGACACTGTAGTCCTTTGTCAGTTGCCGCTGCAATTTGAGCTTCTCTTTTCGCTTACCGTCAGGCGACAATGTTTTTACATTATCAACGATGATGAACATTTTGATTAATATTTTTTTGGCTTGGTATGTATTAGTTAAGACAGGGCATAAAGCTAAGTGGCGCCCTCATTTTATTTTTATTAACAACGTGAAATTTAAGACCAATAAAAAAAAAGCGCTCTATTCTGGTACTGTAGAACCATATTTATGTTTTTTAAGACATGTCTTATATTTATTGTCTATGTAAAAGTAATCATAATTTTAATTATTGCTTATTGTTGCCACCTATAGCAATAATCAAAGCTATGACTATGAATATGAATTGTAAATAAATAATAAAAACAGAATATGGTTCTTCAGTGCTTGTATTGAGCGTTTTTTGGAATTGATCTTAAATTCAGAGTTATTAATAAAAACAAATTGAGGGCGCCACTTAGCTTTATGCCCCTTCTTAATGACAATTTATAAACAAGTGAGATGCCAAAAATTATGAGATATTTTTGACATCCCATTTGTTTATAAATTCATAATAACAATAATATTTTTCTATGTTTTTATATGTCTAGCGTGCCATCATACATGATATATTTCCGGAAGGAGTAATAAGGGTTTTATATGGAGAAGATTTTATAATTCGCAATTTGATCTAACCTGCTTTGTGTGCTACCGCCAACAACCATTGGTGGCGGAAGAATATAAAGCAGGTTAGATCAAACTGCATGTAAATTTGGCTTTGGCAATATAACGCCTGAATCCTTCAAATTTTTTATGGGTTTCGAAATAAATTACATTTCGTTCAATTCTATGTTTTATTTAATTTATTGCTTAGAATATTCAATCGGGCAGACTTTTTTTGTAGTCTATGAACGCTTGTAATACATTAAGTATCACTTGGGCGATGCCACTTCTGCTGCTAATACAGAAACTCCGTAGGAGCTTACTGATGACCTCACTCATACGCAGGAATACATTTCTAGTTAGGAAGTTGTCATTTGACTGCGGTCTTCTATGAGATGGAAGTACTTCGCCAAACGAGCTGCTTTGATGCGCCTTATCTATCTTAAAAACACCCAGACCCAGACGAACAGACTTGTTCATGCACAGAAAATGTTTGTCTTGTGTGGGCATCGAACCCACGAGCGTCACTGTTAAAGTCACGTATTCACCACTGCGCTACCTAGCTCGTCAAAAGGCGCTATGTCAACTTTCGCCGCGGAGCTCTGTAAAATGTTTAACATGAAGTATTTAACGAGAATTAAAAATAGTTGAAAGAATGCGAATAATTCCTCGTTACCAAGCTCACTCGCCGGTAGCCAATTAAGAAAGCAGCATCAACAGCTCTTCACAATGCCGGAGTGCAGGGCAGACTCTATCTACGCCCGTTATTGGTTTTTACTGCGTCTCGCGATGGATAGACGCTATAATGACCTCGATACTGCACACTTGGAAATTGCATTTTATATTTTTCAAGTCCTAGGTATATTTCGATTGCAGTGGCAGTGGCAATAGTCTACGAGAAATAAATCAATGTTATTATTATTTTTGTACACCTTATGTCACGGGTAATAATCCCGGCCTTTTGATAGGCGTGCACGGGGATATGGATCCAATGGGTTGAGGGTTTAAGAAGATTAATGTAATGTTGTATACCCGCCGTGGCCTGCTTCAGGAGATACTAATGGGACAATATACCCATGAACCAATATCACCAAAGCCACGAAAGTCCGCTTGATGAGAAGCTTAAACTTCGCTATACTCGTATTTCTGTATGGCGCAGAAACATGGACAGTTCGCCAAATAGACTGACGCAAGATTGATGCACTCGAAATGGGGTGCTGGCGACGACTGCTATGGATCCCTTGGACAGCGTGTTGGACCAATGTCTCGATCCTGGAAGAGCTTCAAATTAAGGAGAGATTATCGTCGACTGTACAAACACAAATTCTCAAATATTTCAGACACATTGCTCGAAACCAAGACTCCAAGGGACGACTCGTTATCCAGGGACAAGTGGAGGGCAAGCGGCCACCAGGTCGATCATCTATGCGCTGGACAGATTTGATAAAAGGCTGCAATGGATAACACCATAGTCCAATGTTTCCGTAACGGTGAAGACCACAACAAGTGGAGACGCATCGCGAAGGCGACATTGTCTAAAGGAGATGCATCGTCATGAGACCACAACCACTCTGTCACGAGTGAACGACTAAGAAGAGATACCCATTAACCAGGTCACGGCAGGTACAGGGACTATTGCCATGTTTCGGAAATTATTGGGTTATGGAAATGAGATCTGGAGTGATTACTGAGACTGTTACAGAAGAGGGACGAACGTCTACCATATCTATCATATCTGATGTTACTTTCAGCAAACGGTGGCTCGGCACTCACTGGAAGGACCCCCGAAATGCCAGAGAAAGTTGGCCGGGGGCAACACCGGTGTGAGAGACGCAGGGGTGTCGGGCGTTGTGCTGCGCTTTCTCCGAAGTTTAACACTTCCACCCCTGGAGCATATCACCTGATAAAGCAATATGCTCTATCGACTCCTCTCTGGACGGCCAATGAAGGCAAGCCAGAGCTGAGTCTTACGGGCCTTCTTGACATTTTACTTCTTTTTGACGAGCTCAGTGGTTCAGTCGTGAATGACGCGACTTTGACATCAACGCTCGTGGGTTCGATTCCCACACAAGACAAACATTTGTGTGCATGAACATGTCTGTTTGTCTTGGTTTGGATGTTTTAAGAGAGGTAGGGCGCATCAAAGCCCGTCTGGGCAAGTACCCCACCTCACAGAAAACCGCAACCAAATAACAACTATCTAGAGGGTTGTTGTATTCCTGCGTGTGAGTGAGGTCTCCACTAAGCTTCTAAGGAGTTGCTGTGTAAGCAGCAGCGGAGGCATCGCGCGAGTGATACTCAATACAATTACAAGCGTTATTAGGCCACGGTAACTGTTTTACGTCAAGTCTATCTATTTAAAATGTATTAACATAAATATGAACGACACCTACTTTAAACTAATTTAACATAACTACTGCAGGCAATTTGATCTTTGAACTATTTTGTGTGCTTCCGTTCCCGATTAGTTCATGAGAACTGCTGCCAGCCGGCACCCACCCACTACCGTTAGTAGATGCATGCCGCCGCTGCCATGGCTGCTCCGGTCGTCTCTGCCTCGGCTGCTGCGGTCGTCTCTGCGAGTGTCCGCCATATGAATGTGAACCGCATGCACCCGCCACCGTTGCTGTCCTGGGTGCTCCGGTCGTCTCTACGACATATGTTTCTCTCCACGAGGCATCCTCAGGCGCTGTAGATATTGTCGTTAGAATGACATACGCTGACAACACAAGGAAGGATTGCTGGCTCTGAAGCATCTATTAACACAGCAACTCGTCAGAAGCGATTTTTAAGAGAGGTAGGGCGCATCAACTCACAGTCTGCAGAAGAACCTCCATCTCACAGAATACTGTAGCCAAATAACAACACCCTAGAGGATTGTTGTGTTCCTGCGTGTGAGTGAGGCCACCAATAACTCCTGAGGAGTTGCTGTATTAGCAGTAGAAATGGCATAGCGCGATTGATACTTAATGTATTGCAACCATCCACAGACAGGCTGCGGTCTACGTTGCTTAACCTGCGTTTTGGGCTAGAATGACGCTCGCAACGTTGCTATCGAGCTCTCTTGTGACGTCATAATGTATTAAATAATCATTATTGCAGTTTCTGACGACCGATACTGATCAATATTGATCGATTACATTGCATAATGATAATTACATTTGATTAAAAGTGAAGATATTTGGTAATTCTGCTGGAAGCCACATAAATATAATCTATAGAATAGTATAACTAGATAGATAAAGCTTCTCTGTCTGAATAACTTGTGACGTTTTAACCAAGAAAATGTTAGTTCCTGCCTACTTTGCACCATAGATTACTATAAGTACTAACGTATGGATGACCATTTCGTAGTTTTAAAAAGTACAGCGCCATCTAGTTACTAACCTCAGTACTATGTTTTAAATTACGAGCATGCTTTTGTACTTCTTATATTCCAGGGACCTTTTGCTTTTAGTAATTTATTACCAACCCCAAGAGTAGTGGTTGGTAGTAAATTACTAAAGCAAAAGGCTGATAGTATTAGCTGTACTTTGATCTGCTATTCAGTAATCAATGAGGAGTTTACTGTAAGCTATATCATTGTAATAGCTCAATTTTATTTGATATAGCTTTCCTCTCGTTAGAGGTATACAAAATTATAGTATCTACCTATTACATTACGAAAGAAAAAGTAATACTGCATAACGCAAATAAAAACAACAAAAATTACTTATACTTATACGCGAAAATAATAGAAAAATATTAAAACACAAATATCCGTTGACTTGACAACGAATAACTTGTGTTGCCATTTTAATATAAAAAAAACTTACCTGGTTTAACAACTAATGCACTGTAAAAATAAACGAATTTATACGTGAAAAAGTAAGTCTTTAATTTAAAATTTAATTGTTTTGAAAACTATAGATTAAAGAAAAACAAATTCAACGTTAAATTTTGTTTTATTTATTAAATAAATAAAATCATCGCTTACTTAATATGTACCTGTCTAACTAATTTAATAACACGATTACTGATTTTAGTTACCTATATTTTACGGTAACTAACATCAGTAAAATGTTTTACCTTATTGACCTAATTTTTTGATAATTTACCATATTCGGAAAATTAATTCATTTGGCAACCCCTAATTGTGATTCAAAAACTTATGGGAACGTTCATGACAGTTAATATTATTATTTCTCAGCACTAGTGAACGCATCTCTAAATTAAGTTAGGTTTACCGAGGGTGGCGGATAGATGGTGCTAGTAAAAACTTTTTTGGCTGTTTCTAAGCGAGACAAACTAGCATGCTTTGCACATCGACATCATATTAAATGTCTCACGATTTTGCCGGTAGATGGCGCTGTATTTAAAAATGTTTATTATTTGATGCATTTTATCGATGCTGCTTTTAATCTTGCACGATTTGTATGCAATACATTCCATAAAAATAAGATTTCTACTACTACTTGAACGTTTTCAATTTTACTCCAAACGCCTTTGAAATTCACCATCATCCGAGCATTGCATCACCGCCTTATTTGTATTATAGTATTATTTACGAGTATTTCGTAAACCCTGCTGCTCATGATGATGATTATTTTATATACAACGTTGGGAGGCATACAAGCAGTAAAAAATTTTACTGTTGTTAGTTACCGTAAAATATAGGTAACTAAAATCAGTAATCGTGTTATTAAATTAGTTAGACAGGTATTAAGTAAGCGATGATTTTATTTATTAAACAAAACAAAATTTAACGTTGAATTTTTTTTTCTTTAATCTATAGTTTTCAAAACAATTAAATTTTAAATTAAAGAATTACTTTTTCACGTATAAATTCGTTTATTTTTACAGTGCATTAGTTGTTAAACCTAACCTAAGTTTTTTTTATATTGAAATGGCAACACAAGTTATTCGTTGTCAAGTCAACGGATATTTGTGTTTTAATATTTTTCTATTATTTTCGCGTATAAGTATAAGTAATTTTTGTTGTTTTTATTTGCGTTATGCAGTATTACTTTTTCTTTCTTAATGTAATAGGTAGATACTATAATTTTGTATACCTCTAATGAGAGGAAAGCTGTATCAAATAAAATTGAGCTATTACAATGATATAGCTTACAGTAAACTCCTCATTGATTACTGAATAGCAGATCAAAGTACAGCTAATACTATCAGCCTTTTGCTTTAGTAATTTACTACCAACCACTACTCTTGGGGTTGGTAATAAATTACTAAAAGCAAAAGGTCCCTGGAATATAAGAAGTACTATTCAAAAGCATGCTCGTAATTTAAAACATAGTACTGAGGTTAGTAACTAGATGGCGTTGTACTTTTTAAAACCACGAAATGGTCATCTATACGTTAGTACTTATAGTAATCTATGGCGTCCACCTCTATGTCAAAAATAAAAGATGGCGAATATAATCCGGATAAATGCAAAAGTTATAAATTCTTCATACTGTCGTATATATTAACCGTTCACCTTCATTGCGAACTATAATAAGTCGTCTAAGCTTTGAAATTTACAACGAAAATAGGTCTTTTATAATGCCTACGATTATGAAATCTTCATAGAAAAAAGTAGACGTATAGAGTATTCAAATTAACGACATGTATATGTGTATTATTAAAAAAAAAACGACAGTAATTGTAATCGTAACTCTAGCACTAACTTTATAATATTTATTTATATACAAGTAACATTTTACTAAATATATTGTGTTTCATGAAAATTTATTTTGCGATAAAAGCAACACTTAAAATGACCTTTCTTATGGTTTCTTTACATTTTGTCTAAAACCCAAGTGAATACGGTTTTTAGAGTTTATTGTAGTTTACTCCTTATGACGTGATCTCGAGTTATAAGGTCGGTACGGAAATTTTATGAGGAGTAAAGCCAAGTGATGGCGTTCACTATAATTGAGGGCGTTACGCGAGTCCGTTTAAAAAGAGACAAACATTATACATCTGTAGGATTTTTTCGAGAGTATGAGATAGAAGTATTAAAAAGAGATAACCACATACATCTATAGGATTTAACGTGCAAGAGAATGAGATTGCGCGCCTGCGTATTACGAAGCTTGGTATATTTTAAGATTAAAGTTAATAAATATATACAGAAGTAGAAGTATAAATAAAATATAGAAGTAATTGATTCGAGTGTCAATGAAGAAAAATCCGAAAAACACGCGGAAACGGTTAATTGGTAAGCCTATATAGTTCACATTTATAAATAACTAGCTACTCGTCCCGGCTTCGCACGAGTGATCAGATCGCTACCAAACTTCACAGGATCACTCGCTGGACTGATCTGAAGATTGCCTGAATTTTTTTTCAAAATCTGCCCAGCCGTTTTTGAGTCCATAGGGGACATACAGACAAACATTCATTCATATATATGTCGCAGAGGTAGCAACACCATATTGAGAAGCCCGGAAGAAATCAATCCCCGTGATGCTAGTTTTAATAATAACGGATCAAAATGTCAAGTCGGCGCTTGGGTGGAATCGACATCGTTGGATTGGCAACACCGGTTGTGTTTGTTATGGTTTGCTCGAAATGTCGATTGTTGTCAGTTGTCAAAAACGTCAAGATGTGATACCGTCATTGGAAGCGCATTACGAATCGAGCAATGGAGCCAACCGCACGTGTCGCGTCCTCCGCATTTTGAATCCGTTGTAATCTGCGATCTGAGCATAACTTTTGTTACAATTATTTTCGTAATTGGCTGATTAAATATTGAGAAGATTAACTACGCTGGTATTTCGCTTTATTCGCCATGAACAACGAGCCACCAGACGACAATTACATACACGTTCTGACACACACATATATATATATATAAATAATATAAAAGATGCGTTCATTTACCCTTTTAGTCCTATTCGATACATATAATTATCGTTGATAAGAGTGAACTCCAGACGTGCGTCGGAGCCAACACACGCAAGCTTTCTCTATCCAACGTCGGGAGGCAAGGGATACGACCCACCTTACGTAAATTGGTTACTGTGGTATTAATTTTTGCAATGTAGGAAGCGTCCCTTGCAAGTTTCCACCCCTGCTGCTTACACAACACCTCCTTAGGAGCTCACTGGTAACTTCACCCACACGCAGGAAAACAGCACTCTATGGAGTTGTTATTTGGCTTGGTCTTTTCTGTGAGGTGCAGGTACGCCCTAAGTTATTATGTACCCAGCATATTCATACACCTAGATGTTTGTCCTATGTGGGAATCGAACCACGAGCCCTAGCGTTGCTAACCGCTTCACCGCCAAAACTGCTCGTCAAAACAGTATAAAAATATTCTCCATGTTGTAAACAATTAAAAATAAGCGAGAACTTCCCGTGAAGCAATATCATCGCGTTGACCGATGAAAATTACGTTTATTATTAGAAAGATACTACAGTTCGATTTGAATGAACAACCCCAGAAACTTTAGGGTTATCCCTTCGATCTATATCTTCACGCCAGGACCCTTGCAGCTTCAGGAGTACGCAAACTGGACGCTACGGCAAAACAAGAGAGACAAGTTCCTAAGGTTTTTTAATCTTCGTTATTACCTAAATAACGAATTATCTACCGTATTTTCTACACCGCTAATAAAATTTTATCTATTATCCTCTAATCCCAAAGAGTAAAACCCGTTTTAAAGCCCAAAGCCATTATGAGAACAGCAACAAGCCGATAAACCCGTATAAGTCAAGACTGACACAAAACGACATCGCAAAGCCCAATATATGGCCCATTTGACTTACAAACGGATTGGCGAAGGGTCTGAATATTAAACAGATGCGATCGAATGCTATAATAACATAGTTGACGGATAAACTGATTGAATGAATCGTTTAATTCATTTATAGTTAATAGATTCAGGCGTTATTTTGCGAAAGTCAAATTTACATGCAATTTGATATAACCTGCTTTGTGTGCTTCCGTCACCAATTGATTCATGCGGCCTCGCGCCGGCCGGCACCCACCCACTACTGTTAGTAAGTGCAACATGCCGACGCTGCCACGGCACGACCGCAGCAGCCGAGG
This sequence comes from Pyralis farinalis, assembly GCA_947507595.1. Taxonomy (NCBI): domain Eukaryota; kingdom Metazoa; phylum Arthropoda; class Insecta; order Lepidoptera; family Pyralidae; genus Pyralis; species Pyralis farinalis. The sequence continues at coordinate 4,068,702 of OX382258.1, read as the reverse complement.
CAGAGACTACCGGAGCATGCCACAAAGCAGGTTAGATCAAATTGCATGTAATTCACTTATGGCGTGTATATTAAAGTGAAGTGGTTAATTCAAAAATTCAAATTTGATCCAAACTACTTTGTGTGCTTCCGCTCCCGATACTGCCGGCCGTAGATGCCGTTAGTAGATGCATGCCGCCGCTGCCATGGCTGTTCCGGCTGTCTCTGCGAGTGTTGGCCATCTGAAATGTGAACCGCATGCACCCGCCACCGTTGTTGCCCTGGCTGCTCCGGTCGTCTCCGCGACACGTGTTTCGCCTCTCCACGAGGCATCCTCAGGCGCTGTAGATGTTAGTCGTTAGAATAACATGCTACGAATCTTTTTGTATTTTCGATTCGTGGATCAAGTTGCCTGTAATTTTGACTTTCGCAAAGTAACGCCTGAATCTATTAACTATCAAAAATTCAAATATCCGACTCGATTATTTTTTATAAACGAAGAAAGATTTACGAAACAGGTATACGACACGAAAGTAAGAAACGATTGTAGGAGCTGAGGAAGGCCAACACTTACCTACTACAACCAAATTGATCGTGTTTTATCTGAAGGCCATGTCAGGAGCCTTACCAGCGGGCGTGCATAAAAAAAGCGCTGTATACTAAAGAGGCGAGTGAGGGTTGTAAGGATCGAGTCACGTGGCGCTCGGTTCTCTCTGCCTACCCCGCACGGGATTTGACGTGAAGTTATAGATAGATTGATAATTTTTATTGTGAATGTCCGCCATATTGTTTCTTTGCAGACGACACATAGCTCATAATACTCCCGAGTATTTAAAAGAGAGAAAAGCATAACATATTATATTATGTTACTTATTATATTTTGATTACAAGTTCAATTCTATGTATCATAAATGTATTTACAGAAATAAATGTATTTGCGTATGTTTATCAGTTGTCTAGTACCCATAATACAAGCTTCTCGCTTGCTTTGGGGCTAGATGGCTCTGTGTGATTTGTCAGAGGCTATTTATTATAAGGTGTTGGAACATCAGTACAATAAATGATATTACTAATAAAGTAATAGTTCGTAGTTTGGTCATATGACCTTTTTAGCGCCATTTTGAAGAATTCCTATCCATGGAATTCTTCAAAATGGCGCTGAGGAACAGTGATAATGAACTGGTCTGGTTGGAACCCTGATATATACCACTAAATTCGCGTATTCCGATTTATGTACATATTTCTAATTATCACTTGCTTGTCGGTGAAGAAATTTTTTTTCAATCAATCAATCAATCAATATCTTTATTGCGTCTATGGGTTATGAAAGTCAAAGTTTTTATACTACTTAGGAGGCATGCAAGCATACGACTCACCTGATGTAAAGCGGGTAACGTAGCCTATTAATTGCGATATATTAAGTATCATTCGCGCGATGCCTCCTCTGCTGCATACACGGCAACTCCTTGGGAGCTTACTGGTGACCTCACTCACACGCAGCAACACAACAACCCTGTAGGGAGTTGTTATTTGGCTCCGGTTTTCTGTGAGGTGGAGGTAAGTTCCCAGACGGACTGCTTTGATGCGCCTCCTCTCTTAAAACATCCAGACCAAGACAAACAGACATGTTCATGCACACAAATGTTTGCATTGTTTGGGAGTCGAACCTACAAGCATTGGTGTCAAAGTCGCGTCATTCACGACACAGCCACGACTTGTCAAAACATCGGGAGAAAACCAGCATGTCAAAGAAATCATATTTCAAAAGACATGTGACCTAACTTAACAAAGGTCTGGTTTTTCCTCTGGGGCTGTGGAGGCCTGACGGCAGTCTTACTCCATGTAAAGATCAGTATCTTCTTCAAATCCTTAGGCTTAGGTAGCCCAGGCAGTCCTAATGAATTAGGAAACGTGATAACGCTTAGTAGAAGAAGAAAGACGCATTAGTACCTGAAGTCAAAAGGTATAGTGCAAGAATAATTTTTCGTAGGAGCAAGAAGACAATTTTTTCACACAATTATAATTTTTTAATGTCACACAGGCGGTTCCTATTTTTTTTTTTTTTTATATTAGTTCAGCATAGTGGCCCCTCTTTGCCTGATGGTAAGCGAAAAAGGAGCCCAAATCGCAACTGCAACTGACAGCATACTACATCCCGCATCCTGTCAGTTGACGCTGCCCTGCTGACCCGCAAAATGCTTCTTCACGCTTCGTTTGAAGGATCCCATATTGTAGGAAGGAGGGAACACATGTTTCCTATTATCGCTGTAATAACTGACTTACGTTCTACTTCGTTATCCTTGACTTCTATTTGTTGTTATTTTTTATACTACGTCGGGAGGCACACAAGCATACGGCCCACCTGATAAACCGTAGCCTATTAACGCTTGCGATATATTAAGTATCACTCAGACTTTGACACCAACGCTCGTGGGTTCGATTACCACACAAGGCAAACATTTGTGTGCATGAACATGTCTGTTTGTCTTGGTCTGGATGTCTTAAGGCGCATCAAAGCAGGAAAAATAAAATACGTCTGGGGAAGTACCTCCACCTCACATAAAACCGCAGCCAAATAACAACTCCCTGGAGGGTTATTGTGTTCCTGCGTGTGAGTGTGGTCACCAGTAAGCTCCCAAGGAGTTGCTGTGTAAGCAGCAGAGGAGGCATCGCGCAAGTGATACTTAATATATCTCAAGCGCTAATGGCCACGGTAACCGCTTTACATCAGGTGGGCCGTATGCTTGTATGCCTCCCGACGTAGTATAAAAAAAAATCTAGAGGGTTAATGCGTGCAAGTGAATAAGGTACCAGTATAAGTTCCGGCATCACTCGTAGATATCGGCAATCGCTTCATATCAGGCGGGCCGCTTGTTAGCCAATCGAAACAGTATAAAAAAAACCTTGATAATATAAAGTTCACGCCAGCAATGTAATTTTTTTGTTATTTTTGTACATATAATTACAGTTATCTTTATACAGTGATTAATAAAGTAGCTTAATCTCCCTAAGATAAGGAAATCGTTCAAGCGCGAGTCGGCTCGGCGAATTTAGGTTCCGTATTTTCTTATTAACTGTAGATTTTTATATTTTTTTCTTATCCTAAAACTTTCATGCAAGTGGGAGCAGTAACTTAACAGAGTTTTGAATAAACTTACGAGTGATTGTTACCGGTGGAAGAAAAATGTTTCTTCTTGTGTATTCATTGGTGCAGGCGGGTTAGTGGCAGTGAAATTTATTAAATAAATATATATATATATGCAATCACATATATATTACATTATGCTACATTTGAATGGCGTAGTTAAGTTGCTTGCGTGTAAAATTGAAAAAAAAAATATGTGTCAACTGAAACCTTCAAAAATATAAACTTAATAATCACGGCAATATTCGGCATTCCTTTCCGGCACACTTGAAAAATGTTAAAAAATGTTGTGTTCCTGCGTGTGAGTGAGGTCACCAGTAAGCTCCTAAGGAGTCGCTGTGATACCTAATGTATGGGCCGTGTGCTTGTATGGCTTCCGACGTTATAAAAAAAACATTTAGTACAGTTCTTATTTAAACATATTATATACCGTCATTCCATCGTTTATTTAACGGCAGGGTGTACCGTTTGCAGTGTAGGTTAACCTTGGGTTAGGAGACTACGTTAAGCCACTTGTAAACCCAGGTTTAGGTTCATAAATTTAAAGCAAACATGCAAATTTCAGACGTGTGACACACTGACAGACTGGAGTGGACTGGACAGAGCTGGGTGATTGTGTTTTTTTTTTCTTTCTACTACGTCGGGAGGCATACTAGCATACGGCGCACCTGATGTAAAGTGGTTAGCGTATAAACGCTTGCAATATATTAAGTAGTACTCGCGCAATACCACGTCTGCTGCTAACACAGCAACTCTTTAGGAGCTTACTGGAGACCTCACTCACTAGCAGAAACACAACCAATCTCTAGGGAGTTGTTATTCGGCTCCGGTTTTTCTGAGAGGTGGAAGTACTTCCCCAGACTTGTACTTGTAAGAATCGAATCCACGAGCGTTGTTGTCAAAGTAGCGCGTAGTAACAGCGTGCCACCGAGCTCATCGTCGTGTTAAGTTATTAGTTTTGCACTGCTATTGCGGAACCCTGAAGAAACAATATTTGGAGCTGTATAATTTCCTGGCATTACAGACATGATGAGGGCCTGGCCACTTGTGTGTTTGGTTGCAGTGGCTTATGCCAAACACGAGGAGTATATTGGGTGAGTGGAATATTTTTAACATTGGCCAAAATCTGTGACGTAACTCTTGTAGACCGACAGAATTGATCTGAAAGAGGATATCAGTGTTAGGAGAGGAAATTACATGCTTCATTGGTTGGAATATGTAGAAAGAAAGTAGAAGACAACTAGAAACCATATATAAGACCAAAGTGGAAGAACGTAATAGCTGGAGAAAGGCCAAGATTCACCTATCATGACCAAATAGGTCGTGTTTTATCAGTTGGTGATGATTGTAGTCCTAGCAAATCGAAGGCGTACACGAAAAGAGCTACTGATGTTAAAAAAGTAAGTGAGGTGTGTAAGGAACGAGTCATGTGGCTCTCGTTCCTCTCTGTCTACTTTGCCAAAGACTTGAAATGATGGCATGGGTAGATGGAATCTACATCTTCACCCCAATACTCTGGGTGAAGGAAAGAACCATGCTCTATCTTTCAAGGACCTTTCACGTCTCCATTGCTTCTTATTTTCGTAAGAATTGTCTAGTTTTTTAGTTTACTGCCGGCCGTATGAGGAAGCTCAAGGTCGCTCAGCGTGATATGGAAAGAACTATTTTAGGGGTTTCTCTGTGTGATGGAATCAGAAATGAGGATATCTGCAGTAGAATTGAGGTAACCGACGTAGCCCATAGGATGAGCAAGCTGAAGTAGCAGTGAGTCGGCCACATAGTTCGTAGAACCGACAACCGCTGGGGAAGAAAGGTTCTCGAATGGCGTCCCCGTACTGGTACACGCAGTGTGGGACGACCACTAGATGGAGCGACGATCGCAAGAGGTAGGGAGTCGATGGATGCATGTGTCACAAGATAGCCTCAAATAACAATCTAGAGAGGAGGCCTATGTATGACAAGCTCGGTGGCGCAGTTGTGAAACGCTCTGTTACGTTACGTTGTTACGTTAGTTTTACACCAACGCTCGTGGGTTCGATTCCCTAACAGGACAAACATTCGTGTGCCTGAGTATGTATGTATGTATGTATATATGTATATCTTCACGCCAAGTCCCTTGCGGGGTAGGCAGAGAGAACCGAGCGCCATAAGACGCGGTCCTTGCATACTTCACTCGCTTCTGTGACATTCATAGCTCTTTTCATGCACGCTCGCTGGTTCCTGGGGCTTCTGACATCACCTTCTGATAAAACACGACCAATTTGGTCATGGTAGGTTAGTCTCGGCCTTCCTCGGCTCCTACATCCTTCCACTTTTGCATTGTATATCTGTTTCGTCATTCTTTCGTCCCGCATTCTTTCTACATGTCCGAACCAACGGAGCATGCCCTTTCTTATCTTAACACCGACACTCGCTTCCAGACCAACTCTTTCTCTCACGTCTTTATTACGAACGCGGTCAGCAAGCGTTATGCCACAAATTTTGCGCAATGCTCGCATTTCGACCGCATTTATTCTACTTTCATGCTCTCTCTGCCATACCAAGCTCTCACTTCCATAAGTTAGCGTTAGAATTAGCACCGCGTTGTGTACAGCGAGCTGTGCCTTCTGGCTTAGATTTCGGCTGCCTAGAAGTTTACCCAACGCTCCATTCACCCTATTCCCGGCACTCACTCGTCTCTCCACATCAGCGGTGTACCTTCCATTGCTGCTAAAAGCACTTCCAAGATATACAATCTCATTCACTTGCTCCAACACTACATGTGTGCCTGAGTATTTTCTATATATCATAAGTGTGTATTTACGAAAAAAAAAAAATATTTACGTATGTTTATCAGTTGTCTAGTACCCATAACACAAGCTTTGCTTACTTTGGGGCTAGATGGCGCTGTGTAATTTGTCCGACAATATTTATGTTCAGCAGTGGACGAATACGGTCCGAGATGATGATGATGATGATAGTCGGATTCTCATAAACTAGCTGTTTTCGTAACTTTTGTTCCTTTTTTTTAATAGTAACAAGTTTCTTGTTACATTCGCTGTAACCGTAATCATATTGTGACAGAAACGAGGCTTTAATGTATACGTCATGACGCCTCAGTCGCTCCTTTATCATTTGTAGTTCTTTTCACGTACTCGCCAGTCCCTAGGACTCCTGACATCAGCTTCTGATAAAACACGATCAGTCTGATCGTGGTGAGTCCCGGCCAAATTGAGAAGAAGCTAGAAGCGAAGTAAACCATGATCGTAACTTTTTTGATGTCAGTGGGTTTTTCAGTGATGAATGTCTTTACGAATCTAAAAAAACTGTTGAAGAGAATGATGAATCGCTCATGTTTAACCTTTACTAATTACATTTCTTCAGGTGGAAGACCTACTCCGTAATTCCGACAACCCATGAACAGCTGCAAGCTGTAGCGCGTGTTCATCGCGAGTTTGACCTGGACGTTCTAAGCCAACTCAGCGTCAAACATGAAGGAGTCGTCCTCGTCAATCCCCAGAATCAAGCTCGTTACACCAAATTCCTCGACGATGAAGGCATCCCTTATAAAATCCACAGAGAGGACGTAAAGACGTGAGTATACTACCATTTCAGAGATTTATTTTCTGTCAAGGTCAACGTGGTGTCTATTTCTAAATGGAGCATGGTACTCCAAATCATCTACATATACGGGGAAATAAGAAAAAACTTATGGAGGATGGGAAACCTATATGTCTAAGAATTTACCTCAAAGCTAGGTCATATAATTCAGTTCGGCTTAACTTGGAGACAGTGTGGCGATGCACATCTAGGTCACCCCTGTGGCGATATAGCCACTATTGTGGGAATATGAGATATATAGAATTTAACTCTTCATATGCTTGGCGAATATATTTTTAATAAGAACTATAAGAAAACATAATAAAGAGATTCTAACTTGCTATCTTGAAACTGGATTTGAGACACGTTCTAAGAGAAGGTGTGTTGCTGATATATTTAATTGTACATCCAAAAGGTAGGTACCGGTCTAAGTTAAAGACCTTTGTTTTTGTATTGTAGAGGTAAAATTTATCAATGCAAAAACAATTCTTACAAGTTCGTGAAGTTAAAAAGTTTTCACCTCTGACGTACACTCCTACAACTATCTTTTTTATCATGGCAATCTCGAAGGGTATTAACTCCCTTCATTGGATGCCAAACAAACTTACAGTCTGCCAGATATTGCAATTAGATGTGTAGAACAATGCAACACGTCGCTACCCCAGCTGACAGTGCAACTCTTTGGTAGTCTTTTTGCGACTTTACTCCGCGGATTACTATAAATCTCCAGGGAATGGAGTTCAGAGAGACAATTCTCTATAGGGCTGTTATTGTGAGTGAAGTTTGCAGGTAAGTTTAGTAGTAAAGATAGCTCCTTGTGTTCCGAATGCCGTTGTTGGCTGCAGTGAGAAACAAAACAGGTTTTGTAATCTACCATGAATGTTCTTTCCAGTGCTCTCGACTACGATGATGAAGTCATCGAAGCGGCGAGACGAGACAACATTGCCAGAAACGGGACGGAGATGCCTTACGACAATTATCAGAGATATGAAGTGGTTAGTAACAACTTGTATCGCTGACAGATTAACACAATTGATAAAAGTCCAAATTGGATAAATCTACCGATACATACATATCATCACGCCTGTCTCGCATTAGAGTAGGCAGAAACTATAGAACGCCAGGTGCACCGATCAAAACATACCGCTCTCGCTACTTCCACATTCATCCTGTTCTTGCATGCTCTTCGGTTTTGGGTACTTTTGATTTGGGCATTTTTCAACACATCACTAATTTGATCTATATGTGTGTGTCTAGGGCGGCCCTCCCATTCTCTCTTTTTTATACAACTAGATTGGCAAACAATCATGCGGTCGGCATCAGATGGTAAGCGGTCACCGTAGCCTATTGACGCTCGCAACACCACGGGGATGTTACTCGCGCGCTGCCAATCTTGTGACCTAAGGATGTTTCGTCACGGTACCCAGTAACTTTTTCAAAGAAAGGATAATACAATTGTTCAAGAAAATATAAATGATTTTAAATATTTCAATTTGTCTTTAAAAGTGTTCAATATGATTTGCTATGTTTAATATGTCATTGAAGACTAATGAAAACAAATGAAGATTTTTAATATTATCATAATATTGAAGATCAATTGCCTGAATAATTAACATAATTTGTGGCAACTCCTATCTCTGTCTAAGGTGGCAAATAGGCACACGGCCTGCCTGATGATAAACAGTCACCATAGTCAATGGACATTTGGCAACACCAGGGGTGTCACTCATGCGTTGCCGACCCTCTAAAAACCTCTTCGCACCTTTCTTGAAGAGCCCCATGCTGAAGTCCCTTGGGAAAATCTCGGATGGAATTTCATTCCACAGCTTGAGAGTTCTCGGAAGAAAACTTGTCTGGAACCAAAGAGTACGCGACCATTGCGGTTCCAGCGTGTGAGGGTGAACTCCCCGCCGTCGCCGAGCATTGCGGTTATAAAAAGTAGCTGTCGGCATCATGTCAAACAATTCTTCAGAACACAACCCGTTGTACAATCGGTAGAACACAGAAAGGGAGGCAAAATCTCTCCTTAAACTTAAGCGTTCAATACCGTGTGAAAGCTTAGGATTGTCTCCTGCTGGATCCTACTTCTCTTAAAATTTATAATAAAACTATTTTTAGAGTGTAGTTGTACCTAATTCAATGTCGCGTAATATTGTTTTTGACATAAGTAAATTGAATACGATATATTGTTTTAGATTGAAGCGTACATGGAGGACATTGCAAGTCGTTTCCCTGATACAGTCACTCTGGTGCACCCTTCTGACTCCTTCGAAGGTCGACCCATTAAATACCTGAAGATCTCTACAACTAATTTCGAAGACATCAACAAGCCTGTCATTATTGTCGACTCTGCCATTCATGCCAGGGAATGGATCACACCTCCTACCGTCACCTACATGATCCGCAAACTGACAGAAGACGTCACTGAACCTGATCTTCTAAATAACTTCGATTGGATCTTGATACCCGTGCTCAATCCAGATGGTTATGAGTATAGTTTCACGGTAAGTTATAGGAATTATTTCAACTGACATAAACACGAAATCTAATGTAGGATGTGTTCGCTTTTCTCACTCACCATCATCATCATTGCAATTAACGTCTACTGCTGATCATACTTCCCTTAGACTTTCACAGTGATTGGTCCTGAGCCGCTTGCATTCATTCACTCTCCGTGATCTTTATCAAGTCGTCGGTCCAGCATGTGGCAACCGTCTTCCGGGGTGTGTTTCCGGTTCCTGCTCGAGAACTTTTCTGCCCCAATGGCCATTGGTTCTTCGAACTATGTGGCCTGCTCACTGCCATTTCAGTTTATTGATCCTTAGAGCTATGTCGGTATTTTTAGTATTACGACGGTTGTGTTCATTCCTGAATCTACTTTGTATAGAAACTCTGAGCATGGCTCTTTCCATCTTGCGTCGCCCTGCATCCCCTGGGGCGATCGCCTCCGATGAAGCATTTAAAGCCTTCCCGGCTAAAGGCATCCCTAGGCGGTGTTTAGTCAGTAGGAGTAACATAACTCGTTCGGCCGTCTGAAAGCGTACCTACTCATGAGAGTTCACCGCCTCCCTCCCATCGGGTCCCGGAGGGTTTCCCTCACGGAAGAATGACTAACGCACACCCGGGTGTGGGTTTGTCCTTCTTTTGTGGGTCTTCATTTTCATGGGCGAAAAAAAAAAAGTTTTTCCATCGCATGCTGTACAACCATGAGCTTCCATATGAGGTCCAGTTTTCTCAGATGTTACTCATTACAGGCTTCGTACGGAAGCGTTGGGTCACGCAATGTAGAATTGAAATGACCGATGTATGTCTCAGAGGCGAAGACCACACCATTGATGTATGGTATTGGTAATGGTGCTGAAGCAGAAAAAGTTCAGAACGGACCGACTATCGCATAAAAATTTGCGTTACCGATGCAGACAAAATGGAAAATCTATCATTGGTGAAGGCTAAAGGGCTAGAAATGTTCAGCAGTGAGACGTTCGCTGTTGATCATTTTTAGCCATTGGTTAAAAAACTTAAACTAAGATTGTCTACAATAAATAGACAAAGACAAAATAGTATCTTTTTTCTCCGTTTCTAAACTGATTTTTTTATTTAGTAGCAACTGACCAGCTTTCGTGAAATAAAAGAAATTCGAAAACAGTAGTAATAAATTTGGAAACATGGAAATTCGTATATGTCTCCCTAGAATTGGCAATCTAAACTAATATTATAAAAGATTTGTTTGTAATGGATAGACACAAAATATGATAAACCTATTTTAAAAATTCTTTCAGGTATAGAAAGCTACATTACAAGCGAATAATATAGGCTTACATTAAATTTTCAAAATATTTGAGATGTATACGAAAATTGCCATAATGTTACCCTAGGTATCAAAAATTTTACGTCAATATCTGATGTGCGCTGCGGAAGCTATTGATGATACGTTATATTTTCATGACCATTCGCCGGTTCCTTGGGCTCCTGACAAGGAGGTTCCTCCTTCCACCTTTTGATAATATATGTATATGATCGTGGTAATATTCTCTTGTATTCATGCTCTCTCTGCCAATCCCAGCTCTCGCTTCCATCATTAGCGTTGCGACCAGCACCACCACATGTTTATAACGAGTTGGGATTTCTGGCTCAAGCTTTTATTGCCAAGAAATTTTCCCAGCGCTCCGTTCACACTATTCCCTGCATTCATTCGCCTTTCCACATCAGCAAGCATACGGCCCACCTCATATAAAGCGGTTATCGTAGCTGTAACGGAGAAATGAGAACTTGAGAGAATGAGTAGAATAAATATAATAAAATCGAACTAAATTTACAGACAAAACACAAAATACAACAATAAAATATAAAGTCAACTTGACAACAGAAAAAGAACAAAACAATAAATTCTTTTATATAAAAAAGTATAAGCTTTTTCTAAGGAGTTCACAACATCCTCCACCCCGTGCAGGCTTGCTGCACCAGCCGACACAGTTTAGTCCGCATCTGTTTGTAGCTTTACAATTTTTATGAGCGGCCGGCGTAGCGTACCCCCTGAGGTAGCAACGTCCACAACTCTGGTCACCCCATCTTTCCCTGGGTATTTTGCAACTATTCGGCCTCTTGGCCATGTTCCCCGAGGTAGCGACTGGTCAACGACGATTACAACGTCTCCAATGTTTATGCCACTATCAGCACCTGCTTGACTGTTTCTGGGTTGCATACACGGAAGTACTTCTCGGACCCAGCGATTCCAGAAATGGTCTGCTAACCGCAATGCCTTTTTCCAGTCCGAGCGTCTCATAAGGTCGCTATCATCCAGCGTTTGACCATGTAATCGATTTGATGAAGAACCAATTAGGAAATGGAAAGGTGTCAATGTTTGTGGGTCATTTGGGTCTACAGATACATGACTCAGTGGGCGAGAGTTTACTATTGCCTCGGCTTCGGCAAGCAGGGTTGCGAAAGTTTCTTCTTTACAAGCTCTGTCATGGAGTGTTGCTTTTAATGCTGTCTTCACGCTCCTGACCAGCCTCTCCCATGACCCTCCGAAAGTCGGTGCTGCTGCTGGGATGAAACTCCACTTAATTCCTTGAATTCCAGCAAAATCTTGGACCTCTGTGGCGTAGAACTCCTTGAGCAGACGGTTAGCTCCAACAAATGCCGTTGCGTTGTCTGAATACAGAGTTTCTGGAGTGCCACGTCGAGAAATGAATCTCCTGATACTCATTATAGCCGAATCGGCGGATAAACTGTGGACAATCTCCAAGTGAACTGCTCTGGAAGTCATGCAAGTGAATAAGGCAACATATCTTTTTTCATGGCGTCGTCCCACTGTAACCAGTAATGGTCCGAAGTAATCGAGACCTGTGAATGAAAATGGACGACGATGATGGGCCAATCTTTGAAGGGGTAGGTCGCCAGTAGGAGGACTAAGTGGCAGTGTCTTGCGAAAACGACAAAATCGGCATCGGTGAGCTACACTTCTCACAGTATTCCTCAAATTGACGAGCCAGAATCTCTGCCGAAGTTCGTTTATTACCAATTCGTTGTTTGCGTGGCCAGCTTTTACATGATAGTGCATGATCAGCATCTTGACGACTGAATGACAACCATCTAATAAAATTGGTGTCCGAGCATCTGAGTCGATTCCTACTACGAATTTAATTCTTCCAGCAAGTCGAAGTAATTTGTCATCACCAAGCACTGGCGATAGTTTAATAAGACGGCTCTTCTTTGAAATCGGTTGACCAGTAGTAATGCATTTGAATTCTTCTGTAAAACTGTCCAATTGAATGCGTTGCAAAATGTGCCTTTCTGCGGCTTGCAAGGACTCAGAAGTCAGAGGCATTAGAGTAGTGGACGTTGAACGCGTATTATCAAAAGGTAATTTAGAATTCCGAAGTCGTGCCAAAGGTTTGCCAAAAAGTGCTGCGGCATTATGTACCCGCGCCGTGGCACGTAACAAACGGAGCCAGTTACTAAAATGATCAAAAATGGCTGTTACTGGTGTTGGCATTGGCGTACCGACGACGGAAGTGAGACCTACCAACTCACTGGTTTTACATTTAAGCTCCTCGCAAACTGGAGCGACATTAGATGGCTCTTGCGGCCAGTCCTCTGACGACTTAAATAGAAAAGACGGACCGCAAAACCATCTATGCGACAAGTCCAAATTGATCGGGTGAGTCCTAGTGGCATCATCAGCTACGTTTTCACTCGTCGGAACCCAACGCCAATCAGTAACAGAAGAGTTTTCCAAAATTTCGCCTAAACGATGGGCGACGAAAGGTTTATAACAACGGGCGTCGCTTCGCAACCATTGGAGGACAGTCATTGAATCGCTCCACAAAAAAGTACGTATAGGTTTTTTACGATGACTGTCCTTTATGGTAACGGCGAGCCGAGAAGCTATTAGACTCGCCTGGAGCTCTAGGCGAGGTATAGAGACTGGTCTCAGTGGTGCGACTCTAGCTTTGCTTGATAATAGAGTAAGCTTTATATCACCATTTGGGTAAATTAACCGCCAGTAGGCCACACAAGCAAAGGCCAGTTCACTTGCGTCCGCAAAAACATGTAGCTCCCGGTACGATGGTTCAGTGTTCGCGGAGTACCAGCGAGGAATTTTTAAAGATGTCACATGTTTAAGCTCCTGAAACCAGTCCAACCATTTAGATACCTCAGCAGATGGCAACTCAGTATCCCAATCAACGTTGAGTCTCCATGCCTGTTGGAAAAGTATTCTACCCTTTACTACTAGGGGGCCCAAAAGACCTAACGGATCATAAACTCTCATGAGTTGTGATAGAGCTATGCGTTTTGTAAGTGGTCGTAATGTTGTTTCAGAATCGTCTGTTCTAAAACCTAAGATATCCTTGTAAGGATCCCACGCCATCCCTAAAGTTCTAACACAGTTGGAGAAGTTAGCGAGATCTATTTCTGATGGCCTAGCAGCTCGCAAATCTATAGGAACTAAATCCAAAGCTTTAGGGTCATTTGAAAGCCAACCTCGCATTTCAAAACCGGCGGCTCCATGAATGGTGACTATATCGGCTGCGAGTCGGGCCGACTCATCCACAGAGTCAAGCGAGTCGATGTAGTCATCCATGTAATGGTTGTACAAAATGGCTGCCACTGCTTTCGGATGCGTAAGTTCGTATTCGCGGGCATTTTTATTTTTAATAAATTGTGCTATGAAAAGACTACAACTAGCACCGAAAGGAATAGCTGTCATTCTGTATTCTTTTAGAGGAAGAGATTTGTTTGGTCTCCATAGATAACGGAGGGCGTCTCTGTCTTGCTCCCTTATCCGAACTTGAGGAAACATCTCCTTAATATCCGCTGTCATAGCAATACGACCCTCCCTAAACCGGAATAAAACTGTAAGAAGGGACTGGAGTAAGTCAGGACCAGTGAGCAAGAGAGAGTTCAAAGACACACCCTCATTTTTAGCTGCAGCATCGTGTACGACTCGAAGTTTGCGCTTTTGAGGATGAACAACACCAAAATGAGGCAAATAAAGTCTTATATTTTGGTTGTTATGACTGAGGTTCGCGTTATAATAAGTGTCTAAAGCGCACTCTTCGGCGTACTCTTTGTCCAGCATATTAGACATAAAGGAATTATAGGATTTCGCGAATTCGTTATCCCTGCACATTCGTCTTTCCAAATTAAAAAACCGCGACATAGCCTGCGCATAACTTTCGGGAATATTCTGTATGTCGTCGCGCCAAGGTAGGCCTACTTCAAACCGACCAGAAGATAAACGTTTGGTCGTAGATTCTAGAATTTCTACAGCACGCTGATCTTGTTTGCAGTAATTTGTTTCGAATTTAGAAATCCCTAATGAATCTATTTTATAATGTTCTTTGATTAGGCACTCTAATTTGACATCATCGGTGGACTCTGCGACAGCGGTATGGTTGATGAACTCTATCGGTTTTGTTTTGCTGGATGAAACACCATATAAAGTCCACCCTAGAGCAGTTAAGCAGGCAACGGGATCATTCTTTCCACCAGAACAAACTTCACGACTTATTGACAAATACCAGTGTTCAGCACCGATGAGAACACTTGGAGTGGCATTTGTATAAGAAACCTGGTCAACCAAACTTGATAAGTGTGAATAAGCCTTAATTAAATCTTGCTTAATTGTTTGTGTGTGTAAAGACAAGTTACTCATTGATCTAGCATTTTTTATTACAAAAGTCTCACGTGTGTGTCTGCCCTTAATCTTAAAATCAACAAACGACACTTTGGTATATTTAGTAAGGCCGCCAACACCGTTGATAGTAATTTTCTGTTGAGGTCCGGTCGCACCTATACGTGTGGCAACGCTAGAATCAATGAGAGTAGCTGTACTACCATCATCTAACAGCGCAAATACGTCACAACTTCCAGAAGGCCCGGAAACAGTGACAGGAACAATTTTTAAAAATATGTTTGATTGTTCTCGACAACGCGTGCAAGTGGTCGAGATAGTGACATTTTCATCATCGCTGATCTTACAATCGGTCGATGACGGGTGTAAATTTTCTGCGACAGTCGCGTTGCTATTAGTCGGAACATCCACCGTCGCTTTGTTGATATATGTGTTAGTCTGTCCGTGTAACAATGGATGATGACGATACAAACAATTTTCTATTCCACAAGGTTTTACTTTACACGTCTTCCACTGATGTGGATTACGCTTCAAACATCTGTAACAAACTTTATTGTCGCGTAACCACTTCCACCTATCATCGACAGACAACGCACAAAAATCTGTACAAGACGTAATATTGTGAGACTTTGAACAGAACACACATTCCCGTTTTGATGTGCGTGAGGCCTTAGAAATCGGTTTTGTGTCGGTAACGGAATGAATATTTTCACGCCTTATTTTATGCTGTACAAAAATCGGTTGTAGTAAACTACAGTC
Organism: Pyralis farinalis; assembly: GCA_947507595.1. Lineage (NCBI taxonomy): Eukaryota > Metazoa > Arthropoda > Insecta > Lepidoptera > Pyralidae > Pyralis > Pyralis farinalis. Next base: position 4,053,101 of record OX382258.1, on the reverse strand, counting down.
AGGTGACAAACCAAAACGCAAAAATTGTTGTAATTCACGTTTCAAAAAATCTGACAATATTTCCAGCTTAGGACGCCCGGTAATATCCTGTGTAGCAAAATCAGTCCACCTTATCTTTGTAGTTGGATTCAATTTAGATAATACCGCATGAAACAACTCCGGTGAGTATAAATACTCTGTCTGATCTAGCATTTTTATTGTAGAAATAGAGTTTCGTACCTTATTACAAAGGGAACCCAGTTCCTTTAAGTCGTTACTTAAACGTGGCAGATTTTTAAGTGCAGTTACTTCTCTGAAGACGATGAGTTCTGGACGCGCGAAATTTTCTTCCAGAGCGCGCACGATCTCCTCCGGGTCTTCTGACGACATCAACAAAGCACCAACAGCTTCACGAGCGGTACCTCTAACTGCATTTTGAAGCCTTGTTAGATTGTCTAATGGAGAAAAGTATGATTTAGTATTATCGTAAATACGCTTAAATTGTAACCATTCGGTTGCATCACCATGAAAGGGGAATAAATCCTGCTTTTTGGTATTAATAGGCGAAGAGGAGAGAGCCTTAGCTGCCGCTGCTGTATCGGCTACAGCCTTAAATAAAAGAGCGTTATGCGTGCCAAGCTCCGAGGAAACGAGTGGGGTCGCTGTGACCACCGCCTTGGACGCTTTAGTAGCACTGCACGCTTGTTGACTTTGATAAGCTTGTTGAGGTATATGTGTTTGTTGAAACGAAGCGGAAGGGAAAGCGGTCACCCGCGTGACCGTGGGTACTAGTACCTCAAGACGGTCGGGTGTCGGAACAGTATTTTCCTGTATCCGTTGTGCCGCTGAAAAGTCCCTATCAGCTAAATCTAGTAAATGAGTCTGATTTCCTACGTTTTCTACCCAATCCTTAGTTCGATCTGCGCTCACCCTAGAACTGCGATGGCTGGCATTACTTTTAGAGCGACTGGAAGCTTCGGCGTCAATAGCCGCAAGCTCAGCCTGTAACTCACTGTATTCCAAAGTTTGTTGTAAAGCTTCTAGATTTTTCACGCGCTCGCGCTCCCGTGAGGCTAGTTCCATGTCCCGCGCTCGTTCCTGCGCGGCGAGCTCCTGGTCCCGCGCTCGTTCCTGCGCGGCGAGCTCCTGCTCGCGCTCGAGACGTCGTCGTAAGGCGATGGCCTCCGCGGCTGCCTTTTGCGCTTTTATTGTTTGACTAGAAGATCGCGAAGACCGCGTCTTCGCCGTGCCATCGCTTACATTGTCAGCAGGAACGTCAGGTTTTGTATGAGCTTTACTACGGGTGAACATTGTTAATGAATTCGAAACTAACGACACGAAAGTATGAAAATGAAACTATATGAAGGTGAATGAAAAAAAAAAATGAAAGCTATGAAATTGAACTGATCACTGGTGAAGGTAAATAAATGAAGGTAGAAGGACCACTAATGTAACGGAGAAATGAGAACTTGAGAGAATGAGTAGAATAAATATAATAAAATCGAACTAAATTTACAGACAAAACACAAAATACAACAATAAAATATAAAGTCAACTTGACAACAGAAAAAGAACAAAACAATAAATTCTTTTATATAAAAAAGTATAAGCTTTTTCTAAGGAGTTCACAACAGTAGCAGATGAACGCTTGTAATACATTAAGTATCATTCCCGCGGTGCCTCCTCTGCCGCTGACATAGTAACTCCTTAGGAGATTACTAGTGGCCTCACTGAGACGCAGGAATGTAAAAAAATCGGCCAAGTGCGAGTCGGACCCGCACACGAAGGGTTCCGTACCACTATCTATAAAAACGGAAAAAAAATCACGTTTGTTGTATGGGAGCTTCCTTAAATATTTGTTTTATTTTAATTTAATAATTTATTCTTAAAGTGAATATATAACTAAATATTCTGTGAATATTTCAAGCGTCTACCTGTTGCCGTTCTCAATATCAAGCAAAAATGAGCAAAAAAATCACGTTTGTTGTATGGGAGCCCCCTTAAATATATATTTTATTCTATTTTTTAGTATTTGTTGTTATAGCGGCAACAGAAATACATCATCTGTCAAAATTTCAACTGTCTAACTATCACTGTTCAAGAGATACAGCCTGGTGACAGACGGACGGACGGACGGACGGACGGACGGACAGCGGAGCCTCAGTAATAGGGTTCCGTTTTACCCTTTGGGTACGGAACCCTAAAAAGGGTTTTTATTTGGTTGTTATTTGGCTACTGGTTTCTTTGAGGTGGAGGTACTTCCCCAGACGGGCTGCTTTGATGCGCCCTACCTCTCTTCCCTGTTAAAATAATCTATATCTATTAAAAGTTCATTATATGACGTGCTCGGTGGCGCAGTGGTGAAACGCGTTGTTATGCTACTTTGACACTAACGCCCGTGGGTTCGTTTCCCACACAGTACAAAGATTTGTGTGTATGAACATGTCTGTTTGTCTTTGTCTAGGTATTTTCTATGTATAATAAGTATGTATTTACAAAAAAAAAAAGGAAATTTACGTATGTTTATCAGTTGTCTAGTATTCATAACACAAGCTTCGCTTACTTTGGGGCTACTTGGCGCTGTATAATTTGTCCGACAATATTTATTTATTTATACCTATATATTGAAGCTACAAATTTATATCAAGTATATAAACCCTTTTTGTAAAAGCGAACTGTAATTTAGCGAATACAAAAATGAACCTCCATTATACTTCCCTAGAGACAACACGGAGCTGTTCAATTTTTTTTCAATACTCAATGCCTCAGGGACTCAATGAAGATACAGTATTTGCAATTTTCATTACTTACAATATCCATAAATATAATCATGCATATTAAAGTAAGATTATAATGGCTCTCTACATGGAGAAGTGATAGCCCAATAATAACGGCCTATTGACCAACTGATTCCGCGTTCGAATCCTGGCATGTGCTGTGTTTTCGGATTAACGTACACATTTGTAATTATCACTTGCTTGGCGCTGAAGGAAATATTCGTGAGGAAATCCGCACGTCCAGGCTTTCCCTCTAGGTTGTGGAAATCAGACCGCAGTCGCTCCATGCAAAAATCAGCATCTTCACCAAATCTTTAGGCTTAAGGAGCGGACCCCGGAAGTCCTAATGGATAAGGAAACGGAATTACGCTAAGAAGAAGGTTACGATATTTTCGCGTGGTTTAGTCAGGAACCCCGACTAGCTTCCATGTCAAAGCCTGATCACGGTGATTTTTTTTTGTACAAGCATACGGCCGACCGGATTTAAAGCGGATATCGTAGCCTATGGACGCTTTCAATACATGCTGCTGTGGCTGTTCTGGTATAAAGCAATCGCCCAGAAAAGTCATTTCGGTAGTCGCGAGCCGTACAAGCATACAACCTTCCTGATATAAAACGGTTCCCGTAGTCAATGAATGCTTGTAATACATTAAGTATCGCTCACGCGATGATACCTCTGGTTGGGTAAAACAGCAACTGAGCTGAGTATGGAGTAGCTGTGTTAGCAGCAGAGGTGGCATCGCGCGACTGATTCTCAACATTTCTTTAGATCATGTGGGCCGTATGTTTATATGTCCCGACGTTGTATAAAAAAAACTTACATTTGTGGGGTCACATTTGAGTTACAAACAATATATTATATATATTTATTGTAATATATATTGACTATGAAAATAAAGACTCATATTGGCCAATTTCTTTTGGCCTTTCTTCTTCGCCAATGGTCATTTTCGAAATGCTGGTAGATTAAAAAAGTGAGATTAAAAGTAAAAAAAAACTATGGATGGGATTAATTTACAGAATGTAAGACGTGTCTAAGTGCCCATAATGGCAAATAAATGATTTTTATGTTGTCTTTATCTATAATTAAAATGCGAAATAAATATATATATAATATCCCTACATTTTTTTTCTAGGACGACCGATGGTGGCGCAAAACTCGCTCCACCGACCAACATGCTGAAAGTCATACATGTCCTGGCGTCGACGGCAACCGTAATTACGACTTCTACTTTAACACTGCTGGTGTTAGTTCGAACCCTTGCAGCAACACTTACCCCGGGGCCAGCGCCAATTCTGAAGTCGAGGTCAGAGTAGTCCGCGACCTCCTTCACGAGTACCTCTCCAGAACTGCTTTATACCTGTCCATGCACAGTTATGGCAGCATGGTCCTGTACTCCTGGGCAACCGACGGCTCTCTCCCCAATAACGCTTTTGGTCTTCACACTGTTGGCATTGCTATGGCTGATGCAATCTTGGCTGACCAGCTGTCCCACTTCCCTCGCTACCGAGTCGGTAACTTTGCGTTAGTCCTCGGATATGATGCCTCGGGTACATCTCAAGACTACGCTCATGCCATTGGCATTCCTTTGTCGTACACATATGAATTACCGGGACTAGTTAGTGGTCTTGAGGGCTTCAACCTGCCCCCTCGGTATATAGAGCAAGTCTCTAAGGAGACCTGGGAAGGTGTGGCTGTTGGAGTCAGACGTGCTGGAGAACTATTTGTGCCATCAAATTCAGCAGATGGTAAAAGTCTTGAGTATTAACTAAAATGAGATGAAATAAAGTTTTTATCAGTCCAGTTGTTATAATTGTTACTACTACCACACCAACCAACTCATCCCACTCTAGGGGTACGGGTCTCCCTTCAACTGAATGGGTTTTAGAGCATACTCCGCCACGCTGCTCAACTGCGGATTGGCGGTCAGTGTTTTCAAGCCGCCCGAAGACTTTGCACCGCACTGACTTAGCTTAACGACTGTCATCTGTCGACAACTGCTGGAACCGACGCTTTAACGTGCCTTCGAAGCACGGAGAAGCTCGAGATTGATATACCCATCCATGGACAGGTTGAGCTCGATGCTGTTTAACCTGTGTGTTCCGTTAGAATAGACACAAGTAGCGCCGCTATCGAGCTCTCAATGAGAATTGTTATAATCCTTACAAAATTGAATCATCTTGTGGGACCAAACAAATTGGCAAATAGGAGATCTAAACAAATGGTACTGTCAGACCCCCTGGCCAGGCACCGACGCCATTGAATCTATCACTACTTCCTCAATCACGCACATAATCTTTAAGCTGATAGATGTGTTTTAATGAACCCGTTGGCGGAGTAGTCAACAATGCTATTTGAAGGGTTTTGGGTTCGTTTCTCACACAGGATCACATTTGTGTGCATGAATATTATATTGGTCTGGATATTTTTAAGAGAGGTAGGGTGCATCAAAGCAGTCCGTCTGGAGAAGTATTCTATTTATATGTAGTAATTTCCTGAAGGGTTGTTGTTGTGAGTGAAAGAGGTTACCAGTTCCCATACAGGACAAATATTTTTCTGCATGAATATGCCTGTTTGTATTGATCTGCATGTTTTTAATAGAGGTAGGGCGCATAAAAGCAGCCCAACTGGTGGTATCTCACAGAAAACCACCAAATAACAGGAGCGAGAGGGTTACCAGTAAGCTCTAAGGAGTTGCTGTATTAGCAGTAGGGTAGGCAACGACGAGAACGATATTTTTAATTATTTACAGGTACACCAACAGTATACATACTTCCCATTGCTTAGGACATATATATATAGGGGTACATAGCATTTTTTTATACAACTAGATTGGCAAACAAGCATGCGGCCCACATCAGATGGTAATCGGTCACCGCCGCCTATTGACGCTCGCAACGCGCGCTGCTAATCTTGTGACCTAAGGCTGTTTCGTCACAGTACCCAGTAATTTCTCTGCCATATCTCACCCTTCAAACCGGAACACAGCTATACAAATATATCTGCTTGGCGGTAGAAATAGGTGAGACAGAGGTACCCACGCAAACGACTTTTGTACAAAGTCTCCCTTTGGTATTATAATACTTATTAGCATTTATAATACCCGCATTGCAAGTGTTCAAAGCTAGGGTAACCTCTCTACTTTAGATGGGCCTTATGCTTGTATGCCTCCCGGCATTGTATGTATCCGACATTCTCGAAATAATTGATAAAGGTCAGCCCTTATCAACAATTTCGTAAACTTCATTACCGACAATCATGTCTACCATGTAGACCGTAACGGAAATTATTTTCAATAGACTTGAATTTTCTTCCCATGTTATTAGCTTCCCATTTCGGGGGTAGTTGTTGTACTTATTCAAAAGTCACATTTCAATTTTCCCCATGTGAGTCGTTCTAATACCTTTTTAATTAAATAAGGAATCACCTTTTTTTTTTAATGTAGCCTATCAAAATGTCCCTATCGCGCCTGATGGAAAGCGTCAATAAGAACCAGATGCGAGAACAGCCATCTCAGTGATTAGCGCTGTGCTGGCTGTCCCCCCCTTGACGGCCCGCTAAGGTGCCTCTTCACGCCACGTCTAAACGACCCGGGGTTATAGGAAGTGGGGAACACATGCACCGGAAGCGAATTCCACATTTTGATAGTCCGACAGAGAAACGAGTCGCCGAACTTCTTAATACGGGAGGTAAGCAACCCAACTCTATGTGGATGTGATTTCAGTCCAGCGCGAGTATTCCGGAGGAGAAAAGGAGAAGGAGGGACGAGGTCAAAAAGCTCCTCAGAACATTCCCCATGATAGATGCGGTAGAGAACACTCAAGCTACCTATATTCCTACGCAGCTGAAGAGGTTCAAGGGAGTTAGTGACCTCAGTGCTATATATGATGCGTTCTATGACCTTCATTATCTCAGCCCGTTTTCGTCAACTGCTGAACATAGGCCTCCTCTCTAGAGTGCTATTCGTCACGATCCTGTGCCACCTGCATCCATCGATTCCCTATGAACCTTTTCAGGTGGTCACTCCATCTAGTGGGTGGTCGTCTCACACTGCGTGTACCAGTACGGGGACGCCATTCGAAAACCTTTCTTCCCAAGCAGTTGTCGGTTCTACGAACTTTGTGGCCGGCTCACTGCCACTTCAGCTTGCTTATCCTGTAGGCTACGTCGATTACCTCAATTCTACTGCAGATATCCTAATTTCTGATTCCATCACGTAGAGAAACCCCTAACATAGTTCTTTCCATAGCATATAAAATAAATGATGACTATATGTGCGTGTTAATGTGTGTGTTTGTGGTATTATGAGTGTGTGTATAGTTATGTATGACCGCAAGTACATAAATATTTTTTTGCGCTCAATTTTCCTTTAATCTGCTGAATCAATTAATGTTTACGGCAAATTTGGTCTAAATTAATAAAGTAGGTCTTTTGTGTGCTTCCTCTACCGATTAGTTCATGCGAACTAGCGCGGTTTCCGTGCCGGTTCGCACTACCGTTAGTAGATGAGAGCAGAGACGACCGGACCAGCCAGGGCAGCGACGGTGGCGGGTGCATGTGGTACATATGTTAGATGGCGGACACTCGCAGACGACCGTAGCTGCCATGGCAGCGGGGGCATGCATCTACTAACTAAATTGTCTGTTTTTTTTTTCATTGTAGATGGATGTAGATGGAGTTTAATGTGAATTGCAGCACAAAATATATTTTTTTTGTACATCGTCGCACACAAGTTCCGCACGGCCCACTCGATGTAAAGCAGTTACCGTATGAACGCTTGGAGTACAGGGAGTATCACTCACGCGTTGTCACTTCAAATGCTGCTAACACTCTATGAGCTTACATGCCCAGTCGGGCTGCGCACTACCTTTCTTTGCTTAAGTTTCCCTCTGGGTTGTGGAGGTAGTCGCTCCATGTCAAAATAGCTTTCAATAATCTTCAACTCTGCTAATGCTCATGGATTAAGAAATGAAGTAAACCTAGCGACCAATGGGAGGACATTATAACCAATAAAACGATAAATAACGCTATATTGACACATGAACTAGCCAATAAGAGCTGCGCGTTCTACTTTTTTTTTGCGTATTTTACCGCATGTACCATGGCCAGTGCTCTGAAGAACCGTTTTCGCTTATCCCACCCTCTCCCTTCCGTCATAGAACTACACGTGCGGCCTGCGATGTTATCGTTCCACCGTTGAGAATATTTCTTCGCGTACCAGAAAGTTCGGCAACTCCTATCTTTGTCGTACCATTAAAAAGTGGAACGCCTTGCCTGCACATGTGTTCCCTCCTTCCTACAATATGGGATCCTTCAAACGAAGCGTGAAGAAGCATCTTGCGGGTCAGCATGGCAGCGTCAACTGACAGGGTACTGTGTAGTATTTTGTCAATTGCAGTTGCGATTTGGGCTCCTCTTTCGCTTACCATCAGGCAAAGAGGAGCCACTATGCTGAACTTATATATAAAAAAAAGAAACTTTACCGCCGATCCGTAACGGCGAATAAATTTACTACGCAAAATCATGCCATCGTGTCACTGTAGCTCATTGTCTTCGTGGAGGTGTGTAGACAGCGTCTTATGTTCATTCATATATGATCAAGTCAATGCACTTGTGGGCTACTGGTACCTATGCAGCCGGCGAGTATATTTGTTTCTAATTTGGTCTGCATTGAATAAAGATTTTTTGGGCCACCGACGAGTTTATTTTCCTTGATGTATGCCAAATAAATTGCATGTACTGTTCTAAAGTTATGTCTAGACATTGAGCTGTACAGTTTGAATGTGCCTAACTTCTCTCAACTTTGATTTATGGATATTGCTATAAGCCACATCACTTCCTAACTAATTTTTAAATTACCTACATGTAAAAGTTGTTTTGTTCACTCAACATAGACAATGTTCGAAACTAACCTACACTGACATAACAGACACGGAAATCCGATTATTTATCTACCGACATGCGTGCATTGGTTCTGTGACCATACAGCATAGTGTAGTTGTCTCATAAGTGAGCTCCAGAGAAATTGATGTCATTTACCTGATATGCAGAGTTATATTAAGAAATTGCTACAGAATTGCTAAGGAATCTTTCTTTGTTTAATTGAAACTATGTACTTTATATTAGCTTCGTAGAAGAATGTAATTGTAGTTTGTGTTAGTACCTACGTTAACTATATTGGTGTTTTGTTTTTGTTTAATTTATATGTTTTGTAATGATTAAATATCATTGTATATTTTTGGTCCATGTCGTCACTCTTGACTTTCACTGAAAACCAGGGCTGGGAATTCTTTGTGAGTTCCTAGCATAGAACCCTGAGTCAGAGTCAATTCTGACTTCACTTGTGTGTATGTGTACATAATTTATTGTAAAGTTATAATGTGAAGTTGGAATAAATATATTTCTATTTCTATTTCTATGTCACTCGGTTCTCTCTGGCTATCCTGTAAATTTACGAAAATATGCTGAAACTTTATGAATATTAAATACGAGTATATGTAAGTAGTGTAAGTGGGTATGAGTGGTGGGCCTGTCCCGAATAAAAAAAAATGCCTACCGACATTGTATAAATAAAACGTAACAGGCTGATAGCCAATTAAGCTAGAAGCTGCATCAACAACTTTCAATAAAGCCAGAACGCAGAGTTCATAGCTATTGTTTTGTTTCTTATTTACCACTCGAAACGATTGCGTCATCATGAACTCAATACTCCGACCTCGTGATGAAATTGGATTTTATTATTTAAAATACTCTTTATCAATCAATCAATTTCTTCATGTACAATTTAACAATTGTGGTTGAATATCGGATAGTGATAGGAATAAAATAAACATAATACATTGCTAATAAATCCATGTACATATAATAAATAACTAAAGCAGAAACAATAATCAAAGAAATAAATAGAATTAAACAGAAAAGAAACACTAACAAGAAACACACACACAAACATTAAAACCATAAATTGTCAAATTGTTGTAATTATTACTAATATATTTTTTCAAATCGTAAATATTTCTTTGTGGCAGTCATAACTTCAATCTCAATTTAAATATATGTATGCTTCTAATGTCTTTCGCCAATTGTTGAATAATAAATAATCTTTATTTCAGACAATACAAAGTCCATATTTTTTATTGAGTTAGTAACAATTAAAAAATAATACTTAACGGTTCTGCTAACAATTTTATGTTACCTTTAGTTATCATTATAGGTATATTATCATAACCGCAAGATCTTTTAGATTTCATACTGATAACTATATTAATGATTTCATGGGGCGTAACAGCACTCCAAGTCATACTATCATTTATTATTTTTGAATTATCAGTCAACATTGATTGCAACGTCATTATTGTTAGCTAGAAAAAAATTTACAATTTTCAAGCTTTCCGAGAAAATGTTCACTACTTCTTGTACGTCATGTATCATTTTGTTTTCTATTTCTGACTGTATTTTATCTTTAAAAGTCATGCCTTGTTTATTTATACTTTTATTCACTGTTTTCCATAAAGCTTTCGTAGAGTCCTCAACATTATCAATCTCTCAACTAACGGCAATTTTTATATGTGTTTGTACATAAATAGAGATTCATGGCAGTTTTCCGAATTCAATGTACAGAGAAATCTTTTCATTCTACTTGAATCTTTTATACCAGGAGACACTCACTTGAGCTTTCAATTAGCCCCAGTCAGAACCCTGATTTTTAGTTTTTTAAAACAGGTGTCAAATATTGTTTTAAAGGTATTTAAAAAACTATTTATCCCCATATCATTCCAGTGTTGTATCAGTAATTTGTGCTTAAATTTGTTTTTGTTTTTATTATTGACAATTCTTCGTTCCGCCATATAGTAATCTTTTATATTGACTTATTTGACGAGCTCGGTGGCGCAATGGTGAAACGCGCTGTTACGCTACTTTGACACCGACGCTCGTGGGTTCGATTCCCACACAGTACAAACATTTGTGTGCATGAACATGTCTGTTTGTCTTGGTCTGGGTATTTTCGATGTATAATAAGTATGTATTTACAAAAAAAAAAAATTACGTATGTTTATCAGTTGTCTAGTACCCATAACACAAGCTTCGCTTACTTTGGGGCTAGGTGGCGCTGTGTTATTTGTCCGACAATATTTATTTATTATAATATTTTGGGACTTTAGACCAGCGTGTCCATCAGCTAAATCGTTGTGATCTACAATCCTATTCAGAATAGTCTCATCTGGAAGATTCGTCAGATTATTATCTATGCATGATTCGAGATTGTTTCGTTTAAAAGTTGACATTTCAACAAGATGCCTGAAGTTGCAACTATTAGGATAGATAATAAATCTTTACATTTAGCATTAGTTTCTATAAAAAACTTTTTTATAATACACCGTCGGTTATACGACGTGTGAAGTTGCCTCTGCTGCGAACATAGTAACTGTTTTAACTACGAGTAGTAACTTCACTCACTCGTAGAAACAGAGAACCTTCCAGCATGCAAATGTTCACTTTGAACATTTGCATGCCAATGAAAATGAAAATGCTTTACAATTTGTAGTCAATGACAACGTTAGTCTTAAACTAAATATGGCTACGTCGTACACTTAAGCAACATAAAATAATGTCAATGGTTAAAAATTTAAGTATTAATTGAGAAATTATTTAATAATTTATTAAAGAATTTATTTAAAATTAATTGACGTTATTTGAGAGCGCTACATGTCAAAACTTATAATAAAGAAATTCATTTATAGTGTAGAAACAATTTGTGAGCAGCAATGTATGAAGTTGTTTTTTAAACTTCGAAAATGGTATTGACTTCAAACTCTCTGGCAAATGGTTATAAAGCTTTATCACCATGTTATAACTGTTTGCTTGGAACGACGTTGTAGAGTGTGATTGAATCGCCAGACGATTTGGGTATCTTAATCCAGAGGGATATGTCAATTTTCTAAACAAATGTGTGTTTTTCTTTACAAATATACAGATGTCCAATATGTACATAGAAACTAATGTCAAAAATGATACACCCAGATCAAGACAAACAAACATGTTTATGCACGCAAATGCTTGTCCAGTGTGGGTATTGACCCACGTGTCCTGGTGTTTCTCTAGCTTGTCCAAAAGTGAATAAATGAAACTAACGTGACAAATGGTAAGTTTACTGTCAGTCAATCGCGACAAAAATGAAACATAGTGTCACACAAATTTACTCAGTTTTGAAGTTACAGCTAGACTGGCAAACAAGCATGCGGCCCGCGTTAGATCGTAAGCGGTCACCGTAGCCTATTGACCCGCAACACGACGGGGATGTTACTCGCGCGCTGCCAATCTTGTGACCTAAGGATTTTTCGTCACTGTACCTAGTAATTTCTCTGCCATATCTCACCCTTCAAACCGGAACACAGCTATATAAATATAGCTGCTTGGCGGTAGAAATAGGTGAGACAGACGCCGACTGTACAAAATCTCCCTCAAATTCTTTACCTTCTTTGTGTTATTACATGCTCCCACTTTTGCGTTTTATATTTGTTTCACCATTATTGTATCACGGATTCTTTTTATATATCCAAATTACTTGCCTATTTTGTTTAACGTATTATTCTCTTTCAAATTTAGACACTTTCTCAAAGTCTAAATTGCTCTTTAGTACTACCTGATCTCGAAGTCTATTTATAGTCAAAGTCAAAGTCAAAATCTTTTTATTCCGTAAAAATGGCTACATTTGTTTGGAATCGTCACAATTTTTTTCCCTACCGTGCAGTTTATGACTAGGTGAGCACTGATAAAAATACTGCCAAAAAACTCAAACATCCCTCTTTTGGTATCCAAACAAATTTACATAATTTATTAATTACATTATATATGGATCGACTCACTCCCAGGCATTTTTATCATTAATATAGTCAGATACTTTATAATATGCTACACAATTTGGCTTTAATAGTAGTTTTAAATTTGTTTATTGACAATTCTCTTATATTGCTGGGAAGTTTGTTATAGAACCGTATACATTGCCCCATAAAGGAATTACTTATTTTGTGGGTACGGCTTGCATGTAACACAATATTATGCTTATATCTAGTATTTATGCTATGAGTAAATATATATAAATATATATATAAATATAAATATAAATGATTTATTGGTATTTACAAGTTCATTACAAATAAATGTGGGCTTTATCCAATTAAGTTTATAAAAAACCTGTACTAGGATAAAGCCGCTCCTCTCAAGTCTTAACTGTGACATGTTTACAAACAATACTAATTTGGTACAAAAAATATTTAAACAAAAGAGAAAAAAAAAAAAAAACACAAAGAAATAAAAAACAAACAATATCCAAGTAATATACATACATCTACTGTGGTATTTATGTTAAATATATTAAATCACACACGCTTATCAACTCAACTCTGCAACAAGTTTTCCGTTGAGAAATAGTCCAATTGTTTTAACCAAGCAGTTAATGCTCTCTTACACTCTATGAAAGACATATTATAGATATTTAATATTCGATTTATTTTATTGTATAGTGTTATTGATTTTGTATTAAACTGGTTGCTTGCAAAACTTGTTTTTACTGGTTTATTGCGTATGACATTATAGGGATTTCGCTTTAGATTAATATTTGCATCTGGAATAGTAATTTTGTGAATTTTTAAGATACATAAGAAAATATAGAGTTGCCTGATGGTCATAACATTACATTCCTCATATACCTTAACAGTGCTGTAAGTAATTTTTTTCATTAATATTACTTTCAGAAGTGATCTTTGAGCGCGTTCAAGTAGAATAAGTTTTGTTTTGCCGGCACCTCCCCAAATAGGCAAACAGTAACTGACTACTGACTGAACCAGAGTTTTATATACGTGGATCAGCAGCTGTCTGTCAGCAATATGTCTCAGATACTTAAATAACCATATTAATTTTCTAACACGTACGGTACAGTTTTCAATTTGTCGATGCCAATTTAATTGTTGATCAATGTAAACACCAAGATATTTGATCGAAGTAACTTTTTTTAACTTTAAACAGTTGCATGTTTGATCACCAATAGGATTATTACAGGAATGTGCAGTTAGTTGTAAGTGATCACGTGGTTGCAGGGAGTTACGTATGGAGAATGTGATGTAGTTAGTTTTAGTAATATTCAATGTTAATAAGTTATATTTTAACCATTTAGTTACTGTTTGGAGACCTGTTTCCGCCTTATTATATACTTCCTCCCAGCTGCGTCCGTGAAAAAGAAGTGCCGTATCATCAGCATAAGAAAGTATTGAGCCATTTTCAAGTTTCAATCCAGCAAGGTCATTTATATATATGAGGAATAATGTGGGACCAAGGACGCTACCTTGTGGAACTCCATACAGAGATGAAGACTCAACTGTGCTATAAATGAGGTCATCCAATCTCACTTGTTGGGTTCTATTTCTTAGGTAGTCAGTCAGAAGAGTATGAAACGAACCACGTATTCCAACTTTATCAAGCTTTTCTAGTAGGATGGGAATAGAGACAGTATCAAACGCCTTACTGAGGTCTAAAAACACACATAGGGTTTTCTGTTTGGTATTTATAAAGTCGATTATTTTGCTAGTTAAAGTTTGAACTGCATTTTCGGTACTTCTACCTTCCCGAAAGCCAAATTGAGAGTCAGAGATAATGTCATATTTATTTAGAAAATTCACTAGCCGTTTATTTATTAATTTTTCTAGAATTTTGGAGAGAACGCAAAGAACGGATATCGGTCGATAATTGTTTATATTATCTCTATCTCCACTTTTATATATTGGATGAATTATTGCACGTTTAAAGACTTGAGGAAAAACTCCCTCCCTGAAGCACAGATGAAACAAATAGTTTAGAACTGGGATGAGTTCAGGCTTAGCCATTTTTATAAACTTTGTGGGTATTTTATCCCAACCACAGGCGGAATCAGACTTCAGACCCGTAATAATTGTTTCAATCTCTAATGGATCCGGTGCCATAATACCAATCGAGTTAGCAACAGAAGGTAAAGAATTTAGTATTTTCTTGTCATCCACAGTGTCAGGATTGGGTGATATGTCATTAGCAAGTGTTCTTCCCACGTTGATAAAATGTTTGCTTATTAAATTAGCAGACTCTATTTCTGAATCCGCAATATTTAGTAATTCCTGGTTACTTGATTTAGTGACGTTAAGATTTGTTATACTTTTAATAGACTTCCATAATAGTTTATTGTTGTTTTTAGATTTAGCTAATTGATCCTTCTCATATTGATGTTTTAGTTTTTTAAGTAAGTTATTGCAATGATTGCGATATCTCCTATAAGTAATTTGTAAAATTGTGTTAGTAGGTTCAAGGTGTAGTTGCTTTTGAAGTTTGTTCCTATTATTTATGCACTTTAACATTCCAGTAGTTATCCAAGGTTTTAAGATCCGTTTGTTGTGTGGTACTTTGATGGTTTTCGTATTACGTGCTAGAGATGTAGATATTGTATTTATGATTGCCTGAGCTAATTTTTCGGGATGTTCAATTGACATGAGTTCAGAAGGTTTAAGTTCTCGTATAGTATCTAGCGCACCTGTGTAGTCAGTAATAGTCCTTGTGGCTGTTCGTGTTGTCCGTTTTGTGTTTGAATGAATGCTAATAAATGTCATTAAGTGATCTGTAATGGTGGTATCTAATATGGCTATTGTTGCTGACAACTTAGAGGGATCCTTGCCTGTGATAACGTGATCTAAGCAGCTATTTACTCTTGTATTTAGAGTGTGACCAGCTAGTAGGCCATGATTCGACAGCATTTCTAAGTAGTTGCTGGCACGGTTATCAGAAAGTTGATCCATAATGTTAATGTTCATGTCACCTAAAATCATAACATTTTTGTTATATTTGACATCATTGAGAAGGGCATCCAATGAACATAGGAACCCAGTTACATTCCTATTTGATGGCGATCTATACATACACAATAGAGTGCACTCTGGTAATGTAATTTCAAGACAAGATGCATCTGAGATGGATAATTCTTTTACTTTATGTTGTAGCGTGCTGTCTATATAAACTACCACGCCGTCATTTTGCGTGACTTTGAAAGTAGTAGAGTAAGCTGTGTATCCAGATCTACATGGTATGGGTATTTCAGGGTTTATTCTACATTCCGTAAGTAGGATAATATCAATATTTTGTGAAAGTAAGCCTAAGTTTGCACTAAGGTCATTGTAGTTCTTGTAGATGCTTCTTATATTTTGATTTATTATGGAATACAGAGGTTTTGAGGACGGTAAATGGTTTTGTAAGTCATTTATGGAACAACTAAAACTATTTATGGTAGTAACACGATCCAAGTCGTCGGTAAATTCATTAATATTATTATTCATAATTAAAAATATTAAAAAATGAACAGTGTGGCGGTAGGTTCATATCTTTTAAGTAAATTTTCAGGAATTTTAAATACATGCTAGTAATGGTATTCAATTTTTCAAAAAAGTTTAGTTTAATTTTAGCATTAATAATTTTAGTGCTACAGTATGTAAAAAATAGAGTGAGATGAAAGTGTTGTATTAATACAATATGATATTTAGTATAACAAAGTATAGATAGCTGTTTTTTAACGATTGTTAGAGCAAGGCGATAAATCAGAATTATTTCCCTGCGCAACTGTACAAAGTGAGTGTAGTTTTAGGGTAATAGATTTTATTCTAACAAAGATACTAATTATATAATAAAACGTTGAATTATGGAATTGGCATTTATAATTGTAATATTCAGAAGAGGTGGTGTGGAAGACTAGTCAATCACTCATCAGTTTTTGAATTTGAGCCTCATTCTGAACTTGTATTACTGGTGATTTTTCTTCCTTCCTAAGAAATACTCGTCCATATGAGGTCCAACAATATTTATATTCCTTGATTCTTTTTAAATCTCTTGCAAGAAAGAACAATCTTGATGCTTTAGGTGTTAAATTTTCACTAATAAATATCGGAGAATCGGCGAATTTATTGAGACCCATGTGTTTTGCCGCCAACTTATTAGTTTTATTACGTAGATTGTAAAGCTTCGCACTCTTTAGAATCTCATCTTTAGAGATAGTTGAACTGAGTTCAACAATTATCGATTTTCTTTCCGTGTGCCCCTTGGATTTGTAGATGTCTTTGATATCGCTTTTTGTTAGGTTCGTATTTAAAGTCTTAGTAAGGTTATTCACCATCTCAATTAGCCCTTCCTTTGTCTCATTAGAGTCAATAGGTACGTTTTTGATTTCAAAACAAGTTTTTCGAGAATTTCTTACAGTGTCTTCCAATCTGTCCTCAATGATTGCTATGTATTCATTTTTCTTCTTTAGTTCCGATTCCAATTTTTCTATCTTCTTTTTGAAATCCGCATTTTGCTCAGTCAAAAACAAAATAGATTTTTCAATACTCGTATTCGCTAATTGTATGTTATTTAATATAGGGAATAGTTTTTGTAATTGTTGATTTTGTTTGTCGGACCACGTTGCAAATAACTCTTTCATTTCATCGCGAAAATCAGAAAAGTGCTGAGGTTTTTCTTATAGACCAAAGCACGAGAGTCTTCAAAACTCAGCCAATTGCTAGTCGAACATTGACGTAAAAAGTTCCGTAACATCGTTCAAAAGATATAGTCCGGTGACTGACGGACGAACAGCCAGACAGCAGATCCTTGGTATTACGATCCCGTCGGCGACCTTGAATACAGAAACATAAAAAAGGTGCGTACGTATGTATGTTTGGATAATGTTTACGCCAGATCCCTTGCGAATAGAGCGCTATAATAATATAGTCCTTTCATACCTCACTCTCTTTAACATTCATAGCATATTTCATTCATACTTTTTGACGACCATTGATGAGCTCGGTGGCGCAGTGGTGAAACGCGTTGTTACGCTACTTTGACACCAACGCTCGTGGGTTCGATTCCCACACAGTACAAACATTTGTGTGCATGAACATGTCTGTTTGTCTTGGTCTGGGTATTTTCTATGTATAATAAGTATGTATTTACAAAAAAAAATGTATTTACGTATGTTTATCAGTTGTCTAGTACCCATAACACAAGCTTCGTTTACTTTGGGGCTAGATGGCGCTGTGTAATTTGTCCGACAATATTTATACTTGATGGTTCCTAGCCACCTGATGTGAAGCGGTTAGCGTAGCCTGTGAACGCTAGCAATAAAAAGAATGTCGCTAGCGCGTTGCCACCCCGCCGTCAATACAGCAACTTCTCATCTACTGGTAGCCTCACTCACTCACTCGCAGGAGTACACAACCCACCAGGGAGTTGTTATTTTACTGCCGTCTTTTTTAGCCAGAGCTTCGTCTGTTGATAAGCCGGGTGCGCCACGTGCAGGTAAAGTTGACTTTGGTTCTATGGAGCCACTTACACCCCAAATTTACAGACCTTCAGGCCTCGGTCCGGTCATTCATCTACTTTCGTATATATGATTCATTATTCTTACGTTCTGCATTATTTCTAGATGCCCGAACCAACGGAACATGTCTTTTCTTATCTTAACACCGACAATTTCTTTCAACTGTCTTTTATTATCGTTGCGAATTCGATTAGCAAGCGATACATTACAAATTTTGCGCAATGCTCGCATCTCGACCACATTTATTCTACTTTAACGCTCTCTCTGCCATATCCAGCTTTCAGTTTCATAAGTTAGCGTTGAGCGTTGGCTTGTGTTTTGGCTAACCAGAAGTTTACCCAACGCTCCATTTACACTGGTCCCTGCACTCACACGTCTAAATAATGCTTTTTGACGAGCTCATTGGCTCAGTCGTAAATGACGCGACTTTGACACCAACGCTCGTGGGTTCGATTCCCACACAAGGCAAACATTTGTGTCTATGATCATGTCTTGGTCTGGATGTTCTAGAGGTAGAACGCATCTAAGCAAGCCACCTCCACCGCACAGAAAAACCGCAACCAAATAAGAACTCCCTAGAGGGTTGTTGTGTTCCTGCGTGTGAGTGAGGTCACTAGTAAGCTCCCAAGGAGTTGCTGGGTAAGCAGCAGAGGAGGTATCGCGCGAGTGATACTTAATACATCGCAAGCGTTAATAGGCTACGGTACCCGCTTTACATCAGGTGGGTCGTATACTTGTATGTCTCGCGACGTAGTATAAAAAAAAATGTTTACTCTGGTTGCATCTCTCTCAAATACCTACTATTATCTTAGTTTTATTCGCATTCTTCAACCGATGGGGTTAAAGCATACTCTGCCACGCTGCTCAAATTCGAATTGGCTGAGGCCAGTGTTATCAAGCCGCCCGAAGTCTTAACGACTTTCATCTATTGACAATGCCGGCACCGACGTCTTATCGTGCCCTCCGAAGCTCGAGGCGGATAAACCCATCCACGGACAGGACACGGATAGTTATCATTACAAAATGTCTATAGGTTTAGTGTCGGCTTCTATAGTAATGTACTTAAGCACCGAAAATATTTCTGATATGTATATATCAATATGCATCATCACGTCATCATTATCTATCCAAATTGATTGATGAACTATCATAATCTCTAAAAAGATATAAATGACAGAATTTTTTAGTTTTCTACATTGTGGACATAATGAAGGCCTGGACATTAGTATTTGTTGTGGCAGTGGCATATGCCAAACATGAAGAATACATTGGGTGAGTGGCCTTAGTAGAGCTCTCAATCTCGGTTTCTCAGTTACATCAATTCTGGTTGAAGAAGTCCATGTTATGGTCGCAGGTCGGGACACCCAAGCCCATAACATGGACTTAGACCATAACAGCCGCGGCGGTGTAACTGGATATGGAATGTCTATTTATCTCTAACTTCGCGCTATATTCCTTACGGGGTAACCAGAGAGAAACGAGCGCAACATGACTCGATCCGGTGGCTAGGTGGAGCTGTGAAGCCCGCTGTCGCCCGTGGATGGACTGACGTAGTATGGGGAGGGAAGTTCGAAAACAGATAAAATAATTTCACCGGCGTTCAAAACGGGCAAATATTAGAATTTTAGAGATTAACACTGAAAGATGATGTGATTTAATGTAGTAATTTTAAAAATGTTATAAATAGATATTGTTGTAGAAATAGCCTTGCCCATGGCAGGGGTGCACGAATTAAAAAAAAAAAAACATGACTCGGTCCTTTCACTCATTACCATTCAAAGCTCATCTCATGTACGTTCGCCGGTTTCTAAGGGTTCTCACTTCGCCTTCTGATAAAACACGATCAATTTGGTTGTGATAGTTAAGTCTTGGCCTTCCTCGGCTCCTACATCTTTCTACTGTTGTATATCTGTTTCTAAATTCTTTCTTGCTGCATTATTTCTACATGTCCGAAACAATGGAGCATGCCATTTCTTATTTCAACACCGACACTCTCTTTCCGATCAGCACTGTTTGTAACATAGCCCAGTTGCGCTACTGCAGCACACGCGTACTCTAAATAAGACATCCTCAACACAGTATGTATATTCTTATTTGTAACCTCTTATGTGTAAATTATTGTGTGTACGTGTGAGTTTTAGAAGCAAAATAAATCATTTATCTATCTATCTATCTATCTAACATGTGGTAGTCTGTAGTAGAGATTATTAGAGAAGAAGTATATACAGCGGATGAATTTGCAATTAATACTAATAGAATCGACCTTTGTGGTTAGAGTATTAGCCATTCTTGGAAATGGATTGGATTTTTTGGTTATTGACGGTACATCTTGGAGTTGAGATACGACTGCCCTTATTTAGTAAGGCGCTTTTAATTTAAGAAAAATGACTGATTTAATTAAATATTTAATTTGTCATCAGGTGGAAGACCTACTCCGTGACCCCTTCAACGCAGGAACAGTTAGAAGCAGTAGGACGTGTTCATGATGAATATGAACTGGACGTTCTGAGTCAACTCAGCGTAGAACATGAAGGAGTCATCCTCGTGAACCCTCAGAACCAAGCTCCTTTCACCAAATTTCTTGATGAAGAAGGCATCTTTTATGAAGTTCACAGAGAGGATGTCAAAGTGTGAGAATTCTACCAGTTTAAGTTACTTATTCTGGTTTGATTGATTAATTTAGGAGCTCGACGGCTAAGTTGCGTGTGTCATTCTAATTGAAAACCTAGTTTAAGCAACGTTAATTGTCTATGGGTGATTTTTGTATATCGAATTTGTCAGCATTTCGAAGGGCATGTTAAAACGTTAGTCCCAAACAATAGACAATTCGTAGTTGAGCAGCATTATGGTTCGGATGCATTTTAAACAATACATAGTTTCATGTTTCTTAGAATATTCGATCTCTGCTGCTGGTTTAGCTAGCTTTTTTTTTAAATCCTCGAGTGTAGTTTTACTTATGAACAAAATTAAACACATGATTCCTTGAAATATATTTTTCTATGTCCTACAGTTTCAAAGTTCCTCATAATGACCGTTCTCAATGTCACGTTCTATACAGTTATCACTAATTTCAAGATTATATTATAACTTTATTATCATCCTAAACTGACAATATTTAATTATAATTACCCTTGCAACAGGTTGGATTAACAGCTGACACGTCGAGTGATTAAAAGTTTTTGTTTACTTAAAATGGCTTTTGTACTTAACACCGGATTATCAATCTCTTGTGATACTAATTTACAATCGAGTATTTTTTCACCGACAAGACTTAATATTATTTATTATTTGATATTGGCGAAATTATCAGTAGATAGATGTTTAACATTATATTAATTTAACTTAATATTATGAAGAGAAAACTTTGGATGTTTGCAATAAGCGATTCTCGTACCAGAATTAAGCATATTTTTAACAATATTCGTAGGAATATTTCGAAAATTTCCCGTTTAATATATTATTGATCTGTGATACAAAAAAAAAAACCTGAAAAACGGTTTTAATGTCAAAATATTGAAATAATATTGCAAAAATATGCTTTTACTAGGTATCTAATTACCTATAGATTTATTCAGTACAATAGAACTAACTTTTCAATTACATGGCATTCTTTTCGTGTTATTGGTATTAAGCTTTACATTTATTGATTATTGTAATCAATCTGGTAATTGACTGGTTTCATGTGATTTATGTATTTCATATTTTACGTACAGATTTCTTCCATTTGAACTGCCTACGGTTCAGATTGACTTTATTGATTTCGAAAATCCGACTGCGACTTACTTTGTGGGTCTTGGACCTGTACCCAGAGTTAAGTTGTCAGAAAATGATTCAGTTATGCCATTTCTAGTGCCCTGGACTACGATGATGAAGTCATCGAAGCGGCGAGACGAGAAAACATTGCCAGAAACGCCAAGGAGATGCCCTACGACAACTATCAGAGATATGCAGTGGTTAGTAGCATTAGCCATTATTCTAATTGTGAGTAAGAGATGTAAAAGAAATCATGAGCTTAGCAGAGAGCAGTGATAGCCTAATAGATATTGATTAATCGTCTGGTACTTGGTTTGAATCCTGATGTGATGGTGCATGTCCACCAATAGTTTTTTTTATGAAACTAGATTGGCAAAGAGGTGGTAAGCTCGCAACACCACGCTCACAACACTTAAGTAATCATGAGATTAAAATTCTAAGCAGAATGCAGTAGAAATTCAATCTTCGTGCTGCAGTTTCTATATTACCATATCGGGTGCACTTTCATATTTTTCTTTCATTCTTACCACATGCCCTTTATAGTAATCCCCAATGTAGATTAAGCACTAGAACATCCATGACTGCATCATAATCTTCCCAAAAAAGTAATTATAGCTCATTTATGTGCAACAATCAAATTATTCGACAATACATAAGACTACACAGCTTAAGATCAATGAATGTAGGACTGCATATAGGTAACCTAGCGGTTGTCTTTTTGCAGATGATGCTATGCTAACAGCAGATACATCAATACAGCAAACACTAGTCACAATGATGGAAGCTGATTGTATGGAGAAAGGCGACTGAATGAAAAGCAAAACGAACGCAAGAATTCCTGTTGAAGATGTAATGTTATGTGAATTTCGTGTGAGAATGTATATCTTATACATAATTTTAGCAGGGATAGAAAACCGCTAATGTTGAGAGGCGAGAGACTGCAGGGAATAGTGTGAATGGAGCGTTGGGAAAACTTCTTGGTGGTAAAAACTTAAGCCAGAAAGTACAGCTTGCTATATACAACTGATCTTACCACAAATATATGGAAGCGAGAGCTGGCTCTAGCAGAGATCATAAATTATTTTTAAATAAAAAAAAGCCGCCTTCAAAAAAGGCCCAGGACCTAAAAAGCGAAAAATAATTGGCCTGTATACTGATATTATGCGGCAGGCACCGACTCCAATAATTGTAAGTAATTGTGATCAAATATTTAATGCTTTTTAGTTCTTGGGTTGATTGGGGTGATTATCTTATTTGAAGGCGGTTTTTTTTAATTAAAAATAATTTATTTTTGCTTTTTAGTAGTGTAAATAAAAAAACAGAGATTGAAAGTCCACATCAAACACTGCTGAAGACAAACCAAAACATTTTCTGTGTATATATGTTTGTTTTTGTTGATTTTCTCAAAAAGCGCTAAATTAATTTTGACAAAAGGGATACATGGGACCACCTACCAAACAGAAAAGAATCATCAAAATCAATTCGTAATTGGCTGAATGATCGCGTAACAAACATACAAAAAGAATTCAGTCGAATTAAGAACCTCCTCCTTTTTTGAAGTCGGTTAATAAAATAGAATAAAAGTCGTCGATCTATCTATATCGATATTATAATGCTCAAATGTTGAGTTTATTATGAAAATGTAAGCAAGGTAGTCTGAAATGGAGTATCGGTTTTAAGATAAGACGTGACATGCTCCGTTGGTTCGGAGATAGAAATAATGCAAGAAGGAACAATGACGAACTAATATACACCTAGAAGGAAGGAGACTGTAGGAGCCAGGAAAGGTCCAAACCAAATTGGACCAAGTCAAATTGGTCTCGCGTTCTCAGAAGATGGTGTCAGGAGCGCCAGAAATCGGCGAGCGTGCATTAAAAGAGCTATGCATATTAAAGTATCGATTAAGACGCCTGTCTGATATCTACCTTTCTTGAAAATATTAGAAGTAGATGCTTTGTCCTTCACCAGAATGAGAGCTTAAACGACGCCGACAGGCTAGCATATTTTTTTTTTTTTGCTTCCAGGTCAGCCTGGATGGTCAGCAAGATTTCTACTTTTGTGATTGAACTTTTAAAATGTTTATCTTCCAGATCGAAGCGTACATGGAGGATATAGCCCGTCGCTTTCCTAATACAGTCACTCTAGTGTATCCTACTAACTCCTTCGGAGGTCGTCCTATCAAGTATCTGAAGATTTCCACAACTAACTTCCAAGACGCAAGCAAACCCGTCATTGTTATTGACTCAGCCACCCACGCGAGGGAATGGATCACGCCTCCCACTGTCACGTACATGATCCGTAAGCTGACAGAAGATGTAACCGACCCCGACCTTTTGAACAATTACGACTGGGTCTTAATACCGGTGGTCAATCCTGATGGTTACGAGTTCACTTTTACGGTAAGTTATAGAAAAATTATACTTAATGGAAGTGCAGTGGTGGTAGTAAGAAATGCCGTGTTTTCGATAAACGTACTAACTAGCTTCTGACGCTTTTGAGTTGAGAAAGTTGCAACAAAGAGAAGTTAAAAATACAAAAGTTCAATCATAACCGATTATATAGTTCTGTAGTATCTTTAGTTATAACTACGAGTATATAAATAATTAAAACCGCAATCGATGTTTGAACGAAACTGAAAAACTGGGTCTAATGAAGGAGTCATGAAATGTCGCCTTGTTGATCTCTGCTCTGATTTTGAATGTTAACTGAGTTTCGCTAAAAACCTTAATTGCTGCGGTTATCGTAAGCACGGCAGCATATACACCGACATATTCACACGATTTGAACACAACAGCTAGCGGCAGCGTTAGTTCGCATGAATTAATTGGTTGCGACTCTACACACAGTAGTTTAGATCAAAACGATTATGTTCTGTCTGTATGTCTGCCCGTCTGTCCGCGGCCTAGCACAGAGACGCTAGATACTAGAAAGCTGTAGTTTGGCATGTACGAGTATACATATAATAACTATGCTGCTAGAATACTGCTAGAATAAAATCTCGAAAAAAAATTTATTTCGTGGTACCTCCCGAACGAAATAATTATAAAAAAACGATGGCAGAGTATTGTTTTGTTGAAAAAAAAGAAGGAGCCATTGCCCTCGCTGCTAATACACCAACTCATATGGAGATCACGGGAAACCTCACTCATTCTTAGGAATACAACAACCTTCCTAAGACATTACTAGGCTGCGAAGTTTTGCGAGGAATGTGATAGAAAAAGAAAACAGTATAAGGGATCACTTATGTACTATTTACCCAATTTAAATATTTAGTCAACTGAATGGTAGATACGAATATGCAATTTCTAGTCTTTACAATACCCATAGACATTGCTACGGTTACTTGATCACGTTTATGATGGTGAATCTTTTTTTTCAGAACAATCGCTGGTGGCGTAAGACTCGTTCCACCAATCACACCCAAGGTAATTCATGCCCAGGTGTTGATGGTAATCGAAACTATGACTTCGTCTGGAATACTGTCGGAGTCAGTTCCAATCCTTGCGCTGACACATTCCCCGGCCCCCGTCCAAATTCCGAAGTCGAGATACGAGTTGTGCGGGACATTCTTCACGAACACCTTGCTAGAACTCCCTTATTCCTCTCCATGCACAGCCACGGCAGTATGATTTTGTATCCTTGGGGCAATGACGGGACTCTGTCTAACAACGCTTTAGCTATTCATTCCGTTGGTATTGCCATGGCTGATGCAATCTTCGCCAACAAGCTACCTCACTTCCCTCGTTACGCCGTTGGCAACTCCGCCTTGGTGATCGGATATGTTACCTCAGGATCATCTCAGGACTACGCCCATGCTATTGGTATTCCTTTGACGTATACTTACGAGTTACCGGGACTAGTTCGTGGTCTTCAAGGTTTCAACTTACCTCCCAGATATATAGAACAAGTTGCCAAAGAGACCTATGAAGGTATTGCCGCTGGAGTCAGACGAGCGGGAGAACTGTGGGTACCACGAGGTTAAATTTATATTGAAAAAATACGAAAATAAAATTATACAAATAAACGATAAAACAATATACAAATTGTTATAATTATTGAAGCCCCAGAGATGAAATGCAAATGAAATCGGTTTTATAGTGTGATTAAACGATCTGAGTAATGGAACACTTTGGAATATGGTTGCTGTTAGTATTAGATTTTTACCTGATTAGTTAATGCATAAGGTAAAAATATAATAAAGCGCCAGTCATTTTTAATTTTTATAATAGGCAATACATGTATAACAAATACCAGAGGGAGACTTTGTACAAACGTCGTCTGCGTGGGTACCTCTGTCTCACCTATTTCAACCGCCAAGCAGATATATTTATATAGACGTGTTCCGGTTTGAAGGGTGAGATATGGCAGAGAAATGACTGGGTACTGTGACGAAACAGCCTTAGGTCACAAGATTGGCAGCGCGCGAGTAACATCCCTGTGGTGTTGCGAGCGTCAATAGTCTACGGTGACTGCTTACTTACCGCTTTGTTTGCCAATCTAGTTGTATAAAAATAAATGGGTGCGTGTACTTATGTACGCGCGTGAGAAGTTATACTTCTTTGGCATCATTAAATAAATATTTAACATTAATAATTTAATAATATTTAGCATTAATTATACTAAATAATAATATTTTAATTTATAAGACGGGTTATCCCTCCCCTAGGAAGGGAATAAAATTAAAAAACGTCTTTCAAGTAGTAGCGGCGATGTTTATGGAATGTATTACATACAAGTCAAATGTCAAGTACAAATACTATACATTTTTAACTATAGCGCCATCTACCGGAAATACCGTGAAATATTTAGCAGCTTCAACCTGTTATACATTTTTATCTATCGCGCCATCTACCGGTAATACCGTGAAACATTTAGCAGCTTCAACCTGTTACTTTTGTGTTTCAGTGACGCGCGCGCATTTTAAAATTTCACTGCCATCATTTTTTCGTAACGCGCCTAAAGAAGTATAACTTCAAAAATACTTGAACCAGAAGGTACATCGATCATCGTTCATCAGAATAGGATAGAATCAGTATTATCAAAGTGTAAGGAGTACGTATGTCTAGTCAAGTGAGTGAAAGACTTGCGAACGCGAGTCTTTCCGACTCAAATGGAGACAAATGTTGGAAAGTTCTGAAAGAAAGTATGGTGGATAGTGCCAAAGAAGCATGAGGATGCGCAAGGAGACGTAGAGCACTGAGGGGAGATGCCTGGTGGGATGCTGAGGTTGAATCATCCGTGGAAATAAACAGGAAAGTCTTTGCACCAGAGTAATGGTATGAAAGAAACGAAGAAAGAAATATTTCAGTAAGCACATACAGTTTTGTAATTACCACCTTTTTGCTGATGATGCCCAAATTTACACATCTATTCCACGTGAAGGCGTGACGGAAGTGATAACAAGAATTAATGAAGATCTAGATCGAATTGCTTCTTGGTCTGCTAGTAATGTATTGGTTCTTAATCCCGAGAAATCTAAGTTTATGATTTTGGCCTCTAAGAAACAGATTGCATTTATCATGCGCAGTAACCCTAAAATTATAATTGCTGGGCAATTATAATTTTGGGGTCTTGGTATAACGATTGACAGTGAACTACGTTTTGAAGGTCATGTTAGCAGTTTAGTACGGAGTTGTTTTTATCGCCTCAAAGTTTTATATAAAATCAGACATCTTTTGAATGAGAAAGTCCGCGAGTCACTCTATGAATCTTTAGTTTTGTCTAAATTAAACTACGGAGATATATGGTTTATGGGCCTCGCTTGTATTCTAGGATGCGACGGTTGATACAGAGAGTGCAAAATGCGTGTTGTAGGTTCTACTATAGCATTCCTCTCCGCGTTCACATAACACCCTATTTAAATAACACGTTAACACTTAACATGACATCCAGAAGAAATTTGAATCTTGCGTGTCTTTTATTGTTGTTTTGATGTCCTTAAATACCAAAAACCCGAATGCCTATTATCTAAACTACACTATAGCCCATTTCATGAAAGATACAGCACGAGGCCGACACGGTATGTTTTGGCAGGACACCCTCATAAAACGGTGGCATTCGAGGGTAGTTTTCGGTACCAAGCCACTAAGTGTTGAAATAATATTCCACTACCACTACGGCTATTGAAGTCCAAATTTACATTCAAAAATGAGTACAAAAAGTTTTTATTGATTAAACAAAATTTAGGAATACCTGATATTTACAGGCTGGATCTGTTTGTATCGTAGCTTGCTTTCTATGTCAGGTCAGATGGCATATATTTTATATGATTTCGTCATGACCACAAAATATCCTCCAGTTTTTATGGACACTGAGTATATAGTTTATTATTATTATTTCATTTACAATTATATTATAATTTGCCTCGATTGTAACACTCCAAATTCAACCTATTTAATATATTACTGTAATTATGTATTATCCACTACAGT
This sequence comes from Pyralis farinalis, assembly GCA_947507595.1. NCBI lineage: Eukaryota > Metazoa > Arthropoda > Insecta > Lepidoptera > Pyralidae > Pyralis > Pyralis farinalis. The sequence goes on along the minus strand of OX382258.1, from coordinate 4,024,799 downwards.
ACAGTGGGCACATTACGACTTTGAGAATTTATTTAATTCACATATTCGTTTACTCCCTATTTTTCGCAGTTGGTCTGCGGCTGTAGCAGAATAATCAGCGTTTTGTTCAACAGGACAAAACAAGTAGCTGAGTTACAGCCATTTTGTGTTACTGCGGTACACACATAAGCATAATTGTAACAAATTGTGTGCTGGAGATACAAATAAAGAAACTATCTATCTATATATTGCACTGCAACAAATAAAACATAATAATGAATGTAAATACAATGTACAAAGACGAGGCTATCTCTTCAAGAGATTTCTTCCAGCCAACCGTAATCAACGTGGGAACAAATTGTACAAGGGTTACGACAATTATATGTGCCAACTAGCAAAACAAAAACTGATACAGTAAAAAAAAACTACAAAATATAACAAATGTAAGAAAAACAAGGAAAATACTAATAATAATAAAACAAATGAATTGAAATATAAAACACACAAACATACATACAAATACATACATAAAATATATAACCATATATATATACACACACATTTTATTTTTCGTTAGAAGATATTGTATTTAAATTTAGTGTTTCTTTAGTTTTTTCTTGAAAGCAAACACAGAAGTAATTTCTCTTATCTCTAATGGTAATTCGTTCCAAAGTCTAGCAGCGCGTACGGTAAACGAATTAAAATAGAATCTCGTGTTAGCTAGGGGGAAGTGTAAAATAGTGTAATATACCGTCGATGCAAGAATGAAACCAAAGCTTTTGTGAAAGAGAAGCATGAAAGACGACTTATGAATGAGGACGAGAACCTGACGAAGAACTTCCAGGCTAATACCAAACTCTTCTGGAGAGAGGTAAAGAAGTCTCGATGTGGTTCGTCAGCCAGAACGGACAAAATAAATGTAAAGCTGGTGACATTCTTGCTAACACACAGGAAGTATTAGAACGTGGAGTGAATATTTTAGAGAAATGTATGATTTCTAGGACGCTGGCACTGTGAATGAATCTGTGACTGACTCGGTAGTGCCAGCGTACCATGAAGACGTTCCCATAGATGAGATTGAATGGTCAATACGAAGTTTGAAAAATGGAAAGTCAGCGGGAATCGATATGGCTACAGGTAAGATGATCAAACAAGGTGGCACCTACGTTAGGGACGCCTTCTAGTTTTTAAGCAAATTGTGCTGGAGAACCGACTGTGCTCTTTTATAAAGGCAAGGGCTCACATATGGACTGCGTCAACTATAGGGCCATCAGTTTGATCAGCATAGCAGCTAAAGTGTACGGAAAAATCATTGAACGCACGGATCAAGTTGTTTTACTCCGCAATATCGTAGAGAATCATCTGCTATGGCCCAGAAGGTTTTCTGCGGTTTTGTGGACCTTGAGATAGCATTTGACAGGGTCGTGCGAAAGAATCTCTAGAACATTTTGCCCAGATATGGGATTGACTGGGATTGATGGTGACCTACTCCGTGCTGTGCAATCCACTTATGAGGGTTGTACAGCATGTGTGCGGGTGGACGACTTGTCGCCCTGGTTTGATATCAACATTGGTGTCAGACAGAGATGCGTGCTGTCAGCTTGGCTCATCATGTATTTGGACAGTTGTCTTCAGAGAATAAGAAATATGAATGTAGGATTGTGAATGGGTGACTCAGTCGTCAAATGCCTGCTTTATGCAGACGACGCGCTATTAATAGTAGAATCACCATCCGAACTGCAAAGACTAGTTACAGAAATGTAAGATGATTGCATGAAAAACGCTTACTTCGAGTTGTGTCTTTGCTGAGCTGTGCCTTAATACACCAACATTAATGTCAAACCAAAACAACAAGCTGGTGTCCACCAGCACACATACTGTACAATCGTCATAAGTGGCTTGCACAGGACGGGGCTTGTCACCAGTGGCGTGCACTCCATATAGGCAAAAAGACATTGCCTACCCTATCAATTTGATAAGTACCATCCGATGTTTCTTAATTCTTAAACATAGTTTTTAACTAATATTTCGTATCAAAAACAAAAAATTAAAAACAGCTCCATCTATCGGTATCGGTGCAAGTTATTACAATCATCGCTAGTCATATTCAAATCGCAGCTAGGCGCTACGCTACACTAGCGCCGCATTGGCAGCTTTTAACGGCAGAGACACTAACTATTTCTGTCTAAATTTACGTATGTGTGCCGTGTTGTTAATACAAATACTGTAGTGTGCATTCCTTTAATTACATTGCCCACAATAACACAAATAACGCATACAATCGCATAGTATAGACAATGTCTTTTCAGCTGAACTATAACGTAAATTACCGAAGTGTCGCGAGCATTGCTACGAAACTATTTTAAAAAGTAGTTTGCTGCATATAATTATAGTGAAAAATATTGCCGTTTCTTTTTTTCGTATAAAATTGATGTTAAATTTTATTTTGATTTTAAAACGGCCGCCATTGTTTTTGTTTTGAATCGATTGACTGGTAGCAGACGAAATAAGAGTTTAAAGTTTTAAAGTTGATAAATATGGATGATATTCACTGCGAAAGTTGTTCCTGTGGTGTGTGTAGGGAAAATAAAAAAAAAATCGGCCAAGTGCGAGTCGGTCTCGCACACGAAGGGTTCCGTACCATAATCTATAAAAACGGCAAAAAAATCACGTTTGTTGTATGGGAGCCCCCCTTAAATATTTGTTTTATTTTAATTTAATTATTTGTTCTTAAAGTGAATATATAACTAAATATTCTGTGAAGGGTTCAAGCGTCTACCTGTTGCCGTTATCAATATCGAGCAAAAATGAGAAAAATAAATCACGTTTGTTGTATGGGAGCCACCTTAAATATTTATTTTATTCTACTTTTTAGTATTTGTTGTTATAGCGGCAACAGAAATACATCATCTGTGAAAATTTCAACTGTCTAACTATCACGGTTCATGAGATACAGCCTGGTGACAGACGGACGGACGGACGGACAGCGGAGCCTCAGTAATAGGGTTCCGTTTTACCCTTTGGTTACGGAACCCTAATGATGCGTTTTCAAAACTATCTTTCGGTGAAAAAAAAACAAGTGATCACATACATCATTATTTCCACAAGACTGGGTAACCAAAATCAACATGCTGTGTCTTTTTAAGTTAATAAGTTAATAGCTTTAAAAAAATCTGCCTACCCTGTCAAAAATCTCTGTGCACGCCACTGCTTGTCACTGTCAATCCCATTTCCGGGCAAAATATCATAGAGATTCTTTTGAACTATACTATCAAATGATTTCTCAAGATTACAAAACCGCAGAAAACCTTCTGGTCTGGATTTTGAATCAATTAACATTTTCATTATCACCGTCAAAGAGTCAGCGAGTCTTTGACGTTAAAAGTTACTCATTGTATCGCCGTTTGGACACACACTCATAGAGTGTTATAGAGTTTAGTGAATGACGATAGCTTCGCCGCCTTTCCCTCGTTTTCTCGAAGGCAATCCAAATTTGCATATCGGTTGCATTAACTATATAATGTTTTACGACAATATTTGTGAAATTTATTTCATTATGTAACGTATTATACTGATAACAAATTATCTTATTGTTGATTAATAAAATAGCTTAATCTATAACAAAGATATAAATGAGTAGAACTACGTTGGTCTTGGCATTGTGAAAATAATGAAGGCCTGGTCATTAGTGTTTCTTGTTGCGGTGGCTTATGCCAAGCATGAACAGTATATTGGGTGCGTATCTGCGTATCATCTTTAAAATCAAGTAGTGTGGATCTATTGTTAGGAATAATTAAGTAGTCGTTCATGAAAACTAATGATCCGAATGTGAAGGAGGAACTTGTAACGTCCTTATATCCTTCTCTTTCTATTGGAAAGAGAATGATATATTATGCTGTATAGCATTAGGGAAGCATCAAGGCCTAGCGATGAATTCTTCACGCGATTAGTTAGTGATTCAAATTCACGATCTTCGAAGTCAAAATGTTTATAGCCAATGATAGCATCAATGTATATTAATAAACTATTTTTTATGGACATAATAACAAAGTTAAGGACTAAGCCATGCCATGCACCTTTAGATAACCTACAAAAGCTAGAACCACTTTAATCTTTGCAATGGGCAAGTCGAAGTAAACATTTTAATTTTAACCCACTTAACTTCTGTGAACAACAATTATCTGGTAACGTCTTGAAATTTCTATTTATTATAACAAAATATTTACCTTCAGGTGGAAGACCTACAGCGTAATCCCAGCAACCCAGGAACAGCTTCAAGCAGTAGGGCGCGTTCATTATGAGTATGAACTCGATATTCTGAGCAAGCCAAGCGTGAATCATGAAGGAGTCGTTCTCGTTAATCCTCAGAATCAGGCTCGTTTCACCAAATTCCTGGATGATGAAGGCATTCCTTATAAAGTCCACAGAGAGGATGTGAAGGCGTGAGTATTTTATATTAGTCACTTAGATTTAAAAGAGAGATTGCTGAAGACCGCGCGACGTGGAGGAGTACAAGTTGGACAGCGGACCCCAGGATCCGAAGCGGGAGCTTCGGACGCGACCGCAGCCAACGCTCGAATAATGGACTTAGATTTAAAAGAGACAGCAAGTAATTTCTTCATCTAATTGATGCAAGTTAATGTATTTAAACACCCCAAAAATAAACATTCAAGAACATAGACGGAAAGGTATGCCAACACAACAGATGTAAAAATGTAGGCTGAATGATGTCTTCGAGAATTCATCTTATTCCTTGTTTCCTTGAATCGTTATCGCAGAATTTTATTTATTTATAAATTTTTTGGCATAGATAAAGAAATAGCTTTAATGATAGCTACAAATTATTGAAAATTGTTGTGTTGATTGATGGCACTGACGAAACAGTATGCTTATTGAGCGTTCCAAGTAGACCAAGATTTTGTTTATTGTGTTAATTTTCCATCTATTACTGATTTCTGCGTAAAATTCCTTAGTCTTATTATATACACATATTTGTTACAACATATTTGTTAACAATATTCATAATATTATGTCGATTTCTGAGCCCTGGATAATTTTAAATGACCCAGAGTAGTCGGAGCAGGACACCACCAGGTCATTTAAAATTATCGTCATAGATTATTTACAATTATTATACTATTCATAATTATACTAGATTTTAGTTAAAATATCACAACAGCAAAGTAACAATAATATTATCACACATACCTATATAATTCATTATCAATAATTTCAAGGCTAAACTTATTAATAATACATCACTTTGATTTATCTTTGCAAAGGATTGGATAATCGACAGGATGTAAGATTAACTTTTTGTTTTCGTAGAAACTGTTATTACAATATGGGTATATAATTAGGTTGATTTTAATAAGCTTATTTGTCTAATGCTGTATGCCTCGGCTATACTCTGTATAGCCGATGGGATCGCGGTGGCTAGGTGGAGCTGTGAAGCTCTCTGTCGCCCGTGGATGGACCGACGCAGTATGGGGAGAGAAATTTGGAAACAGTTATAATCGTTTTACCGGCGTTCTAAAATGGGCCAAATCAACTTCTTTTTTAGGAAAATATAACTGAAAGATGATGAATGAAAGATGAATTGTGGAATGAAAGAGAATGTGATGTATGAATGTGTTTATTTATGTGAATTGTGACAAATTACAAAGTGTACTAATGTAAATGTAATAAAATAGCCTTGCCCACGGCAGGGGTGCTAGAATTATAAAATTAAACAAAAAAAAAAAAAATAAGCTTATTTGACAAACAGTATTGTGCAGCTGGACTTAGAAACTTATCAAAGTTTCATTTTGATCTGGTTCTTAGAATTGAGATGAACAGTATAACCTGACTCTTATTAAATATTAAATTATCAGGTTCTTCTAATCTTAAATAAGGAAAGGCTAGGGATGATGTGACAACGAACGCTGTTCACTTTCGGTTAACTGTTCAGGCATCCAGTTAAACAATATCCTATATATAATAAACATGCACTATTGTCACTTCCAGTGCGCTCGACTACGATGATGAAGTCATCGAAGCGGCGAGACGAGACAACATTGCAAGGAACGGCAAGGAGATGCCCTACGACAACTATCAGAGATATGCAGTGGTCAGTATCATTACTAGAATCATTAGTATTTCATAAGTTATATCCAAAGCTAGTAAGTAAGAAAACAAAGTCATGGATGTAAAAGTGCATGGGGTGGTGGCATGCATCGCAGAGTCCCATTGTTCGGCGAGAGTTGAGTGCCGTATAGGAATGTGGGATGTAGTTTGAATACAATGTACGAACTGATAGATTTAATAAGCGAGAAATGTCTCGATAATTTGTGTGTGACAAAGACTGGTCGGAAGAAGATGGACACCGATGATCTTCTAGGCGGCGCGATGACTTGTAGTTTGGGGTGGACCAGGACGATTATTGCCAGTGCTGGTGTGGGTATCGTTCGATTCTCTCGCTTAGATTCCGGAGTGAGGTAATACAGTATGACAGGCCGAAGACTTCTCTGAATTCGTATAAAACTGGAGATCATGCGAGTTTTTCTGGTCGCAGCATATACTTCCGTGAGCACAGCGTGCACCTAAGAACTTGAAAAGTTTTTGGAGCCTGTAAGGGATATTTTGGATTTACTTGAAAGGAATGCGAAGCTGATTTTTGTGAAGATTGGAATTGTTGAGTTCGGATAGAGCTATACTCTGATTGGTGCTATGGTAACAAAGTAGATAAGCCTATTTTAGACGTATCTATAGAACAAAGCCTTGCGCTAAGAAGAGTAAAGTGTGATTGGATTATGTAGCATCTTATCTATTCTCTCATACTAATATACCGTCGATGTAAGCACGAAACGCAAAATTGTAGTGAATGAGGAAGAGAGGTTGTATCTGTCCATTGTGATAAATAGTCTTAGAGATTCTCTGTTCTGCAGCACCCAAATAGCTAAACCATCTAACATTTACTTATCTCAGCTAAAACATACTTTTTTAGATTGAAGAGTACATGGAGGATATTGCAAGTCGCTTCCCCGATACAGTCACTTTAGTACATCCTGCTGACTCTTTTGGAGGACACCCCATTAAGTACCTGAAGATCTCTACAACTAACTTCGAAGATACCAGCAAACCGGTCATTGTCATTGATTCTGCCACCCACGCTAGGGAATGGATCACGCCTCCCACTGTCACTTACATGATCCGTAAGCTGACAGAAGATGTAACCGAACCTGATCTCTTGAACAACTTCGACTGGGTTTTAATACCGGTGGTCAATCCTGATGGTTATGAGTTCACTTTTACGGTAAGTATAGAAGTAAGATACATATTAGAATGTGCCTTTCTAGATATTTAAATTATACTAGTTTACGTACTTCTCCTGGCATGGTAAGTTAAAGAATTTCTATGCTATTGATTATGCAAAGTGCATGTTCATATATGGAAAGCATTAAGGAATGCAGTATATTCAACAGTATGAACAAACAAGTTAACAATAATTGAAAATCTTTTTAATTCTGATACTTTTACTTCTGATACCCTTTTAACTACATCTAGACAGTGAACAATCAATTGTCGTACGTCCAGTTCAACATGAAGCAGTTCTCCAATCCACTGTCATTATACAGGAAATATCGCGTCCGTATATCCATCTTGGAGCTTAAGAGTTTCAACGTAAGCTCCCGCCCCCTTTTTTTAATTTCTTGTGAGCTTACTGGTAACTTCACTTACTCGCAGTAACTCAACAATGCTTCAGATTTATTATTTGGTTATGGTTTTCTAAGAAATAGAGGGACATCTCAAAACTTTGATGCATCCTACCTCTTTTAAAAACACTCATACCAAGGCAAACACACATTCGTTTAAGTTTCATCAAGGATAAACAAGGTATGGCATGTTCAGATCAACGTGGTATTAACTTACAAGTAATAAAAATACACTTACAAGCCTATGCTATTTCTAAATATGTACCCTTGATTCACAGTGCTTTTGTCACTTATGATAACGTAATATTATTCATGTAATGACAAATATATTTTCTTTCCAGGACAATCGTTGGTGGCGGAAAACCCTTTCTACTAATCACACCAATGCTGATTCGTGCCCAGGAGTCGATGGTAACCGCAACTATGACTTTCACTGGAATACCGTTGGTGTTAGTGCTAATCCTTGCGGTGAGACATTCCCTGGCCCTCACGTATTTTCTGAAATCGAAATCAGAGTGGTTCGAGATATCCTCCATGAGCACCTCGCCAGAACGGCCATGTTCCTCTCCATGCACAGTCACGGCAGTATGATCCTGTATGCTTGGGGAAACGATGGCACTTTTTCTGACAACGCCTTCAATACTCATTCTGTTGGCATTGCCATGGCTGATGCAATCTTGGCAAATCAGCTGGATCATTTCCCTCGTTATCTTGTGGGTAATTCTGTCTTAGTAATCGGATATGTCACGTCAGGATCATCTCAAGACTACGCTCATAATATTGGTATTCCATTGGCATATACCTACGAATTGCCGGGACTAGTTAGTGGTCTCCAGGGATTCAATTTACCCCCGCGTTATATTGAGCAAGTCTCCAAGGAGACCTGGGAAGGTATTGCTGCTGGAGTTAGGAGAGCAGGACAACTATATACATTCGAGTAACCTGACACTTAAGGGAGTAACATCTATTCAAAACAATCTTTGAACAATAAATATTAAAAACTTATGGAATATTCAAGTTGTTATGATTTAATTCCTTAAATAGACACCTAGATATTGAGTGTTAACATCGCATAAACCTATGTAACAGAATTCTCTACAAATTTGTTTTTTCTTATTACGTCAGGAGGCATTACAGCGAACGACCTGCTTGCCGCCCATGTTTGCCTGCTGGTAACACAGCAACTCCTTAGGAGCTTACTGATGACTTCACTCGCTCGCTGGTATACAACAACCCTACAGGTAGTGGTTTTTGCCTGTGGTTTTTTATAAGGTGGAGGTACGTTCCTAAATGGGCTGCTTTTATGCCCCCGACCTCTCTTAAAAACACCCAGACCAGGACAAACAGACATGCACACAAATGTTTATCCTGTGTGGGAATCGAGTCTTGGTGTCAAAGTAGCGTTACTAACCACTACGCCACAAAGCTCCTCAAAATAGGGGAATGTATGTATGTATGTACCCGGAACCATTGGTTCATCCTCGGTACGTCTTGGCTTAGACTTTGTAACGATGGTATATAATTTCATGATGATGGTAGGTATATGACTTTTCATGAGAAGCTATTTGATACGTTGGAGTTGTTTCAACTAAATTGAATAATCCTCTAATTGGAAGAATAGTAGGCAATTTGATCTGAACTACTTTGTGTGTTTCCGCTACCGACTAGTTCATGAGAACTAGTGCCGGCCGGAACACACCGACTGCCATACCGTAGTAGATGCATGCCGCCGCTGCAAAGGCTGCTCAGGTTGTCCTGCCTCGGCTGCTGCGATTGTCTCTGCGAGTGTTCGCCATCCGAAATCGCATGCACTCGCCACCTTTGCTGCCCTTGCTGCTCCGATCGTCTCTGTAACACGTATTTCGTCTCTCGCTGCTCCTCAGGTGCTGCAGATGTTAGTCGTTAGAATCACATCACATCAACCCTTAGTCATCTCACTGCAGGGATTGCCCCGTCTGCTGTTGGAGCGAGTGAGGCACACTGCTACAGTCATATTCCATCAATCACCGAGACAAAAAAGCGAAAAATAGAAATTTTTAAATTTTAAATAAAACGCCGAGGTTACCTAAGTACCGTTGTTGACAAGGTACACTACCAGTTAAACTATATAGTTACTTATCTTGGTCTTTCTGGTTGTTGAGTGGCATTTTAACTCTTTCATAGCGTAAAAAAGTGTTCAAAAACTACCTACCGTTTGGACATTTTATAATTTAATTCCATATTTTTCGACGTTTTTTCGGCGTTTGTCCATTTTCTAGCATATTCTTCGCTTCTTTTGCGCTTTTCAGTGTGCCGTCTGCTGTTGGAGCGAGTGAGGTACACTGCTACAGTGATATTCCATCGATCACCGAGACAAAAACAACAACAACAAGATCGCTCGTTAGAATAACATTATAAGATATATGAGTATTGGCAATGTTCTTAATCCTGCATAAGACCGATTTTGCTATTTGGCATTTTAATTTGTTGTTGTATTGGCGGCGTTATTTCGTTACATCAAAATGTCAAAGTCAAAGTCAAAGTCAAAGTCAAAATCTTTTTATTCCGTAAAAATGGCTACATTTGTTTGGAATCGTCACAATTTTTTCCCTACCGTGCAGTTCATGACTAGGTGAGCACTGATAAAAATACTGCCAAAAAACTCAGGCATCCCGCTTTTGGTATCCAAACAAATTTACATAATTTATTAATTACATTACAATTGGATCGACTCAATCCCAGGCATTTTTATCATTAATATAGTCAGATACTTTATAATATGCCCTGCTACACAATTTGGCTTTAATAGTAGTTTTAAATTTGTTTATTGACAATTCTCTTATATTGTAGTAGTACAGTATAAGTAGTAAATAAGGGAAAAGCAACTAATTTTCTTCTACTACTACATCTTCATGTCGTCCCTTGCGGGAAAAGCAGAGAACCGAGAATTGAAGAGTTGCGGGAGAACCAACAGCCACATGTCCATACACACCTCACTCGCAGCTCTTTGCATGCACGCTCGACTCCTGACCTTCTGATAATACATTGGTTCCTACATGCTTCTGCTTTCGCGTTGTACATCTGTTTCCTTCTTCTTACATTCTTTCTACGTATCCGTTCCAGCGGAGTATGCATTATATACTCTATTAACCATAGCAAATTATTATTAACTATTAACTTAATTATTATTATTTATATATTAACAAAAAAATAAACGAATTTAACAATTTCCTTATGCAAAAGTAATTTAATCCAATATTTAAAGATTGATGATGAAGATCAAATAATTTTTTTTTATACTTTTCTATACGTCAGGAGGCATACAAGCACACGACCCACCTGATGTAAAGCGGCTACCGTAGCCTATTAACGCTTGTAATATATATTAAGTATCACTCGCGCGATGCCTCCTCTGCTGCTTACACAGCAACTGCTTGGGAGCATACTGGTGACCTCACTCACACGCAGGAACACAACAACCCTTTAGGGAGTTGTTATTTGGCTGCGGTTTTCTGTGAGGTGGAGGTACTATATTACAAGCGTTAATAGGCTACGGTACCCGCTTTACATCAGGTGGGCCGTATGCTTGTATGCCTTCCGACGTGGTATTAAAAAAAACTATCTGTTTGTAGTGGGCTGGGTGTTTTCAAGAGAGATAGAGCAGTATGCTACTTTGACTGGGGAAGTATGTACTTCCATTACACAGAAAACCTTAGCCAAATAACTCCCTGCAAGCCAGCCAGCCAGCCAGACAGACACACATATACACGTTTACATAGCGGTTAAACTTATACTTCTCTTTTTTGCGTCAGGGGTTAAAAATCCAATTCTTGAATAGAAATCGAAGGTGATTTTAATAAATAATGAATAAATTCTTGATGTTTGTTTTATAAACAGTACAACTTCTTGGATTTCAATTGAAAATTTAAAATCACAAATCGACAAATAAAATACAAAGGAATCGTGTAACAAATGATTCAGGTACGAAATCCCTTAGTGAATTATTTTTCCATTAAGTCTTTGCTTTGCTTTGAGTTCGATTCCACTGGGTTGTAAAATATAACTAGAAAATCTCGTATTGCTTCTTAGCTTTCAACAGAGATATTTAAGTAAAGAATTATACGATAGATATAGATAAAAATAGCAGTAATAACCTAGTGGATAGATGTCCGATCAAATGTTCGACGATCAATGGTTGGAATCCAGGCATTTACCACTAAATTCGTGTTTTGGAATTTATGTGCATATTTATAACTATCACTTGCTCTAGGTGAAGAAAAACATAATGAGGAAATTCGCTCATCCAAGAATTTATATTTTGATATGCATGTGATCTAATCTAAGAAAGATTTGGTATTCCCTCTGGGTTCTTGAGGTCTGTCGCTACATGCTAAAATCAGTATCTTCGTCAAATCTAAAAGCTTAAATAACGGACACCGGCAATCATAATGGGTTTGGAAAAGGGATAACGTCAGTATGAAGATGAAAATAGATCGATAGATCATTTGATAATTTACAAAGGTTACATAAAATCCACATCAACCCTTACTCATCCCCTTCAACCGAAGGGGTTTAGAGCATACTCCACCACGCTGCTCAAATATTGATTGGCGGAGGCTAGTGTTTTCATGCCGCCCGAGGGCCACTGACTTAGCTTAACGACAGACAGACAGGCTTAACGTGCCCTCCGAGCACGGAGAAACTCGAGAAAGATAAACCCATCCATTGATAGGCTGCGGTCTACGTTGCTTAACCTGCGTGTTCGGTTAGAATGACACGCGCAATGACACCATCGAACTCTCGATACAATGTCAGTGCGACTAAATCCTATTACATTAAACGAGCAATCCTTACATATATAAAAGTCGTAGGGAAAAGACAATACCGGGGATTTCACGAAATCCCTAGGTTATACCACAAAATCACGGCAGATGTGGAATATTCTTTTGTTTTGCATCTTCTTACTAAAAATGTCTAGCGATATGACAAAATACTAACATCCTTCCAGTGATACGTCGTTTTACTGAATAGAATTTAGTAAAATTTTGAAAAAAAAAACATAGTATATTATACCAGCCTTTGTCTCGTTAAACGGTGTGACTGTGATCAAATGGATTTTATTTTGTCAAAATATTATAAAAAAATCATCAGGAAAAGAAAGAGAGAAATAAGCTATTATACTATCTAAAATCAAACATGTAAATTAATCTCGTTGATGACTGTAAATCGGCACCCATTTTGAATAAATCTTGTAAGAGACTCGAATATTAATATGGAACTATATTTAACGTAATAAGTGACTAATAAAAAGTTTTGATTCTGAGTGTATAAAGCACACTCAATTGTTGTAATCATTTCAATGGAAGAATACTATTTTGCTCTTGCGGAGTGCCATCAGTCGACATGGTGGCCGAAACAAAGTACAATTTTCTCAAATTTTTTTTCATTAGCTCAGTTTCAATTACTTGTCTCATTTTATTAGATTGAAAATTAAAAAAAAAAATGTAGATTGAAACGACGTATCACTGAAAGTATTTTAGTATTCCTGTCATGTCACTAAATATTTTTAGTAAGAAGTAAAAAAAAAATATTAATTCATAATCTGCCAAGATTTCGTGGTATCACTAGGGATTTCACGAAATCACAGAAATCCTTATTTCACTGCGACATAAAATATATTTCGTGTACTTATGTCGGAAATGACTAATGATTTAGATCAAATTTTATATTTATATAAGATAAATAAATACATTGACAAGGTATTAATTTTATCTGTGTTTTTCATTTCATAAAACGCAGTCTTTTCTGACATTGTATCTAGATCTTCAATATTATCATCAGATTGATATATTGTGGTAAATATTTTTTATGACTAGACTGAATATTTTTTTTATACAACATCCCAGACGCATACAAGCATACATCCCACCAGATGCAAAGCGGTCACCGTAGCCTAAAAACGCTTACAATACATCAAGTATCACTCACCCGTTGCTGCTAACATAATAACTCCTTACAGGTGACCTCACTCACACGCGGGATCACGACAATTCTCTAGGGAGTTGTTATTTGGCTGCGGTGTTTTATGAGGTACTTTCCCAGACGGGTTGCTTTGATGCTCCCTACCTCTCTTAATTTTGAATGACTCCGTTTGTTGCAGCCCATAATCAAAGCCTGCAGTGGGACGACTCCAATACTATTTTTTATTCAGATTATCTCTAGTTAATTACCTGCTGCTAGCTCTCTGAGGGTTACAAAGATACTACTGATACTGGAAGAGATGCCGTCATTGGATATATACATACGTTAAGAGAGGTAAGGCGCATGAAAGCAGCCGGTCTGGGGAAGCACCTCCACTTCACGGAAAACCGCAGCCGAATAACAAATCTCGGAGGGTTGTTGTAATCCTGCGAATGAGTGAGGTCACCAGTAAGTTTTTAGGGAGTTGCTGCGTTGGCAGTAGAGGTGGCATCGCGCGAGTGATACTTAATGTATTGCAAGCGTTTATAGGCTGCGGTAACCGCTTTACATCAGATGGGCCGTATGCCTGTGTGCGTTCCTACGTTGTATAAAAAATTAAAACAATATTTATAAATAAATTAAGTTCCACAGCTAACTTTTATTATGTTTTTCTTCTTTTAAGCTTTCCCGTTTTCTGAGCCATTATGATTGACGGGGTCCGCTACTTAAGTCTAAGATTTTGATTTTGTAATGGATCGACTGCTATTAGACTTGCACAAACCATAGGAACCTTAGGAACCAGACCTTTAGTAGGTTAGGACAAACGCCTTTCAAAATATAATTTCTAGGACGTGTGTTTTTCTTATGATGCTTTCTTATCAGCCATGAACTTAACAGACGAAAATTACATTTTATATTAAAAAAATATATGCGTGGTGTTCGCATGCGATAAGAGTGAAACCTTCAAAAATTTATTTATTTTTACACTTTATTGCACCAAAATAAATACATTTAACTAACACGACAGTCATAAGAAGAGAACAATAGGCGGTCTTATCGCTAAAGAGATCTCTTTCTGACAAACGTACAAGGAAGAGAAATAATCGATAAAATCAAGTAGGTAGATGGCGCATTTATGATACCTAATAAACATTTTTACACATATGAATATATGCACATATACACACATACAACATACATTCTAATAAATTACATTTATACACGATTAAATGACTTTGATGAGAAAGACAATTGCCATAATGATCAACAACAGGTTGCAATACAAGCAAAGTAAAATAATGATAAATATGCACATATATAATACCATAAATATACATAAACATATAATAGCTAGATAGAGAGAAAGTGAGTCTTAGAAAGATTTTAATGTGGTCTAAATATTGTGCACAGCGGATAGAAATAGGCAAAGCATTCCATAATTGCACAGCTCGTACCGAGAACGACTTAGCGTAATATTGCGAAGAGTGAGATGATGTTAATAGACGAAGGGAAAGAGTAGTGCGTGTACCGTGATAGCGGCGATCCCTTACCTCACTGAGATAAATAAAACGTTCCTTCAAGTAGCTGGGAGAAGTAGGATTGAAGAGAATAGAATAAAGAAGAGTATGTGCCAGTTGCGACGTTGCCTTATAGGGAGTGACTTGAGCTGAGAGCAAACTCATGGAAACATGAAGTAACAAATCCCATGATATATGCCGGTTTCAATAAGATACATGATATTATAAAATATATCTATATATTGCTCATTTAAGTAGTCTAATGTAATATTAATTATTGTATATCAATTTAAAAAAAAAATCGTTCTTTGAAGTCTTGTGTATATGTTTTGAGTATGCAATTTTTGTACCAGTCGGGCTTGTAAATTTAATTTTGTTAAAGTAAATACGTAACATATATTTTTGTATATACAACTAGATTGGCAAACAAGCATGCGGCCCGCATCAGATTGTAAGCGGTCATCGCAGCCTATTGACGCTCGCAACACCACGGGGATGCTACTCGCGCGCTGCCAATCTTGTGACAAGGATGTTTCGTCACAGTACCCAGTAATTTCTCTGTCATATCTCACCCTTCAAATCGGAACACAGCTATATAAATATAGCTGCTTGGCGGTGGAAAAAAGGTGAGACAGAGGAACCCGCGCAGACGACGACTGTACAAAGTCCCCCTCTGGAAATTACACTAAATAAAATAATAGTGATAGCCTGGTGGCTCTAGGAGGAAGGAGCAATAATACTCTATAAAAATATGTTGTGCGCTCCTGAATATTTGTTTACATTCTTTACCTCGGCTGCTTGAGAGCACTTTAGCCAAGGATCTAGACTGTATGAAATGTAAAGGATATTTTTTTTATTATGTATTTTTGTATAACTAACCCAACTGACCCAAAACCGAAACTGGTTTCAAATCGAATCCTAACCTGACCGAAACATTGATGTCGAGCGGGATCGGACTTCATGCATTAAGTTCAATCAATCACCTTCAGTTCCCAACAAAATTTGTTGTAATAAGTAACTTCAAACAAAACTGTCCTGAAAACGGCGTTACTTTCAATATATCCTTTGTAGGATATGTAGTTTTCAGCGTATCTCCCACGTACCCCTTTATCAGATGTTGATGGATTTCAGATTTTGAAGGGAAAATCTTTAGTTGTATTGAGTTATTTTTGGTAGAGGAGAATCTCATCTCTTCCATATTGCTAATATATGAACATGTTACCGATATGCTAACGTCAACATTAAATCTGTAGCTTATAGTATGAGTTTTAAGTTTCCACTTCCATCAGCAGCATCCCATCCTTCGGCTGCTGCTGCCGTCTCTGTGACTGCGCGTCATTTGGAACAGCATCGTTACTGCGCTGGCTTTTCTGGTCAGTTTTTTTTATACAACGTTGGAAGGCATACAAGCATACGACCCATCTCTTGCAATACATCAAGTACCACTCGAGTGATGCCACCTGCGCTAACACTGCAACTCCTTAGGAGCTTACTGGTGACCTCACTCACACGCAGGAACACAATAACAGTCAAGGGAGTTGTTATTGTTGATATTGGTTACGGTTTTCTGTGAGGTGGAGGTACTTTCCCAGACGGGTTGCTTTGATGCACCCTATCTCTCTTAAAAACACTCAGACATGTTCATGCACACAAATGTTTTCTGTGTGGGAATCGAACCCAGGAGTGTTGGTGTCAAAGTAGTGTAAAAGCGTCACCGAGCTCATCAGTATCTCTGCGACATGTGTTCCGCCTCTTCACCAGCTATCCTCTGGCGCTGTAAATAATTTTTACCTAATATTAATGTATGCCATGTCTAGTATTCTTTAGCAACTTCTGAAAATAGCAATTAAAATTTCTCATCTGAAGGCGCCTGGGTCCACAACGTAGTACCTCGTTCCAAATGCATTTCGCTGCAGTTTAAGATTGCAAGGACATTTTCCAGGTGTTTAATTCAGTGTGGATTTCATTTTGTATGCTTGAGTTAACTTTTGCTGTGATTGTGTTATTGTTTTACATACTAGGTGAAGATAGAAATAACAATTCAATAGTTTGAATTGTTATTTGAATTACAATAAGAATTCAAATTTATTAAACCACCATCCACTACATCCACCCTTACTCATTCCACTGCAGGGATACGGGTCTCTCTTCAACCGAAGGGATTTAGAGCATACTCTACCGCGCTGCTCAAATGCGGATTGGCGGAGGCCAGAATTTTCAAGCCGCCCGAGGGCCACTGATTTAGCTTAACGATTGTCATCTATCGACAACAGCCGGGGGCGAAGGCCTAATGCGCCCTTCGAAGTACGGAGAAACTCGAGATAAATAAACCCATCCATAGACAGGCTGCGGTAAACGTTGCTTAACCTGCGTGTTCTGTTACAATGACACGCGCCACGACGCCATCGAGTTCTCATTTAACCACCATAAACTGTAAAAAAGTTTGCATAGAAATTTATTAACTATATATGCTATGCAGATCAGGTCACTATTTTGAAATAAAATCTCTAGGACGACAAACGATGGACAAATCGTCCAACCATCGACACCAACATGCCAATGTTAATTGGTGTTACTGTAGCTATCAGTATGGATGTTAAGTTGTCACTTCTGCCAGCAGTTCCTATCATGTAAATCGATTATGAACATAGGATTCAGCGATTATACATATTTTTTTAAGAGAGGTACGGTGCATCAAAGCTGGGGAAGTACCTCCGCCGCACAGAAAACCGCAGCCAAATAATAACTCCCTAGAGGGTTGTTGTGTTCCTGCGTGTGAGTGATCAGTAAGCTCCCAACGGAGTTGCTGTGTAAGCAGCAGAGGAGGCATCGCGTGCGTGATACTTAATTGCGATATTATATATTGCTTGCGATATGCGTTAATAAACTACGTTACCCGCTTTACATCAGGTAGGCCGTATGCTTGTATGCCTTCCGACGTAGTATAAAAATACTAGTAAATAACAGCAAGCTGTGTAGGCAGAGCTGATATTTTTTAAATTTAAAAAATATTTAAATATTTTATTTTTAATTTTTTTAAAATATATGGAACCCTGTACGACATCTAGCGACGAGTGCTGTTACTTTTTCTGTTGATGGGAGTGCAGTGCAGACTCTGCACTGCAGAGTGGCCGGCCATACGTTTTCCCATATGTTTTTTTTTCTAATTGGAACGATTTTGGACCGTTCTTCCTCACCAACGAACATTTAAATTTCAAATTAAAGGATACAAAACTACAATATGTTAGCTATTAGTGTGTCGATTTTGGAGTTTCTCACTATTACCGTCTAAACGCTAGCTGGATGACATCAGTCTACCCCAAACTGCTGGCTCCGCTGGCTATCGCAGCTCTGCCAAATATATATAGAGCGACTGCCATCAGACCTCTACAATCTGGAGTGAAAACCAGGTCTTTCTTTAGTTTGGTGACACTTCTTTCACAATATAATTTGTTGAAGGTGTGAGATTCCTCACTAGGTTTTCCTCCACCGCCGAGCAAGGGATAATTACGTACATTCAGAATTCGAACCAGTTGAACAATAGGCCAATAGGCTAATTACTTATCCACTGGGCTATCATTGCTATAAAACATTCCCATACCTCATCAATATTAATTAGTTACTAAAAAATATTTTAACCAATGCTAACGATCTTCGCAGAAGTCCAAATTAATAGCTGCAGTGGAACTGCAAAGCCATTTGTATGATTAAAGTCTATCAGGCTCACATCTCAAAGCCTTGCATTCACGAAAAGCTTTTGCTTTGGGCTTCTAACGAGCTTTGATTCATGCGTCGCTTTTGGAACGTAGAGTTTCTTTTTCTTTAAGAATATCAGTAATATTTTGTTTGATATTTATTTAATTAATAATTTCCGTTACAACACTTTTCTGGATTTCTAAACTATTATTTTTTATATACAAGTATACGGCCCACCTGATGTAAAGCGGTTACCGTAGCCTGAACGCTTGTAATACATTAAGTATCACTCGCGCGATGCTTTCTCTGCTGCTAACACAGCAACTCCTTAGGAGCTTACTGGTGACCTCACTCACACGTAGGAACACAACCCTACCTCTCTTCATATGATATATCTAAGATTGTAATGGATAAACTCAAAGAATTCTTAGTCGATTTTAAAAATTCTTTCACTTATAACATATAGCCACAAATAGCAAGAGCTATATTTTGAGCGATAACGCTGTGGAAACCGGCTTATTACCTAACTAATCCCAGGTTTGATTCCTGGTATGTGTCACTAAATTCCTACGGTAGCTCTCTAGGGAGTTATTATTTGGCTGCGGTTTTCTGTGAGGTGGAGGTATTTCCACAGACGGGAACGCCTCCCTCCTTTAATGCTCCCTACCCCTACCCTACCCTCCGTCTTTTGATTTTTTTGTTTAAATTAGTCAATCAAAGCTGCGGCGGAATCAGAACAGTTTGACATTCATATTATGACATTAATCCTTGTCTGACTGAATATTTCGTTGAAATTATTAACACGACGTTTCTTGTTTGGGAAAATAACTTGTATTATTTTTTGTAATACTGCTACATTTAGATGCCGTCCTCTGATAAATGGACGGACAGACAAACTGGCCAACAGACGCAGATAGATTTTGACGAGCTCGGTGGCTCAATCGTGAATGACGCGACTTTGACACCAACGCTTGTGGGTTCGATTCCCACACAAGGCAAACATTTGTGTGCATGAAAATGTCTGTTTGACTTGGTTTGGATATTTTAAGAGAGGTAGGGCGCATCAAAGCAGCCCGTCTGGGGAAGTAAACCTCCACCTCGCAGAAAACCGCAGCCAAATAACAACTCCTTGGAGGGTTGTTGTGTTGCTGCGTGTGAGTGAGGTCACCAGTAATCTCTTAAGATGTTGCTGTGTAAGCAGCAGAGGAAGCATCAAGCGAGTGATACTTAGTATATTACAAGCGTTGTATAAAAAACAAAAATAGGAAGTTGTTAGCTTGGCTGCGATCTTCTGTAAAGTTGTGATACTTCTTACTTACTTGATAGTCAAGTAGTTTTTGACTCAACCTACTTACTCGAGTCTCGATTGTTAATTGGCGAGGTGCACCACGTGCTGATGAGGTAGGCTTTGACTATAAGGATAATATGAAGCCAGTAATACTCCACATAGAATTCCTGTTATGTCTTTTTCTACCATCAGTGTTACCTTTGGTTGTCGCCAATCTCTCTGGGTGTTATTTTTATGTGCAACGTCGGGAGGCAAGGCAAAGGCATGATGTAAAGCGGTTACCGTAGCCCATGAACGCTTGCAACACATGCAGTTGTTAATGCAGAAAATCCTTAGGAGTTTACTGGTAACCTCATTCGTTCGCAGGAACATAATTTGTTAAGGGAGATAGGGCGCACAAAAGCAGCACTTCTGGGAAAGTACCTTTACCTCACAGAAAACCGCTGCCAACAACTCCCTGGAGTGTTGTGTTACTGCATGTGAGTCACCACTAAGCCTCCAAGGAGTTACAGCAGGAGTTGTGTCAGCAGCAGAGGTCGAATCGCGCGAGTGATACTTTATGCGAAGCGTTAATAAAATAAAGCATCCTCCTGCCTGAAGGATAGCTTTTTTTTGTTGTAGCAGTTGTTACTTGGAGGTGGTGGCTCTTCCCCAGTAGGGCTGCATCATACATCTCGTTGCTTAATGACTGCTATTTATCGGAAACACGATGCCTAACAGTTTAACGTGCCCTCAGAAGGGACGACCTAATTCATCCAAAGCACTCGCATGAATGCTTTTTTGGACTACGTCGGGATGCATATAAGCAACCATGGTATGCATCCTGCCTCTCTTAAAAAAAAAATATTGTATTCAGTTCGTTAACTCACTTCTCCCAGCGATGCTTCATCTTTTTAACCTATCTAAATAGCACTCGTCGTTTCTCTCTCCAAATAATTGTTCACGAATCTGATTACCTCCTCTATCTATCTATAACTTCACGCCAAATCACTTGCGGGGTAGGCAGAGAGAACCGAGCGCCACGTGACTCGATCCTTACATATCTCACTCGCTTCTTTAACATTCATTGCTCTTCTCATGCACGTTCGCCGGTTTCTAGGGCTTCTGACATCGCCTTTTGATAGAACACGACCAATTTGGTCATGGTAGGTAAGTCTTGGCCTTCCCCGGCTCCTACATCCTTCCACTTTTGCATTGTATATCTACTTCGTCATTCTTTCCTCCTCATTTGAACAAAATCTTAGTCGTCCAAGCACAATTTTTAGATGAGGCGGATGGTTAATTAGTTCAATCCGTAATTCGTGGATTTTCGCCATGGCAGCCGCAGAGGTGTGAGACAGCGCGTTGTTATGGTGAAACAGGATTTTTTTTGTGCAAATGTGGCCGTTTTTCCCGTAATTTCTGCCTTTAGCTTGTCAAGTAATGACACGTTGTATGCTCCTGTGATGGTTTTTCCTTTTTCAAGATAATCGATAAGATAACTATCCCAAAAAACAGTCGCCGTCACTTTCCCAGCCGAAAAAACAGTTTTTGCTATTTTGGAGCCGGTTCCCCCTTTGCAGTCTATTGTTTTGACTGTATTTTTGTTTTAGGCGTATAATGGTGTATCCAAGTTTCATAACTTGCCTAAACGCTAACAGAGCGTTGGAAATGTTCATACGAATACGTTATTGGTGTAACGTGAGCAAACGCGACATCATCCTCATGCCTAAATCTTGATACGTGACAAACACGTTGTTTGTACATTTTCGTAGCTATCTCTCTCATGTTAATTCAGCGGTCGTCTAGCACCATTTGGTGAACTTTAGCGTACTTACCGTCAGTAGTTGCAGTATTTAGACGTCCCGAACGTTCATCCTCTCTCAAGTTCTCACGACCACGTTGAAATTCAGCTGCCCAAAATTTTACTGCGGAGTAAAAATTAAATTGTAGTACAAAATTTAAATGATGGCGCAGAGTCCCCAACTCATCTTTGATTTGCGTAGGCGTATTTCCTTTCAAAAACAAAAAAATAATGACAGTTCGATACTCAATTTTTTCCATTTTCACAAAAACATTCACATCTACTCACTCAAACGACTGACTGAGCGTTCAAAATGGCTTAAACTTTGATAGTAAGTAACTGTCAAAAGATACATAACTACATTCACTAACTTTTATTGACGAGTGCTGAGTGAATCTTCACGTTGAGGTCGGAAACTTTTCAGACCTCCCAGGTACTTTTGTGAACAGGATTTGGAGTAAAAGTTTACTCACGTTTACAATTTCCGTAGAACGCGTTACTGCTCAAACTATTTGTTTTGTGTCGCGTTTGAAACTCGCGTGGAGCTCGGACCGCAGCTATGTTGAACTTAAACGGACTTGCGATTTCCACAACTAATTGTTAGCGAGCAAACTTTGCCTTGTCCAGTCTTAAGCTGTTTTTCCACCGGCGAAGCGAGACGAGACGAGACGAGAAATTAGTATGGAAAATTTTCAATTCTCTCCTCGCTCGTCTTCGGTGGAAATGGGTTGGATTAGCGAGGATGGGCGAGACGAGAATTTAAATATTTCTGTACGAGTAATAATGAACCGTATTATTACGTGCATAGAGTGCTTATTAAATTTTGCAATGAAAGCATTACTCTCGTGAGCTCTCGCGAGCACTTGCTTCGCAATGTGCATCTATGTTTGTTGTATCATTATGCATTATTTTCGAACGCTCGCTCACTGAAGGATCTGTGCCTTCCATTTAAAAATCGCTTTAGTGACTCCTATTCACAAGAATGGAGACCGATCAAAAGTAACAAACTATAGACCAATATCAAAATTATCTATTTTTGCGAAAATATTTGAGTGAATTCTGTACAGACAGGTTTATGCGGCATTACACACATCTTTTGCACCAGATCAGCATGGATTTTTAACTCGAAGGTCGACTGAATTGAACTGGCTCATACTGAATGACTGCACCACTGTGTATGGACAATGGAGCACAGGTGGATACTATTTATACAAATTTAAGTAAAGCATTCGACCGAATAGATTATTCGTTTCTTCTTGAGAAATTATATCAAATTGGTATACATGGCAACTGTTCAGGTGGTTCTCGTCTTATATCGAAAACAGGTCTCAAGCTGTGGAGTAAATGGCTTCTCATCCCCATGGATGCGAATTCAGTCTAGTGTTTCTCAAGGCACCTTGTTAGGGCCATTGTTATTTATAATATTTATAAATGATATACGAGACTGCTTTAGACATTATAAGTCTTTGCTAAATACAGATGATACCAAAATATTCAAAAATATTGACAATGCCATGGATTGTGCAGTATTACAAAATGACTTAAACAGTTTTGAAAGATATTAATAAAACAATAAATTAGCTTTAAATATCGCAAAATTCTCTGTCATTACTTTAAGTCGGGAGCACATTCCAGTAATATTTAACTATACACTTGGTGAAACGTCACTTACTAGGGTAAATTTAGTGAAGGATTTAGGTATATATCAAGATAGTAAAATATCATTTGACCCACATATTGATTATGTTATTAAAAAGCTTGTTGTAAATCATTAGGTTTCATAATTGGATCGGCATCCAAATTTAAAACTCTAAGTTCAACTAAGGTTCATTTACTGTTCATATGTGCGCTGTACTATTGAATACGCTTCATTGGTCTGGAATCCACAATATAACAATACACATGAACCGCATAGAATTAATTCAAAAAAGTGTTTAAGATATCTTCAATTTAAATCCAAATGTGTTGATCACGGTTACGAGACGCGATGCAGAAGATATCATTTCTTGCCACTTTATCTAAGACGAGAAATTGCTACTTTATTCTTAAAATTCTATCCAGCAATGTAGACTGCACTATTTTACTAAACAAAATCAATATTCGTGTACCTAGCAGGGCTCCCAGTAGATATTACAAGCACCTTACTGTTCAGCATGCTACCACAAATTGTCGTTGTAACTCATTCTTTATGAGGATAACCAATTCTTTTAACAACTTGTGCAAAAACACGACCATTTGAATTTGTTCAATACTGGGACAGTAGCGATAAGACATATTTATCCCACATTTTTTTAGAGTAGAACCGACAACCGCTGGGAAGTAAGGTTATCGAATGGCGTCCCCTTACTGGTACACGCAGTGCGGAATGACCCCCCACTAGATGGAGCGACGACCTCAAGAGGTTCGTAGGGAGTCGATCGTGACGAATGGCACTCTAAAGGGGAGGCCTATGTTCAGCAGTGGACGAATAGAGGCTGAGATGATGATGATAATGCTATGATTCAAACTGTGAGATATACAAAAACAGAAAATATACACGCGGATGGTAACCAAGCCTGAGTTCTCCACAGAATCCGTCATGTTAACGTTTTTCTTTATTGTATAAGTATTTATGAGCAGACTACGTATAAATCTATTTTCAGTACGTCATTATGAACCATTTATGTTTGTGAATTTTCCATAAACCCTTGTTAAGTGTCACTCTGAATATGGAATAAAATAATACAATTCTCCTGAATCCATCCATCGCTTACACTCGGAAGAGTATTATAATCTTAAGCCTATAAAAATCTGTTGACTAGGCAGACTTCAAAAATGTGTACAAAAAGGAGTACTTTCTATTCTACATTGACATCCCAGAGTCTTCTTCTTCACGATATCCTTAAGGATTTGGCGAAGATACTGATTTTTACATGAAGTGACTGCCCTCAGACCTCTGCAACCCAGAGGGAAAACCAGATCTTTTTTAGGAAAGGAAACTTATTATAATTTCTTGAGATCGGTGAGATCGAGAAGGGATAAATATGTACATAGATTTAAAAATACAATTTAGTGGTACATACAGTCGCCAGGATTCGAACAGAGGACCAGGTGGTCAATAAGCCGATTCCTTATCCACTGGGCTGTCACTGCTCTCAGTGACATTCCAGAGTGATCTGTCCAATAGTAATTTGTGTTAATTACAGGAAACTAATTACTTTTATACCATGTCGGGAGGCATACCCATCCACCTGATGTAAAGCAGATACCAAAACCTATGAACGCTTGTAACATATTATCATTAGCGCGATGTCACCTTTGCTGCTAACGCAGCAACTTCTTAGGAGTTTACTGATGACTTTATTCACACGCAGGAATGCGACAACCCTCCCCGTAGCTGTTACTTGGCTGCGGTTTTCTATGAGGTGCAGGCACTCCTTCAGACAGGTCGCTTTGATGCGATTGTATGTTCCCGTACTCCGTTTATATGTTTTACTATTTATTTAATAATTACTATATAATGCAACTGAGAGTCACTTGTAGAATCGAAACTCGCTCCATGTCATGTACCGTAAAACATTTTTTCTTTCCTTTTCCTTTGAAAAGATTTGAATGAATTTTTAGTATTTATCGTACACAAAATATATACTGCAAGTAGTTTAATTTTTAAAGCTCACAACATCGACAATCTATGTATATCATTTTAATTTTTTTCTCTAAACAATGTACAATTGAAGCAGTGTTATATTATAAATAATTAGAGAAAAACCGGCATGCAGATTGAATAGAGAAAGAAAGCCCGTAGAAAGCAAGCTTGTGTTGCGCACCAGTGCTCTTTCCGCGGATGGACATTCATGGCCCATTTGTCTTGGTCGCAATACGTATACATAAATGTACACTATAATATACATAATGTATCTAATAAGAGTATTAACAACCAAAGTCAATGTAGATATTATTCTATTTATATACTAATTCTCACCATCTAATTCACACATCTCCGCAGTTGCTGCCTCTAGGCATGAACAAAATATACTGTAACTAACTTGATTAAAGCGTTAATATACAACGATAATCACGTCCCAACGTTCTATAAAAAGAATATATAGAAATTACGAAAACAAAGTCAAACTCGTTACAAGTCTATAATCTGAACTTAATAACTCAAACCAAAAATCGAGCATTAATTAGTAAGGACCTAGCAATTTGCATATTCGTTAACTTGAGTCTAGCCGCATGTAAACTCGGCAATAATTGGAATTTTCCCATCGTTCTCGCTGGAAACTTTCACCGCAGCGCGGGATCAATTTTCAATTCAGAATATTCTGCTCGCTTCTTCCACGATCTCTATTGGGGGGAAACGGAGGTAGATTTGTGCGGTGCACAACTGCGGTGGAAAAAATTAGGTCCTTGTCTATGACACCTTGCCTTTTATAATGTAACTTTTTGATTAAAAAGCCGTCAAGTGCGATGGCCGTTCGCGCACCTAGGGTTTCGTAAAAAATATTTGTGATGTAACTACAAATTTACAGTTTTCGGATTTTTTCCTTTACATTATTTCTTACCAAATTCCATGACTGAAACATGCTGTCTCTGCATGGGTCGTTCTTGAGACTGCAGCTGCATCATGAACAGACTTTTAGCATGTTATTCTGTTGGTAGGTGCATGCGGTTTCTGTTCTAGATGTCGGGTAATCGCGAGGACGACCGCAGCAGCCGAGGCAGAGATGACCGGAACAGCCATGGCAGCGAGTAGAGCATATTGCATTTACTAACAGTAGTGCGTGGGTGCCGGCCGGCGCTAGTTCGCTTGAAACTAATTAGTGGCGGAAGCACACAATGCTGGTAAGAGCAAATTGCATGACTATAGGAGATTAGAGAGTGAGCATAAATAGCCCAGTGGGTATTGAGCAGAGATAGTCTCGTAGAGAAGTAAAGAATCTACCTATTCATTGACTGGTCCTCGGTTCGAATCCCTGTGTCCACATGTACAAATATATTTGTGTTTTCTGATTTATATGTATGATGTAATTATCATATGTCCGGCGGTGAAGGAAAACATCGCGAGAAAATCAGCTCGTCCCAAAAATTGTATTTCGAATGATCCTATAGAATGATCTCGAACACGGAAATTGATTGGTGGCGGAATGACACAAAACCAGTTAGATCAAATTTTATGTAAATTTGACTTTCGCAAAATAACGTCTGAATCTGATTCCTATAGTCTACTAACGAGATCTTAAATATTTGTTCAAGGCACAGGGTTCATTGCCAAGATTTAAATGATGTGGAACTTGTCTTCAACAAATTGTCGATGTCAAAGAGAAAAAAAAAATCGGCCAAGTGCGAGTCGGACTCGCGCACGAAGGGTTCCGTACCATTATCTATAAAAACGGCAAAAAAATCACGTTTGTTGTATGGGAGCCCCCTTAAATATTTATTTTATTCTATTTTTTATTATTTGTTGTTATAGCGGCAACAGAAATACATCATCTGTGAAAATTTCCACTGTCTAACTATCACCGTTCATGAGATACAGCCTGGTGACAGACGGACGGACGGACGGACGGACGGACAGCGGAGCCTCAGTAATAGGGTTCCGTTTTACCCTTTGGGTACGGAACCCTAAAAATGGACGATAAAATAACAAATATATGTTTTTGATAGGCTTTTGTTATGAAATATCAATGCAACGAAAGTCGTTATAAATCACGGGCCCAAATTTTCTCCAGACAAATTCGTTTCGACACACGATGGGCAGTTTTAAAATTGTCGAGAATTTCTAGAAACAAATGACGAATAAACTCATTACTTCTAAGCTCCCCAAAGAGGTCTCTATTAATAATTTTAATAAATTATTTATAGATGCCATTTCAAACTCCTATAATTCTAAAATTTTTCTGTGTGACCCTTGTTTATGTTTGAATATTTTAAATTGCAGTCTTGTAGCCGTTCAATATTTTGAATTTCGATATTTAGAACAAAAAAGTTAGAATCACGCATATTCATATGCTTTCCTCAAATTGTCTATAATGATATTTTTGTTTTTTTATTAAATTAAGGAAGAGAAAAAGGTTGTGGTCGACCCGTGCACCTTTTCAACGGTCTGATACAATTTGAATGGCATGTCGTTCGAACAGAGATAATGCCTGGATATTATAGAAGCTTTTTGCATTTTTTTATTCTTTTTTTAACTATAGTGATCTAGTAGCCATATGAAGCCCTGAATAGTATAACTAAAATACTGCTAATAGGAATCTAAGTTAAGCAACCCTCGGAACAAATAAATTTTCATTCGTCCTCGCTCCAGCTGCAACACCCTCCCAAGTGTCTTTACCAACTTGCTGAATGTATCTGGGAGGGAAGCGGAATCCTTCTTTCACCATAGTAAACCCAGGTAATTTATATGTGTAGACAGAGTTACACCAATGGAGTGCGCATAGTCTTCAGATACTCCTGAAGCTGGATATCCGAGGACCAAGACTGCGTTACCGACTGTGTATACGAAAAAGTAAGGCAACTGGTTCTCTTGTATTGCTTCAGCCAACCAAGTGAAGAGCAAGAGCATTGTACGAAAGAATGTCGTCGTGGCCCCAAGGATAAAGGATCACGTTGTCGAAACTGTGCATTGTCAGGTATAAAGCAACTCTAGCAAGATGTTCATCAAGGATATCACGGATTACTCTAGTCTCAACTTCAGAGAATGGGCGGCTGCCTAAGTATACGTCGGAACAAGGGCTTGAGCTAATACCAGCAGTATTCCAGAAGAAGTCGTAGTTGCGGTTGCCAGCCACGCCTGGGCAGTTAATGCTCGACTCATGTTGATCGGTAGAACGAGTCCTACGTCACCAAGAATTAACCTAGAATGACAAAATTATAGTACAAATATGTTTTTACTCACACGTTTTTGGTTTCCGAGATGCCGGTATTTGCAGTTCAGGTTTAGAGATCTAGCTCACATAAAACGGCATTAAATTCACCATCATCATCATTTCAGCCTGTATTCGTCCACTGCTAAACACAGGCATCCCCTCTAAAGTGCCAGTAGTCTCAATCCTATGCCACCTGCATCCAACGACTCCCTACAAACCTATCAGTGAAACTTTCAATTGTAAATGTGGTATTGACGGATATTAAAGGGTAACGATTACCAAGAACTACCTTCCTATACCTATTTAGAATCCTATTATGTGTATGAAAATCAATTTATTTATTAATTACACGATGTAGTTAAATAATTTATAGAAATTATAGGCTACTAAAAGGTTAATATGTACTGTCATTATCTTTTCTCTAGCAATAGGAATGTTAGCAGTCAATCACACTTCATCAAATTCTGATAATTTCAACATTGATTAGTAATTGTTATATGATAGAAGGACGCAATTCTTCTAGATTATTAAATTAAATTAAAGTTAACTTAAATTACTGGAAAAGGTTTTGCGTAGTTCGACGAATCTCGTATTTTCTTTAAAATTTTGGTCAATACAGTTTCCGTCACGGTCGCTTGACTGGTGATCTTCTAGTGTATCTTACACATCGCTGGGCTTTGGCGATAGAGAGTCAAGGTGGGGCATTGGCTGTCAGCCTAGATATGGTAAAGACATTCGATTGGGTCTGGTGTCGGGGTCTTCTATCGAAGTTACCATCGTACGGCTGCCCGAGGGTTTGTGCAATTGATTACCAGCTTTCTATCCAACAGATGCATAAAAACCGTAGTTAACGGTGGATGCTCCGATAGTATGGATATCAATGCTGGCGTCTCTCAGGGTTCTGTATTGTCTCCGACGCTGTTTCTGCTGCATATCAATGATA
The DNA here is from genome assembly GCA_947507595.1 of Pyralis farinalis. Taxonomy (NCBI): domain Eukaryota; kingdom Metazoa; phylum Arthropoda; class Insecta; order Lepidoptera; family Pyralidae; genus Pyralis; species Pyralis farinalis. The sequence goes on along the minus strand of OX382258.1, from coordinate 3,995,108 downwards.
TGTTGTCAATTGATGGCATTCATTGTTATGTGGACTACTTTACCGGGGACACTAGTTACATAGGCCGTGCAAATATCCCTCGTTTCCTTGTGGTAGAAAGCCGCGATAAACTTGTATCTAAAATGGATGTTACTTTAGTTAAAATATCTAACTGGGGGCGGCTTAACTTAGTCGAATTTAACCACAAGAAGATACAAGTTAGCGCGTTCACCGCTAAGAAAACTTCATTTGCTGAGGTTCCTAAATTCTATAACACAACTTTTACCGTCACCAAAAGTATTAGAATGCTTGGCGTTGAGATCTCCAGTGAAGTGCAATATGGAAGTCATTTGGCGGATAAGGTCAGCCTGGCGTCCAAAAAACTTGATGTGCTCAATAGAGCAAAGCAGTACTTCAGCGCGTGGCAAAGACATATATTATGTAAGTTTCAAATCAGACCTCACTGGGAGCACTGCAGTCACATTTGGTCGGGAGCACCTGGATACCAGCATGAACCGTGGGATTCAGAAACGACCTGTGAGAATTGTCGATGATCCTAAGCTTATGCACAGTATTGAACCCTTAAGTTTAAGCAGAGATTTTGCCTCCCTTTGTGTGCTCTGCCGTTTGTACTCGTACAAAGGGTTATGTTCTGAAGAATTGTTGGGTATGGTGCCGACAGCTACTTATTGTAATCGCACCGCTTGCCGACGGCGGGGAGATCACCATCATACGTTGAAACCGCAATGGTTGCTTACTGTGCCTTTCAGAGAAGTTTTCTTCCGAGAACACTCAAGCTGTGGAATAAGCTCCCAGTCGAGGTTTTCCAAGTAACAACAGGGGAATAGGGTTCTTCAAGAAAGGCGTGGAGAGGTTTTCTTAGAATTAGAATGAACCATATGCAATAGATTGTAAGTCTACGAGGCTAGATTTTAAGAGATGTAGGGCGCATCAAAGTACCTCCACCTCACAGAAAAGCGCAGCTAAATAACAACTCCCTAGAGAATTGTTGTGTTCCTGCGTATGAGTGAGCGAATTTGCCAAAAAGAGCTGTGCGTTCTACTTTACCCCCGGCCCGTAGCGGTAAATTGTTAGTTTTTTTTGTTAAGGTAAAATAAAGACAGTACGAAAGTACAGTAAGCGCGGTCGAAATACGAGCGTTACGCAACGCGTTCTCAATGATGTAAGAAACAAAGTTGATCCGAAAGAGTTTATCGGTATTTTGGTAAGAACAGGTAAGTTCGGACATGTAGAAAGAACGCAGGAAGAGAGAATGACAGAACAGACATGGAACGCATATTTAGAAGTATGTAGGAACCGAGAAAGGCAGGATTTGCATACCATGACTAAATTGCGTATGCCATTGCATCGGTTTGCTAAAACCACTAGACCTTTTATTGCAAATTGTATTCGATTGTATAATAAATTACCTGGGACAGTTCTGTCTTTGCCTGACAATATGTTCAAAAGGCACATCAAAAATTCTCTATGTAAGAAAGAAGGGTTATTACAGACTCGATGAAAATCTGACTTCTAAACTGAAATGATTCAGCACATGTAATTATACTAATATTAAGGAGTGAGTGCTGGCCGATGGTCGTGTGCCTACCCCTCAAGGGAATTGTCGTAAAGATGCTCCAACTGCTGAAAGGATTATAAGAAAATTTGGCATAGAATAGCGCCATAGGCTTTGTTTGAGGTTGAGGTATTTCTACAGTCGGGCCGAGGACTGCCGTCTACACGGAGGGCGACTAAACACTTTCGTGTACAGGCTGCGCTAGACGTTGCTTAACTTACATGTTCAATAACACTGACGAGCGTATCGACACTATCAGTTCTAACATCTGTAATTATTTTTCAATAAGTGTATATTGTAAATCAGAAAACAAATATGAATAATCGTGTAAGATACGATATCAGTATTTCCTGCTCAATTGTTACGATACCTTGGATTAACTGCGATACGGAAGGGAAAACCCAATTATACCCTAGATTAGATATGTACACATTGTTAATTGTTCATGCCATGCAAAAATTCTATGTAATCTCTCCTTTATTCTAGCGTTATCCCGTTACCTAATCTATTAGGATCAGCGGGGTCCGCTACCTAAGTCTAAGGATTTGGCGAAGGAATTGATTTTTACGTGAAGCGATTGCCAACAGATCTTCAACTCAGAGGAAAAATCATATTTTTCTTATGTTAGGCCTCACGTCTTTTTATGTAATTAATTACATAAAAAATTGCAAGTACATAAAAAGAAGATGTATTAACTAACTTAAGAACGTTATGATTTTTCCTGTGAGTTGGAGATCTGTTCGCAATCTTCACGTAAAAATCAATCCCATTCATTACATACAGTCGTACTGTCCACGATTGTAGACAACTAATTTATTCATCGAATTTATTGCACTTTTCGGTGAGAATACGAGTATATAAGTAGTTAATAAAAAGATAATTGTAATTCATATGAAGACATTGAGAGTTACTACATAATAGGATGTCGCTTTTGTATATATTGTAAAAGTTGACAGTTGATGAGCTCGGTGGCGCAGCTCGTGGATTCGATTCCCACACGATGTGCGCGAACATGTCTGTTTGTATTGTCTATGTGTTTTTAAGAGCGATGCACCCTGCATTAAAGTACCTCCGACTCACAGAAAATCGCAGCCAAATACCAACTCTCTGGAACCCTCTAGAGAGTTCGTATTTGTTATTTAGTTTTTTCGTCGGCCTCTCTTCCTTATTCATAATTTGTCTTTGACGCTTCGCTTTCACTAAAGCCTTGGTTTCATTCGTGCATAGAAGGTACATTTCTTTCTTCTTCTCTCTCATACTTTCATTTAGGGGCAAAGATGATATATAATCCAGCCACGCTTTTGCTCTTTCTTGCTACGGAGGATTGAACCTCCTCATCTCGCCAGGCATCTCCTTTATGTCTATTTGCGCATCCACATGCTTCTTTTGCACTATCATCCACATTTTTTTTATACTACGTCGGGAGGCATACACGCATACGGCCCACCTGATGTAAAGCGGGTACCGTAGCCTATTAGCATTTGCGATATATTAAGTATTACTCAGGCGATGCCTCCTCTGCTGCTTACACAACAACTCCTTGGGAGCTTACTGGTGACCTCACTCACACGCAGGAACACAACAACCCTCTAGGGAGTTGTTATTTTTCTGTGAGGTGGGGGTACTTCCCCAGATGGGCTGCTTTGATGCGCACTACCTCTCTTAAAAGCATCCAGACCAAGACAGACATACATGTTCATGAACACAAATGTTTACCTTGTGTGGGAATCGAACCCACGAGCGTTGGTGTCAAAGTCGCGTCATTCACGACTGAGCCACCGAGCTCGTCAACATCTGAGTCGGAAAGCCTTGCGTTCGCAAGTCTTTCAATTACTAGATGTACATACGTTCGCCTTACACTTTCATGTTGCAATTTTTCGCTCCTTATCCTTTCGTGATCTCCGAAAGGGATACGCACTCGCCAGTGCCTCCACTTCTTGTCCCACAAACTAGCTTACCTCCTTAGTGGGCTGTTTCAAAAGTGGGATCTCTATAGACTCCAGTATCCATTACAGGATTTCGAAGACGTTTATCTATTAAAATCAAATCAATCACACTTTTTTGGTTATTCCGTCGTTAATGTATGTGAATATCCTTATGATGAAATAAAGTGTTCGACACGAAGAGGTTTCATTCTAAACGCAAATCTAGAATCGAATTACCTGCTTCGTTCACTCTCTTATTTGAATATGTTATATCTCAGAAAAAAAACGAGTTTTAATTTTCAGTACAAATCGGCAATTTCGTACTTTAACCCCTAATATCCATTCTGCATATATTTTGTGTATCTGGGAAATGATTTCGATCAAATTTTGAATTTTTTTTATACAACATCGGGAGGCATACATACATACATACGAGCATACGGCCCGCCTGTTGTAAAGCGGTTACCGTAGCCTATGAATGCTTGTAACACATTGAGTACCATACACAGAAACTACTAACACATAAACTCCTTAGGAGCTTACTGGTGGTCTCACTTACACGCAGGAACACATCAACCCTTCAGAGAGTTGTTACTTGACTGCGCTTTTCTATCAGGTCGAAGTACTTCACTAGACGGGCTGAATTCATACGTCCTACCACATTTAAAAACACCCAGAACAAACAGACATGTCCATGCACACAAATGTTTGGCCTGTGTGGGAGTCAGACCCACGAACGTTGGCATAAACACATGTTAAAAATATTTGTTTACATAAGTAATGGTTTTTTTTATACAGCTAGATTGGCAAACAGAAGTGTCAGCAGATGTGTCAGAAGAGTACTCGTTCGCGACCCAATTATATTGCAGTCAATTAACTAGATTGTTGAGAATTGATGATTGATAATCAGATTGCAATTCTGGCGTGCCGATGTGCGGATTAGGGCGTCCCCGGAGGCGACGCGCACCGATACGCCTCCGTCGGTCGGTGCCAACTTAGATGCACGCGCGGTTGAGGCCGCCACCCACCACGCAGCGCCAATTCCGGCGGGTCGTAACGAATGAGAGACTTTTTGATGCTTTGTGTGGGACAGAGACTAAGTGCAAGGGGAGCAACACCGATGAACTGCCCATTGGGATGATGGCCCCGTGGTCTGGGGTAGACCGCGACGATCATGCCAGTGCTGGTGTAGGTGTCGTACTCTCCTTTCGCATAGCCATTGGTGTAAGAGATTACTGGTTGGTAGGGCCTAGACTTCCCTGGGTTCCTATAAAATTGGGCATCACGCGAGTATTTCTGGTTGCAGCATACGCTCCCGTAAGCTCAGCCTGTGCACAAGAACTAGAGAAGTTTTGGGAGTCTGTGAGGGACATTCTGGATTTAGCTGAAGAGAATGAAAGATTGATTATATGTGGAGATACATGGGTTGGGACCAAACGAGACACCTGTGATGCTGTTAATGTTCCCTATGGACTTAACCTAAATATTTACCCTCATTATATACATTGCTGCCATCTAATCTGAAGTTTATTTATACCTTTGTGATAGAACTCTGGGGATCTAGATTCGACAAACTGTGTGAAAACATTTTGTACTGCCTCCTGGGAAGAAAATTTTCTACCACGTAGAAAATTATCCAAATCACGAAAAACATGGTACTCAGTTGGAGCAAGGTATGGCGAGTACGGAGGATTACATATGATTTCTAACCGCATCTCCTGTAGAGTTACAACGGTTTCTCGTTTAGTGTGAGGGTTGGCGTTATCATGGAACAATAATGGTGAAGATCGGTTCACGAGTCGGGGCTGTTTCACTGCCAGTTTCGCCATCATTGTTCGAAGATCGGCACAGTAAACATCTGCTGTTTGACCAGACCTGAGAAAGCTATAGTGAATAGCGCCAAGAGGAGACTACCAAACAGTTACAATTACCTTTTTATTAGTAAGCTTTCAATCAAACATTTATTTGTTAAACATAGGTACAGCAATTCAGATGTTACTTATAGACAGGAGTAGATCGCTATGTTTTGCCATGTGTAGCATACAAATATTTAGAAAAATTATAAAATGTAATTAATTTAACAGTGAGTTCAGTACAACCAATTGCAATAATGTCATGAGAATTAATGTTAACATTGAATATTAATAATATCGAATTTTACAGTGTGTCGTTTAAAAAATCATTTACAGAGTAATAACATTTTTCAATGAGTAGTTCAAATAGTCGTTTTCTAAACATATTCAAATTTAAGTCTCTTAAGGAATTTGGTAATTTGTTATAAATTTTAGTGGCCATACCCAATACATTCTTATGGACTAAAGTCAGTTTAAAATTTTGCGTGCTTAAGGTGTGTTTATATTAAGGCTTTGCTTTAGGACACTATTGTGCCGTTTGACCTGGGGTCAGCTATTGCATTTTTCGCTTACGGTTATCATAAGGAATCCACATTTCGTCACATGTCATGATCCAATATTCTTTCATTTCTGTATCGGTTCACAAGGCAACACAAGTTTCAACACGCGTTTCTTTCTGCAGATCAGTCAAATCATGAGGCACCCATTTTTCATATTTTTTTTATCTTATTGATTTGATGCAAATGAGTCAATATTGTAGGTAAGGTAACGATAAACCGTGCCGCTAATTCCTGGGTAGTTTGACTCGGATCGGCTTTCACCATCTCCTTCAATTCAGCGTTATTCACCTGTGTGGGCGGTCTTCCACGTGGTTCGTTCTTCAAGTCGAAGTTTCCATTACGAAAGCGTTTAAACGAAAAACGCACGGTGCGTTCAATAGCAGTCTCCTCTCCAAACGCATCAATGATATTGCGAGTCGTTACTGCCACGTTCGTTCCGCATCCATCCATCCATCTTTCCGATCTAAGCTGAATAAAAAAAACAAATGAAATTCGAAAATCAAATGTTTCATATTTTTTAATAGAAAAACCTCATAGGTTCATGTAAAAAAGTTTTACTAGAAAATCTCACACCATGTAGGTTCAATATCAATTCAAGTAATAAAATATTTAATATAAATAGTGGGTTTGTACTAAAAATATATTTTTTTATTTATTTTATTCATGATTATTATAAAACAATGAAGTTTTGAAAGTGTTATTTAACACAGGAGGATCTAAAAGTTATAATAATGTAACACAATTAACATAAATCTTACTCACCCTGTCCGCCCCTTCATTATATCGCCAATGACAGAAAAACAAACTACTTTAATTTATAATTTCTAACAGATTAAGGTCACTCTGAACATATCATAGATAATCATAATCCGCTTATCGCAGATTAGAAAATAAACAAAATTATTTTCCTAGGAAAGCATAGATAACAAGGAATCCTGGGAATCAATTTTGGCGAAACGCGCTGTTATATTGCTTTAATTGCCCATCTGGGTAAGTACCTCCACCTCACAGAAAATCCGCAAACAATTAACTCCCTAGAGGTTTGTTGTGTTCCTGCGTGCGAGTGAAGTCACCAGTAAACTCCTAAGGAGTTGCTGTATTACCAGCAGAGGTGGCATCGCGCGAGTAATACTTAATGTATTGCAAGCGTTTATAGGATACGGTAACCGCTTTATATCGGGTCGGCCGTATATTAGTATAAGGATTATTATAGGTATTATTGGAAGGATTGTAAATTAATTACAGCAGTACAATAATAATAACGATTATTTTTATAGTTCCTCATTATACTTTATTTATTACAAATTATTTTCCAACAAACAATTCTCCAGCTCTCCTCACTCCAACTGCAATGCCTTCCCAAGTTTCCTTGGAAACCTGTTCAATATATCTAGGCGGTAAGTTGAAACCTTCCAGACCACCGGAGAGTCCAGGCAACTCGTATGTGTAGGACAGAGGAACACCAACCAGATGGGCGTAGTCTTCTGAGGCCCCTGATGCTGGATAACCCAGGACCAAAACGGCGTTACCGACCAGGTATCGAGGGAAGTGAGATAACTGATTTGCGAAGATTTCGTCAGCCATGGCCACGCCAACCAGGTGAAGAGCAAATGCATTGTTTGACAGAGAACCATCGTGACCCCAAGGATAGAGGATCATACTACCATAGCTATGCATGGTCAGGTATAAGGCTGTTCTAACGAGGTGTTCATCGATAATGTCCCGGACTACTCTGGTTTCGATTTCGGAGAACGCACGACTGCCTGGGTACGTGTCAGCGCAGGGGTTTGAAGATACACCAACGGTGTTCCAGAAGAAGTCGTAATTGCGGTTGCCGTCCACGCCTGGGCAGCTAACGCTCGTGGGGTGTTGATCGGTGGAACGTGTCTTACGCCACCAACGGTTGTTCTAGAAAAATAATGAATTACATATGTTTAAGAACAGAATCTATTTGATGTATTTCGGCACTGAAAGTCTCTTCAATTTATTTAATGCATTTCACATGTAGTTAGTACATAGTTATGAAGATGTTATACCTGAGCAGGTAATGTACAATTTATTATATACATATGAATCCGGTTGGGCATTGTATACGTCAGTAGTAGTGTCGGGGGCTCAAGAGGCGGGTTTGGGTTTCTTGAATAGGTATTATAGTGGATAACATGATCGAATTACTAGTGTGGTAAGTAGTTATTTGTAAATAGAATTAATTGCTCAAATATTCAAATATTGTCTGTATTATTTCTGGATTTTAATGTATTTTTTTAAGTTTTTTTTTATAATTGGAATTATTTATTATATATTTATTCATTTAAAAACATAAGTAATATTTTTGATATTTTAAAATGTGGCTTACAGCTCTCCCTAGCGTTGATATTTTCAATTATTCTTATGCACTTCTTTTGTAATTTAAATAATATGTTTGTATCCGTACTATTGCCTCAATACCCCTTGTGCAGTAAATAGTTGTACAGCCTGCCCAATAGTTACATAAGCAACACTAGAGATGTCACTCGGGCGTTGCCTACCCCCTAGAAGCCTCTTTATGAATATTTTGAAGAACCTCGTGCTGTAATTATTATTGTTTGTGTTGGGCAAACCGGAACAGAGAGTAACGTATGAATACTCGGAAGAAAACGTCTGGGTAACAGCAACCATTGCGGGTCAGTATGTAGAAATGGCTTATTCGCCAGCCGGTTGAGCGGTATGCTTGTAGAAGGAAATTGTTGGCTTCATATCGAACAAGTCCTCAGAACATAAACCTTTGTTCAATGGGACACACGAAAGTATCTCTTAAATTCAAGTGATCAATGTCGTGTGTAAGCTTAGGATCGTCGACGTTTCTCACAGCTCGCCTGTGAGCTGAAGTACAAGGCTGTAGTTGGTATCCAAGTACAGGTAGGAACACCTGGATAAGACACTACAGTAATCCATGTGCGGATGGATGTGGGACTTGTAGAGCGTCAGTCTTCGTATCGAGATGAAGGTACTGCTTTTCTCTGTTGAACACGAGTTTGAATATCCGTTTTAGTTGTTTATGAAAAAAAAAAAAAAAATTTTTTTTCATAGTTTGCAAGATGTAGAAAAAATCCTTTCGAGCAAATATTTCGTAGGCTTAAGATAAATAAAAATTGTTAACAAATGAAAAAATAACAAACAAACATCGAGTAACGTACAAATAACTATAAAAAATATGCAACATAAAGCCGGTTGTAATGAATATATGGTGACACGAAACTATAACTAAAATAAATCCTTTAGTTACTCATGTCTTTCCAGAAGCTGTCAAATTGATACTTGACAATTGTCTATAAATATATCTGTATATCCATTTTTATATGTAATTGTGATGCGTATGCTGTTGGTATGTCATAAATAAATAAATAAATACGCCTTAAGAAAAACGTTTAGAAGAGTAATATTCGTCACTGATTGCCACCAATATTCATTTTAAATTCACTGAAAAGTAATAAAATTATAATATTGATTACGAACCCTGAAAACTTCAGTGTATAGTTTCATCAAATTTATGCTCTTCTAGGTTGGCGGCGATATGATGTATCATAAAAATAAATACACTCGAATTGAGAGCCTTCTATTAAAAGTCGGTTATATACAATACAATTAAACCACTTTAATTGATGTAATAAATAAGTCTATAGTTAAATAATCTGGTTTCAGAGTGATGTGTATGATGTATCATTCATTGAGCTATTTTTGGTAGGAGAAATCCTATGATTTAGCATCACTGACGTGACGCAACATTAGGTTAACAGCATATCTGCTATAACTATGATATTGTAGCTTTTATTTCTAACAGTCTCCAGAACTACAAATTTTTTTTTAGTATACGTATTACTGTAGATTTAGACTAAAATAGATGACACAGTACCTTAGACCATAATGTCTACATCTATACCTTGGAGGTTACGAGATCCTTATGCTCAATCATCTATTATTGAAGGTGTAGCATTATAATGGGGTCAGTTTCATCTCGGTGTTACACTCTGAATTGAATTGGGTCCATTGCTTACCGTGAATGAGAATTCGTATCCATCAGGATTAGCCACAGGCAACAAAACCCAGTCGAAGTTGTTCAATAGATCAGGTTCAGTTACGTCTTCTGTCAGTTTACGAATCATGTATGTGACAGTGGGAGGCGTGATCCATTCTCTGGCGTGGATGGCAGAGTCAATGACAATGACAGGCTTGCTCGTATCTTGGAAGTTAGTAGTAGAAATCTTCAAGTATTTGATGGGACGACCTTCGAAGGACTTTGCAGGCTCTACCAGAGTAACAGTATCGGGGAAGCGGCTTGCAATGTCCTCCATGTACGCCTCAATCTGAAAACAAAGTGCACAAAGTAGAGGTATAACTTATGAAATTTCTCTAGGGAGATCTTTCAAGTACACTCACTTGACTCATTTTGTAAAAAGAGTGATACTCATAACATAAATACTAGATATAAGCATAATCTTGTGTTACATGCAAGCCGTCTCCACAAAATAAGTAATTCTTTTATGGGGCAATGTATACGGTTCTATAACAAACTTCCCAGCAATATAAGAGAATTGTCAATAAACAAATTTAAAACTACTATTAAAGCCAAATTGTGTAGCAGGGCATATTATAAAGTATCTGACTATATTAATGATAAAAATGCCTGGGATTGAGTCGATCCAATTGTAATGTAATTAATAAATTATGTAAATTTGTTTGGATACCAAAAGAGGGATGCCTGAGTTTTTTGGCAGTATTTTTATCAGTGCTCACCTAGTCATGAATTGCACGGTAGGGAAAAAAATGTGACGCTTCCAAACAAATCTAGCCATTTTTACGGAATAAAAAGATTTTGATTTTGACTTTGACTTTGATATACTACACATGAGATCTCTCTTGAAAATAATGGATACTAATTTACAAAAACTTCAATTTTTATTCATGAATATCAGATATAAGATAAAGTTGTTTATGGAGAGATCAACACATATATCCGGTTATAAATAACTAACACTACTTTTTGCCCAAGGGTTCAATTCTCAGTTCAGATTGTTGATTTACTCTGTTTGTAAGATAAATCGAATAAAATCGCTACATAATTTATGATTTTGTAAATAATAAATATTCATATAATATCTGTAGTATATAGTAAAATTGTAGTATTCTATAATATTACAATTTCACTGTCAACTCCTTTGACATGAACAAAATCCTATTTAAAGGATAAATACACAGATAAAATGAAAAATTGATTTGAAATTCTAGACGAAGGAAAAAAGTTAAACAAACTGAAATTCTTATATGCGAGAAAGATTAAATACCATAAGATAGCCAACACTAAACTAAACCGTACTGCAATTTTACAAAATACAAATATTGATATTTAAGGAAGCTGATATTAGGTATTTAGACTATTGAAGTTAAAGTAATATAAAATGAGACTGTGAATATTGTGTCGTATCCAGATAAGAAATCGCTGGAAACAGTGTTAAAAAAATGGAAGGCGCTTTCCCCGCCAAGAGCTAGAACCCGTAAGTTGAGATGGGAGAAATACGAACCACTGCGTATCGCTGATAGTTGTCATACGGCATCTCCTTGCCTTTTCTTGCAATGTTCTCACGTCTAGTTGCCTCAATGACTTCATCGTCATAATCAAGGGCTCTGAAAATGATGTAGTGTATGTACATAACTTTTGTCTTTCACATTGGTATATAAGGTAACGATAAAGTTAAGGCTTTGGTTTGGTGAAAGCTGTTTTCAATATCAGGCGTCAATCACATATGTTTACTTTCCCAATGTTCTGTTGTTCGTCAGAGCTTCATTTACTCGTTTGTTTGTAGTAGAAGATGATGTAGGTGAAGTTAGCTTTGTGAAAGATGATGATGAGCAGGACCACATGCCACAAATATTTCTGATGGGCACAATTTGAACTCACGATCTTTGATATAATCTTTGCTGCCCAGTGCGATACACAACATTGCTAACAGTTGATTCTTTAGATCGATTTAGACAGTTTTTAGCATAAACCCTACGAAGCATGGCTACGTCGATCTTATTTTGACCATATCCGTGATTAACTAGCAATTTTGCCAATTTTGCCCATTTGTTCCCCATTGTTGCCCATTTTTTCTATTATCAAAATTAATGTCTTATGCAGGTACTTACGCTTTTACATCTTCACGATGGACTTTATAAGAGATACCGGCATCATCAAGGAGCTTGATGAAAGTGGCTTGATTTTGAGGATTAACAAGAATGATTCCTTCACGTTCTACCGCAGGATTGCTGAGGAAATCCAGTTCATACTCATTACCAAGACGACCCAAGGCTTGCAGCTGCTCCTGGTCTGCTGGCACTACGGAGTAGGTCTTCCATCTGGAAAACTATTATATTATTTACAATATACTTATTTTATTTTGTTGACATTAGGTTTGGTAAAATAAAATTTCAGTACTGAGAAAATCTACGGCTATACTATTATTATAAAGTGGAAAAGTTGGTAATGTATTGTGTTTGTCTGTTTGACTGTGTGTTTGTATTTCTTATCAGGATTCCTTGAATCTTTGAAAAAGATATTAGAAATTTTTAAACCAACTTTCTATCTGACTAGGTAATGGTTTTTGCCTTTGGAATGGCTGAACAATGTAGCCGTAAGCAGGTCTCTACAGGTATTGTTATGGATGTGTCGGAAGTTATTGGTCCATTGCATGGAGATATGGATGGATTATTGGTAGTGGACTTTTACAGAAGTGGACGGATTCCTGTCGTAATTTTCATGTTTAATCTTTACTTTCAACTTACGGTGCTACTCAATAGATGGATCTCCGAAAGAGACCTAATTAATTTTTGCAGCTAATTATTTTAGAATTTTTACTTACGAAATTCGGTCAAACAGCGTCATAACATATGATAGGATCCGTATAAGGGTTATTTGATTTAACCTGTTTTATGTGCTACCGCCACAAATTAGTTCGTGTGAAATAGTGCCCGGTGCAAACTGATATAAACATGTTGACAGTCATTGCAGAACAGCTTATTTGTGACAATAATATAAAATATCGTATCAAAAATAAAAAAAACTAGTGTCTATATGGTACTCTAGGATGTGAACATGTTTGTATCGGTGAAACTGGTCGTAATTTTCAAACACGCTATCATCGTAGCAATGTATAAAACAATCTTACAGATAAACGATATAATTTATCTTCAAATAACACATACGTAATATTACATACAATAGATGAAGGATAAAAATAAATATTAGGAAATCATTGTAACATGTAATATTTTTTTCCATTGTTAATAATTTGTCTCTATAGGCTTAGTTTCCCATACCATTTGTCATGTTAATAATTCTTAATAATGTTAGTTTTTCGTTTAGTTGATCTGCACAAGTGTTTCTGAAAATTATAGAACCAGTATGGTTCTTATAATATATTATGTCGATGGGGTGGGTAGAGGTGCGCGCAGACCAGTGCCCGAGCAGCACCTTCATTACTGTGTCTATCTCGAAAAAACTTAGAACTTAGAACGTTAAGAACGTTAGAAACCTAGATCGTTAATAGGTATATACATTTTATATATATCATTAGGTGCACCAATACCTGGCGTTTCATAGTCTCGACCTACTCCAATGGGAGACAGGGGTTATGATATGTATGCAGGTACGTAGTTATTCAACAAAATCATTTTTAATTGACACCTTGTTGCAATATAAGAATGAGTATCACGGAGCGGTAAGTAGGTGCAACCCTAAAAATATTGCCCTAAACTTTCATCACATGTAATAAAGAAAAGATTAGTAAATATAAATCTTCTTCTTAGCGATATCACGTTTCCTAATGCACTAGGATTGGCGGGGTCCGCTACGTAAACCTAGAGTTTTGGCGGAGATACTGATTTTTAGGGTTCCGTACCCAAAGGGTAAAACGGAACCCTATTACTGAGACTACGCTGTCCGTCCGTCCGTCCGTCTGTCACCAGGCTGTATCTCATGAACCGTGATAGTTAGAGAGACGAAATTTTCACAAATGATGTATTTCTATGGCCGCTATAACAACAAATACTAAAAAATAGAATAAAATGAATATTTAAGGGGGCTCCCATACAACAAACGCGATTTTTTTGCTCGTTTTTGCTCGACATTGATAACGGCAACAGGTAGACGCTTGAAATATTATCAGAATATTTAGTTATATATTCACTTTAAGAATAAAATATTAAATTAAAATAAAACAAATATTTAAGGGGTGCTCCCATACAACAAACGTGATTTTTTTGCTGTTTTATAGATAATGGTAGGAACCCTTTAAACGCGAGTCCGACTCGCACTTGGCCGACTGTTACATTGAGCGACTGTCGTCGGAGCTCCACGACCCAGAGGAAAAGTCACACCTTTCTTAGGAAAGGTCACACGACTTTCGAAATCTAACTTCTTGGTCTAGCGGGTTTCTTGACGTTTCCTTCCAAGATGTTTCACATAAATGTGAAAACTTGAATTTATTGGTACCAGCTACGCTACACTTCGAAACGTGTATCACTGCTCTTATGTAAACTAGCTGTGCCCGCGGCTTCGTCCGCGCGGAATAGTTTTTTTTAATTATTTATTTATATTAATAAAAATAAATAAAAATTCTAAAAGTAGCCTAAGTTACTCCTTATTACATCAGCTATCTGCCAGTGAAAGTTCCGTCAAAATCGGTCCAGTCGTTCCAGAGATTAGCCGGCACAAACACACAGACACAGAAAATAATTGTAAAATATTCATTTTGGTATATGCACCGTGTATACATTCATATGCATTTAGAAAAAAGCGGTTATTGTAATATAACAAACAGACACTCAAATTTTATTTATGTGTATAGATTATAAATAAGTTCCAAATGCACTTTAGTTGAGGCAATGTAAATAGCATCTTACCCAATATACTCTTCATGTTTGGCGTAAGCCGCCACAATAAGAAACACTAGTGTCCAGGCCTTCATTTTGTCCACAATGTCCGGCCGTGAAGCGTATCCCCAAATTTATAACTTCTGATGACTCACTCCAATTACAGATAACTTTAATCAACTAAGCCATGCTGAAGTATCTACAATTGTATTAAATTAATTATATAATATTTTGACGAGCTCGGTGGCGCAGTCGTGAATGACGCGACATTGACTACAACGCTCATGAGTTCCAGTCCCACACAAGACAAACATTTGTGTGCATGCACACGTCTGTTTGTCTTGGTCTGGATGTTTTAAGAGAGGTAGGGCGCATTAAAGCAGCCCGTCTGGGGAAGTACCTCCACCTCGCAGAAAACCGCAACCAAATAATAATATTGTGTTCCTGCGTGTGAGTGAGGTTACCAGTAAACTCCTAAGGAGTTGCTGTTTCAGCAGTAGAGGTGGCATCGCGCGAGTGATACTTAATGTACATGAAGCGTTAATTTTTGGTGTGGTTGACCTATAAACTGCTGGAGTAAAAGGACGTGCATGCTTTGAAAAGCGTGATTTTGACTGCACGAGACCAGACCACGAGACCGATGAAATTTATGGGCTCTGACCGACAGCGTCCTTCTTTTTCAATACCGTTATCATCTCTGAGAGTATTCGTAACAACGTGCCCTAAGTACTTAAATGTATATACTCTGTCCAGAGGTTCATTGTACAACTTAATGGGTGATACGACTTTTGGATGCCTTATACAGATTGTAGAGCTTCGGCGATGTAGCCCTGCCGCACCCCGCACTCCATCCTGTATTTGTTGTGTCAGTGTTTTCAAGCCGGAAGGCCACTGATATTGTTCAACGACTGTCATCTATCGACAGCCGGGACAGACGGCGTATCCTCCGACCTCGGAGAAGCTCGATATACACTAGGGGAGCTAGGCCTGCGACGCATTGGCAGAGCTGCTTTTGCACAATAAGTAAATGACAGCAAGCTGCGTAAGCAGAGCTGCTAACCCTAACCTTTGTGTCAATAAATATTTTGACAATTAATTTGGCCCGGAATATAAATTTGCAAAACTTGAAATGAGCTCGCCATACGCGCTCAAATCCGACTTTGTATTGGAACGGTTTTTGGGGCGATAACATCACTTATCGATATCCTTTATTGAGCTAATCGAAATTTAATCTATTACAGGGGAATCTACAATACTTAAGGTACATTCACGTCGAACAATCAGCTCTCTAGCTTCAAAACTGAAGGAGTACTACGTGTAACAGTCGAAAACCGCAAAAGTGCAAAAAAAAAAACAATTTTCTCGGTTCTAAAGCTTCGCTGGCTAACGCAGCTCTGCAATAAACCCATTCATAGATAAGCTGCGGTCGACATTGCTCACCATCGCCATCGATGGAGAACTGCACATGTATTTTTTTGTGAAACCTTAAAAATGTGAACTTCAAGATTATGTGACGAATGTCGGTTGTTGTGTTTACCCCAAGCTTGGTAATACTCCGGTGCACACACACGTACAACGCTCGGGCCCTGTAATTAGCACTGTATAATGCCTTCTATCTCATTCTCTCGCATATTAAATCGTTATCTCTTTTTACTGTCGCTTTTTCGTTTCATAGAGTTTCAAATCACAACGACGCGAAAGAAGTTTTCACTTCAGTAAAGAAAATACATATTTAGTACTTTCCCTTCGGAAGTGTTTCTCTTAGTAGTAATATAATCTCCTATCATGGTATGTAAGCAAGTGACCCTCCTGATGAACAGTGTCTAACGTACGTTATGAACGTTACAATATGAACGCTCGCTTAGTGATGCTTGGAGTATCCTCGCTGTTCATTCACCAACTCCTCGGGAGCTATCTGGTGACCTTACTCAACATTTCGCAGTATCAAAGTTGATAATGTCGTAATGGCGAAATCGGTCGATCAAAATAGGTAATAAATAAAATTGTAAATTGAAATCTGTACAAGTTATCTATAGTCTGGGTGTATTCAAAAGTGGAAAGGCATTAAATAGCCTAACTTAAAGTACCTCCACCTCACAGAAAACCGCAGGCATATAACAACTCCCAAGAGGGTTATTATGTTCCTTCGAGTGAGTGAGGTAAGTGTGTTATCAGCTGGGGTGGCAACACACGCGTGATACTTTTTGCATTGCGATTATAAGCGATCGTAGGCTACGGTAACTATTAGGAGGACCGTATGTTCGTATGCCTCGACGTTGTACAAAAATACGATAAACGACAAATTTAGAAAAAAGTTAAGGAAACCTCATAAAAAAAAGTAGTAATATGACTGGAGTTAGTATTTTTTTAAGAGAGGTAGGGCGCATCAAAGCTTAAGAATTACCTCCACCTCACACCGCGGCTAAACAATAAGTCCCTGGAGGGATGTTTTGTTCCTGCGAGTGAGTGAGGTCACCACCAGATGAGGAGTTGCTGTGTTGACAAAGTTCTTTTTGTTTGCTAGCGTTCATAGGCTACGGGAGCCGCTTTACATCAGGCAGACGGTAGTTTGCTATCCGTCGTAGTATAAAAAAAACCTTGTATTCCTGCGTGTGCGGTCACCAGTAAGCTCCTATGGAGTTGCTGTGCCAGCAGCAGAGTTGGCATCGCGCGACTCATAAGTGATGTATTGCGAGCTTTGATAAACTACGTTAACCATTTTCCATCACGTGGGCCGTATGCTTGTATACCTCCCGACGTAGTATAAAAAATAATGTACTTCAGTGCAATAATGAAAATTCCGAAATATTTATTACCTTAATTAAATTACAGAAATGCTTATATTTAATATTTCTTTGAGACAAACAATTCTCCAGCTCTCCTTACACCCACCGCGATACCTTCCCAGGTCTCTTTGGAAACTTGCTCGATGTATCTGGGGGGCAGGTTGAAGCCTTGCAATCCGGAACTCAATCCAGGCAACTCGTATGTGTAGGACAGGGGAACACCAACCAGATGGGCGTAGTCCTCTGAGGCCCCTGATGCTGGATAACCCAGGACCAAAACGGCGTTACCGACCAGGTATCGAGGGAAGTGAGACAACTGATTTGCGAAGATTTCGTCAGCCATGGCCACGCCGACCAGGTGAAGGGCCAATGCATTGTTTGACAGAGAACCATCGTGACCCCAGGGGTATAGGATCATGCTTCCGAAGCTGTGCATAGTCAGGTATAAGGCTGTCCTGGCGAGGTGTTCGTCGATGATGTCCCGGACGACTCTGGTTTCGATTTCGGAGAACGCACGACTGCCTGGGTACGTGTCAGCGCAAGGGTTTGATGACACTCCGACCGTGTTCCAGAAGAAGTCGTAGTTGCGGTTGCCGTCCACTCCTGGACAAACGCCGCTCAAGGAGTGTTGATCAGTGGAACGGGTCTTTCGCCACCAGCGGTTGTTCTAAAAAAAAGGAATACCAGTCATTGACTAATCCATAAATATCGATTGAACAACTTCCTTACCCATACAGGCATACCGCCCACCTGATTTAAAAATACCGTAGTCCACGAATGCTTTCAACTCAATATGTGTCGCTAGCGCCATGTCACCTCTGCTAGTCACACTACCTTGCTGGAGGCTACGTTACCCCGACTGAGGAAGTAAGTCCGCCTTACAGAAGACGGCAGGCAAATTACAACATGGCGGGATGTTGTGTTCCTGCGAATAAGTGAGGTCACCAGAAGATGAGGAGTTGCTGTATTGACAGCGTCCTTTTTGTTGCTAGCGTTCATAGGCTACGGTAGCCGCTTTGCATCAGGCTGACTGTGTGCTTGTTTGTAAGCTCCTAAGGAGTTGCTGTTTTAGCAGCAGAGGTGGCATCGCGCGAGTGATACTTTATGTATTGGAAGCGTTCATAGGCTGCGGTAGCCGCTTTACATCAGATGGGATGTATGCTTGTATGATACCCTATTGTATATTAAAAAATCGAATGTGTGATTACATGGTATACATATATTTTATTTGTTGGTTCATCACTTCATCATCAACCGTACTCCTTACATTGGTTCTGGTTTCTTCTCTCTCAAATAGCATTATCTTTGTTTTCTTCGCATTCAATAGTAAGCCTTCCTCCATACAATCGTCTTTCATCATTGTGACCAGTGTTTGCAGTTCAGATGGTGTTTTTGCTAATAGCACGGCATCGTCTGCGTACATCAGACAGTTCACCACTAGGTCACCCATGCGGAATACCACATTCGTTGACCTTATTTTATGTGGGTTCTTTATAGTTATTTAATAGCATTGCAAAGTAGTGGCAATGGTTTATACTTGAAGTTTGCACGATGGCCTTTCCAACAACTGCTTTCTCATTGCGTTTCCCTTAGGGTTGGCGGAATCCGCTACCTAACCCTAAGGATTTGGAGAAGATACTGCTATTAATTTATTTACCGGATTTATGTACATATTTGTAGGGCAATTTGATTTAAACTACTTTGTGTGCTTCCGCTCGCGATTAGTTCGTGCGAACTACTGCCGGCCGGCACCCACCCACTACCGTTAGTAGATGCATTTCGCCGCTGCCATGGCTGCTGCGGTCGGCTCTGCCTCTACTGCTGCAGTCGTCTGCTACTAACGGTAGCGGGTGGGTGCCGGCCGGCAGTAGTTCGCACGGGCAGTAGTTCGTAATCGGGAGCGGAAGCACACAAAGTAGTTTAGATCAAATTGCCTGTAAATTTGGGTTTCGCAAAGTAACGCCTGTATCTATTAGCTACATATTTGTAATCGTCACTTG
The DNA here is from genome assembly GCA_947507595.1 of Pyralis farinalis. Lineage (NCBI taxonomy): Eukaryota > Metazoa > Arthropoda > Insecta > Lepidoptera > Pyralidae > Pyralis > Pyralis farinalis. Next base: position 3,975,540 of record OX382258.1, on the reverse strand, counting down.
CTCGGCGGTGACGGAAAAATATTGGAAGGAAACCCGCACATCCGAGAAATTAAGATAATAGGTACCATAGATAAAGATAAAATTCTTTATTTCCCATTGACACATTTTTTATGCATTTTATTATTTTCTCAAACATTCCGTTTTTCTTTTGCGAATTACCAGCATTTCGAAAATGACCATTGGCGAAGGCCAAATGTCGAAAGAAACTTGCAGGTCTTTTGATAATTTTATAGTCTTTTCATAACAATAAAATAATGATGGAGATATCGAGTGATAAAAGAATCATAATAAAACCAGTAGAGAATGCGCAAGCTTTCATTGCCAGAGGAACACCTGGCTCGTCAATTATATAACAATAATTTTTTTCTTTTATTAATTTGTCGACTATTTTGACCATGTTCCTTAAGAGATAGGAACGGTGTTCCTGAACATTCCTATTCTACTTTTTTATGCTGCATCCGAATCTGAAGTCAAAATTCGAATATTCGAAAAAAGCGACAGACAAACGCACAGACAAACATATAGGAACGGTGTTTCTGAAAATAATGATACATGTGCTGAATTATTTCTTATTTCTAAGAAAGATCTGGGTTTTCCTCTAGGTTGTGGTGGTCTGACGGCAATCACTCTTAGTAAAAATCTGTATGTATGTATGTATATCTTCACGCCAAGTCCCTTGCGGGGTAGGCAGAGAGAACCGAGCGGCATAAGACGCGGTCCTTGCATACTTCACTCGCTTCTGTGACATTCATAGCTCTTTTCATGCACGCTCGCCGGTTCCTGGGGCTTCTGACATCACCTTCTGATAAAACACGACCAATTTGGTAAAATAAAAATCTGCATCTTCGCTAAATCCTTAGGCCAGATTGCGGACCCCGCCAATTCTAATGGATTAGGAAACGGGATCACGCTTAGAAGAAAACCATTTTGACATGGAGTGACTGTCATCAGACTTTCCAAATCGACAGGGATAATCAGATCTGTCTTAGATAAGAACGAATTATAATTTCTGGGTCGTGCGTGTTTCCTCGCGATGTTTTTCTTCACCACCGAGCAAGCGATAAACACAATATGTACATAAATCTAAAGACACGACTTAAATAATAAGTAAAATGCGGTTATTTCAGGTTTGAACCCATAGAAGTAAGATTGAAATACATGTTACCTGAATAGAAATTACATTAACTTACTTATAATTTTGCGAAAAGAGTCTATCACCCATATCCGGCACTACAACTGACGTGCCTGTCACAGCGGTGCCGGACATAGGGACAGCGCCACCTAGCAGCTATCATGGCCAGGACACCATTGGAACTTGTCCACACACTGCAAACCAAGGACGCTCACCTCTTATGCATACACGTATGGAAGCAATCAGTGCGTGCCAAAGTGAACATACTCGAGGCGCTGCAGAAGCGGGACAGCCCCAACACCACCCACGTCCACTTAAGGGGTACATGTCCACACCAGGATTCGAACCTAGACCAGTCTGTTAACAGGCTAGTTCTTTATTCATTAGGCTATTCAGACCTTTCTATTGATTTGTTATATGGTTGCTACGTACCGTGAAAGAGAATTCATATCCATCAGGGTTGGCAACAGGCAACAAAACCCAGTCGAAGTTGTTCAGAAGATCAGGCTCTGTCACATCTTCTGTCAGCTTACGGATCATGTACGTGACAGTGGGAGGCGTGATCCATTCCCTGGCGTGAATTGCAGAGTCGATTATGATGACGGGTTTGCTGGTGACTTGGAAGTTAGTTGTAGAAATCTTCAGGTATTTGATGGGTCTACCTTCGAAGGAGTCTGCAGCATGCACCAAAGTGACTGTATCAGGGAACCGTCTGGCAATGTCTTCCATATACGCCTCGATCTGGAATGAAAAAGATGGTCTTGGAGAATAAGGCACCATAAATAACACAGTTGAGAAACACTTGTTTTTTTTATGTACAATCCATCGGTCCATCCGCTGTAAAGAGGTTACCGTAGCCTGCAAACGCTTGCACATCAAGTATAGCTCGCACCATGCCACACCTGCTGCTAATAGAGCAACTCCTTCGAACTTACTGGTAACCCCAATCACTCACAGTGACAACCCCAGGTAGTTGCTATTTGGCTGTGATTTTCTGTGAAATGGAGGTACTTCCCCGGATAGCAAAGCCTGTCTGAGGAATGCTAACACTAAGACCAAGACAAAAATATATGTTCTATTTATCTATCTATCTATAACTTCATGGCAAATCCCTTGCGGGGTAGGCAGAGAGAACCGAGCGCCACGTGACTCGATCCTTACATATCTCACTCGCTTCTTTAACATACATTGCTCTTCTCATGCACGCTCGCTGGTTTCTAGGGCTCCTGGCATCACCTTCTGATAGAACACGACCAATTTGGTCATGGTAGGTAAGTCTTGGCCTTCCCTGGCTCCTACATCCTTCCACTTTTGCATTGTATATCTGCTTCGTCGTTCTTTCATCCTGCATTCTTTCTACATGTCCGAACCAACGGAGCATGCATCTTCTTATTTTAACACCGACGCTCTCTTTCAGACCAACTGTTATGATATGATAATCTACAAATATGTTAATGCACACAAATGTTTGTCCTGTGTGAGAATCGAACTCACTTAGGTATCAAAGTACTATTACTAATCTCTCCACCACCGAGCTCATCGTAGTGTGTGTCATGTGCAATTAAGTATTTGACGAGCTCGGTGGCTCAGTCGTGAATGACGCGACTTTGATACCAACGCTCGTGGGTTCGATTCCCACACAAGGCAAACATTTGTGTGCATGAACATGTTTGTTTGTCTTGGTCTGGATGTTTTAAGAGAGGTAGGGCGCATCAAAGCAGTCTGTCTGGGGAAGTACCTCCACCTCACAGAAAACCGTAGCCAAATAACAGCTCCCTAGAGGGTTGTTGTGTTCCTGCGTGTGAGTGAGTTCACCAGTAAGCTCCCAAGGAGTTGCTGTGTAAGCAGCAAAGGGGGCATCGTGCAAGTTATACTTAATATATCGCAAGCGTTAATATGCTACGGTACCCGCTTTACATCAGGTGGGCCGTATGCTTGTATGCCTCTCGACGTAGTATAATAAAAATAAAAAACAAGAAAAAGAAGAAGTATCGTCATGGTACTCTCAATATCTACTTGCAATTTGCAATTTAATTGCAGATCTTACGGTGAGGTGTATATGTTTTGGTATTATTGGCAGAGCTGCGATAGCCAGCGGAGCCACATTACCCTCAAAATTGCCGTTTGGGGTAGACTGATGTCATCCAGCTAGCGTTTAGACGGTAATAGTGAGAAACTCCAAAATCGACACACTAATAGCTAACATATTGTAGTTTTGTATCCTTTAATTTGAAATTTAAATGTTCGTTGGTGAGGAAGAACGGTCCAAAATCGTTCCAATTAGAAAAAAAAACATATGGGAAAACGTATGGCCGGCCACTCTGCAGTGCACAGTCTGCGTTGCACTCCCATCAACAGAAAAAGTAACAGCACTCGTCGCTAGATGTCGTACAGGGTTCCATATATTTTTAAAAAATTAAAAATAAAATATTTATATATTTTTTAAATTTAAAAAATATCAGCTCAGCCTTCACAGCTTGCTGTTATTTACTAGTTTAATGTGCCTACATTATATTTCAACGACATTGATTATATCATAGAATGAAGTATTATTTCGTAGTATGTACGCATATCTTCACGTAAGGTCCCCTGGCGCGCTAGGAAGACAGTAATAAGCTTTTTAATCGACCCTCATGAAAATCAATTCGTAATCTGTTTTCTTCATTTTCTTTATTACTAATATAATCGTATTGTAATTACAATCAAATGTAATTGTGTTTGATTTTTTTAGGTAACGCAACTGTGAAACTAGGCAAGTCAAATTTGTAATCTGGCGACAGGCTTAGTCGGTGTGGGTAACAAGGTAAATGAAACCGTTTTGTAAACTTAATTTATGACAAAAAAATTTACCATTTATACTTTTATGCTACATCGAAGATTATCAATAATGTAAGTGCCATAAAAACGCCCTCACACGCTGGAACCGCAATGGTCGCGTACTGTGCGGTTCCAGGGATGTTTTCTTTCGAGAACTCTCGAGCTGTGGATTGAGCTCCCAGCCGATGTTCTTCCAAGGGACTACAGCATGGAATTCTTCAAGAAACGCGTGAAGAGGTTTTTTGAGACTCGGCAACGCATGAGTGACACCCCTGGTGTTGCATATGTCCATAGGCTACGGCGACTGTTTACCATCAGGCAGGCCGTATGCTTGATTGCCACCATAGTGGTCTAAAAAAAATAAGGATATAATGTATCTATTCGCAAACTTATTCTTAAAATTTGATCAATACTTACAACTGCGTATCTCTGGTAGTTGTCATAGGGCATCTCCTTGCCGTTTCTGGCAATGTTTTCTCGCCTGGTCTCTTCGATGACTTCATCATCGTAGTCGAGGGCACTGGAAATTAAATTATGATACTTTTAGTAGATAGAGATGTGGAAGACAATGGCTGCTGGTTTGTTAGGTGAGATGTCTTAAAGATTAGTAGAAGTAGCGACATCTATTGCATAAACATATGAACTTGTACCCACGAATCATATCTTATTATTACTTTAAATAAACAATTCTTTGATCTCTTTTTCCCACCAACATTCATTGTTACATTCCGGTACTTAAAAGCAATGGTCGGATATAAGTGATACGTTGAAGGAATAAGCCCGCCTTTGCAAATTATGTAACTTTTATACTATTGTTTTTAATTATGGATAAAGAATTAAAGTTATATAAACAAACATACAATTCTTGTGTATATATTAAAATATATTTCCGTGAATCTCAGAAATGGTTTTAATAGACATCTATCAAAATTTGTATTTATGTAACGCTTTGCTTTATAAGATTTTTCTAAATTATTGTGTTTCTGAAAAAAAAATAGACAGTTTTCCTAAATAAACACAAGAAAAAAATTTTTCCAGGTGCTACATAATTAATATGAAGATAGGATGACGAAGTTGCGCAATGTAGTCTGCAAAATGTCTAATGATGGTTTTATTTATTGCAAAAACACGTTATGACATCATTCTCAGCTGTTGTCAACAGATGATAATCATTAAGCCAGGTTAATAGCCTTCTAAACCCCTTCAGATGAAGGGAAATCTCGGTCAAAATGGAATGACTATTTCAGATCTGTGGATGTGATGCACAATAAGATCTATAGTATTATAAAACTGATTTGATCGGATATCTGTGAATGAATTCTAAAATTGAGATCTTTCTGATAGCAGGTTTCGCTTCTTCGTCTAACCATCGAAAGAAACTATTATCGGTAGTCGAAAGTTGAAAACTTAGGTCAGAATAGTTATGTACCGCAGCTCATCTCCAACGGTCTTCTGGTTGCCTTCACAAAAAAACGAAAATCTTAGGACTGATTATTCCCAGTAAACGAATCACAGTCCAGAAGAAGCGAATTTACATTGCGTACAGAAACGAGCGTTCAAAATATTTCCAGACGGAGGCATTTGAAGACGGATTCTGTATCAAACATGAATTTGGATGAAGCGATTGAGTTGCAGTTGGTTACCGCTGCTGGAAGAGAAGAAAACAAACGGAAGCTAAAATGTATTTAGTGCATACAGTTCTTCAACATACAATGACACATAGTGCATTCACACGTAGATAATTAACGCTAAATCTCAAAGAAAAAAAATGGTTGCCGTCGGGACGCTCGCCAGATATGAAACATCCTAGTGAATATTCAAATTATTAGTGAATAACAAATAAAGTAGTACAACAATGGTAAGCGAGTATTCGCTTTTGTAAAGCAAATGCATTGATGTCATGTGAATTACATTTTTTTTTTTTTTAAACTTCACGCCAAATCCCTTGCGGGGTAGGCAGAGAGAACCGAGCGCCACGTGACTCGATCCTTACATATCTCACTCGCTTCTTTAACATTCATTGCTCTTCTCATGCACGCTCGCCGGTTTCTAGGGCTCCTGACATCACCTTCTGATAGAACACGACCAATTTGGTCATGGTAGGTAAGTCTTGGCCTTCCCCGGCTCCTACATCCTTCCACTTTTGCATTATATATCTGCTTCGTCATTCTTTCATCTTGCATTCTTTCTACATGCCCGAACCATCGGAGCATGCCTCTTCTTATTTTAACACCGACGCTCTCTTTCAGACCAACTCTATTTCTAACATCATCATTGCGAATACGGTCTACAAGCCTTACGCCACAAATTTTGCGCAGCGCTCGCATTTCAACCGCGTTTATTCTACTTTCATGCTCTTTCTGCCATACCCAGCTCTCGCTTCCATAAGTTAGCGTTGGGACCAACACTGCATTGTGTATAGCGAGTTGTGCCTTCTGGCTCAGGATTTTACTGCCAAGAAGTTTTCCCAACGCTCCATTCACACTATTCCCAGCACTCACTCGTCTTTCCACATCTGCGGTGTACCTTCCATCCCTGCTGAAAGCGCATCCAAGATATACAAACTCATCCACTTGCTCCAACACTTCATCGTCAATCGTAATCCTTACATTAGTTCTGGATTCTTCTCTTTCAAATACCATTATCTTTGTGAATTACATATTTGTTTTAATATAATTAAAATACTTCTCATCTATATTTTGAATATTTATTCTATTTTTTGATTATTAATTTTGTCGCTAAATTTAATTCAGCTAATAAGTTAACACAACATTAATTGATTCTGAGGCGGTACGATGTTTGCGATCGGGTAGTATTATTAAAGAATTAACTTTCAGTAGATCCTTTTTAGACAAACATATATTTAAGTACTTTCAACAACACACCCACACTTCAAATAAGCGAAAACTATCGCTTTTATCAGTAGGCGTATTTTACCGCCTGTACGAAGACGAGTGCTCTGAAGAACTGTTTTCCCCTATCCCAGCATCTTCCTTCCGTCATAGAACCACACGTGCGGGCTTGCGATATCATCGTTCCACTGTTGAGAATATCTCTTCGCGTACCAAAAAGTTCGGCAACTCCTATCTTTGTCGTACCATTAAAAAGTGGAACGCCTTGTCTGCACATGTGTTCCCTCCTTCCTACAATATGGGATCCTCCAAAAGAAGCGTGAAGAAGTATCTTGCGGGTCAGTATGGCAGCGTCAACTGACAGGATACGGTGTAGTATTTTGTCAGTTGCGATTTGGGCTCCTCTTCCGCTTACCATCAGGCAAAGAGAAGCCACTATGCTAAACGAATATATAAAAAAAAGTCGACCTTATGCCGTCTTTGTCGGCACAAGGAGCTGATGCCCACTGCAGCACTTTGGATGCAAACTACGAGCAGTGGATAAAGAAACAACTACTTAACAACTGATAGCCAGTTCGAATCCTGCCACGTACCACTAAATTCGTATTTCAGGATTTATGTACATGTTTGTAATTATCACTTACTCGACGGTGAAGGAAAATATCAATTCACCGCCGAGTTGTGTTTCTGCGCGTGAATGAGCTCACCAGATAACTCCTGGAGAGTTGTTGTGTTGCTGTGTGGCACCGCGCGAGTAATACTTAATGTTCGCATGAGCTACGGTACCCGTTATCCATCAGGTGGACCGTATGCTTGTATGCCTCCCGATGTTGTATAAAAAAAACAATTATGAACGTCGATAACGTTAACGTCCCTTTACAGGTTGTTTACCTGTAAAGGGACGTCATTTCGTATCTACGAGTATATACAAAAAAAAAGTTTGTTCTCTATCAACATTCGAATTTATCAAGAATTTTAAATTAAAAAGTAAGTTAATGAAACTTCGGAAGGTATACAAGCATACGGCCCACCTGATGTAAACCACACAAATGTTTGCATTGTGTGGGAATCGAACCCACGAGTGTTGGTGTCTAAGTCGCGTCGTTCGCGACTGAGCCACCGAGGTCGTCACTTGCTCGGCGGTGAAGGAAAACATTGTGAGGAAATCCGCACGTCCAAGGAATTATATTTCATGAGACGCATGACCTTATCTCAGAAAGCTCCAACGGCAGTCGCTCCATGTTGAAATCAGTGTCGTCGCCAAATCTTTAGGCTTAGGTAGCATTACCCCTTTTTTTGTGACGCGGGTAAAAATGCTTTACGCACAGCACCGGTGCCTGGGTGGCCTCCGGTGGTAGCGTGGGACTCCCCGTTGGCTGCCCAACGGTATACCCACTAAACAACCCCGCGAATTGCCATCGGCCGCGTTGGTAGGGGTGCCCCGGATCTGTCAGCAACAGGGCACTAGGTAGCATTACCCTGCCAGAATGCCAGAAGAAGAATCTGTAGGAGGCCGAAAAATGTTAAATGCAAGTGTGTTCAATTAATTAACTCCAATCATAGGCTCCATATAGTGTCCGAATATAGTCACATACAGATAAAGCGTAATCTTCGCCGAATTGGCAAATCAATTTCGGAAATACTTTAATATACAGTTTAAGCTATGTAAATAGGATTAGCTATTTCTAAGATAACATATATAGGATAGGCATAGTTCACTGCCCATTCCTAAGGAATTGGTGAAGATACTTTCACAACCCATAGAGAAAACCAGATCTTTCTTAGGTAAGGTCACACGCCTTTCCAAATATTAATAATATTTGGAAAATCCCCGCAGGGCAGCTTGTGGCGAGCTGTTGGTGCGTAACGACACCACGGGTACCCGAGTGCTCCAGAGAGTCGAACAGGGCCTTCGTCTCCGACGTGCCTTCGTCGGTCGGAGTGTAAGTCAAGAAGGCCCGCAGTACTCTCAGCTCTGGCTTGCCTTCATTGGCCGTCCAGAGAGGAGTCGATAGAGCATATTACTTTATCAGGTGATATGCTCCAGGGGTGGAAGTGTTAAAGGGCATAACGCCGCGAGTAACTTCAGAGAAAGCGCAGCACACCTCTCAACACACCTGAGTCACTCACACCGGTGTTGCCCCCGGCCGAATTTCTCTGGCATTTCGGGGGTCCATCCAGTGAGTAGCGAGCCACCGCCTGCCGGAAGTAACATCTGATATGATAGTTATGGCAGGTGTCCGTCCCTCTTCTGTAATAGCCCAGTACTAATAATCCCTCCAGACCTCATTTTAATAGTCCGATAATTTCCAACACATTTGCAATAGTCCCAATACCTGCCGTGACCTGGTTCATGGGTATATTGATATCCCCTGGACAAGGTCACGGCGGCTATACAACATTACATCAAGCTTCTCAAAGAGGCCTCTACGCGTTGGATCCTTATCCCCGCGCACGTCTATCAAATGACCGGGATAATACCCGTGAATCAAAATAAAATATAATAATTCCTTGGACGTGGATTTCCTCACAATGTTTTCCTTCATCGCCGAGCAAGTGACGACCTCGGTGGCTCAGTCGTGAACGACGCGACTTAGACACCAACACTCGTGGGTTCGATTTCCACACAAGGCAAACATTTGTGTGCATGAACATGCCTGTTTGTCTTGGTCTGGATGTTTTAAGGGAGGTAGGGCGCATCAAAGCAGCCCGTCTGGGGAAGTACCTCCACCTCACAGAAAACCGCAGCCAAATACCAACTCCCTAAAGGGTTGTTGTGTTCCTGAGTGTGAGTGGGGTCACCAGTAAGCTCCCAAGGAGTTGCTGCCTAAGCAACAGAGGAGGCATCGCGCGGCTGATACTTAATATATCGCAAACATTAATAGGCTACGGTACCCGCTTTACATCAGGTGAGCCGTATGCTTGTATGCCCCCCGACGTAGTATAAAAAAAAAGTTATAATCCGAAATATAATATATAGCGAGTATTCGAACTGGGGACCAGTTGATCAATAGGCCGGTTGTTTATCAACTGGGCTACCACAGCTGGTACACAAATAAAAATGAACTACCAAATTTTTGATGTCGGTTAAGAGATAAAATTGTACGAACATTCTAATAAATTATTAGAATTAAATTTTAAAGCATTTGTAACATATGTACCTTAATACACCATCAATCATACTTACCGACGTCACAAGTATAATCTGTACGATTAAATGGCTTTACTTTCATATAAGACTAACGCATTTATTATCTGATAAATAAATTAATGTAAATATAATAAATTATCAGATAATAAATTCGTTTCTGGAAATTATCGTTAATTTACTAAAATAAATCTGACGTTTGCATTACGTACAGCGTTTCGAGGTCACGATCGAGATTATGTGTGCAGCGGCGATAGTCCGGTTGATAAGGAACCGTCCTACTGACTAATTGACTGTGGTTCGAATACTGGCATGTGCCACTAAATTCGTGTTTTCGAATTTATGTATATATTGTGTGACGAGCTCGGTGGCGCAGTGGTGGAACGCGCTGTTACGTTACTTTGACACCAACGCTCGTGGGTTCGATTCCCACACAGTACAAACATTTGTGTGCATGAACATGTCTGTTTGTCTTGGTCTGGGTATTTTCTATGTATAATAAGTATGTATTTACAAAAAAAAATGTATTTACGTATGTTTATCAGTTGTCTAGTACCCATAACACAAGCTTCGCTTACTTTGGGGCTAGATGGCGCTGTGTAATTTGTCCGACAATATTTATTTATTTATCACTTGCTCGGCGGTGAAGGAGCACATCAATTCACCGCCGAGTTGTGTTTCTGCGAGTGAATGAGCTCACCAGAAAACTCCTGGAGAGTTGTTGTGTTGCTGTGTGGCACCGCGCGAGTAATACTTAATGTTCGCATGAGCTACGGTACCCGTTATCCATCAGGTGGACCGTATGCTTGTATGTTTCCCGACGTTGTATAAAAACAATTATGGCCGTCGATGACGTCCCTTTACAGGGACGAAAACAGCGCATTTCATATCTATATACAAAAAAAAAAGTTTGTTCTCTATCAACATTCGAATTTATCGAGAATTTTAAATTAAAAAGTAAGTTGTAATAAGACTTCGTAATTGGAATGGAATATTACATAGAGGTGAGACTTGAATCTTTTTTTTTATATTACGTCGGGAGGTATACAAGCATACGACCCACCTGATGTAAAGCGGGTACCGTAGCCTGTTAACGCTTGCGATATATTAAGTATCACTAGCGTGATGCCTCCTCTAGTGCTTTACACAGCAACTCCTTGGGAGCTTACTGGTGACCTCACTCACACGCAGGAACACAACAACCCTCTAGGGAGTTGTTATTTGGCTGCGGTTTTCTGTGAGGTGGAGGTACTTCCCCAGACGGGCTGCTTTGATGCGTACAACCTTTCTTAAAACATCCAGATCAAGACAAACACACATGTTCATGCACACAAATGTTTGCCTTGTGTGGGAATCGAACCCACGATCGTTGGTGTCAAAGTCGCGTCATTCACGACTGAGCCACTGAGCTCGTCAAAGTTGTGTGCCACCGAAACTAATTAGTCCATGCGAACTAGCACCGGTCGGCACCCGCTACTACCGTTAGTAGAATGGCTGCTCTGGTTAGTGAAGAGATCCTGTATTAGCAGCGAATGTGACAATAATCAAACAATACTCGTTGAATCGTAAGCATGATTAGGTTTATTATATCAGAGAGACAGCCAACATACTGGTTTGTAGGCATCAATTTTTGGAGAGACCAGATTGAAGGACTTCCGTGTCCTAGAAGATCATGTTCTCTTCAGGGATGATGCATTTCTCATTTACAGAGATTTGTAAATGTGTAGAAATTAGAAAGTAAACTAGCGTACGGCCTGATGCTACATCATAGAAGCTATAACAAGATATTAATGCGGACAATACAAAAAGTAGTATTCGCATATAGCATTCGCTGCTTCTTAGAAGTTTTTTTTTTATACTGCGTCGGGAGCATACAAGCATACGGTCCACCTCATGTAAAGTAGTTATCGTAGCCTATTAACGCTTGTAACATATATCACTCGCGCGATGCCTCCTGTGCTGTTTACACAGCAACTCCTTAGGAGCTTACTGGTGACCTCACTCACGCGCAGGATTACAACAACCCTCTAGGGAGTTGTTACTTGGCTACGGTTTTCTGTGAGGTAGAGGTACTTCCCCAGACGGGCTGCTTTAATGCGCCCTACCTCTCTTAGTGCCATCCTCAAGCGTCGGGATTACGATGTGAGGCTGTACGGTAAACACTTCAGGCTTAGAGATCAAAGTACTGATGCAGGCAAATGAGTGGTAAGTCTGAAGTGACAGTGGACAGTGGCACATAGCCTGTAAGCCTAGCTCGAGGGGTAAAGCGGTCCTAGAATGGACCTTGAGGTGAAAGAGGTACAACGCAGTGGAGACTACGAGTATGAACTGAAGAGGGATCATATTACCCGGTGCGGTAGGAATATGGGAGTGATTCCTCGCATGTTGCAAATATTTTATTTAAAATCGTTTTCAAACTTCAGCGAAAAACTTACAAGCAGAAATAAGTTGTGTATGCCGGTATCATCGCCTTGCTAGGACTGGTAGATCTTTTATTGTAAATTGTATTCGATTTTATAATAAGTTGCCTGAAACGGTTCTGACCTTACCTGACAATGTATTCAAAACATACATTAAAAACACTCTCTGTAAAAGGGCTTATTATAGAATTGATGAATATGTAACTGACAAAAATGTCTGGAAATAAGTCAACACAGACGACCGTTCCATAATAATCTTTTATTCTACTATTTGATATCATTATAGTACCAATATGCTGGTGTGAATTTATTGTAATATCAAATTGTCAATTTTAGATATCTATATGGGCAAGTTTCTTTCGGCATTTCTCCTTCGGTAATGTCATTTCCGAAATGCTAGCAGACGAAAAATAGTAACATAAGAGAATAAGATACAATAAGTTTATATTTCAAAAAATGTAAGACGTGTCTAAGTGCCCGCGAGAGCCCAATGGCAAATAAAGAATTTATAACTTTTTATCATAGTGCCTAAATATCTTCAGGATCAAATGGAGGATATTTTAACCAATAGGCTTATGAGCGACGCGATGTTGATCCGAGAACTGGCCAATAAGAAATGCGCGTTCTACTTTACCCCCCAACCCGTTGCCCGAGTTGAGTTACTACGCAAAATCATTGCATCTGCTTCATTGTTTTTTTAATGTAAAACGTCGAGAGGCGTACAACCATACGGTCCACCTGATTATATGTAAAGCGGTTACCGTAGCCTATGGACGCTTGTAATACATCACGTATCACTCGCGGAATGCCAACTCTGCTGCTGACACAGTAAGAGTATTTTTAAGAGAGGTAGAGTGCATCAAGCTGCTCATCTGCGGAAGTACCTCCACCTCACAGCAACCAAATAACAAATCCTTAGAGGATTGTTGTATTCCCGCGAGTGAGTGAGGTTTCCAGTAATCTCCTTAGGAGCTGCTGTGTTAACAGCAGAGGTGGCATTGCGCAAGTGATACTTAATGTACTGCAAATGTTTATATGCTACAGTAACCGATTTATATCAGGTAGGCCGTATGCTTGTATGCCTTCCGACGTTGACGACTGAAGATCTTAGCCAAAGAGCAACTGCCAATGATTCTTGAGTTCCTGCGAGTGAGTGAGGATGCCAGTAATCTTCTAAGAAGCAGCGAATGCTATATGCGAATACTACATTCGGTATTGCCCGCATTTATATCTTGTCACTGCTTCTATGATGTAGCATCAGGCCGTACGCTTGTTTACTATCCAAGTAGAATATGAAATGTTATTTAAAAAAATAATATTAATAATATACTAAAACGTCTTCCAAGCATAGTTCCGTTTCCTACTCATTATCACTTCCACCAGCTAAGCTTGAGGAAGTATAGCCACTTGTTTTGATCTCCACAACTCCAAGGGGGAAAAACATACTAATAAAAAAAAAAATCGGCCAAGTGCGAGTCGGACTCGCATACGAAGGGTTCCGTACCAATATCTATAAAAACGGCAAAAAAAAAAAATCACGATTGTTGTATGGGAGCCCTCCTTAAATATTTGTTTTATTTTAATTTAATTATTAATTCTTAAAGAGAATATATATCTAAATGTTCTGTGAATATTTCAAGCGTCTACCTGTTGCCGTTATCAATATCGAGCAAAAATTAGCAAAAAAATCGGCCAAGTGCGAATCGGACTCACGCACGAAGGGTTCCGTACCATTATCTATAAAAAAGGCAAAAAAAATCACGTTTGTTGTATGGGAGCCCCCTTAAATATTTATTTTATTCTATTTTTTAGTATTTGTTGTTATAGCGGCAACAGAAATACATCATCTGTGAAAATTTCAACTATCTAGCTATCACGGTTCATGAGATACAGCCTGGTGACAGACGGACGGACGGACGGACGGACGGACGGACGGACGGACGGACGGACAGCGGAGCCTCAGTAATAGGGTTCCGATTTGCCCTTTGGGTACGGAACCCTAAAAATCACGTTTGTTGTATGGGAGCCCCCTTAAATATTTATTTTATTCTATTTTTTAGTATTTGTTGTTATAGCGGCAACAGAAATACATCATCTGTGAAAATTTCAACTGTCTAACTATCACGGTTCAAGAGATACAGCCTGGTGACAGACGGACGGACGGACAGCGGAGCCTCAGTAATAGGGTTCCGTTTTACCCTTTGGGTACGGAACCCTAAAAACGAGTGCGCTTTAGACCACACGACTGAAGTAAAACTTCTTTAGCTCCATAGTGTGATACAGACAATAGGCCTGCACTGTGTCTTACATATACGAAACTTAACTCGCTATGAGAGAAAGAAAGAAAGAAAATGTGTGCTCGCACCTCTCTCTCTTGCCCCTACAGTAATATACGAAACGTAACTGTCTCTCTATCTATCTTCACTAACTTATATCTACCTCTCAACTTCCGTTCGCCTCACCCGATCACACTTTTCGTAACGCGCTCGTCACGCATTCACCAGCTTACTCCCCAAGTCAAGCGTGCATAAAGAAGTTTTACTTCAAAAAATGGATTGATAATTAATATACTCACGCCTTCACATCCTCTCTGTGAACTTTGTAAGGGATGCCTTCCACTTCGAGGAACTTGGTGAAGGGCTCGAGATTGTGAGGGTTAACTAGGATGACACCTTCATGATTAACACTTGGATTGCTCAGAACATCCAGTTCATACTGGTTACGAGCACGACCTAGGGCTTGGAGCTGTTCCTGGCTTGATGGCACCACAGAATAGGACTTCCACCTGAAAAAGAAAAATGTTAGTTATTTTTAAACAATGTCGGGAGGCATACAAGCATACGGCCCACCTGATGTAAAGCAGTTACTGTAGTCCATTAACGCTTGTAATATATTAAGTATCACTCGCGCGATGCCTCCGCTGCTGCTTACACAGCAACTCCTTAGGACTCACTTACACGCAGAAACACAACATCCGGGTATAAGGAATTGTTATTTAGTTGCGTTTTCTGTGTTGTGGAGGTACTTCCCCTTGACTCGCTGCTTTGATGCTCCCCACCTCTCTTAAATCATCCAGACCAAGACAAACAGACATGTTCATGCACACAAATGTTTGTCTTGTGTGGGAATCGAACCCACGAGCGTTGGTGTCAAAGTGTAACGACGCGTTTCACCACGCGTCACCGAGTTCGTCAAAAAAGATAAGGATGTACGAGACGAGGAACACCACGACCTCTACGTGTCATCACATCAACCCTCACTCATCCCACTGCAGGGACACGGGTCTCCCTTCAACCGAAGAGGTATAGAGCATACTCCACCACGCTGCTCAAATGCGGATTGGCGAAGGCCAGTGTTTTCAACCTGCCCGGGGGCCACTGACTTAGCTTAACGACTGTCATCTATTGACAACAGCCGGTACCGACGGCTTAACGTGCCCTCCGAAACACGGAGAAACTCGAGATAGATAAACCCATCCATAGACAGGCTGCGGTCGACGTTGCTTAACCTGAGTGTTTAACGGTAACCGCTTTACATCAGGTGGTCCATATGCTTGTCTGTATACGCATTCTGAGGTTGTTTAAAAAAAAATCTGAGGAACAATAACACCAATATATTCTGTCTTAATATTTTTTTT
The DNA here is from genome assembly GCA_947507595.1 of Pyralis farinalis. Taxonomy (NCBI): domain Eukaryota; kingdom Metazoa; phylum Arthropoda; class Insecta; order Lepidoptera; family Pyralidae; genus Pyralis; species Pyralis farinalis. Next base: position 3,959,534 of record OX382258.1, on the reverse strand, counting down.
TTTTTGCAAATAAAAAAAAAAAAAAATTGATATTTGATTTGAATATATTCTCTCTTACCCAATATATTCTTCATGTTTGCCGTAAGCTGCCACAAAAAGAAACACTAGTGTCCAGGCCTTCATTCTGTCCGCAATGCCAGGCCTCAAAACTAAGCCCGTCAATTTATAACTTCCTAATGATAAGTCATTTCTATCAATGATAAAAATTTTAATCCATTATAATGAATGATCTAAAAATGATTGATCAACACATTTTTTTAAGTAAAACGTCTTTACGCACGCTTGACTTGGGGAGTTGGTGGATGCGTGACGAGAGCGTTACGAAAAGTGTGATCGGGCGAGGCGAACGGAAGCTGAGAGGGAGATATAGGATAGTGAAGATAGAAAGGGAGTTACGTTTCGTATATTACTGTAGGGGCAAGAGAGAGGTGCGAGCACACATTTCCTTTCTCTCTTTCTCTCATAGCGAGTTAAGTTTCGTATATGTAAGACACAGTGCAGGCCTATTGTCTGTATCACACTATGGAGCTAAAGAAGTTTTACTTCAGTCGTGTGGTCTAAAGCACACTCGTTTTTTTATATAACGTTACAACCTACGAGTATAAATGCTTGCAATCCATTAAGTATCGAGGTGTTGTTATTTGGCTGCGGTTTTCTGTATGGTGGAGGTACGTCCCCAGAAGGGGTGCTTGGATGCGCCCTACCTCTCTTAAAAATACCCAGACTAAGACAAACAGACATGTTCATGCATGTTTGTCCCGAGTGGGAATCGAACCCACGAGTATTGGTGTCAAATTAGCATAACAGCGCGTTTCACCACTGCGCCACCGAGCTCGTCGTAACACATAGCTATTTGATTCTTCCCCAGATACCAGCGTGTAGGTTTATGAAATAGCTGATAGCAGAAGCTAATTCTAAAAATCGGCCAAGTGCGAGTCGGACTCGCACACAAAGGGTTCCGTACCATTATCGATAAAAACGGCAAAAAAATCACGTTTGTTGTATGGGAGCCCCCCTTAAATATTTGTTTTATTTTAATTTAATTATTTATTCTTAAAGTGAATATATAAATAAATATTCTGTGAATATTTCAAGTGTCTACCTGTTGCCGTTATCAATATCGAGCAAAAATTTGCAAAAAAATCACGTTTGTTGTATGGGAGCCCCCTTAAATATTTATTTTATTCAATTTTTTAGTATTTGTTGTTATAGCGGCAACAGAAATACATCATGTGTAAAAATTTCAACTATCTAACTATCACGGTTCATGAGATACAGCCTGACAGACGGACGGACGGACAGCGGAGCCTCAGTAATAGGGTTCCGTTTTACCCTTTGGGTACGGAACCCTAAAAAGCAAGACAATCATTAATATTTTCTTTTTTATACAACTACATTGGCAAACAAGCATGCGGCCCGCATCAGATGGTAAGCGGTCACCGCAGCCTATTGACGCTCGCAACACCACGGTGATATTACTTGCGCGCTGTCAATCTTGTGACCTAAGGCTGTTTCGTCACAGTGCACAGTAATTTCTCTGTCATATCTCACCCTTCAAACCGGAACACAGCTATATAAATATACTCGCAGCTGCTTGGCGGTAGAAATAGGTGAGACGAGATACCCACGCAGACGACTTTTGTACAAAGTCCCCCTCTGGTAATGTACATGAACATGTCTGCTTGTCTTGTGCTCGGTGTTTTATTATGTAATTTGACCTAACCTGCTTTGTGTGCCTCCGCTACCACTTAGTTTGTGCGAACTAACGCCGGCCGACACTCAATCTCGGCGAGCTCGGTGGCGCAGAGGCGAAACGCGCTGTTACGTTATTTTGATACCAACGCTCGTGGATTCGATTCCCACACGGGACAAACATTTGTGTGCATGAACATGTCTGTTTGTCTCGGTCTGGATATTTTTAAGAGAGGTAGGGCGCATCAAAGCAGCCCGTCTGGGGAAGTAACTCCACCTCACAGAAAACTGCAGCCAAATAACAATTCCCTGGAGAATTGTTGCGTTCCTGCGTGTGAGAGAGGTCACCAGTAAGCTCCTATAGAGTTGCTGTGTTAGCATTAGAGGTGGCATCGCGCAAGTCATACTTAATGTTTTGCAAAATATAATTATAGGCTACGGTAATCGCTTTACATCAGGTGGGCCCTATGCTTATTTGTGTCTTTTGACGAGCTCGGTGGCGCAGTGGTGGATCGCGCTGTTACGCTACTTTGACACCAACGCTCGTGGGTTCGATTCCCATACAGTACAAACATTTGTGTGCATGAACATGTCTGTTTGTCTTGGTCTGGGTATTTTCTAATACCAGACTAGTACCCATAACACAAGCTTCGCTTACTTTGGGCCTAGATGCTGTGTAATTTGTCCGACAATATTTATTATTATTGTATACGTCCCGACGTTGTATAAAAAAAAAAACTCACTACCGTTAGTAGATGCATGTCGTCGCTGCCATGTCTGCTCCGGTCGTCTCTGCCTCGGCTGCTGCGGTCGTCTCCGCGAGTGTTCGCCATCTGAAATATAAACCGCATGCACCCGCCGCCGTTGCTGCCCTGGCTGCTCCGGTGGTGATACGATCGTAGCATGTTTTTCAGCACGATCACTATAACGGTTATCCAGGTTTGTTCAGCCTCCCGAGGCGGAGATTACCCTACTCACCTACGGGTGGCCAGCTCTTGGTCAGCCTTTTCACCGGGTCTCTAACCTTTGTTTTTCAGGATCACTTGGTATCTGCTAGGATATGCTCAATGCTATTCAATAATATAAAAATGTTTCGGACCCAGGAGAAGGGAATATTCCTTCACGAAAACGAATTCATCGGAAAAGTAGGAAAAAAAATCGGCCAAGTGCGAGTCGGACTCGCGCACGAAGGGTTCCGTACCATTATCTATATATTTGTTTTATTTTAATTTAATTATTTATTCTTAAAGTGAATATATAACTAAATATTCTGTGAATATTTCAAGCGTCTACATGTTGCCGTTATCAATATCGAGCAAAAACGAGCAAAAAAATCACGTTTGTTGTATGGGAGCCCCATTAAATATTTATTATATTCTATTTTTTAGTATTTGTTGTTATAGCGGCAACAGAAATACATCATCTGTGAAAATTTCAACTATCTAACTATCACGGTTCATGAGATACAGCCTGGTGACAGACGGACGGACGGACGGACGGACGGACAGCGGAGCCTCAGTAATAGGGTTCCGTTTTACCCTTTGGGTACGGAACCCTAAAAAGACAAAATTTAATAGCCAGACAATATTTTTACTTGTACTCTAGAACATTCTAGAACTTGTAAATACAGATCACTGTAGTTTAAGACCGCATGTCACTAACACATCATGGACTGTATTTGTATGAAATAAAAGATTATTACTGAAGTTTTATTTAGTTTATTCACTCCATTCTTGTATTTAGAAGGGTAGTTTCAACTAGTTAACCATAAATAATTTGTGATAGTACTTTGTATACCAAGATAGTCAATTATATAAAGTTCGTAATATTTTTTTTGTTTGCAATATATATTCTACTGGCTTCACGGGCGCCCATTGTGACACCTTCCCAGGTCTCACGGCATACTTTCTCAATGTATTCAATTTCCAATAAGAAACCATCTGTTCCACTGTTAAGTCCTGGTAATTCGAAAGTGTATGTAAAAGGGACTCCAAGAGAATAAGCATAGTCATCTGACGCTCCTGCGGCAGGATATAATAATTTTGCAGAATTGCCAACGCGGTATCGAGGAAATTGAGGTAGCTGGTGGTTGTAAATTTTATCAGCCATGGTAACACCAACAGCATGCATATCGAAGCTATTATCAGGAGCACTACCATCGTGACCCCAAGGATACAGGATCATACTCCCGAAACTATGCATGCTGATGTACATGGCCATTCTATTAACGTGATCTTCAAGAATGTCGCGGACTACTCTCGTCTCGATTTCTGAAAATGGGTGGCTACCGGGATAGGTGTCCTTACATGGAGTTGATGCAGCGCCACTTGTGTTCCAAAATGAATCATAATTACGGTTGCCGTCAACTCCTGGACAAATATTGCTTAAAGTGTGTTGATTTGTAGAACGAGTTTTACGCCAAAGTCGATCCTGAAAAGGAAATATAAAATATATGTTGATATTGCTGCATTCACACAGACAGAATGTAAATGAGAATCGTTAAGTTAGAGTTAATATATAATTAAGTTCATCACATCATCATCACATCAACCCTTACTCATCCCACTGCAGGGATACGGGTCTCCCTTCAACCGAAGGGGTTTAGAGCATAATCCACCACGCTGCTCAAATGCGGATTGGCGGAGGCCAGTGTTTTCAAGCCGCCCGAAGGCCACAGACTTAGCTTAACGACTGTCATCTATCGACAACAGCCGGGACCGACGGCTTAACGTGCCCTCCGAAACACGGAGAAACTCGAGATAGATAAACCCATCCATAGGCAGGCTGCGGTCGACGTTGCGTGACCTACGTGTTCGATTAGAATGACACGCGCGACGACGCCATCGAGCTCTTATAATAATTAAGTTCAAATTAAGCCAATTTTAAAACTTTAAGTTCTTCAAGACCAGATAAGGTCTCTAATGCTAGCTATGCAGCTCTTATTGGCTAGTTCACAGATCAACATGGTGTCACTTATCGGCGCAGTGTTTGAAATATTTTCCATTGGCCAGTAGGTTCGCATCGCTGAGATAATTTGGCGCTAGAACACAACGTTTTTGTGAGGATAGGGTGTCATTGGTGGGTGGATCATCCGCAGTCAAGTAACTTATTATTTTGTGCCCAGATATAACAAAATATATCTTAATATTTCTTTTATTACTTGAATAAGTCAAAATATTTATACGACAAAAATTTTAGTTTTATTATTAATATTAGGGCTTAAAAGATTTATGTAACGTAACTGAAAAACAATATACTCGTAAGTACACACATCAAAAGTGTCTAGGGATCAACATATATTTTTGCAATAACTTTTCTCCTGATTGATATTAATTAAAATTTTCTTTAAGGATTCATCAAATAAAGTGTTTTCGTTTGTCTACAGTAACGATAAACCAAGTCACCTTTGCATTAATAAAGAAATTTGCCATTTTCATAATAAAGGGATTTTTGACATTTGAACCACTAACATTAAAGTTCGAAAAATAGACTGAAATAACAGTGTTCTTTAAAATTTTATTGGGTAACTTAAACAATTAATAATCCATGTTTCTACCGCGAACACTAACAACACAAGAACATCGGATTGGCATACTCAAAATGAGTTCATCCAAATCACGCTGTGGAATGGCCGCCCATGTTCGTTGCAACAACAAAAAAAGGTCTTCTTGCGACTGGATACCCTCCATATTCGGCAGAGCTCTTCTCTGTAGCATATCCCATGCATGCTCAATCGGGTTCAAGTCTGGCGACTGAGCAGGCCAGGGCATGACATTGATGTTAGCTGCGGCGAGAATCTGTCTTACAACTCTTGCGGTGTGCGGTCGTGCATTATCATGCATTAACTGAAATAAGGGACCGATTTGCGCTTGTAGAGGAACGATGACGTCTGATACAATCGTCTCAGCATAAATTTGTGCGTTGAGGTTGCCTCTGATCCAAATCAACTCAGTTCTTCCGCCGATCCAAATACCCGCCCATACCATGATGGTTCCACCACTATAAGGATGGACTTCCTGGCAGGATTTTAATCGCTGTTGGCGTCCAGGGGTTCTCCAGTGTCGTATACGTCTTGTATCCGGTCTCATACCAAAACGAGACTCATCAGAAAAGCACACGAAACGCCATTGTTCTTCTGCCCAATTTCTGTGTTCAAGAGCCCATTGATATCGAATCCTACGATTGTGCATTGCTATAGGTGGTACCCTTAGCGGTCTTCGGGAATGAAGGTTCACTTCATGCAAGCGGTTTCTGACTGTTTGGTCGCTAATTAAGTTCCCTGAAGAGTGATGAAGCGTCACGGCTAACATCATGGCGGTTATTGTTGAAGCTCTTCGAGTTGTGATTTGAATGTATCGGTCTTGTCTCCGTGTCCATGCATGGGATATGCTACAGAGAAGAGCTCTGCCGAATATGGAGGGTATCCAGTCGCAAGAAGACCTTTTTTTGTTGTTGCAACGAACATGGGCGGCCATTCCACAGCGTGATTTGGATGAACTCATTTTGAGTATGCCAAACCGATGTTCTTGTGTTGTTAGTGTTCGCGGTAGAAACACGGATTATTAATTGTTTAAGTTACCCAATAAAATTTTAAAGAAAACTGTTATTTCAGTCTTTTTTTCGAACTTTAATGTTAGTGGTTCAAATGTCAAAAATCCCTTTATTATGAAAATGGAAAATTTCTTTATTAATGCAAAGGTGACTTAGTTTATCGTTACTGTAGACAAACGAAAACACTTTATTTGATGAATCCTTAAAGAAAATTTTAATTAATATCAATCAGGAGAAAAGTTATTGCAAAAATATATGTTGATCCCTAGACACTTTTGATGTGTGTAGAAACTTCCATTAAGCATTTTCAAAGGAAATGTATACCCATCTTATTTAAAGAACCACATGCGTATTATGTAGAACCAAAATTACATACGCTAACAACGGCCTTGGCCACTTGATTTTGCATGTCTATATGAATTGGCCAGATTTTTAACGTACCTATTTCAAAAAAGGAGGAGGTTCTCAATTCGACTGTATTTTTTTGTTTGTATGTTTGTTACGCGATCATTCCGCCAATTATGAACTGATTTTGATAATTCTTTTTATGTTTGGTAGGTCATACTTCAGAGGTAGTCCCATATAAATTTTATTGAAATTGATTCAGCGCTTTTTGAAAAAATCAACAAAAATACATACACAGATAATGTTTTGGTTAGTGGTTCCCTGCAGCGAAAGTTTTTGATGAGGACTTTATCTCTGTTTTTTTTATTTACATCACGAAAAGGCAAAAATAAATTATTTTTAAATAAAAATAACCACCTTCGAAAACACCCAAGAACTAAAAAGCGCATAATATCAATTGATACTATCAATATACTAGCACCGACTCCAAAAATCGTAAGTAATCGTGACTAATTATTTTTCCCTTTTCAGTTCCTGGGTGCTTTTAGAAGGACGTTTTTTTAATTAAAAATAATTTATGCTATAAGTGTGCGAAATTTGTGTTCATACGTGCGTCGATGCTAGCTTAATATATAACAGTTACTTACTCCTTCGAAAGTGTACGCGTAACCATCAGGGTTGACTACAGGCAGAAAAATCCAATCAAATTCTTCTAAAAGATCCGGTTCAGTGAGATTTTCCGTCAGTTTACTTATAAAGTAGGCTACAGTTGGAGGTGCAATCCATTCCCTGGCATGAATGCCACCGTCGATGAAAATTATTGGTTTGCTGTCATCGGCGAAATTGGTGGATGAAATCTTTAGGTACTTAATGGGACGATCTTCGAAGGAATATGCCGGATGGACGAGTGTGACTATGTCCGGGAAGCGCTTCGCGATGCCGTCCAGATATTTATAGATCTGTGATCAATACAGAAAGTACACTTTCTATTAAAACATTCTGGTCACATAATTTAAGTGCTAATACTAGAAAATAAAAAAATACATGTCACTGCACCAATAATAAATACAAATAAAAGACACGTTATTACAAAATAATCAATGCGGTCGCTGTCAGATATCCATACTGTAGGAAGAGAAACATTAAAAAGATACAATATGATAGTTTGCGTAGTACTATATAGTTTAAGACAAGGTTTTTTTCACATCAGATTAATAAATGTATAATGATAGTCTATCTATCTATCTATAACTTCACGCCAAATCCCTTGCGGTGTAGGCAGAGAGAACCGAACGCCACGTGTCTCGATCCTTACACACCTCACTCGCTCCTTTGCCAGTCATTGCTCTTCTCATGCACGCTCGCCCGTTTCTAAGGCTCCTGACATCACCTTCTATTAGAACATGACTAATTTGGTCATATATCGTTCCACTTTTGCGTTGTATATCCACTTCGTATTTTTTTCATTCTGCATTCTTTCTACATTTTAGATAATTCTGTATATCGTAGACAATTTTGGTTTTTATTAGAAGATATTCCTAGTAAGATTCCTCAAGAAAGCTGCGTGCCTTGTATCATTTTTCGCTTTGATAGAGATCACGGTAATTTTACCTCCTTATCGAGTAACAGCTGATTTACTGGCCTAATACATGTTCTACCAACTCCATGATTTAGCATTAGCTTTTGAGACGATGGGAGCAAAAACTTTTTCTACGCAGTATGTTGTCAAATTTATTTCTCAATAATTTCATACACATTTCATCTAACTTTTTCTAGCGATACGACAAACAAAGATTCATCTATGTTACCTCTGATAACTCCTGATAATTATCAAATGGCGTCTCTTTAGTACTTCTTAAGCGAAATTCACGACTTCTCATTTCTATCATACGTCTATCGAAGTCGAGAGCTCTGAAAACAAAAGCAATATTTATTACTTTCAAAGTATCTGAACAGAAAGTTTTGCCTACTCAATGTAATGGTTTTATGTTCATACATTTCATGTTGTCTTAATTTTAAATCCTATGGAAATAATACTTACGATTTTAAATTATTTTTGTGAATTTTGTAATATATGCCTTCATCATCAAGAGCTTTGGTAAATTTTGATTGAAATTCTGGCATTACTAAGATCACTCCATCACTTTCTATATTCGTATGCCTTATTATATCCACTTCATATACCGAACTTAGATATCTTAGGGTTTGAACTTGGTCGTGCGTGGAAGGCTTTACATAATAAGATTTCCACCTAAAAGAAAAACAAAATCTGTGACCTGTCAGAACCCGTTATATACGTTTTCCCATACATTTCGCGGTCGTATTCGACCACCCGGGTTTCGAAGGGACATGATTGTCACTAAAATCGGATACTATATTTAGTATGAATTGAAGGTCTGGGATATTGTCGTGAAGGACTTCTAAAATCCCAAATCCATTCTGCTATTCGCATCGTTTGTAATGAAAATAAAATAAACATGAATTAATTGTCATCCTGTGGAAGCACTGAAAATATTCTTATAAATAAGATTGTGGGTATTCAAAAATGCTAATAACATTAATATATAAAAAAAGATTCTTATTTATTCAAAAAACGATTTCTTAAGTAATAACTTTACAACATGATCATTTTTGTAGTGAAAATTTAACTCGATTGATTCTCTCGATCGATGATCGATCGAACTTTAGCGATTAAGCGTTCGTAACCGCCGTTAATTTTTTATTAACAATATCAAAAATATGTCATATGGCGTGGTCTTTTTGCCTGCCCCGCCAGAAAATTGGCGTAAAGATATAGCCTTCCTTTCACTAGAATCCACAGGCTAGCTCCACATGTGGATCCTCGGATACTTTTATCTCCTTTTCAATCCACCGCTAGCAGTAGTAATATTTCCATCAATAGATTATTCAATACGACAAGTATTTATTAGAAATTCATACATTGCTTTATATATATTTAGTTATATTTTAATGAACATTTGGCTTCATTTTAACGGACATTTTTTTATTTTAACAATTTTAATTATAAGTCATAAATCATTATTGTAAGACTGTTATTAAAAATACAACTAGAAACCATGACTACCTTAAAGAATATTTAGTACGGTTTCATGAGACATTTAGTTGTAGTTTAGGTTTTTTATCGGTCAGGTTACATCTTTTTCATTAGATCAGTTCACAACTTATAAACTTTCGCATACAGTTAAAGAAACTTACACTTACCCAATATACTTTTCATTGTCTGCGTAAGCCGCCATAAATAAAAAAACTAATGAGCAAATCTTCATGTTGTTCATAATAATTTGTAAGTTGCCATGATACACAAAGCGTGTATATGCCACTTTATGCTACGTGAAAGTGATTCATCGTCATTCAATGGCTTCATCTCATCATATGTTGGTAAATCCATTCAAGATTATTTATCGTTATTTCCCAACATTTCAAATCAGATAATGTATATCGTTATCAATATGAAGTTACGGGTTTTTATGTGATGTGATAAAGTACTGATAAATTACAGTTAGTAAATACGAATTTCGTGGACAAAGACCTGACCTAGAAGAGGCTGGTTTTCCCTGGTTTTGTGGAGGTCTGACGATATTCGCTTCATGTAAGATTTAGTATCTTCGCTAAACCCCATATAAATAAATAGGCTTAGCGAATTCCGCCAATCCTAATGGGGTTGGGAACGGGATAATGTTAAAAAGTAGAATAAACACGAATTTACGGTTTCTATACCACTGATGCATGCTCCGTTGGTTCGGACATGTAGAAAGAATGAACTTCCTTCTTTGCTATATTACAGTTGACCTTTAAAACTGAGGTTTATAAAGGTATGCATATCTTTACGCCAGGTCGTTGATTCGGACCTGTAGAAAGAATGCAGAATGAAAGAATGACGAAGCAGATATATAATGCAAAAGTGGAAGGATGTTGGAGCCGAGGAAGGCCAAGACTTACATACCACGATCAAATTGGTCGTGTTCTATCAGAAGGTGATATCAGGAGCCCTAGAAACCGGCGAGCGTGCATGAAAAGAGCCATGAATGTTATTGAAGCGAGTGAGGTATGTAAGGATCGAGTCACGTGGCGCTCGGTTCTCTCTACCTACCCCGCAAGGGATTTGGTGTGAAGTTATAGATAGATAGATATACCACTGATGGTCACTTTGAAATAGACAGATTTCAGTTAGTACGGCGAATAAGGTAGAGAAAATGGGAAAGAGTGTAGCTACAACTTTATGTTTATATTTACATATAATATAATACGCCATGCTATGGACAATAAAAAATTGACCTTACTCATTTTATTAGATTTTAGTAACGCTTTCAACTCTGTCGATTTCGATATTCTTTTAGGGATACTTCGCTCGATTAATATCTCTCCCTCTGTGATTGCATGGTTCAACTCCTATCTTCGTGGCCGCCAGCAATGTATTAAAATCGACGAGTCACTGTCAGACTGGACCGATCTATTGGCGGGTGTGCCACAGGGCGGCGTGTTATCCCCACTACTCTTCTCAGTTTTTATTAATGAACTATCTAAAATTATAAATTCTCCTTACCACCTATATGCAGATGACTTGCAGATCTACAGTCATTTCTCTCCTTCAAATATTATTGAAGCATTCAACGACATTAACAGGGACCTTACTGCTATCAAAGAATGGGCTAACAGATATGGACTACTGGTAAACCCAACGAAGTCTCAAGCTATAGTGGTTGGTAGCAGACAGTTAAGAAGTAAGCTGAATTATGACGATTTTCCGACTGTTCGTTTTGATGATCACAAAATCCCTTTTACTACTAAAACCAAGAATCTCGGCCTAATTATTGACGAAACTTTGTCCTGGACCCCCCATGTTAACGATGTCAGTAAACGCATGTATTATGCGTTTCACTCTCTCAGGCGACTCCAAAACTTTTTACCTTTCAAAACTAAAGTTACGTTAGCACAAAGCCTCTTACTCCCAATTCTCGACTACGCCGATATCTGTTATTTAGATGCGTCAGAGTAGCTGTTGAACAAGTTGGAGCGCCTGCAAAATTTGGCGATCCGGTTCGTGTTTGGTCTCAAAAAGTTTGATCATGTGTCCGAATTTCGTTCCCAATTGAAGTGGCTCCCTATTCGCCTTCGCAGAAATGTGCACCTGTTAACTTTTCTTTATAAACTCTTCAATAACCCAGCTCTCCCCAATACCTCAGTTCTCGCTTCCCACTATTACCACCCCCCACGCGATCCCAACGTCCTTGTCATATCCAAACCTTGAATTATCTCATGTCACACACTAATTATTTCTTCAACTCTTTCACTGTTCGTGCCGCGCTGCTCTGGAACAAACTACCACCACAAATAAGGGACTGTCCATCAGCCACGACTTTTAAAAAAAGGTTAAAAGATTACTATATTTCTCAAACTCAGTAATTAAATATGTATGTATGTATTGCATGTATTTATTTATTTCTATATAAGTATATATATGAAATATCCATCTATTGTATTTGTAGGCTATGAATGAAATTTGTAAATATTACATATAATAAGTATGGTTTGTTTTTTATTCATAGTGCTATTTTTTACCTACCATTTGTTTTTTGTTTCTTTTTGTACCCAGCCAACAATGATTTCTATGACCGCCTGTGGGGTTGGCTGGAAGAGATCTCTTTTATAGATAAGCTCACCTTTGTACACCTTTAATGTAACAATTGTATGTGTAATAATATGCAATAAAAAATATATATAATTCTTCTGTTCGTGTGTTCCTCAGTGAATTCCTCCTGAATGGCTGGAACTGATTTCAAGAAACTTTGTATATGTGTCTCTACGATCGGGTTCTCGTATTTTTTTATTTTAATTTCGGACAGGACAACTCAGTCTGATTTGCTAGCATTAGTATAAGATGAACTACAAAATCTAGGTAGTCAACCTTCACCTTATTCTTTAGGTTATTAAATTGACGCTTTACGTATCGTATTGCGTATTCGTAGCTCGTATTTGTAATTAAAATTTAAGATTTTTTGAATTCTATTTATAAAAAGTGTATTCCTGAGAGGTTTCACAACACGATCCAACATAGTCTTTTGTTACACTTTGCCTGAAGTCTTCCTCCTCAAGTCACTCCTTTTTCACAAAAATGAAGCTTTGTCACTCTTTGATAAGACTCCCCTCACCAAACCATTACATACGCTGGATGATGACCATGTTGTACCTTTCCGATCACTTAGGCGGCTTCGTTAGAACTGAGCGCGTACATTGTCATTTTGCTTGTTGTAGTCCTCTTCAATCGTGAATTTTTTTCATCAGTAAAGAGGATATTTTTGTGCCTTTCACGTGCGTATCGGGACCGAAGGCGTTTTGATCTGATATGTATTAATAATTCGTACTGTGCGGTTCCAGAGAAGTTTTCTTCCGAAAACTCTCAAGCTGTGGAATGAGCTCGCAGCTGAGGTTTTTCCAAGGGTCTATAGCATGGAGTTCTTCAAGAAATGCGTGAAGAGGTTTTTGGAGGGTCGGCAATGCATGGCACCCCTGGTGTTGCAAATATCCATAGGATACGGTGACTGTTTACCATCAGGCAGGCCGTATGCTTGACCTTAGTGGTATAAAAAAAAGATCTATCTAATCTCTTCAACTGTAAGGATTGATTTAGGGCATGTACTGTATATTGACGATAAGCGCCGAGCTTCATGTGTTGTTTTATTATACGCGACAGAGTCCGAGCGGGAATCTTCATATCTCGAGATAAGACTTTACGTTTCCTAATGGGGTTTCGGCGAATTCTGACTTTAACAGCATTAACCGCCTTTGTAGTTCTAACAGTACGCGGTCGCCCCGATCTTTTATGGTATTCAACAGAGGAAATGTTGATATGTCTGTCTATCTATCTATCTATAACTTCACGCCAAATCCCTTACGGGGTAGGCAGAGAGAACCGAGCGCCACGTGACTCGATCCTTACATACCTCACTCGCTTCTTTCACATTCATTGCTCTTTTCATGCACGCTCGCCGGTTTCTAGGGCTCCTGACATCACCTTCTGATAGAACACGACCAATCTGATCATGATAGGTAAGTCTTGGCCTTCCTCGGCTCCTACATCCTTCCACTTTTGCATTGTATATCTGCTTCGTCATTCTTTCATCCTGCATTCTTTCTACATGTCCGAACCAACGGAGCATGCCTCTTCTTATTTTAACACCGACGCTCTCTTTCAGACCAACTCTGCTTCTAACCTCATCATTGCGGATACGGTCTGCAAGCGTTACACCACAGATTTTGCGCAACGCTCGCATTTCAACCGCGTTTATCCTACTTTCATGCTCTCTCTGCCATACCCAGCTCTCGCTTCCATAAGTAAGCGTTGGGACCAGCACTGCATTGTGTATAGCCAGCTGCGCCTTCTGGCTCAGTTTTTTACTGTCAAGAAGTTTTCCCAACGCTCCATTCACACTATTCCCAGCACTCACTCGCCTTTCCACATCTGCGGTGTACCTTCAAATTCAAATCAAATCATTTATTTTGCTAAAATATAAGTACAAAAATAGAGATGTTGTGTGTATCAAAATAAAATCCGTTATGTTTTGCCTTTCATACAATTAGGCATGCAAAAGTTCAAGCATTCTATGAAATACAAAATTTAATTCCGATTGTACTTTAATTCACTCAAGATTTAACTCAAGTCGTCAACTGTTATTATATGAACTCATTAATTAATTCATTAAGGGAGTAGAAAGATTTATCAATTAGCCAATTATGTAGCTTATTTTTAAATTGTGTGACGGGCAACTCTGTAATATCACTCGGAATCTTATTATAAATTTGTATCGCCATGTGAAAAGCATTTTTATTGACTATACTTAAGTTCTTTCCGTGTACGCATAGTTTATTACCTACTCTAGTTCTTTGTTCTCTTGACCGTACGTCCTTGTTTTTTGGAAAGAATTCGGGATGTTGCTTCGCAAATATTGATATTTGTTTAATGTACATGCCAGTTAGCGTCAACAATCTCAGTTTCTTGAAGAGTGGTTTGCATGGAGTCAAATAATGTGCACCACATAAAGCTCTGATACATTTCTTTTGAACTAGAAACACTCTCTGAATATTTGTAGAGTTTCCCCAGAGCATCAAACCGTACTGCAAGGTTGAAGCAACATATCCATGATATGCATTTAATGCAACTTCAACGGAAGCAGCCTCTCTAAGCCGTTTGAGCGCAAAGACAAATTTATTTAATTTATTGCATACGTCTTCTATATGTCTTCCATCCCTGCTGAAAGCGCATCCAAGATATACAAACTCATTCACTTGTTCCAACACTTCATCATCTACCGTAATTCTTACATTGGTTCTGGTTTCTTCTCTTTCAAATACCATAATCTTTGTTTTCTTCGCATTCAATAGTAAGCCTTCCTTCATACATTCGTCTTTCATCATTGTGACTAGTGTTTGCAGCTCAGATGGTGTTTCTGCTAACAGGACGGCATCATCTGCATACAGCAGACAGTTCACCACTAGGTCACCCATGCCCAGATTGTGCAAGGAAATCACTGCAATCCGCACAAGTTGCTACCGTTCGGGCCTATTGTACAATTTCTTTTATATTTAAATGTTTGCTCTCATTACTGTTGTCATTGTTTCCTATATCTCATTTTTCTTTTTCTTGTGTTTCTGTGTGATAACAAATAAAACTAATTATCTATCTATCAATCCTATTTTCTTTAAGATGCTGTTTCGTATTGATAATATATAATATAAATTTGATAATAAACATGAAAAAAATATGTAAAACGGTGTATATGTAAATAATAATTAAATAGTTGAAAAAAAGAAAAAAATGCATGTAACAGTGTTTATGGCCAGACTAGTCAGACTTAGCAATTTCAACTGAATATGAGGTAATAAGCAGTATCGATATTGGTATTGGTTTCCGTGCAATGCAGGAATGTGACCATTAATCGAGGCTTAGTGAACGGTGCAATGGGAGTGACGAGAAACTGGATTTAAAATAGTTGAGAATAATTCTTATACAATTTAATAATTCCACTACTAATACAGTTAAATATATGTTTGTTAGAATTTTAAATCATCTGACTGAATTTGACGGATTAATAGGATTTGGGAAAGCTTCAACCAAAATGTTACCGTTAATACTTGGGCAGTTACTGTATATGAGTTGCATTCTAGATAAAGCTGTAAATGATTTAATAAATTGCTGAATAATTCAAATGATTCGCGATCTCTTCGCGAGGAATTCATACGGTAGTAGTCTTTCAAATTACGAAACATTAACCTATGTGTAAGTAAAAATATATCATTAATACCCATGTACAGGTAAAACAATAAAATCTAAAAAGATGCATATTATTTATCAAGAAAGTACACTTTTTATTCAAAATAATTTGAATAAAAAGTAAGTTCGGAAACTAAAACCCGAATGATAAAAAAATTCTCCTTAAAAAGTATGATACAAATAATTATTCTCATCTGAAATTGTTATGTACAAACTGTTCAATATTTATTGTCTATTACATATTCATAGCGATGTTCAAATGTAAATATTTTCTTATTTCATTCTTTTTTGGAGCGTGATTTTTCAGTAGTCGGATTTTAGTTTGCGAACTTACTCTTTATCATTGTTTATCATTTTATTGTTTGGC
This sequence comes from Pyralis farinalis, assembly GCA_947507595.1. Lineage (NCBI taxonomy): Eukaryota > Metazoa > Arthropoda > Insecta > Lepidoptera > Pyralidae > Pyralis > Pyralis farinalis. The sequence goes on along the minus strand of OX382258.1, from coordinate 3,943,290 downwards.
GCTGTTAATGCTGGCAACAGAGGATGTATTGTGGGCTTGTCTTTATCAGCTTTACTTAATGAATATATTAGGCATATTGTTATCAATCGATCATCATTATCTACCACCAAGTACATTGTAAATCATTGATGTCATTATCGAATTAATAGATAATATGTGGTTTTTCCTGCTGAAAACAAATATCCTTAAGCCAAAATCAGTATCAGTTATGAATTTTGTACTAGCTATTGACAGCGGCATCGTTCGTATGAACTTTGGATTGCATTTCCATATCTAAAACTTTGTGTGATATGACCTTATTTTTAGTCAACTTCATAAAAGTTTGAACTTAGGTTGAAAATTTAGGTTGACTTTTCCACAAATCCTGCTTTGAATCATGCATTAGAGATATGCAAGCCTTAATCTATTAAATTCCAGTTGGACCTCTGGATCTTTACAATACTGAAATACTATTGTTCAAACTGGTGTAAAGTGTGATAGATACCACATAAATCTTAAAACTGGTACACAAGCACATCTCGTTTATATCTACGTAAATTTTATGTGTATATGTATGGTGAAATAAATTGTAAACTTGAGAAAGAAAAAGAGAATTCATTAATCACATATTTACCAGAACAGCACGTTGATTTCAATCCCATAGTTGTAACTTTAAGACTTCGACGACCTGAGATCATAATGCTTAACAGTATATTTTCCGTTCCTATATGAAATCTGTATGTTTGTCTGTGCGTTTGTCTGTCGCTTTTTTCGAATATTCGAATTTTGACTTCAGATTCGGATTCAGCATAAAAAAGTAGAATAGGAATGTTCAGGAACACCGTTCCTATCTTAAAGAATATGGTAAAAATGGCCGATAAATAAAAAAACTAAAAAAAATTGTTATATAATTGATGAGCCAGGTGTTCCTCTGGCAATGCAAGCTTGCGCATTCTCCACTGCTTAATTCTAATATACAATACAATTTAAAAGAAGTTCAATTTTGACATTGGAGTAGTAAATTTGTTTATGATTTTTTTCCTTTTCTTCTTTTTTATGACGCCATTTATCTGCACTTCAAAAGTTGTGTTAGCAGTTGTTGTTACGTTAATCAATAGAATACACAATATTGTTGATTCCATTGGGTTATGGAACAATCCGAAATTTGTAACCTATTTAAATGTGAACAAAGTACCACACAATTTATGATCATAACAAATGTGATGCGTCGAAAAAAATCTGGCTATATAAACATAATCGTATAAACAGTTTTTTTTGTAACAAACTTATACGAATATGCTACAGAACCTTATTAGTTATAAAGTAAAATAAAAAAAAACCAAATGCTAAACATATCTCATGGATACAGTGACAACTTTCTGTATTAATATAATACTGGCTAAAATATGGATTAATTAATCTGTTATCTCATTAGATTATACTATCACAAACGATTGATAGTATCCGACGTAATAAAATACTGAGCTTAATTAAAAATAATTTACTTCTATTTGAGAAACTGACCATAGTAACATATTGGTCAAGATGTATAAATTATTATTTGTGTTATGTCTTTCTGTTTGTACAGTGATTGCTAAGAACGAAGTATACGATAAGTAAGTAATACTTGAAAGTGTGTTCACTTTATGTAAATGAATGAGTGATAGAATATAACTATCAACTTAATCACTATATCAAAACATACTTAGTTGTATTTGTGTCACTGTGAGATGGTAAATTAGGCAAAGATAAAAGCTCAGTTTACCTCAGCTTAGTTTATCTTCATATCATTACTTTATCTTTTCAGTTTATTCTGGCATATTTATGTGCTAGAATTCATTTCTGGATTATTTGCATGATAAGTCAAAGTACAAAGGCATTTCTTACGTAATATACATACATACATATAACATATTTTGTTTCTATAATGTTCCTACATACATGAAAAGGTTTTCTTACGTATTTTTGATATGTTATTCCCAGTACATAATACCCAGTACGTGAATATGCCAATAAAGATTTAGTGTTAGTATAGAATTTTAAAAGAGAAATAATTTTATCGGTCCCGATTTGATATTTTAGATGCTCCAAAGTATGATTAAATTACGACTTTGGCATACACATATATCACAGATAGTATGTCTCATAGGTACAAAAGAGGTTAAGATTCATTATCTGATTTCAGCTATGTTATCTACGAAGTAACCGTAAAGGATATCGAACAGGCAAAAATCGTGCCCCAGATCGTAAATGATTTGATGCTTGACTTGTGGTCATACCCGATTCCACGTACACCTGGTCAAGTACTGGTCTCCAAAGACAAGAAAGAAGAATTCCAGAATATACTCACAGCTCATGGAATCCAACACAGAATTCTGTCAGAAAATATTAGGGAGTAAGTGAAGTAACTTTAATTAACTTCTCATATCAAGGGGAAATTAAATTTAATTCTTTAGTAATATTTTATAATTTGAGTACCAACAAAACCTGAATCAACATTCTTCGACATCTCGATAAAAACATACCGTGTGAGGAGTATAGACCCTTTGAATAGTCAATTAGAACGGTGTAACGAATTCTTATTGATATTCCATGTCTGCTTCAAAATTTCTTTCTTTATATAGATATTCTGACGTAATATTTTTTTCTTAATCTAACTCATCAATGTAATATTTTTCCTTGTGTTGACAGCGTTACTAAGTAAGCCAATATTTTTATTTATTTAGGCAGATAGAGATGGAAGAGCGAATGCTAGCAGCTGCAGCGGCCAAGAGCAACAGAACTGGCAGAGGTCTGTCCTTTGACGAGATACATAGTTATGAAACTGTGAGTATTTCTTATGTACAATAAATTGAGGATTACATATTATTTTTTTAAATAAGTTTAATTCCTTTTGAATCATTAAGTATAGCGTATACAAATTTGGAACTCAGTGTGATCCATTCAGCGATACAACGACTTAACGTTTTGTGGTTTTGAAGATTCATATCACTGTTAGGAATGAGGCCTTCCTCTATCGTAAATTGAGTTTGGAGCATACTCTGACCAGTACTTTATTGCGGAACAGCCTACGAATAAATTGAGTGTAATCGCCAATGTTTTCGACTCGGCAATCAATATGAGTTTCATACATTTTTATATATAGCTGATTGCGTGTATTATTATAAGTAATGGGACAAGTTTCGTGTTGTTTTTCGTTTGTATTTTTGTGTAAAATCACATTTTTCTGGAAATATCAGAATTTCACATTACAATCATATTAGTGATTGACCCTTCTAATCCTGGCGTCACACGGTCCGCGGTGATTATTAGACCTGTCAACAAAAGTTTTGTAGAAAAAATATAATTTCATTCATGTAAGTCTGCAGGCTTTTGTTCTAAAGGAACTAGTCTAAGTGCTTAAAAAACGATAGTGTTCTAAGAAAAGTGGTCGTAATTTTGAAAATATCTCTTTACGTGTGCAAAGTAAAATTACCAATTGTCACAAAAGTATTCAAACTAAAACTGAAGAAGATGGACAGACAACCTCTATGTTATATGAGCATTTCGTGTAGTTTATCTAATTGATAAATTATAAGTATTATGCTGAGGACGCGGCCAGATAATGAAGATTAATTATTTGAAAGCCGATGCCATTAATTATAAATATTCAAAATGCCCGTGTAAACTGAGTTTTAGATGTTAAGAATTAAAGTCGCTATTAGTAGTACACCTAATTTTATTAAACAATTTGAAATTTGAATACAGGATTTTCTTTCGGCATCCCATTTCTCATAATGGTAAATCGGAGTTTCGGCTGAATCACGCTCATTGTCAAAATTCGTCAATTTCCTGCCACGAGACACAATTGTTCAGAGGTCCTGTGCTGTCGCGGGGAGTGGAGTAAGTCAATAAAAAACCGGCCAAGAGCATGTCGGGCCACGCACAGTGTAGGGTTCCGTATTTGCTTAGCTTTGCTTGCTTGCGAAAAAATTAGATAGTTGCCTAAAATAATAGGAAAACGAGCTTATTGGATTTTTTTAACATTCAAAACCAAACTTTACTTTTTATAACCATACCCTATTTAAATAATGTAACTAAATATCCAAAGGTATACACAAAATGGAACGCATTAAACGCATATATATGAATATTAAATCCACAGCCGGATTATAAGTTCGTCGACTATTACTCGTAAAATTGTAAAGCCAGCTTAGCCGGGATAGTTTTCCTTTTAAATTCACTATATGGACTACTACCATGCTTTTTTTTTACATTTCCAAAAACAACAGTTTCTAATACTTGAGTCTAATAAACGACGGGGGCGGATCGGTGCGCGTCGCCTCCGAGGACACCGCGCTCTTGGTCCAGAATTGCAATCTGATTGATTCGCAAGGGTCGCGAACGAGCACGCTTCTGGCACATGACCCCCCTATACATACTTATATTCCCGATCGGCCCTCACAGTCCCACGAAGTGTAATAAATTGTTCCCACATAATCCCACAAAGTAACTAGAAAACTTACTTCGTCCATGTCGACCACTTCAGAAGTTCATCTTAGGGGCAGGCCCGAAATGATTGAATATCTATTATTTACAGGTCGACAGATATTTGGTACAGCTAGGGCAAGATTATCCTGACATTGTCACGACAGTGTCTGGAGGCAGCAGTTTTGAAGGCAGAGACATTAAATACGTCAAGATCTCTACAACAAACTTCGAGGTAATGTCATGATCGTTGAACCTACCTACATTAATTGCTGTTAGAATATTATTATTATGTCTTAACATCATTATACACAACATTTAAATATAATTTTGGATTATCTATACATATATAATATATAAAAGTGAATAAGTAAGAGTCAGACCGAGCTCTAGGAGGTGTTAACGGCCCCTTTGTGAATGTCACATTATTTTTTTTGATACAACATCAAATATTTTGACAAACAGTCCTAAGATCCACCTGCATCGACTACAACACAAGAACTATCGCTCGCAGATTGCCGTCATTTCTTAAAGAGCTTACTGAATCTCTTCCACTCGCAGAAACACAACAGGAATATAAAATCGCAGGAATACCTCAGTCCTATTTACAGTTGTATTCTTGTGAATGTTGTTATTTGGCTGTTCTGAGCGGCAGAGGTACATTCGCAATCGGGTTGCTTCGATGCATTCTGCCTCTCTTTGGCCAGAGCCTCGTTTGTTAATAAACAACGTACACATTTTACGGTTAATTCCATTCGAATTTCAGGACAGAAGAAAACCTATTGTCATGATAATGTCTTTACTCCACGCACGTGAATGGATCACCCTGCCTTCCACTCTCTACGCCATTCGCAAGCTGGTCATCGACGTCTCTGAACAAGACTTGCTTCAGGATATCGATTGGATTATTTTGCCTGTCGCCAATCCCGATGGCTATGTGTTCTCCCATGATAGCGTAAGTAGTATATTTTAAAATAACTTCTTTTATAATACGTTTTTGAGGCAAATAAAGATACTGTGCATCTTCCTGAAACGAAATAGTTAGCGTAACATTTTTTTTATACTACGTCGGGAGGCATACAAGCATACGGCCCACCTGATGTAAAGCGGGTATCATAGCCTATTAACGCTTGCTATATATTAAGCATCACTCGCGCGATGCCTCCTCTGCTGCTTACACAGCAACTCCTTGGGAGCTTACTGGTGACCTCACTCACACGCAGGAACACAATAATCCTCTAGGGAGTTGTTATTTGGCTACGGTTTTCTGTGAGGTGGAGGTACCTCCCCAGACGGAGCGCCCTAATGCGCCCTACCTCTCTTAAAACATCCAGACCAAGACAAACAGACATGTTCATGCACACAAATGTTTACCTTATGTGGGAATCAAACCCACGAGCGTTGGCGTCAAAGTCGCGTCATTCACGACTGAGCCACCGAGCTCGTCAACATACCGACACTTGTAAAATACAAGCATTATAAGGTTGGTTACCTTTGTTGTTAATACTGTGATTCCTAGAGAATTTATTTGAAATATTACTCACTCGCTGGGAAACAAGGACACAGAGAGTTACACGGTACAATGATGTAGGTACAAAATGTACTAATAGAATTCGAGTTGGAAATACACAAAGTATTCGGTATTGTTATATATTGAATAAACATCATTGATTTACATGTAAACGTAGATGAAATTGGACTCAATTTACGCTTACAATGTAATTCACTATTCACTGAATAATGTTAAAATGGATGTACTTAGTTTTACCTAATTAGTGTAGCTATGGGACTTACTGCTATTTGTTTTTCATGATGACGGCTAGCAGATTTCAGTTCCTTAGCAGACATATCTGTCTAACCTTTTCTGCGTTGCTTATTACTCGGTGCCTTACACACTACATTGACGGTGTCCTATTGGAGATTGCTATTCGAAGCCCGTACATAACGCGAATGGAGAGTAAACAGATACATTTCTTCTCTTATCTCTTAACAAACTGATATCCAGAATCTAGATATCCTGCCTCCAGTCATCTTGTGACTATGGCGTCTTCAACGTTACCGAAATATGGGGAAAATAGAGAAACTAATCTCGTACAGACAATATGGAAATTTTAAAAATAATCCTTTATATAGATATTTATCTGACTTTAAAAAATTGGAGAGATTATACTTGCGAAATGAATAATTCGTTACTGGTTAATATGTATACATATGTGAGTTATTTTCAAAGTACCCGCCAAGAGTAGAAACAACTTTGACTCCTTTTCTGTTTTTCTGTTACATCATATACAACATGTACAGTTAATATGTAGTTATAGAACATTGGCGCGTAATGAACAACAGACTTAAGAAAGTACGACATTAGTTTCTTTTAATATCGTAACTCATATTAGAAATTAACCACAGTAGGGCGGACACTAGAGTGGATGACATAAGGACCTCCACTAAATTGCCATCCTCTCGGTCTAACGTGGCAGGTGCAATAGCAGTTGAATAGGGAGAGGAGTCATCTTCTACTCTGGTTCCTACTTGACGTTTTTGTACTTTATTAACGTTTCTGAAGATTTTCTATCAAAATCTGGAAAAATCTGTGCAACAAATGCAACTCAATCAGAGTTGGTAAGAAAAAAAAAACTGATTTAATTATACAGAACCTAGACTTGTAATAACATCTTGATTTGTGTTACAGAACAGATTCTGGAGAAAGAACAGAGCCACTGGATTAATGGCTGGTGATATCTGTGTGGGTGTTGATCTTAATCGGAATTTTGACGTTTTCTGGGGCACAGCTTCGAGTAGCCTCGTGTGCGCAGATACCTTCCATGGCAGAGGTCCCTTCTCTGAATCTGAGACAGCCGTAATCAGAGACATCATTGACGAATATGGTTATCGAATGGAAATGTTCAGTGATATTCATAGCTTTGGCAGCATGATCCTTTATGGATTTGGAAATGGCCAATTGCCTGCTAATGTTTTGACCCTCCATTTAGTCGGAGTCAATATGGCTGAAGCGATTGATAGAGTTAAAATGGATTATAATCCAAATTACATAGTCGGCAATGTTTTCCATGTCCTCTATGCTGCGTCGGGCGGTTCTAGTGATTACGGTTCTGCCATGGGCATACCCTACTCGCATACATACGAACTACCAGGTTTCAGAGGCGCTGGACAAACAATGGCTGGATTCCTTGTAGATACAGATTTCATCGAGCAAGCTGGATTCGAAACTTGGGAAGGTCTCAAAGTTGGAGCTAGATTTGCAAGGGACAACTTCAGGCGACGAAACGGTTACTAATATATAATAATACAAGTATTGCAATAAATAATTATTGTTTTAGTATGCATTTTATTGAAACACGGTGGGCACTAGCGTGAGGTCCTGTAATCGCCCAATGGGAGAACTTAAGTCTTCAACGATTAAAGATATCATATTGCACATGATTTCTTTAGGAAATCAACATTAAATTTTTACACGATTTAGTACATTTTTCAATTATTTATTTATATATTCCGATTGGTGAGATTAATACTCGAGTGTAATATTAATCAACGATATGTTTCAACACCGTAGATCAAGTATACATGTTATTTATATTTAGACCTAAACTGGCTTTTGGAAAGGTATAATGCGCATATGTCAGTTGATTTGTACATACATAAGGCCGGCCGTACTTTGGAAGCGTTTTTGTACGAATTCTACTTGTACGAACGGTCCGGACTATCCAAGTACTACGGTGTCTCTCACTCTCTATGCGAACTAGTCGTTAAAAATCGTAAAATCGACGTACGAAATCAATCCCAACTTGCTCGGATTTTTTAGGCGTTCATACGTTAAATTCAATATAGATACAGAATTTTTTTTAAGCTACATATTTGAGTAAATTTAGTTAGGGAATTTTATTGTTCGCTTTAGTGTTTACTCACGTAACCACTGCGGAATTTTCTTTTTTTTCTCATTACATAGCGCCATCTAACCTCAAAGTAGCCTCGAAGCTTGTGTTGTGGGTACCAGACAACTGATAAACATACGTAAATACATTTATTTTCGTAAATACATACATAGAAAATATTAAGACCAAGACAAACAGACATTTTTATGCATACAAATGTTTGTCCTGTATGGGAGTTGAACCCACGAGATTTGGTGTCAAAGTAGCGTAACAGCGTGTTCACCATTGCGCCACCGAGCTCGTCAATTAAACAGTATCAATTGTCAAGTCTTTAATTTTAGTTGATTCAACATTCTAAACAACTATGCAGGTTTTTTCACCTGATGGTAAACGAAAAGAGGAGCCCCAATCGCATTGGCAACTGACAAAAGACTACAGTGTCGTGTCAGTTCGCTGCCACGTTGGCCCGCAAAATGCTTCTGCATGCTTCGCTTGAATTGTAGGAAGGAGGAAACACATGGGCAGGCAAGGCGTTCCACTTTTTAATAGTACGACAGAGATAGGAGTTGCCGAACTTTTTAGTACGCGAAGAAATGTTCCCTTCAGTGGAACAATGACATCGCAAGCCTGCACGTGTGATTCCATAACGGAAGGGAGAGGGTGGGATAAGGGAAAACAGTTCTTCAGATACATGAGTCTCCTCTCAACCGAAGAGAATCTCAGATACGGTTCTCAACTACGAAGTGGCAGAGGCTAGTGTTTTTTCTTGCCGTTTTTAGGGTTCCGTACCCAAAGGGTAAAACGGAACCCTATAACTGAGGCTCCGCTGTCCGTCCGTCCGTCCGTCCGTCTGTCACCAGGCTGTATCTCACGAACCGCGATAGTTAGACAGTTGAAATTTTCACAGATGATGTATTTCTGTTGCCGCTATAACAACAAATACTAAAAAATAGAATAACATAAATATTTAAGGGGGCTCCCATACAACAAACGTGATTTATTGCCGTTTTTATAGATAATGGTACGGAACCCTTCGTGCGCGAGTCCGACTCGCACTTGGCCGATTTTTTTTAAACAACGTCGAGAGGCAAACAAGTATACGGCCCACCTGATGTAAAGTTACGCTTACGGTTAAGCGGTGAAGGAAAACATCGTGAGGAAACACTTCCAAGAAATTATATTACGAATGACGTGTGACGTAACCTAAGAAGTTCTGGTTTTCCCTTTAGGTTGTTGTTATCTGGCGGTAGTCGCACCATGTAAAAATAATTGTCTTCGCCAAATCCTTAGGCTTAAGTAGCGGACCCCGCCAATCTTGATCGATTAGGAAATAGAATAATACTAAGAAGAAGAAGAATACGAAGAAGAAGCGTTTTCAAAACTTCTCAATGGTTAACAGCAATTGCATCTCGTTGAGTCTGGTTCCTTGGTTTGACTTGCAGGCTGATTTTTTATTTCACTTCTACTCTTATTTCTCTCTTCACTCCTTGTTTTCTATATGGCCGTCCTCTATGTCCTCACTTTTGTTTCTGCCGACACTGAACTGTCTCCCAATAACAAGTTGCCAATCGTTCGTGCAACTTTTTATATCACTAAGGTAACAAACAAACGCAAGGCCTGCCTGATGGTAAGCAGTTAGCCTATCGATATTTGCAGAGGTATCACTCATGTCTTGCCGACACTGTAAAAACCTATTCGCGCCTTTCAACCCCATCCTGCAGTCTTCTTTACTAAATGTCTATAAAATAAGTTCAGGGGATTTATCGTGTAATCAACAGATTAGAGACTACGACAGACAGACAGAATATTAGTCTGTTACTACAGTTGTAGTGTGACCTTACCTATGAAAAGGATCGGTTTTCCCTCTGAGTTGTGGAGGTCTAAAGTAGGTGGCACCGTGTCAAAATCAGTATTGACGAGCTCGGTGGCTCAGTCGTTAATGACGCGACTTTGACACCAACTTGGATGTTTAAGAGAGGTAGGGCGCAACAAAGCAACACGTCTGGGGAAGTACCTTCACCTCAAAGACAACTCCCTAGAGGGTTGTTGTGTTCATGCGTGTGAGTGAGGTCACCAGTAAGCTCCCAAGGAGTTGCTGTGTAAGCAGCAGAGGAGGTATCGCGCGAATGACACTTAATATATCGCAAGCGTTAATAGGCTACGGTACCCGCTTTACATCAGGTAGTGGACATCGCCGATCCTAATGGATTAGGAAACGAGATAACGCTAGGAAGAAGAAGAATATCAGTCTGTTGACTTCACGATAAAACCTCTGAACTTATTGTATTCATATTTGGTGAAGAAGTTCATTCGTATGGATTCCATTCAAAAATTAATACGAGTTCAATACAATATAATATACTTAATAAATATATGTTACGGAGCCGTGAATGTTTGTTTTCAATCTTTATCTCGGCTACTCAGGTTATGCATACATATTGACCAGCTCGATGGCAGAGTGGTTAACAATGCCAAAGGGCCAAATTAAAATCACCCAAAACCGAAGAGCATGCATGAATAGGACGATGAGTGTGGAAGAAGCGAGAGGTATGTTTGGATCGGCGCACGCGAGATGTCCTACACCTCCTCACGCGCAGGAACACAACAATCCTCCACCTGTTCTTTGGCTGCGGTTTTCTGCGAGATGGAGATACTTCCCCAGGCGGGCTGCTTTGATGCGTCCTACCGCTCTCAATGGAATACCTATCTTAAGAATGTAATATAATTATATATATATATATATATATATGTCGGAATGTGGATATAATTATCGTCAGGTGGCTCGTTGTTCATGGCGAATAAAGCGAAATACCAGCGTAGTTAATCTTCTCAATATTTAATCAGTCAATTACTAATATAATCGTAACAAAAGTTATACTCAGATCGCAGATTACAACGGATTCAAAATGCGGTGGACGCAACACGTGCGGTTGACTCCATTGCTCGATTCGTAATGCCGCTTCCAATGATGGTATCACATCTTGACGTTTTTGACGACTGACCACAGCCGACATTTCGAGCTAAACATAACCGGTGTTGCCAATCCAACGATGTCGATTCCACCCAAGCGCCGACTTGACATTTTGATCCGTTATTATTAAAACTAGCATCACGGGAATTGATTTCTTCCAGGCTTCTCAATATGGTGTTGCTACCTCTGCGACATATATATATATATATAGTGAACTTCGCTCAGCTGGACTCGCTTTGTACACGAAGTAACATTGCTTCTTATTGTGTTCTGTACAAATTGTATCATGGGAAGTGTTCGGAGAAGCTGTTCAACATAATACGAGTACCAGCCGCTGAGTTCCACTATCATACCACTCGCCACAAGCTTAAATTTCACCTTCATCATCTTGATGAGAGAAAGTACTACCACGAACGGTCCAGGCTGTCGTCGATAGATGACAGTCGTTAAGCTAAGTCAGTGGCGGGCGACTTGAAAACTCAGTCCTCCGCCAATCCGCATTAGAGCACCGTGGTGGTGTCTGCTCTAAACCCGTTCGGTTGAAGAGAGGCCTCCCTGCAGTGGGATTAGTAAGGGTTGATGTGGTGCATGTGGTGATATATATAAATATATTAACAAAATAGGTGAATTTAGCGAAAATGTGCAGTATTATTACACTATAAGCAAAATGTGCAATAGCCAATGAGAATGGGCCTAATATGCAAATGCATATTCAAATATGCAAATGCTTATAAGCCGTTCTCTAGTTTCAACATCGGTTTCATAAAACTACACGTTGATTGAGTGTCGAAGTAGTTACAGGTCATTTCAGCTTGTAACACCAAGCCAGCTTAATTGAATGTGTGTTTGAACAACCCCAACGTAATGAAACAGCTAATAGCCTATTAGTGGTAACAAGCCATGTGGGAAATAAGACAATATGGATTGTTTGGTTTACGAACAGTGATAGTGGATATTTACAGACTCGTCTCTTTTTTTTTTTTTTTTTTATACAACGTCGTGTGTCATGCAATCATACGGTCCTGTAAAGCAGTTACCGTAGTCTATTAACGCGTATAACATATTGAGTATCACGCGATGCCTCCGCTGCTGCTTACACAGCAACTCCTTAGGAGCTTACTGGTGACCTCACTCACGCACAGGAACACGACAACCCTCTTGGGAGTATTTGGCTGCGGTTTTCTGTGAGGTGGAGGTACTTTCCTAGACGGGCTGCTTTGATGCGCCCTACTTCTCTTAAGATATCCAGACCAAGACAAACAGACATGTTCATGCACACAAATGTTTGTACTGTGTGGAAATCGAACCCACGAGCGTTGGTGTCAAAGTTGCGTCTTTCACGACTGAGCCACCGAGCTCGTCTCTAGTATGCATCCTGGCAGCGCCGCGATTAATAACACGACTTTGACACCAATGCTCGTGGTTTCGATTCCCACACAGGACTAACATTTGTGTGCAGGAACATGTGTGCTTGTCTTAGACTGGGATTTTTTTAAATCAAATCAGTCTGCTTGGGTAAGTACCTCCGCATCACAGAAAACCGCATATAAATAACTCCCTGGAAGGTTGTTCTGTACCTGCGCGGAGTGAGGTCACCAGTAAGCTCTTAAGGAGTCGCTGTGTTAGAAGCAGAGGTGGCGTCGCGCAAGCGACTCCTAATTAAACAAGCGTTCATAGGTTACAATAACCGCTTTACATCCGTGGACTTCTATGCCCAGGCGTTGTGTAAAAGATATTGTTCAGAGCTACAATTCTGGAGTTTCAAGCGTCCATGTACTACAATAACCGCTTCACATCAAGCCGGTTGATAGTTTAACCGATATGTTGTATAAACAGTCTGGTACGAAGAAGTTTTCAAATCAGACATTGTTTTCCCGGCGCAGGTAAGCAATAAGCAAAGGAATTCCGAAATGCCTTCGCGTGTCCGAGGGTACTGAAAAATATTGGCCCAAGGCGGACGTGATGTCTCGTGTTGTGAACGCTAGTGTTGGGTATTATATCGATAAGATTTCGCCGTGGATTTGTTACGTACTGGCATTTTTTTTTATGCAACATCGGGAGGTATACATGCGGCCCACGTATGTAAAGCGGTTACCTGTCTATCTATCTATAACTTCAGGCTAAATCTCTTGCGTGTTAGGCAGAGAGAACCGAACTCCTCGTTTACACACCTCATTCGCTTCTTTAACATTCATTGCTCTTCTCATGCACGCTCGCCGGTTTCTCAGGCTCCTGACATCACCTTCTGATAGAACACGATCGATTTGGTCATGGTAGGTTAGTCTTGGGCTATCTCTCTATTCTTAAGAGAGGTAGGGCGCATAAAAGGAGCCCGTCTGGGGAAGTACCTCCACCTCACAGAAAACTGCAGCCAAATAAACTCCTTAGAGGATTGTTGTGTTCCTGCGTGTGAGTGAGGTCACCAGTAAGCTCCTAAGGAGTTGCTGTGAAAGCAACAGAGGAGGCACCTCGCGAGTGATACTTGCTGTATCGCAAGCATTAATAGGCTACGGTACCCGCTTTACAGGTGGGCCGTATGCTTGTATGCCTCCCGATGTAGTATAAAAAGAAATCTACTAACTAATAAATAGGATAACGCAAGTAAGAAGATTTTATTACATTTAAAAAGAATATCTACAAAAGTTACCGTTATACAAAAGATACAAAACATACAAGTTAATTACTTTGTCGTAAAAAACGGCTGAGAATTTTTATCTTACAAATAAGAACCCGCTATTTATACGAGTAACATGGGCTTAAGGGAATCACTTATAAAACTGTTCAAATTTATGTATATATATATATATATATATATATATATATATATATATATATATATATATATATATATATATATATATATATATATATATATATATATATATTCTGAATTTACCAAAGATGTAAAGAGTTCAGTGAAGTCTTAGAAGCAAAAATATATTACGTCTGCCGCTATTAGCGAGATCTTTTGTTGTAAATTTTATTTGATTCTATATTAAGTTGCCTGAAACAGTTCTGTCCTATCCTGACTATCTTCAAAAGGCACATCGACAATACTCTTTGTAAAATGGGTTTTAAAATATTTATTAATATGATTCGGAGTGTGTATTCATATTTGTTTGATTTTATCATTTAACATCGTTATTATTTTACTGTTATAATGACATAAATTTATTGTAATATCAATTGAAATATGGTCTATATTAGAAAGTTCTTGCGGCATTAGTTTTTGCCAATGGTCACTTTCGAAATGAAGGTAAAATTGTTGCCCAACCATAGAACTTGCTGACTCGCACACATATCTTGGTCTAGTAATTAACAATAGACTATTGGAACTTCACTGTGTGGGAATTGAAACCAAGAGCGTTGTCAATGTTGCACTACTAATAACTGCGCCGCCGAGCTGGTAATCGGTCGTTGTATTTTTACCAATGCGTGACGTTATCAGTAAGCTCCCAAGCAAGTACTGCCTTGGCAGCAGAATTATAAACATGTAAGTAATAGACCTTGAAAATTAAGCGTTCAGAACTTCATATACTACTAAACAATCTACATCATGGGGATGTGGAAAAAATCAAATTGTCACAAGAGCAAGTGAGTGTCACAAAAAAAGCCTGAATTCTTGTCTAAACCTTATTACTTATTATTAATTGCACATATTCTTCTCCAGTCAGTCTGGTTTCTCTAAAATTTACTAGCGCTATAAATTCTCTTTCGTCAGAAATACTTTCGACGTATCGAATATCGATACTGCGTCTTCAAATGGAACAAAAATCGCAGCAGTCCTCATTGAATATCATAATCATGTTCAATGTATAATACTACGTAAATATCGACAGATTTATCGATACTTTGGGCACGCCTACGATTTGCAGATTGGACGCGCCGGCACTGCAGTCGGCACACGTCTCTTTCAGGATGTCAAGAGAAAACTCCGAATTCCTATAGAGGAATTTGGTTTAGGGCTATATTTCTCGATGTAGGCTGACGGGTCGTGTTGGTCGAGAGGAAGAAATGGGAACACTGACTTGCGAAAACTGTATGTTTATCAATTTCTGCCATGACTGCTCCGGTCGTCTCTGCGACACGTGTTTCGCCTTGATATAAAGCATCCTCAGGCGCTGTTGTGGAATGAGCTCCCTGCCGAGGTTTTCCCAATGGACTACAGTATCAGGTTCTTTAAGAAAGGCGTGAAGAGTTTCTTACAGGGTCGGCAACGTAAGAGTGACACTCTTGATGTTGCATATGTCTGTAGACTGCGGTAACTGCTTACCATCAGGCAGGCCGTATGCTTGTTTGCCACCTTACTGGTATAAAAAAAGATTATCCCATTTTATTAGTATAACTATCATTTGGTTTTCATACGTAAACAGCTGATTTCGGCATGGACACAGATCTATTCTATGAACAACTTCGATAAGCTGTCACTTGAAAACTAATAATAAGAGTGCAGATTCTTTGGGAAAAATGTTGTGTTACATATGGGCAATCTGTTTTTTTTTTTCGCTGTGTCGTTTGTTTCTTTCCACGGTGTGTAAGAGTATCTTCTGTGAACATATTACTGCGTACGTAGTCACTTAAAAATTGCCTAGCTATATTGTTCTTTGGCTAGTAGTATGTACTGTGTATCATATTGTGTGTGTGTGTGTGTTGTATATTGTACAGTGGGTTGCACTTCTTCTTCCAAGCGTTATCCCGTTTGCATATCTATTAGGATTGGCGAAGATACCCATTTTGACATGGAGCGACTGCTGGCAGCCTCCACAAGTCAGGGAGAATATCAGACCTTTCTTAGATCAGCCATGCAATTCTCTAAGCGACTCGGAATGGCTGTGTGCGTCGCTGTGATCACGGATGTCACAGCTTTGACATCGTCTACTGGGATCACGGCTAAATTATTTGGTATTCTATAAGGCTGTAAGCGTACGCGAGGCTGTTTGCCTTGTAGAATTCCAAACGCAGCCTTGCGGCGCTAGTGTCGCACAACCATGAAAAGTGACACCAAAGAAATGCAATTTTGTGTTCAAGGCTGTAACAGCCGATGTTTCCGAGGATGTAAGAATGTTTGCTCTTACAGAATTGCATGGCAGGTCACACATCCGTCTTTCGAAATATATTTTTTCTAACGCGCGGGTTTTCTCACGATCTTTTCCTTCAACAAGTAAGTGATAATTACAAATATGTTACGCAAATTCGAACCCATTACTTTAGCGGTTACAGGGATTTTCATTATATACATAACTTTTCGGTAATTTTAATCGACAGGAACCGCATTGAGCAGTCAGAACCCGTTATATACGTTTTCCCATACATTTCGCGGTCGTATTCGACCACCCGGGTTTCGAAGGGTATAAGATCTCTTGATTTATAGTCATCGTATCTAAATTTATATAAATATATATAGAAAATTGACTAGCACGATACGAGAACTTTGTGGAATAAAAGTTGATGTAGTGACAACAATTGAGATGATTTGGTCATTTAGAAAGAATGAATGACAAAAAGTTACGAAAGAAGTGTATCAAGCAAGAGTGAATGGTGATGTCAGGAGGGGCCGCCCTAGACGCACACATATAGATCAAATTGGTGATGTGTTGAAAAAGGGCCAAATCAAAAGTACCCAAAACCGAAGAGCATGCGTGAAGAGGTTGATGAGTGTAGAAGAAGCCAGAGCGGTATGTTTGTATCGGTGCCTGGCGTTCTATAGTCTCTGCCTACCCCAATGGGAGACAGGCGTGGTGATGTGTATGTAGAAAATTGACTTTTACTTTTTAGACCTTAAATATTCCGTACATTATTACATGTAAGCTATCAACGTAGCCATTGTACGATCCCGTACAGGCAAAATTAGTTCCCAAATCGGAAATGAGTTGATGCTTGAATTGTGGTTGTAGGTACGCGATCCTTCGAATTCTGGGCAAATACAAGGTATTTACAGAGGTGAGAACAATTCCAAAATAAACTCTCAGGTTATGGAATCGAGTGCAAAATCTTGTCACGAACTATTAGAGGGTAAGCAAATTAGTCTTTCAAAAGTACATTGAAAGGAAGGAAGGTTATATTTATATCACAATCACTCGAGATGTTTCGTGATTTCAACAGTTAAGGCGAGATTTTTCTTATTTGCCGTATTTTAATATACACACATCAAAAGTGTCTAGGGATCAACATATATTTTTGCAATAACTTTTCTCCTGATTGATATTAATTAAAATTTTCTTTAAGGATTCATCAAATAAAGTGTTTTCGTTTGTCTACAGTAACGATAAACCAAGTCACCTTTGCATTAATAAAGAAATTTGCCATTTTCATAATAAAGGGATTTTTGACATTTGAACCACTAACATTAAAGTTCGAAAAAAAGACTGAAATAACAGTTTTCTTTAAAATTTTATTGGGTAACTTAAACAATTAATAATCCGTGTTTCTACCGCGAACACTAACAACACAAGAACATCGGTTTGGCATACTCAAAATGAGTTCATCCAAATCACGCTGTGGAATGGCCGCCCATGTTCGTTGCAACAACAAAAAAAGGTCTTCTTGCGACTGGATACCCTCCATATTCGGCAGAGCTCTTCTCTGTAGCATATCCCATGCATGCTCAATCGGGTTCAAGTCTGGCGACTGAGCAGGCCAGGGCATGACATTGATGTTAGCTGCGGCGAGAGTCTGTCTTACAACTCTTGCGGTGTGCGGTCGTGCATTATCATGCATTAAATGAAATAAGGGACCGATTTGCACTTGTAGAGGAACGATGACGTCTGATACAATTGTCTCAGCATAAATTTGAGCGTTGAGGTTGCCTCTGATCCAAATCAACTCAGTTCTTCCGCCGATCCAAATACCCGCCCATACCATGATGGTTCCACCACTATAAGGATGGACTTCCTGGCAGGATTTTAATCGCTGTTGGCGTCCAGCGGTTCTCCAGTGTCGTATACGTCTTGTATCCGGTCTCATACCAAAACGAGACTCATCAGAAAAGCACACGAAACGCCATTGTTCTTCTGCCCAATTTCTGTGTTCAAGAGCCCATTGATATCGAATCCTACGATTGTGCATTGCTATAGGTGGTACCCTTAGCGGTCTTCGGGAATGAAGGTTCACTTCATGCAAGCGGTTTCTGACTGTTTGGTCGCTAATTAAGTTCCCTGAAGAGTGATGAAGCGTCACGGCTAACATCATGGCGGTTATTGTTGGAGCTCTTCGAGTTGTGATTTGAATGTATCGGTCTTGTCTCCGTGTGGTGCAGCGATACCGTCCTCCATGGCGCTCAGCCACGGTACCAGTGCTTCGGTAACGTGTCCAAAGTCGACTGATAACACTCTGACTTGTATTCAGAGCTAAAGCCACAGTACGTTGCCGGGAACCAGCTTCTATCATTCCCACGGCTCTGAGCATTTCTTCCCTGCTTAAATGAATTAGAAACACGGATTATTAATTGTTTAAGTTACCCAATAAAATTTTAAAGAAAACTGTTATTTCAGTCTTTTTTTCGAACTTTAATGTTAGTGGTTTAAATGTCAAAAATCCCTTTATTATGAAAATGGCAAATTTCTTTATTAATGCAAAGGTGACTTGGTTTATCGTTACTGTAGACAAACGAAAACACTTTATTTGATGAATCCTTAAAGAAAATTTTAATTAATATCAATCAGGAGAAAAGTTATTGCAAAAATATATGTTGATCCCTAGACACTTTTGATGTGTGTAGTAGTTCGTCCTTTTGTTCAATGAAGAAATATTTATGTAGTTTGAATTGATCTTGCAAATATATATATTACTTTGCCCTGGTTGATTTATTAATTTATCGGTTATTAGAAATGCGAGTATACTTCTTAAAATTGAATACAGTCATAAACATAGGTCTATATCGTGATTTAACACATTGTGTTAGGTTTTTTTTAATAATACATAAAAATACTATCAGAAAAGTGAGTAATGACGATTGTGATAAAATAAATAGTTGTCCGATATTCTTCAGTGATGAGTAAATATCTATCTATCTATAACTTCGCGCAAATCTCTTGCAGGGTAGGCAGAGAGTACCAAGCGCGACGTGACTCGATTCTTACATATCTCACTCGCTTCTTTAACATTCATTGCTCTTTTCACGCACGCTCGCCGGTTTCTAGGGCTCCTGATATCACCTTCTGATAGAAGACGACCCATTTGGACATGGTAGGTAAGTCTAGGTCTTCCTCGGCTCCTACATCCTTCTACTTTTGGATGGTATATCTGTTCACCATATGAGTAAATAAGTTTACAAAATGAGAACTTTTATAGATATCTAACACAGAAGCGTTTAATTGCATAGGGAAAATGGCATAGAGAAAGGCTGAACAATGTTTTATAGCACCGATTCGTGCTGATCGGCGCTGCTGTCAGATCACTTGACGAAAGGTCAAAATGTATACATTTTGACACACGCCCCGCGCTGCAGTGCAGTTGCAGTTTTTTAGTAAATTTGGCCTACTGAACAATGTCGATTTTAATATCGCAATATGCGTATTTTATTTTGTGTAAGTCAATAGACATTTGGTTAAGTTGGACAACAATTGTCCCGATATCATTACAATGGTATCAAGAGGGAAAAAGTTTCGAAAGTAGAGACAATTAATGCCTCAAGATCTCCGCAACTAACTAACATTATGACCTCCTTGAATGGCTTTATTTGTAGCACGAAAGTTGTCCGAGATACAACGAAACGAAAAGACATACTGCTGACAATTTTTATTAGTAACTTTGCAGAACTTTCTTGATAAATTTTATGAAAGCGATAAATACTTATTTAAGAAAATAACGAAAAGTTGCATGACGAAAGATTTGTTCTTAAAGAAATATTTTTCCTGTATTGTTGAACATCTGTGTTTAATTGAATGTGAAAGGACTTCGGTTTACTTAAATCGCCAACAAGTTTGTGTAGGACGAAGTGAAATGAACTGACAAGTAAAACAAATAACATCTGAGTTTTATATTTCAGGCCAAACTTTGGAAAAAGATCTGAGCCACTGGATACTTGGTGGTTGGTTAGTGATGTGTACATCGGCATGGATTTTAATGAAAATTTCGACATTTAGTAAACAGGTTTGCTTAGATATCTTCCACAGCAGAAATCATTTCTCTCAGACAGCGGCATTGAGAGACATTGAACAATGTGGTTATTGCATGAAAATGTACACCGATATTCATAGCTGAGTTAGCATCTTTCAATATGGTTTTGGAAAAGATGATTTCACTGGTAGTGTTCTAACTTCTCGTGGAGCTGACATCAACTTAAATAAAGTAGTTATATGTATGTACATCTCCTATGTATCTCCTATGTATATGTATATGTATGACGCCAGGTCCTTTGCGGGGTGTGCCCTGTCGCTGACAGATCCGGGGCACCCCATCAAAGCGGCCGATGGCAATTCGCGGCGTCGTTTAGTGGGTATACCGTCGGGCAGCCAACGGGGAGTCCCACACTACCACCGGAGGCCACCCACGCACCGGTGGTGTGCGTAACGCATTTTTCCCCGCGTCACAAAAAACAAAAAAAGTTCCCTTGCGGGGTAGGCAGAGAGAACCGAGCGCCATAAGACTCGCTATTTACACACTTCACTCGTTTCTTCAATATTCATAGCTCTTCTCATATACACTCGCCTGTTCCTAGGGCTCCTGACATCACCTTCTGATAAAACACGACCAATTTGGTCATGGTAGGTTAGTCTCGGTCTTCCTCGGCTCCGACATCCTTCCACTTTTGCATTGTATATCTGTTTCGTCATTCTTTCAATCAATTCTGCATTCTTTCTACCATGTCCGAACCAACGACCTGGCGTAAAGATATGCATACCTTTATAAACCTCAGTTTTAAATGTCAACTGTAGTATAGCAAAGAAGGAAGTATCATATCGACGAGCTCGGTGTCGCAGTCGTGGAACACGCTGTTACGCTACTTTGACAGCATCGCTCGTGGGTTCGATTCCCACACAGTACAAACATTTGTGTGCATGAACATGTTTGCTTGTCTTGGTCTGGGTATTTTCTATGTATAATAAGTATGTATTTACAAAAAAAAAATGTATTTACGTATGTTTATCAGTTGTCTAGTACCCATAACACAAGCTTCGCTTACTTTTAGGCTAGATGGCGCTGTGTAATTTGTCCGACAATATTTATTTATTTATTATTTATATCATGTGCGAATGATGTTACAAGTTCTTTATACCCACCACTCAACGGACTTGATATCAATACATACGGAGATACTAAATAAGGTAAGTCAAAGTAAATTATTACTGTAATTTTAACTGCCTACTCTATGAACTAGGTTGTGTTAAATCAACATTATTATACAGCATCTCTGTATGTTGAGAAAGAGGCCCGCCCTCGTATAATTCGTGTTCCAACAACAAACTTGCGAATGAGTTCCTCATTCCATGATCTATCTAATTTAGTACATATAATTAACTATTTATCTTTTGCCTGTGACTTCGATTAGGAGTATAAACATCTATTTTGACGAGCTCGGTGGCGCAGTGGTGAAACGCGCTGTTACGCTACTTTGACACCAAAGCTCGTGGGTTCGAATCCCACACAGTACAAACATTTGTGTGCATGAACATGTCTGTTTGTATTGGTCTGGGTATTTTCTATGTTTAATTAGTATGTATTTGCAAAAAAAATGTATTTACGCATGTTTATCAGTTGTCTAGTACCCATAACACAAGCTTCGCTTACTTTGGGGCTAGGTGGCGCTGTGTAATTTGTTCGACAATATTTATTTATATTTATCTAAGTAAAATCACAACTTCCAAGCTCACTCGGCCAAATCTTCATTGTTTTAACTCCAGACCAAATGAGGTGATGTAATTGAATAGTCTCTGTCTGTACCTTGATGTCTATGTCATAGAAACTTCGAAAGACATAGGACGATTTCATTGTGGAGATTTTCTTACAAAGCTGATTTAATTAGGATGATTCTTAGGTATTTTTAAGAGCTCGGTGGCGACTTTGACACCAACGCTCGTGGGTTCGTTTTTCCGCACAGGCCAAGCATTTGTGTACATGAACATGTCTGCTTGTCTTGATCTGGAGGTTTTTAAGAGTGGTAGGGCGTATCAAAGCAGCCCGTCTGGGGAAGTACCTCCACGTCACAGAAAACCGCGGTCAAATAGCAACTCCCTTGAGGGTTGTTGTGTTCTTGCATGTGAGTGAAGTCACAAGTAATTTCCTAAAGAGTTGCTGTGTTAGCAGCAGAGGAGGCATCGCGCTAGTGATACTTAATGTATTACAAGCGCTCATAGCCACTGGTATTAGAAAGTTGCCCTGAGAAAGCTGGTCTCCTACGCGATAGTTGCAGAGGTTGCTAAATTCACGGCTACGATTCTATGGATTTTCAATAGTCCCAGATGCATGTTTTTTGTAGTAACCGATTTTTTGGTTTCGATTGGTGAGGCGATGATCGCAACCTATACATAGCTCTTGATTCTTTTTTATACAACGTTGGGAGGCATACAAGCATACGAGCCACATGATGTAAAGTGGTTACCGTAGCCAATGAACGCTTGCAAGATATTAAGTAACATTCGACGCCACATCTGCAGCTAACACAGTGACGTCTTAGCAAAAGCAACCCGTCTGGGTAAGTAGGTACTTACCCAGACGGGTTGCTTTTGCTAAGACGTCACTGTGTTAGCTGCCTCCACCTCACAAAAAACCGTAGCCAAATAACAACTCCCTAAATAGTTGTTGTGTTCCTGCGTGTGAGTGAGTTCACCAGTAAACTCCTAAGGAGTTGCTGTGTTAGCGGCATCGCGCAAGTGATACTTAATGTATTACAAGCGTTCATATGCTATGGTAACCGCTTTATATCAGGCGGGCCGACGTTGTACAATAAAAAAGCCGCGTTACTAATTACTACGCCACCGAACTCCTCAAAAATGACTTTCATTGCAAAAACAATAAATTAATGGACCGCATTGAGTAGTTTCTTGTGCTTGATAGATGGGATCCTGTGAGAGCCGTACACCTATATGTAAAAAAAATAAACTCACGTGGAGGGGACTTTTGTAATAGTTGCCACGCTTGGCAGGCGGGTTGGCAACCGCAGTAAGTCATTAAAGTATACAGGGGACGCTGCTACCCGTCTCTTGGATATTTCCCTGAGTTGCCTTTTACGACAACCACGGGTTGAGACGTGGCCTGTTCTTACTCCGAGGTCACATGGCAGTAGCGACAACCTCAAGAGTTATAGGGAGTCGATGGATGCAAGTAGCACAGGATCAAGAGTTATAGGGAGTCGATGGATGCAAGTGGCACAGGATCAAGAGTTATAGAGAGTCGATGGATGCAAGTGGCACAGGATCAAGAGTTATAGGGAGTCGATGGATGCAAGTGGCACAGGATCAAGAGTTATAGAGAGTCGATGGATGCAAGTGGCACAGGATCAAGAGTTATAGGGAGTCGATGGATGCAAGTGGCACAGGATCAAGAGTTATAGAGAGTCGATGGATGCAAGTGGCACAGGATCAAGAGTTATAGGGAGTCGATGGATGCAAGTGGCACAGGATCAAGAGTTATAGGGAGTCGATGGATGCAAGTGGCACAGGATCAAGAGTTATAGGGAGTCGATGGATGCAAGTAGCACAGGATCAAGAGTTATAGGGAGTCGATGGATGCAAGTGGCACAGGATCAAGAGTTATAGAGAGTCGATGGATGCAAGTGGCACAGGATCAAGAGTTATAGGGAGTCGATGGATGCAAGTGGCACAGGATCAAGAGTTATAGGGAGTCGATGGATGCAAGTAGCACAGGATCAAGAGTTATAGGGAGTCTATGGATGCAGGTGGCACAGGATCAAGAGTTATAGGGAGTCGATGGATGCAAGTAGCACAGGATCAAGAGTTATAGGGAGTCGATGGATGCAAGTAGCACAGGATCAAGAGTTATAGGGAGTCGATGGATGCAAGTGGCACAGGATCAAGACGAGTGGCACTCTAGAGGGTAGCCCTATGTTCAGCAGTGGACGAATACGGGCTGAGATGATGATGATGAAACAGTTAATAGATTCAGGCGTTATTTTGCGAAAGTCAAATTTACATCTTCTCCACAAGGCATCGTCAGGCGCTGTAGATGTTAGTCATTCGATTTGAATAGACTTGTAGCATGTTATTCTAACGACTAAGTTAGACCGCATATGGAGTACTGTAGCCACCTTTGGGCGGGAGCACCTGGATACCAACTAGGACCTTGTGACTCGGTGCAGAGATGAGCTGTGAGAATCGTCGATGATCCTGAACTCCCACACGCCATTGAACCCTTGACTTTAAGGAGAGATTTCGCCTCCCTTTGCGTGTTCTACCGGTTGTATAATGGGTTGTTCGACATCATGCCAACAGCCTCGTTTTACAATCGCACAGCTCGCCGACGGCTGGGAGTTCATCCTCATAAACTGGAACCGCAATGGTTGCGCACTGTGCGGTTCACAAGAAGTTTTCTACCAAGAACTATTAAGTTGTGGAATGAGCTCCCTGCGGAGGTTTTCCCAAGGGAAAATATGGGGTTCTTCAAGAAAGGCGTGAAGAGGCTTTTACAGGGTCGGCAACGCAAGAGTGACACCCCTGGTGTTGCAAATGCCCATAGGCTACGGTAACTGCTTACCATCAAGCAGGCCGTACGCTTGTTTGCCACCTTAGTGGTATAAAAAAAAGACTAACGTCTACAGCGCCTCAGGATGCCTGGTGGAGAAGCGAAACACATGTCGCAGAGACGGCATGTTGCATCTACTAACGGTAGTGGGTGGGTGCCGGCCGGCGCTAGTTCGCATGAACTAATCGATCGCGTAAGCACACAAAGCAGGTTATTTCAAATTGCATGATGATGACACAATTTGTGTATATATCTGTATATCTATACAGATACACAGAAACGGTTTCAACGTATAACATATTTTTTTATCAGGGATTACAAGGTAAGTGGTTTAAAGAAAACTGTCAAACGCGATAATTCTTTATAAACATTAAGCCCCCCCACAAATAAAATTCATCATATCAAGACAACTAGAGACAAATCATTTACACCAGAGGGAGACTTTGTACAAAAGTAGTCTGCATGCAATAGGTGAGACAGAGGTACCCACCTCTGTCTCACCTATTTCTACCGCCAAGCAGCTATATTTATATAGCTGCATTCCGGTTTGAAGGATGAGATATGGCAGAGAAATTACTGGGTACTGTGACGAAACAGCCTTAGGTCACAAGATTGGCAGCGCGTGAGTAACACCCCCGTGGCGTTGCGAGCGTCAATAGGCTGCGGTGACCGTTTACCATCTAATGTGGGACGCATGGTTGTTTGTCAATCCAGTTGTATAAAAAAAAATGTCTTCTTTCTAGAACACTTTTTTGATCATGACCCTGGTTTCACTCTAAGGTCCATATTTACAATAATTCTTCTGTACATATGTTTAACGCTGCGCTTTATATATATATGTATATAATTTTTATACCCCTATGGTGGTAAACAAGCGTACGACCTGCCTGATGGTAAGCAGTTACCGGAGCCTAAGGACATTTGCAACACCAGGAGTGTCACTCTTTCTTTGCCGACCCTAATCGGGTGACATACAAGCATACGGCCCACGTGATGGAAAGCGGTTATACCGTAACCTATGAACGCTCGCAATATATTAAGTATATATGATGCGCCTTACCTCTTTTATAAAGAGCCACACCAAAACAGACATGTTCATGCACACAAATGTTTTCTACATCAGCAGCAGGTGTCATATGCTACAGTAATGTGGCTACATTACATCAGGTGGGCTACAGGTTTGCATGCCCCTCGATACAAAAAAGTTTACATTGTTGACTAAACGTAAGAATTCGGCGGAGATACTGATGTCGACAAGGAATGGCTACCGGGGACAATCAGACCTCATTTTGGCCAGGTCACACGTCTTCAGTGTATGTAATTTTTAGGGTTCCGTATCCAAAGAGTAAAACGAAACCCTATTACTGAGGCTCCGCTGTCAGTCCGTCAGTCACCAGGCTGTATCTCATAAACCGTGATAGTTAGACAGTTGAAATTTTCACAGGTGATGTATTTCTGTTGCCGCTATAACAACAAATACTAGAAAATAGAATAAAATAAATATTTAAGGGGGCTCCCATACAACAAACGTGATTTTTTTGCTCGATATTGATAACGGCAACAGGTAGACGCTTGAAATATTCACAGAGTATTTAGTTATATATTCAATTTAAGAATAAATAATTAAATTAAAATAAAACAAATATTTAAGGGGGGCTCCCATACATCAAACGTGATTTTTTTTTGCCATTTTTATAGATAATGGTACGGAACCCTTTGTGTGCGACTCCGACTCGCACTTGGCCGATTTTTGAACGTGCGGCTTTCCCCACGATGTTTTCATTCACCGCAGTGATAATTGCAAATAAGTACATAAATCTTAAAATACGAATTTAGTGAAACTCGTACATCACCCCAAGATTCAACCCAAGGATCAGTCGAGTATGGTAGTTTGTTATCCACTTGGCTAACACCTTTTTGCGGACTTCTTCTAATCTCATCCTAAGAATTTGGCGAAGACACTGATTTTTACAAGGAGCGACTGCCGTCAGACCTCCCTAACCCAGAGAGAAGACCAGGTCTTTCTTAGCTTAGGTCACACGTCTTTCTAAATACTCGTATAATTTCTTGCTGGTTTCCTGGATGTACGGTTTCCTCACGACGCTATCCTTCATCGCCGAGCAAGCGATAATAATATTACACAGCGCCATCTAGCCCCAAAGTAAGCGAAGCTTGTGTTGTGGGTACTAGACAACTGATAAACATACGTAAATACATTTTTATTTTGTAAATACATACTTATTATACATAGAAAATACCCAGACCAAGACAAACAGACATGTTCATGCACACAGATGTTTGTACTGTGTGGGAATCGAACTCACGAGCGGTGGTGTCAAAGTAGCGTAACAACGCGTTTCACCACTGCGCCATCGAACTCGTATTTTATATGTACACGACACACCTTTTTAGATGACTATTCCAATATTATTTCATAGTGGTTGCATTCCAAATTGCTAAACGCAATACAGTATTTTGATAGGTCGACATTCAGTACACCTATAATAGATGGTAGTCATTATCCGGATTAAAAACATTATTTCACTCGATTATGTTATCACTAAAGATAATAAATATGTTTATAAAACGCTGGGCTTCAAAACAATTGACTTTAATATTGGTATCTTGGTTTATAACTCCGTTATGATGTACAAATTATATGCTGTATTATTACTTTTGATTGGTACCGTGGTCGCTAAAAACGAAATATACGATGAGTAAGTCATATATAAATATCTAAAACTAAGCTAAGCTTTTATTATTAATTTACTGGATAACCAATGCACATAAAACCCTTCATTCTGTATACATGACAATAAAAAACTACAGACTTAGACTGAGATAATGTAACATTTTCATGCACATAAACGTTTCTCTCATTATGAATTTACCCCAAATCTTGTTAAAATAGTCAATTGCTCTTCAGCTTCTTCCGGCGAGGATGTCATTAAATTTTAGGAGTGTATTTTTTTAAATAAAAATAAATAAAACCGGCAAAGTGCGAGTCGAACTCGCGCACGAAGGGTTCCGTACG
Source organism: Pyralis farinalis (assembly GCA_947507595.1). NCBI lineage: Eukaryota > Metazoa > Arthropoda > Insecta > Lepidoptera > Pyralidae > Pyralis > Pyralis farinalis. Next base: position 3,915,311 of record OX382258.1, on the reverse strand, counting down.
ATTATCTATAAAAACGCCAAAAAAATCACGTTTGTTATTTGGGAGCCCCCCTTAAATATTTACTTTATTCTATTTTTTAGTATTTGTTGTTATAGCGGCAACAGAAATACATCATCTGTGAAAATTTCAACTGTCTAACTATCACGGTGCATGAGATACAGCCTGGTGACTGACGGACGGACGGACAGCGGAGTCTCAGTAATAGGGTCCGTTTTACCCTTTGGGTACGGAACCCTAAAAAGAAACAACCTATCAATCAGTGGGTTCTTAGTTTGAATCCTGATGTACAAATTCGTGTTTTTGAATTTATGTACATATTTGTAATTATCACTTGCTCGGCGGTGAAGGAAAACATCGCGAGGAAACCTGCAGGTATGAGAAATTATTATCGCAAGACGTGTGACCAGGCCAAAGTAAGGTCTGATTTTCCCCTTCTGGGTTGCGCAGGTCTGATAGCAGTCGCTCCATTTCACTTTGCCAAATGCTTGCTTAAACTTCCAATTGCATCCCGTTTCGTAATCCATTGATTAAACGGGACAACGTTAATTTGAAGGTATTTATATATATAAATTTACATTATCACATAGATCCTTTAAGATGCAGAGTTGATGAGCTCGGTGGCGCAGTGGTGAAACGCGCTGTTACGCTACTTTGACACCAACGCTCGTCGGTTCGATTCCCACACAGTACAAACATTTGTGTGCATGAACATGTCTGTTTGTCTTGGTCTGGGTATTTTCTATGTATAATAAGTATGTATTTACAAAAAAAAATGTATTTACGTATATTTATCAGTTTTCTAGTACCCATAACAAAAGCTTCGCTTACTTTGGGGCTAGATGGCGCTGTGTAATTTGTTCGACAATATTTATTATTATTATTATCCTTACATACCTGTTTCGCTTCGTCCACTTTCATTATTAGGATCGTAGCAAGTGGAAAGAAGTGGTCTCTGCCTACCCCTACGGGATAGAGGAGTGATTATATGTATGTATGTATCACATAGATAATGGTCGCAGGTAAGGCGGGCTTAGGCATCTTACTTAGGCATTCCAAGCTCCAAATGAATATCAATATCTATACCGTGTAGGTATGAATATATTGGTATCCTTTTGGACCTTGGAAAGTCCTGTCATCAATCAAGTGTAAGTAGTCTATATTTCCCCTTCAAATCCACTTTGAATTAAAAAAAATGATAAGCTCTTCATAAAACATGTTATCTACTTCAAAATCTTTTCCTAGAGTGCTTATCAGCCTATTTTTTTAATTTAGTTATTATTGTCATTTTTTCGTTTTCAATTTATTTTTAAGAATAAAATCCTTATTGTTATTAAAAAAAACACTATTGAAGAGTTTTCGGTGGCACAGAAGTAACGCTACTTTATCACCAACGCTCGTGGGATTCATTCACACGGTGCAGTTGCAGTTTTTTAGTAGAAACGGCCTACTGGACAAACATTTCTGTGTATAAACATTTCTGTTTCTCTTGATCTGGGTGTTTTAAGAGAGATAGGGTGCATCAAAGCAGCACGTTTGGTGAAGTACGTCCACTTCATAGAAAATTGCAGCTAAGTTACATCTCTCTTGAGGGTTATTGTGTTCCTGCGAGTGGTACTTAATTTATCGCACGCGTTCATAGCCTACCCTATGCGCCTCCTGAGGTGGTAATTCTCCATAATCATAATCGTCAACACAATGGTTAATGCTTAATACTCATTAACGAATATGGTTGAATTTCATCCAGAGAAAATACTAATTTTGTTGGTTCCAAGAATTTTTTATTTATCAGAATTTATTTTAACATTTATACGAGGATTTGGAATATTTGTTTTAGTTAAGGGTAAGTGCTTATTTATTTAAAAACTATCTATCAATCAATTCGTAATCTGTTTTAGGTACGTTGTATATGAAGTAACGGTACAGGATATCGACCAGGCGAAGTTGGTGCCCCAAATCGGAAATGAGTTAATGCTTGACATGTGGTCTTACCCGACCCCACTCACTCCTGGCCAAATACTGGTCCCTAATGTAAAGCGAGAAGAATTCCAGGATAAACTTTCAGCTCATGGCATTGAGTACAAGATTGCATCAGATCGTATACGGCAGTAAGTAGAGTGAAGGCATGTGTAGCTTTTCAATTTATTATAATTTTCAAGTTATCTGAGGTTCTGGAAGGTCTGGAAGGTTTTGAGGTTAGGGAAAGTCTTCACAGAATTGTGTTCCTGCGAGTGAGTGAGGATAGCAATACGCTCTTGAGGAGTTCCTGTACTGACAGCAGGATGGCAAAACGCGTGCTATAATTCATGCGTTGCAAACATTTATAGGTTGTGACTGCTTTATGGGTGGGCTGTATGTTTGTTTGTCTCCCGAGATTCACGTAATCTATACTAATACATAAAGCGGAATAGTTTGTTTATTTGAACGATAATATCTGGATCTAGCAGTCGGATTTGATAAATTCTTTTTGCATTTGATAGTCTAATTCTTAAGGAAGATTATAGGCAATTCAACATTCAACCTTTGGGAGCCGAGAAAAAACAAAAAAGCAAGAATTAGCGTTTCCCACGGGATACGCAGAACGAAGTTGCGGGCCGTAGCTAGTGCATTTATATTTTTTTTATACAACTAAAATGGCAAACAAGCGTGCGGTCACCGCAGCCTATTGATGCTCGCAACACCACCGGGATGTAACTCGCGCTCTGCCAATCTTGTGACCTGAGGATGTTTCGTAACAGTACCCAGTAATTTCTCTGCCATATCTCATCCTTCAAACCGGAACACAGCTATTTAATATAGCTGCTTGGCGGTAGAAATAGGTGAGACAGAGGTACCCACGCAGACGACTTTTGTGCAAAGTCACACTCTGGTAAAAATCTATATCGCCGTTCCTCTGGATCTCGCCAGAAATGCATGTTAGCTTTGGCCGTTCGTTTACATTATTAGCCTCAATACCTAATATTTTAAGTAGGACATATCGAAACAGTCCGTCTGGGGAAGTACCTCCACCTCACGGAAAACCGTAGCCAAATAACAACACCGTAGAAGGTTGTTGTTTTCCTGCGTGTGACCAGTCCACCAGTAAGCTCCCCTAGGAGTTGCTGCAGCGTGCAAGAGGTGGCATCGCGCGAGTCATGTATATTACAAGCATTTATAGGCTACGGTAACCACTTAACATCAGGTAAGCCGTATGCTTGTATGAAAAAAAAAACCTGTTTCTATATATTTTTCTATATAATGAATTTGCTTCTTCAACCTAAGATCACAATGATTATTTTCAGAGAGATTGAGTTGGAAGCGCAAATGTTAGCGGCTGCAGCGGCTAGAAGTAACAGAACCGGCCGAGGTCTGGCCTTGGACCAAATCCATACTTACGAAGTTGTGAGTACCTGTCAGAAGTTATTTATTAAATTCTGGAAATAGATATGTTAATAAACTTAATCGAATAGAACCTTCAAGTAATTTATAAAAAAGCAGTTGAGAATGCGCAAGCTTGTATTGCCAGAGGAATACCTGGCTTGTCAATTATTTAACAATTCAATTTTATTTTTAATTTGTCGGTCATTTTGGCCATGTTCCTTAAGAGATAGGAACGGTGTTCCTGAACATTCCTATTCTACTTTTTCATGCTGAATTCGAATCTGAAGTCAAAATTCGAATATTCGAAAAAAAGCGACAGACAAACGCACAGACAAACATATAGATTTCATACAGGAACGGTGTTCCTTAAAAGACTCAAATTATGAGCAATGTTGCTATTCGATCCGTATAGTAAACGTAAACGACTTGAATCGTTTATTGTACAAGATTCTTGTAAAGCGGAGATGATATTACCTGGCCAACGCCAGCTACGTGAACATACTCACGTACGAGTATATTCCATCGTAGAACAATAAATTATTAATTATCACATCTTTAAAATGTCATTTAGAGATAGTAGCGCGGGTTCAAAGTTCAAAGTTTCCAAGCTGGATTAATTTGAAATTTCCCTAAAATTGATAGCGAATGTACAACATATATGCTATCTCGACTTTACAGAAATTGTTCAAAACAAGTGTATTTCGTGAAATGATATCGAAAATGAAGGTTCAGCAGGAAAGACGGACTGCGTTATATACTTAAGAATACAGAGGGAATCTTTTTTCCTAAACATTTGTTTCTCATTTTTCATAACGAAACAATTCGAACATTCTCGAACACATCCTATTTCATAGTCGACCTAAATAAACATGACAATCGTTACTAAGGTGTACAAATTAAAACTAATGAAAATGGACAAAAATCCATTTCCATTATATCTGCTGCATTCGTTCCGTTGATAAATTATTAATAATTGATAAATTATTAATAATTGATAAATTATGGGCATTATGCAGAGGCTCTAGGTAAATATTTGTGCTGATAAAACATGTGTATAAAAGGGGCCAAGTTTCGTTAAAATGACCGTAGTCGGTGTCACTGAGAAAACAGTTGAAAACCAACGTGTACTAATTTTCTTAGGCTTAGTCCTTATATCTGTTGGATAGTATGACGTACTTTAATTCAGTTAAAAAGCAAATTTATTACTTTTAATCTTTGACATTTTACTGTTTACTTGGCAAATTTTATTTGTCAATAAATTAGACTCAATAATATTAAGTGGAGGACTTATTAGAAAATTATATTAATTAGTTAATAAAAGTCAGGAGCCTTAGAAACCGGGCGAGTGTACATAAGAAGAGCAATGAATGTTAAAGAAGCGAGTGAGGTATGTAAGGTTTGAGTCATGTGGAGCTCGGTTCTCTCTGCCTACCCCGAAAGGGAATTGGCGTGAAGTTACAGATAGATAGTTAATAAAATAATGTAGCAAGATACTGAAGTTAATTTTCAATTGGAGAAGCTAAACTTTTCGAACGTTATTTATTAACAATAAAAATTTGCCAAATTAGAACATAAAGTAATTAAAAAAAAATTACCTTACTTTATGTTTTTAAAGAATGTTGTAGAAATGTACAACATTCTTTTACTCTTTTTTCCTTTTCATATTTATGTTTTATTGGCACATTGTTAATCTTTAAAACCTAAATTAAATTTATCTTCGTATTTAGATACGTTATGAAATGACAAAGTATAAACAAAGTCATGTGTTTTTTTTAATTTAATCTCGATAATGATTTACTATTTAATGATTTATTTAATACATCATTTAATTATATATAATATATGATGTCAAATTTCAAGCATATAAGTAATTTAAAAGTGGTCTAGACTTTTCATAAGTCAATGACAAAAATACAACTTTTCAAGCCTAAATGGCATAACATAACAGGTATATTAATGAAATTTGTGTGTGAGAATTTAAAGACAAGTTAGAAGTATGTATATTTTTTGTGTAATAGGGTTAAAAGTAGCTCGAAATGTTTCACGTAATATAAAGTGCTTGGTCGGTTCCATACTCTTTTTTTCCGAATTTGGCTGGCACACTACCGTGTACCTAGTGTATGCTCAGATTAATGTAAATCTATATCATTATGGCATGCTTTAATTAAAATGAGATAAATGTAATATTTTAATACTTTAAAGATATCAAAAGTCCATTTTCGTGTTGACAGTTCTATTTATACTTAGTAGTTTGTACCTACAGAGGAAAAACCTTCACGATTGGATGTGGACTAAAGCCATGCTTCGGGAAATTCGTATGATAAGCGTTTTACTTTTATACAGAATGGGGAGATTTTGTTTCGTTCCACTAAAGTGGTAAACAAGCGCACGACCTGCTTGATGGTAAGCAGATACATAGGCCTATGGAAACTTATAAAACTAGTCTTCGTGTCTGTGTCTAAAATTCTTCCATCATCACACCACACCAACACTAACTTATCCCAGGGATAAGAGTCTTCGTTCAACCGAAGGGCTTTAGAGCAGAGTCTTAGAGAGTATTATGCGAGGACCTCGCGGTGAAGGAGAGATGGCGTTCATATTTCCACCAACTGCTGAACAAGCAGCATAAAGAGTTGCACCCACCGGCTCTCCCTCCGAATCACGGTCTAGTGCCACTTATAACGCATGAAGAAGTGCAAGAGCTCCATCGCACGAAGAGTCGGAAGGCGGTCGGAGCCGATTGAGTCCTCATAGAAGCCTGGAAGGCGATGGGGTCTCGTGGTGTTGACTGACCTATGTAACCACATGCTCCTTACCCGAAAAATCCAATGGAGATTAAGTATCAAGACTCCAGTTGTCATAGGAAAGGGATTGGAGCAGGAGTGTGGCAGTTACCGCGGTATAAAGCTATTTGAGCGGATAATTGACTCCTGAATCTGGCAGGAGTGCACTGTCTCGGAGTGTCAGTATGGCTTCCGACCTAGTCGTGGGACCATGATCCCCGTTTCAGCCCTAAGGGTCATCATGGACAAATACATGACGAGGAATACGTCTCTGAATATTCTGTTTTTAGACATGGATAAGGCCTTCGACTGTGCACGATGATCTGGTGGGCACTGAGGTGCAAAAGCGTGCCTGTCTATATTAATATTTGCTGAGACATGTATCTCGATTCCGATTCCATAGTCAGGACTGCAATTGGTGACACTCAACCCTTCCCGATCACCGTCGGGACACCGTCTCTCCTTAGTCTGTTTCTGTTCAGCTTAATATTAGACGTAGTGTCGGACAGCATCAGAGATGTACGAGTACATGAGTACCCTCCGTGCTAACTCATATGCGTGGGCCGGGAGCGCCTGGTGCGCCGCGAGCACACTTGGAGAGGGTCGCTTGAAAACGGTAGTCTGAAACTGAATGTGGCGAAGACCGAGTACTAGCCTTGTTATAGTACCGATCCCACACCCATCCGCATTGGCAAAGACACGGTCGAGCACACGGATCAGTGTAAATATTTGGGATCTGTCCTCCACGCATCCGGTGACATCGATTGTGACGTCAAGGCAGCAGCTTAGGCTAAAGGGCGTGAGATGGCTGTTGTTATTTGTAACCCAAAAATGCCGGCTAAGCTGAAAGTACAAATTTATAAATCCATCATTAGACCTGTCCTGTTATATGACCGTGAAACGTGGCCGATACTAGAGCGGCACAAGCAGGACCTTGAATATGCTGCGTTAGATGTGCGGAGTGACGCGGAAGGATCGCGCAAAGAGCTCTCCCATTCGCGGTAGCCTTCATGTCCGTGACATAGCAGACAAATTGCAAGAGCGTCGCCTACGGTGGTCCGGCCACGTCTTACTAAAAGAGGCAAGTTACGTGGGAAACAATTGTCTGGCCATGCCGGCTCCGGGCCAAGAAACCTGGTTCTGGCTTGACGTCGTAAGGGATGACATGCATGCCAATGGTCTCACAGTAAGGGATGCCGAATACCACGCGGAGTGGAGAAATAGAAGCTGAAAAGGTCTTCGGAGCCCGGGGTCTGCTTTTCAGTTTCTACTTACACGAGCTTAGGACGCGACTGGGACTAACGCTCGGATGATGACGATGATTCTAATGGCATTTAATTATTTTAACATAATAATTCGTTAATAATAATCCTAACATAATAATACGGTACTACGAAGATCAAAAAAGAGTCAGAATGCTAGAAATATAACAAAAGTAGATTTCTTTTTAAATTTAAAGTTAATCTAAAACTAAAAATTTGGATACAGGGTTATAATGAATAGAAATAGTACAGAGAGAAGAGCAGATGGCGGAAGAAAGATAGAGGTGGAAGAGGAACAGGTAAAGTTCGGACATGAGATTTAGACAGTAGGGAAAAGAAAGAAAAATAGTTCATTACGGATACGGAAAGGAACCATATTCTAATCCAAAGGACGTATACAGGGGCTGTAGATGAAAGGAACAAAATTAAAGGAAGAAGAAGATATGTTCACACAGACATAATTATATATTTTTCTTCTCCTCTTCTTCTTAGCGTTATCCTGTTTCCTAGTCCATTACGATTGGCGGGCTCCGCTACCTATACCTAAGGATTTGGCGAAGATACCAATTTTTACATGGAGCGCCTGCTATCAGACCTTCGCAACTCAGAGAGAAAATTACACCTTTCTTACATTAAAATATAATTTGTAGGACGTGCGAGTTTCCTCATCATGTTTTCCTTCACCGGCGGGAAAGTGATAATTATACAATAATTATATAATAAAATAATGTATAAATAGTACTTGGATTATTTTTAAGGGTATATGTCTTGAACAGGTCGACAGATATTTGGAGGAGCTAGGAGAAAACTACCCCGACATCGTTACAACGGTATCTGGAGGCAGAAGTTTTGAGGGCAAAGACATCAAATACCTCAAAATTTCCACCACTAATTTTCAGGTATTTACATTTCCATTATCTTTTATTATGCCACTGAACTAGCAAACGAACTTTTTGCCTGCTAAGAAGTAAATAATTATTATAACACATAGATACTTGCAAGAAAGCGTGTCACTCGTGGCTTATCGTTTTCTTAAGAACCTCTTGCTGCAGTCCCTGAAGAAAACCTCGACAGGGAGTTTATTCCACAACTTGCGGCTTCAGTGTGTGAGGATGAATTCCCAGACATCGCTTAACATTACGATTGTACAATTGGAAGAACAGGCAAAGGGAGGCAAAATCTCTCCCCAAGCTCCAGGGCTAAATAGTATCAAATCATTTTCAGAAGTTCAAACACCTTTGTTTAAAAAAACAAAAGCTAGAAGTAAAATAGCTATAATTTGCAAACAGAAATATAATAATTTTTGATGAGATAATTTCCACACAGAGCCTGAAGCTCATATTTATTCTAACAAGTTAATGTTTATATTATTTATTATTAAATTTTAGGACAGAAGAAAGCCAATTGTATTTGTAATGTCCTTGCTACATGCTCGTGAATGGATTACCTTGCCTGCCACTATCCACGCCATTCACAAACTTGTCATCGACGTCTCGGAGCAGGACTTACTTCAAGATATCGATTGGATCATCTTGCCCGTGGCAAATCCTGATGGTTACGTGTTCTCTCATACCACTGTGAGTAGAAACTATTTTGAAACTTTTTTGTGTTATTATAATACATATTAGTGTTACCACAACTTGAAAAATCGTAATACTTTACGGCCGTAATTTGGTTTCTGTTCATTAGTCCGTATATCACAAGCCTCCAATGACAAATGCTTGAAAATTAAATGTACCATTTTCACATGCAAAGTAGCAAAAAAAGTATGGCTTGAATAATGACAAGTACTAATTAGCCTATGGCCGTTGAGTTGTTGAATGAGGTAACATTTATTTTTTATTTCAAACACAATTCAGTAGGTACTAATGTGAGTACATAACTTCCGTATTTGTGAGCAGTTCAGACGGTAATTAATTGATAACTGGATATGTTTTTGTTGGTTCTCTTTTGCGGCATGTTAAAAGATTTTGGAACAATAGTTAAAATTAAACTTCTTCCTGGTGTCATACCTGGAGGCATACAAGAATACGGCCCACGTGATGTAAAGCGGGTACCGTAGCCTATTAACGCTCGTGATATATTAAGTATCACGCGATGCCTCCTCTGCTGCTTACACGGCAACTCCTTGGGAGCTTACTGGTAACCTCACTCACACGCAGGAACACAGCAACCCTCTAGGGAGTTGTTATTTGGCTGCTTCGATGCGCCCTACCTCTGAAGGATTAAATGTATTCCCTATTTAACAGTAAGGTCTCATTTTTACATAGACCGATTGCTGTCAGACGTTCACAACCCAGAGGAAAAAGTAGACCTTTCATAGGTCGGGTTGCGTAACTTTCCAAAAATATTTTCTGTGACATTTACAGGCCGAGCCTGATGTGGGGTCATAGTAAGACTGTGTTTCTTATGTTTAACCTTTTTTTTATACCACTAAGGTGGCAAAAAAGCGTACGACCTGTCAGATGGTAAACAGTTACCGTAGCCTATGGGCATTTGCAACACCAGGGGTGCCACTCTTGCGTTACCGACCCTGTAAGAACCTCTATTAACCTATGTTTAATAAAGATTTACTTACTTCATGCGGGTTTGTTGTCTCTCACGATGATGTCTTTTACAAACGAATTTATTGGTACATGTCCCCGCCAGGATTCAAACCGGTACCAATCGATTAAAACGCAGGTTCTTTATACACTAGACTATCACTGCTCTTAACCCTAAATAGTTAAATATGTAACATCTTATATTTACATCGACGAAAGAACTTGACCAAAACCTTCAATAAGTTTTTCGCCTTTTCGTACCGAGTACGTCCCGTCTTCGTGGAAGACGGCCTATGTGGGCTCTGTGCACGAAAAGAACGATAGATCAGATAATCGAATTATGGGCCTATCGCTGTACCTCCATTCTCTTCAAGGACCGTGTGCTAAATACGCGACTCCTGCATAACCTGGAGTATCACGACTTGATCGGCTACCGTTAATATGACTTTCCCCATGAGCGCTAAATTGGTAATCTGGTAGTGTATCTTACACACGGTTGGGATTCGATTAAAAAGCCAGGTGAGGCATTGACTGTCAACCTAGATATGACGAAAGAGTTCAATCAAATCTGACCTTCGGACCTATCAATCGAAGTGTTTTACATCTAGTATATTGTCATAAAGGTACAGAATCAACTACATGTAATAATCTAGTCAATATAGATTGAACTGGACTTTAGTTCACTTCATAACGTATAACTTCTGATTTTTTCCGTTACAGACCAGACTTTGGAGAAAGAATCGTGCCACTGGATACGTAGCTGGTGATCTGTGTGTAGGAGTTGATCTCAATCGGAATTTTGACATTTTCTGGGGTACAGCTTCCAGTAACAACGTTTGCTCCGACACTTTCCACGGTAGAGGTCCCTTCTCCGAACCTGAGACTGCCGTGATCAGAGACATCATCGATGAATATGGTTATCGAATGGAAATGTACACTGACGTTCACAGCTTTGGCAGCATGATTCTTTATGGATTTGGAAATGGCCAATTGCCTGCCAATGTTTTGACCCTCCATTTAGTCGGAGTCAATATGGCTGAAGCGATTGATAATGTTAAACTCGATAGCAAACCCAATTATATAGTTGGCAACATTTTACATGTTCTCTACGCCGCATCGGGAGTTTCCAGTGACTACGCTACTGGCATGGGTATACCTTACGCACATACTTACGAACTACCACGCTTCAGTGGTAGTGGTTCCGGCTTTCTTGTTGACCCTGATTTCATCGAGCAGGCTGGATATGAGACTTGGGAAGGTATCAAAGTTGGAGCTAGATTTGCAAGAGACAACTTCAGGCGGCGAAATGGTTACTAACTTAATAGTTCTCTAATAAAATAATAAATGTTTCCTTTACCCTTTTTTCGGATCTGGTCTATAATTTTAATACGGATTTAATACATCACTACGTTTCTTGCTGAGAATGTCTGTTCACATAAAAAACATGTTTTAAATTATCCAGTTTTGTCATTTGGAAACCTTTTAACAATCACGCCAAGACGAAAGTTCAATTCAATTCCAGTGGAAATTACTTATCTTCATTGCTAAGGTATCAATTAGTATGTAGATAGGGTCTCGCGGCCTTACGTGGCATTATTTAGGTTATGCTAAAAAAGTGGAATAGGAGAGTTGAAAATATTTAAATTTACTTAAACAGGTTTTGACGACTAAATCATGTAAATTTAAATGATAAATCAATTCATACATAACCTAAAATCCTTTAAACTCTCCCTGTATCACTTCGGTTCCCCACGACCCATTTTTAATTCAGTAAGTCTTTGAGTTGATTCGAGGTCGTTGCATAATTTTATTCATTTATTTTACCGTGTTCGAGAAATTTGATTAAAAATTAGTTTCGTTCATCATTTTATTATTAAAAGAAAAAGTGTCATGTGTATAATTGATATCTTAAAAGATAAAATATATATATTTCATTTTTTTTTTAATTTACCAGCAGTACAAAAAGAACTATTAGCAAAGAAGAAATGTCGAAAGAAACATGCCAATATAAATATTTTTCAATTGATTCTACAAAAAATGTATGCTTGTACAGTACATTAATAATAGCGATGTCGCGAAACAAAATAAAATATATTTTTTGAGGTTTTTAGTTTTAGGGTCATTGTTTTAAGTTCTTTGTCACTCTTTAAAAGATATAAAAAGTGATCTAAAAATAAAATATATATATATATATATATTAATGCATATGCTGATTCGTTTTCAAATATCTTTGTCTGTAAGATTTTCATCAATTAATAAGCAGTTTTGCAAATAGTATTTATGACGTGCCTTTTGAAAATATTGTCATTATGGGAAAGAACTGTTGTAAGGAATTTATTACAGGATTAAACAGAATTTACAACAAAAGATCCACCAGTTCTGGCTAGCCATAGAGGCACACGCAACTCATTCCTGTTTTTAAGATTTTTTATATTTACATAAATATATACTGAGAGGTTGGCAGATCATATGATTAAGCAGAGTGATCCTCCTAATACTGCAGGCATTTAGTGCAGCATCTGTATTCTTGTGTACAAAAATAACGTACACACGTACCCACGCCCACTGTAATGCACTAGATTACTTGTACTCGTAGATAGTCACAAACAGAAACGCAACAAAATTCAAGTACAATCATTCTGTCTTAAGATTATCTGTAAAATTAAGGTGCTTTACCGGTAGGCGTACGGTGCTATCTCTTTTTTGTCAGAACTATGTTCTTAACGTTAATAATTCACCACGATTCCTTTGAACATATATATTTTTTTATACAACTAGATTGGCAAAAAGCATGTGGCCCGTATTAGATGGTAGCCTATTGACGCTCGCAACACCACGTAGATGTTATTCGCGCAGCTGTCAATCTTGTGACCTAAGGCTGTTTCGTCACAGTACCCAGTAATTTCTCTGCCATATCTCACCCTTCAAGTCGGAACACAACTATATAAATATATCTGTTTGGCGGTAGAAATAGGTGAGATAGACGCAACGACTTTTGTACAAAGTCTCCCTCTGGTAATCTCCCTCAATTCCGGCACTGTAGAACCATATTTATGTTTTTGATGTGAAACGTCTATTTTGGCAGTAAAATCGTAAAGAATATGTTGTATAAAATACCTTAATAATGCCGTAAAGGCGAAACCGGTCGGTAAAAATAATTAATAAATAAAATTGTGAAGTGGAATCTGTACAAGTGCAAGAATTAACATTAACGAGATATCGAAAAGAACGTTTGCCGTAACGGAAGTTGGCATGACGGAAGTCTCTAAAATAAGATAAAGATAAAAATTATATATTCGCAATTAGGCCCTCGCAGGCACTTAGAAACATATAACATTTTTTGAAATATAGTCCGTCTGTATCTTATTCAATTCCCTTATTTAACTATTTCTTTTTTAATCTGCTAGCATTTCGGAAACGACCATTGGCGAAAAGAAATGCCGAAAGAAATTTGCGAGTATAGAACTATTTTAAAATTGACAGTTAGACATTACAATAAATTCACATGAGCATATTGGTACAATAATGATATCAAATTGCAGAATTAAACATTAAGGACAGATCGTCTGTGCTGAATTATTACCAGACATCTTTGTCAGTCACATATTCATCAATTCTATAATAAGCCTTTTAAACAGAGTATTTCTAATGTGATATTTGAATACATTGTCGGGAAAGGACAGAACCGTTTCAGGCAACTTATTATAAAATCGAATACAATTTACAAGAAAGATCTACCGTTCTAGCAAGCCGGTGTACCGGCATACACAACTTGTTTCTATGTTAGGTTTTCGCTGAACTTTGAAAACGACTTTAAATTTTTACTATGTATGCAAATCAAATCAAATCAAATCAATGCCCACATTATGTTTTCATAAATATGTTGAGAAGTAACATGTGAGGATATTTATTTCTTTGAACAGTTCCCTGAATGGCTCTTTTTTGTAAGATAAAAAATGTCTCAATGTCAGCCGCCTTTCCTCACAGTAGTATACTATACGACATAATGGGGTGAAAGTATCTGAAATAGCGCACAGTAACCACATCCGTCAATTGTCTGATTCTCCCAACTGCATATGCATAGGAGCCCCATTGTAATTTGGAGTCTACTGTAATTCCAAGAAACACTGCATTATTAACTAATTCTAATTTAGTAATCCCAATAAGAACTTCTGTATTGGCAGAAGTTACATTCAGAAGACTAAATTTGATGCATTTGATTTTAGCCGAGTTTAGCAAAAGATGAACAAGTTGAAAATAGCAGACACTATTTTCCTTGTCAATGTTTTCACACCGGCGGGTCACATTATAAATTAGAGAGGTATCATCAGCAAATAGTACTATATCTGCCATTTTCTGCACCATGTGGGGCAGATCATTCGTGTATACTAAAAATAAAAAGCGACCCAAAATAGAACCCTGGGGCACCTCGATATTAACATTACTGCCTTTAGATTTAACCCCCTTTTATGTCAACTGTCTGCAATTTGTTATTTTAATAAGATACAATCACGTTCTGGGCTTTATCCCTAACTTCATAAAAGTTCAGCTTGAGTAACAATGTCTGATGATCAACACAATCAAAAGCTTTAGAGAGATTACAGAAAAACCCTATAGCATCCTGTGATCTCTCCCATGCGTTAAGGATATGCCTAACTAATGCTACCCCTGTATCAGTAGAAGATTGCTATCTCTCATGCCGTCAAAGGAGATTAATTAACTTTGGGGCTTTTGAACCCTAGATTGTACATCTACGAAATAGTACGCAAACTTCTTTAATTATTTATTACAAAAGAGTACATAATTGAAGCGTTTTTTGTACCCTAGAAAACATTATAACATAAAAAAGGAAATTATCGACATTTTTATTACTCAAATTCAAGTTGTAAATTTGTTATATTTATGAGTCAGTTATTTGAAGTGAGAATTGAATTCAGTGTGTACCAAACTACCAACAAACTACAACTATGACTAAGAATAAAATTACTTATCGTTTCGTATTATTTCTGAACGGAACGGCGTCTGCGGTTGTCTGTTCCGTTCATTCGTTCGCCCGGATTGACGCTTCAAGAACCTGGTGCTGATAATATATTCAGTATTTTACGTTCTTGGATTTCGCCGACGGAGGTAAATGTTTCTTATTCTTGATTCCGATACAATTCTTCAAAATAAAATAAGTATTATCAAACTGCATCCCTACAGACACTTTGCTCTCTTGGTACAAAGTTAATTGTAAACAAAATACCATACATGTACTTTAACAATTTTCTCTTTTACCTATCTCCTGAAGACATTTTGTATAATGAATGTTTTACATTGCTCGCAGTCAGAACCCGTTATATACGTTTTCCCATACATTTCGCGGTCATATATGACCACCCGGGTTTCGATGGGTTAAAAACTGCTTCAGTCAAGACAGTCAAGTTTGCATAATATCTATGCCTGCATTTATATTGGACATCGTGAAATATGCTATGCATGTGGGTATTCAATAATAACTGTACGAAGAACCCACAGAGTTAGGAATTTCCCGAAAGGAATATAATAACTACTTAGATAGACTTAGAAATAAGAAAAGGCGTACTCCGTTGGTTTGGACATTTAGAAAGAATGCAGGACGAAAGATTGACGAAATAGATATACAATGCAAAAGTGGAAGGTTGTAGGAGCCGAGGAAGACCAAGACTAACCTACCATGACCAAATTGGTCGTGTTCTATCAGAAGGTGATGTCAGGAGCCCCAGGAACTTCTCCGTTTTATCATGAGGCTTTTGGATTTATTACTCATAATAAAGAATTATTAACATCAATACTTTTTACTGGTGACACAACTACAAAAAGTCTGTTATCGTTGTTGGATGGCAGCCACGAGAGAAACTGCAAGACAACGTTTACTAGAAGCTAACAGAAATGATGAAGAATTGTTTGAAATGGCAGTAAGCCTACAGGATGATGACGTGGCTTTAGATGATGATGTGGCTATACTTATGCCACCTCATTTACCCGAAACTGTTGAAGATATGGTGGTATATCACGACGAGTACATTCACAGACTGACGGGAACAAACAACCCCTTCTTGTTACTGCACACTTATAAGTGTGCAGTAGGTTGTTTGTTCCCCTTTTGTAACAACCCTGAAAGATTATTGGTGCCCGCAGTATTAAAAGAAATAGCTCTTCTGCCCCATAATCTATACATCCCTCGTCGTGCTAGAATATTTCGATTTTATCTAGTGAATAATGGTTGGAATGTAGTAGAAGGTATATCTTATTTTACGGGTTTCAAATGGATGACATGACGAAACTGATGAGAAATACATCTATTTGTTAAATAGATTTTTCTAAGATTCATGAAATAAAACCACATCTTTACCATAACTGGCTGGGCATGAATGCTGACTAATTTGAACAACTTTTGTCTCATATTCCACCATTGCACCAAGAAGTTTCATCGACAAGTGTAGCTTTATGCATACTTATTATCAAATTAAGAACTGGCGATAGTAACGGCTTTCTACATTATTTAAAATGTCTCGGAGGACCCAAGAAAAGTACATGTCTAAGGTCAGAAAATATCTGACTGAACGTCACCGATAGACAGACAGACTGACTGTTCAGTCAGACATTTTCTGGCCTTAGACATTTCTTTTTTTTTGGTTCGTCAAAACAACTGTCTATGTCCGACTATTGGACAGGTTACTCATCATACTTATTATACTTACTAGGGTTAGAAGTTGATAACAGATTTAATTGGAAGTATCATATCAATTCAGTCCTGATCAGATCCTGGCTAAGTTTTATATTATCAAATCTACTGTACCATTAAAAATACTATTAAATATATACACAGCCTTAGTAGGATCAATAATTTCATATGGAATCAGTAATTATGGAAGAACCTATAAGACATACCTTGACCAAATTTTAGCATTGCAAATAAGACTTTTGAAACTTATCATACCTAAAAATACTCGTATCAAAGATAAATTAAAATTAAAAATAAATTAAATGATAATATATTTGGCATATTTAAGCACTGCAATGTCAGTATAGCGACGCTAAATTTCTAAAACCAATACACAAAATAACTACTAGAAAAATTACTTAACAAAAATTAATGATACCGAAAAATTACTAAATTCTATGGGAGATGCACAAATGAATTCATAATACCAACGTTGCCAAACGCCATTCCTGTTGCATTTAAAAATATTTAAATCATAAAAATTACAACATTAAATTCAATCAATTTTACCGAAATAAACTTTAATCTAAATACATATATGGTATCACAAGTGTCCATGAGCTGCGGTGACTGCGCACCATCAGGCCGTACGCTTGTTTGCCACCTAAGAGGCATGACGAAATGCCATGTTACAGTTTGGCTTTAAAATTATAAAAACCTAAACTATTTACGACTAGATATGTATGTATATGTGTATGTATATATATTATGTATGAGTATGCATGCATGTGTAAACTTATGTATACCTACTTTACATTAATACTGTGTATAATTTGTGGAATTTTGCAAAGTACTTGTAAAGTTGAATCATGTACTCCATTGACTGCTGCACTTGTCAAACCAGTTTTATTAGTTTTTTATTTTTTATTTTACCTGCTATTGTAAGTGAGGACAACAAAGATGTTAGAATATGGCAATAGTGTTGCTACTTTATGCCAGTGTCAAAGTCTTCAGTTTAGAACCATTTGAAAATCTTAATTTTATGTTCCAGCTTCAGGAACTGTGCTGAAAAAATACTTGGGAAGGGTACCTAGACCCAATCAACCCAATTTAAATACCACCCGTAAAACGATAGTGATTTTTACAAGGTTTTCTTGAAGAACTTATTCACGTCTTCCAAAAAGTGCATAGACGTGTTATATTTGAGTTTTTACATTACTGTATAATTTCACTAGCACTTATGTTACAAAATACTATCGAAATTGTCACACAAAACTAATTTTATACTGAATTGTATAAATTTCAAGTAAAACAACAATGTCACTCGTCAAAAGCGCGGGAAGAAGTCCCATTTTAATGCTATGTGGTCAAGAATTTGAACAACGAGGACATTGCTGCTACTACCTACAAATTAATACTGTATTGTACTTTTGATACATTTAATTGTACCCTACATAATTTAGTATTTACGACGAATGTGTAGAACCTTACACAAACCTAAAGAGGTTTTTAAGGTTTAAATTACATTAAAATGTAATTTATATGTTTATACATTATAATTGATAAATAAACCAGTTGAGAATGCGCAAGCTTGCATTGCCAGAGGAACACATGGCTCGTCAATTATATAACAATACATTTTTAATTTTTATTTGTCGGCCATTTTGACCATGTTCCTTAAGAGATAGGAACGGTGTTCCTGAACATTCCTATTCTACTTTTTTATGCTGAATCCGAATCTGAAGTCAAAATTCGAATATTCGAAAAAAACGCACACACAGACAAACATATATATCTCATATAGAAACGGTGTTCCTGAAAATAAAATTATGTTTTTCCTTGGATTTTGCTTTTCACGTTATGAAACAAGACATTTACATTAAATACGAAATAACATAGCCGACTTCAAAATAATCCTAATAGAATATCTCTTTCGAATCTATTAGTAGAGTTTCATAAGGAAATGTCAAATTCTTTCTTAGAAATTCATTTTGGCGTCGCCATTATTTCAAACGAGCTGCGGTGGATTTAAAATCTTCTTCTTAACGTTATCAATCAATCAATATATTTATTTGCGTAAAATGTAGGTATTGACAATTATGTTGATAATTATTAGAGGTCCCATATAAATTTTGCTTAATACAAAGCATGCAAAATTATCCTATTTCTTAATCCATTACAATTGGCGGAGTCCGCTACCTAAGCCTAAGGATTTGACGAAAATACTGATTCTTACATGAAGTGACAGCCGTCAGACCTCCGTAACCCAGAGGGAAAACCTGATCATTCTTAGGTTAGGTCACACATCTCTTTTTAAGTGTACCTCCACCTCACAGAAAACCGCAACCAAATAACAACTCCCTAGAGGGTTGTTGTGTTCCTGCGTGTGAGTGACGTCACCAGTAAGCTTCCAAGGAGTTGCTGTGTAAGGCATCGCGCGAGTGATATATGTTACAAGCGTTAATAGGCTACGGTAACTGCTTTACATCAGGTAGACCGTATGCTTGTATGCCTCCCGAAAAGTATAAAAAAAATCTTTTGAAATATAAATACTTGGACGTGCAGGTTTCCTCACGATGTTTTTCTTCACCGCCGAGCAAGTGATAATTACAAATCCTACTAATATTATAAATGCGAAAGTTTGTATGTATGGATGTTTGTTGCTCTTTCACGCTTAAACGGCTGAACGGATTTGAATGAATTTTTTTTTTTTATATTAGTTCAGCATAGTGGCCCCTCTTTGCCTGATGGTAAGCGAAAGAGGAGCCCAAATCGCAACTGCAACTGACAGCATACTACATCCCGCATCCTGTCAGTTGACGCTGCCATGCTGACCCGCAAAATGCTTCTTCACGCTTCGTTTGAAGGATCCCATATTGTAGGAAGGAGGGAACACATGTGCAGGCAAGGTGTTCCACTTTTTGATGGTACGACAAAGATAGGAGTTGCCGAACTTTTTGGCACGTAGATAGATTATGATCTGGATTAACACATAGGCTACGTTATTTGAATCCACGCGGGCGGAGCCGCGGGCAACAGCTAGTATGTACATAAATCCGATAACACGAATTTAGTGGTGCACGCCAGGACTCGAAACGGGGACTAGATGATCACTAGGCTGGTTCTTTATGCACTTTGCTATCACTGTCCAAGATAGTACACAAACGTTTTGTTTTATATTAATGAAAAGGTCTTAAGATATAAATTCAAACATTACCAACACATTCTGAAGACTGACGAGCCCGGCGGCGAATTTGTTAGCGATGCTAAAACCCTCGCTTGTTGGTTTGATTCCCACACAGGACTGAGATTTATATGCATGACCATGTTTATTTGTCCTGGTCTGGTTGACATTAAGAGAGGTACGGCGCATCAAAGCAGTTCAATTGGGGAAGAACCTCCACCTGACAGAAAACCGCAACGAAATAACTAGTTCTCAGAGCGTTGTTGTAATCTTACCAGTGAGTGAGGTTACTAGTAAGCTCCTAAGAAGCTGTTGTATTAGCAGCACTGGTGGCAACGCACCTGTGATACTTCTTGTATTGCTAGTATTCATAAGCTTATAACCACTTTACAAAAGGTGGGCCATTTGCTTGTATGCCTCCTGACGCTGTATAACAAAAATTAAATTCGCCATTTATCTACCCGCTACTTTTTTGTTATTCACTAGCTGTGCCCGCGACTTAGTCCACGCGGAATAGTTTTTTTTTATTATTTATTTATATTTATATTAATAAAAATAAATAAAATTTCTAAAATAAAGGTAGCCTAAGTTACTCCTTATTACATCAGCTATCTGCCAGTGAAAGTCCCGTCAAAATCGGTCCATCCGTTTCAGAGATTAGCCGGAACAAACAGACAGACGGACAAAAATTGTATAAATATTCATTTTGGTATATGTACCGTGTAGATATCCATATGCATTTAGTAAAAAGCGGTTATTTTAATATTACAAACAGACACTCCAATTTTATTTATCTGTATAGATGTATAGAAGATTATTATTATATTATTACATATTATGTTATTATATATATATAAAAAAATACGTAGTAATTTTATGTCACAAAAAATACGTATTCTGTGAAAATAATTAATAAAAATAAAAGTGCAAAGTCCACCGAAGGGAAGATATTTCCCCGTAATTTTAACAGTTTTTCATATCTTACGCAGGAACCCTAAATATTTACGGGATAAAAAGTACCCTATATTATGCTCTGAACAGTTCTCTACCTACCAGTGAAAGTCCCGTCAAAATCGGTCCAGCCGTTTCAGAGATTAGCCGTAACAAACAGACAGACAGACAGACAAAAATTGTAAAAATATTCATTTTGGCATATGTACCGTGTATATATCCATATGCATTTAGTAAAAAGCGGTTATTTTGATATTACAAACAGACACTCAAATTTTATTTATCTGTATAGTTATTCATAGTACTTGTCATGGACTCTTGCCAGCTTCTTGAACTTCTCACATCACGTTCCAATAAAACACGATTAATTTGATCACACTAGATGATGAGTGTTGGACTTCCAGGTCTTCTACATCCTTCCAAAATCGTGTTGTATATTTGTTCCATCATTATTTTCTCCTGCATTCGTTTGACATGACGTACTTTGTTCCCACAGGTTGCTTCTTCACAATGTTGCGGACCAAGAAAACTTGATTCTTTCATCTCTTGCCATTTAGGAATCCTCGCTGTGCCTCCTAGATCATTGCATCTGATTCCATCCTCATTTCTCTATCTTTTACTTTTATATACCGTTTTACAGCTAAGCTGATCAAACTGATCACGTCCATGTGTAATACTTTGCTATTATACAAAAGGGTGATTACTACATGTCTCCAGTCTATTGGAACCATTCCGGTTGTCGAACACAAATTGCTGGTGCTTTTATTAGGTATAATTTTGAAATCGTTCATCTATCAGAAACAACCACACTTTTTTGATGATGGTAGGTATAATGTGTTCAACAAATATTCGTTCCATATATGCGTCTAAAATGAACTTACCTATATCATTGACTTTCTTATCCACGTCGATCAAATACGATCTCGTATTTGTTTCTAGTGTCGCGTTCCTCGTGTTTGTCTCAATGCGTTCATTCATATCCATTCATTATTACCCTTTCATTCACTTTAACGCAATGCAAAATATATCGTACAATCTCCCAAAACTTCTTCATCTCTTGTGGTTTGGCTAGCTCGCGGAAGTCCATAAAAACACATAAAAACACTCGCATGACCTCGGTTTTACGAGACGATGACAAAGGTGAGATTATTAGGGATTACCAATAATTATATAACCAAAGATAGAGTATATTATTCTGATTTGATGTCAGCAAGGGAGAATTACCGGGCGTTTAGGCGGTTCTGCAATCTATATTATTGGAATCGATGTGTTAGGTAACAACTCACAGTTTAGGTCCCAATAGTGTTAGATATTTGATAATCCGTGGTGCACGGCAGTTGAGCTTCACTTGACTAGCCATCTCTTTGAGGTTTTTAAATGCCTTATTGCTGTCTCTCACTTTGCCAAGAGGGGGAAGTCAATTCCAAAACTTCCTACTCCTACAAATTTCTTCTGATTAAATTCGGTGTGAGTTCCAAGGCAGCTGTAGTTTAACCCCCGGGACGGCAGTGAACTTCACTGTTCATTGCCTTTTTATTGGTCGCCGCTGTTAATTCTGGCTACACAGGAGACACAGTGGTGGGTATGAGTGGTGGGCCTGTCCCGAATAAAAAAAAACCAAAGATATACAAGCAGACTTTGACTTACACGAAGAAGCGTAGGTGTCTAAAATATTTAGTTCTAAAAGGTTTGTTAGACTTGCGTTATTACAGTAATCTCATCAGCAAAACGGTTTAAAATTGTAACAAAATAAGTAGATGTTACCATGGAAATTGAAACATTTTTTCAGCAAACAGATTTAATTGTTTTTAGATAATAAGTGAACGCCATGACTTATCAAAATATCAATCAAGAGAATTACATAGGTCTCCACCAACTAAAAGTGTAAATAAAATATAAGAATCTTATAAAACAGCATCAACAGCCACAACGATGCCATTCCAGACAACATCAACGATACCTTTAATGTCTTCTGCTGGAATTATGACATTATTATCATCGCTATGTACAATATCTATATTAAATGAATTTAGAACTCCATTTACCCTAAAATAATCACTGCTTGTACCAGATACAGGGTTCATAACAATTGAAGCCACCCCTGCTACGTAGCTACTATTCATAGCATCAACCATGTCTAAAGCAAGCAAATGATTTTCTCGGAATAGTCCTGTAGCAGCCCTTTCATAATACCAAGGGTATGAAACTATTCCACCGTTATTCTGAAGCGAAATATAGAGTCGTATTCTGGAACGATATTCTACTTGTATGGATTGAAGTAATCTGCTTTCGATTTCTGAAAATGGGCTAACGCCTGCATAAATAGGGCTACACGGACTAGAACTGGCGCCTGATATTCCCCAGTCAAAGTCAAAGTTCCTGTTTATGTTGACGCCTGGACAGATAAATCCTAAGTTGCTCAAAATACTTCTTGATTTTCTCCACAAGCGATCCTGTAAGATAACATATCCAACTATATATAATTATTTCCTATTATGCTCATCTTGGTTGCGTTGTTGCAAGTGGCTTTCTAAAACTAACACATAAGTTAAACAGCATGCATCGTTGCTTGACTGTATGCGATTTTGTTTACGTTATACTTTTCCGTTTGTTTAGGCTGTTGGCGACAGACACCAGTCATTCAGGCAAGTTAGTCACTTAGGGTAGTTTGAATTGACTTCATGAGATGCACAGCGAAGCATCTACAAAATCTGCTACTCACTAAATAATAGCTGTGCCATGAATATGGGCAATTCATGCTATTCCTGATTGTTTCACAAAGCAGGGATATACTTAGCAGGGAATTGTTTGACGCCAATAAAGTAAAATATAACATTTATTACTAACAAAGTAAAAAATTGACCCCATTTAATTAGAGGGTTTCGAGTCTGCAAGGAGTATAATTTAGGCAGACTAACAGCGATATATTTTTATTAAGTTTCATAGTCGCCTTTTATTAAAATGTTATACAACATTTTTGAGAGATTGATAATAATATATATATAATATATATATATATATATATATATATATATATATATATATATATATATATATATGGAGGTCAGTATGTTACGTAATTATAGTAAATTTCCCATCTATATGTAATTCTTTCTGAGATAAATACCTGTGACAGATAGATAAACAGACTCGTTTAACGATCTTACAAGTATTCCATTTTACTTTCGGACGATATGATACTTTAGTCGTCAAGATTGTTAAAAAATACTTACATTTGTGAAAGTGAATTCATATCCATCAGGATTTACAACTGGAATTACAATCCAATCAAAATTATTCAAAAATCTTGGTTGAGTTTCGTCCAATATATTCTCCACAACATTCATAGCAGTTGGTACAGTTATCCTTTCACTTGGAATGATGGATGCTTCGATAATTACGACTGGTTTTGGACCAGTTCCAACGTTGTTGCCGATTTTCAAATATACTAGGGGTCTATTCTCATAAGTTTGTCCAAACTCCACTAATTGTAAAGAAATTGTTGATGAAGTTGCATATGACTGTTCTAGGTTCCGTAGATAATCTAGAATCTGCAAAATATAAATGTTTTATGTGATGTCACTAACAGGATGATTCGTCATGTTCATAATATTACATGTATAATTTCACACAGCAGCCTAGCTAAGTAAAACGATTTTGTCTGTGGCTGATAAATATTTAATTTAATATTATATATTACAATATATATTACAATTTGAAGAAATGATACATTTTGGAGAGTACTTCTAACTATTGTTATCAATAGTTTTTAGTATATCGTTCAACAATATATTTAACAATTATTCTAATTGTAGTAGTGATGACACAGGCTACATTCTGCAACCCAGCTAGATAAATAAAAAATCTTTAATTAAAATGACCAAACCAGAATATTCGTTTACCTAACTATATACCTTGTTAAGTTTATTAATCATCTTTATTCTAAGGTTTGGTGTGATCTTATTGTTAAATCCTTGGAATTCAGGTAAAAGAATATTAAATAGCTCAACGATAAGTCTACTTTAATAATTTTATTCTACATAATTTTAGAATTTTTTCTCCGTCATTGCCATAACCGGGTCAAAATAGGCAAACTTGACATGCCTTGGCTGTGACAGCATTGGTATGCATCTACTAATGATAGTGGAGGAATGAACTAATTGCCACTTTCTAAGCTCGGGCCCTACATGAGCACACGCTGAGTTAAAATATTAAAAGAGTTGTCATTGGCGAGAACACCAAGAACGCCACAAACAAGAAATAATAATAATGTAGTAACTGCTGGTGGAAGCGGATAAAGCTATAAAAGTTCAAAGATCGTTTATTTCTCAATTATTGCGTTTATCTATGATTGCCTTAATTTCTGTATTTACAATATTAATGTATGTAAGTATACTATTAGATTAAGTTAAATTTTATTTCAAGTGCAAGGGTAAATGTATGTATAACTTCACGCCAAATTCCTTGCGAGGTTAGCAGAGAAAACCGAGCGCCACAAGTTTCGATCCTTACACACCTCACTCGCTTCTTTAACATTCATTGCTCTTCTCATGCACGCTCGCCTGTTTGTAAGACTCCTGACATCACCTTTTGATTAAAGATGATCTATATGGTCACGGTAGGTAAGTCTTGGCCTTGCTCGGCTTCTACATCCTTCTAATTTCGTGTTGCATAGATATACAACACGAAATTAGAATAATTACAAAACAGATGTTTTGTAATTCTTTCTTCAAGCATTCATGTACGAATAAATGGAAGAAATGTGAAAAGCAAAAGTGTTTAAGAATTATTGATTAAAATGATTAGATTATGATGGAATCATGTATGTCAAATTTTAACTTAATTACCTCATCATATCTGTAGTATCTCGTGAAATCAAATGCTCTGCCTGCACCTTCTCTTGGTACATAAGTATCGTCATCATTCTTCAACAAGTACCTGAAAGAAGAATAATGAAGAAGTAATTTTAGCAGCTGCAAGTGCAATCTGACCGCAAAGTATGTAGTTTATACATTGATGTATGTAAGAGAGCTCGATGGCATCGTTGCGCGTGTCATTCTAATCGAACACGCAGGTTAAGCAACGTCGACCGTAGCCTGCCTGTGGATGGGTTTATCTATCTTGAGTTTCTCCGAGATTCGGAGGGCACGTTAAGCCGTCGGTCCCGGCTGTTGTCGATAGATAACAGTCGTTAAGCTAAGTCAGTGCCCTCGGGCGACTTAAAAACATTGGCCTCCACTAATCCGCATTTGAGCAGCGTGGTGGAGTATGTTCTAAACCCCTTCGTTTGAAGGGAGACCCGTATCCCTATAGTGCGATGAATAAGGGTGGATGTGGACCGATGTAAAATGGTTACCGTAGAATATTCATTCACATTCGAGAACCATTTTCCCCATCGGTTGTCGGTTCTACGAACTATGTGGCCGGCCCACCGCCACTTCAGCTTGCTTGTCCTTTGGGCTATGTCAGTTACTTTAATTCAACTGCCGATATCCTCATTTTTGACTCTATCACGCAGAAAAACCCCGAGCATTGCTCTTTTCATAGCACGTTGAGCGACCTTCAGAGAAAATGACCTTGAGAGAAAATGAACAAAAATTATCGTCTCTTAGTAACTTGTACAATAGGAATGAATTAACCCGAACTCCGATGAAATGTTCACAGGTAACTCGATCCTCGAAACTATCTCAAGTACATAGCCATAATGTGAATGAGGCCTTTAATAGTAGTACTTTTAAACAAATGTCATCATCATTAAATAATAATAGTGAAGATAATAACTCCAAAATAATAATGTATAGTGATGAAATAGGTAAAAATATGGGCCAATTATTATTACAAAAATCAGGAAAACTGGTTACCAATTATTGTTTGCCTGGAGCCAGTTTCACTCAAATAGTTGATAAAATAGTTAAGAGGGATTACCACCCCAACACAACTTTAATTGTTTTTATTGGGAGGAGAGGAAATTTAAACAAACATATAATGATTAAATATTTTAATATGTTACAGCAGTTAAATGTGGAAAAAGTGTTTTTATTTACTTTTCCATACAGTACTTTGTTGCCCGAGGCGGAAAATGCATCTAGGTATAGATTAAATGATAAAATGCATATATTGACATTATATGATGACAAATTTCATATACTTGACATAAATATATTAAATAATAAACATTATAATTTGACAGAAGATAAATTTTATCTTAGCAATTTTTATAAAAGACAAATAGCAGATTCGCTATCATATTGTTTTAAGAAACCAGCCAAAAGTTTGGCTAACAACCCTGCTTCTTTTGAGCAGTTAGATAATTTAACATTATGTAATGGTACCTTGGAAGGTATTCCAAATTCTTTAAATTAGGTTACAAGACAATAGAGTTATGCTCTGGCAATGTAAATAGTAATAATAACAATATTCAAAATGAAACTAAAAGTAATAATAATACAATATCCCCATCAATTGTAAATTGTCAAGAATATAGAAAGAATAATAATTGTATCAACCTGGTGCACCAAAACATTCAGGGGATGATAGGAAAGGAGTTAGAATTGGAGTTGTTTATGAATTGTAGCAATATTGATATTTTATGTCTAACTGAGCACTGGCTAAAACCCCATCAATTCATTTTCAGCTTCAATAACCACCAGGTTGCAAGCTCATTCATCAGAGATAACTGTATACATGGTGGCTCCTTAATATTATTAAATAAGTTGCTTAAATTTAAAGAAAGGCGTGACATTGTGAGCCTCTCTGTTGAGCGAGTTGTAGAGATTTCATGCATTGAATTGGAACGATTCATTGTTATGAACCTGTATAAACCTCCTAGCACGCCCTTTGAAAGATTTTGAAATATCATGGAGGATGCCTTAAATAAATTATCTAATAGCCATAAAACTGTTATAATTTGTGGAGACTTTAATATAAATATCTTGGAGAAAAATACTGTTACCTACAACTTTTTAAATTTATTTAAATCAAACAATTTGCATCATATTTTTACAGAGCCAACAAGAGTAACTGCTACAAGTGCTACATGTATTGATAATATATTTAGCAATGTAAAACCTTCATATCAATCTATAATTAATAAAGTTCAGTCAGACCATTCAGGTCAATTGGTTTCATTTCCAAATTCTTCAAAAATACAAAGAAAGCAAATAAATTATATACCATTTAGTAAAAGCCGCTTAGAAAGATTTAAGTCTAATATAGCAGAAAAAATTGTATTGTTGCCCTATCACGGTACTCCGGACCACTTGTACAGTTCATTATTTAGCTTAATTACTAGTGAATTTAATGCAATCTTTACTCCAAAACAACTGTCTGTAAGTAACCGTATGACGTTCAGTGATTGGGCAACTCTTGGTATTTACAAAAGTCGGAATAAATTGTATGAACTTTATGAAGAAAGGACCTGTAATCACAATCCGACTTTTCAAGAACTTGTAAAAAATTATGCTAAAATATTTAAACGAGCCTGTTCCAATGCTAAGTCTATATATTTGAGAAATAAAATTAATGGTTCAACAAATATTATTAAATCTGTTTGGAATATGATAAATAATGAGACGGGTAGAGCGAAAGTACGTAGTCGAGACTTTCAGTTAAAGATAAATGATATAGATATCAAAAATGATGTAGAAATTGCGACTGAGTTTGAAAAATATTTTTCTAACATTCCTCTTATTACTACGAGAAATCTTAGGTCTTCTTCTATAGCTGCTGAACTCGTTCTCAAACAGAGCGTGGTAGAATGCGACACAATATTTGAATTTTCAGCTGTAAGCCCAAAAGATGTTTTGAACGCTTTTAAATCAATAAATATGAAAAACACTAAAGATCTGTGGGGTCTATCTGTCAAAACCATATCTTCTATTATTATTTCAATCGCTCCACATTTAGCTACAATTTTCAATTGTTGTGTGGCA
This sequence comes from Pyralis farinalis, assembly GCA_947507595.1. Classification (NCBI taxonomy): domain Eukaryota; kingdom Metazoa; phylum Arthropoda; class Insecta; order Lepidoptera; family Pyralidae; genus Pyralis; species Pyralis farinalis. The sequence goes on along the minus strand of OX382258.1, from coordinate 3,886,615 downwards.
TCTGGTGTATTTCCTGACTTGATGAAACATAGTAAAATCATTCCATTATTTAAATCTGGTGATAGTTCGGACCCTTCGAATTTTCGACCTGTTTCCATACTGCCCATTCTCAGTAAATTTTTTGAAAAACTAATGCTTAGCCAGTTGCTCAGACATTTTAATACACATAATTTGCTTCATAGGAGACAGTTTGGATTTACGAGAGGTTGTTCAACTATAGACGCAGGGATTCATTTGCTTAAAAGTATATTCGCGGCATGGGAAGGTTCGCAAGATGCCTTGGGAATTTTCTGTGATCTGTCTAAAGCGTTTGACTGCGTGCACCATGACACTCTTGTCAGAAAATTACACCACTACGGTATCAGGAACAAGGCTCTCGAACTTCTGTCTTCTTATCTGGGCAATAGGATACAGAAGGTCGATGCTAATGGTAAAAGATCTTCGGGGTCCCCTGTAGTCATGGGAGTCCCACAGGGGTCAATTCTAGGTCCATTCTTATTTTTAGTATATATAAATGACTTACCTTATTATGTAAAGGATAAACATGAGATTGTATTGTTTGCGGATGATACCTCTTTGACATTCAAAATTAATAGACAGTTAGGTAATTATGACGAAGTTAACGATGCTCTCTCTAAAGTTATGCATTGGTTTAATGTTAATAATCTGGTTTTAAATGATAAAAAGACTAAAGTAATTAAGTTCTCAACACCTAATGTAAGACAGGTGACTACCAATGTACATGTTAATGGAACTAATTTAGCCCCTGTGGAGACAACTGTGTTCTTGGGTATAACAATTGACTCCAAACTACAATGGGGCCCACAAATTGAAAAATTATCAGGAAAACTAAGTTCTGCAGCCTATGCAGTGAAAACTATTAGACGGCTCACTGATGTTGATACGGCTAGAATAGTTTATTTCAGCTACTTTCATAGTATTATGTCATACGGAATTCTTCTTTGGGGTAACTCCGCGGACATTAACACCATCTTTTTATTGCAAAAGAGAGCCATAAGAGCTATCTACAAACTTGGTCCCCGTGAGAGCCTTAGAGAAAAATTCAAAGAAATAAATATTCTAACAGTCGCATCGCAATATATCTATGAAAATCTTTTGTATGTCCATAAAAACATAGACTCATTTTGTAAAAAGAGTGATACTCATAACATAAATACTAGATATAAGCATAATCTTGTGCTACATGCAAGCCGTCTCCACAAAATAAGTAATTCTTTTATGGGGCAATGTATACGGTTCTATAACAAACTTCCCAGCAATATAAGAGAATTGTCAATAAACAAGTTTAAAAGTACTATTAAAGCCAAATTGTGTAGCAGGGCATATTATAAAGTATCTGACTATATTAATGATAAAAATGCCTGGGATTGAGTCGATCCAATTATAATGTAATTAATAAATTATGTAAATTTGTTTGGATACCAAAAGAGGGATGCCTGAGTTTTTTGGCAGTATTTTTATCAGTGCTCACCTAGTCATGAACTGCACGGTAGGGAAAAAAATTGTGACGATTCCAAACAAATGTAGCCATTTTTACGGAATAAAAAGATTTTGACTTTGACTTTGACTTCAGTTCGAAGACCTTATTCTTCAGATGTTGAGGTATTTTGGACGAGAAGATGTGTCGATGTGTCGTATTTGAAAGAGAAGAATCTAGAATTAATATAAGGATTACGATTGATGATGAAGTGTTGGAACAAGTGGATGAGTTTGTATATCTTGGATGCGCTTTCAGCAGGGATGGAAGGTACACCGCAGATGTGAAAAGACGAGTGAGTGCTGGGAATAGTGTGAATGGAGCGTTGGGAAAACTTCTTGGCAGTAAAATCCTGAGCCAGAAGGCACAACTCGCTATACACTGCAGCAATGCAGTGTTGGTCCCAACGCTAACTTATGGAAGTGAGAGCTGGGTATGGCAGAACGAGCATGAAAGTAGAATAAACGCGGTCGAAATGCGAGCGCTACGCAAAATTTGTGGCGTAAGGCTTGTAGACCGTATTCGCAATGATGATCTTAGAAACAGAGTTGGTCTGAAAGAGAGCGTCGGTGTTAAAATAAGAAGAGGCATGCTCCGATGGTTTGGACATGTAGAAAGAATGCAAGATGAAAGAATGACGAAGCAGATATACAATGCAAAAGTGGAAGGATGTAGGAGCCGGGGAAGGCCAAGACTTACCTACCATGACCAAATTGGTCGTGTTCTATCAGAAGGTGATGTCAGGAGCCCTAGAAACCGGCGAGCATGAGAAGAGCAATGAATGTTAAAGAAGCGAGTGAGATATGTAAGGATCGAGTCACGTGGCGCTCGGTTCTCTCTGCCTACCCCGCAAGGGATTTGAAGTTATAGAAGATGTGTCGAAATTCCACGATCGCTGCCCAGCCGAGTTGGATCCGTCTGTTGACCTCTCGGTCGAAGTTGGACTTAACTAACTGAATAACCTGCCCTAGGTAGATGTATTCGTCAACAACTTCGAGCTTAGTGCTTCCAACCGTGACCGGTATCAGGCAGGCTTGAAATACAAATATTTGCTTTTTTATTTTTTTGTACCTTTGCATTTTATTTCGTACTAGCTGCTGCCCGCGGCTGCGCCCGCGTGGAGTCAAATCACGTTGCCTATGTGTTCATACAGATCATATTCTATCTACCTGCCAAATTTCATTCAAATCCGTTCAGCCGTTTAAGCGTGAAAGAGCAACAAACATCCATCCATACATACAAACTTTCGCATTTATAATATTAGTAGGATTTGATAAAAGTTGTATTCTTCTTGATCCCACTTCTGTTTCAAATTTTGTTATCAACACAGTAATTATCCGACTTATTTGAAGTAATTATAAATTATGCTTGATAAGATACAACGCATTCTAACTACTAAGTGAGACCACACCTAGTTACAGATTATTAATTAACTGTTTATATAGCCATATTTAATATTACCTTGTAATTATAGTAAGCTTCTACATAAAATATTCTGATATTCATGATTCAAATTAAAAATATGTATGGATTGCCACATGACCGCTATCAATGATAAATTGCCCTAAATTTTTTGATTAAAAAAGCAATGCAATGCGAAGTGAATGCACAGAACTTTTAATGACGTATAAGTTAACTGCATAAACAACATTGCAATGCCTGAAATTTAATTAAGTTTTTAAGGGGTGCTTGTATTTTTTAACGCAGTAAGCTAGCGGCGTATTATTTGAACCGTGCTACACCATCGACTGGTCAGGCTCAGCTACTGTTAACTCCAGATAATAAATGTGAATTGTGACCTTTTTATACGCGGACCATTTCAAAGTTAATGGAATATAATTCTGAGTGATTGCGAGAGCACTCAAAGCTGTCAGTTTTATTTTGCTAGATGATAATCCCTGGCCTTTCCGTGTTAACCTTGACCTCGTTCGTTATGTAGTGGAACTTCGTCGCCTCTAACCTCTTCGAATGAAGACAAATACGTATCTCGTAATTTACTATAGATGTACTGGACCGTATAAAATTTCGCTTTTCGTAAACTTTGGCAAAAAATTGATCTCAATTTGGCCCAATTAACAACGATTACTAAAATTTTCAGTTTAATTTGTGTCATATCTATCATACGTGTACAATGACAAATTAAGAATTTAAACAAGCAATATGTCATGTCTACATAAAATGTAAGCGGGATGTTTTTTTTATACAACGTCGGGAGGCATTCAAGCATACGGCCCACCTGATGTACAGCAGTTACCGTAGCCTATTAACGCTTGTAATATATTAAGTATCACTCGATGCCTCCTCTGCTACGGACACAGCAACTCCTTAGGAGCTTAATAGTGACCTCACTCACACTTTGTTGGAGAACCTCATGCTGTCCCATAGTCCCTTGGGAAAACCTCGGCTGGGAGTTCATTGCACAACTTGAGAGTTCTCGGAAGAAAACTTCTCTGGAACCGCACAGATATCGTATCACTAGGGCTAGTAGTAACACCTAGACACATACACAATTGATGATGGAACTTGTTGAAAGGTAACTTACTCATACAGATCTTCAATTTCGACATCCAAGTCTATATTTTGATTTAGAAGTTCCCCCTCAAACCATTCCAAATCTGAAGGAGGAATCATAGCACGGCCAACAACTCCATGTTTCAATGAAGGATATCTCCAGAAGTCTACCATATCGCCTTTGAGTTGATGAATATAATCCTGTTGTTCCTGATTATCCAATTTCACTTTGTATACTTTATACCTGAAACAGACCAAACTTCAATTAGAAACTGCAGGGCCAATTATAAACTTCAATCTCTCTTAGATGTCTCATTTATATTTACATAATTGAGATATTTGAGAGACATATCGTTTATCTCATAGAAGAAATTTCTTCTTTGTGATAAACGATATTCACTTAGGAAACTGTTTAAAGAAATAAATATTCTCACTGTTACTCTTCGTATATTTATAATTCAACATGGAGCCAAAAAGTTTTTATTGCACAAAAAAAGTGTCTTCGTGCGGTATGTAATGCAAAACCGATGCAATCATGCAGGCCACTTTTCAAAAAGCACAAAATTATGACTCTGGCATGTTTGTACATATACGAGGTTGGTGTTTTTGTTAAAAAGCACACTCACTTGTTTAGGAAGTTTTATGAAAATCGTAGACTTGTAGCTAGAGATATAACTAAACTAAAATTTCCTACTTGCAAAACTGCACTCTACTATCGTAACTGCAATGTCATGACTGCTAAAGTGTTCAATAAAATTCCGATGGAAATAAGAGAACTGCCATTAAATTATTTTAAACTAAAACTTAAACGGTGGTCAATTGAACGATGTTTTTACAATTCTGGCGAGTTCTTTGAAAGATAAATCTTTTTTCTTAGACTTAAGTATATATGAACATTGTACAGTTTATTAATGGTATCCAATTTTTAATATATGATTATTATAAGGAACGAATTAATTTAAGTAGAATGAGTTTATAATTATTGTTTCTTCTTTAATTATTTAAATGTCTCTTTTTGTATTTGCATGTCAATTTATTCAATGACGAAACATCAGAACTGTTGTCTAATTAATTATAATTACATATCATCATTGTTAACATGTTTCTTGTAAATAAAGATATTCTATTCTAAGATATTCTATTCTATTCTATAAAAACATAATATATACTCGCAAAAACTACTAGTTTTCAAACTTCAGTGGAAATCTTAGAAGCAAGATTAATTTGCGTATACAGATCTGTTTCAGGCAATTTATTGCGTAATGAATGAATGAATAAAATTTTGTGTAGAATTGATGTACTCAGTTTACTAAGACTTGCACATCTTCTGTTGTAAATTGTATTCGATTCTACAATAAATTGCCGGTAATAGTTCAGTATGCCAATTCTACTAAAATCCTGCAGCTGTACGTTTACGCTTGTCATTCGAGTCGTGCAGGAGTAGTGCAGTGCCAATACTGTGTATTCTATTAAAATTTCTAGCACTACAACGGCACTGCAATTGTGCGTATCTTGCAAATCGTACATTTCAATCTAATAAATTGGATTTTTTAATATTGAATCCTGTAGTTTCAAGCATTGGTTGCCTGCGTGGAGGTATTTCTAACTGAAAAGAAGTTTTACTGAATCATGTATTCCCACAAACATCTCCCAAAACAAAACAAATGTTTTGTAATATAAATCACCGCTACTGAATATTAAATTCACTTCGCAAAATTTGCTTGAGACTAACGTTAACAAAACTGCAAATAAACTCCTTCAAAACTTCTGTCACCGCTGTACAAATGTCAAAACAATTTCTGGGAATACGATTGATTATATTGCAGGAAACGTGCAGGTGCAGTGTAAGTTTTTTAACAGAATAGCGAGTCATTTACTGCAGCGCTGCTGCAACCTCGCTGCTGTCAGATCGCTTAACAAAATAACTAAACGTCAAAATGTACGTATTTTGTCACACGCCGCGCAGCGGTGCAGTTGCATTTTTAATAGAATCGGCCTACTGTCTTATCTTTTTTCTTACAGTATATCCAGACAATATCTTCGAAAAACACATGTAATTAATATATCTTCTGATGTCTTATTACAGAATTAATGAATATCTGGTCTGGTTGTATGAAAGAGAGTGTCGGTGTTAAGATAAGAAAAAATCGGCCAAGTGCGAGTCGGACTCGCGCACGAAGGGTTCCGTACCACTATCTATAAAAACGGCAAAAAAATCACGTTTGTTGTATGGGAGCCCCCCTTAAATATTTGTTTTATTTTAATTTAATTATTTGTTCTTAAAGCGAATATATAACTAAATATTCTGTGAATATTTAAAGCGTCTACCTGTTGCCGTTATCAATATCGAGCAAAAATGAGCAAAAAAATCACGTTTGTTGTATGGGAGCCCCCTTAAATATTTATTTTATTCTATTTTTTAGTATTTGTTGTTATAGCGGCAACAGAAATACATCATCTGTGAAAATTTCAACTGTCTAACTATCACGGTTCATGAGATACAGCCTGGTGACAGACGGATGGACAGCGGAGCCTCAGTAATAGGGATCCGTTTTACCCTTTGGGTACGGAACCCTAAAAACATGCTCCGTTGGTTTGAATATGTAGAAAGAATGCAGGGTGAAAGAATGACAAAACAGAAATACATTGCAAAAGTGGTAGGATGTAGGAGCCGATGAAGACCGAGACTAACCTACCATGACCAAATTGGTCGTGTTTTATCAGAAGGTGATGTCAGGAGTCCCAGGAATCGGCGAGCGTGCATGATAAGAGCTATAAATGTTAGAGAAGCGAGTGAAGTGTGTAAGGCCCGCGTCTTATGGCGCTCGGTTCACTCTGCCTACCTCGTAAGGGGCCTGGCGTGAAGATATACATATATACGTAATGAATATCTGACAGTGATATGTCTAAAAGAGGTCTACAATAATATATTTATTTTACTTTATCAATTGACACTACCACTATTATTGTACCACTGCAATGACATAAAATTTAAATACAATTGAAAAAGGATCCCGTATAGGCAAGTTGCTTTCGACATTACTTCGTCGCCGGACGTATCTGTATGTGTTCTCGATGACCCAATAGCAAATAAAGAATTTTAATATTTATCTTATCTTTTGACGTATTACCAGTTGGACCTGGTTACACAACTTGTCGATCGTGGTATTCCTGATGGTCTGAGTGGTTGTAAGAGCCACATCATCATGTTCAGAGCTACATCCCTTGGGTAAGTGATGTACACTTCCGATTATTAACTGAAACCTCCACTTTGTGTATGATAAGAGAGGTAGGGTGCATCAAAGCAGCCCGTCTGGGGAAGTACCTCCACCTCACAGAAAACCGCAGCCAAATAACAACCCCCTAGAGGGTTGTTGTGTTCCTGCGTGTGAGTGCGGTCACCAGTAAACTCCCGAGGAGTTGCTGTGTAAGCAGCAGAGGAGGCATAGCGCGAGTGATAGTTAATATATCTCAAGCGTTAATAGGCTACAGTACTCGCTTTACGTTAGGTGGGCCGTATGCTTGTATGTCTCCCGACATATAAAAAAAAAGATATGATATACTTTTATTTAACAGGTAGTATCCAGCCTAAAAAAGAATTTCATATATAGTAATTTACCTTACGGAACACTGTAACCAAAGAACAATTCCATGGAGTGTTGATGAGTTCCTAGTGGTAAAGCTTTTAGGATGGTGTTTTCATGATTATGCAACAATTAGAGAGGGATAAATTAGATTTCTTAGATTCCTTCATTATTACAAAATATACTATATATACTCGTAACTACGTTCAGTAAAAAACCAGTTGAGAATGCGCAAGCTTGCATTGCCAGAGGAACACCTGGCTCGTCAATTATATAACAATTAAATTTTGCCATTTTGACCATGTTCCTTAAGAGATAGGAGCGGTGTTCCTGAACATTCCCATTCCACTTTTTTATGCTGAATCCGAATATGAAGTCAAAATTCGAATATTCGAAACACACAAACGCATAGACAAACGCTCGGACAAATGCACAGACAAACGTATAGAATTCATATAGGAACGGTACCTTAAGTACCTGATAATATTTGAACTCACCCCATGTACATTTCATTTTTAGCCAATGTATAAACTATAGCTGCACTTATTATTAGAAATATTTGAGCAAACATTTTTAAGCCCGCTTGTGTATGTACAACGGTCGACACTAATTACGATATCATACAATTATTTTTAATATGATAAATACTTGTAATCTTTTAATTATCACGTTTTTACTTAATGTATTTATCTATTAATCTATTTATAGTGATAAATTAAAACCGGAGAATGTAACAAACACAAATTTTATTACTTCATTACTTTTTTTTCGGGAGGCATACAAGCATACGGCCCTCCTGATGTAAAGCGGGTACCGTAGTTTATTAACGCTTGCGATATATATTAAGTAGCACTCGCGCGATGCCTCCTCTGCTGCTTACACAACAACTCCTTGGGAACTTAAATAAATAAATAATAAATATTGTCGGACAAATTACACAGCGCCACCTAGCCCCAAAGTAAGCGAAGCTTGTGTTATGGGTACTAGACAACTGATAAACATACGTAAATCTATTTTTTTTTGTAAATACATACTTATTATACATAGAAAATACCTAGATACGTACAGGTAAATACCAAGACAAACAGACATGTTCACGCACACAAATGTTTGTACTGTGTGGGAATCGAACCCACGAGCGTTGGTGTCGAAGTAGCGTAACAGCGCGTTTCACCACTGCGCCACCGAGCTCGTCAAACTTACTGGTGACCTCACTCACACGCAGGAATACAACAACACTCTAGGGAGTTATTATTTGGCTGCGGTTTTCTGTGAGGTGGAGGTACTTCCCCAGGCGGGCTGCTTTGATGCGCCCTACCTCTCTTAAAACATCCGGACCAAGACAAACAGACATGTTCATGCACACAAATGTTTTCCTTGTGTGGGAATCGAACCCACGAGCGTTGGTGTCAAAGTCGCGTCATTCACGACTGAGCCACCGGGCTCGTCATGTTACGACCCTTTCAGGTTATGTAGTGACCCTTTCAGTGCGGAACTCTAAACGCAATTGGGGGTAAGTGACCAAGCGCAGTCTTCAGCGTTACGTTATATCTTATCAATACCACTCATCACCTACCTTGTACCAACTCCTGATAGTGATATCTTCAATCATATAACTTGTCAATGCAGTTACTAGAATTATATAAAATTACATGGAAATGCACTTTTAATTATCTTTACACAAAGCGGTATCGATCTTCAAGCAACGACAACCGCAACCTGTTCATGGGTGGGGTTTATCCTTATACCTTGAGTTTCTTCGTCGGAGGGCTGATGTCGATAGATGACAGTCGTTAAGCCAAGTCAGTGGCCTTCGGACGGCTTGAAAACACTGCCCTCCGCCAATCCATTGTTGAGCAGCGTGGTGGAGTATGCTCTAAACCCCTTCGGCTGAAGGGAGACCCGTATCCCTGCGGTGGACTAAGGATTAATGTGGATGTATGCTAGTTTGCTTTAAAATAATATATATAGATCGCAATTCATATATAAAATAATATATAAATAAATACTGTTGGACAAATTACACAGCGCCATCTAGCCCCAAAGTAGGCGAAGCTTGTGTTATGGGTGCTAGACAACTGATAAACATACGTAAATACATTTTTTTTTGTAAATACATACTTATTATACATAGAAAACACCCAGACCAAGACAAACAGACATGTTCATGCATACAAATGTTTGTACTGTGTGGAAATCGAACCCACGAGCGTTGGTGTCAAAGTAGCGTAACAACGCGTTTCACCACTACGCCACCGAGCTCGTCAACGTACTTTATAGATCACTGATGCAGATGAAGATGCAGTTCACGAATGATTTTGAGACTTGTAGCATGTTATTTGAGCGACTAACATCTATAGCGCCCGAGGATGCGTCGTGATCGTGAAACACGCGTCGCAGAGACGACCAGGGCAGTCATGGCAGCAACAGTAGCGGGTGCAGGCGGTCCCTGTTCCACATGGCGGGCAATCGCGAGAACGGACGCAGCAGCCGATGCAGAGACTACCGGCGCAGCCATGGCAGCGTTGGCATGTTGCATCTACTAACGGTAGTAACAGTTCGCATGAACTAATTGGTGGCGGAAGCACACAAAGCAGGTTAGATCAAATTGCATGTAAATTGGACTTTCGCAAAATAACGCCTGAATCTATAAAGATTTTTAAATATTTCACGCTGTAATGAAATGAAACATATTTCACATTTTATTGGCTTCAAGGGGTAAAATTTATGCACACCATTACTATTTTACGACTGTACAATCATGATCTTATGCACCATACAATTAACAGGGATGCAATAAATTATTTGTGTTTTACTACATACTAGCTATTACCCGCGGCTTTGCCCGTGTGGTCAAAGAGAAACAAAACGTATTTTTTCGTAAGAGTGAGATATGTTACTGCAGTAAACAGCAGCCTATGTCAGTTTCGGGCCCTCCTTCTTTTTTTGTTTTTGTACAAAAAAAACACTCCAATCCGTTGATAAGTTTTAATGTGAAAGAAGGACAAACAAATATACAAACAGACTTTCAAGTTTATAATAGTATATGGATATTGCCAGATGTAAAGCGGATACCTGCAGTGTTTGTCTGTGATTTCTAAATAAAACTTTTATCTTAAGCTCATATTATTTATTTTACGTTAACAAAGCTTTTCTGTCTGTCTGTTAGTCCGGGCTAATCTTCGAAATGGCCGAACCGATTTTGACGAGACTTTCACTGGTAGGTAGAGGACTGTTCAGAGCAAAATATAGGCTACATTTTATCCCGTAAATATTTAGGGTTCCTGCGTAAAAAATGAAAAACTGTTAAAATAAGTAATAGTAAATAATTTTCTATTTTACTTGTATTTTCACAGAATACATATTTTTTGTGACATAAAATAACTACGCATTTTTTATGTAATAATAATAAAATAAATGTACGTTGCCTCCCGTAAAGGTCAATAGATGGCGCTGTATCAAAATTGAATCACGAAATATTTTATATATGTTTGTTAATATATGCCACGCGATGACGTCTAGGGTAATTACATATAAAGAAAGGCCTGAACCTTTGACTTTTTTTAACAGAAAGAATTTGAAGGCTGGAGAGTAACAAAGGCTACTAAAAGCCCAAATCTCACGCGTGCGAAGCCGCGGGATTCGGCTAGTGTCTTAATATGTTATTAACAGTCTCCTTGTTTATAGAACGCACTGGAATAGGCTTGAAATGCTTTTTCTTTGGCGAAATAAAGCGCAAAAACTGCACTGTCGAGGGTCACCTACAACAACGTTCCGATAACAGAAACTCACGAATAATAGAATATGAAAACGTAACACTGCTAAGTAACTTAATAGAAACAACAATTTTAATAGATATTATCAAGAAATATTGATAGTAAACCGGCGCCGATACGCTCGCCTCAATTTAAATAAATAAATGTAAATAAATATTGACGGACAAATGACACAGCGCCACCTAGCCCCAAAGTAAGCGAAGCTTGTGTTATGGTACTAGCCAACTGATAAACATACGTAAATACATTTTTTTTTGGTAAATACATACTTATTATACATAGAAAATACCCAGACCAAGACAAACAGACATGTTCATGCACACAAATGTTTGTCCTGTGTGGGAATCGAACCCACGAGCGTTGGTGTCAAAGTAGCGTAACAGCGCGTTTTACCACTGCGCCACCGAGCTCGTCGAATTTCTGGGTCGAAAGTAAAAAATATAATCCGGACAAATGCAATAGTTGCAAATTCTTGTCACTTTGTATGTATTGCCTATTCAAAGCAAAGAAGAAGAAGTATTGTGCTATGAGTAGCATTGGAGTAGCAAAGCGCTATTTGTAAATTTGGCGTAGTGGTGAGAACGCAATGTATAAAGAAGCGGCCTACTGACAGATAGGCCCAGGTTCCAATCCTGGCATGTACCACTAAATTCGTCTTTGCGGATTTGTGTTCATATTTGTAATTATCACTTGCTCGGTGAAGGTAAACATCGTGAAAAAACCTGTGAGATTTTTCCGTGGCATCCATAAGAAATGTCTGGTTTTCCCTCTGGGTTGTGGAGGTAGGTAGGAGCGGACCCCGCCAATCCTGCTGGATTAGCAAATGGAATGACGCTAAGAAGTTGGAAGTTCATACCAAAGCGCTATCTGTTTGTTATTTGTAAATCCCTCAGCTGCAATGATGGTGGCGAGACATACATTGTATAGTTATTCGATTCAGGAGTTATTTTGCCAAAGGAGAATTTACACGAAAATTGATCTAATCTGCTTTTGTGCTTCCCCTACTAATTAGTTTAGAAGAACTAGCGCCGGCCGGTACCCACCCATCGTTAGATGCATGCCATATGAAAAAAATATATACATTATTTTGTGTTAATTTCGACAATTTTTTTATACATCGTCGGAATTCATATATACATACGACCCACCTGATGTAAAGTGGTTACCGTAGCCTATGAACGCTAAAATATAGCTTGCGCGATACCAACTCTGCTGCTAACACACCAACTTCTCAGGAGCTTACTGGGAGATAACCTCACTCACTCGTAGGAACACAACAGTTTTCCACGGAAATATCAATTGGCTGAGGTTTTTCTGTAAGGTGGAGGTACTTCCCCAGACACGCATCGTTGATGCACCCCTCTTATGTTGGTAAACATTAAAATGGCCACCATTATTTCTTCAATTGAAAACAAAGTAATGAATGGTCGCAACGTCGTAATCCTACCTATTACTTGCCTGTAAGAACTCCATCTTAAACCACATCGAGAAAATGGTAAACAACTAAAAGGGGAAAGATTAAAGCATTAGCGCTGAAAACTAGTTCAGGAGTTTCTATTGAAAACAATTTTAGAGCGCCGGTTAATGGACGACTGTTACACCGCAGCGAACGTGATTCCGAACAGAGCGCGGCGGACGCTTAGAAGAATTTAGTAATAGTAGTTATACAAGGGTCGAAAGGAATTGATGACTACTACTTTTCATTTCGAATATAAGGAAAGTAATAATAGTAGCTTTTCTAAAATATTTATTTATAATAATACCATGAGTAGTGCCTATTTAAAATTAATTGTGAAGTTAGAACAATTTGTGTTAATTGTATATATTTTGTGTTAATAAATGTTAATTTTTTGATTGGAATATTTACGCTGTTTGATATATTATGACAAATTGGGTTGTGCTGGATGTCTGTAAAAGTGGAAGACTCTGGTATTTGATTAGACGGTGGAATCCATGGCGGAGGCTCCCTTGAAGTAGTTGGTTGAGGCGAATTAGAGCGTAAATTTATAGTCTCAATTAATTTGTTAGATATTTTAGTCTTATTTTGGACTGAATCTTCAATGTAGCCTTCCGCGACTGCACTGGATTTCCATCCTCCATGTCTTTTTAACATAGTTAAATTCGCCCCAGAATCGGCTAACAGTGTCGCTGACGTTCTTCTATAACAATGCCCTGTATACTGCTCACAGTTTGGTAAATTCAAATATGTTGCTATCTGCTTCGGCATACCTGAGATTTTATTTTTACCGATCACTTGTCTATAGCATTTTCCCTTTTGGTAGTTGAGAAAAAAGCGATCCGTTTTTATGGTCTGGTCTGATTTTGTGATACTTTTTTACTATTTGTGTAAACTCTTCTCGTACTACAAACGTGCGCTCAGGATTTGTTTTTGTTTTAGTTAATTTTACGATTTAACTAAAACTGGCCTTGATATATCAATCAACGTCGGTAATTGTCGCATTTGTGAGCTCACTGCTTCTGCAGGCGCCGCTTATACCAATTATCAATACTACCTGTGAAAAACATATAATTTTGTAAGTATTTATCTTTTTGGTATGTAGGTAAAATAAACAAATCTTTTACTCTAAAAATTCTCGCCGTTCCAACGTCTTTACTCTCAACTATCTGTTTGCCGCGACTTTTCCCGCGTAGTATACTTTTAATTCCGATTCCATACTGGATAACGGGATAAAAAGTAGAGTTTGACATTCAGGAAAAATATAGCTTTCTACTGGTGAAAGAATTTTAAAAAGCGGTTTTGTAGCTCCAGAGATTACTTCTTACAAAAAATTAGCTATTTATAATATTAGTCTGTATATATCTATACATCTATACATATAAATAAAATTGAAGTGTCTGTCTGTGATTTCAAAATAAAGCCTTTATCTTAAGCTCATATTATTATTTTCACGTTACCGAAGCCTAAATACGCATTTTTAACTTTTTTATCTGCCTGTCTGTCTGTCTGTCGGTTTGTTTGTCCGGGCTAATCTTCGAAATGGCTGACCCGATTTAAACGGGACTTTCACTGGTAGGTAGAGGACTGTTCAGAGCAGAATATAGGGTACTTTTTATATATCTATCTATAACTTCACACCAAATCCCTTGCGGGGTAGGCAGAGAGAACCGAGCGCCACGTGACTCGATCCTTACATATCTCACTCGCTTCTTTAACATTCATTGCTCTTCTCATGCACGCACGCCGGTTTCTAGGGCTCCTGACATCACCTTCTGATAGAACATGACCAATTTGGTCATGGTAGGTAAGTCTTGGCCTTCCCCGGCTCCTACATCCTTCCACTTTTGCATTGTATATCTGCTTCGTCATTCTTTCATCTTGCATTCTTTCTACATGCCCGAACCATCGGAGTATGCCTCTTCTTATTTTAACACCGACGCTCTCTTTCAGACCAACTCTATTTCTAACATCATCATTGCGAATACGGTCTACGAGCCTTACGCCACAAATTTTGCGCAGCGCTCGCATTTCAACCGCGTTTATTCTACTTTCATGCTCTTTCTGCCGTACCCAACTCTCGCTTCCATAAGTTAGCGTTGGGACCAACACTGCATTGTGTATAGCGAGTTGTGCCTTCTGGCTCAGGTTTTTACTGCCAAGAAGTTTTCCCAACGCTCCATTCACACTATTCCCAGCACTCACTCGTCTTTCCACATCTGCGGTGTACCTTCCATCCCTGCTGAAAGCGCATCCAAGATATACAAACTCATCCACTTGTTCCAACACTTCATCATCAATAGTAATCCTTACATTAGTTCTGGATTCTTCTCTTTCAAATACCATTATCTTTGTTTTCTTCGCATTCAGTAGTAAGCCTTTCTCCATACAGTCGTCTTTCATCGCTGTGACCAGTGTTTGCAGTTTAGATGGTGTATCTGCTAATAGCACAGCATCGTCTGCATACAGCAGACAGTTCACCACTTGGTCACCCATGCGCAATCCCACATTCGTTGACCTTATTCTCTGCAGACAACTATCGAGATACAGGATAAACAGCCTAGCAGATAGCATGCAACCCTGCTTGACACCAATTTTGACATCAAACCAGGGTGACATGCCACCGTCTATCCGCACACATGCTGAGCAATCCTTGTAAGTGGACTACACAGCACGGAGCAGTGAACCGTCAATCCCATATCTCGGCAATATGTCCCACAGTTCCTTTCGCACAACCCTATCAAAGGCTTTCTCAAGATCCACAAAACCGCAGAAAACCTTCCGGTCTATGGCCAGATGCTTCTCTACGATATTGCGGAGCGAGAAAACTTGATCCGTACATCCCCTTCCATTTCGGAAACCTCCTTGTGCGTCCCACAGCATTTCATCGGATTTCACCCTCATTCTCCTTTCAATCACCTTTCCATATACTTTTGCTGCTAAGCTGATCAAACTGATGGCCCTATAGTTGACGCAGTCCATGCGTGATCCCTTGCCTTTATACAAGGGCACGATGACTGCGCGTCTCCAGTCCATTGGGACCCTTCCAGTTCTCCAGCATAGGTTGCATAGGTACCAGAAGGCGTCCCGGACGTAAGTGCCACCTAATTTGATCATCTCAGCTGTGATCAGATCAATTCCCGCTGATTTTCCATTTTTCAAGCTTCGTATCGACCATTCGATCTCATTCATAGTTATGCCTTCGTCGGACGCCGTCAACGTGGAGTAAGCATCCGACTCACTCTCATTGCCAGCGTCCGAGGCATACTCATACATTTCCTCAAAATATTCACTCCAACCGTTCTAACACTTCCTGAGTGTTGGCAAGAATGACACCAGCTTTAGACTTTATCTTATCCATTCTGGATGCCGACGAACCACTCCGAGACTTCTTTACCTCTCTCCAAAAGAGTTTGGTATTAGCCTCGAAGTTTTTCGTCAGCCTCTCTTCCTCATTAATAATTTGTCTTTCACGCTTCTCTTTCACTAAAGCCTTGGTTTCATTCTTGCATAGACGGTACATTTCTTTCTTCTTTTCTCTCATATTTTCATTTAAAGGCAAAGATGATACGTAATCCAGCCACGCTTTCCTCTTTCTTGCTACGGAGGATTCAACTTCCGCATCCCACCAGGCATCTCCTTTCGCTGTTTTACGTCTCTTTGCGCATCCACAAGCTTCTTTTGCACTATCCACCATACTTTCTTTCAAAACTTTCCAACAATCATCCACATCTGAGTCAGAGAGGCTTGCATTTGCAAGTCTCTCACTTACCAGATGCACATACATTCTCCTTACACTTTCATCTTGCAATTTTTCGCTCATTATCCTTTCATGGTCTCCGAAAGGGATACGCACTCGCCAGTGCCTCCACTTCCTAAAAATGCCCACAAACCGGCTTACCACCAGGTAGTGGTCCGTCTCAAGAGTGGGGCCTCTAAAGGCTCTTGTATCCATTAGAACATTTCGGAGACGTCTATCTATTAAAATCAAATCAATCACACTTTTTTGATCATTCCTTCTCCATGTATACGTGTGAATATCCTTATGATGAAATAAAGTATTCGACACGAGGAGGCCTCGTTCCATACATAAATCTAGTATTGACTTACCTGCTTCGTTCACTCTCTTATCTCCATACGGACCAAGAACAGCTTCATAGCTGTATCGCTTGGTCCCAACCCATCCATTCAAGTCTCCACACATAATCACTCTTTCGTTCCCTTCAACTAAGTCCAGAACATCCCTCACAGACTCCCAAAACTTCTCCAGTTCTTGAGCACACGCTGAGCTTACGGGAGCGTATGCTGCAACCAAAAATACTCGCGTGATGCCCAGTTTAATACGAACCCAGAGAAGTCTAGGCCCTACCAAACAGTAATCTCTTACACCAGTGGCTAAGCGAGAGGAGAGTACGACACCTACACCAGCACTGGCATGATCGTCACGGTCTACCCCAGACCATAGGGCCATCATACCACCGGGCAGATCATCGGTGTCGTTCCCCTTGCGCTTAGTCTCTGTCACACATAAAGCATCCAAACGTCTATCATTCATTACGTCTATCAGTTCATTCGTCTTATCTTTCAATCCACCTCTCACATTCCACGTGCCTATGCGGCACTCGGCTCCCCTCGTCCCGCCGGAATTGGCGCTGCGTGGTGGGTGGCGGCCCCCACCGCCGCATGCAGCTGTATTCGCACCGATGGGGGCGGATCGGTGCGCGTCGCCTACGGGGGACGCCCTAATCCGCACGTCGGTGCGCTCTTGGTCCAGAATTGCAATCGACTGATTGGCAGGGGTCGCGAACGAGCACGCTTCGGGCACATGACCCCCATACTTTTTATCCCGTAAATATTTAGGGTTCCTGCGTAAAAAACGAAAAACTGTTAAAATTAGGGGGAAATATCTTCCCCTTCGGGGGACTTTGCAATTTTATTTTTATTATTTTCATAGAATACGTATTTTTGGTAACATAAAATAACTACGCATTTTTTATCTAATATAAATAAAATACATATACGTTGCCTCTTGTAAAGGTCAATAGATGGCGCTGTACGAAATATCAATCGCTCTATCGTTGCATCTACGACCCTGAACTATGTTTTTTTTTAAACAGAAACAATTCCATGTCTACAGAGAAGTAAAGGCTACTAAAAGCCCAAATCTCATGCGTGCGAAGCCGCGGGCTTCTGCTATAATAAATGCTCTATAATAAATATCAGAGTAAAGACGTTAGGAACCTCACTCATACGCAGGAACACAACAACCCTCCAACGAGTTATTATTTTGCTGCGGTTATCTGTGAGATGGAGGTACTTCCCCAGAAAGATTGCTTAGCTGCGCCCTATCTCTTTTAAAACACACACATACCAATACAAACAGACATGTTCATACACACAAACGATTGTCCTGTGCAGAAATTGAACCCACGAGCTTGAGTGTTACAGTAAAAGCTACGCCCATAATATTATTTTTCATTTCTCATACTCGGAAAGTAGTGTTTTTTTGATCCGAGTAGCGAGTGGAAGATGCTGCTCCCCACCCTAGGGCGGGAAAGACTCATAGTAATTGCTACCCCGCTCGTCGTCCCGTTCCCTGGGGCGATCGCATCCGATGGAGCCTTAAAAGACTTCCCGGCCAAAGGCGGTGCCAGGGGGTGTTTTAGTCAGTAGGAATCTGACATAATCAGTTCGTTCGCACGAGATGTTATCTATGCAAGTTTTCACCTCCTCCCTCCCATTTTCCGGAGGGTGCCCCTCACGGAAGAATGACTAACGCACACCCGCGTGCGTGGGTTAGTCCTTCTTTTGTGCGTCTTAAATTTTCTTGGGCGAAAAAAAGCTAATCGGTCTGAGGAGCAACCGCTATACAGAAGATAAATGTCAGACTACAATACTCCTTGGATACTGCGTTAGGTGATATTCCTTGCAGCATAAACATCTTCTGGCACAGCTTGATGTATAAGTGACCAGGTATATTTTGGTCATTATACCAGTATGTCCCAATCTTTTTCTGTATATGTGAACCTTACAGAAATGTAAATTAATTAACGCTAAAAAGAAGATATACCAGAGAAGAAATAAAAAAGCTTTACGCATGTGACTTTCGGTAGAAGAAAGATTCGTTACACGACGGTGTAAATTAGCATCTATTTTATTCTGTGTCCGTCCCGTACTTCCTTCTTGGCTGGAACGACATATTCATATTTAAATTTATGGCAAAACTTTGGATAGTTAAGGCTAGACGAAGCAATATAAGTTGCTTTCATTGTTCCACTTGTAAAGTTCTAATCTTTAAGGTCTTTTACCGTGAGATGGAGAGGATGCCTTCAGAAGTATCTTCCTTTAGATGTAAGCATAATATTTTGTGGGGTGAGAGACGAGATCCAAGGGAAGGGTTCGAAGATTCGCCTACATTTAGATAAAAGCAATAGGTCAACTAGCGTCCTCAGGCATTTTTGAATTATATACTTAAAAGGATAAGTAAGTAAGGATTATAAGTTTGTAAGGATCACGTTTTATGGCGTTCGGTCCTTTCAGCCTACCTCGCACGGGCGTGGTATGAAGATATACATAGTTTAAAGGAAAGCAATAAACTTTTATATATATTATATCTATACATATACCTTATTATGATGATACGACCTACGCGATGTGAAGCTGTTAACGTAGCATATGGACGCTTGCAACATATAAACTATTACTAACGCAGCTGCTCCTCAGAAGCTTACTGGTGACCTCACTCACGCAGGACCACAACCACTTTCCAGGAAGTTGTTATTTGGCCTCGGTTTTCTGTGGGGTCTTTATCAGACGGGGTGCTTTGTTGCACCCTACCTCTTTTAAAAACACTCAGACAAACAGACATGTTCAGACATACAAATGTTTCCCACACAGGGAATCGGACCCACGAGTGACGGTGTCATGTGACGTTCCAAATCACTACGCCATCGAGCTCGTCATTATTTATATATCTATCTATATTAATAAAAATGGAGTTCCTGACTAATTCACTGACTCTTCAACGCCGAGGCCAAACCCTTGAACCTAGAAAGTTTAAATTTTGCATAAAGGTTACTTTTGTAATGCTCACGGCAGATAAGAAAGATTTTTTTGAAATTCAACCCCTAAGGGGGTGAAATGGGAATTGGCAGTTTGTATGGAGTAGAAATATTTTTACAAGTTAGTGACTTGAAACTTTGTATAGATACACTCCATTGGACTCCAAAAGAAAAATAATTAGAAAAACAATAATAATTAGAAATACAAATAACTTAAGAATCCGGATGGAGCGTTTTAATTATTATGGAACGAAATTTGAGAATAGAATCAACATGAACATCAATAGCGGGCACTGAGTGACTAACCGTAATAAATTCATTAATAATTCTCGTGATTGGTGAATTTTTGCCTATATATTTATGCGAGTAAGGAGTAGAATACCTTAGTAATAGAATATCGTGGTAATTCTATTAAGAATTGTAACATTTATCCAGAATTTCTGGACATTGACTGAGACCCATAATATACCATATATAACCCATAACATAATGAAGTATTCGACGATTTCACAATGTAGTCATTTCAAAAAAGGTCAGGCGCTACTCGTAAGGAATCCTATGACAAATACCAGGAGATATAAAAGCAAGGTGCCTGGTGAATGCTCTCTGCAGATTTTCCACGCGTTGAGCGCGTATAGCTTAAAATGGGTTCCATACTGTACTAGCATATTCTAAACCAGAGCATTGAACAGGGATATTTTCGTCTTTTGCTTGAAGTCAATGGTGTTTCGCTTTATAAATCCCAATAACTGTGGCGACATTTTGACAGTAGCATCAATGTGTGAAACGAAATTCAGTTTCTTGTCCATGATAACTCCCAAATCACGAATCTCATCGACCCAACCAATCCATTCAAATCTCCACTCATAATCACTCTTTCATTCTCTTCAGTTAAATCCAGAACATCCCTCACAGACTTCTAAAACTTTTCTAATTCTTGAGCACACACTGAGCTTACATGGGCGTATGCTGCAACCAGAAATACTCGCGTGATGCCCAGTTTAATACGCACCCAGAGAAATCTAGGCCCTACCAAATACTAATCTCCTATACCAGTGGCTTAGCGAGAGAAGAGTACGACAGCTACACCAGCACTGGCATGATCATCCCGGTCTACTCCAGACCTTAGGACCATCATCTCACCGGGCAGATCATCGGTGTCGCTCCGTTTGAGCTTAGTCTCTGTGACACACAAAGCATCTAAACATACCTCTTTCATTACTTCTATCAGTTTGTTCATCTTATCGTTCAATCCACTTCTCACATTCCACGTACTTCTGCAGCAGTCGGTTCTCCTCGTCAAATTAGCGCTGTGCGGTGGGTGGCGGCCCCCACCGCCGCGCCGCATGCATCTATATTTGCACCATGGGGGGCAGATCGGTGCACGTTACCTTCGGGGAACGCCCTAATCCGCAAATCCGTGCGCTCTTGCTCCAGAATTGCAATCCACTTGATTGGTAGAGGTCGCGAACGAGCACGATTCTGGTACATGACCCCAAAAATTGTTATTAAAAGTTTGTTAGTAATCTATTACTTTCATTGTGTCGGAAGTAGTGGGTGAAGGCTCACCCACAAATGTTTGTCCTGTGTGGGAATCAAACCGCGAGCGTTAGTGTCAAAGTAGCGTAACAGCGCTTTTCACCAATACGCCACCGAGCTCGTCATATAAATTGCCGTTATTAGTTAAGTTATTTTACACTTTCTCATTTTGCTTGTGGTAGTGTTCTTCAATCGAGAAATTTTTTTCATCAGTATAGAAGATATTTCTGTGCCTTTCACCTGCGTATCGGGACAAAAGGCGTTTTGGTCGATCCACTCTCTTCAAGGATTAATTTAGGGCAAGCCCTGTAAATCGACGATTAGCGTCAAGCAAGCAATTGTTGTTTTATTATACGCCGCAGAGTCCTAGCGGGAATCTTTATTTCTCGAGATACGGTTTTTTGTTTCCGAATGGAGTTTCGGCGAATTCTGGAATTTAACAGTATTATGGTCTTCAACAGAGGAAGCGTTGGTATATCTGTCGATAGTACGATATACGAACGCACGGCTGATGCCAAGCTCTTGAAGTGTCTTGAATATGACCGACGGCTCCATACACACTTTGTGCAAGGCAATCACTGCAATCCTATTTTCTTTGACACCCCATTCCATATTGTGATTTGAAAATAAACACGAAAAAAATATGTGAAAAGGCGGGCAATCGAAATAAGTTTTGAACATAATAAACGCGTTCCAAATCTGAAATAAGGAAAAAAGAAAAGTTTCTATTTAACAGTATCTATGACCAGACTAGTTATATTTACTGTTCAGTGTAAGATACATCTAATATCCAGTGATACTCGTATAATTTCTCTTATATCTTTACACCAAACATTAACGCTGAATCAAGTCGGCAACAGGAAGTGCGAGTTGGAAAAATGGCCGTGTTTCCGGTACGGTAATGGCGTCGCGCTGTACTTGATGGCGGCATCCGCCAGGATAAGAGAGGGTTGAGCGTTTTAAAAAAGATCAGCAGTATTTATACTCGGGAGATAGATCTTTGTGTGTATGGGTGTGTATTTAGTATGCCCTTTTTAAGAAAGGATTAAAATGATCATACATCACTTACGATTTTTGAATTTTTGGTATCATTCGTTAACCAGAACAGAAACTTGTATATTGCATAACTTGAATGCGCTTTCAGCAAGGCTTGAAGGTACACCGCTGATGTGGATAAACGAGTGAATGTATTGTTAGGAAAATTTCTTGACAGTAAAAGCTTGAGCCACAGCTAGCCATCTACACCATAGTGCTGGTCCAAACGCTAACTTAAGCGGAAACAAGAGCTGACGCGAGTGAGTTAATGTGAGCGTTGCACAAAATTTGTGGCGTTATGCTTATAGACCACGTTCGCAAGGATGATATAACAAAAAGAGTGAGTGAATCGTACGCTTGATTGCCAACTTAGTGGTATAAAAAAAAGAGTTAGTATGGATGAGAGTAAAATGTTAAAATAAGAGGAGACATGCGCCGTTGGTTCGGACATGTAGAAAGAATACAGGAAGAGACAATTACGAAACAGATATACAACGCGGAAATAGAATAATGTAGGAGTTGAGTAAGACCAAGACTTACCCACCGTGACCAAATTGATCGTGTTCTATCAGAAGGTGATGTCAGGAGCCTTAGAAACCAACGAGCGTGCATGAAAAGAGCTATGAATGTTAAAGAAGCGAGCGATGTGTGTAACGACCAAGTCACGTGGCGCTCGATTCCCTCTGCCTACCCCGCAACAACATATTAAGTATCACTCGCGCTTGGACCCCCTTAGGAAAAACAACCCTCTAGATCTAGAGAGTTATTATTTGGCCGCGGTTTTTCTGTACGGTGGACGTACTTCCTCAGACGGGCTTTGAAACGCCCTACCTCTCTTAAAAACACCCAGATCAAACAGACATATTATAATATTAATATATATACAACCTTTTCTTTGTCTTTCTACATATCTATGAAATGTCATTTGTCAAAAAAGATAAAAAAATAATAATTTGGAAATTTAAATATTTAAAATGAAAATGTTCGGTAGACGACCGACGGAGAAACAGGACAATCTACCCTAAGATCTGATCAAGAACGCACGGTGTACCTACTACCGCGTCTGTGACCACCAACCCTTGCGGTGCGGTCCGTGGGCCCCACACGGATCTGCGCGCTGGCTGGTTCGCTGGCGTGTTCATCTTCAGCCGGCGACCGCTTTCTACATTTGCCGGGTGCTGCTGACAGTGAACCTTGGGTTAGATCGATCTAACGCGAGTTCTCAAATACTTAAACTAGCCGAACTCCAACAATCCTTTTTTTATATATATTTCATACTGTAAATATTAGTCTTAATAAAATTGTAATTCCATTTTAGAAGCCCCTTTTCTTTCCAATTAGTAATATTACAATGTTCATGCAAACAAATGTTTGTCCTCTATAGGAATGTGCCCACGAGCATTGATGTCAAAGCTTGCTTGCAAAACGTGTTCGGGATCCTGAAACTCATCTGTCGTGTGAGTACTTTAGAGGACTATTGTGCCATTGTTTGTTTGTGTGCTGGTATTGTGCCGTGTCTTTGCATCGAGTCATCGCTTGTGACAAATGCACTGTCCTGTGAGCGCTGTACTTTAATTAACAAATCTTCTGTCAAAGAGGTATGAGAGGTTGCTACGCGGTTCACACGTGGAGCAATGTGTAGAACAATGATGTCGACTGTTATCTAAGGTGCATTCAGGAAGCCGTGATAAAGAATGTTTCGACTAGCTCGGTGGCTCAGTCGTGAATGACGCGACTTTCGTCCGACGCTGGTGGTCCAATTCCCACACAAGACAAACATTTGTGTGCATGATCAAATCTGTTTATCTTGGTCTGGATGATTTAAGAGAGGCAGGGCGCATCAAAGCCCCTGGCGGGCGTCTGGGGAAGTACCCCAACCTCACAGAAAACCGCAGTCAAATAACAACTCCCTAGAGGGTTGTTGTGTGAGTGAGGTCACCAGTAAGATCTCAAGGAGTTGCTGTGTAAGCATGTGAGGAGGCATCGCGCGAGTGATACTTAATATATCGCAAGCGTTAATAGGCTACGGTACCCGCTTTACATCAGGTGCGCCGTATGACATCCGACGTAGTATAAAAAAAAACGTTGGTCAAGTATTGTAATTTTATTTGACTAAAATTGGAATTACAACAATTTGGACAAAAAAAAATAACGAAATGAGATAAAATGATTGATGTCTTCTGGAAAACGATTAGGGCGCGACTTTCACGGCCATGAAGAACTGAGAAGAAGAAGAGACAGAGCACCGGTGACCAACAGTAGTTATATCGCCGGTCGGCCTGTGCTTAGACAAAGGATGAGGAGAGCAATAAAGCGATTACCGTGGTAGAAACGCTTGCAACATATTAAGAATCGCTCTCGCAATGCCATCTCTGATGCTAACACAGCTAATCTAGCTCACTCGCAAGAATACGACAATCCTCCGGAGATTAATTTATTCGGCTGCGGTTTTCTATGAGGGAAGTCACTGCCCCAGATTGGTTACTTTGACACGCCCTATCTATCTTTATCGTTACCAGAGGGA
Source organism: Pyralis farinalis (assembly GCA_947507595.1). Lineage (NCBI taxonomy): Eukaryota > Metazoa > Arthropoda > Insecta > Lepidoptera > Pyralidae > Pyralis > Pyralis farinalis. Next base: position 3,861,631 of record OX382258.1, on the reverse strand, counting down.
GACTTTGTACAGTCGTCGTCTGAGTGGGTACCTCTGTCTCACCTATTTCTACCGCCAAGCAGATATATTTATATAACTGCGTTCCGGTTTGAAGGGTGAGATATGGCACAGAAATTACTGGGTACTGTGACGAAACAGCCTTAGGTCACAAGATTGGCAGCGCGTGAGTAACACCCCCGTGGCGTTGCGAGCGTCAATAGGCTGCGGTGACCGCTTACCATCTAATGTGGGACGCATGGTTGTTTGTCAATGGATGTGTTCTGACTTGAAGGATGAGATATGGCAGAGATATTACTGGGTACTGTGACGAAACAGCCTTAGATCACAAGATTGGCGAGTAACATTTCCGTGGTGTTTGCGAGCGTCAATAGGTTGCGGTGACCGCATACCATCAGATCTAATGCCACATGCTTGTATGTTCATCTAGTTGTATAAAAAAATCTCGAGGTCATCCAAGCCGAAACAAACAGACATTTTAATGCACACAAACGTTTGTTCTGTGTGGCAATCGAACCTACGAGCGTTGGTATTATAAACCATTGCAGATCACTCCTCCACCGAGCTGATCAAGTCTTGTACCGTGTTGTAACATTCCTTTCAAACAATACAAGTACAGTGCATATCAGAGGAATGTTCACAGTGGGTCACATTGTACTTTATGTTTCTTCACCGGTAAATATAAATACCGATATACACCATTCGTGTAACAAGTTGTATCACCCTTTTACACATTCAAAGAAAACACAAGTACGGTGCGTCCCAGAGCAAGTAATCCGCGAGAGGGCGCTTGTTGCATCAAAGAAAACTCGGCTGAACAAAGAGCCCCCTAGAGCACTTGATGTGATAATGCCTTTAGTTGTTCTTGTACTTTGTTGTTTCAAGGCACGATAGACAGTTGAGTAGCTTAATAAAAAAAGGTTGAAATGCTGGCCTTTGCCACTCCTTATAAGATAAACGTTTCTTCTTCACCATTCTTCACCACTCACGCATTGCCTAACCTGGAATAACCTTTTCACGATTTCTTGAAGCATCACACACAGTAATCCTGTAATATATGTTCCAATGCTATCAGAAAGAAAGTGGTGTTAGGAACCCTAGCAATTGGTGAGCGTGCATGAAAAGGGACGAATATTGAAGAAGCATGTGTGGTGTAAGAACCGAGACATATTCACTCTACTTACACTGTAAGAGATTTAGTGTGAAGATATAAATTGATAAAAGGAATTGCATTAGATAGGGACACTCAAGGCTATTGGCGTCACTTTCTGATGAGACACGACCAAGTTGGTTGTGGTATTTGATCTGGCCTTTCTCGGTTATTCCATCCTTGCTTTTCCGTGTTGTATATTTGTTTCGTCATTCTTTCATCCCGCATTCTTTCTACATGCCCGAATCAAAGCATGCCTCTTCTAATTGTAACAACGACACTCATATGTGGTTTGTGAGCTGTGACAAACACAAAGACATTTCTTTCCTCTACACAGCTATTCGTCGATACTCACTGATACCTTCGTGTAACTCTCACTCTTACCTCTCTATCTCTTACCTCAGTATAAAGACACACATATAAATCAAAAAATTCACACGTGACATTTTTATTCCATTGAGTTATAGAATACTCAGCTTGGTGTTTACTGTCCTTTGCCCTCTCTGCTGGTTCGGAGATTTAGATAGAATGGAAGACGAAAGTATTGACGAAGCAGGAACACAACGTGAAAATGGAATGATGTAGGAGCAGAGAAAGATCAATACTATGTATACTACAATATATACATATATAATAATTACGATTACGACGAAGCTTCTCGCATTTTTTCAGAAGGTAAAAGAGAGGTACGGTGCATCATAGCAGCCTGTCTGAGAAAGTATCTCCACCTCACAGAAAACCGGAGCCAAACAACGACTCCCTGGAAGGTTGTTGTGTTTCCACGTGTGAGTGAGATCACCAGTAAGCTCCTAAGGAATTGCTGTGTTACAAACGTGTATGGGCTACGGTAACTGCTTTAAGCCAGGTGAGCTGTATGCTTGCTTGCGTCACGACATTGTACAATAAAAAAAAATCGGCCAAGTGCGAGTCGGACTCGCGCACTAAGGGTTCCGTACCATTATCTATAAAATCGGCAAAAAAAACACGTTTGTTGTATGGGAGCCCCCCTTAAATATTTGTTTTATTTTAATTTAATTATTTATTCTTAAAGTGAATATACAACTAAATATTCTGTGAATATTTCAAGCATCTACCTGTTGCCGTTATCAATATCGAGCAAAAAAGAGCAAAAAAATCGGCCAAGTGCGAGTCGGACTCGCGCACGAAGGGTTCCGTACCATTATCTATAAAAACGGCAAAAAAATCACGTTTGTTGTTGTATGGGAGCCCCCTTAAATATTTATTTAATTCTATTTTTTAGTATTTGTTGTTATAGCGGCAACAGAAATGCATCATCTGTGAAAATTTCAACTGTCTAACTATCACGGTTCATGAGATACAGCCTGGTGACAGACGGACGGACGGACGGACGGACGGACGGACGGACGGACGGACGGACAGCGGAGCCTCAGTAATAGGGTTCCGTTTTACCCTTTGGGTACGGAACCCTAAAAATCACGTTTGTTGTATGGGAGCCCCCTCTAATATTTATTTTATTCTATTTTTTAGTATTTGTTGTTATAGCGGCAACAGAAATACATCATCTGTGAAAATTTCAACTGTCTAACTATCACGGTTCATGAGATACAGCCTGGTGACAGACGGACGGACGGACGGACGGACAGCGGAGCCTCAGTAATAGGGTTCCGTTTTACCCTTTGGGTACGGAACCCTAAAAAAATAGGTAGACGGAGTAAAAGTTAAAAGAGTAAGCGAGATGTGTAAGAACCGCGTCTTATGGAGTCTCCGCGCCACATCGCCGATAGCCCTGATCAGGCGTGAAGATATAAATAGATAGGGGCAAGTGTGTATCGGTATTGCGTCGCCCCGCATCCCCCGAGGCGATCGCCTTCGATGAAGCCTTTACAGCCTTCCCGGCTAAAGGCATCCCTAGGCGGTGTTTAGTCAGTAGGAGTCTGACTTAACTCGTTCAGCCATTTGAAAGGGCACTCATGAGAGTTCACCGCCTTCCTCACGGAACAATGACTAACGCACACCCGGGTGTGGGTTAGTCCTTCTTTTGTGGGTCTTCATTTTCATGGGCGAAAAACAAAAAAAAAGTGTATCAGTAACCTAATATACTCGTATATTCATGTATCTATCTTTTTTATCAAAGCAGCATGGAATCCCAATAGAACACGACCATTTCCATTCACGACCAGAATCACATTTAACCCATTTTTTCCGTAAAAATAGCTATCATTTAGTATTTTGTAGCGGCACTAGCGGCACAGTGTGTATTTCATCAATCAATTTCGTTTTTCTCTCTGTTTCCAGGGAATCGCTTTTCCGGAAGCGGTTATTTTAGCTGTGACATCCCACTGTTCAATTTGGAGGATATATTTTCATTTGATCATTGTTTTCAATAGACTTCCGAATAGAATTGTTTCTGTTTTCGTTGGGTACTTTTTTTCAGTATTATGTCGATTCTACGGGTATCGGATATACTATATGGTGAATGAAGTCAACAGTAAGCTCCTAAGGAGTTTCTGTGTTACCAGCAATAGTGGCATTGCGAGAGTGATACTTAATGGTAGTAACAAGGTAGTTAACAAACGTTCATATGTTACGGTAACCACTTTACATGGGGAGGGGGGAAGCGGGGCGTATACTTGTATGCCTTCCGACGTTATATATAAAAAAATACCATAAAAATACTTCTTCGTGTTTCCTAATCCATACGGATTGGCGGGGTCCGCTATCTAAGCCTTACGATTTGGTCAAGACACCGATTTTTACACGGAGCGACTACCGTGAGACCTCCACAACCCAGACGGACAGCTATTTCTTAGATTAGGTCAAACGTCTTTCGAAATATAATTTCTCGGGCGTACGGGTTCCTCACAATGTTTTCCATCACCGTCGAGCAAGTGATAAATGTACATAAATCCGAAAATACGAATTTAGTGGCAAATGCCACCGCCAGGATTCGAACTGGTGACCATTTGGTCGGATAATCAAGATAGCATCATCATCATCATCTGAGTGTCATTCCAGGTTGCGTCTTCGGCTTTCGCTTCGGAGCCCGGGGTCCGCTTTCCAAGTTTTATCTCTCCACTTCGTGCGGTCTTCGGCATTGCAAACTGTGAGACAATTGGACCAATCAAGATAGCAAAGTGATTTTTTATTATACTACGTCGGGAGGTATATAAGCATACGGCCCACCTGATGTAAAGCGGGTGCCATAGCCTATTAACGCTTGCGATATATTAAGTATCACTCACGCGATGCCTCCTCTGCTGCTTACACAGCAACTCCTTGGCACCTTACTAGCGACCTCACTCACACGCAGGGACACATCAACCCTCTAGGGAGTTGTTATTTGGCTGCGGTTTTCTGTGAGGTGGAGGTCCTTCCCCAGACGGGCTGCTTTGATGCGTCCTACCTCTCTTAAAAGTGATAGTAAATTATACGCATTCTAAACACTATACGTACAGAAGTCTAGCACAGGGCCTATCCTTTTTGCACCTACCTATCAAGAGTTATAATTCTATAACTCTTTTATCCTAAGCACATTCACAACAATGCCTACTTATACAATCCAAGACGGTAGGCATAACTTTCTCCATGTTTTATTCATGTAAATTAACTCTTCAATTTATGCATATTGTTTATTAAAGTACATAACCGCCGTTAGCAATCTCTTGCTATGTATTTGCAAATTACTTATTAATATTGTATGGAATAAAGTTCGTTCGCAAAGAGAGCCAATTATCACGTAAAGTACCAGCTATACTAACTGCGCTATGTGATACTATATTCAATCTTTTTTAACTCTTTGAACAAATTAACGCTTTACATTCCACGTGTATACAATATTAATTTTGTAAATGCTTTGTTATGCAATTGTTTCGATAAATAATTATAATTTTATTGATATTATTATTAAATATCGGGATATATAATAACAATATCAAAATTATAAAATCAAATCGCGGTAAGTCCCGTACCTAGATAGATAGATAATTATTTATTCCAATGAATATGGTGTACAAAGTAGGAGTTACAAATAAATGTTTTTTTTTGCATGCATGCATGCCTTTACTGGCGTAGGAATATCAACAATTATTTTTTGTTCTCTAAATAACTGTACTAGTCACATTTTTTACGATATGCATAAATATGAGACACATCAAAAGGAGGTGCTATAAAGTAAAACGTAAAAAATTTATATAAATATCTATAAAGTTATGATAAAGCATTTATTCTTAAAAATTTTGTATGACTGAAATAAATATTATTACGTTTTTCCTTATAGTCTGAGTACTCCTTGACAGAGTAAAAACATTTGCTTATGAATCAGATAAATAATTTATGTTTGAAGTTATTTACTGCCAATGTCTCTCTAATGTCGTAGGTAATTTATTGAAATTTTTTATTGCCATACAAAATATGTTGTCATTATATAATTTTATCTTTTGCTTCGGTATATATAATTTTATTGGATTTCTACTGTTTGCTTTTTTTAAACGTTGTCATGTAAAGAAAAGTGATACGGGTACTTTTTGACAAACAGACAAGTCTCAAATATGTAGAGGCTAGGTATAGGGAGAATTTTTGCTTTTTGGAACAGCAGCTTGCAATGATCCGAGTGTTCGGCTCCATGTAATGCTCTAATGCATTTTTTTTGCAATTTGAATGCTTCTTGCAACTCTCTCTTTTCTTTTCTCCAAATCACTAGGCAGTAACGTAACACGGATGCAACGTATCCGTGGTATGCTATTAATGCTGTCTCTTCCGAAGCTATCGCTTTTAGCCTGCAAAGTGCAACTACAAATATGTCCGACTATTTATTTATTTATTTAACACTTTATTGACCACAATAAAGTTTGTTCAAAAGGCGGACTTAATGCTAATTGCAATTACAGCATATATTATTTCTATGGTCTTTCCTATTTAAGATTTTGTCATGAGTTACGTCTAAAAACAAACTTTTGACAACTTGTTTCAATTTGTTGTTATTAAAATTTACTACGATTTGCGCGAGCGTGTAATTATTGTGCGTCTATTATTGTTTTTTCCGCATTCAATTTTAATTTATTTTAACCATTCGTTAATATTATATAGTTCTAAATTTACAGCAGAGTCTATGTTCTTTTTTCACATTTGATCAATAATGTAATATCGTCAGCAAATAGAACACAGTCGCGTCTTATCGCTTTAGGAAGGTCATTTATGTGTAACAGAAAAAGTAAAGGCGAGAGAACCCCGCCTCGAGGAACTCCTCTCTTATCCTCTAATAATAGTAATAGGAACTAAAATTAGTACCATTAATAGTAACACAAACGAAAGTTTAAAATTAAGGACCTTGTGATTCGGTTCATATAGGAGCTCTGAGAGTTGTCGTTGATCCGAAGTTTATAACACTATTTAGCCTTTGAGTTTTTAAGGAGAGATTTGCACACTTTGTACAGTTTACCGATTGTACAACGGCTGGTTTTCGAAAGAGTTGTTCTATAATGTGATGCCAACTCATCCTCAGACCCTGGAGTATAATCCCTAATCCCTAATAATGCTATGCAGAAATCCCGAGTAATGGAAACTAGGGCCCCGAAACTCTATTCAGAAGTTGATGTAGTAGGAATATTGAGTTGATGTAGAATCATAGTAGCGCTTAGCTTTTGATGTGAGCCAATACTTATCTCGTTACGTATTCCATGGCTTTATTGTTATCATACTGTATATAAATTGTACCATTAGTTTTCAGCAAATAACATTAAGATGTTGTTTTTTATATGTTACTTATCACTATTATATAACTGCATATTTTCTTATAAAAATTCTGGAGGCAAATATGTACCTACTTGATGTGAAATGACAACCATAGCCTATGGACGCTTGCAATACTATTCAATAGTATCCCTGGCCTGTTGCTGCCCACGCTGCTAATATGGTGGTTTTCAGGGCCTTACTGGTAAGCTCAGTGAGGAGGGGCTGTTATTTGCCTGTGGTTGCCCGGCATCTGGTACAGAAACCGCTGGCACTTTTCACCGTCGCTGCCATGACCGCCGGCCGTCACCCACCCACAACCATTAACAGATGCATGCCGTCGCTGTCATGGCTGCTCTGATCTGGCTTACTTAGCAAACTGCGTTAATATTAACGGATTAAGAAACGGTATAACAGGCAGACGACAATTTCCATTTCATCAGGATCTCTGGGAAATCAGCTAATATCTTGAGATTCGATGCAGGGATGACCTATGGAATTGCTGACGATCCTAAGCTTCAACTCGATTTTAAGGCACTGAGCTTACGATTTTAACTCCCCCTTTAATGAAGAAGTTACTAAGGAAACTGCTGCGGTCATGTCTGTGATTAACGCAGAGATGACCGCAGCAGTCGAGGTGGAGATGATCAGAGCAGCGATGGCATCTATTAACGGTAGTGAGTAGGCGTCAGCCGACGTTAGTTCGCATGAAGTAATTGGTGTTACAAAGGCTTACAAAGTTTATATCAAATTGCCAAAAAATTCATCATTCCTAATACACTAGGAAAAGAGCTAACGTTAGGACGAAGATATAAATAATAGGCAATACAATATATTACTGTTTCTAGATTTCACCAGTGGCTGAAACTATAGAACTTCCGAACACTATGCAGATGGACAGCCTGTACTGACAGCAGAATTACAACTACCTCCACCTCACAGAAAACCGGAGCCAAAAAACTACCCCCTAGAGGGCTGTTGTGTTCCTGCGTGTGAGTGAGGTCACCAGTAAGCTCCCAAGGAGTTGCTGTGTAAGCAGCAGAGGAGGCATCGCGCGAGTGATGCTTAATATATCGCAAGCCTTAATAGGCTACGGTATCCGCTTTACATCAGGTGAGGCGTATGCTTGTATACCGAAGTAGTATAAAAAAAAAACTGCTGAAAATTTCACGAATCAGTTGATATACAGTTCAAACCTGTCTACCGTCCTATACTCCTATTCAAGATTTGAAGACTTAACAATCTGCAGTGGGGGCTCTGGCGTATCACACTGATCTCGTGTCGGTGGTGGCGACCTCCTTTCCGTTGGTTTACTCTTGGATGGCACCCACTGAGAAGAGCGAGCAGATAATGACCGGGAGAATGTACAGCTATCAATAGATCACAGTACACTTACGAAGGCATAGGAGTGCTTGTTGCTGCCCCAGAAAGGGGAGGGAGCAATAGAGACAGAGAAATAAATAAATATTGTAGGACTAATTACACAGCGCCACCTAGTCCCAAAGTAAGCGAAGCTTGTGTTATGGGTACTAGACAACTGAAAAACATACGTAAATACATTTTTTTTTTTGTAAATACATAATTATTATACATAGAAAATACCCAGACCAATACAAACAGACATGTTCATGCACACAAATGTTTGTTCTGTGTGGGAATCGAACCCACGAGCGTTGGTGTCAAAGTAGCGTAACAGCGCGTTTCACCACTGCGCCACCGAGCTCGTCAAGTCGTCGTCAAATAAATTGTAGACAGCGAAGTATTGCCCAGAGTACGACAGGAGTGTTATGGGCATCTCTCGCAATTCAGTTCTAAGAACAGAGAGGTTGGTAGAGCCACGGATGGTTTCGAGGTTTCTTCTATTCATATTCCATATCATCTGCCGCATCATCTGACAAAATGTACATATATCATATATCTATTTATATCCCCTTATGTCCATGCCCACTTGGTATGGTGACATGTGCACGGTTTGAAATAACTCAATATTGCCGCGTGCATAGTTAAAACGATTTCTCAAAGCTGCGCTGCATGTTGCATCGCCGCCATTATCATCAGCTCAGTGCACAATAATTAATCACGTCGAGTGCAGCGGACGCTGTCTGTCCGTCTGTCAGCCGAGACTCGTCATTTACAATCGTGTTGACGGTTATTACAATAGCTGGTGCACATGATATCTCTTGATAATTATTTTAAACTAGCCTTTGCCCGTGGCTTTCCTTTCATGAGAATGCCGACATGGTGATATCGAGAGACTCCCTACACTACATGCTATATATAGGCACTAATACCCCTCGAGGCAAGCTGTATAAAATGCTAAATACCAAATTAATTACAAAAATGAATTACACTATTATGTAATGAGTGACATAATTTTTCTATTTTATTCATTAGCAGCTTACTGGTAACTTCACTCACTCGCAAGAACACAACAACTCTCCAGGGAGTTGTTATTTGACTGCGGTTTTCTCTGAGCCACCTCAGAGACTTGTACTTGCTCAGACGGGCAGCTTTGATGCGCGCTACGTCTTTTAAAACCATCCAAACAAAGACAAACAGATATATACTTGTACACAATTTTTTGTCTCGTGTTCAGAATCGAACCCATGAGCGTTTGTGTCAAAGTATTCTGCATGGGTACCTCTGTGTCACCTATTTCTATCGTCAAGCAGCTATATTTTTATATAGCTGTGTTCCGGTTTGAAGGGTGAGATAAGGCAGAGAAATTGCTGGGTACTGTGACGAAACAGCCTTAGGTCACAAGATTAGCAGCGCGTGAGTAACATCCCCGTGGTGTTGCGAGTGCTAATACGGTGATCACTTACCATCTGATGCGGGCCGCATGCTTGTTTACCAATCTAATTGTATATAAAAAAGAGAGTAGCGTTACTAACCACTGCGCTAACTCATCAAATTTAATATTACAATAGTGTCATCTTTGAATTTTTTTTACTCCTCCCTTACTCTCTCCCAGAAGATAAGCACTGATCACCTGACAGTTATTTATGAATACCAAGTGTATGTTATTGAATGTAATTCGGGAGGTAAGAGTATCTTCATCATCATCACAGTCCAAGCGGACTCCACCTGAATGCTGCCAACTAACTAACTTCTACTCTCCTAGAAGAGAGGTATTTTACAATTATATTTAATAAACAGTCTAACTGCAAAACTACGTCTTCCTCACAGAATTAGTAGGGTGGAAACTCACCTGCATGTGGTGCAAACTGCTAATTAACAAACGAGACTCTGCCAAAACAAAGATACTGCACCGAAGCAGCCCAACTTGAGAAGACCATCACGTCCCATAAGATACCAGCCGAAACTCTTCGGTGTGCTGTTGCATTCATTACCGTCATTCGTCATTTCAGCCCACATTAGTTCATTACTGGATATAGGTTTCCCCGAACCTAAGCCACCAGTTCTACAAATTTCTGGAGGTCGTCGCTCCATCTACGCAGGGGTTGTCCCACACTGCGTCCACCAGGACGGGACCGCCATTCGACAACCTTTTTCCCCTGCAGTTGTTGGTTCTACGAGATTGGGCCGGCCCACTGCTGCTTCAGCATGTTTTTGGCTATATCAATTATTTTAGTTCTACTGTGGATATTCTCATTTCTGATTCAATCATCAAGCGAAACCCCGATCAAAGCCGTTTCCATTCCAGCACGCTAAGCTTGTCAAAACGGGCCAGAGACCTTCAATTGAAGATATTTTGGACGAGATGTATGGCAGTTGTTGCATTTCTACGTGTGAGAGGTTAGATAAGTTGCTGAGATAGCAGCGCGGGATACAGATGCGACCGTTACTTCTTTATATTCCACGTGTTCAATCTATCTATATATAACTTGATGCTAAATCTCCCACGGGCTAGGCAGAGAGAACCGAGCGCCAGATGACTCGGACCTAGCATACCTTACTCGCTTCTATAATATGCATAGCTCTTATCATGCACGTTCGCCGGTTTCGAAGGCTCCTGATATAACTTTCTGAGAAAACACGATCAATATGGTCATGGTAGGTATTTGGTCATGGCCTTCCTCGGCTCCTACATCCTTCTACTTTCGCGTTGTATATCTACTTCATAATTCTTTCTTCCTGCATTCTCTTGTTATGTTATGGCTTTTTTTTCTTTGGCAATAGTAATTTTCGTAAGTTTGTATCCTTCTCAAAGAACATGACCATAAATAATTTCAAGCGACTCTATCGTTATTCTCATACAAAAAAAAAATACAGAAATCTTTATTTCCTCTTCATAATTTCTTATTCTTAAAACTTAGTCGCTGGAATCTCCATTTAAGTATTTGATTATGCTTGTGTTAGGGGACTCCGCTCTTTCATTCATATACATAAATGTTGTAGTGAATTATAATTTCATTGTATTATTGCAGAGCTGCGTTAGCCAGCGAAGCTTTATAACCGAGAAAATTGTCTTTTTTGCAGTTTTGCGGTTTTCGACTGTTACACGTAGTAGGTACTCCTTCAGTTTTGAAGCTAGGGAGCTGATTGTTCGACGTGAATGTACTTTAAGTAATGTAGATTCCCCTAAAATAGATTAAATTTCGATTAGCTCAATAAAGGATATCGATAAGTGATGTTATCGCCCCAAAAACTGTTCCAATACAAAGTCAATTGGAGCGCGTATGAAAGTGGCGAGCACTGAAAAACAACAACACGATCACTATCGCCGGTTAGGGTTAGCAGCTCTGCTTACACAGCTTGCTGTTATTTCCTTATTGTGCAAAAGCAGCTCTGCCAATGCGTCGCAGGCCCAGCTCCCCTAGTTTACGTCGTCTCTACTCGTGTTAGTATTCTTATCAGAAGCTACTGCAACTGGAATATCATCATATACTTTATGTGTATTCTTTAAAAATACACAATGAAGTCCATTTCGAACAGGCCCATTACTCATCGCCCGAGTCATTGCTCCTTCTACCCAATGTTTTCTCTTGTAAACGGTATTACACTCAAGCTGTTTACATTAAAAATTGCAATGTAAACTCTTTAACTTCAAAGTCAAAAGGAAAGTTTAAACTTAAACATGCAAAGTGAACAAACTCTGTTCAGCAAAGGAATTCTATTGCAAACTGCTTAATGAATGCCTTTTGACGACTTTGCGTATTGATGACTCTTCACATGGAGTAACAAAAACATGGACTGTACACGCACATGTCACAACTCCCGACGCAAAATAGGGGTGTTATAAGTTTGACCGCTACGTGTGTGTGTGGCTGTCTGTGACACCACCGTAGCTCTTAAACGGGTGTACTGCGGTTTTTTATTTATTTGAAAGCGGTCTTTCTAGCAGTGGTTCTTAGACATGTTTTATCAAAACCAGTTCAGCACTTAAACGCATAATGGGTATTTACAATACTTTCATACATCTATACAGATAAATAAAATTAGACTGTCTGTTTGTAATATTAAAATAACCGCTTTTTACTAAATGCATATGGATGTATACACGGTACATATATCAAAATGAATATTTTTACAAGTTTCGGCTAATCTCTGAAACGGCTGGACCGATTTTGACGCGACTTTCACTGGCAGATAGCTGATGTAATAAGGAGTAACTTGGGCTACTTTTATTTATTTTTATTAATATAAATAAATAATTAAAAAATAACTATTCCGCGCGGGCGAAGTACATAATACATATCTATCATTATTTTGCTGTTCGCTATTTTACTCTGCTAATACGTTATCTTAAACTCTGCGAACTGAACAATAACTGTTTTGTTAAATTCCACGCGGACGAAATCGCGGGCACAGCTAGTTTAACATATGCGTGACCTAAAATTTGAAACACCCATGTATCCTACTTAACTTTTTTAGGTTATTTGTGCCGGGGGTTTTTAAATAAAATAAATAAATATTGTCGGACAAATTACACAGCGCCATCTAGCCCCAAAGTAAGCGAAGCTTGTGTTATGGGTACTAGACAACTGATAAACATACGTAAATCCATTTTTTTTTTCTAAATACATACTTATCATACATAGAAAATACCCAGATCAAGACAAACAGACATGTTCATGCACACAAATGTTTGTACTGTGTGGGAATCGAACCCACGAGCGTTGGTGTCAAAGTAGTGTAACAACGCGTTTCACCGCTGCGCCACAGAGCTCGTCATTTTTTTTTTTCATTAGACTTTGCTGACTACAAACTCAATTCAGCAAAGGAATTTCATTGCAAATTGCTTAATTAATGCCTTTCGACGACGTTTCGCATGGCGTTACAAAAACTTCGGGTGGTGTACAAGCACCTGATTTTAAGTGGTTACGCCTAATTGAAATTTGATTGAAATAAAAACGCGCTTGTAATAAATTAAGTGTCCCTTCGTGATGTCACCTTCGCTGCTAGGACAGCAACTCCTTAGGAGCTTTCTGGTTACCTCACTCACTCGTTGGAAAACAGGAATGCGCCAGAGAGTTATTATTTGGCTGCAGTTTTCCGTATGGTGGAGGTACTTCCACAGGCTGCTTTGATGCGCCCTACTTAAAAACACCCAGATCAAGACAAACAGACATGCTCATAGAAATGCATTGTACGGAAACAATAAAAGGTTTTTTAAGCATAACTATACATTTTTTTTTTCTGAAGAAACACTTTTGTAATAAAAAACATAAATAACGGTTCCTAGATAGTAGGTAAAGTATACTGACGCGCTTTCATACTCCACTGGGCAAGTCTCGTCTTCGTGAAAGACGGCTAACGTGTACCCGGTGCCCAAAAATGGCGATAGATGAGATCCATCAAATTATAGCCCTATCGCTGTAACCTGCCTTCTCTCCAAGGTGATCTCATCTATCAGCTTGACCTTTATTTTTCCCGTACCCTAAGGTTCTCTAGAAGAGATATGGATATGGATTTATATAAATATATATATATTTATACTATGTCGGGAGGCATACAAGCATACGGCCCACCTGATGTAAAGCGGATACCGTAGCCTATTAACGCTTGCGATATATTAATTATCACTCGCGCGATGCCTCCACTGCTGCTTACACAGCAACTCCTTGGGAGCTTACAGGTGACCTCACTCACACGCAGGAACACAACAACCTTCTAGGGAGTTGTTATTTAGCTGTTGTTTTCTGTGAGGTGAAGGTGACCCAGACTGACTGCTTTGATGCGCCCTACCTCTCTTCAAACGTCCAGACCAGGAAAAACAGACATGTTCATGAACACAAATGTTTGCCTTGCGTGGGAATCGAAGCCACGAGCGTTGGTGTCAAAGTCGCGTCATTCACGACAGAGCCACCGAGCTCGTCATATATTTCCACCGCTCTTTATACCTTAAGTTAGTTTCATGTTATGTTATCGTTTTAGGTGGTGCAATAAAGAATATTGTATTGTGTATTGTAAAGCGCCAAGCATGTATTGAAGAAGTCGCTACAGTTCATCGCAAGTAATAAAGAGTCCAAATTTTACATTGTCAATGGCTATTCGTTAAATACTTTTCAATGCAGATTACTTAACTTACGCTCTATGTAGGATCGGGGATTTAATTATTTTTTTTATACCACTAAGGTGGCAATCAAGCATACGGCCTGCCTGATGTTAAACAGTCACCGTAGCCTATGGACATTTGCAACACCAGGGGCGTCACTCATGCGTTGCCGACCCTCTAAAAACCTCTTCACGCATTTCTTGAAGAACTCCATGCTGTAGTTCCCTGGAAAAACCTCGGCTGGGAGCTCATTCCACAGCTTGAGTGTTCTCGGAAGAAAACTTCTCTGAAACCGCACCGTACGCGACCATTGCGGTTCAAGCGTGTGAGGGTGAACTCCCCGCCGTCGGCGAGCGGTGCGGTTATAAAAAGTAGCCGTCGGCATCATATCGAACAACTCTTCAGAACACAACCCGTTATACAATCGGTAGAACACACAAAGGGAGGCAAAGGCAAAAATTAAATCCTATTTCATCTTCGCTTGGTAATTTCTTTGTTGACTTCTAATGAAGTCAGACTTAAAAACCAATTTTTGGAAGCTCGTCGGTGAATAAACATCGTCAGGAGACCCGCAAGACCAAGAAATTATATTTGGAATGACGTGTGGTCTAACCTAAGAAAGGTCTGGTTGTCTCTCTGAGTTGTGGAGGTCTTACGGCAGTCGTACCAAGTTTATATCGGCATCTTCGCCAAATCTTAAGATTTAGGTACGGGACCCCGCCAATCATAATGAAGAATACTACTCAAAAACCAAATGTATTTGCAGTGACAGTAGCTCCATTATCTTTTAAGTCACTCCTCATCATCAGTCGAAGTGAACCTCATATCCTGTTACCTCACATACTCGTACTTATCAACAAAATTTAGGAAGAGCGCATTGTATCAGCCTCGAGATTGAAAATACCCCATCTCACAGAAGACCAGTGGCGGCTGTACCTTAAGTGCGCTCGTGCGCTGAACCACCAATTCAAAAGATTTAAAAATTACTAAATATTACTTCATCTTTAAATTACCATATTAATATTTATTTTTGAAACATACAAAAACATAATATAACAAAAAAAAATCAAATTATAACAAATAAAAGATGTTGTCTTTTATTTGTTATAATTTGATTTTTTTTTAATTTTTCAATTTAAGCACTTTGCTAAACTATTAAGACTTATTATCCCTGTAAAGAAAAATTCTCGTGCGCTTCGGCGAGTGCACGAGGACAGCTAATAGAACTTGTATGAGTTACTAGCGAATGTGCCTGACGCGTGAAACAAAAGATAGTTTATAGAAATGTACCGAGCAATGCGAGCAATTCTCGTGCGCCGCACGCGCGAATCGAAGATTACCGAGAGCACCCGATGTTTGGCGAAGTTTGAAATTTGAGTTCGACGGCGGCCATGATGGACCTCTCCTTATCAGTATAGTTTTGCCATAGTATCTGTGACGCGTTAATAATTGTTTGTTTATATTAAGTAATTGTTTTTTTTTTAATTTACATCTTTTATGTAAATTGTTGATTTGTTGCAATTTCTAATATTAATACTTGGTGAGCAAGTAAAGTGCACCACCAGTTCGATAACCCACCAGCCGCCACTGCAGAAGACCGCGGCCAAATAGCTGCTAGTTGTTATGTTGCGAGCGAGTGAGGTCACCAGAGGGAGACTTTGTACAGTCGTCGTCTGCGCGGGTACTTCTGTCTTACCTATTTCTACCGCGAACAGATATATTTATATAGCTGTGTTCCGGTTTGAAGGGTGAGATATGGCTGAGAAATTACTGGGTGCTGTGACGAAACATCCTTAGGTCACAAGATCGGCAGCGCGCGATTTACATCCCCGCGAGGGTCAATGCTGCGGTGACCGATTACCATCTGATGCGGGCCACATGTTTGTTTGCTAATCTAGTTGTATAAAAAAAGGCGCTTGATACGTTGCTGTATTAGCAGTAGGTTGGCGGCGCGCGAGTTTATCGTATCGCAAGCTTTACATCAGGTAGATGGTGTACATGTTTTCCTCCCGACGTTGCATAAAAATAAATACGCAGTCATGGAGACAGAAGTGCAAACTTTGAACTGATTTACTATTACCATTAGAATGTAAAGAGAGGTGTGGGAACGACGATGACCCGACTGGGGAAGTGCCTCCACCTCACAGAAGACCGCAGCTAAATAACAGTTCTCTAGAGGATTGTTGTGTTCCTGTGAGTGAGTGAGGTCATCAGGTTGAGGAGTTGTTGCGATGGCAGCGGGGGAGACAACGCGCTAGCGACACCCTTTTTTTGTTGCTAGCGTTCACAAACTACGGTGACCGCTTTACATCAGGCTGGCATAGTATTAAAAAACCGTCAAGTGTGAGTCCGACTAGCGATCGGAGGGTTCCGTGAACAAAAAATCTCGCAAATTATTGTCTCAATTTTTTTTTTATAATAAAAAAGCATAAACGAGGCATAAACAGCCGTATCTTTTGATTGCGTTTACTTAAAGTTTTTAATTTTTTCACTGCTCGAAGGGATTACTGACCCTGTTGATCTGATATTAATTTCAGCTTGATAGCTCCACCCGTTCCTGAGAAAATAGATCTTGACAGACATACGGACAACAAAGTGATCCTATAAGGGTGCCATTTTTCCTTTTGTGGTACGGAACACTAAAGAATAATAAAAAATAAATAAAGACCACGTGAAAGTTGATTAAAAATTCGAGGCTAGAATAACGCTGCGGTAAACATTTGCCACTTTTGTTGATGCCACATCTCGTATTGGGTACGCTCGGCGTGCTTTAGATCTGTGTACGTATGTACTGTGAATCAATGTTACTCTGCGCGAACTAAGTTTTTGACGATCTCGGTGGCTCAGTCGTGAATGACGCGACGTTGACACCAATGCTTGTGGATTCGTTTCCCACACAAGACAAATATTTGTGTGCATGAACATGTCCGTTTGTCTTGGTCTGGATGTTTAAGAGAGGTAGGGCGCATCAAAGCAACTCGCCTGGGGAAATACTTCCACCTCACAGAAAACCGCAACCAAATAACGACTCCCTAGAGGGTTGTTGTGTTCCTGCGTGTGAGTGAGGTCACCAGTTAGCTCCCAAGGAGTTGCTGTGTAAGCAGCAGAGGAGGCATCGCGCGACTGATACTTATATATAAATATCTCAAGCGTTATTAGGCTACGGTAACTGCTTTACATCAGGTGGGCCGTATGCTTGTATTTAAAAAGAAATTGACTTTCGCAAAATAACGCCTGAATCTATTGACTAGGAATATAGACGGTCACGGGAGAGTTCGATGGCTTCGTTGAGCGCCTCATTCTAATCGAATACGCATGTTAAGCAACGTCCACCGCAGCCTGCCTCTGGATGGGTTTATCTATCTCCATCTTTGGATGGCACGTTAAGCCGCTGGCATGGTTTTTTTTTTGTGGAAGACTGGTGCCTAAACTAGGCAGAAGCCTGTATTTCAGGTCACCAGGTCACCTGGTTTGAGGGTAACATCGTAACATCCGTCTTTCGACAAAACAACATTTTTAATCCTACTAATATTATAAATACGAAAGTTTGTATGTATGGATGTTTGTTGCTCTTTCACGCTTAAACGGCTGAACGGATTTGAATGAAATTTGCCACGTAGATAAATTATGATCTGGATTAACACATAGGCTACGTCATTTGAATCTACGCGGGCGGAGCCGCGGGCAGCAGCTAGTAAATAATAAATAAATATTGTCAGACAAATTACACAGCGCCATCTAGCACCAAAGTAAGCGAAGCTTGTGTTATGGGTACTAGACAACTGATAAACATACGTAAATACTTTTTTTTTGCAAACACATACTTATTATACATAGAAAATACCCAGACCAAGACAAACAGCATGTCTGTTCATGCACACAAATGTTTGTAGTGTGTGGGAATCGAACCCACGAGCGTTGGTGTCAAAGTAGGGTAACAACGCGTTTCACCACTGCGCCACCGAGCTCGTCAACATTGCCCATGTAAATTTGTTTAAATAGTTAATAGATAGACGTTATTTTGCGAAAGTCAAATTTACATGCAATTTGATCTAACCTGCTTTGTGTGCTTCCGCCACCAATTAGTTCATGCGGCCGAGCGCCGGCCGGCACCCACCCACTACTGTTAGTAAGTGCAACATGCCGACGCTGCCATGGCTGCTACGGTAGTCTCTGTCTCGGCTGCTGCGGTCGTCCGCCATCTGGAACAGAATCCGTATGCCCCCACCACCACCGTCGCTGGCCTGGCCGTCGCTGCGACACGTGTTTCGCCTCTCCACGAGGCATCATCAGGCGCTGTAGAATAGTTAATCGTAAGAACAACATGCTACAAGTGACAAATCCATCGCAGTGCCGTCCCTTATATTGAACTGAGGGTGGGGGTGGATGGTGTGAGTGAAAAGATATTTAATAGAGGGGAATTGTTTACGTCAGTCTGTTTGTTCATAATTTCTAATACCATAGACAAAGGTTTAAAACTAAATATTAGGGAACAATATAAGGGACGACACTGCGATGGATTTGTCACTTGTAGCATGTTGTTCTTACGTTTAACATCTACAACGCCTGATGATGCCTCGTGGAGAGGCGAAACACGTGTCGCAGCGACGACCAGGCCAGTCGTGGCAGCGACGGTGGTGGTGGGGGCATGCGGATTCTGTTCCAGATGGCGGACGACCGCAGCAGCCGAGGCAGAGACTACCGGAGCAGCCATGGCAGCGTCGGTGGGTGCCGGCCGGCGCTAGACCGCATGAACCAAAGAGAATACAATAACTTGGCATGAACTAATTGGTGGCGGAAGCACACAAAGCAGGTTAGATCAAATTGCATGTAAATTTGTTTAACCTTTACGTTCATATTGTTATGGATTCAGATGACAGGCCCTGTTAGAGCAACGATCTCCGCTTACTGAAACTTCTTACGTTTCGATGCTAGTTTCTAACTCGTCGATCGCTAATAGGATTTCGCTGTTCAGCCAAAGTTTCAGGAGTATATTTCAGTGGCATTGTACTCGGAGCCATGGATTATGTACTGGCAAATATATGTCATATCGTATAAGCTATGTATGATATAAGGTATAAGCTAAGGTATAAGATGAGAGCGCTGCTGAAAAATTTGTGGCATAACGCTTGCTGACAGCGTTCGAAATGATGACGTACGAAAGAGAGTTGGACTGAAAGAGAGTGTCGGTGTTAAGATAAGAAAGGGCATGCTCCGTTGGTTCGGACATGTAGAAAGAATGCAAGATGAAAGAATGACGAAACAGATATACAATGCGAAAGTGGAAGGATGTAGGAGCCGAGGAAGACCAAGAATAACCTACCATGACCAAATTGGTCGTGTTTTATCAGAAGGTGATGTCAGGAGCCTTAGGAACCGGCGAGCGTGCATGAAAAGAGCTATGAATGTGAAAGAAGCGAGTGAAGTGTGTAAGGACCGCGTGTCATGGCGCTCGGTTCTCTCTGCCTACCCTGCAAGGGACCTGGCGTGAAGATATACATACATATACATACAGGTATAAGCTATTTTGACGAGCTCGGTGGCTCAGTCACGAAAGACGCGACTTTGACACCTACGCTCGTGTACTCGATTCCCACACAAGGCAAACATTTGTGTGCATGAACATGTTTGTTTGTCTTGGTCTGGATGTTTTAAGAGGTAGGGTGCATTAAAGCAGCCCGTCTGGGGAAGTACCTCCTGTTGTGTTCGTGCGTGTGAGTGAGGTTGCTGTGTAAGCAGTAGAGGTGGCATCGCGCGAGTGATAATTAATATATCGCAAGCGTTTATAGGCTACGGTACCCACTTTACATCAGGTGGGCTGTATGCTTGTATGCCTCCCAACGTAGTATAAAAAAAAAGATATAATATAATGTTTTTACTTATTGTACAACGGGTTGTGTTCGACATTATGCTGACAGCCACGTTTTACAATCGCACAGCTCGCCGTCGGGCTGGGACTTCATCCCTGTACAGTGGAACCGCAATGGTCGCGTACTGTGCGGTTCCTGAGAAGTTTTCTACCGAGAACTATGAAGTTGTGGAATGAGCTCCCTGCCCGGTTTTCCCAAGGGACTACAGCATAGGGTTTGTTCAAGAAAGACGTGAAGAGGTTCTTGCAGGGTCGGCAACGCGAGAGTGACCCCTGGTGTTTCAAAGAATGCGGTAACTGCTTACCATCAGGCGGGCTGTACAATTGTTTGACAGTTTAGTGGTAATATATATAATATACGAGTATTAGTAAATGTATTTTTAGGGTTCCGTACCCAAAGGGTAAAACGGAACCCTATTACTGAGTCTCCGCTGTCCGTCCGTCCGTCCGTCGTCCGTCCGTCTGTCACCAGGCTATATCTCATGAACAGTGATAGTTAGACAGTTGAAATTTTCACAGAAGTATTTCTGTTGCCGCTATAACAACAAAAACTAAAAAATAGAATAAAATAAATATTTAAGGGGGCTCCCATACAACAAACGTGATTTTTTTGCTCATTTTTGCTCGATATTGATAACGGCAACAGGTAGACGCTTGAAATATTCACAGAATATTTAGTTATATATTCACTTTAAGAATAAATAATTAAATTAAAATAAAACAAATATTTAAGGGGGCTCCCATACAACAAACGTGATTTTTTTGCCGTTTTTATAGATAATGGTACGGAACCCTTCGTGCGCGAGTCCGACTCGCACTTGGCCGATTTTTTTTATACGACGTCGGTAGGCATGCTAGCGTACGGTCCACCTGATGTAAATTTGTAACCGTAACCCATGAACGCTGATAATACATTAAGTATCATACGTGCGATGCCACCTCTGCTGCTAACACAGCAACTCCCTGGGAACTCAGGAACCCAACAACCCTCCCCGAATCAGGTTTTTTTTTCATACTTTCATACTTCATGCGATTGCACTATTTACATACTTATAAGTTTGTACGGAACGCTAGGTGCATAAGTACGACCCACACTTGGCCGTTTTTTCGTTATAATTTGTACTCCAAAATGCCATTTTCCAGTCTACATCCACAGTAAAGAAATATGGGCAGTAGAACAACATCAAATATACACAGTTTATTTTTTCACGCAAAGTGAAAAACGGACCCTGGGCTCCGAAGCAAAAGCATAGGTCGCCACCTGGATTATGATGATGGATGATGGTGATGATGACATACAGTTGTTTAGATATTGTCCACACCACCACATCAACCTT
This sequence comes from Pyralis farinalis, assembly GCA_947507595.1. Lineage (NCBI taxonomy): Eukaryota > Metazoa > Arthropoda > Insecta > Lepidoptera > Pyralidae > Pyralis > Pyralis farinalis. The sequence goes on along the minus strand of OX382258.1, from coordinate 3,840,107 downwards.
CACTCATCCCACTGTAAGGATACGGGTCGCCCTTCAACCAGGGGTTTAGAGCATACTCCACCACGCTGCTCAAATGCGGATTGGCGGAGGCCAGTGTTTTCAAGCCGCCAGAAGGCCACTGACTTAGCTTAACGACTGTCATCTATCGACAACAGCCGGGTGCCACGGCTTAACGTGCCCTCCGAAGCACGGAGACTTGAGATAGAAAAACCCATCCATAGACAGGCTGCTGTCAACGTTGCTTAACCTGCGTTAGAATGACACGCGCAACGACACCATCTAGCTCTCAGATATTGTCGCAATCACATAAATAATATGATTGAGCATTCATGATTCTAAGCGAAGTTCGCAGTTAAATTAATACTATTCTAATTACGGGAGTGTACCTATCCACATTGTAGAATGTAAGGTCGAGTAATAAGATACGTAGCAAGTGGATTTCCCTCATGGTATATGAGGGAAATAACGCAATGATACAGATTTTGCATAGTAACTCAATTCACCGCTACTGATCAGGGAGTAAAGTAGAACGCGCAAGTCTTATTGGCTAGTTTGCAGATCAGCATCGCGGCGTATTGGTTAAAATATTCTCCTGTTGATCAGTGATCAGTTATATTTAGGTGCTACGACACTCCGTTTTTGTAAGCGCGGGGGGCCTTCATGTGCAAAAGTGGTTTATTTGCTTGTGGGGTACACAGATATGTCTGCCCTTAACGGACTGATGCATACTCGTCGTCTCCAGTCATCCCGTGACCATGGCGTCTACAGAGTCACCGAAATATCGGGGAAATATAAAAACAAATCGCGGCAACTCCGATAAGTAATAGGTCAAAAGGCTTCTTCCCGCGCTTTTGACGAGTGACATTGTTGTTTTACTTGATTTTTTTACAATTCAGTATAAAATTAGTTGTGTGCGACAATTTCGATAGTATTTTGTAACATAAGTGCTAGTGAAATTATACAGTAATGAAAAAACTCAAATATAACACGTTTATGCACTTTTTGGAAGACGTGAATAAGTTCATCAAGAACACCTTGTAAAAATCACTATCGTTTTACGGGTGCTATTTAAATTAGGTTGATTGGGTCTAGGTACCCTTCCCAAGTATTTTTTCAGCACAGTTCCTGAAGCTGGAACATAGAATTAAGATTTTCAAATGGTTCTAAACTGATGACTTGGCTGTATGGGCTAGATCCCTTTGCCTTTCCCCTCGGGGATAAAAAGAACCAATAGGTCAAAACAACCGTGAAAGTTTAAAATTAGCGGCGACTTTAACACCTACGGGCACGTTTTACGCACTGAGGCGCTCGTTGTTAGTTATGTTGAAGAATGGGATTCTAATGCTGTAAGGATAAGGATACTACTATACTATAACTTCACGCCAAATCGCTTGCGGGGTAAGCAGAGAGAACCAAGCGCTACGTGACTCGATCCTTACACACCTCACTGGCTTCTTTAACGTTCATTGCTCTTCTCATGCACGCTCGCCGGTTTCTAGGGCTCCTGACATCACCTAATGGAACACGACCAATTTGGTCATGGTAGGTAAGAATACAATATATACATATATACACATGTTCCATTTTATCTAAGTAATGAAAAGATTTTGTTGCAGATTTTAAAGGCGGATAATCTTATTGCACTATTTTCCAACTCACAGAAAACAACAGTCAAATAACAACTCCCTATAGGATTGTTGTGTTCCTATTAGTGAGTGAGCCCGCCAGTATGCTCCTAAGATACCCGCTTTACATCAGTTGGGCCGTATGCTTGTATGCCTCCCGACGTAGTATAAAAAAAAGTTGCTACGATAATAAAGGTACTAGTAATATGCGAGTGATACTGCGAGACGCAAGTTGCATATACGACAGTGTGACAAAAAATCCCGTCTCGGTTATCTACCGCCCACTTTTCCCGCCCCCGTGTGTTTTAGCTCTAAGTGTGCCTTTTGACATACTGCTCATCTGTCTACTCTGTGTCCCACCCCAGTAATAACTTTGAAAGTTTCAAACTATCATGTAATCACATAAAGATTTAGCATAACTCACCCTGGGTTCCTTAGTAAGCAGTTACCAAGTTTCAGAAACGCGAAAATCCGACCTAAATTTGTATAGTTGCCTTGCGTTTAGCGGAACATATTCTTGGGTTTTTTTTGTAAATTGATATATAGGCATATGTATGTCATATGTATATGTCAGGAGCCGAGAAACCGGCGAGCGTGCATGAGAAGAGCAATGAATGTTAAAGAAGCGAGTGAGGTATGTAAGGATCGAGTCACGTGACGCTCGGTTCTCTCTACCTATCCCCCAATGGATGTGGCGTGAAGTTATAAAATAGAGTAGGTACATGGGCCCTATTGACTTAGTGATCCCCGGTTTGAATCCTGGTACGTACATAATCTGTAATCTGTACATGTTTGTAATTATCACTTGCTTGGCCGGTGAAGGAAAATGTCGTAAGGAAAAACGCGCGAAAATATTGTAAATTGTTTGGTTACAGTTTTCTGTAAGGTACTTCCCGACGGGTTGCATTGATGCCCTACCTCTCTTAAAAATTGGTTATTGACCGGTCACTACGCATGGTAGCATAGGTCAATCACGTCATCAATCAGGCAAAGGCAGCTCGCGCCATGCTTTGGCCGGTTCGTTCTCGTCTGCCTCTGTGGACGAAAATTGGTGTTTACAAAACATACGTACGCAGTAGGCTGACGCATGCGCGCGTGACTCGCACTGTGTTCAGAAACACAGAGGCGGCGCCTGCAGGCACAGCAGCACTTAATCCACCATCGTTGACGCCGGGCGATACGTCGTGAACGACGTGATAGCCCGCGACACGAGCGTACAGACGGTGACAGAGTTCGTCACAATTATGGCGCAGAGAATGTTCAGCAGCGCCGACCACTCTTCGCACGCACACCTACGATCTCTTGCCCCCCTGAATGCGCGACCGTCGGACTGTGTCGTCCGAGGCGTACCGCGCGATCTGATTGGAGAGGTCCCACTAACGGCGCGCCCATACTCCGTATAATACCTGAAACAAACCCAAGGGTATAATTTTAAACTTATCAGTGTGAAATGGTTGGGATTGTAAAGTCATCCGCGCTGCTTCTTAGCCCCGTAAATAGTTCTTGTACAGGGTTAAAGGTGATGTGTATAAATGGCTAGACACCTTGGTGTATGACCATTTATACACAAATGACCCGTATATAATTGGCTCAGGTGGACGTGTCACTGGGTGGGCCGGCGCCTTCCTCTGGCGGGCTTCGTTCGCGGGGTCCAATCTTGCTAGGTTAATATGGTGTTTTGACCTCGGGAGCTGACGTCTGTCCTCCGGGGGCACGTCCACTGGAGTGATAGTTAGGCTCGGGTGCGCCGCCGGAAAAGTACCGTGGCTGACCCCGGTTGCGCTTCCCTCACGGAGTCTAATCTTGCTAAGTTAATATAGTGTTTGGGCTTCGTGAGAGGGGGCACACAGGTGGAACGGTCACGAAACCCCCGGGCGGCGTAGCCCTGTTCTGCATTGGCGAAGAAGACGGAAGAGGGAACAGCAACACCGATTTCTTCGAAGCGCACCAGCAGCCCTGATGCATGCCCTCAGAGTATGCCCGGGTAAAGAACACAAAATGCTCGAGGCCCGCTCACAGCTTATCACTGTATGCCCGGGAACCTCTTCAAATACTCAGACCAAGACAATTAGACATATACACGAATGTTTGTCGTGTGTGGGAACCACAATCTAAAAAATATGCATAGAGTCTGTAAACCAATGGAAAGATATTTTAATAAGCCGATAAGTGATGTGATCTTGATGCCTGAATTAGCCTATAAGAGCCGCGTGATCTATTTTGCTCCCCGACCCGCAGCGGTAAACTGATTTTCTACGTAAAGATCTTATCGGCTCTCCCATAGGTTATTTTCTTCATTGTAGGAATAGAACCCATGAGCATTGGTGTCACAGTAATGTTAACAACCACTTCGCCACTAAACTTGTGGACCGTATGCTTACATGTCTGAACCAATGTACCTCTTGACTGCACGCATGGAATAAGCCATAAGTCACACGATTTTGCATGGACTAACCAATAAGTGCTGTGCATTTTCTTTACCCTCCGACCTGTATCGGTGATTTTATTTAATACGCAAAATTGTATTATTAGGTCTTCGTAGGTTATTCCCTTCATGTTTGTATGCACCCGTTCTTGTTCTTCTTTCTAGCGTTATCCCATTTCTTAATCCATTAGGATCGGCGGGTTCCGCTTCCTAAGCCTAAAGATTTGGCGAAGATACTGATTTTGACATGGAGCGACTCCGACCTCCGCAACCGAGAGAGAAATCCAGATCTTCCTTAGGTTAGGTCACACGTCTATGGAAATATAATTTCTAGAATGTGCCGGTTTCCTCACGATGTTTTCCATCACAACCGACCAAGTGATATTTACAAGTATGTGCAAAGATCCGAAAACACGAATTTGGTTGTACATTCCAGGATTCGAACGTGGACCTGTTGCCGAATAGCCCGGTTCCTTACCTGCATGTATGCATCCCAAGGTCTGTAATGTTTAAAATATCTAATGTAATAACCTTTTTGAATAATATACATTGTAAAACTTATTAGATAATTGTCTATGTTATATCTATGACAATTGTCTAAATATTTTATTTTATAAAATTCATATTTGAAATCTCAGATGTTTAGGACGAAAAATGAAAAAACAAGTCAGTCTGCAACTAGTTTTGAAGAAGTAAAGATTGAGGGCACCGCGTCGGAGACCTCCAGCCTCCTGCTGTGGGCTACGTGGTGAACCGTCGGGAATTTACTCACTTTTACAAACCCGTTAAACACCGGACGTCTAACTAATCCCAATTATAAAACCTACAGCCTCTGTTGTGGACCACGGCGGCTGATGGAGTTACCGCTGCGGCGTTGGTCCGTAAGGCGGTCCCACGAACAACTTCTACGTCTGGATCTGCGTGCTGGCTAGCACGCTAACCAGCTGTCTACAGTCGTCGGCCACTATAGCCGGCGGCCACTCAGTGCACACTCCAGTGAACCAAACAGTGATATTCCGGTTAGACGAAGATAACGCGAGTTCAAACCCTCATTAGCCGAACTTTAAGTCACTTTTATTTTTTTATATAGTTTACTGTATACATAGCCCTAATAAATTTGTAACCCTTTTTGTACACTCTTTTCCTCAACGAGTAATATAACAGGTCGTATAAAACAAAAATCTGAAACATTTTCCCTATTTTAACAACCCAAGCCGCTGGATCAAGTATAATCTGCAAGAGTCGCGATGAAACTGCATAAGCAATCCTAAATTTACAGAAAGAATCCACCGTTTTGTGATGAGCTCCATTACGATATAATTGCGTGGACCTTAGGGAAATTCTTCGTCATCGGCAGTTTTCTTCCCTACGAGTCGTATCTTGGAAATTCGCGTTTTTCAGTTTATTGTAATTCCTTTTCGTAATGAATTTATATTCGATTTATTTCGTTTATTTTTACACGACGAATTAAAAAAGTGTAATATTTTCAGAGTTCATGTTATGTAAGTTTGTTTATTCCACCATCAATACTAATCGCCTTAACCGAATCAGATGTATGAAGTATCTTTAGGATTTTACGCTATCCCGGGTAACGTAGGCTATGTGACGTCATTAGAAAAACAAAATGGCGCATTACGTACTCAATATTATGGAGACTGAAGAAAATGAATCTTTCAAACCTACGGACAATGAATATAAAGGATTATGACATCCTTTATATTCATGCCCCTGTCCATAGGTTTTAGAAATTCATAAATCCTTGAGAAATTTAAATTCTGTAGGATTTGACAATATCCCTACACACATATTAAAAGAAACTGCGTATATCGCAACTCCATTTCTTGTTTACATATCAAATGCTTCACTTATACAAGGGTTGTTTCCCGAACGACTAAAATACTCAATTGTAAAGCCGCTTTATAAAAAATGTGATAAACGGTATCTGAAGAACTACAGACCTATGAAATTGAATTCAGTCTTTTCAAAGTTATTAAAAAAAATCATGTACGGTAGACTTTCTAAATTTTTTACCAATTTCAATGTCATCAAAGACGAGCAATGTGGTCACAAAAATAAGTCTACTACCCTTGCAGCTTTTTCTCTTGTTCAGAATATTACTCAGCACATAGACAATAAAAAACACATTACCGGGATATCCTTCGATATGAATTGCGCCTTCGATTTTGCAAATCATAAAATCTTACTAGCTAAATGTGAGCGCTGCGAGATAAGAGGTCCTGCTATAATTGGATCTCGAGTTATCTGAACGACAGGAAGGAATGTGTGGAGTTGAGCAGGCCTGATCAAAATGAAAATATTGTGTACAGACCTAATTATTAATACAATAGATCAGGAGTCCCCCAAAGCAGCATATTGGGCCCTCTTCTATTTATCTTATACATTAATGACTTGCCAGATGTAACGAAATATCAATGTACTCTATTTGCAGACGATATTTTAGTAATGATCCCTGATAGCAACAAAACCAAAGATTAGGCACTAATTTTAAATAATACAGTTAAAATCATACAGAACTGCCTTAATGTGAATGGTTTATGCGTCAACCCTTCAAAAACCAAATTTGTACAATTATGTAACTATTTTATGAGACCTAAAATCATAACTTTGGAATGCAATGGCGAAACTATAACCAAAATTGAAACTGGAAGACTAATTCGGAACATTTGTGTAAGCGTCTTCATAGCTTTGTATTTGCTCTGAGACGGCTGAAGAGAGAGATGGGGGAGATTGCGGCTCACATAGCGTATCACAGCTATGCTGTTTCATTTTACCACACACCACATTTTCAGAGGCAGTGAATAAGATGAATTTAGACTTAGACCTCAATGCGAACTGGTCTGTGAAAAATTCGTTAGTACTTAACCCATCAAAATTCTTAATTTTAGGGTCTAAATAGCAAATATCTAATGTAGCAGCTCAAAATCCCGTGATTAGCATTTCAGACCAGACAATTGACCGAGTTGTTGAGGCTAGAAATCTTGGAATTGTTATGGGTAGTGAACTTCGGTTTGAAACTCATATATTAAATTTATTGCGTGATTGTTTCTATAAGTTGAAAACTATTTATAAAATACGTAATCTGCTGAAGGAGGAGGTACGTGTAAGTATATGTGAATCCCTTATTTTATCCAAATTGAATTATGGCGACCTCGTGTATGGCCCTCGGTTGTACTCTAGAACACAACGCATGGTGCAGCGCGTACATAATGCTTGTGCTCGCTTTTGTTACAATATTCCACCGCGTTCACATATAACACTATATTTAAATAATGTTTCCACCTTAAAAATGTCATCGCGCAGAAAATTACATCTCTCTTGCTTCCTGTTCGATCTTGTGAAATTGAAACAACCAGAATATCTGTACAACAAGCTGAACTTTCCTCGGTCAAATAAGATCTACAGTGCCAGATCTAGACGTTTTATGCTGCTCGGATATTCCCATAAAACTGTTGCTTTTAACGGCCGTTTTCGGTATCAAGCCACATGATGTTGGAACAACATACCTCCGCCACTGCGACTTCTCAATAGTAAAGAAAGCTTCAAACATAAATATAAATTGTTTTTATTAGATGAACAACGCCTCGATTTACCATCATGGTATATTCAAGACATGTAATTCTATTAGCTGCCTTTATTAGTGTGATTTGTTGCTTTGTCTTGTTATGAAAAAAACTAGAAATTCCAGTGCAAATTTAGTATGTGGAAATGTTGCATTAACAATAGTAAAACTGTTGCGTGCGTATCTTGTAGCTGACCCTAGGTTACACCTGAAAAACAGTGTTTTGCTCTTGAGCAATACTGACACACACAGCTGCAGCCTTTTTGTCATACTTTGGCACATACATAATGTGCTTGTACACACACACACACACATTGTAATAAAAATAATTTTAATGTAAGCATTTTATATATGTGAATGAAGATGCAAATAAAAATGATATCTATCTATCTATATTATAATGTCACACGTATACAAATCTGTGGCGCAACGCTCATGCAAGAGAGTTGGTCGGAGAGAGAAAAATAAAAAAGGCACGTTCTGGTGGTTCGGGTATTTTTTTTTTTTTTTTTTTTTTTTTTTTTTTTTTTTTTTTTTTTTATTGGCTCAGCATAGTGGCTCCTCTTCGCCTGTTGGTAAGCGAAAAGGGGAGCCCAAATTGCAGCGGCAACTGACAAAGGACTACGGTGTCCTGTCAGTTGACGCTACCATGCTGGCCCGCAAGATGCTTCTTCACGCTTTTTGAAGGATCCCATGTTGTAGGAAGGAGGAAACACATGAGCAGGCAAGGCGTTCCACTTTTTAATAGTTCGACAGAGATAGGAGTTGCCGAACTTTTTAGTACGAGAACATATATATATAGAGTGATGAAACTGATATACATTGCGAAAGTCGAAGGATGTGGAAACGAGGGCGGCCATGACACATCTATCGCGACCAAATAGGTCGTGTTTTATCAGAAGGTGATTTCAGGAGGACTATCCAGTAACCAGGGAGGGTGCATGAAAAGAGCTATGAATGTTAAAGCAACAAGAGAGGTATGTAAGGCTCTACGACTTGTAGGTCGGTTCTCTATGGCTACATCTTAGGATAACTGGTTTGAAGATATAAAACAAAAGATAAACACAAGGATGTTTTTAAAATACCTATGCAGACTAGTACCAACAAAAGCATGGGAATTTTGTAACGTACTATATCTTGTTTAGACTATTGACCAACTGGTCGCGGGTTCCAAACCTGCCATGTATCACTAAATTCGTACTACTATAACTTCACGCCAAATCCCTTACGGGGTAGGCAGAGAGAACCGAGCGCCACGCGACTCAATCCTTACATACCTCACTCGCCTCTTTCACATTCATTGCTCTTTTCATGCACGCTCGCCGGTTTCTAGGGCTCCAGACATCACCTTCTGATAGAACACGACCAATCTGATCATGATAGGTAAGTCTTGGCCTTCCTCGGCTCCTACATCCTTCCACTTTTGCATTGTATATCTGCTTCGTCATTCTTTCATCATGCATTCTTTCTACATGTCCGAACCAACGGAGCATGCCTCTTCTTATTTTAACACCGACGCTCTCTTTCAGACCAACTCTGCTTCTAACCTCATCATTGCGGATACGGTCTGCAAGCGTTTTCTTTCGCTTACCAGATGTACATACATTCTCCTTACACTTTCATCTTGCAATTTTTCACTCCTTATCCTTTCATGATCTCCGAAAGGGATACGCACTCGCCAATGCCTCCACTTCTTGAAAAGTCCCACAAACCGGCTTACCACCAGGTAATGGTACGTTTCAAGAGTGGGACCTCTAAAGGCTCTTGTATCCATTATAGTATTTCGGAGACGTCTATCAATTATAATCAAATCAATCACACTTTTTTGGTCATTCCGTCTCCATGTATACGTGTGAATATCCTTGTGACGAAATAAAGTATTCGACACGAGGAGGTTTCGTTCCATACATAAATCTAGAATCGACTTACCTGCTTCGTTCACTCTCTTATCTCCATAGGGACCAAGAGCAGCTTCATAGCCGTCTCGTTTGGTCCCAACCCATCCATTCAAATCTCCACACATAATCACTCTTTCATTCCCTTCAGCTAAATCCAGAACATCCCTCACAGACTCCCAAAACTTCTCTAGTTCTTGGGCACACGCTGAACTTACGGGAGCGTATGCTGCAACCAGAAATACTCGCGTGATGCCCAGTTTAATACGAACCCAGAGAAGTCTAGGCCCTACCAAACAGTAATCTTTCACACCAGGGGCTAAGCGAGAGGAGAGTATGACACCTACACCAGCACTGGCATGATCGTCCCGGTCTACACCAGACCATAGGGCCATCATCCCATCGGGCAGATCATCGGTGTCGATCCCCTTGCGCTTAGTCTCTGTCACACACAAAGCATCTAAGCGTCTCTCATTCATTAGGTCCATCAGCTCATTCATCTTATCACTCAGTCCACCTCTCACATTCCACGTGCCTATGCAGCACTCGGCTCTCTTCGACCCGCCGGAATTGGCGCTGCGTGGTGGGTGGCGGCCCCCACCGCCGCATCAACCTAAGAAATCTAACCTAAGAAAGGTCTGGTTTACCTATGCTCTGGGTTGTGGGGATCAGACGGCAGTCGCTCCATGTAAAAATCTGTATCTTCGCCAAATCCATAGGCTTAGGTAGCGGACCCCGCCAATCCTAATGGATTAGAAAAGGGATAACGCTAAGGAGCATAAAACTATATCATATTTAGGCTATAATATTAAATACTGTATTTTTGTACGTGTGTCTATGGGAACCTTGAATATCTTAACACCTTGAATCTTTTATGGGTGGCCCATGGTAGAAGGAAGAGGGGATTTCCCACACATTGTTGAATCAATGGAAATTTGTATTTAGAACGGTAATAAAAGGTAGTAAATAAAAGAAAACACTTTATTGACGACCTCGGTGGCCGGTAGTTAATAACGCTACTGTGACACCGACGCTCGCGAGTTCGATTCCCACGCAGAATAAACATTTGTGAGCGTTTGTTTGTGTTGGTATTAAAGAGAGGTAGTAGAGGTAGGGAGCGATAAAGCCGCCCGTCTGGGAAAGGACCTTCACGTCAACGGAAACCGCAGCGAAATTCGACTTTCTGGAGGGCACTTGTGTTCCTGCGTATGAGTGAGGTCACAGACTCCTAAGGAGTTGCTGTGTTAGCAGCGGAGGTTAAATAAAAGGGGTTGAATAATTACAACAAAGTATTTCATTCGTGCCAATATTTACTGCTTTGGAAATTTAATGTTCTATCCTAAATTTATTATTTACTTAAAATAGATTTTACAGCAATTTCCATTTTTTTTATATTACGAAAGCATTTTTTTTTTGCAACTTCGGGAGGCATATAAGCATACGGCCCACCTGATGTGAAGCGGTTACCGTAGCCTATGAACGCTGATAGTACATTAAGTATCACTCGCGCGATGCCGCCTATGCTGCTAACACAGGAACTCCCTGAGAGCTTACCGGTGACCTCACTCACACGTAGAAACACAACATACCTCCAGAGAATTGTTATTTAGCTGCAGTCTTCTGTGACAAGGAGGTACTGTGCCTTTGCCTCTCTTTGCTAGAGATTTTATTGTTTATCTGAACTAACTGGCACCGACGGCTTAACGTACCCTCACATGGAGGAACTCAATATTAAACCGATCCTAGTCCTAGTCGACGCTGCTTGACTTGGCTATTCAATTACACTGACACGTGCACCGACGCCATCGAGCTCCCTAAATGGAGCTTCCGAAATGCTATCTTGTTCTGTTATTTCCGTATAAAGTTGTATTTAATTAGTATGGCCTCTTGTAATTTAAACCAAACATCTCTAGAGACTAAACTCGAACCCGGGACCAAAACTGCGGCAATAATTTATCAGTATCGATGCGATGTTAATCTCGATAACCGCTAGTTTAAATTGGGTTGCCATAGCACCCATATTATTGACTCCAAGTTCGAAGAGCCGATGGAACTCGAGATTGGAGACCTACTGGTAAATTACAAGTATAGAATAGAAAGTATATCTCAACATGAGATATATTCCCGCCAGGTGACTTGCGGGGTAGGCAGAGAGAACCGAGCGCCACAAGATACAATCCTTGCATACCTCACTCGCTTCGTGCAACTTGTCTGGCCATAAATACTGTTACATAGAAGCTTTTCTTTTTTTCCACTCTCTGATTATTTTGAATTTGGAACGCGTTTCTTATGTTAAAAACTTCTTTCGATTTCCCGCCGTTTTTAATATTTTTTTAGTGTTTATTATCTATCTATAACTTCACGCCAAATCCTTTACGGGGTAGGCAGAGAGAACCGAGCGCCACGCGACTCGATCCTTACATACCTCACTCGCTTCTTTAACATTCATTGCTCTTCTCATGCACGCTCGCCGGTTTCTAGGGCTCCTGACATCACCTTCTGATAGAACACGACCAATTTGATCATGATAGGTAAGTCTTGCCCTTCCCCGGCTCCTACATCCTTCCACTTTAGCATTGTATTCTGCTTCGTCATTCTTTCATCCTGTACTCTTTCTACATGTCCGAACCAACGGAGCATGCCTCTTCTTATTTTAACACCGACGCTCTCTTTCAGACAAACTCTGCTTCTAACCTCATCATTGCGAATACGGTCTACAAGCGTTACACCACAAATTTTGCGCAACGCTCGCATTTCAACCGCGTTTATCCTACTTTCATGCTAACTCTGCCATACCCAGTGTTTATTATCAAATTACAATATGGAATGGGGTGTTAAAGAAAATAGGATTGCAGCAATTGCCTTGCACAAAGTGGGTATGGAGCCGTCGGCCGGTACACACGTTATGCTACGCGTAACATGTTATTCTAACGATTAACGTCTACAACGCCTGAGGATAACACGTGTCGCAGCGACGACCAGGCCAGTCGTGGCAGCGACGGTGATGGGGGCATGCGGTTTCTGTTCCAGATGGCGGACGACCGCAGCAGCCGAGGCAAAGACTACCGGGGCAGCCATGGCAGCGTCGGCATGTTGCATCTACCAACGGTACGGTTGGGTGCCGGCCGGCGCTAGGCCGCATGAACTAATTCGTGGCGGAAGCAAAGCGGGTTAGATCAAATTGCATGTAAATTTGACTTTCGCAAAATAACGACTGAATTCTTAACTAAATATTAAATACACTGACTAAACCTATCAACTACGAGTATCATCTATCAACAGCCGGGATCGACGCCTCCATGTACCCTCCGTAGCTCGGAGAAGCTTGAGTTCGATAAACCCGTCCACAGACAGGCTGCCGTCTGCGTTAACGTTAGAACGACGTGCGCAACGCCATCGAGCTCCCATTACCAATAAAATAAAATTTAAAAAATCCCCGACATAAGTGTTGCCAGCATTGTATGCAGCGGAACAGCACCAGAACCAGCACCTATCCTATCCCTTCCCTCCCCTCGGACATGACTCAACTCCCGGACTTGACACACACACCACACATCGACACACAAACACCACAAACTGACACAACGACACAAACATCACTCAATGACTCGTTCAACCTCCTAACATGCGGAGAAGACGGACGACCAGGACTGCGCCTAAGAGGAGTTGCCTTATATATGGATGACAACGCGGAGAGAATAGGGATTGCCTTTTGCAATGCCATGGCGAAAAATACGGTAACGATCTCGCCGGGACTCGGAGTCCTACTTAACGGAAGCACTCGCAAGACCACCATGCGGCGCAAGATGTTCAACGAACTACCAAAGGTGACAATCGGAAACCAGACGTGCAGAATAGTGCGAAAGAACAACAAAACTATCGCGCTGTTCTGCACGGACGACGAAGTCACCGAGTTCGAACAGATGTGCGCAGTGCTGAAGTTCATGGGGCAAAGAGCCGAACCTGCCAAGATCATCAGTATTGACGCCATGGTCGTGGGATACCTCAGTGGGAGAACTAAGGACTACGAAGGAGCCCTCCTGGCCTCGCAGCATCACGAAATCGTGGTATACGAGGACAGGGGACAAAACCTAAGTTTCCTTAAGGCCCAATCCCGGGACCCAGGCGCCAAACTGATTCCCACGGACTGCTGGGATCACCCGATTGTTAACCCCCACGTCAGTGCGTCTGAACGCTTGCAACAACAGGTGATGCAGGAAAGATGTCTGGCAGAACAGAAGCGCAAAGAACCCAGCCACATACTCTCCACCATATTGGCGACCCTCAATAGGAGTGTCCAATCGGTGGCCCAACCCTCCGCAAGAAAAAAAAGAGCAGCGGAAAGGGCCCTGTCCATGGAAGCGGCGGTCGAAAAGTTCACACAGACGCCTCCCCGCCACGGATCGGAACCCCCCACTGGCCCCCGCACAAGAGCAGACATGGGACACGTGATCCCCCCCAAACTCAGATCGGCTAGGGAGCCGCAAGACCACATGGTAAACGTCTTCATCGAGTTCGTGGCAGTCACCAGAGCAACGCGGAAAGTAAACATGGATACCTGCAACTCCATCCTGCAGACTTATCACCGCGGCTCGCAGGAACTGCTACGGATAAAATTGGGCGAAGCTGAGGCAGCGATCTACGACAGCGACAGGAACCTAGTAATACTGGGTAACATGTCGGGGTCGTACATGGCAGCATACAGCGCAACTGGCGGTTTTGTGCCCCTGGACGAGAAGAGCGAGGAAGGGAGGATCACCTTTAAAACACCGACCGAAGACCCGGTAGTGGTGGTAGCGAAGTGCACAAAGGTAATGCTGGACGACAGGATCCTCGGTATGGCAGAAACCATAGCGGGGGACCTGTTCAAAGGCGGAAGCCCGAAGCACTGGGTGAGACCCACTATCACATGGGTTAACGGAGTCCCCGGCTGCGGGAAATCCACGTGGGTGGTGTCACAAGCCGACCTGACTAGAGACATCATAGTGACAACGACAACTGAGGCCGCCACCGATCTCAGGGAAAAACTGGAAACGCGCTTTGGTGACCTAGCCAAAAAGAGAGTGCGGACTATGGCATCCCTACTAGTAAATGGACTACATAAGGGCGAATCGTGTACACGCCTAATGGTGGACGAAGCCCTTATGAACCATTTCGGATCCATAGTCATGGCGATACAACTAGCCAGAGCCAGTGAAGCCCTGCTGATCGGAGACGACAACCAGCTTCCCTACATCGACAGGAACAATCTGTTCAACACCTTATATAACAGACCCAACCTTGCGACGTCAATCTCCCAAAATCTCCTTTGTACGTACAGAAATCCACAGGACGTAGCGTATGCTCTTAGGGAAATCTATAGTGGCATATACTCGGCCAAGACTCGACCCAAATCCCTATCGCTGAAGCGGTTCACAGGGGAGCGGATCCCGAAACAGGACAACACGCTTTACCTTGTCCACACCCAGGCTGAGAAGGCACTCCTTATCAGCCAGGGCTACGGAGCAAATTCGGGTTCCCGCACCCTAACCATACATGAAGCACAGGGACTAACGTGCGAGTCAGTGATTATTGTGCGTACAACCTCCAAAAAATCCCACCTCCTTCAAAGTGTCCCCCATGCCGTTGTCGCGGTCTCTAGACACACGGACAGCTGTGTATACCACACAGATTGTACCGACAATGACGCGACAGCTCGGTTTATCCAGCGAGCCGAGACCGCGACAACGGAACACATCAGGGACTATAACCTTAAGATGGCGATGAGGGCGAGGGACGAGAAGGTCATCAAAACGTTGACTCAAAGCTCTGAGGACCCAGGGAGCGGTCCCTCCTCCTCCTCCCTCACAACGGAAAAGACGAAAGAAAAGAAGGGCAAACTGGCGCAACTTCGGGGCGCCATTTCCTTTCGATTCTGGAAAAGAAAAATGAACGAAAGCTGAACTGAGGGAAGCGAGCAGAACCCACCATCTCCCATGGCTCCACCGACCTCGCGGTCATTTGAGCCGAATCGCGGGAGATGCGCACGGCACATGCTGCTCTAAGGCTCTCTTCGTGCCGCGGGCAATTCTTCACTCCCTACAAATTATTTATTCTGCTCTGTTGTGTCTAGGTCCGCCTTCTCCCCATTCTGGGGTAACGACATGCACATTTACGCCTTCGTTGCCGTCTATAAGCATACTTGATCTAATTTTAGCGACCCATGCCAGCCTTTTCAATCAGTTCTTCAGCACTTCTTTTCCCATGCCAAGCATGGGCGAACCTGCGGAAAGCCGCGAAGTTCGCCGCCGACGACACAAGATCGGTGTGGTACACCGGACCCAGTTCTGGCCCGTGGCGCACAATCCCATCCATCATCACACAACGCAGATCATCATACCTGGTACAGGACCACAATATGTGGTCTCTGTCCTCCTCATTTTCCCCGCACTCACACATACTCGATACATGCCTACCCAGTTCATGCAGTCTCTTACGAAATATACCATGTCCCAGGAGCATCTGTGAAACTTGGTAATCAGGCACGACCCAGGTAGCCCTGAGCCGGGCCTCCACATCCGGGAAGAATCGATGTAATTCCCTACCCCTAACTTCGTCAGCCCAGCGATCCTGCCACTCGCGAACCGCAGCGGCCCAAATATCGCGTCTCCGTCGGCTCAACTCCCCACCAACCGCGGTCTTACGCGCCCCCTCAAGGTGACCAGCACGGACTACCTCCAGATCTGCGGGGAGGACTCCAGCCAGAACGGGCAGGGCAGCCGTACTGGCGGATCTGTATGCCTTAGTCAGAAGAATTAGTGCCTGTCTCTGACTCCTCAGTACGACACTGCGGCAAGCATACGCTGTTAATCGGTGGCACCAAATTGCTGCTGCGTAGGTAAGCAATGCAACATATGTTCCCTTATACAGTACCTTGAGTGCAGGGTACTTTATGCCCCAAGATGAAGCTGTGACCCTCGACATTCTCCCAAAACAGGCTGCAGCGCGCTCACCAATCCGCGAAGCGTGCTGCATAAATAACATGGCCGTATCCAACTCCACTCCGAGGACCGTAGCTGATGTGACGCTCCTCACAGAGCCCTGACCAAATTTAATTATTGGGGGCCGCTGGAATTTTCCCTTCACAGTCATGGTTGCCGACTTTCCGGGTGAAAAGGCCAGCCTATTACGGGCACCCCATTCACCAATCAGACCCAATGCCACACTAGCGGTCTTCTCTATAGCCGCTCTTGAGTTGGACTCTATGATAACCGTCACATCGTCAGCATAAGCAATCATCTTGACGCCCCCAGGTAGGGGCAGGCGCAGTAAATCATCCAAGAGGACGTTCCACAGCGTCGGCCCGAGCACAGAGCCCTGCGGACACCCCATGGTGGAGTCCTTCCACATCACCCTGTCGCCAATGAATAAGCCCACCCTGCGTCCGATGAAGTAATCCCCCAGCATCCTATAAATGTTAGGCGGACACCCCCCCTTCTTCACCTTGAGCATTACCATCGGCCACCAAGCGTTATCGAAGGCACCCGAGATGTCCAAGAAAATTAATTGAACATACTTACATACTGAAATTTGTGCTGTGCTCAGTATTTCCTCCAGTGCCGTAACTGTTGATTTACCCGGAGAAAACCCGTGCTGATGCTCCGATAATCCTGAATGTATCTGCGGGGCGCACTTCAACATTACACGTTCGAGAATTTTCCCCATGATGGGGAGGAGCGTTATTGGACGGTATGCCTTTGGGTCGCTGAGCGGTTTTCCATTTCCTTTAGGAAGGATTAACAATCGACCACTTTTGCAGCAGTCCGGGAAAACACCCTCCACCACGCAACGTACAACTACAAGGTGAAATTCGGCAGGTACGGCCTTCCATACGTGTTTGAGGATTTCTGAGCTGACCCCATCGAGCCCCGGAGAAGTGTTAGGCAGAGCCATGACTATTTTTCCCAGATCCTCGCGGGTTGGAGAGGACGAGGCCCGGCCCGAGGGCGTAAAGGACGATACCAGCCGCACAAGCGCGTGTCCTTAGATCTATCATCATCCGGACATAGACCATGCAGTAGTCCTTTCATAGCGTCCTCCAGGCAGCCCGATTGGCCAGCGGCGAATTTAGCGCCATTAATTACGTTGGCTGAAGGTTTAATCCTCCCGCACGCGACCCTGTAAGCCTGGCCCCAGGGGTCCCTGTTGCCAGACTCGGCCATTTGTTGAAAGAATTCAAGCTGTGTCCTCTCCATGGTCCTCCTATACTTCAGGCGCACCTCACGGAACTCCTCTCGCGCTATCTCCTCCGACCTGCCACCTTTCATCCTTCGGCGCTGCCAGGCGTTGCGGGCTCTGGGAAGCGAGCAGTCATGCTCACTAAACTGTCCAGACGCGTGGCGGCGTCGGGGGCGGGTCGCCGAGTTCCCTAAAATATGGTTGAGCTCGGCGATGGCTGCCTTCCGCGTCAACTCGTGAACGGGTGCCGCGCGGAGGGACTGGTCTGCCCGCATCCCTCACTTCAGTTAACAATTGTAAGACTAGCTTTAAGCCTAACATTAATTAACATAAGCACTTATTGTAAGCACTTGCGGAGCGAACAATAAATTAAACTAACAAAACGTGACAAACAAAAAAAGGCACGGGCCAAAGAGCCTATGGACGTGATATCTATTAAAAAAAAAAAAAAAAAAAAAAAAGCATTGTATGCAGAATCAAAGATACTGATCAAAAACGAATCCAAACACAACGTACCTGATGTTATTTTTCAAGAGCGTACTAGTGTGCTGGATATCCTGGCTGCAGCATCAGACTAAGAATTCCATAATCATCCATAGTTATGTAGCATACATGGGTGTTTCATTTTAGGTCACACGTATAGGTAGGGTAGGTACGGTAGGGCGCATCAAAGCAGCCCGTCTGGGGTAGTACCTCTATCTCAAAGAAAACCGCAGCCAAATAACAACTCTCTAGGGGATTGTTGTGTTCCTGCGTGTGAGTGAGGTCACCAGTAAGCTCCTAAGGAGTTGCTGTGTTAGCAGCAGAGGTGGCATCACTTGGGTAATACTTAATGTATTACAAACTTTTATTGGCTACGTTTGCTATCCGTGGTAGTATAAAAAAAAACGTGTGCGTCTCGGGACGCCCGACAGAAGTGATAACTTAAACTAATGTAAGTTGAACAATTTAATATTGAAATTGTTTAACTTGAGAAAAGCTTAGGTTATTACTTAAATTTTATGTATATTAATATGATAATGTAAGGAAAGATTATTTATTAATAAAATCTTTTATTGATTAAATATATTTTATTCTTAGTTACAATTTAGCCTGCCTACCGCTGCCGTATGCGTGAAAGAAAGAGAAGCCAGACAGACTGGCGCCGTAACGCATTACGTAACGAAGCGGTTTACTCTCCCATAAGAAGTTATCACTTCAAAAAAGCAGCGAACAGTGTGACATCTTCTTGTCGGTAAAAACTTGAGCCAGAAATGCGAGTAAGATTTGTGTCGTAAGACCCATGAAGGGAATAACCTATAGAGAATTAAGAATATATTCGCTGAACTAAGAGAATATTCACGAATCAACATCGCGACGCTTATCGTCTTATTGGTTAAAATATTCCTCCAATTGGTCAGTAGGCTTTAATCACTGAGATATTCAGGCGCTTAAACGTTTTTGGGAGCCTTAAGATGCCTTCTTGAGTAGTCAAGTGATTTATTGGTTGGTGCAAGAAACAGAGTCGGTTTCGAAATTGAGCTTCGGCCTTAAGAAATAAACCAAAAAAGTGACACTTTTTTTTATGCAACGTTCTATGTAAATCGGTTACCGTAGCATATAAACGCTTGTAATACATTAATTATCACGTATCACTCGTGCGATGCCTCCTCTGCTGCTGCAGCAACTCCTTAGAAGCTTACTAGCCACCTCACTAACACGCAGGAAAACAACCCGCTAGGGAGTTATTATTTGGTTACAGTTTTCTCTGAGGTGGAGGTAGTTTCCCAGACGAGCTGCTTGGATTCACCCTACCTCTCTTAAAAACATCCAGACCAATACAAACAGACATGTTCATACACCCAAATGTTTGTCTTGTGTGGGAATCGAAATAGTGTCAAAGTCACGTCATTCAACACTGCGCCACCGCGCTCGTCGTACGACATAAAAAGCAAGTAACGCCGGGGAAGGATTATTTGTCTCATATCAGACAAAATGTATCACAATTGATGTTCAGCAGTTACGGGGCCCCTCAACTTTCATATCTTACAGTGGCAAGCATTTATGACCGGGGGGCCCATTTTACGAGGGCGTAAAAACTTCATTATTTTTCCAAAAAAAGCTCGAGATAGTTCCACTTTTATGAGTCACTACTAAGGATCTTTGCCCCCACATATGGCTATTGGGGGCTTCTATCTATATTTTAGGGAAATTCGGTAATTTATCTGAGGAATAGTAGAATGTTTTCGACATTTTCTACTAAGTTTCAATGGTATGATAAGTTTCGTCAGCTCTTTTTTTGTATAAAACTAGGTTGACAAACAAGCACGCGGCCCGCATTTGACGCTAAGCGGTCACCGTGGCTTTTCGACGCTCGCAATGCTACGGGGATGTTACTCGCGCGCTGCCAATCTTGTGACTTAAGGCTGTTTCGTGACAGTACTCAGTAATTTCTCTGCCATATCTCACCCTTTAAACCGGAACACAGCTATATAAATATATCTGCTTGGCGGTAGAAATAGCTGAGACAGAGGTACCCACGCAGACAACTTCTGTACAAAGTCTCCCTCTGGTAAAAACTCGGTGGCGCAGTGGTAAAATGCGTTGTAACGTTACTTTGACACCAACTCTTGCGGGTTCGATTCCCACACAGGACAAACATTTGTGTGCATGGACATGTCTGTTTGTCTTGGTTTGGTGGTTTTTAAGAGATTCCTCTACTCAGGAACACAACTCTCAAGGAAGAGAGTTGTGTTCCTGCGTGTGAGTGAGGTCACCACAGTAGGTAAGGAGTGGCTGTGTTAGCAGCAGAGGCGGCATCGCGCGAGTGATACTTAATGACTTTCAAGTGTTCATAGGCTACGGTAACCGCTTTACATTAGACCGTTTGCTTGTATGCCTCCCGACGTTGAAGAAAAAAAAGTGTGTGTTATCAATTGATGGCACTGACGGCGTGTAGGAGTCGCCGGGATTCAAACCAGGGACCGTTGGTAATATGCTGATTATTTATCCACTGGGCCATCACTTGTATATATCCCTAGGCTGACACTTGTATAATCCAGATATATAACACTAAATTTATCAATTTGATCATGGTAGTTAAGTCTTGGCCTTCCTCGGTTCCTACATCCTTCCACTTTTGCATTGTATATCTGCTTCGTCATTCTTTCATTCTTTCTACATGTCCGAACCAACGGAGCATGCCTCTTCTTATTTTAACACCGACGTTCTCTTTCAGACCAACTCTGCTTCTAACCTCATCATTGCAAATACGGTCTACAAGCGTTACTCCATAGATTTTGCGCAACGCTCGCATTTCAACCGCGTTTATCCTACTTTCATGCTCTCTCTGCCATACCCAGCTCTCGCTTCCATAAGTAAGCGTTGGGACCAGCACTGCATTGTGTATAGCCAGCTGCGCCTTCTGGCTCAGGTTTTTACTGCCAAGAAGGTTTCCCAACGCTCCATTCACACTATTCCCAGCACTCACTCGCCTTTCCACATCTGCGGTGTACCTTCCATCCCTGCTGAAAGCGCATCCAAGATATACAAACTCATCCACTTGTTCCAACACTTCATCATCTACCGTAATCCTTACATTGGTTCTGGTTTCTTCTCTTTCAAATACCATTATCTTTGTTTTCTTCGCATTCAATAGTAAGCCTTCCTTCATACATTCGTCTTTCATCATTGTGACTAGTGTTTGCAGCTCAGATGGTGTTTCTGCTAACAGGACTGCATATTGCACATTCGTCGATCTTATTCTCTGTAGACAACTATCGAGATACAGAATAAACAGCCTAGCAGACAACATGCAATCCTGTTTGACACCAATTTTGACATCAAACCAGGGTGACATGTTGCCATCTACTCGCACACATGCTGAGCAATCCTTGTAGGTGGACTGCACAGCACGCAGCAGTGAACCGTCAATCTCATATCTCGGCAATATGCACCACAGTTCCTTTCGCACAACCCTATCAAATGCCTTCTCAAGATCCACAAAACCGCAGAAAACCTTCTGGTCTGTGGTCAGATGCTTCTCTACGATATTGCGGAGCGAGAAAACTTGATCCGTACATCCCCTTCCATTTCGGAATCCTCCCTGTGCCTCCCACAGCATTTCGTCAGATTTCACCCTCATTCTCCTTTCAATTATCATTCCATATACTTTTGCTGCTAAGCTGATCAAACTGATGGTCCTATAGTTGGCGCAGTCCATGCGTGATCCCTTGCCTTTATACAAGGGTACGATGACTGCGCGTCCCCAGTCCATTGGGACCCTTCCGCTTCTCCAGCATAGATTGCATAAGTACCAGAAGGCGTCCCGGACGTAAGTGCCACCTAGTTTGATCATCTCAGCTGTGATCATATCAATTCCCGCAGACTTTCCATTTTTCAAACTTCGACCATTCTATCTCATCCATAGTTATACCTTCATCAGACGCCGTCAACGTGGAGTGAGCATTAGACTCACTCTCATTGTCAGCGTCCGAGGCATATTCATACATTTCTTCAAATTATTCACTCCACCGTTCTAACACTTCCTGAGTGTTTGCAAGAATGATACCAGCTTTAGACTTAATCTTGTTCATACTGGATGCCGACGAACCACCCCGAGACTTCTTTACCTCTCTCCAAAAGAGTTTGGTATTAGCCTCGAAGTTTCTCGTCAGCCTCTCTTTCTCATTCATAATTTGTCTTTCTCGCTTCTCTTTCACTAAAGCCTTGGTTTCATTCTTGCATTGACGGTACATTTCTTTCTTCTTCTCTCTCATACTTTCATTTAAGGGCAAAGATGATACATAATCCAGCCACGCTTTCCTCTTTCTTGCTATGGAGGATTCAACCTCCGCATCCCACCAGGCATCCTCTTTCAATGTTTTATGCCTCTTTGCGCATCCACATGCTTCTTTTGCACTATCCACCATACTTTCTTTCAGAACTTTCCAGCAATCATCCACATCTGTGCCGGAAAGACTTGCATTTGCAAGTCTTTCGCTTACCAGATGTACATACATTCTCCTTACACTTTCATCTTGCAATTTTTCACTCCTTATCCTTTCATGATCTCCGAAAGGGATTGGCACTCGCCAATGCCTCCACTTCTTGAATAGTCCCACAAACCGGCTTACCACCAGGTAGTGGTCCGTTTCAAGAGTGGGACCTCTAAAGGCTCTTGTATCCATTATAGTATTTCGGAGACGTCTATCCATTATAATCAAATCAATCACACTTTTTTGGTCATTCCGTCTCCATGTATACGTGTGAATATCCTTGTGACGAAATAAAGTATTCGATACGAGGAGGTTTCGTTCCATGCATAAATCTAGAATCGACTTACCTGCTTCGTTCACTCTCTTATCTCCATAGGGACCAAGAGCAGCTTCATAGCCGTCTCGTTTGGTCCCAACCCGTCCATTCAAATCTCTACACATAATCACTCTTTCATTCCCTTCAGCTAAATCCAGAACATCCCTCACAGACTCCCAAAACTTCTCTAGTTCTTGGGCACACGCTGAGCTTACGGGAGCGTATGCTGCAACCAGAAATACTCGCGTGATGCCCAGTTTTATACGAACCCAGAGAAGTCTAGGCCCTACCAAACAGTAATCTTTCACACCAGGGGCTAATCGAGAGGAGAGTATGACACCTACACCAGCACTGGTATGATCGTCCCGGTCTACCCCAGACCATAGGGCCAACATCCCACCGGGCAGATCATCGGTGTCGCTCTCCTTGCGCTTAGTCTCTGTCACACACAAACATCTAAGCGTCTCTCATTCATTACGTCCATCAGCTCATTCATCTTATCACTCAATCCACCTCTCACATTCCACGTGCCTATGCAGCACTCGGCTCTCTTCGACCCGCCGGAATTGGCGCTGCGTGGTGGGTGGCGGCTCCCACCGCCGCATGCACCTATTTTCGCACCGACGGGGGCGGATCGGTGCGCGTCGCCTCCGGGGGACGCCCTAAACCGCACATCGGTCCAGAATTGCAATCTAATCGATTGGCAGGGGTCGCGAACGAGCACGCTTCTGGCACATGACCCCCGAGGAGGCATACAAGCCTATTAATATGGCCTACCTGATGTAATCTCGCGCGATGCCTCTTCTGATGCTTACACAGCAACTCCTTGGGGGCTTACTGGTGACCACACTCACACGCAGGAACACAACAACCGTCTAGGGAGTTGTTATTTGGCTACGTTCTTGTTATAAGTATATTTACGAGAAAAACGTCGTCAATATGTGTATCACACTGTATAATCATTTGCCTGAGGACATTAAACGCTTAAAACGGAATTGTTTTAAAACACCATTGACTGATTGGATTCTGGGCCATTGCCTTTACAGTGTCTCAGAATTCATGAAATGTAAATCTTAAAATTGTATTAATATGACATATGTATTTTAAAAATTTAAAATTTTAATTTCAAATGACTTGTATGTTATTAGAATTTGTATATTTTATTAATTGAATTATAATTAGTTAACTGTGATATTTTGCACGCCTGCTTGCGGGCTGAATGCACTGTGCCTGATTTTTGTATCCTTAAGACCTTTATGTACTGTATTCTGCAAATAAAGATGATTATGATTATGATGATTACGGTTTTCTGTGAGGTGGAGGTACTTCCCCAGACGGGCTGCTTTGATGCGCCCTACCTCTCTTAAAGCATCCAGACCAAGTCTAACGGACATGTTCATGCACACAAATGTTTGTCTTGTGTGGGAATCGAATCCACGAGCGTTTGTGTCAAAATCGCGTCGTCCACGACTGAGCCACCGAGCTCGTCATATTATTTATATATATATGTGTGTGTACATTCCAAATCGAAAAAACAACTTACGAACAATGATTGATGCACTAAGATATTTCTAAAGTCCCCGGTCGTTACCGTGGTCATTTGAAAGCTGTTTACTACATTTCAACAGAAGATAAAATAAGGATTTATTGTTTTCAACCAGCCATGCAATTCTGGAAGAGCAAACATCCTTACATCCTCGGAAACATCGGCTGTTATAGCCTTGAACACCAAATTGCAATTCCTTAGTGTCACTTTTCATGGTTGTGCGACACTAGCGCCGCAAGGCTGCGTTTGGAATTGGAATTCTACAAGGCAAACAGCCTCGCGTACGCTTACAGCCTTATAGAATACCAAATAAAAAGCCGTGATCGCAGTAGACGATGTCAAAACTGTGACATCTGTGATCACAGCGACGACGATTACGAGTCGCTTAGAGAATGGCATGGCTGGAGGTCTGATGAGCTCGCGCAGCCAGTAACGCTACTTTGACATGAACGCTCGTGGATTCGATTCCCACATAGGACTAACATTTGTGTGTTGTGCGTATGAATATATCTGTTGGTCTCGTTCTGGGTGTTTTTCAAAGAGTGGCAGGGCGCATCAGTCCGTCTTGGGAAGTACCTCCACCTCACAGAAAACCGCAGCCCAATAATAATTCCCTGGAGGGCTGCTGTGTTCCTGCGAAGTTAATGAAACGTCAAAATGTACAGTACGTTGCAGTGAAGTTACCAGTACGCTACTAAGGAGTCGCTGTGTTAGCAGCAGAAGTGTCATCGCGCGAGTTATAATTAATATGACGCGTGCATAGACTACAGAAACCGCTTTTATATCAGGTTGGTCATATGCTTGCATGCCTCTCGACGTTGTATGAAAAAAAAGGGTCTTGTGAATGGTTGTTTTTTGTTCGGAAAATAGCAATACTGACTAATACAACACAATTTTTTGTTCCTAAAAAGTACGAAAAAGACGACCGAGAAATCGCATCCTTTTGTACAGTAACAGTGACTTTTCGCACACAGCGAATAAAACAAAGTTGGGTGAGTGCTGGCCGGTGCTAGATTAAATTCATTGGTGGCGGAAACACACAAAATAGTTTGATCAATTTGCCTATAAATTTGACTATCGCAAAATAACACCGGAATCTTTTAACAATGAAATGTTTTATCTTTCAAAAATCATGATCACAGTACCTTCTCACTCTTTTTGATCAACTGAAATTAAAAACGATTATTTTAAAACTATTAAAAAACAACATTTTTCTATATACGTGTTTCGACCGTTGTTGGAAATGCTGAATTAACAACTCCGTTATCCTTTAGGGATTATGGTGCGAGCTTTATTTGCACAGCCTTTTGGGGTTCCTTGGGTAAAATGACATGGAATCAAATTATTTTCTCGTTGGACGATCGTCGTTCTGATTCGTTCCTAGTTCGAAGTGTGTTATGAATAAATTCGTGTTTTCGAATTTTTGTAGATATTTCTACTTCTTCTTCTTTTTTATACCACTAAGGTGGCAAACAAGCATACGACCTGCCTGATGGTAAGCAGTTACCGTAGCCTATGGACATTCTCAACACCAGGGGTGTCGCTCTTGCGTTGCCGACCCTATAAGAACCTCTTCACGCCTTTCTTGAAGAACCCCATACTGTAGTCCCTTGGGTAAACCTCGGCAGGGAGCTCATTCCACAACTTCCACAACTTAATAGTTCCCGGCAGAAAGCTTCCTAGGAACCGCACAGTACGCGACCGGTGCGGTTCCACTGTATGAGGATGAACTCCCAGCCGTCTACTTCGCTTTATCCCGTTTCCTAATCCATGAAAATAACATGATTTATTACAACATAATAAAAATAATAATTCTGACAAAATAAATTGTATTCGTCATCTTTAATAACACTATGACTAGATACTTTTCGTGGGTGACATACTCATCGATAAATTATGCCTAATTTGAATAATAACATAGTGAAATATAATAACGGTATTAATTACACCATTCATGACATAGTTACATGGCTCAGGAAGTATCATTTGAATGTTCATTAATTCACTCAAAATTCTATTACGGAAGAGGTTATTTATAAGTCTATTTGTACTGTTCAACAGTATTTAATAATATAAGTAGGCTCTGATTACAGTTTAGACATGTTTAATGATACAGACATTTGTAATTTGCTTAATGTACTGACATTTAATTTAATTAATTCTATTGATTATTGATGAACTTAGTAATTTCATAGTGATGTGTATTGATTGGTAATTTACACATTAGATTAATATACGTAGGTCACACTATAAGTTTTGCGTAACTTAAAAAAACAACATGTTATAACCAAAATATTATGTTTATTGCTTTTCAAAATACTCCTCTCCTTTACATTTTAAACATTTTTTCATGCGATCGAACCATTTTTTAAAACAGGAGGACCACAGATCTGAAGCCATGTTTTCTACGTGCTGATTGAACGCTATCACTGCCCCTTCGGAGTTGGTAAAAATGAAACCTCTCATCAAATCTTTGATTTTGGGATAAATACAGAAATAACAGCGTGCTAGGTCGGGGCTATGCGTAGGATGGGTAATGGGGAATTGTACTTTTTTGGAAGTTAAAAATGACTTTGTTTTGTTGGCCGTGTGTGAAGAAGCGTTGTCATGATGTAGGAGAACGCGGCTTTTTGGTCGTCTTTCGCAAACTTTTTCTAACACCCTGGGTAAACAAATGGTAGAATACCACTCGGCATTAACACTCTTTTGATCTTCAAGTGGAATTGTGCAGATAGGACCCGTAGTTGAGAAAAAAAACGCGATAATTTTTTTACCAACGTTTCTCGCCTGCCTCACTTTTGTTGGCCTGTTCTCATTTTCAAACACCCATTCACAAGATTGCTGTTTTTTTTTTGGGTTCAAAACAATAAATCCACGTTTCGTCTCCTGTGACAATGTCTTAAATAGCATAAGAATGTCCGTGGTCGTACTCCAGTAGCATCTGTGAGCACCATTCCACGCGAGCCCGCTTCTGCTCCGCTGTCAGTTCACGAGGGATCCAACGACAACAAAGTTTCCGAACTTTCAATTCTTCGTGTAAAATTTTCTGAATTTGGCTCATACCAATCCCCAATAGTTCTCGAATTGTCTCATAGGTAATCCGCGGGTTTTCTTCAATTAGCCGCTTAACAGTAGCCACATTATTTACGTTGACGGCAGTTGAAGGCCGCCCTTCACGAAATTCGTCATGTAAAGAAACTCGACCTCTCTCAAATTCAGTAAACCATCGCCTCACGGTGCACAAAGAAGGTGCTTCTCTCCCAAAAGCATTTTGAAGACGAGCAGCACAGTCTTGCGGAGAGAGAGAACTTTTAAAATCATAAAAAATCATCGCTCTAAAATCTTTTCGACTCAATTCCATTTTCGTTGCGTACGTAGAACTTTGATGTGTGATAAATACAATTGACAAATGATTTCCCGCCAATTGCTTTTTTTATTACTAAGTAGATTGCAACGTTTCAAAAAATATAACATTCGAAATTCAAATAGTTCCCATTAGCTAGAAGTGCAAAACTTTTAGTGTGCCCCATGTATAAATTAGCATTATATCTGTGAGATCGTACAACATCCTTTATCTGTAACGTACCACATTTTAGGCACATTTAATTCATTTTATTTCATATGTCGGTAACGACTCTGATTCTTCTTCTCAGCGCTGTCCCGTCTCCTAATCTAATTGGATCAGCGGGCTCCGATACCTAAGCCTAGGGATTTGGCGAAGATACTCATTATTTACATGGAGCGACTGCCGGATCTCCACAACCCAGAGGCAACACCAGTTTCATCTTAGGTCACACGTCTTTCTAAATATAACTTCTTGGACGTGCTGGTTTCTTCACGTAGGTTTCCTTCACCGCCGAGCAAGTGATAATTACAAATATGTACATACACTGAGCTACCACAGCTCACTGTTGGCTCGGTGGCGCAGTCGTGAACGACGCGTCTTTGTCCCCGACGCTCGTGGGTTCGATACCCACTCAAGACAAACATTTGTGTGCATGAATATGTGCGTTTGTCTTGGTCTGGATGTTTTTAAGAGAGGTAGGGCACATCAAAGCAGCGCGTCTGGGGAAGTGCCTCCAACTCACAGAAAAGCGCAGCCAAATAACAACTATCTAGAGCACATGTGGGCAACACCCGGCCCGCTGTAAGGTAGATCTGGCCCGCTAGACGTTTTGAAAAACCCAATTAAAAAAAAATTCATAATAACTCATATATACTCATAATAACTCATAAATTGTAAAAAAATAAGTACACTACTTATATATCTCTCACGGAATCTACTTATATATATGCACTACTTTTAAACGCGCCCCGCGAACGTATTTGCATGCTAAAGTTTGGCCCACAACATGTCAAAGGTTGCCCCCATACATGATCTAGAGGGTTGTTGTGTTGTGAGGGAATTGCTGTGTAAGCAGCAGAGGAGGCACTTAATATATTACAAGCGTTATTAGGCCAAATTACATCAGGTGGGCGGTATGCTTGTATGCCTCCCGATATAGTATAAAAAAATACGTCTCTGATTATTTGGATCGAATTTTGTAATTAAATAACGTTTAGCGTTTTTAGTTTATCCATGTATGGGTCGGAAAAGGCGATTGAACACAGGCTAGCTCGCCTGGATTCTGTATTAATTTGTACTGAACCCGGCATACATTGACTCGATC
The DNA here is from genome assembly GCA_947507595.1 of Pyralis farinalis. Taxonomy (NCBI): domain Eukaryota; kingdom Metazoa; phylum Arthropoda; class Insecta; order Lepidoptera; family Pyralidae; genus Pyralis; species Pyralis farinalis. Next base: position 3,810,857 of record OX382258.1, on the reverse strand, counting down.
ATCCTTACCAACTTTTTATTTGTTTTTATGCTACAGTAATCCAATTAATTTGCTCCGAGTCATTTACGGTAGCCAGAATGAATATGAATTGAGGGTTTTGTGTACATGCTCATTAATTTTCATTAAACTTTTGTACGGTCAGGAGAAAAGTTTACGACGCTGATAAATAATGAGGAACAAGTGAAACTTGATTGATCGCATGTACCCATTTAGTGTTGGATAATTACGAGTTTAGGCACAGAACAGGTGGATTTTTTTATTTTAGCCGACTTGAAAAAAAAACAGTATTCTTTTGTATGAATGTATGATTATTGCACGAATAATTGAATACTCTCCAGATATTTTATAATGAAAAAATTGCCGCTCCCGCCTAGGTGAAAGAGTTGTTCATAAGTTAGTAGGTAGATGGCGTTAGTGCAGCCTTACAGCTATACATATGGAAGTGAAGAAGTGACGAGCTTGGTGGCGCAGTGGTGAAACGCGCTGTTACGTTACTTTGATACCAACGTTAGTGGGTTCGATTGTCCCACACAGGAAAACATTTGTGTGCATGAACATGTCAGTTTGTTTGGTGTTTTTGAGAGAGGTATGGCACATCAAAGCAGCCCGTCTGGGGAAGTATCTCCACCTCACAGAAAACCTTACTTGTTTTACTTCTATCTACTAAAATAACAAATATCCCGTGGAATTTTCCACGCGCTACCTAGAATGGTGCACAAAATTCAGTCAGTCTGTCACGGTTAAATATACCATGGCCACTGTCTCAAGCGGAATTTGATTTGATTCGATTTTCAATCATTGCCATTCGATCCTCAGACTGAAGTTAAGGCGGACCTGCATTTTCCAGTCAAATGCCCGTAAGTCTATGTGGAGTTGTGTCATAGTTTTTGACTGAATTTTAGAAGTAGGAATGTAGATTTGCGTCAGAAATTTTGGAAAAATCTACTTTTTTCACACAATTTACGTTACCTTAATTTTTTTAGGTTACAATGTACTCATAAATTGTAAAAGTAGTAAAAAACACTACAGAACCACAAGTAAGTTCCAATCGTTCAATTTTTTCATTAACTTGTCAGTATATTTTAAAAATCATATTTTCTGGATGGGAATGTACGGGGGGAACAACGTAGGGAACTTTAAGACCATAAAATGTCTACAATTTTGTACATAAACACACGCATGCCATTGCACGCACACACACGGCTAAGGCTCTATAGTAAAGGTTGGCGTAAGGCGCTCTAAAGGCCACGACTACGATAATGCATCCGCACATTCCGCTAAAGTAATGGAAGTATATTTAAAAGTTGTAAATGTGGACTAATGAGGCGTCCGCCATACATCTGATCTTACACATTGTGATTTTTTTGTTTCCTAAAATTAAGGACAAACTCAGGGGAACCTCTCCCTGAATCACCGACGAATGTGTTTCACGAAGACATTGTACAGGTTCCCGAGGAAGACTGGTTTTTGCAGTAGTACCAATGAGTGAAAACATACATATGACGGAATATACTTTAGAAAATAATAAATGTATCAATCTGGTCTTATTTATCGGAACTCAGAAACTTTCCATACAATACTTTTTTTCCTGGCCTGCTTGATTGAAGGTATCAAAGCGAAGCTGGGGCAATTCTAGTATTCATGAAACACTCAGTGTTTCAATGAAGCTGTGCTCTCCACAAAATTGCAATGGTCTGCGGTCACAGAAACTAATTGCATACGCAACACTGCATTTTGTTCCCTTTCGGATGTGTAACCAAATGTACATGAACCACTTGTTCGCAGAAGGTACAGTTTGCGTAATATCTCGGCCATAATTTTGTTACAATAAATTGTATAATTGACTGTACATTGCATCGTACTTGGTAGTATGTCGTTCTTTGCATTTTGTAAAATCATCATCACAATTTCAGTTCATATTCGCCTGATGAGGAACGTAGGCCTCCCTTCTAGAGAGTTGCTTTTCTCGATCTTGCCCCTAGTTTGCATACAATGCGTGCAGTAGTACAGGGACGTCATTCGAAAACGTTTTGTAACCGAGTTCAAAATCCATCACCATAATATAATAAAATATCATCTACTTAATATAATAAAATAACTATGCTCGTTCTATAGCTTTGAGATGAATCATTTGTGCGGATCAACATAACTAACACTACTTTGAACGATAACCAAAGGTACAGTAAAGGTATTTGAACTATAAGCAAAATCTATAGAGTTAAAATTATAATAAAAAACCGACAAAAGACGGAGCAGGTGCTCAATTCAACCAGATTCGATTATTTTTTGTATGTATGTTATGGTATGTATGTTACGCGATTGTTCGCTAATTGTAAACCGATTTTGATGATATTTTTTTTATTGTATAGGGGTGGGTGGCTCCGGGGTGGTTCTATATAAATTTCAGTAATGTAGTGCGTACAGCTTTTTTAGAAACTGAAAAACCAAATTCACCTGTGTGTACTAATCGATTTTTCACCTGATATCTTCGTCAATTGTGAACCGATTTTCATGATTCTTTTTTTGGTTTTCTGCGGTTTTGTGGATCTTGAGAAGGCATTTGATAGGGTTGTGTGAAAGCAAGTGTGGTACATATTGCCGAGATATGGGATTGACGGTTCACTGCTTGGTGCTGTGCAGTCCACCTACAAGGATTGCTCAGCGAATAGATGGCAACATGTCACTCTGGTATGATGTCAAAATAGGTGTCAAAAAGGGTTGTATGTTGTCTGCTATTCTGTTTATTCTGTATCTCGATAGTTGTCTACAGAGAATAAGATCGACGAATGTAGGATTACGCATGGGTGACTTAGTGGTGAACTGTCTGCTGTATGCAGACGATGCCGTGCTATTAGCAGAAACACTATCTGAACTGCAAACACTTGTCACAATGATGAAAGACGAATTTATGAAAGAAAGCTTACTATTGAATGCAAAGAAAACATAGATAATAGTATTTGAAAGAGAAGAAAGCAGAACCAATTTAAGGATTACGGTAGTTAATGAAGTGTTGGAACAAGTGGATGAGATTGCATATCTTGAATGCGTTTTCAGCAGGGATGGAAGGTACACCGCAGATGTGCTAAATCTATTACTGCGGGAGTTTGTCTATTTCCGGTAGCAAAGTAGTTTGCATATTAATATCACGAGGTGGAGAGAATATCAATGTGATTACTTTTTACGTAATTGTAAAAAAATATCAACAGATATATACCTATGTAAGTAACACACAGTATTTGTTTGGATAATATTACAAGATATTACAAATAATAGCATGATACGAGAACTTTGTGGTATGAAATGTAGTGACAAAAATGGAAATGGGCATGATGAGATGGTTTGGTCATTCCGAAAGAATTAATGATAAAAGAATTATGAAAGAAGTGTATCAGGCAAGAGCGACTGATGATGTCGGCAGCAGTCGCCCTAGACGCACACATGTAGATCAAATTGGTGATGTACTGAAAAAGGGCCAAACCAAAAGTACTCAAAACCGAAGAGCGTGCATAAAGAGGGTGATGAGTGTGGAAGAAGCGAGAGCGGTATGTTCGGATCGGTGCACCTGGCGTTCTATAGTCTCTGCCTAGCCCAAAGGGAGAAAGGGGTGATGATATGTGTGTAATATTACAATAAAGCGTCCGTATCCAGTTATCACCAGACGATGGTTTAACTTATTGCTAACAACATTCACGTAGGTGCTAATGCACCTAATGCTGCAACGTGCAGTTTCTAGTAAATAACTGTTTTCTTTTTTTTTTAACAGAAATGATAAAAGGAAATAAAAATGGAATCAGAATTCCATTATTTGAAAGTAGTTTGGTTTATGTCTGCACACAGTTTATGTCTGCCTTTCACAAAGCAGATCATATAATTAAAATTAGATACTAATTAAGCACAGTTGAAAAGACTTGTATACCTGCAGTGGTGTTAGGTACATCAACTACATATGGTATGAAGTGTCCTCTCTATGCATTAGCTGTCTATGATTCTACTTTGCATATTTTGGAAACTTGCATGCACATTTTCTATGCACTCTGTTATAAAACACTAATCTCTTTATACAACATCGGGAGAGTTTTTTTATTATACTACGTCGGGAGATGGAAAGCTGTTACCGTAGCCTATGAACGCTCGCAACACATTAAGTATCATTCGCGCGATGCTACCCCTGCTGGTAACACAGCAACTCCTTCGGAGCTTACTAACGATTTCACTCACACGCAGGAACACAACAACCCTTCAGGGAGTTATTGTTTGCCTGCAGTTTTTTGTGAGGTAGAGGTACTTCCCCAGACAGGCTGCTTTGATGCGCCTTACGTCTCTTAATACTATTGAAACTGGAATACAATTCTAGTGTTGTTTAATAATAAAATAGAAATACACGCTCTAATAATAAACGCGGATAGTGAACAAACAGTGAAAAGATATTTAAATAAATAAATTTTAATATTGTCAGACAAATTACACAGCGCCACTTAGCCCCAAAGTACGCGAAGCTTGTGTTATAGGTACTAGACAACTGATAAACATACGTAAATATATATTTTTTTGTAAATACATACTTATTATACATAGAAAATACCCAGACCAATACAAACAGACATGTTCATGCACACAAATGTTTGTACTGCGTGGGAATCGAACACACCACTGCGCCACCGAGCTCGTCAGATTTAAAAGAGGGGAGTTGCTAAGGTCAGTCTGTTTGTTCATGAGAGGAATTTTAGATTTTTTATGTTTAATAATTTCTAATTGTTTCCTAATATCTAGTTTTAAATCTTTGTCTATAGTGTGTAAAATTTGATATGTATTAGTGGAGGATAATTGATGTCCTTTGTCTATGAGATGTTCGGCGAAGTGCGACCTTTCTGGGCGATTGTTTTTATACATCGATACGTGTTCGTGAAATTGTGTTTGAAAATTATGACCAGTTTGACCCATATAAACGTGGTCCCATTTATCACAGAACAGCTTAGAGACGCTGGATTTCTTATTAGGCGGGATTTTATCTTCAGCGTTACAAGCTATTATTTATACAAGAAGATTCCATAGATGCGAGCAATATTCCACGCAGGCCCGAACTTGAGTCTTATAACGTAAACAAAGCTGATCCGGCGCGAAGAACCGGCGCAACCTGTTCAGGACTGCGACTTTTTTGGAAGCTGTAGATATGAAGAGGTTTCGAATTTTAGAACTGATAGCGCATCCGCCACGTAGCCTAGACTATCTTTTGCTACCTAAAATTAGATCACGCTTATAAGCACATGTTTTATTAGCCCTGAATTGGCTGTATACAATATAGATATACATATATACAATGCAAAAGTGGAAAGATGTAGGAGCCAAGGAAGATCGAGACTAACCTACTATGACCAAATTAGTCGTGTTTTATCAGAAGGTGATGTCAGGAGCTCCAGGAACCGGTATGAAAAGAGCTATGAATGTTAGAGAAGTGAGTGAAGTGGGCAAGGCAGCGTCTTATGGCGCTCCGTTCTCTCTGCCTACCCCGCAATGGTCTTGGCACGAATAAATGCATATATACATGCATTGGCTGTGTCAAGAAAGATTGGTCTGCTATTTATTGTTGATAACTTATAGATTATTACATAAATTGTTAGGGCATAAACTCTCAAAACAACAATTTATTATAATAAATAACAAATGTTTCGTACTTCTTTCCTCCTATAAAAATTCAATATATTCTCCATTTGCTACGTAATGAATATCAATACAAAATAATTTATTTCTGCAGTATATCCCATTGCTATTTGGCAAAGTAAAAATACGCAACATGCAAATCGAGCAGTTATCAATAAATTATGGGACCTCATTTTTCAGACTTTGGGTTGGATTCCCACATAATACAAACCCTTGTATGCATGAACGTGTCTGTTTGTCTTGGTCTGGATGTTTTAAGAGAGGAAGGTCGCATCAGAGCAGGCCGTCTGGGGAAATATCTCCATCTCAAAGAAAACCGCAGCCAAATAATAACTCCCTAGAGTGTTGTTGTGTTCCTACGTGTGAGTGAGATTATCAGTAAGCTCCTAAGGAGTTGCTGTGTAAATAGCAGAGGAGGCGCGCGCGAGTTACAGGTTGCGGTTATCGCATTACATTAGGTGTATCGTATGATTGTATGCCTCCCTACGTAGTATAAATATATATGTATATTTCTGCACATTTTTTTTATGCTGTATAAGGAAGGCATGCAAGCATACGGCCCACCTGATGTAAATAATGCGGTGCGGGTAATGTAGCCTATTAACGCTTGTAATACATAATCGCTCGCACGATGCCTTCTCTGCTGGTAAAACAGCCACTCCTTAGGAGCTTTTTGGCGACCTCGCTCACACGCAGGAACACAACAACCCTCTATGGAGTTGTTATTTGGCTGCGGTTTTCTGTGAGGTGGTGGTACTTCCCCAGACGGGCTGACCACCGAAACGCTAGATACTTTGTTACTTCTCTACATTGTTAAAGGGACCAACATTTTATCGAATCGGTGGGCAGCAAATTTTAGCGATGCACAGGCTTGAATCTTGTTTTCGGAAACGAAATGCAATCTTCATAAAATCCTGACTGTAATCAATTCAGTCCTATGTAAACTCATTGTAATGGCTCCGACCTTCCCCTAAAATAACAGGAGGCCCAGGATTTGTGTATATTAAAGTTTATTAACTCGTTCCACTTGGAATTACTTCGATATTTCCCGAACATTCAGAATTGTTTATCGTGATATTCTTGGAAACTAATGTACTGGTGTTTTTTTTATTGACTAGATACTGTGCGAGGTCTTCCAAGTTTTACGCAGTACCAAAATATCTTCGAGTATCAATTTAGCCTGTGTATTAATCTAGATTCTAAATCTTCAAACAGGAATACCGCATAATCGTTGTTCGAACCGGTGAACGTGCATAAACAACCAATGTATTTATTAAGAGTTAAGACTCTCTACTCTCTCTTTCTCGTGTTTATCGCGCGTAGGAGCTCTAGAAACCGGCGAGCGGGAATGAGAAGAGCTATGAATGTTAAAAAATCGATTGAGGTATGTAAGGACTTAGTCATGTGGGGTTCCCCTGCATACCCCGCAAGGGTTTTGTCGTGAAGTAATAGATATATCGACCTGCGATGGGCAAGGCTCTCATTATTACAATGTTTATTTATGTCCTACAATATAGTATGTCCTATAATGCCCATTTTTGACGCCGGAGAAATAATTATAGCTGCTGGGAAAAACAGATCTTCAAAACACTGCGTCAGTCCGACGAACCGAAGGTGTTTTTTTTTTTTTTTTTTTTTTTTTTTTTCCTCCTACTCCTCCAATGTGAATTTGGAGACCTTATTTACTATTTCTCTTTCATGCCAGTTCTCTCTATTGCTACCTCTCGTACTTTTATACTGCATACTTTTCTTTCATTCATTCTATCTTTCAATCTTTATCAGGTGGGATACCTGCTAGCTAGGCTACACTTATGGGGATTTGGGGTTCTGGGGTTTTTGATGAACAATTTTTTATTTCTTTATTTAGGCGCTAATTTCTTATTTCTATACATTTTCCACTTATTTCTACTACATGTTTACTATTATAACTGGTACATATTTGCTCTTATATCTATTATCTGTTACTTTGTGTACTTTACATGCCTTTTGTACTTTTGTTATTTATTTATTACTTGCTATTTTTTCCCTAATTTTACAATTTTGCACTAACTACATTTTTTATTGCTTTACCATTCTATATGGTTATGTGATGTATATTAATTATACATCCTAATCATATTTTACATTTCTATTTGTTTCTATTTATTGCTCTTTTTACAATTTTTGTGCAATATTTTATAAAAGGTTTTTGCGTATTCTTATTGCTAAATAATACACTAATATTATTTTTATTTATTAGCATGTCTAGTTCTTGCTGCAGTTCGTATCTCTCAGGGGCGTACGCGGGACATTCTACCAGTATGTGCTCTACAGTTTCGTTCACACTCGGATCGCAGATGCACGATGGGTCCCCCTTACACTTGAAACGATGCAAGTATTCGGAGAACCCACCGTGCCCTGTCAGTAGTTGTGTGGTAATGTTTGTGTGCTCAATGTGTTTTAGTGTCTTGTATGCCTCCACGGCGTCCGGCAGAAACATTTTTGTTACCGCGGCTGTTGTGCCCTCCTTATACCTGCGATTCCATATGTCAAGTGACTCCATCCTTATTTGTCTCTTGACATATGAAATCGGGCACATGTCGTAATGCAGCCGCATCTTCTTGTTTATTGCTGTCTCTTTTGCCAGCTGGTCTGCGCGCTCGTTGCCCTCCATCCCTGCATGGGCCTTTATCCAAAACAGTGAGACCTTTTTTCCTTTGAGCCTGCATGTTTTGATCTGCTCCCTTGTTTCCACTGCTAAGGGATGGAGGGATCCGCGGTCTTTAATTGTCTCTAGTGCCGATCGGGAGTCACTGTATATCCCGAAGCTATGTTCCGGCCTGCCGTTTGCCTGTTTCATGGCTTCGCATATGGCGAGGAGTTCCGCTTGGTATACTGTGCAGTAGGATGGTAGTTTGCGCTTTACGGTTTTGACTTCGGTCCCGTCTTTCCAGATAGTGAGCGCTGCCCCCACTCCTCCTTCTATTTTGCTACCATCCGTATAGATTTTGACTATTTGGTTGCAATTTGCTCTCAGTTGCTGCTCGTCTACCAAGCTTATGAACCCCAGGCTCATATGCTCAGCCGGATGTCCTGTTTCCGTGTATGGCACTCTCCTTTCTAACTCTCTGTCACACAACACTGTTTGCGGCACCCCTCGTTTCGCCTCGAACAAAGACGCCGCTTCGCGCACCCTGAGGTCCAGTGGTATTATTCCTGCCAGCACCAGCGCTGCATTCATGGAGACTGTCCTATACGCCCTGCACAGCTTTTGTGCAAAGCCCCTCTGGACGGTGTTAAGCTGTTTTTGTATTCCAAGTTTGTTAGCTGCTGTGGCCCAGACGCTAGCAGCATATAAGACTATAGGCTCGACTACCGCTGTGTATATGGTCTTGATTATGTCTGGATGTAGCCCCCAACTGATCTTGGCTGCCCTCGACAACTGTTTATATAAGTTTAACACTTTTTTACACTGGTTGCGTACATGTGTGTTAAAGGTGAGTTTATTGTCGAGGGTTACCCCGAGGATTTTGAATTCTCCAGACATTTTGATCTTCACTCCTCCCATGCTCAAGCGTGGGGTGTCAAATTTCAATCGTCGCGTAATTAGCATCGCGTTAGTTTTGTGTGCTGCGAATCTTAATCTGTTTTTGGTTCCCCACTCCCGAACAAGGGTAAGGGCGGTTCTTGCCTTTTCCTCTATCTCCAGCGCCGTATCTCCCTGGAACACAAGCACTACATCGTCGGCGAACGCCTGTATGTGGTCGCCCCTTTCCTCCACATTTTTTAGCAGAGGGTCGATCAGCAGGTTCCATAATATGGGCCCCCCGATGGATCCCTGCACACACCCCTTTGTGGTTTGTTTAGTGACCTCCTCCCCGGCGAATCGCAATCTTATGCTTCTGTCAGTTAAGTAGCTGTCAATGACTCTCCTAATGTTTTGCGGGCACTTTTCCTCCGCCAGTCTGACTCTGATCGCCGGCCACCAGGCATTGTCAAACGCCCCCTCTATGTCTAGTGAGACAACCGTCACGAGTTTCTTCCGATCAAGTTGTTCACGTATGTATCCCACCAGATCATAGAGGGCGTCCTCCGTACTCCTTTGGGGCCTGAAGCCGTACTGGCGGGTACTCAGTCGTGGTAAGATATGCCATTTCAGCCTCGCTATTAACATTTTTTCGAGTATCTTCCCCAGGACTGAGAGCAGACCAATAGGCCTGTAGGATTTTGGGCTAGTGTAGTTCTCTTTTGCCGGTTTCCTCAGTACTACTACTGTGGCCTCCTTCCATATCCTGGGGAAATGTCCCAATTCTAAGCACTTGTTTGCTATCGCCAGGAAGAGTTCGGGTTTGTTCGAGATCACTCTATCGCAGATGTCTGCGGTTAGACCATCTGATCCAGGAGCCTTTTTTGGGTTGAAGCTTCTGGCTGCGGCTTCCAGCTCATCCAGAGTAAATGGTGGATCATCGTTTTCCGGATGCTCCATTACATTTACCTGCTCCGCTTCCAGCCTTATTTTATGGTGATAGCAGCTATCTTCTTCTTCCCGGTCCTCTGGATAGAAGGTTTGTGCAAGGAGTTCCGCTGACTCCCTCCGTCCCAGTGCCTTGTCTCCTTCCATTAATGGCAGGTCTTCTTGTCTTTTGGCGGTTCTCCCAATTATGCGGTAGATCCCATCCCACATTGATTCCTTTTCTTGCTTTGCACAGAAGTCTTTCCAGCTACGGATTTGGGCCTGTTTTGCTAATTTTTCATACTCTTCTTTCTTTTCTAGGTATTCGGATACCACCTTCGGTCTTCGTTCCGAAGGTTCGAACCGAAGGTGTTTAGAGCATACTCCACCACGCTGCTCAAATGCGGATTGGCGGAGGCCAGGGTTTCCAAGCCGCCCGAGGGCCACTGAGTTAGCTTAACTGTCTGTCATCTATCGACTACAGCCGGGACCGATGGTAAACCACGTGGTCTCCCTATTTGACATAGGAAAACCCGTCCATTGACAGGCTGCGGTCGACGTTGCTTAACCTGCGTGTTCGGTTGGAATGTCACGCGCAACGAGGCCATCGAGCTCTCTCACAGAACACTGTTAACAGAGACGGAATCACACTATGAAAATAAACCTTACCTAAGGACGGAGACAACATTCCATGATTGAAGATGTCTTACTCCCCAGCCATATTTTGAAGTCGTTCTAGTGTATGAGTTAATTTCTCCAAATTTTGTGGCCATGTTTGCAACATCTATTTTCCAGTTGAAGTATACTCATCAAAGTGCAACTTCTAGAAATTTTGAATGGCTAATTTCTTGTGTGCTTGTTTCTGGCAGGGAGTGTTCAGATTAGTATGCTTTATTTCGTAGTAGCTTCAATTCACAAAGACTGTACGTTAACTAGTTTAATACAACCAGCCTTTGTGAAATTCAGCCTTTAAGCCATTACAGTCTAGCCAGCCAAATAGATATTAAGTTTATGGTCAAATGTATAGTCTGTTCATAGTTAGATATATTATCGTTTGACTGCAGATATGACATCATCTTCTTCCTAGGGATAAACGTAGAAAGAAGAAAAAGATACATCTTCAGGCGCAGATAGCGAACCCCGGGTTACCTGGGCCTAAGGATTTGGTGGAGATACTGATTTTGATTTTGTCTGACCTCCAGAAACCAGGTCAGGTCACACATTTCCGAATTATCCGATCCGATCCGATAATTACGAATATGTACAGTGCAGATTCCAGATATGTCATCAGCTAATAGTAGTGTTTGATATCTTATAAAACCTGTTTAACTAATAAGAACTATCTGTTATCCCTTATTTCCCTTTACTGTTTTAAATATTTATTTATTTATTTATTATACCAGTTTACATAAACATTTTATAAAAACAATATTAATGCATTTTATAAACCACTGAGGTTTGACGCAAATGCAAAGATACAATGTAAAATAAGAATACTATAGAATAGTGAGTACTTAACTACAACAATGAGATTCATTGTTGTAGTTAAGTACTTGTAGTGTACCGGGCAAGTACGTTCGAAGACATATATTAGGATATAAGTGAGTAACATAAATAATACATACACATACAATAAGCAACTAAGTATACGGTAAATATGAATTAATTTAATTAAGATTTATTTTATTGCAGATAATAACAATAATCATGTAGTATAAATAGTTTTTATTCAAGTTCTTAAGTGAAATTAAATTGTTTGACTACTTAAATTGTCTAAAAAGTACTTTTTTAATTTATATTTTATATTATTCCTAACAAGATTTTTATTTAAATCAGGTGGTAGTTTATTAATTAAGCGCGGTACAATGTAACGCGTCGTTCTCTCGCCGTACACGTTGGTGGCGCGTGATGTTTGCAGCCGGTTTTGTGCTATTGCTCGTGTGAATACAGCGCATTCCACTTTACGATGAAAGTCAAGTTTAAAATAATTTTCTTTTAACATAGTATAGTGTATTTTTTGGTGAATTGGTAAAATTTTACAGTGTTTAAAAAGACTCAAATCATCATTCTGATATTGTAATTTAACTTGAGTGGATACAATCGACTTTAGTATTTTTAATTGTAATCTATATATATTGTTTAAGTATGTATTATATGTCCGTCCGTAGCTGCTCAGACCATATTGTATGTGGGACTCAGCTAGAGAGTTATAAAGTAATAGTTTTACGCGATATGGAATACGACGGCTTAAGATCTTTATATTTCCAAGAAAAAGTCGTAATTTATTACACACTTCATTAATGTGAAGTTTCCAATTTTTATAATACCAGTTTTCCCTTATCCAACCTTCTCCCTTCCGTCATAGAACCACACGTGCAGGCTTGTGATGTCATTTCACGGACGAGAACAAATTTATCAATCGTACTATTAAAAAGTGGAACATAGTGCTTGTACATGTGTTTCTCCTTCCTACAATATGGGATATTTCAAACGAAGCATGAAGAAGCACCTTGCAGACCAGCATGGAATATAGTCTTTTGCCAGTTGTCGCTGCGATTTGGGCTCCTCTTTTCGGTTACCATCAGGCGAAGCCGAAAAATAAAAAAAATACGAGGGATGGCTTGATGTATATACTATAATAGAAATAGTCATCATCATCATCATATCAGCCGAAAGACGTCCACTGCTGAACAATAGAATAGTATCGTAATAGACCGATAGAAATAGTAATGGTCCTAATGTGCTTCCTTGTAGTATCCCGGGCCGATTGTATCGATAAGTGGATATGTACTAAATTATTTCTCATTTCCCGTTTATTTTTTCTATTTCCCCGTATGTATTTCTATACCTCGTATATGAGTGAGTGAGCTGTAATTCACCTTCAATGCCACGCTGATGTCAAAACATGCCAGTACCTCGTGCTTTCATGTTAATATTATATGTGATACTTACATAAGTAGCAATGCAACAAGAGAATTGATATATATTCGAAATGCATTTCGTTGTTGTTGGCTTTGCAACTAAAACGAAATTATTAGTTGCAAAACCAACATAACAAAAGTATGTTGTAAATGTTGAGCTCGGTCGCATGGAACACGAACACCTAATTACTTCAATTATTAAGATCAAACGTTTTAATTATAAGAAAAGAAAAGTCTTAACTGGGGTTTCGTCATTTCGACGTCAGTAGGGGGAGGCAAAATGATCTCATCACGGGGCGGAAATGAAGGCCATCGCCCAAATGATCGGCCATTAAATAAGTGTCCGCGGCCTCTGGGAATATATCGTACTGGGACACCCAGTAGGACACGAGTCTATCACAGTAGTTAATAGATTCAGGCGTTACTTTGCGAAAGTCAAATCCACAGGCAATTCGATCCAAACTACTTTGTGTGCTTCCGCTCCCGATTAGTTCATGCGAACTACTGCCGGCCGGCACCCACCCACTACCGTTAGTAGATGCATGCCGCCGCTGCCATGGCTGCTCCGGTCGTCTCTGCGAGTGTTCGCCATCTGAAATGTGAACCGCATGCACCCGCCACCGTTGCTGCCCTGGCTCTCGTCTCCGCGACACGTGTTTCGCCTCTCCACGAGGCATCCTCAGGCGCTGTAGATGTTAGTCGTTAGAATAACATGCTACGAATTCGTAGCATGTTATTCTAACGACTAACATCTACAGCGCCCGGAGCAGCCAGGGCAGCAACGGTGGCGGGTGCATGCGGTTCACATTTCAGATGGCGAACACTCGCAGAGACGACCGGAGCAGCCATGGCAGCGGCGGCATGCATCTACTAACGGTAGTGGGTGGGTGCCGGCCGGCAGTAGTTCGCATGAACTAATCGGGAGCGGAAGCACACAAAGTAGTTTGGATCGAATTGTCTATCACAGTAATCCTTGTTCATGTAGAGATACGGGTCTCCCTTCAGCGAATGAGTTTAGAACATAGTTTAATGTTCTATAGATTACAGTCGTTGCCCAAAGTCAGTGATCAGCCGGAATCGACGGCTGAATATACCCTCCGAAGCTTAACTCGAAGCTATCATTGTAGGCGTCACATGACTATTATCCCTTTTGAATAGCATCTCTTCAATATATATATGCTCATCTCCGTATCTCCTCCTCTATCTCTATAATCCTTAATAGTCTTAAGGATTTAGGAGCACAGAGAAAACATTGACTCAAATTAAAATGATATACACTTCTTCTTTAAATGAATTTTCTCTTCAAACTACTTTCTACCACCCGATATAAAACTAGTAGATACATACTCATAGTTCAATGCCACTTGCAATTTTGACGAGCTCTGTGGCGCAGCGGCAAAACGCGCTGTTACGTTATTTTGACATCAACGTTCATGAGTTCGATTCCCACAAAGGACAAACATTTGTGTGCATGAACACGTCTGTTTGTATTGGTCTGGGTATTTTTAAGAGATGTAGGATGCAACAAAGCAGCCCGTCTAGAGAAGTATCTCTACCTCACAGAAAACCGTAGCCAAACACTAACTCTCTAGAGAGTTGTTGTGTTCCTGCGTGTGAGTGAGGTCACCTGTTACGCTCCTATGAAATTAAAATACTTAATGCAAACGTTCATAGGCCATATCAGGTGGGCCGTATGCTTGTATATCTTCCGATGTTGTATAAAAGAAATGTTCAATAATTTTCTCTTGAATGCCTAGACTCCTACATTTCACTAACTTATCTCTTACTTATGAGACAGCAATGTCCAAATTGTGGCATTTTTACGACTTTAAAAACTTAAACCACTTTTAAGTGACCCCAGATACTTGGAATTTGACATGAGTGTACATTATTTAGCGTATGCAATGGAAAGAAAATAATATTATATAAATATATTGGTGTTTGTTGAGATGCTTTTTCATGGTGACTAAGCACATAGATAGAATTTCATTGCGAACATGACGTGCGGCCGAGCAATAAAGAATGTTATCTACCATCGTGACTCATTGTAAACAACAGGTGCATCGATCGATGAGATAACGAATACATGCCCCGTGTGACACAAGGGGATGTCCCTCCAACTTGTAATAACAGGTGCAGCGTATGATGCAAGCCGGCTGATTCTCCTCAATCGTACCGAATGCCGAACATGTCGTGATAGCGCTCTGTAGGCCAATTCTTCTAAAAAACTGCAAATGCACTACTGCGCAATGTGTGTCAAAATGCGTTTTTTTTTACGTTTCGTTATTCTGTAAGCGATCAGCCATGCAATTCTCTAAGCAACTCGTAATGGCTGTGTGCGTCGCTGTGATCACAGATGTCACAGCTTTGACATTGTCTACTGCGATCACGGCTAAATTATTTGATATTCTATAAGTCTGTAAGCGTACGCGAGGCTGTTTGCATTGTAGAATTCCAATTCCAAACGCAGCCTTGCGGCGCTAGTGTCGCACAACCATGAAAAGCGACACCATATAATTGCAATTTTGTGTTCAAGGCTGTAACAGCCGATGTTTCCGAGGATGTAAGGACGTTTGCTCTTACAGAATTGCATGGCTGATAGCAGCGATGTTGCAGCAGCGGTGCAGTAAAGACTCGCTATTGTGTTGTTGAAAACATTGCCTCCAGCTGCACGTTTGCTCTGTCTTGTCTGCAATATAATCGCACTCTGAGACATTGTTTTGATATTTGTTTTGCGGTGACAGTAGTTGCAGTTTTGCTGACGTTATACTTAAGCAAATTTTGCAAAGTGAAATTAATGTTCCGAAAAGATGAATTATGTTACAACAGTTTTGTTTTGGAATATGCTTGTGTGATTAAGAAGCATTCCCCTTGAACTTGAAATACCTCCATGCCTGCAACTAACGACAATGGGGCCTGAAACTTTCGGACTCAACATTTAGTAAAAGTCCAATTTACTAGAGGTATGTGAGAGGTCAGAGGCGCATCAAAACAGTTCGACTGGGAAAGTACCTCACAGAAAACCCCGGCCAAATAACAAATTTCTGGAGGGTGGTTGTGCTCCTGCGTGTGAGTGAAATCACTAGTAAACTCCTAAGGAGTTGCTGTGCTAGCAGCAGAGGTGGAAATGGCGCGAGTGATACTTAATGTGTTGCGAGCAATACAGTAATTGCTGTCCATCAGATAAGCCGTACTGTACGTATGCCGACGTTGAATAAAAAAAAATGAGGTGGAGGTACTTCTCCTGGCGGGCTGCTTTAATGCGCCATACTCTTTTGTATCAGTATTATTTTATGTAGAATAAAGATGTAACAAAAAAGTGATTCGATCGAAATTCGGCAGTTGTGGTGAACTTCCTTATAATTTTGTTCAAGGAGAGAGTGCCCCAGTGAGTAGGGCATCGAACCCGGGTTTACCCGGACCGAAAAAACCCGGGATTTCCCGGTTCTGAGGATTACAAAAAAACCCGGGTTTGATTTTGAAAACTCGGGTTTTTCGGGTTTTTTTGAATACTTCTGTTTTTGTTATTTATCAAGTTTAAGCCACTTCGAATGCAATAATAAGTAAGTGAAATAAAAACACGCTTTGATAAATTATTAGTAATTACGTAAAAAGTAGCTTCGTTGCTACCAATAAAACAAGCCATGCAAGTTAAATGAAACGCGCGCGTCCATCTATATATTAGTACGGTATTAGTTATTAATTTATATGAATATCTCTTTTTTTCTAAAGTGGTCAGATGGTCAGAGGGTATGTCTTAACTATGTTGTTTAAATAATGTGTCAAATGCATAACTACTTTTTACTTAGTATTTTACTTAATTAGACTAGAACTATTCGTTACTTAATTGTTAATGCGAAGAAGAGTTTAATTAATGTTAAAATTATTTGTGATACTACAAAAATGTCTTTTGAAGATATTCTTTGTTTGTTTGTTTGTAGAACTTTATTGCTATATTAATGTTTACATTCTTAAAATATTGGAATTTGATTTGCAAAGGCGGGCTTATTCCTTCGAGGAATCTCTTCCAGCCAACCATTGCTTATGAGTTCCTGAGTGGAATAATGTATGGCGGTGGTAGATAAAAAGTATATAAGGTTAACATAATAACTAAATTGATGCCAGCATATAGAAAATTGAGAAAGGATTTTAAGTATATTAATTTATGTACATATGCATATAGACACTCAAATGTATATACACACGGGCACAGATACATATATACACACTAATGGATAACGATAGAATACAAACAAATATTTAATATAATTGAATAAAAATAATACATAATGTAAACTCAATGTCTCGCAGAAGTACTGAAAAAGTTTTTTTAGACGTTTTTTGAAAGAACTTATAGTAGGCGAAGCTCTGACGTCGAGCGGAAGTGCGTTCCAAAGACGGGCGGCACGCACGGTATAAGAATTCCCGAACGTGTTGGTCAGGGAGGCAGGCACCTACAAGATGGGGTCTTGGCTACATCGTAGACGCTCGTCCATGATCCGAAAATGAAACCTAATAATGAACATTGTATTAATATTTAAGTAACATGTTGCAACGCCCTCGCAGGGCTCGTGTCTGTACTACATTTATACCTAACACCTTAATATGTAACACGAATGCAATTGCAAATAAATAAATAAATAAATAAATAAAACCTCCTCCTGAGGTACGTTGGAAAAGAAGGATTAAAAAGAACATTATAGAGAAAGGTTAGAATGTGGATTTTACGCCGTAGCCTTATAGGCAGCCAGTTAAGTTGCTGTCGAAATTGAGAAATATAGTCATACTTGCGAAGACCAAATACAAATCGGATACATTGATTTTGAAGCCTGTCCAATTTATTCAGTAAATCTTCGGAGGGATCCAGAAAGGCTACATCGGCATAATTAAGGAGCGGTAGGAGAAGAGATTGAGCCAGCAACGCCTTGGTTTCCGTTGGAAGGAAATTTTGAAGGCGTTTCAGAGAGTGAAGGGAAGAGAACAATTTGCGGCTTATGGCATTTATTTGGGGTCCCCAAGATAGTGTCTGATCAATGACAGTTCCAAGGTTTTTAACAGTAGAAGAATAAGGAATTATTGTACCGTTGTAAACAATATTTGGATAACTTCCTGATTGGAACCTGGAAATGAAGTGAGGGCTGCCTATTACGATACATTATGACGTTATCGCATTAATTTTTAGGCCGAAGTTCTGTGCCCTGAGATCTGAATTAATAACGTCTGTAGCGTTTGAAAAGTCTTGAAGAGAGGCAGCTGTATAGATTTGGACATCATCAGCGTACAAATGAATAGAGGAGGACACATATGAAGTAATGCCATTAACAAAAATAGAGAATAAGAGAGGTGATAACACACTACCTTGTGGGACACCCACGTAGACTTTGCACCAGTCAGATTTACAATCGTCGATTTTTACTGATTGAAGCCGGTCAGAAAGGTAAGAATGAAACCAGGAAAGAGAAACACACGATAGATTCATTTGCCGAAGCACTGCTAGTAAAATTTCGTGATCAACCATATTGAAAGCATTGGAAAAGTCAAGTAAGACGAGAAGAGTAAGAAGTTTATTATCTATATTGTTCTGAATGTCGTCAGTAATATTTATGAGTGCTGAAACAGTGCTGTGGCCGGCCCGAAAACCAGACTGATACTGACTCAGTAGATTATTCAGACGAAGGTATTTCGTAAGGCGATGATGCACAAAGTGCTCCAAAATCTTAGAGAGAATGGGAAGGATAGTGATGGGCCGAAAATCGGCGAAAGAGGAAGGAATTGATGTTTTTGGAAGTGGAATGATATGGCCACGTTTCCATAAAGCAGGAAAAATGCCGGAGGATAAGGAGCAGTTAATTACGTCAGCTAATAACGGAGCTATTATGTCATTGATTGGCACCATCATGTCGATGCACATGCCATCGCACCCTACTGCTTTAGACTTTAAGGAGCCTATGAATTTCACCACTTCATCCGCCGAAACCGTACCAAGCTCAAATTGATTACCGCTTAGTCCAGGAGATGAATTCAAGTGACTTACAGTAGCCAATCTAACCTGAGGTGACAAGATACTTGGAGTTGAGCTGAAGTGTTTATTTAGGTCATCAGCGTTTAAATTCGATGAATTACTAGATCTGGGCTTTCCTATACCTAACTTATTAAAAAAAATCCACAATTTATCGTGGGGACAACTGTCAATTGACGAGTGAATGAAATTTCTTTTTGCTACCCTACATTGTTTATTACATTTATTGCGCAGAGTGACATAATTATTATTTTTATTAGCTTTTAAATACAATAAGTGAATACGTTACCAAAATAATTCATTTAATGTTAAAACTAATCTCTGCAAGTCTGTGATTTAAAAAAGACTAGATTACTTACTAAGTTTTAAGATATTCCGAAGAAAAAATTAATCTTTATCACTTTTTTAAACATTAAAACTGTTTTTGTAATTTGTAAAGTACTGTTTCATTTATTTAAATTCTTCCTCATTCTTTATATTTTGTACTCATTGTAGGAAATCGATATATAAATGCAGATTAGTGTATTTTAAAAAATTACAATAAAAAGATCGAAATGCTCGAAAAAACCGGTCTACCCGGGTTTTGATTACTCTTAGACCCGAAAACCCGGGTTTTCAAAAATGAACCGAGTTTCGATGCCCTACCAGTGAGGTATGGCCCCGCCATCTTACTGAGATTCTCTTTGAGATAATATTTGGATTTCGCCATTGAACCGGCTGAGGCTTTGTTCAAATGAATTAGGAATAATCGAGGTGTGGCCTAAAATGGCGTTTCAGTCGCCATTGTTTTCATTTCAGACTTTATTATTTTTAGATGCGGTTATTGGTTAACTTATTTAATAATTCTGAGAGTTTCTTTTCCAAATTTAGTAACGGTGCTTTATAATAAGAGATGACGTCGTTCGCTCGGGGTGGGGCGACTAACAAAAGAAAACTTATCATGTTTCCAGATTTTATTATTTATTGATTTTTAGTAGACGATGGCGACTGAGCTTTGCTCATTGTTTTGTCCCTTTCTAACATGGTGCTTTTTGAGGAATACATATAGCTATTATTTATTATCTAAATACAAAATTAGATCCAAAACGTTATAGCCGTTTCCGAGACACATGAAATATATTTTATTACTACGAGTATAAAGGAGCTTTTTATATATATATCTATCTATAACTTCACACCAACTCCCTGGCGGGGTAGGCAGAGAGAACCGATCCACGTGATCTGATCGTTACACACCTCAATCCCTTGTTTCCCATTCATTGCTTTTCTCATCCACGCTCGATTTCTAATGCTCAATATCACACTAATAAATAAAGAGGCTTACTTTCGCAACAATATCGATTCCTGGGGCTCCTGACAGACCCTTCTGATAGAACACGACCAATTTGGTCATGGTAGGAAAGTCTTGGCCTTCCTCGGCTCCTACATCCTTCAATTTTTGTGTTGTATATCAGCTTCGTCATTCTTTCATCCTGCATTCTTTCAATATGTCCGTACCAACTGAGCATGTCTCTTTTTATTTTAACAACGATGAGCTTAATTAAACCTTCGCTCCCGGCTGTCGTCGATAGATGACAGTCGTTAAGCTAAGTCAGTGGCCCTCGGACGGATTGGAAACACTGTCCTCCGCCAATCCGCATTTGAGCAGCGTGGCGGAGTATGCTCTAAACCCCTTCGGTAGTGATGGGGAAAACTCGAGCAAAATTTTTAAAATACTGCGTCAGTCTAGCCACGGCTACTATACATCGTAACAAGCAGAGCAGCTCCGCCTAGGACTAATACTGTATACCTCGGCTATATTTTGTATAGCCGATGGGATCGCGGTGGCTAGGTGGAGCTGTGAAGCTCGCTGTCGCCCGTGTCTGGACTGACGCAGTATAGGGAGGCAACTGGAAATATGTAGTTATGATAGCTTCACCAGCGTTCTAAAAGTATTTTCGAAAATAAAACTGTAAGATGATGAAAGGAAGATGAATTGCGGAATGAAAGAGAGAGTGATGTATGAATGTGTTTATTTATACGTGTAAATTTTTTTTGTAATAATAAATGATAATGTAATAAAAAGAGATTTGCCCATGGCAGGGTTGCAAGAAAAAAAAAAAAAACTTCTTCGGTGAAGGGAGTGTACCCGTATTCCCGCTATGGGATCAGTAGGAGTTGATGTGGTGGTATCCTTATTACATGAAGTGAAATCTTTTAAGGAAGATAGGGCGCATTTAAGCTATGTTCATACACATCGGGAGGCATACAAGCATACGGTCCACCTGATGGAAAGCAGCTACCGTAGCCTAATAATGCTTGTAACATATATCACTCGCGCGATGCCTCCTCTGCTGCTTACACAACAACTCCTTAGGAGCTTACCGGTGACCTCACTCACACGCAGGAACACAACAACCCTCTAGGGACTTGTTATTTGGCTGCGATTTTCTGTGAAGTGGAGGTACTTCCCCAGACGGGCTGCTTTGATGCGCCCTATCTCTCTTAAAACATCCAGACCAAGACAAACAGATATATTCTTTCACACAAATATTTGTCCTGTGTGAGAATCGAACCGACGAGCGTCTGTGACAAAGTCGCGTTGTTAACCGCTGTGCCGTCGAGCTCGTCAAAACTCTACTCTGTCAGATCAGACTCGGTCTGTTTCAATTTGATCTAACCTGCTTTGTGTGCTTCCGCTACCTTTGTTTATGCGGCCTAGCGCCGGCCGGCACCCACCCACTACTGTTAGTAAGTGCAACATGCCGACGCTGCCATGGCTGCTCCGGTAGTCTCTGCCTCGGCTGCTGCGGTCGTCCGCCATCTGGAACAGAATCCGCATGCCCCCACCACCACCGTCGCTGCCACGACTGGCCTGGTCGTCGCTGCGACACGTGTTTCGCCTCTCCACGAGGCATCATCAGGCGTTGTAGACGTTAATCGTAAGAATAACATGCTACAAATTATACATTTGTCAACAACGATCGATACCTAGTTTACTCATTTTCAAGTCAATAATGAAATGATTTACGCACTCCATTGATTCATAATAACCCATTAACACATATATTCTAAGTGTAACTGTATATACACCCTATTTTTTTATTTATAGTTAAATTGAAGTCTATATGTTACGAACATACATTCTTTAACAGCGATCGATAGCCAAATTTGCCAATTATTTCATTACTGTAACAATAATGAAGCAAGACACTATTAGTAATTACGGTTTAAGTTATATAACATTTTTTTTTATCGGGACAGGCCCACCACTCATACCTACCACTGTGTCTCCTGTGTAGCCAGAATTAACAGCGGCGACCAACAAAAAGGCAATGAACAGTGAAGTTCACTGCCGTCCCGGGGGTTAAACTACAGCTGCCTTGGAACTCACAACGAATTTAATCAGAAGAAATTTGTAGGAGTAGGAAGTTTTGGGATTGACTTCCCCTCTTGGCAAAGTGAGAGACAGCAATATGACAAATAAGGTATTTAAAAACCTCAAAGAGATGGTTAATCAGATATCTAACACTATTGGGCCTAAACTGTGAGTTGTTACCTAACACATCGATTCCAATAATATACTTTTTATATAACATATATAAAAAGCATGCTTTCTTTTTACTTGAATTGAAGAATATACATTTATTTCCTACATACTAACAACATTCGATACCCAATTGTGCACCATTTTAAAACAATGTGCCTTTACCTTGCAATTGCATAGAATGCATCGACGCCATTGTACGTTTCGCGACTACACTGGTCTACAAAGACCGAGGAGGTTGTAGACCATGTGTAAAAGAAGACCAACTTCACCTCGAGGATCGAGCGACTGGAATCTCGCCACAAAGTTAATTTTAGTTCCCTTGTGGTTCCGACTCATCTGCCGGCCTTCATGGAGGAAATGATTCGGTAGTTTCGAGGACGGTTGCCTGACGACACCGCCGTCGTTGACTTGACTTGTAATTAGTTTTAGTTAAGTTTACAATATTATATAAGTACATTTTGAGTCAAGGTATTTATCTTTTTTTTTATACTTAGTCGGGAGGTATACAAGCATATGGCCCACCTGATGTAAAGCGGGTACCGTAGCCTATTAACGCTTGCGACATATTAAGTATCACTCGCGCTATGCCTCCTCTGCTGCTTACACAGCAACTCCTTGGGAGCTTACTGGTGACCGCACACACACGCAGGAATACAACAACCCTCTAGGGCGTTGTTATTTGGCTGCGGTTTACTGTGAGGTGGAGGTACTTCCCCAGACGGGCTGCTTTGATGCGCCCTACCTCTCTTAAAACATCCAGACCAAGACAAACAGACATGTTCATGCACACAAATGTTTGCCTTGTGTGGAATCGAACCCACGAGCGTTGGTGTCAAAGTCGCGTCATTCACGACTGAGCCACCGAGCTCGTCAAAGCTCGTTTATCTATGTAGGCCCATGTTATAAACTGGTCTGGTATAAAATTATTTGACTTTGAATCAAAACCTTGTGATTCACATAATATTCTTGCATATAATCCTGTTAACACGATCACACAAACCGCTTGCAATCGTTGACCCATCATGCGGAATATCACTTAATTTGTTCAATGTTCTGCAGAAACCAGATAGCTACAGCCAGAGAGGTGTCCGATTTTCGTATCGGAATAGTGTAGAGCTTGACCCCTACATGTTTACACTGTTGTTTTTTCGCCGTGCATTTATGTATTAGGTGGTTGATGAGCCTCTTCCCGACAGGAAACCGTAGCCAAATAACAACTGCCTGAAAAGTTGTTGCGTTCTCACGAGTGGGTGAAGTTATCAGTAAGTTGTCGAGGTGTTTTTGCGTCAACAGCAGAGGTGATAACACGCGAGCGTGTTAGGTACTATTAAATAAATAAATAATAAATATTGTCGGACAAATTACACAGCGCCACCTAACCGCAAAGTAAGCGAAGCTTGTGTTATGGGTACTAGACAACTGAGAAACATACGTAAATACTTTTTTTTTTTGTAAATACATACTTATTATACAAAGAAAATACCCAGACCAAGACAAACAGACATTATTTATACTGTTGATTGTAGGCGCTTGGTGGAATTTTGAAGACATCTCGTTAATGTTAAATCTTGCACTTGCAGATTCCACTTCACAATTTTATTTATTAATTATATTTACCGACCGGTTTCGTAAATGCCGTAAAGGCGAAACATTAACGAGACAAACAGACGTGTTCATGCACACAAATATTTGTACTGTGTGGGAATCGAACCCACGAGCGTTGGTGTCAAAGTAGCGTAACAGCGCGTTTCACCACCGCGCCACCGACCTCGTCGAGTATTACAAGCGTTCTTTGGCTACGTTATGGATCGTGTGTTTGTATCTCCTCGAGTTATATAAAAAGGTAAGAAGTTATGTTTCTTTCGCGTAACAAAACAAATATAACTTGAAAAGTTTCATTCCGCGCGCCTGTACTCGGTATTTGTAAAAGAAAGCGATAATATATCAATAAATATCATTTACCACCGCATATAATTTAAAGATATACACATATATTTATATGAAAATATATTTCATCTGTACTGATATACGAGTATAACACGTGTTGTAGATTCATAAATATTGGAATAATCACAAACAAAACATGAGAGACATTTACCGACCAACTTCGTAGTGTCAATTTTAGATATTGAAGTCGTAAAAACTCACTCTCAGTTATCCCAACGCGCCAAAAAATAGCTCCAAAATAAGTAGTATTCACGTACACCACTCATATGTAAGTAACGTACCCATAATCACAAATCGCATTATCCAAAATAGACTAGCTCCAAATATTGGTTGTGAGAGTTCGCACCCACGCTGTTATCAAATATCAAAATACTTGCTAGATGACTTTGGCAGTCAATAATGGAAGAAAACACTCCAAACCGATCAGCAAACAAAGTACTGCTGACAGTTGATAGCAGCCGCTTGCTTATGCTGGCGCGATAAAGTCCAAATTTACATACGTGTTGATTTTGTCGGCTGTAAAACGGGCGTTTGTTTGCCGATATTGTGTATGGTGCTACTTGTGGCGATTAAGTTCCAAGATGTTTACGTTTCTAAGTTGCCAAGATGTGAGGAGCTTGGTGGCACAGTGGTGAATGATGCGACTTTTACACCAACTCTCGTCGGTTCGATTACCAAAAGAAAAGGGAAATACCTGCATATTATAGAAAACCGCAGCGAAATAACATTGTAGACTTGTAGACACAAGTATAGACACATTGAAATATAAATATTGAAATATTGTCGGTCAAATTACACAGCGTCATCTAGCCCCAAAGTAAGCGAAGCTTGTGTTATGGGTACTAGACAACTGATAAACATACGTATATACATTTTTTTTTGTAAATACATACTTATTATACATAGAAATACCCAGACCAAGACAAACAGACATGTTCATGCACACAAATGTTTGTACTGTGTGGGAATCGAACCCACGAGCGTTGGTGTCAAAGTAGCGTAACAGCGAGTTTCACCACTGCGCCACCGAGCTCGTCATTGAACTAAACAATTTTAACGGAAGTATCGCGTGTTTTATTTATTTTGTTGAACCTGACGTTTCGAACGCTTTGCAGCGTCCGTGGTCGCAGGAAGACTAAGGTGACATTTGTCTTACATTGGACATTCAATTATTACATCTACCGACATGTAGGATTAATTATATATGTTCCGATTCACACAAAAATCGCTCACGGTGTCCGAACGTTTTTGAGTAGATCTCTGGGTTTGTGACTTGATTATTCGAAGAGCATTCGAAACGTCATGTTCAACAAAATGGATAAAACACGCGATACTTCCGTTAAAAATTGCTTAATTCAATGTGTAACAATCGCGAAAACCTAAGACAATACTAAGTATAAACACGTTTAGTACTGATATTGAAAGATTTATTTTACACCAGATACCACTACTACTATAGGTAAGGCGCATCAAAGCAGCCCATCTGGGGAAGTACCTCCACCTCATAGAAAACCGCAGCCAAATAACAACTTTCTGGAAGGTTTACTGTGTGTGAATGAGGTCACCAGTATGCTTCTAAGAAATTGCTGTGTTAGCAGCAGAGGTAGCATCGCACGAGTGATAAGCGTAACCGCTTTACAAAGTTTTATTCTACCTGATGCAAAGTGTTTAATAGGTTTACCATATAAAAGGCTTAACTTATGCTTGTTTGCCATCATGCCCGTGGTGCAAAAAAGATATTTCTTTCTCTTTTTTTTTATATTTTAAGTGGCATATAAAAAGTTAATGTAAAATTAAAAATAAAGAAATGTCATATTTTTATATTTCACTTTCAATGTAGAAAAAGTAATTTAAGTCAATCGAGCGGAACAATCCCTTGGTTATAGAAATACAAGTAGTATTCTATGATAAAATTTAAGAAAAAAGCATAGTTATGTCAGAGATTTTTTATTATTTTAACTATATTTCCATCAGTAAGAGCCAGTCGAAAGTCAACCTGCACGCTAGCAGTGAAACTCCACCCTTAAGCGTTCGCCGCAAACGACGCCATCTCGTGGCGGAAATTATCAGCTATGCGGCGAACGATACCGCTTATCTGCTGCAGTGTGCCGAAGGTCCTGGAATCGATCTTCTGGATAACTTGATCGTCGAGGCTCTATACCTTGGGAATTTCCGTCTCTATCTATATAAACAGGGTGTGATTTCCAGAGATTCGTTGTAGCTGAAGGGAAGTATATATAATATGTACTCATGATATTTTATACTAAGCGACAAAAGCATATCCAGTGGAACGACAGTGATTATCGTTTTTATTTTATTGTATTATCATGGCAATAGCACCACACTTGTATTTTTAATATATTTGTAGATATGGGTGTGTTCCCAGACTTCATGAAATTTAGTAAACTTGTTCCTTTATTCAAGTCAGGGGAAAAGAACGAGCTGGGTATCTACAGACCCATATCTATACTGCCAGTTTTTAATAAAATATTCGAAAGGACAATGCTTGTTCTACTGCAATTCTTTTTCAAGACCAAAGAAATTTTTCATGATGCGCAATACGGTTTTACAACTGGTAAATCTACTACGTATCCAGGGGTGGCATTGGTTAGGCATATGCTTAACGCATGGGAGAAACCACAGGATGTTATTGGGGTTTTTTGTGATCTCTCTTTAGAGAGAAACGAAACAATCAAGAGCTTTAGCTCTTGATTGTTTCGTTCATCAGACATTATTACTCAAGCTGAACTATATTATAGAGTTAGAGGTAAAGCACAGAACTTTATTGCATCTTATTTGAATAACAGATTGCAAACAGTTGACATAAATGCTCCATGATATATTAATGTCGGGATACCCCAGGGTTCTATATTGGGTCCCTTTTTGTTTTTAGTATGTGCGAATGATCTGCCCTACATGGTGCAGAAAATGGCGGATATACTACTATTTCCTGATGATAACGCTCTAATTTTTAATGTGGCCCGGTGTCAAAATATTGACAAGATAAACGTCTGATGTTCTAAACAGATTCACATCTATCTATTGCTAAACTCCTACCTTGTGCTAAACTCGGCTAAAACCAAATGCCTTAAATTTATCTTCCGAATGTGACTTCTGCCAATACAGAACTTCTCATTAGGCATAATAAATTAGAATTTGTTAATAGTACTGTGTTTCTTAGAATTACAGTAGACTCCAAATTACTATGGGACCCCACATAAATAAACTTGCGGGAAAGCCCAGCTCCGCTGCATAAGCAGTTAGGAGAATCAGATAATATGTGGCTACTGCGTGCTTTGTCTATTTCAGCTACTTTCGCAGCATTATGTTGTATGGTATACTGTTGTGGGGAAAGGCGGCTGACATTGAGACAATTTTTATCTTACAAAAAAGAGCCATTCACTCTATTTATAACATGGGCTCCAGAGAATCACTTGGGGAACCGTTCAAAGAAATAAATATCCTCACTGCTACTTCTCAATATATTTATGAAAACGCAATGTACGTCCGTAAAAATTTAAATTCGTTTTCAAACTTCAGCGAAAAACTTAGAAGTAGAAATAAATTGTGTATACCAGTACATCGGCTTGCTAGGACTGGTAAATTTTTACAGCATATCGTGAGTATGTGGTTTACGATAAATTCGACGTCTCACGTCCACTGGCGCTCACCAGCGCATCTACTGCTGCTGAGGTGCGACCACGGATCGCCATCCGGAGATTCCGGACTTGTTACTTGACATAGGTTCTCTGTGAGATAGCGGTACTTACCCAGTCGAACTGATTTGATGCGCGCTACCTTTTTACATTACGTCTTTAAATTTGCTTCCACAGTAAAAGGCAAATCAGAAATCTGCTGATAACACAATCGGCATATACAGTTTAGTGTTGTAGCTATATATCTATCGTTTACATCCAACATATAGGTACTCGTAATTACACTGTTTGATAACTAAGGATATAAAAAAAATCGTTACTTTACGTGAGGGCTGTGATGCAGCGCGCGCGGCGAGTGATAATCGCCGCCATTTTGAGATCAATCGCTGCGAATTGATCTCAAAATGGCGGCGATTTTCACTCATCATATAATTTTCTTTTAGTATAACTTACTTTCGTTTACGAGGAACGTATTCACGCAAAACTCACGGCCACACCCCATTTTATTATTACACTTAGCTTAACGACGGCTGTTTACCAAAAACTTAACATCCCCAAGTTCGGCGAAACTCGAAACGGCTAAATCCATCCACAGACAGGCTACGATCGATGCTGCTTGCGTGTTCAATTAGTCTGAAACGCGAATTGAGCTCTTGTTGTAGATTGTGTCACGACGACTCAGTTCCACTAAACGATTCATAATAAGAAAGTAAGTTATGCATGCAATTTGATCTAACCTGCGTTGGGTGCTTTCGCCACCAATTACTTCATGCGAACTGGCGCTGGCCGGTACCCATCCACTACCGTTAGCAGATGCAACATGCCGTCGCTACCACGGTTGCTTCGGTAGTCTCCGCCTCGGCTGCTGCGATCGTTCTTGGGATTGCCCGCCATCTGGAACAGAAACCGCATGTCCCCACCACCGTTGATGCCATGACTGCCCTGGTCGTCTCTGCGACACGTGTCTCTCCACGAGGCATCTTCAGGCGCTGTAGATATTAGTCGTTGGAATAACATGCTACAAAGTTCCAGATGGTGGGCAATCGCGAGGACGACTGCAATAGCCGAAGCAGACTACCGGAACAGCCATGGTAGCGATGGCATGTTGCGTTTGCTAACGGTAGTAGGTGGGTGCCGGCCGGCGCTAGTTCGACTAGTTGAACTATTTGGTGGCGGAAGCACACAAAGCAAGTTAAATCAAATTGCATGTAAATATGAATTTCGCAAAATGACTTCCAAATCAACTAGTAAGTTATGTATAATTCCTGTACGGGTTGCGATGCCGGAATCGTCGCGATACGAAATGACTTACTATTACTACTGGAGAAGCCGAGCATGACACGACGTGTATGATAAATGAGTGCAGAATGCCTACTATTCGACCGAATGCACCTGGTAGTGGATTCCATGACCTCGACGAGCTATGTGGCGCAGTGGTGAAACGCTACGTTACTTTAACTCCAACGCACATGGGTTCGAGTCGTACATAGGACGAACATTTGTGTGCGCTAAAACATAAATCTGATGACACGAATTTAGTGGTACATGGATTGTACCCCCTCTTGGATTCGAACCGGGGCCCAGTTGATCAATAGGCCGGTTTTTTACCCACTGGTCTATCACTGCTCACTTAACAAGTCTAAGACATGCTGGGTAATCTTCAATGTCCATTTTCTTCAGATCCTGCTGTGTAGAACGTGGCCATTTAAATAAAACTAGCATCATTGTTTTATCAGAAGGTGATAACAGGAGGCCTGGAAACCGGCGAGCGTGTACAAGAAGAGCTATGAATGTTAAAGAAGCGAGGGAGGTGTGTAAGGAGCGAGTCACGTGGCGCTCGGTTCTCTCTGCCTACCTCCATTTGGCGTGAAGTTATAGAATTGAATCATTGTTATAACTTACTAAAAAATCTCATAAATCATGTAAACAGTATGTATGTATAGATTCACCCCCCAAAGGGACCTGGCCCCTTTGGGGGTTAGGCAGTGGGAATAAACGAATGAACGCGGTCAGCTGTGTTACAAATTTTGCGCAATGCTCGCATATAAACAGATTAATTACTAAGAGTCTACTTACTCTTAAATAGTTAATACGCAGCGACGACCAGGCCAGTCGTGGCAGCGACGGTGGTGGTGGGGGCATGCGGATTCTGTTCCAGATGGCGGACGACCGCAGCAGCCGAGGCAGAGACTACCGGAGTAGCCATGGCAGCGTCGGCATGTAGCACGTACTAACAGTAGTGGGTGGGTGCCGGCCGGCGCTAGGCCGCATGAACTAATTGGTGGCGGAAGCACACAAAGCAGGTTAGATCAAATTGCATACTTACTCTTACTTGCCAGCTTTGTGGTATACAATAAAATTTTGGAACGCTACTATAAATATTTACTAATGGCGATACCAAAATCCAATTACTTTTGAAACTGCCAATAAATGAAGCTTGTAGTCGCAATTAATCTATACATCTTCTATACAGATAAATAAAATTGGAGTGTCTGTTTGTAATATTAAAATAACAGCTTTTTACTAAATGCATATGGATGTAAGGAGAGACTTAGCCTACCTTTGTGTGTTCTACCGATTGTACAACGGGTTGTGTTCTGAAGAGTTGTTCGAATTGATCTAACCTGCTTTGTGTGCTTCCGCCATCAATTAGTTCATGCGGCCTAGCGCCGGCCAGCACCCACCCACTACTGTTAGTTGATGCAATATGCTGACGCTGCCATGGCTGCTACGGTAGTCTCTGCCTCGGCTGCTGCGGTCGTCCGCCATGTGGAACAGAATCCGCATGCCCCCACCACCACCGTCGCTGCCACGATTGGCCTGGTCGTCGCTGCGACACGTGTTTCGCCTCTCCACGAGGCATCATCAGGCGCTGGTGGTGTTAATCGTAAGAATAACATGCTACAAGTGACAAATCCATCGCAGTGCCGTCCCCTACATTGAACTGAGGGTGGGGGTGGATGGTGTGAGTGAAAAGATATTTAATAGAGGGGAATTGTTTACGTCAGTGTTTGTTCATGAGTGTAATTTTAGAATTTTTATCTTTAATAATTTCCAATTGTTGCCTAATATTTAGTTTTAAACCTTTGTCTATGGTGTGTAAAATTTGATATGTGTTAGTGGGGGATAAAGTATGTCCTTCGTCTATATTAGTATATAAGATGTTCGGCGAAATACGACTTTTCTGGGTGATTGTTTTTATACGCCGATACGTGTTCGTGAAATCGTGTCTGAAAATTACGACCCGTTTGACCGATATAAACGAGTTCACATTCGTCGCAGAATAGCTTATAGACGCCGAATTTTTTATTGGGCGGGATTTTATATTTAGTGTTACAAAGTGATTTGAGTGAATTACGGGATTTGAGAGAAACGTGTATGTTATTTTTTCTATTAATAGATATGTGAACTATTAATAGTAATAGTAATAATTGGCAACTTACCGTCAGATCATTGCGGCCAGATAGTAGTTTATCAATGGTCATATAATACAGATTTAAAAAGTCGCGTCAGGCGTCAGGACACGTGACCCTGACCGTAAGATTTTGGTGAAAATTAGAACTTAAGTTCGCTGCAGCGCTAAAACATTAGTTACCTCTAATTAAACAATTAAAACATGAAGCGCCAGATCGTTCATAGGACATTATTTTCTCGCGACCAAAACGTTGTAAGCGCCATGAAATTGTTGGCGTTTACGCGTTTCGTTCAACGTAGTTTATCAACATCGTTGTTTGGTTTTAGTGGCGCAGGGCGGTTGCGCGAGTGTGCGTGTGTGTTTGAGTTTTAGAGATCGGCGATGATGATGCTGGTAATGATGATGGTGAAAGAGTCGTTGAAATTATGGACGAAAGTTGTATTTCTGAGATATTAACTTTTTAATGTAAAATAATTGTAATAGTTCTGAATTGTTAAATTTTAATGTAATATAAATTGTCAGTGCAGATGTTTGTGAACGATAGCGCAATAACGTGTCATGAATATTGTATTTTACCACATACATGATAGTACTTTTATACTGATAAATAAAGCAATTCGTGCGAAATTATTCCCTCACTATTCCAAAATATTCAAAAATGCATAACGTTAATGTTCAAGTTTTCACTTCTGCCGGCACTCCCGGAGTGCCACCCGTTTTTTTTTAATATACAACGTCGGAAGGTATACAAGCATACGGCCCACCTAGTGTAAAGGAGTTACCGTAGCCTATTAACGCTTGTAGCGTACTAAGTATCATTCGCATAATGCCTCCTCTGCTGCTTACACAGCAACTCCTTAGGGGCTTATTGGTGACCTCACTTAGAC
Organism: Pyralis farinalis; assembly: GCA_947507595.1. Taxonomy (NCBI): domain Eukaryota; kingdom Metazoa; phylum Arthropoda; class Insecta; order Lepidoptera; family Pyralidae; genus Pyralis; species Pyralis farinalis. Next base: position 3,778,393 of record OX382258.1, on the reverse strand, counting down.
GCTGAAAACCAACAACCTTCTAGGAAGTTGTTATTTGACTGCGGTTTTCTGTGAGGTGGAGGGACTTCCCCAGACAGGCTGCTTTGATGCGCCTACCTCTCTTAAAACATCCAGACCAAGATAAACAGACATATTAATGCATACAAATGTTTGTCTTGTGTGGGAATCGAACCCACGAGCGTTGGTGTCAAAGTCGCGTCATTCACGACTGAGCCACTGAGCTCATCCTGTAGCTGGCATGTTCGGTTAGAATGACAAGCGAAGCGTCTCCACTTATCTCTCTATTTCTGAATATTAATTCGGCCATATTTCTGAAAATTGCAGAAAGTTGAATCTAATACCAATTAAGCTTCATAGTTCTTCACATCCTAGATCTTCTTTTTTATCTTCTTCAATCCTACGGCTCCAAGATATCTCCAGGAGTGCTTCAAGTTGATATGGATGCCCGACTTAGACCTAGGAACTGTCTATACTTAGAAATCCCTGTCCATAATTGCCAATGTTTTTCTAAGTCCTTTACGGTCCATTGACGCTCGTCTTCGAAATCATTAATTATTAATGATTTCGATTATTATGAATTGTTCCGCGTAATAGTAAGTTACTTTGACACCAACGCTTTTGGATTTCTTTCCTTCACTCACTCACTAAAACACAATAATTCTCCAGAGACTTTTTTTTTAATAATATATGGCAATAGTGTTGCTACTTTATGCCAGTGTGAAAGTCTTCAGTTTAGAACCATTTGAAAATCTTAATTCTATGTTCCAGCTTCAGGAACTGTGCTGAAAAAATATTTGGGAAGGGTACCTAGACCCAATCAACCCAGTTTAGATACCACCCGTAAAACGATAGTGATTTTTACAAGGTGTTCTTGATGAACGTATTCACGTCTTCCAAAAAGTGCATAAACGTGTTATATTTGAGTTTTTTCATTACTGTATAATTTCACTAGCACTTATGTTACAAAATACTATCGAAATTGTCACATGAAACTAATTTTATACTGAATTGTAAAAATTTCAAGTAGAACAACAATCTCACTCGTCAAAAGCGCGGGAAGAAGTCCCTCCAGAGACTTGTTATATGGTTGCAGCTTTCTGCATAGTAAAATCAAATAAGTAGGCCGACTCGAGCCCCGAGCGAACGATAATAGCCTAAACACGTAGGGATGTCGCTTATACTCGTAGTTCATACAATCGTCAAAAATGCATAGTCTATGTACAAAACAATTTTCCCCTGTAGGGAAATCATCTGGGATCTATAACACAAAGCCTTCTTAATTATTTTTTGTACATAGACCAGGAACTGACTACAAATTTTTCATTACCTACGTCATGTTACCTGTTTAGTGATTTGAAAAATTACGGTCGAAAAACGATTAATTCAAACGTGGCTTTACTGAATCATGTATTTATTCAAATAAAATTAAATAATTATGAAATTGTATTGAAGTTATACTTCTTTAGGCGCGTTATGAAAAAATGATGAGTGAAATTTTAAGATACTCGTACTGTAACACGAAAGTAACAGGATGAAGCTGCCCGCTAAACCGCTCATTAAGTCACGAAAAATATGCTCCAAACTGCAGCCATATAACAATTCCCTGGAGGGTTATTGTGTTCTTTTTTTTTAGTTGCCTGTGAGTTGTAACGTCACTCACTCGCATGAACACAACATCCCTCCAGGGATTAGTTATTTAATGATGCCAGAGAAGTATAACTTCTCACGCGCGTACATAAGTACACGCACCCATTTTTTTTTTACACTAAATAGTTTTTTACTTTTTCATTTACTACAGTTATCAAAATTATAATCTTTATAATTTAATATTTTTACAGTAGCCTAAAATCATAGGCATTAAAAGTACTTTTTTCTGTAGGAAATTTGTGATTTTTTAACAAAATTACACGTTTGATACAGAAAAAAAAAATATTTTTACTTTTTGCGATCTTTACGAATTTGTAGTTAAAGTAGGTAGGTAGGTACATGTACAAATTATTACGAGCGGGAACGCAGCGGCGGTGCGTACGTGGACGCGGGCGGTATTTCACACGGCGTAGCCACCTCTCTTAAAAGCATCCAGACTAAGACAAACAGACATGTTCAAGCACACACATGTTTGTAGGTACTGTGTGGGAATCGAACCCACGCGTTATTAACAGCTGCGCCGCCGAGCTCGTGAGGTTTCAGGGATATCTGAAACTTGACGAGCTGAGCTCGGTGGCGCAGCGGACTATATTGTTTTAGGGTTCCGTACCTAAAGGGTAAAACAGACCCTATTACTGAGACTCCGCTGTCCGTCCGTCCGTCCGTCTGTCACCAGGCTGTATCGCATGAATCGTGATAGTTAGACAATTGAAATTGTCACAGATGATGTATTTCTTTTGCTGCTATAACAACAAATACTAAAAACAGAATAAATATATATTTAAGTGGGGCTCCTATACAACAGAATACAACAGACATGATTTTTTTGCCATTTTTAGGGTTCCGTACCCAAAGGGTAAAACGGAACCCTATTACTGAGGCTCCGCTGTCCGTCCGTCCGTCCGTCCGTCTGTCACCAGGCTGTATCTCATGAACCGTGATAGCTAGACAGTTGAAATTTTCACAGATGATGTATTTCTGTTGCCGCTATAACAACAAATACTAAAAAATCGGCCAAGTGCGAGTCGGACTCGCGCACGAAGGGTTCCGTACCATTATCTACAAAAACGGCAAAAAAAATCACGTTTGTTGTATGGGAGCCCCCTTAAATATTTATTTTATTCTATTTTTTAGTATTTGTTGTTATAGCGGCAAAAGAAATACATCATCTGTGAAAATTTTAACTCTCTAACTATCACGGTTCATGAGATACAGCCTGGTGACAGACGGACGGACGGACGGACGGACGGACGGACAGACGGACAGCGGAGCCTCCGTAATAGGGTTCCGTTTTACCCTTTGGGTACGGAACCCTAAAAATAGAATAAAATAAATATTTAAGGTGGCTCCCATACAACAAACGTGATTTTTTTGCCTTTTTAATAGATAATGGTACGGAACCCTTCGTGCGCGAGTCCGACTCGCACTTGGCCGATTTTTATAGATAATGGCACGGAACTTGGCACTAGGCCGGTCTTTTTATACTAAACAAGTGCTGGAGTTCGCGCTTCGCGCAAATCCCACCACTACTTTTACAAAATGTACTTTTTTAAATACTTCCGGTTATCAAATTAACTCCATTTTGATACCAAGAAAGAAAGATGCAATTTAGTTTGACTTTCTGGTGAAAACCGCATCTCAATCGCATTTATAGTATTATTTCTAGAGGCCAAAATGTCAGTGCAGAGAAATAGAGGGAGAAACTGTACTATTTTATGGGTTAGGGAAATTGTAATATAGGTACCTACGTACATTACATAATAACTCATACTTGCAAAAAAGTAATAAACTATTTTTAAATAGTGAAGTAAACATAATGCATACAGTGTGCGCAGGCATCTGGATACAATAAATGAATGAAACAAAAAAGTCTTCGTATTACTTACCTAATACATAAGAAAGTAAATTAAATAAAATATAAAATAAATAAAACTTATAATCAATATTTTGGTTTTTTCTGTCATATATTATTATTATAGTTCCTATATCACGGGTTTATCCCGGTCATTTGATTGGCGTGCGCGGGGATTTGGATCTAACGCGTAGAGGCCCCTTTGAGAAGCTTGATGTAATGTTGCATAGTCGCCGTGACCTTGTCCAGGGGATATCAATGTGACAATATACCCATGACCCAGGTCACGGAAGGTCAATACCTTCCGTGACCTGGTTCATGGGTATATATGGACTATTGCAAATGTGTTGGAAATTATTGGGCTATTAAAATGAGATCTGGAGGGATTATTAGTACTGGGCTATTACAGAAGAGGGACGTACACCTGCCATAACTATCATATCTGATGTTACTTCCGGCAGGCGGTGGCTCGCCACTGACTGGATGGACCCCCGAAATGCCAGAGAAATTTGGCCGGGGGAAACACCGGTGTGAGTGACTCAGGCGTATCGAGAGGTGTGCTGCGCTTTCTCCGAAGTTCCTCGCGGCGTTATGCCCTTTAACACTTCCACCCCTGGAGCATATCACCTGATAAAGTAATATGCTCTATCGACTCCTCTCTGGACGGCCAATGAAGGCAAGCCAGAGCTGAGAGTCCTGCGGGCCTTCTTGACTTACACTCCGACCGACGAAGACACGCCGGAGACGAAGGCCCTGTTCGACTCTCTGGAGCACTCGGGTACCCGTGGTGTCGTTACGCACCAACAGCTCGCCACAAGCTGCCCTGCGGGGTGTCATATATTATTATTATTTTTAGATGTTCCCAATAGATGGAGCTATGCAAATAGTGCTACAGACTAAATCGCGTCAGTGTCAAAAAAAATATATGAACTGAATTAAAGAGAGTTTGGTCAGTTTTATTTGTTTGATTAATCATCAACCTAACTCGACGCGTACATAAAGTTCAAGTTCGAGCACTGGTGAAGCCGCGGGTAGAAATTAGTAATTTATAACTTCAAAACATGTTGCGCAGTACACTTCACTAACGAATTTAATGAAAACCAAAATGATTAAACACCACGCTAATTACAAAACAGTTGGCAATGAAGTGAGCCTCGCGAATACACCGAGCGTTATACAATTTATGCAGTGCGAAAACATTCACTGTATCCAGCATATTATCCTATTAATTTCTAAAATGCTAGCAATCTACCCAGATTTCATTTGAGATGACAAAGACTTATCACTGTCATTGTCAGTGTATGATATACATGGATCTTTCTTAGGTAAGATCCACACGTCTTTCGAAATATATTTTCTTTGACGTGTGGGTTTCCTCACGATGTTTTCCTTCACCGCCGTGATAATAATTTTGTGGTACATACCATGGATTAGGATACAGCCATGCAATTCTGTAAGAGCAAACGTCCTTACATCCTCGGAAACATCGGCTGTTACAGCCTTGAACACAAAATTGCAATGCTTTGGTGTCGCTTTTCATGGTTGTGCGACACTAGCGCCGCAAGGCTGCGTTTGGAATTGGAATTCTACAAGGCAAACAGCCTCGCGTACGCTTACAGCCTTATAGAATATCAAATAATTTAGCCGTGATCGCAGTAGACAATGTCAAAGCTGTGACATCTGTGATCACAGCGACGCACACAGCCATTACGAGTCGCTTAGAGAATTGCATGGCAGGTTAACGCTAAGAAGTGTCTGTGATATAGTTACTGTTCTCGACGATGATGAGGCTCGGAATGAGCGAGTTGCCAGAATTCGAAACGGGAATCTGTTGGTCATTAGGTCGCCGTCGTAATCGCGAAGCTTGTAGAGCAAAGGATTCAGAAATAAAGCCCGGACGGAAAGGTGGAATTAAGGGTAAATGGGAGTTGTTTGATCGACGTTGATGGCTATGAGAAACAAAAAGATACTGTACCTTACATTTCGAGTGTTCAGGAGAATGGGGATTAAAAATAATTGTAAAAGTGTTGGGTGTTAAAAATAATTGTAAAAAAATAGATTCTGGAGGTCTGACGGCAGTCGTTCCAGTATCTTCGCCAAATCCCTAGGCTTAGGTAGCGGACCCCAGGCCGCCAGTTCTAATGGATTAGGAAACGGGACAACGCTACGAAGAAGTATGCTGGCCTAGTTACGATGTATGGATTATTGTATGTATGATTGTATTTCTTGCGTTATGATATACGAAATTACATTATATTAAATACACGATTAATTTAATGTCTTTAAAATGTTTACATCTGTCAAAGTGGTCGTAATTTTCAAATACGGTTTCAGAAACACATATCAGTCTATAAAAACAATCGCCCAAAAAGGTCACATTTCGCCGAACATCTTATAGACAAAGGACTTCATTTATAGGGGATAAATGAAGTCCTTTGACAACTGACTGATATAAAATCTTAAACACAATAATATATTAGGGAACAATTAGAAATCGTTAAACATAAAAATTCTAATATTGTAACGGCGCAAACCCGATTTTCATGTTAATTGCGAAATGCGAATAACAGTACTGCCAACTTATCTGTTAGGAAAAAGATGAACTCATGAATGAAGATGATGTGTGAAGATGTATGAAGATATCGTACTTATTTGTATTTACTATGTTCATACTCATGACCGGATGCGATATATTGTGGCGATCAGTGAACTTGACTGAGGGAGAGGAAACCCGTGCTCTCTTGGTACCGGATTTCTGACCGCGTCGAAGCTTCAGGCCCACATATCTCAGAGGAGATGAACATGCACACTTTAATAAATTCATTCATTCCAAATCAAATAACACAAAACAGCTATGGTTGAACTCGGAAATAATGTTCTCAAAAGTAACTCTAGTAATGATCTGATAGATATATAAGATGTTACGCTAATAAATCTAATTTCCATTCTTTCTTTTTTATTGCATACATTACGAGCATGTTTGCGAAGTACTACATTACTGTAAAGGTCAGAAAACCAGTGATTGATGGACGAGTATATTATTAACAATCTTAGCCATCAGGTGGGATTTGCTACTGTTTAAGACTATAATAAGCCTACAATCACAATTCCGACCGAGACATATACATACAGAGCTTTTCACAACACCCAAGTTTCCTAGCCTTTCTATATCTCGTTCATAGTTGATTTATTCGGTAACAAGTTCTTCTCAGTTAAATTTGTCTTCTATTTCAATGTAGTTGTTTTATTAACAGATTAATTTTATTATTCATCACCATTCACGTACTAATTTCCACATCTACACTTATTTGATTGCGCAAGGTCATGAAAAGAAAAATAAAATAACCGGGTATTTTTTTAAATTGAAGTTAAAGTAATTAAACTAATATTATGTGTGCCGGATGCACTCTTAGTTTACGGCAGTATTTTTTTCTTTTATTATTTTTTACGCACGACAAAAGATCGTCAGTAATTTAATTCTCTATTTAAATATTTTTTTATTAACATTTTAACTTTGTGAGTCATCCATTTCAATTATAAATTACCAAGTAGCCGTCAATTTTACATCTTTACTATTAAAAGTTTTTTTTTTGCATAACACGAACTTTAAAATTAACACGAACATTTTCATACAAGATTTCAATATTAATGACTTTTTAATATTAAAAAAGTTTTATATATACATAATACATAAACTCAATCAACTCATGAAAATATCTACTATTGCGTTTAATAAACGAAGTAACTTACACTTAAAAAAAATACTTTTAAAAACAAAAAAAAAATCAGGAAATATTGAAAATATGTTGTATATCATTCACAGCGCTGTTTGTTAAATAGAAAAGAGATTGGTAGCATTGTGTTCCCGTGCCCACGGATTGAGGCTTTATTTTGCCCGCAACAAACTTATTACAAGCGATGCACCCGAGTTTCTGTGTACGTACACAGAAAGTGTACAATTCAATTAACCTAAATGTTGTTTAAACACAGTGTAGTAGTGATGGCCCAGTGCATAAAGCACCGGTGTATTAACTAACCAATCCTGGTATGGGCGTGCACCACTAATAATAAAAACTAATGTTAGTAACACAATTTATTTTAATTGATTTATTTAACATTGACCATGGCTGGTCTTGAGCCAACATGGACTTCGTTCCAGTGCCTCAGTATAGGGCAGCAATAGCGACCACCTATCGCGGCCAGTCATGCAATTCGCTAAGCGACTCGTAATGGCTGTGTGCGTCGCTGTGATCACAGATGTCACAGCTTTGACATCGTCTACTGCGATCACGGCTAAATTATTTGGTATTCTATAAGGCTGTAAGCGTACGCGAGGCTGTTTGCCTTGTAGAATTCCAATTCCAAACGCAGCCTTGCGGCGCTAGTGTCGCACAACCATGAAAAGCGACACTAAGGAATTGCAATTTTGTGTTCAAGGCTATAACAGCCGATGTTTCCGAGGATGTTGGGATGTTTGCTCTTACAGAATTGCATGGCAGGAGGCTGTTGGGGCTGCCCCGGAGCCGGCGCCACGCAGAGGCCACCCGCTTACGAATGATCGCGTGGAAGCCATCTAAATTAGTGTCATCAGATTTATATACATATTAATAATTATCTCTTGTTCGCCGGTGCAGGAAAACATCACGATGAAACAAAAAAAATATATATTTCAATAGACGTTAATCTAACCGAAGAAAGATCTGTTTTCCCTCTGGATTGTGGAGGTCTAATGGCGGTCGCTTCATGTCGGAATCAGTATCTTTGTCAAGTTCTTAGTCGTGGATAGCGGATCCCATCGATCCTAATGGCTAATGGTACAATGGTAGAAAAAAGTACTGTATTTAGAAAAAATCGGCCAAGTGCGAGTGGGACTCGCGCACGAAGGGTTCCGTACCATTATCTATAAAAAATGCAAAAAAAAAAAAAAACATTTGTTGTATGGGAGCCCCCTTAAATATTTATTTTATTCTATTTTTTAGTATTTGTTGTTATAGCGGCAATAGAAATACATCATCTGTGAAAATTTCAACTGTCTAACTATCACGGTTCGTGAGATACAGCCTGGTGACAGACGGACGGACGGACGGACGGACAGCGGAGCCTCAGTAATAGGGTTCCGTTTTACCCTTTGGGTACGGAACCCTAAAAACCCATTAGTGTCTATGGGTTTTTAGGGTTCCGTACCCAAATGGTGAATATTTGTTTTAATTATATGCTTTAAAGTGCATGAAAATAAATGTCATCAACGCGTATATGTAGCTGTTGGCAGGCTTATAAATAGGGAAAAATGATTTAAATACTCCAGTGGCAGAAGTTAGCAATGCTACTTTACACCGAGGCTCACCAATTTGATTCCCATATAAGACATTTGGGTGCATGAACCTTTTTGTTTGTCTTATCTGGGTGCTTTCTGGGGCAGGACGAAACCTGACTGGGAAGTACCTCCACCTTAGAGAAAATCTGAGACAAATATTTTTAACCGTAAACAACTTTATGAAGGACTGATAGTCAGCTCCTAAGGAGTCTCTGAATTAACAGTAGGACTATCAACGCGCGAGCAATATTTCCAGTAATTCAAGCGTTCATAGGGTACGGTAGCGACTTTAGGCGGACTTGACAGGTGGGCCCCATGCTTGTATGCCTCCCGACGTTGTATAAAAAAGGTTGCCTATATATGTCACGTACACTGCAGTCATTGGTAGACTCATCAGGTTTTTTTTCAATTTTTTTTTCATATTTACTTCCCAAGACTCTCTTAATTTGTCTTGTTATTTCTCTCTGTTACGCATAACGAAAGTTACTGTTGTTATGTTACTAGTTGGAGAAAAAAGACTAAAAGGGTTACAGATTTATTAAAAGGGCCATTGTACAGTAAATTATATAAAAAATAAAAGTGAATTAAAGTTCGGCTAATAAGGGTCTTTAAGAACTCGCGTTATCTTTGTCTAACCGGAATATCACTGTTAGGTTCACTGGAGTGTGCACTGAGTGGCCGCCGGCTACAGTGGCCGACGACTGTAGACAGCTGGTTAGCGTGCTAGCCAGCACGCTGATCCAGATGTAGAAGTGGTTGGTGGACCGCCTTACGGACCAACACCGCAGCGGTAACCCCGTCAGCCGCCGTAGTCCACAACAGGGGCTGCAGGTATTATAATTGGGATTAGTTAGACGTCTGGTGTTTAACGGGTTTGGAAAAGTGAGTTAATTCCCGACGGTTCACCACGTAGCCCACAGCAGGAGGCTGGTGGTCTCAGACGTGGTGCACTGAATCTTTACTTCTCGAAAGCTTCCTCCAGACCGACTCGTTTTCTGGATTACGCCCTAAACATCTATAATTTGAAAATTTTAAATTTACTAATAAATTATATTTTGACAAACATCATTCGGTTCACAGAGACAATGTAGTGTATATCTCTAAAAAGGTTTTACAAAATATATTATCCAATAAGGTTATTACACTGTATCAACTTGAATGAAACAAACAAGATCTGTTTTAATATTCGAGTATTATTCCAAATTAACGGTTCATACTGCTGTCAAATATATAGTATATCTATACGAGTCAAACGTTCAGAAATAACATCACATTAATTTACATGCGATGGAATCCTTTGTCCGTCGCTCGTTCATACTCCATCAATTTGATCTACAAATTGCACGCGGGAATTAATTTTAAATCCCCCGTTTTGTCAGAGCAATAAAATTTTTAATTTATCAGTTTTGTAATCATTAATCCTTTTCATGAACATAAGTTTCTTCACATTAGTCAAAAATGAGGTAAAAATATTTTTGTAGTAATAAATTGTTAACTGTTACGGGTGATAACCAGCGACGTATAAAAAGGTAGACACGTTATACACCAACATTATTGTATTTTAAAATGGCGCGAGTAATACTATATCTACGTGCAGTTATTTATTATGACACTTTGCTCTAACAAAGAGACAAATGATACCTGTCGTTACAAAGAGATGAATATATATCTAATATCTTAAGACATTTATGGTTTGTGGCGAAGTACGTATAGCCGCGACGCGAGAGCGTGCCCAACTTACTTTTATTGCAATTAACTTACTTTCGTATTGCCAATCTAGTGCGTGTACGACGTATCTATAACTGTAGAAATATCTTAGGTGATAACTCATTGGTCTTCGAACAGTGTATGTTGACATACTGCGGGCCATATGGGGAAGCTCAAGTTCGCTCAGCATACTATGGAGAGAGTTATGCATATAGTTATTTTATTGCATACAAGCATACGGCCCACCTGATATAGAGTGGTTACCGTAGCATATGAATGCTGGTATTACATTAAGCATCACTCGCGGGATGCTACCTCTACTGCTAACACAACTCCTTAGTAGCTTACTGGTGACCCCACTCACACTTAGGAACACAACAACCCCCTAGGGAGTTGTTATTTGGCTACGGTTTTCTGTAAGGTGGAGTTGCTTCCCCAGACGGACTGTTCTGCTGCGCCCCACCTCTCTTAAAAACACCCAGACCAAGACAAACATACATGTTGATGCCCACAAATGTTTGCCTTGTGTGGGAATCGAGCCCAAGAGCGTTGGTGTCAAACCACTGCGCCACCGACCTTGTCAAAACTTATGGCTTATTACGACTTTAGATCTTGACATCAGATAAGTTACATGCTGGTAGGCAAACGTAATTTATGCTAAGATGTTCACAGAGAATGTCTTTATATTTTTGGTGTTTGAAAAACTAGTTTCTCCAACACCCTGTACACACGGGAAGTAAAGTATCTAGTATTTGTGGGTATCTAACAGAGTTAGTTCACTGAGCCTACTCGACACAACAACCTAGCTAGCCAGCCGTAATTAATTCCTGAAGGACGTTTGTTCCATGTCACACCAAATGCGTCCAATGCAAGCTTGCCATTTTCTGTACAGCGACTCATCGATCTTGATACTTGTCTTGTGTTACAAACGTTTTGGGGTATAATTTACCCACTTCCATCCTTTAAGGCAAAGCAAATCCCACTGGGTTAGCTATTTCTGCCTGCTTGTCTTGGTCTGCATGTTAGAGAGGTAGGGCGTATCAAAGGAAACCGTATGGAGAAGTACCTCCTCCTCACAGACTTATTTGGTTCGCTGGAGGGTTGTTGTGTTCCTGCAAGTGAGTGAAGTTACCAGTAAACCCCAAAGGAGTCACTGCGTTAGCAGTGAGGTTTATGTATTGCAAGAGTATGCCTTCCGACATCCTATATAAAAAAGGCTTTGTTTCGATAAATCGTTGTATAAAAATATAATACGAACCATTGCTTTCTCTTACTGCGAAGAATGACAAACAGACAAATACTCGACGGTACAAATATAGCCTACAATATTTGATCTGAATAAACTAACATGAGATAAATAAAAGTATTGTGAAAAATAATGTACAGAATGTTTGGTTAATATTATTGTGAACGCTGAAGCTAAGATGCACGAAATGTTCCTATCAGCGAGCGTGATTCCACGTGGTGTACCCTGTCCTACTGTACTAAATACACGGAAAAAGAATCACAGGTATATTCAATAAGAATCAGCTTGACTGAGGAAATATGTATGTATATCGTCACACCAGGTCCATTGCGGGGTAGGCAGAGAGAACCGAGTGCGATAAGTCGCGGTGCTTACATACCTCACTCGCCTCTCTAACATTCATAGCTCATTTTATGCACGCTCCCCGGTTCCTGGGGCTCCTGACATCACCTTCTTGACAAAACACGACCAATTTGGTCATGGTAGGTTAGTCTCGGTCTTCCTCGGCTCCTACATCCTTCCACTTTTGCATTTCGTCATTTTTTCGTCCTGGATTCTTTCTACATATCTGAACCAACGGAGCATGCCGTTTCTTATCTTAACACCGACACTCTCTTTCAGACCAACTCTTTCTCTCACGTCGTCATTACGAAGTCAGTACTGAGGAAGTACTCAGAGCCAATTATTTTTTCATACCACTAAAGTGACAAAGGAGCGTACGATTAGCCTGATTGTAAGTATTTACCGTAAATTTGCAATACCGGGAGCCATCACTCAACGTTGAAAATCTCTTTACGCCTTCTTAAATTATTCCAAAAATTGCAAAATTCGAAAAAAATGCGGTCAAGATGCGAGCATTGCGCAAAATTTGTGGCATAACGCTTGCTGACCGCTTTCGTAATGATGACGTAAGAAAGAGAGTTGGTCGAAAAGAGAGTGTCGGTGTTAAGATAAGAAAAGGCATGCTTCGTTGGTTCGGACATGTAGAAAGAATGCAGGATAAAATAATGACTTTCTACTTTCCTCCCCCCCCCCCTGACAGTAGCGATGAATTTATTTACTGTACAATATCGGTCTCAATTGCTTGCCATAGGTTATTTCGTTCATAGTAGAAAACTACCTCACACTGAAATCTCAATCTGAATGTAAAACAAAACATATTGAGTGATTGAATAAAATATAATTGTATTTGAATTGTACGCAGGACAGGACAATTTATTGTTTGCGTGAAAAGACTTTAGAAATAAACCGCTATTAAGAAAACTTCGTGTTTAGTTCAGTTGACAGCAGCTTAACAGAACTTTCCAGAAAATTACCTTTTAACAAAAGTTTCGCTACTTGTGATTGGAAAACGAAACAAAAATTTCAAAATAATGAATCAAAGAGAATTTCTTGATCGTAATCCTATTAATATTACTGACGTTCAATGTCAATCAAATTTATTTGAACCCGTCGTTATGGGAATTGGTAATTTATTTCTCTTACTATATATATAAGTGTGTCATAGAACTGCTTCTAAACTTGTACGATTTCTTTCTGGATAGTCGTGATTCACAATTAGACCGGAGTGGCGTAGCGACCGGAATCTATGCTTTTTATTTTTGTTTCTCATCTGTCGAGTAAACTTTGTACATATTTAGACGTGAATTATTCAATAGACTAGAATAATGATACCAAAGTTGTAATAAAATACTGTACAAATATATTATAACAATGTATTAATATAACAATGGAGTAATTACGCAGCGTTTTCAATCAATCGATTAATTATCGGTAATGTTTTAACTAGTCCTGCATATCTTTGTTATTTGAGAATCTTGATAATTTAATCTTATGTAAGTAAAATGTAGTTCCTTGGCAGTGAGATACATATTGCTTTGTTACGAAAGAGCATCTCAAATTATTAAATTTAACTAAGCCAACTTAACTTTACCTTATGGTTCTGAAATGGTTCAAAAACATGAAACCTACAGATGATTTGGTAGTCTTGAACCAACTGCCTTGATATAGATCGTGCTTTTGGTACCTAAGGTATAAGCAACAAAATTTTAAACCTGCAGTCCACATCATTGCTAAACCACGTGCACATGAATCTCAGTATATCATTGGACTGCTTTCTTTCCTACTGGAAAATAGATGCAGTCACTTCAACATCTGGTTTTAGAGACTGGAACTTATCTAAGGGGCTCACTCTAAAATCCTAAAACTTATAGTACATAAAGTTACTTAGAGTATAATAAAATACTCTCAGGCCTCCAATTTAAATTCTGAGGTGAGAAATTCATTGAGAATCGTATAATGCACCTAATTAGATCTAGCAAAGGCATTCGATACCATAAATATTCCTATACTTTCAAAAAAAATTAATATTTTGTTGTGCGCGGTATTTACCTTTGGCTGCTTCGTTTTCCAATCTGATAAAAAGAAACTAGCTTGTCAGAAAAATAAAGTCTCAGGGCAGCATTCTCAAGTTTATTCATCTTATACAGGAACGGTGCTATCCACCCAAATTCCAATCGCAGAGATCTACGTTACGCCAACAATATGATCAATCCTGGGATTTTGGGTAAAATTCACAAATGTTAATACAATATAAAAACAAAATATTAATCTTCCCTAAAACTTTTTGCTCATTTGAAAATACAGGACAAAATCACTGATATATTTAGACATAATAGACATAAATTGGACGAGAAACTCAATTTTAAAAATGTCTCAGTTATCTTCTATCTTATGCTATATTATATATTCTGCCTAGCCTACAAGGAACTTAGAGTGAAGATATAAGTAGATAGATAGACGTCTTGGTTTCTACAGTTAAAGTCTGTAATATTATCCACACAATGAATCTGCTGATCAGTCACTGTATTGCTGGCACTTCGTCAGTTGGTTTTAAATTACTGCGTTCTGACTTGGAGAAGCATCGCTGGAACAACGCTAATCACTTTGAAACGTGCGCAACAAGCAGTAAAAGTCTTCCTAAGAAAACTTCGAAGATAGTTAATGGATTCAGGCGTTATTTTGCGAAAGTCAAACTTACATGCAATCCGATCCAACCTGCTTTGTGTGCTTCCGCCACCAATTAGTTCATGCGGCCTAGCGCCGGCCGGCACCTACCCACTACTGTTAGTGCGTGCAACATGCCGACGCTGCCATGGCTGCTCCGGTAGTCTCTGCCTCGGCTGCTGCGGTCGTCCGCCATCTGGAACAGAATCCGCATGCCCCCTCCACCACCGTCGCTGCCACGACTGGCCTGGTCGTCGCTGCGACACGTGTTTCGCCTCTCCACGAGGCATCATCAGGCGTTGTAGACGTTAATCGTAAGAATAACATGCTACAAGTGACAAATCCATCGCAGTGCCGTCCCTTATATTGAATTGAGGGTGGGGGTGGATGGTGTGAGCGAAAAGATATTTAATAGTGGGGAATGGTTTACTTCGAAGATATCCCACCGAACAGCAGTACAGAGAGGCTAAACTTAAGTGGCTGCAGATCATTCTTGATGCGAGCAGCACTGTCCTCGTATACATACAGACGATTGAAACTTCAAACATATCTTTGAAACGTACGTTTAGAATCTCAATCACTAGACCAAAACTGCTTAAAGATTTAGTGTTCAAATATTTCCACGAATTTGCCGCAAATTATTTGTTTGTATTACTTATTAATTAGTTATTGTATTAACCAGAGGGAGACTTTGTACAAAAGTCGTCTGCATAGGTACCTCTGTATTATCTATTTCTACCGGCAAGCAGCTACCTTTATATTCTCGTAGCTATGTACCGGTTTGAAGGGTGAGATATGGCAGAGAAATTACTGGGTAGGTACTGTGACGAAACAGCCTTAGTTCACAAGATTGGCAGCGCGCGAGTAATATCCCCGTGGTGTTCCGAGCGTCAATAGGCTGCGGTGACCGTTTACTATCTGATGCGGTCCGCATATTTGTTTGCCAATCTAGTTGTATAACAAAACAAAATTAGTTTTCGTTAAAATGCTCATTTAGGAACTTCTATTACCGTAGAACCATGAGATCGCAGAAAAGATACTGTGCTAATTCTAGGACAAAAATAACAACACAATAATCATACAACTCTGTACACAACATAAAAACATACACATCAATACCCATACAGGTACATATCTGTGGTCAATCTGTAAATGATAGTATATTTCTGTAAGTTTCTGAATCAGTTTATTGTAGATCATATATTTAGATATACAAAATAACAACAGATAATTACTTAACTAAAATTAATGACGAGCTCGGTGGCTCAGTCGCAAACGATGCGACTTTGACACCAACGCTCGTGGGTTCGATTCACACACAGGACAAACATTTGTGTGCATGAACATGTCTGTTTGTCTTGGTCTCGATGTTTTAAGAGAGGTAGGGCGCGTCAAAGCAGTCAGTCCGGGGAAGTACCTCCACCTCACAGAAAACCGCAGCCAAATAACAACTGCCTAGAGGGTTGTTGTGTTCCTGCGTGTGAGTGAGGTCACCAGTAAGATCCCAAGGAGTTGTTGTGTAAGCAGCAGAGGAGGCATCGCGTGCGTGATAATTAATATTTCGCAAGCGTTAACAGGCTACGGTACCCGCTTTACATCATGCTCATCATGGTGGGCCGTATGCTTGTATGCCTCCCGACGTAGTATAAAAAAAATACACAATAAAACTCTATCAATCTAAAATAATATTAATACCTTAAAATAAATCTAAAAAGCGTGGCCTCTGCGGCATTGTACCAACGATGCTGGCAACATTTCCGCGCTGAATAGCAATACCATAGTAATTTTACTATGGCAATACTGCGCTGAGCGAGGAAGCTACCACATAAATAACATTTTATTCCCGAATTATAGTAGATTGTATATTTGAATACCATTCGAAGAAAAGTATCAAGAGTGAACATGGCGGTACATTGCAGCGCGATGCGCGAAATCCCCCGTGCCTAATCGCTTCATTTAGCTGACACGTCATAATTTACGATATGAAACAAGTGCTATCCTCGCGCTATATATCAAGTGACAACTGGCTTATTACTACCACAGTATAACGGCACTTGTAGCACGGTCATTTCCTATTCCTAGCTTGGACCAATCTTGCCTCTTCATCGCTAATAACAAATGTTCACATGTTTACATGATTGGTGTCTGAGTTTTGACGAGCTCGGTGTCGCAGTGGTGAAACGCACTGTTACCCTACTTTGACACCAACGCTCGTGGGTTCTATTCCCACACAGTACAAACATTTGTGTGCATCACCATGTCTGTTTGTCTTGGTGGTATTTTCTATGTATAATAAGTATGTATTTACAAAAAAAAATGTATTTACGTATGTTTATCAGTTGTCAAGTAGCCATGACACAAGCTTCGCTTACTTTGGGGCTAGATGGCGCTGTGTAATTTGTTCAACAATATTTATTATTATTACATGTGTTCACATACAAGGAAAGGAACTGATCACTTTTTCTAAAAGTATAAAATATTAACAAAAAAAAAAACCGACTCAATCGGAATTGAATTTTATATGAAAATAAATGGGACCAATCTGAAAGTATACTCTTTCAAATAAAATAGTTCACATGTTTAAATGTTCACGTGTTAACAAGAGAAATCACAAATTAAAAGTTTTGCAACATACATAGCCACAATTTACTCTATTAGAATGGACTGTGGAATTATGAATGGATTTATCGATTTTAAAGCGTATAATTCACCCAATTATAGTAACCAGTTGTCCGTAAACGAATATATATAGACCAGCTCGGTGGCTCAGTCGTGAATGACGCGATTTTGACACTAACGCTCGTGGATTCGATCCCCACACAAGGCAAACTTTTGTGTGCGTGATCATGTCTGTTGGTCTGGGTGTTTTAAGAGTGGTAGAGCGCATCAAAGCAGCCCGTCTGAGGAAGTACCTCCATCTCACGGAAAACCGCAGCCAAATAACAACTCCCTAGAGGGTTGTTGTGTGAGTGAGGTCACCTGTAAGCTCCTAAGGAGTTGCTGTGTAAGCAGCAGGGGAGGCATCGCGCGAGTGATACTTAGTATATTACAAGCGTTAATAGGCTACGGTAACCGCTTTACATTAGGTGGGCCGTACGTTGCACGCCTTCCAACGAAGTATAAATATATATATAAATCTATATATCGAGAGCTCGATGGTCATTCTAACCAGACACGCAGGTGAAGCAACATCTACCGCAGCCTGTCTATGGATGGGTTTATCTTACGTTACGTTAAGCCGTCGGTCCCGGCTGTTGTGGATAGATGACAGCCGTTAAGCTAAGTCAGTGGCCCCCGGGCAGGTTGAAAACACTGGCCTCCGCCAATCCGCATTTGAGCAGCGTAGTGTAGTCTGCTCTAACCCCCATCGGTTGAAGGGAGACCCGTATCCCTGCAGTGGAATGAGTAAGGGTTGATGTGATGTGGTAGAGTATATATATATAAAGGAATGCTACCAAATATTTGTATATATTAATGATAAATACAAGTACAGTATTTAGGCGTTGTTGTTTATGCTCCATTTAAATTATTACATAACGAATACTTTTCTTTTCTCAATTCGTCTTTATTTATTTTTTAATGTTTGTTAATTCATAACTCCGTCATTTATAAACCGATTTGAAAAGACTTTTTTATTTGAAAGAGTATACTTTCAGATTGGTCGCATTTTTTCATATCATATAAATCAAGTCGGTTTTGTTTTTGTTAAAATTTTATAATTTTAGAAAAAGTGATCAGTTTCTCTCCTTGTATGTGAACACTGATAGTTAACAAACATATAAATAATGTATAGCAATAGTGTTATAAATAACATCTTCATGACTAATAACACTGCATACACGCTACAACTATACATAGTCTTTCTTACTAATCTTGTATATACGTATATCTTCACTCCCGGTCTCTTGCAGGTTAGGGAGAGAAAACCGAGCGCCGTAAGTCGCGGTCCTTACACACTTCACTCGCTTCTCAAACATTCATAGCTCTTTTCATACACGCTCGCCGGTTCCTGGGGCTCCTGATCACCCTCATCATCAGCATCACCTTCTGATAAAACATCTAATTTGGTCATGGTAGGTTAGTCTCGGTTTGCCAACGTCCTTCTACTTTTGCATTGTATATCTGGGTGGATCAACTATTCTTTGCAAAAAACATGTCTAAAAACAATATTTCGCTGTAATTTTATATCGAAACAGTAATTTAGAATACGTAGAATTGATATAATTAAAGAGCGTTCAACTATATAATTTTAATTATTTTTTATTGCTTTTATGGTAACTTAGGTGACAAGATTCACTCCCCATACAAATTATTCCTGTCTCCACGTCTACTTCAATAGTTCCCTTACGCAATAATTTTAAAATTTTATATAAAAGTGTATTCATTTCTACTCATGTTATTTTCTACAATGGTTTCTAAACGCCCTTAAATGCTTCCCAGATTTTTAAGTATGATTTTGCTATTTAGAAAAAAATAAACAAATTGTGTCCCAAAACTAATACCCAAACAGATGTCCGCTAAGTTACGGTTCTTAAAAGTTATAGATAAAAACATAGATGGCTCTAACAGTCTCAATTGTGGCAATTAATGCCTGAGGATGATGCAATGACATTCCGCCATTTTGTGTGTGTGGTAGTGGAACTATTGTTTTTACATAGTTAAATACTTTTAATTGATGGAGGGACATATTTTTTGCAAAGAATAGTTGATCCACCCATCATTTCGTCATTCTTTCATCTTGCATTCTTTCTACATGTCTGAACCAACGAGGGATGCCTTTTCTTATCTTAACACGGCCACTCTCTTTCAGACCAACTCTCTCTCTTACGTTGTCATTACGAACACGGTCAGCAAGCGTTATGCCACGAATTTTGCGCAATGTTCTCATCTCGCCCGCATTTATTCTACTTTCATGCTCTCTCTGCCATACGCAGCTCTCACTTCCGTAAGTTACTTACTTTGTTATAAGTTGTCACTAATTTTATCTTCAGTTTTTCAGTTTCTTCACAAAGTATATATATATATACATGAATACCCTTTGTAATGTATCTAGGGCCGTTATTGAAAAGATACACAGCTCTCGAACGTAGATAAGAAAGTAAAAAAATGGGTGCGTGTACTTATGTACGCGCGTGAGAACTTATACTTATTTGGCATCATTAAATAAATATTTAACATTAACAATTTAATAATATTTAGTATTAATTATATTAAATAATAATATTTTAATTTATAAGAAACTGGAGTAAAATTAAAAAACGCCTTATATTATACATACAAGTCAAATGTCAAGTATAAATGTTATACATTTTTAGCTATAGCGCCATCTACCGGTAATACCGTGAAACATTTAGCAGCTTCAACCGGTTACTTTTATGTTACAGTGATGCGCGCACATCTTAAAATTTCACTCTCATCATTTATTCATAACGCGCCTAAAGAAGTATAACTTCAAAAATACATCAACTATATTTCACTAGAGGCATATGTAGGTCGTATACCTAAATAAGTATAATATTTGTGATTCATATTTAGGATTATGTTAAGATGAGGGTTAGGATGGAGGTTAGGACTATTAGATTTGTCACTTACAATTTTTCAAAGAAATAACTAGACATTTCTTTATACCTAAACATTTCTGAATAATATTTTACACAAAGCTAGAACACGAAAATTGGTACATGACGCCCAGTATAAATGGTTACAAAGTTTAAATATTGTGGGTTCGAATCCCGCGCAACACAATTACAAGTGTGCGTGTCCCATCTTTTTTACTTGAATATTTTGTAGAAGTTGGTACTGAACATAAAATATGTGTGCTCTTTAGCTATGGATGTTCTGGACAGAAAAAAAAATATGTCATAGTCAGGTATTCACGCAGAACCTGGAACAATAACAATCTAGGGAATAAATATAAATAAATAAATATTGTCTGACAAATTACACAGCGCCATCTAGCCCCAAAGTAAGCGAAGCTTGTGTTATGGGTACAAGACAACTGATAAACATACGTAAATACATTTTTTTTTGTAAATACATACATATTATACATAGATAATACCCAGACCAAGACAAACAGACATGTTCATGCACACAAATGTTTGTATTGTGTGGGAATCGAACCCACGAGCGTTGGTATCAAAGTAGCGTAACAGCGCGTTTCACCACTGCGCCACCGAGCTCGTCGATCTAGGGAGTTGTTATTTGGCTGCGGTTTTCTGTGAGGTGGAGGCACTTCCCCAATCGCGCTGCTTTAATACGTCCTACCTATATTGAAAACACCCAGAGCAAGACTAAATGTCATGATTCTTCTTCTTCTCGGTTCCTAATCCATTAGAATTGGCGGGGTACGTTACCTAAGCCTAATGAGCGATTGCCGTCAGACGTCCATAATTCAGAGGGAAAACCACTTCACAGAAAACTGCAGACAAATAACAACTCCCTATAGGATTGGTGTGTTCCTGCATGTGAGTGAGGTCTCCAGTGAGCTCCTAAGGAGTTGCTGTGTTAGCAGCAGAGGTGGCATCGCGCGAGTATTACTTAATGCAAGCGTTCATAGGCTACGGTAGCCGCTTTACATCAGGTGGGCAGTATGCTTTTATGCCTCCCGTATTGGTATAAAAATAAACATACTACACACCTGATGAAAAGTGATTACAATAAAGGAGATACAAAGATTATAATACGAAACGAGAGACGAGTAAATATAGGGTGTGAATGGAGCTTACTGAAAACTTCTTGGTTGTCAAAACTTTAAAGTTGGTCGAAGTACGAGCGTCGCGCAAAACACGCGAATCGCTTTCGCAACGATGATGCGAGAAATAAAGTAGATCTGAATTGGTCTTGAGATAAGAAGGGCGTGTTCGCTTGGTTTTGGACATGTAAAAATGTGCAGGACAAAAGTATGACGAAACATATATGTATATATATATATATATATATACTAGCTGACCTGGCGAACTTTGTACCGCCTCAGGATCAGTAAATGGTGTAAAAAAATTAACTTATTAGATGGTATAAATTCTTTTACTACTTATTATCCTATTTCGGACGAAGACAAATTCAAAAACACAAAAATCATAAAAATCGGTCCAGCCGTTCTTGAGTTATAAATGGTGTAACTAATACGACTTTGTTTTATATATATAGATTAAAACGAAATTGGGAGAATGCAAGAAAAAGATCAACACTTAACTACCATGAACAAACTGGTCGTCATTTATCAGAAGGTGATATTTAGGAGACCCCAGAAACCCGCTAGCGTACATGAAGAGAGCCACGGAAGTTAAAGAAGCGAATATAGTATGTACGGAGACATGTAGAGTTCGGATGCCTCTGCCTACTCCGCAAGGAACTTGGCACCAAGATATAGATAAATAGAAAAACTCGTGTTCAATGAAGACTCTTATTAACCTCCTTGCTCTGCTGTCTACAGCCATGCAATTCTCTAAGCGACTCGTAATGGCTGTGTGCGTCGCTGTGATCACAGATGTCACAGCTTTGACATCGTCTACTGCGATCACGCCTAAATTATTTGATATTCTATAAGGCTGTAAGCGTACGCGAGGCTGTTTGCCTTGTAGAATTCCAATTCCAAACGCAGCCTTGCGGCGCTAGTGTCGCACAACCATGAAAAGCGACACCAAAGAATTGCAATTTTGTGTTCAAGGCTGTAACAGCCAAAAGCGTCTTGGGAAGTACCTCCACCTCACAGAAAACCGCAGCCAAATAACAACTTCTTAGAGGGTTGTTGTGTTCCTGCGTGTGAGTGAGGCCACCAGTAAGCTCCCAAGGAGTTGCTGTGTAAGCAGCAGAGGAGGCGTCACGCAAGTGATAATTAATATATCGCAAGCGTTAATAGGCTACTGTACCCACTTTACATCAGGTGGACCGTATGCTTGTATGCCTCCTGATGTAGTATAAAAAAAGTCAGCTCCTAAAGAGTTACTGTGTTAGCAGCGTGACATCGCGCGAGTGATACTTAATGTAGTACAAGCGTTTATAGGCTACGGTAAGCGGTTTACATCAGGTGGGCCGTATGATTGATGCCTCTCGATGTCGTACAAGAAAACAAACCCCTGTTACTGGTTGATTGGTAAGTAGAACGCACGCTCTCATTGGCAAGTGAACAGCCATGCAATTCTCTAAGCGACTAGTAATGGCTGTGTGCGTCGCTGTGATCACAGATGTCACAGCTTTGACATCGTCTACTGCGATCACGGCTTTTTATTTGGTATTCTATAAGGCTGTAAGCGTACGCGAGGCTGTTTGCCTTGTAGAATTCCAAATCCAAACGCAGCCTTGCGGCGCTAGTGTCGCACAACCATGAAAAGCGACACTAAAGAATTGCAATTTTGTGTTCAAGGCTATAACAGCCGATGTTTCCGAGGATGTAAGGATGTTTGCTCTTACAGAATTGCATGGCAGAACAACATCGCGTAACTTATCGGTTTATTGATTAAAATATCTTCCATTAGTCAGTAGCCTATGCCTCCCGAAATAAAATGTCTTGTTCTTAAAAGCGGAATTTGTTCGATGCTCTCGCTGGGGATATACTTTTATTGATGATTCTTCAGTTTGTATTTTCGGCGGCTAAGGCTTTAATGCCTAGTTAAGACGATTAGGAGACGAGGCTCTGCTGAAAGAGATGTGTAACAATGTTGAATTAGGAGGAGATTGAGTGGGGAATTACTCTACATATATATCCTCACCTAAATATCAATACCATGGGGGATTATAGTAGTCTCCACGCATGTGTTAGGTCAAGTAATCCTATTAATATTATAAATGCGAAAGTTTGTATGTATGGATGTTTGTTGCTCTTTCACGCTTAAACGGCTGAACGGATTTGAATGAAATTTGGTAGATAGATTATGATCTGGATTAACACATAGGCTACGTTATTTGACTCCACGCGGGCGGAGCCGCGGGCAGCAGCTAGTTACGTAATAGTTTTCGGAAGGTGACTGCTTCCCATTATTCGTACACGACGTGTAACGGAAGCGGGATGGTACGGAACTTATTTTTTTTATTTTTTGGACAATTTTTTTTTTATTATTTTTTTATGATGTGGCATTAAAAATACATACAACCCTAAATTTTCACCCTTCTACTAGTCAAAGTCAAAGTCAAAATCTTTTTATTCCGTAAAAATGGCTACATTTGTTTGGAATCGTCACAATTTTTCCCTACCGTGCAGTTCATGACTAGGTGAGCACTGATAAAAATACTGCCAAAAAACTCAGGCATCCCTCTTTTGGCATCCAAACAAATTTACATATTTTATTAATTACATTATAATTGGATCGACTCACTCCCAGGCATTTTTATCATTAATATAGTCAGATACTTTATAATATGCCCTGCTACACAATTTGGCTTTAACAGTAGTTTTAAATTTGTTTATTGACAATTCTCTTATATTGCTGGGAAGTTTGTTATAGAACCGTATACATTGCCCCATAAAAGAATTACTTATTTTGTGGAGACGGCTTGCATGTAACACAAGATTATGCTTATATCTAGTATTTATGCTATGAGTATCACTCTTTTTACAAAATGAGTCTATGTTTTTATGGACATACAAAAGATTTTCATAGATATACTGCGATGCGACTGTTAAAATATTTATTTCTTTGAATTTTTCTCTAAGGCTCTCCCGGGGACCAAGTTTGTAGATAGCTCTTATGGCTCTCTTTTGCAATAAAAAAATGGTGTTAATGTCCGCGGAGTTACCCCAAAGAAGAATTCCATATGACATAATACTATGAAAGTAGCTGAAATAAACTATTCTAGCCGTATCAACATCAGTGAGCCGTCTAATAGTTTTCACTGCATAGGCTGCAGAACTTAGTTTTCCTGATAATTTTTCAATTTGTGGGCCCCATTGTAGTCTGGAGTCAATTGTTATACCCAAGAACACAGTTGTCTCCACAGGTGCTAAATTAGTTCCATTAACATGTACATTGGTAGCCACCTGTCTTACATTAGGTGTTGAGAACTTAATTACTTTAGTCTTTTTATCATTTAAAACCAGATTATTACTATCAACCCCTATTTTTATAATACTAAAATAATCCTAGGAATAATTTATATGGCAAAACAACGTTTGTCGGGTCAGCTAGTATACGAGTAATATAATATTACAATGGATGTCAAAAAAAATGAGCACACCAAGTTTTTTGGACGCCAGCTTGACCTTCTACTCCAGGTGGTTTCGATATTGCACATCACTGGAGATCTCGACGCCAAGGATCCTAATACTTTTGGTGACGGTGAGAGGTGTGTTCTGGAATTTAGGAACCACAGCAAATGGAGTTTTCTTAGCGGTGAACGCGCAAACTTGTATCTTCTTCGGGTTGAAGTCGACCAAGTTAAGCCACCCCCAGTCAGCTATTTTAGCCAAAGTGCATAGTTGGTTTTTCCGCCTTTAAACACGAGGACAACTCATGGAGAGAACCAGTCGTTAAAATAAATAAATATGGAACACCCACGCACACATATAAATACATACATGCATAGGTACCTACTCATTTTAGTACATCTATACATACATATAAATAAAATTGAAGTGTCTGTCTGTGATTTCAAAATAAAGCCTTTATCTTAAGCTCATATTATTATTTTCACGTTACCAAAGCCTAAATACGCATTTTTAACTTTTTTGTCTGTCTGTCTGTCTGTTTGTTTGCCCGGGCTAATCTTCGAAATGGCTGAACCAATTTTAACGGGACTTTCACTGGTAGGTAGAGGACTGTTCAGAGCAGAATATAGGATACTTTTTATCCCGCAAATATTAAGGGCTCCTGCGTAAAAAATGAAAAACTGTTCAAATTAGGGGGAAATATCTTCCCCTTCGGGGGACTTTGTTATCTTTTCTTTTATGTAATAAAAATAAAATAAATATACGTTGCCTCCCGTAAAGGTCAATAGATGGCGCTGTATGAAAATTGAATCGCTCTGGTTGCATCTACGACCCTGAACTTTGTTTTCTTTTTAAACAGAAAGAATTTCAGGTCTACAGAGTAATAAAGGCTACTAAAAAACTGACGAACCACAAAAAACGCGATCTTAACTACAAATCTCATGCGTGCGAAGCCGCAGGCTTCAGCTAGTTAGTAATAAAGGTTATAGCTGTGGAAGAGAGAAGCCTCCTAATACAGGCACTTTTATGCTTAAAATGTACATGAAATGTAAAAAACCTGTTAACAAATAAAATCTAGGTCTTTCTTTTTTGTTTGCACTGTGACTTCAGCATAAGAGTTTATGACCATGGTTGGTTATGTTAGTGCCATTAAACTTTTTTATTACTAAAATGTAATGGAAATTCTTGATATCCGTTGTAATATTTTAAGAAAGGTAGGGCGCATCAAATCAGCTTGTCAGGGGAAGTACCTCCACCTCACAGAAAACCACAGTCAAATAACAACTCCCTAGAGGGTTGTTGTGTTCCTACGTGTGAGTGAGGTCACCAGTAAACTCCCAAGGAGTTGCTGTGTAAGTAGTAGAGGAGGCATCGCGCGAGTGATAATTAATATATCGCAAGCGTTAATAGGCTACGGTACCCGTTTTACATCAGGTGGGCCGTATGCTTGTATGCCTCCCGACGTAGTATAAAAAAAATATGTTATGAAGAACTTCCTCCGAGCATGCTCCATACAAATGAAGTTTGATTCTGTTTTGACTTTTGAATATGTATATTTATATTTTTTTTTGGTATGGTTATGCTATAAAAGTCAACTAAAGTAAGTAAACAAGATCTAGAAACTTATTTCTGTATCTGTGGTTTGGCAGATATTAAGTAAATTGGTACAAAGTAAAACTGCTACAAAGAAGTAATAATATAAGTGAACATAGGATCACACTTCATTCCTATGGAACGAAAACATATCGAGCTTTTAATTTGTTGTTTTTTAAGAATACAAATAACATTTTGAGAAATTTATTTTATACACTTGAACATTTTTTACTTAGATCCAGCGACATATCAAAAAGTAGACACGTTATACACCAACTTTATTGTATTTTAAATTGACGCAAGTAGTACTATATCTACGTACAGTTGTTTATTATAACACTTTGCTCTAACAAAGAGACAAATGATAGGGCATACCTGTCGTTACAAAGAGATTAATACCTATATAATACAAAGAGAATATATATCTTGAGACATTTATGCATTGTGGCGAAGTACGTATAGACGCGACGCGAGAGCGTGGCCAACTGAATGCGAGTTAGGCAATTACCTTACTTTCGTATTGCCATTCTAGAGCGTGTACGATGTATCTATAACTATAAAAACATCTAAGTTTAGATCGCTATTAATATGACATAATATCACAAAAAAAAATTGCGTACTAGAACACGTTTATTGCTTTAGGTTATTTTTTATTAACATATTGGAAAACAGACGGCATGTAAACAAAAGTTGTTATTGAATTAAGTTTTTTTCTTCCGTAACTTTCGGCTTAATTGCTTGTGAACTGCGCAATACTGTAGACACAATAACTGTATAACATTCTACACCAAATATACAAATAATGTGTAAAATGCCATAAGTCGATTTAAATTAAATAACCCTGTAAAAATGAGTAAGTTTCAAGGTGTCAATTACTATAACTTAACATTTAATTTTATATCTCGCAAAATAAACGACGTGAAATCGGATTTGCTATTACGTTTCCTTCTAACAGTCAATGTCCCTGAATTTTAACAATCAAATCTCGTCCATCTATCGTGCAACGTTTGTACCGGATTTTCGAAATTGTAATCTCGATTGTTTTGAAACTATGATTTTTTAAGAAGTATCTCTTTTCACCGAAGGTACAGAAATATAAATTGAGTACATACGTGAGACAATGACGTTCATTCTCTGCGGCGAAGTACAGGCGGTACACGCGGAAGTTATGGTAAACTCATCGAATAGCAAACTATTAATTACTACCACTTTTTTTTCTTTTTTTATACTACGTCGGAAGGCGTACGTGAATTATCACTCGCGCGATGCCTTCTCTGCTGCTTACACAGCAACTCCTTGGGAGCTTACTGGTAAACTCACTCACACGCAGGAACACAGCAACCCTCTAGGGAGTTGTTATTTGGCTGCGGTTTTCTGTGAGGTGGAGGTACTTCCCTAAACGGGCTGCTTTGATGCACCCTACCTATTTTAAAACATCCAGACCAAGACAAACAGACATGTTCATGCACACAAATGTTTGCCTTGTGTGGGAATCGAACCCACGAGCGTTGGTGTCAAAGTCGCGTCATTCACGACTGAGCCACCGAGCTCGTCAAAGTTCATCTCACGCTCACATTACATCTCCTCCTAATGGATCAAAAATTAAGGGTTCCTGTAATCCACAGGAACCCTTAATTTTGGAGCCTTTTCAGGCTTTCATTGAATGTCAACAGTTTTTATCACTAGACTAATTGACAGAATTTTGTATCATTTCATTTTTAAATTATTTTGACACAATATTGAACGTATCATTAGATACTTTAGACCATGTGTATAATGATATTAATCGATTCAAATGAACTGCTTCGTTAAACTCGACATTCATTATGTATTCTTATTGAGTTGGATCATTTTAACCGGACTTCAATCAGGAGGTTGTCGCACGTTTAGCGTTTTGAGTACAAATAGATTACTTTTCATCAGCTAAGCTTTGAAAAACTTACGTGTTTAAAAACTATCAATCTATCTATAACTTCACGCCAAATTCCTTGCGGGGTAGGCAGAGAGAATCGAGCGCCATGTGACTCGATCCTTACATATCTCACTCGCTTCTTTAACATTCATTGCTCTTCTCATGCACGCTCGCCGGTTTCTAGGGCTCCTGACATCACCTTCTGATAGAACACGACCAATTTGGTCGTGATAGGTAAGTCTTGGCCTTCCCCGGCTCCGACATCCTTCCACTTTTGCATTGTATATCTGCTTCGTCATTCTTTCATCTTGCATTCTTTCTACATGTCCGAACCAACGGAGCATTCCTCTTCTTATTTTAACACCGACGCTCTCTTTCAGACTAACTCTGCTTCTAACATCATCATTGCGAATACGGTCTACAAGCGTTTAAAAACATATGTGAAATTATATCAAAATGCGCTTGATTTCTTACTTATAATATTATTGTGTAGGTTGTGTTTATTCCAGTTGTATACACATATGTACACGTACAAAATTAAAAATGGAGTTCGGTTCATTTGGTTTTAAATATAATAATATTGTAAAAATATTTTTTTTTTACACAAATTATCTCGTCATAGAGCGCTCGATGGCGTCGTTGCGCGTTACATTCTAACCAAATACGTAGGTTAGGCAATGTCGACCGCAGCCTGTCTATGGATGGGTTTATCCATCGCGAGTTTCTCCGTGCTCGGAGGGCACGCTAAACCGTCGGTCCCGGCTGTTGTCGATAGAAGAGAGTCGTCAAGTTAGTGGCCCTCGGACGGCTTGAAAACACTGGCCTCCGTCAATCCGCATTTGAGCAGCGTGGTGGAGTATGCTCTAAACCCCTTCGGTTGAAGGGAGATCCGTATCCCTGCAGTGGGATATGTAAGGTTTGATATAGATGGAGAAAAATTGAAAAATTTCAGTTCAAAAATATAATTTACGAACAACAAATGAACAAGAAATTTCAGGTGCTTCTACTGAAAAGACGTATCCTGGCAGTTACGCCAATTGACTTTATAAGAGACAACATGCATGGACGAAGAGATCACTTTGAGTGCATTTTGATGCACCACTTAGCAGATTCAGGATACTCTAAGACTAATTTCACGTCTCTATATTTTTAGTGAGACAGAAATTTAAGTAGGTTTCAAATTTCCTTTTCTATACATACATATAAATAAAATTGGAGTGTCTGTTTGTAATATTGAAATAACCGCTATTTACTAAATGCATATGGATGTATACACGGTACATATACCAAAATGAATATTTTAACAATTTTTGTCTGTCTGTCTGTCTGTCCGTCTGTCTGTTTGTTCCGGCTAATCTCTAAAACGGCTGGACCGATTTTGACGGGACTTTCACTGGCAGATAGCTGATGTAATAAGGAGTAACTTAGGCTACTTTTAATTTAGAAATTTTATTTATTTTTATTAATATAAATAAATAATAAAAAAAAAACTATTCCGTGCGGACGAAGTCGCGGGCACAGCTAGTAGTTAATAAATTCAGGCAATATTTTGCGTTAGTCAAATTTACATACAAACTGGTTATTTGTGATTCCGTCATCAAATAGTTCATGAAAACTAGTGCCTGCCGGCATCCACGGACCATTGTTAGTAGATGCATGCTGCCATGGCTGCTCTGATCGTCACTACTGCGCCTTCTGCGATCATCCTCGCGATTGACTGCCGTCTGGAAAAGGAACCCACGAACACGCCGCCGAAGCTGTCCTGGTCATCTCTGCGTCACGTTGTTCACCTCTCCACTAGGCATCCTCAGGTGATGTAGATGTTAGACGTTAGAATAATACATTACAAAGCATGTTATTCTTTTCTGGCGCTTTTTCGCATGAAGTAATCGGTGGCGAAGTACACGAAACAGGTTAGATGAAATCGCATTTTCTTTCTTTCTAGGTAAATGAGACATAGTTTTAAGATTAATACATTTTAGTCTAGACTTACAACTACAGCGCCTGGGGATGCCTCGTGGAGAGAAACACGTGTCCTAGAGACGACCGGAGCACCCAGGGCAGCAACGGTGGTGGGTGCATGCGGTTCACGTTTAGATGGTGGACATTCGCAGAGACGGCGCAGCAACCGGGGCAGCGGCGGCATGCATCTACTAATGGTAGTGGATATGTGCCGGCCGGCACTAGCTCGCATGAACAAATCTGTAGCGGAAGCACACCTATAAATTTTACACAGCACCTGTCATTAACTACCGTCTAACTTACTCTCGGTTATCTGAAATAACCGTGACCCAAAGTGAGACACTGATTACGGGCATCAGATACAAAATGACCACGAACTGTGCAGTATCCATTACACTGTCCAGTCGGCGCAGTTAGCGCCGGCGGTCTCTGAATAACGTCCTATTGGAACAAATCCTCGGAACAAGTGATGCGGGGTTCAATTTATAAGCAATAGCAATTCCTAGGCGAAACATGCCTAGGAATTTGTAGATAGTAAATAGTTACCTCATTCGTAAACCAGTTGAGAATGCGCAAGCTTGCATTGCCAGAGGAACACCTGGCTCGTCAATTATATAACAATTCAATTTTATTTTTTTATTTGTCGGGCATTTTGACCTTGTTCCTTATGAGATAGGAACGGTGTTCCTGAACATTCCTATTTATGCATACTTTTTTTGTGCTGAATCCGAATCTGAAGTCAAAATTCGAATATTCGAAAAAAGCGACAGACAAACGCACAGACGAACGCAGAGACAAACATATAGAATTCATATAGGAACGGTGTTCCTGAAAGAAAAATATTAACATAAGAGAATTGAATAAGATAGGTACAATAAGATTATATTTCAAAAAATTTAAGACGTGTCTAAATTCCCGAAACGACTATAGCAAAAATTTTGACAAGCTCGGTGGCTCAGTCGTGAATGACGCGACTTTGACACCAACGCTCGTGGGTTCGATTCCCACACAAGGCAAACATTTGTGTGCATGAACATATATGTTCCCTCTTGGTCTGGATGTTTAAAGAGAGGTAGAGCGCATCAAAGCAGCTCGTCGGGGGATGTATCTCCACCTCACAGAAAACGGCAGCCAAATAACAAATCCCTAGAGGGTTGTTGTGTTCCTGCGTGTGAGTGAGATCATCAGTAAGCTCCCAAGGAGTTACTGTGTAAGCAGTAGAGGTGATATTGGTCAAGTGATACTGAATTTGAAAAAGTGAAACGGTATTGCAAGCATGCATAGGCTACAACAACCCTTTAGATAGGTGTTACTTGACAGGGGTTTTCTGTGAGAAGGTGCGCCATACCTCTCTCAAAATAGGCATGATATGTCATGATTCTGGTTGTAAGTGTGATACTAAAGGAATAGAGTAAGACGCATACTTCAAAATTACTATTTTATGAACTGAAAGCGGGGTTTTGTTTCCCAAAACTAATCTCTTCATATCTATGCCGAAATCCTACGTAGGCGCTTGTACTATAAATTTGACAGCGAATAGCATCTCTATTAACGTCGCCTCACCTGCCCTTAACTACCATAATTAGAGATAGTAAGATCGCAAATCGACCACAAATCGGCTTCGAGGCTTATGTTACGGCGTTTGTGCATTTACCATCGCTGTGGTCCAAGTGTAAGGCTGTAGATGAGTGGTTTTTAGCTTCTCGAAGGCCCCGCGAGAGGTTAGTTTGAATAAACGGTTTATGACAAGTACTAGCGATTTCATATATAATGGTAAATATTTGTACGTAATTTATTTATTTAACACCATACATGAATTTGACAGTGCTGATTCTGAACAATCAATACACATAGAATTGGATCTTATTTATAAAATTATCAATTAGAATAATATTATAATGTTTCATATCATTTACCATACTGTACATTACATAATTTAGATACCTACGTACTTATATTGTCTGCGAATACGTTGGTATTCTGGCAATGCTGGTGTACCTTTTTCAGTATAAATAGTACGCGTTCCGTAAGGGGATACTACACTCCTAAACAACGGGGCCGCCGTCGGAGCGCCACCTCCCCATGATTCCTCATGGGTGCAATCAGACAGATTCGCTCTAACGTAGTTGGATTTTCAATTTTGTTCCTAAGCAACTGACAATAGTGCGTTATTTGCAGTATCACAAGCATTAATTCTAGAGTTTCCATACCTACCATACCCCCTACGAAGAGCGATAGATATAAGAAAGGATAGTGCCCATATTCACGCTTATATACCGAGGCAGCAAATTTCCTTTGTACTTTTTCAATTAACTGGACATATTTCTTTTCGTAAGGTTTCCAAACGCCCCATACTCCAGTCCGTTTTCGTGTTGGAGAACTGTGAAGAGATTCTCATGATAAACCCAAGAGTCTTACTCTATCTTTAGAGTCATTGTTATCCATAAATCGCTTATCTTATCAACTGTTCCGAGTGGCATGGTAATGGTAGTAATACCAAACTGTGGAAGGGATTTTAATGTCGTTCTTCCTTGGTAGTCTTTTTTATAATATTACATAAAGTATTGTATTACTTATTGTATTTTTTTTTAATCTTCTTCCTAATGTTACCCCGTATCCATATTACTTAGCATCGGCAGATTTCGCTACTAAGCCTGAGGATTTGGCGAAGATACGGATTTTTACATGGAGCGACTTCTGTCAGACATCCACAACCCAGATGGGAAACCAAACCTAAGACAGGTCTGGTTAGGTCACACGTCGTTCGAAATATAACTTCTTGAACTTGTAGGTCTCTTTATGATGTTTTCCTTTACCGCCGTGCAAGTAATAGTTACAAATGTGTAAATAAATTCGAAAACACAAATTAGGTGGTACATGCCAGGACTTGAAACTGTGACCAGTTGATAAATATGTCAGTTTTTTATCCACTGGGCTATCACTACTGCTATATTTTTTATATAAATAAACAAACATACATTAATTTTATAATCGTCAAGTAGCTACCATTATTAAGTGTATGTAATTCTTCAGTAAAGATGTTCCAAATTCAGCTAAATTTACACTGTTCTTATTTATGCATATGTATACATATAGGGAACATTGGTACCTATAGAATGAAGTTAGATTCTTAAATTGCCTCTTAATGGAAAATATAATAAACAAAATGATACGTTTATAGTATTGGAATATAGATCTTCAAATTGCTTTGTATTTGCCTGTAAAAATACTATAATTTGAGAGCTCGATGGCGTCGTTGCGCGTGCCATTCTAACCGAACACACAGGTTAAGCAACGTCGGCCGCCTGTCTATGGATGGATTTATCTATCTCGAGTTTCTCCGTGTTTCGGGCACGTTAAGCCGTCGGTCCCGGCTGTTGTCGATAGATGACAGTCGTTAAGCTAAGTCAGTGGCCCTCGGGCGGTTTGAAAACACTGGCCTCCGCCAATCCGCATTCGAGCAGCGTGGAGGAGTATGCCTTCGTTTGAAAGGAGACCCATATCCCTGCAGTAGTGGGATGAGTAAGGGTCGATGTGATGTAAAAATACGCCGCATCTAAGCATTGACGAATGTAAAATAGGCTTATATAAAAACATGATGAATAAATAATCGCTATACTCTTATTACTTATAGCGTTCCTAAAGTGAATTTAGCAGCGCCAGATTCAGTATTCAAAGCTTAGCTTGGTGGGAAGAGATCGAGCCTCGACTGAGAGCTGTGTGAGCTCTCGCATGAGAGGTTTTAACTCCTCTATATCAGATACGGATCCGATTGCTCACAAATTGTTGCTGCATGACTTTGAATAAAAATTTAAGTAATAATTTTTTGATGTGGCAGTGATAGCAAATTGGTTAATGAACCTGTTTATTGATCCACTGGTCCCCGGTATGGATACATGTACCACTATGTATGGCTCCTAAAATTTATAATAAGCTGCCTGACCATATTGTTATTTCTCCAGATATTGAAACATTTAAGAAAACGTTGACGAGTTTGTTGGTCGAAAAGGCATATTACAGTACTCAGGAGTTCCTTAATGATAAGCTCTGATACATTTATTCTAGCATTTTCATTATAATTTGTTTTTTTCATCTATTTTAATAATTTTCATTTTGATTAGATTCTATTTGTTTGTATTGCTTAATAATATTTTGATTTTATAACAAATAAGTTTATGGAATCAATTAAGTGTTTACCGAATCGTTGCATACCTTTTGGTAAAACATGGCTGAAACTCTAGTACCTAAAAGATTTTTTGATTAAATAGTTAATAGATTCAGGCGTTATTTTGCGAAAGTCAAATTTACATGCAATTTGATCTAACCTGCTTTGTGTGCTTCCGCCACCAATTAGTTCATGCGGCCTAGCGCCGGCCGGCACCCACCCACTACTGTTAGTACGTGCTACATGCCGACGCTGCCATGCCTGCTCCGGTAGTCTCTGCCTCGGCTTCTGCGGTCTTCCGCCATCTGGAACAGAATCCGCATGCCCCCACCACCACCGTCGCTGCCACGACTGGCCTGGTCGTCGCTGCGACATGAGTTTCGCCTCTCCACGAGGCATCATCAGGCGTTGTAGACGCTAATCGTAAGAATAACATGCTACAAGTGACAAATCCATCGCAGTGCCGTCCCTTATATTGAATTGAGGGTGGGGGTGGATGGTGTGAGCGAAAAGATATTTAATAGTGGAGAATGGTTTACGTCAGTCTGTTTGTTCATGAGAGTAATTTTAGAATTTTTATGTTTATTTATTTCTAATTATTCCCTAATATTTAGTTTTAAACCTTTGTCTATGGTGTGCAAAATTTGATATGTATTAGTGGGGGATAAGTTATGTCCTTTGTCTATGAGATGCTCGGCGAAGTGTGACCTTTCTGGGCGATTGTTTTTATACGCCGATACGTGTTCGTGAAATTGTGTTATAAAGTTACGACCCGTTTGACCGATATAAACGTGTTCTCATTCATCGCAGAAGAGCTTATAGACGCCGGATTTTTTATTGGGCGGGATTTTATCTTTAGTGTTACAAAGTGATTTGAGTGAATTATGGGATTTGAGAGCAACATGTATGTTATTTTTTCTAAATATGTGAATTATTTTGTCAGTGATTTTTCCCAGGTATGACAAATAAGTTTGTCATACCTGGGAAAAATCACTGACAAAATAATTCACATATTTAGAAAAAACTTATTTGTCATACCTGTGAAAAATCACTGAAGATGATTCAAACCTGTAATACCTATAACTCAATTACTACGCAGGTTGAATACAGCATGCGTGAATGAATGCGTTTAGCACAAATGTGAACTTGGATTTTTGTAAATTTGATTTATTTCGCCTTGCCCAAGGACATTAAGATTTCGTTACAATTACATCAATGGATGACCCGTAAAGACTAATAAACAGATATGGACAAAATTCACCAGCGCTCTCTGTCATAACAATTTGTAACCAAATAACATATTAATTTCGGCTTCCTGCGCACATTGACATGACATTAAATGTTTGGCAGTAATGCCGGTAGATGGCGCTATATTTAAAAATGTGTAATATTTGTTGTGTTTTATCGACAGTTCGATATTGTTTTTGTCATGACTACTGTAATACATTCCTTAAACATGGCTTCTACTTGAACGATGGTTATAATTTTACTCCAACAATTCACAATTCTCCGCAAGATAGAAAAACAATAGGTTTTGTAATATCTGTGTGGATATAAATAGGTATGATTCAAAATTAAGCCTAAGCTAAAATTACTTATTGAAACAGAACTCTAACCCAAATCTCCAGTCCTAAGTTAAATCCGGTGTACTTAACCACGATCTGGGATTCAATTAAATTCTCACGTACCTTTGAGGATTATCAGATATAACCAGTAAATGTGTTGACGATGGTCGCCATATTACAGTTCGGATTACGAAGATTACGAGTGAGTTGAATGTTTGGACAAATCCAACTATTTATGTAAGTAATATATTGTCTAAAGTACTCTCCATTTAGGGCATGACTGTAAAGACCTTTGGTGTCATGACCCTTGACCATAAACTAATAAACCTCCTGGCATTAAGGCCCTCACTCGTTAAATGCTACTACCAATTATATTTATTAATTACCAGTGTAGTATATTGGCAAATTAGTGTGTTTAATTGCCACTTAAACATTACTGCGACATAACGCGTATTGCTTGGTCAGCGGCAATCATAATGTTATATATAGACTAAGACAGTTTAATAAAGTCTTTTACTTCTTGTCTTGGCTTGTTCTATACACAGTGGTATCATTTGGCGACTTCTCCGATCTCATCATCACCTCCTCTGTTATTACACCAGCTAATTGATAACTGCGACATTTTGTTTTTTGAATGTTTATATTACAAGGAAAAAATATTGCCATGTCAAAGAAATTATTTTTCGGAAGATATGTGAGCTACCTAATAAAACTTTGGGTTTTCTATTGGGTTACGGAGATCTAACAGCAGTCGCTCTATATAAAAAATGTATCTTCGCCAAATCCTTAGTCTTTGGTAGCGGAATCCGCCAATTCTAGGAAGATGAATAAAGGTTTCTTAAACCGAAAAGACATTATGAAAGCCCGTCCAATGCCTTCGAGTATCAATGCTCACGGTGGTACATGACTTGGTTGATATATATCCCAGGTGTCATCCCTTTCCTCTCTTTATTACTTTTTAGGTAACATAAATCAAAAGTATGTCACATTTTGCGTTACAACGTGTGCTTCGAAACGTCAGGATCTTTTATGCGATTAATGCTGGTAAAGAATTGGCTACTTTTTAAAAGGGTTTTATTATTATAGAACGTCGGGAGGCATTCAAACACCCACCTGATATAAAGCGGTTACCGTAGCCTGTGAACCCTTGCAATACCTTACCTACCCTTGGAAAACCTCTTAACGCGTTTCTTGGAGAACATCATGCTATAGCAGACAACAAACTCACGTTACTGGCGTCATTTTAAAAGGACGACACTCAAACAAAAATATTATGATTAATGAGGGTAGTGTAAACATTTTTTTTGGTCACATTCCAAAGTTAAGATGTGTGGCAGTACGATATAATTATTGTAAGTGTACTGACGTAATATTATTATAGTGGTTTGGATCAATTCTTTTTAGCTAATTTATCATGAGTGAAATGAGATGAGCTCTTTTATTATTATTATAATCAAATTCTTTTGCGAATCGTTATCGTCTATATAAAATGAATAGAATTTAGTTAGTAAATGAGATTTTTCTGTCTTTTATATATCAATATCATATATCAATATACAAGATGTTCTTTATAAGGGCCAGTAGTAATATCATCTGCTACTTTTTACAATACGAATGTTTTCTTTTGCTAGGAAAGTTTACGGAAGAGATTAGGAAACTCGACTTAATGACATCCTCGAGGACTGGGAAATTGATGAGGACAGTCCTATCCCTGACAGCATTACATTCTTACCACCAGAAAATTCTAATGCTGTGACGTCACCGACGAAGATTCCGGTGAAGAGAATCAAGCCCAAATTCAAAATTTACCTGGCACTCAACTGAGGACTCCAGCACAGGTTCATTATAACTATATGTGATTGACAATGATAGCGATGATGATGATATATCTCTAGCTGAAGTTGCAAAACGAAGACACACCAGTGGCTGCAGTCCAAATTAAGACTCATCCCTACCCTCAACTTCTAAAAGTGTTAGCATACCAAAAACTTAAAACTATAATTGGATCACACGAGATGTTCATACCACCTTTTGTCCATGGAAGGATATGCAGCAAGCAGCAAGAAAGCAAAATGAAATGTTGAAAAGTTGCTCAAAATAATAGAGCTACTAAGCAACTTTTCATCAATGAAATAATTGATTTGCTGGTAGAATACACAAACAAGTATATTGACAAAAAAATGTATGTATGTATGTATGTATATCTTCACGCCAAGTCCCTTGCGGGGTAGGCAGAGAGAAATAAATAACATCTGATGAAATTAAGTATTTCATAGCAATTCATTTGTTCGCTGGGTATGTGGTGTTACCCAGAAGACATATGTATAGGGAAAATGCTACAGACTGTGGTATGCCCTTAGTCAAGAACACCGTTCCTATATGAAATCTATGTTTGTCTGTGTGCATTTTTTTTCAAATATTCGAATTTTGACTTCAGATTCGGATTCAGCATAAAAAAGTAGAATATGAATGTTCAGGAACACCGTTCCTATCT
This sequence comes from Pyralis farinalis, assembly GCA_947507595.1. Lineage (NCBI taxonomy): Eukaryota > Metazoa > Arthropoda > Insecta > Lepidoptera > Pyralidae > Pyralis > Pyralis farinalis. Next base: position 3,739,786 of record OX382258.1, on the reverse strand, counting down.
CTTAAGGAACATGGTCAAAATGCCCGACAAATTAAAAAAAAAATTGAATTGTTATATAATTGACGAGTCAGGTGTTCCTCTGGCAATGCAAGCTTGCGCATTCTCAACTGGTTTTTAATGCAATGTCAAGGGACAGGTTCACTTTTATGATGTCACATATACATTGTTGTGATTACATAAGTGTACAAACTAACGACAAGTATATTAAATTGAGGTCACTCTTTCATGTATCGAACGAATTTTTTTTTATGTTTGCACCATTCAAAAAATGTTATACCGTCGATGTGGCTATGATTCCATGCTACGGTGGGCATCCTTGAAAACAATTTATATGGGGAAAACCTATCAGATCGGGATCCAATTTTGGGTTGGATCTACATACCTTGGATATGTGCAAAGATATTAGAGAAGCCATGGTCACGGGACGACAGTAGGCGGCGAAACGTCATTCAGTTGAGAGTATCTTGAGATTCGTTTGCAGAGTTTACATCGCTATGGCGAACTTGTCATTGTCTCAGGTTTTGATAAAAAACTATGCAATTTTTATTCTTACTGCCTGCGCCATAAGAACGGTACAAAGGTCTAGCTTCAGGTGTCGCTGTGTGTACATGGTATGGTTGGTCTTGACTCGAGACACGATGATGTGCTACTTAAAGCCTGGCGTTCAATACGCCAATAAATCAGCACCGCGGCAGCTCATTATCGTTTCGGAGTTACGGGGACACATAATAACGGACTTACGCGTCGTAACTCTGCGTGTGTTCGGCGCAGATAACGAGAGCTAACAACCTATTAATGGTGACATACGGGTCAAAAGTTCGGCGAACATCGGCAAAATGTTTCATCTATATTTTTATACTGCTAAAGAAGATAGCAAGAATAGACGCACTTGCATGGCGGGAATATCTGGTACATGAAACTTAACGGTACTTCAAAAATGTTTATTGTGATCTAACTTAAGAAAGTTCTGGTTTTCCTCTGGGTTGTGGAGATTGGACGGCTGTCACTCAAATCAGTATGTTCACCAAATCCTTAGGCATAGTACTCCGCCAATACTAATGGATTAGGAAACAGGTAAACGCTAGGAAGAAGATCGAGTACATCAATGCCCAATTGATATTAAATAATAATGATAATGAGCTGCCGCGGTGCTGATTTATTGGCGTATTGAACACAAGAGTGTAAGTGATTCATCATCATGTTTAGAGGCAAGGCCAGTTATATCCCGTACGTGATACAAAGAAGCTGTTGGCATTATATCGCCACGCAAGCCATTATGCAATAGGTAGAACGCACAAAGAGAGGTCAATTCTTCCCTTGAACATGTATCTATATATTCACGCGAAGTCCTTACCTTACCTTACCTAGCGCCATATAACTCAATCTTTATACACCTCACTCGCTTCTTTTACATTCACAGGTCTTCTAATTTGGTTGTGATAGGTGAGTCTTGGCCTTCCTGACATCCTACAACCTTCTGCTTTTCCTTCCTATAGCAATAGCCAATGAATTCATTAAGTTTGCAGGCGTACTACGGTGTGTAACATAGGGTTCTTCAAGAACGGCGTTAAAAGGTTTTAACAAGGTCGACAACGCACAAGTCACACTCCTGATCTTGCAAATAACCATAGGCTATTTTGATGCGCGCTCGCTAGCTTATAGGCAAGTGATAAATAGGCAGTAATATCGGGTGCATTAATTGAGTGGCTATATTAACACCTATTAACACTGTTTCTGAAGGACTTCATGCTGTTAAATTTAGGGAAAATCAGATTCATTGCACGACCAATTGAACATGCCATCGCACAGCATATGACAACTTTGCTTTCATTATATGCATGTTAAAGGTAGAGTTAATCGATGCAGGCGTTACTTTGAGAAATTTAATGGTCAATTAAAACTCGCCTAATATAAAAGTTGCCTACCTACTCAAAAAATATAGACAAGATTTCAAAATAGGCATATTTTATATTAAAATTGTTATTTTATTTGTATTGTTTGGATTGTTAAATTAGTTTTTATCACAATTTAATTATTTGTCGACCAAACCACGTAAAAATTACTTGAAAGTTAAAATACAGTAACGCTTAGCAACAATTACGCCACCGTTCCTGTCTGTCAGAGTTAAGGATGGGGTTAGTTATCGCTAAATTTGTAATGAAACTCAGTAAATGCTGAAATGTTTACCATTTTTATCACGTCCCATTGAATATCCTTTAAATTGTTCGATACGCTTCATTCGAGACCACAACATTTATAGTCATAATCTAAAATTGATAAAGATCAGGCCAACCCTTAGCTTCTTCATCGCCTAATGTAGTGTAGAGTGGGTCTTGTTTGCTCATTGAAAAGGTATACCACGCGCAGATGCTATTGATTAACGACTTCGACTATCATGTGATCTACTCATGACATTAGTGATCCACTCACTCCTAAAAACTTTATTAGCACAAAAATAAAACTAGGCAATCAGGCTGACGATAGAAGTAAAATTTTAAAAGTTATGCGCATAGCTATTGTTTTAGAGTTAATATTATCATCTCGGTGACGCGAATCAAAAATATTTCTCCCTAAATGCTAAACGCACTTTAAAAAGTTGCATAATTTTAACACAAACGCTAAGGTTAGCTGGAAGAACTCTCTTAGAGAAATAAGTTCACGTTTAGTTTATTTGCAACATACTCTGTATGTTTATAAAACACAAAGAAGAATCGATAAAAAGATTTCCTTCAAAAATGTTTATTGGTTACTTAGAATTTACAGAGCATGCTCAATGTCTTTCTTACCATACTATACACGTAGCTATGATCCAGCACAGGGCTGTCCAAAGCACAGCCCGCGGACCGCATGTGGCCCGCGCCTAATTTTGATGCGGCCCGCGACAATTTTATAAAGTTTAATTATTGGTCTTCAGTTTTCACTGACTGATAATTCACTTATACACGCACTGCGCTTGGCAATTACAAATATTAATGTCGACATTGATAGAATTCGTTAAAGATAAATTAATAAAACTAAATTTAACACTTTTGCTGTTTTTTAATTTTCTCCAAATAAATAAATTACGCTGGATATTTGTTTTTGCGGCCCTCCAATATAAACAGTGATTTGTATTAGCCCGCGATCAAATCTGGGTTGGATAGCCCTGATCCAGCAGATAAAAAACCAGCCTATATACCAAGTCGTCCCCGGTTCGAAACCTGTTTTCAGATTTATGCACATATTTTTAAATCACTCGAAACAAAACCTCGTGGGGAGCCAGGAACTCCAAGAAATTATATTTCGAAAGACGTGTGACCTAACCTTAGGTCTGGTTTTCTAGTTGGTAAAAAACTGTATCTTTGCTTCTTTGTACCTTAGTCGTAGGTAACGGACACCCGCCAATCCTAATGCATTACAAACGGGATAACGTTAAGCAGAAATTTGTACGCCATTCTCGTCGGCCGTGTGTATCGTTTATGACTAACCTTCCTACACCTATAACAAGCTACACATTAGCATAATAAACAGTAAGCATACGTTTAACGTGGAGTTGGCAACGTATGATATTTCTAATTAGATTAAATGGATTAAATTTTTGTTATAATTGTTCGACTTGTAATGAGGCTATTATGTTTTTAATTTATGAGCAATGCAATTTCATATCATTGATTTTGGATAACTGTAGGCGGTTTGAGCGGTAATAGCCTAGTACAGGGGTTCCCAAAGTGTCCGCCGCGGGGCCCTGGTGCGCCGTAGAGAGTACATACAGAGGGGCGCCGCAAGACGCTCATGTTGCACAACACTTCCGCAACTATAGTTATTGTCTGCAACCCAGGAAGGCAAGTGTCATCTGAGATACAGTATTTCTAAAATACTAGTTCAGATGTCACACACCCATGTGCTACTACATGATCTTTTTTCTTCCATCTTGTATAAGAAAATTTGTGTACATACTTAAGATTGTGATTGCTTGAATAAATTTATTATTATATTCCTATGTGATATTTAGACCAATAAACATATTTTTAAAATCCTGTTTACCATTACCTGGAAACGAAATTTAGGTATTCGCGCCTATAAAATGAACAATTCAATACGAATGAAATCAAACAAGAAAAATATGCGTGGATCCAAGATCCTTTCCATGCTCAAGCTCCACCGGAATTCCCTTTACAAGAAGAGCAGAGTCTTATTCAGCTCTCTTGCGACAACAGCCTAAAAGCACCATTCACGTGTTCCGACTTGGTGGAGTTTTGGATATTGGTTCAAAATGAATACTCCACTTTAAATTCAAAAGCATTAAGAATTCTCATTCCCTTTGCAACATCTTATTTATGTGAGGCCGAATTTTCAGCTGGAGCTGTAATAAAAGCAAAGATAAATGTGGAGAAAGAAATGAGAGCAGTGGTATCACCAAGGTCACACGTCACGTTGATTAAGTGGTCATAGTATTTTATATTCTATCTTTCTTAAATTATAAATGTTCCTTGCGTGTCAATAAAAATGTAAAAACTCAGCTTCATATTGCGGATGTTTTATTTATGTGCCAAGTATCGTTGTACCTTTCTGAAGTTATACTTCTAATGCGACTTCCTACAAGGTTGCGTTAAACGTTTAACGCTACCATGGAGGGAGATATGAAAGCACTGTTGCATTAAACGTTCAACGCTCCGGGGGAGGGGGAATAGAAAGAGACCGTCCAGGGAATTGTTATATGGCTGCAGTTGCCTGTGAGGTGGTAACGTCACTCACTCGCATGAACACAACAATCCTCCAGGGAATTGTTATTCGGCTGCAGTTATGAGCATATTTTTCGTGAGGTAGTAACGTCACTCACTCGCATGAACGTAACATCTGTCCAGCGAATCGTTATTTGGCTGCAATTTTCCGTGAGGTAGTAACGTCACTCACTCGCCTGAACACAACAACCGTCATTTGGCTGCCGATTTCTGTGAGGTGTTAACGTCACTTACTCGCATGAACACAACAATCCTTCAGGGAATTGTTATTCGGCTGCAGTTTTGAGCATATTTTTCGTGAGGTAGTAACGTCACTCACTCGCATGAACATAACAACCGTCTAGGGAATTGTTATTTGGCTGCAGTTGCCTGTGAGGTGGTAACGTCACTCACTCGCATGAACACAACTTCCCTCCAGGGATTTGTTATTTAATGATGCCAGAGAAGTATAACTTCTCACGCGCGTACTTAAGTATATATTTTCTTTTTTAGTACTAACGACTACGGGGCGCCGAGACAAAATATTAAACCTGTAAGTGCGCCGCGAACTGAAAAAGTTTGGGAACCCCTGGCCTAGTGAATAAGCATGAAAGACCCATGGAGACCCAATGACAAGATTTTGCTTGGTATAAAACTCACCGCTGCGTGTACGGGGGTAAGGTAGAACGCGCATCTCTTATTGGCTGGGTTACGGAACGATATCGCCTCACTTATAGTCTTATTGGTTATAATTTTCTCCCATTGGTCAGTAGGCGTGAACTGCTGATAATCGTTTTGGTTAGTGACGGAGCTTTCATGCGACATCCAGTGGATTATTGACTGTGGATAAGAAATTAACATTGTCTTTGATGGCTTTGAAGCTTCTAATATTGGAACTCTTGAAGTTCAACTTTAAAGCTTCTTAAATTCGCTATGAAAATACAATTTTTGTACACTTTCGTACAATCGGTTGCAAGGCGAGATGGCGACAGTATAATATAAATGTATGACGGTAGGTGTAGTATAATAATCGCCTCAGCTATTAAATAGCAATAATTTCATGTTTAGATGTTCGTTCCTACATTATTGTCAGGCTTTAACAAATGCTTTATTAGAATCAACAAATGTGTGTATGCTCTTAGACAAATTAAAAAACGTTACTGACATCAAAACGGCCTTAATTTGCTATCACTCTTAGGGGTTAAAGTATGAAATTGTCGATTTGTACTGAAAAATTAAGACTCGTTTTTTTAAGATGTAACATATTTATTTTATCAAGGTATTTACCCTCACTATCTATACATTGCTGCCATCTAAACGGAAGTTTATTTATGTCTTTGTGATAGAACTCTGGGGATCTAGATTTGGACAAACTGTGCGAAAGCATTTTGTACTGCCTCTTGGGAAGATGTTTTTTAAAAGGAATAACCTCATAGCGTCATGTGAAAAATGTTTCACTCGAAAATCTCACCATGAAGGTTTAATGTCAATTCAAAGTATCTACGAGTATTATTATAAAACGGCAATTTCATACTTTAACCCCTATTATTAACTGGCTGGTTCTTGGTTTGAATATTGGTGCAGGCACATAGCTCAGACCAGATTAATCAAAATTCGATGTTCGATTGTCACTTCTATTTCGTACGTCATAAGAGCGACACAGAGGTCATCTATACATCTACACAGATAAATAAAATTGGAGTGTCTGTTTGTAATATTAAAATAACCGCTTTTTACTAAATGTATATGGATATATATACCAAAATGACACGGTACATATACCAAAATGAATATTTTTACAAATTTTGTCTGTCTGTCTGTCTGTTTGTTCTTTCCTAATCTCTGAAACGGCTGGACTGATTTTGACGGGACTTTTACTGGCAGATTGCTGATGTAATAAGGAGTAACTTGACTTTTATTTTTTTTTATTAATATAAATAAATAATTAAAAAATAACTATTCCACGCGGACGAAGTACATGAGTAATACATATCTATTATTATTTTGCTGTTCGCTATTTTACTCTGCTTAATAATAAGTTATCGCAAATTCTGCGAACTGAACAATAACTTTTTTGTTAAATTCCACGCGGACGAAGTCGCGGGCACAGCTAGTAATCTATACTATCTATACTATTATTATAAAGAGGAAATATTTGTATGTATGTTATGAATAAACTCAAAAACTACTGGGCCGATTTCAAAAATTCTTTCACCATTAGAATGCTACAATATAAATGATTAACATAGGCTATAAAATATTTTGAAAATAGTTAGGGATCCGTCTGAAAACTTCGATAATGTGTGAAAAAGATACCAAAAAATCCTTATACCGCGTACGCTGCTGAAACTATTGACAATAGAGCAAAGTAATGTACTACAGTTATATAGAGGACATCAATATCTACAAAAAAGTCCGCAATACCATATACTATTACAGTTACGTCACAATAACTACTTTTTCCTGTTATAATATGCTATAGTAACGCCGGTACAAACTAGGCCACGTTATTCGTACCTTGGTATTAATCCTTATCCAAATAAATTATTTCATATTCAAGACTGTTTCAATGCCTGTAGGTTACTCGTTGAATTAACGAAATCGGACATTCCATTCCAGAGATATTACGGATTTTGTTCTGTGTTTCAATCCCTTGCTTGCGACACCGGCGGCCACGGCGCGTGGCAGCGGGCGGCGTGGCGCACATCTATGAGATAGTATCCGCGCGGCTCATTCGCGCGCTACTGACATTGAATGTTTTGACTTTTTCATACCACATTTTTTCTGTTCCAGTTAAAAAGTTCTTTTCAGAAAAGCGTGCCTCAAATCATCACCTTTGTGGCAATCAATTGAAACTCTCAATTTGCGCACGAATATGAGAGCACGTTTAAGTAATGACGGCAACGATAATTTCTCACAAAAATTACTTAAACTTGGAAGGAAATTTACCATCTCCAATTGCACATAGCCTCCAAGTATTATTGGATAATGAATTAGCTCAAACTGTTCACAGTCTAGAAATCCTTATAGAGACAATCTATCCCGACATCGAACATCTTACAGAAAGAAATTTCGATTGGCTCTATTCGAGGGCGATCGTCTCACCGAAAAACAGCTCAGTAAATGAGATAAACAAAATGATCATTGAAAAAGTACCAGGTGATTTTAAATGATACAAATCTATTGATAACGTGTGCAACATCGAAGATACAGTGCACTATCTACAAGAATTTTTAAATTCTCTCTATCCCGCCGGCTTGCCACCACACGAACTGAAATTAAAAGTAGGTACTCCCATTATGCTGTTGAGAAATTTAAGCCCTCCCAATATGTGTAATGGCACAAGGCTTTTGATAAATGAATTACGAGACAATCTGATTATAGCAACAATCATCACCGGTCCCACGGCCGGACAGCTAGCTCACATTCCGCGGATCCCGATGATACCAACAGATTTGCGCATGTCTTTTAAAAGGTTACAGTTTCCTGTAAAGGTATCGTTAGCCCTTATAATAAATATTTCCCAGGGACAAACTTTCTCGATGTTTGGCATCGACCTAAGAGAAGAATGCTTTTCTCATAGCCAATTATATGTTGCACTTTCTCGAGTAGGATTCCTAAAAATCAATATACATATTTTGTTGCCATCTACGAATACCACAGCCAATATAGTATACAGCCTTAAGGTAGACATATTGGAAACTAAAAAAGTAAAACCTATTAAATTAAATTAATATAAAGTCTCGAAATATATGTTATATATATTAAAATAAATGTAAAAAAGAAATGTAAAAATAAAACTAAAAACAATATAAATAAATAAAAAATAAACTTTCCGATTGTAATTAGGGTTATGGATAAAAACTAATAAAAAATTAAATACCACTAAGTACGTACCACTTAAAGTAATTTGTCTGAAAAAAAAGCTACTTAAGAAAAACTATTTAAAAAACTCTCTAAAGATACATTTACTCTTCGTTTATCCCAAAATGTTTAAAAAATAAATGTCCACCCGTGCGAAGCCGGGGCGGGCTGCTAGTCGATGTATAAATAGACCATAATATTCACAATATTTCATACATTGCCTCGACGCCCCAGGTATTCTATACATTCTTTTGCCGGTAACATATGTATTATAAATTCTTCTTCTTAGATTTACCCCGTTTCCTAATCTATCAGAATAAGCAGGGTACCTCACCCAGCGTCGGACTGGCCATATAGTCAAGGTGGCATTTGCCAGCCGGGCCCCAGCCTTCGCGGGCCCCCCACGGGCCTGGCTTGCGGCAACCGTAGGATAGCGCGCAGGCTAGGTCCCAGCTCTTGCGACCTAAATGTAACTAAAACTAGATCAGATAGTTCGTTCATACAATTAGAGAGAAATGGAATAGAAAAATTCGAAAAATGGTTGAAACTTGAACCGGAGCAAGCCACCTCCTGAAAGTAGTTTTGATTTTCTTGCTGAACGGCGATATTTTTTGATCGGATCAACTTATTTAGACGTGTATCATTATAGTGTAACGCATTACATTTTACAATGTTTCACATTCTATTCTATTTCTGTCTACAAAGTCATTATTAATACAGCTTTAGTTAAAATAAATGAAAAATTTGGAAAAAATCATCTGCAACGAAGATTTAATGAAAGATGCCGCTTGTTTGGACCCGAAAAACTTCAAGAAAATCAACGAAAATGGGATTCCTAATGACGCACTAAAAAGTCTGTCGCATCAATTGCAAAATATGTCGATCGAGAGTTGCTATCAAAAGAACTGGAATCTTTTGCAAATAATTTTCATGAACTGTCTAAAACTCTTTGGGGTGAGCTCATTTCTTCTAGGCAACATAAGCAAGACTCAGATTCACAAAGTGAAGAAAAAGACGACGAAGATGTCTTAGACCAAACAACAAAGGACGCCATGTATTTTTTCAGACGTGGTTTGGACGTCTGTCAAAGTTGCATACCATACCATGTGCATGTAAACTTTTATCACAGTATAACATGCATGGATATCGGCATGTACAGCAACTTATATGTTGCATATTGTGTAATTCTCACAATTTCATTCACGCAAGTGACTTCTGAGAGACGATTTTCAACGTTGAAGCGCATTAAAACGAGACTTCGCTCTCTACTGGGGCTAGCACTGTTGGATTCGTTGATTATATTAAACACAGGATCAGATCTAATCAAGGATGACGAGAACAGCAGCTTTTACGATCGAGTCATTAACTGCATAGCTGAAAGTTCTCCTCTTTAAAAAAAATATTGACTGGCTAGCTTTATATATTATTTGTTATACTTATTATTTTATTATTGATTGAGATATCCAACAGCTTATATTTAATATACATGTTTGAATTGTGTTATACACGGGGCATACTAAAAGTTTTGCACTTCTAGCTAATCGGAACTATTTGAATTTCGAATGTTATATTTTTTGAAACGTTGCAACCTACTTAGTAATAAAAAAAAAAAACAATTGGCGGGAAATCATTTGTCAATTGTTTTTAATCACCCATCAAAGTTCGACGTACGCAACGAAAATGGAATTGAGTCGAAAAGATTTTAGAGCGATGATTTTTTATGATTTTAAAAGTTCTCTCTCTCCGCAAGACTGTGCTGCTCGTCTTCAAAATACTTTTGGGAGAGAAGCACCTTCTTTGAGCACCGTGAGGCGATGGTTTGCTGAATTTGAGAGAGGTCGAGTTACTTTACATGACGAATTTCGTGAAGGGCGGCCTTCAACTGCCGTCAACGTAAATAATGTGGCTACTGTTAAGCGGCTTATTGAAGAAAACCCGCGGATTACCTATGAGACAATTCGAGAACTATTGGGGATTGGTATGAACCAACTTCAGAAAATTTTACACGAAGAATTGAAAGTTCGGAAACTTTGTTGTCGTTGGATCCCTCCTGAACTGACAGCGGAGCAGAAGCGGGCTCGCGTGGAATGGTGCTCACAGATGCTACTGAAGTACGACCACGGACATTCTAATGCTGTTTATGACATTGTCACAGGAGACGAAACGTGGATTTATTGTTTTGAACCCCAAAAAAAAAACAGCAATCTTGTGAATGGGTGTTTGAAAATAAGTACAGGCCAACAAAAGTGAGGCAGGCGAGAAACGTTGGTAAAAAAATGATCGCGTTTTTTGTCTCAGCTACGGGTCCCATCTACACAATTCCACTTAAAGATCAAAAGAGTGTTAATGCCGAGTGGTATTCTACCATTTGTTTACCCAGGGTGTTAGAAAAGTTCGCGAAAGACGACCAAAAAGCCGCGTTCTCCTACATCATGACAACGCTTCTTCACACACGGCCAACAACAAAGTCATTTTTAACTTCCGAAAAAGTACAACTCGTTACCCATCCTGCGCATAGCCCCGACCTAGCACCCTGTGATTTCTGTATTTTCCCCAAAATCAAAGATTTGATGTGAGGTTTCACTTTTACCAACTCCGAAGAGGCAGTGATAGCGTTCAATCAGCACGTAGAAAACATGCCTTCAGATCTGTGGTCCTCCTATTTTAAAAAAATGGTTCGATCGCATGAAAAAATGTTTAAAATGTAAAGGAGAGTATTTTGAAAAGCAATAAACATAATATTTTGGTTATAACATGTTGTTTTTTTAAGTTACGCAAAACTTATAGTGTGACCTACGTATATAATACAAAAGCCAATAATAGGACATCATTGCAAAAGTAACCAAGCACTCAAAGGTATTTTATGTAAGTGTAATTTAAAAACAAAAACAATATATAAAGGCGTGTAGTAGGTAATGTACATATGTATTAAAAAATAGGGGAAAAAAATAACCTACAGCCAATTAATGTTAGAGGAGAGACTATATAATTAATATCAGTCTCTTGTGTCTAAAAATTTACAAAGAACGGATTTCTTAAATGTGTGTTTAATAAAGGTAATTAATAATTATTGGAATATCTATCAGGTTACTATACCTTGACCTTGAACTGAGCTCGAGTTATATGAGACTCGCCTATTGAGCAGTCAGAACCCGTTATATACGTTTTCCCATACATTTCGCGGTCGTATACGACCACCCGGGTTTCGAAGGGTTAAGGGAAGTCATTTTATAGTGGTAGTGGGTAACCTGATGTGCTATTGTCCGTACTTAATAATTTATTACATCGTTGATAATTAATTTTTATAATTTGTTTATCTCAATTTATATATCTCAGTATTTTCCGACAGTAACCCATCTACGGGTATCATCATCTAGTCTCGGGCCCCGGGCTTGTGTCAGCCACCCGGGCCCTTCCGGCTCAGTCCGACCCTGACCTCACCCATTCTTAAGGATTCGCCAACAATGGGGACTTTGATATGGAGCGACTGTGTCAGACCTGCAGAATCCAGAGAGAAAACCAGACCATTTTCAGGTTAGGTTTTTTTAATGTGGCCTGCTAAAATGTCTTCAGTACGCCTGATGGAAAGCGGCAATGAAAACCAGATGAGAAAACAGCCATCACAGTGATTACCGCTGTGCTGGCTGTCCCCCCTTTGACGGCCCGCTATAGTGCCTCTTCACACCTTGTCTGAACGACCCAGGATTATAAGAGGTGGGAAACATATGCGCTGCGGTCGACTTTTAATTCTTTCGAAATATAATTTCTTACAGCCACACAAGCAGATACAGACAAGCCTGGTCATTTTGGGATGTGACTGTAGATGACTTCTATTTCATCAATACTTAATTCGATTAAATAAAAAGAAGTTATGTCGTTTAAAACTAATCATTTATTAAAAACCAATAATACTGTCAGTAACATATTTTATTCTAGCTAATTGCTGTTCTTCTTGCTTCTGTGGCAACTTCTAGTCAAAGCCGTTTATTTTCGTCTCCAAGTGTACTTCCGTTCCTTGAACCTTAGTTCTAGTTCTGGGTAGACACTGATTACATGGCATTGGTCCCTTGGTTTCAGACACTATTGTTAATTCCATTTCAAAGTGAATATATAAATGCTAAAAATATATAAAGAAAACATACATAAACGTAAAAGAAATAAAAGTTTAGACAAATGTAAAAAATAAAATCTAAAAGAAACACTATTAAACATTTTAATGCTCGTTAAATGGTATTTAACAAATTTATAAAAGTATAATTATACTATAAATATCAATATATTTATATAAATATTCTCTTTTGTCTAAAGAAAGTAGATTATAGTACTGTATTTATGTTAAATATTAGAATTGTAGCGATCTAGTTACTTTTCTAATATTCTTTTTGAAAAGAAAAAAAAAGCAATCATCAATATTCTGGCTTAAAAGAATAATGGAATTACTATAAGGTGAAAATACATAACAGAAACCATCCGATGATTGATTAGATTGTAGTACTCGCATGTATATAAAAATGATATAAAATAAACAAAAAAGAAAAGAAACGAATCAATCATTCGATGGTATTCAGATGGCATTGTTATGTCACAGATACTTCAAGAAAACGTATATTATCGAAATGAAAAATAATATAAAGAAAAGAGAGCGGCATCGGTATGCATGAACGAGTTACGAAGTTGAAAAAAAAACTGTTACAATTAAAAATATTAAAAAAATCACAATTTCACATGCACTATGTTATGTTTAGACAACCTCTTGACACACGCAGTAGTTTTGATAGTCTAATGATGTGCAGTCTATGATATTGATGACCCCACTGAGATAATTGCTCGCGAAGGCAAAGATGTTGATTACTTTTTAATAGGGACTGTTATGAAATTACTTACATTGAAAATGTTTTAAAAAGTACGACCATGTAAAGAGGATCTGTTCTTTTTTATCAGTAAAAGTTATATCGGTAAAATAAACACGGCCAATGCAAACCTTGCTTAGTTTGTCGATTTGAATGCTTGCGGTACGATAATCGATAAAAAGAAAACCCAGTGCGTATGTCTAAACGCGTCATAATATGTCATATGTAGGTCGCGATTGTATTTGTTTATTGGATTATATTTGTCGTATCTACATCTAACATGATACCACTCTCTGATAATAATATATTAATACATACTTCACTTCAAACGGAATAACAGCGGGGCGATTTATCAACAATAATCCTTTGAATCAGTACAGTTTCATTCCCAGACTCGTTTTCTTGATTTTGATCCTTGTTCTTACAGTGAGATGGTTGATCCTTCTTTCCATTGCCTTTTTTGCATTTCCCGTCACAGCCGCATGCGGTTTTCTTTTGACAATCGAACGGTCCACATCCAGGATGAGTTCCAAATCGTCCAAATCTGGGATCATTTCCGAATTGTGCAAAACCGGGATGAGTTCCGCATGGTCCAAAGTTAGCACCAAAGTGTCCATGAGGACCGAATCGGTGGCCGTGATGGCCGAAGGGGCCGTGATGGCCGAAGTGCCCGGGATAGCCGAAATGGCGAGGCCCGAAACAATGGCCTCTAGAACCATGATCGTGTGATCCACGATGCCCATGACCGTGGGGGTGACCCCGATGGCATCCTGGAGGTCCGTGGTGATGGCGTTTACGACCGCAGCCATGTCGGCGACGGGGTCCACAGTCATCAGAATCTGAGCCCGATTGACTACAATATCCATACCGCACCCCAAAGCCTTCAAAAGGCGAACTATTACATCCAATAGGTCCCCTCATTGTTCAAAGAGATTTAGACTTTAAAAAATACGTGTTACTTCTATGAAGTCGAAGGCTACACTGATACTTCGTCGCTTCGCAATGGACTTTTTATACGAAAACGTTGCAACATGTTGTGAAACAATATCATAGGAAGGGGGATGGTAGCAACAATCGTGTCCTCAACGAACTTGAAAAAAGTATATAGCTAAGTACATTTTTATATCATATTGGTGGGGCATAGCAAATGACATAGTGATGTAAATCAGTTGCACGAATATATCTGTTTGCATTGGTCTGGATGTTTTTAAGACAGGTAGGCCGCATCAAAGGGCTGCTTCGTATGAGGAAGTACCTCCACCACACAAAAATCAGCAGCCAAATAACACTCTAGAGGGTTGGTCAGTTCCTGCGAGTGAGTGATGTCACCAGTAAGCTCCTAAAGAGTTGCTGTGTTAACAGCAGAGGTGGCATCGCGCGAGTAATACTTAATGTATTACAAGCGTTCATAGGCTACGGTAACCGCTTTATGTCAGGTGGTCCGTATGCTTGTATGCCTCCTAATATTGTATATAAATAAAAACATAGTAGGTATTTTGCACACTTGTAATAACTTACTAAACAGATGGGTACAGCTCGTTGTAGTCGTCGCCTAGACTAGTAATTGTTCAGTGATGGTTAATGACTCGCGTGTCGGCCATTGTGTAGACTATTGTGTGAATTTGAATGTGTTATTAGAATATTATAGCGAAAATAAAACGTTTTCTGGCGTAATTGAGGTTCACAGGGATTGCTGGTAACTGTGACCATTTTACAGATCAGGTGGGCCATATGCTTGTAAGACCCAAAGTACCCACAGGGTAAAACGGAACTCTATTACTGAGACTCCGCTGTCCGTCCGTCCGTCTGTCACCAGGCTGTATCTCACGAACGGTGATAGTTAGACAGTTGAAATTTTCACAGATGATGTATTTCTGTTGCCGCTATAACAACAAATACAAAAAAACAGAATATCATAAATATTTAAGGGGGCCCCCATACAACACACGTGATTTTTTTGCTCGTTTCTCCTCGATATCGATAACGGCAACAGGTAGACGCTTGAAATATTCATAGAATATTTAGTTATATATCCACTTTAAAAATAAATAATTAAATTAAAATAAAACAAATATTTAAGGGGGGCTCCCATGCAACAAACGTGATTTTTTGCCGTTTTTACGGAACCCTTCATGCGCGAGTCCGACTCGCACTTGGCAGATTTTTATGTATTGTCGAGAAAGT
Source organism: Pyralis farinalis (assembly GCA_947507595.1). NCBI lineage: Eukaryota > Metazoa > Arthropoda > Insecta > Lepidoptera > Pyralidae > Pyralis > Pyralis farinalis. The sequence continues at coordinate 3,724,188 of OX382258.1, read as the reverse complement.
GAGGGAGCTCGATAACACAGTCTGTCTATGCAAGGGTTTATCTATCTGGATCTCCTCCCTGCCTGAGAGTACGTTAAGCCGTCGGTATCGGTTGTCGTCGATAGATGACAGTCGTTAAGCTAAATCAATGGCCTTTGGGCGGCTTGGAAACTCTAGTCTTCGCTAATTCACAGTTGACCGGGGCGTGTCGGAATATGCTCTGAACCCCATCAGATGAAGGAAGACCCGAAGATCTCTGCAGTGTGATGAGAAAGGGTTAATGTGTACATAACGTTATGTAGAGAGTTGGTCTGACCCGATGGGTGTCTGATTTTGGTGTTAGGATTAGAAGAGGTGTGGCTCCATTGGTAGGACATGTGGAAAGAACGAGGGATGGAAGAATGACTAAACAGATACTAAACGTGTTTTATCAGAAGTTTTAGGTCAGGAGTTTTAAAACCGACGAGCGAGAATGAAATGAGCTATGAATGTTAAAAAAGCGAGTAAGGTGTGCCACTACCCTAGGAAGCCGTATAAAGAAGTTTATTTACTAAACTTATTACTTTTTCTTGAACAATATTTTAAGGGTCAGTTTTATGCGAAAGAGGAAGATCATTTACATAGAATTTTTGTTAGTCTAATTCATCCTATGAGGAGGACTATTTCATTAAATGTTATTAATTACGTCGAATAATAATAATCTGAATTAATTTATTTCCTATATTTTAGTTTGAAATAACCACCAGAATAGAAGGAAGAGCTTGACCTCTTATTGGTAAAGAATCACATACATTGTGGAGGTCTCGATAATCTGGTTATAGTAATCACACAAGCATAATCGTTTGTACTGCTTTATCAGTTCTGGCAATTGGTCCAATTTATTTTCAGTTTAATAATATAATATTGCGAAATTATAACGTTAATATAATTGGTGGATTTGGTGCGAATTTCACAATTTGTGAAATTATTGTGCAACCGGTTTATTGCATGATTTATGAAATTATTGTGAAATATTTCACAACATTTGAAATCATTATGACTTGTTTTTTTGTGAGAGGAATGATGAAATATCAGTTATCTTATACAATGTATAGTACAATAACTTCCTTATTTTTTTTATACAACGTTACATACAATCATACGGCCCACCCGATGTAAAGCGGTACCGTAACAAACGCTTTCAAGTATTTCAGTATTACTCGCGCGATGCCAACTCTGCTGCTAACACAGGAGCTCCTTAGCAGCTGGTGACCTCACTCACACACAGGAAAACGATCATCCTCCTGGGAGTTGTTAGTTGGCTGTGTTTTTCTTTGAGATGGAGGTACTTCCCCAGATGGGCTGATTGATGGGCTGCTTGAAGACAAACAGACATGTTCATGCACATAAATGTTTGCCTTGTGTGGGAATCGAACCCACGAGCGTTGGTACAAAGTCGCGCCCTTCACGACTGAGCCACCGAGCTCGTCAAATACAATATTAACTATTTTCTGTTTATGGTATTGCACAAGAATTTCCAACATGATTGAATTTTGCAAATTTTATAACCTTAATTCTATTATAAACCAGTTGAGAATGTGCAAGCTTGCATTGCCAGATGAACACCTGGCTCGTCAATTATATAACTATTCAATTTTTTTTTAATTTGTCGGCCATTTTGACCATGTTCCATAAGAGATAGGAACGATGTTCCTGAACATTCCTATTCTACTTTTGTATGCTGAATCTGAACCTGAAGTCAATATTCGAAAAAAAGCGACAGACAAACACACAGTAAAACGCACAGACAAACATATATTATTCATATAGGAACGGTGTTCCTAAAAATTATAAAGCCAACAACGCATAACTTTTCAAATTGCACGAAGTTAATGCGGCCAAGTAAATGTTGGTGTCGTTGACCTGACATTGAGGTCATTTAGACACAGAACATCATCAGTTAGTTGACACACGCCTCAATTTACAGGTACATTCGCAAATAACAAAAAAATATTACAAATATTATTTCTATCCGCTCTCCTATGAAGTTACACTTTTGCAGATAGCTCTTTTTACTTGGCACCCGGCAAATAATACAAATATTAGATGTACGCGCTGTCCTGCCATGCAATTCTCTAAGCGACTCTTAATGGCTGTGTGCATCGCTGTGATCACAGTAATCACAGCTTTGACATCGTCTACTGCGATCACGGCTTTTTATTTGGTATTCTATAAGGCTGTAAGCGTACGCGAGGCTGTTTGCCTTGTAGAATTCCAATTCCAAACGCAGCCTTGCGGCGCTAGTGTCGCACAACCATGAAAAGCGACACTAAGGAATTGCAATTTTGTGTTCAAGGCTATAACAGCCGGTGTTTCCGAGGATGTAAGGATGTTTGCTCTTACAGAATTGCATGGCTGTAAGGATACTATTTTGCAGATAAGTTCACTTTACTTTGCACCCATCGTCGTTGCAATACAATAACCAAACAATGCACAATAGTTTGATGGCTGCGATACCCGCAATCTTGGCTTGACGGGTGACGGCATAGTGTGCCGGAGACTCGAATAGATCATACGACAAGTTAGTGTGCACTCCTAAAACTTAGGTATTTTGTAATACTTAAAGATAGATAGATATCATTTTTATTTGCATCTTCATTCACATACATAAAATGCTCACATTAAAATTATTTTTATTACATTGTGTGTGTACAAGCACATCATGTATGTGCCAAAGTATGACAAAAAGGCTGCAGCAAAACACTGGTTTTCAGCTGTAACCTAGGGTCAGCTACAAGATATGCATGCAATAGTTTTACTACACATTAGGTTAATGCTACATTTCCATATACTAAATTTGCACCGGAATTTCTAGTTTTTTTTTTCATGACAAGACAAAGCAACAAATCACACAAATAAAGGCAGCTACCTACCAGAATTACATGTCCTGAATATACCATGATGGTAAATCGAGGCGTTGTTCATCTAATATAAACAATCTATATTTATGTTTGAAACTTTTTTTACTATTGAGAAGTCGCAGTGGCTTACTTAAAGTAAAATGTTTTCTTGCAGTTCTTTTGACGAACTCAGTGGCGCAGTAGTTAATAACGTTACTTTGACATCAACGCTCGTGGGTTGGATTCGCACACAGGACAAACATTTGTATGCATGAATATGTGTGTTTGTATTGGTCTGGGCGTATTTAAGAGATGCAGGGCGCATCAGAGCAAGTAAAGTTCCTTCTGGTGAAGTACCTCCACCTCATAGAAAATTGCAGCCAGATAATAACTCCCTAGAGAGTTGTGTTCCTGCGTGGGAGTGAGGTCTCCAGTAAGCTGCCAAGGAGTAGCTGTGTTAGCAGTAGAGACGGCATCGTGCGAGTGTTACGTAATGGGTATGCATTCATAGGTTACGGTTACAGCTTTACATCAGGTGGGCCCTATGGTTGTACGTCTCCCGACGTTGTATAAAAAAAACTTCGGAATAGATTACATATTTAGTTTGTGTAGTCGTAAACATCAGACAGTTGACTTACAGACAGAGTCTAAATCATTTAACTTCACGATATGATTAGAAGGCGAAGAAAAAGAAATTAATTAAGTAAAATCAGTTCACACGGCATACATACAGTTTTTTTTATACATAGTCGGGACGCATACGAACATACGGCTCACCTGATGGAAAGCGGTTACCGTAGCCTTTTAACGCTCGCAATTCATTCAGTATTAGTATTGTCTTAGGTTTTCGCGATTGTTACACATTGAAAAAAAACTATTTTTCCATACAGACAAATATCTCAATGGTAACTCACACCACCATCCATGTCAGTTAGCTACCGTAGGCAAATCTTTGTTTCAGAGAGCACACGGCATCTGCGACGCTGAGCATCTAGAGGAGGAACTCCAACATGTCAAACAAGTACTGCGGAGCAATAGTCACACACTCCCTCGCATGCGTCACAGAAGCCGCCCGAAGCCACCTACAGTTGAACGTCAACCTGCCATCTTACCATACTTAAAGGGAGTCACAGACAAAATTGGCAACATCTTACGGCGAGCTTCAATTAAAACTTATTTCAAGCCCCATAAGAAGATCAGTCAATTTCTAAGACCTATCAAGTCTAATATCCCCCTACAAGATGCAGGAGTATACAAATTAGACTGCGAATGTGGTTTATCATACATAGGGCAAACAAAGAGAAGCGTAGGTACTCGTGTGAAAGAACACATTGCTGACATGAAGAATAGGCGCGATAAAAACTCTGCAGTATGTGAACATACACTGGACCAACCAAACCATTACATCCGGTTCGATAAACCACAAATCCTCGCCAAGGAAAATCGCTACATGCCGAGAATGTTGCGCGAGGCTATTGAAATAAGAAAACACCCCAATTTCAATAGAGAAGATGGTTGGCAAGTACCACCTGCTTGGGATCCAGTCCTAAAAATAATCAAGTCACAAATCCAAAGATCTACTAAAAAATGTTCGGACACTGTGAGCGATTTTTGTGTGAATCGGAACATATATAATTAATCCATCCATGTCGGTAGATGTAATAATTGAATAACTAATGTAAGACAAATACCACCTTAGTCTTTCCTGCGACCACGGACGCTGCAAAGCGTTCGAAACGTCAGGTTTCAACAAAATAAATAAAACACGCGATACTTCCGTTAAAAATAGTTTAATTTCAATGTGTAACAATCGCGAAAACCTAAGACAATACTATGTGACGGTGTACGGGCCAGACACAGCCAACAAAATACGACGGTTAGAGTGCCTCAAAACCAAGTGCGCAAGATTAATAACATCGTTAAATTTCTTAAAACGGTGTCGTGACAATAACATCATTCCAGTTTGTGTAAAAATTTCACCGAAAAAGGACATTCCTGGAAGCGCCGGCATTCTCCGTCAAGCAAGTAGAAAATTATTATGTCGAAACATCCGCATACATCGTTTCGATTTACATAAAATCACCGAAACCATCGAAATTCAGACCAATGAAATACAGGTGACATTATCAGAAGATGACTTTCAAAAATGCATGGTCATTGTGAACAAACGGGCCGCTTCAAAATACAGCGAGTATAAAAATAGACAAGTAAAGAAGTTTAATAAGTTATCTATGGTAAACTCGAGACGCGACAAATCCAATGCTAAAAATGAAACGTCAAACTCACAAACGTCAATATCATCAGTTGTCAACCTGTCAACACAAACTATAGAATCCGCGGCCCTTCAGGCACTTGATAAAGGTTTAAATTTCGCACTTGCACCTAAGAAAGTACCGTTTGAACAAATTATCTGCGAAGTCGAGTACTGTCTGTGGAAAAATAATATGAAAAAGGAAAATTTGGAAGCGATACGTCAAGACGTCTCTGCAGTCTTGCGTCAAAGCCGTCCGCCTAAACCGAATGTTCCTATGGACGAAATACTTGCTCTCAACAACCTACGCAAGAACCCAGACCTTACAATTCTTCGTGCAGATAAAGGAAACGCAACAGTAATCATGGACACGTCCGAATATATCAGTAAAATTCAACAACTTTTGTCGGATGATGCTACTTATAAAAAGGTAAACAAAGACCCCACCGCAAAAATTCTTACTAAAACTAAAGAATTAATAAGGAAACACTCCGAAAAACTGAATCTAGACGTAAACATGCTTGTACCTTCTTGCGTTAAACCACCAAAACTGTATGGATTACCGAAAATACATAAAAACAGCATTCCTTTACGACCCATAGTTAGCCAGATTGACACACCAACCTACAAACTGGCTCGACATCTATCGAAGGTACTCTCACAACTTCGTGGACATACAAGTGCATATGTTAAGGATTCCTACCATTTCATTAGCCAAATAAAAGACCTAAAATTGACTAGTGATGAAACTATGGTCAGTTTTGATGTACAGTCACTATTCACCTGCCTACCTGTACAAGACTGCATAGAAACTGTGAAGAGGAAGCTGCGTGAAAATGACATGCCTGAGGAATATGGAGAACTTCTAGAACTTTGCTTAACATCTGGCTATTTTCTTTGGAATGACGAATTTTACACCCAAATCGATGGCGTAGCTATGGGCTCTCCCATTTCTCCTGTTGTCGCTGACATTTTCATGGAAGACCTTGAGGAGAAAGCGCTGTCGATGGCACCGGCTGTGCCGAAGATGTACAAACGGTACGTAGATGATACTTTTGTTGTCATACCCAAAGATAAAGTGTCTATATTCCTACACCACCTTAATTCCATCAACAATAAAATCAAATTCACCATGGAATTAGAGGCAAATAATTCACTAGCATTCCTTGATATATTAATCACCAGGAAACTTGATAACTCACTTACTCACACAGTGTATAGGAAACCCACCCATACAGACAAATATCTCAATGGTAACTCACACCACCATCCATGTCAGTTAGCTACCGTAGGCAAATCTTTGTTTCAGAGAGCACACGGCATCTGCGACGCTGAGCATCTAGAGGAGGAACTCCAACATGTCAAACAAGTACTGCGGAGCAATAGTCACACACTCCCTCGCATGCGTCACAGAAGCCGCCCGAAGCCACCTACAGTTGAACGTCAACCTGCCATCTTACCATACTTAAAGGGAGTCACAGACAAAATTGGCAACATCTTACGGCGAGCTTCAATTAAAACTTATTTCAAGCCCCATAAGAAGATCAGTCAATTTCTAAGACCTATCAAGTCTAATATCCCCCTACAAGATGCAGGAGTATACAAATTAGACTGCGAATGTGGTTTATCATACATAGGGCAAACAAAGAGAAGCGTAGGTACTCGTGTGAAAGAACACATTGCTGACATGAAGAATAGGCGCGATAAAAACTCTGCAGTATGTGAACATACACTGGACCAACCAAACCATTACATCCGGTTCGATAAACCACAAATCCTCGCCAAGAAAAATCGCTACATGCCGAGAATGTTGCGCGAGGCTATTGAAATAAGAAAACACCCCAATTTCAATAGAGAAGATGGTTGGCAAGTACCACCTGCTTGGGATCCAGTCCTAAAAATAATCAAGTCACAAATCCAAAGATCTACTAAAAAATGTTCGGACACTGTGAGCGATTTTTGTGTGAATCGGAACATATATAATTAATCCATCCATGTCGGTAGATGTAATAATTGAATAACTAATGTAAGACAAATACCACCTTAGTCTTTCCTGCGACCACGGACGCTGCAAAGCGTTCGAAACGTCAGGTTTCAACAAAATAAATAAAACACGCGATACTTCCGTTAAAAATAGTTTAATTTCAATCATTCAGTATTACTCGCGTCATGTCACCTCTGCTGCTAGAACAGCAACTCCTTAGGAGTTACTGGTGACCTCACTGTCCTCACTTACACGCACGAACATAACAGACCTCTAGACCTCTCTTAAAAATTGTAGCTGTAGTATTCTGTAATGTCTCACAAATCCCTGAAGATTATCGTCGCACCGTTATTTGTCGAATGGCAATTAATCTCCGCGGTATGCATTGCTTCCCTCGATAACGGGTATTTCTCAAAGCCGTGCATAACGTCGCGTCGCGTCGTGACGTCATTGTGATTCAATATGCGCGTACCTTTATGACTTCATTTGATGCATCCGCGATGTACATGGAATATTTTATTGACTTAGCTTTATATTGTTATGGGGATATTTTTTATAAAAAATCGGGGAGCAATTAATCTTACGACCTACAGAATATAAATTGCGTTCGGTAACTTATACTTACTTGTGTTTTATGAACTCCTCTTTCAGTTGACCAAAAACAACAATCCCCAGTAAATTCTTAGTTTGATGAGGCCTACTTCTCTTTCCTCCGAGCCACGTTAATTATTTATCAAGGTGCATCACGTAAAGTGAGTTTAGCTTTGCATCTAAATATGATATGCTAATTGTACGCATTAAATTATTTATGTGAATTGTTTTATAAGTCTCGGAAGATTGACGTGGTACAATTATTTGTCGAATGGTAATTAATCTCCGTGGAGTGCATTGCTTCCCTCGATAACGGGCATTCTTACTGACGCCATTGTGATTTAATATGCGCGTACCTTTATAACTACATTTGATGACTCCGCTCCGATGATGTAAACAAATATAATGTAATATTATATATATATATATATATGGAGCACTGACAGCCTAGTGGATAAAGAATCGGCTTGGTGACCAACAGGTCCCAGGTTCGAATCGTGGCATATACCTACCACTACCACTAAATTCGTGTTTTCGGATTTTTGTACATACTTGTAATTATCACTTGCTCGGCGATGAAGGAAAACATCGTGACCTAACCTAAGAAAAGTCTGGTTTTCGCACTGGGTTGCGGAGGTGTGAGGGTAGTCGCAGTGTAAAAATCAGTATCTTCGCCAAATCCTTAGGCTTAGGTAGCGGACCCCGCCAATACTAGTGGGTTAGATAAAGCGATAACGCTAAAAATAAGAGTAACTATAATATATGGTTTAAGAGGAAGCGTGCATGAAAAGAGCAATGAATGTGAAAGAAGCGAGTGAGGTATGTAAGGATCGAGTCGCGTGGCGCTCGGTTCTCTCTGCCTACCCCGCAAGGGATTTGGCGTGAAGTTATAGTAGTAGGAAGCGTCAGTATTCAAAGGAGTATATAGATGTGAAATGGGTAAGTACTGACTATGATCACAATACACATACATTTTTGACGAACTCGATGGCGTCACGGTTAATAATACGACTTTGACGCCAATGCTCGTGGGTTCGACTCCCTTACAAGACGAACATTTGTGTGCACGAATATGTCTGTTTGTCTTGGTCTGGGTGTATTTAAGACAAGTAGGGTGCATTAAAAAAGCCTGTCTGGTGAAGTGCCTCCACCTCACAGAAAACCGCAGCCAAGTAACAGCTCCCTAGAGGGTTGTTGTATTCACGCGTGTAAGGGAGATCTCCAGTAAGCCCGCAAGGAGTTACTGTGTTATTTATTTATTTAAAACCTTTATAACACCATTACAGTTTACACCAATGCAATGCTATAAGTTAAGCCATAAAGAGCCACCTTAATACATAAAAAAAAACACTGTATCGTGTCGAGCATGTGTTCCCACCACGATTCCTTTAGCGGATAAACCATTGCGGGTTTTTGCTAATGGTCGAAATATGTATGTATGTATGTATATCTTCACGCCAAGTCCCTTGCGGGGTAGGCAGAGAGAACCGAGCGCCATAAGACGCGGCTTGCATACTTCACTCGCTTCTGTGACATTCATAGCTCTTTTCATGCACGCTCGCCGGTTCCTGGGGCTTCTGACATCACCTTCTGATAAAACACGACCAATTTGGTCATGGTAGGTTAGTCTCGGCCTGCCTCGGCTCCTACATCCTTCCACTTTTGCATTGTATATCTGTTTCGTCATTCTTTCGTCCCGCATTCTTTCTACATGTCCGAACCAACGGAGCATGCCCTTTCTTATCTTAACACCGACACTCTCTTTTAGACCAACTCTTTCTCTCACGTCTTCATTACGAACGCGGTCAGCAAGCGTTATGCCACAAATTTTGCGCAATGCTCGCATTTCGACCGCATTTATTCTACTTTCATGCTCTCTCTGCCATACCCAGCTCTCACTTCCATAAGTTATCGTTGGAATTAGCACCGCGTTGTGTACAGCGAGCTGTGCCTTCTGGCTTAGATTTCGGCTGCCTAGAAGTTTACCCAACGCTCCATTCACCCTATTAAATATAATTTATAATTTAGTATGTATTGTTATTATTGTGTATAAATAAATTAAAAAAAAAAAAGTATTCATAAGAGATTTATAGTACAATATGAGTACAATCTTACGGTTTCTAAATATTTCTGTGTTACTTCCATGATTTTCGGCAGACTAGTGTGGAGAATATCTACATCTTTTGCAATGGCATTTAAGATTCGAATAGCTCGTGACAAAGGGGCGAATTTCAGTAGGTTAGTTCTAGCATAAGGTATTTTCAAAGTAGCGGGTTGGCGACGCGCGACCACATACCCATCCGGGACTTGCAGCTGGATCATCGCTAAAAGGTCTGGGTGGTGCACCCATCCGCGTAAAATACTTATTAAATATTTTGTTAGTGCAAGATCCCTCCTCACCCCTAGTCGGCTGTACCCTACGATGCCTATGACAAACAGACTTGGATACATCAGCGGGTAGTAGGGATATGTCCCGTACGCTTTACGATATAAAAATCGAGTAAATTTATTTTGGACTTTCTCGATCATGAGACTATATTTCTCTTCATGGGGATTCCAAATAATTAAACTCGTTTCGAGATGACTTCGAACAAGTGCATTGTACAAAATTTTGACAACTGTAGTGTTGTCGAAATCCTTACACTGCCTCAATATAAAACCTAAGTTCTTGAAGGATTTGGCACAGATGTCTGTTATGTGCTTACGAAATGTCAATTCAGGCACCATTTCGACACCTAAGTCTATCATGTGATTTACGCGCGGTAATACTTTTAAATCCATTTCATAATGAAACTTCAGCAGCAGAGGTGGCATCGCGCGAGTGATACTTAATATATTGTAAGCGTTTATAGGCTACGGTAACCGCTTTACATTAGATGGGCCGTATGCTTGTATGCCTGCCGACGTAGTATAAAAAAAAAATGCAAAATTGATGCATATTTCAACTTCAAGCCCAAACTGAACCATTGGTATCTCTTTTATTGGAATTTCAGAATGAAACGGTCTGAATCTGGCATTCAGACAATAGCAGTAAACAAAAAATGTAACCGCAATACTTCCATTATCAGAACATTGACTATATATAATGATGGACAGACGGACGTAAATCAGTCGGCAGCACAATAAAACTGCCAGCGGAGGCCGCAATCGGAAAATTAAAACTTGTTGCCGGGAAACGTAAATAACGGTATGTTTCGGGGGATCGGGGGAGGATGGGGGAGTTGTTAGTTATTGGTGTTCTGGCAGGTGTAATTGAGGAGTTACAAGGAGTTCTCACAGAACAAGTACGTTCTTTCTTCGTGCGGTATCATTTTGTGCTTTCCATCTGTTCATGACAAGTGTTTATCGCTGTAGGCACAGACAAGAGAGCGTCAAATAACTCGATTCTTAGTCAAAGTCAAAATCTTTTTATTCCGTAAAAATGGCTACATTTGTTTGGAATCGTCACAATTTTTTTCCCTACCGTGCAGTTTATGACTAGGTGAGCACTGATAAAAATACTGCCAAAAAACTCGGGCATCCCTCTTTTAGGTATCCAAACAAATTTACATATTTTATTAATTACATTATAATTGGATCGACTCACTCCCAGGCATTTTTATCGTTAATATAGTCAGATACTTTATAATATGCCCTGCTACACAATTTGGCTTTAATAGTAGTTTTAAACTTGTTTATTGACAATTCTCTTATATTGCAGGGAAGTTTGTTATAGACCCGTATACATTGCCCCATAAAAGAATTACTTATTTTGTGGAGACGGCTTGCATGTAACACAAGATTATGCTTATATCTAGTATTTATATCTAGTATTTACATTCCACACTCTTAAAAAGATAAAAATAAAAATAATATATTTGCCAATAGGCCCTTACTTTCTTTAAATTAAATCATAAATAAATAATAAAAATAAAAAGCCTTTTATTTCCCAATCCTAAGTAACAATGGTATATACTACGAGTATTAATAATGGTAGACAATATTTATTACAAATTTAAAAAACATTATTAGTAATTACATTATTCATTCCTTATTATTACATAATTAAAAATGTTAATATTATTTATTTTGGGATGTCCATTTTAGGACATAGGCCTCCTCCATCTCATTCCATTTCAACCGGTCCTGTGTTGTGCGCGTCCATGTCGAGCCAGCAACGACAGTAATGTCGTCCGCCCAGCGGCGGCGGGGCAGCCGGGCGGGCGCCGCTCACCTCGCGGGTGCCAATGTAGCATCCTCTCGCTCCACCTATTGTCTGTAGTACGTGCGGTATGCCCAGCCCAGCGCCATTTAAGGCGACAGGCCATTATTGCTGCATCTGAAATTTTAGTTTTGCTACGGATGTATGTACACTTGACTCTGTCTTTGAGTTTCAGTCCCATCATACTCCTTTCAGCGGATCTTTGGAAAGTTTGTATTTTGTGGATGACGTCTTTAGTGATGGGCCATGATTGGCATCCGTAGAGCAATGTGGGAGTCACAACTGAGTCCATGGCCTTTTGTTTGAGGTTTATGTTCATCTTTGATTTAAAAATGTGTTTGAGAGACCAGTATGCATTCCAGGCTTTTTTGATTCGTCTCTCTACCTCCTCCACACAATGACTCTCAAATGAAATATTCTGGCCCAAATATACATATTCGTCTACGTAGCTGATGGTTTCGCTATTAATACATATATTTTCTTTGGGTCCATTTGTCATTATACAAGTTTTCGACGGGTTCATTTCTAGTCCGCATTTTCTGCTTTGTACATCCAGTGACTGTAGCATATATTGAAGATCATTGTGATTATCTGTTATTATGACAATATCATCTGCAAAGCGTAAGTGATTTAGAAATTCCCCATTTATATTTATACCGAGATTTTCCCATTGGAGATTTTTAAATATGTGCTCTAGGAGGGCGTTAAATAGACTTGGCGACACAGGGTCTCCTTGTCTCACGCCTCTTTTTAGATCGAAAGATTCTCCCTTCTTCTCAAGTTTGACAGCAGCCTTACTTCGTTGGTAGATTTCAGCAAGTATTTTTATGTAGTTGTATTCTATTCCTTGCTCTACCAAGGCTCTCCAGAGTTCAATATGAAAAATTGTATCGAATGCCTTAGAATAGTCGACATAGGCTACATATAGAGTTTTTCGATATTCTGAGTACTTTTCCATCACTTGGCGTAGAGTAAATATATGATCTATTGTGGAGTATTTGCTTCTGAAGCCAGCTTGTTCTCTTGGTTGTTGGAACTCTAATTGTTTTTTCAGTCTATTCAAGATTACATTTGTGAATAATTTATATGTAGATTGAAGCAAACTGATTGGCCGATAGTTGTTTATATTTAGTGGGTCTCCTTTTTTGTATAAAAGAGTTATTATCGACGTTTCCCACTGTTCTGGTAAAATCTGTTGGATAATAATTTCATTAAATAAGCTTGTTAGAATAGGAGACAGTGGCTCTACCAGTGCTTTGAGGACATCATTTGTAATGTTGTCTTCCCCTGGGCTTTTCATAGATTTAAGGTTCATTATGGCATACCTTACTTCTGTTTCGAGCAGTGTCGGTATTTCTTCTTTTATCTCATGTCTTTGTTCTTGAAAGAAATAAGTTTCATTTTTGTTTTGCTCTTCCGTTCTATAAAGATTTTTGTAGAAATCTGTAGCCACATTCAATATTTTAGTTCTATTCGTTGTTGTCGATCCAGTTTTATTTTTCAGAGTTTGAATCCATAGTTTCTCGTTAAATATTCGCTTATTACCTCGCTTTACGGACCGTCTTTTGTTCAACTCTTCTTCAAGTATTTTCAAGCTATAACTTTCCTTGTTCATTTTGATTTCTTTTTTGATTTTTCTATACAGCCGTTTTAGTGTTTCTTTTTCATCTCTTGTTTTATTGGGATTTTCCATGAGGTTTTTTCTTTCTTCTATCATAATTTTAGTCTTCTTAGTTATTATATATTCAATTCTCTTTTTGCCCTTGTTCTAGGTATCTTGTTTACGCTGCTTTTGATTATATTTATTAAGTTATCATATGTTTTTTGTATCGTGTCATCAGTTATTAATTTTGCTGACATGTCCTGAAAGATGTTTTGAAGTGAGCGTCGCTCTAGTGTTGTAAATCCAAATAGTTTACTTCGAAAGGTTTTCCTATCCTTTTGTTTTGCGTTCAATGTAACCGTCGCACGTATCATTCTGTGATCTGTCGGATGCGTAGTTTTTATGACTTCAATGTTTTTTACCATGTTGATGTTCTGTTTACGTGTAATAATAAAATCTATTTCGTTTGTTGTTCTACTATCTGGTGATCTCCAGGTCCATTTATTCTTTGGTTTTTTCTTGAAGTGAGTGTTCATAACATACAATTGATTTTCTAGACAAAAGTCGATAAGAATCTTACCTCGACTATTTCTTGATCCGTAGCCCCATGGACCTAGAGCTGCCATATCATCTGTTGTACTTTGTCCAATTTTAGCATTGAAATCTCCCATCACATATGTATTTTGTTGAGTATTTTCAAGCGCGCTCCGTAAGTCATTATAGAATTTGTCTGCATCTTCCTGGGTAGAGTTTTCGGTCATTAAATTAAATCATTAAATCATATTATATCTTAATAATTATCTATAGTTTTTTTTTTACTTTTAATCTCTCTTTTTTAATCTACCAGCATTTCGAAAATGACCATTGGCGAAGAAGAAATGCCAAAAGAAACTTGCCAATATGGGTCTTTTTTTCATCGTTAATATATATTACAATAAATATATGTGAGTGTACATATAGTGAAATCAAGTGGTACAATTAAAGATATATTAATACATGTGCTGAATCATTTCCATACATCTCTGTCAGTTAGATATTCATCGATTCTATAATAACCCTTCTTGTGCAGAATATTTTGATGTACCTTTTGAACATATTCTCAGGCAAGGACAGAACTGTTTCAGGTAATTTATTATACAATCGAATACAATTTACAATAAAAGATCTACTAGTCTTAGTATCTCTTCCATTCATAGCTATTTTCATGAATGCTGGCCAGTGTTTAGGGCTGCTTATACTACCTTCTGATATCCTGTGATATTAGACCTTGATGTCAGGAGCGTTAGGACCTATTTGGTCGTCCTCGGCACGTACGTCCTTCTACTTTCATGTTGCATATTTCTTCCTATATTTTACTTGATTTGGAAAACATACACCTACGTATTGATGATATCTGAAATTAGTTACTAGTTGAAACATACATTTTTACATTGTTTTCGTATATCACATCCGAACCAACGGAACATGCCTCTTCTTATCATACTGTTATATATATTTCATACTTTAGTTTCAGTATACAGAACTCAGCACACGGTGTAACAACAATATTTCGACAAAATTTACTAAGGCATATATTACTGAAAGTTTCAATATTAGGAAACGAATGTGTCCCTAAGTACACAGTGGCTAACAATCAAGTGGTGCAGCTTCGGATCAGGAAGCATTCAGTTATTTGCAAACGTCATGCAGTTGGTTTTAGTGATGTTTAAAGTAAGCATATTGTCTTGTAACCATATTCCTACTTAATAAATGAATATATAATATACCTATATAAAAAATAATATAAAAACTTGGGAAATACGAGTAAGTAGGTATACGATTCACAATTATACCGTTATACATATGAACGTTTGAGATACGGGAAATGACGTTTGCAATCCTCAAAAGCTTACCGATATACCTACCCATTCGCAGGAATATATGAATCCTCCAGAAAGCTATTATCTGTCGCGGTCTCCTGTGATGTGAAGGTACGTAAGGTCGTATGTCTGTCCTGATGTGCCTTGCCTCTTTGGCCAGAGCCTCGTTAGTTGATTACCAGAATGCAGCAAATGCTGGTGGCTTGGCTTTATCTCAAAATATTACTCTCCGAAACACTTATTTATTATTACTACGGAATAATTGCAGGTTAAGCACCAATTGCAATGTACAAGTTTCTTGACAATAAACTTAAAAAAACCTCAATGTCTAAAGAACATTTAATATTGTTGCGTTTGGAAGAGTTATTTGAACTCGAGACTCTCATCAGTGTAAACAGCGCGATGTCTTGTGTGATGCTCTGCCCCTTTTACCTTCTTACCTGCCTACCACTTGCCTGTCACCACCTACTACCTGATATACTACAAGTTTAAGATGAAAAATTCAAAAATCAAAATACTCAAGTGAAAACTGACTAATTTTTTAATCGACTTCAAAAAAAAAGGAGGAGGTTGTACTTTTTTTTGTAAGAACTCCTTCATTTTTATAAACAGATTTGTTTTTTTTTTAATCGACAGGATATAACGTCAGATTGGTCCCATAGAAATTTTCTCAAAATCTGTTTTGTAGTTTGGTTCTTAAATCAAAATAATTAGAAAAAATATGTCATTTAGTAGTGTTTACGGTCACTATTATTTTAATACCAATTAATATGGCAAAAAAGTATACGGCTCACCTGATGGTAACCAGTTGTCGTAACCTATGGACATTTGCAACACCACCACCACGCCCACTATGTATGTACTTCAAGCCTACCAATCACTTCTTTCTGTAGAGTTCCATGCTGCAGTCCCTTGGGAGACCCTCGGCTGAGAGTTTATTCCACAACTTCGGAAGAAAACTTCTCTAAAACCGCACTGTACGCAACCCGTTGTACAATCGATGGAACAAACGAAGGCAATATCTCTCTTTATGACTCAATACCGTGTATATCTATCTAGGTATCTATTTATAACATGGGCTCCAGGGAATCACTTAGAGAACTATTTAAAGAAATAAATATCCTCACGGTTACCTCTCAATATATTTATGAGAACATAAAGTATGCTCGTAAAAATATAAATTCGTTTTCAAAATGTACTGAAAATCTTAGGAGCAGGAATAGATTGCGTATGCCAGTACATCGGCTTGCTAAGACTAGATCTTTTGTGGTAAATTGTATTCGATTCTATAATAAATTACCTGAAACAGTTCTGTCATTGCCTGACAATATGTTCAAAAGACACATCAAAAATACTCTATGTAAGAAGGGTTATTATAGAATCGATGAATATCTAACTGACAGAGATGTATGGAAATGATTCAGCATATGAATTAATATAACTTTAATTGTACCACTTGATATCACTATATGTACTCATTATATTTATTGTAATATGTATAAGATGATTTGGAAAAAGAAGACCTATATTGGCAAGTTTCTTTTGGCATTTCTTTTTCGCCAATGGTCATTTGAAATGTTGGTAGATTAAAAAAGAGAAAAACTTAAAAAAAAAATGATAAGATGTAATATTGAAAATGTAAGACGTGTCTAAGTACCCGTGAGGGTCTAAAGGCAAATAAAGAATTTTTATCTTATCTTTATCTATAACAATTCTCACAATTCTCTGAACCAAATCTCGTGGGCCAAGCTGGTATTCAGGTACTACCGCTCAAAGGTGAGTTGAGACTTACACAATATAAGTCTTTGCCCCGCACTGAAGTGCTGCTTTGCTCTGTTGAGGACACCTAGTTTCTTGGACGCCAGTTTGACCTTCTGCTCCAGGTGACTTCGGTATTGAACATCGCTGGAGATGTCGACACAGAGAATCAATTGAGAAACGCATCAAAGCAGCCCGTCTGGGGAAGTACCACCAACACGCAGAAAACGGCAGCCAAATAACAACTGCCTGGAGGGGTGTTATGTTCCTGCGTATGAGTGAGGTCTCCACTAAGGACGTAACGAGGTGCTGTGTTAGCAGCAGAGGTGGCATAGCGCAAGTAATATTAAGACTTCTGCAATTTAAATTTTCTATGTTCCAAAAAACAAAACAATATATGTATATAGATATATAGTATATGGAGTGACTGCCGTCAGACCCAGAGGAAAAGCCAGACCCTGAAAGTTACACGTCTGTCGAAATATAAATTCTTAGACTTACGGGTTTCCTCGCGATGTTTTCCTTCACCGCAGAGCAAGTGATAATTACAAATATGTACATAAATCTGAAAACATGAATTTAGGTACAAACCAGGATTCGAATCGGGGACTAATTGATTAATAGACTGGTTAGCGCTGGGCTATCACAGCTCTTAGCTCTAATAGCTATTTATTATCCATCTCAATTATAGAGTAATAAGCTCTCTTTAGTTCATTGCATTTCATTTATATAATTCAGTCACGTTAGAATTTACTCGTATTTTAATTTTTAAAATTTTCACGCTCCCTAAACATAATTGGCGCAGTCGTTTGGTTACGAAACATTACGGCCATTTTTCGTTCTTTCCCTTTGTGATTTATACATGGCTATCAAATTCTGCATTTTCTTTTTTTCAGTATTTCGCACCTGGCTATCAAATTTTGCCCAAAACACGTGTATGCCGCACGTGAGTATTACAGAAATGGCTAATTTCCTAGTTTTCTTTTTGAAAATGTAACGCTTTTGTATTAGCGTTATCTGTACATACGGAATTCACGAAATTAATGTACGAATGTAAAATACAAAAAATGTGTCCTCTACATTTTATAAATTGAAAAATTAATTAATTAAAGTTATAAATTGAAAAATTAATTAATTAAATAGTTATAAATTGTAAAATTAATTAATTAAATAGTTATAAATTGTAAAATCACAATTTACAATATATATTGAACTGTAATTATAGTTCTTTATTGTGTAGTACCAATCGGTTACATCCAATTTGATATTTGCCTGACCACCAGACCTGCTTTTTTACAACGTCGGAAGGCATACAAGCATACGGCCCACCTGATGTAAAGCGGTTACCGTAGCCTATGAACGCTTGTAATACATTAAGTATCACTGCCTCCTCTGTTTCTAACACAACAACTCCTTAGGAGCTTACTGATGACCTCACTCACACGCAGGAATACAACAATCCTCTAGGGAGGTTGTTATTTTCGCAGTTGTATTCTGGAAGGTGGAGGTACTTCCCCAGAGCCCGTCTGGGGAAGTACCTCCACCTTCCAGAATATTGCTTGCTTGCTATGCTTTGCGTCCTACCAGTTTTAAAAACACCCAGAGCAAGACAAACAGACATGTTCAAATGCACACAAATGTTTGTCCTGTGTGGGAATCGAACCCACGAGCGTTGGTGTCAAAGTAGCGTAACAGCGTGTTTCACCACTGCGCCACGGAGCTCGTCAAGTATACTATAATAGTGAACTATATTAGGGGATATAATATAATTACATTTACATAGAATTCTGATTTCCAATTCGACTTCACTGGGTTTCCGAGACATAGGTTCTTATTTTTTCTTCATCTGGCAAGGGTACTGAACAGACGACGGCCAGTCATTATTTATTACTTTAAATCCCAAGTATATACTTTTCCATTGAACTTTGGCTTTGAAGAGTGACAAGCTGACAATCATAATCATTTCATAGGTACTTGATGCAAACAAACAACTAAAAAACCCACAGTGCGATGAATGTAAAGACGAGTGAGTGCTGCTGATGGTGTGAATGGAGAATTGGGGAAAATTCTTGCCAGTAAATGCTTGATACGCAACGCACAGCTCGCTATACACAACACACAGCTGGCTCCAACGCTAACTTACGGAAGCGAGAGCTGGTTATGGCAGAGAGTGAAAGATTTGAGTCGAAAAAAATATTTTTTAAATAAAAAAAAAACCGCCTTCAAATAACACCCTGGAACTAAAAAGCGAAAAATAATTGGTCACAATTACTTACGATTTTTGGAGTCCAGTGCCAGTATACTGATATTATCAATAGATAATAAACTGTTTTTAAAAAAAAAAATTTTTTTGCTTTGTAGCTTTGGTGTAAATAAAAAAAAACAGATTGAAAGTCCTCATCAAAAACATTTGCTGAAGGGAACCACAAACTAAAACGTTATCTGTGTATATATTTTTGTTTTTGTCGATTTTCTCAAAAAGCACTAAATCAATTTCGATAAAATTTATATGCTACCACCTCTGAAGTGACCTACCAAACAAAAAAAGGAATCATCAAAATCAATTCTTAATTGGCGAAATGATCGCCTAAACGAACGAAACGAACAAAAATACAAAAAAAAAATACGTGTGACCTTACCTAAGGACGATCTGGTTTTCCTTCTTGGCTGCAGAGGTCAAACGGCAGTTGCTCCATGTAAAATCAGTATATTCGCCAAATCCTTAGGCTTAGGTAGCGGACCCCGCCAATCATAATGGACCACGAAAACGGGATAATGCTAAGAAGAATAACAAGTGCGTCCATCTCCATCACAGTTTGTCAAGTGAAATATTTAAATGTACGCTTCCCGCTGCGGAAACAAAAAAATATTTATTCTACGCTATTGTGCGAGCAAATACATTTGTGATTTTTCATATCGAAAATATCAATAAAACAAACCCCCGGAGAAATAACCTGCAGTAACAATATTTTCGTCTCGTTACCGACTGACGCAAACACAACTTTATTGGCCAACCGCAGGTTTACGAGTCCCGGTGTTGGGATAGACCACGTACAAATAGACTGCGTGTAATGAAAATAATTGTAATTACTCCTAATTAATAATTATTAGTGCTTTAATATTATGCATTTCGCATAGATTTATTCAATAGCATGCGAATTACCGTCAACCAGTAACCGTCAAACCATACCAATCAAACCAACCCAATCAATCAAATATTTAGTATTAATATGACCATTTTGCCTATTTGTGTAATATGTGACTTGTTTATGTTTAGTAGATTTTTATAATAGACCATTTTATATAAACATGTATCAGTGACATTATATTGTCTTCACCAATCTTCACCAGTCCGTAACTCCGCGGGTATAACCACATACCAGCTGCCGGACCATTACGCAGATACCGCTTCATGGTCATTGGAGTCGGAATGTTTGGAGCTATGCCCTAAACATCACATTTTCTATTTAAAGTGTTCTGAATTATTTTATACAATTACTGCCTTTATGTGTATATGTGTGTCTGATTGATTGTAATAAAAAATTGTGCTGTTATTATAAAATTTAACAAAATGAATATTTATACACTCTTAAAGAAAAAGGCGGCTTCTTTCCGATTGTATTAAATTAATCAACATACGTGGTATAAATTGGACTTCTCAATTGCAAGTATGATGAGTCTACCTTTACGTAATTATTCTAGAAACTATAACACTCAAACTATAGAATCCATTAAGCAAATTTGTTCGAAGTATAATTCAATATTCATTAGAATACCAGTGATTCGCTTAATTGATCTCCACATGTTGTCACTGTATCATTGAAAGTGAATCTATGACCTAGTGTGGAACTTTTACAATTTAGATATATTCAATCGAACTAATGAATTGTAACTTTCAAACAGTTCAATGTTATATAATCATAAGGTCATTGGGGAATGTAAATTAAAGTGTTATAATATATTAATAGCGCCACACTTGCTACATATCTTTAATCTAAGTGTAGATGCGTGTATACTACCAAATTTAGAAAGCGGACGCCCTTATTCGAACCAAGAGAAAAGATTCAGCAAAAGAACGGCATACTCATGCGTGTTTTGTCAGTTTTAATTAAATCGGTAGACGAAAACACGTCCGACTAGCTATTTTGAACTCTCGGTGTCTGGTGATGTCACTACTCAACAATGGATTTCCCGCTGTTGGCCCGCGGCTGATGATTGTTAGTTATTACTATGATTTTGAAAAAAAATATGGGTTTACTAGGAGAGAAAACATGTAAATATGAACTATAGACTAGTACACGCTTTTAAAACAGTAAGCAAATTAAGTGTGCAGAACTTGTTACTATCTAATGGAAAGGAATTGAATTTGGAAGTATATCGCAAATTTTTTGATTATTTTTTTTAGTTTCGTTACATTGTTCAAAAACGTTATTAACTTGGTTAACAACACGGTGAGTCGGACTGTGCAGTATAGTACTATCACAAGGATAATCGTAATATAAAAGAATAATCTTTCAGTACCAATTATATAAAGAATTTTGACGAGCTCAGTGGCACAGCCGTGAATGACGCGACTTTGACACCAATGCTCGTGGGTTCGATTCCCACATAAGACAAATAGTTGTGGGCATGAATATGTCTGTTTGTTTTAGTCTGGATGTTTTAAGAGAGGTGGGCGCATCAACGCAGCCCGTCTGGGGAAGTACCTCCACCTCACAGAAAACCGCAGCCTAATAACAACTGTTTAAGAGGGTTATTGTATTCCTGTGTGTGAGTGAAGTCACCAGTAAGCTCCTAAGGTGTTGCTATGTTAGCAGCAGAGGAGGCATCGCGTGAGTGATACTTAATGTATTACAAGTGTTCATAGGCTACGGTAATCGCTTTACATCAGGTGTATAAAAAAAACGTTTTATAATAAAAAAGTATCTAGCTAGTTTTACAGAATTATTAGACAAACTAAGGAAAAACATTTCATTTTACTTTTGACGGCTATTACGATAAGTTTAAACAAATATCTGAGTTATAAAATCACGAGGCAATTATTCATTCAAATCTATAACTTTATCAAAATGTTCTATCTATCTAAACCTTCACGCCAAACCCCATGCAGGGTAGGCAGAGAGAACCAAGCGCCACGTAGCTCGATCCTTACACACCTCACTCGCTTCTTTAACATTAATTGCTTTTCTCGTACACGCTCGCCGGTTTCTAAGACTCCTGACATTACCTTCTGATAGAACACGACCAATTTGGTCATGGTAGATAAATCTTGGCCTTCCTTGGCTCCAACATCCCTCCACTTTTGCGTTGTATATCTGCTTCATCATTCCTTCATCCTGCATTTTTCTACATATCCGAACCAACGGAGCATGGCTCTTCTTATTTTAACACCGACGCTCTCCTTCAGACCAACTCCGATTCTTACATCATCATTGCGAATACGGTCTACAAGCACTACGCCACAAATTTTGCGCAACGCTCTCATTTCGACCGCGTTTATTCTACTTTCAGGCACTCTCTGCCATACCCAGCTCTCGCTTCCATAAGTAAGCGCTGCATTGTGTATAGCGAGCTGTGCCTTCTGGCTCAAGTTTTTACTGTTTCCCAACACTCCATTCACACTATTCCCAGCACTCACTCGTCTTCCTACATCAGCGGTGTACCTTCCATCCCTGCTGAAAGAGCATCCAACATATACAATCATCCACTTGTTCCAATTTTTCATCATCAACCGTAATCTGGTTCTGATTTCTTCTCTTTCAAAAACCATCTCTGTTTTCTCAGCATTCAATAGAAAGCCTTCCTTCATGCAATCATCGTTCATCATTGTGACCAGTGTTTGCAGTTAAGATGGTGTTTCTGCTAATATCACGGCATCGTCTGCATACAGGAGACAGTTCACCACTAGGTCATCCATGCGCAATCCTACATTCGTTGACCTTGTTTTCTGTAGACAACTATCAAGATACAGAATAAACAGCCTAGCATATAGTATGAAAATGTTGCTGCAAGTTATTAACAAATTCACATCCTCTGTCCGAGAGTAAAAATTTCCAATGAAGTTAATAATCGTTCTTATCTAACTCATTATGTTTTTTAGGGTTCCGTACCCAAAGGGTAAAACGGAACCCTATTACTGAGACTTCGCTGTCCGTCCGTCCGTCCGTCCGTCTGTCACCAGGCTGTATCTCATGAACCGTGATAGCTAGAGAATTGAAATTTTCACAGATCATGTATTTCTATTGCCGCTATAACAATAAATACTAAAAAATAGAATAAATTAAATATTTAAGGGGGCTCCCATACAACAAACGTGATTTTTTTTGCTCGTTTTTGCTCGATATTGATAACGGCACCAGGTAGACGCTTGAAATATTCACAGAATATTTAGGTATATATTCACTTTAAAAATAAATAATTAAATTAAAATGAAACTAATATTTAAGGGGGGCTCCCATACAACAAACGTGATTTTTTTGCCGTTTTTATAGATGGTACGGAACCCTTGGTGCGCGAGTCCGACTCGCACTTGGCCGATTTTTTTAAATATTCATTTTAGAATAATTTGTTGAAACCTTAACTTAATTTTGTAAAATACTGATTGTGAAGACCTTGTAACAGACTTAGGTGTCTGACATTGTATTTGAATAATGACAGAGACCAAAATTTTACCCTCAAAATTTTCATCCCTTTGAATCCAAGGACGACAAGGCAAAAAACCACCGTATTTTTAAAATCCTTTGTGTACGATGATCTAATACCTTAGGTATCAGAAACGTGGCAGACTGAATTGAGATGCATACACAAGTTGTCTATAAATATTACTTCTATGGTAGTTCCAGGAAGTAAATTGCGAGGAACTGTGGTTTACGTATTATGTCTGAGGTAAGAGGGATTATTTTGACGCGAATTATTTTGTGCTGACGAATTTCATGATCCATATTAATTAAGTCTTGTTTGTTAATTACGACGTCAGAAACTTGTGACGTCACCGATATAGCTGCGAAAGTAAGCTTCTTTGTTTATAGTACTACTATTACTTTATTTATATTATATATTTATATTTGACGAGCTCGGTGGCTCTGTCGTGAATGACGCGACTTTGACACCAACGCTCGTAGGTTCGATTCCCACACAAGGCAAACATTTGTGTGCATAAAAACATGTAATTGTTTGTCTTGGTGTTTTAAGAGAGGTAGGGTGCATCAAAGTAGCCCGTCTGAAGTACCTCCCACCTCACAGAAAACCGCAGCCAAATAACATCTCCCTAGAGGGTTGTTGTGTTCCTGCGTGTGAGTGAGGTCACCAGTAAGCTCCTAAGGAGTTGCTGTGTAAGCAGTAGAGGGATGCCTCCTCTGCTACTTACACAGCAACTCCTTAGTGAGCGAGTGATACTTAATATATTACAAGTGTTAATAGGCTACAGTAACTGCTTTACATCAGGTGGGTCGTGTACTTGAATGTTTCTCGAAGTTGTATAAAAAACAAAAAAAAATTGTGTGATTTCAGGAGCCTTAGAAATCGGCGAGCGTGCATGAGAAGAGCAGTGAATGTTAAAGAAGCGAGTGAGGTATGTAAGGATCGAGTCATGTAGAGCTCGGTACCCCCTGCCTATCCCGCAAGGAATTTGGCGTGAAGTTGTAGATAGATACTAAGCTTCTTTTTGAATGTGTGTACATTACATGGAATTCTTACCATCAGGCAGTCTGATTTGTTCTCAATTTAGTATTATAAAGAAACGTTGCCTGATGGGCAGCTGCTTCCGTAGATAGCGAGGTACCGTTACATTGAATACACTTATTTCGGTTACCTTTTTACAGCGTTAATTTTTTTAAAATAAAAATATGAATTCTCGATTAAATTATTTTCATATACGATTATTATTATTCAGAATGTGTTTTATTACTGATTATAAATTATTATTTGATTGTTTATATTATGCGCCTTACTGTGACTTTTGAGTTTAACGGTTAATAGCAAAAAACGTATCATTATATTATTATTGATGAGCTCGGTGACGCAGTGGTTGGTAACCCTACTTTCACACCAATGTTTGTGGGTTCGATTCCTGCACAGCACAAACATTTGCGTGCGTGAACATGGCTGAATGTTTTATTCTATCAAAAGTACACAATGATGTTAGATGGCGCTATGTAATTTATCAGACAAAAAAAAGATCATTCGTGTTATTTAACTATTTATTTCACCAGAGGGAGACTCTGTACAAAAGTCGTGTATGTCCTATACCTCTGTCTCACCTATTTCTATATTTATATAGCTGTGTTCCGGTTTGAAGGGTGAGGATATAGCAGAGAAATTACTGGGTACTGTGACGAAACAGTTTTAGAACACAAGATTGGCAGCGTGCGAGTAACATCCCCGTGGTGTTTCGAGCGTCAATAGGCTGCGGTGTCCATTTACCATCTAATGCAGGCCGCATGCTTATATGCCAGGCATATAAAATATATGCCTGGACCTATAGCAGGGTTCAGTACAATCATACTCCAAAAACAAATATTAGGACAATATTTAAATCTTTAATGTATTCTTGCAAATAACTAAAAAAGGGCACAATACTAGCACGCCAACATTATGCAAACGAACTCGAACCCGCGACCTTTCGAGTTCAAGATACCCACATAACCAAGCTGCTTCGTGTGTTAACACTATCAAGAGAACGATAAAACTTGAACACAAAAGTAACTTACTCAAAGAAAAATATACATGAAAAGCTGTGAAAAATGCAGGCTTGTTCACATCAAAGGCGCTTATCTTTAGTAAACTAAAGGTACACGAAACCTAGCCTTTTTACCTCAACGCCTTTTATCTTTTGGGTAATTCTCAACGTTTTATAATTTTGCATAATATAATTTGTTTCAATTATATATTGCTATGATCTATGAGAGCTCGATGGCATCGTTGCGTGTGCCATTCTAACCGAACACGCAGGTTAAGCAATGTCGATCGCAGCCTGTGTATGGATGGGATTTTTTAAAATTTATTTCCAACTAGCTGTGCCCGCGGCTTCGTCCGCGTGGAATATTATTTATTATAATAAAAATAAATAAAATTTCTAAAATAAAAGTAGCCTAAGTTACTCCTTATTACTCGTACATCAGCTATCTGCCAGTGAAAGTCCCGTCAAAATCGGTCTTCAGCCGTTTCAGAGATTAGCCGGAACAGACAGACAGACAAAAATTGTAAAAATATTCATTTTGGTATATGTACCGTGTATACATCCATGCATTTAGTAAAAAGCGGTTATTTTAATATTACAAACAGACACTCCTATTTTATTTATCTGTATATCCTTAACGAACTACTGAAATTTTTTTTTGTTTCTGGTTAAGCTTATTGAGATAAGCATCTTTTGTATCTTGATTAAAATAAGTTCGACGTTTTAAGCGGACGAAAAAAGAAAATTTCGGTAGTTCGACGTTCGAGCAAATGAATGAACGAAGGTATGAAGGAAGAGAGGCATAAATGTGAGAGAAGCGAGAGAGTTGTGTATGGAGCTAGATTCTCTCTGCCTACGCCGCAAGGGATCTACCGTGAAGATATAGTATAGTAAAATGTATTCCTCTAGCTTTTTTTAAACAACGTTGGGAGGTTTACAAGCACACAGCTAACCTGATGAAAAGTGGTTATTGTAGCCTATGAATGCTGATGATGTTTTAAGTGTCACTGGCGCGATGCCGCATCTGCTGCTAACGCAGTATATGCTAAGGAGCTTACTGGGGACCTGACTCACAGTCAGGAACACAACAACCTTCCAGGGTTTGTTATTTGGCTACGGTTCTCTGTGAGGTGGAGGTTCTTCAGACCGGCTGCTTTGATGCGCCCAACCTCTCCTAAATTAAAGTATGATGAAACAGATATACAACGCGAAAGTAAAAGTGTAGGAGCCAATGAAGGCGATGACAACTACTACCAACTACTACCAACCAAGCAATCAATCTATGGATACCCAATGACACTATTTTACGTATGTAATTTACCGGACAATTTCAAAATAAGAACTACGTTATTTAAAAAAAATTACATAAATGGCTTCTAAATAAATCTTATTACAGTGTTAGTGAATATCTGAATGAGAAATTGATCAATGATTAATTAATTATTTAAATTAATTTTAGAATCATGTAACTATTTAAATTGATTACCAAAACATTTGCACGCCTTCGCGACGGTGGAATAAGTTGGATTTGTAATTTTGTAACGTCTTTTGTACCTTATTTTTACAAATAAATCACCTTATCTTATCTTATGAATTTAATTTAATTTAAGAGAGGTAGTACATATCAAAGCAGCCCGTCTAGGGAAGTACCTCCACCTCACAGAAAACCGCAGCCAAATAACAACTACCTAGATGGTTGTTGTGTTCCTGCGTGTGAGTGAGGTCACCCGTAAGCTCCCAAGGAGTTGCTGTGTAAGCAAGCGTTAATAGACTACGGTACTCGCTTTACATCAGGTGGGCCGTATGCTTGTATGCCTCCCGACGTAGTATAAAAAAAATATAAAAGAAAAAAATGGCTGACAGTAGAATAGCCCACGTTTACTCGACCAATACATCGTTTAAACACATATAAACTCTTTCAACTAGATCTAACTAGATTTGCTAGGCACTTTCACATTTGAATTTCTAGAAACTCTTTGTACCCTCGGTATTAAGCGAACTTTACAGGCCCTCTAATGCCACTCTAGTAATAAAAAATCGGCCAAGTGCGAGTCGGACTCGCGCACGAAGGGTTCCGTACCATAATCTATAAAAACTGCAAAAACATCACGTTTGTTGTATGGGAGCCCCCCTAAAATATTTATTTTATTTTAATTTCGTTATTTATTTTTAAAGTAAATATATAACTAAATATTCTGTGAATATTTCAAGCGTCTACCTGTTGCCATTACCAATATCGAGCAAAAACGAGCAAAAAAGTCACGTTTGTTGTATGGGAGCCCCCTTAAATATTTATTTTATTTTATATTTTAGTATTTGTTGTTATATCGGCAATAGAAATACATCATCTGTGAAAATTTCAACTGTCTAACTATCACGGTTCATGAGATACAGCCTGGTGATAGACGGACGGACAGCGGAGTCTCAGTAATAGGGTTCCGTTTTACCCTTTGGGTACGGAACCCTAAAAATGGTAAAAAAACGTTTGTTGTATGGGAGCCCCCCTTAAATATTTGTTTTATTTTAATTTAATTATTTATTCTTAAAGTGAATATATAACTAAATATTCTGTGAATATTTCAAGCCTGAACATCGGCTTGCTATGACTATTACTCGTAGATCTTTTATTGTAAATTGTATTCGCTTCTATAATAAATTAGCTGAAACAGTTCTGTCCTTGCCTGAGAATATGTTCAAAAGGTACATCAAAAATACTCTGTGCAAGAAGGGTTATTACAGAAGCAATGAATATCTAACTGATAGAGATGTTTGTGTGATGTTTCACTCACACGCAGGAACACAACAGATTTGAGAATTGATTGAGAGTTGGCGCAGTGCAGGAATAGTCACACATTTGGGTGCATGAATATGTCTGTTTGTCTTCGTCTGGGTGGTTTTAAGAGAGGCAGTCCATCTGGTGAAGTACCGCCACCTCACAGAAAGATGCAGCCAAACAACAATTGTCTAGAGGTTTGTTGTGTTCCTGCGTGTGAGTGAGGTCACCAGAGTAGACTTGGGGCACCTAGATACGTTTTCATTCAACGCATCTGGTTACCCCAAGCTTCTTCTTATTTAGCTGTTCATTCTTAGCTGGTATCCATCCAGTAGGTGGGTATGGGGGGTGTCTGTTCTGATCGAAAACAATGTTCAATACCTGTTCATCTCCGCAGATAGGTATGGGGTCTGCATCAATAATAATCCGCAACAGATCAGACATTAACTTTCATGTACAAAAAGTACAGCATTGGAGTTTACGAAGCAGATATGGATTCTGAGTTTTGTGACCCAAGGGGAACTAAGTCCACAAAATGTCTATCTATTCTGATAACATGCGCTTCAACATTTATGCCGTTGTAATAGATTGGGTGCGATCGATGTTTGATGTTACTTGATGTGATTTGGAGACCAGTACCATGGCTAGTGTTGTTAGTACTGTACCTTTGACGAGCTCGATGGCTCAGTCGTGAATGATGCGACTTTGATACCAACGCTCGTGGGTTCGACCCCCACAACATATCTGTTTGTCTTGGTCTGGATGTTTTAAGAGAGGTGGGGCGCATCAAAACAGTCCGTCTGGGAAGTTCCTCCACTTCACAGAAAACCGTAGCCAAATAACAACTACCTAGAGGGTTGTTGTGTTCCTGCGTGTGTTTGAGGTCACCAGAAGCTCCCAAGGAGTTGCCGCGTAAGCAGCAGAGGAGGCATAGCGCGAGTGATAATTAATATATCGCTACCGTTAATAGACTACTGTACCCGCTTTACATCAGGTGGGCCGTATGCTTGTATGCCTCGTGATGTAGCATATAAAAAAAATGTGTTTCAGTATTTTGACATGATGAAGACCACATAATTGCCATCCGTCAATTATTGTATTCACAATCTCCCCAACTAAATTTAAAACTAAATAGTTAAACTAAAATACAATTGCAAATGAATACGTTTAATAGATTTTATATATTTATAATGAACGAATTTATGACATTAGTTAAGTACAAGGTTTACTATTTAAGAAATAATACATAGTTTTGTAAACAATTTGTTTTATGAGATTACACTTTCTCCCCTACACCCACTTATACAAACAAAATACATTTTTTAACGCACACATTTCTTTGATTCAAAATTAGGACAGTTCATATTTTCCAAATTATATGTATGTCGCAACGTGGATGTAATGGTCGTCAGGTGGCTCGTTGTTCATGGCGAATAAAGCGAAATACTAGCGTAGTTAATCTTCTCAATTTTTAATCAGTAGATTACTAATATAATCGTAACAAAATTATACTCAGATCGCAGATTACAACGGATTCAAAATGCGGTGGACGCGACACGTGCGGTTGGCTCCATTGCTCGATTCGTAATGCCGCTTCCAATGACGGTATCTCATCTTGACGTTTTTGACAACTGACAACCGACATTTCGAGCAAACCATAAAACACAGCCGGTGTTGCCAATTCAACGATGTCGATTCCACCCAAGCGCCGACTTGACATTTTGATCCGTTATTATTAAAACTAGCATCACGGGGATTGATTTCTTCCGGGTTTCTCAATATGGTGTTGCTACCTCTGTGACATGTATGTATGTATATCTTCACGCCAGGTCCCTTGTGGCGTAGACAGAGAGAGCCGAGCGGTCCTTATACACTTCACTCGCTTCTTTCACATTCATTGCTCAACGCTCGCCGGTTTCTAAGGCTCCTGACATCACGTTCTGATAAAACATGACCAATTTGGTCATGGTAGGTTAGTCTTGGTATTCCTCGGCCCCTACATCCTTCCACTTTCGCATTGTATATCTTTCTACATGTCCGAACCAACAGAGCATGCCCTTTCTTATCTTAACACCGACCCTTTCTTTCAGACCAACTCTTTCTCTCACGTCTTCATTACGCGTTATGCCATAAATTTTGCGCAATGCTCTCATCTCGACCGCTTTTATTCTACTTAAATGCTCTCTCTGCCATATCCAGCTCTCACTTCCATAAGTTAGCGTTGTGATTAGCACCGCGTTGTGTACAGCGAGCTGTGCCTTCTGGCTTAGATTTCGGCTGCCTAGCAGTTTACCCAACGCTCCATTCACGCTATTCCCTGCACTCACTCGTCTCTCCACATCAGCGGTGTACCGTCCGTCCATTGCTGCTAAAAGCACTTCACACTTTTTTCAAGTAAAATAAATATAATCTTTGAACAACTACGAGACTTGTATCTTGTCTCTTTACTGAAAATTTGTAAACATGTATCACATAAATAAACTTTGCCTTTATGGCGAGCGACTTCACGCCGCACAGGCCGAGTTAAATATTTGATCAAACAATAATGTCCTTTATTACTATTTCGATATTCAATATACGAGTATAACAAGTTTACATGATTTTTCCTATTATTTTTTATTACATGAAGCGGGCCGGTTGCCATATTATTGTGTAAGCCATATATATTAAAACTTATGTCAGGATTATTTTTTCAAACTGTTTAAAATCATTTAATGTCAGAGGAAATTGCATTCCTTCATTGTTTAGAATAGCAGAGTAATGGGGATAAGAACAAATTTTGCATACGTTATTTTTAGCTGGATGTAATGCGGCAACTATACTCCAAAGGAAACAATAATATACAACTTCTGATTCTGATTGGCGGTGGTAGCTCTTTGTAAGATCCACCTCTCAAAGGAGAATATTTATTTATGTTCATTGAAATGATCTTGAAAGATCACTCATTGAAAAGAATGGCCATCCAGATTGAGTGTGCTGGAATTCGGTTAATTTTCTATTCAATGTATTCACACTTTCGTTAATAATTAAATCGAAATCAGTGTACTTTGAAATGATAATATATTTCGTATTAAAATACTTCAATTGCTTTTTATTTAATTTAGGCAGTACAAAGTATGGGAACAATCCAAAATTCAATTTTACAGTACTACGATTATGCAGTGACATAATGATTCATTCTTTTAAATCTGCTCGGTTAACAATCAGAAACGTCTCGGGTCTGAGGTACTCATCTCCCTGATCGATATTCAATCTGTATGTTACTAACCTGTTTCTGAATGCAGGCGCCACAATATTGATATTTGTGAACTGCGTGTACAATAAACAGTTAGCTTTGTGTAAATTAGCTCTCATTATGATAAGGAAATATAGATTTTTCGGGATTAATATATTGGATTTGTCATAATTTCTAGAGCTCGATAAGTTGTCAGGATTCCAACTGTGAAAAAAATAATCAATATATAATCTACTTGCAGGTATATACTTAAAAGGTTTTTTAGATAATTGTTATATTTGAATACACTGATACACCATCTGAACTGCAAACACTGGTCACAACGATGAAAGACGAATGTATGGAGAAAGGCTTACTACTGAATGCGAAGAAAACAAAGATAATGTTATTTGAAAGAGAAGAATCCAGGACTAATGTAATGATTACTGTTGATGATGAAGTGTTGGAACAAGTGGATGAGATTGTATGTCTTGGATGCGCTTTCAGCTGTGATGTAAGATACACTGCAGATGTGGAAAGACGAGTGAGTGATGGGAATAGTGTGAATGGAGCGTTGGAAAAACTTCTTGGCAGTAAAAACCTGAGCCAGAAGGCACAGCTCGCTATACACAATGCAGTGCTGGTCCCAACGCTAACTTATGGAAGCGAGAGCTGGGTATGGCAGAGAGAGCTTTGGAAAGGAGGATAAACGCGGTGAAATGCGAGCGCTATGCAAAATTTGGCGTAAGGTTTGTAGACCGTATTCGCAATGATGATGTTAGAAAACAGTTGATCTGAAAGAGAGCGTCGGTTTTAGAATAAGAAGAGACATGCTCCGTTGGTTCGGCCATATAGAAAGAATGACGAAGCAGATATACAATGCAAAAGTGGAAGGATGTAGGAGCCGAGGAAGGCCAAGACTTACGTACCGTGACCAAATTGGTCAGAAGGTGATGTCAGGAGCCCTCGAAACTGGCGAGCGTGCATGAGAAAAGCAATGAATGTTAAAGTAGCGAGTGATATATGTAAGGATCGAGTCACGTGTCGCTTGGTTCTCTCTGCCTACCCCGCGTGGCGTGAAGTTGTAGTAGTAGTGGTTATATCTGAAGTAATTATGAAATACTTGGCTATTCATTCACCATATTTCAAATCTATATTTATCTTCTTTACACTAAACACAATTGTGAAGATAAAAATAATGCCTTTGTCAACATTTCTGAATAACTATTATTCAACTCAGTATTCTTCATAAGTACCGTGATGCAATAAATAGGATCACATTTATATGTAGTAGTTATTCTCCACCTCACAGAAATTAAGCAAGGTAGGGTGCATCAAAGCAGCCCGTCTGGGGAAGTACCTCACAGAGAACCTCAGCCAAATAACAACTCCGTAGAGGGTTATTGTGTTACTGAGTATGAGTGAGGTCACCAGTAAGCTCCTATGGATTTGCTGTGTCAGCAGCAGAGGTGGCATCGCGCGAGTGATACTCAATGTATTTCAAGCGTTTATAGGCTACGGTAACCGCTTTACATCAGGTGGGCCGTATGCTTGCATGCCTCCCGACGTTGTATAAAAAAAAGTAAGTTAATATTTAGGTTTTTGAGGATTGTTTTTTATCAGAACAGGCAACCCCATATCCATCTGCTGAATGAATGCTAAATAACACGCTAAGGATGAACAGCTAAATAACACGAGTCTTGAGGTAACCAGGTGAACTGAATGGAAGCATATCTGGGTGCCCCAAGACTTGTCCACTCACCTGTAAGGTCCTAAGGAGTTGCTGTGTA
Organism: Pyralis farinalis; assembly: GCA_947507595.1. Taxonomy (NCBI): domain Eukaryota; kingdom Metazoa; phylum Arthropoda; class Insecta; order Lepidoptera; family Pyralidae; genus Pyralis; species Pyralis farinalis. Next base: position 3,690,629 of record OX382258.1, on the reverse strand, counting down.
ATCAGCAGAGGAGGCATCGCGCGGGTGATACTTAATATATTCCGAGCGTTCATATCCTACGGTAATTGCTTTACATCGGGTAGGCCGTGCGCTTGTATGCTTCCCAACGTCGTAAAAAAAGTGCGAGTTTTGGGCTTTCGCAATAGTGATGTAAAAAACTGAGTTGGTCTGATAGAGGGTATCGGTGTTGAAATACAAAGGAGCAAGCTCGCTGGTCTCTCTTGGCCCACGAAGACCCATCGAAAAGCTACCTTAATGGATCTTTGTGAATTTTATATCCACTTCAATCCCTTAGATATAAAAAGTACTTCTGAGGACATGTATGCACAAAAATAATCATTTGCATAAGTAAAATGGATTATGCATACATTTTACAGACTTGTGACGTATTTTTTTTTATGCCTAAAACATTTCGAATATCTCTTGAAATTTTCAAATTATATTCTTTATTTTAGCGTTACCCCGTTTCCTAATCCATTAGGATTGGCGAGGTCCACCACCCAAGCCTAAAGATTTGGCGAACATACTGATTTAGACATGGAGCGACTGCCGTAAGACCTCCTCACCCCAGAGGGAAGAACCATACCTTTCTTTCTTGGGCTCACACGCCTTCCGAAATATAATTTCTTAGCTATGCTGGATACCTTATGATGTTTTCCATCACCGCCGAGCAAGTGGTAATTACGAATTATATATATTACAAATTATATATTAATGCCGTAGCCAAATTTATGGGCTACGGTAACCGCTTTCCATCAGGTGTGCCGTATATTTGTATGCGCTCCGAGGTATTATAAAAAATCTATCTATCTATATCTTCACGTCAGATCCCTTGCAGGGTAGGCAGAGAGAACCGAGCGCCACGTGACTCGATCCTTACATACCTCACTCGGTTCTTTAACATTCATTGCTCTTCTCATGCTCGTTTGCCGGTTTCTAGGGCTCCTGACATCACCTTCTGATAGAACACGACCAATTTGGTCATGGTAGGTAAGTATTAGCCTTCTCCTCTCCTGCTCCGGCTCCTGCATCCTTCCTTACCTGCTTCGTCATTCTTACATCCTGCATTCGTTCTACATGTCCGAACCAACGGAGCATGCCTCTTCCTATTTTAACACCGACGCTCTCTTTCAGACCAACTCTGTTTCTAACATCATCATTGCGAATACGGTCTACAAGCGTTACGCCACAAATTTTGCGCAACGCTCGCATTTCGCCCGCGTTTATCCTACTTTCATGCTCTCTCTGCCATACCCAGCTCTCGCTTCCATAAGTAAGCGTTGGGACGATCACTGCATTGTGTATAGCGAGCTGTGCCTTCTGGCTCAAGTTTTTACCGGCAAGAAGTTTTCCTAAGGCTCCAATCACACAAAAAAAAATCAATGCAAAGCCTGCTTTCTGTGTACGGTTATCTTATCAGGGTAAATCGAAAAACAGTATGGTATTCAATGGACGAGCCTCTCGGTCCACTGAGGTCCACCGAAAGGATACCGTCATAAATCACGACAGTAAACTAAAACTAAAAACTTGTACAAAATCAAGTATACAGCCGTTTGAATAAATTTGACTTAATGTCGAAGTTAAGGTGAAATCCAGTTTTAAAGTTGCATGTTGACTCTTTGGAACGATATCAAAGTTGCTCATATGAAACTGCTTTCATGTGAAATACGAAAGCCGTCACTTGTTCACAACTACCCTAAAACAGAGTTGTTGAAACTTTTAAATTACCTTCATATACTTATAATATTAACTTACTTATAAGAATAGCTGTTATCCGCAGCTTCGCCCACGTGGTCAAAAAACAAAGCATGTTTTCCTGTGGGTTGTAATATTAAAACCTTATTCAATATAGTTTATATAGAATATTTTCTTAGCATGCTCTATGATCTGTCAAAATTATTGATTTTGAAATTTCACGTTTTGGAAATGTTCAGATGTTAGTGAAAAACCGAAAAACATGACAGTCTGGAGCTAGTTCTGAAGAAGTAAAGATTGAGGGCGCCGCGTCTGAGACCACCAGCCTCCTGCTGTGTAATACATGCTTATTATACATAGAAAATACCCAGTCCGAGACAAACAGACATGTTTATGCACACAAATGTTTGTATTGTATTCGAATCGAACCCACGAGCGTTGGTGTCAAAGTCGTATAACAGCGCGTTTCACCACTGCGCCACCGAGCTCCTCGAACGTTAGACACATAAGTTTCGCTGCTAGTTTTAATTATATTAATCCATTTTCACACTCATATATAGACTGTTCATAAGTTGCATAAGTTGTATTTATGCATAGATACCTATTGTCTATATATATGTATAACATAACATCCGTGGCGTTATTCCTGCGTGCGTCTCCTTAATTTTCAGGTAGCTGCTGAAAATCAGTTGTTTGCTCTTTGAGCAAATAATACACTGAGCCGCTGCCTTTTTGTATCACTATCACACACAATTTATTGTACAATTACTATTGTATTTGGTGTTTGCTCATTGTTTACCTGCTTATTTACTGTTGTGTGTCCTGGAGATACAAATAAATGGCTTATCTATCTATCTATCTATAATTTCAAAGTACAGTAGACACGAGTAGATAGGAGACTAAACCGTCACAGTTTATCTCGATTGAACGCTTTCGGGACTATCATTGAGGCCGACAAAAAACTAGATCGACGCACTGATTATAGATTAATGATATCCGTACATGCAGTGGACAGGCAGAAGGTTAGGTCGGAATAATTTATCTCGACTAACTTTGTTACTCTGGTACTGTATCCGTCCATCATTGAATTTCAGTGCGACCCATTGTGGCGCAGTGGTGAAACAGGGTGTTAACTTTGACACCAACGCTCGTGGGTTCGATTATCACACAGGACAAACATTTGTGTGCTTGAACATGCATATTTATCGTGGTCTTGGTATTTTTAAGAGAGGTATCAATGTATCAAAGCAGCCAGTCTGGGTAAGTACCTCCACTTTACAGAAAAATGCAGTCAATTAACAACTCCCTAGAGGGTTGTTGTGTTACTGCGTATGAGTGAGGTCATCAGTAAACTCCTAAGGAGTTGCTGTATTATAATTATGTACATATACAGTAGAATAACTTCGCAGAAACATCGGGAATCATCACATAGGGATAAACGCCTGGATACGGTATACGGTACTGCCACGTGACTGGTATTTCGAAGTAATTTATCAGATCTGTGCAGCGAGTGGACCTACTCAATCTTCCGAATTTGAAAGTGGCCCCACCCCTGTAAGCCGAGCGTTGGTAATTATGCCAAAAAGGCATAAGTACGCTAGTTAACCTACCGACAAACCTCTATGCTATGGTATAAATTTATCTGTCTGCATAAATATGACTTTTTCGTACCATATATGTGACCGACCGTTATTACCTAAACTAATGTTACAAAGAGAAAAGATTAGTTTTTTGTATGTTTGTTTGGAAGGGATTGAGTCAAAGATTCGGTGGCGCAGTCATGAATGACGCGACTTTGACTTTGGCTAGTGGGATTCCCACATAAGATAATCAAGTTAGTCTTGGTCTGGATGTTTTAAGAGAGGTAGGGCGCATCATCGCGGCCCGTCTGGGGAAGTACCTCCACCTCACAGAAAACAGCCAAATGACGACTCCTTAGAGGATTGTTGTGTTCCTGCGTGTGAGTGAGGTCACCAGTAAGCTACTAAGGAGTTGCCGTGTAAGCAGCAGAGGAGGCATCGCGCGAGTGATGCTTAATATATTACAAACGTTAATAGGCCGCTAACTGGTTTACATCCAGCGGGCCGTATGCTTGTATGCCTTCCGACGTTGTATAAAAAAAATGTTCTATTTGTAAAGTACTAATTTATTTTTCTATTTACTTTCCCGTTCGAAACCGGGGCTTAGTTGCTAGTTATCAATGCTTTCGGAAATTTCTAATAAATGCTACAGTTATACGATATTCTTGTTCTTTGCGTTGTCCCGTTTCCTAATCCATTAGGATTGGCGGGGTCCACTACCTAAGCCGAAGGATTTAACGAAGACACTGATACTTTTGCATGGAGCGACGGCCACAACCCACAGACAAAATCAGATCCTTCTTAAAGTCACAAGTCTTTGATGAAATACATTCAAAATATAATTTCTTGGTCTTTTTTTTTATACCACGTCGGGAAGCATTCAAGCATACAGCCCACCTGATGTAAAGCAGTTACCGTAGCCTATTAACACTTGTAATATATTAATTATCACGCGCCTCCTCTGCTGCTTACACATCAACTCCTTAGGAGCTTACTGGTGACCTCACTCACACACAGGAACACAACAACCCTCTAGGGAATTTGTTATTTGGCTGCAGTTTCCTGTGAGGTGGAGGTACCTCCCCAGACGGGCTGCTTTGATGCGCCCTACCTCCCTTAATCTTCGATATTTACACGACGTTCTCGGGACTTATCCTTACTTTCTGTAAACAAGATGTCTGCTAATATTTGTTCTAGATAACTAAATCCTATTACAGTTATTTTCAAAGGTAAATACTTATGTAACTGAGCAGATTGATTAGTTCGGCTCGCTATCAAAGTTTGTCTGTCTATCTTACTTCTTACTTGTGTTGCTGCCGCGTAGATTATGTGAGGCTTAACCTTCACTCTCTCTCTGTTTTATGTCGTGGGAATCCTTCGCTTCGGCGAATCACATTTCTCGTGCGTAGTAATAATCATAAATTGTTGAACAGTGCCTTCGTATAATATTCTATTCTAGTTGAAATCTGAGCTTTTTTACCATACCATGTAGGTTACCAAATTTTGCAACTTAAGATGGCATAAAGCTAAGTGGCACCATCAACTAAAAAAACGCATCAATTAAAAAAAACGCTCAATACAGACACTGTAGGACCATATTTATGTTTTTGGAGACATATTGTGTATTTATTGTTTATGTAAAATTAGTCACAATTTTGCTTATTGCTATAAGTGGCCACAATAAGCAATAATTAAAATCTTTGGTTACTTGTACAAAATAAATTCAAGATATGTTTCAAAAAAACAAAAATATAGATAGATAGATAGATAATCGTTTATTAGCTGCTACGGTCACACACATACAAACATAATATAACAGTACAAGAAGGAGTAAACAGGCATTGCTCAAAACATATCCAGTAATAGGTGCATGTGTGTGCTGCAGCAAGCGAATAGGCCATAGCTCAGTGTGACTTTTGCACAATGCGCAAAAAACACCGATTTTCAGCTACTGCCTGAGGGGCGGGCGCGCACAAAGTCATTATGTAGACATAAATGTGTGTTTGTGGTGTGAGTCAGGGGTATTACACTAAGTGGAAAACTCAGGTGTCAACATAGCAACAATGATACTCATGTAATTAGATAAGTAGTGTAAGTGAAATTAAATTTGCAAATGTATTGAGATAATAAATTAATATAAATTAACATTAAATACAACAGGTATTTTGATATAAAATAATAAAAATAATAACCCTAGGAAAAACGGGTTAAACATAACTGTTTATACGCCAGTACTAATTTTTTTCACGACAACCATCGCTACAGGAAACGCTTTGGAATCGCTAACTTTTGGTTTTCTAAAAGGAAAGACTTGAAATGTTTTTTGAATGTGATACGAGAGGTGAGATGACGGATCGGAGGTGGAATATTGTTCCAGCATTTCGTCGCCTGGTAGCGGAAGCTGCCTGTGAATGCCACAGTTTTATGTGGTTGAACAGACAGGTGAGTCCTGTTATATCTGGTGCCATATCTGTCATGAAAAGGGGAGATGTTAAATTTAGAATAAAGATATTTCGGCTTCTGAAATTTGACTACCCCGAACAAGAGGCAAGCTAAGTGGAGTTGCCTACGGGAGTCCATATTCAGAATAGAGGCATCGTTCAAATAGGGAGAGATATGACTTCGAGCAGGAACGTCAAAACAGTATCGACAACAAGCATTCTGCACACGTTGTATCAGTCTCTGAGTTCTACAAAGCAGACGCGGTCCATATACTACATCACCGTAGTTAAGTTTTGTTTGACAAAATCAAAGAATCACAGAGCCTGAGACGCACTTTTTCGGTTGCTAAATTTCGAATTTTGTATAGAACCTTTAGTCGGTAGAAACTATTTTTGACTACGGTTGCAACGTGATTTTCGAAACGCAGTTGACCATCCAAACTTACACCCAGATTTCTTGCCTCCTGTACCTGTTCAACGGTGTTGTCCAAAATTTTCAAAATAGGGTTATTATATGTTACAATATCGACCTGTTTTTTCGAACCAAGAACCATAAATTTTGACTTTTTCGGATTCAGAACCAATGAGTTCCTGGCAGACCAGCGAGAAATAGCGGCTAAATCCTCATTAATTTTTTCTACTGCTTCAGATATCCTGCTTGGGGTCTCAGAAATATATATCTGAACATCATCAGCATACAAGTGATATTTACAATGTTTTATTGCTTTTACAATGTCAGAGCTGTAGATGATGAACAGAAGCGGTCCAAGAATTGATCCCTGAGGCACCCCACGCTTCACTGGTTGAGACTGGGATACAAGGCTAAGACCATTATCCTGTGAAAGTCTCACAGCCTGCGAACTTCCAGTGAGATAGGCTCTAAACCATGACACAGAGTGAGAATCCAATCCATAATAAGACAGTTTAGCAAGTAGAAGTGGAATATTCAGACAGTCAAATGCACGGGAAAAGTCTAAAAGTGTTAAAATGGTGCCATGTCCGCTATCTTGTGCTGCAAGAATATTGTCCGTGACATCTAAAAGAGCTGTCATTGTCCCGCGGTTTTTACGGAATCCAGATTGACACACTGGAAGTACATCACTTCTTTCAATATAATTTATTAACTGACTGTACACAGCCTTCTCCAGAACTTTGGAAAGAAATGGTAGAATGCTAATTGGTCGAAGATCACAAAGATCAGCAGGATCCGTAGTCTTGGGTAACGGAGTAACCAATCCATTTCTCCACTGATGGGGTACAGCGCCACTAACGATAGATCTGTTAACAATTTCAGTGATAATGCCTAAAGTACGAGGAAGAGTGAGCAAGATCATATCCCTGCTGATACCATCGCATCCAATAGCATTAGATTTGATCGACAAAATGTAACGAGCAACATCATCCTCAGTGACAGGATGTAGATGAAATGTTGAATCACTGAAACGTTGATTTTCGTAAAAAGAGATATCAATGTTTCGTTCGTTCGGAATTTGGGCTGCGCTAGGAATATTTAGGAAATGGTTATTTATGGCGTCTGGATTATCAAAACAGCTCGGCAGGGTGTCACTCTTACACGAATCTACTAATATCTTTTGTTTCAAATTATTCCAGAAAGCCTTACTATTATCAATCTTAGAATTGATGTGATGATTGAAGTAGGCACGTTTTTCACTAGCGATACTCTTTTTAACCAAATTCTTGAGATCTTGATAGTATTTTTTATGAACTTGGGACCCTGATTTTTTAAAATTCCTATGAACTTAATATGGTTCTTCAGTGCCAGTAATGAGCGTTTTTTGGAATTGGTTCTAAATTCATTAAAAACGAAATGCGGGCGCTTCTTAGCTTTCTACGCCTCTCTTAGGAGTGGCATTAGTTTGTTAACCACCAGAATATGACGAATACCCTTTACATTTACGTCTTTTTGCTAAAAGGGTCTATTGAGCGAACACTAATATACATCTTGGATGCGCTTTCAGCAGGGATGGAAGGTACACCGCAGATGTGGAAAGACGAGTGAGTGCTGGGAATAGTGTGAATGGAGCGTTGGGAAAACTTCTTGGCAGTAAAAACCTGAGCCAGAAGGCACAACTCGCTATACACAATGCAGTGTTGGTCCCAACGCTAACTTATGGAAGCGAGAGCTGGGTATGGCAGAAAGAGCATGAAAGTAGAATAAACGCGGTTGAAATGCGAGCGCTGCGCAAAATTTCTATTATTATTAGTTGTTGTATATTACGTAAGCGTACAAGCGTAAGGCTTGTAGACCGTATTCGCAATGATGATGTTAGAAATAGAGTTGGTCTGAAAGAGAGCGTCGGTGTTAAAATAAGAAGAGGCATGCTCCGATGGTTCGGGCATGTAGAAAGAATTCAAGATGAAAAAATGACGAAGGCCAAGACTTACCTACCATGACCAAATTGGTCGTGTTCTATCAGAAGGTGATGTCAGGAGCCCTAGAAACCGGCGTGCGTGCATGAGAAGAGCAATGAATGTTAAAGAAGCGAGTGAGATATGTAAGGATCGAGTCACGTGGCGCTCGGTTCTCTCTGCCTACCCCGCAAGGGATTTGGCGTGAAGTTATATAGATAGACTAATATACATTCAGTTCAGGGACACACCCTTCCACCAAACTGAATCTAGTAAAATGTTAAAAAACTTGACATCATAGAATAAAAAAAACAACGAGTAGACCACACGACTGAAGTACAACTTCTTTAGCTCCATAGTGGGATACAGATAATAGGCCTGCACTGTGTTTCAGATATTTAAAGCTAAACTGTATCTCAGATAACTCTCTTTCTCTCGCTATGAGAGAAGAGAGAAAGAAAATGTATGCTCGCACCTCTCTCTCTTACCTCTACTGTAATATACGAAACGTAACTCTCTCTCTTTCTATCTTCACTAACTTATATCTCCCTCTCAACTTCCGGTTGCGTCGCCCGATCACACTTTTCGTAACACTCTCGTCACGCATTCGCCAGCTTACACCCCAGGTCAAGCGTGCGTAAAGAAGTTTTACTTCAATAAGGTGCCTCTATCTCGTTTCCACGAGTGCCGGCTTGGGGCCGGGGAGCCCAGCCATGCAATTCTGTAAGAGCAAACGTCCTTACATCCTCGGAAACATCGGCTGTTACAGCCTTGAACACAAAATTGCAATTCTTTGGTGTGGCTCTTCATGGTTGTGCGACACTAGCGCCGCAAGGCTGCGTTTGAAATTGGAACTCTACAAGGCAAACAGCCTCGCGTACGCTTACAGCCTTATAGAATACCAAATAATTTAGCCGTGATCGCAGTAGACGATGTCAAAGCTGTGACATCTGTGATCACAGCGACGCGCACAGCCATTACGAGTCGCTTAGAGAATTGCATGGCTGGCTGTCTGTCCTGACTGTGACTGTAATGGTTTATACACACTCGCACAACTTAAGATTGCTTAAGGGAAGTTAACAATTATTAGCATCTCAAAACGTTACGGTGATGAAATTCCCTTTATATTTTTAAGCTTTGTTTTCAGATTACATTTTATAAAGAGAAAAGGAAATATTTTGATAGGTATTAGCCGAAAAATGGGTTATATTTTCCCCGAAACTGGTCCAATCATGGAAATAGGGCTGCAGAATAAGAGAATTTAATTAAAGATTCGCAATAAAGTATTTGTTTGGTCTCAAATATACACTTGGTTGCAAGAAAATATGGATTTTAGGGTATTTTTTTTAATACAGCATCGGAAGGTGTCAAAGCATATCCACCTGATGTAAAGCGGTTACCGCAGTATATGGACGCTTGCGATACATTAAGTGTCACTGGCGCGATCACTAACCACTAGCCACCGAGTTCTTCAAAAATATTTTTTTGTAGCATTTTTGAGTTTTTAGATATATTTAGACTTACTTAAATCCATATTGTAACTATCAAAATAAATAATTAAGTATGATTTTAGGTAGTTGGACGAATATCACTTGAGTGACAGTTATTGCTGTCATGATAACGTTATACCTGTAATCTAACACTCAATATCGTGGAGAAGTACCTGGCCATAGACCGCAAGTTTTTCTGCGGTTTTGTGGATCATGACATTTGTCAGGAACACAACAACCCTCTAGAGAGTTATTATTTGTACTACGGTTTCTTGCGAGGTGGAGGTACTTCCGAAGACCCAGATCAAGACCACACAAATGCTGGTCCTGTGTGGAAATCGAACCCACATGCGTCGGTGTGAAACTAACGTTATTAACCTTTGCGCCACTTTCTTTCCATGCACGTCATCATTTTTCTTCATAAATTACTTGTAATTTACACTTGTTTTTGCACGCCCGTGTAACTAGTAGCCTCCAGCGCTTACCTCGATTTGTACTGTTAATCTGGTACAAGTTTAAACAAGAAATTGGAACCATCTGAAAACAATATTTTAATTATCATTCTTTTCGTCCGTTTTGTAAATCCAATACCGCCTTGGAGAAAAATGGAGTATCCAGAAAGGCGAGTTGCTTGTTATTTCTAAAAGGGTTCATGTTTCACGGAAAATCTATTATTAGACTGTCGCTCTTATGATAACAATGGGAGAGAAATTTGTGGCATTTAGATTAATTGTAAAGTGTAACATCGACAGAGCGTAGCATGGACGAAATAACCAATTGACACCTAATGACAGGATTTTATGCTTAGGGTGCTTTCGCACTACGTCCGATCCGAATCCGTGAAAATATGGTCCGTAGTAGACGTAGAACTATTTTTTATTAATTAATTTTTTATTAATTTAATTAATCTACGCACAAGATCCGATCTCCGTAATCCGATTTCTTTCCGTCATTCTAGAATCTCCGTTCCGGAGAAGATTTTTGACGGACCGAATTAGCCATTGTATTATTTGTATGAACGCTCGCGCACTACGTCCGAAGTTTTACTTACCTTAATGTGACTGCAAGCATTTTTTCTGGTGGTATACATTGTCTAAATGTTGTGCCTTGTCGCAAGATATTATCTTTTATGTGATGTAAAATGAAATCGAAAGTAGACACACTCATTCGGTAGTAATTGTAAAATTTCCTATCGTGTTGACGTAACACTAAGTGCTGATTGTAAAAAGCTCCTTTTAATCGTCGGTCCTGCAATAGAGCATGCACCCAGAATTGTTTACGTATTCTGCGTCTTCGTACGTACAATAGTATTGCTAGAAGTTGACGTTGAAAGGACTCATGATCAACGACATGAACACTCTGCTGTGGCTCCGCGTAAAATGACGTATTTCAAAAGATCGTATCAGACAGATATATATGTATCAGAGATCGGACTAATGCGTAAGCAATATCCGAATTCGGTCCGAGTTTTCTAGATCCATATTTTCACGGCTTCGGATCGGATTCCGATCGGACGTAGTGCGAAACCGCCCCGTGCATGAAAAGAGCCAACTACCCAACCAGAGGGTTGTAGAGGTCTGATGACGCTCGCTTAATATTAAAGTCAGTGTCTTTGCCAAATTCTTAGTCTTTTAACCGACTCCAAAAAAGAAGGAGGTTCTCAATTCGGCTGTATTTTTTTTTATGTTTGTTACTTCACAACTCCGTCATTGTTTACAACGTGGGGGGTAGTAAGATCAGTGTTTTCCGTTTTTTATGCAACGTTGGGAGACATTCAAGTGTACAGGCCACCTGACCGTAAAGTAGTTACCGTAGGCTATGAATGCTGGTAATGCATTAAGAATCACTCGCGCGATGCCTTCTCTGCTGCTTACACAGCAACTCCTTCGGAGCTTACTGGTGACCTCACTCACACAGGAACACAACAACCCTCTAGGGAGTTGTTATTTGGCTGCGGTTTTCTGTAATGTGGAGGTACTTCCCCAGACGGGCTGCTTTGATGCGCTCTACCTCTAAAAACTACAAGATAAAAAACTATAAGTTTCCTTGCGCAAGAAGACAAACGGACGACGCTGAACCGACTATAGGCTGCTTTCAGGCAGATGAATCAAAGTCAAAGTCAGAGTCGAAATCTTTTTATTCCGTAAAAATGGCTACATTTGTTTGGAATCGTCACAATTTTTTTCCCTACCGTGCATTTCATGACTACGTGAGCACTGATAAAAATACTGCCAAAAAACTCAGGCATCCCTCTTTTGGTATCCAAACAAATTTACATATTTTATTAATTACAATAAGAATTGGATCGACTCACTCCCAGGCATTTTTATCATTAATATAGTCAGATACTTTATAATATGCCTTGCTACACAATTCGGCTTTAATGGTAGTTTTAAATTTGTTTATTGACAATTCTCTTATATTGCTGGGAAGTTTGTTATAGAACCGTATACATTGCACCATAAAAGAATTACTTATTTTGTGGAGACGGCTTGCATGTAACACAAGATTGTGAGTCTATGTTTTTATGGACATACAAAAGATTTTCATAGATATATTGCGATGCGACTGTTAAAATATTTATTTCTTTGAATTTTCTCTAAGGCTCTCCCGGGGCCCAAGTTTGTAGATAGTTCTTATGGCTCTCTTTTGCAATAAAAATATGGTGTTAATGTCCGCGGAGTTACCCTAAAGAAGAATTCCATGTGACATAATACTATGAAAGTAGCTGAAATAAACTATTCTAGCCGTATCAACATCAGTGAGTCGTCTAATAGTTTTCACTGCATAGGCTGCAGAACTTAGTTTTCCTGATAATTTTTCAATTTGTGGGCCCCATTGTAGTTTGGAGTCAATTGTTATACCCAAGAACACAGTTGTCTCCACAGGGGCTAAATTAGTTCCATTAACATGTACATTGGTAGTCACCTGTCTTACATTAGGTGTTTAGAACTTAATTACTTTAGTCTTTTTATCATTTAAAACCAGATTATTAACACTAAACCAATAATTAATAACTTTAGAGAGAGCATCGTTAACTTCGTCATAATTACCTAACCGTCTATTAATTTTGAATGTCAAAGAGGTATTGTACGAGTATCGTACATTATTAGTTGTAATATTTATGCTGACGCGTAATATTTCAATACTTTTGCATTTTATGATACGTTGCGACTTCAGTGCAATAAAGACGTGCATCAAGGACAGTCGTTTGACATTTTCGCCTACCTGACATCATTTGACAAATACATGTTTTTGGGCAAAGTGCAGCCCTTTACATTGGTCCTTCGAGTGACTTTGGTGTTCTCATAGTTTTGGTGCGGCTAGCGTATCGGCTTGGTTGGCCTTCCAGAAGCGGAAATCACCAACTGAGTTGAGACAAACGACAAGGTCGTATCGAATTCTGTGGGTGCACTAAGGAATCAGCCTGGACATACAACGTCTGGAAGGATTGCAGTGACAGTAAATCAGTGACATTTTATTAAGCAAAAATATTGACAAAGTGCAGTGACAATTTATTGACATTAACCTTGTGGAAGTGCATATATTATTTCACCAGGTAATTTGACACTTATTCAAGTACAAAAATGACAGCATTTGACAACCTCCTTGTTCGTCAGAAGGAGATCATTTCAACAATTCAGCAAATCCAAATTAATTTCAAAAAAGATTCGGCAAGTAGAAAAACTGCAGACTACATCGCTAAGCGTTTGGAAAGTCTTGACAACCTGTGGGCGGAATTTGAACAAAATCATTCGGAACTTGTGACATCTCCTGACCAATCTCAGGATTATTTCTACAAAAATATATTTAATGACACTAGGTCATTATATCATAAACTGCGTGACATGCTGGTGAGCCATCCGATGCCTTCGGGATCAGCTCATGTTCAGCAAGAAACTGACAAGGATGATGTGATAACAGCAATGTTTAACGAACAAAAAACCAATTTTCGTGCATTACGTCGAGTGATAAACAGTATTGACATTGCAGCGATAACAGCAAAATGGGAGCTAGAGGATGAGTTACGTAATTTGCAGTCACGCTGGAATAATATTGATACCTTACATTGGAAAATTGACAACATTGTGCAGGGGAAAGATATGACATATGAGGAACAATACACCGAAAATGAAATATTATTTAAAACAATAAAACGAAAACTTCATAACAAAATTTCATCCACGACGCATTTATTTGAAAGCACTCAGAAGATACACATTCCACCCTTTCATGGGGATGATTATATGCAATGGCCAACGTTTATGGACCTATATAAAAGCAGCATACATGACAATATAACCTTGACAAAAGCACAAAAAATGCAGCATCTAAAAAGCAAGTTGAAAGGCGAAGCTCAACGTCTTATACAGCATCTACACATTTCTTCTGACAATTATGACACTGCTTGGGAAATCCTATGTCATCGTTATCATAACCATCAGGCTTTGTTTACCAACCATATTGAGATCCTTTTAAACCAACCCACCGTGCAAAAACAAACTTCACGTGAGCTCAAGAAACTACATGACACTACGATGGAGGCCATCCACGCTATACATAATTTGGGAATTGATACATCCACGTGGGATCCCCTGCTCGTCCATCTCTTGGTGAAAAAATTAGATCCTATTACGCGATGTGATTACAAGGAAGTCCGGAAGGCACCGCGTGAACTCCCTACTTTGGACAAATTCATTCAGTTTCTAGAAATGAAATTCACCGCTCTTGAACCATTATCCAAACGGGACAAAGATGACACCGTGACATCACCTAAACAATCAGCTGTGAACAGAATTCAACAAAGGCCTATGTTTGGAAGAACGTCCTACAATAATTTTAATAATTTAGTACGTTGCGTAATTTGCAATAACTCTAGTCACGCCATATTTCAATGCAGGAAATTTGAAGCGATGACGGCTGACATGAAACTAAAATCCCTTGCCGACAATCGTATATGCAAAAACTGTCTTTATGTGCACGAGCGACAGATCTGCAATTCAAACAAAAGGTGCAAAATTTGCGGCGATGGTCATAACACATTATTGCATTCTGCAATTGCGCAATCCCGACAGCTACAAGGAAAATCGAAAAGTTCTAATCATGTGACAAGTGATGACGAAGAAATGTTGCTACCTACTGTGCTGATAAAAGTTAGAGCTAATAACAATACCTACATTACATTGAGAGCACTGTTAGACCAAGGGTCTCAAATCACACTTATTACAGAAAACGCTGCACAGCGCCTAGGCCTTCCTCGACATCATCTCAATGCATCCATTTCCGGGGTGGGTTCAAGCTCGAAAAAGGGTAAAGGCAAGTTAGAGTTACACTGCCAATCAATCCATGATGACTTCTGTTTCAGCGCGGAAGCTGTAGTCATGTCAAAATTGATAAATAAATTGCCAACAATTTCTATACAAGGAAATAACCATTCTCATTTACAAAATATTCAACTTGCGGATACTGAGTTTCATATTTCACAGCCCATTGACATACTACTTGATGCAAATATTTATTCGAAAATAATATTGAATGGGCTTATTAAGGGATCAGAGCGACAACCTATTGCTCAACAAACAAAATTGGGCTGGATAGTTTCTGGAACCATTAAAACATTGAACTGCAATGTCGTCATAAATAATATACAAGACATTGCACAATACTGGGAGATGGAAGATATACCATCGGAATCCACTTCACTGACACAACGGGAACAGTTCTGCGAAGAATTATTTACAACTACAACCAAAAGACTGTCCAATGGCCAGTATCAAGTTCGATTACCCATGAAGGTAAACTTTGACAAACAACTGGGTCATTCCAAACCACGCGCCGCAGCTCAATGTCTGCAACTAGAGAGGCGCTTGACAAAAGATGCCAAGCTCTATGACAGTTACAAAAACTTCATGGATGAGTATTTGACATTAGGTCACATGAAGGAATGCACTACGAAGCAGCAGCCTATGTGTTATTTGCCACATCATGCAGTACACAAAGAAGATTCGACTACCACTAAGATGCGCATTGTTTTCAATGCATCTTCGCCAACAACCACAGGATACTCCTTAAATGACCTCATGGAGTGTGGTCCAAAATTGCAGCAAGATATCCAAGTATTATTACTCAGATGGAGAACTAAGCAATTTGTGTATACAGCTGATTGTGAAAAAATGTATAGATGCATCCTAATCGCTGACGATCAACAACATCTTCAGAAAATTCTATGGAGACAGCAACCCCAAGATTTTTTGAAAGAATATCAGTTATGCACTATAACATATGGCATGAAGGCCGCTCCATATTTAGCTATGCGCACCATGAAGCAACTAGCTGTGGATGATGCAGGGAAGTATCCACGTGCAGCTGAAGTACTCACAAAAGACTTCTACGTCGATGACCTCCTCAGCGGAAGAACTCCATCGAAGAGGCAAAGATCATTCAGACTCAGCTCATTCAAATGCTAAAGGGTGCTGGCTTCAATTTGAGAAAGTGGGCTAGTAACACCTCCGAATTATTGACAGATTTATCACCGCAACAAATAAATCCATCTGTTATCAACCTTCAATTAAGCGATTCTACAAAGGCGCTTGGATTACACTGGAATCCAACAACTGACACCTTTACCTTTTCGCACAAAAATAAAAGCTGTAAGCAAATATCTCGAATAAGTAAACGTCAACTTCTCTCAGAAATAACATCGCTGTACGATCCGCTAGGATGGTTGGCGCCAATAACAATTAAGGCAAAATTGTTATTTCAACAAGTGTGGCTCGAAAACATGAGTTGGGATGACGAAGTATCCACTGACATTCAAGAACAATGGCTCCAAATCAGAGAAGACTTGCGGAACATTGATAAAATAAAAATTGCAAGATGGCTAGGAGATGATAAATGCAATCCGGAGCTACACGGCTTTAGCGATGCATCTGAAAGGGCATACGCTTGCATTATTTACTTAAAAACAATTAATAACAATGGTATGCCACTTATTAACATTATTGCTGCAAAAACAAAGCTCGCACCTCGGGCAAAAACGCTGACATTGCCACGTTTGGAATTATGTGGAGCTGTCTTACTCTCAAGACTTATGAATAAAATAATTGACGTTATGCCGAACGGAAAATGCATCCCTGTGTACGGGTGGACCGATTCTCTCGTGGTATTGGGTTGGCTTCAAGGAGAACCATCACGCTGGAAGGTTTTTGTTGCAAATCGAATAAAGGAAATTGTTGACACTATTGCACCGTCGTGTTGGAGACACGTATCTTCAGCAGAGAACGCTGCCGATTGCGCGACGCGAGGATTGACTACATCGCAGTTACTGCAACATAAGCTGTGGTGGGAAGGTCCAGCATGCATCAAAAATGTCACCCCTGAAAACGCTGAGAAGATTGACATACCTCAAATTGAGATGAAGAAGTCGCATCAAATGTGCGCCACACAGATAGTGACAACCAATTTTATAGAAGAAATTTTAAACAAACACAGCTCCATGACTCGCGCTATTCGAATAATATGCTACATGACACGCTTTATTAAAAATGTATGCAATAAAATAAACAAAGGGAAAAAAGGCAGCGTACACACTGACCTCGATATTCCAGTGTATGACAGCTATTTATCATGTAAGGAAATTGAAGATGCATATTTACTTGCCATAAAGATGACACAACTTCTGGAATTCCAGAAAGAAATTGACATGTTAAAACAGAAGGGGAGAGTAGCACCTCAAAGTAAAATATTTAAACTTAACCCCTACTTAGATGACAAGAACATACTAAGAGTTGGTGGAAGGCTGCATTACTCTGACTTGACGAATGATGCAAAACATCCAACTATTATTCCAAAAAAATCACGGTTGACAGAATTATTAATACAGCAAGCGCATTTGACAACGCTCCATGGTGGACCTAGCCTTACTTTGGCACTGTTGCGTCAAAGATATTGGATACTCGGCGGAAATAAAACAATTAAAAGCCTTCTTCGTCATTGCATTACATGTTTTCGATTCAAGAAACACAATCCAAGTCAAATTATGGCAAACCTACCGAAACCGCGAGTAACAACCATCAAGGCCTTTCACGCACACAGGGATAGACTTTACTGGCCACGTGGAGCTGAAAGCAAACAAAGGTCGAGGAATAAAAACCACAAAGGGGTACATTGCTATCTTCGTGTGCTTCGCAACAAAAGCGGTGCACCTGGAACTTGTGTCAGACTTGAGTTCTTCCACGTTTCTGGCTGCACTGAAGAGGATGTGTGCACGAAGAGGAACTCCCAAGCATATCTACAGCGACAATGGCACCAACTTTGTGGGAGCAGCTCGTATCCTGAAAAAAGAATATGCAGAATTACAATCAATTATTAACAAAGAGCTGTTGCATATAGTGAATGAACTCGGAATTACCTGGCATTTTAATGTACCGGCGTTTCCTTCTGGAGGCGGTTTATGGGAAGCTGCCGTTGCAAGATCTAAATTTCATCTGAAACGTGTGATTGGTGAGCAAAGGCTTACCTTTGAAGAGTTTATCACGCTACTTACCCAAGTGGAGGCATGCCTCAACTCCAGGCCGCTGTACGCCTTGACAGAAGATCCTGAAAATGATTTTTTGACACCTGGTCACTTTTTGATCGGAAGCTCTCTGCTCTCTCCACCTGTAACAGAAAATAATCCGATGCATACTCACACTAGATGGCAGTTGGTAGAGAAAATGCAACAAGATTTCTGGAAGAGATGGTCAAATGACTATTTACAACAACTGCAGAAAAGAAGTAAATGGCATCACCCTACAGAGAACTTGAAGAAAGATGACATCGTGCTCTTAAAGGACGAAAACTTACCGCCTGCGAAATGGGCACTGGGAAAGGTCATAGAAACTCATCCTGGCCTTGATGGATACGTCCGGGCTGTGACACTGAAAACTAAAATGGGAGAAATGAAACGCCCTACCTTGAAACTGGCGCGCCTGCCGCTGGTTGACAAATCCGATGACACCTGCAAATTTCCTGAAACAAAGCCACACATTATTGATGAATCTCCGGATAAAAACGTTGACACCCACAACCGACAAAGAACAAGTCGAAGACCTCGCAAACTCAAACGCAACTTTCTCGTGTGCACACTTTTGGCTCTAATGACAATGCTCACTCCTACTGTGCAGCAAGAAGCGATGATAAATTTGCACACCTTGCAGAACAATAATACACTCTATTTTGACAAAGTGTCTGACGACGTTAAGATTATTCAAGATCAGTGGAAATTACTCATTTACTACAACATGACATCTTACTGGGAAAACATGAATAGCATTAAAACGTACGTTCAGCTGGTCTCCCAACTATGCAACCATGACACTGTCTGTACACCCATCGTTATGCAATTCGAGCACGAATTAAACGAAATACGTCACTATAATGACGTGTTGTTATACAACAAACGAATGGGAAACAGTCACCGCCGTAGAAGAGGCTTAATTAATGCTATCGGAAACGTCGCTAGCGCTCTGTTTGGGGTACTAGATGACAAATTTGCTGACAGATACGAACATGACATAGAAACAGTGAAACAACGAGAAGATCACTTATTTACTTTATTGCAAAATCAAACTTCAGTGTTAGAAGCAGAAAATAATATTCTAAAAAGAAACGAAAAGGTTATGAATAAACAGTTTGCTGCTATCAATTATAATATAAATGCGATGTCTGCAGAAATGAGTCGCATTACAAATATGACAAGAAATGCATTGCAATCTTTCTACATCGTTACATCTTTGGTCACCGCAGATGTTGTCATTTCCAACTTTCGCAGGATACAAGAATCCCTGATTGACACAGTAACTGATATTTATCATGGCAGATTAAATGTGCATTTATTGTCACCGGAACAATTACAAATGCAACTCAACTTTATATCAGGACATCTACAGGATGATGTAATTCTTCCATCCGACAGTATACAAATATTATATGGATTATTGCATATAAGAGCGAAGGTGACAAAAAGGTTCCTCATAATGGAAACTAAGATACCATTGGTGAGCAGAGATCAATTTGAATTGGCCAACATAATTGGTATCCCCCAAAAGGTTGGGCTTAATACAGTCTACACCTCACCGGAGTCAGACTATCTCGCCATCGACATGAAAAAGGATGCTGCAATCCCAATGACAGAAAGTGATGTTCAATCTTGCATTCACTTAACTAAACAACAATTACTGTGTCCGTTGAATCATCCTATATATTCATTAGCAATTGGCGAGTCCATTTGCAACTTGAGACTGCAGATAAGCAACAATAACAAACCATTCTGTCGGATTGAAACAAAGCCGTGCACCGACAGATGGATCAAGTTACATGCGCCGGACACCTGGCTGTACTACTGTTGTGCTGAGTGTGCAGTTCGCGTGCTCTGCGAGTCTGAAGTGATAACAAAACAGCTGAGCAACACCGGACTCCTCACTCTCAACCAAGGCTGCACATTAAAGGGAAATTCGTTTATCATCCATACTCAACATGAATATACAAATCATATTTATATACAACAAAACCTGAACATAACTACTCCCAAATTATCAGCATTGAATGACATAATGAACACATCGTTACCAAATATAGACAAGTTGGAAGATCACAGTCAAGAATTTGTAAGCATTCAACAGAAAATTGACATTCTTAAAACCCAGAAACTGGAAGAATTTCACGGATATGACAATGGTCATTACACCATAACATATGTGATATTGGCACTGACAACCATAGCTGTCCTGACACTTATTATTATCCAAGTGAGAAGACGCCATTTAAAAGGGAGACTTAGGGATAGCGGGTTGAAACCTGAACCAGTAGACATTAAGGAAACTACTTTCATTAATATGGAACGTGGAGAAACCTACACATCGACGTCATCGCTACCCTCCGCGCGCCGAATACCCTCTGCACTACGTGGCTCCGTGACAAGTGTTGACACCGCTACTTCTCCTATGGCCGACCGTAAAATTACATTTAATCTCAATAGTGAGATAGTCGATTAATAATATTGTACATTTATTGTGTGAGAATATGTTTTGTACTTTACTTATTTTGCATTAATTAATGTTTTGTTGGCTTTGTTTACATTTTATCTTCATTGAGATGCTTTTCTGTGAGTTGCCAATATGTACGAGTATCGTACATTATTAGTTGTAATATTTATGCTGACGCGTAATATTTCAATACTTTTGCATTTTATGATACGTTGCGACTTCAGTGCAATAAAGACGTGCATCAAGGACAGTCGTTTGACATTTTCGCCTACCTGACATCATTTGACAAATACATGTTTTTGGGCAAAGTGCAGCCCTTTACAGGTATCATCCGCAAACAATACAATCTCATGTTTATCCCTTACATAATTAGGTAAGTCATGTATATATACTAAAAATAAGAATGGACCTAGAATTGACCCCTGTGGGACTCCCATAACTACAGGGGACCCCGAAGATATTTTACCATTAACATCGACCTTCTGTATCCTGTTGCCCAGATAAGAAGACAGAAGTTCGAGAGCCTTGTTCCTGATACCGTAGTGGTGTAATTTTCTGACAAGAGTGTCATGGTGCACGCAGTCAAACGCTTTAGATAGATCACAGAAAATTCCCAAGGCATCTTGCGAACCTTCCCATGCCGCGAATATACTTTTAAGCAAATGAATCCCTGCGTCTATAGTTGAACAACCTCTCGCAAATCCGAACTGTTTCCTATGAAGCAAAATATGTGTATTGAAATGTCTGAGCAACTGGCTAAGCATTAGTTTTTCAAAAATTTTACTGAGAATGGGCAGTATGGAAACAGGTCGAAAATTCGACGGTCGAGATTCGAATCCGAGGATTAATCCGTCTGTCGCATTGGTCAGTAGACTCGAATCGCTGAGATGTTCTACTACGGAAACCGTCATGCAAGAGAGAGGCTCGCGGTTTTTAAAAACCACCACTTACCGTGAAAATTTCAAGTTTTCTAGTTAATAGATTCAGGCGTTATTTTGCGAAAGTCAAACTTACACGCAATTCGAACACAAAGCAGGTTGGATCGAATTGCGTTCAAGTTTTCTACCTATTACTGTAATAGATATTCAGCCCTGTGACCGACGAACAGACAGACATATCCAAAAGTTAAAAAAAAAAAACTGGACAATCACCAACCACACTAGGTAGAATAGCGAGGGTTCCGCTACCTAAGGCTATTGCTTTACATCAGGTGAGCCGTATGCTCAACCACATTACATCGGCAGTAATAACAGTGGTAGTTAATATCAACAAATGATCAGATTGGGTTACTTATTAAAAAAGTTGTAGTTAAAAAAAAATAAGTGGATTTTTCTGAGATTCTCTTTGAGAGCTCGATGGCGTCGTTGCGCATGTCACTCTAATCGAACACTCAGGTTAAGGAACGTCGACCGTAGCCTGTCTATCGATGAGTTTATATATCTCTCGGAGGGCACGTTAAGCCGTCGGTCTAGGCTGTTGTAGATAGATGACAGTCGTTAAGTCAGTGGCCCTCGGGCGGCTTGAAAACACTGGCCTCCGCCAATTCACATTTGAGCAGCGTGGCGGAGTATGCTCTAAACCCCTTCGGTTGAAGGGAGACCCGTATCCCTGCAGTGGGATGAGTAAGGGTTGATGTGGTAAAGCGATGTAGCATGAAAACCCTAATGTAGAGTACATATGGCGAGTCGCAGTTATAGTAGAAATAAAAATCTAGAACCTATGTTTATTTTCACGAAATTTCCCTTTTTCGGTTTTCCATATTCAACTTGCACTGCACCGTTTTCGTACTACTTTTTAGTTTGAATCCTTTGTAATCCTTTGGCAATATACTTTTATGGTGTTTATTTCTTATATACTTTACTTTATCTCATTATGCAGTTTGAGAAATAAGCAATTCTTGTATATTCACTTACGTCACTAATGATTTCGGATCAAGTTTTATATTTATTTGATTTTATTATTTTAAGATAAAATTGTGTTTTTTGTGTATTTTTGAGTGTAGGTTTTCAGGAAAAACATAAAGTCTAGTGCTATATGATAGCCTAATGCTCCAAATAAAATTGGACAGTATTAAACAATAAGTAAGTAATATTCTCTAATTTAATTAATCATATTTAAAAAACTTTCGCTCGACCCTTTTTAAAATCAAACAATACAATTAACGTCCATTGTTTTCAAAATTCTTTAAAACAAATTTAAATTTGACACAAAAATCAAAAGTCTAAATATACATGCGAATTGTCGTTCTTACTTCGGTACGCCCTACCTCTCACCAAAGGTTTGTTTCTAAATTAGAAGGGAGCACTACATGCAGGTGTGATGGACAGTGTCTGTAAAGATGACAGTGAACCACTAACACGGCACTTAATGTTTAATTGGTAAAAATAATTTGATGACATTCGTTTGGTTTCAAAAAAGTCTAGTCAAACTTTTAATTAAGATTAATTAATTTAGACAATACTACATAATTATTTTCTGAAGAAAAGGGTCATGGCCAATTAAGCTTAATTTATTTTCTGATAACGAAAATAAATTGTCAAAACAAAAACTGATCATCTTGTTTACAAGATTAAGCTTAATTGGTCACGACCCTTTTCTTTAGAAACTTGAACAGTATTATTTAATTCTATCTATCTATAACTTCACGCCAAATCCCCCCACAAGGGATTTGGCAGAGAGAACCGAGCGCCACGTGACTCTATCCTTACACACCTCACTCGCTACTTCAACATTCATTGCTCTTCTCATGCACGCTCGCCGGTTTCTAAGGGTCCTGACATCACTGTGATTAATTAATAATAACTAAATTTGACCATAGAGCAATCTATGGTCAAATTTAATTATTATTAATTAAAACTTTGACTCGACGTCTTTAAATCAAACGACTCAATTAAGTAATTTTTTGCAATTAAACATTACGTGGAGGGTAAGTGTAAGACAATGCCTGTAACAGCTGCACGTGGCACACCCTGGTAATTTACAAAAGAGCCTCCTGTGAGAGGGGTGTATCGAAGCAGATCGACTGCAGAAGTATGTGTCGCAGGGAAATGACGATTCCCTGCGATTATTACAATTAATTAGTGGTCCAACCATCTAATGTATATCTATGGTTTAATACATGTATGCGCGCGCTGGTTTCTATTATTAAAAATATTGAAATGACCAGGCAGTGCAGCTACACATGTCACGTATTTTTTATTTGTTTTTTGTGTACGTCAGAATTTATACATTTCTTTTTATGTTTATGCATGAGTAATTCTGTTGTTGGGAATCCGACGTCACTAAGGGCCTGACGAAAAACAGCGTCGGAGTACACGGTCACCTGACATGATGCTGAGAAGGCACCTTGTTGGCAGCCATTGTAATACACATATTTTTTTATAAGTATTTTCACCCATTTTTCTTTGTGCACTATTTTTTTTTTTTATTATGTGTATTGTATTAGTGGTTTCTGCCAATAAATATTTCTTTCTTTCTATTCCAGGGATTACACGAAATTCCTAATGATACCATGAAATCACGGTAGATTAATCAAATACTTTTTTCATTTACGTATTTTTACTAAGAGTGTCTGGAGATATGACAGAATATACTAATATACTTTCAGTAAATACGTCGTTTCACAGAACAGAATCTAGTAAAATGTTGAATAACCGGACGTCAAAGAATAAGGTGCCACTGTCCTCTCACGCTTCAAGAGTGCCGGCTTGGAGCAGGGGAGCCAAGATTCTGATCAAATCGATTCAAATTGTCAAATTATTGTAAAAATATCAAAAGAAGAAAAAGGGATAAGCCATTACGGCACCAATTTTGAATAAATCTGGCAAGAGACTAGACTATTACTACCTATTTATTTATTTATATTAGGATCAACAAACAGTGTACACAAAGTTACAATATTGAGCTTAAATACAGGTTGTACAAATATCGTGCCACCAACTCCGTTGACCACAAATAATTTAAATTTTATGTTGATACTGTTGATTGTAGGCGCTTGGTGGAATTTTGAAGACATCTCGTTAATGTTAATACTTGAACTTGTACAGATTCCACTTCACAATTTCCATTCAAGGATCAAAATCACTGATTGCACGGTATCGTTCTATAAAATACCTTGATAATTCCGTAAAGGCGAAACCTCGGATTCGGTAAAAATAATTATTAAATAAAAGTGATGTCAGGAGCCTTAGGAACCGGCGAGCGTGCATGAAAAGAGCTATGAATGTGAAAGAAGCGAGTGAAGTGTGTAAGGACCGCGTCTTATGGCGCTCGGTTCTCTCTGCCTACCCCGCAAGGGACCTGGCGTGAAGATATACATACATACATACAAATAAAATTGTGAAGTGGAATCTGTACAAGTGCAAGAATTAACATTAACGGGATATTACATGGAACTAAATGTAATGTAATTTTATATCGGTCAACAAAAAGTTTTGCTTCTGTCTGTCTGATTAGGCCTTGTGAGTGAGGTTACTAAGTTCCTGAGGAGTTGCTGTATTAGCAGTGTGATTAACAACGCGTGAGCTGTACTCGTTGTGTCGCAAGAGTTCATAGGTAACGTTAACCACTTTAAATCAAGTGAACCGGAAGCTGGTTTGCCTCTATACCACTGAAAAGTCAAAGTCAAAGTCAAAATCTTTTTATTCCGTAAAAATGGCTACATTTGTTTGGAATCGTCACAATTTTTTTCCCTACCGTGCAGTTCATGACTAGGTGAGCACTGATAAAAATACTGCCAAAAAACTCAGGCATCCCTCTTTTGGTATCCAAAAAAATTTACATAATTTATTAATTACATTATAATTGGATCGACTCAATCCCAGGCATTTTTATCACTAACATAGTCAGATACTTTATACACAATTTGGCTTTAATGGTAGTTTTAAATAAAAAAGAAACATTATTAGCATATGGTCAGTCTTCTAATGGGCCTCTACATGTTGGATTGAAATCCCGCTTACGCCATTAAAATCTCCATAATTGAAAACCGTATATAAAGAGAAAAATAATATTCTAACGACCTCGGTGGTGCGGTGGTTATTAAACTACTGCGACACGATCGCACGAGAGACAAACATTTGTGTACACGACATTTTGTTATGGAATGGGTATCTTTAAGAGAGTGCAGCAAAGAAATCCTCCTGGGGAAGTGCCTTCACCTCACAGAAAACCACAGCGTAATAACAACTGCCTGGGGGATTGTTGTGTTCGTGTAAGTGAGTAAAGGACTAAGGAGTTGCTACGTTAGCAGTTGATGTGGCATCGCGCGAGTAATACTTAATGTGTTGTCGGCATTTACAGGCTACGGTAACCGCTTTACATCAGATAGGCCGTATGCGACGAGCTCGGTGGCTCAGTCGTGAATGACGCGACTTTGACACCAACGCTCGTGGGTTCGATTCTCACACAAAGCTAACATTTGTGTGCATGTCTGTTTGTGTTGGTCTGGATGTTTTAAGAGAGGTAGGGCACATCAAAGCAGTCCGTCTGGGTGAAATACCTCCACCTCACAGAAAACCAACAACAACTCCCTAGAGGGTTGTTGTGTTCCTGCGTGTGAGTGAGGTCACCAGTAAGCGCCGGCCGGCACCCACCCACTACTGTTAGTGCGTGCTACATGCCGACGCTGCCATGGCTGCTCCGGTAGTCTCTGCCTCGGCTGCTGCGGTCGTCCGCCATCTAGAACAGAATCCGCATGCCCCCACCACCACCGTCGCTGCCACGACTGGCCTGGTCGTCGCTGCGACACGTGTTTCGCCTCTCCACGTGGCATCATCAGGCGTTGTAGACGTTAATCGTAAGAATAACATGCTACAAGTGACAAATCCATCGCAGTGCCGTCCTTTATATTGAATTGAGGGTGGGGGTGGATGGTGTGAGCGAAAAGATATTTAATAGTTGGGAATGGTTTACGTCAGTCTGTTTGTTCATGAGAGTAATTTTAGAATTTTTATGTTTATTAATTTCTAATTGTTCCTTAATATTTATAGGGAGCAATTAGAAAATAATAGTGGGTGGGTGCCGGCCGGCACGAGGCCGTATGAACTAATTGGTGGCGGAAGCACACAAAGCAGGTTAGATCAAATTGCATGTAAATTTCACTTTCGCAAAATAACGCCCGAATCTATTAACTGATACTTAATATATCGCAAGCGTTAATAGGCTACTGTACCCGCTTTACATCAGGCGGGCCATATGCTTGTATACCTCCCGACGTGGTATAAAAAATGCTTTTTGCGACGTTAAATAAATAAAAGCTGTAGTCCCTTTATTACGTATAAAATAAATTTCTTAAATTTCACGCAGAATAAGGATTTCCTTATACATTACTTGACAGTCTCAATAAAAAGTGATTACATGTTTATTACAAAATTTGTATTACGAATGTAATATTACGAAATTAGTATTTAGATTCCTTTTAAAAAAAATCTTAAATAGCTGACTTGTTGTTAGATTTTGCCGCAAGGTATGACAGGTAGAGTGTTCAAGAAATCTGTATGCAAAAGCTAGAGATGGTCATTAGATTTAGGCGTTATTTTGCGAAAGCCTAATTTCCATGCAATTTGATGTTTCCTTTTTTTTATACAACTTCGGGAGATATACAAGCATACGGTTCACCTTATGTTAAGCAGTTACCGTAACCTGTTAACGCTTGTAATATATTAAGTATCACTCGTGCCTCCTCTGCTGTTAACACAGCAACTCCTTAGGAGCTTACTGGTGACCTCACTCACACACAGGAACACAACAACCCTCTAGGGAGTTGTTAATTGGCTGCGGTTTTCTGTGAGGTGGAGGTACTTCACCATACGGGCTGCTTTGATGCGCCCTACCTCTCTTAAAGTGCTTTGTGTGCTTCCGTCATCAATTAGTTCATGCGCCTAACTAAACTAGCGCCGGCAATCTCTCACTACTGTTTCGGTTCTCCACGAGGCATCCTCAAGCGGTGTAGATGTTAGAATAATCCTACTAATATTATAAATGCGAAAGTTTGTATGTATGGATGGATGTTTGTTGCTCTTTCACGCTTAAACGACTGAACGGATTTGAATGAAATTTGGCACGTAGATAGATTATGATCTGGATTAACACTTAGGCTACGTTATTTGACTCCACGCGGGTGGAGCCGTGGGCAGCAGCTAGTATCTAATAACTTGGAACATGTTATTCTCAGCGCCTCAATGCTTCGTGAAGAAGGTAGCAGACGAAAGGTAGCTCCGCTAAGATAGCGGACCCCACCAATCCAATGGGTTAAAAAACTAAATAACTGTAGGAAAAATAAGTATTAGACAAATAACTATAAATATAATGTGTGACAAATAATGATTCCATATTATATTTGTGAACGTTTTTCATTTAATAATTTCAGTTTGACATGTAATGGTTTGAATAAAATATGGTCGTATATATTGGAATCACTTTTAGCACTCAAGGTACACCGCGTAGAGAGACGAGTGAGTACAGGGAACACTGTGAATCGAGGATTGAATAAACTTCAGCCGAAACCCAAGCTAGAAGACACAGCTCACTTAGACAAAGTGGTACTAATCCCAATGCTAACTTATTAAAGTGAACGCTGGGTATGGAATAGAGAGCATGCAAGTAGAATAAACGTGGTCGATATGCGAGTACTGAGCAAAATTTGTAACGGAATGCTTATTGACTGGCTTGCAATGATGATGTTATAATGGGACTTAGAATGAGAGAATGTTAGTGTTAAGATAAGAAAAGGCATGCTCCGTTCGTTCAGATACGTAAGAAACATGGCGAGCTCGGTGGCTCAGTCGTTAATGACGCGACTTTGACACCAACGCTCGTGGGTTGGATTCCTACACAAGGCAAACATTTGTGTGCATGACCTTGTCTGTTTCTCTGGATGTTTTAAAGTAGGTAGGGCGCACCAAAGCAGCCCGTCTGGGGAAGTACCTCCACCTCACAGATAACCGCAGCCAAATAATAACTCCCTAGAGGGTTGTTGTGTTTCTGAGTATGAGTGATGTCACCAGTAAGCTTCCAAAAGAGTTGCTGTGTAAGCAGCAGAGGAGGCATCGCGCAAGTGATACTTAACATATCGCAAGCGTTAATAGGCTACGGTACCAGCTTTACATCAGGTGGGCCGTATGCTTGTATGTTTCCTGACGTAGTGTATAAAAAAATGCAGGATGTAAGAATAACGAAACAGATACATTTTTGCAGGAAAAACGAGGAACGCCAAGACTCATCTTGGACTATCAAAATGGTAGTGTTTTATTAGATATAAGGAACCGGCGAGCGTGCATCAAAAGAGTTGTGAATGTTAAAGAAGCAAGCGAGGTGTATCATGGAGCTCGATCCTCTCTGCCTACCTCACATGGGTCGTTGCGTGATGAAATACATACTCACATTCTAGGTTTTCTAACGAGCGCTTCGTAAATGCGGAAAACTGCGAGCTTCTCTCGCGATATGAGAAGATTGATGTGATGTCAGCCGCTGTAATCTTCCAACTTAACCCAGCAAAAACGGCGTTCGCGAGAATGGAAACGGAATGTCTGCCCGTAGTAAGGTTGTCACATAAATTCAATTTCGCACGCCTTGGCTAAATGAAGACATGCCCGTTCTTTCAAATTGGTACCGTTACAGCCCGCGATAGATATTGTTTCTGTTATTTGATTCTTGTACACGGATAGGGAATTACGTAAAAGTTTATTTTATTTTGAGAAGCTTGCTTTCTTTCTTAGAAGTCCTGTTTATTCTGATGTTTTTTTTTAATTCCAGATACTTGGGTATTTGGATCTTGTGGCTATACCAATTCGCACACGCGGAAATGTGCAGTTTTTGTACTATTTTTTCTTCTGCTGACCCAACAACTCATTAGGAGCTTACCGGAGACCTCACTCACACACTGGAGCACAACAACCCTCTAGCGAGTTGTTATAAGGCTGCGGTTTTCTATAAAGTTGAGTGTACTTCCCCAGACAAGCTTCTTTTATGCACGCTGACTCTCTTAAAAACACCCAGACTAACACAAACATACATATTCATGGTCTGGGGAAGTACGTCCACCTCACAGAAAACAGCAGCCAAATAACAACTCCCTGGAGAATTGTTGTATTCCTGCGTGTGAGGTCACCAGTAAACTCCTAAGGAGATGCTGTGCTAGCGGCAGAGATGGCATCGCGCGAGTGATACTTAATGTATCCCGAGGCTACGGTAGCCGCTTTCCATCAGGTGAGCCGTATGCTTCTATGTCTTCCGACGTTGTGTAAAATGAAGAACTTTTATACCTGTGAATCTCATACACTTTACGTTTTTTAGACTTCTTCCCGCGTTTTTGACGGGGGGCATTGTTGTTAAACTTGAAATTTGTTACAATTCAGCATAATAGTATATTTCATTACAAGTGCGGAAAGGCTGTCATTGCAAAGAGTTCCGACAAATGTCTACCCGAGCCGAGGCGCAGCCGAAGGTGAGGGTTGACAGTCGGAACTCTTTGCAATGACGGCTCCGCACGTGTACTGAACAACAATTTTTAATACAGTTGCGAAAAAATGAAGCAATTTAATAAAATAATAAAAATAAAATAAACTCAACTAACTAGGAAAATGGCGCCAACCGTAAAAGAATATAAGCAGAGATTTTCTTTTGTTTTCTTCACCCATTCTGGGTAGGCAAAGGGAACTATGCCCATACAGCCAAGTCTTCAGTAGATTTTTTTTATTGATATGAAATGAAAATGGAATTTAATGAGATGAAATGAAATGATAATGGTATTTGAAAGTGAAGAATCCAGAACTAATGTAAGGATTACGATTGATGATGAAGTGTTGGAACAAGTGGATGAATTTGTATATCTTGGATGTGCTTTCAGCAGGGATGGAAGGTACACCGCAGATGTGGAAAGACGAGTGAGTGCTGGGAATAGTGTGAATGGATCGTTGGGAAAACTTCTTGGCAGTAAAAACCTGAGCCAGAAGGCACAACTCGCTATATACAATGCAGTGTTGATCCCAACGCTAACTTATGGAAGCGAGAGCTGGGTATGGCAGAAAGAGCATGAAAGTAGAATAAACGCGGTTGAAATGCGAGCGCTGCGCAAAATTTGTGGCGTAAGGCTTGTAGACCGTATTCGCAATGATGATGTTAGAAGTAGAGTTGGTCTGAAAGAGAGCGTCGGTGTTAAAATAAGAAGAGGCATGCTCCGATGGTTCGGGCATGTAGAAAGAATGCAATATGAAAGAATGACGAAGCAGATATACAATGCAAAAGTGGAAGGATGTAGGAGCCGGGGAAGGCCAAGACTTACCTACCATAACCAAATTGGTCGTGTTCTATCAGAAGGTGATGTCAGGAGCCCTAGAAACCGGCGAGCGTGTATGAGAAGAGCAATGAATGTTAAAGAAGCGAGTGAGATATGTATGGATCGAGTCACGTGGCGCTCGGTTCTCTCTGCCTACCCCGCAAGGGATTTGGCGTGAAGTTATAGATAGATAGATAGAAATGAAATGAACCCTAACCTAACTCATTGAATCAAATCATTAAATCTGATATTGAAACAAATTAGTAGCTTCTGTTTAGAAATATTTGCATGAATCATAAAAACTTCTATGTATTTTTTTAGTAAAAACTTTGTGGTTGTTTTTTTCTTTTTAATAGACATTATTTTGACAGTTGTGAAAGAGAACGCACGAGTTCGGAAAAGGTAAAGAAAAAGCTCGAGTATGTAATAGCCCACATCCCGAACGCTATACGTCCCTGCAATACGACACTTTTTGAGC
Organism: Pyralis farinalis; assembly: GCA_947507595.1. NCBI lineage: Eukaryota > Metazoa > Arthropoda > Insecta > Lepidoptera > Pyralidae > Pyralis > Pyralis farinalis. The sequence goes on along the minus strand of OX382258.1, from coordinate 3,659,275 downwards.
AACTGTAAAAATTATTTTCATGTGACAATTTTGATAGTATATTGAAACGTTAGTGCTAGAGAACTTATATAGTAATGGTAAAACAGGTTCATGCATGTTTTGAAAGATTAAGTCCATGAAGAAAACTTTTAAAATTCACTATCGTTTCATGGGTGGTGGAATAACACTTATGAAAAACAAAGATATGGCTTAAAGGTCTTCGTTACCAGGCCATAACCTACAAAAAATACATATAATTATATTCTAATTCAATTTTTCAAGAGAGGTAGGGCGCATCAAACCAGCCCCTCTGAGGAAGTACCTCCACCTGGCAGAAAACTGCAGCCAAATTACAACTCCTATGGAGGATTGTGTATTCCTGCGTGTCAGTTAAGTCACCAGTAAGCTCCTAAGTTGCTCTGTTGGCATCAGAGGTGGCATCACGCGAGTGATACTTAACGTATTGCAAGCGTTCATATGCTACGGTAACCGCTTTACATCAGGTGAGCCGTATGCTCGTATGCCTCCCGACGTTGTATAATAGCGAGAGAGTTTCGAAGTCAAAGAGCGACTTGTGAGCTTTAGAGCGAGAAAGCTACTTAGCTCGGATAAAGTCAGTTACCAACATACAAATATGCAATTCGATCCAACCTGCTTTGTGTGCTTCCGCCACCAATTAGTTCATGCGGCCTAGCGCCGGCCGGCACCCACCCACTACTGTTAGTGCGTGCTACATGCCGACGCTGCCATGGCTGCTCCGGTAGTCTCTGCCTCGGCTGCTGCGGTCGTCCGCCATCTGGAACAGAATCCGCATGCCCCCACCACCACCGTCGCTGCCACGACTGGCCTGGTCGTTGCTGCGACACGTGTTTCGCCTCTCCACGAGGCATCATCAGGCGTTGTAGACGTTAATCGTAAAAATAACATGCTACAAGTGACAAATCCATCGCAGTACCGTCCCTTATATTGAATTGAGGGTGGGGGTGGATGGTGTGAGCGAATAGATATTTAATAGTGGGGAATGGTTTACGTCAGTCTGTTTGTTCATTCTGTTCCAGATGGCGGACGACCGCAGCAGCCGAGGCAGAGACTACCGGAGCAGCTATGGCAGCGTCGGCATGTAGCACGCACTAACAGTAGTGGGTGAGTGCCGGCCGGCGCTAGGCCGCATGAACTAATTGCATGTAAGTTTGACTTTCGCAAAATAACGCCTGAATCTATTAACTATTTAATATACAAATAGTGAAAAAAGTCACTGTCTCATACGAAATTTCCATCAATGGCCCACTTTTGTACGGAATAGTTCTATCGTAAGGATTTTTCCGCTTACTCTATTGACTACGTGGTTCCTCATACATCATGTATGCACAATGCGAATTTTTAACAGGGCATGGAAACTTTAGGGCGAAGCTCTTTTCATTTAGACTTGTGTCATCGCCTTTATGTGAGTGTTCTACGACAAATCATGAATTCGAGCAAACAGCACATCATGTTCTCTGGGAGTGCGATCTCTGGCAACGGGAGCGGGACGATATGTTAAATTCCTTGCGTGTTACATCCGGGGTAGTATACTATTCTGATTTGATGGCAACAAGGGAGAACTACCAGGCGTTTAGGCGGTTCTGCAATCTATATTATTGGAATCGATGTGTTAGGTAACAACTCACAGTTTAGGTCCCAATAGTGTTAGATATTTGATAAACCGTGGTGCACGGCAGTTGAGCTTCACTTGACTAGTCATCTCTTTGAGGTTTTAAATGCCTAATTTGTCATATTGCTGTCTCTCACTTTGCCAAGAGGGGAAGTCAATTCCAAAACTTCCTACTCTTACAAATTTCTTCTGATTAAATTCGTTGTGAGTTCCAAGGCAGCTGTAATTTAACCCCCGGGACGGCAATGAACTTCACTGTTCATTGCCTTTTTTGTGGTCGCCGCTGTTAATTCTGGCTACACAGGAGACACAGTGGTGGGTATGAGTGGTGGGCCAGTCCGTAAAAAAAAAAAATCCGAAATGTCACTTGATGTGTACGGGACTAGTTAAGTGAAAGACGGTTAACATCACACTGGTTTATTGGCTATCGCGGCGGCGTCTCGCAGGCACGCCCATAATCGATATGTGTCTGATCTACCTACTTATAGTATAATACACAAAATCACTCAAATTATTATTTTCACGGATTTAAAAATAAAAATCGGCCGTGTGCGAGTGGGACTCGCGCACGAAGGGTTCCGTACCATTATCTATAAAAAATACAAAAAAATCACGTTTGTTGTATGGGAGCCCCCTTAAATATTTATTTTATTATATTTTTTAGTATTTGTTGTTATAGCGGCAATAGAAATACATCATCTGTGAAAATTTCAACTGTCTAACTATCACGGTTCATGAGATACAGCCTGGTGACAGACGGACGGACGGACAGCGGAGCGGAGCCTCAGTAATAGGGTTCCGTTTTACCCTTTGGGTACGGAACCCTAAAAAGATTCAATTAGTATGTTCAATTAGTATGTTCCCTTCGCCGTTACACGTTATGTTACCCAATTGTGAAATGGTTTTGCATATTTTTATTTAACTGCTGCTTACACAGCGACTCCTTAGGAGTTTACTGGTGACCTGACTCACACGCAGGAACACAACAACTCTCTAGAGATTTGTTATTTGGCCGCGGTTTTCTGTGAGGTGGAGGTACTTCTCCAGACGGGCTGCTTTGACGCGTCCTACCTTGTAAAAGACTGAAGGGACCTGGCGTCCAATTGATCATTTAAAGTTCTCACTTCATAGATGCCGGTGTTTGTAGATTTCATGACTGTTTATACTTTTCTGCAAAATAATTTCATGGCAGGTCCTTTGCGGGGCAGCCAGGGATAACCGAGCTTAACCAGACGCGGTTCTTACAAATTTCGCTGGCTTCTATACTTATACATTTCTCATTTCGTTCAGATTTATACATATTTAGTATGTTGATATTATTGATTGTAGGCGCTTGGTGGAATTTTGAAAACATTTCGTTAATGTTAATATTTGCACTTGTGCAGACACGCTTGTACGACCGCGAAATGTATGGGAAAACGTATATAACGGGTTCTGACTGCTCAATGAGACATATTTAGCAACTTGTGAATCAATAGACTTGAAAGTAAACTGAATCTAGACTAATATGCTTACTCTTTCATAAATTTAATAGAATTAATAAACAATCAGTCTTCTAATTAGTTTCTGTGTAATACACTCAATAACAGTAAATTTACCTCTCATCCGTTTAGGGGCTGTTTACAATTTACACAATTTATTACTACGAATTATGAGTGGGGGTGGGTTTATTGAATTATTTCCAATTACATCCATGGGCAGAATTTTGTTTTAGACTGTATAATTTTAAATACTTTCGTATAATATGATTATACAACGTCGGGATGCATACAAGCATACGGTTCACCTGATGTAATGTGCTCACTGTAGCCCATGAACGCTGGTAATACATTACATATCACGTGATACCACCTGTACTGCTAACACAAGAACTCCTTGGGACCTTACTGATGACCTCGCTGACACGCAGAAAAACAACAACCCTCTAGGCAGTTGCTATTTGGCAGTGGTTTTCTGTGAGGTGAAGGTACTTCCCCAGTCGGGGTGCGCCCTACTTGAAAATGCACAGGATAAGACAAACAGACATGTTCATGCACTCAAATGTTTGTCCTTTGTGGGAATCGAATACATAAGCGTTGGTGTCAAAGTGCGTTATTATCCGCGGCGGCCACCGAGCTCGTAGTTATTCTTCTTCTTAGCATAACTCCGTTTATCCCAGGAATTAGACTTCCATAGGATTCGATGTTCTCTGATTTGAAACACGGCGCTCTCCGCAGGTACGATGCGTAGAATTCCCGCATTCCATCCCAGTTTGCTGACCTATAGTGCCATACGCGACGCCATCCGGCAGGCCGAAATGGGTCGCGTCTGGTGCAGAGCACTTGGGTCCGGATGAGACAGTGGTCCGACAAGCCAAGCGACATCCACTGACGTGCATCATTCGGACGTGTAGTCAGCAAAAATCCAGCAGACTGCTTGCATGGTACTCTATGTCTGGTATTCTCTAGGGAGAATAAACCCGCTGAGAGAAACCATAGGCCAGAGTAAATGAATGAGCAGATATCTCCTCGCGTAGTCAGTGCACCGAGAGCTGAGCCATTCGTCATGGTGGGCATTAAAGTTTGCCTAACACTGGGGAGAGATGCTGCTCAGTAACTCTGTCAGTCGTCATTTACATATGCTCGAATAAACGACTTGAATAGAACAGAACAGAGCAGAAGAGAGTAGAAAAGAGAATAGAACATATTAGAACAAAATAGAATATAATAGAAGACTCTTCTAGAACATAATAGAATAGAAATTTAGAAATTCTGTTTTATTATGTTTTAGTATGTAAGAGAAGAGAAGTGAAGAGAAGAGAAATAGAGTGGTATGAGTGGAATAGAGTAGAATAGAATCGAATAATTTCTTATGCTTGCAACCAGGATATATACCTATATAGATTTGGTTTTGGCAGATAAATTCCGGCTTGGCGGGAGGCCACGCGCTTTCTCAGCCCTTTTCGATTTTGTGAAACATGTAAAATTACTTGCTTCGAGTCGTAGTGGACTTGGCCATCCAATGTGGCTTTTAAACTAATAAGTTGGTACGGGGTCCTTGAGATTGAATAAATGTTTCGAGCAATCAAAAAAAAAAGGCATCAACATCTTCAAGAACCAAGCTCTCAACTGAAACTGTAGTGTGGATAACATGTACATTCGATATAATCTTCATTTTGTCCGTGTTCATTTTAAGACCCACTTGTTGGATTGCTCTGTCGAGATCTTCAAGCATTATGTTCAAATTCTCCAGCGATTTCGCCATGATTACTATATTATCGGCAAATCAAAGATCAGCGATGTACTCGCCGTTGATATTGATGCTGTATCCTTTCCAGTCCAGTAGCTTGAAAACATCTTCCAATGCAGTAGAGAACAGTTTCGGAGAAACAAAGTCTCCCTGTCTCACTCCTCTCTGCAATTAGATAGGTCTCGTACTCTGCTCCTGTAGTTGTATCGACATGGTCGCGTTTTCATACATATTCCTCAACACTTCGATATACCTATAATCAATGTGGCACCGCTGGAGAGACTGGAGCACAGCCCAAGTCTCGATCGAATCGAAAGCCTTCTCATAGTCCACTAACGCTTAGTATAGATGCTCATTATACTCTTCGGTCTTCTGTATAACCTATCGCAGCGTATGGTATGGTATGTCCATGGTTGAAAAGCCTTTTCGAAAACCGGCTTGTTCGGGAGGCTGGAAGTCATCAAACCTGCGTGCAGAATGATTCGTGAAAACCCTTGAAAACAGCTTATAGACAAGGCTCAGAAGAGTTTATAGGTTTTCAAAAGGTTTTATCACACTCCTTGGAAAACAAAACCAAATATTCTTTATTGCACACGGGATATATTCTAAATGCTATAAAACTTTTGATATAATTTGAAAACTTGTTTCCTAAGTGAGTAGCCAATTTGGCGGGCCTCTAAAAACTTCCCTCGCTTCTGGCTTAGTCGCTACCTGTCACAAACACATACAGATTTGATAAATACCGCTCTAATGACTTATTACGTAACTTTTTCAGTCGCTTAATAAATAATTATGCATAAAAATACTCTGCTGCTTTTTACACTAAAGGTAGATGTATGCACATCTTGACGCCAGGTCCCTTGCGGGATAGGCAGAGAGAACTGATCGCCATAAGACACGGTCCTTACACATCTGTTTTATACACGACAAATTTGGTCATGGTAGGTTAGTCTTGGTCTTCATTTGATAAATGACGCTCTGACAACTTATTTCATAACTATTCATTTGCATAATAAATAATTATGCATAACATTATTCTGCCGTTTTTTAGACTAATAGAAATACGGAGTACATTGCTTTGGACAGTGTTTGTCTGGTACGTCTATTATAAAATATATCTTAAATTTATCACTTGATATTATTGTGGTTGTACCGTTATATAGAAATAAATTTAATGTAATATAAAACGACAATTTAAGAGGGTGCACAAAGCTAAGTGGCGCCCTCATTTTGTTTTTATTAATAACGCTGTATTTAAGACCAATTCCAAAAAAACGCTCTATAGGGCACTGAAGAACCATATTTATGTTTTTTGAGACATATTCTGTTTTTATTATTTATGTAGCGAATTAGTCATACTTTTGATTATTGCTATAAGTGGCCACAATAAGCAATAATTAAAATTTTGGTTACATGTCATAGATAATAAATACAAGATATGTTTCAAAAAATCGTAAATATGGTTCTTCAGTGCCCTATAGAGCGTTTTTTTGGAATTGGTCTTAAATACAGCGTTATTAATAAAAACAAAATGAGGGCGCCACTTAGCTTTGTGCGCCCTCTTAAATAAGAATCTTTTTTGCCAATTCTTTCAGCGTTTCGTGTTCGTCAATTCCGAAATGCTGGTAGATTAAAAAAATAATTATAAATAAGTTACAGTAAGATTTAATTAAATAATGTAATACGTGTCTAAGTGACAATTGGCATACAATACATTTTATTTTTTTATTTATCGCCAGTTATAGTGAAGTGTACCATGGATCATTACATGGATCCATGCAACGGACAGATTATTGCTTTTACCCTCGCTGCTAACGCAGCAGCTCTTCACGAGACCAGAAGTCAAGTGGTTTGGACTATTGTACTTCTAAATTTTAGTTATATGTATGAATGTGTTGATCTTCACACCAGGACCCTTGCGGGGTAGGCAAAGGAAACGCTCGGTTTTCTTTGCCTACCCCGCAAGGGAGGACATAAAACGCGATCCTTACGCGCCTCACTCGCTTCTATCACATTCATTGCTCTTCTGACGCACGCTCGCCAGTCCTCCTGGTATCATCAGAGCTCCTGATATCACCTGGTGATAAAACACTACCAATTTGGTCATAGTAGGCGAGTCTTGGGCTTCCCCAATTACTACATCCTTCCACTTTCGCATAGTATATCTGTTTCGTCGTTATTTTATCCTTATTCCTTTGACGAGCTCGGTGGCGCAGTGGTGAAACGCGTTGTTACGCTACTTTGACACCAACGCTCGTGGGTTCGATTCCCACACAACACAAACATTTGTGTGCATGAACATGTCTGTTTGTCTTGGTCTGGGTATTTTCTATGTATAATAAGTATGTATTTACAAAAGAAAATGTATTTACGTATGTTTATCAGTTGTCTAGTACCCATAACATAAGCTTCGCTTCCTTTGGGGCTAGGTGGCGCTGTGTAATTTGTCCGACAATATTATTATTATAATATTATTCTGTATTCTACATATCCGAACTGACGGAAAGGTATGCCTTTCAGATAAACTCTCTCACTTACATCACCATTGCGAACGCATTCAGCAGTTTTACGCCACGAATTTTGCGCAATGCTCACATATCGACCGAATTTATTCTTTTGTTATGCTCTCTCTTTGTTATGTTTTCACTTCCATAAGCGTTGGAATTAGGTTTATTAGAATAGAATACACTTTATTGCACCAAGATAAATATATTTGAGTAACATGTAATTGTAAGAGTACAATAGGCGATCTTATCGCTAAAGCGATCTTATTCAGACAACCATTTCAAAGGAAGAGAAACAACCATTAAGATACAAGTAGGTAGTGGCGCATTTATAACTATACCAATTTCTACACATAGATACATTATACTTAGACGGAACATACTATACAATCGGAAAAAATATACATTTATTATGTAAATGTGTTATTGAAAAATGAATTATTATTGAATCACTTTTATGTATTATAAGTTAAATCTAAGTTATAGCTTTAATTCGAAAGATGATTAGTAATTGATGATAATAATTAATATGCTGACCTGAATTATATGTAATATCTAATTGATAATTTGAAATGAGACCTATATTGGCAGATTTCTTGCGGCATTTCTTCTTGGTCAATAGCAGAATAAAAAATAAAAATAATAAGGGAATTGAATAAGATCCAATAAATTTTAGTTTCCTAAAAATGTAAGATGTACCTAAATGTCCGCGCTGGTGTAATGGTAAATAAATAATTTGAATTTTTTTTTCTTACTTCACTTATTTTTGTTATAGCAGTAAAATGTCCATGGCGATACGTAATCGGAGTCTGCACATTATATGAATATTAATACACCTAAATGTTAAATACAACATATAAATTATGGGTTCTTACAACAAAGAACGCGGTAAAAACAATTGTTTTCGCACATAAATCACTGTCAAGATAACTTACAGAGCTTTTAAGTGTTTAAATTGTGACATTATTTTTAATTTAATCCTGTGGTTGCAGGTTTTTGAGGGAAGTCCCTTCTTTTTACAGAAGATCTCGGCCGTAAATAACGAAACAATAGCGTATTGTAACTTCAAATTGAAGATCGGAAATGGTTTAACTTCTCATTTTCATACCATAAATGTGAACATCAGTAGTTAGGCTATAGATTGCTGCTAGAAATGAGAGCGCTGAGGAGCATATGTGGACTTAGAATGATTGATAGAGTAAGAAATACGAGAATAATGTGAAATAAAAGATGATATAATGACACAAATTGAAAATGTTATGCTGAGATCGCTTGGTCATTTAGAAAGAATGAATGATAAAAGCATTGGGAAAGAAACGCATTGAGCAAGAGTGAACGGAGATATCGGCTAGGGCCGCCCTCGATATATATAAAATTGGTAGTCATATAAATGATTTCAATCGAAGGGTTCTTATAATTTAAATGGTCATTTATTGCAATACCCTTTTTCAATTTGTTAGTCTTCAAAATGGCGACGCTTTGCCTTCGTTGAAATAAAGCTATTATTTATATTTCACCATAATTACAGCCGAGGAATGCCTGGACTCACCTACCATGACCAAATTGATCGTGTTTTATCAGAAAATGATGTCAAGAGCCTTAGAAACCGGCGTAGTATTTTTTTAATAAGCCTGGTGTATTCCTTTTATTTAGTTTATCTTTACCAGAAAATGGCTACCATAGATTAAAGCTAACTTCTTCTCTTAACTTATTTATAACACCCATTGAATTGCAACGTCGGTAGTCGAGTGTATTTTACAGGCTTTGATTGATATAATAGAGTAACAATACACTCAGTTAATGCCATTTACTACACTGAAGGCCATAACGTCGCCTAGAAACTTATAAGTAGGTTTAGTTTAGAGTTCCACGTAATAATTATTAGAAACCATTTTCGTGAATTAAAAAACTGAAAACTTTATTGTTAAATTAATATATAAATAATTATTACTCTATATATGAATAATTTTATTTTATTTCAGATGGAAAACGATGATTCTATGTATCACATCAATACCATCTACGTCTACTAAATTGACAAATTACCAGGTCGCTTATTTTGAGCATTATACGGCATAGAATTGAAAAATTCGTTGTTTAAATTTCTCCTAAATCTGGTTCTACAGAACATTGCAGCTTCTCACTAAGAGTCGATCTTCGCCTAAATATATAGGATTATGTATACCTTGATTATATGACAAATGACATTTATTTATAATAAAAATTGGATTACAAGTATATTTATCAATAGAAACTTCATGAATATCGTTGTTAATGGACTTGATTGTGTCGCGGGCAGCGACGTATCAAAAGGTAGACACGTTATACACCAACATTATTGTATTTCAAAATGGAGCAAGTAGTACTATATCTACGTAAAGTTATTTGTTATGACACATTGCTCTAACAAAGAGACAAATGATAGGGCATACCTGTCGTTAGACAAAGATGAATATATATCTTAAGACGTTTATGCTTTGTGTCGAAATACGTATAGACGCGACGCGAGAGCGTGGCCAACTGAATGCGAGTTGGTCAATTACCTTACTTTCGTATTGCCATTCTAGACCGTGTACGACATATCTATAACTATAAAAACTTCTTAGGTCGCGGGTGTCACTGTTAACAGAATGTCTTATTCCTTTTTTAACTGTATCTGTTCTTTTTTGTGTACTCCAAGAATAGCGACAATTTTAATAAACGATAATAATTTTTCGTTCAGTTTGCAAAAATATATTTATGACTAATAGGATGATTAAGGGCAGCAGAACAACTACGAATCTTAGAAATAACTTTTAGGCTTTATTAAGAGTTAAATGATTTATTCAACACTAAAACCTTCGAAACGATCTAACATAAGCATGCTTTAACACAATAATCCTTCATTAACTCGTAACATAACGATTCAAGCTGTATTAATGAGTTATAAGATGCTATAAGTATTACGTATTACGACGTTCTTTATAAACTCTGTCATATTAATTGCGGTAATAACCAATATACAACATAAATATTATAAGATTTTATTATAAATAATAAATAAATATTGTCGGACAAATTACACAGGGCCATCTAGCTCCAAAGTAAGCGAATCTTGTGTTATGGGCACTAGACAACTGATAAACATACGTAAATACATTTTTTTTTTTGTAAATACTTATTATACATAGAAAATGCCCAGACCAAGACAAACAAACATGTTCATGCACACAAATGTTTGTACTGTGTGGGAATCGAACCCACGAGCGTTGGTGTCAAAGTAGCGTAACAGCGTGTTCCACCACTGCGCCATCGAGCTCGTCAAAATTATGATAGATCAATGACCATAAGCGTTAAAGTGAGTCAATGAACACCGTTATATAGCTGTAAGTGCTAAATACTGCCTAAAGTTTTAACGTTTTAAGTATATACGTCGTTCATTACAGTTTTAGTACAACCTTTGATGAAGGAATTATTTTTTAACACTTTTATAACGTTTTGGCAATTATTTAAAGCCTTGAAAGTGTATGTAAACCAACTTAAAGTTGTATAATTACCTGCAAACAATGCTAAAATGTTAGTTGGCGGGTCATCTGTCAGATGTAATTAATGGGCAGACTATGTAGAGGGCTGGTAATATATTTCGACGAGCTTGATGGTTTAGCGGTTGGTAACTCTACTTTGACACCAACGCTTGTGGTTTTAATTGTCACATTACAAACATATGTGTACATGAACATGTCTGTTTGTCTTGGTGTTTTTCAAAGACGTAGGGCGCATCAAAACAAGCCGCCTGTGAAAGTAGCTTTTTTTTTATGTGACCTGCGAAAATGTCTTCAGTACGACTGATGGAAAGCGTCAATGAAAACCAGATGAAAGAACAGAGAATGATTACCGCTGTGCTGACTGACTGACCCCTTGACCCGCTAAGGTGCCTCTTCACACCTCGTCTGAACGACCCAGGATTATAGGAGGTGGGGAACACATTCACCGGAAGCGAATTCCACATTTTGACATTCCGACAGAGAAATGAGTCGCTGAATCTCTTAGTATGGAAGGTCAGCGACCCTACTCTATGTGGATGCGATCTCAGTCCAGCACGAGTGTTATGGAGGAGGAAGGGAGAAGGAGGGATGAGGTCGAAAAGCTCCTCACAACATTCCCCATGGTAAACGGTAAAGAACACTTAAGCTACCATTATCCCTACGCAGCTGAAGAGGTTCAAGGAAGGTAGTTACCTCAGTGCTATCTGTGATGCGTATAGCGCGGCGCTGCATTCTATCGAGAGCGTCAAGTTGAGATTTGGCAGACCCATCCCAGAGGTGAGAACAGTACTCCACGCATGGGCGAACTTGCGCATTGTATAAAGGGCAGCGCTGTCTCTGTCTGTCTCTGGCTGTCTCACACTGTTCAGGATTCCGATATTTTAGAGGCCACCTCCACTCACAGAAAACTGTAGCCACATAACAACTCCCTAGAGGGTTGTTGTGTCCCTGCGTGTGAGTGAGGTCACCAGTAAGTTCCTAAGGATTTGCTTTGTTAGCTGTGGAGGTAGCATCGCACGAATGTTACTTAATGCAAGAGTTCAAAGGTCACAGTAACCTCTTCCCATCGGGTGGGCCGTTTGTCCTGTGTGTGAATCGAATCCACGAGCGTTGGTATCAACGTCGCGTTATCAACCGCTGCCGCACCGAGCTCGACAATTTCCTACTCTTGTATTTAAACCGTCGCTCTCTTCCAGACCATCTCTCTTTCTTACATCATCCATGATACGCTTGACATCGCCTTTTGATAAAACACAAATACACACTTGTCAATATCCATCTCTTATCAATTGATATTACAACAAATCTGTGTTACTATAACAAAATTAAGCATGCGCCGAATCATTTCCAGAAATCTATATTATTGTCATCCAATCTTTTCTAACCTTAAAAATCTTTTAGACTTATCGCAACCTCTATACAACCGTTAATAACCAATTTACACTTGGAATTGCATTAAGTTAGAACGTGGATGCGCATAACTCCGAAACTTTAGCGCCGATTAACGAAAAATTAAAGTTGTTGTTGAAATTGTCATGGCGTCGGCTCATTTATAGCGCGCTAATTAAATAAGTTTAGGGAAATTTTGTGTTTACACAGAGCTAAGAAAATATAGAGATTGTATTAATTTATTTATTATTTGTCACATATACTACGTCGGGAGGCATACAAGCATACGTCTCACCTGATGTAAAGAGGGTACTGTAGCCTATTAACGCTTGTGATATATTAAGTATCACTCGCATGATGCCTCCACTGCTGCTTACACAGCAACTCCTTGGGAGCTTACTGGTGATCTCACTCACACACAGGAACACAACAACCCTCTAGGGAGTTGTTATTTGGCTGCGGTTTTCTGTGAGGTGGAGATACTTACCAAACGGGCTGCATTGATGCGTCCTACCTCTCTTAAAACATCCAGACCAAGACAAACAGACATGTTCATGTATACAAATGTTTGCCTTGTGTGGGAATCTAACCTATGAGCGTTAGTGTCTAAGTCGCATCATTCACTGAGCCACCGAGCTCATAAAATAAGCGGCCGTATGCTTGTATAAAAAAAAACATATCAAGAGTAGAGAGAGCGGGCAGTGACAGCCCAGCGGATAAAGAACCAACGGCACCTGGTTCGAATTCTAATATGAATGGCGAGCGCAGAGACGGCATCGCGCGAGTGATACTTAATGTATTCCAAACGTTCATAGGCTACGATAACCGGTTTACATCCTTATGTAAACAGGGTTGTATGCGTGTATGCATTCCGATACAGTATAAAAAATATTGATATATATTTTAAGAGAGTAATAAGTAGTTATATTTAATGTTTTTTTTTCAAATGATTTCTCTATTTTCTTCGTACGTCAGCTGGCAACTCGAGGAAGCCATGAATTTTAGGACGAGATAACAAAGAATTATCCCTTCTGAACTCGCCTCTAAGTCTTAAGTAATTAAATCTGAATCGGTAAACATTTTATGCTTTTCTTTACTTTAAGTTTTTGTTCTGTTTTATCAAAAGGTGACGTCAGGAGCCCCAGGAACCGGCGAGCGTGCATGAAAAGAGCTATGAATGTCACAGAAGCGAATGAAGTATGCAAGGACCGCGTCTTATGGTGCTCGATTCTATCTGCCTTTTTTTTTGTGACGCGGGGAAAAATGTGTTACGCACACCACCGGTGCCTGGGTGGCCTCCTGTGGTAGTGTGGGACTCCCCGTCGGCTGTCCGACGGTATACCCACTAAACGACCCCGCGAAATGCCATCGGCCGCGTTGGTGTGGTGCCCCGGATCTGTCAGCAACATGGCACCACTGCGACTGGCCAGCCCCTCAAAAGGGGCCGGACTTCTTCTCTCTAGGGGCCATCCCGGCAAATTGGGACAGCCTCTCCGGCGGCGGGACCACTATGGGGCCAGGTTCCCATCCTAACCCCTAGTCCCACAGGTTAGTTCGCCGTCTCCAGAGCGGGACAGCCTCCGGATCGTCCTCACTGTCCCGCTCCGAGGCCTCCTTCTGGGACATGACCGTCTCACAGAAGGAGGCCATCGCCTGCCAGGCACTGTCACTCCCGAGCATGGAGCGGATCACGCTCGGGAGCGAGAGGTCCGCGCTTCCTAGCGCGGACACCAGATCGTGGCGTTGCCGAGACCACCTGGGACACTGCTCCAGAGTGTGCTGGGCAGTGTCCTCGACCGCGCCACAATCGTGGCAGCCCGGCTGTCGGTTCTCTCTGCCTGCCCCGCAAGGGACTTGGTGTGAAGATATAGGTACATACATATATATACATACATACAAGTTTTTGTTAACAATAACAGAGTATCTATCTCTCTACTCGTATAACTGCACACAAAATACCTTGCGTGGTAGACAGTTACATATTTATTTTCTTCCTATCTTGAAAACACACAAATGTAGGTCGTGTATGGGAATCGAACCCACGAGCGATGGTGCCAAAGTAACGTTACTAACCACTACGCCACCGAACTCGTCTAATGATGTTATTTTTTTATACCAGTAAGGTGCCAAACAAGCATACGGCCTGCCTGGTGGTAAACAGTTACCGCAGCCTATGGACATTTGCAATACCAGAGGTGTCACTCTTGCGTTGCCGACCCTTAAAAACAACACACGGCGGCTTCGAAGAGTACCTTTACAGGTTCAAGCTGAAGACCAGCCCGGGATGCGAGTGCGACCCCGAAATCAGCGAGTCGGTGTGGCACATACTACTCGACTGCCCCCGTTTCCAGCTAGAAAGGTTCAACCTGCAGTGCTCTATTCAACTGGAGCTCACACGACACAATTTACGAAGGCTCATGGAGTGCAATAAATCCCGCCCCAAGCTTCTGGCCTTCATGGATAAGGTGGCGTCAGTCGCAACGCGGCGAAACAGCACCAGAACCTATCCTATCCCTTCCCTCCCCTCGAACATGACTCAACTCCCGGACTTGACACACACACCACACATCGACACACAAACACCACAAACTGACACAACGACACAAACATCACTCAATGACTCGTTCAACCTCCTAACATGCGGAGAAGACGGACGACCAGGACTGCGCCTGAGAGGAGTTGCCTTATACATGGACGACAACGCGGAGAGAATAGGGATTGCCTTTTGCAATGCCATGGCGAAAAATTCGGTAACGATCTCGCCGGGACTCGGAGTCCTACTTAACGGAAGCACTCGCAAGACCACCATGCGGCGCAAGATGTTCAACGAACTACCAAAGGTGACAATCGGAAACCAGACGTGCAGAATAGTGCGAAAGAACAACAAAACTATCGCGCTGTTCTGCACGGACGACGAAGTCACCGAGTTCGAACAGATGTGCGCAGTGCTGAAGTTCATGGGGCAAAGAGCCGAACCGCCATGGTCGTGGGATACCTCAGTGGGAGAACTAAGGACTACGAAGGAGCCCTCCTGGCCTCGCAGCATCACGAAATCGTGGTATACGAGGACAGGGGACAAAACCTAAGTTTCCTTAAGGCCCAATCCCGGGACCCAGGCGCCAAACTGATTCCCACGGACTGCTGGGATCACCCGATTGTTAACCCCCACGTCAGTGGGTCTGAACGCTTGCAACAACGGGTGATGCAGGAAAGATGTCTGGCAGAACAGAAGCGCAAAGAACCCAGCCACATACTCTCCACCATATTGGCGACCCTAAATAGGAGTGTCCAATCGGTGGCCCAACCCTCCGCAAGAAAAAAAAGAGCAGCGGAAAGGGCCCTGTCCATGGAAGCGGCGGTCGAAAAGTTTACACAGACGCCTCCCCGCCACGGATCGGAACCCCCCACTGGCCCCCGCACAAGAGTAGACATGGGACAAGTGATCCCCCCCAAACTCAGACCGGCTAGGGAGCCGCAAGACCACATGGTAAACGCCTTCATCGAGTTCGTGGCAGTCACCAGAGTAACGCGGAAAGTAAACATGGATACCTGCAACTCCATCTTGCAGACTTATCACCGTGACTCGCAGGAACTGCTACGGATAAAATTGGGCGAAGCTGAGGCAGCGATCTACGACAGCGACAGGAACCTAGTAATACTGGGTAACATGTCGGGGTCGTACATGGCAGCATACAGCGCAACTGGCGGTTTTGTGCCCCTGGACGAGAAGAGCGAGGAAGGGAGGATCACCTTTAAAACACCGACCGAA
The DNA here is from genome assembly GCA_947507595.1 of Pyralis farinalis. NCBI lineage: Eukaryota > Metazoa > Arthropoda > Insecta > Lepidoptera > Pyralidae > Pyralis > Pyralis farinalis. The sequence goes on along the minus strand of OX382258.1, from coordinate 3,643,231 downwards.
GACCCGGTAGTGGTGGTAGCCAAGTGCACAAAGGTAATGCTGGACGACAGGATCCTCGATATGGCAGAAGCCATAGCGGGGGACCTGTTCAAAGGCGGAAGCCCGAAGCACTGGGTGAGACCCACTATCACATGGGTTAACGGAGTTCCCGGCTGCGGGAAATCTACGTGGGTGGTGTCACAAGCCGACCTGGCTAGAGACATCATAGTGACAACGACAACTGAGGCCGCTACCGATCTCAGGGAAAAACTGGAAACGCGCTTTGGTGACCTAGCCAAAAAGAGAGTGCGGACTTTGGCATCCCTACTAGTAAATGGACTACATAAGGGCGAATGGTGTACACGCCTAATGGTGGACGAAGCCCTTATGAACCATTTCGGATCCATAGTCATGGCGATACAACTAGCCAGAGCTAGTGAAGCCCTGCTGATCGGAGACGACAACTAGCTTCCCTACATCGACAGGAACAATCTGTTCAACACCTTATATAACAGACCCAACCTTGTGACGTCAATCTCCCAAAATCTCCTTTGTACGTACAGAAATCCACAGGACGTAGCGTATGCTCTTAGAGAAATCTACAGTGGCATATACTCGGCCAAGACTCGCCCCAAATCCCTATCGCTGAAGCGGTTCACAGGGGTGCGGATCCCGAAACAGGACAACACGCTTTACCTTGTCCACACCCAGGCTGAGAAGGCACTCCTTATCAGCCAGGGCTACGGAGCAAATTCGGGTTCCCGCATACATGAAGCACAGGGACTAACGTGCGAGTCAGTGATTATTGTGCGTACAACCTCCAAAAAATCCCACCTCCTCCAAAGTGTCCCCCATGCCGTTGTCGCGGTCTCTAGACACACGGACAGCTGTGTATACCACACAGACTGTACCGACAACGACGCGACAGCTCGGTTTATCCAGCGAGCCGAGACCGCGACAACGGAACACATCAGGGACTATAACCTTAAGATGGCGATGAGGGCGAGGGACGAGAAGGTCATCAAAACGTTGACTCAAAGCTCTGAGGACCCAGGGAGCGGTCCCTCCTCCTCCTCCCTCACAACGGAAAAGACGAAAGAAAAGAAGGGCAAACTGGCGCAACTTCGGGGCGCCATTTCCTTTCAATTCTGGAAAAAAAAAACATGAACGAAAGCTGAGCTGAAGGAAGCGAGCAGTCATGCTCACTAAACTGTCCAGACGCGTGGCGGCGTCGGGGGCGGGTCGCCGAGTTCCCTAAAATATGGTTGAGCACGGCGATGGCTGCCTTCCGCGTCAACTCGTGAACGGGTGCCGCGCGGAGGGACTGGTCTGCCCGCATCCCTCACTTCAGTTAACAATTGTAAGCCTGTAAAGGAAAAAAACACGCAAAACTAACATTAATTAACATAAGCACTTATTGTAAGCACTTGCGGAGCGAACAATAAATTAAACTAACAAAACGTGACAAACAAAAAAAGGCACGGGCCAAAGAGCCTGTGGATGTGATTTCTATTAAAAAAAAAAGACCCTTAAAAACAAAGACAGCATGAAAATACTATGAAATTAATTCTAAATATAACACAGACCGTGACCTGGACACATCTCACTCGTAGGTAGGTCTAAATCTTTTTCATATCATCATTATCGACTGAATGACGATAATAGACGAGCTCCGTGGCGCAGTTGTTAATGACGCTGCTTTAACCCCAGGGCTCGTAGGTTCGATTCCCATGCAACACAAATATTTGTGTGTATGAGGCAGGGCGCATCTAAGCAGCCCGTCTGTGAAAGTACCGCCATTTCACAGAAACCCGAATAACAATTCCCTCAAGGGTTGATGTGTTTGTGTGAGTGAGTGAGGTTACCAGTAAATCCTCATACTATCCTCATAGCTACGGTAACTGATTTACATCAAATGCACCGTATGCTTGTGTACCTCTCGACGTTGTATAAAAAAAAAACCGGCCAAGTGCGAGTCGGACTCGCGCACGGCACGCCGACGATTCCGTACCATTATCTGTAAAACGGCAAAAAAAATCACGTTTGTTGTATGGGAGCTCCCCTTAAATATTTGTTTTATTTTAATTTAATTATTTATGAATATATAACTAAATATTCTGTGAATATTTCAAGCGTCTACCTGTTGCCGTTATCAATATCGAGCAAAAATAAGCAAAAAAATTACGTTTATTGTATGGGAGCCCCCTAAAATATTAACTTTATTCTGTTTTTTTAGTATTTGTTATTATAGCGGCAACAGAAATACATCATCTGTGATAATTTCAACTATCTAACTATCACGATTCATGAGATACAGCCTGGTGACAGACAGACGGAAGGACGGACGGACAGCGGAGTCTCAGTAATACGGTCCGTTTTACCCTCTGGGTACGGAACCCTAAAAAAGAACTAAGCGGCAAGTACAACTAATAGAAAATATAGATGAAGATAAGAAAATAAAGCTCAACGAAAATTCCCATTTTACCGTAAACAGAACCCCAATTATGCTATAAACGTTGTCCGTGAAACATAAACGAAAGCTTCAAGTTTAAAATCAACGTTCGCACGGACATCATAGGCTACTGTTTACGCTGCGAGCGTTGCTTGTCGAGCTCTCGAAGCGGATCCGCTCTAGAGAAGAGGAAATATTTGCAGAGTCGGCTATGGCCGCGTGCCTAAACTAATTTTTATTGTGTTCTACTACAACTGAGAGAGAAAAGGATTACACAGATTTCTCCCGTTGGCAAAGTGAGGATTTAATTATAAAAACAAATATAAATAAAGATAAAAATTCTGTATTTGCCATTGGACCCTCGTATGTATCTTAATCAATTCGCTTATAATAATAGGGGTTAAAGCTACGAATAGGGGTTAAAGTATGAAATTGCTGTTTTATAGTAATAGATACTTTGAATTGACATTAAACCTTCATGGTGTGAGATTTTCGAGTGAAACTTATTTCACATGATACCTATGAGGTTTTTCTTTTAAAAAATGTGCAACATTTGATTTTCGAATTTAAATTGTTCTTTTTATTCAGCTTAGACGGGAAAGATGGATACTTCGAAAATCCAAGTAGTTTTTGAATACGAGTTTTTAGCTTAAACGCTTTCGTAATGGAAACTTCGACTTGAAGGAAGAACGACGTGGATGACCGGGTGGATAACGCTGAATTGAAGGAGATGATGGAAGCCGGTCCGAGTCAAACTACCCAGGAATTAGCGGCGTGGTTTAACGTTACCTTACCTACAATATTGACTCATTTGCATCAAATCAATAAGATAAAAAAATAAAAATGAAAAATTTTCCTGCGTTCCTGTTAATTCCAGCACTTGTATCTTTATTTTTTTTTTATTTTTTTTTTATATACTTGCAGGTATCATTATTATATCTATGTACAATAAGGATATCAAATGGCAGAATTAAAGATTAAGGAAAGGTCGTATGTGCTGAATTATTTCCAGACATCTTTGTCAGTTATTCATCAATTCTATAATAAGCCCTTTTACAGAGAGTATTTTTAACATGCGTTGTTTATTGGGTGCTGATGTATTGTTCGAAGGAAGTTGAATGTGAAGGGTTTTTAGAGTTAAATAAAAACCTTGTACATGTAGTAGCAACCATGTTTATGGAATAAATGTATAACATTACAAGCGCCATCTACCGGCAATAACACGAGACATTTAATATCATGTCAATGTGCAAAGCAGGCACTTGGTTAAAACGTTACAAATTATTAAGACAAATCGCTGGAAGGGAATTTTGTACATATATATATATATATATATATATATATATATATATATATATATATATATATATATATATATATATATAAAGTGGTGGCGCAGTGGTACGCTACTTTGATACCAACGCTCGTGGATTCGATTCCCAATACAGGATAAACATAGAGGAGGAAGGCTTACCTACCATGATCAAATTGATTGTGTTTTATGTTAGGAACCCTAGAAACCGGCAAGCGTGCATGAGGTGTGAATATTAAGTAAGCGGGTGAGGTGGCTTTGGTTTCACTTATATAACGTCGGGACGTCATCTGATGAAAAGTGGCTACCGTAGCCTATAACCGCTTGCAACACATTAAGTATTACTAATGGGATACCACCTATGTTATTAATAAAGCTACTCCTTAGTAGCTTACTGGTTGACCTCACCCACTCACAGGAACACAATTACCCTGCTGTGAGGCGAAGGTACTTCCCCAGACAGGTTACTTTGATGCGCCCTACCTTTTTTACAACACCTAGACAAAGACAAACAAACATGTTAATGCACACAAATATTTGTCCTGCGCGGGAGTCGAACTTACGAGCTTAAATGTCAAAGTAGCGAAACTAACCACTGCACCACCAAGCTCGTTGTTAGATACTGATTTTACATAATATGTACACAGTAAGCCTCAATCCCGTATGTCATTTCTAGTATACTATATTTACCCACCAACATTTTGTTTTCATACAGAACCAACAATCTCGTGAACGGAGTAAAAATCCCGCTTCAAATCATGCAAAATGATAGGCGGGATGCCCGGGGAACAATTTATGCAAATTATTCTGTTTTTAACCCCCTTTAACAAGCGCCACAAATCTTCATACATGTCATCTGGCATCCGCACGCAATAACACAAAGTGTATGGAAATCAGGGATGAAGTCCAAGTTAGAAGACGATAGCGGATTTGTCACGGCTTTGCCTGGAATACAGCTTCAAAGGATCAGGAATTGCCAGGAATACAGTTTATATTCAGCGTATTGTTTTATATTCAGCGTATTGTAAACGCAAATTAGTTTCACCAAAAAGAAAAGTGTGCTAAAACTAAAACTAAGAAACGCAAACAACCTAATATTGCGAGCACCACGAACGAACTTCGGTAAAAAGTGCATTTTATATGAAGGAGCACAACTATATAATCATCTCCCTAGAGACATTAAGGAATCACAGTCAATTACTACTTTCAAAAAGCTGTGTAAACATTATGTAGTAAAAAATAACAAAATATGAAATATGCTTTACTTTATTTTTATTATTAAATATTACAAATTATACATATAAAGAAGAAGTCTATATGTAAAGACCTGCTTGCAGAATTTATATTTATGTATAATTAATTGCAAACTAAATCAATTTAACCAACCGATTAAAATAAAATATAAAAGAAAAAAAAAAAACGTGCATGATAATTATTTAGATAATTCTAAATACTAAAATTTTAATAAAGCAATAATACGTACAACACAATAGAAAAAAAAAAAAAAAACACTATCTCCGCAGTATAAAATACATATATAAATAAATAATAATATTAATAATTAATTAAATAAATAGACAGTACCTAAATGTAAAGGAAAACACTGAATAGTAATAATGTACTATTACTATTAAATTATTACTAAATCAGTGCGATATTAAAGTTAAATATAATTATATACAATAAATAACTACGCGATACTAATGTTAACGCAGTCGTACCCACTTGTAGCACATCCAGTATAGATACTTTGTATCTGTGTTTCATTACCCACTGTCGCGTCAACTACTTTTGTCTATCTGCGCCTGCGACAGTCTGTGACGCGGCGAGTGAATGTAAACAAACTTTTTATTTTTCTACCGCGCGAAGTGTGCCTACGTTATGTTATGAATGTTGTTTCGAGTGCGCTCCACCAACGAGTATCTTTGTATTAAGTGTTGTTGTTCTCATAATAAGTGAATTATGTAATTCTTCTTTGAGAATAAATGGATAAGATAAGTTACCGTTGCTTATATGTACACGCTCGTACTACTACATAAGTATTAATTGCGAGATGCCAGCTTTGATTCTGAGTTTACTGGTGACCTCACTCACATGCAGGAACACATTAAACTTCTAAGCAGTTGTTATTTGGTTGCGATTTCTGTGAGGTGGAGGTACTTCCCCATACGGGCTGTTGCACCGTACCTCTCTAAATTTGTCGTGACATAGCCTGAAGTCTACTTTGAAATGATAATATAAAACTTGACCTGTGTATAATAAGAATAGACATAAAAGGAATAGATGTAGTATCACGGAACAGTGATAGCCCAGTGGATAAAGAATGAGCCTATTGACCAAATGGTACCCGGTTCGATTCCTGTCATGTACCACTAAATTCGTGCGCATATTTGTAGTTCTTGTCTTGCTAATTCTTGTTGAGCAAGTTATATCCGCGAGTTCAAGAAATCACTTCGAAAGACGTTTGACCTTACTAAGAAAGGTCAGGTTTACCTCTCGGTTATGGAAGTCAGGCAGCAGTATGAAAGTCCACTATCTTCGATTTTAGATAGCGGCCACATCGCCACTCCTAATGGATAAGGAAACGGGAAGAGATATAACCTTTTACTTCCTTCGCATATAGACATGTTTGCTTATAATATATTTAATGTACAATATGTAATACTAGCTTTTACCCGCGGCTGCGCTTGCATTTTTTTTTTAATAAAAAGTATCTTATGTTCCTTCTGATACCTCCAAGAATATGTGTACAAAGTTTCATGATGATCGGTCGAGTAGTTTTCGCGTGAAAGCGTAACAAACAAACGGACATTCACATTTATAATATTATTAGGATTAGAATACAACAACTAATAATAATAGAAGAAACAATAGCACGTATCTGATCATACCCATACATAGCTCTGCCAATCTTAGAGTCACTGATGGAGAATTCTGTAGAGTCGAACGCTTGCTATATATTAATTATCACTCGCGCGATGCCTCCTCTGCTGCTTAGACAACAACTCCCTGGGAGATTACTGGTGACCTCACACGCAGGAACACAACAACCCTCTAGGGAGTTGTTATTTAGCTACAGTTTTCTGTGAGGTGGAGATACTTGCCCAGACGGGCTGCTTTGATGCGCCCTACCTCTCTTAAAACATCCAGACCAAGACAAACAGACATATTCATGCACACAAATGTTTGCGTTGTGTGGGAATCGAACCCACGAGCGTTGGTGTCAAAGTCGCGTCATTCACGAATGAGCTACCGAGCTCATCAATTACATTATTGATATTATATCTTATTAATTATTTTAAATTTTCTCTTTTTTAATCTACCGGCATTTCAAATGACCATTAGCGAAGAAGAAATGCCAATAGAATTGTAGAATGTAGTGTAATAAAACTCAAAGTCAAAGTCAAAATCTTTTTATTCCGTAAAAATGGCTACATTTGTTTGGAATCGTCACAATTTTTTTCTCTACCGTGCAGTTCATGACTAGGTGAGCACTGATAAAAATACTGACAAAAAACTCAGGCATCCCTCTTTTGGTATCCAAACAAATTTACATATTTTATTAATTACATTATAAATTGGATCGACTCACTCCCAGGCATTTTTATCATTAATATAGTCAGATACTTTATAATATGCCCTGCTACACAATTTGACTTTAATGTAGTTTTAAATTTGTTTATTGACAATTCTCTTATATTGTTGGGAAGTTTGTTATAGAACCGTGTACATTGCCCCATAAAAGAATTACTTATTTTGTGGAGGCGGCTTTCATGTAACATAAGATTATGCTTATATCTAGTATTTATGCTATGAGTATCACTCTTTTTACAAAATGAGTCTATGTTTTTATGGACATACAAAAGATTTTCATAGATATATTGCGATGCGACTGTTAAAATATTTATTTCTTTGAATTTTTCTCTAAGGCTCTCCCGGGGACCAAGTTTGTAGATAGCTCAATAAATAAGATAACATCATTATGTACATGTTACGTAACATAGGCTTGTTACGAAACAGAAGACCGCCGACGCAGCACATTATTGCACACGGCACCGATGTATGAATATCGCGCAAATAAAGTGAAGCGCTGATACCAGTGCTATGATAGTCAGCCGGGCTGGTCGCTTCATGGACTTGCCCATTTGGTAATCAAACCTCGATCCATTGAGTCAAGTTAGTCGTAGTTTAACTGCATCGAATGTAACTATATACCGCAAATAACAACTCCCTAGAGGGTTGTTGTGTTCCTGTGTGTGAGTGAGGTCACCAGTAAGCTTCTAAGGAGTTGCTGTGTAAGCAGCAGTGGAGGCATCGCGCGAGTGATACTTAATGTATTACAAGCGGTCATAGGCTACGGTAACCGCTTTATATCAGGTGGGCCGTATGTTTGTATGACTCTCGACGTTGTATAAAAAAAAAAGATCTTTTAAAATAAAATTTCGGTTTCATTGAGACCTCCATAATAATCCATAATTCTTTTTTTTATACCTTATTATATATAAGGTGGCAATCAAGCATACCGTCTGCCTGATGTTAAACAGTCAGCGTAGCCTATGGACATTTGCAACACCAGGGGTGTCTCTCATGCGTTGCACACCCTCTAAAAACCTCTTCACGCATTTCTTGAAGAACTCCGTGCTGTAGTCCCTTGGAAAAACCTCGGCTGGGAGCTCATTCCACAGCTTGAGAGTTCTTGGAAGAAAACTTCTCTGGACCCGCACAGTACGCGACCATTGCGGTTCTAGCGTGTGAGGATGAATTCATTAATCATAATCAAATATTAATACGCAACTAACAAATCCCGTTATTCTAACGACTGATGTCTACATCGCCTGAAGATGCCTCATGAAGCGGCGAAACACGTGCCGCAGAGACGTCCAGAACAACGATGGCAGCGACGGCACGATGTGTCTACAAACGGTAGTGGGCGGGTGCCGGCCGGCGATTGATTGAACTAATTGGTGGCGGAAGCACACGAATCAGCTTAGATCAAATTGCACCATAAACATGCAGGTACAACTGTAAACTGTTTCCCCTGATTTTGTCATCATCAGCTTTTTAAATTGCCTATGAAAGCAAATATAAAGATATATTCACGTCAGAGTGGAGAGCTCGATGGCGTAATTGCAGCCTGACTATGGATGGGTGTTATCCATCTCCAGTTTCTCCGTCGGAGGGCACGCTAAGCCGTCGATCTCGGCTGTTGTCGATAGATGACAGACGTTAAGGTAAGTTAGTGGCCCTCGGGTGCCTTGAAAACACTGGAAGCCAATCCACATTTGAGCAGCGTGGTGGAGTATGTTCTAAACCCCTTCGGTTGAAGGGAGACCCGTTTCACCGCAGTGGGATGAGTAAGGGTTGAAGAAGATTCACGTCAAACACAGCTCATACATCTAATAAAAAATATAAAAATAACTAATAATAGTCAAAGTCAAAGTCAAAATCTTTTTATTCCGTAAAAATGGCTACATTTGTTTGGAATCGTCACAATTTTTTTCCCTACCGTGCAGTTCATGACTAGGTGAGCACTGATAAAAATACTGCCAAAAAACTCAGGCATCCCTCTTTTGGTATCCAAACAAATTTACATAATTTATTAATTACATTACAATTGGATCGACTCAATCCCAGGCATTTTTATCATTAATATAGTCAGATACTTTATAATATGCCCTGCTACACAATTTGGCTTTAATAGTAGTTTTAAATTTGTTTATTGACAATTCTCTTATATTACTGGGAAGTTTGTTATAGAACCGTATACATTGCCCCATAAAAGAATTACTTATTTTGTGGAGACGGCTTGCATGTAACACAAGATTATGCTTATATCTAGTATTTATATTATGAGTATCACTCTTTTTACAAAATGAGTCTATGTTTTTATGGACATACAAAAGATTTTCATATATATATTGCGATGCGACTGTTAAAATATTTATTTCTTTGAATTTTTCTTTAAGGCTCTCCCGGGGACCAAGTTTGTAGATAGCTCAATCTACTACTATAATCTAATACTATAATCAACAATCGCAATAAGCTCATGTCTTGTACCACACTAAATGAATGGTACTCTGTTCGGAGCCAGCTTTGTAACAGTTTCTATCGAAGCAGACAAACAACACTTATGGCTTTACATGGAGTTTCTTCAATTTCGTGTTTGGTTTCAGAAAATAACACCGCATCGAATTGTTAATATTATTTATATTTGAAAAGGGGTAGGGCACATCAAAGTAACCCTCTGGGAAAGTACCTCCACCTCACAGAGAACCGCAGCTAAATAACAACTCCCCGGAGGGTTGTTGTGTTCCTGCGATTGAGTGAGGTCGCAAGCTGTTGAGGAGTGAACGTGTTACCGGCAAAGGTGGCGTCGCACGAGTGATACTTAGTGTTTATACAACGTCGGTAGGCATACGCCGTACGCTTGTATGCCTACCGACGTTGTATGTAAAAATTTCTTCACTTGAAAGTAAGTACATTGAAATGTTGAATGAAACAAATGTTTCAATTTTAAATGAAAAGTGTACATGTATATAATATCTATGTAAATAGTCGTCGAATACAATGAACTTCGTAGGACTTTTTTATTAAAAAAAAAATGACTGTCATTACATCTTCGTCGTATCTACATCAAATCATCAGTAAAAAAACAATGAAATCGGATCACAAATGACGAATACATAAGATGAGCACTCGGTTACACACAGGTGAACTTGGGTTTTCAAGAGTTTCTGAAAAACTGTACACACACACACTAAATACATCATGTACACCATGGACCTGCCTTGATGTATGAACCTTACAATAACAATGGAATCACCAAAATCGGTTAATAATTTGCGAAGATATGGCGTAACACAGCGACGTATAAAAAGGTAGACACGTTATACACCAACATTATTGTATTTAAAATGACGCAAGTAGTACTATATCTACGTGCAGTTATTTATTATGACACTGCTCGAACAAAGAGACAAATGATAGGGCACACCTGTCGTTAGAAAGAGATTAATATATATCTTAAGACATTTATGGTTTGTGACGAAGTACATATAGCGGCGACGCGAGAGCATGCCCAACTGAATGCGAGTTGGGCAATTTAAACAAACATTTCTTTCGTATTGCCATGCTAGAGCGTGTATGACGTATCTATAATTATAAAAACATCTTAAGCGTAACATACATGAAAAAAATCTGTCGAATTAAGGTGTTGCTCTCCTTTTTTGGAGGTCGTCGAAAAGTCAACATATACAACGTATATATATTTATATATATATATACTAAAAGGAACTGGATTAAATTCAGTTCAATAACAAACGTGCCTCACTCCGTCGCTGCCTCCTGCTGACAGCGCCACATAAATCTTCATTACTCCTCTGATACACAAATCTCCATACGGCTTTCACGTGTATATATAAAAGTATGCTTTATTTCTGTTTCTGGATGTAGCTGATTCACGTTATTTTTTCACAGTAGACAGATATAACAGTAGGTCTTCTAGCGCACTTACGTCCTTTTTCATATAACTATCAAAACTTGCGAGGAATGGTAGAATTGTCAGTCTTTAAAAGAACCAATAGTGATAATAACAGGGAACTTTAACTGTTCCCAGTTTTCACGGTCGACTCGACTAAATACTAATACTAATATATATACTTTTTTTATACATCGTTAGGCGGCATACAAGACTACAACTCACCTGATGTAAAACAGTTATCGTAACCTATAAACGATTGCAATACATTAAGCTTATTGGTGACCTCATTCACATGCATAAACACCACCACCCACCGGGAAGCTGCCATTTGGCTGCGGTTTTTTGTGTGGTAGAGGTGCCACAGATGAGTGCTTTGATGGATCCTACTTAAATATATGACAATTACCTGCAAAATTCGCTTAAGGAGGTATGGCTGTTTACTTCTGCGTGAGTGTGACAAATTCGACGGTTTTATTGAAGTAATACTACTGTTTTGTGATCGGACGACAGACTTGAACACATTCACTTACATAAGACTGACCACTCGTGTAGTAATCTTTTTGACTGCATATATTAAGATATACCTATAAAATAGTACTTGTTCACGGCGTCAAATCATTTATTATCATTTATTTGCTAGACATAGATAGTTACACTTTACCTACCTGCACGCAAATATTTAGTTATTCCATTATATAATAATAAATAAAAACAACATCAATTTTTTAATGTCAATAATTCGCTACATTATCCGCTTTTTCTGTTCCAGATAAAAAAAATTGTGTGTTTACTTATTACGCTCGTGAAAAGTTATACTTTTAAGTAACAGATTAAAAATAACTCCAAAGTTTTATCCCACGTTCCAGTACTCTACGTTCATAAAACAAAATAATAATACGATAAATTATCAATAAATATCATGCACCACCGTATATAATTTAAAGATACACGCACATATATATATTTATATTCGAATATAATTTATCTACATATAATCTACATATATTTATATATAAATAAAACAGTATTTACTATATTGAATACAGTCACGAACATAACTTGAGAGACATTTACCTACCAACTTCGTGGTGTCCATTTTACATATCTATGTCACAGAAATTCACTCTCGTCATTTTTCTCTAACGTACCAAAATAAGTCTAACTTCAAATAGAGAAATGAAAACTATGAGAAATAAATAAAATCATATTTTATTCAAAAAATGAATCTCTCTTCATAGCAAACATTTTCTTATCATTTCTTTTTTTTATATTTATATATAGAGACACCAGCTCATAAAAATATGCGGACTAAATGTAGGCACTGACGAAAACCATTTCACAACGATCTCGTTGTATTCCTCCTTTGTTGCGTTACCCGTAATTGGTGCAGAGAGGGCGTGTATTGCCTGCATTCATATTTAAAATGGTGTCCTTATGTTGTTGAATGCATAAGGCCGTTTTTGTGCTCTTTTTAGGTAAGAATGGAATATGTTATGGAATTTGAGGGGCTCTCTCTAAACTTTTAATAAAGAATATGTTGCTGTATCTCATTTTATAAGCAGCGTGACTGGGGAAGTACCTCCGACCGCAGCTATAAAAAGAAGGGTATGTTGTTCTTGCGACTGAGTAAGACCTACTAAGGACTTGCTGCGTTAGAAACGAAATAGTAACGTGAGAGTGATAATTCCAGTATTATAAGCTCAGAGGCTACTGTAACCTTTTTTTATAACATCGGGAGGCACACGAGCATAAGATACGGCACCTGATATGAAATGGTTACCGTGGCTTATCATCATTCGGAATTGTTACCCTCGATGCTAACAAAGACATCCTCCGGAAATTATTGGTGACCTCGCTCGCAAAAATAAAACAACTCTCTGAAAAATTGTTAATAGACTGCGGATTTCTGTGAGGTGGAAGTAATTCGAGAGTAATCTTTAGATGCACCCTATCCCTTATAAATTATCAAGATGACAGTATGAATTTTTGATAAATTCAAAAACACTTGGATGTATTTCATATATCTAAATTACAGTAATTATGGCAACTACTCAAATATTAATCGACAAATAACTCTTGGCGACATAAGAAACAAGTCGTGTGTGATCCTCGTAAATACGAGGGCTATTATGATTTTTCGAGTCCGCTAACGTCACACATGTCTGTGTGCGATGTTAGAGGTTTCAATGGAGCTTCCGTACTATAACAGAGTATGTTACTAGTGACAACTTTTTTAGCGGAAAATAGCAGGTCATTTCATTTCTGTTCAAAATGAACAACAGAGCTGTGGAACAATATTCCATATTGTCACGTTGAAAATATTTTACGACCCGCGGGCTTTAAAACTTCTGAACAAACAGTTTTTTGTTCGATCGACGACGGATCAAAGGTGTGGATGGAATTCGGCAAACAAAAATATTTATAAGGTAAAGTTTTTTCATATGACGTCGGGAAGCAAACAAGTATTCGTCCCACCTGATTTTAATTGCTTTCCATAGTATTATATTCTACAGCAACTTCTCAGGATATTGCTCGTAAATTTAATCACTCGCAAGAATACAACAGTCTTTAAGCAGGTGTTATTTGGCTGCTATTTCCGAGAGTGAGGGGTACTTTTTGATTTCGATTTATACTTTATGTGTAATAAAGATAATTATATTTTTTATACAACGATGGGAGCATCAAAAGTACCGCAGCCTATAAACGCTTGTAATACATTAAGTATCACTCAATCAATCAATCAATATTTATTCAGTAACAATTTTTTACAACTGTGTTTGAATTTTATACTAAACATAATAATATATAATTGTCAACTATACATGCACAACATTACGTAATACTAATATACAATACACTAATATACACATTAATATACAATTAATAAACTTCAATCAATTAAAAACATAGTATTGAAAACTCGCGCGATGCCACCTCTACTGCTGACACAGCAACTCCTTATGAGCTTCCTGGTGACCTTACTCACACGCGGGAACACAACAACCCTATAGAGAATTGTTGGCCCTGCGCTTACCTCTCTTTAAAATACCCAGACTAAAAACAAACAGACATATTCATGCACACAATTATTTGTCCTGTGTGGGAATCGAACCCACGAGCGTTGGTGTCAAAGTAGCGTTACAACGTTTTTGAAGAGGTTCTTACAGGGTCGGCAACGCAAGAGTGACATCCCTGGTGTTGCAAATGCCCATAGGCTACGGTAACTGCTTACCATCAGGCAGGCCGTACGCTTGCTTGCCACCTTAGTGGTATAAAAAAAAGAAACAACCGCTGCGCCATCCAACTCGTCGAAATAATGATAGTATAATATGAAATGACATCATGATAAAGATATCCCCTTGTAAGTGTATACCTCGCATTCACACCTACTGTTGATCTTCAACTTTATCTGCCAAGATGTTACGACTGTCGAAAATGTTCAGCTAATAAAAAAACATCTTTTAATAATTACCCATACCAACATATATAATATTCAGCATAACATTAATGCATTAACATTAACATTATATGCTATAACAGAATTAAAAAAATAATATGTTACAGTTTGAGGGTATCTGGCGCGGGGCTGCCGCGATTCAAAACCTGGTAATGGATGACGTGATTTCTCATGTTATCTATATATCTATCTATAACTTCACGCCAAATCCCTTGCGGGGTGGGCAGAGAGAACCGAGCGCCACGTGACTCGATCCTTACATATCTCACTCGCTTTTTTCACATTCATTGCTCTTCTCATGCACGCTCGCCGGTTTCTAGGGCTCCTGACATCACCTTCTGATAGAACACGACCAATTTGGTCATGGTGGGTTAGTCTCGGTCTTCCTCGGCTCCTACATCCTTTCACTTTTGCATTGTATATCTGCTTCGTCATTCTTTTCTATTTATTAATCATTCTCATGTTATCTCGAAGAAAATATAAAAAATACGCTTTACATTGCGTTGATTTTGTGTAGCAGTCTTATACTCATTAGCTACCAGTTATCTGCCAAAGCCTTGACGATTCAAGCTTCAGAGTCATCATGATTCCTGAATCTTTTTCGGTGCGAGCTGTGGAATGCTGTGCCGTTAACAATTCGAAATGCAGAAAGTATATTCTGTTTTAATGATCTATCTTTCGTTTTAATTTCGTTCTTTTGTTAATCTGGTTGTCACTGCTGTATAACTTTGTTAAGGAAATTAATATATAATTATCTATCATTTCGTCATTATTGTTTTTGATTCTTAACAAGTAATCCTCTTGTATGTTTTCTAGTTTATACTGCGCCACCTATCTGCCTGAATTTTCTTTTTTTTTTTCCTCTACCCGAAGGTTGTCTGGAAGAGATTGCTATGCGATAAGGCCTTTTGTACATTAATTATAAGTTAATTTCGTGTATTTTATTGTTTCATGTGGTCCAATAAAGAATATTGTATTGTATTCCTACCTCTTACTTACCTCCTCCTCTCCTCCTCTCTCTTACTTACGTCATGTTAAATATTAATTTAATATTTTATTATTTATTTCTGCAGGGTTAAAGAATGACGCAACAGGTACAACGCGAAAGTGGAAGGATACAGGAGCCGAGGAAGACCAATACCAACCTGCCATGACCAAATTGATCGTTTTATCAGAAGGCGATGACAGAAGCCCTAGAAACCGGCGAGCGTGCATGATGAGCTATGAAAGTTGAAGAAGTGCGTGAAGTATACTGTGTCTTATGGCGCTCGGTTCTCTCTGCCTTCCTCTCAAGGGACCTAGCGTGAAGATATACACTCATACATTATTTAAAATTGTAAACGCTCTATAAAAAAATATTTCTAATGTACTAGTTTACCTTTCTACCTCTCTACCTTGGGGGGGGGGGGGGGGGGGATGACTAATGTTACATATTGTCGCTCGGCAGGCGACCAAAATTGCTCTGCATTAGTTGCAGCGATGCGCTCTCTAAATTATGGATTATGCATTCAATTATGCATTTTGATACCGCAGTTTGCTATTGCGATGTGTCTATAATGCGACAGATAAGTGTTTTGCCTCTATGTCTAATATTAAACATATGTCGCGACATCAATGAAGTTTACACCTTTTTACTGCCTGAGAAAACAAAGAAGTGTTTATATCTATTTATTGTTTTGGTACTGCCGGAATCCATAGAATCCCGGAAACTTTTTAAAATCTTATTACAAATTATGTGCATGAAGCCAACTTTGAAGTTATTTTCAATTTTGAACATAGTAGTTGACTATTTTTTTTACAGGGATACGACAGGTAATAAAAGAGTGGATAAAATGCCAGATTAACCAGCGGTCCTTAGTTCGAATCTTACAATGGATGTGTACCACTAAACTTATTTGGCGCATTTGCGTTTTTGTTCACTCTCGCGTTGTCGACCCTGCAAAAACATCTTCACGCCCTCCTTGAACAACCCCATGCCCTTGGGAAAATCTCGACAGGGAGCTAATTCCACAACTTAATAACATAAAGACGAAAAAAAGAATTTAGTGCTACATGCTGGGATTTGAATTGACCAGTTGATTAACATGCCGATTCCTTGTTCATAGGCTGCTTATTTCTATATATTCAATATATTAATAAATTATATTATTTGTAGATCCTCTTTCTAAACTCTACTATCAATAGTATTATGAAATCTACCACCCTCGTTCATAGGCTGCTTATTTCTATATATTCAATATATTAATTAAATTATATTATTTGTAGATCCTCTTTCTAAACTCTACTATCAATAGAATTATGAAATCTACCACCCTCTTCACAAATAAGTATGTACGTTTGTTGGAGGTCGATATCGGTTGTTATTATCCTCGACCTCTGCGAGTTATTGTTCTACGACTGCTGTAAAAATAGTCTCCAAAGACGAGACCACAACGATGAGCATCAAAATGAAAACAATTTTACATTTCTATAGTATGCTTTTCCACAATAAGAATACATATTAGATAAACTAGCACTATCCTTAATAAACATTAGACGTATATCTTCGTCAATGTTAAGACACTTTTCGTTGTAAATTTTCTTTTCTTGGGGTTCCGTACCTCATAAGTAAAAGCGGAGCCCTTATAGGATCTGATAGTTGTCCGCGTGTCTGTCTATCTGTCCGTGTGTTAAGACCCTTTTTCACAGGGAGAGGTGGAGCTATCAAGCTGAAATTAATATCAAATACTCAGATCTGCAATCCTTTCTAGCAGTGACGTTTAAGAAAAATCAAACTTCTAAGTCAACGCAATCAAAAGATACGGCTGTTTATGCCTCGATTATGCGCATATTTTGACACTCGCAAGGCAAATAAAACCTATGGTGTACTCCCTGTTGACCTAGAATCATAAAACATACAAACATAAAACTGTTCAACTACTTAACGATCACATCTGCTACCTACAAACTTAAAGCACACCAATACAAAAGCATGCTTCGCTATAGTGCTTGAAGAGCGGTTTAGCGGGCAGCTTCAATCTGTTACTTTTGTGTTACAGTGATGCGCGCGCATCTTAAAATTTCACTCTCATCATTTTTTCATAACGCGCCTAAAGAAGTATAACTTCAAAAACCGAAAACCGTAAATGTTTTTTACGGAATTGCGAAATATTTTTAGCGAATACCTCGGTGCGCGAGTCTGACTAGTACTTGACAGCTTTTAAATAATCTAAGTTCATTTCCTTTGTCACTTTAAACATCTATCAAGTGTCCAATATAATTATAACTAGCGGTCACTTCTTTCATTTTTCCGGTTCAGTAACAAGTGCTCCCGCTTATCTAAGCTCGTTCATAGCCTTTTCAAAGTTACCGAAAAATGAAATTCCATCAAAGTAATTTTCAAGCTCTATATTTTAATTAAACGAATTATTGCGTCTGGCAATTTCCAGCCATGTGTCTTATTTTAGATACTTACATTTGATTAAATTTACTCATTATTTCAAATATCGTACTTAGTTCGCATTCTCGAGATAAAATGGCATCGTAAATTATATTTATTGATTGGCAAAACATTTTTTCTGCAATGAATATTACAGATGCGAGAGAGGTATGTAAGGATCGAGTCACATAGCGCTGGGTTCCCCCTGCCTACCCCGCCAGGGATTTGGCGTGAAGTTATAGATAGATAGGTAGATTATTTTACATTTGAAGTAATTGAAAAAAAGTCGCAGACTGGTAATCGGATGCCGGTTTGATTTTTTGCTCACATTTTCGTCTGCACCCTTTTTGCAACAGTTTTAATCTAAGGATGCTTTGCTACCATATAAATAAATATTCATTTTACCATACTTCTTATTGTAGTACTTAATTCTTTTTAAAAAGCAATTATTTAACTTCCACACCTGGCCAATTTCTTCTTGATATAAACAGAAAAAAAAGAATTGGCGGCAGATGAATGTACAAATGTAAAAGTTAATCAAAGTTTTCTTTCAACACTTCCGTACTTTAAGATAGTTAAGATAAGAATTTTAACAAAAAAAATCGATTCCAAGGATAGTTTTGTCAGATTTAGACGGCAACAAATTATTGAATCGGCCACACGACGACAGATCATTGGTGGGAATGATAAAGCTACGCAATCTGTCTTCGGCTGAACATTGAAAAGTTTCGAAGGCCATCTTTACCAGCTCTATTTAACAAAATAACAAATACTTCTTTAATACGGTTCAGCAACATTTGTACGGTTTCCTGCTATCACTTTTCTTTCAATTTCAAACTTAAAACCTAGATATACAAGTTAATTCACTTGTTCCACTTTTTAACTTCGAGAATAAACTGGTACTCTGTAACAGGTTATCACATACCACATCAACCCTTACTCATCCCCCTGCAAGGGATACGGATCTCCCTTCAACCGAAGGGGTTTAGAGCATACTCCACCACGCTGCTCAAATGCGGATTGGCGGAGGCCAGTGTTTCCAACCCGCCCGAGGGCCACCGACTTAGCATAACGACTCTCATCTATCGACAACAGCCGGGACCGACGGCTTAACGTGCCCTCCGAAGCACGGAGAAACTCGAGACAGATAAACCCATCCATAGACAGGCTGCGGTTGACGTTGCTTAATCTGCGTGTTAGGTTAGAACGACACGCGCAACGACGCCATCGAGCTCTCTTTGAAACAGGTTCAATCCTTTCAATTACCGACGCGTTCATCTTATACCACCATTATATCATTATCTTTATTATACATATAGTATAATATACTCGTAGTATAATAAATACTCTGAAGGTGACCTGAACTCACAAAAACTGGAGCCTAATAACAACTTCTTAGAGACTGTCGTATACCTGCGAGAGATTAAATTTACCAGCAAACTTCTGAGGAGTTGCTATAGAATAGAACAGGTAGGCCGTATGCTTGTTTGCTTCCCGACGTCATATGAAAAAACTTTACCTTATAAATATTTTCCGAGCTATGTTTGCCGAATTCCATCCACACCTTTGATCCGTCGCTCGAATAAAAAACCGTTTGTTCAGAAGTTTTAAAGACCGCGCGTCGTAAAATATATTCAACAACACAATATGGAATATGGTTCCGCAACCCTTTTGTTGATTTTGAAAAGAACCGAAACAACCTGCCATTTTCTGTTAAAAAAACTGACACTAGAATCATACTCCGGTATAGTTCAGAAGCGCCATTGAAATATCTATCAACGCACACACACAAGTGTGACGTTCGCGGACTCGAAAACCTCTTGGATGCCCTCGTATTTACGAGGACCACACACGGCTTGTTTCTTCGTCGCCGGGAGTTATTTGTCGATTTATATTTTAATAGTTGCTATGATTACTGAAATTTTGTGCATATACATACGTATAAAAAAGATGTAGAATATAAAACTGATTGATATACTTATAAACACACTAAACGAAACAGTTGAGTGTTGGTGTTTTGCATGCAGTTTAATAATTGAAGGTATCCGCATCAAAAGAGTTTTTGATATTTCCCACGGGATATTATATCAATATCCTATGAGAATTTTCAAATTCGTATTACCATTTTGATATTTATTACTCTTAAGTACTCTTCTGAAAGATGCATCTGAACAGATCTCGCCAACTGCCTCCAATTCACAGAAAACTGCAGCCAAGTAACAATTCTTCTGAGGGTTGTTGTATTCCAGCGAGTAAAGTTATCAATAAGCTCCTGAGGAAAATTGTGTTAGCATCGGAGGTGGCAATGTACGAGTATTCTTGTATTTCGAACGTTGATTGGCTACGGTAACTACTTTATATCTGGTGTGTTAAAAAGCTACAGTTCATAATTATGGTAGCCTATGAACTGGTAATAGAAAGAGTATCAGTCTCTCGTGTCTATTTGGCTTCTAACGAGAGTAAAAACCTTATTTCATAAATTTATTGAGAGGAAACAACAAATTTCCATGCGCTTGGTACGGCTACGGTCTTTATAAGAAGGTACTTCCCCAGTCACACTGCCTATAAAATGTGACACAGCAACATATCTTTGGTTAAAACCTCGTTTGTAGACGAGTGGGTCCCTCAAATTCCAGAGCATTTTCCATTCCTGTCTAAAAATAGCACAAAAATGGCCTCATATATTCAACAACATAAGGACGCCATTTTAAATATGAATGCAGGCAATACACGCCCTCTCTGCACCAATTACGGGTAACGCAACAAAGGAGGAACACAATGAGGTTGTAACTTCCCCCCCCCCTTTTCTTGTTTCTTTTCTCCTTATTATATTATTTTTGTTTTATGTATTTTTTTAGTTATTTATTTATGTATGCGCTACAGAGGGGAGACTCTAATTACTACATATATATATGAATAGCTTGAATATATAACTGACTAGGTACCTGTGTACAACTAAACCCCGCCTTCTGATTTCATCTACTTAACCCATTTCCTCGTTACCACCTCACCTACTTTATGCCTCTACTTATGTTATGTACAGAGCTACTCTATATAATATTATACTCTACCTTTATATGTCTCCCCCTCCTGTTTTATTGGTTTATTAACTTAGATATATATAATGGTCCTACCTATGTGAACCCCACTCTTATAGAAATATATCTACTGAGAACTGTTCATGTATTGAACATAGTAATTTGTTTATCTACCTCCTTACCCCGCACCTAACTACTCCTGTACCTTAATCTTTACCTGAACTACCACTCGTGTATTGACGATATATATATACTAGAATCCCTGATTTTAATTGTAACTATTTCTTGACCTAAAAATCAATCTACTTAACTAAACTTATTAATTAGGTGTCTCGGACTGTGTCACGTCGACCCTCAAGTTAAATTATTGGCAGTGATCGTTTTAGTGGCAACTACATTGTGAGCAGCAACCCAGAGTCCTTTTCGTGGCTGAGATGGCTAAGCAATTCGAGAACCCTACCAGTTAAGCTTCCTAAATAACGTAGCACCGCAGTACTTTAAAGAGTAACTATTCCCTAAGGCTATCTTCCTGTCTCTACTCAATATGTTTATATATGTGAAGATCCAATCGTCCGCTCCGCGTTTAGGTGACTTAGCTTGGGGAAATTATAAAATATCAAAGATTTAATGTGTGCTTTTCTTTACCCCTCTGTCTCAATCGGACTGTTAGAATTGTACCGTACCCTATCGGATTTTGATTGGTTCTTTATTGCTTAGGACCAGCATTCTGACAGATGGACGCGCGTACCAAAGGAGGTTCTGAAGCATCAGATGACCCTTGTAGTTAGACGTTGATTGGATTATAACTAATGTCTATGCATATTCATATAACACTGTAATTGATTTAATGATATCCTATTACTAGGCAGGGACTTTAGAATCTTAAGAGAACCCTCAGAATTAGAACGTAAGTCTCCTAGATTTAGCTATAGTTTAGCTATCGATCTAGTAGGCATTTATACTCCTCATTAACATTCGAATCAGAATTAAGTATAAGATTAGATTGTTTACACCACAGCTCCTATCGGACTCACAATGCCGTGGCGAAATAACCTATGGAGTCACTTTGTAGTGTGAATGAATGTTGTTACTATTTCGATGTTCAGTTCAAGTTAACGGTTCCGTAAAGCGATGACAAGGTAAGCTATAGTTATTTTCGGTAGTGAGATAATATTAGTTCCCACCACCAGGATTCTATTTGGAAATCAATTATAAGATAGAGAATACTCTTGCTTGCGCTAGCCCCTCGGGCAGTGGCATATATTCTATATTAAATGATATGAAAGAGGAAGGTTAGTAAGCAACCTATATTCAATTTAGAGCTCAAATATAAGATAGAGAACGCTCTGGCTCGCGATAGCCTCGCGGGGCAGTGGCATATATTCTATATTAAATGATATGAAAGAGGAAGGTTAGTAAGCAACCTATATTCAATTTAGAGCTCAAATATAAGATAGAGAACGCTCTGGCTCACGCTAGCCTCGCGGGGCAGTGGCATATATTCTATATTAAATGATATGAAAGAGGAAGGTTAGTAAGCAACCTATATTCAATTTAGAGCTCAAATATAAGATAGAGAACGCTCTGGCTCGCGCTAGCCTCGCGGGGCAGTGGCATACGCCCCATCCAAACGCGAAAGCAGTAGCGATCATCCACTTTACATCGCTTCCTCCTCGCGAGACAAGCTACCAAGCCAAAGACGTCTCCTTGCGAGGCTGAATGGCCAATTGAAGATTAGCCACCCTCGTTTAAGTTTACAATATATTAATGACTGGCGTGATAACGGCTCTTTTGAATGCCTATACACGCTTTACATATTTCAATAAGTTTACTATACTTTATTCATATGTTGCAAGTTATAAACCTCATAGTATGAAATTTTAAATTTACGTTTGATTACAATTTACAAGTATTTCATAATTCATCACTAGCATTAACGGAGCTTTGAAGGAAGCACCCAATTTAGGTTTACTATCAAGTAATCGACTCTTATGTTGGCAAAGTTACCATTTACTTTAGACAATAACCACTAAGTCAAATTTTGGCATTTCGCCTATTTCTAATTTGAATTCTCAATTTCAAGGTAAGTATCAGTTATAAGAGCACAAATCCCATAATTCTGGCCCGATAACCGAACCCAACGATTGTATAAGGTTATTTGAGCACAATCTAACTGAATTGCAATCGGTCAAATCGCCACTATGCCACCGCTATCAATTATTATAAATAAGGCAAATCCCTCAGTTGCGCCCGCAGATAACGTATTTGTTTATAATAAAATGTACTCTGAGCCTCATCTATACATTTGTCAGTCTTGTAATGTAACAGCTAGGGCGCTTTTCTCAGTCACCACTGTCACACGAGATCTATTGTCCAGACTTCCAAACAATATAGGCAACAATTAATCAAGTAAAGTTTTCTGCTCAACCGGCAGTAGAAAAGTCTCCTCACTTGAGAGACGTTAAGTTTGGTAACGGTATTTGCAGTGTACTACTTCGGGATATCGCCCTAAATATTTAGGCTAAATTCGACCGAACGCAAAACCGCCAGACTAGTGTAATCTATTATGAGTATTAAGGTTAAGTCTTGAAACAGCTCAATTGTTCTGTCTGACCTTTGGTTGTCTTAATGGACTTCAAAGTGGTCCCTACGAGGCTTATAATGTTTCTGATGTAGCAACTTGGATCGCATGTCAAGGTTCTAGAATGTCAGCCCATTCCTGTTACATTCAGCGCTCTTTAGAAACGCCTAGAAACCCTTCTTATCCGCGCAGTTATTGCAAATTCCAGAGGAACTACATAACACTACACAAAACCGTTAATAGAAGCCGCTGGGTGGTTACCAGTCCTGGAGACTCGGGTTGTGTTAACCCATCGCCGCTCGACAACGACGCATGGGTGAGAGTGTTAAATTCTGGCGAATAAATTACTTCAGATTAACAAACGCGAATAAAACTCGTCGGCTGACCAGAATAAAGCACCCTTTGAGCTCTGAACATGTAACGCACAAAACTATTCGACTATTTTCTTTACGCCAAACGTCCTTCAGTTCGCATGAGCTGCCAAGAAGCAAGTTAATAGTTACATATCTACATTGTGTTCGATTAGGTAGGCTTGGTTGAATTATTGAATTCACTTAAATGTTTGCACTACTTTATTATTGAATGGTAAGCATTTAGCTGGTTTTGTGTATTAAGAATTTAATGCTCTGACCGTGCCCGAACCGTCCAACATTTGGTTGTCTTAAACGACTGCGAGGCTATCCCTACGAGGCTTATAAGGCTTCTAAGATGTGAAAATCCCTTGCCGTACCGCGGGAATCCGAAAGACAGCATTACCTGTTTCAATCGGCGCTCGTCCGAAGACAGAGACCCCCTTTCGGGCGCGGGGATGCAAATTCTCAAGGAACTACATAGATTCACTAGAGAAGCGTTAATGAAAACCGCTGGAAGAGTTTACTAATCCTGGAGACTCGGGTGAGTTAGATTCCGGCAAATGTACTACTTTAATTTAGTAGTCGCGTATAGATTATCGGTTGACCAGAATAAAGCACCCCTCGAGCTCTGAACATGTAACCCACAAAAGATTCAAATATTTATCTCTAAGCCAAATGTTTTTCGACTCGTAACCACAGTCAAAAGGTAATTTAATAATTTTAAGTATGCAATGAGCATAGAATCAGGCTACCTGCATATCTATGTTATAATTAAGTTGCAGGCCCCAAGACTACGCTTTATCTAGACACCTGCAGCCTATTATTTATTGCCCACCACCGTGACTCTACAACCACTAAAATGTTAGCCTATTCTCGCGACGCGCCTATCCTCGTACTCCTTTATTCTCACCGCAAAGGTACCAACATCACGCCGAAGGATAATATGATCACCCGGACGTTTTACTGAACGAAACCCTTGATTCGACCGCTTAGCGTAACCGCTTGCTACTTATCACGCACGTCACGATTAGCTTAAGAACTAATCAGTAATTGTACCTACTGTCCCTATAAATGTCGTCTGACGCGCCTACCACGCTGTATGTTAAATAACGCGTATATTCATCGCGACTACCTATCTATCTCCTAACTAGATCTTAATAAAATGTGTACCTACAATATCTAATCTAAGATACTCGTGTAAAATGACTTCTTGAGTTTGTATTACGTTAAACGTGTGATGTATAAGGTGGCTAAGCCCAAATCAACGATGTACAACGTTGATTTGCTAATTGAAACTAGGGTATGCAAGGTAGTTAGCCTCGACTTTGTCTATTGCCTATAACTGTGTGTACGTCATGGTCCTAACCTAATTGGGACACGAACCATGACTCCTAACAGAGGAAATAAATGTGTGTGTATATATACATATATAAATAAATGAGACCAGTATGGTTGGGTTGCGATCAATCTCCATGGCCCGCATACGCTGGACGGAATTCACTTCGACGAGCTCCTACCACTTTGAAAGCTCGCGAACCCAAGCACCTGGGAGACGTAACTGATCCCTTTAAGGGCAAAATCAGTCGCTGGCCCGTCCCACAGCTTACCAGCTTCCTACGCCTACTCTATACGAGACTTCGTAGGCTCCGTGAGGTATCAATCTCGTATTTTTACGAAGTTACGTCCCTAAGAGAGCTAAATTTCTTCAGTGTGAAATAACACAATCCCTATTTAACCAAATTGTCGATGTTAGAACTCGCCTGACAATGTTGGTTAGTTAACTAGGTACCGCCGCCATACTCAAAGGTCTGTGACCCTTGGAATTCTGGCCACTTCGTACAACACAGTCAAATAACCAACACTAAATCCGATGAAATATTAGAACCCGATTTATGACCTAATTACTTAACCGCGATCACATTGAATCAACATCCCAGCGCAGCGTCACAAAAATCGGCAGATGTACCGCCAATTCCGTGCACAATGCTCAAGATAAAGAATCAACGCTATACTTAAACAAAATTAACACGAGAAGTTAAATTCCATAAAAGAAACCCCCTTCGCGGACAAATAATGCTACGTTCCAATTCCTAGAATTTGCATATCACAAAACCGCGCCATTTTGATTGCTCAACATGCCCCACGCTACCACCATCGGCGCCTGAGCACCGTAGGTTCGGCCACGCTGCACACAATTTGAACAATCAACCTGAATTTTAGCGAAATATTAAACACCGGGTTATTCAATATTAAGTTAACTACAATTACATTGATTCCATGCCCAAGCCTAACGTTACGATCAATTAGACAACTTAATTGTCCCATATCTCGCTACGCAGCTCAAAGGCACAGATTCAATGCCGTTCTCAACACAATATTAACACAAAGAAATTAAAATTAATGATAAAAAGAACCGTTCCGCGATTTATCAGCGATACGCCTATCACCCCAGAGATTCACACCGACAAAAAGGCCCTTCACGAACAATTATCGATACGTCTTATTACCTTAAAATTTCACACTAAAAAAGCCCTGAACTAACGAACCACCCGTTTTTATATCATTCGCCTACCATCAAGCCTCTTCACCCCTCTCTGCGTATCTCTGTCTCTCTTTCCAAAATATTCTAGAATGTTCTATAGCAACTCGTCATTCAATATTCGAATCTATTTCATTCCATTTAAGTAGTTTATACTGGTTATGAATCACCACACACCTTTTATCTCAGCCTCGTAACCGCTCGCTGATTGGTAGTTCAAGAATATCACGCCACTTCGTCTGGTATATGTCTACCCTCTTACAAGTTAACATTTTTCCTAAGCATACAGCCGTGATACCTTCAATAACATATTATCACGCCCGCTCGCCCGCGAGGCAGGCAGCGAGAATCGAGCACTATGTGAAGCGTCTTTCAAACCAAGTATGAACGACAATGACCTATTAAATGAAGTAGCGAACGATGTACCTACATTTCTAGGCGTTATTTTATACATAATTCGGCTACATATATCCATATGATTGCAAGGTTATTTTTATTTGTGACGGCAACAATGTTATTTCATTGTGGTCCGTTACAAGGTCGTGTCGAATTTTCATCACTACCTGCGTACATTTCGTCCGCTTATTTTTATGAGCTGGTGTTTCTACATATAGAGATAAGAAAATGTTTGCTATGGGGCTATAACTTAATTACTTAGATTTTTTTAATAAAATGTAATTTTATTAAAGTGAATGTGTTCAAGTCTGTCGTCCGATCACAAAACCACAATAACGATATAAGCAGTAGTATAACTTCAATGAAACTGTCAAACTAGTCACACGTACATAGATGTAAGCCGCCACACGATTTTAAAGAACCCGCGGAGGTACCTCCACCTTACAAAAACCCGTAGTCTTGTTGAGGGTTGTTATATGCCTGCATGTGACCGAGGTCGTACGATAACCGTTTTACATCGGGTAAGCCGTAGTCTTGTATGTCTCCTGATGTTGTATAAATAAAAATATATATACAAGTCTCGGCTAGTTCTCCGTGAAAACTGGAGTTACATATTTTAAGTTTCCAGTCATTCACTATAGGCGATTTTAAAGACTGATTCTGCCGTTCGTCGCAAGCTTTGGTAGTTATATGAAAAAGGACTTACGTCCTTATAACAGTAGGTTGTCTAGCGCAGTACTTACGTGCGCTAGACAACCTACTGTTATATCTGACTACTGTGAAAAAATAACGTGAATCAGCTACATCCACAAACAGAAATAAAGCATACTTTTATATACACACGTGAAAGCCGTATGGAGATTTGTGTATCAGAGGAGTAATGAAGATTTATAAGGCGCTGTCGGCAGAAGGGAGCGACGGAGTGAGGCACGTTTGTTATTGAACTGAATTTAATCCAGTGCCTTTTAGTCTATTCTTATACGCTGTCTATGTTTCCACTGACTTCTAGCAAGGAGAGAATCTCCTCAATTCCACTGTTATTTTGTATGTATGTTACGCCATATCTTCGGAAGTTATGAATCGATTTCGACTATTTTTTTTATTGTAAAGGGTATACATGTAAGCTGGTCCTACATAAGTTTCAATGATGTAATGTGTACAATTTTTCAGAAACCTTTGAAAACCCAAATTCACCTGTATGTAACCTAGTTTTCATCTGATATCTACGTCAATTGTGAGGCGTTTTCCATGTCCTTTTTATACTGAAGATTTGGTGTAGATACGACGAAGAATATTTTTTTTTATAAAAAAGTGCAACCGACTTCATTGAATTTGCCGCCTATTTACATAGATGCTGTGCACTTATTATTAAAGAAAAAAATTTCTTATTCTGAAAGAACTCGCGAGGGGATATTTATATATGAATGGGCAATTAACAATATGATTATACTCGTATATACAATGGAAATGTGATTCATGTCTTGACGAGCCCGGTGGCGACGAAGTGGGTGGGTTCAATTCCCACGGAAGATAAACATATTTGTGTTTTCTTTCTATACACTGGGAGGCATACACGCATACACATTACCTGATGTAAAGCAGTTACCGTAGCCTACCTACCTACCTGAACCTTTGGGATATATAAGAACACTAAACTAACACAGCAACTACTTAGGAGCTTATTGGCGATCACACTGACACGCAGGAACACAACTACCCTCTTGGGAGTAGTTATTTTGCTGCGGTTTTCTGTGAGGTGAAGTTACTTCCCCAGACGGGCTGCTTTGATGCGCCCTACCTCTCTTAAAAAATAGTATACATTAACTCACTTCCTGAAAAAATAAACATTAAACTAGTAAATAACAGCAAGCTGTGTAGGCAGAGTTGATATTTTTTAAATTTAAAAAATATTTAAATATTTTATTTTTAATTTTTTAATTTTTTTAAAATATATGGAACCCTGTACGACATCTAGCGACGAGTGCTGTTACTTTTTCTGTTGATGGGAGTGCAGTGCAGACTCTGCACTGCAGAGTGGCCGGCCATACGTTTTCCCATATGTTTTTTTTTTTCTAATTGGAACGATTTTGGACCGTTCTTCCTCACCAACGAACATTTAAATTTCAAATTAAAGGATACAAAACTACAATATGTTAGCTATTAGTGTGTCGATTTTGGAGTTTCTCACTATTACCGTCTAAACGCTAGCTGGATGACATCAGTCTACCCCAAACGACAACTTTGAGGGTAATGTGGCTCCGCTGGCTATCGCAGCTCTGCCAATTAAATTTACATGATATTTACAAACTTGTAGTGAGCACACACTATATAATACAATAAATGATTGTAACAATACTGTCGGGTATAGTTAATAAAAAGTGATGTCTGCTGTATTGATGAAGCGACGACAAAGTGGAACATGAAACACGTCTATTGGTTACCTCACCAGGCAAACACGGATATAAAGCACACAGAGCGTACTTGCATTCTGGAGCTCGCCAACAGATCTCCACAACTCACAGGGAAACCCAGACCTTTCTTATGTTTGGTGACACATCTATCGAAACATAATTTCTTGGACGTGCGGCTTTCCTCACGATTTTTATCACTGATAATTACAAATTTGTACATAAATCCGAAAATACGAATTTAGTGGTACATGCCAGGATTCGAACTTGGGACCTGTTGTTCAATAGGCCGGTTCCTTATCCACTATAACTGCTCTGAGATATTGAGATAATAACCAAGGAATATTTAAAAATGTAAGGGTTACGGTAGATGATGAAGTGTTGGAACAAGTGGATGAGATTGTATATCTTGGATGCGCTTTCAGCAGGGATGGAAGGTACACCGCAGATGTGGAAAGACGAGTAAGTGCTGGGAATAGTGTGAATGGAGCGTTGGGAAAACTTCTTGGCAGTAAAATCCTGAGCCAGAAGGCACAGCTTGCTATACACAATGCAGTGCTGGTCCCAACGCTAACTTATGGCGAGCGAAAGCTGGGTATGGCGGAGAGAGCATGAAAGTAGGATAAACGCGGTCGAAATGCTAGCGCTGCGCAAAATTTGTGGCGTAAGGCCTGTAGACCGTATTCGCAATGATGATGTTAGAAACATAGTTGGTCTGAAAGAGAGTGTCGGTGCTAAAATAAGAAGAGGCATGCTCCGATGGTTCGGACATGTAGAAAGGATGCAGGATGAAAGAATGACGAAGCAGATATACAATGCAAAAGTGGAAGGATGTAGGTGCCGAGGAAGGCCAAGACTTAAACTTATCTACCATGACGAAATTGGTCGTGTTCTATCAGAAGGTGATGTCATGAGCCCAAGAAACCGGCGAGTGTGCATGCCAAAGTCAAAGTTAGAGTCACGTGGCGCTCGGTTCTATCTGCCTACCCCGGAAGGGATTTGGCGGGAAGTTATAGATAAAGATAGATTGAATATTAAAAAATCACTTCTCTCCTTCAATGGTTAAACTTCGTGTAACAAATCAAGATCTTTATCATTAGTCCTGATATACTGTTCAAAGAGATTTCCCTTTTATGTATATACTTGCAGCAGTCCCCAACATCCCGTAGGAACTGTTTTCTCTTCTTTATTTCTTTTTCCTCGGTTTCCAAGAGATGTGATGTTGAATAGCCTATTTATAACCTTTCTCAACAATTAGGCTATCAAACGCAAAAGTAATCTTACAAATCCAACTGGTAGTTCCAAACAAATAATTCCGCTTTATACATTAGTATAGATACAGAAAGTTTAATCATGGCAACGGTGGTCCTCGTAAATACGAGGAGTTTTAAGAAATTTGTGGCCGTGTACGCCATGCTTGTGTGTGAGTTGTTAGAGGTTTCAATGGAGCTTCCGAACTGTAACGGAGTATGTTACTATATAGTGACAGCTTTTTAACAGAAAATAGCAGGTCATTCATTTCTGTTCAAAATCAACAACGGAGCCGTGGAACAATATTCCATATTGTCACGTTGAAAATATTTTACGACCCGCGGGCTTTAAAACTTCTGAATAAACAGTTTTTCGTTCGAGCGACGGATCAAAGGTGTTGATGGACTTCGGCAAATAAACCTCGGAAAATATTTAAGTACTAAATTTTTTATACGTTAAGAGTCAAAAAAGCATTCAGCCTACCTGATGATAGATACATTATTTCCGTAGGTTAAGACCACTTGCAATACAAAAACTATTGCTCTCGCGTAAGTTTTTGTATTGCAATGCAAGCGAACCTTTTGCATTGCAAACGCTCGCCACCGCTGCTAACATAGCAACTCTCCGAAGCTTACTGGTATCTCACTTACTCGTTACAACAACCATCCACAGAGTTGTTATTTGGCTGCAGTTTTCTATGAAGAGAAGGTTCTTCCCCAGTCGGACTGCTTTGAAGCACCCTACCTCTATTAAAAGCACCCAGATCAAGACAAACATACCTGTTCATGCACACGAAAGTTTGTCCTGTGTGGGAATCGAACTTTGGTGTTAAATTAGCATCGCTAACCACTCCGCACTCGTCAACAATATGTTGAAAATAATTTTCTTAAAACACATAAAAATTCAGGTCGCTTGCATTGCGCATTTTATTTTGTACTGATGCCAACTGTTCATTTTAAGAGATTTGTTTTGTGTTGCTTTTTCGTTTGTTTCCAATTTGGTGGAAACAGAATCAGTTTCCTCTACTTTTATTTCTTATGTGTGAATGTCACACGATATTTTCGTCATTTTTTTTTTAATCCTAGCGTCCTTTTGATCCCATACAAATTTGGTGAAGGTTTGATTTCTTTTAACTTTTTAATGTTCATTGTACACAATTATTCTATTCCACATGGTTAAGTTATTATAAATTGTACACAAATCTTTCATGCTCCAGCTGGGTTCCCACGTATTTTGATAACGAAACCTCCGAAATTCCCGCGCAAAGTCCCCAAACCGCCATTTTGCGCCTTGTCTCAAAATGGCGGCCGCCAAAATATTTTCTAAATAAATACTGTTGCCCGCATACTTTCGGCAATCTCGTTATGAAGGGTGAAAATTTAAATATGAAAATATTCTCAACATTTTCCTTCTAGCAGCACAGTGTTAACGGTGAAATGAAAATATTTGGTTTATTATGCACGGTGGCACATCTGTGTTTCAGGTTAAAGAGGCTATATATCGTCGCTGGGTAGGCGACAAAATTGCACTGCGTTAGTTGCAGCGATGCATTTTCTAAATTATGGTCGCCATTCTGATACCGCAGAATGCTGCTGTTATGTATATAATGTATGGCGGAATTGTTGTCTGCGCTTCTCTGATTTAACTTGATACATTTTTCAACTAATTTTTAGACTTTTTTACTAGCTTAGGTGGCATACAAGTATACAGCTCGCCTGATGTGAAACTTGTAGCAGACAAAATAACTTTGGTGAGCTCGGTGGTGAAATGGTTAGTAATACTATTTGGACACCAAGGGACAAGGACAATTTCTGTGTCAACGAATCAACGGAGCATGTAGAAAAAATATAAACGATTTTTTTTGACGAGCTCGGTGGCGCAGTCTTTAGTGACGCATCTTTGACACTAACGCTTTTAGGTTCGATTCCCGCGCAAGACAAACATTTGTGTGCATGAACATGTCCGTCTGTCTTGGTCTGTATGTTTTAAGATAGGTATAGCGTATAAAAGCAGCCCGTCTGGTGAAGTATCTCCACCTCACAGTAAACCACAGCCAAATAACAGCTCCCTAGAGGGTTGTTGTGTTCCTGCGTGTGAGTGAGGTCTCCAGCCGTGCAATTCCTTAAAAGCAAACATCCTTACATCCTCGGAAACATCGGCTGTTATAGCCTTGAACACAAAATTGCAATTCCTTAGTGTCGCTTTTCATGGTTGTGCGACACTAGCGCCGCAAGGCTGCGTTTGGAATTGGAATTCTGCAAGGCAAACAGCTTCGCGTACGCTTACAGCCTTATAGAATACCAAATAATTTAGCCGTGATCGCAGTAGACGATGTCAAAGCTGTGACATCTGTGATCACAGCGACGCACACAGCCATTACGAGTCGCTTAGAGAATTGCATGGTAGTATACTCCTACGGAGTTGTTGTGTTAGCAGCAGAGGAGGCATCGCGCGAATGATACTTAATATATCGCAAGCGCGACTGATACTTATAAGCTTGTAGTAGTATAAAAATAACTAGTGCGCTAGTTTACCGATGGCAGAGTAAACTGCTTGGTCCGAGCGAGTGGATACGAGTGAATCCCACGCAAAATATTTCACTGTGAAAGAAAGGTATTATTATGAAATCGAATCTATTTTAATTAAAATATCGCAATCGGTTTTCAGTACATCCGATACTTTAGATCGCATTTCCTTCCTGTTTGCCTGAAAATCCACGGCAAGTATCTTGTCTCTGTTTGTACATAAATTATTACAACGTATATGGCGTATATAAAAGTAGAATAAATGCGGTCGAGATGCGAGCGTTACGCTAAACATGTGGCATAACGCTAGCTGACCGCGTTCGCAATGATGATGTAAGAAAGAGAGTTGGTCTGATAGAGAGTCGGTTTTAAGAAATTAGTTCAGACATGTAGAAAGAATGCAGGATGAAAGAATGACGAAACATATATAAAAGCAAGTAGAAAATGGAAGGTGAAGACTTACTAACCACGGCCAAATTGATGGTGTTTTATCAGACGATGATGTCAGGAGATCCAAAAATCAGCGAACGTTCATGAAAGAATCAATGAATGTTAAAGAAACGTGAGAGGTTTTAAAAAACTTCGGGAGGCATACAAACATACGGCCCACCTGATGTAAAGCAGTAACCGTAGCCTATTAACTTTTGTAATTTATTAAGTATCACTCGCGCGATGCTTCCCAGCTGCTTACACGGCAACTCCTTAGGAGCTTACTGGTGACCTCACTCGCACGCAGGAATGCAACAACCCTCAAGGGAGTTGTTATTCTGGCCGCGGTTTTCTGTGAGGTGGAGGTACTTCCCCAGACGGGCTGCTTTGATGCGCCCTACCTCATAGAGGTGTGTAAAGAGCGCGTCATATGTCGGTCGGTTCTCTCTGTCTGATTTGGTGTGAAGTTATGTATATACAGATATATCTTTATCGGTTACGAATATCTTCAAGAACTTCAGTAAGCTTCAAGGAGATCTGGGCCGGACAGATTGATGGACGGAGTCGCGTCAAAAGAATTTCCTCTTTTATAAACACAACACCCGCTAAAAATAATGAATAAAATCCACTTTACAATACATTACAACACAGTTTATTGCATCAAAAGAAAAATACATAAAAACAAGAACAATAAAGTAACAATACAGCGGCGGTGTCATCGCGATGCGATCTCTTCCAGACAACCTTTCGATAGAGGAGAAATAAGAAAACACGGGTGAAGCAGAGCAAAACTTGAGGAAATTAAATGTAAATATACAAATATATGTATACATAAATAAATACATAAACATACATGTATACATATGTTATATGTACTAATATATTTATTAATCTCAATGATGTATACATTATTGGCAGAGCTGCGATAGCCAGCGGAGCCACATTACCCTCAAAATTGCCGTTTGGGGTAGACTGATGTCATCCAGCTAGCGTTTAGACGGTAATAGTGAGAAACTCTAAAATCGACACACTAATAGCTAACATATTGTAGTTTTGTATCCTTTAATTTGAAATTTAAATGTTCGTTGGTGAGGAAGAACGGTCCAAAATCGTTCCAATTAGAAAAAAAAACATATGGGAAAACGTATGGCCGGCCACTCTG
The DNA here is from genome assembly GCA_947507595.1 of Pyralis farinalis. Lineage (NCBI taxonomy): Eukaryota > Metazoa > Arthropoda > Insecta > Lepidoptera > Pyralidae > Pyralis > Pyralis farinalis. The sequence goes on along the minus strand of OX382258.1, from coordinate 3,608,451 downwards.
CAGTGCAGAGTCTGCACTGCACTCCCATCAACAGAAAAAGTAACAGCACTCGTCGCTAGATGTCGTACAGGGTTCCATATATTTTTAAAAATTTAAAAATTAAAAATAAAATATTTAAATATTTTTTAAATTTAAAAAATATCAGCTCTGCCTACACAGCTTGCTGTTATTTACTAGTAGTATACATATTGTGTAACTAGTGCGATAAGTTGCCGAGAGCGAAGTTGAAAGATCATTCGCTCGAGTGGGCAATCGTTCGTCGTCGTCGTCAAAATTGGGGTCCAGGGGCGTTATTCTTTTTTTTTTCTCGTCAATCTGCATGCGCCAAGTTTACTAGTATAAATACACACACAGTATATGTGGAACTTATGACACGGAGGGGAAAGCCAAGAAGTTTAGTGACACTTTACTAAGACGTAAAACTGTAAGTTAACTAGAACACTTAGGCCCTTATTGATATAATTAATAACGCTCGCGTAACAGCGTCTAGGGTTGTCGCTTTTATTATCACGAACAGTAGAGCGTCGAGCGGAGAGCTAGGCAAAGAGTAGTAGACATGACTAATCGTTTCAAAGGACCAGCCATTACGCCGGTGTATTTGATCTGTGTGAAAATGAACGGTTTGAATTATTCTTAGGCTGAGCCCTCATAAGACAAACAAGAAGCGGATTACTATCCAGTGACTAACTTTGCGCGGCGAATCGGTAGCGAGCTCGATGTCGTATGAACCAACTGTAGCAAAATAGCGCTGACAAACTGTTGACACAGAAGGCGTATTGAGTGACATAGATAACACTTTATTTATTTACACATAAATACACACAATGAAGCTGGTACAGAACTACGCTCCCCACATTGTCACTGCATTAAATGAATAAGTATTCGAACTACAAATGCATACTGAATTAAAAATATGGACAACTTAACATACATTAGTAGAGCTATACGTACAGACACAAATACATAAATAAAACAGACATAATTGAATTAGTTAATAAGGTAATTGGTGTGATATTTATCGTGTCGCAGAGAAACGAAAGGGCTACAGCTCAGTAAATTATTTGCGTCAAGGCAAGTCACTGGTTTTCAGCCATCACCCAGGAAGAATCGCGAGCGGCAAGTGAGAAGCTTGAACAGGAGATGTAACAAGCTGCTATCACACTCATATGCAAACGCTGTTACAATACGACCAACTCTCGTGGGTTCGATTCCCACGCAGGACAAACATTTGTGTGCATAAACATGTCTATTTGTCTTGATCTGGGTATTTAAGAGAGGTAAGGCGCATCAAAGCAAATATCTGGGGAAACACCTCCACCTCTCAGAAAACCGCGGCTAACTAACAACTCCCTAGAGGGTTGTTGTATTCCTGCGTGTCCGGGAGATTACCAGTAAGCTCCTAAGAAGTTGCTGCGTTATCAGAATATACCTACTCGTGTTACTTCCTGTACTGCTAGCATTCATATGCAACGGTAATCACTTTACAGCAGGTAAGCCGTATGCTTGTATACCTCTCAAAATTGTATAATAAAGTCAAATGTCGCAAAAATACACGCTGTATTTCCACTCCATTAAAACAGGAGGCGTACTGTAGGCAAACAATCAGCCGCATACTCTTCACCTAATGAGGACGCGACCTTACCGCTTAAAACTTTTAATCTCGGTTATGTATATTTAGCGATAACCAAGCTTTTAATGTTCAACGAAGGCAGTAAAAAAGCTATAAAGTGTGCCTTTTTGTTAGAACTATTTCTGTCGGTGCAAGTTTGTGCTAAGCGAGCTTCCACAAAGCTCGCCAAAGGAAAAAGCGCTTAAACTTACCGACTTCGATGTGCTCCATTGAATTGTAATTTAAAGATGGAGTTTGTTGAATAAACCATTTTTTAACACAAATTAGTATGCTCAAGACGTTTTCTTTATAATTAATTAATATTCTTTATTAATTATTTAACCACTGATATCCTAGTGGGTAAAGAATCAGTTTGTTAACCGAGTAGTCACTAGTTGGAATCTCGGTGTAGGCAAATACGATCGAATTCATGTTTTAGGATTTATTTAAACTCGGCCGTGCATTGCTTATTAGTAACGCTACTTCGACACTCACGCTGGGTTCGATTCCCACACAGGACAAACATTTGTGTGCATGAACATGTCTGTTTGCCTTGGTCTGGGTGTTTTCTATGTATCATAGGTATGTTATCATATTTGTAATTGCTCAGCGACGAAGGAAAGGATCGTGGGGGTATCCATATCCAAGAAATTGTATTTCGAAATACGTGGGACCCTAACGTAAGAAACATCTGATTTTTCTTCTGTATTGTGGACAACAACCCTCTAGGGAGTTATTATTTGACTGCGGTTATCTGCGAGGTGGAGGTTTCCCCTCTTTTAAAACATCCTGACCAACACAAACAGACATGATCATGCAAACGAATGTTTGTCCTGTGTGGCAATCGAACCCACGAGCGTTGGTGTGAAAGTCGCGTTATTAACCGCTGCGCCGTCGGTCGTAAGTAAATACTGGAGAGGTGTAGTAAGCTTTTGTTAACTATTGTTTTATTATAACGCGGACATTTCATAATACCCACAACTAAAACATCACCTTTACAAAAACCCGAAGCTTGATTATGTCTATGTTCAAATAAACGAACGTACAAAATTCCGAAAATTAGAATATCGAATTTGCGAACCCTGGGGCGATAAATATGAGGGTAGAGGGTGGAAAAGTTAGGTCACAGTAGTTTCGTCGGGCTCCCTTTGGACCCTCGCCTGGAAATCTGTCGACTTGTTATTGGTTACTCTTGTTCTAACTACTCTAATGTTTATATTTTATTGTTTTTTTTATACAACGTCGGGAGGCATACAAGCATACGGCCCGCCTGATGGAATGCGGTTACCGTAGCCTATTAACCCTTGTAATATATTAAGAATATCACTGGCGCGATTCCTCCTCTGCTGCTTGCACAGCAACTCCATAGGAGCTTACTGCGGACCTCACTCACACGCAGGAGCACAACAACTCTCTAGTTGTTATTTGGCTGTGGTTTTCCGCGAGGTGGAGGTACTTCCCCAGACGGTCTGCTTTTATGCGCCCTATCTCTCTTAACTTGACTTAAAATAACAAATAACAACTCCCTAGAGTGTTGTTATGTACCTGCGTGTGAGGGAGGTCACCAGTAAGCTGCCAAGGAGTCGCTGTGTAAGCAGCAGAGGAGGCATCGCGCGAGTGATACTTAATATATCGCTAGCGTTAACAGGCTATGGTATCCGCTTTACATCAGGTGGGCCGTATGCTTGTATATCTCCCGACGTAGTATAAAAAAAACGTTAACTCCTAAGGAGGCTACGAGCATCAGAGGTGGCAAGCTTTTAATGTATTGCAAGGTGTCACTACATCACTATACCAACATACTTCAGGTGGATCGTATGCCTTTCAACGTTGTATAAAATAAATAAATAAATAAATATTGTCGGACAAATTCCACAGCGCCATCTAGCCCCAAAGTAAGCGAAGCTTGTGTTATGGGTACTAGACAACTGATAAACATACGTAAATACATTTTTTTTGTAAACACAAACTTTTTATACATAGAAAATACCCAGACCAAGACAAACAGACATGTTCATGCACACAAATGTTTGTACAGTGTGGGAATCGAACCCACGTGCGTTGGTGTCAAAGTAGGGTAATAGCGCGTTCCACCACTGCGCCACCGAGCTCGTCAAAAATAAAAAGACTTACCATTGATACCCGTACAACTTTTTAATACAACTTTTTGATAGGAAAGGCGTATCTGAAGTAAACATGTGAATTATTACCCAAATATCTTTCATCTAAGCCAGAGGATTTCAATGAACAAACTTATCTACACAATCCCAAACACTTACGCCGTTTTGTATTTGGCAACACAGACAATCAAGAAATTATCTATGCTCGAAATGAACAAACATAATAGCAAAAAGGCCGGTAATATCGCAACACACGGTATTTTATTCGTTTCAGAGGTTTTGAAACAAGGGCTGTCACAGAGGGATTTGATAACGTAAAATAATAGGTACTAATCCTCGACAGCGGGCCTTGAACGAGTTGTAATAACGCCTTGCGTCTGATTGCGACGTTATAAATTGTTGGAGTTTAGGGTTGAACATGAAATCTTAGAAAAATAAACTTTTTTCTTAACAATTAATTTATAAAGATTTTATGAAGATATTTTCTTTTGTATAACTACGTCGGGGATCATACATATAGCCCACCCAATGTAAAACGTTTACCGTAGCCTATGAACGCTTACAATGTATGAAGTATGGCTCGCGCCTCTGTTGCTAACACAGCCATTTTTTATGATTTTACTGGTAACCTCACTCACTCGCAGGAACACAACAACCCTCCAGGGAGTTGGCTGCGATTTTCTATTAGGTGGATTTACTTCCCCAGACGGATTGGTATGATTCACAATGAACTCAAGAATATAAGCACATTAAGGTTCATAATTATTGCATTATTTTGCAAATTATCATTACAACGAAAAAGTCCCATTACTAGAAGTCTAGCACATCAAATGAAAAGTTAGAAGCTTACTTGTAACCTGACTCACTGGCAGGAACACAATAGTCCTCCTGGAAGTTGTTATTTGGCAGCAGTTTACCTTGAGGGGAAGATACTTCCACAGGCTGCTCTGCCTCTTTTAAAAATACCCATATCAAGACCTAGACTTGTCCATGCACATAAATGTTTGTCATGTGTGGGAATCGAACCCTCGAGCGTTGGTGTCGAAGTAAAGTTCTTAAACACTACGTCACCGGGCTCATCGAACATGTGAACTCCCTGCAAAAAAGATGTATCGACAACACGTTACCACACCCTCTGCTAAAGCAAAAACTCCTGTTGTTGATTCAAAGAATGACAATAAGGACTTTAAAATGTTATTAATCATTGTGAAATGTGGAGTATATGTGTAGTTTGGAGTGTTGCAGTTGAACCACACAAGGCAAGCGGTTGCACCACACAAGGCAAGCGGTTGCACCACACAAGGCAAGCGGTTGCACCACACAAGGCAAGCGGTTGCACCACACAAGGCAAGCGGTTGTACCACACAAGATAAGTGACTATCAAACTGAGGAGAAGCTCTATACGTATAGTCACTTCAGTTTCCTCCTGGCCGATTTCAATCGTCATTTCTTCAGTTCAATTTATAGCAGTATATATTAGAGCAGTGACGGCCCAACGGATAAACAATCGACTTAGTGACCAACTGGTCGCCGGTTCTAATCTTGACATGTAACACTAAATTCGTGTTGTCCGATTTATGTACGTATTTGTCATGACTTGTCGTTATGACTTGCTCGGCGGTGAAGGGAAATATCGTGAGGGAACCCTCGTCAAAGGAATTAGAATTCTAAAAACGTGTGACCTAACCTAAGAAAGGTGTGGTTTATCCACTGTGGAAGTCTGAAGGTAGTCGCTCCATGTATACATCTGTATCTTAGCCAAATACATAACCTATGGTAGCGGACACCGCCACACTTATTGGGTTAGGAAACGCGATTATTAGAATTGTCTTAGTTAGAAACTAAAACAAATATCGTAGTAAACTGTAACAGTCATTACATGTAAACATATCAGTAAATGTGCTAATTTATTACAGCAACTGGCAACCCTGGCCGGGCCACGAGTTACGCCCCTTTTATCGTCGGAAACCTTATGAGCGTCTCGTCATGTGAACATTTATTGTTACGTCTTAGTACCTTTTTATTTCACGACAGTGATGAGCTGCCCGAATGGATAGTGCCTTTTGACGACTCATCACGCGTGGGAAATGTTGCAACGCTTACATTTCGATAACTAACCCTTAACTATATAAATTAACCTGCTGTTACATGGAATTTAAATGTAAAAGAGGTTTGAAGAAATTTTAGTTTTCGCTAATTAACTTGTGATGTGAGAATGCAGGAAGAAATAATTACGGAACAGATATACAATGGAAAGTAAAAGGATGTGGGAACTGAGTAATACCAAGACTTATATACCATGACCAAATTGATTGTGTTTTATCAGAAGGTGATATCAGGACCCATAGAAAACGGCGAGCGTACGTTAGGAGAGCGATGAATTTTAAGGAACCGAGTGAGGTGTGTAAGGATCGAGTCATGTGGTGCTTGGCTTGGTATTGTGGCAATCCTCTCTGTCTAACCCGGAATTCGGGATTTGTGAAGTAATAAATAAATAATTAAATATTGTCGGACAAATTACACAGCGCCATCTAGCCCCAAAGTAAGCGAGGCTTGTGTTATGGGTACTAGACAGCTGATAAACATACGTAAATACATTTTTTTTTGTAAATACATACTTATTATACATAGAAAATACCCAGACCAAGACAAACAGACATGTTCATGCACACAAATGTTTGTACTGTGTGGGAATCGAACCCACGAGCGTTTGTGTCAAAGTAGCGTAACAACGTATTTCACCACTGCGCCACCGAGCTCGTCAAAGTAATAGATAGATGGAAGAGAGTTCTGAAAGTTAGTTAGTGTCGGTGTTAAGATAAGAAAATGCATGATCTGTTGATTAGGACATGTAGAAAGAATGCGTGATAAAATAATGACGAAATGGGTATACAATGCGAAAGTGAAAGGATGTAGGAGTTTAGGAAGACCAAGATTCACCTACCATGGTCAAATCGGTCGTGTTTTCTCAGAGTGGTGTGAGGCGCCCTAGGGACCGGCAAGCGTGTATGACTGATGGAGGTGTACAACGTTTTATGGCGCTCGATGCTCTCTGACTACCCCGCAAGTGATATAGCGTGTAGATATATAATACAATACAGTATATAATACAATACAACTACTGATAAAAATTTGCAAATAATAATTCTATTACATGATAGATCTTTCATTGTAAACCGTTCTATGAGAAATAGCATTATTGTAACTAGTCCGGCTATAAATACTGTTAAATAGAGACTTTTCGTTTTTCAACTCTTTAATTATTTTGAATTTGGAACGCGTTTATAATGACTACTTTCGATTTCCGGCCGTTTTACATATTTTTTCCGTGTTTATTATCAAATTGCAATCTGGAATGGGGTGTTAAAGAAAATAGGATTGCAGTGATTGCCTTGCACTGAATGGGTATGGAGCCATAGCTAATATTCAAGACACTTCAAAAGTTAATGGGATATGAAGAGACTGCCTTGGATTATGTTGTAAAACTTCTCAGAAATACACTTTTTAAAAATGTACCGTGGACTTTCCAGCAGGACGTTGCACCTGGTCACAAGGCACGAACTAACGAAGTCTGGGCCGAAACCAACGTTTCGGACTTGATAAGAATTGAAGGCCCTCGTCTAGCCCAGATCTGCATCCCTTGGACTACAAATTATAGTCAGTTTTAGAGGACATGGTCTGCTCGAAATAACATGCCGACGTTGTGTCTCTTAAAAATCTCTAGAGAAAACGGTAGCTAAATTTCCTATGGAAACACATCCATAAATATTGTACGAACGTCGCACTTAAAGCGTTGAGTTGTCTGGTTCTTTGAATGTTAGTGGACTGTATACTTAATAAAAATGATGTGATTTCGGTAGTTTAATGCAACCCCTGTAAAGATCGTTAGGAAATTGAACACCACCAACCTGTGAGTCACCTTCGCCACGGACGAGGACAACTGTGGGGCTCCAATCCTTCCGAGCTGATGGTTGCAAATCTTGTAGGCGCCGTAGAGGTACAGCGGATGAAGGTCTTCTAGGAGTAACGTACTCCTGATGACGTATAGGCACGGTTCGCGCTTGACACACGGGTGTCCTTTCGAGCGTTCACCAAGCGAATGCGCGGACTTGGACCATCGTACCGAAAACGACGGTAGACATCCAAGAATTGGTGGCGCAAAAATGTGTTTATTCCTTATATCCTTGTAAAGTATTGGTGGGTAATTACACCCACCAATACTTTACAAGGATCTGTAAAGTATTGGTGGGTAATTACACCCACCAATACTTTACAAGGATCGAACAAATATAATCCACAGATGCGAGGTTAGACAGATGAAAGGCATGTATCAAAGCCGAAGGTGGCCATTTCGAATAGAATCATATCTTTTATTTTCTGCTGAGACTTCCGTAAATATGTACATATAAGTTATAATAAGATTACATTATTTCATAAAAAAATAAATGTATATTCATTTATAACAGAACTTATGGCCGGACTAGGTAGAAGGGTATGATGAAAGATGCCAATATAATGGCAAGTATCCTTAAGCATTTCTGCTACGACCATTTTCGAAATCCAGATAAATAAAATAAGAAAATGGACACTATGAGAAATGAATAACATAAAATAAGATTAAATTAAATTACGAGGAATGTGAGGAGGGCATGGATGATGCTGTAGTCCTGTACCAGGTATAATGAACCTACGGCGCGGGATGATGGATGGGATTCGACCTTAGACCATGTTTCTGTTATCTATGGATTCGACGCTGCGGAGGGGAAATGGGTCCGATTTATCACGCGGACTTCCGATTAATTGGTGGCTTTCCGCAGATTCGCCCACGCGTGGCACATGTATAGAAGAGCAGAGGAGTTTGCTCTGAAGGCAGAACAGCAAAGAAGCTCGGGAAGATGGTACACACTCGCACGGCGATGAAGGTATTTCTGCGACTTTCGCTGCCAATTAGGGGGGTGAGCATTGATGAAATAGTATGGAAAGAGATTACATAATTTTTAGGGGGCTAAAAATTGCTAACGGCACGAAACAGAGCCTTAGAGCAGCAAGTGGCGTGCGCATCTGCCACGATTCGGCACATCAGTTGACGAGTTCGGTGGAGCAGTCGAGAATGACGCGACTTTGACACCGAAGCTTGTGGGTTTGATTCCCACACAGGATAAACATTTGTCGACATGAACATGTCTGTTTGTCTTGATATTTTAAGAGAGGTAGGGCACATCAAGCAGCCCGTCTGGGAAAGTACCTCCACCTCACAGAAAACCGCAGCCATAAACAAATGCCTAGAGGGTTGTTGTGTTCCTGCGTGTGAGTGAGGTCATCAGTAAGCTCCCAAGCTGTTCGCAGCAGAGGAGGCATCGCGCGAGTGATACTTAATATATCGCCAGCGTTAATAAGCTACGGTACCCGCTTTACATCCGGTGGGTCGTATGCTTGTATGGAGATACCCGACGTTGTATAAAAAATATCCAGCATTAGAGTAAATGTTACGCATGTATCATTTGTTAATCAATTAACGTACTGAAAAATGAATCGTTTTCGGACTTTGTATTTAAAACTACCACTAAAATGAATACTAAAAGTAATCCTGTTATAATGAGAATTTGAACAAAAAGCCCATTAGACCGTCGTTTATGAAACTGCCTCTTTTATACGGGGCGTTCAGGAAACAGTTTTTATGCCGCCGCGTCGGACGCCGGGGGCGGTAAAGCGACAAAGTGTACACGCGTCTCTGGCCAAGGGAAATTGCAACACTGTGTATGAAAATTAGTTGCGAAACTGCGGATAAAGTTACGTTGTATGTTCATAACGATAGTATGACCAACTTTTTTCGGTATTGCTTCCTTATCAATAATTTAACATCTCTGAATATTGTACCATTATATTTCTCTTTTTGTTGGTTCGGATATAATGCTCTTTTATCTGAAAAGCCTTAGATTTCAATGCAAAAGGTGGCATATTGCAGGTAATTTTTACATTTGAACAGAGGGAGACTTTGTACAAAAGTCGTCTGCGTAGGTACCTCTGTCTCACCTATTTCTACCGCCAAGCAGCTATATTTGTATAGCTGTGTTCCGGTTTGAAGGGTGAGATATGGCAGAGAAATTACTGGGTACACTGACGAAACAGCCTTAGGTCACTAGGATTGGCAGCGCGCGAGTAACATCCTCGTGGTGTTGCGAGCGTCAATAGGCTGCGGTGACCGCTTACCATCCGATGCAGGCCGCATGCTTGTTTGCCAATTGTATCGTATAAGTTGTATAAAAAAAAACATTGTCATGTACTTTTAATCGAACAACCATCTGGGGAAGTCCGTCCACCGCAGTCAAATAACAACTCCGGGAGGATTGTTTTCTTTCTCTGCGCGAGTAAGATCACCAGCTTATCGAGAAGACATTGTGGAGATAGCGGGAGAATTGGTGAATCTCAAGCCACCACCAGTCACCGCCCAGCAGTGTGACCTGGTAGGCTGACGCGGCAGTTAGGGAGTCCCGGTAAAACAGTACACAAAGCGCGAAGATATACTTTCCGGCTACTCATTAAGGGACCGAAAAAAATTGCAAACACCGTTTACTCGGCTAGAAACCCGCTCATCGAGCACATTTAATATGTCCATAAAAATTTATAACAAATTACCGACTCTCTTGAAAGAAATGGATGACAAAAGCTTTATAAAAATACTAAAAGAAACATTAATTCATAAATGTTATTATTCGGTTAATGAATATTTAAATGATAATAACATATACAAATCATAATCCAGATGAATATCAATTATAACAGATTTTTTTTATTTTTAGTATTTATAAAATCACATATCGACCTACGTAAAAATGTATACAACAAAATAAATTAATTTAATGACTATTTCACTTACAATAATCTAATATCACTATTTCTTATCCAATAAAATTTATATTTTATATGTAACGACATAAAGTACGTAAAAAATAAATATAGCATAAAACGAATTTCATAAACACGGGTATACTAATGCATATAAGAATTTAATTAAATTTGACATACGTATATAACATAATCAAAATATCTGAGATGTATAATTTAAGTTAATTATAAATTGATCTGACTTTATTTACTCTTTATATATCAGAACAAATGTACGTCCTCCTCTCTAAGATTGCAGCGCCCAACTGGGTCTATAATGCTTCTGTAATTATATTTAAATTGTATTCATAAGATCATGTACACATTATAGTTGCAATAAATGAAATGAAATGAAAATGAAGACCCCTGGAAGCCAATAGGATTACCGAACCCGTGCAATACTTTATCTTCGTACCGGTAGGCTGAACCCCCTGCTGAACTTGCGAGAAGTCCCTACTGTAGTGGTCGTGTCGTGGAGACCCGCGCCAGTAAACCGCGTAACCTTCACTGTGCTGTGGTGGAAAACACCGCAATTAAATTCTCAAGTATGTCTTCGCAATGATTTCTCGGTTTTTAACTTCTATACCGACTTCTAGACCGTGCGCTCCTTATCGATCCTTACATACCTCACTCGCTTCAATAACATTCATAGCTCTTCTCATGCACGCTCGCCTGTTTTTAGGGCTCCTGACATCACCTTCTGATAGGACACTACCAATTTGGTCACGGTAAGTAAATCTTCGTCGGCTCCTATATCCTTCCACTTTTGCATTTGCAAAGTAAATACTTTTTTTTAATATTTATGTTACGAGTATTATCAGATCCCTTCCGGGGTAGACCGAGAGCACTATAAGACTTGGCCCGTATACACTTCACTCGCTTCTTTAATACTCATGGCTCTGTTCATGCATACTTGTCGGTTTTTAGAGCTCCTGACATCACCTTCTGACATAACACGACTAATTTGGTCCTGGTAGGTAAACCTTGCCTTGCCCTTTTTCGGCACCTACATCATTCTGCTTACGCATTGCATAGCTGTTTTATCGTTCTTTTATTCTGTATTCTTTCAACATGTCCGAACAAACGGATACCTTATCTTAACACAGACACTCTCTTTCAGACCAACTAATTTTTTTTAATCATCATTGCGAACGCGGCCAGCAAGCGTTGCGCTACAAATTTTGTGCAATTTTCGCATCTCGACCGCTTTTATTCTACTTTTACGATCTCTATGCGATATTACTGTCCTGAAGACCAACCTATATATCATTTCTACATTCGGCTGTCTAGAAGTTTACGTTTAGAAATACCATTTATAAATCTTTAAACATCGTAGAATCCGTGCAGCGTTTACTTTCTAAGATGAAAGTTTCTCCCCTTTTCAAACAAGACGGTGGCAGAATTTATTGCTGTTGGGGGGCAAAAAGATAAAACACATAAATGCAGCCGCCATTGTGGTAGCATAATAGTGCTGCCTTCAACAAAGGTTTTAGATCTTCACGTACGTTTGCAGGTAAACGGATTTTAACGTCTTTTATACCGTTTTAGAAAAATACTAAAATGATAGTTAAGTGATGTGTTAAGTGACTTCAAAAATAGAAGGTTCAAACCGCGTTTGTTATTAAGGTTCCGTACCAAAGATTTGACAGGCTCGGTGGCGCAGTGGTTATTAGCGCTTTGATAACAACGCTCATGAGTTCGATGTCCACACAGGACAAACATTTGTGTGCATAAACATGTCTGTTTGTCTTGATCTGGGTGTTTTTAAGAGAGGTAGGGCGCATCAAAGCACCCCATCTGGGGATGTACCTCCACCTCACAGAAAACCGCAGTTACATATCAACTCCCTGAAGTGTTGTTTTGTTCCTGCGAGTGAGTGTAGTCACTAGTGTGCTCCTAAGGTGCAGCCGCGTTAGCAGCAGCGGTGGCACCGCGAGAGTGATACTTTATATGCTGCAAGCGTTCATTGGCTACGGTAACCGCTTTACATCAGGTGGACAACACTTTGTTTTTTTTTTGTATGCAACGTTTCGTAGACATACTAGACATACAAATTGTTTCTAAAACATTATTATTATATGATTAAAAACAAAAGAGCTCGCTTTTTAAATAATTTTCCCTGGCTCTGTACAACAGTTCACAATAAAAAATAAAATAAAAAAAAAGATTACAATCAATTTTTGGGCACTTAGACACGTCTTACATTCTTTAAATTAGATCAAATTCTATCTTAATAATATTCCATAGTATATTTTTTAGCTTTAAGCTCTCTTTTTTTGTTAATATACCAGCATTTCGAAAGTAACCATTCGCGAAGAAGAAATGCCAAAAGAAACTTATCAATATGGGTCTTTTTTTCATCGTTAATATATATTACAATAAATTTAAGTGAATGTACATATAGTAATATCAAGTGGTACAATTAAATATACATTAATACATGTGCCAAATCACTTCCAAACATCTCTGTCAGTTAGATATTCACCGATTCTATAATAACCCTTCTTACGTAGAGTATTTTTAATGTACCATTTGAACATATTGTCAAATAAAATCAGGGTCATGCAATTTTGGAAAATTTAACTTTTTGTTAACTTTTACTAGGCATGATTAAAATATATATATGCACATACTACTACAATAATTTATTTTAAAAATTAATTCAACTAATCTGCACTCCAGACATATTCGGAACAAAAATATTCATACTTTTAACTGTTGATTTTCATGCATCCTTTGTAATATTTAACCTTTTGTTAGTTAACCTTTGATTAGCGCTCTTAACTCTATGATATGTCAACTTCTTCCCGCGCTTTTGACGAGTGACATTGTTGTTTAAGGTAAGACCGCACTAGGCGGAACTGAACTGCAGCGGAACGACGCGACACTGCGCTTCAAAATATTGTTTCTAAGTAAATGTATAAGAGATACGCTGCGCGACCCTGCGCGCCAAAGTTAGGCAACCAAGCAAAGTTGACGCGCTGTGTCGTGACGCGCAGTTCCGTTGCCGCTAGGTGCGTTATAGTAAGCAGCGCGACCGCGACGCATCACATCTATTTCATACAAGTCAAAAAGTGTCGGACGTGCAATTTGTTTTGTAAAATGGATGAAGAAAAGTTGACGTGCCCGTATTCAGTCATCAGCCCACTATAGCCGGCGACCACTTACCGCATTCACCGATATTACGAACAGTGATCCACGGGTTAGACAATTTCAAATCGCGACTTCTTAAAGACTGTGTTTAGCCGAACTTTAGTGTACCTTTTTTTATATTTATTATACTGTAAACAATAGACCTATTAAATTTGTGAACTCCCTTTTCTTTTATCTACTAACACAACACCTTTTAATAAAAGACGCAGGGAGGCAAGCATATGGCCCATGCGTTGTAAATTGATTGCTGTAGCCTATGAATGTCCTGCTGCTAATACAGCAACTCGGAAGCATACTGGTTTTTACCTACCGTGATCAAATTTGTCGTACCCTATCAGGAGGTGATGTCAGGAGCCTTAGAAACCGGCGAGCATGCAGGAGAAGAGCAATGAATGTTAATGAAGCGAGTTAGGTGTGTAAGGATCGAGTCGTGTGGTGGCCGGTTCTCTTTGATTATGCCGTAAGGGATTTGGCGTAAGTTATAGATATATAGATAGATTTTGTCTCTATGCGTGTTAAGAGGGGGGCATAAAGCTAAGTGGTGGTCTCATTATGTTTTTATTAATAACGCTGAATTTGAGATCAATTCAAAAATCGTTCAATACAGGCACTGAAGAACCATATATATGTTTTTTGAAACGTATCTTGAATTTATTATTTATATACAAGTAACCATAATTTTAATTATTGCTTATAGCCATAATCAAAATTGTGATTAATTGTACATCTATATCTATAAAAGAAAGTCGTGTTAGTTACACCATTTATAACTCAAGAACGGCTGGACCGATTTTTATGATTTTTGTGTCTTTGGATTTGTCTTCGTCCGGAATAGGATAAAAAGTATTAAAACATGGAAAAAATAACAAAAAAAAAATATAAAGTAAATTCCATTTCTCATACATTTTATATGAAACTTTTTTATGATATCTCAAGAACGAATTAGTGTATATCTATATTATATATATAATTCTACTGTACGTGTGTATGTGACTGAACTCCTCCTAAACGACTGGACCGATTTTGATAATTTTTTTTGTGTGTGTTCAAGGGGATTCGAGAATGGTTTAGATTCACAATTGGACCCAATAGGTGGCACTGCAGTCGGGTTCTGGGAAACTTTATATTATGGGACAGGACAACGTCTTGTAATGGTACCAGCACATCTTATCGATAATAAGATTGCGTAATATTATTCAAAATTGGAATGGTTTAAAATTCCTTAAGATTGTTGTATGGTCGAAAGCAACGTGGCTGTGCGCACATGTGCAAACCATTATTTTTTGTTAGCTGGCACCGAGCCCGTCGAGCTATGCAATCAAATTAGGGTTACCCAAGGCTATAGAACAAAACCACGTAAGATATGTTGATGTTTTGGTGAAATTCGAAAATTGACAATGAATACAAGATCTAAACGATCTGTTGGAAATAATTATAACGAGTAATAGATGTTTGAGAATAATTGGATTACAAGTGGTTCGACGCAATTTCTGCCCCAAGGAACAGTCCTTGGGTGTGACAGACAGACTCAGTCTGGAGTTTATTCGGGTATTTAGAATAAGATCTAAAATTTGGTACTAATCACAGTTAATTAGCATGTGTAAATTATGCTTTATTCGGTAAATTAAGTTAGTTGTAAGGCCTAGTCTGGAGTGGAGAATGTGTACGGAACCTTGCGTTTAAACACAGATCGGCGTGGCGGTTTTACGGGGGTGAAGTACGGGGGGTTTGTCGTGGACTATATAGGAATGTGAAGCGTGGAGACGCGACACAATAGCCAATACTGACGGTGAGGCGAAACGTATTTCGGGAATTCTTAAAACTTGGTACTTTTGTAACTTAAGCAATCAGTATTCGTTGGGCTATTAGGCTATAAGATTTGTTAACCAATTCTTATAGTTTTCTTTAAATTCGCGATAGTTTGTTTTAAAGTGGCTTGTTATTAAGCAGTATCGACACATTTCAAGCACCGTGGTAAACTGACTGTGACAACTGAGCGGAGTTTGAAGTGTATAGAATCAAATACACGATTTAGTACGGATAGGTAAGCCGTGTCTAGATCTTCCCACATTACACTAGGGAAACGCTTTGCTAGCTCGAAAATAAAGCGCTGGTGAAGTGTACACATACATTTATCGAATGTCGGGGCGACTATGAATCCCTAGATTTGAGCAATTTATTAATTGCGGAAGATCTAGGCTCACGTGAGTCTGCGTGAGCCACATTCGAAGTTAACGGGCCATAGAACTAGGAGATCAGATACACACACGCCCGTTGGCTGTCTACACAAAGTTATATACACATATATATATTTTATAACACAACTATCTATACACAACGTCCTTAGAAACACTCGCGTTAGGGCGTTAGGTCACATCCCGGGTCTTGTTTCTTTAAATCCGCGATAGGTTCTGTTAGATAATTAGGAGTAGGATTAGAGAATTTAAGTTGTAAGGTTCCGTATAGAATCCATTGTCGACTAAGTTATAGATAAGTGCTTGTTCGCATGAGTTTGAATGGTTATTGAATAAGGTGGTTGGTAGTATAAGGATCTCGCGATTTTGACTATATAACGCTCTCATTTTATTCTATTTGGAAAAAAAGAAAGATATATTTATATCAGTAAATGTAACATCATAGTGTGCGGTAGAGATTAATCAGTGTTTAGCCCCGTGGCTTTGAACATCGATTAATTTTGGTTGGGCGCTCAGTGGTGGGTTAGTCGGGCCTGTAACCAGTCTGAAAGCACGCATATCAGACGGTTATTCACTCGACTGACATGGTAAGGGTACCGTACACTTTACAATAAATGATGAAGTTTCCTTAAGGTACAGTAAGATTGAAATGCCATAAACACGAGAGCATAGCTTGCGCGATAACGTCCCGCGTGAATAAGCAAAAGAACGCTATAAGCGTCAATAAACTTTGATTTCCGATAAGCTTGTAATTCGTTCGTATAACGAGAAAGTAATTAACATGTCTTTAAAATGTTAAGGCAATCCGCTGAGTGTATTCAATTCACTCCTATCCAGTCCCATTAATTGGTAAAACCCGATCAGGGTTTAAGAGCTCTTACACAATCAATAATGCGCACATATAACTTATAATATATAAATTATACCAATGGACTTGGAATATTTAAGGCTTGGAGCAGTGGCTATTAGTTGCAACAACAAATATTAAATAAAGTCGTACGCACACAAATACATGTTTATATAAATACATTGTTTCTTTGCGAAGAAACCAGCTCCAAAGACCTTAGCTGTGTGTCGGAAATCCCGGCCAGGGTAAACAAGCCACGATATAAATATTATAATACGACCCACACACATGCAAATAAAAGTTCGACTAATCTCGAGCTTATGGGCGGATTTCCATTATTAACTCGTATATACGACACTAGGCACTAAAACATCGAAATATCTTACATCAATATATATATATATATCAACAAATCGAAGTAGAGCTGTTATTTCAGCTGTACATAGGCTGGGAAGATAGGGCTTTAGGTAAATACAGAATACATAAGACGATACTAGGTAGCATAGGTAGGGCTTGATCACGAAACGCATAGGTAGAGCTTAAAACTGAGATTAGGTTATCTAGGTAGGTCTTATATTAGACATACGTAGGGCATAAGACAAATAAGTATGTTATCTAGGTAGGACGTAATATTAAACACATATGTAGATCTTAGGACAGGTACATTAAAGAAGTATAGGTTAGGCACATAAGTAGGGAAGTTAGGACATTAGGTAGGGAAGATTTGTAGAGCTTAGCAAGGCAGAAACGTTTAGTTCATTAGGTAAGATAATAATAACAAAATAGCAATAGATTTAGGTAGGTTCCATCAGTAGCAGTAGGTGTAGTTAAATAGTAGGTAGTGACAATAATAGTAGGCAGATAAGCTGGACACGCTCCAGTCCATTAAGTTAGGTAGGGCCCAATAGGCATATCGGTAAGTAGGCTTAGGCGTGCTGCATGCATGCCCACTACATCCACATAGGTTTCATTCCGTTTACATCCCGAGGCAAAAGCAGTAGGTAGGTAGGGTGGGTCGCGCTGCGGTCCAGTACATCTGGTGCTCGTGAACGAGGATCGAAGACAAGTAGTTACTACGGCTAAACACAACGTAATTTATATAATAATATCAAGCATATCGGTTATTTAGATAGTTTGCGGTAACTGTGTTACATCAGGCGAGGTTGGTTTCATATGACAAGCATATTGGCTATGTAGATAGTTTGCGGTAACTGTGTTACATCAGGCGAGGTTGGTTTCATATGACAAGCATATCGGCTATGTAGATAGTTTGCGGTAACTGTGTTACATCAGGCGAGGTTGGTTTCATATGACAAGCATATCGGCTATTTAGATAGTTTGCGGTAACTGTGTTACATCAGGCGAGGTTTGGTTTCATATGACAAGCATATCGGCTATTTAGATAGTTTGCGGTAACTGTGTTACATCAGGCGAGGTTGGTTTCATATGACAAGCATATTGGCTATGTAGATAGTTTGCGGTAACTGTGTTACATCAGGCGAGGTTTGGTTTCATATGACAAGCATATTGGCTATGTAGATAGTTTGCGGTAACTGTGTTACATCAGGCGAGGTTGGTTTCATATGACAAGCATATTGGCTATGTAGATAAGTTTGCGGTAACTGCTTAACATCAGGCAAGCTTAAGCATAGACACAACATAAGAGTAAAAAGAAGACTAGCATTCAAGCTATATACCTAGGTTTCAATAAGTGGTTGCTTTTAGAATAGTAACTGATATATTCATAGACAGCGGTGTGCATTTGCCATCAGGCAAGAGGGAAATAAAAGTTAGCAATCGGATATACAAATTGTTTGTTAGTTATCGGTTCTGTAAATTAATTTAGCAAACATTAAATTGGTTGCCGCTTAACATAAAGTGGATAGATTTATCTTTGAAACAAGCATACAAATAATTAGTTAAAGTTAGCGAAGGTTGCGTTAACTGCTTAGCATAAGTTAGATAGAGATATCTTTGAAACAAGCATACAAATAATTAGTTAAAGTTAGCGAAGGTTGCGTTAACTGCTTAGCATAAGTTAGATAGAGATATCTTTGAAACAAGCATACAAATAATTAGTTAAAGTTAGCGAAGTTTGCGTTAACTGCTTAGCATAAGTTAGATAGAGATATCTTTGAAACAAGCATACAAATAATTAGTTAAGGTAGCAGGTCAGAATTTTTTTTTTGTAATCAAGTGTGAGCAAAAGGTCTCTCTCGGTTTCCGTGAAACCGACATATGGTAGTAATAAAACATTTTTGAGACTCTCATAAGCAACATGTTTTGTGAACAGGTCAGAATTTTTTTTGTGGAAACAAGAGTATTGGGTTCGGTTTAAGTGTCAATTTTATAGTTACCACTTGTTTCGGTTTCAAGTGAGTTAGGGTTGGTATTTTGTTATACTCGTATTACAAAAGAAAGGGATTCTGGATTGTTGAAACAACTATTATGTGAACGTTTGCATAAGAGTGTGGTAGATTGGAAGTTAGTTTATTACGGTTAGTTTAGACGGTTGCGTACGTTAGTTATTATGGCTAGGCGATGACCTCGCAAGACTAGATTGGGGGTCCAAAACGAGTTGAGCAATGGTCTATTACAAAGTATACTACAGAGATTGATAGCATTAGAAGAAAGGCAGACCTCAGTTAACACCACAACGCCAGATAGTGGGCTGGAGTCTAATAATCTGAACTCTTTATCAGACCAGGGGGAGACTATTTCCCTTCCAGGAACCAGTAGGCGTGATTTTGGAAGTAGTTCAGTTGAGACGAGACCAGTGTGTGTCTATAAATTTACACAGACACTACCTAAATTTAATGGTCGAGACGCGGGCAATCCGATGGTTTTTCTAAGAATCCCAACCGTTATTTAAAGATAACAGGTTTCTTTGCCTGAGATAAAAGTGACAATACAAGGTTTAGAAGTGACTGCTTTAATTGATACGGGAAGTGAGGTGACGTGTATAAGAGGTGATATATTCGAGCAGATTTCGGCAGGGGGTAGGCAGTGGCCAGACATCCCCATACCAGCGGTTAACGTTGTTGGAGCTTTTGGTGTTAGTAAAGGAAAGGTCAACAGGTTAATAATTTTACCAGTAGAAATCAATGAGCGTGTTGTAGATACGCCTATGTTAGTTTTAAATAAGTTGCCGAAAGAAATGATTTTAGGCTATGACTGGTTGACGACAGTAAAGGCGTGTATCTCTTGTAGCAGTTCAGGAACATTATCAGTGACGTATGGAGAGCGTACTAGTGAGGTACATATGATTGATAACGAGGGTATGAATGAACGATGTAACTTTGTACTTACCACAAGTAAGAATGGTTATACCATAGAGCAAATAAGAGAGTATGTATCTAAGTTGGAATTACCGGTAGAGCATAGGAATAAATTGCAAGAAGTTTTGGTTAAGAATAAGGAGGTGTTTTCCGATAGGCCAGGGGTAATTCATAAATACGTTCATGAAATTAAAATGAAAGACGAAACACCATTCATAAAACGATCCTATCCAATTCCACATGCGTACCGCCAGGAAGTACAGAATAAGATTTCGGAATTGGAAGCGTTAGGCGTCATTAGTAGAGCGCAAACGGCTTACAGTAGCCCATTGACGTACACAATTAAGAAGGACGGTTCCGTTAGAGTTTTGCTTGATGCCCGGGAATTGAACTCTCGAATGGTGGGAGAAACAGAGTGTGCTCCTTTGGCTAGTGAAATTTTACAGTCAGGTTACAAAATAGATTATTTAGCAGTATTAGATATAAAGGATGCATATTTTTAGTGTACCGTTGACCGAGGAATCTAAACAGTACACAGGGTTTGTAGTGTCAGGGAAAAGTTATGTGTACAACCGTTTACCACAAGGATTGAAAACATCTGTTAGATCCCTTTCACGTGCGATGGATATTATACTAGGAAGCGAAGCTAGAAGTTATTGTTTGAGCTTCTTAGATGATTTGGCTATTTTGACTAAAGGCAGTTTAGTGGATCATATAATGAGGTTGTATATGGAGAAAGGGCAGAGTTGAGTACTGATAGGTATTTGAATATAGAAACGAAGACAGTCAATGTAGAGTCGATCTGCGCACAAGTAAGCGAATATGCACGTAAGATGGCAGGACAGCGAGCCAAACGTTTTGATAAAGTAAATAGGTTGGTAACTTACCAAGTCGGTGATTTAGTTAAGTTGCGGACAGTACCTAAGTCTGATAAGGCGCACAAATTGACTAAAAAGTTCGCATTACTATATAGTGGGCCGTACGAGATTGGAGCGATACCATATGCCAACTGTTACACATTGATAAATCCAAATACGCGAGAAATTAAAGGTAATTATAATACGATTAATATAGCGCGGTACTATGGTGGCAGGAAAGAAAGGATTACTGTGGTTAAGGTTTAGTGTCATTGGAGTTTAGGAGGTATTCAAGTTAGAGACGGGAAACCATTAAAGCTATGTAGAATTTATCAAGACGGGAGTTATGGGTTAATTCTTTTGCTCCTTACTGATGGAGAAGGTTATATCTTGTGAGGATGCAGTCTAACATTTACACGTTATTCAACATCTCAAGGGGGAGGTTGTAATGGTACCAGCACATCTTATCGATAATAAGATTGCGTAATATTATTCAAAATTGGAATGGTTTAAAATTCCTTAAGATTGTTGTATGGTCGAAAGCAACGTGGCTGTGCGCACATGTGCAAACCATTATTTTTTGTTAGCTGGCACCGAGCCCGTCGAGCTATGCAATCAAATTAGGGTTACCCAAGGCTATAGAACAAAACCACGTAAGATATGTTGATGTTTTGGTGAAATTCGAAAATTGACAATGAATACAAGATCTAAACGATCTGTTGGAAATAATTATAACGAGTAATAGATGTTTGAGAATAATTGGATTACAAGTGGTTCGACGCAATTTCTGCCCCAAGGAACAGTCCTTGGGTGTGACAGACAGACTCAGTCTGGAGTTTATTCGGGTATTTAGAATAAGATCTAAAATTTGGTACTAATCACAGTTAATTAGCATGTGTAAATTATGCTTTATTCGGTAAATTAAGTTAGTTGTAAGGCCTAGTCTGGAGTGGAGAATGTGTACGGAACCTTGCGTTTAAACACAGATCGGCGTGGCGGTTTTACGGGGGTGAAGTACGGGGGGTTTGTCGTGGACTATATAGGAATGTGAAGCGTGGAGACGCGACACAATAGCCAATACTGACGGTGAGGCGAAACGTATTTCGGGAATTCTTAAAACTTGGTACTTTTGTAACTTAAGCAATCAGTATTCGTTGGGCTATTAGGCTATAAGATTTGTTAACCAATTCTTATAGTTTTCTTTAAATTCGCGATAGTTTGTTTTAAAGTGGCTTGTTATTAAGCAGTATCGACACATTTCAAGCACCGTGGTAAACTGACTGTGACAACTGAGCGGAGTTTGAAGTGTATAGAATCAAATACACGATTTAGTACGGATAGGTAAGCCGTGTCTAGATCTTCCCACATTACACTAGGGAAACGCTTTGCTAGCTCGAAAATAAAGCGCTGGTGAAGTGTACACATACATTTATCGAATGTCGGGGCGACTATGAATCCCTAGATTTGAGCAATTTATTAATTGCGGAAGATCTAGGCTCACGTGAGTCTGCGTGAGCCACATTCGAAGTTAACGGGCCATAGAACTAGGAGATCAGATACACACACGCCCGTTGGCTGTCTACACAAAGTTATATACACATATATATATTTTATAACACAACTATCTATACACAACGTCCTTAGAAACACTCGCGTTAGGGCGTTAGGTCACATCCCGGGTCTTGTTTCTTTAAATCCGCGATAGGTTCTGTTAGATAATTAGGAGTAGGATTAGAGAATTTAAGTTGTAAGGTTCCGTATAGAATCCATTGTCGACTAAGTTATAGATAAGTGCTTGTTCGCATGAGTTTGAATGGTTATTGAATAAGGTGGTTGGTAGTATAAGGATCTCGCGATTTTGACTATATAACGCTCTCATTTTATTCTATTTGGAAAAAAAGAAAGATATATTTATATCAGTAAATGTAACATCATAGTGTGCGGTAGAGATTAATCAGTGTTTAGCCCCGTGGCTTTGAACATCGATTAATTTTGGTTGGGCGCTCAGTGGTGGGTTAGTCGGGCCTGTAACCAGTCTGAAAGCACGCATATCAGACGGTTATTCACTCGACTGACATGGTAAGGGTACCGTACACTTTACAATAAATGATGAAGTTTCCTTAAGGTACAGTAAGATTGAAATGCCATAAACACGAGAGCATAGCTTGCGCGATAACGTCCCGCGTGAATAAGCAAAAGAACGCTATAAGCGTCAATAAACTTTGATTTCCGATAAGCTTGTAATTCGTTCGTATAACGAGAAAGTAATTAACATGTCTTTAAAATGTTAAGGCAATCCGCTGAGTGTATTCAATTCACTCCTATCCAGTCCCATTAATTGGTAAAACCCGATCAGGGTTTAAGAGCTCTTACACAATCAATAATGCGCACATATAACTTATAATATATAAATTATACCAATGGACTTGGAATATTTAAGGCTTGGAGCAGTGGCTATTAGTTGCAACAACAAATATTAAATAAAGTCGTACGCACACAAATACATGTTTATATAAATACATTGTTTCTTTGCGAAGAAACCAGCTCCAAAGACCTTAGCTGTGTGTCGGAAATCCCGGCCAGGGTAAACAAGCCACGATATAAATATTATAATACGACCCACACACATGCAAATAAAAGTTCGACTAATCTCGAGCTTATGGGCGGATTTCCATTATTAACTCGTATATACGACACTAGGCACTAAAACATCGAAATATCTTACATCAATATATATATATATATCAACAAATCGAAGTAGAGCTGTTATTTCAGCTGTACATAGGCTGGGAAGATAGGGCTTTAGGTAAATACAGAATACATAAGACGATACTAGGTAGCATAGGTAGGGCTTGATCACGAAACGCATAGGTAGAGCTTAAAACTGAGATTAGGTTATCTAGGTAGGTCTTATATTAGACATACGTAGGGCATAAGACAAATAAGTATGTTATCTAGGTAGGACGTAATATTAAACACATATGTAGATCTTAGGACAGGTACATTAAAGAAGTATAGGTTAGGCACATAAGTAGGGAAGTTAGGACATTAGGTAGGGAAGATTTGTAGAGCTTAGCAAGGCAGAAACGTTTAGTTCATTAGGTAAGATAATAATAACAAAATAGCAATAGATTTAGGTAGGTTCCATCAGTAGCAGTAGGTGTAGTTAAATAGTAGGTAGTGACAATAATAGTAGGCAGATAAGCTGGACACGCTCCAGTCCATTAAGTTAGGTAGGGCCCAATAGGCATATCGGTAAGTAGGCTTAGGCGTGCTGCATGCATGCCCACTACATCCACATAGGTTTCATTCCGTTTACATCCCGAGGCAAAAGCAGTAGGTAGGTAGGGTGGGTCGCGCTGCGGTCCAGTACAGTCTGTCGAGTCCGCTAGTAAATAATAAATAAAGAATATGTCTCAAAAAACATAACTATGGTTCTACAGTGCCTGTATCAAGCGTTTTTTTTTTAATTGGTCTTATATTCAGCGTTACTATAAACTCAATGAGGGCTGTACGTAGCTTTATGACCCCTATTAAGGTACTTCCCCATTCGGCTTGCGTTGGTCGACTTCCCTCTCTTAGGTCAACTTGACAACTGTCTTCTATTCAATACAGCCGGGCCTGACGACTGCTTGACGTGTCCTCCCGGAGAAACTCAACGTAACTAAATCCAACTATTGACAGGCTGCAGTCAACTTACTACCTAATAACCATGAGAGAGGTAGGGCGCGTCTATGAAGTCCGTCTGGGGAAGTACCTCCAACTCACAGAAAATCGCAGTCAAATTGTTGAGGATAGTTGCGTTCCTGCGTGTGAATGAGGTTACCAATAAGTTCCTAAGGAGTTGCTGCGTCGCTCATAGCCTACGGTAATTGATTTACATTAGGTCGGCCGTATGCTTGTATGCCTCCCGGCGTTGTATATTTCAAGCTATTTCAGAATCATTTTCACGGGGAACTGTTCAAAGAATCCTCAATATTACCTCTCAGTATATTTATGATAACATATTAGTTCAGTATTCTCTCTGCCTACCCCGCAAGGGACTTGGCGTGAAGATATACATATACATACATACTAGTTCAGTGAAAAGTGAAAATTTTAGAAGCAAGATTTGCGTATGCCGGAATATCTACTTGCTAGAACTTGCTAAGACTAGGCATTTACAAATGCAATTGTTAATATAAATATCTCTTTGCATATTCTGTTTACAAATACGACTTGAATAATAAATTGCCTGACTTAACTGAAGATATAATATGATGGGAGACCAAATAGTACGTTAGAGACTTCCAATGTCATGCCACATCAACCCTTACTCATTCCACTGCAGGGATACGGGTCTCCCTTCAACCGAGGGAGTTTAGAGCATACTCCACCACGCTGCTCAAATGCGGACTGGCGAAGGCCAGTGTTTTCAAGCCGCCCGAGGGCCGACGGCTTAATGTACCCTCCGAATCACGGAGAAACTCGAGATAAATAAAGCCATCCATAGCCACATGCGGTCGACGTTGCTTAACCTGCGTGTTCGGTTAAAATGTCACGCGCAACGTGGTATAAAAAGAAGCAATTGTTTTGTTTTTTTATACAACGATGTAAAGCGGTTATCGTAGCATATAATAGCTTGTAATACATTAAACATCACTCGCGTGATGCCACCTCTGCTGCTAACACAGCAATCCCTCAGGAGTTTACTAGCGACCTCACTCACACGCAGGAACACAACAACCCTGCAAAAAGATGTTATTTGGCTGCGGTTTTCTGTGACGTCGATCTAATTCCACAGACAGCCTGCCTTCAGCATCTGCTTGATACCACCCACCTCTCTTAAAGCCTATCTTCTTTTGAAGCGAGCATTCTCTTTGAACGTCACAATAAACAGGGAAACAAATAACCCTGAATGCAATCTATTCGAACTGAGAACGAAACTGAAAATGGCCGGGAAATATTATTTGAAACATTTTCAATAAAAAGATGAAGTTTCGAGAGCAGTGTTTGCCCGGAACTAAGTCTCCGCTGTCGCTATTTCACGACGAGAGCAAATAAAGTTTCCCATTATAGTTTCTCTATTGCTGTTTTGATGACCGTCCTTTCGTTTGAGTGTTTTTCGAATATACGAGAAAGTACTGTCCTGATACCCTTTTAAAAGTCTATCAAGCAGAAAAGAACGATTTCTTTTCGCATATATATATATATATATATATATATATATATATATATATATATGTATATATATATATTATATACAACGTCGGAAGGCATACAAGCATACGGCCCACCTGATGTAAAGCAGTTAGCGTAGCCTATTAACGCTTGTAACATATATGACTCGCGTGATGCTTCCTCTGTTGCTAACACAGCAACTACTTAGCAGCTTACGGTGACCTCACTCACACTCAGGAACACAACAACCGTCTAGCGAGTTGTTATTTGGCTGCGGTTTTATGTGAGGTGGAGGTACTTCCCCAGACGAGCTGCTTTTATGCGCCCTACCTCTCTTAAAACATCCAGACAAACAGACATGTTCATGCACACAAATGTTTGCCTTGTCAAAATCACGTCATTCACGACTGAGCCACCGAGCTCGTCAAATGCTCTAACTGCAGCAGAGATGGCCCAGTGGATGAAGGATCGGCCTATTGACCAACAGGTCGCCGGTTCGTGTCCTGACGTGTACCACTAAATTCGTATTTTCGAATTTACGTACGTATTTATGTATCACTTGGTCGACGGTAATGGGAACCATCGTGAGGAAACCCGCGTGTTCACGGTTATATTTCGATAGACGCTTGACCTAATCTAAGAAAGGTCTGGTTTTCCCTCTGGGTTGTCTAGCTCTGACCCATGTCAAAATCTTCGTCAAATCTTTAGGCTTAGGTAGCGGATCCCGCCGATACAATGGATTAGGCAACGGGATAAAGCTAGGAAGATAATTTTCTAAAACTAGAAGATCTATTTGTGTATCCATAACTTCACGACAAATATCTTGCGTGGTAGGCATAGGAAATCTAGCGCTACATTACTCATGCTAACTCCCTTCTGTAGCATTCATAGCTCATTTCGTGGACGCACGCTAAAAGTAGATAAATAAATAAATAATTAAACATTTATTCACTTCTCACAAGGTACAAGTCACTTAAGTAATGTTAAATTAATTTATGTTAAACATACCTTGTGAGAGTCTGGAGACTATGCTAGGCTCGTAGCCTGTATTACAGAGCCCCAGGCTCTCTCCCGGTTTATGCACTATGTTAAATAGTTTCTAAGGCAATGTAATTTAACTGCTTATGAGATTTGACTTTGGGTTAAATTGTGACAAATATGATTTACTAGTCGGTTATTCATCTATACATATAAATAAAATTGAAGTGTCTGTCTGTGATTTCAAAATAAAGCCTTTATCTTAAGCTCATATTATTATTTTCAACTTACCAAAGCCTAAATATGCATTTTTAACTTTTTTGTCTGTCTGACATGGATGAACCGATTTTGACGGGACTTTCACTGGTAGGTAGAGGACTGTTCAGAGCAGAATATAGGGTACTTTGTATCCCGTAAATATTTAGGGTTCCTGCGTAAAAAATGAAAAATTGTTAAAATTAGGGGGAAATGTCTTCGGGGGACTGACATTTTATTTTTATTATTTTCATAGAATATGTATTTTTTGTGACATAAAATAACTACGTATTTTTATGTAATAAAAATATTTTTTTTAAACAGAAAGGATTTGAGGTCTATAGAGAAATAAAGGCTACTAAAAGCCCAAATCTCATGCGTGCGAAGCCGCGGGCTTCAGCTAGTAAGTCATAAGGTCATTCAATATGCATGAGCGGGCATATATATCCAACACGTAGTGACCTCTTTGAGACGATTGATAATCCAACTATATACATGTGCAGAGATATATAAAAATTGTTGTTTTTATACAACATCGGGAGGCATGTAAGCGTACAGCCCACCTGATGTAGAGTGGTTACCGTGGCCTATTAACGCTTGCGATACTTGCGGTACACTGGTACCACTCACTCGCAGGAACACAACACCCATCTAGGGCTTGTTATTTGGCTGCGGTTTAATGTGAAATGTATGTACTTCACCAGTCAGGTTACCCTTGCAAACCTACCTCTCTTGCAAACACCTAGCCTCACTCAAATAGATATGTTTATACACACAAATGTTTTTGCTCTATGGGAATCGAACTTACGAGTTTTGTTGCTAAAGTGGCATTACCCCCACTTCGCCACCGGTCTTAAATTCACCAACATCACAAAACTACGCAAAACAGCGCTTCAGCTCTTTTACCAGTGAATGCGGTTACCATAACAGTATGGTTTCCAATGCGCAAGCAATGCTTCAAATGTTGCAAGCGTCTATAGGCTACGACAGTTCCTTCACATCAGACGGGCTGTATACTTGTTTTACCCGACGAATTACAAATATATGTTTTTTATACAACATACGGTCCACCTGATGTAAAGTGGTTATCGTAGCGTATTAACACTGGTAATGCATTAAGTATCACTCGCGTAAGTATCACCCCCGCTGCTAACAACTCCCCGGGAGCTTATCGGTGACCTCACTCACACGAAAGAACGCAACAACCCTGCAGGAAGTTGTTATTTGGCTGAGGTTTCCTGTGAGCTGGAGGTATTTCCCCAGTCAAGCTGCTTTGATACGCCCTACCACTCTTAGAATACCCAAACCAAACAGACATGTTCATGCACACAAAATGTTTGTCCTATGTTGGAATCGAACTCATGAGCGCTGGTGTCAATGTTGCTTTACAGACAGCGATTTTCATTAATTTAAAGAAAGAAAGAAAATAATTTATTGGTACACAACACTGAACAACAATATATACACAACTAGTGTCAGAAAATCGGATAGATAAACAGCATGCTTGTGACAAACTAACATAAACGCAACAAAACTTATATACAAAACTAAACACAGCAAACGGTGTTGTGCGATGTAACAAAATGGTCTAGACTCAGTATGTTGTCGAAGCCTACCAGATTACAAAACAGTTACTATAGTTTCAATCACTTTCGTAAATAAATGTTTCATTATGGAACAGAATACACATTTCCAAACATGGCCGAACAGGAAACAATACATAAATAACAATATCCGACTATGAGACAGCCACAATTTACATCGAAGACACAGTTCTGTCATCGCTTGCAATTATTTATGACTATGTACACCATTTTCAATTCATTTGCGGATCAGAAAACGAATTGAATTATTACGGACTGAATGAGTGTATACTATACCATACTATACTATTAAATTTATTATTTACATTTTTCTAATATAAATTTACAAAATAGAATATATATACAAGTGTCCCAAGATTCAACATTAAAAACATTAAGTTTACGACTGCCCAGGGGAAAATAAATTTTGACACAAGAGTACAGAAAAGTAGGTATATTTTTGTCTTAAACGTAAATATACAGGAGTATTATACTATTTTAGAATCTTTATTAGTTGTATTAATTTTTAAAATAAATTGCTGTGGTATACGTACATACTTTTACACCGTGCCTAGTTAAACATAAAAAAGTTTCAATTTTCCAAAATTCCTAGAAAAAAATGAACTGTATTTTATATTTGTATTTTAACTAAAGGTCTTCTTCTTCCACATAAGAATATACCCACTTTTTCAGCAAAGGAAGAAATTTTTTTTTTATATTTTTTCCTGGGTTGTTTCACTTCTTGATGCCCGCTTAACGTTAAAGTTTGGGACATCCTGTATACACCTAGTCCGGCCATAAGTTCTGTTACAAAATATGCATTAATTTTTTTACGAGGTAATGTAATCTTAATAAAACTTATATGTGTATATTTATAGAAGTCTCAGCAAAAAATAAAAAATCGGCCAAGTGCGAGTCGGACTCGCGCACGAAGGGTTCCGTACAATTATCTATAAACACAGCAAAAAAATCACGTTTGTTGTATGGGAGCCCCCTTAAATATTTACTTTATTCTATTTTTTAGTATTTGTTGTTATAGCGGCAACAGAAATACATCATCTGTGAAAATTTCAACTGTCTAACTATCACGGTTCAAGAGATACAGCCTGGTGACAGACGGACGGACGGACGGACGGACGGACAGCGGAGCCTCAGTAATAGGGTTCCGTTTTACCCTTGGGTACGGAACCCTAAAAAATGATTGTATTTGAAATGTAAATAAAATCTGTCTGGCCATGAATCTACGGATTTACGCACTGTTTCCTTTTTTAGGGTTCCGTACCCAAAGGTTAAAACGGAACCCTATTACTGAGACTCCGCTGTCCGTCCGTCCGTCCGTCTGTCTATCACCAGGCTGTATCTCATGAACCGTGATAGTTAGACAGTTGAAATTTTCACAGATGATGTATTTATTTCTGATGCCGCTATAACAACAAATACTAAAAAATGGAATAAAATTAATATTTAAGGGGCCTCCCATACAACAAACGTGATTTTTTTGCTCGTTTTTGCTTGATATTGATAACGGCTACAGGTAGACACTTGAAATATTCACAGAATATTTAGTTATATATTCACTTTAAGAATAAATAATGAAATAAAACAAGTATTTAAGGGGGGCTCCCATACAACAAACGTGATTTTTTTGCCGTTTTTATAGATAATGGTACGGAACCCTTCGTGCGCGAGTCCGACTCGCACTTGGCCGATTTTTTTTATTTAGGCACTGCTTGCTTCAGAGATTTCTTAAGAGACACAATGTCAGCGTGTCGTTTCGAGCAGGCCATGTCTTCTAAAACTGACCATAATTTGGAGTCTAAATGGTTCAGATCTGGGCTACACGAGGGCCAGTCTTCAGCTCTTATATAATCCGGAACATTGGTTTCGAACCAGGCTTGGGTAGTTCGTGCCTTGTGACCAGGTGCAAAGTCCTGCTGGAAAATCCACGGTACATTTTTATAAAGTGTATTGCTGAGGGGTTTCAGAACACGATCCAAGAGAGTCTCTTGATACACTATGGCTGAAGTCTTCACACCTTTTTCACAAAAATGAAGCTTCGTTACTCCTCGATAAGACACCACGCACTAAACCATTACTGACACAGGATGATGACAACGTTGTACCCTTTTCGACCACTTGGACGGCTTTTTTAGAAGTGTGTGCTTTGTTATTTTACTTGTTGTAGTGCTTTTCATCTTAAATTTTTTTTCATCAGTAAAGAGGATAATTCTGTGCCTTTCACCTGCGTATCAGGACAGAAGGCGTTTTAATCGATCCACTATCTTCAACTGTAGAGATTGATTTACATGTCCTGTATATCGACGATAAGTGCCGAGCTTCAGGTCTTGTTTTATTATACGCGACAGCGTCCTAGCAGGACTCCTCATTTCTCGTGATAAGATTTGTTTCAATGGGGTTTCGGCGAAATCAGGCTTAAATAGCATTAACAGCCTTTGTAGTTCTAACAACACGCGGTCGCTCCGATCTTTTATGGTCAACAGAGGAAGTATTGGTTTATCTGTAAATAGTACGATATATGAACATACGGCTGATACCAAGCTTTTGAAGTGTCTTGAATATGACCGACGGCTCCATACTCACTTTATGCAAGGCAATCACTGCAACCCTATATTCTTTAACACCCCATTCCATATTGTAATTTGATAATAAATATTCGAAAGAAGTTTTCAACATACTAAACGCGTTGCAAATTCAAAATTTACACAGTATTGTACCAGAACGCACGATGCGAGCTGATAACGCCCATGATCAGCGCTACGCAGTGCTTAGTTCCTCGGCCTATTAATGACTATCTGCACCCCACGGTTTTGTCCTTTCGAAGCTTTATCAAGAAATGTACTAAAAATGTGAAAAGAATTTTAAAAAATCGTCTGGTTAGCGTGAGCATGACTGTTTGGTTTGTTCTGGGTGTTTTTAAGAGAGGTAGCGCGCATCAAATCCGCCAGTCTAGGGAAGTACTTCTACCTCACAGAAATCCACTACCAAATACAACTCCCTGGAGGGTCGTAATGTCCTGCGTATGAATAAGGTCACCAGTGAGCTCCTAAGGAGTTACCGTATTAGCAGCCGAGGTGGCATCGCGATAGTGATATTTAATATGTTGGTTACTGTAACAGGTCTCCATTAGGTGTTCTGTGTGCTTGTATTACTTACAATGTTGTATAAAAAAAGGATCCAGAAATTAGCGCGTTCAAACCAATAAACACTTCCGTTTCATTTATGGATATAGATTGACGCACATCTTTGAAACATAGTTGGCGAATTGTAATATAAAATCTGAAGTGAAGTGTTACTTTCTCCGAGATCCTCAACCCTCGTTTGGAGATTGAAACTCTTCTAATGGAAATACATCATCATCTCAGCCTGTACTCGTCCACTGCTGAACATAGGTCTCCCCTCTAGAGTGCCACTCGCGTCGATCCTGTGCCACCTGCATCCATCGACTCCCAACCTCTTGAGGCCGTCGCTCCATCTAGTGGACGGTCGTCCCACACTGCGTGTACCAGTACGGGGACGCTATTCGAGAACCTTTCTTCCCCAGCGGTTGTCGGTTCTACGAACTATGTGGCCGGCCTACCGCCACTTTAGCTTGCTTATCGTTTGGGTTATGTCGATTACCTTAGTTCTACTGCAGATATCCTCATTTCTGATTCTCTTCCGCACAGAAACCCCGAGTATAGCTCTTTCCATAGCACGCTGAGCGACCTTGAGCTTCCCCATACGACCCGCAGTGAAGGGCCGCGTCTTAATTCCATATGTCATCACTGGCACAACACACACTGTTCAAAGACCTTGCTCTTCAGGCGTTGAAGTATTTTGGACGAGAAGATGTGTCGAAGTTTCCCGAACGCTGCCCCAAGGAGTTGAATCCATCTGTTGACCTCTCGGTCGAAGTTGGACTTACCTAACTGAAGACATATTCGTCAACAATTTCGAGCTTAGCGCTTCCAACCGTGACCGGCATAGGTGTGACATGGACATTCGTCATGATCTTAGTCTTGTCCATGTTTACCTTGAGATCTACCTTGTTGGAGATACTATTGAGGTCAGTGAGAAGAATTAGGAAACACATACATCATAATATTTTACTTTTTACCTGTTTCCTGGCAGAAGTACATAAGTACATACGTATTATGAATTTCTGGGGGGTTGTTGTGTTCCTGCGTGTGAGGTCACCGGTAAGCTCCTAAGGAGTTGCTGTGTTAGCAGCAGAGTTGGCATCGCGCTAGTAATACTTAATATATTCAAAGCATTCATAGGCTACGATGACTGCTTTGCAGTGGGCCGTATGCTTGTATGGTTGTATGCTGGACCAGCCAAACCATTACATCCGGTTCGATAAACCACAAATCCTCGCCAAGGAGAATCGCTACATGCCGAGAATGTTTTTTTTTTTTTTTTTTTTTTTTTAAATACGTGCACCCCTGCCATGGGCAAGGCTATTTATACATTTTATTTCTTCATCTTAATTTTTTAAATATTCCATTGTCAATAAACACATTCATTCATCATACTCTTACATTCCGCACTTCATTCTTCCATTCATCATCTTTCAATTATATCTTCTAGCTTTTATTTCGCCCATTTTAGAACACCGGTGAACTATCCTTATATGTGTTGCCAGACTTCCCTCCCCATACTGCGTCAGTCCAGACACGGGCGACAGCGAGCTTCACAGCTCCACCTAGCCACCGCGATCCCATCGGCTATACTGAGTATAGCCGAAGTATACAACATTGGTCCTAGGTGGAGCTGCTCTGCTTGTTCCGATTTATGACAGCCGTGGCTAAACTGACGCAGTATTTTAAAAATTTTGATCTAATTTGCCCCATCACTATTTCGGAGACCTTTGTTTCGGTGACCCGCATTCCCAAATCCTGCTCCAAATCATACCTCTGTTTGGAGAATGCGGGACACCGAAACAATATGTGCTGCACTGTCTGGTCCACGCCGGGCTCGCAAAAGCACGATGGGTCATCCGCGCACTTGAATCTGTGCAGGTACGCGGAGAACCCACCGTGTCCCGAGAGGACCTGCGTAGTGATGCTCGACGGCACCATTTTACCCACGATGCCGTACGCCGCCGCCGCACTCGGGAAGAACATCTTCGTTGTCGAAGCTGTAGTTCCCGATGTGTATCTCCTGTCCCATTCGTCAATGGTCCCCTTGCGGATCATACCTTTGACGAATGAGACAGGGCAGCGGTCATAATCTGGCCGCCTCCGCAACCCCAGTGCGGCGCTCCTGGCGAGTTCATCGGCGCGTTCGTTCCCCTCCAACCCCGCGTGTGCCTTAATCCAGAACAGCGAGACGCTCTTACCCTGGCTTTTGCACAGTTTAAGAGCGTCCCGTGTTTGCACCGCCAGGGGATGGGGGGACTCGACGTTTGCCACCGCCTGGAGCGCCGCCATGGAGTCGCTGAAGATGCCAATACTGGGTCCATCGCAGCTCAAAGCGTACTCGGCCGCCGTGCAGATAGCCAGGAGTTCCGCCTGGTAGACGGTACAGTAGGACGACAAAGCAAGCTTGAGGGCCTTGGTTTCGGCGTCGCCGTTCCATATGGATACAGCGGCGCCAACCCGGCCCTCAATCTTGCTGCCGTCCGTAAACATTCGCAGGGCAAAGTTGGAGTGTGCCCTGCATTGTTCCTCGTCCACCAGGCTGCCGAACTCCAAGCTATCTAGCTCCGCGGGATGCGGGGCCTCAATCTTCGAGGCCATCCGCTCGATCTCCCTGTCCCCGAGCAGCGGATGGGGTAGCCCCCTCTTGGCCTCGTACAAAGAGGCGACCTCGCGCACTCTGAGGTCAAGAGGCAGCACCCCGGCCAGCAGCAGTGCGGAGTTCAGGGAGACCGTGCGGTAGGCTCTGCAGATCTTCTGCGCGAAGCCCCGCTGTACGCTGTTGAGCTGTTTCTGGATGCCCAGCTTATTGACCGCTGGAGCCCATGCGGCGGCAGCGTACAATATCGTAGGTTCCACTACGGCTGAATATATAATCTTCACTACTTCAGGGTTGAGACCCCAACTGACGCGGGCCGTACGCGCAAGGCGCCCGTATATGGCCACTGCCCTTTTACAGACAGTAGCCACGTGCGCGTTGAACGTCAGACCCGCGTCAATCGTCAACCCCAGCAGTTTGATCTGCCGAGACATGCCAATGTCTATCCCGCCCATGGTAAGCCGCGGAGTGTCATACCTAAGTTTGCGCGTGACCAGCATAGCGCTGGTCTTATGCGGCGCAAACTTCAACCGGTTTTTGACACCCCACGCCCTCACATGCTCGAGAGCGGCATTGGCCTGTCTCTCTATATCCAGCGCAGTGTTGCCGTCGAACATCAGCACGACGTCATCGGCGAAGGCCTGACAGTGCACCCCCGCAAGGTCGAGTTGCTGCAGAAGAGGATCCAATAGGAGGTTCCACAAAATCGGTCCTCCTATGGACCCTTGGACGCACCCTTTGGTGGTGGACCGCAAGGTTTCCCCCCCGGCGTACCTAACTCTGACCGTCCTATCGCTGAGATAGCTGTCGATCACTCTCCTCAAGCCCAGAGGACAATTTTCCTCAGCCAGTCGTAGTTTGATTGCCGGCCACCAGGCGTTGTCGAAGGCTCCCTCTATATCCAGCGAGACGAGAGTGAGCATTCTCCTCTCGTCAAGCTTGGCGCGGATGTGCTGCACCAGGTTATAGAGGGAGTCTTCGGTACCCCTTTGTGGCATAAACCCGTACTGGCGAGTACTAATCCTCGGTAGAATGTGGTGCTTGAGGCGAGCGATCAGCATGCCGAGAATGTTGCGCGAGGCTATTGAAATAAGAAAACACCCCAATTTCAATAGAGAAGATGGTTGGCAAGTACCACCTGCTTGGGATCCAGTCCTAAAAATAATCAAGTCCCAAACCCAAAGATCTAAAAAATGTTCGGACACTGTGAGCGATTTTTGTGTGAATCGGAACATATATAATTAATCCATCCATGTCGGTAGATGTACTAATTGAATAACTAATGTAAGACAAATACCACCTTAGTCTTCCTGCGACCACGGACGCTGCAAAGCGTTCGAAACGTCAGGTTCAACAAAATAAATAAAATACGCGATACTTCCGTTAAAAAAAATTGTTTAATTCAAATATATAGATTTCATATAGGAACGGTGTTCCTGAAGAGGCCTGCTCAGTTGGTTCTGTCCGTAGTAGAAAGAATACAGGATGCAAGAAGGACGAAGCAGATATACAAATGTGGAAGGATGTAGGAGCCGAGGAAGGCCAAGACTTACGTACCATGATCAAATTGGTCGTGTTCTATCAGAAGGTGATGTCAGGAGCCCTAGAAACCGGCGAGCGTGCATGAAAAGAGTGAATGTTAAAGAAGCGAGTGAGGTATGTAAGGATTGAGTCACATGGTGCTCGGTTCTCTCTGCCTACCACGTAAGGGATTTGGCGTGAAGTTACAGATAGATAGATGGAAAAAAATATTATATAATGTTGTTATACGTTGTTATGTTTATTCTCTATTCATTTTAATTTCCATCTCTTTGATCTCTTTTTCCCACCGCCGTTCATCGCTTCATTCAAGCAATGGTCGCCTGGAAGAAATTTATTGAAGAAATAATTTGAAAGCCTTTGTAAATACTTTGATTTTAAATTATCGAAAATGTATTAAAGTTATTCAAACAAAACACACAATAACCTAGGTATTTTACCATAAACAATTCTTCTAACACGGGCGCACATTTTATCAATGTCACACAAAACTTAACCGATTCATCTCAGAAACAATGTTTGGGATACATCAATTCCTGCAGGGGAGACAGGGAATCCGCAGGCTTCTGGATTATAAATAACACGTCATATGAGGGTCTTTTGTTTGAGATTTGACAAAGACCTTTCTCGTGGTGTTTGGGGAACAGATTACCACTCGTGTTTTAGTATTCCGATGCAAAATTATAAAAACGTTATACCCTCTTTGCGTCTATTTATCTTTTGGAAGAATTGAAGGCTTAGTGGAAATGTATTAATGTTGGGATAAGAAGAGAATCTTTCCTTACGATGTTTTCCTTCATCGTCGAGTAAGTGATTTGTCTATCTATAACTTCACCTCAAATCGCTTGCTGAGCTTCACCGAGCGCCACATGGCTCAGTCGTTACACACCTCACTCACGTCTTTAACAATAATTGCTTTTCTCATGTACGCTCGCCGGAATCTAAGGCTCCTGATATCTATTCTTTTTTTTTTTTGAAGGAAAACTTCTTACGCACGCTTGACTTGGGGAGTAAGCTGGTGAATACGTGACGAGAGCGTTACGAAAAGTGTGATCGGGCGAGGCGAACGGAGAGCGTTACGAAAAATGAGATCGGTCGAGACGAACGGAAGTTGAGAGGGAGATATAAATTAGTGAAGATAGAAAGAGACAGAGTTACGTTTCATATATTACTGTAGGGGCAAGAGAGAGAGGTGCGAGCACACATTTTCTTTCTCTCTTTCTCACATAGCCAGTTACGTTTCGTATATCTAGACACAGTGCTGGCCTATTGTCTGTAAGTTTTACTTCAGTCGTGTGGTCTAAAGCACACTTGTTTTTTTTACAACGTCGGAGGTCATACGAGCATACCGCCCGCCTGATCTAAAGTTATATTGTGATGCTGTAAAGCTACATGATTATACGATGGCACCAAATCGCCGATTTATTATGCTAACTTTAGAAGATACTCAATAGACTTCTATAGAATATAATAATCAATCTTAGATTACAAAGTCATTGAACTAAATGGTACGAGCAAAGATCATGTGTCAAGTCAGACGTGTCACTCCCTGATGAGCTCTCAGGGGAACAAGCCAAAGCTGAGATGGAGATGCGCATATATTTGCAACTCGAGACGATATCTCCTTTCCCAGGGGTTAACATAAATTGGATGCAATATTACATTAACTAAACATACGCGACTTTATATATATCATATTGATAGCTGAGTGAACGCCCAGAAGTACATTATTGAACAAAATTATTTTATCTTTGACGGCGTCTACTTATAAAAAGCTTTTTCATCTTATTTTACCTTGTCAATGTCATGAATTATAAGAAAATAACTCCTATGTTAAGCCGAAGTAGGGAGAGGCATGATATGGTTGAGAGTAATATGCACCACTGGGCTACTATACACTAAGATGTTTTTATACACACATCAAAAGTGTCTAGGGATCAAGCATTTTTATGCGGATTTCTTGAGATTGAGATGTGGCTTTGTAATAAATTTATGATTTTATAAATTTATATGGATCCTTTTTGGTGCATTTCATAATTTGAAACAGGAACTGTCAATCAAATTCGAGTAAAAGATGAAAATCAGCTGTCAATATTTTCCCTATAAAAACATACAACGCATTGAAGACATTATTAGTGCTACTGTTTCCCTACTACTGATTAAAACCAACGTTATTATGGAGCGGCGACGTCATTTAAGCAGGGAAGAAATGCTCAGAGCCGTGGGAATGATAGAAGCTGGTTCCCGGCAACGTACTGTGGCTTTAGCTCTGAATACAAGTCAGAGTGTTATCAGTCGACTTTGGACACGTTACCGAAGCACTGGTACCGTGGCTGAGCGCCATGGAGGACGGTATCGCTGCACCACACGGAGACAAGACCGATACATTCAAATCACAACTCGAAGAGCTCCAACAATAACCGCCATGATGTTAGCCGTGACGCTTCATCACTCTTCAGGGAACTTAATTAGCGACCAAACAGTCAGAAACCGCTTGCATGAAGTGAACCTTCATTCCCGAAGACCGCTAAGGGTACCACCTATAGCAATGCACAATCGTAGGATTCGATATCAATGGGCTCTTGAACACAGAAATTGGGCAGAAGAACAATGGCGTTTCGTGTGCTTTTCTGATTAGTCTCGTTTTGGTATGAGACCGGATACAAGACGTATACGACACTGGAGAACCCCTGGACGCCAACAGCGATTAAAATCCTGCCAGGAAGTCCATCCTTATAATGGTGGAACCATCATGGTATGGGCGGGTATTTGGATCGGCGGAAGAACTGAGTTGATTTGGATCAGAGGCAACCTCAACGCTCAAATTTATGCTGAGACGATTGTATCAGACGTCATCGTTCCTCTACAAGTGCAAATCGGTCCCTTATTTCAGTTAATGCATGATAATGCACGATCGCACACCGCAAGAGTTGTAAGACAGACTCTCGCCGCAGCTAACATCAATGTCATGCCCTGGCCTGCTCAGTCGCCAGACTTGAACCCGATTGAGCATGCATGGGATATGCTACAGAGAAGAGCTCTGCCGAATATGGAGGGTATCCAGTCGCAAGAAGACCTTTTTTTGTTGTTGCAACGAACATGGGCGGCCATTCCACAGCGTGATTTGGATGAACTCATTTTGAGTATGCCAAACCGATGTTCTTGTGTTGTTAGTGTTCGCGGTAGAAACACGGATTATTAATTGTTTAAGTTACCCAATAAAATTTTAAAGAAAACTGTTATTTCAGTCTTTTTTTCGAACTTTAATGTTAGTGGTTCAAATGTCAAAAATCCCTTTATTATGAAAATGGCAAATTTTTTTATTAATGCAAAGGTGACTTGGTTTATCGTTACTGTAGACAAACGAAAACACTTTATTTGATGAATCCTTAAAGAAAATTTTAATTAATATCAATCAGGAGAAAAGTTATTGCAAAAATATATGTTGATCCCTAGACACTTTTGATGTGTGTAGTTATAGATACGTCGTGCATGCTCTGGAATGGAATTGATCAACTCGCACTCAGTTGGCCGCCCTTTCGCGTCGCGTCTATACATATTTCGCCATAAAGCATAAATGTCTTAAGATATATATTCATCTCTTTCTAACGACAGGTATGCCCTATCACTTGTCTCTTTGTTACAGCAAAGTGTCGTAATAAATAACGGTACGTAGAAATAGTACTACTGGCGCCATTTTAAAATACATTAATGTTGGTGTATAACGTGTCTACTTTTTGATACGTCGCTGACTATACAGAAATAAAATGCATTTGAAGGGACTTCTATGATTTACGATTATCGATACAATTTTATCGAGTATTAAAAACAAATAGAATGAAAAATAAACGAGTGTGCTTTAGACCACAGGACCGAAGTAAACTTCTTTAGCTCCATAGTGTGATACAGACAATAGGCCTGCACTGTGTCTTACATATACGAAACTTAACTCGCTATGGGAGAAAGAGAGAAAGAAAATGTGTGCTCGCACCTCTCTCTTTTGCCCCTACAGTAATGTACGAAACGTAACTCTCTCTCTTTCTATCTTCACTAACTCATAATAAAAATAAAACATAAATTTCTATCTCAACCAAATTGATTTTGTTTTATCAGATAGAACACAATCAATTTTGTCATGGTAAGTAATTCCTGGACTTCCTTGGTCCCTATATCCTTCTAAATTTGCATTGTATATCTGTTTCGCAATTCTTTCGTCCTGCATTCTTTCTCCTCCTGCATGTCCGAACCAATGGAGCATGCCTCTTCTTATTATAACACTCCCTTTCAGACCAACTCTGTTTCTAACATTGCGAATATAGTCCAAATTCCGGAAACACGGACACAAGAAATTAAATTCAAACGTTAAACAATTTAAAGATGAAAGCGTAAGGCGTCCCTTACGCTTTCATCGTTGACAAGCTTCATTATAGTTATCGACCAAAATCGACATTTTCTGGGCTTCGTATCAAACGTAAACTCTGCCAAATATATAAAACGACTTGTTTTTATTGAAACAGTACCGGAATATAAATTAGTATTGAAACACACATAGAAATATTTAAATTTAAACGAACGTTGTATCACATGCCTGTAATCAGTAGACCTTCAATTGATTTTCTCTTATTTGGTTTTAAATAATTCATACACACGAATATGCCGGAGGCTAAGATGTTTTTATCGTTATAGATACGAACGTTGTATCACATGCCTGTAATCAGTAGACCTTCAATTGTTTTTCTTTTATTTGGTTTTAAATACTTCATACACACGAATATGCCGGACGCTAAGATGTTTTTATTGTTATAGATACGTCGTACACGCTCTAGAATGGCAATACGAAAGTAAGGTAATTGCCCAACTCGCATTCAGTTGGCCACGCTCTCGCGTCGCGTCTATACGTACTTCGGCACAAAGCGTAAATGTCTTAAGATATATATTCATCTCTTTCTAACGACAGGTATACCCTATCGTTTGTCTCTTTGTTAGAGTAAAGTGTCATAATAAACAACTGTAGGTAGATATAATACTACTTGCGCCATTTTAAAATACAACAATGTTTGTGTATAACGTGTCTACCTTTTGATACGTCGCTGGCCGGAGGTGTTTAAATTCTTATTTGTTTGCAAATTTTCCCATAAAGGAGAAAATTTTCCCTCTCAGCTTCCGTTCGCCTCGCCCGATCACACTTTTCGTAACGCTCTCATCACGCATTCACCAGCTTACTCCCCAAGTCTAGCGTGCCTAAAGAAGTTTTACTTCAAAAAGCAAACGGCAGTTACGTCTGAGCGTTAGACAGTTATCTTAGGTATGTGGCAGTTGCGAGGGAATTCTTGTCCGTTCTCTTCGGAAGCTCGCTACGGTTTCTGCTGAACGTAACCAATATATATGTCACAGAAGTGCCGGATATAGTGTTATAAGGATCATCAAACCTATAGACTGGGATTGCTATGACGACGTTGGAGCTAATCCGCGAAGTGAGCATTTTTTTCCGCCCAATGAAGACCCTTACCTGTTCTTCTGAAGGAAACCCGGGGATGGGATGGGAGGAGAGTATTCTCATGACTTAAGGTCAGCCGTACGTGTTATGTATTTTATACAACTTCGGGAGCCATACATAATAATAATAATAATGTGACCTTGACTTCTGATAGTTTGGAACTTGTTCCCGCTGTATTTTATGATAACCGTTTTATAGTAGAAAAAAATGATCAAAAATTTTTTTATACAACGTCGGGAGGCATACGACCCGCCTCATGTAAAGCAGTTACCGTAGCCTATTAACGCTTGTAACATATATCACTCGCGCGATGCCTCCTCTGCTGCTTATGCAGCAACTCCTTAGGAGCTTACTGGTGACCTCACTCACACGCAGGAACACAACAACCCTCTAGGTAGTTATTATTTGGCTGCGGTTTTCTGTGAGTTGGAGGCACTTCCCAGACTGGCTGCTCTAATCCGCCGTACCTCTCTACATCTAGACCGAAACAAACAGACATATTCATGCACACAAATGTTTGTCTTGTGTAGGAATCGAACCCACGGGCGTCGGTGTCAAAGTCGCGTCATTCACGACTGAGCCACCGAGCTCGTTAAATTTTCCGAGCCTTTGGTTCAGAAGCCTTTTGAGACTTACATTGTCGCGATCGCTCCACGAGAAACGGGACGAGGTAAACCTCTGCGTACAATGGACAATTTCTAACGTACAAGCCACAGCCAACGTACTTGAAGTGCTGCAGCAACCGTAATATCGATCTGAATGGATTGTTGTACTAGACTTGGAATGCACTGAAGATTCTCTGGGAATGATTAGTCCATAAGTAGCATGTATACAACGAACCCCAGTATCGTATTGTAATAATTACATATTGGGGCAACTCAGCCGTAAAGACAGGGCAAATTTACGATGCGGTG
Organism: Pyralis farinalis; assembly: GCA_947507595.1. Classification (NCBI taxonomy): domain Eukaryota; kingdom Metazoa; phylum Arthropoda; class Insecta; order Lepidoptera; family Pyralidae; genus Pyralis; species Pyralis farinalis. The sequence continues at coordinate 3,565,842 of OX382258.1, read as the reverse complement.
GGGGGCAGAGCGGCGTCCCCTCACCGCTAATTCGTAGGCGTCCGATCCGCCCGCGCTGCACTGCGCGTCGGTACTGTTCCTTATGTGTGGCTCTCGCTAATTTAAATGATTACTGTGTCAAAATAATGTACTGATATTAACTTATTTTTGTACTACGTCCGGTGGCAAATAAACATTGCCAGCAGCCTATGAACGCATGCAACACAAGGAGTGTCGTTCGCCCATCGCTACCTTCGTGATGTGATTTCTGCCATCGAACTGCTTTATTTTGGGCTCTCCTATGATAGCTTCACAGCATGTACTATAATATATGCTGGTAGGCGTCATTCAATCCTGCTGCACGTGACAGGCTCTGTTCATGTGTCGATGGTCTATCTACGAAATTAAATTAAAATTAAAAAAAGTGAGGTTACGGTCGTTTTTGCAATCAGGCCGTCGACAGAGCAACACTGGTTGACTATCTCTCTTTATGAGAGGGTCATATTTATCATCGGTGAGTGGCGTCGTACATCGGTATTTTGGCTTGTTCGCTTAGTTGATTGGAAGTACTTTATCAGTGTATACACACACACGTTCACACATACACTTATGCACATAGACTCACACATATATGTCACACACATACACATTACATATATTTATATATACCTAATATTACACTACTACATTATCATTTAATTAAGTCGCAGTACTAGTAAATCATTTGTCACAATTTAATTCAAAGTCAAATCTCATAAGCTGTTAAATTACATTGCCTTAAAAACTATTTAACATAGTGCATAAACCGGGAGGGAGCCTAGAGCTCTGTAATACAGGCTACGAGCCTAGCATAGGCTCCAGACTCTCACAAGGTATGTTTAACATAAATTAATTTAACATTACTTAAGTGACTTGTACCTTGTGAGAAGTGAATAAATGATTTTTTATTTATTTAGTTTTAAGGAATTTTTCAACATTCTGAAAAGAATACGACGAGTTGAAAAAATCCTTTCCTGCCGAGGAGTGAGGGTTGTTTGAGTAACCTGGATAGGCTTCCTCAAGCAAAGTCGACTTTCTGCCGAGTGAGTATCATCAATCATTAATTAGTTAGGTTATGTTAGGTTAACTCGCCGTGTTTTTCTCTAGATGCTATTAGAATCTGACGAAGCGTTTTTGTTACTTGCAGACGATATGTTCGATCCCTGGGCATTCCATATAAGTCGTATTTACTGACTGCGATACGCCAACACCACTAGGCTTTAACATAAATTTCCAGCTACAACAACACGATACAAAATGGTGTACCAAACCCTATTAACTCACCCACACTCAAGGCATCATACATTCTAATTGACTCATTAAATTTTTCAATCTTACATATTGGAGGTTTTAGAGGCAAGATTAGTAATAAGGAACTCTTGGAAGTGGTAGGTTTATGTGTCCCCGACAGATACGTGTGGCGTCGTCGTCGACCACGGTTGCTGGTGGTTTCAGCCAGGCGTACCAAACTGCTCAACACAGCTCCGTTAACCAGAGCGCTGCGCACCCTATTGAGGGTGCGCAGCGCTCTGGGCTCAGTTAGCTGAGGACATTGATTTACTTGTTTGTTCTCTGAATGAATTCACAAAAACGACATTATATGTAATATGTTACACACAAATATAATGTAATTGCGTAATATAACACTTACACTATCATATTAGGAACTAGAACCTGTAATGATTATTGTTGAAATAAATAAATTTATAGTGTAGCCTATTCCTTTGGACAACCTTATCTATTTCATTGGCAAGACACAAGCATATTGCGAAACATAAATAATTTGCTTTATGTATTTTCTTGCATAACCTACATAATAACAGAAAAGCTGGTTCAGCGGAATTGTTATATATAGGCTTACTTTTTTGCAATTTTATCGCTTCCTGTGAGAACCTTTCAGGAGAAAGTTAAAATGCAAATATAGGATTTTACTTCAATGTTTTCCTTTTGTTTGTCTTCTTACCTCTCGTATACCATTTTCAGGCTTTTGGGCAAGCAAACAAATAAAAGTCTGTGGCGCCCTCATAGAAGAGAGGGTTGGTGACGACTGCATTGGCCTGATCAAGCCGAACCCCTCGCTTAGCTAGACTGCTGTTCAGCCTGTCGTTACAAGGTGGCAAATTGGCTGCAAGCGATTCTAGGCATTTAGCGATAACAATTAGTAATTATTACATAATGTAAGACTACGGTACAATATATTCGCCATACTCTACAGTTACTGTTAGGTTTACATATATTATCAATCTATTAATCAAGTTCGTTCTTGCATCTGACACTCCCTTGGTCTGATAGCTCTCAGTCTTCAACGAAACAAAGCAGAATACGTCAGCGAAACAAAACGCCAACTGTTTTAATTGGGCTCTTTAGTCAACTGAGCCCACTCGAACGTATCCCGGGATTTAGTTGGCATAAAGCATATTTTGAATTGGGGAACTGCGCTTGGTGTAAAATTGTATATTTTTTGAACTGAAAACTTCTTTAACGGCGTTGTGCACTTTTTGGGATGAGTAAAAAATGTTAAACTCCCGTCAGGACACGTGACCCTGATGTAAGATTTTGGTGAGAATTAGAACTTAAGTTCGCTGCAGCGCTAAAACATTAGTTACCTCTAATTAAACAATTAAAACGTGAAGCGCTAGATCGTTCATAGGGCATTATTTTCTCGCAACCAAAAGGTTGTAAGCGCCATGAAATTCTCGGCGCTTACGCGTTTCGTTCAACGTAGTTTATCAACATCGCTGTTTGGTCCGCATGTTCAAATTTTCACTTCTGCCGCCACTCCCGGAGTGCAACCCGTTTTTTTTATACTACGATGGATAGCAAACAAGCATCCGCCTGATGTAAAGCGGTTACCGTAGCCTATGAACGCTAACAACAAAAAGAATGCCGCTAGTGCGTTGCCACCCCCGCTGTCAATACAGAAACTCCTCATCTTCTGGTGATCTCACTCACTCTTGCAGACATAACAACCACCCCAGGGAGTTGTTATTTGGTTGCCGTCTTGTGTGAGGTGGAGGTACGTCCTCAGTCGGGCTACTCTCTCTTTCGACAGAGCCTCATCTGTTGATAAGCAGGGTGCGCCACGTGCAATTGAGGTTGGGTTTGGCTCTAACGGCGACATAGAGCCACTTACGTCCCATCAATTTGTGTATACATCGAAAACAGTTGCCATTAGTATCATGACGTCATAACAGTATAGTCACAAACGCATTGCATTCGAGTAAATTACATTTGCAGGTCTAGTTGGATCGTGTGAATAGGAGTACGTAAATGTCAACGGGTTAACTTGCCCTATTGTATGTCAATTATAACTGGAGGGTTGTTGTATTTCTGCATGTGAGGTAAGGTCACTAGTAAGCTCCTAAGGAGTTGCTTGCAGGGGAAGTGGCATTGCGTTAGTAATATATTACCAGCGTTCATAGGCTACAGTAACTGTTTTACATCAAGTGGGCCGCATGCTTGTATGCCTCCCGAGGTTGTATAAAAAAATGAACTAGTTTACAAGTATGAGTAAAAACTTGCTTCATATAAAAAAAAAACAAGTGTGCTTTAGACAACATGACTGAAGTAAAACTTCTTTAGCTCCATAGTGTGATACAGAAAATAGGCCTGCACTGTGTCTTAGATATACGAAATTTAACTCGCTATGAGAGAAAGATAGAAAGAAAATGTGTGCTCGCACCTCTCTCTCTTGCCCCTACAGTAACTCTCTCTCTCTTTCTATCTTCACTAACTTATATCTCCCTCTTAACTTCCGTTCGCCTCGCCCGATCACACTTTTCGTAACGCTCTCGTCATGCATTCACCAGCTTACTCCCCAAGTCAAGCGTGCGTAAAGAAGTTTTACTTCAAAATCTTTGTTTTTATTGGTTTTAACTCAAACTTCAGCAAAATAAGTACCATGAAATGGGGTGAATAGGAATCTGGGTTTGAATAGGGACAAAACTGGTATCGAATATTTGAAGCTGAATAAATACTGCCAAATGCTGTAAAGTTTTTAAACATTTAGTATATATACTATTTTGACGAGCTCGGTGGCGCAGTGGTGAAACGCGTTGTTACGCTACTTTGACACCAACGCTCGTGGGTTCGATTCCCACACAGTACAAACATTTGTGTGCATGAACATGTCTGTTTGTCTTGGACTGGGTATTTTCTATGTATAAAAAGTATGTATTTACAAAAAAAAAAAATTTTTTACGTATGTTTATCAGTTGTCTAGTACCCATAACACAAGCTTCGCTTACTTTGGGGCTAAATGGCGCTGTGTAATTTGTCCGCCAATATTTATTTATTTATATTTATTTACTATTAAATCTCTAAAATGGCAACATTTAAAAACTGTGAAGTTAGTAACAGGTGTCAAAAAAATTGTCCAAGTGATGTGCTCAAAACTATAAAATTGTGCTCCGAAAACTTAATTTGGGTTTTTCATAATTACGAATAAACTTGGTTTGAAAGTGCTGTCATACAATGTTTACTTTACTAAAGAGCTGCACACAAAACAAAGGTAAGTCTATATATTACGTGGTTTTTGTTTTATTTCAAAATATTCAAAGTGCTGTGATTTCGATTTAGTTACGAGGTTAGTAGGCACAGAAGAGCGGCGAATAGGCACTCTGTAGGTTCGAATAGGACCGCCATACTATATTAATATGGACGAATGACAGTTAATAAAAATGTATTCAAAGACAATAATAGAAGTCCAGAATTTAAATTAAATCACCTGGTATGGACAATCTACAGATCATAACTATAACAATCGATTGTACACGTATCTTATGGTAATCCTAACTATGAACTTCAATACAAAAAGGTCTCCTTAGGTTATCCGAAGTTTCGGTTTTATTAGTTTAATTGTATTAAGATCCCGGAGTCAAAAAATCAAAATCACAATACCTTATACGCTTCGCTTGTTTGATACGAGTAGTTAAAAAATATTGGATGACATTGGACATGAAATTTTCGTACCGTAAAATGGCGTGAATAGGTACAAAATCAAACTTCAAACGCAAATATATCGATGTTGTAGTACCAATATCACATCGATCACTGTTTCCAGGGTGTTCCAGCCGTTTATAGATTACAAAAATATCAATTAAGTCTAAATATATATTTAATTTCATAATGATTTTTAGAGAAATATGTGCCATCCCTATTTATGCTGGAAATGAAGTGCCCTGGCACAGTAAACGGGTGAATCGGGAAAACCATAGGGTTGTCCAAAACCTTATCTAAAAATGAGGCCCTAAATACCAGATAGAAATGTTAGGTTAGTGTACTACCTAGTATATATTGATAATGTATGATGTTTCGACGTGAAAAAAGGACAAACAAACACACTTTCATATTTATAATATTAGTATAGAAGTATAGATTGTAATAATCCAGTAAGTAGGTACATATTATTTTGATATTCCTATTTTAAAGTAAGTTTATATATTAATCTGTTCACTGCAATGTCCTACTTTTGTGAATATTTTAAAATAAATGGCATTGGTAACCCTGTCCCTATATTACCGGTGCGAAGATGGATAGAAAGGACGTAAAATTTTTCAATACCAATTAAATCTTCTTCTTAGCTTTATCCCGTTCTCTTATCCATTAGGATTGGCGGGGTCCGCTACCTAAGCCTAAGAATTCGGTGAGATACGGATATTTACACGGAGCGACCGCTGTCAGACCTCTACCACCCAGAGGGAATACCTGATTTTTCTTAGGTTAGGTCACACGACTTTCGAAATATATTATCTTGGACGTGTGTTTCCTAACGATGTTTTCCTTCACCGCCAAGCAAGTGATAATTCCAATCTATCTATCTATAACTTCACGCCAAATCCCTTGCGGGGTAGGCAGAGAGAACCGAGCGCCACGCGACTCGATCCTTACATACCTCACTCGCTTCTTTCACATTCATTGCTCTTCTCATGCACGCTCGCCGGTTTCTAGGGCTCCTGACATCACCTTCTGATAGAACACGACCAATCTGGACATGATAGGTAAGTCTTGGCCTTCCTCGGCTCCTACATCCTTCCACTTTTGCATTGTATATCTGCTTCGTCATTCTTTCATCCTGCATTCTTTCTATATGTCCGAACCAACGGAGCATGCCTCTTCTTATTTTAACACCGACGCTCTCTTTCAGACCAACTCTGCTTCTAACCTCATCATTGCGGATACGGTCTGCAAGCGTTACACCACAGATTTTGCGCAACGCTCGCATTTCAACCGCGTTTATCCTACTTTCATGCTCTCTCTGCCATACCCAGCTCTCGCTTCCATAAGTAAGCGTTGGGACCAGCACTGCATTGTGTATAGCCAGCTGCGCCTTCTGGCTCAGGTTTTTACTGCCAAGAAGTTTTCCCAACGCTCCATTCACACTATTCCCAGCACTCACTCGCCTTTCCACATCTGCGGTGTACCTTCAATCCCTGCTGAAAGCGCATCCAAGATATACAAACTCATTCACTTGTTCCAACACTTCATCATCTACCGTAATTCTTACATTTTTGATAATTCCAAATTTGTACATTATTCGGAAACCCCGATTTTTGTGGTACATGCCAGGATACCCGATGGTGACAAGATCGGTTCTTTATCCACTAGGTTATCACTGCTTTATCATCACTAAGTAGATCTAAAGATGTTTACTTGTTAAGTCAAGACAGGCATCTACGGAAGACCAGCGCCGTGGTGTCAGATGACCCCACGGCTTATGCTGAGTGGATGCCTATTTGTTGTCTTATATATTATTTACTGGCTGTAGGTTTTAAATGTTAGTGATTACATGTGAGGCAACAAATAAACCATTTTCTTTCTTTCTTAGTACGGAATGGTAGTTATCGATTTTAAATTAATTGCTCTAAAATGCTCGTCATAAGGTTTAACCATAACGAGACGTGACAAGTTTACTCGACAGATAGTTTTAGACTAAAGTTTGCGAGTGTTTGGGGTGGGGTCACAAACAATTGCGGTGTTTTTTCACCGGATCAAATAGACTTAGATAGCTCAATTATTTATAAAAAAGGAGTTTATTGTTGTTACTTTTTTTACGGACGGAACGGAACCCTATTACTGAGGCTCCGCTGTCGGTCCGTCCGTCCGTCCGTCCGTCTGTCACCAGGCTGTATCTCTTGAACCGGGATAGTTAGACAGTTGAAATTTTCACAGATGATGTATTTCTGTTGCCGCTATAACAACAAATACTAAAAAATAGAATAAAATATATATATAAGGGAGCTTCTATACAACAAACGTGATTTTTTTGCTCATTTTTGCTTGATATTGATAACGGCAACAGGTAGACGCTTGAAATATTCACAGAATATTTAGTTATATATTTACTTTAAGAATAAATAATTAAAATAAAATAAAACAAATATTTAAGGGTGGCTCCAATACAACAAACGTGATTTTTTTTTTGCTGTTTTTATAGATAATGGTACGGAACCCTTCGTGCGCGAGTCCGACTCGCACTTGGCCGATTTTTTTTTATATTAGTGCAGCATAGTGGCTCCTCTTTGCCTGATGGTAAGCGAAAGAGGAGCCCAAATCGCAACTGCAACTGACAAAAGATAACACAGTGTCCTGTCAGTTGACGCTGCCATGCTGACCCGCAAGATGCTTCTTCACGCTTCGTTTGAAGGATATTGTAGGAAGGAGGGAACACATGTGCTGGCAAAGCGTTCCACTTAATAATGTTACGACAAAAATAGGTTATCCTGGGAAACATAGACTATGTAACGGCAGAATAAAAAACATGATGGCGGATAATGTTTTCCATATTGCGTATACTGAAGAAAAAACTGCAATTGTAGTATCAATATAAAGGGGTTTGAAAGGGGATCTCAAATATATATAACTTATACGTATAAGGTAATCAGTTAATTTAAAAAATACATAATCAATTAACTTTATATGATGTAAAGCGGTTACCGTAGCCTATGGACGCATGCAATACAGTATCACTCGCGCGATGCCATATCTGCTGCTAACACAGCAACACTAGGAGCTCACTGGTTACCTCACTCAATCGCAGGATCACAATAACACTCTAGGGAGTTGTTACTTGGCCGCAGTTTCACTACTTAATAGGTCTCGGTAGAAAATTTCTCTGGAACCGCACAGTACGCGACCATTGCGGCTCCAGTGTGTGAGGATGAACTCTTAACCATTGGCAAGCTGTGCGATTGTAAAACAAGGGCATTGGGATCATATTGAATAACTCCTCAGAGCACAAACCATTGTACAACCGCTAGAACACGCAAAGGGAGGCAAAATCTCTTCTTAAACTCGCTGTAAAAAGTAAAAGTTGAATTGAACCAAGTTCAATGGCCCTCAGTCAGATACTTTACTCAAGGTACACTCTATTTAAGAGACAAGTCTAACGCGGCGTTCCTCCACAAGGAAACGAGGGGTGCTAGCACGGGCTGTATAATAATTAGTTAATAGATTCAGGCGTTATTTTGCGAAAGTCAAATTTACATGCAATTTGATCTAACCTGCTTTGTGTGCTTCCGCCACCAATTAGTTCATGCGGCCTAGCGCCGGCCGGCACCCACCCACTACTGTTAGTACATGGTACATGGCGACGCTGCCATGGCTGCTCCGGTAGTCTCTGCCTCGGCTGCTGCGGTCGTCCGCCATCTGGAACAGAATCCGCATGCCCCCACCACCACCGTCGCTGCCACGACTGGCCTGGTCGTCGCTGCGACACGTGTTTCGCCTCTCCACGAGGCATCATCAGGCGTTGTAGACGTTAATCGTAAGAATAACATGCTACAAGTGACAAATCCATCGCAGTGCCGTCCTTTATATTGAATTGAGGGTGGGGGTGGATGGTGTGAGCGAAAAGATATTTAATAGATAATAATGACGTAAACCATTCCCCACTATTAAATATCTTTTCGCTCACACCATCCACTCTTACTGGACCTCGAGACAGCATTCAGTTCGCGTTTCATAACAGAAACATCAGAATTTCCATTAGCACGCGCCGTTATCCAAGCCTCGAAAGCAGACTGTTTGAGAAGTTTGATTTCTCTACAAGGCCGATTTTAGCTCCCGCAACAGCATCTAAGCCATTGAAAATGTATTGCCGCAACCACTGCAGTCGCACAGGGTTCAATGTCCTCCATTTTGGAACAAAGCTGCCTCCACGTGTACGGTGCGTGTATTCACGCAATCCGCCCCAGTCTGCAGACTTATAGTGTCATACGCGACGCCATCCAGCAGGCTGAGGTGGATCACGTCTTGTGCAGGGCACTTGGGTCCGGAGGAGGCAGTGGTCCTATGAACCAAACGGCGCATTCGCTGTGGTATTGTATTTATCCGGACGAACAGACCGCAGAAGGTCCAGTAGAGAGATTACATGGTTCTCTATATTTGGTATTCTCGTGGTAGAATGAATTAGTTGAGAGAAACTTTGACACATGGTCACACCGGGATTCGAAACAGAAACCATTCGGGGCTGGTACTTTATTCACTAGGCTGTTCTGTTATTATTTTTTACATTCTTAAACAAAATACGTCCGTAATATTCGTATAATTCTATGTACGTAATTCACAATACTGTGATACTTACATTGGTATTATCAAACTAATTGCTAAATTATTTGCAACTGGCACCCCACCCGAACTCATTTGTGGAGCGGACAAATTACTTCGATGACAGATGTCACAAAAAGGTCTTCCTGCAGTCCTACGTCCATGTTCGAAGGACATTGAGACATAAAATGTTAATTAATTAGATTCCACGCCCACCATTAAAATAAATTAACTACATTTCCCTGTACAGTCGATTAGTTTGTTTTAATGGTTGATCGTAATCTCATCTTTATTAACTTAAAAGTCTGCATCCAATAGCCGAACAGTATACATCACATCAACTCTTACTCATCCCATTGCAGGGATACGGGTTTCCCTTCAACCGAAGGGGGTTAGAGCATACTCCACCACGCTGTTCAAATGCGGATGCCAATGTTTTCAAGCCGCCCGATGGCCACTAGCTTAACGACTGTCATCTATCGACAACAGCCGGGACCGGGAATCTCGAGATATATAAACCCATCGATAGACAGGCTACGGTTGACGTTGCTTAACCTGCGTGTTCGGTTAGAATGACAAGCGTAACGACGCCATCGAGCTCTCCAACCGAAAAGTACACATTTTTCATTCTCTACTATCTTCTTTATAGCGTCATCCTGTTTCCTAACGCATTAGGACTAGTGGTTCCGCTTCCTAAGCATCAAGATATGGAGAAGATACTGATTTTTACCTCCATGACCCAGAGGGAAAGTTAGATCTTTCTTAGGTTAGGTCACATGTCTCTCAAAAAATATTTTTTGGACGCGCGGGTTTCCTCATGATGTTTTCAATTGTTATTTGTTAAAATCATTTTTTAGGGTTCCGTACCCAAAGGGTAAAATGGAACCCTATTACTGAGGCTCCGCTGTCCGTCCGTTCGTCCGTCCGTCCGTCCGTCTGTCACCAGGCTGTATCTCATGAACCGTGATAGTTAGACAGTTGAAATTTTCACAGATGATGTATTTCTGTTGCCGCTATAACAACAAATACTAAAAAATAGAATAAAATAAATATTTAAGGGGGCTCCCATACAACAAACGTGATTTTTTTGCCTTTTTTATAGATAATGGTACGGAACCCTTTGTGCGCGAGTCCCACTCGCACTTGGCCGATTTTTTGTTACACTGATAACACAGAATTCTGTTGCAACAGTCAACTATCCCTACGTTTAGTATTAGGAAACCACCTTAAATGCATTTATGTAACAGTTATTTATTCTTTTCAAAAGTAATTCCAACTTAAAATGATGGTTGTCGTTCAAATTTTACATCGTGACCGAATAAAAAATTTAGTACCAATTCTACTCTCTTTTCCATTTTACTTTTTAATTTTAAAGTTTTTAATCCTGAAAGCGTCATAAAATAATTATTATGTATGTATATATATGTATATCTTCACGCCAGGTCCTTTGCGGGGTAGGCAGAGAGAACCGAGCGCCATAAGACGCGGTCCTTACGTACTTCACTCGCTTCTCTAACATTCATCACGGCGAGCGTGCATGAAAAGATCATGCACGCTCGCCGGTTCCTGGGGCTCCTGACATCACCTTCTGATAAAACACGACCAATTTGGTCATGGTATGTTAGTCTCGGTTTTCCTCGGCTCCTACATCCTTCCACTTTTGCATTGTATATCTGTTTCATCATTCCTTCGTCCTGCATTCTTTCTACATGTCCGAACCTTATGCCTTTTCTTATCTTAACACCGACATTCCCTAATAATTACTGTATTTACTAAAAATGAATTGCGCATCACAGCTCATTAAATTTCATGGATTATTGCGGCCAAATAACAATTCCCTGGGAAGGTTGCTACGTTGTTGAGTGAGTCAGTTTACCAGAGCACGAGCAGTTCTCTTTGCGTGATATTATCTATCGGTAACCATTTTCATCAAGTCATTCGTATTCTTAACTGCCATCGGAAATTATATAAAAAGACATAAGCATCGTATTTATAAACTTTTTCGAAGTCGGTTAACAGTTACCTAATTAAAATTGGCTGTAAACATGAAGTTACCAAACTAGTCAAAAACTGACAAATCATCGTAATTATAAGTTGTCAGATTGGACAAGATATCGCGCTTGCCGCTTCAGTGTCGCGCGCGAAAGCAATTTGTCAAAATGGTTTAAGTCACGTTTTAAAATCTTACACCACGAACACTTAGTAGTACTTATATACGGAATATTATATCCAGTCTTAGCCCGTGACTTTGCTTGCTCTCGGAGGAAGTAGAAGGCCCTGCATGCTTTGTTGATTCGGACATGTAGTTTTGGGGTGTAAGTGGCTCAATATCACCTTTAGAGCCAAAGCCAACCTTACCTGCGCGTGATGCACCCTGCTTTCCAACAGACGAGGCTCTGGCGAAAGAGAGTTTTGGCACGATGTTAGCCCGACTGGGGAAGTAACTCCTCGCAGAAGACAGCAGTCAAATACCAATTCCCCAGAGTTTTTTGTGTTCTTGCCTGTGAGTGAGGTTACCAGAAGATGAGGAGTTGCTCTTTACATTAGGCGGGCAGTTTGCTCGTTTGATATCCGTCGTAGAAGGTGTGTGCTTTCATCTCGCTGGGCTCTAAGATTACGATTTAGTAGGTAGAAGACCTTCTCTCGGTTAAGATGAAACTGGGAATTACGCGAGTCTTTTTGGTTGCAGCATATGCCCCTGTGAGCTCTACTAAACCCCAAGAGCTCGAGAAGTTTTGGGAGACGGTAAGTCCTTGTGTCGAACACGTTCTTCCATCACAATGATATGAAAACTTGCACATGGACACGGAATGAACAGAAAATTGTAATTGATTTGATATTGATAGATGGTCGTCACTGAAAATCTTTAATGGATACAAGAGCTTTCAGAGGTCCTACTCTTAAAACGGACCACTATCTGGTTATAAGCCGGTTTGTAGGCATTTTCAAGAAGTGGAGACACTGGCGAGTGCGTCCTTTCGAAGATCATGAAAGACTAAGTATTGAAAAATTAGAAGATGAAAGTGAAAGGATTTAGTAGAGGATTTAGTAGTAAAGATTTTAGTATGTAAGTCTAGTTAGTAAAATACTTGCGGACATCTTTGCGCCTCAGATGTAGACGAAATTTGGAAAGTTCTGAAAGAAAGTACGTGGTGACAATGTGAAAGAAGCATGCGAATGCGCAAAGAGACGTAGGAGATACCTGGTAGGATGTGGAAGTTGAATCCTCCGTGGAAAAAAAAAGGAAAGCGTGGCTAGATTACGTATCATCTTTGCACCAGAGTGATGATATGAAATAGAAGAAGAAAGAAATATACCATCGATGCAAGAATGAAACCAAGGCTTTAGTGAAAGAGAAACGTAAATGACTACTTATGAATGAGAAAGAGAAGCTGACGAAGAACTTCGAGGCGAATATCAAATTCTTCTGGAGAGAGGTAAAGAAAAGAAGAAAAAAGAGTTTCGAAGTGGTTTGTCAGTATCCAGAATGGCCAAGATAAAATGTAATGCTGGTGACATTTTTGCTAACACTCAAGAAGTTAACGGTGGAGTGAATATCTTAGACATAGACAACTTTACATTGAGATGTTTTTGAACAAATTATGCTGGAGAAACGGACGGGTCTCGACTGATTGGAGACGCGCAGTAATCACGCCCTTATATAAAGGCAAGGGTTCAATTATGGATGATAAGATAAGATATGAAATCTCTGGAATATTTTGCCCAGATATGGAGTTGACGGTCACCTGCTCCGTGCTGATCACTTATGAAGATTGTATAGCGTATGTGCGGGATGACGGCAGCTTATCGCCCTGGTTTGATAACACTAACCTCCGCCAATTGGCAGTTGATCAGCATGGTAGAGTACGCTCCAAACCACTTCGGTTGAAGGGAGACCCGTATCCCTGCAGTGGGATGAGTAATGGTTGATGTGGTGGAGTGCACATCGTGCGTAGATAAAGTCAGTCATGATGACGCCAGATAATTGACATTACCTGACATGTGGAAGCTCAAGATGAAACCGCACGCGGTAAATCTTTCGAAGCATTATAGCAGCCTTACCAAATCGTAGCAAAATATGAGCACCACAAGGGAACGTATATCGACGACGTAGTCTTTACTGGTGACCACGAAAATAACCTATGAGACCAATTTTGCATAGTAACTCAATTCACCGCTCAGGGAGGCCAAGTAGAGCGCGCAACTCTTACCGGCTTATTGTCAAAGCGGCATTCTTACCCACTGCGCCACCGGGATCGTCATCATTTCAATAATTGAAATATCAATTAACTAATATACCTACGTGACAAACAATCAACATTCAACCTTTCAGCAAACATGTAGCAATTAGCATAAACAAAGATTTTGATGTTACAATAACAAAGCGAGAATCAAACCTATGTTTACGTAAGTCCCCTGAGACAAAATTATGCTACCAATACACACTGCTTATGTCTTAATTGATACTCGTAATTAATAAATTAGCTTTTGTTAACTATCATACATACATATCATCACGCCTGTCTCCCATTGGGGTCGGCAGAAACTATGGAACGCCAGGTGCACCTCTTCCACACTCATCAACCTCTTCTAGCATGCTCTTCGGCTTCGGGTGCTTTTGACTTGGCCCTTTTTCAGCATATCACCTATTTGATCCAGATGCGTGCGTCTATCGATATCTCTAGTCACTCTTACTCGATATACTTGTTTCTTAACTCTTTTGTCATACATTCTTTCCAAATGTCTGAACCATCTCAGCACACCCTTCTCAATTTTTTCACTACACTACCTTTCATTGCACAACTATCAGTTATTAACTAACTGACAACCATTATTTATGCCGATAACTTTACAACGGGTTCGATAGCGGAGTGGTTAGTAAAGCTGTTTAACACCAGGATTAGTAGGTTCGATTTCCATACACGATAGACATTTGTGTGCATGAGCATGTTTGTCTTGATCTGAATATTATTAAGAGAGGTGGGGTGTATCAAAGCAGTCGCAGAATATAATTTAAAAATGTTTTGAAGATTGAAAAAAAATCATCTGTCCAGTAGTTAAACTTACGATCTCTTGATTGCCGGACAAGTGACATCCAACTGAGCTACCTGTAAGATTGGTAAGTGTTTTTTCATTTTTATTTTCATGTCTCGCTGTAAAATTACAATGCAACGCCATCTAGCTACCAAGTAACAACTTTAAAACTATACGTAAAATATAATAGCGGAAGTCACAATTCTCTTTGTATCTTGTTACCTTCTTCTTTACAACCATTATCAACCAGTGTGGCTTCCTTGAGATTGCGCCATTTATTCGTTCCAGCAGTTTTCCTGACTTCATGACATCGCATCAGTTCTCTAGGTCTCATTTTACCCGTAGGGCTCCATTCTAGGACCGCTTTACCCCACGACCTATATTTTCTAGCTATCAGTTCAGACGTGCCACTCATTTGTGGCATCAGTGACCTGGCGTTTGTTTCACGGCGTATCGTAATTGTGTCTTAGACCTGGAGAAAGACGCGGAATACTTGTATATCACGGGATCTAAGCCAACATTTTCTGTAATTTGTCATTACTTAAGTCCATTCATTAGTAATGAAAACGCCACATCACTTATTTGGACGAGATAAAAGCAGGATTACGCGGCAGAACGAGGCGCTCAATTTATTTTGCTGTTGTTCTGGCGGGCAGATGTTTCCGCTAATTATACCTCCAGATATTTAAATGAGGGATGGCTGGATTGGAAGATAAGAATTTGATTGTGTTAGCATATTGTAAAATTGTTACAAGTAAATAGTGATGGATGAAGGAAAATGTAAAATTGGTTTACCGACTTTCAGAGGTTGATGGTTAACGATGTGACTTGTATTATGTATGCTTTGGACATGTCCATGAAGACCGCAACAGCACTTGTTTTGGTTTGGATCCTGTGTTCCCGTTCAGTTACACCATGTTGCGTTACGCTGTTACCCATTGGGAGAAAATATCCCGACAAGTAACACTGTAACTCAATGCCACATTTTTTCACCCATTTATTAACACTGTAACCTATAGTACATAACAGGGTTACTTATCGGGACAAAAATGTCCCAAAGAGTGAACCATATATATATATTATTACTTATTTTTTAATTACACAGCGCCATCTAGCCCCAAAGTAAGCGAAGCTTGTGTTATGGGTACTATACAACTGATAAACATACGTAAATATTTTTTTTTTATATACATACTTATTATACATAGAAAATACCCAGACCAAGACAGACATGTTCATGCACACAAATGTTTGTATTGTGTGGGAATCGAACCCACGAGCGTTGGTGTCAAAGTAGCGTAACAGCGCGTTTCACCACTGCGCCACCGAGCTCGTCAACTATATATTGAACCTTACTGTTCAATTAAATATTAAATAAATCCACTGAAATCCAATATCAACATGTTTTAATGTGTATAACAAATTAGGATAAATAAAATGTTGCTGAAAACAGAAATACACACATCAAAAGTGTCTAGGGATCAAGCATTTTTATGCGGATTTCTTGAGATTGAGATGTGGCTTTGTAATAAAAAAATATATAAAATATATAAACGTATACGACACTGGAGAACCCCTGGACGCCAACAGCGATTAAAATCCTGCCAGGAAGTCCATCCTTATAGTGGTGGAACCATCATGGTATGGGCGGGTATTTGGATCGGCGGAAGAACTGAGTTGATTTGGATCAGAGGCAACCTCAACGCTCAAATTTATGCTGAGACGATTGTATCAGACGTCATCGTTCCTCTACAAGTGCAAATCGGTCCCTTATTTCAGTTAATGCATGATAATGCACGACCGCACACCGCAAGAGTTGTAAGACAGACTCTCGCCGCAGCTAACATCAATGTCATGCCCTGGCCTGCTCAGTCGCCAGACTTGAACCCGATTGAGCATGCATGGGATATGCTACAGAGAAGAGCTCTGCCGAATATGGAGGGTATCCAGTCGCAAGAAGACCTTTTTTTGTTGTTGCAACGAACATGGGCGGCCATTCCACAGCGTGATTTGGATGAACTCATTTTGAGTATGCCAAACCGATGTTCTTGTGTTGTTAGTGTTCGCGGTAGAAACACGGATTATTAATTGTTTAAGTTACCCAATAAAATTTTAAAGAAAACTGTTATTTCAGTCTTTTTTTCGAACTTTAATGTTAGTGGTTCAAATGTCAAAAATCCCTTTATTATGAAAATGGCAAATTTCTTTATTAATGCAAAGGTGACTTGATTTATCGTTACTGTAGACAAACGAAAACACTTTATTTGATGAATCCTTAAAGACAATTTTAATTAATATCAATCAGGAGAAAAGTTATTGCAAAAATATATGTTGATCCCTAGACACTTTTGATGTGTGTATATGTTATGTGTTGAAAATACGAATTTGTTTTGCGCTAGAAAGTAGGGCGTTAAGTATTTCAAAGGTGCAGTCGAACGGTGCAGATGCAGTATGATTTTATACATGATAATGTTGAAGAATGGCGCTTACGTAAACCGTGCTGATTTTTACATATGACATTAAATTTCCGAACAAAGTTATGCATCATATTTATAATTTGCAGAGCTTGCATATTTGGGTCAGACAGTCTTAAAGGTTCGGTGTGGTGTTGATTCGGACATGAAGAAAGAATGGCGAACCAGATATATAATGCAGAAGTGGAAGGATGTAGGAGCCGAGGTAGGCCAAGAATTACCTATCATGATCAAATCGGTCGTGTTCTATCAGAAGGTGATGTCAGGAGCTCTAGAAACCTAGCGTGCATGAGAAGAGCAATGAATGTTAAAGAAGCGAGTGAGGTGAGCATAGAGTCACGTGGCGCTCGGTGCCCTACTGCCTACCCCGCAACGGATGTGACGTAAAGTTGTAGATAGATAGAAATTAAAGTACAGGGCTATAGTTGGCAGCACTGTGCTTATCAAGTAAGTCAGCGGAGGTAGAAATTCGTCCACACAATACAGTATTAAAGAAGCCGGATTGATATTAGCATATTATATTACCAGAGGGAGACTTTGTACAGTCGTCATCTGCGTGGGTACCTCTGTCTCACCTATTTCCGCCAAGCAGATATATTTATATAGCTGTGTTCCGGTTTGAAGGGTGAGATATGGCAGAGAAATTACTGGGTACTGTGACGAAACAGACTTAAGTCACAAGATTGGCAGCGCGCGAGTAACATCCCCGCGGTGTTGCGAGAGTCAATGGACCGGTTACCATCTAACGCTGGCCGCATGCTTGTTTGCCAATCTAGTTGTATATAGAAGAAAATGTAAAATTATTGTAGGTGATTTACCAACTTTCAGAGGTTGATCTTTAACGGTGTGACTTCTGTTATGGTTTTTGACATCTGGAAAAACACGATAACTGACGATGTTCGAAGGAATATCCCCAAAAATCCCGAACATTTTTCCAAGCGCCAGCGGATATATATCCGAAATTCCACTTATAACAACATAAGGGTTCCCAGAAATATTGGGTATATTCACGGAAAAGTGTACCTCTGGTTGAAATATAAATTAATGTTTTTCTACTAACTGTATTGAACAATAATTGCAATCTTCAATAGATTACAATTATTAAGTAAGTTTATTGCTGGTTTTTTTTTTATTATTCTACGTCTGGAGGCATACAAGCATACGGCCCACCTGATGTAAAGGATACCGTAGCATATTAACGCTTGCGATAAATTAAGTATCACTCGCGCAATGTCTCCTCTGCTGCTTACACAGCAACTCCTTGGGAGCTTACTGGTGACCTCACTCCACGCAGGAACACAACAACCCTCTAAGGAGTTGTTATTTGGCTGCGGTTTTCTGTGAGATGGAGGTACTTTCCCAAACGGGCTGCTTTGATACGCCCTACCTCTCTTAAAACATCCAGACCAAAACAAACAGACATGTTCATGCACACAAATGTTAGCCTTGTGTGGAAATCGAACCCAGGAGTGTTGGTGTCAAAGTCGCGTTCACGACTGAGCCAACAAGCTCGTTCAAAAAAGTTATAGTTTATAAAAGATTAATTACACTTCGCAACTTCATTCACACGTGTCCCGGTATTCTGTGGGAACGGCTTCTTATTACTTTTATTCTTTCTCTTCCTAAAGAATTGGGCTATCAAATGCAAAAACAATTTTTCAAATCCGACTGGTAGTTCCTGAGATTATAGCGTTCAAACAAACAAACAAATTCTTTCATTATATGTATAGTGTACTATTCTGATTTGGTGGCAACAAGGGAGAATTACCGGGCGTTTAGGCGGTTCAGCAATCTATATTACTGGAATTAATGTGTTAGGTAACAACTCACAATTTAGGTCCCAATAGTGTCAGATACTTGATAAACCGTGGTGCACGGCAGTTGAGCTTCACTTGACTAGCCATCTCTTTGAGGTTTTGAATGCCTTATTTGTCATATTGCTGTCTCTCACTTTGCCAAGAGACGAAGTCAATTCCAAAACTTCCTACTCTTACAAATTTCTTCTGATTAAATTCGTTGTGAGTTCCAAGGCAGCTGTAGTTTAACCCCCGGGACTGCGATGAACTTCACTGTTCACTACCTTTTTGGTGGTCGCCGCTGTTGATTCTGGCTACACAGGAGACACAGTGGTGGGCCTGTCCCATATATATAGTGTAGATTATATTTGCTTTGTAATAAAAAAAACAGTTGACTTTATTCAGATCGTAGTTAATTATTAAGTCGGTTCCATTTTCATTTTATTAATTATGAACTTAACACACTTTTATCTAACTTGTTTTGTGTGCTCTCGCCACTAATTATTTCATGCGTGCTAATGCCGGCAGATGCCCACGCACTACCGTTAGCAAATGCGCACCGTCGTTGTGTACCTGATCTAGTCATTTCTGCCCCGGTTGTTAAAGTCGTCTCTTTTTGACGATTTTTATTTTAATGCACTACAAGTCTTAAAATATCAATATCTACGAAAACTTCTTACTTTTTTCAGTATGAAAAATAGATATGGAGTCTAGTTTAAGATATGAAACTTTGCGAGCGCATAGATATTGATATTTTAATAGATATTTTAAGACTTGTAGTGCATTAAAATAAAAATCGTCAAAATGCAGTTCTGATAATGTTAATTGCTGCAGTCGAATTATTCACCAGCAACGCCGATAGTCTGCCTATGAATGGGTTTATTTATCTCGAGCTTTCTCCGTGCTTAGGAAGGCACGCAATTTTGACGAGCTCGGTGGCGCAGCGAGTAATAACTTGCGGGTTTGATTCCTACACATGACAAACATTTGTGTGCATGAACATGTCTGTTTTCCTTGGTCTGGGTATTTTCTGTGTATAATAACGTATGTTTATCAGTTGTCTACTACCCATAACACAAGTTTCGCTTACTTTGGGTCTAGATGGCGCTGTGTAATTTATCCGCCAATACTTAAATTACTAATTTGAGTCGAAATATTCTATTATGTCATCATCATAACTAGTATAGTAAAAAGAGAGCCATCCGTTCTATTTATAACATGGGCGCTAGGGAATCTCTTAGAGAACTATTTAAAGAAATAAATATCCTCACGGTTACCTCTCAGTATATTTATGAGAATATAATGTATGCTCGTAAAAATATAGAGTCATTTTCTAAATTTAGTGAAAATCTTAGAAGTAAGAATAGATTGCGTATGCCTGTACATCGACTTGCTAAGACTAGTAGATCTTTTATTGTAAATTGTATTCGATTCTATAATAAATTACCTGAAACAGTTCTGTCCTTGCCTGAGAATATGTTCAAAAGGTACATCAAAAATACTCTGTGCAGGAAGGGTTATTATAGAATCGATGAATATCTAACTGATAGAGATGCTTGGAAATGATTCAGCACATGTATTAATATATCTTTAATTGTACCACTTGATTTCACTATATGTACACTCACATATATTTATTGTAATATATTTTAACTATGGAAAAAAAAGACCCATATTGGCAAGTTTCTTTTGGCATTTCTTCTTCGCCAATGGTCATTTCCGAAATGCTGGTAGATTAAAAAAGAGAGATTAAATATAAAAAAAAAAAACTGGAAAATTATTAAGATACAATATGATTTAATTTAAAGAATGTAAGACGTGTCTAAGTGCCCGTAAGGGTCTAATGGCAAATAAATGATTTTTATCTTTTATCTTAAAAATAAACAAAACTAATGTTCCCTTAGATCTTTTTGTACAACGACCGGGAGGCATGCAAGCAGACGGTCCACCTGATGTAAAGCAGTTACCGTAGCCTATCACATCAACTCTTACTCATCCCATTGCAGGGATACGGAGCTCCCTTCAAGCGAAAGGATTTAGAGTATACTCCACCACGCTGCTCAAACGTGGATTGGCGGAGGCCACTGACATAGCTTTACGACTGTCATCTATAGACAACTGCCGGGACCGACGGCTTAATGTGCCCTCCAAAGCTCGGAGAAATTCGAGATATATGAACCCATCCATAGACAGGCTGCGGTTGACGTTGCTTAACCTGCGTGTTCGGTTAGAATGGAGCTCCGTAACCTATGATCGGCTTCAATACATTAACTGCCATTCGCGCGATGCCACCTATTCTGCTAACACAGCAACTAAGAGCTTACTGGTGACCTCACTCGCACGCACACAACTCTCCGGACGAGTTGGTATTTGGCTGCGATTTTTCTGTGAGATGGAGGCACTTCCCCAGACGGGCTTCTTTGATCCCTACCTCTCTTAAAAAGTCTCAGACTGCCTCATACTCGTTTGCCACCCGGCGTTGCTTAAAAAAAATAGGTGTGGATTTCACAAAAGCTTTCTGAGTGGAACATTATGCAGGTCTATAAACTGACTCCCATCCTTTGCTTTTCTTTCCACTTTTAATTTTATTCAGAGCTTTTCCCAGCAATGCAGCTTTCTTTTAGATTGTTTCTAAGGTGCGGTATACACAACAATGAAATACATCGAGAGAAGTAGAGCACATCTCAATTATATTATATAAGTCTCAAGTCAGACCGCACTTGGAGTACTGCAGTCACCTTTGGGCGGGAGCACCTGGATACCAGCTTGGACCGTGTGATTCGATTCAGAGACGAGCTGTGAGAATTGTCGACAATCCTAAGCTTACACACGGTATTGAACCCTTAAGTTTAAGGAGAGACTTTGCCTCCCTTTGTGTGTTCTACCGATTGTACAACGGGTTGTGTTCTGAAGAGTTGTTCGAAATGATACCGACGGCTACTTTTTATAACCGCACCGCTCGCCGACGGCGGGGAGTTCACCCTCACACGCTTGAACCGCAATGGTCGCGTACGGTGCGGTTCCAGAAAAGTTTTCTTCCGAGAACACTCAAGCTGTGGAATGAGCTCCCAGCCGAGGTTTTTCCAAGGAACTACAGCATGGAGTTCTTCAAGAAATGCGTGAAGAGGTTTTTAGAGGGTCGGCAACGCATGAGTGACGCCCCTGGTGTTGCAAATGTCCATAGGCTACGGTGACTGTTTCACATCAGGCAGGCCGTATGCTTGATTGCCACCTTAGTGGTATAAAAAAAAACATCAGAGCAGCCCGTCCGGGGAAGTAGCTTCACCTCGCGAAAAAACCGTGACCAAATGACGGCTGCCTGGAGGGTTGTTATGTTCCGGTGGGTGAGTGAGGTCACCAGTAAGCTCCGAGGAGTTGCTGTGGTGGAGAGGTGGCGTAGCGTTCATAGGCCATGTCGGCAGGTATACAAGCATAATAACTCCACCAACTACAGAACTCTTTCTTTGTACGATCTGCAAATTCATTTAGTAAATTGGTTTTTTAAACACTCTTAAATCTACCCTTGTTAAACACTGGTTTGACGTGACTCCTCGAAACTATCAATTGAAATACAAAGATCCCAAATTGTTATATATATATATATAATACATATTACTATGTACAAACAAGCATATTGATACCCTATATGCGAAAACTGTATTGGTATATAGATGTCATAAAAAATATTTACGTAGATATATATAATACTGTAAGTTTTCCGAATAAAATAAAATGCGTCCCACCTGATGTAAAGCGGTTACCGTAGCCTACGATCGTTTCCAATACATTAAGTATCACTCGCGCGATGCTTCCTCCGTGGGCCGTATGACGATGATTAAAAAAAAAAATAGAAAATGAACATTGATGAAAAAGTAATGCAGAGGGATGAAAATTTGTTTCCTATTCCTTAGTGGCCCGTTTCATAAATTTTCAGTATTAACGTAACAAACGACTGTGTTAAACAAAGCAGTAACTCCATAGAAAGGGCGACAAAATCTCTCTGTAATAACCTAATAACAAAGGTAATTTTCCGTGCATTCCTATTGAAATAGGAAGCTCTAACTACGTGCCTGCTGCTTCGTGTAACCATTATTTTCGTGTCCTGTGAATTGTATGCAAAGAGAAGTCACAGCCTAGTGGATTTTGTACCGGCCTATAAATCGATTGGTCCCTACTTCGAATCCTTGTGTGCATTTAGCATCAAATTCGTGTTTTCGGTTTTAAATATATGTTTGCATTTTAATTAATTGCAATAACGATTGAGATGTACAAGTATTGAAGAGAGGATAAACACGCGTCGCAGAGATGAATAGGGCAGTAACGGTAGCTGGTGTATGTTGGTCCTGTTCCAGACGGCGGGTAATCGCGGAGGCTTTTGCAGCAGCTAAGGCAGAGACAACCAGAACAGCCGCGGCATGCATAACAGTAGTGGGTGGGAGGTGGGCTGGCTGGCGCTAGTTCGGATGAACTCATCGGTGGCGACAGCATACGAAACATGTTAGATCAAATTGCATATAATCCACTTTCGATAAATAAAGCCTGAATCTAAATATATATAATTATGACATACTCAAGGTGAAGGAAAACATTGTGACAATGCCTTTTTTTATACTACGTCGGGAGACATACAAGCATACGGCCCACCTGATGTAATTCAGGTACCGTAGCCTATTAACGATATATTAAGTATGACTCCCGCGATACCTCCTCTGCTGCAACTCCTTGGAAGCTCACTGGTGACCTCACTCACACGCAGGAACACAACAACCCTCTAGGGAGTTGTTATTTGGCTGCGGTTTTCTGTGAGGTGGAGGTACTTCCCCAGACGGGCTGCTTTGATGCGCTCTGGAACGTGGAAGAACCTAACCTAAACTAAGAAACGTCTGGTACTCTCCCTGGGTTGTAGTGTTTTTTTTTTATTTTTCGAGAGGGGTGAACGAGCATGTGGGTCACCTGATGGTAAGTGGTCACCACCGCCAATAGACATCAGCAACACCAAAAGGTCCGTTGCCAGCGTTTTCTGCGGTATGACGGTAGTCGTTGCGTGTCGTATTGGCACCTTCGCCCAATCCTTTGGCTTACGCAGCGGACCCGGCTAATCCTAATAGATCAGAAAACGTGTTAGCGCTAAAAAGAAGAAGTGTAACGTGTGTGCAACATACCTTATCCAAGAATCAATATGTTAAAATAGAAATCCATTAAATTAAGTAACTTCCCAGTTAAAACTAAGTGTTTTGGCTGTTAGAGCTAAATGGTTTATTCATCTTTACAGTCTGAGAACGCCTGCGCGCCGTGCACTTCGCTAATTGACAAACGAGCCTCTCTCGAAAGAGATGTAATGAGTATTAAAGCAGCCCGAAAAATACCTCTACCTCACGGAACATTGCAGCCCAAATAACCAATTCCTGGATGGTTAACGGAAGTAAGTTATACTACAAGGAAATTGTATGATGCAGCGAAAAGATATCAACATATGCATAACGTAGCCGTGACCAAATTGATCGTGTTTTATCAGAAGGCGGAATTTATCAAAATATTACCGTGCAGTTCCAGAGAAGTTATCTTCCAACGGCTGTCAAGTTGTGAACTTCCAGCCGAGGTTTTAGGGCCTAAGGTTATTCAAGAATGTTTCAGGTTCGACAACACATGAGTGACAACCCTGGTGTTGCAAATGTCCATCGGCTATAACGGCTTACAATTAGGCAGACCGTACGATTGTTTGTACGTTAGTGGTATAAAACCAGTTGAGAATGTGCAAGCTTGCATTGTCAGAGGAACACCCGGCTCGTCAATTATATAACAATTCAATTTTTTTTTTATTTGTCGGCCATTTTGACCATGTTCCTTAAGAGATAGGAACGGTGTTCCTGAACATTCCTATTCTACTTTTTATGCTGAATACGAATCTGAAGTCAAAATTCGAACATTCGAAAGAAACGCACAGACAAACATATAGATTTCATATAGGAACGGTGTTCCTGAAAAAACTTTACAAAATTGAAGTAGAACTTGGAAGGTACACTGCTGATGTGAAAAGACGAGTGAGTGCTGGCAGTAATGTGAATGAAGCTTTAGGAAAACTTCTTGGCAGTAAACGCTTGTGCCAGAACGCACAGCTGGCTATACACAACGCACGGCTAGTCGCAACGCTAACTTATGGAAGCGAAGGCTGGGTATGGCAGGGGAAGCACGATAAACGCAGTCTAAATACTAGCGTTGCATAAAATTTGTGCCGTTACGCTTGTAGACCGTGTTCGCAATGATGATGTTAGAAACAAAGTTGGTCTGAAAGAGAGCGTCGGTGTTAAAATAAGAAGAGATATGCAACGTTAATTCGTGGAAAGAATGCAAGAAGAAAGAATTATGAAACAGATAACAAAGCGAAAGTAGAAGGATGTAAAAGCCGAGGAAGATCAAGACTTCCCATGAGCAAATTTAACGTCTTTTTTTTTCAGAATATGATATCAAGTGCCTCAGAAACCACCGAGCATACGATAAGTTGAGAAATGAATGTTTAAGAAGCGAGTGAGGTAAGGACCGTGTTGTGTTGCCTTTGGTCCTCACTGCCTACCCCGCAAGGTATTTGGCGTGAAGTTATAGATAGAAAGAAATAGATGTCAGTAAAGATAATGGAACGGCATGAATAGGCGTCGCTTTGAATAAACTCCGTTTCACATTTTGTAACTTGAAATTAATCGCAGAGTCGGCGCGACGCCGGCGTAAATAGGATTTGCTTCATAATCTTAAATTCAACAGAAAGAAGCCAAAAAGCCAGCCCCTGATTATAAAAGGTGCTAAGAATCCCCGGTTGATATAGAATTAGGCATCTGTCTATATCTTTTAAAAGATGTGTGGCACATTAAAGCAGCCCTTCTGGGGGAAGTACCTCAGAAATCAGAACATCAGAAGGTAAACATACGGTCCACTTGATGTGAAACGGTTACTGTAGTCTTTTAATGGGACGACAGGCCCACCACTCATTCCCACCGCTGTATCTCCTGCGTAGCCTGAATTAACAACGGCGACCACAAAAAGACAATGAATAGTGAAGTCCATTGCTGTCCCGGGGGTTACTACAGCTGCCTTGGAACTCACAACGAATTTAATCAGAATATATTTGTAAGAGTAGGAAGTTTTCGAATTGACTTCCCCTCTTGGCAAAGTGAGAGACAGCAATATGACAAATAAGGCATTAAAAATACTTCATAGAGATGGCTAGTCAAGTGAAGCTCAACTGCCGTGCACCAAGGTTTATCAGGTATCTAACACTATTGCGACCTAAATTGTGAGTATACCTAACACATCGATTTCAATAATAAAGATTGCAGGACCGCCTAAACGCCTGGTAATTATCCCTTGTTGCCACTAAATCAGAATATTATACTACCCCGGATGTGACATGCAAGGCATTTAACATATCGTCCTGCTCCCGACGCCAGAGATCGCACTCCCAGAGAACATGATATGCTGTTTGCTCGAATTCATGATTTGTCGTAGAACACTCGCATAAAGGCGATAATACAAGTCTAAACGAAATAGCTGTAGACTATGGATACTTGCGATAGAGTATCGGTTTGGCGATATCTCCTTTGATACTAGTAACTCCATAAGGGCTTACTCACTCATTGGCTAGAACACAACAACCCTTTAGGGAGTTGTTATTCGGCTGCTGTATTCTGTGAGTTGTTGCGTCGCCCTGCATCCCCTGGGGCGATCGCCTCCTAATAAACCTCACGTCTAAAGGCATTCCCTATGCGGTGTTTAGTCAGTAGGAGTCACCGCCTGCCTCCCCCACTAACGCACACCCGGGTGTGGGTTAGTCCTTCTTTTGTAGGTCTAGATTTTCATAGGCGAAAAAAAATCTGTGGCATGAACGAAATGAGCATGCCTATTTCTAGCAAATAACCCTTCTCCCGACTTTGTGTAAAAAAATTTAAATTATAGAGTAGTAAAGATAAAAGAAATGTGTTCTTGGACGATTCTCTATGTGGTGTTCCAGAATCGTTGTTGTGCGAGTTAGTCTTGCACTTAGTCGACATTTATGCAATATTGTGAATCAATTACCGATGCCTATATATAAAGAGTAACTCTCATGTTTTGTGACCCCACAGGAGTTAGACGGCGTTGTGTCGATTGTCAATGTGATAGAAAACGTATCCAACGTTCATCAAAGCTTGTCTCTGGATGGGCTTATTTACGACAAGATCCTTAGAGCTTCGAGGATTACATTAAAATTCACTCCAGGCTGTCGTCCTGGGTAGCTTGAAAACGCTGGCCTTCACCAAAGCACGATCAAATAGCGTGCGTGGGTACCCCAGTAGTAGGTTTTGTATGGATGAGTGTGTTGGCATTCCAGCAGGATTTTCTTATTTTAATGTTTATTTGAACAGTTAAGGTAAGAAATAAGCAAACGGCATACCTCGTTACGGAAGCTTATGGACGATTGCCATGTTAGGGGTGGATATCATTCACGCGTTTCCGACCCCATTAAAACCCTCATTAAGGCTGCCTGCCCATTGACGCGGAGCAAGCGGGGCGGAGCGTGGGAGTAATGCGAGCGGGGTTGCGGACTATGTTTACCTATTGAAACGGAGCGAGAAAGCTGAGCGAAGCGAGAAAGTATGCGGAGCGGAATGAGGTTGTATTCTGAGCGGGGTAACTCAGCTCCGTTTCCCCTGAACTATACTTGTAACATACTAGCGCCTGTAAATAGTTCGAGATATGTAAGAAGATATGTCAGTACAAATAAGGACCAATAGAATATAAAAATAATTCTTTAAATAGTTAATAGTATCAGACGTTATTTTGCTAAAGTCAAAATTACATGCAATTTGATCTAACCCGCTTTGTGTGATACCGCCACCAATCAGTTCATACGAACTAGCGCCGGCCGGCACCCACCCACTAATAGATGCGACATGCCGTCGCTGCCATGGCTGCTCCAGTAATCTTTTATTATTTATTAAATATTTCTGTCAAAAGTCTTCCTGCGACCACGGACGCTGCAAAGCGTTCGAAACGTCAGGTTCAACAAAATAAATAAAATACGCGATACTTCCGTTAAAAATTGTTTAATTCAATATTTCTGTCAATTTCTCTGCATAATAGAATCGATATATGCAGTAGAACTAAGGTAATCGACATAACCCAAAGGATAAGCAAGCTGAAGTGGCGGTAGGCCGGCCACATAGTTCGTAGAGCCGACAACCGCTGAAGACGAAAGGTTCTCGAATGCCGTCCCTGTACTGCTGCACGCAGTGTGGGACGACCGCTACTAGATGGAGAGATGACCTCAAGAGGTTTGCAGGGAGTCGATGGATTCTGATGGCACAGGATCGAAACGAGTAATTCCTTATTCTTTTTTAAACAGTTGGTAGCTTTGAGTGATACAACATATAATTAATATTATGAACTACTATTCAAAATAAAAAAAAGTAACTAACAGACTAATCGTAACGATTTTCGCTTATACCGCGCCATTTTTCTTACTTTTTTATTTATTTTTAACGAACTCGGTGGCGCAGTGGTGGAATGCGCTGTTACGTTACTGGCACCAGCGCTCGTGGGTTCCATTCCTACACAAGTCAAACATTTGTGTGAACATATCTAGTCTCGATATTTTTAAGACAGGTAAGGTACATCAAAGCAGCCCACCTGGCGAAGTACTACAAGTATTTGTAATTATCACTTGCTCGGCGGTAATGGAAAACATTGTTAGGAAACGCCGCACGTCTATCGCATCTTGCTAGTGATAGCTAATTGTACGGCCCCTTCGATACGACCCGTACACGTTTCGTAGATAAAAATAATATGTAGGTACTGGCGGGTTAGTTCTTCGTAGGTGTGGATTGATGAGAATTGAAACCACTTGATGCTGCTTGATAGAAGTATGAACGAAGGTAATGCTTCTGAGGATATGACTTGACTGGCTTCCAAGTAACTAGGTTGGCTGTGTGAGCGTAAACTGCGACTGTACCGATCGCCGTTTTTTTTTTTTTTGACCTGACTATGTATATAGCCCCGAGTGGGCTGTTACTACGTCACCGGACTAAAGAGGCGGGCGTGAGGCGCCACAGCCTAGCAAACTAAGTAAAACGACAGCCTAAGGTCCCCCGAGAGGGGTCGAACCTCGGCTCAGGACGTCGTTGGAGAATCTAATCGAACACGCGGGTTCGTGCCTGAAGGGCCTTACGGAGAGAGGCGCCCAGGTACCTGGGCTACTCGGTACCTGGTGTATCGCGCAGACGTCCTGACTCTTCGCGCCCGGATCCGCCGAGCGCGGTGTGTGGAGTGTTGGGGTTCGAGTCTGAGGGGACCGATCGCCACACTTTGGGCCTTATTTGTAACCCCTGTGTGCGAGCGATCGGCAACAGTGTGCGAGCGAGAAAACGATAGTGAATTTTGGCTAATCCTTGAGGCAATACCTTATAGCGATCTTTTTATTGTGATCTAAATTACATTACAGTTGTTTTATTTTTACGTACATTTGACCTCTTTTCATACAAACTGATAGAAATTTTTACTAAAAGTTCTCACTTAAGACTATGGGTCAGTAAGTTACACATATAAAAAACGTTTATTTATGCTTACAACTTTGCCGGTAGGTACTTGTAACTTATTCTATTTACAAACTATAGCTGTTGTGGCCACTAGTCAAATATATTTACTTTATTATATATTTGGCCGCAACAGCTTGTACCTACAACTAATGTATAACATTGTAAATGTGTAAACCTATATCTATGAAACTAGTAAGTAAACTGTTTATTTAATACAAAATGACTATTCTATTATCTTATACATAAAGAAACTATACCTATGCCTTAATACACTACGCGCCGGTTTTCTATATACATTTGATAGTTGTCGCGAACACTAATGCATTACAAGCGCTCACAGGCTACGGTAACCGCTTTACATCAGCTAGCCCGTAAGCTAGTATGCCACCCAACGTAAAAAAAGTATAGCGAAATCTCCCAAACATGAAAATCTAGCCAAATGTCAAATTCTAGTCGCACAGTAACTTCCAAATGACACAGTCCTTGCGACTGCATCTGTTCTAAGCTGTACCAATAACGGTCGAACATCGCTATTATTCTACAATGTTGCCCGGTACTGCAACCGATAACAGCTGTTACCGGGGGTTTGCTGTGACTTCAATTGAACCCTAAACGATGTACGTAATAAGATTTGCATGCAGACATGCATTTCATCTGCACCTGATTTCGGTGTAACCTTTTGACCCGACTTAAAAAAATGTGAGTTCAAGCGCTTTTTTTTTAAGTATCACTTGCGTGATGCCTCCACTGCTGTATAGCGACTCCTTATGAGCTTATTGGTGACCACACTTTTTTTATATAACATGCTTGCATACGGCCCATTTATTGTAAAACGGTTACCGTAGCCTATGATCCCTTGTAATAATTAAGTATCACTCGTGCGATCCCTTCTTTGATGCTAACGCAACAATTCCTTAGGAGCTTACTGGTGATCTCCCTCACACGCAGGAACACGACTACTCTGCAGGGAGTCGTTGCTGGCTGCGGTTTTCTGTGAGCTGGATGAAGTTCCCCAGACGGGCTGCTTTGATGCGCCCTACCTCTCTTAAAAAACATCTAGACCAAGACAAACATACATACATAAATGTTTGTCCTGTGTGGGAATCGAATCCACGAGCGTTGGCGTCAAAGTCGCGTTATTCACGACTGAGCCACCGAGCCCGTCAAAATACGTTTCATCAAATATCTAACTGACATTATGAAATGGTATAAAACTAATGTATTATAATGATCTTCCTAGCTTTATACCATTTCTTAAACCATCAGAACTGCCTAGGTCTTCTATCTGATCGTAAATGTTTGGTGAAGATTTTGGCATGGACCGACTGCCATCAGACCTCCAACCCTGAGGGAACTCCAGACCTTTTTTATTTCAGATCGTTAGTTTATTAACTTCATTGTACAGCGTGTGTGTTATTTCGTTAAATTGGTTCTGTGATATATATATATATATATATATATTCCGCGTCGATTCTCGTAATTAACGTTTAATTTGTAATATTTCATCACAGTGATAAATCAAGAAAATAGTAGGTAGTACGCACGGGCTGCGGTCGCATAGCCCGCGGTCTTCGCAAAAACAGGTTTGCCCCGTTGAAAGTAAGTAATTATTCGATATTTTCTTTACTGCCCACTCCAGACCTTTTCAGAAACACCGTTCCTATATGAAATCTATATGTTTGTCTGTGTGTTTGTCCGTCGCTTTTTTTGAATATTCGAATTTTGACTTCAGATTCGGATTCAGCATAAAAAAGTAGAATAGGAATGTTCAGGAACACCGTTCCTATCTCTTAAGGAACACGATCAAAATGGCTGACAAATTAAAAAAAAAAATGAATGTTATATAATTGACGAGCCAGGTGTTCCTCTGGCAATGCAAGCTTGCGCATTCTCAACTGGTTTATTTTAGATCATACGGTTTATGAGCAGTGATAGTCCAGTGGATAAAGAATCGGCGTAGTGAACAACTGGTCCCCGGTTCGAATCCCGGCGTGTACCACTAAATTGGTGTTTTTGGATTTATGTACATATTTGTAATTATCGCTTGCTCGGCGGTGAAGGAAAACATCGTGAGGAAACCGGCACGTCCAAGAAATTGTATTTCCAAAGACGCGTGACCTTACCTAAGAATGATCTGGTTTTCCCTTCTGGGTTGTGGAGGTCGGATCGCAGTCGTTCCATCTAAAAATCAGTATCTTCGCCAAATCCTTAGGCTTAGGTAGCGGACCCCGCCAATCCTTGTAGATTAGAAAAGGGGTAAGAAGAAGAAGAGGTCTTATCAAGTAAAATTTCTTAAAATTGCGGGTTACGTCAATAGTGTCTCCTTCACCGCCGAGCAATTGATAATTACAAATATGTATAATTATAAGATAACTTACTTTAAAATACAATATCGTTATTAGGAAGCTATTTGTCAGGGGTTTTGCTATAATGCCCTCGCTTGACAGGCATGTTGATGATCGCAGTGTAAAAGAGTACCAGAGATAACACTGCTACCCGTCATTAGCTAATGTTTTTTTGTTAATAGATTCAGGCGTTACTTTGCGAAAGTCAAATTTACTTGCGATTTGATCTAACCTGCTTTGTGTGCTTTCGCCACCAATTAGTTCATCCGGACTAGCGCCGGCCGGCACCCGCCCACTACCGTTAGTACATGCAACATGCCGTCGCTGACATGGCTACTCGGATAGTCTCTACCTCGGCTGCTGTGGTCGTCTTCGCGATTGCCCGCCATCTGGAACAGAAGCCGCATGCACCCTCCACCGTTGCTGCCACGACTGCTCAGGTCTTCGCTGCGACACGTGTATCTCTCCACAAACCATCCTCAGACACTGTACATGGTAGTCGTTAGAATAACATGCTACAAGTATGCGAGTTGTAGCATGTTATTCTAACGACTAGCATCAGAAGCGCCTGAGGATGCCGTTTAGGTACTGTCCAAACACGAAGTCAAACGCCGTATACCATTCATCGTCATTTTACCCCATATTCGTCCACTGCTGAACATATGCTTGATGAGAAGCATTTGTCTCCTAAACGCTAGCGTTTCTATCTCAACCATGCCAGAAACAAAAAGCGAGGGATACTTTTTGTAATTTTTGTATATATATATATATATTTGCCAATGTATAATTTTATATACCTACTGTATATAAGTAACCCAATTTGTAGTAGTATTATAATTACGACTATCTAGCTATAAGTCGCATTGGGTATCTACGTAACCTGTAAGGACTATAGTATCTGAATCTATACATATAAATAAAATTGAAGTGTCTGTCTGTGATTTCAAAATAAAGCCTTTATCTTAAGCTCATATTGTTATTTTCACGTTACCAAAGCCTAAATACGCATTTTTAAATTTTTGGCTGTCTATCTGTCTGTTTGTTTGTCCGGGCTAATCTTCGAAATGGCTGAACCGATTTTGACGGGACTTTCACTGATAGGTAGAGGACTGTTCAGAGCAGAATATAGGATACTTTTTATCCCGTAAATATTTTAGGGTTCCTGCTTAAAAAATGAAAAACTGTTAAAATTAGGGGAAAATATCTTCCCCTTTGGGGGACTTTGTAATTTTATTTTCATTATATTCACAGAATACGTATTTTTTGTGACATAAAATAACTACGCATTTTTTATGTAATAAAAATGAAATATACGTTGCCTCCCGTAAAGGTCAATAGATGGCGCTGTATAAAAATTTAATCGCACTATGGTTGCATCTACGACCCTGAATTTTGTATTTTTTTTTTAAACAAAAAGTATTTTAGGTCTACAGAGAAATAAAGGCTACCTACTCGTACTAAAAGCCCAAATCTCATGCGTGCGAAGCCGCGGGCTTCAGCTAGTAATAAATAAATAGGCCTCCACTCTAGAGTGCCACTCGTCTCGATCCTGTGCCACATGCCTCCATCGACTCCCTGCAATCCTCTTGAGGTTGTCTCGCTCCATCTAGTTGGGGCTCATCCCACATAGCCTGTACTATTATACTTAGGTACATTATGTACGGGGATGCCTTTTTCCCCAGGTACTACGAATTATGTGGTCGGCCACTGCCCCTTCAGCTTGCTTATCCTGTGGACTATGTCGTTATCTTAGTTCTACTGTGGATATCCTCATTTGTAATTGTATCACGCAGAGAAACCCCGAGCATAGCTCTTTCCATAGCACGCTGTGCAAGTCAATTCCAAAACTTCCTACTCGTACAAATTTCTTCTGATTAAATTCGTTGTGAGTTCCAAGGCAGCTGTAGTTTAACCCCCGGGACAGCAACGAACTTCACTGTTCATTGCCTTTTTTGTTGGTCGTCGTTGTTAATTCTGGCTACACTGGAGAAACAGTTGTGGGAATGAGTGGTGCACGCTGAGCAACCTTGAGCTTCTCCGTACGACCCGCTTTTTAAAATGCTCAAAAAACTATAAAAACACAACAATTTTCCCCTCAAAACTGTTTTTTTACTTAATAATTTAAACGAAATAATTAAGTTACTGGTTTCGCGTATTTTGTAAAATTAAATAAGATATAATCATGTCTAAATACAATATTTTTATATGCAAATACAATATATTTAATCATCTTAATAAAATATTAGCGTCACATCCTGCCGCCGTATGCATTATGAATATGACGTAATAAAAATGGCGGCAACCCAAATTGCATTCAATTTGTTATCTGTGGAAGGCTCTGTATTCTGGCTCATATATTTTTGTAATGCCTACTATGTTATGATTATAATGGATTAAAAAAGAAAAAATTTAAACCACCTTGAAATAAAACTTATTCGAATTTATTGAAATAGTACTTTAGTAAAAGACATCTCATATTTCTAGTACAGTGCACTGATGTGCAAAAGGGAGGCTGAGGAGGGTTGATACAAAGGTGAGTTGAAACAATTCAAATATCCCGAAGTGTTTATACGACCACGGGAAACAATAGCGTCATTTTGTTTCCGCTGTCACCCTCACGCGCCTCCAGTAACCAACCGATCCCGCCGCACGGCACGACCTCGTGTCATTACGACACTCAAGACAAAAAAAAAATAGCATATATTTTATCTAGCTATAATTTTTTTAGATCTTTGTGTTATGTTGTCTTATAATAATTTGCTAGCTTATTTTAGAAATATTCAGTTTTGAGACTTGATTTTGTCAATCTGTGATGCGTTATGAGAATTTGGGGTTCACAAGCGAAATGGCGGCGAAATTTTGTACATAGGAGAGTTGAAACAGAGTTGAAACAGAATGTTTCAACTTACCTCTTTTGCATTTTTGAGGTACATTTTTGTGGCTTTATTGTGTTTTGCTTATTTTTCGCAATTATTACCTTTATTACTCTCTCTGCCTACCCCGCAAGCCGTGAAGATATACATATATATATATACATTACTTCCAGCATGCTGATTCAATACGTAAGAAACACTGATAGAGGTATTGCGAGCAAGGAAATCTATGAGCTTGCTGCTGAAAGGCAACTTTGCAAAAAAAATTCTACGCGACGCTGCAAGAAGTTATGATCTTAACCACACATCGCTATATAGGTTTATTAAAAAAAGAAAGAGTTTGAGGCCGAAGAAAATTGTCAACACCCATCCGTAAGATATGTTAGTACAACGGTTTTTACGCTGAATGAAGAAAAAGCTCTATGAGAGTAACTTGTAACTTGTTCAGATGTTAATTTTGGTCTAAGCACGGACGACACATATAAACTACATGTGACATATAACAAAAAGTACTTTTCTTCCTGGATACAAAATGAAATGGCTGGAGAAATTTGGCTTCGCTTATTCATAAAATGCCATCAAATTTTATCTTTAAGACTAAAACAAAATTAAACTGGCTTTGAAGGTAAAACTGTTTTTTCTCCAGTTCTCAGGACATTGCCAAAGGTGGAGCCTAGAAAAGGTACTAATATGAATAGAAAAATAGTTAAATCGGCTATATTACCAGACACTCCAGTAAAAGACGAGTTAGCTGCAATAGAAGAAGCCAGAAATAAGAAAAAGGTAAAAGACAAGTGTTTGAAGAAGAATCGAAAATAAGAAAATAAAGACTAAAGGCCCAGCAAAGAAAGCTAAGAAACTAAAGACTGATGGCAAAGAAAAGAAAACGTAGAAGTCAAAGAAGATTGATAAGTTAATAAAAATAAAGGGTAAAGGCAAAGGAAATGAGTCGAATGACGATGATGAGGAATGCTTTTGCATTATCTATGTAGAATACTATTTAGGTAGCAGACCTGCTGATAAATGGGTTCAATGCATAGAGTGTAAGGTATGGGCTCACGAAGCTTGCACTGACGGTGATTATTCATATCTGTGACATAATTGTTTATCTGACTAAGTAGGTACTTTTGTTTTATATGTTTCCTAATCAACTAGTAGTGATGATATTATTAATTAACAAGAATAATATTGATTCGGCAACTAAATACTTGTGATTTAAAATAATAAATATGCTCATCTATGAGTGTATTTATTTAATGAATTCCAACCAACATTACTTGATCTTTGCATTTCAACTCTCCTGTGTACTGTTTCAACTTACCTCTAGGAAAGTTGGAACAAAGGGACTCTAGTATTTTAATCAACTTTTCCTGGACAACTTGGAAATCTAAACCATTTGGACTTTGCACAATCCATAAACAAATAAACAATGTATCGAAATTATAGAACCAAGATTCCAAAATTATAGAGTAAAAATTGTTTCAAACTCTCCTCGATCTCCCCTACGAGACTTGTCCACGTACTGAGGCGGAGTGCGGGCGTGTACAATAAAATGCATTCTTTCACTTTACGAGAAATTCGAACCTCTGTATAGTGCTCTACGACGACCTACATAACACTAGTTGAGAATTCTACCATTTTAGACGTTTTTTCTGGAGGCAAACATATGGTCTACATAACATGATTAATAGCTTTTAATACGAGGTGTATCTCTCGCGCATTGCTGTCCCTGTTGTTAACTCAGCAACCTCTCAGGAGCTTATATGTAATGCCACTCTCTTGCAAGAACACGAAAACAGTCTAGAGAGTTGTTATTTAGCTGCGGTTATTTCAGAGGTTTAGGTGCTTCTCTTCTCTCTTCTCTTCATACGGCCCTCCTCATGTAAAGCGGTTACCGTAATTTATGGACACTTGCAATACATTAAGTATCATTGCTAACAGTGCAACTCCTTAGAAATTTACTGGTGACCTCGCACACTCGCAGGAACACAACAACCCCTCCAGGGAGTTGTTGTTTGACTGCAGTCCTGTGTCCCTGCAGCCAAGACCAGTTTTGCTCGCTCACAATATAGTCTTGCTTCTGCATATGTCTATAATAAAGTAAACAGTAAAGTAGAAATTTATTCAAAAACATATCATGAATGTAAGATCATCTTAACAAAATGGATAAAAACCCTTGATAATGACGCAACGGAAAACCTTTTGAAGTGTGAAAGTTAGCTAATGTCGACTTCGATAAATTTATATAATATTGATGTATGATATGTAGAATGTGTAAATATGAAAGCGTATCATGTATATATATATATATATATATATAAATAAAGTTATATAAGTTCATGTGATAATAAATTAATTACATAGATAAGTAATAAGTAAATACCGTAACCATAAGCAAACATATGTATGGATGGATGGGTATGTGTATGTATATGTATTTAAGCATATTTGTGTAAATATATATGGTAAACATAAAAATGTTGTAAATAGCACCTAAGATAAATAATGTCTAGTACATAAGAAGATTATGTTTGCAAACGAAGAGCGGAGATTCCTAATACAGGCAATTTGTTTGCCTAAAAGGAAACTCCAAACAGCCATTTCTACATGACAAAACTTCAGATACTGCAAATAAACATTTTATTATTATTATTTTAATAGGCGTCCTTATCGCTAATGCAGTTTCTTCAGGCAATCTTAACATAAATATAAAGATATAATATTGAAAATGTAAGGCGTGTCTAAGTGCCCGTGAGGGTCTAAAGGCAAATAAAGAATGTTTATCTTTTATAAAGAAAACAAACACAAAGAAATGTAGTTGGCGCATATTGACATAAAGCAAAAGATTTCTTTCTTCTTGTTCGAGCCAACTGAGCATGCTCCTTGTAGATTAGATTAAATTGCACGTAAAACCGTATCAAACTGTCCAGCAACTTTAACCGTATCATATTCTAAATATCCAATTCCTTTACAATAGGAAAACTCAATTACAGCAGTGTTCCGTGGAAAAACTAAAGAAGCAGAACAAATACTTTGCATACAAATGCATTCGCACAACACTGCTCAAGTTTCTTACGGGCCATTACGTTACCACCACAGTATATAAAACATAACAGTATCTCAACTGTTACACTGTTGCATTTACATGACTGTTTGTCCCAGAAAAAAGTTTAATTTCCTTATTTCACTGTAACTACTAAACAACATAACCAATTCTGATTTATGAGGTGTATGGTATAGAGATGCCAACAACAACATCAACATTAATACGTGCCCAGATTGAAGAACTACTTGTAGACTTTAACTACAAGTGTACAAGTCAGCAGCTCACGTACCTACATAAATTACGTGTTACATAATTACTTCCTAGTATACCTTAACCATAGTTATTTGTTTTCATATTAATATAAATACACTGTTGAAAAATGTTAAAGAATTACGAAGCAGATATACAATGCAAAAGTGGAAGGATGTAGGAGCCGAGAAAGGCCAAGACTTACCTACCGTGATCAAATTGATCGTGTTCTATCAGAAGCTGATGTCAAGAGTCCTAGAACCGGCGAGCGTGCATGCAAAGAGCAATGAATGTTAAAGAAGCGAGTGAGATATGTAAGGATCGAGTCGCGTGGCGCTCGGTTCTCTCTGCCTACCCCGCAAGGGATTTGGCGTGAAGTTATAGATAAATACACTGTTACTAAGTATGCAAGTTAGTGTCACAATAAAATATTGGATCAACATACAACTTGTCTATCACTTGCTGCAACAAGGTAATCTTAAGGCAAACCTTGTTGCGGCAAGTGAATCCCTATGTTATCCCGGATAATATGGGCTATGTGACGTAATAATAAATACAATATGACGGATTAACTACTCAAATTAAGTAAGTAAAAGTTAAAAAAAATCTTTCACGTCTATCGATTCGAGTGTTGAAATAAATGGCTTTGAATATGATCTCAAAAATTTATACGACTTTGTTTAAAGCTACTTTTTATTAATTAAAAATAATAAACTAACTTTAATTAATCATGTACGTATGTTAGCAGAGAGAACTGAGCGCCACGTGGTCCTTATACATTTCAATCGTTTCTTAAACATTCATAGCTCTTTTCATGCACGCTCGTCGGTTCCTGATATCATCTTTTGATAAAACACGACTAATTTGGTCATAGTAGGCCTTTGTCTTCCTAGGCTCCTACATCCTTCAACTTCCGCATTGTATATCTGTTTCATCACTTTTTATCCTGCATTATTTCTACATTTCCGAACCAGCGGAGTATGCCTTTTCTTATGTTAACACCAACACTCTCTTTCAGACCAACTCTCTTACGTGATCATTATAAACGCCGCCAGTAAACGTTATGCCACAAATTTTGGGCAGTGCTCGCATCTCGATCGATTTTATTCTACCTATACTTTCAAGTTTTTGCTGTGCCCATTTGGAATCCTTACTATAATAAATATATTGACGCTCTGGAAGTTGTGCAGCGGAAATTCTTGCGCTGTATGCACTACAAATGTTTCCATAGTCGTTTGTCCTATGAGCAGCTGTTAGACAAATACAATATTCTAAACCTTAATCTTAGACGCAACCAACTGGAGGCAAGAATGCTCTATGATCTATGCCATAATAGATATGATTGCCCTTCTATAATTAATAGATTATGTTATAACGTTCCTACCAGGACACATGCCCGTAGACAATGTCAATTGTTTACTCTTGTCCTTTGTCGTAACAACGCTGGCAAACGTTCTCCTCTTTACCGAATTACTCAATCTTACAACCTGAATTTTAATAATATAGATATCATGGTTACACGTGTTAGTACCTTCAAAAAGAAAACGTTCGAAATTTTGAATACAGCCTAAAATGCTAAAAAAATAAAAATATCGACTTGCCTACTTGTCAATTGTAATCTATTGATTTTAATTTTAAACAGCAAATATGTACGCTTTTATAACTATCGTTTATGACATAATTCTCAGTATTTACTGAAGTGTATGTAATGTAAACCTCGCTTATTTTTCCCTTTAATTTGTAAAGTAATATGTGGTGAACGGTGCTGATGGCACAATTATTGTTATCAATTGTGTCGTTGTTTGTTTACCTAAATAAAGTAAAAAAAAAAAAAAAATTCTCTCTGCCATACCCAGCTTTCACTTCCATAATTTAGCGCTGGAATTAGCACCGCGTTGTGTACAGCGAGCTGTGCCTTCTGGCTTAGACTTCGGTTCCCGAGAATTTTACCTAACGCGCCATACACGCTATTCCCTGCACTCTCTCGTCTCACCACTTCAGCGGTGTACCTTCCATCACTGCTAAATGCGCTTCCAAGATAAACAATTTTATCTATTTGCTCCAAAGCTACATCATCAACCGTAATCCTAGTATTCGTTCTGTTTGTCTCCCTTTGAAATATCTTGGTTTTCTTCATACAGTCATATTTCATTATTGTAACTAGTCACCCATTCGCACTCCCACATTCATATTTCTTATTCTCTGAATACAACTGTCCAGATACCGGATGAATAGCCGAGCCGACAGCACGCATCCCTATCTGACATCAATGTTTATATCAAGCCAGGGCAACAAGCTGCTGCCCATCCGCACACATGCTGTATAATCATCATAAGTGGACTGCACAGCAGGGAGTAGGTCACCGTCAACCCTACTTGTTTGGACGCACTAATAGGATCTGGCTTGAAACTTCGCTTAGAGTAGTGTAGCGACTTGCATTTATTTGCGTTTCTTTAAAGTTACGCTACTGTTTATATCTCTGTACTATGTTAATGCTGAGTTTCCGGAGCACAGTTTACATACCGAGAAAATGGTTCTTGAAATCTGTAAAATAATCACATAGTATAGAACAATGGCGATATATTCGGAATGCATGTGACTTTAGCAAGCGTGTGCTGGGATTGGAAGAGGACGAGAGCTGGATTAGGTAGAGAAAGTATGAAAATAGAATAAACGCCGTAGCAAGAAGCAAGCATTGCACAGAATCTCTGCTGTAAATAAACATTTATTCTTCCTACAAATTACACAGCGCCATCTCATCTCAAACTAAGCAAAGCTTGTGCTATTTACCATTGTATTGTACCATTTTTTTTGTAAATATATATTTATAATACATAGAAAAGATTTGACGAGCTCGGTGGCTCAGTGGTGGAACGCGCTGTTACGCTACATTGACACCAAAGCTCGTGGGTTCGATTCCCATACAGTACAAATATTTGTGTGCATGAACATGTCTGTTTGTATTGGTCTGGGTATTTTCTATGTATAATAAGTATGTATTTACAAAAAAAAAAAAAGTATTTACGTATGTTTATCAGTTGTCTAGTACCCATAACATAAGCTTCGCTTACTTTGGGGCTAGGTGGCGCTGTGTAATTTGTCCGACAATATTTATTTATTTAATTTATACAACGTTGAAAGGAAAAATTGAAAACCCCCCAGACTAAGACAGACATGTTCATGCACAAAAATGTTTTCCTCGTGCCGGAATCAAACTCAGGAGACTTGGTGCTAAAGTAGTCATTGCCAGCCATTCCTCGACTGGGCTCGCCATGCTGTAACATGCATCGATGCTATACAGCTCCTGAAAATTGCAGAACTTATTCTATAAACCATCTACCTAGTGCGGCAGTAAGTCCTGTTACATATAAATATCCATTTATTTTTTTATCAAGTAATGTAATCTTAATAAAACTTATATGTACATATTTATGGAAGTCTCAGTAAAAAAATAAAAAATATATTCTATTCGAAATGACCACATTTGGCTTTGATACAGGTCTGTAATCTATCTATCTTTCCGACTACTTGGGCTTCTTTTAGAACTGTGCGAATACACTTTGTCATTTTGCTTGTTGTAGTGCTCTTCAATCGTATTTTTTTTTTGTTTTATCAATAAAGAGGATATTTCTGTGATAAGCGCCGAGCTTCAAGGTCTTGTTTTGTTATACGCGACAGAGTCCCAGCGGGAAGTCTTCATTTCTGGCGATAAGATTTTCGTTTTCTAATGGGTGTCGGCGAATAACAGCATTAACAGCCCTTGTAGTTCTAACAGCACGCGGTCGCCCCTGTCTCTGTGCAAGGCACTCACTGCAATCCTATTTTCTTTAACACTCCTTTCCATATTGTAATTTGATAAGAAACACGATAAAAATATATAAAATTGCGGAAATTCGAAAGATGTTTTTAACAATAAACGTGTTCCTAATTCAAAATAATTAAAGAGTTGAAAAAAAAAGTTTCTAGGTAACAGACTAGTTACATGTTGTGTTTTGTTAGCCAAACGATGTGACTCATCATAGATCAGCATAGATCAATGACCATAGCTGGCTGAGCATCAGACGCCGTAGGCCATTGGATATTGACTAAAATTTGTAGACTTTTGAAACAGTAGCATACTCATTACCCCTGCAAAATTTGTCGAGAGAAATTTGTTACACCTTATACATAAGGCGATTTTACCCAGGTTAAGCAACGTCAACCGTAGCTAATTACTTCTTTTCTTCGCGCTCGGTTGGACACGAGCCGAGCTGTTTTCGATAGGAACAGTCAGCCTTAGGGCAGCGGAAAAACATTTGCCTTTGTCAATCCGCAGTGGAACAGCATGGCGGAGATCGCCCTAAATCCTTTTGATAGACTTCAAACATGAGAGTGAGAAAAATGAGTCACTACCTTAAATTAAATTTTAATCCATTACAATATAAAACTTTTAAAGGTTGTATCCCTTTTCAGTCCGTCTTGTACCACTCGTCCGATACCACCTCTGCTGCAACTCCTTTGTTGCTTACTGGTATCCTCACTCACACGCAGGAACACAACAACCGGCCAATGAGTTCTTCCGTGAGATGGCGGTACTTCCCCTGATGGGATGCTTTGATGCACCCTACCTTTCTTAATCACAACTATATTGCAAACAGACACACTGTTTCCATTCTTTCTGCCAACTGCTGGTTTCCGGGGTTTATTTGAACATTCTACGCTTCAACGCTACTTTCATTGCCTGAATTGAAATGAGCCCGACGTTAGCTCTAGTACCACTGTCGGATACGTGTGGTGGGTCACAATGTCTCCGAGAATACGGCAATGTACGCCGCAGTGTCCTATACTTGAGCACATTGCTCATTGAAAAAACAACGCGGTGCAGCTAGATAAAGATATCAGACACGTCGTAGGTACTTTAAATCAGATCATATTGTATCTTATTAATTCTTCAAAGCTTTAGTCTCTCTTTTGAAGTAAAACTTATTGACGCACGCTTGACGAGTAAGCTAGTGAATGCGTGATGAGAGTGTTACGAAAAGTGTGATCGGGCGAGGCGAACGGAAGTTGAGAGGGAGAGATATAAGTTGGTGGAGATAGAAACAGAGAGAGTTGCGTTTCGTACATTACTGTAAGGGCAAGAGAGAGAGGTGCGAGCACACATTTTCTTTCCCTCTTTCTCTCATAGCGAGTTAAGTTTCGTATATGTAAGACACAGTGCAGGCCTATTGTCTGTATCACACCATGGAACTAAAGCAGTTTTACTTCAGTCGTGTGGTCTAAAGCACACTCATTATTTTTAATCTACCAGCATTCTGCAAATGACCATTGGCGAAAAAGAAATGCAAAAGAAACTTACTTATATAAGTCTTTTTTTTTAATTATTCTCATTATTTTTACGAAAATTAATAAGAGTATGAAATTTGGCACAGCTAATGGAGAAGTGCAGAATGCTAAAATGTTTTTGTAATAATGCTTGGAAAATATACTAAATTAATAAAAAAACATTACACACACACTAAAAAAACATTACCATGCGTTTGACACATAAACATCCAAATATATACCTACTCTTTTTTTCATGTTTAAAGTCTGTTGTCAAACTGAGAGGAGATTAATATTATTGGTCTATAGTATTATTTGTATGTAGCATTACTGAATGTCAAAAATACTTTTTCATCCCCCATCTCGGAAAGAATATTTTTGCTCTTCGATATCTGAGTGCCAAAGCCGTTTTTATCCGCTAGAGATTAGAATCTTTATTGAATTATCCGAGACCAAGAAATCAAACACTCTATGGAGTACGTATTCCATGCTAAAAGCAACAATAAAGATGAAAAAAGCATACATATCGACAGCTATCCTAAATTAGT
This sequence comes from Pyralis farinalis, assembly GCA_947507595.1. Lineage (NCBI taxonomy): Eukaryota > Metazoa > Arthropoda > Insecta > Lepidoptera > Pyralidae > Pyralis > Pyralis farinalis. Next base: position 3,522,050 of record OX382258.1, on the reverse strand, counting down.
AGCATTTTTAAAAAGAGCCTCATCTGGTCATCAACCAAAAAAATTGAAGGTTTTCACAGCATCTGGAATTGAAAAGTTTCTTAACGAAGCACCTGATTCCGTATATTTGGCAGCAAAAGTAAGTCACATTCAGTATCCACTTAATCAACTACTTAACATAATCTAATACGTACCTACTTAGTAGATGTTGATAGGCATAATTATGCATGCATATCAATTTTATTAATTTATCTACTACAATACTCTTTACGTTGCATGCTGTTCTTATTATTGGTATAAACGGAGCATGTCGGACTAATGAACTAAGTGTTTACCATAGTGATTACAACGTAATGGACACAAATATATGAGGGAAATATCATATAGAAATGGCGTGATGAGCTCAGAGCTATAACGATTTGTCATCTACGTATGATGAGTGTACAAATGACGGGCTGTGTAAATGATATGTAATAGTGAATCGGGAATATAATTTATGAATAATTCACAGATAAAAAACTACTTGGAAAATATCGATAAAGAGACATTGAAATTACCTCTCAGTTTGTTTGGCTTGATTGAAACTCTTTTCAAACTTTAACAGAAATAGTCGGTACTTTAGTAGTTTAAACAATATACACATATTAAAATCTTAGTATATTTAGCTAATACATGGACTTTTCTTACATTAATAATAATAATGGTTTATTATTCTCTCCAAGATTCAACAAAACAAATACATTTTGTCATAGTGGTAGATATATAAATCACAATTTTATCTCATGTTGGAGAGAACTGGTGCCTGAGCTAGGTAAGAATGAACTCACCTGTGGTACAGGTCACCACTAAGACAACTTAATGTCAAAAACATTGAGAAACATTCAGATGACTTACTAATAATTAATTTACTAAGTACAAAGACAAAAAGAGATCGCAACTTCGTCATTGGCAAGGAATACGTAACAATTGTTGAGAAATATCAAGCCATACGCCCGCCTAACACTCTACAATATCTTTTTGTACAATATCGCAACGGAAAATGTGTCCCTCAGCCTATGGGTGCTAATAAAATTGGCAGTATACCACGAGAAATAGCAACTTTTCTTGAACTTCCAGAACCCCCGCTGTACACGGGTTATTGTTTCCGAGGGAATCCGCTGAATCGGTACAACTATTAAGTATGACAGATAGTTTACCAAAAACAAACAGTACACAAGTCACTAACACCAACATTACAGTACCTAACAAAAATATTACACTCAATCTAAGTAACTGTAGCAAAGTTATTTTCAATTTTTCTTTATTATAACCTCAGTATTATTTGTTAAAATTTAAAGATTATTCTGTAATACTTACCTATCATAATGTTGTAGTTAATACCTAAACTGAAATAAAAGTATCTTGTGATTGTAAATGTTTTGTTTTGCATTTTTAGTAATTTCCTCGCTGAGGTGGGATGAAAAGTTACGTGTTGCACTCGAGTGCAAAGATTTTTCACCTCGTGCTCTTTTGATTCCCTCGCTGACGCTCAGGATTCTAATTTTTAATCTATTTATAAATTCTAATTTTAGAATCCTTCGCTTGCTCGGTCATCAAAATTGAGCACGCAATTAAAAAGCCACTTTGCACTCTTGTATAACAAATAACTATTGTTTATGGTTGAAGTCTGTGGTTAAACTAAGAAGAGATTAATATTCTTGATCTTTAGTATTATTTGTCTATAGCCTTACTGATTGTCAAAAATAATTATTAATTATGATAATGTGGACTTCTTCCCGCGCTTTTGATGAGTAGCATTATTGTTATATTTGAAATTTTTACAATTCAGTATTCAAGTATTTTATAACATTAGGGCTAGAGAACTTATACAGTAATGAAAAAACTCAAATATAACAAGGTTTAGGCACTTTTTGGTAGACGTAAATAAGTTCATGAAGAAAACCTTGTAAAAATCACTATCGTTTTACGGGTGGTATTTAAACTGCAGGATAAGGTCTAGGAACACGTCCTGGGTATTTTTTTAGCAGCGTTCCTGAAGCTGCAACATTTAGAATAAAGAGAAGAGGAGAGGAGAAGAAGCTCAGAAATATAAGAAATATGATATTATGCATAATGTTTATATTTCTGTGTTAAAAATATACTAAATTAAGCGAAATTAAACTCTTCAGAGTGAAATACAAAGTGTTGATAATAAAAATCTGTCAATATCAAATACATATTAGATTGTGAACAAACAATCACACTGAGATTATAGATTATCGCTAAATAATATTGTTGAAATAGAATGTGCATTGTTTATATTGTACATACATTGTACATTTAGTGAATGAATGAATGAGAGTGTGAAATGCAATGTGAATTGACTTACTCTGACTAAAAGTTATACTTTATAATATACTATTATATTAAAATGGACAAATTAACTGGAGAAACATGTGACTAGTACAGCAACAAAAAACTCAAAAAAATGTCTAACAACGCGATAATGTTCTTATAATAGGGCTTAGCCAAGCGATACCATATTTTTCCTGTAACGTATTTAAATATAAATATTGTCGGACAAATTACACAGCGCCATCTAAACCCGTAATACATTTTTTTTTTGTAAACACATACTTATTATACGTAGAAAATACCCAGACCAAGACAAATAGACGTGTTCATGCACACAAATGTTTGTACTGTGTGTGAATCGAACCCACGAGCGTTGGTGTCATAGTAGCGTAACAACGCGTTTCACCACTGCTGCGCCATCGAGCTTTGTAGATACTGGCAGCTTACGTAACAGATTATATTATATAGTTAGATATTCATCTATTCTGTTGGGGTCGGTATCAGAAGCGTGCACGCCGCGACCCTGCCAGTCCAACACTTGGACTGCAATTCTGGACCCAAAACGTACAGACGCGCGGTTTAGGGCGTCCGCCGGAGGCGACGCGCACCGATCCGCCCCCGTCGGTGTGAAATCTAAGGCATGCGGCGGTGGGGGCCGCCACCCACCACGCAACGCCCATCCCGGCGGGTCGAGGAGAGCTGAGTGTCGTATAGGCACATGGAATGTGAGAGGTGGTCTAAAAGATAAGATGAATGAGTTGATAGATATAATGAACATGAGATGCCTAGATGCTTTGTGTGTGTCAGAGACCAAGCGAAAGGGAAGCGACACCGAAGATCTGCCCGGTGGCATGATGGCCCTGTGGTCCGGGGTGGACCAGGACGTTCATGCCAGCGCTGGCGTAGGTGTCGTGCTTTCATCTCGCTTGGCCGCTGGTGTGAAAGATTACGATTTAGTAGGTCCAAGACTTCTCTGGGTTAAGATAAAACTGGGGATTACGCGAGTGTTTTTAGTTGCAGCATATGCTCCTGTGAGCTCTGCTGATCCCCAGGAGCTCGAGAAGTTTTGGGAGACTGTAAGGGGTATTCTGGATTTGGCCGAAGCGAATGAACGGATAATTATGTGTGGTGATCTGAATGGATGGGTTGGGATCAAGCGAAGCAGTTATGAGGCTGTGCTTGGTCCATACGGAGATAAGAGAGTGAACGATGCTGGTAAGTTACTTTTAGACGTATGTATGGAACGAAACCTCCTTGTGTCAAACACGCTCTTCCATCACAAGGATATTCACACTTACACATGGAGACGGAATGAACAGAAAAGTGTGATTGATTTGATTTTGATAGATGGACGTCTCCGAAAGTCGTTAATGGATACAAGAGCCTTCAGAGGTCCCACTCTTGAAACGGACCACTATCTGGTGATAAGCCGATTTGTGGGCCTTTTCAAGAAGTGGAGGCACTGGCGAGTGCGTATTCCTTTCGGAGACCATGAAAGAATAACAAGTGAAAAATTGGAAGATGAAAGTGTGAGGAGTACGTATGTACGTCTAGTCAGTGAAAGACTTGCGAACGCGAGTCTTTCCGACTCAGATGTAGACGAATGTTGGAAAGTTCTGAAAGAAAATGTGGTGGACAGTGCGAAAGAAGCATGTGGATGCGCAAAGAGACGTAGAACACTAAGAGGAGATGCCTGGTGGGATGCGGAGGTTCAATCCTCAGTGGAAAAAAAGAGGAAAGCGTGGCTGGATTACGTATCATCTTTGCACCAGAGTGATGGTATGAAAGAAATGAAGAAAGAAATATACCGTCGATGCAAGAATGACTCCAAAGCTTTAGTGAAAGAGAAGCGTGAAAGACTACATATGATTGAGGAAGAGAAGCTGATGAAGAACTTCGAGGCAAATACCAAACTCTTCTGGAGAGAGGTAAAGAAGTCTCGAAGTGGTTCGTCAGCATCCAGAATGGACAAGATAAGATGTAAAGCTGGTGGCATTCTTGCTAACACTCAGGAAGTGTTAGAACGGTGGAGTGAATATTTTAGAGAAATATATGATTATGTCCATGACGCTGGCATTGTGAATGAGTCTGTGATTGACTCGGCAGTGCCAGCGTACCATGAAGACATTACTATGGATGAGATTGAATGGTCGATACGAAGTTTGTAAGATGGAAAGTCAGCGAGAATCGATATGGTAGCTGAGATGATCAAGCTAGGTGGTACCTGCGTTAGGGACGCCTTCTGGTTTTTGAGCAAATTATGCTGGAGAACCGGAAGGGTCCCGAGCGATTGGAGACGCGCAGTCATCGTGCCCTTGTATAAAGGCAAGGGCTCACGTATGGACTGCGCCAACTATAGGGCCATCAGTTTGATCAGCTTAGCAGCTAAAGTGTATGGAAAAATTATTGAAAGGAGAATGAGGGTGAAATCCGATGGAATGCTTTGGGAAGCACAGGGTGGATTTCGAAGCGGCAGAGGATGTACGGATCAAGTTTTTTCACTCCGTAACATCGTAGAGAAGCATCTGGCTTTGGACCAGAAGGTTTTCTGCGGTTTTGTGGACTTTGAGAAAGCATTTGATAGAGTCGTGCGAAAGAATCTCTGGAACATTTTGCCCGGATATGGGGTTGAGGGTGACCTACTCCGTGCTGTGCAATCCACTTATGAGGATTGTACAGCATGTGTGCGGGTGGACGGCAGCTTGTCGCCCTGGTTTGATGTCAACATTGGTGTCAGACAGGGATGCGTGCTGTCGGCTCGGCTGTTCATCCTGTATCTGGACAGTTGTCTTCAGAGAATAAGAAATATGAATGTGGGAATGCGAATGGGTGACTCAGTGGTCAACTGCCTGCTTTATGCAGACGATGCGGCATTAATAGCAGAATCACCATCCGAACTGCAAACACTATTTACAACAATGAACGATGATTGTATGAAGAAAGGCTTATAATTGAATGCGAAGAAAACCAAGATAATGGTATTTGAAAGAGAGACAACCAGAACGAACACTAGGATTATGGTTGATGATGTAGTGTTGGAGCAAGTGAATGAGATTGTATATCTTGGAAGTGCTTTTAGCAGCAATGAAAGGTACACGGCTGATGTGGAGAGACGAGTGAGTGCCGGGAATAGGGTGAATGGAGCGTTGGGTAAACTTCTAGGCAGCCGAAATCTAAGCCAGAAGGCACAGCTCGCTGTACACAACGCGGTGCTAATTCCAACGCTAACTTATGGAAGTGAGAGCTGGGTATGGCAGAGAGAGCATGAAAGTAGAATAAATGCGGTCGAGATGCGAGCATTGCGCAAAATTTGTGGCATAACGCTTGCTGACCGCGTTCGTAATGAAGACGTGAGAGAAAGAGTTGGTCTAAAAGAGAGTGTCGGTGTTAAGATAAGAAAGGGCATGCTTCGTTGGTTCGGACATGTAGAAAGAATGCGGGACGAAAGAATGACGAAACAGACATACAATGCAAAAGTGGAAGGATGTAGGAGCCGAGGAAGGCCGAGACTAACCTACCATGACCAAATTGGTCGTGTTTTATCAGAAGGTGATGTCAGAAGCCCCAGGAACCGGCGAGCGTGCATGAAAAGAGCTATGAATGTCACAGTGAAGTATGCAAGGACCGCGTCTTATGGCGCTCGATTCTCTCTGCCTACCCCGCAAGGGACTTGGCGTGAAGATAAACATACATACATACATAGATATTCATCTATTCTGTAATAAAATTTTGACGAGCTCGGTGGCTCAGTTATGAATGACCTGACTTTGACACCAACGCTCGTGGGTTCGATTCCCACACAAGACAAACATTTGTGTGCAGGAACATGTCTGTTTGTCTTGGTCTGGGTATTTTAAGAGAGGTAGGGCGCATCCAAGCAGCCCCTCTGATGTAACAAGCAAGTCGTAGGTACATTGTAACAAAACTTATTTGGATCATTTTTATTTCAGAGCATTATTCGATTTTATTTATACTACGTCGATAGTCATGCAAGCATACGGCCCACATGATGTAAAGCGGGTATCGTAGCCTATTAACGCTTGCGATATATTAAGTATCACTCGCGCGATGCCTCCTCTGATGCTTACACAGCAACTCCTTGGGAGCTTACTTGTGACCTCACTCACACGCAGGAATACAACAACCTTGTAGGGAGTTGTTATTTGGCTGCGGTTTTCTGTGAGTTGGAGGTACTTCCCCAGACGGGCTGTTTTATGTGCCCTACCTCTCTTATCTCGGAAGACACAAAACACAGCCAAGACAGTAAATAACATTACACTTATTTATTTATTACACAATTAATGAAAAAAAAAACCTTTTTAAAAACAAGATTTCATTAAAAAATTTATTATATACTATTTTTAACGAGTATGTTCTTTTCGTTCTCTTGATAATTATTCAGTCCTTATATATTCGATATTTTTACAATAAACAAGTCTTATCTATGTTAAGTTCTTATATCTATAAACAAAGCATATCTAGTAATATTTATCGTGCTAATCTTATCTATATGATTGACACGTTCAGTTCAGTTTAAGGAAAAGGCTTTTAGGAAAACAATATTTCGGTGAATCAATATCGTATGTTTTACAATTTTGTAAGGCTTTTGTAATCATTACTGGATTTCTTAAATTATTCATCAAATAAATTAACATTATAGAGTAAGTACGAAGACATGAATTATGTATTCGAATATTAGCAGAAGCCCTAGGAACCGGCATGAATAGATCCACGAATATTAAAGAAGCGAGTCAAAGTCAAGTCAAAATCTTTTTATTCCGTAAAAATGGCTACATTTGTTTGGAATCGTCACAATTTTTTTCCCTACCGTGCAGTTCATGACTAGGTGAACACTGATAAAAATACTGCCAAAAAACTCAGGCATCCCTCTTTTGGTATCCAAACAAATTTACATAATTTATTAATTACATTATAATTGGATCGACTCAATCCCAAGCATTTTTATCATTAATATAGTCAGATACTTTATAATATGCTATACAATTTGGCTTTAATGGTAGTTTTAAATTTGTTTATTGACAATTCTCTTATATTGCTGGGAAGTTTGTCATAATTTAAATTTTTTCATTTTTAAAATTTCGTCATAATTTTTTGGCAGTATTTTTATAGAACCGTATACATTGCCCCATAAAAGAATTACTTATTTTGTGGAAACGGCTTGCATGTAACACAGGATTATGCTTATATCTAGTATTTATGTTATGAGTATCACTCTTTTTACAAAATGAGTCTATGTTTTTATGGACATACAAAAGATTTTCATAGATATATTGCGATGCGACTGTTAGAATATTTATTTCTTTGAATTTTTCTCTAAGGCTCTCCCGGGGACCAAGTTTGTAGATAGCTCTTATGGCTCTCTTTTGCAATAAAAAGATGGTGTTAATGTCCGCGGAGTTACCCCAAAGAAGAATTCCGTATGACATAATACTGTAAAAGTAGCTGAAATAAACTATTCTAGCCGTATCAACATCAGTGAGCCGTCTAATAGTTTTCACTGCATAGGCTGCAGAACTTAGTTTTCTTGATAATTTTTCAATTTGTGGGCCCCATTGTAGTTTGGAGTCGATTGTTATACCCAAGAACACAGTTGTCTCCACAGGGGCTAAATTAGTTCCATTAACATGTACATTGGTAGTCACCTGTCTTACATTTGGTGTTGAGAACTTAATTACTTTAGTCTTTTTATCATTTAAAAGCAGATTATTAACATTAAACCAATGCATAACTTTAGAGAGAGCATCGTTAACTTCGTCATAATTACGTCAGTGAGGCGCGTATATACTTATTAACGGATTATCGGCAGTACTCAGCGAGAAACTTGGCGCGCAGGCGACAGAGCTCCGTTCCATTTGCGAAGTCGTTGAAAAATAGCAGTAACTTCGTTATTTTATTAACGGTCTAAATGGACGTTCAAAGTTAATAAAGGCATATTGTGATGGAAATGACTCCGAACGAAGCATAATGAACAAAACTTAAATATTAATAACTTGTCCATACATTAAGTCAAATGCATGAATAGGCCATCGTTATGCAAAATTATTCATCGTGATACAATTAACCGTTAAACAGTTTAGTGCTATTTTCATACAACGTCGGGTGGCAGACGAGCGTACGGCCCACCTGATGTTAATTGGGTACCAGCTGCTAACACAGCAATGCCTCAGGAGCCACTGCATGTAAGTATGTAAGTGAGGTCACCAATAAGATCCTAATCTTATTGGTGACCTCACTTACATGCAGGAACGTAGCAACCAGACTACAGACTTGTTATTTAGCAGCGGTTTTCTGTGAGGTGGAGGTACTTTCCCAGACGGGCTGCTTTGATGCGCCCTACCACTCTTGAAGCTGACTACTAACTATGTACAACATTATATTAATCTTCTCAAATGGGTCTCTACGCGCTGGATCCATATCACGTAGGCCTATTAAATTACCGAAATAAATACTCGTGACTAGAGAGAGGAGTCGAGGAATTATTCACGTAAGTTAAGCACCGTTCACTGCAGTGTGTCTACAGATGGGTTTAATCACTTCGAGTTCCTCCGAAGGGCACGTCAAGCTATCAGCCCCTGCTGTTTTTGATAGTTAAGCCCAGTAAAGAGAGACACATGCAGTTTTTTTTTATACAATATACAACGGGTACACAAACCTACGGCGTACCTGATGTTAAGCGGTTACCGTAGCGTATAAATGCTTGCAACGCATTATGTAACAGTCGCGCGATGCTAGCCCCGCTGCTAACTCAGCTACATCAGGGAACACAACCCTCCAGGGAGTTGTTATTTGACTGCGGTTTTCTGTGAGGTGGAGGTACTTCCCTAGGGGATGGGGCTGCTTTCATGCGCTCTACCCAACAAAGTACAATACAAACAGACATGTTCATGTACACAAATGTTTGTCCTGTGGGGGAATTGACTCACTGGCGTTGATAACAAAGCTTTACTAACCACTGCGCCACCGAGCTCGACAAATGTAGTATCCCAGGTGGGAAAGTATCTGACAGAAAACGTTACAAAAATAACAATTCCCTTTTTTAGGGTTCCGTACCCAAAGGGTAAAACGGACCCTATTACTGAGACTCCGCTGTTCGTCCGTCCGTCTGTCACCAGGCTGTATCTCATGAACCGTGATAGTTAGACAGTTGAAATTTTCACAGATTATGTATTTCTGTTGCCGCTATAACAACAAATACTAAAAAACAGAATAAATAAATATTTAACGGGGCTCGCATACAACAAACGTGATTTTTTTTGCTCGTTTTTGCTCGATATTGATAACGGCAACAGGTAGACGCTTGAAATTTTCACAGAATATATTCAGTTATATATTCACTTTATAGATAAATAATTAAAATTAAATAAAACAAATATTTAAGAGGGGCTCGCATACAACAAATGTGTTTTTTTTTTTAATTTTCTCGGTTTTAATAACGATAACAGGTAGAAACTTGAAATATTTCCAAAATATTTAATTTAAAATTCAAATAAAATTATATTCGACAGCCCCGGCATCCCCTCGACTGTAACTAGAACGATTTTTTAGATGCAATGAATAAGTCATATTTGTCGGCAGAACACTCTAGTTGCCTCCGACTATAGTTTGCGGGGATTTTAATGTAGATTTACTGGAATCTAATGACAATGCACCTTTAAAAATATTTGTTTTCCATATTGGTTTAAAGTCGAAACTTCCTCGTGTTGTTACTATAACGGGTTATAGTCAAATAGATAATGTGTTTAGCAATATTGACTTGAATGCTGGCACATACTGCGCAATCTTTAGTTACCACATCCCTTTATGGATACAATTTCGAATTGAGCAATAGATTTTATCAAAACTATCCGAAAAGTCAGAATAAAATTTCACAGATGATGTATTTCTGTTGCCGCTATAACAACAAATACTAAAACAGAATAAAATAAATATTTAAGTGGGGCTAATACAACAGACATGATTTTTTTGCCGTTTTTATAGATAATGGTACGGAACCCTTCGTGCGCGAATCCGACTCGCACTTGGTTTTTTGTATGAGTGTATGTGAGCGAGGTTAACATAAGCTGCAGAAGAGTTGCTATGTTATAAATAATCAAATAAATGAACGTCCTTTTAAAATCAGCTATACATATATACATAGCTTTTTTTTATACAATGTCGCCAGGCATACAAGCATACGGTCCACCTGATTTAAAGTTGTTACCGTAGTCTTTGAACGCTGGTAATTGATTAAGTATTACTCGCGCGATGCCACCTCTTTTGTTAGCACAGCAACTCCTTTGGAACTCGCTGGTGGTTAGCACAGCAACTCCTTTGGAACTCCTTTGGAACAAAGTTGATATTTGTCTGCGGTTTTCTGTGAGGTCGAAGTAGTTTCCTCAGACGGGCTGATTTAATGCACCCTACCTCTATTAAAAACATCCAGACCAAGACAAACATACATATTCATGAACACAAATGTTTGCCCTGTGTGGGAATAGAACCCACGTGTCAAAGTCGCATTATTAACCGTTGCGCCACCGAGCTCGCATAAGTGGCTTACTCAATTTTGTATTATAGCCAAGATTAATCGTAGATATAAAAAAAAAATACTAAAAATTCTCATTAAAAACGTTCAAAATTAAAAAACTGCTGTGTTATCTAAACAGTTTAATGTCTGCCGTTTTATTTGAACGCTAGTTAAAATTTTAATGAAAACTCTTTTTTTTCTTGACGAAACATTTTTTTTAGTGTTTCATTGTGAAATTGTCGAAACGAAATGTATGGAACGTTGTAAAGTGAAAACGAGTCAATTCTGATTGATTTCAATTTGATTTAATATTTAAGAAAAAAGAAGAAGGAAGTGAAAGGAGGAAGACCAAGACTTACCTACCACGATCAAATTGGTCGTGTTCTATGAGGTGATGTCAGGTGCCTTAGAAACCGGCGAGCGTGCATGAAAAGAGCAATGAATGTTAAAGAAGCGAGTGAGGTATGTAAGGATCGAGTCGCGTGGCGCTCGGTTCTCTCTGCCTACCCTGTAAGGGATTTGGCGTGAAGTTATAGATAGATTTAAAATTTACAAAGACAAACTAAATTAGCATAATATTTTGTTAAGATTCAGTTTTTTTTTGTAAGAGTCTTTTGAAAAAAGGGATCTGGCCTTCACAGGTAGTTCCACTCTACGCCTTCTACACAACTGTAAGCCGATTTGGGTAATTATTTTATTACTTATAACGACAGCATGTCATGAATAATATAAATTATTAATTTCAGTTGCATAAACGCCATGTTTGTTAATTTATCTTAGCCATTTAACTTTAAAACTCATACGACAATGACGGTAGAATATGTTTGCTATACTACTAGAATACACAATATTACTGCTAAGCAGAGTTGGTATGAAAGAGAGCGTTGGTGTTAAAATAAGAAGAGGCATGCTCCGTTGGTTCGGACATGTAGAAAGAATGCAGGATGAAAGAATGACGAAGCAGATATACAATGCAAAAGTGGAAGGATGTAGGAGCCGAGGAAGGCCAAGACTTACCTACCATGATCAAATTGGTCGTGTTCTATCAGAAGGTGATGTCAGGAGCCCTAGAAACCGCCGAGCGTGCATGAAAAGAGCAATGAATGTTAAAGAAGCGAGTGAGGTATGTAAGGATCGAGTCGCGTGGCGCTCGGTTCTCTCTGCCTACGCCGTAAGGGATTTGGCGTGAAGTTATAGATAGATAGATAGATTACTGCTAGAATATACATATAAATTGGAAGTATTGTTACTTGTTACATAGCTACCCTATGTTATCACCATATTTCTACTATTCTAAGGAGTAAATGACTATTCCATTAAATTCTATTTTCAGAAGTTTCGACTTCATCGAAGCCAGTATCGAAGTTTATAAATATTTGTAATTATATATTAGTCTTCATTTCAACTAAATATACAAATAACATAGTTTAACTTATTAAAACTACATCGACTCTAATACGCGTAGGTATTACAAAGTAATCTGAAAGTAAATTTGTCTTTTTGTCTATTCATTTTCATTTTTGTATTAAATTTAGGCAAAAAGGAATTTCTTTTGTAATAAGAAGAGAAGGGAGGGGAGGAGGATAATAGCCACCGCTCATAGATGTCATGAACAAGCCAACCGTCGTGGGCCGCCAATCATCAATGTGGCATGGATAGAATTTTAGTTCATGATGTTTACTTAAGTCTGATAGTAGAACACGGCCGCTGGTAATGTGTTAAGTAGCTCTTCCAAATACTCCACATGATATGTCGTACATACGCAAAGAGAGACGTCTTTGTAATTCACTAGCTTGGCGGTGAAATAAAACATCGCCAGGAAACCCACACGTTCAAGAAATTATTTTTCAAATGACGTGACCTTGCCTGAGAATGATATGTTTTGATTTGATTTGTTATGGAGGATTGACGGCAGTCGCTCCAGCTAAAAATCCGTATCTTCGTCAAATCCTTAGGCTTTGGTAGCGGGCTCCGGAATCTTAATGGATTAGGAAACGGGATAATAATGCTAAGAAAGACACAAAGAGACTGAGCCTAAACCTGAATATTGCATACTTTACATCGCAGTAAAGCGTCGCGAGTCGCGAGCAAAGCTGTAGGCATAAGCTATTTAACATATTGAATGAAAGTACGCTACATACATATACAAAATATGCTTCATACACACAACAAATACGCTTCATATATATAAAAAGTACACTGTAATGTACACATTAATTTTATAACGGCAATAACTTTAAAAAACTTAACTTTACTCACGGAACACTTATTAAAATTACAACTGACACTTGTCTGAGTTTTTTATTGGCCTTGTTTAAGGCTCGTAAAGTTTAGGAGGTACAAATTTGAATAACTTCGCCTTTAACAACCCCCTTAATTTTTTTAATGTTTGCAACTTTGATGATTTCAATGGAATGGACTTGCTGGGAAGTGTAAAAGATGCTGTAAATATTTCGCGTTTAAGTAATTATGATTTATTTATAATTCATTCTAGTTGAGAATTGGTGCAAAATGTATAACTTTTCAGTGTTTAAAATTAGTTGTAGTAATTAATATTAATTACTTAAGAAATTAAGATTGAGCTGTTGTAATTAAGAGACAGAGGTTAAAAGAGGGTATTTCAAATTATAAGAGTCACACATTAGTCAGCCAGCGTCGACATTAAACACAAAGAAAATAAAATTAATCACCGTTAGCATGTTTGTGATTAAGGGGACAAATCTTAAAATATTAATTTCTACCAATTCAACGTCCAAATCAAGAAGATTTATTTATCAGAACTTAATTTCAATGAAATAGAAATTAAGTTCTTATCAATAAAGTAGGATAACATTTTATTAGGTTTTTTAGGAGCAGTAGCCCAGTGGATATAGAACTAGTGCTGTTGGTCTTCGGTTCAAATCCTGGCACGCTACCACTAAATTCGTATTTTTAGATTTATGTACTTATTTGTAATTATCACTTGCTTGGTGGTGAAGGAAAACATCGTGAGGAAATCCGCATGACCAAGAATTATATTTAGAAAAATCATTTTAGTCCTTTGATATCAGCCAGTCAACATGGCTTTGCACCTAATAAATCTACAACCAGCAATTAATTAGAATATAAAAATTATTTATGTCAAGCCTTTCCGAAACATCATCAAGTTTTTTTTTTTTTTTTTTTTTTTTTTATTTATTTCTCATAATGGAATAATACATAGGCAGTTACACTTTATGAAATTCGCCAAACTGCTAAGCAATTTGTTGGCGAAGAAAATCACCGCTCAGTATGTTTAGTGTGCAAGTACATCATATTATACACTAGCAACTAATGTAGCGCGGACACCTGCTCGCCCTGAGCTATGCAGACGTCCACACTATTACAACTTCAAAGGCTACAATGCATTTAGAAATGTATTTTTTAGGTACTGCTTAATCGATCGATGCGTCGTTAAGGTGTCCGGGGCAATTGTTAATTTATTAAAAATTCTAGGTGTTACATAACTTCTTGTTCTTTGACCATAGTAGTTGGTAGCTATTGGCTCGACGTAGTTTTGTGTTTTTGATTTTCTTACATTATAGTGAAAATTCCTTATTTGTTTATTACTTTTTTTCCTAAATTGTTCCAAAGCTATCAAGTAATTTACCTTTGCTTCTACAGGCATGATTTTACATATTTTAAACATTTCTTCATAATTATTATTTTTCTTACATTGTTTTTTAATATTTTTACTAACTAGCTGTTTTAAAAATCTCAACTGAATTTTTTTGACGTTGTTTAAGTACGTCTTAAAGGTAAGCCCATAACATGAAAGTCCATAACCAATCAGCGAATCAACTAAAGCAAGTAGATTCAATATATGCCGATTTCTCCAAGGCCTTTGATAAAGTTAATCATTCTATTCTCTATTTAAAATTATCTGCCTGTAAAATACATGATAATTTGTTGCACTGGCTCAAATCGTACCTCTCCAAGATTCAACTTGTTGCTATCAAGGGTTATTTATGTGGTCCAGTTACTGTTACCTCTGGCATTCCACAAGGGTCGCATTTGGGTCCCTTGTTGTTCGTCATATTTATTAATAACCTGGCTGAACGTTCCTCGTGCCCCAGTTTATTATACGCTGATGATCTTAAGATTTTTACTATCGTACAATCTAACAAATATGCCTTAAATTTTCAAATCAATTTGAATAAAATTGTGCAAGTGGTGCGATCAAAATCTAATGCATCTTAACATTGAAAAATGCTTTGTTGCTACTTATACTCTTATAGGTTTACTTTCGATTATAGTTTTGGTGGGCAAATTTTGAGACATAAAGATATTGCAAAAGATACTTAAGACTTTGATAGTAAACTATCCTTTCATACCCATTATGATCACATTATCGATAGAGGAAATAAGTTAATCGGTTTCATTACTAGGTTGACCAGCAGTTTTAAAAAGCCTCGCAGTTTAATATATCTTTACGTTAATCCGCTCTATTTTGGAGTACCATTTAGTTATCTGGACCCCATTCTATAATGTCCATGATTAGCATATTGGAAGAATACAAAAGAGGCTTTTGGCAATCGTTTACTATCGGTGTGGTCTGAGCCGTAACCTTAGATCATACAGGGATAGACTAGCAAAATTTAACGTTGTTTCCTTAGAATTCCGCCATAATTTCAGTTACTTAGTTTTGTTCCATAAAATAATTTATTCTAAAATTGATTCAGCCGGTCTTGTTTGCTTACTTAATTTCAACACCAGAGTCAGATCACGTAACCGTAACTATAATACGTTCAACCTAATTGGTTACGTTAATAATTCCTCTTATCCAGTACAATTGTATTCTCGCTAGTCACAGGGACTTTGATATTTTCAATTTAAATTTGTTCCAGTTTCGCAAAGCAGTTCAAAAAATACTTTTCTAGTCTTCATTGGATATTATTCAAAATTTAAATGCTGAATTGATCTTATTCACTTTTTAAATTTAAAAGCTTATATTTTATTTTTATTTCCTTTTTCTCTCCTTCACATAATGGTCTAATCTTTTTATGTGTACATATTTTTGAATTGTAGCCCAAATGAGGACCTTATCACTGTTTACATTATGTGATATTGTTGACTACGATGAGTATTGTGTACTTAAAGTAATCAATGTATAAAAAATAAATAAAAATTTGTATCAATTGAAATAATTTATTGCTTGTCGATTTTTACTACATGACCAATGAACAGCAATCATGGTCAATTGGAAACCAAACAAAGTTCTATGGGATAATCTATTTTTTTATATAACGTCGAGAGGCATACAAGCATTCGGCCCACCTGATGTAAAGCGGTTACCGTAGCGTATGATCGCTTGCAATAAATTATGTATCATGCCACCTCTACTGCTAACACAGCAACTTCTTAGGAGCTTTGGGAACACAACAATCCTCTATTAAGTTGTTACTTGACTGCGATTTCATGTGAGGTGAAGGTACTTCCGCAGATGGACTACTTTGATGCGCCCTACGTCTCTTAAAAAACCCAGACCAAGACAAACAGACATGTTTATACTCACAAATGTTTGTCCTGTGTAGGAATCGAATCCACGTGCGTTGGTGTCAAAGTAACGTAACAGTGCTTATCACTACTGCGCCACTGATATCCACAATACCTATAATTAATATCTGTTTATCTATTACTTCACGCCAAATCCCTTGCGGGGTAGGCAGAGAGAACCGAGCGCCACGTGACTCGATCCTTACATACCTCACTCGCTTCTTTAACATTCATTGCTCTTCTCATGCACGCTCGCCGGTTTCTATGGCTCGTGACATCACCTTCTGATAGAACACGATCAATTTGGTCATGGTAGGTAAGTCTTGGTCTTCCTCGGCTCTTACGTCTTTCCACTTTTGCATTGATATCCTTTGAAATAAATAAATTAAAGGCAAATATTCAGACCTCACAGTACATCGAGTACTCTTGTGAAACAAGTATTAAGAATTTTAATTCCGAAGTTGCATTACATCTCTGTACTTAGAATTAACTGGGTTCAGTACAGTATCGGCAGGTTGCCAGTGAGGGCTCGATAGGTTATGCATGTCATTCTCACCGAACACGTAGATTAAGCAACGTCGAATGTAGTCTGTCTATGAACGGATCTATCTTGAACACGTTAAGCCATCAGTCCTGGCTGTTGTCGACAGATAACATTGATTTAGTCTACTTTTGGCGGCTTGCAAACACTATCCTTCGCCAACCCGCTGGCGCCGCTCCGCCAAGTTGAGCAGCGTGGAGTATGCTCTAAACCCTTTCAGTTGAAGGAAAACCTGAATCCCTGCAGCGGGATGAGTTAGGGTCGGTGTAGCAGTAGATTGTCAGTTGTCACATCTCAAGGCTATATTGGTTTCTGATCAGTTCCCAAAGTTTTGGTGAGCACGCAGGGTCGACAAAAGGAGTTTTCCATGAGAAAGTTTATACATTATTTCCTTGTGAGTGAAAAAAATAATTCATTATTAACTGATGACCCAATTTCTTAGTTTAGTCGAATTTTCAGCTTTTCAGTTTCACTTTTGTAGATGAAAAAGAAATCGTAGAAAGTATATACTTGACCATTATTGGTATAATAAATTTATAGTCATTCATTATTGGCAGCAATTTTACTCTTAAATCACTTACGTAAATTAATTACCCAGCGGTTGTAAGTATAAGAAGTTGAGAAAACCTCGGTTGGTAGTACGTCCCACAACCTAGCGGTTGCCCAAAAAACCCTTCTGAAATCACACACATGTTAAAGTATTTGAGGATAAATTCCCTGTCGATTGAATAGTAGAATAGCAGTTTTTCTTGTTCTTCTGGTCATGGGCAGATCTTTCTTGTCTATCCTGTATTCCAGAGCAGTTATTATATAAACTGTACTTTTCTTTTACATGAAGATGTTTCTTATGATTTACACCCATCACGTCTTTAAAACTAATCTTACACTCACAAGCTAATAAAACGCTCAACTACGCATGAAGGCACCCCCGCTCACGAAAACCTTGTGTTTTAGCGCCCAAAAATGTCAGCGATTCGAGCCTACTTACCAGTGGAAGATTATTTTAACCAGTAAGCTTATAAGTGCTGCGATTGACCGGTGAACTAGTCAAAACTGCACGTTTCATTTTAAGCCCCGACCCGTAGCGATGAATTTGGTCCTATCTATACATATGTACTCGCAGTCTAAGATATTTTTGTAGTTATAGATACGTCGCACACGCCCTAGAATGGCAATACGAAAGCAAGGTAATTGCCCAACTCGCATTCAGATGGACACGCTCTCGCGTCGCGTCTATACGTACTTCGCCACAAAGTATAAATGTCTTAAGATATATATTCATCTCTTTCTGACGACAGGTATGCCCTATCATTTGTCTCTTTGTTAGAGCAAAGTGTCATAATACTCATAATAAATTGTACGTAGATATAGTACTAGTTGCGCTATTTTAAAATACAATAATGTTGGTGGATAACGTGTCTACCTTTTGATACGTCACTGTTCGCAGTAAGTTTTTTTAAATAAACACAGTAATAACCAGTTGAGAATGCGCAAGCTTGCATTACCAGAGGAACACCTGGCTCGTCAATTATATAACAATTTAATTATTTTTAAAAGTTTGTCGGCCATTTTGAATATGTTCCTTGAAATATGATATTGGTTTTCAAGACATTCTTATTCTATTTTTTAATTTAATTTTCGAATCTGAAATAAAAATTCAATTTTTTTTTTAATTTGTCGGCCATTTTGACCATGTTCCTTAACCTGTGAGACCCCGTTATACACGTTTTCCCATACATTTCTTGGCGGAAAAGCGGTCCGCGGGTAATGAGAGATTAAGAGATAGGAGGTTGGTTTTTCAGACATTCCTACTTTTTTATGCTGAATCCGAATCTGAAGTTAAAATTCGAATATTCGAAAAAAAGCGGCAGACAAACATATAGATTTCATATAGGAACGGTGTTCCTGAAAATACAATCGGGTCAATACAGAAACAGGACACTTAGTTCTTTTTTTTAATGTTTGTTAAGTAATGCACAATCAGTCTTCAAAAGAAGAAAAATCGTGTACACGAAAAAATACCTAATTTCTGTCAGTGTCTACTATAAATAACCTACAAGAGTATATATAAGCTGTCCGGGAATTTTTATTATCGTCGTGTGTGAAATTGTGGAACATTAATAAATGTCTCATTTTTATTTGCGCCAATACATAAACGGCGAAAATTATTTGTTGAGTACCGAAAGGAGTTATTGCGTATGTCACATCAAAGGTACATGAGCTTATCTTCGTTCAGGAATCCTCTTTGGCTTTTTGTTCGTTCTAATTTAGAAAGGTATATTGACTTTTTTTGTCGATTTAATTTTGACAACTCGGCGAATGTTGGATTGTGTTGTTTGTGACTATAGTATAATAGTGTATGACTCATGGATGTATGTAAGACAAAACGATTATTTGGTCTCTCTGTCTATACATACAGATAAATAAAATTGGAGTGTCTGTTTGTAATATTAAAATAACCGCTTTTTATTAAATGCATATGGATGTATACACGGTACATATACCAAAATATTTTTTTTACAATTTTTGTCTGTCTGTCTGTCTGTTTGTTCCGGCTAATCTATGAAACGGCTTGACCGATTTTGGCGGGACTTTCACTGGCAGATAGCTGATGTAGATATAGAGATAAGGAGTAACTTAGGCTACTTTTATAAATAAATAATAAAAAAATAACTATTCCGCGCGGACGAAGTCGCTGGCGCAGTTAGTCTGACATATTTTTCTTCTTCACGTTATGCCGTTTCCTAATTCATTAGGACTGTCGGGGTCCACTACCTAAGCCTAAGGATTTGACGAAGACACTGATTTTTACATAGAGCCGTCAGACCTTCATAACCCAGAGGGAAAATCAGATCTGCCTTTGGTTAGATGACACGTCTTTTGAAATATTATATCTTGGACGTGCGGGTTACCTTACGATGTTGTCACATTTTTATTTGCGCTTACTTACTTTTGAATGCGAAGGAAACAAAGATAACGGTATTTGAAAGAGAAGAAACCAGAAGCAATGTAAGGATTAGGATTGGAACAAGTGGATGATATTATATATCTTTGATTTCTTTCAGCAGCAAAGACAAACAGACATGTTCATGCACACAAATGTTTGTCTTGTTTGGTGTCAAAGTCGCGTCATTCACGACTGAGCCACCGAGCTCGACAAAAACTCACTCGTCTTTCCATATCAGCGGTGTATATTCCATCCCTGCTGAAAGCGATCCAAGATATACAATCAGATCCACTTGTTCCAACACAGCGGTGTATATTCCGTTATAATGTTTTCCTTCACCGCTGAGAAAGAAATAATATTAGGGGTTAAAGTATGAAATTGACGATTTGTACTGAAAAATTAAAACTCGCTTTTTTCTAAGATGTAACATATTTATTTAATTAAAATGTTTACCCTCATTATCTATACATTGCTGTCATCTCATCGGAAGTTTATTTATGCCTTTGCGATAGAACTGTGGGGATCTAGATTCGACAAACTGTGTGAAAGCATTTTGTACTGCCTCCTGGGAAGAAAGTTTTTTACCACGTAGAAAATTGTTCAAATCACAAAAAAAATGCCAGACCTTGCTCCAACTGGTTGTCAGTTGGAGCAAGGTCTGGCGAGTACGGAGGATGACGTATGGTTTCTAACTGCAGCTCCTGTAGAGTTACAATGGTTTCTCGTGCAGTGTGAGGTCTTGCGTTATCATGGAGCCATAATCGTGAAGATTGATTCACGAGTCGGGGGTGTTTCACTGCCAGTTTGACCATAATTGTTCGAAGTTCGGCACAGTAAACATCTGCTGTTATTGCTTGACCAGATCTGAGAAAGCTATATTGAATAACACCATGACGCCAGAATAGAATAGTGTTGTTGTGTTCCTGCGTGTGAGTAGGGTCACCAGTAAGCTAAGGAGTTGCTGAGCAGCAGAGGTGGCCTCGCGCGGGTAATACTAAAGGTATTACAAACGTTGATAAGCTACGGTAACTGGTTTACATTAGGTCTACCGTATGCTTGTATGCCATCCGACGTTGTACGAAAAAGAATCTGAGCTTGGCTTAACGCGGTAATTACTGCAAAAATACACTGGCCAAGTGCATGTCGAGCCACTCACAGTGTAGGGTTCCGTCTTCGCTTCGCTTTGCTTGCTTGCGAAAAATATAGATAGTTGCCTAAAATAATAGGAAATCGAGCCTATTGGATTTTTTTTAACATTCAAAACCAAACTTTATTACTTATAACAGTTATAAGTAATAAATAAGTAATAAAGTATTACTATACTTATTTAAATAGAGTAACTAAATATCCAAAGGTAGATATATACAAAGTATATACAAAGGTAGACATATGAATATTAAGTCCACACTCGGTTGACTTCTATATGACGATCACTCGAGGGAGACTTTGTACAGAAGTGGTCTGCGTGGGTACCTCTGTTTCACCTATTTCTACCGCCAAGCAGATATATCTATATGGCTGTGTTCCGGTTTGAAGGGTGAGATATGGCAGAGAAATTACAGGGTACTGTGACGAAAGAGCCTTAGGTCACAAGAATGGCAGCGCGCGAGTAACATCCCCGTGGTGTTGCGAGCGAGTGAAAGAGAAGAATCCAGAACTAATGTAAGGATTACGATTGATGATGAAGTGTTGGAACAAGTGGATGAGTTTGTATATCTTGGATGCGCTTTCAGCAGGGATGGAAGGTACACCGCAGATGTGGAAAGACGAGTGAGTGCTGGGAATAGTGTGAATGGAGCGTTGGGAAAACTTCTTGGCAGTAAAATCCTGAGCCAGAAGGCACAACTCGCTATACACAATGCAGTGTTGGTCCCAACGCTAACTTATGGAAGCGAGAGCTGGGTATGGCAGAAAGAGCATAAAAGTAGAATAAACGCGGTCGAAATGCGAGCGCTACGCAAAATTTGTGGCGTAAGGCTTGTAGACCGTATTCGCAATGATGATGTTAGAAACAGAGTTGGTCTGAAAGAGAGCGTCGGTGTTAAAATAAGAAGAGGCATGCTCCGATGGTTCGGACATGTAGAAAGAATGCAAGATGAAAGAATGACGAAGCAGATATACAATGCAAAAGTGGAAGGATGTAGGAGCCGGGGAAGGCCAAGACTTACCTACCATGACCAAATTGGTCGTGTTCTATCAGAAGGTGATGTCAGGAGCCCTAGAAACCGGCGAGCGTGCATGAGAAGAGCAATGAATGTTAAAGAAGCGAGTGAGATATGTAAGGATCGAGTCACGTGGCGCTCGGTTCTCTCTGCCTACCCCGCAAGGGATTTGGCGTGAAGTTATAGATAGATAGATAGTGGTTGCGAGCGTCAATAGGCTGCGGTGACCGCTTACCATCTAATGCAGGCAGGTAATTTGTGAACAGCGCCATATGGAGTTTAACAAAAATATACACTTTTTATAGAAATATTTCGCAAACAGATCACTATATCGAAAAGTGATCTCCCCACCCCCTAAATGTTTTTAAAAACCTATCTAACAACACCCCACATTATGGGGTAGGCGCGAATAATAAAATTCATCCCCACTTTACGTGTAGCGGAGGTAACACCAAAATAAAAATTGCAAGATTTTATTCTACCACTTTGTCAGCGTAGTTAATATGTATATACATGCCAAACTACAGCTTTCTAGTACCAAGCGTCTCTGACCTAGGCCGCGGACAGACGGACAGACAGACGGCCATGGCGAAACTATAAGGGTTCCATGTTTACTACGTAACCCTAAAAACTTAAGTTAACTGTGTTTATAGCCAATAAGAACTTGTAGCTGTCACATATTTTTTTTTTGTTATCTGGCCGCGGTTTTATATGTTATATAGCCGCGGTAGAAGTACCTCCCCAGATGGGTTACATTAATGCTCTCTATGTCTCTTGAAACACCCAGACCAAGACAAGCAAAATGTGCATGCACACAAACGTTTGTCCCGTGTGGGAATCGAACCCACGAACATCGCACTCAAAGTTACAAGCCTTCCATTACAAACTAAATCACACAATCTACTCTGTCACAAACAAACATACGGTCGGATTCCCGAAACTGCAACGAGCGTGCCTTATCGTGACCAAGCTTTTTATGAGTATTTGCCAGCTCTGTTTGCCTTGGTTTATATTCGGGTAGAGCAGTCAACAGAGTAATGGTTATGTTGCCGGTTCACACTATTGAAGTTAGTTGTTTTTATGATCACTATTTAGTTTGTAATATGTGACGGTTACAAGTTCTTAGTGGCAATAAACACAGTTAAAATGAAAGCAGTACATCAATTGGCGCACTTAAGTTTTTAGGGTTACGTAGTAAACAAGGAACCTGTCTGTCCGTCCGTCCGTCTGCCCGCGGCCTAGCTCAGAGACGCTCGATACTAGAAAGCTGTAGTTTAGCATGTATATACATATTAATTATCCTGACAAAGTGGTCGAATAAAATCTTAAAATAAAAATTTTTTTGGTAGTACCTCCCCTTTTTATTCGCGCTTACCCCATGGTGTGGGGTATCGTTAGATAGGTTTTTTAAAATATTTAGGGTGTGGGAAAATCAGATTCAGATCAGATCAAGATTTTCGATATAGTGATCTGTTTGCGAAATATTTGTATAAAAAGTGTAAATTTTGTTAGACTCAAGATGGCGCTGTTCACAAATTACATCGCTATATAGACGTCAACCGGGTATTGACTTAATATTCATATGCCTAATTTCGCGTCACCCCGTTCCCCTGGGGTGATCGCTTAAGATGAAGCCTTTATAGCCTTCCCGGCTAAAGGCAGTCCCAGGGGGTGTTTTAGTCGGTGGAAATCCGACATAACCAGTTCGTTCGCACGAAATGGTATCTTTGACAGATTTCACCTCCTCCCTCCCTTTTTCCGGAGGGTGCCCCTCACGGAAGAATAACCAATGCACACCCGGATGTGGGTTGGTCCTTCTTTTGTGGGTCTTCAATTTTCTTGGGCGAAAATAAAAAATAAATAAATGCGTTTAATGGGCCCCTCATTATTTCTCTCTCCATCTCGACCTTGAACTCCCTTCCATCATCAGTTTCATGAAGGAAGCGTCTAGGCGCTACTTCGAAACAGCCTCCCGATACCCCAACCCATTGGTAGCCCAGGCTGCCAATTACACCCCGCGGATCGACGCCCGGGGGTTCCGGCGCAGACCGCGTAATTCACTCTTTGATCCCGATGATCACATTACTGTTGTGAATGGCCCCAACCTCTCAGACCCCGACCCCATCACTCCACACGCACACCGCACTCGGCGGATCCGAGTGCGGTGAGTTAGGACTTCTGCGCGTTACACCAGGTACCGAGTAGCCCAGGTACCTGGGCGCCTCTCATCTTAGGCCCTTAAGGCACGAATCCGCGAGTTCGATTATTGTAGCCCTACGCCCTAAGCCGAGGTTCGACCCCTCTCGGGGGCCCTTAGGCTGTCGTTTAACTTAGTTTGCTAGGCTGCAGCGCCAAACGCCCGCCTCTCTAGTCCGGTGACGTAGTAACAGCCCACTCGGGGCTAACTACATAGTCAGGTCAAAAAAAAAATGCGTTTAATGGGTTCAGGATATGGATAGCTCAGCAACTTCCTAGCTTACTGTTGACCTTACTCAGACGCAGGTACACAACAACCCTATTCTATTCTAACCCTCTAGCGAGTTATTATTCGGCTGCGGTGTTCTGTGAGGTGTAGGTACTTCCCCAGACAGGCGGCTTCGATGCGCCCTACCTCTCTTAAAACACCCAGAAAATAAACAAACGCGTTTGTTAACACAAATGTTTGTCCTGCGTAGGAAGGTAGGTGGAACCCACGAGAGGTAGAACCTTGGTGTCAACAGCCAGCCATTGTAACACGACCAAATGTGACTTTCAACGGTCAAATAAATGCAGACAAATCATTTAACTTTCTAAAATGCCCCCCTAAAATAGAATAGCGATATATTTCTCCTTACTCACTCCCTCCACCCCTTCGGATGGACATACATCGAAGACATATACGGAGCTTAAAGAGAATAATATGGCAGTTAACTTTTAAAACATACTTCGTCTAGATTCAAAGGTGCGCTTTGAAAGTTTGCGTTCTATACTTATATAGTACGGTTTTTATGTTTATCATACAACGTCTGCAGGCATATTAGGTGGTCGTATTCCACCACCATTTTTTATAGATACTACATCGAGAGGCATACAAGCATACCGCCCATCTGATGTAAAGTGGGTACCATAGCCTATCAATGCTTGCGATATATCAAGTATCACTCGCGCGATGCCTCTTCTGCTGCTCACACAGCAACTCCTTGGGAGCTTACTGGTGACCTCACTCACACGCACGGAACACATTAATCCTCTAGGGAGTTGTTATTTGGCTGCGATTTTCTGTGAGGTGGAGGTACTTCCCCAGACGGACTCCTTTGATGCGCTCTACCTCTCTTAAAAATACCTAGACCAAGACAAACAGACATGTTCATGCACACAAATGTTTGTCCTGTATCTGTATTAAATCGTACCCACGTGCATTGATGTCAAAGTAACGTAACGTAACGTTTCGCCACTGCGCCATCGAGCTCGTAAAAAAAATCTTTTTACTTATAGAAAATAAGAAATAGTATATTTCATTACAAGTGCGGAAAGCCTGTCATTGCAAAGAGTTCCGACAAATGTCTACCCGAGCCGAGGCGCAGCCGAAGGTGAGGGCTGACAGTCGGGACTCTTTGCAATGACGGTTCCGCACGTGTACGGAACAGCTATTTTTAATACAGTTGCGAAAAAATGAAGCAATTTAATAAAATAATAAAAACACAATAAACTCAACTAACTAGGAAAATGGCGCCAACCGTAAAAAAATATAAGCAGAGATTTTCTTTTGTTTTCTTCACCCATTCTGGATAGGCAAAGGGAACTATGCCCATACAGCCAAGTCTTCAGTAGATTTTTTTTATTGATATGAAATGAAAATGAAATTTAATGAGATGAAATGAAATGAAACCTAACTCATTGAATCAAATCATTAAATCTGATATTGAAACAAATTAGTAGCTTCTTTTTAGAAATATTTGCATGAATCATAAAAACTTCTTTGAATTTTTTTTTGTAAAAAATTCGTGGTTGGTTTTTTCTTTTTAATAGACATTATTTTGACAGTTGGGAAACAGAACGCACGAGTTCGGAAAAGGTAAAGAAAAAGCTCGAGTATGTAATAGCCCACATCCCGAACGCTATAAGTTCCTGCAATACGCCACTTTTTGAGCAACTGTATTAAAAAAACTTTTTCGTATTCTCTATCACCCATAACCCTTACAAGAATATTTTTTATATAACGTGGTGTGTCTCCAGTGGCTAATATAATTTATCGATGGCGTTCATTACTTGTTCCGCATTATTAATATGAAAAGTTGGCATGCCCTGAGCAGCATTCCTAATGAAGCTGAACCGTTGCCAACTCTGTAAGGATGGCCCCTGCACCATCCACTTCCATGCACACTTGATGGAATCTAAATTGAATACATAAAAGTTGCATATCTTCACGCCCTTGTGAGGTAGGCAGAGAGAACCAAGTGCCGCTTGTCCGGTCCATGCACATCTCTCTCGCTTCTTTACCATTCACAGCTTTTTGATGTGAATACGTTTATAAATTTGCTTCCATAGTGGGAGGCAATTCAGTAAACTGATCACAACAAAATCGTGGTACACAGTTTGTTTTTTTAATACTATGCCGGGAGGCATACAAGCATACGGCCCACCTGATGTAAAGCCGATAATGTAGCCTATTAACGCTTGCGATATATTAACTATCACTCGCGCGATGCCTCCTCTGCTGCTTACACAGCAACTCCTTGGGAGCTTTCTGGTGACCTCACTCACGCGCAGGAACATAACAGCCCTCTAGGGAGTTGTTATTTGGCTGCGGTTTTCGGTGAGGTGGAGGTACTTTCCCAGACGGCTGCTTAGATGCGCCCTACCTCTTTTAAACTTAGATATAGGAATTATATCCTAAATGAATTAATATTTACAATTACAATTGTCAAGTCTTAGCTCAAACTTCTGTCTTAGTTCTGCAATGAACTCCGAGCCGAGAATATTTCCTAAGAGACTACAGCATGGGGTATGTAGAAATCAGGCAGGTCGTAAGCATATTTTACTCCTCAGTTGGATAAAAGGGATGGATTTGTTTATGTAAAGTTCATCGACACATCAGAGCGCACGTTAATCAATCTGCCTGTGCTGTTATCGATAGATGACACGCTGGGATCGACAACGCTTAAGGTGCCTTCATACTAGGAGTACTGGGAAAGTGCCTTATGGAAAACGGAAATCAAATAACATCTTCTTGGTATGCTCATTGACTCGGAAACTTGTAATTCGAATTGAAAAGTTGTCAGAACAAGTTGCCCAGAGGGGTTAGGAAAAGGGTTTTAGCCTATACTGTCGTAACTATATCGTCTGGGTTGCAGGCAGGCATGGACTCACTCTGAGAGTGGTGTAGTCAGAACTATATGCAACTTAATATTAGTGTTTCGTCATAAGTTTTACTTGGAAACCACAAAAGTTTACGTTTAGTTACACTATTAAAGGAGAAGTTCTCACTCGTAAAACTGTCGCAAGGGATTTAGGTGTGATTTTTGACGATAAACTGACATTTGGAAGTCACAATGAAAAAAATCTGGGGGGTTGATCAAAATATTTCCTCCTGTAGGTGAGTTAGGTTGACTCTGCATCTTGATTCCCTTTGCACAAAGTCCAGAAGGTATACTAATGAAGTAAATAGACACAGAACACAATAACCGTATATAAACTAGCTTTTCGGGATTTCAAAATATCGTCAGTGCCGATGCACATATCGTAAACAACCGACTCCTTTTATTCAATACTAGCGGACCCGACAGACGTTGTCCTGTCCCATAATATAGTTTCCCAGAACCCGACTGCAGTGCCACCTATCGGGTCCAATTGTGAATCTAAACCATTCTCGAATCCCCTTGAACACACACAAAAAATTTCATCAAAATCGGTCCAGTCATTTAGGAGGAGTTCAGACACATACACACGTACAGTAGAATTATATATAATATAGATATATAGAGATATATCAATTCGTTCTTGAGATATCATAATAAAAGTATCATATAAAATGTATGAGAAATGGAATTTACTTTATATTTTTTGTTATTTTTTTCCATGTTTTAACACTTTTTATCCTATTCCGGACGAAGACAAATCCAAAGACACAAAAATCATAAAAATCGGTCCAGCCGTTCTTTAATTATAAATGGTGTAACTAACACGACTTTCTTTTATATATATAATAATAATAATATAGATTCGCACGGTAGACAAGAACTAACGCGGTGCGCTGCGAAGCAAACATTAATCAGTGCGCTGCGACGAAACACTTTACTGACTGCGATGCGCAAGTTGGTGTTGTGTTGTTTACGATTTAGCCACAGCCACAATGCATAGTCGAGCTCAGTTCGCGCCCTTCTTTCTTTATCTCAAGATCAACTAGATGTTTTCGTCAAACAAATAGCTTTATTTGCCTGTACTATTCACTCCTACGTTCTTGAGTACAACTCTGTAGTATGGTGTCCTTTCTATAGTGTCAATTCCAATCGTGTAGAAGGCGTTCAAAATCGTTGTCTAAGGCTTTAGATGTGGAGTGAGCCGCATGCTTACTTCGTATGAAGAGCGTTTGAAGTATTTGCGCATAAACTCTCTAAATAAGAGACGCCAAAGTATTGATTTAACTATACTGTATAAGATCATGCACAGTCTTATAGACTCTTCCAGCCTTCTCTCCCCATTGAATGTTAATACCCGATTTAGAGCCCTAAATCAAAATTTTAATATTTTTACCCTCCAAATTTTCACGAATAATACATCGTACTTATAACCCAATCGTCAGAATGTGTCGCCAATACAACGAAAATCTAGTCTCCAACATGGGAGAACGATATTTTCCACCATTTTTAAATCTGTTGCAGTTCCGTCGACAAATAAGCACAATCACATCTCAATAAGAACTTCTATTAATTTAAAAATATTGATTGATTTCTTATTCAACTGTTACGTAACTCTAATTGCAAACATTTCCAATAGGTATCTAATGTACAAAGATGAATATAAGATCTATCTTCTATCAGAAGGTGATGTCAGGAGCCCTAGAAACCGGCGAGCGTGCATCAGATCAGTGCAATCAGAGCAAGCAGAGCAATGAATGTTAAAGAAGCGAGTGAGGTATGTAAGGATCGAGTCACGTGGTGCCCGGTTCTCTCTGCATACCCGTAAGAGATTTGGCGTGAAGTTATAGATAGATATAAGATTAATATATAACGGCGCTCTGTAGCTACTTATTAATATTTATGTATAGAAGGTATTAGGCACAGATTTTTTGAATTTGACGGCGCTTCACTTATTTAGAGTGGGCCAGGACGTCTGTTGACGCGAGAGTCGGTGACGTCACTTCCGCTCTGACACAACTCCGAGCGCTGGTGAACCAAAGTGGCGGTAGTGAGCAGAGCGCGGTCAGTCAGTGATCGTAATCGGCTCGCATCGCACGGACGCATCACGTGTTCGGCGGAGTGTCATCAATTTTATATCTAGTTACACTAAGTGATTTATTTACGGACTATATTTCTCTTGTACACTGATTGTTTGCTGATCTAGATTGATTATAAATTGGAACTTAACTGTTGCCATTTAATTGTTCTCCTTGCCCCATTACTCACGCCTACGAGTACTTTATTCTGTGGATATGGACCCGTCTCATACCGACGATGGAGGCTATGTGCCTTTATCAGAAGTGGGATTCGGAGGGCAAAGCACTGAGGAGAACGAAAAAAGTGAAGCACCTATGTCGACGCCCAGTATTTTATCGCACATGGAAACGTTGCTGTCCCGACTATTGTCGACGCCCCAACCGCAACAGGCGAACACCACAAGCAACACTACCACACAGTTGATTCGATTTGATCCCGACGAAGCGGAGGCAGATATAGAAGGTTGGTGCAATGTAACTGAAATAATAGTTAAGAGCAAGAAACTAGAAGGAGCTGATTTGTTGTTAGCACTAACTCATGCATTGAAAGGGCGTGCAGCTACCAGTCTGACCAAGCTGAAGGCGAATCAACTAACGTGGCCGCAAGTGAAAGAACTGCTGATAGCCAAATTTGCAAAGCCTATGCTACCTCAAGACTATTTCGACGAAATATTTCGTTTTCAAATTGGTACTAAAGAAACTGCATCCGAGGCAGCAATACGCCTCTGGAGTCTCATAGAACGCATACCAAGGATGGAATTGGCTGAAGATATCATGACAGGATTTACAGCTTCATTGCTATGTCAGAGAGACAGTGTCATTCGTCGAGAATTATATTCTCATGGAGTAACCACAAGAGCGCAGCTACTTCGAATACTCAATGGGGTTTCATTAAAGCGCAAACACGAGGACATAGAGAGTACGGAAGTAGAACGCAAAAAAGCTCGCTTTAGCGAACTACGCTTTGTAGGATCGTGCCATCGCTGTGGCACTCCTGGACATAAGGCTAGTGATTGCCGCAGAAAAACAGAGAACGCGACTACAGACACCGGTAGACCAGCGCAGCTAACAAAAACAATGGACAAGACACGACCAGTCACTTGCTACGTGTGCGGTCAGATAGGGCACATCGCTTCAACCTGTCCGGACCGAAAAGGAGGAGCGGCGGTTAAAGATGTCAACATCTGTGACTGTAAATCGTTGAAGAATGCTTTGACGACATCATCTGGTGAGCAAGTTTCCTTTCTTTTTGATAGTGGGTCTGCTTGCTCCTTAGTAGCACGTAGTTACGCTGCGAAGTTCCCGGGTATCTCACGTAGTGATGTAGTTTATCTCTCAGGTATAGGCAAAGGAAACGTGTTATGCACTTCGCAGGTTCTTAGCAGTGTGCGCATACAAGATTTCTCATTGACATTATTGTTCCATATTGTACCCGAGGATATAATTTCTGTACCCGTGATCATAGGTAGAGACCTCTTAGACAACAATGTCCATGTTCACATGGGAAGCGATAGAATATCATTTTCTTTGCATAAAGTAGTTAACGTATCAAAAAAATCCCTTTTGGATCTTAACACAATTGACACTGATTTAGAAGGTGAAGATAAAACTGCTTTAATTAAAATTTTGAATAAGTATAGTCAGTTTTTCATCGATGAGATACCGACACGTCGTGTTACAACCGGTATTTTGCGTATAGATCCTATTGACCCGAACAAAACCGTACAAAGACGGCCTTATAGGCTATCTCCAGTAGAAAGGGAGACAGTTAGAGGTAAAGTTGAGTCCCTTTTAAAAGCAGGCGTCATTCGAGAAAGTACGTCCCCATTCGCTAGTCCAATTCTCCTTGTAAAGAAGAAGGACAACACCGAAAGAATGTGCGTAGATTATAGGGAATTAAACGCCAACACTCGCCCTGAACATTTCCCACTGCCTAGGATCGATGAACAAATAGACCACCTTAACGGTGCACACTATTTTTCCTCCCTTGACATGGCCTCTGGTTACCACCAAATTTTAGTAGACCCCAGCGGTGATAGCATAGCACGGACGGCCTTTGTGACTCCCGATGGGCAATATGAGTATCTAGCTATGCCATTCGGATTAAGAAACGCTGCGTCGGTGTACCAACGTTGTATCAACAAAGCTCTAGGCGTTCTGAAAGACAAGGTAGCTTTAGCATACATGGACGACGTATTGTGTTACTCAGAGAATATTCGCCAAGGGCTAGAGCGTTTAGATTTAACATTGAAAGCATTATCGGGCGCTGGATTTTCTCTCAATATAAAAAAATGTAGATTTATGAAAAAAGAAATCAACTATCTGGGGTACGTTATAAAATCCGGGGAGGTCACGCCGAATCCTCGCAAGGTACAGGCTTTAGTTCAAGCTCCTGCCCCTAAAACGGCGACTCAAATTAGGCAGTTCCTAGGTCTTGCGTCCTATTTCAGGCGATTCATTCCGAATTTCACGAGGCTTGTGGGACCACTTTATCCATTGACTAAGTTGAAGGGTCCCATACAATGGACACGCGTACATGATGACATTCACAAAAAAGTTATTGAAATACTAACTTCGGAGCCTGTTTTAACTATCTTTGATCGCAAATTACCAATAGAGCTGCACACCGACGCAAGTGCTGAAGGTTACGGGGCTATACTTATCCAGAAAAAGAACAATGCGCCTCATGTTGTTTCCTACTTTAGTCGTCGAACAACCGACCCGGAGTCCCGCTACCACTCTTACGAGTTAGAGACGCTGGCGGTCGTACGAGCGGTAGAAAACTTCCGCCATTATCTTTACGGTCAACACTTTACAGTATTTACGGACTGTAACTCCCTAAAAGCATCCAAGTCTAAAATCGATCTTACGCCACGTGTCCATCGTTGGTGGGCCTTTTTGCAGGCATATGATTTCGACATAGTACACAAACAGGGAAAAAGCATGGAGCACGCTGATTTCTTGTCCCGAAACCCTCCCTCAGAAATAATACCTAGTACATCCCAATCGCATACTGAACCAGAAATATCCAGACAGAAACACGTTAATTTCGTTGAACTGCATCAAGACTGGCTGCAAGTAGAACAAAAACGAGATAGTGAAATTCAAGACTTAATTAGCAAACATGATAGGAATGAACTACCGGAAGCCATCGCTCACACTTACGATGTACGAAGAGGTGTACTCTATAGGAAAATTGAACGATACAGAAGTAGCTTCTGGCTTCCAGTAGTACCAAGATCCCTAACATGGACACTTATTAATCACATTCATACTGAAATCAAACACCTCGGGCCAGAAAAGACTTTAGACAAAATTTACGAGCAATACTGGTTTCCCCAAATGTCCAAGCAAGTGCGTAAGTTTGTAGATTCCTGCATTGTGTATAAGGCATCGAAAGGATGTTCAGGGGCTAAACAGATTCGACTGCATCCCATCCCTAAGGTCTCCATCCCTTGGCACACTATACACATTGACATCACAGGCAAGTTAAGCGGGAAAAGTGATAGAAAAGAATACTCTTCCGTCATAATCGATGCGTTCACAAAGTATATCCTTCTTCAATATACCACTTCGCTGGATGCAGCTAGTGCTGTCAAAGCATTAAGGAAAGCTGTTTGCCTTTTTGGTGCTCCGAAACGGATCATTGCAGATCAAGGTAGATGCTATATAAGTGCAGAATTTAAACAATTCTGCACTGATCATGCTATTGAACTGCACCTAGTAGCAACTGGTTCTAGCAGAGCGAATGGCCAGGTAGAGCGGGTCATGCGTACTCTTAAAGGTTTGTTAACTATAATAGAGAATGATCCGAACAAAACGTGGCGTGATGAGCTACCTGAGGTGCAGCTCGCGCTTAATAGCACACGTTCTCGGGTAACGGGATACTCCCCAACAGAACTTATGTTCGGTATCCGTGCACAGTCATTGGGAACGGCTAGCATAGCCCCGCACTCAGAACCCCCAGCTCGATTAGATTTAGAGACAATTAGGCATAATGCGTCAGAGAATATAGAAAAAGTCGCTTCATCAGAAACAAAACTGTTTAATCGCGGTAGAGCTAGGGTAAACCCTTTCATAGAAGGCGACTTCGTCTTTATAAAATGTAGTGAACGAAACCAAACAAAGCTGCACAGAAAGTTCAAGGGTCCGTACATTATTGCTCGCGTATTAGATAACGATAGGTACGAGTTGAAAAATATGAACGGGTCTAATAGGACTTACAAATACGCGCATGAAAATCTACGTGCAGTGCCCGGGGGCTATGGAGGTTTGGTGGAAGTAGCTACCAGCTTAATGAATGATTCTGAGGAGACCGTGACGGCGACCCACGATCAGGAGGAGGAGCAGGCATTGTCTGATGATAATAGCAGTGATACAGCCTCAGTTGCTAGCTTAGACACTTTAACCGCCAGCTCTGAAACCCTCTCCGCCTCCGAACGTGAGGAGCTGTAACAGGTAAATAGTTTTACCTCCTATTTTTTCACTAGTATTTAGTACTGTAGCTGACCTAGACAGCTGGACTGACGAGGGTTGATGTCCCGAGATAGACTACAGAGGCATGTTGGTGTAGCAGAACCGGCAAGTGATCGTTCTAAGGGACTGGCTTATAATGGTCGAGGTCCCGGATCGGATCACTGTGTCCGTGGTAACAGTCTAAGAGAGGCTGTGATTTGAAGATGACTGATCGAAGGGACGCTGCCGAGTTGTCCGGTCCGATATATTATTGGAGATAATATGATTGGTCGAGGGGACGCTTGGGTGGTTGTCCGGTTCAGTCCATGAGTGTGACTACCCGAGTTGACGTTTGACAGAGAACAAGAAATATTGAGTCAGCGATGGACGAGCGTAAGCACTCGAATATGTACAGTTCAATTCTCTCTTTGCAGTTTAATTCGCGAGGCATGCAAAACGCACGAGGACGTGCGAAAGTCAGTCCGGCCGTGACGGCGCTTCACTTATTTAGAGTGGGCCAGGACGTCTGTTGACGCGAGAGTCGGTGACGTCACTTCCGCTCTGACACAACTCCGAGCGCTGGTGAACCAAAGTGGCGGTAGTGAGCAGAGCGCGGTCAGTCAGTGATCGTAATCGGCTCGCATCGCACGGACGCATCACGTGTTCGGCGGAGTGTCATCAATTTTATATCTAGTTACACTAAGTGATTTATTTACGGACTATATTTCTCTTGTACACTGATTGTTTGCTGATCTAGATTGATTATAAATTGGAACTTAACTGTTGCCATTTAATTGTTCTCCTTGCCCCATTACTCACGCCTACGAGTACTTTATTCTGTGGATATGGACCCGTCTCATACCGACGATGGAGGCTATGTGCCTTTAAATTATAATTTAGAACGATACCAAAAATGTATACACTGTCTAATAACACTTAATTGAAATCTGTTTTGTGTGTTATAATTAAATGAATATACAGATTAAGTCCTTAGTTTAGAACCATATCAAAATTTTCTTAAATCTAGATATCCTACGATTGACCCTGCTGAGAAACACTCAGGCAGTGACAAATTTTACAATTATATTTTCATAGGCTACATTATTTAAATTTTAACCGAAATTCAGGCACTTGAAACTCACAAATAACAATATTACCTATCTTGTTCATTAAAATTACTCAATGTTTGCAACTTATCCTACTAATATTATAAATGCGAAAGTTTGTATGTATGGATGGATGTTTGTTGCTCTTTCACGCTTAAACGGCTGAACGGATTTGAATGAAATTTGGCACGTAGATAGATTATGATCTGGATTAACACATAGGCTACGTTATTTGACTCCACGCGGGCGGAGCCGCGGGCAGCAGCTAGTAGATAATAAATATACACGTCACAAGAATATTTCGCGTCAAAATAACGTAATTTTACGAATAAAGAAGAATTCGTTTTGATCCGAAGTCTGATAAAGGCATCAAAACGATTTCGATTTCGTGACGATAATGGCGTTCCGTGTTAATTTGAATGAAAATGAAATACATTTTACTGGGAAACAATTCGAATTCAGTGTAACAAGTTTTCAATTAAAATGAGAATTTTCAGTATTAATGGTATTCTTAAGGGTATTCAACCCTTGTTGGAGAATTGTTGTGTTCTTGTAAGTAATAAGCTCCTAAGGAGTTGCCGTGTTAGCAACCGCGTTAACAGCGATTCCACTCTACAACAGCTGAGCTGTATGCTTGTGTTACTCTCAACGTTATCAAAACTGTAGAGATATAAGAAATAGTACCCCCACCTCACAGAAAAGTTCGTTGGATAACCAAAGGTATCAAAAGATCGTGTATTGTAAAGAGAAGGCTATACCTACAAAGTCAGCGATCAGGGCGTGTGTAGGGAAATGTTCACCAAGAGATTCCGAAGCTACTCTAAGATATTAAAACGCAGTATCCTGCTCTCTCAAAAAATCGGCAATAGTAAATATATTAAAACAGCTAGAAACAAATCCAAAGCCGCATGGAATTTAATAAAATCATTTGATTCCCAGCAAAGTGAAAATAGTTGTATAGAAAGAATTGTACATAAAGAGTTGATAATAACAGAACCCAAAAAAATCGCAACATCATTCAATGATAATTTTATTAGTAATACAGGTGGCACTTTACATAATTTTTCTCAAAAAGTTGATTTCGATAGTATATCTTCTAGCATCTTCCTTAGACCTACGACACCTGATGAAATTTATAGTATTATAATGGCACTCAAGAATTCTAATGTAGCAGGATATGATGACTTAACCACGAGTATCATTAAAAAAAGCGCCAAATTTATCTCTGCTGTGATGAGTCATATTATTAATTTATCATTTTCGCAGGGTAAATTCCCTGATAAACTAAAGCATATTATTGTAAAGCCTCTGTTCAAAAAAGGTGATAAAACTGATATTAACAATTATAGACCAATTGCACTTATACCAATTTTATCAAAAATAATTGAAAGAGCAATATACAAACGTGCTGATGATTTTCTAAAGAAATTTAACGTAATAAGACCAGAACAAAATGGGTTTAGGAAAAAATATTACACAACTCTAGCAATTTTTAAACTCATAAAAACTGTGACCGAGTGTATTGATACAAAGATACCAGTGGTAGTGTTGTTTTTTGACCTTAGCATTCGATTTTGTATACCACGATAAGCTCTTGAACAAATTATATAAGTATGGTTTTAGAGGAACAGCTAACGAGTGGTTCAAAACTTACTTAAATAATAGATACCAAAGCACAGAAATACTAAGTATCGTTAAAAACATAAATAAAACCAAATTTAGATCTACATACAGGAAAAATGAAAATGGCGTACCCCAGGGAAGCATCTTAGCCCCACTTTTATTTTTATTATATATAAATGATTTGCCGGATAGCACCACACACGAATCTATATTATTTGCAGGTGATACAACTATTGTAATAAAAGGAGAGGACATACAATCATTTGAATTTGAAATAAATAATACCGTTCATAAAATAGTGACATGGCTGAATGAAAATAATTTGAACGTTAATATGGACAAAACTAAAATTATGCAATTTCATACTGTAATGACAACTCCCTTACGACTGAATATAAATTATAATGACATAAAAATTGACGAAGTGCACTCTACTAAGTTCCTTGGTGTCTGGTTAGATCGTAATTGTAACTGGAATGTACATATAGAAGACGTATGCAATAAATTAAATAAATTTGTCTTTGCGCTCAAACGACTTAGAGAGGCTGCTTCCGTTGAAGTTGCATTAAATGCATATCATGGATATGTTGCTTCAACCTTGCAGTACGGTTTGATGCTCTGGGGAAACTCTACAAATATTCAGAGAGTGTTTCTAGTTCAAAAGAAATGTATCAGAGCTTTATGTGGTGCACATTATTTGACTCCATGCAAACCACTCTTCAAGAAACTGAGATTGTTGACGCTAACTGGCATGTACATAAAACAAATATCAATATTTGCGAAGCAACATCCCGAATTCTTTCCAAAAAATAAAGACGTACGGTCAAGAGAACAAAGAACTAGAGTAGGTAATAAACTATGCGTCCACGGAAAGAAATTAAGTATAGTCAATAAAAATGCTTTTCACATGGCGATACAAATTTATAATAAGATTCTGAGTGATATTGCAGAGTTGCCCGTCACACAATTTAAAAATAAGCTACATAATTGGCTAATTGACAAATGTTTCTACTCCCTTAATGAATTAATTAATGAGTTCATATAATAACAGTTGACGACTTGAGTTAAATCTTGAGTGAATTAAAGTATAATCAGAATTAAATTTTGTATTTCATAGAATGTTGAACTTTTGCATGCCTAATTGTATGAAAGGCAAAAACGGATTTTATTTTGATACACACAACATCTCTATTTTTGTACTTATGTTTTTGCAAAATAAATAATTTGAATTTGAAAAACCGAAGCCAAATAACAACTCCCTAGAGGGTTGTTGTGTTCCTGCGTGTGAGTGAAATCACCAGTAGCTCTTAAGGAGTTGCTGTGTTAGCAGCAAAGGTGACATCGCGCGAGTGATACTTAATGTATTGCAAGCGTTTGTAGGCTACGGTAACCGCTTTACAAGTGGGCCGCATGCTTGTATACTTTCCGCCGTTGTATACGTAAAAAAAATACTTAATACCATTTATCTATCTATCTATCTATAACTTCACGCCAAGTCCCTTACGGGGTAGGCAGAGAGGACCGAGCGCCACGCGACTCGATCCTTGCATACCTCACTCGCTTCTTTAACATTCATTGCTCTTTTCATGCACGCTCGCCGGTTTCTAGGGCTCCTGACATCACCTTCTGATAGAACACGACCAATTTGATCATGGTAGGTAAGTCTTGGCCTTGCTCGGCTCCAACATCCTTCAACTTTTGCATTGTATATACAATGCAAAAGTTGAAGGATGCAGGATGAAAGAATGACGAAGCAGATATCTGCTTCGTCATTCTTTCATCCTGCATTCTTTCTACATGTCCGAACCAACGGAGCATGCCTCAATACCATTTATGTCAGTCAGTATTGAAGAGATATAAGAAATAGAATCATAAAAAACAAACAAAATCATTGCACTCACTCAGATGCGCGCTAGTTTGATATACGATTGCAAAATATGGTGTCAAATCAATCGCGTTTGGTCCTTCGAAATGACTAGTCACGTTTTACGTACTATGTAGCGAGCTAGCTACTATTTATGAGGTCGAAAGTTCCTCGAAACACCCTTTCGCTCTAAACTATTGTTTGTTGTGTCAAAAAGGCATAAGTACACTAGTTGACCTGCTGTTAATATCTCTCCGCTGTATGTTTCACTTTTTTTTTATACAACGTCGGTAGGCATACAAGCACACGGTCCGCCTGATGTACCGTAGCCTAAAAACGCTTCCAACATATTAAGTATCACGCAATGCCACCTCTGCTGCTAACACGGCAATTCCAAAGAAGCTTACTGGTGACCTCACTCAAAAGCAGGAAGAAAACAACCCTCTAGGTTGCTATTTGACTGCGGTCATTTTCGAGATCCTCGCCAATGTTGATGGAATGGGATGCATCGATCCTAGTGATGCGAAGACTGAATGACGTATGGCTGACCTAATTTCGGCAATCCATTACGAGAGCCTCTTTCTTCTTTAAATACTTAATCAATCGTCAGACCGCAGCAGCCGAGGCAGACACCATCGGAACAACCATGGCAACGACAGCATGCATCTACTGACGGTAGTGGTTGCCGGCCGGCCCCATTCGCATGAACTAACTCATAGTGGAGGCATACAAAGTAGGTTTTATTAAAATACATCAATCTTTAACACAAACCTGCTGCCTAATACGCGGCTTGGATTTGAGTGCTTATATTCATGATCATCACCATCGTATTCGTCCACTGCTGAAAATAAGCCTTTATACTACACCTGGTCGGAAAGTAGGTTGTTACTTGCGTAAGAATGGGTCAGAAAGTTCGTCTTTGTAGCCCTACAAATATGCGGGCGGCAAAACTGTATGAAAATCCATTGTTAACGTGCTAAGCGGGAAGAAAAAGTATATGAAAATTCATTGTTAACCTGGTTTTTTTTTTAATTTTGACAGTATTAAAATTTAAAAAAGGATGTTATTTTAATTCAACTACGTAAAAGAATAACCTACATTGTCTCAAACCAACATTGATCTCCCTAACAAAAGTACTCGTATTAAATTAAACTTCAATAACTGTAGTAATTTTAATATAAACTTCCATTAATAGAGATTTTGTTTTATACTTTACTCGCAGGTGTAGTATAAAGCACTATGTATCACTCGGCGAGAAAGTGCAATTCCCAACCATGGTAATCGGTCACTTTCTCCCCTCGGTGAACAATGTACTATTTCTCTAGGGTGCCATTCATCATCGATCGTGTGTCAGCTGCATCCATCGACTTCCTACAAACCTCTTGAGGTCATCGCTCCATCTAGTGGGGGGTCATGCCACACTGCGTGCACCAGTACGGGAACGCCATTCGAGAGCCTTTCTTCCTTAGTGGTTGTCGGTTCGACGAACTATGTGGCCGAACTTCAGCTTGCTTATCCTGTGTCAGTTCTACTGTGGATATCCTCATTTCTGATTATATCACGCAGAGAAATCCTGAGCATAGCTCCTTCCATGTCGCTGAGCGACCTTGGGTTTTCTCATACGTCCCTCAGTGAAGAGGAGGAAGGAGCGCAAGTCTAAGAAATTATATTTCGAAAGACCTATGACCTAACCTAAGAAAGGACTGGTTTTCCTCTCTAGGTCGTGGAGATCTGACAGCTGACGGTCGCTCCATGTGAAAATCAGTATCTTTGCCAAGTCCTTAGGCTAGGCTAAGCTTTGGAAACGAATTAAGGAACAAGGTAACTCTAGGAAGAATAAGAGCTTATTATTTAAATAGATCGTAGGCACTACACACAGACAAGTAGGGCATATCTCCGAGAAAACCCCATACAAATAACAATTCACGGGAGTTGTTAGGAACACAACAGGGATGAGGTTACTGAGGACAAAAGCTATTGAGGAGTCATAGCGATAGCAGCGGGGGCAAGGTGTGAGCAATAAACATTGTTTTTTATATACAATGTTGTAGCCTATGAACGCTGGTAAAATGTTAAGTATCACTCGCACGAAGCTACCTCTGCTGCTAACACAGCAACTCCTTAGGAGCTCACTGGTGACCTTACTCATACGCAGGAATACAAGAACCCTTCAGGGAGTAGTTATTTCGCTGCGGTTTACTATGAGGTGGACGTACATCCCCAGACGGGCTGCACCCTACCTCTCAAAGGTAGTCCAACGTAGGTACTCGTAGATCCCTCGCTGGTCAGACGCGGACAAATACAAGTGTCGTAGATATTAAAAAAATACAACCCCAAATTTCAAATTGTATTTATTAATGTTACATCTGTATTCTTCGATTCACCCCCACAATTGGTCCGTCGTACATTCTCTCAGCATTTCTTGACCATACATCAAATATAATTTCCATTATGTTATAATTTTAAATATCTAATATTTACATTTTTACATTTGAAATAATATTGCGAATCTGAATTTCTCAATATAATTATCTTAAACATTTTCTACAAAGGAATTTATGTTATCAGTAACATGAAATAAATAAGAAATACATATTTTCGGATAAGTTACAACAGCCAGCGGTCTAGTTCCACAGCTCATAC
Organism: Pyralis farinalis; assembly: GCA_947507595.1. NCBI lineage: Eukaryota > Metazoa > Arthropoda > Insecta > Lepidoptera > Pyralidae > Pyralis > Pyralis farinalis. The sequence continues at coordinate 3,480,941 of OX382258.1, read as the reverse complement.
TATGGGTTTAAAATAACAATAAAAATAACTTTCTAAATGTATGTTCATATACATGTATACTAATGTATAAAGCGAATGAGTTTGTATGTTTGAACGTGCTAATCTCAGGTATTTTCAGTCGGATTTGAAAAAATATTTTTTCATCTGATAGCTCAATCCTTCAGGAAGGTTATACGCTATTTACCATCAGGACATAGCCCTTAGAAGTCGAGGAAAGAGAAAGAAAGTAAAAAAGGGATTATTTTTTTATATTACGTCGGGAGGCAAACAAGCATACGGCCCACCTGATGTAAAGCGGGTACCGTACCCTATTAACGCTTGTAATATATTAACTATTACTCGCGCGATGCCTCCTCTGCTGCTTACACAGCAACTCCTTGGGAGCTTACTGGTAACCTCACTACGTATACACGCAGGAACACAACAACCCTCTAGGGTGTTGTTATTTGGCTGCGGTTTTCTGTGAGGTGCAGGGTACTTCCCCAGACCAACAGTCACCAGTAAGCTCCCAAGGAGTTGCTATGTAAGCAGCAGAGGAGGCATCGAGTGATATTTCATATATCGCAAGCGTTAATAGGCTACGGTATCCGCTTTACATCAGGTGGGTCGTATGCTTGCATGGCTCCCGCTGTTGTATAAAAAAAAGAATAGCCAATAACTTTCCTTAAGAAATGTCAAGGCAAAAAAAAAAAATCTACTGACAGTTCCGTAGATTAGCAAGTTCAAACAAATAAACTCTCCCGCGCTATATATTAACACAGATATATAAATAGGATATAAAAATAAAATTAAGATGCTGGCATATTATAGATTCATATAAATAAAAATTTATGCAATATACATACTTTTTATGGTATCTAGGTACTGTAATACAGTATCTGAAATATAATTTATACAGTATATATCGGTACAGCACAGTCCAATGCAATCATCGGCAATACAGCACAATACAATACAGCGGTACAATTATAATATTTTCACCAAATATATCCAACGTACATAATTTTGTCTTGTTTGTATATGTATCTCGCAGTTCTTATATTATGTTTCGTTGTAGCCAGTAAAAATTGTTCAGGTCATATTAAAAAAAAATCACACTAATACAGTTGCTGATTCCATATATCCCTTCTAATAAACGTAGATTTTCTATATACTCTGTTGATTTGCAATGTTGCCAGCTCAAAATAACCGCGAGTACGGGGCCAATACTGAAATGTTGAAACAAAAAATAAGCTGTTAATAAAATCACTACCTGCAAAAATGTATTGAGCAACAGATCTTTTTTTTAACAATTTCATATTTTGTGCCATAGTTAAAGTAGTTCAAATTTAAAGATACTTTGACCACCTTAAGTATGGCAACATTGGTAACCAACAGATATTCCTGTAAATATATTGAACTACCGCATTGCATTAAAAAATTAAGTCTATCATATAATTCATCTATAAAATTTTTATATACACATATTAGTTATTTATAATAAACATTATAAATCAAAGACTAGATCTCAAACACATGTCTCATCATATTTTTTTTATTATAATTTGATAAAGTCTTTAAATTATAATGTGAATAAGAAAATGTCGTAAACAAAGCGTTTGGAAGATTACGATAAAGCAATTTTTATTCTTATAAAGCACCAATATTGAATACTATTATAATAAATTGGAGTGTATTATATTATCGAATTGGTTTTAATGTTACTAATGCACTTATGTAATGTAGCTTTGTTGAACAGCTGTATATAAATAAAGTCTAAAGTAAGTAAACTTAATGAAGATTATAAAATATATATATTTTGTAACATTCAATAAAATTGGTAATTAATTTACAATGAGTGTAACATATTTACTAAAATAAATTAAGTTAGGCACTAATAAATGAGACGCAGTTTTGAATTCTAAACCTTATGGTGGTATAAGTACAGTGTAATTTTTTAAGGGCAAGGTTAACATTTAATAAAATTGGTAATTATTTTACAATGAGTGTAACATATTTACTAAAATAAATTAAGTTAGGCACTAATAAATGAGACGCAGTTTTGAACTTCTATACCTTATGGTGATATATTGTACAGTGTAATTTTTTCAAGGGTAAGGTTAAGGGTAAAGTGTATGCTTTTGTCAACAAATGTCAATAACCAGTGGCCAATTGCGGGCTGTGCCTCAACCGCGCTGGCCATTGATCTTTCGTGACACAGTTAAGGCTTTGTCAAACAGCGAGCTCGGCGGTAGCGTGGCGCTGGCGCGACGCGAGGCTGGCGGGTCGCAAGCGCGGCGCGGTAGTCACACTGCAGGCAACACGCCACGCCGCGCTAGCGCCCCGCCAGCATCCCGTCGCGCCAACCAGGAAAGCGTGACTTTTTATCTAATAATACAGTGCAACCTTAATATAACGAAAATGTAAAATATACCTTTACATTGCGAATATTTTTTGCGAACAACCTCTTTATAACGAATTTTCAACTATCAACAAAAAGTGTAAATACCTCAAATTAACGAATTTGTTAACCCAAAACCTTTATATAACATTCCCACCAATAATCCCATTGTATATGATTCATGTCGCGACAGGTTTCGACACGCTTTTTATCGTAAAACACTGCGGCTCGCACTATTGTTAAAGATTCCTCTTTATAACAAATTTTAGACCAATCTAACCTCAACATAACAAAACTCAGTTTAACGAATTAATTGATATAACGAATATTTACTTGTTCAACCAATTTTTCAACGTCCATGTTCGTATTTGTATAAAAATCTGTAAAATTTTACAACTAACACGTCACGCCGCGCTGGTCCACTCCGCGCCCAGCTCACATCAAGCTGCGCGTGTGTCTACTGTCATAGGAACGCTAGCACTACAGCGCAGGCGCCGCGCCCCGTCCCGCCAAGCGATCACGTCGCGCCGCGCTCCCGCGCCGCAGTTTGTAATCGCGACAAGGGTTGGCGCCGCATGTCGCGCCCCGCCAAGCTCGTCGCGACGTGACGCTAGCGTGGCGTGTTTTGTGTGACGGCTTCCATATATTTTCATAGTAAGTTAGCACGCCAAGGACACGCCACGCTAGCGTCGAGCCCAACCACGCTCGCTGTTTGTCAAAGCCTTTAAAGCTATTGTTACGCCGTTTACGCGCCATTTTAATATTTTAGATATAGTTTCACATTATATAAAAGTTTATTGATTTATGATATTTTTATGGTACGAGTAATAAATGTAGGCCAGTACATTACGATTAACTTAAATCACTTTTTGAAGTCCGATTGTATTATACAACGTCGGGAGGATACAACCGCGCGGCCCACCTGAAGCGAATACCGTAGCCTATCAATGGCTGTAATACATTAAGTATCAATCGCGCCATGCAACCTCTGCTGCTAACATAACAACTCCTTAGGAGCTCACTGATGGCCTCACTCTCACCCAGCAATATAACAATATTCCAGAGATATTTGGCTGCGGTTTTCTGTGTTGGTCTTCGCCAAACGGGCTTCTTTAAAATACTCAGACCAAGACAAACAGACATGTTCATGCACGCAAATGTTTGACATGCGTGGGAATCGAACCCACGAGCGTTGGTGTCAATGTCACGTTACTGACCGCTGCTCCACCGAGCTAATCTGTTATCAGTCACATCTCTAATTTGATTGAGGCATTGAAAATGTGAAAATGTTGTGGTATAAATATTCACAGGTTTCATATATAGGCGCAAAAATTGCAGGATGTAATTAAGCTTAAAACTTAACAACTTTGCTAAATAAAATCGGAATATAATAAAATCGAATCACTTAAAAAAAATCTGGATATAATCTCATTAGTTTTAAGCAGTTTGTAAGTATCGCCGTATTTTTTGAAGTGATAACGTCTTATAAATCGATGAACGTCGGCTGCACGCACGAAAAAAGTGTCACGTTCCGCCTGTGCAAGCGAGAGCGCGGAGCAAGCGATAGAGAGGCACGATCGGCCTAAGCGTTCGGTTTGTGACGCATCTCTTCCACTCCATCGGTCGATGCGTCCGAGTAGAAGAGAGACAGCCGCAATACACAATCTACACGTTGACTGTTGAATGTTTTCTTATGACGTTATCACGTAAAACTATAGTCCGAAAACCGACTTTACAGACAATCAATTATTTTTTTTCAATTTATGACGCAAGTTGTATACTTTCGTGAACCGTTCTACATTCATCGAGATTTGTACATATGAACTAAAGAATCTGTACATCCTAAGAACATTTTTAGTCCATTTTTTGACAGTTGCGTAAATAAGAAAATAATGTACGTTCAAAAAGGTTTAGGTGCGAGCAGATGATATCCTTTGTCAAAAACATCTTCTATTTGACTTTGCTACTCCCCAATTTGCAGGACAGCAATCAAATTGTTCGGGGAGGCGGGAAATTAAACGTCGATCTGGGATGTCACTTGTCACCCCATTTCAAAACTACGCCTCTTCTGTATATACACCATAATATTATTGGATACAGTTGTTTGAAAAGGTTACGTATATATAATGTGAATTATAAAAACATAGATGAATGTACACACAACGACCGCTCAAGTCATGTAAAACCATATAAATCTCACCTAAACTGTTACAACATATATATGAGTATATTAAATGTAATATGATAATAAGTTAATATGACAAAAATTAATACAATATTTTTTCCGACATATTTCCAATAGTCCCAATACCTACCGTGACCTGTTCATGGGTATACTGTCCCATTGATATCCCCTGAAGTAAGTCACAGCAGGTATAATACATTTCACCGTTCTTTTCAAGGGACCTCTGCACGTTGGTTTCATATCCCCGCGCATAACCATCAAATGACCGAGGTAAACACCCGTGGCTTTAGAGAAATACAATATGATATACACACGTAAATATATTAAGAACGTGAGAAATAAATTAATTATACAATGTAATAAAGAATAACATACACAACAACTGAATTGAAAACGTCACTTCAATTAGTAATAATTACAAATATAGTACATTAAAAGAATTCGTTCTTTCAGAATTGAATATATATATATATATTCAATTCTGAATTATATATATATATATGTGTATATATATATATGTCGCAGAGGTAGCAACACCATATTGAGAAGCCCGGAAGAAATCAATTCCCGTGATGCTAGTTTTAATAATAACGGATCAAAATGTCAAGTCGGCGCTTGGGTGGAATCGACATCGTTGAATTGGCAACACCGGTTGTGTTTGTTATGGTTTGCTAGAAATGTCGGTTGTGGTCAGTTGTCAAAAACGTCAAGATGAGATACCGTCATTGGAAGCGGCATTACGAATCGAGCAATGGAGCCAATCGCACGTATCGCGTCCACCGCATTTTGAATCCGTTGTAATCTACGATCTAAGCATAACTTTTGTTAAGATTATTTTAGTAATCGACTGATTAAATATTGAGAAGATTAACTACGCTGGTATTTCGCTTTATTCGCCATGAACAACGAGCCACCTGACGATAATTATATCCACGTTCCGACATATATATATTCAATTCTGTATATATATATATATATATATATATATATATATATATATATACATATATAAGACATAATATACACATTATAGCTGCAATAAATGGTAGGAATATGAATAGTTTGGTGTGTCGTTGTCTGTACATGATATGATAACCTGAAATGTTAATCGGTCTATCCAACTTAAGGTCACATTATTTGTTGTAAAATAGTCCGTGCACGCTATATATGATTTAGCATCTATTAGGCCATCGAAACAGCGTGACAATATTGTAACACTTTCCATTCTCTAATCTCGTATTTTTTTTCAAGTAATATTAAATAGTAAAAAAAATCTCGTTTAAAAAACGTAAACGTCTGACGTTCGTTTCTATGTATAATCGAATTATTTATTATTCTAAATAAATTACATATGTTAATGAACTAATTGAAGACAACACTGTTGATATTTGTAAATCTATTCAATATGCAGCTTTATTAGCTGACCGAAGTGAAATTATCGCTTGAGTCATTATTAAAACAATAATCGTTAATCATTATAAAATTTGTTGAGCTGTGTTTCGAATACTCTTTGAAATTATTGGCTAAGTGGTTACTATTCTCTGGTATGTCCAAGAGAATCTGAATTCATACGAATCAGCTAGAATTATATAGAAAAACACTCGACGTAGAAATGTAAGTTATAAAATTAAATTATTTTGGAAACCAAGTGGCTAAATTCGTAAAAGTGACTTGTCAGTATCCTGTGTTAAAATTTGAACACAAAATAGTTGAAATAGCTGTGTAAAACCTATTATTGTTTTTAGTGCCTGGCGATCGATGTCGATTAGACATGTCCCGATTGTAATCGGTTATGACACATGTTGTTTATTAGACATATTAGTATTCAATATAAAAAAATGATTAATGTAGCTTTTAATGTAATATTGTGTGTAAAACTTAGTGTGTCTATAATTAATAAAGTAAGTTCCAAATTTATTCATTTAAAGGGCCTATAAGTGGTTGGTCCACGCTAGTTTATAACAATCAATTGTGACGTGATTAGCGTTGGCGTGATTTATATTTTTATCATTTCCCACTCAATTTAAAATAACTTTTTGACTAAAATTATACTTTTTCAGATGTTCGTTTTACATTTCGACAATTGTATAGTCATGCAGAAAGGACAGAAAGTGAATCGATTGCTAGCTCTGAAAATGTATCAATGCACCTGAATAACTGCAACTACAGAATAATTCAGTATCAATATAGAATAATTTACTCCTGCAAATAGTTCATTAACAGTATAGCGGATAAAAAACTATATTTTACTAACTTACACTTGAGTGGCGTTATCACCGGAGTTCAGAAGAAATGGTTCTTTCACTTCACATGAGTTTCTCTTCCTTGGCCTTGGAGGAGGTTTAGGCGCAGTTCTTGTCCTACCTAAAGTACCACTGACAACGTTCACACTATATCCCACTCTTTGATCGCGGATTGAATTCTTTAATATGCCATCATTTTCCATCAACATCACTTGCAAAGGTCGCTGTTCCGAATTTTTTGAAAATCTTCCACTCATAGACAGTGCCTGCAATGCCAGTAGCTGATTGTGAATATTTGGAGAACTTATGCTACTTCTTGGAATCGTAGCATGTGGTGTACCAGGTGCAGGCGATGGGGCTGGTTCTATTTCCTCAGAATTGTTAAAACTTGAACCCATTTTGCTGGCGGGTCCTAAATCCATCTCACTTTTATTCAAACTGTAGTAATTCCCTGCTTGACCGAATAATTTCATATTCAAATCGTAATAGGGAATGACGCCATTGAGAGTCGAAAAAACTTGAGGCCGTAAATTGTGGTCTGCAAGATTATTCCTAGGTCTCCTGGGTAACGTCACATATCCTTTAGGGCTCATTAGAGGCATAGAGCTTTGAAACGGTTGATTTTGGAATCTGCTATAAATGGAAGTATTTATAGCTGTGACTCCGTAACAAGGTGATTTAATAGGGCTGTGCATATTTGACTGAATCAGTCTTTCTTGACCTGACGAGGTGCCGCCTGCTGGTGATACCTGCGTGCTTCCTCTAAGAGGAAATGAGAGGAGATCTGGTGGATACGCTTGATGATCTTGAGTCAGACGATCAAAAAGCAGGGCTTCGTGAGCCAGTTTAGGTAATTCCAGTTCTTGTTGGCGATTATTATCTTCATTGGATGCTGAAAAAAAAAGAAATTATTGTATTTAGAGTATCCATTTTTACATTCTTAAACACCTACTTACCTATTTCTAATAAGTATTTTGAATATATCTATTTTTTACTTTCACTTTAATACAACTGTAAAGTCCCTGGTAATATTTATTGATATACAAGTACATTTATTTTAATATGTTTGTGTCGTTTGACTTTATCATAGACAACATAGAATAACAAATTTAAACTATTTTAAATAAAACAACAAACATAACAAACAGGAACAAAGTGTCAACGTTAATTACAACAAAACAGTACATTTGGAGTAGTTCACACTAGAGCATCAAAGCCGGTCCTCACAAAACAAACAGCAAATTACCCTATCTCCCAACCAGAAAGTGTAAACTATTTGACAATCAAATAAAATGTTGGCACGGAAAAGGTAACAATCAAAATCTGGGACAAAGGAAAAGCAGTGCTCATTAAGTTTTATGCTTGAACGAGCAAAGCACGCTAACTTAAGAATGTTTCGTGGGAAAATAGTGGTTGTAATAAATTATATGAAATAATTTCCTTGTTGTAGAATGAACAGACTTGGAGCCGCGACGATAAATTCTGTATTGTGGCTGTTTTATACAAGATAAATCAATTTTATAAGAAAAGTTTTGCAGCAGAAATATTTTGAAACTGGGAAACCGACAGATCTTCTGTTTACAAGTTTCAGATCAAAGTATACCGCAAATTTTAACAAGGGATCTCGTCGCTTCTCTATTCGATTGTATTTTCCTTGAGGTTCTATTATTAATAATTCAACAGCCTATCTGCTTTTGTATCGCATGATTATAAGAAAATCTTTTGTCTTGTTTCTTTCGCGACAATGGAGGATACAAATATCTATTTCAACTGAACCCGTGAAATAAAGACGTAATAAGCTACATAATATTGCTATGGAATTATAAACCCCAAAATAAATTTGTGACGTTATTTTTCTTTATTTGTACTACATTAGCAGGTGTTATACAGTAACGCTTTTATATCGGACGAACCTTAGTCTTGGTTTCGACAATAATATAAAAATAATCGGTAGAACAATTTCGAAGTTTAGTTAAGTTTTACGCGAATAGACCCACAGGCAGAAGCTAATAATGAGTAAACCCTAGATTATTTGACAAGTACACCAATGTAATAAATAATGTAGATCATTAAAACTTACCCAACATTGACTCATTGTCTAACAAAGTTTTATTGAGCTCAGACATTTCTGTAGCTTCGCTGGTGAGGGACGGTGGTGGTTCATACTTCCTTGGAGGTTTTGTTATGGGGTTCACTTCTGGCTTTAAGACTTTTTCTCCTTCTGATGCGACTGAGCCCTCTATCAAAGCTTCCCCGTTAGAAGAACGTGTATCAGTTTTAATCAGTCTTTTTATTTCAGTATTCTGAGTCGTAAAGTAACATATTACTAAAGCGGCAGAGAAAATAATAATTATGGCAACGAGACATCCAACTAAAATTGCAAAGGAATCTGTATCAAGACCAGCTATTGTGCCGGTTCCGTACTTGGAAAGAATAAGCATTACGCTTTTCTCGTCACGACCTCCAGGATTTTCTGATATACATGTATAATTTCCTCTATCGGTATACCTTGCGTGAAGAATCGTCAAATTAACCCATCGTATCAAATCCATTGTATTTTCTGACACGACATATCTTATTTCCCCGAACGCTCGCGGCTCTATAGTTTTTCCATTAAATCGCCAAACAACTTCGGGAGTGGGATTCCCGACAACCTTACAAATCAAAGTTACATTTTCGTCTGAACTCCTTACTGTGGAATCTGGAACGGGTTCTAATATAGTAGGCCGACATGCGAAGTTCGATGAGTCTAATTCATTCCAAAGTTTATCTTTGATTGATGGTGGTTCGGCGCACGAGGTCGGCGGCGTATATAAATTGTGAGTGATCACCCAATCTCTAAATGTTTGTAAGTTGCAGTCGCATCTCCAAGGATTATTGTGTAAATCCAGCCCAGACAAGTTTCTTAATGCCATTAAAGTTTCTGGTTTCATGTGATTTAAATTGTTACCGTCAAATCTCAATATCTTTAGCTGCGGTAAGTTCGCGAACGCTTTAGTACCAATTCGTACAATCCTGTTATTACTAACCTCTACTTTCTGGAGGAACTTCAAGTTGCGAAATATACCATCCTCTAACTTATCGATAAAGTTGTTGCTTAAGTTTATTAATCTTAGTTTCTCAGTGCCTTTGAATGTGTCTGGGTGGAGATATCGTATCCTGTTCTTGGACAAATCCAGTTCTATCATTATGGCAAGTGTCATAAATGCAGCTTTATGTACAACTTCTATATTACACTCTTTTAAAAATAACTTTTTTAGATTACTAAGTCCTACTTTCTTAAATGCTTCTTGATGTAGTTGCAGTAAATTATTATTACTTAAATCTAATATTTGAATATCGTTGCTAAGATTAGCTGGTATCACTTTCAAGCTAGAGTTTGAGCAAATAGCAGCTTTGTTGCCTGACTGCCATCTACAATCGCAGGGTCTTTGGCATTCTGTCGTGAAATCCGCGATTGTAGTGGTTAGCAAAGCTATCGGTACCAGAGCGATTTTCATCCATGTGTTCCAATGTTTATGAGCCATTTTGCTATGTTGGTGGTCATTTCCTCGTGTTGTTGCATTCCTGAACGGTTCTCGAACGCATTTGTTCTGTAACAAAGAGAAAGACAAATAAGATGGATACTCTCATGGCTTCTTTGTTGCACTTTGGAAATTCAAAGAGCGTTCGTAAGACGTAAATCTTCTCAGTGAATAACAACCAGAGAAGCCAGTATGTACATAAGTTTCAAAAGAAAATTCATAACACTGTAAACTAGAAATCTGTGCCCGGAATGCTGAGAAGTAACAATTGATAAGCTGAAGCGGAAACCAATATAGGCTTCTGAGTTTAAAAGAAGATATATTTTGACGAGGCTGGGATCGGATAGGAATGCAATGCTACTTTAACAGCAACGCTCGTGGGTTCGATTCCTAAACAAGACAAACATTTGTGTGCTCGAACATATCTGTTTGAATTAGGCTTGTATTTGTGTGATTTTAAGAGTAGGGCGTATCAAAGCAGCTCGACTGGGGAAGTACCTCCTCCTGAAAGAAAACGCAGTCGTATAACACCTCCCAAGAAAGTTATCGTGTTCTTGCGAGTAAGTTAAATTACCAATAATGTGTTTTTGTGTTTCTAATCTGCAGAGCAGCGCGGTAGAGTATACTCTAAATCTCTTCGGTTGAAAGGAAACCCGTATCCCAGCAGTGGGGTTGAGGGAAAAAAATGTTCGAGAGCTGGTGCAGTAGTAATAATTGAATTTCGTGATATTTAATACATCTAAAGTTAAAAAGATGATAACAAAGTTTATATTAAAAATATTTATTTATTTTCGCCTGCATGAATAATTGGTAGCCATAATTTATTTATAGAAAATTTAATATACTATTCATATATAGAAAATTTCAAGTAAGAAATTCTGAATCAAAATGGCCGTATAAAAGTTTCTTCTGTGAGAATTTATATCGTCAAATAGACTTCTTGCTAAGATTTATCTCTTGAGAGAGTGCAGTGTTGAGTTCTTTAAATATGGTAGAGAGAGGATTTTGAGCCGACAAACGTGACAACAAAACATTTGGTTTCTTTAATTTACCATTAAGCTGACCGTCGGCTTTGTTATCCTACTTAATTTTATTAAAAAAAAAACTAGCCCCGCGGCTTCGCCCGCATAGTCAAGGGAAAATGCCAATGAGTTGTGTATCACTATTAATTTCCCGTGGAAATAAGAGGTTTCCCGGGATGTAAAGTAGCCTGTGTCATGTCAGCCCATGTCACTGTGCAGACCTTAAACTAAAAAATCATGTTAATCCATTGGTTCCTTTCGACGTGAAAGAAGGACATACAAACAAACACACTTTCACATTTATAATATATAATAATATAATATAAAAAAATATATTAAACTATGGATGTTCAAGGTTCTGTGTTCTAAATATAATTTCATTGTAGCACGAAGAAATTCACTTCTATACAATCTATGGTGTTTTATTTTAAATAAACGCGATATATATAATGGCTAAAATTTGGTAAATAGGTTCTAGTATCGAAATAAAATACTATCTTCTTCTTAGCGTTATGCCTTTTCCTAATCCATTAGGATTGACGGGGTCCGCTGCATAAGCCTCAAGATTTGGTAAAGATATTGATTTTGACATGGAACGACTGTCGTCGGACAGTCAGACAGACTATTTCTCTGGGCTCTCCCATCTCCCAAAAAGTCCGACTTTTCTTAGGTTAGGACACATGTCTTTCGAATAATTCATAATTTCTTGGACGTGAGGTTGATGTTTTCCTTCATCGTTAAGCAAGTGATAATTCCAAACATATACATGAATCTGATATTATGAAGTTAGTGATACGTGCCCAGAATTCGAACCAGAGTCGTCGGATAATAGTTTGGTTCTTCATCCACTAGGCTATCGATAAAATGCCGTTGCATAAATTATTTAATGTGGAAGAAAAAAAATACAATGTCATGAAAATGTTTTCTTACTTTAATAATATGTATTAAAGTAAGAAAATACTTAATGAGATTTTATTTTTTTTCTCATTTAATTCTTAACCCGTAATTTTCGGAACTGTGCCACTCTCTCCCATTGTAAAAATATGTTTTCCTTTTTATTTACTTAAAAATTCTAATTAAATAAAAAAAAATCTGTAGTGCCTGCCCTTACTGACTGTAACCTAAACAAATTAGTTATTTTTTTATTGACTGAAATTGTAAGGGTTATTGGTACGAGTCAAATATTTCTAAAGTACCATAGTATCTAAACTTAAAAAAAAATGTTGGATCATTTCGAAACAATTTCAAACTTTTAAGTGTATACAGAAAAGTAATATTTAAATTTTATTTGATCAAAATATTACTTACACATTATTTCATTTATCTAAAATATTATAGAATGACAAAAATAATACAGAAAAAATCTTTTTTTCGTGATTCAATGAATTAAATTTGCAAGTTTTCATTCTACAACTAAAAATAATATAATAGTTATGAATAAAATTACATTGATATTTGAAGACATTTTATTAACGTGTTTTAGGACCGTAATAACGACTCTAGACATCGTCTTGCCGTGAACCATCTTGATGGAGCCATTGCTCGAATCTAAGACGAAATCTTAGCATAATCCGAGAAGGGAGACTCCGAGAATGTTTGCCTTTTAATGTCGTCCCCCTAACTGTCACTTTTGGTGAACGAAGGGTCCAGCGATGTTTCAATAGAGCGTCTCGTCTCGAGCATCTCTTGAAATTCTTCATGTTGCCCTTCATTTAAATAAAAATCGGCCAAGTGCGAGTCGGACTCGCACACGAAGGGTTCCGTACCCTTATCTATAAAAACGGCAAAAAAATCACGTTTGTTGTATGGGAGCCCCCTTAAATGTTTGTTTTATTTTAATGTAATTATTTGTTCTTAAAGTGAATGTATAACTAAATATTCTGTGAATATTTCAAGCGTCTACCTGTTGCCGTTATCAATATCGAGCAAAAATGAGCAAAAAAATTCGGCCAAGTGCGAGTCGGACTCGCACACGAAGGGTTCCGTACCATTATCTATAAAAACGGCAAAAAAAAATCACGTTTGTTGTATGGGAGCCCCCATAAATATTTGTTTTATTTAAATTTAATTATTTGTTCTTAAAGTGAATATATAACTAAATATTCTGTGAATATTTCAAGCGTCTACCTGTTGCCGTTGTCAATATCAAGCAAAAATGAGCAAAAAAATCACGTTTGTTGTATGGGAGCCCCCTTAAATATTTATTTTATTATATTTTTTAGTATTTGTTGTTATAGCGGCAACAGAAATACATCATCTGTGAAAATTTCAACTGTCTAACTATCACGGTTCATGACATACAGCCTGGTGACAGACAGACGGACGGACGGACGGACAGCGGAGCCTCAGTAATAGGGTTCCGTTTTACCCTTTGGGTACGGAACCCTAAAAATCACGTTTGGTGTATGGGAGCCCCTTTAAATATTTATTTTATTCTATTTTTTAGTATTTGTTATTATAGCGGCAACAGAAATACATCATCTGTGAAAATTTCAACTGTGTAACTATCACGGTTCATGAGATACAGCCTGGTGACAGACGGACGGACAGCGGAGCCTCAGCAATAGGGTTCCGTTTTACCCTTTGGGTACGGAACCCTAAAAATGGGCTACCTCAGTAGATAGAATGTTTACGAAACTGCGAAGTCGATCAAGAATAATGTCAACGTCAGCTTTAAATTCAGCACCATTAGCATTTCAAATGGAGGTAATTCTTAAATCATTTTCAATGTTCAGTCTATTGTATTGTTCATTGCTATTTTCTCAAACCAATTTGTTAATTTGTGCTATGTTTACTCCTTCTATGTTATCAAACCTGTAATCACAATCCGACTTTTCAAGAACTTGTAAAAAATTATGCCAAAATATTTAAACGAGCCTGTTCCAATGCTAAGTCTATATATTTAAAAAATAAAATTAATGGTTCAACAAATATTATTAAATCTGTTTGGGATATGATAAATAATGAGACGGGTAGAGCGAAAGTACGTAGTCGAGACTTTCGGTTAAAGATAAATGATATAGATATCAAAAATGTTGTAGAAATTGCGACTGAGTTTGAAAAATATTTTTCTAACATTCCTCTTATTACTACGAGAAATCTTATGTCTTCTTCTATATCTGCTGAACTGGTTCTCAAACAGAGCGTGGTAGAATGCGACACAATATTTGAATTTTCAGCTGTAAGCCCAAAAGATGTTTTGAACGCTTTTAAATCAATAAATATGAAAAACACTAAAGATCTGTGGGGTCTATCTGTCAAAACCATTTCTTCTATTATTATTTCAATCGCTCCACATTTAGCTACAATTTTCAATTGTTGTGTGGCATCTGGTGTATTTCCTGACTTGATGAAACATAGTAAAATGATTCCATTATTTAAATCTGGTGATAGTTCGGACCCTTCGAATTTTCGACCTGTTTCCATACTGCCCATTCTCAGTAAAATTTTTGAAAAACTAATGCTTAGCCAGTTGCTCAGACATTTCAATGCACATAATTTGCTTCATAGGAAACAGTTCGGATTTACGAGAGGTTGTTCAACTATAGACGCAGGGATTCATTTGCTTAAAAGTATATTCGCGGCATGGGAGGGTTCGCAAGATGCCTTGGGAATTTTCTGTGATCTGTCTAAAGCGTTTGACTGCGTGCACCATGACACTCTTGTCAGAAAATTACACCACTACGGTATCAGGAACAAGGCTCTCGAACTTCTGTCTTCTTATCTGGGCAATAGGATACAGAAGGTCGATGTTAATGGTAAAAGATCTTCGGGGTCCCCTGTAGTTATGGGAGTCCCACAGGGGTCAATTCTAGGTCCATTCTTATTTTTAGTTTATATAAATGACTTACCTTATTATGTAAGGGATAAACATGAGATTGTATTGTTTGCGGATGATACCTCTTTGACATTCAAAATTAATAGACAGTTAGGTAATTATGACGAAGTTAACGATGCTCTCTCTAAAGTTATTCATTGGTTTAGTGTTAATAATCTGCTTTTAAACGATAAAAAGACTAAAGTAATTAAGTTCTCAACACCTAATGTAAGACAGGTGGCTACCAATGTACATGTTAATGGAACTAATTTAGCCCCTGTGGAGACAACTGTGTTCTTGGGTATAACAATTGACTCCAGACTACAATGGGGCCCACAAATTGAAAAATTATCAGGAAAACTAAGTTCTGCAGCCTATGCAGTGAAAACTATTAGACGGCTCACTGATATTGATACGGCTAGAATAGTTTATTTCAGCTACTTTCATAGTATTATGTCATATGGAATTCTTCTTTGGGGTAACTCCGCGGACATTAACACCATCTTTTTATTGCAAAAGAGAGCCATAAGAGCTATCTACAAACTTGGTCCCCGGGAGAGCCTTAGAGAAAAATTCAAAGAAATAAATATTCTAACAGTCGCATCGCAATATATCTATGAAAATCTTTTGTATGTCCATAAAAACATAGACTCATTTTGTAAAAAGAGTGATACTCATAGCATAAATACTAGATATAAGCATAATCTTGTGTTACATGCAAGCCGTCTCCACAAAATAAGTAATTCTTTTATGGGGCAATGTATACGGTTCTATAACAAACTTCCCAGCAATATAAGAGAATTGTCAATAAACAAATTTAAAACTACTATTAAAGCCAAATTGTGTAGCAGGGCATATTATAAAGTATCTGACTATATTAATGATAAAAATGCCTGGGAGTGAGTCGATCCAATTATAATGTAATTAATAAAATATGTAAATTTGTTTGGACACCAAAAGAGGGATGCCTGAGTTTTTTGGCAGTATTTTTATCAGTGCTCACCTAGTCATAAACTGCACGGTAGGGAAAAAAATTGTGACGATTCCAAACAAATGTAGCCATTTTTACGGAATAAAAAGATTTTGACTTTGACTTTGACTTTGACAATGTCTTTCCCATTCAACGTGGATTCGATTTCCTCAAACTTCTTCAGCATCTGTTAACTAATTTATTCTGAGGAGGTAGGAATAATTTAGTCTTGTAAAACTGCTTTATAAGAAAAAGCTCTCGCATGATACTTTTATCGCGCCTCTGCTATGTCTATCCGCTACAAGGGATTTAGTGAACTAAAAATTCACAAACTTCTTGTAGGTACACAAAATATTTGGATGGGACTAGCAAAAGAGCGTGAAGCCCGATGTCTAAAATGGTTCGTATGGATGTTTGCGGAACAACAGAAACACCCGCTCGTTCCCATCGGCGCTCGAATCTTATTTAAAATAATACACACATCAAAAGTGTCTAGGGATCAACATATATTTTTGCAATAACTTTTCTCCTGATTGATATTAATTAAAATTTTCTTTAAGGATTCATCAAATAAAGTGTTTTCGTTTGTCTACAGTAACGATAAACCAAGTCACCTTTGCATTAATTAAGAAATTTGCCATTTTCATAATAAAGGGATTTTTGACATTTAAACCACTAACATTAAAGTTCGAAAAAAAGACTGAAATAACAGTTTTCTTTAAAATTTTATTGGGTAACTTAAACAATTAATAATCCGTGTTTCTACCGCGAACACTAACAACACAAGAACATCGGTTTGGCATACTCAAAATGAGTTCATCCAAATCACGCTGTGGAATGGCCGCCCATGTTCGTTGCAACAACAAAAAAAGGTCTTCTTGCGACTGGATACCCTCCATATTCGGCAGAGCTCTTCTCTGTAGCATATCCCATGCATGCTCAATCGGGTTCAAGTCTGGCGACTGAGCAGGCCAGGGCATGACATTGATATTAGCTGCGGCGAGAGTCTGTCTTACAACTCTTGCGGTGTGCGGTCGTGCATTATCATGCATTAACTGAAATAAGGGACCGATTTGCACTTGTAGAGGAACGATGACGTCTGATACAATCGTCTCAGCATAAATTTGAGCGTTGAGGTTGCCTCTGATCCAAATCAACTCAGTTCTTCCGCCGATCCAAATACCCGCCCATACCATGATGGTTCCACCACTATAAGGATGGACTTCCTGGCAGGATTTTAATCGCTGTTGGCGTCCAGGGGTTCTCCAGTGTCGTATACGTTTATATATGTTATATATTTTTTTATTACAAAGCCACATCTCAATCTCAAGAAATCCGCATAAAAATGCTTGATCCCTAGACACTTTTGATGTGTGTAGTTTCAGATTGCCAGATTTCGCCTGGCGTCGTTTTATGTGTTTTGTGTAAAAAAATTTTTTGTATTTTTTTTTTATAAAATACATCTATCCAAGAGAGGTAGGGTGCATCAAAGCAGCCCGTCTGGGGAAGTACCCCCTGACATCTACTCCATGGAGGGTTGTTGTGTTCCTGCGTGTGAGTGAGGTCACCAGTAAGCTCCCAAGAAGTTGCTGTGTAAGCAGCAGAGGAGGCATCGCGCGAGTGATACTTAATATATCGCAAGCGTTAATAGGCTACGGTACCCGCTTTACATCAGTATTAAAAAATCTATATACATATAAAACTTTGATCCAGAAAATTAAGTAGACGTTTTCGAGATACTCGTACACGAAATATCTATAAGGATTCCTCGTTTAAAGCAATAGGATATCAATAGCTTTCTAGTCATTTAACAATAAAATATACTTGTACGAAAATAAATGTAAGTTTAAGCACAAAGGAGATCTTGTTGCAAAGTGATCTCTTTCAGACGACATTAGTGTGCTCGTTTTCAAACTTAGGGCAAGAGACAGACAATATATAAAATAGGATTATAAATCTACTGATCGGTAGAATACAATAAAAATTTTCCTTATCATGTAAATAATACAAGTTATAATTAAAATAATACATTTTTTTATACTCTCCTTTACATTGATTACCTATATCTTCACACCAATACCCTCGCGGTGTAGGTAGAGAGGACCGAGCGTCACAAGACTCGGTCCTTATACACCATACTCGCTTCTTTAACATTGATAATCTTCTCATCAATCAATCAATCTTACCAAATTTCATGATTCTCGGTCAGCGGGAAGTACCAGCTTTTGATTCCCTTGCGAGTGTCAAAATAAACGTGGCTTAAACAGGCGTATCTTTTGATTGCGTTGACTTAGAAGTTTAATTTTTTCACTACTCGTGGGGATTGCAGACCTGAGTATGTGATATTAATTTCAGCTTGATAGCACCACTCGTCCCTGAGAAAAAGGGTCTTGACAGACGGGAAGATAGACAGACAGACAGACGTACAACAAAGTGATCCTATTAAGGGTTCCGTTTTTCCTTTTGAGGTGCGCAATCCTGAAAATACCTCTAACACTGTATGTAACTGCGTATAAAGTATATGTTGTATGACGTACGTAGGATGTATAGTAAAAATTAAATCGACCTTTTGTTTGCTAACTGACATATTCAATAAGTCATCTTACCAAATGATTTTTAACGAGTGTATTCTTACGAATGTGTATTCTTTTAATAATTATTCCACACTTACATTCTATATATTTTTTACAATAAACGGGGCTTATTGTGCTAAATTTATATATAAATGAACCAACTAATTATTGTTATCGGGCTTATCTAGATATGATTCTTCTTAGCTTTATCCAGTTTCCTAATCCATTAGGATCGGCGG
The DNA here is from genome assembly GCA_947507595.1 of Pyralis farinalis. NCBI lineage: Eukaryota > Metazoa > Arthropoda > Insecta > Lepidoptera > Pyralidae > Pyralis > Pyralis farinalis. The sequence goes on along the minus strand of OX382258.1, from coordinate 3,461,988 downwards.
GGTCCGCTACCTAAGACTAAGGATTTGGCGGAGACACTGATTTTTACATGGAGCGACTGCCGTCAGACCTACACAACCCAGAGCAAAGACCGGATCTATTTTAGGTTAGGTAACACGTCATTCAAAATATAATTTCTTGGACGTGTGGGTTTCCTCACGATGTTTTCCTTCACCACCGAGCGAGTGATAAATATGTACATAAAGCCGAAAACACGAATATAGTGGTACACGCCCCCGCCGGGATTAGAACCGGGGACCTATTGATCAATAGGCCGGTTCCTTATACATCTATCTATCTATCTATAACTTCATGCCAAATCCCTTGCGGGGTAGGCAGAGAGAACCGAGCGCCACGTGACTCGACCCTTACATATCTCACTTGCTTCTTTAACATTCATTGCTCTTCTCATGCACGCACGCCGGTTTCTAGGGCTCCTGACATCACCTTCTGATAGAACATGACCAATTTGGTCATGGTAGGTAAGCCTTGGCCTTCCCCGACTCCTACATCCTTCCACTTTTGCATTGTATATCTGCTTCGTCATTCTTTCATCTTGCATTCTTTCTACATGCCCGAACCATCGGAGCATGCCTCTTCTTATTTTAACACCGACGCTCTCTTTCAGACCAACTCTATTTCTAACATCATCATTGCGAATACGGTCTACGAGCCTTACGCCACAAATTTTGCGCAGCGCTCGCATTTCAACCGCGTTTATTCTACTTTCATGCTCTTTCTGCCATACCTAACTCTCGCTTCCATAAGTTAGCGTTGGGACCAACACTGCATTGTGTATAGCGAGTTCCTTATATTATGACACATAAAGTATCTTAAATACTTGAAGGCAATAATGACGTAACTCCATACGAACCTTCATGAGTGTTAAATGTCATTATTACTAAGGGGACGTGGCGAAAGTAGGTTTCAAATTGCTTCGGGACTGTTAAAGCAGCTAGTGACTTGTGTCAGGTCTGCGTCATGTAGCGTTCTCTCTGTCTCCGCCAAGGACATCTTGTGAAGATTGATAGACGAATATTTTAGCACAAAAATCTTATGATCTTATATAATACTAGCTATCCACCTACCTATCGTTACCAAACTTTACACCCGCTAGGCTAACCTGAAGATTCACTGAAAATTTCATCAAAAACTGCCTAGCTTTTTTAACTTTTGAGTCCATAGAGGACATACACACAAACATTCATTTTTATATATATAGATTACATATTAATATACGAGATTGAGACCTCGACGTAAAAGATACTCTGGTTTTCTTTGTGGATAATAAGTTGATTATTCGCAAGAAATTATTAGTACAAACTATACATTCATCGAGAATAATGAGACTGAAGATATAAAACAGAAGTCACGAAGGAGGAATAAAGTTAAATGCAAATTACACCACACAATAAAATCCCTGGAAAATCTTATGTTAGTGTTTTTTATTACCACTAATGTTCATCAACCTTATATCAGCCCGTGTTCGTTCTCTGCTGAACATAGGCCTGCCTGCTTCTTTAAAATTCCGAAAAGTACCGTGTATTGGGGAAATTTCAGCAAGAAAAACATTCCATTACAATTGTTCGAGGAAAAATGGAAAGCCTAGTACACGACCATTCTAATGTGAGAGAATGAATCCCGTGCTGACGGCGAACGCGTCGTAATATAAAAAAAATCCCAAGGCCAAGTGCGAGTGGGACTCGCGCACCAAGGGTTCCGTACCATTATCTATAAAAAATGCAAAAAAAATCACGTTTGTTGTATGGGAGCCCCCTTAAATATTTATTTTATTATATTTTTTAGTATTTGTTGTCATAGCGGCAACAGAAATACATCATATGTGAAAATTTCAACTGTCTAACTATCACGGTTCATGAGATACAGCCTGGTGACAGACGGACGGACGGACGGACAGCGGAGCCTCAGTAATAGGGTTCCGTTTTACCCTTTGGGTACGGAACCCTAAAAAGTCATATTCACGTAAAACTCAAGGTCACTTCCACGATACAACCACACCTCCATTCTTATTACTCTCATGACTTGTACCACGCGTTAACAGGTGGGCGCAGAAAGGGGGGAGAGTACGTGACAGCATTATACTAATACTCAAGATAGATGTTACAATAAATAACTGCAGGATCGAGTTACAGCAACTTGTAACTTCATCATAAAAGTGTTTGTTCAGCAAACACGAACAAATAACAATCAAATTACTTGTGTAATAGAAAGATTTATGTTGCAGAAACTTTTCATGACGTTCATTTTTCTCCTATTTTTCCATGCAGTTACACTCTCAGACCTATTTATAGGGCGTAATTATGTATGGCCAATCATGCATTGACTGCGCCAATTATATAATTGGCGCAGTCAATAGGTTATTTGCTTCATGCTTTGTAGGTTCAATTTGTCGTTCTGCTGACTATAAAGACCTTTTTGCACAATGTCTGGTCATCTTCCTAGCATCATTCCGTTCCATTAGGATTGGCGCGATCCGCTACCTAAGCTTAAATGGCGAAGATACTGATTTTTAGATGGAGCGATTGTCTTCAGACCTCCATAACCCAGTGGGAAAATCAGACCTTTTTCTTCACACGTTTATCAAAATATAATTTCTTGTACGTGTTTCCGAACGATGTTTTCCATCACCGCCGAGCAAGTGATAATTACAGAACTGTACATAAATCTGAAAACAGACGGTGGCTCAGTCGTGAATGGCGCGACTTTGACACCAACGCTCGTGGGTTCAATTCCCACAGAAGACAAACATTTGTGTGCATGAACATGTTTGTTTGTCTTGGTCTGGATGTTTAAGAGAGGTAGGGCGCATCAAAGCAGCCCGTCTGGAGAAGTACCTCCACGTCACAGAAAATCGCAGCCAAATAACAACTCCCTAGAGGGTTGTTGTGTTCCTGCGTGTGAGTGAGGTTAACAGTAAGCTCCTAATGAGTTGCTGTGTTAGCAGCAGAGGAGGCATCGCATCGCGAGTAAAACTTAATCTATGAGAAGCGTTAATAGGCTACGGATGCTTAACATCAGGTGGGCCGTATGATTGCATATATACAAAATAAAAACACGAATTTAGTGGTACATGTCGGGATCAAAAACCGGTTATGAACCCGGTACCTGTTGGTATCATCTCTTACTTACTGCACAATGTCTGATCCCATTAAACCGAAATTCATATCGAAAGATTTCATCTTTTTCTCTCTTTTCTTTCTATCTCTAAAAAAATAATTACTAACTCAATTTAATAAACAACTATGCCATATTAAAAATCAGTGAAAATTTTAGAGGTAAGAGTACCTTTTATTTATAATATACTAGCTGCTGCCCGCGGCTCCGCCCGCGTGGAGTCAAATGACGTAGCCTATGTGTTAATCCAGATCATAATCTATCTACGTGCCAAATTTCATTCAAATCCGTACAGCCGTTTAAGCGTGAAAGAGCAACAAACATCCATACATACATACAAACTTTCGCATTTATAATATTAGTAGGATATTTAAGATATTTAATTTTATATATTTAAGAGCAAGAGCGCATGTCTGTACTCGGCTTAATGGGGCTGGTGTTTCTTGTAAATAGTATTCGATTGTATAATAAATTGCCTGAAACAGTTCTGTTCCTAGAATATCTTCAAAAGGCACATCAAAACACTCTGTTTATAAACGGCTTACAGAAGAGGCAATGAATCTGACACCTCTGATATTTATACAATGAAAGTAATGTAATAATTTTGCACTGCAAAGGAACTCAAACTTATATACTATATATATATATATATAGACTTGTATAAAAGGCAGAAAGAACTTCTTAATTGGATTCATCTTTTCAGAGTTTGCGATAACTTTGTCTAAAACAAAGAGAAAAGTGGTATACAATTATATACTTATTTGTAGAACAAACGATTCCTTATATACTGATTGTCACATGTTTATTTCTATCGTTCATGTGCTGCGGTAATCAATTTGCATCCGGTATACTTGAATATATATATTTACATCAGGAGGCATACAAGCATACGGCCCACCTGATTTAAAGCGGTTACCGTAGCCTATGTATGCTTGTAATCCATTTAGTATCACTTACACAACGCCTCCTCTACTGCTAACACGGCAACGCCTTAGGAGCTTACTGGTGACCTCACTCACATCCAGGAATACAACAACCCTCTAGAGAATGGTATTCTGTGAGGTGGAGGTATTTCCCCAGACGGGATGCTTTGATGTGTTATTTAGCTGCGGTTTCCTGTGAGATGGAGGTAGTTTCCCAGGCGGGCTGCTTTGATGCGCCCTGCCTCCCTTTATCTCGGCACTATATTTAATTATAATAGTTTAATTGCATTCATTATTACATATTACCATTAAACTTCGTCATTCTCCTCCAAGTTCCCGCAGGTTATTCCTAACAAGCTCTCGACTGCAACATAATGTTACTTCCGCTCCCTGTATATTTAAACGCTGCTTTGTGTACACTCAGCGCCATAATTTGGTGAAATGTTTCAAAGGAAATATTAAACATCATGACTATGACGTCTTATATGCTATACTGCCGTCCGTTTGCTAAAAGGTCGCTAAGACTCAAAGGGTCAATTTTGCGTTTTAAATGCCATAGAAAATAATATACATAGAAAAAAAACGTGTGTGCTTTAGACCACACGACTGAAGTAAAACTTCTTTAGCTCCATAGTGTGATACAGACAATAGGCCTGCACTGTGTCTTACATATACGAAACTTAACTCGCTATGAGAGAAAGAGGGAAAGAAAGTGTGTGCTCGCACCTCTCTCTCTTGCCCCTACAGTAACTCTCTCTCTTTCTAATTTCACTAATTTATATATCCCTCTCAACTTCCGTTCGCCTCGCCCGATTCACTTTTCGTAACGCTCTCGTCACGCATTCACCAACTTACTCCCCAATTCAAGCGTGCGTAAAGAAGTTTTACTTAAAAAAAATCTATCGATCTGTATTAGAATAATTTCTGTAACGTTTGCAGTTAAGGAGAAACATCTAGCAAAAAGGGCGTTAAATACAATTGAATTCATGTTTTACTTGGCTAATACAATGGCAACCATCAACACCTGGGCGAATGGTCACTTGCAGTATACTCAACGCCATTATCAGATAACATGACATGTACATAACATGAAATAAATTTATAATACATAATAAACAGCTTTATTACTGATACGTGCACAAATGTTCAGGAACACCGTTCCTATATGAAATCTATATGTTTGTCTGTGCGTGCGTTTTTTTCGAATAATCGAATTTGGACTTCAGATTCGGATTCAGCATAAAAAAGTAGATTAGGAATGTTCAGCAACACCGTTCCTATCTCTTAAGGAACACGGTCAAAATGGTCGACAAATTAAAAAAAAAAATGTTGAATTGTTATATAATTGACGAGCCAGGTGTTCCTCTGGCAATGCAAGCTTGCGCATTCTCAACTGGTTTAAATTTTGTAATGTATACGTAAAAAGGTTCTTAAGCTGTTTACGTTACTTTCATGTAACTTTAATGGATTTCTGATTTTTTTAAACAGGCCTGAGCATTTGGTGAAGACAGTGATGTGACCTCCACAATTTAGAGCGAAATGAGATCTTTCAAAGGGTTTACTCACGATGATTTCTTTCATCGTCCAGCTATTGATGGTTACAAATGAGTACGACAACATTCCAACACCATTTCTAACCAGAGACCAGACCGTAATGATTGGTTCGTTGACTCACTCACTATGATAATGCCAATTGAGTAGAATAAATCATTGTAAATCTCGTCAGTAAACCGGCTGGCGTGCATCAGAATAGCTGCGAATGTTAAACAAGCGAGCGAGGTGTATAAGGTGTATAAGGACCGAGTTATACGGTGCTCGGTTTTCTCTGCCTACCCTTAAGGGCGTACAAATCTAAGTGGCGCTCTCATTTTGTATTTATTAACAACGCTCAATTTAAGACCAATTAAAGAAAAACACTCAATACCGGTAGAAACACATTTATATATTTTTTAAATATTTTGTGTTTATTATCTACTTACAAGTGAACAAAATTTTAATTATGTTGTGGCCACTTATAGCAATAATCAAAATTGTCATAATTTTGATTGTACAAAAATAATAAATGCCGAGTGTGTCTCAAAAAAACATAAATATGGTTGCCTGTATAGTATATCTATAACTTCATGCCAAATCCCTTACGGGGTAGGCAGAGAGAACCGAGCGCCACGTGACTCGATCCTTACATACCTCACTCGCTTCTTTCACATTCATTGCTCTTTTCATGCACGCTCGCCGGTTTCTAGGGCTCCTGACATCACCTTCTGATAGAACACGACCAATTTGATCATGATAGCTAAGTCTTGGCCTTCCTTGGCTGCTACTTCCTTCCACTTTTGCCTTGTATATCTGCTTCGTCATTCTTTCATCCTGCATTCTTTCTACATGTCCGAACCAACGGAGCATGCCTCTTCTTATTTTAACAGACCAATTAAAGAAAAACGCTCAATAGCGGTAGAAACACATTTATATATATTTTTTATACTCGTATTTTGTATTTATTATCTGCTCACAAGTAAACAAAATTTTAATTATGTTGTGGCGACTTACAGCAATAATCAAAATTATAACTAATTGTACAAAAATAATAAACGCCGAGTGTGTCTCAAAAAAATATAAATATAAATTAAATTCAGTGTTATTAGTAAAAAACAATATGAGGACGCCACTTAGCTTTGTACGCTAAACGCTCTTAAGGCCTGTTGGCGACAGACCTTTTTAGATATTTTTACCTTTTTGATATATAAGGTGTTTTTTTTCTATATGCCCGAACTTCAATGGGAGAAAGAATATCGTTTATTTGTTACGATAGACAAGAAACTTCGTGTCCCGGCATCGTTAAAAAAGTTTGAGAAATCAAATAAATAAAGTGCCTACTTGGTTCATGGTGCATAATGATTGCCCCGTCATCATCATCAGTTGTTAATAATTCAGTTTGACGGGGTCGATGCACGGGTCGCGGGTTTAATCGAACACGCCATTTACGCAGCGACCACCACAGTCTGTCCCGAGTTCCTGACAGTTGCCAGTCGGAAGGCTCAGTGAAGAGAGGTAGGACGCGTCAAAGCAGTCCGTCTGGAGAAGTACCTTCACCTCACAGAAAACTGCAGCCAAAGAACAACTAATCCTGCGAGTGAGTAAGGTTACGAGTGAGCTCCTGAAGAGTTTCTGTATCAGTAGCGGGGTTGGCAACGCGCAAGCGATACTTCCTGTGTTGCAAGCGTTTATAGGCTACGGTAACCACTTTACATCAGGTCGACCGTACGCCTCCCAACGTTGTATACAAAAAAGAAATACCTTTGACGGCTGTGACTATGCCAGCTGATACATCACCTAACAATGTTTTTTACATAGGTAGGTAGGGCACATCAAAGCAGTCCGACAGGGGAAGTCCGCAGCAAAATAACCTTACTGGAGGGTTGTTGATTTTATGTGAGTGAGTGATGTTACCAGAAGGCAGTGAGAGGAGTTGTTGTGTGAGCAACGGGGGTGGCAACCCGCGTGCGATAAACCTTACTGCGAGCGTTCATAGGCTACGGTAGCCACTTTACATCAAGTGGGCCGTATGTTTATTTGTCTCCCGACGTAGTAAAAAACAAAGATGTGCCTGATCCAAAGTATGAAACAGATGAAACAGCTGATTTGCTTCATATGACAAACATCCATCACTAAGTCTGATTAGTTTACACTTAGATACATTTTCAACGAATTAGGTAGGTATTTCATGAGTGGTTTGTTTACTTAGAATATTATTCTAAGTTTGTTTATGGGGACGATAAAAAAATGATATGTCTATTGTTGGTAATTGTGTACGAGGTTCGATATAGGAAAAGGTACACTTGCACCACTAAGGTGGCAAACAAGCTTAGGTGCTCTCTTCCTGATTGTAAGCAGTTATCGTAGCATTTAGACATTTTTAACACCAGAGACGTCGCTTATGTGCGTTCACATTCGCTACCTATCTAGTTAAATAAAATGAAAATTTATAGAACACTTACCGGATATAACAGCTGATCCACTTAAACTTAACTTAAAAAAGGTTACAAACTTTCCATCACACTTTCACACAACCTCATAAAAAAATCCATGGGCGTTATATCAGGGGAACGGGGAGCCCATTCCCCTCCCCTTCCTATCTACCTCATGGCGTACGTAACGTCCAGATACTCGCGAACACGCAAGGCGTAATGGGCTGGTGCTCCATCGTGCTGGAAGTATAAACCCCTTAGATGTTCAAGTGGAACATTTTCCAGCATACTGTCCACTTGTGTTTGCAGTAGGTGAAGATAGGTATCCGCATTCAGTCTCTCTAAAAAAACTGGTCCTAACACTGTCACCGAGTGTTGTATTGTAAATCTGTGTTGGAAATGATCGGGCCGCACTGCGTGTGAAGGTTAACTCGTCTGTCCACAAAATGTTTGGCGCTCTGCATGAAGCCCACGAAAGAAGGCAACACGAGGCGCATGATCTTGTGGCATGAGTTCTTGTACCCTAGTGAAGTGGTATGGATGTAAGCCTTCATCGTTAAGTAACTGCCATGTTCACGAAACCTGTACACTGTGCCGAGGATTGTGTGATGGCTCACTCGTATTCCGAACTTTTGCAGTGATGTTATTGCACCCGCGATAACAAAGTACCATTTGGAGATACTCCTGATTAGAGTAACAAGGTCCAGACATGATTACGGTCACGCGTAGTAGTGTAGCGTGCGACACTCGGAACAGACTGACCACGCGTGCGCCATCTATTACGCAGCGCGGTGGGTACATGGATGGCGCATGCGCGGTTAGCGTTTCTACGAAGGCCCGCTAAGCGCGCCTGCGTACCTGTGTACCTGCGTACCGTGTCGCGTGACATACTTGTATTTTCCTAGGTGGTTGGATTCATACAACAGATAGCTATTTTTTATGATGGATTTATTTTTTCTATGAAAGAATTTGTAACACGTGGGGCATAAAATATATTTACTATCATAATCAGCATACATAATACTATTTCCCATTTCAATTTGGGCATATACTTTAAGAACACCATATATATTTTATATATTTGTTTTTAATACTTCTTTGTTTTTGTATTGACAATTGTATAGTTTTGAGTGAAACGTACTCCGAAATACAAGTAAGTTCCTCCACCAATATTATTTTATTTAGCTGCCGCCCTGTACTCCATCCACAGCGCTTTTCACTATTAATAAGGCCTTTACGTGAAGATGTAAGTAGTTGGTGTAGCAGTATAATTCACATTTACAATTTTGAAGTTATACTTCTAATGCGACTTCCAACAAGGTTGCGTTAAACGTTTAACGCTACCGAGGGGGAATAGAAAGAGAGCGAGAGTGAAGCTGCTAAATGTTTCACGATATTACAGGTAGATGGCGCTACAGTTAAAAATGTGTAACATTTGTATTTTACATTTGACTTGTATGTAATACATTCCATAAACATCGCCGCTACTACTTGATAGACGTTTTTTAATTTTACTCCAATAACCCTTCTTATAAATTAAAATATAATTATTTAATATAATTAATACTAAATATGATTAAATTATTAATGTTAAATATTTATTTAATGATGCCAGAGAAATAACTTCTCACGCGCGTACATAAGTACGCGCACCCATTTTTTTTATTGGTGACTGTACCTACGTTGGCAGGATTTGGGCAACTTTTTTCCCTTCATTACACTTCGAAGTTAAACTTTGATCGTTATAATAATAACGTTTTAGGACTTGTTTAAAAAGAGGAGTTTGCTGCTTGCTTAAATTAAAAAAAAAAAACTGTTTCCCATTAATGTCACAGCCTTGTGTATCAGTACGTTCAGTAATAATGCGACGTGGACAACGTAAGCGTAATTACTGTACTTTTTGTTTCTCATTATCATTAATTTAAGAATGACGAAGCAGATATACAACGCAAGAGTGGAAGGATGTAGGAGCCGAGGAAGGCTGATACTTACCTTCACATCAACCCTTACTTATTCCACTACAGGGATACGGGTCTTCCTTCAACCGAAGAGGTTTAGAGCATACTCCACCACTCTGCTCAAATTCGGATTGACGGAGGCCAGTGTTTTCAAGCCGCCCGATGGCCACTGACTTAGCTTAACGACTGTTATCTATCGACAACATCCGGGACGGAAGAACTCCGAACCACGGAGAAACTCGAGATAGATAAACCCATCCATTGTCAGGCTACGGTCGACGTTGCTTAACCTGCGTGTTAGGTTAGAATGACACGCGCAACGACGCCGTCCAGCACTCGAGACTTACCTACCATGACCAAATTGATCGTGTTCTATCAGAAGGTGATGCCAAGAGCCCTGGAAACCGGCGAGCGTGCATGAAAAGAGCTATGAATGTCACAGAAGCGAGTGAAGTATGTAACCGCGTGTAACCTTATGGCGCTCGGTTCTCTGTTCATGATTATTAAAGAAGCGAGTGAGGTATGTAAGAATCGAGTCACGTGGCGCTCAGTTCTCTCTGCCTACCCCGCAAGGGATTTGGCGTGAAGTTATATATAGATAGATTAATTGAACATTTTTTTATACATCATCGGGAGGCATACAAGCATACGGCCCACCAGATTTAAAGTGATTTTCCTACTTATGAACGTTTATAGTACATTAAGTAGCGCATTAATATCTCTGCTGCTAACACTGCAACTCCTTAGGAGCTTACTGGGAACCACTCTTTAGCTGCGGTTTTCTGTGAGGTGTTGGTACTTCCCCAGTACTAGGGCTAGGGCTACTTTGATGTGCCGTACCTATCTTGACAACACCAAGTCCAAGACAAACAAACATGTTCTTACACACAAATGTCTGTCCTGTGTGGAAACCATCCTGGGTTTCAAAGTTGCATTACTAATCACAGGTCGTGAATTTTTGAAGTAAAACTTCTTTACGCACGCTTGACTTGGGGAGTAAGCTGGTGAATGCGTGACGAGAGCGTTACGAAAAGTGTGATCGGGCGAGGCGAACGGAGGTTGAGAGGATATAAGTTAGTGAAGATAGAAAGAGAGAGAGTTACGTTTCGTACTGTAGGGGCAAGAGAGAGAGGTGCGACACACATTTTCTTTCTCTCTTTCTCTCATAGCGAGTTAAGTTTCGTATATGTAAGACACAGTGCAGGCCTATTGTCTGTATCACACAATGGAGCTAAAGAAGTTTTACTTCAGTCGTGTGGTCTAAAGCACATTAGTTTTTTTTTTGAACGAATTTTTTTATACAATATTGAGACATATACATGTATACTATACAGTCCACCTGATGCAGAGTGATTACCGCAGCGTATGAACGATAGAAATAAACGTGTGTGAGTATAAACGGAAACGTTTGTTTCACAAATATTTATTTAACTTTATACCACTTTCTTTTAGACAAAGTTGTCGTAAATTCAGAAAAGAGTATCCAATTAAGGACAACTTTCTGCCTTTCATACAAATTGTACGATACAAACGTATCATATAATGAAAAGAAACATCAAAGATAACGCTTCACCGGCGAATTGCCGCGGTGTCAATATTTGTTTTATTCATTTGTTTTATAATTTCATGCCTCAATTCACGATTTGTCACCATGTTATCGTTAGCAATCATCGATATTTAAATAATCATCTTGAAAATCTAAGCAGAACTCTAATTAACATCGAAAGCTGTACGAGTGAGCCCGTACACAAGTCTTAAAGTTGGTAGACTTAAGTTCCTTTTCAGTGCAAAATTACTACAATACCTTCTTGCCTTTAGAAGTTTTCATTTACAAATACTTTTGTGTAGATACGTTACTCGAGCTCGAAAACGGGAGGTTATGTATTTATGCAAAAGCTTTATATAAATTAAACATGTAGAATAATTCCGGTCGAGGGATCCTAAATTGTGTTCAGTATAAAAAGCCACACAAATATGCGTAATTTGGAATGCAATATTGTCTTCGAAAATATGCATATTTTGTGTTAAACGTCATTCAAGAGAGGTAGGGCGCCTAGGGAAGGACCTCCGCCACACAGAATACCGTATATAATAACGTATGCCTCTCTCTCTTGCTCCTACAGTAATATACGAAACGTAACTCTCTCTCTTTCTATCTTCATTAACTTATATCTCCCTCTCAACTTCCGTTCGCCTCGCCCGATCACACTTTTCGTAACGCTCTCGTCACGCATTCACCAGCTTACTCCCCAAGTACAGCGTGCGTAAAGAAGTTTTATTTCAAAAACCTTCCTGCTCTCTGCTAAATAATATAGGAGCCATGGCAAAGAGTGACATCACTGAGAGGGAGGGGAGGGAGAGGGCACATCAATGCAGCTCGACTGGGGAAGTTCCACATGAAATGACAACTCCCCGGTGGGCTGCTGTGTTTTTGCAAGCAAGTAAGGTCATCAGCATGCCTCGGAGTAGTCGCAGAGATAGCAGTGGGAGTGGCAACATGATACTCCTTAGAAGAATTTATTATGGTATCGGACAGAGTATATAAAGTGTCCATAGTCCGCCGTAACAATTTCACATCAGGCGGGCTGAACACTTGTTTGTCACCCGATTAAAGTGCTCATAGGCCGCCGTAACAGTTACACATCAGGCGGCCTGAAGACTTGTTTGTCACCCGACGGAGTATACAAGTGTCCGTAGAACAGTTACACATCAGGCGGCCTGAAGACTTGTTTGTCACCCGACGGAGTAAAAAGTGTCCATAGGCCGCCATAACAGTTTCACATCAGGCGGGCTGAACACTTGTTTGTCACCCGATTAAAGTGCTCATAGGCCGCCGTAACAGTTTCACATCAGGCGGCCTGAAGACTTGTTTGTCACCCGACGGAGTATAAAAGTGTCCATAGGCCGCCATAACAGTTTCACATCAGGCGGGCTGAACACTTGTTTGTCACCCGACGGAGTATTAAAGTATCAATAGACTGTGTAACAGTTTCACATCAGGCGGGCTGAACACTTGTTTGTCACCCGACGGAGTATTAAAGTATCAATAGACTGTGTAACAGTTTCACATCAGGCGGGCTGAACACTTGTTTGTCACCCGACGGAGTATTAAAGTATCAATAGACTGTGTAACAGTTTCACATCAGGCGGGCTGAGCACTTGTTTGCCACCCGGCGGAGTATTAAAGTATCAATAGACTGTGTAACAGTTTCACATCAGGCGGGCTGAGCACTTGTTTGCCACCCGGCGGAGTATTAAAGTATCAATAGACTGTGTAACAGTTTCACATCAGGCGGGCTGAACACTTGTTTGTCACCCGACGGAGTATTAAAGTATCAATAGACTGTGTAACAGTTTCACATCAGGCGGGCTGAACACTTGTTTGTCACCCGACGGAGTATTAAAGTATCAATAGACTGTGTAACAGTTTCACATCAGGCGGGCTGAACACTTGTTTGTCACCCGACGGAGTATTAAAGTATCAATAGACTGTGTAACAGTTTCACATCAGGCGGGCTGAGCACTTGTTTGCCACCCGGCGGAGTATAAGCGTCAATAGGCTGTGTGATCGGGCGAGGCGAACGGAAGTTGATTCGCCTCGCCCGATCACACTTTTCGTAACGCACTCGTCACGCATTCACCAGCTTACTCCCCAAGTCCAGCGTGCGTGAAGAAGTTTTACATCAAAAAGTACAATTAGATATTCTTTGTTTTAACTGAGCACAGAAGTAGTCGAGAGCAGAAAATATTTATTTATGTATCAATTCATTTGTATATTGTATTTTCAGTCCACTCCTTCATTATTTCCAATCAACAGCACTGTACCAAGTGAAATCGGAAGACTCTGAAGTCGAGACAGCTGTCGACAATTCGGAACAGTCTATTCCGCTGTTAAACTATGTCACAGTATAATATTATGTACAGTAAATAAACATTGAAAAGAAAGTCTATTTATTAAAAGTATTGACGAACAGCGGTGAAGTTATCAATTTGTGCTACACTTTTCGTTATTCCGTTGTTGTTGCTCGGATAAATTACACAGCGCCATCTAGTCCCAAATTAAGGAAAGCTTTTGTTATGGTCAAAATTCTCTTAATGATGTAATTGCATGGATGGAACAAAATAACTTACACATAAACATAAATAAAACTAAATTAATACAATTTCAATCGTACAACTCTAGAATTCCACTTTTAAATATACGTCGCGATAATTTGTGTATAGAACAGGTTAACTGTGTAAAATTCTTAGGTTTAAATATTGACAAACACCTTAATTGGAAAACTCACGTAGACTTAACTTGTAAAAAACTAGGACGTTTTGTATACGCATTAAAGAGACTAAGACAATCTGTATCGACCGACGCTGCGTTAACAACTTATCATGGGTTTGTGAGTTCTGTGTTAAGTTACGGACTCTTACTGTGGGGAAACTCGGTATACATGGAAAAAGCATTCAAATTGCAAAAAAAGTGTGTACGCGTAATGGATAGAGCATGGTTTCGCGACAGCTGCAGGCCTCTTTTCAAACAATTTCAAATATTACCGTTACCCTGCATGTACATTAGAGAAGTTTGCTTATTTGTCAACTCTCACTTGCATTTTTTTAAACGACGCGGCGAAAACAGCTTAAGGCCAGTTAGAACTAAACAAATGAACCTATTGCATCGACCACTTTGTACTACTGACATATACAAACGAAATGTTTTCAACATGTGCACTTTAATTTATAATAAACTACCAGTAGATATTAAAAAATTAGACTCAAAAAATTTCAAATGCACATTGAGTTCATGGCTTATGGAAAATTGTTTTTATACGGTGCATGAGTATTTAAATAAAAAGTAGGACATTGATATTTTTCATGATAGACATCACTTGACTTAATGCTTGACTATTTTATTGATAATTTATTAATTATTGTGAAATTAAATATGAAATATTTGCACACCTGCGCGCAGGTTGAATACGGCATGCATGAAGGAATTTTCATAATTGTATGACAATTAACACGAATGTAATCTTGTATTCTTGCAAATAAATTGTTTGATTTGATTTGATTTGATTTGGTCACTAGACAACTGATATGTAAATAGCTAATATAGTCGTATTTCCTCCTTTCATACCAACTGTAAAAGCCCATAACCATCTCTGCTTACATAATAGTTTGCAAGCTGCAGCCTGTTCATGTGCATGCCCTTTGTTACAAGTAGTTGATAAACATAACTACATTGGACTCGTGAGTGATGGCCGTTTCTGTTAGGGACCACATAAAAATTACGTATGTAATAAGTTAAGATCCGTTATCAGCAAATTATGTATATTAAAATATAAATTACAATTCAAAACTCTACGACTGCTGTATATGGCCCTAGCAGATTCAGTTATCGACTATGGGTTAAGTAGTTACGGTAGAACCTACGCAACCTATTTGAATGACTTATATAAATTACAACGACAAGCCTTAAAAAGCATTGAACCTAATCATATAAAGAAAAAATGTAAAAATAACGACATTGAATTATTTAAATATTGCAAAGTAATGAATGTATACAGCAAAATTGAATTTCTCACACTATCTGAAACTAACCACCCTGAATATATTATTGAGAAAAAGAGGCCGAACCATTTGAGGCAAGTCCCACTAGTAAATAAATACTTTCTACCGAAATGGAACAACCTGCACGGCACAAGGATAGATGAGTACTTAATTCCTGTGTGCTTAAATAAAACAACAGAATCTATCCAAAATTTGTATAAACAAAATTGTAAAACTCTTAAAGGTACAAAGTTATTATTTTAAAAACCAAAATACATGTATGAGCGGCTCACCAGCACTAGATAAACCCTGCGAGTTTTCCAAGTGCGGTTACTTACCGTTGTAATATATTATTAAGAATATTGGAAATAAATAAAAAAAATATATATTTTTCTTAAATACATACTTGTACATAGAAAACATCGCGAAAAACAGACATGTTCATGTACGCAAATGTCTGCCTTGTGTGGAAATCGAATCCACGAGCCATGGGTGTAAAAGCAGTCATCGTTAGACATTCCTCTACCAAGCTCGCACCACCATAGAGCACCACTTTAATCCTGAGGCTTGTGGGTTTGACTGCCACACAAGACAAATATTTAAATGCATATCAAGCACGTCTGGTGAAAACTACACCTCACAAAAAACGCAATCAAATAACAACCAGAGGGTTGTTCTGTTCCTGCGGGGCGGAGTACTTGGGGTGGTAACGCGCGAGCAATACTTTGTATGTCGGAAGCGTTCATAGGCTACGGTAACCACTTTATATCAGGTGGACCGTATGTTTGTATATCTACCTATACGAAATGCGTGAAGAGGTTTTTAGAGGGTCGGCAACGCATGTGTGACACCCCTGGTGTTGCAAATGTCTATAGACTACGGTGACTGTTAACATCAGGCAGGCCGTATGCTTGATTGCCACCGTAGTGGTATAAAAAAAATCTCTCTCGATATTGTAATAAAGATAAATTTAATAGAGTCATTCACAGAGCTATGTATGTTAAAGAAACGAGTGAGATGTGTAAGAACCGATGCTCGAATCTAGATCTATAGATAGATATAAAAATAGGTAAAAAAACTTTTTAAGTTAAACGGTTTTATGTTAAACATACATTGCAATGTTTAAGATAAATGTACTAAAAACCAAAAAATAATAAAATAGATACAGTCGTGGAATTATAAACATATGCATAGACTAGACTAAAATAAAACCGTGGGGCACGTCAATTGTCTACAATCGTTGATTAAAATGTTTGTTTTGTAATGTTACACTATAATTAGGCAGTTGTTCAACCGACAACGATGGACGTGTGATAAGTAGGGCTAGAATGTGGAAACAAGCTAGCAAGCTCGATTATAAGCGAGTTTTAGGGTTTCATAGTGGTGAGCGAGTAGTACTTTTATCATATGTTTTATCGATTAAAGACAAACTACGAGCAGTGAAACGATTCCTCGCCAGCCAGCAGTGTAAATGTCCAACGATAAACTAGTTGAAACATCTCTTTTATTTACATGGAGTGTATAACTATTGGAATTTCCATGAGCAAGAAAATAGTAAGTAATTTCCTCACCGTCTGCGGGCCAACTGCCTAACGACGAATTAAACGATTCTTCTATCGCACATTAAGTCGATAATTTGTAGACAATTGACGTGCCCCACGGTTTTATTTTAGTCTAGTCTATGCATATGTTTATAATTCCACGACTGTATCTATTTTATTATTTTTTGGTTTTTAGTACATTTATCTTAAACATTGCAATGTATGTTTAACATAAAACCGTTTAACTTAAAAAGTTTTTTTACCTATTTTTATTTTAGTGTAGTCTATGCATATGTTTATAATTCCACGACTGTATCTATTTTATTATTTTTTGGTTTTTAGTACATTTATCTTAAACATTGCAATGTATGTTTAACATAAAACCGTTTAACTTAAAAAGTTTTTTTACCTATTTTTATTTTAGTGTAGTCTATGCATATGTTTATAATTCCACGACTGTATCTATTTTATTATTTTTTGGTTTTTAGTACATTTATCTTAAACATTGCAATGTATGTTTAACATAAAACCGTTTAACTTAAAAAGTTTTTTTACCTATTTTTATTTTCTAGTTTTTAGTTTTTATTTCGCATTCTGTTTAATTCATTTAGTGCTTCATTATTGCAAGGTTTCTTGCCCGTTCTCCTGGTCACTAATTTGGGCATTATCGTCAATACGTACATCTTTGTAAAGCGGGTTATTTCCTGGCTTCATATTCTTCAGGCGTTTCTGACGCTATCATCTGTGTGTATCGCTCACGTTGCTTTGTTAACCTGGCTTCATATTCTTCAGGCGTTTCTGACGCCGTCATTTGTGTATATCGCTGACGTTTCTTTTTTAACCTGGCCTCATATTGCTCAGGTGTTTTTGACGCTAATTGTTCCCGTCGTTTCTGTAATCGACTATTTCTATCACCTTCACTTTCTTTAGCTCGTTTTGCTTTATACTTTTCTTTCGCTTTTTGAAGCCTTCGTTTACGTTGTGTTGCAGTTTCTGTTTTATTTGTGTTTGTATTTTTTATATTTTTTTTTACCATTTTGTTCCCACGAGTAATGGACATTTAAACGGTCGACCCCCCCAGAGGTCCAATAAAGGGGCAAGGCTATGTACAACAAGATGCGCCTGAGTCTTGAGGGGAAAACGCTAACGACATATCATTTTTATCCACCCTAATGCCATACAGTTCTCGGCGCGTTTTAACCTTTCACCTTAACTTGGGTGGTGTACCGCTAACGACGTATCATTTTTAGCCACCCTAACGCCACACAGTCCTCAACACGATACAAAATCTTGACTTGGGTGGTGGATTCAGGCTGGATTAATCAGATACCTAAATTACAGATTCAATTTCTAAATTTAAATCTTATTATTATACGCCATTTAGTGGCTGCGCCCATCTTAAATATTGAGGTTGTATAGTGCACTGTATTCTTCTTGTCAAGCCCTTTTATTTGATACCCATATTGGTGGGATTGATAAAAAATTGTTATCAGCCATTTGGTAGCGGCGGCCATCTTAGATTTCAATTTTGCATAGTAAATTGTATTCTACTTGTTGAGACCTTTCATTTGATACCCATGTTGATGGGATTGATAAAACCTAAGTTTTCCGCCATTTTGTAGAGGCCGCCATCTTGGATTTTAATTTTATATAGTACATTGTATTCTACTGGTTGAGCACTTTCATTTGATACCCATATTGATGGGATTGATAAAACCTACGTTATCCGCCATTTTGTAGCGGCCGCCATCTTGGATTTCAATTTTTTATAGTATATTGTATTCTGCTTGTTGAGCCCTTTCATTTGATACCCATATTGATGGGATTGATAAAACCTACGTTATCCGCCATTTTGTAGCGGCCGCCATCTTGGATTTCAATTTTTTATAGTATATTGTATTCTGCTTGTTAAGCCCTTTCATTTGATACCCATATTGATAGGATTAATAAAACATAAATTATCCGCCATTTTGTAGCGGCGGCCATCTTGAATTTATAATGATAATGAATAAACATAATTGTATTGTCACCAAAATCCAAAGTGTATACAAAATTTCAAATTAATCGGTTGACAGGAAGAGGGTGAAATTTGAATTACTAAATTTGACCCAAGAATAAATAATAAATAAAACAAACGGGGTGAGCTAAATAAAACCGTTTAATAATAAAAGATAACGTTAAGCAGATGAAGTCCATTCCGAAATGTAGATGCAATACAAACGAGCAGTAATCACATGCTTAACACAAGCTTACTTACTGTTTTATTAATTTACTACAGTAGCTAAACTTGTTCGAAACATTTTTGTACAGCAAGTTACCTTTTAAGTTATCTACTACACCTTGTTCAAGACAAAAGGCAAGATGAGTCTGGAAAGTTCTATTTTAAAGTTGCAGTATCAGCTCTCTTATTATGAAATTGCCGTTGTGTATGGAAAAAATGAAGCAAGCTGTTTTTCATACACACAAATTTATATTTTTTTACATGACTGACCATGTTTGTGAGTTATTTAGTCCACTACTATCTGCTTTAACCGATTTAGATGTATGAGTTATCGTTAGAATCCTTATGTTATCCTAAAATAGGTTATAATTGTGACGTCAGAATAAACGGATTTTTTTTCTAAGAATTATCCCGTTTCCTAATCGACTAGGATCGTCGGGGTCCGCTACTAAAGCCTAAGGATTTGGCGAAGATACTGATTTTGACATGGAGCGACTGCCGTGAGACCTCCTCAACCCAGAGGGAATCCGCAACCAAAAGGAAAACCAGATCATTCTTTGGTAAGGTCATGTGTCTTTCGAAATAAAATTTCTTGGACGTGCCGGTTTTCTCACGATGTTTTCCTCCACCGCTAGTGATAACAAATAAATCTGAGAATACGAATTTGGTGGTACATGACAGGATTCGAACTAGAGACTTGTAGGCCACTAGGCGATTTTTAATACACCAGTCTATCACTGCTCCTACACTGCCATAATGAACACAACATGGCGGATTATATGCTCAGTTTTGTGGAGATTGGAGAAATCATCCAAACTTATCAATTGAATAAAGGTTTAGAAAGATGAGCTTAAAATATATCAGTTCAAATCAACCAGTTTACTTGATAGGAACACAGTTTTAAAGTTCTTGTATTGACATACAATCATACGTAGCCTGCTCGCAGATATACACAATTTCATGCAATGCAAAAATTCATAGCAAAAACAAATGCCCAAAATTACCAATTTAATAAACTGAATATATACCTACCTATATGTACGTATACGCACGTAATTAAAACTTTAAAAATATTATATTAATTGAAAAAGAGCAATGAATGTTAAAGAAGCAAGTGAGGTTTATAAGGATCGAGTCATGTGGCGCTCGGCTCCCTTTGCCTAGCAAGGGATTTAGCGTGAAGTTATAGAATATATTGTCGCTAGTTCAAGTATTCATTAAAATTATATAAACATTTATCTAAAAGCCATTTTGACAGATTTTCCTTAAACTCTATCCCTTTTTATAGATGTACATCTTCTAAAAGTAAATTATAAATTGTTACATGGATATTATATACATGCTTATATACAATCTAGTGACAGGGAGATTGATACACTATACAACTTATATGTTTAAAGTCACTTTTAATTAATAACATATAATCAATTAACTTTTAAGTTTAAAATTGTTGACGTGATAACGTCTTATAAATCGATGAACGCCGGCTGCACGCACGAAAAAGCATGACTCATTGTTACATTCCGCCTGAGCCGAGCGTGCAAGCGAGAGCACGGAACAAGCGATAGAGAGACACGATCGGCCTAAGCGTTCGGCTTGTGACGCATCTATCTCTCTTCCACTCCATCGGCCGATGCGTCCGAGTAGAAGAGAGACAGCGGCAGCACACAACCTACACGAGAACTGTTTTGTCATTTGTTGAATGATTTCTTACGACGTTATCACGTAAAATTATCGTCCGGAAAACCGACTTTACAAAAATTCGTTGTCTACCAATTTTTTTATTAGACGTAATGACAGGCGTGTTTTTTTTCTAACAATGACTTATTGGAAACGAGAAAACTCAAATTTACGAAACCTTGAAAATATGACAAGACTGACTTATTGGGATAGTTGTTATAATAAAAATGCATTCGTCATATAATTACATGCAGACTAAACAACAATACAAAGAATATTATATTAAACAATTACTTTTAAATAATCTAGAATATGTAACAGACTGATTCATATAAACCGTGGTTTAGGCAATGTAGAATTTTAAAACTACGCATCCTATATGTTTTTAAATGTGCGTTGGTATTTCGTCAAATATATTAAACATTTATTTAAAATGAAGACACTCATTAAACATTTATTTAAATTTAAGACACGCCATAAAAATAATATAATTATGAATCTTGCGAAGATGGCGTTACAAAGAAAAAGCATATTTTCCAATGCGCCTCGGACATAATAAGATCTCAGAGACGATACGAAATATTGATGAAATTGGTTTGTTCAAAATGGCGCCATGATTTGTTAGTATTGAAGTGCTATTATAAAATAAAAGACTATTTAAAGATAATTATTTGTAAGTCAATTACATGAGTTATGTATACTATTTACAGATTGTGATATTGTACGCCTGTATTTAATTAGAATAGATACTATAGATAATATAGATACTTCAGGATCCGGTTCTCGTGGTGAGGGGGTTAGTCACGCTGGAGCCCTAACTACCGGTATCTTGATATCGATACCAGCGGGTGCCCCCTTTGTTGAATCAATAATGTGTTGAATAAATACTATATATCCTTTATAAAGTATACATAATAAAAAAATAATATTCCTGTATTTATAATGTATCTGTTAAAAATGTAAGACGTGGAATCGATTGTAATTTGCCTATAAAAGTGTAAATATCTTGACCAGAACATTATAAATGTTAGAATTTCGCATCGCGCGAATGATACTTAATGCAATATAAGCGTTCATATGCTACGATAAGCGCTTTACATCAGGTGGGCCGTATGCTTGTATACTCCCGACGTTGTGTTCTTCTTCTTAACGTTAGATCTCCACACTACAGAGAGAAAACTAGATCTTTCTTAGGTCACATGTTTTCCGAAATATAACTTCTTGGACGTGGGGGGATTCCTCATATGTTCCTTGACCGCCGCACAAGTGGTAATTACAAATATGTACATAAATCTGGAAACGCAAATTTAATAGTACATGCCAGGATTGTAACCGGGGACGAGTTAGTTAATAAGCCGTTTCTTTTTCCACTGGGCTATCAACGCCACGTGATACATCACGTCGTGCGTTTGGCTGCGGCAATCTTCCACGGTCTAGCGACTAATCCCTTCGTCCTTGGACTGCAATCCAGAATTTTGTATCTCATTAAAGATTATTGGGCTTTAATGTAAATGTAGGTCTTATCTGTAGCTAAATTTTGATTGCCTGTTCAGAGCCGTTCGTTCACTTGTTCAGACGTATCTTAATCTGATTAACGATTTTCTGTACTAGGATTTTGGGGAGTAATTTTTTTTTATACAACTAGATTGGCAAACAAGCTTGCGGCCCGCATCAGGTGGTCCTATTGACGTTCGCAACCACCAAGTAATTTCTCTGTCATATCTCACCTTTCAAACAGCTATATAAATACAGCTGCTCGGCGGTAGAAATAGGTGAGACACGCAGACGACTTTTGTACACAGTCTCCATCTGGTGAGATGATGTATCTCAAACTTTTAACAAGTGATAAAAATGAAACTTTGTAGATCATATATACACTGATATTTCCTATACCGATTACCAATATAACTGAATACATTTTCAATTTAGAAAAAGGCACGCTCAAGTATAAAAAATATATAATTAGCTAGCTGTACCCCGTGACTTCTCCTGCGTATACGCGGGTAAACCGTAGGAACCGCTTATCTACTTTCTTTCTTGTTTCCTCGACTTCGAAGCGTCGTATCGTGATATTGAATAGCGTATAAGCCTCCCCAAGAGTTGAGCTGACAAATACAAAAATATTTTTTTCAAATCCGGCCGATCGTTCCAGAGTTTTGAAGTCCAAATAAACAAAC
This sequence comes from Pyralis farinalis, assembly GCA_947507595.1. Lineage (NCBI taxonomy): Eukaryota > Metazoa > Arthropoda > Insecta > Lepidoptera > Pyralidae > Pyralis > Pyralis farinalis. The sequence goes on along the minus strand of OX382258.1, from coordinate 3,438,852 downwards.
TTTTCCAAATAACTTTGCAAATAACATTGAGATTTATTATTATGTTTTTCTTTAATCACGGGTGTTAATTTTTGGCGGGGATATGAATCCAACGCGAAGAGGCCCCTTAGAAACGAATGATGTAATGTATTATACCCGCTGATATGGATTTATTATTATTATAAATGTTTAGCAATTACGTGTTTTAGTTTATGAATGAAATTTAAGCAAGTAAAAGTTATGTTTGTATTAGGAAACCTTGTTCTGGTGCTCCAGAGACAGAGTTGTAAAAATTTGAAATTTGATATATTTTTTATATCGCTAAGTATATATATATAAGCACACGACCTGCCTGATGGTAAACAGTCACTGGGGACAATGACGTCACATCAAGTGCGGCGCGCGTTTAAAATCAGCGTGTGGGTGGGCTATTTTTTAATTTGGAAATCGTTTACTGTGTTCTTTCGATTTTCCGCCGTTTTACATATTAAAACGAATTCTGCGTATGTAAATTAATTACTAATTAAAAGTAAAACTTAATTTGCAACACCAAGGGTGTCACTTATGCGTTGCCGACCCTCTGAAAACTTCTTCACGCCTTTCTTGAAGAACTCCATACTGCAGTCCCTTGGAACAACCTCAGCTGGGAGCTCATTTCACTACTTGAGAGTTCTCGGAAGAAAACTTCTCTGGAACCGCACAGTACGCGACCATTGCGGTTCCAGCAAGTGAAGGTGAAATTTGTATTCGAATTGTTTTATAATTTCTTGATTGGGGTAGATACCACAGATACACAACGCGAGAATTCAAGAACGTACGGCCAAAGTAGTCGTATTTTTAACCGACTCCAAAAAAGGAGGAGGTTCTCAATTCGGCTGTATTTTTTTTTTGTTTAATGTTTGTTACTTCATAACTCAGTCATTTATAAACCGATTTGAATTTTTATTTTTTTATTTGAAAGAGTATTATTATATTACTTGCAGATTGGTCTCATTTTTTTCATATTATAAAATTCAGTTCTGATAGTAGGGTTCATGAAGATTTGAGAAAACTCCTCAAATATCATAGGCACCCATATAACGATTTCGGTATTTATATCAAACAAAAAAACATACATCGAGAATTCGCATTCAGAAGTATAATTTTTTTTTGTTAAATAGTGCTGGCAAAGATGGCCATCGACTCTTTTTAATGTTGAGCTGAAGACAGATTGCGCAGCTTTATCATTCCCACCAATGATCTGTCGTCGTGTGGACGATTCAATAATTTGTTGCCGTCTAAATCTGACAAAACTATCCTTGGAGTCCATTTTTTTTTGGTTAAATTTTTATCAGTAGGTAAATGTAAGAAGCCTAGTGAGCAGTGGCAGTCTAGTAGATAAAGAAACGGCTCAGTAAACAACAGGTCACCGGTTCGAATCCTGGCATGTACCGCTAAATTCGTGGTTTAGGACTTATGTACATATTTGTAACTATCACTTGCTCGGCGGTGATGGAAACCATCGTGAGAGAAATTATATTTATTATGTAAGACCACGCGTCTTTCGAAATATAAGAAGTTATATTTCGAAAGTCGCGTGGTCTTACCTAAGAAAGATCTGGTTTTCCCTCTTGGTTGCGGAGGTCGGATGGCAGTCGTTCTATGTAAAAATCTGTATCTTCGCCAAATCCTTAGGCTTAGGTAGTGGACCCTGCCAATCCTAGTAGATTAGGAAACGAAATAACGCTAACAAAAAGAATAAATAGAGTGAATGTCAAAAGCCCTAAAACAGTCCAATCGTGAAAAGGGTTATGAATATTGAATAATGAAGAGGTTAGGGGTGTAACGACCGACCCACAAGGCGTTAAGTTTTATCTGTCTGTCTCGTACTAAAACTGACGTAAAAATGCGTATTAATACAAGCAATGTCAAATTGTTTTTATGTTAAAATATGTTGTATTAATATTAAAATAAGAAGAGGCACGCTCCGTTGGTTCGGACATGTAGAAACAATGCAGGATGACAGAATGACAAAGCAGATATACAATGCAAAAGTGGAAGGATGTAGGAGCCGAGGAAGGTCAACACTTACCTACCATGACCAAATTGGTCGTGTTCTATCAGAAGGTGATGTCAGGAGCCCTAGAGGCCGGCGAGCGTGCATGAGAAGAGCAATGAATGTTAAAGAAGCGAGTGAGATACGTATGGATCGAGTCATGTGGCGTTCGGTTCTCTCTGCCTACCCCGCAAGGGATTGGCGTGAAGTTATAGATAGATAAATAGATAGTACAAGCAACCCAATCTAAGCAATTTCTATACTTAGTAGAGCGTATTTCGGCCAGCTGTTAGTAAAATAAACTAACAAGTTGCAGATTCTCAAAGTTTCATCTCGTAACATAAATAAACAGTATCAGGGATTGGATTATTATGTACTGTATTAGAACCGACACCGCGAACCAAATTTTGCGCCATGCTTTGTTGCCAATCGGCAACAACTCATTGCTTCACAACGTTGAACGAAACGCGTAAGCGCCATGCAAATCACGGCGCTTTTGACCTTTTCGTCGCGAGAAAAATGCGCCTTAGAAGCGATTTAGTGTTATATCTTCGAATCTTTGCGATATACATCTAAAGGGTACGGTAACCGGTTTACATCAGGTGGGCCGTATGCTTGTATGCCTCCCGACGTAGTATAAAAATAAAATTCGCAACTAAGTATGAATCTATATACGTTACAACTAAAGCAGTGTGGAATTCATCGAAGTAAAGTAAGGAACTGCAATCCCAGGCGTGCATATCTTAGAAATGGAGCTAGTAAACTTAGTTTCAATTTGTAACTTCTCTCCTAATTTGGGCCAGTAGCTAGGGAGTCAGTCAGGTACGATCCCAGCTGATACCATTGAGTTATGATCTACTAGAGGAGCTATCCTAAGTAAAAGTCTTGCACCATTTTGGTAATAATTAAAACTAATGTCCACTGCAGCGCTGAAATAATTTAGATGTTAATAGATTCAGGGGTTATTTTGCGAAAGTCAAATTTACATGCAATTTGATCTAGCCCGCTTTGTGTGCTTCCGCCACCAATTAGTTTATGCGGCCTAGCGCCGGCCGTTGTAGACGTTACTCGTTAGAATAACATGCTACAAGACTAACGAGTAACATTTACAATGCCTGTGGATGTGTCGTGGAGAGGCGAAACACATGTCGCAGCCACGAACAGGCCAGTCGTGGCAGCAACGGGCATGCGGTTTCTGTTCCAGATGGCGGACGACCGCAGCAGCCGGGGCAGAGACTACCGGAGCAGCCATGGCAGCGTCGGCATGTTGCATCTACTAACGGTAGTGGGTGGGTGCCGGCCGGCGCTAGATAGAACTAATTGGTGGCGAAAGCACACAAAGCAGGTTAGATCAAATTGCATGTAAATTTGACTTTCGCAAAATAACGCCTGAATCTATTAACATCTAAATTATTTCAGCGCTGCAACGGACATTAGTTTTAAATATTACCAAAATGGAGCAAGACTTTTACTTAGGATAGCTCCTCTAGCAGATCATAACTCAATGATATCAGGTGGGATAGTACCTAACTGACTTCCTAGCTACTGGCCCAAATTAGGAGAGAAGTTGCAAATTGAAACTAAGTTTACTAGCTCCATTTCTAAGATATGCACGCCTGGGAATATCATTGCAGTTCCTTACTTACCTTCGATAAATTCCACACTGCTTTAGTTGTAACGTTAATAGATTCATACTTTGTTGCGAATTTTATTTTTATACTACATCAGGAGGCATACAAGCATACGGCCCACCTGATGTAAACCGGTTACCGTAGCCCATAAACGCTTGCGATACGTCAAGGGTCACTCGCGCGCACCCCTGCTGCGCTAACACAGCAACTCCTTAGGACCACACGCGCAGGAACACAACAACCCTTCAGGGAGATGTTATTTGGCTGCGGTTTTTCTGTGAGGTGGAGGTACTTCCCCAGACCGGCTGCCTCGATGCGCCGTACCTATCTTAAAACACCCCGACCAAGACAAACAGACATGTTCATGCACACAAATATTTAATTACGTACGGAATAAGAATAGGGTATCTCGAGTTTCTCCGTGCTTCGGATGGCACATTTAGCAGTCGGTCCCGCCTGTTGTCGATACATGACAGTCGTTAAGCTAAGTCGGTGGCCCTCGGGCGGCTTGAAAACACTGGCCTCCGCCAATCCGCATATGAGCAGCGTGGTGGAGTATGCTCTAAACCCCTTCGGTTGAAGGGAGACCCGTATCCCAGCAGTGGGATGAGTAAGAGTTGATGTGGGATGTGGGAACGTTTTAACCAACTGCCTACTTTGCATATATATGACATTAAATGTGTCACGGTATTGTCAAATAAAAATCTATAGTATTTGTAGTTGACATTTGTCTTGTATGTAATATGTTCCATTAAACATCATGGCAGCTATTACGATGACGGTTTTACTTTTACTCCGACAAATATTGACCATCCTCCCGAGCAAAACATCCCTCGCACATCATGTTTGCATTCTGCTTACAAAAAAAAATGGATGTCTGTAAAGTCGGTTTACGGACGATAATTTTACGTGATAACGTCATAAGAAACCATTCAACAGTTGACAAAACAGTTCACGTGTAGATTGTGTGCTGCCGCTGTCTCTCTTCTACTCGGACGCATTGGCCGATGGAGTGGAAGAGAGATAGATACGTCACAAGCCGAACGCATATGCCGATCGTGCCTCTCTATCGCTTGTTCCGCGCTCTTGCTTGTACGCTCGGCTTAAGCGGAACGTGACACTGTTTCGTGCGCGCAGCCGGCGTTCATCGATTTATAAGACGTTGTCACGTCAAAAAAGAATTTATACATGCAAACAAAATGCCATAACACACTTGTAAGTACATAAATGCGTAAAGATTACAACTTGAAAACATGTTTGGACTGAATGTCGCCAAACGCTAGGCCCAAATTTATTGAAGCATACCACTCGCTCATCTGTAACAATCCTCAAGGGCCTAGCGACTGATCACTCCGTCCTTGAAATCTAGAATTTTGTATCTCATTTCAGATTATTCGGCTTTAACGTAAATTTACAGCTAAGAATCTGTAGATAAATTTTGATTGCCTATTCAGGGCCATTCCTTCATCGATTCAGGCGTAACTTAATTTGTCCGATCCGATTTTCTACAGTGGGATTTTTTGTGATAATTGGCATTCCTTCATCATTGCAGCCTAAGAAATTGCGGACACAAGCAGCACCCCGCCGATTAGAATGCGAGCTTCTAGCGGTAGGTTTTGACGAGCTCCGTGGAGCCGCGGTTAATACCGCGACTCTGATACCAATGCTCGTGGGCTCGATTCCCGCACACGACAATCATTTGTGTGCATGGATATGTCTGTTTGTCTTGGTCTTGTGTTCTTAACAGAGGTAGGGCGTACCAAAGCAGCTCGACTGGGGAAGTAGCTCCACTTAACAGAAAACCGCAGCCAAATAACATACTCCCTGGAGGGTTGTTGTATTCCTGTGTGTAAGGTCACCAGCAAACTCCCAAGGAATTGCTACATTAGCAGCACAGGTATCATCGAGTACTTTAATCACTTTACATCAGGTGAACCGTACGCTTGGTTGCCTCTCGACATTGTATTAAAAAGGTAGGTCTCAATTTAGAAGTCAAGCAACATCTAACGTAACCTATTTTCTAATACACTACGTTGGGTGAAAACAAGCCCACGGCCCGGCTACTGTGAAGGTGAATATTCCCACAGATGCCATATTGTTCCAACGTTGCTACGGGTATGTTACCTATGCTAAAAGTCCTCAACAATTAGGTGGATATCGTACTCACACACTGGACGGAGATCAGTATTTCAAGCCGCCCGAGGGCCACTGACTTTACGTCTGCCATCTATCGACTACAGCTGGAACATCGTCATCTTGTGACTCCACGGAACTCACAATTATATGAGCCAAGGCATGAAAGATGCGCACGGTAGTTGCTGCTCTAGAGCTGGTGCCGTAAATAAACCCTGGCTCGCTACACGTATTCTTTCCAATTCTATGTCCATTATGCTCATGATTACGCATTTCCACTTCTTTAGGGCCATCCGTAAGTGCTCGTGCCTTATCGGTTCGTGAGCTCCTCCGCTTCTTCTTTGCAGCCATGCATTGGCAAATCTCTGAAGTCTACGAAGTTTGCTGACGACGATACAGAGTTTAAGACACCAGCCCTAAACCTGATCCGGATCTGAACGGTTGGATAATCCACTTCGACGAACATTACCCTTAGTCATTCTAGTACTTCCGAGAAGAGTCAACAGAACTCCTCTCGCTTCGATTCGTTGCCCCAGTTCAGCAACTGTAACAAGCCAAATTTCTTACATCTGTTCAACGCGCACTTCCTCCGCTTCCTGTTACACGATTCCATCCTTTTTGACGAAATCACTCCTACAAATTATAGAAAAGCGAGATTATAGATATTAGAAAAGTAACAACCCAAAATTTGTGCAGTGTTGTGTATAGCTAAGGTCAGTGGGTTTAGAGAAGAACCGGCCCATTATCATTGATTATGTCAATCGAAAGTGACTAATAAGAAAATTAAACGCGTATGGCATAAGAGGTAATATATTGAATTATCTAGTATAAATCCACAAAATAAACAAGAGAATAAATATTTGTCAGAATACAAATTAAATAGATTTGGGATACCACAGAGAAGTGTTCTTGGGCCTTTGCTGTTCATTATTTATATCAATGACCGGCCCAAATACGTCCGACAAAAAATGGTGTCTTTGCTGTTGATAGTATAATAATTAAATGCAACAATATAGATGAATATGAAATTGACATAAACAACGCTATAAGTAATAGTATACAATGGTTAGAGAATAATAAATAAACACTAATTTACAAAAGACTAAGATTATGCAGTTTTTTAATAGAAAGTTACCCCCTACACTTAATATAAGCTACAACGATCATAGCATAGAAGAAGTACAATCAAATAAATTTCTTGGTATTATGGTTGATAGCAGACTAACTCGGACGGCGCACGTTGAACAAGTTTGTAAAAAATTTTGCAAGTCGTCTTATGCTTTATCAAAGTTGACAAAATAGTGCACACTGGAAGTGGCATTAGTGGCTTATCATGGTCTAGTTACACCACATTTAAGCTATGGTGTTATATTTTAGAGTGACTCAATGGAAAATGAAAAATTTTTTAAGGTACGAAAAGATGTTTACGAGCAATGTGCGGTTTAAAATCTAGAGACAGCTGTGTACCTATCTTTAAATCACTTAAACTACTTACTCTGCTATGTATTTATATAAGGGAAATATGCTTGTTTGTAAAAGTAAATCCACACCTTTTTGTTAAACTACTCGTAGCAGAAACAAGAAGGAGGCCAGTTCAACTTAGGTCACAATACAAACACAAGCTAGCCTCTGGTGGACATAAAACTGCCCTATTAGGTAAAAATGTGATATGTATGTATGTATGTATCTTCACACCAAGTCCCTTGCGGGGCAGGCAGAGAGAACCGAGCGCCATATGATTGGTATGGCTCCCATTATTTTTAATACTCGTAAATTAACAGATGGTTTTGGAGCATTGGACTAAGTGACATTTACGATTAAATTGAAATTATTTTTGACTAATAAGTGCTATTATAGTATTAAAGAATACTTAGATGATAATTTATAAATAAATAAATAAATTTGACGGAATCTTATTGACATTAATTACTAATATTGACTAATTCATTCTTTATTTATTTTCTACTACGAGTTGCTTTTACCCGCGGCTTCGCTCAGATTGATAAAAAATATATATTTTTTTTAATAAAAAGTATCCTATTTTACTTCTGATACCTTCAAGAATATGCGTACAAATTGAAATTAAACAATTTTTAACGGAAGTATCGCGTGTTTTATTTATTCTGTTGAACCTGACGTTATTAATTTAAACAATATCCTACTAATAATATTAGTAGGACATTGTTTAAATTATTGTATGTCCACAAGGACAGTGCGCAATGAGACTACTTGTTATATTTGTACTACCTTAATACTTGTGTTCCACAATAAATACATTTAATTTGATTGGATTTGATTATCCAACGGACCCGGGTTGAAATCCCGGTCTGGGCGGTAACCTATCGTACTCACGAATACTTTCTGTTCGAATTTCAATTATTCGAAAACGGTATGACGAAGTTTTAAATGTATAAACTTTTACACAAGACAAGAAAAAAAAATACCATTCATCACCATCATAATATGGGAAACATTTTTTTAGCCAATAAAACATCCAGCGACAAAAGCTGCGGTTAAACGTCGAGTTAGAATTCAGAACATACAGTATTCGACAAAAATAACAATCCAGAAATGGAATTTCAGCAATATGTCAATTGAATATTCGGTTCAATGAAAATACAGAAGATAAAAAAAAATACTAAATGTTTTCGGTATATTAAAATTGATACAAAACCTCTTCGCCTTTATGATAGGTAATTGTTTGGGCATGTATCATCGTAAATTCGTTTTTTTTTGGTATTTATCTACATATTTATATACTTCGCTCGGCGGTGAAGGAAAACATCGTGATGAAACCCGCTTAACCATCAAATTATATTTCGAAAGACGTATGATCTAACCTACAAAAGGTCTGGTTTTCCGTTTGGGTTGTGCCAGTCTGACTCTATGTAAAAATCTGTATCTTAAATCGTTTGGCTTAAGACCTAGCCAATCCTAAAGCCTTAGAAAACGGTTAAAAGAAGAAGTTATTGCGGAAAAGCAAGATGAAAGATGTTACACATCAAACCCTTTTAAGGTTTGTAGGTAATGGATACGTAAATAAATATAATATAAATATTGTCGGACAAATAACACGGCGTCACCTAGCCCCAAAGTAAGCGAAGCTTATGTTATGGGTACTAGACAACTGATAAACATACGTTAATACATTTTTTTTTGTAAATACATACTTATTATACATAGATAATACCCAGGCCAAGACAAACAGACATATTCATGCACACAAATGTTTGTACTGTGTGGAAATCGAACTCACGAGCGTTGGTGTCAAAGTAGCGTAACAGCGCGTTTCACCACTGCGCCACCGAGCTTGTCAAATGCACATATTTATGTATGTAAATGAATTTCAGCTTCAGTGTTTTCATGATACAAACTCTATCATACAATTAATGTTTAATAATAAACTCCCTTGGAAACATTGCACTGGATGCACGAAGCAGCATTTAAATACGGACAAAGCGGAAGTTATAATAAGTTACATTGGATCCCTTGTCAGGGATTACTTGCGGAAATAACTTCGAGGAATAAGCAGACTGACTAGATATAGATATTTTGCTGCACAGTGCTTAAAACAATAAAACGTGTTTTTATCGTACCACTAACCGGCACGCGACCGGACCGCCCGCCTGATGGAGAAGAATAAAAATACCAGGATCGTTACAAGTGGTTGTCGGCCCATACAAACGACTTCCTGTTTTTTTAATGACTGGGTACAATTTCCACACAGGACAAATTGTGTGCGTCATGTTACAAGCGTCCACATGCTAAGCTTTGTACTAGATGGGCCTTACGTTGACGTTGTATAAAAAAAAAACAAAATATTAAGTGGCTCGTGTTTGTATTTGACCTTGTTTCGTTCAATGTGAAATTATCAAATGTTTACATAGAAGGTTATACGAGTATATTTAATCAACAAACGCCTACACAAATATCTGACTCATTGTACATGCTTAATGTTATGCTTTGATGTCAAATTTTAAATACCAAGGTCACTTTTTTTATACAACGTCGGGAGGAGCCGAGGAATGCCAAGACTTACCTACCATGACCAAATTGTTCATGTTCTATCAGAAGGTGATGTCAGGAGCCCTAGAAACCGGCGAGCGTGCATGAAAAGAGCAATGAATGTTAAAGAAGCGAGTGAGGTATGTAAGGATCGAGTCGCGTGGCGTTCGGTTCTCTCTGCCTACCCCGCAAGGGATTTGGCGTGAAGTTATAGTATAGTAGTAGTAAATAAAGCATTCGGTGGACTGTTTTTGTAGTGACTTATCGGTCACAATGACTGATGGTCTGCAATTAATTGAATAAATATTATAATTATCTATCTATAAGTTCACGCCAAATCCCTTGCGGGGTAGGCAGGGACGACCGAGCGACACGTAACTCGATGCTTACACACCTCACTCGCTTCTTTAACATTCATTGCTCGTCTCATGCACGTTCGCCGGTTTCTGTGACTCCTGACATCACCATCTGATAGAACGCGACCAATTTGGTCATGGTAGGTAAGTCTTAGCCTTCCTCGACTCCTACATCCACTTTTGCGTTGTATATCTGCTTCGTTATTTTTCATCCAGCATTCTTTCTACATGTCGGAACCAACGGCGCATGCCTCTTTTTATTTTAACGCCGACGCTCTCTTTACGACCAACTCTGTTTCTAACATCATTATTGCGAATACGGTCTATAAGCGTTACGCATTATGATAATTATAATACAGAATAATTAATAATAGGCGTAAACAGCTATATTAACATATATAAAAAATCGAGTCGGACTCGCGCACGAAGGGTTCCGTACCGTATCTATAAAACGGCAAAAAATCACGTTTGTTGTATGGGAGCCCCCTTAAATATTTATGTTATTCTATTTTTTAGTATTTGTTGTTATAGCGGCAACAGAAATACATAATTCGTGAAAATTTCAACTGTCTAACTATCACGGTTCGTGAGATACAGCCTGGTGACAGACGGACGGACGGACGGACGGACGGACGGATGGACGGACGGACAGCGAAGTCTCAGTAATAGGGTTCCGATTTACCCTTTGGGCACGGAACCCTAAAAAGAAATTGTAAGACCAAATGATTTGCTTTGCCAATATTGCTACTCCTCGATTGGGCAAATAAAAAAAAATGTGAGCTAGTTTGTAAGAAATATCAGTCAATTTGCAGGTAATTTGATCTAAACTACTTTGTGTGCTTCTGCTTCCGATTAGTTCGTGCGAACTACTGCCGGCCGGCACCCAACCTCTACCGTTAGTAGATGCATGCCGCCGCTGCCCTGGCTGCTCCGGTCGTCTCTGCCTCGGCTGCTGCGGTCGTCTCTGCAGTGTTCGCCATCTGAAATGTGAACCTCATGCACCCGCCACCGTTGCGGCCCTGGCTGCTCCGGTCGTCTTTGCGACACGTGCTTCTCTCCACGAGGCATCCTCAGGTGCTGTAGATGTTAGTAGTTAGAATAACATGCTACACACGTCCAAGAAATGTCAGTTCCCTACGAGTATAATCTGTTAGCGCATCATGATCATGACCAACAGTAGTGCACCTTCACTTTGGCTTTAAAGAGAATACAGTAAACAGTAAAAAAACACACTCGCAACATAGCAAACATAATGATGTAATTAATGATGAATTATTAATTAATTCATTAATATTAGAGTAATTGGAGCCAGAAGGCACAGCTTGCTATACACAGTGCAGTGCTGACCCCAACACTTACTCATGGAAGCGAGAGCTGGGTATGGCAGAGAGAGCATGAAAGTAGGATATACGCGGTCGAAATGCGAGCGTTGCGCAAAATTTGTGGCGTAACACTTGTAGAGCGTATTCGCAATAATGATGTTAGAAACAGAGTTGGTCGGAAAGAGAGCGTCGGTGTTAAAATAAGAAGAGGCATGCACAGTTAATAAAGAATGCAGGAAAAAACTAAGAAACAGATATACAACGCGTAAGTAGAAGGATGTAGGAGCCGAGGAAGGCCAAGACTTACCTACGGTGACCAAATTGATCATGTTTTATCAGAAGGTGATGTCAGGAGCCTTAGAAACGGGCGAGCGTGAATGAGAAAAGCAATGAATCTTAAAGAAACGACTGAGGTGTGTAAGGATCGAGTCATGTGGCGCTTGGAGCTCTTTACCTACCTCGCAAGGGATTTGGCGTGAGGTTACATATAGATAAATACCGCAGCCACACCAAAACTGAGCTCCACATGAATACAGTACCTCACACGTGCTAAAATAACACTAAATCCCTGCATTCAGGAAGAGGCTAAAAAGATATTATGTAACAAACAATAATCGAAACCAACATTCGGCTCACGTACCCAAAGCATAAATCCGTCTGTACTCACTAAATAATGATTATCAGCAGTATTACGGAAGAGAAAAACATGGCTATATTCTGGAATCCCAGTTACAAATTAAGTGCTATTGCTTTTGGGTTGATTTCTTACCTTTTCTTGCGCAGAGCGAGCTTACGGCTCGTAATATTTATAAGCGCATGATATTAAAACCTAGAGTTCTGAGAGTATCTTCGATATCCTAACTGGATGTCCAGCATATATATTTTTTTATAGTGAAATGTTCAGAGCGAGCTTTCTGCGGTGCTCAAAGCTTTCTTTTGCGAAGCGTTTGTAACTTTATTTGATTCTTGCGAAGCGAATGTAACTTTATTAGATTTTTTTTCTGTGTTGAATGGCAAGGAAGCGTATGGCTATCCTGTCAAAGTTACCCAAGGGCGATTGCATATTAACGGTCAATGTTTCCGACATTGACCGTCAATGTGGTCGCTCGTGTCGGCTCGCAAATTAATTAGCGTTAAATAATAACCTGTTTATTTAGTACATGTGTACTAAACAATTCGCGTGCTTTATATGATATAAAATTAAGCAATAAATAATGCATATTTGTAGAGCAGTGTTGCTCAGTGAAAAAGGAACCGGCCTATTGAGCAACAGGTCCCGGGTTCGAATACTGGCATGTACCACTAAATTCGTGTTTTCATATTTATGTACATATTTGTAATTATCATTTGCTCGGCGGTGATGGAAAACATCGTGAGGAAACCCGCACGTCCAAGAAAGTATGTTTTGATAAACACGTGACCTACTTACGATACTTAAGCCTAAGTATTTGGCGAAGATACTAATTTTAACATGCAGTTACTGCCGTCGTACCTCAGCAACCAAGATGGAAAATCCGACTTTAATTATGTTAGGTCACAGGTCCTCTGAAATATAATTTATAGGGCTTTCCTTTCCTTGGGATGTTTTCCTTCCTGGGATATAACACACCAGTAATGTAACAACGCACCAGGATTCAAATTAGGGATCAATACAATTGTAGGCTGGTTTGTTTATAAGCCTGTCCAAACAATGATATAAAATGGAAAATAAGCGGTATAAACAGTATTTTTATATTTATTTTCACCCAAAGCTACTACTCAACAATTCGTGACGACAGCAAAGTATTCGGCAACAGGAGAATTCTTTCAAGGGTCCATTTCCCAGTGAAATTAAATTTCAAAGCGAACAATTTACGTGCAACAAAACGGAGGTAAAGTGCCAAATTCCTCCAAACGGCCCGAATGGAAGGAAAATTAGAGATTTTATCAAATGCCTCTATTCCGACTTGAGCCGTGGCTGCGCTGTAAATTGCTGTTTGTTGCTAAAAATGTTTTATTAACATTTTGTTGGGGCATATAAACTTCAATGGTATTGTGAACTAGTTTGTCTATGCCCACTCCGCAAATCTTTTTGCGTGCAATCATGCCGTGCTGCAATCAGAACAGAGCGCGTTCAAATAACCCGCGAAAACTTACATATTTGCCTAAATTTGTTTTTTTTATACAACGTCGGTAGACATACAAGCATACGGTCCACCTGATGTAAAGCAGTTACCGTAGCCTATTAACGTTTTGACATATATTACGTACTCGTAACATATATCACTCGCGCGACGACTCCTCTGCTGCTTATACAGCAACTCCTTAGCAGGTTACTGGTGACTTCACTCACACACAGGAACACAACAACCCTCTAGGGTGTTGTTATTTGGCTGCGGTTTTCTGTGAATGATGCGAGTTTGACACCAACGCTCGTGGGTTCGATTCCCACATTCGCCTACGCGGTCTTTTTTTTATACTACGTCGGGAGCCATACAAGCATACAACCCAACTGATGTAAAGCGGGTAGATATATTAAGTATCACTTGCGCGATGCCTCCTCTGCTGCTTACACACACAACCCTCTAGGGAGTTGTTATTTGGCTGCGGTTTTCTGTGAGGTGGAGGTACTTCCCAAGACGGGCTGCTTTGATGCGCCCTACCTCTCTTAAAACATCCAGACCAAGACAAACAGACAATACACACAAATGTTTGCCTTATGCGGGAATCGAACCCACGAGCGTTGGTGTCAAAGTCGCGTCATTCTCGACTGAGCCACCGAGCTCGTCAGAAATATTTCCCGTTGTATAAAAGTAAATCGCCCCTCTCATTAGTTACTATTAGTTGTCAGAAGCCCCAGGAACCGGCGAGCGTGCATGAAAAGAGCTATGAATGTGACAAAAGCGAGTGAAGTATGCAAGGACCGCGTCTTATGGCGCTCGGTTCTCTCTGCCTACCCCGCAAGGGACTTGGCGTGAAGATATACATACATACATACATTAGTTACTAAAACACTCTGTGTATATAATATGTAAGACCCAAGTAGGGAAATCACAATCAGATTAGAAATATTAAGTAGAGTCTAATTTGGAGGTACTTAGTGGGAACTTTCGATCCCTTCCGTGATTAGAGGGCGGGAAGTTGGGTATCCACAAGGTGGTGCCATGTGTATTCGATTTTTAAAGTATTATTCAAGAACCATTCGTTATAAGCATACCGCCTGATTTAAAGCGCTTACCGTTGCCAGTGAACGCTCGCAGTACATTAAGTATTACTCGCGCGCACTCTGCTGGTAATATAGCAACTTAGGAGCGTACTGGTGACCTCATTCACATGCAGGAACGAAACAATTTCAGGGAGTTGTTATTTTAGCTGCGATTCTTTATGAGGTTGAGGTATTTCCCTAGTCGGGCTGCTTTGATGCGTCCTGCCCCCAGAAACATAAAGATCAATACCAACCGATATGTTAATGTACACAAATGTTTTGTACTGTGTGGGAATCGAACCAGATGATGTTAAAGTAGCATTGTTAATCACTCCGCCACCGAGCTTCTCGTTTGTAGAGATTATTATTAGTCGCGTACTGTGCGGTTCCAGAGAAGTTTTCTTCCGAGAACTCTCAAGCTGTGGTATGAGCTCCCAGCCGAGGTTTTTCCAAGGGACTACAGCGTGGAATTCTTCAAGAAATGCGTGAAGAGGCTTTTAGAGGGTCGGCAACGCATGAGTGACACCCCTGATGTTGCTAATATCTATAGGATATGGTAACTGTTTACCATCAGGCAGGCCGTATGCTTGATTGCCACCTTAGTGGTATAAAAAAAATATTATATAAATATATTACATTTCTTAAAAATCTTCATTGTTAATATACACATTTTAGTAACAAAATTCCGTTCATTCTACATCCACATTAACCCTTACTTATCCCACTGCAGGGATACGGGTCTCCCTAGAGAATACTCCGCCACGTTGCTCAAATGCGTATAGGCGGAGGCCAGTGTTTTCAAGCCGCCCGAGGTCCACAGATTTAGCTTACCGACTGTCATCTATCGACAACAGCCCGGACCGACGGCTTAACGTGCCCTCCGGGCACGGAGAAACTTGCGATAGATAAACCCATTGTAACATAGGTTACCTAACTTCTTTAAAATTTAATCTTATACGTACTTACTTACATACTTAAAACTAACTTAAATCTAAATACTTATAACACTAAAAAATATCTACATATTTACATTACTTAATTATTCTACAAAATATAGAAGCATATAAAAACATAGTAAAATAAATTACTTTCAATATTCGCGCGGACAAACACACAGTGTGTTTTATATTGCTAATACGTAGAGGTTAGTGCGGGGTGCGGTAACTGATTGCATCGAGAATTCATTCGCTGAGAACGCGCGATCAGTGCACGCCAAACCACTTGAGAGCATGTACGCGTCACTTTAGCTTACAAAAACTACCGTTACAAAATACGAAAGTAACGGCTAAATTGAAACCGACTTTTTAATTTATTGGTGTTTTAGTGAATTTCCCTTACTGGGTAAGTTGTGCACACATTATTTATGTACCGCAAAGCTGTAGTATCTGTTTGCTTATCCTATTTGTGCTATTTTTATTGTAATCCTGCCACTAGCAAAACATTAGAAATAAATCGTTCGTAGTGCTTGCTTTATCTATCGCAATGCCACAGCCGCTAGGAAAATTGTAATTAGTCTCGCATATGCCAAGCTCTCTTGCGTCTCGGTTGCTAGTGGTAGTGGACTTCTCGGCTGGATCGTAATACTGTGGTACGGTTCACAGGAACACCGCTGGGGTTCATCTATCGAACCTGAGAGCAATATACCTCATCTTTGACTGCGAGCCTCTGCACCCTGAACCAGCGCCGCAGCAGCTGTCTCCGTGCCGGTGGATCTTCCGTGGCCAGACAAAGGAGAGTGCGGTAGTTTTCAACAATAGTGTACGGACTCGATCACTAAAGTAAATCGAACCCGCGACCTAACTTATGTTCTTCGCTTAGCTAAAATACTCTAGTAATAAAAATCTTAGTTTTCTGTTAGTTTCGGTTGTTTGAATTACCCTCTATGCTAGGGCACCTCATAGCAACGTGACACCATCCATAAACAGATCGTGGTCGACGTTGCTTAACTTGCGTGTTCGGGTTACAATGACACGCGCAACGACGCCATCGAGCTCTCACGTTCCGTTCACATTCCGTTGATTACTTGCCAAATAATGTTAACAACGTGGGGAAAAAAAATATATAACAGTACAGTAGAGGTTACACATAAGGTCACATTAGCTCCAGTCACGCCACACAAGTTAAATAATTATATTGCATGCAATTCAAGCACGAATCATAAAGTTTTATCACAAACTATTTTTATGAGTCTGCTCCCTTATAATGGTCTAAGTTCATAATACTGTGATATCGCACGCTTGTTACATTGTTACGCGACCATTGCGGTGTTTGCTGGAACCGCAATGGTCGCGTACCGTGCGGTTCTAGAGAAGTTTTCTTCCGAGAACTCTCAAGCTGTGGAAAGAGCTCCCAGCCGAGGTCTTTCCAAGGGACTACAATATGGAATTGTATGGTTCTTACAGGGTCGGCAACGCAAGAGTGACATCCCTGGTGTTGCAAATGCCCTTAGGCTACGGTAACTGCTTACCATCATGCAGGCCGTACGCTTATTTGTCACCATAGTAGTATAAAAGAAACATGCAGAAATAAAGCACATCATTTACGTGATTCTTTCCTCCTGTATTCTATCTACATGTCCGAACTATCGGATCATACCCCTTTTTAGGGTTCCGTACCCAAAGGGTAAAATGGAACCCTATTACTGAGACTTCGCTGTCCGTCCGTCCGTCCGTCCGTCTGTCACCAGGCTGTATCTCACGAACCGTGATAGTTAGACAGTTGAAATTTTCACAGATGATGTATTTCTGTTGCCGCAACAAATACTAAAAAATAGAATAACATAAATATTTAAGGGGGCTCCCATACAACAAACTTGATTTTTTTGCTCGTTTTTGCTCGATATTGATAACGGCAACAGGTAGACGCTTGAAATATTCTCAGAATATTTAATTATATATTCACTTTAAGAATAAATAATTAAATTAAAATAAAACAAATATTTAAGGGGGGCTCCCATACAACAAACGTGATTTTTTTTGCCGTTTTTATAGATAATGGTACGGAACCCTTCGTGCGCGAGTCCGACTCGCACTTGGCCGATTTTTTATTAGTACTGAAGTTTTGATGATAGGTCACATCTTTTATCTTACTTGAATGATCGTGTAATATCATTCATTTGAGAATATTTTTTGACAAAACGGCATGTGGGAAGATGGATTTGTGGGTTTTTAATAATTCCGTATTTAATATGAATGTGAGATGAAAGTATGACGAAACAGGTATACAATATGAAATTAGAAGCAGGTAGGAGCCAAGAAAGACCAAAATTCGAGATATCTTGATCAAATTGGTCGTGTCTAATCAAAAGGTGATGTCAGGAGCCACAGGAACTGGCGAGAGTGCGTGATAAAAGTTATGAATATTAATGAAACAAGTGAGATGTCTTGTGGCGCTCGGTTCTCTTTGCCTACCCTGGAAGGGTTCTGGCATGAAGATATACATACATTGTTTGTGTGTATATTATGTGTGTATATCGCAGGATAATCGGAAACAACGGATCTATGTGATAATCCTAGGACGATTGCAAATGACCGGATAATAGGAATATCTAAACTAACCTAATCTAAAATAGGTCTAATTTTTGCAAGAATCCTGAAAATATATCAGATGAATGGCGATGCGAAAATCTTTCTAAGATTCCTATTATCCGGCCATTTGCAATCGTCCTAGAATTATCGCAATAATCCGATTTCTCTAATTATCCTGCGATATATATACGAACACAAGTTACAGACACATTGAGTGAAAGTCCTGTATCCCACACTTATTTTTAAAGCGGCTGTTTCTTAATGTAACTTCAAAGTAATTCGATTTTTAGCTTACTGCTGATCTCACTCGGTCGTAGTAATACTACAACCCTCCAAGGATTGACTATTTGGTTGCAGTTTCGTATGAGGTGGTACTTTCTCAGACGGGCTGCTTTAACGAGCCCTGCCTCTCTTTAAAGCACCCAGAAAACAGACATGTTCATGCATACAATGTTTGTCCTGTGTGAGAATCGAATCAACGATCATTATCGGGACAGATCCACCACTCATACCCACCACAGTGTCTCCTGTGTAGCCAGAATTAACAGCGGCGACCACCAAAAAGGCAATGAACAGTTCATTGCTGTCCCGGGGGTTAAACTACAGCTGCCTTGGAACTCACAACGAATTTAATCAGAAGAAATTTGTAAGAGTAGGAAGTTTTGGAATTGACTTCCCCTCTTGGCAAAGTGAAAGAGAGCAATATGACAAATAAGGCATTTAAAAACCTCAAAGAGATGGCTAGTCAAGTGAAGCTCAACTGCCGTACACCACAGTTTGTCAGATATCTAACACTATTGGGACCTAAACTGTGAGTTGAATCAGAATAGTACACTACCCCGGATGTGACATGCAAGGAATTTAACATATCCGCTCCCGACGCCAGAGATCGCACTCCCAGAGAACATGATGTGCTGTTTGCTCGAATTCATGATTTGTTGTAGAACACTCACATAAAGGTGAACGAACATTAGTGTCAAAGTAGCGTGCATTACTAACAACTGCGCCACCCAACTCGTGCGGTTTCTGTTCCAATTGAAGAACAATCACAGAGACGACCGCGGCAGCCGAGGCAGAGACGACCGGCGCTAAACTTCCATGAACTAATTGGTGACGGAAGCACACAGAGTAGTTTAGACCAACCTGCCCATATATTTTTACTTCTTATAAAAAATATTTTATAATTAGTAGTGTATCACGTCCTTAGCCACTTGCCTATTAAATAAAATTCAACTCGTTTTCACCTTTAAAAACCAATTTTTGGTAGATTATCAAAGTAATCAGTTTTAGATGCTTTTTCTTACTGAATCTTGCTGAATACTGAACGGAGCATGCCTTTTCTTTTCTCCTACTTTCTGAACAAAATTAAAATGTGATAAGCTATTTTTAAACAACAAATACTGAAATTAGCATTCTTTTAACTAAATTAAAAACATGTACCTAATTAAGCAGTGATAGCCCAGTGGATAGAGAACCGGCCTAGTGACCAACAGGTCGCCGGTTCGAATCCTGGCGTGTACCACTAACTTTGTGTTTACGGATTTATGTACATTATCACTTACACGCCGGTGAAGAAAAAACATCGTGAGCAAACCTGCACATCCAAGAAATTATAATTCGAAAGACGTTTGACCTAACCTAAGAAAGGTCTGGTATTCCCTTTCGGCTGCGGAGGTCTGACTACAGTCGCTCTATGTAGAGATCAGTATCTTCGCCAAATCCTTAGGCTTAGGTAGCGAACCCCGCAATCCCAATGGATTAGGAAACGGCATATCGCAAAGAAGAAGACTGAAATTACCTCATAATGTAGTATGAAATCTGTAAACAAAATAAACATATATTATTCTTATCCCAATGTAAGATTTGTAAGAGAAAATATAAATATATACATACATTCGATTCAGAGACGAACTCTCAGAATTGTCGACAATCCTAAGCTTACACACGGTATTGACCCTTAAGTTTAAGGAGAGATTTTGCCTCCCTTTGTGTGTTCTACCGATTGTACAACGGGTTGTGTTCTGAAGAGTTGTTCGAAATGATGCCGACAGCTACTTTTTATAACCGCACCGCCCGCCGACGGCGGGGAGTTCACCCTCACACGCTGGAACCGCAATGGTCGCGTACTGTGCGGTTCCAGAGAAGTTTTCTTCCGAGAACTCTCAAGCTGTGGAATGAGCTCACAGCCGAGGTTTTTCAAAGGGACTACAGCATGGAGTTCTTCAAGAAATGCGTGAAGAGGTTTTTAGAGGGTCGGCAACGCATGAGTGACACCCCTGGTGTTGCAAATGTCCATAGGCTACGGTGACTGTTTACCATCAGGCAGGCCGTATGCTTGATTGCCATCTTAGTGGTATAAAAAATACAGCAAATAGGACGGAGTCTCGACTCGCTCTTGAATAGTTTCTGTTTTCAAGGTAAAACTATACTCTTGTGAAAGTTTTTCTCATTCTTTTAATAAATGGTTATAGCAAATAACGTCGTATATTCACAAGGCTTTTCATGTCTGACATATATTTGGCGGGAAAACCGCGCAATCAATTTTCACAAACTATGCGGCCTTGTCGAATCGGTCCCTTTGTTTAAAAATAAGTACATTATCAAAGAACAAATAATGTTACAGAAGATTTTTGAAGTAAAACTTCTTTACGCACGCTTGACTTGGGGAGTAAGCGTGTAAAGAGTATGCGTGACAAGAGCGTTACGAAAAGTGTGATGTGGCGAGGCGATCGGAAGTTGAGAGGGAGATATAAGTTAGTGAAGATAGAAAGAGAGAGAGTTACGTTTCATATATTACTGTAGGGGCAAGAGACAGAGGTGCGAGCATACATTTTCTTTCTCTCTTTCTCTCATAGCGAGTTAAGTTTCATATATGTGAGACACAGTGCAGGCCTATTGTCTGTATCACACTATGGAGCTAAAGAAGTTTTACTGCAGTCGTGTGGTCTAAAGCACGCTCGTTTTTTTACAACGTCAAAAGGCATACTAGCATACGGCCCGCCTTTTTTTGAAGTTATACTTCTTTAGGCGCAATATGAAAAATAACGAGAGCGAAATTTTAAGATGCGCGCGCATCACTGTAACGCAAAAGTAACAGGTTAAAACTGCTAAATGTTTCACGGTATTACCTGTAGATGGCGCTATAGTTAAAAATGTATAACATTTGTATTTTACATTTGACTTGTATGTAATACATACCATAAACATCGCCGCTACTACTTGAAAGACGTTTTTGAAGTTATTTAATGATGCCAAAGAAGTATAACTTCTCACGCGCGTACATAAGTGCACGCACCCATTTTTTATATAACTAGATTAGCAAACAAGCATGCGGCCTGCATTAGATGGTAAGCGGTCACCGCAGCCTATTGACCCTCGCAACACCACATGTTACTCGCGCGCTGCCAATCTTGTGACCTAAGGATATTTCGTCACAGTACCCAGTAATTTCTCTGCCATATCTCACCCTTCAAACCGGAACACGGCTATATAAATATAGCTGTTTGGCGGTAGAAATAAGTGAGACAGAGGTACTCATGCAGACGACTTTTGTACAAAGTGTCCCTCTGGTTAACGTTTGAATAAACATTACCTGAGTGACATTGCGAGTGGATTTCTTGTTCCTATTTGCCATTTAATTATGTGGTATATTCGTACTGTATTAATAATTCGTTCTTTATCATTCACTCGTTCAAGTATTGGTTCGTACTACGATATAGACTTCCATTCAAATAATTATAGCAAGCGGTTACCATAGGCTATAAACGTTTGTAATAAATTAAGTATTACTAGCGCGATGCCTCATGAGGTACTTGCTTGTATGACTCCACGTTGTATAAAAAAAATGTAAAGGGGCCTCAACGGGACCGGATACTTGCGAGCACGTGTTAACCCTCTGTTGTCTTATTATATCTAGCTACAAGCACTATTCATGTCTTCAACCCGCCTCCTTGAGACAAATCGAAGTATGTACAAATCTCTACTATTCTAAAAAGCATATCTGTTCTACTCCCATTAGTTAATCTATTTCGTGACCACGGACTGTTTACATGTAGCGTGATGCCAGCCACTCCCACCCACCACACATATCATTAGGCTTTTACGGCGTGAAGTTAGCACTAACTCCCTGTACCACTAAATTACGCATTTGTACTCGTACCTATACAAATTTGTTCAATGTATCTAATTTGTATGCCATATGTCCTCATATGTTCACCTTGTAGGTACGTCGATTGTACAGAATGTGATACGCCGAAAGGTAAGGCTATGTACTAGGATATTAAAAAAAATATGATTATAAAAACTACGTTGACTTATGCCTGAAACGGTGTAAGCAAATTAATCAAATGTAAAAAAATTCACTTTCGTCTCAATTCTGTTTTGTATGTACAATACGGTTATGATATTTATTTATTTGGAAAACAAACAGCGTGTAGCCTTTAGTTTTCACATATTGAAATAAATAAATACAAAGAAAAACTTAAGAAAGTACAATACAGCAGTAATTATGGCAATTTAGAAAAGTGGTTACAGTATTCATATAATAATAATATTGAACTCATTGCAAGTACGTTTTATGTTCTACGGGGTGGATTGAAAAGCGAAGAAGTCTGCAGCAATACTACGAGTACCACGAAATTGGCGTGTAGTAGTCATGAAGAAATCTAATTGAAATTAATTTGACAATGTGTTGAACTGTTTACAACTGCACATGGTGAAGGTAATGGAACGATAATGATGATGAAAGAACTTCCTATCGTTAATTCCGTTCGGCCCAGGGTCCGCTAAAGAACTTCTCTACTATTTTAACAATTTATCCATTAAGATCCGGATATAGGGTATATCTGAAAATTAAATTAAATTTTTGGCATACGATATACAGATACCTAATCATCGTTAAATCCCTGATAGAAGGGATGAGCAGCACCATATCGTCTACGTAACTGGAGCTGTTGGCATATCTATCATCCAGTCGTAGACCCAGTCTTTTACGTAGATGTTAGTCATAATCGAAAGAGGTGTGTCACCCAGTCTTACTCCTCATTGGGGTGGTAAAAGTCGATATTTCAAAACCCCATCTGATATTGCTGGGTTGCTTTAGTGCAATTAAACAATCTCAGTCGGTACTCTTGAGTGGTGTATTTTTGTCATAGTCCTTTGTTATTAAATGTACTTAAAGCACGGCCAAGGCCGCAATATAAGATTAGAGGATAATATGGTATTGCTTGTAATAACTTACTTACTACTATCAAATATTGCCTAAATGCTTTAAAGTAATGTAAATTTAGTACTTTAAAGAAAAATATTAAATATTGCTATATTAGTCGAAAGCTGTGGATGAAAGACTTACTGTCCAGCATCATACGTGACTGAGAATTGAGGGTGAACACAAAGACCTACGTCACTTTCAGATCCAGCTGTACTAGTCTATAGTTGTTGATACTTCATGTGCAATCGGTTTCTCTAAACAGGAACAAACAAAGTTCGAAGGCCATTTGTTTATTACAATATTTCGTGTTTTGTGTTCTTGAAACGTTTGATAATATGTTTTTGAAAATTTAAAGCTGAAATGACCTATTTCTATTAATATATACACTCACACCAGAGATACACGATTTAATTCGCCTGTTTCAACACTATATCATCAACAGTAGCCAATGTGTTTGTGTTGGTATCTTCTCTTTTAAGTATACTACTACTAATAACCTAATTCTCTAATTCTCCTAACTGCATGCGGAGGAGCTGAGTCCACTAGAAAGTTTATGTGGTGCATGGTGAAGGAAATCATCGCTAGGAGATACTCACGTCCATTATATTTCGATTTAACTTAAGAAAGGTCTGGTGTTCAACCTCATCTGGCGGCAGTCGTGCCATGTCAAAGCCTGGTATCACACCCAATTTCTTAGGTAACGGACTCCGCCAATCCCAATGAATTAGGAAATGGGATAATTCTGGGGAGAAAACTTTATGTGCACACTGCACTTTAGAAATCATTATAACTCAAAGAAACAAAAGCTGAAATTGAACATAATGCATATTCAATTTCAGCGAAGTTATCCTTACCGCGACTCAACGTACTTACGAGAAATCTTGTAGCGACACGTGTCTGAGTGATTGAGACGAAAGTTTTTATTATACAATATCGGGGCAAATTACTCACAGAAACACAATCCACCAGGAATTTGCGGTTGTGGTTATTATAAGATGGAGGTGCTTCCGCTTCTATCTTAAAAACACTCAATCGAAGGCTAACAACCATATTCACGCACACAAATATTTGTCCCGAGTGGAAATCCAACTCACGAGTCTTAATGGATAGCTTTTGCTAACCACTCCACCACAGGT
Source organism: Pyralis farinalis (assembly GCA_947507595.1). NCBI lineage: Eukaryota > Metazoa > Arthropoda > Insecta > Lepidoptera > Pyralidae > Pyralis > Pyralis farinalis. The sequence goes on along the minus strand of OX382258.1, from coordinate 3,414,335 downwards.
CAAACATTTCAAGTTATCCTAGCAATTGCGCCGCTGGCACTTCGAAACTTCTGCGGCACTCGACTCTAAGTTCGGCAGTAATATTCATCTCAAAAAAGGATTTAAGTACGCTAATTCACCTACTATATATCTCTCAGCCATGATAGCGTGATGCAACGCGTGACTTGATGTCTTTCTATACGCTTGATATCGTACACGTTACGTGTGGCGTGACACGGCGACGCTTCACGTGGTGTTGCGTGTTCACGTAAATGGATTGATTTATTTATGTATATCATAAACATGCGATCCATACATGAATTTGAAGCCACAAATGACTAAAATGTGCCCAAATATGGGAACTAAATGTTTTAATGCCGGTGGCTTTATTACTTGAAAATTGTTTATTCAATGGTTTGTTTGTCTTTTTTTATATATTTGACGTCCCTTGTTACCGAACTATTGATATGGTTTTGTTTATGGTACATCGGCAGGCATACAAGCATACGGCGCACTTTGGTTACCATAGCATATGAAACCTTTGTAATAAGGGTAGGTTCGCTCGCGGCACGAAGCACCCCTTCTGCCAACACAGGAGCTCATCATGAGCTCACTGGTAAGCTCACTTATTCGCAGAAACACAGAAGCCCTTTAGGGAGTTGTTAATTGCTTGTGATTTTCTGGATGATGTGCAAGTAATTCCCCAGTCGTGTTTTTACTTTCACTTTGCCAAGTGGGGAAGTCAATTTCAAAACTTCCTACTCTAAAAAAATTTCTTCTGATTAAATTCGTTGTGAGTTCCAAGGCAGCTGTAGTTTAATCCCCGGGACAGCAATGGACTTCACTGTTCATTGCCTTTTTGGTGGTCGCCGCTGTTAATTCTGGCTACACAGGAGACACAGTGGTAGGAATGAGTGGTGGGCCTGATCCGTAGTTGTGTTTCGATTCACCCTACCTTTCTTTTGCTAGAACCTCGTATACAAGGTCCACCATGTCCGGTAAGTATGGCTCTGACTCTACCTGATAGAGAGCCACATATATATCAACGGAGGATGACCCTTCTTATCTTAACACCGATACTCTCTTTCAGACCATCAAAATCTTCATGCATGTTCTTCGGTTTTGGGTGCTTTTAATTTGGCCCATTTTCAACACGTCACCAATTTGATACACATATGTGTTCTAGGACGTCCCCTACGGATATCTCCATTCACTCTTGCCTGATACAAGCGTATCAGCTTTTGTAATTCTTTTGTCATTCATTCCTTCTAAATTACCAATTACCATTTCATCATCATTGATAAGCCCTTTTCAATTTTTATCATTACATCATCTTTCATTCCGCATTGTTGTAGAGCTATTTCTTACTCTATCAACCATTCTAACTCCACACATACTCCTCAGCGCTCTCATTTCTACGGCGTTCACCCTACTTTCATGCTTCTTCTGCCATACCTATGTTTCACCGCCGTACATATTTTCTCTCTCTCTCTCTATGTAAAGTGTAAAGTGACCGTTGTTTTTTAATTTCCAAATTAATTCAATGTATCAATTTCACCCGAAGCCTTGGTGAAAACAAATTTCACAATACACCGAAAGCGTTTTATTAAAATATCGAAAGCAAATTTCATCAAAACAATCAAGAAAATCTCGTCAAAAACACAATAAGGTTTAATAAAAAAAATAACAACTCACCACAATGCTATCAGCGGAGTGTTTCCATTTCTGAAATGTAACCGGCCGGGTGCCATTATTATCTGAAAAGAAAGAAATTTAATTTGAAAGGTCATTCTTAAACGACAGTGGAATAGGCTATAAAATACAGTCTATGGTTCCGTAATGTATTTTTTTAATTACGACAAACAAACCCACCCGTTGTGAAATGCCTACTGTAGCCCAGGCAAAACTGTAAACGACGATTTCGCAGTGGTTAGTGATGCTACTATGATGCACGTGTGTTCGATTCCCGCATAGGACAAAAATGTTTACCTTGATCTGAATGTTTTTATATCAAAGCAGCCCGTCTGGCCGCAGCTACATAATAACTCCCAGGAGGGTTATTGTATTCCTGCGAGTGAGTTTATCCGTAAGGAGTAGCTGTGTTAACATGTTGGCGTCGCACAGGGATACTTAATGCAATGTACAAACATCCACATAGGCTACGATAGCCGCTTTCCATTAGGTGGACCGTACGCTTGTATGTCTCGCGACGTTTGTATAAAAAAGTAACACTAAGGCAACGTAAGGCTGTCTCCTCGAGCTTTTACATCGTCAGAAGGCGTACTAGCATATGACCCATCTGATGTAAAGCAGTTACCGTAGCCTATTAACGCTTGTAATATATTAAGTATTACTCACGCGATGCCTCCTCTGCTGCTTACACATCAACTCCTTAGGAGCTTACTGGTGACCTCACTCACACACAGGAACACAACAACCCTATAGGAAGTTGTTATTTGACTGTGGTTTTCTGTGAGGTGGTAAGTTAACCAGACGGGCAGCTTTGATGCGTCCTACCTCTCGAAAACATCCAGACCAAGTTAAACAGACATGTTAATGCACACAAATGTTTGTGTGGGAATCGAACCCACGAGCGTTGGTGTCAAAGTCGCATCATTTACGACTGAGCCACCGAGGTCGTCAATGATGCTGTAAGTTTATAGTGGCGCCTTTTACTATTTCGAGCTGTCGACGTCACACTACTCCCATTTCTAAAAAGAATATATTGGAGATTCGCCACTCTTTTACAGAGCTGCAATTGCTGCCTAGTTGACCGACAGCTTTTTTATTGAGTGCAGTAGGCGATGTATAAATACAATGACGAGTCCGATGGTGAAATGGCTACTTTAGCAGCAACGCTCGCGGGTTCGATTCCCACCCAAGGCAAACATTTGTGTTCAAAGCAGCCCGTCTGGGGAAGTACCTCCACCTCATAGAAAAACCGCAGCCAAATAACAACTCCCTAGAGGGTTGTTGTGTTCCTGCGTGTGGGTGAAGTCAGCAGTAAACTCCTAAGGAGTTGCTGTGTAAGCAGACACTTACTATATCGCGTTAATAGGCTACGGTACCCACTTTACATCAGGTTAGACGTATTCTTGTATACCTCCCGACGTTGTATAAAAAAAAATCGGCCAAGTGCGAGTCGGACTCGCGCACGAAGGGTTCCGTACCATTATCTATAAAAAATCGGCCAAGTGCGAGTCGGACTCGCGCACGAAGGGTTCCGTACCATTATCTATAAAAACAGCAAAAAAATCACGTTTGTTGTATGGGAGCCCCCTTAAATATTTATTTTATTCTATTTTTTAGTATTTGTTGTTATAGCGGCAACAGAAATACATTATCTGTGAAAATTTCAACTGTCTAACTATCACGGTTCAAGAGATACAGCCTGGTGACAGACGGACGGACGGACGGACGGACGGACGGACAGCGGAGCCTCAGTAATAGGGTTCCGTTTTACCCTTTGGGTACGGAATATTTATTTTTTCTATTTTTTAGTATTTGTTGTTATAGCGGCAACAGAAATACATCATATGTGAAAATTTCAACTGTCTAACTGTCACGGTTCATGAGATGCAGTCTGGTGACAGACGGACGGACGGACGGACGGACGGACGGACGGACGGACGGACAGCGGAGCCTCAGTTATTACTGTACCGTTCCGTTTTACCCTTTGGGTACGGAACCCTAAAAACGAACCTGGAACCAGTTGGTCACTAGACCGGTTCTTTATCCATAAGGCTATCACTGATCAAATTAATAAATTACTTAACGGCGCATTATGGCACCCCTTACATACTAAAATTAGCAGCGCCTACATATGGAACCGATTCGAACCTACGATCCAATTGGAGGCTATGATGTTTATCATCGGTCACAAATTATTTGCTACAATATAGTTGGTAAAATTATATTATCTTTAGGTTAGTAATATTAAACCCGAAAGCAACTCTGTAAATATTTTACATACTACGAGTATGTTAGAAGTTTGGGATATTATAGCATAAGTAGAGTATACATTAACTGTGTATTATATAATCTTTATGTTACTTCACGCCAAATATCTTGCGAGGTAGACAGAGAGAACCGAGCGCCACGTGTCTCGATCCTTACACACATCACTCGCTTCTTCAACATTCATTTCTCCACTCATGGAACTCACCGGTTTCTTAGTCTCCTGACGTCACTTTTTGTGTAATGGTAGGTATTCCTGGCCTTCCTCGTTTCCTCCATTCTACTTTCGCGTTGTATATTTGTGTCGTAATTCTTTCCTCCTGTATTCTTTCTCCATGTCCGAACCAACGGAGCATGCCTCTTCTTATTTTAACACCGACGCTCTCTTTCAGACCAACTCTATTTCTAATATCATCATTGCGAATACGGTCTACATGCCTCACGCCACAAATTTTGCGCAGCGCTCGCATTTCGACCGCGTTTATCCTACTTTCATGTTCTCTCTGCCATACCCAGCTCTCGCTTCCATAAGTTAGTGTTGGGGCCAGCAATGCATTGGGTATAGAAGTCTTCCCAACACTCCATTTACACTATTCCCAGCACTCGTTTTTCCACATCTGCGGTGTACCTTCCATCCTCATTTTATCCTCATCATGTTATATAATGATGATGATTATAATGTAGCTAATTGGAGTATAATTTACAATGGTCCATATACTCCTTTGTGGAGTAACAACATTGTTCTCATAACCATTCTGTAAATGTCATCTTAAAGGCTTCTATTATTCTGTCCGCCTTTCTAAACTGGTTCAATAATCTTTTGTTAAACTCAGCCAAAACCGAATGTATCCAATTTAGTATTTGAAATACAACTTCAACCAATACAGATGTTCTCGTCGAGGAAAACTGGACTATAAAAAGGGGCCCCACACAAAATAAACTAGCCAGTAAACCGGTCAGTTACTTGACGGACGTGGCTACTGCGCATTTAGGCTATTTCAGTTACTTTCACAGCATTATGTCGTAAGGTATACTGTTGTGCGGTACGGCGGCTGATAACGAATCAATTTTTATCTTGCAAAAAAGAGCCATCCGCTCTATTTATAACTTCAGCGCCAGTCCCTGAATCACTCAGGGATCTGTTCAAATAAATAAATATCCTGACTATTACTCCTCGGCATATATATAACCAGTTGAGAATGCGCAAGCTTGCATTACCAGAGGAACACCTGGCTCGTTAATTATATAACAATTCAATTTTTTTTTTAATTTGTCGGCCATTTTGACCATGTTCCTTAAGAGATAGGAACGGTGTTCCTGAACATTCCTATTCTACTTTTTTATGCTGAATCCGAATCTGAAGTCAAAATTCGAATATTCGAAAAAATGCGACAGACAAACGCACAGACAAATATATAGATTTCATATAGGAACGGTGTTCCTGAAAACACAATAAGTTTAATGGCGGTACATAGGCCTGCTGCGACAAGTGAGACATTTTCTTGTAAATTGTATACGATTCTGTAAGAAATTGTCTGAAACAGTTATGTCCTTTCCTGACAATGTCTTCAAAAGTCACACCAAAAAACTCTCTGAAAAAGGCTTATTACGACGAGTTCGGTGGGTCAGACCTGAATAACGCGACTTTGATACCAACGCTCGTGGTTCGATTCCCACACTAGACAAATCTTTGTGTGCATGAACATGTCTGTTTGTCTTGGTCTGGATGTTTTAAGAGAGGTAGAGCGCATTAATACCGCCGGCTGGGGAAGTACTTCCACCTCACAGAAAACCACAGGCACATAACAACTCCCAAGAGGGTTGTTGTATTCCTGCGTGTGAGTGAGATCACCAGTAAGCTCCTAAGGAGTTAAGAGTGTAAACAGCAGAGGATGTTTTGCGCGAGTGATACTTATATTACAAGCGTTAATAGGATACGTTAACTGCTTTACATCAGGTGGGACGTATGCTTGTATACTTCACGACGTAGTATAAAAAAAAATTGAGAGGGGGGAGTGAGATACGGCAGAGAAATTACTGGGTACTGTGACGAAACAGCCTTAAGTCACAAGATTGGCATCGCGCGAGTAACATCCCCGTGGTGTTGCGAGCGTCAATAGGCTGCGGTAACCGCTTACCATCTAATGCGGACCGTATGCTTGTTTGCCAATGTAGTTGTATAAAAAAAATGTGATAATTATTAATGTAAGCCGTGTAAGTATTTCCAAGGGCCCAAGGAGAAATAAAAAATATATATTTTTTATATTGAATAAAAGAACGAACATATTGTATACATTCTTTTATATATATAGCTTTATACAGCCATATGATATACGAGTATGCTTATTTCTACGCTATACATTACGTTTTAATGGAAAGGTTCCGTTGTATCGCACGGAACCCCAATAATTGCGGCTATAAAACTGATCCAATTTAATTTATTGCTTTTTCAATTTTGTATAAATGCCTTAGGGATTACATCAAACCATAGACGTCTATTGAAGACACAGGGTATTGTTGGCGTAGTGGTGAAACGCGCTGTTATCTTACTTGGACACCGACGTTCGTGGGTTCGATTCCCGCTCAGGGCAAACACTTGTGTGCATGAATGTTTGTTTGTCTTGCTCTGGGTGTTTTTAAAAGAGGTAGGGCGCACCAAAACAGCCCGTCTTAGGGAAGTACCTCCACCGCACGGTAAAACCGCAGCCTAACAACAACATCCTAGAGGGTTGTTGTGTTCATGCGTGTGAGTGAGGTCACCAGTAAACTCCTAAGGAGTTGCCGTATGCTTATATGCTATTGCGATGTTGTATAAATAAAAATCTTTCTAATGTGTTTGGTCTATTGTTACATATATTTGTATATAAAAAAATAGCTAAACTCTTTGAGTTGGTCTTTGAAATACGTGGATTTACTTATACAAAGTCTGGTGACAAACGACCATCCAGCGCGCCTGTTTTTTTTTACATCACTAAGGTGGCAATCAAGCATACGGCCTGCCTGATGGTAAACAGTCACCGTAGCATATGGACATTTGTAACTCATGTGTTGCCGATCCTCTAAAAACCTCTTCAGGCATTTCTTGAAGGACTCCATGCTGCAGTCCCTTGCCACTGCCACTTCAGCTTGCTTATCCTGTGGGCTATGTTGGTTACCTTAGTTCCACTGCGGATATCCTCATTTCTGATTCTATCACGCAGAGAAACTCCGAGCATTACTCCTTCCATAGCACGCTGGAAGACCTGATAGTTTCAACTATACAAAAAAAAAATCGGTCAAGTGCGAGTCGGACTCGCGCACCAAGGGTTCCGTACCACTATCTATAAAAACAGCAAAAAAATCACGTTTGTTGTATGGGAGCCCCCCTTAAATATTTGTTTTTTTTTATTTAATTTTTATTCTTAAAGTGAATATATAACTAAATATTCTGTGAATATTTCAAGCGTCTACCTCTTGCCGTTATCAATATCGAGCAAAAACGAGCAAAAATATCACGTTTGTTGTATGGGAGCCCCCTTAAATATTTATGTTATTCTATTTTTTAGTATTTGTTGTTATAGCAGCAATAGAAATACATCATCTGTGAAAATTTCAACTGTCTAACTATAACGGTTCGTGAGATACAGCCTGGTGACAGACGGACGGACGGACGGACGGACAGCGAAGTCTCAGTAATAGGGTTCCGTTTTACCCTTTGGGTACGGAACCCTAAAAATTGCCAGCATTAATAATTAAATTCATAAAATTATTCCATCTAACGTGCACGAAAAGAGATACGAATATTAAAGAAGGGAGTGAAGTGCGTAAAGACCACGTCTAATCGGACACGCGGGTTTTTTCTTTAATTTTTTATACAACGAGAAGCATATAAGCATACAGACCGCCAGATGAAAAGCGGTCACCGTAGCCTATATGCGCTTGCAATACATTAAGAACCCTTCACGCGATGTCACTTCTCTCCTTATGAGCTTACCGAAAGCTCCAGTGCGCAAATTTCAGCTTGAATCTTATAAATCTTTTTCTTCTTAACAGCATTATCTCGTTTCATCACGACACTTATTTTGACATGGATTGACTACTGTCAGCCCTCCATAACCCAGAGGGAAAATCAAACCTTTCTTAAATCACTCATCTTTCAAAATATAATTTCTTAGACGCGCGTTTCTTCGCGATGTTTTTCTTCACCGCCGAACATGTAACAATTACAAATATGTACATCAATCCGAAAACAATTAAGCTGTGACAAGTTGATCAATAGATACGTTCTTTAGCCGTGTCACTGCTCAGCTTGAGTCACAGTGGCATATTGCCTCATCACCAACTGCCTTATACGCCATTACAGCAGATATCCGCTGCTGTACCACAAGCAATAGTTGACGAAAAACATAATGACCCTCAAGAAAATTTGAGTACTGATCTTCCAGGTGGAACTGCTTCACTCTCTGTCCTCATCAATTTTAAGTTTGTGTACTCTACCTTCTCTTATTCACAGTTTCCTTTACTATTAAAGTTGTTAGCATGAAAGTAGAATATATGCGGTCGAGATGCGAGCATTGCGCATTATTTGTGGCATAACGCTTGCTGACCGCGTTCGTAATGATGACGTAAGAAAGAGAGTTAGTCTGAAAGAGATTGTCGGTGTTAAGATAAGAAAGGCATGCTCCATTGGTTCGGACATGTAGAACGAATAAAAAACAACGAAAAAGATATACAATGCGAAAGTGGAAGGATGTAGAAGCCGAGGAAGACCAAGACTAACCTACCATGACCAAATTGATTGATTGATTGATCAACCTTTTTTTATCAGAAGGTGACGCCAGGAGCCCTAGGAATAGGCGAGCGTGCATGAAAAGAGCTATGAATTTTAAAGAAGCGAGGGTGTGTAAGGATCGCGTTTTGAGGCCGTCGGTTCTCTCTGCCTACATCGCTAGGGACCTGGTGTGAAGATATACATACATACCGATACATACATATTGAAGTTCTTTTTGGATCTCAAGATCTCAGTAAATCACCTACACGATAAAATGTATGCCAAGAAAAATTCTAAACTTACAGCGCTTCTAAACGTGGGGTATGCTTTTTATCACAGCGCGTTGTGGGTCATTATTTTGTGAGCCGACAATATTTTCTCGACATAACGACATAAGGATGCGTCTAATGCGGGCACCAGAAACTAATATTGTACGGAAAAGGGTCGCAAATAATAAGCAAAAGGTTTCTTGATGACGTGGTAGTACACAATATTATGCCCCTAATATTTGAGTTATATCTTTTTCGAAAGGATTATGTTATTGTACAGGCAATTTTAGGATAAAAGTGTATTATATGTACTGAAAATAATTTATTTCTGATGTATGCAGACGATGCCATGATATTAGCAGAAACACCATCTAAACTGCAAACACTGGTCGCTATAATGGAAGACAATTGTGTGGAGAAAGGCTTACTATTGAATGCGAAGGCGATAATGAGGTATTTGAAAACGAAGAAACCAGAACCAATGTAAGGATTACGGTTGGTGATGAAGTTTTGAAACAAGTGGATGAGATTCTAAATCTTGGATGCGCATTCTGCAGGGATGAGAGGTACACCGCTGATGTGGACACATGGCAGTGCTGGTCCCAACGCGGAGCGGTTGTGGAAGCGAGAGCTGGGTATGGCATGCAACGCTTGTAGATTGTATTCGCAATGATGATCTTAGCAACAGAGTTGGTCTGGAAGAGAGCGTCGGTTTTAAAATAAGAAGAGGCATGCCCCGTTTGTTTGGACATGTGAAAAGAATTCAGGAAAAAGAATAATGAAACAGACATACAACTCAATAATTGGAGGATGTAAGAGCCGAGGAAGGCCGAGACTTGCCTACCATGACCAAATTGATCGTGTTTTCTCAAAAGGTGATATCAGGAGCCTTAGAAACTGGCGAGCTTGCATAAGAAGAGCAATGAATTTTAAAAGCGTGAGGTGTGCAAGGATTGGGTCATGTTGCGCTCGCACTTTCTGCCTACTTGGCGTGAAGTTATAGATGGAGATAAAAAAATATTTATTTTAAATAATGTATCGATTATTTTTCAAAACGCCTTTCCTTGTATTATAAATGTGTTTTCGTTCGGTTTTTCTAAATGAACGGCAGACTTTCCACGTCTTGAATCAGCTACCACGGTCTTTCAGAAATCTTAAAAATCATATCTGTCATAAAATCTTTCGTTCTCGGTAAAATAAAGAGACCGCAATGTGAGAGGTTCGGAATTCAGACCATTTCCACTAAAAGTCACCAGCTATACTTCTTTATGGAGGCTAATAATTACTTTGTTATAGTCGCCGTTTGAGCAGAACCATGGTCGTGATGCAAGAGCACGAGCTCGGTGGCGCAATGGTTAGTAATGATACCAACAATTTTGATACCAACTCGTGGGATCGATTCCCACACATGGCAAACATTGTATGCATGAACATGTTGTTTGTCTTTTTAAGAGAGGTAGGACACTTCAAACCATCTTGTCTGGGGAACTTACACCCTCTGGAGGGTTATTGTGTTCCTGCAAGTAAGTTAGGTCACCAGTAAGCTCTTAAGGAGTAATTGTGTCAGTAGCAGAAGTGGCATAGCGCATAGTGATACTTAATATATTGCAAGTGTATATAGATTGCGGTACATCAGATCGGCCGTACCCTTGTATGCCTCTCGACGTATATGCTCTAACTAAATGTATTCAACTAAATTCGAAACAAATATGTAAGTCGTAAGATATCGCTGAATATACAAATACAACATAAATAAAACATTCGCATGGAAAATGGAACTTTCCCTTTTTTGCTAGCGGTTTAAAACAAAAAAGCATTTGGCGAATTCATTCTTTTAGCAAAAAGTCCCCTGACCCCGCACGATCGCCGATAAATCACCGAGTGGACCCCACTTGGCCCGGTAGACCCCATAAATACATCAACTGACAATTACTTGAGTAACCGAACCTCCTACCAGCGATTCCCAACGGCAGTGTTACTACCGCCAAGCGGGCGCTAGTGCCCTCTGTGATGCGGTAGCGAATTTACTTATTACTTTACGCGCACGGAGTTCGGTTATTCAAGATTTTTAGAGAGTTTACTTACGATATTTTCCTTTACCGTAAGTGATAATTACAAATATGTAGTACGATGTTCGTCTTAGCATTATCCTACTCCTTAATGTATTAGGATTGGCGAGGACTGCTACCTTATCCTGAAATTTTCGCGAAGATACTGTTCTTTTTATGGAGCGACTGCAGACAGACCTCCATAAGTCAGAGGAAAAACCAGACATTTATTAAGTTACGTGACAAGTCTTTCGAAATATATATATATATATATATTACCACATCAACCCTTACTCATCCCACTGCAGGAATACGGGTATGCAAAAGAAGGGGTTTAGAGCATGCCACGCTGCTCGAATGCGGATTGGCGGAAGCATATATATTATACTGCTACTCACTCGCAGGAACACAACAACCCTCCAGGGAGTTGTTATTTGGCTGGCGTCTGCTCTCAGGTGGAGGTTACCTCCCCAGTCGGGCTAATGTCATGCCCTACCTCTTTTTCGCCAGTGCCTCGTCTGTTGATAAATAGGGTGGACCATGTGCAAGTGAAATTGGCTTCTTTTATTGGTGGCGGAAGCACACAAAGCAGGTTAGATCAAATTGCATGTAAATTTGACTTTCGCAAAATAACGTCTGAATCTATTAACTATTTAAATTGGCTTTGGCTGTAAAGGTAGCATTGAGCCACTTTTATATACACTCAGACTCATATAATTTTTAAACGTGCGGATTTCTTCTCGATGTTTTCCTTCTATCATCGCGGATGCTGTGCACCGAAAGCGCGCATCACGAATGCTACTAAGAGCTTTTGAACCATTACAAATTTTGTATACGCTGTTGGAGCTTGCACCAGACTTGCTCTCCGATTATTCCTCGTGCACTCATTCCTATTACCAAACCTCATAACAGCCCCGTGTCGTCATGTTTCGTTACCACCTCCTTGTGCCGGGTGTGGGTAATTTGCGTGACTGCTACCTTCCTTGGATGTAGTAACAGTTTACTTATGTACGTACGTCTAAAACCACAAATATTATGGCCCATGCCCATATCAGGATTCGATCAAGGGACCAGCTGGTTAATAAGCTGGCTCTTTAAACACAAGTTTATCACTGTTGTTAATAATAAAAGGAAAAACTAATACTAGAGAGGGTAGGATTGTTTCTTTAAAGGAAGGTTCAGGAAAGGTTGAGAACTTGTGTCTACCGAACACTTCTTTTATTATGGAGCTTCAAATTATTTATACGGATTTTCCATTTTCTTTTTAATACAATTAAGCGGCTTATTCATATAAAGGGATACCGTAGAAGTATGTACATGATTGTAAGACGGGAGGCATTGCTCGTACTGTACCATTTTGTTTTATATTCAACGTTGGATACAAGTATACGGCCCACCTGATATAAAGCTGTTAATGTATCCTATGAAAGCTTGCATGAAGACGCCATCTCTACTGTTAACATATCAACTCCTTGGGAGCTTTCTGGTGATCTCACTCGCTCGTAGGAACACAACTACACTCGTGGGAGTTATTATTTGGCTGCGGTTGTCTAAGAGGTGGAGGTACTTCCCAAAACGCCCTACCTATCTTAAAAACACCCAGACCAAGACAAACAGACATGTTCATGCACGAATGTTTGCCCTGTGTGGGAATCGAACCCACGAGCGTTGGGTCAATGTAGCATTACTAACCACTTCGTCACCGAGCTCGCCATGTGTATTCTGTGACATAGTAGACTTCAATCCAGCGTTGGAAATCGTCGCTCTGACACATATTGTAAGCGAAGTTCGCAACCAAATTAATATCACGGCTGTGCGGCGAGCGTCTGGTAACGGCTACTTCAAATGTCGTGTGTTCGATTCCCTAATATAACAAACATTTGTCGGGAAACATGTTTGAAGTGTGGCTGTTTTCTAATATACTAATATTATGCTTTATAAAAAAAAGGCGTCAAGTGCGAGTCCGACTCGCGGTGTGAGCGTTCCGTAAAAAAATATTTTCCCAAATTATTGTCGCAAAAAGTTTTTTTTCTGATGGACCTACCAATTTGCGATTTCCGAATTTTTTCCTTTACTTGTGCTACATGACCTTGCTTCTTTCCAAATTTTATGATTCTAGGTTAAAGGAAAATACCCTATTGGTTTTAATTTCCTTACGAGTGTCGAAATATGTACATAAACAGCCATATCTTTTCATTGCGTTGACTTAGAAGTTTGAGTTTTTCACTGCTCGAAGGGATTAATGACCTGAGTATTTGATATTCATTTCAGCTTGATAGCTCCACCCGTCCCTGAGAAAAGGGGTCTTGACATACAGACAGACAACAAAGTGATCCTCAAGAATTCCGTGTTCCGGTACAGAAACCTAAAAAATGTGATTACGTATGATTATCAGTGGGACGGGCGACTTGAAAACACTGGTGTTCGATTATTCACAGTTGAGCAGATTGGCGGCTTATGCCCTAATCTCTTAAGCCCAAATCCCAGCAGTGGAATGAGCAAAAGGTTGATGTTGGGTTTTATTGTTTTCGCACAGAAACCTAATTGATTTTCTAAAATAAAAGTGTCGGATGTTACGCCTTGTAATATCAGCTATTTGTCAGTAAAAGTTCCGTCAAAATCGGTTAAATAAATGTATTTGACCTTGGCATATGCATTTAGTAGACTGCTGTTATTTGGACATTACATAAAGATAATTCAATTTTAGATATGTATATATATGTATTTATTTGAATAGTTGACAGCATATTACAATGAAGGCGTGTTCATAGACGAATGTAGGTACGGGACTTACCGCGATTTGTTTTTATATTTCCCCGATATTTCGGCGACGTTGCACACGCCATTGTTACGTGATTACTGAAGCCAGCGAGTAGATAAAGTTAAGAGCACACATATCTGTCAACCCTCTTTCTGCGTCATTTCTCGGCGCCTTACACACTACACTCACGGTGTCCTGTTCGAGTTTGCTATTCGTAGCCCGCGCATAACGTTTGCATAACTCGACAACTGGGTTCCTTCAAATGTAAGCTTCAATTGCTTCCCTGACTAGTCGCGGTACAAAGCGTCGTTCAAAACAAATCGCAGTAATTCCCGTACCTACATTAATAGTGAAAACAACCGTGAAAGTTTAAAATCATGCATGTTCATAAATGATAATAAACAAAGCCATTAACAATTATAATTATTAACCATAATGACGAGCTCGGTGGCGCAGTGGTGATACGCGCTGTTAAGGTACGAGTACCTTGACACCAACGCTCGCACGGATTTGATTCCCGCACAGTAGAAACATTTGTGTGCATGAATATGTCTGTTTGCTTGGTCTGGATATTTTCTATGTATAATAAGTATGTGTTTACAAAGAAAAATGTATTTACGTATGTTTATCAGTTGTCTATTACCCACAACACAAGCTTCGCTTACTTTGGGGCTAGATGGCGCTGTGCAATTCATCCGACAATATTTAAAAAAAAAATGTTCAAAGAAATAATTATCCTCACTGTTACTTCTCAATATACACACATCAAAAGTGTCTAGGGATCAACATATATTTTTGCAATAAATTTTCTCCTGATTGATATTAATTAAAATTTTCTTTAAGGATTCATCAAATAAAGTGTTTTCGTTTGTCTACAGTAACGATAAACCAAGTCACCTTTGCATTAATAAAGAAATTTGCCATTTTCATAATAAAGGGATTTTTGACATTTGAACCACTAACATTAAAGTTCGAAAAAAAGACTGAAATAACAGTTTTCTTTAAAATTTTATTGGGTAACTTAAACAATTAATAATCCGTGTTTCTACCGCGAACACTAACAACACAAGAACATCGGTTTGGCATACTCAAAATGAGTTCATCCAAATCACGCTGTGGAATGGCCGCCCATGTTCGTTGCAACAACAAAAAAAGGTCTTCTTGCGACTGGATACCCTCCATATTCGGCAGAGCTCTTCTCTGTAGCATATCCCATGCATGCTCAATCGGGTTCAAGTCTGGCGACTGAGCAGGCCAGGGCATGACATTGATGTTAGCTGCGGCGAGAGTCTGTCTTACAACTCTTGCGGTGTGCGGTCGTGCATTATCATGCATTAACTGAAATAAGGGACCGATTTGCACTTGTAGAGGAACGATGACGTCTGATACAATCGTCTCAGCATAAATTTGAGCGTTGAGGTTGCCTCTGATCCAAATCAACTCAGTTCTTCCGCCGATCCAAATACCCGCCCATACCATGATGGTTCCACCACTATAAGGATGGACTTCCTGGCAGGATTTTAATCGCTGTTGGCGTCCAGGGGTTCTCCAGTGTCGTATACGTCTTGTATCCGGTCTCATACCAAAACGAGACTCATCAGAAAAGCACACGAAACGCCATTGTTCTTCTGCCCAATTTCTGTGTTCAAGAGCCCATTGATATCGAATCCTACGATTGTGCATTGCTATAGGTGGTACCCTTAGCGGTCTTCGGGAATGAAGGTTCACTTCATGCAAGCGGTTTCTGACTGTTTGGTCGCTAATTAAGTTCCCTGAAGAGTGATGAAGCGTCACGGCTAACATCATGGCGGTTATTGTTGGAGCTCTTCGAGTTGTGATTTGAATGTATCGGTCTTGTCTGCGTGTGGTGCAGCGATACCGTCCTCCATGGCGCTCAGCCACGGTACCAGTGCTTCGGTAACGTGTCCAAAGTCGACTGATAACACTCTGACTTGTATTCAGAGCTAAAGCCACAGTACGTTGCCGGGAACCAGCTTCTATCATTCCCACGGCTCTGAGCATTTCTTCCCTGCTTAAATGACGTCGCCGCTCCATAATAACGTTGGTTTTAATCAGTTTTTTTCGAACTTTAATGTTAGTGGTTCAAATGTCAAAAATCCCTTTATTATGAAAATGGCAAATTTCTTTATTAATGCAAAGGCGACTTGGTTTATCGTTACTGTAGACAAACGAAAACACTTTATTTGATGAATCCTTAAAGAAAATTTTAATTAATATCAATCAGGAGAAAAGTTATTGCAAAAATATATGTTGATCCCTAGGCACTTTTGATGTGTGTATTTATGAAAACGTATTGTATGTTCGTTAAAAATTAAAGTCGTTTTCAAACTTTAGCGAAAATCTTTGGAGTAGAAATAAGTTTCGTATGTAGGTACATCGGTTTGCTAGGACTGGTAGATCTTTTCTGTTTGCATTCGATACTTTAATAATTTTCCTGAAACAGTTCTGTCCATTCCTGACAATATTGAACATATTAAATGTATAATAATATACATAAAAGCACATTAAAAATACTCGTCGTAAAAAGGCTTATTATATAATTGATGAGGTTCTATGCCTTTTCACAGAAAATTGTTCGGCCGATTATCACTTGCCAACCAACGTTTCGAAGGATTTTGTTTAGCGGTACAATAATTTGCCAACTTTTCGTATAATTTTGTTTTATTTCTCAACCTCACAGTTGCCAACTGTATGTTTGGTCTTCTTTTTATAATGACACTTTTCAGAATGGCAACGATTCTCATCTGGCACTTCGCCGGTCGCTCCCGCGGCACGCTCGTTTCGCTCGCTCGGCTCGTGCATTGTTTGTCATACTCTAACCTATCCTAACTTAACCAACTGAGATTTCTGTTGTTATACTTATTGTATTTGTTTGAAAGATTTGACAAATGATGAATGTTCTAAACATTTTATGTCATTATAATAAACAGCTTAACAATAATTCTACCAAATGAAACGTTGTAATACAAAAATTTGAGAATCGTTAGTTGTCAAAGTGAAAAATAGGCGTAACGTTGGTTGGCTAGTGATAATCGGCAAAACAATTTTCCGCGAAAAGGCAGGATACCCATTGATGAATATGTAACAGACAAAGATACCTGGAAATAATTCTATTATTTAATTTTAATACTTGATATGTCTTTTCAATTACGGCCGTTAACCCCGGTTATTTGATAGGCGTGCACGGGGATATGTATCTAACGCGTAGATGCCCTTTCGAGAAGACTCATGTAACGTATTATACCTGCTGTAACCTGCTCCAGGGGAGATCAATGGGACAATATACTCATGAACAGGCCACGGCAGGTATTGGGACTATTGGAAATACATCGGAAAAAAGCGGGCTATTAAAATGACATCTGGGGGTATTATAAGAACTGTACTATCGCAGTAGAGGGGCGGACGCCTGCCATAACTATCATAATCTGATGTTACTTTAGGCAGGCGGCGGCTCGCCACTCACTAGACGGACCCCCGAAAAGCCAGAGAAAGTCGGCCGGGGGTAACACCGGTGTGAGTGACTCAGGGGTGTCGAGAGGTGTGCTGCGCTTACTCCCAAGTTACTCGCGGCGTTATGCCCTTTAACACTTCCACCCCTGGAGCATATCACCTGATAAAGCAATATGCTCTATCGACTCCTCTCTGGACGGCCAATGAAGGCAAGCCAGAGCTGAGAGTCCTGCGGACATTCTCGGGTTTCTACTCCGATCGACGAAGACGAAGGCCCTGATCGACTCTCTGGAGCACTCGCGTACCCGTGGTGTCGTTACGCACCAACAGCTGTGCGGTTCCAGAGAAGTTTTCTTCCGAGAACTCTCAAGCTGTGGAATGAGCTCCCAGCTGAGGTTTTTCCAAGGCATTGAATTCTTCAAGAAATGCGTGAAGAGGTTTTTTAGAGGGTCGGCAAACCATGGGTGACCCCCCTGGTGTTGCAAATGTCCATAGGCTACGGTGACTGTTTATCATCAGGCAG
The DNA here is from genome assembly GCA_947507595.1 of Pyralis farinalis. Taxonomy (NCBI): domain Eukaryota; kingdom Metazoa; phylum Arthropoda; class Insecta; order Lepidoptera; family Pyralidae; genus Pyralis; species Pyralis farinalis. Next base: position 3,396,577 of record OX382258.1, on the reverse strand, counting down.
GTCGTATGCTTGATTGCCACCTTTGTGGTATAAAAAAAGCTCCCCACAAGCTGCACTGCGGGGATACTTACTTGATACCATTATTATTGTATCAATACGCTGACATAGAGAGCTCGATGGCGTCGTTGCGCGTCATTCTAACCGAACACGCAGGTTAAGCAACGTCGACCGCATCCTGTCTGTGGATGGGTTTATCTATCTCGAGTGCCTCCGTGCTTCACAGGGCACGTTAAGCCGTCGGTCCCGGCTGTTGTCGATAGATGACAGTCGCTAAGCTATGTCAGTGGCCTCCGGGGGTTGAAAGCACTAGCCTCCGCCAATCCACAATTGAGCAGCGTGATGGAGTATGCTCTAAACCCCTTCGGTGGAAGGGAGACCCTTATCCCTGCAGTGTGATGAGTAAGGGTTGATGTGGTGTGATGCTGACATAAATTTATTGTGATATCAAATTTATAATTTGTTCTTATATATCTTGTTCTTTTTTTTTTGTCCTGACTATGTAGTTAGCCCCGAGTGGGCTGTTACTACGCCACCGGAATGGAGAGGCGGGCGTGAGGCACCACAGCCTAAAAAACTAACTATAAACTTGTTATTGGTGCAATAAAAAGTATTCTATTCTATTCTATAATTTGAAAAGAAACCTATATTGGTAAGTTTATTTCGGCATTCTTTTTCGCCAACGGTCATTTCAGAAATGCTAACAAATCAAAAAGAAAAATAATTACGAACGAGAATCGAATAAGATACAACAAGATTATATCAAAAAAATGTAAAAGACGAAAGCAAATAAATATTTTTTTCTTTTTTATTTAAAATTTTTATTCATTTGTAAATTACTCGCGCTTGTTTGATCAAAATAATTGATCAAGTTTTACATTCAATATTCGTCAAGAAAGGTCTAATGTTTCCTCTGGTTCCTGACGGTCCGACGGCAGTCGTTTCATGTGAAAATCAGTATCTTCGCCGAATCCTTAGGCTTAGGTAGCGGACCCCGCCGATCCTAATAGATTAGAAAACGGGATAACAATAAGAATTGGAAGAAAATCAAATTTTGAACATGTAGCGTGTCGCTTAATTTCGAAGTGGCAACCCTAGTTATCTTCAGCATTAGTAATTATGTCAAATAGGCTTAAGTGTGTTAGTCGATCTACTCTATATATATATTTATATCTCTCTCTCTACCGTAACAAAGATGTAGGTATCCTAGGAAATATCCAGACATTACACAATAAATTGAACGAGACCCAATAATAAAAGCAATACAACTATATTATGAGGGCCACAGAGGTCAAAGCATTACCAATTATATACGGAACAAATAATAATAAAGCCAAGGGATCCGTGAAGATACACAAAAACCTTCACATATACTCAAATAAAGTTTTTATTTAATGGCATTATAAAACGATTAGGTTTGCTACACACGGACGACCGGGACCGTTCCGTGATGTTAACCGACTTCGAGAAAGGAAGATGTACTATATTCAATTGTTTCTATTATTTTATCTCTGTTCGCCAATTTCTCCCTTGTGGTGTGTTTAAAAAGGAAATAGTCTTGAGGTGGTTCAATTGTCACCAAATCAGGATCTGATGAGATAATCCCTGGGCTGATATAGAAAAAAAAAGTTTTAAAAACGCCTTTCTTCGAGTTTTGTTTACGGTGCGGAATTGATTTTACTCACACGAGACCTTTGATATATTTGTTTAGTGAAGATCTAATGTAGATAAGACGAAGATAGGTAACTCGCAGAAAATGCAGCCAAATAACAACTCCGTGGAGGGATGTCTTTCTGCGTGTGAGTGAGATCACCAGTAAGTTCCTAATGAGTTGGTGTGTTATCAGCAGATGTGGTATCGCGTATCGTAACTATTTACGATCAGGTACACCATATATTTGTATGCCTCCCAACGTTGTATACCTCACCTATGTGAATATACCTAGTGCGAACTCTCATTTACTACTCTATATTTATTTTAGATATATCACAAGTAAATATATCACAAAAACATGAAAATACATACATGCATCACACGCCAATCATAAGCACATACAAATTCTATCTATTTATCTATAATTTCACACCAAATCCCTTGCGCGCACTATAGGCAGAGAGAAACGAATGCCACGTGGCTTTGGTCATGATAGACAAGTCTTGGCATTCCTCAGAATTCGTATATCTTTCTACATTTGCGTTGTATATCTGTTTGGCAATTCTTTCTATATTCGAACTAAAGTACCATGACTCTTATTTTGACACCGATACTCTCTTTCAAACCAACTCTGTTTCTTACTTATCATTGTGAACGAGATATAAAATCGTTTATCCTACTTTCATGCCATACCCAGCTCTCGCTTACTTCAGTTAACATTGGGACCAGCATTAGATAACTACAGATCGATTTTACTCGATTGCTCAAGGTCGCAGTTTATAAGCCTACAGCGAATCACCGGGGATACATACTTAAATGGTGAGTGGTGTAAAAATTACAGTTAACAATCGAAACCACGACATTATCATACGTTGTATGAGTTCAGGAGACTACATTGATAATACAACATCTTATTCATCAAAGCAGGTTAGATCAAATTGCATGTAAATACAACATCTGCCTATCAGACGCATTGGGGATACTGTTTTCTTCTAAGTACTGATAGTTGCACAACCCTAGCGCGTCTCCTCTATGACTTAGCCATACGATGTCGCGCGGTGACCAAAGCATTCTCAACTATCAGTACGCATTCAGAAGGTATATTTAAGCTTGCGGAATTGTGTCTGGTATATTATAAAACGTTCGTAGGCTATCATAGCGTAGGTATTTTCGCGTTTGTATGGGAGGGATATATCCGTTATGAAGCAACTATTACTTATCTGTGTTATAGTGCCGGTTGTACAATTAATTGAACTATACTAATGCTAATCTATACATAATTCTGTTTGTTTGATCTAAATAAATATATGATTAGAGCATTGAGGCATTCGCGTCGTCAGAGTGTAGCCGCCCTTAACTCACAAATGGCGTTGTAATATTAGTAGTGGTCCTAAAGTGTCATTGGTGATGGAGGGCTGACAAACTTTAATTACTGTTGTTGATGTCCCCAAGTCTTGGAGGAACTATTAATTAGAAGCTAGGAGATCAGTTGCTCACTACCAACTTCCTTCAAACAGTATAGCAGGTCAGTTAGAACTTCAGGTAAACTTAAAAACCTACAATATAAAAACCTAAATACATAATAAAGCTTGATACAAATCGTTAGTTTCTGAGACACACGAATTTTTTATGTATGGGTATATAATGCATCTGTAACCGCTGAAAGGGTTTTTGGAAACTCGCCGCAAAGTATATTCACCACAAGGGAAAACATGAGTAAACTCGCCGCAGTCACATTTTATTGTTGTAAATTCACTACATATTGTTTTTGAATGCTGTAAACTCAACGCAAAATACATTCACCATAGAGAAAAGCATAAGTAAACTCGTCGCAATCACATTATAGTGTTGTAAATTCACCACACATTGTTTTTGAATGCTGTAAACTCGCCATATTAGTTTTTTCGTGTACTAATTGTAAAAAAAATAAACACTTAGTAGATTAAAGTCATTTACGTCTTATGATATTATTTTGTAATAATGTAACTTACGTCTGTTTAAAAATCACAGTTTTAATTGCAAAATAGAGAAAACAACTAAAAATAATGTACAGCAGTAACAAAACAGACGTTGCCTTTTTCTTCTTCAGAAGATTTACTGGACAAATACACAGACTTTAAAGTCAAGCAATTCGATATGATTTTGGTTTTTGACTTTACGACCATGTCTCCAGTTTCGACAGCATCTTAGCGGGATATCTGTACCAGTAGAGTTCTTGAAATATGTGAAAATTTTGGTAGTGCGTTTGGTAATTCGGAACTCTGTCCACCCCGCTAGGGACTGTATGCGAAGACATTATGTATGTAGTCTACAACGCCGGGAATCATACAAGCATATGACCCGCCCGATGTGAAGCGGTAATTAAAAACCGCCATCCTTAGTTGCCTGAATATATTCTTTCACAATAAAACAACCCTCCAAGGAGATGTCATTTGGCTGCGGTTTGCTGTGAGGTGAGGTACTTCCCCAGATTATATTATACTTCTATTTTTACTTTAGTGCACCCTACCTCCCTTAGAAACACCCAAACCGCAACAAAGAGACACAAATGTTTCTCCTATGTGGGAATCCAACCCACGAGCGTTGGTGTCAAAGTAAACAGTGCGTTTCACCACTGCGTCATTAGATTAAGTACAAAAGTTCAACATTTCTATATAACTGAACATTTTACGGCATCCCTTAGGATTTTCTGGGCTTATCTGATAAATGTTTCAAGTAGTGAAACAAATAGTAGGTTAATTGAAGTAATAGATTTATGGTATGGCTAAGGGTTGGGAAATTTATGCGTGTCAATGAACGGGGTTGGGGTGTCGGGAAGATTGATTGCCGGATATATTGTGAATGATTTAGTAAAATTTATTATAAACTCTTTCTGGTCTGCTTACGAGGATATATTATAAGAGGGAAAGAGCACATGAAAGCAGCCCGACGGGGGAAGTTTTTTTTTAAAAGATCGGGAGGCACACACGTATACTGCCCAGTTCATGTAAAATGGTAACGTGGTCTATGGTCTATGATGAGGTATATGAAGGCGACGAGCTCGTTGGCTCAGTCGTGAATGACGCGACTTTGACACTAATGCTCGTGGGTTCGATTCCCACACAAGGTAAACATTTGTCTGCATGAACATGTCTGATTGTCTTGGTCTGGATGTTTTAAGAGAGGTAGGGCGCATCAAAGCAGCCCGTCTGGTGAAGTACCTCCACCTCACAAAAATCCACAGCCAAATAACAACTCCCTAGAGGGTTGTTGTGTTCTGCGTGTGAGTGAGGGCACTAGTAAGCTCCCAATGAGTTGCTGTGTAAGCAGCAGAGGAGGCATCGTACGAGTGATATTTATTTCAAGTGTTAGTGTAAATAGGCTATTGCATGGAGTAATTGATGGCGGAAGCACACAAAGCAGGTTAGATTAAATTGCATATAAATTTGACTTTCGCAAAATAACGCCTGAATCTATCTATACATACTTATAAATACAATTGAAGTGTCTGTCTGTGATTTCAAAATAAAGGCTTTATCTTAAGCTGATATTATTATTTTCACGTTACCAAAGCCTAAATACGCATTTTTAACTTATTTGTCTGTCTGTCTGTTTGTTTGTTTGTCCGGGCTAATCTTCGAAATGGCTGAACCGATTTTGACGGGACTTTCACCGATAGGCAGAGGACTGTTCAGAGCAGAATATAGGGTACTTTTTATCCCGTAAATATTTAGGGTTCCTGCGTAAAAAATGAAAAACTGTTAAAATTAGGGGGAAATATGTTCCCCTTCGGGGGACGTTGTAATTTTATTTTTATTATTTTCACAGAATATGTATTTTTTGTGACATAAAATAACTGTGAATTTTTTATGTAAAAAAAAATATACGTTGCCTCCCATAAAGGTCAATAGTTGGCGCTGTATGAAAATTGATGAAAGTTGCATATACGACACTGAACTTTGTTTTTTTTTTAAACAGAAAGAATTTCAGGTCTGCATAGGAATAAAGGCTACTAAAAGCCCAAGTCTCATGCGTGCGAAGCCGCGGGCTTCAGCTAGTTAACAATAAAAACAAAACCAACACGGCTTTATAAAAAGCAGTAAGAAAATTCAGTATAAGGTTATCCGATATCAAACCATTTTTCCTACTCGTGTTAAGTAACGCTACCCTTTTCCACGGACAGTGAGGCGTGAAGCAGTTTATCATGGAAGTGAAATCCTAAAAAATGTCCTGTGTTTTATCCGCAATATTAGGGGTTTCCCAAGGCACAGTATTAGGTCCACATCTATCGACTGCATATGAGGGTTACAGGAAATATCATATTTTTTTATACAACGTCGAGAGGTAAATAAGCATACTTCCCACCTGATGTAAACTTACCGAAGCCTATGGTAATCGATAAATATCTGACTGTCAAAGATGTCTGGAAGTGATTGTACAATGTACAATTTTATTTTCATTATTTTATCAATTGACGTTATCTTTATTATTGTATCTTATATATATCATACTCACATAGATATTGCAATATTTATTTATAAAAAACCGCCAAGTGCGAGTCCGACTCGCGTACCGAGGGTTCCGTCAAAAAATATTTTCTCAAATTATTTTCTAAAAAAATATTTCTTTTTGTGATGACAAATTTATGGTTTTCGGAGTTTTCGTTTACTTGTGCTACATGACCTTACTTCTTACCAAATTTTCGTGATTCTAGGTAAACGCGAAGTAGCCTATAGGTTTTAATTCCCTTGCGAGTGCCAAAATATGTGCATAAACCTGCATAAACGAGACATAAGCAGCCGTATCTTTTGATTACATTGGCTTAGAATTTTGATTTGATAGCAGTAGACGTGGGATCGCGCGAGTGATACTTAATGTATTACAAGCGTTCATATGCTACGGTAACCGCTTTTCATCACATGAGCCGTATGCTTGTATGCCTTGCGATGTTGTTTTTTTTTATACTACGTCGGGAGGTATACAAGCATACGGCCCACTTGATGTAAAGCGGGTACAGTAGCCTATGAACGCTTGCGATATATTAGTATCATTTGCGCGATGCCCCCTCTGCTGCTTACACAGCAACTCCTTGGGAACTTACTGGTGACCTCACTCACACGCAGGAACACAACAACCCTCTAGGGAGTTGTTATTTGGCTGCGGTTTTCTGTGAGGTGGAGGTACTTCCCCAGGCGGGCTGCTCTGATGCGCCCTACCTCTCTTACGTTGTATAAACAAACAAAAAGATATTATTTAATCCATTATCTGTGGAACTTAAATATTTCACCAACTTTGAAGTAGGTTATATGGGGGCATTCCGTTTTACGTAACAATATTTATTTTTATGAATTTTAACAAATAATGTTTAATTCATTTCAGTGCATTTCAAATGATTATTTATCACACCTTGCTGTAAAGAACTAAAGTAATAACCGAAAGTGGTACGTACCGCATATAGTTATACGGTTTCAATTGAAGTATACGTCCAATTCAATTGCTATCTGGTTCGAAGTACAGTCTGCTGTTACGGCAAATATATACAGCAGTATGTCAATTTATCACGTGCAAATTGAAGGAGCAAATAAGCGCCATAATTGCGCAACTATGCAATATCAGCCGCGTCACATCGCTATAGAATATATTTAGCAAAGTCACAACGCCAATGGCGTCGCGCTCCAGTGCTTTTTAATACAATTTCAGGAGGTATAAAAATATCATAACCCATGAAGCTTATCGGTAACCTCACTCACCCGCAAGAACACAACAACCCTCCAGAGAGTTGTTATATGGCCGCAGTTATGCAGTTATTCTGTGAGGTGGAGGCAACTCCCCAGGCAGAAAGCTTCCCTTGCCCTTCTTCTCTTAAAAACACTCAGACTAAGATAAACAGACATGTTCACGCATTCAATATATTTGTCCTGTGCGAGAATCGAATCAACGAGCCTTAGCATTAAAGTTACGTTACTAACCACTCCATCCAAATCGTTTTTAATCTACACTAATATGTAAAGCAGAAGAATTTGTTTGTTTGTTTGCTAATCTCAGGAATTACTAGTCGTATACTAAAATTTCTTTTTACGATGGATAACCCAATTCTTGATGAAGGTGTATAGGCTATTCAATAGTACGTAGACGAGGGGAAAGAAGAAAGTAATAAAAGCAGGGATATCGAGATATGCGAATGAAGTCGCGAGATTCAGTTACTATGGGTAACATAACAATCTTTCCTCGCATCAGAACCGGATCATCTCTCTTTAAAATCGCTAATAAGCTGAAGAATTAGAATAATAATTATACAGAACGTAAAACATGACCACTCAGTTTGAGACGTCAGTCACGACTGATTTCAAGGCAAAAACTCCGCTTATATCTATGCATGTGTGACAGCAACGATTTCAGACATTTGTTTGAAGTTAAACTACTGTTTTTTTATATTTGCTGCGCAGTTACGCTGAGTATTCGTATGAACTGGTCCGATGCGGGCCTTTGCGTGCCTATTGACTCGAATGAGCGTCTGCAGCACACACAGGTTTAGTGTGCAACCATCCTAATAGAATGAGCAATGGAATCTCTTTGAACATGATTATAAACATCGGAAATATGTTTGAAGTAAAACTTCTTTACGCACGTTTGACTCGGGGAGTAAGCTGGCGAATGTGTGACGAGAGCATTACGAAAAGTGTGATCGGGCTAAGCGAACGGAAGTTGAGAGGGAGATATAAGTTAGTGGAGATATAAAGAGAGAGGGTTACGTTTCGTATATTACTGTAGGGGCGAGAGAGAGGTGCGAGCACGAGGGGGGAGGCGAACGGAAGTTGAGAGGGAGATATAAGTTAGAAGAAGAAGACGACGAAGAAGAATTGCCTATTGTCTGTAAGTTTTACTTCAGTCGTGTGGTCTAAAGCACACTCGTTTTTTTATATAAGATCCTTTACATCATTATGCATGTCAACTGACACACAAACTAAGCATCACCCGCAGCCTGTATAAGGATGGACGTCTCCAGTTCCTCAGGGCTTCGATGGTACGTCGAACGGGTTTAGGCTTTTTTTTAGATTAACCAATGTTAACGCCAAAAGTTATGACGACCTCGGTGGCGCAGTTGTGAAACGCTCTGTTACGTTACTTAGATACCAACGCTCGTGGGTTCGATTCCCACACAGGACAAACATTTGTGTGCATGAACTTGAACTGTTTGACTTAATCTGGGGGTTTTTAAGAGAGGTAGGGCGCATCAAATATTGTCGGACAAATTACACAGCGCCACCTCGCCCCAAAGTAAGCGAAGCTTGTGTTATGGGTAATAGACAACTGATAAACGTACGTAAATATTTTTTTTTTGTAAATACGTACTTATTATACAAAGAAAATACCCAGACCAAGACGAACAGATATGTTCATGCACACAAATGTTTGTACTGTGTGGTAATCGAACCCACGAACGTTGGTGTCAAAGTAGCGTAACAGCGCGTTTCACCACTGCGCCACCGAGCTCGTCAAAGCATCTCACTCCACCTAACAGAAAACCGCAGACAAATAACAAACTCCTCAGGAGTTGCTGTGTTAGCAGGAAAGGTGGCATCGCGCGACTAATACTTCAAAATTATGTTATTACAAATATAGCACATAAGGTGTCATAAAACACATGTTACTATTGAATTAAATAATTTTTGCGATACTTCCGTTAAAAATTGTTTAATTCAATGTGTAACAATCGCGAAAACCTAAGACAATACTACATGTTACTATGTTTTCTCTCTTTAAATCCAGTGGCAATAACTCGAATCCACCAGTAATGGACGAGGCAATATTTTTAAATGGATCCTAAGCCGTTATTGGATCTTGGACCCTCTGTTTTATAGCCCAACACTTTCCCGACGAGTCCAAAAGAAGAGCAATTAAATTTTGTGATTTATTTATTTTTTATTGCTCCGGAGATCCCGAGATTAATGGGCCTGATCGGTTATCCAAAAGATTGTGGTAATTCACATTTTTCTAAAGATTAATCATTTAAACCATCAAATGAGATAACGGTAATGATTTATCAGCAGACTTACTGGTTAATCCGAAGAAACGGGTGGAAACAAGAAGATGGTTTAATAATTTAAACGGTTTCGTACTTTCGAGAGATTGCGTCCGCCATATTTGTTTTTGGTCGAGGAGGCGTTATCTATGGCAGAATTTTGGCGGGAACAGTGCAGCCTCAGTCATCTGAATATATATCTTACTAGCTGAACCGACTTCATTCGCGCGAATCCCGTAGAGGCTACTTACTTTTTAGGGTTCCGTACCTCGAAAGGAAAAACGGAACCCTTATAGGATCACTTTGTTGTCCGTCTGTCTGTTTGTCAGTTATTCGTCTGTCAAGACTATTTTTCTCAGAGACGAGTGAAGCTATCAAGCTGAAATTAGTATCACATATTCAGGTCTGCAGTGAAAAAATGAAACTTCTAAGTTAACGCAATGAAAAGATACGGCTCGGCTATTTATTTCTCGTTTATGCACATATTTTGACACTCGTAAGGGAACCGGGACCTATAGGCTACTTCGCGTTGACCTAGAATCATAAAATTTGGTAAGAAGTAAGGTCATGTAGTACAAGTAAAGGATATGTGTGTATAATTATAATTATTATTGTTTGATTGTTATTGTTATCTAAATTTTATACAATATGACATGACAAATAGTGTGCATGTTTATATTCTATTTCTGTTTTATATTTTAAACTGTAATTGTTATTGATATTATGTATTTATTTTTTATTGTAGTGTGTTTTTAATTATGGATCAATGTTATCCGACATAAATGAATTTTAATTATTTTTTTTTAAAGGAAAAAATCCGAAAACCGTAAATTTGTAGTTACATCACAAAAAAAAATTCGCGAACATCTATCTATCTATCTATAACTTCACGCCAAATCCCTTGCGGGGTAGGCAGAGAGAACCGAGCGCCACGTGACTCGATCATTACATATCTCACTCGCTTCTTTAACATTCATTGCTCTTTTCATGCACGCTCGCCGGTTTCTAGGGCTCCTGACATCACCTTCTGATAGAACACGACCAATTTGGTCATGGTAGGTAAGTCCTGGCCTTCCCCGGCTCCTACATCCTTCCACTTTTGCATTGTATATCTGCTTCGTCATTCTTTCATCTTGCATTCTTTCTACATGTCCGAACCATCGGAGCATGCCTCTTCTTATTTTAACACCGACGCTCTCTTTCAGACCAACTCTGTTTCTAACATCATCATTGCGAATACGGTCAATAAGCCTTATGCCACAAATTTTGCGCAGCGCTCGCATTTCGACCGCATTTATTCTACTTTCATGCTTTTTCTGCCATACCCAGCTCTCACTTCCATAAGTTAGCGTTGGGACCAACACTGCATTGTGTATAGCGAGTTGTGCCTTCTGGCTCAGGTTTTTGCTGCCAAGAAGTTTTCCCAACGCTCCATTCACACTATTCCCAGCACTCACTCGTCTTTCCACATCTGCGGTGTACCTTCCATCCCTGCTGAAAGCGCATCCAAGATATACAAACTCATCCACTTGTTCCAACACTTCATCATCAATCGTAATCCTTACATTAGTTCTGGATTCTTCTCTTTCAAATACCATTATCAAAATTCGCGAATATAATTTGCGAAAATATTTTTTACGGAACCCTTAGTGAGCGAGTCGGACTCGTACTTGACGGCTTTTTTTCTCAGCTTGCATAAATCGTATCGTGATGTTGTATACGCGACCTCTCTCAAGAAATAAGCTGCCTAATGCTAAAATATTTTTTCAAATCCAACTGGTAGTTTCAGATATTAGCGCGTTCTAACAAACAAACAAACTTTACCGCTTTATATTAGTATTTTTTTTATACCACGTCGGGAGGCATGCAAGCATACGGCCCACGTCATGTAAAGCGGGTACCGTAGCCTATTAACACTTGAGATAAGTATCACTCGTGCGATGTCTCCTCTACTGCCTACACAGCAACTCCTTGGGAGCTTACTGGTACTACTATGACCTCACGCACACGCAGGAACACAACAACCCTTTAGGGAGTTGTTATTTGGCTGCGGTTTTCTGTGAGGTGGAGATACTTCCCCAGACGGGCTGATTTGAAGCGCCCATGCAAGTGAGGTCACCAGTAAGCTCCTAAGAAGTTGTGTGTTAGCAGTAAATTTGGCGTCGCGCGGGAGATACTCAATGTATTGCAAATATTAATAGGCTACGTTAATCGATTTACATCTTGTGGGTCGTATGCTTCTACGTTAGCCAAAATCGATTGCAGCACCTGGAGCCTTTATCTGGAGCTTCTCTGAGCTTCGGAGGGTATGGTAAATCGTCAGTACACGCTGTTGTCGATATATGACAGTGGCCTTCGCCAATCTGCAGTTGAGCAGCGTGGTGGAGTTTGTTCTTAACCTCTTCGGATGAAGACCCGTATCCCAGCAGTGGGATGAGTAAGGGTTAGTGTAGTATCCGGTGTAAGTCACCCATTTTTACCACATCTAACTGGATTAATTGTAGTAGATCCGTGGTCACGAAATTTGGCAATGATCTGGGATATAATACAATATAATAGCCGTCCGTCATGTCTGGGCTTGTCTGATTTGATAATATATATATGTAATATAATAAATATTTATTTCTCCTATAATTTGTACAAGAAACAGAATATTACAGATTGCTTAGTTCATAGTCATGTGAGACTGGTGCCTAAGCTAGGCAAGCCTGTATTTCAGGACACCAGCCCTCCACCCTAGGTTATTGGCTTAGTGAAATAATACGTCTGATTTGATAAGTTGAACCTTTGAGTAGTGACAGCCCAGTGGGTAAGGAAACGGCCTATTGACCCACAGGTCTCCGGTTCGAATCCAAATTCGTGTTTTCGGATTAATGTACACATTTGTAATTGTCACAAGCTCAGTGATGGAAAACATCGTGAGGAAACTCGCACGTACAAGAAATTGTCTTTGGATAGCCCTGAAACTCGTACCCCTCAATAAAAGTTGTAGATGCGTCACCAATTCAGGTGCTCATTGGCCCCCTGATAGGAGGCCAGTTAATAATAATTAATTTTTAAGGTACCCATTCGTCCCTTAATATAAATTATAGATAAACCAGTTGAGAATGCGCAAGCTTGCATTGCCAGAGGAACACCTGGCTCGTCAATTATATAACATTTTTTTTTATTTGTCGGCCATTTTGACCATGTTCTGAATATTCCTATTCTACTTTTTTATACTGAATCCGAATCTGAAGTCAAAATTCGAATATTCGAAAAAAAGCGACATACACACGCACACAGAGACACACACATAGACAAACATATAGATTTCATATAGGAACGGTGTTCCTGAAAATGTTGAGATTGTACAGCTGTGACTTTTAATAAGCGTGATATTTATACAATTTTCTGAATTTTATTTTTACCTTCAGCACGCGAGACGATTGCAGAATGATTGTACTCTGCGAGAGGGGACGAGTAGGCACCAAAAATATTACAGGGGTAGAGTGGGCACAGGGTACGAGTTTCAGGGCTCCAGTGGGCACGTCCACGATCTAAGAAAGGTTTGGTTTTCCTTCACCGCCGCGCAAGTGATAATCTATACAGATAAATAAAATTGGAGTGTCTGTGTGTAATATTAAAATAACTGCTTTTTATTAAATGCATATGGATATACACGGTACATATACCAAAATATTTTTTTTACAATTTTTGTCTGTCTGTCTGTTTGTTCCGGGTAATCTCTGAAACGGCTGGACGGATTTTGACGGGTATTTCACTGGCGGATAGCGGATGTAATAAGGAGTAACTTAGGCTACTTTTATTTTTGAAATTTTATTTATTTTTATTAATATAAATAAATAATAAAACAATAACTATTCCGCACGGACTAAGTCGCGGGTACAGCTAGTTACAAATATATATTTCCAGAAACACGTACTTAGTGGTATATGCCAGTTAGTCTATAAGCCGATTCTTTATACACTGAACTATCGCCGTTTTCATTTGTATATTTATGTAGAAATTTATTATAAATATATCTCAAAGAAGCACTTCATACAAAGAAACGAGAGTGTTTACTTAATTGCACAAAAGGAATACAGGGCGGCTGTGAAAGGAACACAAAGAATGGAGGATGGCGCGGGAAACAAGTCTAAACAACATGATACCTAATATTGTTTTATGGAAGTGAATAAATACCTCTTTAGATATTCTTTGATTATATTCTCATACATAAGTTTTTACGAGTATATCTGTGTTCTTCGAACATTGGTATACTATGTACCAACTGACCGCAATGATCTGCAGGCAAGTCGTCAATTATTGATTTATGATATGCTCACAATTACAAAAGATATTAGACAAGTCTAGACAAGTTGCAGATGTGGCTGTTATACGTATAGGCTTCAGGGAGACATTTTGTAAATAATCTAAGTCAACACTATACAGGGTCCTTTGGTACCAAGTTCAAAAATGGAGAAGTTCGAGGAACTTTTATCTTTTTTAGGTATTTTTACTGCTATAATTTATACTGTATGTTATCTTACATCTAAGGGTCAAAATATACTAGCACATCGGTGAAGTGCACCAACGCTTCAAAATCTAAACGAAGATGCCATAGGATTTAAATAAATTTAGAAATCTAATGGTTATCTGTGTTATTACTAGAATGTCAACATTAAATACAGTTACATTGTTTTATACCACTATGGTGGAAAACAACCGTACGGTCTGCCTGATGGTAAACAGTTACCGTAGCCGACGGTCATTTGCAACACCAGGGGTGTCAGTGAAACTTCTATTACATAGTAGGTGATTTGTTTGTATGTTCTCGTCCCATGTTAATTTCAACGATGTAGCAAGTTTTCACTTCCGTTGGTCATGACTACGTTTTTAGGAGTCCGTCCCTCAAAAGGAAAAACGATACCGTTATAGGATCAGGATTCGAACCAAGGAACCTGTCGATCAATAAGATGAATCTTTATATATTGGACCGCTACGGCTCTTACTAATATTCAAGGTAGCTCTGTAAAGCCTCAAAAGGCAGCAAAAGCAGCGTGCAGCATGTAGTATGCCGTAATTGGAATATACAGGGTGTCCCAATAGTTACTATGAACATAACTTTTTATTGTTATTTTGTGTGCAAGATTACAAGATGGTATTAACTGTAATGGAATGGGTACAGAGTAATAACAGAAAACTATCTTATTATTGCCATGTGCTACACTGGTTTAATTATCATGTTGTACATATACAACAGGAAACAAAAGAAAACCGTGATGCGTGAAGAGGTTTTTTTTAGAGGGTCGACAACGCATGGGTGACGCCCCTGGTGTTGCAAATGTCCATAGGCTACGGTGACTGTTTACCATCATGCAGGCCGTATGCTTGATTGCCACCTTAATGGTATAAAAAAAGGCCCGTGTAAGTCGGACTCGTTCACAAAGGGTTCCATACGACAGTTTAAAAAACACGTTTTTTGTTTGCGCACTCCATTGAAACTTATATTTATCCAAATTTCAAGTATCTACGTATTACGGTTCGAGATATACAACTATGTGACAGACGGACGGACAGACGTGACAAGCTCGGCGGAGCAGTGGCTGATGATGATGATGACAACGTCATGCATATGTCTGTTTGTGTTGGTATGGGTGTTTTTTAGGTAGACGTACCAAAGCAGCCCGTCTGGGGAAGTAGCTCAACAGGTAGGGCGCATCGAAGTTGCCTCTCTAACGAACTACCTCTATCTCCCAGGACGTCGCAGCCAAGTAACAACTCCCTGGAGGGTTATTGTGTTCTGCATATAAGCGGCTATCGCAACCTATGAATGCCAATACATTAAGTATCACTCGCGCGATGCCACCTCCGCTGCTTACACAGCAACTACTTAGGAGTTTACTGGTGATCGTAAGACTCGAAAGGTCACGTTGTGATAATCTGAAGGTATTCGCTCCATGTCCAAATCTTCGCCCAAATCTTTTCTGCTCGTCCTAATGGATTAGGCCATAACACTAGGAAGTCTGCGAGAACCGAGCACCACCTGACTCGGTGCTTACACACCTTACTCGCTTCTTTAACATTTATAGCTCTTCTCATTGCCGCCCGCCAATTTCTAAGTTTCGGTTCCTACATCCTTCCACTTTTGCGTTGTAATCTGTTCCGTTATTCTTTCTTTCCGCATTCTTTCTACATGTCCGAACCAACAAAGCATGCCTTTTCTTACCTTAACACCGATTCTCTCTTTCAGATCAACTGTCTTTTTTAAATCCCCATTGCAAACACGGAATACTAATAATCGCTGATAATTATTACACTAAAATCATAGTTAACAACAAAACACAACAATCAGTAATATTAGGGGTTAAAGTATGAAATTGCCGATTTGTATTGAAAAATTAAAACTCGTTTTACGAACAAAGATGTAACATGTTTATTTAATCAAAATATTTACCCTCATTATTGCTGCCATCTCTCATCAATCTGCGGTTTATTTATGCCTTTGCGATATAACTCAGGGGGTCTAGATTCGAGAAACTGTGCGAAAGGATTATGTACTGTCTCCTGGGATTTAAAAAAAAAATTATCACGTAGAAGACTGTCCAAATCACGAAAAAACTTTTTGGACAACACAAACACAGTTGAAGCAAGGTCTGGCGAGTACGGAGTATGGCGTATGGTTTCTAACTGCAGCTCCTGTAGAGTTACAACGGTTTCTCGTGCAGTGTGAGGTCTTGCGTTGTCATGGAGCAATAATGGTGATGATAGATTCACGAGCCGGGGCTGTTTCACTGCCAGTTTCGCCACCATGGTTCGAAGTTCGGCACAGTGCGAGTAAACATTTACTGTTATTTTGAATTAAACAATTTTAACGGAAATATCGCTATCGCAAAATGTTTATTTTGTTGAACCTGACGTTTCGAACGCTTTGCAGCGTCCGTGGTCCCAGGAAGAATAAAGTGACATTTGTCTTACATTGGTTATTCAATTATTATTATTACATCTACCATGGATGAATTAATTATATATGTTCCGATTCACACAAAAATCGCTCACGGTGTCCGAACGTATCTTACTAGATCTCTGGATTTGTGACTTGATTATTTTTAGGACTGGAGCCCAAGCAGGTGGTACTTGCCAACCATCTTCTCTATTGAAATTGGGGTGTTTTCTTATTTCAATTGCCTCGCGTAGCATTCTCGGCATGTAGCAATTTTCCTTGGCTAGGATTTGTGGTTTATCGAATCGGATGTAATGGTTTGGCTGGTCCAGTGTATGTTCACATACTGCAGAGCTTTTCGCGCAATCGCGAAAACCTAAGACAATACTATCTACTGTTATTGCTTGACCAGACCTGAGAAAGCTATAGTGAATAACGCCATGCAGATACCACCAAACAGATATCACCTTTTTATTGGTAAGCTTTGCTTTAGGTCACTGTTGCGGCGCTTGATCTGGGGTCAGCCAGTGCATTTTTCGCTTACGGTTATCGTAAAGAATCCACTTTTCGTCACATGTCACCATTCTATCCAATATTCCTTCATTTCTGTACCGATTCAACAAGGCAACACAAGTTTCAACACTCGTTTCTTTCTGCAGATCATTCAAATCATGAGGCACCAATGTTTCATATTTTTTATCTTATTGATTTGATGTAAATGAGTCAATATTGTAGGTAAGGTAACGTTAAACCATGCCGCTTATTCCTGGGTAGTTTGACTCGGATCGGCTTCCACCATCTCCTTCAATTCAGCGTTATTCACCTGTGTGTGCGGCCTTCCACGTGGTTCGTCTTCAAGTCGAAGTTTCCATTACGAAAGCGTTTAAACCAAAAACGCACGGTGCGTTCATCAGCAGTCTCCTCTCCAAACGCAGCATTGATATTGTGAGCCGTTACTGCCGCGTTAGTTCCGCTTTGGAACTCGTATACAAAAATTACTCGGATTTTCGAAGTGTCCATCTTTCACGTCTGAGCTGAATAAAAAAAAACAATTGAAATTAGAAAATCAAATGTTGCACATTTTTTAAAAGAAAAATCTCACAGGTATCATGTGAAAAAAGTTTGACTCGAAAATCTCACACCATGAAGGTTTAATGTCAATTCAAAATACTCGTATCTATTACTATGAAACGGCAATGTCATACTTTAACCCCTATTATATAGCCGGAGCTGACGGCTTAACCTACAGCCGAAGCTCAAGATAAAAACCCCATCCATAGTTAAGTTGCGGACGGCGTTCCTTAACTTGCGTGTTCTTCTTTTTATGAACTATGAACGCTTGCAATTGAACCTTTGCAATACCACCCCTGCTGCTAACAAAGCAACTCCTTAGGAGCTTACTGGTGACCGCACTCATGCGCAGGAATACAACAACCCTCTGGGGAGTTGTTATTTAGCTGCGGTTTTCTGTGAGGTGGAGGTACTGCCCCAGACGGGTTGCTTTAATGCGCCCTACCTCTGAAAATTGTCTCGCAATATACCCAAATATCGAAACCCATTGTTCCAATACTCTTATAGTGTCACAGACAACGTAAAACGGGATGTGTCACACAATACCACGACGTTAAATATGAATATCCACAACCATTTCGGTGTCCATCAAAGGAAAGTTGGTGAAATCCGGCGCCGGTCGCATGCCGCCGCGAAATTACGAGTGCGGGAATGAAACAGGAACACAGATTCACGACGCCGTTGCCGCTGGATGTGACATCGAATATATACTTTTTTTTAATGGTCAACTCCTGCTTTATTGGTCGTGTTTTATCAGAAGATGATGTCAGGAGCCTTAGAAACCGGCGACCGTGCATAAGAAGAGCAATTAATGTTAACGAGGCGAATAATATTTATAAGGATCGAGTCATGTGGCTCTCAGTTCCCTCTGCCTACCCCGCAAGGGATTTGGCGTGTAGTTATAGGTAGATAGACAGAACTCCTACTTCTGGTCAACTAATACATTACTTTTGACACTAATGCTCGTGGGTTCGATTCCCACACAGGACAAACATTTGTGTGCATGTACATGTCTGTATGTCTTGGACTGAGTGTTTTTTAGGTAGACGTACCAAAGCAGCCTGTCTGGGGAAGTAGCTCCACCTCATAGAAAATCGCAGCCAAATAACTGGACTTATAACATTTATCCTAATATTAATTTTAATAGATGAGTTCTGTACATGTGTAATGATGATGTAAGAAAGAGAGTTGGTCTGAAAGAGAGTGACGGTGTTAAGATAAGAAAAGGCATGCTCCGTTGGTTCGGACAGTAGAAAATAAAGTATGTAGAAAGAATGCAGGATGAAAGAACGACGAAACAGATATGTAATGCGAAAGTGGAAGGAGGATAAAGGGGTCACACCGCGCCAGTTTGTAATCGCTTTTTCTACGCAAATATTTTTTTGTTTTTACGTCCGACGTGATCGACGACCTACAAAAGAAGGACTAACTCTTTAAACTCGTGAGTAAGTCCTTCTATTGAGGGAGGGGTACCCTTTATTCGAGGGAGGTAGGTGGTGAATCCCCATGGATATCCTTTCGCCCGACCGAACTAATTACGTCACCTTCTTACTGACTAAACACCTAGGGGGAAGGCTTTAAAGGCTTCATAGGAAGCGACGGCCCCAGGGGAAGCGGCGCAATGCAAGTTCCCCGTTTCTGTAGGTTTTGACTTTTGTATATGGATTCCGCTCGCTTCAGGTCGAGCCGACGACTATACCAGCGTTGCCAACATCATGTTACATATATTCCAACCACTATCGACCGCCTTAGCTTCAACAGCAAGAATCGAGTCATGTGGTACTCCGTTCTCTCTATCTACATCGCAAGGGACATACGTTAAGTTATACATAAGATCATAGCGTTCCGCCCCGGCTTCGCATGGGTAGACACACAGAAAGATGAATACTTTACAAATGGAACATAACAACAATTCCTTAAAAAACTATTTGGTCGGATAAGCATTAATATCAGACGCTCTAGGAACGGGCGAGCGTGCATGAGAAGAGCTATGAATGTTAAAGAAACGACGGAGGTGCGTAAGGACCTGAATGTCGTCATCCTTTGATTCTATCCGTGCTTTGATTGACTCGTCATCATCATCTCAGTCTGTATTCGGCCTCGACGAGCTCGGTGGCTCAGTCGTGAATGACGCGACTTTGACACCAACGCTCGTGGGTTCGATTCCCACACAAGGCAAACATTTGTGTGCATGAACATGTCTGTTTGTCTTGGTCTGGGTATTTTCTATGTATAATAAGTATGTATTTACAAAAAAAAATGTATTTACGTATGTTTATCAGTTGTCTAGTACCCATAACACAAGCTTCGCTTACTTCGGGGCTAGATGGCGCTGTGTAATTTGTCCGACAATATTTATTTATTTAATTTAATTTAATAGGTCTCCCCTCTGGAGTGCCATTCATCTCGATCCTGTGCCTGCATCCATCGACTCCCTGCAAACCTCTTGAGGTCGTCGCTCCATCTAGTGGGGGTCGTCCCACACTGCCTGTACCAGTACGCCATTCGAGAACATTTCTTCCCCAGCGGTTGTCGGATCTACGAACTATGTGGCCAGCTCACGACCACTAGAGCTTGCTTATCCTTTGGGCTATGTCGGTTGTCTTAGTACTAATCCACATTTCTCATTCTATTACGCAGGGAAAGCCCGAGCATAGCTCTTTCTATATAGCACGCTAAACGACCTTGAGCTTCCCCATAAGGCCCGCAGTGAAGGGCCACATCTTGATTAATTTGAACAAAAATCAGTTATTGTGACTTAACTGTAACAGTTAGAAGTTAGGCACTTGTAGACTTTTTGTAGCTAATGATGAGTACTCTAAACATGTATTACATCATTATATGTATCATTAATGAGAGCACGCAGGTTAAGCAACGTCGACCGCAGCCTGACTATGGATGGGTTCATCTACCTCGAGTTTCTCCGTGCTTGGAGGCCACGTTAAGCCGTCGGTCCTGGCTGTTGTCGATACATGACAGTCGTTAGGCTACGTCAGTGGCCCTCGGGCGGCTTGTAAACACTGGCCTTCGCCAATCCGCATTTGAGCAGCGTGGCGGAGTATGCTCTAAACCCCTTCAGTTGAAGGGTGACCCGTATCCCTGCAGTGGGATGAATAAGGGTTGATGTGGTATGTATCATCAATGGTTTTCGCAGCGCACGCCAAATAATGACTTTTGCAAGCAAATTACCTAGTATCTTGGGTTATATTGTTGCAAATTTCGCAGGGAACTCCAGTTTTTCGAAAACAAAATGTAATTATTTGCTGTTGTAATGTAGCGTATAGGTGCGTGAAAGAGTTTTTAACATCGATTGAGTATTTTTTTCATTTATCTGTTAGAAACGAACGTACAAAATTATCTTTATTCATTCTTGTAAATTGTATTCGATCCTTTCCTGACGATATGTTCGAAAAGCAATCCAAAAATACTCTCTGTAATAAGACTTGTTATACAATGAATGAATGTGTAACTGACAAAGATATCTCGAAATAACTCACCACAGACAATCTTCCCTTTCTTTCCTTTCCTTTCTTCCCTTCTTTAATTCTAACCATTTGACATCATTATTGTACCGATTTGCTGTCATGAATTTATTGTAATACTAGCTGCTGCCCGCGTGGAGTCAAATAACGTAGCCTATGTATTAATCCACTTCATAATCTATCTACGTGCCAAATTTCATTCAAATCCGTTCAGCCGTTTAAGCGTGAAAGAGCAACAAACATCCATCCATACATACAAACTTTCGCATTTATAATATTAGTAGGATTTAATTGACAACTTGAAAAGAGAGCTAATAATAGCAAGCTTCTTTCGCCATTTCTTCCCCGCCAACGGTCATTTCCGAAATACTTGCAGATTAAAAAAGTAATATAATAATCTAAGAGAATTGAATAAGATATATATTTAAACATCGCCATTCTATACCGCATGCATTCAACGCATTTTCCGAAGACGAAGGATTAACTTGTCAAATATAAGTCTCAGTAAACAAGGAGTGACAGGTCTAAGCTGCAGGTTTACCATGTAATCTCGAACGTGGGACGGTTGACACTAATGTTGCTTGAAAATACGTTGGAAAAATCTCGATGCTTTTGTAAAATCAAACGCAATGCGAGTTTATTTTTTCGCATGCAATTTGATCTAAACTGTGTGCTTCCGCCAACAATTAGCTCATGAGAACTAGCACTGGCCGGCACTCACCCACTATCATTAGTAGATGTAACATGCCGACGCTGTCATGGCTGCTTCGGTAGTCTCTACCTCAGCTGCTGCGGTCGCCCGTCATCTGGAACAGAAACCGCATGCCGCCACTAACGTCGCTGCCATGACTGCCTTGGCCGTCACACTGACACGTGTTTCGTCTCTCCACGAGGCAATAACATGCTACAAACTTGAAGACAGATGGCGGATGGAACAGATAGCGAGCAATCGCGAGGACGACCGCAGCAGCCGAGGCAGAGACATGATGCATCTACTAACGGTAGTGGGTGGGAACCAGCCGGCGCTAGTTCGTCCATGCGAACTAGCCTTGCCAATTAATTGGCTGCGGAAACACTCAAAGCAGTGTAGATCAAATGCAGCATGTAAATTTGACTTCCGTCAAATAACACCTACTCTATCAACTAGAAAGCCAATGAAGACGATATATGCGTTTGGGATGTGCAGGGTGTGTTTGTGTCCGCTGTCCCTTCTTAGTGTTATCCCGTTTTGTAAACAATCAAAAGGTTTATGTTATGGTAGCGTCAACTGACAGGACACAGTAGTCTTTTGCAATTTGGGCTAAAAGAGGTTCGCTTACCAACAGGCGAAGCGGAGCCACTATGCTGAGCCAATATATGAAGAAAAAAAAAGGTTTGGCAGGGTCCGCTACCTGAGCCGATTTGGCGAAGGTACAGAGTGTTACATAGTGCGACTGCCTTCAGATCTCCACATACTCGAGGGAAAACTGACCTTTCTCAGGTTCCAAATATGTACATAAATCGGAAAACACCAATTTATTGATACATGACAAGATTCGAACCGGGACCTGTTGCGTAGATGAAAAGAGCAATGAATATTAAACAAGCGAATATGTGGCATTTGATTCTCTCTGCCTACCCCGCAAAGGACGTGAAAATATAGACAGATAAATACCTAATTAGGTCTATATACAGATGAGAGAATGAAGCTATGAGTATCATAGCGATAAACAAATAAATCACATGACTGGCTAAAGTTAGTGTTAACGACTAAATATCTCAGCGGTTCAAGCCTACTGAAAAATAGGAGGGTTTTTTAACCAATAAGCCGATGAGTGCCGCCATGTTGATCTGCGATCCAGCTAATAAGAGCAGCGCGTTCTACTTTACCCCCGGACCCGCAGCGGTGAATTGAATTGCTAGGCAATTTCATTTGATTGGTACACCATTGGTTATTTCCTTCTATCTATCTATAAATTCACGCCAAATCCCTTGCGAGAGTACCAAGCGCCATAAGACCTCGCTTTTCAGGAACACCGTTCCTATATGAAATCCATATGTTTATCAGTGAGTGTGTGTTTGTGTGTGCGTGTGTCTGTCGCTTTTTTTCGAATATTTGAATTTTGACTTCAGATTCGGATTCAGCATAAAAAAGTAGAATAGGAATGTTCAGGACCACCGTTCCTATCTCTTAAGGAACATGGTCAAAATGGAAGACAAATAAAAAAAACATTGAATTGTTATATAATTGACGAACCAGGTGTTCCTCTGGCAATGCAAGCTTGCGCATTCTCGACTGGTTTAACAGCCATAACTCTTTTCATGCACGCTCGCCGAAAATAGTTATGAATGTTAAAGAAGTTAAGTTCGCTGGTTATTCCCTTGATCACAGCTATGCAGCGCCACTTTCAGCCGCTCTAACTCTTGGGCAGCAGTTACAATTTTCGTTTTGTACAAGCGAACACAAAGCCACCCACAATATCTATTGTTAAATTTTTAACTGTTCCCAACTCCCTTTTAACTTTTAAGCCTTTTTCCGTGTAACCGTTGGCGAATGATTATATTCCAGCCATTTCTGTGGGTAATATTTTTATTCGTAATTGTATTTTGTCGTGTCAATTATATTACATATATCTATCTATAACTTCACGCCAAATCCCTTGCGGGGTAGGCAGAGAGAACCGAGCGCCACGTGACTCGATCCTTACATATCTCACTCGCTTCTTTAACATTCATTGCTCTTCTTTAAAAACACGATCAATTTGGTCGTGGTAGGTATGTCTTCGCCTTCCTCGGCTCCTGTATCCTTCTACTTTCGCGTCGTATATCTGGTTAGTAATTCTTTCCTCTCGCATTCTTTCTACATGTCCGAACCGATGGAACTTGCTTCTTCTTATTTTAACACGGACATTCTTTTAGACCGTGCACCGGCGAACGTGCTTCAGAAGAGCAATGAATGCTGAAGAAGCAAGTGAGGTTTGTAAGGATCGAGTCACGTGGCGCTCGGTTCTCTCTGCCTATCCCGCAAGGGATTTGGCGTGAAGTTATAGATAGATAGATTATAGACAGATAGATAGATCTTTTAGACCAATTCTGTTTCTGACATCATTATTGCGAATACTTAATATATCTCAGCGTATGCTTGTATGCCTCGCGAGGTAGTATAAAAAAAAGAGTGAATTTAAACGCGTGACAACAACGACACGAGAACAACGCGCAGAATTTGTGGCGTAACGCTTGTAGAGCATAAGCGTTACGCCACAAATTCTGCGCACCGCTCGCATTTTGACCGCGTTTCAACTCACTACGAGGCATACAAGCATACGGCCCACCTGATGTAAAGCGGATACCGTAGCCTATTAACGCTTGCGATATATTAAGTATCACTCGCGCGATGCCTCCTCTGCTGCTTACACAGCAACTCCTTGAGAGCTTACTGGTAACCTCACTCACATGCAGGAATACAACAACCCTCTAGGAAATTGTTATTTGGCTGCTGTTTTCTGTGAGCTGGAGGTACTTCTCCAGACGGGCTGCTTTGATGCGCCCTACCTCTCTTAAAACATCCAGACCAAAACAAACAGACATGTTCATGCACACAAATGTTTGTCTTGTTTGGTGTCAAAGTCGCGTCATTCACGACTAAGCCACCGAGCTCGACAAAAACTCACTCGTCTTTCCATATCAGCAGTGTATATTCTGTCCCTGCTGAAAGCGCATCCAAGATATACAATCTCATCCACTTGTTCCAACACTTCATCATCTACCGTAATCCTTACATTGCTTCTGGTTTCTTCTCTTTCAAATACCATCTTTGTTTCCTTCGCATTCAACAGTAAGCCTTTCGGCCAGACGAGTTCTCCTGAATATATGAGGGTAGTTGATTCCACAACAGTACAGCACGGTAAATGTACGAGTTATAAAAGAAATTGGAATGCACAGTTGGAAGGATTAGGGTCTTGGTAACGCAAGGACGTAAAGGGTGGGATCTAGGTGGAAGTAACTGGAAACGGCAACGCAGATAGGAGCGGGCAAATGGGTCTTTGAGGATCTTATAGAGGAAAGAGTGGACATGGAGATTACACCGAAAACGAATTGGGAGCTATTACAGTTGTTGTTTTATCTTATGAAGCTGGGACTAACTCTACATCAGTGATTTCTAAATATGATTGTCCTTTCAATTCATTCATCGCACTATTAAGAAGGTAATCTCTTCAATCTAAAAGGGATGTAGATCGAACCAAGATCTGCTTCTCTACAGAGAGTTGGCAGTGCAATCATCGAGTGATACCTCCTTACAGAAATCGATAGGCTACCTAGCTTATCTGCTTCACATCTCACATCTGTCGTAAGCTTGTATTTATTTGATCTGACCTGCTTTATGTGCTTACATTTTCCTGTTGTATCCCGAACAAACGGAGCGTGCCTCTTCTTTTCCTAACACCCATACTCTCTTTCAATTCAATTAAATTCAATACAATTGACCCAAAGCGACTGCTTGCTTGTCACTTGTATCATGTTATTCTGACGACTAACATCTACAGCGCCTGAGGATGTCTCGTCGAGAGAAGCACGTGTCGCAGAGGCGAACAGCCAGGGCAGCAACGGTGGCGGGTGCATGCGGTTGCTGTTTCGACGGCATGATGCATCTACTGACGGTAGTGGGAGGGTCCGGCCGTTTGTTCGCATAAACAAAATTGTAGCGAAAACAAAGAATATTAAATCAAATTGCATGTCGGACTTTCGCAAAATAACGCCTGGAAATTATTTATATTATTCGTCCTCGGATGCAAAACATTCCACGAAGACCAAGACTTAAGGAAATGTCGAATATTCTGAACATAAAAACGAAACTTGAATAATGAAACATTTAAAAACATAAAAGTATTTCTAGGAACTTCAACATAACTTCAGAAATATTTACTTATAATATTTATTTATACTTTATGTACATTCACAAAATGTTTTACTGGAAACGTCTCCGAGAAAAACGCAAACTCTTTTGTGGTTTTTTTTTTGTTAAGAATGTTGAATTTCCTTGAAATAAATATACTATACTATATATATACCTACAGCCACACATTGGCGGAGTGGTTAACGATGGTACTTTAACACCGCCGCTCGTGGGTTCGATTCCCACCATAGATAACAGAAGCAACGGGAGATGTGACGAGGGGGCGTGGTTGGTGTCGCCGCAATATGCTCAAAACGAGAACATTGCCAAGAACAGTTAGTTAGTTGCAATCAAGTTCGATTGAGATACGTTGCTCCTTGTTTTAGCAAAATGCCAAGTTGTGCTGTTGCCTTTTTGCAAAAATAGAAGTGCAGTGGTTAACTTTAAATCAAATGGAATCACTTATCACCTATAAGTACAAATAATATTGCGTTTTATAAGCATAAATACAGAATTAATTTCAAAAATTCTCTGACGCCATTTCTACCAGGGCCTTACCACGATACAAATTATAAATATCAAATTTCTCATTCTTAATCATACATTGCTTTTCTACCATTACGCAGTCTCCACCGCTCGTTTACCAACACGCAATGTAAAGCGAGTAATATTATTCGTTCACTGTGTGTACAGTTTCGAGATACGGCCGCTTGTTTCTGCCGCTTTATAAATGTAGTAGTGCGTGATTACTTGGGTGTTGTTTAAATAAACATCCAATGACAGCGTCTTAACAAATGTGTGTCGTTGTACTTGTGTGCGTAGAATGATATTTTTTATTTATTTAAGTGTGTGAGTGTTTTATGGTGGGGTGAAACTCGGCGACAACCGTCCCGGTGTAAACTCGCGTGGTATGTCACATCTCCCATTGTTTCTGTTATCTATGATTCCCACACAAGACAAACATTTGTGTGCATGAACATGTCTGTTTGTCTTGGTCTGGATGTTTTAAGAGAGATAGGGCGCATCAAAGCAGCCCGTCTGGGGAAGTACCTTCACCTCTCAGAAAACCGCAGCCGAATAACAACTCCCTAGAGGGTTGTTGTGTTCCTGCGTGTGAGTGAGGTCACCGGTAAGCTCCCAAGGAGTTACTGTGTAAGCAATCAACAGAGGAGCCAAGAGGTGGAGGTTCTTTCCAGACGGGCATTCAGACTAAAACGAACCCACAATCGTTGGTGTCAGAGTAGCATTACTAACGCTGCGCCAATGAGCTCTAAAATAGCTCGTAAAGAAGAAGTAGAATGCTTATCAGCACCTGAGATAGCATAATAACCCATGTGTTGTGCTTATTATACACAGCATCGCTTCTTTTCTATGTCATTAGGTCACTGTAGTCAGGGTTCGATATCGATTTCTAGAAACCTTGCGGCAAAACCTTGTACGGTGCGATGCTATCGCATTACTACCCAGTGTCATAACCTTTTTTATACTACGTCGGGAAGCATACAAGCATACGGCCCACCTGTTGTAAAGCTATTACATATAATACATTAAGTATTACTCGCGCGATGCCACCTCTGCTGCTAACACAGCAACTCCTTCGAAGCTTACTGGAGACCTCAATCACACGCAGGAACACAACAACCCTCTAGGGAGTTGTTATTTGGTTGCGGTTTTCTGTGGGGTGAAGGTACTTCCCAAGACGGGCTGTTTAGATGCGCCCTACCTCTCTTAAAACACCCAGACGAATACAAAGAGACATATTCATGCGCACGAACGTTTGTCCTGTGTGGGAATCGAACCCACGAGCGTTGTGTCAAAGTGGCGTAACAACGCGCTTCACCACTGCGGCACCGAGCTCGTCAAAATAACTATCGATTTCCACCTTGCGGCGGCGTGACCACAACCTTGTCCGGTGTCGACCAAGGAATTGAATTACCTTATCAAATGTCTACCGCAGATTGATATGTTTAGTTGTTAATTAATAAGAAAAGATTAATTATTGCTTTTTAGAAAAAGTGTAGATTCAAATATATACAAAGAATGGCAGAGAGAGTATTAGAATAGGACAAATGCGGTAGAAATGCGAGCATTGTGTAAAACTGCGCGCCCACCCGCCCGCAGATCGCTTTCGTAAGTCATCATTACGTAAGAAAGATTTTTGGTCTATAGGAGAGTGTCGGTATAGTAAAAACAAATAAGTAGGCCGACTCGACCCCCGAGCGAACGATAATAGCCTAAACACGTAGGGATGTCGCTTATAGTTTATGCAATCGTCAAAAATGCGTAGTCTATCTATATACAAAACAATTTTCCCCTGTAGGGGAATCATCAGGGATCTATAATACAAAGTTTTTTTTAATTATTTTTGTACATAGACCAGGAGCTGACTACATTTTTCTCATTACCTACGTCATGTTACCTGTTTAGTGATTTGAAAAATTACGGTCGAAACAGGATCAATTCAAACGTGGCTTTACTGAATCATGTATTTATTCAAATAAAATTAAATGATTATGAAATTGTATGGAAGTTATACTTCTTTAGGCGCGTTATGAAAAAATGATGAGTGAAATTTTAAGATACTGTAACACAAAAGTAACATGTTGAACCTGCCCGCTAAACCCCTCATTAAGTCACGAAAAATATGCTCAAAACTGCAGCCAAATAACAATTCCCTGGAAGGTTGTTGTGTTCATCTTGTCTAAAAAAGGTCTGGTTTTCCCTCTGGGTTGTGGAGGTGACCAAAAGTCAGTATCTCCACTAAATCTTTATGCTTACGTAGCGTATCCACCAATCTTATTAGGAAACAGAATAATGTTAAAAAGAAGAAAACAATAAAGAATATAACGCGAAATTGGTAGTATTAGGGCTGAGGAAAGTCACGATTCACCGTTGAGGTGGTTCTCAATCAAAGTTGGATGTCAGTCAAACCGGTCATGATGAAGCTATGAAAAGCTATGAATATTAATGGAAGTCAAGTGTGTAATCGGTTCTTGTATGTGTCACGGTGAAACGAGGAGCTGGCCAGTACCGCAGGAAACCGATGGATGTAAGGAGCACAGGATCGATCATTGTGAAAGATGTTATGGAAAAGCCTATATCAAGCAGTGGACGTCCTTTGGCTGAAATGATCAATAATGATTATTTCATATAGCGACCAAAGTAATGCACGAAATTTCAAACATCTAACTAAACTTCAAGAGACACAGCTCTGTAACAAATGAAACTGAAAAAAAATGGACAGACAGACTTAATAATAGCGGTTTTTTTGCTTAAATAAATTTGAGATAGCTCGTATCGGAGCAAGTCGTCGGAGGAAGTACCTCCACCCCACAGAAGACAGCAGAATGAAAACTCTCGCGTGTTCCTGCGAGTGGATGATGTTACTAGAAAAATTCTGGCTGTTTCTTTGGTAAAAATTGCAACTCTATTTTTATACAACGTCGGAGTTGGCCCGTATGCTTGTATACCACAAGCATACGGCCCAACTGATGTAAAACATTAACACAGCAACTTCTTAGGAGCTCACTGGTGACCTCACTTACATGCTGGAACATAACAATTGACGAGGTCGGTAGCGCAGTGGTGAGTAATGTTACTTTGACACCAACGTTCATGAGTTCGATTCGTTTTGTGTGCATGAACATGTCTGTTTGTCTTGATATGGGCGTTTTCTACATATCATAAAAATGTATATGTTTATCAAGTAATACCCATAACACAAACTTCACTTGCTTTGGGGCTAGATGGAGTTGTGCAATATTAATATTAATTCATTATTTTAATCCTCCAGGGTCGCGAGGTGGAGGCACTTCCCGAGTTAGGCTGCTTTATAACTCCCTACATCAAATAGTTAATAGAATCAGGCGTTATTTTGCGAAAGTCAAATGTACATGCAATTAGTTGTTAAAATAACATGCTACGTGACTTGCAGCTGAGGCAGAGACTACCGGAGCCATGGCAGCGACGGCATGATGCATCTACTGATGGTAGTGGGTGGGTGCCGGCCGGCGCTAGGCCGCATGAACTATTTAGTGCACGGAAGCACACAAAGCAAGTTAGATCAAATTACACTTCACATCAGGTGGATATATACTCATTTGCCTCCCATCATTACACACAAAAACTCGTAAAAATATAGTATTATTAGCTGAATTAAGTTTTAACCATGTATCAAATTCTGTCAACAAATTATTTCATCACAAAACGATATTTGTCATGACCATAATACCTGTCTAAAGAGTTTTATGAATAAAGCCTTTAATTAACGAAGCCCCATTGTTGAAGAAGCCTCCGTTGGAGCCATCGGGATTATAAAAATATATATCAGAAAAGATTACATGAAGTAAATCTTTTCTTTCTGACGAGTTCGGTGGCGCCTTTTACAGCAACGCTCGTGGGTTCGATTCCCTCACAGGACAAACATTTGTGTGCGTAAACATGTCTGTTTGTCTTCGTCTGGATAATTTTAAGAGAGATAGGGTGTATTTAAGAACCCGTTTGGTAAAGTACCTCCTCCTCACAGAAAACCGCGGGAGAATAACGACTACCTAGAGGGTTGTTGTGTTCCTGCGTGTGAGTGAGGTCACCAGTAAACTACTGAAAAGAGTTGCTGTGTAGGCAGCAGAGGAGGCATCGCGCGAGCGATAATGTATTGCTAGCGTTCATAGGCTACGGTAACCGCTTTACAGCAGGTGAGCCGTATGCTTGTATGCCTC
Organism: Pyralis farinalis; assembly: GCA_947507595.1. Classification (NCBI taxonomy): domain Eukaryota; kingdom Metazoa; phylum Arthropoda; class Insecta; order Lepidoptera; family Pyralidae; genus Pyralis; species Pyralis farinalis. The sequence goes on along the minus strand of OX382258.1, from coordinate 3,365,856 downwards.
CCGACGATATATAAAAAAAATCTTGAATGGAAGGTACACCTCTGATGTCGGGAATCGAATGTAGGATGATGGACCGTTAGGAAAACCCCTAGGCAGCTGAAACCTAAGAAGACCAGGTCAGAAGACATGTAAATAAAAAATCGGCTAAGTGCGAGTCGGACTCGCGCACGAAGGGTTCCGTACAATTATCTATAAAAATGGCAAAAAAAACACGTTTGTTGTATGGGAGCCCCCCTTAAATATATGTTTTATTTTAATTTAATTATTTATTCTTAAAGTAAATATATAACTAATTATTCTGTGAATATTTCAAGCGTCTACCTGTTGCCGTTATCAATATCCAGCAAAAATGAGCAAAAAATCACGTTTGTTGTATGGGAGCCCCCTTAAATATTTATTTTATTATATTTTTTAGTATTTGTTGTTATAGCGGCAACAGAAATACATCATCTGTGAAAATTTCCCCTAAAAACGAAATTCGAGCAATGCGCAAAATCCGTAGCTTAATCGCAATTTAAGAAAGATATTTGATATAAAAAAATAATTTCGATGTTAAGATAAGCAAAGAAATGCTCCGTTGGGTCGGGCATGTAGAAAGACTGTGGGACGAAGAAATGACGAATCTGATTCCTCTTCCTGTTTTGAGAATAGTGTCTCGATTCCTTGTGTGGGAATCGAACCCACGAGCGTTGGTGTCAAAGTCGCGTCATTCGCGACTGACCCACCGAGCTCGTCAATCAATCTTGAAAATATGAAGATAAGATACAATTTGTCTTAGGTTTTCGCGATTGTTACACATTGAATTAAACAATTTTTAACGGAAATATCGCATTTTATTTATTTTGTTGAACCTGTCGTTTCGAACGCTTTGCAGCGTCCGTGGTCGCAGGAAGAGCCTTAAATAAAATAATTAATAAATATTGTTGGACAAATTACACAGCGCCATCTAGCTCCAAAGTAAGCGAAGCTTGTGTTATGGGTACTAGACAACTGATAAACATACGTAAATACATTTTTTTTGTAAATACATACTTATTATACATAGAAAATACCCAGACCAAGACAAACAGCCAAGTTCATGCACACAAATGTTTGCCTTGTGTGGGAAACGAAGCCACAAGCGTTGCTGTCAAAGTCGCGTCCTTCAAGACTGAACCACCGAGCTCATCAAAAACCACCATGCGAGCCAGCATGGTAGCGTTAACTGACAGGACACTAGTCCTTTGTCGGTTGCCGCTGCAATTTGGGCTCCTCTTTTCGCTTACCAACAGGCGAAGGGAAGCCACTATGCTGAGCCAATATAAAAAAAACAGTCAAGTGAATTATTTGTATTGGTGGAGGTAGCACACAAAGTAGTTTAGAATAAAGTGCCTGTAAACTTGACTTTTGAAAGTATTAACTGAAACTATAATACTTATTTGGTCTGAAAGAGAGCGTGGGTGTTAAAATATGAAGAGGCATGCTCCGTTGGTTCAGACATATAAAAAGAATGCAACATGAAATAAGAACGAAACAGACATAAAACACAAAAGTGGAAGGATGTAGGAGCCGAGGAAGGCCAAGACTTACCTACCATGACCAAATTGGTCATGTTCTGTCAGGAGCCTTAGAAACTGGCGAGCATGCACGAGAACAGCAATTAATGGTAAAGAAGCGAATGAGGTGTGTAATCATCGAGTCATGTCGCGATCGGTTCTCTCTGCCTACCTCGCAAGGGATTTGGGTGAAGCTATTTAGATTAGGTATACTTATTTTAAAATTTGTACATAAAAAATGTCGTGTATGTATATCTTCACGCCAGGTTCCTTGCGGTGTAGGCAGAGAGAACCGAGCGCCATAAGATCCCGCTTCTTTCACATTCATAGCTCTTTTCATGCACACTAGCCGATTTCTAAGACTCCTGACATCACCTTCTGCTAAAACACGACTAATTTGGTCATGTAGGTTAGTGTTGGTCTTCCTCGGCTCCCACAACCTTCTACTTTTTGTACATCTGTTTCGTCATTCCTTCGTCCTGCATTCTTTCTACATGTCCGAATCAACGGAGCATGCCTTTTCTTATCTTAACACTGACACTCCCTTTCAGACCAACTCTCTTTCGTACGTCATCATTTCGAACGCGGTTAGCAAGGGTTATGCCACAAATTTTGCGCAATGCTAGCATCTCGACCGCATTTATTCTATTTCATGCTCTCTCTGCCATACCCAGATCTCACTTCAATAAGTTAGCGTTGGGATTAGCACCGCGTTGTGTACAGCAAGCTGTGCCTTCTGGCTTAGATTTCGGCTACCTAGAAGTTTACCCAACGCTCCATTCACGCTATTCCCTGCACTCACTCGTCTCTCCATATCAGTGGTGTACATAAAAATAGAACATGTAAATAGTTTGCAATTAATTGCATAATCTAATTATATTTATGCGGACAATAAACTCATAAGGATTCATTTTGAGCTATATGACACGGAACCCTAAAAATATGACCGTCCGTCACATCCCGGTATACCTTCGAACAAAGGGACAACGACCCGTAATTTGTTCCACTGAACTATTTCTCTTTAATAGATTTAAAAGCCCCGGAGAATACGGACATTCATAACCATAACCCCGCGTTCAACCCTCTTAATGAGGGATGCTAATATTACCACCAACATAAGAACAATTAATCTTTCTCGTACATATCTGCATAGAAGACAATTTTGAAATTGTCGTCCCATTTTTAATGACTTGGGACAATGCGGAGACTATACAGTTCCTTAGAATTATATCGTAGTTTTTAGGGTTCCGTACCCAAAGGGTAAAACGGAACCCTATTACTGAGGCTCCGCTGTCCGTCCGTCCGTCCGTCCGTCTGTCACCAGGCTGTATCTCATGAACCGTGATAGTTAGACAGTTGAAATTTTCACAGATGATGTATTTCTGTTGCCGCTATGACAACAAATACTAAAAAATAGAATAAAATAAATATTTAACGGGGCTTCCATACAACAAACGTGATTTTTTTGCTGTTTTTAGGGTTCCGTACCCAAAGGGTAAAACGGAACCCTATTACTGAGGCTCCGCTGTCCGTCCGTCCGTCCGTCCGTCTGTCACCAGGCTGTATCTCATGAACCGTGATAGTTAGACAGTTGAAATTTTCACAGATGATGTATTTCTGTTGCCGCTATAACAACAAATACTAAAAAATAGAATAAAATAAATATTTAAGGGGGCTCCCATACAACAAACGTGATTTTTTCGCCGTTTTTAAAGATAATGGTACGGAACCCTTCGTGCGCGAGTCCGACTCGCACTTGGCCGATTTTTATAGATAATGTTACGGAACCCTTCGTGCGCGAGTCCGACTCGCACTTGGCCGATTTTTTTTATACTACGTCGAGAGGCATACAGGCATACGGCCTACCTGATGTAAAGCGAGTACCGTAGCCTATTAACGCTAGTGATATATTAAGTGTCACTCGCGTGATGCCTCCTCTGCTGCACACAGCAACTCCTTGACTTACTGGTGACCTCACTCACATGCAGGAACACAACAACCCTATAGGGAGTTGTTATTTGGCTGCGGTTTTCTGTGAGGTGGAGGTACTTTCCCAGACGGGTGGCCTTGATGCGCCCTACCTCTCTTAAAGATTTTTAGTAATAAACTGTTGACTTCGGAGCGTTGTATCGTATTGTCATATATGTCGTGGATAATCCTAAGTTGTTTTGGTCCCCGCGGTATAGGCTACATCTAGCGCCGGCTCCATTGACAACGGACAAGGTATTAAATATAATCGGTAATTGACGATTCGTTTTCTAATATATGAACATATATTTTTCTAGATCTGGGTGTTAGAGAGATAGTAATTTTTGACGAGATTGATTGGATTGATAGATGCAATTTGATCTAACCTGCTTTGTGTGCTTCCGCCACCAATTAGTTCATGCGGCCTAGCGCCGGCCGCACCCACCCACTACCGTTAGTAGATGCAACATGCCGACGCTGCCATGGCTGCTCCGGTAGTCTCTGCCTCGGCTGCTGCGGTCGTCCGTCATCTGGAACAGAAACCGCATGCCCCCACCACCGTCGCTGCCACGGCTGGCGGTCGGCGCTAGGCCGCATGAACTAATTGGTGGCGGAAGCACACAAAGCAGGTTAGATCAAACTGCATGTAAATTTGACTTTCGCAAAATAACGCCTGAATCTATTAACTAAGATTGATAGATTGTTCGTGGGATCGATTCCAACACAGATGTTCTGTTCTGATATCTTTACTAGACCCCTAATTTGTTAATAAGCTGGGTACACCTACAAGCAGCTATATTTCTATAGATGTCTTCCAGTTTGAAGGGTGAGACATGGCTGAGAAATTACTGGGCACCGTGACGAAACAGCCTTAGATCACAAGATTGGCAGCGCGCGAGTAACATCCCCGTGGTGTTGCGAGCGTCAATAGGCTGCGGTGACCATCTAATGCGGGCCGCATGCTTGTTTGCCAATCTAGTTTCATAAAAAAATACACAACAGGCTTGGCTTTGGCTCTAAAGTCCGTAGAGCAAACAAACACACTGCCCCAAGTTATGCAAGAATGTTTGAAAAGTCCATCTCTACTATACGGGTGCGACATAACGGCAGCAGCACTTGCTCCACGCCCATTATTTATCAGGGATAACCAGGGGCAGAGGTTTATCTGGTTCGATTCCCCCGCGACAGCTTTATCCCTGTTATCTTTCTATCTTTTGTAAATGGCCCGTTATTTTACACTATTCCCTTACATTTAAGGTGTAAGTATAAAAAAAGATAGATTATCACCATATGGATTACTAGCTGCTGCCCGCGGCTCCGCCCGCGTGGAGTCAAATAATGTAGCCTATGTGTTAATCCAGATCATAATCTATCTACGTGTGTGTGTATAATATTAGTAGGATTGTATGGATAGAGATAGACGGCGGGAGGCGTACAACCGTACGGCACACCTGATGGAAAGCGGTTACCGTAGCCTATTAACGGTCGCAACACATTAAGTATCACTCGCGCGATGCCTGCTCTGCTGTTAACACAGCAACTCCTTAGAAGCTTATTGGTTACCTCACTCACACGCGGGAATACAACAAACTCCAGTTGTGAGGAGGACGTATTTCTCCAGATGGGCTACTTGGATGCTTTCCTTTTGGTATTTAGGTACGATTTCCACACAGGACAAACAGTTATGCATATATGTATCTGTTTGTCTTGGTCTGGATGTTTTTAGGAGAGATGGGATGCATCAAAGCAACGCGTCTGGGGAATTACCTCCACCTTAAGAAAACTGCAGCCAAATAATAACTGCCTGAAGGGTTGTTGTGTTTTTGCGAGTGAGTTAGGTTACCAGTAAGATTCTAAGAAGTTGCTGTGTTAGCAGCAGAGATGGTATCACGCCAGTGGTATTTAATGTAATACAAGCGTTCAGAAAGTATCACATGTACGTTGCTACCCTTGTTGCTAACATAGGACTCCTTAGTACATCACTGGTGACCATACTCACTCGCAGGAACACAGCAACCCTCCAAAATGTTGTTATTCGGCTGCGGTTTTCTGTGGAAGTTACACCTGCAATTGCGCTTCTTTGATGCGTCCTACTTCTCTTGAAAATATCCATACTAAAACAAACAGACATGTTCATGCACGCAAATGTTCTGTGTGGGATTCGAACCCACGAGTATTATAGTGGTGTTAACCACTCATCCACAAGTTCGTCAGAACCTAATCCTACATTAATAAGAAAGTGGAACGCAAAATTTGTAGAACGTTTTTTGTGATGCGAGTGAATTTTTGTGTCAAAGCTTACTATAGCATGTTCCACAGAACGAACCCAATTACAATTACTCAAACAACAACACAGTAGACTATTGTTGGGTACTTCAGGCACGCATAAGCTACGCTAAACACTTTACATCAGGTAAGCGGTATGCTTGTATGTGAAAAAAACGTGTGCGTTTCGGGTCGCCCGACAGAAGTGATAACTTAAACTAATCTAAGTTGAACTATTTAATATTGAAATTGTTTAATTTGAGAAAAGCTTAGGTTATTACTTAAATTTTATGTATATTAATATGATAATGTAAGGAAAGGTTATTTATTAATAAAATCTTTTATTGATTATAAAATATATTTTATTCTTAGTTACAATTGAGCCTGCCTACCGCTGCCGTATGGTGTGAGAGAAAGGGAAGCCAGACAGACTGGCGCCGTAACGCGTTACGTAACGAAGCGGTTTACCCTCCCATAAGAAGTTATCACTTCAAAAAGACACTCCTTAGTAGGCTATGTACTGCACATGAATAAATTGAGACATCTGTTAATTTGTATTCTATGACAACAAACTGAGTTCCTTTGGTTCCTCGTTCTACTAATTTCACCTTCAATTTAAACTGCACTCCGCACTCTGATATGGCTGTTGTCGATAGATGACAGTCATTAGGCTAAGCCAGTGGTCGGGCGGGTTGTATACACTGGCCTCCGCCAATCCGCAGTTGAGCAGTGTGGCGGAGTACGCTCTAAACCCCTTCGGTTGAAGGGAGACCCGTATCCCAGCAGTGGGATGAGTTAGAGTTGGTGTAGTTAGTATTAGTAGATATCTATTTATACCTTTACTCCAAGTCTTTGAGGAAACCGGGCACCATAAAATCAATGTTCGGAAATTGGTACATTGACCTGTTCGAGTATACTGGGGAACATTGGAAAACAATATTATTTATTTATGTATTTTGTTTTAGATTTTATTTTCTATCTATGAAATATATATACTCACCAAGATAAAGATAAGCTCGTTGTGGCAGTGAGTAACGCTACTTTGACGCCAATTCTCGTGGGTTCCATTCCCAGACAGGACAAACATTCGCGTCCATGAACATATCTGTTTGTCGGTCTGGGTGTTTTTAAGAGAAGCAGCGCGCATCAAGATAAAAAAAAAGATAAAAAATCTTTATTTGCCTTTAGACCCTCACGGGCACTTAGACACGTCTGCAACCCGTCTGGGGAAAAAAACAGCAGCTAAGTAACAAACTTTCTGGAGGGTTGTTACATTCCTGCGTGTGAGTGAGGTCCAGTAAGCTCCTAAGGTGTTGCTGTGTTAGCAGCAGAGGTGGCACGAGTGATACTTGTTGTATTACAAGCGTTAATATGCTACGGTAACCTCTTTACATCAGGTGGGCCGTATGCTAGTGTGCCTCCCGACACTGTATAAAAAAAATATGCTAACCTCACCAGCACGCGGTATATCCTGCTAATTACCAATCGTGGCTGTGGCAAAACAGTGACAATAGTACTCAGAAAGTATCTCCACCTCCCCGCTGCTCATGTCTTTCTGCGAGTGAGTGAGGTTATTAGAGAATCTCATGGAAAAAAACAAACTAACTGTGTTTTTTTTCTGGTTTAGGTGTTACTTTCTGAAGACACATTTACAGAAAATTTCATCATCATCAACATCAGGTCGTACTGGATATAGACCTTCCCTAATGCTTTTCTCATACGCGATTTTCATCTTTCCATAGCCAGCTACATTTTGCATAACATCGGATGGAAGCATACAACCCGCCTGATCTACAGCAGTTATCGTTATGAATTCTCGTAATACAAGGAGCGTCGCTTCCGCGTTGCCGCCTTTGCTGCTAACACAGCAACTCCTCAGGAGATTATGGTAACTTCACTCACTCGCAGGAACACAACATGCATTTGTGACAATTTGTATGTTTTTTTTAATATTTTATTAAGTCAATCACTACCTGAGTAGTGCGAATGAGCGTGCCAATGAGTATTAGTGAGATCGTGAATCAGCCGGACCGACATGGCTTAACGTGGCCTGGAAAGTTCACCCATCTCATCTCACATCAGAACAAATATTTATTTATTATTGCAAGTCAAAATTTACAGTTTTTTTTTTTTTTTATATATCAGTTCAGCATAGTGGCCCCCCTTTGCCTGATGGTAAGCGAAAGAGGAGCCCAAATCGCAACTGCAACTGACAGCATACTACATCCCGCATCCTGTCAGTTGACGCTGCCATGCTGACCCGCAAAATGCTTCTTTACGCTTCGTTTGAAGGATCCCATATTGTAGGAAGGAGGGAACACATGTGCAGGCAAGGCGTTCCACTTTTTGATGGTACGACAAAGATAGGAGTTGCCGAACTTTTTGGTACGCGAAGAGACATTCTCAACCGCAATATGACATCGCAAGCCCGCACGTGTGGTTCTATGACGGAAGGGTGAGGGTGGGATAAGGGAAAACAGTTCTTCAGAGCACTCGCCATGGTAAAGGCGGTAAAATACGCTTAGAGAGCCTATGTCCCTACGGAGTTGAAGAGGTTAAAAACTATTGCGCAATAAATTTCATATTTCGTAATAAATTAAAAACAATACCATTTCATTAATTCAATAACTATAATTAATTAATTACGACTTAATTAACCACCATCATCTTCTCACAATGGCTAATGCATTCATAATTCACATTCGTCCATCTCCCCCAAACAGATCAAAGTCGGGTGATAAAGGCAGAATGTCATTGAAAAAAGTTGTTGCCCGTACAAGAGGCGCCGCCGTGTGGGGCACTGTCCAAGTCGTAGGTGGGGCTACTGGAGCGCGTGGCCTCGGGCAGTAATTGGGCACAGGCCGGACGAAAAGCCTTCCCAAAGAGGTCTAATTACGTCTCACCTCAGGAGAGTTGTTGACAATCCTATTGTGCCTGATAAGAATTTTGTGGGAAATAAAAAGGGATAATATCCAAAACAATATTCTATTTATTATTTCCCTCATGGGTATTCCACATGATGCTTGGAGTTTCAAGTTTAGTTCTCACGAGAGCAGTGGAAATTAATTTGATAGCTTTTGGATCACTGAAGTCACGTGCACAACGGATTATGAAATCATGAAAAGTTGGGTTAAGCTAGGTCCTTAACTGAGTTTTCACGTGATGTAACGTCAGTTCCCAGAGCAGACATGTCTGTTTGTCTTGGTCTGGGTGTTTTAAGAGAGGTAGAGCGCTTCAGTGCAGCTCGTCTGGGGAAGTACCTCCACCTTTTAGAAAACTGCAACTAAACAACATCTCCCTGGAGGGTTGTTATGTTCTTTTGAGTGAATCAGGCTACCTCCTATGGAGTTTATGTGTTAACAGCAGTGGTGACACGAACGATAATTCCGTAAATTCATAGCTTACGGTAACTTCCCACCTTTCCATGGCGCCACCGACCTCTAGGTCATATGAGCCGAATCGCGGGAGTTGCGCATGGCATGTACTGCTCCTCAGCTCTATTTTTGCCGTGGGCATCGGTTGGCACCCTACGAGTTATTTATTTCTTGTCCACAATGTCTCTGTATAACCATTCTCCCCGTTCTGGGGCAACGCACACAAAGACGCCTTCGCTGCTGTCCGAAGGCGCTCGTGGGTACTCTAAAATTGTTCCAAATTGTGGCGCTCTTTCCCCTCTCGCTCCTGAGCTCTTGTATCAGTAGCTGTTTCCGTGGAAGGCCGTAAAGTTCCCCGCCGACGATACAAGATTACAAAGTACTCCGGTCTCGTCTCCTCTTCGCTACGCTGAATCCCATCCATCATCCTTTCACGTAGATCCGCATACTTAGGATAGGGTAACTTTCCATCAGGTAAACAGTATTTTTTTTTATACTACGTCGGGAGGCATACGGCCCACCTGCTTGCCGTAGCCTATTTGCTATATATTAATTATCACTCGCGCGATGCCTCCTCTGCTGCTTACACAGCAACTCCTTGGCATCTTACTGGTGACCTCACTCACATGCAGGAATACAACAACCCTCTAGGGAGTTGTTAATTTGCTACGGTTTTCTGTGACGTGGAGGTACTTCACCGGACGGGCTGCTTTGATGCGCCCTACCTCTCTTAAACATCCAGACCAAGACAGACATGTTCATGCACACAAATGTGCCTTGTGTGCGAATCGAACCCACGAGTGTTGGTGTCAAAGTCGCGTCATTCACGACTGAGCCACGGAGCTCGTCGAATGCTTGTTTGTTAATCTAGTTATTTTGTATACCACTAAGATGGCAAACAAGCGTACGGCCTGCCTGATGGTAAGCAGTTACCGTAGCCTATGGGCATTTGCAACACCAGGGGTGCAACTCTTACGTTGCCGACCCTATAAGAACCTCTTCACGCCTTTCTTGAAGAAGCCCATACTGTAGTCACTTGGGAAAACCTCGGCATGGAGCTCATTCCACAACTTCATAGTTTCTATCTATCTGTCTATAACTTCACGCCAAATCCCTTGCGGGGTAGGCAGAATTGTACGTATACCGACATTGAAAAAGAAATCTGTAAATAGTCTGTCTAAACTCACGTATTCTATTAGCTCCGCCACAAAGCTCGTCACTACCTACTAGTTTCCCAAACACAAATGATTTGCAATTCAAAATCAAAATGCATTGAATACATTTACATTTGCAACACTCGAAAATCTTTTGTCCAAACATCATTTCGACGCCAGATTTTGTGTGCATAACTCTAACTGCAGCGTGCATTACTGTGAAATATGGCTGTAGTGGTAACTTTCTGCCATTACTGAATGATACACACGGCCGCCTAAATCGGAGAATATTTTGTAATAAAATTACCTTATATTTTTCAGTCACTTTAGAGAATTATATAAAAATACGTACCGCGAAACAATAATGTATCGTGATCTCTAAGTAATCACTGGTGTATTGCCAATTTATTGAGATGACAGTCGTTAAGTCAGTGGTCTTCGAGTGGCTTGAAGACACTATCTTCCGCCAAACCGCAATAGACCAGCGTGGTGCAGTGCGATGAGTAAAGCATGCTACACACTATGCCTGGCATGCTGAGTACGACCGGCGGTTTTACAAAAATATAAAAACATTAATGGCATACCCGCGCGGCAATTACTCGCCGGCACGGCCGGCGTAATAGCAAGCTTACGAGTGTGGTAGGGTGACCTAAAGAAGGAATTATGCAACTATTTCGCAAGTACGCAACAAACATAGGAGATTAATATTTGGGAATCTATAGGAACTATAGCCGCATTCAAAGTGGTATTGCGTCAAATTATGCAAGAAATATTATTATGCACTATTGACCATTTATGCCATTAACGGGTTGCATCATGCACGGATAAAATTGGGTTTCTTTGAAAATGGATTGATTGTATACTGCTCTTTGGGAATGTAGAGTTTATAAGCGTAGTTCAACTACCGCACTAGGTCTTGTTTTACATATATATTCGATTTTAAACTCAAATGACTCAAGGTACAGTAAGAGACTGTCTGCCGGAGTAAAATTTTATTTCATTGATAGAGCTGAGTGCCCTTCGAAACCCGGGTGGTCGTATACGACCGCGAAATGTATGGGAAAACGTATATAACGGGTTCTGACTGCTCAATAGCCATAATTTTAGGTAGTAGTTAGTTTTAAGTAGCACGCTAAACTTGCTGAGCGGAACTTGTGTTTACCGTCCACGTTAACGTTCAGGTTAACTGTGAAAATTGGATGGAAGTTTAGCCTATTTGCTAGATATTGCTAGACATTTAAGACTAAGTAATCACTTTGACACTAACTAAAACTTGAATGCGGGGTATTTGTCGCCAAGAGGAACCGAATGTTCGGCCGAGCAGTCTCTAAATGTTTGTGTATTGCATTGAGATATAAGTGAAGTTACCTGTCGATGCAAAAATAGTTTGATATCGTTAATCCCAATTATTAAGCAAGACGTCAGGCAGCAGAGTAGATCAGATGGTGCGTGGGCGGAGGTGTTAAGATGTGTGTGCATTTTCGCGTTTTCTTACTCCAAAAGGCAAGTCTTCTCTTCGTGGAAGATTACTAATGTGCGCATGGTAGCCAAAAAAGGCGATAAAGCAGATCCATCTAATATGAGTATTAAATTTGTGATGAATACCTGACTCCTGGCATATCTAGCATGCGGTTAAGTTCTGGCGATTAGAAGTCAAGCATTAACTATCAACCTAAACATGGTAAAGCTGGGTTAGATCAGGTGTGACTGCCGGAAGATTTGTGAAAACGAAAAATTTTTGTAGTCAGCTAAGATTTAGTTCAGAGGCAATTTATGATTCAATTTTAAATTTGTCGACGATCCTAACCTTAAACACGGTCTGAGGCATTATATTTAACGAGACCTTGTCTCCCTCCGTATGCTCCATTGGTTGTACAACTGGTTATATTCCAAGGGACTGTTCAATATGACTCCTTCCCACAATCGGCAGAAATTCATCCTCGTCATACTGGAACCGCAATGGTCGCAATGTGACGTAGATGTTTCCTCGTGATTTTACTTTTGAAAACCACTAGATTGTGAAATAAAATCTCTGCCGAAATTACTACAACATGGTCTGTCTGGACTTTAGACGAGCTCGGTGACGCCGCAGTTAATAACGCGACTTTAACACCAACACTAGTGGGTTTGATTTCCACACAGGACAAACATTTGTGTGCATAAACATGTACGTTTGTTTTAATCTCGATATTTTTAAGAGAGGTAGAGCGCATCAAAACTGCCGACTGGAGAAGCACCTCCACCTCACAGAAAATCGTAGCCAAATAACAAACTCTCTGGAGGATTGTTATACATACAATACAAAAATACAAATACAAAAATATTTATTTACCACAACAAAAACAGGTTACAATATTAACCACGTTTGATATACAATATAACTTATTATACTATACCTACCTACGTAATAAATGAGACATTCAGTTTCCGCTTGTAGTTTGTTTCTAGTAGGTAGGTAATGTAAATCATGAAGGTAGATAACAAATGCGTATTCCCTGCTGTTGTGTTGTGAGAATTATCGGTATATCATTGTCCAGTGGTACCCACACTAGAGTGATCTGTGTTGTGGGTGCCGATACGAAAGTTCTAAAAGAGATATTAACCTCAGTATACAGAAAGGAATATTAGAAATGTACATATGTGTATCTTCACGCCAGATCCTCTGCGGGTAAGGCAGAGGGAACCATAATTGTATGTATTCATGTAAGTAAACTAAATATACATACTTATGTGTCTGTATATACATATATAAATATACTAAATAGGTAGATGTAAATACTTAAACTTAAATATTAAATTACACGAATAGCTTAAGGTGACCATTACGACATTGGATGAAGCAGTGTTTCTGTGCAATCATACGTTAGTGATGTAAGCCATTTATTTACCACTGCTTGAGCTTGGCGTATTGAGCATTTTTTTATATCACAATGCCTGACAACTTTGTTATAGACATAGGTTGTTAGGTACGGTGGGAGTCTTTTCGCAAATGTAGTTTTTACACTTATGTTCTTTACTTTAAATATTCGTCGGGATAGCATATGCTGGTAGTCACTGGAGTTAATTACTGATTTATGAACCATTAAGGATGCTTTTAGAATAAAAAGTTGACGCACAGTCAAAACACCGCTGTCTTTATACACATCGACCGTAGGATACCGGAATGGCTTTTTTGACATGGTTTTTAAAACAGACCTTTGGGCCCTTTCAAGAAGTAACATTACTGTTTTATTTGCACCGCCCCATCCAAGAATACAGTATGTTAATAGAGACTGGCAAAGAGCGAAGTAGATAGACCGCAGTGTTTGGAAATCTACAACTTTGCGCAATTTTCTCATAATGTGTATAGTTTTGCGTATACGTGAAGATAAAACATTAATGTGTGCACTGAAATTTAGGTTTTGATCTAGTAACACACCAAGATACTTAATGTTATTGGTTCTCTCTATGCTTTCGCAGTTGCAGGCTCCCAGGTGGGCATCGTTGCAGCTATGAATTTTGAGCATAGACAGAGTTGTAGGTGGGGCGGAAGCTGAAGTCTTGTGGAAGCAAATAAACTTTGTTTTCTGTGTATTCAGGGTGAGGAGGTTCCTTTGTAAGCAATTGGAGACTAGATGTATTCCATGTTCTGCGTAAGCAGTAACTTCTAACCAATTTAACCCATGAAAAACTATGGCAGTATCGTCCGCGTAACAAATTATTTCTGCATTTCTCAACGGTAGATCATGGACTGTGTTTAAGTATATTATAAACAAGGTAGGCCCAAGGATACTTCCCTGTGGGACACCGAAATTCATTGTACAGAGATTGCTCGACGTATTGCCAACACGGACACACTGCTTCCGCTCCAATAGGTAGCTTTCGAACCACGAAAGAGCAATACCGCGAATACCCAGGTTTTCAAGTTTCTTAAGTAATATTGGAACGGAAACAGTGTCAAAAGCCCTGGCAAGATCCAAAAATACTCCTATACAGAACTTATTATTATCCAAAGCTGTAGAAAGTTTGTTTAGTAAAGTTAGAACTGCATCTTCTGTCGACCTACCCTGTCGGAAACCAAATTGCCTGTCGGACAGTAAACTCCGTGACTTGATGTAATCAACGAGTCGTTTGTTAACAATTTTTTCAAGCAATTTACAGAAAACACTTAATAGGGATATAGGTCGGTAGTTGCTTGGGTCGTCCCGCGATCCGGCTTTGTGTATTGGTATAACTGAAGCAGTTTTCCAAACTTCCGGAAAAATACCAGTGGCTAGACTTTTATTAAAAATAAGTGTCAAAGGTGTTAAAATAAATTCTTTAATTTGCTTGAGTAGACGATTATTTATGCCATCAAGTCCCGGAGCCCTGTCATTTGCTAACTTAGCGATCAAATTGTCAACTTCCATTAGATCCGTCGGATGCATAAAAAAGGAGTCTAATGATTGTCGGTTGGATTTAATTTCAGATGCTAGCACTTGTTCAGTAGTTTTTAATTTACATAGGGCATTAGCAGCTAAAGTTTGTCCCACAGTAGAGAAATACGAGTTGCAGGCATCAAGCGATTCGTTTCCATTTGTGACGCCATTTATAGAAAGAAGTTCTGTTGCTACCCTTTTATTATTTGATAAATGACAGATCTTTTTAATTGATTTCCACAAATTTTTGGGATCGTTTTTGTTATTTTGTAATTCCTGTCTCTCATATTCTAGTTTTAATGTGTGCAGTAAACGATTACAAAAGTTACGATAGCGCTTATAGATATGTTGGGCAATGGAGTCATTGCGGTTGCGCTTTGATCGAGCATGCAGGCGATCTCTATGACGAATACATCGAACCAAGCCGGGAGTTATCCAGGGTTTTAAGATATGCTGTGACCGAGGTGCCATTACATTATGTGTGTACTTATTTATAATGTTGTTTAATGTTTGTGTGAATATATTTACAAGTACATTAACATCCTCGTCAACAAGCAGAATGTCCCAGTCCACAGAGCTCAAATCCTCCCTGATAGCATCCACATCTCTTTTAATAGTGACAGATTGTTTTGCAATTTTGGGAACGTTGAGATATATTCCAGCCATTGCCAGGTCATGATCAGTTACGTCGGTCTCACAGACTACACCAACCGAGGGCTTTAAAGCTTTAATAAATATGTGGTCAAGACATGCTCCCTTTCTGGTAGGCAGGGTAATTGCTGGACTCAACCCGTGCTGTGCTAGAAGACATAAGTATTCAGCATTATGGTCATTTCCAATGGTGGGAAGTATATTAATATTGATGTCACCAGCAAGGAGCAGGCTTGTTACGCTACCTAGAGAAGACAGCACTCTGTCAAGAGAAATTAAAAAGTTTTGCGAGTTACTGAAGGACGGAGAGCGATATATTCCCAGAATAGTTGCAAGGTTGGAAATGTTAATTTGCAAACAGTTCGCATCATCTATATTAGGCTCCATAACCACAGCGTTTAATGTATCCTTGACGTACACAACAACTCCACTATTTTGGTTTATATGCTTAGTCGTGACGTGTTCGTTATAACTTGAAATTTTTGGGATTGTGGTTGTATTATTTATCCAGCATTCAGTTAATATGATCACATCAAAATCAATATTTAATCGGAACAATGTGACAAGAAATGGGTCAAAATTTTTATTTAGACTTCTGATGTTAAATGTTAAAATACGGAAACAACTGTCTGTTATCGTGGCTTTGCAATCTTCAGGTTTGTTTATAGCAAGACACTTTATTGCAAAAGAATCTATGTCAGTTACTATGCTATCAAGATCCATTTGGACACAATTTAAAGCTTTGGGGTTTATGAGCAAAGCGAATTTGTCTCGCAGCGGCAGAGGTTGTTACATATAATTGATTGCTACTTTTTGTCTGCGTTAGTAAACTGAAATAACATGAATCCATAGTGCGTTGAGAAAGTTGTCGTAAATGATATGTGTCTGCAGAAAAAATAAATACATACATAAATTGCATATACATTAAATAGGAAGGTTTTATCAAGTAATAGATACGGGCAGTGTTAGAATTACGGTACGGGAGACCAATTATCTCATTTATTTTCTGAGTCAGGTGCCGAGATGGGGCCCAAAATACAATTGAGATCTTCGGTGGTGCTAATTTGTATGGCTGCCTTGCCTTCACGCTGCCGGATGTAGATGACCCCCTGACTGCACCAGCAATATGCGTAGCCATCTAGAATGAACTCGCGCTTCCCGAAATAATAATCTGTTTCGCTTAGTAAGTCGCTCGTTAAAATAAATCTTATTAGGAGATCCGCCTATGTCAAGATCTTCACTGGTCAGGTTTCTGCGATGTTTGGATTCCTTTATTAATCGGTCGCGTTTCACTCTGCGCAATAATCTGACGACAATTGAGCGGGAAATTCTGTTCGCTTTATCCTGATGCTTGGGGGTCCGTGGGCCTACTCTGGAAATCCAGTCTATGTCACTGTCCACCAGATCAACGCCGATTTTGCGAGCCGCCAAAAGCACGATGTGATGGAGATTCTCATTAGAGACCTCCGGCACGCCAGAAATTTCTATTTCATTGCGTATATGGAATTGTGCCTGAGCATTGAGCTCGGATTGCAGATGTGAAATAGTAGATTTTAGCGTCCTTACCTCCAACGCGCTCTCTTCTGCCAACTTTAGGCGTGTCTCAGTGATGGCAGCGCCAGCCTCGAGCTCACTCAAACGATTATGGCAGCGGGTTAGCGAGTTGGTAGCTTCTTCCAGATGTTGTTTCAGAGATGAAATTTCCTGTGTTAGCAGACGAACCTCGGTAACTAGCTCTTTTACCTCTGACATACAGATGTCGGAAGACGAGGAGTCCTGTTTTTTTCTAAGCGTCACATTCGGTAGGTCAAGTGTGTTTCTTACCGGTGTCGAGCTATTATCTCCGCCTTTTTTTGTCCCCGCACTGCAGTCCGGGCACTTCCAAACTTTTCTCCGCTCCGAAGGAACGTCAGTAATGCATAGTGAACAGAAGGTTTTTTCACATCCACTAGAGGTGCACTTAATGCATTTCATGTCTTTGGCAACTTTAAGACACCCGTAGCACTTCATCTCTACGATTATTTACACTTGATTACTCTCAGAGACAAACTATGGTTCGAACCGTCTGTATTATTTAATCTTTGCTTATGACGTTCAGCCGACACAGATGACACGCGGGTAGCGGTTGCAAGCAGGTTTAGATTGTATTCTCTGCGTGCAGAGGCGCCTTTCGCCTGCGATCGGTTCAGCCGACGTCAGTGGCAAGGTGGCAACCGATTTGTTTACCCACAATAACACTCGGAAATTATTTCACTTTTATGTAGTATTTGTCACCTTCACGAATAGTTTATCAATTAATAATACACTTTATATACTGATCGACAATTGTGTATATGTTTTACTAAGAATTGTAAATATTTTATCACTTATTTAATTTTTTATGACAAGGAGTAAATACATTCACTTGTTACTTGTAAACCGAGGCGGCAAAGAATGATGTTGTGAAAAGATGTTGTGTTCCTGCATGTCAGTAAGGTCCTAAGGAGTTGCTGTATTAGCAGCAGTGATGGCAACGCACGAGTGACACTTAATGTTTTTTTACCAGTGTACATAGGCCACGGTAACCACGTCACAGCAGGTGGATATACTTGTATGCGTCCCGACGTGGTACAAAAAAAACTACGGTAAGTAAATAATTACAATGCACTTTTAGCCACCATAATGACATATACAAAAAAATCTTTAATGCGTATTTATTTTGAGTTGTAAATTTGGCAGCGGTTTTTACCTTTACAATCCGCTCACCATTCTTGAAGACCGTATGTCACAGGAAGCAAATTCAAAAATAACGAAGGAGGAGGTGTGAACCCCCCTATGTCTCGCCGACATTTTCGCCCCAAAGTTTCATATTACGAGATTTAGTTCATATTTCAGTTTTCAGGTAAGTAATACCTGAGTTAATAATTTAACTGCTTGCATTTGGTGAAAATATTACTTTTTGGTTGAGTTATGTGTTTAATAATGTCTCATGATGTCTGTGTTTGAATGGAAGTGGGATTAGACCTTTTTACATACATGCAAAACATCCCGCCTGACTTTCATTGTCTTCTGAAAACCACTAGGTTGTAAAATAAATGACGAAAAATTTTAACGAGCAGCAGTCAATAACGCGACTTTGACACCGACGCCCGTGGGTTCGATTCCTACACAGGACAAACATTTGCGTGCGTGAACATGTCTGTTTGTCTTGGTCCGGGTGTTTTTAGGGGAGGTAGGGCGCATCAAAGCAGCCCGTTTGGGGAAGTACCTCCACGACTCATTGGAGGGTTGTTGTGTCCTGCGCGTGAATGAGGTCACCAGTAAGGTTCTGAGGAGCCGCTGTGTTAGCGGCAGAGGTGGCATCACGCGAATGATACTTCATGCAAGTGTTCATAGGCTACGGTAACCGCTTTACATCAGGTGGGCCGTATGCTTGTATGTCTCTGGTTTTTTTTTATACTATAAAAAATAATCGTGTTCCCTCCCTATATTTTTCTTCACTTGCGTCCAAGAAATTGTTTTCCGAAAGATGTGGGACTTAACCTAATAAAATTCATGAATGAATAATGTTAATTATTAAATATTTGCTGACCCTGAGCTCCGAAGCGATAGCGTAGAACACGACCAGGATTAACGCTCGGATGATGAAGAATGTTAATTATTATATTCTATCTATAACTTCACGCCGAATCCCTTGCGGGGTAGGCAGAGAGAACCGAGCGCCACGTGACTCGATCCTTACATATCTCACTCGCTTCTTTAACATTCATTGCTCTTCTCATGCACGCTCGCCGGTTTATAGGGCTCCTGGCATCACCTTCTGATAGAACACGACCAATTTGGTCATGGTAGGTAAGTCTTGGCCTTCCCCGGCTCCTACATCCTTCCACTTTTGCATTGTATATCTGCTTCGTCATTCTTTCATCTTGCATTCTTTCTACCTGTCCGAACTAACAGAGCATGCCTTTTCTTATGTTAACACCGACACTCTCATTCGGACCAACTCTCTTTCTTACGTTATCGTTACGAACGCAGTCAGCAAGCGTTACGCCACAAATTTTGCGCAATGCTCTCATCTCGACCGCATTTATTCTACTTTCATGCTCTCTCTGCCGTACCCAGCTTTCACTTCCATAAATTAGCACCGCATTGGGTACAGCGAGCTGTACCTTCTGTCTTAGATTTCGGCTGCCTAGAAATTTACCCAACGCTACTCCCTCTTTCACGCTGTTCCCTGCACTCACTCGCGTCTCTACATCAGCGGTGTCCCTTCCATCGCTGCTAAAAGCGCTTCCAAGATATACAAACTCATCCACTTATTCCAACACTACATCGTCAATCGTAATCCTAGTGCTCGTTCTGGTTGTCTCTCTTTCAAATAAATGTAGATAATCCTACTAATATTATAAATGCGAAAGTTTGTATGTATGGATGGATGTTTATTGCTGTTTCACGCTTAAACGGCTGAACGGATTTGAATGAAATTTGGCACGTAGATAGATTATGATCTGAATTAACACATAGGCTAGATATATTTGACTCCACGCGGGCGGAGCCGCTGGCAGCAGCTAGTTCTAAATATACTGCGGTTTTCTGTGTAGCGGAGGTACTTCCCCAGAGGGGCTGCTTTGATGTACCCTATCTCTCCTAATATTTTTTTTAATTACTTTTTCCTTCATCGCTGAGCAAGTGACAATTACAAATATGTACATAAATCAGAAAACACGAATTTAATGGTGTACATCAGGATTCAAACCAGGGACAAGTCGGTTTAAGACTGGTCCTTTTTATCTACTAGACTAACATATACGTTTACTAATCAGTCAGTAAGTACTTACGCTCCGGAGTCGAACCTCACCTTCCGACGCCAAGCAAAATGTCACTTACCTGCAAAAGAAATGTACAGTGTGATTATGACATACAACCATTGCTATATACAGCTACCGAGCTCGTCGTCCTAATGAGTTAAGTTATAACCTTTTAAAAATAATACGAGACTTAGCAACTTAGCGGGGTCTGCTACCTAAGCTTAAGGATTTGGCGAAGACGCAGATTTTAGACACTAAGCGACTGCCGCCTGATCTCCAACATACCAGAAAGGAAACCAAAAAGTGTTACATGATACAAACATATTCACAATCATCGCTGGACAACAGATGCCGGATATTTTATTTGGCAGGATTATATCTTAAGTGTTACAAAGCTATGTGTTATAAGTGCAACGCGCATGCTATATATTCTAAATATAATTTGTCAGTGATTTTTCCTAGGTATGACAAACACTCTCTATTCTTACATACCTCACTCGCATCGTTACATTCATAAAGTCAAAGTCAAAATCTTTTTATTCCGTAAAAATGGCTACATTTGTTTGGAATCGTCACAATTTTTTTCCCTACCGTGCAGTTTATGACTAGGTGAGCACTGATAAAAATACTGCCAAAAAACTCAGGCATCCCTCTTTTGGTGTCCAAACAAATATACATATTTTATTAATTACATTATAATTGGATCGACTCACTCCCAGGCATTTTTATCATTAATATAGTCAGATACTTTATAATATGCCCTGCTACACAATTTGGCTTTAATAGTAGTTTTAAATTTGTTTATTGACAATTCTCTTATATTGCTGGGAAGTTTGTTATAGAACCGTATACATTGCCCCATAAAAGAATTACTTATTTTGTGGAGACGGCTTGCATGTAACACAAGATTATGCTTATATCTAGTATTTATGCTATGAGTATCACTCTTTTTACAAAATGAGTCTATGTTTTTATGGACATATAAAAGATTTTCATAGATATATTGCGATGCGACTGTTAAAATATTTATTTCTTTGAATTTTTCTCTAAGGCTCTCCCGGGGACCAAGTTTGTAGATAGCTCTTATGGCTCTCTTTTGCAATAAAAAGATGGTGTTAATGTCCGCGGAGTTACCCCAAAGAAGAATTCCATATGACATAATACTATGAAAGTAGCTGAAATAAACTATTCTAGCCGTATCAATATCAGTGAGCCGTCTAATAGTTTTCACTGCATAGGCTGCAGAACTTAGTTTTCCTGATAATTTTTCAATTTGTGGGCCCCATTGTAGTCTGGAGTCAATTGTTATACCCAAGAACACAGTTGTCTCCACAGGGGCTAAATTAGTTCCATTAACATGTACATTGGTAGCCACCTGTCTTATATTAGGTGTTGAGAACTTAATTACTTTAGTCTTTTTATCGTTTAAAAGCAGATTATTAACACTAAACCAATGAATAACTTTAGAGAGAGCATCGTTAACTTCGTCATAATTACCTAACTGTCTATTAATTTTGAATGTCAAAGAGGTATCATCCGCAAACAATACAATCTCATGTTTATCCCTTACATAATAAGGTAAGTCATTTATATAAACTAAAAATAAGAATGGACCTAGAATTGACCCCTGTGGGACTCCCATAACTACAGGGGACCCCGAAGATCTTTTACCATTAACATCGACCTTCTGTATCCTATTGCCCAGATAAGAAGACAGAAGTTCGAGAGCCTTGTTCCTGATACCGTAGTGGTGTAATTTTCTGACAAGAGTGTCATGGTGCACGCAGTCAAACGCTTTAGACAGATCACAGAAAATTCCCAAGGCATCTTGCGAACCCTCCCATGCCGCGAATATACTTTTAAGCAAATGAATCCCTGCGTCTATAGTTGAACAACCTCTCGTAAATCCGAACTGTTTCCTATGAAGCAAATTATGTGCATTGAAATGTCTGAGCAACTGGCTAAGCATTAGTTTTTCAAAAATTTTACTGAGAATGGGCAGTATGGAAACAGGTCGAAAATTCGAAGGGTCCGAACTATCACCAGATTTAAATAATGGAATGATTTTACTATGTTTCATCAAGTCAGGAAATACACCAGATGCCACACAACAATTGAAAATTGTAGCTAAATGTGGAGCGATTGAAATAATAATAGAAGAAATGGTTTTGACAGATAGACCCCACAGATCTTTAGTGTTTTTCATATTTATTGATTTAAAAGCGTTCAAAACATCTTTTGGGCTTACAGCTGAAAATTCAAATATTGTGTCGCATTCTACCACGCTCTGTTTGAGAACCAGTTCAGCAGATATAGAAGAAGACATAAGATTTCTCGTAGTAATAAGAGGAATGTTAGAAAAATATTTTTCAAACTCAGTCGCAATTTCTACATCATTTTTGATATCTATATCATTTATCTTTAACCGAAAGTCTCGACTACGTACTTTCGCTCTACCCGTCTCATTATTTATCATATCCTAAACAGATTTAATAATATTTGTTGAACCATTAATTTTATTTTTTAAATATATAGACTTAGCATTGGAACAGGCTCGTTTAAATATTTTGGCATAATTTTTTACAAGTTCTTGAAAAGTCGGATTGTGATTACAGGTCCTTTCTTCATAAAGGTCATACAATTTATTCCGACTTTTGTAAATACCAGGAGTTGCCCAATCACTGAATGTCATACGGTCACTTACAGACAGTCGTTTTGGAGTAAAGATTGTATTAAATTCACTAGTGATTAAGTTAAATAACGAGCTGTACAAGTGGTCCGGAGTACCGTGACAGGGCAACAATACAATTTTTTCTGCTATATTAGACTTAAATCTTTCTAAGCGGCTTTTACTAAATGGTATATAATTTATTTGCTTTCTTTGTATTTTTGAAGAATTTGGAAATGAAACCAACTGACCTGAATGGTCTGACTGAACTTTATTAATTATAGATTGATACAAAGGTTTTACAGTGCTAAATATGTTATCAATACATGTAGCATTTGTAGCAGTTACTCTTGTTGGCTCTGTAAAAATATGATGCAAATTGTATGATTTAAATAAATTTAAAAAGTTGTAGGTAACAGTATTTTTCTCCAAAATATTTATATTAAAGTCTCCACAAATTATAACAGTTTTATGGCTATTAGATAATTTATTTAAGGCATCCTCCATGATATTTGAAAATGTTTCAAAGGGCGTGCTAGGAGGTTTATACAGGTTCATAACAATGAATCGTTCCAATTCAATGCATGAAATCTCTACAACTCGCTCAACAGAGAGGCTCACAATGTCACACCTTTCTT
Organism: Pyralis farinalis; assembly: GCA_947507595.1. Classification (NCBI taxonomy): domain Eukaryota; kingdom Metazoa; phylum Arthropoda; class Insecta; order Lepidoptera; family Pyralidae; genus Pyralis; species Pyralis farinalis. The sequence goes on along the minus strand of OX382258.1, from coordinate 3,342,419 downwards.
TAAATTTAAGCAACTTATTTAATAATATTAAGGAGCCACCATGTATACAGTTATCTCTGATGAATGAGCTTGCAACCTGGTGGTTATTGAAGCTGAAAATGAATTGATGGGGTTTTAGCCAGTGCTCAGTTAGACATAAAATATCAATATTGCTACAATTCATAAACAACTCCAATTCTAACTCCTTTCCTATCATCCCCTGTATGTTTTGGTGCACCAGGTTGATACAATTATTATTCTTTCTATATTCTTGACACTTTACAATTGATGGGGATATAGTATTATTATTACTTTTAGTTCCGTTTTTAATATTTTTATTATTACTATTTACATTGCCAGAGTAAAACTCTATTGTCTTGTAACCTAATTTAAAGAATTTGGAATACCTTCCAAGGTTCCATAGTTCTTTATATGCACGTTTGTCAGTTCTTTTGGACTCCCGACATCACCTTCTGATAAGACACGACCAATTTGGTCACAGTAGATGAATTTTGGCTTACGGCAACCCCTACATCATTCTACTTTCGTGTTTTATGTCTGTTACGTCATTATTTTCTGTAGCATTGTTTCTAAATGCCCGAACTAACGCACTATCTCTCTTCTCTTTTTATCTTAATTCCGATATTACCTATTCGCGTAATTTAATTTAAACTATTTTGTGATAGCCACCGATTAGTTTAAGCGAACTAGCGTCGACCGGAACCCACCCACTACCGTTAGTAGACGCATCCCACTGCTGCCATGGCTGTTCCTGCCGTCTCTGCTTCCACTGCTGCAATCATCTCTGCGAATGCCCACTATACATGAACCGCATGCATCCGTCTTGCCGTGTCCGAATTTCCTTCCGTAGTACAATCAGTTTAGTTACAACACTGATTTTTTAGCCATTGTTGCATAAAATAATTCTAGAGTCTATGGTACCGTGATGTTTATGGTACAGCAAGTTAAATCTCTCTGGATGGTATGTAAGCTGTCAAACTTATAAAACAATGGCGGGGAAATATTTTTAGGCAGATTTACGTCTCCTCGGCGAGCTCTTTAACCACAAAAATAGGTAGCCAGGAATTAATGAGGCCTTTCCTTTGGGGCCATCATAAAGCCCGTTGTACACAAGAAGCGATAATAACTTTTTATACAACTTTCATGAGTCATTCAAATATTACGGCCTATAGGCGTTAAGGTATGTTGTTTTCGTGGTTATTTAGTGTATTTCTTCCTATAAATGTTTACTACTGCTATACTACTACGCCCGGATATTTTCTCATAACCGATATAGTCTCATACGTAGGTATTACCTATTATATTAATGGTTTCGCATTCTAGATATTGCGTGTGTTCAAGTATTACCTAGGTAAATATAAAGCCAGTGGTCTCGTAATAACAGTTACTGACTTTTTCGATTTTCTCCTGAATATTGAAATGAGTTCGACTATTTTCTTCATTGTTTGGGTATCTATGGTTTGGGTATCTATATATATAAAAATGAATGTTTGTCTGTATGTCCTCTATGGACTCAAAAACGGTTGGGCAGATTTTGATGAAATTTTCAGTGAATCTTCAGGTTAGCCCAGCAGGTGATCCTGTGAAGTTTCGCAACGATTGGAACACCCGTGCGAAGCTGGGTCGAGTAGGTAGTCTGTGTATAAAAAAAAAATATTGCTGTGCGTTAGTCTCGCAAAAAAAAATTGGAAATTGTTCGACCAATGAGATAACTTTTTATTTTTATTTGACTCGGTTGCGTGACGAATTTTTTTGGGTATTCACCGGAAAGCTTTCAAAATTGAATGGTACGTTATTACAATCTCAATAAAGGTGAAGTTCAGTTTAATAGTTTCATTGTAACATGTTTTCATATAACAACAAATTTCGGACTGTATATTGATATTTTGCGAAGGACAATTGAATTTGAAGAGATATTTTAGTGATTTAGAACCTTAAAATTCATCAATTTGATGCAACGCAAAGGAAAGTTTTAAAATATATTCTTTGAAAAAAAAAAAAAAAAAATGCCACCAGTAAGACGTCGAGACATCAAAATTAGATTTCAATGAAAAAATCGGTTGGATGAATCACTTCTCGTCGAACTGACTGACTGATACCACAGTCTATACCACTGGAGATATTGACATGTTGTAAAATAAACAACATTAATATTTCTTTTTTTCGTGTTAAGGACATAAATGCTATTGTAAAAACTTTTAATATGTATTTTAAAAACAAACTAAATAAAAAAAAACATTATTTATTTATATTTATTGTGTTGAACTGTTTACTGTGAATAATATGTGTGATATCGCAGAAGAGATATGTGAATGTGCAAGTAGGTACGAGTATAAAGGCGTTTAATTTTAAAACCTTAAAATTAAACGCCTAGTGGAAAGCGGAGGTTTTTGAAGGGAAAACTTCTTTAGCGGCGTTGTGTACTTTTTGGGATGAGTAAAAAATGTTAAACTCGCGTCAGAACACGTGACCCTGATGTAAGATTTTGGTGAGAATTAGAACTTAATTATTACATTAGTTACCTCTAATTAAATCGTTCATAGGGCATTATTTTCTCGCGACTAAAACGTTGTAAGCGCCATGAAATTCTTGGCGCTTACGCGTTTCGTTTAATGTAGTTTATCAACATCGCTGTTTGGTCCGCATGTTCAAGTTTTCACTTCTGCCGGCACTCCCGGAGTGCAACCCGTTTTTTTATAGAACGTCGGGAGGTATAGGACCCACCTGATGTAAAATGGTTACCGTAGTCTATGAACGCTTGCATACATTCAGTATCGCTCGCGGCATGCCACCTCTGCTGATATTACAGGAACCTTTAGGAACTTATGTACGCTCGTAAAAATATAAAGTCATTTTCAAAATTTTGTGAAAATCTTAGAAGCAGGAATGGATTGCGTATGAGGATACATCGACTTGCTAAGACTAATAGATCTTTTGTTGTAAATTGTATTCGATTCTATAATAAATTACCTAATACAGTTCTGTCCTTGCCTGACAATATATTCAAAAGGTAATCAAAAATATTCTATGTAAAATGATTATTACAGAATATTTGACTGACAGTGATGTTTGGAAATGATTCAGCACATGTATTAATATATGTTTAATTGTACCACTTAGTAGACTGAGCCACCGAGCTTGGCGATTATAAATTTCAGTTTATAATCGGCCGTAAGGAAAAAAAACACTTCAGTTCTCTTTATTTATCAGCAAATTTCAACTTCAATTGTTAATCTCTCTGCAATCACTGTGCAACAGCCTTAACTATAAAACTTTAATATTTGAAAATGTATAATGCAAGAGTTGGCTGACGAATTCATTGTTTTGCATAACAAAACGTTAACAAGCAAGAGTCGCGGATTAACAATAAACTCTTGCGGCTCTTAAGTCGGGGCCGCCGATTTTAATTACGAGCGTTTTGTTCTCTTCGTCGGGAAATAATTACAGGTCTTTGTAGGGAACCAATGACACTACAAGTAGGCCTTAAAGGCAGGCATTTCTGCTTTAAATTGCACAATAGTTGCGAAATACTTCAATCGTCAAGAGAGAACAGTTTACAGTATTTATCACTACCGTTACATACTGACCTAACAGCCGTCTATCTATATACGAGTATATATCATCACATCAGGTCCCTTACGGGATTGACAGAGAGAACTGGATACCACAAGAAGCAGTACATGCGCACCTAGCTTTTTTAACATTAATACGAGTAGCTCCTTATGAAAGGATTTACTTTTTCTTTTCTTAATTAAAACTAAAATTAAAAATGTATACAAAGCTATTTATTTATTAAATTTTGTTACACTTTTCTGCAAAATATCGTAATAAATGTAATTACAAACCAGTAAGTGCAGTGTATATGAGAGCTCGATGGCGTCGTTGCGCGTGTCATTGGCTTTGTGCCATGGATGGGTTTATTTATCTCTAGTTTTTCCGTGCTTCGGAGGGCACGTTATGCCGTCGGTTCCGGCTATTATCGATATATGACAGTCGTTAAGCTATCGATTATATAGACCATGATAACCTATCATGGTCAATCGAATGCTTTCGAGAAGAGGTAACGTTATAAAATTAATAAAATCATATTTAAGCAAAGGACAACAATGTACAGCAATGATTAAAATAAGCTCAAAAATGCAAACAGAAACAACATACCTTCAAAACCCACACCAGTTTTGTATCGAGTACCGCAAGGTAGTTCTTTAGGACCGGTGTCTCTATCTATCTATATATCGATATCAAGTATAAACTATTTATATTTATACATAATGTATTACTCGCGTCTGTGTTAGTGTGACAATTTAACACGTTTCCTTGATGTTATCCTACTATAAAACCCCATAGACTGTTCCATCAATTGCTGTGTAACTTAGAACTAACGTAATAGTCAGAGTTCAACTCAGTGCAAGGTTTGAGGAGCTTACAGTATTGACCGCAGACGGCCTTTTGGTGGGGCTTATAGTTTCGAAGTCCTCCTTATTTCATGGGGCACGTTAAGCTGTGTATCGGTTGTTATCTATGACTGCCTTTAACATAAGAGTGGTTAATAAGAGGGCAAATTAAAGCAGCCCAATTCTGGAAGTACCTAGATCAAACAACAAAACAAGTCCATCGAGCATTGATATTTTCCTGTGCGTTAGTTAGTTTATTACTAAGCTAGAAGCTCGGTATGACGAGCTCGGTGGCGCAGTAGTGAAACTCGCTGTTACATTACTTTAACATCAATGCTGGTGGGTTCGATTCTCACACACGATAAACATTTGTGTGTATGTACATGTCTGTTTGTTGTGGTCTGATTGTTTTAAAGAGAAGTAACGCGCATCAAAGATGCCCGTCTGGCGGTGTACCTCCACCTCACAGAAAATCGCATCCAACTCCCTAGAGGGTTGTTGTGTGTTCGCGTGTGAGTGAGGTCACCAGTAAGTTCCAAAAGAATTGCGTTAGCAGCAGAGGTGGCATCGCGCGAGTGATACTTAATGTGTAGCAAGACTAAGGTAACTACTTTACATCAGATGTGCCGAATGTTTGTTTGCCTCCCGAAGTTGTGTAAAAACAAGGAGCTCAGTAAGTTACATGCTCGTAAGTTCTACTGTATTAGCAGCAGACGTGGCAACGTACGAGTTATACTTCCTATATTACAAGTGTTCAAAAGCTATAATAATCATTTTACTTTATGTACAATGTGTGTATGCACAAACTAACAAACCATGTGACAGCGCATGACGGCACCCATCACTCACAAAAACGTTCTGTTTTAGCGACTAAATATATCGGCGATTTGAGCCTATTGACCAATAGGACGGTATTTGTACTATTTTAACCAATACCATGATAAATGACGTGATGTTGATCCTTGAACCAGCCAATAAGAATAATTAATAATTTAGTTATGAATGCAATCACACCTGTAATTGATATATGTATAAAACACTTTTCTATGAACAAGAAACAATTGTACGATTATATACCCTATATACCCTAACAATAAACTATAACTCAAAAGAAAGCTTAGCTTAGCGTAGTGATATTATTAGGGTAAACGAAATTATTTCTATTACGAAGAAGTGAAAACCAATACAAACCTTATTGGATATGAGATAGTAACTTCAGATTACTCCTCAAGGGAGCGAATGTCGCAAATCTTCCTTCGTCATGACAACGAGATATCAATACTCCAGTAAACATACATCTTAGAGTAGCGTAACTTCATACAAAAACAAATTAATAATGAAACTTTGTCACCACATGTCATGTTATTCTAGCGACTAACAATCAACAGTGCCTGAGGATGCCTCTTGGAGAGAAACACGTGTTGCAGAGACGACCAAGGCAGTCACGGTAGCAACGTTGGCGGGTGCATGCGGTTTCTGTTCTGCGGCGAAACACGTGTCGCAGCGACGACCAGGCCAGTCGTGGCAGCGACGGTGGTGGTGGGGGCATGCGGATTCTGTTCCAGATGGCGGACGACCGCAGCAGCCGAGGCAGAGACTACCGGAGCAGCCATGGCAGCGTCGGCATGGAGCACGTACTAACAGTAGTGGGTGGGTGCCGGCCGGCGCTGGGCCGCATGAACTAATTGGTGGCGGAAGCACACAAAGCAGGTTAGATCAAATTGCATGTAAATACAATAATGTTGGTGTGTAACGTCTACCTTTTGATACGTCGCTAGTAGATGCTATATATAATGTATTCGAGGCATAAATAAGTAAATAATTTTATTCCTCTGCTTCACACGGGTAGCAGAGCATATACGTAGCTCGCAGATTTTTCTCGAAATATTCAACAAGCATCGTCTCAATACAGCCATATCATACACATAGTCGTTATATTATTATTTGATATTATTGTAATATTTCGAGAAGCTTAACTCGACGTATTACGACAAGAAATATGAATTGGTATAAAGCATTCAAAGACGGAAGAAACGATCTATAGATATACTTTCATAGAGAACAGAACAAAAGCGGAAACATCAAACATATTTTACACTAGCTGAAGCCCGCGGCTTCGCACGCATGAGATTTGGGCTTTTTGTAGCCTTTATTTCTCTATAGACCTCAAACTCGTTCTGTTAAAAAAAACATTTTTTTTTTCATACAGCTCCATCTATTGACCTTTACGGGAGGCAACGTATATTTATTTTATTTTTATTACATAAAATAAGCGTAGTTATTTTATGTCACAAAAAATACGTATTCTATGAAAATAATAAAAATAAAATGTCAAAGTCCCCCGAAGGGGAAGATATTTCCCACTAATTTTAACAGTTTTTCATTTTTTACGCAGGAACCCCAAATGTTTACGGGATTAAAAGTACCCTATATTCTACTCTGAACAGTCGTCTACCTACCAGTGAAAGTCCCGTCAAAATCGGTTCAGCCATTTCGAAGATTAGCCCGGACAAATAAACAGACAAAAAAGTTAAAAATGCGTATTTTGGCTTTGGTAACGTGAAAATAATAATATGAGCTTAAGACAAAGGCTTTATTTTGAAAACACAGACAGACACTTCAATTTTATTTATATGTATGTATAGATTTGTCAATTCAAGACTCCCGTAAATGTTGCCGTATTCAAACGAGTTTCTCGATTTTTGAACTTTTTTTTTTAATACACGTAATTTTAAAAAAAATCTTTCTTTTGAATTCTTCTTTTGAATACACGTAAATAGTGTAGTAAATATACACGGAGAGTTATCAATTGTCGTCAAAATAAAAGTAATATGTATAAGCTTTGCGCAATAAATGGTAGATTGTGTTATATTTATTTTTAATTGCCTTTATTCAGTCGAGTACTTCATTTACCTATGAGTACTGGCAATGATTTCTTTATTTTATACTACGTCGGGAGGCATACAAGCATACGGCCCACCTGATGTAAAGCTGGTACCGTAGCCTATTAACGCTAGCGATATATTAAGTATCACTCGCGCGATGCCTCCTCTGCTGCTTACACAGCAACTCCTTGGGAGCTTACTGGTGACCTCACTCACACGCAGGAACACAACCCTCTAGGGAGTTGTTATTTGGCTGCGGTTTTCTGTGAGGTGGAGGTACTTCCCCAGACGGGCTGCTTTGATGCGCCCTACCTCTCAAAGAAAAAAAAACACAAAAACGGTGCTATATCCACTGGTGTATTACCGTTGATAAAGATAGCTAAATATTTATGAATAATTTTCATTCGCAATGGAAATATCACGGGAAAAGCTAATAAACGAGTCATAGTGGAGAATTCTACATCGCAGCGAACAAAATGCATTGTGAACATGAAAGACTTTGTGTAGTTTCTGCATAGATGTCAATTTGTACAACTACTGAAACTTTCTTTACAGTTTCACTATTAAAAGTTGTACAGCGAGAGCTCATGGAGAACATTCTCACGCGACTTGGATTTGTCGTAAAGAATTTATAATCATCTGCGGACTCACAGCCTAAGAGACGATTCAGATCTGAAGATTTTCTGAAGTTATACTTCTAATGCGCTTAACGCTACCATGGAGGGGGGTATGAAAGCACTGTTGCGTTAAACGTTCAACGCTCCTGAGGAGGGGGAATAGATAAAGACCGTTCAGGGAATTGTTATTTGGCTGCAGTTGCCTGTGAGGTGGTAACGTCACTCACTCGCATGAACACAATAATTTGTCGAGGTCGGTGGCGCAGTGGTGAAACGCGCTGTTACACTACTTTGACACCAACGCTCGTGGGTTCGATTCCCACACAGTACAAACATTTGTGCGCATGAACATGTCTGTTTGTCTTGGTTTGGGTATTTTCTATGTATAATAAGTATGTATTTACAAAAAAAAAAATATATTTACGTATATTTATCTGTTGTCTAGTACCCATAACACAAGCTTCGCTTACTTTGGGGCTAGGTGGCGCTGTGTAATTTGTCCGACAATATGTATTATTTTATTTTAATCCTCCAGGGAATTGTTATTCGGCTGCAGTTTTGAGCATATTTTTCGTGAGGTCACACACTCGCATGAACACAACAACCGTCCAGGGAATTGTTATTTGGCTGCAGTTGTCTGTGAGGTGGTAACGTCACTCACTCGCATGAACACAACTTCCCTCCAAGGACTTGTTATTCAATGATGCCAGAGAAGTATAACTTCTCACGCGCGTACATAACACAGTACACGCGCCCATTTTTTTTTTATGTGACGTCTTGCAATATATTAAGCATTACTCGCGCGATGTCTTCTCTGCTGCTAACACTGTAACTTACTATTGACCTCACTCACACGCAGGAACACAACAACCCTCTGTTGTTGTTAATTTGTTGCTGGTATATGGAATAGGAAAGGAGATGACTCTAGCAAGAAGATAATGATACGAAATAAATGAAAATGTGTTTGGGAAAGTATCGCCACCTCACAGAAAACCGCAGCCAAATAACAAATCCCTGGACGGTTGTTGTATTTCTGCGTTGAGTGAGATCACCAGTTAGCTGCTAAGTAGTTGCTGTGGTAGTAGCAGAGGTGATACTTAATATATTTCAAGTATTCATAAGCTATCTCAACCGCTTTGCATCAGGTAGGTATGCCTGTATGCATAAAAAAGTATAGATTCTTTTAATTGAATGTGTGAGTTTATATAAGAGTATAGTTAAAGCTGCACTCTGTGGAAACTGCCAACCCTATTTGTTGAATAACGTTCTCGTATACAAACCCTAGCTCACAATGGAGCAAAGACGGCCATTTTCTAAGCAGCATATTACGTTGGGACTTAACAGGGTTAATCACAATAACGAGTTAAGTTTACAAAACATACCCTGAGATGTGATTCAAGCAAATACAATATTATGTTAGTTAGGGTTGCCAATTTCAATATGTGATGATTATTTGCATTGAAAATTTAATCATAAAAATAAATCTTTAGTAAAAACAGAGTAACTTATATTAATTAGTTACATTAGTTCAAGATCATTTAGAGTTCGAGAATTTGACTGAATCAAAGTTTTACGCCGTTAACTATTCGCGTAATTTCTGACCAAAGTGTTTGATTGTAACATATCTTTGGTGAAAGTAATAAATAATAAATAAATAAATATTGTCGGACAAATTAGACAGCGCCATCTAGCCCCAATGTAAGCGAAGCTTTTGTTATGGGTACTAGACAACTGATAAACATACGTAAATACATTTTTTTTTTTTGTAAATACATACTTATTATACATAGAAAATACCTAGACCAAGACAAACAGACATGTTCATGCACACAAATGTCTGTACTGTGTTGGAATGCAACTCACGAACGTTGGTGTCAAACTAGCTTTACTAATTACAGCGCCACCGAACTCACCATCCGTGCCTGTGAGATGGAGGCATTTTGCCAGACGGGCTGCTTTGACGCGCCCTATCTCTCTTAAAAATACCCAGACCAAGACAAACAGACATGTTTGTCCTGTGTTAAGTGATGTAACAGCGCGTTTCGCTACTGTGCCACCGCGCTCGCCAAAACATGGAGTGACTGCTGTCAAACCACGAGGGTCAAATTTTTATTGACGTGATAACATCTTATAAATCGATGAACGCCTGCTGCACGCACGAAAAAGCATGACTCATTGTCACGTTCCGCCTGTGCGGAGCGTGCAAGCGAGATCGCGGAACAAGCGATAGAGAGGCACGATCGGCCTAAGCGTTCGGCTTGTGACGCATCTATCTCTCTTCCACTGCATCGGCCGATGCGTCCGAGTAGAAGAGATACAGCGGCAGCACACAACCTACACGTGAACTGTTTTGTCAACTGTTGAATGTTTTCTTATGACGTTATCACGTAAAACTATCGTCCGTAAACAGACTTTACAGACAACCAATTGTTTTTATAAATAGCCAAGGCTAGTTTACGCAAATGTCCTATTACATCCGAAATTTATCACTATTTCGTCCTGTCTTGGCAAACAGTGATGCATACAAAAACTATGTCAATCGATATAGAAAACCTTTTATGACGAGCTCGGTGGCTCAGTCGTGAATGACGCGGCTTTGGCTTCGACGCTCGTGGGTTCGATTCCCACACAAGGCAAACATTTGTGTGCATGAACATGTCTGTTTGTCTTGGTCTGGATGTTTTAAGAGAGGTAGGGCGTTTGATGCGCCCTACCTCTCTTAAAACATCCCGTCTGGGGAAGTACCTCCACCTCACAGAAAACCGCAGTCAAATAACAATTCTCTAGAGGGTTGTTGTGTTCCTGCGTGTGAGTGAGGTCACCAGTAAGCTCCCAAGGAGTTGCTGCGTAAGCAGCAGAGGAGGCATCGCGCGAGTGACACTTAATATATCTCAAGCGTTAATAGGCTACGGTACCCGCTTGACATCAGGTGGGCCGTATGCATGTATGCCTCCCGACGTAGGAAAAAAAAAACAGAATTCTCATCTGCCAGTATCAAATATTGCTTAATCTGATGAATATCACATATTTGCCAGAATACCAATCATTAAGATAAATTTGTATACACATAACGTGACCGGCATATCCCGCGATGTTGATAAGGCTTTTTCTCGAACATTCTCGTATACAACCATAATATATAGATCTTGGGTTCGTTCGATAACTCTCATTTCCAAACAGGGAGCACTGAACGACCTCCAGTCCATTATGTAACTTAATAAAAGGTATTCGCTCCAGTTCCTCTTTTCCGATACACCGTTTCAGGGTTCCGCAAATAGGTTTGCCTACCTTTAATTTCCACAATGTATTGAGACTTGAGTTTAGGGAGTTTTGCCTCCCTTTGTGTGTGTGATTGTACAATGGGTTGTGGGGTCGTTATGTAATGCCAACAGTCTCGTTAGGGCAAGTGTATACCATCAGGCAAGCAGTACGATGAAATGATGTGTGTAATAGTTTTATTCGTCCCGATAGATGGCGTAACTCTCAAAATACAATAACTTGATTACGTGAGCTCAGGAACGTGCATTCTATATGATCTATAAAATTAGTAATTCCCGAGATCTTAGCATGAGGAAGCCATGTCCTCATTAGAAATAACCACAAATATTTGTGAATAAATGTCACGAAACAATCATTTTATTGGCTAAAAGATTCGCGAATTAATGAACCCCACGATAACTCAATGCAACCTTCGGTAACCGAAGACGCGGAGTTGTTGACCCAGACGTGATTTAAACACAAAACAATTCAGGGGCAATCTTTCATTATCACGGATATAGAAATACAATACGGGCGAGATTAAAAAACCAGTCCATTTACCGACGGTCTCTAATTCGAAACCTAATGTGGGTTTGTCCATATTTTTTTATACAACGTCGGAATATAATAAATGAATAACGTCGTATAAAAAAAAATGTGGTATGTGGCATACAAGCATACGGCCCACGGAATAGTTCTTGATGATGGATTTATAAACCTGTACTTTCAACTTAACCGGCATTCTAGGATCACAAACGACCCCAGCCATCTCACGCCACTTGGCCTAACCGCTGATATGCGCGCCTTGACATCGTAATCGATGTCTCCGGACGCATAGGGAACAGATCCCAAATAACTGAGGTCCGTGCGCTCGAGTGTGTCTTCACCAATGCGAACGAGTGCAGGGTATGAGATATTTCAGGCCAAGTACTCTTCGCCACATTTAGTTTCAGACATTCACTCGTCGCACCAGGTGTCCCTAGTACCGTAAAGCGACTACCGTAACTATAGAATGCTTGTAATACATTAAGTGTCACTCGCGGATGCCACCTCTGTTGCTAACACAGCAACTCCTTAGGAGCTCACTGGTGACCTCACTCATACCCAGGAACACAACAACCCTCCAGGGAGTTGTTATTAGGCTACGGTTTTCTGTGAGGTGGAGGTACTTCCCCAGACGGGCTGCTTTGATGTATCCTACCTCTCTTAAAAACACCCAGAACAAGACAAAAACACATGTTATTGCACACAAATTTTTGTTCTGTGTGGGAATCGAACCCACGAGCGTTGGTGTCGAAGTCGCGTTATTAACCGCTGCGCCAACCAGCTCGTCAATTATATTCACGTTTTGGGAGCATATTTACAATTATGACTTCCTTGGTAATGAAGCAAAATATAGTGAAAAAGCTGTCCAAGAATTTATAAATGACGTATGCGCCACGGTAACAATCTTTATCCCTGTATTGTAATTTTAGTATTCTTCTTCTTCTCCCTTGCATTATCCTAATGGATAAGGACATTAGGATTGGCGGGATCTACTTTTTTAATTCTCAGGACTTGGAGAAAATACTGATTTTGACATAGAGCGGCTGCCTTTAGGCCTCCACAATCTACAGGAAAAACCAGACCATTCTTAGGTTAGGTCACACGAATTTTGAAATATAATTTCTTTGACGTTCTGGTTTCCTCACTATGTTTTCCTTCACCGCCGAGCTAGTGATAATTACATATATCTACATAAATCTAAAAACATTAATTTACTGGTATAATTTTGTCAGCACAATACAGGAAACAGTAAATATGTAACAAAGGTACAATTGTGTATTCTTGTGATTATATTATGTGATGAAAAATAATGTGTTATTATTATTTGATTGAAGATCTAAATCGTAGCGCGGACCAATACTTGAACGAGTGAATGACGAAGAACGAATTATTAATACAGTACGAATATACTACGTAATTAAATGGCAAATAGGAACAAGAAATCCACTCGTAATGTCACTCAGGTAATGTTTATTCACACGTCAAGATGGCGCACAAAGTTAAATGGCGTCCTCATTTTGTTTTTATTAATAACGCTATACTTTAACTTAACAAGATGAAGACTTTGTACAGTCGTCGTCTGCGTGGGTATCTCAGTCTCAGCTATGTCTACCGCCAGGCAGATATATTTATATAGCCGTGATCCGGTTTGAGGGATGAGATATGGCAGTGAAATTACAGGGTACTGTGACGAAACAGCCTTAGGTCACAAGATTGACAGCGCGCGAGTAACATCCCCGTGGTGTTGCGAGCATCAATAGCCTGCGGTGACAGCTTACCATTTGATGCAGGCCGCATGCTTGTTTGCCAATATAGTTGTATAAAATAATAGACGTCAGTAGTCTAATAGTAAATATACGGAACTGTCAAAAAATATACATGCCACATGAAGGCAAGAAAGTTTTTTCTATCACATTTTATGTTTATTTTACGATGATACTACTTATCGTATCATAGGGGGAGGAAGGGCGTAAAACTGAAAGAAAAGCTCATGATGGATTATGCATAAATTGTAGGAGAGGTACTAACCCCGCAATTTATGCATAATAATTGAATATTTAGGTAACTTGGAATAGACTTCTTGGTTATCAAACTAGAATACGACAAAAAAAAATATTATATATTTTTTGTAGAAGTGTCTTTGACGAGGTCGGTAGCGCAGCGGTAAATAACGCGACTTTAACACCAATATTCGTGGGTTCGATTCACACAGAGTGCAAACATTTGTATGTATGAACACGTCTGTTTGTCTTGATACGGGTGTTTTTAAGAGAGGTTGGGGTGCATCAAAGCAGCATGTCTAGGGAAGTGCCTTCACCTCACAGAAAACGGTAGCCAAATAACGACTCACTGAAATGGTTGCTTTGTTACTGCGCGCGAGTGAGGTCTGAATAAGCTACTAAGGAGTTGCTGTGTTAGCAGCAGAGGAGGCATCGCGCGAGTGATACTTTATGTATTACAAGTGTTCCGCTCAATAGTTTTTTTCACGGACGCTCGCCGGTTCCGACGACTTCTGACATCACCTTCTGATATAACACAATCATATATTGGACATGGTAGGTGAGTCTTGGTCTTCCGCGGCTCCTACATCCTTCCACATTCGATTTGTATGTCCGTTTCGTCATTCTTTCATCTCATTCTTTCTACATGTCCGAACCAACGGAGCACGCCCATTCTTATCTTAACACCGACACTCTTTCGTACATCATCATTACAGATGCGTCACTACATATTTTGCGCCATGCTTGCATGTCGACCGCCTTTAGTCTTTCCTGATCTCTGTGCCTGAACTTTTGCATCCATAGCTTAGCGTTGGGATTAGCACTACATAGTGTAGACTCACTTTTTTTATACTACGTCGGGAGGCATACAAGCATACGGCCCACCTGATGTCAGCGGGTACCATAACCTGGCGATATATTAATTATCTCGCGCGATGCCTCCTCTGCTGCTTACACAGCAACTCCTTGGGAGCTTACTGGTGACCTCACTCCCACGCAGGAATACAACAACCCTCTAGGGAGTTGTTATTTGGCTGCGGTTTTCTGTGAGGTGGAGTGCATGAACATGTCTGTTTGTCTTGGTTTGGATGTTTTAAAAGGTAGGGTGCATCAAAGCAGCCCGTCTGGGGAAATACCTCCACCTCACAGAAAACCGCAGCCAAATAACAACTCCTTAAGTTGTTGTGTTCCTGCGTGTGAGTGAGGTCACCAGTAAGCTCCCAAGCAATTGCTGTGTAAGCAGCAGAGGAGGCATCGCGCGTGTGACACTTAATATACCACAAGCTTCAATAGGCTACGGTACCCGCTGTACAGGTAGGCCGTATGCTTGTATGCCTCCCGATATAGCATAAATAAAAAACCAGTTGAGAATGCGCAAGCTTGCATTGCCAGAGGAACACCTGGCTCGTCGATTATATAACAATTCAATTTTATTTTTTTAACTTATCGGCCATTTTGACCATGTTTCTGAAGAGATAGGAACGGTATTCCTGAACATTTCTATTCTACTTTTTTATGCAGAATCCGAATCTGAAGTCAAAATTTGAATATTCGCAAAAAAAAACGCACACAGAGACAAACATATATATTTCATATAGGAACGATGTTCCTGAAAATATTCCTCTTTTTGGTGCCCAATATCTATAATATGTTCGATTACTTCACTAAAGGACATATGTTTCATCGTGGGCAGCCGAGTCGACCATGGGATGGCTTTGTGCTTGGTTTAACATGTCTGACCCTGCCAGAGGAAGTTAGTATGGCGGTGTATGTCGACTACTCTTGATCGATGGAAATTTGAGAGAAGCCATGGAAAAGACCACTAGCGCGGTCCTCGATTTTATTTTAAGCTTTTAAGAGAGTAAAGCATCAAAGTAGTCCGTCTGGGTAGTACCTCCACCTCACAGAAAACCGCAAGCAAAATGACAACTGTTGTTGTTTCCTGAATGTGAGTGAGGTCATCAGTAAGCACCTAAGGAGTTGCTGTGTTAGCAGCAAAGAGGGCATCGCGCGAGTGATGCGTTTTTAGGGTTCCGTACCCAAAGGGTAAAACGGAACCCTATTACTGAGACTCCGCTGTCCGTCCGTCCGTCCGTCCGTCCGTCTGTCACCAGGCTGTATCTCATGATCTGTAATAGTTAGACAGTTGAAATTTTCACAGATGATGTATTTCTGTTGCCGCTATAACAACAAATACTAAAAAATAGAATAAAATAAATATTTAAGGGGGCTCCCATACAACAAACGTGATTTTTTTGCTGGATATTGATAACAGCAACAGGTAGACGCTTGAAATATTCACAGAATATTTAGTTACATATTCGCTTTAAGAATAAATAATTAATTTAAAATTAAACAAATATTTAAGGGGGGCTCCCATACAACAAATGTGTTTTTTTTTTGCCGTTTTTATAGATAATGGTACGGAACCCTTCGTGCGCGAGTCTGACTCGCACTTGTCCGATTTTTTTACATTTTATAACAAGCATACGGCCCGCCTGTTGTAAAGCGGTTACCGTAGCCTGTGAACACTAGCAACAAAAAGAATGTCGCTAGCGCGTTGCCACCCCCGCTGTCAACACAGCAACTCCTCATCTTCTGGTGACCACACTCACTAGCAGGAGCACAACAACCCTCCAACTGAGTTTTTATTTGACTGTCGTCTTCTGTGAGGTGGAGGTCTTCCCCTTTCGGGATACCGTCGTGCCCTACCTCTCTTTCAGCGGAGCCTCGACTGTTGATAAACATGGTGCACCACGTACAGATCAGGTTGGCTTTGGCTATAAGGGTGACATTAAACCACTTACACCCCAAATGCGTGTTTGATATATTACAAGCGTTTATAGGCTACGGTAAACATATTACATCAGGTGGGCCGTACGCTTGTATGCCACTAGACTGGTTGTATGAAATAAAATCTGGTGTCCAGAAGAGACTAGATAGAGTAAGCTCTCCCATCAAAAGTCAACAAAACCAAAAGTACAGTCAGCCGCATATGAATAATGGAGGAGTATAAGACAAAAGCAATTAAATTTACATTACCTTTGTCTCCCTTTGACAAAAATCCGAACTTTGGCAATATATCTTGTTGAAGCAACTTTTTGTTGGCCCTTATTGTACCTCGGGGCGCAGTAAGGGATGAAGATTTTTGTACTTTTTCATTTCGATTCGAAAAAATAGGAGTCTCGGACATAAAGTTTTGATTGTCGGACTTTTTGTTGTTCCGTACCAACGAATGGTATTTAAAATATTTTTTTTTGTTTTTAACGACCGCCGTAAAGAAAAGTATTGGCATTTTTTAGGGTTCCGTACCCAAAGGGTAAAACGGAACCCTATTACTGAGGCTCCGCTGTCCGTCCGTCCGTCGGTCGGTCCGTCTGTCACCAGGCTGTATCTCATGAACCGTGATAGTTAGACAGTTGAAATTTTCACAGATGATGTACTGTTGCCGCTATAACAACAAATACTAAAAAATAGAATAAAATAAATATTTTTGCTCGATATTGATAACGGCAACAGGTAGACGCTTGAAATATTCACAGAATATTTAGTTATATATTCACTTTAAGAACAAATAATTAAATTTAAATAAAACAAATATTTAAGGGGGCTCCCATACAACAAACGTGATTTTTTTTGCCGTTTTTATAGATAAGGGTACGGAACCCTTCGTGCGTGAGTCCGACTCGCACTTGGCCGATTTTTTTTTATACAACATCAGGAGGACACACAAGTGTAACCGCTTAACGTCAGGTGGGTCTCAGCGTAGCCTGTGAATGCTTGCGATAGGTTAAGTATAACTGGCGCGATGCCACCTCCGCTGCTAATACAGTAATTCCTTACTGGGGACGTCCTAACACACAATAACCCCTCAGGGAGTTGTTATGGCTGCGGTTTTCTATAAGGTGGTGGTGGTCTACTGGACGAAGACAAACAGACATGTCCATGCACTTAAATGTTTGCCTTCTGTGGGAGTCAAACCCACGAGCGTTGGTGTCAAAGTCGCGTCATTCACGACTGCACCAACGAGTTCGCCAAAGATATAACCATAACCGGTTTGGTTATGGTTATATTTTTAAAGTAAGTTAAACTTAAGTACCTAGACTATTCTAGAAGAAGGACTAAGTATCACTCGCGCGATGCCTTCTCTGCTGCTAACACAGCAACTCCTTAGTAGCTCGCTGGTGACCGTACTCATACGCAAGAACACAACAACCCTCTAGGGAGTTGTTATTTGGGTGTGGTTTTCTGTGAGGTGGAGGTACTTCCTCGGTCGGGATGTTTGGATGCGTTCTACCTCTATTAAAAACACCCAGACCATGACCAACAGACATGCTTATGCACACAAATGTTTGTCATGTGCGCGAACCCAAGAGCGTTGTTGTCACATTAGCGTTATTAACCACTAAGCCACAGAGCTTCAGATATTATAGAAATGTTGCCAATGTTTCTGTGTACAAGAGAGGCTTAGTTGACCATGTCTGTCCTTATTGTAGAACTTTCTAGGTACTGAAAAGGTTTGGTTATGATTATATTTTTGACGAACTCGTTGGTGCAGTCGTGAATGACGCGACTTTGACACCAACGCTCGTGGGTTCGATTCCCACACAAGACAAACATTAGGGTGCATGAACATGTCTGTTTGTCTTGGTCTGGATGTTTTAAGAAAGGTAGGGCGCATCAAAGCATCCCGTCTGGGGAAGTACCTCCACCTCACAGAAAACCGTAGCCAAATAACAACTCCCTAGACTAGAGGGTTGCTGTGTTCTTGCATGTGAGTGAGGTCATCAGTAAGCTCCCAGGGAGTTGCTGTGTAAGCAGCAGAGGAGGCATCGCGCGAGTGATACTTAATATATTGCAAGCGTTAATAGGCTATGGTACCCGCTTTATATCAGGAGGGCCGTATGCTTGTATATATTGTAAAAAAAAAAAAATTTGAAACTTCCATCCATTGGTGTGGATTACTCTACATTGCATAGTGTTTACTAGTGTACCACACAAAACTAATATTGAGAATGTTAATTTGAAACTTCACTCAACGCTCATAAGCTAGAATTTCAAATATCCCGTGTGTACGTTGGCAGCCATCATCGTGTTGCATAAAGCTGTCCCAACGTCTAATACTGATGGATTTGGAAGCCTCGCTCCGGATCGAGTTTCCATTGATGGGCGTTCTGTTTCCATTAAGTTTAGTAATACTTCGACACTAGAAGTCTAGATGTATCTAGATTCAAATATGCTATCAGCGGATCTCATATCATGGATTAATATTAATTTAGTAACTAAGAGAATCCTAGGAGTGTAAGGACCGAGTCATTCGGTGCTCTGGTCTGTACCTACCTCGCAAAAGGCTCACCCGGAGCACGACGCGCGGAGAAGCTGATAGGTAAACCCATCAATAGACAGGCTGCGGTCGACGTTGCTAACAAGCTCTCTTTGTATGGAAGGTCAATTTTTAGGGTTTCGTTGTAAACAAGGAACCCTTGTAGTTTCGCCATGTCCGTCTGTCCGCGGCCTAGCTCAGAGATGCTTTGTACTAGAAAGCTGTAGTTTGACATGTACGAGTAGGTATATACATATTAACTATGCTGACAAAGTGGTGGAATAAACGTTTGTTGTATGGCAGCCCTCTTAAATATTTATGATATTCTACTTTTTAATATTTGTTGTTATAGCGGCAATAGAAATACATCATCTGTGAAAATTTCAACTGTCTAACTATCACGGTTCGTGAGATACAGCCTGGTGACAGACGGACGGAGGGACGGACGGACGGACAGCGAAGTCTCAGTAATAGGGTTCCGTTTTACCCTTTGGGTGCGGAACCCTAAAAACGGTTGATATCGTGCGGACAAGTCGCGAGCTGCAGGTTGTGTTACATGAAACTGCATAATATTAACCCTCAACTTATTTAACCTACTTTTTACATTTCTACTGACGTACTAGTACACTAGACACCATTTTGACATGTCGTCTTAATATTAGGTGTACCGTTGAGTTTTATTTTTTTTATACTACGTCGGGAGTCATACAAGCATACGGCCCACCTGATGTAAAGCGGGTACCGTAGCCTATTTGCGATATATTAATTATCACTCACGCGATGCCTCTTCTGCTGCTTACACAGCAACTCCTTGGGAGCTTGCTGGTGACCTCACTGACACGCAGGAACACAACAACCCTCTGGGGAGTTGTTACTTGGCTACGGTTTTCTGTGAGGTGGAGGTACTTCCCCAGACGGGCTGCTTTGATGCGCCCTACCTCTCTTAAAACATCCAGACCAAGACAAACAGACATGTTCATGCGCACAAATGTTTGCCTTGTGTGGGAATCGAACCCACGAGCGTTGGTGTCAAAGTCGCGTCATTCACGACTGAGCCACCGAGCTCGTCAAATTGAAATTCAAAGTAAACTGAATTTTGCCTACCGTATTCAATTCAAATGTACTATTGTATATTAAAACATTTTAAAACCAACTGTACTGCCGCTTAAATAAGTTTGCAATTGCTAAAGCAGAGTTATTTGGTCTTCAATAAACTGTGATCCTATGATCTAGCTGTCAATGTCAATCATTCCAAATGGTATAAAGTATTCAAAAATGAACCTTACATGGCTAATGATTTAGTTTGAAATTGAATTCAACTCCCCACATTTTCCCACTGTGATCAAAAATGAACTTTACGAGTTGCGAACTAAGATTTTAATTACAAATAACTGTCGCATCGTCAGGTCGATAGTGGTTTTATTTGAACAACGCACGTCAGCGATTTTATTCTTGTATTCTTCAATTTTTAAACTTATTGATCTCTTTCATAAAAGAGTATTATTTTAATCTACATGACTGTACAATAAAAAAAATGGCCGCCGTCCCGGAGCGCCCGGCAGATGTGAAACATCTCAGTGAAAATTCAAAGGAGAATATTTTTGCTTGTATGAACGTTGGGAACCTTGTGAAGGTGTTATACATTGATCAAATAAACGAAGTTATGTTTCCTAATTTACTACCTTTTTTCCTTCCATTCGGTATCCTAGGAGTCGTGAAATTAAAATATGAAAGTGTCTGATTTGACTACATTTCAAGTTTATAAAATCTACAGGTACCAATGATATTGTATTTAAAGATGACGTATATTCAAACTGCGCGTCGTTTTGTTATTGTTCCACTACGACATTATAGTACTTACTTACTTAAGAAGGGGATAGATAATACGGAACGCATGATATACAGAGAGATAGCTATCTGTCAAGAGTTGCGCTTGAAAACGTCAGCGCATCATATAATAGCGCATATTAGACCAATTGGGTTAATTTCATTGCCTCAGTTTTTGCGCGCTAGTACGACATCTACCTCTTTTTAATACAATATCATTGACAGGTACCCTAATATGTTTTTATAGTTATAGATACGTCGTACATCGAATGGCAACACGAAAGTAAGGTAATTGCCCAACTCGCATTCAGTTGGGCACGCTCTCGCGTCGCGTCTATGCTTACTTCGCCACAAAGCATAAATGTATTAAGATATATATTCATCTCTTTCTAACGACAGGCATGCCCTATCATTTGTCTCTTTGTTAGATCAAAGTGTCATAATAAATAACTGTACGTAGATATAGTACTACTCGTAATTGCGCCATTTTAAAATACAATAATGTTGGTGTATAGCGTGTCTACCTTCTGATACGTCGTTGATTTTTAATAGTAAAGGTAAAAGGGCGTTTTATCACGAGCTTGACGAGTCTACTAGTTGGATCCTTCTATTGCATGATGCGTAGCTCTCTTATAATGGCCGACACGTGTCGAGCTTGACCTTCGTCTGTACTTCATGTCGAAAACTTTATCTACCTACTGATTAGAGTAATCATGGTATACCATACGAATAATTTTTTTATATATCTGGTGGCAAACAAGCATATGGCCAGCCCTATGTGAAGTAGTTATTGTAGCCTATGAATTGCAACGCAAAGTGTTGCTGGCGCTTGGCTCACGCTGCACGTCGTATCTCACGAGTTTTCTGATGACCATACCATCCAGCCAAGCCAAGACAAGTGCGAACGACACTTTTTCTGCTGCAAGCATTCATAAGCTACGGTAACTACTTAACCAACTGATTCGTATTGTATACCATCGGTACTCGTCACCAGCAAGAACACAACCTGAAAAGAATTGTCTACAGCAATTGTTTATGCTGCGATCTTCGTAAGAGGTACTTCCCCAACTGGACTATCGCTGTGCCGTAACTGCATCTCTTTATCGCCTCGTTTGCCAACCACGTGTAGATGAGGTTGGTTTTGCCTCTTCATAAGTGATGGTGAATTGGTGAGCCACTTACACAGTCAATTTAAACTCTGAAAGGAGTACAAGAAAAAAAAAACAATCATATCGTCATTTTATTTATTTGAATTACGTCAACCAATATTTCAAGCCCCACCTTAAGTACCGTAACATGACCATAATATGTGCGCGACAGCCAACTGTACGATTACCAATTAGACAACTGCAATAGCAGACAGTTATATCACTTAATGTATTGGCTACATTCAGGTTTTTAGAAATTAACAAATGCCAATAGTAAGTCTGAGATGAAACATGTCTGGATTTTATTGGTCCCCTAATTAATTTATTATTTAAACTTAAAATCAGTGGCATGTAATCCTCAATAAGAGCATCAGCTACTTCAATTATGTATTTGCCGGTATTACGCACATGACCGCCATAATATGAAGCAGCCTGTTTTAACTGATAAAAGCCCAATGCGAAAGTTCTTAATTTATTTGACGTGAGTTCAGGAAAATCATTTAAATGTTCACGATTAGCATCAATACGCTCAAACATTGTCCATCTTCTATTTAAATGTTCATTTTGACATACTGCGAGACATAATCTTCTAAATTAACGCGGTTTCTGGCAATTGCTAATAAGTCCCATGCTTCTGGATTATCTTCAATCAATGGGTGGAATTTATTAAGAAGAACACAAGCTATCTTAAGGTCTTCCATCAGGTGTGCCGATGCCCGATTAAAATATTCCTGTCTGAATAATTTGAAATGTCTTTTTATTCCACCGTTAACAATTTCTACAACCCATCGTAACAGTGTCACCCGTCTTGATCAGTTGGCCCGTAAGGTTGTAAGCTGGTGCTCTCCTTTCATTAAATACTCTGGCATATGTACTTTATAGCCATATACTTCTAATATTTGTCACGCATTCTTCAATCCTCTATCCAAGATAAACATATCTCCTGATCTGAAAATCGATCGCATTGGGCCCTGCTCATTTTGAAACAAACCTGCCATTATACTAGCATCATTATCAGTTCCCTGTATGGTCCTTAACTATCTATAATTTACCCATCACACATGGCGTAGCCAGAGTGGGGATTATAAGGGTTCAAACCCTCCACACTTCAATAATTGATTGAAAGGTTTACGAAGCACTATAAAATAGTATCGTTAGGTTAGTTCTGATATTGAAGAGGCAGTTTGTATTTGTTAGTGCTTCCTGAAAGAAGTACATCTGTGGTTAAAGCAGAACTTGAAGTGTGGATGCAACACCACCATTGCTCGTGCGATCGAAAACTGTATCCAAAAATTTACACATTACCTACTACAAGTTTTGGGTACCATGACTGCTTCTATTGCTAACCCCGAAAGGACTTTGTCGAGCCTAAGGAGACGAGAAACTATTTGCGCAACACAATGAGTGAAAACAGACTGAATGATTTGGCTTCCATGAATATTCACTATGGATCAGAAATTGATGCGAATGAAGTAATAGACGTTTTAAAAGAAAACAGTAGATTAATTCTCTAATGTGTTTGCGGTAGGGAATGAACTGAACTGATATGTGCATCGAGAAACAGACTGCAGCGCATTGTGCTGAACTTGTACAAAATATGGACAGTCAGTTTGCGACACATTGATTCACTGCAAGCTGTAGGTATTTCCTTAAAAAATAATAGTTAATAGATTAAGGTTCTATCTAAAAAATTAGGACATGATTGTGTCCGGCGTATGTTGCTAATTTTATATTACCGAGGTGAATCCTAAATTAACATAAAAAAGCCGTCCGAGGGGTCCGTAAAAAAAATATATCAAATTATTTGCAAAAAGCAAAAAGATTTGTTTATGTGATCTAACTACAAATTTACGGTTTTCAGATTTTTCCTTTACTTGTGCTACATGACATTGCTTCTTACCAAATTTTCGTGATTCTAGGTCAACGGGAAGTACCCTATAGGTTTTGATTCTATTGACCAACTTAATATGATGGCTTGCCAATGAAGTGTCAAAGTTAACTTGATAAAAAATAGAATTCTCAAAGTATAGCAATAGCATTACGCCTCCCGCGTAATGGAAATAGAAGAATATGGCCCGTATCTTGGATCTTATTTACAAAGTTACGGTACAAATTTGGTTTTCTTGCAAAGTTACGATCTCATATTTTAAACAAAACAATATGGTTGCAATATCTAAGTATATATATTGCAACCATTACTTTTTTTAAGTAAAACTTCTTTACGCACGCTTGACTTGGGGAGTAGGCTGGTAAATGCGTGACAAGAGCGTTACAAAAAGTGTGATCGGGCGAGGCGAACGGAAGTTGAGAGGGAGATATAAGTTAGTGAAGATAGAAAGAAGAGGGAGTTACGTTTCGTATATTACTGTAGGGGCAAGAGAGAGAGGTGCGAGTACACATTTTCTTTCTCTCTTTCTCTCATAACGAGTTAAGTTTCGTATATGTAAGACACAGTGCAGGCCTATTGTCTGTATCATACTATGGAGCTAAAGAAGTTTTACTTCAGTCGTGTGGTTTAAAACACTTTCGTTTTTTTTTATTTTTATCTAGCCACGTATATAATCTAGAGTAGTGACAGCCCAGTGGATAAGGAGCCGGCCTCTTGACCACCGGGCCCCCGGTTCAAATCCTGGCGGGGGCATGTGCCACTGAAAACCGTGTTTTCGGATTTATACAAACACTTGCTCGGCGGTGAAGAAAAACATCATGAGGAGACTCACATGAGCAAAAAAATATATTTCGAAAGACATGTGACTGCCGTCAAATCTCCACAACCCAGTTTAAGGAAAACAAGATCTTTCTAGGTTATAGAAAGACCTTTTTCCCCCTCTGGGTTGTAGAGATTTGACGGCAGTCGCTCTATATAAAAATAGGTATGTTCGCCAAATTCAGGTTAAGGAAGACGACCCCGACAATCCTAATGGATTAGGAAATGGGATACCGTGAAGAAGAAGAAGATCTAACTAAGTATATAGACGAAATTAAATAAAAAAAATTAAATGCGCTGCAGCCGCACAGCCTTGCATGGTAGCCTTCTTTCATGAAGTCATGTCACAAACGTCCGCTGTACCACTTATAACAGCTGTGGAATGCATCGCATTAATATTTTAGTGAATCAGTTACTTGTTCTATTTATTAACAGACTTCAAAAAAGGAGGTTCTCAATTAGACTGTATTTTTTTTGTATATTTGTTACGCGATCATTCCGCCAATTATGAATTGATTATGATGATTCTTCTCTTGTTTGGTAGGTCATACTTCAGAGTTATCCATATAAATGTTATTGAAATTCATTTATCAATTTTTGAGAAAATCAACAAAAACAAAAATATATATACAGATAATGTGTTGGTTTGTGGTTCCTTTCAGCAAAACTTTTTGAGGACTTTCAATCTGGATTCATGTCATGTCATCGGGTTGATACGGTCGCGGTACTCGCCAGTACTCAACGTGTTATTTGTTGCTCGGAAAAATTTAAAAAAGTTACCGTTCCGTTTCAAACCAAACATATTTAATTAGTAAAAAAGTTAATCGATTCAGTGGCGAAATTTGTTTTTAAAAATATTGGCGGAGTGAAAATTTATAAGCAAATCAAATTCAAAAATATCATAAAAAATATCATAAAACGTGATTGTCCGTGAACTACCCGCGGCCGCCTCGCTCGCTGCGCTGTGGTGATTCATCGACACAGCTGCGATCGGTACCCGCTACCGCCGGCCGTGCTTCGTTCTAGTGAGAGAGTAGTAGGTGCTGCGTTCAAACCTCATACCTCTATTTGAAAATTTTACAAGATGTCTTCGGAGAAAAAAAACACATTGCAATGCTTGTGATAAGCCTATCACTGCTTTCTTTTACATGGACTATGCGCATTGCAATATATGACTTAGAATGCCTAAATATCACTACAGAAAATTTTGGGAAATTCACTGGCAGTTACAAGGATAATTATTATTGGATATGCCCAACCTGTATGTGCGCCAAACCAAAGACGGGTGATACTACGAGTAGCACGCCAATCCGTCTATTGAATAGCACATTTACAAACATAAACAAAACACGTGGCGCCAGAAACAAACAAGTCATCGACGTGCGACGACGAAGAACTGTCGCTCCTCACTGTTATCCAAGAAATTCAACCCTTAAGTCAGGATGTGCAGGCCCTGACGCACAGATTTAAAGATTACGACAAAAAAATTGAATCAAGAGATAGAGAACTTAAGGACCTAAGGGCGACTGTGTGTGAATTACAGCAAAGGATTGACACCCAAGAACAGAATAACCTGAGGAACGAGATAGACATCATAGGTATTCCCGAAGAGAACAATGAAAATCTAGTTCATGTGGTACTGCTTGTCTCAAAGAAACTGGGGGTGAACTTGCAAGAGGGAGATATCGACGATGTTTGCAGGGCCGGTCCTAAGCGTTTCAATTCACTATCTTCTTCGAAATCGAGCGATCCAAGATCAAGGCCCATCGTTGTGAAGTTCCTGAGAAAGATAAAGCGGGAGGAAGTACTGGCAGCGGTTAAAGTCAGGCGAAATATGAAGGAGAACATTGTCAAGGGGCCAACAGCAAATATCTACCTCAACGAACGACTGACTGCTACAAACCGACAGTTGTTTCGAGAGTCAAAAGTGCGTGCTAAGCTGCATAAATTCGCTTTCTGTTGGATTCAAAACGGCAACATATACGTGCGGAGAGCCTCCAACACAAAGGAAAATAAATATCCAGCAGTCCACATTCGCAGCATCGATGATATCGACGCTCGCATCGGGCTGGCCCCCGTGCTTCCGACGGCAATCGGCTGTGATCCACCTGTTACAGGGCCTGCACCGCCTGCAGCTCTCACGTAATAATTTTGTTTTATCACTTTTCTCAATGCTCTTTACCCTTGTAATGGCCAATTTACCTCAATGTTCGAAACTGCTTAGGCCGAATGAATGTGTTATTAAAAAACTAACTCAGCCAAAGTCTCATAAGAAATCGCTTGTTCAATCACCACATGTTTTGAAGATTATCCCTAACTTGTTCAAGTGTTTGAATGTTGTGGACACTTTTGTAATCTCGGCACTGTACTGCGGCATGCCTCGTGGCCCCAGATAGTAATTATAATATCTACAATAAACACCCGTTTTAAAAAATGATTATCACTAATATTTTGAACGATGTAGATAACACTTTGAATATTACATGCCACGAGGTTAGTGTCGCAGAGCAGTGTAGGAGCTTAATTGGTAAGTATAAGATTAAGATTCTTAATTTTAACATACGAAGCATTCAACGTAATTTTGATGGTTTTTTGGTTATTTTAAAGAGATTTAATATAGAGTTTGATGTACTCGTCCTGACTGACTGCTGGTTAGGTGAAGGTTCAGTTTTAAGCAAAATTGATGGGTACCTATCTTTTTCCTCCACTAAGTTCATAAATAAATCCGGTGGTGTCGTGATGTACGTTAGCATCTTTCTTTGGGAGCGTATCGTTAGGGAGCCGGAGTTGTCTGATGCAAATTGCCTACTCGTTCACATCCCATCTTGTGCGACAGTTCTGGGAGTTTATCGCTCTCCCTCCTTTAGGAATACGGACAATTTCCTAGCGTCTCTCGAAAATGTCATCACAAATATACCTAGCGCTCCTTGCGCTGTGATTACCGGAGATATCAACATATTGAATGTTGTAAGTAGTTCGGACTACCTCTGTCTATTGGCCCAATATGAGTTTAGACAAGCTGTTGATAAACCTACTCGTCAAGACGCATGTCATTTTCTGTAAATCCAGCGCTCGAATGGAATCTATCGTGTGTTCATCTACTGTGACATCGTGTTTCTGGGTGTTGATACAAAACCCCCTAATACAATCCATTCAAGTAGAACCCATGTACTATTAGATCACGAGGCTATTAGAGGAGATTTGGAGGGAGTGGTCTGGTCCCCGGTGTTAGATGAAACATGTCCGACTAGGGCGGTGAGGATATTTGAGGATATGTTCACAAAGGTTATTGACAAACACAGCAGAACCCGTTTGGTCAGCCGTAGGTGGAGTCCTCTAAAGCCATGGATGACACCTGGTTTAATTAGATGCTCTGTTCATAAAGACTGGTTACACAAGGAGGCTCGAAGGAGTCCTGATGATCCCATCAAGTCTCACATTTTTAAACGATATAGAAATTTTTATTATGAGCTGATCCGAAAGATTAAAAACAATTATAACAGGGAGGAACTGGAACGGCACAAACAAAAACCTGACAAATTATGGAAGACCATAAAAGGTATCACAAATTCAAACAAAGTGAAAGTCTCTGCCCTCCCACTATGCCAAATAAAAGAGGACGAAAGCAAGTCTTTGGACTATGTAAATGGTATTTTTTCCACTACTGGAGAGCGTCTGGCTAATGACATTCTTAGGCATAGCAATAGTTCTCACGCCTCAATAGTCTCTAAAGTGAAATCTACCAAATCTCCTCTGGACTCTTTTTTTATGACGCCCACAACAGTGCAGGAGGTGACTGATCTTATTCTACAACTAAAGAATAAAAGTGCGCCTGGTCTGGATGGACTCACATATGAACTTTTGAAAGCTGTCTTGGAATACATCGTTGCTCCACTTACACATATTTTTAATCTCAGTATTTCCACTGGAATGTTTCCGGACACCTGGAAAACTGCAGTAGTGATACCAGTCCACAAGGGAGGGAGTACAGATGCTCCAAATAATTACCGGCCCATTTCGCTACTGAGCACAATTTCGAAACTTCTGGAAAAACTAGTAAACCGACGTCTAGTGAAATTCCTGGAAAGGAACAAGATACTTTCAGCAAATCAGTATGGGTTTAGGCAGAGTAAACCTAAAAAGTCTACCGAACAGGCGGTCACTCGACTGACTGATACCATAACATCGTATCTAGATGAGCGTCCTGGATCTGGCGAAGGCATTCGACACGGTTTCAATTCCTATTCTCCTTAAGAGACTGGAACTGATGTTGCTCAGGATGGTCTTAATCGAGTAACGGTATGGCTGAACGATAATCTGGTCACTCTAAACTCGGCCAAGACGAATTTCATCTGCTTCCACAAGACAGCCTCATCACCACCGCCATCCGACCCCATCATTAGAATACACAAATAGTGATAGCACAGCACCGACATTGATGTGTTCCTGTGAAAAAATACGGAGAGTAGCCAGTGCGAGGTATCTGGGTGTTACCGTTGATGAAAAACTGTCGTTTAGAGATCACATAATAGCAACATCAAATAGAACCAGAAAGTTAATTTACGTTATGAGACTGTTGAGCGATGTTGCTTCCTTGAGACTTCTGAAAACCATTTATGTCACTTTATTTCAATCAGTTCTCTCGTATTGCATATCGACATGGGGTGGTGCTGCTTCAACTCATTTAATCACGTTGAAGAGAGCTCAAAGAGCAGTGCTCAAAACGTACCTAAGAAAGCCTATACGTTTTCCGACCACTCTCCTATACAGGGAAACTCAAGTCCTGACCGTGAGAAGGCTATACCTTCTAAAGATAATCTGCCAAACTCACAAGGAAGTGTTCTCATCCACTGTCTATCCCAGTTTGTTAAAAAAACGTACATTTCGACTTCCTCTTCCTCAGGTAAAATCCACCTTTGCCAAGCGTTTTAGCAATTTTCGGAAACCCTTTATATATAATAAAATTAATGCTATGTGTAAGATACACAATTTAAATACCCGTGATGCAAAATTTAAAATCGAAAGGGAATTACAAAACTGGACCTACCGGGACTCAGAGGACATTTTGATTAGCGTAGAATAATTTAATGCCTTGAGCGGTTAAAATTTCATTATTTTAAATTACATATAATGTCAATCAAATTATTTCAATATAATAATAACTATTACAATGTCAACTCAACTATCCCAATTTAATTTATAATGTTGTTAAACTAATAATTTCAAACTACAAATAAAATGTAAATAAAATTCATAGCACATTCATGACTGATATTATACAGGATTCTTAAACATTATGAATTCAATTTAATCAATTGTCTTAAAATTCACAATTTTATTATTTTTCATGTTTTATTAATCTGAGAAAATTATCTGTGATTTAAATTATTAATAAGTATTATTATTTCTCTTAAACTTTATCTAATTTTATTTGTATTTTACCGTATTTTTTTTTATATATATATTAGAGTAATGGATGCTAACTTGAGTACCTGCTTTGCTTGTCCGCACTGCCCTTCTGATTCTTCTCAACGCCAATTCACTAAACGCGGTTTGGCTATACACATCACCCGGAAACACAGACCAAGGCCAACGCTCCCGCTGCCTCCGTCGGCGCAGAGCTCCCAAGCAAATGAGATTACGACCGGCGCAGTAAACCAAACACTATTGTCATCTTCTCCCCCTTGTCTGGAAAGGCTCGGTACATACAGGGCGAATATACGAGTATTAAAACACATTCCGAAGGGGGCTAGATTCCTGGCCGCCGGAAAACTTCGCGCTATCATTGATAAATGCCTCCGAAGCAATGCAGTCGAAGATTGGTACACCTTACTGTCCTTCGCGTATGTGGCTTTTAGGGTCCCAGAAACCGGTTCGGTAACTGAGTCCATGACAAGCAGGGTGAAGAAGAATGTGGAGAACTACATTTCGGAAGGCTTTCCCAGTGATAGTAAGACTAAAAAGTCTTCGTCGATTTACGGAGCCATCGAGGCGAAAGTATTTGACGGGGATTTAAGAGGGGCTGTTAGGCTCCTCATGTCGAACTGCAGCTTGGCGCCCGCAGATTCTGCAACTTTGTCCAGTCTACGGGAGAAGCACCCGGCTCCATTGCGGCCCATTACTGGCTGCCCTCAGCCGGAATCATCCGCCCAGAAGCTCACGGTTACCGTGGAGGAAGTGGCGAATGCAATAGGTTCCTTCCATGCCAGTTCTGCAGCGGGTTTGGACGGTCTGCGCCCTCAACATCTAAAAGAGCTCACCTCAGTATCTGCTGGTGATAATGGACCGCGGTTATTGGCGTCTCTAGCTGAATTGTGCTGTTTTCTCCTCGAGGGAAAGTTGTGTGACGAAGTTTGTCCTTTTCTATATGGGGCGTCCCTTTGCGCTCTCAGCAAAAAAGATGGTGGTATTAGGCCGATAGCGGTGGGCAGTGTTTTGCGCCGAGTGATGGCAAAGTTGGGGTGCCGGGCTGTAAGAGACCAGATGGGTAAACTACTGCGCCCACGCCAGCTTGGTTTCGGCTCTCCACTCGGTTGCGAGGCAGCTATACACGCAACCCGTGCCCCTGCTATGAACCCAGAACATGCCTGTGACGTTATTTTGAAAATCGACATCAAGAACGCCTTTAACAGTGTCGAGAGGGACGTAATGCTGGCCGAGGTGAGGGATAAAATTCCTTCTTTATACCCTTTCCTCGTTCAGTGCTACGCCGCTCCCACCAATTTATACTATAACGGCGAAAAGATAACGTCAAGGGTTGGCGCGCAACAGGGAGACCCTCTGGGCCCTCTGTTATTTAGTTTAGTCATCAACAAATTAATAGTTGCATTGGAGGCACCGCTCAATATTTGGTACTTAGATGATGGCACGATTGGCGGTGCCCCAGAGATTGTCGCTAAAGATGTCGAAACATTGATTCCCGGACTGCGTGACATGGGCCTTATGATCAATAGCTCCAAGTGCGAGCTTTACTCCTGTGGAGGGGCAACTGGGGAGCCAGGTCCAGATGATCCAA
Source organism: Pyralis farinalis (assembly GCA_947507595.1). Taxonomy (NCBI): domain Eukaryota; kingdom Metazoa; phylum Arthropoda; class Insecta; order Lepidoptera; family Pyralidae; genus Pyralis; species Pyralis farinalis. The sequence continues at coordinate 3,310,699 of OX382258.1, read as the reverse complement.
AACATTCTGCCCGATTTAAAGATCTTGGATCGACAAACTTTTACACTCTTGGGCACTCCAATATTCGAGGACGCTATTCCGGTGGCCCTACGCAATAAGAGAGAAATGCTTACTCAGGCACACCAGCATCTGCAGCATTTACCGGCACATGTGGCATTAACTTTATTACGCGGTTGTCTATCTGTTGCAAGGTTGATGTACATTATGAGGACCTCTCCAACATGGCTCTTTTCCACCGAGACTTCCCAGTCAGATGACGAAATGAAGGTTACTTTGGAGACCATTCTCAATGTACACGTTGACGAAGCTCAATGGTCGCAAGCGTCGCTCCCCGTCCGTCACGGTGGATTGGGCGTTAGGCGTATGCAGGACATTAACACATCGGCCTTCTTGGCTTCCTCCCATAGGGTTCGCGGATTAGTCGCTACTATACTCCAAGTGCACGGTGACGATCTAGAGATACCTTATGCGGGGGAAGCCTTGAGCGCTTGGTCCTCAGCATGTCCGCCATTGAGCCCCTAGAAGACAGAGGTGTGCAGCGTCGATGGGACGACAGACTGTGTAAGGTGAGGTATGGGCAGTTGCTGGAAGTGGCAGTAGGAGCTGATATTGCCCGGCTTAGGGCTGCAAGTTCTCCAGAGTCGGGAGCCTGGCTTCACGCCCTTCCGTCGCCTCTTATGGGTACCGCACTCGATGATGGATCCTTGAGAGTGGCCGCAGCACTCAGATTGGGCTGTGTTTTGTGCGAACCCCACACTTGTATATGTGGAGCGCAGGTGGACTCCAAGGGTTACCATGGTTTGAGTTGCGGCAAGTCGGCTGGGCGTTTTCCACGGCATTATATGTTGAATGAGGTGATCCGGAGGGCTCTAGTGTTTGTGGAGGTGCCCTGTACCCTCGAGCCACCGGGTTTGAGCCGTTCGGATGGCAAGAGACCGGACGGGCTCACTCTCATTCTTTGGGAGAAGAGTCGGTGTTTGGTGTGGGATGCGACTTGCGTCAGTACTTTCGCATCCACGCATTTGGCTAGGACAATTCGTGCTGCTGGGGCGGCGGCCGATTGGGCGGCCACCCAGAAACACGCCAAATACGCGCCCCTTACGTCGAATTATACTTTTATCCCCTTCGCTGTGGAGGTTGGCGGAGCTTGGTGTGCGGAAGCCAAGTTATTTGTGCGGCAGCTGGGAAGGCGCTTAAAGAATAGTGGTGCTGACCTTCGCGCCGAGCCATACTTGACGCAACGCATATCCCTCGCGATACAGCGGGGGAATGCTGCAAGTGTTATGGGCACTTTTGCGTCAGGTACGATTCGGGGCGGACTTTTTGACTAGAATAAATAAATAAATAAATTGACATGTAAGAAAAAAAAAAAAATTTTTATTAAAAAAAAAAAAATTATAATCTAATTTTGTATTTTGTAATCAACAATTATAGTCTTAGCATTCTGTTTATAGTACCGCAATACAATTGATTCGAGAAAGTAAAGATTCCCACAGGACAGGCCTAGCCTAGTGTGGGTGTCTTAACCACTCTGTAAACCGTGTAATTATTGTGGTAAATAAAGAATTATTATTATTATCTCTGTATTTTTTTATTTACACCGCTAGAAATAAAAAATAAATTAATTTAAAAAAAGCCGCTTGCAATAAACACCCAGGAACTAAAAAGCGAAGAATAATTGCTCACAATTACTTACGATTTTTGGTGTCGGTGCATACCTTTAGCAGTGCATGACCATAAGTGAGAAGAATCTATCAATGCGTTGATTACAACTGCGTTAAACTGATAATGTGGTGGTTTAGTAATACGGTCCTGGGAATACTGTGAATGGAGCGTTGGGAAAGCTTCTTGGCAATAAAAACCTGAGCCAGAAGGCGCAGCTGGCTATACACAATGCATTGCGGGTCCCAACGCTTACTTATGGAAGCGAGAGCTGGGTATGGCAGAGAGAGCATGAAAGTAGATTAAATGCGGTTGAAATGCGAGTGTTGAGCGAAATTTGTGGCGTAACGCTTGTAGACCGTATTCGCAACGATGAGGTTAGAAGCGGAGTTGGTTTGAAAGAGAGCGTCGGTGTTAAAATAAGAAGAGGCATGCTCCGTTGGTTCGGACGTGTAGAAATAATGCAGGATGAAAGAATGACGAAGCAGATATACAATGCAAAAGTGGAAGGATGTAGGAGCCGAGGGAGGCCAAGACTTACCTACCATGATCAAATTGGTCGTATTCTATCAGAAGGTGATGTCAGGAGCCCTAGAAACCGGCGAGCGTGCATGAAAAGAGCAATGAATGTTAAAGAAGCGAGTGAGGTATGTAAGGATCGAGTCGCGTGGCGCTCGGTTCTCTCTGCCTACCCCGTAAGGGGTTTTGCGTGAAGTTATAGATACAATAATATTTAAAAAAAATTAAAGGTTACGTGAAACAAAAAAAAATATTTTCTCATTGCTCCTCCAATATACTTTTACTCCAATATATTTTACTGCAATATATTTTTACTCCAATATATTTTAACTCCAATATATTTTAACTCCAATATATTTTTACTTCAAAATATTTTTACAGTAATATACTTTTACTCCAATATATTTTACTGCAATATATTTTTACTCCAATATATTTTAACTCCAATATATTTTTACTTCAACATATTTTTACTTCAATATATTTTTACTCCAATATATTTTTATCCAATATATTTTTACTCCAATATATTTTTACTCCAATATATTTATACTCCAATATATTTTTACTTCAATATATTTTTACTCCAATATACTTTAACTTCAATATATTCATAATAATAATAATGACGACTGTACGACGTTGAGACATTTTATAAAATTTTAATCATTAGAAAATTCAAAAAAAATGTAAATCGCTATATAAACCTTTGAAACAAAAAATGTATGACCAGAAAAACATATCTAACCCTAAATCATATATATTGGAAGACGTACCTTCTCTTTCAATATCTGATTTTGTTTTATAAAAAGTTGTTAATTTAAGTCATTTTGGCGCTCCACTATAATTTATTAAATATACGGAATTCGTATGATTTCATCTTCTATACGATATTTTTTTTTCTTATGATAAGCAGTTTGGCGATAGAATTTCCCTCTCTTTTTCTTTTAAAATCACGTTTTTTTTTTAGGAATTACTAGGTGTAGATATACTCTAAAAGCAAACAAAATTCGATTCCCACGCAGTACAAAATTTGTATGCATGAACACGTTTGTTTGTTTTGACCTGGGTGTTTTTAAAAGAGATAGGATGGATCGACAACCGTCTGGGGAAGTAACTCCACCTCACAGAAAACCACAGTCAAATAACGACTCTCTGGCGGGTTGCTGTGTTCCAGTGTGAGAGTGAGGTCAGCAAGGAGTTGCTGTGTTAGTATCAGAGATGGCATCACTCGTGTGATACTATATGTATTAGAAGCATACAATAACCGTAAAATTAATTAAAAATACAATCAATGAAACGTTTTTTTTAATTCAACATCCCACCTGAAGTAAAGCGGCTACCGAATTATATACCCTTGGAATACATTTCATTTGACGAGCTCGGTGGCGCAGTGGTGAAATGCGTTGTTACGCTACTTTGACACCAACGCTCGTGGGTTCGATTCCCACACAGTACAAACATATTTATAATATATAACATATTATTGTATTTTCTATGTATAATAAGTATGTATATACAAAAAAAAAGTATTTACGTACGTTTATCAGTTGTCTAGTACCCATAATACAAGCTTCGCTAACTTTGGGGCTGGATGGCTCTGTGTAATTTGTCCGACAATATTAAAAAAAAAAACATTGAGTATCTTTTTAAAATATCCAGACCAAGGCAAACAGATATATTAATGATCACACTGATGTTTGTCCTGCATGGAATTGAAACCACAAGCGTCGTTGTTAAAGCAGCTTTGCCAACCACTCCATCGCCGAGTTCGTCAAAATATATCCGACATATATAAAGTTAAAGGGAATAAAATATTACATAAGAAGTTGAAATTGTAAATGTAAATACATTTCTTCAAAGAGCTTTATTTGCATACATATATATTGTGAAATCTATAGCGGTATCTGTCCGCGTGTAGCTCATACGGGCCAAATGTGGCGGAAAAATACATTCAATAGCACACAATACTCGACATAGCAGAATACTGATGTAGGTACATCACATATTTGCTCGATATAATAGAAAGTTGGGCCATGAAAATAGAGAGCAAATCGAACTAAAGTGTTTTTATTTGTTTAAATATAACAATAATAGACTTGTTCGCAATGATGATGTGAGAAAGAGAGTGTCGGTGTTAAGATAACAAAAGGCAGAATGAAAGAATGAACGAAACCGATGAACGTGGAAGGATTTCGTGAATTCCAAGAATTCCATGACTTGCCTACCATGACTAAATTGGTCGTGTTTTATCAGAAGGTTATATAAGAAGCCCTAGGAACCGGCGAGCGTGTATGAGAAAAACTATATATGTTGAGTGAATAGAGAGAGAATGAAAAGAATTATGACTATTGCATGAGTAAATCTAGATTTTTCCGGTTCTACAAACTATTTGGCCGATCTACTGCCACTTCAGCTTGCTTATCCTTTGAGCTATGTCGGTCACCTTAGTTCTACTGCGGATATTCTCATTTCAGACTCTGTCAGTGAAATCCCGGGCATAGATCTTTACATAACACTCTAAGCTACCTTGAGCTTCCCCTCACGGCCCGCATTGAAGGGCTATGTCTATATTCCGTGTGTTGTCACTGGCAACACGTACTGTTCGAAGATTTTTATCCGTATAGGAAATATTAAACAAATAAATATTCTCGGACAAACTTGTTACTACACAGTTGTTATTTTACTGTAAAAGCCCGAACTATGGTAATTTTAGGTTTTACTAGTAAATCTTAAGAGTAACCTACATGCGTTGGTAAATGTAAGTATTAATAAAAAGGTTAAAAAAAATTCTGACTTATACCAATAGGTACATACCAAGTTTTACCAGAGGCGGATGATAAATGCAGGTTTCGGGAAGAAAACAATACGTACTTTTTCTTTATTTATTTCAATTAACTGTCAGTAATCAACAAAGTAATTATTAATCACATTACCAGACAGTCAAATTCTTCCACATCAACCCTTATTCATCCCACTGCAGGGATACGGGTCTCCATTCAAATGAAGGGGTTTAGAGCATACTCCACCACGCTGCTCAAATGCGGATTGGCGAATGCCATTGTTTTCAAGTCAAATTCTTACCTATAAAAAATATTTTTATTTAATCATTATTACTCGGACTAAATTGTAATTTTTAGATTATTTTAATAAAATAACACAAATTAATGTTCTTAGTCAAAGTCAAAGTCAAAATCCTTTTATTCCGTAAAAATGGCTACATTTGTTTGGAATCGTCACATTTTTTTTCCCTACCGTGCAGTTTATGACTAGGTGAGCACTGATAAAAATACTGCCAAAAAACTCAGCCATCCCTCTTTTGGTATCCAAACAAATTTACATATTTTATTAATTACATTATAATTGCATCGACTCACTCCCAGGCATTTTTATCATTAATATAGTCAGATACTTTATAATATGCCCTGCTACACAATTTGGCTTTAATAGTAGTTTTAAATTTGTTTATTGACAATTCTCTTATATTGCTGGGAAGTTTGTTATAGAACCGTATACATTGCCCCATAAAAGAATTACTTATTTTGTGGAGACGGCTTGCATGTAACACAAGATTATGCTTATATCTAGTATTTATGCTATGAGTATCACTCTTTTTACAAAATGAGTCTATGTTTTTATGGACATACAAAAGATTTTCATAGATATATTGCGATGCGACTGTTAAAATATTTATTTCTTTGAAATTTTCTCTAAGGCTCTCCCGGGGACCAAGATTGTAGATAGCTCTTATGGCTCTCTTTTGCAATAAAAAGATGGTGTTAATGTCCGCGGAGTTTCCCCAAAGAAGAATTCCATATGACAGAATACTATGAAAGTAGCTGAAATAAACTATTCTAGCCGATCAATATCAGTGAGCCGTCTAATAGTTTTCACTGCATAGGCTGCCAAGAACACAGTTGTCTCCACAGGGGCTAAATTAGTTCCATTAACATGTACATTGGTAGCCACCTGTCTTACATTAGGTGTTGAGAACTTAATTACTTTAGTCTTTTTATCGTTTAAAAGCAGATTATTAACACTAAACCAATGAATAACTTTAGAGAGAGCATCGTTAACTTCGTCTTAAAAAACATAATCTTAATCGGTTTGGTTAATGTAACTGAATCATTGCTTTTCTTGTTATTTAGTATTTAGCAAACAAAAATAAAGACAAGTTTTCTATTGACTAATTAGTATGTAGTAACTGAAAATTACTTGTTACAACAAGGAGCGCTATTGAGGCATTTAGAATTGCAAAGTAATCCTGATAAATAAATAAAACACGCGATACCTTGGTTAAAAATTGTTTATTCAATGTAATCCTGATGACTTGCAAGCGCATATCTTCAGCAGGCTTTTTGGAGAGAGTTACATTTTTGAATCCTTGTCCTCCAGTTAACGACAACTTCTCGAGACTCACTTCTTTATCTCTAACAACGTCTTCTATCTTTATAAAATCTTCAGAGTATGAAGTAAATTGGTTCCTAGTGTAAAGCTGCTTTAGTACTCCAATTTTGGTACCAAGTTGGTAAAAGTCGCTTTCCTTTACATCTACCACGACTGCAATAATGCTTTTCGTGTCAGTTCTAGTAGCTCTGTCGATGTCAAGTACTCTCAGACTTACATTTTGACCAACTTTCACATTTGGATACTTATTAGCCGACATGGCTTTCATTCTTTTAGCTTGATTTTCTAAATTCAATTTAGCTTTTTTTCTTATTTGTTTGGACAGATTCTATCTTTCGTACATATATTATCCTATTGCATATTCTTGAGACTGAGTGTCATTTTCTGTCACTGGATCGGTATATCTCTGAATAGTTACTTTAGTATTATCGTTTATTTGCTTATCCTTCAACTTTTCGGTCTTAATAATTTCGTTTTCATCTAACCTTCATATATTCACTGTTAATGTCCTCTTCTGTCTCATTTTCAACAATATTGTCTCCCTTGTCGTGTTCAATTGCATTTTTGTCGTTAATATTTTGTTCTGTATTTTTTGCGAATGTAACAAGTTGTTTTCTAAATATTCTTCTGATCTTAATAATCCAAGCATATCTTTAGGAATTGCGCTTGTTGCAATGTCAATCTTCACGGGACTACCAAACATAGCTGTTAACTCCCTCGTGATATGCTCTATTTTGCAAGGCCTGGATGAATTTCAAGGCTTCTTCGTCGCCTATAGTTAACATATCATAGCGCTTTATACGCCTGTAATGAACAGCTTCCATCTTTTTCACGTTTTTTGCAGTTTTTACTTCCTCTAAAGACTTTGAGTATTTATTCTTTTCGAGGTAAAAGCCATTATCTTTTTTGCTTGCTACATGCTTGTCCATTATTTCATAATATCTATGTTTTACACTCATATCGATTTGTAAGTTACATCCAGACAGTAAAATGTAATCAAATATCGAATTTTAAGCTCACTTTCGAACTATAAATTACTTCAAAATCACAAACAGTAAACTGTTTGTAATTTTGAAGTAATTTATTGTGACGGGAACGTGTTCAATGATCGACTGAGGCGAGCTGAGGCGGTAAAAGTGGTGGTATGGAAGCGGAGGGTTGCAAATTGCCTGCGAGTTCGAGACGATATGGCGAACACGTTCTGACATATCTGTTTATCGACATTTACCTTGTATTTAAAGTAAATTTTGAGATGTACCAAGTAAATGGTTGTAAATGCTCGTAATAAATGAAGTACACAAAAGTTTTCGAAATTTTACCATAACTACACACATCAAAAGTGTCTAGGGATCAACATATATTTTTGCAATAACTTTTCTCCTGATTGATATTAATTAAAATTTTCTTTAAGGATTCATCAAATAAAGTGTTTTCGTTTGTCTACAGTAACGATAAACCAAGTCACCTTTGCATTAATAAAGAAATTTGCCATTTTCATAATAAAGGGATTTTTGACATTTGAACCACTAACATTAAAGTTCGAAAAAAAGACTGAAATAACAGTTTTCTTTAAAGTTTTATTGAGTAACTTAAACAATTAATAATCCGTGTTTCTACCGCGAACACTAACAACACAAGAACATCGGTTTGGCATACTCAAAATGAGTTCATCCAAATCACGCTGTGGAATGGCCGCCCATGTTCGTTGCAACAACAAAAAAAGGTCTTCTTGCGACTGGATACCCTCCATATTCGGCAGAGCTCTTCTCTGTAGCATATCCCATGCATGCTCAATCGGATTCAAGTCTGGCGACTGAGCAGGCCAGGGCATGACATTGATGTTAGCTGCGGCGAGAGTCTGTCTTACAACTCTTGCGGTGTGCGGTCGTGCATTATCATGCATTAACTGAAATAAGGGACCGATTTGCACTTGTAGAGGAACGATGACATCTGATACAATCGTCTCAGCATAAATTTGAGCGTTGAGGTTGCCTCTGATCCAAATCAACTCAGTTCTTCCGCCGATCCAAATACCCGCCCATACCATGATGGTTCCACCACTATAAGGATGGACTTCCTGGCAGGATTTTAATCGCTGTTGGCGTCCAGGGGTTCTCCAGTGTCGTATACGTCTTGTATCCGGTCTCATACAAAAACGAGACTCATCAGAAAAGCACACGAAACGCCATTGTTCTTCTGCCCAATTTCTGTGTTCAAGAGCCCATTGATATCGAATCCTACGATTGTGCATTGCTATAGGTGGTACCCTTAGCGGTCTTCGGGAATGAAGGTTCACTTCATGCAAGCGGTTTCTGACTGTTTGGTCGCTAATTAAGTTCCCTGAAGAGTGATGAAGCGTCACGGCTAACATCATGGCGGTTATTGTTGGAGCTCTTCGAGTTGTGATTTGAATGTATCGGTCTTGTCTCCGTGTGGTGCAGCGATACCGTCCTCCATGGCGCTCAGCCACGGTACCAGTGCTTCGGTAACGTGTCCAAAGTCGACTGATAACACTCTGACTTGTATTCAGAGCTAAAGCCACAGTACGTTGCCGGGAACCAGCTTCTATCATTCCCACGGCTCTGAGCATTTCTTCCCTGCTTAAATGACGTCGCCGCTCCATAATAACGTTGGTTTTAATCAGTAGTAGGGAAACAGTAGCACTAATAATGTCTTCAATGCGTTGTATGTTTTTATAGGGAAAATATTGACAGCTGATTTTCATCTTTTACTCGAATTTGATTGACAGTTCCTGTTTCAAATTATGAAATGCACCAAAAAGGATCCATATAAATTTATAAAATCATAAATTTATTACAAAGCCACATCTCAATCTCAAGAAATCCGCATAAAAATGCTTGATCCCTAGACACTTTTGATGTGTGTAGTTGGAAAATTAGGTTTTACCGGAAAATCTTGGAATTTACCATAGTTCGGGTGTTTACAGTGACATATATATGTAGTACGCAGAAAAAAAACATGACCAAGTCGATCAGTTATATCTATGCTCGCAAATGTTAGCCTTGTGCTCTGGAATCGACCTCACTTGATGCTGGATCAGTTATCGCTAGCTATTCCACCATCGGGCTCGTCTTCTTGACGTATTAGAAGGGTGGTTAACGAGGGTGGTCCACGTTAGCAAAACACCCTTATCCGATTAATTTCACTGTAATGAATTTTAAGACCAAAGCGGTTATTTTTAGAAATTACTGATTATGAGACTTGTTTGGAAATAATTTGCAAAGATGAAAGCCTTTGCAACTTGCCGGCTTTAAGAACTTTTAAAAGATCATATTTTATAAACTTCCCACAAAATTATTTGTCCGATCAACCACAAAAGCTATAGTGGGCGTATTGTCGTAAGTTGGCCAAAGTTACGTCCTGACACCCACTGCAAAATCAGCTCAAATTTTTGACGGAAGGTATACAAGCACACGGTCCTCCTGATGTAAAGCAGTTACCGTAGCCAATGAACGCTTGTAAGATATATCACTCGCGCGATACCTCCTCTGTTGCCTCACTCAGACCTCACTCACACGCAGGAACACATCAACCCCCTAGGGAGTTGTTATTTAGCTTCGGTTTTCTGTGAGGCTGAGTTACTTCCCCAGGCTGACTGCTTTGATGCGCCCTACCTCTCTTAAAACATCCAGACTAAGACAAACAGGCATGTTCATGGCGCACAAATGTTTGTCTTGTGTGGTAATAAAATCCACGAGCGTTGTTGTCAAACTCGCGTCTTTCACGACTTAGCCACCGAGCTCGCTACTATATTGCTCATCGAGGCTTACTGATGCAAAAAATTACCGAGCTTTTTAATTTTTGTTAACAAAAAAAAGTGAATTTTTATTTGAAGCGATGAAAGTATCGCGGTGCTAGGAGTAGCAGAGAGGCCGCAGGAGCCCTGTAGCGACTAGACAAATGAGGTATCGCGCGACAGCTCACAACCGCTGCGCGCAGCTGCCCTTTCAGCGGGAATCGGCCCAAACGCTCGTGACTTCGATTCCCATACACGACAAACATTTGTGTGTATGAACATGTCTGTTTGTATTAATCTGGGTGTTTTAAAAGAGGTAGGGCGCATCACAGCAACCCGTCTGGGGAAGTATCTCCGCCTCGCAGAAAGCCTGAGCCAAACGCTCTAGAGGATTATGCGAGTCAATGAGGTCAATAGTAAGCTACTCAGAAGTAGCTGTGTTAGCAGCAGAGGTAGCATCGCGTGAATGATGCTAAAGGCGTTGTAAGCATTCATAGGCTGCGGTAACCTAGTATGCTTCTCAGCGTTGTACCTATATAAAAATAGGTATATATTAAAAGACGTGAGCAACCAGTCCTAATGGTCTAGGAAATGGGATAATGCATGAGCTTTGCAGAAGAATGCTTTACATAGAAACTACCATAGATTCTCACCATTGATACCAAAGTAACCCGTCTGGGCAAGTACCTCCACATCACAGAAAACCGCAGTCAAATTACAACTCCTTAGAGTGTTGTCACTAGTAAACTCCTATGGCGTTGCTGTGTTAGCAGTAGAGGTGGCATCACGCGAGTGATAATATATTGCAAACGTTCATAGGCTACGGCAACCGCTATACATTCTTGTATGTCTTGAGACGTTGTATAAAAAAAAAATTGGTTGTCTGTAAAGTCGGTTTACGGACGATAATTTTACGTCATAACGTCATAAGAAAACATTCAACAGTTGACAAAACAGTTCACGTGTAGGTTGTGTGCTGCCGCTGTCTCTCTTCTACTTGGACGCATCGGCCGATGGAGTGGAAGAGAGATAGATGCGTTACAAGCCGAACGCTTAGGCCGATCGTGTCTCTCTATCGCTTGTTCCGCGTTCTCGCTTGCGCGCTCGGCTCAGGCGGAACGTGACACTTTTTCGTGCATGCAGTCGGCGTTCATCGATTTATAAGACGTTATCACGCCCAAAAACTTCTATCACGCTGATGTTATGGCCACACAGTCATATTCCCCTTCCATTTCCTCTCCGTTCGTATTGTCCTTTTCTAACAGCGCTCCGTTTGCGCTAACTTTAGAAATTGCCTGACAATTGTCTAGATGGTGTCTGGGACTTTATTGTATTTGTTGATTCCTGTTTTAGGAATTGATGTCTATTGGGAATTTAAGGAAGTTAGCCGCTAATATGTGAAACGAAATAAACACAAAATGTCTACCCGCTTTCTATTAATTTGGGGTATTGAAAAATCGCTTTTTGGAGTGTATTTTTGTACTTTGGGAGACCATCAGGCAACCTCACCTGATGTTTTTTTATACAACTAGATTGGCAAACAATAGCAATATGCCGCAGTCTATTGACGTTCACAACATCATGGGGATGTAACTAGCGCGCTGCCAATCTCGTGCCCTAAGGCTGTTTCGTCACAGTACCCAGTAATTTCTCTGCCGTATCTCACCCTTCAAACCGGAACACAGCTATATAAATATAGCTGCTTGGCGGTAGAAATAGGTGAGACAGAGGTACCCACGCAGACGACTTTTGTACGAGGTCTCCTTCTGGTGACACGACCTGATTAAAGTGTTTCTGTAGCTGCTGCAGGCCTGCAATAGAGACTTTTTTATCTGCGATCTCTTTGATATGGTGCATTTCATTAGTGAAGATCAAAATCAAAATATTTCTATCTATAACTTCACGCCAAATCCCTTGAGGGGTAGGCAGAGAGAACCGAGCGTCACATGACTCGATCCTTACAAACCTCGCTTCTTTAATATTCATCGCTATTCTCGTGTACACTCGCCGGTTTCTAAGGCTCCTGACATCACTTTTTGATAGAGAACGATCAATTTGATCATGGTAGATAAGTCTAGGCCTTCCTCGGCTCCTATATCCTTCTATTTTATCAAAATATTTATTTACTTGAAATGCATTTACTGTTTAAAACGTGTGTTTGGATTCTCCTTTTAGGCATAATGTGTGGCTGCCAGGAGGACAGGAGGAGTCGCTTCTCCGTTATAAAACTTAGTTACTGTACACGTGCATTTTGGTCCTATCATCGACAGAAGAAGACGGATGCATGAAGATGTTCAAAATTAGCATTAAACTGACGAGGTCGGTGGTGCAGTCGTGAATGACGTGACTTTGACACCAAAGCTCGTGGGTTCGATTCCCACACAAGACGAACATATGTGTGCATGAACATGTCTGTAGGTATGTCTGGTGTGGATGTTTTAAGAGAGGTAGGGCGCATCAAAGCAGCCCGTCTGGGAAATTATCTCCACCTCACAGAAAACCGTAGCCAAAAAACAACTCCCTAGAGGGTTGTTGTGTTCCTGCGTGTGAGTGAGGTCACCAGTAACCTCCTGAGGAGTTGTTGTGTTCGCAGCAGAGGAAGCGTCGCGCGAGTGATACTTAATGTATTACAAGCGTTAATAGGCTACGGTACCCGCTTTACATCTGGTGGGCCGTATGCTTGTATGTCCTCAGACGTAGTATAAAAAAAAACCTATAAGTTAATGTTTTGAAATAAATCGAAGACGCGGCAAGTCACTAGTTATAAATAAATCCCAACATCTCTAGAAAGTGTAACAAAGCGCAATGTACAAAGAAAAGGTCTTGAAAAGAATATCAAAGGAATATTATCGTTTTGACAGAATTCCGCCCCGGGGCCGAAATCATGATTCTAGTTCTTTTAATAAGGTTGGCTGTGAGGGGCTTATTAACATAGTAAACGTAAAAAGCGATCGAAATTATTCTGTCGAATACAAAAGATTGGATATAGACTTTTTTAAATGAAATATCTTACATTCCCTTGTATAAATACAGAATTACTTTTATCCAATTTTCCAATCCAATAGCCGTCTTGTCATGTCATAATTGTGATGAAGTTTGTGCAAGTGGCAGGTCTATTCTTGATCTATTAGTCGATGCCGATTGGCATACAACCATTAGTCCCGCCTGATGTAAGACGGTTGCCATAGCCCAGCAACTCGTTAGAAGCTTACTGGTAAACTCATTCGCGATATGGGTTATCAGGGAGTTGCTATATGACTGCAGTTTTCCGTGAGGTGGAGGTACACCCTACCTCTCTTAAAAACATACAAACTAAGACAAACGAGACATGGTCATGCGCACAAATGTTTGCCCCGTGTTTGAATCGAACCCACAAATGTTTGCCCTGCGTGGGAATTGAAGCCCTGCGTATCACTCGTGCGATACCACTTCTGCTGGTAATACAGCATCTCCTTAGGAGTTTATCGGTGACCTCACTCACGCGCATACGGGTACGTGGAGGTACTTCCCCAGTCGAGCTAACGTAGTGGCCTGCTTCTCTTAAAAATGTATGGTAATCTGATAACTATAAGTGTAAAAACACAGTTAAAGTGCTTACACTGTTCTTGTAAAAGACGAAGAAAAATTGCGATATCCCAACCCTGAAAGTGCATTCAGATCAAATGTCATTATCTTGTTGCCGACATTACATCATTAACAGTGCCTAAGTATTGCATTCATTGTGGTTTCTTAACTTTTAAATACCAATTGTAAACCCCTCTTCATATGATCCGCCATTCATTATTGCGACTAGTGTTTACATTGTTTTACATGTTTTTTTGGTGAAAATCTAAGTGTTAAAAAAAATCTCCCACTTTGGTATATTTTGTTTTGAATATGACAATAAACTTTTAATGTTATTTAATTAAAAGCATGCCGTCTCAATTATTCTAGTCCTCTGTCAACCTCATAATTGGTTAGAAACTAAGGGCTTACCCTTATTTTGTTTTGGATAGTGTACATTTTAATTCTGTTAACTGTACTTGGTACGTTTCCATTGAATATTTTAACGAATTTTCGAATTTTCATGCTGCGCTGTTAAATAAACTCTTTCAACGGACTATGGAATAAAACCAACTTGAATCATAATTCATTTCTTATTGTTGGCAACATTGTGTGGTAGAATTTTGCCGTTTATAGTACAGACTGACTACTTTTATACGAGAATCGTGCGATTATGCGATTTTCTTGTTTTATTAATAGAATACGTAGGTAATATTAGGAATAGGCTCACCACCGGGATTGCATTTGAAAAATTTTTTTAGACAGTGCTAGATCCACAAACAGTGATAACTTAGCGGATAATAAACTAGTCTAATTAATATCAAAAGAGTTGACAACGAAATATTAATCACTTTATGTAATATAATTTACAAATACAGTATTATAATTAACGGGAAACTATTACTTCACCTACATTATTTATGTATTTATTTTACTATAAAGATAAAGCAGCTTACACTCTATAGTTAAGAGATGAATTGCAAGCAGGCTAAGGAACAGCAGCAATCTTCAAGCACTTTTTTCTTTTCGCCCTATCGTATGACGTAGACGACCCACAGAAGGACTAAGCTACTGAATTGTTATTGAAGTCATTCTTCTTAGGGGCACTCTCGGGACATTCGAGGGAGAGAGATGGTGAATCCTCCTAGGGGTTTCCCTCTCTTGTGGATGACAGTACAAGTTATGGCAGACTTTAAACATCTTACACTTTAAACATCATCTAGGGATTACTGTAGACCAATTCTGCTAAATAACTGCAACTGTACGTTTACGATTGTCACTTGAGTTGTGCCATAATAGTGCAGTGCCACAATGTATTCTATTAAAATTTCCTGCACTGCAACGGCACTGTAACTACGCTGCAAATGAACTACTTAACACCTGCCATTTTACCATCTTTAAAATCTAATAAATTGGATTTTTACTCAATGTTGACTCCTATAGTTTCAAGCAACATTACCGTTGTTTGTCGGCGTGGAGGTATTTCCAACTGAAAAGAAGCTTTCCTTAATCATATATTCCTACAAACATATACCAAAACAAACAAAAAATATTTTGTAATTTAAATCACCGCTTCAGAACGTTAATTTCACTTCGCAAAAGTTGCTTAAGATTAACAGTAGCAAAACTGCGAATAAACTCCTTCAAAACTTCTGCACCGCTATACAAATGTCATAACAATTTATCAGAATACGATTAACGTGTAGATGCAGTGTAGGTTTTTAAGAATAGCGAGTCATTTACCGCAGCGTTGCTGCTACGTCGCTGCCGTCAGATCGCTTAATAGAATAACGAAACGTCAAATTGTACGCATTTTGACACACGCCGTGCAGCAGTGCAGTTGCAGTTTTTTAGTAGAGTTGATCTGCTGTTAGCCGGGTAAGCTTTAAAGACTTCATCGGTAGGATCATTCCAGGGAATACGGGATGCAAATCTCAGAGCTCAACGTATGTAGCGTTTTATAATGCTCTCGCCACTGTGGCGGGGCGCGGGGAGAGGAGGAGCAGGCGGATGTGTCATGTTGCTTTACGACTGCGTATCTACTTGGTGCCGACAAGCCTGTTACCGACTGATTCCTGATTCTAATCTTGATGTGTGTATGTATCCCTAAATTTGAATTATCGGATTAATGTACCTATTTGTATAATATCTCTTGCTCAGTGCTGAAGGAAATAGTCGTGAGAAGAAATTATGTTTCGTAATACATGCGACGTAGCCTAAGAAATGACTGGTTTTCATACTGTGTTCTTGATACCCAGGTCTTATGCCAGTCGCTCTGTGTGAGAATTAATTGCTTCACCGAAAACCCTAGGCTCTCAAGGCTAAGGTTTTATATTTGTCAGTCAGAATAACATACTACATTTATATTCTAACGATTAATAACTACTGTGCCAGAGTATGCCGCGTTGAGAGACGAAATACGTGTCACAGAGGCGACCAGGGCAGTCATGGCAGCAACGGTTGTGGGTGCCGGCCGGCGCTAGTTCGCATGAACTAATTAGTGGTGGAAGTACAGCGGAAGTACACAAATCAGGTAGATCAAATGGAACGCAAATTTGACTTTCGCAAAACAACTTCGAAATCTTTTATTGTGCAGGCAGCCTTGCGGCGCTAGTATCGCACAACCATGAAAAGCGACACTAAGGAATTGCAATTTTGTGTTCAAGGCTATAACAGCCGATGTTTCCGAGGATGTAAGGATGTTTGCTCTTACAGAATTGCATGGCTGGTTTGATGCACTCGAAAATTTGAGCTAATTGTCTACTAGTATCTGATATGCATATGTGCTGGTATTTATGTGTATTGTATGAATTTGTGTATGTATGCGAAGATAGATATGTTAGTATTTTTATGTATGATATTTATATATAGTGTCAATGACTTTGTGCTCATACCTACTTCATTAAATTGACATTTCCTATCAGGTATTCTATGGTTGACTGGAAGACATCCCATCCGGGATCTCTTCCAGTCCGCCATTGTACAAACAATATTTTTTTATCTGTATTTTTTTCCTTGCAGTACAATAAAGATTATGCAAACAAACAAACAACGCTTGAATATATTAACTATAGCATGTAAATCTCTTTAGATAAATTAATTGCAACTTTATTCTGTTCATGTGAGGGAGACTACCAAAAAGCTATGGGAGAGGTGCAAAGTTAGCACATGGTGACAACACAGAGGGATACGGCGATATTTTTGATACAGTGACTTTTAAGGAATTGACAGAAGCATGCGTACAATTGACCGTATGGTCGTTCTTCGTTAGCGATTATCGCGCGAGCGACGCTTCCTGCGTTCATAGGCTACCGTAAATACTTTACATTAGGTGGGCTGTATGCCTCCCAATGTTGCATAAAAAAGTCTAGTTGTACAAAAGCCGCCCGTCTGTGTCGCCTTAAAAAATAAAAAGGAATTATTCAGGTTCGACTGTATTTTTACGACTTTTGTTTTAATTTCTATTGTAATTTTTCATCGCATTTCACAAGAACAATGTTAGCACTTTAACTGTGTCGTTACACTCACAGTTATAGGTTTACCATACATTTTAACGGCTTAAGGTAAAGTCATATAAAGTTTAGTTTAACAAACGTGGCATCTACCAATACAGAAGTTCTTATTGACAGTAACATACTAGAATTTATTAACGTTAATGCATTTCTTGGAATAACAATAGACTTTAAATTGCAGTGGGCTCCCCACATAAATAAACTGCCCAGTAAGCTCAGCTCCGCCGCATATGCAGTTAGAACAATTAGACAATTGACGTATGCGGCTACTGCGCGCTTAGTCTATTTCATCTACTTCCACAGCATTATGTCGTATGGTACACTTTTGTATAGAAAAGCGAGACTATTTTACTATTACATGGTCCATAGGCTGCGGTAACCGCTTTCTTAACCGCCTTCCGATGTTGTCTAGAAAAAAAAGAGGCCGTGGGCTACAGCTAGTCTAAAAATAAAACTCCTTTTCAAGCTCATTAATAAAATATCTACGTTTGGTAGAAAATTACTTTCTACCAAATCCAAATTCACTGATCAAAGAGTTGGAAGAAATTCAATTAACAACATCGCAAAATTTAAACTTTCGTTTAAGCTAGTTATTTTTGCTACGTTACTATTTTCTTTTTTAATTTTAACATTAACGTAGTTTAAAATAACAGAAATTAATTAACTGATTTCTGTCCATGTTCACGCCGAGTTTCTTTTTTTTTTTACTACGTCGGGAGGCATACAAGTATACGGCCCACCTGATGTAAAGCGGGTACCGTAGCCTATTAACGCTTGCGATATACTAAGTATCACTCGCGCGATGCCTCCTCTGCTGCTTACACAGCAACTCCTTGGGAGCTTACTGGTGACCGCATTCACATGCAGGAACACAACAACCCCCTAGGGAGTTGTTGTTAGCCTACGATTTTCTGTAAGGTGGAGGTACTTTCCCAGGCGTGATGCTTGCAGACGGAGGAAGAGAGAGTTGAGCGCTACATGGCTCGGTCCTTACCCTACTCATTCAATATTTATAGCTCCTTTCAAGCACGATCAATTCTCGATTCCATCTGATAAAACACGGCCAGTTTCGTCGTGGTCCCTTTGAGTAGAGGCCTTCCTCAGTTCTTACATCACAACGGTGACACTCCCTGTACGTGAGCTACCGTAGCTTATGAACTATTTGATATTACCTACTGTATACGTCGCTACCGATTAGTTCATGCGAGCTAGCGTCGGATGGCATGCCCCGTTATAGTTAGTAGACGAATGTCATCGCTGCCATAGCTATTCTACTCGTCTCTGCCTCGGTTGCTGCAATCGTCTCTGCGAATCCCCTAATAGATTAGGAAAGGGGAAGCGCTAAGAAGGTATGCGACGGTATGCGAGATGTGCAGCTATGAATGTTAAAGGAGCCAGTGAGGTATGTAAGTCATGCGCTCGATTCACTCTGCTTACCTACTTGATATGTACAATGCAATACACTAGACCCTTACGCATCCCACTGCAGGGATAAGGCTCTCCTTTCAACCGAAGGGGTTTTGAGCATACTCCACCTCGTGATTGATGTAATCCAGGAACCGACGGCTTAACGAGCCCTCCGACCACGGAGAAGTTCGAGACTAATAAACCCATCCGTGGACAGAATGCGGTCGAAGCTGCTTAACCTACATGTTTTTTAAATATAAAACGTCGGGAGACAAAAATATGACACACCTGTAAAGCGGTTACCGTAGACAATCAACGCTTGTAATACATCAAGTATCACTCGCGCCACCTCTATTGCTAACACAGCAGCTCACTTACACGCAGGAACATAGAAACCCTCAAGGTAGTTGTTTAGCTGCGGTTTTCTGTGAGGTGAAGGTCCTAGATGGGCTGCTTTGATGACGTGCTCTTTTTACAATACAACATCAATAGAAAATCCGTGGAAATATTTGCACCACTACTACGTAGCCCCCCTCCCGTCGACGCGACCGCCCCCAACTAGGTCGAGTCTCGTCGACCGATTTTCACCATTTAATTAGAGCGCCGCCGACGGGAATTCGCTCTCTTTTTGCTGTTTGTGCGGCTGTAACCTCGTTACGGCCGCGCGCCGAAACTTTGATGGACTATTTTCGTGTTTTCACTATTTTTTACACTAACTTAACAAACGTTTTTTTAGTTAATAGATTCAGGCGTTATTTTGCGAATGTCAAATTTACATGCAATTTGATCTGACCTGCTTTGTGTGCTTCCGCCATCAATTAGTTCAAGCGGCCTAGCGCCGGCCGGCACCCACCCACTACTGTTAGTTGATGCAACATGCCGACGCTGCCATGGCTGCTCCGGTAGTTATTTGTAAGAATAACATGCTACAAATCTTGTTGCATGTTATTCTTACAATTAACATTTACAACGCCTGATGATGCCTCGTGGAGAGGCGAAATACTTCCGCCACCAATTATTTCATGCGGCCTAGAGCCGGCCGGCACCCACCCACCAAGAATAACATACTACAAGTGACAAATCCATTGCAGTCACTTGTAGCATGTTATTCTTACGATTAACGTCTACAACGGCTGATGATGCCTCGTGGAGAGAAGCACGTATCGCAGCGATGACCAGGCCAGTCGTGGCAGCGACGGTGGTGGTGGGGGCATGCGGGTTCTGTTCCAGATGGCGGACGACCGCAGCAGCCGAGGCAGAGACTACCGGAGCAGCCACGGCAGCGTCGGCATGTTGCACTTACTAACAGTAGTGGGTGGGTGCCAGCCGGCGCTAGGCCGCATGAACTAATTGGTGGCGGAAGCACACAAAGCAGGTCAGATGAAATTGCATGTAAATGTTTTTTTATACAACGTCATCAGGATTTGACTGAAGTGAACGCCCAGTGGATAAAGAACGGGCGTAGTGAACAACAGGTCCCGGGTTCGAATGCTGGCGTGTACCGCTGAATTTGTAATTGTCACTTGCTCGGCGGTGAAGGAAAACATCGTAAGGAAACCAGCACGTCCAAGAAATCTATACAGATAAATAAAATTGGAGTGTCTGTTTGTAATATTGAAATAACCGCTTT
This sequence comes from Pyralis farinalis, assembly GCA_947507595.1. NCBI lineage: Eukaryota > Metazoa > Arthropoda > Insecta > Lepidoptera > Pyralidae > Pyralis > Pyralis farinalis. The sequence goes on along the minus strand of OX382258.1, from coordinate 3,290,262 downwards.
TTACTAAATGCATATGGATATATTTGACGAGCTCGGTGGCGCAGTGGCGGAACGCGCTGTTACGCTACTTTGACACCAACGCTCGTGGGTTCGATTCCCACACAATACAAACATTTGTGTGCATCAACATGTCTGTTTGTCTTGGTCTGGGTATTTTCTATGTATAATAAGTATGTGTTTACAAAAAAAAAATGTATTTACGTATGTTTATCAGTTGTCTAGTACCCATAACACAAGCTTCGCTTACTTTGGGGCTAGATAGCGCTGTGTAATTTGTCCGACAATATTTATTTATATTTATTTATTATTTATATATAATAAAATAATAATAATAATAATAAAATCTTTATTTTTCTCTCCACAGGTCATTAAACTAGTAGGTATAATGAGCTTGTTACAAAATAGTTCAAATAAAACTGACCTTTTTTTTTTTTTTTTTTTTATACTACTAAGGTGGCAATCAAGCATACGGCCTGCCTGATGTTAAACAGTCACCGTAGCCTATGGACATTTGCAACACCAGGGGCGTCACTCATGCGTTGCCGACCCTCCCCCGCTGTCCGCACAACGACCCCTCAGTTAACTGGCGACCTTACTCACGCACAGGAACACAACAATCCTTCCGGAGTTGTTATTTGGCTGCGGTCTTCTGTAAGGTGGAGGTGCTTCCCCAGACGGATATTTAGAGCAAGAAGTCATGCTATGCCCCCCCCCCCCCCCCCCCGCAACAGATATAGGGTCGGAGGAGGTGGAGCACAGCACGACTTCTCGCTGGATCCTACCTCTCTTAAAAACGTGTGAGAACTGAACTGGTGCCCATGCTAGGTAGATTTGAACCTGCCTGTATTACGGGTCGCCAGGCTCTCTCCATGATAACATGCTTTAGATAACTAAAGATATATACACGGTACATATACCAAAATGAATATTTTTACAATTTTTGCTGTTTGCTCCGGCTAATCTCTGAAACGGCTGGACCGATTTTGACGGGACTTTCACTGGCAGATAGCCGATGTAATAAGGAGTAACTTAGGCTAGTTTTATTTTAGAAATTTTATTTACTTTTATAATTATAAATAAATAATATTCCACGCGGATGAAGTCGCGGGTACAGCTAGTATTATATAACGAAAGACGTGTGATCTTAGAATGATCTGGTTTTCCCTCTCGGCTGTGGAGGTCTGATGACAGTCGCTCCATATAGAAATCAGTATCTTCGCCAAATCCTTAGGCTTAGGTAGCGGACACCGCCGATCCTAGTGGATTTAGGAAACGGGATAATGCTATGAAGAAGACAAAGAGTCATAGGGATACGGCCTCTCTGATGTAAAACGGTTGCCATAGAACGCTTGTAATGCTGTATTAAGTATCGCTTGCGCGATTACACCTCTGCAGCTAACGCAGCAACTCCTTAGGAGCTTACTGGTTACCTCACTCACACGCATGGAAACAACAACCCTCTAGGGAGTTGTTATTTGGCTACGGTTTTCTGTGAGGTGGAGGTATTTCCCCAGATGGGCTGCTTTGATGCACCCTACCTCTCTTAAAATATAGATAGAATATTATACATATACCACTAGCATGGCAAATAATAATTCATGTAATATAAACCGATCCCGGGAAATGTTATCTTGTCTACAGAAACCAATGATATAAAACCATTCCTTATCAAGAAACATACAGATGCACCAACTTTTATAGCGATTGCACAAATTCAAGCTAAATGCATTCTCAGATGTACACACAGCGACACCTCAAGCTAGTCTGTTTGACTGTTGTACCATCCTTATGGCGCACGCAATAATAGTAGATTTGGTGCAGTAAATGTCTAACCTAACATGTCGCATTATGTACCATCACATATTATTTTACGGAGATTCTCACCTTTTTCTAAAGATGATTTGTTCTGCTTACCTGAAACAAACATAGAAATATTTCAATAGTAATGACAAATAATTTTTAAATGTTCCGCCACTTTACGACGAGCTCGGCGGCGCAGTGGTGAAACGCGCTGTTACGCTACTTTGACACCAACGCTCGTGGGTTCGATTCCCACACAGCACAAGTGTGCATGAACATGTCTGTTTGTCTTGGTCTGGGTATTTACTATGTATAATAAGTATGTATTTATAAAAAAATGTATTTAGGTATGTTTATCAATTGTCTAGTACCTATAACACAAGCTTCACTTACTTTGGGGCTAAATGGCGCTGTGTAATTTGTCCGATAATATTTATTTGTTTATTTATTTACTAACGAGGGTCCTCGGCTCCCAACAGATGATCAGATCGCTAACAAGCTTCACAGGATTACTCACTGAGCTAAACGAACGAAGACTGTCCGAAAATTTCATCAAAATCGGACCATCCGTTTCGGAGTCCATAGCGAGCATATACACACATCGAATATTACATGGAAAATTAAAGAATACTTCTTATTATACAACGTCGACAGGTAAGTAAGTATACTGCCCACCTGATTTTACCTTATTCTCGCGCGTTGTTACCCCTGCTGCTAACACATCATCTCAAGAACTTCCTGATAAACTCACTCATTCGCATGAACACAACAAACCTCGTGTGAGTGAGGTCACCAGTAAGCTCCCGAGGAGTTGCTGTGTAAGCAGCAGAGGAGGCATCGCGCGATTGATAATTAATATATTACAAGCGTTAATAAGCTACGGTACCAGCTTTACATCAGGTGGGTCGTATGCTTGTATGCCTCCCGACGTTGTATTAAAAAAACCCTCTAGGAGTTTTCTTCGCATAAAATTATCCTTTCTCCATCATCACACGAATAAGTAACGATTAGTGTCTCTTTGCCATCAGCCTACGAGTTTAATTAGAGAGTCATCAAGCTCCTGCTTCTTCTCACTTTCTTCTCTTCTCACTAACATCATTATCACAGTTTGATCTAAACTACTTTGTGGGCTTCCGCTCCCGATTAGTTCGTGCGAACTACTGCCGGCCGGCACCCACCCACTACCGTTAGTAGATGCATGCCGCCGCTGCCATGGCTGTTGCGGTCATCTCTACCTCGGCTGCTCCGGTCGTCTCTGCGAGTGTTCGCCATCTGAAATGTGAACCGCATGCACCCTGCACCGTTGCTGCCCTGGCTGCTCCGGTCGTCTCCGCGACACGTGGTTCTCTCCACGAGGCATCCTCAGACGTTGAAGATGTTAGTCGTCAGAATAACATGCAACGACTTCGTAATTGCCTGTAAATTTGACATTCGCAAAGTAACACCTGAATCTATTAACTGTTATCACAGTTTTCTTCGTATTATATTATCTTTTCTCCATCATTCCACGAATAAGTAGTTATTAAAGTTAATGCATTCCCCTTATTCCGGTAGCTGTGAGAAACTTAACATAATTAGTAGCTAGTAGCAACTATCGCTGAAACTTTTACCAACTGCGGTAATGGAGGCTATGTTTCATTAAGCTGTGTACGTTATTTAGCCTCTAGAATATTCTATGTAGAGATTTACGTTACTGTTTAACTAGTTTTGTTTCTAACTTCTGTAATTTCACATTACCGTTACTGCTTACGTAATGCGTGATCTACAGAATTGGGAAGGTATGTAATATAATTTTTGTGTTACAAATGACGATCTCGGTGGCGCAGGGGCGCCGTGTAATGCTACTTTACCACCAACGCTCGTGGATTCGATTCCCATAGAGTGCAAACATTTGTGTGCATGAACATGTCTGAGTGTCTTGGTCTGGGTGTTTTTAAGACAGGTAGGGCGTATCAAAATCAGCCCGTCTGGCGAATTACCTCCATCTCACAGAACACTCCATGGAGGGTCGCTATATTCCTGCGTGTCAGTGAGGTCACCAGTAAGCTCTATAGGAGTGGCATCGCGCGAATGATACTGAATGTATTGTATTCACAGGCTACGGTAACCGCTTTCTATCAGGTGGGACGTATGCTTGAATGCCTCCGGATGTTGTATACGAGACACTCCAAGCAGCACAACTGCTTTCCAATATCATCACAGGCCCTTAACTTTCACCAATGTAATCCATGTCGATTCAAACTTCCCCATTACGGCTGTAACTTAGTATAAACTTGACCCAAACTTGGCAACTAATACATATTAAAGCTAGAATGTCTCCAACTTGGTCCGCGCGAAGCCTATGGGGTTTTTAAAAATTCTTTCCTTGCGAGCACCTACCTTATTAAAGAAACTTTTATAGGAAAGTTTTAGCCCAAATGGTGTCGATTTTGTGTTGATAGATAATATCATAAGTAAGCCATAAGTATATATAGATAAGTAGCCCATAAACGATTGTAATACATTGAGTATTCGCGCACAGCCACTCTACAAATTGCTGCGCTTATATACCGTACCTCTCTTAAAAGCACCCAGATTTAGACACACAGACTGACACACAAATGTTTGTTCTGTGTGGGAATCGAACCCAAGAGCTTTGGCATCAAAGCAGTATTACTAACCAGTAAAGTTGGTCATTTTTTAGGGTTCCGTACCCAAAGGGTAAAACGGAACCCTATTACTGAGGCTTCGCTGTCCGTCCGTCCGTCCGTCCGTCCGTCCGTCCGTCCGTCTGTCACCAGGCTGTATCTCTTGAACCGTGATAGTTAGACAGTTGAAATTTTCACAGATGATGTATTTCTGTTGCCGCTATAACAACAAATACTAAAAAATAAATACTTAAGGGGGCTCCCATACAACAAACGTGATTTTTTTGCTGTTTTTATAGATAATGGTACGGAACCCTTCGTGCGCGAGTCCGACTCGCACTTGGCCGATTTTTTTATATCAGATATACAGTTGGTCATTTTTTTTTATATCGGGGCATACGAGCATGTGGGTCATCCGATGGTAAGTGGTCACCACCATAAACATCAGCAACACCAAAGGCTCACTTATCCGTTGCCAGCCTTTTTAGGGAAACACAGGCTCTTTTCTCGAAGGCACCCATATCGTATTTGTTAGGGACACCGCTGAGGGTAGTTTGTTCCATAATTTCACCGCGTACAGCCATGCAATTCTGTAAGAGCAAACATCCTTACATCCTCGGAAACATCGGCTGTTATAGCCTTGAACACAAAATTGCAATTCCTTAGAGTCGCTTTTCATGGTTGTGCGACACTAACGCCGCAAGGCTGCATTTGGAATTGGAATTCTACAAGGCAAACAGCCTCGTGTACGCTTACAGCCTTGTAGAATACCAAATAATTTAGCCGTGATCGCAGTAGACGATGTCAAAGCTGTGACATCTGTGATCACAGCGACGCACACAGCCATTACGAGTCGCTTAGAGAATTGCACGGCTGTAGTGGATTGTCTCTCATCAAGATGGTGAGGGTGAAATTGAAGTTTGTGTCGAGTGGTACGATAGTGAAACTCAGCGGCTGGTATTAAGTTGAACAGCTCCTCCGAACACTCCCCCTGAAGTATCTCTCCTGATATATCTTATTTTATGCAAAGTCGGGAAGCATACAAGCCCTCGTAGCCTATAAACGATTGTAACGCACTGCCGCTCTACAGACGGGCAGCTACTATGCACACTTTTTTTCTTAAAATTACGCAGAAGGATAAATACTTGAGTATCTGACTCAAATATTTATCCTGTGTGGGAATCGAAACCATGAGCTTTGGTGTGGAAGCATTTACTAACCAGTATACCACCGAACTCGTCAGTTGTCTTCTGAAACATTTTAAGTTCAGAAAACAACTATTTCATAGTTAGTGTCAACTGATTTCTTAGACCTTTCAACAAAAGGACCAGCCTCGTAGGATCATTCCTCTCTGTCATGGTACAAGATAATGTTATCCATTGTGCGCATAAAAATTACTCGCGTAATCGATTCTCCAACAGTCTTGTAATCGTTATCGCTCCGGTGACATAATAAACTGTTACACTAAAAATGCCGAACTGTGCAGTTATGTCATGCAAAAAGAGTTCAAACACTTCTAGTTTCCAAAAAGATGGAGTTACCTTTCTCATGCAAGTCATTATTTTATTTGTTTTCATATAAAAGAAATTAAAATGGTGTGATAACGTTTAATACATGAGAAATCGATTCAGTAATCGAGTACTGATGCAATCGAATCATATTGCGCGACTACTCCATTCAATTTTTAACCATATTGCATAGTGTAGTAATGGCTGACAATTGCCTAATCCACAGTAAAATAAATTTTAGATATTGAGAGAATTGAAAGGTCTAAGGCTGATTTTAATAATATTAATTACAGTTGAGCGCCAGCAAGGAATGTGCGCACGTGTTCACGCCCGGATTCAAACCTGAGACCAGGAGGATAATGGTTCTTCAAACGATCCAGCGATGTATCTATACTTATCACATTACAGTATCCTATGTGAACGAGAAAATTCCCAAAATATCTTCGAACCGAAGGCAACCAGAGACAGGGGCAGAGAACGAATCTTCTTGTATTTCTTGTATCATAAATTTTAAATTTCTCACCGCACTCACGCCCCCCGGGGCTCCGAGCACGATTGATAAGATATTTTATTGAGTTTATTTTAAGATTGCTTTTGTATTGTACCTCGAAAATAAAACAATTCGTATTACCGATTTTAAAAAAAATCGTGTTCTTTTAAATCCTGGAATTAAGCTTACAAGAAGAACCATGTTCCGTTGTTTTGGACAAGTGGAGAGAATGCATGGAGAAAGAATTACAAAACAAATATACAACGCGAAAGTGGAAGGATGTAGGAGCCGAGGAAGGCCAACACTTACCTACCATGACCATATTTATCGTGTTGTATCGGAAGGTAATGTCAGGAGCCCTAGAAACCGGCGAGCGGGCATGAGAAGAGCAATGAATGTTAAAGAAGCGAGTGAGGTGTGAGGATCGGGTCACGTGGCGCTCGGTTCTCTCTGCCTACTCCGCAAGGGATTTGACGTGAAGTAGATAGATAGTTAGATAAATAACATAGCAAACAATGAAAATAGTCATAACAGATAGATATCACCATAAAAAATGTAAATTTAAATAATTAAATCTTGAAATGAACTATATAAATTGGTTATCTATATATAAATGCCACGTAAAAAAAAGCCATAAAAACCTTATTTTCTTCTTCTTCACGTTATCGCGTTTTCCTAGTCCATTAGGCTTGGCGGGGTCCGCTACCTAAGCCTAAGGATTTGCAAAGATACTGATTGTTTTAATGGAGCGACTGCCGTCAGTCCTCAACCCAGAGGGAAAACTAGACCTTTCTTAAATTAGGTCACACCGTAAAACCTAATTTTATTTCTGTTTATTTTGTTTGTTATTATGTGATCGATTGCAATAATGGCTTTTACGGCTGGTAATTTGATTACTAACAAATGACGTCACAATACGTATTACACAAATCATTTTTAAAAATGTATATTTATTTAAAATTATATTTTTTTGTGGTGATAAATATCCATTATTATTAATTTGTCCGATCTAATTGTATATACAAATCCCATTGATGCATAGATATGCACGCAGAGGTTACGCATGTCAGCTGCGTATATATGCAGGGGTTATGCATCTTATCTGTGTAGATATGCAGAGGTTACGCATGTTAGCTGCGTGGATATGCAGAGGTTACGCATGTAGTTGCGTAGATATGCAGAGGTTACGCATGTTAGCTGCGTAAATATGCAGAAATTACGAATGTTAACTGAGTAGGTTCATTTATCTATTAGTATATCTTCCCACTGTAGCATATGCGGTCCACAGATATTGACTCACATCTACAAAGCAAAGTGTTTGCGATCCATCCCGTTTACCATCCGTTTAGAACTGCGTAGGGGCCGCAATCAAAGCAGCCCGTCTGTATGTGCCTCCACCTCCACCGTAACAAGCATACGGTCCATATGATGTAAAGTAGTCATGGCCCATGAATACTTGCAATGCATTAAATTACGCGATACCACCTCTGCTGCTAACACAGCTCATCAGCAACACTTATAAGCTTACTGGTAACCTCACACGCTCGCACGAATATAATAAGCCTCCAAGGAGTTGTTATTTAGCTGCGGTTAAATAGCTAATAGATTCAGGCGTTATTTTGCGAAAGTCAAATTTACATGCAATTTGATCTAACCTGCTTCTGGAACAGAATCCGCATGCCCCCACCACCACCGTCGCTGCCACGACTGGCCTGGTCGTCGCAGCGACGGTGGTGGTGGGGGCATGCGGATTCTGTTCCAGATGGCGGACGACCGCAGCAGCCGAGGCAGAGACTACGGGAGCAGCCATGGCAGCGTCGACATGTTGCACTTACTAACAGTAGTGGGTGGGTGCCGGCCGGCGCTAGGCCGCATGAACTAATTGGTGGCGGAAGCACACAAAGCAGGTTAGATCAAATTACATGTTAGCTGCGGTTGTCTATAAGGTGGAGGTATTCCCGCAGACGGGCTGCATTTACGCGGCTACCTCGTCTTAGAACACCCAGACCATAATAAACAGGCATGTTCATGCACATGTCTTGTCTGGGAATCCACGAGCGTTGTTATCATAGTAGCGTTAATAACCACCCAGCTCAGCTCGTTAACATTCGCAAGGAAACACGAACAGCCCTAAACTTCCTGATGGTACACATGAGCGTTCCGAAACATTTATTAGGCTTATGTTCGGGAGACTTTACTGGCCCAGCCGATACTTATGTGGACTCCATCGATTTCCCAAAGGTCCAAATAACAGTGCGGGATCAGGCGGGCGGACGTGACCGGAATACTGGCCACAGTGCAGATGCAAGACTCACAAAACACACAGTAAACAAACTCTGTGTAAGCTATAAATAAAGTGTTCTTGTAAGTTAGCTAACTTTAGTCTGCAATATGGGTGTAGGAAATTGTTTCCAGCGTAGTGCTACATTGTGCACGGAAATATCATATAGATTACTCAACATCGTGTAGCTTCTTTTTCTTCCTGGCGTTATCCTATAATATTAGGATTAGCGGGGTCCGCTTTCTAATACTAAGGATTTGGCGGATTTCTTAAGAGCTTTCTTATGTCAAACATCAAATGTTATCAGAAGGTAATATCAGGAACCCTGGCAACTGTTGTTTGTCCAAACCGTTTAAACTTTTTGACACCAAAGCTCATGGGTTCCATTCCGACATAGAACAATCATTTGTGTGTCAGTCTGTTTGTCTAAATCTGGGTGAAATTTTAAGCGAGGTACGGTACATAAACGTAGCAGTTTGTAGAGTGGCTGTGCGCGAATATTCAATGTATTACAATCGTTTACAGGCTATAATAACCGCGTTACATCAGGTAGGTCGTATGTTTGTATGTCTCCTGGTGTTATGTGAAAAAAATTATATATGAAATTATCTATCAACGCAAAATCCACACCATTTGGCCTACAACTTCCTATAAAAGTTTCTTTAATAAGGTAGGTGCTCGCAAGGAAAGAATTTTTTAAAAGCCCATGGGCTTCGCGCGGACCAAGTTGGAGACATTCTAGCTTTAATATGTATTGGTTGCCAAGTTCGGGTCAAGTTTATACTGAGTTACAGCCGTAATGGAGAAGTTTGAATCAACATTGATGACATTGGTGAAAGTTAAGTGCCTGTGATGATATTGGAAGGCAGTTGTATTGCTTGGAGAGTGTTTTTTTTATACAACATCCGGAGGCATTCAAGCATACGGCCCACCTGATATAAAGTGGTTACCGTAGCCTATGAACGCTTGCAATACATTAAGTATCATTCGCGCGATGCCACTCCTTTGGAGCTTACTGGTGACGTCACTGACACGCAGGAATATAACAACCCTCCATGGAGTGGTCTGTGAGATGGCGGCACTTCCCCAGACGGGCTGATTTTGATACGCCCTACCTGTCTTGAAAAACACCCAGACCAAGACGATCAGACATTTTCCTGCACACAAATGTTTATCCTGTGTGGGAATCAAACCTACGAGCGTTAGCGCTTAAGTAATGTAATAGCGCGTTTTACCACCGAGCTCTCAAAATATAACACAAACTGAACAGTAACTGTACGGTTTACTGACAATCGCACGAGCCAAGTGGTGGCCGAGGGTTTGTTATAAAAAAAACGGTGCTTATGACGCGTATTTGGCGTGGGTGGCTACCCTTAACTCACGCACACTCAACTGTTACTATGTCTTGATTCTGGTAGAGATGTTAAACTGAGAGATGTTAAAATTTTATACAACTAGACAAATAAGCATGCGGTCCGCATTAGATAGTGTTGGCGATGCCACACTGCTGTCTCTAAGGCGTTTGGTTTATCATATTAATTTATTGTAAAATGTCACTGTTTTGGTTTTCATTTTTATGACTGACGTTTGTCACTGTTTTTCAATATGATTTAGATTTTCAATGGTTTTGTTATAAATTGTATCTGTTCGTTCTATTATTGTATATTTCAAGTTTAAACGCTGTTTTTATAATACCACCCAGCGATCTGAGACGGATACAGATGGTAAGCGGAGCCTATTGACGCTCGCTACACCCCAGGCATGTTACTCGCGCGCTGCCAACCTTGTGACCTGGCTTTATGGCTGTTTCGTCACAGTACCAGTAATTACTCTGCCATATCTCACCCTTCAAACCGGAACACAGCTATATAAATATAGCTGCTTGGCGGTAGAAATAGATGAGATACCGCAGAAGACGACTGTACAAAGTCTTCCTCTGGTCAAAATGGATGTTATGACTTGCTGTTAATGCAGACACATTATAATTTGTATACTAAACAGGGACATGTGACAAAAAAAGATTCCGTCTTTCTTCCATTTTTTAAGTCAATGGGAAGTACGTGTAATTCCTACCGCGGCATATTAGCGAATAAATTTGTTAACAACGAATAAATCAAAACTTCCCTTTTACAGCACTCGACAAATGCTGTGGACGACATCTTAAGCCTCCTTAATATTTGTTTCTCGAGTTAATACTTTGCTCACGATTTCGAATGATCAAAGGTAGCGAAGAAGTATTGTGATTAGGATTTTTTGACTTCGAGATTTTGATGGACGTACTCGTATATTCAAAAGCGTTGATAGATTACACAATGTTAGATTATTTGTCTGTGTGTCTTTCTGTATTTTCATTGTCATTATTTAATTATATATAATTATGTAAATATTTGAAGACGCCAGTAAAGCAGCTTCAACCGCGGTGTGTTTTCGGATGGCTTCAGTCGTTAGTACGTTAAGCCGTCGGTACCGTCTGTTTTTGATAGATGACTGTCATTAGGCTAACCTAAGACAGGTAGGATGAATCAAAGCAACTCGACTGGAGAAGTACCTCTACCTCACAGAAAATCGCAACTAAATGACAACTCCCTAGATCGTTTTGTGTTCATGAGAGTGATTGAGGTTAACATTAAAACCTGAGGAGTTGCTGCATTAGCTGCAGGAGTGGCAGCATGGAAGCGATATTTCCTGTATTGCAAGGTTTTGTAGGCTGTGGTTACTACTTTACGGCCATAGCGTATACTTTTGACGAGCTTTTTTTTATACTACGTCGGGAGGCATACAAGCATATGGCCCACCTGATGTAAAGCGGGTACCGTAGCCCATTAACGCTTGCGATATATTAAGTATCACTCGCGCGATGTCTCCTCTGCTGCTTACACAGCAACTCCTTGGGAGCTAACTGGTGACCTAACTCACACGCAGGAACACAACAACCCTCTAGACAGTTGTTATTTGGCTGCGGTTTTCTGTGAGGTGGAGGTACTTCCCCAGACGGGCTGCTTTGATGCGCCCTACCTCTCTTAAAACATCCAGACCAAGACAAACAGACATGTTCATGCACACAAATATTTGCCTTATGTGGGAATCGAACCCACGAGCGTTGGTGTCAAAGTCGCGTCATTCACGACTGAGCCACCGAGCTCGGTGGTTCAGTCATTAGTAACGCTACTCTGACATCACCACGACGTTCGATTTCGTCGCATGGCAAATGTCTTCCTGCGAATGAGTAAGAACGCCAGTAAGCTTCTAAGGAGTAGTTGTGTTAAGAGCAGAGGTAGCATCGCGTGAGTGATACTTATTATGTTGCGTACAATTTGACCTAAACTGCTTTGTATGCTTCCGCCACCAAATAATTCATGCGAATTAACGCTGGCCAGTACCCACCCACCGTTAGAAGATGCAACATGCCGTCGCTGCCGTGGCTGCTCCGGTAGTCACTGCCTCGGCTTTCGCCTCACGATTGCCCGCCATCTGGAACAGAACTGCCCTGGTCACCGCTGCGACACGTGTTTCGCCTCTCCACGAGGCAACCCCAGGCGCTGTAGATGTTAATCGCCTGTAATCATCCTTAGACGGGCTGCGGTCGACGTTGCTTAACCTGCGTGTTTGAATAGTATGACTCGTGCAGCGACTCCATCGAGCTCTCGAAAATTACGACCAGTTTGACTGATATAAACATGTTGACGTTCACGCAATTTGCTTTGTGTGCTTCCGCCACCAATTGTTCATGCGGCCTAGCGCCCCCCGGCACCTACCCACTACTGATAGTAGTGCTGCGGTCGTGCGGACGACCGCAGCAGCCGAGGCAGAGACTACCGGAGCAGCCATGGCAGCGTCGGCATGTAGCACGTACTAACAGTAGTGGGTGGGTGCCGGCCGGCGCTAGTCCGCATTAAAAATTTGTGGTGGAAGCTTACAAAGCAAGTTAGATCAGATTGCATGTAAATTTGACTTTCGCAAATTAACGCCTGAATCTACTATGTAATATGTCGCAAGCGTTCATAGGCTACGGTAACCGTTTTACATTAGGTGCGCCGTAAGCTTGTGTACCTGCCGATATAAAAAATACCAATGAGGTGGCAAACAAACATACGGTCTCTCCGATGGCAGTTACCGTAGCCTATTGGCACTTGCAACACTAAGGGTGTCACTCGTGCGTTGACGACGTTTCCAACGTTTTCTAGCGTTCTTGTTCTATATGTCTCCCGATATCACTTTCTATCTATGTATAACTTCACGCCAAATCTCTTGCGGAGCATGCAGAGAGAACCGAGCGCCACGCGACTTCATCCTTACATACCTCACTCGCTTCGGGAGATGGAAGTATGTTGTTTTATCGTTAACATCTTTTGCTCCCTGATCGGATTATGGTAATCCGAGATGATTGAAAAGTGGGCGGGATACACATGTTATGATTGAAAACTTCGATATTTGGCCTGGCTTACGGCGATGTTTGTCTATGGAAACAGATTTTTTAATACTACGTCGGGGGGCATACGAGCACACGGCCCAACTGATATAAATCGGGAACCGTAGCCTATTAACGCCTGCGATATATTAAGTATCACTCCTAAGGAGCTTACTGGTGACCTCACTCACACGCAGAAACACAACAACCCTCTAAGGAGTTGTTATTTGGCTGCGGTTTTCTGTGAGGTGGAGATACTTCCCCAGACGGGCTGATTTGATGCGCCCTACCTCTCTTAAAAGCTTTCGATCTCATGTACTATCTGACACTTTTCAACCCGTGGCGTGTCTCGTAGATTTGAAAATTTCCCGTTTTGGGGAACAACAAAACAACTCGAAAATTGATATTTCTAAAGTATCAATTTTCGAGTTGTTTTGTTGTTTGTCGATAAATGACCTAAACATAAAGGGTAGTATTAGTATAGTAGGTATTGGTTGCTGTTTATCTAGTTCAAATAAGCCAGTCAATAGAGGACGCTGTGAGTACATTATCATATATCCGACCTTAGTCTACAGGACGCGTGATGGGTTAAACACAACAAAAAGAAAGAAAATTGGAAGAAAGAATCAAAAAAGATGTACAACGCGAAAGTAGAAAGATGAAGGAGCAGAGGAAGCCAAAACTTTACCTACCATGATCAATTTGATCGTGTTTTATCAGAAGGTGATGTCAGGAGCCTTAGCAACCGGTGGGTGTTTATAAGAAGTTTTATTAATGTTCAAGAACCGAGTGATACCCTTCAAGGGGTTTGGCGTGAAGTTATTGATAGATAGGATAAACACACCACTGTACATTATATAAAGCGGTTATCAATTTTTCAGGAACACCGTTCCTATATGAAATCTATATGTTTGGCTGCGTGTGTGTCTGTGTGTGCGTGTGTCTGTCGCTTTTTCGAATATTCGAATTTTGACTTCAGATTCGGATTCGGCATAAAAAAGTAGAATAGGAATGTTCAGGAACACCGTTTCTATCTCTTAAGGAACATAGACAAAATGGCCGACAAATAAAATAAAAAAAATTGAGGTTTTATTTCAAATTCGAAAAGTAAATTAAAAAGTAGAAGAGGAAGGTCTTAAAAACTAATATTATATTTCTTAAGGAACATGGTCAAAATGGCCGACAAAGTTTTTAAAAAAATAATTGGCAGAGCTGCGATAGCCAGCGGAGCCACATTACCCTCAAAATTGCCGTTTGGGGTAGACTGATGTCATCCAGCTAGCGTTTAGACGGTAATAGTGAGAAACTCCAAAATCGACACACTAATAGCTAACATATTGTAGTTTTGTATCCTTTAATTTGTAAATTTAAATGTTCGTTGGTGAGGAAGAACGGTCCAAAATCGTTCCAATTAGAAAAAAAAACATATGGGAAAACGTATGGCCGGCCACTCTGCAGTGCAGAGTCTGCACTGCACTCCCATCAACAGAAAAAGTAACAGCACTCGTCGCTAGATGTCGTACAGGGTTCCATATATTTTAAAAAAATTAAAAATAAAATATTTAAATATTTTTTAAATTTAAAAAATATCAGCTCTGCCTACACAGCTTGCTGTTATTTACTAGTTAAATTGTTATATAATTGACGAGCCAGGTGTTCCTCTGGCAATGCAAGCTTGCGAATTCTCAACTGGTTTTGGTTATAGTTCCACCACATCAACCCTAACTCATCCCACTGCAGGGATATGGGTCTCCCTTCAACCGAAGGGGTTTAGAGCACATTCCACCACGCTGTTCAAATGCGGATTGGCGGAGGCCAGTGTTTTCAAACCGCCTGAGGGCCACAGACTTAGCTTAACGACTGTCATCTGTCGACAACAGCCGGGACCGACGGCTTAACGTGCCATCCGTAGCACGGGCAAACTCGAGATAGATAAACCCATCCATAGACAGACTGCGGTCGACGTTGCTTTTTAGTTTCAATATTTATTAATTTAATACAGTGATGATGTGAGGATTGTAGTTCTGTCACAGCTCTTCAGTTCCTGTTGTGATGTTCCTGATTGTAATCCTGTTGTACTCTATGTTTCATTGTGCTTTTTTTATACTATGTTGGGAGGCATACGGCCCACCTGATGTAAAGCGGGTACCCTAGCCTAGTATATTAAGTACTAGCTACTGCCCGCGGCTCCGCCCGCGTGGAGTCAAATAACGTAGCCTATGTGTTAATCCAGATCATAATCTATCTACGTGCCAAATTTCATTCAAATCCGTTCAGCCGTTTAAGCGTGAAAGAGCAACAAACATCCAGCCATACAAACTTTCGCATTTATAATATTAGTAGGATCATTCGTGCGATGCCTCATCTACTGCTTACACAGCAACTCCTCGGGAGCTTACTGGTGACCTCACTCACACGCAGGAACACAACAACCCTCTAGGGAGTGTGTTATTTGGCTGCGGTTTTCTGTAACGTGGAGGTACTTCCCCAGACGGGCTGCTTTGATGCCCCCTACCTCTCTTAACAAGTGTGTGTTATTGTGAAATTAATAAAGTATTATCTATCTATCTATCTATGAAAGCTTACTACACAGGGAGTATTGTTAGCGCGTGCCACGACGCAGCAACTCCTTAGCAGCTTACCGACAACCTCACCAGGAACACAAATAACAACCGATTTCTTTCCCCTGAACATATAGCGAATGCTACAGTCGTGGAATGAGATCCCTGCCAACTGGTTATAACTTGGCGTTCTTCAAAAGGGCCTGAACACATTTGATTGAAGTGTGATGCCACTGGTATTACAAGTGCCTATAGTTTACGATAACTGCTTACAATCGAGTTTTGTTTTGAGTTAATAACGTGACGACTGACACCAACGTTCGTGGGTTCGATTCCCACACAGGTCAAACACTTGTGTGCATGAACATGTCTGTTTGTATTGGTCTGGGTGTTATAAAGAGAGGTAGGCGCATCGAAGCAGCCCGTCTGGGGAAGTAACTCTACCTCATAGAAAACTGCAGACAAATAACAACTCCTTGGAGTGTTTTTGTGTTCTTGCCAGCCACCAGTAAGCCCCTAAGGAGTTGCTATATTTGTAGCAGAGGTGGCATCGCGCGAGTGATACTTAATGTATTACTAGCGTTCATAAACTACGGTACCCATTTTACATCAGGTGGGCCGTATGCTTAAATGCCACCCGACGTCGTATAACAAAAAATATCAGGTAGAACGTATTTTTTTTATACTACGTAGGGAGGCATACAGGCATACGGCCCACCTGATGTAAAGCGGGTACCGTAGCCTATTAACGCTTGCGATATATTAAGTATCACTCGCGCGATGCCTCCTCTGCTGCCTACACAGCGACTCCTTGGGAGCTTACTGGTGACCTCACTCACATACAGGAACACAACAACCTTCTAGGGAGTTGTTATTTGGCTGCGGTTTTCTGTGAGGTGGAGGTACTAGGCCGGCTGTTTTGATGCTCCCTACCTCTCTTAAAGAGGCCGTATGCCTGATAGCTGCATTAGCCATAAAATAAAATATCGCTGGTCATAGCAAAGCTGATCAAATCAAATTTCAGCGAAAGAATTCAGAATTCATCTATTCAGTAAGTAGGCTTGAGAATGTGCTGAGTAGTCAAGCCCTCTCTCAAGCCCATGAAGCATCCTCGATATTGAATATTCCGCTCATTTTAAAGCGAATGGCTCTTAAATATTCCTAAGTTATAATATAATAATTGCTCATTATTCAATTGAAATAGGGGTAAATTAAATATTTATGTCAATGACGAGCTCGGTGACTCAGTCGTGAACGACGCGACTTTGACACCAACGCTCGTGGGTTCGATTCCCACACACGGCAAACATTTGTGTGCATGAACATGTCTGATTATCTTGGTGATGTTTTAAGAGAGGTTGGGCGCACCATCGCTGTCTGGGAAGTACCTCCACCTCATAGAAAACCACAGCCAAATAAACAACTCCCTAGAGGGTTGTTGTGCCACCGAGCGAGTGATAATTACTAATATGTACGTAAATCTGAAAACACTAATTTAGTGATACATGCGGAATCGAACCGGGGACCACTTGGTCACTAGACTAGTTCTCTTTCTCTTCCAGACAACTATACGATAGAAAAATAAACAATCATTAGTGAAAAGTACATGTACTCGTACATGAACGGGTTTAACGGGACAGGCCCACCACTCATACCCACCACTGTCTCCTGTGTAGCCAGAATTAACAGCGGCGACCACAAAAAGGCAATGAACAGTGAAGTCCATTGCTGTCCCGGGGGTTAAACTACAGCTGCCTTGGAACTCACAACGAATTTAATCAGAAGAAATTTGTAGGAGTAGGAAGTTTTGGAATTGACTTCATGACACATGAACGGGTTGTGAATGATTCCCTAACCCCATTCCCCCTCCCCCTTTCCTTCTTGTTAAGAACTACCAGTGCTCTGCGGGCGGGTGGCCTGGAGGCCTGATATACAGGTCTAACCTAGCTTAGGCTCCAGTCCACCACATTAACCCAGTAAATTGTACCTACTTTAATTGTAGTGTGGAAAATAAAATATTTTTCTTCTTCTTATTATTATTGCTTGGTGCTTAAGAGATATAATACTTGCAGTATAAATCTACAATTATATATTCGTAAAGTTAATAACAGAATTGCGTAACGCTTGTAGACAAACAGAAACAGAGTTGGTCTGAAAGAGAGTGTCGGTGTTGAAAGAAGAAGAGGCATGCACAACCCGAAAGTGGAAGGATGAAGGAGCCGAGGAAGGTCAAGACTCACCTACCGTGACCAAATTTATCGTGTTTTATCAGAAGGTGAAGTCATGAGACTTAGAAGCTGGCGAGCGTGCATGAGAAGAGCAATGGATGTTAAAGAATGTGGGGTTTGTAAGGATCAAGTCATGTTGCGCTCGGTTCGACCCGCTGACTGCCCCGGAAGGGATTTGGCGTGAAGTTATAGATAGATAATAACAGAACTGATCTATCTATCAATCAAAAGTGTCTAAAAAGATTTATTACAGAATTGATGAATATGTAACTGACAAAGATGTCTGGAAGTAATGATGCCGACATGAATTTATTGTAATAAATTGACAATTTGAAACGAGATTTGGCAAGAATTTGTTATACGCCAATGGTCATTTCCAAAATACTGGCAGATTAAAAAATAAAAATCAGTTGAGAATTCGCAAGCTTGCATTGCCAGAGGAACACCTGGCTCGTCAATTATATAACAATTCAATTTTTTTTTTAATTTGTTGGCCATTTTGACCATGTTCCATAAGACATAGGGACGGTGTTCCTGAACATTCCTATCCTATTTTTATGCTGAATCCGAATCTGAAGTCAAAATTCGAATATTCGAAAAAAGCGTCAGACACACGGACACACAGACACACTCACAGACAAACATATAGATTTCATATAGGAACGGTGTTCCTGATATTAACATAAGAATGAAATTACAATATGAACTCCGACAATCCGCAGTCGAGCAGCGTGGTGGCGTATGCTCAAAACCCTTTGGTTGAAGGGAGACCCGTATCCCTGCAGCGGGATGATGTAGGGTTGGTGTAATAAGCCCGTAATCGACACGTTGTTGATCGGTGAACTAGCTAATAGCCCCCCGAGTGATTTTAATGTGCAACACTCGTAACTTTGGAGCTCCATAGCTCAAGTACTTCATGCCTATACCACGAAGCTTCATCACGTATTCATGTATCATTGTATTTTTACCGACTGCACACCACTCGGGAATTCAAACATTGACACAGTTCGATCCGTTCCGTTTCGACTTTCTGAATTATTAAACGTTAATTTGCCGATTCGTGACTCACGTGCTGGCTCGCTGCGGCGATTTTAGTCTGCTTCAAATTAATCTTTGATAATCTATTAACAATTAGAAGAGAATTGTGCCTGCCTTTTAAATAAAAAAATCGTTGTCTGTAAAGTCTGTTTATGGACGATAATTTTACGTGATAACGTCATAAGAAAACCATTCAACAGTTGACAAAACAGTTCACGTGTAGGTTGTGTGCTGCCGCTGTCTCTCTTCTACTCGGACGCATCGTCCGATGGAGTGGAAGAGAGACAGATGCGTCACAAGCCGAACGCTTAGGCCGATCGTGCCTCTCTATCGCTTGTTCCGCGCTCTCGCTTGCACACTCGGCTCAGGCGGAACTTGACACTTTTTCGTGCGTGCAGTCGACGTTCATCAATTTAAAAGACGTTACACGTCAAAAAATTTAGTGATATACGAGTACTAAAACAACTCACTCACACGAAGCTCTAATGTAATATAAGGCGGTATTGTATCGATTTTACAAGTTTACTAAAAAACATGAAAATGAAAAATGACCTACAAGAATTGCTCAGCATGCGGATAGATGGCAACATGTCACTCTGGTTTGTTGTTAAAATTGGTGTTAAAAGGGGCAGCCCTGTTTGACACCAATTTTGACATTACATGTTGTCAGCTAGGCTGTTCTGTCTGCTGTATCCTGTATCCTAGTTGTGAACTGTCTGCTGTATGCAAACGATGCCGTCCTATAAGCAGAAACACCATCCGAACTACAAACACAGGTCACAATGATGAAAGAAAAAGGATGTATGGATAAAGGCTTACTAATAATTGCGAAGAAGACAAAGATAATGAATGGTATTTGAAGGATAGGAAACTCACTCGCTTCTTCATCATTCATGACTCCTTTCATGCCAATTACCCAGTTCCTAGGGCTTTCATCACCAACATCATCATTTGCTCGTGTTCGTCCACTGCTGAACATAGGTCTATCTTCTAGAGTGCCACTCGTCTCGATCCTGTACCACCTGCATCCATCGACACAAACCTCATGAGGTCGTCGCTCCATCTAGTGGGGGGTGGGGGGGGGGGGGGGCAGCTTCCAGCAGCATGTATGCAGCAGAATAGCAAGAAATGAGCTTAGCTTAGCTTTCTTTTATACAACGTCAGAAACCATACAAGCATACACACCAATGTCTTAGGAGTTTACTGGTGACCTCATTCACACGCAGGAACACAACAGGGACTTGTTATTTACGGTTTTCAGTGACTGGGAGGTACTTCCTCAGGGGGGCTGCTTTGTTGCGCCCTACCTCTCTTGAAACACCCGGACCAGTTAGCTTATTTCGTGTGTCGTGTAAGCATTCTTAAACCATTTTGATGAGCTAGGTGGCGCAGTAATTAGTTACGCTACAAAAGCTCATGGGTTCGATGGCTGACAAACAGTTACGTGCATGAACATGTCTGTTCGTCTTGGTCGGGATGTTAAAATGAGGTAGGGCGCATAAATGCAGCCTGACTGGGAAAGAACTCAATTTTGTTATGTTTCTGCGAGTGAGTGAGTTTACCAGTAAGCTCCATAGTAACGACGACGAGCTCGGTGGCCCAGTCGTGAATGACGTGACTTTGACACCCCAGAACAAGGCAAACATTTGTGTGCATGAAGTGTAAATGAACATGTCTGTTTGTCTTGGTCTGGATGTTTTTAAAGAGGTAGGGCGCATCAAAGCAGCCCGTCTGGGGAAGTACCTCCACCTCACAGAAAACCGCAGCCAAATAACAACTCCCCAGAGGGTTGTTGTGTTCCTGCGTGTGAGTGAGGTCACCAGTAAGCTCCCAAGGAGTTGCTGTGTAAGCAGCAGAGGAGGCATCGCGCGAGTGATACTTATATTATATTACCAGCGTTAACAGGTTACGGTACCCGCTTTACATCAGGTAATGGTAATGCTTATATGCCTCCCGACGTAATATAAAAAAATCGGCCAAGTGCGAGTCGGACTCGCGCACGAAGGGTTCCGTACCATTATCTATAAAAACGGCAAAAAAAATCACGTTTGTTGTATGCGAGCCCCCTTAAATATTTATTTTATTCTATTTTTTAGTATTTGTTGTTATAGCGGCAATGGAAATACATCATCTGTGAAAATTTCAACTGTCTAACTATCACCGTTCATGAGATACAGCCTGGTGACAGACGGACGGACGGACGGACGGACGGACGGACAGCGGAGCCTCAGTAATAGGGTTCCGTTTTACCCTTTGGGTACGGAACCCTAAAAAGCACTTGATGTATTTCATATGTTTATAGGCTACGGTGACCCCTTTACATCGGGTGTTCCGTATACTTGTAAGCTTCCATTAATTGTTTCACGTATAGCAAGACTAACATCATTTCCAAGCAAGTCGCAGTAAAAAAATATATCGCTGCACTTCTCCTCATGTAAAAGTATTAATATAAAAAAATGTAGACTTGTTCGCGTTTCAGAGCACAGAGTAATAAAATTAAATAAAACACGAGTAGACACGAAAATGAGATTGTATTAAGATGGATTTCCACGAGTCGGATAAGTGCTGGAATAATGAAATGACATCTCTGCACGAGTCTGTCTAATCGAGAGATGTTTTGTTATTTATCTAGCGATCTATGAACAGCCTATATGTATAATCAAATTGCAAGAAATCATGTATGTTCATAAAAGTATAAAGGTGTTTTCAAAATTCTGTGAATTTTATAAACGGAAATGAGGAAATAAGTTGGCATGCACTAGTACATCTGTAATGACTGGTTTCAGACGATTTATTACAGTACCGAGTGCAATTTCTCAATTTTAAGAGCTTCTGCGACTAAGAGGGTTCGATTCCCACACAAGGCAAACATTTGTGTGCATGAACATGTCTGTTTGTTTTGGTCTGGATGTTTTAAGAGAGGTAGGGCGCATCAAAGCAGCCCGTCTGGGGAAGTACCTCCACCTCACAGAAAACCGTAGCCAAATAACAACTCCCTAGAGGGTTGTTGTGTTCCTGCGAGTGAGTGAGGTCACCAGTAAGGTCCCAAGGAGTTACTGTGTAAGCAGCAGAGGAGGCATCGCGCGAGTGATACTTAATGTATCGTAAGCATTAATAGGCTACGGTACCCGCTTAACATCAGTCAAAGACAAAGTCAAAATCTTTTTATTCCGTAAAAATGGCTACATTTGTTTGGAATCGTCACAATTTTTTCCCCTACCGTGCAGTTTATGACTAGGTGAGCACTGATAAAAATACTGCCAAAAAACTCAGGCATCCCTCTTTTGGTGTCCAAACAAATTTACATATTTTATTAATTACATTATAATTGGATCGACTCACTCCCAGGCATTTTTATCATTAATAGACAGATACTTTATAATATGCCCTGCTACACAATTTGGCTTTAATAGTAGTTTTAAATTTGTTTATTGACAATTCTCTTATATTGCTAGGAAGTTCGTTATAGAACCGTATACATTGCCCCATAAAAGAATTACTTATTTTGTGGAGACGGCTTGCATGTAACACAAGATTATGCTTATATCTAGTATTTATGCTATGAGTATCACTCTTTTTACAAAATGAGTCTATGTTTTTATGGACATACAAAAGATTTTCATAGATATATTGCGATGCGACTGTTAAAATATTTATTTCTTTGAATTTTTCTCTAAGGCTCTCCCGGGGACCAAGTTTGTAGATAGCTCTTATGGCTCTCTTTTGCAATAAAAAGATGGTGTTAATGTCCGCGGAGCTACCCCAAAGAAGAATTCCATATGACATAATACTATGAAAGTAGCTGAAATAGACTATTCTAGCCGTATCAATATCAGTGAGCCGTCTAATAGTTTTCACTGCATAGGCTGCAGAACTTAGTTTTCCTGATAATTTTTCAATTTGTGGGCCCCATTGTAGTCTGTAGTCAATTGTTATACCCAAGAACACAGTTGTCTCCACAGGGTCCAAATTAGTTCCATTAACATGTACATTGGTAGCCACCTGTCTTACATTAGGTGTTGAGAACTTAATTACTTTAGTCTTTTTATCGTTTTTTTCAGGTGGGCCGTATGCTCCCGACGTAGTATAAAAAAAGCAAATTTTCGTTTTATGATTCTTTAAGACTTTCGTAGCGGCTCTAATCTAAATTTATTATAGACTCGATTAGCATTTAATAGAGGAATCTCCATCTCGTACCACTGGTTTAACGAACTGAATTGGTTAAAGGGTCCAAACGTTGTTGGAGCAAGCACATTGATAATTTGTGTGAAGGACGTTCTTCTACGGCGACCGCTGAAGATTAGTTTTTACAAGAATGCTTTGGTAAAAATAAATATAACTTTGGTAAATACAAAAAATCTTATGTGAATATTTAAACATCAGAAATCACAATTTCTTTGAAGATTCATGAATGTAATATGATATTATCACATGTGAAGAATGTTGGTTATATTGTAATGAACCCAAAACCATAAGACAATCTCCACAATTAATGTTTCTTTCTAAAAATCATCATACGGAAGATTTGTCAATAAAAGTAAATAAGGGAATCGAGGGGAACAGATGATTTTCTCACGCTTTGGACGGACGGATTATTTAACAACAATAAATAATATATTAGACATTATTTACCAGTTGTATTGGAAAACGTTTAGCATCAGTGTCGAAGAAGTAGGATCGTCATCAATAACGACAACGTTCGAACCGCACTGACAAAGGAATATTTGTCTATGATAGGTGTCGAAGTAGTGTGTCATCCTCCTTACACCCCTACTTGACACGAGGAATTCGCTTTGTAGACGTTAAAGGTCCTGTGACTGCATTTGAAAAAGTGAGAAACAGATCCGCAAAGAAGAGGAGGCTCCGCTTCAGTCAAACTGTCCATCGCGTGGAAAACGACGTTGAAAGAGAAACAGAGACAATTTCGAAATGCAATAAAAATATTAATAGGTTCGTGCATCATTCTATGTTTGGTTTTCTAAAAACTTTCAGTATAACCCATGTATAAGTTTTACATATATAATAGTTTTACACCCTTGAAAAAGGCGTTTTGTCCACTTTGGTAACTAAATTTACGTAACCAGTTACAAAACAAGATTTTTCTTTCGCTGTTTGGTAACTAGTTGTGAGAGAAGAATTATTTTTCCACTTTCGTAGAACAAATTATTTCCATTTTTGTAACCCGAGATATTCTTTTTTATAAAAAGAAAATAACATCGAAATAATAAAGTGTTTTTTACATAACTTTTAAGTAGGTAATACGAGTATTATCGGAAGTCCAAAAATATTTCTCATGCCATTTAATAATAGGTGCGGCGCGCGAGCCGAGCGAGCGTGCCGTGGTAGCGGCCGGCCAAGCGCCAAAACCGAACATTGTCTGTTCATGTTCTGAACATCCACATTTATAACTATCAAAAAGTTACAAAAGTGGAAAAATAATTCGTCTCTTCCAACTAGGTTACGTAAGTTTAGTTACCAAGGTGGACGAAGCCGAAAAGGGGAAGTTACTGAACTTGCCAATATACTAAATGGCGTTACTTTCCACGGACAGTATTCTTTGAAGAAATATAAATTGCTTTTTGAAGTAAAACTTCTTCTTTACACACGCTTGACTTGGAGAGTAAGGTGGTGAATGCGTGACGAGAGCGTTACGAAAAGTGTGATCAGGTGAGGCGAACGGAAGTTGAGAGGGAGATATAAGTTACTGAAGATAGAAAGAGAGAGAGAGAGAGAGTTACTGTAGGGGCAAGAGAGAGAGAGGTGCGAGCACACATTTTCTTTCTCTCTTTCTCTCATAGCGAGTTAAGTTTTGTATAATGTAAGACACCGTGCAGGCCTATTGTCTGTAGCACACTATGGAGCTAAAGAAGTTTTACTTCAGTCGTGTGGTCTAAAGCACACTCGTTTTTTTTTCATTTTCCTTTGCCTCTCACTTGCTTTGATATCTAGCCGGTGGAAATACACTTTTACCGTGTTCGAGGCAGCGCAATGCAGTGACCTGCACTCCCCCCTCCTCTTTATTAGGGCACGTGTAAGGCGCGTGTCATCGCTTCTTTGTACCGAGTAGCACGGGCTTTTTTACCCTTTGGCCTTAATGAGACAGAAAAATAATTGTGTTTGCATACAGTGGCACAACTCTACGCTTTCTAAAATAATATTACACTGTCAAACAAAGGTGGGAGATGAGTTTGAACGTGGGTTCGTTTAATACCCTTGCTCACGTCGGGAACATATAGTCATACAGGTCTAGTAGGTGAAGAACTGGCATATTGCACAATTGGTCCCCGGTTCGAAACCTATAGTGGTCATGTACAAATAAATTCATTTTTTCCCATTCATGTTCATATGTGTAATTATCGCTTGTTCGGCGGTGAAGGAAAATATCATGAGGACACATGCGCGTCCAAGAAATTACCTATGTTTTGGAAAACCTATCATCTAACTTAAGATCTGGTTATCCCTCTGGGCGGTGGAGGTCTGATCAGTAACGACAAAATCAGTATCTAGTTAATAGATTCAGGCGTTATTTTGCGAAAGTCAAATTTACATGCAATTTGATCTAACCTGCTTTGTGTGCTTCCGCGACCAATTAGTTCATACGGCCTAGCGCCGGCCGGCACCCACCCACTACCGTTAGTTGGTGCAACATGCCGACGCTGCCATGGCTGCTCCGGTCGTCCGCCATCTGGAACAGAAACCGCATGCCCCACCACCGTCGCTGCCACGACTGGCCTGGTCGTCGCTGCGTGTTTCGCCTCTCCACGAGGCATCATCAGGCGCTGTAGATGTTAATTAAAAGATTGATGTTAATTACAAGATTTGTAGCATGTTATTCTTACAATTAACTACCGGAGACTACCGGAGCAGCCATGGCAGCGTCGGCATGTTGCATCGACTAACAGTAGTGGGTGGGTGCCGACCGGCGCTAGGCCGCATGAACTAATTGGTGGCGGAAGCACACAAAGCAGGTTAGATAAAATCAGTATCTTCGCCAAATTCTTAGGTTTAGGTTGCGGACCCCGTCAATCCTAACGTATTACCAACGGGTTCTTAGAATTTCTTTAGATTTAGATTGCCTTCCATTTTATAATCAGAAATTTTATCTATATAACATCAGAAACATGACGAAACCTATTAAAGCATGGAAAATGTTCAGATTTCAGTCACTCACCGCGAAAGCTCGCAAACAAACTTTTTAAATTACAGCATAGAGACAACACTGCGTTACTGCAGCTAACTTTTAGTGCAGCGCAATGCAGTTAGCTGCACTAACCTCGGTTATGATGGCGCATTGTTTTATAAACGTGATTAATATAACCATTGTGGAAGCAGCTTTGATAATCTAAGAGCCAAAGCGAAACTATACGCTGACACATTGCTATGACACCCACCTACGCTCGTGGGTTCGATTCCCGTCCTGTATGGGAACATTTGTGTGCATGAACATGTCTGCATGTGTTTTAAGAAGAGGTATGGCGCATCAATGCAACCCGGCTGGGAAGTACCTCCAACTCAAAGAAAACGCAGCCAAATAACAACTCCTAAAGGGTTGTTGTGTACCTGTGTTAGCAGCAGAGCTGGCATCACGCGAGTGGTACTTAATTTTCGCCAAATCCTTAGGCTTAGGTAGCGGACCCCGCCAATACAAATGGATTAGGAAATGAGATAAAGCTAAGAAGAAGAAAAAGTTTATGATTAATAAATAAATAAACTCTGCAGGTCCTTCCAAGTGCGTTTCACTTGCGCCTAGTCTGGCCATAGAACGTATGGCCAGACCACTAGGTACTACTTACTAATTAATATGCATTTATTTTTTTATAAAGTAATGGAATCGTAATAAAACTTTAATTTACATTTATGGAAGTCTGAGTAAAAAATGAAAATAAAATCTTTTCGAAACGGCCACCTTTGGCTTTGATACAGGCCTTTAATCTGTCTGGCCACGAATCTATGGATTTGTGCACTGATTTTCCATGAGAAATTTAGCCATTGCTTGCTCCAAATTACCACATAAATAAACTTGCCGGTAAGCTCAACTCCGCTGCATATGCAGTTAGGAGAATTGTCAGATGTGGCTACTGCGAGCTTAGTCCATTCTAGCTACTTTCACAGCATTATGTCGTATGGTATACTGCAGTTGTGGGGAACAGCGGCTGACATTGAGACAATTTTTGTATTACAAAGCCATTCACTCTGTTTATATGGGGTCCAGAGAATCTCTCAGGGAACTGAAAAATTAAAAGTCATTTTTAAACTTCAGCGAAAACTTAGAAGTAGAAATAAGTTGTGCATGTCGGTACATCGGCTTGCTAGGACGGGTAGATCTTTTCGTAAGCCTTCAGAACCCGTTATATACCTTTTCCCATACATTTCGCGGTCATATATGACCACACGGGTTTCGAAGGGTACATTGTAAAAGAAATTCGAAAAAGAGAATCGCTACATGCCGAGAATGTTGCGCGAGGCTATTGAAATAAGAAAACACCCCAATTTCAATAGAGAATATGGTTGGCAAGTACCACCTGCTTGGGATCCAGTCCTAAAAATAATCAAGTCCCAAACCCAAAGATCTAAAAAATGTTTGGACACTGTGATCGATTTTTGTGTAAATCGGAACATATATAATTAATCCATCCATGTCGGTAGATGTAATAATTGAATAACTAATGTAAGACAAATACCACCTTAGTCTTCTTGCGACCACGGACGCTGCAAAGCGTTCGAAACGTCAGGTTCAACAAAATAAATAAAATACGCGATACTTCCGTTAAAAATTGTTTAATTCAACATTGT
Source organism: Pyralis farinalis (assembly GCA_947507595.1). Lineage (NCBI taxonomy): Eukaryota > Metazoa > Arthropoda > Insecta > Lepidoptera > Pyralidae > Pyralis > Pyralis farinalis. The sequence goes on along the minus strand of OX382258.1, from coordinate 3,262,528 downwards.
ATTCGACTTTATAATAAGTTGGCTGTTCTGTCCTTTCCTGACAATATATTCAAAAAGCATATTAAAATACTATCTGTAAAAGGGCATATTATAGAATTGATGAATATGTAACTGGCAAAGATGTCTGGAAATAATTCAACCTGTCCTTAATAATCTTTAATTCTATAATTTGATATCATTATTGTACCAATATGCAGATGTGAATTTATTGTAATATCTAATTGACAATTTTTAAAGAGACCTATGTTGGCAAGTTTCTTTCGGCATTTCTTCTTCGTCAGTGGTAATTTCCGAAGTGCTAGCATATGAAAAAGAGAAATTAAGAGAATTTTGAATAAGATACAATAAGATTATATTTCAAAACCTGCGAGTGTCCAATTGCAGATAAAGAATTTATATCTTTATCTTCAATCGTGATTTTTTTTCATCTGTAAAGAAGATATCTCACAATAAGATTTTTTGTTTCCTAATGAAGTTTCGACTGTGTTCTTCGAGCGTTAGTATATCTGCCGATAGTACGACATACGAAGATATGGCTGATACCAAGCTTTTGAAGTATCTAAAATATGACCGACGGCTCCATACCCAATTTGTGGAAGGCAAACACTGTAATCCTATTTTTTAACACCCCATTCCATATTGTAATGTAAACACGAAAACAAAATGTAAAACGGTGGGAAAAATACTGCCAATCAAAAATACTGCCACGCTCAGAAGAAATACCAACTTTGAAAGTTTCTCAGAGTTTCAAGTCAACCTGGTGAATTCTTTTCCTCCAGGTGATTTCGGAACAGAGCCTTGCTGGACTCTCCGCCGCGCGCGATGGCTCACAGTCATCACTCAGCGTAACAAATTATCTGATTCTTTAGCTATCAAGTGGTGTAACGAACGATATGTAGCTACAAAATTATACTGTATCTCCCGATTTTGTTATCAATCGTTTTCTAAATTCTCTTCCACTGTGGAAGCAAAGTTAAAGAAACGGTGCAAACGCGTCTTCAGACTTGGCCGATTGTGCTGATTGCTGATTAAAAGTGGAAGCTTTATGTTCATCGCGAATTTTTATATATGCATATTAACCCTATTTTCATATGTAGTTAAAAGGCTGAGAAAGTTTATTATGATGAGCTCAGTAGCGCAGTGGTGGTTATTTAGAGACCAACGCTCGTGGGTTCGATTCTCACACGGGACAAACATTTGTGTGCAGGAACACGTCTCTTTGTCTAGATCTTGGAGTTTTTAAGGAGAGACAGGGCGCAAGCAGCCCGTCTAAGGAAGTATCTCCACCTTACAGAAAACTGCAGCTAAATAACAACTCTCTGGAGGCTTGTTGCAATCCTACGTGTGAGGGAAGTCACCAGTAACCTCCCAAGGAGTTGCTCTATTAGCGTTCATAGGCTACGGGAACGATTTTACATCAGATGTGCCGTATTAAAAAATCTTTGAAAATGCATACAGCGAAATCAGGTTTCTATCACCAAAACGATTGAAATGTGGAATAAAATTTAATCTCCAAAGCCTGGACATCATATGGTGTTCCGTACCTTTTGAATAATTCCGAGGTAACTGAATCGCATATGTTATTATTTCACTGCGACCCCAAAAATTGTCCTACTGGAGATCCCTTTATTGCCCTTGAGTGCTCTTTCTCCAATTCACTCGCATTATTTAAACGTAATCATGGACATACCGTTACTCATGTATATCTACAAACTAATAAACACGCGCGCATGACTGTACCCCACGCTCATGAGAACGTTGTTGTATAGCACCCAAATATATCAGTGCTTCGAGTCTACTGACCAATGGCTGAATATATAGAATAGAATAATAGTATATTGTGCAACTAGTGCGATAAGTTGCCATACATCTCACTAGTTGCAGATACTATTTTTTATTACGAATGCGGAACTATTCCGACGTCCTAAATTGGGGTCCAGGGGCGTTATTCATATTTAGGGTTCCGTACCCAAAGGGTAAAACGGAACCCTATTACTGAGGCTCCGCTGTCCGTCCGTCCGTCCGTCTGTCACCAGGCTGTATCTCATGAACCGTGATAGTTAGATAGTTGAAATTTTCACAGATGATGTATTTCTGTTGCCGCTATAACAACAAATACTAAAAAATAGAATAAAATAAATATTTAAGGGGGCTCCCATACAACAAACGTGATTTTTTTGCCTTTTTTATAGATAATGGTACGGAACCCTTCGTGCGCGAGTCCGACTCGCACTTGGCCGATTTTTTAGGGTTCCGTACCCAAAGGGTAAAATGGAACCCTATTACTGAGGCTCCGCTGTCTGTCCGTCCGTCCGTCTGTCCGTCCGTCTGTCACCAGGCTGTATCTCATGAACCGTAATAGTTAGACAGTTGAAATTTTCACAGATGATGTGTTTCTATTGCCGCTATAACAACAAATACTAAAAAATAGAATAAAATAAATATTTAAGGGGGCTCTCATACAACAAACGTAATTTTTAGGGTTCCGTACCCAAAGGGTAAAACGGAACCCTATTACTGAGGCTCCGCTGTCCGTCCGTCCGTCCGTCCGTCCGTCCGTCCGTCCGTCCGTCCGTCCGTCTGTCACCAGGCTGTATCTCATGAACCGTGATAGTTAGACAGTTGAAATTTTCACAGATGATGTATTTCTGTTGCCGCTATAACAACAAATACTAAAAAATGGGATAAAATAAATATTTAAGGGGGCTCCCATACAACAAACGTGATTTTTTTGCCGTTTTTATAGATAATGGTACGGAACCCTTCGTGTGCGAGTCCGACTCGCACTTGGCCGATTTTTTTGCTCATTTTTGCTCGATATTGATAACGGCAACAGGTAGACGCTTGAAATATTCACAGAATATTTAATTATATATTCACTTTAAGAACAAATAATAAAATTAAAATAAAACAAATGTTTAAGGGGGGCTCCCATACAAGAAACGTGATTTTTTTGCCGTTTTTATAGATAATGGTACGGAACCCTTCGTGCGCGAGTTCGACTCGCACTTGGCCGATTTTTTTTCTCGTCTTCTAGACAGGTACAGTTGGAACTTTGCGTTGTGTAACAGTAGTGGGCGTGAATAGTATGTCTCATGGGCAACCACCTTTTACTGGAAGCGAATGTTAAATATTTGGTTTTTGTGACATTTAGGGTGGGAATATTATTTTGTAACCATGAGGAAAGCAGGTTAAAATCCTTTTAGGCGCAGTTGAACGTTTCGTCCTACGCGTGTCCGGTAAACAAATAGCCGTGTCAAGGGCAGGCGCAATAGTTTCACCCTGAGGTATTGGCATTTGGCACAGCTCATTAGCCAATAAGTAACAAGTGACGCAATGTTCATCCGTAAACTAACCAATAATAGCTGCGTGTATTACATTGCTCCTCGTTGTAGCAGTGAATTTGGTTACTACGTAAAATCACTCTCATTGGTTCTTCATAGGTTATTTCTAACATGTAATACAGCACCAATCCTTACTCATTTGACTGCAGGGATACGGTCTTCCTTCAACAGATATGGTTTAGAATATACTCCGCCACACTGCTTAATTGCGGATTGGCGGGGGCTAGTGGTTTTATATTACCCTGTGGCCACTGTTGGCTTAATGACTGTCTTCTATCGACAACAGCCAAGAACGACAGTGTACGCCCGCGTTCATTGAAATATGAAATTCGGTAGAATTTTTCCTCCAATTACATAGTGATGGAATATTCTACTAATAACTTTGGGGTGAAATTGTTTACCATCCTGCAGTCAAAGCTACGCCAAGCTTGTGGTGTACTTTGATATTAAACAAATAAGGGGTTTTTTATATTACGTCGGGAGGCATACAAGCATACGGCCCACCTGATGTAAAGTGGGTACCGTAGCCTGTTAACGCTAGCGATATATTAATTATCACTCGCGCGTTGCCTCCTCTGCTGCTTACACAGCAACTCCTTGGGAGCTTACTGGTGACCTCACTCACACGCAGGAACACAACAACCCTCTAGGGAGTTGTTATTTGGCTGCGGTTTTCTGTGAGGTGGAGGTACTTCCCCAGAGGGGCTGCTTTGGTGCGCCCTACCTCTCTTAAAACATCCAGACCTAGACAAACAGACATGTTCATGAACACAAATGTTTGCCTTATGTGGGAATCGAACCCACGAGCGTTGGTGTCAAAGTCGCGTCATTCACGACTGAGCCACCGAGCTCGTTAACTCTCAACAACTCGTCAAAAGGTGTTGAAAGAAATGTAGAGCGCATGTACCCTTATAGGTAAACTGTAACCACATAACAGATTAACTAGCTCGCTGGAGCCGCCGTTAATAACGCGACATTGACACCAACGTTTGTGGGTTTGAACCCCACACAAGGCAAACATTTTTTTTTTAAATATATATGGCAATAGTGTTGCTACTTTATGCCAGTGTCAAAGTTTTCAGTATAGGACCATTTGACAATCTTAATTCTATGTTCCAGCTTCAGGAACTGTGCTGAAAAAATATTTGGGAAGGGTACCTAGACCCAATCAACCCAGTTTAAATACCACCCGTAAAACGATAGTGATTTTTACAAGGTGTTCTTGATGAACTTATTCACGTCTTCCAAAAAGTGCATAAACGTGTTATATTTGAGTTTTTTCATTACTGTATAATTTCACTAGCACTTATGTTGCAAAACACTATCGAAATTGTCACACAAAACTAATTTTATACTGAATTGTAAAAATTTCAAGTATAACAACAATGTCACTCGTCAAAAGCGCGGGAAGAAGTCCAAGGCAAACATTTGTGTACATGAAAACGTCTGTTTGTCTTGGTCTGGTTTGAAGGTAGGGCGCATCAAAGTACCTCCACCTTACATAAAACCGCAGCCAAATAACAAACACCCTGTAGGATTGTTGTGCTCCCGCGTGTAAGTCACCAGTAAGCTCCAAAGGAGTTGCTGTTTTAGCAGCAGAAGATGCATCGCACGAGTGGTACTTGATGTATTACAATCGTTCGTAGGCTACGGTGATCGCCTTACATCAGGTGGGCCGTATGCTTGTGTGTCCCGAAGTAGTATATAAAAAATCTCTGTAAGGATGGTATGTTGCTGCAAATGCGAGGTGCCCAGTAAATTCATATGGAGTTTTGCAAGCATTAATAGACTACGGTAACCACTTCAAATCGAGTTTGGTCTTTCCTTGTCGTTGTTGGCCATGCTTGATCACTTTCTGATGTTCTCTTCTTCTTTTCTTAGCGTTAACCCGTTTCCTGGTACATTAGGATCGACGGGGTCCGCAACCTAAGACTAAGGATTTGACGGAGAAACTGATATGTACATGGTGCGGCTGCTGTGAGGTCTTCACAACCCGGAGGGTAAACCAGATCTTTCCGCTTGTGTTTATTTTGTCACGTCTTTCGAAATATAATGTCATGGACGCGCGGACTTCCTTGCGATGTTTTTCTGCACCGCCAATCTGGTGATAATTACAAATATGTATTATCAACACGAAATTAGTGGTGTATGTTTTTTTATACAACGTCGGGAGAGATACCAACATACGGCCCACCTGATGTAAAGCGGTTACGTTAAGCTGTCAATCAGCTATTGTCGATAGGTGACAGTTGTTGGTAAGCTAAGTTGGCGGCCTTCGGACAGCTTGTAAACACTGGTCTCCGCCGTTCCGTAGATAAGCAGCGTGGTGGTATTCTTTAAAAACCTTCGGTTAAATGAAGACCTTGTGAAGATCCCTACAGCGGGATGAGTAGAAAAAAATAAACATTTAATATCCGTAATATTGAATGTTTACTGTTTCAAAAATGATAATTTAGAAATTAAAATTTGAGAGTTGTACCATTATGCACATCCCCTTTACTATAAACAGACTTGTTATTACTATGTAATGGCCACCGCGGATGGAGAGCCAATCAGCTGGCGGAAACCAAAGGTCAAAAAACTCCATCTCTCTCATGGAAATAGATACTGTGTGAAAGAGCAAAGAATATATATATATATATATATATCGGGTACATTTTATTACACTCTATACAATATTTATCTTGTCATCTACTCAATAAATGAATATTAAGCACAAAATGGCACCAAATGCTTTATAAAGTTATCAAAGGCCAAACACTGGCAACGTACCGCCTGCGCCAGTATTCCTCCCCTTTCTGGCACTTGATAAGTATGTAGATACGATTCGGGTCTTCTATTGCATTCCTAACCGACACGAAACGTTCGCGTGTGTAATGTAAATAACTTGTAAATTAGCTCCGTACAGTCAGCAAATCAAGAGCAATGCTTTAATTTATATTTGATATGTCAAGATAAAAATTATTAATTTGCCATTGGGCCCTCGCAACTTCTTAATTTTTTTAATAAAATCGTACTGCATCTTATTCGTTTTCCATAATTTACATTACATTACATTACAGAAATATAGATTAAAAATGGGAGATTAGATAATTTAAAAAAGAAGAATAAAACCTATGATGGTACGTATATACGACGATACGTAGGACGTGTTTAGTAAATAAATAAGTTTTCTATTTATATTTTATTTCTTTTTAATTTATCGGTAGTAATGACGTAAAATTGTAGATATTTTTTTTCAAACCGTCAATTAAACATAATATTTTTTTGTCAGCATTGCGATACAACGAGGTCAAGTATTAAAGTAAAAGGAAACTTTATATTTATAACTCTATTTTAGAATCGTCATTTATTCCAAAATGAGTAACTAAAATGTGTCTTAAATTTTTAATTAGCTTTTTTTCTATTAATTTGATTTACTTAATTTATTTAGTTTTTGACTTAACATTTTTAAAGTTTTAAATTTTTGGCTTTCTTTTCCTTATCTTCTATTTTCCATTCACTTATCGAAACTACACTTTTTACTATAGTAAATAAGTGATTATAAGACCTACGAAAGAAGCAACAAGCAAAAGTGAGTGTAGATATTGCTAGGGACCGCCCTAAATATAGAGATCAAGTTGGCGATGTGACGAAAAGAGGCCAAATCAACAGCACCCAAAACCGAAGAACATGCATGAAGAGGTTGATGAGTGTGGAAGAAGTGACGGAGATATGTTTGTATGGGTGTACCTGGCATTCCACAGTCTCGGCACACTCCAATGGGAGACAGGCGTTATGATATGTACATGTAATTCTAATATATTACTCACGTCTCCGTCTCTTATTCCCTAATTCGATTATTTATGTTTCAATGTGAATTTTGGAATCGACTCAACAATAAACAAAGATTAACCCTGATATACCCCAATACAAACAAACCTTACCTTTGAAACTATATAATATAAAGTTTAGTACTTGAAGTTCGGTATAGAATGGTGTTAAAATGGATATAACACTAGAAAATATTAGGCTATATGAAAGTCATTAAAACATCTCAAACGTGGACTCACAATACAATAAACCACTATGAATCTGCTACAGAAGATTATTGAATTTTATTTTTTTGATTAATGAATTGTCATTATTCATTAGTTATTTTACATAAGAACTATTTTAGTACATTATACTACAACTAGAACACGGACTAATTAACAAAGATCCCCAATTTTATAACGTAAATAAATTTCATATTTCTTGATTACTAAAAAACCATTTAACAGACACACACTATGAAATCAATGAATCAATTACTGTAGCGGTTCGTGATATAATGTGCACAAACTTATGTTTTACTGGTGACCTCACGCACACGCAGGAACAACAACCTCCCAGGGAGTTATTATTTGGCTACGGTTTCCTGTGAGTTGAGTGTACTTCCACAGACGGCCCTGCTTTGATGCGCCCTACCTCTTTTAAAAATCCGAGACCAAGACTTAAAAACATGCTCGTGCACACAAATGTTTATTCTGTGTAGTAAATCGAACCCACGAGCGTTGGTATCAAAGCAGACTTAAAAAAAAAAGAGTTTAATTTTATATATAACTAGCTTTTACCCGCGGCTTCGCTCGCATTGATAAAATATATATATATATATATATATATATATATATATATATATATATATATATATATATATATATATATATATATATTTTAGAAAGTATTCTATTTTACTTCTGATACCTTCAAGAATATGTGTACAAAGTTTCATGATGGTCGGTTCAGTAGTTTTCGCGTGAAAGCAACAAACAACAAACAAACGGACATTCACATTTATAATATTAGTAGGATGTCTGTATGTACGCAAATACGAAAATTACTTATATTATAAACAATATATGGAAATCGATAAATTACATGTAATACTATTTATTGTTTTGCTGTCCGTACCACTCCCATAACATTCCGGGAAGTGAGAACCGCATTAAAATTTACCTTACACCGAACTGCGATACATCCTACTTTGAAAAGCTAATTCCTGACTTCGGCGAAACTAAAATTAACTTTTCACTAAAATAAATAACTAAACACAAAAGAGGCTTACGAATCAACAGCGCACTTGGCACTAGTGTATTACAACACAGAAATACAACAGACGCCCCTAGATCTAAAAATAATGGACTGTACATTTCTTTTTGCATATAACGTCGGAAGGCATAAAAGCACATGGCCGGTTACCGTAGCTTATGAACTGCTGCTAATACACGCAACAACACAGCAATCATCTAGGGAGTTGTTATTTGACTGTGATTTTCTGTGGTTACTGAGGTGGAGGTACTGCCCCAGACCGGGTTATTTTAATGCGCCCTACCTCTCTTAAAAACATCCAGAACAAGATGAACATGTTCATGCACACAAAAGTTTGTTCTGTGTGCGAATCGAACCCACGAGCTTTGGTGTCAAAGTAATGACACCTAGTTCGTCGAACTTAAATTTACCTCTCAAGCAAGAGAGAAAGCGATTGTGCGCCAACGCATGTTTCTTTCTGTATACTTGTTAAGGCAATGACGATGACGCTATGAACTAAAGAAATTTTGGGTTGCGGCTGTGTCAGCATTATTTTGGGTTGCGGCTGTGTCAGCATTATTTTGGGTTGCGGCTGTGTCAACATTATTTTGGGATGCGGCTGTGTCAGCATTATTTTGGGTTGCGGCTGTGTCAGCATTATTTTGAGATGCGGCTGTGTCAGCATTATTTTGGGATGCGGCTGTGTCAGTATTATTTTGGGTTGCGGCTGTGTCAGCATTATTTTGGGATGCGGTTGTGTCAGCATTATTTTGGGTTGCGGATGTGTCAGCATTATTTTGGGATGCGGCTGTGTCAGCATTATTTTGGGTTGCGGCTGTGTCAGCACTATTTTAGGATGCGGCTGTGTTAGCATTATGCGGCTATGTGGACACGACCATGAGTTTTGCGTGAATACGTCTTCGTAAATAAACGAAAGTAAGTTATACGAAAAGGAAATTACGAGTAGCGAAATGATCTCAAAATGACGGCATTTTTCCCCCACCACACGCAATGCACCACAGAACTTTTGATTTGATTCTTTAACTATCAAGTGGTGTAATTAAATATTGGATGTAAACGATAGATATGTAGCTACAACACTAAACTGTATCCTCCCCTTTTGTTATCATCTGTTTCCTAAATTGCCTTCGACTATGGGAGCAAATTTAAAGACGTATTCAAAAGTCAACTACTGACCGCACGATTTTGTCTCTTTCACATTTATCTACCAATATTTACTGTACAGCTCTGTGGAACGTTCAGTCCACTCTCTTCATGTCTATGGTACAGGTAGAGTGTTGGTGATGACAGCTGAGTGCGAATTTAAGTACTCTATACTGGAAACTTTTTTTTTCGAATTGTCTACGTACTCGTATTTCCTATAGCACTAAGGTGGCAAACAAGCGTACGGCCTGCTCGATGCTAAGCAATTACCGTAACCTACCGTTGTCACTTTTGCCTACACTGTTAGAACCTAACGCTTTTCTTGAAGAACCTGATGCTGCAGTCCGTAGGAAAAACATCCCACAACTTTAGAGTTATCGATAGAAAACTTCTCTGGAACCGCATAGTACGTGACCATTGCGACTCCAGTGTACGAGGATGTCTCGCAGTCGTCGACGAGAGGTGCTATTATAAAATGAGACTGTTGCCATCATGTCGAACACAACCCATCGTATAATCGGTAGAACACGCAAAGGGAGGCAAGATCTCTCCTTGAACTAATTTTCACACCAAGTCTCTTGCGGGGTAAACAGTCAGGACCAAGCTCTACATGACTCTGACTTCACTCGCTTCTCTACCATTCACAGCTCTTATCGTGCATGCCTGCCGGTTCCTATGGCTTTTTTTTTATCGGCACAGGCCCACCACTCATACCCACCACTATGTCTCCTGTGTAGCCAGAATTAACAGCGGCGACCACCAAGAATGCAATGAATAGTGATGTTCATTGCTGTCCCGGGGGTTAAACTACAGCTGCCTTGGAACTCACAACGAATTTTATCAGAAGAAATTTGTAGGAGTAGGAAGTTTTGGAATTGACTTCCAAAATTTTCTATGGCCAATCAATCAATATGGCCATTATAGGTGAGTCTTGGCTTTTCATCGACCTATCATCTGTTTACACCCATCTACCTTCACATTGCTTATCTGTTCAAAAGAAATGTGATCATTGAAAATTAATTTCCCATGTATCTAATGTATTCAAACGAACAATTTTTGCATATGTACATATTGAAGTATATTATATATATATATATATATATCTCGTGTATTTCGGAAACGGAATTTCGGAACGGAAACTGTATCGTTTTTTAAGTTTTTCAATATATATGTATTTTTTAAAAAAAATCACTAAAAACATAAATAGGTACAGCGAATCACGTTAAACTCAGATACCAACTACATATTTGACATTAATATTAATACTTATTTGGTCGCACCGTACATATTTTGAACAGTCGCGAAGTTCCCTGGTTCGAATCCTACTAACTGCAGTTTTAAACAAAAATATAAAAAAACTGAATTGAATAGGCACTTTTAATTAACAGATACACTAATAATTTAACAATGTATGAAAATCCTACTAATATTATAAATGTGAAAAGATGGTTGTTTATTTCGTTTTCACTCCTCAACGGCTGAACAGATTTAGATGAAATTTGGTAGGTAGATAGATGAAATACAAATAAATGGCTTATCTATCTATCTATCTATCTATAAATACTAGATTAACACAGAGGCTACTTTTTGTCCTGGTGATATGTTCCCGTGGGATAGTTTAGATGCTTAAATCTTACTAAATATGGATATTTTATTTCGCTTTCACTTCTCAGCGGCTTTTCATCTACTACCACAAGAACAAATCACCGGGATAGAAAGGCTACGTTTTATGCCGGTGATGTGTTCCTGTGCGATGATGCCCTTGCGAAAACTCTGTTTTACCCAGAGATTCCCCAAGAGAGAGAGAAAAGAGTGGAGAATACAAGGGACTCCTGTGGCCAGGTCAGAGGTTAAAACAGGCCAGGTATAACAGCTGGCGACGCACTTGGACCCATTATTCAGTGCATGTAAATAATTTGGAATGCTACTGCTGGCGTATATTGCTCAACCAAGTGCAAGACCCGACCAGCTTTAGTGACCTGAAAATAGTGAACGGGATTGAACAGGAAACATGCGAGGCACTAGGACTGCTGGAAGATGACATCTATTGGGATGTAACGTAATCGTTAAACAGCTATCATAAGATTGTATGTATGTATGTATGTATAAGTATGTATATCTTCACGCCAAGTCCCATGCGGGGTAGGCAGAGAGAACCGAGCGCCATAAGACGCGGTCCTTGCATACTTCACTCGCTTCTGTGACATTCATAGCTCCTTTCATGCACGCTCGCCGGTTCCTGGGGCTTCTGACATCACCTTCTGATAAAACACGACCAATTTGGTCATGGTAGGTTAGTTTTGGCCTTCCTCGGCTCCTACATCCTTCCACTTTTGCATTGTATATTTGTTTCGTCATTCTTTCGTCCCGCATTCTTTCTACATGTCCGAACCAACGGAGCATGCCCTTTCTTATCTTAACACCGACACTCTCTTTTAGACCAACTCTTTCTCTCACGTCTTCATTACGAACGCGGTCAGCAAGCGTCATGCCACAAATTTTGCGCAATGCTCTCATCTCGACCGCATTTATTCTACTTTCATGCTCTCTCTGCCATACCCAGCTCTCTCTTCCATAAGTTAGCGTTGGAATTAGTACCGCGTTGTGTACAGCGAGCTATATATCCTAAGATTTTTTTTGTATAAATATTGTTTAGGCGATGCATAAATTGATTTTATTCCGGGCAAACGCACAGATGCTGTGGAATAGATCTAGAGCCTAGAGAATCATAGAATTCGCAGAGTCCAAATGTCTTAGAGTGGTTCGCTCTATTATAAATGTAAAGGAGTATGTATTTGTCTGTTTGCCCTTTTTTCAAATCAAAATGGAGAGACGGATTGATGTATTTATTTTTTGTATGGAGATTTATTTTGTATGATACCTTTTAACGCGGAAAAATATCTTACTCCCATGGGAAAATACGCTTTGTGTCCGTTTGACCACGCGGGCGAAGCCGCGGGTAACAGCAGTTGTTTTTTGATTTGATTAATGACATACTCTTGACTCCGAGTTAATCAATCAGCTTTTTAGATCTTCGCTATCCGCTGTAATCAGGTGCGTAGTTTCTGCGAGGGCTGCGTCGAAGCGTTGGCTTTAGTTTCGCGTGATATTAAAATAAAATGTGGCTAAATGTTTATTTTTATACAACATCCGGTAACATACAAGCGTACGACCTGATGTAAAGCGGTTGCCGTAGCCTATGAACGCTTGTAATATATTGAGCATCACTCGCGCGATGCCACTTCTGCTGCTAACACAGCAACTCCTTAGGAGCTTATTGGAAACCTCATTCACACGCAGGAACACAACAGACCTCTAGGGAATTGTCATTTCATTGCGGTTTTCTTTGAGGTGAAAGTACTTACCCCAGACGGGCCGCTTTGATGCACCCTAAAAACATCCAGACCAAGCCAAACAGACATGTTCATGCGCACAAATGTTTGTTCTGTGTGGGAATCGAACAAGCGAGCATTGGTGTCAAAGTTACGTTATTCACGACTGAGCCACCGAGCTCATCAAACTTATACCTTAATGTGTAACGAAAATCGGTAAAGACTGGATTGTTTACCATTTTGAAGTGAAAACCGTTCGAGACTTTACTCATGTATAAGAAACCAATGACTAGGTACAAACCGTTCACATGTGCGAGTGAATGCCGCTAGAAAGGCGTGTTGGTGATAGTGATCAAAGATATGTCGCTAATAACATATGGTTCCCTATTACGTTGATTAGCAAATATCAGGTTATTAACTAGATACACATTTGTTAGATGTACATTAAATGCTGACTACGCTAAACAATGAATAATTGACTGTGGAATTGTATTGCTGATTAGCATCTAAAGGTAGCGACACATTTGTTCGGATTTTCGTGCCACACTGGTGCGTTTTATATTTTTTACACCGAATATTTTGCATATTTTTTGTATACATCTGCACTTCTGAGCATCAATCAGACAAAATCGGGTTGTAAAATCGTTACCGTAGCGTATGAACTCTTGCGATGTGTTCAGTATCACTCGCGTGATTCCACCGCCGCCGCTAGCACAGCGACTTCTTAAGAGCTTTACTCATAACCCCACTCATACGCAGGAATATAACAACCTTCCAGAGATTTGTCTGCGGTTGTCTGGGAGGTCGGCACTTCCCTAGACGGGCAGCACGTTCTACTTCCGCCCCACCTAAACCAAGACAAGCAGACATGGACATGCACACAAATATTTGTCCTGTGCGGGAATCGAACAGCTCGTTTCACCACTGCGCCACCGAGCTCGTTAAATATTTGTTAATGTCATAAATAAGTTAGTGTGTGCCCACCTTTATCTTGACTATGACATGGCAATGAGTGTAAATAGTCTACTTTGGCTTTCAACTAATTGAAGTGTGCCTTTGTATACAGTAAATATTTATATAATCAGTAGGATAATTTCATAGTTAATAGATTCAAGCGTTGTTTTGTCAAAGGTCAAATTTACATGCAATTCAATCTAACCTACCTTGTGTGCTTCCGCCACCAATTAGTTCATGAAAACTGACGCCGGCCGGCACCCACCCACAACCGTTAGTAGATCTTGAAAATTGATGGCCCTGGCACTAACGCGTTACTAATTATGTCAAACTAGACCAATTTGTTATTCAATGCCCGAGTGCGAGGTTCGTGTTTCTACTAGCGACGCTTCCCGACTTCGCACGGGTAATTCGATCGCTTCCGAACAATACAGAATCGCCTCCTGTACTAACCTAAAAATTACCTGAAAATTTCATAAAATGGGTTCGATTCTCACATATGTCAAACATTTGTGTGCATGAACATGTCTGTTTATCCTGGTCTGGTTGTTTTTAAGAGGTAGAGCGCATCAAAGCAGCCCGTCTGGGGAAGTGCCTCCATAGAAAACTGCAGCCAAATGACAACTCCCTAGAGGGTTGTTCCTACGTGTGAGTGAGGCCACCAGTAAGCAAGGAGTTGCCATGCTAGCAGCAGAGGAGGCATCGCGCGAGTGATACTTAATTAATAGGCTACGGTACCCGCTTTACATCAGGTGGGCCGTATGCTTGTTTGCCTCCCGACGTAGTATAAAAAAAATAACTAACCAGAGGGAGGGAGGAAGGACGCGGGAATTCGATTGTTACTCTATCGAGGAGTTACGTTGTGAACACAACCAACATTAAAAGTGGAAAGTACAGCTTGGTGTTTCATGCTCGGTGGCGCAGTGGTGAAACGCTCTGTTACGCTACTTTGACACCAACGCTCGTGGGTTCGATTTCCACACAGCACCAACATTTGTGTGCATGAACACGTCTGTTTGTCTTGGTCTGGGTATTTTCTATGTATAATAAGTATGTAGTTACAAAAAAATATATATTTACGTATGTTTATCAGTTGTCTAGTACCCATAACACAAGCTTCGCTTACTTTGGGGCTAGATGGCGCTGTGTAATTTGTCCGACAGTTTTTTTTATAGTAGTTCAGCATAGTGGCTCCTCTTTGCCTGATGGTAAGCGAAAGAGGAGCCCAAATCGCACCTGCAACTGACAAAATACTACACCGTATCCTGTCAGTTGACGCTGCCATGCTGACCCGCAAGATGCTTCTTCACTCTTCGTTTGAAGGATCCCATATTGTTAGAAGGAGGGAACACATGTGCAGGCAAGGCGTTCCACTTTTTAATGGTACGACAAAGATAGGAGTTGCCGAACTTTTTGGTACGCGAAGAGATATTCTCAACCGTGGAACTATGATATCGCAAGCCCGCACGTGTGGTTCTATACCGGAAGGGAGAGGGTGGGATAAGGGAAAACAGTTCTTCAGAGCACTCGCCATGGTAAAGGCGGTAAAATACGCATTTATTTGCAAGCAGTCTTACACGAATTCTAGTGCTGTGGATATACATGCAACCATTACTCCAAGTCATCACTGAATAATTAAGTCATTTACGTGCTTCCGTTACTTCCAAATGTACATTAAGTTATTTATACAATGTAGATGGAATGCCATACCGTGAGAAGACATCATTATTCCCTGAGCAACACCCCTCTATTAAATAACGTCATATTCACCCCTTCCAACCCCCTCCCCCAACTATATAAGGCACGATAGTGCGATGGATTTGTCGCAATATTCCCTTTGCGACAAATACCCAGACTGAGCCAACATCTCACGCCTCACCTAGACTTATTCAGTCAATTTTCGCTTTAAAAGCCTGCAGGGTAAAAGCAGGTTCCACTTCAGATATCAAGGTGGTTCAGGCAGGCAATGAACTTCCGAAACGCGAATGCCTCCGGCCAGAGTTCTTCCTTCATGATGGTCGGCAGATGATGATGAGAATGAAAAGAGCAATGAATGTTAAAGAAGCGAGTAAGATATGTAAGGATCGAGTCACGTGGCGCTCGGTTCTCTCTGCCTACCCCGCAAGGGATTTGGCGTGAAGTTATAGATGGATAGGCTTTACATCAGGTGGGCCGTATCCTTGTATAAATAATAAATAAATAAATATTGTCAAATTACACAGCGCCATCTAGCCCCAATGTAAGCGAAGCTTGTGTTATGGGTACTAGACAACTGATAAACATACGTAAATACATTTTTTTTTGTAAATACACACTTATTATACATAGAAAATACCCAGACCAAGACAAACAGACATGTTCATGCACACAGATGTTTGTACTGTGTGGGAATCGAACCCACGAACGTTGGTGTCAAAGTCGCGTGACAACGCGTTTCA
The DNA here is from genome assembly GCA_947507595.1 of Pyralis farinalis. Lineage (NCBI taxonomy): Eukaryota > Metazoa > Arthropoda > Insecta > Lepidoptera > Pyralidae > Pyralis > Pyralis farinalis. The sequence continues at coordinate 3,246,247 of OX382258.1, read as the reverse complement.
CCATTGCATCACCGAGCTCTTCAAATTTGTATGCCTCCCGACGTTGTATAAAAAAATCGGCCAAGTGCGAGTCGGACTCGCGCACGAAGGGTTCCGTATCATTATCTATAAAAATGGCAAAAAAAATCACGTTTGTTGTATGGGAGCACCCTTAAATATTTATTTAATTTTATTTTAATTATTTATTCTTAAAGTGAATATATAACTAAATATTCAGTGAATATGTCAAGCTTCTACCTGTTGCCGTTATCAATATCGAGCAAAAACGAGCAAAAAAAATCGGCCAAGTGCGAGTCGGACTCGCGCACCAAGGGTTCCGTACCTATATCGAGCAAAAATGAGCAAAAAAATCACGTTTGTTGCATGGGAGCCCCCTTAAATATTTATTTTATTATATTTTTTAGTATTTGTTGTTATAGCGGCAACAGAAATACATCATCTGTGAAAATTTCAACTGTCTAACTGTCACGGTTCATGAGATACAGCCAGGTGACGGACGGACGGACGGACGGACAGCTGAGTCTTGGTAATAGGGTTCCGTTTTACCCTTTGGGTACGGAACCCTAAAAAATAACCGATTACAGTCAAACATTTTCAATTTCAATTAATTTGTGTATCAAATAGGGGTAGGCATTACAGCAGCGCTCCATTGAATGATCACAATATTTATTCACCCAAAAAATTGTTGGTGCTTAATTAAAAACGCTTAGTCGAGTTCTACGGAGAATTCAAATCCTACTAATATTATAAATGCGAAAGTTTGTATGTATGGATGGATGTTTGTTGCTCTTTCACGCTTAAACGGCTGCACGGATTTGAATGAATTTTGGCACGTAGATAGGTTATGATCTAGATTAACACATAGGCTATTAGGATATAGGATATAGGTTATTTGACTCCACGCGGGCGGAGCCGCGGGCGGAGCCGCGGGCAGCAGCTAGTAAAATATAAGCTTGGATTCTTATTTTTTGCCCCTGAAACTGAAGACCCACAAAAGAAAAACTACAGGGTTGTTACGTTGAGTAAAAATATAACAAGTCCACACTAGACAAACATTTGTGTGCATGAACATGTCAGTTTGTCTTGGTCTGTGTGTTTTTAACAGAGGTACGGCGCATCGAATCAACCCGTCTGGGGAAGTACCTCCACCTCACAGACGGCAGTCAAATAACAACTCCGTATAGGGTTGTTGTGTCCCTGTGAGTGAGTGTGGTCACCAGTAAACTCCAAAGGAGTTGCTGCGTAAGCACCAGAGGAGGCATCGTGCGAGTGATACTTAATATATTACAAGCATAATAGGCTACGGTAACTGCTTTACATCGGGTAGGCCGTATGCTTGTATGCCTCCCGACGTTGTATAATATATATATATAGGTATATATAAAATTATCAGACCTTGATTCTGTTATTTTTTGATATTAGGTACTTCCGGTCGGAAACAAGTCCACCTATGAAGAAAATAACCTATGAAACTGCGGTGAAATTCATTTCACTGCTACGGACTGACGCTAAGTTGAACGCAAGGCTCTTATTGGCTAGATCGTCGAACAACATGGCCGCAATTATCGGCTTATTGGTTAAAATATTCTCCCAATGGTCAGTAGACTCGAATCGCTAATAAATTTAGTTTAACACACCGACATCTAAAATCGACACCACGTGATTTGTAAATGTCTGTCAAGTTCTGCTTGTGACTATATTGAAGGTAGTTCATTTGAATAGTTATTAATGAATTTGATTCATAAATAAGTATTTGAATTAACTACCTTTACCAGAGCGAGACTTTGTACAAAAGTCGTCTGTGTGGGTACTTCAGTCTCACCTATTTCTACCGCCAAGCATCTATATTTATATAGCTGTGTTTCTTATGCTATTCCGGTTTGAAGGGTGAGATATGGCAGAGAAATTGCTGGGTAATGTGGGGAAACATCCTAAGGTCTCAAGATTCGCAGCGTGCGAGTAACATCCCCGTGGTGCAGCGAGCGTCAATAGGCTGCGGTGAGCATGTGAGTCACCAGTAAGTTCCTAAGTTGTTGCTATGTTAGCAACAGGGGTGGCGCCGCGAGTGATACCTTATGCATTGCGAGCGTTCGTAGGCTACGTTAACCACTATACATCTGGTGGGCCGTACGCTTGCATACCTCCTGACGTTGAATGACAAAAAGACATTACAGTTTCAGAAAAAAAAAAACTTGTATAAATGAATTTACATATTTTTACTTTTTTCTTCATTTTATTGGTAACACTAAGGGTCAATTCCCACTGCAAGAACAGCAGCGCTCAGCGACTTTTCGGTGCCAAAAATGACCGAATATATTGATTTTTATTATGCAAAAAAAAGTTTAATTGTATTTGACGCGATAGAGGTAGCGCGGTGCAAGGAGCAGCCGCGAAGCCGCAGGAGCCTTGTAGTGACTAGTCAGAGGAGGTATTGCGCGGCAGCTCACGGTCGAACGACCCTTAAGCTCAATACCTTCCATACAAGAAATAATGTACTCACAAACCAAGGATAGAAAGAATATCTGATTCGGTTTAGACTTTGCCCATTTTCGTGTAAAGTCTTCAAAGAAACATACTTAATCGCTTAAATGCATTGAATTGTTACGTATTAGTGTACTAGTACCGTAGAAACCGACACCGTAAACCGTGAAATTTTTTTAAAGATAAAAGATCCCATTTCCGATGTATATAAAGTTGGCCCTAATGTATATGTTTTGATATTTAAAAATAAAAACAAAATTCAACGAACGAATTATTAATTTTCTATCAATACATAAAATTTTCATATCGCTTCAAGGTTTACTGTGTGGAAAATTAATGAACACTGAATTTGTTGCCATAAAACGCCGATTAATTTGATTAAATGTTGATATATTGAATATTGAGTATTAATTTTATCAAATTGACAAATCATTCGTTCATTTTTCATACATAGAGAATTTATAATTTAAAAGCAGTGATAACCCAGTGGATAAGTAACCGGCTTGTTGATCACCTGCTCCTCGGTTCCAATTCTGTGGGGGACATTATAATAATAGATATAAACTTTTTACTTTTTGTTCATAGCGATCCTTCGTTCGCAAATATCATGTTAAAATATATCATAAAAATTAATTTGTATTATTTAAATGTATTTAAATGTTTGAGAGCTCGATGGCGTCGTTGCGCGTGCCATTCTAACCAAACACGCAGGACGTCGACCACAGCCTGTCTATGGATGGGTTTATTTATCTCGAGTTTCTCCGTGCTCGGTGGGGCACTATAAGCCATCGGTCTCGGTTGTCGTCGATAGATGACAGTCGTTAAGCTAAGTCAGTGGACCTCGGGCGGATTGAAAACGCTGGCCTTCGCCGATTCATATTTGAGCAGCATCCTCATTTGTAAATATTAGTTTTAATACATTTATTATTGTTATTTTTGGAAGACCATTTTTGAAGTGATAACTTCTTATGGGAGGGTAAACCGCTTCGTCAAGTAACGCGTTGGCGCCAGTCTGTCTGGCTTCCCTTTCTCTCACGCATACGGCAGCGGAAGGCTGTCTCAATTGTAACTAAGAATACCATATATTTTATAATCAATAAAAGATTTTATTAATAAATAACCTTTCCTTACATTATCATATTAATTATACATAAAATTTAAGTAATAACCTAAGCTTTCTCAAGTTAAACAATTTCAATATTAAATAGTTCAACTTAGATTAGTTTATCACTTCTGTCGGGCGTCCCGAGATGCACATGTTTTTAGGGTTCCGTACCCAAAGGGTAAAACGGAACCCTATTACTGAGACTTCGCTGTCCGTCCGTCCGTCCGTCTGTCACCAGGCTGTATCTCACGAACCGTGATAGATAGACAGTTGAAATTTTCACAAATGATGTATTTCTGTTGCCGCTATAACAACAAATACTAAAAAATAGAATAACATAAATATTTAAGGGGGCACCCATACAACAAACGTGATTTTTTTGCCGTTTTTATAGATAGTGGTACGGAACCCTTCGTGCGCGAGTCCGACTCGCACTTGGCCGATTTTTTTAATTTAGTAACGTTACAGCTTGTACAACTAAATTCATGTTTTCGGATTTATGTACATATTTATCACTAACTCGGCCGAGAAGGACCACATCGGGAGTAAACCCATACGTCCAAGAAATTATACTTCGAAAGGCGTGTGACGTAACCTAAGAAAGATCTGATGTTCCCTCTAGATTGTGGAGGTCTGACAGCAGTCGCTCTATTTAAAATTCAGTATCGCGGCATCGTTAGGTCGCAGCTGAAAATCAGTGATTTGCTTCACTAGCAAATATTCCACTGAGCTGTTGCCTCTTTGTATCACTGCGACACACGTGCATGACGATGTCCCACTGCAATGTGGTGTAGGTACTAAATACTTCGAAATTTTAATAACTTCTTAACTATGTGACTTTGTCTTTTGCTCGTTTTAATTGTTTAGATGACGTATTTGGTATAATTTATTGTATTATTTATTCTGCGATACATATTGTGATATTACTATCCACAATGTATAATTAAAGTGTACAAGTGTAGATTACGTGGAGCACTACCACTTGGTTTGAGACATGTCTACCTACACCCTTGTTTATTGTATAAATGTGTGTTCTTTGGTACAAATAAAAACTTTATCTATCTATCTATCTTATCCAAATCCTTGGGCTTAGGTAGCGAACCCCGCCAATCCTAATGGATTAGGAAACGAGATAACGCGAAGAAGAGAGAATTTACATACATGAATCCAGATCTAAATGAAAGAAAGAAAGATTCAAAGAAAGACGAAGCAGATATATAACGCAAAAGTGGAAGAATGTAGGAGCCGAGGAAGACCAAGACTTGTCTACCACGATCAAATTGGTCGTGTTCTATCAGGAGGTGATGTCAGGAGCCCTAGAAACCGGCGAGCGTGCATGAAAAGAGCAATGAATGTTAAAGAAGCGAGTGAGGTATGTAAGGATCGAGTCACGTGGCGCGCGGTTCTCTCCACCTACCTCTCAAGGGATTTGGCGTGAAGTCATAGATAGATAGAATCCAGATCTACATAAATTTAAAAATATGTATATTATTTGTTATATTTATGTTTATTTATTATCTGTGTTATTTATTTTACCACCCCTTCTGCGAACAGAACTTCTTAAGAGCTTACTGACACCACACTCACTCGCAGAAACATAACAAACCTTTGAAGTTGATATTTGGCCTCGGTTTTCGATCAGTCGGAGGATTTCTCCAGTGGACTCCGAAAATACATATCATCTTTTCTTTTATACGGCCCACCTGATGTAAATATATATTAAGTATCACTCGCGCGATGCCTCCTCTGCTGCTTACACAGCAACTCCTAAGCTTACACACGGTATTGAACCCTTAAGTTTAAGGAGAGACTTTGCCTCCCTTTGTGTGTTCTACCGATTGTACAACGGGTTGTGTTCTGAAGAGTTGTTCGAAATGATGCCGACGGCTACTTTTTATAACCGCACCGCTCGCCGACGGCGGGGAGTTCACCCTCACACGCTTGAACCGCAATGGTCGCGTACTGTGCGGTTCCAGAGAAGTTTTCTTCCGAGAACACTCAAGCTGTGGAATGAGCTCCCAGCCGAGGTTTTTCCAAGGAACTACAGCATGGAGTTCTTCAAGAAATGCGTGAAGAGGTTTTTAGACGGTCGGCAACGCATGAGTGACGCCCCTGGTGTTGCAAATGTCCATAGGCTACGGTGACTGTTTAACATCAGGCAGGCCGTATGCTTGATTGCCACCTTAGTGGTATAAAAAAAACTCCTTGGGAGGTTATTGGTGACCTCACTCACACCCAGAAACCCAACAACCCTCTAGGGAGTTGTTATTTGGCTGCGGTTTTCTGTGAGGTGGAGGTACTTCCCCAGACGGGCTGCTTTGACACGCCCTACCTCTCTTAAAACATCCAGACCAAGACAAACAGACATGTTCATGCACACAAATGTTTGTCTTGTGTGGGAATCGAACCCACGAGCGTTGGTGTCAAAGTCGCGTCATTCACGACTGAGACGCCGAGCTCGTCGAAAAATCTCATCTGGGAAAGTACACCACAGATGATCGTAAATAACAATTCCCTGGAGGATTTTTTATGCCACTAAGGTGTCAATAAACGTACCGTTTACCTAATGATGAGCAGTTACTATTCATACATTTGTAACTCAAGGTATCTTACATTGCCGTCTCTGTAAAAACCTCTTCACGCCTCTCTTGATGAACGTCATGCAGTAGTCGCTTGGCAAAACCTCGGCTAGGAGCTCTTTTCACTACTTAAGACTCCTTTGGAGTCGCTGGAGGTTATTGTGCTCCTGCAAAATGGCCAATAAGCTCCTCAGAGTTGATGTGTCAGCAGGGGGTGGCATAGCGCGAACGATACTCCTCGTACTGCAAACGTTGAAACCTACCGTGACCACTTTACACCAAGAGGCTTGTTTGCCTCCCGAAATTGTATGAAAAATGCACTTTAAAACAGTTTTTAAAAGAGAATACAGCGCTCAAAATAAGTGCACCGCCGGCGGGGCACAGCACAGTGTCTGGTACATAAACAAAAAAATGACTGCAACTTCGTCTACCGTGGAGCAGAAAAAAATGCGGAGTGGCTGCAAACTTCATAAAGCTCTGCAAGTGACGTGAATGCATGGAGTTAAATAAATTATTAGTTTACATTACTTTTAACGAGATATATATAAATGAGCCGTGATAACCATACATACATACATATCATCGGGTGATGTCTCTTATTGGGGTAGACAGAGACTATGGAACACCAGGTGCACGGATCCAAACATACCTCTCTCGCCTCTTCCACACTCATCAACTTCTTCATGCATACATTGATTACTCAGTAGATAAAAAACCGGTGCACTGACTGACCGGTCCCCAGTTCAAATATTGGCGGGGGCATGTATTTTTTTTATATACTACTTCGGGAGGCATACAAGCATACGGCCCACCTGATGTAAAGCGGGTACCGTAGCCTATTAACGCTTGTAATATATTAAATATCACTCGCGCGATGCCTCCTCTGGTGCTTACGCAGCAACTCCTTGGGAGCTTACTGGTGACCTCACTCACACGCAGGAACACAACAACCCTTTAAGGAGTTGTTATTTGGCTGCGGTTTTCTGTGAGGTGGAGGTACTTCCTCAGACGAGCTGCTTTGATGCGCCGTACCTCTCTTAAAATATCCAGACCAAGACAAACAGACATGTTCATGCACACAAATGTTTGTCTTGTATGGGAATCGAACCCACGAGCGTTGGTGTCAAAGTAGCGTAACAGCGCGTTTCACCGAGCTCGTCAAAAGCTTCTTTTTCTTCCTGACCACTTGTACGAAATGAGCTTCTCACGATATCCCATAAGTTACGTTTTTTTTACTTATTTTTTTAGAGGTCGTATCCTGATATTGAATAGCCTATAATTCCTCAAGAAGAGGCCTATCAAATACAACAATAATTTTGCAAATACGAATAGCAGTTTCAGAGATTAGCGCTTCAAACAAATAAACTCTTCCGTTTTGTGTATAGAGTATAGAAGTTTTGTTGAGTCAAGTGTCCCCACCCCTTGCCAGCTAAGTGATTGTTTTTGGAAAAAAAAATCAAGGTAATAGTATATATAACGATGTTAAATTATTCATATTGTCGGCAACCTTGAAATTACATAAAACCGTTTCAACGCCAATAAACAAACTGGTAGGAAGCACAAGGTCGCCCTTATACATTAAACCTAAACAAACTTTGCTAGAGGACAATTCTATATAATATCGGCTTATATTTACAACAAACTGAATAAACAGTTAGACATTCGCTAACTAAAATATCTAAATGCAAGACTATAATACTCGTATCAGCATGGCTACTTACCATAGAGTATGACGACACAGAGAAATTTATATGTATTCAGTAAGCTATAATATATTCAGTAAGATATAATAGACTAGCTATCTGCCCCGGCTTCGCACGGGTGATATGATCGCTACCAAACTTCACAGGTTCACCTGCTGGGCTAACCTGAAGATTCACTGAAAATTTCATCAAAATCTGCACAGCCGTTTTTGAATCCATAGAGAACATACAGACAAACATTCATTTTTATATATATATAGATATATAAATAGAAAAGTACAATGGGAACATAACACTGATATGACAACCAACGTACTTCCTTGCACACGTGTACAAGAATATACTCAAAAGCCACTATTTACTTACTGAAAGGGAGCAGTCAGCGGATTCCGATCCCAAGATCTAATCGTTGGGTTGACGTTACACAATATTACACATACTGTATTCCACCATTTCACCTTCATACAAACACTCACACACAAACATATGCACAATCACTCACTAAACACACGCATACTTGCCATAAAGAGAAATATATACGTACACACACTCTGTGAAAATTACTAAGATCATCGGTGGTGCTGGTGAGTAACTGGTGGCTTCCAATCCCAAGGATTAATCGTAGAGCTGAGTCCACACTACAAATATTATTTCACCTTACAACCACTCCCCAATACACAAGCGAATTTCTAATGTTTGCTGATTCTGTTAAATATTGTAACAGGGGCTTAAGTATGAAATTGCCGTTTTACAGAAATACTCGTAGATTCTTTCAACTGACAACCATCATGGTGTGAGATTTACGAGTGTAAGGAGTGAGTTTTTTCACATGATACCTTTGGTTTATCTTTAAAAAAATGTGCAACATTTGATTTTCGAATTATAATTGTTTTTTTTTTTATTCAGCTTAGACAGCTTAGGGAAAGATGGATACTTCGAAAATCATACACAATCACACGCGAGGCACCCCATGATTTGACTGATCTGCACAAAGAAACGCGTGTTGAAACTTCTGTTGCCTTGTTGAATAGGTACAGAAATGAAGGAATATTGGGTCGAATTGTGACATGTGACGTAAAGGAGATTCTGTACGATAACCGTAAGCGAAAAATGCAATGGCTGACCCCAGGTTAAACGCTACAACAGTGCCCTAAAGCAAAGCTTACCAATAAAAAGGTATCGGTAATTGTTTGGTGGTCTCTTCATGGCGTTATTCACTATAGTTTTCTCCGGTCTGGTCAAGCAATAATAACAGATGTTTACTGTGCCGAACTTTGAACAATGATGGCGAAACTGGCAGTGTAACAGCCCCGACTCGTGAATCGATCTTCACGATTGTTGCTCCATGATAACGCAAGACCTCACACTGCACGAGAAACCGTTGTAACTCTACAGGAGCTGCAGTTAGAAACCATACCTCTGTACTCGCCAGACCTTGCTTCAACTGATTATCATTTTTTTTCGTGATTTGGACAATTTTCTACGTGGTAAAAAATTTTCTTCCCAGGAGCCAATACAAAGCTGTCACACATTTAGTCGAATCTAGATCCCCAGAGTTCTATCGCAAAGGCATAAATAAACTTCCGATTAGATGGCAGCAATGTATAGATAATGAGGGTAAATATTTTGATTAAATAAATATGTTACGTCTCAGAAAGAAACAAGTTTTAATTTTTCTGTACAAATCGCCAATTTCATATTTTAACCCCTAATATTTGGGCCTACCTACGTAACAAAGATGTTTTGAAGAGCAGTGGCCCCTGCCACAGGCTTTTATAAAAGCTTACTCGATTGGTCTTAGAAATGTATATGTATGTATATCTTCACGGCAGGTCCCTTGCGGGGTAGGCAGAGAGAACCGAGCGCCATAAGACGCGGTCCTTGCATACTTTACTCGCTTCTCTATCACTCATTGCTCTTCTCATGCACGCTCGCCGGTTCCTGGGGCTCCTGACATCACCTTCTGATAAAACACGACAATTTTGGTCATGGTAGGTTAGTCTCGGTCTTCCTCGGCTCCTTCATCCTTCCACTTTTGCATTGTATATCTGTTTCGTCATTCTTTCGTCCTGCATTCTATCTACATGTCCGAACCAACGGATCATGCCTTTTCTTATCTTTACACCGACACTCTCTTTCAGACCAACTCTTTCTCTCACGACTTCATTAGGAACGCGGTCAGCGTTATGCCACAAATTTTTAATATAAGTAGAAATATGTATTATTAGTACTGCATTTGAATTTGACACCAACGCTCGTGGGTTCGATTTTCACACAGGACAAACATTTGTGTGCATGAACATATCTGTTTGTCTTGATCTGATTATTTTAAGAAAGGTGAGGCGAATCAAAGCAACTCGTCTGGGGAAGTACCTCCACCTTAAGTACGTCTGGGGAAGAATCTTTTTTTTATACGACGTCGGGAGGCATACAAGACGGGTCACCTTATTTAAAGCGGTTACCGTAGCCTATGAACGGTTGTAATACATAAAGTATCACTCACACGATTCCACCTCTGCTGCTAACACGGCAACTTCTTAGAAGCTTACTGGTGACACGCAGGAATACAACAACCTACCAGAGAGTTGTTGTTTGGCTGCGGTTTTCTGTGAGGTGGAGGCACTTCCCCAGACGGGCTGCTTTGATGCACACTACCTCTCTTAAAGCTGCTTTCTTTTTAAAGTCAGAAAATAAACTTACATGATGAAGTATTTGCATAGATAGGCACAAAACCCTAGCGGGCAAAATCTACTCAGCTATATAGTTATCTAGCGAATCCTTAACAAGCCTTCACAAGGCAGCGCATGTTGCTGTAGTGTTCTTAAAGAATTATAGTGACGTTATTGAATCGATAAATATGAACATCGATAAATTACTGCATTAAAAAAAAACATTGCTGAAAGAAAAAACAACAAGCTTGCTGACCGCGTTCGAAATGATGACGTACGAAAGAGAGTTGGACTGAAAGAGAGTGTCGGTGTTAAGATAAGAAAGGGCATGCTCCGTTGGTTCGGACATGTAGAAAGAATGCAAGATGAAAGAATGACGAAACAGATATACAATGCGAAAGTGGAAGGATGTAGGAGCCGAGGAAGACCAAGACTAACCTACCATGACCAAATTGGTCGTGTTTTATCAGAAGGTGATTGATGTCAGGAGCCTTAGGAACCGGCGAGCGTGCATGAAAAGAGCTATGAATGTGAAAGAAGCGAGTGAAGTGTGTAAGGACCGCGTCTTATGGCGCTCGGTTCTCTCTGCCTACCCCGCAAGGGACCTGGCGTTAAGATATACAAAAAAAAAACATCTATTCAAGAATACGGTTTCAGCTTTTACAATCAGTTTCGTTTTACAATCGCACAGCTCGCCGGCGGCTGGGAGTTCATCCGCACACACTGGAACCGCAATGGTCGCGCACTGTGCGCTTCACGAGAAGTTTTCTACCGAAAACTATTATGTTGTGGAATGAGCTCCCTGCCGAGGTTTTCCCAAGGGACTACAGTATGGGGTTCTTCAAGAGGTTCTTACAGGGTCGGCAACGCAAGAGTGACACTCCTGGTGTTGCAAATGTCCATAGGCTACGGTAACTGCTTACCATCAGGCAGGCCGTACGCTTGTTTGCCACCTTAGTGGTATAAAAAAAAAAGCTTCCGCACGACGGCGCCGGGAAGAGTTTTCTCGTACACTAGTATTACAATTATTGCGTACTGTGCAGTGGGATAAAAGTGATTCTTCTGAGAACTAAGTTGTAGGAAGAACTTCCTATCGAGGTTTTCCCCCAACATATCTATTTATCTCGGTCTAGGTCATAAGTATGTATTTACAAAAAAATCGGCCAAGTGCGAGTCATACTCGCGCACGAAGGGTTCCGTACCATTATCTATAAAAACAGCAAAAAATCACGTTTGTTGTATGGGAGCCCCCTTAAATAATTATTTTATTCTATTTTTTAGTATTTGTTGTTATAGCGGCATTAGAAATACATCATCTGTGAAAATTTCAACTGTCTAACTATCACCGTTCATGAGATACAGCCTGGTGACAGACGGACGGACAGACGGACGGACAGCGGAGCCTCAGTAATAGGGTTCCGTTTTACCCTTTGGGTACGGAACCCTAAAAATAACGTATTTGCGTATGTTTATCAGTTTCTATTACTCATATGACAAGCTTTGCTTACTTTGGGGCTAGATGGCGTTAAAAAAACCTGCAGTCAGACCTCCATAAGCCTGAAATAAAACTAGACCTAGGTTAGGTTAGGTCACACGTCTTTCAATATATAATTTCTTGCATGTCCTCACGATGTTGTCAATTCCTGCTGAGCTAACGATTATTACAAATATGTACAAAAATTCGAAATTGATTAGCTTTTTAGGGTTCCGTACCCAAAGGGTAAAACGGAACCCTATTACTGAGACTTCGCTGTCCGTCCGTCCGTCCGTTCGTCCGTCTGTCACCAGGCTGTATCTCATGAACCGTGATAGTTAGACAGTTGAAATTTTCACAGATGATGTATTTCTGTTGCCGCTATAACAACAAATACTAAAAAATAGAATAAAATAAATATTTAAGGGGGCTCCCATACATACAACAAACGTGATTTTTTTGCTCATTTTTGCTCGATATTGATAACGGCAACAGGTAGACGCTTGAAATATTGACAGAATATTTAGTTATATATTCACTTTAAGAATAAATAATTAAATTAAAATAAAACAAATATTTAAGGGGGGCCATACAACAAACGTGATTTTTTTGCCGTTTTTATAGATAATGGTACGGAACCCTTCGTGCGCGAGTCCGACTCGCACTTGGCCGATTTTTTTACAATTATGCACTCATTGCCATTAATTTTATAAAATCTGTATTAATGTCAGTATCTTTGTCAAATAGTAGTAATAGTAGACTCTGGAGTAACGAATTAGGTCACGGGATAACACTATGAAGAGAAAACATTATGGTACTTAAAAATATTCGTGCTTATGATCCTTAAAAATGATAATACATAAACCATATTTCAATTTGCCTGAAAACAAGCTCGTGTTCGAATGACGAGTAAGGCTTACTTTGACAAGAAGGTCGTGATTTATCGTAAAAGAGAAATAATTGTGTTCATGAACATATCTGCCATGCAATTCTCTAAGCGACTCGTAATGGCTGTTTGCGTCGCTGTGATCACAGATGTCACAGCTTTGACATCGTCTACTGCGATCACGGCTTTTTATTTGGTATTCTATAAGGCTGTAAGCGTACGCGAGGCTGTTAGCCTGGTAGAATTCCAATTCCAAACGCAGCCTTGCGGCGCTAGTGTCGCACAACCATGAAAAGCGACACTAAGGAATTGCAATTTTGTGTTCAAGGCTATAACAGCCGATGTTTCCGAGGATGTAAGGATGTTTGCTCTTACAGAATTGCATGGCTGGTCGTCTTAGTGTCAGAGCTTTCTATGAACTGTACAAGTCAAAAAGTTTCTGTAACTTTACATAAGTTGTCGAAACTTATTGAACCGTTATTCTAGAACCTATAATACAAGCTTTGTTTAGATTGGTTCTAGATGGCGCTGTATAATATGTCAGGAAGAAACGTTACATTGAAATAATCAGGAATTTATTATTTCAATGTAACGTTTTGGATTGGCAGCTGCTAGACTGGCAGAAAGTACGTATATCGTATATATATTACGAATATATACGTAGAAAGCTAAAATTTTCTCAATTTAAAAACACTTGAAATAAATGAGTGACGAAAGTACGTGATCGCAAGATCCGCCAAAAGCAAAGTACTCGTATAAAGTCCATTTCACCAAAGAAACAGAGTTACTAGACCGATTGGCATTAATATTCAACATTTAAGCCTTAATTCTTATAACATTTTGGCGAACGTTTTAATTTAATGCATAAACATTATGCATTCAAGAAGACATCAAGATCATTAGATAATGTACTGCGAAGGGTTGAAAATAGTTTTACTGTCTCATACACTTCGTATGGTGGCAAATATTACTAACACGCAAACGTATTCCTCATAACTGGTCACCTACAGGAACTCGATCAACACATATTCATCCCCTGCTGGGTTTCGGATCTTTTCAACTTCGCGTTTAGAGAATACTCTACCACGCGATTAAATGAGTATTGGCAGAGGCCAGTATTTTCAAGCCACCAGAAAATTACCCTTTTTACAGTATGTTAAAGATGCTCGCTGGTAAAGTTGCTTGTCCACATTAATGTAACTTAGTATTCTTTTTTTGTTTATTTGAAGGTAAAATCAAACTAGGTGGCACCAAAGTTCGGGTTGCCTTTTGGCACTTAAGTAATTTATGTTGGAGAACTGTAAGGGTTCAAATGGATTGGAGACCCGCAGTCATCGTACCCCTGTATAAGGGCAAGGGGTCACGTATGTACTGTGCCAGCTATAGGGTCATAAATTTGAACAGTTTAGCAGCAAATGTATACAGGAAGGAGAAAGAGGATGCTAAAATGTTATGGGAGGCACAGAGAAGATTAGGAAATGGAAAGGGACATATATAAAGTTTTCTTACTTCGCATAATTATGAAAAAGCACCTAGCCATGGACTAGAAGGTTTTCTACGGTTTAGTGGAAAGCATTTGACAAGATTATGTGAAAGGAACTATGGGACATATTACCGAGATATGGGATTAAGGGTGCACTGATCCGTACTGTGCAGTCCATGTATAAGAATTGCCCAGCATGTGGGCAGATAGATGGCAGCATGTTTCAAGCAGGTTTGCGTACTGTCAGCTCGCTTGTTCATCCTGTGTCTTGATAGTTGTCTGCAGAGAATATGGTCAACGAATGTGGGGATTGTGCATGGGTGACCTACTGATCTACTGTCTGCTTTATGCAGACGATGCCGTATTATTAGCAAAAACACCAGCTGAAATGCAAACATTGGTCACAATAATGAAAGACTATTGTATGAAAAGGAATGACTTACTACCGAATGCGAAGAAACCAAAGATGGTATTTAAAAGACAAGAAATCATATCCAATTAAGGATTAAGGTTGACGATGAAGTGTTAAAGCAAGTAGGTGAGATTGTATATATTGGATGGAACAGCCGAGATGGAAGGTACACCGGTGATATGGAAAAACGAGTGAGTGTTGGGAAGTATTAGGAGTGCTGTGAAAACTTCTTACAATGAAAAGCTTGAGCCGAAACGCACAACTAGCTATACACAACACAGTGCTGGTCCCGACGCTAACTTATGAAAGAGAGAGATACATGCAGCCGAAATGAGAGCGTTGCGCAAAATTAGTAGCGTAACGCTTATAGACTGTATTCGCAATGACGATGTACGAAACATGAGAGAGTTCGGTGTTAAAATAGAAACCGGACAGCGTGAATGAAGAGGTATGCTCTCACGTTCTTCTATCAACTGCTCTGTAATTCTATAATTCAGCCCGTGTATCTTTATTTTTAAATTTATCGTAGTTTATTTTTAAAATGACGTGCAATAAAGACAATACCAACAACAGATTCTCGACAAAACACCGCACATCACTAAAGAAGCCAGACGTTAAACGTCGCCTCATGATTACAGGTTATCGCCGCGCATGATTTCACAGGCTTCTTGCCACTTCTTTGCCCGAAGCCGGCTTAATTAGTATGTCACACCTACATAACTATCGACCTTAACACCGTACAACAGAGCCTATATTGGCCAAACAGGATCCCACCATTTTCCAATGGCACTTCGCATGAAGAACTATTCACACGGCTATGTCTCATTTTTCGCTGTGTTTTTTTCGAGATTTTCCGCGAAAATGTGTAGGTTTTGTTCGTACGTGACCAAAACGAGTGTCGGAATTTATTGGCGTATTGCTTTTTATTTAGATTTTTTGCTGGGAATACAAAATATCGATAGCGTAGACACCGAGTTATCGATACTTTTATAGTATCAATTTTAGTTTCTTGGAGTTGTTTTACTTTTAAAATGTAGTGAAAATCTTAAAAGCTGGAATAGATT
This sequence comes from Pyralis farinalis, assembly GCA_947507595.1. Lineage (NCBI taxonomy): Eukaryota > Metazoa > Arthropoda > Insecta > Lepidoptera > Pyralidae > Pyralis > Pyralis farinalis. The sequence continues at coordinate 3,230,391 of OX382258.1, read as the reverse complement.
GCGTATGCCAGTACATCGGCTTGCTAAGACTAATAGATATTTTGATGTAAATTGTATACGATTCTGTAATAAATTACCTGAAACAGTTCTGTCCTTGCCTGACAATATGTTCAAAAGAACATCAAAAATACTCTATGTAAGAAGGGTTATTATAGAATCGATGAATATCTAACTGACAGAGATGTAAGGAAAAGATTCAGCATATGAATTAATATATTTTTAATTGTACCACTTGATGTCACTCTATGTACACTCATATCATTATATTTATTGTAATATGTATAAGATGATTTGGAAAAAAATAACATCTATATTGGCAAGTTTCTTTTGGCATTCGCCAATGGTCATTTGAAATGCTGGTAGATTAAAAAAGAGAAAAACTTAAAAAAATAATAAGATATAATATTGAGAATGTAAGACGTGTCTAAGTGCCCGTGAGGATCTAAAGGCAAATAAATGATTTTTATCTTTATATATTTTAAACTTTCTACGACGAAAATATTGAGACGTCGAAGGATAACTTGCATGCGGTTCTCCCAAGGTCCCAAGGTGGGCATCGTACGAGTGACCATGGACTTTTTTATGTACAGCGTCAACGCTTGCAACACACTAAGTATCACTCGCGCGATGCCACCTCTGCTACTAATTAGAAGTGATTACCTGACCTTCACCAGAAGCTCATATGCTATTTAGCAGGGTTTATCACGTGTAGGCAAGGTTGACATAAAATATTTTGTTTTCTATACAACACCGGGAGGCTTACAAGTATACTGCTCACCATGTAAAGCCGTTACCGTAACCTATGAACGTTTACAATACATTAATTATCACTCGCTCGATGCCACCTCTGTTACTAACAACCTCTTAGCTTAGCTCCTTAGGAGCATACTGGTGCCCTCACTCACACTCAGTTTTCAGTGAGGTGGAGGTACTTCCACAGACGGGCTGCTTTGATGTGCTTTGCCTCTCTTAAGATGACGAGCTATTCAAAACATTAGGAATGCTTCCTCCTTGTGGATGATGATGGATTATGAAGACCTTATGTTCAGACTTGATATGTGTGTAAGGTGTAGGTAGCTGGGTCTCTTCAATGATTGATTTTATTTTATTGTATATTATGAAAAACTTTATTAAACTTTCTATTGCAAACAAATGTATTTAGTAATTAATATGGGAAATAATCAACTTAATGGGACGACCGCTGGGCTAATGTGTTTCTAGTTAATAGATTCAGGCGTTATTTTGCGAAAGTCAAATTTACATGCAATTTGATCTAACCTGCTTTGTGTGCTTTCGCCACCAATTAGTTCTATCTAGCGCCGGCCGGCACCCACCCACTACCGTTAGTAGATGCAACATGCCGACGCTGCCATAGCTGCTCCGGTAGTCTTTGCCTCGGCTGCTGCGGTCGTCCATCATCTGGAACAGAATCCGCATGCCCCCGTCACCGTCGCTGCCACGACTGGCCTGGTCGTCGCTGCGACACGTGTTTCTCTCCACGAGGCATCATCAGGCGTTGTAGACGTTAATCGTAAGAATAACATGCTACAAGTGACTGCAATGGATTTGTCACTTGTAGCATGTTATTCTTGGTGGGTGGGTGCCGGCCATCGCTAGGCCGCATGAACTAATTGGTGGCGGAAGCACACAAAGCAGGTTGTCGAATGTGGAGTGAGAGGGCCTCAAAGAGTGAGGAGTACACTCGCTACACACTCCTCACCTCTTCAGCCCGAGTCCAAACGCCGATACAATGCGGATGGCGTGAACACATTATTGCCAGCAATCATATAACGGAAACTAAGAAAACAGGTGCTCATAATGAGCCAGGGAGGGGCGAATATAGCATAAAGCCACAATATACGAGACAAACAGTAAAGACGATTTAAACACTAGTAAAGCCTTGTGCAGTTGATGTGTTGGCATCGAGAGTGGCATGAGCATTACTCCTTGTACTAATGGCGTTCATGGGCTGCATAAAGAGCTAGACAACTTTCTCAGATCGGGCATTTCACGTCGCAGAACAATGATAGCATGGTGGATAAAGTATCAGTCTGTTAATCCACTGGGGCGATGGATGTATTGCTCTGTGGTGAATTCTTGTTGGAGTAAAATTAAAAATTACCCAAGTGCGAGTCGGACTCGCGCACGAAGGGTTCCGTACCACTATCTATAAAAACGGCAAAAACACGTTTGTTGTATGGGAGCCCCCCTTAAATATTTGTTTTTTTTTAATTTAATTATTTATTCTTAAAGTGAATGTAGAAGTAGCTGTATGTTTTCCGAATAAATAAATAAATAAGTAAATATTCTGTGAATATTTCAAGCGTTTACCTGTTACCGTTATCAATATCGAGCAAAAACGAGCAAAAAATCACGTTTGTTGTATGGGAGCCCCCTTAAATATTTATTTTATTCTATTTATTATTGTTTGTTGTTATAGCGGCAACAGAAATACATCATATGTGAAAATTTCAACTGTTTAACTATCACGATTCACGAGATACAGCCTGGTGACAGACGGACGGACGGACAGCGGAGTTTCAGTAATAGGTTCCGTTTTACCCTTTGGGTACGGAACCCTAAAAACGACGTTCGAGTAGTAGATACCATGATGTTTATTGGAATGTAATTACAGACAAGATAAAAGTGAAGTACAAATACTATGACGAGCTCGGTGGCTAAGTCGTGAAAAACGCTACTTTGACATCAACGCTCATGGGTTCGATTCCCACACAAGACAAACATTTGTGTGCATGAACATGCCTGCTTGTCTTGGTCTGGGTGTTTTAGGTATATATAATAGAGGTAGGGCGCATCAAAGAAGCTCGTCTGGGGAAGTACCTCCACCTCACAGAAAACTGCAGCCAAATAACAACTCCCTAGAGGATTGTTCTGTTCCTGCGTGTGAGTGACGTCACCAGTAAGCTCTAAGGAGTAGCTGTGTAAGCAGCAGAGAAGACATCGCGCGAGTGATATATGTTACAAGCGTTAATAGGCTACGATAACTGCTTTACATCAGGTAGACCGTATGCTTGTATGCCTCCCGACGTTGAATAAAAAAGAAAAAACTATAGGCGCCGTGACAAATGTCAAGTACAAATATTATACATTTTTATTTGGCAATACCATGAGACATTGAATCTGAATATGCAACTAACATTCCATTCGGTTACAAATTGTAAATACAGAAACCGCTGAAATGCAGGTTTTGTCCCCCACTTATCTGTTTCCGTGGATATGATAAGTCAAATTAATCGTAAAGTTCACGAAACCCATCTCAGGCAAGGAAACGTATTAATAATAAATAAATAAGTAGAATCAATACTAACACTAGTAATATAACGAGGATGGGGTCAAGAGAGGCGAGTCACGCTCACAAGTGTCCAAACGGGCGGCGGCGATGTCTGGAGGGTTGCCGTGTTCCTTTCAAAATGGTTGAACATGGCGATGGCTGCCTCACGCATCAACTCGTGAACGAATCTTACTCGGGGGACCGGTCTGCGCGTGCCTCTCGAATACCATCAACATAATATAATAAAAGAACTGTGTTAGTTCCATAGTTTTAAGACGAAGCTTATGCTGATCAACGAAACTAACACCATTAAGAATTGTACAATAGACGGAGTGCTTGTAAACAAGAGCGGCGCATAAAGCGAAACTAACGTCACAAATATGTGTGTGTAACCTTGCATGTCGTACATTAATTTGCCTTCACACAGAGTAAAGAAATATGTTGCCTACTAAACTTATTTCCCCCAAATATACTAAATCTAAATCAAATATACTATTTCTTTTAACGATAACGACATTTAGAAAAATTAAAAACTTGGTGCGTTTTAAAATGCTGCTATCATATAAATTTTACGTATATTTATTTTTATACATATAAGTCTATTGCATTTGTGTATGTTTTTGACACGCCCTATATTTTTTAAAGCCTTTAAATAATATCAATGCGTAGTGTAGTGTATCTAGACAGTGGCCACGCTATGCTACTACCGATATTGCCATTTAATGTAATCTAATGCAATATGATCATTCACATATGATTGCTTGAATATTCAGATATAACTATAAGTTACAAAAAAAAGTAATGGAGTATATTTTGCTGAAATTTATCACTGATTTGGCCAAAAATTTATATACTATATAAATAAGCATATTTAGCTACTAGACATCACGGACGGAAATAAAATCAATAGTATTGTACAGCTATATTGTACTCGTAGACTGCTTACATCAACCCACAGTTTACATTATTATGAAATATATCAAAAATACTAATCTTAAAACCTCCTTCTAGTTTGAAGTCCGTTAAACGAAATATATTATTTTGTGTAGAAAATTAACGGACATGTTTGCTGCAAATGGAAAATATTTTTGATAACATGATTATCGATAATTTTACTCCCTTTGACAACTTAATATCATACCCTACTCTATAATTCAATAGTTAAAAGAAATACATTTCTCATGACTCTAAATTACCCCATTTTGAGGAAAAAAATATTTTTATCTTATATCCACACTCATACCATGACGTTGAGGTAGTGTATTTCTAAATATTACTGAAAATTGTTTTCGATTTTATTTTATAAAAGGCGTAAATATCGAAATCGTTATGTGTAAAAAGTAATTGTACTAGTCTTTTTTTTTGAATGGGTGAAATTGTTTTTGCACAATTTAATCATACAGGACGGCTTATTAGCGATTTTTTGCGTCTAATGTGAATCGTACGGTCTCGCTTACATAGGCGAATTGGTGAGCTGATATGCTTTTACTGGTATTTCGTTATATATACCTGTTTCGTCATTCTTTCATTCTGCATTCTTTCTACATGTCCGAAACAACGGAGCATGGCCCTTCTTATTTTAACACCTACACTCTATTTCAAACCAACTCTCTTACATCATCATTACGAAGACGGTCATGGTATGAGTATGGATATGGCAGAGAAAGCACGAAAGTACAATAAATGCGGTTGAGATTCGAGCATTGCGCAAAATTTGTGGCATAAAGCTTGCTGGCTGTATTCGCAACGATTTTAGGGTTTATATATTTTTTTAAAATACTAATCTTAAAACCTCCTAGTTTGAAATCAGTGAAACGAAATATTTTATTTTGGGTAGAAAATTAACGGACATATTTGCTGCAAACCGAAAATATTTTTGATGTTTATCGATAATTTTTACGCCCTTTGACAACTTCATATCAACATTCTATAATTCAATAGTTAAAAGAATGAATGAATGAAAATTGATGTAGTGACAAAAATTGAAAAGGATATGCTGAGATGGTTTGGTCATTTAGAATGACTGACAAAAGACGAAAGAAGTGTATCAAGCAAGAGTGAATGGTGATGTCGGGAGGGGCCGCCCTAGATGCACACATATAGATCAACCCACCCGATGTAAAGCGGTTAACATAGCCTATGAACGCTTGTAACACATTAAGTATCGCTCGCGAGATTTCATTTCTGTTGCTTACATATCTACTCCTTAAGAGCTTTCTGGTAACCTCACTCACACCCAGGAACATAACAACCCACTAGAGAGATGTTATTGTCCTGCGGTTTTTTGTACCCAAACAGTGTGTACACAAATGTTTGTCCTGTGTGGGAATCGAACACACGAGCGTTGGTGTCCAAGTAATGTAACGTTTTGCCACTACGCCAGCGAGCTCGTTAAATATGATTTGAACATTACTTCAAAATAAGAACCGCATATTAATTTAGTAATCATCCATCAATTGTCAACTTTCTGGTCTCTCTGTTACTGTATCCGCTAAACATCCTTTATATGAAGTATCCCTACTTTTACAAATGTTGTATATTGTGTCTGGGGTAATAAAAGGGCAGTTTACTTGTCACGTTAATTAACAGATGTCACGAATAATATAGCACATTTATGGTCACTCGGTTATTGTATACCAACCCATGCTCATTCCATTGCTGGGATACGAATCTCCCACCCCCGTTCAGCCGGAGGGGTTAACAGCGTACTCCACCACGATATGAAGGCGGATTGGTGGAAGCCATTTTTTATATGCCACCTTAACTTGATCTACGATCGAACTTGAGATAATCAAGCTCGCCCACTGACAGGCTGTGTTAGACGCTGCCTAACTTGAGCGTTCATCTGGCCTTTGTTACATTTTCTTATACATGCAATTTGATCTAATCTGCTTTGTGTGCATCAGCCAGCAATTAGTTCATGCGGCCTAGCGCCGGCCGGCACCCATCCACTACCGTTAGTAGACGCGACATGCCGACGCTGCCATGACTGCTCCGGTAGTCTCCGCCTAGGCTGCTGCGGTCGTCCGCCATCTGGAACAGAAACCGCATATCCCCACCACCGTCGCTGCCACGCCTGGCCTGGTCGTCGCTGCGACACGACCGCAGCAGCCGAGCCGAGCCAACATACGTTGCCGACCCTCTAAGAACCTCTTCACGCCTTACTTGTAGAACCCCATACCGTAGTCCCTTAGAAAAACCTCGGCTGGGAGCTCATTCCACAGCCTGAGAATTCTCGGAAGTAAACTTCTCTGGAACCACACAGTGCGCGACCATTGCGGTTCCAGTGTGTGAGGACGAACTCCCCGCCATAGGCGTGCGGTGCGGTTGTAAACATATATATGACAAGTTCGGTGGCACAGTGGTTAGTAACGCTACTATGACACCAACGCTCGTGAGTTCGATTCCCCTACAGAACAAACAATTGTGTGCATGAACATGTCTGTTTATCTAAAAGGCTGCTATGATGTACCCTAACTCTCTTAAAAACGTCCTTATACTCGTAAATAAATGTATTTTGTAGCGTGAATGTAGTATTGGTAAATGTTCGAAGCTGGATTCAGCTTCGAAGGTTTGAACAGCACAGCTCACCATGCTTAACGCAGAGTAGCTCCCAACGATAACGTATAAAGGCAGAGAGCTGGGTTTGGCAAAAAGAGAGAAAGAAACTAGAATAAACGCCGCCGAGATGCGAGCGATGCACAAAATCCACTGCATAACGACAATTCGACGAGCTCGCTGGCGCAGTGGTGAATGACGCGACTTTGACACTAACATTCGTGGGACCGATTCACACACAGGACAAACATTTATGTACATGAACATGTGTGTTTCTCTTGGTTTGGATGTTTTAAGAGAGGTAGTGTGCATCAAAACAGCCCGTCTGGAGAAGTATCTCCTCACAGAAAGCTGCAGCCAAACAACAACTCCCCAGAGGGTTGTTGTGTCAATGCTTGTGATTGAGGCCACCAGTAAACTCTTCAGAAATTGCTGTGTTAGCAGCAGAGGTGGCATCGCGCAAGTGATTAACGTTTATGGGCTACGGTAACCGCTTTACATTAGGCGGGCCGTATATTTGTATTATATCCCTACCTACCTCCCTACCTATTTTCACCAGACGGAGACTTTGTACAGTCATCGTCTGCGTAGGTACCTCCGTCTCACCTGTTTCTACCGCCTAGCAGCTATATTTATATAGCTGTGTTCCGGTTTGAAGGGTGAGATATGACAGAGAAATTACTGGGTACTGTGACGGAACAGCCTTACTTAGGTCACAAGATTGGCAGCGCGCGAATAACATCACCGTGGTGTTGCGAGCGTCAATAGGCTGTGGTGACCGCATTAGTTGGTAACATCTAATGCGGGCCGCATACTTGTTTGCGAATCTAGTTGTATAAAAAACGAATGTAGTGTTGTAAGGGCCGTGTCGTGATCTTTTTCTCTACATGCACTCTCTCGGCTCTCTCTGCTTAACCCGCATGTGACATGACACGAAAACATGGATATATAGATGGAAATTTTATGTAACCTGTCATTGAAGAACTTAAAAAAATAGTTATTTAATAGTTATATAATAGTTACTCACTTAATTCGATACAGTTGTCTTGACATTAATTCAGAATTTGTTCAATCTGAAACAAACAAAATATAATAATTAATTATATAACATTATGACCTTTTTAACAACACATCGGGTGGAAAACAAGCATAAACACCAATTAATTTAAAGTTGTGAACATAGCCTAAGAGCGCTTGCAATGCGGAAATTTTATCTGTCACTGGTCAGACAGCAACTTCTCAACATCTTAGTGGTAAACTCGCTCAATAAGTCATAGGATTAAGATAAAAACCAGTTGAGAATGCACAAGCTTGCATTGCCAGAGAAACACCTGGCTCGTCAATTACATAACAATTTTTTTTTTTTAATTTGTCGGCCATCGTGACCGTGTTCCTTAAAAGATAGGAACGGTGTTCCTGAACATTCCTATTGTACTTTATTATGCTGAATCCGAATCTGAAGTCAAAATTCGAATATTCGAAAAAAAGCGACAGACAAACACACAGACAAACGCACGGACAAACATATAGATTTCATATAGAAACGGTGTTCCCGATAACATGACGTTTTTTTATTATTTGATTAATAAATAGTTATTTAGTACATTTCGAAAAATAAAAGAAAGACCGCCTTTGTACGCCTTTCGTAGCACGTAGTAGTAATTTAATTAGTCTACAACTGATTTCTTTGGATATGTATTTATATGTATTCCTGCCGAGAAATTAAAGGTTGTCTGAAAGAGATCTCTAATTGAAATAAGTCCGCCCTTATACTGTAATTTTTTGTTAAAGTAAGTAAGTTGTTAATATTTGCAATTGTTTGCTAGTTACTTTTCATTAAAATTGTACAATAAAGAGATTACAACTGGCAAGGGAGGTACGGTTGAAAAGTCCCTGAAGGGTTGTTTTGTTCCCGCATAAAGATGTCTGGAAATGACTCAGCGCAGTAAGCTATATCTTACTCTACTCCTTGATATCTATGTATGTATGTATATCTTCACGCCAAGTCCCTTGCGGGGTAGGCAGAGAGAACCGAGCGCCATAAGACGCGGCATCATCATCATCCTTGCATACTTCACTCGCTTCTGTGACATTCATAGCTCTTTTCATGCACGCTCGCCGGTTCCCGGGGGCTTCTGACATCACCTTCTGATAAAACACGACCAATTTGGTCATGGTAGGTTAGTCTCGGCCTTCCTCGGCTCCTACATCCTTCCACTTTTGCATTATATTATATCTGTTTCGTCATTCTTTCGTCCCGCATTCTTTCTACATGTCCGAACCAACGGAGCGTCCCTTTATTATCTTCACACCGACACTTCTGGCACTACTGACACTACTGGCTTCTAGCAAATCCCTCAAGTAGGGTGATTTTTAATATATTATCAAGTTCAATACATTATAACTCCATGTTGTGGGTTTGATGATGCATTCATTAGGTTAATTGTAGTACTTACCTCGTGTTTGTACTTACTTGGCTTGTTTTAATGATTCGAACACAATTTCAATTTCAGTTCACTTAAATTTGTAGACTGTGAGATCTTCTGAAAGATAAAAAAAAAAAATGGGCGCGTGTACTTGCGTGTACACAACAACCCTCCAGGGAATTGTTATATTGTTATATGGCTGCAGTTTTCCGTGAGGTAATAACGTCACTCACTCGCATGAACACAACAACCCTCAAGGGAATTGTTATTTGGCTGCAGTTGCCTGTGAGGTGGTAACGTCACTCACTCGCATGAACACAACAATCCTCCAGGGAATTGTTACTTGGCTGCAGTTTTAAGCATATTTTTCGTGACTTAATGAGAGGTTTAGCGGGCATATATATATATATATATATATACTACCACATCACATCGACCCTTACTCATTCCACTGCACGGAGACGGGTCTCCCTTCTATCGAAGGGGTTTAGCCATACTCCACCACGCTGCTCAAATGCAGGTTGGCGGAGGCCAGTGTTTTCAAGCCGCCCGAGGGCCACTGACTTAGCTTAACGACTGTCATCTATCGACAACAGCCGGGACCGACGGCATAACGTGCCCTCCGAAGCACGAAGAAACTGGAGATAGATAAACCCATCCATAGACAGGCTGCGGTCGACGTTAACCTGCGTGTTCTGTTAGAACGACGCCATCGAGCTTTCTGTATATTGGAGGTATGTAAATAAAAAAAACGGGTTGCACTCCGGAAGTGCCAGCAGAAGTGAAAACATGAACATTAACGTTGTGCATTTTTGAATATTTTGGAATGGTTAGGGAATCATTTTGCATGAATTGCTTTATTTATCAGTATAAAAGTACTATCATGTATGTGGTAAAATACAATATTCATTTATTGCGCTATCGTACACAAACATGACAATTTATATTACATTCAAAATTTAACACTTCAGAACTATTACAATTATTTTACATTAAAAAGTTTATCTCTCAGAAAAATCTACTTTCATCCATAATTTCAACGACTCACCATCATCATTACCAGCATCATTATCGCCAATCTCTAAAACTCAAACACACACGCACACTCGCGCAAGCGCCCTGCGCCGCATAAACCAAACAGTGATGTTGATAAACTACGTTGAACGAAACGCCAACAATTTCATGGCGTTTACAACGTTTTGGTCGCGAGAAAATAATGCCCTATGAACTATCTAACGCTTCATATTTTAATTGTTTAATTAGAGGTAACTAATGTTTTAGCGCTGCAGCGAACTTATGTTCTAATTCTCCCCAAAATCTTACGGTCAGGGTCACGTGTCCTGACGCGAGTTTAGCATTTTTTACTCATCCCAAAAAGTGCACAACGCCGCTAAAGAAGTTTTCACTTTAAAAGCTTTGGTCATCAGTTGTCTAGTTACCATAGTACAATATTTGCTTATTTTGGGTCTAGACAGCATCGTATAATTTGTCCAGTAATATTTATTAATACTCACCGTTCACAGAATCTTTCTTTGTGTACTTATGTCACATAATATAATATATGACAAACCATTGGTACAAAGAGCCTCTCTGAGTGAGCGATGAATTTGTTTCGATTGATATCTCGAGAATGGAGCTATGACAAATGCCTGTAATAAGTGCGTTCATATTGTTTGGGGACGACATCAAATCCGATATCAGGACATTAGCAAAGAGATGGCATTGTCATATTTTATATGGATCAACATGAAGGATCCTTCTTTGCAAAGCAAGGATTTTTTCTCCATTATCTGACTTTTGTCCTAATCATGACGCACTGAGAGCACAACTGAATGTCATCGAGGACATACGCTATACTATGAATAGCAATAAATAGACTTCACTAACCATAACCGTGCGCACGATTTCATCTTCCATCATCCATATGGAATGAATATCATTTACGCTGATGCCATCGATTGTGGATAAATAAATGTAATTACTAGACCATGCCATGGACATAATGTAATCTCTCAAGCCACGTCATAAAAATAAACGGGTATGATTTAATCCCACGTCAACCGTTTCGTCAGTCCGCAAACAATGGACATAAATATTGGATGAATTAAGTCGTATTACATTCGTACGGGCATTAAGTATTCGTCCATTAATTCCATTAAAATAACAATTCGGTAATCTGCTGCATTGCGGTCCAGGCAGTTGTTTAATTTAATAGCGGCCGGCATATTATCTGACTTTATAGGAGATTTTTACATATTTTGGCAGGCAAATTATAATACTGCTCTTGTGCTATAAAACGCCGCTGTCCTCTTTATTGTCCGCATTCTCTTGAAGTAATACAAAAAGTACATACATACATACATATCATCACGCCTGTCTCACATTGCGGTAGGCAGAGACTATAGACATCAGGTGCACTGATCCAAACATATCGCTCTTGCTTCTTCTACACTCATCAACCTCTTCATGCATGCTCTTCGGTTTTGGGTACTTTTGATTTGGCCCTTTTTCAACACATCACCAATTTGATCTATATGTGTGCGTCTAGGGCGGCCCCTCCCGACATCACCATTCACACTTCTTTCGTAACTCTGTTGTCATTCATTCTTTCTAAATGACCAAACCATTTCAGCATACCCTTTTCAATTTTTGTCACTATATCAACTTTCTTTCCACAAAGTTCTCGTATCGTGCTATTTTTTATTCTATCAACCATTCTCACTCCACACATACTCCTCAGCGCTCTCATTTCTACGTCGTTCACCCTGCTTTCATGCTTCTTCTGCCATACCCATGTTTCACTACCGTACATCAATGTTGGTGTTAATACACCCTGAATAACAGCAAGGCGAGCTTTGCTCGATATGTTATCGTTTGTTACCACGGAGTAAATACACAAATACAAAAAGCCTCCATGGTATTAAGCCTGATCTTCCGAAGAATGGAGGGGCTTCCTAATTCCACCAATTACTAATTATTCCGCGTCCAAACTATCATTCGACAAAGACTCGTTTACCAGTTGGCAGAGTGCTTAAGATAAGTGCAGAGTGTATAGGAACAGTATTTTATACTAGGTGGGGGCAAACAAGCATGGCGGTATGATCTCCGCAACTCATAGACGTCGACAACACCAGAAGGTCACCAACTGACTAACTGACTTCGTTTCTTGCAGGCTCCCATAACGTGTTTGATCACGAACACCATCGAGGGAAATAGATTTCATAACTTTATCATACGTGGGCAATGGAGCCTTGAAAATGTGCCGTGGTGAAATACGAGAAGGTGGTGTTCTTGGAATTTTAGTTAAAGACATGACAAGTGGTACGAAGAAAATCAAATCATGGAGGTCTTCAAATATCTCCTTGTGATATATTTTGTAATATACATAAACAGAGGTGAAGTCTGGGTCACCGATGATGACTTATTTTACGTTCTTTGCTATTAATTACATTAGTAGAATAGGAATCGCATGCCCTACCACTGTTTGTGCCGTGGCTGCTGTGTTCGTCTGTATGTAGAGTAATTGTATCACGTCATTCTTTCCAGATCTCCAGGTGGTGAGAAATCGCAGAGACGAGGGTAGGAGCCGGGGTAGAGACGACCAGACCAACGTGGTAGCGAGGGAATGCATAACTAGCGGGAGAGGGTGGGTGCCTGCCGGCGCTAGTTCTTGAGCAAATAAGCTGTTAATTGTATATATGTGCAATGTGAAGCCTAACATGGGCTTGATATAGTAGTAGGCGATGCTGGGTCACGAAGAATCATCTTGAACTGCCTGGCCCACCAATGATCTTATGTGCTAATTAAATTTTACGTTCGAAGCAATCGCGAAACTAAATATCACTTGAAGCCCAGGATCCTGATGACAGGCGAAATGCTGTAGTAAAGGCACTTATAGATGCAGACATCGTTGAAATCTACATGCAGCGGCAGTAGACAGGTCTCTCTCGTTATAATTCAACTTCAAGGCAAGGAGTCGGCATAACAGGCATTCTCCAGAATAGCGAATCTACGAGATATCTATTGTGAAGGTGCCAGTCTAGGTTAGCTGATTCCAGATGGCAGTGGGCGAAGGATAAGATTGAGATTCGAGTGAAGCTCATAGTGCTCTCTCCAGAATATGTCGGGTGGCTGATGAGATCACACCACTCACTTTCACCGTTGGTAATGGTACCCCTTCTAGTAGATGTTTTGGAGTGAGGACTCTGGGTTTCTTAACTCATCATTGTAACGCAGCAGCATGCTATTAAATCAAGCCGAAGCCTCAATTCCCTATGAGCTATTGAGCTATTGCCACGCGGTATGAGAGCAAGAGATCGACCATATACCAGATGGGTATATGAGGTAATTGCGACGGCTGATCAGAAATGGCTAAAGACCGTTACTAATAAATAAAAGTGACTTTCTTTGAAGGAGGCTTTTAGCCGAAGGGAGTCCATACAATAAATTGGAAGATCATGACGTGAACCTTATACAATTTGTATTTTATTTACATAATTCTAATCATTTGTATAAAGTACTATTATAGTTTTCATATTAATATTTGTAATGACATAGTATGGAATCTAAATAAAGCTTAATTGTACAGAATCTGCTCGTGACCTCCCCTTGCATGACCACAAAACTACATTTTTTATGATTATAATGTATTCTGGATCTAAATATCAGGCGCCACTTTCACATTCATTCCATTCATTCTCTTTCTCGCAGTACCCTTGATATGAAAACAATCATTTCAACATACAGACAGTTTCACTCATAACTACAGAAAATCCCGTGAGATAAACCCAGGATTATTCCAATAGAAACCTGCTAAAGCTTTAATCGGAGTTTGGATAATCTCAACTAATCGTCAAAGTTCGCTCTAAACTGGATTTGTTTAATCCCTAGCTGACTATCTAATTTAATATTTTTAAACTACTAAATAACTACTGATTATGCCGAAATTTTAATCGTAGACCTTTCTGTTCTGTTTCTGTTCAGGCGTTATCTTGCGAAAGTCAAATTTACATGCAATTTGTTCCAACCTGCTTTGTGTGCTTCCGCCACCAATTAGTTCATGCGGCCTAGCGCCGGCCGGCACCCACCCACTACTGTTAGTGCGTGCTACATGCCGACGCTGCCATGGCTGCTCCGGTAGTCTCTGCCTCGGCTGCTGCGGTCGTCCGCCATCTGGAACAGAATCCGCATGCCCCCACCACCGCCTGATGATGCCTCGTGGAGAGGCGAAACACGTGTCGCAGCGACGACCAGGCCAGTCGTGGCAGCGACGGTAGTGGTGGGGGCATGCGGATTCTGTTCCAGATGGCGGACGACCGCAGCAGCCGAGGCAGAGATTACCGGAGCAGCCATGGCAGCGTCGGCATGTAGCACGCACTAACAGTAGTGGGTGGGTGCCGGCCGGCGCTAGGCCGCATGAACTAATTGGTGGCGGAAGCACACAAAGCAGGTTGGAACAAATTGCATGTAAATTTGACTTTCGCAAGATAACGCCTGAATCTATTAACTGCTTAAGTATTACTCAAAATACAATCAAATAGTGCGTAGGCTTGAAAAATATTATAAAAGCCATTTAGTATCGCGCAATCCTAGTTCAAGTTCAAGTTCTTTATTTGCATTCATGTTGTACATTGGTTCTTACAATACTAGAAAAGTTTCAAACACGAACCCTGGTAGGGCACAGCAAAACTTATATCTAACACATACATTCTAAATTATTCCTATATCCTACATATTGGTTTCATGAAATATTACCGAAGTCGCAACGCCGACACAGAATTTCAGTTGATGACGCTGAAAAACGTATCTCTACATTTCATTGCTTCACTGATGCGTCCTCGCCCCATTTTGGACAAAAAAATTGAGTCGTCAGTGTGCGCTCACCCTAACCGTCCGCCCCAAAATATTAGGCGGTATCCATGTATCATCCCCCACTAATATCATAGGCTATCATAGAGCCAATTTCCTGGGGTATAATAAGAAATAAGCAATTATTTGAACGAACATACTTATATGTATTTGTTATTTTAACAGAGTATGTTGACGGAACGGGAGCTTTTGGGCTTAGCCTTTTGAGGGGGTGTTGACCTTTGGGACTAACAGTCATTGACATCAAGTTATTTTAATCGCAGAGAGAATCGAGCGCAATAAGATGCGTAAGTATCGCAGTGTCTTCCTCACTCGCATTAAATACATAACATGTAACAACCAGTATCTTCGCCAAATCCTTGGGGTAAAGTAGCGGGCCACGCCAATCCTAGTGGATTAGATGAAACAGGATGACACTTAGAAGGAAAAGAAGATACAGCAGGCCGATAGCAAAAAGAGTTCTAATTTGATTTCGAGTAGATCACTTAGCAGACCAATTTACGCAGTTCTCTGGCTTATTTTGCGTGTTTGGTTTCTCGTTCGTCTTTATTCATGTGACCAAAAACTAAGAGAGGCCCAACCTGACCGTAATTGCTGGGAGGGTCACATCCGGGGCGGCTGACCCCCGTCAATGTTCATATTTATTCAGATAACTCTCTCATTTCCTCATTTCGAGTTTGCGTATTATAAGCATATGAGAGTGTATTTGCTGTCAATAATAATTTTATAAAACGTTTTATAAAACACAAGGATATCGCTCAGCTTTTTTTTTATACAACGTCAGAAGGTATTCAAGCATACGGACCTGATCTAAAGCAGTTACCGTAGCATGTGAACGCTTGAAATACATTAAGTATCACTCGCGCGATGCCTCCTCCGTTTCTAACACAGCGACCCCTTAGGAGTTTACTGGTGAACTCACTCACACGCAGGAACACAACAACCTAGGGAGTTGTTATGTAGCTGCGGTATTCTATGAGGTGGAGGTATTTCCCTAGACGTAGTGCTTTGATGCGCCCTACCTCTCTTAAAACACCCAGCCATAGACAAACAGACATGTTCATGTGGGAATCGAACCGACGAGCGTTGGTGTGATGTGACAATCAAGCATACGGCCTGCCTGATGGTAAACAGTCACCGTAGCCTATGGACATTTGCAACACCAGGGGAGTCATTGAATTAAACAATTTTTAACGGAAGTGTCGCGTGTTTTATTTATTTTGTTGAACCTGACGTTTCGAATGCTTTGCAGCGTCCGTGTACCGGAACGGAATTAAAAATTGTTTAATTCAATGTATAATAATCGCGAAAACCTAACACAATACTAGGGGTGTCACCCATGCATTGCCGACCCTCCAAAAACCTCTTTACGCATTTCTTGAAGAATTCCATGCTGTAGTCCCTTAGAAAAACCTCGGCTTGGAGCTCATTCCACAGCTTGAGAGTCCTCGGAAGAAAACTTCTCTGGAACCGCACAGTACGCGACCATTCCAGTGTGTGAGGGTGAACTTCCCGCCATCGGCGAGCGTTGCGGATATAAAAGGCATCATTTCGAACAATTCTTCAGAACACAACCCGTTGTACAATCGGTAGAACACCCAACGGGAGTAGTGAAAAGCACGTTTCACCACTGCGCCACCGAGCTCGTCAGTTATAGGTTACGTTTACTTAATAGAAGAATAATAACATTTTTTTCTTCACTTCTCTTATTCATCTACATCACGAACTCTACTTGTAGAGAATGTTTCTTTTTAAATCCACTTTTGAACATTTTTGTGTTTATTTCACATCGCTGAATTACTTTCGTAATCTGACCCAACACTGGCACACACAAGTCGCATCGTGTAATCCCGCACCCGAGCGGGATTACACGCGGTCATCTGACAGACATGCGGGATTATTGCTCGCTCTTATGCAGATTACACTGCGGCACTAGTGCTTTGATTGCACTTAGAGACACCAGACCGGCCCGGGAGACACCAGACCGACCCGGGAGACAGGATTATTTACTTGTTAGGATTTTTCTACATATGAATGATGCACGGAACCGCCTAAAAGCAAACTTACTCGTCATTATACCACATGCAGAGATGTATATACGTGCCGACACCGATATATCAATATTTTCGAAAAAAAAAAAGTTTACTTCAGTCGTGCGGTCTAGCACACGCTTTAGACCACACGACTGAAGTAAAACTTGTTTAGTTCCATATACAGACAATAGGCCTGCCAAACAATTCTCTAAGCGACTCGTAATGGCTGTGTGCGTCGCTGTGATCACAGATGTCACAGCTTTGACATCGTCTACTGCGATCACGGCTAAATTATTTGGTATTCTATAAGGCTGTAAGCGTATGCGAGGCTGTTTGCCTTGTAGAATTCCAATTCCAAACGCAGCCTTGCGGCGCTAGTGTCGCACAACCATGAAAAGCGACACTAAGGAATTACAATTTTGTGTTCAAGGCTATAACAGCCGATGTTTCCGAGGATGTAAGGATGATTGCTCTTACAGAATTGCATGGCTGCACAGTGTCTTACATATACGAAATTTAACTCGCTATGAGAGAAAGAGAGAGAGAAAATTTGTCCTCGCACCTCTCTCTTGCCCCTACAGTAATATACGTAACGAAACTCTCTCTCTTTCTATCTTCACTAACTTATATCTCCCTCTCATCTTCCGTTCGCCTCGCCCGATCACACTTTTCGTAACGCTCTCGTCACGGATTCACCATCTTACTTCCCAAGTCAAGCGTGCGTAAAGAAGTTTTACTGCAAAAACTTCAAGCAGTGATAGGAATTGGATAAAGAACCAACTTAACCGACGGTCCGAAACGGCGGGTTCGAATCCTAGCGGGTTCGTGTTTTCGGATTTATGTACATATTTGTAATTAACACTTCTTAGACGTGAAGAAAAATACCGCGAGTAAACCCACACGTCCTGGAAATTATCTATCTATCTATAACTTCACGCCAAATCCCTTGCAGGGTAGGCAGATAGAACCGAGCGCCACGTGGCTCGATCCTTACATACCTCACTCGCTTCTTTAACATTCATTGCTCTTCTCGTGCACGCTCGCCGGTTTCTAAGGCTCCTGACATCACCTTCTGATAGAACACGACCAATTTGGTCATGGTAGGTAAGTCTTGGCCTTCCCCGGCTCCTACATCCTTCCACTTTTGCATTGTATATCTGCTTCGTCATTCTTTCATCTTGCATTCTTTCTACATGTCCGAACCATCGGAGCATGCCACTTCTTATTTTAACACTTTCCGATATTGATCGTAATTTTTAAGATATTATTATCACAATGTTTAAATAAATTAAATAATGAATAGAGACGAATCACATATATTATATCCTATTCTTAGCGTTATCCCGTTTCCTAATCCATTAGACGGGGTCCGCTACCTAAGCTTAAAGATTTCGCGAAGATACTGATTTTTACATGAAACGACTGCCATTATACCTTCACGACCCAGAGTTAAATCTGTACGGTTCTTAGGTTAAGACACGCGTCTTTCGAAATCGTTTCATCTTGTTTTATTATACGCGACAGAGTCCTAGCGGTATTCTTTATTTCTCGCGATAAGATTTTTTGTATCCTAATGGGGTTTCGGTGAATTCTGACTTTAACAGCATTAACAGCCTTTGTAGTTCTAACAGCACGCGGTCGCCCTGATCTATCACGGTCTTCAACAGAGGAAGTGTTGGTATATCTGTCGATAGTTCGATATACGAACATACGGCTGATACCAAGCTTTTGAAGTTTCTCGAATATGACAGACGGCTCCATACCCACTTTGTGCAAGGGAATCAACGCAATCCTACTTTTAACACCCCAGTCCATATCGTAATTTGATAATTGACACGATTAAAAATATGTAAAACGGAGGGTAATGAAAAGAAGTTCTCAACACAACGCGTTCCAAATTCAAAAAAATTTAAGGGATGAAAAAAAAATCGGTCAAGTGCGAGTCGGACTCGCGCACGAAGGGTTCCGTACCATTATCTATAAAAACGGCAAAAAAAAAAAAACACGTTTGTTGTATGGGAGCCCCCTTAAATATTTATTTTATTCTATTTTTTAGTATTTGCTGTTATAGCGGCAACAGAAATACATCATCTGTGAAAATTTCAACTGTCTAACTATCACCGTTCATGAGATACAGCCTGGTGACAGACGGACGGACGGACGGATGGACGGACAGCGGAGCCTCAGTAATAGGGTTCCGTTTTACCCTTTGGGTACGGAACCCTAAAAAACGACGAGCTCGGTGGCTCAGTCCTGAAAGACGCGACTTTGACAACTCGCTCGTGGGTTCGATTCCCACACAAGACAAACATTTGTATGCATGAGCAATAATGAGCATATCTGTTTGTCTTGATCTGGATGTTTTAAGAGAGGTAGGGCGCATCAAAGCTGCCCGCATGGGGAAGTACCTCCACCTCACAGAAAACCGCAGCCAAATAACAAGTCCCTGGAGGGTTGTTGTGCTCCTGCGTGTGAGTGAAGTCACCAGTAAGCTCCTAAGGATTTGCTGTGTAAGCAGCAGAGGAGGCATCGCGCGAGTGATATACGTTACAAGCGTTAGTAGGCTACGGTTACTGCTTTACATCAGGTGGGCCGTATGCTTGTATGTCTCCCGACGTAGTATAAAAAAAAAGTTTCTATATAACAGCATTTATTGCTTGACTAATACCTTGATTTGAACCTGGGACCAATATCGCCTATATTACATAAGTTATACTAAATAAAATCTGAACAGTAAATAGTTAATAGATTCAGGCGTTATTTTGCGAAAGTCAAATTTACATGCAATTTGATCTAACCTGTTTTGTGTTATTCTTACGATTAACGTCTACAACGCCTGATGATGCCTCGTGGAGAGGCGAAACACGTGTCGCAGCGACGACCAGGCCAGTCGTGGCAGCGACGGTGGTGGTGGGGGCATGCGGATTCTGTTGATGACGGACGACCGCAGCAGCCGAGGCAGAGACTACCGGAGCAGCCATGGCAGCGACGGCATGTAGCACGTACTAACAATAGTGGTAGTGGTGGTAGTAGCAGGCCGACGCTAGGCCGCATGAAAAAAAAAAGAAAAAAGAAATTGGTGGCGGAAGCACACAAAGCAGGTTAGATCAAATTGCATGAAAATCTGAACAGACTGCTCAAGAAACCAGTGGTTGTAAGCATTACTTTTGAATCTCTCATGGCCTTACCACTGATCCATGGCGTCTCCATCAGGCGCCCAAACTAATATCTCTAACTTCCGCCAGCGCTGCATTTTTTTTATACAACGCCTAGAGTATAAGCATACCACCTACCTGCTATAACGTTCATCATCATATCAGCCGAAAGACGTCGACTGCTGCACATAGGCCTCTCCTTACTTTTCCACAGCGATCTGTCTTGTGCTGCTTGCATCCAAAGCTATAAAGTTACCATAGCCTATTCACACTTGCAACACAGTAAGTATTGATTACTGCCTCTGCCAACACAGCAACTCCTCAGAAGCCAGGGCCATTTCGGTGCGGTCCCTACCTCTCTCATTGCATCGATGGAAAGTCAATACTGATGCCTATCTCATTCCTAGTTTCCACAGACGGGCTCTGAACTTCCACTGGCTGTACTGGACAGGCTTAGAGCCAAAAAAAATAAAAGTTTTCTTTTTATACAAGAACGGGAGGCGCACAAGCATACGGCCCGTCTGTTGTAAAGATGTTACTGTAGCCTATGAACGATGCCACCTTTGCTACTAACACAGCAATACTCCACCACCAAGCTCGTCAAAAATTCATTGAGTGTTGATGGACCTCTCAAGTTACTCCATCTCTTTATTGTAGTTAGTAAATCTTGAATATATTCATTATTATATTATGATATTTCTTGCAATCCGATCCAAACTGCTTTGTGTGCTTCCGCCACCAATACAAAGCAGTTTGGATCGGATTGCATGTAAGTTTGACTTTCGCAAAATAACGCCTGAATCTATTAACTATATGATATTTCTATAATATATATTCGTACGTCTGAGGTAGGCTTAGTCAACCAATTCAAGGATTCTCTCCGATAACTTTTTTTATATCACTAAAGTGACAAACAAACATACGGCGTGCCTGATGGTCAATAGTGACCGTTGCCTACGGACTTTTGCAGCGTCTGGGTGGTCGCTCAAGCGTGTATCCATCTATGAATACAGAAGCAGTATTGAGTTTGTTAGGCATCTGACAGAGTTTACATCAATTCATCTATTATCATCATATCGCTGACGGAACAGTCGGCTAACAGAGGATGTAAGGGTTTGCTCGCTATTGGCATGTATACACTTTGTTCCTGTCTGTATTGAATCCGTATTCCAATATGGCAATGAACTGTTTGCAAGATTACAAAATTGTTAATTAAAAAATCGGCCAAGTGCGAGTCGAACTCGCGCACGATGGGTTCCGTACCATTATCTATAAAAACAGCAAAAAAATCACGTTTGTTGTATGAGAGCCCCCTAAATATTTGTTTTAATTTAATTTAATTATTTATTCTTAAAGTGAATATATAATTAAATATTCTGTAAATATTTCAAGCGTCTACCTGTTGCCGTTATCAATATCAAGCAAAAATGAGCAAAAAAGTCACGTTTGTTGTATGGGAGCCCCCTTAAATATTTATTTTATTCTACTTTTTAGTATTTGTTGTTATAGCGGCAACAGAAATACAGCATCTGTGAAAATTTCAACTGTCTAACTATCACGGTTCAAGAGATACAGCCTGGTGACAGACGGACGGACGGACGGACAGCGGAGCCTCAGTAATAGGGTTCCGTTTTACCCTTTGTGTACGGAACCCAGGCCTTGATAATGAATTCCATTATTTAACTATAGAACGGGTGTAGATCTTTTTGGTGGCAATTTTGTTTTCTTTTATGCTACGTCGGAGGCATACAAGCATATGGCTCACCCGATGTAATGCGGGTACCGTAGCCTATTAACACTTGGGATATATTAATTATCACTCGCGCGATGCCTCCTTTGCTGCTTACGCAGCAACTCCATAGCAGCTTACTGGTGACCTCACTCACACGCAAGAACAGAACAACCCTCTAGGGAGTTGTTATTTGGCTGCGGTTTTCTGTGAGTTGGAGGTACTTCCCCAGGCGAGCTGCTTTGATGCGCCCTACCTCTCTTAAAACATCCAGACCAAGACAAAAAGACATGTTCATGCACACAAATGTTTGCCTTGTATGGGAATCAAACCCACGAGCGTTGGTGTCAAAGTCGCGTCAAAAAAAAAAAAACTTTGCGTGTGAATTAGCGACGCTTGGTATCCACCCCCACCATTAATAGTATGCTGTAGCTGCCGTGGCTGCTCCTGTCACCTGGATCCTGGGCGCTGTGGATGTTAGTCCTTAGAATAATATGCTATGAGACGACTATGATCTACAGCGCTTGATGTCTCATGGAGAGGCGAAACATGTGTCGCGGAGTTGACCGGCGAACCCAGGGCAGCGACGGTGGCGAGAAGCAGCCAAGGCGGTACTGTATGCATCTCGATAGTGAGTGTGTGCCAGCCGACGCTAGTTCGCATGAACTAACCGGTGGCGGAAGCACACAAAGTAGCTTAGATCACATTGCCAGTAAATCTGACTGTCGCAAAATAACGCCCGAATGTATTAACTAGCTATTATTTTGTAGTATTTTGGCGAGCTCGGTGGCGCAGCGGTTAATAACGCGACTCTGACACGGACTCTCGTAGGTTCGATTCCATTACAAATATTTGTGTGCATGAATTTGTCTGTTTGTCTTGGTCTAGGTGTTTTTAAGAAAGGTAGGGGTACATCAAAGCAGTACAGTCTGGGGAAGTAACTCTACCTCACAGAAAATCGCATGCAAATAATAACTCTCTGACGGGTTGTTGTGTTCCTGCGTGTAAGTGAGGACATCATTAACTCCCAAGAAACTAACGTGTTAGGAACCATCGCGATTAATACTTAATGTGTTGCAACAGTTCATGGGCTACGGTAACTGCTTTAAATCAGGTGGGTCGTTGTATACCTCCCGAGATTGTAGAGATAAAAGATATAGGGATGGCACAGCCAAAATGTGTCGCTTTTCTTTCCGAATTTGGCTGACACCCTGCCGTGCTCGCAGCCCGTCGTTTATTGTACAAAATGTCCAGTCCCGTTTTGTCGTTTGTTTTACGAACCCAAATGTTAATCTTCCGGATTCCGGCAGTTTAAAATGTCGCCACTGGTATGTCCCGTGAACATGGCTCGGCAGTTAAAATGTACTCCGGCCCGCAATCTGTTCTGTTAATGCGGTCCGATTTTTTAATTCCTCTTTCCAAATGTGCTGTGTCACAGCTTGTACGGTTTTGGCTTCTGCACTCGTGTTTTGTTGGGTTTGTGGCGATTATCATAATTGTTTTTTGAAGTGAAAACTGCTTTATAATCTTTTGCTTGGTGGGTGGTGGCATGGCCGAAGCCTACCATCGGATGAAAGTCGCTGCCTTTAGTGCTATATATTAGTAAAATATTAATCAGTATAGCGACCATAGTCACAATGAAAAGGGCGCGGCCCAAGGATCTATAATCGGCCCATTCGAGTAATTAATATACCTTAATGATATGAGTAACGGCATCAATGGTGGATGAGACGACGGCAGGGAGTTCACCCTCACACGCTGGAACCGCAATGGTTGCGTACTGTGCGGATCCAGTAAAGTTTTCTTCCGAGAACTCTCGTGTTGTGGAAAGAGCTCCCATCCGAGGTTCTTCCAAGAGAGTATGGCTTTCTTCAAGAAAGGCGTGAAGGGGTTTTTAGAGCGGCAACGCATAAATGACACCCGTGATCTTGCAAATGTGTTGCTGCGGTGACTGTGTACCTTCACAGTAGTAGTAGGGAGGTAGTACCGTATGCTATGTAAGCCACTAAAACGTCGCAGAAAAATTATGACCAGCTTTGCAAATAGAAGTATGACGCCGTAAAGATTGTATATGTAACCAACACCGTTCAGTTATAGGAAACTCACTGTATTGAACTACAAACTACAAAATAAAATGATTAGAATTTTATATATGACTCTAGCGGACTCCGTTAGCAGTTATGGTGTAGCATATAGGTCCTATATGAAAGACATTCACAAACTCCAACAAAGAATCTTGAATCGGATTTTTCATTCAAGAGGTTCCTAGTATTTTGTGATATATGTTAACTTGCATGTTCTTCGATAAATTTTATTTTTATCGGCATGTGCATCTACTCAACTTTTGTATGGCTCAGTGGCCGACATGTAGAACTAATTTATTTATATAACACCAGTATCCATTGTAATCACTCATGTTTGACAAAATAAAAATCTGAATCTGAATCTGAAGAACATAACACACCAGGTCATCACGAAACAGTTGCTCGAACAATTGCTACCTCGCACGCGGTCACATTGACCTGCTTACAGGAATGCCTACAATTTTGCCTTTCCCCCTATACTAGACATTATCCTACAGGTCACGTGTGGTTTGATTATTGCTAATTGCACACACTGTGATGTGATTGTTTACTCTATTGACTATCAATTGGTGTGCCTTGAATATTAACACTGAGTCTTGATGGATGGATGAAAAAACTTATTAAGAAAAGTTTTTAAAACGCGGTTTCTTAGTAAAGAGAAAAATGTCGCAAAATGAAGGAAAGGCGTCAAAATGCAATTCAAGTAAGATACAATATCCGTGGTCGCAGGAAGACGGACGCTGCAAAGCATTCGAAACGTCAGGTTCAACAAAATAAATGAAACACGCGATACTTCCGTTAAAAATTGTTTAATTCAATATCTAGGATGTACTTTTATATTATCTTGAATTGCATTTTGACGCCTTTAAAAATTGCTTCATTCAATGTATAACAATCGCGAAAACCTAAGACATCCTAGTTATATTTTAAATAAATTACAAATTAATTTATACAAGTTCAGTAGACATACAATCATACATATAAAACACCATTGAGCCAACTTTATGAAATTGTTCTTTTAAGATATCTGGTATACATAACGACGAGCTCGGTGGCGCCGCAGTTAACAACGCGACTTTGACATTAATGCTCATAGGTTCGGTTCCACAGAAGACAAAAAATTTACTTAATGTATAACTAGTATAGCTTCCGACATTATATAAAAAAAAATGTAAAAACACAATGTAATAAATATTTAAAAAAAACTCTACAGCTATGTCGTGGACACGGCTTAATCAACATTAATGTACCTCTTTACAGCAGGTAGCTTGAAGGTTGATTGGAAGGTGGAAACCACATTTTTTACATCACATCATTTCCTTTAAAACGTTGCATTCACTTAAAAAATATGTAGATCAAATCCATACAAATGCATTAATTATTAAACATGTAATTTAAAATCATCGCAGCTAATTTTTTATAGGCAACCCGGAAATAATACAATATATTACTGATTCCATAGATAACAGAAACAACGGGAGATGTGACATACTACGTGAGTTTGCACCGGGACGGTTGTCGCCTAGTTTCACACTATCATAAAACACTCACACACTTAAATAAATAAAAGATGTCATTCTACGCACACAAGTACAACGACACACTTTTGTTAAGACGCTGCCATTGGACGTTTATTTAAACAACACCCAAGTAAGCACGCACTACTACAAACACTGATAAAGCGACTTTGCTGGGACACGCGGGTCGATATGACTTTGTCGATATTGACAACGTTATATCGATCTATGATCTATCAAGAAGTGTAATGTTTGTAATAAAATATTTATGGGGTGTAAGTAGATCAATGTCAACTTAGAACCAAAGCCAACCCCACTATACTATATAACAATTCCCTGGAGGATGATTGATTTCATGCGAGTTAGTGAGGTCACAAGAAGTTGAGTTGCTGGATTGGCAGCGAGGGTGACGATGAAAATATAGATGAAATAATAACTACAGTAAAGACTTATAATTTTTATCTAATACTAGCAGTCTATTGACACTTCGTATCGATAGTGAAGTCAAAGCGCACCCCTAACCGGCGGCAGAAACAAGCGGCCGTATCTCGAAACTGCACACACAGTGAACGAATAATATCACTCGCTTTACATTGCGTGTTGGGAAACGAGCGGTGGCGACTGCGTAATGGTAGAAAAGCAATGTATGATTTAAGAATGAGATGTAGATTATTTAAAATTTGCATCGTGGTAAGGTTCGGGTAGAAATGGCGTCGGAGAATTTTTGAAATAAATTTTGTATTTACGCTTATAAAACGTAATATTATTTGTACTTACGGGTGATAAGTGATTCCATTTGATTTAAAGTTAACCACTGCACTTCTATTTTTGCAAATTGCAACAGCACAACTTGGCATTTTGCTAAAACAAGGAGCAACGTATCTCAATCGAACTTGATTGCAACTAACTAACTGTTCTTGGCAACGTTCTCGTTTTGAGCATATTGCGGCGACACCAACCACGCCCCCTTGTCACATCTCCCGTTGTTTCTGTTATCTATGACTGATTCATTCATCTGAATCATATTTTATTAAAATGCCTACACAATTTTTAGGCTGCATTTGATTTTTTTGACACGACTTGGATGTACATACACTTTTGTTCGTTATATAAATTTCAGCTTTATATTTTTCCAGGAAAAGGTATTTTAACATTATGGACAAATGTAGTCGTTTCCCAAAAAATGTCCATGGCAGACAGACAGATGCAACATAAAACCAGTTGAGAATGCGCAAGCTTGCATTGCCAGAGGAACACCTGGCTCGTCAATTACATAACAATTCATTTTTTTTTTATTCGTTGGCCATTTTGACTATGTTCCTTAAGAGATAGGAACGGTGTTCCTGAACATTCATATTCTACTTTTTTATGCTGAATCCGAATCTGAAGTCAAAATTCGAATATTCGAAAAAAAACGCAGACAGACAAACGCACAGCTTACATATAGATTTCATATAGGAACGGTGTTCCTGATAAATATATATACAATCGTAATAGATTTGTGGCGTAACGCTTGTAGACCGTATTCGCAATGATGATGTTAGAAACAGAGTTGGACTGAAAGGGAGCTGGTGTTAAAATAAGAAAAGGCAAGCTCCGTTGGTTTGAGCATGTAGAAAAAAATCAAGAGGAAAGAAGTACGAAACATATATACAACGCACAAGGGGATGTAGGAGCCGAACAAGGCCAGGCAAGACTTACCTACCATGACCAAATTAATCCTGTTTTATCAGAAGGTGATGTCAGGAGCCTTAGAAAGCGGCGAGCGTGCATGAGAAGAGCAATGAATGCTAAGGAAATGACGTGTGTAAGCATCGAGTCATGTGGTTATTTCAGCCTACGCGGCAATAGATTTGGGGTGCAGTTATAGATAAATATAATGATATATATAATCGCTTTGTGTATTTATATACAGAATATCAAAAAGCGGTTTAATTTATCGACATTAAAGCTATTAGTCATAGCCTTGAATCGCCCACACGATTCTTTTCCAGAAAACCAGACAATATATCGTATCACGCATCGTACGGCGAGTGACTTCACAGACAGACACTTATTGACACCGAAGGATACAATGGACTGAAAGGCATATACAATTACTCTAATAAACCAGAGCTACGTGAATGAATGATTAACCAAGACTAAAATGATCATGAATCGAACGGCGATGGCGTAGTTTGGTGTGACGCATACATTCACCATTGACTGGATAAGGCAGTTAACATACAAATAATGTAATATTACGTAATCCAAACCTATTATATTAACAATACATGTTAACTTTTAAAGAAACAAGTTTATATGTAAAAAATATCTGTTAAGCAAAAACAGTCAATCTCTTAAGTAAAAAAGAGAAGTATTTGAAATTCAAATTCATTTATTTCAGCAGTTATAGCCATAGTAGACATATAAATTATACAGTTTTTTAAAATTTCTAATAATTAAAATAATAAATAATTAAATAAAATTTCAAACTTATCATTAAATTATAACATATGATTAAATTTCGTATTATATTATTAAAATTCAAGGTTAATAATTTTGATTGCAGATAGTTGTTTGTTTGTTTGTCCGTACATGTATCATACAACAATGGTTCATGTACTGACAATCAAACCTGTTTGCAAATGCATTTAGGATGGTGCT
Organism: Pyralis farinalis; assembly: GCA_947507595.1. Classification (NCBI taxonomy): domain Eukaryota; kingdom Metazoa; phylum Arthropoda; class Insecta; order Lepidoptera; family Pyralidae; genus Pyralis; species Pyralis farinalis. The sequence goes on along the minus strand of OX382258.1, from coordinate 3,202,083 downwards.
GGGGCTAGGTAGCTAGTAGAAACTGACCAGCGTGCATGAAAAGAGCTATGAATGTTAAAGAAAAAACTCTGTTTTCTCTTCTTACTTGGAATGAAGATATTGATTTGCTAATATGTCGCAAGTCTGTAGGCCATCAGCTCTTAATTCATGTGACAACATTAAGTATTACGCGTATCTACTTTCGTAATACTTTTGATGTAATCCCTTTAACATTCTTCCTTGTACTCGTAGTACTCTTCTAGTGATGTAATATTGATGACCTGCACCAATACTGCATAACTGAAATTCAACAAGTACAAACTAACAACGAAACAGGCAGCCTCATCAAAACTCAAACTGCAGACCTTAAATTCGGCCCTTTTACACCAGAATTCACGCAACCCTCAATTTATCTCCGGCCAAAATACAAATCTCCGGGATAGTGGTCGAATTAATCTCACCCTCGTAAAGCTGGCGCGATGTGAATGTTTACAGCCTGCAGTACGCTTAAGTGCACTTTTGGCTACTCCTCCAAACACTACGTAAATGCGTGCCCAGTTGTAGTTGACCTAGTTGCGAATGGTAGTCAACTTAAGAGGTCTGAGTTTTTAGGAGATTATCAGATCAGCGAATTCGTTTTCAGTTTTATTACTACTATCAGATCAGCGAATGCGTTTTCAGTTTTATTAGTTCAGAAAAATATTACATGTTTAGACATTTACACATATGTACTTAGAGAACACAATATTTCATACAGTAATAGATAGGATTTAGTTATAAAGAACATAAAATTATTGATGCCTGAATTAGACTATAACAGTGCCGTCTCAGATTTATTATTAGATATAACGAAAGCGTTTGAATATGTTAACAGAGAAATAATTCTTAAAAAGTTATATATGAACAGTATGAAAAAAAAATTAAATGAAATTATATCTTTAAAATCACAAACAATACACAACTTAAAATTGTATGTTTATAAGCCAAGAAAGAAGTTCAGACCAAAACTTAGAATAACAAGTTTCGATATCCCTCAGAGAATGAGAAGTTTTCTTCCGAAAACTCACAAGTTGTGAAATGAGCTTCCAGCCGAGGTCTTCCCAAGTGACTTCAGCATGGGGCTCTTCAAGAAAGGCGAGAAGAGGTTTTAGAGGATCGGCAACGCATGAGTGACACCCCTGGTGTTGCAATGTCCATCCAGGCTACGGTGACTGTTTACCATCAGGCAGGCCGTATGCTTGTTTGTCACCTCGGTGGTATAAAAAAGAATAATAGCATTGGGCCTTCGTTCTTTTTCTATTTGCTGAAGACAATACGATAACAATTAAATATAAAGAAAATCATACAAAATTGACATGAATAATTCATTGAATATAAATATTAACTGAGTTAACCAAAATAATATATTAATAAATATTGACAAAACCAAAATTTAAGAAAATACAGTGTAATGTCAAAGATTTAACATAAATTATAATAGACTCAGAACTTTGATACATTAAATATCAACATTTAATTACAAGGAAATTTAGATCGAATATGTCAAAACTATGCGATAATGATTACAAATTAGGCGTTTTTTTATTTATTGCCTTTTAGACGAGCTCGGTGGGCCTGAGGGAAAACGCGCTGTTACATTACTTTGACACCAACGCTCGTGGGTTCGATTCCCACACAGGACTAACATTTATTTGCATGAATATGTCTGTTTGTATTTGTCTGGCTGATTTTATGAGGGTAGGGCGCATCAAAACATCTCGTCTGGGAAAGTACCCCGCAACAACCGTAGCCAACTAACAACTCACTAGAGGGTTGTTTTGTTCCTGCGTGTCAGATTACCAGTAAGCTCCTGTGTTAGCAGCAAAGGTGGCACCGCGCCTACAAACTTTTTTTTCAGTCCATTGTTCACGCATTGCAAATATTACTTGTTGTAAAGTTTTCAGTGAGCTTTGACGAGCTCGGTGAATGACGTGACTTTGACACTAACGCTCGTGAGTTTGATTCCCACACAGGACAAACACTTGAGTCCTTGAACATCTCTGTTTGTCTTGGTCTGGATGTTTTAGAGAGGTAGCCCGTCTGGGGAAGTACCTCAACCTCACAGAAAACCACACCCAAATAACAACTCCGTGGAGGGTTGTTGTATTCCTGCGTGTGAGTGAAGTCACCAGTAAGCTCCAAAGGAGTTGCTGTGCTAGCAACAGAGGAAGCATCGCGCGAGTGATACTTAAAGTATTACAAGCGTTCATAGGCTACTTTATATCAGGTGAACCGTATGCTTGTATAGCATCAGACGTTCTATAAAAAAAGTACCTCCTACTTCCCCAATCGGCTTTGATCCTGTCTATCTTTAAAACACTCAGACAAAGACAGAGATGACACACATATGTCTCTCCCATTCGGAAATCGAACTAACGAACCTCTTTGTTAAAGTAGCCCCTGCTAGCTCGACCACGAGGCTCAGAACTTTAATCAGCAATTAGGATTTTTTACGCTAAAAAAGGGTTATAGAAATCAAATCACCGGTCCGGGCGGCGGTCGAGAATTGGTACGAAACAAAATTAGATTTCAGGTAAATAATATCCATGAATGTGTACACCCTGAACGAGCCCGACGTAATACCGTTAACCGGTATAAACGAAATAAACCCGAATAAAAGAGGTATCCGATGAGACAACAGTGAGTTTTTATCCACGCCCCGGCGAACCAGAAAATTAATGTTAAATCGATGACATGGTGCTGCTGATATTGAGGAGAAATGATAATGAACTACTTTTCGAGAGGAAATCATTATTTTGTCTATTTGCTCATTCATTTTCACGAGCCCAAAAACACAAGAATGGCGGCTGACATCAAAGATGGGGAGTTCGATTCCCGAGCATTTATGTTCATGACCATGTTTGTCTTGGTTTGGGTGTTTCTTGAAAAAAAGTATTTGTTACAAGATATGGGTATTTACAAACGACTATCAATTGTGTAGCATAGTACCTACAAGCTTTGCCTAGTTTGGGACTAGATAGTGCTGTATAATTATGTAACCCATGTGCAGTCATACATTTGTTTGTAGTCTTGGATCAGGTGGATAAGATTGCATATCTTGGATGTGGAGTGGATGGAATAGACTCAATAGAGCATAGAAAAAACTTCTTGGTAGTAAAAGTCTAAGCCAGAAGGCAAGGCTCAGTATTTACAACACGATCTTGTTCTCTATGCTAACGCATGGAAGCAAGAATTAGAGTATGGTAGAGAGAGCACGAAACCATAATAAATGTGAGATGCGAACAACACCCAAAAGCTATGCACGACGCTCGCAGACCGAGTTCACAATGATCCCAGATCGAGAGGTGATCTGCAAGACGGATGCTCTGTTGCTTTGGGAAGAGGAAATAATGGATCAAGCACAGTTAACATTTCTTTGCCGTATAATGCAGTTGTAATTGGATAAAAAACTACCTACTCAGTGAAAATCATCCTTAACACTGTCGATTCTATTCGCAACCGTTAATAGCCCGGGGCAATCGTGCGGAAGTTCCTCGGAAAGAAATAAAATCCACATGTGGACTGAAGCCATAATGAGGTTAATAGCCACTTTGTCGATTCTCCTTTGAAACGGCAAAAAGGCGGGAACAGTTCGCGGGTAGCTGAGTGATGAGCGAACGGCGTGATCATACGAATGGCGAATTAACTACAATTTGCCATTGTCTGATATTTTTTCAGCCAAGCCTGATTTTGCTGTGGAAGTTGCTACGTCAGCAGTTGACTAGACAATTACGCGATATGGCTTATACACCAAGTGGGCCGTTAGTTTGTTACTTGAAGCAATAAAATGAGGTAAATTGCAACTTTCCCGACAATATCTTCAAAGGGCAGAATAAAACTAATGTTTTGAAGAGGTTTATTAATTATTTTCTGACGTATTTGTCAGTTGAACACTCATTAAGACCATATCTTAATGAGTGTTCAACTGACAAAAACGTCTGGAAATAATTCAGCACAGATAACTATATATAATCCAATTAACATCATTATTATTGTATAGATTTATTATAAAATCTTTTGATACTGGCAATTATCTGCCGACATTTTTTTCTACACAAATCCTCATTTACGAAATGCTAAGAGATCTTAATCTTAGTGATGATAATCCTATGAGAAATAAGATACAATACGATTTTATTTAAAAATCCTAAGGTATATCTAAGGGAGAAGCCAAAGCTTTGCAACCGGGATCTGGCTAGGACCAGTGCGATGAGCAGGGCTTGATGAAAACGGAAAGGAAGAAGAGAAAGAAGTCCTTCAATTGCTACTACTGCGGCACCGCACGAACTGGATCGTCGCAGCTGCGTTTTGAAATATCATCGACGCCGATGTACGGTTCTAGATTATATAGGTCTGCAAACGAGCAGGGGGCAGAGTATGTGAAGTTAAAATTTATAATAGCATTTACATTTTAAGTTAATGTATTTATCTGTAGACCTCTGTTGTAAAATCTGTCGTCTGCAAATAAATTACTTGAAATTTAATTCAATGTGTCAGAGTTCCGATGGCAAATAAAGAAATCCGTCTTTCATTGCTTGGTCGTATCAAATTAGAATTCTTGGTCAGGGAAAGTGCTAATCACACACAAAAACGGGATGTGCCTGTATCGTGGACACGTTTTCGTTGAATTCGTTGATGCTTCAGGTATCATACGGTGTCAATAATAAATCTAAGCCAGAAGGCACAGCTCGCTGTACACAACGCGGTGCTAATCCCAACGCTAACTTATGGAAGTGGGAGCTGGGTATAGCAGAGAGAGCATGAAAGTAGAATAAATGCGGTCGAGATGAGAGCATTGCGAAAAATTTGTGGCATGATTTCCGCAATGCGTTCGTAATGAAGACGTGAGAGAAAGAGTTGGTCTGAAAGAGAGTGTCGGTGTTAAGATAAGAAAAGGCATGCTCCGTTGGTTCGGACATGTAGAAAGAATGCGGGACGAAAGAATGACGAAACAGATATATAATGCAAAAGTGGAAGGATGTAGGAGCCGAGGAAGACCGAGACTAACCTACCATGACCAAATCGTGTTTTATCAGAAGGTGATGTCAGGAGCCCCAGGAACCGGCGAGCGTGCATGAAAAGAGCTATGAATGTCACAGAAGCGAGTGAAGTATGTAAGGACCGAGTCTTGTGGCGCTCGGTTCTCTCTGCCTACCCCGCAAGGGACTTGACGTGAAGATACATACATACATACGGTGTATTTAAATTTTAAATGTAAAAGATACATATGTAGCTTCACCGCCAAACTATATCCCGCGATTTTCTTATAATAAGTTCCATGTATTGCCTCCCACTATGAAAGCAAATTTGAAGACTTATTTTCGTAAAAACGCTACCTCCTATCACTCGATACGTTACTAAACTGAATTTGCCATTACTAAAACTCCTGTGGCAGCTACGAAATTAGGGATACGCCCTGCGTTCTCACGCTGGAGATCAGCGCTCATAACCATCCCGCCCGCTCCCGGGCCCGCTGCCTGCTCTTCACTTAGCACGCATTACAAGGATTCTAAATTAGAGATGGTCTTAGTCTGGAAATTACTAAGTTTTGTGAGGTGATATAATATATATGTATATATACATATATATACATGTGTATATAATCATTCGTAGTATGTTATTCTAACGACTAACATCTACAATGCCCGAGGATGCCTTGTGGGAAGGCGAAACACGTCGCAGAGACGAACCGAGTAGCCATGGCAGCCCCGGCATGCATTTTTTATATACAACGTGGGGAGACATTCAAGCATACGGTCCACCTGATGTAAGGCAGTTACCGTAGCCTGTTAACGCTTATAATAAATTAAGTATCACTCGCGCGATGCACCCTCTGCTGCTTACACAGCAACTCCTTAGGAGCTTACTGGTGACCTCACTCACACCCGGGAACACAACAACCCTCTATGGAGTTGTTATTTGGCTGCGGTTTTCTGTGACATGGAGGTACTTTCCCAGACCGGTTGCTTTGATGCGCCCTACCTCTCTTAAAATCTACTATGCATCTACTAACGGTAGTGGGTGGTTGCTGGCCGGCACTAGTTCGCATGTACTAATTGGTGGCAGAAGTACACAAAGTAGTTTAGATCTAATCGCTTGTAATAGTTCATTTTCAGTAATTACACAATAGTATAAGTGCCAAAGGGAGGGGATATAAAAATGTTGGAAATATTTAGAGAAAGCTGTACGGATACTATAGGTACATTCCTATATTCATCCTTTTTTGTGCTGGGCATGGTTGGAATGGCATCCCTAGGGTTCAGATGCAGAATTCAGTACGTCTGTTATTAAAAAAAATGAAGGAGACAATCCACGCGCTTTAGAATGTGTCTCATTAAGAGTGCCTGTTTGTAAAATGTCGTTACGTCGCTCGTCGTCGGCGGTTACTCACGAGCACAGTGGCGGAGTACCACTAACTATCATAAATAACATCTACGAACATTGTCTGGATGCCGACGTATTTGTCGACAGTGTCTCTGAAGTTAGCATCATTTAGGTAAGTAGTCAGGAAGTCAGCTAGCTCATGAATGTAAATGTATGAGTCAAGCATAATATACAACGCGAAAGTAGAGTATGGAGGAGCCGAGGAAGACCAGGACTTAGTACAGTGATCATATTTTATTAGAATATTTAGAAGGGCTTACTACTGAATGCGAAGAAAACAAAGACAATGGTTTTTGCAAGAGAAGAAACCAGAACCAACGTACTTCAAGAACAACCATAATGGTTCTTGAAGTGTTGAAACAAGCTAATGAGGTTGTACATCTTGGATACGCTTTTAGCAGAGATGGATGTGGAAAGACAAGTGACTGCTGGGAATAGTGTGAACAGAGCGTTGGGAAAACGTGACGCAGATGTAGAAGGAAGTAGCAGCCGAGGAAGGCCAAGACTTACCTGCCATGACCAAATTGATCGTGTTTTATCAAAAGTTCATACCAGGAGCCCTAGATACCGGCGAGTCTGCATAAGAAGCGAGTAAGGTAAGTAAGGACCGAGTGATCTGATGCTCGTTTCTCCCTGCCTACCCCGCAAGGGATTTGGTGTAAAATTATAGTAATAGTATATATTACCAGAGGGAGACTTTGTACAGTCGTAGTCTGCGTGGGTACCTCTGTCTCACCTATTTCTACCGCCAAGCAGCTATATTTATATAGCTGTGTTCCGGCTTGAAGGGTGAAATATGGCAGAGAAATTACTGGCTACTGTGACGAAACAGCCTTAGGTCACATGATTGGCAGCGCGCGAATAACATCCCCGTGGTGTTGCGAGCGTCAATAGGCTGTGATGACTGCTTACCATCTAATCATTTTAGAATATTGTTAAAACAATACACGTTCAATGACTTTCGATCAATCAATCCATCAATTGTCATTCACTGCTTATAACAGTGAAGAGTATGAACAAAAAGGGACCACAATACCCGACGTATCAAAAGCTTCCGCAAACTATTCCCCGTCGCGGAGGGGAGAATGGGGAGTCACCCTCCCTGTTCCCTCCCGTAATTGACTCAGAACAACGTGCAAAACCGATAAGGAACTCCTAAATAAGGATTTCATTAGTGTTCCAACGTTAACGGTCTATTTGAATGCAGATTCTTTTTGCTAAAAGTCGTTGAAGATTTCTTTTTTCTTTTTTTAAACAATTTCGTGAGGCATACAAGCGTACGGCCCAACTGATGTAAAGCGGCTACAGTAGTATATAAACACAATATAATAATAATTCTTTATTGCACAAACAAATAGTACATAATAATCATAGACTAATACAGTGTACAAAGGTGAGCTTATCTCTTCAAGAGATTTCTTCCAGCCAACCCTAATGAATGTGGAACGAAATTGTACAAGGGCTATAACAAATATATGTGCCAACTAGCAAAATAAAAACAGATACTCACAATAAAAAAAAAAATATATACATACATACATACGACATACAACCACATACGACATACAACCACATACATATATACAAATATATATATATATATATATATATAGCTACATACTATTTGTCGTTAGATGATAACATATTTAGATAGTGCGTCTTTAGTCTTCTCTTGAAACTAAATACAGAAGGACTCTCTCTTATCTCTAGTGGTAATTTATTCCAAAGTCTAGCAGCACATACAGTAAACGAGTTAAAAAAGAATTTTGTGTTTGCTAGAGGGAAATGTAAAGTTTTTATATGGCAGGAACGTTGGGATCGAGTTGGCGGTGGAAGGAGTGGAAAACGTAAACAGAGGTATTGAGGGGAATTGGGATTGGTAATTAATTTAAAAAGCAGGGATAGTATGTGCACATTTCTGCGGAGTCGAATAGGAAGCCACTTCAACTGTACACGAAACTCCGAAACATGGTCGTACTTACGAAGACCGAAAATAAAACGTATAGCCATATTTTGTAATATAATTTATAATTTTGTAATATATTAGGTAATACTCGCGCAATGCCACCTCTGCTGCTACAGCAACTCCTTAGGAGCTTACTGGTGACCTCGCTCACACACAACAATCCTTCAGAAAGTTGTTATTTGGCTGCTGTTGCCAGGAACGGTGGCGGGTGCATGCGGTTTCTGTTCCAGATGGCGGGCAATCGCAAGGACGACCGGAGCAGCCATGGCAGCGTCGGCATGTTGCATCTACTAACGGTAGCGGGTGGGTGCCGACCGATCTGGCACAAAATCGCGGTTAAGATGCGAATAGAGCGGAAAATTTATGCCGTAACAATTTCTGACTGCATTTGCAACGCTGATGTAAGAAAGAGAGTTAGTGTAAAAGAGAGTGTCAGTGTTAGGATAAGGAAAGCATGCTCTGTTGGTTCGGGCATGTAGAAAGATAACAGGATGAAAGAATTACAAAACAGATATACAATGCAGAAGTGGAAGCATGTACCATGACCTAGACTCGCCAACCACGACCGTAAAATTGACCATATTTTATCAGAAGGTGATGTCAGGAGTCCTAGGAACGATAAGAGCTATGAATGTTAAAGAAGCGAGTGAGGTTTACAAGAATCACGTATTATGGCGCTCGGTTGTCTCTGCCTACCCCGCCCTGGCATGAAGCTATAAATAGATTTTCTTTATAAAGCGCGTCGAGAGGCATACAAGCATACGGCTAACGTGTTGTGAAGTAATTTCCGTAGCCTATGTACTATACCTGCTACTAAACACAGTAACTCGTATGAAACTTACTAGTAACCTCACTCGCTCTTACACAATAACCTTCCAGCTAGTTGTTAAGGTGGAGGTACTTCCTTAGATGGACTGTTTTTGGCGCGCCCTACCTGTATACCCAGAACAAGACAAGCAGACATGTAAATGAACACCAATGTTTGTTCTATGTGGGAATCGAGCCCGCAAGCGTTGGTGTCAAAACAGCGTTAGTAACAACTGCGCCATCGAGGTCGTCAACACGCACGCCGTTAGTTCATCTCATAATTATCTTTTATCACGTAACGTTTTAGTTAACTCTTGACCACTTTTACATAGAGTCGTGAAAAATCTAGACTCATGAAAAAATAGATAAGATTTTTGTACATTTTAGTGTTAAAGTTTATCTATTTCGGGGAAAAAAAAAATTATATGCACGACAATCAGGCAGCGACGGTTGTTGTTGTTGGCATGCGGTTTCTGTTCCAGATGACGGACGACCGCAGCAGCCCAGAGACGACCGGAGCAGCCATGGCAGCGTCGGCATGTTGCATCTAGTAACGGTAGTGGGTGGGTGCCGGCCTGCGCTAGGCCGCATGAACTAATTGGTGGCGGAAGCACACAAAGCAGGTTAGATCAAATTGCATGTAAATTTCACTTTCGCAAAATAACGCCTGAATCTATTAACTATTTTTATTTTCATTGTCAGTTTATCGTGTGTTTAAAGAATTTGAAACGTGTCTAAGTGCCCGTAATGGCCTATAAATGATCGTTATTTTCAGGAACACCGTTCCTATATGAATGCTATATGTTTGTCTGTGCGTTTGTCTGTCGCTTTTTTTCGAATATTCGTATTTTGACTTCAGATTCGGATTCAACATAAAAAAGTAGAATAGGAATGTTCAGGAACACCGTTTCTATCTTTTAAGGAATATGGTCAAAATGGCCGACAAATTAAAAAATTAAATTGAATTGTTACATAATTGACGAGCCAGGTGTTCCTCTGGCAATGCAAGCTTGCGCATTCTCAACGGGTTTTACCTTTATTACTTACAGACATTAGTGAACTTATGTAGTTCTAGAGTCTTCCTAGCGATACCCCGTTACTTAATCCATTAGGATTGCCAGATCCGCGTAAAAACCGTCAGAAACACCATCTGAACTGCAAACACTAGTCACAATGATGAAAGACGAATGTATGAAGGAAGGCTTACTACTGAATGCGAAGAAAACAAAGATAATGGTATTTGAAAGAAAAGAAACCAGAACCAATGTAAGGATTACGGTAGATGATGAAGTGTTGGAACAAGTGGATGAGTTTGTATATCTTGGATGCGCTTTCAGCAGGGATGGAAGGTACACCGCAGATGTGGAAAGGCGAGTGAGTGCTGGGCATAGTGTGAACGGAGCGTTGGGAAAACTTCTTGGCAGTAAAAACTTGAGCGAGAAGGCGCAGCTGGCTATACACAATGCAGTGCTGGTCCCAACGCTAACTTATGGAAGCGAGAGCTGGCTATGGCAGAAAGAGCATGAAAGTAGAATAAACGCGGTCGAAATGCGAGCGCTGCGCAAAATTTGTGGCGTAAGGCTTGTAGACCGTATTCGCAATGATGATGTTAGAAAGAGAGTTGGTCTAAAAGCGAGCGTCGGTGTTAAAGTAAGAAGAGGCATGCTCCGTTGGTTCGGACATGTAGAAAGAATGCAGGATGAAAGAATGACGAAGCAGATATACAATACAAAAGTGGAAGGATGTAGGAGCCGAGGGAGGCCAAGACTTACCTACCATGACCAAATTGGTCGTGTTCTATCAGAAGGTGATGTCAGGAGCCCTAGAAACCGGCGAGCGTGCATGAAAAGAGCAATGAATGTTAAAGAAGCGAGTGAGGTATGTAAGGATCGAGTCGCGTGGCGCTCGGTTCTCTCTGCCTACCCCGTAAGGGATTTGGCGTAACTTTGACACTGGCATAAAGTAGCAACACTATTGCCATATATATATATAAATTGCATGTAAATTTCACTTTCGCAAAATAACGCCTGAATCTATTAGAACAAGAACCAATATGACGCTGCCTTATTTCAGCAGTTTCATAACGACCGCCCGAAATGGTTTCCGACATGAACACGATTATTGTGATTTACGAGTACATTGAATAAAGTTATTATGTACATTTCAATTTAAGGTATTTTCGTATTAGAATTCGATAGATATATGATCGTCGTACATCAATATCCTTTGTAAAGGTCTTAATAAAATAATACGTCGCCATTTCCTTTGGCGTAGCTTTACAAACATAATTTGCGACGTGAAGCGACATGAAACCCTTTGATATGTATTCTCCTCGCTTCACTTTGTTGGATGTCGTTATTATTTACTGCTTCTCGATATTTGAAGGGAATGAAAACGAATAAGTCAAAAGCGAGGTGACAGTAATTTTATTTGGACAATGCTTGTTTCATGAAAGAAGCTGAAAGCGTGTTGGGAGACCAGTGATTGATGGCTCTACTTAATACTAGCATATATAAACTATCATACTGTGTCACATCAGGTGTGGTTTTGTTTTCATATGACTATCTGTCTATTCATGGCTTCATGCCAAGTCCCTTATTGAGTAGACAGAGAGAAGTTGCGCTCCTCTCGTGGTGTCCAGTCTTGCTAAGTTAATATAGTGTCTGGTGGGCCGGCCGCGCAGGCCCCGGGGCGGTGTAGCCCAGGATTCTGCGCTGTTGAGTTGTTTCTGTAAAATGGACAGCCACATCTTCTGAGACTTTGTTCTCAAATTCTCTTTTTATTCCAAAATTTTGTCAAACGTTATGGCATTTTGCGAAGCAAATAACAATACCGTGTACTTTCCAGCAGGACTCTGCACCTGGTCACAAGGCACGAACTACCCAAGCCTGGCTCGAAATCAACGTTCTGGACTTCATAAGAGCTGAAGACTGGCCCAGATCTGAACCCCTTAAACTACATATTATAATCAGTTTTAGAGGGCATGGCCTACTTGAAACGACACGCCGACATTGTATATCTTAAGAAATCTCTGGAGCAAACAGTGGCTGAATTTCCCTTGAACATTTTTCAATTTTTGTCACTACATCATCTTTCATTCTACATTGTTGTCGAATTATCTTTATTTTTTTTTAGTTATCCCTTGATTTATAATTTAGTACATTTTAACGTGTCACTAGGGCATGACTCTGACGTACCGTATTCGCAACGATGATGGAAACACGAAAACCTTAATTTTTACCGTTCTCTAAAATGTAAAACAGTGCCCGCCAGTGGTTCCGCAACTTTTTGTTAATATTTCAGTGTCACCGCTGTTGGCGTATGGTAATTCAGTTTTAGCTCTATAATTAATCGTGTGGCGTAAATTCCAACCGCCAGAAAATTACACTTAATTTAATATTTTACCATTTTCAGAGATCTGCGAGTGAAATAAAGAAAACTGCTGAGATTTTTTTTCGGAACCACTGTTCTAACGTTAACTTTGGGTGAGCTTATCGACAACTTATTAAAGTGAGTATAATATAACAAATTAACTTATAAAGTAAGAAGCAGTGATAGAGAATCGGCCTATTATAAGACGGTCCCGGGTTGGAATCCTGACGCGGGAGCCAAGTGGTGGCCGAGGGTTTGTTATAAAAAAAACGAACTTTATTTACCACAATACTGACCGACAGAGTTTCGTTGTTGATTTAATACAAAGGAATATTCCATTAATCTAACTTACTAGCTAATTTATACTACAATTATTGTTTACTCATCACTATTGTGCAATGCCGCATTTCCTATATTGAGTAACTGCTCATCAGCATTTAGTGGTGCTTATGACGCGTATTTGGTGTGGGTGGCTACCCTTAACTCGGGCATGTACTAAATTCGTGTTTTCAGATTTATTTGCTTATTTGTAATGCAGTCGCTTGGCTGTGAAGACAAATGTATATCTTCACGCCAGGTCCCTTGCAGGGTAGGCAGAGAGAACCGAGCGCCATAAGACGTGGTCCTTACACACCTCACTCGCTTCTTTAACATTCATAGTTCTTTTCATGCACGCTTACCGATTCCTAGGGCTCCTGACGACACCTTCTGATTCACACCGTGTGGAAAGCCGTATGTCCAAGAAATTGTAATTTGAAAGACGTGTGTGAGAACCAACCTAAAGGTCTGGTTCACTCTCTGGGTTGTTGAGGTCTGACGGTCTGTATAAAAATCAGCCAAGTGCGAGTCGGACTCGCGCACGAAGGGTTCCGTACCATTATCTATAAAAACAGCAAAAAAATCACGTTTGTTGTATGGGAGCCCCCCTTAAATATGTGTTTTATTTTAATTTAATTATTTATTCTTAAAGTGAATATATAACTAAATATTCTGTGAATATTTCAAGCGTCTACCTGTTGCCGTTATCAATATCAAGCAAAAATGAGCAAAAAAAATCACGTTTGTTGTATGGGAGCCCCCTTAAATATTTATTTTATTATATTTTTTAGTATTTGCTGTTATAGCGGCAATAGAAATACATCATCTGTGAAAATTTCAACTGTCTAACTATCACGGTTCATGAGATACAGCCTGGTGACAGACGGACGGACGGACGGACGGACGGACAGCGGAGCCTCAGTAATAGGGTTCCGTTTTACCCTTTGGGTACGGAACCCTAAAAATCAGTATCATTGCCACCAACTTGACTTTGACACCAACGCTCGTGGGTTCGATTCCCACACAGTACAAACATTTGTGTGCATGAACATGTCTATTTGTCTTGGTCTGGGTATTTTCTATGTATAATAAGTATAAATTTACAAAAAAAAATGTTACGAAGTTTATCAGTTGTCTAGTACCCATAACACAAGCTTCTCTTACTTTGGGGCTAGATGGCGCTGTATAATTTGTCCAACATTATTTATTTATTTATCTTCACGCCTGGTCCCTTGCGGGGCAAGCAGAGAGAACCGAGCGCCATAAGACGCGGTCCAAACATACTTCACTCGCTTCTCTAACATTCATAGCTCTTTTCATGCAGGCTCGCCGGCTCCTGAGGCTACTGACATCACCTTCTGATACAACACGACCAATTCGGACATGGTAGGTTAATCTCGGTCTTCCTCGGCTCCTATATCCTTCCACTTTCGCATTGTAAATCTGTTTCGTCATTCTTTCATCCTGTATTCTTTCTACATGTCCGAACCAATGGAGCATGCCTTTTCTTATCTTAACACCGACGCTCTCTTTCAGATCAACTCTTTCTCTCCCTCACACAATCAATGAAGACCATTACGAACGCGGTCAGCGAGCGTTATGCCACAAATTTTGCGCAATGCTCTCATGTCGACCGCATTTATTCTACTTTCATGCTCTGTCTGCCATACCCAGCTCACACTTCTATAAGTTAGCGTTGGGATTAGCACCACGTTGTGTACAGCGAGCTGTGCCTTCTTCTTGTGATAATAAAAAAATATTTAGTTCAATCCTTACATTTTTAGGGTTCCGTACCCAAAGGGTAAAACGGAACCCTATTACTGAGGCTCCGCTGTCCGTCCGTCCGTCCGTCCGTCCGTCTGTCACCAGGCTGTATCTCATGAACCGTGATAGTTAGACAGTTGAAATTTTCACAGATGATGCATTTCTGTTGCCGCTATAACAACAAATACTAAAAAATATAATAAAATAAATATTTAAGGGGGCTCCCATACAACAAACGTGATTTTTTTTTGCCGTTTTTATAGATAATGGTACGGAACCCTTCGTGCGCGAGTCCGACTCGCACTTGGCCGATTTTTATACGGAATACTCAGTAATCCGAGTTGTTGGCAAGTTTAGTTAACCAGTTAATTTTTAAGCTGCGTTAAATTGCACGCGAGTTTTAAGTTAGTGTTACTTAAGTATTTAAGTACTCAGCTTAAAACCTAGAAATGTTGGCAAGCAATGTAGCGTAACGGTTTATAACACGACTTTGTCCGCGACGCTCGTGAGTTCGATTCCCACACAGGACAAATATTTGAGTGCATGAACATGTCTTGGTCTGGGTATTTTACGAGAGGTAGAGCGCATCAAAGCAGCCCGTCTGGGGAAGTACCTCCACCTAATAGAAACCCGGAACCAAATACCATCTCTCTGGAGGGTTGTTGTGTACCTGCGTGTGAGTGAGGTCACCAGTAATCTCCTAAGGAGTTGCTGTGTTAGCAGCAGAGGTGGCATCGCGCGAGAAATACTTAATGTATTACAAGCGTTCATTGGCTATGTAACCGCTGAAATCGGCACAACGAAGTTATTCGCACACCGACATCTAAAATCGACACATCGCAATTGGTCGCAATATTGTTGAACGCTAGGAAGAAGAAATCACGAATCATTATAGGTATCTTCTTCACACGTAGTGCTTCGCAGCTACCAACACCTTAAGGACTTGTTCTGAATCAATAAACTTGATTTAACAGCTCTGTTTAAACGTAGAATTGAAATATTTAACTTCTATATTGAAGCAAATTTAATAATTCTAACAATTGTAAGTAAAAATTACAAAATACAGTCTCCTGTTTCTAGAGTTATGGACATAATAGCCACAAGATCCTTCATGAAGTCAAAGTCGTTTTGAGTGTTTTGACGAGAACTTTTACCGAAAGGCCAGCTTTGGCCCGCGAAGCTACAAGGTAGCTTATATGAACTCTTGAAATATATATTTATATTTTGCTGGTCGCTTCCCGCCACACAGCACAGTCAGGAATATTAATTCGCGAATTGATCGGCCGCGGCCTGGCCTAGCTACCGTCGCTGTGGGTTTCGAACAACTCATAGCCAACGAGTTGTTGGCGTTCATACAACACGCCATCGATACTGTGGACGAAGTCAGCATCATGCGCATCTGCAAGTATACCTTCAGTGAAGATGAGATTTGCAGTGGCAAGATTGAACTGTTTAAGACGCTGGACAAGACCGCGGAGATGCCGTCACGCAGGATGGGTCGAGGACACAAAAGTATACAAGACGTCATCAGTCTTTTGAAGGTGACCGATCCAAACGACGTGCCTTCCTTCGTAGCGAAAGACCTCCACAAGCTGCCATCTGTCACCCTGGAACACGTCGACGTTGTTACGCTGCTGAAGGACATCAGAAGCCTCAAAGCCAGTCTCGCTGATGTTCAATTACGATTAGCGACATCGGAAACAACAATTAGTGGGCTACGTACGGAAATATTATCACTAAAATGTAATGTTTCCGTAAGTAGGTCACCTGAGGTCGGCAACATTAACACGCGTCGTGGTGCACAGAATGCATCCGTATGCAGTTTAATGGCATCACCGACTACTATGCTACGTTATGAGCAACGTACCGTGCCAGCCGCCCGCTCCCCAGCAGAGCCGACTACAAATGTAAACACGTCAACCACGGGACGTGATTACGCAAAAGTTACTGTATTACCACATACTCACCTACCATCTCAGCGGGAGAAGTCAAGACAATGTGAACCCACGCGAAAGGCTTTGCAACCGGGTTCTCCCAAAGACCAGTGCGATGAGCAGGGCTTCATACAAGTGGACAGTAAGAAGAAGCCATCCAACCGCAACCACTGCGGCACCGCACAGACCGGACCGTCACAGCTGCGCGTGGAAATACCAGCGACGCCGTTGTACGTTTCCAGACTACACTGGTCTACAAAGGTCGAGGAGGTCGTAGACTATGTGAAGAAGAAGACCAACTTCACCTTGAGGGTCGAGCGACTGGAATCTCGCCATAAAGTAAATTTTAGTTCCTTTGTGGTGAGGGTTCCAACTCATCATCTGCCGACCTTCATGAAGAAAGAATTCTGGCCGGTGAAAGTCGTGTTTCGGATGTTCCGAGGACGGTTGCCTGACGAAACGCGCTGCTCGTCGCCGTATCTACATGGAATTAGTTTGAGTTATAGTTAAGTTTATAATATTATATATATTTTAGTTGAGATATGTACCTATCTACAAACCCGTGTTGTAAAACCTGTTATCTAAAAGTGAATTAATCGAATTTGAATTAATCTACGTACAAAGACATACATCACCAACAATAGTTCGCATATCAGCCACCACAGTGGTCATTAGTTTTATATAATTTTGAAAGTTGACAAGGAAGAATTTGCATTAAAATGTTTTATTACAACAAAATGCTGGAAGAAAGAACTACGAAGCAGATATACAATCCAAAACTATGGAAGTAGGAACCGAGCAAGGTTAACACTTACCTAGCATGATCGTATTTTATTAGAATATGATGTCAAGAGTCCTAGAAACTGGCGAGTGTGTATGACAAGATCTATATACCTATGTTAATAAAGCGAGTGAGGTGTGTAAGTAGCGAGTCATGTAGCACTCGGTTCTCTCTGCCTACCTTTCCAGGTTCCCTATGTATTTTTGAAAAAGGTTTTTTTGGCAGCTAGAAATATAATATTTACCAGTGCTAAAGTCTATATCTGATATCTGAGGGATATTTTGCTCCGTTAAATTTACAGGTATGTAATATCAACGGCTATGAATGCAATGGTACGAGATAGTCATGTATTGACGAGCTCGGTGGCGCGTTCCTTTTACACCAACGCTCGTTGGTTCGACTCCCACACAGGACAAACATTTGCGTGCATGAACAACACTGTTTGTCTTGGGATGGGTATTTTAAGAGACGTAGGGCGCATCAAAGCAGCCCGTCTGGGGAAGTACCTCCACCTAACAGAGAACCGCAGAAAAATAACAAATTCTCTATAGCATTATTGTGCTCTTGCGTGTGAGTGGTGCCACTAGTAAACTCCTAAGCGTTGTCAGCAGCAGAGGAGGCGTCGCGCGAGCTATGTATTACCAGCATCCATAGACTACGGTAGCCACTACATCAGGTGGATCGTATGCTTGTACGCCTCTCGACGTTGTATAAAAAAAAATGTGCGAAAATATAATTTATAGGTAGTCCATTTTTTTCTAAATCCATGTATAGTGTACGGTTTCTCTTTCGATCATAATCCGAGGCCGGGTAAATCAAACCTTGACAGATAAAATCTGACAATGGCACACCCCGGCCCACCGTCAGCTGCAGAGCTCGAGGACCCCCGTTTACCAAAATGACGGCATGTCGACGAATACGTCGCGTCGTGTTATGATAATGTAATCTGTGCGAGCTGAGTGTCACGGAATTATAAAAAAATATACTGGGCGACAAGGCTTTTTAGACGCGTGTGCACAGGACAAACGTTTGTATCGTACTGGATGTTTTTAAGAGAGGCAGGCGCATCAAAGATCACCGACTGGGGAAGTACTTCCATCACTCAGAAAACTACAGCCAAATAACAACTCTCTGGAAGTACATCGACACCTGCAAGGAAAAACATCATAAGTCATTTTTCGTAACTTTAGAGGAGAGCGTATCAAAAATTCAAAAAAATCTTATTATACTTATGCCTAACAGAACCACACGACTGAAGTAAAACTTCTTTAGCTCCATAGTGTGATACAGACAATAGGCCTGCACTGTGTCTTACATATACGAAACTTAACTCGCTATGAGAGAAAGGGAGAAAGAAAATGTGTGTTCGCACCTCTCTCTCGTGCCCCTACAGTAATATACGAAACGTAACTCGCTCTTTCTATCTTCACTAACTTATATCTCCCTCTCAACTTCCGTTCGCCTCGCCCGATCACACTTTTCGTAACATTCACCAGCTTACTCCCCAAGTCAAGCGTGCGTAAAGAAGTTTTACTTCAAAAAAATTGGTTCTCTGTAAAAATATATACATTTCATATTCAATTTGACAGTAAATCTTGACATTAGAACGATGAAATCTTTGACATTTCGAATGATAATGATAGTTACTGTCATTACCGTGTGCCGTTCTAGAAGTTGTTTCCCCGTCCTCGACACAGAATTGCCCGGGGGTCACTCGGGGCTGGGGTTAATTGGACAACTTGCTGTAATATTCAGACTATTAGCGATTATTTGAGACTCAATATTGAGGGTAGGTCGATGAAGTAACAGTTTGAATGCTTGAATTTGCAAGCTGTTTTGTATTTAAACTGCTTTAGAAACAATTAAATCTTTTAAAATATTTTTGACGTGATAACGTCTTATAAATCGATGAACGCCGGCTGCACGCACGAAAACGTGTCACGTTATGCCTGAGCCGAGCGTGCAAGTGAGAGCGCGGAACAAGCGATAGAGAGGCATGATCGGCCTAAGTGTTCGGCTTGTGACGCATCCATCTCTCTTCCACTCCATCGGCCGATGCGTCCGAGTAGAAGAGAGACAGCGGCAGCACACAACCTACACGTGAACTGTTTTGTCATCTGTTGAATGTTTTCTTATGACGTTATCACGTAAAATTATCGTACGTAAACCGACTTTACAGACAACCAATTTTATTGACGTAAAACTTCTTAACGCACGCTTGATTTGGGGAGTAAGCTGGTGGATGCGTGATGGTAGCGTTACGAAAAGTGTGATCGGGCGAGGCGAACGGAAGTTGAGTATTCGTATGAACTGGTCCGATGCGGGCCTTTGCGTGCCTATTGACTCGGATGAGCGTCTGCAGCACACACAGGTTTAGTGTGCAACCATCCTAATAGAATGAGCAATGGAATCTCTTTGAACATGATTATAAACATCGGAAATATGTTTGAAGTAAAACTTCTTTACGCACGTTTGACTCGGGGAGTAAGCTGGCGAATGTGTGACGAGAGCGTTACGAAAAGTGTGATCGGGCGAGGCGAACGGAAGTTGAGAGGGAGATATAAGTTAGTGAAGATAGAAAGAGAGAGAGTTACGTTTCGTATATTACTGTAGGGGCAAGAGAGAGGTGCGAGCACACATTTTCTTTCTCACTTTCTCTCATAGCGAGTTAAGCCTCGTATATCTAAGACAGTGCTGGCCTATTGTCTGTATCACACTATGGAACTAAAGAAGTTTTACTTCAGTCGTGTGGTCTAAAGCACATTCGTTTTTTTCTTCATCGTGGAGAGTGACATGTAAAAGTATGGTTTAATGCACTTCATAACATCCACGGTTGTAATAGCTTATTTGAATTCAATTACATCACACATTGAACATAGGTTAATAGGGAAAGCGATCCTGTATTTGAGAACATGAATTGTTTTTCGTTTCAGACTTTGCCTTTTTAGGGCTCCGTACCCAAAGGGTAAAATGGAACCCTATTACTGAGACTCCGCTGTCCGTCCGTCCGTCCGTCTGTCACCAGGCTGTATCTCATGAACCGTGATAGTTAGACAGTTGAAATTTTCACAGATGATGTATTTCTGTTGCCGCTATAAAAACAAATATTAAAAAACAGAATAAAATAACTATTTAAGGGGGCTCCCATACAACAAACGTGATTTTTTTGCTCATTTTTGCTCGATATTGATAACGGCAACAGGTAGACGCTTGAAATATTCACAAAATATTTAGTTATATATTCGCTTTAAGAATAAATAATTAAATTAAAATAAAACAAATATTTAAGGGGGCTCCCATACAACAAACGTGATTATTTTGCCGTTTTTATAGATAATGGTACGGAACCCTTGGTGATCGAGTCCGACTCGCACTTGGCCGGTTTTTTTTTTATACAACGTCGGAAGGCATACGGCCCACCTGTTGTGATGTGGTTAAAGTAGCCTATGCACGCTTATACAATACAATACAATATTCCTAATATAAAATACACGAAATTAACTTATAATTAACTAGCTGTGCCCGCGTCTTCGTCCGCGCGTAATAGTTATTTTATTATTATTTATTTATATTGCAATGCAATTTAACTATTTGTAGAAAATTAGATTTTTATTTTATACAACGTCGGTAGGTGTAGAAGCATACAGCTTGCAATTTTTATACAACGTCAAAGTTAAGCGGTTACCAGTGCCTATGAACACTTGTAATTAGTATTATTTGCGGGATGCCACCTCCGCTGTTAACACAGCCACTCCTTAGGAGCTTACTGGTAACCTAACTCATACCATCATCATCATTATCATCATTTTAAGAGAGGTAGGGCGCAGAGTTGCCCGTCTGACGACGTACCTCCATCTCACAGAAAACTGCAGCCAAATAACAACTCCATAGAGGATAGTTGTGTTCATACATGGGAGTGAGGCCACCAGTAAGCGCCTAATGAGTTGCTGTGTAAGCAGCAGAGGAGGCACCGCGCGAGTGATACTTAATGTATTACAAGCGATCGAGTTAGTGCACACTTCACATAACATGCACATGCACACACACATCTTTCCTTCATCCTGTTTTATTTTCGTTCTTTTGTTAATCTGGTTGTCACTGCTGCATAACTTTGCTAAGTGAATTAATATATAATTATCTATCGCCATTTTTGTTTTTGATTATTAACAAGTAATCCTCTTGTATGTTTTCTACTTTGTACTGCGCCACCTATCTGCCTGAATTTTCTTTTTCTTTCCTCTACCCTAAGGTTGTCTGGAAGAGATTGCTATGCGATAAGATTGCATTTTGTACATCTATACAGATAAATAAAATTGGAGTGTCTGTTTGTAATATTAAAATAACCGCTTTTTACTAAATGCATATGGATGTATACACATTATATTACCAAAATGAATATTTTTACAATTTTTGTCTGTCTGCCTGTTTGTTCCGGCTAATCTCTGAAGTAGCTGGACCGATTTTGACGGGACTTTCACTGGCAGATAGCTGATGAAATAAGGAGTAACTTAGGCTACATTTATTTTAGAAATTTTATTTATTTTTATTAATATAAATAAATAATAAAAAAAAACTATTACGCGCGGACGAAGTCGCGAGCACAGCTAGTATGAAATATATATGTGTGTCTGTGCGTTTGTCTGTGTGTGCGTTTCTTTCGAATATTCGAATTTTGACTTCAGATTCGGATTCAGCATAAAAAAGTAGAATAGGAATGTTCAGGAACACCGTTCCTATCTCTTAAGGAACATGGTCAAAATGGCCGACAAATTAAAAAAAAAAAAAAATTGTTATATAATTGACGAGCCAGGTGTTTCTCTGGCAATGCAAGCTTGCGCATTCTCAGCTTTTTCTCTTTTAATGTGTTAGCATTTCGGAAATGACCATCGATGAAGAAGAAACGGCGAGAGAAACTTGTCAGTACAGGTTTTTTTTATAACTAGATTGGCAAACAAGCATGCGGCTCGCATAAGATGGTAAGTGGCCACTGCAGCCTGTTGACGCTCGCAACACCACGGGGCTATTACTCGCGCGTTGCCAATGTTGGACCTAAGGCTGTTTAGTCACAGTACCCAGTAATTTCTCTGCCATATCTCACCCTTCAAACCGGAACAAATATAGCTGCTTGGCGGTAAAAATAGGTGAGACAGAGGTACCCACGCAGAAGACGACTGTACAGAGTCTCCCTCTGGTAAAAAGGTCTCTTTTTAAATGATCAATTAGATGTTACAATAACTTCATGTCACCATTTTAGTACAACAATAATCATGTCCAGTTTTAGAATTAAAGATTATTAAGAAAAGTTTGCCATTGCTGAAATATTTGACATTTTGTCAGTTACATATTCATCCATTTTATAATAAGCCTTTGTTATGTAAATGTTTCATTATATACAAAGAATCATCATCATCATCTCAGTCTGTATTCCACTGCTGAACATAAGCCTCCCCTCTAGAGTGCCATTCATTTCAATCCTGTACCACCTGCATCCATCAACTCCCAGCAAACCTCGTGAGGTCGTCGCTTCATCTAGTGGGAGGTCGTCCCACACTGCGTGCGTCGAAAACTTTTCTTCCCCAAAGGTTGTCCGCCCCATTGCCACTTCAGCTTGCTTATCCTTTGGACTCTGTCGGATACCTAAGTTCTGCTGCAGATATTCTTATTCCTGATTATATCACGTATCTCGAGCTCAGCTCTTTCCGTAGTACGCTGAGCGAACTTTAGCTTCTCCATACGACCCGTAGTGAAGAGCCATGCTTCAGTTCCGTATGATATCACTAACAATACAAACTCTTCGAAGACTTTATTCATCACACGATGAGGTATTTTGAAAGTGAAGATACATCGACATTTCCAGTGACCCGCAGAAAATACCGAATAATCTATACTATAGATAAATAAAATTGGAGTGTCTGTTTGTAATATTAAAATAACCGCTTTTTACTAAATGCATATGGGTATATACACGGTACATATACAAAATGAATATTTTTACAATTTTTGTCTGTCTGTCTGTTTGTTCCGGCTAATCTCTGAAACGGCTGGACCGATTTTGACGGGACTTTCACTGGTAGGTAGACGACTGTTCAGAGCACCATATAGGGTACTTTTTGTCCCGTAAATATTTAGGGTTTCTGCGTAAAAAATGAAAAACTATTAAAATTAGGGGGAAATCTTGTTCTTCGGGGGACTTTGCAATTTTATTTTTATTATTTTCATAGAATACCTATTTTTTAAATACCTACGCATTTTATATGTAATAAAAATAAAATAAATATAAGTTGCCTCCGCCAAAGGTCAATAGATGGCGCTGTATGAAAAAGGTCTATAGAGAAATAAAGGCTACTAAAAGCCCAAATCTCATGCGTGCGAAGCCGCGGGCTTCAGCTAGTAATAATAATATGATCCGTCTCTCTTCTGTAAGAGCCCAGTACTAATAATCCCTCCAGAGCTCATTTCAATAGCTCAATTATTTCCACATATTTGCAATAGTCCTAATACCTGCCGTGACCTGTTCGTGGGTATATCCTACCATTGATATCCCTTAGAGCAGGTCACAGCTGGTATAATACATTACATCATTCTTTTCGAAAGAGCCTCTACGCGTTGGATTTATATCCCTGCGCACGCCTATCAAATGACCGGGATTAAAGCCAATGAAATAAGAGAATAATATAATAATATTTTTTTTACAATATATAGTTATAATAGTAGAAATATTAATAATGATTACATAAATATTGAGGTAACACAGTCAACGTGTGAGAAGCTGGTGCCTGAGATAGGCTTCACAAGGAGCCTGTAGTACGGGTCGTCAGGTTCCCGTAAAACAGGAACATGTACAGAGAATATAATTTTCTACATGGTTATCCACGAGCAGTGATAGCGCAGTGGATAAAGAACCGGCCTATTGATCAATTGGTCCCGGGTTCGAATCCTGGGTAATACCAATTAAATCGTGTTTTCGAATTTATGTACATATTTGTAATTGTCACTTACTAAAACTAAAAAACACTAAAAAATGCCTGATTTTGCCTCCGGGTTGTGTAGGTCTGATGGCAGTCGTTCCAGTGTACAAATCAGTATCTTCGCCAAATTCTTAGGCTTAGGTAGCGGTCGCCGCCAATCCTAATGAATTATGGAACGGAATAACGTTAATTAGAAGAATTTTCTACGAGATTATATATATATATATATATATATATATCGACGAGCTCGGTGGCGCAGTGGTGGAACACGCTGTTACGCTACTTTGACACCAATGCTCGTGGGTTCGATTCCCACACAGTACAAACATATGGGTGCATGAACATGTCTGTTTGTCTTGGTCTGGGTATTTTCTATGTATAATAAGTATGTATTTACAAAAAAAAAATGTATTTACGTATGTTTATCAGTTGTCTAGTACCCATAACACAAGCTTCGCTTACATTGGGGCTGGATGGCGCTGTGTAATTTGTACGACAATATTTATTTATTTATTTATTTATATATATATATATATATATATCATATGGCACAAACGTTTGTTGGAGAGAAAATATTTTGAGACGGGAACTACTTTCAAAACTCTGGCACTAGAAACCAACGAATCCCAGATTGAACATTAGTTATTCCTGCAGCCGACAGCAGACCCGGGGGCTGTAATGGCAGATGCAGCCAGTTTGCTCGGACGTGTCCGGAAATTGTCGTCCGGCTGTCCGGGCTGTAGTTAGCTTTGAAAGTTTGATAATGAAACTGATGCGGGCATTTCTAAAGTCTAATTCGACCGCGTAGGCTATAATGGCCTCTGAATTTTGAGCGAGTGAATGCATTACATTTCGTACATTATTTTTTTACGCAATGTCGTGAGACATAATAGCGCGTGAACGTTTCCAATACATTAAATGCTACCTCTGCTGCTAACACAGCAACTCCTTAGGAGCTTACTGATATCACTCACTCACGGGAACTTAACAACACAACAAGTTGTTATTTGGCTGCGGTTTCTGTGTGGTGGAGGTGGAGGTACTTCCCCAAACGGGCTGCTTTGCTGCTCTTACAATACCCAGACCACGATAAACAGATATTTATGACACACAAATCTTTGCCCTGTGTGGGAATTGAATACACGATCATTGTTGTCAAAGTAGCGTTATTAACCACTTCGCCATCGAGCTTGTCAGAAAGAGTCTCTATCTGTAACTTCACGCCAAATCCCTTGCGGGGTAGGAAGAGAGAACCGAGCGCCACGTGACTCGATCCTTACATATCTCACTCGCTTCTTTAACATTCATTGTCTCTTCTCATGCACGCTCGCCGGTTTCTAGGGCTCCTGACATCACCTTCTGATAGAACACGACCAATTTGGTCATGGTAGGTAAGTCTTGGCCTTCCCCGGCTCCTACATCCTTCCACTTTTGCATTGTATATCTGCTTCGTCATTCTTTCATCTTGCATTCTTTCTACATGTCCGAACCATCGGAGCATGCCTCTTCTTATTTTAACACCGACGCTCTCTTTCAGACCAACTCTGTTTCTAACATCATCATTGCGAATACGGTCTACAAGCCTTACGCCACAAATTTTGCGTAGCGCTCGCATTTCGACCGCGTTTATTCTACTTTCATGCTCTTTCTGCCATACCCAGCTCTCGCTTCCATAAGTTAGCGTTGGGACCAACACTGCATTGTGTATAGCGAGTTGTGCCTTCTGGCTCAGGATTTTACTGCCAACAAGTTTTCCCAACGCTCCATTCACACTATTCCCAGTACTCACTCGTCTTTCCACATCTGCGGTGTACCTTCCATCCCTGCTGAAAGCGCATCCAAGATATACAAACTCATCCACTTGTTCCAACACTTCATCATCAATCGTAATCCTTACATTAGTTCTGGATTCTTCTCTTTCAAATACCATTATCTTTGTTTTCTTCGCATTCAGTAGTAAGCCTTTATCCATACATTCGTCTTTCATCATTGTGACCAGTGTTTGCAGTTTAGATGGTGTATCTGCTAATAGCACGGCATCTTCTGCATACAGCAGATAGTTCACCACTAGGTCACCCATGCGCAATCCCACATTCGTTGACCTTATTCTTTGCAGACAACTATCGAGATACAGGATAAACAGCCTAGCAGATAGCATGCAACCCTGTTTGACACCAATTCTGACATCAAACCAGGGTGACATGCCACCATCTATCCGCACACATGCTGAGCAATCCTTGTAAGTGGACTGCACAGCACGGAGCAGTGAACCGTCAATCCCATATCTCGGCAATATGTCCCACAGTTCCTTTCGCACAACCCTATCAAAGGCTTTCTCAAGATCCACAAAACCGCAGAAAACCTTCTGGTCTATGTCCAGATGCTTCTCTACGATATTGCGGAGCGAGAAAACTTGATCCATACATCCCCTTCCATTTCGGAAACCTCCTTGTGCGTCCCACAGCATTTCATCGGATTTCACCCTCATTCTCCTTTCAATCACCTTTCCATATACTTTTGCTGCTAAGCTGATCAAACTGATGGCCCTATAGCTGGCGCAGTCCATGCGTGACCCCTTGCCTTTATACAAGGGCACGATGACTGAGCGTCTCCAGTCCATTGGGACCCTTCCAGTTCTCCAGCATAGATTGCATAAGTACCAGAAGGCGTCCCGGACGTAAGTGCCACCTAATTTGATCATCTCAGCTGTGATCAGATCAATTCCCGCTGATTTTCCATTTTTCAAGCTTCGTATCGACTATTCGATCTCATCCATAGTTATGCCTTCGTCGGACGCCGTCAACGTGGAGTAAGCATCCGACTCACTCTCATTGTCAGCGTCCGAGGCATACTCATACATTTCTTCAAAATATTCACTCCACCGTTCTAACACTTCCTGAGTGTTCGCAAGAATGACACCAGCTTTAGACTTTATCTTATCCATTCTGGATGCCGACGAACCACTCCGAGACTTCGTTACCTCTCTCCAAAAGAGTTTGGTATTTGCCTCGAAGTTTTTCGTCAGCCTCTCTTCCTCATTCATAATTTGTCTTTCACGCTTCTCTTTCACTAAAGCCTTGGTTTTATTCTTGCATAGACGGTACATTTCTTTCTTCTTTTCTCTCATATTTTCATTTAAGGGCAAAGATGATACGTAATCCAGCCACGCTTTCCTCTTTCTTGCTATGGAGGATTCAACCTCCGCATCCCACCAGGCATCTCCTTTCGCTGTTTTACGTCTCTTTGCGCTCCACAAGCTTCTTTTGCACTATCCACCATACTTTCTTTCAAAACTTTCCAACAATCATCCACATCTGTGTCGGAAAGACTTGCATTCGCAAGTCTCTCACTTACTAGATGCACATACATTCTCCTTACACTTTCATCTTGCAATTTTCCGCTCATTATCCTTTCATGATCTCCGAAAAGGATACGCACTCGCCAGTGCCTCCACTTCCTAAAAAGGCCCACAAACCGGCTTACCATCAGGTAGTGGTCCGTCTCAAGAGTGGGGCCTCTAAAGGCTCTTGTATCCATTATAACATTTCGAAGACGTCTATCTATTAAAATCAAATCAATCATACTTTTTTGGTCATTCCTTCTCCATGTATACGTGTGAATATCCTTATGATGAAATAAAGTATTCGACACGAGGAGGTTTCGTTCCATACATAAATCTAGTATTGACTTACCTGCTTCGTTCACTCTCTTATCTCCATACGGACCAAGAACAGCTTCATAGCTGTATCGCTTGGTCCCAACCCATCCATTCAAATCTCCAGACATAATCACTCTTTCATTCCCTTCAGCCACGGGCGGCCAACCAGTTTTCAGTGCTTCGTGCCTTATGAGCTGGTGCAGAGTCCTGTTGGAATATTCAGTGTCTGTTTTTGAACATTGTTTGAGAAAGTGGTTACCAAAATACCAAAATAC
The DNA here is from genome assembly GCA_947507595.1 of Pyralis farinalis. Lineage (NCBI taxonomy): Eukaryota > Metazoa > Arthropoda > Insecta > Lepidoptera > Pyralidae > Pyralis > Pyralis farinalis. The sequence goes on along the minus strand of OX382258.1, from coordinate 3,173,838 downwards.
CGTCCTAACAAACATAGTAGATGTTTGTTAGGACGGTATTTTGGTAAACTACGGCACTGGTTTTCACACCTTTTTCACAGAAAAACACCTCAGTTAAGCCTGAATATGACACTCCAAGCCAAATCATGATTGATGAAGGATAATGCCCTCGCTGGACCCTCGGAATACGCGCGCTCGCTTCTTCACAACTGTGGGCATACACCTTATCATTTTGTTTGTTGTAACTTTCTTCGATGGTAAAAAAATTCTCATCCGTAAACAAATTTTTTCTGTGACCTCCCTTTGCGTACCGCTTCAGTAGTTGTTTCGGTTTACCACCCTGTTCTTTTTTAAATCATCAGTTAAGAAATGACCAGTACATCTCTTATAGGCTGCAAGTCCTAAGTTATCTTTTAAAATACGCGACATGGTTCTAGGTGCTATCTTCATCTCCCGACATAAAATCTTTTGCTTTCGGACAGGATTTCTTCGAATTCTTTCCCTTACGGCTTTGACTACCTTTTTCGTACGAACACTACGTGAACAGCCAGATCTTTTTCTGTTACAAACAGAGGAGGTCTCATTGTACCTATTAATAGCCCGGTACACAAACATTTTACTAATACCAAGCGTATGGAGAGATTTAAAAATTGCATTTGGCTCCATACCTACTTTGTGTAATGCAATCACAGCGATTCGGTACTCTTTATCACCCCACTCCATTTTAATATCGCAAAATTGTACAATTTATTGGTGCCAAAATAAGAAAACCCAAGGAACAATCTTATAAAAATGACAGAATCCAAATTCAAATGTAATATTTTGTTTATTTTTAATTGTAACAGTATTTATGGCCAGACTAAGATTCCACTGAAGGATATGACAATATTTATGAATCAGTGTAGAATTATTATTGAAAGTGAAATTGTACATAAATATGTTCATAACATCTCGCATATAAATTATTTTGTTCATGACGTATTCCACTGTATGATATGACAATATTTATGAATCAGTGTAGAATTATTATTGAAAGAGAAATTGTACATAAATATATTCATAACATCTCGTATATAATTATTTTGTATTATAATTGGTTTGAAGATTTCAGATATATATATAGAAACACCATTCCGAGTCCAAAAGATGTGTTCATGTACATAAGTTTTGTCGTGCGGAGATCGAACCCAGAACTCTTGGTCATAAAGTAGACATTGTTAGCAACTCACCGGGCTCATAAAATATTATCTAGGTAGCTTATATTTTCAAGCAAGTTTCAACACAATTAACTTGAACAGAATTAAGTATTTAACATGTTAAAATCAAAAAGTTACCAACATCAGTTTACCTTGGAGCTAGCATGTTGCAGGAAATTCGCGAAACTTTAACGGTGGAATCTCTGCACATTACTGGAGTTAACATTTTGACGACAAAATTTTGAAATTGCTATGAACGCGATGGTTGTTAATTTAACGTAGGTATATTAAATTGTTTCCGTTTTTCCTTTGTAGCCGTCAAAAAAGAAAATGTCTTCTATCCTTTAAACTGTATCTTTACATCAAGTCCCTTGCGGGGCAGGCAGAGAGAACCAAGCGCTACATACACGCCTGTGAACGCTGGTAATACATTAAGTGTCACTCGCGCGATGCCTCCTCTGCTGCTTACACAGCAACACCTTGGGAGCTTACTGGTGACCTCACTCACACGCAGGAACACAACAACATCTAGAAGTTGTTATTTGACTGCGGTATTCTGTGAGGAGGAAGTACTTCCCCAGTCCGCTTTTAAAAATATAGGTTTTTACGTATTTTTTTATGAGTTAATTAATTGATAATATTATTTTTTAATTAACAAATAGCTTTAAACATATAAGTTATATATATATATATATATATATATATATATATCTGAAATCTTCGAACCACTTTATTTATCATAACGTCATATAAGAGCGCATCAATGCAGCCTGTCTGAAAAAAGTTACACTAGCCTCTTCTTACCTCCACCGCACTACCACCAAGGCAGGCGGGGCGGCAGAGGCGGCCGAACTTTTAAAAGTAAATAAATACAGGAATCTTGGCTCCGATTACAACTTTGTTCCTTTCGGAGTAGAGACCCTTGGTCCGTGGGGTCCAGGCGCGCAGTCGCTTTACAAAGAACTAGCGAGACGTCTGGTCGACGTCAATGGCGACCAAAGAGCTGGTAGGTTTCTCGCCCAGCGCATTAGTACTGCGATTCAGCACGGAAATGCTGCAGCATCGTTGGTACAATGCTGCGGAGGCTGCACTTTTAAGACTTATTGTAGGTTATTTGTTTTTTTCAGATTTATTAGGTATTATTTAATTTTTCTTAATTATCTGTAAGGGCCTGTCCGCACAGCGATATTTCACCGCGAGGTTTTTATTCTCACGTATTATATTTCGCGATCGGAATTGCGCCTAGTACGCACAGCGAATAAAATTTCGCACGATTTTTGTCAGTTTAATGCTGGTCACGACTGAGATGCACATCTAAAATAGACAACAGAACTAAAATTTTAATTTATCTAATACTACGGCGGCGTAACCGACGTATCAAAAGATGCCATGAACATTGGATTCACCCATTTACAGCATTGAGATCCATGAAAGAGGATTTTTCTACATAAAACATCAAGAGCTGCGGAAATACAGTAAAAACTTTTTCGGATATTACAGAATGACAAAAAAATCATTCGATAATTTACTACAACTCCCGAGACTCTCGATAAGTTAGGCTCTTAAGGTTAATTCTGTCAATAGTGCTATTGCACGACTGAGCGAAACGCGCGAATTTTATTTCGCAGTGCGGCCATAGCCATACCTACTTCATACTGCACAAAACATTCGCGCGGAAATAAATCTACAGATTTTTTTATCGCGCGAATATTTTACCGCCTGTGCGGCTACTTCCATAAGGTTCAATGTGTTACAGAATTGCGAAAAAAAAACTCGCGGTGAAATATCGCTGTGCGGACAGGCCCTTATAGTTATGAAATATTTTTTGTTATTGATATGAAACGTCTATTGACGCGCATTGGCAGAACAATCGAATCGTATGCCGTGACGGAAAATTGCATGATGCTCTCTCATGCCGTCATGCCCCCTCTCCGCCGCCACTCTTGACTCCTTTGCGTGTGTGCGTGCGCATACTAGACACTCCGTTCCTTCTCTGCATGAGCTGTTTACTATATCTGTCCGATGGTTTTTGATCGTTATTTATTAAAAATTTGAATATTCCATTTCGCTTGGTTAAAAATTAGGATATAAAACTAACAAACACTCATGAATTAGAAGGCATTACACACCATTTTAAGGCGGTCATTTAAAAAAAAGGACGAATAAATATTTACTTCGACACAATGATTGAAGCCCAGGCTTAAGGAGGATCCTTGCAGACAATGGAAATATGCACACCATCCCATTTGAAGTGCACTCGAGCGGTGTAAGTCAAGCTTGCCAATCCTTACGCTGAAGGATTGCCTGTTGGAGAATGCCTTTATGCCTCCGCGATTATCCCGAGGCTTAAAGCTGTGACGAAATTTTGAAATGACTATCAAGTATCAAGGTTTGGGTATAGAAAGCTCAGAACCAGAATTTATTTACTGTATGACTGGTTTTACAGATGGTGAATATTTCTCTTTTTTTTAATAATTGTAATATGACTAGTTATTGTAATTTAATTTAATATGAATTTAAATTATTTGTGATTATGACGTACATACTATCAACTTTTAAGAGACATAGGCCGCTTTGAAACAGTCCGACTGGTGAAGTACCGCACAGAAAACCGCTGCCAAATAACAACTCTCTTGAGGGTTTTGGGTCCCTGCGTATGAATGAGATCTCCAGTGAGAGGAGGTGCTCTGTTAGCAACAGAGGTGGCATCGCGTAAGCTATGTTTAATGTTATCGCGTATTTGCGGTAGTAATTCCAACTCACAGAAAATCTTAGTCAAATGACTACTCTCTGGGTGGGTTGTTGTGTTCCTGGGAACAAGTGAGGCTATCAGTAAGCTCCTAAGGGTAGCCGTGTTAGCAGCAGTGGTCGCATCGCGTCAGGCAATGCATCGGATAGGCAACGGTAATCACTTTGCATCAGATGGGCTGTATGCTTTCAAATCTTGTATAAAATAATCTAGTATTGCAAACAAACCACATGCTTGTTCTTCTTGGTCAATAATAGGGAGGTACCTTTATACACAAATTCATGGAATGTTACCTTATATGCACTTAATTGAATTTGACCCAACAATTTGAAGATTCAATTACATTAGCATTAAGGCTGGTGTACACTTACAGCGGACACAGGACTTTTTTTTTATAATATGTCGGATATCCCGCCTACCAGTCAGCCCGTTTGATATTACCATGGTTACTATAGTCCATAATCGCTTGTATTACAGTCAACATCGCTACTAAAGTATACAGATTCTACTGGTAATTATTTGCTTATTTATTTTTTACTTTTATATATAAACAATATTGCTTTTTATAAACCACTGAGGTTAGATGCAAATGTAATGAGATCACTACATCAAGACACATGTAGTAATTACCAATGTAAAATAAGAATAGTACGTATAGAATAGTAGTGCGTACTTAACTACAACAATGAGATTCATCAGTGACCGGGCAAGTACGTTCGAAGACATATATTAGGATATAAGTGAGTAGCATAAATAATACATCCACATACAATAAACAACTTTGTAAGTTAGCAACTAAGTATACGGTAAATATTAATTATAATTTAATTAAGATTTATTTTATTGCAGGTAATAACAATAATCATGTAGTATAATTAATTTGTTTTCAAGTTCTTAAGTGAATTTATATTGCTTTGACTACTTAAATTGTCCAAAAAGTACTATTTAAATTTATATTTTATATAATTTCGAGAACTTTCTACACGAAGTTTCATCTACAATTACACTAAGACATTTGACAGCAATACAATAATAAAAACTTAATAGTGAAATGTATTATGATGTCAGTTTTGACACTAATACTAAACAAACATGTGCAATAGCCACCTGTTGTAGCATAATTTTAAAACAAATATAATGATAAAAATTGCACAGCACAGCAAAGGCGCTGTGGCGTGCCGTACCATGAGGTGGGCGCCAGCCTTTTCCCGTTATTGTATTGTAATTAATTGTTGCGGTCAACCACGTTATAATACATTCAAACTCCGCATTTACTAGTAATTACTAATTAGTCTTTGTTCATATGCCATTAGCAACACATATAATAACTGTCATCTATATATTTATGATACCAGTTAGGACCTTGTGACTCGGTGCAGAGACGAGCTGTGAGGATCGTCGATGATCCTGGACTCACACACGGCATTGAGCCCTTGAGTTTGAGAAGAGATTTTGCCTCCCTCTGCGTGTTCTACCGGCTGTATAATGGGTTGTGTTCTGAGGAGCTGTTCGACATCATGACAACAGCCTCGGTTTACAATCGCACAGCTCGCCGACGACTGGAAGTTCATCCTCATACACTGGAACCGCAATGGTCGCGTACTGTGCGGTTCCAGAGGAGTTTTATACCGAGAACTATTAAGTTGTGGAATGAGCTCCCTGCCGAGGTTTTCCCAAGGGACTACAGTATGGGGTTCTTCAAGAAAGGCGTGAAGAGGTTCTTACAGGGTCGGCAACGCAAGAGTGACACTCCTGGTGTTGCAAATGTCCACAGGCTGAGGTGATGTATATGTTTGCCTCCGGGGCGGCCCACCCTGAGAGCTCGATGGCGTAACCGAACACACAGGTTAAGCAATGTCGACCGCAGCCTGTCTACGGATGGGTTTATCTATCTCGAGTTTCTCCGAGCTTCGGAGGGTACGTTAAGCCGTCAATCCCGGCTTTTGTCGATAGATGATGTCAGTGGCCATCGGGCGGCTTGAAAACGCTGGCCTTCGCCAATCCGCAATTGAGTAGCATGGTGGAGTATGCTCTAAACCCTTTCGGTTGAAGGGAGACCCGTATACAGTGGAATGAGTAAGGGTTGATGTGTTGAGGGCGGCCCCTGCCTTTATTCCCCTTTCAATTTCTGTCACTACATCATCTTTCATTTCACACTGTTCTCGTATCGTATTATTTCTTACTCTATCAATCATTCTAATCCACAGAAAGAAAACAAATACTCCTAAGTACTCTCATTTCTACGGCGTAGTTTGTTTTGTTTTCGTAACATGTATACAGCTTATATTAACTATTTATTTAAGGAAATATGTCAATGGTACAAATAAATTAATAAACAAAATAACTAGAGAGATAGTTCGTGTTCCTGCGAGTGAGTGGGATTACCGGTAAGCTTCTAAGGAACTGTTGTATGCAACAGAAGCGACAATGTACAATGCATCTATAGGCTATAGTAATCACTTCATGTCAAGTGCGCTTAATGTTTGTATGTCACCCGACGATGAATAAATAATTCGCAAATTTTAAATTTTCTCTACTGCAGAGATTACGAGAGAGATTTTTTACTATCGAAGTACAAGGCAATGTACAGCGACCAATCATCCTCGGCGATCAGCCAAAACGTCTGTCATTTCAGGATGCCTCCTCATTTCGCGGACCAATGACTCCATTCCCTCTGACTTCCCTCATTATGTCGAGAATTCCGCTGTAGAATTCTCGACAAACACGATCACGGATATTGCTTCATTTTCATGCCACTCTAAAATGTAAATGCAACAAAAAATGACAGGAGTTTATGTCATTCCGTTTATATTATTTCCTTCTATGTTATTTTTGTGAATGAATTAAATTAGTTTTAATTTTAATTGAATTTAATAAATTTGTAGATGTATGTAGTATGCACTAACCACTCCCCTCTCAATCTCGCCTTCGTCAGCGTGGCATTGGAATTTGTTCACAATTTTATGGGTTTTATTTTTATCTCGCTGAATTCTAATTATTTTTCTAAAGTACTCCTAATGACATTAGCTATTTGTGAGTGAAAGTCACGTCAAAATTCGTTTACATTAGTCTTCAGTTATAAACTAGTTATTATATTATAAACTCAGTTATAAAATAACTGAAGACAAATGTACTAGTTCAAAATTCTTTAATATAAAAGGTATATGAGTAAGTTGAGACTAGATGTAATATTGAAGAGTTCAAATTTACATCTAATGTCAACTTACTCGTATACCTTTTATATTAAAGAATTTTGAACTAGTACATTTGTCTTCAGTTATTTTATAACTGAGTTTATAATATAATAACTAGTTTATAACTGAAGACAAATGTACATTTATCTTCAGTTATTTTATAACTGAGTTTATAATATAATAACTAGTTTATAACTGAAGACAAATGTACTAGTTCAATATACTTTAATATGTTATTTTTCAGTGGACATGTTATATATGCAGAGATTAAACATCAAATTTAAATTAAATTAAATATTGTCGGACAATTTAAACAGCGCCATCTTGCCCCAAAGTAAGCGAAGCTTGTGTTATGGGTACTAGACAACTGATGAACATACGTAGATACAATTTTATTTTTGTAAATACATAATTATTATACATAGAAAATACCCAGACCAAGACAAACAGACATGTTCATGCACACATATGTTTGTACTGTATGGGAATCGAACCCACGAGCGTTGGTGTCAAAGTAGCGTAACAGCGCGTTTCACCACTGCGCCACCGAGCTCGTCAATATTGTTTTCAACGAAAACTTTTGAAAGTTCATTACTGAAAGCATTTCAGTAACCGCCATTTATAAGTCATACCTTGAAACATTTATGCATTGGCAGCAAAACCAGCCAGCAGTTAAATCATAGTTCAATTTGGAGCCACGTTTCTCCAAGTTTCTTGAAATTGAAACCGCACTGAGTCGGTGCACGTTGTCTGGAGAATTGCCAAGAGTTTCGCTTACGTCACAGGATTCATCAAACTCTGTAATCCTATTTGTCTAAGATACGTTTTCATCAAGGATGACGTAGTCAGAGAATAGAAAAAAACCGGCCAAGTGCGAGTCGGACTCGCGCACGAAGGGCTCCGTACCATTATCTATAAAAACGGCAAAAAATCACGTTTGTTGTATGGGAGCCCCCCTTAAATATTTGTTTTATTTTAATTTAATTATTTATTTTTAATTAAAACAAAATAATTAAATCTTTTCTCGCTGCCTACCCCGCAAGGGACTTGGCGTGAAGATATACATACATACATACATTTATTTTTAAAGTGAATATATAACTAAATATTCTGTGAATATTTCAAGCGTCTACCTGTTGCCGTTATCAATATCGAGCAAAAACGAACAAAAAAATCACGTTTGTTGTATGGGAGCCCCCTTAAATATTTATTTTATTCTGTTTTTCAGTATTTGTTTTTATAGCGGCAACAGAAATACATAATCTGTGAAAATTTCAACTGTCTAACTATCACGGTTCATGGGATACAGCCTGGTGACAGACGGACGGACGGACGGACAGCGGAGTATCAGTAATAGGGTCCGTTTTACCCTTTGGGTACGGAACCCTATAACGAGTGTGCTTTAGACCACACGTCTGAAGTAAAACTTCTTTAGCTCCATAGTGTGATACAGACAATAGGCCTGCACTGTGTCTTACATATACGAAACTTAACTCGCTATCAGAGAAAGAGAGAAAGAAAACGTGTGCTCGCACCTCTCTCTCTTGCCCCTACAGTAATATACGAAAAGTTACTCTCTCTCTTTCTATCTTCACTAACTTATATCTCCCTCTCAACTTCCGTTCGCCTCGCCCGATCACGCTTGTCGTAACGCTCTCGTCACGCATTCACCAGCTTACTCCCCCAAGTCAAGCTTTACTTCAATAATCTTTTTCTGCAAATCTTTTCTATATTTCTGTCCATATGGAGCAATAGTAGTGTAGATAGAGTACCGATCTATTATCTGACGGTCGCTGGTTCGAATCCTCGTGAGTATGATCGTTGCACGGTGTATCTTATGTACACATTTGTAGTTATCACTTACTAGACGGTGAAGAAAAACATCGCGAAGAAAGCCGCACGTTCAAGAAATAATATTTCGAAACACGTGTGCCCGAAACTTTTTTATTTTATACAAACTCGGTGGCGCAGTGGTGAAACGTGCTGTTACACTACTTTGACACTAACGCTCGTGGGTTCGATTCCTACACAGGACAAAACATTTGTGTGCATGAACAAGTCTCTTTATCTTGGTCTGAGTGTTTTGAAACAGCCCGTCTGGGAAAGTTAATGTGTTCCGGCGTGTGAGTGAGGTCAACAAAGGAAGCTCATAAGTAGCTGTGTTAGCAGCAGAGGTGGTATCGCGCGAATGATACTTGAACGTGTTGCAAGTATTTACATCAATGGCTCAATCAATATGTAAACAAGGGCTATCGTGCAATGGGCGAGCACGGTTAAAGACTCGAGCCAAGAGAATAATCCGTTTCGCGACCTGGAACACTGGAACGCTGACTGGACGCACGAGGGAGCTGGCAGATGTGCTCTCTAGGCGTAAAGTGGTCGTGGCACTTCTACAGGAGACACGGTGGAAAGGCAGCAGATCCCGATTTATTGGGAATGGCTACAAGCTGATCTACACCGGTGCACCTGGTGGGGAGAACGGAGTAGCCATAGCGCTCTCCAACGAGTTTCAAGACAACATCTTGGAGGTGAATCGCTTCAGCGATCGGCTTATGACCGTAAAGGTGCTTATCGATGGAATTGTGACCCACTTGATAAGTGCTTATGCGCAGCAGGCCGGTTGTAGCGAAGCTTATAAGATAACGTTCTGGAATCAACTCGGTATAGTGCTTTGTGGTATGCCGTTGTCACAGGGGATTGTTTTGGGTGGTGATCTGAACAGTCACGTGGGAGAAGTTTGAGCGTGTTCACGGTGGCTTTGCATACGCTACGGTATCCAAAGCCACCGGTGTGAGGCGGATACGGTAGTTGAAACGCGGAGGGGGAGGATATCCTCCGGACGGACCTATGTAACCGCATACTATTCACCTGAACAATCCCGAACCAATGGAGACTGTCATTACTCCAGTTTTTAAAGGAAAGGCATCAGCGCAGGAGTGTGGTCGTTACCGCTGTATAAAGGTCATGTCTTACACAATACAGCTCTTCGAGCGGATAATTGAATCCCGAATCCGATAGAAGTGCATTGTCTCAGAGTGTCAGCATGGCTTCCGCCCTGGTCATGGGATCATGAACTCCATTTCTACTCTAAGGATCATCATGGAGAAATACAGGATGAAGACCACGCCTCTGCATCTTCTGTTTTTATAAGAAGGGCTTCGACTGTGTTCCTCGTGCGATGAACTAGTGGGCACTGAGGTCCAAACGGCTGCCTGAAGCGTATATTGATATTTGCGGGGACTTGTATCTCGAATCCTATTCTATAGGTAGGACTGCCGTTGGCGATACACAGCCCTTTCCAATCACCATCGGGGTACACCAGAGATCCATCCTTAGTCCGTTTTTGTCCAGCATAGTATTAGACGAATGTCGGACAGCATTAGAGATACACATGAGCAGCGTCCGTGATTGCTCATATATACTGACGATATTGCGCCGGCGGACGCGGACAGAGGGCGCCTTGTGCGATGAGTAAATTCTTGGAGAGAGTCGCTTGAAAACAGTCTAAAACTAAATGTGGCGAACATTGGCTTGTAATATCTCAGATTCTACACCCATTCGCATTGGTGAAGACACAGTCGAGCGCACAGACCGGTGTAGGATCTGTCCTCCACGCATCTGGAGACATCGATTACGACGTCAAGGCATGCATATCAGCGGCTTGGGCCAAGCTGCGTGAAATGGCTGGTGTCGTATGTGACACTAGAATGCCGGTTAAGCTGAAAGGATAGGTTTATAAATCCATCATTTAACCTGTCCTTTTATATGGCAGCGAAGCGTGGCCTGTACTTGAGCGGCACAAGCGGGAGCTGCGGAGTCACGGAGATGAATATGCTGCGCTGGATGTACGAAGTGACGCAAAAGGATCGTGTACGGAATCCCCGCATTCGCGGTAGCCTTGGTGTCTGTGACATAGAAGACAAACTGCAAGAGTGTCGCCTACGGTAGTACGGCCATGTTTTACGAAAACCGGTAAGTTACGCGGGGAACAAATGTTTAGTCATGGCACCTCCGTCCGGTCCGTGTAGAAGGGGTAGACCCAAGAAGTGCTGGCTTGACGTCGTGAGGGATGACATGCGTGCCAACGGTCTCACTATTAGGGATGCCGAAGACCGCGCGAAATGGAGAAGTAAAAGTCGGAAAGCGGACCCTCGGCTCCGAAGCGGAAGCGTAGGACGCGACCGGGATTAACGATCGGATGATGAATATGGAAACCCAGGCGCACCGATCCAAATATACCTCCCACGCCTCTTCCACACTCATCAACCATATTTATTCATATTTTGTAGAGCAAGTTTAGTATTTTCAGGAACACCATTCCTATATGAAATCTATATATTTGTCTGTGTGTGCGTTTAACTGTGCGTTTGACTGTGTGCGTTTGTCTGTGTGCGTTTTTTCGAATATTTGAATTTTGACTTCAGATTCGGATTCAGCATAAAAAAGTAGAATAGGAATTTTCAGGAACACCGTTCCTATCTCTTAAGGAACATGGTCAAAATGGCCGACAAATTAAAAAAAATATTGAATTGTTATATAATTGACAGGTTTAACATTACATACAGTCTTACCAATGAGAGTAGTAGTAGGATACTTAAAAAAATATATTTTAGAATTTAGAAAGTGATAAGACTCGTAGTAAGGTCATTATAGTTGATTTTAGCGACGTATTGTAATTTTTTTGCCGTCATTTCCAGCTACATTTCGATGAACATAATATCCCAATATTTCTATACTGCATTCTCAGAAGCATGCGCATATTATATTCAGAGTGAATACCTTGCGAAATTCGCGAGTAATTAAAATTAATTCAGCCCAAATTGCTTTCCACGAGCCGTTTCAAACGTAGGGTTATGAGCTATGTAATTACAAATAGTTTCATAGTGATATGTGTCCAACTTCCCAAAGACTACGTCTCTGAGGCTACACAAAGTATGTTCACGGATTACACTGAGAGCATTGGCTGTCTCTCTTGGCTGTCCGTGACTGTTTGCAATATTTTTCATTCTATAACTTCACGGCAAATCCCTTGCGAGGTAGGCAGAGAGAAGCGAGCGCCACGTGACTCGATCTTTACATATCTCTCTCGCTTTTTTAACATTCATTGCTCATCTCATGCACGCTCGCCGGTTTCTAGCGCTCCTGACATCACCTTCTGATAGAACACGACCAATTTGGTCATGGTAGGTAAGTGTTGGCCTTCCTCGGCTCCTATATCCTTCCACTTTTGCATTGTATATCTGCTTCGTCATTCTTTCATCCTGCATTCGTTCTAAATATTTTTACTATTATATCATTATAAAAACGCGAATCAATCAGAATTGCATATACATATTATCACGCTTGTCTCCCATTAGGCTAGTCAGAGACTACGAAACACCAGGTGCACCGATTCAAACATACCGCTCTTGCTTCTTCTACACTCATCAACCTCTTCATGCATGCTCTCCGGTTTTGGGTACTTTTTATTTGGCCCTTTTTCAACACGTCACCAATTTGATGTATGAGCATCTAGGCCGGCCCCTATCGATATCTACCTTCACTTTTGCTCAATACACTTCTGCCGTATGTCTTTTTTTATTAATTTCTAAATTTCCAAACCATCTCATAAGCATTGAAAAATGATGCGCCTTTTCAAATATTTGTCACCACTTCATCGCTTTAGCGATAAGACCGCCTATTGACATTTAATAGTTATCCACCCCCACCCTCAATTCAATATAAGGGATGGGAATGCGATGTATTTGTCATTTGTAGCATGTTATTCTTACGATTAACGTCTACAACGCCTGATGATGCCTCGTGGAGAGGCGAAACACGTGACGCAGCGACGACCAGGCCAGTCGTGGCAGCGACGGTGGTGGTAGCAGACCGCAGCAGCCGAGGCAGAGACTACCGGAGCAGCCATGGTAGCGTCCGGCATGTTGCATGTGTCAAAACGAACTTGAGTAATATAACACGGTGTTCTAATCCGTATTTAAATAAAAGTAATCCACATTCTATATTCTTAAAACCAGTGGATGAAAATGAAGTATACAATATAATAATGTCATTAAATAATTGTAAATCTAGTGGCTACGACAGCATAACTACTCGAGTACTTAAATCATGTGCATCTTTCATATGTGGTCCACTTGCTCATATCATAAATCTGACTTTCATCGAAGGCTTTTTTCCAGATCAACTAAAGATTTATATAGTGAAACCGTTGTTCAAAGAGGGTGATAGTTTGGATCTGAGTAATTACAGGCCTATTTCTTTGGTTCCAATTATTTCCAAAATACTAGAGACTGCTATGCACATTCGTTTGAGTGAATTCTTAGAAAGATATAATGCATTTCATTCTAATCAGTATGGTTTCCGAAAGGGTTGCTCAACTACTCTCGCCTGTTTTGAATTGTTGAGGATAGTAACAGATAGTCTCAATAATAAAACACCGGTTTTATCAGTTTTTCTTGATATGAGCAAGGCGTTTGACTTTGTGAATCACAGGAAGCTGTTGCAAAAGCTTGACATGTATGGTATCAGGGGAAAAGCGTATGACTGGAAATTTCTTGCAAAACAGGATGCAGAGTACAGAGATTACTAAAATGTCCGAAATGGGTGGTACTGTTCTTAGAAAAACTTACAGATCTGAAATTAAAGCGAACAACAGCGGTATTCCTCAAGGGAGCATACTTGGTCCCCTTCTATTTCTCATTTACATCAACGACCTGCCCGATATTACTGCACACAATTGCCTTCTGTTTGCTGACGATACCACCTTAGTTATAGAATGTGAAAATCGGGATACTTTTGAATCGGACGTGAATGTGGCTCTCTGTGATATTATGAACTGGATGGATTACAATGATCTGCGCGTGAACATAAAAAAAACTAAGTTAATGCAGTTCGCTTCTTATAATTCAAGCCCTATACCAATCCGTGCTAATTACAATAACGTTCCGGTAGACGAGGTAAATACGATAAGATTTCTTGGCATTATAATCGACAAATACCTAAATTGGAAGGCTCACATCGAGCAGGTGTGCAATAGGCTCAATAGATTTGTATTTGCACTTAAAAGATTACGGCAAACAGTTTCTTTGGAAGCTGCACTTACTGCTTATCACGGATATGTAGCGTCTGTTCTAGGTTACGGTCTCATACTCTGGGGTAACTCTGTAGAGATTGACAAAGCATTTAAAGTCCAAAAGAAGTGCATACGCGCGATTTGTAATGCATGGTTTGATGACAGCTGCAAACCGCTATTTAAAAAACTGCATATTTTACCCCTTCCGTGCATGTATATAAGAGATGTTTGCATTTTCGTTAGTTCGCACCCAGAATTTTGGAGAAAGCGAGGTGACGTTTTCCAGAGGCAGACGAGAGCAAGAGTAATGAATAGATTGTATCAACCTTCCTGCCATAAATACATATATGAAAAAAATTCTTACAACAAGTGCATATCCCTTTATAACCACTTGCCAGAGGATATAAAACATTTGAAAAGAAAGTCATTTAAATTTCGACTCAACAATTGGTTGTCGTCTCACTGCTTCTACAGTGTCAACGAGTATATGGAATACAAAATATCACAATAATACACAATTTTGGTAAATATCGTTAATATAGCTAATTTTTAATTAATCTTTAATTGGCGACATTTTTATATTATTATATTAATTACATGACATTGACATTTGAATTGAACTTCATATTGTATTGTGATTTCATTGTATCTAACTTGATTATTCTTGTTCAATTTGTGTTTGTGACTGTTGTTTGAATGAGATGTCGCAAAGTTTAAACAAATATTAAACCTAAATATTTGCACGCCTCAATGTAGGCTGAATGTACAGCACTTAAAAATTGTAACCACCTTTTTTTGTATACTGCATTCCGCAAATAAATAATTGATTGATTGATTGATTGTACTAACAGTAGTGGGCGGGTGCCGGCCGGCGCCCGTATACGTATACACATACGAAACTTATTTCTACTTCTAAGTTTTAGTTATAGTAGTACCACTAAATTCGTGTTTTCGCATTTCTAATTATCACTTGCTCGGCGGTGATGGAAAACATCGTGAGGAAACCCACACGTCCAAGAAATCTATTACAAATAACGTGTTGTCCTTTGGTTTTCTCTCTAGGTTGCCGACGTAAAAACCAGTATCTTCACCAAATACTTAGGCTGAGGTAGCGGAACCCGCCAATCCTAATGGTTTGGGAGAACGGGATAGCGCTAAGAAGAAGAAGATTATCTGTCTACCTGGGATGCCACTGTAGACGACCGATACCAAATAATACTTCCTATACTTTGTTCAGTTCCTGCGGATGATCACCACCTTGTTCCACTAGGTACTCAATCTTGCTGATAAAGCATCCGCATTTAAGACTTATGACCCGCCCCGGCTTCATAGGATCACCAGCTGGACTTAGTAATCTATACAGATAAATAAAATTGGAGTGTCTGTTTGTAATATTAAAATAACCGCTTTTTATTAAATGCATATGGATGTATACACGGTACATATACCAAAATATTTTTTTTTTACAATTTTCGTCTGTCTGTCTGTCTGTCTGTTTATTCCGGCTAATCTCTGAAACGGCTGGACCGATTTTGACAGGACTTTCACTAGCAGATAGCTGATGTAATAAGGAGTAACTTAGGCTACTTTTATTTTAGAAATTTTATTTATTTTTATTAATATAAATAAATAATAAAAAAAAACTATTATTCCGCGCGGACGAACTCGCGGGCACAGCTAGTAAAATCACAAAATGTATACATAGTGCTGGCTTTGTCATAAAATATCCATTCAATAGAGTGAACGATACATACGCCACATGTGAAATTGTCTCATTCAGATATGGGACACCAAAGTGCTTACGAAGCGATCCGTCTGTCTGTTGCGATGCCGGAGTACCTACAATAAAATAGATTACTGTACGACTGGTGGTCTCAAGCGTTGGGAATACTGCGAGTGATGGAGATGAGATGTGTTCAGGGGTCCGTTTCGAAAGGCTGAAAGAAAATAGAAAAATATCTTGAAATTGAGCAAATACTACCTAAATTTAGTCAGGATTCCAAAAGGGCCGACGCATGAACGTTTTTTATATCATTAATGTGGTAAAGAAGCGTGCAACTGCCTTGCGGTAAGCAGTTACCAAGACATTTGCACCACCAGGGGTATTACTCATACGTTGCCCTCTGAAAGCCTCTTCACGTCTTTGAAGAACCCCATGCACTAATCCCTTGAGAGTACCTAGGCTGGGAATTCATTCAACAAGTTGAGAGTTCTCGGAAGAAACTTCTTTGGCTCCGCACGGTACGGAACGATTGCGGTTTCAGCGAGTGAAGATAAAATACCCGCCGATGGCGAGCGGCGTGGGTGTAGAAAGAACGTATCGGCATCACATCGAATATTTGTTTAGAACTAAACTCATTGTACAATCTGTAGATTCTCACCTTCACTTGAATCTAACAAAAAAATACACTTTTGATACAAATATTTCTCAAACGGAATATTGAAAAGTGATCTTCCCACAACCTAAATGTTAAACTAACGAACTACAAACTACACCATGGGGAGGGCGCGATTAAAAAAATTCCACCAATTCTAAATTAGAGGTACCACCAAAAAAATGTTTTTTCAAGATTTTATTCAACCACTTTGTCAGCATAGTTAATATGTATACATGCCAAACTATCTAGTATTAACCGTCTCTGAGCTTGGCCGCGAACAGACAGACGGACTGACAGACAAATTGAAATGGCGAAACTACAAGGATTCTTTGTTTACTACGGAACCCTAAAAATGACTCATCGTATCGGTCTTCATCTTTCCTGCCTACTCCTTGACGTAATTCAAACAAAGATGTCAAAATTTCCATGAAAAATTTAACTAAGGCAAAAGATTCATAATTACAGCACGAGAGCGACAATTTACCATCTGGTAACCCCTCGTCACAAATCGACAGCATGTCGGGGAAGATTTAAGTTTCTCTGCCGGGTAAGTGTTGGAATGTGTTGCTTCCGGCAATCCGTGCAAAAAAAAAATGTACATTTAGAACATATCCAGAAAGGGTTTATTAAAATTAATAAAATCAAGACATGATCGTACTTACCTCTGATCAGGACGATGGACGGGCATCTCGTACCTGCAGGCTATCGATTGATTGAGTTGATGCACTCACGGGCCGCCGACATGTGCTTCGTTTTATATTGGTGTGCATTTGAATAATCTGTATTTTTCACCAGTTACTCTAAGTACGTAACGAGTACGTGGGAGTAGGAAACCGCTGCAAGTTATTTGACTGCTTAGATTATTAATTATGTAGTCGTATCATATGATTAATTTTGTATGCCGGCGGAACATAGAGGACTTTTTTCATTATATAACATTTATCATGTATAGTACCTATGTTCGCAAAATAAATAAATTGAATAGAATTGTAAATGCATTATTAGCAAGTATACCGCATGGATACATCACTTTCTTTATGGAAATAGGAATTGTATTCAATTATAGGTGCTGAGTGACGTTGATATGACACTTAAAGTATTGTTTTTTTTTTGTGTTTGCCAAATACTTGCAGGCACAGGTTTTACGACCATACAACCCAGCATTTTGTCCTCGAGTCGAATCCTGACATGTACCACTAAATTTGTGCCCTCGGGTTTATGTACATATTTGTAGTTATCACTTGCTCGGCGGTGAAGGAAAACATCGTGAGGAAACCTGGACGTCCAAGAAATAATATTGTGACTATACCTCCCTAAGAATAATCTTTTTTTCTGGTTTTCCCTCCGAGATGCGGAGGTTTGACGGCAGTTGCTTCATGTAGAAATCAGTAGTTTCGCAAATCCTTGGGATCAGGTTGCGGACTCCGTAAATCCCAATGGATTGAGAAACGGAACCCTTATAGGGGTTGTCCGTCTATCTGTCTGTCAAGATCCTTTTCCTCAGGGACGGGTGAAGCTATCAAGTTAGAACTGGTTGGATCAAATACTCAAGTAGGCAGTCCCTTTGATCAGTGTAAAATCAAACTTATAAGTCAACGCCATCAAAAGACACTATATAGAATTGTAAAAAGAAGATAACATATAGAAGGCTGTTCATGTCTCGTTTTGCCCATATTTTGACACTCGCAAGGGAATACGGTAGAATCACGAAATTTGGTAAGAAGCAATGTCAAATAGCAGAAGTAAAAAAATTGCAGAAATATTTTTTACGGAATCCTTGAATGTTTTTTTTATTTTGTTAGGATATTTATTTATATTAAACCCTCCAAGGTTTTCTGTGAGGTGGAGGTACTTCCCCAGACAGGCTGCTTCTATGCGCTCTACCTCTCTTAAAACATGGGTAATGTTTTAAGAGAGGTAGTGTTTTATTTATAGGAATGTTTTATGAGTGGGTAATTGTTTGTAGTTTCAAGTTAAAATAAGAAGAGGCATGCTCCGATGGTTCGGGCATGTAGAAAGAATGCAAGATGAAAGAATGACGAAGCAGATATACAATGCAAAAGTGGAAGGATGTAGGAGCCGGGGAAGGCCAGACTTACCTACCATGAACAAATTGGTCGTGTTCTATCAGAACGTGATGTCAGGAGCCCTAGAAACCGTCGAGCGTGCATGAGAAGAGCAATAAATGTTAAAGAAGCGAGTGAGATATGTTAGGATCGTGGCGCTCGGTTCTCTCTGCCTACCCCGCAAGGGATTTGGCGTGAAGTTATAGATAATTGTTTGTAATTTATAATAATGAATACACTCTTTATTCGACTAATATAGGAAGATTTGTTATTGACACTAACTGTCAATAGTATTATTATTTTGCAAATACGGTGTAAATCTTTTTTTAAAAAAAAAACAAGTTTAAAAATGCACATTTATTCACCTTTCGCCGCCGCGTGGTCACCCTACTGCACTTTATTTCTCGTGAACTCTCATATTTCTCAGCAAGCGTCTATTTCGCAGTGCTGCAGTCTCCGGCGATATATTGTCGAGACTCCCTCAGGTATAACCGAGAAATACTTCAAGTGTCCGATAGAAAATCTTATTAGATACATAAGAAAATGATATAAGGATTAAGTTGTTTTCAGGAACACCGTTCCTATACGAAATCTATATGTTTGTCTCTGTGTGTGTCTGTCGCTTTTTTCGAATATTTAAATTTTGACTTCAGATTCGGATTCAGCATAAAAAAGTAGAATAGGAATGTCTGAAAAACCAACCTCCTATCCCTTAAGGAACATGGTCAAAATGGCCGACAAAAGAAAAAATAAAAAATTTGAATGTTTATTTCAGATTCGAAAAGTAAATTACAAAGTAGAGTAGTTTAAACTACAACAGGAGGTATAGAAATAAATATACCTGATGTTAAGTAATAATCGTAGCTTATGAACGCTCGCAATACAGGAACCACAGCTAATAATGCATAAACCCACTCTTCAAGAATACAACAGCCCTACAAGGAGCTGTTATTTGGCTGTAGTTTTTGCTAGGTGGTGGAACTTCCCCAGACCGGCTGCTTTTATGTATCCTACCTCTCTAAAATACATTCAGATCAAGACAAACAGACATGTTCATGCGTCATCCCATCTTCAATTAGTATGTGCATGTCATATGCATCCATTATAATCCATCATGTCCATGTACTCTCATATGAATGTATAGAATCAAAATTGTTGGAGTATAAATGGCGCAATGTCACCTTTAGACCTGAAGCCAATCTCACCTGCACGTGGTGCACTCTGCTTATCAACAGACGAGGATCTGAGATAAAGAGAGGTAGGGTACGACGTTAGCCCGACAGTGTAAGAACGAGTACCTCCACCTCCCAGAAGACGGCATCCAAATAACAACACCCTGGAAGGTTGTGTTCCTGCGAGTGCGTGAGACCACCAGTTAGCTCCCATGGAGTTGCATGGAGTTTTTTTACGTCCTACCTATCCCACCCATGGAGTTGCTAACTCTATGGGTGGGATAGGTAGGACGTAAAAAAGCAGCCCATCTAGGGAAGTATCTCCACCTCACAGAAAACGACAGTCAAATAACAACTCCCTGGAGGGTTGTTGTGTATCTGTGTGGGAGGTCACTAAAACTCTTAAAAAGTTGCTTTGCAGCATAGATGGTCACGGTGATCTATTTACATGGATTTATAAAAAATAAAATTAGGCACAGAACGAACTGTTTTCGGCAATTTATTACAAAATCAACACATATAGAATTTACAACAAAATATCTCCATGTTGAAGCAAAAGCATCGACGTACGCATATAAAATATTACTGCATCCGAGATTTCCCTGACTTTTGAAAGCAACTTTATCATTTTACAGGCATATATTATGTTTCGACGGCGTCCGATGAAGGTATAACTATGGATGAGATCGAATGGTCGATACTAAGTTTGAAAAATGAAAAGTCAGCGGGAATTGATATGATCACAGCTGAGATGAGCATACTAGGTGGCACTTACGTCCGGGACGCCTTCTGGTACTTAAGCAATCTGTGCTGGAGAACTGGAAGGATCCCAATGGACTGGAGACACGCAGTCATCGTGCCCTTGTATAAAGGCAAGGGGTCATACATGGATTGCGCCAGCTATAGGGCCATCAGTTTGATCAGCTTAGCAGCAAAAGTATATGGAGAGGTAATTGAAAGGAGAAGGAGGGTGAAATCCGATGGAATGCTGGAGGCAGATGGAGGATTCCGAAATGGAAAGGGATTATATATATAAGGTACAGATCAAGTTTTCTTACTTCGCAAGTCGCAATAGAAGCATCTGGCCATAGACCAGAGGGTTTTCTGCGGTTTTGTGGATTTTAAGAAAGCATTTGACAGAATTGTGCGTAAGGAACTGTGGGACATATTGCCTAGATATGGGATTGACGGTGCACTGCTCCGTGCTGTGCAGTCCACTTACAAGAGTTGCTCAGCATGTGTGCGGGTAGATGGCAGCACATCACCCTGGTTTGATGTCAAAATTGTTGTCAAACAGGGTTGCATGCTATCTGCTAGGCTGTTTATTCTGTATCTCGACAGTTGTCTGCAGAAATTAAGGTGAACGAATGCAGAATTATGCATGAATGACCTACTGGTGAACTGTCTGCTTTATGCAGACGATGCCGTCGTATTAGCAGAAATACCATCTGAACTGCAAACACTGGTCACAATGATGAAAGACGAATGTATAGAGAAAGGCTTACTATTGAATGCGAAGAAAACGAAGGTAATGAAACAGAAGAAAGGTATTTGAAACAGAAGAAACCAGAACCAATGTAAGGATTATGGTTGATGACGAAGTGTTGGAACAAGTGGATGAGATTAAATATCTGGGATGCGTTTTCAGCAGCGATGGAAGGTACACCGCTGATGTGGAATGACTGCTTCGAATAACGTGAATGGAGCGTAGAGAAAACTTCTTCACAGTAAAAGCTTGAGCCAAAAGGCACAGCTCGCTATACAATACAGTGCTAGTTGTAATGCTTGCTTATGGAAGCGAGAGCTGGGTATGGTAGAGAGAGCATGTAGGCCGTATTCGCAATAATGATGTTAGAAACAGAGTTGGTCTAAACGAGAGCGTCGGTGTTAAAATAAGAAGAGGCATGCTCAGTTAGATCGGACATATAGAAAGAATGCAGGAAGAGAGAATTATGAAATACTTATACAACGCGAAAGTAGAAGGATGTAGGAGCCGAGGAAGGCCAAGACTTACCTACCACGATCAAATTGGTCGTGTTTTATCAAGGTGGTGTCAGGAGCCTTAGAAACCGGCGAACGTGCATAAAATGACCAATTAATGTTTGAAAAGCGAGTGAGGTTTGTAAGGATCAAGTCATGTGGCGCTCGGTTCTCTCTGCCTACCCCGCAAGGGATTTGGCGTGAGGTTATAGATAGATAGACTCGCGTAAGAATAATTTCGCGATTTTTGCACTTCAGTATTTATGTTGTACCAATGGAAGGCATACAAGCATACTGTCAGATAATAAACTGTTTATAGTACTAGTTAGCAGTAGGCTACTGCCTATGACTGTTTAAAATATGGGATATATTCTCGAACGTTGCCACTCCTACTGCTAATACGGCTCTGCGGCTGCTGCTAACTCTTTGTGAGCTTACTGGTTATCTCACTCACTCGCAAGAACGGTATTCTGTGAGATAGAATTACTATGAATCAGCATTAGTGGAATTAATATTATACAAGCAAACGGCCCACTGACGGAAAGCGGTTACCGTAGCCTATAAACGCTTGCAACACAATAGGGCACATGTTAGGGTCGGCAACGCAAGAGTGACACTCCTGGTGTTGCAAATAACTACTTACCATCAGGCAGGCCGTATGCTTGTTTGCCACCTTAGTGGTATAAAAAAAAAATAAGTATCATTCGTGCGATGCCACCTCTGCTGCTAACAGAGCTACTCCTTAGCAGATTACTGGTGAGCTCACTCACTCGCAGGAACACATAAACCCTTCAGGCAGTTGATATCTGGCTGCGGCTTTCTGTAAGGCGGTGGTATCTCCCCAGACGGGCTGGTTTGATGTGCGCTACCCCTCTTAAATATTCTATCCATATCTTCAAGTAAACGCTAGAAATACGTATTCTTTTTTCTGCAAATATATATCTATACAAAATATACTCAGACAAACAGGTAAGTATACTAATAAATACAAATGTTTGTCCTGTACGAGGATCGAGCACAGAACCCTTGGTGTTTATTACGCCATTATTGCCACTCGACCATCGGGCTGGCCATATCCATCGTTGATTGTCACCAAAGCTTACCTGATCTGCCAAGGAACATATTATTACCAGTGAACAAAATAATAAAATTATATCAGTAAGTTCTCCTGTACAGTTAATGTCTATCTTTATATAACTTTACGCCATATCCCTTGCGGGGTAGGCAGAGAGAACCGAGCTCTACATGACTCTATCCTTACACACCCCACTCGCTTCTTTAACATTCATTACTCTTGCACTCTTCATGCTCACCTGCTGATAAAACAAGACCAATATTGGTCTTCTTGGTGAAATTGTGAAATAAATTACCCTCCACGGTGTTCGAGACAAATTAGGATATTGGTGCCTCCAAGAAAAGAGCCCATGTTTCCCCCAAAAAAGCTAGCAATGCATCAGTGAGCCTTTGGTGTTACTGATGCCTATGGGCGGTGGTGACCACTTACCATCAGGTGACCCACATGCTCGTTTGCCCCCCTCTAATATATAAAAAAAGAGATGAAACGGCGTTGGCTCGTAAAAAGCTATGTATGTGTTTTTATACAAAGTCGGGAGGCATACAAGCGTAGAACCCACCTGTGGGTATGGCATGGTGACTTATGGAGAACCGATGAGAACGATTTTACGTAGTAATTAAATTCAACGTTACGGGTAAAATAGTAGTATGTATATGAGCTGGATTTCTTAGTAAACTAAGTAGGAAACGAAAAGAAAATGTATAAAAGGTGAAGATAAAGATAAATGATAAAAATTCTTTATTTCCCATTGGGCCCTCGCGGGCACTTAGACACGTCTTATATTTTTTGAAATATAATCTTATTGTATCTTATTCAATTCTCTTATTTTCCTTTTTTTAATCTACCAGCATTTTGGAAATGACCATTGGCGAAGAAGATATGCCGAAAGAAACTTGCCAATATAGGTCTCTTTTAAAATTGTCAATTAGATATTAGTAGTATTACTTCATTATGCCTGAATCTGGAGAAAGAGTGAGATTAAATGTCATTTCGTTTAAGAAGATCGACCGATAAGCGTAATGAAGGGCTGTCGCCATGAGGGAAATACGACACAAGGAGCCGATACGATGGACATTACATAGTAACTCAATTCACTGCTACGGGTCGGGGGCAAAGTAGAACGCGCTTTTATTGGCTAGTTCGTGAATCAACATGGCTGCACTTATTGGTTTATTGGTTAAAATATGCTCTATTGAGCTCGAATCGCTGATATACTTAGCCGCTAAAACGCAACGTTTTTGTGAACTTCATGCGCAGTCAAGTGATTTATTGGTTAGTGGCTATCGCCCAGATTTGTGTCCATTTTTTTTATATGCATCGGAAGGCATACAAGTGGTTTCCGTAGCCTATGAACGCTTGTAATACAATAATCAATCGCGCGATACCTCCCCTCCTGCTAACACAGCGACTCCTTAGAAGCTTACTTGTGACCTCACTCACACTCAGGAAAACAACAACCCTCTAGGAAGCTGTCTGTTATTTGGCTGTGGTTTTCTGTGACGCAGAGGTACTGCCCCAGAGGGGCTGCTTTTGATTGCCAGACCAAGACAAACCGACATGAAACAGTTCACACACACAAATGTTTGCCTTATGTGGGAATCGAACCCACGCGCGTTGGTGTTAAAGGCCTTGCCACTGATCTCGTCAAAAAGAGCTCGTCGTTTGCAAGGAAATGTGTGGAAAAAATGTTTCAGTATATTTTCTCGGAATTCAAACAAATATAAAGAGAGGTAAAGTAACTCGGCGCGAACCACAAAAATCTCGGTACACGAAAATGACGAGAATACGAGAGTCCGCTCTTTACATCCCACGGGAATTTGTTTTGCATCATTTCGTGTGACGTGATGTGGGTTCGTTTGTTTGTTCATCGCATGTATTTGACATGCGGAACAACACACTACTTTTATTCTTGTGCGACAAAATGGCTGTTCCCTGAAGTAGCGCGCTAAATAATTGTGAACAGTACCTTTAGTTTATACTGATCACTGATCGATGACGGACAATGTGCTAATAATGTCGCTTTTCCTTTTTAGGGTTCCGTACCCAAAGGGTAAAACGGAACCCTATTACTGAGGCTCCGCTGTCCGTCCGTCCGTCCGTCCGTCCGTCCGTCCGTCTGTCACCAGGCAGTATCTCACGAACCGTGATAGTTAGACAGTTGAAATTTTCACAGATGATGTATTTCTGTTGCCGCTATAACAACAAATACTAAATAATAAAATAAAATAAATATTTAAGGGGGCTCCCATACAACAAACGTGATTTTTTTTGCCGTTTTTATAGATAATGGTACGGAACCCTTCGTGTGCGAGTCCGACTCGCACTTGGCCGATTTTTTTAGGGTTCCGTACCCAAAGGGTAAAACGGAACCCTATTACTGAGGCTCCGCTGTCCGTCCGTCCGTCCGTCCGTCCGTCCGTCCGTCCGTCTGTCACCAGGCTGTATCTCATGAACCGTGATAGTTAGATAGTTAAAATTTTCACAGATGATGTATTTCTGTTGCCGCTATAACAACAAATACTAAAAAATAGAATAAAATAAATATTTAAGGGGGCTCCCATACAACAAACGTGATTTTTTTGCTTATTTTTGCTCGATATTGATAACGGCAACAGGTAGACGCTTGAAATATTCACAGAATATTCAGTTATATATTCACTTTAAGAATAAATAACTAAATTAAAATAAAACAAATATTTAAGGGGGGCTCCCATACAACAAATGTGTTTTTTTTGCCGTTTTTATAGATAATGGTACGGAACCCTTCGTGCGCGAGTCCGACTCGCACTTGGCCGATTTTTATAACACTTAATGCTATTGTGGCCCAGTTTAGCTGGGTATTCATAATATTACATCAAAGGATCTAAATTTTATAAACTGGAAAACACAACTAGTAGATAAAAAAATCGGCCAAGTGCGAGTCGGACTCGCGCACGAAGGGTTCCGTACCGTTATCTATAAAAACACCAAAAAAATCACGTTTGTTGTATGGGAGCCCCCCTTAAATATTTGTTTTATTTTAATTTAATTATTTATTCTTAAAGTGAATATATAACTAAATATTCTGTGAATATTTCAAGCGTCTACCTGTTGCCGTTATCAATATCTCGCTAAAATGAGCAAAAAAATCACGTTTGTTGTATGGGAGCCCCCTCAAATATTTATTTTATTCTATTTTTTAGTATTTGTTGTTATAGCGGCAACAGAAATACGTCATCTGTGAAAATTTCAACTGTCTAACTATCACGGTTCGTGAGATACAGCCTGGTGACAGACGGACGGACGGACGGACAGCGGAGCCTCAGTAATAGGGTTCCGTTTCACCCTTTGGGTACGGAACCCTAAAAAGAAAAATAGGAAAAATCTTGAGTTAGATACAATTAGATTATATTTGTAAAATGTGATGCGTGTAAGTGTTTGCGGAGATCCAATAGCAATTAATGTATTTATCTTTGTAGAGTGATATTGGTTTTGTATTTTTTCCGATAAGGTGAAAAGTTTGAGAGCATTGAAACAAATGAATATTAAGTTTATTAAAACGTAGATGAACAAGAATAAATAAATAAATATTGTCGGACAAATTACACAGCGCCACCTAGCCCCAAAGTAAGCGAAGCTTGTGTTATGGGTACTAGACAACTGATAAACATACGTAAATATATATTTTTTGTAAGTACATACCTACTCATTATACATAGAAAATACCCATACCAATACAAACAGACATGTTCATGCACACAAATGTTTGTACTGTGTGGGAATCGAACCCACGAGCGTCGGTGTCAAAGTAGTGTAACAGCGCGTTTCACCACTGCGACACCGAGCTCGTCATGTTGCAACTTGCCACCATTACTAGGGTGGCAAGTTGCAACATCCCATTTTTTTATACTACGTCGGGAGGCATACAAGCATACGGATCACCTGATGTAAAGCGGGTATCGTAGCCTATTACCGCTTGCGATATATTAAGTATCACTTGCGCGATGCCCCCTCTGCTGCTTACACAGCAACTCCTTGGGAGCTTACTGGTGACCTCAATCACACGCAGGAATACAACAACCCTCTAGGAGTTGTTATTTGGCTGCGGTTTTCTGTCAGGTGGAGGTACTTCCCCAGACGGGCTGCTTTGAAGCGCCCTCAAACTTTTTATATGATTTAAATGAAATTATGTTAGGCTTTATGGTAAGCGAAGACAACCTCTATAAAAATCAAAGCAAATGCTTTATCGGTTCGAGAGAAAATTGGCTCAAAGATTTTTATACAACGCCTTTCAGTTAAAATAACATTCAATTTGATCTAACCTGCTTTGTGTGCTTCCGCCACCAATTAGTTCATGCGGCCTAGCGCCGGCCGGCACCCACCCACTACTGTTAGTGCGTGCTACATGCCGACGCTGCCATGGCTGCTCCGGTAGTCTCTGCCTCGGCTGCTGCGGTCGTCCGCCATCTGGAACAGAATCCGCATGCCCCCACCACCACCGTCGCTGCCACGACTGGCCTGGTCGTCGCTGCGACACGTGTTTCGCCTCTCCACGAGGCATCATCAGGCGTTGTAGACGTTAATCGTAAGAATAACATGCTACAAGTGACAAATCCATCGCAGTGCCGTCCCTTATATTGAATTGAGGGTGGGGGTGGATGGTGTGAGTGAAAAGATATTTAATAGTGGGGAATGGTTTACGTCAGTCTGTTTGTTCATGAGAGTAATTTTAGAATTTTTATGTTTATTAATTTCTAATTGTTCCCTAATATTTAGTTTTTTTAAAAACTAAATATTAGGGAACAATTAGAAATTAATAAACATAAAAATTCTAGTAGTGTAACAGCGCGTTTCACCACTGCGACACCGAGCTCGTCATGTTGCAACTTGCCACCATTACTAGGGTGGCAAGTTGCAACATCCCATTTTTTTATACTACGTCGGGAGGCATACAAGCATACGGATCACCTGATGTAAAGCGGGTATCGTAGCCTATTACCGCTTGCGATATATTAAGTATCACTTGCGCGATGCCCCCTCTGCTGCCTTTGAATTGTTCCCTAATATTTAGTTTTTTTAAAAACTAAATATTAGGGAACAATTAGAAATTAATAAACATAAAAATTCTAAAATTACTCTCATGAACAAACAGACTGACGTAAACCATTCCCCACTATTAAATATCTTTTCACTCACACCATCCACCCCCACCCTCAATTCAATATAAGGGACGGCACTGCGATGGATTTGTCACTTGTAGCATGTTATTCTTACGATTAACGTCTACAACGCCTGATGATGCCTCGTGGAGAGGTGAAACACGTGTCGCAGCGACGACCAGGCCAGTCGTGGCAGCGACGGTGGTGGTGGGGGCATGCGGATTCTGTTCCAGATGGCGGACGACCGCAGCAGCCGAGGCAGAGACTACCGGAGCAGCCATGGCAGCGTCGGCATGTAGCACGCACTAACAGTAGTGGGTGGGTGCCGGCCGGCGCTAGGCCGCATGAACTAATTGGTGGCGGAAGCACACAAAGCAGGTTAGATCAAATTGCATGTAAATTTGACTTTCGCAAAATAACGCCTGAATCTATTAACTATAAAATAACATTTACAATTTCTGATTCCTCAGTTCGTTGTAAGTCCGATATTAATACGTTGTTTTTGGATGACATATTATTGTTTGTAATTGAAATCTTAATATATAAAATTCAAAGTCCTGACTGACTCATCAACGCCCAGCCCAAACCCTTGGACCTAGGAAGCTGAAATTTTGCACAGATATTGTCTTTATGACGTAGGCAAGGAATAAGACGGGATTTTTCGAAATTCCCACAGGAACGGGAATAAAAAAAGATTTACTTATATTTTCGCTTTAAAGTTGCCCTATCTCCGTTATTATATTTTTTAGAGACTTGAAATTTGGCATATAAATATGTGATTGCAATCACTAAAAACCGTTTTTAGGATTTTTCGAAATTCCCTCGGGAACAGGAATAAAAAGGATTTATTTATATTTTGTCGCTTTAAATTTACCCTATCTCCGTAACCATATGTATTAGAAACTTAAAATTTGGCATATAAGTAGGTGATTATGAAAACAAAAAACAATTTTCAGGATATTTCAAAATTCCCACAGGAACGGGAATAAAAAAAGATTTACTTATATTTTCGCTTTAAAGTTGCCCTATTTCCGTAACTTTATTTATTAGAGACTTGAAATTCAGCTTAAAAGTAGGTTATTACGATAACTAAAAACCATTTTTAGGGTTTTTTGAAAATCCCTCAGAATATGATGAAAATCCTTGCTTAAAAGTTATATTGTTTGTTTTTTCTTTCGTAGCTATTGTTAAGTATAATAAGTGTATAAAATTATTTCCCCATTATGAAGTAGGCAAGGAATAAGACGGGATTTTTCGAAATTCCCAAGGGAACGGTAATAAAATGGATTTATATTTTCGCTTTGAAGTTGCCTATCACCGTTACTTTAATTATTAAATACTTGACATGTAAGTAGGTAATTTTGATCAGGCTTCAGTTATTTTTTTTTTTTTTCGATTTTTTTTTTGATTTTTCGAAATCACCTCGAAATAGGAGGAAAATCGTTGCTTTTAAGTCATAAAACTAAGTTTTGCTTTCGTTACTTTTGGCAGGTGCCTACACTAAAAAAAAAACTTGATTGAATACGTATCTATCACAAGGTTGATGCTATTGTTAAACAAAATTATCGTATTAGTCGATGAAAGTGTTTGACTTCAACGAAATGTTTGACTATAATAATAATTATATATGCGAAAAACACAATTTTGCATTTTATTCGTATTTGAACAAGTTTTTTCACAATCTAAGCCACGTATCATTTAATTTCGTTAAAAAAACAGAAGATATGGTGCATAGGGTGATTTATTCTGTAGTCTACGCGGACGAAGTGGCGGGCAAAAGCTAGTGTAAATATAAGGAGAGTTCCATTCTCGCATTTTCAATCGTAGAATATAAGTATATATAAAGAAAACTTAGTATATATGCAATTTATTGTTATTATTTGATATATCTATGATACCCATGGTGCGTTAAGCGTGTACAACAATGTTGTTTTCCGATACATATAATACTTCTTCTTCCTCTTAGTGATATCTCATTTTCCAATCCATTAAGATTGGTAGGGTCCGCTTCCTAAACCTAAGGATTTTGCAAAACTACTTATTTTCAAACAGAGCGACTGTCGTCAGACCTCTGCACACCAGGGAGAAAACCAGATCATTCTTAGGCATGGTCACACGTCTTTCGAAATATTATTTCTTGGACTCATGATACCACCACCACCGCATCAACCCTCACTCATCCCACTGCAGGGATACGGGTCTCCCTTCAACCAAGAGTTTAGAGCATACTCGACGCTGCTCAAATGCTGATTGGCGGATGCCATTGTTTTCAAGCCACCAGAGGGCCACTGACTTAGCTTAACGACTGTCATCTATCGACAACAGCCGGGACCGACGGCTTAACGTGCCCTCCGAAGCACGGAGAAACTTGAGATAGATAAACCCATCTATAGACAGGCTGAGGTGGACGTTGCTTAACCTGTGTGTTTAGTTAGAATGACACACGCAACGACGCCATCGAGCTCTCGACACATATAATACTAAAGTACATTTTCATTTTACATTTTGCATCTCATCTTCGTATAGCTCGCGTCCGCTCTTCGCTTTTTAGAGTTGAGTTACTGTTTATACACTGCTATAGCGAAATGGTGCGTAGATGTCATGTGACATCTTATGTTGACAGTGAAATGCGATAAACGAGTTTTGTTTCCCTGTTGATGTTTTTGCCCCCAAAGCCTCTTAGGGTTTCCACTGCATCATCCAAGGAAATCTCATTGAATTTGACATAGAGCAGTCCGAATGCTCTTTGGCGTGAAAGTAACTCACTATCGGCTTTAAAGTGGAAGTAAACGGCTTGCGGTGAGATTTTACACAGAAAACATTATAAACTGCGGATCGTGTATAATATTAATACAAGCTTCGATATTCTGATTATTGCGTATTCGGTTCCGTACATATGGTCTGTCGTACACAGGCACCGGTTCGAAGCCCACTGACAGCCCTATCATTTTGCATATTTTTGCTTGGTACCAGAATTGCTCGTTTGAGACACTTGTCTTGACACGACATTTGTAGACACACGAAACGCACTGTTGGGTTACTTTGACACCAACGCTCGTAGGTTCGATTCCCAGACAGGGCAAACATTTATGAACATGTCTTGATCTGGAGGCGTAAGAGAGGTAGGGCGCATCAAAGCTACCCGTCTGGGGAAATACCTCCACATCACAGAAAACCGCAGCCAAATATCATGGATGGACGATGTATCGAACCGCAATCTTTGGTATAACTATATTTGCTAGCGTGCTCACGACGCAGTGAGCACGCTAGATGGCGCGACACGCTTACATCGCCTCCGTTTAAAAAATATTATTTAAATATCCAGTTCTATAAAATTTCCATATAACCAAACAAAAAACCATTTAAAACTTTAAATAAATAAGTGTAAATCTTATTACTGTGTAAGTGAAAAGTGAAAATAATAAAATAGAAAAACAAAATCGTAACAATACAAATTGTAATAAATAGGACGACAGTGTAATAAAACAGTGAAGTGATAAAAAGGAAAACAATAACAACCAATAGAAATATACACCGAACTGTATTAAAACAGTATTAAGAGTGTAAATATTGTAAAACAAGAAATAAACCAGTGAACACAATGTGAGTGACAAACAGGGTAATCGCAAAAAAAAAAGTGACGGTGCATATTTACACAGAGCATAAAAATAAATTATCAAACCGTCATTAGAAATATTCCTGACGAATGAGATTAATATTTTCATCAACATTACACAGTTGACATTGGCTCATTGGTATAGAACACTTGTGAAGAAATCTGTTGAGTGCATTGTTCGTAAGTTCAACCCCCAGCGGGTGAATGGATCTTTTTAAACGAAATAATAATTTTACGTATCAGTATAAAATACTTGTATTTGAACACCTACTAACATCACTATAGTTCTATATAAATCTACAAGATGGCAAAGTGCGTAAAATGTAATAACAATATTGCAAACAAACAATTCCTTACGTGTACACTATGTGATAAGCACTTTCATATATCTTGTTCTAATATATTAATCGAGCAATTTTATTTAATGACACAAAGCAAAAAGAAAGACTACCGATGTCATATATGTCTAGCGAAATTAGATCAGTTAGTTTAACAAACGCAATACCTTCACATAAAACACCAGATAATATAACGACACGGGATAAGCATAAAATCAATATTCCTATAGAAAACTCGTTTGATACCCTGTCAGTCGAAGACAACGAAATCTCATTACTAACACATATGTCAACACAGGATTTAAATAGAAGTTACCCAGAATTACATATAAATGATAACGAGAAATTGAAGGAGATGAATGAAAAGCTCTATAGACTAGAAGAAAAACTACAAATAGCTGAAAACGAAATAGAAAACTTATCACTTGAAAATCGCACACTCTCGAAACAGATCAAGGAATACGAGTTAAAAATCAATCAACTGACACACATTTGTACAACAACTAAGAAAAAACCGAAAAAAAACAGAAGGAAGACTCTCACAAATACACAAGATACACAAGCGAATTCTACTCAGCTGATAACAACACCATCTACGGCAAAAACTGTAACAAGTGGACGAAAACTATTTTTAGGAGATAAAGATGCAGAAGAAATTGTCAACCGAACACCTCGAAACATATCTACATCACCTGGAGACGCAGATTACAATAAACAGCGAACATCTACAATGCAGGGAGAAAATAAAAACAAAAACGAGACAAAAAAAGCAAAAATAGTTATAATAGGTGATGAACAAGTACAAGGTCTTTCTAAAAAAATAATTAGTTCAAGGAATAATAAGTGGAATGACCAGTATCAAGTCACGGCAATGATTAAACGTCACGCAACATGTATAGATATATTGAGCAGCTGCGACTATGTCAAAAATGAGTTATGCACAGAAGACATTGTTATTATTGCAGTAGGAAAGAATGATAGAAACCCTTATGTACTATTCTCGGAACTATGTAATACACTCTATAAGCTTGGACATAACAAGGTATTTATAATAAATATAACACATAATCCATATCTAAATAAAACACGTCTCAATTATAATATTAAATTATAGGTAAATAACTATACAAATTGCGAATTTATAGAAACATTACAATCTAATAATTACAAATATTTGCATTCTGAAATGTTAAATCAAATAGCATTTAAAGTAAACATAAATATAGATTATATGCAATATAAAAACCAGTTCATTAATTCTCATGACATAATGCTAAACAATATTAAAATGACTAAAACCTGTAAACAATTATTGACAGCGACTGAAAAAAGCTTAGTAGCACCGGTCCAAATTAAAGGGACCATTCCATTTCTATTTGCAAAAATTAAAGAAAAAGCAAACAATATAACACGAAATGCTCATTCCGATTTATTTCGTGACTGATAAGGTAAACCACAGTGAAAGAACATTGGTAACAATACTTCACCAAAACATTGCAGGTTTATTGGGCAAACAAGATGAGTTTGAAATAGCTATATCTGGATTGGAGGAAACTATGAATGTTCACGCAATTTGCCTAACTGAAACATTTATGAAAAATGGTCGCGAGTCGAATTTAAATTTACGTGGATACAAACTAGCGGCCTTCTATTCGCGATCAAAAGAGTCACGCGGCGGTTCATGTATTCTTTTAAAACGTGACCTTGATTTCAAAGTCTTAGACTTAAGTATCCCGATTGATTATCATTTCGAAATCTGTGCAGTAGAGATAATTAATTATAATCTAATCCTAATTTGTATCTATAGAAGTCCTGTAATAAAACCCGATACTTTTTTGAAAGAACTCGAAGTTCTCGCAGATAAATTATCTAAGCGTAAGTATACAAATAAAAAGATTGTAATGTGCGGGGATTGGAATATAGACATGATGAAAGTAAATAAATACTCTAAAGAACTAACCTCAATACTTTTAAATAACAACCTAAATAATCACATTACTACACCAACCCGGGGAAAAGCTTGTTTAGATTTAATCGTGACCAACAGTGATGAGGTGAAAACAAGGTTACACTACTTAGCGCTATCAGATCACGAAACCGGGCAAAGTCTGCAAATGAATTTAAAAAAAACGAAAGAAACCAACATCCAAAGTAGTGCATGGTTTGAGAGCAAAAGAGACTATAGCGATGACAATATACGTAAGTTTGTTGAATGCATGACTAGCTTATCTTTCCAAAACGTGTATTCAGAAACTGATACAGATAAAGCCTTTAATAATTTTCATGACGATCTAACACTTTTCTACAATTTGTGTTTTCCGACAATTGTTATTAAAAAAGTTAACAAACCAATGAAAAACAAATGGCTAACAAAAAATCTTAAAAAATGCTGTTATAAAAAACGACAATTATACAGACAATATCAACTATCGACTACGAACAAACAAAGAAACAAAGTGAAATATGACACATATGCAAAGATCTTAAAAAAATGTATATTTAAAGCACAAAATATAAATAATGCCCGCTACATAGCTAAATCTAAAAATTATTGTCGAGCATCATGGCAAGTAATAAAAGGAGGAATACACAATATAAACCGTAATGAAATTAAATCTATAATACATAATGACATTTTATATACAGAACCTATCGACATTGCAGAGATATTTAATAAACACTTTATAAAACTGACACATGACAATAAACAAACTACACCCAACCCTGAAATGCATATTCCTAATAATGAAAAAACTATATTTTTGACCCCAGTATCAGAAAATGATGTGTACAAAGTAATAATGTCATTAAAAAATACTGCTTCGGTTGGTTATGACTACATAAACACATCTATACTAAAAAAATGTGCCGCGTTCTTATCTAAACCACTTAGCCATATATTAAACTTATCCTTCACAGAAGGAGGCTTTCCTGAGAGGCTTAGATATTCAACTGTCAAACCGCTTCATAAAAAAGGATCAATTACGGATTTAAATAACTATAGACCGATCACATTGATACCTGTATTGTCTAAGGTTTTTGAGAGTATCATGCGCGATAAACTATATAGATTTGTGTTGAAATCTGATATATTAAAAAAAGAACAATTTGGTTTTACAAAACATAGTTCAACTACTTTGGCTTGTTTTTCGCTTATAAAATATGTAACAGAAAACTTGAATGACAAAATACCTGTAGTATCCATCTTGTTAGATATGAGCAAGGCCTTCGATTTTGTATGTCACAAAACATTGTTGAATAAATTATATAGATATGGAATCAGAGGACAAGCCAAAAAATGGTTGAAAAGTTATTTACGCGAGAGAAAACAATGTGTTGAAATAGTAAGAACATACAAAAATAGTAAAGTGGCTCACCGTTCAGTATACCGAAATAATAATTACGGTGTTCCGCAAGGAGGAATCTTGAGTCCACTGCTATTCATACTATATATAAATGATCTGTCTGATATTATAAAAAATCAATGTATACTGTTTGCAGATGACACTACTTTACTATTTAAAATTAATGTAATGATTGATTATAATAAGGAGATTAATGACACATTAGAACAAGTAGTACAATGGTTAAAGCAAAATAATTTGAAAATTAACATTTCTAAGACGAAAGTACTACAATTCCAGACATATAATAGTATACCGCCAGCCTTAAACATCAAACATGGAAATAATACCATAGAAACTGTAGATCACGCCACTTTCTTAGGTATTGAAATCGATAAATATTGTAGATGGGACACGCATATTGACCGTATAATATACAAATTAGATAAATTTGTTTACGCTGTTAAACGTCTGCGGCAAACATCAAATACAGAAACAGCTTTGATTGCTTATCATGGCTATGTCTCCTCGGTACTTCGTTATGGCATTGTTCTATGGGGAAACTCCGTGATGGTTGATAGGGTGTTTAAATTACAAAAGAAGTTTGTGAGAATATTATGTGGCGCTGGCTACCGTGACAGTTGCAAACCTCTCTTCCAACAACTTAAAATACTTCCACTGCCAAGTCTGTACATCTATGAAATGTGTATTTTTGTGGCTAAACATTCATCTATCTTCAAACAGAATAAGGACATAGAGGGCTCTAGAACCAGACATAAAAATAAACTGTGGGTTCCACCTCAAAGACTGGCAGTTTATCAAAATAACGCCTACTGTATGTCTATTAAAATTTATAATCACTTGCCTGACATTTATTATACCTTAAACTTAAGACGATTTAAGAAATCACTGTTTTCCTTATTAATAGATAAATGTTACTACACTATCAATGAATTTCTCGAGGACAAATTAAATTGAAAATGACCTTATTATTTTCTAATTGACATTAATTCTTTTAATTTAATATTAATAATGTTGACTTCGTAGTTATTATAAATTTTGACGTAATTATTTTGTTGAACTGTTTAATTAAAATGTCATTTATTATTTATAAATTTATGTAACAATTCAAACCATGACGATTGTAAATTGATATATTCACACGCCGAGCGGTCGGTAAGATATGGGAAGGCACATTGTTATGTATAATATGAAAGATCAAATTGTACACTTATCTTGTGAATAAATGATTCTGATTCTGATTCTGATTGCAGCCACTCTGTATTGTGTGACCAGTTTAAATTATATATTGATATCTTTGTTTTATGTTATTAGTAGGTACATGTCAGTACTCGTATATGCTATAGCTGGAGAAAATGGGAGTCGAAACTACACAACAGGTGCGTTTGGTGCCATGGCTGCTGCGGTAGTCTCTATCTCGGCTGTTGCGGTCGTCCTCGCGATTGCCCGCCATCTGGAACAGAAGCCGCATGCACCTGCCACCGTTGCTACCGTGATTGCGCTGATGGTCACTGCGGCACTACAGTCTGTTCTGCGGCCAGTCGTACGAAGGTAGTCCTTAGAACAAATCAAATAGCTCGTTAGAGCATTCTGGTAGTTCTGACTTAGCTCACCCCCCGGCGTTAAGAATCGTCGCTCTGTTAATGCTCTAAAGTTTTTAGAATCTATACTTGCCTTCAAATAATCACGGAACTGGACTTCAGTCGAAATATCAATTCTCAGAATCCCAAAGCTTTCACAAACTTTAAGGGGAGAGTTCCAAAATAGTCGATTTGCGACAAAATTTCATTTTTCGACAGAAAACGTGCATACATGCGTTTAATAGAAACCGCTTTAACTTACACAGTATGTCAAAGCTAAAGTCAACCAAATTCATCTTACACCTGCCAGAAAATATATGAAAAATCACATGCAAGCGTTCATCAAACACCATGTTATTGATATACAAGATGAGCAGCGCAGGGAATAGAATGGAGCCCAGCGGGACTCCGGCAATAATGGACACAACGTATCTAAAAATTTTAGCAGAATATGAGTGGCTGTACCTACAAAGTGAGAATAAACGGAAATGCAGTCGGATATCGACTTCGCATCGTTCAACTTGCGGCATAAATCTAACTTCAGAGAGGTTCGTTGACAATATTTACTTGGAAAATGCAATATTCGGAACGTTCTCGATTTCTCATACCGAATGGCAGGTATTCGATTTCAAGTGACGTGCTATTGTATTCAGTTCTACCTACTGCCTGAACAGTAACTGACTACAGTAGAGATATTGTAAGCAGTAGAGTAACTTCAAGGAAACGTTAGACAATTTATCACACTCGCAAATGATTGTAAACGAAGTTATCGGGCACATGAGATTCTATTCCCACGCGAGACAATCATTTGTGTGCACGAAAGGAATGAATTGAATTCCTACGTGCGAGCGAGGTCACCAGTAAGCTCCTAAAAAAGGAATTGCTGTGCCAGCAATAGAGGCGTTCATGGGCTACCGTAACCGCTTTTCATCAGGTGGGCCGTATGCTAGAATGCTCTCGACGTAGTATAAAAAAGAATAGGGGTAATGGAATTCACTACTGTTGTGGACAAAAGCGACTCTCGCCACATTCAAAAGATATAACAGTAAAGATAAAGATATATTTATTTGCACAAAACATGAGTAATATTACACACGATCGCATGCAAATATGGTGTTACAATTTTTTCCTTCATGTTTTGCCTTGTCGGCGTACAACATTTGAGAGATAGAACAATATTGGAATGTTAAGATAAATATACAGTAAGCTATACAATACAGTAATCTAGTAAGTGCAGTTAGGCTGTTTTGTTATAATTAAAAACACTATAGTTATAGTCGTAGGTTGACGAGCCCGATGGGCAGTAGTTAACCTTAACACTTTAACGTAACATTTAAGGTTTGCGTGCATGTTTTTAGGGTTCCGTACTTCAAAAGGCAAAACGGAACCCTTATAGGATCACTTTGTTGTTCGTCTGTCAGTCTGTCTGTCAAGTTTGTTTCTCAGGGGCGGGTGGAACTATCAAGCTTCATCAAAATCAAAATTAATATCACATACTCAGGTCTGCAGTCCCTTGGAACAATTAAAAAATCAAACTTCTAAGTCGATGCAATCAATAGATATGGCTGTTTCCGCCTCGTTTATGCGCATGCATTGCTGTTTGACTACCATAAGAATCCCAAGAACGGAATGCTTTTTATTGACGAGCTCGGTGGCGCAGTGGTGAATCGCGTTGTTACGCTACTTTGACACCAACGCTAGTGGGTTCTATTCCCACACAGTACAAACATTTGTGTGCATGAACATGTCTGTTTGTCTTGGTCTGGGTATTTTCTATGTATAACAAGTATGTATTTACGTATGTTTATGAGTTGTCTAGTACCCATAACACAAGCTTCGCTTACTTTGGGGCCAGATGGCGCTGTGTAATTTGTCTAACAATATTTATTTATATTTATTATATTTTGGGAACGAGATATATTATCAGGAGATTTAGTCATTCACACGTCTGCCATTATTACTAAAAACATCTAAACTTCTTCTTCTTAGCGCTATCCCGTTTGATAATCCATTGGGATCGGTGAGGTCCACTACCTAAGCCTAAGGATTTGGGGAAGATTTTTAAATGGAACGACTGCCGTCAGACATTCTCAATCCAGAGGGTAAACCAGAACTTTTTTATGTTAGGTGACACATCTTTCGAAATATAATTTCTTGGCCGATGTTTTTCTTCATCGTCGATTAAATGATAATTACAAATACATATATGTACATAAATCCGAAAATACGAGGTACATGCCAGGATTCGAACGGCAGACCAGGTGGTCACTAGACCGGTTCTATATCCACTGGGCAATCACTACTCAAACGAAGGAAAATCGTGCTTTGACTAAAATAGCTAGACATACAGCCTTGCGGACTTTTTACTTACTACAAACATGTAGTACATGATTTTATGAACCATCAATGGCTTTTAAGCGCACTAATACATTGTTGCGATTACATTATTGCGATCTTCGTATCCTACATCAACCCTAATTCATCCCACTGCAACGATATGGATCTCTCTTCAACCGAAGGGGTTTAGAGCATACTCAACAATGCTGCTCAACTGTGGACTGGCCGAGGTCAGTGTTTTCAAGCTGCCCGAAGAACACTGATTTAGCTTAACTACTGTCATCTATCAACAACTGCGTAGACCGACAGCTTAACGTGCCCTCCGAGCTCTCAGAAGCTCGAGATAGGTAAAGCCATCTATAGACAGGCTGCGATAGATGTCGCTTAACCTGCACATCCGGTTAGAATGACACATGCTACGACACCATCGAGCTCTCGTCGCAATTTGCGTAGGGATCTTTAATTTTTTTGGAAATAAAATATTGCCTATGTTACACGCTTGTTCTGTAGCATTCTACATGTAAATGATTTTTTTAAATTGGTTGAGTATTTTTTGAGTTTATCCATTGCCAACAAGCGTACAAAAATATCTTTATATTATTACTTTCCTCTTTATTAGTATCGAATCGTATCTATTGCGTCCTTCATGCAGCAACGCACTCAAAAAAGGATTTTTTTAATGAATTGATTATATTATTTGTTAATTAGATATCGACAATTGAGTGTCAACGAAATATCGACGGTGAGGCGTTGGCAGTCAGGATATGGCAAAGGCGTTCGATTAGTTGAGGCGTCGGGGTCTTCTATCGACGTTACCATCGTACGGGCTGACCGAGGGTTTGCACAACGTACATACGTTGCCAGCTTCTTACCCAACTAATGCATAAAAGCTGAGGTTAACGGTAGTTGCTACAATAGTAACGATATCAATGTTGGGCGTTCCACAAGGCTCTGTACTGTACCCGGCGCTGCTTTTGCTGTATGTCAATAATATGTTATCTATTAATGGCAATCATTGTTATGTCGCACCGGGGTCAATTATTATACAGGTCGTGCCAACATCCCTCGTTCCCTTATGGAGTAAAGCGGCGATAAACTTACTTATGGACTTAAGAAGTATCCTCAGGCAACTTCTACCTACGTTATAGTACACGGGACAAATATCTATAGGTCAAGATAACTATATATACCAACGGGAAATACCTTGATTACACAAAAGCAATAAGTGAAATGATACAGGCGTCAAGACAAGACATTCAAAGTGTCAATGATTGTCCGGTGAGGATAAATGGACAATTGGACAAGTTTGAAATGGGTCACTTCTTTGTGTCAAGTGGAAGTGAATCTCGAGGGTACGGAAGTGGACGTTGATTTGACGTGTCTTGTTCATTGACTGTTTGTAAGATTTGATTTTATTCGTCAGAATCGGTCGCGAACCAATAAACTACCAACTGCATATGAAGGTATCCCGCATATACGCTGTGATTTTTAGGGTTCCGTACCCAAAGGGTAAAACGGAACCCTATTACTGAGACTCCGCTGTCCGTCCGTCCGTCCGTCCGTCTGTCACCAGGTTATATCTCATGAACCGTGATAGTTAGACAGTTGAAATTTTCACACATGATGTATTTCTGTTGCCGCTATAACATCAAATACTAAAATATAGAATAAAATAAATATTTAAGGGGGCTCCCATACAACAAACGTGATTTTTTGCTGTTTTTAGGGTTCCGTACCCAAAGGGTAAAACGGAACCCTATTACTAAGGCTCCGCTGTCCGTCCGTCCGTCCGTCCGTCCGTCCGTCCGTCTGTCACCAGGCTGTATCTCATGAACCGTGATAGTTAGAGAGTTGAAATTTTCACAGATGATGTATTTCTGTTGCCGCTATAACAACAAATACTAAAAAATAGAATAAATTAAATATTTAAGGGGGCTACCATACAACAAACGTGATTTTTTTGTCGTTTTTATAGATAATGGTACGGAACCCTTCGTGCGCGAGTCCGACTCGCACTTGGCAGATTTTTATAGATAATGGTACGGAACCCTTCGTGCGCGAGTCTGACTCGCACTTGGCTGATTTTTTTTATACTACTTCTGGAAGCATACAAGCATACGGCCCACCTGATCTAAAGCGGGTACGGTAGCCTATTAACGCTTGCGGTATATTATCACTCGCGCGATGCCTCCTCTGCTGCTTACACGGCAACTCCTTGGGAGTTTACTGGTGACCTCATTCACACGCAGGAACACAACAACCCTCTAGAGAGTTGTTATTTGGCTGCGGTTTTCTGTGAGGTGGAGGTACTTCCCCAGACGGGCTGCTTTGATGCGCCTTACCTCTCTTGACTTGACTTAACTGCATATGAAGGCACCCCGCATAAACGTTGTGTTTTAGCACTTAATATCTTAGTGACTTGAGGCTGTTTACTAATATGAGATTATTTTAATATATAGCGGATAAGTGACAAGTGGAACTACAAATTTACGGTTTTCCGACTTTTTTCTTTACTTGTGCTACATGACATTGCTTCTTACCAAATTTCATGATTCTAGGTCAACGGGAAGTACTCTATAGTTTTTGATTCCCTTGCGAGTGTCAAAATATGCGTATAAACGAGGCATATACAGCCGTGACTTTTGATTGCGTTGATTTATTAGTTTAATTTTTTTCATTGCTCGAAGGTATAAGGGAAACAAACAGACGGACAACAAAGTAATTCTATAAGGGTTCCGTTTTCCTTGGAGGTACGGAAGCCTTAACTTAAATAATTAAACTAACACTTAAATAATTAAATTAAAATAAAACAAATATTTAAGGGGGCTCCCATACAACAAACGTGATTTTTCTTACTGTTTTTATAGATAATTACGGAACCCTTCGTGCGCGAGTCCGACTCGCACTTGGCCGGTTTTTAAATGATTGTTTTCAGTGTCACAGAATGACAGCTAAATGTTAAAATTTTGTTGTTATGTATGATTAAATTAAACAGTGTTCCATATAATAAAAATATTTTTTAATTTATGGAAAACTGTTTAATTTAATTAAGTTCATAAATAAATTAATTAGATACAAATAATTTGTACGTCTGGATGCGGGACGAAATATAACAAATTAATTAATGCAATCACTATAGTTTTCAAATAAAGTTGTTTTTCAAAAAATTAAAAAAATAATTTAACTAAAAATTTATTTTTAATTTATGTAAAACTGTTTAATATAATTACTTTCATAAATACAATTAATTTAATATAAATTTGTACGATGGATGCAGGATGAAATACATTGTGTCTTTTATATACCTTTTGATCGGCTCTGTGGTGCAGTGATGTACTACGGTAATACTGCCCATTTGATGTAAAGCAGTTACCGTAGCCTATGAAAGCTTGCAACACATTAAGTATCACTCGCGCGATACCGCATCTGCTCACAGTCCTCGCGATGCAATCGCTTATAGGCTGTGTTACTGCTGCATATCAAGGGAGACACAATCAGGTCAGTCACCTCACGCAGAAATGAAAAAAAAATCGAAATGCTTTAAAAATTCTGGGCAAAAGTAAATAACAAATAAATAGTCTCGCAGAGGTTACGTGATAAACGAAAACCTCCAAGTTGTGTGCTAACCCGTATTTATGGGCCCTTCTCCACGAGAGGAGCGGGCACGTACGAGACGTGCGAGATGTCCCCTGTGACATGTCGCATGACGCACGTACGACTGTGTCACTACAGCTATTTTAATATCACGCCCTTGGATACTGGTCCTTTTGAGCCCGAATTAATATAAAGATAAAAAAATATTTACTTGCCAGGGTGCTCGCGGGCACTTGGACATTATTTTTCTTTTCCAATCTCCTAGCATTTCGGAAGTTATATTCGGCGAAGAAGAAATGCCGAAAGAATCTTGTCAATATAGATTTCCTTTAATATTGACAACTAACTATGCCCGTGACTTCGTCCGCGGAATAGTTATTTTTTTATATTAATAAAAAATAATCAAAAATAAAAGTAGCCTAAGTTACTCCTTATTACAACAGCTATCTACTAACTACTACTACTAACAGCTATCAGTGAAAGTCCCGTCAAAATCCGTCCAGCCGATTCAGAGATTACCCGGAACAAACAGACAGACAGACAAAAATTGTAAAAAAATATTGTGGTATATGTACCATGTATACATCCATATGCATTTAATAAAAAGCGGTTATTTTAATATTACAAACAGACACTCCATTTTTATTTATCTGAATAGATTAGATATTAGATTAATAAACAGCCCTGTTATTTAGGGTTCCGTACCCAAAGGCTAAAACGGAACCCTATTACTGAGACTTAGCTGTCCGTCCGTCCGTCCGTCACCAGGCTGTATCTCATGAACCGTGATAGTTAGTCAGTTGAAATTTTCACAGATGATGTATTTCTGTTGCCGCTATAACAACAAATACTAAAAAATAGAATAACACAAATATTTAAGGGGGCTCCCATACAACAAACGTGATTTTTTTGCCGTTTTTATAGATAGTGGTACGGAACCCTTAGTGCGCGAGTCCGACTCGCACATGGCCGATTTTTTTTAAACTATTTTTTTTAATAATATAAAAAGTACTCATATCTTTAAAGCTACTGTTTTATACCACTAAGGTGGTAAATACGTGTATCATCTACTCAATGGTAAGCAGTTACCGAATTCTCTGGTCATTTACACGTTACAGAAACACTAACAGTGTCACTTGTGCGTTGCCGACCATCTAAAACCCACTTTACTTTCCAGAAATACCTTCTTCTTCTTAGCGTTCGCCTGGTTTCCTAATCCATTAGGATCGGCGGGGTCCGCTACCTAAGCCCAAGGATTTGATGTAGATACTATGTTTTACATAGAGCGGCTGCAGTCAGGACTCCGCGACCCAGAGGGAAAACCAGATCATTCTTAGGTAAGGATTCAAAATATAATTTCTTGGACGTGCGGCTTTCCTCACGATGTTTTCCGCCTGGATTCGAACCGGCGAC
This sequence comes from Pyralis farinalis, assembly GCA_947507595.1. Taxonomy (NCBI): domain Eukaryota; kingdom Metazoa; phylum Arthropoda; class Insecta; order Lepidoptera; family Pyralidae; genus Pyralis; species Pyralis farinalis. The sequence goes on along the minus strand of OX382258.1, from coordinate 3,129,596 downwards.
CTGTTGGTCAGCAGGCCGGTTTTATCCACTTATCACTGCTCCTCGCTACTTTCTCGAAGAACCCTATGCTGTAAATAAGGAATATGGAAAAACCTCGGCAGTCAGGAGTTCACTTCACAACTAAAGAAATTTTCTATGGAACTGCACAGTACGCGATCTCTAAGTTAGCAACACCACATTAAATTTAGACATGAATTAAAATCAAATCTTTCAAATGTTCAACTTTTTTATACAACGTTGGGAGATACAAGCATACGGCTGATGTAAAGCAGTTACCGTAGCCTATTAACGCTTGTGAGTTGTTCACTCGCGTGATGCCTCCTCTGCTGCTAGCACAGCAACTCCTTAGGAGCTTACTGGTGACCTCACTCACACGCAGGAATACAACAATCCTCTAGGGAGTTATTATTTGGCTGCGGTGTCCTGTGAGGTAGAGGTGCTTCCCTAGACAGACTGCTTTGATGCACCCTACCTTTCTTAAAATATCCATACCAAGACAAACATGTTCATGCTCACAAATGATTATCTTGTGTTGGCATCGAACCCACGAGCGTTGGTGTCAAAGTCGCGTCATTCACCTGATCATTTTCTGACTGAGCCACCGAGCTCGTCAGAAAGTCAATGTCAGCCAATAAACAAGACACTTCCAATCAACCTCACTTCCGTACCCTCGAGATTCACTTTCACTTGACACAAAGAAGTGACCCATTTCAAACTTGTCCAATTGCCCATTTATCCTTGACACTTTAAATGTTTCCTTGATGCCTATATCACGTCAAGTCAAGAATGACGAAACAGACATACAATGCGAAAGTGGAAGGATGTAGATAACCAGCTTGGTGGAGCAGAGGCGAAAGGCCTTGTTACGATACCTGGACACTAACGCTGGTTGGAAACACTATTGAGGTCATCGAGCATAGCGCTAAATTCTTCCAGCGATTTCACCATGAGAACTATATCGTCGGCAACCCGCAAGTCCAAAAGGTTACGAAAGACGTTGTGACCTTACTTTAAGGTTTGTATTCCGTTCTGGGTTGGGGATGTCTGACGGCAGTCGTTCCATGTAAACCATCCATGTCCCATGCGGAGCCCGCCAATCCTAATGGATTAGTAAAATAAGGAATATAAAAATTAGATTTGGCGAAGGTACAGTCTTCGAACATTGTGTGTTGCCAATGATGACATGGAACTGAGACTTGGCCCATCACTGCGGGCCGTATGGGGTCGCACAGCGTGCTATGGAAAGTGCTATGCTCGAAGTTTCTTCGCGAGATAGAATCAGAAATGAGGATACCCGCAGTAGAACTAAGCTACGGCATAGCCCAAAGGACAAGCAAGCTGAAGTGGCAGTGGGCCGGCCACATAGTTCGTAGAACTGACAACCGCGGGGAAGAAAGGCTATTAATTGGCGTACACGCAGTGTGAGACGGCATTAGATGAAGGGTTTATGGATATGCACTGTAGAAGATAGACCTATTGAATTAAACAATTTTTAACGGAAGTATCGCGTGTTTTATTTATTTTGTTGAACCTGACGTTTCGAACGCTTTGCAGCGTCCGTGGTCGCAGGGAGACTCAACAAAATAAATAAAACACCAAAATGGTTTATATCAATGTGTAACAATCGCGAAAACCTAAGACAGATAGACCTATGTTCAGCAGTGGACGAATACAGGCTGAGATGATCATGATGAAGGTATGACATAACATATTTTGACACCAACGCTCGTGGGTTCGATTCCCACACAAGACAAACATTTGTGTGCATGAACATGTCTGTCTTGGTCTGGATGTGTTAAGAGAGGAAGGGCGCATCACAGCAGCCCGTCTGGGGAAGTACCTCCACCTCCAAATAACAACTCCCTAGAGGGTTGTTGTGTTCCTGCGTGTGAGTGTGGTCACCAGTAAGCTCCGTCTCAGTATCAGCTCAGTCATGTTTATTTGAGTTAATCATGTCGATGTACCAAATTTTGGAGAGTATTTATGCAACTTGTGTCATATTTTTCTTTAAGTGCGCAACTGCTACGGTCGCCACCGTCTGAAAATCAGAGTCGTGGCTCAACTGAGTTGCGGCATTATGCTGACACGGGGACAATTTTCTGCTGCGATGACACTGTTTTGTAGATATTACAAAAAAAAAATCGGCCAAGTGCGAGTCGGACTCGCGCACTAAGGGTTCCGTACATTATCTATAAAAACAGCAAAAAAAAAATCACGTTTGTTGTATGGGAGGCCCCTTAAATATTTATTTTATTCAATTTTTTAGTATTTGTTGTTATAGCGGCAACAGAAATACATCATCTGTGAAAATTTTAACTGTCTAACTATCACGGTTCAAGAGATACAGCCTGGTGACAGAGGGACGGACGGACGGACGGACAGCGGAGCCTCAGTAATAGGGTTCCGTTTTACCCTTTGGGTACGGAACCCTAAAAAAGAGGAAAAAACAACTTTTTATTTTGTATTCTATGTATCTTTTAAGCTTTTCTTCAGTTTTATTGTCATTTATATATAATTGTGTAATGTTTTATGTTGCAGCAGAAATAAACTATTTCTTTCTTTCTTTCTCCCAAGGAGTAGCTGTGTAAGCAGCAGAGGAGACATCGCGCGAGTGTAACTGAATATATTACATGTGTGAATAGGCTACGGTAACTGCTTTACATCAGGTGGGCCGTATGCTTGCATGCCTCCCGACCTTGTATAAAAAAAACTTCAAAAATTAAAAAGAAGTTTTTAAAGATTACATTTATCTTTTTTTTTATACCACTAAGGTAGCAATCAAGCATACGGCCTGCCTGATGTTAAACAGTCACCGTAGCCTATGGACATTTGCAACACCAGGGGCGTCACTCATGCGTTGCCGACCCTCTAAAAACCTCTTCACGCATTTCTTGAAGAACTCCACGCTGTAGTCCCTTGGAAAAACCTCGGCTGGGAGCTCATTCCACAGCTTGAGTGTTCTCGGAAGAAAACTTCTCTGGAACCGCACCGTACGCGACCATTGCGGTTCAAGCGTGTGAGGGTGAACTCCCCGCCGTCGGCGAGCGGTGCGGTTAAATGTAATATATAAGGTAATAAATACCAAAATGCAGTCGAATTTGAAATCTCCCATTTCTAAAATAAAATACACCGAGATTCCTTTATTTAAATCTATCTATCATAAATAGTACAACCCCTAATATTTTACCTTTAAACGCACTCATTTTTTAAACAGATTATAAAAGTTGCGGTGGCTTTAACTCCCTAATAATATTAATACGTTTCGCAAAACTCCCTTCGAAAGTTGGACGCCTTTGGTTTCAGACAGAGGACTGGCAGACGGTAAATCTGGATCATGAGTATTCTTAGCATTGGAAATAAAATTGAGGTTTTAAGAAAGTTTTTTTTTTGGGAGAAAAGACGATAAATAAGTTAGCGTAATGACACCGGCCATTTTTTATATCGGTGGGTTCAGACGAGCTCGCCACTGAGCGGTTAGTAACGCTACTTTGACTCAAACGATCGTGGGTTCGATTCTCATACAGGTAAAACATTTGTGTGCAAGAACACGTTTTTAGGAGAGGTAGAGCGCATCAAAGCAGTCTGGGTCAGTACTGGAATACAACAAAAAGTTGTGTTCTTGAGAATGAGCGAGTTTACCAGTATGTTCTTAAGGAGGTGGTTGGTAACGCACGTGTGATTCCTCTTTTTTATTATACAACGTCGGGAGGTATACAAGCGATCCGCCTGACGTAAAGCGGTTACCGTAGCCCATGAACGTTTGTAATCCACTAAGTATCACTCGCGCAATGCCTCCTTTGCTGGTACCGCAGCTACTCCTTAGGAGCTTATTGGGGGCTTCACTCACACGCAGAAACACAACAACCATTTAGGTAGTTGTTATTTCGCTACGGTTTTCTGCGAGGTGGAGGTACTTCCCCCAGACGCGCTGCTTTGCGCCCTACCTCACTTATAAATCTCTGATCGCAAGTGTCTATAGGCTTCTCTAACTACTCACTATCAGACAGGCCGTATGTTTATTTCCACCTCAGTGCCATAAAAAAAATATAATACACAACAAAACAATCCAACACTTTGAATGCTCCAATAATACCTCAACAATACTAATTCAGCCCATACACGCTTATCTATAACCCAAAAGTTTGAAAGGTCACCCGCCCTTTTGACCTTGCGCCGTTTGCGGACAACCCTCGCCGTTCACGCCGCTAAGGGGTTGTTAATTTAAGAACTCTTTAACTAGTAAACGGATGCCATTCGTGATAAACAAGAGGCTTTATGGAAAATTTGAATCTAACCAACGCTGTGCTGACACTGCAGTAAAATACTGAAATCATATTTTTTTTCACCATCACTTAAGCCTTCATTCGTCCTCCACTATCCTCCTCTCTATAGAGCCTGTGCCACCTGCATCGTGTCCCTACAACCCTCTCGAGGTCTTAGCTCCATCTAGTGGGAGATTCGGGAACCTTTCTTCCCCAGCTGTAAGATTTGTACACCTATCTCTCTATGTATCCATATCTTCGCGCCAAATTCCTTGTGAGATAGACAGAGAATGGAGCGCCACATGACTAGTACACCTTACAAACCTCACTCGCCTCTTCACCATTCGTAGCTCTGCTCATGCGCGTTTGCTGGTTTCTAACACACGACTAATTTAGTCGTGATAAGAATGTCTTGTATTCCTCAGCTTCTACATCCTTCCACTTTCGTATCTGTTTCGTGATTATTTCCACCTGTATTTTTTTATACCACTAAGGTAGCAATCAAGCATACGGCCTACATGATGGTAAACAGTCACCGTAGCCTATGGACATTTGCAACACCAGGGGTGTCACTCATGCGTTGCCGACCCTCTAAAAAGCTCTTCACGCATTTTTTTAAGAATTTCATACTGTAGTCACTTGGAAAAACCTCGGCTGGGAGCTCATTCCACAGCTTGAGAGTTCTCGGAAGAAAACTTCTCTGGAACCGCACAGTACGCGACCATTGCGGTTCCAGCGTGTGAGGGTGAACTCCCCGCCGTCGGCGAGCGGTGCAGTTATAAAATGTAGCTGTCGGCATCATTTCGAACAATTCTTCAGAACACAACCCGTCTGTATTCTTTAATGAAAAAATGACTTTTGGACTTTTGGATTTAGTTTACAGTCATTTGCAAAAGAGCACGCAGGTTAAGCAACGTCGACTGCAGCCTGTCTATCGATGGGTTTATCAATGTCGAGTTTATCCGTGCTTCGGAGGGCATGTTAAGCCGTTGTCATCTATCGACAACAGTCGTGACATTGTAAAGTGGAATCCGTACAAGTGCTATATTAACGAGATGTCTTCTTTGGTGGAACCAAGCGCCAACAATAAACAAGAAGTAACAAAATACATGTTTTTGTTACATAGAGAACACTCAAAGGAAAACAAAAACGTGCATCCATTGTCTTGTGTGAGAGTCGAACCCACGACCCTTGGTGTCAAAGTAGCAATCGCTAACCATTCGACCAACGGGCCCTACATACACTTTCGATCAGCAATATCGGCGGGCGGTTATGAAGTGCTATTTGACAGTAATTATTTGGAGGTTCTGGATCACATAACGACCGGGGCCAGAGTCGACTGGCTGGTCCCGCCTGCCGGCCGCTGATAATCGTCGTTAAACTATAAATGTGTTAGGGTCGCTGCAAACGTTTGCATATTTAGCGAAAGTACTGTCGATTGACTCAGAAACATCTTAACATTACGTCCTACCTCACTATATTGCCGATTATAAATCTGGTCACCGTAATTATAAAACTAATTTAAATTTGGATTTCTCATTATAATTCAATATATCGAATATGCAATTTGATCTAGCGACGGTGGTGGGGGCATGCGGTTTTTGTTCCTGATGACGGACGACCGCAGCAGCCGAGGCAGAGACTACCGGAGCAGCCATGGTAGCGTCGACATGTTGCATCAACTAATAGTTGTGGGTGGGTAACGGCCGGCGCTAGGCCGCATGAATTAATTGGTGGCGGAAGCACACAAAGCAAGTTAGATCAAATTGCATGTAAATTTGACTTTCGCAAAATTACGCCTGAATCTAAATCTAATAATAACTACATATCGAATATTTCATTGTACTGAGAATACCATATTTAAGTTTAAATGTGAAGTTCTTAGCAGAATGAAAATTGATATTTATTTTAAAAATGTTGTATTTTAAAACAAGAGAGGTGGGGCGTTTAATTGTAAAATTAATTTAAATTTGAAATTCTCATTATAATGAAACATATCGAATATTTAATTGTACTGAGAATACCATATTTAAGTTTAAATGTGAAGTTCTTAGCAGAATGAAAATTGATATTTATTTTAAAAATGTTGTATTTTAAAACAAGAGAGGTGGGGCGTTTAATTATAAAATTAATTTAAATTTGAAATTCTCATTATAATAAAACATATCGAATATTTAATTCTACTGAGAATACCATATTTAAATTTAAATGTGAAGCTCTTAATAGAATGAAAATTAATGTTTATTTTAAAAATGATGTATTTTTAAAAAGTCGGGCGCATCAAAACAGTTTTCTAGTCTACAGCAAAATAACGCCCTGCAGGGTTGGTTTCGCAAATGATGAGGCTACTGGTAAACTGTAGCCATGAAAACTGAGGTTATATACTCATTCAAAAAAGATTTTTGATTACGATTGATTCGATAATTCGAAAATGTGACGAAGACAGTTAAAATGTACTGATATTACACTGCCTGCTATATAAAGAAACATGTAGAAAGAATGCAGGACGAAAGAATGACGAAACAGATAATTATACAATGTAAAAGTGGAGGGATTTGTCGTAGGAGCCGAGAAAGACAGAGACTAACCTACCGTGACCAAATTGATCGTGTTTTATCAGTAGGTGCTGTCAGGAACCCCAGGAACCGGCGAGCGTGCAAGAAAAAGAGCTATGAATGTTAGAGAAGCAAGTGATAGTATGTAAGGACCGCATGTTATGGCGCTCGGCTCTCTCTGCCTCTCGCCTCTTCCTCACTCATGTCTTTATGCAGGCTCTTCCGTTTGGATGCTTTTCATTTGGCTCTTTTTCAGCACATCATCAATTTCATCTACATATGTGTGTTGGTAGGGCGGCCCCTACCGATATCTTTGCTCACTTTGCCCGATACACTTGTTCGGGACTCTTTTGTGATTTTTTCTTTCCACATGTCCAAACTCGCTCAGCTTACCCTTTTTTACTTTTGTCACCACATATTTTTTTATTACACTATCTTTTTTATACATTGCAGTAGCATATTAACGCTTGTAATACCTTGAGTATCTCCCGCGTGATGCCACCCCTGCTGCTAACACAGCAACTTCTCAGGAGTTTACTGGTGACCCCACTCTCACGCAGGAATACAACAACTCTCCAGAGAGTTGTTATTTGGCTGCGGTTTCTGTGAGGTAGGCGGTACTTCCCCAGATGCGCCCTACCTGTCTTAAAAACACCCATACCAAGATAAATAGACAAGTATTTTTTTATACAACTAGATTGGCAAACAAGCATGCGGCTCACATACGTTGGTAAGCGGTCACCGCAGCCTATTGACGCTCGCAACATCACGGGGATGTTACTCGCGCGCTGCCAATCTTGTAACCTAAGCCTGTTTAGTCACAGTACTCAGTAATTTCTCTGCCACATCTCACCCTTCTAACCGGAACACAGCTATATAAATATATCTGCTTGGCGGTAGAAATAGGTGAGACAGGTACCCACGCAGACGACGACTGTACAAAGCCTATCTGGTGACATGTTCATATACACAAATGTTTGTCCTGTGTGGGAATCATGCAATATCATATACATGCAAGCCGTCTCCACAAAATAAGTAATTCTTTTATGGGGCAATGTATACGGTTCTATAACAAACTTCCCAGCAATATAAGAGAATTGTCAATAAACAAATTTAAAACTACTATTAAAGCCAAATTGTGTAGCAGGGCATATTATAAAGTAGCTGACTATATTAATGATAAAAATGCCTGGGAGTGAGTCGATCCAATTATAATGTAATTAATAAAATATGTAAATTTGTTTGGACACCAAAAGGGGGATGCCTGAGTTTTTGGCAGTATTTTTATCAGTGCTCACCTAGTCATAAACTGCACGGTAGGGAAAAAAATTGTTACGATTCCAAACAAATGTAGCCATTTTTACGGAATAAAAAGATTTTGACTTTGACTTTGCAGCCTATTGACGCTCGCAACACCACGGGGATGTTACTCGCGTGCTGCCAATCTTGTGATCTAAGGAAGTTTCGTTCCAGTATCCAGTAATTTCTCTGCCATATCTCACCTTATTTTTATGTATATATTTATAGCTACTTGACGGTAGAAATAGGTGAGTACCCATGCAGACGACTTTTGTACAAAGCCTCCCTCTGGTGACATGTTCATTATACAAAAATGTTTGTCCTGTGTGGGAATCGAATCCACGAGCGTTGATATCAAAGTCGCGTTATTATAAACCACGTCGCTACCGAGCTACGAGTTAAAACTTTATGCATATAAAAACATTGCTCTATCTGGAAAGGAGCTTTTATAGTTTGACAAGTGCAGGCTTGCAGATGGCATCTTCTTTGACATGGAATAGTTGGTGAGGCACATAAACTTGGCATACTTCATACAAAGGCGTCATTGTTTCGGCGCCGTGAATTCTCAGCACGCCGCTCGCCGGCATGTTTGAGATGAGTATTCTCCTATTTTAGGAAAATGAAATTAAGGAAGATATTTATTCTCTTAGGTTTTCGCGATTGTTACACATTGAATTAAACAATTTTTAACGGAAGTATCGCGTGTTTTATTTATTTTGTAGTTTGCGCGAGTGATACTTAATATATCGCAAGCGTTAATAGGCTACGGTACCCGCTTTACATCAGGTGGGTCGTATGCTTGTATACCTCACCGTAGTATAAAAAAAAGTCTAAATGCCAGAGCCCAATAGTATAAAAAAAAACACTGTTTTAAAATTAATTTTTGTAGGTGTCATTCCTGAAAAAGTGGGTCTTAAAATAAACCAGTTGAGAATGCGCAAGCTTGCATTGCCAGAGGAACACCTGGCTCAATATTATAACATTAATTTTTTTTTAATTTTTCGGCCATTTTGACCATGTTTCTTAAGAGATAGGAACGGTGTTCCTGAACATTCCTATTCTACTTTTTTATGCTGAATCCGAATCTGAAGTCAAAATTAGAATTTTCGAAAAAAGCGACAGACAAACACACAGACAAACATATAGATTTCATATAGGAACCGTGTTCCTGAAAACGAGTGCGTCTCGGGACGCCCGACAGAAGTGATAACTTCCACCAATCCGCTGCCGTATGCGTGAGTGAAAGGGAAGCCAGACAGACTGGCGCCATGACGCGTTACGTAACGAAGCGCTTTACCCTCCCATAAGATGTTATCACTACAAAAATGTAAAATATCGCTTACAATTACAAATAAATACAAATACAAAAATTCTTTATTTGTTCACTCTCACAGATTATACAGTACAATTTGAGATAAATCTAAGATGTACATTACGTAAAAACTCAGTCGCTTTACAAAGCAAATTCCCCCCACCACTGCATAAACAAGACTAGAGCACTTCTACTATAGTACTTTGCACATAATTCAGATTTTTATGATCACTGTCAAGCGGTCTCTTTTACGCTTTACATTTTTCACTAAACTTCACAGCATATTCTAGAGGAAAATCCTATTATATTTTGCGCTGGAATTTTCCAGCATCTCGCGTAAATCGTTTACGTTCTGCGGTGAGTTCGCGTAGGATGTGGTGAAGGTACCTCAGGGATCACGCCGAGCATTAACGCTCAAGGAATATTAAATCTTGAATATATAGTAAAGAAACAGATTTGTTTTTTTTTTCGCAGCAGCAGCGTAAACTTGTATTTAAAAGGTAACTAGTTTTTATGCAATTTAAGGGGTTCCCGAGCCACTCTAGAGGAAATATATAATTCGCTAAGTACACAGTTGATTAAAGAAATAGATTCCACGAGGAGTTTGGTTCAGGAATATTAACATTAAAAATATGTATGTATATCTTCACGCCAAGTCCCTTGCGGAGTACGCAGAGAGAACCGAGCGCCATAAGACGCGGTCCTTACATACTTCACTCGCTTCTGTGATATTAATTGCTCTTTTCATGTACGCTCGCCGGTTCCCGGGGCTTCTGACATCACCTTCTGATAAAACACGACCAATTTGGTCATGGTAGGTTAGTCTCGGTCTTCCTCGGCTCCTACATCCTTCCACTTCCGCATTGTATATCTGTTTCGTCATTCTTTCGTCCCGCATTATTTCTACATGTCCGAACCAACGGTGCATGCCTTTTTATAAAGGTTGTGGTTATTTGAAATTTTACTTTTTGGCGCGTTAGGGCAAATGATGAGTGAATTTTTCAACATCGACATCAAAAATCGACACCACGAAGTTGGTTGTTAAATATCTCTCGTGGCTATGTATGTGAGTGTGTGTCTTTAAATTGTATATGTGAGTGTGCGTCTTTAAATTATATATTCTGACGAGCTCGGTGGCTCAGCCGTGAATGACGCGACTTTGACACCAACGCTCGTGGGTACGACTCCCACACAAGACAAACATTTGTGTGCATGAACATGTCTGTTTGTCTTGGTCTGGATGTTTAAAGAGAGGGCGCATCAAAGCAGCCCGTCTGGGAAAGCACCTCCACCCAACAGAAAACCGCAACCAAATAACAACTCCCTAGAGGGTTGTTGTGTTCCTGCGTGTGAGTGAGGACACCAGTAAGTTCCTAAGGAGTTGCTGTGTAAGCAGCAGAGGACGCATCGCACGAGTGATGCTTAATATATTCCAAGTGTTAATAAGCTACGGTAACTGCTTTATATCAGGTGGGCCGTATGCTTGATTGTCTGCCGAAGTTGTATAAAAAAAAATATTACCAAATATGTGAGACAAATATAGGAACAGAGGAAGACCGAGTCTAATCTCCTATGACCATATTGGTCGTGTTATATCAGAAGGTGATATCAGGAGCCCCAGGAACCAGGAAAAGAGCTATGGATGTTACAGAAGCGAGTGAAGTATGTAAGGACCGCGTCTTATGGCGCTCGGTTCACTCTGCCTACCCTGCAAGGGACCTGGCGTGAAGATATATATACTTTATTGAAAATTTTGAGCAGCTCATTAATAAACTTGCATGTCACCAAATTTACAACTATTTAGATCTTGTACGACACTTTTACTCACTCGCGTGAACGAAGACGCGAGGTAAATGACTTCATTCGCATGTGTAACGACCCCATATCTGGGATCGCAGACCGTGGGCGATAAATCTAGCCGTCCAGCTTTTAGAACAAAAGTCTAGCGAAATAAATACCTAAGTTTCCAGACAGCGACTTAAAAGTGTAAGAAAGGTTTAAATAATTTGCAGTTACTTTCTTAAATGATTACTAAAATTCTAAAAGTTTAACATAAGTAAGTGCTAGAATAAAAAGATGCACGCTCGGTTGGTTCGGACGCGTGGAAAGTATGCAGGAGGAAAGAATTACGAAACAGATATACAGCAAAAGTGCCGAGGATTGATCGTGTCCTATCAGAAGGTGATCTCAGGAGCCTAAGCAACCAGCGATGCATGAGAAGAGCAATGAATGTTAAAGCAGCGAGTGAGGTGTGTAAGGATCGAGTCTCGTGGCGCTCGGTCCTCTCTGCCTACCGCACAAGGGATTTGGCGTGAAGTTATATAATAGGTAGAATGTTCTTGAATGGTTAGTAAAATCTTAAAAGTTTAAGAAATAAAAATTTTTGGACACATTACACAGCGCCATCTAGTCTCAAACAAAGCTAACAAAGCTAATACTATGGGTACCAGACCACTGACTAATAAACATGACCTTTATTGTAAATACATACATATAATACATAGACAAACCTAGAGCAATTCCAACAGTACATACGCACAAATGTTTGCCTTGGGACGGTATCGAACCCGTGATCCTTAGTGATACAGTAGCGTTTATTAGCCATTCCACTACCGGACTTGTAAAATTAATTTGTAGTTCGAGTACAGGTATATAGTCGAAAACTAGTATTTTTATATCCACCGGAGGCGACGCGCACCGATCCGCCCCCGTCGGCGCTAATTGAAACAAACCTGGCTGGCGGGACAAGGGTTTAGAATCGAGTGTCGTATATACACATGGTATTTCTTAGACATACGGGTTTCCTTAAGATGTTTTCCTACACCGAACAAGCGACAATTACAAATATGTATATAAATCCGAAAACACGAATGCAGTCGTACATGCCAGGATTTGAACCAGTAAGTCGATAAGCCGGTTTATCCACTAGGCTAACACCACTTTTATCAAATTTCAAAACGTATTCACATTCAAAAATGCGGCGTGACTTCAAAGCATCAGGTAAAAGCTAGCGTAATATACACTTATAAATCAAGACTTGCCTATATATAGATATATATACTTAGTATTGTCTTAGGTTTTCGCGATTGTTACACATTGAATTAAACAATTTTTAACGGAAGTATCGCGTGTTTTATTTATTTTGTTGAACCTGACGTTTCGAACGCTTTGCAGCGTCCGTGGTCGCGGGAAGACTAAGGTGGTATTTGTCTTACATTGGTTATTCAATTATTACATCTACCGACATGGATGGATTAATCATATACGTTCCGATTCACACAAAAATCGCTCACGGTGTCCGAATGTATTTGAGTATATCTCTTAGGTTTGTGACTTCAGTCTTCAGTCTAATTGGTATACAATGTATGATGCGAATGTGGTTTATCATACAAATAGAAGCATAGGTACTCGAGTGAAAGAACACATTGCTGACATGAAGAATAGGCGTGATAAAAACTCTGCAGTATGTGAATATACACTGGACCAGCCAAACCATTACATCCGGTTCGATAAACCACAAATCCTCGCCAAGGAGAATCGCTACATGCCTAGAATGCTACGCGAGGCTATTGAAATAAGAAAACACCCCAATTTCAATAGATGGTTGGCAAGTACCACCTGCTTGGGATCCAGTTCTAAAAATAATCAAGTCAAACCCAGAGATCTCCTCAAATACATTCGGACACCGTGAGCGACTTTTGTGTGAATCGGATCGTATATAATTAATCCATCCATGTCGGTAGATGTAATAATTGAATAACCAATGTAAAATAGACTTCTTCCCGCGCTTTTGACGAGTGACATTGTTCTTATACTTGAAATTTTTACAATTCAGTGTAAAATTAGTTTTATGTGACATTTTCGATAGTGTTTTGTAACATAAGTGCTAGTGCAATTATACAATAATGAAAAAACTCAAATATAACACGTTTATGCACTTTTTGGAAGACGTGAATAAGTTCATCAAGAAAACCTTGTAAAATTCCTATCGTTTTACGGGTGGTATTTAAACTGGGTTGATTGGGTCTAGGTACCCTTCCCAAGTATTTTTTCAGCAGAGTTCCTGAAGCTGGAACATAGAATTAAGATTTTCAAATGGTTCTAAACTGATGACTTGGCTGTACGGGCTAGATCCCTTTGCCTTTCCCCTCAGGGATAAAAAGAACAAAAAAAAAAAAAATAACCAATGTAACGCAAACGTCACCTTAGTCTTCCTGCGACCACGGACGCTGCAAAGCGTTCGAAATGTCAGGTTCAACAAAATAAATAAAACACGCGATACTTCCGTTAAAAATTGTTTAATTCAATATATATACTTAATTACTTTCACCACAAAAAACAGCGCGGTGACTTGCAGCTATGAAGGCTATGTTTAGTACAGTTAGACATGTTTACTATGAAAAGCCCTAAATACACTGCCATGCTTCTCAATCAATCACCGCCCTGTTTTATTTCGACCGATACATCACGATCTAAGCCGGCCCTATTTTTACACCAATTTAGTGTGGATTTTTAGTAGACATTATTTTCAAGAATGATAAAATACGACGGGCTTGTGGAAAAGTCTTTGGATTTCTCTTTCACATTCTTATTTATTTAATACTTTGTTGACCACAATACAGTAGGTACCAAAGGCGGGTTTAATGTTAGTTGCATTATCTACTGTAACCCCCCCCCCCCCCTAACTTAAACTGCAATAGTTGTATTAAAATTTAGTTTAGGGAGGTTACAGTTGGATTTCCTGAATTAAATTTTCATGATATGGTTGTTGGAATACGAAAGACTGAGTATCTACATGATAACTCTACACGTTAACTCCAGCAACCACATGTGAAAATATTCAAGAAATGTTTAGGAACTTAAACTATTGTAGTTTCAGTTCCTAAACTTTAATAAGACTATTGTAGTTTAAGTTAGGGAGGTTACACTACCAGTCAACCATTGGGAATGGAGGAAAAACGCGACATTTTATTTAAAATTAAAATAAAATATGAATGGTCCCTATAAAGAACATACAAAACCCTAGTAATACTATATTTTTCTCTAATAAATTTTTTACATAATATATACTATGAATAAGTGGATGAGGTTGTATATCTTTCAGCAGGGATGCAAGGTACACCGCAGATGCGGAAAGGCGAGTGAGTGCTGGGAATAGTGTGAATGGAGCGTTGGGAAAACTTCTTGGCAGTAAAAACCTGAGCCAGAAGGCGCAACTCGCTAAACACAATGCAGTGCTGGTCTCAACGCTTGCTTATGGAAGCGAGAGCTGGCTACGGCAGAGAGAGCATGAAAGAAGGTTAAACGCGCAAAATTTGTGGGGTAATGCTTGTTGACCATATTCGCAATGATGATGTTAAACAGAGTTGGTCTTAAAGAGAGCGTAGGTGTTAAAATAAGAAGTGGCATGCTCCGTTGGTTCGGGCATGTAGAAATAATGCAGGCTGAAAGAATGACGAAGCAAATACACACCGCAAAAGTAGAAGGATGTAGGAGCCGAGGAAGGCCAAGACTTATCTACCATGACCAAATTGGTCGTGTTTTATCAGATGTGATGTCCGGTGTCTTAGAAACTGGCGAGCGTACATGAAAAGAGGAAGGGATATTAAAGAAGCGAGTGAGGTATGTAAGAATCTAGTCACGTGGCGCTCGGTTCTCTCTGCCTACCCCGCAAGGGATTTGGCGTGAAGTTATAGATAGATAGGATTCTTGTAATTGTCACTCGGCGGTGAAAGAGAACATAGTAAGAAAACCCCACGCATCCAAGAAATTGCATTTCAAAAGACGTGGGACATTACGAAACCTTGGTTTGTTGGAAAACTGCCTACGAAAGACTTGGTTTCCCTGTTGAGGAGGTCTGACGGCAGTTGCTCGCTCGATGTAAAAATTAGGATCTTCGCCAAATCCTTAGGCTGAGGTAGCGGACCCCGGATCCTAATGGATTAGGAAACGGGATAAAGATAAAAAGACGAAGTAGACGTACTCTTACATTATATAAATAATTAGGGATTATAATTAGCGACCCCACCCTCATTACTAATATACCTAAACCAGTTAAAGTTTTTTAATTCATTTTATATTCACAACCACATCAACCCTTACTCATCCTACTGCAGAGATACGGATATCCCTTCAACAGAAGGGACTTAGAAGCTTACTTACTCCACCAGGCTGCCCAAATGCGGATTGGCAGTGTTTTCAAGCCGCCCGAGGGCCACTGACGTAGCTTAGAGGGGGCATAAAGCTAATTGGCGCCCTCATTTTGTTCAAAACCTCCCTCAAAAACAAAATGTGGGCGCCACTCAGCTTGACGACCCCTCTGAGCTACGTCAGTGGCTGCCATCTATCGACGAATAGCCGGGGCCAACGTGCCCTCCAGCACGGAGAAACCCGAGATACATAAACACATCCATAGACAGGCAGCGGTCGACGTTGCTTAACCTGCGTATTCGATTATAATGATACGTGTAACGACGCCATAGAGGTTTCGACGTCATTGAGATATATAATTACATTTTTTAATACTCACAAAGTGGATTGGCATAATAAGGTCCAAGTGATGATTTCATACCTGTAATTAAAAAAGGACTTTGTTTACCAAGCTTGTTGTACACGATAAGCGAAAGATAAAATATAAAAAAATAGGTGCGTGTACTTATGTACGCGCGTGAGAAGTTATACTTCTTTGGCATCATTAAATAAATATTTAACATTAATAATTTAATAATATTTAGTATTAATTATATTTAATAATAACATTTTAATTTATAAGAAGGGTTATTGGAGTAAAAATTGTATGTATTACATACAAGTCAAATGTCAAGTACAAATGTTATACATTTTTAACTATAGCGCCATCTACCGGTAATACCGTAAAATATTTAGCAGCTTCAACCTGTTACTTTTGTGTGCGCATCTTAAAATTTCACTCTCATAATTTTTTCATAACGCGCCTAAAGGAGTATTTAACTTCAAAAATATTATTTTAATATTTTATTAGTACTTCTTTTATCATTGGACCGTCGTAGGCATTTATACACGTCTCACATATTTTAATTAAAATCTTTTGTAAGTTCATGTTACAGTACACACATTTCCAAACAAATGTAGCCATTTTAACGGAATAAAAAGATTTTGACTTTGACTAATATGTATAAGATTTGCCCAATAAATGGTAGATTGTGTTATATTTGTTTTCTATTGACTGCCTTAATTTTGTCGAGTACTTCATTTACCTTTCAGTACTGGCAACAATTTCATTAAAATGGCGAACCGGAACTTTGTGAGTTACGTTTTGATAATATCGAAGTATTATTAATTTTGTACAATTTATTCCCCGGAGAAATTATGGCTAAAGATTTTGAGAGACGTACTGAAAAATAATAATTTGATTTTTAATGTTAATCTTAACTGTGCACAACTTGACACCATGAATGGTCATTTGACTTTCGTAAAATATTTTTTTTTTTAATAAGCTCTGCATAGTGGCTCCGCTGTGCCTGACGGTAAGCGAAAGAGAAACCCAAATCACAAATGCAATTGACAAAAGTCTACACAGTGATCTGTCAGTTGACGTTGCCTCGCTGACACGCAAGGTGCTTCTTGATGCTTCGTTTGAAGGATCCCATGTTGTAGGAAGAAGGGGACACATGTGCAGGCAAGCGTTCCTCTTTCTAATGGTTACGACAAAGATAGGAGTTTCTGAACTTTTTGGTACGCAAAGAAACGAAAGAAACATCTGAATATACTTATTACTACTTCTAAGATTTTCACAGAGTTTCTAAAACCAATTTATTTTAATAAATATACTGCGAACTATGAGGATATTATTTCTATGAGCAGTTTTTTTTATTTTTGTGCCCTGACATGTTACAAATAGAGCGAGCACACAGGACACTATTTGGATTGACAATATTTTCTAACATACGAGCAGTATTAAAAATAAAAGAAGTTTCATCAGCAAATAGTGCTAAATCCTACGAAGCTTTTATAGTTATAGATACGTCGTACACGCTCTAGAATGGCAATACGAAAGTAAGGTAATTGCCCAAATCGCATTCAGTTGGGCACGCTCTCGTCGCGGCTATACGTACATCGCCACAAAGCATAAATGTTTTAAGATATATATTCATCTCTTTCTAACGACAGGTATGCCTTATCATTTGTCTCTTTTTGTTAGAGCAGTGACATAATAAATAACTGTACGTAGATATAGTACTACTTGCGCCATTTTAAAATACAATAATGTTGGTGTAAAACGTTTTCATACGTCGCTGACTATATCCGCCATTTTCTACACCATGTTGGGCAGAACACTCATACATACAAAAACTAAAATGGGGTTAAAATAGAAACCTGATACCCCGATATTAATATTCCTTTACAGTTAACCCTATTTATGGCAACAGTTTGTTTTCGGTTGTTTAAATAAGATGCAATCAATTAGGTTAATTAGTAAGGGTTAAATTATTTACAATTCATTTATTTTGAGCACAGATACAATGTTATTTTTTTTTATATACCACTAAGGTGGCAAACAAGCTTACGGCCTGCCTGAAAGTAAACAATCACCGTAGTCTATAGGTATTTACAACACAAGGGGTGTCACTCATGCGTTGCCGACCCTCTAAAATCTTCTTCACGGCCGCCTGATGCGAAGCGGTTACCGTAGCCTGTGAACGCTTGAGATATAATAAGTATCACTCGCGTCATGCCACCTCTGCTGCTAACACAGCTACTCCTTAGGAGCTTACAGGTGCCCTCACTCACACGCTGAAACACGAGGAACTTGTTATTTGGCTGCGGTTTTCTGTGCGGTGCAGGTAATTCGCCAGACGGGGCCGCTTTGATGCGCCCTACCTCTCTTAAAAATACCTAGACCATATATAGACATCTTCATGCACACAAATGTCTGAATCTTCATGCACACAAATGTGAACTCACGAGCGTTGGTGTCAAATTAACGTAATAGCGCCTTTCACCAACGCGCCACCGAGCTCTATATAGGCTACGGTAATTGCTTTTTTTCAGGTGGGATGTGTGTACGCCTCACGTGTATAAAATATTAACTAGGATATAAATAGACATTTGAAAGCGACTGTACCTTGCTCAAAAGCTGTTCCGGTATTGACGTATAGGTCTATTACCCTGGTGCCAGGTCAAGGTGAACTGCTACACCTTACGGGAGCTATTGTGGTGTTAACTTTGCATTTTACGAGGTGAAAAATCGAGTTCGCGTGACTTTACTGGGATTTATTACACACGTACTCACACGCGCCGCTTTTTATATATATATATTTGTTCGATAAGGTAGTTTCGACACGCGAAATGTTAGTATATTTCGGTGCGTTTTCTATTTGTAAAAGAAAATATAAATGGATCTTTATTTGCAGGCTTGAGATTCATATGATGAGCTGGTGGCACAGTGGTACAGGTAAGAACAACAACAACCCTCTAGGGAGTTGTTATTTGGCTGCAGTTTTGCGGACAGCAAAACAAACCAGTTGAGAATGCGCAAGCTTGCATTGCCAGAGAAACAACTGGCTCGTCAATTATATAACAATTTAATGATTTTTTTTTAAACTTTGTCGGCCATTTTGACCATGTTCCTTAAGAAATATGATATGTTTTTTAAGACATTCCTAGTCTACTTTTGAATTTACTTTTTAAATCTAAAATAAAAATTCAATTTTTTTTTTATTTGTCGGCCATTTTGACCATGTTCCTTAAGAGATAGGAGGTTAGTTTTTCAGATATTCCTATTCTACTTTTTTATGCTGAATCCGAATCTGAAGTCAAAATTCGAATATTCGAAAAAAGCGACAGACACACACACACAGAGACAAACATATAGATTTCATATAGGAACGGTGTTCCTGAAACTTGGCAAATTTAAAAATTTTGGCATCGCGAAATACGTTTATAAATAAAACATTATAATTTCATAGGCTACATCTGGTGCCGCTTTACATCAGGTGGCCCGTATGCTTGTGTGCCTCCTAACGTTGTATAAAAAAAATCCGTCAAATGCGAGTCCGACTCGCGCACCGAGAGTTTCGTAAAAGAATATTTACGAATGTATGGAGAAAGGCTTACTACTGAATGCGAAGAAAACAAAGATAATGGTATTTGAAAGAGAAGAATCCAGAACTAATGTAAGGATTACGGTAGATGATGAAGTGTTGGAACAAGTGGATGAGTTTGTATATCTTGGAAGCGCTTTCAGCAGGGATGGAAGGTACACCGCTGATGTGGAAAGACGAGTGAGTGCTGGGAATAGAGTGAATGGAGCGTTGGGAAAACTTCTTGGCAGTAAAATCCTGAGCCAGAAGGCACAACTCACTATACACAATGCAGTGTTGGTCCCAACGCTAACTTATGGAAGCGAGAGCAGGGTATGGCAGAATGAGCATGAAAGTAGAATAAACGCGGTCGAAATGCGAGCGCAGCGCAAAAATTGTGGCGTAAGGCTTGTAGACCGTATTCGTAATGATGATGTTAGAAACAGAGTTGGTCTGAAAGAGAGCGTCGGTGTTAAAATAAGAAGAGGCATGCTCCGATGGTTCGGACATGTAGAAAGAATGCAAGATGAAAGAATGACAAAGCAGATATACAATGCAATAGTGGAAGGATGTAGGAGCCGGGGAAGGCCAACACTTACTTACCATGACCAAATTGGTCGTGTTCTATCAGAAGGTGATGTCAGGAGCCCTAGAAACCGGCCAGCGTGCATGAGAAGAGCAATGAATGTTAAAGAAGCGAGTGAGATATGTAAGGATCGAGTCACGTAGCTCTCTGCCTACCCCGCAAGGGATTTGGCGTGAAGTTATAGATAGATAGATAGAATATTTACGCAAATTATTTACGCAAAAAAAATGTTTTAATTATGAGACTACAAATTTACAGTTTTCGGATTTTTTTCCTTTACATGTGCTACATGACATTGCTTCTTACCAAATTTCATGATTCTAGGTAGGTTCTAGGAACGGGAAGTACTCTATAGGTTTTGATTCCCTTGCGAGAGTCAAAATATGTGCGTAAACGGGGCATAAACAGCCGTATCTTTTGATTCCGTTGACTTGAAGTTTAATTTTTTTTCACTACTCGAAGAAAATGCAGACCTGAGTATTTGGTATTGATTTCAGCTTGTTACGGAAGTAACAACCCGTCCCCGAGAAAAAGGGTCTTGATAGACATACATATAGACAAACAGACGGACAAGAAAGTGATCCTATAAGGGTTCCGTTTCTCCTGTTAAGGTACGGTACCCTAAAAACTAAGTACTTTAAAATTACAAAATATCGTTAATTCATTTTTACATAGTCACCACATCACCACCACTCATCCCACTGCTGGGATACGGGTCTCCCTACAACCGAAGGGGTTTAGAGCATACTCCACCACGCTGCTCAAATGCGGATTGGCGGAGGCCAGCGTTTTCATGCTGCCCGAGGGCGACTGACTTAGCGTAGCCACTGTCATCTATCGACAACAGCCGGGACCGACGGCTTAACGTGCCCCCGAGCACGGAGAAACTCGAGATAGATAAACCCATCCGTACACAGGCTGCAGTCGACGTTGCTTAACTTGCGTGTTCTGTTACAATGACACGCGCAACGACACCATCGATCTCTCCATTTTACATACTCAATTATATCAAGTAACCAAATCAAATAAGCAACATAACCTCAAAGTAAACATTAGAAATTTCTAGAGCCAATACCGCGTTAATTCCGACCATATCTCCATTGTTTGCCAACCGCAAGCGATAGTGTGTACTCTGCCTACTTGTTTTCTGGGGCACGCGTCTCGACATGCCGGGAATACTCGCGTTTCAAAACAAACAGACATATTTCAAGTTCTGGTAAGTAAACTTTGTGAAATGTATACTTCAGTCATTTAGATACACTAAGTCTGGAGCCTAAATACGTAAACTTCCCCTTAAGAGTGGGAGTTAAGTGAAACTTTCACGCCCGTGGGAATACAACCTTCGCTCGTATAAATGACGGCAGATTTTTCAAATGCTAACCTAAGGAATATAATATGCTAAACCCAACGCTTACTTATAGAGTGAAAGCTAGGTCCGGCAGAGAGAGCATGAAAGTAAAATAAATGAGGTATAGATGCGAGCGTTGCGTAAAATTTGTGGTATAACGCTTTCTGACTGCGTTCGTGATGATGCCGTAAAAAAGAGAGTTGGTCTTAAAGAGATTGTCGGTGTAAAGCAAGAATAGGCATGCTCCGTTGGTTCAGACATGTAGATAGAATGCAGGATGAAAGAATGACGAAACGGAAGGATGTAGGAGCCGAGGAAGACCAAGACTAACCTACTATGACCAAGTTGTTCATGTTTTATCAGAAGGTGATGTCAGGAGCCCCAGGAACCGGCGAGCGTGCATGAAAAGAACTATGAATGTCACAGTGCGAGTGAGGTGTGTAAGGACGCGTCTTATGTCACTCGGTTCTCTCTGCCTACCCCGCAAGGGACCTGGCGTGAAGATATACATATTCATTTCTCACGTTTACGTTTTTCTTTTCTGATTTACCAATACGGGTGTTTTTTCGATAGGCGTTTAAGAGAGGTAGGGTGCATCAAAGCAGCCCGTCTTGGGAAGTCCTCCACCTCATAGAACACCGCAGCCAAATAACAACTCCATAGAGGGTTGTTGTGTTCCTGCGTGTGAGTGAGGTCGCCAGTAAGCCCCCAAAGAGTTGTTGTGTAAGCAGCACTAGCAACAGAGGAGGCATCGCGCGAGTTATACTTAATACATCGCAAACGTTAAAAAGCTATGGTATCCGCTTTACATCAGGTGGGTCGTTACGCATGTACAGAACTGTATCAGGTAATTTGTTACAGAATGGAATAAATAGATAAAGATAAAAAATCTTTATTTCACGTATTACATTGTCCATATTAAATCTTATTAACTTTGTAAAGTTTTTCTCTTTTTTAGTCTACCAGCATTTCAAGTGACCATTGGCAAAGAAGAAATGCCAAAAGAAACTTGCCAATATAGGTCTTTTTTTTTTTTCAAATCATCCATACATACCTATTACAATAAATATAATTATATGAGTGTACATATCAAGTGGTACATTAAAGATATATTAATACATGTGCTGAATAATTTCCATACATCTCTGTCAGCTAGATATTCATCGATTCTATAATAATCCTTCTTACATAGAGTATTTTTGATGTGCCTTTTGAACATATTGTCAGGCTAGGACAGAACTGTTTCAGGTAATTTATTATAGAATCGAATACAATTTACAAGAAAAGATCTACTAGTCTTAGCAAGTCGATGTACCGGCACGCGCAACTTATTTCCGCTTCCAAGATTTTCATTGAATTTTGAAAATAACCTTATATTTATAGAACCATTCATTATGTTTTCATAAATACACAGAGAGGTAAACGTGAGGGTGTTTACTTCTTTGAACAGTTCCCTGAGTGATTCCCTGGAGCCCATGTTGTAAATAGAACAGACGACTCTGTTCTGTAAGACAAAAAATGTTTCTACATCAGCCGCCGTTCCCCATAACAGTATACCATAGGACATAATGCTGTGAAAGTAGCTGAAATAGACTACGCGCTACTGCAGCCATATCCATTAACTGTCTAATTCTCCTGACTGCATATTCGGCGGAGCAGAGCTTACCGGCAAGTTCATATAATTATGGAGGACCCACTTTTTTATACCACTAAGGTAGAAAACAAGCGTACCGCCGGCCTGATGGTAAGCAGTTACCGTAGCTTATGGACATTTGTGACACCAGGGGTTCGATTTTTCCCAAACCCACTTCAATTTGCATTCTACTGTAATAAGTAGTTACTGTAGTCTATGACTGCTTACAATACAGGTGTATTTACTGATAACCTCACTCAGACGCAGGAACATAATATCCCTTCAGGGATTTGTTATTTGGCTGCGGGTTTCTGTACTCCCCCAGACGGGAAACAAACATCCAGACGAATAAATATATTTACGCACAGAAGTGTTTGTACCGCCTAGGGATCGAACCCACAATCCACCGGTAGTCCAGTGGTTGGCACCATTTGACAATCGGATGCATTAAACTTTTCAACCACACAGCAGGATGAGCTTACTGATAACCTCACTCAGACGCAGGAACACAACATCCCTTCAGGGAGTTGTTATTTGACTGCGGTTTTCTGTACAGCGGAGGTACTTTCCAAGACGGGCAACATTGACGCGCACTACTTCTCTCAAAAATCTAAACACCAAGACAAACAAACATTCTATCTCTCTATAACTTCACGCCAAATCCCTTGCGGGGTAAGCAGAGGGAACCGAGCGCCACGTGACTCGATTCTTACAAGATTCGATTCTTACATTCATTGGTCTTCTCATGCACCCTCGCTGGTTTCTAAGGCTTCTGACATCACCTTCTGATAGAACACGATCAATTTGGTCACGGTAGGCAAGTCTTGGCCTTCCTCAGCGCCTTTTGCGTTGTATATCTGTTTCGTAATTCTTTCTTGCTGCATTCTTTCCGTATGTTCGAACCAACGGAGCATGCCTCTTCCCAGCAGTGGGCGAGTGGTCGAAAATTCTATAAACATATGTTTTGCTATAAACCAACTTGCACTTATTCCGAACTACAGTAAAAGCTCCCGGTAAGCTGTATACAACCCTATAACTTTAACTAAAGTTGCCGCTGCGGGCAAACTTAGCAGTAAAATAACATAGTTTTAAATACTTGAAAATATACCATTTCAATTTTAAATCCCGTTTATGATATTAAAAAGATGTAATAGGTGATTTTACCAGAGGGAGACTTTGTACAGTCGTCGTCTGCGTGTGTACCTCTGTCTCTCCTACTTCTTCCGCCAAGCAGCTGTATTTATATAGCTGTGTTCCAGTTTGAAGGGTGAGATATGGCAGAGAAATTACTGGGTACTGTGACAAAACATCCTTAGGTCACGAGATCGGCAGCGCGCGAGTAACATCCCCGTGGTGTTGCGAGCGTCAATAGGCTGCGGTGACCGCTTACCATCTAAAGCGGGCCGCACGCTTGTTTGCCAATCTTGTTACAGTAAAAAAAATCGTTCTTATACAACGTGACAAGCTCGGTGGCTCAGTAGTGAATAACGCGACTTTGACACGCTCCTGGGTTCGATTCCCATACAAGACAAAAAAATATGTGCATGAACATGTCTGTTTATCTTAGTCTGGATGTTTGAAGAGAGGTAGGGCGCATCAAAGCAGCCCGTCGGGGGAAGTACCTCCACCTCACAGAAAACCGCAACCAAATATCAACTCGCTGAAGGATCTTTGTGCATCCTGTCTCTCTTAAATACACTCAGACTACCAGAAACAGATATGTTCAACAATAAATGTTTGTTCTGTGTGGGAATCGAACCCACGAGCGTTGGTATCACAGCGCGTTTCACCACTGCGCCACGAAGCTCGTCACCTAATAAAGAAACAGTCACCGCAAACACACGCAGCTTTTATAAAAGAGGTAGGGCGCATCATAGCAGTCCATCTGGGGAAGTACTTCCACCTTATAGAAAACCGAAGTCAAATAACTCTCTCTCAACTTTCATTCGCCTCGCCCGATCACACTTTTCGTAACGCTCTCGTCATGCATTCACCAGCTTACTCCCCAAGTGAAGAGTGCGTAAAGAATTTACTTAAAAAAAAATGCGACCTACAGTGAAGGACCACAACTCAGTTCCGTATGCCATCACTGGTAAAACACACTGCTCGAAGAGATAACTCTTCAAGCGTTTAGGTATTTTAGACGAGAATATCGAATTTTGTAGAACGCTGCCCAGTCGAGTTGGATTCGTCTGTTGACCTCTGTCTGTGTGTTTATTTAGGTTTTTTTAATACCACAAAGGTGGATATCAAGCATACGGCCTGCCTGATGGTAAACAGTCACATCTACAACACCAGGGGTGTCACTCATGCGTTGCCGACCCTCTACAAACCTCTTCACGCATTTCTTGAAGAACTCGACGCTGTAGTACCTTGGAAAAACCTCGGCTGGGAGCTCATTCCACAGCTTGAGAGTTCTCGGAAGAAAACTTCTCTGGAACCGCACAGTGCGCGACCATTGAGGTTCCAGCGTGTGAGGGTGAACTCCCCGCCGTCGGCGAGCGGTGCAGTTATAAAAAGTAGCTGTCGGCATCATTAAATTATTTAGAAAATTTTAAAAACATCTATGTAATACAAAAGAATAAAATTATAACAAATTGGATATGACTTACATTTTACAATATAATATATTATTATTGTTATACTAGCTGTGCCCGCGACTTCGTCCGCGTGGAATATTATTTATATATATTAATAAAAATAAATAAAATTTCTAAAATAAAAGTAGCCTAAGTTACTCCTTATTACATCAGCTATCTGCCAGTGAAAGCCCCGACATAATCAGTCCAGCCGTTTCAGAGATTAGCCGGAACAAACAAACAGACAGACAGACAAAAATTATAAAAATATTAATTTTGGTATATGTACCGTGTATGTACCATATGCATTTAGTAAAAAGCGGTTATTTCTATATTACTAACAGACACATTATTTATCTGTATAGATTTAGCTGCGGCCACTAACTCGTATATAGTGTTATTTACTTGTATTCTACCGTCACATAGTCAGTTTTTTTTTTTAAATCTATTAGAACTTCCCCCACAGGTAAACTTCTCTGTGCTAAAATGCACTGAAAAGCCGTTATTGCTTAGATTCGCGTGAGAAGTTCCAAGTGAATTATTCATGAGATGCATTGGGAGCTGCGCGTCTGCCTGTGTGGTGATATTCGTCTCCAGAACTCATTATGAATAGCTGAATTCAAGTAATATATCTAACCACACGAGGAATGAGCGCCGCCAGTTTGAAAACTACTGGAAATAAATAAGGAAATTATTTTCAAAATTCAAATTTACATAGACTGTAATAAAAATATCTTGCACATGTCGACGAGCACAGTGGTTAGTAATGGTAATTTGACATCAACGCTCGTTGGTTCGATTCCCATATGACTAACAATTGTCTGCATGAACATGTCAGATTATCGTAGCCTATTAATGCTCACGTTGCCACTCGTGTTGTCAACACAGCAACTCCTTATCTTCTGGTGACCTCACTTACTCGCTGTAACAAACAACAACTTCCAAGTAGTTGCTATTTGGCTGCCGTCTTCTGTGAGATAGAGGTACTTGGCCAGTCGGGCTAACGTCGTGCACTACCACTCTTTCGCCAGAGCCTCGTCTGTTGATAACCAGGGTGCACCACGTGCAGGTGAGGTTGGCTTTGGCTCTAAAGCTGACATTGAGCCACTTACACTCCAAAATTGTCTTGGTCTGGGTGTTTTTAAAAGTACTATGCATCAAAACAACCTGTCTGGGGAAGTACCTCCACCTCACCGAAAACTGCAGCGAAACAACAACTCCCAGGATCTTCCTGTGCGGGAGGAGAGAGGTTGCTGTGTCAGCAGAAGAGTGGGCATCGTGCGAGTCATACTTAATATATTGCAAGCGTACATAGGCGTAACAGCTTTACATCAGGCGCGTTATATGCTTGTATGTCTCCCGGCGTTGTATAAAAAAAATCTCTTGGACAGTTCTCTCAATGAATCCCTAAATAGGATCACTAGGTTTTAGCTGATATCCTCCTAATCAGTCCTTCTGACTTCATACTTGTAGAACTGCCAACCCTTAATCTATTCTCGATGAATATGCTACACTCGACCACTACAGCAAACGCAAAGTAATAAGACGAGACACATGCTGGTGTCCACTGCCCACGTTTCAATGCTGAATGATTCATGAAATTCAATCTGCGATAGGAGTGTCCAACGATGTGACATTTTGCAAACATTACCATTTTACCGGTGGTCCAAGTAACAGGCGATAGCGGATTATTCATCATCTACAGGCAATCCAATTTACACTACTAATATATCGTTAAATTAGTGTTTGTAACCCAAGGGTCCTGGGATACGTAATTAAAAGAATAATAAACAATAACCACAACACTTATACTAATTATATGTTTAAAATTAACAAACGTATTTAAAAATAATTCAATCTACACGATGCCGTGGATAATTACACAAAGGCAGTGACAGCCCAGTGAATAAAGATCCAGCTTATTGAACAACAGGTCCCCGGTTCGAGTCCTGGCGTGTACCACTAAATGTTTTTGATTTATGTACATATTTGTAATTGTCACTTGCTTGACGGTGAAGGAATACATCGTGCGGAAACTCGCACGTACAAGAATTTATATTTCAAAAGACTTGTGACCTGGGAAAGGTTTGCTCTTCCCTCTGGGATGCAGAAGTTTGATGACAGTAGCTACATGTAAAAATTAGTATTGTCGCCAAATCCTTAGACTTAGAGAACGGACTCCACCAATCCTAGTGAATAAACGGGATAATGGTAAGAAGTAGGAAATGCCATAGGTAAATAATATATGAGCTTATAATAATAATAAGTATTTATTTGTCACTTTTTTACAATATCTCATTATGATTGGGGTCTCCATTTAAGTATATAAATACTTGTGTTTGGAGAGCCCGCTCTTCCAAAATAGCTTACTAGTACTTACAATTAAACTTAAATAACTGTTTAAATTTTGGCAAACAAAGATACATACATACTTTACATACCGCTATGTTTATTATATATAAATATAAACATTTAAAATTGGTTTACTAGAATACATAGTATTGATGCTTATTGAACGTTCGTTAACCACAAATATTATTTCTGGACACCAAAAAAACTAATATAAAATGGATAATTAAATAAAATTAACTAGTAACTAGGCATTGAACTACTCGTAGAAAGACAAACAACATTGAGAATAGAAAACAAACGGGGTAAGTAAGCATTCGGGCTTGCCTGACGTAAACATTCGTAACACTCACTCGCAGGAAAACAACAACAGTTTGACTGCGATCTTACATCAGTTACGAATCTACTTTCACATATTTATTTATTTAGGTATATGTGTCATATTATGCAACTCAATTACAGTAAAATACACCTTTCCCGTACGTGGCACTCGTACAAAACACTGTCCTCCGCCAATCGGCATTTGAGTAGCGTGGTGAATAACTCTAAACCCTTTCGGTTGAAAAGAGACCCTTATCCCTGCAGTGGATGAGCAAGGATTGGCGTGGTGGCGTGTGGTACATCATTCACAAAAATGACCAGAAGAGAAAAACAAATAGGTACAGCTGCAATATATATAAGATTCTTGACAAAATGGCAAAATATACATTTAATCTTGACGTAAACTTAAGCAAAAGAGGAAGGATGTAGGAGCCGAGGAAGGCCAAGACTTACCCAACATGACCAAATTGATCGTGCTCTATCAGAAGGCGATGTTAGGAGCCTTTGAAGCCGGCGAGCGTGCACGAGAGAAGTTAAAGAAACGTGTGTTAAAGGATCAAGTCACGTGGCGCTCGGTTCTCTCTGCCTGCCCTGCAAGGGATTTGGCGTGAAGTTATACATACATAAACTTAGGCAGAGAGAACCGAGCGCCACATGACTCGATCCTTAAACACCTCACTCGCTTCTTCTCTCCTCGTGCACGCTCACCGGATTCTAATTACTCAATATTCATAACATATCCAATTTAGCTTACCGCTCTTAACTTAGACCAAGCCCTCTTATATAAACGAATGAATTTAGAATCAATATGCTCAATTACTCCATTAGGCAGGAATAATATTGGAACGGGGCGGATTTGATCCCACGATCAAAATTGCAGGTTTCAAGAATCTCGAATGATCCTCAAGTCGGCTCCGGGACTATCCAAACACACTTAATAGACTTAGGATCTATTACTCCGAGCAATAACAGATTCTATTATTTATTTAAGATTCCACTATTGTCTAGCTATTAATTTGTGTATTTATCTCCATTGAAGCGTATAATAGATTTGTTACTCAATAAGTTATTACTGGCAATAGCTTTGCTGTTGCGAATGTAATGCCGCTGTGAAATCACGAGAATACCCTGTCTTTTAATAGGAGCGGGGATATGGATCCAATACGTAGTAACACACTCCTGTGAAAGAAAGATAGTGTGAGTATAACTGAAAGTAAAAACAAAATTTAAAATCGAAACGATGTAGGATCCTGTTAGGATAAAAAAAGTGTGTGTGTGTCAGTTCGGACGCACGAATGGAGTTTTCTTCTGACGAATGAGAATAATGCCATATATCGAATAGAAAAAGAGGGCAAATGAACGCATCTTCTGAAATAATAAGAATAAAATTACGGCAGCGATGACCAGGATAGTCGAGGCAGCGACCGACGGTGGTGGTTTGCGGTTTCTGTTCCAGATGGCGGACGACCGCAGCAGCCGAGGCAGAGACTACCGGAGCAGCCATAGCAGCGGCGGCATGGTGCATCTACTAATGGTAGTGGGTGAGTGTCGGGGAGCGCTAGGCCGCATGAACTAATTGATGGCGGAAGCACACAAAGCAGGTGCAACAAATTGCAAATAAAATTTATATTGTTCATAAATAATATAAATCCAGAGGGAGACTTAGTACAGTCGTCGTCTGCGTGGGTACATCTGTCTCACCTATTTCTACCAAGCAGCTATATTTATATAGCTGTGTTCCGGTTTGAAGGGTGAGATATGGCAGAGAAATTACTGGGCACTGTGACGAAACATCCTTAGGTCACAAGGTTGGCAGCGCGCGAGTAACATCCTGGGGTGTTGCGAGCGTCAATAGGCTGCGGTGACCGCTTACCACCGAAAGCGGGCCGCATACTTGTTTGACAATCTAGTATCATAAAAAAAAATCCGTATCGTATTGTAATTTTGGACGAGCTCGGTGGTGCTGTGGTGAAACGCGTTGCCACGATACTTTGACACCGACGCTCGTGGGTTCGATTCCAACACAGGACAAACATTTGTGTGCATGAACATATCTATTTGTCTTGGTCTAGGTAACAACCGCAGCCAAGTAACAATTCCAGGGGATTGTTGTGTTCCTGCGTGTAATTGAGGTCACCAGCCATGCAATTCTCTAAGCGACTCGTAATGGCTGTGTGCGTCGCTGTGATCACAGATGTCACAGCTTTGACATCGTCTACTACGATCACGGCTAAATTATTTGGTATTCTATAAGGCTGTAAGCGTACGCGAGGCTGTTTTCCTTGTAGAATTCCAATTCCAAACGCAGCCTTGCGGCGCTAGTGTCGCACATCCATGAAAAGCGACACTAAGGAATTGCAATTTTGTGTTCAAGGCTATAACAGCCGATGTTTCCGAGGATGTAAGGATGTTTGCTCTTACAGAATTTCATGGCTGTAAGTTCCTAAGGTGTGTTAACTGCAGAGGCGGCACCGCGCGAGTGTCACTCAATGTATTGCAAGCTTTAGGTTAGGTTACAATAGCCGTTTTACTTTATGATATGTTAATACTTTCAACCCTTCCGCTTAGACACAGCTTTCGGTCTACAGCGTTTATAGCCCAGCGGAGAAAGAATCGGAATATAAACCTTACTGGCCACAGTTCGAATCTTGCACTTCTTCTTGTAAATCTTGTTTATTAATTATACATTTGTAATTATCACTTGATCGGTGGTGAACGTTCCGGGAATTACATTTCGAAAGACGGTTTGACGAAGGCCAGACCTCAGAAAAGTTTCGGTTTCTCCTCTAGGTCCTGAAGGTGAGACCCACTCAGACGACGACTGTACAAAGTCTACAGTGTCTAAGGTCTAAGGTAAACTCTACTGTGCTTCAACAAAAAAAAACAGTTGAGAATGCGCAAGCTTGCATTGCCAGAGGAACACCTGGCTCGTCAATTTCAAGTTCAAGTTCTTTATTTGCATTCATGTTGTACATTGGTTCTTACAATACTAGAAAAGTTTCAAACATGAACCCTGGTAGACTTATATCTAACACATACATTCTAAATTATTATACAAATTTTATAAATCTTGACACAAAATCCGGCAAGCTGGCCGAAATAACTATTAAATCAATACATGTAATTTATTAAATATGTAAAATGTTATTGTTATTATCATTATTAATTTTCAATTCAAATCAAATATAACAATTCATTTTTTTTTAATTTGTCGGCCATTTTAACCATTTTCCTTAAGAGATAGGAACGGTGTTCCTGAACATTCTTATTCTACTTTTTTATGCTGAATCCGAACCTTAAGTCAAACTTCGAATATTCGAAAAAAAGCGACAGACAAACGCACATACAGACAAATATATAGATTTCATATAGGAACGGTATTCCTGAAAATATGTAGTTATATTGGGCCTTATCGCTAATCCAATTGTTTTCAGACACCCTCAATGTAACAGAGACATTATTAAAATTTACTTGATTTCGGCTTCTAGGGATTTTACGTTAAAATGAAAGTTTTCCTTATTCTGCGTAGGTAGTACTTGAACGCCCCCGCGCTTTGGAATACCTTCCTGATTCAAATCCCAGTCAGGGAATCTGTTACTTCTTCCATTTTAATATTTTAACAGCTCGGTGGCTCAGTCGTGACTGACGCTTCTTTGACACGGACGCTCGTGGGTTCGATTCCCACACATCACAAACATTTGTGAACATGTCGATTTGTCTCTGTCTGGATGATTTAAGAGAGGTTGGTGGCATCTGGTGAAGTGCCTCCACCTCACAGAAAACCGAACAAACAACTCCCTAGAGGGTTGTTGTGTTCCTGCGTGTGAGTGAGGTCACCAGTAAGCTCCTAAGGAGTTGCTGTAAGCAGCAGAGGAGGCATCGCGCGAATGATACTTAATATAGTACAAGCTAGTAGGCTACGATAACCGCCGTACATCCGTATGCCTCCTGACGTTGTATGAAAAGGAAATTGATGTCCTCGCTATTGACAGTTCACGCGAACTTGTGCCGTTTCACACTCACATTTTCTATTGTACAACGTCGGAAGGCATACAAGCATACGGCCCACCTGCATGCATATAATATGTCATCTTAGCAAGTAATTTGGTTATGGTAGGTAAGTCTTGGCCTTCCTCGGCTCCTACATCCTTCCACTTTTGCTTCGTATATCTGCTTCGTCATTCTTTCATCCAAAGCGAAGCAAATGAGGTGGGCAAAGATCGAGTCACGTGGCGTTCGGCCCTCTCTGCCTACCCCGCAAGGGATTTGGCGTGAAGTTATAGATAGATAGAACAAGTAATATTTGACTAGGGATCTCTAGCGAGTACATTCTCTTGATAATTATTCATCACTCAGGTACTATATATTTTTACAATAAACTAAGCTTATCGTGATAACTTATTTTATCTATAAATGAAGCTTATTTCATTATTATTATCGCGTTTACCACATCAGCCCTTACTCATCCCACTGCAGGGATACGGGTCTCCCTTCAAGCGAAGGGGTTTAGAGCATACTCCACCACGCTGCTCAAATGTGGATTGGCGGAGGCCAGTGTTTTCAAGCCGCCCGAGGGTAGGCTTAGCTTAACGACTGTCATCTATCGACAACAGCCGCGATTGATGTCTTAACGTACCCTCCGAAGCACGGAGAAACATCGAGACAGATAAACCCATCCATAGATATGCTGCGGTAGACGTTGCTTAACCTGCGTGTTTGGTTAAAATGACACGCGCACTCGACGCTATCGAGCTCTCAAACGAAATGTTATCGCGTTTATTTAGATTTTTTTATGTAACATCAGGAGGAATACAAGCGTACAGCCCATTTGATGTAAAGCGGTTACCGTAGCTTATGAGCGATTGCTTATAAAAGTTCTAACACAGCAACTTCTTAGAAGCTTACTAGAAATCTAACTCATGCGCAGGAACCCAATAACCCTCAAGGAAGTTGTTATTTGGCTGCGTTTTTCCGTGAGGAGGAGATACTTCCCTATACGGGCTGCTTTGATTGCTACCTCACTTAAGCATCCAGATTAATACAAACAAATAAGTTCAAGCACACAAATGTTCGTTTTGTGTAGGAATCGAACCAACGAGCGTTGGTGTTACAGTATTAACCACTGTGCCACCGAACCCCCCAAAAGATAGATCAACATGTACAACGTTAAGATAAGATAAGATAATTTATTTGCTTAAACATGTGTAAGTTATACATCAGATACAGAGGTGCAAAGGTGTACAATGGATGTTAGTCTGCTTAAAACTAGGTTCAACATGTCTTGCTGTGATACAGCATGCAAATATATGCGTCATTATTAATTAATAATACCAATGTCAATATTCTATGTTAATACATTACAAAATTTAGAAAGCAAATTTCAACCGTAACATTAATGTCAATAATTAATTTTGTTTTAATAAAATATAATATAGAGTTAATCAGCTAAAATTTATCTGTCATGTATTCATTTATGTTATAATAGCATTTGCTAGTCAGTAACCTTTTAAATCTCACTTTAAATACATTTGCACTTAGTTCTTTGTAGGTTTCAGGAATTTTATTATAAATTTTTGGAGCCATCCACATTATGCTCTTTTGTAGCATAGTTGTTTTGGCGGGCGGCAACCAAAGTCTATTTTTGTTTCGTAGATTTCGAATGACTTTGTCTTTTACTTGAGGGAATAGATATGAATTACTTCTAACAAATAGTGCCACCCAGTATATACAACGACGGGAGCGTAAGAATGTTATGCTTTGCAAATAGTGACTTACAGCTGTCAGTAGTTTGAAGGCCGAACATAGATCGTAGGCATCGTTTTTGCATTTTAAATACCATGTCTACATTACTCGAGTTACCCCAAAAAATAACTCCGTATCTTAACGCAGATTCTACAAGACCATGATATGCTGTAAGCAATATATTAATATTGACCATAGAAGACAGTCTATATAAGCCATACGCCAAGCTACTAATTTTTTTTGTGAGCCCATCTATATGACTTTTCCAATTCAGCCTTTTATCAATAATTAGACCAAGAAATCTAGCAGTATCGCATTCGTTAATAATATTGTCTTGATATGCTAATACAATGTCAGAAGAACGTTGGCGCAGTATATGTATAAACAAATAATTTCCCCTATTATTTTAGATTCGTTAACACATAATGAAATGGGACATATGTAAAATGGTCATTGTCTATAACCTAGACCTAATTTATTCAGGATCTTGTGCTAGAACGTTTTTTTTTTGTCCACGCCCGCCAGCGTACACTGACCCCTCCCCTGTTTACAAGGCTTGCCTTAGTCTCATGGGAAGGGTGAATTAACCAGAGGATAGGGTTGGCGATCGTCTGAAAACGTTTTCGGAAATATTTCTCGAGTAACTCTTTTTGACGAGCACGGTAGCTCAGTCGTGACGCGACTTGACACCAACGTTCGTGGGTTCGATTCCCACACAAGACAAACATTTGTGTGCATGAACATGTCTGTTTGTCTGTGTCTGGATGTTTTAAGAGAGGTAGGGCGCATCAAAACAGTCCGTCTTGGGAAGTACCTCTACCTCACAGAAAAACGCAGCCAAATAACAAAACAGCGGAGGAGGCATCGCGCGAGTGATACTACAAGCGTTAATAGGCTACGGTAACCGCTTTACATCAGGTGGGCCGTATGCTTGTATGCCTTCCGACATTGTACGAGTATAAAAAAAAAATCGGCCAAGTGCGAGTCGGACTCGCACATGGAGGGTTCCGTACCATTATCGATAAAAATGAGCAAAAAAATCACGTTTGTTGTATGGGAGCCCCCTTAAATATTTATTTTATTCTATTTCTTAGTATTTGTTGTTATAGCGGCAATAGAAATACATCATCTGTGAAAATTTCAACTGTCTAACTATCACGGTTCATGAGATACAGCCTGGTGACAGACGGACGGACGGACGGACGGACGGACGGACGGACGGACGGACAGCGGAGCCTCAGTAATAGGGTTCCGTTTTTACCCTTTGGGTACGGAACCCTAAAAACATAGGTTGATCCACATGAAAAAAAAAACTCCATGATAGGTACTGAAATAAAATTTTAAATTAGGTGAATATTTATACTGTCATGAAATTTTGCAATTTATGTAAGTACCTATGTATATAATTGAAAATTTGTGTGTATGTAATGCCACATATTTAGTAATTGTGAACCAATGTAAAAACAGGAAGGCGGGATAGCGTGACTTCATGAAAATACATCCGTTTTTCAGGTCTTCTTTTTTCAGATCAGCGTATGCATCTACTAACAATAGTGGGAAGGTGTCTAACGCCGCTATTTCGCAATAGTTAATTTTTGACGGAAGCAAACGAAGTAGTTTATATCAAATTACCTGATTAGGGAATGAAAATAATATTATAATGTTAAATATTTGAACGGTACACAGCAACGGCAAAATAAATAATTTAAATTTGACAAGCATTGAGATCGCAATGCAATGCAGGCGCTTTTAGCAGCGATGGCAAGTACACCGCTGATGTGGAGAGACGAGAGAGTGCAGGGAATAGCGTGAATGGAGCGTTGGGGAATCTTCCAGGCAGACGAAATCTAAGCCAGAAGGCTGGGTATGGCAGAGAAAGCATGAAAGTAGAATAAATGCGATCGATATAACAGCATTGCGCAAAATTTGTGGCATAACGCTTTCTGACAGCGTTCGTAATGACGACATAAGAAAGCGAGTTGGTCTGAAAGAGAGTGTCGGTGTTAATATAAGGAAAGGTATGCTCCGTTGGCTCGGAGATGTAGAAAGAATGCAGGATGAAAGAATGACGAAACAGATTTACAATGCGTGGTGGATTTCGTATTCTTATAATCTTTTTAAAATGGGGTAGTTTGATTAAATCTTGCAATTATCGCGAACTATCCTGTGAATTCCTTCCAGTCTACCCTACATGCGTACGGCGATAGCCGCTCCCAGTCGATGTTCAAAGTACAATCCGAACGGACGCTAGTATATTATTTGATCGCCTACGAAGCCAACCCCGCTTTATTATATACATTTTGTGAAAAGACACTTTAACATAATACAAATACTCCTGTGATCTGTGTGCTTGTGTAGCGAAGACCGAAATAGCGGAGGAGACGGCAGTGATCCAGCAAGTCGCAAGGTTAGTGCGCATGTGTTTCCTATCCTCGTGATCCTTGGATTCATAAGCCTTTTCTTCGTCCTCATCGAGCTCACGATAATTGCAAGTACGACAGGCATAGGTTTCAATAAAAAGATACAGTCCACTAAAAACATGGAGCCTATGGCTCAAAATATCGAAGTTATTATACAAAGCCAGCTAATGGAGGCTTAGGCGCCTCCAATGCGAAAGTGGAGTCGTCGAGAAGGATGTAGGAGTCGAGCAAAACCAAGACTAACATACCATAACCAAATTGGTCGTGTTTTATCAGAAGGTGATATCAGCGACGAGCTCGGTGGCTCAGTCGTGAATGATGCGACTTGACACCAACGCTCGTGGGTTGTGCAAGAACATGTCTGTTTGTCTTTGTCTTGATGGTTTAAGAGGGGTAGGGCGCATCAAAGCAGCCCATCCGGGGAAGTACCTCCACCTCACAGAAAACTGCAGCCAAATAACAACACCAGTAAGCTCCCAAGGAGTTGCTGCGTAAGCAGCAGAGGAAGCATCGCGCGAGTGATATTTAATATATTACAAGCATTAATAAGCTACGGTTACAGTTTTACATCAGGTGGGCCGTATGCTTGTATGCCTCCCGACATAGTAAAATAAGCCCTAGCAACATGGCGAGCGTGCCTGAAAAGAGTAATAAATCTTAAACAAGCGAGTGAAGTGTGTAAATACCGCGTATTATTGTGCTCGGTTCTCTCCGCCTACCCCGCAAGGGACCTGGGGTGAAGACATAGTGACAAGTCATAGTTGACAACCCTAGCAGCTGTAACTACCACGATCCATGTTCACAGTCGGCCTGCGTAATTATACGAACACGGCGCGGTCTGTACTTGGATAATAACATAGCTATATACACTGTTTTGCTGGTACTGCGGGCTTGCTTTACTTCTCAAATGACTTTAATAGACTCCACGAGCAGGTGTTGCGTCCGTGACACGCTTTCTCAACATCTTCTTCTTTCTACGTTTTGCTGTGGCATTCTCGATGAATAAACTTTTTCAGTACTTCTGTGAAACATTGAGTTTGCATTACGTATTATTTTTATTTAATTATACTAAGCATTTCTTTGTATTCTATTGTTATCCATTAGTGTGTATATATGTATCCGTGCCCGTGTGTACATATATTTGAGTGTGTATATTCCACTCAGGAACTCAAAAGCAATGGTTGGCTGGAAGAGATTCCTCGAAGGAATAAGTCCGCCTTTGCAAATCAATTTTATAATTTAAGAATGTAAACATTTATGCAATAAAGTTCAAAACAAACAAACAAACTTTCATTTTTTTGTTCTATGTACGAGTTCCTTTTTTCAAATTTCATAATGTGACCTAATGCATAACATAGGCCAGTTCCAGAAACCTATATACATTTTTTTTATACTACGTCGGGAGCCCACCTGATGTAAAGCGGGTACCGTAGCCTATTAAAGCTTGCGATATATTAAGAATCGCTCGCACGATGCCTCCTCTGCTGCTTACACAGCAACTCCTTGGGAGCTTACTGGTGACCTCACTCACACGCAGGAACACAACAATCCTCTATGGAGTTGTTATTTAGCTGCGGTTCTCTGTGAGGTGGAGGTACTTCACCAGACGGGCCGCTTTGATGCGCCCTACCGCTCTAAAAATTATATTACCTATATAAAATTATATTCTGTAACTGATCATTTATTCCAAAAGATATTTGAAAATGGAACTTACATTCTGGAATTGGCCATTTACATTAAAATAAATTAAGATTTTTTTTTATACAATGTCAGAAGGCCTACCAGAATTCGATAAAGTGGTTTCCGTAGCTTTAGAGCGCTTGTGTTATATATCACTCGCGCGATGCCACTTCTGCTGCTAACACAGCAACTCTTTAGGAGCCTACTGCTAATTTCACTCACTCGCACGAACACGACAACCCTCCAGGGAATTGTTATTCGCGGTTTTCTGTGAGGTGGAAATACTTCCACAGTCGGAGTGCTTTGATGTGTCTTACCTCTTTTAAAAACAACGAGACAAACAGACATGTTCATGCAAACAAATGTTTGATCTGTGTGCGATTCGAACCCACGAGCGTTGGTATCAAAGTAGCATCCACTGCGCCTCCGAGCTCGTGATACGTTCTTCTGTGAGGTGGATGGCCTTCCTAAATCAAGTTGCTTCCTTTCTCACGTCAAAATCTATATATATATAAATGAATGTTTGTCTGTATGTCCTCTATGGACTCAAAAACGGCTGGGTATATTTTGATGAAATTTTCAGGGAATCTGCAGATCAGTCCAGCGGGTGATCCTGTGAAGTTTGGTAGCGATCAGATCACTCGTGCGAAGCCGGGGCGAGTAGCTAGTTTCATATAAAAGAAACCGCTACAAAAAAAAACCTAATCGTTTGAAAATATTTATCTTTTATGTATTTTTAATGGAAAAATGTCTTCCTCCCTTATTCATAAAATTAATATACCCAAAATGGGGTCTGTCAGCCATTATGCAAAAATGGCGAACAAAATTATATAAAAGCTTTTCGCAGCTTTACTGGTTAGGTATAAATGCGTCTGTATGATTGTATGGGTGTTGCTCTCACACAAATGCGGCTGAAGGGATTTGGATGAAGTTTAATTGGTTACGACGAAATAATTTCCACAAGCTCACTGGCGCTGTGATTGGTGATGCCACTTTGACACCAACGCTCGTGGGTTCGATTCCCACTCTGGACAAACATTTGTCTCAGTCACGATGACTGAGAGGTAGGGCGCATCAAAGCATCCCGACTGGGGAAGTAGCTCTACCGCAGCCAAGTTACATCTCCTTTGGGGGGTTGTTGTGTTCCTGCGTGCGAGTGAGGTCACCAGTAAGCTGCTAAGGGGTTGCTGTATTAGCTGAACACATTAAATATCACTCGATGCGCAATGTGTAAAATAATAAATATATAATAATAACCAGCCTTTTAGAAGCGGCCTCTACGCGTTGGATCCTTATCCCCGCGCACGCCTAACAAATTACCGGGATTAATACCCGTGAGTGTAAAGATATAATAACATTAATATGTAAACAATACAAATAAAATTATACATGCGCTGAATCATTTCCAGACATGTTTGTCAGTTAAATATTCATCGATTCTGAAAGAAACACTTTTGCAAATAGTGGTTTGATGTGCCTCCTGAAGATCTTGTCAGAATATGACAGAACTGCTTCAGGCAATTTACAATAGAAAAGAATACAATTTATAACAAAAGATTTACCAGCCTTAGCACGCCCATCTACCGGCGGGCATAAGTTATTTATGCTTCTAAAGATTTTCCCTGAATCTTGAAAACAATTTTATATATTTAGTAACATACATTATGTTTTCATAAATATGTTAAGAGATAACAGTGAGTATATTTATTTCTTTAAACAATTCCCTAACTTATGGAAGCGAGAGCTGGGTATGGCAGAGAGAGCATGAAAGTAGGATAAACGCGGTCGAAATGCAAGCGCTGCGCAAAATTTGTGGCACGCTTGTAGACCGTATTCGTGATGATGATGTTAGAAACAGAGTTAGTCTGAAAGAGAGCGTCGATGTTAAAATAAGAAGAGGCATGCTCCGTTGGTTCGGACATGTAGAAAGAATGCAGGATAAAAGAATGACGAAGCAGATGTTCAATGCAAAAGTAGAAGGATGTCTTAGCCGAGGAAGGTCAAGACTTACCTACCGTGACCAAATTGGTCGTGTTCTATCAGAAGGTGATGTCAGGTGCCCTAGAAACCGGCGAGCGTGCACGGGAAGAGCAATGAATGTCAAAGAAGCGAGTGAAGCATATAAGGATCGAGTCATGTGGCGCTCGGTTCTCTCTGCCTACCCCGTAAGGGATTTGGCGTGAAGTTATTCATAGATAGAACAATTCCTTAAGTGGTACCCTGGAGCCCATGTTATGAATAGGGCGAGCGACTGTTTCCCCTTTTTTTTTTATACAGCGTCGGGAGTCATGCAAGCATACGGTCCACCAGATGTAAAGCAGTTACTGTAGCCTATAAACGCGTGTCACATATTGAGTATCACTCGCGCGATGCCTCCTCTGCTGCTTACACAGCAACTCCTTGGGAGCTTACTGGTGACCTCACTCACGCACAGGAACACAACAACCCTCCAAGGAATTGTTCTTCTGCAGACGGACTGCTTTGATTCAGCTCTGCCTTCTGCGTCTGGGTTTATAAGTTCCTAATAAGTTGTGGAACCCTAGCCGAGGTTTCTCAAGGAACTACAACGTGGAGATCTCCAAGAAAGTTTTTTTTTATACAACGTCGGAAGACATACAAGCATACGGCCTACCTGATGTAAAGCAGTTACCGTAGCCAATTAATGCAATTGTAATATATTATAAGTATCACTCGCGCGATGCTTCCTCTGCTGCTTACACAGCAACTCCTTGGGAGCTTACTGCCATGCAATTCTGTAAGAGCAAACGTCCTTACATCCTCGGAAACATCGGCTGTTACAGCCTTGAACACAAAATTGCAATTCTTTAGTGTCGTTTTTCATGGTTGTGCGACACTAGCGCCGCAAGGCTGCGTTTGGAATTGGATTTCTACATGGCAAACAGCCTCGCGTACGCTTACAGCCTTATAGAATACCAAATAATTTAGCCGTGATCGCAGTAGACGATGTCAAAGCTGTGACATCTGTGATTACAGCGACGCACACAGCCATTACGAGTCGCTTAGAGAATTGCATGGCTGGTGACCTCACTCACACGCAGGAACACGACAACCCTCTAGGGAGTTGTTATTTGGCTGCGGTTTTCTGTGAGGTGGAGGTACGTGGAGGTACTTCCGTAGACGGGCTGCATATGCGCCCTACCTCTCTTAAAAGTTTACAGGTTCAGCCACGCAAGAGTAACTGCTTACCGTCAGTTGTTCAATTTAATTTATACAAAATAAAATCACATACCTACACGTGCAGCCACTGTTGAACGCTAATCTGTTATAGTAGCTCAGGCGTTAATTTTTTTAATGCACGAACCATAATGGCCTCTCCTCGGTCCCCCCCGTTTGCCCCCGTCCCGTTTGCCCCCACTACGTTTCCCCCGTCTCTCTTAATTAGCAGATTTTTAACCGGTTATTAAACGCCCGTTACGTGTAACCTGGTTGTTTACCACGCAACTCGTTATTTGTATAAATTAAAATAATATTAACTGACTGTGCACGCGAGTTCGTTCCTGATTTTTTTTCTCTGGGTGTCTGGGTGTTTTTAACGGATTTTATTTCTCATGCGGGATAAGTAATATCTTTTCGCCCGTTGTTACGGGCGATAAGTCGCTATTTGCCCATTTTAAAATTTGTGTGCGATTGACGAGAAAAAAAAAATGATTAACGCCCCTGGACCCAGAGACGTATCAAAAGGTAGACACG
The DNA here is from genome assembly GCA_947507595.1 of Pyralis farinalis. Classification (NCBI taxonomy): domain Eukaryota; kingdom Metazoa; phylum Arthropoda; class Insecta; order Lepidoptera; family Pyralidae; genus Pyralis; species Pyralis farinalis. Next base: position 3,087,738 of record OX382258.1, on the reverse strand, counting down.
TTATACACCAACATTTTAGTATTTTAAAATGGTGCAAGTTCTACTATATCTACGTACATTTATTTATTATGACATTTTGCTCTAACAAAGAGAAAAATAATAACTGTCGTTAGAAAGAGATGAATACATATCTTATGACATTCATGCTTTGTGGCGAAATACGTATAGCGATGGGCGATTACCTTACATTCGTATTGCCATTCTAGAGCGTGTACAACGTATCTATACCTATAAAAACATCTTAGCCTGGACCCCAACTTTGGAGGACGGAATAGTTCCGAATTCGTAATAAAAAATAGATAGATATCTGTCTGTTTTAGATATTATTAAGTCTGATAGAACACTTTATTTGCAGAAAACAGAATTTAAGGAAATACATTCAAAAGATTCCCACAATTATAGAAATGTACTATGCAACAAGGCGGCATCAAAATAATATCTGCAACTCGTGCGATGTTGCCGATTGCCCACTCGAGCGAAGTTGAGACTCATTCGCTCGAGTGAACTTATCACAATATACTAATACAAAGGTTTAATAATAATATACGCATAGTAATAATAGGTTTAATAATAATAGGTTTGTGAAGAAAAAATGATCATTTTTTTTAATTCTCGTTTTAAAATAATTGTTTTGTGAATCGAACATTCTGTGTATCGAACATTCTGATATAGCAAAATAAAAATAAAAATGTACATTTTACGTTTAAAATGTTCTACGTATTGAACACACTGCATCGGGAAGATTTCCAGGACATGCGATAATTACAAATATGTACATAAATCGGAAAATACTAATTTAGTGGTACATGCCTCACCAGGATTCGAACCGCAGTCAAGTCGGTTAATACACCGATTCTTTAACCACTGAGCCATCACGGTTATCTAAGATATGTCTACATACATCTAAGATATGTCTACATACATCTAAGATATGTCAACATACATACATACATACATATAATCACGCCTCTATCCCGTAGGGGTAGGCAGAGACCACTTCTTTCCACTTGCTACGATCCTTACATACTTGTTTCGCTTCGTCCACTCTCATTATTCCCTTCATACATGCTCTTCGGTTTAGGGTACTCTTGACCTGGCCTTTTTTCAGGACGTCCCTGATTTGATCTCGAAACGTCCGCCTAGGTCTACCCCTTCCAACAATTTCATTCACACTCGCCTTATACACTTTTTTCGTCAATCGTTCTTCGTTCATTCTCTCGACATGGCCAAACCATCTCAGCATACCTTTCTCAATTTTTGTCACTACATCTTCTTTCAGACCACAACGTTTCCTTATCTCACTATTTCTTATCCTGTCACTCAGTTTAACTCCTATCATACTTCTTAACGCTCTCATCTCAACTGCATTTATTCTGCTTTCATGTTTCTTCTGCCATACCCAAGTTTCACTTCCGTACATGAGTGTCGGAACCAGCACCCCCCCATGCACAGCCAAACGAGCCTTGTTAGACACCTTCCGACTGCTCATAAAGGAGTGCAAAGCTCCATTCACCATGTACCCTGCATTCACTCTTCTTTCAATATCACTCTCACACTTTCCATCTCTTGTAAACTTTGAACCCACATACACAAACTCATTCACCTGTTCGATTTGTTCATCTCCAATCACGATATTGCAGTCTGTCACTGCCTTATCTCTTTCAAACACCATCACTTTCGTCTTCTTTACATTCATCTTCATTCCCTTTCTAACAAAAGCTCCACTCATAGCAGTTACCATCTCCTGCAACTCCTCGGCCGAAGACGCAAGTAATACTTGGTCATCAGCATAGAGAAAACATTTGACGAGTAACTCATTCATTCTTAACCCATTTTCATTCTCTTTTAAATCTGTCAAGCAATTGTCCATGAACAGATTAAACAGCCACGGTGACGCTACAGATCCCTGTCTAACACCTTTTTCGATATTAAACCATTCAGTGTATGCCCCGTTTATCCTTACACAAGCACTAGAATCCCTATAAAGAGATTGCAATGCTCGTATGAGGATACTGCTCACACCGTTCACGGACAATGCTGACCACAATTCATTCCTCACCACTCTATCATAGGCCTTTTCTAGATCCACGAACGCGCAATAGACCTTCTTGTTTTTAGCCAAACACTTTTCGGCTATGCACCGCAAGGAAAAGACCTGATCCGTACATCCCATTCCCTTTCTAAATCCCGCTTGTGCATCCCATACTTTTTCGTCTGTTTCATTCACAACCCTTTCAATCAACACTTTCGCATACAATTTACCGACGACGCTGAGAAGGCTTATACCGCGGTAGTTTATGCAGTCCTGCCGTACGTCAACATACATCTAAGATATGTCAACATACATCTAAGATATGTCTACATACATCTAAGATTTGTCAACATACATCTAAGATATGTCTACATACATCTAAGATATGTCACATACATCTAAGATATGTCAACATACATCTAAGATATGTCTACATACATCTAAGATATGTCAACATACATCTAAGATATGTCAACATACATCTAAGATATGTCAACATACATCTAAGATATGTCTACATACATCTAAGATATGTCAACATACATCTAAGATATGTCAACATACATCTAAGATATGTCTACATACATCTAAGATATGTCTACATACATCTAAGATATGTCGACATACATCTAAGATATGCTACATACATCTAAGATATATCTACGTACATCTAAGATATGTCAACATACATCTAAGATATGTCTACATATATACACAAAAAATAATCAAAGATCAGACGAAATAAAAAATATTGATGGCGTCCGCTGAGAATTTGGCGAAGATACCAATTTTTGCGCGAAGCGACTACCGTGGGACCTCCACGACCCTGAGGAAAAATCATAGCTTTTTAAGGTAAAAAGGATGTTTTCCTTCACCGCCGAGCAAGCGATAACTACAAATATTATTAATGTAAAAATTTTGACGAGCTCGGTGGCGCAGTAACGAAACGCGTTGTTACATTACATTGACACCAACGCTCGTGGGTTCGATTCCCTCACATGATATACGTTTGTGTATTGTGCGGTAGGGCGCATCAAAGCAGCCTAAGTACCTCCACCTCACAGAAAACCGCAGCCAAGTAACAACTTCCTAGAGAATAGTTGTGTTCCTGCGTGTGAGTGAACTAGTAAGCTCCTAAAGAGTTGCTGTGTTAGCAGCAGAGGTGGCATCGCGCGACGGGGTCAGTTCCACCGCGTATCTATTGTATTTATAATATAGTAATTTTAGAATTCCTGAAGTAGAAGTGTTCTGATGTGCCTTTGAGTTACGTCAACAATAAGCTTCTGAGGATTTGCCGTGTTAGCAGCAGAGATGGCATCGCGCTAATGATACCTAATGTATAGGCTACGGTAATTTGACGAGCTTGGTGGCGCAGTGGCGAAACGCTCAGTTACGTTACTTTGACACCAACACTCGTGGGTTCAATTGCCACACAGCACAAACATTTGTGTGCATAAAAATGTCTGTTTGTCTTGGTCTGGATGTTTTAAGAGAGGTAGGGCGCATTAAAGCAGCCCGTCTGGGGAAGTACCTCCACCTCACAGAAAACCGCAGCCAAATACCAACTCCCTAGAGGGTTGTCGTGTTCCTGCGTGCGAGTGAGGTCACCAGTAAGCTCCTAAGGAGTAGCTGTGTTAGCAGCAGAGGAAGCATCGCACGAGTGATACTTAATATATCACAAGCGTTAATAGGCTATGGAACCCGCTTTACACCACGTTAAGCCGTCGGTTCCGGCATATAAGCCGTATGCTTATATGCCGGGACCTCACTGGGACCGACGGCTTAACGTGCCCTCCGACGCACGGAGAAACTCGAGATAGATAAACCCATTCAATGTCAGGCTACGGTCGACGTTGCTTAACCTGCGTGTTCGGTTAGAATGACACGCGCAACGCCGCCATCGAGCTCTCGACGGTATAGCGAGAGGAAGAAAAAAATTAGGGAGATTTGTTAAATATTGTTAACAAATTCAACTGGAATTGTTAACAAATTTAGGATTATCATATAAAAGAGCACAGTACGAACAATACACGTAGCCCATGAATTGTTTATGTCGGGCGGTGAGTGTAAGGACGAGTTTCCACGCTGAACATTCTAAACCCTTCATATATTATTCAGGACATTGCCACGCGGTCTGTTACAATGTGAACGTTCTCTTGCCCAAGGAAAAGGCAATTTTGTATGGTAAACTCCCATCAAAACGTAGATCACAGGAATTCTAATACATACATACATATATATCTTCACGCCAGGTCCCGTGCGGGGTAGGCAGAGAGAACCGAGCGCCACAAGACGCGGTCCTTACACACTTCACTCAGAACACACTAATTCTCCGGGGAATTGAACTCGGACAACTCCCCGAAGAGTTAGTATGCTCTTGACTTCGAGCAGGAGTGACATCGCGCCAATGATACCTAATGCATAGGCTACGGTAATTGCTTTACATCAAATTGGTCGTATACTTGCATGCCGTCTGATGAAACTTTTTGTTAAATGAAGCTTTAACTGACCCAAAATTATAAAAAGTAAAAGACATAAAAGGTATGTCGATCGTCATTTGTGTAAATAAAACTACCACCCTTATAAGCTATGATTGCAATTGATTGGCTAATAACAATCAAAATGAATTACTTAAGTGCTACAACCTATCAAAAAGCTATAATATCAGAGTAAAACAATAGATTTTACGGCTTGTAATTTGATTACTTACAATTTACGTCATGTGTGGCCATTTTTAAATAAATAATTTAAAATTTTGGGTTGTCTAAAGGTTTATTTATTAAAATTATTCTTTTTTTATGGTGAGAACAGAGATATAGTGTGAATGGAGCGTTGGAAAACTTCTTGGCAGTAAGAGCTTGAGCCGGAAGGCACAGCTCGCTATACAAAATGCAGTGCTGGTCCCAACGCTTACTTATGGAAGCGAACGCTGGGTATGGCAGAGAGAGAGCATGAAAGTAGAATAAACTCGGTTATAATGCGAGCATGGTGCAAAATTTGTGGCATAACGCTTGTAGACCGCATTAGCAATGATGATGTTAGAAACAGAGTGTCGGTGTTGAAATAAGAATAGCCATGCACCGTTTGTTCGGACACGTAGGAAGAACGCAGGAAGAAAGAATTACGAAATACTTATACAACGTGAAAGTAGAAGGATGTAGGAGCCGAGGAAGGCCAAGACTTACCTACCATGACCAAATTGATCGTGTTCTATCAGAAGGTGATGTCAGGAGCCTTAGAAACCGGCGTGCGTGCGTGAGAAGAGGAGTGAATTTTAAAGAAGCGAGGAAGGTAAGGACTGCGTCACGTGGCGCACGGTTCTCTCTGTCTACCCCGCAAGAAATTTGGCGTGAAGTTATAGATAGATAGATTTTAGAGATTTTCTCCTATCGCCTATTACTTCAGTGTTCTAAGAGGTTCACCTATTTAGTTAACTGTGGGCAATATCGACCAATAACTATTGGAATTAATGCCAAATTTATTGAAGATGTGTAAGTATTATACCTTTTATTGGTATTAAACATCGGCACATGACCCACCTGATGTAAAGTCGTCACCATAGCCTATTTGCTTGCAATATAATAGGGAAGTATTCCTCACATGTGGTCAACCCTGCTGCCTACACAGCAATTACTTCGGAGCTTCACTGTTGATGTCACCCACTCGTAGGAACACAACAAGCTCCCAAGGAGCTGTTATTCAGCTGAGGTTCTCTGTAAGGTACTTCAGTCGGGCTTCTTTGAGATGACTTACCTTTCTTAAAAACATGCCGACTAAGACAAACAGACATGTTCATTCACACAAACTTCACATGTCCAAGAACACAACTATTTGTCCCATGTGACAATGGAACACTCCAGGGACAGGCCCACCACTCATACCCACCACTGTGTCTCCTGTGTAGCCAGAATTAACAGCGGCGACCACAAAAAAGGCAATGAACAGTGAAGTCCATTGCCGTCCCGGGGGTTAAACTACAGCTGCCTTGGAACTCACAACGAATTTAATCGGAAGAAATTTGTAGGAGTAGGAAGTTTTGGAATTGACTTCCCCTCTTGGCAAAGTGAGAGACAGCAATATGACAAATAAGGCATTTAAAACCTCAAAGAGATGGCTAGTCAAGTGAAGCTCAACTGCCGTGCACCACGGATTATCAAATATCTAACACTATTGGGACCTAAACTGTGAGTTGTTACCTAACACATCGATTCCAATAATATAGATTGCAGAACCGCCTAAACGCCTGGTAGTTCTCCCTTGTTGCCACCAAATCAGAATAGTATACTACCCCGGATGTGACACGCAAGGAATTTAACATATCGTCCCGCTCCCGTTGCCAGAGATCGCACTCCCAGAGAACATGATGTGCTGTTTGCTCGAATTCATGATTTGTCGTAGAACACTCACATAAAGGCGATGACACAAGTCTAAATGAAAAGAGCTTCGCCCTAAAGTTTCCATGCCCTGTTAAAAATTGCGCAACAGGATGATCGACTTCTAACCACTCTTTACTTAATCTGTCTCGCACTGATTGAAAGAACAGATACAAATGGCGTCCTTTAGTAGAAGTTTCCCATCTTTCTTGCCATTCCGACAGTAAAGTTTCAAATACCTCGTCAATGGGTTTGAACAATCTAAGTATTTTGTCAATATCGCGCCGTTTTAGAAAGTCAGGGTGTATGTTTTTAGAGGTGTAGTACATTGAAGCCCGGCGTTGAATTTCTAAGTCAACTGGTAATACGCCTGCCAGCACTGGTAGTGCCTAGTAGGAACACTCCAGGGAGTAGTTATTTTACTGGGGTTTGCTGCGAGCTGGGTGTACTTCCGCAGACGAGAGGCTTTGATTCGCCCTGCCTCAGTTTAAAATACCCAGTCTAAGACAACAGACATGTTCATGTACACAAATATTTGTCTTGTGTGAGAATCGAACTCACGAGCGTTGGTGTCATAATCGTACTAACCACTGCGACACCGAGCTCGACAAAATGTCTTCGTTTTACATGCAATTTGATCTAACCTAAATAACCTGCTTTGTGTGCTTCCGCCACCAAGCTTTGGTTGCTTTGGTTGCGGAAGCACATCTTCAAACATTCAAGCTATCTACAAACTTGGTCCCCGGGAGAGCCTTAGAGAAAAATTCAAAGAAATAAATATTCTAACAGTCGCATCGCAATATATCTATGAAAATCTTTTGTATGTCCATAAAAACATAGACTCATTTTGTAAAAAGAGTGATACTCATAACATAAATACTAGATATAAGCATAATCTTGTGTTACATGCAAGCCGTCTCCACAAAATAAGTAATTCTTTTATGGGGCAATGTATACGGTTCTATAACAAACTTCCCAGCAATATAAGAGAATTGTCAATAAACAAATTTAAAACTTCTATTAAAGCCAAATTGTGTAGCAGGGCATATTATAAAGTATCTGACTATATTAATGATAAAAATGCCTGGGATTGAGTCGATCCAATTGTAATGTAATTAATAAATTATGTAAATTTGTTTGGATACCAAAAGAGGGATGCCTGAGTTTTTTGGCAGTATTTTTATCAGTGCTCACCTAGTCATAAACTGCACGGTAGGGAAAAAAATTGTGACGATTCCAAACAAATGTAGCCATTTTTACGGAATAAAACGATTTTGATTTTGACTTTGACACACAAAGCAGGTTAGATCAAATTGCATGTAAATTTGACTTTCGCAAAATAACGCCTGAATCTATTGTCTATGTCTTCGTTTTAGTTACAAAGTACTGATTCATTTTTCTATCTCTCCGTACAAACTTGCCTATAGATAAATAAATTATTTTATGCATCCAAAATGCCAAATGTATATATATATTGTTAGCCCTTCGACGAGCTAGGAGGGGTGGTACATCGGCCGCGGCTATAAAATGGTGGCCTGTCTACCCGACAAGCCATTTGCTTGGCAGACTTCGAACAGTGCACTCGGGGTGTGTGACGTGTTTTGCTGCGATTGGGTTCGTTATATTTTGTTTAAACAAGTATTTGGTGTTTTGTTCTCTCTATAGTTGTAATAATGTAAACGAATTACATTTATTGATTGGTACGGTCTTTTTTTTTAATAATTTTCGTCTGACATTCCTAAAATCAGGCGTGGGATAAAAATCTTTTCGCCCACTACTTGCAAATTACTAATAGCGTTCATTATTTTATAAGAACAAGACACCAACATATTTGTTGATTTATTTCGTAATTTTGTGTTGTGGTTTATCATTTTTCGGGTGCACTTATAATTTTGATGTGATTACCTTCGTTTATTACCATGTCTGATAAACCTCGCGATTCACGTAGCAGGACACGTCGACACAATTATCATAGGTCGCGTGATAGGTCTCGTGATAGTTCGCGTAACAGACGGTCACGTACGCCACCTTATATGCCTCGCGAATATGATAATTCGATGCAGCATACGTTGAATTCTATCTTAAAACGTTTGAATACGTTAGAAACTAATCGTTCCATAACTACCGCGGAAAATCGTGATCTACCTGTCGCAATTTCCAATGCGACCGCGCGTGATAATAGTAGCCCGGTTCGATCGAATTTATTGTCAACTACAAACGTCATGTCATTAGAAAGCGAGGTACATCGCGACAAAGTACCCACTGTGCCTGTTCACGTTGACCTCGATCGTGGTATTCCATTAACAACAACCAGTATATGCGTAGAAACGGAATCCTCGATTGCTGCTTCAAACAAACCACGGGCCGTAGCCAATGACGTTATTTCTACCTCTAACGGGGAGGGAATAGCGGGTACCGCCCGAATTATTGCAGATGCCATTAGATCAATTAGTGTTCAACAATCACATTCGTATTTTGTATCTTGTTTTGATCCATCGCTCCATGACATAAACACATGGTGTTCAGAGGTCGAACGAGCTAAAATGACAAATGGATGGAGTGATTCAGAATGTTTATCGCGAGTATCAAAGTGTCTTAGGGGTGACGCGCGTACTTGGCTCGTCGAATGGGTAACTAGTGATAGGACATGGGCAAACTTCATACGGGAATTTAAACCCCTTTGCCCGCGTAAACTTGATTATGCAAATATATTGTTTGAGGTTATGAACAGTACCTCCGATAAATTTAGTACTTATGCTGAATATGCTCGACGCTCCTTATTGCGTCTGCGCGTAGTTAAAGGGCTGAGCGAAGAACTTATGGTGTTAATCATTATACGCGGCATTACTGACCCTCAAATCCGAGCTACAGCTGCAAATGCTGATTTGACTTGCGACAATATCGTCTCCTTCTTGGCTATCTACAGCAAAGCTACTAACAGTAGTTCTATTAAAAGAGATTCTAAGCCTTTTCCAAATAAGAAGCGATTTCTAACCCCAGTGCATACTAACAGTAAATGTTTTAATTGTGGTCAAGTCGGACATAAAAAGCATTCATGCCCTAAGAAATCGAAGGAACAGTCCACCGCTACGTCTTCCTCGACCTTAGATAATAAAGTACCCGTCTGTGGCTTTTGTAAAAAGACAGGACATCAAGAGAATAATTGTTTTGCAAAAGATAGATCTAATTCTCGAAATAAACGAAACATAAATTTATGTACCGAGCTGTCACTGCGTGATCCGTTTCGGTCTAATGATGTATCGACCGCGGTAATACAAGGTATCCCCATTGATGTTTTAATTGACAGTGGAGCTTTAAATGTTTCGCTCATTTCTGAAGGTGTTTTAAAATATTTTACACATGAACTGAAACCAATCAGTTGTGCATTGAGGGGAATAAGTCAAAATATTATTCAAGCCGATTATTACGTAACACTGACTATTGAATTTAGTGAAATAACTGTCGAGGCTGATTTAATTGTTGTTCCAAAATCCTGTATTGCATTTCCAGTAATAGTGGGTACGGACATACTCAACCGAGATGGCGTCGTTTATGTCCGGTCAAAAAATAGTCAATACTTAACTCGTGCTCCTTTGGGTCAAGCTCTCGTGAATACAGTCGTACCTGATATAAAAGACCAAGTTAATACGTCTCTTCAAAGTGAACAGCAGGACTTGTTAATGTCGGTTATTGACGAGTTTTCAAATTATTTAATATCGGGGACAGCGTCAACGACTAACTACAGGTAAAATGAGTATCACCGTTAAGGATGACACTCCTATCGTTTACCGACCATACAAGTTATCTCACCAAGAGAAACTCAAAGTGCGTGAAATAATACGTGACCTCAAAGCGAAGGGTATCATTCGTGACTCAAATTCGGAATACGCAAGCCCCATCCTCCTCGTAAAAAAGAAGGATGGAAGCGACCGAATGTGCGTCGACTACCGGGCGCTTAATCGAGTGACTGTTAGGAACCGGTATCCAATGCCTCTTATAGATGATCACATTGATCGTTTAGGAAATTTTAAATACTTTTCGAGTTTGGACATGGCTACCGGATTCCACCAAATACCACTTGAGGGGGAGTCGGTGCACCACACGGCATTTGTTACCCCTGAGGGGCATTTCGAATATCTGAAAATGCCGTACGGATTAACGAATTTTCCGATTGTGTATCAACGTATCATTAACGATACCCTTCGGAAGCACATCGAGGCTGGTAATGTGTTAGTTTACGTAGATGACGTATTGTTGATGAGTAATACAGTCGAAGATGGCATAAATTTATTACGGGACGTGCTGCGTACTCTTACTAGTGCCGGATTTTCAATAAATTTGAAAAAATGCTCGTTCATTTCAAGGGAAATTGAATATTTGGGACGTGTAGTGAACCAAGGTCAGGTTAAGCCGAGTCCACGTAAAGTAGAAGCGCTTCTAAATGCACCGATTCCAACAAACGTCAAACAAGTCAGGCAATTTTTAGGCCTAGCAGGTTATCTTAGACGCTAAAAAAATATTAAAAATTATGCCACCAGAACAGCTTGCATATCGCGTTTGACCAAAAAGAACGTTGACTTTTGTTGGGGAACGGAGCAGGAGTGCGCCCGTCAAGACATTATAGCGAGCGAACCGGTACTAGCTATATTTGACCCCGCGTTTAGCACTGAAATTCATACCGATGCTAGTAGCATGGGATACGGTGCGATACTATTGCAAACAGGACCCGATGGTAAAAGGCATGTGGTATCGTATTACAGCAAAAAGACTCTGGACGCAGAAAGCAGGTACCACTCGTACGAGTTGGAAACCTTGGCGGTCGTGAAAGCATTGCAGCACTATCGTCATTACCTAATTGGAATAAAGTTTAAAATTGTCACCGACTGCAATGCTCTCAAGGCCACTGAGAAGAAAAAGGACCTGCTTCCTCGCGTTGCCAGATGGTGGGTTTACCTCCAGGATTTTAACTTTGATATCGAATATAGAAAGGGGGAAATGATGTCACATGCTGATTACCTCAGCAGAAACCCAGCAGTTGTAGAGGTAAATCTGATTTCTAAACCTCGTAATTGGGCTGAAATTGCGCAATCAGCTGATGAAGAGACGCAGGGCCTCATTCAAAAGCTACAAGAAGGGGAAATAGACTCTAGTCGTTATGTTCATCAAAACGGTTTGCTTTATTACCGTTATACACAGGTGGGTCATGAACCGAGACTACTATGTTATATTCCTAAGGGACATCGTCTAAGCTTATTGCGAATCTTTCATGATGAACATGAACATATAGGCGGGGATAAGACTTTAGACTTAATTCTTAAGCATTTTTGGTTCCCGGGCCTTAGGCAATTCGTTGCAAAATATGTTGCTCATTGTTTAGTGTGCATATCTAAGAAACGCGTACCGAGAGCAACTCACCAGCCCATTACGTCATGGGAAAAGCCAAACGTTCCTTTTGATACTTTGCACATAGACGCCCTTGGGCCCTTGCCAGAGTCCAATGGCCACAAATTCGTACTGTTAATGGTAGATGCTTTTACTAAATTTTGCATGTTATATGCAATACACCGACAAGACGCAGGTGAACTTATATGCACACTAACCAATGCAGTATCGTTATTTGGGGTACCAAAATTACTGATAACTGATCGAGGGCGGATGTTTGAGTCCTCTAACTTTGTTAAATTCATTTCGGAACTCGGTTGCACAATCCACTACATAACACCCGAGATGCATCACTCCAACGGACAGATAGAAAGATACGTGAGAACCGTACTAAATATGATCAGAATCGAAGTTAATCATAGAGGAGCGTCCTGGTCCGATCAATTGTGGAAGCTTCAACTTGTCTTAAATATCACCAAGCAAAAGACAACACAAACTTCAGCGCTAAACTTACTGGTCGGAACTGAAGGTACTACACCTGTCATTCGCTCACTCGTACGAGATGTAGCTGTAGAAAATTCACAGCCCAACCGCGAAGCATGGCGGGAGATGTGTAGAACAAGAGCCAGTGAGTTACTAAAAAGAAACCAGGAGAAGCAAGATGACTACGTTAACCGAGGGCGACGAGCACCTCGTGTTTTTAAGATTGACGAATTGGTATTCGTCGTCAAATATTCACAATCTACTGGCAAACTTGACCCAGGAATGAGAGGACCATACAAAGTTATAAAATTACTACCAAGCGACCGCTATGAGTTGAGACTGTTAAGTGGCTCGTTTGGGAAAACTACACAAGCGGCTGCCGAGTATATGGTTCCATGGCACGGAGAATGGTGTCCAGAGACGTGCGCATCATTTTTCGAGAGTAAGTTGACGGTTGCTTACTTTCTCCTTCTTTCGTTTACCGGGTACATGTTTGTGTTTTAGCTGGCCAAAATTTCTCATAACTCATAGAATAGTATTCCCTTCGTAACTGACATACTAACTCATCTAACGTGACTATTTTCTCTTAATTAATCCAAAGCATATAGATGTTGGGGGTAGGTGGCCGGCTAAACTATAAACATAGTGCTAGGTGGTTTGTAAAGGCAACCGGCTGGACAGATGATAATCATGAGACGTCCAGGTTCATAAGGGGATGTGTGACATCCAGAGCCAGTAAGAGCGTGCGATTCAGCGATGCCTCCGTCTTACTGGTGGAATAAGGCTTTACAATGGCGTGTAATGTCCTTATCGGTAAGCGATTCAGTGATGCCTCTGCCGGCAGGCTTTGGGGACGCCCTCTGCCTGAATCTGTTCACAGGTACTGGAGCTCCACCGGTCGCACGTCTGGGGAAGACTGGAAATCCCCGTCATCACAGTGGTAACAATGACAGAGCTCTGTATATGCTTTTACAACATTACACATATGTAACGCGTTAAAATTTTCTGAATGGTGTGCCTATGAGTGCTGAAAGTAATATTCTATGGCCAAGTCGTTATTTAGTGTGAAAGCTTGAAGGATGGATGAGATAAGAAATAAACCATTTGTGCGATGTATAAAATGTTTTCAGATGACGAAAATATTGACAGTGGTGATCCTGGTGCTGGACCATCAGGATTGCAGACAGATGCCCGGGCTCCCCAAGGCACCATTGCAGATGATCTTCGCTTATCTTCGGACGACTCCGACGAAGATGCAGGAGTCGGGGACGCCTCCGGTCAGGGTAGGCCGTGTTAGCCCTTCGACGAGCTAGGAGGGGTGGTACATCGGCCGCGGCTATAAAATGGCGGCCTGTCTACCCGACAAGCCATTTGCTTGGCAGACTTCGAACAGTGCACTCGGGGTGTGTGACGTGTTTTGCTGCGATTGGGTTCGTTATATTTTGTTTAAACAAGTATTTGGTGTTTTGTTCTCTCTATAGTTGTAATAATGTAAACGAATTACATTTATTGATTGGTACGGTCTTTTTTTTTAATAATTTTCGTCTGACATTCCTAAATATATATATATGTAAAATGCCAAATGCCCGAAGAGTTAGTGTGTTCTTGCCGTTGAGTTAGGTCAACAATAAGCTTCTAAGGGGTTGCCGTGTTAGCAGCAGAGGTGGCATCGCGCTAATGATACCTAATATATACGCTATGGTAATTGCTTTACATCAAGTTGGTCGTATACATGGATGCCTTCCAATGTGGTATAAAAAAACCTTTTATTAAATGAAGCTAAAATATATTCAATGATTATTTATTTAAAAATGGCGCGTAAAAGGTGTATCGATAGTCATTTGTGTCTAAACAAACTACCAGTCTTAAAAAGCTATAATTGCAATTGATTGACTAATAACAATCAAAAAGAATTACTTAAGTGCTACAACCTATCAAAAAGCTTTAATATCAGCGTTAAACAATAGTTTTTACGGCTTGTAATTTGATTACTTACAATTGACATCACGTGTGTTTGATCCACCATTTTTAACTAAATCATTTTTAGATAAAATTTTGGGTCGGCTTATTAAATTAAAGGTTTATATATTTAAAGTTATATATTTTTATGGTGAGAATAGAGGTATAGTGTGAATGTAGCGTTGGAAAAAGAGCTTGGCAGTAAGTGCTTGAGCCGGAAGGCACAGCTCGCTATACACAATGCAGTGCTGGTCCCAACGCTTACTTATGGAAGTGAGAGTTGGGTATGTCAGAGAGAGGGATATAATGAAAGTAGAATAAAGACGGTTGAAATGCGAGCGTTGCACAAAATTAAAAGTAGAAGCAAGTAGGATCCGAGGACAGCCAGTAAGCCGATTTTACTAAATACTCGTACCTGCAACTGCACTGCAGCGCGGCGTGTGTCAAAATGCGTACATTTTGATGTTTCGTTAAACGTGGCTTTTTTTTTATACTACGTCGGGAGGCATACAAGCATACGGCCCACCTGATGTAAGGCGGCTACCGTAGCCTGCTTACACAGCAACTCCTTGGGAGCTTACTGGTGACCTCACTCACACGCAGGAACACAACAACCCTCTAGGGAGTTGTTATTTGGCTGCGGTTTTCTGTGAGGTGGAGGTCCTTTCCCAGGCGGGCTGCTTTGATGCGCCCTACCCTCTTTTAAAACATCCAGACATGTTCATGCACACAAATGTTTACCTTGTGTGGGAATCGAACCCACGAGCGTTGGTGTCAAAGTCGGATCATTCGCGACTGAGCCACCGAGCTCCTCAGCTTGCTTGACGAAACGTCAGAATGTACGCATTTTGACACACGCCGCGCTGCAGTGCAGTTGCAGTTTTTCAGTAGAATCGGCCTACAAGACTTACCTACCATAACCAAATTGATCGTGTTTCATCAGAAGATGATGTCAGAGGATGAGGAGGATGATGCATGACAAGAGCAATGAACATCAAAGAAGCGAGTGAGATATGTAAGGATCGAGTCACGTGGCGCTCGGTTCTACCCTACCTCCCTAGCCTTGAACTGAAGTTACATATAGATAGATTAACTTATCAACAACAAGTATTCGAAGCAAAACACACGTTATTATCAGAAATGAATAATTACATACTCAATTTGTGTACAGTAAAATAATGCTAGCATCTATCTGAAGGCATTCATTAAGTTCCACGAATATATTCACCGGTGAATATTAAAACATCAAGTAGGTTAGTTTCATCAGTCAACAATTATAATAAAACACAGCAGGGCCAAATTCTTACGGTAACTGACAATTAAAGTTATAAACTGTCTCGTTGCTATACGTTTTCGTGGGTAAACTTCACACACAGGTGTGTTGCGGAGAATGGTGTCTCGTAATATATAGACATATGGGTCAGGGGAAAAGTTTTTTCGTAATTTATATACAAACTAGCTTTCGCCCGCGGCTTCGCACGCGTAGATTTTGGAATTACGGCAGTTTTACTTATTTTTACTACTTATTTCTACTCCGTACATAGCGTCAACTCACTTTTCAGCCCCCTAAGGGTGGAATTTTGAAAAAATTAACAATTTAGAAAAGAATATAACAATTTAGTATACTCATGTCACTGCAGGGATGAACATTTGCTAGATTTTCTGTTTTTAAAATCTGATGTATTTAATGATATCAAAACCAGCCAATACAAACAGTACAACCAAAGAGATTTATTTGCAACTTTCTATTTTTCTACCCTACCTATCACGATCTCTGACATGCCTACCAACTTTATACAAAAAAATACCCTCAAATATAAAATATTCATATAATATACACTTTGCACTTTCCGATGTACTTTGTAATTTTCAACGCTTCATCCCGCTTTAAATTGTTTGCCACCCGACACGAAAAGAGCACGTACCGGCACTTTTACTGTATTTTTTGACGGCCATATTGCCTGCGCAGTGCATTGAGAGGGAAAAAGACAATTGCAATAGGCGAGTTTGTGCTGCATAAGTAAACCGCCTGTAGAATACGATCGCTGCACAGGGTGTTTCTTTTAGAATAAAAAAATGGCGGTTGAATTAACGGGTTGTATTTGACTAGGGATGTAAAATAGGTGGGTTTTTTATTTTGTATGTGGGATTGATTTTGGCTAATATGTACGAGCTGTGTGGCGGTAGCCTAGTGGATAGAAAAACTGAACTATTAATAGATTGGTATCTGGTGCGAATGCTGGCGTGCCCAATTATGTTGCTTACTTGTGTTTGTAATTATCACTTGCTAGGAGGAAAACATCGTGAGGAAACCCTCGCGTTTAAGAAGGTATATGTAGAAAGGCGTGTGCCCTACTTTTTTTTATCCGACGTCGGGAGGCATACAAGCATACGGCCCACCTGATGTAAAGCGGGTACCGTAGCCTATGAACGCTTGCAATATATTCATTAACACTCGCGCGATGCATCATTTGCTACTTTCACAGCAACTCCTTGGGAGCTTACTGGTGACCTCACTTACACGCAGGAACACAACAACCCTCTAGGTAGTAGTTATTTGGCTGCGGTTTTCTGTGAGGTGGAGGTACTTCCCTAGACGGGCTGATTTGATGCGCCCTACCTCTCTTAAAAATCTTCGTTGTAAGTAAACCCGGAAACACGAATTTAGTGGTACATACCCTTGCCAGGTTTCAATAGGAGGTCAATAGGATGGGTTTTTATCCACTGTCTCATGCTTTTGCTTGCGTAGTTTTTTTGGAGTTCAGTCCTTAAGAAACGATTTTGAGTCTTAAGGCCCGCTACGGAAATTTTATGAGGAGTAAAATCAAGGGAACGCGTTAACAAAAAGTGATGGCATCACGCTCGTCCGCTTAAAAAGAGACAAACATATACATCTGTAGTATTTAATGTGCGTGAGAATGAGATAGAAGGCATTCTACAGTGTTTATTATAGAGACCTAGCGTTGTACGTGTGTGTGTGCGTGCGCGCCTGCGTATTACGAAGCTTGGTACATTTTGCGTATATTTTTATATGTATGTATGTATATCTTCACGCCAAGTCCCTTGCGGGGTAGGCAGAGAGAACCGAGCGCCATAAGACGCGGTCCTTGCATACTTCACTCGCTTCTGTGACATTCATAGCTCTTTTCATGCACGCTCGCCGGTTCCTGGGGCTTCTGACATCACCTTCTGATAAAACACGACCAATTTGGTCATGGTAGGTTAGTCTCGGCCTTCCTCGGCTCCTACATCCTTCCACTTTTGCATTGTATATCTGTTTCGTCATTCTTTCGTCCCGCATTCTTTCTACGTGTCCGAATATATATATTTTTATATACTATTAAACAAATCATCGAGTGGTTAAAGTTGAAAAAAAACATTTGAAAATATTGAAGAAATTGATTCGAGTGTCAATGAACAAGAATCCGAAAAACATGTGGTAACGGTTAATTAGTAGTTCACATTTATGAATAACACAAACTTTATTCTTATTATTTTAGAAGTTGCGTTAATTTACCCTCTTTTTCTATTTTCATTTATTAACTCCTTTAACAATATACATTGTGTTAGGATATAGATAAAATTAAATTACAAAAAAAAAATTACACATTACAAGTTTACACTTACACAATTTTACACTTACAATAACAGAAGTTTCCGTCTAATTAGTCCATATATTATCAATAAAACATGTCATATCATTTCTTTATCATTAAAAAAATCATCCACAGAATAATAACATTTTGTTTATAGAATTGTTTTAAGTCTTAATTTGAAAATATGGACGTCATATATGGTTTTTATGTGTATGGTTTTTATATGGACGTCATTTAAGGTTTTTATTCGAAATATATCATAATTATCATTCGTAAGTAAACTCCAATCGTACGTCAGAGCTGACACACACACACCCGCATTATCATGTCACGTGACACGTTAATGTTTCTTCCACTCTTTGTACAGCCAAGTGCACGTCAATCCAGTCTAGTCTAATTATCTAGACACTCGAAGTGACAATTTACTATTGAAGAAAACTGCAACTTCGCTTAGCAAGAAAATATTATATAACATATCTCTATGTCCAACGGTTTAGATATTTTTTTGACTGTCAGTTCATCGAGAGGGATTCCACTAACCGAATTTTTCCTTGAAATTGAATTTCGATATTTCGACGGCCTCACTGATGACATCCTGACAGATATACCACGAACTGAAATCAGTTTAATCTTTGCCGCACACCAAAGAGTTAAATTTTAAAATTTGGATTGCGTCATATGTATACCATTCTCTGAAATATCTCAAATATCTTAAATTCAATAACAATTTTAATTCTTTAAATACGTTTAATTTTTGCCACACACCAAATAGTAGAATTTTAAAGTTTGGAATGCAATACATATATATTCTCCACTTAAATATTTCTGTGAATTCAATAACATAGATTAATTATAGTTCTTTGGATCTATTAATTTCTTGCCACATAACAAACAGATGAATCTAACGATTTGGAATACATTAGAGATATGTTCTCCATTTAAATATCTATTTAATTCTTTTTTAGCATAACATTAACATTCAGTGCGAAATTAGTTGTTATATGAATACGTACGGCGGAATTGTCCAGCTGGAAATCACTTATTGAGATATGCTTACACAAGTACCTACCATCCAAATTTAAGACTTGTGTTGAATTTTGCGAAAAAATATTTTTATACAATTCTTATCGTGTCAACGAACACTACCATAAGAAAATCTGCTAAAATGTTTCTTTTGAGTATAAGCCGCTATTAATTTTCAGGAACACCGTTCCTATATGAAATCTATGGCCAACAAATAAAAAAAATGAGTTTATTTCAGATTCGAATAGTAAATTAAAAAGTAAAATAGGAATGTCTTAAAAACCAATATCATATTTTGAATTAAACAATTTTTAACGGAAGTATCGCGTATTTTATTTATTTTGTTGAACCTGACGTTTCGAACGCTTTGCAGCGTCCGTAGTCGCAGGAAGACAAAACAAAATAAATAAAATACGCGATACTTCCGTTAAAAATTGTTTAATTCAATGTGTAACAATCGCGAAAACCTAAGACAATACAATATCATATTTCTTATGGAACATGGTCAAAATGGCCGACAAATTAAAAAATAATAATTTTGAATTGTTCTATAATTGACGAGCCAGGTGTTCCTCTGGCAATGCAAGCTTGCGTATTCTCAACTGTTTTATATATATATATATATTTTATACAACGTCAGGAGGCATTCAAGCATAGAGCTCACCTGATGTAAAGCAGTTACCGTAGCCTATTAACACTTGTAATACATTAAGTATCACTCGCGCGATGCCTCCTCTCTGCTGTTTACACAGCGACTCCTTAGGAGCTTACTGGTGACCTCACTCCCACACAGGAACACAGCGACCCTCTAGGGAGTTGTTTCCCAGACGGGCTGCTTTGATGCGCCCTACCTCCCTTTAACCCTCCAAACCATGATAAACAGACATGTTACTGCATACAAATGTTTGTCTTGTATGGGAATCGAACCAACGAGCGTCGGTGTCAAAGTCGCGTCATGAGCCACCGAGCCCGTCAAAATATATATCTATCCCGATATACCGTAGGAACAGTATCTACTTTCTTTTTTCTCCTGCCCTTCTAAAGGTCGGTTTATATATTACTGCGTATAATACGGTGACCTTAGAAGGGTTACAATGGCCATTCGAGAGAACCCTAAGGTGTATCTAGATAATCTCCGAGACCAAATTGGAAGACGAAATGAGGGTATCAAATATTAATGGAAAAACTGGAGAGAGCGGCGTAGGCCGGGAATGTGCTGAGTAACTTATGTCCTGTCTTTATTGCTGTGCCGATGCTCATTCATATCTATTAAGTAAGACCTATTTTATTACGAATCTATTATCTAGATTTATAAAGCTCTCGCTGATATAAAGTATTTTTAGAAAAAAATATTGCTGTGGAATATTCAGATAAGAAAAGACATGCTACGTTGGTTCGGACATGTAGAAAGAATGCGCGACGAAAGAATGACGAAACAGATATACAATGCAAATGTGGAGGGAAGTAGGCGCCGAGGAAGACCGAGACTAACCTACCATGACCAAATTGGTCGTGTTTTATCAGAAGGTGATGTCAGGAGCCCCAGGAACTGGCGAGCGTGCATGAAAAGAGCTATGAATGTCACAGAAGCGAGTGAAGTATGTAAGGACCGCGTCTTATGGCGCTCAGTTCTCTCTGCCTACCCCGAAAGGGACCTCGCGTGAAGATATACATACATACAATATTCAGACGAGTTTGGTTGCGCAGTTAGTAATGCTACTTTAACTCCATTGGTGGGTTTGATTCCCACACAGGGCAAACATTTGTGTGCATAGACATGTCTATATGACTTGATCTGGTGTTTTTAAGAAATGTCTGGGGATGTACACCTACCTCACAAAAATAAACTGCCGGAGGGTTGTTGTGTTAATACGAGTGAGGATAATAATAAGCTATTGAGGAGTCGTTATGTTGGTGGCAGAAGGGCAATGCGTGAGTGATAATTTCTGCATTGCAAGCGTTTATAGACACGAAGTGGTCCACAATTAAGTCTAGAGTCAAAACCTCAACTGTTCATTTCACAGGGTGCCTACAAAGTTTGACTGCAGAAGTACCCAATGTTGCAGTACCACCACCACATGAACCCTAACACGTCCCACTGCTGGGATACCACCGTATCATCGTATCTGTCACGTTTTAGAGCATACTCCACCACGCTGCTCAAATGCGGATTAGCGGAGGTCAGTGTTTTCAAGCCGCTCGAGGGCCACCGACAATGTTTATCCTTTGTGGGAATCGAACCCACGAGCGCTGGTGTCAAAATCGCGTCATTCGCCACTGCGCCAACGTGCTCGTCGAAAAATGTAAAATTGTTAAGCATTTTCTATTCTATTCAATTCCTAATTCGGACAAGCGCTTCTCCTGAAATGAATCTCAAAACGCCCATCACATAAGTATTTAATACGCGTCAGAAAATATTAGAAGAACCAAAAAAACTAGTAACATTTAGTTATTGAGACGTGAATGGCGAGAATTCAGCGGCAAAATACACTTTACCCCCATCATTACCCCCCAATTTGAAGGAACGAGGGCAGGCGGCCCCGTCATTGCACGGGCATAAAATTTGATACGGCCGCGCCCGATCGGTTTTATTCGTTTTCGTTCTTTCATTCGTTCTTTCCCCCGGTCAATTGAATGAAAGTATTGTTAAATTTGTTGTAAATCAGATGTTTTGTTTGTTATATAAAATCGTTGACAGCATTGTTGAATTTTTTACATTCGGTTATTTTAGGACATTCAATGTTGCAATACTTATTAGCAATTTGATCTAAACTACTCTGTGCGTTATCGCTACCGATTAGTTCATGCGAACTACTGCCGGCAAGCACCCACCCACTGCCGTTAGTAGATGCATGCCGCCGCTGCCATGGCTGCTCTGGCTGTCCCTGCTTCAGCTGCTGCGGTCGTCTCTGCGAGTGTTCGCCATCTGAAATGTGAACCGCATGCACCCGCTACCGTTGCTGTTGTATAGAAAATTTCCGCAGTATGGGCGAACAACCCTATTCTTAGTAAATAAGAGGTCTCAGGGAGGCGATACAAGTAGCAAAGGATCGATTGCTGTAGGAGAGCGAGACCTGTGTGCAGCAATGTATCTCTTTCTGCTGAAGTGATGCTGTACCATTAAATACACATTAGTGGGTGAGCATGTAGCAATGAGCTGAACAGGTCAACAGATACGAACACCTATTATTGAAGAAACACATACACACATTTTTAAGAGAGGTAGGGCGCACCAAAGCGCCACGTCTGGGGAAGTACCTCCACCTCACAGAAAACCGCAGCCGAATAACGACTCCCTAGAGGATTGTTTTGTTCCTACGTGTGAGTGAGGTTACCAATAAGCTCCAAAGGAGTCGCTGTGTTAGCAGCAGAGGTGGCATCGCGCGAGTGATACTCGATATATTACACGCGTTGATAGGCTACGGTAGCTGCTTTACATCAGGTGGACCGTATGCTTTCATGACTGCCGACGTTGTATAAAATAAATCGGCCAATTGCGAGTCGGACTCGCGCACGAAGGGTTCCGTACCATTATCTATAAAAACGGCAAAAAATCACGTCTGTTGTATGGGAGCCCCCCTTAAATATTTGTTTTATTTTAATTTAATTATTTACTTTTAAAGTGAATATATAACTAAATATTTTGTTAATATTTCAAGCGTCTACCTGTTGCCGTTATCAATATCGAGCAAAAAAAATCACGTTTGTTGTGTGGGAACCCCCCCACATATTTATTTTATTCTGTTTTTTAGTATTTGTTGTTATAGCGGCAACAAAAATACATCATCTGTGAAAATTTCAACTACCTATCTATCACGGTTCAAGAGATACAGCCTGGTGACAGACGGACGGACGGACGGACAGCGGAGCCTCAGTAATAGGCCCTATTACTGAGACTTCGCTGTCCGTCCGTCCGTCCGTCCGTCTGTCACCAGGCTGTATCTCATGAACCGTGATAGTTAGACAGTTGAAATTTTCACACATTTTTACTATAACAACAAATACTAAAAAATAGAATAAAATAAATATTTACTGGGGCTCCTATACAACAAACGTGATTTTTTTGCTAATTTTTGCTCGATATGCCGTTATCACGGCAACAGGTAGACGCTTGAAATATTCACAGAATATTTAGTTTATATTCACTTTAAGAATAAATAATTAAATTAAAATAAAACAAATATTTAACCCCTTAAATATTTGTTTTATTTTAATTTAATTATTTCTCCTTTAATTATGGCTCCCATACAACAGACGTGATTTTTTTTTGCCATTTTTATAGATAATGGTACGGAACCCTTCGTGTGCGAGTCCGACTCGCACTTGGCCGATTTTTTTATATAAGTTCTGCATATTGGCTCCGCTTTGCCTTATGGTAAGCAAAAGAGGAGTCGCAACTGCAACTGACAAAAGACTGCACAGTGTCCTGACAGTTGACGCTGCCATGCTGACCCGCAAGTTGCTTCATCACGCTTCGTTTTAAATATCCCATATTGTAGGAATTGTGCACACACAAACATAGGATCTAAAGCTGTTACCGTAGCCTATTAACACTTGTAATGTATTAACTAATTAGACAACAAACTCAGTTTTTATTGTAAACACAGTATCCCACACAATTTGTTATGTTATGAAAGTGTGTGTAAATTGACAATTTTGTGGGAGAAATAAAGATATTATTATTATATTAAGTCTCACTCGGTTTTGTATGAGGTGGAGGTACTCGTACTTCCCCAGACGAGCTGCTTTGTAGCTCCCTACCTCTCTTAAATCATCCAGATTAAGAAAAACAGATATGTTCATACACACAAATGTTTGTCCTGTGTGGGAATCGAACCCACGGGCGTCGGTGTCGAAGTCGCGTCAGTCGCCGTCAAAGCAACCCGTCTGGGGAAGTATCTCCACCTCACAGCAAAACTGCAGCCAAATAAAACAATTCCCAAGAGATTTGTTGTGTTCCTGCGTGTGAGTGAGGTCACAAGGAGTTGCTGTGTTAGCAGCAGAGGAGGCATCGCGCGAGCGATACTGTTCATAGGCTACTGTAACCGCTTTGCATCAGGTGGTACGTATGCTTGTATGCCTTCCGACGTCGTATGAAAAAATAAAAGTTTACGTCACACAAAATTTCTTCAACGTATGGTTTTCCGTCTGTGATGTTTTC
Organism: Pyralis farinalis; assembly: GCA_947507595.1. Lineage (NCBI taxonomy): Eukaryota > Metazoa > Arthropoda > Insecta > Lepidoptera > Pyralidae > Pyralis > Pyralis farinalis. Next base: position 3,063,729 of record OX382258.1, on the reverse strand, counting down.
CTTCAACGCCGAGCAGGTGAGTTTTACAAATATGTACATAAATTCGAAAACTCGAACTTAGTGATGAATGCATTCGAACCAGACACTCTGGAAGTTGGGTAATTCCACACCCTCATCAATAATTCTTATCCAAAAGGGCTGAGTTGATGTACACGTCGTTACGTCGACGAATTATTGTCGACATTACGTGTCTGCGACATACTACAACATAATTTAAGACCTATAAAGTTAACACTGCGTCTCACTGCCTGCTTGTCTCGGTAAAATGGCGGCGTTAAATAATAAATTAGACTATCCTAACGGATCTTGGACACTGAACCGTACAGAAGCGATTCTTTGGCAAACCTTATTTCTCACTATGGTGTAAAACAAGCGTAGGGCATGCCTGATGGTAAGTAGTTACCGTAGCCTATGTACATTTGCAACACCAAGGGAGTCACTCTTGCGTTGCCGACCCTGTAAGAACCTCTTCACGCCTTTTTTGAAGAACTCCATGCTGAAGTCCCTTGGGAAAACCTCGGCAGGAAGCTCATTCCACAAATTAATAGTTCTCGGTAGAAAACTTTTCTGGAACCGCACAGTGCGCGACCATTGCGGTTACAATGTATGAGGATGAACTCCCAGCCAACCAAATTTGAAGACGGTATGTGGACAATTTTCTGATGAGCTCGATGGCGAGCAATGGTGAAACGCGCTGTTACGCTACTTTAACACCAACGCTCGTGGGTTCGATTCCCACACAGGGTAAACATTTGTGTGCATGAACATGTCCGTTTGTCTTGGTCTGGATACTTTTAAGAGATGTAGGGCGCATCAAAACATTCTTTCCGCGGAAGTACATCCACCTCGCAGAAAACCGCAGCCAAATAACAACTCCCTAGAGGGTTGTTGTGTTCCTGCTTGTGAGTGAGGTCACCAGTAAGCTTTAAGCCAGTAATGAGTTGCTATGTTAGCTGCAGAGGTATAGCGCGAGTGATATTTAATATACAAACGTTTATAGGCTACGGTAACCGCTTTCATTAGGTAGGCCGTATGGGAACCTATTGCGTAATGTCAAAACGACGACATTTAAGGCAAATGGCTACTGTCCTTATCGTAAGGACTAGAAGCTAAGAAGGCATGGACCCCGGATTTCTACGAGCTGAACGGAAAAAGATTATGCTTTATATAAATCGAAGCCGGGGGGCAGTCATATCCCAGTGGATGAACAACCAGCCATTAACCGATTGGTTCCTGGTTCAAATTCGATTATTACTACCACCACTAAATTCGTGTTTCCAGTTTTTTTATACATTGTCGGGAGGCATACAAGCATACGGCCCACCCGATGTAAAGCGGTTACTGTAGCCTTTTAACGCTTGTAATACATTAAATATCACTTGCGCGATGCCACCTCTGCGGCTAACACAGCAACTCCTTAGAAGCTTACAGGATACCTCACTCACACGCAGGAACACAACAACCCTCTAGGGAGTGTTGTTGTCGTTTGGCTGCGGTTTTCTGTTTGATGCGTCCTACTTCTCTTAAAAACACCCAAACCAAGACAAACAGACATATTCATGCACACAAATGTTTGCCTTGTGTGGGAATCGAACCCACGAGCGCTGGTGTCAAGTCGCGTAGTTAACTACTGAGCCACCGATCTCGTCCAATATACATATATAAAAAGACATAGTTTACCTCCTACTAATATATTTAAAATCTTACATACAATGTATAGAGGTCTAAAATTTAATATTGGGGAATATTTAGAAATTATTAATGGTAAAATTTACTCAGATCAATAAAAAAGTATAAACGTAGTCTTTTGCCCTCATAATAGATACTAGTAAAAATAAGACAGATTATAAAAAAAGTCGTGAAGTGCGAGTCCGAAATAAATATTTTTGCAAATTATTATCTATATAATAATACTACAAATTTACGGTTTTCGGATATTTTCCTTAACTTGTGCTGCATGACCTTGCTTCTTGTCAAATTTCATGAATCTATGTCAACAGGAAGTACCCTATATAGGTTTTGATTCCCTTGCGAGTGTCAAAATATGTGCGTAAACGTGACATAAACAGCTGTATCTTTTGATTGCATTGACTTAGAAGTTTCATTTTTCTCTGCTCGAAGGGCCTGCAGACCTGAGTATGTTATATTAATTTCAGCTTGCAATTTGATCTAACCTGCTTTGCGTGCTTCCGCCACCAATTAGTTCATGCGACCTAGCGCCGGCCGGCACCCACCCACTACTGTTAGTACTTGGTACATGCCGACGCTGCCATGGCTGTTCCGGTAGTCTCTGCCTCGGCTGCTGCGGTCGTCCGTCATCTGGAACAGAATCCGCATGCCCCCACCACCACCGTCGCTGCCACGACTGGCCTGGTCGTCGCTGCGACACGTGTTTCGCCTCTCCACGAGGCATCATCAGGCGTTGTAGACGTTAATCGTAAGAATAACATGCTACAAGTCACTTGTAGCATGTTATGAAATGAATGGAAGCACGCAAAGCAGGTTAGATCAAATTGCATGTGGATTTGACTTTCGCAAAATAACGCCTGAATCTATTAACAATTTCAGCTTGATTGCTTCACTCGTCCCTGAGAAAAAGGCTCTTGACAGACAGACGGACGACGAAGTTATACTATAAGGATTCCGTTTTGCCTTTTAAGGTACAGTACGGTAAAAAGTAAGCCAGTCGCTTGTTAGCCGCGAGTAAGCAAGAGCGCATGTTACCTATTACGTCAAATGAAAAAAAAATGAAATTATGCTGTTCTGTATGATTTAATCGCCAATCCGCGTTTGAGCAGCGTGATGCAGTATGTTCTAAATTTCCTCGGTTGAAGGGAGACCAGCCATGCAAATCTCTAAGCGACTCATAATGGCTGTGTGCGTCGCTGTGATCACAGATGTCACAGCTTTGACATCGTCTACTGCGGTCACGGCTGAATTATTTGGTATTCTATAAGGCTGTAAGCGTACGCTAGGCTGTTTGCCTTGTAGAATTCCAATTCCAAACGCAGCCTTGCGGCGCTAGTGTCGCACAATCATGAAAAGCGACACTAAGGAATGGCAATTTTGTGTTCAAGGCTGTAACAGCCGATGTTTCCAAGGATGTTTGCTCGTACAGAATTGCATGGCTGTATTCCTGCAGTGGGGTGAGTAAGGGTTGATATGTGTATGATTCGATGGTGCACAAATATTTCATGTGCTCAAAAGAAGTATTCGGGAACTAATTTTCATAAGTAAGTAATTAAATATTTACGTATTTTAAGAACAATTACGAAAACGGCCATTGATAATTTCTGAAACGCGAGACTTCAAGGTAACTTGTCTTATCTTTTCTTGAATATTCGTATATTTATGAACGCTTGCAATATAGAAAGTATCGCGGGTGCATTGCCAACTGTGAAATGGAGGTCCTTCCCTAGTAGGGGTTTCTTTGATGCGCCCCCTCACAAACCATTAAACCAATTGTCGACGCATGAAGGCACTCCGCGCTTACAAAAACGTTGTGATTTAGCACATAAATATGTCAGCGATTTGAGCCTCCTGACGTGAATGTGAGAATATTTTAACCAATAAGCCGATAAGTGACACGATGTTGATCTGTGAAGTAGCCAATAAGTCTTCAACTTTACCCCCGACCCGTAGCGGTGAATTGTGTTAATATGCAAAATTGCTCTCATTAGTTCAACATGGGTTATTTCCGAACCTAACTTAAAACACGAACGCGAACGAATCGAACATGATATGTATAATACAAATAAGATTTCATAGAAAACATCATATAGTTATTTTTTTTTAAACAAAGTCGGGAGGCATACAATCATACAGCGCTCCTGGAGATGGACGCTTACCCGGTAAATACCCGAACTTCGGGTAAATACCCATTTATACCTTAGACGAGCTCGGTGGCTCAGTGGTGGAACGCGCTGTTACGCTACTTTGACACCAACGCTCGTGGGTTCGATTCCCACACAGTGCAAACATTTGTGTGCATGAACATGTCTGTTTGTATTGGTCTGGGTATTTTCTATGTATAATAAGTATGTATTTACAAAAAAAAATGTATTTACGTATGTTTATCAGTTGTCTAGTACCCATAACACAAGCTTCGCTTACTTTGGGGCTAGATGGCGCTGTGTAATTTGTCCTACAATACTTATTTATTTATACCTATATTTACCTAACAATTTTTTATTTATACCGGGTAAAAATTCAAAACAGTAAAAATGCATGAAAACAGGTTTTTTCGAAAAGAAATGATATAAATACATGTTTATGTATACTTGTCATTTTAATTTATATCTTGTTAAAATTAAAAATAGAACTTTTTATCTAGTGAGTCTAGTCAGCAACTCCTTGGGAGCTTACTGTTGACCTCACTTACACGCACCAACACAACAACCCTCAAGAGAGACGTTATTTGGCCGCGGTTTTCTGTAAGGTGGAGATACTTCCCCAGACGGGCTGCTTTGATGCTCCCTACCTCTCTTAAAAGTACATAGTAAAATGATATCTAACAAGAAGACTTATTTGGCTATTGTTTTCTTACCTTAAAAGTGGAAAACAAGCGTACGGCCCGTCGGACGGTAAGCATTTACCATATCTTAAGGACGCTTGTAACACCAGGACCATCACTCGGAAGTTGCGTTACATGTAAGTAATAACTTTGCAAACGGCACACGAGACTTGCAAAGACTGGTGCTGGCGAGGCGGTACGCGATCCGCAGATCCAAAATCCCTTAGTAGCCATTTTTACCTACGATGGTACGAATGGTACGTATTTAGGGTGAGATTATGTTTGTGTGTGCACACACATTTTTCTATTTATCTTCGTAACGACTTGAGTAGAGTTGGGCGGGTGGGTAAAATATGGCAAAGTTAAAATTGGGAAAAATGGTTAAAAGAGGTACCAATGATAAAATAAACCTTTTTACCGGGTATATATTAAAAATGCAATAGTTCTCATATAAAACAAAACCGCAACGATTTCGGATTGAATATATAATTCGTAGAAATTAGTCAATCGCCACGATTATCCTTATATAAGTTGCCGAACACAGTAGTGAAAAACTGATATATACAATATTCATTTGTTATAAAATTATAATACAGTTTTTTAAAAATACATGGTAAAAATCTTTGAAATAATTTTCACAGTTGGTAAATTAAATCACTGATTCCTAAACAAACGGAAAGTATTTTAAATGGCCACTACACACAATATGAACGTTACAAACAACAGTAGCAACTACAAATATAAACAACACCAAGTAAACAATCAGTACGAAAATATTTAAATTTACTATAACCTTCCCTTATTATGTAGTATACACAATCTCAATTTTGTACTTTAAAAATATGTATTATAAATAATTTATATTATTCTAAACAGTGTCTAAATAATCAACTCTATATGTTAAACCTTTCTAAATAATTATTATTCTTCATTACTACTGACTTTTAAGTAGTTTTTTTTTATACTACGTCGGGAGGCATACAAGCGTACGGCCCACCTGATGTAAAGCAGTTACCATAGCCTATTAACGCTTGTAACATATATCACTCGCGCGATGCCTCCTCTGCTGCTTACACAGCAACTCCTTAGGAGCTTACTGGTGACCTCACTCACACGCAGGAACACGACAACCCTCTAGGGAGTTGTATTTGGCTGCGGTTTTCTGTGAAGTGGAGGTACTTCCCCAGGCGGACTGCTTGATGCGTGCTACCTCTCTTAAAATGTTACGCTAGTACGACTATCTGACTTAGTAGAAAACTCAAGATGGCTACATATTTATCTATGATAGGTTACAAGAAAACTGTTAGAAAATAATAGTAATCAGATATCCCAAGATATAAAACGCATAGAAAATGTTAAAAATACTTAACATAATTCCAATTTCTTATTTTTTCGGAAATACTCTACGATTATGTCGCAGCACAAGTGAAACTTGCTGAAAGCATTGATAATATATTCATGAAACTGAAAATTTATGAAGACTAAGTGACTCGAGCATACCGGGACAAGTTGGGAACTTAATACTTGACCTGTCTAGTTGGAACTTCAAGCAACTTTGTTTTCTGAGAACATTCTATTCTGTTCTAGGGCATTTGTGTATTTAGCGTTTAGCTACAATAAAGAAATGGGATACTTTCTTTTCGCATAATGTTTTTTTTTCTAATATACTTTGGCATAAATAATACGGCATTTTTTTTTTGGTATAATAATACTAAGCCATAATTGTTTTATAGCATACATTTATGTTGAAATAATTATCGTTTAGGCTTATTTGTTTTGGCATATAATTTTAATTCGTGTAATGGTACTAGTCATAATGACTATTAGCCTTATATTACTTGTGTTATTGGTGTATTAATAGGTTAAGGTGCGGCGGTAACAAAAATAATATAGTGTACTATGCGTAAATAAATGTATGCTTTAAAATATTATGCATAGAGTAATTATGCTTAAAAAAATTATGCGTAAATACCATTAGGATAAACAAAAGTATGCCATGTTATATTATGTCTTAAAATTGTATGCAAATGGATAGGAAACCTAAATAAATAGTAACCAGGAAACGAAAGAAAGATCTACGAGAGGATAGTAGATAAAGAACTAACTAGACATTGGTTCGATTCCTAATGTGGGTATGTACCACTAAATTCGTGTTTACAGATTTATGTTTTTACGGTTTTGACGAGTTCGGTGGCGCAGTGGTGAATGACGCGACTTTGACACCAGCGCTTCGAGCAGGTTCGATTTCCACATAAGATAAACATTAGTATGCATGACCATGTCTAGTAATTGTATTATCTACTCGCTAAAAAGTATAGTAATTATACACCTAGTGTTACTAGTAATCTAGATTTAAAATATAATACAACTAATGAATGAATACTATAATACAACTAAGTATTTATCTATAATACAACTAAGTATTTATCTATATATATTATTGTATAAAACTATCGATGTCGATACCGTCAATAAAATCGATAATAATCCCTTCATGGAGGGTAATAATATCGATAGTATCAATACTGTAGCGACTATCGTAGGCCAATACTATCGATAGTTTCGATAGTGCTGCAATTAGTCGATACTATCGATAGTACCATAGATATTTGCACTATTGCCAGGCTATCGATTTGCGTCGCCCCGCATTCCTCGGGGCGATCGCCTCCGATGAAGCCTTTAAAGCCTTCCCGGCTAAAGGCATCCCTAGGCGGTGTTTAGTCAGTAGGAGTCTGATATAACTCGTTTGGCCGTCTGAAAGGGTACTCATGAGAGTTCACCGCCCCCCCTCCCATCGGTTCCGGAGGGTGCCTCTCGCGGAAGAATGACTAACGCACACCCGGGCGTTTTTTATTGGTGGGTCTTCATTTTCTTGGATGAAAAACAAAAAAAAAAAGCCTATCGACAGGCTATGGATAGACTATCGATAGTGGTCTATCAAGCGGCATCACTAGCTTCATTCGCAGATAGGACAAATAATAGGGGTTAAAGTATGAAATCACCGTTTTACAGTAGAACATATTTTGATTTGACATTAAACCTTCATGGTGGTGTGGAGATTTTCGAGTGAAACTTTTTTCCCATGATACCTATGAGGTTTTTCTTTTAAAAAATGTGCCTCATTTGATATTCGAATTTCAGTTGCTTTTTTTTTCAGCTTAGAGAAGAAAGATGGAGACTTCGAAAATCCAAGTAATTTTTAAATACGAGTTCCGACGTGGAACTAACGCGGCAGAAACGGCTCGCAATATCAATGCTGCGTTTGTAGAGGAGACTGCTAATGAACGCACCGTGCGTTTTTGCTTTAAATGCTTTCGTAATGGAATCTTCGACTTGAAGACCGCCCACACAGGTGAATAACGCTGAACTGAAGGAGATGATGGAAGCCGATCCGAGTCATACTACCCAGGAATTAGTGGCATGGTTGAACGTTACCTTACCTAAAATATTGACTCATTTGCAGCAAATCAATAAGATAAAAAAAATATGGAAAATGGGTGCCTCATGATTTGACCGATCTGCAGAAAGAAACGCGTTATGAAACTTGTGTTGCCTTGTTGAATCGGTATAGAAATGAAGGAATATTGCATCGTATTAAAAATGCGATGGCTGACCCCTGGTCAAACGCCGCAACAGTGCCATAAAGCAAAGCTTACTAATAGTAAGGTAATGGTAACTGTTTGGTAGTCTCTTCATGGCGTTATTTACTATAGCTTTCTCAGGTCTGATCAAGCAATAACAGCAGATGTTTACTGTGGCGAAATTCGAACTATGATGGCGAAACTGGCAGCGAAACAGCCCCGACTCGTGAATCGATCTTCACCTTTACTGCTTCGTGATAACGCAAGATCTCACTCACACGGCACGAGAAACCGTTGTAACTCTACAGGAGCTGCAGTTAGAAACCATACGTCATCCTCCGTACTCGCCAGACCTTGCTCCAACTAACTACCATTTTTTCGTGATTTGAACAATGTTCTATGTAGTAAAAACTTTTCTTCCCAGGAATCGAATCCAGATCGCAAAGGCATAAATAAACTTCCGATTAGATGACAGCAATGTATATTTATTGAGGATAAATATTTTGGTTAAATAAATATGTTACTTTTTAATATGTTTATTGTGTGTATAGTATTGCGTTACGTCCAAATAAACGTTTTCTTTCTTCCTTACATCTTAGAAAAAAACGAGTTTTAATTTTTCAGTACAAATCGGCAATTTCATACTTTAACCCTACGAATAAATAACAAGACCGTAAAACCCCTATATTTGAGCGCATGATCATGTCAGTGCGCCAATTCTGCTAAATAACTGCAACTGCACGTTTACGCCTGTCACTTGAATGTATGCAGGAATAGTGCAGTGCCGATAGGTGTATTCTACTAAAATTTCCTGCACTGCAACTGCGCTGGAACTGCGTGTATGCTGCACTGCAACGGCACTGCAACTACGCTGCAACTGTGCGTATCCTGCAAGTAAACTACTTAAAACCTGAAATGTTGCCATATTTCAATCTAATAAAACTGAATTTTTATTTAATGTTGCATTGTATAGTTTCACTATTGACCTTGGTTGCCGGAGTGGAGGTATTTCTAACCGAAAAGAAGCTTTACTTAATTATATTTATCCACAAACATCTCCCAAAACAAAGCAAATATAATTCACCGCTTCAGAATATTAATTCCACTTCGCAAAAGTTACTCAAGAGTAACGTTAACAAAACTGCAAGTAAACTCCTTCAAAACATCTGTCACCGGTATACAAATGTCAAAACAATTTATCAGAATACGATTATATTGCAGGAAACGTGCAGTTGCAGTGCAGGTTTTTTAACAGAATAGCGATTCACTTACTTCAACATTCCTGCAACGTCGCCGCTGTCGCGAAAGAATACCGAAACGTCAAAATGTACACATTTTGACACACGCCGCGCTGCAGTGCAGTTGCAGTTTTTAGTAGAATCAGCCTACTGTTTATCTTGGTCTGGGTGTTCTTAAAAGAGGTAGAGCGTATAAAGTAAGTCTGGGGAAGTACTTCCACATCATAGAAAACCGCAGCCAAATAACAACTCCTTGCAGTGTTATGTGTTCCTGCGTGTGAGGTCACCAAACAGCTCCTAAGGAGTTGGTGTTGCAACAAAGGTGGTATCGCGCAAATACTCGTAGTACTTACATTTCAAGTTACGGTAACAGCTTTACATCAAGTGGGGCGTATGAAATAAATTAGGTACGTATATTTTTTCGCAAAGCTCACTTCTCATTCAAAGTACCGACCTGTTAAAATAAGCCGCAAATAATATTCCCCTCTTGTTTATTTACTTCCATTACAGGGGAAGTTACAACCCTGAAAAATAAATTCAAATTTTGTTGATATATTTACATTTCATGGCCTCTTGACTCGTTCTGTTTCTTTTTTTTTTCTTTTTATACTACGTCGGGAGGCATACAAGCATGCGGCCACCTTATGTAAAGCGGGTACCGTTGCCTATTAACGCTAGCGATATATTAATTATCAATCGCGCGATGCCTCATCTGCTGCTAACACAGCAACTCCTTGGGAGCTTACTGGTGACCTCACTCACACGCAGGAACACAAAAACCCTCTAGGGAGTTGTTATTTGGCTGCGGTTTCTGGGGAGGTGGAGGTACTTCCCCAGATGGGGTGCTTTGCGACAAAGCTGCCTTATCTCTCTTAAAATCTCCAGACCAAGACCAACAGACATGTTCATGCACACAAATGTTTGCCTTTTATGGGAGTCAAACCCACGAGCGTTGGTGTCAAAGTCGCGTCATTCACGACTGAGCCACCGAGCTCGTCTTTTTATGAGTGTCTCTCTCTCTTGGTTGTGTTTAGCAATTTGTCAAATACAAAAACGCCATCATTGAGGTATGGCAGTGAAACATGGTGATAGAAGTAGTATTAAAGTATGGTGAACCCTGTAGAAATGAGAGCGCTGAGGAGTATGCGTGGAGTGAGAATGATTGATGGAGGAAGAAATAGCTCTACAACAATGTGGAATGAAAGATGATTTAGTGGCGAAAATGGGGTGCTGATGGTTTCTACGTCAACCCTAACTCATCCCACTGCAGGGATACGGATCTCCCTTCAACCGAAGGGGTTTAGAGCATACTTCGCCACGCTGCTCAAATGCGGATTAGCGGAGGCCAGTGTTTTCAAGCTGCCCGAGGGCCACTGACTTAGCTTAACGACTGTCATCTATCGACAACAGCAGACTGATGGCTTAACGTGCCCTCCGAAGCACGGAGAAACTCGAGATAGATAAATCCATCCGTAGACAGGCTGCGGTCGACGTTGCTTAACCTGCGTATTCGGTTCGAATGACACGCGCAACGACGCCATCTAGCTGATGTTTTGGACATTACGAAAGAATGAATGAGAAAAGAGTTACGAAAGAAATATATCGAACATGAGAGAACGACAAGCAGTGAATTGGCAAGGGACGCACACATATAGATATGTACGTATGTAACTTGATCTGATCTACAATATCTTATATGAACAACGGTGTACATATATATGTTGCCTACGAACTCTAAAACGGGTGGACCGATTTTGATGAAATTCTCAGGCAATCTCCAGATTAGGCGGGTGATCCTGTAAAGCTTGGTAGCGATTGGATCACTCCTGCCAGTACACTATAAAAAGCGACCCATCTGTTGTAAACGTAGTCTATAAATGCTTGCAATATCCTACTTCTAACACTAAAACAGCTATGCTCGGGGTTTCTCTACGTGATAGAATCAGAAGTGAAGGCATTCGCAGAAGAACTAAAGTAACTGATATAGCTCAAAGGATAAGCAAGCGGAAGTGTTAGTGGGCCGGGAAAATTGCTTATAGAACAACCACTGGGGAAAAAGGTTCTCGAATGGTGCTTACGCACCGGTGCACGCAGTGTGTGACAATGGCCACTAGCTGTAGAGATGACCTCAAGGATTTGAAGGGAGTTAATAGATGCAGGCTCTCTAGAGGAGAAACCAGTAGAAAGGAGTATGTCCAGTTGTGGACTAATATGGGCTGAAATGATCATGAAATGATGACTTAGCTCCGAAAACTTAGTGTGCATGCCCACACCAGAATTTAAGTTAGGAACCAATTCATTAATCATAATGATGGTTCAACTGACACATTTCATTAACGTGCCGTAATGACTAAATTTTGGACGTTTCTATTTACACAGATGTACGTGCTTAAAGAAGACAACACGGCTTACCTTTTGTACAGTCGTCGTCTGCGAGAGTACCTCTGTCTCACCTGTTTCTACCTCCAAGGTTTGAAGGGTGAGATATGGCAGAGAAATTACTGGATACTGTGACGAAACATCCTTAGGTAACAAGATTGGGAGCGCGCGAGTAACATTCGCGTGGTGTTGCGATCGTCAAAGCGGTTACCGCTTACCATCTAATGCGGGCCGCATGCTTGTTTGCCAATCTAGTTTCATAAAATAAGTATCACTCGCGTAATGCCATCACTGCTACTCCTTAGGAGCGGCAGCGGTTTTTCGCGAGACGGAAGTACTTCGCCAGGAGGGCCTAATAACAAATGGAGGTTTGTAGACATTTTTTAACAGTTTTAAAGTTGGTTAAACGTAATATGATGATATAAAAGGGATTAACATAATTGTTTTGGCTAAATAAAAGTTTAAAAAAATCATTCCTTCAATCAAATGAACTGCTGAGAAATAGATAGATAGATGTGTATGTGTTTACTATGGACTCCAAAGCGGTTGGACCAATTTCGATAAAATTTTCAAAACATCTTGAGGTTATCCCAGTAAGTGATTCTGTAAAGTTTGACAGCGATTTGATCACTCTTGCGAAGCCGGGCTCATTATAAACATTAATTATTAATATTTTGCCGTTGACTGTACTTCAAATAATACTAGATTGTTAATCGAACGTCAGTTCGTAACACAACCTGGCCTCGCGTTCCAAGTGCCGGCTCGGCCCTGTGACCTTGTTCCGGCGAGCGAGCATGACGGCCGGGGTCAGGCGACTTGAGGTCAATTGGTTTCATTTATTTTCAACCCTTCAGAATTGAACGGGCATTATTTTATTTGGATGGTAATCATACAGTTGGCGTGATTTGTAAACATAACCCGAAAAACGCAGAGCGTTACCACTCCCGCTGCTACATGAGCATGAGCAGAGAGAAGCACGAGGTGCATGAGAATTACCAGAGGGAGACTTTGTACTGTCGTCGTCTGCGTGGGTACCTCTGTCTCACCTATTTCTACCGCGAACAGATATATTTATATAGCTATGTTCCGGTTTAAAGGGTGAGATATAGCAGAGAAATTACTGGGTACTGTGATGAAACATCGTTAGGTCACAAAATTGGCAGCGCGCGAGTATCATCCCCGTGGTGATGAGTGCGTCATTAGGCCGCGGTGACCGCTTACCATCTGATGCGGGCCGCATGCTTGTTTGCCAATTTTCCGCGAGACGGAGTTACTTCCTCAGGCGGGCTGCTTTGATGCTTACTTGTTTTCATATATTTTAACTTTAGATGTGTTACTAAAGTTACAATAACTTTAGACTTTAGAACAGTGATAGCCTAGTGGATAACGAAGCCTAAAGACCAACAGGTCACCGGTTCGAATCCTGGCATGTACCATTAAATTTGAATTTATATACGTATTTGTAATTATCACTTGCTCAGCGGTGAAGGAAAACATCGCGAGGAAACCCGCATGTACAAGAAGTTATATTGCAAAAGACGTGATCTTAGAATGATCTGGTTTTCCTTCTGGGTTGAGGAGTTGTGACGACAGTCGCTCCGTGTAAAGATCTGTATCTTCGCCAAATCCTTGGGCCTATGTAACTGACCCCAGGTAATGGATTAGGAAAACTCTAAGAAGAAAACTGTTGCAAAGTTACAAAAACATAAAAAAATCCGACACAATTTTTCACCGGCCACGTGAAAAGTCATATACTATAATCCCGCCAAAGTATTAATCTTGAATCATGTGCAAAACGATTTAAATTCTAACCGCGCAGATACGGTTCATAAATATTCATATGAAAAGTACGCGTGTCAGGTAGTTTATTTTGTGGAAAATCCGCAAAAAAAAAAGCTACTAATCTCCATCGCAAATATTGTCCCAAGCCGTGGTCGGGTTTGAAAAATATATCTGTGCTTAAATTCCAATAAGCACTTGTAACATCAGTCAAGAGTGAGCTGGAAGCGAACTGAGCCATACACTAGTCAGAACAGCGACGTATCAAAAGGTTACGTTATACACCAACGTTATTGTATTTTAAAATGGCGCTAGTACTACTATATCTACGTACAGTTATTTATTATCACACTTTGCTCTAACAAAGAGACAAGTGATCCTGTCCCTGTCGTCAGAAAGAGATGAATATATGTATATCTTAAGACATTTACGCTTTGTAGCGAAGTACGTATAGCCGCGACGCGAGAGCGTGCCCAACTGAATGCGAGTTGGGCAATTACCTTACTTTCGTATTACCATTCTAGAGCGTGCACAACGTATCTATAACTATAAAAACATCTTAGGGTCAGAAAGCCACAAATAAAAAGGCAAGACACACAAAACTATGGTTTATCTGGTGAGGTTACGCAGTAGGTACCTATAGCACGCGAAGTGCGATTGTAACTCTTATCGCAAACGGAATAAGAACGGTACAAAGGTTAAAGTGTAAAGCATGATCTGCGCTTAGCTGTACATAAACGCTTATAACACAAGGCGATTTTTCACTGAACTATTGCTGCTGGCAATTGATCAGTTGTTGAAGTAACCTGGATTACGAGCCTACGTCGAGAAATAATCGAAGCGACAAGAGACAACGTTCATCCGCGGCAGACGTACATGAGTCCGCCAAATTCAAATAACATATAATGTGTAGGACGGTACACTAACGAAATGATAGGCAACAATGATGAGCTCGGTGGCGCAGTCGTGAATTACGCTACTTTGATATCAACGCTCGTGGGTTCGATTACTTCGATTCCCATACAGGACAAACATTTGTGGGCATCAACATGTCTGTTAGTCTTAGTATGGATATTTTAAGATAGGTAGGGCGCATCAGTCTTCCTGGGGAAGAACCTCCACCTCACAGAAAACCGTTGCTAAATAACACTCCCTAAAGGATGGTTGTGTTCCTGCGTATGAGTGATATCTCCAGTTAGCTTCTAGGGCGTTGCTCTTAAGAAGTTGCTGGACTAGCAGCAGAGGTGGCATTGCGCGAGTAATACTTTATGTATTGCAAGCATTTATAGGCTACGGTAACCGCTTTACATCAGGTGGGTTGTATGTTTGTATGCCTCACTATGTAGTATAAACAAACTAGTATTTCATGAACAATTCCTTTTGATTGGCTTCTCTAATTATTTTTTATACTACACCGGGAGGCATGCAAGCATAAGGCCCACCTGATGGAAAACGATTACCGTAGCCCATGAACGCTCGCAGTACATTAAAAATCACTCGCGCAATTTTACCTCTGCTGCTAGTCCAGCAACTCCTTAAGAGCTTACTGGTGAACACACCCACACACTGGAACACAACCCTCCAGGGTGTTATTTGACTGCGGTTTCTGTGAGGTGGAGGTACCTCCCCAGACGGGCTGCTAATGCACCCTACCTCTCTTAACGATCTTAACACCGACTCTCTTTCCATCCAACTCATAACATAAATACTAGATATAAGCATAATCTAGTGTTACATCCAAGCCGTCTCCACAAAATAAGTAATTCTTTTATGGGGCAATGTATACGGTTCTATAACAAACTTCCCAGCAATATAAGAGAATTGTCAATAAACAATTTTAAAACTACCATTAAAGCCAAATTGTGTAGCAGGGCATATTATAAAGTATCTGACTATATTAATGATAAAAATGCCTGGGAGTGAGTCGATACAATTATAATGTAATTAATAAATTATGTAAATTTGTTTGGATACCAAATGAGGGATGCCTGAGTTTTTTTGGCAGTATTTTTATCAGTGCTCACCTAGTCATGAACTGCACGGTAGGGAAAAAAATTGTGACTCCAAACAAATGTAGCCATTTTTACGGAATAAAAAGATTTTGACTTTGACTTTGACAACACCAGCGTTGCGAAAGCGGTCATCAGCTCGCCGCAAATTAAAACATTGCGCCATTCCATCAGGCTTTATCTCTTAATGTATATTCGATCCATTTGACGCATTTCGGGGTGTCACCCGCAGAGGCAGCTGATTTAACGGCGCAATACCACAAGTCACCCCCAGACCAAGGGTTGTTTACACGTTGACAATTACGAGGAAAAATACGACCAATTTCAGTGGAGTTCGGGCTCTAAGTGATACTGAAGGGAGTAAGCATTCATTGAAAAAAGGATTTTAGAAATTTCAGGATACACGAGCGGATGCAGCCTGAAATTAATAAATTATAGTTATATTTATACGGTTAAATTTACAATAATTGACTTGATAGGAAGCGAACTGAGCTTCCGTACACAATCAGAACAGCGACGTATCAATAGGTAGACCGCTATACACCAATATTATTGTATTTTAAAATGGCGCAAGTAGTACTATATCTATGTACAGTTATTTATTACGACACTTAGCTCTAACAAAGAGACAAATGATCCTATCCCTGTCGTCAGAAAGAGACGAATATATATCTTAAGATATTTACGCTTTGTAGCGAAGTACGTATAGCCGCGACGCGAGAGCGTGGCCAACTGAATGCGAGTTGGGCAATTACCGTACTTTCGTATTGCCATTCTATAGCGTGTACAACGTATCTATAAGTAGTACAGTTATTTATTATGACACTTTGCTCTAACAAAGAGAGATAATTGACTTAATAGGTAAATAACTAAACTATATTTCAATATTTCGGCGACCTCGGTGGCGCATTGGTGAATGACGCGACATTGACACCAACGCTTGTGTGTTCGATTCCAACACAGGACAAATATTTGTGTGCATGAACATGTCTGTTTGTCTCGGTCTGGGTGTTTTTAATAGAGTTAGGGCATCAAAGCAACACGTCTCGGAAGTACGTCCACCGCACAGAAAACCGCGGCCAAATAACACCTATTTGGAGGGTTGTTGTGTTCCTGCGTGTGAGCGAGGTCACTAAAGTAATTAAGCTCCTAAAGGAGTTGGAGTTTACACCTGGTGTAAAGCAGTTACTTAATAATTTTTAATAAATATTGTCGGACAAATCAGCGCCATCTAGCCCCAAAGTAAACGAAGCTTGTGTTATGGGTACTAAACAACTGATAAACATACGTAAATACATTTTTTTTGTAAATACATACTTATTATACATCGAAAAATACTTTATTATATACTTTTATTATATAATTATTTTGAATTTCTTGAACAGCAATCGTTCAACAGTCTTCTTCTTCGCCGATGGTCACTTTCGAAACGCTGCTAACTCAACAACCCTCCGAGTAGTTGTTATTTATCTACAGTTTTTAGGGAGTAGGTACATCCTAGCCGCGCTGTTTTAATGCGTCCTGCCTTATGTTTCTTCTTTAGCATTATCCCTAATAATCTTCTACGTAAGCCTAATGATTTGGCGAAATGCCGATTTTTACATAGAACGACGGCTATCAGACCTCAACAACCCAGATGGAAAACCAGGCATTATTTGGCAACGTCACAAGTCATTCGAAATATAATTGCAAGTGTACAAATATGCACATAAATTCGCTAAACAGGAATTTAGTGGTACATATCGGGATTAGAACCAGAGACCAGTTGTTTAAGGCGACACCTCGATCGTGAAGCTTTAAAATGGCTCCGCCCAATCACCCCGCGCCCCTCAATTGACACTCGACGCTCGATTTGTAAAATTTGAAATTAGCGCCTAATAGGTAACCTGGGGTCAACGTATAGTCAATGCAAACGAACAGAAAAGCTACAGAGTCGCGTCACACTTAAATAAAATTTATAATATCAATATTTAATAAAAATTATTGATTTAATTATTATTTAGCTTTATACATACTGAACCAAACATATTTATTTAAGCTAGACGGAAAACAATAGTAATAATAGTAATAAAAAACTACAGAAACGTATTCACTTTTAAAAGTTTATTGAAAGAGAAATCAATGACATCGTTTTATGTTTATATCTCTATAAGTTAACATGTCTTGGTATCTATGTTGTTCTTACTTAGGTCTCGTCCAGTGGCGCCCTCATTGAATAAAAAAACATATTATAGCATAGAAGATAAACATTATGAAATCTTATGTTGCATTTATTACGAAGATAGTAAAGTATTTTTACGTCATTAAACCAACACTCAAAATATTCCACTATCGTTGTTATAAGCAAAAGTGCTAAAAGAGGCCGTTTTTTGGCAATTATGCCTATAACAACGAAAGCAAAACATTTCAATTGTTGGTTTAATGACGTAAAAGTACGTTATTGTATTTGTAACACACGCAACACATGACTTTATAATGTTTATCTTCCACGCTAAGATACGATATTTTATTCCTTGAGGCGCCACTGGACGGCATGTATCCCCCTTAAGAAGAATGAAACACTAGCTACATAATACAACATTGTTTATCGAGAGGCTAAAGCGGGCCATTTGTTGATTCGGACACATATGTTTAGTTAGCAGATACACCATCTAAACTGCAAACACTGGTCACAGCGATGAAAGACGACTGTATGGAGAAAGGCTTACTACTGAATGCGAAGAAAACAAAGATAATGGTATTTGAAAGAGAAGAATCCAGAACTAATGTAAGGATTACGATTGATGATGAAGTGTTGGAACAAGTGGATGAGTTTGTATATCTTGGATGCGCTTTCAGCAGGGATGGAAGGTACACCGCAGATGTGGAAAGACGAGTGAGTGCTGGGAATAGTGTGAATGGAGCGTTGGGAAAACTTCTTGGCAGTAAAATCCTGAGCCAGAAGGCACAACTCGCTATACACAATGCAGTGTTGGTCCCAACGCTAACTTATGGAAGCGAGAGTTGGGTATGGCAGAAAGAGCATGAAAGTAGAATAAACGCGGTTGAAATGCGAGCGCTGCGCAAAATTTGTGGCGTAAGGCTTGTAGACCGTATTCGTAATGATGATGTTAGAAATAGAGTTGGTCTGAAAGAGAGCGTCGGTGTTAAAATAAGAAGAGGCATGCTCCGATGGTTCGGGCATGTAGAAAGAATGCAAGATGAAAGAATGACGAAGCAGATATACAATGCAAAAGTGGAAGGATGTAGGAGCCGGGGAAGGCCAAGACTTACCTACCATGACCAAATTGGTCATGTTCTATCAGAAGGTGATGTCAGGAGCCCTAGAAACCGGCGTGCGTGCATGAGAAGAGCAATGAATGTTAAAGAAGCGAGTGAGATATGTAAGGATCGAGTCACGTGGCGCTCGGCTCTCTCTGCCTACCCCGCAAGGGATTTGGCTTGAAGTTATAGATGTTCGAGTGTCATAATGGCTGATAGCGCCGAGTAAACACAGGATTTTTTTATTTCGAATAAATAAGAGAAATAAAATTATCAGATTGAATTAGATTGAAATTGAAATAGAAAATTGGAATTTTTTTGCAACTCCCTCCTGGTGAAGATTCACAAGTTATTTTACACAGTTAGGTATAGCTCTGGTAGGGATCCTAGCTTTTTCCCTAAATATAATACACTCTCGAATGACTAGGTATGCGCTTTCACTAACAGTCAATTTAACTTTGCGAATTTTATAAAAAAGTACAGGAAGAACTTGACGGTTAGACGGTAATTTTGCGCCTATTATTTGATCATTTACGTCTCCAACTAAGAAAATACTTGATTTATTGCTTCTCAATTCCACTGCCATCTTATAAAAGTTAAAACATTACGTATTAATCACGAGAATAACTGACATTCAAAATTAATAGACGGTTAGGTAATTATGACGAAGTTAACGATGCTCTCTCTAAAGTTATTCATTGGTTTAGTGTTAATAATCTGCTTTTAAATGATAAAAAGACTAAAGTAATTAAGTTCTCAACACCTAATGTAAGGCAGGTGGCTACCAATGTACATGTTAATGGAACTAATTTAGCCTCTGTGGAGACAACTGTGTTCTTGGGTATAACAATTGACTCCAGACTACAAAGGGCCCACAAATTGAAAAATTATCAGGAAAACTAAGTTCTGCAGCTTATGCAGTGAAAACTATTAGACGGCTCACTGATATTGATACGGCTAGAATAGTTTATTTCAGCTACTTTCATAGTATTATGTCATATGGAATTCTTCTTTGGGGTAACTCCGCGGATATTAACACCATCTTTTTATTGCAAAAGAGAGCCATAAGAGCTATCTACAAACTTGGTCCCCGTGAGAGCCTTAGAGAAAAATTCAAAGAAATAAATATTTTAACAGTCGCATCGCAATATATCTATGAAAATCTTTTGTATGTCCATAAAAACATAGACTCATTTTGTAAAAAGAGTGATATTCATAGCATAAATACTAGATATAAGCATAATCTTGTGTTATATGCAAGCCGTCTCCACAAAACAAGTAATTATTTTATGGGGCAATGTATACGGTTCTATAACAAACTTCCCAGCAATATAAGAGATTTGTCAATAAACAAATTTAAAACTACTATTAAAGCCAAATTGTGTAGCAGGGCATATTATAAAGTATCTGACTATATTAATGATAAAAATGCCTGGGAGTGAGTCGATCCAATTATAATGTAATTAACAAAATATGTAAATTTGTTTGGATACCAAAAGAGGGATGCCTGAGTTTTTTGGCAGTATTTTTATCAGTGCTCACCTAGTCATAAACTGCACAGTAGGGAAAAAAAATGTGACGATTCCAAACAAATGTAGCCATTTTTACGGAATAAAAAGATTTTGACTTTGAATTTGAACAAATGAATACCGCGAGTACGTGCGGCACTGCCGCGCAACTTGTATGAACATGTTTCGATGTAATTCGGCACGGATTATCGTAATCCAAATAAGTTAAAAATTAATTTCCGAGTGTTTTAAAAGCAAATGAACAAAACTAAGACATATGCGTTAGAAAATAAAAACTTTGAAAAATAAGGGACACCCTAATATACATATATACAAATAGATTTTATATTCTATTCATATTTAAAAAAAACATGTGACAAATGATTTTCTTGCTGTTTCATAACTTTAACTTCAGTATAATGACGTTTATTGTATTTTACTTATGTATACTCTGTGTTTTGTATTGTTGTACGTTTCCTTGTTATTTATTAAACTCTCAAGAAGAAAGAACCAGGACCATCTCTGATGTTGCAAAATAAATCTAATCCGTACAATAGTTCAATACTAACCACAATGTATAGAATAGATGATTTTTTTGTGTTTTCAGTGTTGGTTCATAGTAAATATTATTTGTTTTCACGAGTACCATGGGTATAAGTATACTATCTATCTATATCTTCACGCTAAATCCCTCGTGAGCGCCACATGACTCGGTACTTACACACCTCGCTCGCTTCTTTAACATGAAACATACCGAGTTTTTTTAAAAACTATCAAAATATACTATTTTACTAGTAATTATTTTAATACAAAAAAAAAAAAAACCTCCACTGGTTTTCTATCTTCTGATTGGATAAATTTCCAACGTAAACTAACCTTCACCTACGTACAATGTCTAAGTCGGAGTTCGGTGAGCTTATAATGGTTACTATGAGTTTGTCGTCCCGTATGACACTTACGTTAAAGTAGCATATAAATCGAGTAGTGATTCTTCTAGTGGAATATGTTTATTTAGTAAGTTTCTCCTAAAAAACAAAACAGCAAAAATATTCTATTTTATAAGTTTTTATTTTAATACAAAGAAATAAAGAGTCTCCACTGGTTGCTATGTGCTGAGAACGCGAACCTTATTGGTATAAATTTCCAACGTAACCTGACCTCCACCGACGTACAACTTCTAAGTCGGAGTTCGGTCAGATTATAATGGACATAATAGGAGTTTGACGTCCTATATAGGTACGCGGTCAGCCTGTGGATAATGTATACCAATTATCAAATGTTACTGTTTATTCCTGCAAAAAATAACTCTTATTTAATTAATGCAGTTTTATATAGAGTTATTAAGTAAGCAAAATTAAAAAAAAATTTGAAGAGGAATTAAATAGCTTGGGCCAACCATACCTAGGAACTGTTCTAAAAACTAGAAATATGTCTACACAATGTTATTATAATATGTTTAATGAATATAATAATTAAAAAAAATAAATACCTTGTCTTGTTCGCCTCCCCCATTCTACGAACATTTTCTTTGTATTTTTATTCTATATATTTTCTTTTTAGTGTTCCCCATTATTACAACAGTATAATAAATATATATAAACCTATAATATTATTTACTACTTATATCTAATAATAATACACTTACGCTAAATACTATAATATTGAATATTTACAACTATTAATTATAAAAACTTCGGTGTCGCGATGTAAATGGAGCGAGCTCGAGCAGACAGTCGACATAGGTCTTACCTCGAAGCGGGCTGCAGCCGGACTGGCTGGATGTAGTTAGTCAACGCGTTTATAATCCTCATTACCGCACAATAAGGTCGAAAACACGTAGCACCCAAGACGAATGTGATCGCTTAGAAATTGTCAGAAACTTAAAATATCTTTAAAAAATTTCATGTTTCACTTATCAAAATATGCAGCAAGCATATTATAAACATAGATATTACTAATAGATTTAAGTAATTTTGAAGCGTATAAACAGAACAACTTCGTTGTAATTTCAAAAATAATGAATTTCAGGAGGTGTTTTCGAAAGTAATTATTATCGAATCAATTTTACACAATCGCGTATTTGAGCAAGCAAATTCAAGATAAAGAAATGAAGTTATTTATATTAAAATCTTAGATCCGTCAGTTTAGTCATTAGCCTATACTATTCGATGAAAGTTGGTCTAATTTTTCGATGTGTCGCCTTAACAGTGCAGTTCTTTATCCACTGGGCTGCCACTGCAGTCAACGCTCCCTGCGTCTCTTAAAATAATCAATAAGTACGAGTACTTGTAAATGCATCACGTTAGATGGGATCGATGCAAATCTTGTAATCCCTTTTCGTGGTATGTACGACTGTGAAAACACTTTCTGAAAGGGTTATTTGGGCCATTGAAAAGGTTCACCCTTTCCCTACACAGGTGTTACCGCGGCGAGATCCGTTCATTGGAGCAACCAAAACCCTTTCAGAGGGCTTAACTCATTCGATGCCGTACGGTCCTTGATTGAAATCTGTTCATTTGTGCTCAAGATTTATATACATCTATATTATATAAGTGTATAGTCGTTAGTTTAGAAGGATATAGGAGCCGAGGAAGAT
This sequence comes from Pyralis farinalis, assembly GCA_947507595.1. Classification (NCBI taxonomy): domain Eukaryota; kingdom Metazoa; phylum Arthropoda; class Insecta; order Lepidoptera; family Pyralidae; genus Pyralis; species Pyralis farinalis. Next base: position 3,040,865 of record OX382258.1, on the reverse strand, counting down.
CAAGACTTACCTACCATGACCAAATTGGTCGTGTTTCATCGGAAGGTGATGTCAGGAGCCCCAGGAACCGGCGAGAGTGTACGGAAAGAGCAGTTGTTCGATCCTTGTAAAGTATTGGTGGGTAATTACACATTTTTGCGCCACCAATTCTTGGATGTCTACCGTCGTTTTCGGTACGATGCTCCACGTCCGCGCATTCGCTTGGTGAACGCCCGAAAGGACACCCGTGTGTCAAGCGCGAACCGTGCCTATACGTCATCAGGAGTACGTTGCTCCTAGAAGACCTTCATCCGTTGTACCTCTACGGCACCTACAAGATCTGCAACCATCAGCTCGGAACGATTGGAGCCCCATAGTTGTCCTCGTCCGTGGCGAAGGTGACTCACAGATTGGTGGTGCTCAATTTCCTATCGATCTTTACAGGGGTTGCATGTAACTACCGAAATCATATAATTTTTATTAAGTATACAGTCCACTAACTTTCAAAGAACCAGACAACTAAACCCTTTAAAGTGCGACGTTCGTACAGCAGTGAATTTTAAAGAGGCAAGTGAGATGTGTAAGGATCGAGTCACGTGGCGATCGGTTCTCTGTGCTTACCCCGCAAGGGATTTGGCGTCACGTTGTAGATAATTATAGTTTGTATACATTAAGTGTGTTCAGCTGGCCATTTTCTATCTATGTATAACTTTATGCCAAATCCCTTGCGGCATAGGCAGAGACAACCGAGGGACTCCTGACTGGACCCTTCTATACCTCATTCGCTTATTCAGTAGCCTATTGACGTTGTATAAAATCAACGCCGATAGGCTACTGTCATAATCTTATAACATACTTACATCTAAATAAAAAAAGTCGTCAAGTCCGACTCGCGCTCTGACGGGTCTGTAAAAAAATATTTTTGCAAATTATTGTCTCAAAAAGGTATTTTTTTTTTATGATGGAACTACAAATTTACTGTTTTTGGATTTTTTCCTTTACTTGTGCTACATGACATTGCTTTTTACTAAATTTCATGATTCTAGGTCAACGGGAAGTACCCTATAGGTTTTGATTCCCTTGCAAGTGTCAAAATATGTGCACAAACGAGGCATAAACAGCTGTATCTTTTGATTGTGTTGACTTAGAAGTTTGATTTTTTGACTGCTCGAAGGGATTACAGATCTGAGTAAAAATCTCTCTGAACTGAGTAAAGATCTGATTACAGAAGTGAGAAAAACATTGATAGGCAGACACACAACATAGAGATCTTATAAGGGTTCCGTTTTTCCTTTTAAGGTACGGTACCCTAAAAATAATGAACCGAGGAGCCATACAAGAATACGATCCACCCGATGTAAAGCGGTTACCATAATCTATGAACATTTGCAATACATTAAAGTATCACTTGCGCGTTGCCATTTCTGCTGCAAACATAGCAACTTCTTCGGAGCTGGAGGAGCTGGTTTTTTTTACAACGTCGGGAGGCATACAAGCAGACGGCCCACCCGATATGAACGCTTGCAAGAAATTAAGAATCACTGGCGTGATGCCATTTTTGCCGTTAACACGGACACTTCCTATAAGCTTACTGGTGAACACAACACCCCTCCAGGGAGTTGTCATTTGGCTGCGTTTTTCCGTAAGATGGAGGTACTTCTCCGGACGAGCTGCTCTATGCGCCCTACCTCTCTCAAAACCACAAACAGACATGTTCACGTGCACAAATCTAAACACAAAGCATGAGCGTTGGGTCAAAATAGGTTATTCACCACTGCGCCACAGTGAATAGGTAAGTCCATTGAGTACTTATGTCATTTAAATCTATATAAATTTCTCGATTACAATAAATGAGAAATCTATTTTCATTTCGTCTGTCTGTACGAGACCATTCAAGTGCAGTCATCTGAGTCCAATATCGCGTGCCTTCCCTTTATTATCACTTCATCTGATATTTTCGTCATGATACATCTATATATATAAAAATGAATGTTTGTCTCTATGTCCTCTATGGACTCAAAAACGGCTGGGCAGATTTTGATGAAATTTTCAGGGAATCTTCGGATTAATCCAGCGGGTGATCCTGTGAAGTTTGGTAGCGATCAGATCACCCGTGCGAAGCTGGTGTGGGTGGCTAGTATTTATATATAGACTAAGATGTTTTTATAGTTATAGATACGTCGTACACGCTCTAGAATGGCAATATGAAAGTAAGGTAATTGCCCAACTCGCATTCAGTTGGCCGCGCTATCGCGTCGCGTCTATACGTACTTCGCCACAAAGCTGGGTTGATCTGTCGCGAGTTTCTCCGTACTTCGGAAGGTACGTTAAGCCGTCGGTCCCGACTGTCGTCGATAGGTGACAGTCGTTAGGCTAAGTGAGTGACCCTCGGGCGGCTTGAAAACACTGGCCTCCGCTAATCCGCATTTGAGCAACGTGGTGCTCTAAATCGTTAACCTTCCTATATGAGGACGTACTCACGGCCGTGTCGACGTAGGTTGCCATCCTTCATTAAAAAACACTACATCCAATTTGATCTATTTGTGTGATTCCGCCACCAATTAGTACATGCGGCCTAGCGCCGGCCGGCACCCACCCACTACTGTTAGTAGATGCAACATGCCGACGCTGCCATGGCTGCTCCGGCAGTCTCTGCCTCGGCTGCTGCGGTCGTCCGCCATCTGGAACAGAATCCGCATGCCCCCACCACCACCGTCGCTGCCACAACTGGCCCGGTCGTCGCTGAGACACGTGTTTCGCCTCTCCACGAGGCATCATCAGGCGTTGTAGACGTTAATCGTAAAAATAACATGCTACAAGTGACTATCGTGAGTGAGTCGCCTGAATCTATTAACTATTTCAACACCACATCATCAACCGTAACCCTCACATTTGTTCTGGTTTCTATTTCAATACACTACAGCACTGGGCCATAGTAACACAGGTAATAAATGAGAAAACACAGTATAAAGGTGCGGTTTCCTTCATCTATTCAACTCAAAAAAGCAACAAAGGACCACAACCTTCCACGTTACACGTAATCATATAACATAAAAGACTGTTGTAAATACCCGATTACAATACTCCTACCCTTGAGCACAATACGATGGATTATTAACCATCTCTGATAACAATGGAGGGTTTGTTACTTTCTCGTATTTACCCAGAATACAAGGGATGAAGCGAGAGCGGTGGTGGCTTAGTGGGCATCGAAGCTGTCTGTTATTCGATTGATCCCCTGTTCGAATTCACGTAGACTTGTACAACTGTGTGTTTTTGTACTTATGTACATAGAGCTGCTTCAGCACTAAGGCACGTAGGTTTGATTCCCACACATTTGTGTGTGAGTGTACGTATCTGTTTGTCTTTACTGGGAATTTTCTATCACTCGCTTCTCTAACATTCATTGTTCTCATTATGCACGCTCGCCACTTTCTAAGGCTCCTGACATCACCTTCTGCTAAAACACGATCAATTTGATCATTTTTTAAATTGATGGTGATATTTGAAAGAGAGACAATCAGAACGAACACTAGAATTACGGTTGATGATGTAGTGTTGGAGCAAGGGAATGAGATTGAATATCTTGGAAGCGCTTTTAGCAGGGATGCTAGGTACACCGCTGACGTGGAGAGACGAGTGAGTGCAGGGAACATCGTTGAGTAAGTTTCAAGACAGTCGAAATCTTTGACAGAAGACAGCTCACTGCACACAACGCGCCCAATGCTAACTTATGGAAGTAAAGGTGCGTATGGCAGAGAGAGCTTGAAAATAGAATAAAATGCGGTCGAGATGCGAGCACTGCGCAAAATTTGTGGCATAACACTTGCTGCCGTTCGTAATGAAGACCTTAGAAAGAGAGTTGGTCTGAAAGAGAGTGTCGGTGTTAACATAAGAAAAGGCATGCTCCGATGGGTCGGACATGTAGAAAGAATGACGAAACAGATATAATATACAATACGAAAGTGGAAGAATGTAGGACCCAATATTTATTTATTTATTTAGATACGCATATCAAAGTAATCTTTTCAACAAAGGGAATGAATTACACATAATTAGCTATCCAGTCGCTAATAACAATATTCGTAACCCCTTAATTTGCATTGCTTATTCGAATCCGCTAAATTAGCATACGGAACCGCGCACCTATTTACATACATCTACGAGCAATAAGTACTTTGAACGAAAACACGTGAATTGGATAGACCAGCGACATTTATGCGCGATTTAAATGCGACTTCTTAAAACAATAATAAACTGAGCGTGATGACGTCAGCAAATAACCCAGTGGAAAAAGAACCAACCCGTTATCCGACTCTGACTAGTTCGAATCCTGGAGTGGACATGTACCCAAGATGTTTTTATAGTTATAGATACGTTGTACACGCTCTAGAATGGCAATACGAAAGTAAGGTAATTGTCTAACTCGCATTCAGTTGGCCACGCTCTCGCGTCGCGGTTATACGTATACTTCGGAACAAAGCATAATGTTGTAAGACATATATTCATCTCTTGTTTTTTAGAGCAAAATGTCATCCTACTAATATTATAAACGCGAAAGTTTGTATGTATGGATGGATGTTTGTTGCTCTTTCACGCTTAAACGGCTGAGCGGATTTGAATGAAATTTGGCACGTAGATAGATTATGATCTGGATTAATACATAGGCTACGTTATTTGACTCCACGCGGGCGGAGCCGCGGGCAGCAGCTAGTAATAAATAACTGTACGTAGATATAGTACTACTTGCGCCATTTTAAAATTCAATAATGTTGGTGTATAACGTGTCTAGCTTTTTATACGTCGCTCCTGTAACTAAAAAGATTCCGAATTTCAGATTGATGTACATATTTGTAATTATCACTTGCTCAGCGATGATGACAAATATCGTGAGGGAAACTGCACGTCTAAGAAATTATATTTCGAAAGATGTGCGATCTACGAGAGGTAGGACCCATCAAAGTAGCCCGTCTAGGGAAGTACCTCCACCTAAGAGAAAACCGCAGCCAAATAACAACTTCCTAGAGACAGATAGACAGATTTACATCGGGTGGGCCGTATGCTTGTGTGCCTTCCGACACGTTGTATAAAAAATCGGCCAAGTGCGAGTCGGACTCGCACATGAAGGGTTCCGTACCATTATCGATAAAAACGGCAAAAAAATCACGTTTGTTGTATGGGAGCCCCCTTAAATATTTATTTTATTCTATTTTTTAGTATATGTTGTTATAGCGGCAATAGAAATACATCATCTGTGAAAATTTCAACTGTCTAACTATCAAGGTTCATGAGATACAGCCTAGTGACAGACGGACGGACGGACGGACAGCGGAGCCTCAGTAATAGGGTTCCGTTTTTACCCTTTGGGTACGGAACCCTAAAAAAAGAATTAGATTAAAAGTCGAACCCTTAAATCGCAATGTAGATTGTCGCCAGTCTGTCTCAAAGCAAAGATGGCGTTTGGTGGAAATCGAAGTAAATGGGATTCTGAGTGAATACGAAATAATATGCGACAAAAACTCTTTTTTTTTTTATTTCGTTTCAATACGCGCGAACAAAGGTTTTGGTAGTAATAATCCCTGTGGTTTATTTATACTCGTATTTGTGTTTATGGGTAACCTATTTATGCAAGTTCATCAGTTTCTAGTTATATACCTTGTAAGATATATCATCTCCGATGAGCTCGGTGGCTCAGTCATGAATAACGCGACTTTGACACCAACGCTCGTCGGTTCGATTCCCACGCAAGGCAAACATGTGTATGCATGAACATGTCTGTTTGTCTTGGTCTGGCTGTTTTAAGAGAGGTAGGGCGCGTCAAGTCTGGGGAAGTACCTCCACCTCACAAAAAACCGCAGCCAAATAACAACTCCCTAGAGGGTTGTGTTCCTGCGTGTGAGTGAGGTCGCCAGTAAGCTCCCAGGGAGTTGCTGTGTAAGCAGCAGAAGAGTTCGCAAGCGTTAATAGGCTGCGGTACCCGCTATACACCAGGTGGGCCGTATGCTTGTATGCCTCCCGACGTAGTATAAAAAAAAAGTGGTTGTCTCTTTTTACTGTCGCTTTTTCATTTCATCGATTTTCAAATCACGTTGCTAAAGAAGTTTTCACTTCGAAATATTTCAGCTTCACAGTACTTTACAGTAGGGCAAGTACAGTATCATCCCCTGGAATGGAAAGTTACCATTCGATCATACGTAGCCTATACAAACTGATCGGCCGCATCATTTCGTATGAAAAACCAATATATTGAAGTTATCAGCTCTTGAAAGCGTCGTTGCGATTGTTCCTTGAATACCCCTTATATTGCAAGCATTCATAGGCTACCGTAGCCCACCACATAAGGTAAGCCGCGTACTTGTTTGTTGTAAAAAATCGGCCAAGTGCGAGTCGGACTCGCGCACGAAGGGTTCCGTACCATTATCTATAAAAATCGGCCAAGTGCGAGTCGGACTCGCGCATGAAGGGTTCCGTACCATTATCTATAAAAACGGCAAAAAAAATCACGTTTGTTGTATGGGAGCCCCCCTTAAATATTTGTTTTATTTTGATTTAATTATTTATTCTTAAAGTGAATATATAACTAAATATTCTGTGAATATTTCAAGCGTCTACCTGTTGCCGTTATCAATATCGAGCAAAAATGAGCAAAAAATCACGTTTGTTGTATGGGAGCCCCCTTAAATATTTATTTTATTCTATTTTTTAGTATTTGTTGTTATAGCGGCAACAGAAATACATCATCTGTGAAAATTTCAACTGTCTAACTATCACCGTTCATGAGATACAGCCTGGTGACAGACGGACGGACGGACGGACGGACAGCGGAGCCTCAGTAATAGGGTTCCGTTTTACCCTTTGGGTACGGAACCCTAAAAAAGAGTGGAAAGACGCCCATACCCAACTGGCCTTGACGTAAGGTGAGACGCATACTTGTTTGCCTTCCGACGTTGTACAAACAACACCGTACGGAAAAAGCTCATACGCGACGAGCATAAGCGAGTGAGGTATGTAAGGATCACATACCAATAAATCACTTAACGGCCCATGAAACCATTCACTCACCGCAACACAGTGTAACTCGGTCCAATAGAACCGTCTTAGAATTACCGATATCTCAATATTGTACAACTAGTATATAACTCGTTCAATAAACTCAAACTTAATTACACCTTTCTTCGGCTTAAAAATCGCCATTTTTAGGGCACCTGTAAAAAGAGAAATACCCCACGGTAACGGCGAACGTAATCTGCAATGAATGTTTTATAACGGACGCCATGGCACAGAGCAAGCGGATACAGAACGCCACTTTAGTATATGAGAAAGTAGACTTTTTTATGCTACATCGGGAAGCAAGCTATGGCAGTATTCTGTCTAGCAGTTCAAACTGGTTCACATACAATAATCTATTATTATTAGTAGGCTTATGTACTGCAATTTGTTGAAGTAAAACTTCATTACGCACGCTTGACTTGGGTGGTAACCTGCCATGCAATTCTCTAAGCGACTCGTAATGGCTGTGTGCGTCGCTGTGATCACAGATGTCACAGCTTTGACATCGTCTACTGCGATCACGGCTTAATTATTTGGTATTCTATAAGGCTGTAAGCGTACGCGAGGCTGTTTGCCTTGTAGAATTCCAATTCCAAACGCAGCCTTACGGCGCTAGTGTCGCACAGCCCTGAAAAGCGACACTAAGGAATTGCAATTTTGTGTTCAAGGCTGTAACAGCCGATGTTTCCGAGGATGTAAGGATGTTTGCTCTTACAGAATTGCATGGCTGGTGAATGCGTGACGAGAGCGAAAAGTGTGATCGGGCGAGGCTAACGGAAGTTGAGAGGGAGATATAAGTTAATTAAAATAGAAAGAGAGCGAGTTACGTTTCGTATATTACTGGAGGGGAAAGAGAGAGAGGTGCGAGCACACATTTTCTTTCTCTCTTTCTCTCATAGTGAGGTAAGTTTCGTATATCTAAGACACAGTGCAGGCCTATTGTCTGTATCACAATATGGAGCTAAAGAAGTTTTACTTCAGTCGTGTGGTCTAAAGCACACTCGTTTTTAGGGTTCCGTACCTACCCGGACCCTATTCTTGAGACTCCGCTGTCCGTCCGTCCGTCTGTCACCAGGCTTTATCTCATGAACCGTGATAGTTAAATAGTTGAAATTTTCACAGATGATGACACAATAAACGTGATTCTTTTGCTCATTTTTGCTCGATATTGATAACGGCAACAGGTAGACGCTTGAAATATTCACAGAATATTTAGTCATATATTCACTTTAAAAATGAATAATTAAATTAAAATAAAACGAATATTTAAGGGGGGCTCCCATACAACAAACGCGATTTTTTTTTGCTGTTTTTATAGATCTATTTCCGCGATATTTTGGCGACGTTGTCGACGCTCTGGTCACGGAATGCCTGGAGACAGTGAGTATATAAAGGGCATACATATCTGTCTACCCTCTTTCTGCGTCGTTTAGCCCCGTACCAACAATAATAATATAAACAATTGTAATAGTTTAAAACTATACGTGCTAATCTTTTATTAAAACCAAATAAAACCAACATTTAGTCTTCCAAATGTGACTTTTGTCAATACAGAAGTTTTATAGACAATAATAAAATAATACAATATTTCTTGCAATTACAGTAGACTCCAAATTGCAGTGGGACTCACATTAACTTGCCTGTGCGCTCAGCTCCGCCGCATATGCACTTAGGAGAATTAGACAATTGACGGATGTGGCTACTGTGAGTTTAGTCTATTTCTGTTACTTCCACAGCGTATCGTATGGTATACTGCTGTGGGGAAAAGCGGCTGATGTTAAAACAATTTTTCTCTTTATTTTCTCAATTTCAGTTCCCTTTGTTTATAACCTGGGCTCCAGGGAATCACTTAAGGAATTGTTCAAAGAAATAAATATTTCTCACTGTTACCTCTCAGTACATTTATAAAAAGATGATGTTTTCAAAATTCAGTGTAAATCTTAGAAGCACATACCCTCAAGAAAGTTTTTATTTGGCTGCATTACTTCGTGAACCACCAGACCAGTGTGGCCAGTGATGACTTATAGAACCGAGACGTGATCTCTAACCACGGACTTTATACGAACGCTAAAGATGATGTTGATGATGATGATCAAGCGTGCGATAGGAAAAGCCACGTTTCTCCATCGGTCAGATTCAGGAGTAGCCACGGTCGTAATGGGATTAGTTATCGATGTAGTTAAAGATTCAGGCGTTATTTTGCGAAATTCAAATTTGCATGCAATTAGATCTAATCTGCTTTCTGTGCTTCCGCCACCAATTAGTTCATTGAATTTACACCGACCGGCATCCACCCACTATACGTTAGTAGATGGATGTCGTTGCTGCCATAGCTGCTCCGGTCGTCTCTGCTTCATCTGCTGCGGTTTCCTCGCTAGAATGACAGGACTTGAATAACACGCTACAAGTCTTGTAGCATGTTATTCTAACGATTGACATCTAAAGCGCCTGAGATATCTCGTTGAGAAGCGAAACACGTGTCTTAGCGACGACCAGGGCAGTCGTGGCAACGACAGCATGTTGCATCTACTAACGGTAGTGGGTGGGTGCAGGCTGGCGCTAATTCGCATAAACTAATTGGTGGCGGAAGCACACAAAACGAGTTAGATCAAATTGCATTATCAATGTGGCTCTAAGTATCAGCAAACTGCAAGTGGCAGTGGCATTTGTTCAAACGCAGAGTGGGTCGGCCCTCTACAGGATGAACCCACGATCTGGTCAAAAAGATAGAATGGACAATAGGGAGGGGAGGGAGTATGTTCAACAGTACACGACATGATGATGATAACGCCCATGACTTTGTCTTTTTTTTATACAACGACGGGAATGTATGATTACCGTAGTGTATGAACTCTTGTACATTATACATTATCACTCGCGCCACCTCTGCTGCTAACGCAGCAACTCCTTAGGAGCGCACTAGTGACCTCACTCACACGCAGGGACACAACATCTCTCTGGGAAGTTGTTATTTGATTGGGGTTTTCTGTGAGATGGAGGTATTTCCCTAGACGGGCTACTTTGATGCGCCATACCTCTCATAAATAGACCCAGACTAAGACAAACACATGTGTTCATGCAAACAAATATTTGTCCAGTGTGGGAATCGAACCCACGAGCATGCACTTGTCTCTGGTCTCTAAAAAGAACAGCCTCTACACCTATAGTCCTCACAGAGACAAGCTGTGTATAGGCATTTTACGTGCAATAAATATCCAATTTCATCCGTTTCTAATTCGTGACGCGACCTTTCTTTACTGCCTTCAAGTGTAAACTTTACGCTTTTTCGTACCAAGAGCATTTATCTCAATTCCTTCCTCCACCTTTCCGTGGATAGTTCTTGTTAATACATTTTTAACTCGGAATCAGCCGAGCGTTCCTTTTACAGTGAAAAGGTCGCGGTTACCTTTGATATTTGCTCTATTCTTATGGAAGCGGTGAGTGCTTGTGGAAATTTATAATGACAAGTAAATAATATGTATGTATATCTTCACGCCAGGTCTCTTGCGGGGTAGGCAGAGAGAACCGAGCGCCATAAGACGCGGTCCTTACACACTTCACTCGCTTCTTTCACATTCATAGCTCTTTTCATGCACGCTCGCCGGTTCCTAAGGCTCCTGACATCACCTTCTGATAAAACACGACCAATTTGGTCATGGTAGGTTAGTCTTGGTCTTCCTCGGCTCCTACATCCTTCCACTTTCGCATTGTATATCTGTTTCGTCATTCTTTCATCTTGCATTCTTTCTACATGTCCGAACCAACGGAGCATGCCCTTTCTTATCTTAACACCGACACTCTCTTTCAGTCCAACTCTCTTTCGTACGTCATATAAAATAATATGGCTCTGGGTGAATAGCTTTGATGGCTTTATTTTATGTTTTTGGATTAGTAGCATGTTGTTCTAACGTCTACAACGCCTGATAATGCCTCGTGGAGAGGCGAAACACGCGTCGCACCGATCACCAGGGCAGTCATGGCAGCGACGGAGGCGGGTGCATGTTCCAGGTAGCGGGGAATCGCGAGGACGACCGCAGCAGCGGAGGCAGAGACTGCCGGCGCATCTACTAACGGTGGTGGGTGGATGCCGGCATTCGTTCGCCTGAAATATTTGGTGGCGAAAGCACGCAAATTAGGTTAGATCAAATTGCATTTTATGTTTTACTAGCTGCTGCCCGCGGCTCCGCGTGGAGTCAAATAACATAGCCTATGTGTTAATCTAGATCATAATCTATCTACGTGCCAAATTTCATTCAAATCCGTTCAGCCGTTTAAGCGTGAAAGAGCAACAAACATCCATCCATACATACAAACTTTCGCATTTATAATATTAGTAGGATTTGATGCTGTGTAAATGTGGTACAATTGTTTTTGGTAAAATCCACCACATCAACCCTTACTCATCCCACTGCAGGGATACCTCCCTTCAACCGATGGGGTTTACAGCATACTCCATCACGCTGCTCAAATGCGGATTGGCGGAGGCCAGCGTTTTCAAGCCGCCCGAGGGCCACTGACTTAGCTTAACGACTGCCATCTATCGATAACAGCCGGGACCGACGGCTTAACGTACCCCCCGAAGCACGGAGAAACTCGAGATATATAAACCCATCCATAGACAGGCTGCGGTCGACGTTGCTTGACCTGATGGTTAGAATGGCGCGCTCAACGACGCCATAGTTACTTAAGTAGTCTTCAATAAGAGGTGGATCAATGATTGTGTTACAAAATTGCCCAAAACCCAAATTACGTTTTGATATTGTTAGGCACTATCGAGGTGTCTTGTGCTGAATTAGAAAATTATACAATTACTTGTATAGGCCTTCTAGTGGCGATTATTTGCTATTTGACCACGCCATGGATGTTTTAAGAAAAGTTTTCAAAAACAAAAAAGACATAATCCTCTGCGGTGATTTTAACATTGGTATGTTGTATATAACATAGGCTCCAGAGAATCCCTCAGGGAGTTGTTCAAAGGAATAAATATCCACACTGTTACTTATCAATATATTTATGAAAACATAATGTATGTCCGTAAAAATTTAAAGTCGTTTTCAAACTTCAGCGAAAAACGTAAAAGTAGAAATAAGTTTTGTACATCGTCTTAAATTTCATTTGATTTTATAATAAGTTGCGTGAAACAGTCTTGCAATTTGATCTAACCTGCTTTGTGTGCTTCCGCCACCAATTAGTTCATGCGGCCTAGCGCCGGCCGGCACCCACCCACTACTGTTAGTGCGTGCTACATGCCGACGCTGCCATGGCTGCTCCGGTAGTCTCTGCCTCGGCTACTGCGGTCGTCCGCCATCTGGAATAGAATCCGCATGCCCCCACCACCACCGTCGCCGCCACGACTGGCCTGACTGACGGTGGTGGCGCGAGGCCGCATGAACTAATTGGTGGCGGAAGCACACAAAGCAGGTTAGATCAAATTGCATGTAAATTTGACTTTCGCAAAATAACGCCTGAATCTATTAACTATGAAACAGTCTTGTCCTTTCCTGACAATGTATTTGAAAGGCATATTAAAAATACTCTCTGTAAAAAGCTTTATTGCACATTTGATGAATATGTAACTGACGAAGATGTCTGGAAATAATTCAGCACAGGCGACCTGTCTTTAATAGCCTTTAATTTTACCATTTGATATTACTATTGTACTTGTACTAATATGCTTATGTGAATTTATTGTAATAGACAATTTTAAAAGAGACCTACATTAGCAAGTTTTTTTCGGCATTTCTTCCTCGCCAATGGTCATTTCCGAAATGCTAGCAGATTAAAAAGAAAAAATCGGCCAAGTGCGAGTCGGACTCGCGAACGAAGGGCTCCGTACCATTATCTATAAAAACGGCAAAAAAAAATCACGTTTGTTGTATGGGAGCCCCCCTTAATATTTATTTTATTTTAATTTAATTATTATTTTTTAAAGTAAATATATAACTAAATATTCTGTGAATATTTCAAGCGTCTACCTGTTGCCATTATCAATATCAAGCAAAAACAAGTAAAAAAAATCACGTTTGTTGTATGGGAGCCCCGTTAAATATTTATTTTATTCTATATTTTAGTATTTGTTGTTATAGCGGCAACAGAAATACATCATCTGTGACTGTGACTCGCACTTGGCCGATTTTTTTTTAATGTGGCCTGCCAGAATGTCTTCAGTGCGCCTGATGGAAAGCGTCAATGAAAACCAGATGAGAGAACAGCCATCACAGTGATTAGCGCTGTGCTGGCTGTCCCCCCTTTGACAGCCCGCTAAGGAACACATGCGCCGGAAGTGAACACCACATTTTGACAGTCCGACAGAGAAATGAGTCACTGAGTCTCTTAGTACAGAGGGTCAGCGAACCAACTCTATGTGGATGTGATCTCAGTCCAGCACGAGTGTTCCGGTGGAGGAAGGGAGAAGGAGGGACGAGATCCTCAGAACATTCCCCATGATAGATACGGTAGAGAACACTCAAGCTACCAACATCCCTACGCAGCTGAAGAGGTTCAGGGTAGTTAGTGACCTCAGCGCTATCTAGATGCGTATTTGTCTTGGTCTGGATGTTTTAAGAGAGATAGGGCGCACCAAAGTAGCCCGTCTGGAGAAGTACCTCCACCTCACAGAAAATCGCAGCCAAATAACATCTCCCTAGAGGGTTGTTGTGTTCCTGCGTGTGAGTGAGGTCACCAGTAAGCTCCCAAGGAGTACCTGTGTAAGCAGCAGAGGAGGCATCGCGCGAGTGATACTTAATATATCGCAAGCGTTAATAGGCTACGCTTTACATCAGGTGGGCCGCATTTTGCACGCCTGCCGTCGTTGATATTTATATATAAATAAAGAATACATTTAAGGATATCGCAAGATGTAACATCGGTCCAGGAAAATACCAGATTCTGAGAAATCCCCGGGAGATCTAGCTACAAATGTCGTGGACACCGCGAGATATTAAAATGGAAACCCTTCAGTGCATTCCAGAAGCTTCCTCTACGATTTTATTACGTTAAAATGTGAATATAAAATTCTGGATTATTAGATTCTATGACTTAACGTCAAATCCATTGTGGGCAGAGAGAACAAAGCGCCACATGACTCGATCCTTACACGCCTCAGTCGCTTCTTTGACATTGCTCTTCTCATACAGGCTCACCGGTCTCTAAGGCTCCCGACATCACCTTTTTAGGGTTCCGTACCCAAAGGGTAAAACGGGACCCTATTACTGAGACTCCGCTGTCCGTCCGTCCGTCTGTCACCAGGCTGTATCTCATGAACTGTGATAGTTAGATAGTTGAAATTTTCACAGATGATGTATTTCAGTTGCCGCTATAACAACAAATACTAAAAAATAGAATAAAATAAATATTTAAGGGGGCTCCCATACAATAAACGTGATTTTTTTGCTTATTTTTGCTCGATATTGATAACGGCAACAAATCGACGCTTGATATATTCACAGAATATTCAGTTATATATTAACTTTAAGAATAAATAATTAAATCAAAATAAAACAAATATTTAAGGGGGGCTCCCATACAACAAACGTGATTTTTTTGCCGTTTTTATAGATAAAGGTACAGAACCCTTGGAGCGCGAGTCCGACTCGAATTTGGCCGATTTTTTATACTACGTCGAGAGGCATACAAACATACGGCCCACCTGATGTAAAGCGGCTACCGTAGCCTATTAACGGAAGTACCTCCACCGCGGCCAAATAACGACTATTTGGAGGGTTGATGTGTTCGTGCGTGTGAGGTCACTAAAGTAAGTAAGCTCCGAAAGGAGTTACTGTGTTACACTTGAATGTATCGCTAGCGTTCAGAATCTAGGGTAACAGCTGTACACCCGTTGGGCCGTATGCGTATATCTCCCAACGTTGTATAAAAATTTTTATTTCCTATTCCCGTAAATAACCACAAAATGTACCTAAACACCAGTACCCGACATGACAAATACAAGTAATAAGAGGGAAAAAAATAACCTGAAACGAGGACTGAACCATTCCGATATAAACAAACCGGAGGGGGGGGGGGGGGGGGGGATATCTTAGTAACACAAAAGTGCCGGAGGTTGGATCGCGCGAATGTACAAATTAAGGGGAAATGAAAAACTGAGTGCGTCCCTGGAAAGCTTTTATATTTTGCCGGAGAACTGAGACCCGGGGGCAGCTGGGCCCCGCCAACAGTTTGAGAAACGCTGCGTTGTTACTGTACTTTGTTTCTCATAAAATTCACAACAGTACTTTATTTATACTACGTCGGGAGGCATACAAGCGTACGGCCCACCTGATATGAAGTAACCGTAGCCTACGAACGCTTGATATACATTAATTTTCGCGATGCCACTTCTGTTGCTAACACAGCAACTCCATAGACGAGCTCGGGGCGCAGTGGTGGAACGCGCTGTTACCCTACTTTGACACCAACGCTCGTGGATTCGATTCCCACACAGTACAAAAATTTTGTGCATGAACATGTCTGTTTGTATTGGTCTGGGTATTTTCTATGTATAATAAGTATGTATTTACAAAAAAAAATGTATTTACGTATTTATCAGTTGTCTAGTACCCATAACATAAGCTTCGCTTACTTTGGGGCTAGGTGGCGCTGTGTAATTTGTCCGGCAATATAAATATATATAGGAGCATTGGCGACGTGACTCACGCGCAGGAACACAACAACGTGTATGTATCCAGAGAATTATTTAGCTGTATTTTTCTGTGAGATGTTGGTACTTACCCAGAGAAGTAGGGCGCATCAAAGTTGCCCACTTTGATGCGCCCTACTTCTCTTAAAACATCCAGAGGAGACAGCAGAGGAGGCATCGCGCGAGTGATACTACAAGCGTTAATAAGCTACGGTAACCGCTTTACATTCGACGTTGTGTTAAAACTCCTTTTAAAACACCCAGACATGTTCATGCATGTTTGTCCTATAAGATAAGCTATACGGAACAATTGCTGAAAAGAGAATCAAACTGAAATTGGGTAGAATGCTTTGAGAAGCATAGGGTGGATTTCGAAACGGCTGAGATTTTTTTTATACTACGAGTACTAAGGTGGAGATCAAGCACACGGCTTGCCTGATGGTAAACAGTCTCCGTAGCCTATGGACATTTGAATGTACGAATCAAGATTTTTCACTCTGCAATATAGTGGAGAAGCATCTGTCTATAGACATGAAGGTTTTTTTTGCGGTTTTGTGAATGTTGACACATTTGAAAAAGCATTTGATAGTGTCGTACCTACGAAAGAAACTTTGAGACACTTTTCCCTTGATAGGCTTGGCGGTGAACAGGTCCGTGCTGAGCAGTCTACTTCTGAGGATTGTACAGTATGTTTGGACGGCGGCTTGTCGCCCTGGTTTGACACCAATTTTGGTGTTATGGGCTGACTGCTATCGGCCTAGCTATTCGTCATGTATCTGAACAGTTGACTTCAGAGAATGATGACTCAGTGGTGAAATACCTACGAGTGGTGTAAAGGCAAGGTCTACCGGCGCTTGGTTTTCTTTATACAACGTCTGGAAACATACAAGCATACGACCCTCTTGCTGGAATGCGGTTGCTTTAACCTACAAACGCTTGTAGTACATTAAGCAGCACAGCACCTCTTTAGGAGCTTACTGGTGACCTCACTCACACGCAGGGTCACGACTACTTTCTAGGGAGTAGTTATTTAGCTGTGTTTTCTGTGAGGTGGAGGTACTTCCCCAGACGGACTGATTTGATGCGCCCTACCTCTTAAATTTTATTTATGTACATCTTCACGCGCCGGGTCTCTTCTGATAGGAAGGAAAACCGATCTATATAATTTGGCCCCCTACAATACCCACTCGCATCTTTAACATTTATCTTTAATATAATATTATTTTAATTATTTATAGCTCCTTTAATCGTGTAGACGAAAAAACACCCCGGTTCTACATTATTTCCTTAGAGTCACATAATGACAGTACGGAACCCTGTAATATAATTTCTCATTCGGCGTTTCAAAGAAACGCACGTACATAGCATTAAATTTG
The DNA here is from genome assembly GCA_947507595.1 of Pyralis farinalis. Lineage (NCBI taxonomy): Eukaryota > Metazoa > Arthropoda > Insecta > Lepidoptera > Pyralidae > Pyralis > Pyralis farinalis. The sequence goes on along the minus strand of OX382258.1, from coordinate 3,023,825 downwards.
CAGTACGCACGACTTCAAACCGTTAATTTAACGTGTATTAAAGGGCAACATCTTAATGTGAAGGAACGTGAAAATACGAAAATTTCTATTCCCTTTTTTGGCCTTGTGATTATCCACAGGCAATTTAATAATTTCGGCTAACAGCTAATCTAAAGTGCAGCCCATGAACGCTTGCAATAGAGGAAGTACCGATCGCGTGTTGCTACCCCACAGCTTGTACAGCAACTCCTCAGAACTGACTACCAAACACGCAACAACCCTCCTGGGAGTTATTATGGGCAGTGGTTTTCTGTGAAGTCAGTGATTTTTTTTTATACCACTAAGGTTACAAACAAGCGTACGACCTGCCTGATGGTAAGCAGTTACCGTAGCCTATATACATTTGCAATGCCAGGGGTGTCACTCTTGCGTTGACGACCCTGTAAGAACCTATTCACGCCGTTCTTGAAGAACCCCGTACTGTAGTCCCTTGGGAGAACCTCGGCAGGGAGCTCATTCCACAACTTAATAATTCTCGGTAGAAAACTACTCTGGAACCTCACAATACTGCTATGGCTTTAGTTGATAACAGCTACGATTGTTGTCTATGCGCCTTCTGTTACACTTCTGGGCGATACTGCTGGGGTGACAGTCGCAGCAACCGTGGAAGCGTACGTGGTCGAGGAGTCAGATGCGCGTGTCAATCTAAATTGGGTAGACCAGCGTCTGCAGCCAAGTAAAACCGGAACACAGCTATATAAAGCTGCTTGGCGGTGGAAATAGGTAGACAGAGGTACCCACGCAGACGACGACTGTACAAAGCCTCCCTCTGGTTGGCAAGTTTCTTTTGGCATTTCTTCTTCGCCAATGGTCATTTGCAATGCTGGTAGATTAAAAAAGAGAAATCAAAACTATGAAAAATTAATAATATGCAATATTGACAATGTAAGGCATGTCTAAGTGCCCGTGAGGGTCTAAAGGCAAATAAAGAATTTTTATCTTAATCTTATCTCTGGGTTTTTAAGAGAGTTATTGCGCATCAATACAGCTCAACTGGCGAAGCACCTCGTCATCACGGAAAACCGCAATCAAATAACAACTCTCTGATAAAAAAACATCCCAGTGTTTATGTACCACACGGCCACCAGGTTCATAGTCGTTTACTCTGAGACAAATCGCCACACCACCTATCGGATCTTGATGAAATACTTGAGGAAGAGAAAGCTGGGTATGGCAGAGAGAGCATGCAAGTAGGATGAACGCGGTTAAAATGCGAGCGTTGCGCAAAATTTGTGGCGTAACGCTTGTAGACCGTATTCGCAATGATGAGGTTAGAAGCAGAGTAGGTCTGAAAGAGAGCGTCGGTGTTGAAATAAGAGGCATGCTTCATTGGTTCGGACATGTAGAATGAATGCAGGATGAAAGAATGACGAAGCAGATATACAATGGAAAAGTGGAAGGATGTAGGAGCCGAGGAAGCATAATCTTGTGTTACATCCAAGCTGTCTCCACAAAATAAGTAATTCTTTTATGGGGCAATGTATACGGTACTATAACAAACTTCCCAGCAATATAAGAGAATTGTCAATAAACAAATTTAAAACTACCATTAAAGCCAAATTGTGTAGCAGGGCATATTATAAAGTATCTGACTATATTAATGATAAAAATGCCTGGGATTGAGTCGATCCAATTATAATGTAATTAATAAATTATGTAAATTTGTTTGGATACCAAAAGAGGGATGCCTGAGTTTTTTGGCAGTATTTTTATCAGTGCTCACCTAGTCATAAACTGCACGGTAGGGAAAAAAAAATCCAAACAAATGTAGCCATTTTTACGGAATAAAAAGATTTTGACTTTGACTTTGACTTTGAAGGCCAAGACTTACCTACCATGATCAAATTGGTCGTGTTCTATCAGAAGGTGATGTCAGGAGCCCTAGAAACCGGCGAGCGTGCATGAGAAGACCAATGAATGTTATTGAAGCGAGTGAGGTATGTAAGGATCGAGTCACGTGGCGCTCGGTTCTCTCTGCCTACACCGTAAAGGATTTGGCGTGAAGTTATAGATAGATAGATGAAGTACCAAAGAAATTCATATCGTGAGCAATTTTGTTATTCACTGACCTCAGCTTATTCTCGCAAAAATAAACTATTCCTTACGACCGACGTTCTCGCCCCAGGGCATGTTGTCCAAGAGTGAAGAGTATAGACATTTTTGCTAAAGGAATTTTGTTTTTTTTGTATACAACGTCGGGAGGCATGCAAGCATACGGCCCACCTGATGAAAAGCGGTTACCGTAGCCTATAAACGCTTGTTTTTTTTATACTACGTCGGGAGGTATAAAAGCATACGGCCCACCTGATGAAAAGCGATTACCGTAGCCTATAAACGCTTGTTTTTTTTTATACTACGTCGGGAGGCATGCAAGCATACGGCCCACCTGATGAAAAGCGATTACCGTAGCCTATAAACGCTTGTTTTTTTTTATACTACGTCGGGAGGTATAAAAGCATACGGCCCACCTGTTGAAAAGCGGTTACCGTAGCCTATAAACGCTTGTTTTTTTTTATACTACGTCGGGAGGCATGCAAGCATACGGCCCACCTGATGAAAAGCGGTTACCGTAGCCTATAAACGCTTGTTTTTTTTTATACTACGTCGGGAGGTATAAAAGCATACGGCCCACCTGATGTAAAACGGTTACCGTAGCCTATAAACGCTTGTAATATATTAAGTATTACTCGCGCGATGCCTCCTCTGCTGCTTACACAGCAACTCCTTAGGAGCTTACTGGTGACCTCACTCACACGCAGGAACACAACAACCTTCTATCGGGCTGCTTTGATGCGCCCTACCTCTCTTAGAATCGATATGCCAGAAGTGTTTATAGAGTTGTACTGTGCAAACCACTTGGCATCCTTCTCTCGCCAAAACGTGTGTTACAGCTTACATATCACAGCGGTTACCTACTTAACTAATGAGAGGATATCTATCTATCTATCTATAACTTCACGCTGGGTCCCTTGCGGGGCAGAAAGAGAGAACCGAGCGCCACGTGACTCGATCCTTACACACCTCACTCGCTTCTCTATCATTCATTGCTCTTCTCATGCACGCTCGCCGGTTTCTAGAACGCTTGCAATAAATTTAGTATCACTCGCACTATGCCACCTTTGCTGGTAACACAGCAACACCTCAGGAGTTTACTGTTAATCTGTCACACGCAGGAACACTACAACCCGCGAGGAAGTTATTTGACTGCACATTTTTGAAATTTCTCGGAGGCCTGTGAGCCGATTCTATTAAAAACTACAACTGCACTGCAGCCCGGCGTGTATCAACTGCACTGCAGCCCGGCGTGTGTCAAAATGCGTACATTTTGACGTTTCGGTATTCTGTTAAACGATCTGACAGCAGCGACGTTGCAGGAATGTTGCAGTAAATGAATCGCTATTCTGTTAAAAAACCTGCACTGCAACTGCACGTTTCCTGCAATACAATCGTATTCTGATAAATTGTTTTGACATTTGTATACCGGTGACAGATGTTTTGAAGGAGTTTACTTGCAGTTTTGTTAACGTTACTCTTGAGCAACTTTTGCGAAGTGAAATTAATATTCTGAGGCGGTGAATTATATTTGCTTTGTTTTGGGAGATGTTTGTGGATAAATATAATTAAGTAAAGCTTCTTTTCGGTTAGAAATACCTCCACTCCGGCAACCAAGATCAATAGTGAAACTATAGGAGTCAACATTAAAAAAAATTCAGTTTTATTAGATTGAAATATGGCAACATTTCAGGTTTTAAGTAGTTTACTTGCAGGATACGCACAGTTGCAGCGTAGTTGCAGTGCAGCATACGCGTAGTTCCAGCGCAGTACAGGATATTTTAGTAGAATACACCTATCGGCACTGCACTATTCCTGCACGACTCAAGTGACAGGCGAAAACGTGCAGTTGCAGTTATTTAGCAGAATTGGCCCACTGTACTTCTTAATATAGGCTCCGTCATTACCTACCTATTTTAAAAACAAAGACAGACAGACATGTCGTGTAAAAGTATATTAAACTGTATGTATCTATGTATATCTTCATGCCAGGTCCCGTGCGGGGTAGGCAGAGAGAACCGAGCGCGTTAAGACCCGGTCCTTACATACTTCACTCGCTTCAGTGACACGCATAGCTCTTTTCATGCACGCTCGCCGGTTCCTGGGGCTCCTGACATCACCTTCTGATAAAACACGACCAATTTGGTCACGGTAGGTTAGTCTCGGTCTTCCTCGGCTCCTACATCCTTCTATTATTTATATATAAAACTATGCATATATAACAGATCAAAGAAACTGAAGTGAAATATTTTCGTTTCGAATTAAACAGTTTTTGACGGAAGTATCGCGTGCTTAGGAAGACTCATCCTGCGACCACGGACGCTGCAAAGCGTTCGAAACGTCAGCTTCAACAAAATGAATAAAACACGCGATACTTCCGATAAAAATTGTTTAATTCAATGTGTAACAATCGCGAAAACCTAAGACAATACTATTTTCGTATTTACAAAACTAAAATTATTTACTTTTAAGTCGGGAGTTCTTTGAAATACGAAAGCTTTCCGCACTGCCTCGATAGCTCAACTTTGTGAAGTAATGTTTTTATTATCCCCATGAAAGTGACCCACTTTCTAGGTGTGATAGAATTACGAAACTACGTAACATAAATGAAAAAATATTAAAAACATCCTGTGTGTTGCAAACACGGCAACATGGCGTTATTTGAGCGGAGTTTAATGTGTTTTTCTTTATTTATACCACGTTAGGAGGCATACGAGCATACGGCCCACCTGATGTAAAGCAGGTACCGTAGCCTATTAACGCTTGCGATACATTAAATATCACTCGCGCGATACACAGCAACTCCTTGGGAGCTTACTGGTGATCTCACTCACACGCAGGAACACAACAACCCTCTAGGGAGTACTTATTTGGCTGTGGTTTTCTGTGAGGTGGAGGTACTTCCCCAGACGCTCTGCTTTGGTGCGCCCTACCTCTCTTAAAAAGGCTTCTAATGGTCGTATGTTGAATATCCTATAACCTTCCTCAAGGACTATCAAATACAAAAAAAAAATTCATATCCCTCTGGTACTTCCAAAGATAAGCGCGTTCAAACAAACAAACAAACAAAAATCTCTATATATTAGTATAGATATGTATTTGAGGGCGAGGGTCACGCGAGTTCAAATCTTCTATTATATTATTATGTTCGTAATAAGCTTTATTTTGTACCTTAACATGGGTGAATACAGAACCTTAATTAATTTCAAGGTAGCCTTAACAAAGGAACTTATTAAATATTCCTTTTATATAACAGGCTGACAACCACAAACAAGTCTAATCTGACTAGTATTAAGAAACAAAATTTGATAAAGATAAGAAATTTGTTGTAGAATTTCTTAACGTTTGAATACCAGCGTGGGCGTGTACGTACGTTATCACGCGAATATATGTTTGTCCTGTGTGGGAATCGAACCCACGAGCGTTGGTGTCAAAGGACATTTGTTTGCGTGAACATGTCTGTTTGTCTTGGTCTGAGTGTTTTGAAAGCAGCCCGTCTAGGAAAGTACTGCCACATTACAGAAAACAGCAAAATGACAACTTGCAATTTGATCTAACCTGCTTTGTGTGCTTCCGCCACCAATTAGTTCATGCGGCCTAGCGCCGGTCGGCACCCACCCACTACTGTCAGCGCAACATGCCAACGCTGCCATGGCTGCTCCGGTAATCTCTGCCATGGCAGCGTCGGCATGTTGCAAGCACACAAAGCAGGTTAGATCAAATTGCATGTAAATTTGACTTTCGCAAAATAACGCCTGAATCTATTAAACAAGCATACGGACTCTCTTCAGAGAGTTGTTATAACTCTCTGAAGAGAGTCCGTATGCTTGTTTGCCTCCCGACGTAGTATAAAAAAAAAGAAGGAAATTGTGAACAGACTGCTCATTAAGAGTCAACTCTTTAATTATTTAGGGTTTCGTACCCAAAGGGTAAATCGGAACCCTATTACTGAGGCTCCGCTGTCCGTCCGTCTGTCACCAGGCTGTGTCCCATGAACCGTGATAGTTAGACAGTTGAAATTTTCACAGATGATGTATTTCTATTGCCGCTATAACAACAAATACTAAAAAATATAATAAAATAAATATTTATGGGGGCTCCCATACAACAAACGTGATTTTTTTGCATTTTTTTTATAGATAATGGTAAGGAACCCTTCGTGCGCGTGTCCCACTCGCACTTGACCGATTTTTTTTTTACAACATCGGGAGGCATACGGCCCACCTGATGTAAAGCGGGTACCGTAGCCTATTAACGTTTGCGATATATTAAGTATCACTCGCGCGATGCCTCCTCTGCTGCTTACACATCAACTTCTTAGGAGCTTACTGGTGACCTCACTAACAGGAACACAACAATCCTCTAGGGAGTTGTTATTTGGCTGCGGTTTTCTGCAAGGTAAAGTTTTTTCCCCAGACGGGCTGCTTTGGTGCGCCCTAACTCTCTTAAAACATTCAGACCAAGACAAACAGATATGTTCATGCACACAAATATTTGTCTTGTGTGGGAATCGAATCCACGAGCGTTGATGTCGACTGAGCCACCGAGCTCGTCAAAAATTATCTGTAGTAGCAAACATGATCTTATTCAATGTCATCTCAGTGCAGTTCACTGCTGGACGCAGCTGTTTCCAGGTTCGCCTGTTTGCTCGGTTCAGTGCCTTTGCAGTACGGACCCTGGGAGCCATATAATTATCGTCCTGCTCATTAACTGGGAGACGTCCCTGAGAACGCTCCGAGCGTACGCCAATCTAGCTGATGTGTCCCGTGGGAACAGCTTTTTCTTACATTCTTTCTTTCCTCTCGACTTCTAAGGATATAACTTCGTATCATGATGCTGAATAATCTATAATTTTATCATTGACGAGCTCGGTGGCGCAGTGGTGAAACGCGCTGTTACGCTACTTTGACACCAACGCTCGTGGGTTCGGTTCCCACACAGGACAAACATTTGTGTGCCAGAACATGTCTGTTTGTCTTAGTCTGGGTATTTTCTATGTATAATAAGTATGTATATATAAAAAAAATATTTACGTATGTTTATCAGTTGTCTAGTACCCATAACACAAGCTTCGCTTACTTTGGGGCGAGGTGGCGCTGTGTATTTTGTCCGATAATATTTATATTTATTAATTTATATTTATTTATCTGTAACCTTCTAGGAACTACTAGGATCGGCAAAAAGATTTTCCGAATCCGCCTAGTAGTTCCAGAACCTAGCGCGATCAAACAAACAGACAAACTCTTGCGCTTTGTGTATTAGAATAGATACCTGCTTTTCACTCCGACCAGTGTTTAAATTACCTGCAAAAAAAAAAAAAAAGGTTAATTAAAAATGCATGGTTTAAGGAAACAGATTTAAGAGTGACACCCCTGGTGTTGCAAATGCTCATAGGCTACGGTAACTGCTTACCATCAGGCAGGTCGTACGCTTGTTTGTCACCTTAGTGGTATAAAAAAACTTAACGAGCCCGGTGGTGGAATGGCTGACGAAGACTTCTTTCGAATTTAAGGTTCGTGGGTTGTACATGGTTATTGTAGGTGCGGGAAATACCGCGATTTGTTATTTCCTCGATATTTCGGCAACGTTGCAGACGCCGTGGCCACAGGATGACTGGAGACGGGTGTACTCGTCTGGGGAAGTGCCTCCACCTCACATAAAACTGCAGCCAAATAACAACTCCCTAGTTGATTGTTGTGTTCCTGCGTGTAATTGAGGTCACCAGTGAGCTCCTAAGGAGTTGCTGTGTTAGCAGCAGAGAAGGCAGCGCGAGTGATTCTTAATGCATTACGAGCGTTCATTGGCTACAGTAACCGCTTTACCTCAGGTGGGCCGTACGCTTGTATGGCTTCCGACTTTTGTATAAAAAAAAAGACAGCGAGTTGATATCAGTTAAGTCACTCTCAGTCATCCTCAAACAATAGTGAAAGCTTAAAATTAAACATTGGTGTAGATGAACATATATGTCTTGCCATCCTGTTGTTTCAGACGTCATCTTCAGCGCCTGAGAATGCCACATGCTGAAAGTTGTTTGTCGCAGCGACGACCAGGCCAGTCGTGGCAGCGACGGTGGTGGGGGCATGCGGTTTCTGTTCCAGATGGCTGACGACCGCAGCAGCCGAGGCAGAGACTACCGGAGCAGCCATGGCAGCGTCGGCATGGTACATCTACTAATGGTAGCGCTAGGCCGCATTGACTAATTGGTGGTTCCGCACACAAAGCAGGTTAGATCAAATTGCGTGTAAATTTGACTTTCGCAAAATAACGCCTGAATCTATTAAATATTGAAAGATGTGTTGTTGTAAGGTGACCAGAGATGCCAAAGCAGCAACGGTGGTCCAGATGGCGAACAATTTTTCGTAACTTTGACACCAACCCTCGTGGGTTCGATTCCCACACAAGGCAAACATTTGTGTGCATGAACATGTCTGTTTGCCTTGGTCAGGATGTTTTAAGAGAGGTAGGGCGCATCAAAACACCCCGTCTGACGAAGTACCTCCACCTCACAGAAAACCGCAGCGAAATAACCACTCCCTAGAGGGTTGTTGTGTTCTTGCGTGTGAGTGAGGTCGCAAGTAAGCTCCCAAGGAGTTGCTGTGTAAGCGGCGAGTGATACTTAATATATTGCAAGCGTTAATAGGCTACGGTTCCCGCTTTACATCAGGTGGGCCGTATGCTTGTATGCCTCTCGATGTTGTATAAAAAAAATCGACCCGATCAGAGCTGCCTAGGCTCAGACGACCGTAGCAGCCACGGCAGCGACAGCATACATCCACTAACGGTACTCGGAATCGGTGCTAGTTTGCATGAACTAATCGTCGCCGGAAGGAGACAAACTAGAAATTAGAATTTCGTAAAACAACAATTAAATCTATGAACAGTTTTCTGAATGTAATGAGAATGTATTTACATAAAAGAAAGTATTTTATGTCTGTTTATCGGTTCTCTATCTGGTGCTCAAAGAATGTTATGTCTAATCATTGCTTATATATGAAACTAGTTAGCGCTATGTAAAAAAACCCAGAGGCCGGAAAAAGCGGGAAAGTAGTTGCTATACGTGACAGGATTTTTTGAAACTTTCGTTTTTGTATGCAACCTATAATACAAAAAGCGATATCCCTCGCCGTGTCAAGACTGCTTTTTGTTTGGCAAGGTGCATACCAACACAAATATTAGAAAAAATGTAAAACATGCGTGAAATCGTGCAACCTTCATAAATGTGAACATAATAATCAGACAAAAATCGGCGTTCATTATCGACATACTTGAAAAAGGTTTTTAAACAGTTTTATTTAGCTTGCCCTGTTTGTTTGTTTGGGTCAAATCTAGTAATTGAAATTTGACCCACTTCCTGTTGACAGTTTGATCTGAAATTTGGTACACACCTTTAGTTCTGGTGACAATACAATTAAATAAATTCTGTTTCATTGTAAATCCAAGATGGCCGCCGCTACGAAATGGCGGTTTACAAATTTTGTCACGACTACCTCAATATGGGTATCAAATGAAAGGGCTTGACTAGTAGAACACAGTTCACTATGAAAAAAAATTAAAAAATAATAATCCAAAGAGGGTCGTCAACAAAATGGTCGGTTACATATTTTCTCACAACCCAGTCAATATGGGTATCAAATGAAAGGGCTTGACTAGTAGAACACAGTTCAGGTATCAAATTAATACAAGACAAGTTTAAAAGTAAAAACATAAAAATTATGTAAAAACAAATTTTAATTTAAACGGTTTTATTGAAAATAATCTACTAAAAACTAAAAAATTATAATTAAAAAAAAAATTTAAACGGTTTCATTGAAAATAATGTAGTAGAAGCTAAAAAATATTTCAGTAGGTCCCAGGTTCCAGTCATCAAACCCCTCTCCCTCATCAATTTAAGACATTGATCAGACAAAAAAAAAATCGTTGGACGTAGCGTAAACTGAGTTGACTGGATGGAAACACTCACTCGTCTTTCGACATCTGCGGTGTACCTTCCATCCCTGCTGAAAGCGCATCCAAGATATACAATCTCATCCACTTGTTCCAACACTTCATCATAAACCGTAATCATTACATTAGTTCTGGATTCTTAATGCCCTTTGTAAATAAGGTTAAAGGAGCCTTTAGTAAATACAAAGGCCCTTAGTATTACGAGGGGGGATTTTAAAAGTGGTCATTTCCGAATCCATTCGTGTTCAGTTCGGGAAAGCAATGGACTTCGACGGTAGCGTGACGACGTTCTGAAAAATGGTTTGTAGGGTAGTTTTAGGGTTGCGTACTGCTAAAGGTTTGAACGGAACCATGAATTAAAACATATGAAGCACCGATGAGAACTTTATTACGTAGTAGTCCTAAATAGATCGAGATCTATCTATAACTTCACGACAAATCCCTTGCGGGGTAGGCAGAGAGAACCGAGCGCCACGTGACTCGATCCATACAAAACTCACTCGCTTCGTTAAAATTCATCTCTCATTATAGATTAAGATATTTTTGATGTCTAGATTGTAAGACGAGGTCACCGGTTCGTATCCTGGCATGTACCACTAAAAATTCGTGCTTTCGAATTTATGTACATATGCATTTATAATTATCGACTCGATCGATTAATACTTGCACGGCGGTAAAGGAAAACAGCGGGAGGAAACCTGCACATCCAAGAAATTATATTTCGAATGACTTGTGACGTTGTTAGCATATGGGATAACGCTAAGAAGAATAAGAAATATCAAGACGAGCTTTGATGAATGTCTTTATGTATCTACCTGTATTTATAACCTTTCTTATATATCTTTTTACCAGAGGGAGACTTTGTACAGTCGTCGTCTGCGCGGGTACCTCTGTCTCATCTATTTCTGCCGCCAAGTAGCTATATTTATATAGCCGTGTTCCGGATTGAAGGGTGAGATATGGCAGAGAAATTAGGTACTGTGACGAAACAGCCTTAGGTCACAAGATTGGCAGCGCGCGAGTAACATCCCCGTGGTGTTGCGAGCCTCAATAGGCTACGGTGACCGCTTACCATCTGATGCAACCCGCATGCTTGTTTGCCATTCTAGTTGTCTATAATATATATATATATATATATATAACATATAACTTCCTTAACATATAAATGAATTTTGACGAGCTCGGTGGCTCAGTCGTGAATGACGCGACTTTGACACCAACGCTCGTGGGCTCGATTCCCACACAAGGCAAACATTTGTGTGCATGAGCAAGTCTGTTTGTCTAGGTCTGGATGTTTTAAGAGAGGTAGGGCGCATCCAAGCAGCCCGTCTGGAGAAGTACCTCCACCTCACAGAAAACCGCAGCCAAATAACAACTCCCTAGAGGGTTGTTGTGTTCCTACGTGTGAGTGAGGTCACCAGTAAGCTCCCAAGGAGTTGCCGTGTAAGCAGAAGAGGAGCCATCGCGCGAATGATAATTAATATATCGCAAGCGTTAATAGTAATTACATCAGGTGGGCCGTATGATTGTATGCCTCCCGACGTAGTATAAAAAAAAGAATGAAAGAGACCTAGGGCTCCTGACAGCACCGCTACAGGTCGGGTTTAAAGTGATACGCGTAGCTCTTATTGGCTGGTCCGCGGCACCTATAGGCTTATTGGTTAAAATATTCTCCCATTGGTCGGAAAATCGCTGAGATATTTCGATGCAAACACAATGTTTTTATCATCACGGGGTGCCTTCATGAGCTGTCATATTGTTTATCACCACCTATGTATGAAACTCTCATGCTGTGAGATCTACCCACCCTTGTCCGACAGGGACGACAGGACGAGCTCGGTGGCGCAGTGGTGAAAGGCGCTGTTACGCTACTTTGACACCAACGCTCGTGGGTTCGATTCCCACACAGTACAAACATTTGTGTGCATGAACATGTCTGTTTGTATTGGTCTGGGTATTTTCTATGTATAATAAGTATGTATTTACAAAAAAAAAATGTATTTACGTATATTTATCAGTTGTCTAGTACCCATAACACAAGCTTCGCTTACTTTGGGGCTAGATGGCGCTGTGTAATATTGTCCGACATTATATTATATTGTCCAGGTTTCTTTAATTTACAAACTGTTGCTGTGCCCAAATCGTTGACAACACAATACTATCTTGCGCATCGTACACTGAAAAAAAAGTTTAGTTGGATTTCCCAGATTCCTAATAGAATTCACCAAAGTCGACGGTTGAACTGGGTCCTACCTTTGATTTAAGTTGATTTTACCAATCAAAAAAGCTTAATGAAGTACCTGTAAAAATAATAAAATTTATTATTTAGTATGATAAACTGTACCATATTATAGGTACAATCCATTTATTAGCGGTAAATTATACATTTAAAATAGTGATAGCTACAAAATACTATTGTATGAAGACCAACCGTAATATGTTTGTAAATTTAACTACAAATTTTTGCATTAATTAACAAAGTTTACTAGTAAAATAGCCTACCTTTGCTTCTTTGGTAAATTCAACTAATCTTTTTTTTGAGTGTAGTCGGTAAAGTTTTGTAATGAAGTTAGTCTGATGTTTACAGTATGTGCAGCGATTACTCACGATTATTTTAATCCCAAAACACAATTTCCATACAATAGTATACGTGTATAGGTTTTTTTTTATACAACGTCGGGAGATATTCAAGCATACAGCCTACTGTAAAGCAGTTACCGTAGCCTATTAACACTTGTAATATATTAAGTATCACTCGCGCGATGCCTCCTCTGCTGCTTTACACAGCACATCCTTGGGAGCTTACTGGTGACCTCACTCACATGCAGAAACACAACAACCCTATAGGGAGTTGTTATTTGGATGTGGTTTTCTGTGAGGTGGAATTACTTCCCCAGACGGGCTGCTTGCCTACCTCTCTTAAAACATCCAGACCAAGACAAACAGACATGCTCATGCACAGAAATGTTTGCCTCGTGTGGGAATCGAACCCACGAGCGTTGGTGGTGCTTTGATGCGCACTACCTCTCTTTAAACATGCAGACCAAGACAAACAGACGTGTTCATGCACACAAATGTTTGTCTTGTGTGGGAATCGGACCCACGAGCGTTGGTGTGAAAGTCACGTCATTCCCGGCTGATCCACCGAGCTCGCCGAGGTTACTGCAGTATTGTACGTTCTGGACTTTGAGCAATAGATATTTGGATATATTTGTGTGTCAAAGTCAGGGTAGTGTGTGTAATGTCTTTTGAGGGGTCCGTACCCAAAGGGTAAAATGGAACCCTATTACTGAGGCTCCGCTGTCCGTCCGTCCGTCCGTCCGTCCGTCCGTCTGTCTGTCACCAGACTGTATCTCTTGATCCGTGATAGTTAGACAGTTGAAATTTTCACAGATGATGTATTTCTGTTGCCGCTATAACAGCAAATACTAAAAAATAGAATAAAATAAATATTTAAGGGGGCTCCCATACAACAAACGTGAATTTTTTGCTCATTTTTGCTTTTGATATTGATAACGGTAACAGGTAGACGCTTGAAATATTCACAGAATATTTAGTTATATATTCACTTTAAGAATAAATAATTAAATTAAAATAAAACAAAAATTTAAGGGGGCTCCCATACAACAAACGTGATATTTTTGCTATAGTTAATGGTACGGAACCCTTCGTGGCGAGTCCGACTCGCACTTGGCCAATTTTTTCATTATTTAATGTATTTTCCAAGCATTATTATAAAAAAAACTTAGATTCCTGCACTTCTTCTCCATATAAACTTTATCTGTGCCAAATTTCATACTCCTTTATCCGTGTAATTTTCGTAAAAAGGGGTACAAAAAAAACGAGTTCGATTTATTTATCTTTAAAATACACCTTAATTATATGCGTATCATAATTTACCATGTAATTTTGATGAGATTAGTTAATTTTATTAAATATATCTTAGTATATCTTATTAAATTGTAATATAGGTATATTTTCAAGCTGAAAACCAACAGTGGGCCCGTGGATCTGCCATACGTAAAAATAATCAACTTATTGTCTTGTAAATTGTTCTAAAATTCTATAACGAATATTCGAGATCTTACTCAATGAAGTCTTTTAGTAACTTCATTGAGGTGTGTAAGGTTGAAGTTGTGGTTTCCATTAAAACTTGTTAGTTGTAGTCTCAGTCCAAAGCAACTTATTTCGAAGAACAAATATTAAATTGTAAAGATATCGTAACGAAAATTCCCGACTGTGTTTAAAACTTAATTCATTTCGGGATGAAAATAAGTTTCATCTGATATATAACAAAATAAGAAGAGGTACTCTTCGTTAGTGTAGAAAGAATGCAGGAAGAAAGAGTTACTAAACAGATACACAAAGCAAAAATGTAGGAGCCGAGGAAGACCAAGACTTACCTACCATGACCAAATTGGTCGTGTTCTATAAGAAGGCGATATCAGGAGCCTTAGACAACGGCGAGCGTGCATGAGAAGAGCAATGAATGCAAAAAAAAACAGCCAAATGCGAGTCGGACTCGCGCACTGCTGCTTACACAGCAACTCCTTGGAAGCTTACTGGTGACCTCACTCACACGCAGCAATACATTAACCCTCTAGGGAGTCGTTATTTGGCTGCGGTTTTCTGTAAGGTGGAGGTATTTCCCCAGACAGGCTGCTTTGATGAAGAGAGGTAGGGAACCTCTCTTAAAACAACCAGACCAAGACAAACAGACATGTTCATGCACACAAACGTTCGTCTTGTGCGGGAATCGAACCCACGAGCGTTTGTGTCAAAGGTGCGTCTTTCACGACTGAGCCAACGAGCTCGTCATTGAGTCATGACTCGAAATAATAAAGCAATATTCAAGGAGTAGTGATAGACTGGTGGTAACGAATTGGCCTAATAACCAACTGGTCACCGGTTCCAATCCTGGCATGTGTATATGGCACTTGCTCGGCGGTGAAGGAAAACATCGTGAGGAACCACACGTCCAAGAAATTACATTTCGAAAGACGTCCACCTTACCTAAGAAGCGTCTGGTTTACCTCCAGGGTCGTGGAGGTCTGACGGCAGTCGCTCCGTGTCAGAATCAGTACCTTCGCCAAATCATCAGGTTCAGCTAGCGGACACCGTCAATCCTAATGACGGTATAATATATATAATCATAAAAGTAGGAAAGCGCGCCCCGCCGCCTCCTACTTCTATGTATATAATATACCGGATAACAGTGTAGAGCTAAGAAGAACAAAACAAGTGGCAATCGACGTCACTTAACTCGCGTGTTTTTAGGGTTCCGTACCCAAAGGGTAAAACGGAACCCTATTACTGAGACTTCGCTGTCCGTCCGTCCGTCCGTCTGTCACCAGGCTGTATCTCACGAACCGTGATAGTTAGACAGTTGAAATTTTCACAGATGACATATTTCTGTTGCCGCTATAACAACAAATACTAACAAATAGAATAAGATAAATATTTAAGGAGGCTCCCATACAACAAACGTGATTTTTTTGCTCGATTTTGCTCGATATTGATAACGGCAACAGGTAGACGCTTGAAATATTCACAGAATATTTAGTTATATATCCACTTTAAAAATAAATAATTAAATTAAAATAAAACAAATATTCAAGGGGGGCTTCCATACAACAGACGTGATTTTTTGCCGTTTTTATAGACGATGGTACGGAACCCTCCGTGCGCGAGTCCGACTCGCACTTGGCCGATTTTCAATATTTAATGAATAATTGGTCACCACCATAGACATCAGCACCACCTAAGGGTCACTGATCCGTTGCCAGCCTTTATTGGGAAACACAGGCGCTTTTCTTGAAGGCACCCATATCGTATTTGTTCGGGAACACCGCTAAGGTTCCACATTTTCACCGAACGTGGTAGAAAATGCAACAAAAAGCGTACTGTGGTGGATTGCCTCTCATCGAGATGGTGAGGGTGGAACTTCAGTTTGTGGCGAGTGGTACGATAGTAGAACTCCCCTGTTTATTTATTTTTATTTATACAATGTCGGGAGTCATACAAGCATACGGGCCACCCGATTTAAGCCGTTATCGGAGCCTATAAACGCTTGCAATA
Source organism: Pyralis farinalis (assembly GCA_947507595.1). Taxonomy (NCBI): domain Eukaryota; kingdom Metazoa; phylum Arthropoda; class Insecta; order Lepidoptera; family Pyralidae; genus Pyralis; species Pyralis farinalis. Next base: position 3,007,712 of record OX382258.1, on the reverse strand, counting down.
CATTAAGTATCACTCGCGCGGTGCCACCTCTGCTGATAACACAGCAACATATGAGCTTACTGGTGACTTCACTCACACGCAGGAGCACAACAACCCTCTTGAGTTATTTGGTTCCGGTTTTCTGTGAGGTGGGAGGTACTTCCCCGGACGGGATGCTTCGATGCGCCCTACCTCTCTTAAAATTCGATTACACTCCCAAATGCCACGTCGACAAACTCTACAATAAAATACAACAACCTCAAAGTTGAAAATAATGAATACCTTAGCCTTGCTTAACAACCATAAAAATCGGCCAAGTGCGAGTAGGACTCGCGCACGAAGAGTTCCGTACCATTATCTATAAAAACAGCAAAAAAAACACGTTTGTTGTATGGGAGCCCCCGTTAAATATTTGTTTTATTTTAATTTAATTATTTATTCTTAAAGTGAATATATAACTAAATATTCTGTGAATATTTCAAGCGTCTACCTGTTGCCGTTATCAATATCGAGCAAAAATGAGCAAAAAAATCACGTTTGTTGTATGGGAGCTCCCTTAAATATATATTTTATTCTATTTTTTAGTATTTGTTGTTATAGCGGCAATAGAAATACATCATCTGTGAAAATTTCAACTGTCTAACTATCACGGTTCAAGAGATACAGCCTGGTGACAGACGGACGGACGGACGGACGGACGGACGGACAGCGGAGCCTCAGTAATAGGGTTCCGTTTTACCCTTTGGGTACGGAACCCTAAAAAAGAAAGTTACCATTAGCCATAGTGAGTGATCGGGCAATGAGTCATGTCGCCCACGGCAGCTGGTGAAAGCTGTCATTATTGTAGTCTAACATTATTATTAGAAACCTAATAGAAAATACTATCTATAACTTCAAGCCAAATGCCTTGCGAAGTAGGCAGAGTGATCCGAGCACCACGTGACTCGTTACACGCCTCACTCGCTTCTTTAACATTGCTCTTCTTATCGCTCGCTGGTTTCTAATGCTCCTGACATCACCTTCAAATAAAACACGATCAATTCGGTCATGGTAGCTTAGTCTTGGTCTTTCTTGGCTCCTTTATCCTTCCACTTTAGCATGTCTAATTTCTAATTCTCACTTTCTTCGTTCCGGGTTCTCTCTCTTCTCTTGAACCCAAACATGGCTCTGTAATAGCACTAAGGAAATACCATATGGAGACGCAATAACATGATTTTGCATAGTAAATAAAATCACCGCTACTGGACGGGCTATCGGTTAGTTCTCCAATCAAAATCGCGTCACTTATCGGCTTACTGGTGAAAATGACCTCCCATTGGTCGAAATTTGAAACATTACGTTTTGGTAAGTTGAGAGGCAATCAATAGGTTTTGTGTTTCATATAATAATAATAGAGCTTTATTTAGATTCCATACAATATCGTTACAAACATCAATATAAAAATTAATAATGTATACAAATGATTAGAATTACACCAAGAAATACCAATTGTTCATATCTTGTCTTTTCAATTGATTGTATGGACCCCTTTCGGGTAAAAGCTTCCTCTAATGAATGCCACTTTTCCTTATTAGTAGCTATGGTTAACCATTTCGGACCCGCAGTCGCAACTACCTCATCTACCCATCTAACACATGGTCGACCTCTCGCTCTGGCACCTCGCGGGCCAGTCCATTTTACTATCCTGATGGTCCATCGGTCGTCGTCATACCTGGCCACGTGCCCTGCCCACTGCCATTTTCTTTGTAGTGAAAAGGCATCAGCTACTTAGGTTTTGCCATTTTTTTTGTAGTGAAAACTTTTACACTACAAAGAAAATGGCAGTGGCCTGATGCCTTAACTTAAGGCATCAGCTAGATTTGGTTTTCTTGCGAATGTTCACATTTTTTATTCATGTTTTTCATTTACATACCTATATTTGTCTATATGTATATATATAATGTTTGAAACACCACTAAAACTATAAGTCAAATCCTAGCTATGCCTTTAGCCTGTCCTCCTGAAGTCATCTTCAGGAACCATCGCGTGTGTGACGCTGCAGTCTCCTGCATGATTTATTAGTTAAAACTTTAATGGCTTTAACACTGCGAGTGATTTGTTTAGAAAGTGTAAATGGATCACATTATATATAAGCTGGCCGTGAATAGTTTTCTTTGTTGACGCTTGTGCGGCGATTGAATGTAAATTATATTTTTTTAATGTTTTTTTAGGGTTCCGTACCCAAAGAATAAAACGGAACCCTATTACTGAAACTTGGCTGTCCGTCCGTCTGTCACCAGGCTGTATATAATGAACCGTGATAGTTAGACAGTTGAAATTTCACAGATCACAGATGATGTATTTCTATCTAAAAAATAGAATAAAATAAATATTTAAGGGGGCTTCCATACAACAAACGTGCCTTTTTGGCTCGTTTTTTCTCGATATTGATAACGGCAACAGGTAGACGCTTGAAATATTCACAGAATATTTAGTTATATGTTCACTTTAAAAATAAATAATTAAATTAAAATAAAACAAACATTTAAGGGGGGCTCCCATACAACAAACGTGATTATTTTGCCATTTTTATAGATAATGGTACGGACGCAGACCCTTCGTGCGCGAGTCCGACTCGCACTTGGCCGGTTTATTTTTATACTACGTCGTCGGGAGGCATACGGCCCACCTGATGTAAACCTGAGCCTGATTCTCTGATTCCCCTGGGCTCGATGGCGTAGTTGCGCGTGTCATTCTAACTGAACACGCAGGTTAAGCAATGTCGACCGCAGCCTATCTATGGATGGGTTTATTTAATTCGAGTTGCTCCATGCTTCGGAGGGCACGTTAAGTCGTCGGTCTCGGCTGTTGTCGATAGATGACAGTCGTTAAGCTAAGTCGGTGGCCCTCGGGTGGATTGAAAACACTGGCTTCCGCCAATCCGCATTTGAGCTGCATGGTGGATCTCTAAACCCCTTCGGTCGAAGAGAGACCTGTATCCCAGCAGTGGGATGAGTAAGGGTTGATGTGGATGCGTGAGTGTGTGTCTTTTTTTTTTAATATATATGGCAATAGTGTTGCTACTTTATGCCAATCAACCCAGTTTAAATACCACCCGTAAAACGATAGTGATTTTTACAAGGTGTTCTTGATGACTTAAAACTTCGTCTTCCAAAAAGTACATAAACGTGTTATATTTGAGTTGTTTCATTACTGTATAATTTCACTAGCACTTATGTTACAAAATACTATCGAAATTGTCACACAAAACTAATTTTATACTGAATTGTAAAAATTTCAAGTAAAACAACAATGTCACCCGTCAAAAGCGCGGGAAGAAGTCCCATGTGTGTCTTTATATTATATAAGATGGTGAATGATATTTATTGGTAATTGGTAATATTACCGTTTTGTTTGAAAGGAACAGGAACCGGCGAGCGGGCATTAGAAGAGCAATGAATGATAAAGAAGCGAGTGAGGTGTGTAAGGATCCAGTCACGTGGCGCTCGGTTCTCACTGCCTACCCCGCAAGGGACCCAGCGTGAAGATATACATGCCGTTTTGTATTACAGGATACTGGCACGCGGAATAAGCATACGCGCCCTATTATTATTCTGAAAGCAAGATATATCTTAAATTGAAGAAACTACGTGGCAAACGTAGTTTATCTCGGCATTGCATCCTTGCCAGTGGACGTTTCGGAAACTCTGGTAGTTTTAAAGTTAAAAAGTGTACACTTAAGATCTAGCATCTAAAAGAATATCTTTGTCCTATCGTTGTATTATATCGTAATGATGATGTATGTATGATAATTCTTCTTTTTCGTATAACTCTTACCTAATCCATTAGGATTGGCGGGGTCCGCTACATTCACCCAAGGATTTGGCGAAGACACTGATTTTGACATGGAGCGACAGCCGTCAGGCCTCCACAACCTAGAGGGGCAACCAGACCTTTCGTAGGTTAGGTCACACGCTATCGAAATATAATTCCTTGGACGTGTGGGTTTCCCTGCCGATGTTTTCCTTCACCGCCGAGGTAGTGATGATTACAAATATGTACATAAATCTGAAAACATGCCTGGTACATGCCAGGATTCAAACCGGGGGCCTGTAGTTCAATAGGCCGGTTCCTTATCCACTGGGTTATCACTGCACAAGGAAGGATGGTGTAGGAAAGAATATTGTTCTGAAAGAGAGTATCAATGTTAAGAAGAGGCATGATCCTTTGGCTCAAACCAATGTACAAAGAATGCAGGAAGACTGAATGGTGACCTCACTCACACGGTGGAACACAATAACCTTCTAAGGAATTGTTATTTGGCTGCGGTTTCCTTTGAGGCGGAGGTACTGCCCCAGACGAGCTGCTTTGATGCGTCCTACCTCTCTTAAAACACCCAAACCAAGACAAACAGACATGCTCATGCACACAAATATTTGTCCTGTGTGGGAATCGAACCCACGAGCGTCGGTGTCATAGCAGTGTAACAGCGCGTTTCACCACTGCGCCACCTACTATTAGAAGACTTAGGAATGTAAGAAAAGAGAAATCTGTGTAAGAGATAAATTATAATGAGTACTGTAGAGGTTAAGCCTTATGACGTCATGAATTATAAAACTTAGAAAATTATTTAATTATTACAATTGAAACTTATATTATTAAAGTAAAGGCCCTAACATATCTATATTACAACGTCGGATACTGCGATAAGGATCTATTGTAGCTACTAATCCACCTTTAGTAACCTTATGAAAGCAACAAAAGCATTGGAAAGCACCAATATCATTTGTGTGGTGGATGCGCTCTCTACCAACCTACCATGACCTAGCGTGTATACATAGATGAATAAGATTAGCTTTTATCTAAGCAGCCACGAAACATATGCCCATCTAACCGGTAGCAACAAATAGAGGACTTTATTGCAAACCATAAACTGTTTTTGTCAAGTGACATTTTTATCACTCGACATAAGCCAAGCCCCCGACTAAATTACACAACCCCCGCACACAACCCCTGCTGTATATACCCATCCTTTTTATAATAATTCCTTTTCAAGACCCTTTTGTCTTACGCAAAAATGATATGGGGCTTCAACAAAGGAATGTTGATTTCTTTGCGGCAACCGAGATTTTTTTTTTGTAGATTTGTCAGCGTTTGGGACTGATATCTGGTTCATCTCTTTGTTGTTCCTGAGAAATGAGCGTGTCAAAGCGATATGGAAATTGCGGGTAATTTAGGGAAATATAATTCAGGATTTGGGTATGCCTTTTGGTACCTTTCGATGTTTTTTTAAAGCTGTTCACACACTCGGAGCTGAGTTACTCACTGTTTTAAGGTACTCGAGCTGGTGATTGATTAAGCCTGTAGCTTGAATACGGCATGTATGAATTAAGCTTCGTAATTGTATGACAATTGCATTCTGGCACAGACGCAAACTTGTGTTCTTGCAAATATTGTTTTTTTGATATGATAAAAAAAAATTGTCATAATTCCGATAATTTAAAAACCTTTAAAGACATGACTGATACCCATAGATAAAAATGGCTCACTCTCTTCATTAAAGTAAGGGCAGACCTCACCTTTTCATGGTGTATCCTGCTAATCAACAAACATCATTGAAGGGAGAGAGCTAAGACACACATGTGCAGCCCGACTGGGTAACAATTTCCTTCGCACAAAACTGCAGCCAAACTGCAACTCCCTGGACTCCTCATAGGCCCCTCAGGCATCAATCCGCGTATTCGATTGTTTAGCCCCAAGGCAATCGCCTCACGCCGCCTCTCCCTTCCGGTGACGTAGTAATGGCCCACACTAAACCATTAGGATTGACGGGGACCGCTACCAGACCTTCATAACCCAGGGGAGAAACCAGATCTTTCTTAGGTTAGGTCACACATCTTTCGAAACGTGTGTGTTTCCTCACGATGTTCCATCACCGCGGAGTAAGTGATAAATACGTACATAAATCAGAAATGACTAAATTAGTGGTACATGACCCTGCCAGGATTCAAACCGGGGACTAGTTTTAGGCCGCATCCTTACCCACTGGACTATCACTGCTCTCAAACTTGCGAGTGAATGGCGGTACCAGTTGCTACTGACGCCAGTGATAATTCTTGTACAGCAAATGTTCATTAAGTACGGCAACTACTTCATATCAGGTGGGCCATCCACTTATTGGCCTCCCGATGTTATATAGAAAAAATAATTGTGGCCTGGGAATCGTTATTTACAGCGTTATTTAGGGTAACAAAGACTTACTTACGTAAAATATATTTCCTCGCTCTGAACGCCCTAATACAATAGCCGCGATCACACTATATGCCGCAGTATTTCAACTCTAAACAACTATACTACACCAACCCTAACTCATCCCCCTACGGGGACACGGATCCCCCTTCAACCAAAAAGTTTAGAGCATACTCCACCACGCTGCTCAACTACTGCGGAGGCCAGTATTTGCAGGTCATCCGAAGGTCACTGACTTATCTTAACGACTGTCATCTACCGACAACAGCGGCTTAACGTAAAAAATAAAACTAACCATAGACAAGCTGTGGTCGACGTTGCTTAACCTACGTATTCGGTGATAGTCGTGGCTCAGCATCTGCCCCTTGCTAGCAGCAGCAGTATTTCTATGAGTACTGATGATGCATTCGGAGATATTATTTGATCTAACCTGCTTTGTGTGCTTCCGCCACCAACTAGTTCATACAAACTAGTGCCGGTCGGCACCCACCCTAGTTCGCTAGTTCGACGTTTGACGTTCGCAAAATAACGCCAGAGTCTATTAACTATTTGAGATATTATTTTTATACGATCTTTACAAGTTGGTTATTTAGAATGAGTGATAACACGGCTCACTCTTACAAAAAACATATAAATTTACGGGCTATAAAAAGGCTTCCCTCTGAATCCTACCTCTCTTTAAATAAGCAAGCCATTTTAACCGTCTTTTTCTACAGAACTTCGAGAGACATACAAGCATACCCTGGCCATAAGCTGGCCCTCCTAAGGTAAAGTAGTTTTTATAACCTACTAGCGGACCCGACAGACGTTGTCCTGTCCCATAATATAAAATTTCCCAGAACCCGACTGCAGTGCCACCTATTGGGTCCAATTGTGAATCTAAACCATTCTCGAATCCCCTTGAACACACTCAAAAAATTTCATCAAAATCGGTCCAGTCGTTTAGGAGAAGTTCAGTCACATACACACGTACAGTAGAATTATATATATAATATAGATATATACCAATACGTTCTTGAGATATCGTAATAAAAGTATCATATAAAATGTATGAGAAATGGAATTTACTTTATATTTTTTTTTGTTTTTTTTTTTCATTTTTTAATACTTTTTATCCTATTCCGGACGAAGACAAATCCAAAGACACAAAAATCATAAAAATCGGTCCAGCCGTTCATTAGTTATAAATGGTGTAACTAACACGACTTTCTTTTATATATATATATATATATATATATATATATATATATATATGCCTGCAACGCATTAGGCGTAATACTAACGCGATGCCACCTCTTCTACTAACACAGCAACTCCTTAGAGCCTTTTTGATGACACTCACCCGCAGAAACACAACTCCTGGTAGTTGTTATTTGGCGGTTTTCTGTGAGGTGTATGTACTTCCCCAGACGAACCGTTTCGACGCACCTCTCTTAAAAACACCCAGACAAAGACAAACAAACATATTCATGCTCACAAATGTTTCTCCTACATGGATATCGAACCCAGACCGATATCCAAGTAGCATTAGTAACCACCGCGTCAAGATACATTACAAAAATTGCTTAACAGTTTATTTTGACTAGAAGTGCTTGCGACGTACTCTCCTTTTGAATTAAGATACTGTTTTATATATTTGCTATGGTGTACTATACCAAAGTAAAAAAAGACATTCCTGTAGTGTATCACGAGACTGTAACAGGCTATTACTCACTTAAACTGCACATTACTGTCCATTGTGCGATCGCCAGAGGCTGCAAGTAAACTTCAAGTTATTAACTCTTCCATTATGTTATTTATTGAGCGAACTATGGGAATTTCTATCAGTGTAACTGAAACTAGATATTATTATGGGATGATGATGGTGATGAATACTGTTGGTCACCAAGCGGTTTCACCACTAACCTATTGTATAGTAGTTAATAGATTCAGGCGTTATTTTGCGAAAGTCAAATTTACATGCTGCGGTCGTCCGCCATGCGGATTCTGTTCCAGATGGCGGACGACCGCAGCAGCCGAGGCAGAGACTACCGGAGCAGGCACGGCAGCGTCGGCATGTTGCACTTACTAACAGTAGTGGGTGGGTGCCGGCCGGCGCTAGGCCGCATGAACTAATTGGTGGCGGAAGCACACAAAGCAGGTTAGATCAAATTGCATATATTGTATAGTGTACATAGTCCTTAGTTTATAGTCAATGTAATTACTTCTTAAGAGGGTGCATAAAGCTAAGTGGCTCCCTTATTTTGTTTTTATTAATAACGCTGAATTTAAGACCAATTCCAAAAAACGCTCTATACAGGCACTGTACAAACATATTTATGTTCAGGAACACCGTTCCTATATGAAATCTATATGTTTGTCTGTGCGTTTGTCTGTGGGTGCGTTTTTTTCGAATATTCGAATTTTGACTTCAGATTCGGATTTAGCATAAAAAAGTAGAATAGGAATGTTCTGGAACACCGTTCCTATCTCTGGAAAGTGGTCAAAATGACCGACAAATTAAAAAAAAAATTGAATTGTTATACTCGTATAATTGACGAGCCAGGTGTTCCTCTGGCAATGCAAGCTTGCGCATTCTCAACTGGTTTTTTTATACATAGTCTCTTTTTATTATTTATGTACAATTTGTCATAATTTTGATTATTGCTACGAGTATAAGTGTCCACAATATACAATAATTGAAAAATTTGGTTACTTGTACATAGATAATAAATACAAGATATGTTTGTAGTCATGTAAGGACCGCGTCTTAGTCAAAGTCAAAGTCAAAGTCAAAATCTTTTTATTCCGTAAAAATGGCTACATTTGTTTGGAATCGTCACAATTTTTTTCCCTACCGTGCAGTTTATGACTAGGTGAGCACTGATAAAAATACTGCCAAAATTATGGCGCTCGGTTCTCTCTGCCTACCCCGCAAGGGACCTGGCGTAAAGATATTATATATATATGATTCTACAGAGCCTGTATTCAGCGTTTTTTGGAATAGGTCTTAAATTCAGCGTTATTAATAAAAACAAACTGAGGGCGCCACTTAGCTTTGCACGCCCTATTAATAATAGTACGTTTTGTGCGTGAGTTTAGAGTGTTTATGTTATCATTTTGTCTTATATATATATGTATATATATCGATGTCTTAGGAGAGAATAATAATATATACTTTTATTGTTGAAGTTGAACTAGTTGTTTCAATATTTGCTCTCCTGTATCTTTTGGCAGCACTGCACTATCACCGCTCTCTATTAATTAACCAGTTGAGAATGCGCAAGCTTGCATTGCCAGGGGAACACCTGGCTCGTCAATTATATAACAATTTAATTAATTTTTTTAATACTTTGTCGGCCATTTTGACCATGTTCCTATAGAAATATGATATTGGTTTTTAAGACATTCCTATTCTACTTTATAATTAACTTTTCGAATCTGAAATAAAATATCATTTTTTTTTTAATGTGTCGGCTATTTTGACCATGTACCTTAAGAGATAGGAACGGTGTTCCTGAACATTCCTATTCTACTTTTTTATGCTGAATCCGAATCTGAAGTCAACATTCGAATATTCGAAAAAAAGCGACAGACAGACACAGATGAAGAGCATGTTATTAATTTAACAAATATATTATAATGACATCGAATACAGAATGATTTATATTAATTAATTCGATTATCATTAAATAACTCATCAATCGAATATTGGGGTACTTCGACTACTTTCACTATGAAAAATATTAAAATCCATGATGGCCGTCAACAAAATGGCCGGTTACATATTTTCTCCCAACCCAGTCGATATGGGTATCAAATGAAAGGGCTTGACTAGTAGAACACAGTTCACGATGAATATTAAATGGCCGGTTACATATTTTCTCAATTTTCAATATGGGTACCAAATGAATACAAGATAAGTTTAAAAGAAAAAAACTTGTGTATTTATTTTTAATTTAAACTTTTTTATTGAAAATAATGTACTAAAAGCTAAAAAATAATTCGGTAGGTCCCAGATTCCAGTCATCAGACCCCTCTCCCTCATCAATCTAAGACATTGATCAGACAAAAAAATAAAATCGTTGGGCGTAGCGTAAACTGAGTTGACTGGATGGAAATGCTGTTAAAGCCAGAATTCACCGAAACCCCATTAGGAAACAAAAAATGTTATTGCGAGATATGAAGATTCCCGCTAGGACTCTGTCGCGTATAATAAAACAAAACCTGAAGCTCGGCGCTTATCGTCGATATACAGAGCATGCCCTACATCAATACCTACAGTTGAAGAGAGTGGATCGATCAAAATGTCTTCTGTCCTAATACGCAGATGAAAGGCAAGACAGAGGATTCTTTACTGATGAAAAAAATAACGATTGAAGAGCACTACAACAAGCAAAATAACACAGTTCTAGAGAAGCCGCCCCAGTGGTCGGAAAGGTACAACGTGGTCATCATCTTGCGTCTGTAATGGTTTGGTGGAGGGTGTCTTATCAAGGAGTCACAAAGCTTTATTTTTGTAAAAACCGAGTGAAGACTTCAGCCAAAATGTATCAAACGACTGTCTTGGATTGTGTTGTGAAACCTCTCAGCAAAATACTTTTTTTAAATGTAGGACTTTCCAGCAGGCCTGCACTTGGTCACAAGACATGAACTACCCCAGCCTGGCTCGAAACCAATGTTCCGGATTTATAAGAGCTGTAGACCGGCCCTAGTCTAGCCCAGATCTGAACCTCTTAAACTACATGACAGGACATGGCCTGCTCGAAACGACACGCCGACATTGTGTCATTTAAGAAATCTCTGGAGCAAGCAGTGGCTAAATTCCCCATTGAAACAATGCATAAATCCATAGATTCGTGGCCAGACAGATTAAAGGCCTGTTACCAGAGCCAAAGGTAGCCATTTCGAAATTTTTTGCTGAGACTTCCATAAATATGTACATATAAGTTTTATTAAAATTACATTATTTTATTTATTATTTTATTTATTATTAAAAGAACTTATGACCTGAGTAGGTAGATGTAGATAGATGAACAAGACAGTTTATGGCTTCAATTACGTCACATTTTTTGTTTCTATCTATAACTTCACACCAAATCCCTTGCGGGGTAGGCAGAGAAGACCGAGCGCCACGTCACTAAATCTTTACATACCTCACTCGCTTCTCTAACATTCATTGCTCTTCTCGTGCACGTTCGCCGGTTTCTAGGGCTGATATTACCTTCTGATAGAACACAACCAATTTGGTCATGGTAGGTAAGTCTCGGCCTTCCTCGGCTCCTACATCCTTCCACTTTTGCATTGTATATCTGCTTTGTCATTTTTAGGGTTCCGTACCCAAAGGGTAAAACGGAACCCTATTACTGAGGCTCCGCTGTCCGTCCGTCCGTCTGTCACCAGGCTGTATCTCATGAACCGTGATAGTTAGACAGTTGAAATTTTCACAGATGATGTATTTCTATTGCCGCTATAACAAGAAATACTAAAAAGTAGAATAAAATAAATATTTAAGGGGGCTCCCATACAACAAACGTGATTTTTTTTGCCGTTTTTAGGGTTCCGTACCCAAAGGGTAAAACGGAACCCTATTGCTGAGGCTCCGCTGTCCGTCCGTCCGTCCGTCCGTCCGTCCGTCCGTCCGTCCGTCCGTCCGTCCGTCCGTCCGTCCGTCTGTCACCAGGCTGTATCTCTTGAACCGTGATAGTTAGACAGTTGAAATTTTCACAGATGATGTATTTCTGTTGCCGCTATAACAACAAATACTAAAAAATAGAATAAAATAAATATTTAAGGGGGCTCCCATACAACAAACGTGATTTTTTTGCTGTTTTTATAGATAATGGTACGGAACCCTTCGTGTGCGAGTCTGACTCGCACTTAGCCGATTTTTATAGGTAATGGTACAGAACCCTTCGTGCGCGAGTCCGACTCGCACTTGGCCGATTTTATAGATTATGGTACGGAACCCTTCGTGTGCGAGTCCGACTCGCACATGGCCGATTTTTTGTTTCAAGTTTTGATAAGTGGGATAAATGGCGATTGGTGTTCATAAGGAGTTGTTCTACAATGATTCCGATGATATAATCCCCATTTCACCGAACGGTATCTCTGAAATGGTAAATGTCTATATTTGTTCGCGTACGAAATTTAATCATCTTATATAAAAGACCAGTTTATTGGACCCTATCGACCTTTTCATGAGAAAATTGGAAAATCAAAGGGCGCGGCGACTGAAACGAAGGGTGCATTTGATTATTGACATTTTCAGTTTTAACCGACTTCACAAAAGGAGGCAGAGCTTGGTTCATTGCTTAGTTTATTTAATTTGGGTTTTGACCGAGTTCGTGAACGTGATCTATACTTGATTATTTGTTTTAGTATATAGTATTGTCTTAGGTTTTCGCGATTGTTACACATTGAATTAAACAATTTTTAACGGAAGTATCGCGTATTTTATTTATTTTGTTGAACCTGACGTTTCGAACGCTTTGCAGCGTCCGTGGTCGCAGGGAGACTAAGGTGGTATTTGTCTTACATTAGTTATTCAATTATTACATCTACCGACATGGATGGATTAATTATATATGTTCCGATTTACACAAAAATCGCTCACGGTGTCCGAACATTTTTTAGATCTTTGGGTTTGTGACTTGATTATTTTTAGGACTGGATCCCAAGCAGGTGGTACTTGCCAACCATCTTCTCTATTGAAATTGGGGTGTTTTCTTATTTCAATAGCCTCGCGCAACATTCTCGGCATGTAGCGATTCTCCTTGGCGTCAGGTTCAACAAAATAAATAAAATACGCTATACTTCCGTTAAAAATTGTTTAATTCAATGTTTTAGTATATGTATATATTTTTAAGAGAGATAGGGCACATCAAAGTATGGGGAAGTACCTCCACCTCACAGAAAACCGCAGATAAATAAAAACTCTATAGAGGGTTGTTGTGTTCCTGCGTGTGAATGAGGTTACCAGTAAGCTTGTACCAGTGGGAGACTTTGCGTGGGTACCTCTGTCTCACCTATTTCTACCGCCAAGCAGATATATTTATATAGCTGTGTTCCGGTTTGAAGGGTGAGATATGGTTGAGAAATTACTGGGTACCGTGACGAAACAGCCTTAGATCACAAGATTGCCAGATTAACATCCCCGTGGTGTTGCGAGCGTAAATAGGCTGCGGTGACCGCTTACCATCTAATGCGGGCCGCATGCTTGTTTGCCAATCCAGTTGTATAAAAGACAAACCTCCTGGGGATTCACTATGTTAACAGCAGAGGAGGCATCGCGCGAGTGATACTTGATGATTTACAAGCGTTCATAGGCAACGGTAACCGGTTTACGTCAGGTGCGCCGTATGTTTGTATCACTACTGACGGTGCATAAAAAAACTGTACATGTATCAGACCAGTGATAGCCCAGTGGGTATGGAACCGGCTCATCAATCAACTGGTCCTTGATTCGAATCCTAGCGGGTGCATGTACCACTATATTCGTATTTTCGGATTTACGTACATATTTACCACTTGCTCGGCGGTGAAGAAAAATCGGCCAAGTGCGAGTCGGACTCGCGCACGAAGGGTTCCGTACCACTATCTATAAAAACGGCAAAAAAAACACGTTTGTTGTATGGGAGCTCCCCTTAAATATTTGTTTTATTTTAATTTAATTATTTATTCTTAAAGTTAATATATAACTAAATATTCTGCGAATATTTCAAGCGTCTACCGGTTGCCGTTGGCAATATCGAGCAAAAACGAGCAAAAAAATCACGTTTGTTGTATGGGAGCCCCCTTAAATATTTATATTATTCTATTTTTTAGTATTTGTTGTTATAGCAGCAATAGAAATACATCATTTGTGAAAATTTCAACTGTCTAACTATCACGGTTCGTGAGATACAGCCTGGTAACAGACGGACGGACGGACGGACGGACAGCGGAGCCTCAGTAATAGGGTTCCGTTTTACCCTTTGGGTACGGAACCCTAAAAAACGTCGTGAAGAAACCTTGCACGTTCAAGAAATTATATTTCTTTATTTGAAATTTGTTCACAGTTTCATTGCGTCTATTTTTTCCCAAGGAACCCTAACACTGCCATGACTGCTGCGGACGTCTTCCCGCCATCTGGAACAGGAACCGCATGCACTCGAACGATCGATCTGAACCTCTGCTGTTGCTACAGCAACTCCTCAGGAGCTTACTGGTGGCCTCACTCACTCGCACAATAAGCCTCCAGCGAATTGTTATTTGGCTGCGGTTTTCTTTGAGTGGCGGTACTTCTCCAGACGGGCTCTCTTAAAACATCCAGAGCAAGACAAACAGACATGTTCATGCACACAAATTTCTGTAAGCTGAATTTACTTCCCCAGGCAGGCTACTAATGCGATCCTACAAATCAATACAAGATAAGATCAATACAAACAGACATGCACACAAATGTATTTGTTTATACAACGTCTGGAGGCATGCAAGCATACGGCCCACCTGATGTAAAATGATTACCGTAAATAATGAAAGCTTGCAATACATCTGCTGCTAACGCAGCAACTCCTTAGGAGCTTACTGGTAACCTAATTCACAAGGAACACAACAAGTCTCTAGAAAATTATTTGGCTGCGATTCCTGTGAGATAGAGGAAAGCAGCCCAGACGAGCTGCTTTGATGCACCCTACCCCTCTCACGTTTGTGGAAACTCCAGCGGATTAAGAACGGAATGCCACATAGGCACGTGGAGTGTGAGGGATGGATTCAAAGATAACATAATGGAGCTGATGGAAGTAATGAAGGGAGTGAGGTGTGCGTTCTCTTTTCCATGTACTAAAGTATTTCCTTCTTCATGGTCATATTTGTAATCATCACCACCTCGGCGGTGAAGGTGAACATCGTAAACACGCACATTAAAGAATAGTATATTTCATTACAAGTGCGGAAAGCCTGTCATTGCAAAGAGTTCTTTGCAATGACGGCTCCGCACGTGTCCTGAACAACTATTTTTGATACAGTTGCGAAAAAATGAAGCAATTTAATAAAATAATAAAAACACAATAAACTCAACTAACTAGGAAAATGGCGCCAACCGTAAAAGAATATAAGCAGAGATTTTCTTTCGTTTTCTTCACCCATTCTGGGTAGGCAAAAGGAACTATGCCCATACAGCCAAGTCTTCAGTAGAATTTTTTTATTGATATGAAATGAAAATGAAATTTAATGAGATGAAATGAAATGAAACCTAACCCAACTCATTGAATCAAATCATTAAATCTGATATTGAAACAAATTAGTAGCTTCTTTTTAGAAATATTTGCATGAGTCATAAAAACTTCTATAATTTTTTTTTAGTAAAAACTTTGTGGTTGTTTTTTTCTTTTTAATAGACATTATTTTGACAGTTGGGAACGAGAACGCACGAGTTCGGAAAAGGTAAAGAGAAAGCTCGAGTATGTAATAGCCCACAGCCCGAACGCTATACGTCCCTGCAATACGACACTTTTTGAGCAACTGTATTAAAAATTATATTTCAAAAGCCGTATGACCTTATCTAAGAAAAATATGATTTTCCCTATCGGTTGTGGAGGTCTGATTGCAGTCGCTCCATGTAAAAATCAGCATCCAAATCCTTAGGCTTAGGTAGCGGACCCCGCCAATCCTAATGGATAACGCTATGAAGTAAAAGTGGGAGCTTTTTTTATACTATGTCGGGAGGCATATAAACATACGACCCACCTGATGTAAAGCGGGTTACACTTACACTTACACAGCAACTCCTTGGGAGCTTACTGGTGACCTCACTACAGGCAGGAACACAACAACCCTCTAGGGAGTTGTTATTTGGCTGCGGTTTTCTGAGAGGTAAAGGTACTTCCCCAGACGGGCTGTTTTGATACGCCTTACTACTTTACTACTTTTTATGGCAAAAATATTTTGGGTTAAGGCTTGAGAAGGTGACCTCCACGAGGCCAGAGCCGCGGGAACCAGCTAGTATTAAAAATAAGTTTAATACACAATCTTCTGATTAAATTTCTCTGTGCTTACAAGAAACTTAAATAAATAACGAATCTCAGAACGACAAAACGCCAATTTTCATTAAATCTAAGTAAGATTTATTCCAAACAAAGAAATGTTTCGTTTTAAAAGGTTGCTTTGTAATAAAACGAAATTCATCAAAGAGTCTTCTAGCATATTGAGCAAATAGAAGAGAGGTAGGGCGCATCAAAGCAGCCCGTCTGGGGAAGGACCTCCACCGCACAGAAACCCACAGCCAAATAACAACTCCCTAGAGGGTTGTTGTGTTCCTGCGTGTGAGTGAGGTCCCCAGTAAGCTCCCAAGGAGTTGCTGTGTAAGCAGCCGACGAGGCATCGACTCTTAATTATCGCAAGCGTTAATAGGCTACGATATCCGCTTGACATCGGGTGGGCCGTATGATTAAATGCCTCCCGTTGTAGTATAAAAAAATCTTTGAAAGTGTTTTGACGAGCTCGGTGGCGTAGTGGTGACACGCGCTGTTACGTTACTTTGACGCCAACGCTCGTGGGTTTGATTCCCACAGAGGTGATGATTGCCAAACATTTGTGAGCATGAACATATCTGTTTGTATTGGTCTAGGTGTTTTTAAGAGAGGTAGGGCGCATCAAATCATCCCGACTGGAGAAGCACCTCCACCTCACAGAAAACCGCAGCCTCTTCAGAGGGTTGTTGTATTCCTGCGTGTGAGTCAGGTCACCAGTAAACTCCTAAGGGGGCTATATAAGCAGCATAGGTGGCATCGCGCAAGTGATACATAATATATTGCAAGCGTTTATAGGCTACGGTATGCTTTACATCAGGTGGGCCGATGGTTGTATGCCTCCCGACGTTGTATAAAATAAATCCATAAGTTCGAAAACACACACTTAGTTGTACATGTCTACGTGAATTCGAACAGGGGATCAATCGAATAATAGACAGCTTCGATACCCACTAAGCTATCACCGCTCTCGCTTCATCCCTTGTATTCTGCGTAAATACGAAGTAACAAACTCTCCATTGTTATCAGAGATGGTTAATAATCCATCGTATTGTGCTCAAGGGTAGGAGTATTGTAAGCGGGTATTTACAACAGTTTGGAATCTACCTTATGTCTATAAAATTATACCTAGCTTGGAATCTGAAAGGTCGGCAATGCATGAGTGACGTCACTGGTGTTGCAAATGTCCACAGGCTACGGTACCTTAGTATTATAAAAACAAACGGTGCCCGTTGCACTCCGGGAGTGGCGGCAGAAGTGAAAACTTGAACATGCGGACCAAACAGCGATGTTGATAAACTACGTTGAACGAAACGCGTAAGCGCCAAGAATTTCATGGCGCTTACAACGTTTTGATCGCGAGAAAATAATGCCCTATGAATGATCTAGCGCTTCATGTTTTAATTGTTTAATTAGAGGTAACTAATGTTTTAGCGCTGCAGCGAACTTAAGTTCTAATTCTCACCAAAATCATACGGTCAGGGTCACGTGTCCTGACGCGAGTTTAGCATTTTTTACTCATCCCAAAAAGTGCACAACGCTTCAAAAACAACTTTTCGCTCTAAGGCGGGATTGGGTGCACTAATGTACAGTACATTACACGTCAACTCAGTCATTCGTAAACAAAAACAAACTCACGAGGACCACACAAAGGCGTCTCTCCGACGGCAACTTCCCGAGATCCAGGTAAATTACCTGTTTATGTGGCCGCAATCTTATTGTGAAAGTGGGATAGTCCAAGAACCATATTTCACGTAATCCGCCCCCCACCGAACTGGATTTTCAGCGCCTGTTACAGTGCTGGAGAGAGCGGGGAGCGTGCGAATAAAACGAGTGTGCTTTAGACCACACGACTGAAGTAAAACTTCTTTAGCTCCATAGTATGATAGAAAACATCCAAACCCAGATAAACAGACATGTTCATGCACAAAAATGCATTTTAAGAGAGGTTGGGCGCATCAAAGCAGCCCGTCTGGGTAAGTACCTCCACCTAACAGAAAACCGCAGCCAAATAACAACTCCCTAGAAGGTTGTTGTGTTCCTGCGTGTGAGTGAGGTCACCAGTAAGCTCCCAAGGAGTTGCTGTGGAAGCAGCAGAGGAGGCATCGCTCGAGTGAAAAACGAGTGTGCTTTACACCACACGACTGAAGTAAAACTTGTTTAGCTCCATAGTGTGATACAGACGATAGACCTGCACTGTGTATTACATATACGAAACTTAACTCGCTATGAGAGAAAGAGAGAAAGAAAATGTGTGCTCGCACCTCTCTTGGCCCTACAGTAATATACGAAACGTAACTCTCTCTCTTTCTCTCTTCACTAACTTATACCCTTTCGCCTCGCCCGATCACACTTTTCGTAACGCTCTCGTCTCGCATTCAACAGTTTACTCCCCGAGTCAAGCGTGCGTAAAGAAGTTGTACTTCAAAAATATTTATAATATGCAATATCACGGGCACTTTGACACGTCTTACATTCTTTTTTGATAATCTTTCTTCTTTCTTTTTCGTTCTTTATAGTTTTCGCGCCTGTTTTGTAATCTACCAGCGCGTTTCGAAAATGATCATTGGTGAAGAAGACATGCCAAAAGAAACTTGCCAATATAGGTTTATATTTTAAATCGTCGATTTCCTCTTCTTCTTCTTTGTGTAATTCTATTTCCTGATCCATTAAGATTGACGGGATCCGCTGCCTGCTCGTGGGTTCGATTCCCACACAGGACAAACAACGCCTGAATCTATAAACTATTTAATGAGCAATCTATAATGAACCAACGATCTTATGAGATCGCAGGGAGCCGATGGATGCCAGCGGCACATGACCGGTCGCTGTGGAAGTCTGAGGGCCTATGTTCAGCACTGGACGTCCTTCCGCTGAAAGGAAACCTTTAAGGCATTGTCTTCGCTCATATTGACATGGAGCAGAGAATGTTTCTCTATATCTCTCGCCAAATCTCTTGCGGGATAGGCAGAGTCTCGTGACTCGATCCTTACATTTCTTACTCGCTTCTTTAACATCCAATGCTCTTCTCGTGCACGCTCGCGGGCTTCTAAAGCTTTTGACAGTCTTGGTATTCTTTGACTCCTACATTCCACTTTCGCATTGTATATCTGTTTGTCAATATATATATATGAACAATCATCTGTCACTGTGTCACAACCGAAAGGGTTTCCAAGTAGCATTAAGTAAATGTTAAGGTTCCGCGAGGGTTTTGATTCGCACCCTCGATACGATATTTATTCCAACCCTCGGCCGGATTTTGGGGTTAGCGGGCCGGCCGGGGAGTTTAGCTGGTCGACCATTTCAAACGTATATTATAGCAGACATTTTCAAAGAGTAGTGATTGCCTAGTGGAAGGAGCCGGTCTATTGACCACCTGGGCCCGATTAGAACCTAGGCGGGGGCATGTACCACTATAGTGTAGGTATACATTATAATATGCAATTTGATCTAACCTGCTTTGTGTGCTTCCGCCACCAATTAGTTCATGCGGCCTAGCGCCGGCCGGCACCCACCCACTACTGTTAGTACGTGCTACATGCCGATGCTGCCATGGCTGCTCCGGTAGTCTCTGCCTCGGCTGCTGCGGTCGTTCGCCATCTGGAAAAGAATCCGCATGCCCCCACCACCACCGTCGCTGCCACGACTGGCCTGGTCGTCGCTGCGACAGGTGTGTGGGTGGGTGCCGGCCGGCGCTAGGCCGCATGAATTAATTGGTGATGGAAGCACACAAAGCAGGTTAGATCAAATTGAGTGTAAATTAGACTTTCGCAAAATTACGCCTGAATCTATTAACTTTACATTATAATAAATGAAATTACTTGTTACGTGTTACTCTATTTAATGTCGGCTACAGACTGACAAAGAAGGTGGAACATGCCAATCTATATAAAATTACCCACATACATCATAACCGCTAAATTCATGTTTTAGTATTTATGTTGCAACAGACGTAAATCTGTTGTATATATTAAATTTCTACGTAATTATTTTCAATAAATTAAACTTTAAAGTTAAAATTTAACTGATTATTTGCGAACCAAGATGCGATGTTATTCTAAGTAAACAATTAAATTTGGACGAGCTCGGTGGCTCACTCGTGAATGAGGCGACTTTGACACCATCCATCGTCATTCCACCTGTGGAACTCCTGAGAAACCTCAACGAGGAATGTCTGCGTTGATTGTTTCTCTGCTCGGCGCCGTCTCAATCTCCTAGTTCTCATAGATGCATACTTATATAACGCTTGTGATTTATTAAGTATCACTCGCCCGATGCCTCCTCTGCTGTTAACACAGCAACTACTTGAGAGCTTACTGGTTACTTCTGCGAGGTGAAGGTACTTCACCAGACGGGCTACTTTGATGCACCCTACCTCTCATAAAACATCCAAACCCAGATAAACAGACATGTTCATGCACAAAAATGCATTTTAAGAGAGGTAGGGCGCATCAAAGCAGCCCGTCTGGGGAAGTACCTCCACCTCACAGAAAACCGCAGCCAAATAACAACTCCCTAGAGGGTTGTTGTGTTCCTGCGTGTGAGTGAGGTCACCAGTAAGCTCCCAAGGAGTTGCTGTAAGCAGCAGAGGAGGCATCGCTCGAGTGATACTTGATATATCGCAGGCGTTAATAGGCTACGGTACCCGCTTTGCATCAGGTGGGCCGTATGCTTGTATGTCTCCAGACGTAGTATAAAACAAAACAAAAATGTTTGACTTGTGTGGGAATCGAACCCGCGAGCGATGGTGTCAAAATCGCTGCGCCACCGAGCTCGTCAAACGTCCCGCCTGATGTAAACAGGTTAAAGTAGCCCATGAACTCTTGCTACACATTAATTATCACTCGAACAATGCAAGCTCAATGTTAGAAAGGGACATAATCAATTTTTTTTCTACTGTTTCTAATTTGGGAATTATAATTGACCAAACTCTGTCGTGGGCCCTACATATCAAAAATCGGCCAAGTGCGAGTCGGACTCGCGCACGAAAGGTTCCGTACCATTATCTATAAAAACAGCAAAAAAAATCACGTTTGTTGTATGGGAGCCCCCTTAAATATTTATTTAATTATTTATTCTTAAAGTGAATATGTAACTTAATATTCTGTGAATATTTCAAGCGTCTACCTGTTGCCGTTATCAATATCGAGCAAAAATGAGCAAAAAAATCACGTTTGTTGTATGGGAGACCCATTAAATATTTATTTTATTCTGTTTTTTAGTATTTGTTGTTATAGCGGCAACAGAAATACATCATCTGTGAAAATTTCAACTGTCTAACTATCACGGTTCATGAGATACAGCCTGGTGACATACGGACGGACGGACAGACGGACGGACGGACAGCGGAGTCTCAGTAATAGGGTTCCGTTTTACCCTTTGGGTACGGAACCCTAATGAAGTCAGCCGTAGGATTTTCTCATCTCTCCACTCTGACGACTGCAATTTCTCTGCCATTGGAAACCAAGAAGTTGTTGGCTAGTTCCCTCCTCCTTCCTTTGCTTGATTACGGTGACGTCGCATATCTGGACACTTCCGTAGATTATTGGATAAGTTGGAAAGACTACAGAACCTCTGTATTGGCTTCATCTTTGGACTTTCATCTTTGACGATCAGAACTCGTAGGAAGGTGCACATTCTGATCTCACTTTACAATGTTTTATTTAATACATCTGCACCTTACATGCAATTTGATCTAACCTGCTTTGTGTGCTTCCGCCACCAATTAGTTCATGCGGCCTAGCGCCGGCCGGCATCCACCCACTACTGTTAGTGCGTGCTACATACCTTCGTCGTGGCATCGACGGTGGTGGTGGGGGCATGCGGATTCTGTTCCAGATGGCGGATGACCGCAGCAGCCGAGGCAGAGACTACCGGAGCAGCCATGGCAGCGTCGGCATGTTGCATCTACTAACAGTAGTGGGCGGGTGCCGGCCGGCGCTAGGCCGCATGAACTAATTGGTGGCGGAAGCGCACAAAGCAGGTTAGACCAATTACATGTTTGTTTTTAGTTTCTGTATTTAATGTAAGTATATATTTCTGTGTTTAATGTAAGTTTATTATTTAGTTTATTAGTCAATTTGTTATAGGTAGATTGTAAATGTTACTTTTAAAAAATTATAATATTGTTGTAGTGAACTGGTGTACGTGGGTTCTTTCACCCGTGTCAATTTTTCTGCCAATAGCTCTAGGTTGGCTGGAAGAGATCTCTTTTAGGGATAAGTCCGCCTTTGTAACTCTACCTTTATTTTTTTTGTAATTTATTTTGAATGTACCGTACAATAAACATATTACAACAACTACAACCTCTGCTGCAAACAGTAAATCTTTAAGAGCAGGTAACGTCACTCGCAGGAACGCTACAACCCTCCAAGGAGTTATTACTTAAGTTTTGCACTAGATGTGTCACTCGTGCATTGCCAATCTTCATAAACACTTGAAATCACTTAACATAAGTATTACAGTACCCTTATTTGCCTTTTACGTCTGCATTGCGTAACAACGACATTAACGACAATACCCTGATATTTACAGTTGTATATTCAGTTCATATGTACCGAACAAGGGTCGCAGTCGAGGAAACCTTTCATTTTACATTAGATTAATGCGCCATTGTTGTGAAATGTTGGGAATATTGTTAATGTTACAGACCTTGAATTTAATGTAAATTGAAGTTCTTATGTTGTTTTAGGGAAATGCTTCATCACTAGTTTGGAGTTAGTACAACAGGAATAGTTTTCAATACAACGTTGGGTGACATAGAAGCATACAGTCCATCCGATGAAAAATGGTTATCGTAGCCTTTGAACGCTAGTAGTAGTAGTATAACATGCGATGCGGCCTCTGCTGCTAACACAGCAACTCCTTATGAGCTAACTGGTGACCTCACTCCCACGCAGGACCACAACAACCCCCCAGGGAGTTATTCGACTGCGGTATTCTGTGAGGAGGTAGTTCCCCCCTCGGGCTGCTTTGATGCGCCTTGCCTCTCTTAAAAACACGCTGACCAAACAGGCATGTTCATGTACAGCTAAGAGTAGATCAAGCTTAAAGCTCGAACTTATCACGTACGGCATAAGAACGATACAAAGGTCAAAGTGTAAACCTTGAGCTGCACTTAGCTGTACACTAATGTTTGTCCTTTGAGGGAATCGAACCATGCCTCTTCTTATTTTAACACCGACGCTCTCTTTCAGACCAACTCTCTTTCTAACATCATCATTGCGAATGCGGTCTACAAGCGTTACGGAAGAATTTTTGCGCCACGCTCGCATCTCGACTGCTTTTATTCTACTTTCATGCTCTCTCAGCCATACCCAGCTCTAGTTTCCATAAGTAAGCGTTGGGACCAGCACTGCATTATGTATAGCGAACTGTGCCTTCTGGCTCAAGTTTTTACTGCCAAGAAGTTTTCCCAACGCTCCATTCACATTATTCCCAGCAGTCACTCGTCTTTCCACATCTGCGGTGTACCTTCCATCCCTGCTGAAAGCGCATCCAATATATACAATGTCATTCACTTGTTCCAACACTTCATCATCAATGGTAATCCTTACATTAGTTCTGGATTCTTCTCTTTCAAATACCATTATCTATGTCTCCTTCTCATTCAATAGTAAGCCTTTCTTCATACAATAGTCTTTCATCGTTGTGACCAGTGTTGGTAGTTCAGATGGTGTTTCTGCTAATAGGATGGCTTGTTTACATATAGCAGTGAGTTCACCACTAGGTCACCCATGCGTAATCCCACATTCGTCAATCTTATTCTCTGCAGACAACTATCGTGATACAGAATAAACTGCCTAGCAGATAGCATGCAACCCTATTTGACACGAATTTTGATATCAAACCAAATGTTGCCATCTATCCGCACACCTGCTGAGCAATCCTTGTAAGTGGACTGCACAGCACAGAGCAGTGCACCGTCAATCCCATATCTCGGCAATATGTACCACAGTTCCTTTGGCACAACGCTATCAAATGCTTTCTCAAGATCCATAAAACCGCAGAAAACCTTATAGTCTATGGACGATACTGCGGAGCGAGTAAATTTGATCCGTACATCTCCTTCCATTTCGGAATCCTCCCTGTAGCAACTGAATAGAACTTAAAAATGATTTCTGAATGGAAATGTTAGAAGAAATAAACAAAGAGCACAATTTTTTAGCAGGTACCGTAGCCTAGTAGCGCTTGTAATATATTAAGTATCACACGTACCATGCCCGCCCCCCCCCCCCCCCCCCCCTCTGCTTGCACAGCAACTCCTTCGGAGCTTACTCTGGTGACCTCACTCACGCGCAGAAACATAACAACCCTCTAGGTATATGTTATTTGGCCGCGGTTTTCGGTGAGGTGGAGGTTTTGATGCGCTCTACCTCTCTTAAGGGAAAGTACCTATGCCTCACAGAAATAATTACCTGGAGGGTGGTTGTGTTCCTTTACGAGGACGCCAGCTCCTAAGGAGTGGTTTGTTAGCAGCAGAGGTGGCATCGCGTGAGCGATACTTTATATATTGCAAGCGTTCATAGACTGCGGTAACCGCTTTACATCAAATGGGCCGTATGATTAAATGCCTCCCGTCGGCATGACAAAAGCAGTTATTGCCTTGTACGTAACCTAAGCCTACTAAAGCAAACATGTTTCACTAGCACAATCAGCCTTGGCATATTGCTTGACGATTTGGGGAGGAGGTGCCAAAATTAATTCATTGGATTAGAAAGGGCACAGCGAGCATTGCTCAAGGTTATGTTCTTTAAACCTGTACCCTACGGAATCCTACGGAACTCTTGTATCCTATGTCCAATATCCTGTCTGTTAGGAAACTAAATATATATATATGTATATCTTGAATCTTATCTTAAGAAAACATAAAACCACCACATTTAGTACAAAATATCTAAACAAAAGAATAAAATACAACGTTATGCCCATACCCATAGTAAAATCCGTTCTAGCAAAAAGGCAATACTCTATCTCCTCATCCAGATTAGCTTCTTCCCGCGCTTTTGACGAGTGACATTGTTCTTATACTTGAAATTTTTACAATTCAGTGTAAAGTTAGTTTTATGTGACAATTTCGATAGTATTTTGTAACATAACGTGCTAGTGAAATTATACAGTAATGAAAAAACTCAAATATAACACGCACTTTTTGGAAGACGTGAGTTCATCAAGAAAACCTTGTAAAATTACTATCGTTTTACGGGTGGTATTTAAACTGGGTTGATAGGGTCGAAGTACCTTTCCCAAGTATTTTTTCAGCACAGTTCCTGAAGCTGGAACATAGAATTAAGATTTGCAAATGGTTCTAAACTGATGCCTTGGCTGTATGGGCTAGATCCCTTTGCCTTTCCCCTCGGGGATAAAAAGAACCAATCATGCAGATTATACAATCTGATGAACAAGAAATTAGACGTGTACACAAAAACATATCTACAGTGCAAGGAACTGGCGAAATGGCTACATACGCAAACATATGACGACATAGAAGTCATCGGTCAAGCGAATCTTACGAGCTCGGTGGCTCAGTGGTGAATGACGCGACTTTGATACCAACGCTCGTGGGTTCGATTACCACACAAGACAAACATTTGTGTGCATGACCATGTCTATTTGTCTTGGTCTGGATGTTTTAAGAGAGGTAGGGCGCATCAAAGTAACCCTGGGGAAGTACCTCCACCTCACAGAAAACCGCAGCCAAATAACAACTCCCTAGAGGGTTGTTGTGTTACTGCGTGTGAGTGAGGTCACCAGTAAACTCCTATAGAGTTGCTGTGTAGACAGCAGAGGTGTCATCGCGCGGGTGATACTTAGTATATTACAATGTTAATGGGCTACGGTATCCGCTTTACATCAGGTGGGCCGTATGCTTGTATGCCTCCCGACGTAGTATAAAAAAATAACAATGCATGGACTAATAGATAATCAATATCTTAATATTTTACTTCCTAATAGAACATCTAAAAGTAGGCCAACCAATCACATTCTCACACAACAGAAATACAACCAATTACGCCCGAGCCTTGAAAAGCCCGAGAAATATTGACGAGCTCGGTGGCGCAGTGGTGAAACGCGCTGTTAAGCTACTTCGACACCAACGCTCGTTGGTTCGATTCCTGCACAGTACAAACATTTGCGTGCATGAACATGTCTGTTTGTCTTGGTCTGGGTATTTTCTATGTATAATAAGTATGTATTTACAAAAAAAAAAAAATTACGTATGTTTATCAGTTGTCTAGTACCTATAACATAAGCTTCGCTTACTTTGGGGCTAGATGGCGCTGTGTATTTTGTCCGACAATATTTATTTATTTATATGTCGGAACGTGGATATAATTGTCGTCAGGTGGCTCGTTGTTCATGGCGAATAAAGCGAAATACCAGCGTAGTTAATCTCCTCAATATTTGATCAGTCGATTACTAAAATAATATTAACAAAAGTTATGCTTAGATCGTAGATTACAACGGATTCAAAATGCGGTGGACGCGACACGTGCGATTGGCTCCATTGCTCGATTCGTAATGCCGCTTCCAATGACGGTATCTCATCTTGACGTTTTTGACAACTGACAACCGACATTTCGAGCAAACCATAACAAACACAACCGGTGTTGCCAATTCAACGATGTCGATTCCACCCAAGCGCCGACTTGACATTTTGATCCGTTATTATTAAAACTAGCATCACGGGGATTGGTTTCTTCCGGGCTTCTCAATATGGTGTTGCTACCACTGCGACATATACATATATATATATATATATTTACGAATGTATGGAGAAAGGCTTACTACTGAATGCGAAGAAAACAAAGATAATGGTATTTGAAAGAGAAGAATCCAGAACTAATGTAAGGATTACGATTGACGATGAAGTGTTGGAGCAAGTGGATGAGTTTGTATATCTTGGATGCGCTTTCAGCAGGGATGGAAGGTACACCGCAGATGTGGAAAGACGAGTGAGTGCTGGGAATAGTGTGAATGGAGCGTTGGGAAAACTTCTTGGCAGCAAAAACCTGAGCCAGAAGGCACAACTCGCTATACACAATGCAGTGTTGGTCCCAACGCTAACTTATGGAAGCGAGAGCTGGGTATGGCAGAAAGAGCATGAAAGTAGAATAAACGCGGTTGAAATGCGAGCGCTGCGCAAAATTTGTGGCGTAAGGCTTGTAGACCGTATTCGCAATGATGATGTTAGAAATAGAGTTGGTCTGAAAGAGAGCGTCGGTGTTAAAATAAGAAGAGGCATGCTCCGATGGTTCGGGCATGTAGAAAGAATGCAAGATGAAAGAATGACGAAGCAGATATACAATGCAAAAGTGGAAGGATGTAGGAGCCGAGGAAGGCCAAGACTTACCTACCATGACCAAATTGGTCGTGTTCTATCAGAAGGTGATGTCAGGAGCCCTAGAAACCGGCGAGCGTGCATGAGAAGAGCAATGAATGTTAAAGAAGCGAGTGAGGTATGTAAGGATCGAGTCACGTGGCGCTCGGTTCTCTCTGCCTACCCCGCAAGGGATTTGGCGTGAAGTTATAGATAGATATATATTTACAACTTTACCATCAAACTATAGTTATAATAATTGTTTGACAGGTGTCCGTCCCTCTTTTGTAATATGTCAGTACTAATAATCCCTCCAGATCTCATTTCAATAGCTCAATTATTTTCCACACATTAGCAATAGTTCCAATACTTTTTTTTTTTTTTTTTTTTTTTTTTTTTTTTTTTTTTTTTTTTTTTTTTTTTTTTTTTTGTGACGCGGGGAAAAATGCGTTACGCACACCACCGGTGCCTGGGTGGCCTCCGGTGGTAGTGTGGGACTCCCCGTCGGCTGTCCGACGGTATACCCACTAAACAACCCCGCGAAATGCCATCGGCCGCGTTGGTGTGGTGCCCCGGATCTGTAAGCAACAGGGCACCACTGCGACTGGCCAGCCCCTCAAAAGGGGCCGGACTTCTTCTCTCTAGGGGCCATCCCGGCAAATTGGGACAGCCCCTCCGGCGGCGGGACCATTATGGGGCCAGGTTCCCAGCCTGACCCCTAGTCCCACAGGTTAGGGAGGCGGCAGTAGGTGCGCGTAGCGCCTACGCCGCACTCCCGTCCGCCGTCTCCGGAGCGGGGCAGCCTGAGGATCGTCCTCCCTGTCCCGCTCCGCGGCCTCCTTCTGGGACATGACGGTCTCACAGAAGGAAGCCATCGCCTGCCAGGCACTGTCACTCCCGAGCATGGAGCGGACCACGCTCGGGAGCGAGAGGTCCGCGCTACCAAGCGCGGACACCAGATCGTGGCGCTGCCGAGACCATCTGGGACACTGCTCTAGAGTATGCTGAGCAGTGTCCTCGGCCGCGCCACAATCGTGGCAGCCTGGCCGCTCCTCCCGCCTCGCGACCCGGTGCAGGTACTCACCGAAGCATCCATGTCCGGTGAGCACCTGCACCATGCGGAAAGTGAGGGGTTTGCGCCTACGACGCATCCACGCCTCCAGGACCGGGCGCAGCGCCTCCGCAACGCGGACACCGTACCGCGGCTGCGCCAGGTCCTCCCCCCACCTCCGCATCATCTCCACATGCCCTCGCTGGCGATACCGCCCCACCTCCACCGACGTGGGGCGCTCGCCGAGAATCCTCCTATCCGAGACAAACCCGTATACCTC
Organism: Pyralis farinalis; assembly: GCA_947507595.1. NCBI lineage: Eukaryota > Metazoa > Arthropoda > Insecta > Lepidoptera > Pyralidae > Pyralis > Pyralis farinalis. The sequence continues at coordinate 2,978,865 of OX382258.1, read as the reverse complement.
GGCGAGCACCTCCGCCTCCAACTCCCAGGGCGGGTCGCCAGCAAGGGCGGTCGCGGCCGTCCACGCCACCGTCCGGTACCCCCTTATCGCCCTCTGCGCTATGACCCGCTGCGCTCTGCGCAGCTGAGCCCTATTCCGAGCGCAGAGGGCTTCCGCTCATATGGGGGCACCGTACGTGGCCATACTCCGGCAGATGCCGGAGTACAGCCGCCTGCACGCGGCGCTGGGCCCACCCACATTGGGCAGGAGGCGACCCAGCGCCGCCGCAGCTCTGATGATGATGATGATGATAGTTCCAATACCTGCCGTGACCTGTTCGTGGGTATATCCTCCCATTGATATCCCTTCGCAGCGGGTATAATACATGAATCTTTTCTAAGGGGCCTCTACGCTTTGGATCCATATCTATTTTTATGTATTATATTTTCTATATATAATAAGTATGTATGTACAAAAAAAAATGTATTTACGTAGTTTATCAGTTGTCTAGTACCCATAACACAAGCTTCGCTTACTTTGGGGCTAGATGGCGCTGTGTAATTTGTCCGACAATATTTATTTATTATTTATTTATTTATATCCCCGCACACGCCTATCATAAGACCGGGGTTAACACCCGTGATTAAAGAATAACTATACAATATATCTTAAGAAATTTGTACCTAGAATAAATAAGCTACTTATAACTTCATATAACCTCAACTTAAGGAAGAGTGACTGTGACTCCTACCACAGCATCGCAACCATGCATAAGTAGCTGAATAAATATTTTTTCATTTAACATAAATATCGTTATTTGGCTGTGTTGGCTAGTTTTCTGCACAGTGGAGGTACTTCCCCAGGCGAGCCGTTTTGATGCGCCGTACCTCTAATAGGCTTATCATGGCTTAACGTGCCTTCCTGATGGAAGAAATCGATGACCCATCTATAAGTAGGCTACGGCCGAGGTTGCTTAACTTGCGTGTTCCATCATACTGACACGCGCACAGACACTATCGACTTCCTCAAAATTTTACAACCAACACGCATATTAACTACCATCAACAAGGAACAACAACCGTGCATTACAAAATAACACGTATCTGTTAAGACATAAGGTTCATTTCCGATCAATTCATATGTGGATCACCGCGATTTACTCAAAAAATAACCAAAACCGGATCATTATTACACCTTTAAAACAACCGCAATATACTGCCACCGTAGAGAATTCATTTTGCATAACTCATTCATCGAACATTGAACTCTATTGCATAGGAGTAAATGCCAAATTCGCGTTATAAATTATAATGCTTACCGAAAACCAGTCAAGCATTGAATGTATCTCTAGAGACTACTTCTGAGAGCTTTCTGAGTTTGATACAAAATGTAGAGTGCCTGTCACACCGTACAAAATTATATTTCACCTTATACAAACTCCAGAAAATAATTAAAAGTATTAAAGACACAGAGAAATATAAAAAGTATCTGCCCTTTTTACATTTAATAAATAAATGAGTAAATTAAGAAATTAAATTACTTAACAATGTATTAAGTTTCAAATTTTATATTTATTAAGAAATTCTGAACACGTCTGACATTTTTCTAATAAAATACCTTTGAACAGGTGATTATATTAAAATATGTATATCTTCTTCACGTCACTTTATCTTCACGGCACGGCGGCAAGAGAGAACCGAGCTAAGACGCTAAGAGACATAAGATGCTACCCTTACACACCTCACTCGCTTCTTGAACCTTTTCCACGCCAAGGGTTTGTATAAAAAAGGCTCACCGAACGCCACGACCCATAACTGCCAGGTTTAAGTAGTGTTGAGAACAGGAAATTGGTATTAGCTGCTGCTCATGAAGGCCATCCAGGGATTGGGGCGATGAAAACACTACTGCTACACGAGTACTGTTCAAAGTGTGTCCCGAAATATGTAAAGATGTAGAGCGATACTGCAAGTCTTACAAGTTCTCACAACTTGTAAGAGTTGCAGTCTGGTGTCTGCTCAAAATCCTCCCAATCCCATGCATAGAAGAGTGCTTCCGGTACAACCATGGATTGACGTAGCAATTGATTTTCTGAGTCCATTGACCAGCGGGCACTACCTTTCTGGGATTGTTGTTGTGCAGAATTTCATAACTTTTGCATTGAGGTGGGCTAGGTGCAGTGAGGGTTATTCTACAGTATTCCCTATTAGCCTCAGCAGAACAGTGAGGTTGAAAGACAAAACTGTGATATTTAAAAAAAGCTACGAACTAGCCAAAATCAAAGGTCTAATTGGCAAAATGATCTGCTCAAATATCTAACGATGTGTAATGTGTTTCATTATTACAATTGGACTGGTATACTTAACAGATATACAACGCGAAAATAGGATGTAGGAGCCGAGGAAGGCCAAGACTTACCTACTATGACCAAACTGGTTATGTTCTATCAGAAGATGATATCAAAAGTCCTAGACTCCATGCTTATGAAGCTATGAGTCTTATAAAAAGGAGTGACGTGTCTAAGGACCTAGTAGAAAAGTAGAAGATGCATATATTTTTGAAATCACCTTTCAAAACTTTTTATATGCCACACTCGATAGGTTTGGAAAATGTTTTGTTTGTTGAGTCTGTACAATATTAAGCACATAATCCGCCATATTGTCCAGTACTTATCTTACCCTGGATAACGTAACAATTCTATCGATATCTCATACGTTCTAATCATCGCCGTGATTATGGTGGAATAATGATTCTTACAAACACATATATAATATGAAACATGACACTCTTTCTTTGGGGCATTCGTCTAAAAAGGGGACAAATGCGAGTTGAATATGTACAGAAAATAAAGGTTATCAGTCATAGGTGCACATCAGAAGTGAAAACTTCATAGATTCTTAAACTTGTAAACATTATTATATTTAAAATATTTTTTAAAATTTTAACTGTTAACTGTAACTGCTTCTAAGCGCCCCATCCAAAAAGAGCTACATATATAGCTATATATATATATATTTAAACGTGACGGTCAAGCGACTTCAGTGCTTTTTCCCAATCCTAAAAGTGCCCAACTTACCTAAAGAAGTTTCACTTCAAATGGGATAAAGATCCTTTATGTTAGTCACTTTTTTTTATTATTATTTCAAAAACAATTACATCACTATTAGAAAACATATTCTTTATACAAAACTCGACGATGTCGTTATTACGTGTTACTATTTTTAAAATAAAAGTATAAATAAAGTACGTTCATATTTACAAATTCATTATTAAAAATGTTGTTTAATTAAAATGTTACACGGATTAAATTATAGTTCATTAATTCATCTACTCCAAATTATTACGCATAACACTTTTCGACAAAGGCATAATTAAATTCTGTCAAATATGAGTGAATTTAATTATGATGAAGTGTTAGTTTTATAAACGTTCGGTGTGACGGGCAGCAGGTAGGCTAAAACACAGGCACCATTGTGATGTTAATTAAATATTCTATTAATAAATTACATTCTCGATAGCTTTGAAGATAACGTTATAAATTAGTCCTGTGGGGGTATTAATTACGTCAATGATAATAGACATATTTCTTCACTTGCGTGTTTTTGTTAAAGGGTTTTATAAACAATTATATATCTTTGCCTATTACTTCCCTTTACTGACACTCATAAACAAGGAATATATGAGTAAATTCACCACAGACATATTATGCCTAATTTATATTCAATTGTGTAATAGATTCAGACAGTATTATGCGAATATCAAGTTTACAATCCATTTGATCTAAACTATTCTATTTTTTTTTACACGTCAAGAGTCATACAAGCATACGGCCCACCTGATGCAAAGCGGTTACCGTAACCTGTGAACGCTTGTATTACATTTAAGTATCACTCGAGCGATGCAGCCTCTGCTAACACAGCAACTCCTTAGGATCTTACAATTGACCCCACTCACAGGCAGGAACACAACAACCATGCAGAAAGTTGTTAATTGGGCTGCAGTTTTCTGCGAAGCGGTAGTACTTCCCCAGACGGGCTTCTTTGACGCGCCCTACCTCTCTTGTAAACACTCAGACCAAGACAAACAGACATGTTCATGAACACAAACGTTTATTCTGTGTGGGAATCGAATCCACAACAAGGGATAGGGTGAAAGTCCAAAGGGTGACAAAGTCCCGTTATTGACCGCTGCGCCACCGAGTTAGTCGTATTATGTGTGCTTCTGATTCCTAACATGTTATTGTAACGACTAAAAAAAAATAACAGATAACGTATCCATTGCGTTTTATTTTTAATTTTCACAATGTCAAGTTAAAAACATATTTAAAATAACCTGGACTTCTTTTTTCCCGCACTATTGTTGCGAACATTGTAGTATTATGTACTTGATTTTTTTTACAATTTTGCATAAAATTAGTTTCATGTGATAATTTATATATAGGCTTATAGACCGTATTCGCATTGATGATGTTAGAAACTGAGTTGGTCTGAAAGAGAGCGTCGGTGTTAAAATAAGAAGAGGCATGCTCCGTTGGTTCGCACATGTAGAGAGTATGCAGGATGAAAGAATGACAAAGTAGATATACAATGCAAAAGTGGAAGGATGTGGGAGCCGAGGAAGGCCAAGACTTACTTACCATGATCAAATTGGTCGTGTTCTATCAGAAGATGATTTTAGGTGCCTAGAAAACGGCGAGCGTGCATGAGAAGAGCAATAAATGTTAAAGAAGCGAGTGAGGTGTGTAAGGATCGAGTCACGTGGCGCTCGGTTCTCTCTGCCTACACCGCAAGGGATTTAGCGTGAATTTATAGTTTATAGATAGATAGATGTGACAATTTTGATAGTATTTTGGAACATACGTGCTAGTGAACTTATAGAGTAATGAAAAAACACAAATATAACAGGTTCAGGCACTTTTTGGTAGAACGTGAATAAGCCCACGAAGAAAACCTCGTGAAAATCACTATCGTTTTACGGGTGGTATTTAAACTGCATCAACATCTAGGAACTCTTCCTGAGTAAATTTTCAGCAGGGTTCCTAAAGCTGAGACATTTAGAATGAAGAAGACTTAAGACGATGGCTGCATGGCTCTGCCTTTCCCTTTGTCAACGCATGGGAAGAACTTAATTTGAAATAATAATAACCTCGTGAGCAGGTGCTATGCTAGCAGCAGGAATGGTAATGCGCGAACAACACTTCCTGAATTACAAGCGTTCATAGACTATGTGACATCAGGTGGGCCATGTACTTTATGTGCTTCCGCGACCGATTAGTTCATACAAACTTGCGCCGGCTGGTACCCTTCTTGACCGTCAGTTGATGCATGCAGTCGCTGTCATGGCTGCTCCAATAATCTGTACCTCGGCTGCAGCGAATACATGTCATCTGGCAATAAGCCACCACCGTTGCCGCCCTGGGTGCTCTGGTCATCTCTGTGACACGCTGTCTCCTCGAGGCCTCCTCAGGCATTCTAGATGTTAGTCGTTAGAATAACTTGCTATGTAAAACTACCACATGTCGGTCCCGAAGATTAAAAAGATAAAACTAAAAGATATAAATTCTTTATTTGCCATTGCGGCCTCGCGGGCACTAAGACATGTTTTACATTTTTTGAAATATAATCTTATTGTATCTTATTCAATTCTCTTATTTTACTTTTTTCCTTTTTTTTAATCTACTAGCATTTCGGAAATGACCATTGGCGAAGAAGAAATGCCGAAAGAAACTTGCCAATATAGGTCTCTTTTAAAATTGTCAAGTAGATATTACAAAAACATATATAAATAGGAGCAGCCATGGCAGCGTCGGCATGTAGCACGTACTGACAGTAGTGGGTGGGTGCCGGCCGGCGCTAGGCCGCATGAACTAATTGGTGGCGGAAGCACACAAAGCAGGTTAGATCAAATTGCAGATAATTCATTTCATTAAAAACCTTTTTCGATTTCACATAAAAATATAATTTAGTTTGAATTTTTTTTTTAACCTTGTCTCGGCATTTATGCGAGAAGCACTTTACTAATGTTTCTTATCATTAATATGAATTGCTAAATAGATAAATTATTTCATAATTAAGGCTGATGTTAGAAAATTGTACTTTCGTATTATTTTTAATGACTGCTGAGTGGGATTTTGAGTAAATATATTCGAATGTATTCTTAAATATCACGCATTATCTAATACAGGACCAAGCAGTTTGTACATTACGATTTTAATTATTTTAATCTTATTACTTCAAACGACCAGCTCTTGCATATATATTATCATAATAATCTTTGGTTGTACTGTTTGTATCTGGCTGGTTTTGATACCATATATATATATATATATATATATATATATATATATATATATATATATATATATATATATATTTTAAAAACAGAAAATTTAAAAGTAAAATTAACTTCCCGCCATTTGTCTATTGTTTTTCTGTCAATGTCAAAATGATTTTATTTGGTTCTTTTTATCCCCGAGAGGGGAAAGCAAAGGGATCTAGCCCATACAGCCAAGTCTTCAGTTTAGAACCATTTGAAAATCTTAATTCTATATTCCAGCTTCAGGAACTGTGCTGAAAAAAATTTTAGGAAGGGTCCCTAGACCCAATCAACCCAGTTTAAATACCACCCGTAAAACGATAGTGATTTTTACAAGGTTTCCTTAATGAACTTATTCCCGTCTTCCAAAAAGTGCATAAACGTGTTATATTTGAGTTTTTTCATTACTGTATAATTTCACTAGCACTTATGTTACAAAGTACTATCTAAATTGTCACATAAAACTAATTTTATACTGAATTGTAAAAATTTCAAATGTCACTCGTCAAAAACGCGGGAAGAAGCCCCTGTCAAAATGATTTCTAGTGTTCACAAAACGACCCTGCCTGTTTCGAATTGTAAAGATTAGACTTCTACAGAGGGTGAAACTAACGAATAAATTCGACTAATTTTAAAATTTTATTACACAAGAGGGAAAAATGGGATATAAGTCGCGAGAAAAAATTGTGACGTTTTTGAACTGTTATCCTGTACCAGTAAGAGTAGCGCAAAATTGGTTCAAGAGTTTTCAGTTCGAGAATTTTGATGTTACGGATAAATTCGATGCCATTTTTTTAAGAATAGCAATACTGATATTAGTTATTATTATTGGTAATTTAGCTGAAGAGCTAGGGGTTGAACACAAAATACTTTGGACCCATTTGCAAAAATCTGGATATATAAAAAAGCTCGACGTTCGGGTGCTACACGAGGTCACAAAAAGAAACGTAATAAAACGTGTACTCCTTTGCGATTCTCTATTGAAATGTAATGGAACCGAACTTTTTGAATAGATTGATGGTGAAAAATGGATTGCCTACTACAAGAACATGCGAAAAAGATCATGATCAAAAGGCAGGCAAACTTCACAGACTGTTGTTGTTGCGAAAGCCGGAATAACTCATAATAAGGTGATGCTGCGTATATGGTGAGATTGGAAAGGCATCGTTCAATATAATCTTTCACCGTCGGGCAAAGCTATCAATTCGGATCTCTACTGCTAACAGCTGATGAGTCTTAAGCAAGAAATGAAGAGAAAACAACCGGATTTGATCAACAGAAAGGGACCGTTTTCATCATTATAACGCCTGACTACACACATTTTTAGCCATTCAGCAAATATATAGGGAGCTTGGTGAGGAAGTGTTAATGCATACGTACATCCGTAACCTTCAAACCTCAAATTTTCACCTGTTTCAAGTCTCTTCAGAATTCTTTAGGTTGTGTTAGGATAATATCAAGAGAGTCCTGTCAAAACAACTTGTAGCAGTTCTTTGATCAGAAGTCCCAATGTTTCTACAGCAATGTAGTTACCTACGAAATAGCAGCAAGTTGCACATATATATTATAAACTCATACAAATAAACTATGACAAAAATATCTTCAATTTGTATAGCAAAATGCGAAAAAACTTTTTCCTTTTCCTCTTTAAATTTATTTATACGTACATTTACTAGAAAAAACCCGATACTTACGAGTATTAAAGCATAATGGCGTCTAGAGATCTACGAATATGTCCAGCAATAGACTTTTAGTTACAAAACAGAGTTTTAGTTTCGCATAAAAACGTCTGATCTATATACGACGAGCTCGGTGGCTCAGTCGTGAATGACGCGACTTTGACACCAACGCTCGTGCGTTCGATTCCCACACAAGGCAAACATTTGTGTGCATGAACATGTCTGTTTGTCTTGGTCTGGGTATTTTCTATGTATAATAAGTATGTATTTACAAAAACAAATGTATTTACGTATGTTTATCAGTTGTCTAGTACCCATAACACAAGCTTCGCTTACTTTGGGGCTAGATGGCGCTGTGTAATTTGTCCGACAATATTTATTATTTATTTATTATTATATCTATTACCGATTATAAAAGTGCCCTTTTCCGCAAGATGCTCTGTGTATCTTCAAAATTCGAGGGAAGCTCACTTGAGTTTAGTGAGACGTTGGTACGTGGAATTTGAGCGAATCTAAATGACGACATTCGTGATGTGCTGATGTCTTCAACTGCGACTGCCGAGGAAAATGTGGGAACTGTTAGGCGGTTAATTAAAGAAAACTGATAACATATCACCTACGTGCTGATTCGAAGATATTTGCGGGATAAGTTCAAAAACATTAACGTGAAAATGAAAAAATTAGGACACACCGTTTACTTTGGATTCCTTCCGAAACATGCCAGAACCAAAATGGCTTGTGTTGATTTGAACTAACTACGACCACGGACGTTGCGATGCTGTTTACGACAGTGACACGGGGATTGAAACTTTTTTTTGTATACAACGTCTAGAGGCAGACAAACATACGGCCCACCAGATGTAAAGCGTTTACCGTAACCAATAAACGTTTGCAATACACTAAATTTCACACGCACGATGCGATCTCAGCTACTAACACAGCAACTCCTTAAGAGCTTACTAGTGACCTCACTCACACGTATACGGAACACAAAAACCCTCTAGGGAGTTGTTACTTGGCTGCGGTTTTCTGTGAGGTGTAGCTATACTTCCCCAGATAAGACTACTTTGATGCGCCCTACCTCTCTTAAAAATACTCAGGCAAAGACAAACAGACATGTTCATGCACACAAATGTTTGTCCTGTGTGGGAATCGAACCCACGAGCATCGGTGTCAAAGTAACGTAACAGCGCATTTCAATACTGCGCCCCCGAGCTCGTCAAAAATATTTTAATTATCACATAATGTAATAATCACATGATCTTCACGCCAGGTACTTTGTGGGGTAGGCAGAGAGAACCGAACGTCATAACACGGGATACTTACATACTTCACTCTTTAACATTCATAGCTACGAGTATAAGTATATTGAAAAACTATAAATACATAATTATATTAACTTGTTATATTTACGAGTTACGCAAAACTTTCAGTAAGGCTTGCATAATAACTCACCCCAGAAAGGAGCAGTTAAAAATTATGCGTCCGCAAAGTTGGGGGCAGTGATTTCTTGGAGGGACAAGAATCTGCATAACGGCTTAAAGTAAAAAGGGAAAACATATGGCCCAAAGTTCCGCTTCATATAAAGGGTCCCTAAAACAATATTGGCGTGTGCTATATAAACTGTTATAGCAGGCGAGGTGTAGGCGTATGGAAAGGGTCATGGGTTTGTTTCTCTGAGGCTATCCCGCGAGAGTGCTGGCGTACACATGTAACAAAATAAAAAAAACATACAACAAAAAAAAAACGACTGTGCTTTAGACCACACGACTGAAGTAAAACTTCTTTAGCTCCATAGTGTGATACAGAAAATAGGCCTGCACTTTGTGTTACATATACGAAACTTAACTCGCTATGAGAGAAAGAGGGAAAGAAAATGTGTGCTCGCACCTCTCTCTCTTGCCCCTACAGTAATATACGAAACGTAACTCTCTCTCTTTCTATCTTGATTAACTTATATCTCCCTTTCAACTCCCGTTCGCCTCGCCCGATCACACTTTTCGTAACGCTCTCGTTACACATTCACAAGCTTAATCCCCTAAAAACATAAACATAGATATTTACGTAAAATTGCTGAGTGTCCGCCGCAACCGACCCACTACCGTCAGTAGATGCAGCAGGCCATGCCATGGCTACTCCGGTAGTCACTGCCTCGGCTGTTGCGGTCGTCCTTGCGATTTCTCTGCCACCTTTGCTGCCACGTCTGCACTGGTCGTCGCCTCTCTACGAGGCACCCTCAGGCGTCGTGGATGTCAGTCGTTAGAATAACATGCTACAAGTCTGACGCTAGTTCGTATGAAGGAAGCACACAAAGCAGGTTAGATCAAATTGCGTGTAAATCTGACGTTCGCAAAATAACGTCTAAATTTATTAATTATGTATATACTTAGTTTGGCCATAAATACTGTTACAATTAAAAATAAACAAAATATTACATTTGAATTTGGAATCTGTCATTTTTATATTTTTTGTTCATTGAGTTTTCTCATTTTGGCGCCAATACATTGGGCAATATTTTGCGATATTAAAATGGAGTGGGGTGATAAAGAGAACCGAACCGCTGTGATTGCATTACACAAAGTAGGTATGGAGCCAAATGCAATTTTTAAAACTCTCCATACGCTTGGTATTAGTAAAATGTTTATGTAACGGGCTATTAATAGGTACAATGAGACCTCCTCTGTTTGTGACAGAAAAAGATCTGGCCGTCCACGTAGTGCTCGTACGAAAATGGTGGTCAAAGCAGTAAGGGAGAGAATTCTAAGAAATCCTGTCCGAAAGCAAAAGATTGCAGCCAGACTTAGGACTTAGGACTTGCAGCCTATAAGAGACGTACTGGTCTGGACTGGTGGTAAAAATTTAAAGTTGTTTTCAAACTTCAGTGAAAAACTTAGACGTAGAAATAAGTTGTGTATGCCGGTACATCGGCTTGCTAGGACTGGTAGATCTTTTCTTGTAAATTGTATTCGATTTTATAATAAATTGCCTGAAACAGTTCTGTCCTTTGCTGACAATGTATTCAAAATGCACATTAAATATACTCTTTGTAGAAGTGTTTATTATAGAATTAATGAATATTTAACTGACAAAGATGTCTGGAAATAATTCAGCATAGACTATCCTTAATAATCTTTAATTTTACCGTTTGATATCATTATTGTACCAATATGCTTATGTGCATTTTTTTTGAAGTATCTAATTGTCAATTTCAAAAGAGACCTATATTGGCAAGTTTCTTTCGGCATTTCTTCTTCGCCAATGGTCATTTCTGAAATGCTAATAGATTAAAAAAAAGGAAAAAAGTAAAATAAGATACAATAAATTTATATTTAAAAAACTGTAAGACGTGTCTAAGTGCCCGCGAGGGCCCAATGGCAAATAAAGATTTTTTATCTTATCTTTATCTTTTATAATAGCACTGCTGAACATTCCACCACCGGTCTCGTCAAAATAGATAGATATTTAATAACTTGATAATCATTGACAGCCTAGTGGATAAAGTACCGGCCGATGAACAAACCTGTTCCTGGTTCAAATCTTTGTGTGTGAAAAAAAATATTTATTTAAATTATTATTTTTAATTATCGCTAGAACGTCGATGAAGAAAATCATCGCGAGGACAACCACACATCTAAGATATTTTATCTCGAAAGACGTGCGGCCTAACCTGATAGAGGTTGTACATGCACGAGCCACCTATGACCTTATTTTAACACCGACCCTCGTTTTCAAACCCACTCTCTTTCTGACTGCAAACATGGTCAGCAAACTTTACGCCATAAATTTTGCGCAATGCTCGCATATCGAACGCGTTTATAAACGTTGGGGCTAGTAGCGCTTTATGTACTTGTTCTTCTTAGGGTTATCCCGTTTCTTTATGCATTACTAGCTGCTGCCCGCGGCTCCGCCCGCGTGGAGTCAAATAACGTAGCCTATGTGTTAATCCAGATCATAATATATCTACGTACCAAATTTCATTCAAATCCGTTCAGCCGTTTAAGCGTGAAAGAGCAACAAACATCCATCCATACATACAAACTTTCGCATTTATAACATTAGTACGTAGGATTATGCATTGTCCGTTACCTAAGCCTAATGATTTGTCGGAGATACTGATCTTTACATGGAGCGACAGCCGCCGCACCTACGCAACCCAACCCTGAGGAAGAACAGGCCTTTCTTAGGTTAACTAATACGTCCTTCGAAATATAATTTCCTGTTTCTTGACATGTGGGTTTCCTCACGATGCCTGTTTCTCTTCACCGACAAACAAGTGATAATTACATATATGTACATAAATCTGAAAACGCGAATTTAGTGGTACACGCAAGGATTTGAACCGGGAACCAGTTAGTCAATAGGTCAATCCTATATCCACTAGGCTTTCACTGTTCTATTGCAATTACAACCTAAGTAAATTCCGACCCAAAACTTGAACGAAACTTATAGGATAAGCTAAATTTAAAATACACACCAAAGTTTCTATCCCCTACGAAATACAGGGTAGAAATTCCACACAGCCTAAAGCATTCATCCCGCGCTAGACTTGGCTAGACAAATATTTTCCGAAAGCCAATATCTCGGAGTCATTCCATTTTATTAGAAAATATTTTTATTTCTCTATCTCACTCGTAAAAGTGGATTAGCAATAACCTTATGGAGAGATATGAAACTGGTGTTATTTAGTAGTTCGTGAGAAAGCTACAACCGCAGTCGCACATCTGTATATATGCACTGACTTATTAGTATTGGCTACTACACATTTTTTGAAATGAAAACTTCTTTAACATCGTTGTGATTTGAAACTCGATGAAACGAAAAGCGACAGTAAAAAGAGACAACCACATACATCTACAGGAATTTAACGTGCCAGAGAATGAGATAGAAGGCATTATACAGTGTTTATTACAGGGTCCGAGAGTTGTACGTGCAAGCTTGCGATAAGGCGTCATAACAACCGTGGTGTATTGTACCAGTGTATTGTTTACATAAATAAATATTAATTAATAAATATTGTTGTGATTTAGTTCACATTTTTTAAGGTTTGCCGTCTATTGCGTGTGTTTTTTAAACTAACCATGCGCACGGGCCCTGTGACGCAGTAAATTCTAAAATTACTCTCATGAACAAACAGACTGACATAAACCATTCCCCACTATTATATATCTTTTCGCTCACACCGTCCACCCCCACCCTCAATTCAATATAAGGGACGGCACTGCGATGGATTTGTCACTTGAAGCATGTTATTCTTTCGATTAATGTCTACAACGCCCGATGATGCCTCGTGTCGCAGCGGCGACCAGGCCAGTCGTGGCAGCGACGGTGGTGGTGGGGGCATGCGGATTCTGTTCCAGATGGCGGACGACCGCAGCAGCCGAGGCAGAGACTACCGGAGCAGCCATGGCAGCGTCGGCATGTTGCACTTACTAACAGTAGTGGGTGGGTGCCGGCCGGCGCTAGGCCGCATGAACTAATTGGTGGCGGAAGGACACAAAGCAGGTTAGATCAAATTGCATGTAAATTTGACTTTCGAAAATAACGCCTGAATCTATTAACTAAAAATTGTCTATATTTTTAATTAAATAAACAATCACCTTTTTCTTTAAAAATTCTGAATATTTTATTTTAAGTTATATTTATTTCATTTCATAAACTATCATTTAATACATTTTTTTTTTATATTGTCGGACAAATTACACAGCGCCACCTAGCCCCAAAGTAAGCAAAGCTTGTGTTATGGGTACTAGACAACTGATAAACATACGTAAATACATTTTTTTTTTGTACTTACATACTTATTATACATAGAAAATACCCAGACCAATACAAACAGACATGTTCATGCACACAAATGTTTGCACTGTGTGGGAATCGAACCCACGAGCGTTGGTGTCAAAGTAGCGTAACAACATATTATCTGTACAAAACAATTTCGAAGTTTCACATCTGCCAGGCGTACCGCGATGGCTCATTTTTTATACCTGGCGATAAATGGCAAAACATGTTTTCTGTTCACAACTATATTTGGCTGTCATCTTTGGAGACGGTACTTCTAGTCCCGTAGTCACTCTCTGATACATTGTTAAATGTATAAAAATTCTAACCGTTTGAACATGTCAGTTTGTCTTGGTTTGAATGTTTATAAGACAGGAAGAGCCATCATTATTTATAGCCCGTGTATGCACCCGTGTATACCCCTCCAGCATGAAGAAAATAACCAATGGTGAACCGATTAAAAGAAATTGCTTAGCAAATCTACGGGTAAGCTACGGGGTGTAGTAGAACACGCAGCTCTTATTGGCTTGTCCACTATATTGCGGAGTCCTACCTAAGCCTAAGGATTAGGCGAAGACATTGACTTTACATGGAGCAACTGCCGTCAGACCTCTACAACCGAGAGAGAAAACAAGATCTTTCTTAGGTTAGGTCACAAGTCGTTCGAAACGTATGGGTTTCCTCATGATGTTTACCTTCACCGCCGAGCAAGTGATAAATATGTACATGAACACGAATTTAGTGCTACATGCCCTCGCTAGGATTCAAACCGGAAACTGGTTGGTCAATAAACCGATTTCTTAGCCTTAGTATAGCAAACACATATACTTTTTATATATTAGTTTGTAATGGATAAACTCACAGAATACCAAACTGATATTAAAAAAGTTGTCTGTAAAGTCGGTTTACGGACGATAATTTAACGTGATAACGTCATAAGAAAACATTCAACAGTTGACAAAACAGTTCACGTGTCGGTTGTGTGCTGCCGCTGTCTCTCTTCTACTCGGACGCATCGGCCGATGGAGTGGAAGAGAGATAGATGGGTCACAAGCCGAACGCTTAGGCCGATCGTGCCTCTCTATCGCTTGTTCCGCGCTCTCGCTTGCACGCTCGGCTCAGGCGTAACGTGACACTTTTTCGTGCATGCAGCCGACGTTCATCGATTTATAAGCTGTTATCACGTCAAAATTATTTCACGTGTAGAAAGCTACAATATCAGCCGGTATAATATAAGGGACGGTCACTCCGCTCCGCTCCGCCCGTGCCCGCAGACGCAGCTCAAAAAAAACTTCGGACCGCAGCTGCTATGTTCTCCGCAAGTTTTGAAATACGGTAAACAGTTATTTTTGCCACAAAAAGATGATTGCGGGACCACTCGTTGGGCGCACTGAACACTGTGTGCCTTAGTTAACATGGTTCGCAACTTTGTGTAGCGAAGTTTTGTTTAAGGCTCTATACACACTTGCAAAGCGAAGAAGAGAAGCAAAATTTACAATTATTCGAAAATAATATACGCAAAATACGCAAATACAAATACAAAAGGTGGCGTTCTAAAATGTCATTTGAATATTTATGCATATAGTGTTTTCGCATAATAGTTTTTTAGCATATTTATTTATCAAAATATTCCCTTGAGAGGGTCGTTATTTTTGAAGTGAAAACTTCTTTAGCGGCGCTGTGCACTTTTTGGGATGAGTAAAAAATGTTAAACTCGCGTCAGGACATGTGACCCTGATCGAAAATTCGTAAAATTTTGGTGAGAATTGGAACTTAAGTTCGCAGCAGCGCTAAAACATTAGTTACCTCTAGTTAAACAATTAAAACATGCGCTAGATCGTTCATAGGGCATTACTTTCTCGCGACCAAAACGTTGTAAGCGCCATGAAATTCTTGGCGCTTACGCGTTTCGTTCAACGTAGTTTATCAACATCGCTGTTTGGTCCGCATGTTCAAGTTTTCACTTCTGCCGGCTCTCCCGGAGTGCAGGCTCGTACCTACGGACGCAGACTAGTATCGAAGCCAAACATAATTTATAATTATGCGAAAACATATTTTTTACTTTCTATAATAGATTTCATGCACATGAGAAGTCATAATCATCATTCCAGCTCGTATTCGATAACTGCTGAATATAGGCCTTCCTTCTAGAGAGTCACTCCCTACAAATCTTTACAGGTCGTCGTTCCATCTAATGTGGGGACATCCCACTCAGCGTGTGCGTTCCAGTTTGAGGACTATATTCCAGAATCTAAGGTTCTAAGAGCATCGTCGCCGGCCCACGGCCATTTCAGCTTGTTTATCCTTCGGACTATGTCAGTTAATTTAGCTCTACGGCGGATATCCTCATTTCTGTTTCCATCACGCAGCATAACCCTTTCCATAGCGTGCACTGCGATCTTGAGCCACTGCTAATGGCCGGCAGTGAAGTCCACGTCTCAGTTCCGTATGTCATCACTGGCAACACAAACTGTTTAAAAGACTTTAGACTTGCGGTGAGAGAACTAATAGATTGTAATCCATTAGTTCTCTAATATCGCATAATTATGAATTGGCATATTTGTACTAATAATATAGGGGTACCCCAGGGTCAATTTTGGGTCAATTTATATTTTCGGTGTAAGTAAACGATCTACCTTATATGATGTAGAAAATGGCGGATATAGTGCTATTTGCTGATGATACCTATTTAATTTTTAGTGTCGCGTGTCGGTGTGAAAATATTGATAAGGTAAATAGTGTTATACTTACCATTCTAAACGGGCTCATATGCAATAATCTTTTATGAAATTAAATGAAAACCAAATGTATTAAATTGAGCCAATTGTGCCAATACAGAAGTTCTCATAGACAATAATAAATTAGAATTAGTTATTGATAAAGTATTTCTTGGAATTACAGTAGATTCCAAGACTGTAATTGGACTCCCACATAAATAAACTGGTCAGTAAGCACAGCTCCGCCGCATATGCAGTTAGGAGAATTAGACAATTGACGGATGTGGCTACTGTGAGTTTAGTCTATTTCAGCTACTTCCACTTGGCATAGAAACAATTTATGTCTTACAAAAGAGAGCTGTCCGCTTTATTTATAACATGGGCTCCAGGGAATCACTTAGGGAATTGTTCAAAGGAATAAATATCCTGACTGTTGCCTCTCAGTATATTTATGAAAATAAAGAATTTTTATCTTTGTAATATATAAAACGGAGAAGTTTGTTTGTTTGAACTACCAGTCTCTGAAATTACTAGATGGATTTTAAAACTTTTGTATTTCTTAGGTCAATTCTTGATGAAGTTTGTAGGCTGATGATGAAGTTCAACATTATAATTCTTTTTTTATTCTGCGTCGGGAGACATACAAGCATACGGCTCACCTGATGTAAAGCGGTTACCGTAAACAATGAACACGCAATATATCAAGTATCACTCGCGCGATGTCACCGTACTGGTGGCCTCACTCACACGCAGGAACATAACAACTCTCTAGGGAGTTGTTATTTGGTTTCTTGGAGGTAGAGGTACTTCCCCAGATGGGCTGCTTTGATGCGCTCTACCTCAGTACCAGAGTAAGCTCCTAAGGAGTTCCTGTGTAAGCAGCAGAGGGGGCATGAATTACACTTAATATATTACAAGCGCTAATAGGCTACGTCACAGCTTTACATCAGGTAGGCCGTATGCTTGTATACCTCCCGACGATGTATAAAAGAATATCCATACCAAGGCAGACGGTTGCTGTTAATCTCTTATCACACGGGAGTCAATTTCATATTTACACTTTTAAAATCATTCCGTATCTACTCACACCACTCCACTCATCCTTAGCATTCTCATTTCTGCAGCGGTCAATTGGCTCAAAATCGCTGAGATATTAAAATGGTACGTTCCGGTGAGTGAGGGGTGCCTTATGCGTCGTTATGTGATTTATTGGATTGTCGTCCAATTCTATGCAATTACAAAATCTACCTCTTCAAAATGTTAATCGTTAGCAGGTAACAATTATTTGCACTAACTTAGCACCTAACTTTTGATGAGCCTGTTGGCGGAGCAATGCTACTTTAACAACAACGTTCGTGGGTTCGATTCCCACGCGGGATAAACATTTATCTGTATCAACATGTCTGTTTGTCTTAGTCTAGGTATTTTTAAGAAAGGTGACAGCCTGACTGAGGAACCACCACCTCACAGAAATCCGCAGCCAAATATTCCGGGAGGGTTGTTATGTTACTGCGAGTGAGTGGGGTCACTCAGGTTATGTTAGTAGCATCTATGGTAAACACTTCTCATCAGGTGGGCCATAAGCCTCCTGACGTTGTAAAAAAAAATCGGCCAAGTGCGAGACGGACTCGCGCACGAAGGGTTCCGTACCATCTATATCTATAAAAGAAAGTCGTGTTAGTTACACCATTTATAACTCAAGAACGGCTGGACCGATTATTATGATTTTTGTGTCTTTGGATTTGTCTTCGTCCGGAATAGGATAAAAAGTATTAAAACATGGACAAAATGACAAAAAAAAAATATAAAGTAAATACCATTTCTCATACATTTTATATGAAACTTTTATTTATGATATCTCAAGAACGAATTGGTATATATCTATATTATATATATATTTCTACTGTACGTGTGTATGTGACTGAACTCCTCCTAAACGACTGGACCGATTTTGATTGTGTTCAAGGGGATTCGAGAATGGTTTAGATTCACAATTGGACCCAATAGGTGGCACTACAGTCGGGTTCTGGGAAACTTTATATTATGGGACAGGACAACGTCTGTCGGGTCCGCTAGTTATCTATAAAAACAACAAAAAAATAATGTTTGTTGTATGGGAGCCCCCTTAAATATTTGTTTTATTTTAATTTAACTATTTATTCTTAAAGTTAATATTTTTTATTTATTTATTTATTTATTAAATAAATAAAAAATACCTAAATATATATACTATATATACCTAAATATTCTGTGAATATTTCAAGCGTCTACCTGTTGCCGTTATCAATATCGAGCAAAAATGAGCAGAAAATCATGTTTGTTGTATGGGAGCGCCCTTAAATATTTATATTATTATATTTTTTAGTATTTGTTGTTATAGCGGCAACAGAAATACATCATCTGTGAAAATTTCAACTGTCTAACTATCACGGTTCATGAGATACAGCCTGGTGACAGACGGACGAACGGACGGACGGACAGCGGAGTCTCAGTAATAGGGTTCCGTTTTACCCTTTGGGTACGGAACCCTAAAAAGTAACCGCGGACTATAATCGAGAGTACATACAGTACTTAAAATGTTACACCTTGACTAATTACGCAGCTGTTTTAACTTTACTCTAAGCCATAAAGTGTGGGGAACCAGATCACGGGGCGAGTGAAACGGGATATTAACATTTTTACGAGTGAGCTTCCTGAATGTATCAATTTCAGAACGCCGGGCGGCCGTGGCTTCCTCTTAACTTTTTTACGAATTTTGCCCGACATTTTTTATTTGCAGTTTTTTTATGGGATTCTTCTTTTTATACAACAACGGGAGGCAATGCAGCATACGGCCTATGTGATGCGAGGTGGTTACCGTGGCCTATGAACGCTCGCAATACGATGCTGCTAACACAGCATCTCCTTAGGAGCTTACTGGTACTCTGTGTCGCTCGTAAGAATACAACCTGGTAGGGAGTTGTTTTTGAAGTGAAAACTTCTTTGTGTTTTGAAACTCGATGACACGAAAAGGCGACGTAAAAAGCGACAACCACATGCATCTATCGGATTTAACGTGCGAGAGAATGAGATAAAAGGCATTATACAGTGTTTATTACAGGGCCCGAGCGTTGTACGTGGGCATGCCTGGGATAAGGCGTCACAACAACCGTGGTGTATTGTTTACATAAACATTGCATTATTTTGATAAAAACATTTTTTAAGGATGCCGAAAACGAATGCAGAATATTGTCGTGATTATTAAGTTCCCATTTTTGAAGTTTTCACTTCTATCGCGTGTAAGCACACATATTTCGGAAGTGAAACTTCTAATGCGACTTGCAACAAGGTTGCGTTAAATGTTTAACGCAACCATGGAGGGGGAATAGAAAGAGACAGAGCGAGAGTGAATGCGTGGCACTCGAACGCATGCGCGTAGTATACTATAGCGAAGTAAACAGTGTGAAGTTTCACTTCTTCCGCACGGAGGGACTCCACGCACTATTTTTTATTTGGCTGTGATTTTCTGTGAGGTGGAGGTACTTTCCAAGATGGGCTTTACCTCTCTTAACTGAGGTTAACAACAGGTATTTATCGACAATGCTGACGTTTTACTGCGCCCTTCACAAGGGGGAAAGAGAAATGCATAGTCGCATCCGTGGACAGACTGCGGTCAAAGCTACTTAACTTGCATGTCCAATTAGGTCATGATATAATTATATATCTAATTTCCAACAACTCTTTACTCGATATTTCATTGAAGTCCAAAAATGTAATGGCGCTCAAAAAAACAGAAAAGTTGTATGAAAAATAAGTTCTGTCTTTCGTCCTTCCTCTATAAATATGGTATGGGTTTTTTTCCTATATATAATGTCGGAAGTCATACAAGCGTACGGCCCACCCGTTGTAAAGCGGTTACCGTAGATGATGAACGCTTGCAACATATTAAGTATCAATTGGGGAATGCTACCTTTAATGTTAACATAGCAACTTTCCGGTGTTCTCACTCAAGCAGGAACACAACAATCCTCTAGGGAGTTGTTATTTGGCTGCTGTTTTCTGTTAGGTGGAGTTACTTTCCCAGATGGGTCGCTTTGATGCGCCCTAAGTCTCCTAAAAACACCCAGATTACGACAAACAGACGTGATCATGCACACAAATATTTGTCCTGTGTGAAAATCGAACCCACAAGCGTTGGTGTCAAAGTATCTTTACTAACTACTGCTAGGTTGAGCTCGTCGACTTCCCTTGTCGGACCTCTAATCTTCCGCTTCCCTATCTTGTCACAATCAAACACAAGATTTTTAAGGGAGTCATGGAGAAACGCAACCAAATGACCATTATCTGGAGGGTTGTTGTGTTTCTACGAGCGAGTATGGTTACCAGCAAACTTCGGAGGAGTTTCTGTGTCAGCTACAAGGATGACAATGGGTAAGCGATGCTTCCTGTATAGTTAATAGACTGAGGTGTCGTTTTACAAAAGTCACATTAACAGGCAATTTCATTTAACTTACATAACTTACTTCGTATGTTGCTAGCGTTCATAGGCTACGGTAACCACATTACATCAGGCGAATCGTGTACTTGTATGTATAAAAAAAGTCATTTTATAAATGATAAGTATATATTTGTATTTAGCATTTGCTCGGTGGTGAAAGAAAAAAGTCCCAAAAATTTATAATTAGGAAGATCTATCTGAAGAAAAATCTGGTATTCCCTCTGGACTGGGGAGGTCTGATGGCAGTCGTATCATATCATAATCAGTCTCTCTTCTTCCAACCCTTATCTTGTTTCGTAATCCATTAGGATTGACGGGTTCCACTGCCTACGGCTAAGGATTACGGATAAGGTAGGGCGCATCAAAACAGCCCATCTGGGGAAGTATCCCCCCCCCCCCCCTTTCACAAAACCACCACAGCCATTCAAAAATTGGTTGTCTGTAAAGTCGGTTTACGGACGATAATTTTACGTGATAACGTCATAAGAAAACATTCAACAGTTGACAAAACAGTTCACGTGTAGGTTGTGTGCTGCCGCTGTCTCTCTTCTACTCGGACGCACCGGCCGATAGTGGAACAGGGATAGATGCGTCACAAGCCGAACGATTAGGCCGATCGTGGCTCTCTATCGCTTGTTCCGCGCTCTCGCTTGCACGCTCGGCTCACGCGGAACGTGACACTTTCTCGTGCGTGCAGCCGGCGGTCATCGATTTATAAGACGTTATCACGTCACCACAGTCAAATAACAAACTCCATGGAGAGTTGTCATGTTCCTACGTGTGTGTTAGGTCACCAATAAGACATCAGGTGGACGACATGCTTGAATACCTTTCGACGTTGCAAGCTTGCAAGGAGGAAGAATTTTTTTTATACAACTAGATGGGCAAACATAGATTAGATATAAGCATAATCTTGTGTTACATCCAAGCCGCCTCCACAAAATAAGTAATTCTTTTATGGGGCAATGTATACGGTTCTATAACAAACTTCCCAGCAATATAAGAGAATTGTCAATAAACAAATTTAAAACTACTATTAAAGCCAAATTGTGTAGCAGGGCATATTATAAAACTATATTAATGATAAAAATGCCTGGGAGTGAGTCGATCCAATTATAATGTAATTAATAAAATATGTAAATTTGTTTGGATACCAAAAGAGGGATGCCTGAGTTTTTTGGCAGTATTTTTATCAGTGCTCACCTAGTCATGAACTGCACGGTAGGGAAAAAAATTGTGACGATTCCAAACAAATGTAGCCATTTTTACGGAATAAAAAGATTTTGACTTTGACTATGAAACAAGCATACAGCCCGCATCAGATGGTAAGCGGTTATCGCAGCCTATTAACGCTCCCAACATCATGAGGATGTTACTCGCGCGCTGCCAATCTTGTGACCTAAGGCTATTTCGTCACAGTACCGAGTAATTTCTCTGCCATATCTCACCCATCAAACCGGAACACAGCTATATAAATATAGCTGCTTGGCGGTAGAAATAGGTGCGACAGAGGTACCCACGCAGACGACGACTGTACGAGGTCTCCCTCTGGTGGAATGTCCTACACTCCATGATGTGGACATGAAAGAAATAAGAACATATACTGCGGGTCGTATGGAGAAGCTCAAGATCGCCCAGCGTGCTATGGTAAGAGCTATACTCGTGGTTTCTCTGCGTGATAGAGTCAGAAATGACGATATCCGCAGTAGAACTAAGGTATTTTTTTTTTATTTAATTTAAGGTATCCGACATAGCCCAAAGGATAAACAAGCTGAACTGGCAGTGGACCGGGCAACCGCTGGGGAAAGGAAGATTCTCGAATGGCGGTCCTGACACACAATAGCAGGGTCGACGACGCAAGAGTGACACCCCTGGTGTTGCAAATGTCCATAGGCTACGGTAACTGCTTACCATCAGGCAGGCCGTATGCTTGTTTGACACCTTAGTGATATAAAAAGAAAACAGTGTGAGATGACACCCCAAGTTTTTTATATAACGTCAGAAGGCACACAAGCATACGAACCGCCTGATGCAAAGCGGTTACCGTAGCCTATGAGCGCTTGTAATACGTTAAGAATCACTCGCGGGATGCCTCCTCTGTTGCTAACACACTTCTTAGCAGCTCACTGTTGACCTCACTGACGCACAGGAACACAGCAACCCACTAGGGAGTTGTTATTTGGCTGCGGTTTTCTGTGAGAAGGAGGTACTTCCCCAGACGGGCAGCTTTGACGTGCTTTCCTCTCTTAAAACATCCAGACAAAGACAAATAGACATGTACATAAACACAAATATTTGTCTTGCGTGGGGATCGAACACACGAACGTTGATGTCAAAGTCGCGTCATTCACGACTGCGCCACCGAGCTCGTCAAAATGGATGGAACTTAATGGAGCGGCGACCTCAAGAGGTATGTATAAAGTCGATGGCTGCAGGTGGTCGAGAGGAATGGGAGGTCTATGGACGAATGGACGAATAGGGGCCGAGATAATGATGATCACTCATAACGTTAATAACGCAAGCGCGTCTCAAACTGTATAGGCAATTTCTTTAAAATAATGCGCAATTTAAACTCCACGATAATCTTAACGACGGCTCCGTTGCAGACTGCGATAATAAAACTGAATCCGCTAATGGCCGACCTTAGCTGTGGGGCCATTAGATAAGCGTGTTACGGCAGAGCGGGAGGCCACGAAGTACGCGAGTTTATCGTTTTACATTTTGTGGTTTTTGGGTAAATTTGTAATCTTTGTCTTGAGACCATGATGAGGGTTTAAGCAGATATTTTAAGCCCTTAGTACCCTGGTGTGCTAATACATAAAGAGTCCTATCTATAACTTCACGCCAAATCCTTTGTGGGGAAGGTAGACAGAACCGAGGGCCACATCACTTGAGCCTTACACTCCTCACTCGCTTCTTTAACATTCATTGCTCTTCTCGAACACGATCGCCGGTTTCTAAGGCTCTATCGAGAGCCTTCCTTCTGACGGAACACGATCAATTTGGTCATGGGCAGGTAAGTCTTGGCCTTCTTCTGCTCCTAAATCCTTCCACGTTTGCGTTGCATATCTGCTTCGTAATTCTTTCTTGCTACATTCTTTCCACATGTCTGAACCAACGGAGCATGCCTCTTCTTATTTTAATACCGACGCTCTCTTTCAGACCAACTCTGTTTCTAACACCGAAATTGCGAATACTGTCTACAAGCGTTACGCCACAAATTTTGCGCAACGTTCTGTTATACGGATTTTGAATTCAGAGTTTTTAAAAAAAATGTTTTTTATGATGTCACTTTTTATTTGAAATTCACAGGTTCAACTTATAATAAAAGGAACATAGTAATAATTTGTGGCAAGTGTTACCGCTTTGAATGTTGGGATTGAACTGCACTGTAACTATATGGATGTCATAATGCTGACGAGGTTAATCTAGCATACTCAGGTATATTGTATACAGGGTGTATATATAACAGCCCCCGGGGTTGAGACTAAACTTCCACCTGAAGGGTGAAGTTTATGACAAGGATGTTCGGAATTTAGCTGCTGGAGGTTTGGGAGATTCAGAAGCAACTTCTGATAGCTCTGTTACCTCTTGAACATCTGTCTCGTTTTTGAATCGTCTTTTATTAAGACGGTGACACATGCCGAGCTTAGAATATTTGTATACAAGGAATAGGATTATCATTAAGACAATTATTGATATAATTATTGTGGTATATGAATGGTATTCGCTATCTATGTATAAATGTGGTCTGGAGCTTATAGAGTCTAAGGTTTTTACTATGTCATTGGTCGCCTTCTTATGTTCTGATAAGAGAGAGTCTAAATTAGAGTTCCGCAAATTCAAAATTGGAACCTTTTGTTTAATAGTTTGGAATTTCTCGAAATTGCAACAAGTATCATTTATTATATCTATTTTAAAATTAACAGGCTGTATTTCAATCATTTTGGTTTGTTTAGGAATTAAGGTTAAATCTTTAAAATAGGCTATACAAATAACAGGGAGGCTTAATATGCCGGATCCGAAAATATTAATCTCAGTAATATTAGAACTATGACAATCTATAGATAACTTCGACTTATTGCTAATTACATACAACCACTTGTTATTGGACAGTGCTTGCCAGATCTCGACATGACCTTGGAAAAATTTCGTGTTGCATATTTCTGGTACAGAATTTATAGCCTTAACCATGATCTCCGATTCGCAGATCGGTGTTGCAGAGCTCGAGTGGATGTCGACGGTTTCACATATAAAAAAATGTTTATATAAAATCTTACAACTACTTAATGTATTAAAATTACAGTATGAAGACTTATCTCTAGTTATAGCTATGTACTTAGTTGAGGGCATTATCGTAACATAAGTACTATTTTCTGTACGAAGTATGGCTGGAAATGAGATACTGTGATATAAATTATATTCTTTGGGTGACACAAGTGGAATTTTAAGAACGAAGACAATTTTGTTATCATTATAATAACTAGATGTTTCAGATATATTTAGTAGTAGGTAAATATTTTCTAAAGACAAGGCTATAGGAAACTGTTGGAAACTAGGTAGAAATCGATAATTTTTTACCAATTCATCAAATAGCTGTGCCGGGGTGATAATTGAGGTATATAAAATATTTGATTTACTGAACATAACTGCATTTACAATGTCTTCTAACTTAAACGATAACGTCAATAACTTACTCTCTAAAACATTAAACAGTTCACTTAGCTTAGACCTTATCCATAAATTATCCGCAACACTGGTTAAATTCTGCATACTACTTGACAAATTATCTATTGCATTATTTAATAGCTGTTCGTTTACATAACTTTTATTTATGGTTTCTTTAAATGATGACAGTGTTGAGGTGGTTATTAAAATATTTTCTTTGACCAATTTCGACAACTTATTTTGGTCGTCTTCTACAACTTGAATGGCTTTGCTATATCTAATAGCATCGTCCTCGTTCATTGTACCGAAAAGATGTTTAAATACGGTGCCCACTCCACCAAACCATGCAGACCTTCGTGAACGGGTTTCTATTAGGTGAGAAACCGAATCAAAATCGCGTAACATGTCATTATATCGAATTGACAAAGGTTGAATCATATTATGACACTCAACATCATTTAATATGTTACTCTGTTCGCATAAAGATCGGGCGGTGCCTATCACACCGTTCAGACTCTCAATGTTCGGTTTGATAAATGATATGTCGTTCGGAATTACTACGCTAAGGTGACTGTCTATTAACTTTGCTGAGCCAATAGGATCAAAATATATACCGGGGCTATTGGTTACGGGTTGAATGAAGTTTTCTTGTGCAACGGACAGGGCACTGTAATAAAATAATATAGTAACTTTAAACTAAATTTATCTATTCATTAATATTATTTTAGGACTAAATCTAAGATTCGTGACGTCGAGCCAGTTTGACCTCGTCAAAGTGATGAGTCACATGACGTCGATTTATTAGTAATGTAAGACTATTCCTACCATTTATTTTTACAACTTTGTACGGACCTTTCCAAATAGGTGATAGGGCTTTGCGCAATCTAAGATGGTTCTTGAGAAAGACTAAATCTCCGACTTGATATTTAACAGTACGGGTGTGTGAGTCGTAATATGTTTTGGATGTTTGTTTAGATTTGGTTATATTTTCTAAGGCTTTGTCTCTAGTATATTTGAGTCGATGTTGCAGCATTTTCACGTAATCTGGATAAGTAGCATCTAAGGCGGATTCATACACGGAATTTGGAATGAAGGGTTTATGACCAAAAATTAATTCATAAGGTGAGTAATTAGTTGTGGTATGTATTGCTGTATTATATGCCAACATTGCTGTGTAGACATATCTAGGCCAGTTATCTTGATTTTCATTGATGTATGATTTTAAATATTCTTTTAACGTGGAATGGCTGCGTTCTAACGCGCCTTGGGTTTGTGGGTGGTATGGTGAAGACCACAGCTGTTTAATCTTAAGGAAGGAACATGTCTTTTTAAATAGTTCAGCTGTAAAATTAGTTCCTTGATCAGTTAGTATCATTTTGGGTATACCGAATTGTGAGATAAAATGTACGAGACATTCACTCGTTTCTTCCGCGGTGGTACTTCTAATGGGATATGCTATGGAATATTTTGTTAAATCGTCTTGTAAAGTTAGAATATATCTAAGTTTTGCAGGGCCGGATTCAGGGAGAGGACCGACTATATCAAGAGACACTCTTTCAAAAGGAGCAGTGGAAGTACTAGTGATTTGCATAGGTGCTCTATTTATTTTACGAAGTGCTTTATTTGTTTGACATGATGAACATTGTTTAACGTAGCTCTCTATATCACTACGCATGTTTTTCCAGTAGTATTGTTCTCTAATTTTGTTAAACATTCGATTTGAACCAAGATGTCCTGCTACCGGAATATCGTGATTTTCTTTTAGGATCTTTTGAACTTCACTTTGATTTGGATAATAGAGTTTATTGCGGTAAATATGGACTTCGATACCAGTGTTATGGAATAGGTGGGTTAAAATGTTGTATATTTTAGTGTAAGCATGGCAATCAAAAGGGTTTTTGAAGTCTGTTACACCGATTTTGTCTATAGGTTTGCTGGATAACAAATGATTTCTGAGTTGTTTCAGGGACTCGAATAAATCGCTGTAGCTGCAAAGATCGAAATGGTGCACTTTAGTGAACAGAAAATAATACACTTTGTCATTATTGCTTAATGATTTAAAGGAGTGTAGAGTTTTCTCACATTGAATAAAGGGTTCAGATTCAGGGTGATTAGATAAAATATCTTCGACATATGGAATCGATTCGTCAAGATCAAGGGATGTGGGAATAATAATGTTTTTATGAGGACATTTCAGTATGCTGTCGTTATGTTCAATTATAGGTGTATTATATGATGTAGTTGTTGTAGATTTTAGGAATTTGGAATAGGAGTCATTGAGGTCTGGGAAGTCATTTCTCGTTTCAGTATCAACATTAGGTGAGGGTGAAGATTGTTTACTTGTCGATGATTGAACTTCATTGGTAGGTACTTGGAGAGGGTGGTTGAGTAGTTGTTGTGGGTTGAATTGGATTGGGTATTTCATTATTTCCAAGATTGGAAAAATTAGGTAATTCGTTATTTTCAAGGAAATCTATACAAGGCAAATCATCACAGAAAGGTGTAGTGGGCAGTTGAATATCTAAATCTTCTAAAGTCATTGGACTAAATAGAGGAGAATCGAGGTTTATGTTTCCATCACTGATAGGTAAATTTTCTTCTGGACCTTGGGTAGGATTAGTTTGCTGTTGTTGATTTGAACTAGATTCGTTGTTTTCAGGAATTATTGGGTTTACAGGATAACGCGAAAGAGCATCAGCTGCTGAATTGAGTTTGCCTTTTCGATATACAATTTCGTATTCATACTCCTCTAGTTGGAGACGCCAACGTTGTAATTTACTACTCGGATCTGTGTGGTTAAAAAGCCATTTTAAGGGGCGGTGATCGGTCACGATAAAGAATTTGCGGCCAAACAGATAGGGTCTAAAGTTTTTACAACCATAAACAATAGCTAGCAGCTCTTTTTCGGTGGTGCTGTAATTGATTTCGTTTTTGTTTAAGGTTCTAGATGAGTAGGCAATAGGATGGTCTTTGCCAATAGGGCCTTGGGAAAGGATAGCAGAAATCGCGTAATTTGAAGCATCACAGGTAAGTATAAACGGTTTTGTAAAATCCGGGTAAGCGAGAACAGGAGCTGTAATAAGTTTATTTTTCAGAGTTTCAAATGAGAGTTGCTGCTCGTTAGACCAAACAAAAGGTATGTCTTTCTTCAATAGTGAAGTGAGAGGTTTGGACAACTTGGAGAAGTCAGGAATGAATCGTCTGTAATAGGATATGAGTCCTAAAAATGATTTTATGTCTTTGGGACATTTCGGAATGGGAAATTCTTTTACGGATTTGATCTTATTTGGGTCTGGCTTAACGCCATCTTCGGTAATGACATGTCCTAAATATCCAACTTCTTTTCTGAGGAATTCACATTTATCAGGCTGTAGTTTTAGGTTGAAGGATCGTAGTTTTTGAAAAACAGCATTTAAATTTTCGACGTGAGAATGAAGATCATGGGAATAAATGACTACGTCATCAAGGTAGACAAAGCATCTCTCTCCTTGGAGACCAGTAAGGACATTGTTCATTAAACGTTGAAAGGTTGAAGGGGCATTCTTCAAACCAAACGGCATCCTCATATATTCGAAGTGGCCTTGAGGAACACTGAAGGCTGTTTTGCAGGAATCTTGTGGAGCCATTTTTATTTGGTGAAATCCGGATGCTAGATCTAGGGTGGAGAAATACTTCGAGTTACCCAATTGATCTAGGATCTCGGTAATGTTGGGAATAGGGTAAGTTTCGCCAATGGTTATATCATTCAGTCGTCTGTAATCGATGACGATACGCCATTTCCTTTGGCCTGAAGCGTCAATCTTTTTAGGGACAATCCATATAGGAGAAGACCATGCGGATAGAGAGGGTTGAATGATATTTTGATCGAGCATTTTTTGGATTTGGGAATGAACTTCTTGTTTGTGGATTTCGGGGAATCGATATGACTTCACATTAATGGGTTGATCAGAAGTAGTTCTGATCTCGTGTTGAATAGCGTCAGTTGATGTTAGCTTATCTTGAGGTAACTGAAAGATATCGGAAAATTTGGAACATAAATTGATCAATGCTTCGGATTCTTCAGGGTTTAGGTGTGAAACGCGGAGGAGCTCTAATACTTGTTGAGTTCTCACTAAACATGATTGGTTAGGTTGTGGTTGGGACACAGGAAAGGATCTGTAGTCAATAGGGTGTAAGGTAAGTTGCAGGTTAGAATTTAATTCAGTAGGGTTTTCAGATGTATTTACCACAGTAAGATTAATTCTGTTGTTATCTTTGACTTTAACTAAACAATTTGATAGTAATAGATTTTCGTTGACGTGTTGGTCAAGGACTAGACCTTCTTTCATCGATGGGTTTCTAACTGAACACTCCACTATCGTTTCAGAGCGTGGAGGTATAGTATAAATTAGTTCCGTAAAGTTAAGCTTTATTTTATTTTTCGCAAGATTGAGGATATTGCGGTTATAGTCAACGCTACATTGGTAGTGGGTTAGTAGGTTATTTCCGATAATACCGTCATAGGCTAAATTGATTTTATCGACAACGTGAAATTCAAAGGGAATTGATTCTTTTCCGAATGTTAGGTTCATATCAAAATTACCTAGGGTGAGTACGGGATCTTTGTCATTTTCGATGCCTTTTAATTTTAATTTTTCCCTTTTTAATTTCAGGTTTGTATATGACTGTATGGAGGATCTCTTCACGAGGCAAATAGAAGAGCCGGTGTCAACTAGTAAAGTAAGAGGTTTATCCGATACTGTCGTCTGGACTAGTATGTGAGGTAAGGATTTCTTTGTAGGGTCACAGGATATTTCATATATGTGATCGTTGTTCGTAACCCTGTCGTGGATATAGCTAGGGTCTTTGATAGGGATCTTAGAATTTTCTTTAAATTGGACGCGTTTTTGGGGCTGGTTACCCATGCGGTCCTTGGATATAGAAGATTTTGAACTTTGGACACTTGCTTGGGGCTGGTTACCCATGTGGTCCTTGGATATAGAAGTGTGGACTCTTGCTTGGGGCTGGATACCCATGTGGTCCTTGGATATAGAAGTTTTTGAACTTTGGACACTTGCTTGGGGCTGGTTACCCATGTGGTCCTTGGATATAGAAGTTTTTGAACTTTGGACACTTGCTTGGGGCTGGTTACCCATGTGGTCCTTGGATATAGAAGTTTTTGAACTTTGGACACTTGCTTGGGGCTGGTTACCCGTGTGGTCCTTGGATTTAGAATTTTTTGAACTTTGGACACTTGCTTGGGGCTGGTTACCCATGTGGTCCTTGGATATAGAAGTTTTTGAACTTTGGACACTTGCTTGGGGCTGGTTACCCGTGTGGTCCTTGGATTTAGAATTGGTGTCATTATAGTGTGAAAGTTGTGAGAAGTGTGAAGTGAGGAGTTTGGGTCTCGCGAGACACCTTCGTGAGACCATTATTCGTTTAAATGTTCATTATTAGAAATGGGTTTCTCGTCACAGTAATTGGTTTCGTAGTTTTCATTGTAGTTATTAAAGTTGGTGTCGCCATATGAAGAAAATGATTGTGGTTCGTGGTCGTTTACAAAATGGACACGAGCTGGCTGAGGCCGTGGAAATCTTTGATTATAATTATTATGATGGTGTGTTGGATGCTGAACCTGAGGAGATTGCTGCGTTTGAAAGAAAGGTTGTGTTGTATTAGAGCGACGGTTATTGTATTCGCGTTTTCTACATATATCTATTGTATGTCCTTGGTTCTTACAATATCGGCAGAAAGAAACATTCGGGTTAGACGACTGGAGTCTAGCGTTCACATTATATGTTGCCGGTCGAAAAGTGTGTTCTGGTTTTTGTGTATGACGCGGTGACATTGAGGAGTGACTAGGCAAATTGCGTTTATACAGCATTAGTTGAATTTTCTCCTCTGATATTGCTAGGTTAATCGCATCATTTAAATTGTTAGGTGTTTTACCACGAACTAAATTTGAGATATTAGGTTTAAGACCAAGTAAAAACGTGTGAAGAGCTAAGTCTTCCATCGCAGCGATACGGCCAGGCAATTCTGTTTTCTTTCTATTTGATAATGTGACCTCCATAAGCAATTTTGACAGACAAGTTTCTAAACGTAATGCATATTGATTCACGGGTTCGCTTGATAACTGACGACATTCTTGAAGATCGGTCAATAAATGTGCATAATGCTTTTTTTCACCGAATTGAGTTTGGAGAAATTCGCTAAGTTGATGCCAAGTGTCGTACTCTTTAATGGCTATGGCTGATTCAGCTTTTCCTTCTAATTGAGAAAGTATGTATTTAAATAAAATTGGTTTTTGGGATTCGGAAGCTAAGCTAATCGCGTTGTCACAATTTGTCATAAAAGAATTTAATTTTTCGCGAGCGCCATCATACGGCTTTATAAATTTGAATAATACACCAATCTGAATAGATTCTCCTTTTTCGGATTTAACTGAACTATCTTTATTTGCCATATTAAAATCACGAAATAAAATGCGTTAATAAAATAAAATAATGTACAGTAATACGTTTCGGTGTAATGGGCGGCCGATGAAGTAACTTAATACGCACCGTTGTGTGGTGCAGATAAGCGCAGGTGCAATGATCGAGGAACTTACTTCTTAGAAATTAATGCACAATAGATTAGTATAAACAATGAATGAACTTTACAATGAATCAAAACATTAATTGCAATTAGTTGATGTCTGTAATAAAGTATTTACTTTTTATGTTTAATATTTTCACGAACACTTCTTTTATATATTTATTTTTTATTTTGACACTTTTGTTATGGCCTTGCACTTGCACTATCACTGTAGTTTAAGTATAGTTTGGTAACTTACAGAATTGTGAAGAGGTAGAAACACGGAGACATTTTCAGGATCTTTCAGTTTGACTAACACACAAAGATGAGTTATGTGTTTAACACGATGTTTTTCAGGAACGACGACGTATGGATTGGGCGAGTATGTGGTGACGACTTGAACAATATTAATTTTCTTTTTCAGAGATATATACACTTCTTCAGGAATTTTCAGGCTTTTCAGGAACTTGATGACGACGAATGTAGAAAAATAAAAGTTCTTGGACTGGCACTGAGTTCAATTTTGGATAGAGACGAATAGTTCAGTAACACTTGCACTAGATTTTCACAGTTTTCCACAGTTTTCGTAACTCACGAGACGGAGACGGACCGAGGATACCTTTTTGTATCCCTTACACGCTGCCACCAAATTTGTTATACGGATTTTGAATTCAGAGTTTTTAAAAAAAATGTTTTTTATGATGTCACTTTTTATTTGAAATTCACAGGTTCAACTTATAATAAAAGGAACATAGTAATAATTTGTGGCAAGTGTTACCGCTTTGAATGTTGGGATTGAACTGCACTGTAACTATATGGATGTCATAATGCTGACGAGGTTAATCTAGCATACTCAGGTATATTGTATACAGGGTGTATATATAACAGTTCGCATTTCGATCGCGTTTCCTACTTTCATACTCTCTGTTATACTTAACTCCACTTTGATTCCACAGGCTGTGGGTTCGATTCCCATACAAGACAAATATTTGTGTGCATGAACATGTCTGTTTGTCTTGGTTTGCATATTTTTAATAGATATAGAGCGCATGAAAGCAGCGCGTCAGAGGAAGTACCTCCACGTGATAGAAAAAGCGGCCTAATCACAACTCCCCGGAGTATTATTGTGTTTGTGCGAATGAATGAGGTTACTTGTTACTAACAAGGTTACGAGTAAACGCGCGTGCGAAACTTAATATATTACAAGCTATCACAAACTACGGTAACCACTTTACATCTGATAGGCCGTATAATAGGATGCCTGGCGACGTTGTTTAAAAAAACCTTTTGAGATACGGTACCCTAAATAATAGACAGATATATGTTGTTTTTAGCCCGTATTTGGCAACCGTTCTCAACGAGTTCGGCGGCGCAGCGGCGAAACGCGCTGTTACGTTACTTTGGCACCAACGCTCGTGGGTTCGATTCCCTCACAGGACAAACGTTTGTGTGCATGTACATGACTGAATGTCTTGGTCTGGGTATTTCTGAGAGAGGTAGGGCGTATCAAAGCACAAAAAACCGCGGTCAAATCCCTAGAGGATTGTTGTGTTCCTGCGTGTGAGTGAGGTCACCAGTAAGTTGCTGTATTAGCAGCAGAAATGGCATCGCGCGAGTGATACTTAGTGTATTGGGAGACTTTGTCTACGTGGTTACCTCTGTCTCACCTATTTCTACCACCAAATAGCTATATTTATATAGCTGTGTTCCGGTTTGAAAGGTGAGATATGGCAGAGAAATTACTGGGCACTGTGACGAATCATCCTTAGGTCACAAGATTGGCAGCACGCGAGTAACACCCCCGTGGTGTTGCGAGCGTCAATAGGCTGCGGTGACCGCTTACCATCTAATGCGAGTCGTATGCTTGTTTACCAATCTAGTTGTATAAAAAAAAATACCTCTCGAAGTGATATAAAAAAATATATGTGTGTTAATAGGCTACGGTGACCGCTTACCATCTAATGCGAGTCGCATGCTTGTTTACCAATCTAGATGTAAAAAAAAAAATACCTCTCGAAGTGATATAAAAAACTATATGTGTGTTAATAGGCTGCGGTGACCGCTTACCATTTAATGCGAGTCGCATGCTTGTTTACCAATCTAGGTGTATAAAAAAAAATACCTCCTGAAGTGATATAAAAAAATATATGTGTGTTAATAGGCTGCGGTGACCGCTTACCATCTAATGCGAGTCGCATGCTTGTTTACCAATCTAGTTGTATAAAAAAAAATACCTTTCGAAGTGATATAAAAAAAATATATGTGTGTTAATAGGCTGCG
This sequence comes from Pyralis farinalis, assembly GCA_947507595.1. NCBI lineage: Eukaryota > Metazoa > Arthropoda > Insecta > Lepidoptera > Pyralidae > Pyralis > Pyralis farinalis. Next base: position 2,944,417 of record OX382258.1, on the reverse strand, counting down.
GTGACCGCTTACCATCTAATGCGAGTCGCATGCTTGTTTACCAATCTAGTTGTATAAAAAAAAATACCTCTCGAAGTGATATAAAAAAATATATCTGTGTTAATAGGCTGCGGTGACCGCTTACCATCTAATGCGAGTCGCATGCTTGTTTACCAATCTAGTTGTATAAAAAACAATACCTCCCGAAGTGATATAAAAAAAATAAATGTGTGTTAATAGGCTGCGGTGACCGCTTACCATCTAATGCGAGTCGCATGCTTGTATACCAATCTAGTTGTATAAAAAAAAATACCTCCCGAAGTGATATAAAAAAATATATGTGTGTTAATAGGCTGCAATGACCGCTTACCATCTAATGCGAGTCGCATGCTTGTTTACCAATCTAGTTGTATAAAAAAAAAATACCTCTCGAAGTGATATAAAAAAATATATGTGTAGCCACAAACAACATTATGCAAATCTTTAACCAACTTGGTTACTATTTACCTTTTCGTTGTAATCACCATGTTTCACCCCTGCTGGTGGCGTACAAACATACTGCGATATTAATGTGACCCGTTCCGCCGTCCCAGATCAAATTAGTCGCGGTTTGATGAGATTTATTCAGTGATTCATTTAAACCATGAATTTGTATTAAACGATTTAACTGAGATGAGTTTTAGTTAAAACTTGGAAAGTTTAACCGTTTCCTTCTTTTGATCTGTACAAACTCACTAGTCTGGGATTAAAACAGGGATATTATGTCCCATCTCATATCTTAGATAGAGGCATTTGTAAAGTAAAACTTCTTTACACACGCTTGACTTGGGGAGTAAGCTGGTGGTAATGTGGAGCGTGACGAGAGCGTTACGAAAAGTGTGATCGGGCGAGGTGAACGGAAGTTAAGTGGGGGATATAAGTTAGTGAAGATAGAAAGAGAGAGAGTTACGTTTCGTATATTAATGTAGGGGCAAGAGAGAGAGGTGCGAGTACACATTTTCTTTCTCTCATAGCCAGTTAAGTTTCGTATATGTAAGACACAGTGCAGGCCTGTTGTCTGTATCACACTATGGAGCTAAAGAAGTTTTACTTCAGTCATGTGGTCTAAAGCACACTCGTTTCTTTTTTTTGAGTTACGCATATTTTTAAATGCGTGCTTTCGTATAATTCTATCTCTATTGGTATTAAAGGATCACTCTTTGCCGTTTCTTTTTTATTTAACTCAACACGACACATTTTAAATCCGCAGCCGTACAATTGAGACAAAGATCTAGGCGCTGAATGGCACCTAGACAACTATTTCACGCCCGAACGGCGGCTGAAAGAGAAGCAGATTTTATTAAATCTCACAAAGAGAAATGAGCTACAGTATTGTTCTGATATATTTTAACGTTTCCAAGTTTTCACGAGTGAAGTTAACAATGAAAATTGGCAAGAATATAGCTACGTAATGCGAAAACCTACCATGATTAAATTGGTCGTGTCGTGTGTTATCAGAAGGTGATGTCAAGAGCATGAGAATGTTAATGAAGCGAGGGAGGGATGTAAGGACCGCGTCTTATAGCGCTCGGTTCTCTCTGCCTACCCCGCAAGGGCACCTCACTTAAATCTCAAAATCAAATATTTCTGATACATTGATACTAATATTATAAAGAGGAAAGATTTGATTTTAAGAGAAGTGCTGGGATACCCTTAAGTATTCCAACCTAAGGGGTTTAGAGTATACTCTGCTACGTCACTCAAATGTAGCTTGGCATAGTAAGCCGATTCTACTAAAAAACTGCAACTGCACTGCAGCGCGGCGTGTGTCAAAACGCGTACATTTTGACGTTTCGTTAAGCGATCTGACAGCAGCGACGTTTAACGAAACGTCAAAATATACGCATTTTGTCAAACGCGTACGCGCAGTGCAGTTGCAGTTTTTTAGTAGAACCGGCCTTCAGTGTTCAAGCTCAAAAGCCTAGTTTAACGACTGTTACATCAAAACCGACGGCTTATAATGCCCTCCAAAGCTCATGTACAATAAACCCACCCTTACTTAACCCACATAAGTGAATGTGATACAAACGATGCCATCGAGATGTAGCACTTATTTTATTTTAATTCCGTTGTCCCACGCAATAAATTTTAATAAAAACAACCGCGGTATTCTCTCTGTTTTCCCACAATGATCGATGACTGAGTGCTCGGGGCTCCGCGACCGTTTTCAAAGGCTGTGTAAATATACATTTGCATTTATTATACGGTTTTTTTTTCAATAATGTAAGCGATGGTCACACAGGGACCGTGAATGAGTGCCGACGAATACGACATTATGCTGTGTTTTTTTTTATACTACGTCGGGAAGCATGCAAGCATACGGCCCATCTGATGTAAAGCGGGTACCGTAGCCTGTTAACGGTTGCGATACCTCATCCGCTGCTTACACAGCAACTCCTTGGGAGCTTACTGGTGACCTCACTCACACGCAGGAACACAACAACCCTCTAGCGAGTTGTTATTTGGCTGCGGTTTTCTGTGAGGTGGAGGTACTTCCCCAGACGGGCTGCTTTGATGCGCCCTACCTCTCTTAGTCAGCGGGTACCTCTTCGTTTTTTTCGCGGCTTCTAAAGGATATATCGTGATTTTATTGTTGAATAGTCTATAACCTTCTACAAGAATTGGGCTTTCAAATGCAAAAATAATTTTTCAAATCGGTCTCATAGTTCCAGAGATTGGCGTGTCCATACATACAAACTCTCCCGCTTTACATATTAGTAGGGTTATATTTTTATTTGGTTCCTCGTTAATGTTAACACGACCATAACATACAAATAATACGTTAAGACCATTGAAAATACAAGGTTCACACACAATTTTAATGCCCAAGGGATTCGGGGCAGATAAAGAAAAAATAAACACAATATTTTTATGGTACCGTACGAAATGGCCGGATGAAATGTATATTGAAATTAAAATTCACAAACACCGAAAAATTAGAATAGGTAGATTATTCATACCTTTCGAACACAATATGCGTTTCTTGAACACAATATACGTTTTTTTGGATACAATGTGCGTTTTTGGATACAATTTGCGCTTTTTGGATACAATATGCGTTTTTGGATTTTTTACATTTTTTACAAACGTCCTTTTGCTTGTTCCAATGATTGTACAATGGGTTGTTTTTTTATATACAACATTGGTAGGCTTACAAGCATACAACCCACCTGATGTGAAGCGGCTACTGTAGCCCACAGTGTCGCAAGGACGACCAGCCATGGTAGCGACGGCATGATGCATCTACTGTGTAACGGTAATATGTGAGTGCCGGCCGGCGCTAGTACGCATGAAACCCACCAAAGCAGATTAGATAAAATTGCATGTAAATTTGACTCTCGCGAAATAACGCCTAAATCTATTATATCATAGGTTCTTTCCTTCATAGATAAAATGGTCACTTCGTCTCTGACTTTTTTTTTTATACCGCTAAGATGGCAATCAAGCATACGGCCTGCCTGATGTTAAACAGTCACCATAGCCTATGGACATTTCACAACACCAGGGGCGTCACTCATGCGTTGCCGACCCTCTAAAAACCTCTTCACGCATTTCTTGAAGAACTCCACGCTGTAGTCCCTTGGAAAACCCTCGGCTGGGAGCTCATTCCACAGCTTGAGTGTTCTCGGAAGAAAACTTCTCTGGAACCGCACCGTACGCGACCATTGCGGTTCAAGCGTAGAGGGTGAACTCCCGGCCGTCGGCGAGCGGTGCGGTTATAAAAAGTAGCCGTCGGCATCATTTCGAACAACTCTTCAGAACACAACCCGTTGTACAATCGGTAGAACACACAAAGGGAGGCAAAGTCTCTCCGTAAACTTAAGGGTTCAATACCGTGTGTAAGCTTAGGATTGTCGACAATTCTCACAGGTCTGAGTTATGATAGATACTCACACACACACACACACATAATGCCAAGGATTACCTTGTAATGATGATGCAACGTAATAGCACCTATTACGGCCATTTTTTACACACGTGACTTCCTTGTAATGCATACCTGTAAGAAAATAAATATATATAAATATTTCATATTTCATTGAATATTTGAGAGCTTGATGGCGTCGTTGTGCGCGTCACTCTAACCAAACACGCAGGTTAAGCAACGTCTACCGGAGCCTGTCTGTGGGTGGGTTCATCTATCTCGAGTGTCTCCGTGCTCGGAGGGCACGTTAAGCCGTAGGTCCCGGCTGTTGTCGATACATGACAGTCGTTAAGCTAAGTCAGTGGCCCTCAGGCGGCTTGAAAACACTGGCCTCCGCCAATCTGCATTTGAGCTACGTGGTGGAGTGTGCTCTAAACGCCTTCGGTTGAAGGTAGACCCGTATTCCTGCATGATGAGTAAGGGTTGATGTGGTATGGTATGTCGTAAATATTTCATACACAAATATACATGAAATTAGTAGATATCACAAATAATCAATCGATACTAATAGTTGAAACAGTTTATTCGTTAGTTGGAACGGTTTAATCGCAGGAACTACTAATCAGATTTGAATAAATCTTTTTCCATTTAATAGTTCAATTTTTGAGAAAGGTTATAGGGTACTCAACATCACGATACGATCCTTAGGAGCCGACGAAAAAGTGGTTCGCACGGAAACCGGGATACCGGGATACGTGCGAAAGCCAAGTGTATAATAAAATTGTGAATCGATGTCTGTACATGGAACAAGTTTAAGAGAAACAATATGTGAGATCTTTATAAAGACATACAGATAGCCAAAATAGTATAGTATGATCCTAAGGCGATGCTGCATTATCAGCAGAGGTGGCAACGCACGAGTGATAACTCCATGTACTGCAAGCGTTCATAGGCTTCGGTAACTGCTTTACATCAGGTAGGTAATATGCATACATGACGATAATATGCTTACGACGTTGTATAAAAACAAATAACAACTACCCGGAGGACTGTTGTGTTTCTGCGAGCGAGTGAGGTTATTAGTAAGCTCCTAAGGAGTAGCTGTGTTGGCAGTATAGATGGTATCGCCCGTACGGTAGACATTGCAAGCGTGCATACGCTACGATAACCGATTTATATCAGGTAGGTCATATTCATGCATGCCTTACAATGTTGTATAAAAACAAATAACAATTCCTGGAGATCTCGGAGACCTTGAAACGTAGACATTACGATCTCGATCGTAAGGTGTTTTGGACACCAACGCTGGCTGGTTCGATTCATTTTGGGCAGGTCCGACATACATTTTTGTACACGAACCTGTCAGTATGTATATATCAAGTATATTTCAAGAATAATATATAATACTAGCTTTTACCCGTGGCTTCGCTCGCATTTTTTTTTAATAACAAGTATCCTATGTTTCTTCTGATACCTCCAAGAATATGTGTACAAATTTACATGATGATCCGTTGAGTAGTTTTCGCGTGAAAGCGTAACAAACAAACGGACATTCACATTTATAACATTACTAGCTGCTGCCCGCGGCTCCGCCCGTGTGAAGTCAAATAACGTAGCCTATGTGTTAATCCAGATCATATTGACGAGCTCGGTGGCGCAGTGGTGAAACGCGTTGTTAGGCTACTTTGACACCAACGCTCGTGGGTTCGATTCCCACACACTACAAACATTTGTGTGCATGAACATGTCTGTTTGTCTTGGTCTGGGTATTTTCTATGTACAATAAGTATGTATTTACGAAAAAAAATGTATTTACGTATGTTTATCAGTTGTCTAGTACCCATAACACAAGCTTCGCTTACTTTGGGGCTAGATGGGGCTGTGTAATTTGTCCGACAATATTTATTATTATTATAATCTGTCTACGTGCCAAATTTCATTCAAATCCGTCCAGCCGTTTAAGCGTGAAAGAGCAACAAACATCCATCCATACATACAAACTTTCGCATTTATAATATTAGTAGGATTAAGATTGTATATATCAAGAAACATTACTTTATTGAAAACTTCTTCAAGCCGTGTAACTATGTGGCGAGATCGGTAACGGGGTAGTCAAATAAGGTGTTTTTACGTAAAAAGAAAATGTATTTTCGTGTGTTTATTATCTAGTACCCATAACACGAGCTTCGCTTACTTTGTTGTTAGATGGCGCTGTGTAAATTGTCCGAAATTATTTATTTACAAAAGCAACTTCCTTACAATGGCAAAATAATTCAAATCATAAAAGAGAATTTTATCCAAATATACATTCAATTAGTGACAAAAAAAAACATTTAACGCGTAATGATGTTTTATTTTCATTTTATACATAAACTGTTGATATTGGTTTCAATTAAAACGGGCAGAATAAACAGGAAAGTCAAACAATTTATTGCGAGATGGGCGTACAACCAAGCTGACCCGTCACCAAACAATCGTTTCTTTGCTAAACATAAAATCAGAAATCAATCAATATGTAGAAAGAATGACAAAACAGATATACAATGCGAAACTGGAAGGATGTAGGAGCCGAGGAAGACCGAGACTAACCTACCATGACCAAATTGGTCGTGTTTTATCAGAAGGTGATGTCAGGAGCCCCAGGAATCGGCGAGCGTGCATGAAAAGAGCTATGAATGTCACAGAAGCGAGTGAAGTATGTAAGGACCGCGTCTTATTGCGCTCAGTTCGCTCTAGCTACCCCGCAAGGGACCTGGCGTGAAGATATACAATCAATCCATAATCTATAAATTCACTTATAGGGTACCCTAACCTATATTATTGGAATCGATGTGTTAGGTAACAACTCACAATTTAGGTCCCAATAGTGTTAGATATCTGATAAACCGTGGTGCACGGCAGTTGAGCTTCACTTGACTAGCCATCTCTTTGAGGTTCTTTAATGCCTTATTTGTCATATTACTGTCTCTCACTTTGCCAGGAGACGAAGTCAATTCGAAAACTTCCTACTCCTACAAATTCCTTCTGATTAAATTCGTTGTGAGTTCCAAGGCAGCTGTAGTTTAACCCCCGGGACAGCAATGGACACTGTTCATTGCCTTTTTGGTGGTCGCTGCTGTTAATTATGTCTATACAGGAGACACAGTGGTGGGAATGAGTGGTGGGCCTGTCCCATTATAGGGTACCCTTGCGGGAGAGAAGCGAGCTCCACGTGACTCGATCCTTACACACCTCACTCGCTTCTTTAACATTCATTGCTCTTCTCGTGCACGCTCGGCGGTTTCTAAGTCTCCTGACATCGCCTTCTGATAAAACACGATCAATTTGGTCATGGTAGGTAAATCTTGGTCTTCCTCGGCTCCTACATCCTTCTACTATCGCGTTGTATATCTATTTAGTAATTCTTTCCTCCTGTATTCTGTCATTCTGACATCTATGGACAACAGCCGGAACTGAGGGTTATTTCCCTCCGAACACTGATGAACACGAGACAGACAGCCTGCGGTCGAAGTTGCTTCACCTACGTATACTGTTCCTCTGGATATATGTATATGCAATGAGAAAGAATATTATATATAAAAATAAATAAATTATAAAAATTAAATTGATTAACATAAGAATTGCTTTGTAAACTAAAATAATCATATTTTAGTTTACAAATCTTTTTGGAAGAAAATGCTTTGTAAACTGAAATATGATTATTTTAGTATACAAAGCAATTATATATTTAATTTAGTCAATATTATTTCTAAGGCCGACTGTCAAAACTATGCTTTCATGTAATAATTTATGAAAATTTAAAATTTACAAAGATGGTATTAATATTTAAATTTTAAGTAGAGAATTTACAACAAATTAAACAAATTAAATTTTTAGTGATGTTTAAAGTTATTTAAATTGTGAATTAAGAACATACGAGTATCATTAATGTTTTATTAAATTAATTCAATAAACATATATATATTCCATCGTACCATTTTTTATTTATTTATTGTACAACGACGGAAGGCATGCAAGCATGCGGTCCACGTTAACATGTATGTTTGTCTTGGTCTGAGTATTTTCTTTGTATAATAAGTATGTATTTACAAAAAAAAATGTATTTACGTATGTTTATCAGTTGTCTAGTACCCATAACACAAGCTTCACTTACTTTGGGGCTAGGTGGCGCTGTGTAATTTGTCCGACAATATTAAAGAAAAGAAAACGTGATAAAGTCTGGGGAAGTACCTCCACCTCACCGAAAATGGCAGCCAAATAACAACTCCCTAGAGGGTTATTGTGTTCCTGCGTGTGAGTGAGGTACCAGTAAGCTCCTATAGAGTTGCTGTGTAGACAGCAGAGGAGTCATCGCGCGAGTGATACTTAATATAGTACAAGCGGTATTAGGCCACGGTAACAGCTTCACATAAGGTGGGCCGTATGCTTGTGTGCTTCCCGACGTTGTACATATGAAAAAAGTTGTTACCGTAGTCTACGAATGTTGGAATTACATTAAGTCGCGCGATGCCAACTCTACTGCTAACACAGCAAATCCTTAGGAGCTTACTGGTGACCTCACTCACTCGCAGGAACGCAACAACCTCTTTTAAAAAAAAACCAAGACAAACAGACATGTTCATGCATACAAATGTTTGGCCTGTGGGAATCGAACCCACGAGCGTTGGTGTAGAAGTCGCGTTATTAACCGCTACGCCACTGACCTCGTCAAAAACTCTGATGTACGGCTTAGTACATCAAGCTTTGATCTAATACTTTGATCTTTGCGCCGCCCTTATTCCACACGTAATAAGCTCTATAATACCACTTTAGATGTCAAGCGTAATCTGCTATAGCCAACTATTTATCGTCAATTAATTAATCAAAGCACAGTTTTTGAAGAGCTCAGTGGCGCACACTCTGTTACGTTACTTCGACACCAACGCTCGTGAGTTCGATTCCCATTCACAGGACAAACATCTGTGTGCATGAACATGTCTGATTGTCTTGGTCTGAATGTTTTAAGAGAAATAGGGCGCATGAAAGCAGCCTGTCTGGGGAAGAACCTCTACCTCACAGAAAACCTCAGCCAAATAACAACTCCCTGGAGGTTTGTTCTGTGGTTCCGTGTGAGTGACGTCACCAGTAAGCTCCTAAGGAGTTGCTGCTACGGTCATCGCTTTATATCAGATGGGTCGTACGCGTGTATGTCTTCCGATGTTGGATAAAAAAATCGCCCAAGTGCGAGTCGTACTCGCGCACGAAGGGTTCCGTACCATTATCTATAAAAACGGCAAAAAAAAAAACACGTTTGTTGTATGGGAGCCCCCCTTAAATATTTGTTTTATTTTATTTAATTATTTAATTTTAAACTGAATATATAAATAAATATTATGTGAATATTTCAAGCGTCTCACTGATGCCGTTATCAATATCGAGCAGAAACGAACGAAAAAAACACGTTTATTGTATGGGAGCCCCCTTAAATATTTATTTTATTCTATTTTTTAGTATTTGTTGTTATAGCGGCAACAGAAATACATCATCTGTGAAAATTTCAAGTGTCTAACTATCACGGTTCATGAGATACAGGCTAGTGACAGACGGACAGACGGACAGCGGAGTCTCAGTAATAGGATCCGTTTTACCCTTGGCTACGGAACCCTAAACAGCTAATTTTATAAGATGTTTAGCGAACACCTCAAGGTCACCTGACAATAAATCGCCCAGTTCAAAGTTTTGTAGGAACTGCTCTGATGTAACCCTTAACGGCGCAATTTATATCGGCTATTGGGTGCGACCGACCGAACTTGGTCGCTGTGCGGTAATTTAGAAGGTCGTATCGGCCCCACGTTGATTACAATTTATAGCTTAACAAATAGGGGATATACACGTGTATCCTGTTATTTGATTAGATATCCGAGATTGTTTGAACGTCTTATAGAAGTTAATTAAATTCAGCTTTACTGGATTTTTTTATACAATCATTTAGAGCAGTTAAGAAGGGAGCCCAGTGGAGAAGGGACATAATTAATTCACATAATTCATTTATTCAATACTACTTAGTCTGGCCATAAATACTGTTACAATTAAAAATAAACAAAATATTACATTTGAATTTGGAATCTGTCATTTTTATATGATTGTTCATTATGTTTTCTCATTTTGGCGCCAAAACGTTGGACAATATTTTGCGATATTAAAATGGAGTGGGGTGATAAAGAGAACCGAACCGCTGTGATTGCATTACACAAAGTAGGTATGGAGCCAAATGCAATTTTTAAAACTCTCCATACGCTTGGTATTAGTAAAATGTTTGTGTACCGGGCTATTAATAGGTACAATGAAACCTCCTCTGTTTGTGATAGAAAAAGATCTGGCCGTCCACGTAGTATTCGTACGAAAAAGGTGGTCAAAGCTTTATGCGAATTCTCCCCCTACTGGAAAGAATTCGAAGAAATCCTGTCCGAAAACAAAAGATTTTATCTCGGGAGATGAAGATAGCACCTAGAACCATGTCGCGTATTTTAAAAGATGACTTAGGACTTGTAGCCTATAAGAAACGTGCTGGTCATTTCTTAACTGATAATTTAAAAAAGAATAGGGTGGTAAAATCGAAACAACTACTGAAGCGGCACGCAAATGGAGGTCACAGAAAAATACTGTTTACGGATGAGAAAATTTTTACAATTGAGCAACATTTTAACAAACAAAATGACCCTATTTATGCTTAAAGCTCTAAGGAAGCTTCCCAATTAGTCGACAGAGTGCAACGTGGGCACTATCCGACTTCAGTGATGGTTTGGTGGGGTATTAGCTATGAAGGAGTGACTGAGCCATACTTTTGTGAAAAAGGTATCAAAACATCGGCACAAGTGTATCAAGATTCTTGAGAAGGTAGTGAAGCCCCTTAACAACACCATGTTCAATAACCAAGAATGGTATTTCCAGCAAGACTCGGCGCCGGGTCATAAAAAGCTCGGTCTACGCAGTCTTGGTTGGAAACGAACGTTTCGGGCTTCATCAGAGCTGAAGACTGGCCGTCGTCTAGTCCCGATCTTAATCCGCTGGATTATGATTTATGGTCAGTTTTAGAGAGTACGGCTTGCTCTAAACGCCATGATAATTTGGAGTCCCTAAAACAATCCGTACGATTGGCAGTGAAGAATTTTCCCATGGAAAGAGTGCGTGCTTCTACTGATAACTGGCCTCAACGTTTAAAGGACTGTATGGCAGCCAATGGAGACCACTTCGAATAAGCTTTTTATATTTTAAATTGTTTTATATTTATGTATTAAACACACCGTAAAACTAATAAATGTTGTTGGCAATAGAATTTTTTTTTTCTTTCTGTCAGTATTTATGGCAAGACTAGGTATATAGTCATTACAAACAGGTTTCTGGGACTCATCAATTAAGTTATAGAAACCTGTATCTGGCGAGTTCCGCTCTTTATATTACATTAATATGCTATATAATATATACTAAGAAGTTATACAAAGAAAACAGACCTGTTGTTGTTTGTGTGTGAGAATGTGAACAAGAGGGAACCGGCCTATTGGCTGGAATCCTGGCGAAGGCATGTACCACTAAATTCGTATGTTCGAAGAAATTATATTTCTAAAGACGTGCCACCTAGTCGCAGGAAGGTCTGGGTTGCGGAGGTCCTGTGTTTATAAACAGAAAGCTGTAATAAATATCGAGAAAACATCATCAGTGGCGATGTTAATGAATGAGATTGCGCTTTGAGTGAGTGCAGGGAATGGAGCGCTGAAGAATTTCATGACAGCAAACTGTGCATTCATTGATACCTCGATGCTGATCCCAACGGTCACACGTGGAAACTGGATTTGGTAGACAGAACATGGAAGTAACATAAGTGAGATCAAAATGTGATGCATTGCGCAATATCTGAGGCGTATCGCTTCCAGAACCTGTCCGCAATTAAGAGGCGCCGTTTCTCTTTTTGGAGGAAGTTTGATCTAAACTACTTGGTGTGCTCCCGATTAGTTCGTGCGAAATACTGCCGGCCGGTATCCACCCACTACCGTTAGTAGATGCATGCCGCCGCTGCCATGGCCGCTCTGGTTGTCTCTACCTCGGCTGCTGCGAGTGTTCGCCATCTGAAATGGGAACCGCATGCACCCGCTACCGTTGCTGTCCTGGCTGCTCCGGTCGTGTCTGCGACACGTGTTTCGTCTCTATGAGACATCCTTAGGTGCTGTAGATGGTAGTCGTTAGAATAAAATGCTACTAATCCTACTTACGATCCTCTTTTTCCTAGTAAGCTTCGTAGTGTTTTAATTATTTTCCAAATTTTTTTACTAATTTCAGAGTGCTGTTGCAGTAATTCAATCTTATGTTATTGCAGTTTTAAGTACTCTTTATTCTAGTGAAGTGAATTAATGAGAATAAAATAAAACGACTGTGACTTTAGAGCACACGACTGAAGTAAAACTTGTTTAGCTCCATAGTGTGATACAGACAATAGGTCTGCACTGCGTCTTACATACACAAAACTTAACTCGCTATGAGAGAAAGCGAGAAAGAAAACGTGTGCTCTCTCTCTTGCCCCTACAGTAATATACGAAACGTAACTCTCTCTCTTTCTATCTTCACTAACTTATATCTCTCTCTCAACTTCCGTTCGCCTCGCCCGATCACTAACACACTAACGCTCTTGTCACGCATTCACCAGCTCACTCCACAAATCAAGCGTGCGTAAAGAAGTTCTACTTCAAAAACATAACAAAGAAAATCGGCCAAGTGCGAGTCGGACTCGCGCACGAAGGGTTCCGTACCATTATCTATAAAAACGGTAAAAAAATCTCGTTTGTTGTATGGGAGCCCCCCTTAAATATTTGTTGTCTTTTAATTTAATTATTTATTCTTAAAGTGAATATATAACTAAATATTCTGTGAATATTTCAAGCGTCTACATGTTGCCGTTATCAATATCGAGCAACAACGAGCAAAAAAAATCACGTTTGTTGTATGGGAGCCCCTTTAAATATTTATTTTATTCTATTTTTTAGTATTTGTTATTATAGCGGCAACAGAAATACATCATCTGTGAAAATTTCAACTGTCTAACTATCACGGTTCATGAGATACAGCCTGGTGACAGACAGACGGACGGACGGACGGACGGAGTCTCAGTAATAGGGTTCCGTTTTACCCTTTGGGTACGGAACCCTAATAAAAAACATGTAAGAAAAAGTATTGGTGTTAAGAAAAGAAAAGACGTGTATAGATAATTCGTCCATGTAAAATATACCCGGAATGAAAGAGCGACAAAACCGACACGCGAATGTTGAATATTGTAGGTGCCGAGACCAAGATTCGTCGTGTTTTATAAAAAGGCAATGTTAGGAGACGTAGGCATTTATTTTAGGCGTCGTAAAATTGTTAAAGAAGCCATGAATTGTGCAAAATCTTTTGATAAGGACTTGGCATATACATAGATGAGCATAACGCGTGATTAAACCTCATTATATCGTAGACAAGTCTTAAAATTTGTGTTAAAAAATTTGGTCATTACCATCTTCTATTATATTAGCAGTATATTGTAAACGATATAACGAAATTCTTGAGGCGTGAGTTCTGCTCACAGTTTGTCAATTTTAAAATTCATAATTAAAAGTGATGAGTAGTTAGTAAACCCCCTCATTAAGTGCTAACTAATAAGTGAGAGTTAATTAAAAAGTCCAAAAAATACGACAAACGGTAAAAAAGAACTAAAACGTTGTAAATTGACATTTTAATGGTTTACGTTCACAATATGTGGGGTTTCTGCTGACGTCATTATTAGCTATGCTCTCTCCGAGGATGAAGGTTTACATTCGCCATTTATTTTTTGCTGACGTCACATAGCCTATGACACTCGGGGGAAGAACGCAAATCTAATAGCACCTCTCTCTTCACAATCGATCTAGCCGTTTAGGCTACAGGAGGTAACAATGGAACGGATATACATACATGGGCACGGAACTCCTACTTCTTTTGGGTCAGTCGGGTAAAAAGTAACACATTATTGTAATGTAAAGAGACAGTTACATTAAATATTCAACAACATTAAGTAAAATTATACATAATAAATAAGTTCATGAAGACAATATGTAATTGTTTTTACACCACCAATTTAGCGTTATTTCTTTTGTTATATACTAAACTACACATACAGCCAGTACGATCATGTTCCATCCGAATAGCAGCATATATACCACATACTTTTCTGATGAGCTCGGTGGCTTAGTCGTGAATGACGCAACTTTGACATCAACGCTCGTGGGTTCGATTCCCACACAAGGCAAACATTTGTGTGCATGAACATGTCTGTTTGTCTTAGTCAGGATGATTTAAGAGAGGTAGGGCGCATCAAAGCAGCCCGTGTGGGGAAGTACCTCCACCTTACAGAAAACCGCAGCCAAATAACAACACCCTAAAGGGTTGTTGTGTTCCTGCGTGTGAGTGAGGTAAGCCAAGGAGTTGCTGTGTCAGCAGCAGAGGAGGCATCGCGCGAGTGATACTTAATATATCGTAATCGTTAATTGGCTATGGTACCCGCTTTACATCAGGTGGGCCGTATGCCTCCCGATGTAGTATAAAAAATCGGCCAGGTGCGAGTGGGACTCGCGCACGAAGGGTTCCGTACCATTATCTATAAAAAATCGGCCAAGTGCGAGTCGGACTCGCGCACGAAGGATTCCGTACCATTATCTATAAAAACGGCGAAAAAATCACGTTTGTTGTATGGGAGCCCCCTTAAATATTTATTTTATTCTATTTTTTAGTATTTGTTGTTATAGCGGCAATAGAAATACATCATCTGTGAAAATTTCAACTGTCTAACTATCACGGTTCATGAGATACAGCCTGGTGACAGACGGACGGACGGACGGACGGACGGACGGACGGACGGACAGCGGAGCCTCAGTAATAGGGTTCCGTTTTACCCTTTGGGTACGGAACCCTAAAAAAAAATCGGCTAAGTGCGAGTCGGACTCGCGCACAAAGGGTTCCGTACAATTATCTATAAAAACGGCAAAAAAATCACGTTTGTTGTATGGGAGCCCCCTTAAATATTTGTTTTATTTTAATTTAATTATTTATTCTTAAAGTAAATATATAACTAAATATTCTGTGAATATTTCAAGCGTCTACCTGTTGCCGTTATTAATATCGAGAAAAAACGAGCAAAAAAATCACGTTTGTTGTATGGGAGCCCCCTTAAATATTTACTTTATTCTATTTTTTTAGTATTTGTTGTTATAGCGGCAACAGAAATACATCATCTGTGAAAATTTCAACTGTCTAACTATCACGGTTCATGAGATACAGCCTGGTGACAGACGGACGGACGGACGGACGGACGGCCAGCGGAGTCTCAGTAATAGGGTTCCGTTTTTACCCTTTGGGTACGGAACCCAAAAAACAAAATACTACGAGCAGAGCTTTGCCGTAGCAAATAGGAAAGAAGCGTCCAAGTGATTGCGACGATGTAGCTAATTCCGTAGCAACGACAAATGCTGCTACGGTGTAGATAGCTTATAAATATCGTTGACTGGCCTAACGGGCTACGCCGTAGCACTGTCTGTGGTCCTACGTCACTGGCTACAATGTCCGCTTTGATGCTACGCTGTAGCTTCGAATGTACGCATTTGCTACGTTTTTTACTGATGATACCTTGAAATAGGATTCATGTCACGTAAATCCACATCAGTGACAGCATCGACACATGCACTGGGGTCCTACAGTAAGAAGACAAATCCGCCCCCATGGGTAAGAAGCTAAAAAGCAACCCATATCGTTGGCCTGTAAGGCCACACACGATAGCTACCTGTTGCTAACAATCGTATTAGGTATCTCCCTGCTCGTCAGGCAAGGACCCTGACCTGCGGACCCAAGGGAAGCGCTAATCATAAACGACCCTGTCATTAATTGGTCATAATCCAATGCTATGCTTTGGCCACTACATGGCGCTTGGCTTGGCAGCTTGGCTTCTATTACAATCCATTACAAAATTGATACATATTTCGAAATAATTTTCTTTTATATGCGATTGGAGTTTGTTTATTATTTTTACAATATTAGACGATCATGGGAAGGAATAAAATAATAAATTTTAAATATATTTTATTACTGCAATGAATTGAAGAACTCAGAGGCGCAGTATTAATTGCTTTACTAACGCGACTTTGACACCAACACTCGTGGTTTCGATTCTCACGCCTTTATACAACGTAGGGAGACACACAAGCATACGGCGACCTGACGTTAAGCGGTTATCGTAGCCAATGAACGCCTGTAATACAGTATCACTCGCGAATTGTCATCTCCGCTGCTAACTCAGCAATGCCCTTAGGAGCTTACTGGTGACTACATGGATACGCAGGAACACAACAATTCTCCAGATATTTGGTATTTGTCTGCGGTTTTCTGTGAGGTGGAGATACTTCCCGAGACCAAGATCTCTCTTAAAAACAACCAGACCAAGACAAACAGACATGTTCATGCACACAGATGTTTGTCCTGTGTGGGAATCGAACGTCGGTGTAGCGTTATGAACCGCTGTGCCACCGAGCTCGTCGAAATGTACAAATAAAAACATTTTAAATGTTTACCTTGGCATTATCTTTGAGAAAATTAAAAGGAAAAGCAGAGAATTTTCTCTGCAGCGTGTTCACACAACTCACGGTAATTACCCAACCTTCAGTTAAGTAATGGTGATTAACGCCTGGATATTAGCACGGATTTAAAAACAACCTTTTGTGCTCATCTCAGTGTTAAACATTGAGTGAACTCTATTCTGGCTACCTGTGTATCTACATGTATCTACAGGAGAGCTCGGTAGCGTCGTTGCGCGTGTCATTATTACCAAACACGCAGGTTAAGCAAAGTCGACCGCAGCCTGCCTATAGATGGGTTTATTTATCTCTAGTTTCTCGGTGCTGCGAAGGGCACGTTAAGCCGTCGGTCTCGGCTGTTGTCGATAGATGACAGTCGTTCAGTCGTTAAGCTAAGTCAGTGGCCCTCGGGCGAGTTGAAAACACTGGCATCCGCCAATCCGTATCTTGAGCAGCATGGTGGAGTGTGCTCTAAACTCCTTCGGTTGAAGGGAGACCCGTATCCCTGCAGTGGGACGAGTGAGGGTTGATGTGGATGTATGTACATCTTGACACTGACTCCTTTGCGGGGTAGGTGGTGACTACTGATACTGAGCGCCACGTGATTGGGTGTTCAGACACCTTACTCGCTTCTTGAACATTCGTAAGTCTTTTCATAAACGCTCGCCGTTGATACCGCCATCTGTGACATGGTCAATTTGGCCAAGGTAAGTGAGATTTTTTTATATACTCCGTCGAGAGACATGTTAACCTACAGCCCACCTCATGCAAAGCGATTACTATAGACTAAGAACGCTAAAAATACATGAAATATCATTTGTGCGTTGCCACCCCTGCCTATAATGCAGCTACTCCTTACATGCTGATTGGTAACCTCACTCACTCGCCGGAACATAACAACCCTTCCGGAATTTGTTATTTGGCTGTGGTGTTCTGTGAAGTGAAGGTTAAAACCTACTACGACCGATAGGTCCTGTATTATCAGCAGGTGATTTCAGGAGCCTTAGAAGCCGAACGTGCATGAAAAGAGCTATGAATGTTAAATCTCGCTCGATTCTCTCCTCCTCAGCAGGGAACTTGGCGTGAACATGTCGAAATTAATATGTCTACAGCTGTTTCAGTCGCAAGTTCGATTCTCGATGTTAATGATGAGTATCTCTACCTAGAACAAACAGTACAGCTAGGTACGTCAAACTTTAAATGACAAGGATCTCGTGGAATTCAACTTGGATGAGCAGTGCTTGGGAAATTGGGAAAAATATCTCTAACTTTTTTTTATACAACATCAGAAGACACACAAGCTTACGGTCGACCTGATGTAAAACGGTTACCGTATCGTAAGAACGCTTGCAATCCATTAAGTATCACTCGCGCGTCGCCTCTGCTGCTAACACAGCAACTCCTTAGGAGCTCACTGATAACCTCACTAACACGCAGAAACACAACAGCCCTCTAGGGAGTTGTTAATTGGCTGCGGTTTCCGGTGAGGTGGAGGTACTTCTCTTAAAACACTCAGGCAAACAAACATGTATGCAAATGTTTGTACTGAGTGCGAATCGAACCACGAGCGTTCGCAGAACCGTTCGCAGTTTTTTTACATTTTTTGTGTAAATTCGCTTTTTCCCCCTTACCCTGTGTATGTGTTTATTATAACTTGATAAACGCGATAACTATAAGTAGATAAGCTTTGTGTGTAGATATAAGAATGATACAGAGATAAGACTTGCTAAATGAAAAATATCTAGTATATGAATGTTGAATAGTTAATAAGAAATCAGTTGTTAATGGTCAGTTGTTGAAATGTATTCCTTGAATATATTTGTTAGACATACTCGCAAGAGAAATCATTTGTTACACAGAAGTAAAAACCCCTATAGATGAAATTACAAAGCAAAGTCTTATCTAAATACAAAATTTAATGCAAATCGTTACAGCCATTTTATTTAAACTCGAAAGTTAATTAAAAATATGCAAGTCCATTGTATAATCAATTAATAAAGCTCCCACCGACGCTAAGGCACTTCCTTCTGCCCCAATGATAAAATATTGTATTCGGTGTGATTCTGCAACCACTTCAGTCAGGATCGTTCAGAATAAACATTTGTGTGCATGAACATGTCTGTGTGGCTGGGTTTGGATGTTTTCAAGAGAGATAGGGCGCATAAAAGCTGCCCGTCTGGAGAACCTCACAGAAAATCGCTAGACAACAAGTCGCTAGATGGTTGTTGTATTCTGCGTGTGAGTGAGGTCACCAGTGAGGTCCTAAGGAGTTGCTGTATCAGCAGCAGAGGTGGCTTCGCGCGAATGATACTTACATACTTATGATTCATTGAAACTTAACGTAACCTTAACGTGCGTTCATAGGTTACGATAACCATTTTACAATCAGGTGGGTTGTATGCGTGTATGGCTCTCGACGATGTAGAAAAAAACCCACAGTCACGTATATATTCATATATAAATATATATTATCTGTACTGATGTAAAAAGCTTCACTTGACTAGCCATCTCATTAAGGTTTTTAAATGCCTTATTTGTCATATTACTGTCCCTCACTTTGCCAAGAGGGGAAGTCAATTGCAAAACTTCCTACGTATTTCTTCTGATTAAATTCGTTGTGAGTTCCAAGGCAGCTGTAGTTTAACCCCCGGGACAGCAATGGACTTCACTGTTCATTGCCTTTTTGGTGGTCGCCGCTGTTAATTCTGAC
Organism: Pyralis farinalis; assembly: GCA_947507595.1. Lineage (NCBI taxonomy): Eukaryota > Metazoa > Arthropoda > Insecta > Lepidoptera > Pyralidae > Pyralis > Pyralis farinalis. The sequence continues at coordinate 2,925,219 of OX382258.1, read as the reverse complement.
TACACGAGAGACGCAGTGGTGGGAATTAGTGGACGGCCTGACGTAAAAAACGTGTTACAGATTCATAACCATCCAACTTCACGGTGTTGATTAGATGTCGGTGTTGTAAAATTCACTCGTCATTTTTTCTAATGCCTTCTATCGAAGGTGTAACTTGAAAAAACAACGGAGCACGTTGTGAATGTTTTGTTATCGGAGATTATACTTGCCGTAGAGTTTCAGTATCTGAAGCGAGCGAGCGAGCGGTCCGTTTAACAATCGATATTGTATCCGTCGATTACGTTATGGAACATCGATTAACCTCATTCAACGTCGGGTCAGATATTGGGTAGCAAGGTTAATTGCTACAGCATGGGAAAAATAGATAAAATAAATAGATTGTTATTTGGCTGTTTTCCCCCAGATGGACTGATTTTGATGCGCCCTACCTCTCTTAATGAAATCGTGGGTAGTGGGAAGCTGGTTGCTTTGATGCGCCCTACCTTTTTAGGGTTCCGTACCCACAGGGTAAAACGGAACGCTGTCCGTCCGTCCGTCCGTCTGTCACCAGGCTGTATCTCATGAACCGTGATAGTTGACAGTTGAAATTTTCACAGATGATGTATTTCTGTTGCCGCTATAACAACAAATACTAAAAAATAGAATAAAATAAATATTTAAGGGGGCTTCCATACAACAAACGTGATTTTATTGCCTTTTTAGGGTTCCGTACCCAAAGGGTAAAACGGAACCCTATTACTGAGGCTCCGCTGTCCGTCCGTCCGTCTGTCACCAGGCTGTATCTCATGAACCGTGATAGTTAGACAGTTGAAATTTTCACAGATGATGTATTTCTATTGCCGCTATAACAACAAATACTAAAAAATATAATAAAATAAATATTTAAGGGGGCTCCCATACAACAAACGAGATTTTTTTGCCGTTTTTATAAATAATGGTACGGAACCCTTCGTGCGCGAGTCCGACTCGCACTTGGCCGATTTTTTAGGGTTCCATACCCAAAGGGTAAAACGGAACCCTATTACTGAGGCTCCGCTGTCCGTCCGTCCGTCCGTCCGTCTGTCACCAGGCTGTATCTCATGAACCGTGATAGTTAGACAGTTGAAATTTTCACAGATGATGTATTTCTGTTGCCGCTATAACAACAAATACTAAAAAATAGAATAAAGTAAATATTTAAGGGGGCTCCCATACAACAAACGAAATCACGTTTGTTGTATGGGTTGTATGGTTTTGCCGTTTTTATAGATAGTGGTTCGGAACCCTTCGTGCGCGAGTCCGACTCGCACTTGGCCGATTTTTTTATACTCTTCGGGAGGCAAACGGTTCACCCGATGGAAAGCGGTTACCGTTTGAAGGTTCGCAATTAATTGAGTGTCACTCGCGCGATGCTACATGCGATGAAAGTAAGGTTACCCATTTTTCATATAATCCCGTACGACGTTGTCCGCAATCTGTCCATGGGTTTACCTCCATGCTTCGGAGGGTACGGAAGCCGTTGGTTTCGGCTATCGCCGATAGATACCGGTTATTTGGCTTAGTCAATGTACTTTATGCCGCGCGAAAATGCTGGCCCAGTCTGCAGCTGAGCAGCGTGACGGAGTATGCTGTTCCCTTTCGGTTGAGGGCGATCGGTATCCGTGTATAGGATGAATCCAAGCTTGACAAAGTATGCTTAAAATACAAAGAATAACCTCAACATATACTCAGCACCTAATCAGGAGCTTACCGGTGTAATAAAATTAGGAAAACGACAAACATCCAGGTACTTGTTATTTGAATCACCGCCTCACCTCTCTTGAAAAGATCCTGTCCAAAACGAACAGAAATGTTCATGCACACAAATATTTGTCGTGTGTGGGAATCGAACCCACGAGCGTCGGTGTCGAAGTAACGCCACTGCGCCACCGAGCACGTCAAATTACCTCTCTTAAATTATGTACAGTGGGACATGATATTTATTGATTTTTTTTTACTAGCACTCGGAATTAAATTTTTGAGTTATTTTTTACATACACTACTGCTTTATTTTTTTAAACCACGTCGAGAGCATACACGGCCTACGACCTACCTGATGTAAAGCGGTTAACGTAGCCTATGAACGCTTGCAACACATTAAGTATAGCTCGCGCGATGCCACCTCTGTTATCAGCAGGAGAGGTGGCATCGCAGCATCACAGCAGCTCCTTATGAGCTTCCTGATGACCTGATTCACTTGAAATGTATATGCGCACAAATGTTTGTCCGTTGTTGGAATCAAACTCACAACCACCAGGGTTGTGTAATAAAGTAACATTGCTAACCACTCCGCTCACGCTTACCTCTGAACCTCTAACGCAGGTATCTTACCTCTCTAAGAGAGGTAGTGCTTACTTCAAAGAGAGGTCGTATCAAAGCAGCCCGTCTAGGCAAGTATCTCTCACAAAAAATCGCCTCTCAAATAACAACTCCCTGAAAATTTGTTGTTTTCCGGTACTCCCTTGTTTCGTCGAACAACTTTTAACATAGTTTCACTTGCACTAACATCGTTTGGTATAATATTTACTTAGTATAATAGTTGTTTACATACTTTCTGGTTCATATAATATTTGGTTGAAATAACAACGGTTACGCTAATATTCAATTAACATAATATTCTTGTCATATAATAGTTATTTTAACTAATTTTTCTTTGTTCTAATCCTATTTCATATAGCAATGATTTTATCGAATTGTCTTTTCATGTAAGGATCAGTTAAACTAAATTTTTTAAAGTTATTTTAGTATAAAAGCTTGACCTAGCCATCGTGGTGGGCAGGTGCGGTTCGTTAGGCTACCTTGCCACCAAAACGAAAGGCGAAAGGGCGAAAGTAACAAAAGACACAAAAACAACTTTGTTAGGTTTTAGTTAGGTTTGTTAGGGATTTTAATTATTTGTCATTTGAAATATTGTCTATTTATAATATGGGAAACATTTTTTTAGAAAATAAAACATCTAGCAATAATTTATGTTAAATAAACATTAGGTTAAATAATATTATTCGAAATGAAAATTTGTTCAAAACTGTTTATATCAATTGAATATGTATATCAAATAATAATAGAGTAAATGATTATTAGGTCAAATGAATAATTATGCTAACCAATTTTATATGAAGTGACATTATACGTCCTTTGACATTATTTCCCTACTTATGTTTCACCAGGAAGCTTCTGATTAGATGCTGAACACACATAGTGTTGAGGTTACTCCTTGTAGTTCAAACATATATTGCTAAGCTTAGTTTCACCCCATACACGGATACGTATCTCCCTTCAACCGAAAGGGAACCGCATACTCCTTCGCTTAGCTGCAGATTAGGCCAGTATTTTCACGCGGCATAAAGATCATTGACTAAGCTCAACAACTGGTATCTATCGGCGATAGCCGAAAACAACGGCCTGTGTGCCCTCCGAAGCAGGTAGGTAGGACAGATTGCGGACGACGTTACTTAACCTGCCTATTCGATTAAAGTAACATTGAGTATCTACGAGATTATATGATAAATGGGTAACCATACTTTCGATAATTTTCTGTTCGAATTTCAATTGTTCGAAAGCGGTATGAGTATGTTTATTTTTTTTATTTATTTTGTATTTCTAGAAACTTAATTGACATATGTTTCGTTTTTTGGAAAAACTAAGGTCCGATTATCAAAACATGTAATTTTCCTTTGACAGATGTATTACCTACAATTTGTAATATATACATTTACAATCGAATTAGTAACAGTCCGACATTACTATGTTAGGTTAAGTCAGACTTGTGACCATCAAAAGCGACGCTCATCTTCTTTTGAACTACACATCACATTTAAATTGGGAAACATTTTTCTGGAAACTAAAACATCTAGCAGTGATAGCTGTAGTTAAACGTCGAGTTAGAATTCAAAACGAATAATACAGCAATAATACAGCAATCGAAACAAATAACAATCGTCAATCGAAATTTCATCAATCTGTCCATTTTGTATTTTCGGTCAAATGAAAATGGAAAATGAAAAAGGTCTCAACGTTTCGTTTATACTGAAATTCGCGCAAAAACGTTTCGCCTTTATGATAGGAGACAGTTTCTGTCTCCTATCATATATACCTATATAGCATATACCTACATACATACCTATATAGAGACAATATATATACTATATAGGTAGATATATATAGATATATATGCTATATAGATAGCACCCGTTACTAAATGTGAATGTGAAGCGGTTTCTTTTGGCGTTAGGGAAAAATTATGAGAGTGATTTTTTTTTATAATACGTTCAGAGGCATACAACATACGGCCCACCTGAAGAAAAGCGGATACCGTGGCGATGTATTAAGTATCACTCGCGCGATGCCTCCTCTGCTGCTTACACAGCAACTCCTTGGGAGCTTACTGGTAACCTAACTCACACGCAGCAACACAACAATCCTCTAGGGAGTTGTTATTTGACTGCGGTTTTCTGTGTAGTGGATCTTCCCCAGCTGGGTTGCTTTGATGCGCCCTACCTCTCTTAAAACATCCAAACCAAGACAAACAGCCATGTTCACGCACACAAATGTTTACCTTGTCGGAATCGAACCCACGAGCGTTGGTGTCAAAGTCGCGTCATTCACGACTGAGCAACCGAGCTCGTCAAAAGTAAGTATGAATTTAACGAAGGTTTGTTGAAGAGCACTCACAACTGTAAGTTTAATTAATCATCAAAGTAGTTCCGGCAACTTCTCATTAACGATATTCTAAACCGAGATAAATTCTATGCACGTAATCCGGGGATTTGATAAAACGCCCGATAACACCTCGGGGGCGGTTTACACCGATAAAGGGTGGCTTAAAGCGGTATTGAGGCTGTATCGCTCGCCGGTATACGACATTATAGCACGTCTCGTATCCATTTTAAAAGGTAACATGTACTCAAGTGTAATGTGTTAAATATTTTCTGTGCTTAGTAATGTGTGTTATACTACATTGAGTGGGAACATGCCTTAGCGTTTTGCGTAGTGGATTTTAACGAAACGCTAAGGTGTATTTGACGCTAAGGTGTAGGTGTCATTTGCAGTTCAAAGTCTTCTTGGCTTCCAAAAAGATTGGTGCGTTAGGAAGACCAAGACAACTTTTTATTGTTTCAATTTTAATTTCTACCATATTAATATAATTACGCTTTAAATATAATTATATCTTCATCTAAGCGTTATCACGTTTCTTAATATTTCATAGTAATCTATACAGATAAATAAAATTGGAGTGTCTGTCTGTAATATTAAAATAACCGCTTTTTATTAAATGCATATGGATGTATACACGGTACGTATACCAAAATAAATATTTTTACAATTTTTGTCTGTCTGTCTGTCTGTTTGTTCCGGCTAATCTCCGAAACGGCTGGACGGATTTTGATGGGACTTTCGCTGGCAGATAGCTCATGTAATAAGGAGTAACTTAGGCTACTTTTATTTTAGATATTTTATTTAGTTTTAATAATATAAATAAATAATAATCCACGAGCGTTGGTGTCAAAGTAGCGTAACAGCGCGTTCTACCATTGCGCCACCGAGCTCGTCAAAAATATACGTATATATGTATCATATTATTTACAATATGTAAATCACAATACGCGTGACTTCGGTAAATATGCCCTCTGTCCAAATAAACGTGACAAAAAAAATAAAATATTCCCCGAAAAACTGCCCCGGACGGACCGCTCGGAACTTCTGAACAACACTTGTAACCCGCACGCGCTCTGAAACAAATGTCTGAAACTGAAAAAAATCTCGCATTCAGATAACATACACTGAATATTTTTGTATTTTCCCATCCGAGGTCACGGACCCAAAAGGGATCTAATACAGTGAAACATGACTTCGATACCGTGCCCTAGTGGTATCCGGTTTCTTTTTGACAACATATCCATACAGATAAATAAAATTGAAGTGTCTGTTTGTTATATTAAAATAACCACTTTTTACTAAATGCATATGGATGTATACACGGTACATATACAAAAATGAATATTTTTACAGTGTTTTCTTCATGGTCGTTGGTTCCGGCTAATCTCTGAAACGGCTGGACCGATTTTGACGGGATCTTCATTGGTAGATAGCTGATGTAATAAGGAGTAACTTAGGCTACTTTCATTTTAGAAATTATATTTATCTTTATTAATATAAATAAATAATAAAAAAATAACTATTCCGCGCGGACAAAGTACATAATATCTATTATTATTTTGCTGTTCGCTATTTTACTCTGCTTATTTAGGTACTTATAATCAAATCAAATAAATAAAATTTTAACTGAACAATAACTTTTTGTTAAATTCCGCGCGGACGAAGTCGCGAGCACAGCTAGTTTGTAAATAATAACTTATTGTTTTATATATCAAGAAATATTACTCTATTGAAAACTTCTTTAAGCCGTGTAATCAAAGCCACGAGATCGGTAGCGCAGTAGTTAGTCATACATTGACACCAATGGTTCGATTCCCTCACAGGATAAATATTCGTTTTTGAAGTGATAACTTCTTATGGGAGGGTAAACCGCTTCGTTACGTAACGCGTTACGGCGCCAGTCTGTCTGGCTTCCCTTTCTCTCACGCATACGGCAGCGGAAGGCAGGCTCTTCCCCTCTCACTCTAACCCATTGATGACATACAATGTAAAAATTTCGTTGCTGGACAAGTTACACAGTGCTGTAAGCGAAGCTTGTGTTATGGGTAATAGACAACTACGTAAATACATTTTTTTGTAAATACATACTTTTTATACATAGAAAATACCCAGACCAAGACAAACAGACATGTTCATGCACACAAATGTTTGCCTTGTGTGGGAATCAAACCCACGAGCGTTGGTGTCACGACTGAGCCACCGAGCTCGACAAATATATATATATATATATATATATATTATATGTAAATAGCATAGTATTTTCATGTTGTTAATCAGGGTTTCTTTAAGGTCAAATTAACGCACGGTGTGAATCATGTGTATGGCAGAAGAAGCATGAAAGTAGGATCAACGCATTGAAATGAGAGCACTGAGGAGTACGCGTGGAGTTAGAATGAGTGATAGAGTAAGAGATTGAGCTAAATACGGGAACTACGTGGAATGAAAGATAAATGTAGTGACAAGAATAGGGTGTGCTGAGATGGTTCGGACATTTGTAAGGAATGGATGACAAAAGAGTAGAAAGAAGTACATTGAGCAAGAGTGGGTAGAGATATCGGCAGGGGCCCTAGAAGCACACAAATGGGTCAAATAGCTGATATGCTGAAGAAGGGGCAAGTCAAAAAGATAAAGATAAAAATTCTTTATTTGCCATTGGGCCCGCGCGGGCACTTAAACACGTCTTACAGTGTTTTGAAATATAATCATATTGTATCTTATTTAATTCTCTTTTTACTTTTTTCCTTTTTTATCTACTAGCATTACCGAAATGACCATTGGCTAAGAAGAAATGCCGAAATTAACTTGCCAATATAGGTCTCTTTTGAAATTGACAATTAGATATTAGAAAAACAACAAATACATAAGCATAATGGTACAACAATAATATCAAATGGTAAAATTAAAAATTAATAAGGACAGGTAGTCTGTGCTGAATTATTTCCAAACATCTTTGTCAGTTACATATTCATCAGTTCTATAATAAGCTCTTGCCCAAAATCACCAGAAACCGAAGAGCATGCGAGAAGAGGTTGATGAGTGTGGAAGAAGCGAGAGCGGCATGTTTGGATCGGTGCACCTGGCGTTCTATAGTCTCTGCCTACCCCAATGAGATACAGGCGCGATGATATGTATGTATTTTATATATATAGTAAAATTACTTACATTTTATACAGCCACTGACGTCTACTGCTGAACGTAGACCTCCGCCTTTGACTTCCACAGCGATCAGTCCTGCGTCGCTTGCATCCGTCGGCACATGACTTTTATATAAAATAAGTTTTTTTTTATACTACGTCGGGAGCCATACAAGCATACGGCCCACCTGATGTAAAATGGCTACCGTAGCCTATTAACGCTTGTAATATATTAAGTATCACTCGCGCGACGCCTCCTCTGCTGCTTACACAGCAACTCCTTGGGAGCATACCGGTGACCTCACTCACGCGCAGGAACACAACAATCCTCTTGGGAGTTGTTATTTGGCTGCGGTTTTCTGTGAGGTGTAGGTCACCAGATGGGCTGCTTTGATGCGCCCTACCTCTCTTAAAACATCCATACCAAAACAAACAGACATGTTCGTGCACACAAATGGAAATAATTGTTTATTGTACTATTTCTATAATCCTACCTTCCATTAGTCTCATTTGCTATCGGTAGGAGACGTTGGCTATGGCTCCAGATAACTGTGAGCCACGTACACTCCGTTTCTTAAGTAAACTTACTTTCTTTCGTTTATTTCCGATGTAATAAAATTTACATCCGTAATAAACCCAAATTCAATTTCTATTTTTCTTTCATCAAAAACTCCCCAACGAGCTCAGCCCTATCGTCAAACTGGGGTCCCGCAGGACAACGTCGAAATGAGTTCTCGACGACAGATCCAAGTCATTACGCCCAACGGAACCCTTTTAGCGAAGAATGTATCCCCTTTCCAGGGCAAAAGGTATATTGAAATGGAGTGCAAGTTGACTGAAAATATATACGGACGGATATTTATTTGTTTCCCTTTTCGTACAAACTACCTAGAACTTAATTCATACCATAGACTCACTTAGGGAAGTATTGTCTTAGGTTTTCGCGATTGTTACACATTGAATTAAACAATTATTAACGCAAACAGTCTTCCTGCGACCACGGACGCTGCAAAGCGTTCGAAACGTCAGGTTCAACAAAATAAATAAAACACGCGATACTTCCGTTAAAAATTGTTTAATTCAATCACTTTAGGAAGTGTTCAAAATATATATATCCTCGCGGTTACGTGCCAGTATATTTATAAAAACATAATATATGCTCGTAAACATATAAAGTCGTTCTACAAATTCGTTGAAATTAGAAACAGGATTAAAGATATGAATAGATAAATGGGCTGTTCGTTTTTGTTGTAAAAAAATAACAATCATAAATTGAAACAGATCTGTTCTTTTCTGACAATATATTCAAACGGTCAATTGGAATAACTCTTTGTTCAAGGCTTATTACAGTATTGATGATTTTTTTATACAACTTCAGGAGGCATACAAGCATACGGCCAGGGGTGGAAAAAAAACAGTTTTTTATTTTTATTTTAGAAAACGAATAGTTTAAAATGTTTTAAAACAAGCGTTTTTAGGGTTCCGTACCCAAAGGGTAAAACGGACCCTATTACTGAGACCCCGCTGTCCGTCCGTCCGTTCGTCCGTCTGTCACCAGGCCTGTTGTAATTGAAATTGTATTAATCATGCCAACCCTGCATACGGCCCTTCTGATGTAAAGCGGTTACCGTACCCTATAAACACTAGCAATACATTGAGTATCACTCGCGCGATACCACCGCTGCTGCTAACACAGCAACTCCATAGGAGCTTACTGGTGACCTCACTCACACGCAGGAACACAACAACCCTCTAGGGAGTTGTTATTTTGCTGCGGTTTTCTGTGAGGTGGAGGTACTTCCCCAGACGGGCTGCTTCGATGCCCCTTACCTCTCTTAAAGCACCCAGATCAAGACAAACAAACATGTTCATGCACACAAATGTTTGTCCTGTGCGGAGATCGAACCCACGACCGTTGGTATCAATGTAACGTAACAGCGCCTTTCGCTAAATGTGTATGGAATTTTACTGCGTGATCTCGTTATGTATATGCTGACTTAAATTTATGAATGAATGAACATGACGAATTGACAAAAATTGATGAAGATAGTTTAGTAGCAAATAACTTTCGGCATTTGTTCTTCGCCAATTGTCATGTCAGAAATGCGGGTAGATGAAAAAAGAAAAATAAAAATTATGAGCAGTGAATGAGGTCCAATAACATTTTATTAAAAAAATGGAAGACGTGTCTAAGTGCCCGCTATGGCTTCACATCAATTACCTTGCAGTGCAGGTGGGGAGAACCGGCCGCTACATTCTAAACCCTAATGAGAGCTATAAGAAATTAATAAAATACAAAAAAATGTATAAGGGGTTTTCCATATAAGAAAGAAGAAATATGTTTTCTTCGGCGTTTTGCTACACAGAGGTACGGAACGCTTCGAGTGCGTATGCAACTCCCACTTGGCCGTTTTTTTATCTTCGTTAATCTCAACATGTAAAGAATGGCAATTGCCAATACAGCTAATTGGGATTCAGGACAGCGAAGGGCTAGGGTGTCCCCAGAGACGCCGCATACCGATCCGCCCTCGTTGGTGCGAAAAACAATTCACGTGGCACTCATCTCTCAACCCCGCCCCAGGCCCAGCGAGTTGAACTGAGTGCGTATAGGAACGTGGAATGAAAGTGGTGAATGAAAGAATTAAGATATAAAGTTGTGCGTAGCAGAGATGAAACGAAAGGGGAGTGCTACCGATGATCATGCCTCCGTGTTGGACCAGCACAATCATACCAGTGCGGTGATTGTGCTGGTGGTTCTCATCTCTTGCTTTGCCTCCGGGGTGAGAGAGTATGATCTGGTAGACCTAACATTCTCTGAAATCTTATAAGACTGTGATACATCGCGCGCGGCGGGGGAAAAGTGCCGCCATTTTGAGATCATTTTGCTGCATCACATAATTTCCTTATAGTATAACTTACTTCCGTTTATTCTTTATTAAGACGTATTCACGTAAATCTCACGGCCGTGTTCACGACAGCCACACCCCGTTTTTAGGGTTCCGTACCCAAAGGGTAAAACGGAACCCTATTGCTGAGACTCCGCTGTCCGTCCGTCCGTCCGTCTGTCACCAGGCTGTATCCCATGAACCGTGACAGTTAGACAGTTGAAATTTTCACAGATGATATATTTCTGTTGCCGCTATAACAACAAATACTAAAAAATATAATAAAAATAAATATTTAAGGGGGCTCCCATACAACAAACGTGATTTTTTTGCTCGTTTTTGTTCGATATTGATAACGGCAATAGGTAGACCCTTGAAATATTCACAGAATATTTAGTTATATATTCACTTTAAAAATAAATAATTAAATTAAAATAAAGCAAATATTTAAGAGGGGCTCCCATACAACAAACGTGATTTTTTTGCCGTTTTTATAGATAATGGTACGGAACCCTTCGCGCGCGAGTCCGACTTCGTTGCACTTGGCCGGTTTTTTTTAGTCCTCTTCCCTCTTCTAGACGCCTACACTAAAAAGGGAGATTGTGTATCATTACGACTAAATTCTACAAAACTCCACGAATGAAAAACAAATATATTTTTTTTCATTCAAAAATACTAAATGACTATTTATTCATAGGATTGGTGCGGTGTTAGCGTGACTGGAGCTATGAATGCGATTACGTACTATTTGAATATGGAAATAACGAAATTAACTTAATTTGTTTAAATATTCAGTTATATTTTTTCTTTGTTGTTGTTTGCGTACGCAGTACATTTGATAAATAGTACTCTATGGTGTTTCCGCCTAACTACCTACGAAGCAACCCTGACGGCAGCCAAACCTTTGTCCAGTAAAACATTTTTAATTTTGTTCTTGAATATAATTAACAATTGAATATAAAAGCAGCGGTTAATAACGCGACTTTGACACCAGTGCTCGTGGATTCGATTCCCACACAGGACAAACATTTGTGTGCATGAACATGTCTATTTGTTCTGGGTGTTTTTAAGAGAGGTAGGGTGCATCAAAGCAGCCCCTCAGGGAAAGAACCGCCACCTCACAGAAAACCGCAGCCAAATAACAACTCTCTGGAGGGTTGTTGAGTTCCTGCGTGTGTATGAGGTCACCAGTAAGCTCCTATGGAGTTGCTGTGTTAGCAGCAGAGGTGGAAACGCGAGTGATACTAAATGTGTTACACGCCTTCATAGACTGCTTTACATTAGGTGGGCCGTATGCTTGTATGCTTCCCGACGCTATATAAAAAAAACATTAATAGCTAGACTAGTCTAGACTTCTCGCTTTCAGCAGGGATGGAAGGTACACTGCTGATGTGGAAAGACGAGTGATTGCTGGGAATAGTGTGAATGGAGCGTTGGGAAAACTTCTTGGCTGAAAACGTTTGAGCCAGAAGGCACAGCTAACTGTACACAACACGGTGCTGATCCCAACTATAACTTATGGAAGCAAGAGTATAATTATATTGGTAGAGAGAGATATTGAAAGTAGAAAACGCGATCGAAATGCGAGCGTTACACAAAGTTATGGCAAAACGCTTGCCGACCGCGTTCGTTGACAATATGAGAAATACATTTGGTTTAGAATTTATGCGATATGGGACGATATTAAGTTTATTAAGTTCTAACACCGCGTAACTCAAATAATGGTTGTTTTGAGTTACATATGTCATTCGATAAAGAATCGACTGTTTGATCGCACCGTTTGACCAATCAATAACGAGCATTTTTGACGAGCTCGGTGGCTCAGTCGTGAATGACGCTACTTTGACACCAACGCTCGTGGATTCGAATCCCACACAAGGCAAACATTTGTGTGCATTAACATGTCTGTTTGTCTTGGTCTGGATGTTTTAAGAGAGGTCGGGCGCATCAAAGCAGCCCGTCTGGGGAACTACCTCCTAGGGAAGTACCTCACAGAAAACCGTAGCCAAATAACAACTCCCTAGAGGGTTGTTGTGTTCCTGCGTGTGAGTGAAGTCATCAGTAAAACTCCCAAAAAGTTACTGTGTAAGCAGCGGAGGAGCATATCATATATATCGCAAGCGTTAATAGGCTACGGTACCCGCTTTACATCAGGGCCGTATGCTCGTATACCTCCCGACGTAGTATAAGAAAAAAGACTTTTATCCAATAGCGGCGGGTTATTTATCAATCTTTTAGTTAAAACAAATGTATTGCGTAGTTAAATAATACAAAGAGATACGGTTTTTTTTACTCTCCTGAAATGTCGACCATTATCAGTTACGCGGTGTTACAACTTAAACAACGACAGATGTATAACTCTATATAACTATATATAACTCTATATATTGTATTGTATATTGTATATTGCCGGACAAATTACACAGCGCCACCTAGCCCCAAAGTAAGCGAAGCTTGTGTTATGGGTACTAGGCAACTTATAAACATACGTAAATACATTTTTTTTTTGTAATAACATACTTATTATACATAGAAAATACCCAGACCAAGACAAACAGATATGTTCATGCACACAAATGTTTGTACTGTGTTGGAATCGAACCCACGAGCGTTGGTGTCAAAGTAGCGTAACAGCGCGTTTCACCACTGCGCCACCGAGCCCGTCATCATATAACTGTATATACCTATATATAACTCTCGCGGTATGTTTACATTACTGTTGTGGGTACGGAACTTACAAGAAATTATATTTCGATAGACGTGGGATCTAACCTAAGGGTCTGGTTGCCCCTCTGGGTTGTAGAGGCCTGACGACAGTCGCTCCATGTCTAAATCTCCAAGTCTTAGGTAGCTGACCTCGCCAAACAATGGATTAGGAAACAGAATTATGCTAAGACGACGTTGAAGACTGAGAGGCAATCATACTGTTACTGTTATACCTTCACGCCAGCTCCCCAGCGGGGTGAGCATGTATGACCAGCTCGGTGGCGCAGTGGTGAAACGCGCTGTTACGCTACTTTGACACCAACGCTCGTGGGTTCGATTCCCACACAGGACAAACATTTGTGTGCATGAACATGTCTGTTTGTCTTGGTCTGGGTATTTTCTATGTATAATAAGTATGTATTTACAAAAAAAAATGTATTTACGTATGTTTATCAGTTGTATACTACCCATCACACAAGCTTCACTTACTTTGGGGCTAGGTGGCGCTGTGTAATTTGTCCGACGTTATTTTTTTATTATTTATTTATGTATGTGTAGAGACAAGAGAATTATTTCCTACATTGCTTAACGCAACAATGCAGTAAACCACTACACTGTATAGAAAGGGACCCCCTTTCTACATAGTGTAGTTGTTTTGTGACAGAGTCATTGTAATTTTGGACTACCTGCATTTTTTTTTAATAAGTAAAGAAAGAAAGAAAGTTATTTAATTAGTTTTTATTATTTAATTAGACCAAAGAGCTGATAGCTTTCTCGCACAGCGCGGTAATGTTGCCAGCATCGTTGGTACATTACCGCAGGGGCCACACTTTTTAGATTTATTTTAGGTTATTATCATTTAAGATTAGATTTATTAAATTTTACATGTAATTAAGTTTTAGTTTTATTGTGTATTTATTTAATTTTAATAAAGTAATTATATATAGTAAAATTTATTAAATTTCCTTACATACTTCCTCTTTTTTCTATTTATATATTTTATTTATTATATTATCTATCTATAACTTCACGCCAAATCCCTTGCGGGGTAGGCAGAGAGATCCGAGCGCCACGTGACTCGATCCTTACATATCTCACTCGCTTCTTTAACATTCATTGCTCTTCTCATGCACGCTCGCCGGTTTCTAGGACTCCTGACATCACGTTCTGATAGAACACGACCAATTTGGTCATGGTAGGTAAGTCTTGGCCTTCCCCGGCTCCTACATCCTTCCACTTTTCCATTGTATATGTACTTCGTCATTCTATCATCTTGCTTTCTTTCTACATGTCCGAACCAATGGAGCATGCGTCTTCTTATTTTTATTTGTTAAATATATGTGAGTGTACATATAGTGATATCAAGTGGTACAATTAAAGATTATAAATTATTATTAGTATTATTAAATCAATGTACTTAGAATTGAGTAGTACTGTAATACAAAGAGAAACGTGAAATGCAATTCAATTATTTTTTCCTATTTTATTCATTTATTATTATTAGCAATTAATTAAAATAATAACAATATAGTCTTTTTCTCACGTTTTTCTATGACAAAAGTGTCGGAACTGCGTGGTGAATTTGTAATGTTTACAGGCTTTCGTGCAATACGCGGTAGTTGTATGTATGTAGCTGTTTGTCTTTTGTCTGACTACACCCGTTCTCGTCATTCTTATGGGTGATAGCTGATAATCAGTGGTTGTTTCATCTGAGCAACGCTATACACTGAGCTATAGCCCATTTGCGCTACTGCGGCACACACGCACAAGCACCTGAATTAAAAACGTTCTCTATAGCATATCGAAACTGTGTTTTATACTAACAGTGTTCTTATATCGATGTACATTGTATTGATGTGTGTGCATGAAGTACGTAAATAAATGAATTATCTATTATATTGACGAGCTCGGTGGCGCAGTGGTGAAACGCGCTGTTACGCTACTTTGACACCAACGCTCGTGGGTTCGATTCCCACACAGAACAAACATTTGTGTGCATGAACATGTCTGTTTGTCTTGGTCTGGGTATTTACTATGTATAATAAGTATGTATTTACAAAAAAAAAAATGTATTTACGTATGTTTATCAGTTGTCTAGCACCCATAACACAAGCTTCGCTTACTTTGGGGCTAGGTGGCGCTGTGTAATTTGTCCGAGAATATTTATTTATTTATTTATTTATCTATCTATCTATCAAATAGTTGACCGAAACCAAGCTACGACTAGAACGTCATCGACAGAATCGGGGGGAAAAGTGACTAAAATCATTTAGTCGTTTGGAAGTCAAATGTGTATTGTTGGCCGTTAAATTTTTGCAAAATAAATACCAACAAATTTTCGAGCTTTGTGTTAGCATTTATATATCAACAAATCTATTTATTTGGGACAAAATAAAATCTGTTAACGCGTTAATTAATTATTCTTTTGTATTGCTGTCATTTATATTGATTTTAGGCGTGTTGTCAAGAATCAGCATTGTTTTAACTGGCTGTATGCATAGATGAGTCATTGCATTTTTATAATTTAACTAGCTTTTGCCCACGACTTCGTACGCGCATATACGCGCTTCTGAAATGGTCTAATTATTGTGGATATTTAGACCATTTCAGAAGCGCGTATGTATAATCGTGCTATATATAACCTATGAAATATAAAGCTTTATATAAGGCTTTAGTGAAAGAGAAGCGTGAAAGACAAATTATGAATGAGGAAGAGAGGCTGACGAAAAACTTCGAGGCAAATACCAAACTCTTTTGGAGAGAGGTAAAGAAGTCTCGGAGTGGTTCGTCGGCATCCAGAATGGATAAGATAAAGTCTAAAGCTGGTGTCATTCTTGCCAACACTCAGGAAGTGTTAGAACGGTGGAGTGAATATTTTGAGGAAATGTATGAGTATGCCTCGGACGCTGGCAATGAGAGTGAGTCGGATGCTTACTCCACGTTGACGGCGTCCGACGAAGGCATAACTATGGATGAGATCGAATGGTCGATACGAAGCTTGAAAAATGGAAAATCAGCGGGAATTGATCTGATCACAGCTGAGATGATCAAATTAAGTGGCACTTACGTCCGGGACGCCTTCTGGTACCTATGCAACCTATGCTGGAGAACTGGAAGGGTCCCAATGGACTGGAGACGCGCAGTCATCGTGCCCTTGTATAAAGGCAAGGGATCACGCATGGACTGCGCCAACTATAGGGCCATCAGTTTGATCAGCTTAGCAGCAAAAGTATATGGAAAGGTGATTGAAAGGAGAATGAGGGTGAAATCCGATGAAATGCTGTGGGACGCACAAGGAGGTTTCCGAAATGGAAGGGGATGTACGGATCAAGTTTTCTCGCTCCGCAATATCGTAGAGAAGCATCTGGCCATAGACCGGAAGGTTTTCTGCGGTTTTGTGGATCTTGAGAAAGCCTTTGATAGGGTTGTGCGAAAGAAACTGTGGGACATATTGCCGAGATATGGGATTGACGGTTCACTGCTCCGTGCTGTGCAGTCCACTTACAAGGATTGCTCAGCATGTGTGCGGATAGACGGTGGCATGTCACCCTGGTTTGATGTCAAAATTGGTGTCAAACAGGGTTGCATGCTATCTGCTATGCTGTTTATCCTGTATCTCGATAGTTGTCTGCAGAGAATAAGGTCAACGAATGTGGGATTGCGCATGGGTGACCAAGTGGTGATGCCGTGCTATTAGCAGATACACCATCTAAACTGCAAACATAGGTCACAGCGATGAAAGACGACTGTATGGAGAAAGGCTTACTACTGAATGCGAAGAAAACAAAGATAATGGTATTTGAAAGAGAAGAATCCAGAACTAATGTAAGGATTACGATTGATGATGAAGTGTTGGAACAAGTGGATGAGTTTGTATATCTTGGATGCGCTTTCAGCAGGGATGGAAGGTACACCGCAGATGTGGAAAGACGAGTGAGTGCTGGGAATAGTGTGAATGGAGCGTTGGGAAAACTTCTTGGCAGTAAAATCCTGAGCCAGAAGGCACAACTCGCTATACACAATGCAGTATTGGTCCCAACGCTAACTTATGGAAGCGAGAGTTGGGTATGGCAGAAAGAGCATGAAAGTAGAATAAACGCGGTTGAAATGCGAGCGCTGCGCAAAATTTGTGGCGTAAGGCTCGTAGACCGTATTCGCAATGATGATGTTAGAAATAGAGTTGGTCTGAAAGAGAGCGTCGGTGTTAAAATAAGAAGAGGCATGCTCCGATGGTTCGGGCATGTAGAAAGAATGCAAGATGAAAGAATGACGAAGCAGATATACAATGCAAAAGTGGAAGGATGTAGGAGCCGGGGAAGGCCAAGACTTACCTACCATGACCAAATTGGTCATGTTCTATCAGAAGGTGATGTCAGGAGCCCTAGAAACCGGCGTGCGTGCATGAGAAGAGCAATGAATGTTAAAGAAGCGAGTGAGATATGTAAGGATCGAGTCACGTGGCGCTCGGTTCTCTCTGCCTACCCCGCAAGGGATTTGGCGTGAAGTTATAGTAGTATAGTAATAGTATGAAATATAAAAATGAAACCTATAATCGTGCATAAAAAGAGCTATGAATTTTAGAGAAGCGAGTGAAGTGCGTAAGGACCGCGTCTTATGGCGCTCGGCCCTCTCTGCCTACCCCGCAAGGGACCTGGCGTGAAGTTATACGTATATACATGCTATAACCTATGTCCACTCCTAGAATTTAAGCTGAGTTGATCAGTATATATAAGACGAACAAAGTAACAAACAAAGAATTATGGCACTTGTTTTCATAAAATGAACCTCGAACAGTGCATAAAGAAACGATAATGTAAGAGAGGTAGGCCACATCAAAGCAGCCCGTCTGGGGAAGTACCTCCACCTCACAGAAAACCGCAGCCAAATAACAACTCCCTAGAGGGATATTGTGTTCTAGCGTGTAAGTGAGGTCACCTAGTAAGCTCCTAAGAGTTGCTGTGTTAGCAGCAGAGGTGGCATCGCGCGAGTGATACTTAATGTATTACAAGCGTTCATAGTCTACGGTAACCGCTTTACAACATGGGGGCTGTATCCTTGTATGACACCCGACGTTATATAAAAAAAAACAAAAAATAGGCAATTTAATATAACGCAATGTTTTTTATAAGCGTGGATGCGCAGTCAAGTAGTTTATTGGTGTATACACAATAAACCCTCACTAGATATAACTCCATTATGGTAATATTCGGTAAATTCGTTAAATACCTCGGCAAATAACTCATACTGGCAAACTGCCTCAAGTCACGCCATATTGGGCCTATCATTATGAACCCAGTTTATATGTAAATCATCTTTTATTGTGTTCATTTACGAATTCAATTACAATCCAGTACGTTTACAGTCGGTTTATACTACTGGGGTATCATTAAGGCTGTATATTCGTTAAAAATACCCTCTGTACGAGGGCTTATTATAGAATTGATGAATATGCAACTGACAAAGGTGTCTGGAAATAATTCAGCACAGACTACCTGTTCTTAATAATCTTTAATTTTACCATTTGATATAATTATTGTACCAACATGCTTATCTAAAAAAAAAATTCTATATATCTATAACTTCACGCCAAATCGCGTGCGGGGTAGGCATAGAGAACCGAGCGCCACGTGACTCGATCCTTACATACCTCACTCGCTTCTTTAACATTCATTGTCAATTGGATATTACAAAAAAAAATGTACTATCTAATTGACAATTTTAAAAGAGACCTATATTGGCGAGTTTCTTTCGGCATTTCTTCGCCAATGGTCATTTCCGAAATGCTAGTAGATTAAAAAAAGGAAAAAAGTAAAATAAGAGAATTAATTAAGATACTAATAAGATTACATTTCAAAAAATGTAAGACGTGTCTAAGTGCCCGCGAGGGCCCAATGGCAAATAAAGAAATTTTATCTTTTTTATAAGTGATAGTCCAGTGCAGTGTTCCTTACAGCGTGTACCGAGGACATTTGACGGAGTTTTGAGGGAATATGGTAAATTCTTTCAGGAGCATATGAAAATAATAGATGATAAATTATTATATCAACATCATTACTATACAAAACTCTTTATTGTATCAATAAATTATACAGATATACAATGCAAAAGTGGAATGATGTAGGAGCCGAGGAAGGCCGAGACTTACCTACCAGATGGTGTATCAGATGGTGATGGTGAGTCGAGTGAAGTGTGTAAGGATCGAGTCACGTGGCACTCGGTTCTCTCTGCCTACGCCGCAATGGATTTGGCTTGAAGTTATACATTATATAGTTATATATATATATATATATATATATATATATATATATATATGTCGAATCGGAACGATGGCGCCACCGGTTATCAACGATTATTAGCGTTTGTAATTAATCATTTCTGAGCGAATGTCAATGAATCTTATTTTATTTGAAGTAAGTAATCTTATTTTAAGTTATTTTGTTTAACGTTGTAAACAGAGGGCGCTGTACGTTGGACCTACTAAATCTATGCAGTAGAGTAGTTTCAGTCTATGATTATTGTTTCATGTTGGCAATGTTTTCTTTTTGATCAAAGACAATGACTTCGGTTAACCAATCATATTTGAGAATTCTGTATTGTTATGTTGGTACCACTGTACAAGTAACGATGATTGGTGGAAACGCAGGCGCGCCTTTTTCCCGCGCCTGGGCATGGCTCTTGGCGGGGACGCGACATCATTTTTGAGGCGGGAAGACAATATTGCAGGATTCTTATTCGATCCGCGTTCGAAGTAGGTCCGTCGCCAAGAGACTTGTCAGTTTCCATCTAATTCTATAATCATAATACTGCGTACTGTAGTTAATTGTAATTGCTAAATTAAATTATCGTACCGAGTTATAAGTTATAGTGTCTTTATAATATCGTGTGCATAGAAATAAATCTGAAGTGTGTAACTTTCAATCGGATTTTATTTCATCTACCGTCAGTGATCATCTACCATGTCTGACACCCATGAGTGCCCACATTTGCCCGCTCCAGCCACACAGGATACGACATATATATATATGATAGATAGATAGATAGATAGAAATTATACAAAACATACTCATACAGATAGAAATTATACAATAGGCGGCCTTATAGCTAATAAAATTTCTTCCAGGCCAACTTTACACAAAGGAGAACAGACACAAATAAAGGTAGGTGACCCATATTGACATAGAAAAATCTTATGTAATTACACCCATTACGGTAATATACCAAGATATATCTGTTTTATTTGACGATCCCGGCGGTAGAATGACTAGTGCCACTTTGAAACCAAGGCCCGTGGGTTCGATTACCGCAAAACAAACATTTGTGGGCATGAATATAACTCTTTGTCTATGATTCTGAGTTTACCATCACATGTCTTTTATTAGGATGGGCGGAGTCCGCTACCTAAGCCAAATAATCGGCAAAAGCACAGATTTTTACATGGAGCTACTGCCGTCAGACCTCTACAACCTAGAGGGAAAACCAGATATTTCTCAGGTTAAGTCACATGTCTTTCGAAATATAACTTCTTGGACGTGCGGGTTTCCTAACGATGTTTTTCTTCACCGCCGAGCAAGTGAATATCATGAATTTTTAAGAGAGGTAGGGCGCATCAAAGCAGTCTGAGGAAGTACCTCCACCTCACAGAAAACCGCAGCCAAATAACAACTCCCTAGAGGCTTGTTGTGTTCCTGTGTGTGAGTGAGGTCAACAGTAAGCTCCCAGCAGTTGCTGTATAAGCAGCAAAGGAGGCATCGCGCGGGTGATACTTAATATATCTCAAGCGTTAATAGGCTACTGTACCCGCTTTATATCAGGTAGGCCGTATGCTTGTATCCCTCCCGACAAATAATAAAAAAAAACCCCGAATTTAGTGGCACATGCCCCCGCCAATATTCTATTTGATACCATCATTATCTCGTAAATGTCTCCAAAAAGGGCTTGTTTTTTTTTTAACATTTATTGAGATTAACAAAAAGTTAATTATTAAAACAAAATATCTGGAGCTTAAGATTATCTTGAGCAGCTCATTTTCCGCTGGATCGCAACATTAATCCTTTGAGCAACCAATAAACCAGCTCCCTTGTCCTCCGCCGCAGCCGTCAAACCCGACGAGATTTAAATTATTAACAGACTTTTTTATACCACTAAGGTGGCAATCAAGCATACGGCCTGCTTGATGGTGAACAGTCACCGTAGCATATGGACATTTGCAACACCAGGGGTGTGCGTTGCCGATCCTCTGAAAACCCCCTCACGCATTTCTTAAAGAATCCCATGCTGTAGTCACTTGGAAAAGCCTAGGCTGCGAGCTCATTCCACAGCTTGGAAGAAAATCGCACAGTACGCGACCATTGCGGTTCCTGCGTGTTGGCGAGCGGTGCGGTTATAAAAAGTAGCCGTCGGCATCATTTCGAACAACTCTTCAGAACACAACCCGTTGTACAATTGGTAGAACACACAAAGGGAGGCAAAATCTCTCCTTAAACTTAAGGGTCAATACCGTGTGTAAGCTCAGGATTGTCAAGAATTCTCACAGCTCGTCTTTGAATCGAATCACACGGTCCAAGCTGGTATCCAGGTGCTCCCGCCCAAAGGTAACTGCAGTATTCCAAGTGCGGTCTGACTTGCGACGCGCTGAAGTACTACTTTGCACTGTTGAGCACACCAAGTTTTTTGGACGCCAGCTGTGACCTTCTCCTCCAGGTGACTTCGATATTGCACTTCATTGAAGATCTCGACGCCAACATCCTAATACTTTTGGTGACGGTAAGAAGCGTATTCTGGAATTTAGAAACCACAGCAAATGGAGTTTTCTTAGCGGTGAACGCGCAAACTTGTGTTTTCTTGGGGTTGTATTCGACCAAGTTAAGCCGCCCCCAGTCAGATACTTAAGCCAAAGTACCATCCCTTTCAGATACTACAAGTTTATCGCGGCTTTCCTTCACAAGGGAACGAGGGATGTTAGCACGGCCTGTATAACAAATGTCCCCGGTGCTGTCGTCCGCATAACTATGAATGCCATTAATTGACAACATCCCTGCAGCAGAAATAGCGTCGGAGACAGTACAGAACCCTGAGGGACAGAACGCTATGGAATGCTTTGCCATTTGATAGAAGGAGTGCTCAATCACTTCGTTCCTTCTAACATCCTGTAAAACTTCACTATCTTTCTCTTAACATTACGTAATCAACTTACTTTCCTTGGCTTTCCCCTCAGTATCATTACTTCCATTTACTGTGTGTATATTTTAGTATATATATATATACTAAAATATATATATATATAACATATGTACATATGTACGTTTATGTATTTATTTATGTACATTTATATTACTTTTATTTTCCTTAAGGTATGCTCTGCGCCGCCCTATCTTGTTTCCTTATTTCTCCTCTACCAAAGGTTGTCTGGGAGAGATCTCATCGCGATAACACCGCCGCTGTACTGGTACTTTGTTGTTTTTGAAGTAAAACTTCTTTACGCACGCTTGACTTGGGGATTGAGCTGGTGAATGTGTGACGAGAGCGTTACAAAAAGCGTGATCGGGTGAGGTGAACAGAAGTTGAGAGAGAGATATAAGTTAGTGAAGATAGAAAGAGAGAGAATTACGTTTCATATATTACTGTATGGGCAAGAGAGAGAAGTGCGAGCACACATTTTCTTTATCTCTTACTCTCATAGCGAGTTAAGTTTCGTATATGTAAGACACAGTGCAGGCCTGTTGTCTGTATCACACTATGGAGCTAAAGAAGTTTTACTTCAGTCGTGTGGTCTAAAGCACACTCGTTTTTTTTTGTTTTTATGTATTTTTCTTTTGGTGCAAAAAAGTGTGTTATATATATACATACATCATCATACACCATACTATCGGAGCATCCACCGTCAACTTTTTTTTTTATACTACATCGGGAGGCATAGAATCATACGGCCCACCTGATGTAGAGCGGGTACCGTAGCCTATTAACGCTTGCGACATATAAGTACCACACGCGCGATGCCTCCTCTGCTGCTTACACAACAACTCCTTGGGAGCTTACTGGTGACCTCACTCACACGCAGGAACACAACAACCTTCTAGGGAGTTGTTATTTGGCTGCGGTTTTCTGTGAGATGGAGGTACTTCCCCGGACGGGCTGCTTTGATGCGCCCTACCTCTCTTAAAGCATCCAGACCAAGACAAACAGACATGTTCATGCACACAAATGTTTGCCATGTGTGGGAATCGAACCCACGAGCGTTGGTGTTCAAGTCGCGTCATTCACGACTGAGCCACCGAGCTCGTCGCAACTTGTTGGACTATGTTTTTGCACTTTGTAGATTGTATAATCTACAAAGTGCAAAAACAGGCAAACTATGTCAATATCTCAAAAACAGACACAGAAAGAAACAGGATACGCTGAGGCTCTTGTGTACTAAACTGTATGTAGGCGTGGAGTAAACTCATTTCATACCGGGAGGCATAAAACCAACGACGTTACCCAAAATATGGTGTCATTGACGAGCTCGGTGGCTCAGTCGTGAATGACGCGACTTTGACACCAACGCTCGTGGGTTCGATTCCCACACAAGGCAAACATTTGTGTGCATGAACATGTCTGTTTGTCTTGGTCTGGGTATTTTCTATGTATAATAAGTATGTATTTACAAAAAAAAAAAAAAGTATTTACGTATGTTTATCAGTTGTCTAGTATCCATAACACAAGCTTCGCTTACTTTGGGCTAGATGGCGCTGTGTAATTTGTCCGACAATATTTATTTATTTATATTAGCACGCGCTCGGTGGCGCAGCGGTTAATAACGCGACTTTGTCACCGATGCTCGTGGGTTCGATTCCGACACGGGACAAACATTTGTGTACGTGAACATGTGTGTTTGTCTTCGTCTGAGTGCTATTAAGAGAGGTAGGGCGCATCAAAGCAGCCCGTCTGGGGAAGTACCTCCACCTCACAGAAAACCGCAGCCAAATAACAACTCTCTGGAGGGTTGCTGTGTTCCTCCGTGTGTGTCAGGTCCCTAATAAACTCCTGTAAGGAGATGTGTTGGCAGCAGAGGTGGCGTCGTCGAAGTAATACTTAATGTATTGCAAGCGTATATAGGGTACCGTAACCGCTTTACATCAGTAGGACCGTATGCTTGCCCTTCGACGTTGTATAAAAAAATGAATGCAATATTTCACAGAGACATATATGCAAATAGCGGCAACGAACTCAATAGCGCGGTGGTAAGTCAAGCTGCTTTAAAATCAACGCTTATCAATAATATAAAAAATATACGCAAATAATTTAAAAAATAGGCCAAGTGCGAGTGGGACTCGCGCACGAAGGGCTCCGTACCATTATCTATAAAAAATCGGCCAAGTGCGAGTCGGACTCGCGCACGAAGGGCTCCGTACCATTATCTATAAAAAATCGGACAAGTGCGAGTCGGACTCGCGCACGAAGGGTTCCGTACCATTATCTATAAAAGCGCCAAAAAAATACACTTTTGTTGTATGGGAGCTTCTTAAATATTTGTTTTATTTTAATTTAATTATTTATTCTTAAAGTGAATATATAACTAAATATTCTGTGAATATTTCAAGCGTCTACCTGTTGCCGTTATCATATCGAGCAAAAATAAGCAAAAAAATCACGTTTGTTGTATGGAGCCCCCTTAAATATTTATTATATTCTATTTTTTAGTATTTGTTGTTATAGCGGCAACAGAAATACAGCATTTGTGAAAATTTCAACTATCTAACTATCACGGTTCATAAGATACAGCCTAGTGACAGACGGACGGACGGACAGCGGAGCCTCAGTAATAGGGTTCCGTTTAAAACATGAATTAGCACACGCCAACAGGATTCGAACCGGGAACTCGTCAGATAGAGTTAGAGATACTCGATAGAAAACCTAGCTTGGGACAAAAAGTATTACCTTAGAGGGAGCACTCCTCTGCAACAAATTACCTTCTCGTAACAAAGACGTAGACACCTTACACAGTTTTAAATCCCTGTTACGCGATCATATTATTCAAAGCTGCCCAATCTCCGAGTAATAAAGTCGGATAAATGTCACTCATGTAGTCCTCTATTCTGTTTTGTTTTTTAATTTTTTTTTGTGTTTATCATCACATTTGATATTGTTACCCACAATAGCAAATGTGTAAAAAATCTTTTTTTCTTCTTATAATATCTTTTTTAATTAATATATGTGATCTATCTTACTTTTGCTTTGTATATCTGCTCTTAACTTTTTGTGTGTCGGTTTTTTTTATCTATCTATAACTTCACGCCAAATCCCTTGCGGGGTAGGCAGAGAGAACCGAGCGCCACGTCACTCGATCCTTACATATCTCACTCGCTTCTTTAACATTCATTGCTCTTCTCATGCACGCTCGCCGGATTCTATGGCTCCTGATATCATCTTCTGATAGAACACGACCAATTTGGTCATGGTAGGTAAGTCTTGGCCTTCCCCAGCTCCTACATCCTTCCACTTTTGCATTGTATATCTGCTTCGTCATTCTTTCATCTTGCATTCTTTCTACATGCCCGAACCATCGGAGCATGCCTCTTCTTATTTTAACACCGACGCTCTCTTTCAGACCAACTCTATTTCTAACATCATCATTGCGAATACGGTCTACAAGCCTTACGCCACAAATTTTGCGCAGCGCTCGCATTTCGACCGCGTTTATTTTACTTTCATGCTCTTTCTGCCATACCCAGCTCTCGCTTCCATAAGTTAGCATTGGGACCAACACTGCATTGTGTATAGCCAGCTGCGCCTTCTGGCTCAGGTTTTTACTGCCAAGAAGTTAAGTACCTTTATAATAATTCTGTTCTAATTTAAGTGGATTTGTTGCAATCTTTTATGTGAATAAATTCTTTAAACCTGAACTAGTCTGTTGATAGATCCATTCTTTATCCGACGAACTGTCACCGTCATAATCAGCAGTCATGTCATCATCGTATACTTATAACGACATGTCCCAGTAATATCCCCTTCTCACTCGCGCATCTTATTCACACAAGCTAGACATATTTTAACATTCCATTTGCAAGCAGGTGAGCTGAAATTTAACAACCCTTAGATATCACCCCTCGTGCTAAATGAGCCGCGCCGTGAAATACTGCCTCCGAGCCGAATGGTTACTGCGAGGGAATACCATTTTGTGCGAGATGCAAATGTACGAGAGGATGCTTTGAGAACGTTAGGTATGAATACAAGATTTTAAACTCAATAATATGCAGAGAGGTAGGACGTATCAAAGCAGGCCTACAAGGGGCAGCGACGTAACAACTCCCTAGAGCGTTATATGACCTGCCATGCAATTCTCTAAGCGACTCGTAATGGCTGTGTGCGTCGCTGTGATCACAGATGTCACAGCTTTGACATCGTCTACTGCGATCACGGCTAAATTATTTGGTATTCTATAAGGCTGTAAGCGTACGCGAGGCTGTTTGCCTTGTAGAATTCCAATTCCAAACGCAGCCTTGCGGCGCTAGTGTCGCACAACCATGAAAAGCGACACTAAGGAATTGCAATTTTGTGTTCAAGGCTATAATAGCCGATGTTTCCGAGGATGTAAGGATGTTTGCTCTTACAGAATTGCATGGCTGCAAGCATAATCGCAACAACCTATAGAGAATCGAGGCGACTATTTTCCATAGTAACTCAATTCACCACTACGCTACGGTTAGAGTCGAACGCGCAGCTCTTTTTGGCTATTTTTTTTACAACGTCGGGAGGCATATAAGCATACGGTCCACCTGATGTAAAGCAGTTTATTAATACTTGTAACATATGTCAATCCTCTGCTGCTTACACAGCGACTCCTTAGGAGCTTACTGGTGACCTCACTCACACGCAGGAACACAACAACCCTCTACGGCCCTCCCTCTTTGGCTACGGTTTTCTGTGAGGTGGGGGGTACTTCGCCAGGTGGGCTGTTTTGATGCGCCCGGCCTCTCTTAAAATATCCAGACCAAGACAAACAGACATGCACACAAATGTTTGTCATGTGTGGGAATCGAACCCACGAGCGTTGGTGTCAAAGTCGCGTCATTTACGACTGAGCCACCGGGCTCGGCTAGTTCACGGATCGACACACGTCACTTAACATCTTATTGGTTAAAATATCCTCCTATTGGTCAGTAGGTTCGACTCACTGATTTATTTGCCTTTATGAGCGAGGTATTTATTTATTTATTTATTTACCAACATTTGTATACATTAATCCTTTCATTAACAATAGAGTGTATTACATAATAGCCAAATGTAACAAATACTTATAGGTAAATACATCATGTACCATAATTTATTAACTCAAATAATTGAAAACTTTAACACATTGTGGCTCTAAGTTTAGTACATAGTATTATTTAAATTATACTAAAAAGAATTATAACAACTTAGAACCAATTCAATCATATTAATGTGATTTAATTTTAATGTAATTTGATGTAATTTAAGCTGATTTGATTTAAATTTAAAGCAATTTAAATCAAATCAGCTTAAATTACATCAAATTACATTAAAATTAATAAATCGAATTACACTAAATTAAATAAATCCAATTACATTAAACTAAATGAATCAAATTTAATTGATTCAATTCAAATTAAATTAAATTACGCCGAATCACTTGAAGTTCAATTAAACTAACTGAGCTGAATGTATAAAAGTTATGCATATGGTGCTATTCAATTAGGTGGCTATTCACGATTTTGAAGAGCTTATTGGGGTGAGGTGGGGTGTATAGGTATGCCGTAAGGTACTCCGCGCGACTAAGTAATTATATTTCAAATGTGTGACCTAACCTAAGGGAGATCTGATTTTCGCTCTGGGTTACTGGAGGTGTGACAGCGGACACTCTATGTCAAAATCAGTACTGTGACAAATCTTTAGTTTCGGGTAGCGGACCCAGCCGTTGATGGATTACGAGACGGGTTAACGCTAGAAGGAAAGATTGTATGAAAGAAGTCATTATTTATTAATGTTATACTTTATTGACCACAATACAGGTACAAAAGGCGGACTTAATGCTAATTGCATTCTCTTCTAGTGAACCATTGGGAGTGGAGAAAAAACAAAATGTGAATCGACTCTATAAAGAACATTCACCTAACCCATGCATAATGGAAACATAAAGATAAGAATACATAAATAACTACGATAATACATACAGAACCACACTATATCATCAATATTTAAAACGTGAAGCGAAATCTTTTTACGAATATTACGCGAACAGAGTATGAAATTTGGCACAGTTAAAGTTCATATAAAAAAGAAGTGCAGAAAGCAAATTTTCAGGATCACCGTTCCTATATGAAATCTATGTTTGTCTGTGTGTGCGTTTTTTTTTTCGAATATTCGAATTTTGACTTCAGATTCGGATTCAGCATAAAAAAGTAGAACAGGAATGTTCAGGAACACCGTTCCTATCTGGTACATGGACAAAAAAAATATATATTGAATTGTTATATATAATTGACGAGCCGGGTGTTCCTCTGGCAATGCAAGCTAACGCATTCTCAACTGGTTTTTATTATAATGCTTGGAAAATACAATAATAGTAGGTTAGGTTGTTGTATCGAGCGCAAAGTGAGTTATCAATACACGAGTGTTATGTTGGTACTAAACTAACACGAGTGAATTAATTACTCACTTTAGGAAGGTAGCACTTTAGGGTAATCTACTTTTCCTTCAACTACCAATCTACCTACCGTGATAAAATATACCTACTCACAATAAAAACAAAGTTTAATTCACCTTCTCCTCAAACGTTTAAAACTTACAATTATTAAATGTGCAGTTATTAAAAGTGAAGTTTGCCCTTTCACTTGGAACATTTATTCTAGTATTAGTTTGGTTTATTTGTGAATAATAATTATTATCGTCAGAATCAGAAGATACAGGTAGACGCGGGCTCAGTTTCATGAAAAGTAGACGGAAGTGGTAATGTTGATCGGTGCAAATGAATTAGCTATTCATCCTAAACCTATATGAAAACTGTATTAGACTTTCAGCACATTATCCTTAATCTATTATACCCACAACCAAGTAGTAAACCAAGTAAGTAGTGAATCTCGTACCTATACTCAAAAATTACTCAAAAAAAATTCAATAGAGTACTAATTGTACTCTATTGAATCTTTTTGGAATCTTTTTGGACTAAATGCTTTATACAGTGCCCAATAATAATGGGCACTGTATAAAGCATTTAGTCTTACTCAAAAAACAAGGGAGATCATCACTTAAGTCGTTTTTCCTAGACCAAAAAAAAAATTGCCACGAACCATTTTTGCTTCTAGCGACATTTATTTCTGCAGCATTTGTTTTATTGGACTTCAAATAAAACCATCTAATCAAGAATGAAACAAAAAAAAACTGCATATTCGAAATCTAAATTAATTAATAAACCGAATTTCTACGATTTTTATCAGAATTTGAAAACTTAGAAATGTACTATAAAGTAAAACTTGATATCTACTGTAAAGTTCCAAAAATGTTGCTTGAGGCCATTAGGTAAGCCTTTCCACCTTCGATATGTACCTGAATATATACGTATTCTTTTGTTTATGGTTAAAGTCTGTGGTCAAACTGAGAACTGGTTAATATTATTGGTTTTAATATTATTTGTCTATAGTCTTACTGAATGTCAAAAATATTTTTATTTATGGTTGAAGTCTGTGGTCAAATTGAGGTTTAATATTATTCGTCTTTACTATTATTTCTCTACAGTCTTGCTGAATGTCTTTATAACTACGACTATATACTAATACGTGAAGGTAAAGCTTTATACCCCTTTTTAAGCATATTCCGCGCACGGAGGCGATATTTGGCATAATTAGTATTATGGAAAAATATGCATAATATGTGTTAAAAGTGGCACGTTAAGCTATCGGTTCCGGTTGTTGTCGATAGATGACACTCATTAAGCTAAGTATCTGTTCTTTCAATCAGTGCGAGACAGATTAAATAAAGAGCGGTTAGAAGACGTTCATCTCATTGCGCATTTTTTAAACTGGGCATGGAAACTTTAGAGCTAAGCTCTTTTCGTTTAGACTTGTGTCATCGCATTTATGTGAGTGTTCTACGACAATCCATGAATTAGCAAACATCACATCATGTTCTCTGGGAGTGCGATGTCTGGCGTCGGGAGCGGAGCGATATATTAAATTCCTTGCGTGTCACATCCGGGGTCTATTCTGATTTGGTGGCAAGAAGGGGGAATTACCGGGCGTTTAGGCGGTTCTGCAATCTATATTATTGGAATTGATGTGTTAGGTAACTTTAGGTTTAGGTCCCAATAGTGTTAGATATCTGATAAACCGTCGTGCACGGCAGTTGAGTAGAGACTAGCCATCTCGTGAGGTTTTTAAATGCCTTATTTAGCATATACTGTCTCTCACTTTGCCAAGAGGGGAAGTCAATTCCAAAACTTCCTACTCATACAAATTTCTTCTGATTAAATTCGTTGTGAGTTCCAAGGCAGTTGTAGTTTTAACCCTCGGGACAGCAATGAACTTCACTGTTCATTGCCTTTTTGGTGGTCGCCGCTGTTAATTCTGGCTACACAGGTGACACAGTCGTGGGAATGGGTGGTGCCTGTCCCGAAAAAAAAAGTAGTGGTCTTCTACCTGCTTGAAAACACTGGCTTCCGCCAAGCGCAGTTAAGCAGCATTGTAGAGTATACTCTAAATCCCTAAACCCATTCGGTTGAAGGGAAACCTGTATCCCAGCCGTAGGATTAGTAGGAGTTGGTGTGGTGGAAATTTTCCCACAACAACAAAGAAATATATTTATCTAACCACAAATTTCTACATTTTGACGAGCTCGGCGGCGTAATAGTTACGCAACTTTCACTCCAACGCTCGTGGGTTTGATTCCCACACAATACAAACGTTTGTGTCCATGAAAATGTCTGTTTGTCTTGCTCTGGGTGTTCTGAGAGAGGAAGAACGCATTAAAGCAGCCCGTCTCAGGACATACCTCACAGAAAACAGCAGCTAAATAACTACTCCCAGGGGGATTGTTGTGTTCCTGCGAGTGAGTGAGGTCACCAGTAAGTTCCTAAGGAGTTGTGTTATCAGCAGAGGTAGCATCACGCGAGTGATATCCAATGTGTTGCAAGCGTTCAGAGGCTACGGTAAGCCTCCCGACGTCGTATAATAGAAAGTTGACAAATAATGTTGACAGAGTCAGGAAGGCAAGCAAGAACCTGTTTAATTACCAGGCCTCTCTCGCTTAGTTTAGAGTTTAGTTTAGACCAAACAATGTTTAATCTACATAGCACTGTAAAAGAAGCCAATGTACAATATAAAATAACCCTTAAATACATAGAAAGGAAATGAAGAACCCATTGCTGGTTATGAAGGCAATGAGTTCTAATATCGCCTAAATAGTCCCCGATACGTATGCAATGTTCATACAATCATTAGTAGTTACGATTCAATCCACTTCGCGCTTTAGCGGTAATTTAGTTTGTCATACACACGGTTTCTAAGGAACGCCAACAATTATATAATATATTTGTTAATTAGTGGCAGAAATACTATGCTTATGGTAAGCTGGGCATAGAATTAAAGTATATTTCTTATTTATTGATAGATAAAAGCGAACTCCACGCACGAAAAAACGACAACTCTTGATATGTGTTTATCAATACTGAATATTAGAGGAAATAATAAATGGCAATTTGAATTTACCATTCTTGAGAATGATGTATTCTTTTAATCCTAGATTAGAAATAATAATAAATATTGAACAAGAACTTGTTCTCCGCACAGTACAACATTGAAACTTTTTAATTAGAAATGAGAACATAGCAGAACACAGCGCAAAGAATGTCATAATCGCAGACACAAAGATTATATTTTTTCTTTCGAATTTATTTTCAAATTCAGCTGAGTTAAGATCTATTTTTATAGATTCAGGCGTCATTTTGCGATAAATTAAAGTCAAGTTTGCGTGCAACTTGATCCAACCTATTGTCGCGACTAATTAGTTCATGTGGACTGGCGCCGGCTGGCACCCACCCACTACCATTAGTAGATTCAACATGCCATCACTGCCATGGCTGCTCCGTGCTAGTGCTAATGGTTGGGTTCAACAAGTTCTTCGTGGCAAAACGGTTACACTGAGTTGAAACATTTAATAATTTATTATATCATGATAATTTAATTTACGAATATGCTTACATCCTCGATTCAAATTTAAATATATATTCAAAATTAATGTATTTATAAGGCTATGAAAATATTAACAGACATTGATTATTTATGAATGATTTAGCTTACTTAATTAATAATATTTATGAAAACAAGTACTAAATTTGACAATTGTAATGATAGTAGTAATTTATTTTGTGTATAATTATATAAATATTTTGCAACAAAATGTATATGGACTAATTGGTACATTAGATATTTTAATGGTACTTATGCTTAGATGAAGCAACAAGCTATGAATATTATATTGATATATTGTGCATAACAGAGCATAATAGGACTAGTCTATATCCTTATAGAGAGCGTAATAATACCAAACTTTAAAGTGGTATCATGTTTTAGCAGAAACAACATACATGAAGGTTCTTGCATTTTAGTGAAAAACTGTCACATCTACGAACCACTCAATGATATTATCAATTTGTCTATTCCAAATGTAATTGAATGCTCGGCCATTGAACTAATAAATCATTAAATTTACCTAATTGTATTTATCGCTTTCCTAATAATAGTTTTTTATCGCTTGACATTTATTGTACACAATTACATAAAGTGCTGCAAAATCTGCTAAATAAGAGAAAAATAATAAGGATTAAAGTATGAAATTGCCGTTTTATAGTAATAGATACTTTGAATTGACATTAAATCTTCATGATGAGATTTTCTAGTGAAACTTTTCTCACATGATACATATGAGATTTTTCTTTTAATAAATGTGCAACATTTGATTGTTTTTTTTTATTCCGCTTATATAAATACTTCAAAAATTCGAGTAATTTTTGAATACGAGTTCCGCGGAACTTACGCGGCAGAAACGGCTCGCAATATCAATGCTGCGATTGGAGAGAAGACTGCTAATGAACGCTAAGTGCGTTTTTAGTAATGGAAACTTCGACTTGAAGAACGAACCACGTGGAAGACCGCCGACACTTGTGAATAACGCTGAACTGAAGGAGATGGTGGAAGTCGATCCGAATCAAACTACCCAGGAATTAGCAGTATGTTAAACCAACATTACTTTACCCACAATATTGACTCATTTGCATCAAATCAATAAGATAAAAATTATGAATAATGGGTGCCTCATAATTTGATAGATCTGCAGAAATAAACGCGTGTCGAAACTTGTGATGTCTTATTAATTCGTGTGACGAAAAGTGGATTCTTTATGATAACCGTAAGCGAAAAATGTAATGGCTGACCCCAGGTCCAGTCCCCTAAGCAAAGCTTACCAATAAAAAGGTAATGGTAAGTGTTTGGTAGTGGCGTTATTCACTACAGCTTTCTCAGGTCTGATCAAGCAATAAAAGCAGATATTTACCGTGCCGAACTTCGAATTATGATGGCGTAACTGGCAGTAAAACAGCCCCGACTCGTGAATCGAAATTTTTTTGAACACATTTTTTTTTTTTCAAAATTGATTTGCTCTTTCCTAGAAACATATATCATACTCATTCCACAACAATATGGTTTCAGGAAGAATAAGTCCATAAATTAGGTAGTATGTGGTTTTCTCTATGAAGTATACGCTAATGTAGATCGCAGAATACCGATTGTCCCATTGTACGTGGATATGACCAAACCTTGTGATTCCATTGACCACGTGATACTATTGAAAATTTCTATGCTTATGGACTGAGACGATATGCAAATAAATTATTAAATCATTTTTGACAAAAAGATAACAAATAGTACGAGTTGATACAATAAATATGGAATCAAAATGCAAATTGCAATACAAATCCCAGAGTAGACTAATAAATTATGGATATATATATATATTATAGGATAGTATATTGGGACCTTTATTATTTATAATTTATTCCTTCCTTCCACTTTCGCATTGTATATCTGTTATATAGTTGTCTACAGAGAATAAGATCGACGAATGTAGGATTACGCATGGGTGACCTAGTGGTGAACTGTCTGCTATATGCAGATGATGCAGTCCTGTTAGCAGAAACACCATCTGAGCTGCAAACACTAGTCACAATGATGAAAGACGAATGTATGAAGGAAGGCTTACTATTGAATGCGAAGAAAACAAAGATAATGGTATTTGAAAGAAAAGAAACTAGAACCAATGTAAGGATTACGGTAGATGATGAAGTGTTGGAACAAGTGAATGAGTTTGTATATCTTGGATGCGCTTTCAGCAGGGATGGAAGGTACACCGCAGATGTGGAAAGGCGAGTGAGTGCTGGGAATAGTGTGAATGGAGCGTTGGGAAACCTTCTTGGCAGTAAAAACCTGAGCCAGAAGGCGCAGCTTGCTATACACAATGCAGTGCTAGTCCCAACGCTTACTTATGGAAGCGAGAGCTGGGTATGGCAGAGAGAGCATGAAAGTAGGATAAACGCGGTTGAAATGCGAGCGTTGCGCAAAATCTGTGGAGTAACGCTTGTAGATCGTATTCGCAATGATGAGGTTAGAAGCAGAGTTGGTCTGAAAGAGAGCGACGGTGTTAAAATAAGAAGAGGCATGCTCCGTTGGTTCGGACATGTAGAAAGAATGCAGGATGAAAGAATGACGAAGCAGATATACAATGCAAAAGTGGAAGGATGTAGGAGCTGAGGAAGGTCAAGACTTACCTACCATGATCAAATTGGTCGTGTTCTATCAGAAGGTGATGTCAGGAGCCCTAGAAACCGGCGAGCGTGCATGAAAAGAGCAATGAATGTTAAAGAAGCGAGTGAGGTATGTAATGATCGAGTGGCGTGGCGCTCGGTTCTCTCCGCCTATCCCGTAAGTCCGGTTCGAGTCATGGCACATGCCTCTAAATTCGTGAATGTATGTACATATTTGTGATTAGGATTTGGCGTGAAGTTATAGTAGTAGTATCTGTTTTATCATTCTTTCATGCAGCATTCTTTCTACAAACTGTGTACAATCAACGGAGCATACATTTTCGTATCTTAACACCGACACTCTCTTTCAGACCAACTCTCTGAGATTATGTCGTCATTACAAACGCGGTCAGCAACCATTATGCCACAAATTTTGCGCAATGCTCTCATCTCGAACGCATTTATTTTACTTTCATGCTCTAAAATGGCTTCCAAGATATACAATCGCATCCACTTACTCTAACACTATATCAACAACTGTAATCCTAGTGTTCGTTCTAGTTGTCTCTCTTACATACCATTATCTTGGTTTTCTTCGCATTCAATTATAAGTATTTCTTCATACAGTCATCTTTCATTGTTGTCTGCTTAAAGCAGGTAGTTGACAACTGAGTCACCCATTCGCTTTCCCACACTCACATTTCTTATTCTCTGAAGACAACTGTCCAGATACAGAATGAATAGCCGAGCTGACAGCACGCATCCCTGTCTGACACCAATGTTGATATCAACCAGAGCGACAACCTACCCTCCACCCGCACACATGCTGTATAATCCTCATAAGCGGATTGCTCAGCACGGAGCAGGTCACTGTCAACCACATATCTGTGATCCAAAGATTCTTTCGCACGACCCTATCAAAGGGTCTCTCAAGGTCCACAAACCGCAGAAAATCTTCTGGTCCAGATCCATATGTATCTCTACATGTTGCAGAAAGAAAACACTTGATCTGTATGTACATCCTCTGCCGCTTCACACCTGTCTAACTAAGCTTTGGGAAGCAATCCATCGGATTTCACCCTCATTCTCATTTCAATGATTTTTCCATACACTTTACCTGCTAGGTTGATTAAACTAATGGCCCTATAGTTGGCACAGTCCATACGTGAATAAATACTTAATAATTATTTAATTGGAGTATATCTCAGGAAACATTTTATGTCATTTTATATTATTTGAATTTGTCACATAAAGAGAGAAACTATAATAAGAAATTACATTTAAAAAAATAGCTCGCTGTAGCTGAAAGCAGTGTGTCACGGGGTTAAGTAAAATATTAATGTAGACCCGCATTGCGGGCCTACAAGGCCGGCTGAACCTTCGGACAATGAAATGAACGTGATATGCCTTCCCAAATAACACTTGCATTCTTACGCCATTCCCGATCTTATGACCTAATTTTAAAGTCGATTATTTTTTGTCTTTCATTTTTTGCGATTTAGGATTGCCTGACAATTGTATTGTTATTCGAATGTAGGCCTTACGACTTGACTTTAAAGTACACTTCCTATTGTATTTTATCGTTGATTGTTTTTGTCGTTTCTTATTTTCCGTTTAGCTGCCATCAAGGATGTGTTCACATAATCCATAGCAGACTAACCCCTTTTATATGTGTATGTTTCACGACTAAACCGCTGAAAGCATCATTATGAACTTTTCATACATAGGGTGGTTTCGATCGAGAATCGAGAAGGACATAGTTTACTTTTGACTGCGGTAACGAGAACCTACTTGGATTGAGGAGCTAGAGAGTAGTAAACCGTAAAGCTATATAGTATCTTTATATAAATACACAAAGATAAAATAGTTTAATACCATTTTCTTCTCTATTTGTCAACCAATTTTCTTTTTCTTGTTTAGTAGTTATGGAACAGTTTTAGTGTTAACAATAAAAATAATGTAACGAAAAATGAAAAATAATAGTTATGACAATATAGGTATTCGTATATATTTTCCTCAATTTCTGAATATTGATTACAATCAAATTTTAATCATTTCATTGAATCGAACTCTAGTTTATATAACTTTTTGGATACTGTAGATGCAACATTTTTTTAAGGCATTTATTGCATATCAGATGCGGTTACGTACAAACTATAAACGATAGCAATATCCTCTTAACCAAGGCCGCCGAAATAAACGCCACGCTGTGGTCCCAGCATTGGTCCCCGAGGAAATCCAAATCGTGAAATAATTTCTAAGGCTTGCCTGTCCACTGGTGAAATATTCATGAGCTGTGCATCATCATAATCAAGAATTGTAACGGTGCCCTCTGCTCTGTCGTTTGTCTGTCCGTCCGTCTGTCTGTATATTTTTATTAATCCTTGACATTTTCGCAGAGTATGTGACTATCGGCGCTATAGAAATAAATAAAAGTATGAAAATAATGTAAATTTAATAATTTGTAAGGGTCCATACAAGAAAGTATTTTATCGGTGTTTAATAAAAACATCCGTAACTTCACGCAAAGCTCTTGCGGGTAGGTGAGAACCGAGCGCCACATGACTCGTTCCTCCACACCTCGCGTCTTTAACATTCATAGCTCTTCTCATGCACGCTCGCTGGTACCTTGACTCCTAACATAATCTTCTCATAAAACACGATCAGTTTGTGACGTAGGTAAGTCTTGGCTTTCCTCGGTTTTTGTTTCGTATTTCTTTTTCCCTATATTACGAGTATTTCATATCCAAACCAACGGAGCATGCCTCTTGTTATATAATATTCTTTTACATATTTTTTTTTACAACGTCGAGCGGCATACAAACATACGGCCTACTTGATGTAAAGCAGTTACCGTAGCCTATGAACGCTTGTAATACATTAAATACCCGCGTCATGCCACCTCAACTGCTAACACAGCAACTCCTTAGGAGCTAACTGGTGACCCCACTCACACGCAGGAACACAACAACCACCCAGAGGGTTGTTATTTCGCTGCGGTTCTCTGTGAGGTGGAGGCATTTCGTCAGGCGGGCTGCTTTGATGTGGACCTATATTAAAAACACCCAGACCAAGACAAACAGACATGTTCTGCACACAAATGTTTGCCGTATGTGGGCATCAAACCCGTCAAAGTCGTGATAATAACCGATGCGCCACCGAACTCGTCAAAATTAAAATAATTATATGTAAGCCTAAACTCTAACTTCGGCATATATATTTAAAACTCTCAGTATAAATAAATAAATAAAGAAATATTGTGGGACAAATTACACAGCGCCTTCTAGCCCCAAAGTAAGCGAAGCTTGTGTTATGGGTACTAGACAACTGATAAACATACGTAAATACATTTTTTTTTGTAAATACATACTTATTATACATAGAAAATACCCAGACCAAGACAAACAGACATGTTCATGCACACAAATGTTTGTATTGTGTGCGAATCGAACCCACGAGCGTTGGTGTCAAAGTAGCGTAACAACGCGTTTCACCACTGCGCCACCGAGCTCGTCAGTATAATTTCAAAAGAACCCCGTACAATAGAACACTATTTCAACATGGTAAACAAACACAATCTGAAATGTGTCTACTGGAAGCGGAGGCCCCAGAGATTTTCCCGCTCAGTATTTTTATAACGCTTGTTTAAAAAAGAACTTACCCCAAACCCCACTTTGTTTTCTTAAGCGGAAAACTTTTCAGCGATATGAGATGGAGTTTAGAAAAACATTTAATTTTACACTGCATTAATGGCAGGTACCTTGTTTTCATAGTTATCATGTCGGCCAATCATTTATTCACTTCAACTTATAGAAAAATCAATCGAATTAACAACCTCTTTTTAAATAACTAGTCTGGCCATAAATATTGTTATTCACAAACTTTTCGTATTTTCAACTCTTGAATTGTTTTGAATTTAGAACGCGTTTATTATGTTAAAAACTTCTTTCAATTTCCCGCCGTTTTACATATTTTTTTTCATGATTACTCTTATTATTATTTTTTATACTAGAGGGGGCAAACGAGAACGTGGGTCACCTGACGGTAAGTAGTCGCCGCCACTCATAGACATCAGCAACACCAGAGGGTCACTGGTCAGTAGCCAGCCTTATTAGGTAAGTATAGGCTCTTTTCTTGATGGCAGCCATATCGTATTTATATTATCAAATTGCAGTATGGAATGGGGTGTTAAAGAAAATAGGATTACAGTGATTGCCTTGCACAAAGTGGGTATGGAGCCGCCGGTCATATTCAAGACACTTTAAAAGCTCGGTGTCAGCCGTATGTTCGTATATCGTACTGTTGTATACCATCTTCCACGCATCATACATTGTTTGAACGATTTTCCGCTATTCACGCTGTACTTTCTTTAGAACTGGCAATCTTACTTACACAAACACAACAAGGACTTCTTCCCGCGCTTTTGACGAGTGACATTGTTCTTATACTTGAAATTTTTACAATTCAGTGTAAATTAGTTTTATGTGACAATTTCGATAGTGTTTTGTAACATAAGTGCTAGTGCAATTATACAATAATGAAAAAAACTCGAATATAACACGTTTATGCACTTTTTGGAAGACGTGAATAAGTTCATCAAGAAAACCTTGTAAAATTCCTATCGTTTTACGGGTGGTATTTAAACTGGGTTGATTGGGTCGAAGCACCCTTCCCAAGTATTTTTTGAGCACAGATCCTGAAGCTGGAACATAGAATTAAGATTTTTAAATAGTTCTAAACTGATGACGTGGCTGTATGGGCTAGATCCCTTTGCCTTTCCCCTCGGGGATAAAAAGAACGAAAAAAAAAAACAACAATTACTTGATATTTAGCAGTATTCTGTGAATTGATACTTCCCTAACCGCCCGCTTATATTTATTTATACCTATGTCCCAATTACCAACCCAACCTTAAACAATCGCTTGAAGCAAATCAAATATAATAGGGACTTGAGCTTTATTAGAGTGAGTTTCCATGTTGAATAAAGGTCGCTTAATGCGGCATGAGTTCGCAGTGAAGAGACAGGTAACCAATCGTACTCACGAACATTTTCTGTTCAAGTTTCAATTGTTCGAAAACGGTATGACGAAGTTTTAAATGCCAGATACCTTCTTTTACATATTTTGTGTCTCTAGAAACTTAATTTACACGTTTCGTTGTAACATGTAATTTTACTTTGGTTTTACTAACAATCATTTCAATTTCTTGAAGTATTAAAGATAGAAGTAACTTTTTCCATATTATTATTTACACATACTATCATTTACTATCATAAACAGACCGAAAAAGGTAGAAAAATGAGAAGGTATATATATAACCATAACAAATACAACTTGACCACAGTGGGTAGGTTAGGTTCGGTACGTTACCTTGTGACCAAAACACGAGCGAGCGAACTCAAAGTTGGGGCGAAACAAAGGCACAAAAACAATTTTGCGGAGGGTAGGTTAGGTTTTCTTGTGAAAATAAAACGTCTATATATCGAATTACACATTGTTATTGAAAAATAAATTCGAACATGCACAATTAATACAGGAGAACATTAAAATATAAGCCACGTAAACTATTGATTTATACTAGTTACTTTATTTATTAAACATTATGAATTTTAATTATTTGTCATTTGAAATGTTGTCTTTTCGTACTCGTAATATGGGAAACATTTTTTTAGAAAATAAAACATCTAGCGATAAAAGCTGCGGTTAAACGTCGAGTTAGTTAGAAAAAAATAACAATGGAAAATCGGAATTTCAGCAATATGTCAATTGAGATTTCGGTTCAATGAAAATAAAACAAATACTATACGTTTTCGGTATATTAAAATTCGTACAAAACGCCTTTATGATGATAGGTAACCGAAAAGATATAAAATAAATATGATTATATCACCGTAATTCTTAATTTAAATACTATTAAAATTATAAAATTAAATGTGATCAATGTGATAATAGGCGTGACGACAATATCAAATAATCAAACATTTAATGATATTAGGGAAAAAAAAACATATTAAAAGGATTTAAAATACTGATTTAGTTTTATTAAAAAAATTGAGATTAACAATATTTTCAATAAAATAAAAGATTAAAATACTGCAATCGGCCATTTTGACTGACACACCAATCACACCGCATGACGTCACGCTTAGGTAAACATTGGTAAACTTCAGCCGTGTTTTGTTGCGACTACTAGTGATTACGCATTTAGATCGATTTTTTATTAGTTTAAGTGTATATCATAGACGAATATTATTAGTTTAATAATTTATCGACTCTACTCGGCCCTACACGTATCTATAACAATGGAACCAGGTTTTGTTAAGGCAAACAGCTCAAATTTGCCCAGGATTGATTGATGTTGGGTGCTTTCTTCGCAACAAATAAAGAATTTTGCTCATCTGAGTTTAGAAAAGTGAAAACCTCCTTGTAAGTAAATTTTATATTTATTTTTGGCACTAGATACAAATGCAACCAGCTATCAAACTCGTTTATATTATTTTACTTGCATAAGTTATGTTTACAATAAACTTTATTTTTGAGGTTAGTTCCCTCGTAGCTTATAAGTTTGCTACTTTAGAGTTAATACCTGACTAAATAATAACCAAGACCAAAACAAACATAACCTCAATGAATTAGTTATTCCATCGCCTCAATATTTAAACAATATTAAAACAATTTTTAACGGAAGTATCGCGTGTTTTATTTATTTTGTTGAACCTGACGTTTCGAACGCTTTTCAGCGTCCGTGGTCGCGCAAGACTAACCACGGACGCTTCAAAGCGTTCGATACGTCAGGTTCAACAAAATAAATAAAACACGCGATACTTCCGTTAAAAATTGTTTAATTCAAGAATTTAAAAATCTTTCGTCATGCCTATTGTCGATTGATTGTGATGTGCGCGCGCTTTTTGCCGATCAAGCATGCAATGACTTTTGAATCATAATGACCGCCCTTCCTGTGTTCAGTGTTAAGTCAGAGTATGAACTCAATTTCTTTCATAGCATAGACAAATATTAATTGATTATTTCCGATTGCTTTTTTTGAATCTGTTAATTTTTGCGATAACATTTTAATTTAATTCCATTTATTCTTTAGAAAATGAAATTCCTTTTTTTTTTCAATTGTGAATTCATTGGACACATTCAACTCAAGATTCTCATTTTCTCTGCATGCCATCGTCTTTCATGCATCTTTTTCAGCATTATTCAGATCCATTCAGCACGAGCACGGTGGCTCAGTAGTTAGTAACGCTACCTTGACACAAACGCTTGCCGGTTCGATGACCACACAAGACCAACATTTGTATATCTCGCCAAATCCTTAGACATAGGTAGCGGGCCCCCATTCATTCCTAATGACTAGGAAACGCTATAACGCTATGGAAAAGACCACTGCCATCAGATACTTAAATTCGAAATTACTTTTTCACACCAAGTCCCATGCGGAGTAGACAGAGGGAACCGAGCGCCATAAGATGCGATCCTTACCTCACTCGCTTCTTTAACATTCATAACTCTTTTCGTGCATGTTCGCCGGTTCCTAGGGCTCCTGACATCACTTTCTGGTAAAACACGATCAATTTGGTCATGGTAGGTAAGTTGGTCTTCCTCGGCTCCTACATCTTTCTACTTTTGCATTGTATATCTGTTTCGTACCCCCTTTGTCCTGCATTCTTTCCACCTGAACCAACGGAGCGTGCCTCTTTTTATTTTACGGATTTATATTCTGTGATATATAGGGAGCGAAATTAAATTACTCCAAATGTTTTTTATATACAACGTACTAACGTACAGATAGGCGTACAGATCACCTGATATAAAGCGGCAACCGTAGTCTACGAACGCTTGCTACAAATTAAGTATCATTCCGCTGCCAGCACAGCTACCCCTTACGAGCTTACAGATGACCTCATTCACTCCAGGGAGTTGTAATTTGATTGCGGTTTTCTGTGAAG
Organism: Pyralis farinalis; assembly: GCA_947507595.1. Classification (NCBI taxonomy): domain Eukaryota; kingdom Metazoa; phylum Arthropoda; class Insecta; order Lepidoptera; family Pyralidae; genus Pyralis; species Pyralis farinalis. The sequence continues at coordinate 2,882,079 of OX382258.1, read as the reverse complement.
TGATACTCCTCCAGACGGGGCTACTTTGATGCGTCCTAGAAATCGGCCAGTGTGCATGAGAAGAGCCATGAATGAAGAAGCGAGTGTGGCGTATCAGGGCGCAGTCGGTTCGCTCTACCCACCGCGCAAAGGATTTGGGGTGAAGGCATAGATACATAGATCCTTTATACGGAGCTATAACCGCTAGCTGTCAAAAGGTGCCTCAATATTTGATATCGAAATAACCGAATATTTCACACGGCGGCGGCGACGTCATCTTGACTGACAGTCCAATGTGGGATCGAGAAAGAATAAGAAACAAGTAACATCTGTGATTCAGGCGTTATTTTGCGAAAGTCAAATTTACATACGATTTGATTGAATGCTTCCGCCACCTATTAGTTCATGATCTCCAGGGAATTGCTGTTTGGCTGCGATTTTCTGTAAGGTGGAGACAGTTTTCCAGACTAACTTCTCCGATACGGTCCCTTAAAAAGATTCGGGCCAAGACAAACGGAAATGTTCATACACACAAATGTTTGTCTTGTGTGGGAAACGAAGTCACGAGCGTTGGTTTAGCATATCTAACCAATGCGCCAACGAGTTCATTAAAAATATCATGTATCCGTAAACGGCTCTAATGATTTCGATCAAATTTTGTGTACAGATGATGTTTTACCTTTGAGGTTTATCATTGTTCCTGAAAAAAAAAAACTTATTAACGTAATCTTACTCGAAAAAAAAACCATGAAGACGCCATTTTGTAACTACAGTTCTTATGTGATGTATTGTACATTATACATTGTACAATAAAGAATAAGCAACAAAGAAGCAAATCTACTACGCCAACCCTAATTCACTCCATTGCAGGAATACGGATCTCCCTTCGACCTAAGGAGTTTAGAACATCACCACTGCTCGTCTGCGGATTGGCAGAGGCCAGTGTTTTCAAGCCACCCGAAGGTCACTGTCGGGACCGACGGCTTATCAAGATCGAGATTTATCACCATTCTAACCAGATTCAACAAATTTCATGTATTGACTAGGAATAGGAAATGTTTAGAAGCTGTTAGGCACACATGTTTTGGATTATAATTTCGAACGTTACCAAAGATAAGCCTATACACTTATTTCTATAAAATTGTAATCTGTTTTGTGTGTTAATAAATAAATAAATGAATCCACAAAGTGGTTCCTTTTGATGTCATAACGTCTTATAAATCGATGACCGCCGGCTACATGCACGAAAAAGTGTCACGTTCCGCCTGAGCCGAGCGCGCAAGCGAGAGCGCGGAACAAGCGATAGAGAGGCACGATCGGCCTAAGCGTTCGGCTTGTGACGCATCTCACTTCCACTCCATCGGCCGATGCGTCCGAGTAGACGAGAGACAGCGGCAGCACACAACCTACACGTGAACTGTTTTGTCAACTGTTGAATGTTTTCTTATGACGTTATCACGTAAAATTATCGTCCGTAAAATCGACTTTACAGACAACCAACTTTTTCAACATCCAAACATGAACCGTTAAATGTTCTTCATCTTCCTAGGTTACCCCGGTTCTTAATCCATTAGGATTAGCAGGGTCAGCCAACCCTAAGGTTTTGGTTATGATGTTGATTTCTACATGAAGCGTCTGCTGTTTGACCTCCACCACTCGGAGAGTAAACTATTCTTAGGTCACACGTCTTTCGAAGTACAATTTCTTCGAAGTGTGGATTTCCTCACGATGTGTTCCTTCACCGCCAAGTCAAATGTGTACTTCACGAATTTTGTGGTATATGCTAGGATTCGAACCGGGCACTAGTAGGTCAAGAGCCCAGTTCTTTATCCACTGGGCTATCACTGCTCCGTAATAAACATAAACCGTTAAATGTTGTCGCGTCAAAAGGAATTTGTTTCTTAAACACGGAATATTAAATTCGTAAGAACTTGAAACTTCCAAAACATGGAGTTGCGAGTTCAAAGCTATATTAATGAGCTGTCGACACAACAGGAGGGCTCGGCACTCGACGCTGCTATCTCCCAGCACCGAGACAACATAATCCCCGTGTGGTACGTCCTCAATCTTATGCTAGAGGATTCAGCGTTACAGAATTGTTGTGACTGACGGTACGAAATATCTGACATTTACAATTATGATGTTTATTAACTGTACTGTGCTGAAAATGGCAGAGAACATGTAACATTCATGGCTCTCTTCAAGCACGCTCGCCGTGCGCCTGACACCAAATGTCCAGTGATTGAAATTCGTTTTTGTACATATGAAATTTTTTTTATGCATTTGCTAGTGGCAGAAACGGTATTCTAGAAGTGCCAATAAATGAAACTAAGAAGAAGAAAACATAGCTTTTTCTAACGATTTTAGCGCGAATTATACATATGTATAATTATCACTTGCTCGGCGGTAATGGAACACGTTATGAAGAAACCCACACGCCCAAGAAATTATATTTCGAAAGTCGTGTGACCTAACCTGAGAGAGGTCTGTTCTTCCCTGTGGGTTGCGGAGATCTGACGTCAGTCGGTCCAAGTCAAAACCAGTATCTTCGCCAAATTTTTAGGCTTAAGTAGCAGATCCCGCTAATCCTAATGGACTAGGCAATGGAATATGGTTAAGAAGAAGGCGAAAAGTAGTCGGCAAAAATTCGGCAATGTCAACTGAATCAAATTGAAAATACCGAACATTTTTTTCCCATTTGCGAAATTGGATCATCGATTAATTGGTAATAACAGTGTAATATAAAACACAACGTTTACAGCATACCGTGATAGAATTTGTGATCTATGTTATTTGATTATAATGGACCTTTTCGTATTGTCTAAAAAAACATTTGCTTCGCGTAATATTACTTAAATCGAGTTTCTTGGCACGTATTGAACTTTTAATGGCCTCATTTACGTAAGATACACTGAATATACACACCAATATATTCTTCGAGAGAACACTGATTGCCATAACAAAAGGAAGGAATAACATCAACTTTCTACCATAATGTTTCGTTACATTTCTGTGTTCTGAATCAAAGGAAAGAAATAAAATTAGACTTCTTCCCGCGCTTTTGACGAGTGACATTATTGTTATATTTGAAATTTTTATAATTCGGTATAAAATTAGTTTTATGTGACAATTTTGTATATGTATGTATGATAGTATTTTGTAATACAAGTGCATGTGAACTTATACAGCACTTTTTGGAAGGTCTATAAAGAAAATCTTGTAAAATTCACTATCGTATTACGGGTGGTATTTAAACTGCAGATTCGGGGAAACATCTAGAATTAAGATGTCGAAATGGTTCTAAACTGAAGACATGGCTGTATGGGCTAGGTCCCTTTGCCTTTCACCTCGGGAATAAAAATAAACGAAGGAAATTATTTTACAGTTTGTTGTGTCAGATTACGCGGAAGTTTTTACTTTGCTGTAACTATATATTAGGAAGCTTTATGGCTGAAATTTGTAGGTTAATGTTTCGGTGTATACATCTGTTACAGAACGATTTCATGATATTCACCCTGAAGTCTGAGGCTTAGGTACAAAAGTACATTTGCCGAAAAAGTTTGGACATGCGAAGCACAAATTTGGCTTGAATAAAAATGCAGGATCTCACGCAATACGTACACGACAGTTCTCTAGAGAATCGTTGTTCAAAACTTCTGTGAGACAGAGGTACTTCCACCAGCAGGCTACCTGTTATAATCCCTATCCCTATCCCTAATTAAATATTGACAAAGTTTCGCAGAGAGCGGTCGTGAATGACGCGACTTTGACACCAACGCTCGTGGGTTCGATTCCCACTAAAAACAAACATGTGTGTGTGTGTGCATGAACACGTCTCTCCTCTGCTGCTTATACAGTAACTCCTTAGGAGCTTACTGGTGACCTCACTCATACGCAGGAACACAACAACCCTCTAGGGAGTTGTTATTTGGCTGCAATTTTCTGTGAGGTGGAGGTACTTCCCCAGACGAGCTGATTTGATGCGTCCTAACTCTCTTAAAACATCCAGACCAAGGCAAACAGACATGTTCATGCACACAAATGTTTGTCTAGTGTGGGAATCGAACCCACAAGCGTTGGTGTCAAAGTCGCATCATTCACGACTGAGCCACCGAGCTCGTCAAAAAGTATCTCCACCTCACAGAAAAACCGCAGCCAAATAACAACTCCCTAGAGTTTTGTTATGTTCCTGTATGTGAGTGAGGTCACCAGTAAGCTCCTAAGGAGTTGTTGTGTTCGCAGCTGAGGAGGCATCGCGTGAAAAACCCAATAGTGGGGAAAACGGCGTGTTCATATTTCAAAAGACGTGTGTTCTGAGTAAGTCCTGGGTTTCCCTCTGGGTTGTGGATGTCTGGCAACCGCTTCATGTCAGTATCTTCGCCAAATTCTAAGGCTTAAGTAGTGGACCCTGCCAATCCTAATGGATTAGGAAATGAAATAAAGCTAGAAAGGAAGACATGACAATGCATACGATCTACCACGTGTAAAGCAATTACTTTTGAATATTTGCAATACATTGAGCCACCACTGCTACTAATACAGCAATTCCTTACGAGCTTAGTGTGACTTCACTGAATCGCCTAAACAACCATCCTGGTAGTTGTTGTTCGGCTGTGGAGGTACTTCCACTCTGGAGGTACTACCACACTACTTAAGATAAAGATTGGTAGGTCCTACCTCTATTATCTTAGCAACCTCTCTTATTTTATTAAAAAAAAACTGTCTTTATATTCCTTTGTTCTTTTGAAATATTTCTTACAGCTTTCTTTTTCCTCGGCTTCTAATGTTCGTATCGTGATTATTAATAGCTTGTAACCATTCTCAAGAATTGGGCTATCAGATGCTAAAGATTTTTTGCATCTCACTGGTATACCCAAAAATAAGCTCATTAGGGGGTCATGTGCCAGAAGCGTGCTCGTTCGCGACCCCTGCCAATCAGTCGATTGCAATTCTGGACCAAGAGCGCACCGACGTGCGGATTAGGGCGTCCCCCGTAGGCGACGCGCACCGATCCGCCCCCGTCGGTGCGAATATAGCTGCATGCGGCGGTGGGGGGCGCCACCCACCACGCAGCGCGAATTCCGGCGGGACGAGGGGAGCCGAGTGCCGCATAGGCACGTGGAATGTGAGAGGTGGATTGAATAATGACGTAATGAATGATAGACGTTTTCTGTCCTGAGCCAGAAGGCACAACTCGCTATACACAATGCAGTGTTGGTCCCAACGCTAACTTATGGAAGCGAGAGTTGGGTATGGCAGAAAGAGCATGAAAGTAGAATAAACGCGGTTGAAATGCGAGCGCTGCGCAAAATTTGTGGCGTAAGGCTTGTAGACCGTATTCGCAATGATGATGTTAGAAATAGAGTTGGTCTGAAAGAGAGCGTCGGTGTTAAAATAAGAAGAGGCATGCTCCGATGGTTCGGGCATGTAGAAAGAATGCAAGATAAAAGAATGACGAAGCAGATATACAATGCAAAAGTGGAAGGATGTAGGAGCCGGGGAAGGCCAAGACTTACCTACCATGACCAAATTGGTCGTGTTCTATCAGAAGGTGATGTCAGGAGCCCTAGAAACCGGCGAGCGTGCATGAGAAGAGCAATGAATGTTAAGGAAGCGAGTGAGATATGTAAGGATCGAGTCACGTGGCGCTCGGTTCTCTCTGCCTACCCCGCAAGGGATTTGGCGTGAAGTAATAGATAGAGATAGAAGCTCATTCAAACAAGTAACTAAACTCTTCCGCTTTACAGATTAGCATAGATATATACCCACAATTAATTTTGAACGTTAAAGAAGCCAGCCAGCCAGCCAGTCACCTAACATGTAATTCCCGCTTGTTATGGCGCTCGGCCGTCCCTGCCTAACCCGCAAGGGATCTCGCTTGAAGACGTAAGTACATATATATATCCAAAATTACAATTGACATTAATATCCCACAAACGTCCGAAATGTAAAACCTGTATTCACGAAAGGTATGATAAATCGTGCCGTTGTTATATTATGTGACATTTTTCCTAACGAGGGTCAACACGATGCCCAGCCGTGGGATCCCACGCTCCTGAATAATGTAGAGGGTCACGGGACGTTGGGAAATTGGTGTAAAGTCTCGAATAGATACGTAGTTCGTCTTTGAAGACAACTTTGCGAGATCTTCACGACAGCTATAGCCACCGTTGGATGTAATCATTTTAGGAAATAAGTTTTCATTTGTTTGTTTGTAGTGAATACGTCTTTTAATTTGCTTCCATAGGCTTAGTGAGCATGTACCACTAAATTCATGTTTGTGCGTACATACTTGTAATTATCACTAGCGTAGCGGTGACGGAAAACAACAGGAGGAAACCCGCATGTACAAGAAATTATATTTCGAAAGACGTATGACCTAAGCCATAGGATAGGTCTGATTTTTCATCTCGCTCTATGTAAAAATCTGTGTCTTCGCCAAATCCTTAGGCTTAAGTAGCGGACCCCGCCAATGTTGATGGATAGGGAAACGGGATGACGCTAAGAAGAAGACATTTCAAAAGAATATGTAATCATCATCATCATCTCAGCCCGTATTCATCCCCTGCTGAACATAGGCCTCCCCTCTAGAGTGCCATTCATCTCGAATTTGTATCGCCTACTTCCATCGTAACATCTCGAGGTTGTCGCTCCATATAGGATAGCTCTACACTGTTTGTAATAAAGAATCTTCCTTTTTCCGCGTTATCCTGTTTCCTAATCCAGTAGGATTGGCGGGGTCCGCTATCTAAGCCGAAGGATTTGGCGAAGAAACTGATTTTTACACTGCGACTACCGTCAGATCTCCACAAACCAGAGGGAAAACCAGACCTTTCTTGGGTTAGGTTACATGTCTTTCGAAATACAATTTCTTGGACTTGTGGGTTCCCTCATGATGTTTTCCTTCACCGCCGAGCAAGTGATAAGTATGTACATAAATCCGAAAACACGAATTTTGCGGTACATGTCCCCATCGGGATTCGAACCGCAGACCAGCTGGACGATAGGACAGTTCCTTATCCACTGGCCTTTCACTGCTCTAATAATGTGTATACATACATACATATCATCACGCCTGTCTCCCATTGTGGTAGACAGAGACTATAGAACGTCAGGTGCACCGATCCAAACATACCGCTCTCGCTTCTTCTACACTCATCGACCTCTTCATGCATGCTCTTCGGTCTTGGATACTTTTGATTTGACCCTTTTTCAACACATCACCAATTTGATCTATATGTGTGCGTCTAGCCCCCCCCCCCCCCCCCCCACATCACCATTCACTCCTGCTTGATACACTTCTTTCGTAACTCGTAATTAACGTAATGTGTGCATGTATGTATGTATATCTTCACGCCAAGTCCCTTGCGGGGTAGGCAGAGAGAACCGAGCGCCATAACACGCGGTCCTTACATACTTCACTCGCTTCTGTGACATTCATAGCTCTTTTCATGCACGCTCGTAATGTGTGTAATATAAAGAATCTATACATATAAATAAAATTGAAGTGTCTGTCTGTGATTTCGAAATAATGCCTTTATCTTAAGTTCATATTATTATTTTCACGTTACCAAAGCCTAAATACGCATTTTTTACTGTTTTGTCTGTCTGTTTGTTTTTCCGGGCTAATCTTCGAAATAGCTGAACCGATTTTAACGGTACTTTCACTTGTAGGTAGAGGACTATTCAGAGCAGAATATAGGGTACTTTTTATCCCGTAAATATTTAGGGTTACTGCGTAAAAAATGAAAAACTGTAAAAATTTGGGGGAAACATCTTCCCCTCCGGGGGACTTTGCAATTTTATTTTTATTATTTTCATAGAATACGCATTTTTTGTAACATAAATAACTACGCATTTTTTATGTAATATAAATAAAATACATATACGTTGCCTCCTGTAAAGGTCAATAGATGGCGCTGTACGAAAATTGTATCGCTTTATGGTTGCATCTACGACCCTGAATTTTGTTTTTTTTTTTCAACAGAAACAATATCACGTCTACTGAGAAATAAAGGCTACTAAAAGCCCAAATCTCATGCGTGCGAAGCCGCGGGCTTCTGCTAGTATGTAATATAATATTTGCATACAGTACGGAACCCACCGCATGTGGGCCCACCTCTCGCTTAGCCGTGTTTTATTCGTTCAAAATGAATCCGACGCCGAAACTCGTCAACAGCCAGCCAGCCCCGGGTTTGTTTTGAGGGCAGCCGCGGCGGAGTCACGTCGCTGCTGGAACGCGGTCCGCCGTCAAATTGTTCTTTATTTATTTTCTTTGAAGTCCTACTATTTGGGCTCGCGGCTGTTGCTTTTTGTTATACTTTCCTCATAAAATAATATGGAAGGTTGGAAATCGAGAGAGTTTTTCCGAGAAGAATTATTTTTTACAAGGATATTTCAATTATTTCCTTTTCGGGAACACCGTTCCTATACGAAATTTATATGTTTGTCTGTGCGTGCGTTTTTTCCAATATTCGAATTTTGACTTCAGATTCGGATTCAGCATAAAAAAGTAAAATAGGAATGTTCAGGAACACCGTCCCTATCTTAAAGAACATGGTCAAAATGGCCGACAAATTAAAAAAAAATGAATTGTTATATAATTGACGTGCCAGGTGTTCCTCTGGCAATGCAAGCTTGCGCATTCTCAACTGGTTTTATATATATACAACGTCGGGAGGCATACAGGCAGTAGCCTGCGAACTCTTGCAATACAAGAGTATCACTCGCGCGATGCCATGTCTGCTGTTAACACCGTAACTTCTTAGGAGATTACTTGTGGACCTTACTCACACGCAGGAACACAACAACCTTGCAGAAACTAGTTATTTGGCTGCGGCTTTCTGCAAGGTGGAGGTTCTTCCTCGAACGAGCTGATTTGATGTGCCCTACCTCTCTTAAAAAGATTTGATGTGCCCTACCTCTCTTAAAAACGTCTAGACCAAGACAAACATGTTCATTGTTCACAAATGTTTGTCCTGTGTGGGAATCGAACCGAATGAAAATGGAAATATTTTTTCCCATTTGGATCTCAGAGCTCGACGGCGTCGTTGTGCGTGTCATTCTAACCAAACACGCACGTGAAGCAACGTCGACCGCAGTCTGTCTATGAATGGGTTTATCTATCTCGAGTTTCTCCGTGCTCGGAGGGCACGTTAAGCCGTCGGTCCCGGTCAGTGGCCCTCAGGCGGCTTGAAAACACTGGCCTCCGCCAATCCGCATTTGAGCAGCGTGGTGCAGTATGCTCTAAACCTCTTCGGTTGAAGGGAGACCCGTATCCGCAGTGCAGCAGTGGGATGAGTAGGGGTTGATGTGGTGGGAATCGAACCCGCAAAACGAAGCCTTTGTGTTAAAGTGGCATCGCTAACCACTCCACAAATTGTTTTGTGAATATAGCGTTAACCTAAACTAAACGTTTTTATACAACGTCAGAAGCTTGCTCGTGGGTTCGATTCCCTCACAAGGCAAACATTATGTGTTTTTTTTTACATTAGTTCAGCATAGCAACTCCATGTACTTACATGCTTTTTAAAAACTCAAAATGAGGTACCTACTTACAGCCGATCTAAAACCATGATTCGAAAAATAAGCAACAATCTCACATATCACAAGCGCAGTGAAAAATAAAAAATCGGCCAAGTGCGAGTCGGATTCGCGCACGAAGGGTTCCGTACCATTATCTATAAAAAAGGCAAAAAAATCACGTTTGTTGTATGGGAGCCCCCTTAAATATTTATTTTATTCTATTTTTTAGTATTTGTTGTTATAGCGGCAACAGAAATACATCATCTGTGAAAATTTCAACTGTCTAGCCATCACGGTTCATGAGATACAGCCTGGTGACAGACGGACGGACGGACAGCGGAGCCTCCGTAATAGGGTTCCGTTTTACCCTTTGGGTACGGAACCCTAAAAACAAACTGATCACTAGCACAATTGTTTGTTATTTTTGGTCGTTTGCTACATTTTACGGGCTGTTTTTATAGAAATTTCGAGATAGATGATAAACACAAATCATGCAAGCATGTTATTCTTAGCGCCCGAGGATGTCTAGTAGAGAGGCAACATACGTATTGTAGAGACGACCAGAGCTGTCATGGCAGCGTAGGTGGAGAGTGTATTCGGGTAATGTTGCAGACGGTGGACAATCGCAGAGACTACCACAGTAGCCGAGGCTGAGACGAGCGAAGCGGCCATAACTGTGACGGTAGAGGTTAATTCTTTTATGGGGCAATGTATACGGTTCTATAACAAACTTCCCAGCAATATAAGAGAATTGTCAATAAACAAATTTAAAACTACCATTAAAGCCAAATTGTGTAGCAGGGCATATTATAAAGTATCTGACTATATTAACGATAAAAATGCCTGGGAGTGAGTCGATCCAATTATAATGTAATTAATAAATTATGTAAATTTGTTTGGATACCAAAAGAGGGATGCCTGAGTTTTTTGGCAGTATTTTTATCAGTGCTCACCTAGTCATAAACTGCACGGTAGGGAAAAAAATTGTGACGATTCCAAACAAATGTAGCCATTTTAAAACGGAATAAAAAGATTTTGACTTTGACTTTGACTTAGAGGGTGGGTGCGGTTAATTGGTGGGGGGATGCTCACAAAGCTAGACTTTCGCCTGATGGTAAGCGAAAGAGGAGCCCAAATCGCAACTGCAACTGACAAAATACTACAACAAGAAGCATCTCGCGGGTCAGCATGGCAGTGTCAACTGACAGGATACGGCTGTCAGTCGACGCTGCCATGCTGACCCGCGAGATGCTTCTTCACGCTTCGTTGAAGGATCCCATATTGTAGGAAGGAGGGAACACATGTGCAGGTGTGCATGCACATGTCTGCTTGTCTTGGTCTGGGTGTTATTAGGAGAGGTAGGACGCATCAAAGCAACCCGAGTGGGGAAGTACCTCCTCCCAGAAAACCGCGGTCAAATAACAACTCCCTGTAGTGTTGAATGAGGTCACCAGTAAGCTTCTAAGTAGCTGCTAAGTAAGCAGCAGAGGTGGTATGCCACCTCTAAATAATACTTCAAGTATTGCGAGCGCTCATAGACTACGGTAGCCGCTTTACATCAGATGAACCGTATACTTGCATGACTCCCGATGTAGTACAAAAGAAAATGCTGACTTTTGGTGCGGATTATATTTTATATAGTACTATTTTAAATTTTTTATTCACGAAAATGAAAATCAAAGTTCTTTTTTCTTATACAACGTCGGGAGGCTAACAAGCATACGGCCCACCTGATGTTAAGCGGGTACCGTAGCCTATTAACGCTTGCGATATATTAAGTATCACTCGCGCGATACCTCCTCTGCTGCTTACACAGCAACTCCTTGGGAGCCTACTGGTGACGTCACTCACACGCAGGAGCACAACAACCCTCTAGGGAGTTGTTATTTGGCTGCGGTATTCTGTGAGGTGGAGGTCCTTCCCCAGACGGGCTGCTTTGATGCGCCCTACCTCTCTTAAAACATCCAGACCAAGAGAAACAGACATGTTCATGCACAGAAATGTTTGCCTTGTGTGGAAATCGAACCCACGAGCGTTGGTGTCAAAGTCGCGTCAGTCACGACTGCGCCACCGAACTCGTCAAGTTTGTGAAAATTATTTTACTTGTTTATACAAAATATCTATGGTCTGTAAAACACATCTTCGAAAATAATCATATGTCAGACAAATAAGAATAAACTAATGTTTAATTCATATAGCCATTAATAGAAAAGACATTTTATGGCATAATATATACAATTTAAAAAGGCATGAATCCCGAACTGAATGGAATACAAACGTCTCCTCGGACCGAATACGCCAGAGGTCACCATAAATTATACCTATACAACGTGCCAAAAGGAAAACCTAAATCGCAAAATATGACCTTGCGTCTAAACCGTTAGAGTTTCAATTGAAATAGCATTGTATTGGAACAGGCGCGTATTTGAATTTCAGAATGTTTTCTTTTTTAGCCTGTGAAGCTTCCTGGCGAGGGGCCAGTGCGGAACACAGGTTGTGCGCTTATATTGTTCTTTTTTAGGGATCCGCATGTTCTCGTACACCTGACTCGAGTGAAATGCTGGAGAAAATTTTTTTGACGCTCGTGAGTTCGATTCCCGCGCTGGATAAACACTTGCGTGCATGAACATGTCTGTTTGTCTTGGATTGGGTGTTTTTAGGTTGGGTGCATCATTGCGGCCCGTCTGGGGAAGTACCTCCACCTCACAGAAAACCGCATCCGAATAAGAACTGCCTGGAATAAACATTAGCATATCGGTGACGTGAATCCGTAGATATTTCCCATAAGAAAGGTTTTACTTCAAAAAAATGTGTGCGTCTCGGGACGCCCGACACAAGTGATAACTTAAACTAATCTAAGTTGAAATATTTAATATTGAAATTGTTTAACTTGAGAAAAGCTAGGTTATGCCATAGGCCGCTGCCGTATGCGTAACAGAAAGGGAAGCCAGACAGACTGGCGACGTAACGCGTTATATAACGAAGCGGTTTACCCTCCCATAAGAAGTTATAACTTCAAAACACAGCGTTTGTCAAGGATTATTTTTTAATTTTTTTAATTTGTCGGACAAATTACACAGCGCCATCTAGCCCCAAAGTAAGCGAAGCTTGTGTTATTGGTACTAGACAACTGATAAACATACGTAAATACATTTTTTTTTGTAAATACATACTTATTATACATAGAAAATACCCAGACCAATACAAACAGACATGTTCATGCACACAAATGTTTGTACTGTGTGGGAATCGAATCCACGAGCGTTGGTGTCAAAGTAGCGTAACAGCGCGTTTGACCACTGCGCCATCGAGCTCGTCCATTATTAATAACAAGTCAAAAGTTTCCCTTACACATTGATTGACAAGGTATTCTTCTTAGGGTATTCCTTTTCCTAATCCTGGAGGACTGACGATGTCGGCTACATAAGCGGCTATCGTCAGATCTCCACATCTTAGAGTGACAACGGGACCTTTCTTAGGTTAGGTCACAATTTTTTGAAACATAATTTCTTGGAAGTGCCGATTTCCTCACAAGTTTTGCTTTCACCGCCAAACTATTTATAACTTCACGCCAAATCGCTGGCGGGGTATGCAGAGAGAACCGGGAGCCATAAAACACGGGGCTTACACACTTCACTCGCTTATTTGACATTCATAACTCTTTTCATGCACGCTCGCCGGTTTCTAGGACTCTGAACATCACCCTCTGATAAAACACGACCTATTTGGTCATGGTAGGTTAGTCTTGGTCTTCCTCGGCTCCTACATCCTTCCATTGTGATTTACAAGTCGTCAAATATTAGTAGTAGTAATAGTTAGTAATCAAGCCACAAAAATTACACTATGTACGAGTATACCAACCTTGATAACGCAGAGTTGATAAACACGCAGCGTTGTAAACCAAACAATAGGTCAGCTGGTTGCCAGAACTGAAATGGAAGAAGAAGTAGCGTTTATTTCATACCAATTCATTGATCTGGCACCGGGTGTCAGTGTTAATTAGAATCATTGTTCCCGTTTTATACAAACGTGGAAAATTTGCATTCCATTGTATGTTTCACTTATTTGGATTTTGAAAATCAAAGTTCTTTTTTATATGAACATATTTGTTTATCCTGGTCTGGGTGTTTTTAAGAGAGGTAGCATAATGCAGTTGGTCTGGAGGAGTACCTCCACCTCACAGAAAATTGTAGTCAAAAAATAACAAACTCTCTAGAGGGTTGTTGTGTTACTGCGTGTGATTGAGGTCACCGGTAAGTTTCTACGGAGTTGATGTGTTAGCAGCAGAGGTGGCATCGTGCGAGCGATACTTAATTTATTACAAACGTCCCGACGTTGCATAAATAAAAGAAATTAATTTAAATTCTTTCTTTGCTAGGGTCATACATTAATTTTCCGCCTTTTTACATTAGGCGTGCAAATTGTGTACCATTCCCAGGGAGAAAACCTTTTCTTAGGTAGGTTTTTTTGGGACGTGCGGAGTTTCTTGAGAGCATGACGTCGTATCAAAAATCAAAGTTAAAATCATCATCATCTCAGCTCGTATTCGTCCACTGCTGAACATGGGCCTTCCCTCTAGAGTACCACTCGTTTCGATCCTGTGACACCTGCATCCATCGACTCCCTATAAACCTCTTGAGGGCGTCGCCCCATCTAGTGTGGGGATATCCCTCACTGCGTGTATCAGTACGGGGATGCCATTCGAGAACCTTTCTTCCCCAGCGGTTGTCGGTTCTACGAACTATGTGGCCGGCCCACTGTAACTTCAGCTTGCTTAACCTTTGGGCTATGGTTATCTTAGTTCTACAGCGGATATCCTCATTTATGATTCTATCACGCAGATAAACCCCGACCTTTTTCCATAGCACGCTGAGCGACCTTGAGCTTCGCCATACGGCCCGCAGTGAAGGCCCACGTCTCAGTTTCGTATGTCATCACTGGTAACAAACACTGTCCGAAGACCTAGCTCTTTAGGAGTTGAGGTATTTTGGACGAGAAGATATATGTAAGTTCCTTTGAATGCTGCCCAGCCGTCTGTTGACCTCTCGGTCGAAGTTGGGCATACCTAACTGAATAACCTGTCTTAGGTAAACATATCCACCAACTTGGAGCTTAGTGCTTCCAACCGTGACCGGCATAGATGTAACATGGACATTCGACATGATCTTAGTCTTGTCCATTATCATCTTGAGACCTTCTTGGTTGGAAACACTATTAAGGTCATTGAGCATTGCGCCAAGTTCCTCCAGTTAGTCCATGAGAACTATATCGTCAGCAAATCGAAGGTGAGTGATGTATTTGCCATTGATGTCCATACCGTATCCTTTCCAGTCCAAGAGCTTGAAGACATCTTTCAATGCTGTGAAACAATGCTGCGGTGAAGAGTTTATCACATAGCCCTGTCTTCAACCTTTTTACATATGGATCGGTTTCGTAGTCTGGTCCTGTACTCGGATACACATCGTAGCCTTACTGCATAAGCACTTCAACGCTTCGATATACCGATAGTCAACACGGCATCGCTGGAGAGAATGTAGCACCGCCCATGTCCGAACGGAATCAAAGGCTTTTTCGTAGTCCACATACGCCAGACATAAGGGCAGAATATACTGATCAGTAAAGTTAAAATAAAAATAAAATGGAGTTAAAATGGCGCCATTCAAAAATACACACTTGTTTTGGTAACAATTTAATATTTAACGTCATATGAAAGGCGCCAGCGGCAAATAATAACGTATGAATATTTCATAGACCACTTTACAAAAATACTTGCCGCCTCAATCCGGCTCTGGGATTTTTTACATGCATCTTTTAGTGGATGTGAAGATGTATATGATATTAAAGTCGTTTGTGAAACACGTTTCTTGAATGATAGATTAAATAGTTAATAGATTCAGAATTCAATGAAATAAAAAGAGGCATGCCCCGTTGGTTCGGACATGTGGAAATAATGCAAAATTAGAAGGATATAGGAGTCGAGGAAGACCAAGACTGATCTACAATGATCAAATTGATCATGTTTTATCAGAAGGTGATGTTAGGAGCCATAGAAACCGGCGAGCGTGCATGAGAAGAGCAATTTTGACGAGCTCGGTGGCTCAGTAGTGAATGACGCGACTTTGACACCAACGCTCGTGGGTTCGATTCCCACAAAAGGTAAACATTTGTGTGCATGAACATTGCTGTTTGTCTTGGTCTGGATGTTTTAAGAGAGGTAGGGCGCATCAATGCAGCCCGTCTGGGGAAGTACCTCCACCTCACAGAAAACCACAGCCAAATAACAACTCCCTAGAGGATTGTTGTGTTCCTGCGTGTGAGTGACGTCACCAGTAAGCTCCCAAGGAGTTGCTGTGTATGCAGAGGAGGCATCGCGCGAGTGATACTTAATATATCGCAAGCGTTAATAGGCTACGGTACCCGCTTTTCGTCAGGTGGGCCGTATGCTTGTATACCTCCCGACGTAGTATAAAAAAAAGAAGCGAGTAAGGTATGTAAGGTACGCTGGGTTCTTTCTGCCTACCCCGCAAGCGTGATAAATAGAAAAAAAGCTGTAAAGTGCGTGTCCGACTCGCGCACCCAAGGTTCCGTAAAAAAATATTTTCGCAAAGAAAATATTTTTTTTTCGTGATGTAACTACATATTTACTGTTTTCAGATTTTTTCCTTAACTTGTGCTACATGACCTTGCTTCTTACCTAATTTCATGATTCTAGGTCAACGGGAAGTATCCTATAGGTTTTGATTCCTTTGCGATGCGTATCAAAATATGCGCATAAACAGCCGTATCTTTATATTGCGTTGAATTAGAAGTTTGATTTTTCACTGCTCAAAGGGATTACAGGCCTGAGTATTTGATGTTAATTTGAACTTGATAGCTCCACCCGTCCCTGAGAAAAAGGTCTTGACAGACAGACGGACGGACAGCAAAGTGGTCCTATAAGGGTATTGTTTTTCCTTTTCAGGTACGGAACCCTAAAAAATCGCTAAACAACGCTCGGTCAACCAAACACTAGGTTATTTATTCTGGAAACTTCTTAACATTTCTTTATTAGCATTTCCAGCAATACTTAGTTAATTTTCAAAACTCCAAATCGACTCAAATTTCAAGTTGTTAACATCAAAAACTGCTGAAATAAGTCATTCTGTACAGCAACGGTGTTTAGGTATAGAATGTCCACGTAATTGTTACTTGTTATACAATCTTTTTCTGTGACAACACTCAAAGTGTAATGGGAACCGCATGCTTGTTTGCCAATCTAGTTGGATAAGAAAAAGCTCCGGAGAGTTACTGTGTTAACAGCAGAGGAGGCATCGCACGAGTGATACTTGATGAATTGGATACATTCATAGGCAACGATGACCTTTACATCAGGTTGGCAGTATGCTTGCTCCCAGCGTTGTAGAAAAAAAAATTGTACATGTGACAGAGCAGTGATAGCCCAGTGGACATGGAACCGGGCCATTATTTATGTCCTGGTACCTGGTCCTCGATTCGAATAAGTATGTACCACTAAATTCGTATTGGCAATTTGATCCAAACTACTTTGTGTGCTTCCGCTCCCGATTGGTTCATGCGAACTACTGCCGGCCGGCACCCACCCACTACCGTTAGTAGATGCATGCCGCCGCTGCCATGGCTGCTCCGGAGACGACGGAGGGCTACAACGGTGGCGGGTGCATGCGGTTCACATTTCAGATGGCGAACACTCGCAGAGACGACCGGAGCAGCCAGGGCAACAACGGTGGCGGGTGCATGCGGTTCACATTACAGATGGCGAACACTCGCAGAGACGACCGGAGCAGCCAGGGCAACAACGGTGGCGGGTGCATGCGGTTCACATTTCAGATGGCGAACACTCGCAGAGACGACCGGAGCAGCCAGGGCAACAACGGTGGCGGGTGCATGCGGTTCACATTACAGATGGCGAACACTCGCAGAGACGACCGGAGCAGCCAGGGCAACAACGGTGGCGGGTGCATGCGGTTCACATTTCAGATGGCGAACACTCGCAGAGACGACCGCAGCAGCCAGGGCAACAACGGTGGCGGGTGCATGCGGTTCACATTTCAGATGGCGAACACTCGCAGAGACGACCGCAGCAGCCAGGGCAACAACGGTGGCGGGTGCATGCGGTTCACATTTCAGATGGCGAACACTCGCAGAGACGACCGCAGCAGCCAGGGCAACAACGGTGGCGGGTGCATGCGGTTCACATTTCAGATGGCGAACACTCGCAGAGACGACCGCAGCAGCCAGGGCAACAACGGTGGCGGGTGCATGCGGTTCACATTTCAGATGGCGAACACTCGCAGAGACGACCGCAGCAGCCATGGCAACAACGGTGGCGGGTGCATGCGGTTCACATTTCAGATGGCGAACACTCGCAGAGACGACCGCAGCAGCCAGGGCAACAACGGTGGCGGGTGCATGCGGTTCACATTTCAGATGGCGAACACTCGCAGAGACGACCGCAGCAGCCAGGGCAACAACGGTGGCGGGTGCATGCGGTTCACATTTCAGATGGCGAACACTCGCAGAGACGACCGCAGCAGCCAGGGCAACAACGGTGGCGGGTGCATGCGGTTCACATTTCAGATGGCGAACACTCGCAGAGACGACCGCAGCAGCCAGGGCAACAACGGTGGCGGGTGCATGCGGTTCACATTTCAGATGGCGAACACTCGCAGAGACGACCGCAGCAGCCAGGGCAACAACGGTGGCGGGTGCATGCGGTTCACATTTCAGATGGCGAACACTCGCAGAGACGACCGCAGCAGCCAGGGCAACAACGGTGGCGGGTGCATGCGGTTCACATTTCAGATGGCGAACACTCGCAGAGACGACCGCAGCAGCCATGGCAGCGGTGGCATGCATCTACTAACGGTAGTGGGTAGGTGCCGGCCGGCAGTAGTTCGCACGAACTAATCGGGAGCGGAAGCACACAAAGTAGTTTGGAACAAATTGCCTGTAAATTTGACTTTCGCAAAGTAACGCCTGAATCTATTAACTATTAAATTCATATTTTCTGCATTACGTACTTATTTACACTCGCTCGGCGGTGAAGAAAAACACCGTGAGGAAACCCACGTCCAGGAATTTATATTTCGAAAGACCTGACCTGTGTGACCTGACCTAAGAAAGATCTGGTTTTCCCCCTGGGCTGTCAAGGTCTGACGACAGTCGGTCCATGTAAAAATACCGACTTTTACATGGATCGACTTCTTCGCCAAATTCTTAGGCTCAGGTTTTTTCTTTTTTATACGAGGCATACAAGCATACGCCCCACCTGATGTAAAGCAGTTACCGTAGCCTCGCGCGTAGCCCCCTCTGCTGATCACACAGCAACTCCTTGGGAGCTCACTGGTGACCTCACTCACACGCAGGAACACAACAAAGCTCTAGTGAGTTGTTATTCGGCTGCGGTTTTCTGTGAGGTGGAGGTACTTCCCCAGACGGGGTGCTTTGATGCGCCCAACCTCTCTTAAAAAAAGGTAGGGCGCATCTTAGGTAGCGGCCAATCCTAATGGAAACGGTATACCGCAAAGAAGAAAAAGAAAACTTAAAGTTTCCATGGTGTGTGTCCGTTTGCACTTTTTACTTTTACATTTTTCTATACAGCATAACGTTAGAAACTATCTATCTATCTATAACTTCACGCCAAATCCCTTGCGGGGTAGGCAGAGAGTACCGAGCGCCACGCGACTCGATCCTTACACATCTCACTCGCTTCTTTAACATTCATTGCTCTTTTCATGCACGCTCGCCGGTTTCTAGGGCTCCTGACGTCACCTTCTGATAGAACACGACCAATTCGGTCATGGTAGGTAAGTCTTGGCCTTCCTCGGCTCCTACATCCTTCCACTTTTGCATTACAATAAAATGTATTAAATAATGAAATATATTGATTAAAGTCATCGATCGATCAAGCCTCTGTGTCAAGTAGAAGCGCAAACGAACGGTAATTAGACCGGGGCCCTTATCTCCCGCCATATTCAAAGTCCATAAACCGCTCCCGCGGCCATCAAACACCGACGTAACCATACGCCACTCTGCCAATAATTCAATATGTCCGCAATATTTTAAGGTCATAATATTTTACGATTGACCCATCGGCTCCGTCGTTTAGAATTATTGGCGATGCGGCCCGTAGCGCCGTCCGCGGACGTGACGCCAATGGCAATATTTGTATTCTCGGGAAAATCGCCATCTTGGCTTTTGAATATATTTTGTGACATTACAATTTATTTTATAACATTTGAATCACTTTTCTTTATTTTTTAAGTTTGCAAACACCGGATGACAGCTTGGTATGACTATGGTTGACAAGCTCGGTGGTGCACAATGCTACTTTGACACCAACGCTCGTGAGTACGATTCTCACACAGGACAAACACTTGTGCTTGAACATGATATTAATTTCAGCTTGATAGCTCT
Organism: Pyralis farinalis; assembly: GCA_947507595.1. Taxonomy (NCBI): domain Eukaryota; kingdom Metazoa; phylum Arthropoda; class Insecta; order Lepidoptera; family Pyralidae; genus Pyralis; species Pyralis farinalis. Next base: position 2,862,141 of record OX382258.1, on the reverse strand, counting down.
ACCCGTTCCTGAGAAAAAGGATCTTGGCAGACAGACGAACAACAAAGTGATCCTCCTATAAGGGTTCCGTTTACCTTTGGGGTACGGAATCCTAAAACAATAGAATAACCTACCCGAAGAAGTAGCAAAAAAGATGACAAAAAAATGGACATATGTTTTGTTCCCCAAAAGCATTTTAGTTGTTCAGTCGCTTCAATCTCATCCGACAAAAGTTTACTAAAATTCAGTGTTTTCCCCGAGAAGCCAGGCGGCCCGGCCCTCCCACCAATTCCGGCAAACTGCTCACAAACTATAAAGGACACCAGAGTTATTATTAGGAACACTGCCCATTGAACAAACCGCAAACTTTAGGGCGGTTTAAGAACCATCCCATCGAGGACGTCGGGGCCTTTTCAGTTTTTCGGCGCGGCTTTATTTTACTCGAATATTTCACCGGGGACCAGATGGAGTTTTTTAATATTAAATAGTTAATAGACTTGTAGCATGTGATTCTAAAGACTAGCATCTACAGCGCCCGAGGGTGTCTCGTCGAGACAAAACACGTGTCGCAGAGACGACCGGGTTCTGTTCCAGATGGCGGACGACCGCAGCAGCCGAGGCAGAGACTACCGGAGCAGCCACGGCAGCGTCGGCATGTTGCAGCCACTAACGGTAGTGGATGGATGCCGGCCGGCGTGGCGGAAACACAAAGCAGGTTAGATCAAATATAATTTTTAATATTAGTCACAATATACCACTACGCCAACCGTAATTCATCCCACTACATACTCCACGATGATCAACTTCGGATTGGCCAGTGTTTTCAAGCCATGAAGACCACTGACTTGGCTTAAGGACTGTCATCTATCGACAACAGCCGGAACCGACGGCTTAACGTGCCCTCCACGCATGGAGAAGCTCAAATAAACCCATCCATAGACAGGCAGCAGTCGACGTTGCTTAAGCTGCGTGTCTGGTTAGGATTACGCATGCAACGAAACCATCGAGCGACAAATCATATTCGATATGGTAATGTACGCCTGGTACATTTATTCTTTTTCTTCCTAGCGCTGTCCCATTTATAATTGGTGGGGTCAGACAGACAGACAGGTCTGCATAAATCTAAACATTTGGCCAAGATACTGATTTTAAAGTAGTCCAGTAATAATCCAGAGGACAAAGAACTGATCACTAAATACCACTAAATTTGCGCTTTCGGATTTATTGACATAAACGTAATTATAAAAGAATGACGAATCAGATATACAATGCGAAAGTAGAAGGATGTAGTAGCAGAGGAAGGCCGAGACTCACCTACCATGAGCAACTTGATCGTGTGTCATCAGACGGTGATGTCAGGAGCCATAGAAACCGGCGAGCGCGCATGAGAAGACCAATGAATGTTAAAGAAACGAGGGAAGTGTGTACGGATCGAGTCATGTGGCGATCGGATCTCTCTGCCTACCCCGCAAGGGATTTAGTGTGAATTTATAGATAGATAGATTTGTAATTATCACATGTTCGGCGGTGAATGAAATCCGCACGACTCAGAAATTATATTTCGAAAGACATGTGACCTAACGCGAGAAAAATCTGATTTCCCGAGGGCTGAGGAGGTAATCTCAGCCAAATCCTTAGGCTAAGGCAGCTGACCCCTCCAATACTAATGGATTAGGAAACGAGGAATGCTAGGAATACGAATGTGATTGTATGTATGTATATCTTCACGCCAGGTCCCTTGCGGGATAGACAGAGAAAACTGAGCGCTAGACGCAGTACTTTTTTTTATACAACTAAAGTAGTAAACAAGCATGCGCCCCGCATCAGATGGTAAGCGGTCAACGCAGCCTATTGACGCTCGCAACACCACGGGGATGTTACTCGCGCGCTGCCAATCTTATTACCTAAGTCTGTTTCGTCACAGTACCCAGTAATTTCTCTGTCATATCTCACCCTTCAAACCGGAACACAGCTATATAAATATACTACTTGGCGATAGGAATAGGTGAGACAGAGGTACCCACGCAGCCGACGACTGTACAAAGTCACAGTGTAATATTTATAGCTCTTTTCATGCACGCTCGCCGGTTCCTAAGGCTCCTGACATCACCTTCTGATAAAACACGACCAATTTGGTCATGGTAGGTTAGTCTCGGTCTTCCTCGGCTCCTACATCCTTCCACTTTTGCATTGTATATCTGTTTCGTCATTCTTTCATCCTACTTTCTTTCTACATTATAAGTGTATGTCTTGTACTGTAAATAACAAGCATGTTTGCGTGGAGCTCAATGGCGTCGTTACGCTTCTCAATCTATTCTAATTTTATAATCATAATCATTCATTTATTTGCAGAATGTAGTTTTACAGAAGATATTAGTAAAACAGTCATTTCGGAGAAGTATTTTCGGAAATAATAATTTCAGAGACTGATTTTCGGACACGTAATTTCGGCGGAAAATGTTAAGAATATCTTCAAGGATTCTAAACAAAAGAGCCGCCAATCATTAATACTCAAACGGTGAAATTTCAAATTTGTCCAAAACTGCCAAAAGATAATCAATTTAACAAACTAAAATATCGGATTTATTAGTACTCATTAACGATTTCCAACGCGGTTTAATTGGGTTCCTCATCATTAATTGGTAAGCCAACTTCTGAATCAATGATTCGAAATGAATACATTATTAATTGAAATTTACCAATTCTAGATATCGAGTTATATTTTCGTGAATCCAGTCGAATATTAATTGTAAATCTTGATAATAATGGCTGCCGAATGTAACATCACATATCATAGTTTAAGAGAGGTTGGGCGCATTAAAGCAGATATTAGATAAGTATTTCCCTCGATTGTATATGACGTCAAGAAAAATCTCTAGTTGTGTTTATTAATACGTCAAAATCTAGCATAATCTTTACGGCCGATCGTGAGAGTGATGAACTCTCATTAATCAAAGAGAATTCACCAACTCTCTGCAATCGACTTCCTGAAGGTGCCGACACGGAGGGTCTGAAGTAAAAATTCATTGAACCGGGTTTAACGTCCGTGGAACTGAAATTCCCAAAACATATATAGCTTCAAATGTCCTGGGAACTCAAGTTCCCAGTGATTCCCAGTGAGGGTGATCCCATTTAAAAGCTCAAAATATTTTATTAAAACAAGGTTCTTATTAGTCTGAAGAATGGCAATGACATCATTACTCATTCTGTTTATAAACAAAAATTACTTATATCGTTTCAAAAGGCGCCATTTGCTTCGAGAGTTGACAGATGAGTCGCACGTGTTGTATATGTATTTACTATAATTACTCTTGTTACTTATTTTTCTTGTTCATTTACTTTTACTTTCTTATTGATTGTTATATTTAAAAACAATTGTTATGATGCCCACTTTGATGTTAGTAACTCTACTTTGGCACCAGAGCTCGCGAGTTCGATTCCCAAATATTTTTGTCATCATCATCATCATATCAGCCGAACGACGTCCACTGCTGAATATAGGCCTCCCCATTAAACTTCCACAGCAATCTGTCTTGTGCTGCTTGCATCCAACGGCTCCCCGCAATCTTCACAAGATCGTCTGTCCATCCTGTGGGGGGGCAAACATTTTTGTGCATAAATCTATTTGTTTATCTTGATCTGGCAGTTTTTAAGAGAGGTAGGGCGCATTTAAGCTGGTCGTCTGGGGAAGTACCTTCACCTCACAGAAAACCGCAGCCAAATATAAACTCCCTAGAGGGTTGTTGTGTTCCTGCGTGTGAGTGAGATCACCAGCAAGCTCCAACGGAGTTACTGTGTTAGCAGGAGAGGTGTCATCGCGCGAGTGATACTATTATTGCTAGCGTTTATAGGCTACTGTAACCGTTTACAACTTTACATCAATGCCGCATGCTTGTGTGTCTCCCGACGTTGTATAAAATAAAACATTTTAACGTTGTTGTTGTATGTGGAGTTGTGGTGTTAACAGATTTGTTTATTTTATATATCTATCTATAACTTGACGCCAAATCCCTTACGGGGTAGGTTGAGAGAACCGAGCGCCACATCACTCGATCCATACATACCTCACTCGTTTCTTTAACATTCATTGCTCTTCTCATGCACGCTCGCCAATTTCTAAGGTTCCTGACATCACCTTTTGATAGAACACTACCAATTTTGTCATGGTAGGTAAGTCTTGGTCTTCCTCGGCTCCTATATCCTTCCATTTCCACATTGTATATCTACTTCGTTATTCTTTCATCCTGCATTCTTTCTACAAATCCGTTCCAACGGAGCATGCCTCTTCTTATTTTAACTGCGATACTCTCTTTCAGATTAACTCTATTTCTAACATCCTCATTGCGAATACGGTCTACAAGCGTTAGGGCACAAATTTTCCGCGACGCTTGCATTTCGACCGCGTTTATCCTACTTTCATGCTCTCTCTGTCATACCCAGCTCTCACTTCTATAAGTAAGCGTTGGACCAGCACTGCATTGTATACAGCGAGCTATGCTTTCTGACTAAAGTTTTTACTGCAAGAAGTTTTCGCAATGTTCCATTCACACTATTCCCAGCACTCACTCGTCTTTCCAAATCAGCGGTGTACCTTCCATCCCTGCTGAAAGCGCATCCAAGATATAGAATCTCATCCACTTGTTCCAACACTTCATCATCAACTGTAATCCCTACATTGGTAATGGTTTCTTCTCTTTCAAATACCATTATCTTTGCTTCCCTCGCATTTAATAGTAAGCCTTTCTCCATACAATCGTCTTTCATTATTGTAACCAGTGTTTGCAGTTCAGATGATGTCTCTGCTGCTTCACGGCATCTGAATGAACTGTCTGCATACAGCAGACAGTTCACCACTAGGTCACCCATGCGGAATCGTACATCCATTTTTTCTACAGACAACTATCGACGTACAGAATTAATAGCCTAGCGGATAGCATGCAATCCTGTTTGGCAGCAATTTTGACATCAAACCAGGGTGGCGTGCTGTCATCTATCCGCGCATATGCTGTGCAATCCTTGTGGACTGCACAGCACGGAGCAGTGAACCGTCGTTCCCATATCTCGGCAGTAAGATATTTTTTTATTAATGTATGGTCGTAATAAATAAATAAATTCTCATTTTTATTTCCCCTCCCTGCTCCGACTAACAACAAGTTAATACACTAAAGTTAATTTAAATTCGAGAGCAACCCTAAAACACTTACTTGTTTCAGGGTGACAAACAACAAGTATAAAAGTCAGCGTGACTGTAACAAAATGTTCGATCTGGGTCTTGAGATGAGCCCACCCTTTTGTCACCTCCTTAAGTACAAATAGTTTTTAGACAATGAGACAAGGGTTGTTCCAAACCACTGTTAACAAAGTGTACTTCTGTATCTCCTTATTTACAATGCGAGACAAATAAGAACGGGCCCGTGAAGTTCGCCATCTTGATCCGTTTAAATAAAAATGTTTTTTGTACTTTTATTTCAATGGGCTTGCATACTTTTTAATACCTCTTGAATCGTTCTATACACTCGAGAGGCAAACAAGCATACGGCCCAACTGAAAGTGATATGTATGTACGTACGCGCCTAGTCTATTTCAGTTACTTTCACAGCATTATATCGGTATACCGTTGTGGCGAACGGCGGCTGACATTGAATTAGTTTTATTTTTGAAATAACAGCAATTCGGTCTATTTATAAAATAGAGCTCCAAGAGAATCACTCAGAAACTGTTTAAAGAAATGAATATCTTCACTGTAATTTTTCTGTACATTTACGAACAATATACGTTCGTAAATATATAAAGTCGTTTTCAAACTTCAGTATAAATCTTAGACACAGAAATAAGTTGCGTGTAGATCGGTAGGTATTTTCTTGTAAATTGATAATTGGATTCTGTAATAAATTGCCTGAAACATTTCTATCCTTTGCTGACAATGTCTTTAAAAGGCTCATCAAAAATACTCTTAAAAATCTTATTATAGAATTGTTGAATATGAAAAAAATGTCTCAAAATAATTCAACACTCACATACCTTTAATCCTACCATTGAGAACATTATTAATATACTAATACACTAGTATAAATTTGTATTAACATTTTATTGCAACATCAAACTGTAGCATACGGCCCACCTGATGTAAACCGGGTACCGTAGCCTATTAACGCTCGCGATATATTAAGTATTTGCACGATGCCCCCTCTGCTGCTTACACAGCAACTCCATGGGAACTTACTGGTGACCTCACTCACACGCAGGACCACAACAACCCTCTAGGGAATTGTTATTTGGCTGCTGTTTTCTGTGAGGTGGAGTTACGTCCCCAGACAGGGCTGCTTTGATGCGCCCTACCTCTCATAAAACATCCAGACCAAGACAAACAGATATGTTGTGTCAAAGTCACGTCATTCACGACTGAGCCAACGAGCTCATCAAAGAAATGTCTATTTAAAGACATATAGTACTCGTAGCAAGTTTCTTTTGGTATATCTTCTTCGTCAGTAGTCATTTCCTCTTGGTATTCTTCATTACTGAAGGTCGTGGCTTTGAAAGTTTCTCTTGGTTTCGTAACTTATAACCTTCCATGTTGTACGGTTTTCGGCTTCTCTTAGGACATTCGCTACAGAGAGACCAGTGAGAGTCATAATCATAATCATAATCATCTTTATTTGCAGAATATAGTATATAAAGGTCTTAAGTATACAAAAATCAGGCACAGTGCATTCAGCCCGCAAGCAGGCGTGCAAAATATCACAGTTAACTAATTATAATTCAATTAATAAATAAAAGTGGTGACCTGGTCACACCAGCGGCTAGGTTACAAGGGTACAATAAATTTCAGAAATACTAGTAGATTATAAAAGAAAAATAATGACTAAGAAAATTGAGTGACCTACAAGAAGATTATATTTAAAAAATAAATAGGTGTCTAAGGGACACTTTTTTTATATACAACTAGATTGGCAAACAAGCATGCGGCCCGCATTAGATGGTAAGCGATCACCGCAACCTATTGACGCTCGCAACATCGCGGAGATGTTACTCGCGCACTGCCAATCTTGTAACCTAAGGCCGTTTCGTCACAGTACCCAGCAATTTCTCTGCCATATATCACCCTTCAAACCGGAACACAGCTATATAAATATAGCTGTTTGGCGGTAGAAATAGGTTACAGGCAATTTGATCCAAACTATTTTGTGTGCTTCCGCTCCCGATTAGTTCATGCGAACTACTGCCGGCCGGCACCCACCCACTACCGTTAGTAGATGCATGCCGCCGCTGCCATGGCTGTTCCGGTCGTCTCTGCGAGTGTCCGCCATATGAATGTGAACCGCATGCACCCGCCACCGTGACAGACATACCCACGCAGACGACTTTTGTATAAAGTCTCCTTCTAGTAAAAGAGTTCACAAAAAAGAAAGATGCACAAAAGTAGGCTTATCCCACTAAGGGTCTTTCAGATAACCTTAAAGTATTTAACGACTGTGAACACGCGGAAGCGGAATATAATAATTATAGCAGAAGGAACAAGTCAAATTTAGATATTACACAATACAAAGTCATTATTGTCTGAAAACCAGTTATCAAGCCTACCGTTCGAAGTTAATCTGAAGGGAGTGCTGGTCTTAAAATAAGAAGAGGCATGCTCCGTTGCTTCGGACATGTAGAAAGAATGCAGGAGGAAATTATTACGAAACAGATGTACAACTTGAAGTTGGAAGGAAGTAGAAGGAGCCGAGGAATGCCATGACTTACCTACCATGACCAAATTGATAGTGTTCTATCAGAAGGTGATGTCAGGAGCCTTACAATCCGGCGAGCGAGCATGAGAAGAGCAATGAATGCTAAAGAAGCGAGTGAGACCGAGTCATGAGGTGGTCCCATCTCTCTGCCTACTCCACAAGGGATTTGGCGTGAAGTTATGTAGAGAGATAAGAGTTCGAATTTTTATTATGAAAGACCGTTTTAGTGCCAATTTAAAGGATTCCAAGGTAGACGACGTTTTTATACTCAGTGATAAAGAATTTCAAAGTTTAACAGCAAGAATTGTGAACTCTCGCGAAGCGAAAGTGTGCTCGCGCATTGTCACCGCCGCTGTTAACACTGCACCCCCTGAGGATTTTGGTAATTCCACTCGCAGAAACACAACCTATTGTTATTTGCATGTAGTTTTCTGTGAGATGGTGGTACTTCCCCAGCTGAGCTGCTCTGATGCGGCCACATCTTTCTCACCAGAACGTAACTTGTTAATCACCAGGATGATTAAGAAGATTACATTTACAAAGATATATAGACAAAGATGGAATACAGTTTGTTTGCGCAATGCAGATTGTATAAAATACATTAGACAAGATTAAGTTGTAATTATTCTCGTTAAAACAATGCCGTTAGTAACAGTAAGCTGTTGAAGAGTTATTGTGCTAGCAGCAAGGGTGGCAACACGCGAACGATACTTCCTATATTGTAATGTTTACATCAGGCACTTTGTAGTCTTGTATGTCACCTGATTTGGTGTAAAAATGCCGATCGATCGTAAAAGTTACATAATTACCCCTCTGGTGTAAGATCATATCCCGTGTAAATAAGCTACTCGTAGTTTCCGGTGTTAGTTAATGAAAATGTGCGCGACAAAGCTCTCTAATCTCCGACATATTGCTGACAAGTAACTTATTACTACAGGTTAAGTTTGAGTTACCAACTACCATGATTAAACCAGAGGAACTTAATGGCAAACGAATTAACTTAGTTCAAAACTAATTGAGACATTCGATCAGTCTGCGTAGAACGGCGTTTCTAAAACTGGAAGTAGCGTAGGGTTCACCTTCAATATTACAAATAGAATACACAAGACAAGGAATTATACCGATATCCCTGGAGAATTGCACTGCTATCAGCGTTCGCAATGATGATGTAAGAAAGGGTGTTGATCTGAAAGAGTGTATCGGAGGCCTGCTACGTTAGAAATAATGCAGAGGGATACAGATATACCTACAACACGAACGTGGAAGAGTGTAGGAGCCTGGGACGTTCAAGAGTTACTAACCATATTAAATTTGGTCGTGTTTCATCAGAATATCAGGAGCCCTAGGAAGCGAAAGTGCATGAAAAGATATGCATGATGAAGAAGGATTCAGGCATTGTTTTGCGAAAGAAAAAAATATACATGCAATTTGATCTAACCTGCTTTGTGTGCGTCCGCCACCAATTATTTCATGCGGCCTAGCGCCGGCCGATACCCACCCACTACCGTTAGTAGATGCAACATGCCGACGCTGCCATGGCTGCTCCGGTAGTCTCCACCTCGGCTGCTGCGGTCGTCCGCCATCTGGAACAGAAACCGCATGCCCCCACCACTACAATGTAGCATTGCAGCATGTTTGATTCTCACGATTAACGTCTACAGCGTCTGAGGATGCCCCGTGGAGATCCCTTCTCGCGTCAAACTGCAAAGCTGGAAGTGCACTTGACTGTACCTATATAGTAATTTAATTAAGACATACCGAATTAATTACATTTGTATAAATAAATCTGGCTATACGTTTTATTTTCGGTCTTCGTAAGTACGACCATGTTTCGGAGTTTCGTGTACAGTTGAAGTGGCTTCCTATTCGACTTCGCAGAAATGTGCACATACTATCCCTGCTTTTCAAATTGATTACCAATCCAAATTCCCCTCAATACCTCTGTTCACGTTTTCCACTACTTCCACCGCCAACTCGATCCCAACGTTCCTGCCATATAAAATTTTACATTTCCATCTAGCGAACACAAAATTCTTTTTTAATTCGTTCACTGTATGTGCTGCTAGACTTTGGAATAAATTACCACTAGAGATAAGAGAGAGTCCTTCTGTATTTAGTTTCAAGAGAAAACTAAAGACGCACTATCTAAATATGTTATCATCTAATGACAAATAGTATGTAGCATAGTATATCGACGAGCTCGGCGGCTCAGTCTTGAATGACGCGACTTTGACACCGACGCTCGTGGGTTCGATTCCCACACAGGACAAACATTTGTGTGCATAAACATGTCTGTTTGTCTTGGTCTGGGTATTTTCTATGTATAATAAGTATGTATTTACAAAAAAAAATGTATTTACGTATGTTTATCAGTTTTCTAGTACCCATAACACAAGCTTCGCTTACTTTGGGGCTAGGTGGCGTTGTGTAATTTGTCCGACAATATTTATTTTATTTTATTTTATTTGTATATATGTGTGTGGTTATATGTCGTATGTATGTATGTATATATATTTATTGTGAGTATCTGTTTTTATTTTGCTAGTTGGCACATATATTGCCCTTGTACAATTTCGTTCACATTCATTAGGGTTGGCTGGAAGAAATCTCTTGAAGAGATAAGATCACCTTTGTACACTGTATTTGTCAATGATTATTATGTACTACTTGTGTGTGCAATAAATAATATTATATATCTGAGCCCAATAGTTAAATGACAACTGTAAAGATTTGAATAAGTAGTAGTTTGTCACCACACCTTAGCTTAACCCCAACAACAATAACCTTTAATTACAACCCCAGCCATTACTAAACCGAGTACATTAATTCTAAGTTAAACTTAAAACAGACACATAGTGGGGTGCTATTGTCACTTGTCCGTAAATTGAACATTCCTCCCCCTGAAAAACAATTATCCCTCGTCTTGAGGCACTCCACGTCAAATTAAGACTAAAGACACTTCCTTACAAACGATTCACTGTATAAGAGCACTTCCACACTGTCTCGCAAAACGGCGTGACAAGAACTAAAGGGGTGATCGAAACGGAATGTCCTGCGATGTGGATAAGATTGCGGTGTATGTGGCTTACAATAATCTTTAGCACCAAAGAAAACTTGTACGTGACGCACCCGTGACGCAAATCCCTTACGGGGTAGGCAGAGAGAACCGAGCGCCACGCGACTCGATCCTTACATACATCACTCGCTTCTTTCACATTCATTGCTCTTTTCATGCACGCTCGCCGGTTTCTAGGGCTCCTGACATCACCTTCTGATAGAACAGGACCAATCTGATCATGATAGGTAAGTCTTGGCCTTCCTCGGCTCCTACATCCTTCCACTTTTGCATTGTATATCTGCTTCGTCATTCTTTCATCCTGCATTCTTTCTACATGTCCGAACCAACGGAGCATGCCTCTTCTTATTTTAATACCGACGCTCTCTTTCAGACCAACTCTGCTTCTAACCTCATCATTGCGGATACGGTCTGCAAGCGTTACACTACAGATTTTGCGCAACGCTCGCATTTCAACCGCGTACTTTCATACTCTCTCTGCCATACCCAGCTCTCGCTTCCATAAGTAAGCGTTGGGACCAGCACTGCATTGTGTATAGCCAGCTGCGCCTTCTGGCTCAGGTTTTTACTGCCAAGAAGTAATTTAGTTGTTGGATTCCTGCGAGTAAGATGACAAAAAGCTGTAAGAAGTTGTTGTGTTAACAGTAATGGCAATCTAGAAGCAGATGTCCTTATATATCGAGTTTTCAAAGCCGCAATAGAGTTTTCAAAGTACATGAGGTGGATTATTAGTATTTTGTTTGCTACCCATCGTATCAATAAGAGAATAACCTATATCCACAAGAATACTCCATCAACCGCATTAAAAAAATAGACTGTCATGGGGGGGGAGACATCCGACAGAAGTGTAATCTTAGAAATCATAGGTACCTACTCATGTCTTTAGATATACTGTTGTCATTAGTTCGTCGATAATTGTGTCACTCATTAGTATATCCGTGACCCATAAGATTTCCTGCTACAAAAATTCCCTTATACGTTTTTGCTTTAATAAATTCCGTTTTTTCCGACAGTGTGTAGAGTCTCTTAAAAATGGTTAATTAAAGGAAGATTGATTTTCTTAGAGTTTATTGGCTTTGTCGTTCGTGATAACGCAAATTGGACGCGTTGCGAAGAGAGATAACAGTCCGGGGGCTTCTACCGTTTAGCTGAATTTAAATAAACCGGTCAAGTGAGTGTCGGGCCATGAACACTTCGAGGGTTCTGTATGACTCAATGAAAGATATTATTATATCACACTAGAAAATAAATGAACTGGGCAACTAAACTTTTTTTAAATAAAATATAATTTTACATTATTCATATGACTCGGCTTTCATATTTCTTTCACTGATAAAAAAATGACAAAAAACTTGCTTATGTTTTTTAAATCACCATTTTGACATATGTCAGCATATCGCTACATAGACTTTGAGTGGTAAAATAAAATATATATGATTACCTGTGCGGAATCATTTCCAACATTTTTGTCCATTAACCACTCGTTGAGACTATCAAAAGCTTTTTTAAGAGAGATAATGTATACATAAGCCTCCATCCCATAGAAAACCGCAGCCAAATAGCTCCCTAAAGGATTATTGTGTTCCAGCGAGTAAGTATGAGTGCCAGTAGACTCCTGAGGAGTTGCTGTGTCAGCGGGAGGATGCCAGAGCTCCACTACGTAGAGGGAAAACAGATCTATGTTTCTAGGTAACACATGTCTCTCGAAATATTATTTCTTGGCCGTGCGGGTTTCTTCACGATATTTTCACTCACCACAAGTGAATTTAGGTAGGATTCGAACCGGCGACCAGGTGGTCAATAGGCCGGTTCTTTATCCACTGAGCTATCTATATCACTGTTCATTCATTCAAAAGGCTACGGTAACCGTTTTTAGGGTTCCGTACCCAAAGGGTAAAACGGAACCCTATTACTGAGGCTCCGCTGTCCGTCCGTCCGTCCGTCTGTCTGTCACCAGGCTGTATCTCATGAACCGTAATAGTTAGACAGTTGAAATTTTCACAGATAATGTAATTCTATTGCCGCTATAACAACAAATACTAAAAAATAGAATAAAATAAATATTTAAGGGGGCGCCCATACAACAAACGTAATTGTTTAGCTCATTTTTGCTCGATATTGATAACGGCAACAGGTAGACGCTTAAAATATTCACAAAATAATTAGTTATATATTCACTTTAAAAATAAATAATTAAATTAAAATAAAACAAATATTTAAGGGGGGCTACCACACAACAGACGTGATTTTTTACCGTTTTTATAATGGTACGGAACCCTTCGTGCGCGAATCCGACTCGCACTTGGCCGATTTTTTTTTATTATGGTAGGGCGTTTTGAATAGAAAAAAAAAACTACTAAACTTTATATTCTTCGTTTTACCAGAGAACCCTAGAAAGAAAAGTGTTGACTTTGAGAGATTCGATTATCTTTTTGGTGGATTATATTGAGCGGAACGAACTGTAGCGGCTGTAATGTCGCGGTTGGCTTGGCACTGGATTGACAAATACAAATTCTTGCACAGAGTGTTTTTTACCCTACGTGCAAAATATTAATAAATATCGGAATATGTTCCGTTGTCATTTGAAAAGTTCTTAGCCTAACATACTTAATGAAACCACACGATTTTGAGTTTATTTTTATTTTATCAAGATACTCTCCTCCGAGCTCAAAACACTTTTTCCATCGACCCGGTAAGGCTTCGATACCCGTTTTAAAAAAATCTTCGTCTAACTCCTCAAAATTAGCGTCCACGGCGGCTATGACCTCTTCATTTGTAAAAAAAATGTTTACCACCTAAACATTTTTTTCAGCTTTGGGAACAGATAAAAGTCGGACGGTGCTAAATCCGGTGAATATGGGGGATGAGATAACAATTTGAAGCCACATTGATGGATTTCTGCCATGGATTACACAGAGGTGTGAACGCCCGCATTGTCCTGATGAAACAAGACTTTTCTTCTCAATAAACCTGGAGGTTTTTCTTTGATTTCGTCTCTCAAACGACGCAACAGGTTGCAATAGTAATCGGAGTTTATTGTTTCACCCTTTTTTAAATAATCCACGAGAATTATACCCTTTGCATATAAACAAACGGATGCCATGACTTTGCCCGCCGATAAAACCACCTTTGCCTTCTTTGGGGTGGGCGATCCTGCTCTTTTCCATTGTTTCGACTGTTGTTTTGTCTCGGGTATATTGTGGTGAACCCAGGTTTCATCCATGGTTATAAATCTTTCAACAAATTCTATTGGGTCAGCTTCATATAACTCTAAACAGTCGCGAGAAGTTGTGAGTCGGTTGCGTTTTTATTCCACTGAAAGCAGTCGCGGTACCCACCGCGCAGACACCTTAGAGAATCCAAGTTCAGTTGTAATTATATGATGTGTTCGCTCAGATGAGATGCCTACAGTCTTAGCTATCTCCTCGACAGTCAATCTTCGATCAGATAAAATTAAATCACAGATTTTTCTTCAGTGGAAGCAGTCGAAGGCCGGCCACTACAGGGCTCATCTTGAATGATCTCACGACCACGTTTAAACTCTGCCACCCAGTTTTTAACAGTCGCATACGACGGAGCGACGTTCAATTTTATCCATTTTCAAAAATAGCTCTGACTTGACTTACGGTATCACGTGTAAACGAACAATGAGTTACTATGAATAAACTAAACTGTGCATAATTGTTGCTAAATAATGTAACTACAAAATGAGGGTAGTTATAAAAAAAACCAATGACTTTAACCATGTTAGGCTAAGAACTTTTCAAATGACCCTCGTAAATAGCTTGACAACGTAATATATTTCGAGCATATGAATGTGTACCATCGTATAAACAGCTTAACACGTACGTTATGTGATTGAGTGTTCAACAGCTTGACTTATTATGTATATCGAGCGTATGAATATATATACATATTTTTATATACTACGTCAGATAGTATATAGAAAAACTACGAGCTGCTTTAATGCGCCCTACCTCTCTTAAAATATCCAGACCAAGACAAACAGATAGATAGATTCTTTATTTGTATCTTAAACAGACATGTTCATGCGCACAAATGTTTGCCTTGTGTGGCAATCGAACCCACGAGCGTTGGTGTCAAAGTCGTGTCATTCACGACTGAGCCACAGAGCTCGTCAATTTGCCTAGTTTGAAGGTAAAATTCTTTTCGATGATGATAATAAGACGATATCCCATTTACAAAATTTTATGATTAAAATATCAAGGATCCAGCAAACGTATTAATAATCCCATTGAGTGTCGCTATAAAACACGGGTTACATATTTCGCTTCATAAATAAATAATGTGGAAAGAAAGAAATATTTATTGGCATAGAGGCATAAACCATTGATACCACACACATAAAAAAAAGGAAACAAAGAAAAATTGGTGTTAATATAAAAATATGTGTATCATAATGGCTGCCAACAAGGAGTCTTTTCAGCATCATGTTGGAGTACACGGGTGACCGTGTACCGACGCTGTTTTTCGATAATTAATCATCCACACCACATCAACCTTTACTCATCCCCCTGCAGAGATACGGATCTCCCTTCAACCGAAGGTTTAGAGCACCACCACGCTGCACAAATGCGGATTGGCGGAGGTCAGTGTTTTCAAGCCGCCCGTGGGCCACTGACTTAGCTTAACGACAGTCATCTATCGACAACAGCCGAGACCGACGGCTTAACGTGCCCTCCGAAGCACGACGAAACTCGAGATAGATAAACCCATCCATAGACAGGCTGCGGTCGACGTTGCTTAACCTGCGTGTTCGGTTAGAATGACACGCGCAACGACGTCATCCAGCTCTCAAATCTAATCATCAAAAATCAAATTCCGACGTACACTATAAAACAAATTAAATACGTCACAGGCAGCACAGCCCTACCGCTGGTCATTTCAACATTTCTAATAAAAAAAAATTACCAGCGCTCATTACTACTATATAACAGAGATATGTGGCTACATTGGATGGTTAGATCACAAAATAATTATAATAAAAATTCTATACATAACTTCACACCAAATCCCTTGAGGGTAGGCAGACCTGACATCTCAGAGCTCCTGACGTCACCTTCTGATAGAACACGACCAATTTGATCATGGCAGGTAAATCTTGGACTTCCTCGGCTCCTATATAACCCATCCCATACTTCCAAAATATATATATAATTCCATACTTACAAAATAAATTTGATAACAATAAATCCTTTAATAAAAATTAACAACGAAAAACACAAGTAACCAAACTTGAGTTCAAGTCGCTCCAATACTGCCTTCATATAAAGATCGACAGTTAAAACTCATATTAATAGAATTAATATTAATTGATATAAGCATCAATATAATAAATATTACATAGCTATAATTTTGAATTAAATGGTACATTTTGTTTACAGGTAGAATATGTAGTACACATTTTTTTATACAACTAGATTGGCAAACAAGCATGCGGCCTGCATCCTATTGACGCTCGCAACACCACGAGGATGTTACTCGCGCGCTGCTAATCTTGTGACCTAAGGATGTTTCGTCACAGTACTCAGTAATTTCTCTGACATATCTCACCCTTCAAACCGTAACACAGCTATATAAATATAGCTAGTTAGTGGTAGAAATGGGTGAGACAGAGGTACCTACGCAGACGACGACTGTACACTCACTAAGTCTCCCTCTGGTATGACCAATAATAGTAGAATAGATGTAGATAATAAATAATAGCTATGGTAATAAATGTGAAACATGTATTAGGGTTCACAAAATACTCATTTTATGGATTTTTACAAAATAAAAAAGAATTTGAATTCAATCCTTAATTTCTCCATTCATAATTAAATACATATAGAAAAACTACGAGGAAACCCATCCTCTGTCTCATTCCTTTCGTTCCACGAGGAGTAGATGTTACAAATGCTTTTTGAGAGAAAATTTTGAACTTAGGGTTCTTAAAGGCGGAGGAATATTGTTCCAGCAGTGAGTGGCAGCGTACTCTATGGGGCGCTCGTTCTACGGGACATTCAGTGATGTCATCGAACAACGAAGACTGAATGTTGTCCACGAGAGATCCACGAGAGATGGTCATATAAATAGATTGGTTTGCATTTTTTAGTAATCCCGAATTAATGTTGCAAAGTGAAATTTGCGCCTTGTTTTCATCTTCAAGATATCATGTTCATTAAGAAAAGGTATAACGTGGCCTCGAGGTGGTATGTCAAAGCAAAACCGCGCATGCATTTTGAATGCGCTGAATTAGGCGCTCGGTTCACGAAAGCAAACAAGGGCTGTTGACGATGTCTGCGCAGTTTAGCTTTGATAGAGCTAGAGAATCTGTTAATTGTATACACAATTTAACACTAACATATATTTACGCATTCGATACAATTTTTTTAATCTGTAAAAACAATTTCGTAATGCCAAATTGATGGGTTTTCGAAACGAAGCTCGGGATCCATAATTAAACCAAGATTTTTCTCCTCCATCACTTGTACAAATTTTTTCCCATAATATGGACATTGGGACTAGCTAATGCCACCTTGTCAATTCGTTTCTTTGAACCCATTATAAAGACCAAAGAGTTGTCGTCAAACCATGCTGCGATCCTGCCAAGGTCTTAATTAATTCTTTGCACTGCAGCTTCTATATTGTGAGACTTAAATGAGATTATATATCTCATTTAACCCTGTAGATCGTCTGCCTCTATGTGAAACTTGCAGTGATGAAAGTTATATCTGCAGTATAAAGAATGAACAATAAAGTACCCAAGATTGAACCCTGAGGAACTTCGCTTTGTACACTCCTTACACTAGACGACAAAGAACCATGTTGTCTCTTCAGCTGAACAATTTGACCTGTTAGCACGATAGCTACTAAACCAGCGAACAGTATTGGCTTCGAAACCATAATAAGCGAGTTTAGTTACCATAAGTGTGACATTAATACAATCAAAAACCCTTGAGAAGTCCAATAACGCCAGGATCGAACCTTCACCCTGATCACGTGATAAGTTGCTTAGCACTTCAGACAGAGCAGCGTTCGTGCCTCGTTCCTCTCTAATGCCAATCATCACAATCATTCATTCCAAATACAGTATCTTTGCCATATTCTGCTAGGCTTAGGCAGCGGACCTCGTCAATCCTAATGTACTAGAAATGGAGATATCATTACAAGTACTCGTATTAGTTAACGCCGACACTCGTAACTATATTTTTTTATAAGATATTATAATCCATTGTTATTTATATATTCAATACGAATATAAATTAGTAAATACCCCAGTTTGCTCTACAATAACTTAAATTTTCATTTCTTACAAGTAATGGTACAATAAATCGTGGAATCTATCTATATGATCTAAAACTTGACGCGAAATCCCTTGCGGTGTACCCAGAGGGAACTCATGATACGAGTAATAAAAATGTTAAAATTGTCTAATTGCCCACTTATATCCAATGAATGAAGAATTTATCTTGAGCAAAATATGTTGCCTTTTATAAAGACCGATATAATAAATCTCTGAATGCTCACCGTGCTCTTGGAATCTGTGCAATATCATTATGTTCATTTAAATTTTCAAAGGAATGTAATATGAATATTTTTATAAAAAATGTACAATGCTATGAATTTGGATTCGTGAATTTGTAAGTGATCTCATGTAATTTACGCTATGAGTTCCGTCGGTTTGAAGCAACTGCGACATCCGCCCCCGTCTGAAAACCTGCTCTTAAATGCTCTCTGTTTGTCTTGGTCTGGTTGTTTTCTATGTATTATATATAAGTATTTACGTATGTTTATCAGTTGTCTAGTACCATAAGATCTATGTATGTAAACTAAGAGCGATTGCCATCCGACCTCTGAAACCGTATCTCTCTTAAAACTTAAAAGACAAAAGATACGCGCGACTGGATCCTTAGACACGTTTTGAAATAAAATCCTATTGTATCTTATACATTTCTAGTGGTGCCTCCAAACGTGGTAAAAAAGAAAACATTGTGAAAACCTCTGCAAAGGCTTGTATGGCAATCCTAGTGAAAACCTACAAAATAATTCATAAAGCAATTCAGAATGCTACATTGATATGTCCTTTTGTATCATTATACATAGTTACACTGTAATAATACCAAATGTCTGAGTTGAAACTGAGACTAGACGGGGGGGTGGTGGTGGGGGGTGGTAACTGGTAAACTTCGCCATAATAGTTACGCAGTCACGCAATATTCACATTATAACTGTATTATTGGCGATACAAGTTATCTAAAGTTGCTTGAACTTCCGAAGTTTAGCGCCTCGTGTGTATTGATTGAGTGGTGAGCCGCGGCGGGTGGTACCACGGACCGCTGGTGGCACCAACGGAACGTACACATTTCGACGGGCTCGGTGGCACAGTCGTGAATGACGGTACTTTGACACTAACGCTCGTTGCTTCGATTCCCACACAAGAACGATGTTAGTAGCAGAGATTTATATAAAAGCGTTCGTAGGCTACGGTAACCTCTTCACATCAAGTGCGCCTTATGCTTGCATGCCTCCCGACGTTGCATAAAACAAATATATTAATAAAAAGAAGCTGTCTGAGGAATTGTCTCCACATCATAAAAGACCGCAGTCACATACTTCCCCAGCCGGTCTTAGATGTTCTCTTCCTAGCGATCTACCGTTTCCTAATCCATTAGGATTGGTGGGGTCCGCTGCCTGAGCCTAAGGATTTGGCGAAGATTTATACTTTCCGTATTGCGAGCGTTGACTACGGTAACCACTTTAAATCAGGCGGGCCCTATGCTTGTATACCGACGTTGGCGTATGTTATTTGTTTCCCGTCCTCGCGATCATTATAGAACGTTATTTGTATTGGCAATTTTTTTATATACGACGTCGGGAGGCATGCAAGCATACGGCCCACCCGATGTAAAGCGGGTACCGTAGCCTATTAACGCTTGCGATATATTAATTATCGCTCGCGCGATGCCTCCTCTGCTGCTTACACAGCAACTCCTTAGGAGCTTACTGATGACCTCACTCACACGCAGGTACACAACAACCCTCCAGGGAGTTGTTATTTGGATGCGGTTTTCTGTGAGGTGGAGGTACTTCCCCAGACGGGGTGCTTTCATGCGCCCTACCTCTCTTAAAACATTCAGACCAAAACAAACAGCCATGTTCATGCACACAAATGTTTGTCTTGGGTAGGAATCGAACCCACGAGCGTCGGTGTCAAAGTCGCGTCGTTCTCCAAAAAACTAGAGCCGGTTCTTCATCCAATTGCCTACACTGCTCTATGTTAAAATCAGTCTATCTTCTCCAAATCCTTAAACTTAGGTAGTTGACCCCGCCTATCCTTAGGATTAGTAAACGCTATAATTCAATGAAAAAAACGATACAAAAAAAAAACATAAAAACCCCGATCGTCAGATGATTTCATTTTAAATACGTCTCTGAAATTAGTTATTAATGTAAGCCGCGTCTTTGACTAAATTGTTAAATGAGTTCTCATTCAAAATTTTAATCAAAGCTTAAATTTTCATTTCGCTGATGCTTGAAGGCAGGTCGGAAATCTTAAGACTAATGCCCAAATCCTACGTCGGAAGCATTATTGTACGAAATGTTATTTATTTATAGCGGAGTTTACCAAACTTTTGTATCCAGGGTACACCTAGCAAATCAAGAAAGTTTAAATGACAGCACAACAAAGCGGCCTGTCTGTGGAAGTTCCTCCACCTCACACAAAATCACTGATTGTTGTGTTCTTGTGAGTGCCGATGTAGTGATCGGAAGCTGTCTATTGGCTCGCACTAAAAAACTGATACAACGAATACAGAATTCATGTGCTAGATATTGTTTCCCCATTCCTCGTAGAGCACACATAACTCCTTATTTAAACAGGAGCGATCTCTTGAACATGGATTCTCGGCGTTCACTTCACTTTGCGGTACCTATGTTCGGCATAATTAAAAGCAAAGGCCCACGTTATTTGTACAATAAATTAAACTTTACCACTCGTGCAAGAGTACCGGATCGTCTTATGTGCCCTAGACATAAGTCTGCCGCTTTCCGTGGTAGTTTCAGATATGCTGCATCTAAATGTTGGAACAACATTCCTCCGCCCATTAGAAATTCGAGCTCCATTAAATCTTTTAAGTATAAACTCAAGGAGCGTATTTTGAGTATTCAAAAAACAGTGATTGCAGCATTATAAACATTTATTGTATGAATAAGTGTGCTTACTTTTCCTTTTTGTTTTTATATGACATAATCTAATGTTAATTACAATAATATTCCACTCAATTTTAATTCAATTTTATGTTATGTACGTGTTAGTGCCCGCAGCTAAATATAACAATAATAGTATAATATATTGTAAAATGTAAGTCATCTACTTTATCCAATTTGTTATAATTTTATTCTTTTGTATTATATAGATATTTATGAAATTATTTTCTAAATAATTTACTGGTGTCCGCGGAAGACCAGCGTTGTGGTCCACACCACGGGCCACGACATATGCTGAGCGGAGGCCGTTTTGGTGCATTGATGTATAATTAGTTGTAATTTAACAAGCATGTGAAATGTAACCAAATAAACAAATTTTTCTTCTTTCTTCTGAGTGAGGATACCAGTATTTCTAAGGAAGTAAGCTTCTGAAGAGTTGCTGTGTTAGCAGCTGGTGTGGCATCGCGCGAGTGACACAAAATGTATTACCAGCGCTCGTAGGCTGCAGTACCCACTTAACATCGGGTGGACCATATGTTTATATGTCTCCCGACGTGATATACAAAAAGGTATTGTTTATTTAATACTTTGTTTTCTACTGATATTAATCCTGGTCATTTGGTAAGCGTGTGTGGCGATATGGATCCAACGCGTAGTGGCCTTTTTGAAGATTTATATGTACATGTTACTACAGTGACCTGCTCCGGAGAATATCAATAATGGAACAAGGTAACCTTGAGCAGGTCCCTACAACTTTTGGGTGGGACTATTGCGAATGTGTCAGAATTTCTAGGGCTATTTTAGGGCGCCTCCAGACGACCGATATTTTCCACCGACTATCGGTCAAAAACTCTATTGTGGGCTGATAATGAACCTTATGCTTAAAGCTTGTACATAATTGGAATTATGTAAATTTCTGAGAAAACATCCGAGTTTTTATTCCTTAGCCTGCGATATTCCTTACCGACATGCTTTACGTAACGGAAATAAGCTACTACTGTCCATAAAAATCTACAATAAACTACCGGCGACCATAAAAAACGAAAAAAAGAATTGAAATTTATTGAAACCTTAAGACGACTTTTAATTGACAAAACATATTATGCCATAGACGAATACATGAACGAAAAATGATTAGTGAATCAAAAAATTGTATTGTGACCCAAGCCTTTTAGACCAAGTAACTATAGCTAGCTGTAAATTTAACGTATGCCTGTCTCTCTTTCACTTGCAATACCTACCAAGGTGTATTATACGTATTGACACTGTTATAAGATCCTTAAGTTGTGAATAACATAATGTAAAGCAATGAATAAATAAATAACAAATAAATAAACACTAGGAAAGTCGATGACCGACATCGGTGGAAAAAATCGGTCAACTGTGGACGCTCTTAATGAGATCTGGATGGATACATACACATAGAACATATGTATAGCTGCAGCCCGCTTAGGTCATGCGTATACCGGTATACCGGTATTTTGTAGGAACCCCTTCTAGTACTTTCTATCTTTTTCCTCGGCTTCTAAGGGCGGTACTGTTACGTTGAATAAGCTATTACCTTTCTCAATAATTGGACTATCAAATGCAAAAGGATTTTGTCGAATCCGTCTGGTAGTTCCAGAGGGTTGCGCATTCAAACAAACAAACTTTACCGCTTTATACGTTAGTTCTGATATAGATTTAATGCAATTTTATTCTCAAAAAAGACAAAAAGTCACTTAGAGAATATTATTAATAGCTTAATGAAGTGCTGAGTTCTGATATTTATCTACAAAATATGTTTTTTTATACTACGTCGGGAGGCATAGAAGCATACGGCCCAACTGATGTAAAACGGCTACCGTAGCCTATTAACGCTAGCGATATATTAAGTATCACTCGAGCGATGCCTCCTCTGCTGCATACACAGCAACTCCTTGGGAGCTTACTGATGACCTCACTCACACGCAGGAACACAACAGCCCTCTAGGGAGTTGTTATTTGGCTGCGGGTTTCTGTGCGGTGGAGGTCCTTCCCCAGACGGGCTGCTTTGATGCGCCCTACCTCTCTTAAAACATTCAGACCAAGACAAACAGACATGTTCATGCACACAAATGTTTGCCTTGTGGGGGAAGCGTTAGTGTCAAAGTCGCGTCATTCACGACTGAGCTCGTCAAAATCGCTCGTCGTTTAATGAGAAAGTATTGCATTCATAGGCTGCGATAACCACTTTACATCAAGTAGAGCGTGCTTGTTTGCCTTCCGACGTGGTTTAAAAAACACATATACTCAGCCTGATATGAAAGCGCGACCATATGTGACCACTGCCACATAGCAACTCGCTAGAGGGTTGTGTTACTGCATGTGAGTGATATCACCAGTAAGCTCCGTAAGGAGTGGCTGTGTCAGCAGCAGAGGTAGTATCGCGCGAGTGCTATTTAGTGTATTGCAAGCGTTAATAGCCTACGGTAACCGCTTTATACCTGGTGGCCCGTATGCTTGTAGCCTCCCGACGTCGCATAAATAAAAACTAGTAAATAGTAATAGTGACTTTTTCTACATTGCTATACCCACATTCGGTACACATCCTGTATAAGGATACTCTGTTAAGCAGTATGCAAAATTTTCTATATTTAACGTATGTCAAACCCAAAAAAATATTATTTACCTATTATAAAAGCCTATGGAAGAGTAAATGATGATGATTATATTTATATAATGAAAGAAAAAAATTATTCACTTACAATTCACAGTTAAAAAAATTAACAATAAAATAGAAACCGAAACGATTTAGGCTGTATAAAATGATTTCCATTACCACAATGTAACAAAAATCAGTGGAATCTATGCCCTCATTTGACATTTGACACTAATTCTTTTATGTTTTCAAAATGGCCCCCGAATATTTCCACCGCGTAAGTATACCCAATTATAATATCTGCAAGGAGGTTGCATGCTAATTACCCCGGCACATTCGTGTCGTCACGCGACCAACCCCTTACGAAATACCTTTTTATTTTTTATAAGCCCACTCGATTATATTTTGCGTTTACCGAATGCTAAAACCACGTGATTGCCCGATTTTTCGTTCACAGTTTTAACGATCCTTCCTTATATTTCTAATATACTGGGTGGAAAACATATAAGCTCATTATTTCGTTGATTTATAGGGTACAAGCTGTTGTTCGCGGCTCGGCCTGCAAGGGTATAGCTCTGCAGATCACGTTACCTCGTAATGAGTAGGCTGCAGGTTGCAGATAGTAGTAGCAATGCGATTGAATATACTTAATAAAAACTTTAACAAAAAAAAAGACGGACTCTAAACATAGTTTGTCAGATGTACATGGTAACAAATTATTGAATCGGCCACACGACGACAGATCATTGGTGGTAATGATAAAGCTACGCAATCTGTCTTCGGCTCAACATTGAAAAGTTTCGATGGCCATCTTTACCAGCTCTGTTTAACTAAAAAAATTATACTTCTGAATGCGAATTCTAGATATTTTTTTTGTTTGCTATAAATACCGAAATCGTTACTTGTATGCCTGATATGCCACGAGCTCGGTGGCGCAGTGGTGAAACGCGCTGATACGCTACTTTGACACCAACGCTCGTGGGTTCGATTCCCACACAGTACAAACATTTGTGTGCATGAACATGTCTGTTTGTATTGGTGTGGGTATTTTCTATGTATAATAAGTATGTATTTACAAAAAAAAAAAAAGTGTTTACGTATGTTTATCAGGTGTCTAGTACCCATAACACAAGCTTCGCTTACTTTGGGGCTAGATGGCGCTGTGTAATTTGTCCGACAATATTTATTTATTTATATTTGAGGAGATTCAACTCTTTGTGAACCCCACTATCAGAACTGAATTTTATGATATGAAAAATAAATGAGACCAATCAAATACTCTTTCAAATAAAAAAAGTTTTTTCAACTCGGTTTATAAATGACGGATTATGAAGTAACAAACATTTAAAAAAATACAGCCGTATTGAGAATCACCTCCTTTTTGGAGTCGATTAATAATACAACACAATATAAATACATAAATACAAGAAAAACCAAAACCCATATGCATCCTGTCACACAAAAAGCGGGCGGGAACCGGCGCGATGTCAATATTTTTTGTGATATAGGATTCAAATATGAATGTTACTAAAGATCCCATTCCTGATCGCTGTCGTTGTCCCATTTTTCCCGTCCTTAGTCCAAATTAAAAATTATTAATATATGTCTGTCTATTAACGAGTTGATGATAAGTTCTCGTAATATTCAAGTTAGAGATTTTATATCGATTACTAAGTTATTACTAGTGAAGCGTATTATCACCCTATATATAGTCTATCACTATAAAATTCACGATGTCCTCTTTAAACGTGAAACAGCTAAACGTAAAAAAATCGGCCAAGTGCGAGTCGGACTCGCGCACAAGGGTTCCGTGATCTATAAAAAAAAATCACGTTTGTTATATGGGATGAAAATTTCAACTGTCTAACTATCACGGTTCAAGAGATACAGCCTGGTGACAGACGGACGGACGGACAGCGGAGACTCAGTAATTGGGTTCCTTTGTGTACGGAACCCTAAAAAATACGTTAGTGAGTTAAAACGGTGGCACCATTTGTCTCTCAAAATAAAATAAATGTAACTACTTTAAAAATACTAATTTGAATAATGAGGCAGAAAAGAAATACTCTAAGCTTGGATTGACTAGCACAGTGACAACACTTGCTAAGAGCGTCTGTGGAAATATAATGGGCTAGGTGTTCAAATTTGTGGGTGCAAATTATTACATTTCAAAATATAACTGACAAGATGGTTGACACGTTTTAAAAAGAAGTGTATTCATTGAGTACTCTATTCCATAATGTGATACAAGAAACGATCGATTTTTAAAAATATTTGTCATTTATTTTTAAAAATATTTGTCATTTATTTTTAAACTAATAGTTAGTTAGTTATTTATTTTTAAACTAAACGAATAGTTGTGAATTAATTATGTAGGGTATGATTAAGTTACACTTATATCTTCCAAACTTTACCACACACCATCTATTTTAAATTGTTTTGATTAATGTACTAAAGTATCTTTCAAACATAACTACGGATCAGTTTCATCAACAACTTAAGTACAGATTACATATTAAAATTTCCCTTTAAAATATATATCGATTTCCTCTATGGCCCGAAAAAGTAGGTTATTCAACACAGTATCTCAGCCTTTAAAATATTTTTCTGTATTTAAGTCAAATTATGGAGGTGTTCCTTCAATTAGGCAGTCAATAGAACTTCATGTATTAACCTTCATAATACTTTTTAGAAGGTGAATTTGGTTGAATTAAATAACAATTCAAAAGTTGATCGGTAACGTCGAGAGATAAAATGTAGTTTTTTCAAACTTTTCAATGTCTTATTCAATGCGATTGAAATGAGACTTGGATAATAATTTCTTCAATTATTAAAGAAGTCCAACTTCGAGCGGCTTTTCAAAAATAAAAAAATGTATTTAAACTAATATCTCAACTTTGAAATTGTACGTTACAGCTCAGGACTGGAAAAGTAGCGATCGATTATATGGCAGCGAAGCATGGTCTGTGTAGGTACTTGAACGGCAAAGAGCTGCACGTCACGGAGATGAATATGGTCCGCTGGATGTGCGGGCTAACGCGGAATGATCGCATAAAATGCAGTTATTAATTCCGCTACTTTGTGCCCGCTAGGATTTTTTTTATAGTTTAACGGTCCTGGATAGTGGCTCTTTAAAGTTTGATGTGACATCTCTATTTCTTCCTTCGTTTTGGCTTGGTAATAATGCTGTAAAATGGTATAGGGAGTAACAATAAAATAAAATAGAAAGTAATTTTTGTTTATTTTCAATTATTTCGGAGATTACCATTGGCGAAGAAGGAAAAAAGAAAAAGCTTGTCAATATAGTAGGTATTTTGAGAAGCTCGGTGGCGTAGTGGTTAATAACGCGACTTTGACACCAAAATTCTTGGGTGCAACTCCCACACAGGACAAATATTTGTGTGCATGAACATGTCTGTTTGTCTTGGCCTGGGCGTTTTTAAGAGAGATAGGGTGCATCAAAGCAGCTCGTTTAGGGAAGCGCCTCCACCGTCTCAGTTACTTGCTGTGATAGCAGTAGAAGTGGCATCGCACGAGTGATACTTAACGTACTTGCAAGCGTTCATAAGCTACGGTAACCGCTTGACATCAGGTGGGCGTTGTAAAAAAAAGGAATATAGCCAAGACCCCTACCAAGACCAAATTGGTTACGTTTTATCAGAACGTAAAGCCCGAATGAGGCATGCAGCGACCGTGTCATATGGATTTCTGTTCTATGTACAAGAACCTGCCCCGCAAGGAACTGGTCGTGAAGATATGAATAAAAGAAATCTGACCAACTGAGAATCAGATCTCACATATTCAGTTTTATTTTTCTCTCGACTCTTATATACCTAGTTTCTAAGAGAGGTAGGGTGCATCAAAGCAAGTCTAGTCTGGGGAAGTACCAAGTACCTCCATCTCATAGAAAACCGCAGCCAAAGAACAACCCTCTGGAGGGTTGTTATGTTCCTGTGTGTTAGTGAGGTCACCAGTAAGCTCCTAAAGATTTATTTTGTGCTAGCAGCAGAGGTGGCATCGCACGAGTGATACTTAATGTATTGCAAGCGTTAATAGGCTACGATAACCACTTTCCATCAGGTGGACCGTATGCTTGTATGCCTCCCGACGTAGTATAAAAATATATAGTTTTTAATAAAATCTAATCAAGAGAGAATTAGGTCTCACATACTTAATTTGATTTTTCTCGCGATTCTTATATAGCTTTTAATAAATTTAGATTAGATATTATAAATGAAAATCGTTATTTCTAATTTCAAATTGTAAATAAAAGCATTGGTTATGTTCTCTTAGTTGGTTATTAATCAATTCCGAAGTAATTTAATTAATTTAAATTTAATTATTTTTGTGAGTGAGTGAGTGTTCATACTGCATTGTCATCCAGTTCGGAACACATAACAAGCACCGATATCTTTAATAAGTTAATTTAAAATAGTCGAAAAGTTAGTTTAATTACTAATTTATAACCATACAGACAAACAGATAAAGAAATAAACAAATAGACAAAAAAGCAAGCAAAAATAAAGTGTTATAATTATAATACATATTTGTACTTGACTAAGTGATCACAAAATAAGAATATCGCACGTGCTAAGGTAAAGAAAAATCATCTGTTTCTTTGCGGATAGCAAAAGCCCACAAAAGTAATTGGATTTTACATTAATTAAATTAAAATATTTTCAGTTGACTAGTAAATAATAATTCCTAATTGATAAATTTGGATTCAAAATTAGTGTTTATATTACTAATGCCAATTACAATATTGTGTTTAAAAATTATAAACTGGTTACCAAATATTGTAAAGTACAATAAATTGTTATTAAAAATATAATATAAGTCAATTTATGATTTGTTTACAATAATTGTTTGCTATTTTAATTACTGTATAATTAAGAAACGTTCATTCATAATTATTATCATAAATATAATTTTATTAATGTAATTACAATATTAAATAAGTGTAATATTTGAATATTCAAACTATCTGACATATTTTAAAACTATGATACGAGTACGTTTATATTGATGAATATTGGCTCGTGAAAATTTTGTTATAATTTTTTGGTTGGTATTTTTTTTTCTATTTTTATGTTATACGAATTTCTATGTAAAGAATACTCTACATATATCACTATCATTTTTTTTTAACTATAATATCTTCAATGAAAAAAAAATTATTAGGAAATATCGTTTAATAAACGGTTACAATACAGTACAAACTATCGAGTTCTTAAAGGCATAGACATTATCTAAAAGTATTCGTAGGTTAAATATTAATACATATCTAAAGACGAGAAGGAAATTCTTCAAATATACTTTACTTTTATTAGTTTAATTAATTTCTACAATTTATTTCTTCCCCCTTTTTAATTAACTCGTATGCATATGAATTTATATATTTTTTTATTTCATTTAAACTCGCTTTAATCTTATTCTATAAATGCACAATACTCATATTTATCATTACTAATATGAAAACTCACCTGAACAACGCCAGTTGAGAATTAATTTTCTAAAACCACCACTCACACACTCAATTGCGTTTCAACACAAAACTCACTCACACACAACTTTAAAACAACACTTAAGTTTTAAAAAAGTTTATTCACACACAAGTTTTTTGTAATACACGGTTTTCGTCAAGACTTTATTTAACATTTGATTACGACAACACTTTTTTAATTTCGTAAATGAAACTCTGAGCGAAGGCTGCGCGGGAACGCGGCACGAGCGACTAGCCCCTACGCAAGCTAGCAACAGACTGGAATACTCAAATACGTACATTTACTCCGTAGATACGCAAAGAAAATTCTATGCGTAATTTTCACGCAACTCGTATGGAAAATTTAAAAAAAAAAATTAACCCACGTAGTAAAAGTAATGTGACTTAATATTTCTTATTTCAATTATAACATTTTACAAAGTCGAGTTATGACTTCGGAATGTTATAATTGAGTCGGATCATCGTTACTGCAAGTAGGCGTTGATACATAAAAAAATGTTTATTTGAAATTGAACGTGGGGCACTTAGACACGTCTTGCATTTTTTTAATCTTATTGTGTTTTATTCATTTCCAGCATTTCGAAAATTCCATCTCCATTCAATCCATCCAAGAAGAAATGCTAAAAGAAAGTTGTGTATTAATATTAACGTTATTTTATGTTGGTATAACGGTACAATTATGTTGTGGTAATATTGAAGAAATCTTAATGTTTGTTGCCAAATTATTTACATACAGACAAACAGTTTTCCTAATCACGTTTTCAGCGTGACGTTTGTGTGTTGTCAGTAACTGCTTAACATCATTCATTCATTCATTCGTGCTTCCTTAAATGCCGAGAAATGGCACGTTTTTATACATAACAAGGCCCAGTAGCACTGGTTTTCTTTTTTACTTTTGAATTATGAATCAGAATCTTTGACGAGCTCGGTGGCGCAGTAGGGAAGAGCGCTGTTACGCTATTTTAACACCAACGCAGGGTTCGATTCCCACATAGGTCAAACATTTGTGTGCATGAACATGTATATTTGTCTTGTTTGTTTGTCTTTTTCAATTGACGCGGGTAGATTTTGGCGGCCTGTGGCGGCCATTTTGTTTTGATGACATCTGTCAAATCTTTTGTTTATTATTCAGTTACTTATGCCTCATCGTCATGGCAAGTCACACGATTGAACAGCACGTTCAAATGATAAAACTTTATTATCAAAATGAGTGTTCGTTAGTGTGCAATGCGCGCATTGCTCCCATTTTACGGTAGACGTGGTGGCCTTTCACGGTCGACTCTTCAACGTTTGGTGACCAAATTTGAGACGACCGGTTCAGTAAACAATCAGCCAACACTCGTACGTCCAAGAAACGCAAGATCGGCCGAGAACGTCGCCGCGGCCCGTGAAAGTGTACAGCAGAACCCGAGGCAGTCGATTCCTCGCCGTGCACAAGAACTCGGTCTTTCGCAAACTTCAACTTGGCGAATTTTGCGTCGGGACTTAGGCATGCACCCGTACAAGATCCAACTGACCCAGGACTATAGACAACACCGTTTGTTCGCTGACTGGGCTTTGAATCTCGGAAGAGGCTATTGCTCGAAAAATCATCATCAGTGACGAGGCGCATTTTTGGAAGAATGGCTGTATGAATCAAAATTGCCGTATATGGAACGACACCTACCCATGCGAGGTGACAATTCATCCTCAAAAAGTTACCGTTTGGTGTAGATTTTGGGCCGGCGGCGTCATTGGTCCGTACTTTTCCGAAAATGACGCTGGTGAGGCGGTCACCGTCAATGGCTAGCGCTACAGAACGATGATAATCATCTTCTTATAACCCAAATTGAACCATATGGACCTAGAAGACATGTGGTTTCATCAGGACGGCACTACGTGCCACACAGCGGATGCCACGGTTGACATTCTGCATAAGAGATTTGAGGGTAAGGTTTTCTCTCCAGGGTGTGGTGTGAATTGACCACCAAGGTCATGCGATTTGACCCCGCTAGACTTTTTTTGGTGGGGTTTCTTAAAGTCGCAGGTATATGCAAATAAACGAGAATCGACCCACGCTTTAAAGGTGAACATAATATAGGATATCCCTCAAATTCAGCCGGATCTATGCGGAAGAGTCATTGAAAATTGGATC
Source organism: Pyralis farinalis (assembly GCA_947507595.1). NCBI lineage: Eukaryota > Metazoa > Arthropoda > Insecta > Lepidoptera > Pyralidae > Pyralis > Pyralis farinalis. Next base: position 2,830,890 of record OX382258.1, on the reverse strand, counting down.
ACAAGGATCTCTGCCACTGTAAGAAGGAAAGGTAAAGGCATATTCCACTCTTAAATGGCGCATATGTGTGGAATGGAACATCTGCCCGCCCTTATTGAAACCCACGTTATAATAAGTTTGTATTTACAAAAACAAAAATGTATTTACGTATGTTTACAATAACACAAGCTCCGCTTACTTTGGCACTGTGTAATTTGTCCGAAAATATTTATTTATTATTATTATTATAACTTTCAGTCCTACCTAAAATCAATGTTTTTCCTGAAACGTCGGTTACAATACAGCCCACCTGATGTGTTCAAAGTGAACGAGGTTTGTAAAGATTGAGCCAAGAGACTCTCGGTTCTTCCTGCCTACCCCGCAAGGGATTTGGAGTGAAGTTATAGGTTAGAAACTACTAGATATAAGCATAATCTTGTGTTACATGCATGCCGTCTCCACAAATTAAGTAATACTTTTATGGGGCAATGTATACAGTTCTATAACAAACTTCCCAGCAATATAAGAGAATTGTCAATAAACAAATTTAAAACTACCATTAAAGCCAAATTGTGTAGCAGGGCATATTATAAAGTATCTGAGTATATTAATGATAAAAATTTTGTAAATTTGTTTGGATACCAAAAGAGGGATGCCTGAGTTTTTTGGCAGTATTTTTATCAGTGCTCACCTAGTCATGAGCTGCACGGTAGGGAAAAAAAATGTGACGATTCCAAACAAATGTAGCCATTTTTACGGAATAAAAAGATTTTGACTTTGACTTTGAAAGACAGATTATACAACGTCGAGAGACAAACGAGCAATCGGCGTTTAATGTAAAGTTGCTACTGTAGCCTATGAGCGGTGGCGATACAAGAAGTATCGTTCGCGGTTTGCTACCGCCGCTGCTAATACAGCAGATCCTATTTCACCAGTTTCACCACAACCTTTTCCACCAGTCAATTGGCCTCGTCTAAGACTGCTCCAAACATGCTTGGGTCTTATAATGTATAATATGCCATTCCCCTTTTTATACCACTAGGGTCACAAACATGTCTTATGGTAAGTAGTTACCGTAGCCCACGAACGCTTGTAACACAAAGAGTATCGCTCGCGTGCCAGTCCCATTGCTAACGCTAGCTCCTCAGTAGATTACTGGCAATCTTTGCTCTCAGGACTGCAAAAATCCTTCAGGGAGTTGTTATTTGGAAATAGTGTCATTTAATCTAAAATACAATAACAACTGCTCTGTGAATTTTTTATATTTTGATAATGTTAATGACAGACCCGTCTGGGGAAGTACCTCCACCTCATAGAAAACCGCAGCCAAATAACAACTGAGTTTCATTTATTCAAAGCAAACATTTGCATTTTTTTTTTATACTACGTCGGGAGGCATACAAGCATACGGCCCATTTGTGTGCATGAACATGTCTGTTTGTCTTGGTCTGGGTATTAAGAGAGGTAGGGCGCATCGAAGTAGCCCGTCTGGTGAAGTACCGCCACTTCGCAGAAGAACCGCAAATAACAACTCGCTAGAGGGTTGTTGTGTTTCTGCGTATGAGCGAGGTCACCAGTAAGCTCCTAAGGAGTCGCTGTGTTAGCAGCAGACGTGTCATCGCGCGAGTGACATTTAATGTATTGCAAGGGTTCATAGGCTACGGTAACCGCTTCACATAAGGCTAGCCGTATGCTTGTATGCCTGCCGACGTTATAGAAAAAAAAATTACCATTAGACCACGGCTGTTGAGGAGGCCACACAAAATAGGCTTGAATAAAAAATATCGAAATATCGATATTTTTTATAAAAAATAATCGATATATATCATTTATATATTTAATTTCGAACCATCGATATTCGATCAAATTTGTATCCAATTCGATATTTTTTTAAGAATTCTGTTCGTACGAAGCATATACTAATTTATTTTATTTAAATAAATATGTTATATATTAACCGCGGACAATACTTATAAGTATTACCATGTCCTCCTGGAAAAATATCGATTACGATATAAATATCGATATATATTTTTGATTTTCCCATCCCTAACACAAAATACACGAGTGGGCGAATTCACTTACACGAAACTGTCAAATAATTGACAATGTTATCTTGCTGTCACAGTTGTCAGTTAATGCTGCCAACCTCATCATGTGATTTGTATCGATTTTTCGTCTAATCGAATTGATATATGCTTTTTTTTAGTTAAAAGATTCCGGCGTATTTTGCGAAAGTTAAATTTAAATCCAATTTGATATATTCCAGATCATTGTAATGGAGAATCCCCATTCATGGTTTCAAGTTGTGCACAGCTAAGATTAACATTAAAAACCAAATCATTATTTTTCACTACGTCTCCCAAAAAATTAGGCAACAATTTCTCCGGAGAAGGAATTACATATAATGAACAATACTTTAATATGATAACTCAAAGTTCCGGTTCGCCATTAAAATGAAATTATTGCCAGGTAAATGAAATACTCGACTGAATAAAGGCAGTCAATTGAAAATAAATATAACACAATGTACGAGTACCATTTATTGTCTTTGTCTGTCTCAACAGGTAGTGAACGTGAGACAAGATATTCGACTAGCTCTCGTAATAAAATAGAAGACTATTTGAAAGTTAAGTAATCTGTGTCCAAATAAAATTTAAAAACTAAATTACATTTCAAAAAGTAAAAAAGCATCCATGACTAATGTGAAACTTCATTCAGAGCTTAAGTTATGTCAAAAACAAATGGTGGAAAAACAACACTTGTACGACACAACACAAAATATATGCAATGTAAAATAGAAAACTTGACTAAGTCGCTTCATGAATTAACTGCTAATACAGTTTATCACAAGGCCAAATTAAGGAACATATTTTGGCGCTGGATGAACAACTTGAAATCAGTAGATACCATGCAGATTGGTTTTATTCACAAAGTAATCGTTGTAAGTGTATTAACACAAATATGTCAACGGTAAGGGACTCCCGACCCATTTCAGTGGGTGTTTCAACTAAAAAAATTAGCCATCTAAAATCAGGTACTTGCGTCAGCAGTCTAGTTTTTAAGAGTAATATCTTTGTATTTTCTGATAAAATAGGCTGTAACCTAGGCCCACTAAAGTTCTCGGAAGAAAACTTCTCTGGTACCGCACAGTACTCGACCATTACGGTTCCAGTGTGTGAGATTGAACTCCCCCGCCGTCGGCGAGCGGTACTGTTATAAAAAATGCTTTCGGCATCAAATCGTACAATTCTTCAGAACACAACCTATAGTACAATCGGTAGAACATGCAAATGGAGACGAAATCTCTTCTTAAACTCAAGAGCTCAATACCGTGTGTGAGTTTAGGATCCTTGACGATCCTCGCAGCTCGTCTTTGCACCGAGTCACAAGGTCCTAGCTGGTAACCAGGTGCCCCCGCCCAGAGATGACTACCGTACTCCATATGCGGTCTGATTTCGGACTTATATAGCACAAGTTTTCAGCCCCAGCACAAGTTTTCAGCCCTGGGCTGATAAAATAATAAAATAAAATAATCAACATAACATCTAAAAAATAAAACGAGTACGAAGCAATCTTTATGCATTAGCCTCCCTGCTTTCTCTTACCTAACATCAAGTACTCGCGTGAATTATCGCGTTTATTTTTCTTTATAACAGGCATAAGGTTGTTTCTTTTATCCCCGCATTTTCTTTTTTATCTAGCATTTATTTTTACTTTCTTCGCTTTCTGAATTTTCATCTTTTTCTCCGTTAGCTTGCTTTTTTTTGTTCTTAGCGGCAACTAAAGAGGAACCTATTACAATCGCTTGCGTTTCAGTAGGATTTACCATAAGGTGTGGAACTTACTCTCTTACTCCGATGCGCAATTACTGCGTTAAATTATTAATATAATTAAATCCTTCATTATAAAAATCACTCTCTTGAATTCAGATAATATTATAAGGCGCGAAGTTCAGATGTAATGAAATTCATTAATAATTAATATGAATAATTTAGAAGACAACATGTCATATTTTTGTACATCGGCAGCGCAGGGGCACCAAGAAGAGATCGTGTTCACAACACGCATACGCTGCCGCAGCCTATACAAATAAGATCAAAATCAATCAACTGCGCTTGGAGACATGTTGAGAGAATGCAACTACTACAGTGATACATTAAGATCAACTGTGTTGAAAGTATTGCTCAAGTTCATCGGCATAAAAATAGCGATAGCGCATAGTCCTTGTCAGAGCGGATATCACTAGTACTTATTAGTACTTGGGCAGACACGAGACTGAAAAGGATTAAAGATATGGTATTTATTAAGGAATGTATTTAATTGCTGTTGGACAAAAACTTTCAAGGACTAATCTATCAATGAAGAAAAACTGTTTAGCCGATATGCTTGAGAATTGCTTGCTGAGAACTGTCATCTACCAAGTAACTTAGTCAACGTACCTGATGCAACTAAATGGTATCTGTAATCTTCAAAATACAATATGGTTGTAGTAGGACACACTAGAACTTGCTAAGCGGCCTAGTTACAAGTTACAAGACGTGTAGTATGGCCTAAACAACAATAAATAATCCGTGCGTAGGAGAGTACGTTTTGCTTCGGTCTGTCTGTTTTTGACAGGTCGTCAGTCGTTAACCTAAGTTAAAGGAATTAGAAATGCAAAACTTTGAATAAGAATGAGAGAAAAGAGATTGGACAATAATCAGAGAAAGACGATGAATTGTATTTCTTGCACATAGTAACAAAAAAGACATTTTAATAAGACATTTAAAAATAGATAGATAAACTCCAGACGAAATATAATTATTAAACGTCAAGTTAGAAACGTGTAACATAATATCGAAAATGTATGAAGTGATAAAACGTCTAACACTGTCATACACCACTGCTCTTGAAGCCACCAACAGTATATTGTCCTCAACATCACTACCAGTAAAATTGAAGAGGCGATAATCAGCAGTTGAGGCGACGAAAGTGTTACTATCAAAGTATGGTAACTTTGGGACACAACATAATAAACTATTTGGAAACGGTTCAAATTGTCTACGCGTCAGAGATTACTATACACACGTCGCGGTGATAGCAAATAATTAAAGTACTCATCGAAAATTCGACCTCGGTCAATTGAACTTAATTGACAATTTATTGCTCAACGAAAGTGATGGTGTAACAACAGATAACGATAACTAAATAACTAGGCGAGAACCAATGTTACTTCCACTTGTGGAAAAATTAATCGACCTTAAACGATTGCTGACCGTGAAGTTGACTATAATTGGTTATAAACGATATTATGTACCCTTTAATGTAATTGGTGGTTAACAAGTACGTACGTACTGTTTAAGTATATTCTTAGTTGACGAAAATATGAAATTATCAACACGGTTCATCAACACTCCTAGAGATCGCTCGGTCGATCATGTTTTTCCTCAGGGAGACACAAATATTCGCACGTTACCCGGATGCAAACTCGAATACATATTTGTGCGTCGTGCTGGGCTATGCATGTTCATTCGGGAACTTATTGTCGCCATGTTCACAGTTCTGGAATAAGCCTGTCGCTTCCCTTGACACGTCCAATAGCAGTGGTAAAGATAGAACTCGTTTTGCAAAGGCGCCTGACAGAGTTATCGAGCAGTATCCCTCCGCGGAATAAGTGATTTCGGAGGATTTTAATGCCCATCATGGCGAGGGATTTAAATCTCAATCCACTGTAAATTAAATTAAATGCCATTTATTTCAGAACAAATTATCCATATAATTAATATTATTATTATAAATTGATTAATATTTCAGATGTCAAAAATTATGATAACAGATAGTCATTAATTAATACATTTTAAGTCCAAAAATAGCAAAATAATACAAATAAAGTTATATATCATCATTTTTGACATCTACCTATTCCACTAGGGGGCAATGGAGGCGCATGCATGTCACTGTAACATTGAAACATCGGTCCGTGCAATCTGTCAGCTGCCGTCTTCAGGAGGCTGTTGGAACTGCCACGCACCCGCCTTATCAGGGAGGCGACCCTTTTATGCATAATGCAATAAAAGTCGTCGACCCGATTTTCAGCAAACATCCCTGACGCACTGCAATGTCGTGGCAGCCCCAACAGCGCCCTGAACATGTTGTTATATTGTACACGCAGGACGCCACGCGCCCTCTGAGTAAAGTTCACCCACAGGCTGCAAGTGTCGAAGGTCTGACAATATGCTCTAAAGAAAGTAATTTTCACGCTAACATGTAAACATGGGACGATCTGCTCACGAATTTGCTCGGGCCTATAGTTTCTCTAATACGTACATTCTCCCACGAGAATACTAGACATAAAGGACTATGCGAACCTCCTAGTCTCCTACTGGATCTACTGGTGACGACTAGATCAGAGATTTCCAATCCATTTTGTCCCCTAACTACTCTCCGTAGACCCTTTGCCTAACTAATGTTTACATCTGACAGGCCCTTCCTTGTTTCAATCGATCCCATGGGGTCGATATAGACCTGTTTGGGAAGCACGGGTCCAGATGATATATAACATCTCAGTGGATACGCCGGTTTACCTATCGGACCACTGCCTCATCCGGACACAAGTCTGCACAGGACGCGACTCAACTCAGGCCTACCAGATTTATGATAGATATACCAGATATATATCAAGTCGAGTCTTCTTAAAGTCAAAGTCAAAGTCAAAATCTTTTTATTCCGTAAAAATGGCTACATTTGTTTGGAATCGTCACAATTTTTTACCCTACCGTGCAGTTCATGACTAGGTGAGCACTGATAAAAATACTGCCAAAAAACTCAGGCATCCCTCTTTTGGTATCCGAACAAATTTACATAATTTATTAATTACATTACAATTGGATCGACTCAATCCCAGGCATTTTTATCATTAATATAGTCAGATACTTTATAATATGCCCTGCTACACAATTTGGCTTTAATAGTAGTTTTAAATTTGTTTATTGACAATTCTCTTATATTGCTGGGAAGTTTGTTATAGAACCGTATACATTGCCCCATAAAAGAATTACTTATTTTGTGGAGACGGCTTGCATGTAACACAAGATTATGCTTATATCTAGTATTTATATTATGAGTATCACTCTTTTTACAAATGTTTTTATGGACATACAAAAGATTTTCATAGATATATTGCGATGCGACTGTTAAAATATTTATTTCTTTGAATTTTTCTTTAAGGCTCTCCCGGGGACCAAGTTTGTAGATAGCTCTTATGGCTCTCTTTTGCAATAAAAAGATGGTGTTAATGTCCGCGGAGTTACCCCAAAGAAGAATTCCATATGACATAATACTATGAAAGTAGCTGAAATAAACTATTCTAGCCGTATCAACATCAGTGAGCCGTCTAATAGTTTTCACTGCATAGGCTGCAGAACTTAGTTTTCCTGATAATTTTTCAATTTGTGGGCCCCATTGTAGTTTGGAGTCAATTGTTATACCCAAGAACACAGTTGTCTCCACAGGGGCTAAATTAGTTCCATTAACATGTACATTGGTAGTCACCTGTCTTACATTAGGTGTTGAGAACTTAATTACTTTAGTCTTTTTATCATTTAAAAGCAGATTATTAACATTAAACCAATGCATAACTTTAGAGAGAGCATCGTTAACTTCGTCATAATTCTTCTTAGCGTTATCCCTTCATTCCTAATCTATTAGGATTGGCGGTGTCCGCTACCTAAGCCTAAGGATTTGGCGAAGATACTGATTTTTACATAGAGCGACTACGGTTAGAGCTCCACAACCCAAAGGGAAAATCAGATCTTAGGTCATGTAAAAACTAATTTCGGTTGGTTTTGCAATTTCAGTGAATCTCCTATACATTCGTATTCAAGTTTTAATTCAACGTCAATACGGACCCGCAAGTTTGGTTTGTCGATTATTTAAGTGTTCGTTAAAATTACATCCCTTGATAAGTTTCTGCTTCTTTGAAAGTTTGAGCGCATTATGCCGTTAAAAATTTGCAAATGTTTGGAACCTTAGGAATAAGATTTGTGTTATTTATCATTTTGATTTCGGAGTGACTCACTGTCATCTTTACAGACAAAGCCTACCTTACATGCACGTACTGCACCCTGCCTATTAACATCCAAGTCTCTGATAAAAGAGTCGTAGGCTTTTACAACAACAAAAAACTGCAAAGATAATTCATTTAGCGCCCCATCAAAACTCCGCGCAATTCAATAACTACGCGCATCGTTCGCTTAGTCTACCATCGTCTGTCTGTGTCCACGTGTATTAACTTAGCGTTGTCTTTAAACAAAATGTCGGCGAACGTGATTAAAACATCCAAGAGTAAGAATCATACGAACGAGAGTTACATATTTCCACAAACATATAACAAAACAAATATTTTGTAATATAAATCACCTTTCCAAAATATTAATTTCACTTTGCAAAAGTTACGACTACGTTAGTAAAACAGCAAATAAACTTCTTTCACAGCGATATAAATGTTAAACCAATGTATTTATAGAATATGATTATGTTGCATGGAACGCGCAGCTGCAGTTAAAGTTTCTTAACAGATTAGCGGGTCATTTACTGCAGCACCGCTGCTGTCAGATCGCTTAGCAGAACGTCAAAATGTAACACAAAGTAATGTAACTCTCGTTCGTATGATTCTTGCTGCCTTGTCTTGCCTGCTTGTCCTTGAGATAAATTGTTTTAAATACTATAAACAAACTTGCCTTCGATTTAAAAATCACGGCAGTATATATTTATTGTACGGAACGATCTCCAATCGAGTTCAAATCGCAGTTGTCATTTCTTTAATCGCAGGACGTAGGGTGCATCACAGAAGATCAACTGGAAAAATATCTCACAAATACCGCAATCAAATAACAACTCATCTGTTGCACGTAAGTTATTGTTATCCTACGCTTGTGTCAGATTTCTAGTAAATTCCTGAGGAGTTGCTAGCTAGTACCACATGTAGGTTAGTTTACATTTGCCTCTGAAGATGTCAGTGAGCGACTTACACCCCATTATTAATTACATATTGTGATCAATTATAAAATTTTAAAAAACACTCGTCATCAAAATTCGTTTTTGTATTTAAACCATAAACCAACGGTGTACAATTCGCTTTATTATTTCATAAGAAACAATCCTGTACGCCAAGACTACTAAAATTCTACTAAAAACCGCAGCTGCACTGCTGCGCGGCGTATGTCATAATGCGTACATTCTGACGTTCTGTTAAGCGATCTGACAGCAGCGGTAAATGACCCGCTATTCTGTTAAGAAACTTTAACTGCAACTGCACGTTCCATGCAACATAATCATGTTTAACATTTATATCGCTGTGAAAGAAGTTTATTTGCTGTTTTACTAACGTAGTTGTAAGTTTTGCAAAGTGAAATTAATATTATGGAAAGGTGATTAATATTACTAAATATTTGTTTTGTTATATGTTTGTGGAAATATATAATTATATAATAATTCATTATATATTATTTTGTTATATGTTTGTGGAAATTATAATTATAAAGCTTCTTCAATTTGAAATACGCCTCTCGTCCACTCGATTCCACGCCGACAACCGACGCCAACGGGGCTTGAAACTTTTCATTTTGCTTTCAGAGTCAACATTTAGTAAAAGTCCAATTTACTACACTGAAATATGGTAAAATAAAAGACTACTATAGAGATACATAACAGATGTAGTTCTATAGCAGGATACAGCTGCAGTGCCCTTGCTCGATCGCAGCAGTGCAGGAAATTTTAATAGAATGCCCTGCACTACACCTGCGCGACTCAAATGACAAACACAAACGTGCAACTGCAGGTTTTTATTAGAATTGGTCTTCTGTTGTACTACATGAACATTTACGAATAAAATAAAATAAAAAATGTGAAATTGAGCTTGCTGAAGCCGACGGAAGGATGTAGGTTTTTTATTATCTTAAATAACTGTTATTAAATGTAATACGCAATAAACTTATAATAGGCAGAAATGTTTCTGAAACTTGTGTAGAGAAAAATTTGCTAAATTAGTAATAATGAATTATATGTCTCTTGCCTACCCCGCAAGGGACTTGGCGTGAAGTTATAGATAGATAGATGAATTATATGTCTAAAACATAAGTGGTTTTGGGATATATTATTAATTTTAGTAGAAGTAAAATGGTTTCAAAGTCACCATTCGCGTGTTTTCGCGAATTTTCGATTTCGAGAGAAACTTATGTCACAAAATAAATAATTATTCGCAAGTTAGCTTAATTAAATAATAATAGAAAAAAATCAAACCATCCAAATTATATTTTACTCAATGATCCATCATTGAGATGTTCAAGGACAATGGAGAATAAACGTAAATAAAATTCTATTTCACGCTATAACGTCGAACTGACTTTAAAGAAACGGTGTCAATTTTAACTTTTTAATTTACAAAGTTATTCCAATTTTAGACTGGAATTCTAATAAAGTTAATACCAATCCTCCTTCATAAAATCTGGGATACATAAAAATAACACCCTGTTCACAGTTATTCATTGGAACAGTCGAACAATTAAAGTTTTCACATCGGAGTGTGCAGGTCAGCGGGACTCGCCTAATGAACAAACTTGCAGGAATCTTGTAGCGATTCCGGCCAACTGGCTACGAATCAATTACGTCTTGCAATGGAGATAGCAACAATATGCTATTATCCGCTATCCCGTCATTTTGATGAGCTTAGTGGCGCAGTAGTGAAACGCGCTGTTACGTTACCTTGACTCTAATGCTCGTGGATTCGATTTCCACGCAGGACAAACATTTGTGTGCCTGAACATACTCGTCTGGTGGAGGTAGGGCGCATCAAAGCAGCCCGTCATCCCCTCCTGTACCTCCACCTCGAAAAAAACCACAGCCAAATAATAACAACTCCCTGGATGGTTGTTGTTTTTCTGTGTGTGAGTGAGGTTACCAGTAAGCTCCTAAGGAGTTGCTGTGCTAGCAGCAGGGGTAGCATCGCGTGAGAGATACTTAATGTATTGCGAGCGTTCATAGGCTACGGTAACCGCTTTCCATCAGGTGAGTCGTATGCTAGCATGCCACCCGACGTTGTGTAAAAAAAAATCTGACTTTATATCCATCACTTTTACTTCAAAAGCTTTTAGAATCTGAGACGTGTTACGAATTCTACTGAAACATGTAACAGAACGGCGAATGTGGGGTGATCCAGAGTGTGTACATAACGATAGCATGATTACACTTAAAAAATTTAGTAATTCCTAAGAGATTGTTATGCACAGGTGCACTTAATAGCGTTTTAATAAAAACATTTGCATTAATACGTAATAAGACCGTTCACAAGTTACACAAACTCATTTGGGCATCGCGATGTGAATTCCCGACGCCTATTCAAGGCGCGGAGTTGAGAACACATTGCTTGCTTGCTTGATTTCTATCCAATTAATCACGTTGAAGCCCTGTCACTCACAGCAATGGAGGCGGGAAAGTTTTATTAACGTCGAGAATGGACTAAATTGGTTGGACAAGATTTTAGTAGCGGTGGAATTTGTGTTCGGAGTTGAGTGAAGTGATGATTGGTTTAGTGTATTTTTGAAGGTTTCGTGCTGGAGAAGTTATACTTTTTTAGACGCGTTATGAAAAAAATATGAAAGTGAAATTTTAAGATGCGCGCGCATCTAACACAAAAGTAACAGGTTGAAGCTGCTAAATGTTTCACAGTATTACCGGTAGATGGCGCTATAGTTAAAAAATGTATAACATTTGTACTTGACATTTAACTTGTATGTAATACATTCCATAAACATCTCCGCTACTACTTGAAAGACGTTTTTTAATTTTACTGCAATAACCCTTCTTATAAATTAAAATATTATTATTTAATATAATTAATACGAAATATTATTAAATTATTAATGTTAAATATTTATTTAATGATGCCAAAGAAGTATAACTTCTCACGCGCGTAATAAGTACACGCACCAATTTCTTTTTATACGACCGATGTGGCAAAAAACATACGGTCTGCCTGATGGTAGTCAGTGAGGTACCTTATTTAGTTATTATGTATATTTAAGTTTTATGCGAATGAAATGAAAGAGAAAAAAAATCTACGCCAATCCCAGATGAACTGGGTCCAGCAGGTTACTCCCAAATCCAATTGCCATGGAATACAACCGCACCGCTCGACGACGGCGGGGAGTTCAGCCTCACTGGAATCTCAATGGTCGCGTACTGTGCGGTTCCAGAGAAATTTACTTCCGGGAACTCTCAAGTTGTTGAATGAACTCCTAACCGAGGTTTTCCTAAGCATGGGATTCTTCAAGAAAGGCGCGAAGAGGTTTTTACAGCTTCGGCAACGCACGAGTGATAGCCCTAGTGTTACAAATGAAAATAGGCTACGGTAACTGCTTACCACCATGCAGGCCGTACGCTTGTTTGTCGCCGTATAAAAATAAAGTTGGAAATGAATATTGTTATCTATCTATTTAAATCTTCACGCCAAATCTCTAGCGGGGTAGACAGAGAGAACCGAGTGCCACAGGACTAAATATTTTTACAATACCAAAATGCCCCTCCACACGGTTGTATTCGAACCCACTACCCCTCAGTTGCCGGTGGCGTGACGTACCTGTATATTGGTGTTCTTGCCGCAAAATTCATGATATGACGAAACGCGCTGTTACGTTACTTTGACACCAAGCTCGTGGGTTCGATTCCCACACAGGGCAAACATTTGTGTGCATGAACATGTCTGTTTGTCTTGGTTTGGATGTTTTAAGAGAGGTGCGACGCATCGAAGCCGTCTGGGGAAGTACCTCCACCTCACAGAAAACCGCAGCCAAATAACAACTCCCTAGAGGGTTGTTGTGTTCCTGCGCGTGAGTGAGGTCACCAGTAAGCTCCCAAGGAGTTGCCGTGTAAGCAGCAGAGGTGGCATCGCGCGAATGATACTTAATATATCGCAAGCATTAATAGGCTACGGTACCCGCTTTACATCAGGTGGGCCGTATGCTTGTATGACCCCCGAAGTAGTATAAAAAAAAGACACTTCGAAAGCTTGGTATCAGCTGTATATTCATATATCGTACTTCTGCTTAGCCTTATCCCGTTTTCCGAATCAATTAGGATTGACGGGGTCCGCTACCTAAGCCTAAGGATTTGGCGAAGATACAGATTTTTTAAATGGAGCTACTACCGTCTGATCTCCGTAACCCAGAGGGAAAACTAGATCATTCTTATTGTTATTTTTAGGTGCTTACTGGTGACCTCACTCACACGCAGGAACACAAAAACCCTCTAGGGAGTTGTTATTTGGCTGCGGTTTTCTGTGAGGTGGGGGTACTGCCCCAGACGAGCTGCTTTGATGCGCCCTACCTCTCAACATCCAGACCAAGACAAATAGACATGCACATAAATGTTTGTCCTGTGTGGGAATCGAGCGTTGGTCTCAAAGTCGCGTCATTCCCGACTGCGCCACCGGGCACATCAAACTAATACTTAAAAATCGGCCAAGTGCGAGTCGGACTCGCACACGAAGGGTTCCGTACCATTATCTATAAAAGCGGCAAAAAACGTTTGTAGTATGGGAGCCCCCCTTAAATATTTGTTTTATTTAAATTTAATTATTTGTTCTTAAAGTGAATATATAACTAAATATTCTGTGAATATTTCAAGCGTCTACCTGTTGCCGTTATCAATATCGAGCAAAAATGAGCAAAAAAATCACGTTTGTTGTATGGAAGCCCCCTTAAATATTTATTTTTTAGTATTTGTTGTTATAGCGGCAATAGAAATACATCATCTGTGAAAATTTCAACTGTCTAACTATCACTGTTCATGAGATACAGCCTGGTGACAGACGGACGGACGGACAGCGGAGCCTCAGTAATAGGGTTCCCCCCCAATCTAGTCACAGGCCGTGTATGACGTCACATCGGGTGGTGCGCGTTACCCTTTATGTGTACATCGCAAATAGAACGTAAAATAGGCACTACTAAACACACACGATCCGTTTCACGTTTGGTTTGTTTGCTTACACGGGTTAGTTGAGGCCGTGGATCAAACACGACGACGCCGGCCGGTGCCTTCTTTGATTTGCACACGAATACGAACCCAAATTGCGAGAACTGGAGTTTCTGGAGCCCATTAACACTACCCTCTACTAACGCAGCAGCGTTCTAAAGACGCTTTTTTATATACTACGTCCGGAGGCATACAAGCATACGGCGCACCTGATGAAAAGCGGTTACCGTAGCCTGTTAACGCTTGCAATTCATTTTTTATATAAGATAAAAGGTAAACAAAGATTAAAATAATAATTGGCAGAGCTGCGATAGCCAGCGGAGCCACATTACCCTCAAAATTGTCGTTTGGGGTAGACTGATGTCATCCAGCTAGCGTTTAGACGGTAATAGTGAGAAACTCCAAAATCGACACACTAATAGCTAACATATTGTAGTTTTGTATCCTTTAATTTGAAATTTAAATGTTCGTTGGTGAGGAAGAACGGTGCAAAATCGTTCCAATTAGAAAAAAAAACATATGGGAAAACGTATGGCCGGCCACTCTGCAGTGCAGAGTCTGCACTGCACTCCCATCAACAGAAAAAGTAACAGCACTCGTCGCTAGATGTCGTACAGGGTTCCATATATTTTTAAAAAATTAAAAATAAAATATTAAAAAAAAAATTAAATTTAATAAATATCAGCTCTTTCTACACAGCTTGCTGTTATTTACTAGTTATTTATTTGCCATTAGGCCCTGGCAGTCACTTGCAAACACGTCTTACTTTTTCTTTTATATTATTAGGTGATAAAGTATGAAATTGACGATTTCTATTGAAAAGTCAAAACTCGTCTTTTTTCTAAGATGTAACATATTTATTTAATCAAAATATTTACCCTCATTATCTATACAATGCTGCCATCTAATCGGAAGTTTCTTTACGCCTTTGCGATAGAACTCTGGGGATCTAGATTCGACAAACTGTGTGAAAGCATTTTGTACTGCCTTATGGGAAGTAAATTTTTCACTCGCTCAAACTCGTTCACTCTCAGGAACACAACAATCCTAAAGCGAGCTGCAATTTGGCTGCGGTTGTTCGTGAGGTGAAGGTAGCCTACGAACGCTTGTAAACCATTAAGTATCGTACGCGCGTCGCCACCTCTACTGCTAACACAGCAACTCCTTAGGAGCTTACTTATAACCTCACTCACTCGCCGGAACACAACAACCCCCCAGCGAGTTGTTATTTGGCTGCGGTTATCTATAACGAGTACTTCCCTAGGTGGGCAACTTTGACGTGCCCTACTAAAAACACCCAGGTCAAGAAAACAGAACCCACCACCTCCCATGGCTCCATCGACCTCTCAGTCGTTTAAGCTGAAGCCGTGGGAGTTGCGCATGGCGCATGCTGCTCTAAGGCTTTCGTCGTGCCGCGGACAATTCTTTACTCCCTACAAATTATTTATTCTGCTCCATCCATTCTGGGGCAACTCTATTCTGGGCCACTCCATTCTGGGGCAACGGCATGCACGCTTACGTCTTCGTTGCCGTCTACAAGCGTACTATGATCTAATTTAAAAACCCAAACTAGCCTTTTCAGTTCGTTCTTCGACACTTCTTCTCCCGTGCCAAGCATGGGCGAACAGGCGGAAAGCCGCGAATTTCGCAGCCGACGACACAAGATCGGCGTGGTACACCGGACCCAATTCTGTCCCGTGCCGCACAATCCCATCCATCATCACACAACGATCATCATACCCGGGACAGGACTACAATATGTCTGTCCTCACTTTACACCGTATTCACACATACTCGATACATGCCTACCTAGTTCATGCAATCTCTTACGAAATGTACCCGGGAGCATCAGCGAAACTTGATAATCAAGCACGACTCAAGTAGCCCTGAGCCGGGTCTCCACATCAGAGAAGAATCGATGTAATTCCCTACCCCTAACTTCGTCAGCACAGTGATACTGTCACTCACGAAGCACAGCGGCCCAATTACTGCGTCTATGTCAGCTCAACTCCCCATCAACCGCGGTCTTACGCGCCGCGTCAATGTGACCATCACGGATTACCTCCAGATCTACAGGGAAGACTCCAGCTACAACGGGCAGGGCAGTCGTACTGGCGGATCTGTATGCGTTGGTCAGAAGAATCAGCACCAGACCCAATGCCTCGCTAGCGGTCTTCTCAATAGCCGATCTGGAGTCTAACTCTATGATGACCGTCACATCGCCAGCATAAACAATCATCTTGACGTCACCAGGTAGGTACAGGCGCCGTCAGGACGCCATCAATCCTAATATATCAGGATTGATAGCTGATAGCAGATCATGCCCTACTCTTAAAGCCCACCGCAACTACCTTAAAATGTGGTACGATCATAAGCCAATCCTAATATATTATATTACATTCAGATGCCGTTCGGAATTCGGAATCGTGGCAGCTCCTCGTACTGCTGCAGGCGCTCAAGTCCACACGAGACGAGGCCTCAAGTCCACCGACACATCAAAGGTGGCCAAGACAAACTGACATGTTCATGCACACATATATTTTTCCTGCGTGGGAATCGAACCTACGAGCGTTAATGCCAAAGTAATGTTACCAACCGCTCCGCCACCGAGCTCGTCAAAACCGCAAACCCCCAAATTACAATTTCGCCATGTATTTGGGCGACAGATTTGAGTGCTTTCGTGCGATTTGGGCTACTTAAAATTCAATTTGGCCGGCTTAGTCCTGCGGGCACCTGGCGACCCTGTTATTACTACGAGCCAATAGGCTCAAACCGGACGCTGTTTTTATACAACGTCGGATAGCATATAAGCATTTTTTTTATACCAGAGGGAGACTTTGTACAAAAGTTATCTGCCGCCAAGCAGCTATATTTATATAGCTGTGTTCCGGTTTGAAGGGTGAGATATAGCAGAGAAATTACTAGGTTACTGTGACGAAACAGACTTAGGTCACAAGATTGGCAGCGCACGAGTACCCGTGGTGTTGCGAGCGTCAATATGCTGCGGTGACAGCTTACTATCTGATGCGGGCCATAAGATTGTTTGCTAACCTAGTTGAATAAAAAAAAGGGTTGCACTCCGGGAGTGCCGGCACAAGTGAAAATTTGAACATTAACGTTGTGCATTTTTGAATATTTTGGAATGATTAGGGAATAATTTCAACAGATTGTATGCCAGTGTCACCATATTCCCTTGATAAAAGGCACAAGCTAAACATTACAAACAAGCATATAGCCTTCCGCATGATTTCCCTGTTGACACTTGCAATGAAATATTGCTACCACTAACCGCGAACAACAACTGACTTAGGTGATCATCTCGCTTGCAGGGATACAATAGCCGTGCTTTGTGTTGTCTGTGAGGTGGAGGTATTTTCCCAGACAGACTGCTTTGATGCGCCTTACCTCTCTTAAAAACACCCAGACTAAGACAAACGGACATGTACATATTTGTCCTGTGCGGGCATCAAACCCGTTACCTTTGGTGTCAATGTAGCATTACTCAGCCACCGAGCTCGTCAAAAATTATGTATATTTCCGTACATTGAACAAGAGAAGCAAGCTGAGTGATATAGTGCACAATAACGCTCTCCACATCAACCCTTACTCATCCCACTGCTGGGATACGGGTCTCCCTTCGACTGAAGGGGTTTAAAGCATACTCTACCACGCACCATGCACGCAAACATGGTTCTTCAGTGGCCTATAGAGCGTTTTTTTTGGAATTGGTCTTAAATACAGCGTTATTAATAAAAACAAAATGAGGGCGCCACTTAGCTTAGTGCACTCTCTTAACGTGCCCTCCGAGTTCGGAGAAACTCGAGATGCCTAAACTTATCCATAGACAGGCTGCTTTCGACGTTGCTTAACCTGCGTGTTTGGTTAGAATGACACGCGCAATGACGTTATTTACCTGCGGCTTTCTGTGAGGTAGGGGTACTTTCCCAGGCAAACTGCATTGATGCGCCCTACCTCTCTTAAAATCACCCAGTCATATTCATGCACACAAATGATTGTCCTGCGCGGGAATCGAACCGACAAGCGTTGGTGTCAAAGTAACGTAACAGCGCGTTTCACCACTGCGCCACCGAGATGGTCAAGCTCATTAGTCGTACATTGTGCTTTGCCTTCATAATTGCGTTGTACAGCTGATAGCAGATCACGCCCTACTCTCGAAGCTCCACCGCAACTCCTTTAACGTGTGGTACGATCACAAGCCAATAAACCACTTGACGTCGCCCGAAGGCCCTCATCATCATCATCTCAGCCTCGTTCACTGCTGCCCCCCCCCCCTTTAGAGTGCCATTCGTCTCGATCCTGTGCCAACTGCATCCATCGACTCCCCACCCACCTCTTGAGGTCGCCCCATCCAGTGGGGGGGTCGTCCCACACTGCGTGAAAACCCTCGCTCACTAAAAAGTAGTATTTTACGCGCCTTTTTTATACTACTGAGGTGGTAATCAAGCATACGGTGTGCCTGATATTAAACAGTTACCGTAGCCTATTACAACATCAGACGTGTTACTCATTCGTTGCCGACCCTGCAATTTGAGGGTACTGACTGAAGATACTGGTATTTTAACCAATAAGCCGATAAGTGACGCGATATTGATCTATGAACTAGCCAATAACAGCCACCCGTTCTACTTTAACCCCCGACCCGTGTATTTACTATGCAAAATTGTACCATTAGGTCTCCACAGGTAACTTTCATCCGCGCAAGCCGTCCAGCTACAACAAACACTTTTCCTGAAACCCATGTTATGTCAATGCAAGTTTAAAGCTAAGACGAGCTCGGTGGCTCAGTCATGAATAACGCGACTTTGACACCAACGCTCGTGGGTTCGATTCCCACACAAGGCAAACATTTGTGTGCATGAACAATTTCTGTTTCTTCTTGTCTGTTTATCTGTTTGTTTTGGTCTGGATGTTTTAAGAGAGGTAGGGCGCGTCTGGCGAAGTACCTCCACCTCACAGAAAACCGCAGCCAAATAACAACTCCCTAGAGGGTTGTTGTGTTCCTGCGTGTGAGTGAGGTCACCAGTAAGCTCCCAAGGAGTCCCTGTGTGAGCAGCATAGGAGGGCATCGCGCGAGTGATACTTAATATATCTTAAGCGTTATTAGGCTACGGTACCCGCTTTAAAAAGCTAGTGTTTGCGTTAAGCTCCAGCGAACCAGCTCGTAGTACATACAGCGCGGAGCTTTTGCACCAGACCGGAAGAGGAAGACATAAAGAGCGGAGTCCCGCGCGATAGCAGCGTTAATGTGACGCGCGATATGAGATGTGCCGGGATACATACAGACACAAATGCACGCTTTGCATTACATTAATGTAGGTCAATTGACTCGGTTATAGTGATGGGTGTGTTAGCCGGGGGGATACCAGAAAATACCAGTGGTGGGTAAAAACGGGAATATTTTTTATAACACTAACTTGAGAAACGATTTTTGAGGTATTGAATTAAACAATTTTATAACGGAAGTATCGCGTGTTTTATTTATTTTGTTGAACCTGACGTTTCGAACGTTTTGTAGCGTCCGTGGTCGCGGGAAGTAACAATCGCAAAAACCTAAGACGATATTTGAGGTACTCGATGGCTGAACGGTTATGCTATTTTAACATCAAGGCTCGTGGGTTCGATTCCCATTCAGTAAAAATGTGTGTACCTATCCGCGAACATTTCTGTTTGTTCTGGTCTTTTTAAGAAATGTAGACCGCTTCAATCAGCAATTACCTATAACAGAGGGTTGTCTCTGACGGGTTGTTATGCTAAGGTGGGATTACCGGTACTACAGCAACTCATTAAGAGATTTTCTAAAGATTTACTATGTTAGCAGCAAAGATGACAACGTGCGCACAAACAAAACATTCATTCATGACAAACATGTCTGTTTCTCTTTGTGTTTCATACAGGATCTTACAGCCTGCCTGATGACAAGTAGCTTAAGCCTACTGAAAATAGCATAACCAGGACCTTAACTCATAACAGCCACTTTATGCCCTTTATGGATCTCACTATCTATACTGAATCCTGTTTGAAAAAACGGGAGTACGTGTCAAGAAGAAGTGTCAAGGGGTAGGCAGACAGAATCAAGTGCCACATGACTCGATTGTTACACACTAAACTCGCTTCTTCAACATTTATAGATTTTCTCATGCATACACGTCGGTTTCTAGGGCTCCTGACATCACCTAATAATACACTCAATTTGGTCATTTGGTAAGGCCGTGGCCTTTCTTGACTGACTTTTGCGTTGTATATGTTTCCTAATTCTATCTTCCTGCATTATTTCTACATGTCCGAACTATCGGAGCAAGCTCTTCTTATTTTAAATAATGAGTTCTCTGCAGAAAACGTCTGAACGTGACGGCGTGTGCGTATACAGTGAAGCTGTAAGCATCATGTCGAAAACATTAACGGAAAAAGAGAAGTATTACAAACTATTGGCAAAACAACCTCGATAACGGATATAGTACGCATATGAAGACGAGCTCGGTGGCTCAGTCGTGAATGACGCGACTTTGACACCAACGCTCGTGGGTTTGATTCATTTGTGTGCGTGAGCATGTCTGTTTGCCTTCGTCTGGATGTTTTAAGAGAGGTAGAGCGCATCAAACTGCCCGTCTGGGGAAGTACCCCCACCTCACAGAAAACCGCAGCCAAATAACAACTCCCTAGAGGGCTGTTGTATTCCTGCGTATGAGTGAGGTCACCAGTAAGCTCCCAAGGAGTTGTGTAAGCAGCAGAGACATCGCGCGAGTGAACTTTAATATATCGCAAGCGTTAATAGGTTACTCTACCCGCTTTACATCAGGTGGGCCGTATGCTTGTATGCCTCCCGACGTAGTATAAAAAAAAGAATTAATCAATTAGGACATTCTTCTACGTTATCCCGTTTCCTAAGCCACAGGATTGGTAGGGTTCGCTGCCTAAGCCTAAGTATTTGGCAAAGATACAGAGAAAACACCAGGGCTTTCTTAGGTTAGGTTGCACGTCGTTTGAAATATAATTTCTTGGACGTGCGGGTTTCCTTACGATGTTTTCGACGAGTATCATTACCCAATGGTTACTTCACCAACAGTTCAATTCTTGCACAGAACAAATAATACTGTTTGGGTATTATCCCAGAAAAATTTAATGTATCGTCTACCCAAATGGGTATTTCGCCTGTTGCCCATCTCTAGCCGTACGACACTAATATATAAAGCGGTAGAGTTTGTTTGCTTGATTCTTCGTTTGTTTGTTTGTTTGAACGGTCTCTGGAACCACCAGTCTGTTGACAATCACTACTGATTTGCTCTATTTTTGCGATCTTCGAATAGATAACAGATTCGGGTGCTATTTTTGTGAAAGTCTTTACAGCCAATTTTTTTTATACAATGTCCGGAGACATACAAGCATACTGCCCACCTAATGTAAAGTGCTTACCGCAGCCCATGAACTCTCGTAATACATTAAGTATCACTCGAGCGATGCCGCCTCTGCTGCTAACACTGCGACTCCTTACTGGTGACCTCACTCACACGCAGGAACACAACAACCTAGGGACCCAACCCAACGAATCCCTTGTTATTTGGCTGCGGTTTTCTGTGAGGTGGAGGTACTTCCTCAGACCGGCTGCTTTGATGCGCCCTACCTCTCTTAGCTTTGATTATAATTATATAATATAACTAGTTGACTTGACGAACTTCGTGCCGCCTCAGAATCAATAAATGCTGTGTTAACTTATTAGCTGAAGTAAATACAGTTTTTTAGGGTTCCGTAGTAAAGGAACCCTTATAATTTCGCCATGTCTATCTGTCTGTCCGCGGCCTAGTTCAGATACGCTTGACACTAGAAAGCTGTAGTTTAGCATGTATATACATATTGACTATGCTGACAAAGTAATAGAATTAAATCTTGAAAAAAATGTTTTTCGGTGGTACCTCCTCTACACGTAAAGTAGGGATCAATTAAAGTCGTTAGATAGATTGTCAAAAATATTGAGGTATTCCGATGTAAAATACATTAGATGGCGCTGTTCACAAATTACATCGCGCTATGGTTTCGTTCTCATCAATCTTATAGAAGTCAACCGATCGTTTAGTTTGCGTCCCTCACCCTTCCGGTCGCTCAGTTTAGTCGCTTTTAGGGTCCAGGGTCGGCGTCCTCAGGAGGAAGTCGACCCTTCTCTAAGCGTATGCTCTATTAGAGTGACGCTTGCGTCACCCCGTTCCACTGGGGTGATCGCTTCAGATGAAGCCTTTGTAGCCTTCCCGGCTAAAGGCAGTCCCAGGGGGTGTTTTAGTCGGTGGAAATCCGACATAATCAGTTCGTTCGCACGAAATGGTATCTTTAAAAGATTTCACCTCCTCCCTCCCGTTTTCCGGAGGGTGCCCCTCACGGAGGAATGACCAATGCACACCCGGGTGTGGGTTGGTCCTTCCTTTGTGGGTCTTCAACTTTCTTGGGCGAAAATCAAAAAAAAAAAAACATTAGTTTGCGTCACCCCGTTCCCCTGGGGTGATCGCTTCAGATGAAGCCTTTGTAGCCCTCCCGGCTAAAGGCAGTCCCAGGGGGTGTTTTAGTCGGTGGAAATTAGTTTAGTCCGGTGACGTCGTAACAGCCCACTCGGGGCTAACTACATGATCAGGTCAAAAGAAAAAAAAAAATTTGGTTAACATGGCGTCACCTCGTTTCCCTGGGATGATCGCTTCACATGAAGCCTTTATAGCCTTCCCGGCTAAAGGCAGGCACAGGGGGTGTTTTAGTCAGTGGAAATCTGACATAACCAGTTCGTTCGCACGAAACGTTATCTTTGAAAGATTTCACCTCCTCCCTCCCTTTTTCCGGAGGGTGCCCCTCACGGAAGAATGACTAACGTACACCCGGGTGTGGGTTAGTTCTTCTTGTGTGGGTCTTCAAATTTCTTGGGCGGAAACAAAAAAATAAATTTAGTTTAACCCCCTTCCGGTGACATAGTCACGACCCACAGGGGCAAGCTACATAGTCAAGTCAAAAAAAAAATGAAATCGGTGAGTTCAACCCATATGCCAATTGCGTCGTTTTTACCTTACAACAAAAAGTTTGGAAAAAGTGGCATAGTTTTAAAATGAATGAAGCTATAATTATTTTATCGCCATCTGGGAAAGAATGAAGGTACTTACTACCATAAACGAATTAGTTGTATAAGTACTGTCATTTTCTGGGTGACTTCAATTCGGTACAGACCGTGACATGATTTGTGATGAAAAATTTGTTCGTCTCTCCTTCGAAGAATTGATTAAAATGTACAGCATATTTTACATAAGTATACTCCAATTAAATCACTAACCTATTTAATTATATGATAAAAGTTCTTCTGTATAAAATCTATCTATCTATCTATAACTTCACGCCAAATCCGGTGTAGGCAGAGAGAACCGAGCGCCATGTGACTCGATCCTTACACACCGCACTATTGCTATTTTCATGCACGCTCGCCGGTTTCTAACGCTCCTGACATCATCTTCTGATAGAACACGACCAAATTGGTCATGGTAGGTAAGCTTGGCCTACCTACCTCCTTCCACTTTTACGTTGTATATCTGCTCCGTCTTTCTTTCATCCTGCATTCTTTCTACATGTCCGAACCAACAGAGCATACCTCTTCTTATTTTCACACCGACGCTCTCTTTCAGCCCAACTCTGTTTCTTACATCATCGTTGCGAATATGGTCTACAAGCGTTACAAGCTTTTCGGATTTATGTACATATTTGTAATTATGACTTGCTCGGCGATGAATTAAAATATTGTGAGAAAGGTTTGGTTTTCCCTCGGATTGTGGAGACGTACATACACGATGGTAACCACGTCCTATCAGGTGGGTCGTATGCTTATTTGCCTCCCTACGTTGCATAAAACGAACATAAATTCATGCTCTACGGCGTTTAACAAAGCAATTCGTTTATGTAGCTCTGTTATCATTACCCTACCCTGAGACATAGCCAGCTAGAAAAACTAAGTTCATGCCAACAGTAACTAACTAAAGGCCCGAGCCACAACAAAAGACAACCCGCATTGCTGGCAGCGTTGGTCGTTGTTAAGGCGATGTTTTCTGATAAAATATGAGGTTAGGAGGTCAAGAAAAAAGTAAAATAATGTGTAATGAATATTGAAGGGAAGCAATAATGATAATTAAAGATGACTCATACTATATTTTAAAGTGAAACTTCTTACGTCGTAACAGGGCAATATTGCCCTTAAATCGGCAGCCCCCAGGAACGCATTTTCCGTGGAGAAATTTCACAACCGGGTTGCTAATCTAATTGGCTATGCAACTTACTAATTTCCAAGGACGTGAGAAAAAGAACCCTTAAATGCTATAATTACAATATAACAATTTAAACATTTTATGTATTCATCACAAATCATGTGTTTGTCAATCGTCTAGATTAACTTTCTACAAAATTCTCCGAAAAAAATGTGCTTATTTTCTGTCGGCAGGCAAAGGAATTTATTTCATAAAGCCAAAATATGGACATTATTTGGGTCGATCAGTACGTAAAACATTTTTAATCTACGAGAACAATAGATAAACTACATCAACCGTAGTATATAATTCCCGCCAACGCCGAGATTCACCCCTATTAGAGTTTAGCAACCACAGCAAACTTTGATCATTAGTGCGTGTTCGTGATACATGTAGCTGAGTCGCACTGTGATGAAGTGAGCAATAACAAAACAAATATGAGGGCAGAGACAAAGCCGCCATATTTGCAGAAATTGGCGCGAAGAGAAATGTCATATTAAAATAGGCGGGAGATTTATCAACTATGTTTGTCTACTTGTTTTGAATCACTTATGTAAAACCGGTAAAAGTTTGCTGAAAGGAAGCTACTTTCGTGGTCTTTTCAAGCTATTCAGTGGGCTATTTAGGCCTCGAGATGGGTGAAGAGTATAAATAGGCAAAGAGTAAGTACTTTCAGCGTATCCTATTTTCATTTTGAATTAGTGTGTCAAGAAATTTTCTAGGTTTCTATTTAATGTAAATAAATATTGTCGGACAAATTACACTGCGCCATCAAGCCTCAAAGTAAGCAAAATTTGTGTTAAATATTTTTATTTTGTAAATATATGCTTATGATACAAGGAAAACACACAGGCTAAGACAAATGACGACAAAACAAAAAACAAGATAAAAGACGAGCTCGGTGGCGCAGTGGTGAAACGCGCTTTTACGTTATTTTGACACCAACGCTCGTGAGTTCGATTCCCACACAAGACAAACATTTGTGTGCATGAACATGTCTGTTTGTATTGGTCTGGATGTTTTAAGAGAGGTATGGCGCATCAAAGCAGCCCGTCTGGGGAAGTACCTCCACCTCACAGAAAACCACAGCCAAATAACAACTCCCTAGCGGGTTGTTGTGTTCCTGCGTGTGAGTGAGGTCAACAGTAAGTCCCTAGGGAATGGCTGTGTAAGCAGCAGAGGAGGCATCGCGCGAGTTATATATGTAGGCTACGGTAACTGCTTTACATCGTTAATCGTGGATGGATAGATAAAAAATAAAATAATACATGTTCTAAATATCGGTTTAAAGAGAACTTTATTTCTCGTTAAGATAATTGTTACTTAAATGAGAATAAGATTTATAAATAAATATATAAATATTACTTTTCTGTAACATTTCATTAGTTAACATTTTATTATACATTTACACTATAGTTAGCTCGTTTTTTTTGTAATCAATTAAGGCATACCACCCATTTATTGGCACTTTAAAGAAGCATTCTCGAAATAATTAGAAATAATTAATGTGAAATGGGGTCTAATACTATTAAAATTACTTATAATGTGGCTAAGTCTCTCAAACTTTTTATCAATAAGTACATTATTTTCAGTGTTAATACTTAGTTATTATAAAAAATCGGCCAAGTGCGAGTCGGACTCGCACACGAAGGGTTCCGTACCATTATCTATAAAAACGGCAAAATAAATCACGTTTGTTGTATGGGAGCCCCCCTTATATATTTGTTTTATTTTAATTTAATTATTTATTCTTAAAGTGAATGTATAAATAAATATTCTGTGAATATTTCAAGCGTCTACCTGTTGCCGTTATCAATATCGAGCAAAAATAAGCAATAAAATCACGTTTGTTGTATGGGAGCCCCCTTAAATATTTATTTTATTCTATTTTTTAGTATTTGTTATTATAGCGGCAACAGAAATACATCATCTGTGAAAATTTCAACTGTCTAACTATCATGGTTCATGAGATACAGCCTGGTGACAGACGGACGGACAGACGGACAGCGGAGCCTCAGTAATTGGGTTCCGTTTTACCCATGGGTACGGAACCCTAAAAAGACTTAAGGTACACGCTAAGACCCAATGACTGGCACATTCTATCCACAGTATTGAAATTTTGTTATTTATCTATAAATGTAAAGATGCCAATAATTGGGTGGGATGCCAAAGTTAGGATGGATTACGGTACACCCTTCACAAATAAACAATCTAATCGCGCGATAAGCCTTGCTTCACGTTAGGCAGACGCATGTTTGTTTACGATATCATATAAACATATACTAGTTCCAGAAAGAGATCCTTCCTGTATAGAGAGCGTTCATACGATAACCATTTTAGGTGGGCCGTATGCTTGTATGCCTCCCTACATTGTATTAAAAAAATGTAATTTGGTTTCAGCCGGCGCTAGGTCGTATTTTTTTATACTACGCCGGGAGGTATACAAACATACGGCCCACCTCATGTAAAGCTGGTACCGTAGCCTATTAACGTTTGCTATATATTAAGTATCACTCGCGCGATGCCTCCTCTGCTGCTTACACAGGTGCAGGAACACAACAACCCTCTAGGGAGTTGTTATTTGGCTGCTGTTTTCTGTGGGGTGAAGGTACTTCCCCAGACGAGCTGCTTTGATACGTCCTACTTTTTTATAAAAGTAGTAAACTATTATGAACTAATTAGTGCCGGAATCGCACAAAGCAGGTATATAATATCAAATCGTAATCGTTATCTCAACATAAAGACATTTCTTTCCACCCGTATAACACAAACATACCTTTGAAGTTCCATACGCAAATAACTCGCCTGACTGCCAAGACCTAAGAATAGTTACAGTGCAAAAAAAGGTTGTCCCAGTTAGTAAACAGGCCTGGGTGACAGGCACGGCTCATTAGTGAGCCCCGTAGTACTCCAGCTAATGATGGACCGCTTCAACTAATTATACTGCGGCGGCAATCGCAATAATACATGAGATGTAGAGGAAACGGTATACAAAAGTATATTATTATAATTCTTGAAAGGATTTTGACTTCGTTTATGTGAAGTGTAGGCACTGATAGCATTTGGTGCCATTAAATCATCTTTTATTAATTGATTGGTGCACAGTCTTAATACATATATACTACAATAAGCTCTAGGTTGGCTGCAAGAGATCTCTTTTAGGGATAAGTCCACCTTTGTAATACTAGATTTCATTTCTATAATTGACTAGCTGCTGCCCGCGGTTCCGCCCGCGTGGAGTCAAATAACGTAGCCTATGTGTTAATCCAAATCATAATCTATCTACGTGCCAAATTTCATTTAATCCATTCAGCTGTTAAGCGTGAAAGAGAAACAAACATGCATACATGATTTAATTAGATAACAAAAATATTGTATGCCTGAATGGTGGAACACAGAATACACAGAATAGAACTATGCTAAAATTGTAACAACCTAATTACCTGTAGTTCACAATAAAGATTATTTGTATTTGTAAACATCCATCCATACATACAAACTTTCGCATTTATAATATTAAGTAGGATTGATATAGAAATGAATGAAAATAATTTATTTTTAATTTATCGTACAATAAAGATATTACAACAGCAGACAAACAGATTTCACTTAGACGAGCTCGCTGGCTCAGTCATGAATGACTTTGACACCGACGCTCGTGGGTTCGATTCCCACACAAAACAAACATTTTGTGTGCATGAACATATCTGTTTGACTTGGTCTGGATGTTTTAAGAGCGGTAGGGCGCATTTAAGCAGCCCGTCTGGGGAAGTACCTCCGCCTAACAAAAAACCGCAGACAAATAACAACTCCCTAGAGGGTTGTTGTGTTCCTGCGTATGAGTGTGGTCACCAGTAAGCTCAGAAGGAGTTGCTGTGTAAGCAGCAGAGGAGGCATAGCGCTAGTCTCTAGTTCTTCGCGGATCGGTGCGCGTCACCTCTGGGGGACGCTCTCATCCGCACGTCGGTGCGCTCTTGGTCCAGTATTGCAAACTGATTTACTGGCAGGGGTCGCGAACGACCACGCTTCCAGCACATGACCCCCACACTTTAACTTTTTTTATGCTACGAAGGTGGGAAACAAGCGTACGGTCTACCCAACTTTGAGGTATCACTAGGGCTCGGCGGGGAGCTCATTCCACGTGCCCTGTTGCTGACAGATCCGGGGCACCACACCAACGCGGCCGATGGCATTTCGCGGGGTCGTTTAGTGGGTATACCGTCGGGCAGCCGACGGGGAGTCCCACACTACCACCGGAGGCCACCCAGGCACCGGTGGTGTGCGTAACGCATATTTCCCCGCGTCACAAAAAAAAAAAAAAAAAGGGAGCTCATTCCACAGCTTGAGAGTAAAATTATAATGAACATTACTACCAGCCAATATTTATTTATTAAGACGCAATAATTTACTAACAGCCATGCCATTACACAAGGACATTTGACCTACTTTCGAGGGTGTGTGCACACAATGCCAACACGTGGGCGTACATATACACAGCGCCTGACAAAAGCTTAATAGCAACAATTCTACACACCTCCGCTTTCAACCATTTCACGTGAACAGGCGTTAACACATCGTGGAAGCCCTACCTACCTTTTCGTACGAAAATATTTACTTATTTTTGAATTTTAATCCCCAAGTTGAATTGGAGCGAGATGAATAACTAATGGGAACGTTGTGTGAGACAAGAATATGGCAAGGGAAAGCTCTGCATTCCGGTTTTGAATATTTAATGGTAGTAATCTGAAATGTAACTTTGAGGAGCGGAGTGGTGAGCAATGCTATTTTAACATTATAACCGTGAGTTCGATTGCCGCACAGGACAAACATTTGTGTTTTTTATAAGTCTAGATTGGCAAACAAGCATGCGGACCCGCATCAGATGGTAAGCGGCCACCGCAGCATATTGACGCTCGCAACTCCACGGGCATGTTACTCGCACGCTGCCAATCTTGTGACCTAAGGATGTTTCGTCACAGTACCCAGTAATTCCCCTGCCATATCTCTTCCCATATTCCTTCAATCCGGAAAACAGAACCTTTTTTAATACAACGTTGGGAGGTATACAAGCATACGGCTCACCTGATGTGAAATTACCGTATAATTACCCTAGCCTACGAAAGCTTGCGATGCATTAAGTATTACTCGCGCGATGTCACCCCTGCTGCTAACACAACAACTCCTTAGGACCTCACTCACATGCAGGAACACAATAACCCGTTAGGGAGTTGTTATTTAACTGCGGCTTTCTGTGAAGTGGAGGTACTTCCCCACACGGGCCGCTTTGATGCGCCCTACCTCTCTTAAAACCTCTCTTGTCTTTCGGTTCATAAGGTCTAAAGTATTAATATGACTATATTATAAAAAATACGTATTTATTAATTAAGTTTAAATCAAATCAAATCATCAACCAAAATTCTTTATTTTCTAGAATACGTGCGTGTGCATAAACATGTCTGTTTGTCTTGGTCTGGATGCTTCCAAATTAAGGTAGAGCCTGAAACAGAGTTATTATTTGGCTGCGATTTCCTGTGAGGTGGACGTACCACATTAATGGAGCAGTTTTGATGCGCCCTACTACCTCTTAAACCACGATCTAGCAATAATTATCAGAAAATGATGAATTTGTACATGGAGACGTAAAAAAATTTGAAAACTAGTAAATAACAGCAAGCTGTGTAGGCAGAGCTGATATTTTTTTTTTTTTTTTTTTAATTTAAAAAATATTTTAATGTTTCATTTTTAATTTTTTTTAAATATATAGAACCCTGTACGACATCTAGCGACGAGTGCTGTTACTTTTTCTGTTGATGGGAGTGCAGTGCAGACTCTGCACTGCAGAGTGGCCGGCCATACGTTTTCCCATATGTTTTTTTTTCTAATTGGAACGATTTTGGACCGTTCTTCCTCACCAACGAACATTTCAATTTCAAATTAAAGGATACAAAACTACAATATGTTAGCTATTAGTGTGTCGATTTTGGAGTTTCTCACTATTACCGTCTAAACGCTAGCTGGATGACATCAGTCTACCCCAAACGACAATTTTGAGGGTAATGTGGCTCCGCTGGCTATCGCAGCTCTGCCAATTATCAGAAAATGATGAATTTGTACATTGAGACGTAAAAAAATTTGAAAATGAATACATAAAAAAGGTGAGTTTCCCGAGATTAGCATTGACTGTAAACTACTAGGAAAGTAAATTCACAACTGTGCCATAAAGACTGCTAGTGAAACCTTTAAACAGTGTCTGGCCAATGAATGCGTAATTTAGTACTATGTGCGGCCAGCAAATAAACCATTTACAACTGGGTCCTGTCCACAAAGAATATGTTTTGTGATCTCTGTTGAATTAATCCTGACATTTATACATGTTTAGTTTCGTGACCGCCGTCCCACTATTAAGAACTGAATAAACTATCGTGGCTAACCCTATTCCACATTGTGTCGAATAT
This sequence comes from Pyralis farinalis, assembly GCA_947507595.1. Lineage (NCBI taxonomy): Eukaryota > Metazoa > Arthropoda > Insecta > Lepidoptera > Pyralidae > Pyralis > Pyralis farinalis. The sequence continues at coordinate 2,800,172 of OX382258.1, read as the reverse complement.
TCTAGAAAAGTGGTTTTAATTCATTTGTGTACCTATTTAGGGCGCCCGTTTTCTCGCATAATCCTTTTTTTATACAACGTCGGTAGGCATACAAGCATACGGCCCACCCGATGTAAAGCGATTACCGTAGCCTACGATGTATTCTATACAATGTATTCTCGGTAACTGGGTATTTTACTAATGATGCAAGTTTTCTAATAAATTCATTAAATAATCACATTATCTGAGGGTGTAAATAAAAAAAATCACATAGTAACGATAATTAGTTCTCTTGTAATCATAGGTGGACAGATGATCGTAATGACTGACGCGACAATGTTGAAGAAAATCGAACACCGCGCTGTAATTAAATTCCTCACAAAACAAGGAATAAGTCAAAAGAACATTCACAAAGAGATGGTGGCTGTTTACCATGAATCTGCACTTTCATTATCTACGGTTCACAAGTGGTCAAGTGAATTCAAGAGGGGCAGGGAGCGCATTGAAGATGACCCCCGCTCGGGCGGTCCCGTTACTGCCTCTACGGAAGAAAATGTGACAAAACTGGAGTAACTTGTATTGGAGGATGCTCGAATAAAGGTTAAAATGTTAGCAAAGATGACTAATCTATCCGTTGGTACCACACACACTATTATTCATTAACATCTTAACCTCTCAAAAGTCAGTGCAAAGTGGGTGCCGCGAATGCTCACAGCGCCTCAGAAACAAGTGAGAGTAGAGTGCTGTAGGGAGTTTTTGGAGCTCTGTGGAGACGATCCAACGAGTATTTTCGACCGACTCGTTACTGGAGATGAAACGTGGGTTCACCACTATGATCCTGAAATTAAACAGGAGTCCATGCAGTGGCATAACAAGGACATGGTCCCTTCAAAAAAAATAAAGTCGCTCCGTCTGCCTGAAAGGTCATGGCCACAGTGTTTTGGGCCACAAATGGAATTTAGTTGATTGAGAACTTAAAAAAAGGTGAAACCATAAACGCAGCATCTTATGCAATAACTTTTCGCAATTTGAGGGAAGCGGTCAAAGAAAAAAGGCGAGAAAATCTGGTCACCGGTGTGTTGCTTCTTCACGACAATGCACCGGTTCACACGGCGCGTGTTTCGAAGTCTGCTGTGAGAGAATGTCGTTTCGAAGAAATTAACCACCACTATAGTCCGAATCTGGCACCCAGCGTTTATCATCTGTTTCCAAATTTAAAAAATACCTTCGTGGCAAACGATTTTCCGACGATGAAGAGCTCAAGGCGGCAATAAATACACATTTTTCCGATAAGGAGGAAAGTTATTTTTTTTAGGGTATAGAAAAATTTAAGTGTAAGGAATATATAACCCTGCAACAACCGCTCCACCAACTTTGAGCTGTGCGCGAGTAGGGTGGATCGGTAACTAACCATGATCTTTACCCGACTTTGGTAATTTCTATTACAAACAAATTTATATAAATGTTCTATACATCTATATCTATACAGATAAATAAAATTGGAGTGTCTGTTTGTAATATTAAAATAACCGCTTTTTACTAAATGCATATGGATATATACACGGTACACATACCAAAATGAATATTTTTACAATTTTTGTCTGTCTGTCTGTTTATTCCGGCTAATCTCTGAAACGGCTGGACCGATTTTGACGGGACTTTCACTGGTAGGTAGACGACTGTTCAGAGCACAATATAGGGTACTTTTTATCCCGTAAATATTTAGGGTTCCTTCGTAAAATATGGAAAACTGTTAAAATTAGGGGGAAATATCTTCCCCTTCGGGGGTGCGATTCACAAAATAGAAGAATTTCATTAAAATTAGCATAGGTATTTCTATACGCGAAATACACAATGAATAAGTTATAGTAAACTCTGCGAACTGAACAATAACTTTTTTGTTAAATTCCACGCGGACGAAGTCGCGGGCACAGTTAGTTACCTAATATATTATCATTTTTGTAAGCCGATGTGGCCCCTGTGCCGGGGTCATGTGACTCAAATACTGTCGATGCCTTGCAAGCAATAATAAACTTTGGAACATTTCTTAGCGCGCACAAACAAAACCGCGAGCAAAGTGTAGCCAACAATTTGTAACGAATTGACCAAACAATTTACCTTGTGCCCAGACCCTCCATTACGCAAGGCAATATTCCCTCCAAAATACATTGAGTGACATAGCAGATTTGGCGGGAACCCGATACAACGGACAAGTTTGAGGTTATTAATCACTCGAGCAAAGTTGGTGGTACGTTGACAACTTAGCCGCACCTCCATCGAAGGGACCGTTTTAATTTCGCCACGTATTTTTTGCACCATAGACGATAAATCATGTGGGGAAATTATTAACACAACATGTTTTTATTAATCTTTTGAAAGTTTGAATTCTTTGTGTCATTTAGCGAATGAATGGATCACGCGTATATGTAGTGTGGCGGGAATTCTTTCATTTTAAAGTACTTTTTTTTTACAAAAAAGGATATTTTACATAATATATGTTATATACTTTAAAAAAAAAGGAAGTGCTTTGCGATTCCGGTCTTGGGGAGATTGAATGTTCCGAATCGTAGGTAAAATTAGATATAACACTTATATACTAGAATTCATCAATAGAGTAATAACATTTCTTCTTTGACGAACTCGGTGGCGCAGTGGCGAAACGCGCTGTTACGTTACTTTGACACCAACGCTCGTGGGTTCGATTCCCACACAAGACAAACATTGTGTGCATGAACATGTCTGTTTGTATTGGTTTAGATGTTTTAAGAGAGGTAGGACGCATCAAAGCAGCCCGTCTGGGGTAGTAGTAAGTACCTCCACCTCACAGAAAACCGCAGCCAAATAACAACTCCCTTGAGATTTGTTGTGTTCCTGCGTGTGACTGAGGTCACCAGTAAACTACTAAGTAGTTGCTGTGTTAGTAGTTATACTTAATGTATTACAAGCGTTTATACTACGCTACGGTAACCGCTTTCCATCAGGTGGGCCGTATGCTTGTATATCTTCCGACGTTGTATAAAAAAAAAATATTGCAGTTTGTTCTTGAAAAATTTACAATTGCTAATTATTTTGAGATCAATGTTATTAAATAGCAAACTGTTTGAATCCTATCTCCATGTTTGATCACGTCTAACTTAGGGACTAGGTCATATTGTATGTTAATTGATTATTTTGCGTTAATGCTCTTATAAAAGGCATAAGGGTGGTCACTAGCACGCTGAGGATTAATAAAATGTGGGTTAGATTACCACACACACCACACACATTACTTAAACAACAGAAAACAGACTGTTGATATAAAAGGGGTCAAATCTTAAGAGAGCTATGTTAATATTGGAGCGCCCCAGGACTCTATATTGGTCCCCTTTTTAATTTTAGTATATGCGAATGATCTGCCCTATATAGTGCAGAAAACGGCGGATATACGAATGTTTGCTGATGATACTTCTATAATTTTTAATGTTACTCGCCGGTGCAAAAATATTGACAAGGTAAATAGTTCATCTTCCATTCTAAATTGATTCACATGTAATAATCTTTTATTAAACTCAACTAAAACCAAATGTATAAAATTATGTCTACCAAATGTGGCTTCTGCCAATATAAATTAACTATATATAAATGACGAGCTCGGTGGTGCAGTAGTTAACGCACTGTTACGCTACTTTAACACCAACGCTCGTGGGTTCGATTCTCACGCAGGACAAACATTGTGTGCATGAACATGTCTGTTTGTCCTGGTCTGAGTATTTTCTATGAATAATAAGTATTTAGAAAAAAAAACGTATTTACGTATGTTTATCAGTTGTCATAACACAACATAACACAAGCTTCGCTTACTTTGGGGCTAGATGGCGCTGTGTAATTTGTCCTACAATATTTATTTCTTATTATTTATTTAATACAGAAGTTCTCATTGACAATAATGTACTAGAATTTATTAATGATAGTGTATTTCTTGGAATAACAAACACATAAATAAACTGGCCAGTAAGCTCAGCTCCGCCGCAAATGCAGTTAGGAGAATTAGACAATTGACGGATGTGGCTACTGTGAGTTTAGTCTATTTCAGCTACTTTCTATATATAGTATACTGTTGTGGGTAAAAGCGGCTGATATTGAAACTATTCTTATATTACAAAGAGAGCAATCCGCTCTATTTATAACATAGACTCCAGGGAATCACTTAGAGAACTATTTAAAGAAATAAATATCCTCACGTTTACCGCTCAGTATATTTACGACAACATAATGTATGCTCGTAAAAATATAAAATCGTTTTTAGTGACAATCCTAGAAGCAGGAATAGATTGCGAATGCCCATACATCGGCTTGCTAAGACTAATAGAACTTTTGTTGTAAATTGTGTTCGAATTTTTAATTTATTACCTGAAACAGTTCTGTCCTTGCCTGACATTATGTTCAAAAGGCACATCAAAAATACTCTATGAACGAAGGGTTATTACAAAATCAATAAAAATCTGACTGACAAAGATGTTTGGAAATGATTCAGCACGATTCAGAAAGATTTCGGAGTATTGCGTTTCGAAAAACAGAACAAGTAAAAATATGTATTCTTAGTGCAAGTTTCAAAATGCAAAGGCAGTTAAAAGTTTTTAATTTACGCTAAAAGAGGGTACGATTCATTGCACGCAAGTAGTACACAGTACTGCAGTTCAAAAATAGTTCGTATATGCACGAACTGCAAATATGTCAGTGTATTACTGCTGCACTTTATCGTTTAGCTAATTAATAGATCGTATTAATAAGTTTTCAAGTTAATATTAACACGTGCGTGACATACATCAAAGTGAAGAAAATACTGGATTGGAATACAATCACATTAGTATTAAATAAGTTTAGCTAACGAGAAAAGGCTTTGCATTTTGGACGAATATACCTCCGCTGCAACATATCTGTAAAGCAGTCAGTGCACTAAACTAGTGCAATAGCGTCCTTTCATTTAAATCTCATATAATCCCAAGCTATGCAATGATTCATAATTTAATGCGGGAGCAGCAAGCGTCTTAATCATTCATTATATACTTCCTTGCTTTTACAAATCATTCCTTTATTAATATCAAATTGTTTTATAATTACAAACTGCCGAAATAATAAATTAAGACTAAGTATTCCTTTCAAATTAATAAATCAAGCGACAGCTGTTATTAAAATCTCATTATCGTGCCCGCCATATTTCCTTGTCATAGACAATTTATTTTTTTATTATGCATATGTGTGACTCTGTGAAAAGTCCACAGAGTAAAATGGCCGCTGTCGAGGGCCATTTCAACGGAACCAGGAAGTTATAAACCATCCTGAATGCTCGATAAGCCCTAATGGCATGCCAGCCTGGTAATGTGCGTGGCAACTATGCAAATTTTAATGTATGTACACCCGCTGCAATGTTAGATCATTTCTAAACGTTGAACTTCATAATACCTACTTCAGAATATTGTTAGCGGATTTGGCGGGAAACAAGCATAAGTATAGAACATAGAACGTTGAATTTTGGTTGGTATTCGACAAGCAAGAATGTGTTTTAATATAGTATATACCGCTCATTAAGTGTAAAGAGATCACAATCGAGAACTAGTCTGGCCATAAATACTGTTACATAGAAACTTTTGTTTTTTTCAACTCTTTAATTATTTTAAATTTGGAACGCGTTTCTTGTGTTAAAAACTTCACTTTCAATTCCCCGCAATTTCACATTTTTTTTTATTTATTATCAAATTACAATATGGAATGGGATGTTAAAGAAAATAGGATTGCAGTGATTAGCCTGCACAAAGTGAGTATGGAGCCGTCGGTCATATTCAAGACACTTCAATCTTGGCACAAATTATGGTCAGTTTTAGAGGATATGGCCCACTCGAAACGAGACGCCGACATTGTGTCTCTTAAGAAATCTCTGGAGCAAGCAGTGTCTAAATTTCCCGTGGAAACAGTTCGTAAATCCATAGATTCGTGGCCAGACAGATTAAAGGCCTGTATCAAAGCCAAAAGTGGCCATTTCGAATAGAACTTTCTTTTTTATTTTTGTTGAACTTCCATAATATATGTACATAAGTTTTATTATGATTACATTAAGTCCTAAAAAAAATAAATGCATATTCATTTGTACCAGAACTTATAGCCGAACTGGGTATTTCTACATTGATTCATTGACAGCTATCGGCCCGTCAAACGGTCGTGTCGTGTTCATGTCGGTTCAGATATATACCTACCTACATATCTGATTGAAGAGCATGATTAGTACGAATAATATATTTATAAATCTGAGTATTGATCATTATATTTTGTGCTCATTGGAAACAGAATATCTATTGTCTATGGAGTCAATTACAGAGCAGAATTAAAATGGAATTTTAATAAGGGAGATTTTTTTAACTTATTGACTTAACACTGTATTCTTTGCTCGCCCCATACCTTTTTTATGTTTATTGTTATTAATATTGTTAATTTTGTTAGTCTGCACAAGTGCTTTGTCTTAAACCTTTAAAACCGGCATCAATTTTCTGCTTGGTTTTTTTTTTTGGTTTGCGATATCATTTTGCTGTCAGCTAGCAGTTCTCTTTTTAAATTCTTAGTTTTTTTTAATAAAACATATGATAAAATTATTTATTTGCCATAAGATCCTAATGGACACTTAGGCCCGTATTACATTCTCGATATTGTATTTTTAATAATTATTCATAGTTTTGATTTCCCTTTTTTAATCTACCTGCATTTCAAAAATGACTATTGGCGAAGAAGAAAATTGCCAATAGAGGTATCTTTTAAAATCGTCAATTTCTATTACAATAAATAATAATATGTTTAAATACAATAAATGTATGACTGTGTATAATGGTGACAAGTGGTACAGTTAAAGATATATAAATATATGTACTGAATCATATCCAAACAGTCTGTCAGTTACATATTCATCGGTTCTGTAATAACCCATCTTATGTAAGGTATTTTTGATGTGCATTTTGAACATATTGTCAGGTAAGGACAGAACTGTTTCAGGTAATTTGCAGCCAATGTACCTACAGGCACCAAAAAAAAAATGTATTTACGTATGTTTATCAGTTGTCTAGTACCCATAACACAAGCTTCGCTTACTTTGGGGCTAGATGGCGCTGTGTAATTTGTCCGACAATATTTATTTATTTAGGCACGCAATCTAATCTCGCTTCTAAGATCGATTTTCCCTACATTATGAAAACGACTTTACATTTTGACGTGGACACATCATGTTCTCATAAATGTACTGAGAAGCAACCGTGAGGACATTTATTTATTTGAATAGTTCTCTAATAAAGATATTATATTGTGAAGATGGGACTCTATAAATATCTCTGTAGATAAGCCCCCGGTCCAACTGAGCAGTCCTGATTACAATTTGGCAACGCAAGAGTGACACCCCTGGTGTTGCAAATGTCAATAGGCTACGGTAACTGCTTACCATCAGGCAGTCAATTCTAAAACTTCCTACTCCTGCAAATTTCTTCTGATTAAATTCGTTTGTGAGTTCCAAGGCAGCTGTAGTTTAACCCCCGGGACGGCAATGGACTTCACTGTTCATTGCCTTTTTTGTGGTCGCCGCTGTTAATTCTGGCTACACAGGAGACACAGTGGTGGGTATGAGTGGTGGGCCTGTCCCGTTACCATCAGGCAGGCCGTATGCTTGTTGCCGCCTTTGTGGTATAAAAAAAAACAATGCCACCTACCGGGTCCAATAGTAAACCTAACCCAGCCAGGAGCTCACGAACACACAAGACATTTCATCAAAATCGTTCCAGCAGTTTAGGAAGAGTTTAGTGATATACACGAGTACGTATTTCATTTTTGTTTATTAGATTCGATCAAGTAAATATCGCATTTAATTGGCAGAGCTGCGATAGCCAGCGGAGCCACATTACCCTCAAAATTGCCGTTTGGGGTAGACTGATGTCATCCAGCTAGCGTTTAGACGGTAATAGTGAGAAACTCCAAAATCGACACACTAATAGCTAACATATTGTAGTTTTGTATCCTTTAATTTGAAATTTAAATGTTCGTTGGTGAGGAAGAACGGTCCAAAATCGTTCCAATTAGAAAAAAAAACATATGGGAAAACGTATGGCCGGCCACTCTGCAGTGCAGAGTCTGCACTGCACTCCCATCAACAGAAAAAGTAACAGCACTCGTCGCTAGATGTCGTACAGGGTTCCATATAGTTTTAAAAAATTAAAAAATTAAAAATAAAATATTTAAATATTTTTTAAATTTAAAAAATATCAGCTTTGCCTACATAGCTTGCTGTTATTTACTAGTAATAAAAAGATATACAATGTAGAAAAATATAAATAAATAGATAGAAACCATTGAATTATTATGTACTGTACTAGAACCGACACCGCGAACTAAATATTGGCGCCATGCTTTGTTGCCGATCCGCAACAACTCATTGCTGTACTACTTTGAACGAAACGCGTAAGCGCCGTGAAATTCACGGCGCTTTTGACCTTTTGGTCGCGAGAAAAATACTTCTTAGAAGCGATTTAGTGCTGCATATTCGAATCTTTGGGATAGACATGTAAATTATTTGAGCGCTGCAGCGGACATTAGTTTTAATTATTACCAAAATGGAGCAAGACTTTTACTTATGATAGCTCCTCTAGTACATAACATAACCCAATGGCATATACTCACTACTTTTACCATTAACACACTCATACAAACAAGTATTGTCTTATATTGAAATTATGTTTAAAGTTAAAATATATGTATGTATGTATTTGGTCGCTTGCGAGGAACGCACAGAGAATCGAACGCCATAAGACGAGATCCATACACACCTCACTCGCTTCTTTAAAATTCATAGCTCTTTTCATGTACGCTCGCAGGTTCCCAGGGCTACTGACATCACCTTCTGATAGAACACGACCAATTTGATCATGGTAGGTTAGTCTCGGTCTTCCTCGGCTCCTGCATCCTTCCACCTTCGCATTGTACATTTGTTTCGTCAGTTAAATAAAGCCAATTAGGCAAATAAAGCCAATCCAGATTTTTATGGTAATTCATACTAGGAACGTATTTTTTATACAAAGTCAAAGTCAAAATCTTTTTATTCCGTAAAAATGGCTACATTTGTTTGGAATCGTCACAATTTTTTTCCCTACCGTGCAGTTCATGACTAGGTGAGCACTAATAAAAATACGGCCAAAAAACTCAGGCATCCCTCTTTTGGTATCCAAACAAATTTACATATTTTATTAATTACATTATAATTGGATCGACTCACTCCCAGGCATTTTTATCATTAATATAGTCAGATACTTTATAATATGCCCTGCTACACAATTTGGCTTTAATAGTAGTTTTAAATTTGTTTATTGACAATTCTCTTATATTGCTGGGAAGTTTGTTATAGAACCGTATACATTGCCCCATAAAAGAATTACTTATTTTGTGGAGACGGCTTGCATGTAAGACAAGATTATGCTTATATCTAGTATTTATGCTATGAGCAGCGCAAAGAAGAACATTGATATCCCAATGGACAACCGACCTCGTGACCAGCGGGGTCCTCTGTTCGAATCCTGGCATGCACGGCGGTGAAGGAAAACATCGTGAAGAAACCTGCACGTCAAGAAATTGTATTTCGAAAGACGTGTGACCTCACCTAAGAATGATCTGATCTTCTGACCGCTGGACTTCTGACGGTAGTCGCTTCATGTAAAAATCAATATTTCCGCCAAATCCTTAGGCTTTGGTAGCGGACACCGCCAATCCTTATGGATTAGGAAACGGGATAACCCTGTGAAGATGGAGGCTCCCGGCGTAACGAACATGCAACATATAATTTTATAAATGTCTCAGATGACCCATCGGATGACAGGCGGTTACCCTTGGGTTGCTTGTAGATTACAATCTATCGTTTTATTTCAATTTCGATCGATTGGAATCAATTTCAAGAGTAATACTACAGGAAATTCCCTTGCTTGACTGCAACGCAGCAATTTCCTCAATTACGTCCTGGTGATACTGCGCACATAACAAACGCGCTACGGAATTGTTATTTGGCGACGATATTAACGGAGGTAGGCCTCAAAAAAGCAGTCCGTCTGGAGAAGTACCTCCACCTCACAGAAAACCGCAGCCAAATAACAACTTCCTAGAGGGTTGTTGTGTTCCTGCGTGTGAGGTCACCAGTAAGCTCCTAAGGAGTTCTGTGTCAGCAGCAGAGGTGGCATCGCACGAGTGATACTTAATGCATTATAATTGTTCATAGGCTACGGTAACCTGGTGGCCCGTATGGTTCTATGCCTCCCAACGTTGTATAAAAAAAAGGTTACGGAACTTATCAAGTTAAGACACTCCTTAAGTTGCAAACGTTTTTCTTAATCACTAAGGTGGCAATCAAGCATACGGCCCGCCTGATGGCATTCAGTCACCGTAGCCTATGGACATTTACAACACTATGGACATTTGTCTGTCGCTTTTTTTCGAATATTCGAATTTTTCAGCATAAAAACGTAGAATAGGAATGTCTGAAAAACCAACCTCCTATCTCTTAAGAAACATGGTCAAAATAGCCGACAAATTAAAAAAAAAATGAACATTTTTTAATAGATTCGAAAAGTAAATTAAAAAGTAGAATAAGAATGTCTTACAAACCTATATCATATTTCTTAAGGAACATGGTCAAAATGGCTGACAAAGTTTTAAAAAAAATAATTAAATTGTTATATAATTGACGAGCCAGGTGTTCCTCTCGCAATGCAAGCTTGCGCATTCTCAAATGGTATTCTTTCTGTTGAGTGACAATGGTATCGATAGACCTCGTTGCTATACTTCGTTGTGTAATATTGTATTTCTCTCTACTGGAATGGTTATATCCCAGTTGCGATTCTAGGTTTCTAGGTGGAGTAAACGAGGACTTGTTATAAATAAAAAATCTCGTTATTGAGTACAGCGCCATCTAGCACACAGCAAATAAATTATTAATGAATGAACTTGAAGTACAAAGCGTCTAATCTATCCGTACACAGAAATGTTAAAGCATTAGAACCTTGTGCTGTATTCACTTTTATTTCTGATAGATGGCGGTAAACTTAACACCGTCCCGAACGTAACTAAGTGGGAAAAAGCATTAAGAGGACGTATAAAACCACGTTTATGTTTTTTAACATATCTTGTATTTAATATCTATGTACAAGTAACCAAAATTTTAATTATCGCTTATCGTGGCCACTTATAGCAATAATCAAAATTATGACTAATTGTACATCTATACAGATAAATAAAATTGGAGTCTGTTTGTAATATTAAAATAACCGCTTGTTATGCATATGGATATATGGTACATATACCAAAATGAATATTTTTACAATTTTTGTCTGTCTGTCTGTCTGTCTGTTTGTTCGGCTAATCTCTGAAACGGCTGGACCGATTTTGACGGGACTTTCACCGGCAGATAGCTGATTGTAATAAGGAGTAACTTAGGCTACCTTTATTTTAGTATTTTTAATTACTTTTATTAATTGAATTAAACAATTTTTAACGGAAGTATCGCGTATTTTATTTATTTTGTTGAACCTGACGTTTCGAACACTTTGCAGCGTCCGTGGTCGCAGGAAGACTAAGGTGGTATTTGTCTTACATTAGTTATTCAATTATTACATCTATATTATTCATACATAGGGCAAACAAAGAGAAGCGTAGGTACTCGTGTGAAAGAACACATTGCTGACATGAAGAATAGGCGCGATAAAAACTCTGCAGTATGTGAACATACACTGGACCAGCCAAACCATTACATCCGGTTCGATAAACCACAAATCCTCGCCAAGGAGAATCGCTACATGCCGAGAATGTTGCTCGAGGCTATTGAAATAAGAAAACACCCCAATTTCAATAGAGAAGATGGTTGGCAAGTACCACCTGCTTGGGATCCAGTCCTAAAAATAATCAAGTCCCAAACCCAAAGATCTAAAAAATGTTCGGACACTGTGAGCGATTTTTGTGTGAATCGGAACATATATAATTAATCCATCCATGTCGGTAGATGTAATAATTGAATAACTAATGTAAGACAAATACCACCTTAGTCTTCCTGCGACCACGGACGCTGCAAAGCGTTCGAAACGTCAGGTTCAACAAAATAAATAAAATACGCGATACTTCCGTTAAAAATTGTTTAATTCAATGTGTAACAATCGCGAAAACCTAAGACAATACTACTTTTATTAATATAATATAAATAAATAATAAAAAAAAACTATTCCGCGCGGACGAAATCGCAGGCACAGCTAGTCATAACTATCATTTATAAGGAGTAAACTCCAGTCGTGCGTCGGACGACTGGGACATGTCTGCCGGACGCTGGATTTGAGTCTCCATCAGGAAGAGCATGGCGATGGCGGGCCGTGCCGTCTCAAGGTGTTGGTGGACGGCATTAAGGATTGAGTGGAGTCCGCGGATGTTAGCGAACTCAACCTTGAACAGGGTGGTGGGGGAGTGTTAATTGCGCTGTCTCTCCATTAGTTTGTCGACAAATAAGCTGCATTGATCCGTCGGACGGAAGGGCCCCTGAATCTCCCGAAGGTAGTCGCTGCGTTCCCACCATCCGGTCACCAACCGGCACGATGATCTACCCCGAGATTATGCGCGGTATGAAAGGGCAGCCTCTGAATGTGGTTAGATTTGATTGGGCCCCTGTACTATACCGCGGGCGGCCAGCGGAACAATCGTTTCAACGGGTCTACCTGGCCCACGGGTCAGCTCAGTCCTCCTGGCAATAGATAGACAGAATCCAGCACTGTTCTCGCAATATCGCATCAACAATGCACTGTTCTACACCAGCTGATCCCGAAACGCGATTTACTCATAGGTACGCCACTTCACGGGTGTTTCGCCGTGTGGACGGTGGTAGCCAACCAGGCAGATCAGGGGCGCCGACTCACTCCGTGGGTGCTCGGGGACTCCAGCACCCACGGGAGGGAAATGAAGGTGCGGAGCACCCATGACGCTAGACATCATTATATAACTAAAATAATCCTCATCTCATTATCTGTTGTTCAGATTCTCATTATATGGTTATTCTAGTAAGCGCTTGTTCGCTTACTAGAATGTGTGCGACGCGTCCTAATGTGATCTCAGTTCCCACCAGATACTTTTGATGTAGAGCCGTTTTTTTGTTTTGGGCAGGGCAGTCTTTGGGGGACGCCTATGTCCAGCAGTGTACGTCCTTCGCCTGAAATCATGATCATCATACCTAGTCATCAAAAGAGCATGAGCACCCACGAGGTTTTCCAGAAGCCGGCGCCCCTGCGGCGGATATTTACCCTACCACCGGCTGAGGAACTGGATTCTCAGGAAATCCCTTAGTCGCCTATTACGACACCCACGGCAAGAGAGGGGGCGGTGATTTTTAGTATTTTTTCTCCGTCACCGCACGCTCCAAAAACGCTATATGGATATAAATAAACGATAAAAATACTTACCTCAAGCCATGGTATAATAATATATATATATTTACTTCTACTACTAATATACAAATACTATGATTTGTCAACTGACAATGTCAAGCCAAATTGGCCGCAGTACCTACATCACTCAATAATCGAATCAAATAAAAGTGCTTCAGGCAAATCAAATTTAGATATTATTTAAATGTTACACGATACTCATTCACTCCAAATCGCAAACAATAATGCTAATATTGCTAATTACCTTTTTTGTTTTATCTAAATGTAAATGTTGCTATTTACCGATAATTAATACATACGGCGGGAAAAATTCACGAGCCTGCAAACTATTATTTGAAGAATATGAAGTTGTGAAATTATTTCGATACGAAGTCGTGAATAGCATGGATTCAACTCCCATCGAAAAGATTTCAAATTCAAAGACTAATTTGAAATCTTCCCGTTTCAATGTGAATACGTAGCGTAAGAACAGAGACATGTTACTAAAGGACTCGCCATACGCGTGATTCTGTTAGTAAATAATTCTGCCATTTTTGACGGGGGACGAGGTAACTACTACATAGAAACAAAAATAATGTTTTAAAGAAATGTCAACCTTATTTCGAGGCTCCTACAGTTCAAAGTTATTTTCTAACCGCTGCCTGCCATCTGTTGTGGAATAGCTGAACTTCTTCGTAAATCGAAGCTGGTAGATTCAAAATTACGAAACGTCTTATGTACTTTTTTTTGTCTTTAGCTAAATAAACTCTATTATACAGCATGAAGGACTGTTTTGTTTTGCAGTTTGTATAATTTACGCTAATTTGGGATAGGAGATATGCGACCAAAGTCGCGGAATATGATTCGATTGCATCAGTACTCGATTACTGAATCGATTTCTCATGTATTAATCGCTATCACACCATTTTAATTTCTTTTATATGAAAGCAAATAAAATAATACTTGCATGTGAAAGGTAACTCAATATTTTTGCAAACTGAAGTGTTCGACCTTTTTTTGCATGACATAACTGCACAGTTTGGCATTTTTAGTGTAACACTTTGTGATGTTACCTGAGCGATAACGATTACAAGACTGTTAGAGAATCGATTACGCACGAAGTATTTATGCGCGCAATGGATCACAATATCTTGTACCATGACAGAGGGGAATGATCCTACGAGGCTGGTCCTTTAGTAACATGTCTCTGCGTAAGAAGCACCAGACGGGAATGCAGCCCTTATAGCGTCAATGAAATTTTACACTTTAGCTACATTGGGCCTGCTAAATGAAAATTCGCAGATTTTTTCATTTTAATATTAGCGCAGGCGTATAATATTTCCAAATTGCTTGGAAATGATACATGTAGGACAGATTGTAACATAGCATTTCAAAAACTGTTAAATGTAATACTCAAGGAGAATAGATCTATTCTCCATGGTAATACTTATTGGATTCGTTTATTTTAAAATGGCTGTTGTGTAGTGATTTCTAAAATTAGCACTTCTGTTAGTAGATTTTATGCTTTTCTAGATATTCTTTTTAATTTCTAAAATTTTGACATGCACGCAAAATGTTACTGCATAGGTACCTACTAAAAATAAGTCTGATAGTATTTAATTCCAGAACAATACAATATATAAGTTACTTAACCTAAAATAAATATAAAAAATGTGGCCCCCGCCACGGGGGTATTGTACCAACGATACTGGCAGCATTTCCGCGCTGAATCGCAATACTAAAGCGTTGAGCAAGAAAGCTAGTTCTTGAAAAAGCGACTGCGCGCCTGGACCCCACCGACCAAGGGTCTCTACTTCGAAAGGAACAAAGTTGTAGTCGGAGCCAAGTCCCCTATATTTATTTAATTTTAAATGTTCGACCGTCTCAGCCGCCTCGCGTAACTTAATGGTAGTGCGATGAAGATGAGAATAGGCCAGTGTGTCAACGCAAGTTGCGTCCCACACTAAATCTCCCTCCCTATCTTCCATGGAATCAACGACATCCGTCGGGCCGCTTACCATCATCCCTGGCTAGTCCGGTGGGTTCTAGAATATCTGGAACGTTGACAGAGACGAGGGCCCGACAGATAATGTCGTTGAGTGCGACACGACGGGAGAAACGACCTGCAATTTATTGACAAGAATGTCCGTGCTGTCCAAACTGACCGACATCATTGTCGCAGGGGCACTTGTGTGGAGCACATATTGGGACTCCCAGCCGCAGACAGACAGCCAGCCTGAGGGTGTCAGGGTTTAGGAACATACCCGTATTAGGCGACGGGTAGGCTTGTAGCCAGTGGCCAGCGTCCTTTCACTCTGCCGCCCTCAGTCTCGCTTGTTCAAAGCCTGAAGCTCTGTGGAATAAATCATTATATTGAACTTTGCAGATGGTATCGTCCCAGCTCCTTTGCGAGTTGGGATCTGATGGAAATGTTTGACCCGGGCAAGCAATCGACCAAGTATTGCTTGCATCTGCCAGTCCAGCCGTCTCATAGTTTAAAGAGAATTTTTAAACTATGAGACGGCTGAGGATTTTGCATATGAGAAGTCTAGATCTGTCAATAGACGAGAGAAAAGCCGGTAGAGCTACACTGGAAATTTTGCACAACCCTAAACCACCGTGGCGAATGGGTAGGGAAGCTTGTGACCAAGATTCTTAGCTTAGCTGTATGTTAAAAATACGTTCTACGGTAGATTTTAGAATAGTGTCTAAATGAGTGAGTAAATTTGCACATTTCCAAAAGTCGCAGCTACGAAGTACATACGTTAATTTTGCAACGAAAAGAGAAAATTTTAAAATGAATAAAGCTGAATGGGAATTATTTTCCAATAGGCGTTCAGAACATGTTTCAAATTTTGTAATCATATTATTTATAAAATCCGGAAATGCTTCTAGGAAAACCGGGTACCCTAGGAGATAGAGGTTTGTTTGTTGTTGTTTTAAGAGAGGTAGGGCGCATCAAAGCTGCCCGTCTGGGGAAGTACCTCCACCTCACATATACACCACACACTAGAGGGTTGTTGCGATCCTGCGTGTGAGTGAGGTCACCAGTAAGCTCCCGAGGAGTTGCTGTGTAAGCAGTAGAGGTGACATCACGCAACTGATAATTAATATATCGCAAGCGTTAATAGGCTTCGGTACCCGCTTTACATCAGGTGGGTCGTATACTTGTATGCCTCCCGACGTAGTATAATTCAATTCAATTCAAATTCAATTCAATTTGATTCAAATTCTAGACCGCTCGATTCAAATTTATTTTTGATTTCCAACAGGTCAGAGAGCACTATGTTTACGTCATCTCCTAAAGTCCCGTCGTCCAAGTACCACGTATTAAATTTGGACTTTAAATTTTGAATAATCAGATTAATGAATATACGAGTACTAAAAATTGCCGGCCCGAGGGGATCACCTTGCTGACAACCAACTTCAGAAGATAATATGTTGGTTCGGTACATTAATTTTGTGGGCTCAGAGTAACAGAAAGATAATTATAAATTTCCGGAATATTGTGCCTGATTTCTGTCAGCAATGTGTCTCTATTTACCGAATTAAATGCATTTTTGACATCAATTTTGAATAACAGGTCAATAATTTTTAAAATAAGTTACATAAGTTATTATCACAAAAAATAATTAATTCCATTCTTAAACTTTATTTATTTAGTTGCTTATGTAAAAGCAATCATTTGTATATATATATATATATATATTGTTTATTTATATCTAGACATTTTTTTGTTATTTTAATAGAAAAATAAAATCATAAAATTTCCCAACTGTCATTTTTTGGAATTAATAAAATTGTAAAGGGTTTGGCCGGAACGCATTTATGCATACTGATGTATTTTAGTCTTTTTATGTTATTTTTTTGTAGAATTTGATGTTTGACAGCAAACATCTCATGGCCAATTTATTAATTAATTTACATACTCATTTAACATCAATCAATAGTTTAATATGATGAGCGTGAATTTAGCAGACATGTTAAAATTTTAAAAAATACGAACTCATAAATAAAATTGAAAAAAATGCACATTGAAGTTTTAATTTTCAACTCTGCATTTTTTGTTTTAACATTAGTTCAATTTATTTTTTAAGTTTTCAGCAAAAGTTACACTCTTTTAATGTCTTATTTCATTTTGTAACAATTAAAATGCTTCGAGATTTTTAGTTGTTTATGGACGAGAAAAAAATGTTCTAAGGTTGGCAACCCTGATAATTATGGTTTGGTTTGCTTTCTCTTTGGTTGTAACGTGCTTGATGTATTGTTTATATTAGGTACCATTTTCTGTTTATTTAATTAATTCCGGCGCTTTTAGAGAAAATAAATAATGCCACGTAAACCATGCTACTGGACGCGCAAGTTGGAGTTGGATCTTGTGGAGTTTATCCGTCAGAGGGATTTCATTTGGAAGCCTTTTGGGAACACGAATCACCAAATTCAACAAAAATACAAAGCGTATGCTGAATTTGCAGCGAAATTAGGCCGTGGTTTTACAGGTTAGTTGTATATAGGCTTGAATTCTGATCTAGAATTAAATTTAATAGTGCAGGTGAGACAAAAATTGTCATCCCATTTTTTTCTATAGGTATTGTCACAAAGATGGCCATTTTACCGTGGACATTTACTATCTTTATTACAGTTATCATGATATTTATGGGCAACGTACAAGTTTTTTCGCGTCCGCTACATTGGAAACTTTCCAAGTTGCTACTGTCCAGTAAAATTTATCAGTGAATTTGTTTTGTTGTGCCCGTGAGTAAAATCAAGAATGACATATTATATGAAAGAATGACATGGATGTAGGAGCCGTGGAAAGCCAATACTTACCTACCATGAACAGACCAGGAAGCTATGAATGTAAAAAAAGCGAGTGAAGTGTGTATGGACCACGTTTTATGGCACTTTTTCTCTCTGCCTACCTCACAAGGGACCTGGCATGAAGATATATTATTATATAACTGAGTAAAGATGAGGTCAGAAAGTTGCCTTATTATGAAATAAACTTAAACTCAATGGTGAAATTCGATGTTATGTTACTTTGACACCAATGCCCATGGGTTTGATTCCCACACAGGGTAAATATTTGTGTGCATGAACATATACTGTTTGTCTTGGTCTAAATGAGGTAGGGCGGACCTAACAGAAAACTTCAGCTAAATAACAATTTTGTTGTTGATTTCCTAAGGAATTGCTGTTAGCAGTGGGTGTCAATGCACAAACAATACTCCCTGTGTTTATTAGGCTATTGTAACTGCTTTGTGCTTGCTGCTGCTGCTAGGTGGGCAGTATAATTGTTTGGTTCTCATCATTATATAAAAATACTCGTCACAACAACTTTTATTAACACGTAAACATCGTGGATCAGATGGTAATGCAAAGGTCAAATTTTTAGAATTTCCATGTTCCTGAAGTAGATTTCCAAAATATTTCAGCACGTTCAGTCAGAGATCGTTGGGTGAACATTCGGAGTACGTTTAACCACAATTTGAGGCGTGTTGAAAAATCTAAGAAGACCGCTCGTACACCTGCCGATGTGTATGTTCCCTGCTGGCCACTGTGGAAGCCCCTGCAATTTCTCCGAGAAGTGCCGAGGAAGGAAGAAATGGGCAATTATGAGGTTTGTTATTTTTCCTTTTGCCATTGTAAATATTTAGGTCAATACCCAAAAATTTGTCCCATTGGGAATCTATCTTATCTATACCTTCCCTTTGGGTTAGGCAGAGAAAACCGAGCCCCATGACTCAATCCTTACGCACCTTACTTACTTCTTAACATTCATTGCTCTTCTCATGCACGCTCGCTGATCTTTAAGGCACCTGACATTACCATTTGATAAAACACAATATTGTTATGGCAGGTAAATCACATCCTTCCTCGGCTCCTACATCCTTCTACTTTCGTGTTGTATATCGGTTTCGTAATTCTTTCTTCCTGCATTCTTTCTACATGTCCGCTCCAATTGAGCCTCTTCTTATTTTAACACTGACACTCCCTTATAGACCAACTCTGTTTCTAATATCATCATTGCAAATGGTCAATAGCGTTACACCACAAATTTTGCACAATGCTCGCATTTCAACCTCGTTTATTCCACTCTCATGTGCTCTCTGCTATACCCAGCTCTCGCCTCCATAAGTATGCGTTGGTACCAGCACTGTATTGTGTAAACCGAGCTGCGCTTTCTGGCTCAATCATCTTAATTCAGCCTATTGAAATTTTCTGATTAATTGTGGTTCTTCATGTTTTTGTTTTGCTAATGATTTATTTCTCTTTGACTACCCCGGAACCCCCAAAGGACTTGGTGGGAAGGCAGTAGCAATTTCGTGAACATTTGTTGTTTAGTTACGAAGTATTGTTTATACGTAATCTAATTTCAATTTTCTCATCATCCCATGCAATTAGTAAAGATGTGAAGATAAAGGAGGAAGGATAAAGATAGGCTGCTTTTTACCGCACCCTGCCTCTTAAATACACTCAGACTAAGACAACAAGACGTGTTTATGCATACAAAGTTCATCATGTGTGGGAATTAAACCCACAAGCATTAGTGTTGAAGTAGTGGATAATATGTTATCCACTGCTCCATTGAGTTTGACAAAATGTGTCTCTGTCTCGTAGTATGTTTCGATTAGTTGTAACATGTGCTTATACTACCAACACGGTATTTGAGAACATAAATTGTTTGATTCCAGGGTTTCGCGCTACCATCAGACTTTGAGAACAGCATGCTCGTTAAGGAAGAGCTGCAATCAGACATAGATGACATTGAGTTATTAGGGATTCGTCAACGGGGAGAAAGGACAGACAGACCTCGACGTAGGTCCACTGTCCAGTACACCAAAGTGAACAGAACCAATAAGTGTAAACGAGTCATTGATGATTTAGTACGAGCAATGACACCTCTCGCTAAAAGTGTTGATGACACAGCAAATGTACAAACCCACTGGTTCTTTGGGAAACATGTAACGGAGAGACTTAATTGTATGAGAGAAATCGATGCTGAGTCTGCCAGCCGAGATATTTTGAGTTATTTGGAGAATTTTTCTGCCAGCGATGTGACATAATCACCGGTTTATGGAATACGGAAATAATAGTCACATCCTTGTGGTGATCGCTCCTCTTGTAGGTGGGTTTTTAGTCTATGGGAATACAAAACCTACTGATAAATCTTAATAAGTTCCAGCTCCATAAGTGTGTATGTCAACACTGTCTATGTTCTGCAATATGTCAAAACCTAAATATATTTTTGAAAGAGCATTTTGTATTCTGCTTGAAGATAAAACTCTCTCTTCTACTTCTTCTTCATCATTGATGGGATTATTCTGTAACTCCACCAGATCTTCATTGCTGAGAGGTTTGTCGTGCATTGCTACAAGTTTTCGAGATTTTATACTGCGACATCTTCAAGGTCAGACCCCTCAATAATTGCAGCAATGTTTTCAAACACTTTTCTCTGCATCTGGACAATTCTTCTAGGTGCATCCTCTACATCTGGCCAAAGATTACGCTAAAGACCACACACCGTTCATACAACTCTTTTTAACTTCGCCCTAAGCCTTGTCTATGTTGTGAATAACCTTCGTGATGTTTTAATGACTTTCAGTTCTCTTGCACAGACCATGTTCCTTCTCCGTCAGTTTCATGAATTAGTTGTCTATAAGTGCAGGGATGGTAATAAGCTTTGTGCTATTGCTTCGTATGTTGTAATATTGATGTAGTGTTTGATGGAAGGAACTTCAGACTTATAAGTCTCTCGGCGTATCCAGTGAGGTTGGATCTCCTGGTGCAGTGGCGTAGCGTGGACTAATATAGACGTGAGCAAAGTCGCATCAGCGAGGCCCCTTTGCTTTTGTTCCCAAGATCTACCCCATAAGCCTATCTTACCAAACATGCTACGAGCTACTTATGATAGTTAAAAAAATATAAATGCGCAGTAGGAGAATATTGAAAGGCATAAAGATTTGAAAAAAGGTTTTATTTTGTAACTTGAGTGATTTAATTTTTTACAAAAGTAATATTCTTCAGCTTTTTGCTTTACTGAAGTCTTCTAGTAAGGATTTATAAATGACTTTTGCAGCTAAATCTGCTTCGATTGAGAGTATTGCTAAAGCAGAGAGTCTGTCCTGCTTCATACTGTTTCTTAAGTAGATTTTAATCATTTTTATCTTAGCATAACTTCTATCTGCAGAAGCTGTACTTACAGGCATAGACAACATTATTCTAATAGCAATGTAAACATTGGGATAGATGTTTTCCAAATCATTTGTAATTATGTATTGAATCATCTGATTGGCATCTCTAATGGAGTTTGGTAGATTAGGCACTAAAAGTTGTAGCGCTTCGTAAAGCTCATAAGATTCTATGTCTTTGCTTTCTCCATCTTGAAGTACTACACTTAAATCATAACATTACTTCAACAGCTCGTTTTTTGGCATACATTTTAAATTATGTCGTACAAGAATTCAAAATTGTTGTAACATTCAGTGAGTGCAGTAAATCTTGTGTTAAGGTCTTGTATCACGGCGTCAACCATTGTAATAAAAAAATCAATTCTGAATCTACTTTCAGCGGAAGCAATAGGATCATCTTCAGATTCATAATTAAACATTTTATTTTTCTTGTGAACCCTTTTCTCTTTAACAGTCGTTGTAATCACACTACTGCTCTTTTCTATGAATTCGTAGTCTTTTGCAGTACATTCATTAAAGCCTGTTTCCCCAAATTTGTGAATCCAGTCACGAAAATTGCGCAAATTGTCAATAGCGACTCTTTGCCAGATCTTACTTATGTTGTTGACGCGGTTTAATATTTCGTACCACACGTGTATCGAGATAATAAATTCCAGAGTTAGCATTTCAGTTATAATTGCTTGGCAATCGCAGAGTAGTGTAATGTTTTAATTAAAATTAAGGGGTGGGGTCGGGACTCGACCCCTGTAAGGTGGTTTAAAACAGCCAATAAGGAAGAATAAGAGAACGGAATAATATTCACGGGCGCCAGGCTGTTTTAACCTTTATTGCCACAGATACAGGTCGCGCGGTGGTTTAACCCTTTAACCGCCGTGCCCGTAATATTACGGGATATGAAAAATGTGCTCCACGCGAGAAATGATGTGGGTGTGGGCAAATGGCTTTTTAAAAAACAACTATTTTGCTGGATGATGTATTACTCGCTTGAGGAGCTGAGTAAGACTGAAGTTTATTATTTCTTTTTCAGTTTATATAATACACTTAATAGCCTTATCGCTAGGTAGCTAGATCTCCTGGTGCAGTGGTGTAGCGTGGACTAATATAGATGTGGGCAAAGTCGCATCAGCGAGGCCCCTTTGCTTTTGTTCCCAAGATCTACCCCATAAACCTATCTTACCAAACATGCTACGAGCTACTTATGATAGTTAAAAAAATATAAATGCGCAGTAGGAGAATATTGAAAGGCATAAATATTTGAAAAAAGGTTTTATTTTATTTTGTATACAGATATAAACAATGGCTTATTATATTAATTCAAGACATGAACAAATTAATTATTAAAATTAAATGGGCTTTTAACACAAGGGAATAACTGTCTTCGTATCCTGTTGTTGCAATCTACTCCGATGACACATGAGTGAAATCGAGGTTATACCGACATAACTCCTCCCCCCTTAAGAGAAAGCCGTACCGAAGACTGAAGTGGCTGACGATGAGGTTCTTCGTCGGCAGCAGGTGAAGTTGAGGACGGCTGTCTTTGTGGTAACCACCAGAATTTGTAGGCTGCCGCTGTGACTGCTGCTAAAATAAGTATAACATATAGGAGTATTAAAGACCAGCTAGGGGATGAAGAAATCCATGGGGTCTCCACATTTTGAGGTATTTTCTCGGCTGTTTGCATAATTTGTTGTAGATTGTCTAGGTTGACCTTAGGTAGTGTTGAAATTGGTGTTTCATAAGCTCGTGGCAAAGGTATTGTTTCTCTTATATTTATATATTTTTCATGTGTTTGTAGTATTCTACCAGCTATTTGAATAGTACATTTGTTATCCAATCTGATAAGGTATACGCTGTAATATTTTTTTAAATACACTCCCTTGAAGGGGATTAAAGTCCTTTCGTAATATTTTTTTATTAAGATTGACTCACGGGGAGTCGTTCAATTAAGGTAGGGTCGGATCTCGACCCTGTAAGTTAGGGTTGACTACAAATAAGTAAAAATTTCATAATAATAAACTAAGATTCGGGCGCCATTGTAGTTCAAACCCTTAATTGCCGTCAGACAGTCATTGAAGACATCGAACCTTTAATCTTCAGGGAGGTGAATTAAAGTCCTGGATTTTTGGACCACCATTTATTATAAATACTATCATGGTGTACAAGTAGAGGTGTTATAATTCCCAGTGTAATACAGATAGAAAGACTAGGTTTAATATCTAGGTCAGTGTTTCCCAAACATTGTTCTGCTACGGCCCGGTAATTCTCACACTGCCACTTCTTGACCCACTTAATACTTTTAAACCCAAGCTGGTTCTATTAGGTAAAATAATACACATTTAATAATAATAAAATTATTTTATTAATAAGTACTACATACGAGTATTTTGGTATCGCCTTTATTTAGTCACTTAGTGCGAAGTATGGAGCTGCTGCTTATTTTTCACCAAAGAATCCATGTTCGCGGAAAATGAAGAAAGTTTTATCCTAAGGTCTGGTTCTACTTCAAGTCTATTTCTATATTTATTTTTAAGGTAAACCAGTGTTGAAAACCCAGCTTCACATTTATATGTTGTGACAAAAGGCATTAAAAAAGTTATTGCTTGATGAGCTAATAATGTGTATTCTTGACGACAAGATAACCAAAAATCGATCAATGGTCTTGTGTCAAATAGATCCTTGAGTGCTGTGTCAGTTGACAGTTCAATTAACTAGTCGACATCTGAATCTGGCAAATCAGTTTCGGAATATAACTTGAATGTAAATGGGTTTCTTATCCAAGCTTTGTTGCTGTCGATTGGAGGAAAATATTCTGGAAGATTCCTCTCCAGTCAAATGTTCTTTAATTTGAGTTATGATATCTTGTGGCAATGTAATCATGTTGTACTCTTTTTGAATTTCAGTTAAATTTGTAAATGCTTTGAAATTCCCTGTTTCCGAGCGTTGTGCCCACACATTAAGCTTTTTTCTTGCAGCTTCCACCTTGTCTTGCACTTTAAATATTGTTACATATTGTTACACCTTGCAATGCCATGTTTAGATTATTTAAAAATTCAAAAATATCGGATATGTAAGCTACTTTTGCCAACCAGTTAACATCATGAAATCTGTCCTTCAGTTCAAATATTACATCTCTGGCTGTTGGAGGATGTTGTTCTAAAAAATCTT
The DNA here is from genome assembly GCA_947507595.1 of Pyralis farinalis. Taxonomy (NCBI): domain Eukaryota; kingdom Metazoa; phylum Arthropoda; class Insecta; order Lepidoptera; family Pyralidae; genus Pyralis; species Pyralis farinalis. Next base: position 2,775,391 of record OX382258.1, on the reverse strand, counting down.
TTACTTCTTTTAATTCAATAAGCCTTTTTAAGACATTGCCTCTTGAGAGCCATCGCACCTCACAGTGTAAAAGAAGATGTTCGTGATCACTTCCCATTTCTTTGCATAAAACAGAGAATAATCTTGAATTCAGTGGGCGAGATTTTATAAAATTTATGAACTTGACACATTCTTGCATCGTTGCTGTTAAGGATACAGGCATTTTCTTGACAGCCAATGCCTCTCTATGAATGCTACAGTGCATCCATACACATTCCGGCGCTACAACTTTTACCCTTGGATAAAGCCCAGTACGAATGCCTGACATTGCCCGTGCACCATCACTACTCAATCCCACACACTTCTTCCATTCAATGTTATTTGTGTTGATATAATCATTGATCAAGTTAAATATTTCTTCGGCTGTCGTTCGGGTTAACAAAGATTTACAAAACAAAAACTCTTCATAAATAGTATTCTCAAAATCATATCGTACAAAACATATTAAATTGGCATTATCACATATGTCTGTACTTTCATCGATTTGCAAGGAAAAATAATGTCATGATTTCAGATGGCTTGCGACTGTTGTTTCAATGTCATCTGCTATATCCACAATCCTACGCTTGACCGTGTTATTCGATAACGCTAACTGATTTACTTGGTTTTGCTGGGTTTTTTCGAACAATCGAGATGCTGCAATTTTTAGCGACGGAAGTATTATCTTCTCACCAATAACGTGTGGATAGCCGGACTTGGCAATTAATTGTGAAATTTCATAAGAAGCCAGGACAAGATTATGAGCTTGACTTCCTTGTGAAAATAGAGACTCCATATTTTTTTTCCTATTATACATATAACTCTCTCTTCTTATTTACGAAGAACTTTTTTTTGTAGTCAGGATGTTTTAGTTCCAAATGCCGCTGCAACTTTGAAGGTTTCATTGATTCGTTTGATAGTTCAACATTGCAAATCACACAATGGTTTGTTATCTGTGCCCTCCATAAAGCCGAATTGAATGTAATCTTCAAGATATTGTCGGATCCATGACCTCTTTTTCGTTTTGGAAGATTCATTTATTTGTTCATCGTGCGCCCGTTTGTTGGAATCATAATTTGGCTGTATATTTCCAAGTATTGTTGGAAATATACTTGGCTGTACTAAGTCACTATCACTCAACTGTTTACTTGTGCTGCTCCTGCAACTAGTACTTTATTTTATTACCCATTTATCCATTGTTAATGTTGCAATAATCGTTTTAATAAGTAAAATACGTCACACTGCACAAACAAGTTTAAACTGTCTGAGCGGAATGTTAGTGATTGACGGAGCGCGGGCAGAGAGAGGGGAGGGACAGCGCCCGCGGGAGCTTGCACGTGTTGAGCGTCGCGCTCTTTTGTTTTTGTTGTGTCCGGTCACCGGACTGACAAAAGAGTGCTGGCGCGCGGTCTTACTCACCACTTAGAATATTACGATGAGTCGATGGATAGTAGGTATAATTTTTCAAATAACGTTGGAATGTTGCGACCCGGTATTTTATTTTGATGGCCCGGTACCGGGTCGCGACCCGGCAAACGGGAAACGCTGATCTAGGTACTTATAACATTAAGGCGACCACTAGGCCAAAAGCACAGTAATAGATGTTTATAACACTGCATTAGATCTAAATATACGTTAGATACAATGATTTCTAGGTCTATCAAGCCTTCATAATTGTAAAGAAATAACTAATATGAATCTGAACCTGTTTGCATTTCATGTTTCTAAAATAATTGATTTCAACCCAATTAACAAAACAAAACGTGATTGGGTCAATTGGTTTATCAAAGTTTGTTAAAGGTGTTTGCAAAGGTTTAAAGGAAAAAAAAGAAGGTTATTAAATATACATGACGCGCCGGCCAACGAAGCGAACATAGTTGGGTAAGTCGCGTGTCATTTCGCCTAGTGTTTCGAGCCCTAGCTCTTAAATACGATGAAAGACATACCCGGGGCCGCAGAATACCACCTTTCACCCTCACAGGTGTCAACATCCACTAGTAGCAACCGCTTGGCTCAGGTTATGGCGTCGTGTTGTTCGTGCCGCTTTCGACGTCGTTATTCCAAGCGAAACAAAAGTGGGTTCTTCCATTTTGAGACCCACACTAAGCAGATGTGACAGATTCATCAATTCTATCACATCCGAACGAATAAATTTTCAATATAAATTGTTCTGCATCTCTGGCAGAGCAAAAAAGTTAAAATGGGGAATAATTAATAACCCCTATTAAAATGATGAAAGAAGATAACTTTTAAGGAACATATTTGTCCAAAATCTAACGGGAAAGTGTCATTTTTCTTCACCCGAAAGATAGAGCCTCGCGCCGCCTGGCGGTGACCCACCATAAACAATATCATTGCCATATAATGCGTATGGAAAGAAAAGAAAAATATCGACTATCATAATAATAATCGAATAAAATTACGAAATAAATGAAAATTTCCGCATAGGAAATTAATGTTTTTTAATAAACATAAAACCCATTAAAATTACTAATTGACCTTTCACGGCCATGTCGAACCATTAACAAAATTCCGTACACTAGGCTCCCTGTCATACAATTGACCTATAAGTGACGACAACTAAAGTCGACAACCAGATGTTTACTAATATGCTTTTTTAGGTTAAGTTACGAAAGAAAAGAATTCAATACACATTAGTTTGTTTTTAATGAGAATGAACATCAATAAATAGGTTTTATGCATGTGACGTCGGATATAACGTCACAACGCCTTTTATTCTTTGATACTGAATTTCCTCTCCGCAGGTGGTTCTCGCTACTTCTTCCTGTTTTATAGCTATTAGCCAGCTGTTATGTTAGCTGGATTTGTTGAATCAGGTTGTCGTTGTATGTTGCGGTTGCGTAAGTGCAGTTATGAGGTTTCTCGTGTTGAATGAGCTGCGCTATGCAATCTCTGGACTGTTTGAGTGTCTGCCATTCTAAATGTTTACAAATGACGTTATCGTCCGTTATCTCTATGCATGCCTCGTGAGGATATGCAAACTCGTTGTTTCCCAAGATCAGGTAAGGATTTTGGGGAATTAGGATTGTGTTATTGTTATTAGGTATCGAGTATAGGTGTAATAGGTTATAGGGATGGTTAGTAACTAACGGTATCTCTAGTATAAAATTAATTGATTCATTTGTAGCGTATGCTTTTACTGTTATAGCTTTTTCTAGGAAATGAATATTTGCAATATTTGGTGCAAAAGGTAATGTTAAGTCTACTTCATTCTGTATTATATATAATTCATCTATTAAGTAGTTAGGATCTATTATGCTTGGATGCATTCTATTAAGGTGCGAAAATGTTATTGCATTTTCTAGCATAACTAATCTATCATAGAGCTGTTGAAATGATCTTTCTATTTCATTACATATATTTTATATCCTTGATAGTTTATTTCTAGTAAGGAGCTTCTGTGTGTGAGGTTATTTATAGCTGTTGCTATTACTTGTTGATTTATTTTCCATTAGTCCTATAGTATTTTGTTGACTTCGAGCGTTATTGTTAATTACCGATTGAAGTGCTTTGATTTCGCATTCGAATTTTGCTGCGTCATTCTCGTCTAGATTTTCTGTAATTGCTTTTATTACTGAACCTAATCCGTTAATTAGACCTCTTTTTTGCCTGTATCCTTTTCTGAAGCCTACTGTTTCTATTCCTAAATATACTATTTTACTCTCTATCGTATCTATTAAATATTCTATTTGTTTATTTGCTAAGGAATTTCCTACTGTGCTATTAAGTAATAAAGTGTAAGTTGTAAGTTTAAACGTAAAATAATTGCTACATATCTCTATATATATTTCTCTTAGCTGAGTAGTATTATATATTACTATTAGGTGATACGTGTCTACTTGATGTTGCGCTTTAGCTTCCGTGAGTACTAAAATTCCGTTGTGATTGTCTATTGGCTGTACGGTCGCTGCGGCTGCGGCGAGTCGGATGACTGCGACGCAGGCGAGGACGGTCCTGAAACATTTTCAGGGCGCCTTAGTAAACGAAAGTGTACTCTTATCGTTTTTGCGTTTACATGTTTTCCGATTAGTTCTGCAATTTGCTCTGGATGAATGCGAACTATTGTATATGGTCCCAGATATCTTGGTTCTTGTTTATTGGATCGTGCTGTTTTTGCTACCTGTTTATAAACTTTATCTCCCACTTTGAAACTAGGGTTTTCTTTGCTTTTATTGAATTTATTTATTACTGCTTGTTTTTCTATTGCAAGTTTAGAGTCTACCAATTTATGTACGTTTTCCATGATTTGTTTGTGTTTATTTACGTATTCCTGATAAAATTCTTTTGGAAAGTGAAGCTCTAATGGATTTCTACTAGTTGTATGTCCGTATAGTAGTTCGAAAGGTGTGAATCCTGTAGCCGTATGAATCGAGTTATTATACGCTATAATAGCGTATTTCATAAGGTTAGACGGTTCATCCTTATCTGTTATTCTTTGAATTCTGATAAGCTCTGCTAATGTAGAGTGTAATCTTTCAATGGGTGAATTTGAGTTTAGATTATATGGTGTCGTAAAGTGTATATGTATATCGTCCATTGCACAGATTTCTGTTATTACGTCATTATCAAATTTTGAATCAGAGTGTTGTGATTTTTACTGATATACCAATTGTGGAAAATATGCTAAGTAATGCTTCCGCAATGTGCATACTGGTTATAGCTGTTAATGGGGTTGCCTGAGCGTATTTTGTAAAATTATCTATTATTGTGAGAAATGTTGTACCCCCACTGCTGTATACAGGATGGTCCAAAGAGTGACGTCAATAATTTTTTTTTAGATTCCTCACGCATGGGTGCATCCGAAAATACCCCATGTATGTTAAGCGATTTTTCGTAGTTTAGAAGTTATGATTTTTTTATAGTAATTACGAAATTTTCTACTAGAGCTATTTAAAAAAATTATAACTTGTTTAATAGTGATAATTTTTTCATTATTTTTTCTGCAAGATGAGTGCCTTGTATCACTCTTTCTTACGTTATAATCAACTACAAGACTTTCTTTAGTAACAGTTATTGAAAAAAGGGTCGAAAATGAAAATTTTAGGTTTGAGTTAGACGAAGTAAAATTTTCATGATTCTCTTAAAAATACAAAATGGATGTTTCGTAGGTTCAAAGTACCTTTAAAAAAATTACCAATTCATCCGCTTACCTAATAATAAAAAAAAAGTTATTCTTAATAGGCGATTTTACGATGAAATCGGCTTCCAAACCTAGTCAGGTAAAAAAACGTCAAAAAAATAATTGTCCATATTATTAATTGTTGTAGCTTTTTTCATCCTTATGTCAGCAATTAGTTTAGTAAGGCATAATGAAGAGCATTCACATAATTTCAGATTAAACAAATGCTTCATTGACACTTAAACAAATGCTTTTACAGTTTTTTATTAATACGGTTATTTTTATTTATTTTTAGGATAAATAAAAAATAAAATCGTTTATTTGAATTAATTTATTACAAACTATTTTCAAAATGACGCCCTTCAACTTCGATACACAATCGGCAACGTCTTAAAAAATTATCTTTTAAACTACGGAAAGCGCTTGAATTTTCTGTGACTTTTGTCGCTGCTTCTCTTAATTTTTGTCGAAGTTCTTCTTCGGAATTAGTCTCCCGGGCGTAAACTACTTCTTTGTAGTATCCCCAAATAAAAAAATCGATTGGGTTGAGGTCCGGTGAACGTGCAGGCCATTCTATTGGGCCACCACGCCCAATCCATCTGCCCGGAAAAGCCTCATTAAGGTGCCCCCTCACTTGGCGTGCATAATGGCAAGGAGCACCGTCATTTTGGAAAATCATGTTTCTTCTTATCTCCAAATTTACATCTCCCAGTAATTCATTTAGGTTATTCTGTAAAAAGTTTAAATAGGTATCTCCGTTCAACCTCGACGGTAGCTCGAAGGGCCCAATCAGTTCTCCATTTACAATTCCTGACCACATGTTTACGCTGTATCGATGTTGGAAATTCGAAGCTCTAGCAAGGTGCGGGTTTTCAATGGTCCAGCTGTGGTAATTGTGTATGTTGAACACTCCGGTTCTTTCAAAACGGGATTCATCAGTCCATAAGATCTTTTTAAAAAGGGTCTTCCCGAGCCCTTTGTAGCATTGTTTCGCAGAAAGCAACTCTCCTAGGGTCATCTGACGCGTGTAGCTGCTGGACGCGCTGAATATGGTAGGCGTGGTACCCTTCTGAAAAAAAAAAGATGTTATTACTCACCAGTTAGGCTGGAATAAGCCTAACACTGCTAGGACCGGGCGTGACAACAGACTCGCATAAGTTGTACTTAGTAGCATAAGTCGCACAAAACTTCTAGTCTTCTCTGAAGTTCGCTTCGCGCGAAAGTCACACGCGAAAACAAACCTTCGTACAATCGTATTAAGGTACTGCGACGCGAATCTTGCGTTGTTCAGAGTGGACTTTGAAGCGACAAGAAGTTTTGCGCGACTTTTACTTAACATTACATTACAATTTTACGGTGTGTTGAGGACTGTGTGTTGAGGGCTTAAAGTAAAACAAATAACTTTAAAAAACGTACCATTTCTCAGTATTCTTAGAACTGAGGTCCGTGATATTCCAGTACTTCTGGTAATCGCTCTGGAACTTGTAGAATGATCTCTTTCAACTTCTACTAGGACGTCATCTCTTCTGTCAGGATCTACTCTGGGTACTCCTTCGTGTGTTTGGTTAAGACCGGGTATACGCCCTGCCATCAGCGTGTTATGGGTATTAATAAACACCCTATGGTCCGGGTAATGGTTCAGTATTTCTCCTCGCCGGTTCAGTTGTTGACGATACAGCCTTGCTGCCAAAAAACCATTTCCTCTGGCCATACCATAGTAATAGTGCATTTCTGCGTACTGCTTTAGAGTAAAATTACTTATGTTGCCGCACAAACGTAATCCAAATCACTAAGCAATCAAGGTCCTTAACACAAGCACAAGTCAGTCGTAATCGTAATGCAAATCGGAGTCCAGTAACAAAGCGAATGTAGGTTCAAAACGGGGAACGGAAGCAAAGTCAACGAGAAGTAGTAACATACGCGATGGTAGTGAACGACTGGTTTGACAAGGTGATGTGATAAAGATGCGAGCGCGTTCTTTTCTTTTAAAAATTGTATTATTTGGTTTTCTGTATCATTGATAGGTATAAATACGTCTTTAATGACCATACGTCCTTTTGATCTATCTTCTACATAATATTCTTTACCGGGTGATTTCCTGATATGAAACTGTTTTAATTGTCTATCTATTGCGTCATTTATTTCGGGTATCTTAATTATTTCTCGGTCGTTATTGTCGTCGGGTTCAGTTACGGATTGTTCTGTAATTGTTTCTTTATCTACTATGGCTGGTGTTACGGGCATATCTAGTAATGTACGTATGTCTATTTTGTCTATGTCCTCATGTGAAGTACTAGGTTGTGGTTCGTTAGTGACTTCTTTATTATATATTATTTGTACTCTAGATAACGCGTCTGCATTGGTATTAGATTTACCTTTTTTGTATTGCACGTCAAAGTCGTATTCTGCAAATTTTAATCGCCAACGTGTTAGTTTCGAACTCGGATCTTTAAGAGACACGATCCATGTGAGTGGTCTATGGTCCGTTACGATTGTGAACTTTTTCCCATGTAAATAAGGACGAAAGTATTTTATTGTCCAAGCTATACCTAACAGTTCTTTTTCTATTGTTGAATATCTTTGTTCGGTATCGAATAACGTTCGCGAAGCATAGGCGATAGGTTTATCTGATCCTATTTTGCCTTGTGATAATACTGCGCCGATGGCAACGTCCGAAGCGTCTGTACTGAGCACAAAGGGTTTTTCAAATTCAGGGTATTGTAGAATTGGTGCGTTTATTAATACTTTTTTATAGTTTTCAAACGACTGAATATATTCCTCTGTTAATTCTATCTTACTTCCTTTTTTAAACACTTTGTCAATGGTTTCGTTAGTTTAGCAAAATTTGGAATAAATTTTCTATAATAACCTACAAATCCCAGAAAAGATTTTATTTGTTTTTGAGTCTTAGGTAATGGGACTTTCTTAACTGCTGCTATTTTGCCTTCGTTTGGTTTTAAGCCTTTCTCTGTTAGATTATGACCTAAAAATTTTACCTATTTTTGTAAGAATTCAGATTTATCCGTTCCTTCCACTTGACACCACCAAAACGACACCACCGGTGGTGTCGTATGGAATCTCTAGTCTATATGACACCACCCTAGTGATGTCGAGAAACGCGTGGATTTGACAAACAGCTCCCAATTCATTATTTTAATTTATAGATATTTAAACAATAATTAATAAAACCGAGTTTAAGACATATTCTTTTTTTATTTAAGTGAAGTAAGTAGTTATGTAGGTATTAAAGAAGGGACCGTAAAACTAGTCTTCCAGCATGTCCACAATTGTTGTTACGTGCTTGTAATAGGCCTTAATGAACTTTTCTTTTAGTGTTTCTTTTCCGGGAAAAAAACTTTCAGCCAACAATTTTGCTGTATTCAATACGATCTGTACATCATTCAAATGGTCCGTTTGGGTACAATTATCCTTCATATTTTGTTCCGTTTGCGTTTTTACGGACATATAAATGTCTGGTGTGAAGTCGTCATGTCTACACTGTACAAAATACTCTTGAGTATCCTGCATTTCAAACACATCATCGGGCGAGAGTTGGTATTTAGGTTGTGAACTCAAAATTGATTGACTCTCCATACTTTCAAAATTATGTTTTTAAGTATTTATATATCAGAACAAACAACAAAACAGAACACAACAGAAAACAAGTGAATTCAGAAACGCCACAGTGACATACTTATATTTTTTAATGTCATTTGCTAGCATTATGGAAACATTAAAAAAGTTTCTACTCCGATTTACCCGATGATGTGATATTCGGTTAAAAAAACCTCTATCTGAGTTCATCTAAAGCCTTGGCCACAGTAATATCACCATTGATTAATTGCATTTGAACATCAAGTATAAAGTCATCATCCACAATGTATTTACTCTTCCTTTTTTCTTCTAAAGCTTCCATACCTAAGTATTTATTCATTTTATTCATGGTTCTGAACAGAGTAACTGTTGTCTTGTTAATTCCCTTTATGAGTTTGGAATGAAAACCTTCGGACACATTATCGGTACGATGTCTTTCACCATATACGCTAAAAACATTTGGGGAGTGAATTTTTTACCAATAATTTTCGATGTAACGTATAAATCTGGTCATGTTTATATTATTAATTCTATAAATTTGGGTTTTAATATACTCCCATCCTTCTAAAGTACATTGTGGTGGCAAGAGCGGTAAGGCCGCTGTTAGAGCGACAATTCTTTATTCCGGTTTGGTTTGATTATTTTTAAACTTTTTGGCATTTTTCCAAATATTTTTGCACCAGTGATAATAGCAGCCTTTTATTATCACATTTGGATTTTCTTCTTTTATAGCGTTAATTGCCGCGGACTCATAGTCACAATGTACTTTATAAAGTTTAAATTCTGGCAATTGTGATTGAATCATGTGGAATAATAACTCATAGCTTTTCTGTGTTCGTCTTAAAAGCACTGATAAGTGGTACCACTTTTGTTTCTTCAAAAGTGCTGCGTATGTCACCAAGAATATTGTAGATTTGATGGAAGGGAGTCGGGCAGACTGCAAAAGTTCCATCAACGAAATACTCAGTGATATTACAAATCATTTGACGACAGCGTATGGGACAAAAAACCAATATTCGAGTACCATCATAATAGTAATCCGCTAATATAGACTCGCGAAATGTTAACGGTACAGTGACCTCATTCATAGATTTAAAAATTGTAGCGGGAACTCCAAGTTCTTTATTTCTTGCATTATAAAGTGACTGTTTAATATTTTTAAACTTTGGAATTGCATTCAGTAAATCATGACCTTTTTGTTTCAATGGAAACACAGTATTATCATATAAGGTTGGTATTGGTTGGTCAGATGTAATTACATTATTTCGTAATGCGTTAGTTACCAGCAAACGGTCATTTGCAAAGGCGTCTCTTCCGCAAGTGTGATCTTTGGTCTTAGAAATTATATCATTCTAAAAAATAAAAAGTAAAATAAAAAGTAAGTAAGTAAGTAGTTATTCTAGTAAAATAAGTAAAGGCTATTGAATACTCGAAAAAATGTCATATGAAAAGGATACTTACCATTAAAGTTATAGTACCTGGACACTGTCCTTTTGAAGCTAGTGCATCTCCATAACACTGAGCCGTTTTTATATAACTTGTGACGGTGAAATTTATACGTTTGCCAGAGCAAAGCTGTTCCGCCATGAGTTTTTATGTATTTAATGTCTTCAGTATTAGTATCCATGTCCATTTTGAAAAATTAAAAGATTAGGACGGAAATACAATAATATACAAATTGCAATGAACAATGTCAACCATTTGAGTGACGGATAAATATAATCTTTATCAAATCACGTACCTCATTAATGAAACTGTTTTGGTTTTAGCAGGCCATAAGATTATATATACGTACCATAGTTCTGAGTGCGACCCTTGAAAGTATTTTTTTTCTCTTCGTAATGATAAGAAGTAAGTTTATAATAGTGCTCGGGAGTGCTTCACTTAGTGTGTTGAAGTGCTCAGATAACATTTTTACATAAGTACTTCGACTTGTATAGAGATTAAAATAATATGCGGGACGTACGAGGAAATCAAAACATTTTGTATAGGAACTGTGAACGTGTTAATTGGAGTTTTCATATCAACAACTTTGTATGTAACATCACTAATAGTCGGTGGTGTCATATGGACTAGAGGTTCCATACGACACCACCGGTGGTGTCGTTTTCGTGGTGTCAAGTGGAAGGAACGGATTTATCTAATTGTGTTTTTAGCTTGTGTGTGCGGAACCTTTCGAAAACCTGTTTACATTTGAGTATATGTTCCTCTAAAGACGTCATCGAGATAAGTAAGAACGTTATCTATTCCTTGTAATACTGAGTCCATTAGTCTCTGAAAGGTACTTGGTGCATTTTTTATACCAAATGGCATTCGAAGAAATTCATAATGACCTCTATCCGTTGTGAATGCTGTTTTTTCTATGTCATTAGGGTGCATTTCTACTTCATGGTATCCTGAGGCTAAATCTATGGTAGTAAAGTACTGTGCTCTACCTAATTTGTCTAGGATGTCTTCTATATTGGGAAGTGGATATTTATCCTCGATTGTTTTATCATTGAAGTCGTCTATAATCAATAACTAATCTCCATTTTTGTTTACCTGAAGCATCTACTTTTTTTGGTACTATGTGTACTGGACAAGACCAAGGTGAAATACTCTCTCTAATTATGTTTTGTTGTAAGAGATCGTCCACCTGTTTCTTTATTTCTTGTTTTTGTTTCGGGGCTTGTCTATAATTTCTCACGAAAATAGTTTTATCGTCTGTAACCCTTAGTTTATGTTTTATTTCGTGGGTAAAAGTTAGTGGTATTTGTTCACATTGAAATATATCTCTGTAAATTATAACACAACTTTTTTATTTAACTATTTTCCTCGGAATTCATGTGATAGATTCTTAGTCTATTTAGATTTTTTTTAGGTGACTATTTATGTTTTGATTTACTACTGTCATATTTATAAAGGGTTTGTTGGTTATATTGTCCGTTTCTACCTTTCCTTGTAAAGGTTTTAGGTATAATTGAAAGTTATTTTTAAATGTAATTGGTTTATCCGATTTATTTATAACTGATGTTATTATGTTTCCATTTTTTACCGATACGAGAGCTACCGGAAAGACGATGCCGCTCTTGCTTTTTTGTTCTACTAATAAATATTCTCCTTCACTATAGTTGCACAATAAATTTATCACCTGTTCACTTTTTGGTTTTATTACTGTATATGATTTTATGTCATCTTTGATTGGTATATTTGTTTTTCTGTGTGTAATTGCATGTTTTTGATGTCAATTTTGCAATTTAATGGTGTTAATAAGTCTAAGCCTAATAAACCTTTAAAATCTGAATCAAAATGAATAATAAAAATTTGTGTGTAATTTTTTGTTTGAATAACCTGTATGGTAATGTTATGTTATGCAACCTGATTATGTTTTGTAGTGGCATGCGCTGTTCTTATGTAATGAGTCTCTTTTTTAATGTTACACTGAATATTTTTGTTATTTATTATATCCGGATGTATAAGAGATTGTGATGCGCCTGTATCTAGTAAAAATCTACCTCCTAATTCACTTATATATATATGTACGGAAGTCGTACATAGTTCTGGACGTCGTTCATATATATTACGTGATTAGATTTTCTAGACTTTCTATCAGAAATTTTTCTTCATAATTGTCCTCTAAGTTATTTTCCGAATTTTCCTCATTGTCTGAGTCGTCCTCGTGTTCTACGAGTTCTGATTGGAAATGAACTGGTTTATTACCTTGGTTGAAAACGAAGATGTTATACTAGATTCATTGCCAGAATATTGATTGAAAGGTGGCAAATAATGTTATTTTTTTATACCACTAAGGTAGCAAACAAGCTTACGGCCTGCCTGATGGTAAGCAGTTACCGTAGCCTATGGACATTTGCAACACCAGGGGCGTCACTCATGCGTTGCCGACCCTGTAAGAACCTCTTCACGCCTTTCTTGAATAACCCCCGTACTGTAGTCCCTTGATACTTGATTAATAAAGACTGATTTAATATTAATAAAATTTTGAACTTTTATTCATTTAAACTAATCGATAACACTATTTCTCAACCCTATTTGAAATTACGCCGACAGGCCGCTGGCTTTAGGGTGTATGATGATGTAACAAAATATGGCGGTCAAAGGGTTATGATCGCTCGGCAAAAGTAGTGGGGGCAATTGGGCATGTGTACAATCGCGCACAAAATTACTAAGGAAAATGATTTCTTTTTCTTACTTTCTTTTTTTGTACCTTAGTAAATTAACATAATATTAAATTAACATAATAACACTAGTTTTTGCTTTTATGCTAGTATGTATAATCAGAAAATAAAAACAATATAATAACAAAGTTTCAGTTAATAATATGTATAATCAGAAAAATAAAACAAGTTTTAGGTAATAAATATAATTCAATAAAATAGAAAAAATTAATCGTCCGGCAGTGTTGATATTTCTTCCATTAAATCATCGTCATTCGATGTAGAAGGCTGAGGTTGGAAGCACGAGGTTGAGGGCATTTCATCGTCGTCAGATATTTCGGAGTTATCAGTATCTGCACTCTCTTCGCTATCCGAGCTGTCATCAGTGACACGAATAATAAACTGTTCTGTCATTAGATCTATAATATGATCACTATTCGCGTACTCTTCTTCTACAGATTTGACTTTATTACACAAGATTTCCCATTCTCGTGCACCCATTAGATTAACCTTTTCTTTGACAAGCTCAATAGCTTTATTTAGATTCCATTTGACATTTTTACTTGCCACATACTGTTTAATCATAGACCAAGCCATCTCAATAGGATTGAGATCAGGGTGGTACGGGGGTAGTCTTAGAATGTTGTGATTGTGTTCTGCCAAAATTTTGTCAATAGAAAACTTTTTAAATTGTTCTTTCTGTGTTTTTATTAACTGGTATGTACTGGTACTGGTCGTATTGTTTATTATAATAGGAAGCGTTATCGACCACGACAACAGAATTAGGTGGAATATTGGGGATGAGTTGGGTTTTCAACCATTTTTCGTAGTTTTCGTAATTATGTTGTCGTAGTAGTCTCCTGATTTGTTTCCAGCTTTAAAAGTGAGCAATGCATTTGGGACAAAGCCCGCCACGGATCCAGCATTTACGATAACTAATCGTTGTCCTTTAGAAATTGGCGTTGAACCATCCGTCCAAGCTTTGGGATTCGAGTGTGATGAATCCACTTATGATACGTATTTGTTTTTTGTTCTTGTTTTAAATTGTTCATAATTTGTTGTAACTTATTTTCATTTGTTTTTCTATCTTCCGCAGCTTCTTCCCGAGTTTGCTCTAATTTATTGCAGATTTTAATTAATACGTATTTATCAACAGCATTTGTTGTTTTATTTTCAATAAGTTATAAACGTTGTACAGGCGTTGACAATTTTTTCTGTAATGAAATCGCAGCTTTTGCTGTTGTATTTTTTACCTGCTTTAACTGACTCACGATTTCATTAGTTTCCTTTTCACACAATTCACATCGTAAACCATTTTTCTGGCTTGCCGTGTTAAAACTTTATTTTTAGGCATTTTTTTCACTACGATGTACGATAACGATAAAACAATTTGTGCGCAACAGTACCTAAGAGACACGAGACGCGCGGGAAGTAACATGCGACTGATCGACGAATAACGCGGTCGGCACGGCGTGTACTCGTCCGCCTTCACTCCTCTGCCCCGCCAAGGAGACCTAAAAAATGAACACTACTTTTGCCGAGCGAGCTTAAACTACCGCGCGATCTGTACATTCACCGGAAGCTTCGAACTTCTAATCTTCAGGGGGGATGAATTAAAATCTTGGATTCTGGACCATGATTTATTAAAGAAAATACAATAACAGCGAACATAGGAGTATTTAAATTTTATTATAACATAAGGGTATTTAAGCTCCAGGTTAATTACTGACAAAAAAACTACGTTTAACATCTAGGTTCAAGCTATATAAAGGTAACTACAACTTTAAAGTCATATAAACAGACTGTTAACAAGAAGCTGCATTTAAAAACTAAGTTTACATTAGATATAAACTGAATATTAGGTCAACCAAGCCTGTAAAGTTATAATGAAACATCTAATATGAATTTGAGTTTAAATCTTCATTTCACATTACATGAAAACTTAATGATAAACAATGAAAAATTACAGTTTCCTATCAATCGAAACTGCCTAAGCAATAGTGACAGCAGCTGTCAAAAGTCTTTTAGGTCGACAGCAAAATGTTTTCGCGAATGTTTAGGTTAAGTTATGAAAAGAATTCAATATACAATGGGATGTATTTTCAAAAAGAGAGAAACATCTGAAAATAAGGTTTATACATGTGACGACTAAAAAAACCGTCACAATCTGCAGATTGATTTTGCAGATTATTTATACAATCGATAATATCATCAAACTGAAACAATATAGCCTTCACTGAAGCAATTCGGCTTTCCCATCTTGTGTCAGACAATGATTTTAAGGTTATCTTCAAATATAGAATCAAAATCAGCTAAGTGCATTTATATCCAATTTTCAGAAAACGAAAAAAACGTTTTCTTCGTTTCAGAGTTATGGGTAATAATATGTTCTGACCTATGATTTTTGGGTGTGTGATATGTTATTAATTTTTGATTGTCTATGTCTACTAGTTCTAAATAAAATGCAGAAAAAATGGAACAAAGCAAATCCCTTAGCTGTTTTTGATACTGACATCTGAACTTAGCTGTCTTTGTTTCTTACTCTAGGGAAGTTAGCTGTCTTTGATAATGAGTAACGCCATCTTGACTTCACATTATTAGTAATGTTCCCAATACCATGAATAACGGAAATCAATGTAAAACAAGTAAATTGATAGATTTATAAAAAATATACTATTTATTTTATTAGCAAACAGGATAAAATATTTGAAAAAACATTTTTTTTTTGTAATCAGTCTTTCTTCTTCTTGGAACTATATCATTCTACACTATAAACTTTTCTTAATGAAATCTGCCGTTTTTAGTCTTCATTAACAAAGTTTTTCCTAAAATCTATTTCTTGACAAAAGGTTCTTTGAGTTCTAATCGTTTTTAAATTCTTAAATCCGCCGTTTCATCTCTGCATTCGCAATAGTTTTTCTCATCATCATGTTCTTCTCTTTCTTGCATTATTGGCGATCTATAAATACTTACATAAAACTGGCATTCTGCAATGTTTTCCCATTCAGCACCGAAATGTTTTTTTAATAGTGCATCGACATCTGATATTTTTGCTCAATTTACGGGTGCACCTAGTGGCACGGTCGATGGGTAAATCATATCTATTTTTTTGCCTGTTTTGCAAAGATTTACTGCTTTGCCTGTATCAGAATTAAAGTACAGTTCTCCACGAATAAGCACATTTCCAGGAATTTTAGATTTCTTAATAATAAATCTTTTACATTCAGTTATTTTAAAAGACCATTTCGAAGTTGGTTTTAGTACGTCTTTTGCAGCTTTCTTAAAGCCTAACATTTGTATATCACGCAGGTTTGTAACAGTTGCGTTTTGTGCAATGTCTATGTATTCTTCAGGCCGAATGATTACCTCGCATTTTTTAAGAACTCTTTGCCAAAAACTCGGTCAGGCGGCATGAAAGAATGCCAAGTGACGGGAAAAATAACTTCAATTTTTTTCACAGTTATGTTATTGAAAAGCCATCTTGACAGCATGCATAGTAATGTGCTGTTTTTATTTTGTCCACCACATCCATCGGCCACAAGACGAACAGTGTTGATCCCTTCAAGCGGTCATAATCTGCAGAGGCTATTTGATTGGATGTTTTTAAAAATTGATCCTCCGTCCACAAATAGGCATATGTTGTGTCTCTGTTCAAGTGATCTTTGGAAGAACCCTGTTCAATCATAAAATTGTACAGGTATATTTGGCGACTGTAATATGCGCTCTGATCAGGAACTTTGGGTAAGGGATTATTTTTTTGACAATCAAACGAAAATGTGATCATGTCTTCAGATTTTTCCTGGAGCAATTTATAGAAAGCTTTTGCTCTGAGCTTATGGACTCTTTTTTCTATTATTAGGACTTTGCGTTTTTCTGTATCTTTTTCGGTTTTGATTTTGCAACGGATTGAGGACTTTCGGTTTTAAATATCTTATATAGTTTATTTATACTCAAATCACTGTGTAAATATTTTCGCTCTTAAGTTGAAGACCGGCAGTAATGAGACTATGCATTTCAATTTCATGATAAACTTACGAACCTCATCCTTTTGCTCACTATATTTATTTATTTTATGATTTCCTCCTCTATGTTCTTTAGCGCACATTCCTGTGTAGTAAAAATGTTTCATAATAAATTCTACTCTGTACTTTTTTATTCGAAGAGAATTTAAAAACATTTTTTGGCATACAAATTCCCTCTGACTGTTGAAAATTCTGTACTGGATATTAAAATCTCTTCTAAGTTTCTTATTCTGACTAGGGCGTCTTCTGTTAACTTTTTTTTATTTGGCAGCACTTATAGAGAAAACTATCCTGCACACTTTTTTTGTTGAAGCATAAAATGATTTATGAAATTTTTGAAGATCATTCATTGTCAAGCTTGCGCATTTAAGCATTGCATTTTTATGTGAACAGTCCACTCTTTCAGGTAAACAACGCGAGGAGTATCTGTAAAAACAAAAATTAATAAAACACCTGTAAAATATTATATACCTACTAGTTTTTAACAGTCAAAGTATCTAGGCATAACGAACGATAACGAAATTTGAAGGGCTTTAACTGTATTTGTTTCTTACAAGATTAAAATAACAAGTTGCACCCAAAAATCACTAGATGTCTTCATACTTAGTAAGTTTTTGGAATTTACGGCACTTAGCTGTTTCTGATTCTATATGCCTCAATTTATCCTTTACTAATTCCCGTCTCTTGCTGGATTTGAAAAAAAGGACATATATTTTTTGGATTTTTTTTTGGAAACCAAAGAACACTTTTGCGATGGATTATGTATTAGCTGCGTCTACTAAAATGAGTTTTCAACTGTGGCAAACACAAGGAGTGAACACTGCTTTTGGATGAATTTTTCCCTGAACATCGCTTCCCATAATGTCGCTTTGCGTTTTACTTTGATTCCCATTACATCGCTCCTCGCTTGACAGTGGTTCCCGGCGCGCCGCGCCGCATTTCTGGTTGAAATCGGTACAGTTCAGAGCAGAATTTTCAGTTTATTTAGTAGTCTTAGGAAAAAAATGGCAATAAATAATATACATACATTAAAATCATATACAAATAGGTACAAATAAATAATGCAATAAATTAATTTCTTATTTAATCTTTAAATTTGGATTATTGTATAAAATCAAAATATCACATTTAATCACTTAATTTTACTTAACACTTATTATTGTATATAATCAAAACATCACAGTTAATAATCTTAAAAATCATAAAAACTATTATAATTAAAATAAGTATCACATTTTTAAACATAACAATCACAGTTGATTTTTAAAAATAAAAGAAATAAAAAATATCAGGACGTAGCAAAAGTATTTAAATTATTTCAAAAAGAATTTGTAAATTATAAAAAGTATGCAAATAATTTATAAAAAAATTAACACGTAATCCCTCACTTTTTGTCATAGATTTTTTGACATTTGCCAGCCGCTGCATACAAATATCAATTTCAATTTTTTTACATAAAAAATCGTCAATAATTTTCGAAATGACCAGATCTTTATTGTCTGTTTTGCGTCGTTTTTGCACGTGCTCATGTACGTGGTTATTAAATTGGTCTATTTTAAAATCTGATTCTGTAGCCTCTGCTTTGAATATATCTATAATGCGATAGAGTGATTTTTGTGACCCTTCTATTGAGCCGATTGTGCCAACCTTCCACATGATTTGTGTTTCTGTACACATCCCCGTGACATGTCAGAAGATGACTATTTTTGATCCATTGATTGGACATATAATTTGTGAAAGCTGTTGCAGCGGCTCCATTTGGGACATTGTGCAGTAGGTACAGCCACGTTTCAGTTATATGATCATGTGGAACCTTTATGTTCTCAACCAAAACACCAAAAAAGTAATTTTAGCATTTTTCAAACCCTTAGGTGGCTGAAAAGGGGGTTGACACTTTGTATGAAGTAGAAATATCTTTTGAAGTTAGTGACTTTGTACAGTTATGTGTTTAAAATAGGCAATGTTGTGTATTTAATAGAGAGGTGCTTTGAGTGTATTCAGTCAATATCAAATAGTTAATGAAATCCGAAGAGATCGTGACATGTCTTCATTACTACACAAATACGAATATTTGGTACTTTTACTAACTATATAATGCGGACTGTACCAAAAAATAAGAAGTAAAATAAAAATAAATAAAACTGTCGAAATTCCAAAAACTACGCGTGCGAAGCCGCAGGTATAAGCTAGTACTTATATATCTACTTTTGTTTTGGCCCGAAAATTGTTCGACAACACCTACCACTACAGGCATTTACCCAGTCACAGATTATTCAGTGTCTGGGAGAGGGTCTGTAGATGGCAAACCGGTTGTTAAATGTTGAGGCAATACATCGAGCAATCTTTGAGCTAAAACTAAAAATTGACGGAGCAGTTGGTTGTGCTCGCGTGTCGCCTCAATTCTTTGTGACTCTAGTCGCAATCGCTTCAATTCCCGCTCATGCAATAGCCTTTCACGCTCCTCCTCCAACCGAAGGCGACGCTGTTCGACAGCGACAAATTCACTGGCTGCCCTGTCGAACGGCGTCAACCCGCGATTCCTGCGCGCTCTTGACGCCAATAAACGACGGCGCAGTGTACAAGATCGCGCGGCGAGAGTTTGGCTTTGACCTTCGGGTGGAGGGGATTACTGCGCATGGGTACTGTCACGCACACAATACTTTTCCTTTTTTATGTACCAGGTTGGATATTTGAGTGGGTCAAAATTCATCTACAGTGGTAATAATGCTAGAAAATAATACGAAATAGATAAACTTCTTCATTTATTAAAACTATTGATAGTTATTTTACTTATATAAAATGTTTATTTCCTTTTAAAGTTTACAGAGACAGCGATGAAAATTCTAAATAATAGTTTTTTAATAAAATTATTTATTCCAAGATACATGTAAAATTGGTACATACAAACAAAAGAAAACTTAAAATAATTTTTAAATACAAAAGTTAACATTAAAAAAAAGTCTTAGCAGCAGTGCTATTCAGATTCTGAATCAGTTAAAGGTTTAACGCCTTCTATGAAATCACCGCATGGTCCAGTGGTGCTGCCGCGACACGAAATTGTGCAACGTCTTTTGCTTGTTGAGGGTCCGGGTTCAGGGCTTCCTCGGTCGCAGTTGTCATCATCATCATCATCTTCATAACCATCATCAGAATCATCGTCTTCGGAACTATCATCGACGTGAATTATAAATTGCTCGGTAAGTAAATCAACTACATGGTCACTCTTGGCGTACTCTTCTTCTATATCTTTTACCTTTTTACATATTTTTTCCCATTCCTGGGCACCCATTAAGGATACTTTTTCTTTGATAAGTTTGGTACATTCTTGTAAATTCCATTTAACATTTTTGCTAGCTACATATTGTTTAATAGTAGCCCATGCCATTTCTATGGGGTTGAGGTCTGGATGGTAAGGCGGTAATCTCAATATGCTATGGTTTGCTTCTGCTAAAATTTGATCTATTGAAAAAGTTTTAAATCTTTCTTTATTAGCTTTTATCAAGTTGTACAATTGTGGCTTGAGCATTGTTGAATCATATTGTATGCCTTTATCAGTTAGCCAATTCTGCATATCGGCTTTTTTGGTATTGGAGGACGGTGCTAAATCCCATTGTTTATTGTGGTATGAGGCGTTGTCGACAACCACTACAGAATTGGGTGGTAGGTTGGGAATTCATTGTGTCCTAAGCCATTTTTCATAATTCTCGTAATTCATGTTGTCGTGATAGTCCCCTGTTTTGGTGCCGGCTTTAAAAGTTAATAAAGCATTTGGTATAAACCCAGCTTCAGATCCTGCGTGGACTATCACGACTCGTTGTCCTTTAGAAATGGGTTTTTTTAGTCCTTCCGTAGGGCCATCGCTCCAGGCTTTGGTTGTTGAGTGCGATGAATCTACGTAGGATTCATCTGTGTAAACAATGGGTCTTCCTTCTTGTCGATATTTTCTTATTTTTCTTAAATATTCAATGCGTTGTAATCGGATCGATCGATGTTTCTATTAGTAATTTACGGTTGTTTTCTGTTTTTTTCCAGCGAAATCCTAACTCCTTTACAATTACACGAAGACTTGTTTCTGACCCTTTAAAGTTTATATCTTCCTCAAGTTTCTTTTTTAGTTTCCCAATGGTGGGAAGTTCATTATTCGTCTTGTGAAAATTGTGTATACATCTTTTTATAACACCTTGGTCAAAATTATCAATATTCGTAACTGGTTTAGCTCTGGGACGTTTTTTTCCAGGTGTTCTGAAAGTAATTAGCAAATCGGAACTCTTGGCTTGATTTGCGATATTTTTTACAGTGCCAATTGAAGTCTTAGTGGCCTCCGATGTCCGTTTTTGAATTTTAGCTAATTTACTGACTACACAATTTAATTTAGAAACAGTTTCCGTTTTCATTACCTGCATAGTCTGTATAGTTTGGTTATTCTCCGACTGACTGAGTAAAGAAGCAACTTCCTCAATCTGACTTCGAATTTGCTTCAATGAATCAATACATTCGTCAGCTTCTTTCTTTAAAAAGCAATTCACGTCATATATCATTTTCCGTGTTTGCCTTTTTAAAACAATGTTTTTTTTACGCATTTTCAAATCACTTTTTAATATGTAACAAAAAAAACTTATCTGACAAACTTAAACAAACAAACTCAACAAATAATAACAATCGACAACAATAAACAATTAACGAAAATAGCAATTCACTTGTGAACGTGATTGTACAACAGGAGTGCGCGGTACGTCATATCGATGCGAGAGGCAGGGAACGACTGGAGCGCCAATCAGAGCACCGCGTGCGCCTACACACCCGCCCCGCACCCCGCTAATTGCCCGTTGATACCCAATTTCTGATTTCTGCGCAATAACGGTCAAAGCCAAACTCTCGCCGCGCGATCTGTAGCAGCCGTAGAACGCGGCGAGGCTGATGCCCGGCGCGGGGGGGTTTGCGCCTGGGCAAGCCGCTTCGTATTCGGCTGCGACCCTTCGGGCTGACTGACATCGACCAGTGGCGTAGACGTCGAGGCAAGTGGGACTGATGGTGGCGGTAGACTTACTGTAAAGCAATAAAAAATATATATGTACATAGTGTAATTATCTGTTATGTAAATAGAATATTATTAAAATTTGAAATCTAATTACAAAAACATAATCAAAGGACATTAACAATGATTCAAAATTAATACATAAGAGGAATTTGTTTTCACTTTAGACGGGCAGACTTGGTTTTCTAAGCTCAATACAAACAGGTTCAGTATTATTGGTAGATACACATTCTACATAGTTAGACTAATTAAAAAATTGGTAAATTATTTAGAGAATTGTGAAAATTCAGATGACTGACTATTAATCACTGACTTAGTCTTGTAATCAGTTTATAAAAACAGATTTGGTTTGGTGATTGCAACAGGTAAAAACCGACTGAAAGCAGCTATAATAATATACTTACTGTTAGCATGAGGAACATCCAAAACAATTTGAATTTCACTACCAGAAGGCTCCTCGGCTGATAGTGACGGTGCCTGAAAATTATATAAAATTAAACACATGTTTACAAAATTTATTTTACAACTATACCTACATATTAATTGGGTTGTGAGTGAATAGATTTCTTACAATAACAGTGTAACATATATATATTTTTTATACAACATTGGTTGACATACAAGCATACGGCCTACCTGATGTAAAGCGGTTACCGTAGCCTATGAACACTTGTTATGCACTAAGTATCATTCGCGAGTATGCATGCCTCCTCTACTTTTAACACGACAACTCCTTAGGAGCTTACTGGTGAATTCACTCATACGCAGGAACACAACAACACTCTAGGGAGTTGTTATTTGGCTGCAGTTTACTGTGAGGTGGACGTACTTCCCCAGATGGGTAGTTTTGATGCACCCTACCACTCTTAAAAAATTAAACACAAGTACATTAATACATCAAGAACAATGTGTTAAGACTGAGTCATGTGGTAGATTCTATCTGTCTACACCACAAGAGATTTGGTCCAAAGTTATATATACATTAATACATATTTACCTCACAATTCACTTTGAATACTGTTACCATATTAATAGCTATAGAACATGCGGTGAAAATTACTATAGATACAAAGCTAATGAAGTCGAAATTATTTACATTAAATCCTTGCTCCGCAATGCCGACTTGTCCAACAACAGCAGACACTCCAATGACAGATATTATTCTTTCTTCTAAAGAAGTCAGAGTCTGTCTGTTGCTGGGACCACCACCAGTGCTACTTGCATGACGTCTAATAATCGTATACTTTTTTTTTGTTTTTGTCTTCCAGTCAGCCCATACCTATGTATAATAAATGATAATTATACCAAAGCCCGTAAGTTAAAGCAGTAACAAAATAAATGAGTTAATGAATTAGGATGAAAGTGTAAAAGTTTAAGTATTAGCACTTGAGAAAAGAATTATTTAGACTTACTTTTTTCCATTTATCTTGAGATTTTTCTACACCACCACCAATGGAGTTTAACAATGTTGTTAATTCGTTCCACAGCCGCTCTCCTCTCAGCCGTCCTCGAGCACGGGGCTGGGGCCTAGAAAGGTCACCGTGCCTATAACATAAACAAAAAAGCAACTTGAAACACATTCCAATGCTCTACTTATGCATTCCACAGGTGTAGATATATGTAACTTTACTAGTGGATTTGGAATAAAAATTATAATTTCGTTATAAAACGTACCTTTCCATGAAGTCTATAAGAGCGTGGAATTGTTCCTGACTAGCTCGGGCCCGCGGTTCCATCTATAAAAACATACAAGTTAAAGTCGTCTAGCGATAAAATCCTTTTAGATAACTTATGAACATTGTATGAATACACATTCATTAATAAATAATTTATGAAGTTGGGGCCGTTCTATAAAACACTTACTGCTTTTTATTTCACTGGATATTACTTTGCGAAACACACAGAACTTTAAAGTTTAAACACTTGAGACTGTTCCCGCTGCGACAGCGAACCTCAGTTCAAATTGTCAAAGTGAATTGACGTTTGCGATCGAAACCATAGACACTTTTGCGATTTTTATCGAATATTCGAATAGAATAAGCGTTCGCTAACTATCTACTTTCGTTAACGCTAAGACGTTGGCGATTGTAGATATAGAAACGCTTCGAAGCCTTTGCCACTTGTCTAGGCCTGCAGGACAGCAATTTTTGCGTGATGCTGGAACAAAGAAACACATAAACAACTGTTATATTATGTCGTAGAAAAGAGAGATCTTTACTCTTAACTAGTAGGAATGGACAACTGGGAAAGGAATAGTAGCTATTGTCACCCCTTCCGGTGTCACGGGTGACAATTGAGAAAAAATAATACCAGGTGTGTGGTTCGAATCCGAAGGGGACAATTGGGAAAATTTGACACCCCGGTGACAAATGGGAAGAAATTTCTCAGTTGTCACCCCGGGGACAGTGCTAGAGGGTACTAATGGGAATAAAGGATGTGGAAGGTAGGCCATTGCAGCGCATAACCCAATAAATTTCTTACCACCCTCTGTCTCCGTGAACCCGAGCTTTTTCCCCTTTTTCCAAATTGCCTGGCTATAGTGAAAAAGCAGCCATTTACCACGGCTTCAGGAAATATTCTCATTACAGCATTGATTGCGGCTATTTCAAAATCAATTTTGAAGTTAGTTGGTCGAAAATCAGAATTTTTTCCTTTCTAAGAGAAAATAGTCTTTTATATGTTTGTTGTGTTTTATTTGGTAAAAGGGCATATAATAAAGGTGTGACCGTGCCGTTACCCAAATCGCCATGTATAGTATAAATTTTGATAGAAAGGTTTGGGTACGACCTTTAAAGTTACATCTAAAAATACATGGCTTAAATTTGGTAACACACTTTTGCGAAATAAAACACAACATTTTCTCATCAATTCCATCATCAATCATTAAAAAATCTTTGCCAAAAGTCTCTGATACTGATCTGAAAGTTTCAGTTTTAAAAGGCGTTTTTTCAACATCAAGAAATTTGTTGCGACATCTGTAAAGGGAGCTTTTAATGTTTTTTAGATTAGGAATTTCGTCAACAAAATCTTGAAATTTTAAATGAGACATAGTTTCCTCGTACATACAAGTATCAAGGTTTCATACAAGTTCTAACCCCCTTACGACATTCAGACACTGCCATGGCAACATGTTCCTCTTTATAATCCGGAACGCAAGTGTGAGTTGTTTCTGTTTCTCGAATTATACTATCCTTTGATATATTTAAGGTTATGTTTTATTTATACTTTGCGAGTTTTCACGGTGCAAATCCACAAAGAAGTTAAATTTTTATTAGTCTTATACGATACCTATGACCATCCTTGTGTAAAATACTGCCTCCTTTATTGCTCTCAGTGAAGCTGAATTTTGAATATTCTTGATTTTACTCCTTTGTTAATGTCGACCATTATGGCGCCATTATCGTAGCCTTTGCATCTATAATTTTGAATATTTAATTGATGTTTTTCAAGTTCATCGAGTATGACCTTTGTTAAAAACTCCTGTTGTTTCTGACACTGCTTAGACCGGGAGCTATAGGGAGTTGAGTATGCAAAATGTGAGAACCGCATTCTGTAGATTGTTTTGAACGCAGAAAAGGTTGCAGATTATAATTCTGGATGTTGCCAGGATGTCTTGTTGGTCCATTTTTTTTATACCCCACTCCTTTAAAAATCAAGTAAATGAATAGAATAAATCATTTAAATGATTGTTCTAGTAACAATATCCCATTGTTTATTAAAATTAAAGATATTTATTGCTAGGTAGGTGCTATAATTGAATCGCAGTGGTGCCCTGTTGCTGACAGATCCGGGGCACCACACCAACGCGGCCGATGGCATTTCGCGGGGTTGTTTAGTGGGTATACCGTCGGACAGCCGACGGGGAGTCCCACACTACCACCGGAGGCCACCCAGGCACCGGTGGTGTGCGTAACGCATTTTTCCCCGCGTCACAAAAAAAAAAAAAAAGGTGCTATAATTGAAAATAAAACAATAAATTGAAAATTAAAAATAATTGTTGATAAAAAAATTATTTAATGTCATAAATCAAATTTTACACAAGTTTTCAGAAGCAAATTATAAAAATCAATCTTTTTTAATTTGACAATCATTATTGATACATTTGCAAAGCGAAATACAATTTAATTGTATTTTTTTACAAGAACAAGCCTTTGACAGTTGGATGAACATTTACAGGGCTGGATCAACAATTCCGGTAATGGTCGTTTCGTCATTTGCCGTGGGTACAATTTACCATTTTTTCTCGTAGCCAAATAACGCGTAATCAATAGGCTGTTGTAGCGTTTGGTCAGCATTTATCCAAATATATGTTTGTGCTGAAGCTCTTAATAAGTGTAAATGTAAAGCATCTGATGTGCAAATTATTTTTAATAAATTTAAACCGAAGCCGATATTTTGGGTAATTAATTTATGCCGAAGCTCATCAGCAGTTAATTTTTTTTTTCGAGAATAGATAAGTGCAAATAGTTTCTAATAAAGTTAATTGTTCGGCTTTAAGATCTGGATTTCCTAAATGTCGTAGAGCTTTTTGTACAAAATCCCGCGATGCGGCTTTTAAACTTTGTTTTTTTGAACCCAATCTGCTGGTCGAATCACAACCACTTAGAGAGTGTAATGCTGGCAAAATATCACATATATTTTTGCCTAGTGATTGAGCAGCCAAATGATATCCTAACATGAATTTATTTTTATATGAACCGTCAAACTATAGATCTAAACAATCAAAGCGTGTTAGCTTCTTCCAAAAATAAATTCCCAAGATGAAAACATACAAAACAACAAACAACAAAGCGCTAATAATTTATGGATATGGATTTTGCAGCGTGAAATACCGGGTGTTTGGCGCATCGTGTGCCAAATCAAATAGGATGATTGGAGGGGTCTTTGGCTACCTCTTCCGCCCCCATAAAAAAATCTTAGTCCAACGGATTTTTTATGCTGATTTTAAACTGTTTTGGGGGAAAATTTATAAAAGTCTACATTTAAATTTCATTAAAAAAAATTTTTTTAATCTTTAATTTGTAACAGTATACGCTTCAATCGAAACCAAAATTACTCGCCAGCAACATCTAGTTTTTTTTACGGCCTCGCAAAGATTTTTTTACGTTAAATATTTAATTAGAGCGTCAACTTTAGATTTTGATAATAGGAGATGGCGCCACTCGTCATGTAAACAACAACTCCGTAAAAATATTTATTTTAAAATTGTTAAATGCCGTTAAATAAACAAAAAACCTATGGAATGTAATAATAAATGTGTAAATATCTAGTGCTAGTGTTTGTGACGCTGTTGAATAACAATTAAGTGACATTATGTGAATAATATAAAAAAATCTCATCACTAATAATGTACCGTAAGTGTTGTGTAAACTATAATAAACTATGATATAATCTCATAAACATTAACTAAATAACACAAATAGTAAAAGTGAATGTGTTAATATACAATAATAAGTCAAAAGTGATTAAAAAGTGATAAGTAAACTAAAGGCGGTAGTTATGACAACATTTCTTTAGTAATCGTAACGAACATTACACATTAAATTTGTGTGATATAACAAATACCTAAATTCGCCAATGATTGTTAGTCATAATCTGGCAGAGTGGTTAAACGGTTACATTTTTGAGACATTTACGCCGAGCTGACCCCAGGTTCAAATCCCAGCCACTTCCAACTTTTTAGAAGTGTATATTGTATGGAAATAATTTAAATATGAATTCCATACTGGACACTATTAATAACATCACTCTGCGGAGACCGAGAGCAGCATCGCTAACAGAAACATCAATGAATATAATAAGTCAACGGAATCTACACTAGATGGCACCACTAGTAGTTTGCCTAATATATCCGACTGTGGAAATGATGACCAAGTACAAGAACTTAAAAATCAACTAGAGAGTCTTCGTATTGAACTGGCTGCTGCCCATAACGAAATAATTAATCTGTCGACAGAAAATACCCAATTAAAAAGAAACATAGAAGAAATTAGTTCTAAACGTGAGTTATACAAAAAAGTTGCTAAAGATGTAATTAGCGGTACACCAAATAAAAAAAGTAACTCAACCCCACGCAAAGAGATACGAACACAGCAACAAACACATGTTTTACCAATACCTACTAATCAACAATTGACATTGAATAACAATAACAATCTATTCATCAAACAGCAAGATAATTTGACCCAAATAAATGAAAGAAATAAAATTTGCATGATAAGTAGCAATAAAATTAACAATATTTTATCAATAGCCGAAAACACATTACAGGATTATGAATTGTGTCATTATATAAAAACAAACTGCGGAATTATAAGACTCATAGAAGATATTCACATTAAATTAGAAAACTACACACGAAAGGACTTTTGTATTATTTTTATTGGACAAGAAGACTTCAAGGGGACACGAAATTATTTTGATTTGATAATTACCATGAGACAAACTTTGCAACAATTAACCCACACAAATATCATAATTTGCCTGCCAACATTCAAATGTAACAATTTCTCAAATATGTACAACTGGAGAGTCGAAACATTTAATAATTTGTTATACCTTGACATCCATACCCATGAATATTCTTTTTTAATAGACTCAAATCAATACTTATCTTATGATTATGACATGTTCTACAAGCATTATGGAACAGTAAATAATACAGGCATGAAACAAATATTTCACAACATAAGCGATTTAATATGGAATATTGATACCAACTGTGTGAAACTGTGTGAAACCTGCAATGATCAGGAGGGAGTGCAAGATAACTTGGATTTTTTTCGACAATAAGAGTGACAACAACATCTATGTTATCCATCAAAATATAGCAGGATTATTGAACAAATCAGACCTACTATCGGTACACTTAGATGAATTATTAAACAAGAAGATTGACATAGACGTAATTTGTATAACAGAACACTTTATAATCGCTGGACATGAAAAATTATTGAATATAAGAAATTATAGACTAGCCGCATGTTATTCAAGACAGGGACAAAAACGGGGAGGGTCCTGTATTTTAATAAGAAACCATCATCAGTATAAAGAATTACAAACAATCACTAATAACTCTGTGGAAGGCTCATTAGAATGTTGTGCTGTAGAAATAATGAATATAGTAATAGTTTGCGTATATAGACCCCCCAATCCAAGTAACTTAAATGTATTCTATAATAATCTAGACGTAATACTGAGGAAAGTGTGTATTAACTCCAGTAAGAAAATAGTACTGTGCGGGGACTTTAACATAGATCTTCTTAAAAGTAACAGAGTGTGTATAGAATTTGGACTCTTTCTCCGGAGTTACAATTTAAATTTACAAATAAGACAACCGACTCGTTTAGCTAGTAACACTTGCATTGACAACTTTGCTCTTAACACTCAGCATAAGTAAACTCGGCGTCAAAAAAATCGCACCTTGTAAAAATCTTCTTTAAAAATTCTTGAACCTTATTTAGAGGATAGTGTTGGGTATCATCAGAAAGGTAACAAAAAGGAGTATCAAAAAAACAATTGAATTTAACTTTTGTTTAATTTTTATTACAGAAAAAACATTAAAATTAAAAAAAATAACAAAAATCCTTAATTTAGTTCTAATTAACAACAGATAATTTACAAAAAAAATGACACAAAAAGTGGCTTAAAATTAACTTAAAATCTAGTGTTACCCCCCCTTGCCCTGATGACGGCTTCCATACGCTCCCTCATGGACCTCACCAATTTCAGGAGCTCTTCTTGAGGGATAAGCTCCCATTCTTCAATCACCGCGTCTTGGAGCTCCTGAAGAGTAGAAGGAGCAGGATCCCGAGATCGGACCTTCCGTTTAAGATGGTCCCAGAGGTGCTCTATCGGATTCAGGTCCGGACTTCTCGCTGGCCACTGCATCACAGAGATTTGGGACCTCTGCAGGAAGTCGCTCACGATGGCTGCAGTGTGAGCGCGAGCGTTGTCGTGCATTAATGTGAACCCCTCGCCAAAATAATCGGCAAAAGGAATCACATGCACTTCCAGGATCTCTGTGACATAGCGGCGAGCAGTCAGCGACCCTTGTCCGCGAGCACCTCCAGTCCGGGAGACGCAGACAAGGTCGGTTTTGCCGGTAGCCGACATGCCGCCCCAGAACATGCAGGATCCGCCCCCATATTCCACCGTCTCCTGGATGCAGGCTTGGGCGAAACGTTCACCCTGTCTTCGGTATACTCTTCTGCGTCGGTCGTTGCAGAAAAGACACACTCTCGTCTCGTCTGAGAAGAGAACTGCTCTCCACTGCTCAAGGGTCCAATCGAAGTGGTCACGAGCAAACTGTAAGCGGGCTCGCCGATGCGCTGCAGTCAATTTAGGACCCGTAGCAGCTCTATGGGCCGCTATCTTCTTCTCCTTTAATCTTCTTCTAACTGTAGAGACGCGCACGGTGCGTCTGCGCACTGCCTGGAGCTGCTGTTGCAATTGAACAGCATTGGAGAAACGATTTCTCAAAGAATTCGACACAATGAACCGGTCGTCTCTTTCCGAAGTGCAGCGACGTCTACCGGACCCATGTCTCCGGATGTAGCCACCGGTCTCTATGAAGCGCTGGTACACTCTTCGAACCGAAAAACGGCTCAAGTTCATTTGCCGGGCGACATCACACTGCCGCATCCCTGATTGCAGTAGTGCTACCACTTGGGCGGCTTCATCAGCTGTGGTATCCATCTTCGAGGTGTTTTTTCTGCTGGTAAATCTGTGTGGATGTCCTCTTTAATGGTTAATTAGCGAATGACCCACATTGACCCCGTGTTGACCCTTTTATACCCATAAAGGACGCGCAAATAGCGACTCTTACGGGAAGCAAAAATTGCATCAAATTTTTGAGACACTTTGTGGCATTAGGTTTTGTTTTTAATGAAAAGTAATGTTTTTTATTAAGTTAATTTAATAAACTTTTAAATAAAATCATCATTGGCGCGAGATATGTATAGTCGGCGCATGTAGCCGACGATGCAGCTACGTCGACGATTTACCAAGGTTACGCCTTGGTAACTCGCGGCTACATGTTTATATCAGGAGTTATTGACATTTGAAAGAGATTTTCTCAGAGGTGCGATTTTTTTGACGCTGAGTGTATAAAGCTCGAGTGCTTGATCTTGCCTTGTACCTCATACAGCCCAAATATTACAGATACCTGTTAAAAATAAATGTATAACATTTCCTTATCGTGTCAAAAAAAGAAATCTCTCAATAAAACACCTCAAAATGTTTGATGACTATATAAAGTGTCTTTCCTTTAGTGAGATTTATGAAACGGAAGATCCAAATGTTGCATTTGGCTATTTTCGCGAACTTTTTCAAATGTTATATGATCTCTGTTTTCCATTTAAGACTGTAACAATAAAACCCTACAAAAAGATAAAATGGATTACAAAAGGTATAAAAATTTGTACAAAGAAAAAGAGACAATTACTCTGGAAACTTAGATCATCGCCGTCAAAGGAAAATAAAACTATTTTCCAATCATACTCCAAAAAACTTAAAAAGATCTTAAAACTTACACAAAAAGCTCAAAACAGTCATTTTATAGATAATTCACAAAATAAATCGAAAGCAACTTGGCAAATAATTAATAATCAAAAGACAAAGGAATTTATTACACAGGTTAAAATAGCAGAACGAGTAATATCTAATCACTTTATAGATCAAATAGAAGAATCTTCAAGTAAATCAACCGCAAACGTGAATTTGCCCAAGGAACGACAGTCAATGTTTATGCCACCAGCTTTGCCACAAGATATCATTCGTATAATAAAAAAGCTAAAAAATAAAAACAGCTTAGGTTATGATGGTTTTGCCACGAAAGTAATAAAGTTTGTTTCTATAAATATAGCACCGCATTTATGTCATATATTAAATTTATGCATTAGACCTTATTAAAATTACCGTCGGAGCCGTAACCTGGACGTAAGTCTTCTGTTTTTTATCCCATCTCGGAATAGATGAAGTTTCATTACCGCCAGTGCAATTAGAGGCCATTAATACACCTTTGTTATCCTTCCACTTAACAAGAGCGACCTCGTCGGATGTAAACTGTAATAATCACCACGCTTCATTGTTCTGTCCTGTTTAAGGTTTAATTTTTTGTGATCTGGAACACGATTAAGCATAATCGTCCCTGTTCCATGCAACTGCATGCTGTTCAGACGATCCAAAAGTGGGATTGTGTTAAAACGTCTGTCAAAATATAAACAGCTGGTCGGGAGAACATACTTAGCCAGACCTAAGATAACTGCATGGCCTTCGCTGAGAGATTTATCAGTAAAAAGATTGTTAGGGTAATATATCTCAAAATTAAGCCGTTGCTAGTTGTGATAACGTAACTTTTAAGTCCAAGTGGTCGTGGCTTATTTTTAACCAATATACGTAATTTGCACTTACCAAGTGATCTGTTCGTCTATTGAGTATGTGCCAGGAACCCTTTCTAGTGATCTGCAAGCTTTTTTCACGGCGTCGAGCATAGGTTGTACTTTCCAGAGTGGGTTCGTATTTCCTGGCGGTGGCTTATCTGAATTTACGACATGCATACTATTTCGTAATTGAAAAAAAGCGATCTCTAGGCATTTGATTGGCGATTACATCTAACCTCATACCGGCACGCCAGTACATATTAATACGAGGATATGGAATGCATCCGATTAAAAGTAGAATACCGAATAACTTACGCATCTCTTGACTACGCGTATTTAAAACTGATCCAGTTTTACGAAGGTAATACAGATTAGTGCAGTTGGCAAGGTTTTCAAAGAACTCTTCGTCAAAATATTTTTCAAGATACTGTAATGGTGTCTTCACTTCTTTGGCGCTCGGGTAACTAGGATAATCATGATCCTTATCAGTGAAATCAGTAACTCTCGACCTCTTCGTTTGTCGTGAACGGGTGCTCCTGTTTACGACGGTTTCATCAACAGGTGGTAAGGTTTCCTGATTCCCAGGACGAAGTTGAATTAATGGAACATTGAATTCTGAATCATTTTCACTATTATTGACGCCAGGGGAATCCTGCAAAGGTATATCCTCATCAAGCAGTCGAGGGACCTCAACTACTGGTTCTGTCTCCTCATCAGAAATCTCCAGGTCTGACTGACACCCATCGCCAAGCAACTCTTGCAATAAATTGTCATCTAGAGGCCGTCCTATGAAAACAAAAACTTCAATTAGTTGTTCGAATATTCAGCATAATTATTACAATTTCAAAAGATAGCGCATGATCGTGCGTTCAAACTTCGTGGACACATTATGGTGTCAAATACATTTAGTTTTAGAAAATAAATACCATATTACAATAGCTTCACAGCTAATGTAACTATTTAAAGTAAAAAAATGTATATTAACCAAGTTTAGACTATAAAATATAATACTGACGCCGGCCGTCGTCGTAAACAAACGTAACGTCCATCTTTGAACACGAATAGACTGGTCACCGACTGCCCGCTGCACCGCACTCCTCTTTCCGCTATGTATCTGTACTAACGCCCGAACGATCCACGCCGTGTCGATCCTACAAAACAAAATTTCGCGTCAAAAAAAATATTTTCTCGCCAACGCACGCTTGATACAGTACGTTCTGAAAGGGTTAACGCAAAAACTTGTTTTTATTTCACCTGTTGAATATTAGAAAATTGCGACTAAGTTTAGAAAATTTGCAAATTAGTGATGTTGAGAACATGATACTATACCTAACAATTTTTCTTTTAATGAATTTTAAATGTAGACTTTTATAAATTTTCACCCAAAACAGTTTAAAATCAGCATAAAAAAATCCGTTGGACCTGTATACGACAAAACATTCTTGTATCGGCTTCTAAATGGTTTGAATTTAATGCAGGTTCTTCACAGAATAAAGAGCCTTGCAATTTAAAACATTTTGTTGGATCGTCAAATCCTCCACAAATATGGTCGGCCTCTCGCAATCTTCATTTATTTTTGCATATTTTGGAGCACCAGTACAGAGAAATTGAACAAGCTGTAATTTATTTTCAGTGCTTGAAAAAAAATTATTGCAATTACTTGGGATTTTAGCATTGTTATTTGAAATTATAAAATTTTTAATTTTTTAACCCTTACTCCGTAAAGCTGACTCTAAATGTCATAGTATTTGACAGGTATGATGATATTTCAATCAATGATGATGTCCACTCGTTTGACATTTTGGGTGCAAGAAAAAATCATGGATTCTTTTGAAGAATGCCTCAGCAAAATCGCCAAAGGTGTTGAAATTTTTTAATTGAATTCGGTGAACAAGTGCCATGCCGTCAACAATAAAGATTTTAGAATTTTGTAAATTGAATACTCCATCCCCGTGTTTGCACTGCACTTATAATTACTTTAAATTTCAACAGCGAGTTCTGATTTTTGAGATTTCCTATAAAATCCTTCTGCATCAAAAAGACACTTGCAATATTCCAAAATTTCATGAGATGCTAAAATTTTTGTGTCAAATCCACGTTGATCAGCCAACATGAATGTATTTTGGAATAAACTCATATCTCTTGTGTCTTGTAACTTTTTACTAGGCGTAGTTTTACTTTCTTTTTCAGATGTAGTTACAAAGTTGTTAAAGGATGACGGGCGGAATGTACCCACCGACCAATAACGACCAGACGTATGTCGTTAGAAAGCTCTTTTCATGACTATCATTTGTTATATGGGCTAGTCTCAATTTGTTGTGGGGAAAATGTTATAGTTATTTAAATTATATATATTATAATAAAAGTTGTTAATTCTAGATATCTAAAAAAACAGTTTATGTGTGGATTCCATGTACTTTCAGCGTTATAATGTTAAGTATGAGGTCAGTCAAATCGTGAAAAAGAAACTTAAAATAAAAAAATCATAGAGTTAAAATCGTTTATTACTAATTTTGTGATCTATGTTGTCTACGATTACATCATTTAAAAATGCTTCTGGAGGATTGAACACTTCATGCCTTGCGTAACCAATGTACCATATTATTGACGTTATGTGTGTACAGCTGCCTACCGATCTACGCCCAGTCAAACAAGTGCAGTAATACTGACATATTGCATTAATGCCGATTTGATCCCTGTCTGATGTTACCGGCTGGGGGGCGTAGGGCTTAGTGAGACACGTACAGTTTATTTGAATGCCGTTTATTCACTGATTTATAATAATTAACACACATCACATCATCACCCTTTCAAAAAAAAAAATATTAAAAAAAAATGTTTAACACAACTTACTTTGATACATCAGTTATAAATTTTGTCGCTCAGTGTACTTTTACATGTTTATGTTATGACTTATAAGGCTTGGTGACCGAGTACAATTCCTTATCAACGGTCTGTTACCTACCTTGTAACAAGAATGAATTGTTTAAGATTGTAATATTCAAATTGAGTTACAATGTTTAAGTATCTATGTTAATTAATGTTAATTATTTAAGTATCTATGTTTATCCTCGCACCTGGTCCCTTGCGGGGTAGGCAGAGAGAAAACTTAACTGTGTATTTAACACATTTTAATTATCTTAAGCGATGTAAATAATTGATCAATTATTTCCTTATTAGATTACATAGTAAAGAATATAATTAAGTCCATTTTGACATAGAAGGTTATATTTTTCTTTCTTATATATCTATATTTACTTATTTTTAGCATTTAAAACACTATCCGATAATATTTCGTATTAGAACGAATAATACAATAGAAGATATAGTAATTAGCATACATTAGAGAGTAACGAGTACATGGTATACAATCCTCGACTCATATTACCTTACAATTGAGAATAGAGAGAGATATTGTTTGTCATACGCCTTACACCTGCATGTGCAATCGTTGGCAATAAGTGATAATCGTTTAATATTTTTAATTCTCGTTTTCGTCAGTAATTCTTATTATTTTAGTTAAAATATTTATTCGTGGGCCTTCCCATATTTTTCTATTAGATATTTATTTTTTTAATTCTTTTATAAAAGATAATGTATCTTCTTTTGTTATATTTATATAACGGGACGTCTGGAAGCCGGGCTGTTATCTCTGTTTGCTGGTCCGTGATCTCGTCCGCACGGGTAGCCATGATGGGCGTTAAATCTCAGGAAGCGTTGAAATAAATACACTGCAATGTCGGTCTGTCACTACTTTAATCACACGAGATTAGAAATTACGTAAATAATTAGTGATTACAATGATATGGAAAGATTTAAAGAGCCAATGGGTTTGCACACGAATACACCGTGCGACTCCCGCCAAACGAATGACGTGTTTTCGTTCGGCGCCCGCCATGTCACATGCAACTCCATTCGGTGTTACCCGCTCTCGATTAAAATTACGACTAATCGAATACAAAATACTTCGGGGCAGAATAATAACAAAATACACTCCGAACAATCACAAAATAAATTGTTCTAAAAATGACAACGTAATTTGATTGTAATCATCAATCGATGTCACGCGCCGTTACGGCCGTCCTGCATCTTCACACGTCCTCGTGTGAATGGACTACTTCGTCATCTGTGAACAACCACAAAAGTTCTGAAATAAACAACTACACGCTCGGTCATTCTGACCGTCATTCTAAATCGAACACAGTATTATCATGGATAAAGCTTTTAATTACCAGATAACACATAATCATAGCTAGATTATCACACAGACTATTGTCACATAAGTTACAACCACACATACGCATACGGACACCACATAGGCAAGTGCCACACAGGCCAGTGCCACCATACAGGCCAATGCCACACAGGCTGATACCACACAGGCTATTGCCACACAGGCTATTGCCACACAGGCTATTGCCACACAGGCTATTGCCACACAGGCGATTGCCACACAGGCTATTGCCACACAGGCTATTGCCACACAGGCTATTGCCACACAGGCTATTGCCACACAGGCTGATGCCAC
This sequence comes from Pyralis farinalis, assembly GCA_947507595.1. Lineage (NCBI taxonomy): Eukaryota > Metazoa > Arthropoda > Insecta > Lepidoptera > Pyralidae > Pyralis > Pyralis farinalis. The sequence continues at coordinate 2,738,518 of OX382258.1, read as the reverse complement.
ACAGACTGATGCCACACAGATTATTGCCACACAGGCTATTACCACACAGGCTGATGCCACACAGGGTGTTGCCACACAGGCTGTTGCCACACAGGCTGTTGCCACACAGACCGATGCCACGCAGGCCGAGTAGAGACTTAACACTAAACACGAGTTCACTATAACTCACCTATGCCGTTATCGGCACATTCTGTCTCTACGTTGTTTGTTGGGGTCTCTAGAGCTACATTCAACTCTGATGGAACGTAGCACTCCGGCATAAGACGTATGCGGTCGTGTGCATACTTGTACGTTCGATTAGAGTTCAACGCTTTTAGTAAATACCTGTCACCATCAAGCACCTCAGCCACCTCGTAGGGTCCTTTGAATTTAGGTTCTAGTTTTGTTTTATTACGCTCGTGATTTTCTAACAATACATAGTCACCTACTTTAAAATGTCTTACTTTCGCTTTGTTCTTATCGAATCTAGTTTTTTCTGTAATAGCGTTTGCCTCTATTTCCTGTGCCGCATGCTCTCTAACTATGTCTAAATCTATATTCATGTCGTCCGTATCTAATGTCATGAGTTGTAAGGGTCTAGCAAGCTTACCTATTAAAAGCTCAAGGGGACTTGCTTTAGTTATGCGGCTCATTGTGCAATTAATAGCAAGCTGCACTTCGGGTAATGCAGCTTGCCATGACTTATGGTTGCCCGTCTCAACTGCCGTAAGCATATTTTTTAGTATGGACATTACTCGCTCCACTTGACCGTTAGCGCGACTAGAGCCTGTAGCGATAAGATGTAAACTAATATTATGTGCGGCGCAAAAGTCCCTAAACTCCTTCCCAGCAAAACATCTTCCTTGGTCCGCAATCACACGCATAGGGGGTCCAAACAATGACACACTTGACTGCAGCGCTTTTATGGCACTATTAGCGTCAATGTTCATGGTATGATGTAAAAGTACGTATTTTGTAAAAGCATCTATGGACACAAACACGTACTCCTTAGAATCTCGCTTCCCACTTAGCTTTCCTGTTGCATCCATGTGAATGGTATGCCAAGGTACGGTTACCTTTGGTATTGGGTGTAATTCTGCTTGAACTTTCCCCGAATGAGATTTGGATACTCTACACGTGATGCAATTTTCGACAAATTTCCTGACATATTTGTTCATGTGAGGAAACCAGTAATGACAATATGCTTTTTCCAAGGTTTTCTCCCACCCTAAATGCATTATGCTTTCGTGAATGTGGTTTATAATTGACCACTGAAACGCTTTTGGCACTATTGGCAACCAGACAGTTCGGTTGTTACGTTCTATTTTTCTATGTAGAACACCTCGTCGGATTTCATAAGTTCTAGTAAGGTCATGGTCAAGGTCATTATTCTGAAGATTAGTCATGACAGAACTTATTTCGTTATCCTTTTTCTGCTCAGCTTGCAACCAGGTATCTGAGATTTCAGTCAAATTGACAAGTTTTTGCTCTATTTTTGGAACTGGTTTTTGAAAATTAGTCAAGGGTAAAGGATTACGCGAGAAGAAATCAACATGCCCCATGTTTTTCCCGACACGGTGTTCGATGTCAAATTCAAAACTTTGTAAGAAACACCACCATCTGTGCACACGTGCAGTTAGATCTACCTTCGACTTAGCCGCTTTAACGGCGTTGCAGTCAGTTACTACGGTGAATTTTCTCCCATGCAAATAATGTCGGAAGTGTTTGATGGCATTAACCACTGCGAGTGTCTCTAACTCGTAAGAGTGATACCTGGACTCAGCGCTGGAAGTCCGACGACTATAGTATTCAACTACGTGCAGTTTACTTTCAATTTTCTGCATTAATATAGCGCCATAACCCTCAGCGCTGGCATCAGTATGCAACTCTATTTGCTTAGTAGGGTCAAAAATGGTCAATACCGGTGTATCTGTCAGTACGTGAATAATTTCCTGTCTAATGGCCTCAAAAGTTGGCGTCCAATTGATTTTTCCCTTCCCAGATGTAAGTCGGTAAAGGGGAGCAGTTTTCTGTGAAAACCCTGGTATAAACTGTCTAAAATAAGAAGCTAACCCTATAAATTGCCGCAACTGTGTTACTGTTTCCGGTGGGGAAAGGTCTGTCAACGCTCTAATTTTACGTGAATTTGGTCTTATTTCACCGGCGGACACGTGGTACCCTAGAAATTCTATTTCCCTTTTCATGAAAGCACATTTATTAAGGTTAAGCGAAAACCCGGCACTTGTTAATGATTCCAAAACCATAGACAAGCGCTCTAGGCCTTCAGCAACAGTGCGAGATGGAATAATGACGTCATCAATATAGACCACAGCAAATGACTCTGTCAAAGGCCCAAGAGCTTTGTTTATTGCCCGCTGATATACCGAAGGTGCATTTCGGAGACCAAACGGCATGGTCAAGTATTCGAACTGACCATCCGGCGTTACGAAAGCTGTGCGCTCCACGGAGTCTTCCTTAATGGGTATTTGGTGATACCCACTCGCCATATCAAGCGAGGTAAAGTATTTTGACCCGACCAAACGTCCTATCTGATCAGAAATTAGTGGCAATGGGTAGCGGTCGGGTACTGTATTGCTATTTAACTCTCGATAATCCACGCAAAGACGATCACTCCCATCTTTCTTTTTAACCAATAATATTGGAGACGCAAACGGTGAGCAACTCTCCCGAATAATGCCTGCTTTTAGAAGTTCCTTAATTTTAGTGCGCACAGCTTCTCTCTCTTCAGGGCTTAAACGATACGGCCGCCGTTGCACTGTGCGGTTTGGGTCAGCTAGTCTAATTTCTAATTGTCCTGTGCCTACTCTCCCAGTTGGGGTACCCTCTACAAAATAATCTGAATTACCCTCAAGTAGCGATATTAATTGTGGTTTATACTCAGTAGGAATATCGGTATTAATATCGTTAAAATTACTAATTTTCTTACCTACATCACAAGCTAAAACGGTTCGAGTTTTTCTCAATACAAGTTGATTTTCACAGACTTCAACCGAAAATCCCATTGAGAGTAAATCTCTTTCAATCATTATTGCATCAGAAATACAATAGTCCTGCACAACATGCAATAACAATTGCAATGAGTACCCCTGTATAGATACTGTTGTTAATATTTGAACATTACATTTAACGTTCGATTCGCCTATACCTATCAAGGTCACTAAGCTATGATGTCGCTTACCGGGAAATCTATCTGCTAAACTTTCTTTTATAAGGGAGCATTCGGCACCGGAATCGAAACAAAATGAAAATTTCTCACCGGATTCAATTGCTAAATAGTCCATGGCTGGCTTCATAGTACAGGTATTTACTCGGTGCTCCACGTTGCCGTTGCTCGTGCTGGTGTCCTTTTTCGGGCAGCGAGTAGCGATGTGACCTGGTTCGTGGCAGTAGTAACACGTAGGCGGTGACGTTTTGATTGGTACACTGCCGTCCTGCTGCTGTGGTTTGTTGGTCTGCTGTGGTTTGTTGGTCGCTGAAAACTGAGGTTTCGAATTAGTGCTAGTATTGCGAGAGTCTTTGGTTAGGCATTCATTTGCCATGTGGCCTAACTTGCCACAATTGTAACACTTCCTCGGTTGTTCAAATCGCGGTCTCTTAGGGTCATTCTGGGTATTCGATTTTTCTTGCACCGGAGGCCCTCTCTTTCGGTAGGCATACGCCATTAATTCTTGTTGCAATTTCACACGCGTATCGATTTTTTCCGTGTATGCCAGTCTTTGCAGCCTTGGTTCAATTTTAACTGTATGAGCAAGAGTTACAGCGATGGCAATTTGTTCGATTGACAGAGAATGCCAATGGTTCATTAATGTACTCAGGAAACGATTTGCATAGGATGACATGCACTCTCCCTCTTTTGGGCTTTCGTTGAAAAGTCTACACAACGTGGCCGATGGAGTCTCCACGTAATCAAATCGAGCAAGAAATAAATCCTTTAACTGAGGCCAGGTTATGCCGGCAAAACTGCATTGAGCTAACCACGATGCCGCTGTGCCCTTTAGTGCTTTACTCATGGCAACAATCAAATTACCACTTGATAATTGTCTATCTTGCATGCACAGGTCTACAGTATTGCACCATGATCGTGCATCGGCGTCTTGAGAATCAGGATTGAATTCGGGAAATGCTAGCTTAGTATCAACCGTGTTCGGTTCCTTAATGGCACGAATTAATTCCATCATACTACGTTGCTGCATTTCAAATAATATTTTCCAACGTTCCGCTTCACTATTAAGGTTACTCTCAATGCTCTGACCTGTTTGATGTTCCTGAGAAGTCCCTGGTAATCCCACTTCTGATAACGGGACGTCTGGAAGCCGGGCTGTTATCTCTGTTTGCTGGTCCGTGATCTCGTCCGCACGGGTAGCCATGATGGGCGTTAAATCTCAGGAAGCGTTGAAATAAATACACTGCAATGTCGGTCTGTCACTACTTTAATCACACGAGATTAGAAATTACGTAAATAATTAGTGATTACAATGATATGGAAAGATTTAAAGAGCCAATGGGTTTGCACACGAATACACCGTGCGACTCCCGCCAAACGAATGACGTGTTTTCGTTCGGCGCCCGCCATGTCACATGCAACTCCATTCGGTGTTACCCGCTCTCGATTAAAATTACGACTAATCGAATACAAAATACTTCGGGGCAGAATAATAACAAAATACACTCCGAACAATCACAAAATAAATTGTTCTAAAAATGACAACGTAATTTGATTGTAATCATCAATCGATGTCACGCGCCGTTATATATTTTTAATATTTAATTTATTACAAAACTCTTGTAACTGGTCAGCACATTCTGCTCGAGTAAAATGCTGTTTGAAACTTAAGTCTGTAATTATTATATTTTTACTCGGTACGAATAATAATTAGAGATGAAACGGATATTCGGTAACTATCCGGTAACCGGCCTATCCGGCTCAAATTTTAAATCCGGCCGAATACCGGATAAGAAACGAGTATCCGGCCGGATACCGGATTTCAAATAAATACGTACGACATAAGACTAAGATTGAGGGCACTTTATTTAACATAGAGAAGTATGAAATTTTAATAACAGAACAAAAAAAAATATACTCAAACTTCACTAAGGGCAAATTATAATGAATAAATACCAATTTCTCTGCGTTAAAAGGAAACAAACCGTTTCGCTTGTCTTCGTATACAAGGCCAGCTTCCGAAAAAAGTCTTTTGCTATATACACTGTTGCAGGGCGCTGAAAGGTAAACTCTAGTAAACTTCGTTAAGTTTGGGTATTGTACAACATTAGCTGACCACCAAATATAAGGATCACGATAGCGACAAATGCGCACTGAATTCAGATAAGAATCAATTTCACACGTAATTGGGCATTTTCGCAGAAATGTGCCCCCACTTTCATATTATTATATTTTTACGAAGTATTGTGTATTATGTTGTGCTTGGTCTCTTAGTGAAGCGAATTTAAAATATTTTAAGTAAAGCATAAAATTAAGGATTGAAAATGTGCTAATTAATAGATAATACCAAATCTTAGAGAGGGCGTCTCAAATTTCTGTCAGTTGTGTGACTATATTCAGCAGCTATAGAATCACTAAAAAAACATAATTGAATCAAAAATAATTTATTCGCACGCTCGCAAATGAAGTTGTAGTTTAAAAAAACACCGACTAATCGAAATATTGTATATAGTTTTATCAAAAAATCTGATAACTGCTCGGTTGTGTGACTTCTGGTACTACGCCTATGATAATTATCTACACTAGGCAATCATATAATATGTTTTAGAGAAAACGCTTTAAATATATTATAAAGTGCTATTTTGTGTTTAAGATAGATCATTTATAGTACCTAAAATTAAAAAAATACTCGAGTAAATAAACTAATTGCTCTGTAAATTACGAGGGACATCACACAGCCGAATAGTTAGGATGCATTTACATGGTTCGACAATTGCATTGAAAATTTAATAGTATTGATATCGTAAATTTAATTGTTTGGTGTCGATTATTTATAAGTAATCAATTTCAGACGATTAAAAGAGTACATAATTAGGTAGCTTCTATTTTTTTTTCATTATAATATAATCTTAATTTTTACACCGATACTTGAGATCTTCAAAGCCTTTTTATGGTCTTTAGAGCAAAAAAAAAACACAAAATTAAATGCGAACCTTAACGAAATTCAACTTTTACTTATTAATTATGTAAATAATCAGTTCCGGTCTTAGACTGTTATAAAAAATAATCAAATATAAGTCTATATAAGTATGGAAACACTATAATAAACATTATATTTATGTGTTAAACTTTTAATTAAATAAACAATGAGATGTGAGTTAAGACCACATAGGTATCACAGAAAGTTTGCCTAAAATTCTAGTAGTATTTAAAGAGAATGAATATGAATAATGTTTTACTTTGGCACTAGTACCTATCAGTCTCTCTGACTTATTAGGTACTATTTTCATTTATAGTAAATTATTTATAAAAAACACATGTATGGTCTAGGACCGTGTTTTTTTTAAATTTACCTAATTTGCTAACAGATGTTATAATGTTAGATTCTAAAATAACAAAAAAAATATTTAATTATCTACTTTGTAAAAATATGATTTATCTTGGCACTATATCAGTCTCCATGAATAATTATACTTTATATTACTTATTAGTAAAATCACCTACAGAGAAACAATCAGTTCTTAACCATTAACCAAAACCGATGTTCGATTTTCAGAATTTAAATATCCATGGATTCGAAATTGGGCGTTTCCGATTCGGGGGCAGGTCTCAGACATTTTTTTTTAAACTTAACTTTATAACTAACTTACAACTGAATGAGGACTTTGAACAGCATTCAGAGGAATTAATATTTTTTCAAATATAATACGTTAAAATTTTGATGCGCCATCAGCTTAGTTTGAGCAACAGGTACATTCATCAATTACAAAATGATCGTAAACACTGAAATAACAAAACTTACACCAGAAGAAGGAACTTTTTAGTAAAGCTTTTAAATCTTGGCGACGCATGTTAATAATTATAAAATGTTCAGGTCCATTATGAACATTATATGTCCTACATCTGAAACAATATGGAGAAAAAAGGAAATGAGTCTCAGTCCAAGGCCTTCTTAAATCATACTTGTAGATCTTAATCAAGTCTTCATAAGTGAGCATCTTGTCAATATCTGCGTATATCACCATGTTGGCAAAAGTGTCTCCGAAATAAAATTATTTTAATCCTTTTCTCAATATATAGAAAGAAACATGAGAGTTAATCTGCAAATAAGAATTAAAATCAATATAAAGTTTGATATAAATCTAAATATACTATATATGTACCTAAATGTATTTTTGTGTCCTACCTGCATTACCTGAACCTTCAAAACAAATATAATATTCGTCACTAATATAATCTAATTCCATTGGACTTCCGTCAACACATTCTTCGCAAAACCATTTTATACTCGTACATACCATACATTTGACTTTTTTACCTAAAATAGAGCAAGAACACTTGTAACATTCCCGGAAAATTGCGTTTTTATTTATTTTTTTTACTTTTCGAAACAGCTTTTGGGCCGTAGACGATGCAGGATTATCTCTAATAATTGCTTCCGTATTATCTACTTCTGCGCACTATGAATCGCTATGGGGAAGAAATGTCATCGGCAAAGGATCAATATTCAAAAGATCAGCCGGTAGATGCAATAACATCTAGATTTTCTATATCCAAAATATACAGGGACTCAATTTGTTGCGGAGATGGTAGCACAGAATCTATATTTGGTATCTCAAAATGTCGGTCTGATGCTACTGGTCTCAAATTATCTTTAGAAGTCGACGGAACAGGGTCGCTGGAGGGCAGAATGGAATGAGAAGAATCAAAAAAAGAAATATATTTTGTTTTTCTTTGAGTCTTTGCTGGAGTTCGAATGTTGCATGGAACCAAGTAATTAATTTGCGATGAAAAGCAATCGCAGAGTCCTGGAAGTGGACCACAAAAACAACTCACATCTCGGAATTTTATTGAATTCTCATCTCTGGTGATAATTTGATGCACACTGAGAGTGCCGTTTAATGCTTGTATATATTTGAAGGTAAAATTTTACTGATTTCGTTTATGGCACTGTCAAGAATTTTGACACTTTTGAGGCATTGACTGAGAATTTCATAGGCACTTTTTGCGTCAGGTACGTCCAATTTTTGACTTGACAAAACATTTTTGTCTAATATACGCTTTACACAACCATCTGCTACGCTCTTTCCGTGCCCAGGTTCAAAAAAAGACCAGGTTGCATAATCAAATCCAAAATATACTTTAAAATGTGACAGCAAGTAAAAATTGTTTTTCTGTCTATATTGTGACGATGGACCGTCTGAGAAAAAGTGAACAACAGATATGTTAGGAAATTCTTCTTTGATTAAATTTATTAATGGGTTCAAATGAGCCCAAATACCAGGTGGTTGATGGTTATTGATTTCTGCAATGGTACAGAAGGATTGTGATCTATTGGCCCAATAAATCATTCCGGTGTGAAGAGATATTTGGTTTTTTGAAGCACCAAAGTGCACTTCCCAATTTACCCTCGTAACTTACTGAGAAGTCGCATACTACATGTAACATTTATATTATCATCGTTGTTTTTGTTTAATATGCGATAGAGAGGTTTTCGGTTCTTACAGTCTTTGCAATTACGATACATGCATGAGTAATTTTTGGTATTACATGAAATTTCATTTAAGATTTCTCTTATGCTGTTCTTAAGCGACCCGTGTTTTTTAAGTGATGTGTGTTGGAATTCTAAATTACTATGTTTAATGCAGAGACATGTGTCTCTTGCATTCAAGTGAGGTGATATAACATAAAAAGGTTTATGTTTATGGAAAGTGGTCAAACCATACCTTCACTTCTGTACTTCTTGTAAAGAATGACTAATGAGTCAGTCAAATATCTTATTTGCATTTTAATTTTGTTCTTTGTTCTAGTTTGTTTTTTTCCGGCCGTATTTCTAGTAATATCGTCTCTTAAATAAAATTTAGTTATTTCTGCAATATCGGATATATTGATTTTAATTGTTGCTTTTCTTCCCTTCCCTTTTAAGCCCATGATTTTGCGCACATATTTTTTGTTTGTAGTATTCTGTACAAGTTGCCTTAATATATTTTTTTCTTTATGAGTTTTGGTCTGTTCATATGTCATTTTTAATGTATATTCAAGTACGTCTTCTCTTGCTTTTTGTTTATCCCTTTCATTTTCTAATTCTTTAATCTTTTTTACAGTACTTTCCTTAAGACGATGATATCATTTTTTTTTGTAGGCCTCTTTCTGAGTTTTGAGTTTTTGAACCTGCTCTGATAAATTTCTGCATTTTCTTAATAGCATTTTATTATTTTAGCTGAGCTTTAATTTTTGTTATCCAAAAATACAGGAAGTATATTATCTTCATCTTTTGATTCTGTTTCTTAATTTTTTTTTCCTTTTTTAGTTTATTACTTCTTCGCTTTTCCTCTCTCCATTTTTGCCGTTGAATTTCAGCTTCGCTTGGAGTCATTTCGGATATTTTCTTAACCGCTTTACATCAGGTGGGCCGTATTCTTTTTTTCTATCCGATGTAGTATGAAAAGCTAAGGGCATGTTCCAGGTGTTAAAAAAAAACTAGGCCGCCAAAGACATCAAAGGTACTAAGCAAATTGTTAAAAAGATAACACAATGATATGATATGAGATGATGATAGAAATAGAGTTGGTCTGAAAGAGAGCGTCGGTGTTAAAATAAGAAGAGGCATGCTCCGATGGTTCGGGCATGTAGAAAGAATGCAAGATGAAAGAATGACGAAGCAGATATACAATGCAAAAGTGGAAGGATGTAGGAGCCGGGGAAGGCCAAGACTTACCTACCATGATCAAATTGGTCATGTTCTATCAGAAGGTGATGTCAGGAGCCCTAGAAACCGGCGAGCGTGCATGAGAAGAGCAATGAATGTTAAAGAAGCGAGTGAGATATGTAAGGATCGAGTCACGTGGCGCTCGGTTCTCTCTGCCTACCCCGCAAGGGATTTGGCGTGAAGTTATAGATAGATAGAGATAACACAAAAATTATTTTAATATGTTAAAAAAACAATGGTCCATGTAAACTGCCCTTTATGAATTGAGGCATGTTGTGACTTTGTGTTCTGCTTGTAGGTGACCGCTCAAATGGTAACACAACCGAGGTCACATGTGTCTGACTTGTGGTAAATAAAATTAATTTAAAAAATAACTACGATATTTATTCTTTTAAATTAATGGTTAAACATGGACACAGCAATATTATTAAAAATATATAATAGAACCTACAATATAAAGAGTAAACAACAAGACAAATTATGGTCACTTACCTGAGATGACAAATTGATTCATGGAGCTACAGGTACAGACACGTCCTCCTTCTATGAGAGTATCGACACTTATATTTAAACGAGTCGACTTTTTAAATACGTTACTATAGTGTTGCCAATATGGCAAAAGTAATTTCTACCGAAATGATTCAAATATAGAAAAATCGAGTCACAAAACTGAATGTTCCGAGAAGTTCAATATTTTAGGTATAACTTTATTTTATTTATTTTTACCCTATTTACTAGTGTAAAGACAGGTATTACTTAGAAATATAAGAGTTAAATAATCTTAATTAGGTTACAAGAAAAAATAGGGTATCTTTCTCACATAAAGTTATAAAATTTTGTTAATAGAACTGGGGAGGGACAGCTAAAAAAATCCCTCCTATCAATATTAAAATTTATTTAATTTAATAAAGACAGAGATTAAAAATTTTTCTTCTGGTTCTATATAGAGTATCTTTTTTAGACTTAGCACTCGGTATGATATCAAGATTAGAATCACGGTAGTTTTTTTCCAGTATTTTTGTAACTGGAGTAAATTTCTCGCATACTTCCTTTTTGCATATATCCATTATACGATCATTTTCGTTTTTGTCAGGGTTCTTTTTACACGAATGTCTATTTCCTCCTCTAATAATTTTCGTTTTCTCTGCATTTAAAGTAACCGTAACACTGCATTCATCCCTTTTCGCACATCTCCATAGGCTCGTTCCACTTTTGTTTGTCACATTATGATTATATCTGTATCCATCCCGCAAAAGCACCGATTTCCCTTTTTGACTTGTTATGAAAAAAAAAGGAATATCGACCTCTTCCATTCTGAGCGTGAAATAATTTTCAATGCCGTTTTACCTTTGGTTTTACTACGACAATAACATGCAAGAAGAAAATGACATTCAATAAATGTTTGTTTCATAATGTGGAATTTAAAGTGGTCAGCCACTTCAACCAGTATGTTTAAAATTACAAAGGAGTATTTATCTCAAGTGGTATTATAAACTCGAAGGAGTTTATTGTTATTGAACACAACAGTACTTCGAATTCATGACGTTTTAAAAATTTGGACGTTTTACTAGTAGGTCGTTTTGCCGTAAAAGACATTATCACCTTATAGACGTTTTAAAATGTCGACGTTTTACCAACAAAGTCATTTTTCTAGGTAGACCTTCTGATTCGGAGGGAAATTTATATGTCGTTGCCCTAGCGTTGTTACGAGTATTATGCCCCCTATTCCGGACACCGTTGTTGAATTTGTGTTTATATTTTGAAATCTAATTGTATCCTATTTTATTAAAGAAATATTGGCTCCGGTATCTACTAAAAAGGTTTTAATTTTATTGTGTACAAATAATTTTATAGTAAATTTTGAGTTAGTGTTACGTATTATATATTATACAGTTCTCATTTCTCCGTTACATTAGTGATCCGGCTCGAAGGAGAAATGAGAACTAAATGAGAATTGGTAGAATAAATATAATAAATTCAAACTAAATTTACAGACAAAAACACAGTAACACAAAAATACAACAATAAAATATTAAGTCAACTTGACAACTGAAAAGAACAAAACAATAAATTCTTTTATATAAAAAAGCTTATAATCTAAGGAGTTCACAACAGAGTTGCTTTTTTTTTATCTTCACTTCGGTTATTCATTACCGCGTTCGTTTGGTAATTTCCTCGCGATTTTTGACCTTGGCCTCTATATGTATTTTGTCCTCTTTGGTAAAACTGATCTCTGGAATTATTTTGGAAGTTATTCCTACCATTTCTATAATTATTTCTGTTATTATAATTTTGATAACGAGGTGTTTTATTATTTTGATAATAATTTTGATGACGTGAATAGTTTTGATCGCGTGACTGTCCATACCCCCTGTAGGCACCTTGTAGTACCCTATACTCACATTATCTACGGAATATGTTACCTCTGTAATTACCCCTGAAATACATTGCTGATGTACATCCGTCAATATTCCGTCGCGCATTATCCTCTACGTCTTCCTCAATCGCGGCGCGAACAGCGTCCTTCAAGTTGTCATAGTTACGAGCTGATATCACCGTTGCTATTTGACGGTTCCGTAAACCGTTAATGAATTGCCTAATTGCAAACTTTTCATTGATTGGTTTAAGAATTGATTTCGATGATTCGTCCGATTTAGTTTGAGATATAGTTAGTTCCGAAAATAATGTTTCTAGACGCGAACCTAGCTGAGCTATGGTACCATCCCGTTGAGTGGTATTTTGCATTTGTGTCATAATAGAGGTTGGATTTTTACTTATTAATATATATTTTTCTATATCTCTTGTAAATGATTTTAACGAATCGTATTTTTGATTTAATTTTATTTTAGAATTTCTATCCAATTGTGTTTTAAGAATGAAATTTACTAATTTGTCTTCATTAATTGGATCTATACAGCTCAAATATAGTTCTGATGTATTTATTAATTTATGCACTGTTTCTCGTTTACCGTTTAATTCTGGTATCAGAGACGAAGCCGTTTTTAAGTCGAATTTATTCATATTTAATTTTGTGTTATTTATACTTTTGTCCTTAATATAATCGTCTATATTAATCTCGCTCCCGTAAATTTGTATCTGCCTGTAACGTTCTTTTATTAATTCAGTATATTCAAATAATTCTGTTTTAATTTCCTTATCTTCAATCGCGCTAATTAACTCATCAACCTTTTCTATCAAATTTTTGCTAACTCTGTCTTTTTCAAAACATAATCTTTCCTTTGTTTTCTTTTAGACCCCAATTTCGTTAAATAGGTTTTAATTTTTTCCTATTTCTAATTCTATTTCCACAACTGCTGACTCCAATTCTTCCATAATCTAGAGTAAACATCACTAATATTAAGGCCGTATTACACTAATAATAAAATGTATCATATGACATATCACAATTATAACAATATGTTCTTATCATATTAATATAGTAAATACAACGCATGCTCTTGGCATGGTCGACTTTAGGTAAATAGATATATATATATATATATATATATATATATATATATATATATATATATATATATATATATATATAGACACGTTTACAATGGGCCGGTAACCCAACCCGGAAGAGGTGAGGCATATAATTGTGTCTTGGCCGCCTTCGATTCTTCTTTTAATACATGAAAATTAATACATAATGGAATTGTTCCGATGTATTCACTCGACACTTAACATTACGCATATAGACACAGTACAGTTCTTGATTCTGAAAATCAATTATAAGTAATATGTAAATACATACTGAACTTGTAAATTCGTCCTGAACTTCACTATCGCTTCATTATCCATAATCGATGTCCTGTGATCCTACTCCCGGCAGCTCTACAGGTCTCGAACAACTCCCGGCTGCTTTGCTCTCTAATTCACACTATTTTAATGTTATTCGATATCGCTGGAACCGATTGCTTGCATCTTTATCTGTGTCCTCAATATTCTTAGTTGCACCATTTTTTCATTATGTCGATTGTAGAATAATTTGCATATAAAGAATGCACCAGAGATGAGAATATTTATTTATTATTATTTTTTAAGTCTTCACAATGTCTATTATTTATTTAACGCGAGTGGCGCACAGCGCGCAGCCGTGCGCACGCCGTTCATATATTATACGCTCTGTACTACATTGTGCTTGTAGCAGTAGGCCCGCTGCGCAGGGTCGCCATCTGATGTTACCGGCTGGGGGGCGTAGGGCTTAGTGAGACACGTCCAGTTTATTTGAATGCCGTTTATTCACTGACTTATAATAATTAACACACATCACACCTGTGTATTAAAATATAACAGTAATATGTTCTCGATCTAACATGTCTGGACTGAATGCGTCCCCTTAATAGCCAACTATTTTGAGTCATATTGTATAACTGCATGTCACCGCGTGCATCCTCCCCAAATACTTCTATCATATACAGGCCGTTTTGTATATGTTCACCGCAATAAGATTTGGCAAGTTTCACTTGGTAGGAGCCCAATGCAAATATTTTAATGTCATGTTCTGTGACTCGCGGAAAGTCTTGCAATTCAAGCTCATTTGCATCTACTCGTATTCTCATGAACGCAACCCTTTGCCTATTAAGGTTATTTTCATTCACATAATTGAATAAATGGTTGGGTAGATTAATATTTTGATGTATTTTGTTCAATATGAACTCTGCGTTAACCTTGTCAGTAATGGGATCACGAAAAGAATAGAGCACCTGCTATTTTGAAATCTGTGAATGCGTTAGGTAGCGTAGAATTAAAATAATCTTGGCGTAGCAACTTAAAATCTCGTTTGAACCTCCCGTTTATGACTTCAATTGCCCATCGACATATGGTAACCAACCAGCGACGATGTTGAATTTCACCATCATTTAGTTTTCTTGTGAAATAAAAATTGGAAAAGTGCATATGATCTTCATCTTTGGGATATTCTTCATCACTGTTTTTTAACTGCTGTGAAGTCCGCTTTGAACTATATTATTACGCTGAGAATTCGTTATGGGAAACTTCCACAGTGCCGGATCCGAACACACAAATACTTGTTTGACTGCATCACTGGTATCGCTGCTAACTGGCAGAGAAACTACTTGTTCTTTGCTTTTTGCTTAACAGGAGAGTTTCAAAATTTTTGTACTTGTTTTCTGTTTAACAGGAGAGTTTCAGAATTTTCAGAGTCTGATAGGCTAGAGTTTGATTCTACCTGTATTTCTGACTTTAGTTCGGTACTCAGTGCGTCTGGAGTGCTTTCCAAAGTTGACGGAGTCTCGGAATCGGAAGTGTCTATATCTTTTGTGGACGTCGAAGCAATTGATTCAGATGATTCTGAAGGATTTTTTTTTGAGATACTTCAACATACTTGAACTTAAAAACTGATTTGCTACAGCTTGTTCAGCTTTTCTTTTTTGTTTTGCTTGTTGTTGAACCAGATTCCCATTTTCTCCCGATATCTAGTCCTTGACATGTTAGGTAGGCCTGAATAATCTATAAAAAAATATTTAAAAAAATATTAGGTAGTTTGCGTACGTACACATAACAAATCGAAGGCATGATACAAACAAGTTCTAAAAACTATAAAATTTATCAATATTTTCTTACCTTTTAATAAATAAGTAAGTAGGACGTGTTGTTCTTTAAAAACACACTTTTCACACTTAACAGTTCAAATAAATATTATACAGTTCTTTATTTATTTCTAATTTCTCAAACAATTAAACTTTTTATAATATTCGAACATTTTGAGCGATGCAGTTGCATATCTTTTATCACTATCACCCATTTTTTTCTTCATAAGCTGTGTTAAATGATCTACGGTCAACACACTGCAGTGTTCCGCAATGAAGAGAGCTGTATATGCCTCAGCAGATTTTGTTTTGTCAGTCTTTTTTCATGGGAAATCTACTGTTTTTTGACGTGACGGCGCTAATGTGTTACAATTCTTTTCATGCTTTTTTGAATTTGCATGAGCTTTTAAATCTGAATATTTTTTTGGCAAAATTTGCACATTTTGAAGGAAACGCGGGCCCTCTGCACGTCCAGACAAGCCCAAACGTGTTTTCTGCACCTTTATAAGCGACGCTATTAGCAAATTTCGGGAGAACCCCACATATTTGAAGATTGTCGCCATAATAACAAATGATCTAACCGCTATGATGCTTCGATTGAGATATGTCTCAAATCTGTTGGTGGGTGGGGACGTTTTTTTCCCATTGTCTTTTCATTTGTATTTTCTTTTGATATCAGTCAGAGGTACAAAAGAAAAAGCTATTAACTTACCAAAAAATACAGCATGTTGATTTTGGTTACCCAGTCTTGTGGAAATAATGATGTATGTGATTGGTTGCCACCTCAAATATCTATAGATTGATTGATTTTATATACATATCAATTTGCAGATATTCGAAGCGGCCTTTCGGCGCGTTTGTTTGATGTTCTGTATTTACAAATAATAGCAGCAAAAAAGTTAGCAATTTAAACAAGCATGTTAAGATGGTGTGTGTACTTATATGAATTTATTAAGTTACTTTAGGTAATGTCTCATTTATATATTAAATCTACGTCTATCTTTCTGTAAGTATGTCTGTAATATGGAATCGTAAAAGATGTAAAGGCGTTTCATTTCCATAAGAAGGTTTTTTCTATTGAAATCATCGAAAGATCTGTAAGTCGTTGCTGGCCTTGTGTATTTCAAGATAAGTATTTAGATAGTATGTAGAAAGTATTTAGAAGGTATGTATACGTTTCAGCGACGAGAATGACCTTTCGGTTGAAGCACTGCTCGCGGGAACAGTAAGGTCTCTTGTACACGCTAAGAAGTCGCCGTGACTGCTGCAGACAGGACAGATTCATTGTGTAAATGCCAAGAATCTTGTCGGACCTAGGCAAGAAAACTGGTTGTGTCTGCTGCAGACAAGACAAATATGAACGTGTAAACAATAAGATTGTTTTCGGGCAGTCGTTCGTAGGGTGTGATAGACTAGACACATCTGTTATTAATTTTCGTTTGTTTGTGAAGAAAATGTTAACTACGAGGCAAAAAAAAAATGATAATTGCGTATTATATCTATAAAAAAATTAAAAAGGAAACAAGATACAAGAGATGTTTCTGGGTTTATCCTATTCTACAAGAAAAAAATGGCTTTGGGTTTCATTACCCTTTATCACTTAATGCGAAAACATGAAGTGAAGTTTGTGGATTATTTTCGTATGAAAATCTCCAAGTTTGAGAAACTGTTGAGATAATAGAAACTAAGATACAACGTGAAAATACTAAAATGCGAGAAAGTATTCCTCCCTACATTAGATTGGTCTTAACACTGAGGTAAGTAAATAAATAAAAGCTCATTAAATCGCTGTACAATAATCACTTTATTTGAAGTGTTACATTTTGCTAAATGAAATAGACTCCAGCTCTTCATATTCTTTAGAAAAATTTAATTGATATTCTTCAGTTTGCGTTGAATCCTGACTACTAATAGATTGTGGATTATATGTTGCTGCATTTTCGGGTTCAAGGAGTGTAGACTTTTTAGTACTGTAGCCTGGCCGAGTCGAGTATGATGGACCGGGAATGTTATATGATGCAGACTGCATTGTTTCGTAATACTCAGTATTCCATGGATGCCGAACATCATTCCCCTTTCGTTTTTGCGTGGTACGTACTAGTTTAATAACTTTATATTGAAAATCGGCCATTTCCTCATCGCTAAATTTATCCACACTCGAAGCTATGCTTTTAATAAATGACATGGCACGGCCCTCTTCTTCATTGGTAACAGTTTTTATAAATTGCGCCATATTTTGGTCCAACTCGCTAACATCCTGTTTCCTTTTTTTCCCGATCGGTGAATCTTTTACGGGACTTTTTTCCTCATTTGATCTGAAGGGCATATTTGAATCAGTGTTTCGGTGTGTTGCAATTTTTGTTAAAAATAGCATTTAATCATAATAACCACATTTACGAACGTTCTTAACACCTGATCCCGATTTTATTTCTTTAAGTCTTTTGTGGCATTTCATCCACCGATCGCGCATATTGCCCCAATTCTTCATTACTGACTTACCTGAAACAAAAAAAAAACAGTACTACTTACAGTAGGCCACAGCTATGTGTACAATCTACCGAAAATATTTAATACTAGCGGTCCGCCCCGGCTTCGCACGGGTATTTAGCAAAAATTTTAAAGGTAATTTTTTTACACCTTGAGTTGTTTCATTATTGGAGTTATAATTAGGATCCATAGCTTATGTCACCCGGGGATGGTGTTGCTCCTAATGATGAAAGAATATAATTTTTCAAATCCATGCAATTCAATGCAATGCAAACAAACAATCAAATCTTTCCTCTTTATATTAGCATAGACAACATCACTGGACTTTTAGGTCAGTTACATTCTTCTAAACTAAGACAAATCGAAGTATACTGCACAATTTATTTTATATTTAAATGTTTGCTGTCATTACTGTTGTCATTGTTATATGTGATTTTTCTTTTTTCTTGTGTTTCTGTATTTGTGTGTGTTTCTATGTGATAACAAATAAAACTAAAACTATGTAAGCATTTAGTATAAAAATAGTATACAGCGTGTATCCGACGACGTGTAAAATAATTAACGTAGGTATTAAGTGAGGGGTGAACACCTCAAAAAAAATTAATTCCCATAATGTAAGTTATCATGCATGGTATTATCATGAAAATAATAGTTCCGTAAATGGACCCGCTGACATGGACATCGCGCCGTCGTAGCCTCATAGCACAGCGCGCACTACGAAAGTTACATAACGCCTGAGTTCATCCGGGCGGGCGATGCTACATTATTTCACAGATTAGATAATACGTAACTACGTAAGTACGTAAATTATGTGTCGTGTAAATTCAGATTCAGTTTTTCCTTCCTACTTTTTCCGGACTTAGGACCGGCAATGCAGCTAAAATTTAATTATTCTGAGTACAGTGGTAGGTACAGTGGGCCGCACATGACACTGTCTTCCACCACTGTATGCGCTTCTCTCTTAGTATGGAAGCCTCATACACAGCTGGGTCGGACCAAAGTCAACAATCTCTCTCTCTGTGTGTACAGCAAAATCATAAAAAAATGAATAGGTACCTAAGTAATTTTAGTGCCACAAGTACTTTGGTGTAGTTAAAAAACTGAATCAACTTATTTACATTAATGATTGGGTAATAATTTACTTACGATAAACAAAAAAAAATCTTCATGTCACTCTTAACAGGTGCTCAAAGTGGCGTCCATTTTCCGCTAAACACAACGTTACGCGTCTTCGTAGATTATCTTGTAAGCGTAAAAGAATAAATTCATTGTTTTTCACTTCCTCGAAAGCAATTTCGATACGTCTACGAAGTTCATCACGGTCATTGACCTCACCGTCTCTGTCGGAATATACGCGCCGCTTAATGTCCCCCCACAAATAAAAATCACAGGGCGTTAAGTCAGGGGAGCGAGCTGCCCATGGCACTGGCCCACCACGTCCAATCCACCTACTGCCAAATCGCTCGTTAAGGTACTCCCTCACCTGCACTGCAAAGTGAGGTGGTGCACCGTCTTGTTGCCAGTACAGTCCCCGAAGTAAATTAATAGGGACATCTTCAAGCATTTCTTCGACTTCGTTACGAAGAATTTCTAGGTACGCTGCCCCCGTCAATCTTCCTTCAATAAAGTAGGGTCCAAGTAATCTGTGCCCGAGTATGCCTGCCCAAACATTCCATGAAAAACGATGTTGGAATGAATCCTTTTTTGTTTTTAGTGGATTTTCACCCCTAGTTGCCCACCAGTGCTCGTTGTGGATATTGTAAACACCCACTCGAGTGAACAAGGCCTCATCAGTCCATAGAATGTTCTCGTGGAGATGGGTTTGCAGCCACTCGCAAAATGTAACGCGAGCTTCATAGTCGGGTTGGAGTAAATCTTGTACATGTCGAAAATGATACGGGTGTTGGTTTTCCGCACGTAATAATCTCCATACCGTCATATGGCCCACGCCAAAACGCCGACCCGCTTCGCGTGTACTCGCGCGTGGTTCATTTTCGAAAAATTGAAGAATTTCTTCTTGTAATTCTACCGGTATTTCTTGCCCACCACCGTGTGCGTGAGCAGGCCTGGTGAACTGTCCATAGTCGCGAAGATTTTGAACCGTTCTTAATACGTGACGTAGGGAAGGCACGATTCGTGTAGGATACCGTTCTCTCCACAGGCGTAAGGTAAGACTTAAATTACCACCACTTTCCCTGTACAAAAGAACGACGTCACAGAGTTCAATGTTCGTAAGTTCACTAGCCATTGTCGCGCTCGCGTATTGCGTTGTTTCGCGTTCACAGCAATTACGTATGATCATGCGGTAGCGCAGTAACGAACTGGCCGGCGGTCGCGCGCTAACGAACTGGCCGGCTGCCGGCGCATGCGCGTCGGCACTGTTTGTCGGCGCGAGAGTAGCAAGACACAGGTATCTTTGATACGCCGCCGCCGTGCCGCCCGGGCCCCGCACCGACTGCACTACGTGTGCTGTCCTACGCGATTTTGGTGTTTGTGATGCAAGGAAAAATGTGGACATTTCGAGAAAAAAAAATATATTTGTTTTTTAATTGATTTCTGCTCAGAATCGCTTACTGAGTCATCTCCTTATTTTTTTTACACGTCATCCGATACACGCTGTATAAGGAGGAAAGATTTGTATGTATGTTATGAATAAACTCAAAAACTACTGGGCCGATTTCACAAATTCTTTCACCATTAGAATGCTACAATATAAATGATTAACATAGGCTATAAAATATTTTGAAAATAGTTAGGGATCCGTATGAAAACTTCGATAATGTGTGAAAAAGATACCAAAAAATCCTTATACTGCGTATGCTGCTGAAACTATAGATAATAGAGCAAAGTAATGTACTACAGTTTTATAGAGGACATCAATATCTACAAAAAAGTCCGCGACACCATTTGTCTAACTATTACAGTTACGTTACAATAACTACTTTTTCATGTTAAAATATGCTCTAGTAACGCCGGTACAAACTAGGCCACATTATTCGTACTTATTAATTAATCCTATCCTATAATAGGTATTAATCCTTATCCAAATAAATCATTTCGTATTCAAGACGGTTTCAATGCCTGTAGGTTACTCTTTGAATTAACGAAATCGGACATTCCATTCCAAAGATATTACGGATTTTGTTCTGTGTTTCAATCCCTTGCTTGCGACACCGGCGACGCGCATCTATGAGATAGGTACCCGCGCGGCTCATTCGCGCGCTACCGACATTGCATGTTTTGATTTTTCATACCACATTTTTTCTGTTCCAGTTAAAAAGTTCTTTTCAGAAAAGCGTGCCTCAAATCATCACCTTTGTGGCAATCAATTGAAACTCTCAATTTGCGCACGAATATGAGAGCACGTTTAAGTAATGACGGCAACGACAATTTCTCACAAAAATTACTTAAACTTGGAAGCGGAAAATTACCATCTCCAATTGCACATAGCCTCCAAGTATTATTGGATAATGAATTGGCTCAAACCGTTCACAGTCTAGAAATCCTTATAGACACTATCTATCCCGACATCGAACATCTTATAGAAAGAAATTTCGATTGGCTCTATTTGAGGGCGATCGTCTCACCGAAAAACAGCTCAGTAAATGAGATAAACAAAATGATCATTGAAAAAGTACTAGGTGATTGTAAATGTTACAAATCTATTGATAACGTGTGCAACATTGAAGATACAGTGCACTATCTACAAGAATTTTTAAATTCTCTCTATCCCGCCGGCTTGCCACCACACGAACTGAAATTAAAAGTAGGTACTCCCATTATGCTGTTGAGCAATTTAAGCCCTCCCAATATGTGTAATGGCACAAGGCTTTTGATAAAGGAATTACGAGACAATCTGATTATAGCAACAATCATCACCGGTCCCACGGCCGGACAGCTAGCTCACATTCCGCGGATCCCGATGATACCAACAGATTTGCCCATGTCTTTTAAAAGGTTACAGTTTCCTGTAAAGGTATTGTTTGCCCTTATAATAAATAAATCCCAGGGACAAACTTTCTTGATGTTTGGCATCGACCTAAGAGAAGAATGCTCATAGCCAATTATATGTTGCACTTTCTCGAGTAGGATTTCTAAAAATCAATATATGTTGTTGCCATCTACGAATACCACAGCCAATATAGTATACAGCCTTAAGGTTGACATATTGGAAACTAAAAAAGTAAAACCTATTAAATTAAATTAATATAAAGTCTCGAAATATATGTTATATATATTAAAATAAATGTAAAAATAAAACTAAAAACAATATAAATAAATAAAAAATAAACTTTCCGATTGTAATTAGGGTTATGGATAAAAACTAATAAAAAATTAAATACCACTAAGTACGTACCACTTAAAGTAATTTGTCTGAAAAAAAAGAAGCTACTTAAGAAAAACTATTTAAATAACTCTCTAAAGATACATTTACTCTTCGTTTATCCCAAAATGTTTAAAAAATAAATGTCCACCCGTGCGAAGCCGGGGCGGGCCGCTAGTTTTAAATATTTTTATAAAATATCCCAACATGTCCAATTATAGCCTTGTAGGAATAAGATCTACTTTAAACAATACTGTTATTTTACCTTTTCTGATTGATTCCAGGCTCGGATCAATTTTTGATTTTATAATGTTCAATTGTTTTGATTGAACCGGGGTACTGACTGAAATAATAATTTTATTTGTTTAAAACGTATTATATCTATCAGGTGTATGAAAATCATACAAGTTGACAATTAATGTTTTTCAAAATGTAAAAACATGTAAATGTAAAAATAATAACGCTATCTTATTCCTTACCATATTCTGTCTGTGACAAACTGTCCACTTGTGACAAATCTTTTACCTCTGGCGAAAACACCTCAATGGGTGTAATTTGACCTTCTGTAACACGGGATGACTACTACTGCATAAACTGTGGAGGTGGACCTCCTCCTAAAAATTGCTCACAAGACATTAAGTAAATTCTCAAACAAATGTAAATATACTATTTGTAGTTCACTTACAAATTCTAATATTATTCAATTTTTTTTTTTTAACAGCATGTTTAAAAACTATATGATAAAAATAGTCCGGTTTTTCTAACATGTCGTGTATAAACTGTTCGTCACGTTCAATATACAGGGTGTCCCAAAAAATACGGACGACCCGAAGCCCAGAGATAGAACACCCTTAGAGGTATCCGAATAACCCCTATGTATGTTCTACGATTTTTTGTAGTTTTCGAGTTATGAATTTTTTTAATTATTTTTTATCATTATTTGACTTACAAGGCGTTTTTGTTGACGGTGAAGTGAATAAACAAAGTACATGCTTGATTTTTTTTTCTTAAATAGCTGAATGTACGACTATACGAACAAAATAGTCTCTGTTATCCTCAGCAGGCCTAGACAAGTGGCAAACGCTTCGAAGCGTTTCTATATCTACAATCGCTAACGTCTTAGCGTTAACGAAAGTAGATAGTTAGCGAACGCTTATTCTATTCGAAGATTCGATAAAAATCACTACGGTGTCTATGGTTTCTATCGCAAACGTCAAATCATTTGATATTTTGAACCGACAGATTTTTTTTTGGTTCTTTTTATCCCCGAGGGGAAAGGCAAAGGGATCTAGCCCATACAGCCAAGTCTTCAGTTTAGAACAATTTGAAAATTTTAATTCTATGTTCCAGCGTCAGGAACTGTGCTGAAAAAATACTTGGGAAGGGTACCTAGATCCAATCAATCCAATTTAAATACCACCCGTAAAACGATTAGTGATTTTTACAAGGTTTTCATGATGAACTTATTCACGTCTTCCAAAAAGTGCATAAACGTGTTATATTTGAGTTTTTTCATTGCTGTATAATTTCACTAGCACTTATGTTACAAAATACTATCGAAATTGACACACAAAACTAATTTTATACTGAATTGTAAAAATTTCAAGTAAAACAACAATGTCACTCGTCAAAAGCGCGGGAAGGAAGAAGCTCTTGAACTGAGTAAGCCGCGGTTACGGCGGGAAGTGTCTAGTGTTTAAAGTTTTGTGCGCCCAATTGCTTTGTTGTATTTCGTAAAGTTTTATTCTGTGACTAGAAAGCGGTAAGTATTTTATAATAATGGTTACAACTTTATATCTTACTTTTATTTATGAATGTATAATATTATGTCCATAGGTAAGTTGTCTACAATGATTTTATTGATAGATAACTTAACTATATTTTGATAGATGTAACCAGTGGCCAAGCTAGTCTGAAGCAATTCACAGCTCTTATAGATTTCATGGAAAGTTACGTCTTATGATTATATTTTTATCCCAAATCCACTAGTAAAGTTACGTAGATGTACTTACATGGATAATACCTGCGGAATGCATAAGTAGAGCATTGGAATGTGTCTCAAATGGCTTTTTTGTCACTTCTTCCCGCGCTTTTGACGAGTGACATTGTTCTTATACTTGAAATTTTTACAATTCAGTGTAAAATTAGTTTTATGTGACAATTTCGATAGTGTTTTGTAACATAAGTGCTAATGAAATTATACAGTAATGAAAAAACTCAAATATAATACGTTTATGCACTTTTTGGAAGACGTGAATAAGTTCATCAAGAAAACCTTGTAAAAATCACTATCGTTTTACGGGTGGTATTTAAATTGGGTTGATTGGGTCTAGGTACCCTTCCCAAATATTTTTTCAGCACAGTTCCTGAAGCTGGAATATAGAATTAAGATTTTCAAATGGTTCTAAACTGATGACTTGGCTGTATGGGCTAGATCCCTTTGCCTTTCCCCTCGGGGATAAAAAGAACCAAAAAAAAAAAATGCCTTTTTTGTTTATGTTATAGGCACGGTGACCTTTCTAGGTGCTTTGCCGGTGCTCAAGGACGGATGAGAGGTGGCCGGGTGTGGAATGAAATTGCAATGCTATTAATGTATATTGGTGGTGGGTGTTCAAAAACTCTTACTGTAGCTTACGAACGCTTGTAATACATTAAGTATGACTCGCGTGATGCTTCCTCTACTGCTAACACAGCAACTCCTTAGGCGGTTACTGGTGCCTCATTCACACGTAAGAACACAAGAGACCCTTAGGGAGTACTGCTTGTCCTCTAGCTATTATTACGATAACAGTATTCACAGTGAAATGTGAGGTAAACACGTATTAACGTATGTATAACTTAACACCAGTACCTTGCGGTATAGGCAGAAAGAATAGAGTGCCACATGATTGGTCTTTACACAACTTTGATGTATTAATGTAGTTGTGATTAATTATATTACAAACAGCCTTTGACAGTGATATTGTGAGACAAGTGTTCATACAATACCCGATCAATATGTAGTTATAAAACAAATTTGATAAACATGTGTTTAATTTTATTTTGAGACACCTACCTCCTTGTAGAAAAATTCAAATTGTTTTGGATGTTCCTCATGCTGACAGAAGTGTATTTTTATAGCTGCTCTCAGTTTTTTTCTATTGTGCACAACCATCTAAATCTATTTTTATAAATTGTTTAAAAAAAGGAACATTGATTAGTAGTCACAGACATCAGAATCTTCAAATTAATTTACCAAGCCATCATCACTACCATTGCCACCTGCACCGACATCTACGCCACTGGTTGAAGCCAGTCAGCCCAATGAGTGGCAAGCGACAACTGCGCAGTTAGTCCCTAACAATTGTAGGCTATGGTAACTTCTACATCAGATAGACCGTATGCTTGTATGTCTCCTCGACATTGTGTAAAAAAATGCACTGAGTTATTGGGTGAACTTGTAATATAAAGAATAACTGTTGATTGTTTGGTGAGGAAAACACAGTGTAAGTTTGATTTCTGTTTAATACATTCATTATGTATATAATATGCACACAAAACCTCTTAAATATTTTTTCTTTTATTGTAGTAACCAAGTAGTGATTCACCTGTAATATAGTGACTAAGAATGTAAGTAAAATATATAAATTAATACAATTATATAATGTATTTTATAAATTAATAAACCGTATTTAAATAATAAACAAATGATATATCTAATAAAATTATAATTTTGAAAAATGTTGCAGACTATTTTTCTTTTAATATTAATTTCAAACAAAATAAAATTTATTATTACAAAACCAATAAACATTAACACTTAAACAATACACTGATACATATTGCTTATATATCTGTACTCAATGCTAAAATCTATCTATATCTTCAAATCAAATCCCTTGTGGGGTAGGCAGAGAGAACTGAGCGCTACATGACTCGATCCTTACAAACCTCACTTGTTTCTTTGTGAACCAGTGAGCATGCATAAGAAGTGCAACGAACATTCATTGCACTTCTTATGCATGCTCACCGGTTTCTAAGGCTCCTGACATCACCTTCTGATGAAACTCGAAAATACTTATTTGAATTAGGCCCAGACTGCAAAACAGTGTTGATGTAAATAAATATACTACAGTACACATTTTTAATAAAATTATAAACTCTAAATGTATTATAATATAATTTACGTTTCCTAGTGACCCTGAGGCCTGTGGTAGTTATGAAAACTGTGTTACAGGTCAAAATGTCTTCCATTTCTTACAATCTTGTTCGAATGTTCATTGTATTAATCAGACTGAGATGGTAATGAGGAGTTTGATGGTTATGCAAACACTTCCAATCTCTTTGTGGGTATCCAGAATGACCTATAATAATGAAAAATGACATGATTATAGTGAATGTAGGTATTATCCTACTTAAAAATAGAAGTTATGAATATAAAAGTTTGTACATGGATAGTTTATAACTTAGATTATCCTATATATTTTATAATAGGCTGTAATTTTCTGTAAGGTGAAGGTACTTCCCCAAATGGGTTTCTTTATTGCGCCCTACTTCTCTTAAAACACAACACTCTCTTGAACATCCAGTCCACGACAAACAAACTTGTTTATGCCATTGAGTTATTATGTACATGGTTCATGCACACAAATATTTGCCTTGTGTGGAAATCGAACCACATGAGCTTTATGTCAGTACATTACCAACCTCATCATAATAATTACAAATAAAGAATACCAATCTAAGTATTATATGCACACATATTGTCTGAGTTTTGTAAATTTATAGGTAACCTCTAGATTCATTACATCTATTTAAAAAATCTGTCACAATTCTATAGGTAAAATGATTGATGGACATAGGCTATTTGGTTTAACTCTGACGAAGTTGAGGTGATAGTGGATATGGTTACTCACTCTTGTCTTATTGTCGACCTTTCTTGATGTGTTTGTATGGAACACTATCCATTGTTGTAAAATAGGATTCATAATGTGTGCCTCCACAACTTGGCTTATGCACCGACTCTTCGTTCGCTGAGGCAAATGTTGGAAGACACCTACGTTCCTTGGGACCCATTCGAAACTTGCAGAGAACCTACGAAAATAAAATATTTAATAAGAACATCATAGACTTAATTAATAAAAATGAGCGAAATATGAAATGACGTCAAGGTTTAGGCTTTGTGCCTAAACCTTGACGTCATTTCATATTTCGCTCATATTAATCAGTAAGGTCACCTACCTTTATTTCCAGGGGAATTTCTTTATTTCCTTATTACGACGCGTGAGCGTGTAGGTCGAAACAAAGTCTCTGAGATGTGTCTTTGTTCAACATAAATCGCTCTAAAGAATTTCGGCTGTTTGCTCCAAGCCGACAAGAAAGATTTCTCCTTTGGCACCTGAGTCACACTTATTCATTATGCGCAGCCAACAGTAATCTTAATGAATGCATTTTTTTTCAATAAACAAACTGAACCATGCACAATATTGTAAACACACCAAACAAATGGCCATATTGTATCGTTATCTACAAGGTGTGAGCGTTCGATTAATTGTCGTA
Source organism: Pyralis farinalis (assembly GCA_947507595.1). Lineage (NCBI taxonomy): Eukaryota > Metazoa > Arthropoda > Insecta > Lepidoptera > Pyralidae > Pyralis > Pyralis farinalis. The sequence continues at coordinate 2,710,739 of OX382258.1, read as the reverse complement.
CAAACGAAACGCTCGCTGGCGTTTGCACTTGTCAAAGTTGCCACTTGGCTAGGCTTGTAGCGTTTCGTTTCATAGAATAGAAAATTATTGTACACTTGGCTACCATTTTTAACGTTCGCTTACGTTAGATCACGTGACGTTTCGTAAGCTAATGTCAATCCCATACATTTTGATTATCTTTCTATTAGCGATTGCGCTTGTCAAAGTTGCCACTTGGCTAGGCTTGTAGCGTTTCGTTTCATAGAATAGAAAATTATTGTACACTTGGCTACCATTTTTAACGTTCGCTACGTTAGATCACGTGACATTTCGTAAGCTAATGTCAATCCCATACATTTTGATTATCTTTCTATTAGCGTTAACGACAGTAGAAAGCCACTTGTCTAGGCCTGCAGATGTAACCATCAAGCAAGAAAAAAAATAATATTACCAAAAATTAAAAATTAAAAGATTTGAAAAATCTCCAAGAGCTTTTTATTCAAAACATAACCCATTTTTTTTCTTTCAAATCGACTTTAAAAACTTGTCTATTTCATCAACTATTTCCTTTGAAAATTTCTTTGATCTATCACTGCGGAAACAGAAATAAATTTTATTTAACATGTTGATACCTAAAAAATCTGAGGTTTCAAAGTGAGAATGTAATTTAATAAAACTCATAATTATTGTTAAAAAAATGTTTTTATTACAAGAAGTTTTCAAAATGTCGACCTCCATGTTCAATGCACAGTCTGCATCTTCTAAAAAAGTTTTGTCTAAGTCGATTGAATGCCATCCTGTTGTTCTTAATTGTTTCTTGTGCATCGCGCAATTTTGCTTGTAGTTCGGCTAGGCTTCTTATTTCTTTTGCATAAACTATTTCCTTGAAGTAGCCCCAGACAAAAAAATCTATGGGGTTTAGGTCTGGGGACCGGGGCGGCCAAGCAATGGGTCCTCCGCGACCAATCCTGGAAACCTATCATTCAAATGATTTCTGACTCTCGCTGCGAAGTGGCACGGTGCCCCATCGTTCTGAAAGATCATATTCCTGATCGTCATTAAATCTACGTCTTCTAACAATTCATCCAAATTTTCTTCTAGGAATCGTAAATAGGATTCCCCATTTAGACGATCAGGTAATTGGAAGGGGCCAATCAGCTGTCCATTTAGGATCCCGCTCCACAAGTTGACACTAAATTGTTCTTGGAAATTGGAGGCACGAGATAGGTGCGGATTTTCAATGCTCCAAGAATGGTAATTATGGATATTGAATATCCCACATCGTTTAAAGTGAGATTCATCTGTCCACAAAATGCATTTAAAAAAAATTTCATTCTCATTTTGACGCCGCAACATTTCGCGGCAGAATGATAACCTTCTTGGGTAATCCTCAGGTTTTAATTGTTGTACTCTTTGGATGTGGTATGGGTGAAAACCCTCACGTTGAAGTATGCGATGTGCCTGAGACTTCGGAATTCCGGTACGGTGTTCTATGCTTCTAACACTTATCGAAGAATCCCCATCCACTTCTTCAAGCACTGCGTCAACCAAATCTCTGTCATACTGTCGAGGACGACCAGCCCTTGTGCCAGGTATGCGACCTTCCATGTAGGCGTCATGAACACGTTGTATAACACGGCGGTCAGGGAATGTCTCAGGTTGAGGTCCACACCTACGTACAACCTGGTCCCGGTACAGTCTTGCCGCTTCAGACGCGTTTCCTCTTGCATATCCGTAATAATAATGCATTTCTGCATAATCTCTGGCAGTAAAAGGCATTTTAATTAGCCCGTCCAAGTCCATTAAGAAAGCGAAGGTCGTTAAAACAGAAGCGTGTCAATGTCCAGATCGATAGGCAAAATTTCAAAAGTCCGTTGGGAAAGCCAAAATCGTCGCACAATCAATTAGGAACTGTAAGTACACGGAACGTATCGTAGGGCGCATAGGCAAGCAAACGACTGAAAGGAAATTAAATACGATAACAAAAGATCATGTTACTAAGATTTTACTAACAAAATATGAGCTTGTAATTGCTTGAAATAAAATATATTATTCATTCATTCATTCATGCTAGAGATCGGGCACGTCTCTCTATCTCATTCTAATCACCACTAAGTATTTGTTGTCCCTTTCACATCACATGACTCATCTGCGCAGGTAAGAATTTGAAACCGGTTTCTTAAGCGAATTTCGTCCTTTTTGCGTTTCGAATTAAATTTTATGTACGATGCCGTAGAGATAGCTCAACGAAATTTTCAGAGTAAATAGTTGATGAAATAGACAAGTTTTTAAAGTCGATTTGAAAGAAAAAAATGGGTTATGTTTTGAATAAAAAGCTCTTGGAGATTTTTCAAATCTTTTAATTTTTCATTTTTGGTAATATTTTTTTTTTCTTACTTGATGGTTACTTCTGAGGATAACAGAGACTATTTTGTTCGTATAGTCGTACATTCAGCTATTTAAGAAAAAAAAATCAAGCATGTAATTTGTTTATTCACTTCACCGTCAACAAAAACGCCTTGTAAGTCAAAAAATGATAAAAAATTAAAAAAATTCATAACTCGAAAACTACAAAAAATCGTAGAACATACATAGGGGTTATTCGGATACCTCTAAGGGTGTTCTATCTCTGGGCTTTGAGTCGTCCGTATTTTTTGGGACACCCTGTATATAACTTTTAAACTTTTGTATGTAAAAACTAATAAATTAGAAAGAAAGAAAACGTTTATTTGGACGTAACATAAACACTATACACATATAAACAATACACAACAGATACAACGAAAAGTGCTGTGTGGCAGCCCAAATAGGTCCCATCTCAGCATACTGCCGTGTCAACACATGACCCGGCGCTGATTTTCAGGTAAGACCTGGTTTGTGACACCACGGACAGAAAAACAAGCACAAAACAGATCAAAATAATTACAACAAACATTTTTTTTTTTATCTTTGGCTAAAAAAATCTTGTATCCAGACAATAAAAATAATAAAAGTAAAGTAATACTCATTCTTCTAGGCTATCAATAATTTATATCATACACTCGATTTCGATACAGTCAACTTATTACCATGAAACAAACAAAACTTATTAATATAGATGCTTTTTAAACAAATTAAGTTAAATATGAATCTATTAAAAACTGTGAATACTTATATGAAACTTATACTAATCTAATTGGAAGATTTTATAACAATCAAGAATTAGCCAAATAATGTGGATCAGAATTAGAGCAGGTTATGTAATCCATCTAAATACAACGCTTATGTTGCCTGTTACTTAAAATGTGGTAACTGCAAACGATTTCTAATTGTTTTATTGTTTGTTACGTACAGTGAACCGATAACCTGAAATTATGTGGACAGAATTACAAAACATCACTAACGTAAAGCATGCGAACTTATTAGTTCGTCAAGTGACAATTGCGGCATTATGCAGACCTGGCACGCATACAATATAAATAACGAGTAAAATATCTTAGCATACCAAAAAAATAGAAGTGGAGTAGGATGCTCGGATTTAGTCATAACCTTTATACCTTTCACCGCCAAAGTCAGTCATGGGCTATATCTAATGATGTACCATGTAACTATGCAGCACTCCAATGTCCAGTCATCAACGACAAGAATCCGCAACATGAGTGCGTAGGTTTAATTAACAGTTAACTGCATAATAAATAAAAGAAATAATTACAAAATACAAAATTGTCTTTGAGTCACATATAACTGTCCTTGAATTTGTGAAAAATAAATATTGTTTCTTTTTAATGCAAGTTGTCCATTTTCATTGTATTGCACATATGGTACAGTGACAGGACAAATTTCTTCATTTCTTGAAGCATAAGGACATTTTACCTCTATAACGGTTTCTGATCCCAGTAGATCATCAGGAGATGCTCCTAGATAAGGGCGTTCCTGGGCCAAAAATAGTCCACGTTCGGTAATGTGCAGCCCATAAGTTTCCTTATATTTTTTAATGGCAACTTTTTCATTAATGTCAAAGGCCATGTGCCATGGCCTTTGTTTGCACAAACTTTTTATTTAAAATTTACTCACAATATTTTGCCAAAGTTTCAGGCTTTAAGTGACATATTGTGTGAAAAATGCTGGTTGTAATGTGGTATTTTCTAATATCATGCCACTTTGTATTTCAGCTTTGTCCTCTTGTCTCAATTTCAATAGTCTTAATTTTCTCCGCATAAACATTTTGTAAATCCATACTCTCTAAAAAAATATCCAATGTATTTTTTTTCATCATGAGGATCTAAACATATTGCATGTTGGTTAGCTATGGGATACATTTGGTTTAGCGGCATTAATGAGCTTGGATAATTTAAGTCAAGACTTTGAAACCTACATTGAAAGGATTTTGTATCAAAATTGGAGTTGTGTTTTAAATAAGGAGAAAAAACTGTGTTTTGGATGTCCCTCTTGGATGGCAATCTTGAAGCTCGCAATGTTGTTGCATAATATCTTTTATTAGGCTTATGAAAAGTTTGAGCGTCGAGCAGCCGCTCCAAGGCCGGCAGGTCGCGGTTCGGGGAGTAGTACACACCGATGATTACGTACTCTCCTCGAACCGCCGCCACGTATCCCGCCCCCCTCCCACTCACCACGAGTGGGGGGCTGGCGCCAGGCCTCGTGAAGATTGCCACGGAACTGTCCAGATCCCCGGCCCAGTTAGGCCGGGAGGGCACGGAATATGGTTCCGCAACCACCGCCACGTCCACGTCCCACTCCGCCATGGTCTGCAGGAAAAGGTCCTGAGCCCCTGTGGAGTGGTTGACGTTGGCCTGCAGGAAGCGGGGATGTCCGGCCATTATTCGGACATCCCAGCCTCAGGCGCCTTCTGCCGCCCACTCCCGCGGGAGATGGGGGCGTTCTCCTGCGGATGGATGGGGGGTTGCACAGCCGGCCCCCCATCACATGTGTCGCCTTGCGTCCGGCGTCGGCGCACACGGCACAGCGGGCCTGTGCCGTGCAGCCCTAGGCGATTTGCCCCGGCTGCCCGCACCTTTAGCACAGGCGGCTGCGGTCCTCCTTCGAGGGGCACAGCTCCACTGTGTGCCCCTTCCCCATGCACTTAAAACAGTGCATTAGACGCGCCTCCAGCAGGTGGAACTACACCCGGCTCCAGCCCACCCCGATACTGTCCAGCTCGAGCAGCTTTTCCGCTGCCGTCACCGGGCAGCGCATCAGGGCGGAGCCGGAATTCCGCCAGTCCGGGCGGATTTCGCCCACCCGGACCTGCTCGGGGGTGCAGCCCCTCTCACGCGCTACCGCAGCTTGGAGCCGCTGTGCCGTAGCGGCGTCGTCCAGACCCGTGAGGCGGAACTCCGCACACTTCACGGGCCTGGACACCTCCACGACGCCGGACAATGCAGCCGTCAATTTGGCCGCCAGGGCGTCAGCCTTTTCATGGCTGGAAGAGCTGGGGACCTCAATGAGCCTCGCTCCGGTCGCCGACTTCCGAATCCGGAGCGAGCCGATCCTCAGCTCCCCCAGATTCACCTCCCGCTCGGCTTTTAACAGGGCCGAGGCATATGATGCCCCCCCTTGGTCTGCCTCTGGCCGTAACTTTAATATTACGGCCGTGGAGCCGGGGAGCACCACCTTGGCCTTGCTGCCCTCCTCCTTGCCCGCGGGGGTAGAGGCTGACGCCTTGGCGGGCGCTGGCCCCGCAGGAGTCGCGGGGGCCGCGATTTTCCGCGGCTTGCGGCGGACCACCTCGGTCCACGATGCCACCTTCGGGACCTCGGCGGTCCCTGCCACTGCCGACGGCGTCGCCGCGGCCCTAGATGTGTACGGGCCGAAGCTCGTCCACGACTCCTCGCTGGCGGCGGGCGGGACCCACTTTTGCGGCCCGCCTCGCCCGAGGGCGCACATCCAGCTCGGCCGGCGAGCTCCCTTCTTGCGGCCTTGGCCACCCCCGACTTGTCACCCGCCAATGGCGGACGGGTGACCGCGGGGGGAGGCAACCGAGACTCCAGCTCCGCGAGACTTCCGTCAACTAGGTTGCCGACGAGCCGTGCGATATTGCTCTCCAGAGCCTCGAGATCGACCGGGCCCGTCGGCCCCTGCGCCCTCCTTTCCTTCCAGAGCTCCTCGAACTCCCGGCGGTGCGCATGCACCTCCTCCCTGAGGGAGGCGACCTCCCTCTGCAGCCGCCACCACCACCAGGGTCTCGAGGATCTCTCTGATCCCGCCCGCAGCCTTCGCTATTTTAGCGGCGTACCCCCCCTTGAGGCTCGCCGACTTGCCGGTGAGGTCGAGGATGATGCCCAGCATCTCCTCGCCCTTCACCATGAGCTCATCGGCTCTCCTCTCAGTTGGGCACTCCGCATTCCCCTCAGGGCATTTCCCTTCGGGGCTCTTCTTTTTTCCCATCTCGGGGCTTCTCCCCTCGACGCTTCCGGCCGCCACTGCCGCGTCCTTTTTTCCCGCCGCCCGCTTCTCCAGGAGCGCCTGAAAGGCCGCCTCCTTTGACTCCTCAGTCCGCTCCTTGAGCAGCCGACGGGCTCTGGCCAGACTCCGAGCGATGTTGCCCCGCTTCCCGCGTCTGGCCGTGGGTACCTTCGCCCGCTCGTCGGGCGTCTCCGTCTCCGAGCCGGAGAAGAGGCGCTTCCGCCCCAGCTCCGACTCCGAGAGGGTGGAGACCGACATATCGGTCTCCTCTCCTCCGTCACGCCCCCGCTGCAATGCCACCGCCTGTGGCTCCTCCGGGAGGTCACTCTCCCCGGACCCCTCAGGCCCCGACATCATCCCCACACCCGGAAACCCCGGGACTCGGCTGTCCAGATTCGTTTCCGAACCCTAGACAACACACACACACAAGACACCAACAAAAAACCCAACAAAAGACAAAACACACACCAACAAAAATCAAGAATGGTTCCCGTGGGAAATCAAAAATTTTCCACGGGACCCGCTCAACGCCTCCAAAATAAAACAATCCCCGCAAATCCTCCTAGGTAAAACCTCAACCTCGCCCACAAGTATTGTTTTCTAGTTTTGGTCACCAAATGCGCGTGGCACCTACTCTACACTCGGTAAGCAACTGGAGAGACGGCGAGTCAAAACGAGGGCGGGCGTGGGGCGTTCAGATTACAAAGGTGTTCGGATAAGAAGGCGTTCGGATTAAAGAGGTCCTGGTGTAGTCTATTGAAACAATCAAGGCATATGAATAATTTATTAGGGCAGCTTTCACAAAATGTGTTTACTTTCTTGGTTTTATTTCTGGCGTATTCACGGGCCATCAAATCCACATTCTGCTTATAACACCCTGAGTACAAGCGTCTGGTCTTTTTAGCGATGCCCCCCTTTTTAGATATTATATGCTTTAGCCTTTTACACATTTGGCGGACATGATGTTCCTCAGTATCTTTTTGACAAAATTGATTTACAATCGCCTTTCTAAAGTCAACTATTTGTATAGTTTTCTTTGTAACAGATTGATATAAAATCAGAGCGTTCACTACTGCAGTATTTAGTAGGAAATTTATACCACTTGACTGATTTTCTCAACGGCGTCGAGTACGATGCTAATTATTCTGAAAGATCCATCGCACCCTTTGCTTTATTGTAATCTAATATTATCTTTGGTTTAAACATAGTGTTCCTGCGATTTTGGCTTTCAATAAAACGATCATTATGTTTTGTGGATAAAACATACACGTCCCTCTTATCTTTCCACTTTAATAAAGTAATTCTATCCCTATTTTCTGCCGCTTTGTAGTCCCGCTTGAGTTTAGCATCTATGACTTCTTTTAGTAGGCCTTTCCGATTTTTTCTAATTATTCCGACAAGATGCGTTTCTTTTTGTAAAAGTTGTCTAGCGAATGTAATGCTCGTATATCAATTATCCGTATATAAAGTATGTCCTTTATCAAAACGTCCTTCACATAAATATACTACGTACGTTTGGGGGTGTGGTGTTAACATCATCTTTTTTTCCGCATATGCTTATTTTGTAGGCATAACCAGGTATCGTACACTATTTAAATTCCTTGATTCCATATTTATGTCTTTTCTGTTTGTTGTAATGTCGGAAAATTATTCTGCCACGAAAAGGTACCTATCTTATATATCATATATCGCAAAGACAGGGGTGATTCTGGGAAGTTTTCGAACATTGGAAAAAATACCTTATGCGTTACAGTTTTATTTTGTGTGAATACGTTTTTCTGAAAACAGTTCATATCCCTCTGAAATTCAGTATACTCGCGAAATTGGAGGGTCGAAGGTGTTTTGTGACCTTCCTCATATAAATACGAACTGTAGTTGTAAAAGTTTATACATCGTGCTTCGTATAACTGTCTGTATACAGCGGGTGTATAGATTTAAATAATTTATTTTTTAAAATAGTTAGTGTGTACATAATTCTTCTTTTTATATGTAAATATTACTATAATTTAATTAATTTCATATTATTAAATAAATACCATTTTTAGATTTTATTTCGACATCGTATAAAGATATTGATTTTTTATTTACACTACTTGTACTAGTATTTTATTAACGTACATATTTTAATTGATTTTTAAAAGAGTAAGTTATACAGAAATTAAGAAGTTGTATAAATTAAATTCTACATTTTATATTTATATATATGTAAACGTACTTTTTTCCTTTAAAATAATCTGAAGTGAAATCAACTTTCTCCAGTGACAGTAAAAAAATTTTTAAATCAATACCGTGGGGAATTCCAAGTATTCCTAAAAGAAATGTGAGCTCCCATTCTTTTTCCATCTCAAGTGACAACAATAAGTGATACTTTCATCTATGCACAGTTCTTCTGCTGGCGAAAATTTTTTCTGCAATATAGTATTCATTTCGTCATACAGCTTACGAATACGATGCAACCTTTGTAGTTTATGATTGAAGTGCTATGGGCTTTATTGGCAAAGGCTTTAGTTCTTCATCGTAGTCAGTTTTGTACTGTATTATCCCGTCAAGACCGTGCTTCAACACTCAAGTTCGTAACGACGGGCTCACCGGCTTTTTTCCCCGGACGAATGGATTTGTAGATCAGATGTTTACTAAAATCTGTAAAAATATTGTAATCTACTAGGCGACAATCATTAGGCATTGGTCTCATTCTAGCCTTCTTTGTCAATTGCACATATTGTTCGGGTAAGAATATTTCTTTCCTTTTATTTTGCACTCTATGACACTGTGAACGGAGTCACACTCAATTCGAGTATGTCCCTTTTCCAAGTATTTTTGAGTTATAACTACGTTCTTTTCAATAGCAAGGTACAAAAGAACATTACTAAGTATAGCGTTTCGATTTTGAGCACAGCACTATTCAGAATATAGAAACAGGTAAAGATTTCTTGTCTAAGACTTTATAAATATAGTCCACTAAGCAAGATGCAAAAACAGATGCTTCGAGCATGCTATTGGATTCATCAAACCAGTAGCAGGAGACTTCTTGGTTTGCTTAATTATAAATCGTAAAATTATGTATGCAGAGCTTAGTCTTATAGTTATTGCACTGGCATTTAAAAATGGCAACAACTTTACCGATTCCACATCTTGTACATGACATATTTCTGACTGTGCAAACGGACTACAGGTAAATCTTTTCAGCTCTTGCTCTGCCTTTTCTTTTTATATGCTCGATATAATCTTGTTCAGAGAGATTTCCTACTTTATAACTGCAACAAAAATCGCACTGACCTTTTTTTGTTTGAAAGAGAGCTAGATTCTGTTTTTCAAAAATGATGCAAAACTGTTTTCGACTCAAAACTTGCTTGGAACTCAACTTCACATGCATCTTTAATACACATTGTAAAGCTTATTCATGGTCCCAAAGATGGGCTCCAAATATAGTTTTGAAGTACTTTCTCGACAATAATGTGACGGCATCTTTGTCAGTTTAGTTAGGAATTCGATTGCATAGCATCTTATATTTTTTTTTTATGGACCATTCTTTCGGCCTGATTCTTGAGTGTCAGGAGGCATGGCACAATCTGTTTTATTTAGCCAATATCGGACAAACCACTTTTGTATGCCAAAAGTGCCCTGAAACATGTTTTTATAAACTTGGTATATTTTATTTTCAATTGTAAAATAATAAGCAAGCTTTCAGTTCGCTGCGAGTTTGGGTTTTTGGTTTTTTTTTTTCAGTTTTCATGACATGCGAACAAATGTACGATACATTTGTTCGCATGTCATGAAAACTGAAAAATTCTCTGTTCCCACGACATAACTTTCCAAATGTTTTTGAATAATTTCTCCCGGGCATCTTGGCTCACGTTATCGCAAGCTCTCAGTTTGGATTTAATACAAAAAGAAGTACACGGAGGCTTCATAGACCGCACCGGTTTAAAAACTTCTTGTTTTATTTTGAAGTTTGTGCCATTTGGATTTTTTTCTGGTCTATATCCCAAATAGCTTTCTCCCTTTACTCTCTTTTTTTTAGTTATATCTACATGATAAGGACTGTCATCTAATCTAATAGAATCTACTGTGATACCATCAGCTATAACGTTGCTTAATAAAGGGGGTGATATTATATATACGTTTCATTTGAACCCGGTGAGATATGATCCACCAGTAGAAGGTGACGGTGGTGATTCACTGGTGGGCGAACGATCTAAGCTTGGGTCAGCTTCATCATTATTTTTTGCAGTAATCTCAAAACATGGTGCAGGCAATAACACAATATTATCATGCGGTTCGTTATCAAATTGTATTTCTGCATTTATCATTATGTATTGATCACCGACTCTCTCCATTATTTTCTCCATTATTGGCATATTTTCCAAATTGAATGATTCCAAATTTTCAGCAATACCTTTAAAAAAATTTAATTACTACAGGGTCCGTCACTCGAAGTGTTACCAATTTTAAATGATGTTATTTAGTTATTCAAAGTAAGATTTATTAAAAATTGAAAGAAAATTGTAAAAAAAACATTAAATTTTATGAAAATCATCATTATTGTTCGATATGACCTCCTTTGGCACGGATTACGGCCTCGAGTCTTCCAACGAATGCATCGCAGGCCGCACGAAGATGGGTTTGCGGTATTCTTTTCCATTCCCGACGAAGCGCTGCCTTGAGCGTGTCCACACTTTCATACCTTTTTGTTGACACAGCAGCCTCCAAAATAGACCACACCGAGAAGTCCATTGGATTCAAGTCTGGCGAGTAAGGAGGCCACTGTTGTGAGGAAATGAACCGAGGAACGTGGTTCTCTAAAAAAATTTGTGTCATGCGAGCTTTGTGGGACGGTGCTGAGTCTTGTTGAAATGTCCAGCTGTTTGTACCGAATTGCTTACGTGTCCACGGTATGAGAGCATCATTTAGCACTTTTTGCTGGTACACTTGCTGGTTGACTTTGACGCCCTTCTCGATAAACACGAGTGGCGACCGACCATTTGAGGTCACTGCGGCCCAGACCTTAACCGAAGCAGGCGCTTGCTTACGAACGGCAATTCTGTCATCCAAATTATCGTTTGACTTGCCCTGTAGCCAAACACGATCATTTTGCTTGTTGACGTACTGCTGGACGGTGAAAATTTTTTCATCAGAAAAAACAATGTTTTCCAGCTCGCCACGTTCGTGTAAGGCTTTCAGTGCTCGAGCTCTTTGTAGCCGGACTATCTTCTGAGTTGAAGTAAGATGTTGTACTTTTTGGATCTTGTAGGGCTTCAGTTGGAGTTCTTTTTTTAGTATACGGCGAATGCTTGAGTCGGATACTTTCAGACTTTTCGCCAATTCACCTGCACTCTGACGAGGATTTCTTTGAATTCGAGCCTTCACCTTTCGAATCATATTACGTGATGTTGCGGTTTTCGGATGACCACCTCCATGTCGTTTAGCAATGCTCCCAGTTTCGTTATAACGCTTAATGGTCCGATACACAAACATTTTGTTCACACGTAGTTGTCGGAGCTCTCTAACAATAGCTGGTTGTGATTTTCCAGCCAAGTGCAAAGCGATCACATAGCTACGTTTAATATCCATTGCGAAAATTTATTTTAAAATTCAACTTAGTTCCCGCTATTTTTGCCCACTTTAAAACAATGAAACAAACTGACGTTTCACCAATATTGGGCGCGCTGTCATTATTATTTTGAAAATAGAAGCAGCATGAAGTTGGTAACACTTCGAGTGACAGACACTGTAGGTATTAATTTTACTATTATTTAACTATGAAAGATTGTATGTTTAAATGCGTGTGACTCAATTACGTTATTGTCAAGTTCTTCTTATATTTATACAACGTGTCCCAAAATTCAACGATAAGCTGGCACCAACGGATGGACCTACCCATGACTACTTAAGAATAAAATATATTTTTTTTTATCTTTTTTTTATGAAAAAAATAATAAAACTGAAATTTTCTGAAAATGTACATCCCTTATGATAGTTTTAACTACTATAAACACAGTTTTCCAAATATTATTGATTTTTTTTTGTGTCGGCAACCTAAGTAGCAAAGCTATATACTACAATCCCTAAAAACCCCAGGATGCTTGTAGTTTTAGAACAAAATAACCTCAGTCATTTTTCTTCCTAAAATTTTATAAGAATTTTACTTACAGACTACTTCAAAACTCATCGTGGGGGAAAAAAAATATATATTGACACAGGTATGGCAAGTCATTTTAAAAGTTGGCGCAACTAACCAAGATTCCAAAATGGTAAAATACTCTAAGAAAACTAGTCACAAAAAAAATTCGTAGGTACTATTTCTAAACAAGAGCCAAGTTTGATAAATTGTTTTTGTTGATAGTAATCACTTTTATTTCGTACAAGTTGTTTTGTTATTTAAATTAAATTAATCAAAATAAATAAAACAAACAATATTACATAAATTTTATTCATTTATTAAAACACCATTATAATAAATGTTCAAATTGCTTTCCACCGGCATTAATGCAGGCACGACATAGACTCATTTTGTAAAAAGAGTGATACTCATAGCATAAATACTAGATATAAGCATAATCTTGTCTTACATGCAAGCCGTCTCCACAAAATAAGTAATTCTTTTATGGGGCAATGTATACGGTTCTATAACAAACTTCCCAGCAATATAAGAGAATTGTCAATTAACAAATTTAAAACTACTATTAAAGCCAAATTGTGTAGCAGGGCATATTATAAAGTATCTGACTATATTAATGATAAAAATGCCTGGGAATGAGTCGATCCAATTATAATGTAATTAATAAAATATGTAAATTTGTTTGGATACCAAAAGAGGGATGCCTGAGTTTTTTGGCAGTATTTTTATCAGTGCTCACCTAGTCATAAACTGCACGGTAGGGAAAAAAATTGTGACGATTCCAAACAAATGTAGCCATTTTTACGGAATAAAAAGATTTTGACTTTGACTTTGACTTGACATCGCCTTAAAAAGGCTCTTTTTATTAGTCGTGCACGTCTTCTCATATTGATTTGATCCGCTGCCTGAGATATTTTTTGACGAAGCTCATCTAATGTTGCTATCGGTTTTGCGTATACTTTGTCTTTGAGACAACCGCAATAAAAGAAGTCCAGGGAATTCAGATCAGGCGACCGGGGTGGCCATAATATAGGACCAAGTCGCCCAATCCAACGCCCTGGATATTCTTGATTCAAATATTCGCACACAGGATGGGCATATTGAGCTGGGCAACCATCGTTTTGTAGCCACATGTTTTGTACATCACTTATATCTTACTTGTATCTTCTAACAATTCTGGTAAATCATTTTGTAAAAAGTTCAAATAACTATTGCCATCCATCTAAGCTTCCTTGTAATTCAAAGGGCCCAATCACTTTTCTATTTAATATGCCCGTCCATAGGTTAACTTTGAATTGATATTGGGATCTGTCTTCTCTCATTAGGTGCGGATTCTCGTTGCTCCAGCTGTGCACATTGTGGAGATTTAAACAGCCATCTTTCTTGCATGTTGTTTCATCCGACCACAAAATTTTATCTAAAAATTGGGGATCCTCCCTGTGCTTTTGTAGCATCACACGGCAAAATGCGACCTGTAATTGATAGTCCCGGGGTAATAACGTCTGCACACGCCTGTAGTGATATGGGTGAAGCCTTTGACGCTTTAGAATTCGATGCACTGAACTTTTTGGGATTTCCGTAGCTGCTTCTATGACACGTACAGTGGTAGTTGCATCATTTTCGATTTGAGCGAGAACTTGTTCATCGTATTCTGATCTAGGTCTTCTAGCGTTTGTTCTACTCGATGTTAAACGACCCTCCGAAAACGCTTGATGCGCGTTGATAAATACTCGATAATCCGGGTATCTTGGAGCGTTTGGGTATCTCTCTCGATACAATCTGCTAGCAGCGTTAGCGTTCCATCGGCATTCTCTATAAATTAGGTGCATATTAGCATATTCTAACGGTGTGTATGGTAGCGGCATGATAAACGCTAAACAGTCCAAAATACGTCAAATATCCAATTCACAAAACACACAATCACAGTCCAAAATAATGCCGCAATCACAGTCCAAAATAATGCCAGGTCAATTTAGTTCGTAGATCACTTTATCCAGTCCAAAAGCCAATCCAAAAGTCGTTAGTACAAGAGCCACGTCAATTGAATACGGAAGATGTACAGTAAACAAAGGAGCGCAGAGCGTACGTACTGAACTGAAGACAGTAATTATTCTACCTGCTCTATTGCTATTCAACAACGAACATCTAGCTCTCTCACTCAATCGTATGATATCTATCTATCTCTTTCTAACCTATCTAAAAGATATATAATATATAACAAATCTAAAAGATAAACACTTTTAGCACTTGCCTAAAACAAGTATGTGTTATTATCGGTGTCATTTTTGCTCAACAGATATTTTTCTTTTTTGTAGTAAAACGGTAATGGTTTAAAATCACAGTTTGATCAGCATTATACATTTAACTTAAAACGAACACTTGCTTATCACATATTATGATGTACAATATAATTTACTTATAACTAGGTATTAATGGAAAATGATAACGTAAAAGGAGACGGATCATCTTCCATAGAACCTTGGGCCTGTGATGTAACACAATTAAAGTAGTATTATTTGAAAGGTAGTAGAAAACTATACGGTTTCTAAAAATTTGGCTATAATTGGCAATCTGAGATCTGAGAAATAGAATATTATTAAAAAGTGGGGTTATGAAAATCTTATGGTAAAACAGTGTAGTTTTTTAGGAAAAATACATCATAAAGCTATATATTTTTAATGATTTTTAACATATAAAAGCATATTAATGTACCTAATTAAATATTAGTGACTTTATGTTAGGTAGGTACTGGAAGTTTTGGTGTGCCTAGTTACCAATTTAGGTAAGTATTATAGAAAATTATTCCATGCATAATACCTACTCACCTTTTAGAGTACCTAATAGGTACTTAAATATGATTTTAATAAAACTGAGCTATGTGTGGTAAACGGGACAAAACAAGTAAGTAATAAAAGTGAAAAATATTTGTTATTATTAACAGGTTAACTTGGAATAAAACGAATTTTAGCAGAAAAAACCTTTATTCTTCTTCAATTATAATTAAAACATCGTCTAAAAAAATTGTGCAGGGGGTACAATATTATCTTGATACCGCGCCTATCCGAGATACCACATAATACACATTATATGGGCGCAGCATCCTACCGTGCGTCTGCCTACTATGCAGTTACAACAATGTTGTACTACAGCGTCACGCCCACTTCGAGAGTTGTCCACTAAAATATAAACAAAGTATGTCTTGCAACTAATATGTCTGCTTTGGATTCGTCCTCTAAGCAGCCATGAGGATGTTGACGCAGACAACTCTTGAAGTAGGCTACTGTTGACGTCCCTACATACTTCAATTACAAAACCAGACGTACCTCGAATATGCTCCCCAAAATAGGACCGTGCCTGCTTTATTTGATATGTACCTAATGATATTAAAATAAGTTCACTTTCAGTGAGCCGGGGAAAATCATTCAAATTGTCACTGTGCACAGTAAGTAGTTCAAATTCAGCCCTACGCCTGTTGTAATTATGTCTCACAATATAATCAGCCAAATCATTGTTTGTATTCATATACATATTTATTTGATTTATTATTTCCCCGGCATAAACACGGTCAATAATAGGAGGGTGAAATCTATTAATAAGAGCGGCAGCCACCTCAAAATCTATCACAAATGATCGACCTGCCATATTAAAATAATTTTGTCTTAATAGTTTAAAATCCCTTTTAAACCTGCCATTCACTACCTCTACAACCCACCGTCATATGGTGACTGCACTGGATTTATTTGCCTCAGAAGTTGAAAGTTGTGTTTCACCCTCCTTCCTCCTCCTTCCAGGCACATATGTCCTATAACCACTTTGATTTAATAATGGTAATGCATCTCGGAACCCCCTATCCAGTATGAAAGCGTCACCTTCTTGAAAATACTCCCTTAGTCGTCTACCAGCTGCAAATTCTTTTTTCATGATGTCGGAATCAGTTGTGGTGGCTGGATAGGGCCCCACAACTTCAATAATATGTCCATCCGTGCATACTACTAGAAAAGGTTTATAAAGGTTCCTGTATTTGTGCAAACTATAGATCCTTTTTTGATGTAAATAGTTTGAACTCTTTTGCACATAACAATAAGTGCTATCAAATATGACCACGGGTCTGATTTGGCCCTCATGAGTACCAAATAACTCATTGGGTATGGCCACATTTCTGACTATGAGTTGCTGCCTATTTATATGGTTCGGTCACATATGCACTGGTACAAAATATTCATGAAGTGCCATTCTTGCTTGATGCAACCATCTCGCCAAAGTGCTTTTTGATATGTTATAAAGTTGCGATTCTTTCATCCGAGTCTCCAGTTCTTAATTTAATTAAATATGACACTAACGATAAAGACCCATTTGGCTTTTCTAATATTTGGGGGACTTCTTGTAATAATTGGTGGTATTAGGATTTATTAAAACCAATCCATTTATATAAGATATTATCCCCCATATTATCAATATTCTTAAAGGAGATTGCTGACGAATTTTCATTGTCTTTCAATGCAAGCATATCTTGTATATGTCTGTCACTAAAGTCTTTTACATAATTGTTTCCTAAGCTGTCCAAGAAATTCCATGACTCAACAACCAAATGTTGGTCACAAAGTCTATTATTTACTGGCACATAATAATTATATTGAGCAAGTAACATTTTCCTTGTTGCCAATGGAACTCTGTACCTTTCTGTTCTGCTACACCCTGCAATAAAGCATCTCTCAGCTTCTCTTGCTCTCATATAGTCTGGCAAGAAAATGGTGGGTAGGTTCTGGTGACCAGGATCCCCAGGCTGGCCAGGACTTTCTTGAGGGTATTCTTGAGTAGATAGATCTGATGGTGCCTCAGAAATCAGTTGTTCAGGGGGATTTGATTCTGAAGAAGTGGATGGCCCCGAGGTCATGTAAACTGACGCTCTGTCAGCAGACCACCCAACAAGCATGACATATGGAACTGCTTGTCGATACCTATAAAGAATATTTATTTTAAATAAAAACTGATACAAAATGATGGTGGAAAACTATGGTAATACGTATGGTATGTAATAGATATCAATCACATATTATGTGCCAAAAACTGAAGGCAACTATCAGAATAAACAAATATTTTCTTACACTCACACTAATTAACCCAGCCCCAAAGTAAGCACTAGGCTTGCGTTATGCGAACTTTCCCCTACCGGGGCTCGAACCCGGGTCCTCTGAGTCGGCGACACCTTGAAGACTGGTGAGCAAACCACTCTGCCATGGAGGTTGTCAAAGTCGAAGGAATATTATAAGTATTAAATGAATTTAATACCTCTGACCTATTCATAAAAGTATTTTCTACTTACAGTACGAGGCATAATCCACTCTTGAATAATATTATATATACGGGCTTCACGAGTTGATTCAGTGTTCAATTGGTGAACAACTCGTTGAGCAGATAGGGAACGTGAACAACGGAGACATACATTCTGTGTACTAAGTATCGGGAATTTGTCAATAAAACAAAAAATACAAATTATTCATCTAAATTTATTTTATCGCCTTCAAAGTAGGCCCCATCGCTTGCAATACAACATCTCCACCGCTTCACCCAGTCTTCCATACATTTTTCATAGGCTATTTGCGGTATGGCCTTTAGCTCATTCAGCGAATTTTCTTTTATGGCTTCTATCGACTCAAAACGTTTTCCTCGAAGTGGTAATTTTAACTTGGGAAATAAAAAAAAGTCAGACGGAGCCATATCAGGTGAATACGGTGCTTGGTCGAGAACTTTTGTTGAATTTTTCGCTAAAAACTCTTTCACTATAATGGCTGTGTGTGATGGTGCATTATCATGGTGCAGCATCCATGAGTTGTGTTGCCACAAATCTGGACGTTTTCGGCGGATACTCTCACGCAAACGCTTCATGACGCCTAAATAATATTCTTTATTCACTGTTTCTCCCTCTGGAAGGAATTCGGAGTGAACCACACCACGGTAGTCAAAAAAAACTGTCAGCATCACCTTGATTTTGGAGCGACTTTGCCGCGGTTTTTTGGGTTTCGGCTCGTTTTCGAGACGCCATTCTGAAGACTGTTGGCTTGTTTGCATGTCGTACTCATAAACCCATGTCTCGTCGCCAGTTATTATACGTTTCATAAAGGTCGGATCCGTAGAAGCTCGGGAAACCATGTCTTCAGCGACATGCTTTCGCTGCGCTTTTTGAACAAAATTGAGCTCTTTTGGAACTAGTCGAGCGGCGACGCGTTTCATGCCTAAAATGTCAATGAGAATGTTGTGGACGGACTTAAAAGATATGTTCACCTCACTAGCCAACTCTCTCAGACTCATACGTCGATTTTCGAGCACTAGCTTCTTGATTCTGTCGATGTTTTCTCTGGTCGTAGCGGTTGAAGGTCTACCAGAACGAGGCAAGTCTACTACTACTTCTCGGCCTTCTTTAAAAGCCTTATACCATTCATAAGCCCTTGTTTTCGATATACACGATTCGCCGTAGGTATTTCGCAACATTTTTAGTGATTCACCACATGAAATATCATTTGAAACACAAAATTTAAGGCACACTCTTTGTTCAACAATATTTTCCATTGTAAAAATCGCCGAGGACTCAAAACTATGACCAACAAAAAGTGTAGTTTAAAACAAATTAAATGACAGATCCCGCTCAAATTTTGCGCGCTAAATCAGTACAGTGCTACCAACATGCAGTAAAAAAATTAGAACGACCTCTTTTACGCGGGTCTTTTTATTGACATATTCCCGATACTTTTTACACAGAGTAGTACATTAAGGTGGCCTAATCTTGGTTCATCAATCGACTGTGTCCCTGAAACCACATCTTGAGCCAGATTCCAGCATGCTTGGCAAACATGGTCAGTGTTGTTTATCTAAAATAAAGAAAATAATTGAATTACATAGTTTTTATTATCTGAATGATTATATTGCCTTTAGGGCTAAAATATGAGGACATAAGCGGTTAAGTGCTTTACTTGGGTAAGAAATTGATACAATTATAAATTCACTTCTTACAAAATCTATTTTGTGTAATCTGTAAAGGTGTTTCAATTTAACAGTCAAAAATATAATAGTTAGACTTATAACTTACAGGTTGAAGTGCATGCCAATGACGAAACACAGACAATATGCCATCATTATCTAAAACTCTGTTGCCTATTGCGTTACAGCGATTTAACGCTATATTGCAATTTATACAACGATTCATGGTGTCCAATCGAAATGCCGAGCGTGAAGTCCAGAAAATCAAGTCCAAAGTCATAATGTGTGAGCAGGTTTTCGGTGTCCGGTGTGAAAGCAAAAGTCGTACAAGAAGCAGAAAATCACTGAAATCCGTATTAAATCGCAAAGGTCGAAGAAAAATCCAAAACATCAAGAGCACACTCAAAACGTAACGAATTAGACGAAGCAAACAAGTCGATATAGATATAGGTATAGATTAAACTAGTGATCCCGACGTGATATAGTTTTTAGAATGTAAAATATAGAGTGAGGTCTTGTGTCCACGGAGTGGAACAGGTGGAGCATACACTGGTACGGTGAGGGGAGAGAGAGGGGTTTGTATCGCTTGGCGCTCTTAGGACTCTGACAGGATGCTTCTGCCTTCAATTCTACGAGTAGCTGCTTTGTAAGACACCACACGAGATATGACTTTCACTGGTTATGACTGCAGTGGTCAGTAAGCCTAACCCTATAGAGATCTGAAGGCTGTTGAGAAAATTAGGGCTCTGAATGGCAAGTTTCATCTTATCACCGAAGCTTTCTTGAGCATAGAACGTCAGTACACCTCGAACATACAACATGCCTTTGAATTTGTAGTCCATGCTAACCAAGAGACACAATCTCTGGTATGAAAAAGGAACAGTTGCTAGTGAACTGTAGGATGCCTGTGGCCTGTACAGCTGTTGCTCCTACAAACACAACTGGAAGCTCATTGCATCCAGTACAAGAATATATTGATTCCAACCCGACACTGCACCTTGCAGACTCTATGACCTGACTATCAATGATGTCTGATCGGAACATGATGCTAGCATATCCTTTACAACCACACACTGAGAATCCATCTTTAGAGCAGTTAGGTACCCTGGAGTTGCAACCGAACACTGGACTGATGAACCATCTGGGTGGCAGCTCGCTGAATCCTTAGGGTAAGTTCAGTTCTCACCTTTCTGACTCCTGAATAAAGGAATCTGGAGATCCCCAAGCAGCTCTGGTATTCCTCTGTGTATGTCATGCAGCTGTTGTTCCAAGATACAAATCATAGTGTTGTTACAATTATTGCGTTGTTGTTTGTATAACGGCAGAGCAAGAGACACTGAGAGGGCACGTTGGTTTGGGGTTATTTCGCGGGCCAGAACGGGTATCAAAGACTAGATAAGAAAAAGAAAAGAAAGGGCGTCACCAGATTAAAAACCTATCAGGAAGGTATAAGAAATAATATACAAACTAATATAAAGAGAATGCAATTGCTTCTAGACACAATCAATAGTAAACCTAGTTAAATTACAGAAGTCCATATCCTACATGGCACATTCCAATATAATTAAAGAGTAAACAAGTTTTCTTTCATATGGATAGCATATTTTTATATAAATGTATCTAGTTTAGATTATCATGTCGTAGGTTAGAATACACGTGCACTTAAATGTACCTGCTACATCAAGCCTATGCATGAAATCATGTATCCTATAACAAATAGGTGTACATTCGTACAGATCCAGCTACCTTTTGAGTGCACAAGTGGGTCTAAACGTTTATCTTGGGAAAAAGAAAGAAGTTAACACTATTGAAGATTCAAAAACATTAGGAACGCTATGACCTGATTGCAAACGGCGTCGAGTGTTGTGATAATAGGAAATCAGCGTTGCCCGTCACATACATATAGGGACGACCATCAACTGCGAGGCCACGAAGTCCACACTCCGGCACGCTGACATCATAACCTCAATTTTAGCCGGTACTTAGGACCGAACTCGAACTGAATTACGTCTGTAACGAACAAGAAATAACCATTAGATTCTCGACAACAAGTTACCGGGCAATGAAATATCCTCTATTTCACGAAAAATGCAAACTATCCAGACCCCACATATCAAACACATGACATGTGGGGTGAACATGTCTCATCTAAAACACAACAAGCCGCTTATCAAATAATCTGTTTTTTTCTCATCCTCTCTATGTACCTGGCACGCCAAGCTGTTATGTCATAGCATTCAATTAAAACTTTCCGTTTTGATTGACATCGTTTAAACTGAAATCCAATTGTTTTCAATATTCTTCGTAGTCTTGTGTTACTTCCTTTAAAATTTATATCTTGTTTTAATTCAAGTCTCAATTTATTGACAGTAGGCAATTCCTTTTTCACTAAATAGAAAAAATGAATTTTTTGCCGTATAACTGAAATATCATCTAAATCAATTATTTTAAGATGTGGCCTACTTTTTTCCAGTGTCCCGCAATTTTACCTTCACTAGTAATTCTAGTAACAGTCTTTTCTGAAGCACCTGGAACCAAAAGTTATAAAATGTATATACTTACTATTAGGAGTCATATCGTTCTAAGTATATAGTATTCAATTAGTATTCAAGTAGTTAGGCTAGGTATACTCCAATCAAAATGATAAACAAATGAATAAATAAAAAAAACAACACCAAAATTTAGGGAAACTTTATCATATGGCAACCCCAAATATTACCTGTCATGGCAGCGACGCGAGCTCTAACGGTTTTTAATGGAATTAGAACGTTATTATTCTTCTTAACACAACTCTTTCACCTTGAAAATAATTTCTCTGTCTTCACTTTTTATCACTTTTGGCATCCTAAAAACTGGATTTGACCAAAAAAATACACTAGAAAACACTGACGCAAACGAGACGAAACAATATCGAGCAACGACAACATAGCGGAGCGGTCATTTTTAGTTCCCTGTTTTGTCGCGGGACTTGTTTTGTGGCGCGGACTTTACCAATTGTCAACTTAGTGTTGCCATCATGAATTCATCTTGTTCTCTCTCACATCGTCATCTGACTGATGAAGATGTGAGTATCGATATTCGTAAAGAACACAAAAATCGGGTTTGCACCGTTAGTGTTTACTGATTTTTTTAAATCGAGGGTCTTTTGCAATGTTACTTAAATGAATGTTCAGTGGATAAGCGATAGATTGTGAAGAAACTGACAATGCAAATGGAATCTCATTTCCTTTTGTGGCTTT
Organism: Pyralis farinalis; assembly: GCA_947507595.1. NCBI lineage: Eukaryota > Metazoa > Arthropoda > Insecta > Lepidoptera > Pyralidae > Pyralis > Pyralis farinalis. Next base: position 2,688,026 of record OX382258.1, on the reverse strand, counting down.
ACTTATCTTCCTTCTTTTCTGACTAGCAACATCCTGTGATGTTTCATATGGACCATCAATATTTCGGGAAACATCGTTGGCAATGTCTGATTCTGTTTCATTGAGCATAGTATATATAGTCTTTTAAGAATAATAAAATATTATAATATGTATATGGAGCTTTATGTTTGGCACCAGAATCACTTTTCATGTTTTTAAAAATTTTCGAAGCTTTCACAAAATTATCTTTAATATTGCGCCATTTTTTTCATAAGTACTTTATCTGTAACAATAACCATTAAATGAATAATTGGTTCAATTCAGATATTTGGCGACCGGATGCACATTCGCTGGACTACATTACACATTTCGAATTGGTGTGAGTACAATAGCTGAATTTATTCGTAAAGTATGTTGGGCAGTAGAATAGAATAACAATTTATTTGCATAAAATATGGTTACAATTACTTAGATCTTATTTCATAATTCTACATAAAGTTCGCATATTTTGCCACAATTTTGTGACGTGCAAAATATTTTGTTTTGAACGAGCTTAAAGGCAGCAAGTGTGGTGGACTTATTTGGTTGAAATCCATTTTGTCCTTCCTTAATTATATTGAATTTACGTAGAAAACTCATTATTCGTGAATTTTTGAAAATACTGGTACTAATGCTATACGCCTATAATCACCAATCTTTTCCTTATCTACTTTTTTAAAAAGTGGTTTTAAAATAATGTACTTTAATTTATCTGGACATATGCCAACACAGAATATTCGCAAGTTCAGAAACAGACTCTTTAATCACATATGTCGATACAGACTCATAGCCAACTGCACTGTGTTACTAATTTCGTTTTTCGATGTAGGTGTAAGAACAATGTGTTATTTGTTGAATCTATAAGATTACAATTAGGGACTTGATTTTTATTTTTAATTACTCCACCATTGCTTATGTTATTGTCTGAGCTAAAAAAAACATTAAAAGCCTCTGCAATCTCAAGGGCATTCGATATTTCTTTATTATTATGGTAAATACTGCACACATTGTTTGCATTTTTAGTAACATCGGTTTTATTTTGGATGATCTGCCAAGTGAACTTAGCTTTGTTCTTAGATTTTGCAATACATTTTCTGTTATTATTTACTTTTGAATGAATAATACACTTTTTCAATATTTTTTCACATTTTGTATAATTTTCTTTGTATTCTGGCATTTTATTTCTCCCAAATAGATTGTTTATCAACAGTTCTGTGAGGCTTCGTTTCTAAGTAGTATTGACAGTTCCAAAGTTTATCATATCGACCGAGAATGAATTGAAACCAATATCTTCAATCGTATACCCAGGAAATAAAAGATTTGAATTTGGAGATAGCGTAATATCTGACCGCTCGATGGCTTCTCTCGCATCTGCATATATACAGCCTACAAATCTGGGCGAATAACTATCGAATATTTGTGTATTAGCGCGCTTTCTCGGACTGTCTAAACCCTCTATCGGTATAAGACGATAAGGCGGCAAACAAGCTTCAAATATTTCTGTCGGCTTGTCTTTAGTACTAGGAGCAACAGGCGGAATTATTGAGAATTTGAGAATGATTCACTTTCAACATGCGCCGTTGAAATGCCATCATTGCTTTCCTCCCGAAGTTCATAAATTTGATTGGGTGCGTCAATAAAGTGTCATGTACACTGGGCTAGATTTAGGAGTATTCCGGCATCTTCTATAAAACCTACTCCAAAAAGAGTTTTATTTTCTCTTGCCTCTGGTAATAATACTACAAACGATGTTTGTTGTTCGCGATTGCACACCTTGAAGGGCACTCACGTAGTATGCCCTATCTTTTCCTGACCCCATCTGCCATTGTTACGTGTACCGTTTGTTTAGTAAACAAACAACCTTGCTGGTTAAGGCACGTATACAGTGCGTAGGAAGCAACATTTGTTATTGAACACGTATCAACATAGGCTGTGCCGACTACTTTGTGTATGCCTATTCCTATCACAGGTCTAGGTCTACGAATGTGGGATTGCGCATGGGAGACCAAGTGGTGAACTGTCTGCTGTATGCAGACGATGCCGTGCTATTAGCAGATACACCATCTAAACTGCAAACACTGGTTACAACGATGAAAGACGAATGTATGGAGAAATGCTTACTACTGAATGCGAAGAAAACAAATTTTAGAAAATATTTGAAAGAAGAATCCAGAACTAATGTAAGGATTACGATTGATGATGAAGTGTTGGAACAAGTGGATGAGTTTGTATATCTTGGATGCGCTTTCATCAGGGATGGAAGGTATACCGCAGATGTGGAAAGACGAGTGAGTGCTGGGAATAGTGTGACTGGAGCGTTGGAAAAACTTCTTGGCAGTAAAATCCTGAGTCAGAAGGCACAACCCGCTATACACAATGCAGTGTTGGTCCCAACGCTAACTTATGGAAGCGAGAGTTGGGTATGGTAGAAAGAGCATGAAAGTAGAATAAACGCGATTGAAATGCGAGCGTTGCGCAAAATTTGTGGCGTAAGGCTTGTAGACCGTATTCGCAATGATGATGTTAGAAATAGAGTTGGTCTGAAACAGAGCGTCGGTGTTAAAATAAGAAGAGGCATGCTCCGATGGTTCGGGCATGTAGAAAGAATGCAAGATGAAAGAATGACGAAGCAGATATACAATGCAAAAGTAGAAGGATGTAGGAGCCGGGGAAGGCCAAGACTTACCTACCATGACCAAATTGGTCATGTTCTATCAGAAGGTGATGTCAGGAGCCCTAGAAACCGGCGTGCGTGCATGAGAAGAGCAATGAATGTTAAAGAAGCGAGTGAGATATGTAAGGATCGAGTCACGTGGCGCTCGGTTCTCTCTGCCTACCCCGCAAGGGATTTGGCATGAAGTTATAGATACATAGAGGTCTAGGTCTAGTGTCTGTATTAAAGCTGAGTGCGTAGAAATTCACTCTCTCGGATTTGACTGTGGAATTATTGGTCGTCATACAAGTGGGACACCTACTGCGCACGACGCCGGGGGGTACCGCAACCATAGCATGCAGAAGCGGGTCTTGAAGGAGATCGAGCCTGTGTTGCGATTGCGATGTGTTCGGTGATAGTTTTTTTCCTAGATTGTCCTTCAGCTTTCAAGCGCTTGCGGCATTGCTCGACGTTGTGGCCTACCACTCTGCAATAAATACAGCGAATCTTCTTCTTTGTGGAATTGGATGTGTCCTGTGCCATTGCAATACCATTGCCATTGGTTGTTTGTTTCTCTTTCATTAGCTATTCGCCACCTCGTGCTGACTTAAGTAAATCATCGAATGAGGATAGAGAATCGCGAGGTACCTTTTCTCGTATACGTATATTCAGTTGACCGTATATTTTGTCTAGTTGGTGCATCATGTCAAGAGCGCACAGTGTGTCGCCTAGAACAAGCTAGGTGGACAAAATTATTGTTCTCTATTTTTAGGTTGTATCACCTGTAAAAATTTGCATTGTTATGATTTGAAGCTTGCTTTAACATAATACACAAAATTACGCCTGGCGATTATGAAAAAAAAAAAAAGAAAAATAATATTAAACAATTTTATTTTCTACAATAATAATAATGTGGTTAAAGACGTGGTACATATTAAAGCACATCACGCTTGACACTCTTAGTACGAATTAAACCTCTATTACGTGCGACACAAGAGCGGCACAAAGGTCGAAGTGTCAAGCTTGATGTCACTTAGCTGTACAATAACATAATGAAAACCTACCTACAACCTAGATTACAAATCGATGGAAGTAAATTATTTACTTCTTCTAAAACTTTGTCTAGTCTCTGTTAACGTTAATACAGTTGTTTCTTTTGCAAAAATAAATTTAATTGGACGACAATACATTGTGGATGATGAAAATTGTCCTCATCGATTAATCTAAAAGGAACAAACGAAAATACGAACAGAAACTCATCGCTATCTTCACTATTCTCAAATCTCTGTTTGTAAGCACTGTGACCAGAACTTCCGTCACAACCCCATTTACTTATAAGTGTGAACGTTGAATTAACACTAGGGAGCACTCTGTCAATGACCTGTCTTTGAGCTAGCACTAAGCGCTCTACAGTTTTATCTACGAGTAATAAGGCTTGTAAAGTAATTTCAGCGCGAGTTTCTGTCACTACAATGTGCTCTTCAGGAGGGTAACAGGGTTTTTTGACTTACGCACACAATGATATGATGGAAACACGCGATGTCCCGCCTTCATAGACCACTTTCTAGTCTGCTTGTACGAGTGCGTCGTACACTTAGAATCTATATAGTAGGCCAATGCCTCATCACCAGATAATTGTCTAGCACTCTCCAAACAGGTAGTATTTTAGCACCAGTACCAGTAATTAAGGTGCAACCTTAATTACTGGTGCTAAATAATTATCTTTCCGGACTTTCACTGATATTTCTAATAATTTTGGCAACATTTCTGCTTCCCGTCGAACGCACAGATAATTCTGCAGCAGTCAACAACTCTGCAGAACTACGCGATTGAATGAGATCAGTAACTCAACGTTTCTTCGAATTCTTGTCGAGGTCTTAGAGCAGCTCCAGATGATGTAGAAGGCTGTGGTTATGTAGTACATATACGGAATTGTATATTCTCACCAGCTAACCACCTCTTGTACTTATTCGAGAAACGTTCCTCTAACTTTGCTGCGGCAGCCCATTTGGCAGCGGTATTAGAAGAATAGCTGGCTATCTTCATCTTAATTTCTCTTTCAGACTCCTTACAACATCACCGAAAATTAAATTGACTTGAAATATAATTAAAAAGATGAACATTCCTTTCATCTTTTTCATGTCTTAGCCACTCTTTGAAAATCTCTATTCTTGAAATGGAATGAATAAATTCTGTAAAAAAAAAAATAGTTGTACTCAAGTGTGCTGGCTGAAATATACGTTAGCATAAACAGAAGTATTATAGCTATGATATGTCAAAAAACTAGCCCGTGTACAAGCGAGTACATGCCATTAAAAGTCTATAAAAGTTGTAAAATAAAATAAAAAAAACATTTCATTTTGAGCAAATTTGAAAAATTACTTGTTCCTACACTAGCACAGTTAGAGACTTCTATTAATTTAAAATATATTACGCACCCTCAGAAATAAAATCATCGCTGTGGAATGTTAGACATAAACAATTATTGGAATCGAAACTTTGCAGGTGTTATTTACATTAGTCAATTACCTATTTCTGTTAATTTGAAAACTACTTTTGTCCACCTAGCTTGTTCTAGGCGACACACTGTGGAGCGGGCGGAGAAAGTTGTGCTAATAAAGCTCGATTTTTGGCCACGAACGACTCCGTAAGCATATCTGAGGGTTGCGTCTGTTTAAAAATTTCTTGAAATATCAAGTACCCTGGTTTCTTTGGAGCAAACGCATGACTTAGACGTTCTTCAAAGTCATTCCATGTCCTTATGTCCTCCTTGACACCTTGCCACCTGTAGAAGCTTCTTATTTTAGAATTAGCGGCAATGTCTGGATAGCATCATCGTCCGTTATATTTTGAACCTTGTTGTATATAGAAGCCGTTGCTCAAAAGTCTTGCCCTTTTTCAATTCCTCGTACCGTCATATTTGAAGTTAGCAGTTGCAAACAATGATAATGCGTTACTCGATTGGCTTGACTGTATCGCCTGGATAGTCGCTGTTGCAATAGAGGCCGTCATTTCTCGGGAGCTGACCCGGTGATATATTGACAGGCTTAATTTACACTGTGACTTTAAATGATTATTACCACAGCAAAAACACATATTTTTATTAGTATTAAAATGCTTACCTGGTGGTTTATTATTGATAGAATGTTGTGGAGGTTTTACCTTTTTAAACAGACAGTTACTCTTAACTTGGAACATGCTGCTATTACCCCCTGTACCTTAGTTGCTGTTTTAGTGGGCCTGCTGGCCGCTAATACTTCAGGTTCGTCCGGAGCCGAGGTTTAGACACTGGGTACGATGGAGACTAAAACACAGGAATTTAAAACCGTCCACCATTTAATGCTCACTCCTTTATTACATTTTTTTCTATAGACTAGACAAACAGAGTATACAGCAGCTATTTGTTTTTCATGAACAAGGCTATGGGCCTGCGACCATACAGTATAGTCAAACCTTTTACACTATGAATGTAATAATCTTAACAGCTGTATTGGAATGAATTAAAGCACTTTCTACTGTCCTCTCTTAAGGTTATCATCTAATCCAACTTTAAACTTCCATTCTTCAACAGTTAATATTATACCAGTGGAGAAGAAACAGCGTCAATAAATTGTTCTTTAACTTGATCATCAAAATCTTTGAAAACATTTTTTTCGTATTATGTAATTTTCAATGGTTTCCTCTTTTATCTGGTTACTCATTTTTTGTAGACATTTTTATAGGGCTTGAGACACTTATTGTTGATTGTTTCTGTTGCTACTACCGACTTTTTAATAAACAAAGTTGAAGTACTTATTTACCCAAGTTGCTGTGATGTTGGCAGAACTGTTGGCGAAAATCAAAAAATACCAAAGTGAACTGCAGGAGATTCAAAATCATTCTTGCATCTTGGATGTAACCGATCCGCAGTAGTGTTCGGTTATCTTCGGACTCAGGCAGTACAATAAATGTTGTCGGGATAACTCGCTCCTCTAGATTTACGGGTACCGATGTTCGTAGCACTCTTTGTTGCTTCCCAAACCCATCAACAAGGGTGACACGAACCGTTTCCTCTTCGAAAGTGTACCCCTTTCGCTGCAACTATTGGTATAGCTGGTATGTGGCCACGCTTGTTTCCGCACATGTGTTTATGTAGGCAGTCCCTCGTATGTCATCAATGTCAATAAAGACGACAGGTCTATTCTTGGCCTCACTTTGGACGTTCATGGAGCAGAAGCTAAGGTCCGTAGTCTGTGTGGTTGGACGCTTTTTCGAGCAGTCTGGGCAGCTGCTGCGGACAACCCCTGGTGCGCCACAGACATAGCAGGAGACCTTGGGCTTGGATGGGGATGATGACTGGGTTACCTTGGATTGTGTTTGTTGAGTTTCTTCTTTAGGCACACCTAGTTCCCTTTTCTTCTCCTTCAGCTTCGTACATTCCTCAGTAGTGTGACCTATGAAGTGGCAGTATCCCACATTTCTTTTTGAAAGAGCCCTTTGGTTTCTTCCTATTGTCGTACCCTGAGTTGGATCTCGGTATACGGGTATCCCTTTTTCTTCCTTTGTCGATCGTCAGTTGTTCGACGGCACGTGCAGCTTCCAACATATCATCAAAATTATGAACGCTGTATTGAGCCACCTTCTCTAATTGTTACCTCCAACTGGCCGTATATCATGTCCAATTGTTGCGACTCAGTGTGCTCGGGTGCGGGTAGTTGGGCAAACAACATTCTTTTATGTGCCACAAATGTCTCTGTTGGGATATCAGTGTCCTGTTATTGACCGATTATCTCCTGATATATGATGTATGTAGGCTTTTTCGGTGCGAAGGTGTAGCGGAAGACGTTCCGTAAATATTTCCCAGGTGGTGATGTTGCAACTTCACCAGTAGTGGTATTCCTGCAAGGGCTTCCTCGTCAGAGATGTTTTCTAGCTGTTTAAAAACTGATGCCGCTGCTAAAAATATTTCCATCAGTTTGGGATTTCTTTCTCCTTCAAACACCGCGTTGCAAGTAGTGAATGATCCCTTTCTAATAGGTGACAGCTTGGAAATTATTTCTTGAATTTGGGTGTTGCATAGATTAACTGGCACTTTCGCTTTGGTTCTTTCTTCGTTGTAAACGTGGAGACGCGGCCGCTTCGCTTGCCGTATCGTGGTTTCCCAGGCCCGTCGTTGTTCGCCAGAAAGAAATTTCTTGAGTTGATGTCCGATATATTTTCAAGTGGTGTAATAAGGTGATTTATAAAAAGTGATTGGATGGGCGTAGTTTAAGCCTATCTAGTGGTGTCCCACACAACTACTTCCAAATAGGATGATGTCGGCGAATACACTGCTAGTAGAAAAGTAGGACGCAACCCTTAGATGAGCGTCGTCACTGAGTTTCTACATAGCTTCACAATAATTGTGAAAGTTATGATTGGTACACGACAAACCATAGCGCGATCTACTTACGTGACAGCGCCATCTATTGTTGAATAGTCATAAACTTCTACATAGTAACTATTGTAATTATGGGCGTTGTTTGTAGATATTTCTTATGGTACGTTTCCATGCTTGCCAAGCTTCCGCAAGCGTACACAAGCTCAAGCGTCCACAAATCTCGCTTGGCATTTGGAAGTCGTTTACACGCTTGTGAATGCGTCAGTATGCTACGTACATCCAAGCATGGCGGACACCGAACTTGTATCGGCTATTACGTTTAGTTTAACCTACTTTTATTTCAAATACAAACAAAGTAAAACAAAAGCTCATCAGTGCGCTCATCGTCATCAGTTCGCGCGGTGCCGTCTTACGATAAACAGCGTGGCCAATTACTCTCAGTTAAATTGTTGTGACAAATTTATACAGTGACTGAATCTTGTTTATATTTATTTCGCTGCAAAACTCTCTGCGGATTTTAAACGCCCATATATTAAAACTCAAGGTCAATAAACTATTACAAAGCTACGATGTAATGATTGTTATTGTTATATTGTTTACCCACAAGTGACAACAGCAAGCTGCGCTAACTCGACGGTGCATCGAGCGCGGTGATTCATCATACCGACGGCTTTTGATATTTTACAACTGACCACCGGCGTGTAGACGCGCTGGCGACTTCTTTTTGTTGCTGGCGTTCATAGGCTACGGTAACCACTTTACATCAGGCGGGCAGTATGCTTGTTTTTCACCCGGCATAGTATAAAAAAATGATAGAAATAAAAAGCTGAAATAATGTGGTTACTCCGCAGCTTTTTGCTGAGTCAGGGCCTTTTTGTTGTCACGACACACACAGGACGCACAAGTTGCTACCGTTCGGGCCTACTGTACAATTTATTTTATATTTAAATGTTTGCTGTCATTACTGTTGTCATTGTTGTATGTGATTTTTCTTTTTTCTTGTGTTTCTGTATTTGTGTGTGTTTCTATGTGATAACAAATAAAACTAATTATCTATCTATCTATCAAAAATAATTTGTAATTATGTATTCAAATTTAAAATTAATATGTAGGTACCTAAACATCGTCATTGAATGTCTCGTAGAACTGACGAGTTTTAGACGGTCGCGGTGGTGGCGACATGTATGTGCTCGAGTTAGATGCGTGTACGCGGCGAAGGCAACATTGAAATAGAATGTGCAGAGTAGGGAGAACTGGACGGCGCAGCGAGCGTTTCAGCTATTTCATCAGCAATTCAATTTTGTATCTTGCTTTTTAACCTTAATTTTTGTACTGCGTTTAGATAGCGGAAATTCGGAGCAAGTGATTTTAAAAATAACATATCTTCATCATCAATTTTATTCTTTTTTTCCTGAAATGCTTTAATTTTTTCTTTTTCAATTTGTAACATCTTGGTTTCAAATTCTGAACAAGCAGATTTCTTTTGTTTGCGTTTATTTTCTTGAGATCGACTATCCGAAGAGGATGCACTTGCTCTCTGGGACATTAAGTCGCGCTTTTGGATTGTGTCATCATTATCAAAGAGCGAATTAACGAATTGATCTGATCTGTAATTGTCGATTTCAAACTGCCAATCATTTGTTGATTGCTCGTCTCGCGATTCATCATTATTGGGCTCATAATTACTGCGAGTTGGCCGAGGGACCATAACATCTTTTAAAAATGTCATATGTTGAAAATAGGTCCACTTTCCTTGATAATTCGATTCAGTTTGGTTGCCTGGATCTCCAGATCGTGGCTTACGGACCTTTTTTATTTCTTTTTGGTAGACATCCCTCAACTTACGCCACCTTGTTTTAACTTCATTTGCTGCAACATAAATAGTAAGTAGGTATAGGTATTTTATTTATTATTTGTTTATTTTCCCAAGGGACTACAGCATGGGGTTCTTCAAGAAAGGTGTGAAGAAGTATTTACTGGGTCCGCAGCGCGCGAGTGATCCCCCTGGTATTGCACACATTCATAGGCTACGGTAACTGCTTACCATTAGGCGAGCCGTAAGCTCGTTTGCCAACTCAATGGTATAACCAGGTTTGCAATGCAATTTGGAATAATTTTCACAATACTCATATGAAATTTCCAAATACGGAAGATTTCAAAGAAATCGCAAGTTCATTTTCAAATTTAAACAAATTTCCACATTGCTATGGTAATATCGACGGTAAACATATTCGTCTCAACAGACCCTATCTATCTGGTAGCATGTACTACAATTACAAAAGTTATTACTCAATTGTTTTGTTAGCGATCATTGATGTAGGAGCTTACGGGAAAGATAGTGATGGGGGCGTTCTCAGCAATTCAATTTTTTTCAAAGAATTAAGCAGTGGAAATATTCAACTATCACATGAGGAACGACTACCACAAAGCAACATTGTTGCGCCATACGTATTTTTAGGAGATCTTTCGGCTTTTCTTTTTCGCCAATGGCTATTTCCGAAATGCTAATTAAAAAAGTAGATAAAAAAAGTAAAATAAGAGATTTAAATAAGATTATATTTCAAAAAATTTAAGACGTGTCTAAGTGCCCGCGAGGGCCCAATGGCACGTAATGAAGTTTTATCTTTATCTTTAAATATTATAAATGTAATAATTTTATTATACAAAATAAAATGTATATAAAATTTTTATTCTATATAGTTTTGCAAACACTTTTCTTCTTAATTACACTTAATTAAATACTAGTTTCACATATTTATATGCGCTAACCAGATAAAAGTTAAAAGAGAGACTTCCAATCTCCAATTAACAAAACTCTTAATAATGGAAGTGTAAGGAAAGTGACAAGCTTACTCACCAACCGGCCAGCGCCATCGTCAATACTCCCAACAACTTGACAAATGTATTTGTTTCGTTAGGACCACCTTCGGTTGTACGCGCCGGTGATTCGGGACTCTCAGTAGAGTTGTATACACGAAAATTCGCGAAAATTATAGCACAACTCGCGGTGATCCTGTCCGCAACTCCAATCAAATTACGGCGGAGGTCGGGAAGTTTTTTTTAAATTAGGAGACGTCTGAGCTGATTTAGATGCTCGTTTATTCTGCTTTATTAATTTGTTAATATGACATTAGTACCTTTATCTCTACATACATTCTTAGTACTGCATACGCCGCCCACTCATGCCACCCGTAAGTGCTGTGTCAGCTATGCTCTCAGCGTTACTACTCTGGACGGTATAGGGTGTGTAGGATCATAACTCTCTTGTCAATAATAACAATACTAAATATCTTCAGTTGTTATATTAAAAAAACAGACTTATAAGATAAAACCAATATCAGTCTTCAAAAGGAATGTTATCGTAGTAACCGCGGTAATTTTTTGGAAGGAAAGAAATTTTTTGAACCCTTCAGATTTTTTAAACATCATACTTCCTTTTTTTATATTAATCCTTTCTTTGTAAAGTGTTGGTAAGGCACTCAACTCTTGCGACAGCAGCAAGGATTTTGCGTTGGGGCAAAGTTGTCCAAAGCACTGAAAATTTCTGTTCGTAAAATATTTCCCCAGCATGGGTATATTTTGTTGCTTTAATATTTGTGACTATATATATATATAGATATCCCTCTGGGATTTCTTCCAGGCCGAATAATAGATTTGAAAAAGTCATCTCACTGTATGAATTAAAGTACCGTTTACAGTCCACGGGCCATATAGATTTCAGGCTTTGTAGACAACGTATGGTGGTAGCAAAGACCCGTCGGCGGCAGCATCCATCATTGCGGATGTCGAAGCCTTTGAGTGATTCATTATTCTTACTGGGTACTTCGTACCTTTTTTGACTGCAAATTTCTTTCGTCCTGGGTCATCTATCAAATATGTCTCGTCATCATAGTTTATGATGTTTGCTTATTAGTTTGACCTTATATCTAGGGCATCAAAGGGGTAGCCCCAATCGGTGAATACATTTAAGTACCTTATCATGTAGTGTTCACGTTTTCGCGTTATGAGTGCGGTCCGTAACTGCCCTCGGCGGCCGGGCCAAAATCGGAATCAAAACGTCGAATGGACCCGGTCTCAATCGCTACGCCAGGCCAAATTACGGGCACTACTTTCGGCCGTGTTACACACCGCTAATAGGGGGAGACACAAGCTCGCCAGCGGTTAGGGATCCGCCCTAATAGACTACTTAACAAACAAAGTAAATTATCTTACCAATACTAAGGTGCACTTAAAGTTTGTTGGCAGTTGGTTGGTGAACCGAAGTGGCGTATCGGCCGGCCAGCCGGAAGTCACGTAGCACACACATTTTCTCACTAGTAGCCAACACCACAACACAACACAAGTGAAAAATTTATTCTACTACACAACGCGTACACAAACTCGAATTCAGGAAGTCAACTAAAACTTGCACCGGTTCCGAATATAGCACTACTGAAGCAAGTGACGCCACTCAAATCTCCATTTTTTATTTTCAATATTTCGCGAGAATTTAACTTAATCGTTCTTATGGTCTAATGTAACTTAACAAACTCAATCGTTGAATCAACGGACACAAGGATTCCACTATGATCACCTTGTTTCAATGAAAATAATTCTCACCGACGTTACCCACGTTAGGATCACTAAAATATATCACGTAGGATTCTCACACTATTATCGCGTTCATTGTATTGACACTAATTACAAGTGGCACGGACTAACATCCAACGTGATTGCAAAACACAAATTATTCCGATATTACGATATTAACAATTACGCGTGCCTACCGAAACTGCCCGGCACGCGAGACACCCGCTTCCGCTTTCGTTCACACTGTGGCCACGCCGCAACCGACCGTTCGCATGACATCCGTCCTTAAGCACATAGCAAGGTCACGTGCCGCGTTCGTGAGCGTCGATTGAGAATTCAAAACATGTAGGGTTCAACTTCTCCCGATAAAACAGTTCCTCCTTGTTTCTCTTAACGTTCTTGTACAATTTCTTTCAGCTACAGCATTCAAGAACACTTTGCTAGTGTTGTATGCCTCGACGGCTTCATTTTCTTATACCGATCGGATCCGGTTTACACGTAGCATTTTGGAATACGCCTGCAACAAAGTATGTGGTTAATAGTGAGTAGTTGCAAAATCAGTACAGAAATTATGGGTGGCCTGATACACACCTGGCCGTATTTTGTTTTCAAAAATCTTCCTCGGCATGCAGAGGCAATTAATACTCAGTTTCTCAAGTTTCCTATTAGTATAATTTAAAATTATTTCAATTATTTGACCATCAAAAATCAGATGAAACTTTGCCACAGCTGAAATAGAGCCATTTTCAAAAGCAGCATTACGTATGGAGGGTATGCAAATAATATTATGAGATGGAGGTACGTGATTTTCTCGAAGGTGGATAACGAGACCACTTGTGACGGTTTTTGTCATAGTAATAATTAGAAGTCTCACCAGTATCCATAACTTCTTCATCTTCACTTGAAAAAGCAGAACATTCAAAGTCAGAATTGTGGTCAGACACTTCACAGTCGTCTTCAGATACCACATTATTTGGTTCGATTCTTCTTGGCTGATGCATTGGGATAGTTGGATCTTCGTAATCAGCATCGTCAACGTCAATATTCCTAAGCCAATCGTCCACGACGGAGGCGGCATTTTCGTCTAACACGTTTACATTACTTTTAGACGCCATCATAAAGCCTAAAAACAGAAAAATACATGACACTAAAAATACGACTGACAAAAAAACGTTACGTATACATGGTGTGTCTTTTTTATATGCCGAACTTCAATGGGAGAAAGAATATCGTTTATTTGTTACGATAGATAAGAAACTTCGTGTCCCGGCATCGTTAAAAAAGTTTGAAAAATCAAATAAATAAAGTGCCTACTTGGTTCATGGTGCATAATGATTGCCTCGCCATCATTTGTTAATAATTCAGTTTGCCGGGTCGATGCGCGGGTCAGGTTAACCGAACACACCATTTACGCAGCGACGACCACAGCCTGTCTCGATTTCGTTAAAAAAATTGATATGTCTATTGTTGGTAATTGTGTACGAGGTTCGATATAGGAAAAAGTACACTTACACCACTAAGGTGGAAAACAAGCTTAGGTCTTTCCTGATTGTAAGCCGTATTCGTAGCATTTGGACATTTTTAACACCAGAGACGTCGCTTATGTGTTGCCGACCCTGTGAAACAGTGTTGCGTTCACATTCGGTGAGTACCTACTTAGTTAACGCCGGTAGAGTAGCGCTGATAGCTACCTATCTAGTTAAATAAAAATGGAAATTTAGAATACTTACCGGATATAACAGCTGATCCACTTTTCTTAAAAAAGGTCACAAACTTTCCATCACACTTTCTCACAGGCTTTGGATTGTCAAATTAATGTAATAACGTTAAATTTGAGTATTTAGTGTTTGTTACGACAACATTAAAGACCAGATTGGTAATAAAAAGCTATCATATAACGTTTGTTACATTAACTTGGCGTGTTTAAAAGTTCATCAGTTTATTTACAACTTATTTACACATCACAATCACGACACTAAATACAATATTGTTGCACAAGCGCACTCTGGCGTTCTATACAAAGGTATGCACGTTTGCGCACATGCCTCTGAATCTTACATAACGTGTCTCTTTCACGATTCACTTGATTAAATGCACGTTCAATACACCTTTTTAATTCTTCTACACTTTCAATATCATGCCCAGTTTGTCCATACACTAAATCTTTCACACGCCCCATAAAAAAATCCATCGGCGTTATATCAGGGGAACGGGGGGCCCATTGGACTGGCTCTCCCCTTCCTATCCACCTTATGGCGTACGTAACGTCCAGATACTCGCGAACACGCAAGGCGTTATGGGCTGGTGCTCCATCGTGCTGGAAGTATAAACCCCTTAGATGTTCAAGTGGAACATTTTCCAGCATACTGTCCACTTGTGTTTGCAGTAGGTGAAGATAGGTGTCCGCATTCAGTCTCTCTAAAAAAACTGGTCCTAACACTCGTCATCGAGTATCCTCGCCTACAGGTTCACACTAAATCTGAGTTGGAAATGATCGGGCCGCACTACCCGAGAATTAACATCGGTCCAGTAATGTGCATTATGTATGTTAAACATACCAATGCGTGTGAAGGTTGACTCGTCTGTCCACAAAATGTTGCGGCGCTGCGCACGAAGCCAACGACAGAAGTCAACGCGAGGCATGATCTTGTGGCATGAGTTCTTGTACCCTAGTGAAATGGTATGGATGTAGCCCTTCATCGTTGAGTAACTGCCACACGTAACTGTTGCTCACATTGAAAACGGCAGCTCCGTCTCTCGTGCTCGCCATTGGATGACTATTAAAGAAATCCAGCACGTTCTCTTCGAACTCGACAGGATACCGACCTCTACCCACGTCCACTGGAGGCGTGTCAAACTGGCCATGTTCACGAAACCTGTATACAGCGCCGAGGATGGTGTGATAGCTCACTCGTATTCCGAACCTTTGCTCGTAGGTCACCGCTTGTGCAGTGATGTTATTGCACTCGCGATAACAAAGTACCACGAGCGTTGGTGTCAAAGTAGCGTTATTCACGACTGAGCCACCGAGCTCGTCAACATAAAAACATAGAAGTTTATGGTCGTTTTTCTTCTAAAATGTTTAGGATAATATTTTCCTCGATTTTATTTCCATTCGCCTCTACGCTTCTATGCACTCCATTTTATATACACAACTTTTACTTGACAAACGTCTCGCAGTAAAGAAATATAGTTTATTTCCAAAATCTGCCGGATTATTACGTAATCTTATCGATCAATCGGCTTCGTTTTTCAATATTGAATATCTTTTACGTTTGTTAACAAGTATTTACTATTTTTATCTAGATAAGTGCCATGAAACAAAATAGATCTCCAGAAAAAAATTTCGTTCACAAATAATAATGAACTTCATTAAAACAAAGGTGACAGAACGAAAACGTTCCATAATAATGCTAGTGAAGTAAACATCAAGATCATGATTTTTTTACGTCTTGAGGCATACAAGCATATAGCCCAACTGATGTAAAGCGGTTACCGTAGCCTATGAATACTTGCAATATGTCAAGTGTTACCCGGGTGATGCTGCTAGCTCCTTAGGAATTTACTGGTAACCTCACTCTGTTTATGTAAGATAAAGAGGACTGACCATTTTAACAAATGTATCACGTACCTCTATCTATTTCTATGTTCCCAATAGGTGCCTTGCTACTCGTACGTAGGTAGAATGACCCGAGCGCTATAAGACGTGATGCTTAACATTCACAGCTTTTTTCATGCACGCTCATTCCTAGGGGTTCTAACAACGAGACTCAAGGGTTATGAAAAAGTTTCCTTCGTTAGTTGAATGTAGTTGTGATAGGGTCAATATAATTACTGTTAATTAAAAATCGCAAGATATAGATTAATATGAATCTACACTCGCGAGCAAAAGTATGGAATCACCATCTTGAGTATTGTTCCAAGCGATCTCTAAATGACCAATGTAAATTAATAAAAATGCTGCAGCTGCAGTCCTTAAGGTATGTGTCGTTACACATACGGTCGAATTTCTAATACATTTTAGTGATTTATCCTTGCTGTTGAGAAATTCGTGTCATTGCTTGTTTGTTTTCGTTGCAAAGAGGTAATGATTTGTAATTAATTTGTTAAATTAATGAAAATCCTGTGAATTTAATGGATTCAGTGGTTTATTTTGTGTTTTGATAGTCAGGTAAATCCTATTAGTACAGGGTGGGCCAAAAATTTTTGTACTTTTGAAACATGAATAGAAATAAAACAACAAATATTATTTTGTTAATAATTTATTAAACGTAATGATCTTTTAATGAAATTTATTTTTTAAAAACGACATCGACCAAATGTGCGCCATCTCATTGTTGGCACTCCTGCAATCGACTACGCAAACTTTGGAAAACTCGCTGACACATGCTGCGAGGGATCGCGGCCATCTCCTCGTGGATGTTTTGTTTTATTTGGGATATTGCCTCAGTTTTAATAAGGTACACTCGACTTTTCAGGTATCCCCACAAGAAAAAAATCGCATGGCTTACTGCCATGCGATTTTTTTCTTGTGGGGATACGGGATCTTGTGCGACGTCAAAAAGTCTTGCAACATCTTGACGTATTCCGCTGAATTCACAGTTACATTATTTCCTTGATTATTTTCAAAGAAATACGGACCAATTATGCCCTTTGCTGATATGGCAGCCCATACTGTCGTTTTAGGTGAATGAAGTGGCTTTTGGTGTTTAAGGCGAGGGTTGTCCCTGCTCCAATATCGACAATTGTGCTTATTCACGTGCCCATTCATGTGAAAATGGGCCTTGTCCGTAAACAATACATTCTCAAGGCTAGAGAATCGCTCCAGCATAGTGTCAGCTAATAACTTACGTTGAATGTAATCGTTTGGTTTCATCTCTTGCACAATTTGAAGCTTATATGGATGCAGTTTGAGGTCCAGATGCAAAATCCGCCGTAGACTAGTTCTTGGTATTGCCAGAGCCGCCGAACGCTTACGCGTAAATGATTCTGGAAAGTTCCTTACTGATATTTCGACCTCTCGAATGTTCTCATCGCTTCTCGTTGAAAGTGGCCGCCCTGTTTGTTTAATATTAATTGTCGATCCCGTTTGCTCGAACTTCTCGACCCAAGCTTTGATCAAATTAATACTTGGACACTCACTTACACGGCGTAATCCGTATTCAATTCTAAACAGGCGCCGTACAGTAACGTAGGAATAATGGTTTTAGTAAAATTGATTAACACAAAAAGCACGCTGCTAAAAAGTCTAGTGTTGCTATTTGCAAAAATTTTTGGCCCACCTGTATGATAGGATTTGCATGAACATTTTCATAAAAGTAACTTATATCTCGTTGATACACCAATCCAATTAGCTCAAGAATTGTATTGCCATTGACACTTGAGCTTCGATGACGGACGTCTGATGATGACGGAATAAATGGAAATGCTTGGGTTTCATGAACTGGTTTAAGGCTTTTAAGTTGAAGATAACCTGGTTCTCCCCGTTGGGCTTTGTAATTAGGAATAATTGAGAAATGAAACTTGGCGTCAGAGGAGCCAGCTCTAAAATATGCGCTTGCCTTAGTTTTTGGATATATACTAGAGTTTGGATTTTACCAGGACATCTAAAGTCGGCAGAATTAAGGGAGGCGCTTGATGGTATGGTATAGGAGCATCGGTTATCATTTTGAGAATTTTCGTGATTTATCTTTTCTTTGAGGTGGAACCCTTAGCACGTCGTCGAATACTAAATTCCTTCTTTTCGTTATGTCTGGGCCTAATCGGTCGTTCGCGAAACAATTTGTCTTGACGACTTGATTTGATAAAACGACGTCGACGGCTCCGGAGACTGCACGAGTAGGTCGAGCAGACAAAACTTGCTTATCCAACTTGTCTATTCCGCCGATTCTTTTAAAAAGTGTTATCAACACTGTCTAAAGAGGACATACTATTCTGTTTTAATTGTGATTTGTCACAATTGGTTCTTAAATATTCATTGATTATTAAGGCTCAATTTTCTACACATTGGACTACAGTGCGGGTGAATATTATTATTACATACTATTCTGTTTTAATTGTGGTTTGTAACAATTGGTTCTTAAATATTCATTGATTATTAAGGCTCAATTTTCTACACATTGGACTACAGTGCGGGTTAATATTTGAAAAATATATTTTAAAGTCACAACGTAACTTATATAGCTTTTTGTCATTGTTTTGTATAGGTAGATACTTAAACATTATTTTATTGTATTTCACAATAAGAAATATGACTTATTTATTAATAAAATAGGGGTTCTTTCATTATGAAGAAAGTTTCAAATAATAAACATTTACAAAAAGAAATAAAAACAATTTACATTTAGATGAAAATGGTTTTAACATAAAATCTAAAAGAAATTGTGGTTCGAAAGTAGTCACCACTATCAATTAATCGAGCGTAGATATACGTTCCGGCGTAACGCATATCTACGTTCCGGCGCAGCTTATATAGCGGTGTTTCATTTTTCAACTTGTTTATTTCTACTGAACCTGACAAACCGCATCACGTTGTAGGCATCGAAAATTTTAATTGGAAAGTTTAAAGATATACAAAAATTTTGATAGATGACAATATCTTTATTTTTAAACATTAAGATGTCAAAATGAATCCAACAATTCTTTTAGAATTACAGTTTATAAATAAAAATGTCTTTTATTCAACTACACAAGTTTTTTTCATTTACGCATAACAGACTAGTGATACACAGATTCTTCTTATTCACTGTGCACTGTGGTCAAGTGCCCAGAGCCCCGCGATCGATAGGGCCCCCTAGTTATTATTATACAGATCACCAATCGATAATTGATATTACCGATAAATATATTAATTCGCGTAAATCAAGCAATTTATTTGTCATAGACAAATACTGACGATAATAATAGGTACCTAATTACTCATTAGTTTTTTCTTGATTTCTAATGAACTAGGGCTCTAACACTGACAACTGCTGTCTGACTGACTACCGATAACAAGATGATTACCCTAAATTATTTTCAAGTTTTATGTGGTTAATAGCGACGTCAAACTGTGGTTAATAAAGACGTGAAGCTTAGTTATGTAGACGCTATCCCATACTCAAAAAAATTGGAATTATTTATATTGGAAAATAATCATATAAATTGTTACTTATTAATTTTAATTATCGCAATAATCTCAAGCAGCCGTGCTCGATTGTGATTATTTTTATATACTTAATAAATTATAAACAAATGTCGCACTCTTCGCTTAAGTAGTGATAGTACATGGCAAAATTGCAATATTTACAGCAAAACCAACTGATACGTAACAATAGTTGTAAATTTTGAACGCTGTCAGTATTCAGGATTAAATGAGATGGTGCATTCTTTTTGGTCTCATGTTGCATATGAAACACTTATTTTGCTTGATGAAATGAATGGTATCCCATGGCTATTTGCATTCGTATATGCATAACGTGTAATTATCTTTACTCAGATGATTATCAATATCCATTACAACTACCATGTACCTATAACAAATCAACAAAGCCAATCATTCTTCAGATACGATGCGCTTTTATGATGATTTTATAAATGTTAACAATAGTTAAGTAATGTTACAAACATAAACCAATATTAATTTTCATAGAAAAAAACATATTCCCATTCATATTGTTGGACAATTTGATGTCTAAAACACATTGGAAATCAGTTAATTATGATAAGAAATCGTCATTTGAACTTGTCTCAACCGGCATAGTTTGTAGGTATAAACCTTCTATAAAAGTGATCAAAACTCTTAATATTTTATGCATCTTTGTACTCTGACCTGAAAATTGTATAATAGGAAATATAAAAACATAAATAAACAAGTAAATACTTACTTTAATACAAAAGAGCTCTGCCGTAAAACGTCCATAATCACGACACTTTCACTCGTTACCTAACTACACAAAAAAAACATTCAATCAATCAATGCGTTTAAACTAATTTAGACTCTTAAACACTGGCTTAAGGTTATTTTTTGATATCACGTAATTACGCGTAGATAGACGCTCCGGCGTACTACTGTAACTTATTTTGGAGCGTAGATCTACGTTCCGGCATACGAAAGGTAGCTTGTAAATATGTAATAACATCAAGATCATGTGTTAAGTATATGTTCTTGACAGTCGGAATGCCTTTTTTAAATATAAAGCCTCACACATAATGACACATAATTCCGGTATCGCCTGCTCATCAATTTTTTGTTCGTGCGTTTGAAAGTGCGACGTTAGAAATGTTGACTAATTATTTGCTAAAATGGCGTCTTTAATTATTTTTAGTCTTAAATTTGTAATTATGGTATCCCGGTTATGAATTGTTGAATTATGGGATTGCTGTTTGAGCTACAATTATAGCCGATGCAGCCGAAACAATTTTCTAACGGATCTTGATTCAGGCGTCGTGTAGTCTATGCTCTTAACATTTTTTGGCCTGCCAATTTTTCCATAACCTTTTAATTGCATTTAAAGAATGTGTCCACCCTTCTTGAGATGGAGGATTACTTCTGCTTTCCAAGTAGTTCATCAAAGAAATAAAAGTCTCATCTCGTTAAAGAGGCCTATATGTGAACTCTGTGCAGTCAGATTTGTAGAAAACTTTTTCCCCTGCGTAGATCAGGGCTATTCGCATTGACTGCATCAAACAAAAAGCAAAAAACTTGAAGACTCATTTTGTAAAAAGAGTGATACTCATAACATAAATACTAGATATAAGCATAATCTTGTGTTACATCCAAGCCGTCTCCACAAAATAAGTAATTCTTTTATGGGGCAATGTATACGGTTCTATAACAAACTTCCCAGCAATATAAGAGAATTGTCAATAAACAAATTTAAAACTACTATTAAAGCCAAATTGTGTAGCAGGGCATATTATAAAGTATCTGCCTATATTAATGATAAAAATGTCTGGGATTGAGTCGATCCAATTATAATGTAATTAATAAATTATGTAAATTTGTTTAGATACCAAAAGAGGGATGCCTGAGTTTTTTGGCAGTATTTTTATCAGTGCTTACCTAGTCATGAACTGCACGGTAGGGAAAAAAATTGTGACGATTCCAAACAAATGTAGCCATTTTTACGGAATAAAAAGATTTTGACTTTGAAGAGTTCTCAGAAGAAAACCTCCCTGGAACCGCGCAGTACGCAACCATTGCGGTTCCAGCGTTGAACTGACCGCCGTCGGTGTAGTAGTCACAACCATAAAGGCAATAAATGTAGTTTGTTTTGTAAGGTGAGTTTAATCAAAACTTCTGGTAATTACCAGTGTACATCACATGCAGATGTGATTTTTGCTCTACAGATGACGAAAATGCAGGGTACGAACTGAAATATGCTTGATAACTAATTTTATGATATTTACTATTTACTTTCATATTGTTACACTGAAATCTATTCAGCATTGGACTGCTTCATTAACAGATTGTGAGTACATTTTAGTAGATGAGGAGGATCTAAAATTGTCACAATTTCCCGTCCGGAACGTGTAAAAGAAGGCCCTCTTGTTGTTACGTCCAGTGTTTTCAACATTTTACATTCACCTTTGATAAATCACAGACAGTAGCGACAATATTCAGATTAGCCTTGAAACACTCTGTAAATATCTGCAAGCAAATAAACATTATTTGTATAACACAAAGATCTTCATAGTAAATCTTCATCATAATACAACAATTTATCAGTACAATATTTACCTCTTTTAGAATCGCCATCAATCTATCAGCATTTATACGAGTAGAATGTGAAAAATAGAACGCGACGCTGCTTCCACTTCTTTCTTGTTCCAGCAAGCATAAATACTAAAGATTTACTGGCAATTTCATGACTTTTACCATGTCTATCATGATCCTAATAATAATGTAGATGCTGTCTGATCGCCATTTCATCAAATAGTAATAAGCAAACTTTGTCTTCGTCCGTCTGGTTTTAAGCCATTTTAGTAAGTGATTTAAGCAGGTGCTTATTTACACATGGTTTCAAGGGAATTCTATTCAGCAATTTATTTAAACAGCTTTGACCTGTCAATGTAAACATTCGTCTCAATAATCAGTAGCAAGCTGGTGACTTTTTATAAATTACCAAAACTATTATTTTTTGGCTCAATGAATATCTTCTCTCTTTTAGTTTTCTCGGGCAATTTTGTACTTGGCTTTGCAGTAATATAACAAAAGAATTGGTAGTATTTAAATTACAAAACTTTTGGATATTGTCATCTTCTGAAGGTTTTTGAATTATGTTTATTTTCTTATTTTTAAGCAATTTTCTGAGCATCATAATTTCCTTTTGCAGACATTGTATAATTTTATTTCCCTCGATGTCATTTCTCTTATTTATGTTATATTAATGGCTTTTAGAACACCACAGGTTTTCTTAGTTGAGATATTCGACTGGGAAGTGGACGCTTATATGGTAGCACTCTGAAAGAACCTATAAATACACTACACAATTCAGATTTAGTTCTAAGCTGGCTTCGCGTGTATCGTTTGCGACCCATCTGATGTAAAGCGGTTACCGTAGCCTATAATCGCTTGCAATACATTAAGGTCGTGCGCACCGTTAAGCGTGAGTCCGCTTCGGGTGCTGTTTTGTGTAATTTCATAGAGCGCCGCTGCATGAGGCGGCTCCTCCGGAACCCGCCTCGCGAGGGACGGAGCGCGCTCGCGCGGCTCGCGCCACGGAACACGCGAGCGTGGCTGTATCTTGACAGTCAATAACCGGGTCCACACCAAACGATCCATATTGGAACGGCGATCCTGTGATCCACGATCCAGGATCATGGAGCATGGACCGTGAATCATACTTGTCTGATCCAGTTGCAATTTCTTGCGATGGTGACCGGCTGCTCCAACACACTCCTGCCGATTCACATTGAATCACTTGAAGCCTGTCTGGCTATCCGTTTTAGGCCTGCACTTTTGAAAATTATTGAAAAAAATCCCCTTACTGAGCCATCAGACCTTAGGCGATAGCTCTTAGTACAATACGCCATTTCTTCAAAAAAACTATCCGGACTCTTGAAAGTATTCCTGAGGGGCTTTAATGTGTATAACTGGATTAGTCTCCTAAAAGTTGTGTTGTTTTTGATCAAACGGTATACTTTTCCAGTCTTCTCTGAGGTGTAACTTTTCAGCACTTTGGTGGTCTGCTGGTAGAAGGGGTACTTTGATAGACTACTGTTTGTTGTGAATTAGAAATAGAAACTATTTTATTCCAACTTCACACATTTCACAGAGAACATACACTAAAACAAGAAAAAAAAAATAACGTTTAAAACAATAATTGCATTTGTAGGAATTGTGAAGTCCGAACTTGGCTTACACTCAGGGTCTAATGCCAGGATCGCAATGATCCCAGCCCTGGTTTTCAGTGTGGCCAAGAGTGACAGCACAGACATCACAGAAGAAAAAGAAACGACACTATTTTACAATACATTTTTAAATACAATACGATAAGTAATACGATAAAAAAAAAAATTCGCATGGCCAGTGCAAGATTTCAGTGCCCTCTGTCCACAAAGCTGTCACAGAGCGCAGCTGTCAAACATCTTATGGATGACAATTAAAGACTAAAAGAAAAAAAAATATTTATACAATGGCGCGTGTTGTATCTGTCAGAGTCAGTCAGATTTGCAGCTTGCACAAGTTTTAAATGTGGTAACAAGGAAGTGATGTGGCAATTAGTATTCATGTTAAGTGTTTGTAACTATTATCACAACATTCACAACATTCACAGCATTCATTCAAAGAAAAGGTTAAATGGCCACAGACATGGTTTACAATTTTAAATCCTATATGGTCAAATCAGTACCAGTACCAGAATTGGAAGGTGGCTAGGTGGATTTCAAAGTCAAAGTCAAAGTCAAAATCTTTTTATTCCGTAAAAATGGCTACATTTGTTTGGAATCGTCACAATTTTTTTCCCTACCGTGCAGTTCATGACTAGGTGAGCACTGATAAAAATACTGCCAAAAAACTCAGGCATCCCTCTTTTGGTATCCAAACAAATTTACATAATTTATTAATTACATTACAATTGGATCGACTCAATCCCAGGCATTTTTATCATTAATATAGTCAGATACTTTATAATATGCCCTGCTACACAATTTGGCTTTAATAGTAGTTTTAAATTTGTTTATTGACAATTCTCTTATATTGCTGGGAAGTTTGTTATAGAACCGTATACATTGCCCCATAAAAGAATTACTTATTTTGTGGAGACGGCTTGCATGTAACACAAGATTATGCTTATATCTAGTATTTATATTATGAGTATCACTCTTTTTACAAAATGAGTCTATGTTTTTATGGACATACAAAAGATTTTCATATATATATTGCGATGCGACTGTTAAAATATTTATTTCTTTGAATTTTTCTTTAAGGCTCTCCCGGGGACCAAGTTTGTAGATAGCTCTTATGGCTCTCTTTTGCAATAAAAAGATGGTGTTAATGTCCGCGGAGTTACCCCAAAGAAGAATTCCATATGACATAATACTATGAAAGTAGCTGAAATAAACTATTCTAGCCGTATCAACATCAGTGAGCCGTCTAATAGTTTTCACTGCATAGGCTGCAGAACTTAGTTTTCCTGATAATTTTTCAATTTGTGGGCCCCATTGTAGTCTGGAGTCAATTGTTATACCCAAGAACACAGTTGTCTCCACAGGGGCTAAATTAGTTCCATTAACATTGACATTGGTAGTCACCTGTCTTACATTAGGTGTTGAGAACTTAATTACTTTTGTCTTTTTATCATTTAAAAGCAGATTATTAACATTAAACCAATGCATAACTTTAGCGAGAGCATCGTTAACTTCGTCATAATTATCTAACTGTCTATTAATTTTGAATGTCAAAGAGGTATCATCCGCAAACAATACAATCTCATGTTTATCCTTTACATAATAAGGTAAGTCATTTATATATACTAAAAATAAGAATGGACCTAGAATTGACCCCTGTGGGACTCCCATAACTACAGGGGACCCCGAAGATCTTTTACCATTAACATCGACCTTCTGTATCCTATTCTGCCGCACAATTTATAAACGCAGTAAAGAACATATGAACAGTTTCGAGAAAATCGCGGTAAAAGTTGAAATTTTATTTTAGGGTGCCTAACATTTGTTGCGCAAAAATTTGTAAAAATAAATATATGGGCTTAAAGAGCAAACCCCGAAGATCATCTTGATATTAGGTTTTAGCTTTTTAGTTAATTTTTGGGTATGAAATATAAGAAAAACTGTTTCTGTTATGGCTTAACTTAGTTTTTACTTGATAATTTCTACTCATGAATGCGGTATAATTGTTACTTACTGCGTTTATCAGTAGTTTGCTGTACTTACGGCACATATGTTAAATAATTCGATGTAATTTTAGATCTTACAACATAATATATGTGCCGTACCTTGCAACATACTGCATTCATGAGTGGGAGCATAAAACAAAATAACCAATCAAAACTTTTAATGCGCAGTAATATTACAATTATACTGCGTTTATTTTATGTCAATAACGCTTTCACGTTGAACTTTACCAAATGAGCAATGGGTAAATGAAACAAGGATTACAAATTATTATAGAGATCCCTTTATTTAATAAATCACAGACACATTTTAACTGACTAGGTGCAAAATGGCACCTATCTGAGGTTTAGTAGGTTATAATCATTTCAGGAACTTGTGTAACTAATAAAATAAAGACCATACAAGTCATTAAAAAAACAACTCCGCTTGTTTTACATAAACATTAATATAACTTTAAATGTCATAAAATTAAGTAAATTAGTACGCATACGCATAGGGCGTACCTACGTAATAGAAAAATTTTAACAATCATATTTAAAAATGACGCATTCATAATTGAAGTTTTATAAGTATTTTGAGCATCTTAGTTTCGTTACATAGTTTTACTTAACTAATCACAGATTTGGTAACTATATCAATTTAATTAAAAAAAATACTGAAACGCTATCTTAGATCTAAATCACTTCAGTCTTGTTATTTTGAACACAATTTTTTGTACTCTTTGAGTGGCTATGAAATTGACATAAAAAAATTGTAATAGAAGTAAAAAATCAATGTGAGAACCAATATTTTTTATGTACCTACATCTACGTCAGCAGATTTTGATACCGGTAAATTATACCAGAATCGCCTTCTGTTTTGGGGCATCAAAGGAACTAACTTTTGAATGATTGCATTCCTTGTGGCTTGTGATATTCCCTTCATTTCTGATCTTGGAGTTGGTTCTGGAATATATCTTTTCAATATATTTTTAACCTTCAAAAAATCTAAATGTTGTTGATGTTCATCATCATGCTTCTTTTTTATTAATAAAGTAAAATGTCCCCTTCGTACTACAACAGCCATTATATTTTTTAAATATAATCGGGGTTCTAACTTTTTTAGCTTGGCCTGCGAGGATTCGTCTTGAAAGTTATAAAAATTTGTTATGTGCATCTCTTTCACAACACTTTTGTTAGAATTAGATTTCTTTACGGCGTCGGAAAAATCATTAAAATCGTAGACTTTCTTTTTTCGTTGCAATGACAATTCCACTTGATGGTGGAAACTATCAGCGGACATAAATGTGTGCCCAGGCTCAAAATATTTAATTGTTATTGTTTGAGTAGCAATTTCGTTGCTGTTGATTAGGAAACTAGGAATGTTAATAAGGTCCAATTTTTATTTTGCGACGCACAATTACCTGCCCACAGCACTACGTTCGGTATATCTCGATGAAACGAAAAGAAAGCACGATATGCAGAAATAATGTCTTCTTGGCATCTACCTGAAATTGTTTCGGGCCAAATTACAGCAACAGGTAAATGTTTTGAGTCTAAGCCTAGTGGCACGAAGCTTTGATTAAAAACTATGATTCTGGGACAGAAAATTGCGGCTTTGTATTGATCCATTCTCGGTAACATAATTACTTTTTGAAGATCAACTGAAAAATAAATTGTATCATTTATTGTAATAGCTTTCTGCACATCTCGTTGATATTCTTGTCGTGATGTCGTATATTTAATTTTATGTTCCGTAAAGTCAACACAGATACTACAGGTGTCAACTAAATTTTTTACGTGGTTCTTATCGTGTTGCTGAAAATAGCTGCAATTTTCGCATTCTTCGTTCCCTAAATTTGTAAAGGAGATGTTTAAGTCTTTGCGAACCACCTTTCTGTATACTTCACTGGAAACTTTAAAATCAGGATATTCGAAACAAAACTCCTCGTACATCGATTATATAGTAATATCACTGGGCAAGTATAGGCGATTAGGTGCATGTTCCCGTCTGTAATGAGATATGGTTGGTTTGTATTTTTTATATGTTCTTTTATGATATTCTTTAATGATCTTATGACATTAAAATAATAATCGTATTTGATGTAAACCAATACGCGCGCGTACCATAAATGCCGTAGTTGCCAGTGACTGCGTTCATATCATGTTGCACCTATGCAACAATCGGACGAACCTTACTATGTACGCAGTATAAATTGTAATTACTGCATTAATATTAATTACGACTCATCTGCTTTTACTATGGAAACATATCATTAAGTGATTAAGTGAACTTACTGCGCTTATACTATGTGCAATATTTAATTAATAATTGAAGAAACATAACAAGAATGCCATAATTGGCACATACTGCACTATTGTTGTGTTGTAAATTAAGTAAGCATGAATATTCACATAATATCAAGTTATTAAGTGCTCTTACTGCGATCATACTATGTGAATAAACCTAAAATATGCTCTTTACTGCATTTATGATAACATGTTTTTGCCTTGCCAAGCGAGATAGAAAAAAACGGGTCTTTGATTCTTATAGATCGTAATGTCAGCATCTCAAATATCTAATACAATCATAAACGCAGTAAGTGGAACTTACTGCGTTCATAAATTGTGCGGCAGTATTGCCCAGATAAGAAGACAGAAGTTCGAGAGCCTTGTTCCTGATACCGTAGTGGTGTAATTTTCTGACAAGAGTGTCATGGTGCACGCAGTCAAACGCTTTAGACAGATCACAGAAAATTCCCAAGGCATCTTGCGAACCTTCCCATGCCGCGAATATACTTTTAAGCAAATGAATCCCTGCGTCTATAGTTGAACAACCTCTCATAAATCCGAACTGTCTCCTATGAAGCAAATTATGTGTATTGAAATGTCTGAGCAACTGGCTAAGCATTAGTTTTTCAAAAATTTTACTGAGAATGGGCAGTATGGAAACAGGTCGAAAATTCGAAGGGTCCGAACTATCACCAGATTTAAATAATGGAATGATTTTACTATGTTTCATCAAGTCAGGAAATACACCAGATGCCACACAACAATTGAAAATTGTAGCTAAATGTGGAGCGATTGAAATAATAATAGAAGATATGGTTTGGACAGATAGACCCCACAGATCTTTAGTGTTTTTCATATTTATTGATTTAAAAGCGTTCAAAACATCTTTTGGGCTTACAGCTGAAAATTCAAATATTGTGTCGCATTCTACCACGCTCTGTTTGAGAACCAGTTCAGCAGCTATAGAAGAAGACCTAAGATTTCTCGTAGTAATAAGAGGAATGTTAGAAAAATATTTTTCAAATTCAGTTGCAATTTCTACATCATTTTTGATATCTATATCATTTATCGTTAACTGAAAGTCGCGACTACGTACTTTCGCTCTACCTGTCTCATTATTTATCATATTCCAAACAGATTTAATAATATTTGTTGAACCAGTGATTTTATTTCTTAAATATATAGATTTAGCATTGGAACAGGCTCGTTTAAATATTTTAGCATAATTTTTTACAAGTTCTTGAAAAGTCGGATTGTGATTACAGGTCCTTTCTTCATAAAGTTCATACAATTTATTCCGACTTTTATAAATACCAGGAGTTGCCCAATCACTGAATGTCATACGGTCACTTACAGACAGTTGTTTGGGAGTAAAGATTGCATTAAATTCACTAGTGATTAAGCTAAATAATGAACAGTACAAGTGGTCCGGAGTACCGTGATAGGGCAACAATACAATTTTTTCTGCTATATTAGACTTAAATCTTTCTAAGCGGCTTTTACTAAATGGTATATAATTTATTTGCTTTCTTTGTATTTTTGAAGAATTTGGAAATGAAACCAACTGACCTGAATGGTCTGACTGAACTTTATTAATTATAGATTGATACGAAGGTTTTACATTACTAAATATATTATCAATACATGTAGCACTTGTAGCAGTTACTCTTGTTGGCTCTGTAAAAATATGATGCAAATTGTATGATTTAAATAAATTTAAAAAGTTGTAGGTAACAGTATTTTTCTCCAAGATATTTATATTAAAGTCTCCACAAATTATAACAGTTTTATGGCTATTAGATAATTTATTTAAGGCATCCTCCATGATATTTGAAAATGTTTCAAAGGGCGTGCTAGGAGGTTTATACAGGTTCATAACAATGAATCGTTCCAATTCAATGCATGAAATCTCTACAACTCGCTCAACAGAGAGGCTCACAATGTCACACCTTTCTTTAAATTTAAGCAACTTATTTAATAATATTAAAGAGCCACCATGTATATATTTCTCTCTGATGAATGAGCTTGCAACCTGGTGGTTATTGAAGCTGAAAATGAATTGATGGTGTTTTAGCCAGTGCTCAGTTAGACATAAAATATCAATATTGCTACAATTCATAAACAACTCCAATTCTAACTCCTTTCCTATCATCCCCTGAATGTTTTGGTGCACCAGGTTGATACAATTATTATTATTTCTATATTCTTGACAATTTACAATTGATGGGGATATTGTATTATTATTACTTTTAGTTTCATTTTGAATACTGCTATTATTACTATTTACATTGCCAGAGTAAAACTCTATTGTCTTGTAAGCTAATTTAAAGAATTTGGAATACCTTCCAAGGTACCATTACATAATGTACCTTACCTTACAAAATACCATTACATTACAAATTTAATTTTCTTAGTCGCTTTGCGCTTTCGTCCTATGGTAAACTGAACCGATCGAGGCTTGCTGAGACTGTGTTACCTGTTTAGATTGGTTTATCTAGTCAATCTGGTCCACTTGTTCAAAATGTTTTGTGTTTTAATTACTTGGTCAGTACTTGCCAAGTCCAAAACAATGATCGGAATCAAAGTGCGCACTGCTCTTGGTTCATAGGTAAGGGATCTTTCTTCCTCATCAAATGCCTCCATTTCTGAGTCGTCACCATCCTGGAGTATCTGCAGCAACAAATCTGAGTTCTACCTCTGAAATAAATTACTGAAAAAAATTTTACACAATTATAAGTCAGAAATGGCATTTACAATGAATTGAGTTAGCGTTTAAGTACAAATCAGATAGTCGAATGGTGGAACACACACAACTATCGTGCGTGCGTGAGTAAGTATCGACGTGGATTGTTGTACATCGAATCGTTTCATGAAATTTATACATACAAAGTAGGTAATTAAATAAACAAAATAATAAAGAACAATGGTAATAAAAACCCTCAAAATAATAAAAATTTTTACTTCGACCGCGTCGATCGATCAGTAGGTTCGCCATTTTCGAAAAGACATTTTACATCGACAACTTCACGTAAGTCTACGATTGGCGGCTATATTCAGAAGCATAGACATCGCACAATAGTACAGGACCGTCCCCGCTATAAAAAATCGGCCAAGTGCGAGTCGGACTCGCACATGAAGGGTTCCGTACCATTATCGATAAAAACGGCAAAAAAAACACGTTTGTTGTATGGGAGCCCCCTTAAATATTTATTTTATTATATTTTTTAGTATTTGTTGTTATAGCGGCAATAGAAATACATCATCTGTGAAAATTTCAACTGTCTAACTATCACGGTTCATGAAATACAGCCTGGTGACAGACGGACGGACGGACGGACGGACGGACGGACAGCGGAGCCTCAGTAATAGGGTTCCGTTTTTACCCTTTGGGTACGGAACCCTAAAAACGGATTCGGTAGGCAGCTAGATTTTTTTTAAGTTGACATCACGCTCATATTACAGGGTCACGAAAGGGATATATTTACGAATGATGTCTCCAAGTTCAATTTAATAATGCAAAGTCCAAATCATCATCTGTGGATTCATCCGGGCTCCTTGCAATATCTAAGAAAGAACTTCCCACTATAATTAGAATTTTCAGTCTCTGGGCGTCTAGTGAAAGGTGACTTCAGTCGTTGCAACGGTACGATATCCGTAAGAAGGGGTGGGGCTTCTGCAATAGACTCATATGAACTTTATTATGAATTTATACGATGAGTAGGCATCACGTTGTTTGGAGTGTTATATGTGTAATGTTGAGTATTTGTATTTCTGTTTTTGTTATACTTCTAATGCGACTTCCAACAAGGTTGCGTTAAACGTTTAACGCTACCATGGACGGAGAATAGAAAGAAACAGAGCGAGAGTGAATGCGTGCCACTCATATCGTTTCACGATATTACCGGTAGATGGCGCTGTAGTTAAAATGTACAATAGGTTAAAACTGCTAAATGTTTCACGGTGTTACCGAAAAGTACAGCTTGAAGCTGCTAAATGTTTCACAATATTACCGGTAGATGGCGCTATAGTTAAAAATGTGCAATAGGTTAAATATTATAGCGAAGTAAACAGTGTGAGCGTCGTGATTTGATTTGATACACATATAATTTATGAGGGTAGTATTTTATTTTCAAATTTAGTGGATAAGAATTGTAAAAAAAATCGGCCAAGTGCGAGTCGGACTCGCGCACCAATGGTTCCGTACCATTATCTATAAAAACGGCAAAAAAATCGCATTTGTTGTATGGGAACCCCCCTTATAACTAAATATTCTGTGAATATTTCCAGCATCTACCTGTTGCCGTTATCAATATCGAACAAAAATGAGCAAAAAATCACGTTGTTGTATGGGAGCCCCCTTAAATATTTATTTTATTCTATTTTTTAGTATTTGTTGTTATAGCAGCAACAGAAATACATCATCTGTGAAAATTTCAACTGTCTAACTATCTAGTGACAGACGGACGGAAGGACAGCGGAGTCTTAGTAATAGGGTTCCGTTTTAACCTTTGGGTACGGAACCCTACAAATGAGTGAAAACAATCCCACGGACAATGCGACGAATTTAAGGTTATGTCAAGGTACGTCTCTTGTGAATATAACAAATCCCTGGAGGGAAGTTTTGTTCATGCGCGTGAGTGACATTACCACCACACAGGCAACTACAGCCAAATAACAATTCCCTGGACGGTTGTTGTGTTCATGAGAGTAAGCGACGTAGTGATATATTTGATCAAGTTACTCTCGTAGTGACAATTTTCTTTAAAAATTGCGTGTTGTCATAATACACATATTTGTGAAGTACTTTTGCAGTATCCTGACTTAAATTCATTAAGTTTTTTTTTTTCATATTTTATCCACGAGTCCTTCAAGTTTCGCCATTTATTATGTAATAATTTACCTGAAAAATAAAACAAAAAAATGGTTCATTAAGCTTTTTCATTACAGATGCCTTTGAACAGGGAACTCAACGGCAGATTTAGAATATAGATTCAAGATCGGAAGGAAACTATAAGTTTGATTATACTTTTCACCTACAGTTGTCGCGATTCTCGAGCCCAAATTTCTAACATTATCGTACAATCCATGTATGATAGGTATAATAAGACCGGACGTAGGATCTTGTTCCCCGCTAATCATTTGTGTTGCTTGTTCCAATACAACAAGCAGAAGTACAACATCTTTTAGTATTTTCTCTTCATCCGGGGTAATGATTTCATGCGCTTGAGGTAATTTTCTCTGCACAACCGTCAAACTGTCAATCAACTTTAAAATTCTTTTCATCATATAATATAGGCTATTCCAGCGCGTTGCAACTTCTTGGATCAATTGAAAAGGTTCTACATTTGGATTTATAGGTATACCCAATCCGTATAGGTAAAGTTTATACTATCGCAGTTAGTGCGTATTCTATATAATAGATTGAGTACCGATTTAATTAAGTAACTATCCATGTGCTAGTGTGAGGGTCCTGACTACTGGGAGTACTGCCACTGGTCGTCAATTATAAAACATTAATTATAAAAATGAAACTTGATTTTATTTAGCAATCTCTTAATACGACTACCTAAGTCAACCAGTGCGCAGTAACTGGCGACCACGCGTCACACATTCAATTCTTACATATAAAACGCTGACGCGCAACCTTATGAAGTACATGTGTCCCCACAGATTCCTTTCTCTTTGTTCCTTTTGGAGTGATAATGTGGCAATGTTTGATTGTTTGACAAATTTTACTATTTTTTTTTTTACATTTTTCTATCAAGTCTTTTAACTAGACGCCTTGATAGCTGAGTTTAAACTTAACAAGCTTGATACGGGACTATTTCTACGAAAAGATCTACCAGTCCTAGCAAGCCGATGTACCGGCATACACAACTTATTTATACTTCTAAGTTTTTCACTGAAATTTACAAACGACTTTAATTTTTTTTAATTATGTTTTCATAAATATATTGAGAAGTAACAGTGAGGATATTTATTTCTTTGAACAGTTCCCTGAGGGATTCTCTGGAGCCCATGTTATAAATAGAGCGAATGGCTCTTTTTTGTAAGATAAAAATTGTCTCAATGTCAACCGCCGTTCCCCACAACAGTATACCATACGACATAATGCTGTGAAAGTAGCCGAAATAGACTAAGCGCGCAGTAGCCTCATCCGTCAATTGCCTGATTCTCCTAACTGCATATGCAGCAGAGCTGAGCTTACCGGCTAGTTTATTTATGTGGGGGCCCCATTGTAATTTGGAGTCTACTGCAATTCCAAGAAACACAGTGTTATTAACAAATTCTAATTTATTAATCCCAATGAGAACTTCTGTATTGGCAGAACTCACATTTGGAAGTCTAAATTTGATGCATTTGGTTTTTGCTGAATTTAGCAACAGATTATTACATGTGAACCAGTTTAAAATAGCAGACACAACACCATTTACCTTGTCAATATTTTCACAACGGCGGGTCACATTAAAAATAAGAGAGGCATCATCAGCAAATAGTACTATATCCGCCATTTTCTGCACCATGTAGGGCAGATCATTTGCATATGCTAAAAATAAAAATGGGCCCAAAATAGAACCCTGGGGCACCCCGATATTAACATTATTGCCTTCAGATTTAACCCCATTTATGTCAACTGTCTGCACTCTGTTATTTTAAATAAGACGCAATCAAGTTCTGGGCTTTACCTCTATCTCCATAATAGTTCAGTTTGAGTAACAATATCTGATGATCTACACAATCAAAAGCTTTAGAGAGATCACAGAAAACGCCAATAGCATCCTGTGATCTCTCCCATGCGTTAAGGATATGCCTAACCAACGCCACTCCTGCATCCATAGTAGATTTACCAGCTGTAAATTCGTATTGTGCATCATGAAAAATTTCATTGGTCTTAAAAAAGAGTTGCAATTGATCAAGCATTATCCTTTGGAATTTACTCAATTTACTCAAAACTGGTAGTATAGATATGGGTCTGTAATTCCCCAGGTCACTCTTTTCCCCTGACTTGAATAAAGGAATAAGTTTATAGAATTTCATCAAGTCTGGGAACACCCATATCTATACATATATTAAAAATATGTGACAAGTGTGGAGCTATTGCCTCTATAATACAATAAAAAACTTTAATGGACATTCCCCAGTGATCCTCCGAGTTTTTAATTTTCAACTGTTTAAAAGTTTTAATAATTTTAGTGGGTTCGATATGTTAACAGGTGGACAACAGTTATATTTTATTTTGCACTTTGGGGTGACTTCCACAATCGAACGAGATCTATACTATACTGGTGTTTAACTCCTTAATGACCGGAATTACTCAAATAATAGTGGAGTTGTATCCCAGATTCTTTGCTGCTTTTACGAAGAATGGGTGCCTGGACTGATTCTAAAGCAAGAGTCTTAGTACCCAATTGTACAAAATCTCTGATCTGAATCTTATTGTTAATTAAAATGACCGATTTAAATTTCTTTAATCAGCTATTCGTGAAAGCTCAGTCACGTAGATACAAGTCTTTAAAGTTCGGTACTCTAGTTTTTCCTATAAATTTATATAGCAGAGATGGGCAACATTTAAAGAATGCTGGCAGTGACTAAAACAATAATTATTATAATACAAAAATAGTGATATATAGTACCTTTTTCCAAATAAATTTCAAAACAGCTGACAGCCGTTGACCTAATTTCTATGTGACGTTTTACGCATTAACTTGATAAATACGCGAGTAGCACCCTCACGAACACTGATATACGAGCTTTACGCACTATTATTGCTAAAATACACTTTAAATACAGATTTACAATTATTAAACTAATTAATTACAATTTTAAAATACGGAGCAAAAATATTGACAATTATACTACAGCGTTGCCAGCGACAAAAAAAAGAAAAAGAAATGGCTATATGGCTGTCGGGCTCAATAATTTTCCTAGCGGCTGTGGCATTGCGATACGCAAGCACTACGAACGATTAATTTCTAATGTTTTGCTAGTGGCAGGATTATAATAAAATAGCACAAATAGGATAGGCAAACAGATACGACGGCTTTGTGGTACATGAATAATGTGCACAACTTACCCAGTAAGGTAAATTCACTAAAACACCAATAAATTAAAAAGTCGGTTACAATTTTGATAGCCGTTACGTTCGTATTTGTAAGTGTAGTTTTTTTATTAGGATAAGTGACGCGTACAGGCTCTCAAGTAGTTTACCGTGTTCTGATCGCGCTTTCTTAGCGAATGAGTTCATAGATTACTATAAGTACTAACGTATAGATGACCATTTCGTGGTTTTAAAAAGTACAGCGCCATCTAGTTACTAACCTCAGTACTATATTTTAAATTACGAGCATGCTTTTGAATAGTACTTCTTATATTCCAGGGACCTTTCGCTTTTAGTAATTTGCTACCAAACCCTAGCGTAGTGGTTTGGTAGTAAATTACTAAAGCAAAAGGCTGATAGTATTAGCTGTACTTTGATCTGCTATTCAGGAATTTACTATATCCTGTATCATTGTAATCTAGTTAGAGAGGTATATAAAATTATAGCATCTACCTATTACATTAAGAAAGAAAAAAGTAATACTGCATAACACAAATAAAAACAACAAAAATATTTTTGTCCCTTTATTTTTATATTTTTTATAATACTCTGAAGCTTGTTCTTTTATAGGATCAGCTTTGTCCCATACTGTGCATTTACCACATAACATATTTGATATTTCTTTACAGAATTTTTTTTTAGTATTAAAAGAATGTCTTTTTTAATTATAAAATTAATTACCATATCTTTGTGCCTCTCGCAACTTATAAAATTGAAGGATAGGAGTGAGGTGGTAATTAATTTTATGCACTGAAATATCTTTATCATACTACAATTTGATTTTAAAATTTCAATACTAATATGTTCCATACAAATCAAGAGTTCCAGGAACATTTTACTGGAATAGTTAAGGATACATTTATCAGAGTATGTCTTTAAAGTTACGAGTATAAACTTATTATAAATTTCCTCACTATCTCCTTCTAAATCTTTTTTGCACTTAATTCAACTTTTTGTAATTTTTATAACTCCTCTCAATATCCAACCACAACAATAAGCAGCTGCTGCATTATTTTCTAAATCTAATAGTGTTTCACCTTTTAATAGTTTTTGCATATCAGGTAATTCTATTTCGAGATGCACTGGATTAATTTCTATTTCTTTAGGGAGAGCCTTTCAATATTGTGATGTAAAAAAATCTTAAATTTTGTAAACAAAAACTGTCATCAATTTCACAATTGGCTCCTGACTTTGAAGTTATCATATTATTTATTAAAAGGGTTTTATATGAGGCCTCAAATGACGAGCAACTAGGGATTACATTTTGCTGGCCATGTGCTCGTATGGCCCCAAAAAAAACTAGTGGATCTTGATTGAAATTGCGCAGTAGCAATGATCGTAGCCCTAATCTGTGTAATGTTTTAGTTATTTCCTGAAATCCTTGGATTGTTTTGATCCAACTTTGTATGGATGGAACCACCCCTACTCGTTCATCAAAAAAATTCATACTTTTTAAAACTGGCATACTTTAAACCATAATCGATGGTGTGGTGATTTTGGTGAGACTGCTGATCTATAAACTTTTCCTTTGATTATTTTATTGTAACTTACATTAACACTATCAAATAATTTGTCAAAAAATAATAATTCTGCTGTGCCTTCACACTCTGAAGAAATTCTTCCCGTCCCTGTAAATAAAATTAACTTTAAGAATACACCCAAATAAAATGTTATATCTAAATATTATCTAAATGTTATATTGTTAAATCTGGTCAGTATTATTGTCATATGACAAATTTGCTGCTGACGCCATTTCGTCAAACAATACAGTACAAAATTTATACATGACAGGCATTTTTAAAACTTTTTTTTAATCTTCAAATATAATATCATTTGCCCCAGGGGTCAAATATATATTTTGCATTAATTTCTTTAATGTGCTCTTTTTTGGTAAAACATATTTGGCTTAATATGCGATATGCCTTTGGACTGGGTTTGTATAAAGACAAGGCGAGGATTTTTTTCTTTTAAACTAAACCGATGTCCTTTTGGATGCTTCCCCGATTCTCTGGTTTACATTTCAAAGAATGTTTTAGCATTTGGTGATAATTTTTTTGTGACTGTTTTATATGCTTCAGAGCGATTAAATTTGCGAATTAATTTTCATTTTTCTTGTAGACCTTTTCTGAGTTTTCGCATCTTCTGAGACGACTTTGTGTAACTTGAATTTCCTTGAATAACTTTAGCTCATTGTTGTTACACTGACATTCAGTAAATAAAAAATTATAACATGTAAAAAAAAATGGATAATAGTTAATAGATTCAGGCGTTACTTTGCGAAAGTCAAATTTACAGGCAATTTGATCTAAACTACTTTGTGTGCTTCTGCTCCCGATTAGTTCATGCGAACTACTGCCGGCCGGCACCCACCCACTACCGTTAGTAGATGCATACCGCCGCTGCCATGGCTGTTCCGGTCGTCTCTGCGAGTGTTCGCCATCTGAAATGTGAACCGCATGCACCCGCCACCGTTGTTGCCCTGGCTGCTCCGGTCGTCTCCGCGACACGTGTTTCGCCTCTCCACGAGGCATCCTCAGGCGCTGTAGATGTTAGTCGTTAGAATAACATGCTACGAATGAGTCATCCATCGCATTGCCGCCCTTTATATAGAAAAAGTGGAGGGGTGGATGGGGTAAGCGAAAAGATATTTAATAGAGGGGAGCTATTTACGTCAGTCTGTTCATAAGAGGGATATTAGAATTTTTATACTTAACTATTTCCAACTGTTCTCTAATATTCAATTTTAGTCCTTTATCTATTGTATGTAAGATTTTAAATGTGTTAGTAGCGGATAAATGATGTCCTTTGTCTACAAGATGCTCGGCGAAGTGTGACCTTTCTGGGTGATTGTTTTTATATGCAGATATGTGTTCCTGAAATCGTTTTTCAAAGCTACGATCAGTTTGACCAATGTAAATATGATCACGTTCATCACAAAACAACTTGTAGACGCCGGATTTTTTATTCGGCGGAATTTTGTCTTTACTGTTACAAAGCGATTTGAAATTGTTATGTGTTTTGAGTGCAACGTTTATGTTATTTTTTCTAAATATGTTAACTACTTTTTCAGTAATTTTTCCTAGGTATGACAAACTCGCAGTGTATTTTGTTGTTGGAACATTGGAAACTGCGTATAGTAGTCTATTGACGATATTATTCGTCTTTTTTTCGCAACAGTTTGAATAAAAAATCCGGCGTCTACAAGTTGTTTTGTGATGAATGTGATCATGTTCCACCATCAGCAATTATAACCGGTGCCCAGTCTTCTCCTCCGTATAATCCACTTGGAATTAATAAATTACGTCGAGCAATGTCTGCTCTTGTTATATGGCTTAAACAAGGTACCTTGGCACAAAATCTTGATTTAATATTTCGCGCGCCATATTCATGAGACTATCTAGTGTGCTTCTTGGCACTTGTAGTAAGGATGATATTCGTTCATCACTATCGCCTGTTGTCAATTTAATTAAATATGCTGCTAGTGCAAAAGCTCCTCTATGTCATTTGACAATCTAGGAACTTCAGTGAGAATGACATGAAATTGCTCTTTAGAAAAGCCCAAATAATAATGAACAATATGCTCCGGTATGTTCTGAATATTCTGAAAATCTAAATGCATAAACATGTTACGAGTATCTTTAAGTAGGAACATCATATCCCCAATTTGCTTCATATTAAATGTATTTATTGGATTATTATAGGATTGTAGAAGTAAACCCCATGAGTTACTTCGTAAATGGTAGTAACAGATTCTACAATCTGGGGGCACATAATAATTATAGTCACAAAGTAGGCTTGCTCGCAGTGCAGTTGGTACTAAAAGTCGATTGGACTCACTACGTCCAGGGAAGATCCATTCAATCCATTGTCGTTGGGTACTTGGTGCTCGAGTATAGTGAGGCAGAAGAGTATCACCAGATGGAGTTGAACTTTCTTGTGTTGCTTGTTATGATTGTGTGTCTACATCTTCAGTTTCTAATAAAGATGGACTTGGTTCGGGAGATTGCCATTCATCCATTAAGCGTGATGCTGATCTGTCTGTCCTTCGCCAGCATGTATGACAAAGATGAGCT
This sequence comes from Pyralis farinalis, assembly GCA_947507595.1. Lineage (NCBI taxonomy): Eukaryota > Metazoa > Arthropoda > Insecta > Lepidoptera > Pyralidae > Pyralis > Pyralis farinalis. The sequence goes on along the minus strand of OX382258.1, from coordinate 2,647,651 downwards.
GATATCGGCAACTGTAAAAATGATGGACGTTAATGACAAAAGTAATGAATTGTATCTGATATTTAATAATAAATATTCCTAGACGAATTACACAACGCCATCTCATTACAAACTAAGCTTGTAAAGCTTATATTATGTAAAGTAAAAATAAGGTATTGCGAATCGACTTATGAGTGCTGACCTTAAGAGGTCAGTAGTCATCTTCATAGAATGTACACATTTTTTGTACTACACAGTCACCCCTACCACTTTCACCGAACGCTCATAACTCGCTGCGCACAGAATATTTTTGTGTATCTAGTGATATCTAATAGATATACACAAATGCTCTTTAAAAAAAAATACCGCACCAACCGACACGCCTCACAGGCCCGGCACACATTTTCGATCTCCTGATCGAGACTGGGCCAGTACACATAATTGCGAGCCAAATTTTTTGAGGATATTTGTGTCTCCGTGAGGAAATTTTTAATAAGATACCGATGAGCGTTAAATCTTTACAAAACCATGATCAATTCAAATTATTACTTAAAAAGATATTGATTGCAAAATGTTATTATACAATTGACGAGTTTTTTAATGATGATTGAATATATTAATGTAAAACATCCTGTATTTGAATTAAAGTAGTTATTCAGTTAAATCGTGTATTTGTAATAATAAATGAAATAAATAAAATTATTAAAAACTTCATAACTTCGAGTTGCTGTGCCCTACGCAGGGTTCATGTTTGTGACTAATTTTGATAAATAAGAACTTTGTACAACATGATATGCAATAAATAATTTGAATTTGAATTTGTGAGACGGTATATAAACAGAAACATGTCGTAAAAATGACTAGACATTTATCAATATGTACCCAGACCCCACTTTTGGTGAAAAAACTATTGAAAAATGACAGTAACGCACAATCTCGTAGTCAAACCAGTGTGATCACCAAAGGTAAATTAGTCATCACTGACAAAACTATTTGCAAAGGCCTTGTTTATTTCTGGAACACCAATGTCGATGGTGCGACATCCACTGTGGATACAGTTTTACGAAAAACTTAATTTTAAATTGCACTCTAGAAAGACTCTTGCTACAAAATATTTAGATACGCTGTACAATGCAGTGACCCAAGAATTGTGTGACGATCTTAAAAAAGCGGCGTTCTTACACTTGCTATGGAGCAACATTCGAAATCAAGGTGTTATCAATTTTTTGATATCCAAATCAGACATGGTATTTGTCAAAAGCCTTGATACCGAAGACCACCGTCATACTGGTGAGTATTTATGCAGCGAAATAGAAAAGGTTATGAAATTTTATGGAGAGGAAAAAGTTTTCGCCCTTATCGGAGATAATGCAAGCAATCTGCAAAAGGCTTTTCAGATGTTCCAAATCAAATATTCTTCGGTAGTTCCTTTGGGTTGCGCTGCACACAATCTTAATTTATTATGGGGAGATGCCATAAAACTGTAATTAAAGCTTCCATCGATCTTTCGACACATATTATTAAGTATGTAAAAAGAAGTCAGGTACTCAGTGCACTTATATTTGAAATCAGAAAAGACAAAAATATTCCCGGCGAAACTTTAAAATTACCCTGCAAAACTAGATGGGGTAGCTATGTTTGCACTAAAAAGCGTACAAACCAACAAAGCTGCACTTCAAACTTTAGCAGTCAATGAACACATTCAACCGTCAACTGAGGTCAAGGCTACAATTCTTGATGAAAACTTTTGGATTATGGTGAATCAATGTGTGAATGTATTGAAGCCAATAACAGATGGCATATTTCAACTCGAAGGAAATTATGGTATTTAAGAATATCAAATCAAAAGTGCAATTAAATTTCCCTACAATATCAATTTTAGAGAATGCGGATAAAGAGCTATTGATGACTGCCATAGAAAAAAGGATCGCACATACATTTGTGGGTCTACTGCTCTGAGTAAAATAGCTGTTCGTATACTTACTGCACTGTACATCAGCTGCTACAGAAAGAGGCGCAAAAATTTCATTTCTGGTATATAATTGGAATTTATTGTACAGAGACAGTTTCTTGGATGATCGTTTAACTTCGGACGATGAAGATGTTTATGTAGAGAATGCATCAGATGACGAAACTGGCGTAGACACGACAAATGACACAGCTTCAAACGAACTGCAAACATCAACTTCTACATCCAGAACATTTGAACTTGTCCCAATTCATCCTCTTTATTATGATAGTGATTAGCAGGCACGAATCTCTATTACCATGTACGGTAAAATGTTGATTTAAATAATACCGACTGTGATTTTAATTGATAACTGTGACATGGGAATCTGCTAAATAGTTTTAGTTTTTTTTTATTGTTTAGTTTTACTCGATAAACAATAAATCTGTCATTTTTATGAAATTAGTTTTATTACGAGACTGCATCAATTATTTAGCTATCCGAAGAGTTTAAAGGGTCCACGGACGGTCGAAATCCCATACAAACGTAGTTTGTTTTCATTTTTAAACTGTACAACCAAACTTCACAAAACTTTGTACACATAATCCAATGCAATAATTAGATTTTGTTAGAAAATATTAACCAAGAACAAAATAAGAGCGAATGTTTAATTTCAGTCATTTTTCGCTCAATACGTATTATTTGCAGCCACTTAAAAATACGTAATATTTTGTAACAAAATCTAATTATAAGCATAGATGTGGTGCATTACAATATGTGTACAAAGTTTAGTTAAGTTTGGATGTACCGTTTAAAAATGAAAACCAAACTATGTTTTTATGGGATTTCGACTGTCCGTGGGCCTTTTATGATCCTCCTTTGTGGTAACTACCATTGTTTCTAATTTAATTCTTGTATAACTAGGTAATTCTTACCATTACTTAACGGAAAAGTCTTAATAACCTTGGGATTTAACCAATTATAGTTTCCGCCCTGTTTTTGGCCATTTAAAAGAACGTTAATTCGTTTTTGTCTTATTTGTCCAGTTTATGCCGTTATTGTCCAGCTGGGTTTAAACACTCTGCCCATCTCTAGTCTCAAGGCCGTTTCATCAACCACGAGAACACATTCTAGCCGTTTTTCGTATAGTTGGCTTTTATTTTTTAACATCTTAAAGTGAAGTGTGTGGTTGAGTGAAAAGATCACATATCCCAAAGAAGATGTTTATTGTCTTCGTTACAGTGACAGAATGATGTTAAAACTAATAAATTATTTGCTAAACATTATTGCTTACGCTTCATTTCATGCTACACGCGGCGGTGTCCCAATTATTGTTTTGCAATAGAGTGTAAAGTTCAATATACTACAACTCCCCTGAAAAGTATATGGATCACCACCGGATCAATTGAAAAAAAAAACGTATAGCATGAAGTGATTACAAATTCTTAAATAAACTATGAATTTAATAGAGTGAGTGCTATAATAGCAGAATGGTAGTTTTTTTTTTCTTTATTTCTATTTTTTTTTTCTATAAGCATATCTATGTTTATTAATTTCTAATTATAATCTTTATGCATCATAAAACAATTTCGTATTGTTTTTATGTACAATATATTCTTGGTTATTCTTCAAAATTTTTATATTTGGTGAAATATCTTCTAATACTTCGAATGGGCCATTATAAACATTTTCTAATTTATCTCCTATTTGATTTTTTATTAAAACTAAATCACCTAACTTATATTTTATAGGGTTAATATTTCTATCGTAATTAGTTTTTCTTACATATTTTGATTGCAACAAATTTTCTCTAGCATCAGCTTGTGCCCTTTGGAGCCTAAACTTCATTTCCAAGGGGTAGTTATCAAAGTTATACAGAGGGTCAAAACCACTCTGTAAGGAGTTCGGCAACGAACACTGTTTTCCGAACACTAGCTCATAGGGCGTGTATGTCTCTGAGTGTACTGTCGTATTAAAACAAAAACACCAGTACGGCAACCAAGAGCTCCAATTACTCTTGTTCTGTTCACACATTATCCTCAAATAAGCACCGAGACTTTGTGTGTTTTCCAATGCTCCTATAGTCTCATGGTGATAAGACGTAGAGTTTAATTTCTTAATATGCAATAAGTTACATACTTCTGTCATTACGGATGACATAAACTCTGTACCTCTATCTGAAATTATTTCCATTGGAACTCCATATCTTAAAACTATATTATTTACAAATACTTTCGCTAAACTTTCTGAATCTTTCTTTTGTAAGGGGAAAGCTTCAACGAACTTAGACAAATCGCATTGCGTGGTAAGTATGTATTTATTACCATCGTCATCTACTGGGAGGGTGCCCATAATATCTAAGGACACTCTCTCGTAAGCACAACTAGCCGTAGAAGTAATTTCCATCGGTTGCTTAGTATGTCTATTTGTGTGTTTCTGTGTTTGACACTGTTTACATTTTCTAACGTAATCTTCCACGTCTTTAACAAGACCAGGCCAGAAATAATGTCTTTTTATATTATTTAACATTCTATTCATACCTGCGTGACCACTAGTAAGTAGAATATGAAAATCGTTCAAAATAACTCTTTTATCATCTTGATTAAATATTTTACGTACTTCCTTAGTTATAAGTAGACGTAAGGTCTTTGTTTTTAATTTATTTAAATAACTTGCAAGTATTTTTATATAGTACTCATTTTGTTTACTTTTTATAATGAGTAATTCATCGGCATTTATTTTACTACACAAATTTTCTAAATCCCTCACTAACACCTTCACGGTAGATAACGATCGGGTATCTAGATATATTGCCGAGTTCGTAGACACATATGATATCAAAATTAAGCATTTCACAGACACCGTTACGGTCGACCATGATCAATGACTTAACGTGGGTTATGCGTCTATGCACACCCTTTACCTACCTCTCTACAATGGCCTCCTTGCCTTGGTTACACATCATAGTGTACTACCTATCTTAGTTAAGAGCTACTATTAAGACAAATGTCTCCAACACATTCTCACAGAGGAATAATAAATTCCCACCATAATTGAACTGAAGGATTCAGTGCTCCTAGATTACTCCCTATCTTCTGTATCATCATTATACCGTGCTTAAATACCATCATTGTTTATACAGAAAAGTAATTTTAAAGTAATAAATTGAACTCGTGCTAAGTTAGAAGGTGATCAGTCTAGTAACTAGTCGTAGTTAACTCATCACAATAATAAAGAAAAAAAAATTTATGGAAGAAAATAATACCATCTCAAAGTAATGTTTTGTACAGGAAAACGACAACGATAAGGGTCAGAATGACCATGATGAGCACTTCAGCGCGGGTAAGGGCGTCGCCTGAAGGTCTTGTAACAGCCTTAGCATCACCACTTGCGGTTTGGGCGATAATCACGTCTTCCTTCGTATTCGCCGTACCCATTCTTAGCCAGAAGAGCAGTACTACTCGTATAAAAATAACTGCTGCGACGAAAGTCGTTTTTTTTTTCTTCATATCGTCTTGAGTTCTTCCTGCTATTTACTTCTTCTTTCTTCACAGGTCTTAAATTGGCAGGGTCGCCATGAAGTGTGTGGTTGAGTGAAAAGATCACATTTCCCAAAGAAGATATTTATTGTCTTCGTTACAGTGACAGAATGATGTTAAAACTAATAAATTATTTGCTAAACATTATTGCTTACGCTTAATTTCATGCTACACGCGGCGGTGTCCCAATTATTGTTTTGCAATAGAGTGTAAAGTTCAATATACTACAAAAGGCTTGTCTTGAGGCACACCACGCAGTGGACGTGATATAGATTACTGCGTTACTGCGGCATGCCGCTAGATGTCACTCGAACGAGGCCTCCTTCTGGGACATGACCGTCTCACAGAAGGAGGACATCGCCTGCCAGGCACTGTCGCTCCCGAGCATGGAGCGGACCACGCTCCATGCTGTATGCCCTCGCTGGCGATACCGTCCTACTTCCTCCAACGTGGGGCGCTCGCCGAGTACCCTCCTGCTTGCAACAAAGCTGTACGCTTCGGCGAGCACCTCTGCCACCAGCTCTCAGCTCTTCTGTGAGATGGTCATGTCCCAGAAGGAGGCCTCGGAGCGGGACAGGGAGGACGATCCCGAGGCTGACCCGCTCCGAAGACGGCGAACGGGAGTGCGGCGTAGGCGCTACGCGCACCTATTGCCGCCTCCCTAATATAATATGTGGGACCAGGGGTCAGGATGGGAACTTGGCCCCATAGTGGTCCCGCCGCCGGAGGGGCTGTCCCAATTTGCTGGGATGGCCCCTAGAGTGAAGAAGTCCGGCCCCTTCTGAGGGGCTGGCCAGTCGCAGTGGTGCCCTGTTGCTAACAGATCCGGGGCAACGCGGCCGATGGCAATTCGCGGGGTTGTTTAGTGGGTATACCGTCGGGCACCCGACGGGGAGTCCCACACTACCACCGGAGGCCACCCAGGCACCGGTGGTGTGCGTAACGCATTTTTCCCCGCGTCACCAAAAAAGAAAGGCCGTATGCTTGATTGCCACCTTAGTGCATAAAAAAAACTAAAATAATGCAATATTTTCAGCCGTGTGGTGTATTTGTATTTCTGAAATCGAAATAACTACAGATTTCAATTTATATTGATATATGTAATGTGCAGTCAGACTTATAAAGCTTTTATTACTGTCTGATGTCCAAACATCAGACGTTAATGCTAAATAAGATGTATCTTCTAAGTCCTTCCTTAAAGATTCGGACACCAATTTATATTTTTCATCTACCATCAAAACGAATTGTTTTCTATTCGCGTTATCACCAGAATTTTGCGTTATTTTTTTGGCACAGTAAGATGGGGTTGAAACTTAACCTGTGCCACGCGACAAGCTGTTATAGCCGCACAATAGAGAATCAAAGAGAGAAAGAAAGAGTGAGTATCAGATTGGTCTTGGCTAGATTCCAAATATGGATCTAGCGCCCCCACTAGCGCCGTATTACGTTTATGCATAGGCAAACGTGGTGGACGCGGTTTTTGGGAAATTGAAGTATATCGGTATTCAAATATCGCATCTTCAAATGTTCTCCTCAATTGCTCATCATTCTGGGTAGTACTTACGTTTATGCTCATATAATCGTAGAGTACTGGCTCATTCTCCACCTGCAACGGTGTCGAATTGACAACTTTGACTTGCCTCGTCGATTATTTGAGTACGTCCTGGCGTAGCCGGTCAAGCGTAGGCTCATCCCACATACGACACAGATCCGACAGGCGCTGAGCAGAGACGGTGACTGCTGGCTCAAGCACTTGAAACAGAGGTAACATTCGAACACGGTACGCACTGTGATTAATCCCTCCCTCTGTTGCCCCAAAGCAGGCGCGCGTGACGTTTTCATTTATAGATTGGACCCACTTCATGCGACGCACTACACCACCGGTAGCGAGGGCCTGTCGTGAGGCAGAGTGCCCCGAAGGTCCCAAGCTGGCCGGCAGTGAGAACCGCCCTCTCTGTCGTGCAGGTCTTGGCGGCGGCGGCCCGTCCTCGTCTCTCGACGCGTTGGAGGTCGGAGGTATCGCGTATTGCTCCTCCGACGACGTGAATCTCCACGAGGCGGGTGGTGGTGGGCGTGCGTTACGTAATCCTTGTCTCCTGGCTCTCGTGATCATTTATTAATATTACTAAATCATCAAACGATTTGATGTCTTTTGCAGAAATCGCACCGAATTCAACTTAGCGTCTTTACTTAATACATTCAAAAGCTGAACAATAATGGTCGAATTTCTGCGGAAAGCATTATTCAACTTATGATACCATCCCTCTAAACTATTATATTATTCGTACGATGCCTTTCATTGGCAATACACCACACTTGAATGAAATCTTTACGCATTCAAAATGTTTCAATATATGTTAAAAATAACGTAACGTTGGAGAAGTCTGAATATTCTTTTTTTATGTAGTCCCATCCGTCTAAAATGTTTGGAAGTAAAGCCATTGAATCACACAATGAAATGCATCTACGAGCATGTTTATCTTTAAGCGACTCTTTTGGATTTTCTCAAAAGGCATGTCTTGAAATGAAACCATCAAACATCCAAAGTAATAAAATGACTGCATCGTGAAATACAAATTTCGCTCACTCTTTAAAATCTGTTAATAACTTTTTAGAGTTCTAATCTGGTATTTGTGATTTTATCATATGTCACTGACATATTTGTCCCAAGTGTTGTCATTTTTGCCATGACACTTAGTACTAAGAGCATTCGATATAGTTCGATTAAATTTCTCCACCTGTCCATTCGCTCATTTAATATGTGTTTAATTTTTAAGTTATATTTTTTTTTATTTTATGCTCGTAAAGCACGTTCCGCGGTCCGTAATTAGTAGTGATGGAACGCCAGAGTAATTAAAATGTTCTTTAAACACCCGGATAGCTGTTGCTGATTTGGTATCCCTTACGGGTTTCAAAGTTATGAACTTTGTAAAAGAGTATCACTACTAATATACATATTATATATATTCCCTCTCCGTAAACGGATGAACGTGCCAAATGATCGGCGTGTAAAGTGTGGAATGGCGTTGTAACGGAGAAATGAGAACTAAATGAGAATTGGTAGAATAAAACACAAAATACAACAATAAAATATTAAGTCAACTTGACAACTGAAAAGAACAAAACAATAAATTCTTTTATATAAAAAAGCTTATAATCTAAGGAGTTCAACAGGCGTATAAAGTCCGGTATAGGATGGAGCATTCTTTAGGAGCGCCTGGCGATTTATGATACGCACATTCTAGGCACGCCGCTACATATTACTTGGTCGCATTTTAGGGAATCAAAAGGAACTTCTAAAGGTCGTAGCGCACTATAACGCCCCGGCACCAGACCAGCACCGCCTCAACCCTCGTCGACAAAGAGCCGCCAGCTCGGCGTTCATTTAGTCGTCGGTAGACCATCCACTCGCTGACGCCGCGTGGTCAGCGCGCCGCCAACGCGCTACCCAACAGCCGTCCGCCCGGCGCCAGCTAGTGGACAACGCGCCGTACACGCGCTGCCCGGTCGCGCGTCAGTTCGCTACTATTCAACCAACGGGGGAATCGTGTTTGTGTCGCCTATTGAAATGTGTCACTGGGCATTCCGTGAGCTGGCATGCATAGCCATCGCTCTTGACGACGAAGAGAGAATCATTGGAAGATCAAGCTGATGCTTAGATCATGCTGAGATCAAGGACAATCGAAGGAGAATACCATAATATCCGAAAAAGTTTGTTAGATGACCAAGAAAAATTCCACGTGTATTACCACATGCCAAGATACTTGTTCTATTATATCCTAAAGTTTATTGACAATGATATCACAAAAATAAATTAAAAGTAAAAAACCTTTTTAAAAACAAGCTTTTATTTAAATGCTCTAAAAAGAAATAAATAAACTTTTATAGTAAAACTTTTACTGTTAACTTATAACGTCATTTCACATTTGATACAATTTATATGATATAAAAGCTTGTCGCGAGATTTACTTCTGTAGATTAATAAGTAAATTAAATAATTTGATATGAATAATATTAAATTGTCAGTGGCATTAAAGAGCAATAATAAAATATCTTTCCGTTGAATTATATTTATATATTTATTTATTACGTAAACACATTCAAATAAACCAATTTAAAATTAATTATAACTGTTCATATTGGGGATCTTCCCTGGGGGAGTTTTGTTGGGTCGTGGTTGTCATATTTGTGTTTTGAGTAGTTTCCGAATTAGTATTTGTATTTTGATTGGTAGTTGTACTCGTATTGTCAGTATACTACTGACAATACGAGTACATTGCGACACCGAAGTAATAGTGTTGTTTTGATTGCAGTTCCTGTATTTCAGTTTCAGAAACCAAATTAAAAATTTTAGACTTTATAACAACTTGACTCAAGGGTGATAACTTTTTTACCGTTGCTGCTATTGTCGAAAAGAAGCAATCTATCTCGTCTTGACGTTGAGGAGCTGGGTTATTTCCTACATTATTACTGTTTGACTTTTCCTGCAGCAAAAATTTCATCAGCATTTCCGACGCGGTAACTTCTGCAAGTTTCTTTCGTTTCTTCGGTTTTGGGTTGTTCGGAAAATTTGATGATGATGACGCGTAAGTACTTTTAGACTCTCCGAGATTGGTTAGGTTGCGGCTTAGCTCACCCTCATGATTGATGCAAGTGCCTGGTCTGTATTCTATTGAGAAATTATATTCCTCCATTTGTTCCCACCACCGCGCAACACGGGGAAGCACTTCACATCTTTTTTCTGAAATGTAGCCTTCAGAGAATTGCAATACGTGACCAATTTAATGATACACCGTTTAGATTAACCCTAAATTTTTGAAGTGCTGCAACGACTGCCATCGTTTCAACATCTTAAGACGAGTAATTTTGAAGTTTGTCTGCTAAAGTATGCTACATGTCTAAGTATTTTATTTTCAACTCTTTCAAAGTCAAAGTCAAAATCTTTTTATTCCGTAAAAATGGCTACATTTGTGTGTTTATGTGGAATCGTCACAATTTTTTTCCCTACCGTGCAGTTCATGACTAGGTGAGCACTGATAAAAATACTGCCAAAAAACTCAGGCATCCCTCTTTTGGTATCCAAACAAATTTACATATTTTATTAATTACATTATAATTGGATCGACTCACTCCCAGGCATTTTTCTCATTAATATAGTCAGATATTTTATAATATGCCCTGCTACACAATTTGGCTTTAATAGTAGTTTTAAATTTGTTTATTGACAATTCTCTTATATTGCTGGGAAGTTTGTTATAGAACCGTATACATTGCCCCATAAAAGAATTAGTTATTTTGTGGAGACGGCTTGCATGTAACACAAGATTATGCTTATATCTAGTATTTATGCTATGAGTATCACTCTTTTTACAAAATGAGTCTATGTTTTTATGGACATACAAAAGATTTTCATAGATATATTGCGATGCGACTGTTAAAATATTTATTTCTTTGATTTTTTCTCTAAGGCTCTCCCGGGGACCAAGTTTGTAGATAGCTCTTATGGCTCTCTTTTGCAATAAAAAGATGGTGTTAATGTCCGCGGAGTTACCCCAAAGAAGAATTCCATATGACATAATACTATGAAAGTAGCTGAAATAAACTATTCTAGCCGTATCAACATCATTTGCAAGAGGATTCCAGCTACCCCACACTTGGGCATCCGTATGCAGTTCTGTTTCAGATTCTGGATGGTATAGAGCTCGATAGACAATACAGAGCCGTATGTCTCCATTTTTCTTTCTTACGAGTACTATAGGGTTGGCATATGGCGATGTAGAAGGACGTATAATATCAGTATTTCTCTAACGTGTTCTTTCTCCTTAATCGCCAGTCTACAAGGTCTGTAAACTACCGGTTGACTGTCACGCAATTCGATCTTCATATCACCAGCCGATATGGTGCTTAATTCTGAGAGGTCGAATGCAAAACACTCTATATAGTCATTTAACTGAAATAACAACTGTAACTTAGTGAGGGAAGATCATCATCAATATTGAAATCAGCATCGGATATTGGTGTATTGATTGTGGACGTGATGACGTTAAGGACATGAGACGCTACTTCCGAAACTATTTGTTCATGAGCTATTTTACCGCGAGCCAGCAAAAGGTCTTTTTTTAAAATGTTATTTTGTTGATGGCGTACAGCTAACAACTATTTGCCCCTGACCGTTATGAATGTAATATAGCCTTGATGATACAGAGTATCGGGTACAATTCTTATATCAAAGACTACCTTCAATATATATTTCCCCCTTGAAATCGACGTTATTAGTATATACATCAACAATAGTTAGATAGAATAATTTTATTTTAGTACTTGTGTTCTCTATCTGTTCTAACTTAGTTATATCCAAGGACTCGCTAGTCTTCAGAAAGGTTATATGAGATTGCTCTGTAAAAGTTTGACCGATCATAAGCGGTACATACATTGCGTTGTTGGGAACTATTACAATCTATGCCCTACATCTACCGATAGCTTTAACAGCCGAGTTACCAAACCCACGTATAAAATGCATTCCGAACTTTTGAAAGCATGTTATCATTGAACATTCGTTTTCAAAATCTACGTAGGCAGGCATTGACACACCATTAGATAGGCATTGACCTTCCATTTACGCTAGCCGGCTTAAAATATTTTCAATTAGGTTGTAACGAATTTAAATCATTAGTTAATCTTAAAACAACTTTCTGGTGCTATACTTTTAGAATAACAATTTTCAACCTCATGTCCAAACCACTTTTTCCACATTTTTTATTGGTTGTTTGCAATGAGCTACTATATGACCTTCCTGCTTGCAGTTTAAGCAACGAATTAACTTATATTGGGTACGTGGTTGAGAGTCGTGGACTCTAACCATGGGGCCCTTGGTTTGTGTAATTCTACAATCAATTGCAGGCTTGACGTTTCTCACATTACGTAAGTATGATAATAACTTATCAGGATTGTCAAATTTTACCGCTTCCGCGCCTAACCTATCTATCATCGATCTCATGTAGAACACATTTTACTGCCCTAGTACCTACAATTCCGTATCTATTTACTAGTGTTATCTTTTTATAATAATATTCCACGAGTGAGTCTGCGAACCGAGCTCGTTTTGCAAGCATGCCACTAAGCATTTGCCCATAATTTTCTTCGGACGGGAACGTGGAATGAAGTTTTTCCTGCAATTCGTTCCAGGAGAAAATAACAGACGACAGACCTTCGTACCATCTCTGAGCTACGCCACGTAACTTAGGCAAAGCAGAAGAAGCCGGCTGCGAGACCGTTCGTCCCGCCTGCTGCAAGACCGCTTGACCCGCCGGCTGCGAGACCGCTCGTTCGGCTGTCCGATTAACCGCTCGTCCCGCCGGCTGCGAGATCGCTCGTCCCGCCGGCCGCGAGACCGCTCGTCCCGCCGGCCGTGAGACCGCTCGTCCCGCCGGCCGCGAGACCGCTCGTCCCGCCGGCCGCGAGACCGCTCGTCCCGTCGGCCGCGAGACCGCTCGTCCCGCCGGCCGCGAGACCGCTCGTCCCGCCGGCCGCGAGACCGCTCGTCCCGCCGGCCGCGAGACCGCTCGTCCCGCCGGCCGGGAGACCGCTCGTCCCGCCGGCCGGGAGACCGCTCGTCCCGCCGGCCGCGAGATCGATTGTCCCGCCGACTGCGAGATCGCCCTTCCCGCCGGCTGCTAGACTGCTCGGCCGGCTGTCCGGTCAACCGCTCCTCCTGCTGGCACAGTGGTTGACAACCTGACTCATCTGGGTGATTGCGTATTCGGTTCTTTGATATACCGACACATGTTGTTAGTATCGGACTCTGATTCCGTGATGGATGCTCTTCCCTGCAACAGCTCTGTTGGCTGTCACTGCGGGGTAATAAATTGCTCTCCATGTCGCCTGAAAAACAACCATTAAAAAAAAATACGCCGTTTGTACTCACCTTATTTTACACAACCAATAGAGAAATAACGAAAAAAAAACAGATCAAAGCGTAAATATGTTCATGAATATCCTTAGCACTAGCTAGTCCCAAACTAAGTAAGGCACTTTTTTGTACACATATATTTATAAAAATACATAGGAAAAGAGGCCAAAATAAACAAACATTCATACATGCAAACATGTACCTTGTGCGGGGATCGAACCCGCGATCCTTGTTGTAAAAGGTTGCCATTACCGGCCATTACGCTATTAGACCCGTCAATGGAACGTTGAAGAAAATAAAAATGAAAAAAAGAAGAGAAAAAAAAGGGGAGGGGGAGAAAGGGCATCCTACTTCTGAAGCTGTAGGACAGCCGAGTTGGTAGCGGATCCATTTTGGTAGATATTAAAAAATTCAATGCAAATCATACGTACTTTAAATAATAAAATGTATTTTTCATATCTTAGTACGTATACACATGAATAATATCATAATTATACTCTTATGAGCCAAATATTCAAAATAAGCGGCGAGTAAATAATACTATTACTGCAAACTATGTATATTCTCATAGAAAGAAAGAAAGAAAGAAAGAAAATATGTTTATTGGGCACTTTTACAATTATTTGGAGTCTTCCAATACAATATATTTAAAAAATAATAAAAAAAATACTTAAAGACTATAAATATTGCGCGCCCAAACAGGCCTCCACTCAGCATAAGTCGCGGCACAAGTACCGCGACGCTGGTATTCTGTGGATACCTTTACTAAGTGGACAGTGGCGTCTGACGCCGTGCAAACTAAATTATTCAAACATTACATATACAAATAATAAAAATCAGTAAATTTAAAAATTAAAATAAATAATGTAATAAAATAATCATGAGAATAAATAAATATATAAATACATAAAAAATAATTGGATAAATATAGTAATTATTATTTCTATTCGGATTTTTGCAATTTCATTAAATATTTTTTATACTTATTTTTAAAAGAAAAAACAGAGCGGGAACTCCTGATAGGTGGAGGAATATTGTTCCAACACTTGGATGCCGAATAACGAAAGCTACCACGGAATGCAGCTGTGCTATGGGTAGGGCAAATTAGGCGGTCAGTTATACGGGACTTTCGTTGAGAAAAGTGTATTTTAGAATAAAGATATATCGGACTTTGGCTTCTTATAACACCGAAAAGTAAACTAGCAAAATGTAACTTGCGCCTCGTCTCCATATTCATCAAGTTGTTACAGTTAATGAATGGCGTTATGTGAGCTCTGCGAGGCACACGAAAACAGTATCTGATACAGGAATTCTGGATGCGTTGGAGCACTTTTTTAGTTCTTGTTAGCAAACACTCACCAACCACAGTATCAGCGTAATTCAGCTTTGATAATATAAGCGATTCACAGAGACAAATTCGCAAATCTTCACTTAAGTACTGGCGCGCTTGATAAAGAACCCTCAAACGATAATAGCACTGTTTAAGGATATTGGACACATGCTTTTCAAACCTCATCCCACCATCGATCACTACCCCCAAATTCCTAACTTCATTCACTTGCTCAATATTGACATTCCTCATTTTAATGCTGGGTGTATGAAAAATTATTTTAGCTATTTGGGTCTTTGATCCCAGTACCATAAATTTAGTCTTCAATGGGTTAAGAATTAATCCGTTAGCTTCCGACCATTGATGTATCCGCTCCAGGTCTTGATTTATTTGAGCTACAGCAATATCTGTTTCCATCGGTTTAAAAGTTTTATATATTTGTAAGTCATCAGCATATAGGTGATGGCCTGTCTTCAATATATGTTGAGGCAAATCAGCTGTATAAATTATAAAGAGTATGGGGCCCAGAATAGAGCCCTGTGGAACGCCTTTATTTAGTGGGGATTTAGCGGACAATTTTTTTGTACCATCACTTTGAGTTACTTCCACTCGTTGAAGACGATTTAACAAGTAACTCGTGATCCATTTCATCGCATTTTCGTCAAGTCCGTAATAAGACAATTTAGCAAGGAGCAACTCGATGTTAATGGTATCAAAAGCACGAGAATAATCCAATAGTACCAGAATTGCGCCCTGTCCCACATCTTGACCAGCCAGCAAATCATCAATGACGTCCAATAGTGCGGTAGATGTACTCCTACCTTCTCTAAAGCCGGATTGTTTGATAGGTAAGATGTTGTTGTTATGTATGTAATCCCTGATTTGCATGCATACTATCTTTTCTAATATCTTTGACATAAAGGGCAATATACTAATTGGTCTGAGATCTTTTAGCTCCATAGGATGATTGGTTTTTGGGATGGGTTTAACCAAAGCTTCTTTCCATAATTCCGGGAAAGCTCCTGTTTCAATGGATTTGTTCATGATTGCTGTGATAATACCTAACGTTCTCGGCAGCGTCAAGAGTATCATGTTCAATGTGATACCATCTACACCTTGCGCGTTTGTTGTAAGATTCTTTATAATTTTAAATACAAGGGCTTCATCAACTTGCTTCAGACTAAACACGGAATCATTAAATCTGTTTGACTTGAAATAAGTTAATTTACAAGTATCAATGTTATTACTACCGGGAACGTCAAGGAAATAGTCATTAATGCGCTCAGGGTCACTAATGTGTTCTGGTAGTTCAGTGTTCTTTTTATTAAAGTCTACGATCTTTCGTTTTATATTTTTCCAAAGTGTTCGGGGGTCTTGCAGGTTTTTGTTTACGAAATATTTATAGTAAGCTGTTTTTTCATTATGGAGTGCCACACTAACAATCTTTTTAAAATCTTTATAATACTTCTTGTCAGTCTCAAGTTTTGTTCGACGACTTTTAGCGTGAGCCTTATCTCTTAGTCTCATCATCTCCTTAATTGTTGGTGTTATCCAGGGAGGGCTCTGATCTTTAATATAAGCTTTTCTTACAGGGGCGTGGATATCGAATATATCCCTAAGGTGGGTATTGAAAGCGGCGACAGAAACGTTAACATCATCACAGAGCAGATCTTCCCATTCAATTCTATTTACATCTTCATTAAAGTCATCCATGTTTATATCCTTTACAGGTCTATAGGTTATCCAGCGGGGTTTTGTTTTTGGCTTTTTTACATTTACTTCACAAGTTATGAATCCGTGACTACTGAGATCTGGTACATGGTGGATAATTACTTTATTAACCTTTAA
This sequence comes from Pyralis farinalis, assembly GCA_947507595.1. Lineage (NCBI taxonomy): Eukaryota > Metazoa > Arthropoda > Insecta > Lepidoptera > Pyralidae > Pyralis > Pyralis farinalis. The sequence continues at coordinate 2,631,098 of OX382258.1, read as the reverse complement.
GCTACTGCACACAAGGTCAAGTAGTGTCTCAGAATGATCAGTAAAATGTGTTGGTTCGGTTACATATTGGTCAAGACTCATGCAGTGTAGAAATTCTAGTAACTTTTTTGCATTTTGGTTATTTACCTTGAGCAAATCTATGTTGAAATCACCCATTAAAATAATATGGTCGAAGGTGGAGAATGAGGTTACCGATTCAGTTAAAACATCCAGGAACATATCTACACTTAACCAAGGAGGGCGGTATGCTGTTCCTACAGCAATTTTTAAACCGTTTGACTTAATGCTGAGCCACATTTGTTCAACATTAGGTGAGGGTGGATGTTCAAGGTTACGCGCATATATCCCTTTCTTTAGGTAAAAACCTACACCGCTTCCACGTGATCTCACATAGTTAGGACGCGGTATGTGCCTTAGTCTGTATCCCGGTACGGCAGGCGCTCGTGCCTCCTCACCTTCTCGAAGCCAGGTTTCATTTATAGCCATGATATCAACTGCATGTTGTTCCATAGCCACCAAGAATTCGTCATGTCGAGTGCCTAGTGATCCGGGATTAAGAAGTCCTAATGACAGGTTTACACTCTTAATAAATTGTATAACGAAAGTGTGTGACAATTGTATATATTTACAGTTAATGAGCAATTGTTTCAAAGCTGTTAAGTGGCGTTGGCCAATCGTGTAAAGTTTACCGAATCCCTGAATTCTGAAAAATGCTGACAAACTAATATATTGGGATGTGTTGTTCATAAAATATTTCTTTGATGTGTTATTTAGTATGTATATAATATTAATACAAAAAGTTATACATATATTATTATAAAAATATTCTCTCGTACTATCTAGAAATAAAAATCCTCTTAACATATTATAAGAATATACCTCACTCATGTCCACGAAACAAAAACATACAAAAAAATTAAATATTTCAAACAAACTAACATATTCTTCAACTGAACAAATAATAAACATTAATCTACGAGTAATAACAGTAAATTTTTGCACATATTTTTGCATAAAGATACATAAAAAATTAAATAGGAATATATATAAAAATAAACATTTTGTGTGTGTGTGACAATTATGAGGCCAGCTACGCGTTTGCAGTAGCACTAACAGTATGGCCGCCAAAAACCCTTTTCACGTCGATGTCCGAACGCAGTCGATGCGCCGCTGAGCCATGTTCCTTTCGCGCGAAGATTTTACCATGTCTCGTCCATACAAAATTCCAGTTCATTTTCTTTGCTGCTTCACGCGTTTTGTGGAGCAGCTGTCTATTACATTTTGTCAAGCGTTCATTTACGTAGAAAGTGCGAGTAGCGCCCGGCAGAGCCATGCCCTCTGTAGTGAGTGCGCGGCGGACGCGCGCAGCTTGCAGTAGTGCATCACGCGCAGATCGGTGCGTCAGTCGCACGACCAGGGGGCGCGGTCGCGGCGGGGCCTCCCCCTCAATGAAAGCTCTCACAGGTCCCGCTCGTTCCACGTTAACGACGTCCCGCTCCTCCAAAGCAACCCCAAGCTTTTTAGCTACTAGTAACATAATGTGAGCAGGGGCTTCGTTAGACGTCTCCGGGAAACCTGATATTTCTACATCATTTGACAAAAGTTCCTGGTCCCGATCCTGGATGTCAAGTTTCAACTGCACGATGTCCCCCTCCAGCTCCTCGAAGCTGGTTTTTTGGCTTGTATTGTTATCAATTCTGGCCTCTAGTGCATCAACCTTTGTTTCTATTCTGGTCTCCAAGGCATCAACCTTTGCTTCGAGTCTATTCATGCGAGTGTTTTGCGCCTTAATTGTGGCAGCTAGATCTGCAATGGTTGCATTAAATTTACTCATTTCGAGTCGCATCGCTCTCACTTCACTCACCAACATGTGCATATCCATCTTAGAATCCGACACCTGCTCCACATCCGATTCATATGATGTTTCTTCAGAATAAGTTTTAGAGTTTTTTGGCCGCTGTGTAACATTATTGTTCGAATAACTATCGTCATCACTTTGGTTGTTCATAACCTGACGTAGAGGCGTGTCTGTGTTACCCTTTTTTGGCTGTTTGCTCACACACTCCGGGCATGTCCAACTGCGCTCGGAACCTGCTGCGTAAAATGAATAGAAGCGCTTACTACTTATATTTGCGCAATCCAAATTATAAAATGCCTTACAAGAACTACAGCGCATGCGTTCCCTCTCACGCAATGGTTTAGCACATCCCGCACAGTTACCCGAAGCCACGGATGATTTTGAAGCCATTATTTTGGTGTAATATCAAAATTATATAATTATGTATTAAAAGCATAAAGCACCTTCTGTTGTCAAGTAGCATACACAGTAGGTAGTAGCGTTATAATAATTGTGGCGTCCTCTTGTGTCGAGTAGCAGAAGCAGAGCAAAGTATTAGGCGGTGGTGGTTTAATCGATGCTAGTATGGGCATCTGCCGCTAGATGGCAATAAAATATTGAGGCTATTTTCTTAACGTATAGTGCCCTCTCTTATCAAATAGCTGTTATTTTTCACAACATTAAGGTTGCACACACGGCGAATTCAAATGTAACGTCTTATCTACACAATAATAAAATTATATTTCGTTGGTTTATTTTTCAACTTATTATATCACCATTTAATGGTCTATTTTCACTGGCACACAAAAATTACACGCAATACCTATAGGGTTTGTAAATACTTCAGTCACTATTTATTGAATTTATGGATGAAAAGTGAACACACAGTTATTTAAGTTTTCACAAATATTTGCACATAACTATTGGAGATAACATTAACACAAATTACTTAAGTTGTTTGGCACTCATTTATTACGATTTTATAACGATTTACTGATTATTGATAATTTATTTTAATTAAATTTCACGGAGCTGATGTTTACATGTCCAATATTTCTACGATGACTCTGTCCAATATTTCTACGATGACTCATGTAGCAGAGTAGCCATAAGCATACCCATCGAGCAGAGGAAGCATCATAAAGCAATCTTTTTCAAAATAAATGGACAGGTGTGCACACACAACAATATACAACCTATGATAATATAAAGTAAAATAATACAAATATATTCAAGTAATACCAGATCAGAATACTCACAGAGTTCAGTTGTGTCCTTACTGTGCCGAGTCCAACGTTCGAATGCCCCTTTGTAGTGTGGGTCATCTCACAACCTCCTCACGGTGGCTGGGGAGTCAGTTCCGAGATATATATCTCTCTACTGAGGTGTCAATCGCAGTATGTGAATACATACCGGGCGTTGTGTTGGTCATATAGACCTAGATGCGCTCTATGTTTCTAGTTCACTGGAATCATCGCGGCTTATGTCGTTGTTCGCGAGTAACTCACGAGCGTAAGGGCGTCCGTCCGGCGGCCGAGTATGTAGAGGCGCCAGACTGCGTATATGACGCAAATCCGACGCGTCCGCACGCTCGAACAGGCTTACAGTGAGTCGGCGTATAAATGCGTCCGTGCTCTCCATGCGTAGATCCCTCTCTATAGTGGCGTTCTTTACAAAGCGCAGGGCGCCTGTAATCTGCCTGAGGGAGATGTGCTGTTGCTGTTGGATTCTCTCAGCGTTTCCTTTGCTCAGTAGGGCGTACCAAGCCGGCGCTGCGTATGTTAAACATGGCCGTAGGTATGTCTTGTATATGCTGAGTTTTGTATTCAGCCGAAGCTTCGAGGAGAGCACCGGTCGCAGTAAAGCGCGCGATGATCGGGTCCTAGCGATGACTTTGTTTCCGCGTGTTTTTTCATAGTGAGCCGCCGGTCGATTTCGACGTCTAGGTAGGTCGCCGATTCGCACCAAGCTAGCTGCTCACCATGGAGATACAGGGTGGAAGGCTTCTTAACGGAAAGATTCACCAGCATTGCTTGTGTTTTTCGCACGTTGACCGAGAGCCTCCATTTGTCAAGCCACTCGGGAAGCAGATTTAGTACGCGTTGCATTTTCAACACTGCGAATCTAGCATTTATGTTGTATGTCAGATACGCTGCGTCGTCGGTGTACAGTGCTAATGTGGATTCGTCTGACTTCAGAATGTCATCGGTGTAACGTACGTACAATGCCGGGGAGAGGCAACTCCCTTGCGGTACGCCGGCTAAGATTTTCCTTGTCGTCGAGTGTACGATACAGGCGTACATATTGCTTCATCAGCGAATTGCCGCGCCATCAACATTTAGTTTATTCATTTATTTTATAATTTTATACATCAGTTCACGATTTGTATTCCATCACGACAGACGTGTAACTCACCACATTAGCAATAATAATCATTTATATCAATATTTAAATAAACATCTTTACCATCAAAGCAGAACCTTATCAATCTAACATCTAAAGCTGTACGAGTGAGCAGCCCGTACATCTTTATGGTCCTTCGAGCCATAAAGATGTACGGGCTGCTCACTCGTACAGCTTTAGATGTTAGATTGATAAGGTTCTGCTTTGATGGTAAAGATGTTTATTTAAATATTGATATAAATGATTATTATTGCTAATGTGGTGAGTTACACGTCTGTCGTGATGGAATACAAATCGTGAACTGATGTATAAAATTATAAAATAAATGAATAAACTAAATGTTGATGGCGCGGCAATTCGCTGATGAAGCAATATGTACGCCTGTATCGTACATGCTGCCGGGCCAGAGAGAAAACGGCAAACTAAGATGATGAAGATAGTCTATACTATATGATATGATCTATGCTAATACAAGGTGATATAACAGGCGATAAACATTTAATTTGTAATCTAATTTAATTTTTAATTGAGTCCAGGTTCCCTAAAGTCAAATCTGGTGAGAATGGGTGAAGTTGCTTTGTTGACAACGCATTGCGCGGATTTTGGTCCTTTATTCACACACGCGTATTGATTTTCACTCTCACTAATAGATCTCACATTCGATTGCTCTGCTTTTATAACCCGGCACTCAACACTACCACTAACACTTTCGATGACGTCGGTGCGAGGCACCCTCGCCGCTCGCCGTAAGCGCGCTCGGCGCACGCGCCAAGCGCACGCCATTCCTGCTATCAATGCTGCGCCCAGTAATAGGTAGGTAACCACATAATGATGAATGTCGTGGTAAGAGATGCTCTCAATTTCGGGGTTCTCCCCTTTTATCTGAGTGATCTGGTCGCCGATTTGTTCTAACTTTATTCGGTCATCTTTAAAATCTGTCTCTATCTTGCTTATAGATAAGGATAAATTAATGACGTGATTGATTGGCGGAATTTCTGTCGCCACGATGTCTGCCTGAGTGTGCATTTCGTGGAATTGCTCCTTATAAGAGTAGACAGTAAAGGTGTCGCCTTTCATAACACATTCATGTCCGAGACTAATAATGCCGGCATTGTTTACTCGTTCTATAGTAACTTGATGGCCGCATATGAGCCGCACGGTACATTGTTCACAACAAAAATATATGTAAGCGTTTTTATTGCTCAGCTGTTGCCATATGTTCGTACACACCTCCCTTTTATATTTACATTGTTCATCGTACTGATCTTTGCGACAAAAATTGTTGTCCGATTTCTTTTGATAAATTGGTGACGTAAGCGGACACAATCGTGTGTCGTCATCATACGGTACACATGAATGATATTCGTTTTCAGACATGCGTATATAAGTATCTCTTTGAATATTGATAGCTAGGTGGTCTGCGATCGGAGTAATAGTGATAATATTATTATCGATTTTTTGAGGAATCGGTATCGTCGCGTAAACTTCGTAGCTGTCTCTGCTGACGAGAGGAATTTTGATTTCAAAGATTAAGTAATCCTCGGTGACTCGAGCCTTAACCTTGAGCAGATGATATATTTTAATTAGGTCTGTTTGTATGTTGCTGATAGGTAATGCCAGTTCCTTGGACAGTTGGCCGGAAATGATACTTAGCTCCTCTCTCAATTGATTAGGTGTGATGAGATGTATATCAAATCTTCCATGATATATATCAGCGATGGTATCAAGTAGACTATTTTGAATGTTTTTCAAGTGAGCTATTAAGCCGTTTGCTATAATTGCTGCCATAGTAAATTCGTTGATGTCTGCTTCTCTTTGAAGTTCTTCCTTCAGTGTGTTCGTCGCGGACTGGAGTCTGTTTAGATGTTGATTAAATACCTTATACTGTTTTTCCATGTTATCTTCGACTCGTTTTAAAAGATTGTACTGAGCTTCTACTACAGACGTTTGATTTCTCCATAGAGAGGCGATATGCTTTTGATTTGCTCGGATTAATTCAATGTCGTTTTGATATTGATCAGCGAAGCTCTGATCTAAGATGCCAAACAGACTATTCGCTACGTAGCCTATACCGTTGATCAGCCCTCGACGCAAACGTGTATGCGCGCCAAACCGCTGACCGAGCAACATGTCGTTATAATGTTGCAATTCGGCGTAGTTGTGACGTAGTTGGAGAAGTATGATATTGCATTGATGATCCATAAGTCGCTGGTTCATATCCGGCTCGAAGGACCATAAAGATGTACGGGCTGCTCAGTCGTACAGCTTTAGATGTTAGATTGATTAAAGTTCTGCTTTGATGGTAAAGATGTTTATTTAAATATTGATATAAATGATTGTTATTGCTAATGTGGTGAGTTACACGTCTGTCGTGATGGAATACAAATCGTGAACTGATGTATAAAATTATAAAATAAATGAATAAACTAAATGTTGATGGCGCGGCAATTCGCTGATGGAAGCAATATGTACGCCTGTATCGTACATCGAGGACTCGCTTTCTACTGATACACAAAAACTTCTATCACTCAGGAAGGAGGCTATTATTCGGACTAGGCGTTTGGAAGCGCTGGACGTCGCTAGTTTGTACAGCAGACCGTCGTGCCAAACTCTGTCGAACGTTATGTTGATACTGTAATATCCATATTAGGGATATTAGCTAGGGTAGGGTAAGTTCAGTAATGACTCCATTTATGATGCAACAGTTTGGCGTTTATTACGGATCTTTATACGCGTGACACGAACGGCGGTGCGCGGGCGACTGCCGTCAACTTAACCACTAGGTATTAGGCGAGCCGACCTTTGATTCCCCGTGCTGACCTAATCATAATACATACGAACACTACATACACCCCCTTCTTCTAAAAAAAAATATATATCACTCGAGATAGGCATAGCCTATACTATCTGATTCGGATTGCGCTGCACTCCACACTGTAAGCCGTGTACACTTTGCACGCTTGCACTATTTGCGAGACCGAGCTCTTTACGAAGTACTCGCCTCGTTCTAGTAACGCACAACTTGTAAAATAACACTAAGAATATCACTCCTACTATGACTCCCATCACTGTGACGGCCGTGCTTAACGCTTCCAGCCAAAATTCTGTGTGAGTAGCTGAGGCCTGATTGGCTCCGTTCTGAGCTATCACGATCTCCTCCTCCTTCTTCTCGATCGAATATGTTTTGCCCATTATCTTCAACGGTGGTAGGGTGCTCGTGTTTACTGCGTCAGATTCGGAATGAATTCAGTGAGCTACAATTCGCCTATTTATCTATGTCTAATTGCTTATATCTACAATGATACAGAATTAAACGATCTCATTATAAAATAATACGTGCCTTAAACTACATACACAGCACTAACCTACTTACAATACAACTACATGTAATTGTCTACAAACCTGACAGGTTTTTTAATCGTTCTACCGCTACGTGACACTTTTAAAGGTGTGTTTACATTGTCGAGCAGGGGCTCCGTATAACATTGTTGATTTAAGTTGTTGTTAGATTCGTCCAATATGTACGCAGGTTTAACTCTATCTACCGAAACAGTATTGACTTTATCATTAATCAAAATTTAAAAATTTTTGGAATTTCTCTCTAATACTTTATACGGTCCTCTATACGGTGGTGTTAATGGTCTTCGGACCGCATCTATTCTCAAGAATACGTGTGAACAAGAACTTAAATCAGCATGTACAAACATTTTATTACTATTATCCGCATTCCTATTTTTAGGTCTAAATTTGCTTAAGGTATCCCTTAACCTGATTATGTACGGTTGTGGATTATCTATCTTAACATCACTAACCGTGCAAAATTCCTCCGGTAAGCGTAAACAGTGCCCTAATGTGAATTCCGCTGCGCTCATGAAATTTCTATCCGCTTGACATGCGGCTCTTAAGCCTAACATGACAGTAGGTAATTCTACAAACCATGATAGGTTATCATTTAACTGTGCCGTTAACGCAACTTTTAATGATTTATTCCATCTTTCAATTTTTCCGTTACACTGAGGGTGGTACGGACTGGACCGTGACTTGTGAATTCCCAATAATTTCATTAAATCAACAAATAATTCGCTCTCAAATTGTCGTCCTTGGTCTGTCGTTATCTTATTTGGACATCCAAAACGACATATCCACCCTTCATACACTGCCTTAGACACTGTCTCCGCGGTCATATCTTTTATTGGATATACTTCCGGCCATCGCGTACGTCTATCTATCATAGTTACACAGTAACGAAAACCCTGTTCTGTTACCGGCAAACTTCCTATAATATCAACATGCAAATGCGCAAAGCGATCGCTTTCCTCGAAACTAGCAAATCTCGATACAGTGTGGCGTACTATTTTACTTTTTTGGCATTTTATACATGATTTTACCCAGCTACCTATATCCTTATTCATACCGGGCCAAAATACTTTTTTACAAATTAATGCGCGCGAGGCTCTAGTTCCCGGATGTGCTAATCCGTGAAAGTTATCAAAAACAGCTTTCCTAAACTGTATCGGAATATAAGGTCTAATGTTTTTAGCCGATGTATCGCAATAAATCGTGTCGTCTGAATTACCTAAATGTATACGTTTCAATTTTATGTCGCTATCCACAACTGTGTTCGACAAATTTGCTAACTCAGAATCGCTCGCCTGCGCTTGGGCAATTTCTCGGTATTGGATCGAGGTCGGACATGCTATTGTTTCTATCCTCGATAGCGCGTCAGCGACTACGTTCTCACTGCCTTGTATGTGTTGTATGTCGTTTGTAAACTCACTAATATACAACAATTGGCGTTCCCTTCTAGGTATTTCTTTATTCGACTTTAATTTTGTAAATGCGTAAGTCAGTGGTTTGTGGTCAGTATAGACCGTGAATGTCCTACCTTATAACATATCCCTGAAATAAACTATACTCGAATAAATCGCCAAAAGTTCCTTATCATATGTAGAGTACTTCTTTTGGGATTCCGTGAGCCTTTTACAAAAATAACCAAGGGGTCTCCATGCGTTATTTTCTTTTTGTTGTAACACTCCCCCCATAGAAAAATCGGAAGAATCCGTCATTAACGAAAGTTCCGCATCCGCAATCGGATAAGATAAGGTGGCTGCATTTATTAAAATTTTTTTACATTGTTCAAATGCACTATTTGCCTCATCCGTCCATTCAATCTTTCGCTTATCTCTTTTCTTAGCTCTGTGTAAATACCTATCTAAAATGCCTTGATCTTTAGCTGCATTAGGAATGTGATTTCTATAAAAATTTAACATCCCTAGAAATCTACGAAGCTCCTCGATAGTTTTTGGTTTAGGGTATGTTGTTATTGCCTCTACTTTACTTGACACTGGACTTATACCTGATTCTGAAACCTTGTAACCTAAAAATTCTAATTCGCCCTGTCCGAAAATACATTTGCCTAAATTTATAGACATATTATATTTACTAAATCGCTCAAACAACAAACGTAGGTGAGTCCTATGCACGGCCTCGTTATCCGAGCCTATAATAACATCATCCAGGTACCCAAACACGACTGACTGACCGCTATTGTTATGACTACTTCCATTTAATTCCTCTTGACTCGTTGTAACCTAACTGCTCTATACCTGATAACACAGTGTTATTTATGAATCGTTGGAACGTTTGGGCTGCATTGCGCAATCCAAACGTCATCCTAGGGAACTCATAAAGACCAAAAGGCGTAATTATTGCAGTTTTCTCTACAACAAAGATCAATTTTCGAGAAAACTTTTTTATTATGTAAACCAAATGTAAAATTTTGTACTCTAGGTATTGGATAACGGTCAGGTTTGGTAATAGAGTTAAGCATTCTATAATCCCCGCAGGGACGAATTTCCCCATCTTTCTTCGAAACCACGTGCAGCGGGCTTGCCCACGCGCTGTTTGAGGGCCTACATATACCTAATTCCTGCATTAACTGGAATTCTTTCTTAACTTTATCATACCTGTGAGGTGGTAGTCTCCTCGCCTTCGCGTGGACCGGCTGGCCCGTCGTCTCGATGTGGTGAAAAACCGAGTGTTCCGGAATGTCCTTAAAAATGGGCGGTTTAGTAATTTCTTGAAAGAACTCCAATAAATCCGCGTACGGATGACTACTATTAATGCATTTAATGCTTCCGTCTAAATATTCACCCTTTAAACCACAAACGTACATATCAGTCATTAAGTCTACTAACTTATTGTTATAAAGATCTACAAACAGCTTAAAATTTCTCAAAAAATCGGCCCCTATTATTGGTTGCTTTACGTCACACACAATAAACGGCCATTTAAATACTCGTCTCAAGCCAAAACTTATATCTATATAACATATACCGTGCGTTCTTATCTCGCTATCATTAGCGGCATACAATTTAAGATCGCAGGACTCTATCATACGGTTTCCAATACACCTTCTTGGAATTACGGAAATATTAGCTCCCGTGTCAATTAAGAATGTAAGTTTGGACAATTTATCCCTAACTAATAACCGATGGTTTTTAGCTACCTGAGTACATTCGTCCACCGAACGCGAACATACCGCGTCTAGTTTACCGCGATGTTATCTTGGCGCCATGCACACGGCTGTTCACAGTGCCTCGCATTCTTCTTATACCTATAATGAAATCGACATAACCACCCTGACTGTAAAGGCCTTCTTTGTCTGTTGGGAGGCACCGGCGGTGATTGCAACAGTCCCTGCTTTCTTGTTTCGCATTTCTCGGCGAACACTGCGCATCTGAGATTGTTGGCCGTGTGCGCCTCTCCACAGTTGGCACACGTCGGCGGCTGCTCTCTGGGTCGCGGACAGTCACTAGCTGCGTGCTCCTCTCCGCAGCGCACACACGCTTGCTTGCGGTGGCACATATGCGATGAATGTCTGAAGCGCTGACAGCGGTGGCACTGGGCTGGCCCCTGTCTGCCTCGCCACGCCTCTATCTTGACTCCAGGCATGCACAACAGCTCGGTGACGTCGTAGATCCGTGGGATTGTACCAGCGGTCTTCTTCAGTTGGGCGAAGAAGATGCATCCGGGTCTACCTTGTCGTGCGCGGATGGGTCGCACGTACTCGGGTACGAAATTCAGTTCCGCTAGGGCTTCTGAAATCTCGGTGGGATCCGTGTCAGACGGTAGCCCTCGTATCGCTACCTTTGCGCTGGTTTCAGCCGGCAACGAATACGAGAACCAGCTGAGCTTCTGGGTCTTCTCGAGATCGTAGAGGTACCTCTGTACGGCACGGTATTCGTCTTCTGACTTCGGTGTGAACCGCACTCCTCTGCCAAAAGGTCTCGCGTTCGGGCTGTGGCCCAGCTTCGACTTCAAGGCTTTGAAGTGCGTCGTCCAGTCCGGAAGAGTTTCGACGATGAGCTGTGGGTAGCGCGGGTTTGCTTTCGGCGGTACTACAGGCTTATCACTCACCGACGCCGATGGTACTTGCGACGCACCGGACGTTGATGTTGACGCCTGCGCTCGTACCGTGTCAGCAAACGACACTGTCGGCATTACGTCGCTCCTTGTTCGCGGAGGAGGAGGAGGTGGCACTACGTCACTTGACGGCAGGGGAGGAGGAGGAGGAGGAAGCACTACGTCGCGGCGTCGACAGATGCGCGGGTCGCGTTGCTCTCTCGGAGTGAGCGTCGTAGGGGGAGGAGGACCTCCATCGGTACATTGTCCCACCACCTTCCCATGGCTCCACCGACCTCTCGGTCATATGAGCCGAATCGCGGGAGTTGCGCACGGCACTTGCTGCTCTGAGGCTCTTTTCGTGCCGTGGGCAACGCTTGGCACCCTACAAGTTGTTTGATTCTTTTCCACAATGTCTCACCATGGCCGTTCTCCCCCTTCTGGGGCGGCAACGCACACAAAGACGCCTTCGCTGCTGTCCGAAGGCGCTCGTGGGTAATCCTATATAGCCGTTCCCTCATTGCGCTCTCCCTCCTTCTGTTCTCGGGCTCTCTCTGCAATTTCCTCCGCGCTACTGCGGGCGTACCAAGCGTGGGCGAATCCGCGGAAGGCCGCAAAGTTCCCCGCCGATGACACCAGATCCGCGAAAAACACTGGTCCCGCCACCACTACGCTGCGCTGAATCCCATTCATCATTCTTTCACGCAGATCCACATACTTAGGACAGGACCACAGTACGTGGTCTCTGTCCTCCTCACTCTCACCGCACGTGCACAAGCTGCTCTCGCAACATTTCATGTCATTCAGTCGCTTTCTAAAACATCCATGACCCCCAAGGAGTTGCGAGGTAGGATGATCCGGTACAACCCAGTGTGACCTGAGTCTCACCGACACGTCCGGGAAAAATCGACAGAGTTCTCTGCCCTTGGTCTCGGCTTCCCATCGAGCCTGCCACTCACTCACAGTGGCTTCCCAAATTTCACGCCTCCGCCTGTTCCTGACAGAGGCCAGCCCAAGCTTGATCACTGGGGGACGCTGAAGCTTCCCTTTCACCGTCATCATTGCCGATTTGGATGAGGAAAAAGCCAGCCTGTTCCGGTCACCCCAGGCACAGACCATGCTCAGAGCCTCGTTTGCCAATTTCTCAATCGCCGCCCTAGAATTAGCCTCTACAAAGACCGTAGCATCGTCCGCGTACCCCACCATTTTAACCCCATCAGGGAGTGGCAGACGCAGCAGATCATCCATTAGGACGTTCCACAACGTCTGCCCGAGCACAGAACCCGAGCACAGAACCCTGTGGACAGCCCATGGTGAAAGCTTTCCACAACACCCGGTCCCCAACGATCAATCCCACACGGCGTCCGGAGAAGTAGTCCGTCAACATCCTATAGATGTTAGGCGGGCACCCTCCCCTCTTCGCCTTGAGCAGGATCATCGGCCACCAGGCATTGTCGAATGCTCCCGAGATATCCAGGAGTATCAACTGTACATACTTGCAAATAGACATGCTGACTGTGCTCAATATTTCCTGCAGTGCCGTTACTGTTGATTTCCCCGGAGAGAACCCGTGCTGGTGTTCAGAAATCCCACTAGATATCTGTGGCGCACATTTTAAAATAATACGCTCTAAAAGCTTCCCGAATATCGGGAGGAGCGTGATCGGGCGATACGCTTTTGGGTCGCTCAGTGGTTTGCCAGTCTTCCATCTTTCAGTATGCTTGGAAACACTCCCTCTGTCACACATGCCACCACAACCGAGTGAAACTCCCTCGGAGCGGCGGCCCACACATGCTTCCACACTTTTGCACCCACGCCATCGATTCCCGCTGCCGTGTTAGGCAAAGCCTTCACCATCGCCTCGACCTCCTCGAGAGTCGGAGAGAAAGAGGCTGGGCCCGAAGGCATGAAGGACGCCAATAGCCGCACCTGTCTGTGATATGCCGAGTCACATTCAAAAAGTCTTCACACAGTGCTCCCGCAGTCTTGCCTACATTCAAGCTTCCCAACCTACGTTGGATCAGCGCCTCGAAACGAGGTCAGCTGACTCCACGATCCAGGTATCTCAGCGGTTCTCCAATGGACTGTAACCGCTCGGGTTCGACCACGACTCTGCTTCCCGTCACTGTAAACGTAATCAGTCGATGGTCCGAACAACTTGCGGCAGGGTGGACCTTCCAGTCCACGATTTTGACGTCCCCCACTGTGAGCGTCAAATCTATGTAACTTTCACCGGCATGGCCGCTGAAGGTGTGAGGTTGTCCTTCCACATTGATAATTCTAAGGCCCCTGGCATTAATAAGGCCCTCCATCTGCTGCCTTCGGTTTTCTGGAACTGGTCCCCTGCCGGTGAAAAGCCTTCTGTCGCTATACCACATGGGCGAGTGACTGTTGGAATCCACACCAATAACAGTCGCCGCACCCCTTAGCGCGTCCAGAGCTTTTTCGTTGCCATAGATATGACGCTCGATGTCCTCTGCGTATTGGAAGTACGCTGAAATTAGGTACACATCTTGGTCTATACAGGCTACTATGTAGTGGTTCGTTGTGACGTTATGGATCACAGTGACGGGTAGCCTCTAGTTTATAATAAGCAAGCCAGCCTTCGCTTCCAGTCCCATGGATATTATTGGGCAGTCAGTTGGGTCACTGCAGCCATCGGCAGCTCGGCAGTTGCTAGCGCCGAGCCCCCAAGATTAATTTGCCCAACCCTGAGGACTCTCCGCTCACAGCGTCTCCTCGAACTTGGGCAGTTGGTCTTATCCATAATTGACCGTGGCTATGTAGCGCGCCTCCGCGTGTTTCCTGGCCGGATACTCCGCCGACGCAGTTCTGTGGTCAGCTGGGCGGTTGAACCGCTTGCATGTCCCGCAGGCTTGCGACTGTGAGTTGCACTTGTCCGCCCCATGCCCGCCGCCACCGCAGCGTCCACAAACGCGTTCCTCCGCTCTGCATAATCTCTCCGGGTGCCCATACATCTGACATTTGTTGCAGCACGTGACCCTGACAAAATCCGAAATGTGGACCACATCCCAGCCCAGGTAGAGCCTGCCCTTATTTATTATTCGTCCCTTAGTAGTGGGGAGCATTCTAGTATCACTGTTGCTTTGGAGCTACCACGACGCGACTTCTTAAATGCGATCCTCGCTTCTTTCTTAAGTTGCTCCACTGTCCAGAATGTTCGACTGTCTGAAATTCTGTTCGTGAACAGCTTCTATAAGGGCGTCATGGCCGAGATCCACGTCGACACCGCTCAGGGCCACCAGCGGCCTCCGCTGTTGCGGTATGGTCACCCGGAGAGTCGGTGGTATTGCCCTTTTCAATTTTTCGGCTGCCTCCTGCGATGTCGTTTGGACAATTACTCCAGCGTTCCCGCCCTGCGAAAACGATCCACCTGCAGTCCATGTTGAGCAGCTGGATTTACAGCCCTCTTGAGCTCAGCCTTCGTCCCTTCTGCACTTTTGATGTCTGTTGTCCCTGTTGCCGGGTAGATTGCTACCACTGGTCCGGAAGCAGGCTTTGGCCGCTCGGTGTTCTTCCCCGTTCGCAGGCACGCAGCGTAAGACACAGGGGCGGAAGCGACTGTTGCAGTAGCCCCCACCGGCTTATCAGCTTGGGCCATCGCGGCCCGCTCTTTCGTTTCAGCACATAGGAGCTGGGCTTTGGTCGTTCTCAATTCCTCTTCGGCGAGCCTAATGTTGAGGGTCGCAACAACAGCCAGCATCCGGCGTCCGAGGTCTCCTATACGGACCACTTCGCCTTTATTCAATTTGTTCGACCTCAAGTCCGATGTCACTATGGACATAATGCACTCGAGAGCCGAGCTAGCCTCCTCCTGCAGCTCCTCTCGACCACTCCTCGACATATGCCTCTGCGGTTGAGCACGCTCGTCCCCAGCAGGATCCCCAGGTGTCTCCATTCGGGCTGTACCCTCTATAGCTTCCTCCGGCGCATTAATCCGTAGGCGATGGGGTTCCGGGTCCTCTGAAGAAGTCAGATGACGCACCTCCATCGGTACAGTTAGAGAGGCAGGAGGGCTAGCGAGTGCAATGCGTATACGCTTTTGCATCTCAGCCTCTGCATCGCTCTCTGGGGACCTCTGGCGGCGTATACCGCGCTCGCATAGTGCTTGCACGGCTACTTGCGCTTTATATACGCTTGGACAGCTTGGGTTTGGGTGGGGTGACAGTCACACATTCAAGTAATGTAAAGTAGTGTAAAGTAATTACTTTGGGCCATTAAACTTATTGCCGTTGCTATGTTAATATTGGCTGCAGCCAAACTTTCTATTGCTGCTGCCATTCTATTATTGGCCTGAGCCTGCAATTGTTCCATTTCAATTAATGCCTGCTGGCTTTGATTGAAAGGTCTGTAATAATAAAATATTTTAATTGAATAATAAAATATGTGAATATATTTTAAATAAATATTTTGTATATAGTATAATATTATTTTATGTCACCGCAAGGCGGGTGTCACAGCGAGGTGGGTGTTGGTGGTTCTCGATTGAAGGTTTATAAGATGGGGAATGTCTCAACCACCTCCCTCAAGCGATAAGAGGTAAGACAAAATGAATAAAAAGCAAATTAAACATTAAATCGGGCGCCAGTCACCTCCTTATCATAAATTTGCTCCAGGACAACACAGCGGAGGTTCGAACTCCTTATTTCAAGTGGGTGATAGTGAAATCAATGGATTCCGGACTGATGTTTTTATTACAGTAATGAGTAGTAACTATGGCTAGGCTCTACATTCCCCTTAAGTTAAGTTTATGTCTAATATTTCTATTTGGTACTACAAATATTTGTTAACATTGTATTCCGTTTGGAGGATACAAACTCCTCCTGTAATAGGGAATGTCTTAGCCATTAAATGAGTAAGAAACGAATGTATGTGTGAAAGTTACGAAAGTAGCATCGAGTTTCGCCTAGTAAAATTACTTAAGATATGGTACCTGTGCTGAAGGCGTTAGGCTTAGGCGAAGGCTTAGGGTTCCATCGTGGTGGTAATTACACAGGGCGGCACACTTCCTACGGCATCATACCAGGTATGACAATTAATATCTTAACAAGCGGGCGACGAAAAAACAGCCGATGAATCGTTCCAAATAAAGATCGCCCCAAAATTGAGTCCATAAAAGAGATTCAATAAAAAAGACGCGGTTATTGTTTCATTTTCATTAACCACTGTAAACAATAAACAAATCGAATTTCTATTCCAAACTACGTCATGGCGAACAAAGGTTTTTTTTGCACAATATTTAGTCAAACTCACCGTCTCGAACAGTAAAATACAAATTTCGTCGTTTATATTTACGGCTAATTTGCCGTAACGAAATTAATTGCAGAGCTGCGTTAGCCAGCGAAGCTATATAACCGAGAAAATAGTCTTTTTTTTACAGTTTTGCGATTTTCCACTGTTACATAGTACTCCTTCAGCTATTCGCTTCTCATCTCTACATTGCCAAGCAGGCGTATGGTCGGCTGAACATATAGCTCTGTCACAATCTGGAAATTTGACACGAGCTACATGACATGCTGCAACCGCTGCACAATATAAAATTGAATGCGTATCCACCAAATTTTCACTGTTATCAAAATAATTTGACAATAGTGAATCCAAGGCTCTCATTAGTTGCTTACGCCTTTGCCGATGAATAGACAAACTATTCATCGGCAAACGCGGTACATGAGGTCTAGGCTGTGCAGATACGTATCGATACTCAGTAATCGCATGCTCCAAAGCGCTCCTCAATTCATCATACCTGTTCCCTGTAATAATAGTCGCATCTTCTTCATCTCCATTTGTAGGGACGGGTTCAGGAACGATCGCAGTAATTGGTTGCGAACCAGCCCAATCCCGTGGGAATTCAGAAGCGACACGACTATCTCGTGCTTGGAAACGCAGCCGGTCAAGTGTGGCATCGTCCAACAGATGGCAGCGTTGGATGGCCCGCACTTGGTCCGATAATCGTTGAGCTGAGACATTGAGAGCTGGTTCAAGAGCCTGAAACACAGAAAGCATCCTAACACGGTACGCAGTGAGGTAAGTTCCCCTCTCTGTGACCTCAAAGTACGCTCGCATGACATTCTCGTTTATTTCAGAAGTCCATCTCATGCGACGCACTGCACCACCGATAGCGGGGACTCTATTCGCGGTACGTCGTCCACGTGACCCTAAGCCAACCGACGGTCGTCCTCGTCGGCGCACAGATCTTGGCGTCGCCGGAGGAGTGAAAAGCTCATCGCTAGAACTCGACGCTACTTGACGTTTTGTCGCTGTCACTTTTTCATTTTACATTTGTAGTTGATTTTTTCTTATTACCGTTATATAAAACCGTAAAAGATTTAATTTAGACCCGATAAATTATAAATGTGTGCTAGTACTTATAAATTATAATAAAATATAAATTTGATAAATGTGTTGAAAAACCACGTCTGCTGACATGTAGTGTTGCCAGCAGGCCTAGACAAGTGGCAAACGCTTCGAAGCGTTTCTATATCTACAATCGCTAACGTCTTAGCGTTAACGAAAGTAGATAGTTAGCGAACGCTTATTCTATTCGAAGATTCGATAAAAATCACTACGGTGTCTATGGTTTCTATCGCAAACGTCAAATCATTTGATATTTTGAACCGACACATTTTTTTTTGGTTCTTTTTATCCCCGAGGGGAAAGGCAAAGGGATCTAGCCCATACAGCCAAGTCTTCAGTTTAGAACAATTTGAAAATCTTAATTCTATGTTCCAGCTTCAGGAACTGTGCTGAAAAAATACTTGGGAAGGGTACCTAGATCCAATCAATCCAATTTAAATACCACCCGTAAAACGATTAGTGATTTTTACAAGGTTTTCTTGATGAACTTATTCACGTCTTCCAAAAAGTGCATAAACGTGTTATATTTGAGTTTTTTCATTGCTGTATAATTTCACTAGCACTTATGTTACAAAATACTATCGAAATTGTCACACAAAACTAATTTTATACTGAATTGTAAAAATTTCAAGTAAAACAACAATGTCACTCGTCAAAAGCGCGGGAAGGAAGTAGCTCTTGAACTGAGTAAGCCGCGGTTACGGCGGGAAGTGTCTAGTGTTTAAAGTTTTGTGCGCCCAATTGCTTTGTTGTATTTCGTAAAGTTTTATTCTGTGACTAGAAAGCGGTAAGTATTTTATATAATGGTTACAACTTTATATCTTACTTTTATTTATGAATGTATAATATTATGTCCATAGGTAAGTTGTCTACAATGATTTTATTGATAGATAACTTAACTATATTTTGATAGATGTAACCAGTGGCCAAGCTAGTCTGAAGCAATTCACAGCTCTTATAGATTTCATGGAAAGTTACGTCTTATGATTATATTTTTATCCCAAATCCACTAGTAAAGTTACGTAGATGTACTTACATGGATAATACCTGCGGAATGCATAAGTAGAGCATTGGAATGTGTCTCAAATGGCTTTTTTGTCACTTCTTCCCGCGCTTTTGACGAGTGACATTGTTCTTATACTTGAATTTTTTACAATTCAGTGTAAAATTAGTTTTATGTGACAATTTCGATAGTGTTTTGTAACATAAGTGCTAATGAAATTATACAGTAATGAAAAAACTCAAATATAATACGTTTATGCACTTTTTGGAAGACGTGAATAAGTTCATCAAGAAAACCTTGTAAAAATCACTATCGTTTTACGGGTGGTATTTAAATTGGGTTGATTGGGTCTAGGTACCCTTCCCAAATATTTTTTCAGCACAGTTCCTGAAGCTGGAATATAGAATTAAGATTTTCAAATGGTTCTAAACTGATGACTTGGCTGTATAGGCTAGATCCCTTTGCCTTTCCCCTCGGGGATAAAAAGAACCAAAAAAAAAAAAAATGCCTTTTTTGTTTATGTTATAGGCACGGTGACCTTTCTAGAGTTTCTAGGTGCTTTGCCGGTGCTCAAGGACGGATGAGAGGTGGCCGGGTGTGGAATGAAATTGCAATGCTATTAATGTATATTGGTGGTGGGTGTTCAAAAACTCTTACTGTAGCTTACGAAAGCTTGTAATACATTAAGTATGACTCGCGTGATGCTTCCTCTACTGTTAACACAGCAACTCCTTAGGCGGTTACTGGTGCCTCATTCACACGTAAGAACACAAGAGACCCTTAGGGAGTACTGCTTGTCCTCTAGCTATTATTACGATAACAGTATTCACAGTGAAATGTGAGGTAAACACGTATTAACGTATGTATAACTTAACACCAGTACCTTGCGGTATAGGCAGAAAGAATAGAGTGCCACATGATTGGTCTTTACACAACTTTGATGTATTAATGTAGTTGTGATTAATTATATTACAAACAGCCTTTGACAGTGATATTGTGAGACAAGTGTTCATACAATACCCGATCAATATGTAGTTATAAAACAAATTTGATAAACATGTGTTTAATTTTATTTTGAGACACCTACCTCCTTGTAGAAAAATTCAAATTGTTTTGGATGTTCCTCATGCTGACAGAAGTGTATTTTTATAGCTGCTCTCAGTTTTTTTCTATTGTGCACAACCATCTAAATCTATTTTTATAAATTGTTTAAAAAAAGGAACATTGATTAGTAGTCACAGACATCAGAATCTTCAAATTAATTTACCAAGCCATCATCACTACCATTGCCACCTGCACCGACATCTACGCCACTGGTTGAAGCCAGTCAGCCCAATGAGTGGCAAGCGACAACTGCGCAGTTAGTCCCTAACAATTGTAGGCTATGGTAACTTCTACATCAGATAGACCGTATGCTTGTATGTCTCCTCGACATTGTGTAAAAAAATGCACTGAGTTATTGGGTGAACTTGTAATATAAAGAATAACTGTTGATTGTTTGGTGAGGAAAACACAGTGTAAGTTTGATTTCTGTTTAATACATTCATTATGTATATAATATGCACACAAAACCTCTTAAATATTTTTTCTTTTATTGTAGTAACCAAGTAGTGATTCACCTGTAATATAGTGACTAAGAATGTAAGTAAAATATATAAATTAATACAATTATATAATGTATTTTATAAATTAATAAACCGTATTTAAATAATAAACAAATGATATAGGATATATCTAATAAAATTATAATTTTGAAAAATGTTGCAGACTATTTTTCTTTTAATATTAATTTCAAACAAAATAAAATTTATTATTACAAAACCAATAAACATTAACACTTAAACAATACACTCATACATATTGCTTATATATCTGTACTCAATGCTAAAATCTATCTATATCTTCAAATCAAATCCCTTGTGGGGTAGGCAGAGAGAACTGAGCGCTACATGTCTCGATCCTTACAAACCTCACTTGTTTCTTTGTGAACCAGTGAGCATGCATAAGAAGTGCAACGAACATTCATTGCACTTCTTATGCATGCTCACCGGTTTCTAAGGCTCCTGACATCACCTTCTGATGAAACTCGAAAATACTTATTTGAATTAGGCCCAGACTGCAAAACAGTGTTGATGTAAATAAATATACTACAGTACACATTTTTAATAAAATTATAAACTCTAAATGTATTATAATATAATTTACGTTTCCTAGTGACCCTGAGGCCTGTGGTAGTTATGAAAACTGTGTTACAGGTCAAAATGTCTTCCATTTCTTACAATCTTGTTCGAATGTTCATTGTATTAATCAGACTGAGATAGTAATGAGGAGTTTGATGGTTATGCAAACACTTCCAATCTCTTTGTGGGTATCCAGAATGACCTATAATAATGAAAAATGACATGATTATAGTGAATGTAGGTATTATCCTACTTAAAAATAGAAGTTATGAATATAAAAGTTTGTACATGGATAGTTTATAACTTAGATTATCCTATATATTTTATAATAGGCTGTAATTTTCTGTAAGGTGAAGGTACTTCCCCAAATGGGTTTCTTTATTGCGCCCTACTTCTCTTAAAACACAACACTCTCTTGAACATCCAGTCCAAGACAAACAAACTTGTTTATGCCATTGAGTTATTATGTACATGGTTCATGCACACAAATATTTGCCTTGTGTGGAAATCGAACCACATGAGCTTTATGTCAGTACATTACCAACCTCATCATAATAATTACAAATAAAGAATACCAATCTAAGTATTATATGCACACATATTGTCTGAGTGAGAGTTTTGTAAATTTATAGGTAACCTCTAGATTCATTACATCTATTTAAAAAATCTGTCACAATTCTATAGGTAAAATGATTGATGGACATAGGCTATTTGGTTTAACTCTTGACGAAGTTGAGGTGATAGTGGATATGGTTATTCACTCTTGTCTTATTGTCGACCTTTCTTGATGTGTTTGTATGGAACACTATCCATTGTTGTAAAATAGGATTCATAATGTGTGCCTCCACAACTTGGCTTATGCACCGACTCTTCGTTCGCTGAGGCAAATGTTGGAAGACATCTACGTTCCTTGGGACCCATTCGAAACTTGCAGAGAACCTACGAAAATAAAATATTTAATAAGAACATCATAGACTTAATTAATAAAAATGAGCGAAATATGAAATGACGTCAAGGTTTAGGCTTTGTGCCTAAACCTTGACGTCATTTCATATTTCGCTCATATTAATCAGTAAGGTCACCTACCTTTATTTCCAGGGGAATTTCTTTATTTCCTTATTACGACGCGTGAGCGTGTAGGTCGAAACAAAGTCTCTGAGATGTGTCTTTGTTCAACATAAATCGCTCTAAAGAATTTCGGCTGTTTGCTCCAAGCCGACAAGAAAGATTTCTCCTTTGGCACCTGAGTCACACTTATTCATTATGCGCAGCCAACAGTAATCTTAATGAATGCATTTTTTTTCAATAAACAAACTGAACCATGCACAATATTGTAAACACACCAAACAAATGGCCATATTGTATCGTTATCTACAAGGTGTGAGCGTTCGATTAATTGTCGTACAAACGAAACGCTCGCTGGCGTTTGCGCTTGTCAAAGTTGCCACTTGGCTAGGCTTGTAGCGTTTCGTTTCATAGAATAGAAAATTATTGTACACTTGGCTACCATTTTTAACGTTCGCTTACGTTAGATCACGTGACGTTTCGTGAGCTAATGTCAATCCCATACATTTTGATTATCTTTCTATTAGCGATTGCGCTTGTCAAAGTTGCCACTTGGCTAGGCTTGTAGCGTTTCGTTTCATAGAATAGAAAATTATTGTACACTTGGCTACCATTTTTAACGTTCGCTACGTTAGATCACGTGACATTTCGTAAGCTAATGTCAATCCCATACATTTTGATTATCTTTCTATTAGCGTTAACGACAGTAGAAAGCCACTTGTCTAGGCCTGCTGATTATTTATTTATTATTATTATTAATGTTTCTCAACTCAGTACAGCCCTCAGCCATCAAATTCAAAGTATGAGCAAAACATGAGATGTCTTTCCTTCTATCGAACGCTAAGTCGACCGCCTTAACTATATTCGCTGCGTTGTCAGTAACAACAGCTGTCACATTCTCTTGATCTATTTTCCAGTCCTGGCAAGCTTTTAAGAGAATTTCAGCAAGATGATCTGATGTATGTCTTTCATCCTATTCGTACATGCCTAAAGTGACTGAAGATAGTTCAATGTCTATTCCGAAATGCGCTGTGATGCCAGAAAATTTTTCATGTTTAAAATATCCGACCAAATATCCGTTGTTAAGGTTATGTCTTCTATAGAGGACATCATTTTTAGGGTTCCGTACCCAAAGGGTAAAACGGAACCGAAAAATTACTGAGGCTGCGCTGTCCGTCCGTCCATCTGTCACCAGGCTGTATCTCATGAACCGTGATAGTTAGACCGTTGAATTTTTCACAGATGATGTATTTCTGTTGCTGCTATAACAACAAATACTAAAAACAGAATAAAATAAATATTTAAGGGGGCTCCCATACAACAAACGTGATTCTTTTGCTCATTTTTGCTCGATATTGATAACGGCAACAGGTAGACGCTTGAAATATTCACAGAATATTTAGTTATATATTCACTTTAAGAACAAATAATTAAAATAAAACAAATATTTAAGGGGGCTCCCATACAACAAACGTGATTTTTTTGCCGTTTTTATAGATAATGGTACGGAACACTTCGTGTGCGAGTCCGACTCGCACTTGGCCGATTTTTAATTGTTTCTGAAATGGATTTATAATTTTCGTCCAACCAGCGTCATAGAGTTGTTCTACTCGGGAGTTTATATAGAGAATAATAATAAACAGTCTAAATATATATTTAACACAACAAAGAAATATTACTTCAAAGGGATATTGATCTGGACATCTCAACGTAATGTTTGGTGCTTATAATTTCCGTATACTTGCTATATTTTAATTTACTACATCTGTCATTTTACTCACGTATTCCTATAAAGGAGGATATATACTTATTCTAAAGGTACGAATACATTAATATGCTGTATCCCTTGGAAAAAAAAATTAGCTAACAAGTTAAGTTATAAGTTAAAAATATTGATCTGTGACTTAATTTTAGTTGACGTCTTAGCGTGTCTTCCAACCTTCTCTCAAAGTTCCTCCACATCCATCGAATGATAAAAATTAATGTTATTATGATTAGTATCGTCGTTATCGTAGCAGCCCAGTACTTGATCTGGCTCTTCCAATATTCCTGCCTTCTTAGCAATTGGGAAGGTTTCTGATCCCCCAAATTCATCTCGGAGAGTAACTTGTGAAATCTGCGATGTTCGCTCTCTTCGTAACAGTTTATAAGTCGCTCCTTGATGCTGGCGTATTTGTTTGCTTCCGGTGGGGATATCAACATGTCACTAACTTGATGTATGGCATCCTTCGGCCGTTTAGATAGGACTGCGTTGAAATTGTAGTCGTCACCTTGTTTCTGAGGTGCGATGATCGCATCAAATTGGGCAAACCACAGGCGTGGTGAGTCAGTCCAGAAGTAGGCTGCGTTCCGCTATCGTGATTGATGCGACCACATCTGTGCACGAGTCATGTATCTTGTGAGCCTGCTTGTCCCTTGTTGAGTGTTGGTGGAGTCATCTTCGCTGATTTTCTTGAGCGGTCAAGTGCCTCTTGAATTCAGAACCGGTGAGACCCGCTTGTGGGAGGCCGGTGAGAATGTGCACTGCAGAAGAAAACGTTAAACAACGCTAGGGTCTTCTGTGAGGATTTCCACGCTTGTGTGGTATCCCTGTTGGTCTTGCTGGATCACGTCGGGGTCACCAATTGTTGCGAGTTTGGAATAAGACCATTGTTTTCAGGAACGTATGTATATTCTGTCGTCTATGGACTGACTAACTTACATAATAATAAACAGTCTATATATATATTTAACACAACAGAGTAATATTACTATAACAAAGGGATATTGATCTGGATATCTCAACGTGATGTTTGGTGCTTATAATTTCCGTATACTTGCTATATTTTAATTTACTACATCTGTCATTTTACTGACGTATTCCTATAAAGGAGGATACATACTTATTCTAAAGGTACGAATACAGTAATATGCTGTATCCCGTAAGGAGCAACTGTTTTTATTAGAGTTCTGAAGCTTTCGTTTTCAACAATTGAGAAAGGCTGATGGGCTTTGCAATTCTTGAACAATAAACAGTTGTTCAGTTTCCTTGTGTTCGCTCTAGATTCTGAGTAAGAGGAAATATCTTTAAAGGCGGCCTGTATTATTTTTTGGCGTTTTAAAAGGATGATGTTTCCGTCTAAGTCCGAATCAATAGTTTCATTTAACGGCTTA
This sequence comes from Pyralis farinalis, assembly GCA_947507595.1. Taxonomy (NCBI): domain Eukaryota; kingdom Metazoa; phylum Arthropoda; class Insecta; order Lepidoptera; family Pyralidae; genus Pyralis; species Pyralis farinalis. The sequence goes on along the minus strand of OX382258.1, from coordinate 2,605,678 downwards.
CAAGAACTTTGACTGCCACTACCACTTGTAGAAGGAATTGGTTCAGATTGAAGTACACTGACATCAATTTTATTATTAGGCGTATCCTTGGCATGTAGAGGATTCGATATTTCTTCTGTTGTATTTAATGAATTCAATGTATTTTGTTTCGACTGAATTTTGAGATAAGCAGCCTTATGAAGATAACGAATATGCCCAATGAAGTTCGTCGTATTTCCGGCAGACTTGATATCCTTTTGACATAGTTTACATTTCGATTTCTTATCATCAATTTTATTAAAGAACTGCCAAACTGAACTTTTTGTCCTAGGTCCCTGATGATTATACCTGAAAGTTAATATATTCAAGGTAATATAACTTGGAATCACTACAGTAGGTAGTATTTACGGGTTAAAATATAACTCATCAAATCGTATAGGTAGCGAAAATGTGCAATACCACCGAGTTAAAATTAATGCATACTTTGTTGTTCTTCTCTTTCATTGATTTATTAAGTATATGCACGCACAATCTAAAATGTGAAATATTTCCTACTCAATATACTTGTGTGCGCGCGATGCGAGTGAACCTTGTACTATTTTAGTGGACTGTATTTTTTATTGGAAGAAAGAAGGAAAATATGAAAGGAATAATTATGAAAGGTTGCGGATATTTGCGATGAGAAGGAGGATTGTGAGACTCACCTAATGGATGTTCCGCCGTCTCGTTAACTGCAGTTGTGGCAAATGTCCAGAGCTCCGGCGACACGTGGCGTTCACAAATACTTCACTTCACATAAAGTACATACACGTAATTAACACTATAACTAAGTTAATAATGCGAATATCTTCTATGAATTAAGCGGGTTGCACTACGTGCACTAAACTATAGGATGGTGATTCAAACCCCTATATCCCTAAGTCTGTAGATACATTGGAGAGCAATACCTATACGGATTACATAAGAGCTCTCAACCACCGACTTTATTATAGTAGGCAAAAAGCCCTGCAAAACATTGAATCGTCTAAAGAAAGATCTAAGAAACACTACGATAGTGACTCGAAACCTATAACCTACCGCGCAGGTGACATGGTATATGTGAGATGCCATCACAAACAAAATAAGGCCTTATCACCAGTGTGGAAAGGTCCATTTAAAATAATTAAGTTAAATGGGAATCACTCCGTCACATTGCTGATGAATCGTAAACACGTACGTCATCACTATGACGAAATCAAACCAGCTAGTGACGCTAGCGCTACGGCGTAACGCAAGTGACGTATTGACACATGAGCCATTTGTTGTTCATTTCAGATCGATACTGCCGTCGCCAATCGTGTGCGAATATGTATCAACTATAATCAACAGTCCGGGTCTCTACTTTGATAAGTTTCTAGACGTTAAGTTCACTAATAGCGATTGGAATGTTATATCATATGTAGATATAAGTCATATACAACCTAACTTAGATAAGGTAGAATTTTTATTTGAAAAACTTGATGTGTATTGTAAGTCGCTGACGTCCTCTAAATTACAGGTAGACTGTATTAATTCACTTTCTGCTTTAAAAAATCAACATATTCTTAACGTAAATAAATTCTCATCTATATCGTATTTACTGGTAGACGAGAAACCTAATATGCGTTTTAAAAGAGGTCTCATGGATTTCGGTGGCTCACTGTTAAAAACTATCTTTGGCACATTAGATTCCGATGACGCGGTTAAATTCTCAAAGGCCATTAAAGATGTACAGACGGATGAAAAACGCCTCGCTCTTCTTATGAAGGACAATATCCACGTAATTAAATCTACTGTATCATGTTTTAATAATACTATGTCTAAGGTGGATGAGAACGAGAATCATATTTTAAAGAATATGGAGACTATTCACAAAATTCTAGAAACAATCTCTAAAGTAATGATAAGTTAGAAATTAAGTCTCAATTAAGTTCTTTATTAAACTCGTTAGAGTCTATAATAATGACCTTATCCTTCGACATCGAAGACGTTAATAACGCAATTCTTTTCGCGAAACTCAACGTTTTGCACCCGACTGTAATTAGTCCGCATCAGTTATATAATGAATTAGATAAGCATAGAAATAATCTCCCTAGCCATTGTGAACTCCCTATACCTTTAACCTTACAAAATATACATACTCTTATAGATATATCTAAACTTGCATGCTTTTTCCATTTAGATCAAATTATAATTGTTGTTAAGGTCCCTCTGGTACTACCACAAGCCTATGACTTATATAGAATTATTCCATTACCTATTCCTTACGATATGTCGAAACCCGATACTTTTGTTCTTGTCGAGCCGACTAGCTCGTATGTAGCAATAATAGCTGATCGCATGTTTTACTCGCTGATAGCAGACATCGATAAGTGCGAGCTCATTAGTGAAAAGTGTTATGTGTGCGCGCTAATAAATGTGTTTTCAGTGATTGCTAACCCGACATGTGAAACGATTCTATTAAGTGAAGTAATCAGTAAACTTCCCGACATATGCGTAACGAAACTAATACACGGCTCAATCGACTTATTTCATAAGTTAACTTTAAATCGCTGAATTTTTGTACAATCTGAACCAGGGAAATGTCATATAACTTGTAATGAAGGAAACGTAAATTCAGATATTGTATTATTTGGAACTGGCATCCTGACCTTGCCGAAAACCTGTAAAGCATTTTATAAAACTTTACAATTTATTTCTGCTGGTGAAACGGTTACCAGTAATGTTACAATTAAGATTTCTAATTTCAACATCTTACAAGATGATTGTTGTGAGAGATCCAGATTAAATAAAACTCTGGATCGTCTACCTTATTCAAAATTAAATAACTTAGATAATCTCGATTCCTTGCTTCACGCCAGCACCCATTTAGAATCTTTTGAAGAGGAGATGAATAAACTTGAAAATCCATCTCACTTTGAGACTTATGGAACTCACTATCTTTCTTTGAATTTGTTTAGTACTAGCTTAATCTTAATGTATCTTTTGTATAAAAGTCGTAAGTACTTCTTTACAACTAAGTCACCATGTTGCATCCAAATATTTAATCAGTGTCATAATACCAAAAATAACTCTGTTCCTACATCTCAGACTGTAATCTATAAAGACATACCAACATCCTTAAACCAGGATGAACCAGAACCCGTAGAGTACATGCGTGTAACACCAACTCCTACGAAGAGAAATATTGTTATCTCAAAAACTCATAATTCATAATATAATATATTGTTATAAAAAAAAGGAAATGCACATGGGTGAATTTTAGTTATATTTTAGTAATACTATGTTTCTTTATTGTAATGATTTTTCAATTATGGTTAGAATTTTATTATTTACTTTACTTTACTTGTACCATTCGTTTTCTTTTAACTTCTGTAATTGTATCATGTTTGTGCTGCCTTGACGAGAATCCAATCATAGTTCCGAGCGCGTTGAGCATTTATCTCTCATCACTTTAAGAGGTGATGATCGATCTTAACGGGAGGGTTGTTATATCGGCATATGCATTACTTAGAATATAAAATAAATATGCTGAGTTTCTCATTGCATTGACGTCAATGCAACAAGAAACCGATGCCGCTTGTTATCCGCGATCATACTCGTTTTCAGTTTGGATTGGGCTTCCGTCGGACACACGGTATTTTCACGAGAGTTAAATACATTCTCTTTTAGTGTTCAAAAATAGTTTTTTTTAAAACCATCTTGCGACCCGCTCCATAACAGACCCCAAAGATCCAAAATATTTAAACTAAAATCAGCGGGAAGACAGTTGGCGGCAAATATCTGCTCAAATTAATATGTCTGAGTCCTTGTGTGGTTCTTATCGTCGAGAGAAAAGCAGGGAGGAAAAAGGCCGCATAACAGGTTCAGGTATGCATTTTTATACTTAAAAACTTAAAAATATGAACTTACAAATTATTTGATAAAATAATTACTTATTATACTAACTAAATTGAAGATACAAAAATACATTTTTAAATTATTTAAAATATTTTAAATTATGGAAAAATAAATTTTATTTTTGTTTTGTTTCAGGCGCTGCAGATGTTTACAATTCAAAGTGGTTTGGATATCCTTGTTTCGATTTACCTAAACATAAAAATGAAACTGGTGACACTCAGGAAACGATGCCGAATGTAAGAATTTTTAACTATGCATAATGATTTTAAATGGTATAGAACCATTAGTTATAAAATGTTCTGCCAAGTGCAACCCACCACCGTCCCATGGCTCCACCGACCTTGCGGTCATTTGAGCCGAATCGCGGGAGATGCAGCACGGCACATGCTGCTCTGAGGCTCTTCGCCGTGCCGTGGGCATTTGCTTGACTCCCTACAAATTTTTTCTGTCTCTGTCCACATATCTCTATATGGCACCTCTCCCCTTTCTGGGGCGGCCACACCACGAAAACGCCTTCGCTGCAGTCTAAGGCGCTCCTGGGTTCTCCAGCTTTGCAGTTCTCGTGTGTGCGCTCACTCCTCCGGCTGCCGAGTCCTCTCCTCGATTTCCTCCGCGCTCCTTCTGGCGAACCACGCGTGGGCAAACCCACGGAAGGCCGCAAAGTTCTCCGCCGATGACACCAGATTCGAGAAGTACACCGGTCCCTTCTCATCCTCGCCGCGCTTAATCCCATCCATCAATCTTTCACGCAGATCAGCATACTTAGGACAGGACCACAGTACGTGATCTATGTCCTCCTCACTCACACCGCACATACACATGCTGCTCTCACAACACATCATCTCGTTCAGACGTTTCCTAAAACATCCATGACCCCCAAGGAGCTGCGAGGTTGGATGGTCCGGTTCCACCCAGTGTGACCTGAGTCTCACCGACACATCCGGGAAAAACCGAAAGAGCTCCCTGCCTTTGGACTCCGAGTCCCATCGGGCCTGCCACTCTCTCACTGTGGCGTCCCAAATTTCGCGTCTGCGCCTGCTCAACTCCCCATCGGGCGCGGTTCTGCGTGCCTCTTCCAAGTGGCCAGCACGGATGACCTCCAGGTCTGCCTGAAATACTCCAGCCAACACTGGCACAGCAGCAGTGCTGGTGGACCTATACGCTTTTGTCAGTAAGACCAGTGCCCGTCTCTGACTCCTCAGTACGGAACTGCGACAAACATACTCTGTGGCACCAAATTGCAGCGGCATACGTCAACGTAGCCACATACGTTCCCTGGTAGAGTGTCCTCAGGGCTGGATACCTGATACCCCACGATGACACTGAAACTTTTGACATTTTCCCAAAGCACGCTGCGGCGCGCTCCCCTATTCGGGTAGCGTGCTGGGCGAAATTTAGCGCCTGATCTAGCTCCATCCCGAGGACCACCGCGGACGCGACGCTCCTGACCGAGGACGTCCCGAACTTGATTAGTGGGGGCCGCTGAAACCTCCCCCTCACTGTCATCGTTACCGATTTCGATGGGGAGAAGGTCAGCCTGTTTCGGTCACCCCATGCGCCGGCTAGGCTGAGAGCTTCGTTTGCCAATCGCTCTACGGCTGCTCGGGAATTGGCCTCTATCACGACCGTCACATCGTCAGCATATCCTACCATTTTCACCCCATCAGGAAGTGGCAGACGCAGCAGATCGTCCATTAGGACATTCCACAGCGTCGGCCCGAGTACGGAGCCCTGCGGACATCCCATAGTGGAGGTTTTCCACAGAACCCGGTCGCCAACGATTAAGCCCATCCGGCGTCCGGAGAAGTAGTCCGTCAACATCTTATAGATATTGGGCGGGCATCCTCCCCTCTTCGCCTTGAGCATCATCATCGGCCACCAGGCGTTGTCGAACGCCCCCGAGATGTCTAGAAACACAAATTGAACGTACTTGCACACAGATACGCTTGCCGCACTCAAAATTTCCCTCAGTGCCGTAACCGTTGACCTTCCCGGAGAGAATCCGTGCTGGTGCTCGGATATTACATTACGCGCTCCAGGAGCTTCCCGAATATTGGGAGGAGCGTAATCGGGCGGTACGCCTTTGGGTCGCTGAGTGGTTTCCCGTTGCCCTTAGGCAGAACTAACAGTCTTCCGTCTTTCAGCACATTGGGAAATACTCCCTCTATCACGCATGCCGCCACCACAGAGTGGAATTCCCTCGCGGCAGCGACCCAAACATGCTTCCAGACTTTCGCACTCACTCCATCGATTCCCGCAGAAGTGTTAGGCAGGGCCTTCACCATCGCTTCGACCTCCTCGAGGGTCGGAGGGGATGCAGCTGGGCCCGAGGGCGTGAAGGACGCCACCATGCGGACCTGCCCATGGTAGGACGAGTCCCCGGACGGGTCATCGCCCGGGCACAGCCCCCACAGGAGACCCCGCATGGCGCCCTCCAGGCTCCCCGTTTGACTCTCGGCAAACTTTGTGCCGTTCATTACATTGGCGGGGGGTCTAGCCCTCCCGCTCGCCGCTCTGTAAGCCTGACCCCAGGGATCCTGGTTGCCAGACTCGGCCATTTTTCGAAAGTGTTCCAGCTGGATCCTCTCCATAGCCTTTCGATATCTGCCACGAGCAGCATGAAATTCGGCCTTCGCCAGTTCCTCCGATCTGCCTCCTTTCTTGCGTCTTCTCTGCCATGCATGTAGCGATCTGTTATGCTCCCTTCGGAGCTCCTTTCCAGTTCATCATTCCACCATTCATACCCCTTTCTAGACCTCTGGGTTTTAACCCCCAGGCATTCCTAGCACGTGCTTACCACCACATTCATAAAATCCACACACAGTTCTCCCGCTGGTTTACTCACATTTAGGCGTCCCATTCTCACTTGGATTAGCGCCTCGAAGAGGGACCAATCGACTCCGCGATCCCGGTATCTCGGCGGGTCCCCAATCGGCTGTAGCCGCTCAGGTCCGCCCACAATTCTGCCCCCCGTCACAGTAAATGTAATGAGCCTGTGGTCAGAGCTGCTCGCGCTCGGGTGGACCATCCAGTCAAAAACCCGGACATCCCCCGCTGAGAGAGTCAGGTCGATGTTGCTCTCGCCGTTGGGGCCGCAGAAAGTGTGCTGACTTTCCCTGTTGTTTATTTTAAGGCGTCTGGCATGAATAAAGCCCTCAACCTGCTGCCTGCGGTGTTCTGATCCTGGGCCCCTACCGACGAGATGCCTTCTCTCACTGAACTACAGCGGGGAATGGGTGTTGGAGTCCACTCCGACGATGACTGCTTCTCCTCTCACAGACGTAATCACTCTCTCCAGTGTGTTTAGATGTTCTTCCACCTCCTCTGAGAACTGGAAGTAGGATGAAATAATGTTCACTTGATCATCGATGCACGCAGTGAAGCAGTGTGTAGAGCCCAAGTTTGCTAACACTGTGACGGGGAGCCGCTCATTTACTACCAGGATTCCAGCCTTCGAACCTGGCCCGTGTGATAGGATCCTGTCGTTGCGACGGTCTTGATATTGTTCCAGTACTAGGATCACATCCAGTTTGAGTTCGGCGGCGACCGAATCCAGTTCGGCAGCAGAGGAGACAGAGGACTCTGTCTCCTCGGCATCGTCCGCTTCGTGCATCAGCCATAATTCACAGTTGCTATGTAACGTGCCTCTGCATGCCTCCTGGCCGGGCAGTCCACCGACGCCGTCCTGTGATTGGCGGGGCGGTTAAAGCGCTTGCACGTCGCGCACGCCATCACCTCCGATGTGCAGTCTCCGCTCGCGTGTCCGCTGCTTCCACACCTCCCGCAGAACCTCGTCTCCGACCTACACAACTTCTCCGGGTGGCCGTACGCCGTACGCGTAGTGCCATATGCACTTGTTACAACACGTGACCCTTACAAAATCGGATACTTCAATGACGTCCCAGCCCAGGTACAATTTCTCCTTGTTTATGAGGGTGTCCCTAAGTGTCGATGCGCACTCAAGGACCACTGTAATCCTGCTGCTACCCCTCCGCGATTTTTTGAATGCGATTTTCGCGTCTCTCTTCAATCTCTCAAGGGTCCACAGCTCCGATTCGGCAAAGTTTTGCTCGTGGAGCGTGGCGATAAGAACGTCCTGGTCCGGGTCTCCGTCTACACCCAGTGCCACCAGGGGTCTACGCCTGTGCGGCTCAGCCACCCGGAGTCGCAGGAATCGTCTTCTTCGACTTCGGCTTCTTGCGACGTGGTTTGGATAATTAGCTCAGCGTTGCCCACCTTGCGGAGCCGGTCAACTTGGAGTCCGTGTGCCGCTGGATTGACGGACTTCTTGAGTTCAGCCTTCGTAGCTTCCGCGCTATTTATTTCCTTGGCTTCTTGCGTCGGATATATCGCGATGACGGTCCTGATGCAGGCTTGGGGCACTCGGTGTTCTTGCCCGTCCTGAGGCACGCTGCGTACGATTTTGAATCCGCAGGAATCCCGATCTCCACTGCCCTGTGGCTGGGCTTCTGAATCTCGGCTGCTGCTCGCTCCTTTATCTCGGCGCACTCGAGCTCAACTTTACACACTCTCAGTTCTTCTTCCGCCAATCTGATGTTGAGAGTTGACACCACCGATATCATCTGGCGGCCCAGCTCCCCTATGCGCGCAACTTCGTTCTTGTTTAATTTATTTGTCCTCGAGTCTCCAGAAACAATCGCCATTATGGCCTCAAGCGCTGCGCTGGCAGACTCCTGCAGCTCCTCACGTGATCTTGCGATCCGTGCGCTAGGTACCGGCCGTCTGCGCTCCGTTTCCGTATCCCGATTTATTGGGGACTCCGCTCGAGCTGTGTCGACCTCCGATGCTGTTCGCGGTCGCTGAGGCACCGGGTCTTCCGGCGAATTGAGCATCCGCTGCTCACTTCTCTCACCCTTAGGTGTCTCCTTGGTCGCCGTGACGCGCGGATTCGGGGGGGGTGAGCGTCGCAATGTCGAGCCTGTCGGCGTGAACGCGCGACGTCTCTCGTCGTCCTTATCCATCTTCGCTCAAACCCAGTGAGAATATTTAGATCGATTAGGCTTAGCTATGTACGCGTACTTAGAATACAAAAGGAATTGTCCATGTACGCGTACTTCACGCGGTACAAAAATAAGCGCCCACCTTGGCAACACCAAGTGGGCGCACTAGTACGCTATGCAACTGTCAAGTCACTGACAGTGACAATGACAGCGCACCAAACAAGTCACTATAAAAAACAAAAAGGTAAACTAAAATAATAAAAATTAATAATATAGTTGGCAGTTTGTTGCACCCACACTGGCAACACCAAGTTAGGTGACAATGTCACAAGTGGCGTCTAAGATGACACTCCACTGACATTTGACAAAGTAAATTGTAAGTGTCACAATTTCACTTTGTCTATGTACGCGTACTAAAAATTAAAATAAATAAAAATAAAGTAAATATAGAACTATAGCCGCACTAGCAACACCAAGTGTCAGTGGCGCTAAGTTCGCTATGTGAACACCAGGTGAGAATTGGCGCTACACACGCAGCCACTGTGCCATGCGGTCACAGCCCGCACCGCGTGGTCGCTGCACAAGATGGCGGCCGCGTCAGCAATGGCGGATCACTTATAAAACCATAATAATCTAGTTTCAGTCACTGTCTGCATACACTATATATACTTATAACTATGAACGTTACAAATCATTAGAACTGTATTTGCACGATATTCACTATACTAATAACAGTTTTAGGTTCGCTCACGTGTATGGCGTCGGGCGGCGAGATCCAGCAACAGCTAGACCTACAAACACGCCCTAATCCTTAGCTGTTTGCACCCGCCGGCGTCCCGAAGGAACCTGCAACAGGATGCACACAGGAATCACGCACTTGAGGACCGAAATCACCACACTGTCACCACCGAGGGGTAGGGGGGTAATTCCAATAAAATTGGAAAAACAACGAGCGCGGGCTCCGCACACGTCCGATCGCTACGGCAGACCGCAGCAAAGTAGCAACTAGTAGCAAGTGCCAAGTGCAACCGTATTTCTTTTGCGTTATTAGAACTACGTCTTGGAATCGCTGCAATTGGTGCGAATGCAACTTCATTTATTTCATTTCTCCATTGGCCAGGAATCAGTACGCGATCAAGTTCTCTGTCAAACAACTCCGGTGAAATAAGATTAGTTGAAGTATTTTTGCGGATGTAGTTGTACAAATATATAGCTATAGTTTGTGCAAATGGGTCGCCAGCTTTTTATCCAACAGATGCATAAAAGCCGTGGTTAACGGTGGATGCTCCGATAGTATGGATATCAATGCTGGCGTCCCTCAGGGTTCTGTACTGTCTCCGACGCTGTTTCTGCTGCATATCAATGATATGTTGTCAATTGATGGCATTCATTGTTATGCGGACGACAGCACCGGGGATACTTATTATACAGGCCGTGCAAACATCCCTCGTTCCCTTGTGGAGGAAAGCCGCGACAAACTTGTGTCTGAAATGGATGGTACTCTGTCTAAAATATCCGACTGGGGGCGGCTTAACTTGGTCGAATTCAACCACAAGAAGTCACAAGTTTGCGCGTTCACCGCTAAAAAAACTCCATTTGCTGTGGTTCCTAAATTCCAGAACACACCTCTTACCGTCACCAAAAGTATTAGGATGCTTGGCGTCGAGATCTCCAGTGATGTGCAATATCGAAATCACCTGGAGGAGAAGGTCAAGCTGGCGTCGAAAAAACTTGGTGTGCTTAACAGGGCTAAGCAGTACTTCAGTGCGGGGCAAAGACTTATATTATATAAGTCTCAAGTCAGACCGCACTTGGAGTACTGCAGTCACCTTTGGGCGGGAGCACCTGAATACCAGTTTGGACCGTGTGATTCGATTCAGAGACGAGCTGTGAGAATTGTCGACAATCCTAAGCTTACACACGGTATTGAACCCTTAAGTTTAAGGAGAGACTTTGCCTCCCTTTGTGTGTTCTACCGATTGTACAACGGGTTGTGTTCTGAAGAGTTGTTCGAAATGATGCCGACGGCTACTTTTTATAACCGCACCGCTCGCCGACGGCGGGGAGTTCACCCTCACACGCTTGAACCGCTATGGTCGCGTACGGTGCGGTTCCAGAGAAGTTTTCTTCCGAGAACACTCAAGCTGTGGAATGAGCTCCCAGCCGAGGTTTTTCCATGGAACTACAGCATGGAGTTCTTCAAGAAATGCGTGAAGAGGTTTTTAGAAGGTCGGCAACGCATGAGTGACGCCCCTGCTGTTGCAAATGTCCATAGGCTACGGTGCCTGTTTAACATCAGGCAGGCCGTATGCTTGATTGCCACCTAAGTAGTATAAAAAAAAAATATAGCTGCTAAGACGACCTTTGTTGCTTTATTTGGCTCTAGTAAGATAGGTTTTCTAAAAACGCGAAATATGGCACTTAACTATACCAAATGCATTCTCAACGACACATCGAGCTCGGCTAAGGCGATAATTAAATATTCTTTCTTTAGAACCATTTTCTGGGTTGTCCTCAAATGGTTTCATGGTATATTCGTTGAGTGCAAAGGCTTTATCGGATAAAATAAAATAAGGAACTTTTGTTACATATAGTATTTCCAATATCTTCTCTTTAGGCACGTTCAAGTCTTTCTTTTCCAGCTCTTTATACAACGTTGTGTTTTTAAAAACACCACCATCAGAGATTCGCCCTTTGCTACCAACATTTACATACAAAAAATTGTAGCTAGTATCAACTAATCCAAAAAGCACGATGCTTGGAAATTGTTTGTAATTATCATAATCAGTCCCACTGTTAACCGATTCATGGCGACGGCTATTTTTACAAATTTCTGCCCGTGGCTGCTAACAAATTTTTCATGACGCCCTTAGAGAGTCAACCGCTATTAGTTAAAATGACGCCCTTAAGGTGTCTGCAGCCATGAATGAAAACTTTTTGTTTTTTCTTCTGTTTTTGACTTGTTTATACTTTATAGTGTTCAGTTCGCATCGAATATCCGAATTAGTAAGGTTGATAATTAGTTTACACTGTGTTACCTGTGTTTAAGTACGTGTTTTACTTCAAATGGACGGTAAGTAACTTATTTGAGGGAGGTATCACAAACCTTTTGTATTATTTTTTGTTAATAAAATGTATCTAAATGTTTTAAGTATATAAGAGGAATATATATGTATATATGTGGGAATTTTGACTTGTATCCGAATGTATGAAAGGTTGTATAATTTGATGATGCGTGAATCCGAATGTGCTGTGTGAAAGAGATTGAAAGGTGTGCGAGAGAGAAAGAAGACGAAAGGACGACGAACACGACGAACGACGTACTAGTTTAGCTCCGCTGTGTAAAATAGTAATTAATTTTCTAAAGTGTTTAATAAATCAGTTATACGTTCGCGATTTGTTTTCAATATAATTCCCACTTTCCACATTTTGGGGGCTCTATCTACTTCCTGGTAACCTCACTCACGCGCTGGAATTCTCTATGGAATTGTTATTTGACTGCGATCTTTTATGAGGTGGAGGTACTTCCCAAGTCGGGCTATCGTTGTGCCCCACCTCTCTTTCGCCAGAACCTCGTTTATTCATTAGCAGGGTGCACCACGTGCAGGTGAGTCTGGCCTTGGCTCTTATGGTGATGAGCCACGTAGACCTTTTAACAGGATTTCGAAGCCTTTTAAAAAATAGGTATAACCAATGTTTTTGAATTGCTCGCCCATTCGATGTATTCGTGTTGTCTGTCTGTCTTGTTACCCGCGTAGCGGCCCCCCTCTTTAACTGATTCGGATTTTTTTTTGCATAATATTAAAGTCGATCGGGGCACCTGTTAACCTGAAGTGGGTCTACTTTTCATCGAAATCTAAATTAAGTACGCAGATATTATGATTAGATCAAATAGCTGAAAGGTTTGGCATTCAAAATTCATATGGGTGCCATATTCACAATATGTCATCCGTTTCAGTGCAGTTCCGTTTTTGAATTGTAGGTACCTAGTGTAGATTCAAAAAGAATTCTTATACAGTTAGTGAGTACGCGGACTACCCATTCAGTTGTAGTTGAGTTTACTCAACTGTCATTATTTTTTTCCTGAGTACGCGGACTACCCATTCAGTTGTAGTTGAGTTTATTCAACTGTCATTATTTTTTTCCTTTCGTAGTTATAATAAGTATTAGTAGGAATTATTTAATAATGCATATTGTATATTAGACCTTTTATAAGTACTTCCCTCGGGGCCACCATGGCAAATTGAGTTTCTACTATTATCGTTTACCTTTACAGATTCGCTACCAGTTGTAGAAAAAGAAAATACTTTATTGCTACTCAACCAACAATTGCCACCAGATTTGCAATAGAGATTTGATTTGAAGTTAGTTACAGTACGAGTAGGTACATGCTATTAATTTTAAGTGGCTGGAAATTTATTTTTTATAATTATGTATACATATACGTAGAAACTATCATCTTCTCAATATCAATAAATACATGTCGACGAGAGGCTATAGTATATAGGCAAATAAATTCCTCTTAAATACCTATAATTCTTGACAAATTCAGAGTTCGGAACTAGTTAAGTAACAATACATATAAAAATAAATATTATCGTCTTTGGCAACTGGTTGAGTAGCAAGATTATTTTTTCTTTTTAAAAAGCTGGTTATAAAACTCAGTTGTCATGACAGCCAAAGCGGTAACTTCATTTCTTTAAATTTATAGAATTGAATCGAAAACGCAAATATATCCCAGAATCCCAGATTGATGATGACGCAACTCAATGCGAAACAATAACTGATCAGGAGCACTCCTGGGAACAGAATACTCAGTCATACGAAGATTATATTCCTAATACAGAATTTAAATATATCAGCACATGCACCGACCATGAAGATAATATTGCTAAAACACAATTTAAAGAGACTGGTACATGCACCGAAAATAAAGACACTATGGATGTTCCTAGCGTTCTAGATTTGCATGGATGCAAATATTTTGGGCAATTTATATCAAACGAGTTACTAAAATTTGATTGTAATGAAAGGTATGAAATAATGCAAAAAAATATTGGGTTACTGAAGAAATAATTTGGTTTTTGATACAGGTGGAAGAAGTAAATAACAGAAAATACAAGATTAAAGATTATTTATTTCAAGAAAAATTAAGATAGTCACATAATTTAATATATTTCTCATGTACGGAAACCGACAGCGCATCTTGTGTACAGTTTCTTACGAAAAAAATTTTTTTGTATGGTCGTTAATTTATTCTTTGCAAGCTCAAAGTTTTCTTTTTTAGTGATAAAAAATTACGGGGGGTACAGATATTGATCTGTTGCTTCTTTCGGTACAACACGAATGTTATAGTTTAATTCTAAATAAATCATAAAATGAAATAGTTACAATTTTTCTTTAAATGTACATTTAGATAAAATGAGTTACACCTTTCTATAATATCAATTATGTATACTTGATCCAAATTTAAGAAGATATAAGTTGAAAACAAATTCGTCTTGAAAGGTAGTTAAGATTACCGATCATTAGACAGTAACTCCTTTGGTCCCATTCCCGGCTAGTCCAATTCGCGATTGGTTTAAATTGGATATTTTGAGATAGGTCATCTGCCAAGTCAAATAGAAGATGAATTTTTCCCCGAAAACTAAAATATTCGCATGTTACAACCCATTCCTGGGTACGCTAATTAGACCAAATGCGCCTAAGAATGAAAATAAATGTTAACATCTTTTGAAAAGCTAGTTTAGATGTTCGGAATAGAGGAATTGCATTTCTCACTCCTTCATTGTGAAAACATACTAGCAGTTTTAATATTTATGGAATTCCCGAAAACATTCGAGACATAATCCCGGGAATCCTGGACAGTCAGGACACCCAAATAAAACATTTACTCTTTTTATTTTTGCTGTAACATACCCTACACCTTTTTCTACTTATCCTGCCATGACTCTTAGGTAAGTGCATTGGTAAATGAATTTTTCCATCCGACAGAGGGCGAGAAATTTCTAAAGAATCTGGCATCGGTAGTAATTTTTCTATAATTACTTTTCTAAAATCATGCAAAGCTATATTACTACTATTTTCTTTTTTGTACAATAGGTAGCCATTAATTAAACACATTTGGATAATATGTATAATAACTTTTTTATACCATCTTACACTTTTGTGATCGCAACTATAATAACTTAGAAGTTGGTCATGTTTGTCTATAGACCGCATGTATTTATTGTATTTTATATGGACGGCAGGTTTATATTTAATTACTCGAGAACGGCGACTGGTAGTCCCTACATAATTGCTTTTATGTTTGGTGCTTATGAACATAATTTCTCGTTTGTCCTTCCACTTAGTTACTATTATTCTATCTATCTATAACTTCACGCCAAATCCCTTGCGGGGTAGGCAGAGAGAACCGAGCGCCACGTGACTCGATCCTTACATATCTCACTCGCTTCTTTAACATTCATTGCTCTTCTCATGCACGCACGCCGGTTTCTAGGGCTCCTGACATCACCTTCTGATAGAACATGACCAATTTGGTCATGGTAGGTAAGTCTTGGCCTTCCCCGGCTCCTACATCCTTCCACTTTTGCATTGTATATCTGCTTCGTCATTCTTTCATCTTGCATTCTTTCTACATGCCCGAACCATCGGAGCATGCCTCTTCTTATTTTAACACCGACGCTCTCTTTCAGACCAACTCTATTTCTAACATCATCATTGCGAATACGGTCTACGAGCCTTACGCCACAAATTTTGCGCAGCGCTCGCATTTCAACCGCGTTTATTCTACTTTCATGCTCTTTCTGCCATACCCAACTCTCGCTTCCATAAGTTAGCGTTGGGACCAACACTGCATTGTGTATAGCGAGTTGTGCCTTCTGGCTCAGGATTTTACTGCCAAGAAGTTTTCCCAACGCTCCATTCACACTATTCCCAGCACTCACTCGTCTTTCCACATCTGCGGTGTACCTTCCATCCCTGCTGAAAGCGCATCCAAGATATACAAACTCATCCACTTGTTCCAACACTTCATCATCAATCGTAATCCTTACATTAGTTCTGGATTCTTCTCTTTCAAATACCATTATCTTTGTTTTCTTCGCATTCAGTAGTAAGCCTTTCTCCATACAGTCGTCTTTCATCGCTGTGACCAGTGTTTGCAGTTTAGATGCTGTATCTGCTAATAGCACGGCATCGTCTGCATACAGCAGACAGTTCACCACTTGGTCACCCATGCGCAATCCCACATTCGTTGACCTTATTCTCTGCAGACAACTATCGAAATACAGGATAAACAGCCTAGCAGATAGCATGCAACCCTGTTTGACACCAATTTTGACATCAAACCAGGGTGACATGCCACCGTCTATCCGCACACATGCTGAGCAATCCTTGTAAGTGGACTGCACAGCACGGAGCAGTGAACCGTCAATCCCATATCTCGGCAATATGTCCCACAGTTCCTTTCGCACAACCCTATCAAAGGCTTTCTCAAGATCCACAAAACCGCAGAAAACCTTCCGGTCTATGGCCAGATGCTTCTCTACGATATTGCGGAGCGAGAAAACTTGATCCGTACATCCCCTTCCATTTCGGAAACCTCCTTGTGCGTCCCACAGCATTTCATCGGATTTCACCCTCATTCTCCTTTCAATCACCTTTCCATATACTTTTGCTGCTAAGCTGATCAAACTGATGGCCCATTTACATTTCCTCAAAATATTCACTCCACCGTTCTAACACCTCCTGAGTGTTGGCAAGAATGACACCAGCTTTAGACTTTATCTTATCCATTCTGGATGCCGACGAACCACTCCGAGACTTCTTTACCTCTCTCCAAAAGAGTTTGGTATTTGCCTCGAAGTTTTTCGTCAGCCTCTCTTCCTCATTCATAATTTGTCTTTCACGCTTCTCTTTCACTAAAGCCTTGGTTTCATTCTTGCATAGACGGTACATTTCTTTCTTCTTTTCTCTCATATTTTCATTTAAAGGCAAAGATGATACGTAATCCAGCCACGCTTTCCTCTTTCTTGCTACGGAGGATTCAACCTCCGCATCCCACCAGGCATCTCCTTTCGCTGTTTTACGTCTCTTTGCGCATCCACAAGCTTCTTTTGCACTATCCACCATACTTTCTTTCAAAACTTTCCAACAATCATCCACATCTGAGTCGGAGAGGCTTGCATTTGCAAGTCTCTCACTTACCAGATGCACATACATTCTCCTTACACTTTCATCTTGCACTTACTATTATTTTTCTTTCATTATGCATTATACAGGATTCAGCTGTTTTCAATTTTGCATTGATAACTTCCAAAGGATTGCCTACGCGTTTTTTCCGAAGGGTGCCAGTCACATACGTCTTTTTATCTAATAATTCAGTAGCTAGCTAACACTGTTATAATAATTATCCATGTATAATGAATGACCTTTGTTAATGTACTTTTCCATTAGTACCATAACAACCTTTTTTGCGTGGTTCCTTCCACCTACTAGTTGATCACCAGAACTAGCACACATGTATTTTTAATACTATACCACTACTGTCCGCTAAAATATATAATTTTATACCATATTTATGAGCCTTCCCCTTTAAATATTGTTGAAAAGAAAGTCGGCCTTTCCACAATTAAGGATTCATCTATCGTTAGATTTTTTAAAGGATAATAAGTCAAATCAGTTGATATATTGAATAGATCTATTAGTGCTTTTATTTTAAGAATGCTTTCACTACCTTCACGTTGCTGTACATTTAATGCTCTCAAAATTAAACAAAATCTATCTCTTGACATAAATAACCTTGGGCTTAGACGTAGCAGGTAATTTGTGGACCAGTATTCCACCATTCTATTTAGTTGTATGGTTCCCATTAGGAGTAATATTCCTAAAAATATTTTGAATTCTGAAGTTGTTACTTCACACCATTTTTTGAATCGAGAATGGGGTTTACTTGCAACTGCCTTCAATTTGTTACCATATTTATTGGTACACTCCAATATTAAATTTACAAAATTTATATTGAAAAATAGATTAAAATAATCTAATGGACTTTTATCCTGCATGTTATGAGGTGGCAATATTCCAGGAGTACCAGTAAAAGAAATTTGTGTGGTGTTACTGGGGTTACCTTGAAACCAGCCGGTGGATTCGTTGGATTCTGAAGAATTGGTTTCCCCATCATATTCTTCGTCTATATTTTCAATCTCTATAAGATTTTCTGCAATCATATTGTCTTCATCTAGAATGACATTCGTCCATTCGTCGAGAATGTTGTCGACGTTTCCACTTAAAATTCCAAATAAGTCTTCATCGTCAATTCTAACATCCATGCTTGAAATATCAGCAATTTCAACTTGTTGTGGAGACATCATGGCAGACAACTCCACAGATAGGGGGTCCAACCGAGATGATGGTCCAGGTTGTGGAGACATCATTGCAGATAACTCCACAGGTAGCGGGTCCAACCGAGATGACGATTCAGTTTGTGGAGACATCATTGCAGATACCGCCACAGATAGGGGGTCCGACCGAGATGGTGATCCAGGTTACGGAGACTTCGGAGGATTATTACCCATGTTTGACTGTTGGTTAGGTGCTGAAAATAATACGGAAGAGTAACATTAGTATCTTCTTTACATAGTATAAAACAAAGTCGCGTCGCGCCATCTGTCACTACATATATACACACACACTTCAGATCTTTTAAACTACACAACGCATTTTAATGCGGTTTTTATCAATAGATAGAGCGATTCAAAAGTGAGGTTTATACGTATAGTTTAAATACGTATAATAAATAGTCGAAATATGACGACAATGGAATGAATGAATCGTTTAAAGTCTTTTAAAATTAACAATTCTCTTTCGTAATTCTAAACCCACATAATAGTGATATACGTAAGTAAAATTGTTCAAGATGTCGGAAAAACAGGCCATCAGGGAGCTTTCATCGAAAACGCTGCCTAATATTTTTGAGATATAACAAAGCCACCTATGGTATGGTGGAGTTGTTTCTATTTTATAGGTCCAGAAAGAAGTCCGCGATGACTTCTAAATAAAAAAATAATGATCACGTATAATGTGGTACCTATCTGCAAAAAATATTTAGGCAGATATAGTATTAATCATTATCAAATTAAATACGTTAATTACCTTAAGCATTTCATAAACATTATAATTCTTTACACCATACAATTTAAATGAATATCTTAGGAGTTATCGTAAATTAAAAACTACGCGCGAGAAAATAAATCCAAACGGTCTGGCAGCAAACGCGACATGACGATGGGACGACGGGATTCGTTTGATGTAGCCACCCTCGCTCGCACTACACCACGATGCTCTACTATTCGTGCGACGCCGGGGCGGGTCGCTAGTCTTATATAATTCATAACACTTCTCACTAGCAATTACTACCATATAGCATATACATATATACAAATAATGCCTTTCGGAACAAGTATTTTTATCTATTTATTTATTAAAAATACCACATATAGTTCAAAGTATCACAAAAACGATTTATTTGGTTTGTTTGTCCTTGTTACAATACTCCATTTAAAATTGAACCCTTTAAATAAATAAATAAATTATGCCATCATCAGCAAAAATAATGTCATACTAGCCTTTGCCCACGACTTCGCCCGCGTGGATTACAATATTTAGACCATTTTAGAAGCGCTCGCGGCGTCTATTTATCTTTTTTCTGAACGACCATTTTGAATGACCTCTAATGTATGAAAGCCAGTACTACGGAGAAGTCAAGCTGTATCTCTGGTTCCACCCAACAGAATTAGATGAAACATGGCTTAGATTTTAAGTTGGACCCCTAACTACCATCAGAATACGTTCAGCGGTTTTTGCGTAATGTCCGAACAGACAGATAGACAAAAAACCCAAAAAAAAAATGTTTTGAACATAGTTACGTCCCAGAGTTCTATCTCGACAATTTTTTATGACATATCTTTAATGTACAGACACGGCCTTTTTACAGTTTTATGATAGTATAGATATAGATACATGAATGTAATGGTGCAAATACTTTTCTGTACGATCCACATTTTATCGTTCCTGTACTAGATAAATAGTTTATTTAGTGTTTCATCATTGTACATATTCTTTCAATTTGTGTTTTTATTTTCGCCCCGTTACATAAAGCTTTTTTAATTGTATATTTTGTACATGTTTTGTAGCAACATCTTATAGTCTTTTTTTTATACTACGACGGATAGCTAACAAGCATACGGTCCGCCTGGTGTAAAGCGGTTACCGCAGCCTATGAACACCAAAACAAACGAACAAGACGAATGTCGCTAGCGTGTTGCCACCCCCACTGTGCACACAGCAACTCCTCATCTTCTTCTGGTGACCTCACTCACTCGCAGGAAAACACAACAACCCTTCAGGGAGTTGTTATTTGGCTGCGGTCATCTGTGAGGTGGAGATACTTCCCCAGTCGGGATAACGTCGTGCCCTACCTCCATCGACTTATATTACCTACGGTATAGACTGGCTGGTCGCTAAGAAATAAATGCAAAAAATGACATGCAGCGCAAAGCGGATCGGTAAAAAAAAGGCGAACACTTCCACTGAGCGCCCGTGTTAGAAAGAGATGAAATGAATTACTTCGGCTGCTATAAGAAGTCATAAATGTGCTCATTAAATTGTTTGTGTGGATCAAAATTAAATAATATATTAATATATGATAAACTTGCGTAAGATAAGTAATCCCATCTGTCTTTTTAGAGTTTCTGGTATTAATGAGACAAGTTTTAAAAACACACGACGGCATTTTAACGTCATTCAACGACAAAAAACAAAGAGCTTCACTCGACTACACTCATTGACTGTGGACACGCGACTAAAGCTGGGTTGTTCACAATCGGCCGTTGTGAACGACTTTCGTACGCAGTTTTGTGGAAAGGTACATGCAGTCTATACCGTAGGTAATGTAAGTCGATGCCTACCTCTCTTGGAAAAACTACTCTATTACTACTAAATTAAATGACGTTACTCAAACACATAGGCTACCTTTTGGTGCAATAGCGATTAGAGATTTGCTTGTTTCGCAGTTAATAATAATAAACATTATAATTCAACACTGACAATATAAATAAGAAATCGATAAACTTACCGAAGAAATTCACCACAGAAAACCACCAATTTCACAAAGCACACTCAAAAAGTCCGTCAACACGTAGCCGAAGTCAACGTAAAAGCAAAAAAAATGACCATCAACACAGGTAAATTACAAGGTCCGGTATACAAATGCGAAATCGTTGAGAAGTATATCATAAGCTAGTAGAGCACGTCTGATCACTACAGGAAGTAATACAGAAGTAAATAGGATAGGTACTCAAAATTGGTTAATTAAATTTTCTTTGCAAAATACTTTCAAACGTATTACTCACCTATTGTCATAAATCATTTTGTGATGATAGAATCATAGTGTATTTTTATTGTGTCTCTCCATTAGGGCTATTACCGTGATTAAGGCGAGCAGGTGCAGTAAACTTTTCATAATCCTTTTGAAACTCGCCGACAAACAAAACACGTGCGGCGGCGAGTAGCTTAAGAATTTCAAATAAAAACAGTAAATCAATTTGCTTGCAAGTTGTCGAAATGTTTTGTTGAGGAAATGGCCGAAAAATGCGGACATCAAGTTCTACGGTTACCACCCTATTATTCCAATCAAATTGGAGTGGAGCAACCTGGAAAGACGAATCGGACAACAGAACTCAAGCCCCACACAAAAATGAAGTGTAATTGAACTGGTTAAACGCGAGGTTTTAAAAGCAGAAAATCATACATATATTCCCTAATTGCTTTAAACACACAATAGCTGTTGAAGATTCACTTTTATCTCAAGAGATTTGTCATAAACGTTGCATCGGATTCTAGCTCATCAGATTTGGAATAACATGTAGTGTAAATAGCTTATGTTTAAATAATTATAATAATAAGTGATTACTATAGGATACCATTTACACATTTATGTACACACAGCGACACATCAAGCTAGACTGTTTGACCTTTGTACCGTTTTTATAGTGCGAAAAATAAGAGTTAAAATCGATCTGCAAGTGTCTAGCTTGACTTGTTGTACAGAGCGTACATTTAAATATCTATAATAATATTATAAAGGCGAAAGTGTGTCTGTCTGTTACCTCTTCACGCTTAAACCGCTGAACCTTCAACTTCAAAGGTTAAAAATCGTAAGTTTTGCGATGTAATAGCTTTCAGTTTCACAAGTACCAATTTAAACGATGAAGAAAGACCTCAGTACGTGATATGATACGAAGTTTTGTCGAACGAGTCGATGAAGCCGCCCAAACTTCAACGGCATTTAGAAACAAAACACCAAGAACTTCGTGAGAATTATTAATCGTTTTTTAAAATTAAAGCTTCGCAATTAGAATAAAGTAAAAAAAAACAAGATTTTGACTACTACTAGGACCAAAAACGAAAGTGCTGTATTATTATTAAAAATGGTTTGCAACTCTTCCTAGATGCACGTCGTCCGGCTATTCGATTTGCTTGCCCTGCTGCAGAGAGACGGGAAACTTTGCGATGTGATGTACAGGTTTGTATTTCACCGGGTAGTGAATGTCGGTCACAGTACGGTCCTATAGGCCGCCTCGCCATACTTCCATGCTATGTTCACTAATTTCTCGGAGCGCACAGAGTCCGTCGTTACAATACACAGTTATACATATTATTTTGTAACACGTTAGAGGGCTCTCTTAATATACGACTGCCGAAGTATTAACATCTCTTATTTATTTGCTGATGCCCATACTTCATTATTTATTATTCGCAGTGAAGATGCATCTAAATCAAACCCTGACATATTAGTTCCTGGAACGAGAACGCATTGGCGCTGCGGGCGGTCGTGAAGTACATCCAATGGTCGGAGTAGTTGTCGGTTACGGCGAATAACGTGCAGGCGCTGTTGTCGGCTGCGTCGCTGTTGGCCGTAGATAGCGTGCGCAACGAAATCTGTGTGCCGGCCGTCGACTACGGGCTCGGCATCCGCGCCTTCGCTGAACAGCACACCTGCACCGTGCTCGCCGCCGCCACCACGTGCTTCGTGGACAACCACTATGAGGAAGTGCTCAAGGACGACGAACTCTTGGAACTGATTGCAGACACGCTAGCTGCACCGGTGGATAGTCTCACAGTGTTCGCCGAGGAGCACGTGCTCGACGCCGCGCTGCAGTGGACGCAACACTGCCCACAGCTCCACTCGCAGGCGGATATTTTTTATAAAAAACCGCTTGAAGAGCAATCCAGCTTTATTTAGTATTATGACGAGTGAGCAATATAGATAATAGATACAGTTCACCTGATACTTCGTTCTATGCCAGTATTTCTTAATCTCTGGTCCACAGACCCCTGAGGATCCGCCAGTATATGTATATGTATGCGGGGGTCCCCAGTCTCATCTATGGATTATTTAACAATGAGTCTCGTAATCGCTACGCTTACTTAGCGCAGCGAACGCGCGCCAGTGCGCGGTGTCCGAGACTGATTGCAGGGTGTGAGTGAACTAGAGTATTGGATATTGATCGTGTGTCATTACTTTAATGTAGATGGAAAACCTTGTCTATGCACGATATGCGAGTCTGTGATTTAGTATATCGGATCGACTCTCTCTTGTGTGCTGTCTTGGAAAAGAAACAACTATGTATAGGCTTAGGCAAACTATTAATGCAAAACTAATTCTAGTAAATAAACGTCTAATCTGCTTTACTTGGGCTATTTTCATTTATCTTTCCATTATAGAATAAATCTGTCTTATCGCTGCCGTCTCAGTGCTACACAAACCAAGTCTTCTTTAAGTAGATCATGAAGTTGGGAGAAGCAATCACATGTGCAGCATATATAATAAATATGTCGCCCGCAAAAGCATTAAAAGGTGAAACGCCATCAATGATATGGTATGGTAAGAATGAGTTGGACAAACTGCGAGTCTTTGGATCAAAAACATGGTGTGTCATATTACCCAGAAAAAGTAAACTGGATGCTAGAGCAAAACCTTTGATTATGATTGGATATTGTGGATCAGGATACAGATTATGGGATCCAAAAACTAATGAAATTATAGAATCAAGAGATGTTCGATTCGATGAGACCAAATACAAATATCAAGATGACAAAGAATGTAATAATTATTATATATCCTATGAACAAGAATATAAACCAAGCATATAACACGAAGATAGAGCAAAGATAGAAAGTCAAGTAAGAAATGAAAAATCGAAAGAAAACCAAGACATAAAGGCCCCGCTAAACAATGATGGAATAGCGGAATATGAAACATATATGACAGGCGACGAAGAAGTGTCAGAAGAAGAAACATGTCAAAAGAAAACTAAAAGGTCACGAAACCTCCCGAAAAGATTTCAAGAGTTTGATATGTCACATATAGCTTATGCTTTGATTTCAGAAGACTGTCGGAAGATCCGACTTGCTATACAGAAGCAATTGAACAAGGAAAATGGTTAGAGACCATAGAAAGCGAATTAGAAGCGCATAGAAAACTTAAAACATGGGAAGAATGCGAGTTACCAAAAGGACACAAAGTTATCGATACTAAATGGGTATTTCGAACAAAACCAGATAATACAAAAAAGGCCAGGCTAGTTGCTAAAGGATTTCAAGAAGAAACCACCACGAATGTATATGCACCCGTAGCTAGAATGACAACAGTGAGAATATTCCTGAATAAAGCACCTCAAGAAGATTTAGCTATTAAACAATTGGATATTCCTACTGTTTTTTTTTTAAATGGTGAACTAAAAACGGATATCTTTATAAAATATCCTGAAGGATTAAAAAGAAAAGAAGGAAAAGTGCTTAAATTGCGAAAAGCTTTGTAAAAGAACTTCGGACTTCGGACTAAAGAAAGCACCACGCTGTTGGAATGAAACATTAAATCACTTTTTAGTAAACCAAGTCTAATAAACTTAAATAATATAGTGTGGCTTTTTTTGTGTGAAGAACGCCTTTTTCGCTACGTTGTCAACTCGCTTTGGTTATTGTCGCAATTCATTGTTCATAACAGGTTTATTATGGTTTATTATTTGCTGTATTTGTGTAAATTAAATTTGTCAACAACGGGTCAAACTGCTATAAATAGGGTATTTTTGGTATTACATGAGTGCAAAATAAATAAGCATAATTCTTTTCAAAGAATTCTAAAATTTAAAAATAATCTCAACTGCTTACTTCGAGTAACTTACCGTAGATATACATATTTAAAATGTATAAACTAAATGAACTCAATATTTATTACCAGAACGTTAGAGGACTTCGTACAAAATCTCACGTATTTTTAACTAATGTTCTTCTTAATAATTATGACATCATATGCCTCACAGAAACTTGGCTAACAGCTGATTTTGATAGTGCAGAGTATTTTTATCATAATTATGAAGTGTATAGACTAGACAGAGAACAGGCTAGAGCGTCAAGCGGGCGCGGCGGTGGCGTACTTGTGGCGGTGCGGCGCGAACTGACGTCGCAGCGATGCTTCGAACTGTGTACCGCGCCCATCGCCGAGGAGCTGTGGGTGAGCGTCGAGCTCGGCTCGGCTCGCGCCCGAGGCACCGCCGCCTCTTATCTCCACATAGGGTGTGCATACTTCCCGCATAATAACAATCACTACTCATCTCTGCAAGCTTTCTTGGATAATGCATCTAACCTTATTTTACAAAATTCGGATGACTCATTTCTTATACTTGGCGACTTTAACATCTCCCAAGCGACATGGCATCATGGCGCTGGCAATTTGATGTTGGACATAAATACATATTGTGATCGAAACGTTCAACTACTCTCAGACTTTTTAAATTTAACCAACTTTGCTCAACATAATTGGTGCAAAAATGATAATAATCGTATCTTAGATTTGGTATTCAGTGACCGAAACATAACTCTCGCGCCCTGTTCCTAACCATTAATTCCTGTAGATGCTCATCACAAATCATTGCGTATATTACTTTCCCCCGGTCAGAGTGTGATAAAGAATAATGTTATATATAAACTTATTTATCACGCCGGTGATTACACCGCCATGAGCTCAGCTTTATCGGATGTCGATTGGAACGACGTCTTGTCTAACATGAACACCGAGGCGGCGGTAACATATTTTTATTCTATATTACATAGACTTATACGCCAACATATCCCTAGAAAAAAAACAACACAAAGTGTATATCCTCCTTGGTACTCGCGTCCGTTGATAAAGTTAATCCGCAATAAACTTAAAGTTCAAAAAAATTTGAAAAAGTACCGAAACGAACGTGATCATTTGGAGTTTAAATATTTGAGGCGAAGGGAGAAGCAGCTTGAGGCTCAATGTTATGACCAATACATGCAGTATACTGAGCATAGAATTACCTCATCTCCCTCATATTTTTGGACGTACATTAAATCTAAGTTTAGTAAGAATGATATACCCAACCACATGAAATATGAAACCGAGAATTCCTCGAATGGTGAAACTATTTGTAATTATTTTAACAATTACTTTAACTCAGTGTTTGTTCCACAAAACAATAATCAAAGCCCTCCCAATTACGACTGTGAATATGAGGAGTCTACTATTGATATTTGCACCATTCATGTATCGGAAAGTATAGTGTTAAAGCATTTAGAAAATATTGATCTGAACAAAAGTCCAGGTTATGACGAGATTCACCCTCTAGTGATTTCAAAACTGGCGAAAGAGCTTTCAGTACCATTGACCATTATATTTCTAAAATCAATATCTGAAGGTTGTTTCCCAACTATCTGGAAAAAGGCTCTAGTCACATCAATATATAAGAGTGGGGATAAACAGGATGTAAAAAATTATAGGCCGATATCCAAATTATGTTTCTTCGGTAAGATTCTTGAGAAATTAGTTACACAAACACTGACAGACGTTGTTAGCCGTCATATATCTCCTGCCCAACACGGATTCTTCCGCGCACGAAGTGTTAATACCAATCTTGTTGCTTACACTGATTTTATCCTGAATGCAATGGATGCTGGATATCAAGTTGATGCTGTATACACAGATTTTTCTAAAGCATTTGATAAAATTAGCCATTCCATCCTTATCCAAAAATTATCACGTATTGGTATTCACGGCAATTTGTTGCGTTGGGTTGAATCGTACATACGGAACCGTAGTCAAGCTGTTGCTATCAAGGGCTACACATCAGGATTTCTGGATATCCCCTCTGGTATACCTCAAGGTTCCCATCTCGGGCCCCTCTTATTTACTTTGTATATTAATGACATCAGTAATTGTTTCAAGAACTCTTGTCATCTGTATTATGCAGACGATGCAAAGATATTCAGAGTCGTTAGCTCGTATGAAGATTGTGTTCAACTACAGATATACCTTGATACCTTCCAGGAATATTGCAATAGTGCCCAGCTTTTCCTCAATATAGACAAATGTCATACTATTATCTTTACTAGGAAACACCATCCAATTATATTTCCTTATAAATTGTCAGGGGTGACAGTTGAACGCATCTCATTTGTTCGTGACCTGGGAATCCTCTTGGATACGAAATTACATTTTAACTTACACATAGAAAATATAATAGGTAAAGCTTATAAAAGGCTAGGTTTACGGCTTTCCAAACCATTCAAAAACTCTTTTACACTCAAAACTCTATACTTTTCATATGTTCGCAGCATATCAGAATTTGGTAGTGTAATATGGAATCCTAATTACACAGTACACGTCTCTAGATTACAAAAGCTACAAAACAAATTTTTGAAGGCATTAGAATACAAATCCACGGACTTTTTTCACGATTATGATAGCGCTGCGAAAAATCATGGTGTGATGTCTTTAAAGAATAGGCGGACTAATCTTGATTCCATATTTTTATTTAAAATTTATAAATGGTCATATTGACTCTAACTTCCTTTTAGAAAAGATACAGTTCTATATTCCTCGATACTCATCTCGTTCTAGTAAAACATTTAATATAACACTTTGTTCGTCAAACTATGCTAAAAATACCTTCATAAGGCGCTCATGTGATACTTATAACAAGATCTTAAACCATGTTGACATATTTTCATCATCTACTGGGAAATATAAAAAGGAACTAAATGCATTCTCCAACTTAAGAATGTTAAAACAATTTGTCTTCTTTTTACTGCAGAATTATACTGTAAATTAGTTTTATTGTATATTGGTATTATGTTTTGTTTGTTATAGGTAATAATTAATGGAACTTTAGGTCTGTTCGGAAAAAAGCAATGTAAAATTATTTGTACGCGACTGTTTGTTTCCTTAATAATAAATAATATAAAATAATAAAAGCGAGCTTTGAGAAGTCCAATTGTACGCTTTATAATGTTCCGTGCCCGAACATGCAGACTGGTGTAGAGTGCCTCTGGTGTCTGGTGCTACATCCAGTATTGGTGTCATCATGGTCTCCCTCAATGGATATCCAGAGTCACCTATAAGTGCAAGAATAATAAAACTTATTAGAAAGAAGCATCCAAAGATTGGACCAAATTTTTATATGTGAGTTTGTAGTATTGTTTGTCAGCAATATAAGGTGAAAATTTGTTTTTGTTGCCCATGTTCCTCATCTAGTAACACTGGCAATAAAACCTTTCCATAGTACCATCAACCGGTTCAGTGACATGAAAAAACTTTACTGCTGAACTGATTGGTTTATAAGAAAAACTTTATTGCCCCTTATACTACTTGCAGTAAGATTGTCAGTGATACAGGCAACAGAGGAAAATTAGTACCTTTCAACTTTTCAAGACAACAAGTTTTTTATCGAAGGAAACATTAGATTAATAAGAGAATTCCTTAATTTAAATTAATTCCGTGATTTGTAATTTATAATCATTTGTTATTTGTGTTAATGTTAATAATATTCAGCTGTAAATTGATTGTTTTAAAAGTGACTAGAGTTTTGTTATTTGTGGTGTGTGTTAATGTTTATAATATTAAGCTGTAAATTATTTATAAAGTTTCTAAGACTGTATTTAACATTTTTTTTTTTTATTATTTTATTTATCTTATTTGAACAAAATACATACCAAGAAACCAGATGTTCTGTGTATTGCTAAGTTCTTCCAAGTGAGATTTCAGTGGATGATTAGTCCATATGAAAGAGTCATGAGTAGCACCACCATGACTTGCATCTACACTCATAATTTGCATGCCTGCATCACAAACCTAAAAATCCAAAATAATTTTATAAATAAAAAAAATATCTGACTAGTATTTCATGCTTATTTTTAAAGTAAACAATTTGATAGTTACTAATTATGCACACATAAACTGCCCTGTTGTTATGGGGCAGTTTATGTGTTGTTTATGCATAATTGAGTATATTTTTTAACAGTTGATATTTATTGAATATTAGTAGGAATAATTAAATCATATTATTATAATTACTTACCAATTGAACATTCAGGGAATGATAGTGCTCGCGGCAATAGAAGTGCTCTTCATGGAGTGCAGGCCGTAATATTGCCACATGGGTACAATCTATTATTATTTATTTTGTTTTGTTCTTGGTCATTGGCGAAGTGAATACATTTTTGCCTCATCTCCTGTGAATTTAGGCGAGCAGTAACGTGTGCAATCACTGTTGAAACAGTCTGCTGAGCCATGATGCCCCTCTATATTGCCTGTAGGCCGTTTGTATGAGCCATTTGCATAAAACGACAGTGCAGTCAATACCTAAAAATATACAAGTTTATATGCTTATGTACTTGTTAGTTATAGGCATCACACAATGTATAATAGCATCAACAAAATACCTTCGTCTCTACAGACAAATCTGTAGATTTTGTAGGTCTCGTCATCATAGGCCGTAATTCATCACACAGATTACGCGTGAGCATAGACGTAATAAAAAAAATGAAATGAAATTCGGATAGAAAATGCAATGTCTGGAGAGTGTTTTTTTATATCTCCGTGAATCAGGCCGAGGAACAAGCAAAAAATAAGTTATGGAGAGAGCAGCCTGTCATATATGCCGCCCGTATGGTGCCTGGATTTGCTTCGAGACGGTGGTAATTTTTCAATAGACGAGCAGATGATTCCATTTGATGATCGCTATTCGCATGAACTCAATTCCTTTGATGGCAGAATTAAAGCGGAAAATAGAGGGCATAGGAACTTTGATGGCAAATCGATTCAACATCAAGGCGCATACAAAATTTGAATTCAAGAAAGACCACAAGATGACTAGAGGTGAAGATGAAGCGATTGTTAACAACGATAATAATCTTAAGTGTTGTCAAATGGAAAGATAATAAAATAGTGTGAGTGACAACATAGTGTCAACTGCTTGCTGCTGCTACTATATAATTATAATATCAAAAGTATTGTATACAAATTATTACATTTAGACTATGTATTTAGTAAAATAAAGAATAAAATAGACAATAAAGTTTTAATAGGGTCCGCTTTACCCTTTGGGTACGGAACCCTAAAAACGTATAAAAAGAATAGCCATGCCGGCGCGGGGCGTAGGTACCATGACGCCAGTGGTCAGGGCGACAGACTTGTTTGCTAAATTGGCAGAGTGCACTAAGTGCAGACGTGATTGGCTTTGGGTATAAAGGTAATATTGAGTCACTTACTCCCCATTGGAACAAGACTGTTAACGATTTTGTTTGATTCTTATTTTAATTTAATTTGAAATAAGTTACTTTGTCATGTTTTAGAAATAAATAATCATATGATTTTGTAGTGGTGTACACACATATACGCAGAATAGCAATTCAGCGAATCACTGTCGCGCAGGCGAAGCCAGTCGCCTTCGGATTGCTTGCCGTCGCACGCGCACGCTTTGCTAAAAGCCAGATTTTACTGAGTTTAACTTAGTTTGTTTGTTACTCGGTTTGTTTCGTGAACAGAAAAGTCGTCTTTATTGAACTATGACCTTCTGAACATTCATTAGTGAGTTTATAAACTGGAGTCAAGGTCGACGGTACAGGTAACCGACAGTCAACCTATCGGAGTGTATATGCACCCGAGTGCAGTAAAGCGACTTCCAGTGTTATAAATATAATTGGAAGGCGACTCAATTTCAACGACCGTAGGCAAACCAGGTAGTTACGCTACCCTTCAGTTCACTCTCCACGGACTGTGAAAGTATGAGCATACAAAATGGCGCAGCCAAATAACCTGGCCGACGCAATAGCGAAGCTCAGCCTGGAGGTCGCCGAGCTACGCAAGGAGAGGGCACGCAGCCGCAACAGGTCAGCGGCAAAGAGGACGCAGCGCGGGAAGAGATAGAAGTAAATCTGGTAAAAGGAGGGAGAACTACCTATGTTTTTACCATTACCGTTTCCGGAAGGATCCACAAAAATGTAAGGATGTGCATTGGAAGTCGGAAAACTAGCAGCCGTACAGTCCTCGGCGTGAAGCTGTATTGGAGGAACCAACCGTCGGTTATGTATAACGGATAAACATAGTAAGCTAAGTTTTTTAATAGATACAGACGCCAATGCGTCAGTATTGCCCTCATGGGTTAGTAAACGCAGATACGCAGACGAACCAAATGGGTACGTTTTTTTCGTTTCGTCCACTTTCATAACTAAATTTACGTAACCAGTTACAAGACAAGATTTTTCTTTCGCTGTTTGGTAACTAGTTGTGAGAGAAGAATTATTTTTCCACTTTCGTAGATCAAATTATGTCCATTTTTGTAACCCGAGATATTAGTTTTTATAAAAAGAAAATAACATCGAAATAATAAAGTGTTTTTTACGTAACTTCTAAGTAGGTACTATTCGGAATCGGAAGTCCGAAAATATTTCTCATGCTATTTAATAATAGGTACGACGACGAGCGAAGCGAGGAGGAGTGTTAGGTAGAACTGTGACCCTACAGCGCGCGACCCGAGCGAGCGAAGCGAGCGTGCCGCGGCAGCGGCCGGCGAAGCGTCAGAACCGAACATTGTCTGTTCACGTTCTGAACATCCACGTTCATAACCATCAAAAAGTTACAAAAGTGGAAAAATAATTCTTCTCTCACAACTAGTTATCAAACAGCGAAAGAAAAATCTTCTCTTGTAACTGGATACGTAAGTTTAGTTACCAAAGTGGACGAAGCCGTTTTTTTTTGGGTACGTAACAAACCAGTTCTGTATTGGCGCTCGGCGTTTGCGCGTCTGCATTATGTTCGTCGTAAAATGGCAGTTACTGAACTGTTTATAAGTGCGATTCAATCTAAACTCTCTAAAAAAATCTAAAATCAGCTATATGGCAAAGCAAACATCCACACCACAATAATCGCATAATTACAAGAAAGATATGGAATGAAATAGAAGAACAATTTCCTTCAATTCTTCCAATCTCAATTCTTCATATAAGTTAAAAAATTCGCAACTTATTTCTCTATTTTGGTTTATTTCGAGCACACCATCTCTAATGTTCAACACCTCCCATCTTAGGATCGGACTGTCTAGTAAAAATACCAAATCCTTGTCCATAGTTTGTTACACCTGATATACGTAAAATCGCTAAGAGAGCTCGCGCATCACTGTGGCCACAGCACGCTCCCGCTCGCTGCACCCGCCTTAGGCTCCAGTCACCGCGCATTCAGTGTGGACGCACACTTAAGCGGGCTCCACATTCCTGGCAAAACTACACGAGACTTCCCAAATACGAGAGTGTAGAGAGAATATTCGTTTATATTTGCATTATATCGTGTATATTTGCCTTCTATCCGTTCGATGTCGGTACATCAAAGGGTTCTCGGATAGTTTCGTTAAGTTTTGTGTTTATGCGAAACTATCTCTCCAGATTTCCGCTGTCGCTCGGGCCAGTCGGCCGACAATCACCGTATTGAACCCACGTTTTTAAACATTATATAAACCTTTTTTTAAAAATGTCGGTAAATTGGACACACGAACTAGAGTTATTGTTTTTAGAACTTTATCAATGCGCGAACGCGACCATAAAGATCGTTATAAAGTTAATGATGCGTGGAAAACGTTGAGTGAAGCAATGAATATACCAGTTAAGGAATTAAAAAGTAAAAAGGACTCCTTGATGACTACGTTCATGATGCACAAAAGAAAAATTAGATCATCTCAAACATCAGGCGCCGGTAGTGACGATATTTACACTCCAATTTGGTTCGCTTTCAACATCATGAATTCCTTTCTACGAGACATTGTTGATTGTAATAAAAACAAAACATTAACTACGGTAAGTACCTACCTACCTACATTTTTTATTTGAGCATTGGCTAACAGTCGTATTCATAAAAATATTACCTACACTTCTAAAAACAGACTTTTAAGAGGTAAATATTACGTTTGTTAAATAGCGTTATTCTAAAACTTTAATGAATAACGATTTTTAATTCTGCATAGCAGTTGAGTTTTCATGAATACGACTGTACTGTCAATTCTAGCTAATATACCTGAATAAAACACACTTAAGCCTTTTATTATTATTTATTTATCCTTACTATAACATAGTTGAAAAATATTTTGTAAATTCTTCTCTAAGTGCTGTTGCATCAATTGCTGATCGACGAGCAATATGTTGTAAGTTACGAAGGACAGCACTTCCTTCTGTTTCTTCTCTCCATAATCCAGGCCTGAGTAATATGCCGTTGTCGTCGTATGTATCCATAGTACCTTGTGGTGTGTATACCTGACTCGATGTTCTACTTTTTCTTAAGTAATTGTGCAGTGTTATACAGGTTAAAGTTATAAGTGCAACCTTTTGTGGACAAATCGAGAATGGTTTTTTAAAAACTTGAAATTTAGTAGATAAAAAACTCCAAAAGTATTTTCAACAATCACACGTGATCTAGATAACTTTTCGTTGAATATACGTTTGAGAGTTCCAGTATCATGCATTCCCGGGTAAGGTTTCATGACATTTTTGTGAAGAGCAAACGCACTATCTGCCAAAAACACGAAGGGTACACTTATATCAGAACCTAAGAGTGGATGAGGATTAGGTAAATTTAAGGTTTCTTTGATAATTTTTTCCCATAATATTGTATTGCGAAAAATACCTCCATCACTCATCCGACCGCAGCTTCCTATATCAGCAAAAATAAAATTGTAATTACTGTCTACTAAAGCCAAGAGTACGATACTGTAATTTTTTTTATAATTGAAATATTCAGATCCAGAATTATGAGGACATTCAATAACCACGTGTTTTCCATCCAAAGATCCAATGCATTGTGGAAATTTATTTTTGAAGCCTTTTTCTATTTCGAGCCATTCTTCAACTGATGATGGTAACTGCAAAAAAAGAAATTAATAATAATAATAACACACTGATATTAGAGTGAACGCTGAATAGTTATTGTAAGTTACAATTTCATTAAATTCGGTTCAGTGGAAAGCGTAACAGACAGACGCAGATTTGTTTACGTATTCAAAAGATGAAGTAAAGTATAGTATTGTTAAAATATATTTCCTTCTTTTTTCAGACTCATGAAATTAATGATCAAGATGAAAGTCAGGACCAGCAGCAGTCACAAGAAACTAATCCTGCAAGTAACGATTCAAGTTCAGCACAACCGATTAGTTCGCAAAGAGTACAACCAAATAGATCGCAAACAATCCGTAGACGTATAAATCCTCCTGAGCTAAGGGAGGCTGGACAAGCATTAAATAAAAGTCTTACTACTCTTACTGACGTTTTACAAAAAGAACAAAACAAAAATACTTCTCAAGAGAAAGAGGACGAGTGTGATCTTCATGGCAAAATATTTGCAAAAAAACTTAAAAAGTTACCAGAGCATGAACGGATAAGTTTCATTTATGAAGTAGATGGGTTGTTTCTTCGTCGATTTTCGCGGAATGCTCCAGATGCACTGCATTTTTCTCCATTCTCTCATAGTATTAACCGACCATCATCCACGTGTACTTCCTATTCAGAACCTATTCCACAGAGGGGTATGATCACGCCAGAGTATCAGGTTGAAGAAAGATCACTATCTACTTCAGGACTCTCATACATAACTACTTCGCCACAGCAGCACCAGTTATCTCAACAACATATGATGCAAGAAAGCCGCCATCTACTGCAGAATTTCCGTATATGAATATTTCACCACACCAGCTTCAGCTATCTCAACGGCATATGTCGCAAGAAAGACCTACATCTTCCGTATCACTCAATACTACCTCACCACGGCAGAATATTTTACAAAAACCCATCCTAATCCACATACCGGAGCAGTCTCCGTCCCCTAACTCATCAGTAATGAACTCTCAAAACTCTATATCTATATTATCTGATATACAGGTTATGCCTCCATCTGATGATTCTTCACAAAATTATATAGTAGAAGCGTTTAAAAAAGCTTGAGCTGCTTTTTTACATGTATTACATCACCAAATTGTAATCATTAAATTAGTGGATTTATCATTAAAACAGCAGATCTGTCTGTTACTAAAAATCTGAAAAAAATGACTACTCTTTATTTACTGTTTAATTTTTACTAGGTTTACTTACAGATATAATTAGATGATCAAAGTAACTTACTTGTAAGTGTCCTTCGATCATGATTGTATGAAGAAACCAACACATGCCTTATAATATTTTAATATATCTATTTCCTCCACTTCTTCATCGCTAGAATATAACACTCTTCGTCTTTTATCAGGAACTGAAAAGGACAGTAATATGTCACTTGTGTATTCCCACTTATAGCACTGCAGGATTAGCGTAATAATTGAATTATTTTTCCTGCACTTGAACTTATAGCAATGCACTACAAAAATCATATAAGTACACATGTAGGTGCTTGAACAGTGACGTATAAGCAATTTAACCTATTGCACACCCATTTAAAATTTGTGTACCCGCTCATGGTACCGCAAATTTGCATAATACTTGTGTTCACTTTTTGCAAAGCGATAAAAAAAAAAAACAACGGTATTATCAAGTACCTGCATTTAGTAGGTAGGTACATTTATTATTACCACTGCCATATATAGTTTGTGCGCCCGCTCGTGGCACCGCAATACTGGCGTGCAAGTAAAACCTTTTTACGAGGCTTTAACCGTTCAAGGCTTGTTATGACAATTAATTGCGTGACACCACGTGTTTTTTCACGTAGGTACAATTAGTTTTGTTTGCCCGCCCGTGACAACTCAAAACTATGTGATTAATGTAATTGCGTGATACCACGTGTTTTTTCACGTAGGTACAATTAGTTTTGTTTGCCCGCCCGTGACAACTCAAAACTATGTGATTAATGTAATTGCGTGATACCACGTGTTTTTTCACGTAGGTACAATTAGTTTTGTTTGCCCGCCCGTGACAACTCAAAACTATGTGATTAATGTAATTGCGTGATACCACGTGTTATTTCACGTAGGTACAATTAGTTTTGTTTGCCCGCCCGTGACAACTCAAAACTATGTGATTAATGTAATTGCGTGACACCACGTGTTTTTTCACGTAGGTAAATTTTGTTTTGTTTGCCCGCCCGTGACAACTCAAAACTATGTGCAGGTGCATAAGTTGCAAATAATACGAACATACTCGCAGTTCAGTATGCCCCAAAAAACTGCCGCCATTACGCCGGTACCAGTTAGCAGGAAATATCTGTAGAGTTATTTACCTTCGTCCTCGTCGTCCAAGAGTTTTATTAAGGATTCCAAGATCTTCCTCTTTTTACTCATGGTGAACAATTACTTCAAAAGTCTTGTTATCGAAATAATGATAATAATACACTCGTGAGTTTCGCACGAAAAAACACAATGAGCCTTGACAGGAGCGGACTCGTGGTGTTGCCAGTAATATTGGAGATACCAGAATATTTTTTATTTTTCTACCTTTAAAAACTCGTGGATATTGGCTCGTCAAAATACGACTACATTAGTTAACACAGAGGAGGCGTTTATGAATACAATTGTTAGGAATAAGGTACATTTCCCAAAAAACTGATTATTGTACTTGTTTCAAAAAAATAAAGATTGTTATTGAATACCATTTTATTTAACATCTTTTTTTTTCTTTTATCGACAGAACCGCAAGCAGGTTTACAATACAGCTTACATCTTACGGCATAACCTAAAAATATTTCTTTTTATTGTAAACCCAACATAATGGTTACAAATAATACGTTAACATGCACAATTATAACTATATAAAACGTTTACAAATATTATTTATTCTGTTTCTATTTGTGATTATGAATTTGTGTGTTTAGCGAGGTCGTGTTGATTGCGTGTATGTGTGCGTATAAATGTCAACATGTGTATAATGTGTTTTAGGTTGGTTGGGGAAGGTTAAAGAAGCGAGTGAGGTGTGCAAGGACCGAGCCATGTGGCGCTCAACTCTCTGCCTACCCCGCAATGGACGTGGTGTGAAGGTATAGATAGATAGAAATTAGAAGTTTCTTATTTGATTAAGGGTTAAACATTGTCCATGTAAACGGATAAATCTATTATTATAAATAAAGGTTTTCAACTATGTAATATAAATTTCCCAAAAAAACTAAATTAGACTACGTTTTGTTTAAATAAATTTTATATGTCAGTAATTTAAACTAAGTATACCGACTTTTAAATGTAATGCAAACATAAGTACATAACGTAGGCAGTATGTATAATGTGTAACGATGAGGTAATGCGCCTTATCATATTGCATTGTTTAGTTAGTAACAATACAGTATTAACGCAGCGGTAATAACTTGTAATAGAATTTTGTCTTTTGGTTTCTAGTATTCTAAAATTTGACGTTTTTATAGGTAACAAATTTTAGGAGAGGTGTGATGTAGGGGTACACACATATACGCAAAATAGTAACTCAGCGAATCACTGTCGCGCAGGCGAGGCCAGTCGCCCTCGGATTGCTTACCGTCGCACGCGCACGCTTTGCGCATATCTGGCTAATTGTATTCCGCGTATATGTGAGTTTAACTTAGTAAAATCTGGACAATATACTCGGTTTGTTTCGTGAACAGAAAAGTCGTCTTTATTGAACTATAATCTTTTGAACATTCATTAGTGAGTTTATAAACTGGAGTCAAGGTCGGCGGTACAGGTAACCGACAGTCAACCTATCAGAGTGTATATGCAACATACGTACAATACCTATAGTGGCAGATACGTACAATTTCATTTCATTTCAAAACAGATTATGTTGTTCTCACAAGGAATACAATAGTCGTAAGTATACATACATACATACATATAATCACGCCCTTATCCCGTAGGGGTAGGCAGAGACCACTTCTTTCCACTTGCTACGATCCTTACATACTTGTTTCGCTTCGTCCACTCTCATTATTCTCTTCATACATGCTCTTCGGTTTAGGGTACTCTTGACCTGGCCTTTTTTCAGGACGTCCCTGATTTGATCTCGAAACGTCCGCCTAGGTCTACCCCTTCCAACAATTTCATTCACACTCGCCTTATACACTTTTTTCGTCAATCGTTCTTCATTCATTCTCTCGACATGGCTAAATCATCTCAGCATACCTTTCTCAATTTTTGTCACTACATCTTCTTTCAGACCACAACGATTCCTTATCTCACTATTTCTTATCCTGTCTCTCAGTCGTAAGTATAGGTAGATATTATAATCATTTATTGTAATAATAACAATATATACCTATTATATATTATTATATTATATACCTGGTGCTTTTAAAAAAACAAAACCCGGCTTAGTTTAAAGTCCAGATCTCCCACAAATTGCATTTTCTATATACTTATAAATTGTGGAGATATATTTTCTATACTACACTTTCAACATAGGAACTTACTTGTAATTTGTGGGGATAAATAAACTATTTGAATTTGAATACATATATTATATAGGTACCTACGTATATATTGGACTGTCGGTATATCAACTTATATTGCGCTCTAGTACCTAGGCGAATTTAATTTAATTAATGTAGATTAATTCCATCAAAGAGGAATGCACACAATATATTATTTACATACGTAACTACATTTTGTTCTTAGGTAGGCATACAATAGCTGGTGACACTTCTGTTTTTTTAATCTTTCAAATAATCATTATTTTTGAAATTAAACTATTTTTAACGGAAGTATCGCGTGTTTTATTTATTTTGTTGAAACCTGACGTTTTCGAACGCTTTGCAGCGTCCGTGGTCGCAGGAAAGACTAAGGTGGTATTTGTCTTACATTAGTTATTCAATTATTACATCTACCGACATGGATGGATTAATTATATATGTTCCGATTCACACAAAAATCGCTCACAGTGTCCGAACATTTTTTAGTAGATCTTTGGATAAAAAAAAAAAAAAAAAATGTTCGGACACTGTGAGCGATTTTTGTGTGAATCGGAACATATATAATTAATCCATCCATGTCGGTAGATGTAATAATTGAATAACTAATGTAAGACAAATACCACCTTAGTCTTTCCTGCGACCACGGACGCTGCAAAGCGTTCGAAACGTCAGGTTTCAACAAAATAAATAAAACACGCGATACTTCCGTTAAAAATAGTTTAATTTCAATGTGTAACAATCGCGAAAACCTAAGACAATACTAATCATTATTTTTATCAAAGAATGCCGAACATAAAAGTAGGAAAGCGCGCCTTGTGCTTATTGATTAGTGCGAGTGAATAGAATCAAGGTCTATTTTTGCTGTTAAGTGACCTCCCCCCTTGTACTGTTCCACTCCCCTCTCTCGCAGCTCGCCTGTACTAATCAGTGTGTAAACACGTTGCGCAGTGTCAAGTTCAAAGCGAAAATGAAGTGGACGGAACAACATACTTTAAAATTCGTACAAGAATACGTAAAGTATGAATGTCTATACAATGTAAAGTGCGCAGAATTTAAAAACAAACAGTTGCGAGATGCGGCCCTATTGAAACTGAGTGAAGCGATAGAAATTCCCGACTTCGGTCCCAAAGAAGCGTATAACAAAATACGAAGCTTGTAATCGACCTTCTCCCAAGAGCACAAAAAAGTAAAAGATTCTATAAAATCGGGTGCAGGGGTTGATGATATATATGTGCCAAATATCAAATGGTACAAGGTGATGGATGATGCCCTAAAGGCAGTAAATGTTGGAGAATGCAGAGAGACATCGAGTAATATGGTGAGTATTGCATAGGTACTATGTTTTTTTTTACCGCACTAAGGGTAGGCAAAGAAAGCATAGAATTTATAGTAACTTCAATAGGCAGGGGCCGACCGATAGCGAGAGAGTGAAAGAAAACACAAAATTATTTAGAATACATTTATTTATAGTATCTTATATGCAAACTTACAAGGTAGGAAATTGTACTGAAACCGATTGCTATTAATGTACCATTCTTGCCTGCCAGGGTACTGAGCCTTCACCAACAAAATAATCTGCATAGCGATCTCGTACATTGTGAGCTTGTTGTGATGATCTATTTTGCAAACTTCTTTCAATGTTTACCATACCTGCTGCTAGAAACTCTCTCCAGGAACCAGGTGTGATGTTCCCCGTTTCGATGTTTTCTGTATCAACTGTTACACTTTGAATAGTACCTTGCGTTTTTCTAAGCCAATTGTGCAAAGCAACACACGTTCTAACTATTTTATCAGCTTTAGCGGGAGCATATGGGAGGGGATTCAGAAATATTCTAAATTTACACACTAATATTCCGAAGGCATTTTCAACTATCCGTCTAGCCCGTGATAATCTGTAGTTGAACACTTTTTGCTTAAGAGATAAATTATTTCCTCCGTATGGTTTCATAAGGTACGTTTTCAATGGGAAAGCATTATCTGCAACAATCACACGGTTTGGTGGTAGAAAATTATTATTCTCTAGAGCGTGGCTCAAGCTGCAGTTTCGGAAAACTCCTCCATCACTGATTCGTCCATTGCATCCAATGTCAAAATAAATAAAACAATAATCATGATCTACTAATGCCATAAGAATGTGCTGGTTCTTGTAATTGTAATAATAACTTCCAGAATCATCTGGTGCATTCAGTACGACGTGTTTACCGTCTAATGCACCATAGCAACCGGGAAAGTTCCATTTTTGACTGAATCCTTCTTCAATACTTT
Source organism: Pyralis farinalis (assembly GCA_947507595.1). Taxonomy (NCBI): domain Eukaryota; kingdom Metazoa; phylum Arthropoda; class Insecta; order Lepidoptera; family Pyralidae; genus Pyralis; species Pyralis farinalis. The sequence continues at coordinate 2,564,797 of OX382258.1, read as the reverse complement.
TCCATTTTTCTGTACTTCTGGGAATCTGCAACAAATAATAAATATATTTATTAATGCCATGTTATGTATTTACAGAACCTGGAGTCTCAAGATAAAATCAATGAAGATAATGTTGAGACAAGAGACACTGAAGGCGAGAAGGCTGTTGAAAATACTTTAGGAGTTGGAATCTCAAGCAATGACTCGGGCCAGACATTCAAAGGGAAAAATCCTCGGAAAAGGACGATGCTACGAGACTATGATAACTTACTGACAAAGGCCCAAAATGTAGCCAATAGTGTCAACAGCTCTGTTGTATCAGAGAATGAATTCGACTTATTTGGACGAATGGTTGCAGTTCAATTGAAAAATTTACCAACGGAGTCAGCAATTGAAGCACAACAGTATATTCAAAATTTTCTTTCTGGTTTGCGCTTGAAACATATCCGCCGTCAGTCTCAAACATCCAATTTCATTTATGAAATGGTAGAAAACAGAACACAACCACATTTTATGTCGTCTCCTCCAACTTCAACCATTTCTAGAAATTCTTATTATTCGAGCAACGATGATACATACAATGAAAAAGCCACATTGAGTTATGTAAATCTTGAAAACACAAATAGAAAGAAAGAAAGAAAGAAACTTTATTACATAGCGCACTACAACACTAGAAACATTACAGTTCATCACACATCAGTTAACAATATTGCAACACTTTTAATACAATAGCATTCAACAATGTCAGGTGTGTCGCAGCGGCCAATATAAAAAGACCTCACTCAAAAACAACTGTTGTGACAAATCAGTCAAATTCTGAAAATGCATTTACTTCTGTTGTTGATAGAAATGATGTGTTAACCCAAGCTTGGGAATCTGCATAAGGAATTTACAACATTCCAATACAATTTTATGTTTGTAATTTTATTTCTAAAAATAAAACCGATATAAAATATTTGTTAATGTGTTTTACTAACCTTTATATAATCTTTTAAGGCGTTGTATACAGCATCGCAGACTATCGGTATCATTAAACTTATTGCTGGTTTAGATACTCTGAATAAATGTGACAAAGTACGCAGACTACAACCAGTGGCAAGAAAATACAACACTATCTGAAGTTTTATTTTTGGAACAGATACTTCTGTTTTTTTTTATGGCGGGCTCAACGTGCGTCAGCAACTCTTCAAATTGCGTTTCTGTCATTCGCATTGATCTGTAAAATTCAGCAGGATCTTCCTTAGCAATTTCTTCAAAAAGTTTATTGCTGGCTCCATACTGAGAACGTCTGGTAATCCATTTTATTTGCCATAATCTCTTAGGCCTATTGATTTCAAAATTGAGTTCATTTTCTATATCAGATACCACAACAGATACAATCTCTTTAATTATTTCTCTCAATATTAAGCGCTGTTCATCTTCCATTTCTAGAGACACTATGCACAACGGACAGTACCACTACTTTGAGCTTCTTCCTAAACACTGTGTAAACGGAGATGGAAAAGACTACTTAACACTTGAGACTTATCGCGAAATTTAACGCTTAACACTTATCACTTTACACTTCGCAAAGTGTAAACCGGCCATAATAGCACTTAACACTAATCACTTCACGCTTCCGTTCACACCTTGATTACTAAACACCTGCACTAATCACCTGCAGTGTTAACTTAACAAAGTGTAAACCGGCCATTAGGAAAAGAACTACAATAACGAGCAAACCCGTCTTACCACCTACACACTAAAAAATTAGTGTGTAGGTAGTATGCGTCATCAGACAGTTCCCGTCGTTCCCGAACGCCACCGAACGCAGTGTGCTTCAGAGATTGTTTACGTTATTTAAATTTTTACCTTAGCAATGCCGAATTGTGCAATAAAGCCTTGCAAAAATTATTCTCCTAACACGAAATTGAAATCCCGTGTTTCTTTTCACATGTAAGTAAAATAACTACATTTTTTTGTAATATTTCATAAATGTCAAAAACGCCATTTAAGTTGCCGGACTGTTTATCGATAGCGATGTACTTATACAAATATTATAAAATTAAGATAGCATAAGTTTGTTTTTGTATATTTAATTAATAAATTGTTTAAATTATTCGGTTAGGTTAGGTTAGGTTGTAGTTCGGTATGGTGGCCGCTAGGCCACGACGCGCGCCCCGCAGGCTAGCGCCCGCACATTTGGTGGTAACCGTTATACGTCTAAGTCTCGGACTTTGACTCCTAACGGTTACAGTACTACTACAAGCAACTGTTAGCAGTCAAAGTCGACTTAGACGTATAACAGTTGCGGGGCGAAATCGAGAAAAATTCGGGATTTCGGCCAAAAAGTGGCGTGACCCAGTGCCGGGACCCCGTGACCTAGATAAACAAAAAGTAGGTCATTTTCAATGGGTCAAGGTTAATACATCAAATCACTACAAAAAAAAAAACTTCGTCACAGATAATGTCTTCGATGTCTCATTCGATTAAACATAGCAGAGGCCGAAAAATCCGTATTCCACAACAGGGGATGCAGGTATTATAATTTTAGATTAGTTAGATGTCCGGAGATTATCGGGTTTGGAAAAGGTAGTAATATCCCGACGGTTCACCACGTAGCCCACAGCAGGAGGCTGGTGGTCTCAGACGTGGTGCACAGAATCTTTACTTCCCCAAAGCTTCCTCCAGACTGTCGTGTTTTTCGGTTTTTCACTAACCATTTTCAAAAGTTTTAAATTACAAAATCAATAATTTTGACAGATTATAGAGCATGCTAAGAAAAGATTCTATATAAATTATATTAAATAAGGTTTTAAGGCTCTTTTTCCACTATAAGCAATGCATTTACTTACGAGTATAGTATATTTCATATTTTGTTGTGTTATGTTAAGTGCCATACTTAAATAAGGCGGACTGTTACTACGTTTAAATTGTAAAAATACTAAACTTATCGTAAGTTTTATTATTATTTGTACTCGCAACAAGTGTGTAGTGTATGCCTGTGTTTCTTGCCTAATAAAAGTACATTTCGTTTGTTAATTAGTTTTTCTTTTTTTTTGTCAATCAAATACATAATAGAAACGAGCAAATTAATTATTTCAATATTAAAATGATAACACAGTTGCCATGTAACTATCAACCTATTATTGAAGTTAACGATAGGTTAATATCGGTATGAAATTGAATAGCATTTGTTACTGCAATGTAAATGTAAAATAGAATGGATTTATCTAACAAAGTCTATGCGATTTCAGTCAATTTTTGTACTATAATAGATTAGGGTTTCGTCAAGTTTGCGACAAACAAAAGCTAAGCCAGTTCAGTTTGCACTTTCACTCTAATGGTATAGCTTTGTAAATTCGCGATCCGGTTTAAGGTCGATTCACACATATCAGTGAACCCACAGTTCCGGCACAGTACCGCATCAGTGATAATTATTCTTTCAAACATTCTCTATGGATGTATTCACACTTGTCAGTGTCAGTGTCGTCTCAGTACCGTCAGTGTCAGTGCCGGCACCGGCCATCACGGACGTGATCGGCGACGACGATATTTTATCACGGATCACTGACGCCGCTGCATCGAAAACAAAATGGAGGACGAGGTGTTGATTGAATTAGTTCGTGAGAATACTGTTTTGTATGATTTATCTCATGCAAAGTATATGGATACAAAAACAATTTGTGGAACAAAATAGGAACACAAATGAATGTAGACGGTAAGTCAAAATTTACTTATCTACAGTGCTATTGTAAAGAGGAAAGATTAGATTTTTGTCTATGTGTTTGAACCTACAAACTACTGGACCGATTTTAAAAGATAGTAGATTTTTATAGTAATCCGACGCAAAAAGATTAAATTGTTATTGCATTTGAAATACAACATGTGAGAAGTCGAGATGGGCCGCTAGTTTTAAAATAAAATAATACAGTGTAAGTAAGTTGCTTTATTTTAATAGACAAAGTACAAATCATATTTTATCTTCTTGCCAGGGTACTGATCCTGTCTCAGAAATAAAATAATTTTTGAATAGTTCTCTAACGTGAAATGCGCCCGCTGTGGCGTTTCCGCCTTGAGGTTGCACAGTTTCCAGTAAACTGCTTGTATGAGGTTGATTACCCTCATAATCTGATGCATGTGTTGTATTTGGATTTAAATATTTGATGAAGTTATGTAAAATACAAGTAGCGAGTACTATATTATCTACATTTTCTGGGTTAGCTTGGATCCGTCTATTGTATATTGTAAACTTTTGTGTTAATATACCGAAAGTATTTTCAACAATTCTTCTTGCTCTTGATAAACGATAATTAAAAATGCGCTTGTAGTCATTCAAATTTTGCCCTGGATAAGGTCGCATTAAATATGTTTTGAGAGGAAATGCTTCATCTCCCACAATCACGTGTGGTGTTTCAATTGATGTTCCTGGCAACGGAGAATTTCCAGGTATACCTAAAGTTCCTTGCTGTAGTCTTTTTCCTAGGTTGGAATTTGCAAAAATGCCACCATCACTGTTTTTGCCATAAGATCCAACATCAACGGCAATAAAGTTATAGTTCGCGTCCACAAGGGCCATTAAAACAATTGAAAATGTTTTCTTGTAATTAAAATATAGAGATCCACTGTTCGAGGGAGCCTGAATTGTTATGTGCTTACTATCCAGTGCTCCGACACAGTTAGGGAAATTCCACAACAATTTAAAGTCATTGGCAATAATTTTCCATTTATCTTCTGTAGGCAAAGGTAGCATTTCACTCATCAGAGTTTCTTTTATTATCTTGCATGTTTCCATAACTATGGAATATGCTGTGCTGTGGCCCAAGCGGTAACTAAATGAAATTGTCTTCCGAGAATCCCCTGTTGTTAGATACCTGGAACAAATAAATCTATGTATAATATTATTTTCATTGCAGGTTCAACATGCAAAACACGGTGGAATAACATAAGAGACAACTATCGAAAATCGTTGAAGAAAACGGAAACTAAAAGTGGACAAAAGAAGACCAATGTTAAATTATACAAGTACTATGAACAATTACATTTTTTGAAAAAATATTTCAATGAACGACCGACAGTACAAAGTGTAGAACCAGAAAAAGAAAATTCTGACTCCGAAACCAACGAGCCTCGAAATACCGTATCCATTTCACCTGATATACCCATTGTCGCTAGTCACGAAGCATCCATTCCATCACCAAGCTACGTATCCACTCCATCACCACAGTGCGTCCGCACTCCCACACCATCACCAAGCCATGTATCCACTCCATCACCACCATCACTGTCGTCTCCATCTACTACATCTACTTTAAGAAAGAGAAAAGGTTCGACAAAATGCACACCAAAACCATCCTCAGCATCTTCATTAATGGAATATGTTCTTCAAAAAAATCAAGAAAAAGCTGAACGCGTCGAGCACCCAGTTGATGCTTTTTTAAATGGTATTGCACCCACACTGAAGAATTTGAATCAATATTACTTAAATTTGGCTAAGACTGAAATATTTACTACTGTGCAAAAATATGAGATGAAGATGATGACAGAGCAAAATGTACCATTATATCCAAGAGATATTGCAACTGAACCAACAAATACAAATCTCACATCGCAATCTATTCTTGACTCTACTGGATTGGCTAATATAGTAGATCCCACACAATCATTCCTTCAACATAGTGATGTGCAGCAATTTAAAAAGCAGATTTAAATACATATTTTCAGAATTTTAATTAAAAAGTTATCCTTAACATACCTGTCAGTGGATGGATACATCTGCACTGCAAAAAATGTGTTCACTGATATGTTGTCGACTGTTCCTACCTCCAAAAAGGTAAAAATAAAGTTAATAAAATCTGGTTTACCTACCTTAGACAAATTGCTAGCCGCTCTCTAGGAGATATAGCCTTCCTCCAACGAGTATCTTTCATTACTAATTTATTTCCCAGCTTCTGAAGGAGAATATTAAAACAGCTTTCCGACATTTTAAAATATTCAAAATACTTTCTTTCGTCTTTAATTAATTCTTTGTATAATGTCACGAATTCTCCTTCAGATTCTCTTAACTTCCATGCTTCATGTACCCATTTTCTTTTTTTTCCTCGATTCTCTTCTTCTTCGTCTAAAGCAATGGCTATCATAGCTAATTCTGTGTTATTGAAGAGTGCCATCAAAACAATCGACGTCAACGCTAGTCTGAAGGGAACGTCGTGCACGAAGACCCGCAGAGAACTGTACTGTGCCTGATATGTGTGAATTGAAGCACTGACGCACCACTGTAGCACGGATACGGAACTGTAACGGTACTGTGCCGGAACTGTGTGTTCACTGATATGTGTGAATCGACCTTTAGTGTCGGTTCAGATCAGAGGGCGCTTGCGACGCGTTCACACGTTGGCGCGCGCTTAGTGGCCGCTGTGGTGTCGCGACGAACGCACATCTAGTTCTACCAGACCGAAACGTCTATCTGGAATCCCAAAGACGATAACCATAAGGATAAAATGAAAGTTGCAGATGCTTGGATTCGTCTTGCCGAGTTAACGGAAAAGCTCGTAAAGGAATTAAAAGCCAAAAAAGAAATATTGATGACATCTTTTCGCAAACATTTAAAAAACAAACAGGATTCTACTCGTTCTGGCGCAGCAATGTACCTACAGTGTTTATTATTTTTTCTTGTTACATTCTTGTTTATTATGTGGTGTAATGTGTGTGTAAGTGACATGTAAAGTATAAAAAAGGTTTTTATTGATTAATTGATATTACGGGTCTGAGCCTCCGATGTCTGTCTGTTCCTCCGTCCGTCGTAGAGTTAGCTAGTTGACGAAACTTACGTTAAGGTGTCCTCTACCACGGCAAGTAATAAAAATTTGAAAATGATTTTAGCTTATTATTGTAAGTACCTACCTTTATTTTATTATTATTATATTTTTGTAATGTTTTAAAACCCCCTAAAAATTTGGTCCCTGATAAAAAGGTAACCTTAAGAAAGTGAGAAACGTAGGTTTAAAATTATATCGTTTGTTTTAGGTGCCGAAGACAAACTTGATATATAAACAAACTTGGTTTGCTTACGAAACCGTGAAGTCATTTTTGCTGCCAGTATATACTCCCATTGGTGGAATAAATACCGAAACTGTTAAGTAAAATGAAACGTTTAATCTAAATCAATAAAACCAATTTCTATTAAAATATGAAGTAAATTCTTCTCTGATTTCTCTGGCATTCAGCGGAGATCTTCGTGGTACATGAGGCAAATTTTGCATTGCATTATATACATTATTTTCTTTTCGCCACGAACCAGGTGGCACCATATTTCCACTACTATCATATATGTCAAACGATCCCTGAGGAGTATATCGATTTGAGGAACTTTTACTTGTTCTCAAATAGTTATGTAGTAATATACAAGTAGTAAATCAACTTGGCTATAAGGGCGTTTTTCCGAGAAAAAATATTTTAAGTGAAAATATATGTCGTATGTCGCACGATATTGCAGTATCTGATTAGATGTTACAATGGATTAAAAATATATAATATTTAAACTTGAGAATTGTAGAGAGGTAATTTGAATTATATTTTTTTCATACAAAAAATGTCTATATATTCATAACACCGAAAATAATTAATAAAATGGAAAAAGTAATATAAGAACATTATTTTGGATAGTATATTGCATTTGCACATTTTTTTAAATAAACCAATTTTATTTATTGCGTTGTCTTCCATTGTTCCGTATCAGCGTTCCGAGCGCCATGAGCTCGGGCTGTCCTTTCGCGGTGGCTATCGCGCTCGACTGGTCACCATCGGGGCGGCTCCGTAAACGCAGACACATTATTTTCTTACCACATCGGATGAAAATCACGCGATACAATCTACCTAATACGATGCGACCACTGTGGCTTATAAACGCATGAGTATTGCTCGCACGTTGCTATCGCCGCTGCTTATGCAGAAACTCATTGTTGTTTGCTGGTGACCACATTAGCTCGTAGGAGCTCAAGTTCTTATCTTTTATACAAGGACGGACCAAAATATTTTTTCTAAGATCGCAGCAATCACAAACATACCGAGACCGATTAATATCAAGGAGCTCCAAACGTTTTTGGGTATCATATAAAATAATCTCAATGTCTTTGGTCTAAACAAATGAAAAGGGCATTTATTCAAATTAAAAATTACAAGTACCAATTCCATTGACGCACTACCCTTAAATTACCATTGTTTGTACCATGTAAATGCGGTGAAATACCGCGCTTGAAAATCGTCCGATCCATTCATGTCCATGATGTCACTCAGTAACACCAAAGAAAAAAACAAGCGCTTGGTTATTCCTGAAAAACTTCTTTGGCTTTTAAAATCATCAACAAAAATGTTCTAAATCAGGCAAACTTATTGAAAGAAGCCAATGATGAAAACATTATTTTACCATCTGAAGAAGTTTTAGTATCTTTGGATGTCGAAGAGTAAAGAAAATGAAACGGCTCAATTATTAACCATTTTCCCTAACATCATTCTACTCGTATTTGCTATAAATATTATGAATTTATTATTGAAATTTGACAACCCTATTTCTATAGAAATTCTATGGAAACTTTATAAATATAATTTTTATAATTTTTTCGAAGTCCTGCTGTTTGCTCCTTCCCTTGTTATTTTATGTTAATAATAACTATATTACGCATGTATGCTTGTACATCGTAGATGGAATACCTATACTTTGTATGGAGGTAGATATTCTTACCAAGCTAAAACAATTATTTACGTAAACCAAATTATTATTTTGAAATTTACAAATAAAAATATTTTTGTTGCTGACGTCAGCATAACTTCAACTTCAACACTAAAAAAAAATGGTTCCTTCCCAGAAGCTTAGTTTTTCATTAGTTGTTCAGTGTATCTATAGGAGGACGGGATAAAAAAAATAAAAGCCACCGCAATTGAGGCAATTTCCAGTGTGTGGCGGCGCTACGGGCGGTCATCGACTACATCTACAAGCCAGAGTCGCTGTTGTCTCCGGCATCACTGCTGGCCATAGACGGCCTACGCGATGAGGTCTGTGTGTTCCTGGAGGGCGCGCTGGTCGTCAACAATGCGCTCGGCATACGTGTCTTCACTGAGCAGTACGCCTGCGCATCTATGCCCGCTGCCTCTACGCACTTCGTGGACGTGCTCAAGGTCAACGATCTTCTGGAGCTGTCTCCAGACGCGCTAGACACACTGCTAGATAGCCTCATAGTGTTCGTCGAGGAGCAGGTGCTCGACGCCGTGCTGCAGTGGACACATTAACACCCACAGGTCAGTGTCACACGATGTCAGCGGTAGATCGTATTTATAAAAAATCTCTCGAGTATTATTTTAACTACGTCGAGGGCAAACGATCACGGTGAGCGGGCGGTAACCTACGAGTCGCTGTCGTTGAATGAGTCCGAGAAGAATTACTAGCAAATATTTGACTTCAAAATGTCCCACAGGTTAATATTGACCATGTTAAATGGTAAACTAATAACTATTCTTTGAGAAATATCTTTCCATAATATATGCAAAGCTATTCCGAAATAACCTGAATAATTTGTCCTTGATATCACAAAGAAAATTAATGTCGACTTGTATATACAATGTGCCCAATCATAAAGTGCACAAACGCAAGGACGTGAAACAAGGCTGAAATATATCGTCAAAAAAAAAACTATGCAAATATTTGTTTCATTTTATAAAGATTTTTTTTAATTTCCCGTTAAGTATGAACTCCTTATGTTAATAAATGGGAATAACTGATTAACTATCAGAGTTATTTAGTTGAAATAAACACAAAAAAAAAAATGTATATAACGTATAATCAAAATTAAATTCACAAATAGTCATATAAAATAATTTTTAATTAGAAAAAAAGCAATATTTCTGCATATTTTTTTTCAATGAGAGTATTTTTTGTCGGAGAATCGCTCCTATAACCATACTGATTTATTACTTTTTATTAATCTATATCTAATTATCCATCAAGAAAAAAATAAGCAACATATTACTTATCCCGATTTTTCCTAAGAATTATTAAACATAATTACTGCGCGCGTGACCAATTACGTCACCGTTATTGTATTTTCAGGTAAACAAATCTTTGTTGGTGATTGGTGGAGATGAGTTAATGCGGTGCAGAAGGGACCTGGGAATTGGTCAGTGGCTCAGTGCGTCTGTCAGACGCGAACATGCATTACTACCAATGATTATCGGTAGGAGTAGCAAGAGCTGGCGGCGATCCCTATTCAGTTGCATTTCTGGACAGGCGACTACCTTCGGCGCATAATTTTCAAGACGTGCATATAAGATTATGTGATGTTGGACTTCGTTTAAACCCAGACTGTCGGGAATTACTATTGTGATTGAAATTGCAGTTGAAGACGCTGTGTTAGACAATTTATTTGCTAACCCAACTATAGTCAGCGACGCTTAGCCTTGTGACATGTTATCTCGAAAGGTTCGGTATTGAATATCATAAAAAAAAAGCTATTCATCATGTCTGTTCGGATACAAATACAGATCAGAAGAAATCAACATTTCGCATGAAACGTTCTGTCGACAGACGAAGTTGCATTTACGCGAAATGGCGAGTGCCAGTTTGCACGTGTATGCTTACGAAAATCCACATCTCGTGAGATCGTCAACGTTCCAAGAATTTATTTCTCCTAGTATATGGGCAGCCCTTATTGACGACCAACTGATTGGCCCCGTTATACTCCCTGGTAGGCTAAATGCGGAACGATTTTTAGAGTTCCTACGTGATTATTTCTCTTTTATTAGGAGATGTGCTACTTCGTCGAAGACGCTACATATACCTCCAAATGAACGGATACCCAGGGCACTACGCAAGAATTGTGCGAAACTTTTTAAACAACAATTACCCCAACTGTCGGATCGGTCCAGAAGGTCCAGTAGGATGCCTGCCTGCTGGGACACCTGGCATGACCCCGCCGGATTATTTCTTATGGGGAACATTAAACCAACGTCTTTACAGAACAGAGGTAAACACATCATGTATCATGCTAATGAAAAAAAAAACGACCCCAGCATGATTCGAAGGGCAACACAGCATATTGTTGTTCGTGCGGCTGTGTTTCAGCAACAACGTGGTCATTTTGAAAATTTATTGAGTTGATTTATTGGATAATTTACTACGTGAGTTTCATGGCACATAGCAAAATAAGTGTTTGAAATTCAGAGTTACTTTTTTCTTTAGATGTGGATTAATTAACAGTAATAAATCAACTTGGCTATAAGGGCGTTTTTCTGAGAAAAAATATTTTAAGTGAAAATGCATGTCGCATGTCGCACGTTATTGCAGTATCTGACTAGATGTTACAATGGGTTAAAAATATGATATTTACACTTGAGAATTGTAGAGAGGTAATTTGAAGTATATTCTTTTTCATACAAAAAATCTTTATATATTCATAACACCGAAAATAATTAATAAAAGGGAAAAGGTAATATAAGAACATTATTTTGGATAGTATATTGCATTTGCATTTTTTTTTAAATAAACCAGATTTTTTATTGCTTTATCTTCTATGGTTCCGTATCAGCGTTCCGAGCGCCATGAGCTCGGGCTGTCCTTTCGCGGTGGCTATCGCGCTCGACTGGTCACCATCGGGGCGGCTCCGTAAACGCAGACACATTATTTTCTTACCACATCGGATGAAAATCACGCGATACAATCTACCTAATACGATGCGACCACTGTGGCTTATAAACGCATGAGTATTGCTCGCACGTTGCTATCGCCGCTGCTTATGCAGAAACTCATTGTTGTTTGCTGGTGACCACATGAGCTCGTAGGAGCTCAAGTTCTTATCTTTTATACAAGGACGGACCAAAATATTTTTTCTAAGATCGCAGCAATCACAAACATACCGAGACCGATTAATATCAAGGAGCTCCAAACGTTTTTGGGTATCATATAAAATAATCTCAATGTCTTTGGTCTAAACAATAGAAAAGGGCATTTATTCAAATTAAAAATTACCAGTACCAATTCCATTGACGCACTATCCTTAAATTACTATTGTTTATACCATGTAAATGCGGTGAAATACCGCGCTTTAAAATCGTCCGATCCATTCATGTCCATGATGTCACTCAGTAACACCAAAGAAAAAAACAAGCGCTTGGTTATTCCTGAAAAACTTCTTTGGCTTTTAAAATCATCAACAAAAATGTTCTAAATCAGGCAAACTTATTGAAAGAAGCCAAAAAGATGATGAAAACATTATTTTACCATCTGAAGAAGTTTTAGTATCTTTGGATGTCGAAGAGTAAAGAAAATGAAACGGCTCAATTATTAACCATTTTCCCTAACATCATTCTACTCGTATTTGCTATAAATATTATGAATTTATTATTGAAATTTGACAACCCTATTTCTATAGAAATTCTATGGAAACTTTATAAATATAATTTTTATAATTTTTTCGAAGTCCTGCTGTTTGCTCCTTCCCTTGTTATTTTATGTTAATAATAACTATATTACGCATGTATGCTTGTACATCGTAGATGGAATACCTATACTTTGTATGGAGGTAGATATTCTTACCAAGCTAAAACAATTATTTACGTAAACCAAATTATTATTTTGAAATTTACAAATAAAAATAGTTTTGTTGCTGACGTCAGCATAACTTCAACTTCAACACTAAAAAAAAAAATGGTTCCTTCCCAGAAGCTTAGTTTTTCATTAGTTGTTCAGTGTATCTATAGGAGGACGGGATAAAAAAAATAAAAGCCATCGCAATTGAGGCAATTTTCCAGTGTGTGGCGGCGCTACGGGCGGTCATCGACTACATCTACAAGCCAGAGTCGCTGTTGTCTCCACACTGCTAGATAGCCTCATAGTGTTCGTCGAGGAGCAGGTGCTCGACGCCGTGCTGCAGTGGACACATCAACACCCACAGGTCAGTGTCACACGATGTCAGCGGTAGATCGTATTTATAAAAAATCTCTCGAGTATTATTTTAACTACGTCGAGGGCAAACGATCACGGTGAGCGGGCGGTAACCTACGAGTCGCTGTCGTTGAATGAATCCGAGAAGAATTACTAGCAAATATTTGACTTCAAAATGTCCCACAGGTTAATATTGACCATGTTAAATGGTAAACTAATAACTATTCTTTGAGAAATATCTTTCCATAATATATGCAAAGCTATTCCGAAATAACCTGAATAATTTGTCCTTGATATCACAAAGAAAATTAATGTCGACTTGTATATACAATGTGCCCAATCATAAAGTGCACAAACGCAAGGACGTGAAACAAGGCTGAAATATATCGTCAAAAAAAAACTATGCAAATATTTGTTTCATTTTATAAAGTTTTTTTTTATTTCCCGTTAAGTAGAACTCCTTATGTTAATAAATGGGAATAACTGATTAACTATCAGAGTTATTTAGTTGAAATAAACACAAAAAAAAATGTATATAACGTATAATCAAAATTAAATTCACAAATAGTCATATAAAATAATTTTTAATTAGAAAAAAAGCAATATTTCTGCATATTTTTTTTCAATGAGAGTATTTTTTGTCGGAGAATCGCTCCTATAACCATACTGATTTATTACTTTTTATTAATCTATATCTAATTATCCATCAAGAAAAAAATAAGCAACATATTACTTATCCCGATTTTTCCTAAGAATTATTAAACATAATTATTGCGCGCGTGACCAATTACGTCACCGTTATTGTATTTTCAGGTAAACAAATCTTTGTTGGTGATTGGTGGAGATGAGTTAATGCGGTGCAGAAGGGAGCTGGGAATTGGTCAGTGGCTCAGTGCGTCTGTCAGACGCGAACATGCATTACTACCAATGATTATCGGTAGGAGTAGCAAGAGCTGGCGGCGATCCCTATTCAGTTGCATTTCTGGACAGGCGACTACCTTCGGCGCATAATTTTCAAGACGTGCATATAAGATTATGTGATGTTGGACTTCGTTTAAACCCAGACTGTCGGGAATTACTATTGTGATTGAAATTGCAGTTGAAGACGCTGTCTTAGACAATTTATTTGCTAACCCAACTATAGTCAGCGACGCTTAGCCTTGTGACATGTTATCTCGAAAGGTTCGGTATTGAATATCATAAAAAAAAAGCTATTCATCATGTCTGTTCGGATACAAATACAGATCAGAAGAAATCAACATTTCGCATGAAACGTTCTGTCGACAGACGAAGTTGCATTTACGCGAAATGGCGAGTGCCAGTTTGCACGTGTATGCTTACGAAAATCCACATCTCGTGAGATCGTCAACGTTCCAAGAATTTATTTCTCCTAGTATATGGGCAGCCCTTATTGACGACCAACTGATTGGCCCCGTTATACTCCCTGGTAGACTAAATGCGGAACGATTTTTAGAGTTCCTACGTGATTATTTCTCTTTTATTAGGAGATGTGCTACTTCGTCGAAGACGCTACATATACCTCCAAATGAACGGATACCCAGGGCACTACGCAAGAATTGTGCGAAACTTTTTAAACAACAATTACCCCAACTGTCGGATCGGTCCAGAAGGTCCAGTAGGATGCCTGCCTGCTGGGACACCTGGCATGACCCCGCCGGATTATTTCTTATGGGGAACATTAAACCAACGTCTTTACAGAACAGAGGTAAACACATCATGTATCATGCTAATGAAAAAAAAAACGACCCCAGCATGATTCGAAAGGCAACACAGCATATTGTTGTTCGTGCGGCTGTGTTTCAGCAACAACGTGGTCATTTTGAAAATTTATTGAGTTGATTTAATGGATAATTTACTACGTGAGTTTCATGGCACATAGCAAAATAAGTGTTTGAAATTCAGAGTTACTTTTTTCTTTAGATGTGGATTAATTAACAGTAATAAATCAACTTGGCTATAAGGGCGTTTTTCTGAGAAAAAATATTTTAAGTGAAAATGCATGTCGCATGTCGCACGATATTGCAGTATCTGACTAGATGTTACAATGGGTTAAAAATATGATATTTACACTTGAGAATTGTAGAGAGGTAATTTGAAGTATATTCTTTTTCATACAAAAATCTTTATATATTCATAACACCGAAAATAATTAATAAAAGGGAAAAGGTAATATAAGAACATTATTTTGGATAGTATATTGCATTTGCATTTTTTTTTAAATAAACCAGATTTTTTATTGCTTTATCTTCTATGGTTCCGTATCAGCGTTCCGAGCGCCATGAGCTCGGGCTGTCCTTTCGCGGTGGCTATCGCGCTCGACTGGTCACCATCGGGGCGGCTCCGTAAACGCAGACACATTATTTTCTTACCACATCGGATGAAAATCACGCGATACAATCTACCTAATACGATGCGACCACTGTGGCTACCGTCGATAGTACCGTCGAAGAGTAAAGAAAATGAAACGGTTCAATTATTAACCATTTTCCCTAACATCATTCTACTCGTATTTGCTATAAATATTATGAATTTATTATTGAAATTTGACAACCCTATTTCTATAGAAATTCTATGGAAACTTTATAAATATAATTTTTATAATTTTTTCGAAGTCCTGCTGTTTGCTCCTTCCCTTGTTATTTTATGTTAATAATAACTATATTACGCATGTATGCTTGTACATCGTAGATGGAATACCTATACTTTGTATGGAGGTAGATATTCTTACCAAGCTAAAACAATTATTTACGTAAACCAAATTATTATTTTGAAATTTACAAATAAAAATAGTTTTGTTGCTGACGTCAGCATAACTTCAACTTCAACACTAAAAAAAAAATGGTTCCTTCCCAGAAGCTTAGTTTTTCATTAGTTGTTCAGTGTATCTATAGGAGGACGGGATAAAAAAAATAAAAGCCATCGCAATTGAGGCAATTTTCCAGTGTGTGGCGGCGCTACGGGCGGTCATCGACTACATCTACAAGCCAGAGTCGCTGTTGTCTCCACACTGCTAGATAGCCTCATAGTGTTCGTCGAGGAGCAGGTGCTCGACGCCGTGCTGCAGTGGACACATCAACACCCACAGGTCAGTGTCACACGATGTCAGCGGTAGATCGTATTTATAAAAAATCTCTCGAGTATTATTTTAACTACGTCGAGGGCAAACGATCACGGTGAGCGGGCGGTAACCTACGAGTCGCTGTCGTTGAATGAATCCGAGAAGAATTACTAGCAAATATTTGACTTCAAAATGTCCCACAGGTTAATATTGACCATGTTAAATGGTAAACTAATAACTATTCTTTGAGAAATATCTTTCCATAATATATGCAAAGCTATTCCGAAATAACCTGAATAATTTGTCCTTGATATCACAAAGAAAATTAATGTCGACTTGTATATACAATGTGCCCAATCATAAAGTGCACAAACGCAAGGACGTGAAACAAGGCTGAAATATATCGTCAAAAAAAAACTATGCAAATATTTGTTTCATTTTATAAAGATTTTTTTTATTTCCCGTTAAGTAGAACTCCTTATGTTAATAAATGGGAATAACTGATTAACTATCAGAGTTATTTAGTTGAAATAAACACAAAAAAAAATGTATATAACGTATAATCAAAATTAAATTCACAAATAGTCATATAAAATAATTTTTAATTAGAAAAAAAGCAATATTTCTGCATATTTTTTTTCAATGAGAGTATTTTTTGTCGGAGAATCGCTCCTATAACCATACTGATTTATTACTTTTTATTAATCTATATCTAATTATCCATCAAGAAAAAAATAAGCAACATATTACTTATCCCGATTTTTCCTAAGAATTATTAAACATAATTATTGCGCGCGTGACCAATTACGTCACCGTTATTGTATTTTCAGGTAAACAAATCTTTGTTGGTGATTGGTGGAGATGAGTTAATGCGGTGCAGAAGGGAGCTGGGAATTGGTCAGTGGCTCAGTGCGTCTGTCAGACGCGAACATGCATTACTACCAATGATTATCGGTAGGAGTAGCAAGAGCTGGCGGCGATCCCTATTCAGTTGCATTTCTGGACAGGCGACTACCTTCGGCGCATAATTTTCAAGACGTGCATATAAGATTATGTGATGTTGGACTTCGTTTAAACCCAGACTGTCGGGAATTACTATTGTGATTGAAATTGCAGTTGAAGACGCTGTCTTAGACAATTTATTTGCTAACCCAACTATAGTCAGCGACGCTTAGCCTTGTGACATGTTATCTCGAAAGGTTCGGTATTGAATATCATAAAAAAAAAGCTATTCATCATGTCTGTTCGGATACAAATACAGATCAGAAGAAATCAACATTTCGCATGAAACGTTCTGTCGACAGATGAAGTTGCATTTACGCGAAATGGCGAGTGCCAGTTTGCACGTGTATGCTTACGAAAATCCACATCTCGTGAGATCGTCAACGTTCCAAGAATTTATTTCTCCTAGTATATGGGCAGCCCTTATTGACGACCAACTGATTGGCCCCGTTATACTCCCTAGTAGGCTAAATGCGAAACGATTTTTAGAGTTCCTACGTGATTATTTCTCTTTTATTAGGAGATGTGCTACTTCGTCGAAGACGCTACATATACCTCCAAATGAACGGATACCCAGGGCACTACGCAAGAATTGTGCGAAACTTTTTAAACAACAATTACCCCAACTGTCGGATCGGTCCAGAAGGTCCAGTAGGATGCCTGCCTGCTGGGACACCTGGCATGACCCCGCCGGATTATTTCTTATGGGGAACATTAAACCAACGTCTTTACAGAACAGAGGTAAACACATCATGTATCATGCTAATGAAAAAAAAAACGACCCCAGCATGATTCGAAAGGCAACACAGCATATTGTTGTTCGTGCGGCTGTGTTTCAGCAACAACGTGGTCATTTTGAAAATTTATTGAGTTGATTTAATGGATAATTTACTACGTGAGTTTCATGGCACATAGCAAAATAAGTGTTTGAAATTCAGAGTTACTTTTTTCTTTAGATGTGGATTAATTAACAGTAATAAATCAACTTGGCTATAAGGGCGTTTTTCTGAGAAAAAATATTTTAAGTGAAAATGCATGTCGCATGTCGCACGATATTGCAGTATCTGACTAGATGTTACAATGGGTTAAAAATATGATATTTACACTTGAGAATTGTAGAGAGGTAATTTGAAGTATATTCTTTTTCATACAAAAAATCTTTATATATTCATAACACCGAAAATAATTAATAAAAGGGAAAAGGTAATATAAGAACATTATTTTGGATAGTATATTGCATTTGCATTTTTTTTTAAATAAACCAGATTTTTTATTGCTTTATCTTCTATGGTTCCGTATCAGCGTTCCGAGCGCCATGAGCTCGGGCTGTCCTTTCGCGGTGGCTATCGCGCTCGACTGGTCACCATCGGGGCGGCTCCGTAAACGCAGACACATTATTTTCTTACCACATCGGATGAAAATCACGCGATACAATCTACCTAATACGATGCGACCACTGTGGCTACCGTCGATAGTACCGTCGAAGAGTAAAGAAAATGAAACGGTTCAATTATTAACCATTTTCCCTAACATCATTCTACTCGTATTTGCTATAAATATTATGAATTTATTATTGAAATTTGACAACCCTATTTCTATAGAAATTCTATGGAAACTTTATAAATATAATTTTTATAATTTTTTCGAAGTCCTGCTGTTTGCTCCTTCCCTTGTTATTTTATGTTAATAATAACTATATTACGCATGTATGCTTGTACATCGTAGATGGAATACCTATACTTTGTATGGAGGTAGATATTCTTACCAAGCTAAAAAAATTATTTACGTAAACCAAATTATTATTTTGAAATTTACAAATAAAAATAGTTTTGTTGCTGACGTCAGCATAACTTCAACTTCAACACTAAAAAAAAAATGGTTCCTTCCCAGAAGCTTAGTTTTTCATTAGTTGTTCAGTGTATCTATAGGAGGACGGGATAAAAAAAATAAAAGCCATCGCAATTGAGGCAATTTTCCAGTGTGTGGCGGCGCTACGGGCGGTCATCGACTACATCTACAAGCCAGAGTCGCTGTTGTCTCCACACTGCTAGATAGCCTCATAGTGTTCGTCGAGGAGCAGGTGCTCGACGCCGTGCTGCAGTGGACACATCAACACCCACAGGTCAGTGTCACACGATGTCAGCGGTAGATCGTATTTATAAAAAATCTCTCGAGTATTATTTTAACTACGTCGAGGGCAAACGATCACGGTGAGCGGGCGGTAACCTACGAGTCGCTGTCGTTGAATGAGTCCGAGAAGAATTACTAGCAAATATTTGACTTCAAAATGTCCCACAGGTTAATATTGACCATGTTAAATGGTAAACTAATAACTATTCTTTGAGAAATATCTTTCCATAATATATGCAAAGCTATTCCGAAATAACCTGAATAATTTGTCCTTGATATCACAAAGAAAATTAATGTCGACTTGTATATACAATGTGCCCAATCATAAAGTGCACAAACGCAAGGACATGAAACAAGGCTGAAATATATCGTCAAAAAAAAACTATGCAAATATTTGTTTCATTTTATAAAGATTTTTTTTTATTTCCCGTTAAGTATGAACTCCTTATATTAATAAATGGGAATAACTGATTAACTATCAGAGTTATTTAGTTGAAATAAACACAAAGAAAAAATGTATATAACGTATAATCAAAATTAAATTCACAAATAGTCATATAAAATAATTTTTAATTAGAAAAAAAGCAATATTTCTGCATATTTTTTTTCAATGAGAGTATTTTTTGTCGGAGAATCGCTCCTATAACCATACTGATTTATTACTTTTTATTAATCTATATCTAATTATCCATCAAGAAAAAAATAAGCAACATATTACTTATCCCGATTTTTCCTAAGAATTATTAAACATAATTACTGCGCGCGTGACCAATTACGTCACCGTTATTGTATTTTCAGGTAAACAAATCTTTGTTGGTGATTGGTGGAGATGAGTTAATGCGGTGCAGAAGGGAGCTGGGAATTGGTCAGTGGCTCAGTGCGTCTGTCAGACGCGAACATGCATTACTACCAATGATTATCGGTAGGAGTAGCAAGAGCTGGCGGCGATCCCTATTCAGTTGCATTTCTGGACAAGCGACTACCTTCGGCGCATAATTTTCAAGACGTGCATATAAGATTATGTGATGTTGGACTTCGTTTAAACCCAGACTGTCGGGAATTACTATTGTGATTGAAATTGCAGTTGAAGACGCTGTCTTAGACAATTTATTTGCTAACCCAACTATAGTCAGCGACGCTTAGCCTTGTGACATGTTATCTCGAAAGGTTCGGTATTGAATATCATACAAAAAAAGCTATTCATCATGTCTGTTCGGATACAAATACAGATCAGAAGAAATCAACATTTCGCATGAAACGTTCTGTCGACAGACGAAGCTGCATTTACGCGAAATGGTGAGTGCCAGTTTGCACGTGTATGCTTACGAAAATCCACATCTCGTGAGATCGTCAACGTTCCAAGAATTTATTTCTCCTAGTATATGGGCAGCCCTTATTGACGACCAACTGATTGGCCCCGTTATACTCCCTGGTAGGCTAAATGCGGAACGATTTTTAGAGTTCCTACGTGATTATTTCTCTTTTATTAGGAGATGTGCTACTTCGTCGAAGACGCTACATATACCTCCAAATGAACGGATACCCAGGGCACTACGCAAGAATTGTGCGAAACTTTTTAAACAACAATTACCCCAACTGTCGGATCGGTCCAGAAGGTCCAGTAGGATGCCTGCCTGCTGGGACACCTGGCATGACCCCGCCGGATTATTTCTTATGGGGAACATTAAACCAACGTCTTTACAGAACAGAGGTAAACACATCATGTATCATGCTAATGAAAAAAAAAACGACCCCAGCATGATTCGAAAGGCAACACAGCATATTGTTGTTCGTGCGGCTGTGTTTCAGCAACAACGTGGTCATTTTGAAAATTTATTGAGTTGATTTAATGGATAATTTACTACGTGAGTTTCATGGCACATAGCAAAATAAGTGTTTGAAATTCAGAGTTACTTTTTTCTTTAGATGTGGGTTAATTAACAGTAATAAATCAACTTGGCTATAAGGGCATTTTTCTGAGAAAAAATATTTTAAGTGAAAATGCATGTCGCATGTCGCACGATATTGCAGTATCTGACTAGATGTTACAATGGGTTAAAAATATGATATTTACACTTGAGAATTGTAGAGAGGTAATTTGAAGTATATTCTGTTTCATACAAAAAATCTTTATATATTCATAACACCGAAAATAATTAATAAAAGGGAAAAGGTAATATAAGAACATTATTTTGGATAGTATATTGCATTTGCATTTTTTTTTAAATAAACCAGATTTTTTATTGCTTTATCTTCTATGGTTCCGTATCAGCGTTCCGAGCGCCATGAGCTCGGGCTGTCCTTTCGCGGTGGCTATCGCGCTCGACTGGTCACCATCGGGGCGGCTCCGTAAACGCAGACACATTATTTTCTTACCACATCGGATGAAAATCACGCGATACAATCTACCTAATACGATGCGACCACTGTGGCTTATAAACGCATGAGTATTGCTCGCACGTTGCTATCGCCGCTGCTTATGCAGAAACTCATTGTTGTTTGCTGGTGATCACATTAGCTCGTAGGAGCTCAAGTTCTTATCTTTTATACAAGGACGGACCAAAATATTTTTTCTAAGATCGCAGCAATCACAAACATACCGAGACCGATTAATATCAAGGAGCTCCAAACGTTTTTGGGTATCATATAAAATAATCTCAATGTCTTTGGTCTAAACAAATGAAAAGGGCATTTATTCAAATTAAAAATTACCAGTACCAATTCCATTGACGCACTATCCTTAAATTACTATTGTTTGTACCATGTAAATGCGGTGAAATACCGCGCTTTAAAATCGTCCGATCCATTCATGTCCATGATGTCACTCAGTAACACCAAAGAAAAAAACAAGCGCTTGGTTATTCCTGAAAAACTTCTTTGGCTTTTAAAATCATCAACAAAAATGTTCTAAATCAGGCAAACTTATTGAAAGAAGCCAAAAAGATGATGAAAACATTATTTTACCATCTGAAGAAGTTTTAGTATCTTTGGATGTCGAAGAGTAAAGAAAATGAAACGGCTCAATTATTAACCATTTTCCCTAACATCATTCTACTCGTATTTGCTATAAATATTATGAATTTATTATTGAAATTTGACAACCCTATTTCTATAGAAATTCTATGGAAACTTTATAAATTTAATTTTTATAATTTTTTCGAAGTCCTGCTGTTTGCTCCTTCCCTTGTTATTTTATGTTAATAATAACTATATTACGCATGTATGCTTGTACATCGTAGATGGAATACCTATACTTTGTATGGAGGTAGATATTCTTACCAAGCTAAAACAATTATTTACGTAAACCAAATTATTATTTTGAAATTTACAAATAAAAATATTTTTGTTGCTGACGTCAGCATAACTTCAACTTCAACACTAAAAAAAAAATGGTTCCTTCCCAGAAGCTTAGTTTTTCATTAGTTGTTCAGTGTATCTATAGGAGGACGGGATAAAAAAAATAAAAGCCACCGCAATTGAGGCAATTTTCCAGTGTGTGGCGGCGCTACGGGCGGTCATCGACTACATCTACAAGCCAGAGTCGCTGTTGTCTCCACACTGCTAGATAGCCTCATAGTGTTCGTCGAGGAGCAGGTGCTCGACGCCGTGCTGCAGTGGACACATCAACACCCACAGGTCAGTGTCACACGATGTCAGCGGTAGATCGTATTTATAAAAAATCTCTCGAGTATTATTTTAACTACGTCGAGGGCAAACGATCACGGTGAGCGGGCGGTAACCTACGAGTCGCTGTCGTTGAATGAATCCGAGAAGAATTACTAGCAAATATTTGACTTCAAAATGTCCCACAGGTTAATATTGACCATGTTAAATGGTAAACTAATAACTATTCTTTGAGAAATATCTTTCCATAATATATGCAAAGCTATTCCGAAATAACCTGAATAATTTGTCCTTGATATCACAAAGAAAATGAATGTCGACTTGTATATACAATGTGCCCAATCATAAAGTGCACAAACGCAAGGACGTGAAACAAGGCTGAAATATATCGTCAAAAAAAAACTATGCAAATATTTGTTTCATTTTATAAAGATTTTCTTTTATTTCCCGTTAAGTATGAACTCCTTATGTTAATAAATGGGAATAACTGATTAACTATCAGAGTTATTTAGTTGAAATAAACACAAAAAAAAATGTATATAACGTATAATCAAAATTAAATTCACAAATAATCATATAAAATAATTTTTAATTAGAAAAAAAGCAATATTTCTGCATATTTTTTTTCAATGAGAGTATTTTTTTTTCGGAGAATCGCTCCTATAACCATACTGATTTATTACTTTTTATTAATCTATATCTAATTATCCATCAAGAAAAAAATAAGCAACATATTACTTATCCCGATTTTTCCTAAGAATTATTAAACATAATTACTGCGCGCGTGACCAATTACGTCACCGTTATTGTATTTTCAGGTAAACAAATCTTTGTTGGTGATTGGTGGAGATGAGTTAATGCGGTGCAGAAGGGACCTGGGAATTGGTCAGTGGCTCAGTGCGTCTGTCAGACGCGAACATGCATTACTACCAATGATTATCGGTAGGAGTAGCAAGAGCTGGCGGCGATCCCTATTCAGTTGCATTTCTGGACAGGCGACTACCTTCGGCGCATAATTTTCAAGACGTGCATATAAGATTATGTGATGTTGGACTTCGTTTAAACCCAGACTGTCGGGAATTACTATTGTGATTGAAATTGCAGTTGAAGACGCTGTGTTAGACAATTTATTTGCTAACCCAACTATAGTCAGCGACGCTTAGCCTTGTGACATGTTATCTCGAAAGGTTCGGTATTGAATATCATAAAAAAAAAGCTATTCATCATGTCTGTTCGGATACAAATACAGATCAGAAGAAATCAACATTTCGCATGAAACGTTCTGTCGACAGACGAAGTTGCATTTACGCGAAATGGCGAGTGCCAGTTTGCACGTGTATGCTTACGAAAATCCACATCTCGTGAGATCGACAACGTTCCAAGAATTTATTTCTCCTAGTATATGGGCAGCCCTTATTGACGACCAACTGATTGGCCCCGTTATACTCCCTGGTAGGCTAAATGCGGAACGATTTTTAGAGTTCCTACGTGATTATTTCTCTTTTATTAGGAGATGTGCTACTTCGTCGAAGACGCTACATATACCTCCAAATGAACGGATACCCAGGGCACTACGCAAGAATTGTGCGAAACTTTTTAAACAACAATTACCCCAACTGTCGGATCGGTCCAGAAGGTCCAGTAGGATGCCTGCCTGCTGGGACACCTGGCATGACCCCGCCGGATTATTTCTTATGGGGAACATTAAACCAACGTCTTTACAGAACAGAGGTAAACACATCATGTATCATGCTAATGAAAAAAAAAACGACCCCAGCATGATTCGAAGGGCAACACAGCATATTGTTGTTCGTGCGGCTGTGTTTCAGCAACAACGTTGTCATTTTGAAAATTTATTGAGTTGATTTAATGGATAATTTACTACGTGAGTTTCATGGCACATAGCAAAATAAGTGTTTGAAATTCAGAGTTACTTTTTTCTTTAGATGTGGATTAATTAACAGTAATAAATCAACTTGGCTATAAGGGCGTTTTTCTGAGAAAAAATATTTTAAGTGAAAATGCATGTCGCATGTCGCACGTTATTGCAGTTTCTGACTAGATGTTACAATGGGTTAAAAATATGATATTTACACTTGAGAATTGTAGAGAGGTAATTTGAAGTATATTCTGTTTCATACAAAAAATCTTTATATATTCATAACACCGAAAATAATTAATAAAAGGGAAAAGGTAATATAAGAACATTATTTTGGATAGTATATTGCATTTGCATTCATATTCATATTTCATTCATATTTATTAATTGCATTCATGTGGTAATACATTTGGTGTTAAGCTAAGTATTTAGTCCATAACATGAGCCCTGCGAGGGCATTGCAACAGTATCATACAATATAATCAATGCGTAAAATAATTCTAATTTACAAAAATATATATGGAGAATCTATACAAATCTAAATAGCTGATTACTTTATATAAATTTAAAATGGTAAGTAAACAAATTTATACATCGAGTTAAATTTAATATAGATTATGAGGCAGTTTAATAGTATTGTTTGTCAAGATATTCATCTAACGT
This sequence comes from Pyralis farinalis, assembly GCA_947507595.1. NCBI lineage: Eukaryota > Metazoa > Arthropoda > Insecta > Lepidoptera > Pyralidae > Pyralis > Pyralis farinalis. The sequence goes on along the minus strand of OX382258.1, from coordinate 2,539,531 downwards.
ATAGAAGCATTTTTGTACCAAATATTGTTTTAATTTTTTGTTAAATAACTTGTATGTCGCTTCGTTTTTTATGTCTTGTGGTAATTTATTATATATTTTTACTGCCATGTAGTGCGGGCTGCAGTTGAGCATCTTTATTCTAGAGGGTGGCAAGTACAGTCTCTCTTTATGGCGGGTATTTATATTATGCATGTCCTTAACTTTTTTGAATACATTTATATTTTTATAAATGAACGTAGATAATTCAAGAATGTAAATAGATGTCAAGGTTAATAAATTTAGTCTTATGAAGTGCGGTCTACTACTTTGTCTATTATTTATCCGTACTATTATTCTAATGCATTTTTTCTGCAAAATAAACAATTGGTTTGCATCTACGCTATTTCCCCACAACATTATCCCATATCTAAGCCACGAGTACGCATATGCATAGTAGGCTGAGAGTGCGGTTTTTATATCAGTGCTACATTTGATCTGAAAGAGAGCGTAAGTGAACTTAGACAATTTTGATTTAATTTGTTCTACGTGGGGTTTCCAGGTTATGTGAGTATCTATATTCAAGCCTAAAAGATTAAATGTATTGACCACGTCAATTTGTGTGTTTTCAAAATTTATATTTAAGAATATAGGTCTCATATTGATTGGCAGGAATTGAATAACTTTCGTTTTTTTATAGTTTATTTCTAAGTTGTGTTCTCGAAGCCAAACCGAAACATTTTCTAATGTATTATTTACTAGAGTATTTGGGTTTCTACCTTTTTTACATTTTATTAAGATTGAAACATCATCTGCAAATAGAACGGGCACTGTTGTTTCATTTTTAATGACTTTTGGAAGATCATTGATATAGACAAGGAAGAGCACACAGCCTAACACACTTCCCTGAGGTATTGAACAGGTTATGTTTCGCTCTGTAGACCTTACTATTTCAATTTCTCCTTTTTGTTTGTTGTAGTGTTCAATTTGGACTAGTTGTTTTCTATTCATAAGATATGTTTCAAACCAGTTGTAGGCTGTTCCGCGTATTCCTGAACCCTTTAACTTTGAGAGTAGGATGCTATAAGAGACTTTATCGTATGCTTTGGTCATATCTAGCAGTAGACCTATAGCGTGATGTTTATCATTGATTGTTTGTAGGGCTGCTTGTATGTAATTGTACACAGCCAATGTTGTGGATTTCGACTTTCTGAATCCGTTTTGGGAGTCATCGAATACTTTATATTTTTCTAAAAAAATTATTAATCTATCGTACATAGCCCTCTCGAATATCTTTGAGAATGTTGTTAATAAAGCTATAGGTCTATAATTTGCTGCGAGATTGTAATCACCATTTTTAAAAGTTGGCTTTATCAATGACGTTCCCAGTAAATTTGGAAAATAACCTTCATGAAAACTTTGGTTTATAAGAGATGTTAGGGGTTCTTCTAATTCTTTAGCGCATTGTTTTATTAATACTGGCGGTATGTCATCTACACCACAACTGCGTTTATTTTTCAGTTGCCTTATAATTTTCCGAATCTCTTTTTGGCTTACAGGACTCAAGTAAAACGAATTTAGTGGAGGGGCTTCGACAGGCCGCCCTGTCTTATTTATATTGTCGTTTTTAGTGTGACTCTCACCGACAGTTGCAAAATAATCATTAAATATGTTCGCCAACGCTTTCGGGCATTCTATTAATTTATTGTTGTCAATCAGTTGTATGTTTTTATAAGTTTTACTTTTTATATTCCCGGTTTTAGTATTTATTATATTCCACATAGTTTTTGTTTTATTGTCAGACTTTTCCATTTGTTTAATATATGTCAATCTTTTTGAAGTTTTTATACTACGCTTTAATATGGTACTATACGACTTGTAGTATTTTTTAATAACTTCACTTTGTGTTTCATTCAGTATAATTTTTAATGACCTTTTGTGAACACATGATCTGTCAACCCTGCCGTAAGCCAAGATTTTTTTATGTTATTCTTTATTTTTAGTTTCTGTACTGGTATATACTTATCTAAGCAATTACGTATTGTATGTATAAATGAATTATAGTTATCATTAACACTTTTGGATTTATTTATTACATTTTTCCAGTCAATACTTCGTAATGCATTTTTAAACAGATTAATTTTATTTTTAGTGAATAACCTTTGTTTTTTATACATTATTTTATTAGAACTATTACTGACATTGCCTAAGTTAGTTTTTATATGCGTTGCTTTATGATCTGAAAGGCCATAATTTTCGACATACGATTTTTCTATTAGTGCGGTATGGTTTGTAAAAATTAAGTCAATACAAGAACTTGTCGTTTTGGTTACTCTTGTGGGTTCACGAATTAGTTGGCTTAGATTGAATGAATTCATCAAATTCAAGAACTTTTGGGTCGTTTTATTACTTTTCTCATTGCCTTTTATATTAAAATCCCCACCTATGATTATATGTTTATTTCCATCTTTTAGTTTTAGTCTATTTAGTAATTTGCTGATTTGTTCGTAAAATATGTCAATACTACGATTTGCCCTATATAGACCTACTACAATGACATTTAATTTCGGTATTTCGATAGCACTAAGTTCTATTATAAATTCTTTGGAATATTGACTAATATCTTTCCTTTCTATATATTCTATAGAGTCCTTTATTATTATGCAGGTACCTCCACCCTCATGTTTTTTCCTACAATTCAGAGACGCAATTTTGTAACCCGGTATTATAAGTGAATTGCAAAAGTGTTCTTTTCTCCACAGCTCTGATAGCGAGATTATGTCAATTTTTCTATCCGACAATAGATGTTCAATCAAATGTTTCTTATTTCCTATGCCTTGTATATTTTGGAACACCGCTAGCAGTCCCTTAGAGAAAAAACTTATTTTCTCGCTGGTTATTTTGTGTTCCTAAATAAGTATTGCTACTTTGTAGTGACTGTTTTAGAATGTATGCTATGAGAGAATTTATATCCTTTGCTATTATTTTTAAGCCTTGATGGTTTAAGAAACCTTTATGCTTCGAAAACATACTAAAAGAGCATTCTAAATTTTTGTTAGAATCTAAAACGTAACAATACTGATATTTTTGGTTGTCACATCGGACTAAATTGTTGAACATTTCAACTCTCGTATTAAAGATATTTGCCTCATATGAATATCTATAAGTGGGTAGACATAATATTATATTAGTGTGAACAATACATTGCAACTTTTCTCTTAATTCAATTACTAAATTATTATAATTTTTTGATACAATAAAATCCATATAACCTAACATTATCACGCAATAATCCTTTACTGTAAATTCTTTTAGTTTTTCTTTTATTCCGTGCAGTAGTTGACTGCACGCATTTTTTTTTAAATAAACCAGATTTTTTATTGCTTTATCTTCTATGGTTCCGTATCAGCGTTCCGAGCGCCATGAGCTCGGGCTGTCCTTTCGCGGTGGCTATCGCGCTCGACTGGTCACCATCGGGGCGGCTCCGTAAACGCAGACACATTATTTTCTTACCACATCGGATGAAAATCACGCGATACAATCTACCTAATACGATGCGACCACTGTGGCTTATAAACGCATGAGTATTGCTCGCACGTTGCTATCGCCGCTGCTTATGCAGAAACTCATTGTTGTTTGCTGGTGACCACATTAGCTCGTAGGAGCTCAAGTTCTTATCTTTTATACAAGGACGGACCAAAATATTTTTTCTAAGATCGCAGCAATCACAAACATACCGAGACCGATTAATATCAAGGAGCTCCAAACGTTTTTGGGTATCATATAAAATAATCTCAATGTCTTTGGTCTAAACAAATGAAAAGGGCATTTATTCAAATTAAAAATTACCAGTACCAATTCCATTGACGCACTATCCTTAAATTACTATTGTTTGTACCATGTAAATGCGGTGAAATACCGCGCTTTAAAATCGTCCGATCCATTCATGTCCATGATGTCACTCAGTAACACCAAAGAAAAAAACAAGCGCTTGGTTATTCCTGAAAAACTTCTTTGGCTTTTAAAATCATCAACAAAAATGTTCTAAATCAGGCAAACTTATTGAAAGAAGCCAAAAAGATGATGAAAACATTATTTTACCATCTGAAGAAGTTTTAGTATCTTTGGATGTCGAAGAGTAAAGAAAATGAAACGGCTCAATTATTAACCATTTTCCCTAACATCATTCTACTCGTATTTGCTATAAATATTATGAATTTATTATTGAAATTTGACAACCCTATTTCTATAGAAATTCTATGGAAACTTTATAAATTTAATTTTTATAATTTTTTCGAAGTCCTGCTGTTTGCTCCTTCCCTTGTTATTTTATGTTAATAATAACTATATTACGCATGTATGCTTGTACATCGTAGATGGAATACCTATACTTTGTATGGAGGTAGATATTCTTACCAAGCTAAAACAATTATTTACGTAAACCAAATTATTATTTTGAAATTTACAAATAAAAATATTTTTGTTGCTGACGTCAGCATAACTTCAACTTCAACACTAAAAAAAAAATGGTTCCTTCCCAGAAGCTTAGTTTTTCATTAGTTGTTCAGTGTATCTATAGGAGGACGGGATAAAAAAAATAAAAGCCACCGCAATTGAGGCAATTTTCCAGTGTGTGGCGGCGCTACGGGCGGTCATCGACTACATCTACAAGCCAGAGTCGCTGTTGTCTCCACACTGCTAGATAGCCTCATAGTGTTCGTCGAGGAGCAGGTGCTCGACGCCGTGCTGCAGTGGACACATCAACACCCACAGGTCAGTGTCACACGATGTCAGCGGTAGATCGTATTTATAAAAAATCTCTCGAGTATTATTTTAACTACGTCGAGGGCAAACGATCACGGTGAGCGGGCGGTAACCTACGAGTCGCTGTCGTTGAATGAATCCGAGAAGAATTACTAGCAAATATTTGACTTCAAAATGTCCCACAGGTTAATATTGACCATGTTAAATGGTAAACTAATAACTATTCTTTGAGAAATATCTTTCCATAATATATGCAAAGCTATTCCGAAATAACCTGAATAATTTGTCCTTGATATCACAAAGAAAATGAATGTCGACTTGTATATACAATGTGCCCAATCATAAAGTGCACAAACGCAAGGACGTGAAACAAGGCTGAAATATATCGTCAAAAAAAAACTATGCAAATATTTGTTTCATTTTATAAAGATTTTCTTTTATTTCCCGTTAAGTATGAACTCCTTATGTTAATAAATGGGAATAACTGATTAACTATCAGAGTTATTTAGTTGAAATAAACACAAAAAAAAATGTATATAACGTATAATCAAAATTAAATTCACAAATAATCATATAAAATAATTTTTAATTAGAAAAAAAGCAATATTTCTGCATATTTTTTTTCAATGAGAGTATTTTTTTTTCGGAGAATCGCTCCTATAACCATACTGATTTATTACTTTTTATTAATCTATATCTAATTATCCATCAAGAAAAAAATCAGCAACATATTACTTATCCCGATTTTTCCTAAGAATTATTAAACATAATTACTGCGCGCGTGACCAATTACGTCACCGTTATTGTATTTTCAGGTAAACAAATCTTTGTTGGTGATTGGTGGAGATGAGTTAATGCGGTGCAGAAGGGACCTGGGAATTGGTCAGTGGCTCAGTGCGTCTGTCAGACGCGAACATGCATTACTACCAATGATTATCGGTAGGAGTAGCAAGAGCTGGCGGCGATCCCTATTCAGTTGCATTTCTGGACAGGCGACTACCTTCGGCGCATAATTTTCAAGACGTGCATATAAGATTATGTGATGTTGGACTTCGTTTAAACCCAGACTGTCGGGAATTACTATTGTGATTGAAATTGCAGTTGAAGACGCTGTGTTAGACAATTTATTTGCTAACCCAACTATAGTCAGCGACGCTTAGCCTTGTGACATGTTATCTCGAAAGGTTCGGTATTGAATATCATAAAAAAAAAGCTATTCATCATGTCTGTTCGAATACAAATACAGATCAGAAGAAATCAACATTTCGCATGAAACGTTCTGTCGACAGACGAAGTTGCATTTACGCGAAATGGCGAGTGCCAGTTTGCACGTGTATGCTTACGAAAATCCACATCTCGTGAGATCGTCAACGTTCCAAGAATTTATTTCTCCTAGTATATGGGCAGCCCTTATTGACGACCAACTGATTGGCCCCGTTATACTCCCTGGTAGGCTAAATGCGGAACGATTTTTAGAGTTCCTACGTGATTATTTCTCTTTTATTAGGAGATGTGCTACTTCGTCGAAGACGCTACATATACCTCCAAATGAACGGATACCCAGGGCACTACGCAAGAATTGTGCGAAACTTTTTAAACAACAATTACCCCAACTGTCGGATCGGTCCAGAAGGTCCAGTAGGATGCCTGCCTGCTGGGACACCTGGCATGACCCCGCCGGATTATTTCTTATGGGGAACATTAAACCAACGTCTTTACAGAACAGAGGTAAACACATCATGTATCATGCTAATGAAAAAAAAAACGACCCCAGCATGATTCGAAGGGCAACACAGCATATTGTTGTTCGTGCGGCTGTGTTTCAGCAACAACGTTGTCATTTTGAAAATTTATTGAGTTGATTTAATGGATAATTTACTACGTGAGTTTCATGGCACATAGCAAAATAAGTGTTTGAAATTCAGAGTTACTTTTTTCTTTAGATGTGGATTAATTAACAGTAATAAATCAACTTGGCTATAAGGGCGTTTTTCTGAGAAAAAATATTTTAAGTGAAAATGCATGTCGCATGTCGCACGTTATTGCAGTATCTGACTAGATGTTACAATGGGTTAAAAATATGATATTTACACTTGAGAATTGTAGAGAGGTAATTTGAAGTATATTCTGTTTCATACAAAAAATTTTTATATATTCATAACACCGAAAATAATTAATAAAAGGGAAAAGGTAATATAAGAACATTATTTTGGATAGTATATTGCATTTGCATTTTTTTTTAAATAAACCAGATTTTTTATTGCTTTATCTTCTATGGTTCCGTATCAGCGTTCCGAGCGCCATGAGCTCGGGCTGTCCTTTCGCGGTGGCTATCGCGCTCGACTGGTCACCATCGGGGCGGCTCCGTAAACGCAGACACATTATTTTCTTACCACATCGGATGAAAATCACGCGATACAATCTACCTAATACGATGCGACCACTGTGGCTTATAAACGCATGAGTATTGCTCGCACGTTGCTATCGCCGCTGCTTATGCAGAAACTCATTGTTGTTTGCTGGTGATCACATTAGCTCGTAGGAGCTCAAGTTCTTATCTTTTATACAAGGACGGACCAAAATATTTTTTCTAAGATCGCAGCAATCACAAACATACCGAGACCGATTAATATCAAGGAGCTCCAAACGTTTTTGGGTATCATATAAAATAATCTCAATGTCTTTGGTCTAAACAAATGAAAAGGGCATTTATTCAAATTAAAAATTACCAGTACCAATTCCATTGACGCACTATCCTTAAATTACTATTGTTTGTACCATGTAAATGCGGTGAAATACCGCGCTTTAAAATCGTCCGATCCATTCATGTCCATGATGTCACTCAGTAACACCAAAGAAAAAAACAAGCGCTTGGTTATTCCTGAAAAACTTCTTTGGCTTTTAAAATCATCAACAAAAATGTTCTAAATCAGGCAAACTTATTGAAAGAAGCCAAAAAGATGATGAAAACATTATTTTACCATCTGAAGAAGTTTTAGTATCTTTGGATGTCGAAGAGTAAAGAAAATGAAACGGCTCAATTATTAACCATTTTCCCTAACATCATTCTACTCGTATTTGCTATAAATATTATGAATTTATTATTGAAATTTGACAACCCTATTTCTATAGAAATTCTATGGAAACTTTATAAATTTAATTTTTATAATTTTTTCGAAGTCCTGCTGTTTGCTCCTTCCCTTGTTATTTTATGTTAATAATAACTATATTACGCATGTATGCTTGTACATCGTAGATGGAATACCTATACTTTGTATGGAGGTAGATATTCTTACCAAGCTAAAACAATTATTTACGTAAACCAAATTATTATTTTGAAATTTACAAATAAAAATATTTTTGTTGCTGACGTCAGCATAACTTCAACTTCAACACTAAAAAAAAAATGGTTCCTTCCCAGAAGCTTAGTTTTTCATTAGTTGTTCAGTGTATCTATAGGAGGACGGGATAAAAAAAATAAAAGCCACCGCAATTGAGGCAATTTTCCAGTGTGTGGCGGCGCTACGGGCGGTCATCGACTACATCTACAAGCCAGAGTCGCTGTTGTCTCCACACTGCTAGATAGCCTCATAGTGTTCGTCGAGGAGCAGGTGCTCGACGCCGTGCTGCAGTGGACACATCAACACCCACAGGTCAGTGTCACACGATGTCAGCGGTAGATCGTATTTATAAAAAATCTCTCGAGTATTATTTTAACTACGTCGAGGGCAAACGATCACGGTGAGCGGGCGGTAACCTACGAGTCGCTGTCGTTGAATGAATCCGAGAAGAATTACTAGCAAATATTTGACTTCAAAATGTCCCACAGGTTAATATTGACCATGTTAAATGGTAAACTAATAACTATTCTTTGAGAAATATCTTTCCATAATATATGCAAAGCTATTCCGAAATAACCTGAATAATTTGTCCTTGATATCACAAAGAAAATGAATGTCGACTTGTATATACAATGTGCCCAATCATAAAGTGCACAAACGCAAGGACGTGAAACAAGGCTGAAATATATCGTCAAAAAAAAACTATGCAAATATTTGTTTCATTTTATAAAGATTTTCTTTTATTTCCCGTTAAGTATGAACTCCTTATGTTAATAAATGGGAATAACTGATTAACTATCAGAGTTATTTAGTTGAAATAAACACAAAAAAAAATGTATATAACGTATAATCAAAATTAAATTCACAAATAGTCATATAAAATAATTTTTAATTAGAAAAAAAGCAATATTTCTGCATATTTTTTTTCAATGAGAGTATTTTTTTTTCGGAGAATCGCTCCTATAACCATACTGATTTATTACTTTTTATTAATCTATATCTAATTATCCATCAAGAAAAAAATAAGCAACATATTACTTATCCCGATTTTTCCTAAGAATTATTAAACATAATTACTGCGCGCGTGACCAATTACGTCACCGTTATTGTATTTTCAGGTAAACAAATCTTTGTTGGTGATTGGTGGAGATGAGTTAATGCGGTGCAGAAGGGACCTGGGAATTGGTCAGTGGCTCAGTGCGTCTGTCAGACGCGAACATGCATTACTACCAATGATTATCGGTAGGAGTAGCAAGAGCTGGCGGCGATCCCTATTCAGTTGCATTTCTGGACAGGCGACTACCTTCGGCGCATAATTTTCAAGACGTGCATAAAAGATTATGTGATGTTGGACTTCGTTTAAACCCAGACTGTCGGGAATGCATGTTTGGGATAAAATTTACAAATAAGAGATGAAAGCGTGAGAGCGTAGCTATGCAACATATGTGGTTATGCTGTTGCGATAAAGGTGCTGTCATAATATCAGCGCTGTGGTTACTCCGCAGCTTTTTGCTGAGTCAGGGCCTTTTTGTTGTCACGACACACACAGGACGCACAAGTTGCTACCGTTCGGGCCTACTGTACAATTTATTTTATATTTAAATGTTTGCTTTCATTACTGTCGTCATAGTTATATGTTATTTTTCTTTTTTCTTGTGTTTCTGTATTTGTGTGTGTTTCTATGTGATAACATATAAAACTAATTATCCATCTATCTATCTATACATTGTCTGGTTGTAAAAGCATAGGTTTCCTTAGTACTCTAAAAACAGCAGACATAATACCGAAGACATTTTCAACGATTCTTCGAGCACGAGAAAGACGATAATTAAACACGCGCTCTTTGGATCCTTTATTGTGAGTTCCAGCATAAGGTTTCATCATATTTTCGGTTAGAGCAAATGCGCTATCCGCAACAAAAACATAAGTATTTGTAATGAGAGGGCATCCGCCTCTGTCGCGCTGCTGCCGCACTACTTGTGACCTAATGTGAATGCGCTCTAAACGTATGAGCATCGCTCGCACGTTGCTATCGCCGCTGCTTATGCAGAAACTCATTGTTGTTTGCTGGTGACCACATTAGCTCGTAGGAGCTCAAGTTATTATATTTTATACAAGGACGAACTAAAATAATTTTTTCTAAGATCGCAGCAATCACAGACATGCCGAGACCGATTAATATCAAGGAGCCCCAAACGTTTTTGGGTCTCATATAATTTCATGGGAAATTTCTTAAAATATAGTCAATAAGTTATCAAAAAAAGAATCTCAATGGCTTTGGGTAAACAAATGTGAAAAGGGCATTTCATCAAATTAAAAATTACCAGTACCAATTCCATTGACGCATTATAAACTTTAAATTACCATTATATGTAAATGCGGTGAAATACCGCGTTTTAAAATCGTCCAATCCATTCATGTCCATGATCTCACTCAGCAACAAAGAAAAAAACAAGCGCTTGGATATTCCTGAAAAATTTCTTTGGCTTTTAAAATCATCAACAGAAAATGTTCTAAATCACGCAAACTAACTGAAAGAAGACAAAAAGAGGATGAAAACATTATTTTACCATCTGAAGAAATTTTAGTCTCTTTCTTTGGCTGTCGAAGAGTAAAGAAAATGAAACGGCTCAATTATTAACGATTTTCCCTAACATCATTCTATTTGCTATATATATTATGAATTTGTTATTGAAATTTGACAACCCTATTTCTATAGAAATTCTATGGAAACTTAACTCTGTGAAGAGTGGTAAATGGGTCTAAACGCTGGTAAACAGCATGAAGAAATCAATGTCACCGTTCACAGAGTTGTAATGAACCTTTGCCAGGACATACTTAATAAAGGACATTGCCTATACACAGATGACTGGTACACAAGTGTAGGCTTAGCCAGAGAACTCCTGGAAAATTAAACACATCTAATAGGCACATTAAGAAAAAACAGAAAGCATTTCCCTAAAGTTGTAGTTTCTACTAAGCTGAAAAAAGGTCAGTTCATAGCGAGAGAAAGTGTGAACACAGTTTTGAGGTGAAAAGACAAACGAGATGTTTTGGTGCTGTCCACAAAACATTCCACACGTTTTGTTTCTGTAACCAAACATAATAATACCATATGAAACCGGCTATTGTCGTAGATTATAATAAGGCAAAGGGAGCAGTGGATATATCTGATCAGATGGCCGCATACCAGACACCATTAAGAAAGTCTTTGAAATGGTATAAGAAAATTGCATTTGATTTAATTTTGAGTGTCGCCATGGTGAATACTTTAGTTTTGTATAAAACCGTCACAAAGAAACATATAGTTATTGTAGACTTGAGAAAAGAAATACTAGAGTTTTTTTGGCAAAATCTTCAACATCTGGAGCACCTTTAGCAAGGCCGATAAGGAGGGAGAAACACGTGCTGAAGAAAAAAGAAGGACCCTCTCTGAAGGTGCGTCGCATGTGTGTAGAATGTTACAAGAGTAATGTGACCACATTTGGCCGTGTACTGGCCAGAAACAAAACTAAAAAAGTACTTACTTTTTGTGACACTTGCGTAGTTAAACGTTTTCTATGTGTTGAATGTTTTGCCAAGGGTCATACATGATTTTGATCATCTTTATTATTTCTTTTCATAAGGCTAATTGATGTTGTAGCTATCTACTTAATTCGTATCATAAAAGTAAACTATTCGATGCTATCTATACCTAGTCTTGCTATAAATACTGAAAATAAAGAAAAACAAAATCTATTGCAAATAACATTTATTACTTTTACAGTGTGTTAGTTTAATACATAAATATAAAACAATTTAAAATATAAAAAGCTTATTCGAAGTGGTCTCCATTGGCTGCCATACAGTTACATTAAACGTTGAGGCCAGTTATCAATAGAAGCACGCACTCTTTCCATAAGAAAATTGAAAATACGGATTGTTTTAGGGACTCCCAATTATCATGTCGTTTAGAGCAAGCCGTACTCTCTAAAACTGGCCATAAATCATAATCCAGCGGATTAAGATCGGGACTAGACGACGGCTAGTCTTCAGCTCGGATGAAGTCCGAAACGTTCGTTTCCAACCAAGACTGCGTAGACCGAGCTTTATAACCCGGCGCCGTCTTGCTGGAAGGACCATTCTTGGTTATTGAACATGGTGTTGTTAAGGGGCTTCACTACCTTCTCAAGAATGGTATCTTGATACACTTGTGGCGATGTTATGATACCTTTTTGACAAAAGTATGGCTCAGTCACTCCTTCATAGCTAATACCCCACCATACTATCACTGAAGTCGGATAGTGTCCACGTTGCACTCTGTCGACTAATTAGGAAGCTTACTTAGAACTCTGAGGATAAATACGGTCATTTTGTTTGTTAAAATGTTGCTCAATTGCAAAAATTTTCTCATCCGTAAACCAAATTTTTCTGTGACCTCCCTTTGCGTACCGCTTCAGTAGTTCTTTCGATTTAACCACCCTATTCTTTTTTAAATTATCAGTTAAGAAATGACCAGTACGTCTCTTATAGGCTACAAGTCCTAAGTCATCTTTTAAAATACGCGTCATGGTTCTAGGTGCTATCTTCATCTCCCGAGATAAAATCTTTTCATTGCTTTCGGACAGGATTTCTTCGAATTCTTTCCCTTACTGCTTTGACCACCTTTTTCGAACGAATACTACGTGGACGGCTAGATCTTTTTCTGTCACAAACAGAGGAGGTTTCATTGTACCTATTAATAGCCCGGTACACAAACATTTTACTAATACCAAGCGTAGAGTTTTAAAAATTGCATTTGGCTCCATACCTACTTTGTGTAATGCAATCACAGCGATTCGGTTCTCTTTATCACCCCACTCCATTTTAATATCGCAAAATATTGTAGAATGTATTGGCGCCAAAATGAGAAAACGCAATGAACAATCATACAGTAACGACAGATTCCAAATTCAAATGTAATATTTTGTTTATTTTTAATTGTAACAGTATTTATGGCCAGACTAAGTATAATGTTTACGTTTAATTTTTATAAATAAAACTTTAGTACCTACAAAATGGAGTTTTTAGGGTTCCGTACACAAAGGGTAAAACGGAACCCTGTTACTGAGGCTCCGCTGTCCGTCCGTCCGTCCGTCTGTCACTCATGAACCGTGATAGTTAAGACAGTTGAAATTTTCACAGATGATGTATTTCTGTTGCCGCTATAACAACAAATACTAAAAAATAGAATAAAATAAATATCTAAGGGGGCTCCCATACAACAAACGTGATTTTTTTGCCTTTTTATAGATAATGGTACGGAACCCTTCGTGCGCGAGTCCCATTCGCACTTGGCCGATATTTTTTGTTTACAGTCATTTCTAAATATTTTTAACTAACCTTAACTAAATTTTAAACTACCTACCATAACCTAAACTATCGGTTTGAATCTAAAACTATTGAAATGCTAACAAACAACACCTATTAAAAAGTATAACATCTATAAAAAACGTTACTCTTTGGTAATTGTTGTTTTTTTTCCCAAGTCCCTTCTGGTTTTGCAAAAACCATTTTGATATATAGTAACTGGAGGGCCACGCAGATCAATGAATATGGAATTTAGTTTGATAGCACTGTCCTACGGCCTGTAAGAATGGATCGCAAACACTCATAAAACGCGGTCATCACTGACCGACGTGGCCCAAATGGAAACTCTAGTTGTCGACCATCACTGACCGACACGGCCTGAACGGAAACACGCATTTTTTCTCTTGGCAGTCAACGTGTTAATGTCGACTTGTATATACAATGTGCCCAATCATAAAGTGCACTAACGCAAGGACGTGAAACTAGGCTGAAATATATCGGCCAAAAATATAAAAGATCTGCAAATATTTGTTTCATTTTTTAAAGATGTTTTTTTATTACTCGTTAAGTTTGAACTCCTTATGTTAATAAATGGGAATAACTGATTAACTATCAGGGTTATTTAGTTGAAATAAACACAAAAATAATCGTAAATAACGTATACGTAGTAATAATCTACGTAGAAAAAAAAAGATGCTTTTGCATTATTTTTCAATGAGAGTATTTTTTCTCGGAGAATCGCCCCTATTATCACCGTTAGGGTATTTTCAGGTAAACAGATCTTTGTTGGTGATTGGTAGAGATGAGTTCATGCGGTGTAGAAGGGACCTGGGAATTGGTCAGTGGCTCAGTGCGTCTGTCAGACGCGAACATGCATTACTACTACTGGTTATCGGTAGGAATAGCAAGAGCTGCCGGCGATACCTATTCAGTTTTGGGACAGGCGACTACTAAGTGCATACATTACAAGATTCTGTAATGTTGGACTTCGTTTAAACCCAGATCGTCGGGAATTACTATTGTGATTGAAATTGCAGTTGAAGATGCTGTGTTAGATTTATTTGCTAACCCAACTATCAGCCAGCGACGTACCAGCCAGCCGTGTGACATGGTATCTCGAAAGTTTCGGTATGGATGGAATATCATAAAAAAGAAGCTCTTCATCCGTACCATTGCCTACAGGCACAGTACCTGCAGAACCATGATGCTCGTCCAAGATGTACATTAACTGTTCGGATACAAATACAGATCAGAAGAAATCCACATTTCGCAAGAAACGTTCTGTGGACAGACGAAGTTGCATTTACGCGAGATGGAATTACAAATGCGAGTTTCCACGTGTATGCTTACGAAAATCCACATCTCGTGAGATCGTCAACGTTCCAAGAATTTATTTCTGTTAATGTATGGGCAGCCCTTGTTAACGACCCAACTGATTGGCCCCGTCATACTCCCTTTTTTTTTGTGACACGGGGAAACATGCATTACGCACACCACCGGTGCCTGGGTGGCCTCCGGTGATAGTGTGGGACTCCCCGTTGGCTGCCCAACGGTATACCCCATCCTGACCCCTAGTCCCACATATTAGGGAGGCGGCAAAAGGTGCGCGTAGCGCCTACGCCGCACTCCCGTCCGTCGTATCCGGAGCGGGACAGCCTCGGGATCATCCTCCCTGTCACGCTCCGAGGCCTCCGCGCCACAGTCGTGGGAGACCGGCTCCTGCTCCCGCCTCGCTACCCGGTGCAGATACTCACCGAAGCACCCATGCCCAGTGAGTACCTGCACCATGCGGAAGGTGAGGGTTTTGCGCTTCCTGCGCATCCACCTATCTAGGACCGGGCGCAGCGTCTACGCCACGTGGGTTCCATACCGCGGCTGCGCCAGGTCCTCCCCCCACCTCCGCATCATTTCTACATGCCCTCGCTGGCGATACCACCCTATTTCCTCCAAAGTGGGGCGCTCGCCGAGTGCCCTCCTACTTGCAACAAAGCCGTATACTTCGGCTAGTTCGTCATACTCCCTGCTAGGCTAAATGAGGAACGATGTTTAGAGTTCCTAAGTGAGGATTTGAGGCTTTTATTAGGAGACGCGCCACTTCGTGGAAGACGCTACATATACCTCCAAATGAACGGATACCCAGGGCACTACACAAGAGTTGTGCGAAACTTTTTAAACAACAATTACCCCAACTGTCGGATCGGTCCAGAAGGTCCAGTAGAAAGGCCTGCTAGGTCTACTGGCATGACCCCGCTGGATTATTTCTTACGAGGAACATTAAAACAACGTCTTTACAGAACAGAGGTAAACACATCAGCAGAATTGGAAGAACGCATCATCGTCTATGGTTCCGTATCAGCGCTCCGAGCGCCATGGGCTCGGGCTGTCCTCTCGCGATCCCTATCGCGCTCGACCAACTGATTCGCCCCATGATACTCCCTGGTAGGCTAAATGCGGAACGATTTTTAGAGTTCCTACGTGATTATTTGTCGCTTTTATTAGGAGACGTGCCACTTCGTCGAAGACGCTGCATATACTTCCAAATGGACGGATACCCAGGGCACTACGCAAGAGTTGTGCGAAACTTTTTAAACAACATTTACCCCAACTGTTGGATCGGTCCAGAAGGTCCAGTAGGATGGTCTGTTAGGGTCACCTGATATGACCCTGCTGGATTATTTCTTATGAGGAACCTTAAACAACGTCTTTACAGAACAGAGGTAAACACATCAGCAGAATTGGAAGAACGCATCATGGATCATGCTAATGAAATAAAATCGGCCAAGTGCGAGTCGGACTCGCGCACGAAGGGTTCCGTACCATTATCTATAAAAACAGCAAAAAAAATCACGTTTGTTGTATGGGAGCCCCCTTTAATATTTATTTTATTCTATTTTTTAGTATTTGTTGTTATAGCGGCAACAGAAATACATCATCTGTGAAAATTTCAACTGTCTATCACGGTTCAATAGATACAGCCTGGTGACAGACGGACGGACGGACGGACGGACAGCGGAGCCTCAGTAATAGGGTTCCGTTTTACCCTTTGGGTACGGAACCCTAAAAAACGACCCCAGCATGATTCGAAAGGCAACACAGCATATTGTTGTTCGTGCGGCTATGTATTTACAGCAACAAGGTGGGCATTTTAAAAATTTATTGAGTTGATTTAATGGATAATTTACTACTTGAGTTTCATGGCACATAGCAAAATAAGTGTTTGAAATTCAGTGTTACTTTTTTTCTTTACATGTAGATTAATTAACAGTAATAAGCGTTTTTCCGAGAAAAAATATTTTAAGTGAAAATATATGTCGGATATCGCACGATATCGCAGTATCTGACTAGATGTTACAATGGGTTAAAAATTGTAATATTTAAACTTGAGAATTGTATAGGTAATTTGAAATATATGCTTTTTCATACAAAAAAATCTTTATATTTTCATAACACCCAAAATAATTAATAAATAGGAAAAATAATATAAGAACATTATTTTGGATAGTATATTGCGTTTGCACCTTTTTTTAAACTAAATCAGTTTTTTTATTGATTTGTCTTCTATGGTTCCGTATCAGCGTTCCGAGAGCCATGGGATCGGGCTGTCCTTTCGCGGTCGCTGCCGCGCTCGACTGGTCGCTATCGGGGCGGGTCCGTACACGCAGACACATTATTTTCTTACCACGTCGGATGAAAATCACGCAATACAATCTACCTAATACGATGCGACCACTGCGGCTTATAAACGCATGAGTATCGCTCGCACGTTGCTATCGCCGCTGCATATGCAGAAACTCATTGTTATTTGCTGGTGACCACATTAGTTCGTAGGAGCTCAAGTTCTTATATTTTATACAAGGACGGACTAAAATTAAATTTTCTAAGATCGCAGTAATCACAAACATGCCGAGACAGATTAATTATCGAAAAATGTATAATATTATTAAATATCACGTGAAACAAAATATAATGATTTTTACACTTAAATCAGTAATAGCACATTTAAATTGTGAACGCTGTCATTACGATTCGGAACATCAAGCTTATATTTGTGACGTTCCACTTTTTCATTTCAAATAATTATTTGTCAATCATAATGTTAATAATATATTATTACATTACAACGCTCTTTTCACACATAACTATAAAATAGTAATAGCGCATTACTATTTTATTTCAATATTGAAGTCAAACCTCCAATTTCTTTTCCTATTTTATTGTCAATATTTTTAATGTGAAATGAAAACACACAGTATAGAGAACTACGTGCATGAAACAGATTGTTCACTGTCGTCCTCCGCCATTATCTAGTAATTCGTTTAACAGTCCTTCGTTCGTTTTCGCGTCGTTGTACTGTTGTTACGTTTTGCGCTACAAAAGATTCTAATTTGACTGATTACAACTTCCGCTTTTCCCACGGGCTCCGATTCCCAGCCCTCACGATTACTTTGTTCATGTTACAATATCATAGCAAGAATTATTTTTTCAGATTACCGAAGATGAATACATCTGTGAAGCTTGCTTTGATGTATCAATGCAGACTATTAATGCTAGCTACGTGGAGATGATGGTGCTGGCTCATCTCGCCATCGTCCTGGTCACACAAAAGTGTACCCTACTTGTGGCAGATCAATTGTAAATCGGCAAAGCGACATCATTCTCAGACAGAACACGTCAGACCTTGTACAAAGGATAATTCAATTGATTGAAAATATTATAACACTTCATCATGTAGGACAACAGATGTTTTTAGGTTCTCTCTCTGTCTATTCCACATTAACTCTTCTAAACTAATTACTTATTGGGTGGGTTATAGGGTGAAGTCACGTGCTTGCATACGCACTGGCCGTCTTACATTTTTGTATTTAAAAAATAACTAAAGTAGCTAATCCCACTCTTATCAGTGTTAAAGCATAGCTTCTGAGTAAACTACACTGTGTGAGTGTTGGACCACCACTGCGGACCTCGGATATAATACTGGCGCGCAGAGATTCTATCTCAACGAGCGACTCACGCGGTCAAACAAATCACTCCTGTACAAAACCAAACAGATATGCCAGCGGCTGTCATGGAAGTTTGTTTGGTCGCGGCAGGGTAGAGTCTTCGCGCGTCAGACGGAGGGGGGCCCGGTGCATCGACTGCATTCCGACGCTGACCTGGAGCGTGTTTTTGGGGCGGACACCGTTGGCCGTGATTAATACCTCTCATACTCCCGCTTTGTGTTTGTTGGTATGCTCTTACATTCTTACCATTGCTATACTACGTAATGTAATGCCAATTGTAACATATTCTCCATGTCATAGTTATTTCGGCTGTGTGGGAGACTCGGCAGGCACACTACAGTTCTACTATCATTTCACTTATTTTGATATAAAGTTCGGTTCGACTTTCAGATATAACAGGTATCATAGATATTCTAATACTTCACTAGTACTTTTTATCTACACTTATCCACTACAGTTTACAATAAACACATAAGAATTGGATTTTTCAACGCCGGCTCCCTGGGTATCAAACACGATGAATTCTTGGCTGCTATGAACAGGCTAAATTTGGATATTATTGCTATTAACGAGACATGGCTGCGTGGTGGAGAAGAGGGGCGCGCACCTTCCTTGCCTGGATATCGGCTGAGGCACTGCCCTCGTCCTGCTAGCGTGCGAGGCGGTAGGGGCGGAGACGTGGGCTTCTACATAAGGCGCGGAATGAACGTGCGAGTCAGATCGCACCCTGTGTCATCTGTGGAGCAAATGTGGTTGAGCATGCAAATAAACTCAGTAAGGCTTGTTATAGGCACTGCTTACAGACCGCCTTGGCAGGATGTGAATTTGTTTTTGGATGCTGTAACGGAGTCTTGTGCAGCCTTTTCAAACTATGATCACATGTTATTGACTGGTGACTTCAATATCAATTTACTACACCCAGAAGATAACAAATCTAAACTACTAACGGCTTTTCTACAATATACCAATCTGAAGCAATGGGTACAACAACCTACACACTTCACTGACCACAGTGAGACACTCATTGATTTTATTTGTACAGATGTTCGAGTCCGTGATTTAGAAGTGTCTCACATTCCTGATTTAGGAAGTCATGCTATCATATCAGTGCGGCTTGATCTTAAAAAACAACACCAATCACCCTGCACGATTACATTTAGGCCATATAAGGACATCTTGCTTGATATTTTTAGCAGAGACCTTGTAAATATCGATTGGGCCTACATATCAACATTAAATGATGTTAATCACATGGTGAATACTTTCAGCAAAAACCTCACTACTTTATTTAACTTACATGCCTCAATAAAAAAAAGTATGTATTAGGGATCCTGGATATCCCTGGCTCACTGACACAGTTAAAGAAATGATGCAAATCAGAGACAGAAGTTATAAAAGATATAAGAGGTCAGGGTTAGACATTCATAAACATTTCTATAGGGACATGAAGGCTGTTGTGATCACGGCTATTCACCAGGAGAAAAAGGCCTATTTTATGCAACATATAAATAAGAATCTCAATGATCCCAAACGATTGTGGAAAAACCTAAAGTCAACTGTACTCCCCAGGAGTAACATAGACCTTCCCCCACATATAAATGATCCAGATAGCATAAACACACATTTTCTGGAGGTTCCTGGCCATAACCAAGTCCTGCCTTCCTATCTGTCACACTTTGAGTCCCATAGATTTAGCTCTGCTACCTTCACTTTACAACCAGTGGATAGGGACTTGGTGGCGCAGATCATAAGATCATTGCACTCTAATGCTGAAGGTATAGATGGCATATCTTTAAAAATGATCAATCTGACTCTGCCACACACTCTAGATATCATCACTAACATAGTCAATAAGTCTTTAGTCACCTGTAGTTTTCCTAATACTTGGGGTACAGGTCTTGTGCCACCATCTCCAAAGAAACCCAAATAGCAAGGTTGACAATCACAAGCAATGCTTTTTGTATTACAAGCACCTATACACTATGGTATTTAATTTACATCTGGCGGGCCATGTGCATGTTTGCCATCCGAGGTAGCGTAAAAATGAGGTATTTAAGAACAATTCAGAATTTTAATATTAATCAGACTAATAGGTAAAAAATCTGCTTTATTTTCAGAGTCTTGAACCACTCCCATCGACCAGCTCACCTCTTTTGGGTGATCCGACCTCCGAGCCAACAAATTTTCCACAGCCACAGCAATTTTAATAGAATGGACTTTCTCGACCGAGTTGTGGAGTTTGCTGAATCCAGCCAAGAGGATAGTCAGCCCATACAGCTCTCTGAATCTGCGAGTCAACCAATGTTACAAGAATCCTCAACTTCTATACGTTGTAGGTATTAATAACTGTTTTAACTAACATTGTTGTAGTATTTATTAGTAGCTTAATTTGGAGGTGCAATTAGATAAAAATAATATACCAATTTGGTCTGAAAAATGTTAGTAAACTTAGATGGAAAATATAACTATTTAGATACGTGCTTGCCAGAGTGGTCTCTATGGACCCCATATGGTACCCCATTGTAACAAGTAAGGGTCCATCAGATACAAATTAGTTAGGCAGGGGATCTAGGAGAGCAGAAAATATGTATGGAAACCTCTGATTTAGAGCAATTTATTGGACCCATAAGTGTCTTAGGCATTTATTGTCAGTGTATTTAAATTGGAATGTTTTTTTACAGCCTCACAAGCTACACGTCGTAGGAATCAATTTTCTGCTGGCTCTGTCAGAAGCAGATTGTTTCAACTTGAAGAGGAGCGCTTAGAAAGATTGGCAACGAGGAACCTTGAACTTGCAGGCATCAGGGCTGCCCTGCAGGAGCTGTGTGGGCTTATTAGAGAATATTTAAATAGATAATTTGATATATTTATGTATTAATTAGTAAGTTACATTTTATACATAGGTATACATGTATTAAAACAAAAATCAATTAATCTTATTGAATTTTATTTCAATAAAAAAATGTGATGATTGTCAAAAGCAGGCTCTATAAACTTATTTATATAAAATAGTTTCCATACTTTCTAAACCTAATTTGTGCCACTTTTGGAGACCCTCTCTTATGTGCAGTTGTTTTGCTTTGTTTTGCGAGGAATCAGCTGTTTTCCGTCAGTGAAATTATAATATTCACGGTCAAATGGGACGCCATTTTTGACGTACGCGTTTCCAGGGAGACGGCGATAACCGATAGCGCTGATTGGTAGTATTTTAGCCGTCTCCCAGGTTACTATCAACAACGCCTGCGCTTAGGACTAATATAATACGCCATTCCAAAGCCTGTCCGCGTGAAAAAAATACAAATATTAATTACTGAAAAGCAAATCATTAACTACAAAACAGTGAAAAAAATTAGTGTTTAAAACAAAATGTTGTGATAGTTTATTTTGAATAGTGTTTTTTTTTTTATATAGATAAGAAGTGTTATTTTTTAGTTGTGTTTATAAGTACGTTATTTATTAAATCTTGTGTGGATGCACTCGCCGGTTTCTGTCCTTAATAATGAAGCTGCTGGGACTTCCTCATCTGTGTCAATATGCAATTTATGCCAAAAATCATTTAGGTCTATGCGTGGACTTAAAATTCATTTTGGTAAAACACATAAAAATTCTTGTTCGCAAAATTCAATAATCTCTAGCTCTTTAACTACCAAGAACACATGTAACTCATTTAACACACCTTCAATCGAACTGTTTCATGAAAAACTCACTCATTTTAAGCAGAATATTCCAGTGGTCAAGAGGATACCTCGAGGCGCGAGTATCTCCGTTGCTAACTCTTTGTCTCATTTTTTATCAAACTGTACCAAAAATAACACCATAGATGACTGGGAAAAATTGCTAGCATTTTCATATCGCACCCGTTTGCTTCTAATGACAATAAACAAACATCCCTTACGCAAAAAATTAAAGACAATTGTACTCACTTAGAAATTCCCGCAATAACCCTTAGAAACAATAAACTTTATTCCCATCACAAATTGTCCAAAAAAATTGAGCAATAACTTAGCGACGGAGATCTAAAAGGTGCTGCGCAGCTTTTATTTTCAAGCGACATTCTTTCCCCAGATTCCCCAGTCACTCTTTCGGCCTTACAGTGTAAGCATCCCCCAGCTCCTGCAACTCCTTACTTTCTGGATTCACCAACAGATTTCGAGGCTTGCCTATAAATAACAGATAGACAGGAATTAGCTGGTATTAAGTCATTCCAAGCCGGCTCAGCATCTGGATTGGACGGTATCTCACCCCAACATCTCAAGGATTTAACAGCGCTAAATGTGGGCGATAAAAATACATTTGGCTATTACGAAATTAACTAACCAGATGCTAGCAGGAAATGTTAATACCACCATAGTACCTTTTTTTTTTTTTTTTTTTTTTTTTTTTTTTTTTTTTTTTTTTTTATATAAACTTACACCCCTGCCGTGGGCAAGGCAGTTTTTACACAATATGGTTTTATTCACATTTTGTTGTTTTTAATATAAATAAACACATTCATACATCACGCTCGCTTTCATATTCCACAAATCATTCTTACATTCATCTTTCAGTTAAATTTCCAAAAATTTTTTGATTTGCCCGTTTTAGAACGCCGGTGAAATATCTTCATACGTTTCCAACTTTCCTCCCCATACTGCATCAGTCCAGACACGGGCGACAGCGAGCTACACAGCTCCACCTAGCCACCGCGATCCCATCGGCTATACAAAATATAGCCGAGGTATACAACATTAGTCCTAGGCGGAGCTGTTCTGCTTATTACGATCTATAGTAGCCGTGGCTAGACTGACGCAGTATTTTAAAAATTTTGTTCGGGTTTTGCCCACCACTAATTCGGAGACTGTGGTTTCGGTGACCCGCATTCCCAACTCCTGCTCCAAATCGTACCTCTGTTTGGAGAATGCGGGACACCGAAACAATATGTGCTGCACTGTCTGGTCCACGCCGGGCTCGCAGAAGCAGGATGGGTCATCCGCGCACTTGAACCTGTGCAAGTACGCGGAGAACCCACCATGCCCCGAGAGGACCTGCGTGGTGATGCTCGACGGCACCATTTTGCCCACGACGCCGTACGCCTCCGCCGCACTCGGGAAGAACAGCTTCGTCGTCGAAGCTGTTGTTCCCGATTTGTATCTCCTGTCCCATTCGTCAATGGTCCCTTTGCGGATCATACCTTTGACGAATGAGACAGGGCAGCGGTCATAATCTGGCCGCCTCCGCAACCCCAGTGCGGCGCTCCTGGCGAGTTCATCGGCGCGTTCGTTCCCCTCCAACCCCGCGTGTGCCTTAATCCAGAACAGCGAGACGCTCTTACCCTGGCTTTTGCACAGCTTAAGAGCGTCCCGTGTTTGCACCGCCAGGGGATGGGGGGACTCGACGTTCGCCACCGCCTGGAGCGCCGCCATGGAGTCGCTGAAGATGCCAATACTGGGTCCATCGCAGCTCAAAGCGTACTCGGCCGCCGTGCAGATAGCCAGGAGTTCCGCCTGGTAGACGGTACAATAGGACGACAAAGCAAGCTTGAGGGCCTTGGTTTCGGCGTCGCCGTTCCATACGGACACAGCGGCGCCAACCCGGCCCTCAATCTTGCTGCCGTCCGTAAACATTCGCAGGGCAAAGTTGGAGTGTGCCCTGCATTGTTCCTCGTCCACCAGGCTGCCGAACTCCAAGCTATCTAGCTCCGCGGGATGCGGGGCCTCGATCTTCGAGGCCATCCGCTCGATCTCCCTGTCCCCGAGCAGCGGATGGGGTAGCCCCCTCTTGGCCTCGTACAAAGAGGCGACCTCGCGCACTCTGAGGTCAAGAGGCAGCACCCCGGCCAGCAGCAGTGCGGAGTTCAGGGAGACCGTGCGGTAGGCTCTGCAGATCTTCTGCGCGAAGCCCCGCTGTACGCTATTGAGCTGTTTCTGGATGCCCAGCTTATTGACCGCTGGAGCCCATGCGGCGGCAGCGTACAATATCGTAGGTTCCACTACGGCTGAATATATGATCTTCACTACTTCAGGGTTGAGACCCCAACTGACGCGGGCCGTACGCGCAAGGCGCCCGTATATGGCCACTGCCCTTTTACAGACAGTAGCCACGTGCGCGTTGAACGTCAGACCCGCGTCAATCGTCAACCCCAGCAGTTTGATCTGCCGAGACATGCCAATGTCTATCCCGCCCATGGTAAGTCGCGGAGTGTCATACCTAAGTTTGCGCGTGACCAGCATAGCGCTGGTCTTATGCGGCGCAAACTTCAACCGGTTTTTGACACCCCACGCCCTCACATGCTCGAGAGCGGCATTGGCCTGTCTCTCTATATCCAGCGCAGTGTTGCCGTCGAACATCAGCACGACGTCATCGGCGAAGGCCTGACAGTGCACCCCCGCAAGGTCGAGTTGCTGCAGAAGAGGATCCAATAGGAGGTTCCACAAAATCGGTCCTCCTATGGACCCTTGGACGCACCCTTTGGTGGTGGACCGCAAGGTTTCCCCCCCGGCGTACCTAACTCTGACCGTCCTATCGCTGAGATAGCTGTCGATCACTCTCCTCAAGCCCAGAGGACAATTTTCCTCAGCCAGTCGTAGTTTGATTGCCGGCCACCAGGCGTTGTCGAAGGCTCCCTCTATATCCAGCGAGACGAGAGTGAGCATTCTCCTCTCGTCAAGCTTGGCGCGGATGTGCTGCACCAGGTTATAGAGGGAGTCTTCGGTGCCCCTTTGTGGCATAAACCCGTACTGGCGAGTACTAATCCTCGGCAGAATGTGGTGCTTGAGGCGAGCGATCAGCATTTTCTCGTATACCTTGCCCAAGACAGGCAAAAGCCCAATCGGCCTGTACGATTTGGGCAAGGTATACGAGTCTTTGCCTGGTTTCCGAAGGACAATTACGAGGGCCCCCTTCCACAGCCGAGGAAAGTAGCGGAGGGCTCGACATTTATTGAGAAGGGCCAGGAAGAACTCAGGGTCACCGTTGATGGCCCGAGCGCAAATGTCAGGCGTGAGGCCGTCGGCACCGGGAGCCTTCTTCGGGTTGAACGACGATACAGCCGCTGTGAGCTCCCTCATGGTAAACGGCGGGTCATGATCATCATCGACCCGCTCGTTTACCTCGCGGGCCTTCTTCCTCATTTCGCGGTGATCTGTATCGTCGTCCAACTCGCTGTCGGCAGGATAGAACGTATCCGCCAACAGCTCGAGGGACTCCCTGTGATCCAACGGCCTCCCGCCCTCCTGGAGGAGTACATCCTCCTTGCGCTCGGTTGCCCTCCCAATGACCCGATAGATACCTTCCCAGACGCCTTCTCTGTCTTGCCTCCCGCAAAATTTCCTCCAGCTGTCAGTCTGGGCATCCCGCACTGCGGCCTCGTATTTGCCCTTCTGTTCGAGGTACGAACTGACCACCATTTGTCTCCGGTCCGGCGCTGTCCATAGTACCTATTATGTATGGCGCAAACCTCATTGCCCTGTCCAAAAAAGATGGTGGGGTGAGACCAATTGCTGTGGGTTCCATTTTTCGTCGTTTAGCATCTAAAATTACAGTGAAACATATTTTGTCAAAATTAAAACCAAATTTTGAACCCAAACAACTTGGTTTCGGTACAAAGGGTGGTTGCGAAGCCGCAGTCCATGCCTCGCGTACTCATTTGAATAGTGACCAGTGTGAGGTGTTACTCAAAATTGATGTCAAAAATGCATTTAATTCGGTAAATAAAGACACATTGCTGACAGAAATTAGGCACAATATTCCAGAAATTTATAATTATCTTTTACACTGTTACTCTGAGCCCACAAAATTAATGTACCGAACCAACATATTATCTTCTGAAGTTGGTTGTCAGCAAGGTGATCCCCTCGGGCCGGCAATTTTTAGTATAGCCATTAATCCAATTATTCAAATTTTTAAGTCGAAATTTAATACGTGGTACTAAATGACCGTGGACGACGTAGCTCTACCGGCTTTTCTCTCGTCTGTTCACAGATCTAGTTTCCTCATAGGTAAAATCCTCAGGGAAATTCCCTTTAAACTGCCGTCTCATGGCTGGACTGGCAGATGCATTAAATGCTTGGTCGATTGCCTGCCCGGGTCAAAAATTTCCTTCAGATCCCAATTCGCAAAGGAGCTGGGATGATGCCATCTGCAAAATTCATTATAATGATTTGTTCCACAGAGCTTCAGACTTTAAACAAGCGGACTGAGGGCGGCAGAGTGTAAGGATGCTGGCCACTGGCTACAAGCCTACCCGTCACCTAATACGGGCACGTTCCTAGACCCTGACACCCTCAGGCTGGCTGTCTGTCTGCCGCAGGGGCATATGTGCTCCACACAAATGCCCCTGCGGCAGTGATGTCAATCAGTTTGGACACCACGGACTTTCTTGTCAAAAAAGTGCAGGTCGTTTCTACCGTCATGCCGCACTCAACGACATTATCCGTCGGGCCCTCGCCTCTGTCAACGCTATTCCAGCTATTCTGGAACCCACCGGACTAGCCAGGGATGATGGTAAGCGACCCGACGGGATGTCGTTGATTCCATGGAAGATGAGGAGGGTTTTAGTGTGGGACGCAACTTGCGTTGACACACTAGCCTCTTCTCATCCCCATCGCACTACTATCAAAGCGAGCTGGGCGGCTGATGCGGCCGAATATTAAAAAATGAATAAATACACGGGTCTTGGCTCCGAGTATAACTTGGTTGCTTTCGGAGTAGAGACCCTTGGTCCGTGGGGTCCAGGCGCGCAGTGGCTTTTTCAAGAACTAGCGAGACGTCTGATCGACGTCACTGGCGACCAAAGAGCTGGTAGTTTTCTCGCTCAGCGCATTAGTATTGCGATTCAGCGCGGGAATGCTGCCAGCATCGTTGGAACAATGCCGCGGGGACCACACTTTTTAGATTTACTTTACGTTATTATTATTATTTTAGATTTATTAAATTTTCAATGTGTTTTAGTTTTATTGTGTATTTATTAATTTTAGTTATGCACCTTACTAAGTAATAAAGTTTCATAATATTTTATTTCACAAATTTATTATTTATTACACCCTATTAGTATCCAAAATTTTAACTAGCTCTTTAATTAATTTTAACTAGTTCTTTTTTTAGCTCTTGCCCTTCGGCCTGCCTGTAAGGCTTGAGAGGCTGCCTGTTTCTCTCATTCTTGAGTTGCTATTCTGTCAACTCGGGAACATCAATATCAGCAGCCCTTATACATAAATTATATAGAACATAGCAGGCTATAATAATTTTACCTGCCGTTTCAGGGCAGTAGTGAAGTTCCCGAACGCTGCCAAAAGACATCTACAGCGACCTTTCAATATCTCAAATGTGCGTTCTGTAGTGGAACGTGCACGTTTTTGGAGAGAATTATATCTTCCTTCAGGGGAGTCCTCAGCAGCATTATCTATAGAGGTCTTCATATGCTCCCGTAGAGCATAACCAGAATCACCTAAAAATTAAAAACATATTTATGTGAATTTCATTACTATTCAAATTTCTTTATATATAATTAATTCAAATTGTTTTTCAAGCTTGCTCATATTATTATACTACAACAAAATCAGTAATTTAAACATACCTAACAGACATACTGTTTCATTACTGAGTCCCTCCATGTGACTTCTGATATCACATTCTCTTCAAATAAATGCATCATGTGTCGCTCCACCATATGAAGCATCGACATTGGTTTTATAGCAGTCGCTGTCACAAATCTGAAAATAATGCAATTCAATGTGTCGTACCTATGACTAAAAGCAATAAAGTCATTCATACAACACTATATGCTGCAAGAAATGATTGTTATAATACTCACAACTTGAGTGTTAATACAATGAAAATTCTTTCTATTAAAATACTGCTCCTCGTGCTGCGAAGGTCTTAACAATTGCAATATGAGTGCAATCAATACATCCTAAAACACCAGGAAGTCCATATTTCTCATAAAATCTGCAACAATAATAATACTAATTGTTATACTCACCGCCTCTTAATAACGTTCCTTTTATTTCTATTTTGTGGGAATTTTATGTACTGCCTTATTATATGGGGTGCATTGAGTGCACTTGTGACCTCCCGCAGACAACGAGAAACATTCTGTTGAGTCATTCGCCCATCCATATTTTACCCCAAAGACCCTTGGTACCTTGGGCATAAAAGTTTAAGGCTGTAAGGATCTGAAAACACGAAGGAATAAGCATAATGAAATGTAAAATATATATTAAATAGTAAGATATTTATTAAATAAAAGTGCTCCGTACCTTAATCCTCGGCTCGATTCCATGACGTCTTGTCTTAGGAGGTAGCAAGGGCACTATTTCCTGACACACCTCCTCAAATAATTCCCGGCTCAGTCTGTAATTTCCTACAAATTCTAAATCGGGAATTTCACTAATATTAAGTATGTTTGCGCAGGCGACGCGGCGCCGGTTCCTTCTACGCTCCAAACGTTCTTCACGCACATCAGCCTCAATTAAAATTATCCTTCCAGCCATTTTGTTAATATTTTTCCAATATTAAACACTTCCGAAAAACAAAAGGTAACACTTCTAGTTTCGTCGATTTGAGGTTAAAATTCCGATCAATTATCTGTCAAATTCGAATTTTCGTTCCGAACTTTCGTGAATTAGAGTAGGTTTAGAAGATTTAACTGTCAAATAATTTTCGTTCGAACGAAATTTAAAGAAGCTAAGGCCGGATACAGTGCTTGACCGACCATCGGTGCGTACGTCAGTCGCGCTTGTCATTTATTTGAAAATTAATAAATCGTACAGTGCTGAAACCACCGCCCGCACGCGCATATTGCTACGCACTGCGTACGAGGACCGTCGGTCGACCGACGCGCTATGGAAACAAATGAACGCGTTCAGTGCTGCCGTGCAATTCTTTAAGAGCAAACATCCTTACATCCTCGAAAACATCGGCTGTAATACCTTGTTAGGCCTTGAAGAGAATATTTAAATTCCTTTGTGTCGCTTTTCATGGCTGTGCGACACTAGCGCCGCGAGGCACTACATGGTATCACGTATTTGACGTTTCCTGTATGCAATTGGAATTCTACAAAACAAACAGCCCCGCGTACGCTTACAGCTTCAGTCTACAGCCTTGATTTTAATGTCAAAAACAAAAGCTACTATTTAGTAGCTATCGGCAAGCATTTTCTTTTAATAGTGTGCAAATTGGAGGTGCTAAATTCGGATTTTATTATAAACATGCAAGTATTGTCATTTTATTTATGTGGTGAATCAAAAAATCTTTAATTAACTTTAGAACTAATGATAAAATCATTGTAATATTGTAATTTTCTTTCACAATATTTTATTGTTACAGGTCTGCTAGTCTTATGTATGCTACTTGGGAGAAGCTAAAAGACAAGACCAAAGAGCTAAAAGACATCTAAGTCGAAGGATACGCGATCTAGGTCTGATAAGAACTGATAGGGACTACTACGCGTATAGACTCAGCAGAGAGTTGATATATCATATAATTATTCATATAATATTGTTTCATCTTTTTTACTGTAAATAGGTACAATAAAAAAATTGATAATCACATAACAAATATCCTACTAATCCTAATATTATAAATGTGAATGTCCGTTTGTTTGTTACGCTTTCACGCGAAAACTACTGAACCGATCATCCTTTCACGCGAAAACTACTGAACCGATCATCATGAAACTTTGTACACATATTCTTGGAGATATCAGAAGTAAAAATGGGGTAATTTTTATTAATATATATATATATATATTATCAATGCGAGCGAAGTCGCGGGTAAAAGCTAGTTAATTTATAAATTAAAATAATTGTTTTAAACTGTGCTATCATTGTAATCATTTTCAAAGAATATTTTGCGCTGATTTTAATTTCGTGCAGTCAAACACCTACCCCATAAATACTGTAGTAGCACTTAAGTAGTAACGTATATTTCACACCTGTCTTTACGAATTTTAATTGGTCCAGTTTTTTTGAGAAATCAAAATACCAGGTGTGATAGGTTGCGTAGATGGCACTTTTTGGGCAATGATTCGTCCCAAAATACACGAAGAGAGATATTACTGCAGAAAAGGTTACCATGCGAGAAATGTCCTAATTGTAAGTATAACATTAAAACTGGGTTTAATCTGCACATTGTTAATGAAGCAAAAAAAGTACTAGGTACAAGGTGCATAACATATAAAACAGGTAATTTAAAACTATATTAGTAGTAAAGCATATCCCCTGCCTGATGTGAAGTGATTACCACAGCCTACAGTCCCTTGATATACAAGTATTGTTCGCATCCATTGAGATACGTCCAACTCACAGAAGACTAATAATAAATCCCTAGAAGTCGTCAATGAATGCTTGCAACACTTCATTGTATAGACAAGCATTCGTAGGCTACCACTTCACACTAGGTGGACTGTATACTTGTTCGCCTAGCGACATAGTATGAAAATTTTTGTAGCTAGAAACTTTGAAAATTATTATTACGCCTTGGATTTTAAATTGAATGTTTACTCTTAGTAATAATAGTGACTTAGGTATACTATATGTAGATGCTACGGAGGGGCCACACATGACAGTTTTGTGTCTAATAACACACCCATCAAAGGTCACCTAGAACAGTTAAACGGTTTGGGAGAGACGGCACGCGTATTAGATTTGTTTCCATATCTACTGATAAGATCAAGTTAGCCATCTGATAAAATCATTAATTGTTATTTCTAATTTGTTAAAATTACATAAAAGTGACAAGGCTTTAAACAAAAATTTGTTTCGCCTCGGTAAAATTTTGTTATGCTATTTGGAGCAATAGCAGCATATGTGGAACGGTCTGAATTATAATTTAGTATTGTTATATTTGAAACTTTAATAATTATATGCATACATATTTTCAGGTGATTCTGCATATGGGCAGAGGTCGTACATGATGGCCCCATGCACTGATCCCGAGCCTGGTTCCCCAGAGGAATATTATAATTCACTGCACGTACGTGTTACGTAATATGAATAATAAAAATTAATGAGAATAAAAATGATTTTTATTTTTACTACACGAATTACAACTTGCATGCAATTTTTGCGAGATCTGCGGCAGCCTTGAACTAAACAGAGGCTTGTATTTTACAAGAATGCGATATGTATTTGTTATAGATCTACTAAGAAAAAAAATCATCGTTTGCACATCGTAATGTTTCATTTGTGGTAAACAATATAAAATGTAACAGATATATATATATATATATATATATATATATATATATATATGCGGTAGAAAAACCGGCCCGGGCCCTTATCACGATATTGTAAACAAAGTAAACAAACTTTATGAGAAATTTTAATGACGGTAGGTGTCAAGTGGATTGTTTAGTTAGATGAAGTGCGTAATTTGAGATTATGTTGCATTGGGTTTAACTTTTGTTAAATTTTGTGTCACTGTTGTTATCGAACGTACACGAGGAAGGTAAGTTAAATTAATCTTTGTTAAAATTTGTGTGTGTTTGTTTAGTTTCTTAACAGTAGTATGGTTTTGTTGTTCAATTCGATTGCAGAAAAGATTAGAAGATGCCAATTACAGCTGCTCAGGTTGCTCAGGCAGTAATGTTAACTGACCAGGCAAGAACTCAACGTGAGGTGGCTGCACTACTCAAATGTGCCACGTACCACATTAAGAGCTCTCACAAGGTACCGGGAGACTGGTCTGTACACACGGCGACTAGAAAGTGCTCGAGTTAGATGCACCTCCGCTCGTGACGACCGATTCATTATCTTGGCTGTAATGAGAAATTGTTTTATAACTGTGTCGAGCTCAGGCGGCGGCTACAGGCGTCACGGGGCATCATCGTCAGTGAACGTACGATAAGAAGAAGGGCAGAGCGTGATTTACGTGCGCAGAGACCAGCACGAGGGCCAGAATTGGAGAGACACCACCAGAGTTGCACGGTTGAGATTTGCGCGTGAGCATGTGAATTGGACTCATGATCTGTGGGCCAAAGTGTTGTTCACAGACGAGTGCAGAGTGGCTTTACGAGCACCAGATGGTCGTGAGAGAGTGTATCGGCAACGAGGAGAACGACTTCTTCCCATCACGACACGTTAAACTGTGAGTTACCAAGGTGGGTCCATTAGGGTATGGGGAGGAGTGTGTCCAGAAGGCCGCACGGAGTTGGTCTGTGTGAATCACCGCCTGACAGCGATCAGGTACATTGAAGACATCCTCGAAGATCATGTTGTGCCATTCGTGGGTTTCATTGAGCAAGAGGATTTCTTGCTATGCATGACAATGCAAGAGCCCACGTCGCAAGAAGCGTAGAATCGTACTTGGAAGCTGTCGGAATTCGAAGATTACAATGGCTTGCTCGCAGTCCAGACATGAACCCAATTGAACATGTCTGGGACATGCTTAAAAGACGTGTCCGAGCACTACCGAATCCGTCTGAAACCCTCCGCGAACTGAAATTTGCTCTCACGGCTGTTTGGGAAGAACTTCCTCAAGTGCAAATTAAAAACATACTGCAGAGCATGCCAGAAGGCATGCAAGCAGTCATTGTAGCTAGGGGCGGCAATACACGATATTAAGTTCCAATTTTTATTGTTACGACTTAATTTTTCATTTTTTTTCATTAAAGAAAATTGGCCAAAATTTGTTTTTATTAACATTTTTTTTTACCAAATGACAGACATCTTAGTGGAACTTTTGAATAAAATTGACTTAAGAATAGATTAAAACTTAAAAAAATATATCAGAATTTATTAATATAATAACGTTAGGGCGATTTTTACCTGTGGGTCGCTTTTTCTGCCGCTGAGTGTATATTTATTGATATATACATTTTTATTGTGTTATACAGGATGGTCCAAAGAGTGACGTCAATAATTTTTTTTTAGATTCCTTCCGCATGGTTGCATCCGAAAATACCCCATGTATGTTAAGCGATTTTTCGTAGTTTAGAAGTTATGATTTTTTTTATAGTAATTACGAAATTTTCTACTAGAGCTATTTAAAAAAATCGTAACTTGTTTAATAGTGATCATTTTTTCATTTTTTTTTCTGCAACATGAGTGCCTTGTATCACTCTTTCTTACGTTATAATCAACTACAAGACTTTATTTAGTAACAGTTATTGAAAAAAGGGTCGAAAGTGAAAATTTTAGGTTTGAGTTAGACGAAGTAAAATTTTCATGATTCTCTTAAAAATACAAAATGGATGTGACGTAGGTTCAAAGTACCTTTAAAAAATTTACCAATTCATCAGCTTACCTAATAATAAAAAAAAAGTTATTCTTAATAGGCGATTTTACGATGAAATCGGCTTCCAAGCCTAGTCAGGTAAAAAAACGTCAAAAAAATAATTGTCCATATTATTAATTGTTTTAGCTTTTTTTTCATACTTATATGGCTGACATTACTGAGGCATCATGAAGAGCATTCACATAATCTGAATTTAAAGATCAGTGACACATTTAAAACATCGTTCTTTAAAAAAATTAAAACATGTAATTTAGAAAGCTAGAATCGAAATTGAAGGTTTCACGTATTCTTTATTGTGAACTTTGATGACGAAAGCCGTGCAGACGATGTCACGCCATGCGTACAAGATGCCGTTCGTTATCAGTGGACGATAAATAAATAAATAAATATTGTCGGACAAATTACACAACGCCACCTAGCCCCAAAGTAAGCGAAGCTTGTGTTATGGGTACTAGACAACTGATAAACATACGTAAATACATTTTTTTTTGTAAATACACACTTATTATACATAGAAAATACCCAGACCAATACAAACAGACATGTTCATGCACACAAATGTTTGTACTGTGTGGGAATCGAACCCACGAGCGTTGGTGTCAAAGTAGCGTAACAGCGCGTTTCACTACTGCGCCACCGAGCTCGTCGTCGTCGATGAAAGCCCTCTACTGCTTACGGGTGCTTACATAAACAGGTTTTCGGTACAGACAAATCTGTGCTGGTCGGTACCGATCGGTACAGGCATAATATTTGTATGTTATCTTATGCACTCACTTATAAAGAAACGGGTTTAAACTTGTCAGTGCCGACTACCTGGACCGGGCCATACGGGTTCAAGCGTTTGCCGGTGTAGGGTGTTTACATTATTTTGAAAATGGATGTGGATAGCGAAGTTTTGATAGCCTTGGTGTTTGATAAACAACCTTTATGGATAAAAGAAATAAGTTCCATAGCAACAGAAATGTCACTGATAAGTGTTGGAAAGAGATTAGTTCGGAAATGAAACAAGATGGTAAGTACTTTAAATTAATAAAAGGTATATTGGCATTGTTATGATTTATTAATAATAATTAGATATTATACAACAAGTGATTGTGTTTAAAATATTGAACAAAATTATTTCTGACGTCTGTAGCAACATTAGTAGGTGGACTCAGTCTTTGATTGTGCCATCTTCGCCGTACGAGATTTATCGGAGTCAAGTTTCTCTCAACACCTTCTTTATCAGTAATTATATTATGCAATAAGCACATAGTTTTCACGATGTTATCAGCTAGTTGAACATCAGTTTCGATGCATGTAGATAACAAACGCCACTTTGAATATAATCTACCAAATGTACATTCCACTGTTTTTCTCGCTCGAGACAACGAGCGTTGTCGCCTTCCGCTAAGAGACAACAAGCATTATCTGCTTCCGCTGAGATAAGCCGAATGACCACGCCGACCCTTACGGTGACAGCTGATAAACAGACGGATGTGCCCCTTCCTGTTGTCCACACATGAGACCACCACGAAGTCACCCTACGATAACAGGATGCGACTACAAAACCCTTATATAAGACGATAGTGTATTAGTATATAAGGACTGTAAACCCGAATTCTATTTATATTATTCATTCCGATCATTGTACTCATAGGTTAAGCATCTATTAAATAAATTTATATTTTTATCAACGTTCGCTCTCATTAAATTATCTGGCGCCCAACGTGGGGCAGTGTTAAAGAGAAGATTCGCGGAAGTGCTGCAACAAGCTAAACGACGACAACCTCTCGAAGACTTCTTCAAGTCCAGACGCTGCTCCTCAACCGAAGGCACGAGCCCCGACAAGTCGACCGAGCTGTGCTGAGTTTCTACTAATGAAGAACGTGTTGACAATCGCTACGGTGCTGCAGTGAGTAGATTTCGAGATTGCTTTATATATTTGTCGTAGCGGTCATGAGTACGGGACGTCAGTTGACAGCGAAACGCAAGTGACTAGCGCGCTTCTACAGAGTCTACCCCTCCACTTCGTGTAAAGATCGAAACTGATAAAGCGGGCGACGGTAGATGGAGAGCTCATTCTGTCTTTTGGTCGTCGAGCGAAGTACACAGGAGTAGAAACTGTATTACGTTTCGTTACGAATATTAATTTAGTTAGACTGTAATACGTGATTATTATATCGGGTGTAATTCAGAGAGTTGTTTTAATCTGCATCCAACACTACGCCCATGGAGATGTCTGGAGACGGACATAATCACCAACATCGGCCCCCTGCGTCGACATATTCATATTCCTTTATGAACCAAGCATCCTCAATTCCAACTACCCTTCAGGCCGCATATTAATTAAGCAGAGTAAGATGACGGAATCAACCCTTACATCTCCCATGACTCCGGTCAGTATTAGAGATCCGGTAACTAGCGTAATCCCTTACGACGGTGATCCTAATCTGTTGTATGTGTTCCTACGGTCCGCCGAAAATTATTTTAACACAACCGCTTTGCCTCCTGTAACAAAGGTCCAACAGATATTAACCCGTATTTCAGGGGAAGCTGCTAGAACGGTTTGGAGTTCTGTATATCAACCCAGATGCTGAAATAGGCGAAATAGAAAAGTCTCAAAGTACAAATGAGAATGATTTTCCTACTTCACCAAGGAACACGGTAGATGGTGATGCGAGTGACCAACCAACAGTCTCCTGTGATGCCTACTTTTAAAACAGCTTCAAAAAAGCTTAAAAAAACACTCAATGACCAAATTTTAGGCAGTGAACATCAAAAACTCAAATTGTTACAAGAGAAAGAAAAAAAAACAGACAGAATCGAACAGCTTGTTAACAGAATACCTCAGCATATGCTGCTTTCTTTTAGAAACCGCATCCAAAGTACTGTCGACGAGTTCGCGTACCAATCTTCGCAATGTGATAATCGATCTACTACCTCTATGACAAACTACTCATCTTTAAGCAATGTTTCCCGTCATAGTACTTCCACAAACGCACAACATGATGAATCTACAAGTAATCAATTACCTACAGTAGAATATAATGAAACTACTCAGTCTGTACGGAATGATCAATCTCTTGCAGAATTTTATAGTAGATACCAACTGTAAAATCTCCGATTTGATTACTATTTCCAAATTTTAAATTTCAATTTTTAATGTAGATTTGATTTTATATGCTGAATTGTTGTTTAAACAATTCATCCGATGAAGTGGAGGCCATTGTTGTCACTAAGGACAGATTTACCTGTATCTATATGTAAGTTAATCCTGCACCGATCGGTACCGACCTGCAAAGATTTGTCTGTACCGAAAACCTGTTTCTTTATGGAAGCACCCTACCAGCGGAGCCCCCTATGATGGTGAAAGGTGGTAAACTACGGCACGGGTATGTTTTTCCCAATTTCTAATTGTGCGGAGAAGAACCAAATAGGCGAAATGACGTGCGCCTTTACAACCAATGTGCGCCTCGTCGGCAATGGCGTCGTTTATATTAAATAACTTTCTTTTTCCTTTAACCTTTGCACACAACAATCTATTCCACAAACAGACTAAACCAAACTTGATTTTATTGGTTGAGTTAACCTCGATATTTTTTTGTAACGTGAAATGAAAACATAGGTTCAATTTCATATTACATATTTCTTTAAAGGCTTGATAGACCTAGAAATTAACTTGTATCTAGTGTATACTTAGTTTCAATGCAGTTTTCGTTAGCATTTAGTGCTGTGATCTTGATATTGTGGTCAGCTTTGTATAACATGTACCTAGATATTAAACATCGTTGTTGTCAGTATTTTATCTGGAGAGAAAACACCCCTCCATGTACACAGTCTTAGTATTTTTAATACGGGATCCGCGGAATGTGAGCGAGCTGTACGGCCGCGGGACCGGTGATGATTGTTGCTACAATCAGATTGTCTCGTAATTCCGTTATCAAAAGCCTTGTGCCATTACACATATTGGGCTTAACTTTCTCAATAGCATAATGGGAGTACCTACTTTTAATTTCAGTTCGTGTGGTGGCAAGCCAGCGGGATAGAGAGAATAACATTTAAGATTATATATTGTAACGGACCATATGCGCGATGTAATTCTGACACTAGTTGTAGCTGTCCGCCCCTACCGTGCAGTACTATATTTCTGGGTCCTTTTTCTTCATCGACCAAGAGAACGGCCACTTCATGGAAGGAGCGTTGTATCTGCCCCAGTGTTCTGTCTGAGATGTGCGATCAGAGTGAATAAATAATTTTAAACTCTCCGGTGTGTTGAGTTCGATACTATGTTTAAAACTTCGTATGTAGCGCCCGCTGCGTAGGAAGCAAGCCGACCGCGCGGGTAAGTACCTAACTCAAAGATGTGCGCCGCCCGCTGTCACGCGCCACGCGCCCCGTAGCCGCCGGTGTCGCAAGCAAGGCATTGAAACACAACAAAATCCGTAATATCTTTGGAATGAAATGTCCGATTTCATTAAATCAAAGAGGCATAATCTACAGGCATTGAAACAGTCTTGAATACGAAATGATTTATCTGGATAAGGATTAATACCAAGGTACGAATAATGTGGCCTAGTTTGTACCGGCATTACTAATGCATATTTTAACATGAAAAAGTAGTTATTGTGACGTAACTGTAATAGTTAGACATATGGTATCGCGGACGTTTTTGTAGATATTGATGTCCTCTATAAAACTGTAGTGCATCACTTTGCTCTATTGTCAACAGTTTCAGCAGCGTACGCGGTATAGGGATTTTTTGGTATCTTTTTCACACCTTGAGTTACTTTATCGAAGTTTTCTTACGGATCCCTAACTATTTTCAAAATATCTATAGCCTATGTTAATCATTTATAATG
The DNA here is from genome assembly GCA_947507595.1 of Pyralis farinalis. Taxonomy (NCBI): domain Eukaryota; kingdom Metazoa; phylum Arthropoda; class Insecta; order Lepidoptera; family Pyralidae; genus Pyralis; species Pyralis farinalis. Next base: position 2,501,068 of record OX382258.1, on the reverse strand, counting down.
TAGCATTCTAATGGTGAAAGAATTTTTGAAATCGATCCAGTAGTTTTTGAGTTTATTCATTACATACATACAAATCATTCCTCTTTATAATAATGTAGTGTTGATATATATATATACACAACAATAAAAATCTCACGAAGATTAGGTGTGTCGTTATAGACAGGTACGACAATAAAAACAACAAGTGAGTAAATTGCTTTAATTTTTGTTTATTCTATTTTCGGGTCTATCTAACTATCTTATAAAGTACCGGTCCTATGATTTTAGGCACACGTTTCATAATCCTGGTACATATGCTGTCGTAACCAGTACTATTTGTATCTTTCAAGCATTTGATTATGTGCTCTATTTATTTCGATAGGAGTAGTAGGATTCATGAAGCAGGAGTTAGGTTGATTGTATTTTAGTGTAGTCAAATATTTTTTGGGGTTATGATTTTGAACTTGTATTTGCTTAATAAAGAAATTGTTGAATTCGCATGCTATCTCATTAGGATCAGTGATTGTTCTGTCATTACTTATTATTTTTTGAATTCCATCTTCTAAGTTACATGTCTTGTTATTTTTTATTATTTTCCAAACTGCTTTCGTTTTGTTTTTTGCTGTACTGATGTGGTAGTCATTCTGTGCTTTTTGAGTCAATTTAATGATTTTTTTAAGTTTTTTTGTGGTATGTCCTAAGCGTTCCTTTAATTTGTTTGTCAGATGTTTGCCTGTATTTCCATAACAATTCTCTCTTTCGCTTCAAGCAAAGTTTATTGCCCTCGCTAAGCCATCGAGGTTTTTTTATCTACTAAATTCCTTACTCTTACAAGTGGAAAGCACAACTCGTAGAATAGTTTAAAAAGATCAAAAAAAGTATTAAAAGCTTTTTCAGCGTCATCCGTATCATACGTCTCTTTAAATGAAAGATTCTGTAGACATTTTATAAATTTATTGACATTATCCGAATTGTAGTCTCTTGTTTCCGAATACCAGTAAGTAATACGATAGCTTTTCTTTACACATACATTGCAATATTTGGGCCGTATGATCTGATAGACCTAGTTCACTGATCGAGCTTTTGGCACCTCTAAATGTTGTGTGCAAAATTGTCTATGCAAGTTTCACTTACCAGACGCGTTGGCTGATTTATGCAAAGCTTTAAGTTGTAGCTGGCTAGAAGGAGTTCAAACTCTACATTGTTTTTATTCTTTTTTAGTCTACCTATATTAAAGTCACCACAGATTACAATCTTTTTATTCCTATGATACAGCCTACTTAACAGCTGGTTTAGTTTTTGAAAAAATAGTTCATAAAGCTCTGCCTTCGAATTTGGCGACCTGTATCATATCACGATTAGTTTATGGTCGAAGATCTCAATTGCACTGCATTCAAAAATACCTACAGTTTTTAATGTTTTAGCTTCATTTATAAAATTGTGTCTTGTGATTTTTACGTATCAGAATACATAATCCACCGTTTCTATTTGATCTAGAGAAATATGTAGCCAAATGGAAATTAGGAACGTTTAGAAACCCTACGTCTCTAGCTATCATATTATGTTCTGTAACACATAGCCATCAAATATACAAATTACATTTGTTCAGCTCATCTAAATGCACAAAAGTTCCTCTGATTTATTTATTAGACCGTTTACTTTTTGATGTAATATATTTATTTTATTATACACGAAATAAATTATTTTCTATCGATTTAAACCCGCTATTGTCATTTTCATGTATTTCTTCGTTTATGCAGGAGATTACTACATTTTGTACATATGCTACATTTGTCTGTGTACTTTTGTTTATCATTTTTGGCTTATCGTTTATTGCTCTAATGTAATTCTTATATTTAATTTTGTAATCAATACGCACAATTTTCTTTAATAGAATTCTACAAAGACGCAAACTGAAATATCTTGCGTTCGGTATATATCTATTATGATTAATATCTAAATAAGTAACATTACTGAACTTTGTACATACGAATTTCAAGTCATGATTGAGCTTACGATCATTCAGAGCATCATTACGCGTGGTACTTCACTAACGAGAATATTCGTCTTTTGTAAAGGTTGTAGCCATTCGCTCAACTTGAATTGAATCTCGCATGGGTTGTTGTCATTTGTTCCGCCTATTACTATAATACAATATTTTTCGGTAAGAGACAGCAATTCATCATTATGAGAAATTAAAATGTCACGCATTTAGCGCCCGGTTTCCACAAAATAATTACCATATATTGACTACCAACTAGATCTTGTAACAGTTTTTGGACATGTTTTCCTTGTTGATCGGCTAAGATAATAATTTTCTTTTTCTTATCATTACTCATGTTTGTCTGATTATTATTATCTCCATATAACTTTAGTTCTCGCCTTGATTCTTTACTTTCTCCCGCAGCATTTGTATTTTTATCTATAGTTGTGTTTTTTTTTCTTTCTTCTTTTCATTAGAATTGACTGTAGTAGAAGGTTCATAATTTTTACAGTTCATGTCTCGCAGTTTTTTCGATTTCTTACCAGTAGAGGGAGGTGAGGGCTGGTGTTGTGGAGTGGTAGCGTTCGGCGTATTAGCAGTAGTACAGATCGCGCGGCGAGAGTTTGGCTTTGACCGTTATTGCGCAGAAATCAGAAATTGGGTATCAACGGGCAATTAGCGGGGTGCGGGGCGGGTGTGTAGGCGCACGCGGTGCTCTGATTGGCGCTCCAGTCGTTCCCTGCCTCTCGCATCGATATGACGTACCGCGCACTCCTGTTGTACAATCACGTTCACAAGTGAATTGCTATTTTCGTTAATTGTTTATTGTTGTCGATTGTTATTATTTGTTGAGTTTGTTTGTTTAAGTTTGTCAGTTAAGTTTTTTTTGTTACATATTAAAAAGTGATTTGAAAATGCGTAAAAAAAACATTGTTTTAAAAAGGCAAGCACGGAAAATGATATATGACGTGAATTGCTTTTTAAAGAAAGAAGCTGACGAATGTATTGATTCATTGAAGCAAATTCGAAGTCAGATTGAGGAAGTTGCTTCTTTACTCAGTCAGTCGGAGAATAACCAAACTATACAGACTATGCAGGTAATGAAAACGGAAACTGTTTCTAAATTAAATTGTGTAGTCAGTAAATTAGCTAAAATTCAAAAACGGACATCGGAGGCCACTAAGACTTCAATTGGCACTGTAAAAAATATCACAAATCAAGCCAAGAGTTCCGATTTGCTAATTACTTTCAGAACACCTGGAAAAAAACGTCCCAGAGCTAAACCAGTTACGAATATTGATAATTTTGACCAAGGTGTTATAAAAAGATGTATACACAATTTTCACAAGACGAATAATGAACTTCCCACCATTGGGAAACTAACAAAGAAACTTGAGGAAGATATAAACTTTAAAGGGTCAGAAACAAGTCTTCGTGTAATTGTAAAGGAGTTAGGATTTCGCTGGAAAAAAACAGAAAACAACCGTAAATTACTAATAGAAACATCGAATATCCGATTACAACGCATTGAATATTTAAGAAAAATAAGAAAATATCGACAAGAAGGAAGACCCATTGTTTACACAGATGAATCCTACGTAGATTCATCGCACTCAACAACCAAAGCCTGGAGCGATGGCCCTACGGAAGGACTAAAAAAACCCATTTCTAAAGGACAACGAGTCGTGATAGTCCACGCAGGATCTGAAGCTGGGTTTATACCAAATGCTTTATTAACTTTTAAAGCCGGCACCAAAACAGGGGACTATCACGACAACATGAATTACGAGAATTATGAAAAATGGCTTAGGACACAATTAATTCCCAACCTACCACCCAATTCTGTAGTGGTTGTCGACAACGCCTCATACCACAATAAACAATGGGATTTAGCACCGTCCTCCAATACCAAAAAAGCCGATATGCAGAATTGGCTAACTGATAAAGGCATACAATATGATTCAACAATGCTCAAGCCACAATTGTACAACTTGATAAAAGCTAATAAAGAAAGATTTAAAACTTTTTCAATAGATCAAATTTTAGCAGAAGCAAACCATAGCATATTGAGATTACCGCCTTACCATCCAGACCTCAACCCCATAGAAATGGCATGGGCTACTATTAAACAATATGTAGCTAGCAAAAATGTTAAATGGAATTTACAAGAATGTACCAAACTTATCAAAGAAAAAGTATCCTTAATGGGTGCCCAGGAATGGGAAAAAATATGTAAAAAGGTAAAAGATATAGAAGAAGAGTACGCCAAGAGTGACCATGTAGTTGATTTACTTACCGAGCAATTTATAATTCACGTCGATGATAGTTCCGAAGACGATGATTCTGATGATGGTTATGAAGATGATGATGATGATGACAACTGCGACCGAGGAACTGAACCCTGAACCCGGACCCTCAACAAGCAAAAGACGTTGCACAATTTCGTGTCGCGGCAGCACCACTGGACCATGCGGTGATTTCATAGAAGGCGTTAAACCTTTAACTGATTCAGAATCTGAATAGCACTGCTGCTAAGACTTTTTTTTAATGTTAACTTTTGTATTTAAAAATTATTTTAAGTTTTCTTTTGTTTGTATGTACCAATTTTACATGTATCTTGGAATAAATAATTTTATTAAAAAACTATTATTTAGAATTTTCATCGCTGTCTCTGTAAACTTTAAAAGGAAATAAACATTTTATATAAGTAAAATAACTATCAATAGTTTTAATAAATGAAGAAGTTTATCTATTTCGTATTATTTTCTAGCATTATTACCACTGTAGATGAATTTTGACCCACTCAAATATCCAACCTGGTACATAAAAAAGGAAAAGTATTGTGTGCGTGACAGTACCCATGCGCAGTAATCCCCTCCACCCGAAGGTCAAAGCCAAACTCTCGCCGCGCGATCTGTACGTGCCTTATTTTTCTTGACTGATTTTGGACCTCGTACATTTTTCATAGTTTCTCTTCCGTTTTATTGTATTTTACTGAGATAACACTCACTTGTAGTACTCCAGGCACATAAATTAAAATTATTATCGTTTTATTAATTTTTAAGTATGATTTTATATTTTATTTTGCTACTAAATGCGGAGGTTTATAGAATGAATGTTTACTTCACAGCGCCCTCCTCTCATTATACAATGCGACTAACACACATTCTTTCCATAGAATTACAACGTAACCAAGTGTGCTTTTCGTTTAGCTGCTTGAGACGTCAAAAAATTGCGGTTATAGCTCATTTCTAGATTGCTTTTTACTTGCTTGTTTTGCTTACGTTTTTTAATAAATTTTCGTAAATTATAAATTTTCGTTTTAATAAATTAAAACGAAAAGTGTAAAAGATAATGACTAAAAAAATTTGAGGATATCGTGGACCAAATTTTCAGATTCTTTTGATAAATGAAACATTGTGCTAAACTCGACGTAATCGTATGTTTCTACCTACTCCATTTGGGCAATATTTTTGTCACTACACTAGCTATCTCCGAGCTTTATACCTCATTTGAAAGCTTATGAGATGTGTTTTTTTTATAATAAGCACAACAAGTGTCATTTTATTTATACTACATCATAGCGACTTTTTGTTTTAAACAAGCAGTTTTGTGTGTAACGCTAGTAAGTTTTTACTTTGTTATTGAATTTTGGAGCACTGTGTCTAAAGTAAAGATAACGATATACATTTAATGATGTTGATATGTAATTGGAACATAATTGATTAAATAATTAAGTTAAAAATTAAAAAGGATTGTACGCGATGGATGAGTTTAAAAACAAAGTAAATTTTTCAAAAATACGTTACGGTAACATTTGTCGACTACTACAAACTTTTGAGTTTGTAAATGTAAGTACAACATAAAATACTGAATACGAATCTGAATCTTTTTTGAAGATTAAATGTCACCATTGTCAATACACGCAGAACGTTCACAATAGTGGATTAGGTAACTGGGGTTACCATTAAATATGAAAAACAAAAAGGCGCTTGGTTCTCTACTTCTAACGTGGCGTGGAATGGAGAACAATTAAAAACCTACCTATATCTAGGATATCGCAGTATCTGACTAGATGCTACAATGGGTTAAAAATTGCTAATATTTAAACTTGAAAATTGAAATTTGTCATTTGAAGTATATTCTTTTTCATACAAAAAATAAATTATATATTCGTAACACCGAAAGTAATTAATAAAAGGGAAGAAGTAATATAACAACATTATTTTGATAATAGATCGTTCCGTATCAGTGTTCCGTGTATCGCGCTTAATTGATCACTGTCACATTATAATCACACATTACTTTCCTAGCACTGTAATGGTACCAGCAAATCTTATCGATAATAAGATTGCGTAATATTATTCAAAATTGAAATGGTTTAAAATTCCTTAAGATTGGTGTATGGTCGAATGCAACGTGGCTGTGCGCACATGTGCAACCCATTAATTTTTTGTCCTGTTGGCGCCGAGCGCGCCGAGTCTATCCAATCAAATTAGGGTTCCATTGAGGTATGGAAAGAAACCACGTAAGATATGTCGATGTTTTGGTGAAATTCGAAAATTGGAAATGAATACAAGATCTAAACGATCTGTTGGAAATAACTATAACGAAATAGATGTTTGAGAATAATTGGATTACAAGTGGATCGATGCAATCCCTGCCCTAAGAGAGAGCTCTTATATGTGGCGGCCGAGACTTATGTCTGGAGTCTATTCGGGTATTTAGAATAAGATCTAATTTTGGTACTAATCACAGTTAATTAGCATGTGTGAATTATGCATTATTCGATAAATTAAGTTAGTTGTAAGACCTAGTCTGGAGTGGATAATGTGTACGGAACCTTGCGTCTAAACACAGATCGGCGTGGCGGTTTTACGGGGTTGAAGCGCGCGCGGGGTTGTCGTAGACTATATAGGCGATGGGTATGGAGAAGACGGGACAGAATAGCCAATACTGACTTGTGAGACGGGCGTATCGGGAAAAATTCAAAAACTTTGTAATTTTGTAACTTAAGTGATCAGTATTCGTTTGGGCTATTTGGCTATAAGATTTGTTAACCAATTCTTATAATTTCTTTAAATTCGCGATAGTTTGTTTAAGGTGGCTTGTTATTAAGCAATATTGACACATTTCAAACTCCGTGGTAAACTGACTGTGACAACTGAGCGAAGTTTGAGTGTATAGAAGCATTACACGATTTAGTACGGATAGGTAAGCTGTATTAGATCTCTCCACAGAACACTAGGGGACCACCTTCTAACGCGAAATAAAGCGTTAGTGAAGTGTATACATACATCACGGAATGTCGAGGCGACTATAATCTCGTATGTTGGTTTAACTCCTCAGTTAAGCTGGCATGGGCCATCGTGAGTCTGCGATGATCGCATTTCCGTAATTGGTGGACCGTAGGGATTAGGTTTCCATTGACACACACGTCTGCCAGTTGTCTACACAAAGTTATATACACATATATATATTTTATAACACAACTATCTATACACAACGTTCTTAGACACACTCGCGTTAGGGCGTTAGGTCATATCCCGGGTCTTGTTTCTTTAAATCCGCGATAGGTTCTGTTAGATAATTAGGAGTAGGATTAGAGGATTTAAGTTGCAAGGTTCCGTATAGAATCCATTGTCGACTAAGTTATAAATAAGTGCTTGTTTCGCATGAGTTTGAATGTTTATGAATAAGGTGGTTGTGTAGTATAAGGATCTCGCGATTTTGAATATATAACGCTCTCATTTTATTTTATTTTGGAAGGAAAAAAAAGATATATTTATATCAGTAAATGTAACATCATAGTGTGCGGTAAAGATTAATCCGTGTTAGCCCCGTGGTTTTGAACATTGATTAATTTTGGTTAGGCGTCCGTGGCGGATCATGTCGGGCCTGTAGCCAGTCTGAATGCACTGATATCAGACGGTTATTCACTCGACTGATATGGTTGGGTACCGTACACTTTACAATAAATGATGAAGTTTCTTAAAGTACTGTAAGGTTGGAATACCATAAACACGAGAGCATAACTTGCGCGATAACGTCCCGCGTGAATAATCAAAAGAACGCTATAAGCGTCAATAGACTTTGATTTCCGATAAGCTTGTAATTCGTTCGTATAGCGAGAAAGTAATTAACATGTCTTTAAAATGTTAAGGCAATCCGCCGAGTGTATTCAATTCACTCCAATCCAGTCCCATTAATTGGTAAAACCCGATCAGGGTTTAAGAGCTCTTACACAATCAATAAAGTGCACATATAACTTATAATATATAAATTTATACCAATGGACTTGGAATAGTAAGGCTTGGAGCAAGTGGCTATTAGTTGCAACAACAAAATATTAAATAAAAGTCGTACGCATACAAATACATATTTATATAAATACATTGTTTCTTTGCGAAGAAACCAGCTCCAAAGACCTTAGCTGTGTGTTGGGAAAGCCCGGCCAGGGTAAATAAGCCACGATATAAATACTATAATACGTACCACACACATGCAAATAAAGTTCGATTAATCCCGAGCTTATGGGCAGATTTCCATTATTAACTCGTATATACGACTCTAGGCATTAAGACATCGAAATATCTTACATCAATATATATATATATATATCAACAAATCGAAATAGAACTGCTAATTCAACTATACATAGGGTTGGGAGATAGGGTTTTAGGTAAATACAGAACACATAAGACGATATTAGGTAACATAGGTAGGTTTTATCACGAAACACATAGGTAGGGCTTAAAACTGAGATTAGGTTATCTGGGTAGGTCTTATATTAGACACACGTAGGGCATAAGACAAATAGGTAGGTTATCTAGGTAGGACGTAACGTTAAACACATACGTAGATCTTAGAACAAGTACATAACAGAAATATAGGTTAGGCACATAAGCAGGGAAGTTAGGACATTAGGTAGGGAAGATTTGTAGGGCTTAGCAAGGCAGGAACGTTTAGTTCGTTAGGTAAGATAATAATAACAAAATAGCAATAGTATTAGGTAAGGTTCATCAATAGCAGTAGGTGTAGTTAGATAGTAGGTAGAGGCAATAGTAGTAGGCAGATAGGCTGGACACGCTCCAGTCCATTAAGTTAGATAGAGATAGTAGGCAAATCGGCAAGTAAGCTGGACACGCTCCAGTCATTACAACTAGTGCAATAATAATAGGTAGGTAGGGTGGGTCGCGCTGCGGTCCATTACAGCACGTAGAGTGAAAATCACGCAATCTACATAATACGATGCGACCACTGTGGCTTATAAACGCACGAGTATCGGTCGCACGTTGCTATCGCCGCTGCTTATGCAGACATTCATTAGTACTTGCTGGTGACCACATTAGCTCGTAGGAGTTCTTATATTTTATACACGGACGGAGTAAAATAGACTTTTCTAAGATCGCAGCGATCACAATCATGCTGATACTGATTAATATCAAGGAGGTCCAAACGTCTTTGGGTGTCATTTATTTTTATGGGAAATTCCTTAAAAAAAAGTCTATAAATTATCGCGTTAATGTTAATACTTGCACTTGTACAGATTCCACTTCAAAATTTTATTTAATAATTATTTTTACCGACCGGTTTCGCCTTTACGGCATTATCAAGGTATTTTATACAACATCAATAATTATTATAAAAAGAATCTCAATGGCTTTGGTCTAAACAAACGTGAAAAGAGCATTTATTCAAATTAAAAATTACCAGTGCCAATTCCATTGACGCACTTTGAATTATGATTACCATTGTTTGTACCACGTAATTGCGGTGAAATACTGCCATTTAGAATAGTCCGATCCATTCCTGTCCATGATGTCGCTCAGTAGCCGCAAAGAAAAAAACAAGCGCTCGGTTATTCCTGATTTGGCGTTTAAAATTGTTCTGAATCACAGGGACTTACTGAAAGAAACCAAAGAAGATGATAAAAACATTATTTTACCATCTCAAGAAGTTTTAGTATCTTTGGATGTTTGTAGCGGCAACTGTCCATGTACCGTCATCTGCATAACAATAATTATTTTCCCTGATAATTTCATTCCATTTGAATTAAATTATTATGAAATTTGACAACCTTATTTCTGTAGAAATTCTATGGGCATTTTAGAAATATATTTTTTCAATACAAATCAAATCATTTATTCATGGACATGTGTAAGCACAAGATGGTTTTATTTACAACGCATTTTTCCGAAGTCCCAAAGTCCTACTGTTTACTCATTTGCTTTTTATTTTATGTTAATGATAACTATATCATGCATGCTCAGATAAGGAATAAATAGAATACAGAGAAAACCGAAATTTAATGAAAAAGAAAACGTAGATACAATACCTAAACTTTGTATGAAGGTAGATATTGTATTCTTACTATGATAAAACAATTATTTATGTATATAAAATATTATTTTGAAATTTACAAATAAAAACAGTGTTTTACTGACATCAGCATAAATTTAATTAATTCAAAACTAAAAATAATAAAATATCTGGTTCCTTTACAGAAGTTTTAGTTCTTCACAAGTGCTCAATGCCAACGAACTTCTGCAGCTGTCTGCAGACGCGCTAGAAACACTGCTGGACAGCCTGACAGTGTCCATCAAGGTGCACGTGCTCGACGCTGTGCTGCGGTGGACACAATTACTATATTAAAAAAATATTATATTTTATACGAGAACCGTCTACAATAGATTTTTCTAAGATCGCAGCAATCACAAACATGCCGAGACCGATTAATATCAGGAAGCTCCAAACGTTTTTGGGTGTCATTTATTTTCATACGAATTTCCTTAAAATATAGTTGTTAAAAAAAAATCCAATGATGAATGAATTCCTCCAATGACGTACTATCCACCCTCAAATGGCAATTGCTAGTGCCGTGTAACAGCGATGAAATACCGCGCTTTAGAATCATCCGATGCATTTCTATCCATGATTTCACTCAGTAGCCGCAAAGAAAAAAACAAGCACTAGGTTCTTCCTGATGAACTTCTTTGGCTTTTTAAATCATGAACGGAAAAAATACTATACGAAAAGAAAGCTAAAAAACAGAATATGATGAAAACATTATTTAACCATCTGAAGAAGTTTTAGTATCTTCGGATGTCGAAGAGTAAAGAAAATGAAACGGTTGAAATATTAACCATTGTCCCTGATAGTACATCAATCCATTTGAAATAAATTAGTATCTGAAATTTGACAACCCTATTTCCATAGACATTCTATGGAAACTTTAGAAATATAGCTTGTACCTAGATATTAAACGTAGTTCTTTTGTCACTAATTAACCCGGAACTTAAACACCCCTCCATGTACACTATCTTAGTATTTTTTTCAATAAATGATGATCCAGAATTCAAGGTTTTAATTCACCCCCCATTTTCGTAGCATTAAGAGTTAAAACAAAAGCCTGGCGCCCGTGATAACATCTTTTTTCTTTAAATTTTAACTTATTGGCTGTTTTAAACCAACTTACAGGGGTCGAATCCACCCCTACACTTTAATTGAAATTAAAAAATATGACAGCATGCTCAGATAAGGAACAAATAGAATACAGAGAAAACCGAAATTTAATGAAAAAGAAAACGTAGATGCAATACCTAAACTTTGTACGATGGTAGATATTGTATTCTTACTATGATAAAACAATTATTTACGTATATAAAAATATTATTTTGAAATTTACAAATAAAAACAGTGTTTTACTGACATCAGCATAAATTTAATTAATTCATAACTAAAAATAATAAAAATATCTGGTTCCTTTACACAAGTTTTAGTTCTTCACTGCACCTTCAACACTACAACAACATACAACCCGGAGACTATAGTGGTAACGGCGGCTAACACGCAGGCGCTGTTGTCGACGGCATCGCAGCTGGTCGAAGACGGCCTGCGCGACGAGGTCTGCGTGTTCCTGGAGGGCGCGCCGGCCGTCCACAATGCGCTCGGCATACGCGCCTTAGCCGAGCAGCACGCCTGCGCTGCCTTGCTCGCCGCCTATACGCATATTGTAAACTACCACTAAGTGACGACTAGGAAGTGCTCAAGGCCAACGAATTTCCGCAGCTGTCTGCCGACGCGCTAGAAACACTGCTGGACAGCCTGACAGTGTCCTTCAAGGAGCACGTGCTCGACGCCGTGCTGCGGTGGATACAAGTTATTATATTATATACGAGAACCGTCTACAATAGATTTTTCTAACATCGTAGCAATCACAAACATGCCGAGACCGATTAATATCAGGAAGCTCCAAACGTTTCTGGGTGTCATTTATTTTCATACGAAATTCCTTAAAACATAGTTAATAAGTTATTAAAAAAATCCAATGATGAATGAATTCCTCCAAAGACGTACTATCATCCTTAAATGGCCATTGCTAGTGCCGTGTAACAGCGATGAAATACCGCGCTTTAGAATCATCCGATGCATTTCAATCCATGATTTCACTCAGTAGCCGCAAAGAAAAAAACAAGCATTTGGTTCTTCCTGATGACCTTCTTTGGCTTTTTAAATCATCAACGGAAAAAATACTATACTAAAAGAAAGCTAAAAAAAAAGAATATGATGAAAACATTATTTAACCATCTGAAGAAGTTTTAGTATCTTCGGATGTCGAAGAGTAAAGAAAATGAAATGGTTCAAATATTAACCATTGTCCCTGATAGTACATCAATCCATTTGAAATAAATTAGTATCTGAAATTTGACAACCCTATTTCCATAGACAATCTGTGGAAACTTTAGAAATATAGCTTGTATCTAGATATTAAACGTAGTTCTTTTGTCATTAATTAACCCGGAACTTAAACACCCCTCCATGTACACTGTCTTAGTATTTTTTCAATAAATGATGGTCCAGAATTCAAGGTTTTAATTCACCCCTCATATTCGTAGCATTAAGAGTTAAAACAAAAGCCTGGCGCCCGTGATAACATCGTTTTTCTTTAAATTTTAACTTATTGGCTGTTTTAAACCAACTTACAGGGGTCGAATCCACCCCTACTCTTTAATTGAAATTAAAAAATATTACAGCATGCTCAGAATTAAAATCAAATACGAAATCGATAGGAATGCAGAGAAAACTAAATATAATTACTATTTTGAAATTTACAATAGAAAACAGTATTTGTGCTGACTCAGCATTACTTTAATTAAATTCAAAACCAAAACTAAAAAAAACATGGTTCCTTCTCAGAAGTTTTAGTTCTTCACAGGATCTATAGAATGAAGTGATAAAATATCGGCGGCCGCAATTGAGGCATAATTCCAGTTTGCGGCGACGCTACGGGCGGTCGTCGAGTACATCTACAAGCCGGAGTCGATGGTGGTGACGGCGGCTAACGCGCAGGCGCTGTTGTCAGCGGAATCGCTGCTGGCCATAGACGGCCTGCGCGACGAGGTCTGCGTGTTCTTGGAGGGCGCGCTGGTCGTCGACAATGCGCTCGGCATACGGCAGACGCTTCACTGGGCAGTACACCTGCGCCGCTCTGCCCGCCGCCTCTACGCGCCTGCTTTTTTTGTATACTCTTCTTAATAATAATAATAAATAAATAATACTCAATAATGTTTATTTATGGGCAAATTATAAGTGCAAATTTTGTCTTTAGAATAACATTTACGTAATTACGAAATGGATTGTTGGCAGGGCTTGAAACTAGCGACTACGAAAGGAGGATGAATTTCTGTCGCATCGTTCTTCACACCGATGTTGACGACCCAACATACTTGAAGAATATCCTTTGGACCGACGAGTCATATTTCACCCGAGAAGGCATCACCAATTTACACAATTTACACCACTGGTACCCATGATAATCTTCATAAAAAGAGGGTAAAATCGGTCCAGCGGAAATTTTCTGTTAATGTGTGGGCCGGTGTTATTGGTCGTAACATCATTAGACCCCATTTCTTACCAGATATATTAAATGGGGAAAATGACTTCGATTTTTTTAACAGACGTCTTGCCTGATCTGCTGTTACAAAACAGTGTTGTGCTGACATCAGCATAAATTTAATTAATTCAAAACTAAAAATTATAAAAATATCTGGTTCGTTTACAGAAGTTTTAGTTCTTCACTGCACCTTTAACACTACAACAACATACAACCCGGAGACTATAGTGGTAACGTCGACTAACGCCAGGCGCTATTGTCAATGGCATCGCAGCTGGTTGAAGACGGCCTGCGCGACGAGGTCAGCGTGTTCCTGGAGGGCGCGCTGGCCGTCCACAATGCGCTCGGCATACGCGCCTTAGCCGAGCAGCACGCCTGCGCTGCCTTGCTCGCCGCCTATACGCATATTGTAAAAGACCATTAAGTGACGACCAGGAAGTGCTCAAGGCCAACGAACTTCTACAGCTGTCTGCAGACGCGCTAGAAGCACTGCTGGACAGCCTGACAGTGTCCATCAAGGAGCACGTGCTCGACGCTGTGCTGCGGTGGACACAAGTTATTATATTTTATACGAGAACCGACTATAATAGATTTTTCTAAGATCGCAGCAATCACAAACATGCCGAGACCGATTAATATCAGGAAGCTCCAAACGTTTTTGGGTGTCATTTATTTTCATACGAAATTCCTTAAAACATAGTTAATAAGTTATTAAAAAAATCCAATGATGAATGAATTCCTCCAAAGACGTACTATCATCCTTAAATGGCCATTGCTAGTGCCGTGTAACAGCGATGAAATACCGCGCTTTAGAATCATCCGATGCATTTCAATCCATGATTTCACTCAGTAGCCGCAAAGAAAAAAACAAGCATTTGGTTCTTCCTGATGACCTTCTTTGGCTTTTTAAATCATCAACGGAAAAAATACTATACTAAAAGAAAGCTAAAAAAAAAGAATATGATGAAAACATTATTTAACCATCTGAAGAAGTTTTAGTATCTTCGGATGTCGAAGAGTAAAGAAAATGAAATGGTTCAAATATTAACCATTGTCCCTGATAGTACATCAATCCATTTGAAATAAATTAGTATCTGAAATTTGACAACCCTAATTCCATAGACAATCTGTGGAAACTTTAGAAATATAGCTTGTATCTAGATATTAAACGTAGTTCTTTTGTCATTAATTAACCCGGAACTTAAACACCCCTCCATGTACACTGTCTTAGTATTTTTTCAATAAATGATGGTCCAGAATTCAAGGTTTTAATTCACCCCTCATATTCGTAGCATTAAGAGTTAAAACAAAAGCCTGGCGCCCGTGATAACATCGTTTTTCTTTAAATTTTAACTTATTGGCTGTTTTAAACCAACTTACAGGGGTCGAATCCACCCCTACACTTTAATTGAAATTAAAAAATATTACAGCATGCTCAGAATTAAAATCAAATACGAAATCGATAGGAATGCAGAGAAAACTAAATATAATTACTATTTTGAAATTTACAATAGAAAACAGTATTTGTGCTGACTCAGCATTACTTTAATTAAATTCAAAACCAAAACTAAAAAAAACATGGTTCCTTCTCAGAAGTTTTAGTTCTTCACAGGATCTATAGAATGAAGTGATAAAATATCGGCGGCCGCAATTGAGGCATAATTCCAGTTTGCGGCGACGCTACGGGCGGTCGCCGAGTACATCTACAAGCCGGAGTCGATGGTGGTGACGGCGGCTAACGCGCAGGCGCTGTTGTCAGCGGAATCGCTGCTGGCCATAGACGGCCTGCGCGACGAGGTCTGCGTGTTCTTGGAGGGCGCGCTGGTCGTCGACAATGCGCTCGGCATACGGCAGACGCTTCACTGGGCAGTAACACCTGCGCCGCTCTGCCCGCCGCCTCTACGCGCCTGCTTTTTTTGTATACTCTTCTTAATAATAATAATAAATAAATAATACTCAATAATGTTTATTTATGGTCAAATTATAAGTGCAAATTTTGTCTTTAGAATAACATTTACGTAATTACGAAATGGATTGTTGGCAGGGCTTGAAACTAGCGACTACGAAAGGAGGATGAATTTCTGTCGCATCGTTCTTCACACCGATGTTGACGACCCAACATACTTGAAGAATATCCTTTGGACCGACGAGTCATATTTCACCCGAGAAGGCATCACCAATTTACACAATTTACACCACTGGTACCCATGATAATCTTCATAAAAAGAGGGTAAAATCGGTCCAGCGGAAATTTTCTGTTAATGTGTGGGCCGGTGTTATTGGTCGTAACATCATTAGACCCCATTTCTTACCAGATATATTAAATGGGGAAAATGACTTCGATTTTTTTAACAGACGTCTTGCCTGATCTGCTGTTACAAAACAGTGTTGTGCTGACATCAGCATAAATTTAATTAATTCAAAACTAAAAATTATAAAAATATCTGGTTCGTTTACAGAAGTTTTAGTTCTTCACTGCACCTTTAACACTACAACAACATACAACCCGGAGACTATAGTGGTAACGTTGACTAACGCCAGGCGCTATTGTCAATGGCATCGCAGCTGGTTGAAGACGGCCTGCGCGACGAGGTCAGCGTGTTCCTGGAGGGCGCGCTGGCCGTCCACAATGCGCTCGGCATACGCGCCTTAGCCGAGCAGCACGCCTGCGCTGCCTTGCTCGCCGCCTATACGCATATTGAAAAAGACAATTAAGTGACGACCAGGAAGTGCTCAAGGCCAACGAACTTCTACAGCTGTCTGCAGACGCGCTAGAAGCACTGCTGGACAGCCTGACAGTGTCCATCAAGGAGCACGTGCTCGACGCTGTGCTGCGGTGGACACAAGTTATTATATTTTATACGAGAACCGTCTACAATAGATTTTTCTAAGATCGCAGCAATCACAAACATGCCGAGACCGATTAATATCAGGAAGCTCCAAACGTTTTTGGGTGTCATTTATTTTCATACGAAATTCCTTAAAACATAGTTAATAAGTTATTAAAAAAATCCAATGATGAATGAATTCCTCCAAAGACGTACTATCATCCTTAAATGGCCATTGCTAGTGCCGTGTAACAGCGATGAAATACCGCGCTTTAGAATCATCCGATGCATTTCAATCCATGATTTCACTCAGTAGCCGCAAAGAAAAAAACAAGCATTTGGTTCTTCCTGATGACCTTCTTTGGCTTTTTAAATCATCAACGGAAAAAATACTATACTAAAAGAAAGCTAAAAAAAAAGAATATGATGAAAACATTATTTAACCATCTGAAGAAGTTTTAGTATCTTCGGATGTCGAAGAGTAAAGAAAATGAAATGGTTCAAATATTAACCATTGTCCCTGATAGTACATCAATCCATTTGAAATAAATTAGTATCTGAAATTTGACAACCCTAATTCCATAGACAATCTGTGGAAACTTTAGAAATATAGCTTGTATCTAGATATTAAACGTAGTTCTTTTGTCATTAATTAACCCGGAACTTAAACACCCCTCCATGTACACTGTCTTAGTATTTTTTCAATAAATGATGGTCCAGAATTCAAGGTTTTAATTCACCCCTCATATTCGTAGCATTAAGAGTGTCAAATGTAATTAATTAGTTAATATGTTATTAATGGAATAAGTAATTAAAATTATGTACAAGCATTGAGGACAATAAATTTCATACTGAGATTCACATAAACATTCACTATAACAATCTACTTATCGAGTTTGCTTCATATTAAAATCTTCATACAAAACGCGCTTTCTGAATCGCGCAGTCACAACATATCAGTTATCATACATATAGTCTGAGTTGTTCAATAAACTTTACTTCCTTACCGAGCTATTTGGTGTTTTATTAACATAACCCGATAATACCTTGAAGTTGGAACCGAATTTTTCAAAGAGTTAAAACAAAAGCCTGGCGCCCGTAATAACATCGTTTTTCTTTAAATTTTAACTTATTGGCTGTTTTAAACCAACTTACAGGGGTCGAATCCACCCCTACACTTTAATTGAAATTAAAAAATATTACAGCATGCTCAGAATTAAAATCAAATACGAAATCGATAGGAATGCAGAGAAAACTAAATATAATTACTATTTTGAAATTTACAATAGAAAACAGTATTTGTGCTGACTCAGCATTACTTTAATTAAATTCAAAACCAAAACTAAAAAAAACATGGTTCCTTCTCAGAAGTTTTAGTTCTTCACAGGATCTATAGAATGAAGTGATAAAATATCGGCGGCCGCAATTGAGGCATAATTCCAGTTTGCGGCGACGCTACGGGCGGTCGCCGAGTACATCTACAAGCCGGAGTCGATGGTGGTGACGGCGGCTAACGCGCAGGCGCTGTTGTCAGCGGAATCGCTGCTGGCCATAGACGGCCTGCGCGACGAGGTCTGCGTGTTCTTGGAGGGCGCGCTGGTCGTCGACAATGCGCTCGGCATACGGCAGACGCTTCACTGGGCAGTACACCTGCGCCGCTCTGCCCGCCGCCTCTACGCGCCTGCTTTTTTTGTATACTCTTCTTAATAATAATAATAAATAAATAATACTCAATAATGTTTATTTATGGGCAAATTATAAGTGCAAATTTTGTCTTTAGAATAACATTTACGTAATTACGAAATGGATTGTTGGCAGGGCTTGAAACTAGCGACTACGAAAGGAGGATGAATTTCTGTCGCATCGTTCTTCACACCGATGTTGACGACCCAACATACTTGAAGAATATCCTTTGGACCGACGAGTCATATTTCACCCGAGAAGGCATCACCAATTTACACAATTTACACCACTGGTACCCATGATAATCTTCATAAAAAGAGGGTAAAATCGGTCCAGCGGAAATTTTCTGTTAATGTGTGGGCCGGTGTTATTGGTCGTAACATCATTAGACCCCATTTCTTACCAGATATATTAAATGGGGAAAATGACTTCGATTTTTTTAACAGACGTCTTGCCTGATCTGCTGTTACAAAACAGTGTTGTGCTGACATCAGCATAAATTTAATTAATTCAAAACTAAAAATTATAAAAATATCTGGTTCGTTTACAGAAGTTTTAGTTCTTCACTGCACCTTTAACACTACAACAACATACAACCCGGAGACTATAGTGGTAACGTCGACTAACGCGCAGGCGCTATTGTCAATGGCATCGCAGCTGGTTGAAGACGGCCTGCGCGACGAGGTCAGCGTGTTCCTGGAGGGCGCGCTGGCCGTCCACAATGCGCTCGGCATACGCGCCTTAGCCGAGCAGCACGCCTGCGCTGCCTTGCTCGCCGCCTATACGCATATTGTAAAAGACCATTAAGTGACGACCAGGAAGTGCTCAAGGCCAACGAACTTCTACAGCTGTCTGCAGACGCGCTAGAAGCACTGCTGGACAGCCTGACAGTGTCCATCAAGGAGCACGTGCTCGACGCCGTGCTGCGGTGGACACAGTAACATCCACAGGTCATTGTCGCCCAATGCCAGCTGTAGATCATATTTATAAAAAATGTCTCGAGCATTGTTTTAACTATGTCGAGGGCAGACGATCACGGTGAACGGCTGGTAACCTATGAGACGCCGTCTGATTTTGTTGAAGATGTTTTTTTTATTTCTCGTTATGTTTGAGCTCTTTATGTTAATAAATGTTTATTGAGTAGAAATAAAGACAAAAACAATCGATTTTAAAATAATTTTAAGAAATAAAAATCAATATTCTTGCAGGTTTTTTCAATTAAGCTATTTTTCTCGCAGAAACGCCCCTATGACCATACTGATTTATTACTGTTTATTAATCTGATTATCCTTCAAGAAAAAAATAATTAACATATTATTCAATTATACTGATTTTTTTCCTAACAATTATTAAAAATAATTACTGCACGCGCGGCCGATTACGTCACCGTTAATATGTTCAGGTAAACAAATCTTTGTTGCTGATTGGTGGAGATAAGTTAATGGGGTGTAGAAGGGACCGGGGGAATACGCCGACATGCCACTGGCGTATGGTGCTGCACACCGTGCCAGTGACAACGCCCGTGAAGCGCGGCGATTTTACCAATAGCGATATCCTAATAGACGCTACCTAACCGTGACACATTTCCTACCACATATCGTCGATTAAGAGAAACGGGTAACTTGAACGCCAGGGAACTCCAGGGAGGAGGCGTGCGGCAAGTACCTGTTGATGCAATTGTGAGACAATTCGAGAACTATTGGGGATTGGTGTGAGCCAAATTTAGAAAATTTTGCACGAAGAATTGAAAGTTCATGAACTGACAGCGGAGCAGAAGCGGGCTCGCGTGGAATGGTGCTCACAGATGCTACTGAAGTACGACCACGGACATTCTAATGCTGTTTATGACATTGTCACAGGAGACGAAACGTGGATTTATTGTTTTGAACACGAAAAAAACAGCAATCTTGTGAATGGGTGTTTGAAAATGAGAACAGGCCAACTAAAGTGAGGCAGGCGAGAAACGTTGGTAAAAAAAAGGTTGCGTTTCTTTTCTCAGCTACGGGTCCCATCTGCACAATTCCGCTTGAAGATCAAAAGAGTGTTAATCCCGAGTGGTATTTTAACAATTGTTTACCCAGGGTGTTAGAAAAAGTTCGCGAAAGACGACCAAAAAGCCGCGTTCTCATAAATCATGACAACGCTTCTTCACACACGGCCAACCAAACAAAGTCATTTTAACTTGCGAAAAAGTACAACTCGTTACCCATCCTGCGCATAGCCCCGACCTAGCACCCTGTGATTTCTGTATTTTCCCCAAAACCAAAGATTTGATGAGAGGTTTCACTTTTACCAAATCCGAAGAAGCAGTGATAGCGTTCAATCAGCGCGTAGAAAACATGCCTTCGGATCTGTGGTCCTCCTGTTTTAAAAAATGGTTCGATCGCATGAAAAAATGTTTAAAATGTAAAGGAGATGTTGTTTTTTTAAGTTACGCAAAACTTATAGTGTGACCTACGTATTACGACTTAGATGCAACATAATATACATAACGAGTAAATGGAACACTAGATATATTT
The DNA here is from genome assembly GCA_947507595.1 of Pyralis farinalis. NCBI lineage: Eukaryota > Metazoa > Arthropoda > Insecta > Lepidoptera > Pyralidae > Pyralis > Pyralis farinalis. The sequence goes on along the minus strand of OX382258.1, from coordinate 2,480,179 downwards.
AATTTATTTATTTCAAACTGTTAACTAAATTATGAGATTACTTGTGATTTAATTGAATTTGAGAGGTTGTTCATGGCTTTAGTTGTTGTACTTTTTACTGCGTATACGTCATGGGCTGACTATGGGTTTATAAGTAACTTTAGTAACGAACAAATTAAAAACTACCTACATGTTAATTTCTGTACGTGAGCAACTGCTATGATTCCGTGCGTGTTATTTTTTGTTTTCTTTCATTATATCTCAGGGTGTCGTGTGTGTGTTTTTCTTTCTTTTTGAAAGACTGTGATAGTGAAACACTACAATTTATGCCAAAGGGAGAAACTGGTGCCCAAGATACAGGCTCGGCCTAGTTTATAATAGTAATATATATAAACTCATTTAATATAATCATTCAATACTAGCGAGAATTAGTGAAATTTGGAAACACTTCTATGTGTCTACCTATATGTTTATAAATATGTCTGGGGTTTTTAGTATCCCGTTAAATCTTATTGTTTCAAACTGAATATAAGTCACAATTTCTTTTTTGTTTTTTTGAGCAAGTGTAATTTCGAAACTACCGGAGATTGGAAACCTGACATAAATCCTGTCTCCAGGTTTCATTGCGTTTCGTTATTTTATGTTTGAAATATGCTATAATTACGTTTATACAGAACATGTCTATCCTTTTGTTGTATACTTTTCTTAATAAGAATAATAAATAAATAATACTCAATAATGTTTATTTATGGTCAAATTATAAGCGCAAATTTTGTCTTTAGAATAACATTTACGTAATTACGAAATGGATTGTTGGCAGGGCTTGAAACTAGCGACAACGAAAGGAGGATGAATTTCTGTCGCATCGTTCTTCACACCGATGTTGACGACCCAACATACTTGAAGCATATGCTTTGGACGGACGAATCATATTTCACCCGAGAAGGCATCACCAATTTACACAATTTACACCACTGGTACCCATGATAATCTTCATAAAAAGAGGGTAAAATCGGTCCAGCGGAAATTTTCTGTTAATGTGTGTGCCGGTATTATTGGTCGTAACATCAATAGACCCCATTTCTTACCAGAAATATTAAATGGGGAAAATTACTTCGATTTTTTTAACGGACGTCTGGCCTGATCTGCTATTAGAAACAGTGTTTTGCTGACATCAGCATAAATTTAATTAATTCAAAACTAAAAATTATAAAAATATCTGGTATCCTTTACAGAAGTTTTAGTTCTTCACTGCACCTTCAACACTACAACAACATACAACCCGGAGACTATAGTGGTAACGTCGACTAACGCGCAGGCGCTGTTGTCAATGGCATCGCAGCTGGTCGAAGACGGCCTGCGCGACGAGGTCAGCGTGTTCCTGGAGGGCGCGCTGGCCGTCCACAATGCGCTCGGCATACGCGCCTTAGCCGAGCAGCACGCCTGCGCTGCATTGCTCGCCGCCTATACGCATATTGTAAACGACCACTAAGTGACGACTAGGAAGTGCTCAAGGCCAACGAACTTCTGCAGCTGTCTGCAGACGCGCTAGAAACACTGCTGGACAGCCTGACAGTGTCCATCAAGGAGCACGTGCTCGACGCCGTGCTGCGGTGGACACAAGTTATTATATTTTATACGAGAACCGACTACAATAGATTTTTCTAAGATCGCAGCAATCACAAACATGCCGAGACCGATTAATATCAGGAAGCTCCAAACGTTTTTGGGTGTCATTTATTTTCATGCGAAATTCCTTAAAATTTAGTTAATAAGTCATTAAAAAAAATCCAATGATGAATGAATTCCTCCAAAGACGTACACCCTACCCTTAAATGGCCATTGCTAGTGCCGTGTAACAGCGATAAAATACCGCGCTTTAGAATCATCCGATGCATTTCTATCCATGATTTCACTCAGTAGCCGCAAAGAAAAAAACAAGCATTTGGTTCTTCCTGATGAACTTCTTTGGCTTTTTAAATCATCAACGGAAAAAATACTATACTAAAAGAAATCTAAAAAATAGAATATGATGAAAATATTATTTAACCATCTGAAGAAGTTTTAGTATCTTCGGATGTCGAAGCGTAAAGAAAATGAAACGGTTCAAATATTAACCATTGTCCCTGATAGTACATCAATCCATTTGAAATAAATTAGTATCTGAAATTTGACAACCCTATTTCCATAGACATTCTATGAAAACTTTAGAAATATAATATTTGCGAAGTCCTACTGTTTACTCATTTGCTTTTTATTTTAAGTCAATAATAACTATATTACAGCATGCTCAGAATTAAAATCAAATACGAAATCGATAGGAATGCAGAGAAAACTAAATAAAATTATTATTTTGAAATTTACAAATAGAAAATAGTTATTTGCTTATTCAGCATTACTTTAATTAGCTTCAAAACCAAAACTAAAAAAAAAACATGGTTCCTTTTCATAAGTTTTAGTTCTTCACAGGATCCATAGAATGAAGTGATAAAATATCGGCGGCCGCATTTGAGGCAAAATTCCAGTTTGCGGCGACGCTACGGGCGGTCGTCGACTACATCTACAAGCCGGAGTCGATGGTGGTGACGGCGGCTAACGCGCAGGCGCTGTTGTCGGCGGCATCGCTGTTGGCCATAGACGGCTTGCGTGACGAGGTCGGCGTGTTCCTGGAGGGCGCGCTGGCCGTCCACAATGCGCTCGGCATACGCGCCTTAGCCGAGCAGCACGCCTGCGCTGCCTTGCTCGCCGCCTATACGCATATTGTAAACGACCACTAAGTGACGACTAGGAAGTGCTCAAGGTCAACGAACTTCTGAAGCTGTCTGCAGACGTGCTAGATACACTGCTGGATAGATAGCCTTAACAGTGTTCGTCGAGGTGCAAGTACTCGACGCCGTGCTGCGGTGGACACAGTAACACCCACAGGTAATTGTCACCCAATGCCAGCTGTAGATCATAGTTATAAAAAATCTCTCGAGCATTGTTTTAACTATGTCGAGGGCAGACGATCACGGTGAGCGGCTGGTAACCTATGAGTCGCCGTCTGATTTTGTTGAAGATGTATTTTTATTCCTCATTATGTTTCTGTTCCTTATGTTAATAAATAGTTATTGAGTTGAAATAAAGACAAAAACAATCGATTTTAAAATCATTTTTAATTAGAAACAAAAATCAATATTTTTGCAGTTTTTTTTTCAAAACGCCCCTATGACCATATTGATTTATTACTGTTTATTAATCTACGTCTGATTATCCTTCAAGAAAAAAATAATTAACATATTACTTATCCTGATTTTTTTCCCAACAATTATTAAAAATAATTACTGCACGCGAAGCCGATTACGTCACCGTTAGGGTATGTTCAAGTAAACAAATCTTTGTTACTGATTGGTGGAGATAAGTTAATGGGGTGTAGAAGGGACTGGGGGAATACGCCGACATGCTGCTGGCGTATGGTGCTACACACCGTTACAGTGACAACGCCCGTGAAGCGCGGCGATTTTACCAATAGCGAAAACGCGATGCGCGATCGATCATCGCTCGCCACGGGAAAATCCGACGTATTTTAATCACAAATGTTTATGGCTACCAATAAATAATAAAAAATAATGAAAAAAATTCATTCCATTTGAATAAAATTATTTGAAATTTGACAACCCGATTTCTATCGAAATTTTATGGGCACTTTAGAAATATATTTTTTCCGAAGTCCTAGTGTTTGCTCATTTGCTTTTTGTTTTATCTTAATAACAACTATACTATACGCATGCTCAGAATTGAAATCAGATACAGAATAGATTTCGAGAATAAAATGAAAAAGAAAAAAAATCTATTTCTCTTTGAATATCGTATACGCAATAGCTAAACTTTTTGCTGACGTCAGCATAAATTTAATTAACTTCAAAACTAAAAAAACAAAACGTTCCTTTCCAAAAGTTATGATCTTCACTGGATCTATAGGATGAAGGGATAAAATATAGGCGACCGCATTTGAGGCAAAATACCACAGTGTACGGCGGCGCTACGGGCGGTCGTCAAGTATATCTACAAGCCGGAATCGATGGTAAAGCCGAATGGCAAGTTGTGACTCAGTACTATTAGAGAGGGTACATCAATGAGGAAATCAAATCATAGTTACTAATAAAAATATTGCTTTACATTTAATGAAAGCACCGATTTTATAAATGGTTTTCTTTACCAGAACGCATTAAAAGCAAAACAAAATCTGCACGTTCCTTTGTTTTTTTTTTCTATACAACGTCGGGAGGCATATAAGCATACAGCCCACCTGATATAAAGCAGTTACCGTAGCCTATTAACGCTTGTAATATATAAAATATCACTCACGCGATGCCTACTCTGCCGCTTACACAGCAACTCCTTAGGAGCTTACACTGGTGACCTCACTCACACTCAAGAACACAACAACCCTATACTTAATTGTTATTTGGCTGCGGTTTTCTGTGAGGTAGAATAGAATAGAATAGAATATTCAAATGTGGGGATATAGGTATTACAAAAGGGCTGAAGTTCAGCTGCAAGCTTTGTTGAATCAAAACGTCCACTTTAACTACATTTTTTATTACTTTAAGTTATTCTACATCATATAGGCTTTCTAATGGTAAAAATACGACGTTTATAACTCAATCACAACACTTGTTATCAACTGGTAAAGAAAGGTTTTGCACTCGGCTACGCACTATTATTTATCAGGTGGCGACCCTTTTTTTGTGATTTAGTTAACGCGTACGAGTTGAGGTAAGGGGAGACGGCCAATAGGACCTTGTGCTATTATGACAGACTCAGATAGACAGTCGCTCAGAACTATTTGTAGCTGCTACTTGTGTTTCGCGACTTTCGTTCACTAACTACATTATTTTTGGCCATTACTACGTGTTACGAATTCGTGTTTTCTCGGGATGCCGCGTATTAATGAATTCTCCCCGGCACACATTGCCGACATCCACTTTTATTATGGAGTGGCTCGAGAAAGTAGCAGAGCTGCGCGTGCAGCTTACATAGCTGCGTTTCCAAATAGGCGACCGGTGCCCTGCCCGCAACTTCCAGGAAGTCCATAGAACATTAGCCAATACTGGACTTGGATCAGGAAGAGGTCGCCGTGAGCCTGAAGTAATTATTGATGTGGCTATCGAAGAAGCAGTATTGGGGGTTTATTTGCTGATCCAACCATCAGTACTAGACGCTTAGCTCTGCGTCACGGAATTTCGCAAATGTCAGCGTGGCGCATTTTAAGAACATCCTTATCACTATCAAAGGGTGCAGCATCTACATGAAGACGTAGATTGGCGTCCAAGGTGTGTCATGTCTACTTGGATCCAAAGTAAAACCAGAGAAAACCCCGAGTTTCTAAAAAAAATTCTATGGATGGACGAAGCAGCATTTAGTAGAGAGGGAATAACTAACTGCCAAAATTTACACAAATGGTGTAAAGGAGAAAACCCAAGACTGAAACGATCTTCGACTTTTCAAGTCAAGTTTTCGATTAACGTTTGGGCTGATCTTATCGATAACATTTTAATTGGACCAGTTATATTGCCGAGATCGTTGACCGGCGAAACATTTTTAAATTTAGAAATGAACTTCCTTTACTGCTGGAGAATGTGCCACTGTCTTTGCGTCGAAGGATGTATTTGCAGATGGATGGTTGTCCTGCCCATTACGCCAGAGATGTAAGATCGTTTTTAGAAGAAAATTATTTCAATCGATGGATGGGCCGACAAGGACCTCTAGGGTGGCCTGCGCGTTCTCCCGATCTGACGCCCCTTGACTACTTTCTATGGGGGACCATGAAGGAACGCGTATACAGCATATCAACAGTGAGGCCGATTTGCACGACCGCATATTACTGTGCGAATGATATTCGCAATGACCCCGATATGATAAGGAGAGCGACGCAGCAAATTTTGCTTCGCGCGACATTGTTGCTTTTTGCTTGCAACAAAGAGGTGGACATTTTGAAAACTTGATGCACTAGTTTTTCTGAAATAATAAATGACTTTAATTTACTTTTTGTCTCATTTATTACCATAAATAAAGCATTCACAATAAATGGTACGTTCATAGTGCCTTTTTTACCAGTTGATAGCAAGTGTTGTGATTGAGTTATAAACAGGGTATTTTTACCATTAGAAAGCCTATACGATGTAGAATAACTTAAAGTAATAAAAAATGTAGGACGTTTTATTGAGATTTTTACAATTACATATTTTGAAAAATGATAAAAAAAAATCTAGTTTTTTTTTAAACATCTTTTATCAGACCGAGGTCGGTCTTTTTCTGCCAATTTACGTTTTAAGAGCACGGCCTGTTATTCCCAATTATTACTGAGCTTATTTCGATGCGATAGATCATTTAGTTTAAAAGTTATACCTTTTTATCAATGTGGGAGTTAAAGATGCAAACAAAAATTTTAAAAAGTCAATATTAAAATAAATAAAGGTTTTAAAAAATTTTTTATATGTTTTTCGTCGATAAAATTGGGCCTAGTTTACCTCATTTCAATATGTGCACATTATGAAGATTTACGCTGTATATACAAGGTGTTATTTTTCGAACCCGACAAACTTTAAGGCTGGCTTTTCATCGAGAAAACACCCCCGTATGTGGGGTCAAATCTCAATATTCTAGAAATGGCAACCATTTTAAAATTCTGATACTCATTTTTTTCTTTTTTTTTGTGCGATCCCCTCCATAGACATGAAAGGTTGCCACTGGAGAGAGAGAGATAGACAATTAATAACAATGGTTCAAAGTCAAAATCTTTTTATTCCGTAAAAATGGCTACATTTGTTTGGAATCGTGACAATTTTTTTCCCTACCGTGCAGTTCATGACTAGGTGAGCACTGATAAAAATACTGCCAAAAACTCAGGCATCCCTCTTTTGGTATCCAAACAAATTTACATAATATATTAATTACATTATAATTGGATCGACTCAATCCCAGGCATTTTTATCATTAATATAGTCAGATACTTTACAATATTGCTACTGCCTGCTGCTACACAATTTGGCTTTAATATTAGTTTTAAATTTGTTTATTGACAATTCTCTTATATTGCTGGGAAGTTTTTTATAGAACCGTATACATTGCCCCATAAAAGAATTACTTATTTTGTGGAGACGGCTTGCATGTAACACAAGATTATGCTTATATCTAGTATTTATGTTATGAGCATCACTCTTTTTACAAAATGAGTCTATGTTTTTATGGACATACAAAAGATTTTCATAGATATATTGCGATGCGACTGTTAGAATATTTATTTCTTTGAATTTTTCTCTAAGGCTCTCCCGGGGACCAAGTTTGTAGATAGCTCTTATGGCTCTTTTTTGCAATAAAAAGATGGTGTTAATGTCTGCGGAGTTACCCCAAAGAAGAATTCCGTATGACATAATACTATGAAAGTAGCTGAAATAAACTATTCTAGCCGTATCAACATCAGTGAGCCGTCTAATAGTTTTCACTGCATAGGCTGCAGAACTTAGTTTTCCTGATAATTTTTCAATTTGTGGGCCCCCGGTGGTCGGTGGTTAAAAGACAGATACGGGTATTGTACTATGTGGCCGACGAGACATTTGATACTCAGTCTCTTAATCTCGATTACTGCGACTACACTTTGTCAGTTCCGTTTTAGTTATCTTTGAGTTTTGTGATTGTGATGGCGAATCGACGACCCCGGTACTCTGATCGAGATATTGCAGACATGCATTTCGTGTATGGGTTCCGCAACGGAAACGCACGAACTGCAGAACGCGTGTATCACAGGCGATACCCTAATCGTGTTTAACCTCCGCAGAATGTGGCTGCAGCCCGACGGTGCTCCAGCCCACTTTGCCGTTGCCGTAAGGCAATACTTAGATGAAAATTATCCGCAGTGGATTGGGCGAGGTGGTCAAGTAGCGTGGCCTCCACGTTCGCCTGATTTCACCCCACTAGATTTTTACCTGTGGGGTTGGATGAAATAAAAAGTTCATTTTACACCAATAAACACCAGAGAGGAGCTAATAAACAGGATCGAAGTAGCTGCAGACGAAATAAAGGCGGATCCCGATGCACTAAGTCGGGCTACACAGCAAGTTGGCCTAAGAGCTTTTGCTTGCCTTCAAAACCGAAGAGGCCACTTTGAGCAAATGTTCAATTAATATTTGTTTTTTATTGTTTTAATATTGCAATTTATGTTAATCATTTTTATTAAAGTAATTGCCACTTTTTTTGGTGTTTCTCTCATAATTTTAAGTGAAAGAGTTCTGTTTGTAAATGAAATCAATTTACATGAGCTGCGTAAGGGGTCTTTTGAACTTTCAATAATTCTTAACTGCCTCGACGTAGAGATACTTATATCAAATACTTTAAAAAATACTATAAAAGGGTGGCTATTTTCAAAGTAATTAAAGTAAATGTAGATTTTTGCAGTTTTTGTTTTTTTTGAAAAAAATGAGATTAGGTGCTTTTAATTTATTTTATGTACCTTTTTAGCAGTTGTGGATATTTTTGTTCGATAGAGACAACTTTTTGCAGATAAAAGCATTTTATTTCATATCCGTAGGGCCTTTAAATCTCGAGATATGAATTTTTATGAAAAAAATGAGTATCAAAATTTTAAAATCGCCGCCATTTCTAGAATATTGAGATTTGACCCCACATATGGGGGTGCTTTCTCGATGAAATTACTGGTAGAATCCACCTTTAAAGTTTGTCGGGTCCGAAAAACAACACCTTGTATACAGCGTGTATCGGATGACGTGTAAAAAAAATAAGGAGATGACTCAGTAAGCGATTCTGAGCAGAAATCAATTAAAAAACAAATATATTTTTTTTTCTCGAAATGTCCACATTTTTCCTTGCATCACAAACACCAAAATCGCGTAGGACAGCACACGTAGTGCAGTCGGTGCGGGGCCCGGGCGGCACGGCGGCGGCGTATCAAAGATACCTGTGTCTTGCTACTCTCGCGCCGACAAACAGTGCCGACGCGCATGCGCCGGCAGCCGGCCAGTTCGTTAGCGCGCGACCGCCGGCCAGTTCGTTACTGCGCTACCGCATGATCATACGTAATTGCTGTGAACGCGAAACAACGCAATACGCGAGCGCGACAATGGCTAGTGAACTTACGAACATTGAACTCTGTGACGTCGTTCTTTTGTACGGGGAAAGTGGTGGTAATTTAAGTCTTACCTTACGCCTGTGGAGAGAACGGTATCCTACACGAATCGTGCCTTCCCTACGTCACGTATTAAGAACGGTTCAAAATCTTCGCGACTATGGACAGTTCACCAGGCCTGCTCACGCACACGGTGGTGGGCAAGAAATACCGGTAGAATTACAAGAAGAAATTCTTCAATTTTTCGAAAATGAACCACGCGCGAGTACACGCGAAGCGGGTCGGCGTTTTGGCGTGGGCCATATGACGGTATGGAGATTATTACGTGCGGAAAACCAACACCCGTATCATTTTCGACATGTACAAGATTTACTCCAACCCGACTATGAAGCTCGCGTTACATTTTGCGAGTGGCTGCAAACCCATCTCCACGAGAACATTCTATGGACTGATGAGGCCTTGTTCACTCGAGTGGGTGTTTACAATATCCACAACGAGCACTGGTGGGCAACTAGGGGTGAAAATCCACTAAAAACAAAAAAGGATTCATTCCAACATCGTTTTTCATGGAATGTTTGGGCAGGCATACTCGGGCACAGATTACTTGGACCCTACTTTATTGAAGGAAGATTGACGGGGGCAGCGTACCTAGAAATTCTTCGTAACGAAGTCGAAGAAATGCTTGAAGATGTCCCTATTAATTTACTTCGGGGACTGTACTGGCAACAAGACGGTGCACCACCTCACTTTGCAGTGCAGGTGAGGGAGTACCTTAACGAGCGATTTGGCAGTAGGTGGATTGGACGTGGTGGGCCAGTGCCATGGGCAGCTCGCTCCCCTGACTTAACGCCCTGTGATTTTTATTTGTGGGGGGACATTAAGCGGCGCGTATATTCCGACAGAGACGGTGAGGTCAATGACCGTGATGAACTTCGTAGACGTATCGAAAGTGCTTTCGAGGAAGTGAAAAACAATGAATTTATTCTTTTACGCTTACAAGATAATCTACGAAGACGCGTAACGTTGTGTTTAGCGGAAAATGGACGCCACTTTGAGCACCTGTTAAGAGTGACATGAAGATTTTTTTTTGTTTATCGTAAGTAAATTATTACCCAATCATTAATGTAAATAAGTTGATTCAGTTTTTTAACTACACCAAAGTACTTGTGGCACTAAAATTACTTAGGTACCTATTCATTTTTTTATGATTTTGCTGTACACACACAGAGAGAGATTGTTGACTTTGGTCCGACCCAGCTGTGTATGAGGCTTCCATACTAAGAGAGAAGCGCATACAGTGGTGGAAGACAGTGTCATGTGCGGCCCACTGTACCTACCACTGTACTCAGAATAATTAAATTTTAGCTGCATTGCCGGTCCTAAGTCCGGAAAAAGTAGGAAGGAAAAACTGAATCTCTGAATTTACACGACACATAATTTACGTACTTACGTAGTTACGTATTATCTAATCTGTGAAATAATGTAGCATCGCCCGCCCGGATGAACTCAGGCGTTATGTAACTTTCGTAGTGCGCGCTGTGCTATGAGGCTACGACGGCGCGATGTCCATGTCAGCGGGTCCATTTACGGAACTATTATTTTCATGATAATACCATGCATGATAACTTACATTATGGGAATTAATTTTTTTTGAGGTGTTCACCCCTCACTTAATACCTACGTTAATTATTTTACACGTCGTCGGATACACGTTGTATATGGTGTTCTTAAATAATATGCCCAAATTGAAATGGGAAATAGTATTATGTATGCTGATTATAATAATAAATATATTTTATGCCCCACGTGTTACAAATTCTTTCATATAAAAAAAATCCGTCATAATAAATAGCTTCTGTTGTATGAAACCAACCAGCTAGAAAAAGTACTTACAAGCATGCCATGCAAATGCGATACGGTATTCCGCGCATGCGTCATCTATGCCACAAGGCGCACGCGCGAACGGCCATTATTGTGTTTCCCAGTGGCGCGCATTACACTAGTACGCGTGACCGTAATCATGCCTGGAAGTCGTTACTCTAATCAGTATCTCCAAATGGTACATTGTTATCGCGAGTCTAATAACATCACTGCACAAGCGGTGAACTTGTACGAGCAAACGTTCGGAATACGAGTGAGCCATCACACCATCCTCGACGGCGGAGCTGCCCTTTTCAATGTGAGCAACAGTTATGTACATATGTGGCAGTTACTTAACGATGAAGTGCTACATCCATACCACTTCACTAGGGTACAAGAACTCATGCCACAAGATCATGCGCCTCGCGTTGACTTCTGTTGTTAGCTTCGTGCAGAGTGCCGCAACATTTTGTGGACAGAATGCGGATACCTATCTTCACCTACTGCAAACACAAGTAGACAGTATGCTGGAAAATGTTCCACTTGAACATCTAAGGGGTTTATACTTCCAGCACGATGGAGCACCAGCCCATTACGGCTTGCGTGTTCGCGAGAATCTAGACGTTACGTACGCCATGAGGTGGATAGGAACCTTTGTATAGAACGCCAGGGTGCGCTTGTGCAACAATTTTGTATTTAGTGTCGTGATTGTGATGTGTAAATAACTTGTAAATAAACTGATGAACTTTGAAATAAGCCAAGTAACAAACGTTATCCGTTAGCTTTTTATTTTTCAATATCAAACCACGTCTATCTAGTCTTTAATGTTGTCGTAACAAACACTAAATACTCAAATTTAACGTTATTACATTAATTTGACAATCCAAAGCCTGTGTGAAAGTGTGATGGAATGTTTGTGACTTTTTTTAAGAAAATTGGATCAGCTGTTATATCCGGTAAGTGTTCTAAATTTCCATTTTTATTTAAATAGATAGGTAGCTATCAGCGTTACTCTACCGGCATAGTCATAGGTATTTCTTTTTTGTGTACAACGTCGGGAGGCGTACGGTCGACCTGATGTAAAGTGGTTATCGTAGCCTATAAACGCTGTGGTCGTCGCTGCGTAAATGGCGTGTTCGATTAGACCCGCGACCGTGCATCGACCCCGTCAAACTGAATTATTAACAACTGATGATGATGATGATGACGGGGCAATCATTATGCACCATGAACCAAGTAGGCACTTTATTTATTTGCTTTCTCAAACTTTTTTAAGGATGCTGGGATACGGAGTTTCTTGTCTAACGTAACAAATAAATGATATTCTTTCTCCCATTAAAGTTCGGGCATATAAAAAAAAACACCTTATATGTTGTTTCTGTTTTTATTTCATCATAATTTTAGCTAAAATTATAAGTAACATTATTCATTAGGTATTTTTAGGAATAAGTAAGATTATTCATTAGGTATTTTTAGGAATAGGAAAATGATTTACAGCGTATGGTCCACTATGTAACGGTGCACACCCCACTTTCATGTTATTTGCGAATGTCGGTGCTGCCAGCGTCATGCGTTAAGAAGAAGATGAATTCATGATAGCAACACATAGCTGTCAACTGGTAGGTTTGGTTTGACAGATGTAGATTCCGCTTCTTGGCCGCAGTACTCTCTATAGGAAAATGTAAAGCTCCTTTTTTTAAATAACTAGATAAATGATAAAAAATCTTTATTTGCCTTTAGACCCTCACGGGCAATTAGACACGTCTTACATTTTCAATATTATATCTTATCATTTTTTTTTAAGTTTCTCTTTTTTTAGTTTACCAGTATTTCAAATGACCATTGGCAAAGAAGAAAACCGCAAACGCCGCTTCCCGCACCAGTCAGTCGCTAGACACTGTACGCAGAGCGTGCCTCATGGATTTTGATACAGAAAAGTTCATTTTAGAAATCAAAGAACGCCCCCTATATGGGATAGCAAATGCACTGATTATGCAGACAGAAATAAAAAGTTAAAATGTTGGGAGGAAATATTAATATACATATGCTAAGGAATATGATAATGATAATATAAATAAATAACTGCAGCAAGCTCTTCGACGTCCATCACGTGCAATATTTCTAGAAGCACTGACGATTGCGGCGGACCGCACTAGAACCGAGACGATGCGGGTAGCCGGAATACGGCGTGCCGTTGCGGTAGACCGTTGGGTCTATTGCGACAAATACATAGAAGTCGGAGCGCAGTTGAAGTGTAGTCGAAGTTAAAGTTCAGCGGCTAATTTGTTTCGTATTGCGACGCATAATAACCGTCAACGGATACGTTGAAAAAGGAGCGCAGCTCAGCGTATATTGAGGGTGCCAATGAAAAAAATTATTTTATATTAAATCTTCAATGGTTCTCTGTTTCGACAATATAACGTCAAACTATTTTGTTTGTAAACAAACTTTGGAATTTGAAATGAAACAGATTTCGTAATGGTCGAAGTTATAAGTGGTTTTTTTACGAGAGGATTTGAAGAACATATTTTAGAAGTGTTTCAGCGTTTGGCTTCGATGAAGGATAAGTATTAAGCGTCTAGTTACCAATTTTTTTAAGTGGTGATTTATGATGGGAAAAACATCATGGTCATTTGGCTTTGCAAAATTTTGCTTTTTTGCCTCTTATAAGAAGTTTCAAGCGTAGTGTACAACATTAATAGCATTTTAGGGGATAAGATAGGCACATGGTGCACGTTTCATTCTATTTGTGACAACCATACGTGAACGAAGTTTCAACTTGACCAGTTTCTTTTGAAACAAAAATAAATTGTAGCAGTATTCTTATTGAAATTTTATTTTGGTGGAATTTTGTGATATACTTACTGTTAAAACATTTCAGATGGACAGAAGGCCTAGATTAAGCTCAGCACAATGGGAACAGTTGGTGGGTTTTTTTGAACAAAATCCTCAAGTGGCGCGCGGGTACTCTAGAAGTAATATGTGGGAGCAACTTGCTATATTGCTCAATGCTGAGGGGGAACGTGTCAAAAATCTTGGTCCAAAGTGAGTAGGGGAGGAGGGCCTAAAGCGGGCACCGTGCCTAAAGCGGACACTCTCGTAAATACTGTCATTTTTAAAAAGAGCGCGCTTTCAACTCGTGACCGCAGTCCCCGCGTCCCGCACACCTCCCGTCAGTCGCCCGGTTACCCTGCGAGTACGCCATTACGAGCTGCGTCAAAAAAAATATTTAAGTGGGTTTTTGAAAAATATTGCAAGGTATGTTTCATGTGTTTTCTCTTTTTTGATGTTTACAATGCTATAATCAATACGTGTTAGTTATTAAGGGCCCACCTGGCCGTATTGCAATTGCATTAAACGCGACACATTTTCAACATTTTAATGTTAAAATTTGTTTGCATATTTCCAGTGTCGAAAAGGGTAAAGCGGGCAGGGCATTGCCTGCCTATTTAATGGTCTATTGAAATATAAATTGCTATAGTTTCTTTAAATTTTCTTTAAAGATGGTGAATAAGTACAAACGTAAAACTTCGCAAGCCTCATGGGCCCCATCAATCATGCAACAAGCAATGCGAGAGGTTCAAGAATTAGGGAGACCTGTGAAAAACGTAGCAACCAAATTTGGGATCCCAAGAACGACGCTGCAAAGACATCTTAAATCGGGTTCGTGTGAATTAAAACTTGGAAGATATGTTACAGTCTTCTCTGCAGATCAGGAAACTGAGCTTTTGGAGTACGTCTTTCATATGGACAGTTTGTTTTACGGGTTGTCAAAACCAGATTTCTTAAATCTTGTATATAACTATGCTGAAATGAATAAGATTCCCCACCCTTTTAAAAATGGTGTCGCTGGTTTAGACTGGTACAAAGGTTTTACTAAACGTCATCCAGACCTAACTTTACGCAAACCAAAACCAACATCTATTGCCCGAGCTAGAGGGTTTAACAAACCCCAAGTGTATCGATTCTTCAATCTATTGGAAGAGCAAATTGAAAAGCCTAACATTGACGCTACTCGTTTCTATAATATGGACGAGACAGGCGTCCAAACGTCTTCTAATAAACCGCCGAGGGTCTTAACAAAGTCTGGAAAACGACAAGTCGGTCTCATAAAGAATGCTTTCGCGGCTTCTTGATGGAGCTCCACCCAGTACGCAAGGCCCTTGTTCCGATAACGGCTGGATTAATGGGCCAGTGTTTCTGGAGTGGTTGAGGTTCTTTGTAGATACCGTTAGACCAACCTCAGAAAAAAAAGTCATTCTTGTTCTCGATAATCACGAGTCTCATAAATATTTACCAGCATTAGAATATGCATCACAAAATCATGTCATTTTTGTGTCTTATACCACATACGACACACCGCATGCAACCTTTAGATTACTGTGTATATGGGCCACTTAAAATTTACTTCGAGCAGGCTGTGGCCGTTTTTCAAAAAGCGCATGCTGGACGAATTATTAATCAAAATGACATAGCGAAACTATTTGCAGGTGCTTATGTGAAAGCGGCAACGGCAAACAATGCTATAAACGGATTTAAGACGACTGGCCTGCTCCCAACAAACAGGTTTATTTTTGATGAAACTGATTTTCTGCCAGCTTCTGTTACAGAAAATCTATTAAATCCGATCGAATATGAACAACACATTGAAGCACCTTTGTCACTTGAGGAAGAAGCTAATAGGGCAACACCTTCGCCGTCGCTGTTGGAAGATATAGGAAACACGCACAATCTTTTTCCATCTATAGATATAGAAAAAGAACATGTGACTCCTCCACCAGCTCCGAATGTTGCATCACAAAATCGTGTTTCGACATCCCCGCAAATTGATCCCGAAAGATCCAAAAATAATCCAGCGACAGTCATTCAGAATTCCAAAGAGCTTGGTCCTACATTATCTCCACCAGAGGAGAAGGATCCTGATAGAACGCGATCTGCATCGGAACTTGAACAAATTTATCAAAACGGACGTAACCAGGCTGATGTTGTGCCAGCAAATACTATAAAAAACACTAACTCCCTTTCAGAATTAACCCCTACTAATTTCCATCAAGTGGCAACAGATGCATCAATAATCCCAGTTACTTCCTGCACGGAAAATGTAAATCATTCCATAGATAACCTTGCTGTTCCTAGCTGCAGTACACACCTAACTCCTATGGCAATAAGACCAGTTCCCAAAGTTGCTCCAAATAAAACAACTCGACGCAGAAGAGTACAAAAGGTTGAGATATTAACAAGCACACCGATCAAAAATGAGCAAAGACTTAAAATGGACAAAAAAAAGAAAACCAATCAAAAAGAAAATGGACAAAGAAGTGTTAAAACTGTTAAAAGAAATATAAATGAGAAACTGTCTATTGAAAAACCAAAGTCTAAGAAAATGAAACAAATGCCAAAAATTAAACAAAAACCAAATACAAAAACGTCCAATGCTAGGCCTGCCGCACAATATCATTGTTTTACATGCCATGAGCCATACGAGGACCCTCCCGTCGAGGACTGGATAAAATGCAATGATTGCGACTCGTGGGCTCATGAATCTTGCACCGAATATATTGGAATTGGGTCATTTTATTGTGACATTTGTCAGGAAATTTAATGACTTAAACATTAGTATATAAGTAACAGATGTAAGATGATAGTAAGATTTACGAATTTGTAAAAGAATGACTGATTATTTTAAGGTAGTATCGTTCACATTCCATTCAACATAAGAAGATCTTTGTAATTTGTTTTATTTTTAAGAAGAGCTTAACTTTTGTTTTTTTTTCTGTTTGTGACTATTTCAGGGGGCCATTATTATTTCTAATTTTATTTCTTGTTATTGTTGTTAATAATTGTTATTGTTGTAATTTTGATATACCCGCTTTACTCCAACGTGCCCGTTTTGCCCTAAACGACTGACCGCTTTAGGCCTCTACCACGGGTAAAGGGGGCACCCGTAGGGGTTTCGTAATCTGCTTATAAGTATTCTATTTTTCCAATTTTCATAAATTAAACCATACCTCCATTTATAAGCGTTTAATAATAGACCCTTTAAGAAAATACACACATCAAAAGTGTCTAGGGATCAAGCATTTTTATGCGGATTTCTTGAGATTGAGATGTGGCTTTGTAATAAATTTATGATTTTATAAATTTATATGGATTCTTTTTGGTGCATTTCATAATTTGAAACAGGAACTGTCAATCAAATTCGCGTAAAAGATGAAAATCAGCTGTCAATATTTTCCCTATAAAAACATACAACGCATTAAAGACATTATTAGTGCTACTGTTTCCCTACTACTGATTAAAACCAACGTTATTATGGAGCGGCGACGTCATTTAAGCAGGGAAGAAATGCTCAGAGCCGTGGGAATGATAGAAGCTGGTTCCCGGCAACGTACTGTGGCTTTAGCTCTGAATACAAGTCAGTGTTATCAGTCGACTTTGGACACGTTACCGAAGCACTGGTACCGTGGCTGAGCGCCATGGAGGACGGTATCGCTGCACCACACGGAGACAAGACCGATACATTCAAATCACAACTCGAAGAGCTCCAACAATAACCGCCATGATGTTAGCCGTGACGCTTCATCACTCTTCAGGGAACTTAATTAGCGACCAAACAGTCAGAAACCGTTTGCATGAAGTGAACCTTCATTCCCGAAGACCGCTAAGGGTACCACCTATAGCAATGCACAATCGTAGGATTCGATATCAATGGGCTCTTGAACACAGAAATTGGGCAGAAGAACAATGGCGTTTCGTGTACTTTTCTGATGAGTCTCGTTTTGGTATGAGACCGGATACAAGACGTATACGACACTGGAGAATCCCTGGACGCCAACAGCGATTAAAATCCTGCCAGGAAGTCCATCCTTATAGTGGTGGAACCATCATGGTATGGGCGGGTATTTGGATCGGCGGAAGAACTGAGTTGATTTGGATCAGAGGCAACCTCAACGCTCAAATTTATGCTGAGACGATTGTATCAGACGTCATCGTTCCTCTACAAGTGCAAATCGGTCCCTTATTTCAGTTAATGCATGATAATGCACGACCGCACACCGCAAGAGTTGTAAGACAGACTCTCGCCGCAGCTAACATCAATGTCATGCCCTGGCCTGCTCAGTCGCCAGACTTGAACCCGATTGAGCATGCATGGGATATGCTACAGAGAAGAGCTCTGCCGAATATGGAGGGTATCCAGTCGCAAGAAGACCTTTTTTTGTTGTTGCAACGAACATGGGCGGCCATTCCACAGCGTGATTTGGATGAACTCATTTTGAGTATGCCAAACCGATGTTCTTGTGTTGTTAGTGTTCGCGGTAGAAACACGGATTATTAATTGTTTAAGTTACCCAATAAAATTTTAAAGAAAACTGTTATTTCAGTCTTTTTTTCGAACTTTAATGTTAGTGGTTCAAATGTCAAAAATCCCTTTATTATGAAAATGGCAAATTTCTTTATTAATGCAAAGGTGACTTGGTTTATCGTTACTGTAGACAAACGAAAACACTTTATTTGATGAATCCTTAAAGAAAATTTTAATTAATATCAATCAGGAGAAAAGTTATTGCAAAAATATATGTTGATCCCTAGACACTTTTGATGTGTGTAATAAATAATGTACCAGAGATATAAACCACTTTTTTGTGAACTTTCCCTTAAGGTGTCCGCTTTAGGCCCCTCTCCCCTACTGACTTATACTTAATTTCACATTATATACTGACTTATACTTAATTTCACATTATATTTATATCATATAAAACTGACAAAACTAACTTCTCACTTATGTGAGATAAGTATTCTTAAAGCACAGTATAAGTAACTAGCAATTATTTGTGCCAGTCGTGGACTGTTGATATTTTGTAATTAATAATGTTATATAATTATATTGTTTTATGTTACAGTTTTGGAATGATTACAAATGCAAACTTAAAAAGAAGGTCCAAGATATCAGAGTCAACATGGCAGGAACTGGTGGCGGGCCTGCACTTGAGGAGGTTCTCTCTAATATTGAGATTAGATTGCTCGCTGTGTTAGGAGAGAACTTTGGAGGAAAGCTAGAAGGTGTAGCTGTTGAACCATTTGCACTTGGAAATCAGGTAAATTATATTACACGCAAAGCTTAAATATGATAGGATCTATCTTTTATTTTATTTAAATAAATTTTATTTTCCCAGGTCCCTTTACAAGTCGGGGATAATATTGATTTAATTGTCCTCGACAATCACAGTGATTTGGTCGAGGAATCAAACAATGTACCGGCATTGAGGCCTGATCAAGGGATGGCAAGAGAGGAGCTACAAAGTCCTTCACCTGAAAGGGCACATCCTCCTGCAGACCAGCCTCCCGCAGACCAACCTCCCCCATCAGCACAGAGAGTTATGAGAAGAGGGCCACTTAGAAAAGGCGTACTCGTCTGAGAAGTATGTAAAATTTATTATATTCAGCATGTATTTGTTTTTATCATATTTATATTATATAGAAAAAGCAAAAGCATGTTTGGTACGTGTTGTACATGTGTATAATTAAAAATACATTTTATAGATAGACCCCAGACTGCATTCGACGAAGCCCACAGGATATTGGCTGACATTGAGGCAAAAAGAGTAGAAGCTGAGCTATTAAATGCTACTTCCATTCTTGAAATGGTGAAACTTCTGGCGCGCAAAATCAGCCTTGATGAACGGGCAGTAGCTGTGCAGGAGGAACTCGGGCGGCAAATGACAAGCTTAGCAGAAAGTGTGAGAGGTTTAACTAAAAGGTTTGTAACTGCTTATATATTTTTAATAATTGCAATAAAAAATTCAATATAATATGAAAGAAGTTTTGTAGAAGTTGCTTTTTAATAACTTTTGTTCAACTGCGTATTTGACAGATGTGAGCAGCTCAAGTCCGCGCCGATGTGTCTCGGCAATACGAAATCTCATAGTAATTAGAACACATTATACGCTGAGGTGCACGGAAAAGTTTAACCTCTCCCGCGCTTCTAAGTGGGCAGCGTAATACGAAACTACCTTTTCCGCGCTCCTATTCGACTAAACTTCGACTGCTAAACGTGGCGCAATAGGCCCCCGTATATACTGCGGCCTGCTGCAACGGCACGCCGCATCCGTGGCCAGCCGCTAGTGCGTTTAAAGCCTAAGTTACATCTAAAAAAAATATTATGGCACCTGTTTTGCAGATGTGCCAGGGGCGTAGCTACCGCCGTATTTGCCGTATCAATTATACGGGGCCCCCGGGCCACGGGGCCCCCAAAGTGTGTAAGGAAAAAGAATAAAAACTTTCTAATTTATTTTATTTTACAAATGACAAAACTCTATAAAGCAATTCCTTTTTTTCCCGCCTTAAGCGTGCGTTCAAAAGTTGGCAACACTACATCGTTATGGCGGGCTGCGGGACTTCCCCGTTTTACTTACTTCATCTTCAACTCAGCGGGGAATCCCCGGGAATCCTTCATCGATATCGCGATGTACGTGTACGTTGTTGTACTTTGCATTGGATGTTAAACCACGGAGTGCAGTGCACTGTTTATTTACGCGCTTTACATAAATGTGCATTACATTGTAATTCAGTACAAACAATATTGTTCTTCTGGTTTAGCAGTATTAGTAGCGATTTGTAAAAGAAATGAGTGAAAGGAAAAGAGATGCAGCGGCGCTGAGAAAAGAAAAATTAAACAGAAAAGGGACGAGGTTATAAAAAAAGTGCCCAAAATTTCTTCATTTTTTCACAGACAAGATACTGTGAGTGATTTAGATTGGAAAGGTAAGTACTACACTACTACCCAACCCATTTATTAGGGGCCCGTAGTGATAAACAAGGAAATCTTTTAATTTCGGTCTGTCCATCTGTCCGTCACAAAAAGTTGTCTCCCCCCTCGATTTTCACAATTATCCTGTTTTTAGGGTTCCGTGCCTTGATTAAAAAAAAAACAAAATTCTAACTTATCTATAGGATCGATTTGTTTTGTTGTTTGTCTATCAGTCCGTATCGTATCGTTAATTGCGTGTTGAGAACTTCAGATGTACAGACTCGCTTTCGGGGTTCTCGTTTTGTATGGCCACTACACTACGCGCTGCGTTTAAATAGCACGCAGGTGTATAGTAATGCACGGACGGGCTGCAGGTGATTTTGTATCTACTAATAGGTACGAGCACAATCCGCGTAGAATCTGTGTGCGTCTGAACTGAACACTCTCTAACTGTGACCCTTAGTAACGTTATTTATTTATATATAACTCTTTTTAGTTTAGTATCAAAGCATTCGTATTTATTTTTTAACAATTACTCGTTTATTTTTAGATTCTTCTGAAGCATGTTCTTCGTCACATATCCATCCGGAAATAGAAGAAAGCCAAGCACATACTTTATCGGATGTCCATCCAGAAATCGAGGAACCCCAAGTCAACGATTCTGATATATCTGCAGATAATGCAGATTGTAATATAATTTCATCAGATAGAGGAAATTTTGGTGACAATTTAACTGAATGCGAACGAAAAATAATTTTTAAATTGGGTCCATTTAAACCACAAGGACCATTTCCAAAAGTTTCAGAAAATAACCGACCTTTTTCGGCTTATTATTATTCATATTTCAATCAGGCAGGCATAAAAATTATAAGACCATGGTTATGTTATTCTAACGTTTTAAACAAACCGTACTGTCACTTCTGTTGGTTATTAGCAGATCGTCAAAACAAATCGTACTCCTCTGCTTGGGTTAACGGTGTTTCGGTTAGAAGCAATTTCACACAAACTATTCTTGACCATGAAAAGTCACAGCAGCATATTAGTGCCTCACTCTCTTATAATAATTGGTTGCAAGGAAATACCATCGATACTCTATTGAAAAGTGAAATCGATAGTAAAATTACATTCTGGAGAGATGTACTACATCGTATAATTAATGTTATAATTACTTTAGTATCTTGTAATCTACCTTTGAGGGGGCATGATTCTGATTCTGGCAATTTTATGGCAATTTCACGTCTGCTATCTAACTATGATGCAACTTTAAAAGAACTTCTTCTAAAACCGAAAGGTGAAATAAATTATTTAAGCCCTACGATTCAAAACGAAACTATTAGTTTGCTTGGTACTAACGTTAGGAACAGTATTATCTCAGAAATTAAAAAAGCTCCATTTCTGACAATAATTCTGGATACAACACAAGACTTATCAAAAATTGACCAACTATCTGTAGTTTTTCGATATATCTCGGTTACAGAAAATGATGATAATGTGCCTAAAGAAATAAAAATCTGTGAGTCCTTTTTAGGATTCATAGCAGTAACCGATTGCAGTGCTGCAGGTCTGAAAACTGTCATTTTAAATTTGACTAAAGAATATGGAATTGATTTGACTAAATGTAGAGGACAGGGATACGATGGAGCAAATGTTATGTCGGGTGTGTATGGAGGATTACAAACCCTAATAAAAGAGCATGCTCCAAATGCCGATTATGTTCATTGTGCTGCGCTCGCTTTAAACTTGGTTTTGAACGATGCTGCGAGACATGTTCGTGAAGTATCGACTTTTTTCGATAATTTAGAAAAAATATATACTTTTTTTGGCAATAGTATAAAACGCTGGGCTATGCTAAGTGACGATTCATCTGAAAAATATTTGATTACCCTTAAAAAGGTATGTCCTACCAGATGGTCTTCTAGGAACGACGCTTTATTAGCAGTAAAGAAAATTTTTTTACTAATCATGAAAACTTTGTACCAACTAAATTTAATTTCAAATAAAAAAGATGAACGTGAAGAATGTAAAAGTATAATTAACATTTTAGAGAGTTTTGATTTCTTAGTGCTCGTTACATTTTTTTCTTCACTATTTGAAATTATTAATCCTGTTTCTAAAGCTCTACAGCATGAAAATAATGACTTACAGAAATCTAGTATTTTATTAAGTAATCTTTTAAATAGACTGTGCCAATTAAGAAATCAGAATTCATTTAATAGTTTGCTAAATGAATCCAAAGATTTAGCAAAAGAGTGGGGGGTAACAATTGTTTTTAAAAACAGTAGGCGAAAGATAACGAAGCGTTTTTTTGATGAGTTATCACAAGATGAGAGAATTTCCGACCCGGAATCCTATTTCAAAGTCAATGTATACTATTGCTGTTTAGATATATTAATTTCTCAAACTAAAGAAAGATTTCAGAGCCTTTGCAACCTGAGTAGTATATTCGAAATATTACAACCGGAGAAACTCCTATCTTCTTCAAGCGAAGAGATATTAAACGCTTCCGGAAAACTGTCTGCTAAATACAGTAAAGACATCTCACTTAATCTTTGTGACCAATTAAAGGCTCTAAAAACATGCTTAAATTCTGAAATTAAAAAAAATTATTCCATTAAAGAACTCATTGAATTATTGCTAGTAAAATTCAATAGTCTTGCATCCAGTTTTCCCGAGGTAATCACAGCATGCTTTTTATTCTTGACCCTTCCAGTTACAACCGCAACGGCAGAAAGAAGTTTTTCAAAATTAAAACTAATAAAAAATTACTTAAGAACTTCGATGGGACAAGAACGACTGTCAGACATCTCACTATTGTCCATAGAGGCAGAAACTTTAGAAAAACTAAAATCATCATCAGCCATAAATGATTTAATAAATCAGTTTGCCGAAAAAAAGGCAAGGAGAGTGAATATTTAAAATTCGATTTTTATTTGTAAAATGGGTAAATTATGTGATAAATAAATATTTCTTCTCACAATATTTTTTTTCTTTTGTGAAAAATCTTTACCTCCATATAAGGGCCTCCAAAAAAATTTTTATACGGGGCCCCGACAAGGCACGCTACGCCACTGAGATGTGCCTAAAAATATCTACGTTTCATTAGCTATCCAAAGAGGTATAACAATCTAGGATTATAATAAAATTTCTTAAAAAAAAACGTAGTTGCGGGCCCCCAGGTAGCATCCCCATCCATTGTCCTATACGGTGGGTGCGAGCGAGACACCTCAAGATTTATGCAGGTGTGAGTGATAAAAGTAATGTGAAGAAACCGGTTTGGGAATACGGCACGTTTTGTGTTTGGTTACTAACTTGTTTTGCTAGTCTGCTTATGTGAATCGGCCGTGGTAGATGCGATATTACTTTGTTCTCTGTTTCCTACTCGACTTGGCTATGTTTCTGGACTGATTCTTCTGATTTGTGACTGCTGTGCTTATAAACTGGACTCTGATTTGTGCTTGTGATACGGAACTGTTGAAAGTGACGACCTACACGAATGAGGAATATGCTGACATGTTAATTTGCTACGGATACTGCAATTGTGTGTCCGCACATGCTCGCAATGAGTACATAACACGCTATCCCGGCCGTCGAGTGCCGGATGTGAGTGTGTTTGACGGAATTTAGCCAAGACTTCGAGAAACTGGCTCCGTTTTAAGAGGACGTACGGACTTAGGAAGACCAAGTGTGGTTGATGATGACGAAGAACACAGTAACGAGATAGTGGAACGTTTCGATTGGACCCAACCAATAAATTAATTAATAATAAATTCAACTAATATTGTTGCCCGTGATCTGGGACTTTCACAGTGGAAAGTATGGTTTACCATCCACACGGCTGGCCTATACCCGTATCATTATACGCCAGTACATGTTATCGAATAGGGAGACCCCGTTAGAAGAATAGATTTCTGCAGATTTATGCTAAATACAGATGTCAAAGACCCGACTTTCCTTGAAAAAATATTGTGGACCGATGACTCGAAATTTGATAAAGATGGAATAACCAATTACCATAACGCTCATTATTGGGCCCCGAAAGAACTGCAAAATCCAAACAAGAAGAGAGTAAAGGGGTCACAAGGAAGATTTAGCCTGAATGTGTGAATGGGCATTATTTGTAACCATTTGATTGGGCCTTACTTTCTCCCCGATAATTTAAATGGGGAACACTATGAAAATTTCCTGCGAGAAGACCTTACTGGATGATTTGCCACTCAATCTAACTAGAGACATGTGGTTCCAACATGACGGCTGCCCTGCACATTAGAGGAGAAGTGTCAGAGAATGGCTGGACACAAATTATCCAAATAAATGGATTGGACGAGGTAGGCCTTTACACTGGCCTGCCAGAAGTCCGGACGTAACCCCCATGGATTTTTATGTGTGGGAGCACATGAAGAGCCTTGTCTACAATGAGCCTAACCCTATTTCATCAATTGAAGTATCGAGAGAAAGAATAATTAATGCGGCGAATGAAATGAGAAGTACTTTAACTAGTGGCGTAGTAAAAAGTGGCCTCCGTAAAAGAATGAGAATATGTATTAAAAATAAAGGCCGACATGTCGAACATAAAATTTATAATTTAAGATATTTTGTTGGATTTGAAAATTTAGTAAATTTAATATTCTATTGTTTTATTTATTTCTGCCTACCCTGTAGCCTATGAAACTAAGTTTTGCATTTGTTTCACATTTGTTTTACAAATGTTTTGGCTGTTGTGCTCGGAAGTTCGGTGGTGTAGGGTCGATCACAACATGCATTTGTTTTACTTTGTTATGCAATTGGTTTTAAATTTGTTTCACATTTGTTTTACAAATGTTTTGGCTGTTGTGCTCGGAAGTTCGGTGGTGTAGGGTCGATCACAACATGCATTTGTTTTGCTTTGATATGCAATTGGTTTTGCATTTATTTCACATTTGTTTTACAAATGTTTTGGCTGTTGTGTTCGGAAGTTCGGTGGTGTAGGGCCGATCACGACATGCATTTGTTTTTGCTTTTGACAGGCATTTGTTTCTGCTTTTGAGATGCGTCTATTTGGCGACTTGTTTAGTTCCTTATGGACACTTTTGGCTATTGTGCTCGGAAGTTCGGTGGTGTTGAACCGATCACAATATGCTTTTGGTTTTGTGGAAGTATTGGCTATTGTGCTCGGAAGTTCGGTGGTGTTGAACCGATTACAAGATGCGGCGTTATGGGGTTATTTTTGAACATGATCAAGTCAGTGGCGAAGGTGCCCAACTGTACTCGAAGGGGTGGGTATGTTCGGAGTTTGTAGACAGCGGCGTTGGTGCCTCACTGTATTTCTGTTTTGCTTAGTTAGCATTATTGAAAAGTTAGTTTTATGGGAAGTTCGTGAAGTCAGTAGCAAGGATGCTTAACTGTACTGAGGAGTTTGTGATTTTGTTTGAGGTTTTTAGAGTTGTTTGGCGATTTTTATTGGAAGTTTGCGAAGTCAGTGGCAAGGATACTTAACTGTACTGAGGAGTTATTTTGTAGTTTTGTTGGAAGTTTCAGGAGTTATTTCATATAATTTTCTCAGAAGTTTCAGGTGATTTTTGTAGTTTTGTTAGAAGTCACAAGAGTTATTTTATAACTTTTGCTTGAAGTTTCTAGAGTTGTTTGGTGAGTTTTGTTGTAAGTTTTAGAAGTCAGTGGCGATGTTGCTTAGCTGTACTTGGGTTTTATTTTGAAAGTTTTGATAGATGGTTTTGGGAAACGTTTTGATGTTTCAGCATACAACGTTTATCTTTGGTGGAGGAGTTTTTTTGTTGTTTTAGTTGATATTTTGGATCTTTACAGAATATTTTCGACCGGATTTTCAATTAGTTTTTTCATAAATACAAGAAAATTCATTCCTTTTATTATAATTCGGGAGGGGTAAAGGTGACGATTATTTTTGAAGCGTCACATGTATTAACCTTATTTTTAGACATTTCCTTTTTTTCAAAACACATTTTGTCGTATATCGAGCTTTTAGAACTTATTTTTCATACGAGGAAATTATACTATTGATTTGGCAGTCTTTTGACAGCTCCTGGCACTTGTAGTTCGAAAACTGATATTGGGCTTGGATTATATGACCCGTCGATTGAGTTACGTAAACTTTCATTCGTCTTAAAAAAAAAACACATTTAACATTTTTTATCAGGTTTTTATGCTTTTCCTAAAATACACTGATTTCCTACGAGGTTTTATTTTTTTTTTCGTAATTTTTCGGTGACGCTAACTGTTACCGGTCGCCACTTATTATTTATGCCATGATAATTAAGTGGCAATAATTTTTGTTATAAAATATCATCGCAAGGTGGAAACACCAACCTATATTTTTTAATGGATCTCGAAATCCACAAGGTGCTTCCGTCAAACTAAAAGCTTCATCTGTCTCTATTACTCACTTATACGCAGTATTCTCGAGTACAACTCTGTGATATGGTCTCCATTCTATCATATCCATTCCAATCGGATAGAAGGCGTTCAAAAACGATGTCTGAGGATTCTCAGCTTCAGATATGGAATGAGCCGTAAACTTTCCTCATATGAGGAACGTCTTAAGTATTTACACATGAACACTTTAGATAAACGCCGCCAAAGTAATCACCTTATACTGCTGTATAAGATCGTGCATAGCATTTTAGACTCACCCAACCTCCTTTTCTCATTGAAATTTAATACCCGTTTTAGATCCCGTAATCAAAATTTTAATATTTTCGTTCTTCAAGTTTTTATGAATAATACGTCATACTATAACCCTATTGTCAGAATGTGCCGCCAATACAATGAAATTCTTGTCTCCAATAGAAACATAGATATATTCCACTTAAGTCTCTCACGGTTCCGAAGGCAAATAAACAGCATTTTATTTGTTTAAATTATGTATTTTTTATTTTTGTGTTTTATTTAATTGTCAATACCTAGCTCTAATTATATTTCTAATAGGTACCTAATTTAGGGACCAAGAAAATGATTCCATTACGTAACAGTGCTCTCTAGTAAATTTATGATATTTATGTTTAGAAGCTGTTAGGCACACATGTTTTGGATTATAATTTAGAACGTTACCAAATATAAGCTTATATACTATTATCTATGTAATTGTAATCTGTTTTGTGTGTTAATAAATAAAAATAAATAAATAAATGGAGATGTTGGTACTAGTGTTACTTTTCTGTCAGACTTTCATCGAACAATATGGTTTTTAAATACTATCTTTGTTAATCTTCTTAAATGGGATTGATAGTAATCCCCAAAGTTGTTTTTTCAACTCTGCTAACGATGCGGAGTAATTAATTTTGAAGATTTTTTGGATGGTGGGTTTTTTCGTATTTATCAACATTCCGCGGTCGTCGAACGCCATTGTCGTAAGACGCCATTTACTTATCCTAATACTTTGTTTCAGTGGTGGATATTATGAATCTATTACGTCCCGTTTAGCGTGGGCCCGGAATGATAGAGCACAAGTTCTTACCTTGTTAAAATTCTTTAGTGGAATATGCTCTCGTCATGGAAAAGAAATTGTATGGATTGACCCAAATGGACCTAAGAAGAATAGCATACCAGCTTGCTGTTAAAAATAACATAAAACACCCATTTCACGATGAAAGTGCTGGCAGATATTGGCTAACGGGTTTTCTGAGGAGAAACAAGCCCATTTTATCAATAAGAAAGCCAACGGGGACCTCTTTTGCGCGGGCTAACGGTTTTACAAACGAAAGAATGGACGAATTTTATGACCACCTCGAAAAAAATTATGATGAAAAAGGTTTCACAGCTGAACGAATATTTAATGTGGACGAGACTGGCCTATCTATTGTGCAAAGTAAATATACGAAGATTATTTCTCGTCATGACAAGAAGCAAATCGGAGCCATAACATCCGCTGAAAAAGGGTCCCTTATAACCATTGTCACTTGCATGAGCCCGGCGGGTATTTTTGTTTCACCGATGATAATTTTTCCTCGAAAAAATATGAGCCAGACTTTAATGAAAGGTGCCCCTGTCGGATCTATTGGTCGAGCACATCCCTCTGGTTGGATACAAACACATTTATTTACTCAATGGTTTCAGTATTTCGTTGATTATGTAAAACCAACTCATGCTTTACCAGTTCTCTTCTTTTATTAGATGGTCATTACAGTCACACTAAGAATATTGAACTAGTAGACATAGCTAGGGAAAATCATGTCACTATAATTTCACTGCCGCCGCACTGTACCCATAAAATACAACCTATGGACAACTCCTTTACGAGCCCTCTTAAAGTTTACTATAGCGAGGAAATTCGTATGTGGTTGCGCGAATATAAAAGGTCAGTGACTTCCTATGACATTGCCGAATTGTTTGGAAATGCCAGACCGGAAATTGAAATTGCTGCGAGAGGTTTCAGTGTTGGTGGAATATATCCTTTTAATAGATATATTTTTACTGAAACAGATTATCTTGCTGCTGCCAAGAATCCTTGATCGACAATGCTGAAGAATTGTCTGCACTAAATGACCCTGAACATATCAGACAACATCAAAGTTTTAGGACCAACCCGACACCAGAGCGACATAGTCCAATCAGCCAATCGGCTTTGGAATCACACAGTCCCAGTTTACTATCTGATATGCCTAATTCAGTTGAACATTCAGAGGAATTAGTGTCAATTCTGCCAACTGACAGTACCAGAGTCATCTCAACTCCAGCCGAACGGGACCATCAGATGGAATCAACTATGCCCTGTCAACTAGAAGCTCCTCGATTAACTCCCTTTGACATTATGCCAATTCCACAAGAAAGTAAACCTGGTCCTTCCTGGCGACATTCAAATAGTCTTCTTGTAAGCCCCTTCGACATCATGCCAGTTCCAACGGCAAAAAAACGTTCAAATAATCGTGGTCGAAAGCCAGCAAAATCGGCAATTATATCCAGCTCACCATACAAAAAAGAGCTCGAAGAAGCGGAAAACAAAAACAGGGAGAAGCTGAGGAAAATGAAAACGTAAAAATAAAGTAGGCAAAGAAGACAGGACTAAAGCCAAGGGGAAAGGGAAAAGTACAAGTGGAAAAGTGTGAACAGAGAAAAGGATAAAGCCAGAGTGAAAGGTTGTACGAGACAAGTACTACAGAAAATCGCAAATTCAGATAGCGACTTATCTACAGTCACTTTTGTTTCAGATGAATCAGAAGACAAACTGCCTTCCCGAGATAGTGTAGGTATACCTAATGAAAAGGACTATGAATGTTTTTTTTGTAATGAAAATTATAGTGATAATATGAGAGGAGAGTAGTGGGTTCAATGCATGATGTGTGAGACATGGGTACACAGTGAAAGTAGCGGATGTGACTCCGGGTGTTACATTTGTGATTATTGCAAATAATTAAGTGTCAGAATTCTATTTTAGTTAAATACCTAATGTGTTTTAGAAAACTGGTAAGATGAATGCAAAATATGATTAATAAGATAATTAAAATTTGGAATACCCTATTCCAAATAATATTCACATTAGATTTATTACGCGTCTCGGACAACTTGCAATTAAACCAAAGCTTGTGCCAAATGGAACTACATAGACTGTTGATTATTTTTTAATTAATAAAACATTTGATAAAGTAATACCTCGAATCTTCTTCTCGTGAAAAGACTGCGTTTGTAGAACCTGGGAAAGGACTAATTGAGTTTGTGCGAATGCCATTCGGAATTACTAACGCTCCCGCAGAACTTCAGAGATTGTATGTATTTTGTTATTTAGATGATTTAATATGCATTAGCTCCGATTTTGATACACATCTTGAACAGTTGCTCAAAATTTATAATATTTTAAAGGAAGCCGGATTAACAGTCAATTTGAAAAAATGAGAATTCTGTAAAGATCGTTTAAGGTATTTAGGATATATAGTAGACAGAGATGGTTTACATACTGACCCTTCTAAACTTGATATAATTTTGAACTTTCCTCGTCCTGTAACTATTAAACAACTTGGAAGTTTTCTTGGTTTGTGTTCATATTACCGTAGATTCATCAGTAAGTTTGCAGACATTGCTGCACCATTAACTCGTTTGACAGGTGGCAGTAAGAATTCTAAGAAACCGCTGGAGTGGAATGATAGTGCTGAAGAAGCTTTTATCAAGTTGAAGAACGCTTTAGTGTCCTCACCTGTATTACAGTGCCCCGACTTTGGGAAACCATTTTTCTTACATTGCGATCCTAGCTCTCTTGGTATTGGTAGTGTCTTTGAGTCAGGAAGATGAAAATGGTGAACAACATCCAATTGCATTTTATTCCAGGTCACTAAATAAGTGTCAGCGCAACTATAGTACCACGGAGCGTGAATTATTAGCAATTTTAGATACAATTGAAAATTTTCGACCATATATAGAGGGTACGAAGTTTACTGTGGTTACCGATCATGCTAGTTTGAAGTGGCTTTTAGGACTTAACAACCCTAGTGGACGTTTGGCAAGATGGGCCGCTAGAATTTCTCAATTTACTTTTGATATTGTTCATAAGAAAGATTCACTACATAAAGTACTGACGCGTTATCGCGCATTGAAGTTGCTGCCATAGGAGTTGCATATAGTAATGTTATTTCCCCTGATGAAGAAATTTATGACCCTTATTATAGGAAGTTTTTTATTGGCTGTCAGAAGTTTCCGAATAAATTTAAAAATTATAGAGTTGAAAACAATACTACTCTGTGTAAAAAGTATCGGGAATATGTCAATAAAAAGACCCGCGTAAAAGAGGTCGTTCTAATTTTTTTACTGCATGTTGGTAGCACTGTACTGATTTAGCGCGCAAAATTTGAGCGGGATCTGTCATTTAATTTGTTTTAAACTACACTTTTTGTTGGTCATAGTTTTGAGTCCTCGGCGATTTTTACAATGGAAAATATTGTTGAACAAAGAGTGTGCCTTAAATTTTGTGTTTCAAATGATATTTCATGTGGTGAATCACTAAAAATGTTGCGAAATACCTACGGCGAATCGTGTATATCGAAAACAAGGGCTTATGAATGGTATAAGGCTTTTAAAGAAGGCCGAGAAGTAGTAGTAGACTTGCCTCGTTCTGGTAGACCTTCAACCGCTACGACCAGAGAAAACATCGACAGAATCAAGAAGCTAGTGCTCGCAAATCGACGTATGAGTCTGAGAGAGTTGGCTAGTGAGGTGAACATATCTTTTAAGTCCGTCCACAACATTCTCATTGACATTTTAGGCATGAAACGCGTCGCCGCTCGACTAGTTCCAAAAGAGCTCAATTTTGTTCAAAAAGCGCAGCGAAAGCATGTCGCTGAAGACATGGTTTCCCGAGCTTCTACGGATTCGACCTTTATGAAACGTATAATAACTGGCGACGAGACATGGGTTTATGAGTACGACATGCAAACAAGCCAACAGTCTTCAGAATGGCGTCTCGAAAACGAGCCGAAACCCAAAAAACCGCGGCAAAGTCGCTCCAAAATCAAGGTGATGCTGACAGTTTTTTTTGACTACCGTGGTGTGGTTCACTCCGAATTCCTTCCAGAGGGAGAAACAGTGAATAAAGAATATTATTTAGGCGTCATGAAGCGTTTGCGTGAGAGTATCCGCCGAAAACGTCCAGATTTGTGGCAACACAACTCATGGATGCTGCACCATGATAATGCACCATCACACACAGCCATTATAGTGAAAGAGTTTTTAGCGAAAAATTCAACAAAAGTTCTCGACCAAGCACCGTATTCACCTGATATGGCTCCGTCTGACTTTTTTTTATTTCCCAAGTTAAAATTACCACTTCGAGGAAAACGTTTTGAGTCGATAGAAGCCATAAAAGAAAATTCGCTGAATGAGCTAAAGGCCATACCGCAAATAGCCTATGAAAAATGTATGGAAGACTGGGTGAAGCGGTGGAGATGTTGTATTGCAAGCGATGGGGCCTACTTTGAAGGCGATAAAATAAATTTAGATGAATAATTTGTATTTTTTGTTTTATTGACAAATTCCCGATACTTAGTACACAGAATGTACATTATATAGGTACTGTAAGAATAAATTCGACCTTAATGAACGCTTGTGTTGGAAAATTGTTGTACCTAGGGAACATACTTTGGATACTATTAGATCTAATCATGATCATGTAAATTCTGGTCATCTTGGTATGCATAAACCTTTAGGAAAAATTAAAAAAAATCATTTTTGGAAAGGAATGTTCAGGGATGTAAAAGAATACATTTTGAAATGCGATACTTGCAAGGCATATAAACATTCAACTTCTTCACCTTTTGGTTTAATGATTAATCCGAAAAAAGTAGACAAACCTATGATTATGTTATCAGTAGATATTGTTGGAATTTTGCCTAAAACATATTCAGGAGATAAATATATATTTTCAGTTGTAGATGTATTTACCAAATATTGCTGGGTTTTCCCCATGATTAATGCCACTAATAGAGTTATTAATAAGCTTTTTAAAAAAGAAATATTTCTGAAATTTGGTTGTCCGAAGGTTATAGTATGTGATAATGGTACTCAGTTCACTTCAAAACACTTTGTAGATTTTCTGAAAACCTTTAATATAACTAAAATATTTTACAATACTTTATATACACCACAGAATAACCCAGTTGAGAGATACAATAAGGTGATTGAAACTTGCATAGCGTGCTTTGTTGAAGATGATCAGCGCACTTGGTTTAAATTTTTACCCCATGTGCAATTTGCTTTAAACAGTAGTCTTAATTTAGCTACTGAATTTACACCTATTTTCTTATGTTTGGTAGAGAGGTTATTATAGACGCTTCTTTGCATCGCTTTAGTAATTCTTTAGACGACTTGTCCCAATTAGAGGTGGGTTGTCGTAATACTTTTGCTACTTCACTAAATTTTCTTAGTGAACTTTTTGTTAAGGTGGAAGCCTCTTTGTTAAAAGCTTACAAACGTAATGCTTAATATTATAATAAAGACAGGAAAGTCATTTCTTTAGATGTGGGAGATATTGTTTGAAGGAGGAGCTTTGTGCAGTCGAGCGCTCCTGCTTATTTTTCGGTTAAGCTGGCACCTAAGTTTATAAAATGTGAAATTATTGAGAAAGTTTCAAATAATGTTTATTTACTGAAGGATTTACAAAACGGTTCAATAGGTCGTTATCATGTAAAGGATATAATCAAATTTTAATTGTTTTAGGCCCTCAAGTCAGACTAGAGCTTGGTGACTTTGTATGAAAACTCCCCCCTTTGTTGAGTGATGTTTGAATGTTGTATGAAAGGTAACCGGGGTGGTAATTGAAAGGTGATGTATGACAGGTCATATTGAGTTGCTGGATTCGAGTTCTGAACTTTCTAAACTACAACTGAGGTACATTTTTGGATAGTTAGCACCGCTTTTTCTTCACGCTTGCCCCGCATCAAAGATCTTAATTTTGTTTTGTTTCTATACACGATTTGATTCTTCGTGTTAGATGTTTTTGATACGCGTTTGTCGTGTTGTTTTGTTTATTGGGTTAGTTGTTTGTGTCTTGTATATATATATAGTCACTTTCGTTGATTTGTTATTTTTATTATATTTTGTTCGGATCTTTAGATCTATTTTGGACTAGTCCCACCTTTTTTTTACTGGATTGTCCCGTATTGGCCATCGGTGACATCCAGGTGACCTGGGTTTTTTCTTTTTTGACGATTTTTGTTGAAGGACACCTACTTTGATATTAGCACCGTGTTGGCCCCGGGTAACAATCAGAATAGGCCACCTGCTTTTCCCAGGCATGTCGTAGAAGGAGACTAATTGGTGTTTTTCCCCGTGTTGGCTCCGGGATAGAATTGACAATCTGCTTTCCCAAGCATGTCGTAGGAGGCGACTATTTGGTTTTAGTAGCCCGTATTGGATTGTTTGGATCCTTGCTGACTCATTTTTTGCTGTTGTGCTCGGAAGATCGGTGGTGTTGAGCCGGTCGCGACATGCATTTATTTTGCTTTTTTTTTGCAATTGATCTTGCATTTTTTCCATTAAACTTCAGTGATTGCCCTTCGAGATTACACTTAATTCTTTACTAGTAGTAGCACGCGAATGTGCTGCCATCGTACACAATTTTAGAGCAAAACTCCTAGAGAAAAAAAAAACAACACCTTCCTGTTACTTGGGGGTAGCTTCACGCCTCATACACGTTTTGTGTCGCGGCCATCGTGCACGTTTTTTTTCCTGTTCTGCTTAATTTTGTGTTGTATAAATCGTTGTGAGTATTGCTCAACATGGGAAAACGCAGACATTACGGAGAAGAAGAATATATTGATAGGAAAATTAGGAAATTAGAGAGAAAAAAGGGTAAAATTACGTAGTAGACATATTAGTACTAGTCCAAGTGGGGATAGTAATTATGGGAATTATTTAGAACCAGACCCGATGCAGGAGGATTCACAACAAGAAGGTATTTATAGTGTTTTCTGTTTCTTAAGTTAAAAACGTTAGTTACATTCGCGCCACGCAGGCGCCGCCGCGCCGCCGCCGGCCGGCTGCCGGCCCAAGCGCCGAGCAGGCGGGCGCACGTGTCGCTCTCATGACCTTGACCCATATCGAGTTAAGAATTAATTAATTCAAAATAAATAAATAACTCTACATCTTACCACGAGTTTAGTCTGCAAGGCTAATACCGTTCCGTTAATTATGCTCCAGTTCAATCTGTAAGGTTGATCGTTGTATATGAAGGGCTTGTACGATATAATTCTGGATCATAATCCGGGAGGTTATGACATGAATTTTCGATCTGTTTTGTGAACTTCTTTCATGAACCTATTTTTAACGAGAATTAGGTACATCGTGTTAGGTACAAACTGTTAAATCAGATATCTTTGGTGGAGGAGTTTCTTTGCTGTTTTAATTGATATTTTGGAGAATCTGTTGGATTTACTATCACGAAGTGGAAAGACAAGCGGCATGTCCTGCTCCTATCTACTATGCATTCCACGGGTTTTAGAAGAGTAATTAACAGAGGAAAAGAAAAAATAAAACCGAAGATTGTGATATATTACAACAGAGCAAAATCAGCAGTCGATCTTTCAGATCAAATGACGTCTTACACGACACCTCTTCGTAAAACATCAAAATGGCCCAAGAGATTGGCGATGGAATTGTTACTGAATACGGCCGTTGTAAATTCATTTATTTTACATAAATTGACAACAAAAAAGAAACTTACTATCGTCCAGTTTCAAACCAAATTAGTTGAATATCTCGTAAATACAGCAGTCCCGTGAACTAATGCCTCTGCTGTTCTTAGACCTAGACGAGGAAAGCACGAACTAAAAAAAAGGCAAGGGTTAGTGTCTACCTGTGGCAAATATTGTGTGAGATGCTATAAAAAAAACTGTGCTGGTTTCGGAAGATCTTATGCCAGAAACAAAACCAAAAGGGTGGTGTCTTTCTGTAATGATTGCCTAAATGAGCCACACTACTGTATCGACTGTTTAAATGTAGATCATAGATATATTTGAATTTAGATACTTATTGCTTATTTACTTTGAAATATTCATTTGTGGGTGTGATTTTTGATTAGAAATAGGATAAATATTGGCTTCCAAGAATTTATTAGTTTCTAAGTCTAAAATATCTTGATTGGGACTTGGGAAGATAACGAAATAAAACTAGAGTCTGGTCGTTTTTGTTGTAGAAATTCCAATGTTTTATTATTTTGTCACTAATTATATTTTGATTTTTACCTTCTTTTGCTCTAAAAGTATTCTAAGTTAATTCTTTAGTATGAATAAATGTATTAAAACACAATCTACACGTTTCATTTACAATAAATGTTGTTTACATTTATGTCAATTATTTTGTTTTCAATTCCTACGTAAATAATGAATATTTTTTTAAATATAGACAAAAGTGTCAATGTCATAAGTACAGTTTGGTTCTACGAGGCCATGTCAGCCATTCTACATTGAATTTAAAAGTAAAATTGCGACTGACGACTCTAAATTTCACGTTGGAAACAACCCATGTACCGTCAGTCACATATGGCTGACACCGCCTAATTTGATTGGTAAATGTCAGCCATATGTGGCTGACGTGGCAGTATGAGTTAATTTTTTTATTTCAGAAACAGATACAAACAAATCTGTTATACCCCTCTTGGCGTGGATTTCAAAATGCTTTGGTCCACGTATTTTGGTTGAAAACTCTTGACGTGAAAGCCACGCACTCGATGTCGTCTTTTGAACGAGAAGCTTTGTTACTGTAGGGCGATAAAAACTCGTTAATACTTACCAGCGGAGCCCTTGGATGGCGAAATGATGGTAGTCTACGAATCGGGTATGTTTTTTGGTCTTTATTTAACCTGAGCCCGGCGACGTGATGTCAGGAGCTTCGACACCTATGTGCGCCCATCGGCGGTGGCGTTGCGTGGCGGATTTTATAATAGAATATTTTTTTTTGCTTTCAAGTCCTTGCAAACACTTCAATAAACCAATTGACCCAACCACGCTTTATTTTGTTAGTTGGGTTAATATCAAATATTTTTGTAACGTGAGATGAAAACTGGTTCCGATTCATATTAGTTATTTCTTTATAATTCTAAAGGCTTGAGAGACCTAGAAATTATTGTATCTAGTGTATACTTAGTTCTAATGCAGTGTTGTTAACATCTAGTACTGTGATTCTGACATTGTAGTTACCTTGTTATATAAGTACCTAGATATTAAACCTAGTCTTTCTGTCTGTATTATACCGGGAGTTATAACACCCCTCCATGTACCCCGTGATAGTAATTGTAATAAATGATGGTCCGAGAATCCAGGATCCAGTTCGAGGTCTTCGATGAGTATCCAAAGGCGTTTAAGGGTAAACTACATGGCGCCCGACATTTCAGCTTATTATTATTGAATTTTCACTTAATTGTAGTTAACCCTAACTTACAGGCTCGAGATCCAACCCTACTTTATATTAATTTACTCCCCTTAAGACGAGCAATTTTTATAAAAATTATTACAATAGTTGTTTAAAAAGTGGTAATATTAAAGTAGCCGCCAAATTTCGTGCCCTTTAATATCTACTTTTTTAAAACCGCCATCTATTATCAGTGACCCGAACCGAAAGCTAGTTGCATCAGTCGGCCATTGTGTAGAAGTGAGTGTGTCACAATGTTCGTACACACAGAAATTCGAAAACCAAGAAATGTGTTTAAGGTGAGTTTTTCATTGAATTATTTACGGATTCCATAAAATATTTAGATACCTGACTTATTGATAAATTTTTTTGTCAAACTAACTATTAATATCTCGAATGTTAATCGATTAAGTAAAATTTTCAGGATACGACACGTTTTTTGCTTAAATGGATGCGACAAAATAAATAGAAATTTCCTAATATCGTCCCCTTACGTGACGGTACCGGGACGGTATTAGGATCTCGCATGGTGAACACAACGGTCATGCCACTTCATTTTGCATGTAACTTTAGAAGGTTTTCTTTTTATTTTTTAGATGCCGAAAAGAAAACTGTGTTGCTGGAGCAATGACAAAAGCTGTTGAAGCCGTACGAGCAAATGAAATGGGTTATAAAAGGGCAGCAAAATTATTTGATGTTCCAAGAGCTACTTTGAAAGAGGACGTCAAAAATTCTGAAAGATCTGTAGAAACTTTGGCGTCTGGAAAAATAGGAAGAAAACCAGTTCTGCCGATAGAATTGGAAGATGAGCTAGTAAACTATTGCTTGCAAATGGAGAAAAAATATTGCAAATGGAGAAAAAATATTATGGTGTCACCGCTTCTGATTTAAAACGAATGGCGTTTCGATTGGCGATCAGAAACAATATTCTACTCGTATCTATTTTCACTGACCAAGAAGAAAGCGGGCAAAAAATGGATGAAGTTGTTTATGGCTCGTCAGTCGTCCTTAGCTATCATTCCATTATCACGAGCTCGTGTTCAAGGTTTTACAGCAGAAAATGACTTGACTTGAGACTTTCTTTAACTTATTAAAACCAGAGATGCAAAAGATTAACTTCAACCCTAACAAAATTTTTAATGTTGATGAAACAGGGATTAGCACTATTCAACATAGTCAGATAAATCCTAACAGTAAAAGGAGAAGTTCACAAATTGTCATCTGCTGAAAGAAGTACATTAGTAACTATTGTTACTTGTATGTCGGCTAATGGACAATTTATTCCTCGGTTGATGGAGTTTTCAAGAAAAAGTATGAAAGCTGAACTACTAGATGGAGCTCCTCCAGCAGTGGTCTCGAACCTACCGATTTTTCGGTATTTATACCGATATAGGCTCTGTCCTACCGAAATACAACGATTTTTCATGATTTCACAGAATATGTGGAAATTCTCGTGATTTTTCTACCGATTTCACACTTCTAACCTGGCAACCTCATTCATTTATGTTTTACGTTAAGGGGAATCCCTCAATAGTGCGCACAGCTTGGGAATCCCTATTCTATTATAGGGGATTCCCACTCGGGTATTCACTTTCACTCGGCTATATAAACAGGAATTCGGATTTAATTATTCATTAATTTTCTTAATTTCGAAAAGAAAGTTTGCGACGTTTGTGAAAATTGTTACGTTAAAATGTCGTCTGACGAGGAACCGAGTACAAGCGCAGGTGCAAAAAGAAAAAAATATCTACAATTTTATAGAAAAGAATGGGAACAAGAATTTTCAGGCTGGCTTCAAGAAAGTAGTAAAGGCGTAAACTATGCCTATGTTGTAATAAGGATATCAACATAACATCAGGGAAAGATGCTCTAAAGAAACATAATATTTCACAAGGACACGAATGGTATCATCAAAGAATATAAAATCACAACCGAAGATATCATCATTTACTGTGAAAAAAACTCAAAAATCTGATACACTAGTGAAACAAGGTAAAAATATTTAATTATTTTTACCATCTACTATCTATTTACTTAGCTACATTGCTATTATTATTTTGTTTTCTACCAATCGGTGTATATTATACTAGATATCATCATCACAACAACTCATACCTAGGTCCCACTGTAGGCCACGGGGATCCTGGCCTGGCATTCCGGTTCCCCTGCTAGACATAGTGAATGCCCTAAACGCCACTAGACATATCTGTCATTTTAATTCTCTATTTTATTTTCAGGTAAAATAAGAGATTGGCTTCATTTGTTGTTGAACACAATCTACCATTCACTATTATGGAGCACCTACCTAAACTGATACAATCCATTTGTCCTGATTCAAAAATAGCAGAAGAGATAAAATTTTCTTCGACGAAAACTCACGCCATAATTGATCATATTATAGGTAAAGAAAGTTTCGATAATTTATGTGAAGATCTGCGGCAAACTAAGTTTTCGCTTATTATTGACGAGTCCACTGATCTTAGCACAACCAAACACTTGTGCCTAATCGTGAGATATGCCAAAAAACATCGCATCAAAGATTGTCTTTTAGCTCTTATTCCATTGGAAGATGCTAATGCAGTATCCTTATTTAAACACATTGTTAACTTTTTTAGAAGCAATGATATTCCGTATAAAAATAATGTAATAGGTTTTGCATCTGATGGGGCAAACGTAATGATGGGGCGTAATAATTCTGTTGTAACATTGCTGCAAAACGAAATTCCCAATATTTTTATACTTAAATGCATCTGCCATTCGTTTCACCTTTGCGCGTCATATGCTTGTACCAAACTGCCACGCTTTGTAGAGGATCTTGTAAGGGACATTTACAGCTACTTTTCTTCTAGTCGAAAAAGAGTGGCAGAGTTTAAAAACTTTCAAATGTTGTGTGACTTAAAAGTACATAAAATACTTCACCTCTCTCAGACACGCTGGTTATCAGTACAAGCAGCAGTGAAAAGAATATTGGAACAAGTATCTGCTCTAAAACTATTTTTCGTACACCAAGTATCTAATAATGATCATCTTTTAGCTGTAGAGATCCCACTACATTATTATTTTTGGAATTTCTAGATTTTGTATTACCACTATTTACCGATTTCAACAAACAAATGCAAGCAGAACACCCGAAAATTCATAATTTATATGAAAAAATTACTGGAACATTAAGAACTATTTTTGATTGCTTTTTAAAAAGATAATATTTAACCAGCACGCCAATTGAAAATGTTGATTTTAAAAAAAATTGTGGATATCGACGCAGTATACTATGATGCTGCGGCGTCTAACACACTACTTAGTAGTTTAGCAGATCTAACACCAGATCAAGTTAATTTGTTTAAATGCAGATGTCTAGATTTTTACATCGAAGCCTGTAAGTAAATAACGACCAGGTTTCCACTGAAAAATAATCCAATAAAAGGTTTAGGCATAATTGAACCAACAAATGTTAAAAGTGGCAAAACTGCATCGATAGTTCCAATTAGTAGGCTCTTTCCCAATATTGTTCTGAGCAATGATTTCCAGGAAATAGATACAGAGTGGCGCATTTTAAGAAATTGTGAACAAATCAAAACATTTTCCTATGATATAGAATTATTTTGGGATGAAGTCAGTTTATTAAAGCGTTGCGATGACACTCAAATGTTTCCTTTGTTATCTACTTTTATCTTTAATATTTTATCTTTGCCCCATTCATCCGCCAACGTTGAACGCATATTTTCGCATATTGATCTTATGAAAACAAAACAACGAAATAGGTAATCTACTGAGTCAATTACTGGTCCATTACATGCAAAATGACTCTTCAATCACGCTAATTGTTATGACTTTAAAATTCTTTTAAATTCAAAAATGATTGAGACTATGGCCAAATAACACTGGTATGATCGTAAAAAATAAATAAGTATTCTTAAGTTAGTAGTTGCTGATACATCTATGTACCTGTTTGTTGTAGCTTTTAAGTCTATAAAAGTGTGTTTGTAATTACACACATCAAGTGTCTAGGGATCAAGCATTTTTATGCGGATTTCTTGAGATTGAGATGTGGCTTTGTAATAAATTTATGATTTTATAAATTTATATGGATCCTTTTTGGTGCATTTCATAATTTGAAACAGGA
Organism: Pyralis farinalis; assembly: GCA_947507595.1. Taxonomy (NCBI): domain Eukaryota; kingdom Metazoa; phylum Arthropoda; class Insecta; order Lepidoptera; family Pyralidae; genus Pyralis; species Pyralis farinalis. Next base: position 2,438,509 of record OX382258.1, on the reverse strand, counting down.
ACTGTCAATCAAATTCGAGTAAAAGATGAAAATCAGCTGTCAATATTTTCCCTATAAAAACATACAACGCATTGAAGACATTATTAGTGCTACTGTTTCCCTACTACTGATTAAAACCAACGTTATTATGGAGCGGCGACGTCATTTAAGCAGGGAAGAAATGCTCAGAGCCGTGGGAATGATAGAAGCTGGTTCCCGGCAACGTACTGTGGCTTTAGCTCTGAATACAAGTCAGAGTGTTATCAGTCGACTTTGGACACGTTACCGAAGCACTGGTACCGTGGCTGAGCGCCATGGAGGACGGTATCGCTGCACCACACGGAGACAAGACCAATACATTCAAATCACAACTCGAAGAGCTCCAACAATAACCGCCATGATGTTAGCCGTGACGCTTCATTACTCTTCAGGGAACTTAATTAGCGACCAAACAGTCAGAAACCGCTTGCATGAAGTGAACCTTCATTCCCGAAGACCGCTAAGGGTACCACCTATAGCAATGCACAATCGTAGGATTCGATATCAATGGGCTCTTGAACACAGAAATTGGGCAGAAGAACAATGGCGTTTCGTGTGCTTTTCTGATGAGTCTCGTTTTGGTATGAGACCGGATACAAGACGTATACGACACTGGAGAACCCCTGGACGCCAACAGCGATTAAAATCCTGCCAGGAAGTCCATCCTTATAGTGGTGGAACCATCATGGTATGGGCGGGTATTTGGATCGGCGGAAGAACTGAGTTGATTTGGATCAGAGGCAACCTCAACGCTCAAATTTATGCTGAGACGATTGTATCAGACGTCATCGTTCCTCTACAAGTGCAAATCAGTCCCTTATTTCAGTTAATGCATGATAATGCATGACCGCACACCGCAAGAGTTGTAAGACAGACTCTCGCCGCAGCTAACATCAATGTCATGCCCTGGCCTGCTCAGTCGCCAGACTTGAACCCGATTGAGCATGCATGGGATATGCTACAGAGAAGAGCTCTGCCGAATATGGAGGGTATCCAGTCGCAAGAAGACCTTTTTTTGTTGTTGCAACGAACATGGGCGGCCATTCCACAGCGTGATTTGGATGAACTCATTTTGAGTATGCCAAACCGATGTTCTTGTGTTGTTAGTGTTCGCGGTAGAAACACGGATTATTAATTGTTTAAGTTACCCAATAAAATTTTAAAGAAAACTTTATTTTAGTCTTTTTTTCGAACTTTAATGTTAGTGGTTCAAATGTCAAAAATCCCTTTATTATGAAAATGGCAAATTTCTTTATTAATGCAAAGGTGACTTGGTTTATCGTTACTGTAGACAAACGAAAACACTTTATTTGATGAATCCTTAAAGAAAATTTTAATTAATATCAATCAGGAGAAAAGTTATTGCAAAAATATATGTTGATCCCTAGACACTTTTGATGTGTGTGAATAAAATTTTGTATTTTTTTTTGTCGTATACCGATTTTGGGTACAAATATACCGATTTTTATGGACAACTCTACCGATTTCGCAATCTGACGTTCGAGACCACTGTCCTCCAGGTACCATTGCTGGATGCCACCCATCTGGTTGGATCCAGTCTGCGTTGAAAAGGTCTCCGACATGATTCTCGCTGATCGCCGAACGAAAGTGCGCCAAGTAGCAGAGGCCGTAGGCGTGTCGTACGGAACAGCAATTCATATTTTACGTGATAAGTTAAGCATGATAAAGGTGTCGGACCGATAGGTGCCGCAATTGCTTACGGTGGACAACAAGCGGATACGGTTGTCAATGTCGAAGCGGTGTTTGGACCTCTTTAAGCGAAATTCGTAGGAGTTTTTGCGTAGAGTTGTCATCGTTGATGAAACCTGGATCCATTATTATACGCCAGAGATCAAGCGACAGTCAAAACAATGGATTGTTCGGGGTGAATCTGCTTCGAAGAAGGTAAAGACGGTCCCATCGGCCGGAAAGGTAATGGCCACGATTTTGATGGGATTCCAAGGGAATAATCCTCATGAACTTTTTGCAGATCACGATCACGGGGCAGTACTACAGTGAAGTATTGGACAGATTCGACACAAAATTGAAGGAGACACGGCCCCATTTGGCTAAGAAAACGTGCTGTTTCACCACGATAACGCACCAGCACATTAATCCAGAATTGTCGCGGGCAAATTGCGTGAACTGCACTACATATTGCTGCCGCACCCGCCGTACTCGCCGGACTTGTCTCCCTGCGACTTCTTTCTGTTCCCCTATATGAAAACGTGGCTCGGGGGAAAAAAAATCAGCTCAAACGAGGAGATTATCGTCGAGACAGAATCGTATTTTGAAGAGTTTGACAAATCGTATTTTTTGGAGGGGTTAAAGAAATGGCAGAAACGCTGGAAACAGTGTATTCTACTAAACGAAGATTACGTTGAAAAATAGAAAAAAAAATTGTGAAAAACTTGCCTCTTCATTCCTAACACGGGTACTTATTGATCGACCTTCGTAATCACCCAGAGCGAGTCGTTACTCACACCAAGTTGGAGAAATATTTGGAAAAGCTTGTAAAATTGATACAGTAATGAACGGATTTGGAAAAACAGAAACATTTCCACTTAACGAAAACATTTCTGACGACTCTCCCCATGCTCCGTCTTCGACCGATGCAAACAACACAGCACCGTTGACAAATGCTATCTCGTCATCTTAACATGCCATAATGAAAGACCAACAACTCCATTATCACAACCGGATATAACTCCTTGATTATCCATTTATAGTTCCATCAAATAGGCATCCTGTTCCGGTAATTGAACCACCTTCAACCTCAACAAGACGAGGGAAAGCGATGGTAGTCACGGCCTCACCACATAAACAAGAAATAATGGAAGCAAAAAAGAAGCAGACAGATAAGAATGAAAGAGTAGCGGGAAGAAAAAAAAATTGAAACGTAAAAAAATCAACTAAAAAACCAGCTGGAAGCAATAAAAATAAAACCAAAAAGCGACAAAACACAGTCTTCTGACGAAGAATCATCTGATGATGATGATAACCCAGTTTTGGTGTCCACTGACGAAGTAGATAGCGAGAATGATGACGCTTGATGACGCTGAATGCCCAGTTTGTCATAATACAATAGATATTATGACATACTGGGCATTCAGCTGGGCGTAATCATCAAGACAAAATGGATAAAATGCATTCAATGTTTCCAATGGATGCACGAAAATTGCGTTGAAAATCCAGCATCAAAATTTGTCTGCACTATTTGTTTGGAGAGTTAGAAGTACCTACTTGTACCATACCAATGATTAAAATAATTAAGAAAGGACTTAAGTTCAATTTTATATAATAGAAAAGGAGTAAGTACAACTCCAGTTGACATACTGATTATTGTGATCTCAATATCGTCCCCGGGACGTAATTAGGAAACCAAAAATGTATTTTCATAATTCAAGTATTTTCTTTAAAGCTATTTTATAACTTTTTCTAACAATGTTAAGGCGTTTTTGATTATTTTTAAGAATAAAGGTATATTGAACTCAATGTTTGATGTTTCATTTATTACTGTGGTATTTTTTTTTATTTATTTAGATATGTTTTACAAAAAGGGACGATATCTGCCAATACCTTACATACTATTTATTAAATATAATGCTCCAATTTTTAACTTTACGTACTAAATATTTAATAAAAATCACTATCATTTTATTTTTGTTCTGAACTCTTATAGTTTCTTATAAAAGATCTTGATATCCACATCCTGATGTGAGTTTTTAAAAATCCGCATCCGCAGGTATGTTGTGGACGCAGATGTCAAGACATCTGCGTCCACAACATACCTATTTCACACAAAGATATTTTATCAAAGCTTTGGCTATTTCTCTGATTCAACCACGACTTCAACAGAGTTGCTATCCCAACCATTTCACGGCATATCAAAACCTGTATCTGAAATATAATACTAGAAGTCGAACAAATTGAGGCATCTGAGTCACCAACTCCAAAGATAAAATGACAAAAATATACCAAAGTTTTTTTCAACACAATACACCAATAAAATTTGTTTTTTATTTAACTTATAGAAAGAAACTGAATAAAGTTGAAATGGGATTTTATTCCAAAGAAGATATTTTAATTTTGTTAATTTTCAAGGTTATTTTATATATTGATCTTTCATTCTTATTTTATCTAAATAGGTACATTATAGTAGTTATGAAAATAAAGATAATGTTTAAAATAATTATTTTGTTTAATGTAGTCAAGTAATCTATTTTGAAAATATTTTATTTAAAAGTAAAAAAATTTGAAATAGGAACCTACCTAGGTTCCTATTTCAAAATTTCCCTCCACATTTTTTGCGAGCTAATTTAAATTATCACGTCTCATTGAAAAATATATCTGTGCTGGAAACATTTCCATGCTATAATTTTTTAAGATTTCAAGTGTCGCCTGATACCAGACGAACAGTATGATAGACTTCAAATGGCATGGATGAAGGCCAAGGCAATGTGTATCGTTGGTATAACAAATTCAAGCGATGTTAACATTGGGGAATGAAGAGAGAAGTGGTCGGCCTTTGACGGCTGTTACGGAAGAAATATGCTAACAATGAAATATTTAAATCAAGAAGAATTTGTAAATCTACCTTAAGCATGACAATTTTAACTTTATATATAAAATACTTCATATACAGTGGAAGATAAATTCATCACTGTAAACAATTTATAAACTTTGAATTACATTTGAACAGTATTTGTTGACCATCTTATTTGTTTTTACTGTAAATTTTAAATTCATATTCAGCATTCAGCATGAATATTTGTTAATTTTCACACAAAATTGGCTAAAATAATATAGATGAAGTTTAGTATGAATAAAGTACAATTCCATTTGAACAAATAGGCTACTTTCAATGTGAAAATACTGAGTCCCTGTAGAAAAATTGTAAAGTCAAACTCCACGCAGGTGGAATTGCAGCAGTAGTTAGTAGCCTATATATGGAAGGAAAACCAACTATAAACTTTCCAAATTGCTGCAATGATGAACTTGCAAAAGACAATTCAACATAACATTGAGCCGCTACAAGAAGCCAAATTTGACCTAAAGCTGGCATCGGTCCTGTATCCAACAACGTTGAGGCGAATAGGTCTGACTTAAATTTCCGAGTTCGAGATTTTGTTTAATGATCTCTCCATTAGCTTGACCTTATGTTTGTACTGTGTTGGATAACAAATAAAAATACTGTGTACCAGAATTCATGTGCCCTCTGCACCTCATTGACATAAGAAATATCACTCGCATGTTGCTCCACCCAGTTTTATCAGTGCTGGCAATGCAATATACAGCTACCTGGTATACTCAATTTGTACAAACATAAAGGCTATAAATCTAGAGGCTCTAGAGAATCAAGTCTTTGTGGGTGGTTTTTTGTAAGGATGATGTAGTTTCCCAGCCAACTGCTCTTATTGCAGGCCTAAATGTGCTATACCTCAAGGCACGGCCATGTTTATTCAGATTTGGAGAAACTAGAAATGTATACTAGATGCACAATATTGTCAGTATATAATTTGATTGATGAAGAATAAGATTACATTAGTGCAGTCTCTGTGAGGTCCATAGAAGTACATGCACGTGGCCCGCAGTTACATAGCGTGCCTTGGTGTTTCAGACCATTGTCTACAGAACTGTAGGAAAAGGCATCGTATTTTCCCATGCTGAGCTGGACGAGATTGCGTATTACAGCAGCGATGGATTCAGTGTCGTTGTGAGCAAAATCTCGGAGATATTCAGCGCCACCAAGCAACCATCTGTAAAGACCATGCAAACACGAAACGATTAGTCCCTGGGAAGAAAGGTCACGCATAGCGTTTGGCGTGTAAAAGGTTAGCGTTGTGTAAAAGGTTATTAAATGGATATACATCACATACCTTGTCTGCATTCATCCGTGTTCCATCCACAATTGTTTCTTTATAGCAATATGTCTCGAAGATAATTTGAAATTCATAGTAGTTTTATAGATTATTAATATTTTACTTTTGATTCTTTTACATAACGCATTACATAACAAACTAACAAAATGGACGCTAGCCCAATTTCATTGGAAATATTGATTACAATACGATTGAGATTATGAGCGATAAGATTAACAAAATATAACATGAAAGCCCAGATAAGTTCTTGGCGATGACATGACCATACTTTTTTTTTTGTTCTTTTTATCCCCGAGGGGAAAGCCAAAGGGATCTAGCCCATACAGCCAAGTCATCAGTTTAGAACCATTTGAAAATCTTAATTCTATGTTCCAGCTTCAGGAACTGTGCTGAAAAAATACTTGGGAAGGATACCCAGACCCAATCAACCCAATTTAAATACCACCCGTAAAACGATAGTGATTTTTACAAGGTCTTCTTGATGAACTTATTCACGTCTTCCAAAAAGTGCATAAACGTGTTATATTTGAGTTTTTTCATTACTGTATAATTTCACTAGCACTTATGGTACAAAATACTATCGAAATTGTCGCACAAAACTAATTTTATACTGAATTGTAAAAATTTCAAGTAAAACAACAGTGTCACTCGTCAAAAGCGCGGGAAGAAGTCCGACATGACCATACTAGCAATGGGCGATTGCGAGAGGTTTTTTTCGATTGTTCAAACATCTCGATGGTTTTCGATTGTTTCGTCGAACATCTCGATTGTTGTTGTGTTTGTCTTCTCAACTCAACTTCAACTCGAATTTGTGGTTGCGAATTGCGAGTATGCACGATGGCGAGAGGTTTCAGTCGATTGTTTTGAGTTATATTAAAACATCTCGATGGCCGGACTTGGCCTTGTCTTGTGATTGTGATTTGCGAGTTCAAACTATGCATGCAAAGTAGCAAACTTACCCAACTTATGTACGTATTATAGGAGAAAGGAATCACGAAAATAAATAAAATAATCAAAGTTTATAACGAATCATCTATTTTTAATGACTTAAATAAACTTGTGCAATGTATGCAACATAGTTTTTTAGTTTTAATACAAAAAAATCACAGCGGCTCGAGAAACAATCGCGACACATACACCTCGGCTCAATGCTTGTAAACAACTAGCAGCGAGTCGAGTCCGTCCGTCTAAACTGACCGGTGACCGATGAATGACTGCTGATGCAACAATCGAAAAACCTCTCGATTGTTTTGTAAAACGGCGAGTCGATTGTCGACTCGATTGTATATTTTGACGACTGCAATTCTTTCGATTGTTAAAACATCTCGGAATCGCCCATCACTAGACAATACTATAATACTTTTTTTTTTTGGTTCTTTTTATACCCGAGGGGAAAGGCAAAGGGATCTAGCCCATACAGCCAAGTCATCAGTTTAGAACCATTTGAAAATCTTAATTCTATGTTCCAGCTTCAGGAACTATGCTGAAAAAATACTTGGGAAGGTTACCTCGACCCAATCAACACAGTATAAATATCACCCGTAAAACGATAGTGATTTTTACAAGGTTTTCTTGATGAACTTATTCACGTCTTCCAAAAAGTGCATAAACGTGTTATATTTGAGTTTTTTCATTACTGTATTATTTCACTAGCACTTATATACAAATATAGCACTTATATACAAAAGTAATAACATTAAAGAAATATGTACTTTAAGTACATATTTCTTTAAAGTTAAACATAGCCAGCTCACATGAAGCAGTACTTCAGCGCGGGGAAGACTTCAAAAATTCAAGTCAGACTGCACATGGAGTACTGCAGTTATCTTTGGGCGGGTGCACCTGGATACCAGCTTGGAGCGTGTGATTCGATGTAGAGACGAGCTGTGAGAATTGCCGACGATCCTAAGCTTACACACGGTATTAAACCCTTAAGTTTAAGGAGTATATGGTTGATGATGAAGTGTTGGAACAAGTGAATGGGATTGTATATCTTGGACGCGCTTTCAGAAGACATGGAAGATTGTTTGCCACCTAAATGGTATATAGAAACTCATTAGCAAGATGAGAAGTGTCCTGCTGGAATTTTACAGTGTTTTATATTTTCATCTGATGCATCATATGGAACAACTCTCTCACTCTATGGAACAATACAAGAAACCTACATACAAGCGGATATTTATATTTATTGTCGTGATCATATACCTTCGAATATTTGAATTTCCCTGACTCATTGCACTTTTTGAATATTAATTTCTTGCATAAATATTGAAGGCATAGTTCTGAAGTGAAGGCATAGTTTCTTAGAGAGGTAGGGCGCATCAAAGCAGTCCCTCTGGGGAAGTACCTCTACCTCACAGAAAAACGCAGCCAAATAACAACTCCCTAGAGGGTTGTTGTTGTGTTCCTGCGTGTGAGTGAGGTCACCAGTAAGGTCCCAAGGAGTTGCTGTGTAAGCAGCAGAGGAGATATCGCGCGAGTGATACTTAGTATATCGCAATCGTTAAAAGGCTACGGTACCCGTTTTACATCAGGTGGGCCGTATGCTTGTAAGCCTCCTGACGTAGTATAAAAAATCCGCCAAGTGCGAGTGGGAGTCGCGCACGCAGGGTTCCGTACCATTATCTATAAAAATGCAAAAAAGTCACGTTTGTTGTATGGGAGCCCCCTTAAATATTTATTTTATTATATTTTTTAGTATTTGTTGTTATAGCGGCAACAGAAATACATCATCTGTGAAAATTTCAACTGTCTAACTATCACGGTTCATGAGGTACAGCCTGGTGACAGACGGACGGACAGCGGAGCCTCAGTAATAGGGTTCCGTTTTACCCTTTGGGTACGGAACCCTAAAAAAAGGAATGAAGTTTATTTAAAAAAAATCACTCTTATTTGAATCACATGCATTTTCCATATTGGCATAGATTTGTAGGTTTTAAATATAACAAAGTGGGATTCGTAAACGTCGAACAAAGAAACAACTTAGTAAAATAACAATTGACAGTTTATATAAGAACAATACTTGTACATATCACGTTCTCAGCAGGTCACGCTTGGTAATCAAGGGCAGTAGGGAATCGGACAATGTCTTCAAAAACCAGCCGTCAAGTACGAGTCTGACTCGCGCACCGAGGGTGACCTAACTGCAAACTTACGGTTTTCAGATTTTTCTTTACTTATGCTACACTAGCTGCTACCCGCGGCTTCCCCAGCGTGGAGTCACATGACGTAGCCTATGTGTTAATCCAGATCATAATCTATCCACGTGCCAAATTTCATTAAAATCCCTTCAGCCGTTTAAGCGTGAAAGAGCAACAAACATCCATACATACAAACTTTCGCATTTATAATATTAGTAGGATGACATTGCTTCTTACCAAATTTTATGATTCTAGGTCAACGGGAAGTACTCTATAGGTTTTGAATGAATGAGCTATCAAGCTGAAATTAATATCAAAAACTCAGGTCTGCAATCCCTTCGAGCAGTGCAAAAATTAAACTTCTATGTCCATGCAATCAAAAGATACGACTGTTTATGTCTCGTTTATGCTCATATTTTGACACTCGCGAGGGAATCAAAACCTATAGGGTAATTCCCGTTGACTTAGAATCACGAAATTTGATAAGAATAAATGTCATGTAGCAAAAAATCTGAAAACCGTAAATTTGTAGTCGTATCCCAAAAAAAAAACTTTTTTGCGAAAATAATTTAACAAAATATTTATTACGGCGCGGGTCAGACTCATGTTGACAGCTTTTTTTGTGTAGTTGTTGTGTGATTTTTGCCGCGCTCGGTGACGCAATGGTGAAACGCGCTGTTACGCTACTTTGACGCTCGGGGGTTCGATTCCCACACATGACAAACATTTGTGTGCATGAACATGTCTGTTTGTATTTTTAGAGAGGTAGGGCGCATCAAAGCAGTCTGGGTAAGTATCTCTACCTCACAGAAAACCGCAGCCAAATAACAACTCCCTAGAGGGTTGTTGTGATCCCGCGTGTGAATGAGGTCTTCAGTCTAAAGGAGTTGCTGGGTTAGCAGCAGAGGTGGCATCGCGCGAGTGATACTTAATATATTGCAAGTATTTATAGGACACGATAACCGCTTTACATCATGTGAGCTGTATTTTTATGTATGCCTCCTGACGTTGCATTAAAAAAATATGTAGTTTAAAATAGTTTTGGGTAATTTAAAGGTCGATTTAATTAAAATTATATTTTTTTTTCATGGTGATCTCCGTTATGATAAGTTTCAATCAATTTTTGAAACATTGTCCGACCACCAATTGTAACTTTTATTGGTTACGGCATAAAAACGATAAAATGTCAAGATTGACGTGTTCTTGGCTGTACAGTCGGGTCCAAAAATATGACGCCGATACAATTGTAGAAAATGTTAAGTATGGGAAAATTGATATGAACACTTTGTGCGTTAGCAGGGCCATAGCGGGGGCAGCGTGTCAAAATAACATCTGAACAAAGGCCGTGTCAAGCTTAGTGGAGCCCTCATTTTGTTTTTATTAACAACGCCGAATTCAAGACCAATTCGAAAAAAAACGCTCAATGCTGGCACTGTAGAACCATATTTATGTTTCTTTTGAGACATATTCTGTATTTATTATTTATGGGACTTCTTCCCGCGCTTTTGACGAGTAACATTGTTGTTATATTTGAATTTTTTACAATTCAGTATAAAATTAGTGTTATGTGACAATTTTGATAGTATTTTGTAACATAAGTGCTAGTGAAATTATACAGTAATGAAAAAACTCAAATATAACACGTTTATGCATTTTTTGGAAGACGTGAATAAGTTCATCAAGAAAACCTTGTGAAAATCACTATCGTTTTACGGGTGGTATTTAAACTGGGTTGATTGGGTCGAGGTGCCCTTCCCAAGTATTTTTTCAGCACAGTTCCTGAAGCTGGAACATAGAATTAAGATTTTCAAATGGTTCTAAACTGATGACTTGGCTGTATGGGCTAGATCCCTTTGCCTTTCCCCTCGGGGATAAAAAGAACCAAAAAAAAAATTATTATTTATGTACAATTAGTCGTAATTTTGATAATTGCTATAAGCGGCCACAGTAAGCTGTAATTAAAATTTTAGTTACTTCTACATGGATAATAAATACAAGGTTTTTTTCAAAAAAAAACTACAGTGTTGGTATTGAGCGTTTTTTTTAATTGGTCTTAAATTCATCGTTGTTAATGAAAACAAAATGAGGGCGCCACTAACCTTTATACGCCCTCTTGCTATTAAATGTAAAATACATGTTGTAAAAGGATTGATGGGCGAATACCATCAATAAATACTGGCATTTATTGGATTAAATAAATAAATAACGTTAACAACTGAATACGAAATTCAGAAACTATTGTTAATTGGCATTATCACTCGGTAGTGGTGGCGTATACCTGTGTAAATGTATGTATGTATATCTTCACGCCAGGTCCCTTGCGGGGTAGGCAGAGGGAACCGAGCGCCATAAGACGCGGTCCTTACATACTTCACTCGCTTCTGTGACATTCATTGCTCTTTTCATGCATGCTCGCCGGTTCCTGGGGCTCCTGATATCACCTTCTGAACCACGCCGTCTTCCTCGGCTCCTACATCCTTCCACTTTTGCATTGTATATCTGTTTCGCCATTCTTTCGTCCCGCATTCTTTCTACATGTCCGAACCAACGGAGCATGCCCTTTCTTATCTTATCTTACTAAAGACACGACATTGAAACGTGTAATGTGCGACTACTTCTTTAAATGATACTCGGCGATAGTTTGTATGTATATATGTGTATCTGAACATGTGAATGTATTCATATAATTTTGTCATAATTCCTAAATCAATGATGAATCTGCACTTATTTACCGCCGTTCATGTGACTTTGTTGCATAGTGTTTTAATTATTTGCGAAAACTTGTAATTGGCCATTCATAGTTATAGTAACTGTAAACATTGTTATTTTGTTAGCTGTAAGTTTTCCATTAAAATAAAATAAATCTTAACACTGACTTTCAGACCAACTCTTTCTCTCACGTCTTCATTACGAACGCGGTCAGCAAGCGTTATGCCACAAATTTTGCGCAATGCTCTCATCTCGACCGCATTTATTCTACATTCATGCTCTCTCTGCCATACCCAGCTCTCACTTCCATAAGTTAGCGTTGGAATTAGCACCGCGTTGTGTACAGCGAGCTGTGCCTTCTGACTTAGATTTCGGCTGCCTAACAGTTTACTCAACGCTCCATTCACCCTATTCCCGGCACTCACTCGTCTCTCCACATCAGCGGTGTACCTTCCATCGCTGCTAAAAGCCCTTCTAAGATATACAATCTCACCCACTTGCTCCAACACTACATTATCAACCGTAATCCTAGTGTTCGTTCTGATTGTCTCTCTTTCAAATCTTGATTTTCTTGTGTAAAAATGATTTATAAGTAAATAACGACAGTGCTTATTGTTGGTATTTGTTTAGAAATTATTTTTACAACAGAATATCGTACGCAAGCTGTTTTTAGAGATCATTTTAAAACGTTGATTTAACAATTTTAACGGAAGTATCGCGAAGGAAGACCTCCTGCGACCACGGACGCTGCAAAACATTCGAAATGTCAGCTTCAACAAAATAAATAAAACACGCGATACTTTCGTTTAAAATATGTTTAATTCAATGTATAACAATCGCGAAAACCTAAGAAAATACTATCATTCTAAAGCATTCACACTCGATAGCGTCACGCGTTCTTTCGCAAAAATAAATACATACAGTAAATATCTTGTATTTTTATATGGAAAAGTGCTTCGATGCTTACACAGGTAACGTCTGTCATCTATCGAAAACAGTCGATTAGACGTAGCCTTTCGAAGCACGGAGGAACACGACTAAATCCATCACAGACAGGGTGAAGTCGACACTGCTCAACTTGCGTATTCGATTACACTGGCCCATAAGTGACGTAAGGGCACAAAGTATATATCAAATTGCCTTAAGAAGGCGTATAAAGCTAAGTGGAGTCCTAATTATGTTTTATTAACAACGCTGAATAAAGATGAATTCGAAAAACGCCTCAATACTGGCACAAGATATGTTTCGAAAAAACATAAATATGGTTCAACGGCATATCTATGTACAAGTAATATAAATTTTGATTATTGCATATTGTGGCCACTTACAGCAATAATCAAAATTATGACTAATTGTACATAAATAATAAATACAAGATGTCTCTCAAGAAAACATATGGTTCTACAGTGCCAGTATTGTGCGTTTTTTAGGGTTCCGTTATTACTAAGACTCCGCTGTCCGTCCGTCTGTCACCAGGCTGTATCTCATGAACCGTGATAGTTAGACAGTTGAAATTTTCACAGATAATGTATTTCTGTTGCCGCTATAACAACAAATACTAAAAAACAGACTAAAATAAACATTTAAGGGGGCTCCCATACAACACACGTGATTTTTTTTGCTCGTTTTTGCTCGATATTGATAACGGCAACAGGTAGACGCTTGAAATATTCACACAATATTTAGTTATATATTCACTTTAAGAATAAATAATTAAATTGAAATAAAACAAATATTTAAGGGGGCTCCCTCCCATATAGCAAACGTGTTTTTTTTGCCGTTTTTATAGATAATGGTACCAGGGGCGCCGGCTTCTGGAAAACCTCGTGGGTGCTCATGCTCTTTTGATGACTAGGTACACAGGTCATCATGATTTCAGCCGAAAGACGTACACAGCTGGACATAGGCGTCCCCCAAAGACTGCCCTGCCCAAAACATAAAAACGGCTCTATATCAAAAGTAGGTGGGTGTGAACTAAGATCACATTAGGACGCGTCGCACACATTCTAGTAAGCAAGCAAGCGCTTACTAGAATAACCAGATACGGAGAACCTGAACAACAGATAATGAGATGAGGATTATTTTAGTTACATAATGATGTCTAGCGTCATGGGTGCTCCGCACCCACTATTTCCCTCCCGTGGGTGCTGGAGCCCCCGAGCACCCACGGAGTCGGCGCCCCTGAATGGTACGGATCCCTTCGTGCACGAGTCCGACTCGCACAGCGTTGTTAATAAAAGCAAAAAGAGGGCGCCTCTTAGTTTTATACACCCTCATAAATAACGCGGTAATCTATCAACTACATTGTGGTGGCTCAGGCGAGGTCGTCCGGGGGCAGCGGAGTCGCCTCGTCGGTGACCTCGGCGGCCAGGTCGGCGAACTTGGCCACGTAGTCCACACTCGACTCGGCCATTAACGACTGCAGCTGGGAGTCCACCTGAAGGTTGACAGTTGAAGATATGCAATTTGATCTAACCTGCTTTGTGTGCTTCCGCCACCAATTAGTTCATGGCTGCTCCGGTAGTCTCTGCCTCGGCTGCTGCGGAGACTACCGGAGCAGCCATGGCAGCGTCGGCATGTAGCACGCACTAACAGTAGTGGGTGGGTGCCGGCCGGCGCTAGACCGCATGAACTAATTGGTGGCGGAAGCACACAAAGCAGGTTAGATCAAATTGCATGTAAATTTGACTTTCGCAAAATAACGCCTGAATCTATTAACTGGTTGAAGATATGGTGTTACAATAATATTACAATGATTATTTCCCTTCGTGTTTTGCTGTCGGCGTACAACATTTGACAGATAGAACAATATTGGCATGTCAAGATAAATGAAGCTACTTTTTGTAAACGCACCGCTCGCCGACGGCGGGTTATGAAACAGATACTGCTAAGTCTTGGCCAAGTCTTGACAGGCCTTGTTTTAAAACTACTTTATTCTTTGGCTTGTTGGCTATAATTCTACGCTATCAGCGCGCACCCATAGTTGCCCGTTCAAGAGTTATGAGGTACTTACTGTAAAATAACAATAAAAAGGTAGAAAAAAGTACTTTTTTATTAATAATATCATTCCCTATTATAGGTATTTTAATGTAACCCAATATTTTCAGGAATATAATAATAATATATAAATTCTATATGTTTATCTGTGCGTGTGTCTGTCGCTTTTTTTCGAATATTCGAATTTTTGACTTCAGATTCGGATTCAGCATAAAAAAATAGAATAGGAATGTTCAGGAATACCGTTGCTATCTCTAAAGGAACATGGTCAAAATGGCAGACAAATAAAAAAATATTTGAATTGTTATATAATTGACGAGCCAGGTGTTCCTCTGGCAATGCAAGCTTGCGCATTCTCAACTGGTATTTTTGTACTATTTATACATACAAGCACATGGCCCACCTGATGTAAAACGGTTACCGTAGCCTATTAACGCTTGTAATACATTAAGTATCACTCGCGCGATGCCTCCTCTGCTGCTTACACAGCAGCTTGGGAGCTTACCGGTGACCTCACTCCCACGCAGGAACACAACAGCCCTCTAGGGAGTTTTTTATTTGGCTGCGGTTTTATATGAGGTGGAGGTACTTCCGCAGACGGGCCGCTTTGATGCGCCCTACCTCTCTCATGTCTCTGCCTACCCCAATGGGAGGCAGGCGTGATGATATGTATGTATGCTTCAGTGAATAATAATAGTCTAGCTGCGGAATGCGGGACCAATCCTTGTTAGAGGCGATAAGGTCATGAAATATTTGTCAACTATCGCACACAACACACGACGTGTTGATAAGCGCGATAAACATAACTAGATACAGAGAGGTAGGGCACATCAAAGCAGCCCGTCTGGGGAAATACCTCCACATCACAGAAAACCGCAGTCAAATAACAACTCCCTATAAAGTTGTTGTGTTCCTGCGTGTGAGTGAGGTCACAAGCTCCTAAGGAGTTGCTGTGTGAGCAGCAGAGGAGGCATCGCGCGAGTGATACTTAATATAGTAGCGTTAGGCTACGGTGACTGCTTTACATCAGGAGAGCCGTATGCTTGCCTTCCGACGTTGTATAAAAAAATAAAAGATAACATTCGTGTGTACACATAAGAATGTTACAGAGATAAGACTTGTTCACGTGTCCACGGCATCCACACTAATATGCGTAAAAAACTCTTGTCTGTCTGTTTGTCATCGTTTTCACAGCTGAACGTATCCAGCGTTTACTCCAGGGCTCGATCCCCATGATCTTTAAGCTGGCTCCACCGAGCTTGCTTGCCTTGCACTCTAACGTGACTTTTATCGACACCCATACATAAAATCATTTATTTATTGTGTTAGGTTTTCGCGATTGTTACACATTGAATTAAACAATTTTTAACGGAAGTATCGCGTGTTTTATTTATTTTGTTGAACCTGACGATTCGAACGCTTTGCAGCGTCCGTGGTCGCAGGAAGACTTTCCGAAGTCCTCCATCCTTCCGTTAAAAATTGTTTAATTCAACATTTATTTATTTATTTATTTCGGCACATCAACAATATAAACCCAAACATTTAATTGATAAATTTTAAAAGATGTTAATCTAGAGTTTACATCAATTATAGATATGCACAAGATGACATCTAAAATTCTTAATAATAATTCATAATTTTAGGCAGTTAATACAGAATCAACATAATTTGTTTACTTGTTTTGTTGATAGAATTTTGTCTTTCAATAATTTGGGCCATCAATCATCATCGCAGCCAGTACTGGTCCGCTGCAGTACACAGGCCTCGCCTTCTAGAGACCCTCTCGATCCTGTGCCACCTGCATCCATCCACTCCCTGTAAACCTCTCGAGGTCGTCTCTCCATCTAGCGGGCGGTGGACCCACACTGCGTGCACCAGCACAAGGGACGACATTCTAGAACCTTATTCCTTAGTGACGAATGAATACGTAATGAATAATAATTAATATAATTATTAATAATAATGAATATGTGCGATTCCAGTTTTCTACCGAGAACTCTCAAGCTGTGGAATGAGCTCTCAGCCGAGGTTTTTCCAAGGGACGACAGCGTGGAGTTCTTCATAAAATGCGCGAAGAGGTTTTTAGAGGGTCGGCAACGCACGAGTGACACCCCTGGTGTTGCAAATGTCCATAGGCTACGGCGACTGTTTACCATCAGGCAGGCCGAATGCTTGATTGTCACCTTAGTGGTATAAAAAAAATCTAGTGGGCGGTGGTCCCACACTGCACTAGCACGGGGACGACATTCGTGAACCTTATTCCTTAGTGATGAAAGTTAGGTTAGAGTGCAAGGCAAGCAAGCTCGGGGAGCCAGCTTAATGATCATGACGATCGAGCCCTGGAGTAAACGCTGGATACGTTCAGCTGTGAAAACGATGACAAACAGCTATAGACAGAGTTTGGATGCCGTGGACACGCAGTGGTCTTACCGCCAGGTCCGGCTGCTGCCTGCTCTCCAGGTGGCCGAGGAAGCTGCTGAGAGAGAAGTCCTGCACCGAGCCCTCGAGCCAGCCCTCCGAGTCGCGCAGGAGGCGGGACGGAGACAGCGACATGGACTCCGTCGGCAGGAACTCTGCAAACAAGCGAAATGAACGTGAATCATCACACTGGTCCACTGCTCATTTGACGAGCTCGGCGGAGTGGTTATTAATGCCACTTTTACACTAATGGTTGTGGATTCGATTCCACAATACACGCACAAGACAAACATTTGTGTGCATAAACATGTCTGTTTGTCTTGGTTTGGGTGTTTTTATGAGATGTAGGGTGCATCAAGCAGTCCGTCTGGGGAAGTACGGCAGCCAAATAACAACTCCCTGTAGTGTTGTTGTGTTCCTGCGAGAGAGTGAGGTCACCAGTGAAACTTCTAAATACTTACTGTGTTATCAGCTGGGGTGGCAACGCGCGAGTGATACTATCTGTATCGCAAGCATTCATAGGCTACAGTAGCTACTTTTCATCAGGTAGACGGCATGCTAGAATGACTTTCTATAAAAAAAAATACTCAATTTGTCACTCTATCTATCTATAACTTAACGGCAAATCGCTTGCGGGGTAGGCAGAGAGAACCGAGCGCCGCGTGACTCGAACCCTACAATACTCACTCGCTTCTTTAACATTCATTGCTCTTCTCATGCACGCTCGCCCGTTTCTAAGGCTCCTGACATCGCCTTCTGATAGAACCTGTCTATGGATGGTTTCACCGTGCTTCGGAGGGCGTTAGGCCGTCGGTCGCGGCTGTTGTTGATAGATGACAGTCTAAGCTAAGTCAATGGCCCTCGGGCGGCTTGAAAACACTGGCCTCTGCCAATCCGCATTTGAGCAGCGTGGCGGAGTATGTTCCAAAACCCCTTCGGTCGAAGGGAGACCCGTATCCCAGCAGTAGGATGAGTAAGGGTTGATCTGGTGGTAGAAGACTTCTACTCACGTGCGATGTCAGCTTCCGTCTTCTGAATACCACTGGCGTTCGCAGCGACCACGGAGGGCTTCTCGTCAGAGGACGCCGATACCTCTCGGCACTCCATCTTCACTTCGCCGCCCTCCTGTTCTCGATGGGTGTCGTCTTCTGTGTTAAAAACAAGATAAAAGGGCGTATCAAAGCAGCGCGATTGGGGAAGTACCTCCACCTGTCAGAAAACAGCAAAAAAAAAGTAAGTGTACAAGTCTCTCGAGGATTGTTGTGTTCCTGTACGCGAGTAGTAATCTGATTACCAAGCTCCTGAGAAGACGCTATATGAGCATGTCCCACCACCAACCCATGGCTCACCGACCTTGCGGTCATTTGAGCCGAATCGCGGGAGATGCAGCACGGCACATGCTGCTCTGAGGCTCTTCGCCGTGCCGTGGTCATTTGCTTGACTCCCTACAAATTGTTTATATCTCTGTCCACATATCTCTCTTTTCGCCTTCTCCCCTTTCTGGGGCGGCAACACACACGTTTACGTCTTCACTGCCGTGCGAAGGCGCTCGTGGATATTCCTGTCTTCTTCCTAGTTGCGCTCTCCCTCCTCCCGCTCTTGAGCCTTCTCGGCCTTTTCCTCGGCGCTCCTCCGCGCGAACCACGCGTGGGTGAACCCGCAGAAAGCCGCGAAGTTCCCCGGCGACGACACAAGGTCCCCGAAGTAAACCGGTCCCTCCTCTTTGCTGCGCTGAATCCCGTCCATCATTCTATCACGCAGATCGGCACACTTTGGACAGGACCACACTACGTGGTTCCTGACCTCCTCGCTTTCACCACACAAACACATGCTGCTCACGCTATACGCTATATGAGCAGTGGGGGCAATCCGATTCAATGTAATACTACGTCACTGCCTCGTATGGCGAGTGGTATACTCGGGTAGTAAACGAGCGGGCGTACCGTCGGCGGGCGGGTCCGCGCCGTTGGTGCCGTGCGGCGAGGTGATCGGTATGCGGCGGTCGCCGTCGTGGAAGAAGAACTGGCCGTTGGACTCGCTCAGCACGTAGAACAATGACAAGCTGCAACAAGACACTTGCGGAATTAACTCCCGACCGACGTTCTCCCAACTACCGACGAGATCGGTGGCTCAGTCGTGAATGACGCGACTTTGACAACAACGCTCGTGGGTTCGATTCCCACACAGAACAAATATTTGTGTGCATGAACATCTCTGTTTGTCTCGGTCTGGATGTTTTAAGAGAGGTAGGGTGCATCAAAGCAGCCCGCCTGTGGAAGTACCTCCATCTCACACGTGTGAGTCACCAGTAAGCTCCTAAGGAGTTGCTGTGTTAACAGCAGAGGAGGCATCGCTCGAGTGATACTTAACGTATTACAAAGCGTTAAAAAATGTTTAGAACAAGGTTGAGGATGATATAATTGATATTAGAATATTTCGCCGGTTCCTGGGGCTCCTGACATCACCTTCTGATAAAACACGACCAATTTGGTCATGGTAGGTCAGTCTCGGTCTTCCTCGGCTCCTACATCCTTCCACTTTCGCATTGTATATCTGTTTCTTCATTCTTTCATCTTGCATTCTTTCTACATGTCCGAACCAACGGAGCATGCCCTTTCTTGTCTTAACACCGACACTCTCTTTCAGTCCAACTCTCTTTCGTACGTCTTCATTACGAACGCGGTCAGCAAGCGTTATGCCACAAATTTTTCGCAGCGCTCGCATCTCGACCGCATTTATTCTACTTTCATGCTCTCTCTGCCATACCCAGCTCTCACTTCCATAAGTTATCGTTGGAATTAGCACCGCGTTGTGTACAGCGAGCTGTGCCTTCTGGCTTAGATTTCGGCTGCCTAACAGTTTACCCAACGCTCCATTCACCCTATTCCCTGCACTCACTCGTCTCTCCACATCAGCGGTGTACCTTCCATCGCTCGTGCATGAAAAGAGCTATGAATGTGAAAGGAGCGAGTGAAGTATGCAAGGACCGCGTCTTATAGCGCTCGGTTCTCTCTGCCTACCCCGCAAGCGACTTGGCGTGATAATATACATACATACATACATAGAATATTTCAAATGCGGATATATTTATTGAAATCCGTTCCATTTGTTTTTCATACTACGTCGGGTGGAATACAGGCATACGGCCGACCTGATGTAAAGCGGCTACCGTAGCCTACCTACGCTTGCAATACATTAAGTATTACTCGCGCGATGTCACCTGAGCTGATAATGCGACAACTCCTTCAGGAGCTTACTGTACCACACTAACACACAGGTACATAAGGTACATGTCCTGTGAGGTTGTAGGTACTACCTCAGCCGGGCCGCTTTGATGTGCCCTACCTAGAGTAAAAACATCCAGATTAAAGCAAACAGATATGTTTATGTACACAAATGTTTATCTTGCATGGGAATCGAACCCACGTCCGTTAGTGTTAAACATTGATGACCTCTCGGCAATCGAGCTCGTCGAAAAGTTAGAATAGACGCCTCAAAACGCAGTGTAAATAATAAAAAAGTGTAAAAAATAAAAAAGTAAAAAATAATAAAGTGTAAAACTAACAAATGTGAAAAAAACATAAAAAGATATAGGTACTCTGAGGTGGTGGTGGGCGGTGGTTTGGGCAGTATCCTCGGCGGCGCCGGCGGTGTGTTCGGGACGATTTTCACCGGGATCAAGTCTGAAAAGTATAAAAAAATATACTACGTACGTACGTGCTAGCCGTAGGCTACAGTTTGTAAATCAGGTGAGCGTTAGCATTATATGCCTTCCGACGGAGATGGAAGTACCTCCCCAGGCGGGCTGCTTTGATGCGCCCTACCTCTCTTAACACATCCAGACAAAGACAAACAGACATGTTCATGCACACAAATGTTTGCCTTGTGTGGGAATCGAACCCACGAGCGTTGGTGTCAAAGTCGCGTCTTTCACGACTGAGCCACCGAGCTCGTCAAAATATCTATCTGTTGTTTTACTTGAATAAATAAATAAATACTGACTGCTGGGCGGCGGCAGTTTGGGCAGCAGGGGCAGCAGACGCTGCACCACCACGCGCCGGTCCGAGAGCCGCGGCCGGCCGCGCCGCCAGCGGGGCACGCCCTCCAGACTCACCCCGCACGGGTCCGCCGCCTGCGAAGAGGAAAGAGGAACCCTGCATCACAATACAGAAGAGAAAGATCCGGGGATAAGGTGCCGGCCTATCGAGCAACCGGTCCGAGGTTCGAATACTGCGGGGGTATTGACATTGCCTCGGAAACACTATATTCCGGTTGTGTTCCTGCGTGTGATTGAGGTCACCAGTGAGCTGCCAAGAAGTTGCTGTGTAAGCAGTAGAGGAGGCATCGCGCGAGTGATACGTAAAATATCGCAAGCGTTAATAGGCTACGGTACCCGCTTTACATAAGGGCCGTATGGTTGTAAACCTCCCGACGTAGTATACAAAAAAAAAACGAGTGTGCTTTAGACCACACGACTGAAGTAAAACTTCTTTAGCTCCATAGTGTGATACAGACAACAGGCCTGCACTGTGTCTTACATATACGAAACTTAACTCGCTATGAGAGAAAGAGAGAAAGAAAATGTGTGCTCGCACCTCTCTCTCTTGACCCTACAGTAATATACGAAACGTAACTCTTTCTCTTTCTATCTCACTAACTTATATCTCCCTCTCAACTTTCGTTCGCCTCGCCCGATCACACTTTTCGTAACGCTCCCGTCACGCATTCACCAGCTCACTCCCCAAGTCAAGCGTGCGTAAAGAAGTTTTACTTCAAAAATATTTGAATCGGAATTCGAAACAGACATAGACAACTGTCTATGGAAATGTATGGAAACTGAATGAAAACTTTCCTATTCCGTTGAGAGCGTAGCTATGCAACATATGTAGTTATGCTGTTGCGATGAAGGTGCTGACATAATATCAGCGCTGTGGTTACTCCGCAGCTTTTCGCTGAGTCAGAGCCTTTTTGTTGTGACGACACACACAGGACGGCCTACTGAACAATTTATTTTATATTTAAATGTTTGCTGTCATTACTGTTGTCATTGTTATATGTGATTTTTCTTTTTTCTTGTATTTCTGTATTTGTGTGTGTTTCTATGTGATAACATATAAAACTTATTATCTATCTATCTTATGCCTTCGTTGCCGTCCACAAGCGAGCTGTCCATCGAGTCTGACAGTGCTTTCTCTGCCCGCTCTTCTGTGGACCTCCCCGCTTGCCACGCGTGGGCGAATCTGCGAAATGCCGCGAAGTTAGCCACCCACGACACGAGATCAGTATGGTACACCGGACTCATTTCTGCACCGACATTTCTGACCGAGACAAACAGACGTGTCCATGCACACAAATGTTTGTCGCGTGTGGGAATCGAACCCACAAGTGTCGGTGACAAAGTCGCGTTATTAACCGCTGCGCCACCGAGCTCGTTAAAGCATCGTTTCATCCATAGGCGGGCCGCATGCTTGTATGCCTCTCGACGTTGTACAAAAACAAAAGATCGAGTGAAGGAGGTCGCGGTCCTGAGACCGTGAGTCAGGTGTGCGGTGTACCGGCTGTTCAGGCTTGGGAGCGATGGGCGTCGGGTGCCGGAACACCGCCGCCGGCGGGGGCTCCGGCGCGGGCAGCGGGAGCCCAGCGCACACCGGCTGCTTCTGCAACAAACGAACAACAACAATATTATTTGTTTCAATATGTTCAATTCTTCTTCGCTGATGGATGAAGATGAAAAAGGAAACCAGTTGAGAATGCGCAAGCTTGCATTGCCAGAGGAATACCTGGCTCGTCAATTATATAACAATTCATTTTTTTTTTATTTTATTTGTTGGCCATTTTGACCATGTTCCCTAAGAGATAGGAATGGTGTTCCTGAACATTCCCATTCTACTTTTTTATGCTGAATCCGAATCAAAATTTGGATATTCGAAAAAAAGCGACAGACAAACACACAGATAAACATTTAGAATTCATATAGGAACGGTGTTCCTGAAAAGAAAAAATAGTAACATAAGTAAATTAAATAAGATACAGTAAGATTATATTTAAAAAAAATGTAACACGTGTCTAAGTGCCCGCAAGGGTCCAATGGCAAATAAAGATATTTTATCTTTTTATCATTCATACACTCCCATACAAATTTACATACATCATACATTTTCATATAAATTGTGGATCACAATGCTTTATTTTTCTGAAAAACGACAAGCCCTAAAGAGTTGCTGTGTCAGCAACAGAGCAGAGGTGGCATCGCGCGAGCAATGATTGATGTATCACGAAGCGTTCATAGGGTACAAACACCGTCCGTCCATCCAGTGAGTGGCGAGCCACCGCCTGCCGACAGTAACATCAGATATGATGGTTATGGCAGGCGTCCGTCCCTCTAGTGCCCTGTTGCTAACAGATCCGGGGCACCACACCAACGCGGCCGATGGCATTTCGCGGGGTCGTTTAGTGGGTATACCGTCGGACAGCCGACGGGGAGTCCCACACTACCACCGGAGGCCACCCAGGCACCGGTGGTGTGCGTAACGCATTTTTCCCCGCGTCACAAAAAAAAAAGGCGTCCGTCCCTCTTCTTCAATAGCCCAGATCTAATAAATACCTCGAGATCTCATTTCAATAGCCCAATAATATCTGACACCTTCGACATAACCCCAATTATAGTGCCTTTATCTGTTCACGAATATATTGTCTCATTGATAACTCTTGGAGCAGGTCACAGCAGTACATTACATCAATCTTTTTGAAGGGGCCTCTACGCGTTGGATCCTTATCTCCGCGCACGCCTATCAAATGACAGGGGTTAACGCCCGTGATTGAAAAATCATAATAATAAATATTGTCTGACAAATTACACAGCGCCACCTAGCCCCAAAGTAAGCGAAGCTTGTGTTATGGGCACTAGACAACTGATAAACATACGTAAATACATTTTTTTTTGTAAATACATACTTATTATATATAGAAAATACCCAGACAAAGACAAACAAACATGTTCATGCACACAAATGTTTGTACTGTGTGGGAATCGAACCCACGAGCGTTGGTGTCAAAGTAGCGTAACACCGCGTTTCACCACTGTGCCAGCGAGCTCGTCAATTATGATAATACAATACGACGGTAAATACAATAGACACTAGATCGGGAAACAAATGGTCGGGTCGGGTTTTGTAAATACATATAAAACACCCAAACCAACACAAACAGACATGTTCATGCACACAAATGTTTGTCCTGTGTGGGAATCGAACCTACGAGCGTCGGTGTCAAAGTAGCTCGTCTAGTGATGAAATTTTACATTTAGTTATTTAAGGATCGAGTCACGTGGCGCTCGGTTCTCTCTGCCTACCCCGCAAGGGATTGGGCGTGAAGTAGATAGATAGAAATTTATTTCTTGAGCCTGAACAATCGCAACCTGTGAGTATCTATCTCGAGCTTCTCCAGCAGATGACAGTCACTCATCGTCTTCCAGCACCGTGGCGGAGTATACTCTAAACCTCTTCGGTTGAAGGCAGACCCGTACCCCAGTGGTGGGATGAGGAAGGGCGTGGTGCGATAAATATATTAAGTTTACCTGTTTTTTCTGCGCTGGGCAGACATGTCCGCAGTCGCAGCGAGCGATGCCCCCTCCCCCAGCGGTCACCTGCGGGTTGCCCGCTAGAGCCAGCAGACGCTTCAGTCTGTAAAGAAGTGAACAATGAACTTTCAGGCAATTTAGACTTTGTGCGCTTAAAGAGGCCGGTTATATCCTTTTTAGGGTTCCGTACCCAAAGGGTAAAACGGAACCCTATTATTGAGGCTCCGCTGTCCGTCCGTCCGTCTGTCACCAGGCTATATCTCATGAACCGTGATAGTTAGACAGTTGAAAATTTCACAGATGATGTATTTCTGTTGCCGCTATAACAACAAATACTAAAAAATAGAATAAAATAAATATTTAAGGGGGCTCCCATACAACAAACGTGATTTTTTTGCTAATTTTTGCTCGATATTGATAACGACAACAGGTAGACGCTTGAAATTTTCACAGAATATTTAGTTATATATTTACTTTAGGAATAAATAATTAAATTAAAATAAAACAAATATTTAAGGGGTCTCCCATACAACAAACGTGTTTTTTTTTTTGCCGTTTTATAGATAATGGTATGGAACCCTTCGTGCGCGAGTCCGACTCGCACGTGGCCGATTTTTTTTTTATATCACGTCGGGAGGCATACAAACATACGGCCCACCTGATGTAAAGCGGGTACCGTAGCCTATTAATGCTTGCGATATATTAAGTATCACTAGTGCGATGCCTCCTCTGCTGCTTACACTGCAGCTCCTTAGGAGCTTACTGGTGACCTCACTCACACGCAGGAACACAACAACCCTCTAGGGAGTTATCTGGCTGCGGTTTTCTGCGAGGTGGATGTACTTCCCCAGACGGGCTGCTTTGATGCGCCCTACCTCTCTTAAATCTCTAAAATTTATTCTGTGGAGTGTCACCTGTCTCCAAGCAACGCGAACCCATTGTCCCTGGTGGAAGCGGTCGTCGTCAACGGTCGGTTGACGAGCTTGCTGACCAGCTTGAGGGTCCCGCAGCCCGCAGACGAGGACTTGTGCTCCGGCGATGCCAGCTGTTCACCTGCACAAACGCTACATATGAAGGTGGCGTACAGAACTTTATATAAAAACGCTTCTGTATTTTAACGGGAAATTTAGTCGTCTCGTTCCCCTGGGGCGATCGCTTCGGATGAAATAACAACTCCCTAGAGGGTTGTTGTGTTCCTGCGTGTGAGTGAGGTCACCAGTAAGCTCCCAAGGAGTTGCTGTGTTATCAGCAGAGGAGGCATCGCGCGAGTGATACTTAATATATGCCTTCCGACGTTGTATAAAAAAAAATACATGGCACCTTTATAGCCCTCCCAGGTAAAGGCGGTCCCAGGGTAGTATTTTAGCCAGTAGGAATTGACGTCTAAACATGTCTGTTTGTCTTGGTCTGGATGTTTTAAGAGAGGTAGGGCGCATCAAAGCAGCCCGTCTGGTGAAGTACCTCCACCTGACAGAAAACCGCAGCCAAATAACAACTCCCTAGAGGGTTGTTGTGTTCCTGCGAGTGAGCGGGGTCACCAACGAGCTCCTAAGGAGTTGCTGTGTTAGCAGCAGAGGTGGCAACGCGCGAGTGCTAATGTATTGCAAGCGTTCATAGGCTACGGTAACCGCTTTACATCAGGTGGGTCATATGCTTCAATGCCGTTCCATAGTTAAAAGAAAAAAAATTCCGCTCATATTTTTTATGCTGAAGGTAACCAGTCACCGTAGCCTATGGACATTTGTAAAACCAGGGGTGTCACTCTTTCGTTGCCGACCCTAATATAACCGCGAGGTCGGTGCAGCCAGACGGCGGAGAGACATGTCTACATTGTCTATGAACGGGCAGAGACAACAGTCCACTCACCCTTCCTCTCGTCTCCCGACAGCCCGTCGTTACTGTCCTGGCTGAACGTGTTCTTAGGAGAGAATATATCCGTGTCGCTCTCTCTCGCCCTGTCCCTCTCGTCCTCCACAGAGCTGTCGGTGCCCTTGTCTGGCGTCTTGTCTACCTTCCTCTCCGCATGCTTGTCCTTGTCTGCCGTGGGGGGTGACTCCGTCTTCTTGTGCAGGGGCTGCGGCAGCGGAGGGGTCGGTTCTGCCCACCAGTAGTCGAGCTCCAGTCTTGAACGGGAGCCGAACTGGAAATTGGAATATAATGGCCGCATCAAAGGAGGCACAGAAGACCGCAGTCAGATAACTCCCTAGAGGGTTGTTGTGTTCCTGCGTGTGAGTGAGATCACTGGTATACTCCTAAGGAGTTGCTGTGTTAGCAGCAGAGGAGGCATCGCGCGATTGATACTTAATGTATTGCAAGCGTTTGTGGGCTACGGCAACCGCTTCATATGAGGTGGGTCGTATGCTTAAAGAGGTAGGGCACATCGAAGCAGCCCGTCTGGGGAAGTACCTCCACTTCAAAGGAAACCGCAACCAAATAACTCCTAAAGGGTTGTTGTGTTCCTGCGTGTGAATTAGGTCTCCAGTGAGCTCCTAAGGAGTTGATGTGTTAGCAGGAGAGGTGGCATCGTGCGAATGATACATGTATATTACAATCGTTTAAAGGCTATGGTAATTGCTTTCCATCAGGTGTGCCGTATGCCTGCCGACGTTGTATATATAAATAAAAAGATTATTGTCTCTACCACTAAAATCCTACTAATATTATAAATGCGAAAGTTTGTATGTATGGATGGACGTTTGTTGCTCTTTCACGCTTAAACGGCTGAACGGATTTGAATGAAATTTGGCACGTAGATAAATTATGATCAGGATTAACACATAGGCTACGTTATTTGACTCTACGCGGGCGGAGCCGCGGGAAGCAGCTAGTAAAAAAATAAATCTGTTTAATATTTATAACATCTCACCATTTTGCCATTTTTGTCACTTGCTCTTGACAAACATTTCTTGCCTCTTTCGTTCATAGATTGAATTGTACCTACCTACTCTTAACCCTGCTCTTCTTCTATATATATATTATCTTATATATCTATAATCTTCTTAGATTTCTTTAGATTGTTAGAGAGAAATACGTAAGCTGGAAGGCGGAGCTTATGACGTCACTGCACGCACGGCAAGTTGAAGCGCGCGCGCAGCTGCGCCGACGCCGAGAGCGGCGAGCGAGACCGGAACTTCACTTTTCAACCAGCGCTCACATTGGACGGACGTCTTTAACGTGTCTACGATCGCATTTCTTATTTACAATTATTTCATTTAATTCCTTTCGTTATTATAAAATTGATTAAATACTAGATTTGTCAATTTACTAACTGATTGTATTTTTGTTTAATTAAACTTTATCGTTTAATTTTAATAATATATATATATATATTTACTCACCATCAAATACAAATCACCAATCGTAAGATCACCAGCATCATAAATACTCCAGCCTTTTCTAATCTGCCGTAGCGCCGTGTCCACATCTACGACCGCCTTCGATTCATCCGTTTTCGGTTCTTCCGCTCTCGGTTCTTCGGTCCTCGTTTCTTCAACCTTGACTTCTACGTCTTTCGGTTCTTCGGCTTTTGTTTCGTCCATTTTAGTATCATCTACCCTCGGTTCTTCGGTTTTTGGGTCATCTTCCTTCGGTATATCTTCCATTTTCCCTTCGTCCAAATCTTTCTCGAACACGAGAGTGTATACGCTACCGCCGCGTTTCTTCGGTCGTATACGGAATTTTACCTTTAATAAATAAATAAATATATATATATATATATATATCTATAACTTCACGCCAAATACCTTGCGGGGTAGACAGAGAGAACCGAGCGCCACGTGACTCGATCCTTACATACCTTACTCGCTTCTTTAACATTCATTGCTCTTCTCGTGCACGCTCGCCGGTTTCTAAGGCTCATGCCATCACCTTCTGAACAGGATCAATTTGGTCATTGTAGGTAAGTTTGTCCTTTGTCGGCTCCTACATCCTTCCACTTTTGCGTTGTACAACTATTTCGTAATTCTTTCTTCCTGTATTCTTTCCACATGTCCGAACCAACGGAGCATGAGGCATGCTCTTATTTTAACACCGACATCTTTCAATCCAACTCTGTTTCTAACATCATCATTGCGAATACGATCTACAAGCGTTACGCCACAAATTTTGCGCAACGCCTGCATTTCGACCGCGTTTATCCCACTTTCATGCTCTCCCTACCACACCCAGCTCTCGCTTCCATAAGCGTTGGAAATTAGTCATCTAGTCCCAAACTAAGCAAAACTCGTGTTGTGATCACATCATTTTAAGAGAGGTAGGGCGCATCAAAGCAACCCGTCTGGGGAAGTACCTCCACCTCATAGAAAACCACGGTCAAATAACAACTCCCTAGAGAGTTGCTGTGTTCCTACGTGAAAGTGAGGTGACCAGTAAGCTCCCAAGGAGTTGCTGTGTAAGCAGCAGAGGAGCGTTAATAGGCTACGGTACCCGCTTTAAATCAGGTGGGCCGTATGCTTGTATGCCGTAAGCGTTGGAAATTAGTCATCTAGTCCCAAACTAAGCAAAACTGGTGTTGTGATCACATCCAAACCCTGCAAATCAATACGTACCTTCAAATTTTTAAACTTCCTCTCTTTGCCACTCTTCTCTCCCCTCCCGTCGCTCTCGTTATCCGTATCACTCTTATTGTACTTCTCGTCGTCTTCCATTTCGGAGAAGCTATCCTTCTCTTTCTCCGACATATCCTTGTCCCTCTCTGGCTCTCTTTCTAATTCCTCTTCGGCCGTCTCTTCGGACTTCATTTCCTTTTCGTCCTCCGTGCTCGGCTTCTCCTCGTCTTCGTGCAGTCTATAGTTCGCCATGAGGTCTATCCCGTCTATGGCCGTTTCGTCTATGTGCATCAGTCTGTGTGAGTCCTCTTCCATTTTCAATTTCTTCTGTTCCAACTCTTTGTCTTTCTCCGTTCCGCTGTCTTTTCTTTGACGTTTCGATGTTCTGAGTTTTGCTGGTAAAAAAAAAACATGTTTAGTAAAATAGTTTTAATAGCCCGGTGGCGCAGTCGTGAATAACGCGACTTTGACATCGTCGCTCGTGGGTTCGATTTCCACACAAGACAAACATTTGTGCGCATGAACATGTCTGGTTGTCTTGGACTGGGTGTTTTAAAAGAGGTAGGGTGCATAAAAGCAGCCCGTCTGGGAATGTACCTCCACCTCACAGAAAACCGCTGCCAAATAACAACTCCCTAGAGGGTTGTTGTGTTCGTGCGTGTGAGTGAGGTCACCAGTAAGCTCCTAAGGAGTTGCTGTGTAAGCAGCAGAGAAGGCATCGCGCGAGTGATACTTAATATATTACAAGCGTTAACAGGCTACGGTACCCGCTTTACATCAGGTGGGTTGTATGCTTGTATGCCTCCAGACGTATAAAAAAACTGGTTCCCAGTTCGAATTCGTGTTTTCTGATTTATGTACATATTTGTAATCATCACTCGCTCCACGGTGATGGAAAACATGGTGAGGCAACCGGCTCGTCCAAGAAATTACACTTGGCCTGAGAGAGGTCTGGTCTTCCCTCTGGGTTGTAGAGGTCTGACGACAGCCATGTAAAAATCAATGTCTTCGCTAAATCCTTGCGCTTAGGTAGCGGACCCCGCCAATCCTAATCTATACAAACAGATAAATAAAATTGGAGTGTCTGTTTGTAATATTGAAATAACCGCTTTTTATTAAATGCATATGGATGTATACACGGTGTATATACCAAAATATTATTTTTACCATTTTTGTCGGTCTGTCTGTTTGTTCCGGGTAATCTCTGAAACGGCTGGACCGATTTTTACGGGACTTTGACTGGCAGATAGCTGATGTAATAAGGAGTAACTTGGGCTACTTTTATTTTGAATACTTATTTATTAATATAAATAAATAATAAAAAAATAACTATTCCGCGGGCACAGCTAGTGTTACATAAATCAGAAAACACAAATTTAGTGGTACACGCCAGGATTCGAAAGGGTGGTCAACAGGCCGGCTTCTCATTCAGTGGGCTAGCGCTGCATCAGTATCAGACGAAACTACCACCGGTCAAGTCCTTGTCCCGTCGCTGGGTGCACATCCTCTCCAGATACGAGGAGAAGCAGATCTTCTGGCTGGAGAGCTGCTCGCTGGGGCTCACCACCGGCAGGTGGACCTCGGCCTCGGCCCTCGGGCCCACGTGGAGGGCCAACTTGCGGGGGAGCTTGCTCTCTACAAATATAAAACATTTTTTTTATTTTTTATATATATATTTATTATACTACGTCAGGAGGCATACAAGCATACGGCCCACCTGATGTTAAACGGGTACCGTAGCCTATTAACGCTTGCGATATATTAAGTATCACTCGCGCGATGCCTCCTCTGTTGCTTACACAGCAACTCCTCAGGAGCTTACTGGTGACCTCACTCACACACAGGAACACAACAACCCTCTAGGGAGTTGTTATTTGGCTGCGGTTTTCTGTGAGGTGGAGGTACTTCCCCAGACCGGCAGCTTTTGATGCACCCTACCTGTCTTAAAACATCCAGACCAAGACAAACAGACATGTTCACGCACACAAACGTTTGCCTTGTGGAGGAATCGAACCCACGAGCGTTGGTGTCAAAGTCGCGTCATTCACGACTGAGCCACCGAGCTAGTCTCTTCAAGTCAATGGTCAATGACCACATTCTTGGTAAGCGCGCTCCATCGTAGGTGTCATCATCGCTTACCATCAGGTGAGATGGGACCAAGGGCAAACCCAATACTATTTAAAAAAACACCTAATATATTGTGAGCGTTCAGAGGCTACGGTGACCGCTTTCCATCAGGTGGGGCGTATGCGTGTACGCCTTCCGACGTAGCATAAAAGAAAGAAATAATAAAAGCTTGCAGAACACGTGAATCTCACCGAGTATGATCGATCTGTCTACTTCCAGGTTGAGATGATCCAGCCCGTTGTCATCGTCAGGGCCAGGCCTCTGCTGCTCCGGGTAGCCGTTCTCGTCCCTGAGGTGAAGGTCTTCGGGGCGTTTGTCTATGCTGTCCGCTCTCTCTGGTTTGTAATACGGCTTTGGAAGTAAGTTAAGGATGTTTGATTTCAGCATACAATTCATGTTTTGAAGTGAAAAATTCTCAGCACCGTTGTGATTTCAAATCGATGAAACGAAAAAGCGACAGTAAAAGCCAGCCAAGTGCGTGTCGGACTCGCGCACGAAGGATTTCGTACCATAATCAATAAAAACGGCAAAAAAATCATGTCTGTTGTATGGAAGCCCCACTTAAATATTTATTTTATTCTGTTTTTTAGTATTTGTTGTTATAGCGGCAACAGAAATACATTATCTGTGAAAATTTCAACTGTCTAACTATTACGGTTCATGAGATACAGCCTGGTGACAGACGGACCGACAGAGAGCGGAGTCTCAGTAATAGGGTCCGTTTTATCCTTTGGGTACGGAACCCTAAAAAGAGACAACCACATCTATAGGACTTAACGTGCGAGACAATGAGATAGAAGTCATTGTACAGTGTTTATTACAGGGTCCGAGCGTTGTACGTGTATGTGCGCCGGAGTATTATGAAGCTTAGGATAAGGCGTCACAACAACCGTGGTGTATTGTACACGTGTACTGTTTACATAAATATTTCATTATTTTAATAAAAACATTGTTCAAGTATGATCAATATCATCATAAATAAACCCTTCAATGACCCTACTCCTGTAATTCTACATTCGTCTCGTTATCTTGACTTCTATCGCGTGTGAACTGCACACATATATTTTAAGTGTCATGGTGAGGGAAGTCGACCTCGATAGCCCAGTGGTTAAAAACGCTGTATGTATCAAAGGATACGCCGGTCCTCCACCGCCGCTGCAGCGCGAGCAGCAGGTCTGAGAGGCGGGCGCGCAGCGGCGCGTGCAGCGCGGCTCGCGGGTTGTGCGCGGCCGCCTGCACGCGCGCCCAGTCCGCACGCGTGCGCGCGCGCAGCAGGACCTGGGCGCGCGTGCACACTCGCACTCCGCACGCCAGCTCTGATTGACAAAAAATATATATTTCCTTCGTTCCTTTTCTTACTAATTATACTCGTAGATATATACCTTACAAGCCACTGGCAAGGTAGATTTGTGTGTTCTACCGATTGTACAACGGGTTGTGTTCTGAAAAATTATTTCATATGATGCCGACAGCTACTTTTTATAACCGGTGCGGTTATAAAAAGTAGCTGTCGGCTCACCAACGGTGGGGAGTTCACCATCACAGACTGGAACCGCAATGGTCGCCTGTGAGGGGAGTTTTTTTCCCAGAACTCTCAAGTTGTGGAACGAGCTCCCAGCCAGAGCACAGCAGAGGTTTTCCCAAGGGAATACAGCATGGGGTTCTTCAAGAAAGGCGTGAAGAGGATTTTTAGAAGGTCGGCAACGCATGAGTGACTTGGTATTGCAAATGTCCATAGACTACAGTTCTTACCATCAGGCAGGCCGTATGCTTGTTTGTCACCTAGTGGTATAAAGAAAAACACTATATTTAATAAGAGTTGTAGACACTATCATAACAAAACTCCATTAGGTACATTTATAGAGAGTGTAGTCTCACTCACTCCTGGGTTCGATTCCCACACAAGACAGACATTTGTATGTACGAACACGTCTGTTCGTCTTGGTCTGGATGTTTTAAGAGAGGTAGGGCGCATAAAGCAGCCCGACTGCAAAAGTATCCCCACCTCACAGAAAACCGTAGTCAAATAACAACTCCCTGGATGGTTGCCGTGATCCTGCAAGTGATTGAGGTCACCAGTAAGGAGTTGCTGTGTTAACAGCAGAGGTGGCAACGCGCGGGTGATACTTCATGTACTCATAGGATACGGTAACGGAACACTAATGCATTTTTTTATACTACGTCGGGAGACATACAAGCATACGGCCCACCTGATGTAAAGCGGCTACCGTAGCCAATTAACGCTTGCGATATATTAAGTATCACTCGCACGATGCCTCCTCTGCTGCTTACACAGCAACTCCTTGGGAGCTTACTGGTAAGCTCACTCACACGCAGGAACACAACAACCCTCTAGGGAGCTGTTATTTGGCTGCGGTTTTCTGTGAGGTGGAGGTACTTCCCCAGACGGGCTGCTTCGATGCGCCCTACCTCTCTTAAAACATCCAGACCAAGACAAACAGACATGTTCATGCACACAAATTGCCTTGTGTGGGAATCGAACTCACGAGCGTTGGTGTCAAAGTCGCGTCATTCACGACTGAGCCACCGGGCTCGTCAAAAATCTGTGAATTAACTTCATTTAGGGACCGAGATTGCTGGACTCGTACCTTCACCAATAACTAGATACTGCGGCGATCGCTGGACACTATATGTATAACTCACCGTGCCACCGAGAGCACGATGGCGTCGTTGCAACACGCAGGTTAAGCAACGTCGACCGCAGCCTGTCTACGGATGGGTTTATCTATCTCGAGTTTCTCCGTGCTTCGCCATCGGTCCCGGCTGTTGTCGATAGATGACAGTCGTTAAGATAAGTCAGCGGCCCTCGGGCGGCTTGAAAACACTGGACCTCCACCAATCCGCATTTGAGCAGCGTGGTGGAGTACGCTCTTAACTCCCTTCGGTTGAAGGGAGACCCGTATCCCTGCAGTGGGATGAGTAAGGGTGGATGTGGTGGACTCACCGTTGATTTGGTTGAGCCGGCGCAGCGCGCGGCACATGGGCGTGCGCACGCGCATGTTGCGGCCGCGCACGCGCACCACCAGCGCGCCGCCGCGCACCATCTCGCCGAGGCGCGCGCACGTCTTCTCCGACACGGAGACGAGCTTCTTGCGCAGCTCGCCGTAGTTGATCAGCGCGTACAACTCCTGGGCGACCTTCTTCACGTCTGGAATTATTTCACAACTGCTGTCTGCTGATGATTAAAACCAACGAGCCTAGTGGCGGAGTGGATAGCACTGGATACCAACGATCGTGGGTTCGATTCCTACACACTACATTAACAACGCGTAACTCACGCGTAACAACCCTCCAGGGAGTTGTTATTTGGCCAAGATAACAGATATGTTCATGAACACACAAATGTTTGTCGTGTGTGGGAATCGAACCCCCGAGCTACTATTAAACAAACCCCACCTCATCCCACTGCAGGGATACGGGTCTCCCTTCCAAAGGGGTTTAGAGCATACTCCACCACGCTGCTCAACTGCGGATTGGCGGAGCCAGTGTTGTCAAGCCGACCGACGACCACTTACATAAAACGAAGATACTGGTTTTTACAATTTGTTTTATACTAAGGTGGCAAACAATCATGCGGCCTGCCCGATGGTAAACATCGACCGTAGCCTACGGACTTTTGCAACACTAGGGGTGCCACTAACGCCTCGCCGACCTTCTAAGAACCTCTTCAGAACTTTCTAGAAGAACCCCATGTTGCAGTCTCTTGAGAAAACCTCGACTGGGAGTTCATTCCATATCTTGAGAGTTCCCGGAAGAAAACTTCTCTGGAACCGCACAGTACGCGACCAGCGCGTGAGGGTGAACTCCCCGCCGTCGGCGAGCGGTGCGGTTATAAAAAAATAAAGTTTTTAATTTTTTTTTTCTCAGTTTAGGTAGGTTGAAATACAATTTTTTTGGATGTGTTTTGTTTATATTATTTCAGCATAGTGGCTCCGCTTCGCCTGATGGTAAGTGAAAAGAGGAGCCCATATTGCAGCGGCAACTGACAAAGGACTACAGTGTCCTGTCAGTTGACGCCACCATGCTGGCCCGCGAGGTGCTTCTTCACGCTTCGTTTGAAGGAGAAAACACACGTGCAGGCAAGGCGTTCCACTTTTTAATAGTTCGACAGAGATAGAAGCTGCCGAACATTTTAGTACGCGAAGAAATGTCCTCAACAGTGGTTTTTTTATACTACGTCGGGAGGCATACAAGCATACGACCCACCTGATGTAAAGCAGGTACCGTAGTATTCGCTTGTAATATATTAAGTATCATTCCCGCGATGCCTCCTCTGCTGCTTTCACAGAAACTCCTTGGGAGATTACTGGTGACCTCACTCGCACGCAGGAAAACAACAACCCTCTAGGGAGTTGTTATTTGGCTGCCGTTTTCTGTGAGCTGGAGGTACATCCCCAGACAGGCTGCTTTGATGCGCCCTACCTCTCTTAAAACACCCAGACCAAGACAAACAGACATCTTCATGCACACAAATGTTTGCCTTGTGTGGGAATCGAACCCACGAGCGTTGATGTCAAAGTCACCGACTGGCCGAGTCACTTGGCCAGTAATCTATCTATCTATGGCTATCGTTGCTTCGACCAAGATCCATATTATGCGAAACATAATATTACCCTACTTAATACATGTGTAGTTATGTTGTTTACATAATATATAATCAGTTTACAATATGGTCTATTATTTATAACAATTGCATAGTTGATATGCATGTTACAGTCACATGTTTAATAGAATTTCACCTTGTAGTGACTGGATGTGAAGGTTGAAGCTACGAAGAAGGAATTGTATGGTTTTTTAGGGTTCCGTACCCAAAAGGTAAAACGGAACCCTATTACTGAGGCTCCGCTGTCCGTCCGTCCGTCCGTCCGTCACCAGGCTGTATCTCATGAACCGTGATAGTTAGACAGTTGAAATTTTCACAGATGATGTATTTCTGTTGCCGCTATAACAACAAATACTAAAAAATAGAATAAAATGAATATTTAAGGGGCTCCCATACAACAAACGTGATTTTTTTGCTCGTTTTTGCTCGATATTGATAACGGCAACAGGTAGACGCTTGAAATATTCACAGAATATTGAGTTATATATTCACTTTAAGAACAAATAATTAAATTTAAATAAAACCTATATTTAAGGGGGGGCTCCCATACAACGTGTTTTTTTTTTGCCACTTTTATAGATAATGGTACGGAACCCTTCGTGTGCGAGTCCGACTCGCACTTGGCCGATTTTTTGTATGTATCTGCTGCACTCCGCAGTGCATTCTAACACGCAGGTTAAGCAATGCCAACCCCGCAGCCTGTCTATGGTTTATCCATCTCGAGCTTCGTGATGAGCAGCGTGGCGGAGTATACTAAACCGCTTGGTTTGAAGGGAGACCCGTATCTTTGCAGTGGGATGAATTAAGGTTGGTATAGTACTCGTTTTTGTACGATACGATAGTATACAAGAGAGGTAGGGCGCATCAAAGCAGACCGTCTGGGGAAGTACCTCCACCTCACAGAAAACGGCAGCCAAATAACAATTCCCTAGATGGTTGTTGTGTTCCTGCGTGTGAGCGAGGTCACCAGTAAGCTCCCAAGGAGTTGCTGTGTAAGCAGCAGATGAGGCATCGCGCGAATGATACTTAATATATTACAAGCGTTAATAGGCTACGGTACCAACTTTACATCGTGTGGGTCGTATGCTTGTATTCCTCCCGACGTAGTATAAGTATCTCCACCTCACAGAAAACGGCAGCCAAATAACAACTCCCTAGAGGGTTGTTGTGTTCCTGCGTATGAGTGAGGTCACCAGTAAGCTCCTAAGGAGTTGCTGTGTTAGCAGCAGAGGTGGCATCGCGCGAGTGATACTCAATGTATGCTATGGTATACGCTTTATCAGGTGGGCCGTATGCTTGTATGCCTCCCGACGTTGCTAAAGAACATTACTCACTTTCATCAAACCGCACGTGTTTCGACAACTTGTGCCAGGTTCTGTAATAGAAGTGGCTGACTTGAGTCTTGGTCTTCAGGTTCCCGTCAGCCATGCCCTTCTTCTTCATCTTGGCGCGGATGTAGGTGGTGATCGCGTCGAAGTCCTTGCCGTACTCGTTGAGGGCCTCGAAGAACACGTTCTTCTCGTCGGTGGACCAGAGCGCCTTGGGCATCCGCTGCTTCACCGTGGGGAACTTCAACTCCTTGTCTTCTAGCTTGTTGGGGGTTTCGCATTCTATATCTGGAATGTGGAAGGTGGAATGTTGGAATGTTTTAAGAGAGGTAGGTGGCAACAAAGCAGCCCGTCTGGGGAAGTACCTCCACCTCACAAAAAACCGCAGCCAAATAACAACTACCTAGAGGGTTGTTGTGTGAGTGAGGTCACCAGTAAGCTCCTAAGGAGTTGCTGTGTAAGCAGCAGAGGAGGCATCGCGCTAGTGATACTTAATATATTACAAGCGTTAATAGGCTACGGTACCCGCTTTACATCAGGTGGGCCGTATGCTTGTATGCCTCCCGACGTAGTATTAAAAAAATGTTGAAGACATAATGCTGAAGGTAATGTCACGTGCACGTGGTGCACCCCGGTAACTAGCCAACGAGGCTTTAGAGAGGAACTGTACAAGTATGTTTAAAAAAAACGACTGCGGAATTACCCCCCCCCTTACAGCAGTCGGCAGCAAAATAACTCTTAGAGTTATTGTGTTCTTACGAGTGAGTGCCAGTGAATACGTTATTAATAGATTCGGCTGTTACTTGGGAAAGTCATATTTACTTGTAACTTGATCTTAACTACTCTGTATGCCTCCGCTACCGATTAGTTCATGCGAACTGGCGCCGGCCGGCACCCACCGACTACAGTCAGTAGTGCATGCGGGCGCTGCCATGGCGGCTCCGGTAGCCTCTGCGACACGTGTTCTGTCTCCACGAGACATCCTCAGGCGCTGTAGATGTTAGTGGTTACAATAAATATGTCGTCCCTTATAAGTCTTATAACTGTTCGAGAAATTACTGGGTACTGTGACGAAACATCCTTAGGTCACAAGATTGGCGGCGCGCGAGTAACATCTCCGTGGTGTTGCAAGCGTCAATAGGCTGCGGTAACCGCTTACCATCTGATGCGGGCCGCATGCTTGTTTGTATAAAAAACCGATGAGATTGATATTACGTGGTAACTCAATTCACTGCTAGGGGGGTTTAAGACAGAGCCACCACATCAACCCTTTCAGCCCACTGCACTCCCTTCAACCGAAGGGGTTTAGAGCATACTCCGCCACGCTGCTCAAATGCCGATTGGCGGAGGCCAGTGTTTTTAAGCCGCCCGAGGGCCGCTGACTTAGCTTAACGACTGTCATCTATCGACAACAGCCGGGACCGACGGCTTAACGTGCCCTCCGAAGCACGGAGACACTCGAGATAGGTAAAGCCATCCATAGACAGGCTGCGGTGGACGTTGCTTAACCTGCGTGTTCGGTTAGAAGGACACGCGCGAGATAGAACGCGTAGCTCTAATTGGCTTGTTTGCGAATCTACATCGCAATACTAATCGTTTTATTGGTCATTATCTATACAGAAGATAAATAGAATTGGAGTGTCTGTTTGTAATATTAAAATAACCGCTCTTTATTAAATGCATATGGATGTATACACGGTACATATACCAAAATGAATATTTTTACAATTTTTGTCTGTCTGTCTGTCTGTTTGTCCCGGCTAATCTCTGAAACGGCTGGACCCATTTTTACGGGACTTTCACTGGCAGATAGCTGATGTAATAAGGAGTAACTTAGGCTACTTTTATTTTAGAAATTTTATTTATTTTTATTAATGTAAATAAATAATAAAAAAATAACTATTCCGCGCGGACGAAGTACATAATACACATCTATTATTATTTTGCGGTTCGCTATTTCACTCTGCTTATTAACAAGTTATTCGACGAGCTCAGTGGCTCAGTCATGAATGACGCGACTTTGACACCAACGCTCGTGGGTTCGATTCCCACACAAGGCAAACATTTGTGTGCATGAACATGTCTGTTTGTCGTGGTCTGAGTATTTTCTATGTATAATAAGTATGTATTTACGAAAAAAAAAATGTATTTACGTATGTTTATCAGTTGTCTAGTACCATAACACAAGCTTCGCTTACTTTGGGCTAGATGGCGCTGTGTAATTTGTCCGACAATATTTATTTATTATTTATTTATCCAAAACTCTGCGAACTTAACAATAACTTTTTGTTAAATTCCAAGCGGACGAAGTCGCGTCTAACTAATCTAGTTGGTTATAATATTCTTCCATTCTCAGTAGATTCCAATCGCTGAAACATTTAGGCGCTAAAACACTATGTTTTTGTGAGAGCGGGATACCTCATGCGCATCCAAGTGGTTTATTGGTCTGTGGATGCGTCCTACCTCTCTTAAAAACATCCAGACGAAAACAAACAGACATGTTCACGCTCACAAATGTTTGTCTTGTGTGGGAATCGAACCCACGAGCGTTGGTGTCAAAGTAGCGTTATTAACCACTGCGACACCGACCAAATCAAATTTCTATTTCTATTTCAATAATTATTGCAAGCGTTCATAGGTAACCACTTGACATCAGGTGGGCAGTATGCTTGTATGCCTCCTGACTTTGTATACACATAATCATCTGTTGAGTGACAGCCTTGGCATTGAGAAATGTCTATGAGCCGCAGTAACTGATCACCTCTTCTTCTTACCGGTATCCCAACTCCTAATCCATGAGAATTGGCGGGGACCGCTACTGAAGCCTAAGGATTTGGCGAAGATACTGATTTTGACATGGAGCGACTGCTGTCTGACCTCCATGACCGAGAGGGAAAACCAGAGCTTTTTTAGGTAACACACACACGTGATTCGATATATAATTAAAGAGCCATGGCAGCTTTAGATTACTACTGAATTTACATGCAATTTGATCTAGCCCGCTTTGTGTGCTTCCGCCACCAATTAGTTCATGCGGCCTAGCGCCGGCCGGCATCCATCCACTACTGTTAGTGCGTGCTACATGCCGACGCTGCCATGGCTGCTCCGGTAGTCTCTGCCTCGGCTCTCTACCGGAGTAGCCATGGCAGCGTCGGCATGTAGCACGCACTAACAGTAGTGGGTGGGTGCCGGCCGGCGCTAGGCCGCATGAACTAATTGGTGGCGGAAGCACACAAAGTAGGCTAGATCAAATTGCATGTAAATTTGACTTTCGCAAAATAACGCCTGAATCTATTAACTATACTACTGAATGCGAAGAAAACAAAGATAATGGTATTTGAAAGAGAAGAATCCAGAACTAATGTAAGGATTACGATTGACGATGAAGTGTTGGAACAAGTGGATGAGTTTGTATATCTTGGATCCGCTTTCAGCAGGGATGGAAGGTCCACCGCAGATGTGGAAAGACGAGTGAGTGCTGGGAATAGTGTGAATGGAGCGTTGGGAAAACTTCTTGGCAGTAAAATCCTGAGCCAGAAGGCACAACTCGCTATACACAATGCAGTGTTGGTCCCAACGCTAACGTATGGAAGCGAGAGCTGGGTATGGCAGAAAGAGCATGAAAGTAGAATAAACGCGGTCGAAATGCGAGTGCTGCGCAAAATTTGTGGCGTAAGACTCGTAGACCGTATTCGTAATGATGATGTTAGGAACAGAGTTGGTCTGAAAGAGAGCGTCCGTGTTAAAATAAGAAGAGGCATGCTCCGTTGGTTCGGACATGTAGAAAGAATGCAAGATGAAAGAATGACGAAG
This sequence comes from Pyralis farinalis, assembly GCA_947507595.1. Lineage (NCBI taxonomy): Eukaryota > Metazoa > Arthropoda > Insecta > Lepidoptera > Pyralidae > Pyralis > Pyralis farinalis. Next base: position 2,397,327 of record OX382258.1, on the reverse strand, counting down.
CAGATATACAATGCAAAAGTGGAAGGATGTAGGAGCCGAGGAAGGCCAAGACTTACCTACTATGACCGAATTGGTCGTGTTCTATCAGAAGGTGATATCAGGAGCCCTAGAAACCGGCGAGCGTGCCTGACAAGAGCAATGAATGTTAAAGAAGCGAGTGAGATATGTAAGGATCGAGTCGCATGGCGCTTGGTTCTCTCTGCCTACCCCGCAAGGGATTTGGCGTGAAGTTATAGATAGATAGCCATGGCAGCGACAGCATGTCGTGCAGGCCGGCACTAGTTCGCATGAACTAATCGGTAGCGGAAGCACACAAAGTAGTTTAGATCAAACTGACTGATATATATGAAAAATACCTTACCGTCAGTTTGTCCATCAGGCCGCTTCCTCTTCTCTCTATCAGCTAGAGGCTCGAGTTTCAGCTTCTTGATGACCCTGGCGCTGGTCCGCTGCTGTTGCTCTGTGGTCAGGGAGCCCAGGAGTTCCGTGCGTTCCGTGTCTGCGCTCGCCGCTCCAGTGGGAGACATAGCTGACTCCCTCGCTAGGGCCTGCAACAAGTCATAAGCGTTTTTATACACAGTCGGTAAACAAGAATGACGAGCTCGGTGGCGCAGTGGTGAAACGCGTTGTTACGCTACTTTGACACCAACGCTCGTGGGTTCGATTCCCACACATGACAAACATTTGTGTGCATGAACATGTCTGTTTGTCTGGGTGTTTTCTATGTATAATAAGTATGTATTTACAAAAAAAAATGTATTTACGTATGTTTATCAGTTGTCTAGTACCCATAATACAAGCTTCGCTTACTTTGGGGCTAGATGGCGCTGTGTAATTTGTCCGACAATAAAAAAAAAAAAAAAAAAAAAAAGCATACGCCCTAAGAGACATAAAGTGGTTACCGTAAAGCTTGCAACACGCGAGCGATAGAGATGTCAGGAAACGCTCTGTTGTCTCTGCCTACCCCGCAAGGGACCTGGCGCGAAGATATACATACATACATCTTTATCAGTTACATATTCATCAGTTCTATAATAGGCCATTTTACAGAGAGTATGTGTTTTTTGAAAATATTGTCAGGAAAGGACAGAACTGTTTCAAGCAATTTATTATAGAATCGAATACAATTTACAAGAAAGGGCCCCTAGTCCTAGCAAGTCGATGTACCAACATACGCAACATATTTCTTCTTTTAAAATTTTCATTAAGAATAAAATATAATATAATACATAAAATTAAATTAAATTCGCCGAAATATCAGGAAAATATAAAAACAAATCGCGGTAGTTTCAATAGTAACATAAACAACCGCGAAAGTTTAAAATTATACATAACCTTTAGTCGCCTCGTGTGAGTAAGATCTTAGCATTGGACAATACAAAAGTGTAGCAATTAAATGTAGTTAATTGAAATACGATTATTAAATGCAGGCCTATTGTCTGCCGGGCGCCGGGTAGAACAATGGTTAAACATTTTATTAACCTTTTTTCATCCTATAATGATGAACATAGATATACATGACCAGCATCAATTTAAAGTCGCAGTTATTTCCGTTAGTTACTTAGATATAGTGGTGGATAAGAAAGCGATCTATTGACTGGTCCTCAGTTCGAATCCTCGGGAAGAAAAGTAACGGTATTTATGGCCTAGACTAGTTTATGAGAGAACCGAGTGCCAGACGCGAGCCTTACACACTTTACTCGCTTCTTTAATATTCATAGCTTCTTTTCATGCACGCTCGCCGGTTCCTAGCGCTCCTGACATCACCTTCTGATAAAACACGACCAATTTGGTCACGGCGGGGGAGTCTTTGGTCTTACTCCGCTCCTATATCCTCCACTTTCGCATTGTCGAACCTAACGGAGCATGCTTTTCTTATCTTAACACCGACGCTCTCTTGCAGACCAACTCTCTCTCTCTTACGTCATCATTACGAACGCGGTCAGCAAGCGTTATGTCACAAATTTTACTCAATGCTCGCATCTCGACCGCATTTACTCACTATATTCTTCGAATGATTTAAAAGGTCCTGTTATACCTGTTCAATAGTTATTGCAACTTAATGACATTTTTATCCACGGAAGTTATTATGTCAAAGACCTGCGTCAAGAATCTTCCAAAGACGTCCGATAACCTAATTTGATTTTAATTACAATTTCCGTATATATTGAGGAATGGCCGTCATTTTGCGAAAAAGAAAATCAACAAATACCGGTGATTGAAAAGGATAGAAGAATGTTTTTTTTTACATACAAGCATACGGCCCACCTGATGTAAAGCGGGTACCGTAGCCTATTAACGCTTGCAATATATTAAGTATCACTCGCGCGATGCCTCCTCTGCTGCTTACACAGCAATACCTCGGGAGCTTACTGGTGACCTCACTTACATGCAGGAACACAACAATCCTCGTCGTCGATCGTCTAAGCTAAATAAAAAAAATCTAATAATGCACATTTTTTAAAAGAAAAACCTCATAGGTATCACGTGACAAAGTTTCACACGAAAATCTCACACCATGAAAGTTTAATGTCAATTCAAAGTATCTATTACTATAAAACGGCAATTTCATACTTTAACCCGTATTTGCATGGCACCATTTATTGTTTTTTTTTTTTTTGTGTGGTGCACCGAATATTTGTAGGCTATCCGGCATAGTATATAAAAGAAAGTATTTCGCGATAGGTCCAATTCGCATTTAGTCCTCTTACTGTTATTGTTGTCGTAATATGTTTATTGTACATTCAAAATAAACTAGTAAATAACAGCAAGCTGTGTAGGCAGAGCTGATATTTTTTAAATTTAAAAAATATTTAACTATATTATTTTTACTTTTTATTTTTTTTTAAATATATGGAACCCTGTACGACATCTTGCGACGAGTGCTGTTACTTTTTCTGTTGATGGGAGTGCAGTGCAGACTCTGCACTGCAGAGTGGCCGGCCATACGTTTTCCCATATGTTTTTTTTTCTAATTGCAACGATTTTGGACCGTTCTTCCTCACCAACGAACATTTAAATTTCAAATTAAAGGATACAAAACTACAATATGTTAGCTATTAGTGTGTCGATTTTGGAGTTTCTCACTATTACCGTCTAAACGCTAGCTGGATGACATCAGTCTACCCCAAACGGCAATTTTGAGGGTAATGTGGCTCCGCTGGCTATCGCAGCTCTGCCAATTAAAAATCAGTTGAGAATGCGCAAGCTTGCATTGCAACACCTGGCTCGTCAATTATATAAAAATACATTTTTTTTTTATTTGTAGGCCATATTGGCCATGTTCCTTAAGAGATAGGAACGGTGTTCCTGATAAAGCTAGTGTTACAAAGGCGGACTTATCCCTAGAAGAGATCTCTTCCAGCCAGCCTAGAGTGTTTGATAGAACAATTTACACGGGCGAAAGAACACACGTACACCGACTCACTACAACAATACTATATAATTCTTAAAATTAAGTACAAGGTTATCTAAAACAAAACAATATATAAAAGTTAAAAAGACACAAAAATATGTACATACATTAAATATATAAACTAAAAACAAACAAACATGAGATACATTTTAAGGTATGCATTCATTAATTATATATTATGCATGTCCCTCTGCCTACACCGCAAGGGGCGTGGCGTGATATGTGTTATGTATTATTGAAAGTGTGTGTACATAACGTCAATTGTATTTTGTATTGTTATTTGTTTCATAGTGTATTGTCTCTCTTGTATTATAATACCTCTGTTATTATTGATCTTGTTACCTGAAATTAAATAAATAATAATAATTATTATAAATAAATGAATACAAATCACCAGTTAAAAAAATATAAAGTAAAAAAACAAGAAAAAACCGTTTATATCTTTTCGCATTTGGTCCTGTTCCTATTTGGTTCACTTCGTGCTTAGTCCTTTTTTGGGTATTGTGGAAAAGAGAAAAATTAACAACAGTCGATAACAATAACAAAATCTGCAATTTTTAATTAGGATTCGCGGGGTCCGCTACATAAGCTAAGGATTTGGCGAAGAGACTTATTTTTACATGGAGCGACTGCCGTGAGGCCTCCGCAACCGAGAGGGAACACCAGACCTTTATTAGACTAGGTCACGCGTTTTTAGGGTTCCGTACCCAAAGGGGAAAACGGAATCCTATTACTGAGACTCCGCTGTCCGTCCGTCCGTCTGTCACCAGGCTGTGTATCTCATGAACCGTGATAGTTAGACAGTTGAAATTCACAGATGATGTATTTCTGTTGCCACTATAATAACAAATACAAAAAATAGAATAAAGTAAATATTTAAGGGAAAATTTAAATGAATATTTAAGGGTGTTCCCATACAACAAACGTGATTTTTTTGCTCGTTGTTGCTCGATATTGATAACGGCATTGAGGTAGAGGTACTTCCCCAGACGGGCTCCTTTGATGCGCCCTATCTGTCGTAAAACATCCAGACCAAGATAAACAAACATGTTCATGCACACAAATGTTTGTCTTGTGTGGGAATCGAACCCACGAGCGTTTGTGTCAAAGTCGCGTTATTAACCGCTGCGCCACCGAGCACGTCAATCTTATTTAGGGGTCCGTACCCCAAAGGGTAAAACGGACCCTATTACTGAGACTCCGCTGTCCGTTCGTCCGTCCGTCTGTCACCAGGCTGTATCTCATAAACCGTGATAGCTAGACAGTTGACATTTTCACAGATGATGTATTTCTGTTGCCGCTATAACGGCAAATACTAAAAAGAACAGAATAAATAAATATTTAAGGGGGCTCCCATACAACAAACGTGATTTTTTTTGCTCGATATTGATAACGGCAACAGGTAGACGCCTGAAATATTCACAGAATATTTAGTTATATATTCACTTTAAAAATAGAATATTGATTTTTTTATTAAATTAAAATAAAACTAATTTTTAAGGGGGGCTCCCATACAACAAACGTGATTTTTTTTGCCGTTTTATAGAAAATGGTACGGAACCCTTCGTGCGCGAGTCCAACTCGCACTTGGCCGGTATTTCGATATCGCGCCAAAAGAAGTACAAGTTATACTTAATATAAAATAAAAAATAAAAAATCTATATTATTATATTTCTAAATTCAAAAATAAATCCCGTAAGCCCAACCTTAAGAAATAAATACGTCACAACGCGTCACTCAAATTATACATTATAATTTGAAGACGACACACGCGCGATAAAACGGGCCGCGACCGCGCCGGGCGGGTATTCCGTGCGTACGCGTTGTCGACGATCGGCGGTAAACTAAATCGACAATAGATAATCGAGAAGCGATAAAACAACGTAATGAAGCCGTACTTTAACATCGCGTTGGTGCTGAGCGCGTGTGTTCTTGTGTGCGACACACAGACTTTCAATCGGCAAACGTACATGACAGTGGTGAGTTTCATTAAAATAATAATTAGAATTTGTTATTTCTAGTAAGTTCAAAACGAAAAAAAAAAAAAAAATATATATAATAATAAAAAATAAAAATATAAGTATAAATATATTTTTCTTTCTTTCTTTCAAAAAAGATACTTAAAAAGTATCGGTTCGTGTGTTTTCTATATTAATCATAATCAGGTATTTACAAAAAAAAATGTATTTACGTATGCTTATCAGTTGTCTAGTACCATAACACAAGGTTTGCTTACTTCGGGGCTAGGTGGCGCTGTGTAATTTGTCCGACAAAATTTATTCTTTACTAGCAGCGCCCGCGACTTCGTCCGCGTGGAATATTATTTATTTATATTAATAAAAATAAATACAATTCCTAAAATAAAAGTAGCCTAAGTTACTCCTTATTACATCAGCTGTCTGCCAGTGAAAGTCCCGTCAAAATCAGTCCAGCCGTTTCAGAGATTCGCCGGAACAAACAGACAGACAAAAATTGTAAAAATATTCATTTTGGTATATGTACCGTGTATACATCCATATGCATTTAGTAAAAAGCGGTTATTTCAATATTACAAACAGACACTCCAATTTTATTTATCTGTATAGATTACGGCAAATGTTAAAAAGTACAGGACATTTAAAAAAGTAAAAGACTTTAAAACATAAAAAAATCCTTATTTGCTATGACGAGATCGGTGTATGTACAATTCACATAAGTGGATTGCACAGCACGGAGTAGGTCACCGTCAACCCCATATCTGGGCAAAAGGTTCCAGAGATTCTTTCGCACGACCCTATCAATAGCTTTCTCAAGATCCACGAAACCGTAGAAAACCGTCTGGTCCATAGCCAGATGATTCTCCGCGGCGTTGCGGAGACTTGATCCGTATATCCTCTGCTCTTCCGAAATCCCTGTGCTTTCCACACCTTTCTATATACCCTCATTTTCATTTCAATTAATTTTCCATACACTCTAGCTGCTAAGCTGATCAAACTGATGGTCAGAGCGCAGTGGCTAGGTAGAAGTGCGAAGCTCGCTGTCGCCCGTGGCTGGACTGACGCAGTATGGGGAGGGAAGCTTAGAACAGTTAAAAATCGGCCAAGTGCGAGTCGGACTCGCGCCCGAAGGGTTCCGTACCATTATCTATAAAAACGGCAAAAAAATCACGTTTGTTGTATGGGAGCCCCCCTTAAATATTTGTTTTATTTTAATTTAATTATTTATTCTTAAAGTGAATATATAACTAAATATTCTGTGAATATTTCAAGCGTCTACCTGTTGCCGTTATCAATATCGAGCAAAAATGAGCAAAAAAATCACGTTTGTTGTATGGGAGCCCCCTTAAATATTTATTTTATTCTATTTTTTAGTATTTGTTGTAATAGCGGCAACAGAAATACATCATCTGTGAAAATTTCAACTGTCTAACTATCACGGTTCATGAGATACAGCCTGGTGACAGACGGACGGACGGACGGACAGCGGAGCCTTAGTAATTGGGTTCCGTTTTACTCTTTGGGTACGGAACCCTAAAAACGTTAGGCAGTAATGAAACTGACAGATGATAAATGGATGAATGAATTGTGGAATGGAAGACAGTTTGATGTATGAATGTGTTTATTTATAATTGTAATATTATAAAAATTTAGATAATGAATAAGTATGTATTAACCAGAGCCTTGCCCATGGCAGGGGTGCATTCTAAAAAAAACTGATGGTCATATAGTTAGTACAGCCCATGCGTGGTCCCTGGATTTTATACAAGGGCACGATGACTGCGCGTCTCCAATCGCTCGGGACCCTTCCGGTTCTCCAGCATAATTTGCTCAAAAACCAGAAGGCGTCCCTAACGTAGGTACCACCTAGCTTGATCATCTCCGCTGTTACCATATCGATTCCCGCTGACTTTCCATCTTTCAAACTTCGTATCGACCATTCAATCTCACCCATGGTTATGTCTTCGTGGGACGCTGGCACTGCCGAGTCTGTCACAAACTCATTCACAGTATTAGAGTCATTTCTATGTATATTCGAATTATTAGGATTATTAATGACTAATTAATTGGTTGGTTCGGACATGTAGAAAGAATGCAAAACGAAAGAATGACTAAACAGATATACAATGCAAAAGGGGAAGGATGTAGGAGCCGAGGATGGCCGAGACTAACCTACCATGACCAAATTGGTCGTGTTTTATTAGAAGGTGATGTCAGGAGTCCCAGGAACCGGCGAGCGTGCATGAAAAGAGATATGAATGTTAGAGAGGCGAATGAAGTATGTAAGGACCGCGTCTTATGGCGCTCGGTTCTCTCTGCCTACCCCGCAAGGGACCTGGCGTGAAGATATACATACATAATTAATAACTATTATGAGTATATAAATGATTAAATTTCAAACTTTTCGTTTTTCTTCCTCTTCGCGTTATTTCGTTTCCTAATCTATTAGGACTGGCGGGGTCCGCTACCTAAGCTAAGGATTTAGCGAAGACACTGATTTTCACATGGACCGACTGCCGGCAGATCTCCACAACCCAGAGGGAAGACCAGATCTTTCTTAGACTGGGTCACGCGTTTTTCGAAATATAATTTCTTGGCCGTGTGTGTTTCCTCACGGTGTTTTTCTTCACCGCCGAGCAATTGTCTTTTTCTTTTATACAACGCCGGAAGGCATTCAAGCATATGTCCACCTAATGTAAAGCAGTTACCGTAGCCTATGAGCTCTAGCGAGTTACAGTTAGAGTCTAGGAAGGTAAACTTCTATGCAGTCGAACCCTAAGTCAGAAGGCACTCGCTGTACACATCACAATGCTGATCCTGACGGTAACTTACGGAAGTGACACCTGGGTATGGCAGAGAAAGCATGAAAGTAAAGCAAACGCGGTTGAAATGCGAGCGTAACGCTTGTAGACTGAGTTCGTAACGATATGACGTAAAGAGATAAAAAAAAGAGTTTTTCTGAAAGACAGTCTCGATGTTAAGACAACAAAATGCATGCTCCGATGGTTCGGGCATGTGAAAAGAGTGCAGAATGAACGAATGGCGAAACAGATGTAGAGTGCGTAATTGGAAGGATGTAGGAGCCGAGGAAGCTCAAGGCTAACCTACCACGAGCAAACTGGTTGCGTTTCTTTTTTATACCACTAAGGTGGCAATCAAGCATACGGCTTGCCCGATGGTGAACAGCCACCGTAGCCTATGGACATTTGCAACACCGGGGGCGTCACTCGCGCGTTGCCGACCCTCTAAAAACCTCTTCACGCATTATGAAGATGTTCATGCTGTAGTCCCTTGGAATAGCCCCGGCTAGGAACTCAGCTTGAGAGTTCTAGGAAGAAAACGTCTTTGGAACCGTTCTATCAGAAGGTGATAACAGGAGCCCTGGGACTCGATGAACGTGGGTGAAAAAGAGCTATGAATGTTAAAATAGCGAGCGGAAGTATGTAAGGACCGGATTTTGTGGCGCTCGGTCCTCTATGCCTACGCCGCAAGGGATCTGGCGTGACGATATAGATAGATAGATTTTTAACCGACATGAAAAAAAAAAGTTTTGAGTTTGAATTTTTTTGTGTGTAGTTGTGTGCACATAAGGTGCAGTGGCTAAAGAACGGGCCTATTGACCAACGGGCCCGGGTTCGAACCTTGGCGTGTACCACTAAATTCGTGTTTTTGGATTTAACTACATGCATACGGCCATACAAGGCCATACGGAGGCATACAAGCATACGGCCCACCTGATGTAAAGCGGGTACCGTAGCCTATTAACGCTTGCGATATATTAAGTATCACTCGCGCGATGCCTCCTCTGCTGCTTACACAGCAACTCCTTGGGAGTACCCCGCAAGGGATTTGGCGTGAAGTTATAGATAGATGGATACATGTTATTGTTATAGTGGTAGTGGCAAGTAATTTTTTTTATAAACGGGGGGGGGGGGGGGGCATATAAGCACTACCTTCCTGATGTAAAGCGGTTACCGTAGACTATGAACGCTTGCCATACGTTAAGTGTCACTCGTGCCTTCCCTAACACAGCAACTCTAGGAGCTTACTGGTGACCTCACTCACACGCAGGAACACAACAACCCTCCAGGGAATTGTTATTTGGCTGCGGTTTTCTGTGAGGTGGAGTTACTTCCCCAGACGGGCTGCTTTGATGCGCCCTACCTCTCTTACATTTTTATCACTCGCTCGACGGTGAAGGAAAACATCGCGAGGAAACCAGCGCGTCCAAGAAATTATATTTCGAAAGACATGTGACCTGACCTAAGGAAGGTTAGGTATTCGTTCTGGCTTGTGGAGGTCGACGGCACTCGCCCCATTTAGAAAAACACAGTATCTTCACCAAATCCTTAGGCTTAGGTAGCGGACCCCGCCGATCCAATCGAATGAGGAAACGGGACAACGCTATGAAGAAATTCCGCGATATCTTCACCAATTGTGTACCGATTTTGATGATTATTTTTCTACTTTATACGACAGTGGTCCCGTATAAATTTCACTTACGTAGCGTGTTCAAAAATGAAACCGTATATTTACAAGAAACATGGCTTTTTGACGAGCTCGGTGGCTCAGTCGTGAATGACGCGACTTTGACTCCAACGCTCGTGGGCTCGATTCCCATACAGGACAAACATTTGTGTGCGTGAACATGTCTGTTTATCTTGATCTGGGTGTTTATGAGAGAGGTAGGACCCTTCAAAGCAGCCCATCTGGGGAAGTAACTCCACCTCACAGAAAACCGCAGCCAGATAACAACACAGTAAAGGTTTGTTGTGTTCCTGCGCGGGAGTGAGGTAACCAGTAAGCTCCTAGATTTGCTGTGTTAAGGCGACACCTCGATCGTGAAGCTTTAAAATGGCTCCGCCCAATCACCCCGCGCCCCTCAATTGACACTCGACGCTCGATTTGTAAAATTTGAAATTAGCGCCTAATAGGTAACCTGGGGTCAACGTATGGTCAATGCAAACGAACAGAAAAGCTACAGAGTCGCGTCACACTTAAATAAAATTTATAATATCAATATTTAATAAAAATTATTGATTTAATTATTATTTAGCTTTATACATACTGAACCAAACATATTTATTTAAGCTAGACGGAAAACAATAGTAATAATAGTAATAAAAAACTACAGAAACGTATTCACTTTTAAAAGTTTATTGAAAGAGAAATCAATGACATCGTTTTATGTTTATATCTCTATAAGTTAACATGTCTTGGTATCTATGTTGTTCTTACTTAGGTCTCGTCCAGTGGCGCCCTCATTGAATAAAAAAACATATTATAGCATAGAAGATAAACATTATGAAATCTTATGTTGCATTTATTACGAAGATAGTAAAGTATTTTTACGTCATTAAACCAACACTCAAAATATTCCACTATCGTTGTTATAAGCAAAAGTGCTAAAAGAGGCCGTTTTTTGGCAATTATGCCTATAACAACGAAAGCAAAACATTTCAATTGTTGGTTTAATGACGTAAAAGTACGTTATTGTATTTGTAACACACGCAACACATGACTTTATAATGTTTATCTTCCACGCTAAGATACGATATTTTATTCCTTGAGGCGCCACTGGACGGCATGTATCCCCCTTAAGAAGAATGAAACACTAGCTACATAATACAACATTGTTTATCGAGAGGCTAAAGCGGGCCATTTGTTGATTCGGACACATATGTTTAGTTAGCAGATACACCATCTAAACTGCAAACACTGGTCACAGCGATGAAAGACAACTGTATGGAGAAAGGCTTACTACTGAATGCGAAGAAAACAAAGATAATGGTATTTGAAAGAGAAGAATCCAGAACTAATGTAAGGATTACGATTGATGATGAAGTGTTGGAACAAGTGGATGAGTTTGTATATCTTGGATGCGCTTTCAGCAGGGATGGAAGGTACACCGCAGATGTGGAAAGACGAGTGAGTGCTGGGAATAGTGTGAATGGAGCGTTGGGAAAACTTCTTGGCAGTAAAATCCTGAGCCAGAAGGCACAACTCGCTATACACAATGCAGTGTTGGTCCCAACGCTAACTTATGGAAGCGAGAGTTGGGTATGGCAGAAAGAGCATGAAAGTAGAATAAACGCGGTTGAAATGCGAGCGCTGCGCAAAATTTGTGGCGTAAGGCTTGTAGACCGTATTCGTAATGATGATGTTAGAAATAGAGTTGGTCTGAAAGAGAGCGTCGGTGTTAAAATAAGAAGAGGCATGCTCCGATGGTTCGGGCATGTAGAAAGAATGCAAGATGAAAGAATGACGAAGCAGATATACAATGCAAAAGTGGAAGGATGTAGGAGCCGGGGAAGGCCAAGACTTACCTACCATGACCAAATTGGTCATGTTCTATCAGAAGGTGATGTCAGGAGCCCTAGAAACCGGCGTGCGTGCATGAGAAGAGCAATGAATGTTAAAGAAGCGAGTGAGATATGTAAGGATCGAGTCACGTGGCGCTCGGCTCTCTCTGCCTACCCCGCAAGGGATTTGGCTTGAAGTTATAGTTGGCTGATAGCGCCGAGTAAACACAGGATTTTTTTATTTCGAATAAATAAGAGAAATAAAATTATCAGATTGAATTAGATTGAAATTGAAATAGAAAATTGGAATTTTTTTGCAACTCCCTCCTGGTGAAGATTCACAAGTTATTTTACACAGTTAGGTATAGCTCTGGTAGGGATCCTAGCTTTTTCCCTAAATATAATACACTCTCGAATGACTAGGTATGCGCTTTCACTAACAGTCAATTTAACTTCGCGAATTTTATAAAAAAGTACAGGAAGAACTTGACGGTTAGACGGTAATTTTGCGCCTATTATTTGATAATTTACGTCTCCAACTAAGAAAATACTTGATTTATTGCTTCTCAATTCCACTACCATCTTATAAAAGTTAAAACATTACGTATTAATCACGAGAATAACTGACATTCAAAATTAATAAACGGTTAGGTAATTATGACGAAGTTAACGATGCTCTCTCTAAAGTTATTCATTGGTTTAGTGTTAATAATCTGCTTTTAAATGATAAAAAGACTAAAGTAATTAAGTTCTCAACACCTAATGTAAGGCAGGTGGCTACCAATGTACATGTTAATGGAACTAATTTAGCCTCTGTGGAGACAACTGTGTTCTTGGGTATAACAATTGACTCCAGACTACAAAGGGGCCCACAAATTGAAAAATTATCAGGAAAACTAAGTTCTGCAGCCTATGCAGTGAAAACTATTAGACGGCTCACTGATATTGATACGGCTAGAATAGTTTATTTCAGCTACTTTCATAGTATTATGTCATATGGAATTCTTCTTTGGGGTAACTCCGCGGATATTAACACCATCTTTTTATTGCAAAAGAGAGCCATAAGAGCTATCTACAAACTTGGTCCCCGTGAGAGCCTTAGAGAAAAATTCAAAGAAATAAATATTTTAACAGTCGCATCGCAATATATCTATGAAAATCTTTTGTATGTCCATAAAAACATAGACTCATTTTGTAAAAAGAGTGATATTCATAGCATAAATACTAGATATAAGCATAATCTTGTGTTATATGCAAGCCGTCTCCACAAAACAAGTAATTATTTTATGGGGCAATGTATACGGTTCTATAACAAACTTCCCAGCAATATAAGAGATTTGTCAATAAACAAATTTAAAACTACTATTAAAGCCAAATTGTGTAGCAGGGCATATTATAAAGTATCTGACTATATTAATGATAAAAATGCCTGGGAGTGAGTCGATCCAATTATAATGTAATTAACAAAATATGTAAATTTGTTTGGATACCAAAAGAGGGATGCCTGAGTTTTTTGGCAGTATTTTTATCAGTGCTCACCTAGTCATAAACTGCACGGTAGGGAAAAAAAATGTGACGATTCCAAACAAATGTAGCCATTTTTACGGAATAAAAAGATTTTGACTTTGAATTTGAACAAATGAATACCGCGAGTACGTGCGGCACTGCCGCGCAACTTGTATGAACATGTTTCGATGTAATTCGGCACGGATTATCGTAATCCAAATAAGTTAAAAATTAATTTCCGAGTGTTTTAAAAGCAAATGAACAAAACTAAGACATATGCGTTAGAAAATAAAACCTTTGAAAAATAAGGGACACCCTAATATACATATATACAAATAGATTTTATAATCTATTCATATTTAAAAAAAACATGTGACAAATGATTTTCTTGCTGTTTCATAACTTTAACTTCAGTATAATGACATTTATTGTATTTTACTTATGTATACTCTGTGTTTTGTATTGTTGTACGTTTCCTTGTTATTTATTAAACTCTCAAGAAGAAAGAACCAGGACCATCTCTGATGTTGCAAAATAAATCTAATCCGTATAATAGTTCAATGCTAACCACAATGTATAGAATAGATGATTTTTTTGTGTTTTCAGTGTTGGTTCATAGTAAATATTATTTGTTTTCACGAGTACCATGGGTATAAGTATACTATCTATCTATATCTTCACGATAAATCCCTCGTGAGCGCCACATGACTCGGTACTTACACACCTCGCTCGCTTCTTTAACATGAAACATACCGAGTTTTTTTAAAAACTATCAAAATATACTATTTTACTAGTAATTATTTTAATACAAAAAAAAAAAAAAAACCTCCACTGGTTTTCTATCTTCTGATTGGATAAATTTCCAACGTAAACTAACCTTCACCTACGTACAATGTCTAAGTCGGAGTTCGGTGAGCTTATAATGGTTACTATGAGTTTGTCGTCCCGTATGACACTTACGTTAAAGTAGCATATAAATCGAGTAGTGATTCTTCTAGTGGAATATGTTTATTTAGTAAGTTTCTCCTAAAAAACAAAACAGCAAAAATATTCTATTTTATAAGTTTTTATTTTAATACAAAGAAATAAAGAGTCTCCACTGGTTGCTATGTGCTGAGAACGCGAACCTTATTGGTATAAATTTCCAACGTAACCTGACCTCCACCGACGTACAACTTCTAAGTCGGAGTTCGGTCAGATTATAATGGACATAATAGGAGTTTGACGTCCTATATAGGTACGCGGTCAGCCTGTGGATAATGTATACCAATTATCAAATGTTACTGTTTATTCCTGCAAAAAATAACTCTTATTTAATTAATGCAGTTTTATATAGAGTTATTAAGTAAGCAAAATTAAAAAAAAGTTTGAAGAGGAATTAAATAGCTTGGGCCAACCATACCTAGGAACTGTTCTAAAAACTAGAAATATGTCTACACAATGTTATTATAATATGTTTAATGAATATAATAATTAAAAAAAATAAATACCTTGTCTTGTTCGCCTCCCCCATTCTACGAACATTTTCTTTGTATTTTTATTCTATATATTTTCTTTTTAGTGTTCCCCATTATTACAAAAGTATAATAAATATATATAAACCTATAATATTATTTACTACTTATATCTAATAATAATACACTTACGCTAAATACTATAATATTGAATATTTATTAATTATAAAAACTTCGGTGTCGCGATGTAAATGGAGCGAGCTCGAGCAGACAGTCGACATAGGTATTACCTCGAAGCGGGCTGCAGCCGGACTGGCTGGATGTAGTTAGTCAACGCGTTTATAATCCTCATTACCGCACAATAAGGTCGAAAACACGTAGCACCCAAGACGAATGTGATCGCTTAGAAATTGTCAGAAACTTAAAATATTTTTAAAAAATTTCATGTTTCACTTATCAAAATATGCAGCAAGCATATTATAAACATAGATATTACTAATAGATTTAAGTAATTTTGAAGCGTATAAATAGAACAACTTCGTTGTAATTTCAAAAATAATGAATTTCAGGAGGTGTTTTCGAAAGTAATTATTATCGAATCAATTTTACACAATCGCGTATTTGAGCAAGCAAATTCAAGATAAAGAAATGAAGTTATTTATATTAAAATCTTAGATCCGTCAGTTTAGTCATTAGCCTATACTATTCGATGAAAGTTGGTCTAATTTTTCGATGTGTCGCCTTAACAACAGAGAAGGCACGAGTGATACTTAATGTATTGCAAGCGTTCATAGACTACGGTAACCGCTTTACATCAGGTAGGTAGTGCTTATATCCCCCCGCCCCCGACTATAAAAAAAATTACTTGCCACTACCACTATAACAATAACATCTATCTATCTATCTATAACTTCACGCCAAATCCCTTGCGGGGTAGGCAGAGAGAACCGAGCGCCACGTGACTCGATCCTTACATATCTCACTCGCTTCTTTAACATTGCTCTTCTCGTGCACGCTCGCCGGTTTCTAGGGCTCCTGACATCACCTTCTGATAGAACATGACCAATTTGGTCATGGTAGGTAAGTCTTGGCCTTCCCCGGCTCCTACATCCTTCCACTTTTAACAATAACATCCCAACACTAAATAAATTACAGAGAATATCAATGTCTCCGATGACATTAATGTATAAATTGCGAGAACAATCCGTCTGTGACAATGAGCTCCCTCGATAAAGACCGCAGTACACGGTCAATCATCACTATCATTATGCCGTTAATGTCATTACCCACGAGAGATCCGCTAATGGGAGTTAATCGCACGCCACGCTTCCACACGTATTATAAAGTAATTCTGTACGTCTGTTTGTTATGTTTAACCGATGCAACCGCTGAACGGAACGTAATCAAATTATGTACAGAAGTGAAATGAATTAATGCAGATGGGTCAATCGCGAATTTGACGAGCTCGGTGGCTCAGTTGTGAATGACGCGACTTTGACACCAACGCTCTGGTTCGATTCCCACACAAGACAAACATTTGTGTGCACGAACATGTCTGTTTGTCTTGGTCTGGGTGTTTCAAGAGAGGTAGAGCGCATCGAAGCAGCCCATCTGGGGAAGTACCTCCACCTCACAGAAAACCGCAGCCAAATAACAACTCCCTAGAGGGTTGAAATTAAACTATTTTTAGCGGAAGTATCGCGTGATTTATTTATTTTGTTGAAACCTGACGTTTCGAACGCTTTGCAGCGTCCGTGGTCGCAGGAAAGACTTAAGAGGGTTGTTATGTTACTGCGTGTGAGTGAGGTCACCAGTATGCTTTCAAGGAGTTGCTGTGTAAGGAGCAGAGGAGGCAACGCACTAGTGATATATGTTACAAGCGTTAATAGGCTACGGTAACTGTTTTACATCAGGTGGACCGTATGCTTGTATGCCTCCCGACGTTGTATTAAAAAACAAAAAATACAGGAACACAACAACCCTCCAGGGAAATGTTATCTTCGCCAAATCCTTGGTCTCAGCGAGCCCTGCCAATCCTAATATTTTTTTTTTTTATACCACTAAGGTGGCAATCAAGCATACGGCCTGCCTGATGTTAAACAGTCACCGTAGCCTATGGACATTTACAACACCAGGGGCGTCACTCATGCGTTGCCGACCCTCTAAAAATCTAATGGAAGGAAGCGAGAAAACAGTAGGAAGAAGAAGAGACATTAATTATTCACGGACGTATTTTGTATTCGCAGGATGTTAACATATTCTTCCTTATTATAATTTTTCTCAGACAAAGAATCGTAACTAGGGTCACTCTGAAGAGTCCGGTGGCTCAGTCGTGAATGACGCGACCTTGACACCAACCCTCCTGGGTTCCGATTCCCACACAAGACAAACATTTGAGTGCACGAACATGTCTGTTTGTCTTGGTCTGTTTTAAGAGAGGTAGGGCGCATCAAAGCACGCCCGCAGCCAAATAACAACACAATAAAGGATTGTTGTGTTCCTGCGCGTGAGTGAGGTCACCAGTAAGCTCCTAGATTTGCTGTGTTAACAACAGAGAAGGCACGAGTGATACTTAATGTATTGCAAGCGTTCATAGACTACGGTAACCGCTTTACATCAGGTAGGTAGTGTTTATATGCTCCCCCCCCCCCCTCCCCGACTATAAAAAAAATTACTTGCCACTACCACAATACAGACATGCTGTTTGTCTTGGTATGGGTGTTTCAAGAGAGGTAGGGCGCATCAAAGCAGCCCGTCTGGGGAAGTACCTCCACCTCACGGAAAACCGCGGCCAAATAACATCTCCCTGGAGGGTTGTTGTGTTCCTGCGTGTGAGTGTGGTCATCAGTAAGCTTTTCTTATGTAACTAAATTGGCAAACAAGCATGCGGACCGCATTAGATGGTAAACGGTCACCGCAGCCTATTGACGCTCGCAACACCACGGAGATGTTACTCGCGCGCTGCCAATCTTGTGACCTGAGGCTGTTTCGTCACATCACCCTGTAATTTCTCTGCCCTTCAAACCGGAACACAGCTATATGAATATATCTGCTTGGCGGTAGAAATAGGTGAGACAGAGGTACCCGCGCAGACGACGACTGTACAAAGTCTCCCTCTGGTTCTCCTAAGTTCCTTCCTAACGTAACGTTCCTAAGGAGGCATCGGTACGGTAACTGCTTTACATTAGGCGGATCGTATGCTTGTATACCTCCCGACTTTGTATAAAAAAACTCGCTGTGAAATCTTACGGCGCTCGGTTTTTTGTTTTTTTTTGTGACGCGGGGAAAAATGCGTTACACACACCACCGGTGCCAGGGTGACCTCTGGTGATAGTGCGGGACTCCCCGTCGGCTGGTTGGCTGGCCCCCGCAAGGGACCTGGCGTGAAGATATACATACAAAAATCCGCCAAATACACATTAGACCTGCTTTACATTCAATACAGTAATAGATACCGTAACTTCTTATATATATATAAAATCGATGTATGTATATCTTGGTGTGTTTTCCTTTCTCTATGTATATTCCTTTTGACCAGCTCGGTGCACGACACCAACGGTCGTGGGTTCGATTCCCACACATAAACATCTGTGTGCATGAACGTGAAGGTAAGGGATAAGATAAAAGATAAAATTCTGCGCAAAATTTGTGGCGTAAGGCTTGTAGACCGTATTCGCAATGATGATGTAAGAAACAGAGTTGGTCTGAAAGAGAGCGTCGGTGTTACAATAAGAAGAGGCATGCTCCGTTGGTTCGGACATTTAGAAAAGATGCAGATGAAAGAATGACGAAGCAGATATACAATGCAAAAGTGGAAGGATATAGAAGCCGAGGAAGGCCAAGACTTACCTACCATGACCAAATTGGTCGTGTTCTAGCAGAAGGTGATGTCAGGAGCCCTAGAAACCGACAAACGAGCATAAAAAGAGCAATTAATGTTAAAGAACTCCCAAGGAGTTGCTGTGTAAACAGCAGAGGAGTGATCGCGCGAGTGATACTTAATATATCTCAAGCGTTAATAGGCTACGGTACCCGCTTTAAATCAGGTGGGCCGTATGCTACATATATATAAGACATATGAGCAGCGACAGTGAATAAGGAACCACCCTATTGGGCAACAGGTCCCCGGTTCAGATCCTGGCATGCACCACGTTTTCGGGATTATAACAATAAAATATTATTTATTGCAGCAACATAAAATTTACCATGTGTATTATACTCGCTAATCGATCTCCCACACAACCTCAAGCTGAGAGAGAACAACAAAATTTTAATCAAACAGGTAGGTACTTATTAAATTGTATCACACAAATATGGAATAATTAGGTATCAAAATACATACATACATCATCACGCCTGTCTCCCGTTGGGATAGGCAGAGACTATAGAACGCCAGGTGCACCGATCCAAACATACCGCTCTCGCTTCTTCCACACTCATCGACTTCTTCATGCATGCTCTTCGGTTTTGGGTACTTTTGATTTGGCCCTTTTTCAACACATCACCAATTTGATCTATATGTGTCCGTCTAGGACGGCCCCTCCCGACATCACCATTCACTCTTACTTGATACACTTCTTTCGTAACTCTTTTGTCATTCATTCTTTCTAAATGACCAAACCATCTCAGCATACCATTTTCAATTTTTGTCACTTCATCAACTTTATATCGAAATAAGTACATAGTAAAAGTGGTGATCTGCCGGCAGTCGCTCCATGCAAAAAATCTGTATCTTCGCCAATCCTTAGGTTTAGGTGGCCGGCGCCGCCAGGAAACGGGATTACGCGAAGAAGAAGAAATAATATTCTCCAGTGGTAAAAATTAAAGGCATATTAATACATATGCTAAATAATTTCCAGACATCTCCGTCTGTCAAATATATACCTCACAGGCAGTACAGAACCTGGAAGGTCTAAACTCATTCACATTTGATACCTGGTACCCAATGGACGACCAGCTTTAAGACACCGTTGAAACCAAGAGTTGCCTCCTTTTTGGACATACAACGCCACAAATAGACAAAGGCCATGGTTAATATTACACACGTGCCCGCACTGAATATAGGAAACAAAAAATTCAAATTCCGCCATGCCAATTTAAATTCAAAATTCGAACACCGCTTGTGTGTCGCAGCATAGCAAATAAGCAGTAGGTAAACTAACACAAATCTTTTTAAAATTTACCTACGTTGGCGTTGAGAGGTTAAGATCGTGACCCTAAAACAGAGATTACCAATCACATTTGTCCCGTAGACTCCTTGCCTACATATTTTCTGCTCTTTGTGGACACCTATTTAACTAATCTTTAAATCTGATGAACCCCTTACTTGTTGAAGAGCCAATTGCTACTGAATTTGATTGTAAAACCTACTAATTGAATGTAAAATGAGTCTGGCGGAAGGGTTGTAAAAAAGCAGCCTCAACAAAGATTGTAACCACCAGCCAAATAATGAGGTTATGCCGAAAGAGAGATAGGGCATCTAGGAAAGTACGTCCTCTTAATAGAAAACCACCAGCTAAATAACATTACCCTGCAGGGTTGTCACAAGTTAGCGAGGTTACCAGTAAGCTCCAGAGAAATCGCTGTGTTAGCAGCTGGCAGGACTTGTGCAGCAGGGGTTCAGGAGCTACGAAAACCACTGCAAATCAGATGAAACCACTTCAAAATGTATGGAATCTGCATACATTTTAACAGGTAACTTTTCGATTCCCATTCGAATGCCACACACCACCTCAACCCTTACTCATTCCACTCCAGGGATACGGGTCTCCCTTCAACCGGTTTAGAGCATACTCCCACGCTGCTCAAATGCGGAAGCCAGTGTCTTCAAGCCGCCCGAGGGCCACTCACTTAGCTTAACGACATCGATCGACAACAGCCGGGGCCGACGGCTTCACGTGCCCTCCGAGCACGGAGAAACTCAAGATAGATAAACACATCCATATACAGGCCGCGGTCGACGTTGCTTAATCTGAGCTCTCCATTCAAATAAGTTAAATAAAGAATCAATACCCCACAGGTGGGGCGTGTGCTTGTATGCCGCCAGGTGATTAATAAAAAAAATATTGCGAACTTCAATTCCAATCGTGTAATCGAGGGTGTATCGAACGTTTCTTCGTAGTTGCCCTACTGCTTCTATATCTCTACTATGTTCTCGTTTTGCATTCGTGTGACGTAATCAGGATGAAACGTGCCCTGAATTAAATCGCGCCATGTGAACCCACTGTATCCTTGTTTATGGTTATGTTTTGTTGTATGACCTTGGCAAATAAGTTTTACTTGAAATTTTTACATACACCGGAGAAGACTTGTATGAGAAAAAGGATCTCCTCTAACTCTCGTATATCAGTTTGTCTGTCATGCCGCCTGGTCGCGACGCCGAATGGTCGAGTGATTAGCGATGTCTATTTTAACAACAAGCCTTGTGGGTTCGATTCTGACTTCAGATTCGGATTCAGCATATAAAAGTAGAATAGGAATGTTCAGGAACACCGTTCCTATCTCTTAAGGAACATGGTCAAAAAGGCCAACAAATTAAAAAAAAAATGTATTGTTATATAATTGACGAGCCAGGTGTTCCTCTGGCAATGCAAGCTTGCGCATTCTCAACTGGCTTTTTTTGAAGTTCCATTTTTGGGACAATTGCAATAACATTTTCTTTTTAATATTGTCAGACAAATTACACAGCGCCACCTAGCGCCAAAGTAAGCGAAGCTTGTGTTATGGGTACTAGACAACTGATCAACATAAGTAAATACATTATTTTTTTGTAAATACATACTTATTATACATAGAAAATACCCAGGACAAGACAAACAGACATGTACACAAATGTTTGTCCTGTTTGGGAATCGAACCCACGAGCGTTGGTGTCAAAGTAGCGTAACAGCGCGTTTCACCACAGCGCCACCGAGCTCGTCAAAGGCGGAAACACGAATTTAGTGATACCTACCACGTTTCGACCACGGGTTCATAGGTCAACGGGCTGGTTATTATCCACTGATCATCAATATAATAACCATCTCATAATTGTGACCATAATAGCGGGTTCTACACTTTTGATTAACATACGATACTACATTCATCTCAATAATGACACCCATTACATTGAAACCAAATCCATGCAAATTATGTATAATACGATTCAAATATTACCCACAAATAAATTTAATGAACCGCCGAACCATACAGTGGGTACCTTCCTGTACGGCCAAGATAACATCTCGGCCGGTGGGCATATACACAAAACACAATAATCACTTTATTACTTTAATGTCGGGTAAAAATTCAGCTGCTTGTAATAGCCGCCATTGATCATAACGTATAGATTACAGTTGTTATGCAAGGAACACTATGTGAATTGAAATCACTTACTGACAGACCAACTTGGATAAATAATTGCTCCGTTAGGAATAAAAATAGTTGTATGTACCTATATCTTCACGCCAGGTCCCTTGCGGGGTAGGCAGAGAGAACCAAGCGCCATAAGACGCGGTCCTTACACACTTCACTCGCTTCTGTGACATTCATAGCTCTTTTCATGCACGCTCGCCGGTTCCTGGGGCTCCTGACATCACCTTCTGATAAAACACGACCAATTTGGTCATGGTAGGTTAGTCTCGGTCTTCAAAAGTCAAAAGTCAAAATCTTTTTATTCCGTAAAAATGGCTACATTTGTTTGGAATCGTCACAATTTTTTTCCCTACCGTGCTGTTCATGACTAGGTGAGCACTGATAAAAATACTGCCAAAAAACTCAGGCATCCCTCTTTTGGTATCCAAACAAATTTACATATTTTATTAATTACATTATAATTTGATCGACTCACTCCCAGGAATTTTTATCATTAATATAGTCAGATACTTTATAATATGCCCTGCTACACAATTTGGCTTTAATAGTAGTTTTAAATTTGCTTATTGACAATTCTATTATATTGCTGGGAAGTTTGTTATAGAACCGTATACATTGCCCCATAAAAGAATTACTTATTTTGTGGAGACGGCTTGCATGTAACACAAGATTATGCTTATATCTAGTATTTATGCTATGAGTATCATTCTTTTTACAAAATGAATCTATGTTTTTATGGACATACAAAAGATTTTGAAGATGCGACTGTTAGAATATTTATTTCTTTGAATTTTTCTCTAAGGCTCTCCCGGGGACCAAGTTTATAGATAGCTCTTATGGCTCTCTTTTGCAATAAAAAGATGGTGTTAATATCCGCGGAGTTACCCCAAAGAAGAATTCCGTATGACTTCCTCGGCTCCTACATCCTTCCACTTTTGCATTGTATATCTGTTTCGTCATTCTTTCGTCCCGCATTCTTTCTACATGTCCGAAAAACGGAGCATGCCTTTTCTTATCTTAAATAGTTGATTCGTTCATTTCCTAATAGATCAACCAAATCGTTGGTCCACCTTCCCATGGCTCCACCGAGCTCTCGGTCATATGAGCCGAATCGCGAGAGTTGCGCACGGCAACTTGCTGCTCTGAGGCTCACTACAAGTTATTTAATTCTTGTCCACAATGTCCCAATATAGCCATTCTCCCCTTTTTGGGAACCACCAATGGATGCTGTAACCGTTGCAGATCGCTGGATGGTATTATGAAAACAGCGTTTAAACTTGAAATATACTATAATAGAGCGAACGGATATAACTTATGTGAAAATCATTGAAAATCTAAATCATATTCCGAAACAGAGACAAACGTCAGTATTAAAAAAGAAAACCAAAAAGAAACATTTTAAAATAAATTAATATAAACCATACTCCTAAGAGGCAGCAGTGTGGCATCGCCAACAGATGCTGTCGACTTCAGAATCTGCAGTTGACGCATATCGTGTGTCAGGCGCCCGAGAGCATCTTATCTTTATAAACCCGTCAGTCCTAGTGGAGCTAAAGGTTCAGAGGGTTGTGAATACGAGCTCTCGTGACGTTCTAGAAGAGTTAACAGGTTCAGGAGTTATTTTTACGAAAGTGAATAAATCAACATCAAACATGAAATTAAACAATTTTTAAGGGAAATATCGCGTGTTTTATTTATTTTGTTGAAACCTGACATTTCGAACGCTTTGCAGCGTCCGTGGTCGCAGGAAAGACTAAGGTGGTATTTGTCTTACATTAGTTATTCAATTATTACATCTACCGACATGGATGGATTAAATATATATGTTCCGATTCACACAAAAATCGCTTACGGTGATGATCGCCGAACATTTTTTAGTAGATCTTTGGGTTTGTGACTTGATTATTTTTAGGACTGGATCCCAAGCAGGTGGTACTTGCCCACCATCTTCTCTATTGAAATTGGGGTGTTTTTATTTCAATAGCCTCGCGCAACATTCTCGGCATGTAGCGATTCTCCTTGGCGAGGATTTGTGGTTTATCGAATAAAACACGCGATACTTGTGTTAAAAATTGTTTAAGTTCAATGTCTAACAATCGCGAAAACCTAAGACAAATCAAACATTTTGTTTGGTGGGGAAATCACACAAAGCAGGTTAGATCACATTGCATGTCCTAGAAGAACCAATGGTTTAGAGGAGCGTGATTTTTTTATACAACGTCGGAAGGCGTATAAGCATACGGCCCACCTGATGGAAAGTAATTACGGTAGCCTGTGAACGCTAAGAAACACTCATGCGTTGACACCTCTGCCGCTAACACAGCTACTCCGCAGGAGTTGACTGGTGACCTCACTCACACGCAGGAACAAAACAACCATCTGGGAAGTTATTTGGCTGCGGTTTTCTGTGAGGTGTGATCGTAGTCCTCCCGACGTCGTATTTAAAAAAAAAACACTCAGTACAGACCATCCTCGATAAATGACAGAACTGCATTGGCGATTAGAGAAAACCTCAGGCGCAGTAAACCACCAACCAAACCGCAACAGTCGCGAGAAAATATCAATAATCATGGAGAACCTTGGCCAAGATACCGCTAGAAAATTGTAAGGAAATTTGTATTCCACAAATTACAAATAAACAAAAAGTACGTCAGCCATGTTCAGAAACTAACTAGAAGTCTATCTATCTATATCTTCACGCCAAATCTCTCGCGGGGTAGGCAGAGAGAACCGAGCGCCATAAGACGCGGTCGTTACACACTTCTTTCACATTCATAGCTCTTTTGATGCACGCTCGCCGGATTCTAGGACTCTTGACATCGCCTTCTGATAAAACACGACCAATTTGGTCATAAGTTAGTCTCGGTCTTCCTCGGCTCCTACATTCTTCTACTTTTCCATTGTATATCTTTTTCGTCATTCTTTCATCCTGCATTCCTTCTACATGTCCGAACCAACGGAGTACTTTTATACTACGTCGGAAGGCATATAAGCATACGGCCCACCTGATGTAAAGCGAGTACCGTAGCCTATTAACGCTTGCGATATATTATCACTCGCGCGATGCCTCCTCTGCTGCTTACACAGCAACTCCTTGGGGGCTTACTGGTGACCTCGCTCACACCCAGGAACAAACAACCCTCTAGGGAATTGTTATTTGTCTGCCGTTTTCTGTGAGGTGGAGGTACTTCCCCAGACTGCTTTGATGCGCCCTACCTCTCTTAGAACATCCAGACCAAGACAAACAGACATGTTCATGCACACAAATGTTTGCCTAGTGTGGGAATCGAACCCACGAGCGCTGGTGTCAAAGTCGCGTCATTCTCGACTGAGCCACCGAGTTTGTCAAAATGTATGCCTTTTCTTGTCTTAACACCGACACTCTCTTTCAGACAAACTCCCTTTTTTACGTCATCATTACGAACGCGATCAGCCATGCAATTCTCTAAGCGACTCGTAATGGCTGTGTGCGTCGCTGTGATCACAGATGTCACAGCTTTGACATCGTCTACTGCGATCACGGCTAAATTATTTGGTATTCTATAAGGCTGTAAGCGTACGCGAGGCTGTTTGCCTTGTAGAATTCCAATTCCAAACGCAGCCTTGCGGCGCTAGTGTCGCACAACCATGAAAAGCGACACCAAAGAAATGCAATTTTGTGTTCAAGGCTGTAACAGCCGATGTTTCCGAGGATGTAAGTATGTTTGCTCTTACAGAATTGCATGGCAGCAAACGTTACGCCACAACAAATTTGGCTCAACGCTCTCATCTCGACTGCATTTATTCTACATTCATGCTCTCTCTGCCATGTGATTGAGTTATGTTTACTTTAATATTGTCCACTGATAAAAAAGATGATATTTTATCAGACGAAACTCGTGAATACGGTCCGACAAGGACGCCAACGATCACTCCGAAGAGGAAGATGTCTCCCGAACCACCGGCGGTGTTCCGGAGGAGAAGGCTGCAGCTGAAATCACGCTAGAGTGCGAGTTCTGCTGCACCTCTCACTCGTGCAAAAGCTAAAAACTACATGCTAATATAAACGATTTTTTTTTTATACCACTAAGGTGGCAATCAAGCATACGGCCTGCCTGATGTTAAACAGGCACCGTAGCCTATGGACATTTGCAACACCAGGGGCGTCACTGATGCGTTGCCGACCCTCTAAAAACCTCTTCACGCATTTCTTGAAGAACTCCATGCTGTAGTCCCTTGGAAAAACCTCGGCTGGGAGCTCATTCCACAGGTTGAGTGTTCTCGGAAGAAAACTTCTCTGGAACCGCACAGTACGCGACCATTGCGGTTCAAGCGTGTGAGGGTGAACTCCCCGCCGTCGGCGAGCGGTGCGGTTATAAAAAGTAGCTGTCGGCATCATTTCGAACAACTCTTCAGAACACAGCCCGTTGTACAATCGGTAGAACACACAAAGGGAGGCAAATTAAATATTTTAAATCAAGTTAGTCAAAAGAATAGTAATATCTTAGTTTTTAAGTTCTATCATAAACTAATTGGATGGATATGGGATGTAGGTAGTGAACGCATAAGGGCGCCCACAGACGATCGACATTTTCCACCGATTATCGATCACAAACTCTATTGTCGACTGACAAAAGGGAGACTTTGTACAACAGACGTCTGCGTGGGTACCTCTGTCTCACCTATTTCTATCGCCAAGCAGCTATATTTATATAGCTGTGTTCTGGTTTGAAGGGTGAGATATGGCAGAGAAATTACTGGGTACTGTGACGAAACAGTCTTAGGTCACAAGATTGGCAGCGCGCGAGTAACATCCTCGTGGTGTTGCGAGCGTCAATAGGCTGCGGTGACCGCTTACCATCTAATGCGGCCCGCATGCTTGTTTGCCAATCTAGTTGTATAAAAAAAATAGAAAATTTACCTGCTACTAGGAAAATTGGCGACCGACATATGTGGAAGAAATCGATTGTCTGCGAGCGCTCTTAACAAGTCATGTGATATACCCAAAGTGTTTCTTATTTCGTATTATTAAGCATGTTAATTATTTCTTTCTATGGGGAAGATGTTGGGAGTAGTAAATAAAATATTCATGTACACTTCATGCAGGTTAATAAAAGTTAGTTCATCTGATACTCATGTTTCATTGTCACCACAAGTTATAAAAATGTTTTTTTTTTTTTTACAGAATAAAAGATCTAAACTGTATTTTTTATACAACGTCGGGAGACAAAACACAGGTGTTTATCGTTGAATAGGAGCGCTTATAATGAAAGAAGTATCGCTAGCCGTAACTAGGTAGGCGTCTTTCTCGATATAAAGAAGGCCTTCGACAGGGTGTGGCACGGTGATCTGCTATTCAAGCTCATAGAGCAGACGAATACGACACCGCAGCTCGTGCGCCTAATAGCACCATACTTGAGCAGGCTTACTATCACGGTCCGAGTGGAGGACGTATCGCGCTCGAGACACGCCACCGCGGGTGTACCTCAAGGCAGTTGTCTGTTCCCTGAATTATATGCGCTATATACTAACGACATCCCTCAATTTCCCGAGGCAAGAAGGCGCTAAGGGAACTACTACTACTAGTACAACTTCACGCCAAATCCCGGGGTAGGCAGAGAGAACCGAGCGCCACGTGACTCGATCCTTACATATTTCACTCGCTTCTTTAACATTCATTGCTCTTCTCATGCACGCTCGCCGGTTTCCAGGGCTCCTGACATCACCTTCTGATAGAACACGATCAATTTGGTCATGGTAGGTTAGTCTTGGCCTTCCTCGGCTCCAACATCCTTCCACTTTTGCATTGTATATCTACTTCGTCATTCTTTCATCCTGCATTCTTTCTACATGTCCGAACCAACGGAGCATGCCTCTTCTTATTCTAACAGCGACGCTCTCTTTCAGACCAACTCTGTTTCTTACATCATCATTGCGATTACGGTCTATAAGCCTTACGCCACAAAAACACAAAACGCGCTAAGGGAAGAAGGGTGTTAAACTTGCACTTGCGAATGACAGCGCCCTCTTTACAGCGTTCAAAAAGCCAGCAATCGCGACTGCGCGTCTGCCACCTCTGTAGGATAAGGGACCATGCATGAAGACATAAATAGTTAGTCAAAGTCAAAGTCAAAATCTTTTTATTCCGTAAAAATGGCTACATTTGTTTGGAATCGTCACAATTTTTTTCCCTACCGTGCAGTTCATGACTAGGTGAGCACTGATAAAAATACTGCCAAAAAACTCAGGCATCCCTCTTTTGGTATCCAAACAAATTTACATAATTTATTAATTACATTATAATTGGATCGACTCAATCCCAGGCATTTTTATCATTAATATAGTCAGATACTTTATAATATGCCCTGCTACACAATTTGGCTTTAATAGTAGTTTTAAACTTGTTTATTGACAATTCTCTTATATTGCTGGGAAGTTTGTTATAGAACCGTATACATTGCCCCATAAAAGAATTACTTATTTTGTGGAGACGGCTTGCATGTAACACAAGATTATGCTTATATCTAGTATTTATGTTATGAGTATCACTCTTTTTACAAAATGAGTCTATGTTTTTATGGACATACAAAAGATTTTCATAGATATATTGCGATGCGACTGTTAGAATATTTATTTCTTTGAATTTTTCTCTAAGGCTCTCACGGGGACCAAGTTTGTAGATAGCTTAAAATTTTAAATTAAGTACATCTACTTTTCCATAGCCCCAACTGATATCATCAGCAGGATACCCAGTTGAGAAGCACAGAGCACACACCCATGATGGATACATACTACAGATGCAAAGGATACCAGCAGGGAGGAGGTCGACCAGAAGAACTGGATCCGTCGGGAAAGGCAAGAAGGCTGTGCTGCTAGTTCATGGATTACTGGGCAGCAGTTCAGATTTCGTCATCATGGGACCTGACAGGAGTCTAGGTAAGACACATATTACATGAGCACACACAAACTGCAATATTTGGGAAAGATGTTATTTCTTTATTGATGCCACTGATGATCTAAGAAACAGAGTTGGTCTGAAAAAGAGTTCCGGCGACATGAAGAGGCTTGATTTGCTGGTTTGGACATGTAGATAGAATGCAGGAGCAAATAATGAAGAAACAGATGCACAACATGAATGTGGAAGGATGTAGGAGCCGAGGAAAGCCAATACTCAAATTATTCCTTTTTTTCTGAAGGTGACCTCATTCCCACGCAGGAACACAACAACGCTCTAGGGAGTTGTTATATGGCTACTGTTTTCTGCGAAGTGGAGTTGCCGTGTTAGCAGCAGAGATGGCATCGTGCGAGTGATACTTAATAAATTGAAAGCGTTCATAGGCTACGGTAACCGATTTACATATTATATATTTATATTTACAGGTGGGCCGTATGCCTCTCGAAGTTGTATAGCATCCTCAGATCCAATGGATGACGGCAAACAATTACTCCACATAAAACGTGACTTCAATACTGTAAACCACATATATCTGAACAAAGTTTCATCAATTGATTCATTCAAAGACGTGTATATGTAATTCCAGGGTACATACTTGCCGACGCCGGATACGACGTGTGGCTGGGCAACCTCCGGGGTAACCGGAATACTGCTCATAAAAACTTGACCAGGACCGACCCGGAGTTCTGGGCATACAGGTGTGTTAACGGCTCATCATCATCTACAGCAGCAATGTCAATTTAGATGGACCGTGTGCTCGGTTAGTTAACGAGGCTCTGGGGATAGAGCATTTACAATGTTCAATAAGAAGCAATCTGACTGGGGAAGTACTTCTTCACGCCAGATCCTTTGTAGGGTATTTATAGCCTTTTTCATGCACACTCTCCGGCTCCTAGGACTCCTGACATCGCCTTCTGATAAAACAATTTGGCCATGTCTTGGCCTTCTCCGGCTCCTACGACCTCTCACATTCGCGTTGTATATCTGTTTCGTCATTCTAATCTCCTAAATTCTTTCTATAAGTAGAGTCAATACGGTATTTTTTACTTAATTTTTTTTGAATAACAACCGATCAGCTTGAAACAGGATGCATTCGATGGAGAAACATTTTTTTAATTATCAGTATTGGAGTTTTTTGAAAAATCCTCGAGTCCACCGTTTCATCCAATTATTCAAAAAATTGTGGTTGAACACATAGGGGGTTAATTAGAGAAGGGGAATAGGAATTTGGGAAATCTGACGACGGGATCGTGATTAGCGACCCTGAAGACCCCCGACTTGACATTCTCAGTCCTATTCGACAGTATTATTCAATTATTTTCTCAATTTTTATTTATAGGGGGGGGGGGGGGGGGGGGATATGTTGTGGACAAAAATAATTTGGGATCCTTTTGTCTACATACTTTTCCCCATCGAATGCATCCCGTTTCAGCCTGATCGGTAGTTATTCAAAAAATTTTAAAATTCGACCTCTTTTTATACCATATTGACTGCACTAATATGTCCGAATGAACGGATCATGCCCATTGTTATCTGAATATCCACAACAAAATGAACCCGAAAATACATAATCATAAATCCTTAAGAACAATAATTGGTACAGCTTCGAGGAGCACGGCAAATACGACGCACCGGCGATGATAGACAAGATCCTGAACGTGACCGGCCTGGACAAGGTGCTGTACATCGGGTACTCCATGGGCACCAGTACCTTCTTCACTATGATGTCCCAAAGGCCAGAGTATAACGATAAGGTGGTAGCTTTCGTCGCCCTCGCACCAGCAGTCTACCTGGACAACGTTAGATTCTTGGCCAATATTTTATTGAAGACTATGGACTTGCCCGTGAGTACATTTATACTGCTTATCTATATTTATCTTGTCGACAAAATCATGAACGTATATATTGTCTAAAAACACACTAATTGTCCGTTTTTTTTTCTATACTACGGCGGGAGGCATACAAGCATACGGCCCACCTGGTGTAAAGCGGGTACCCTAGCCTATTAACGCTTGTAATATATTAAATATCACTCGCGCGATGCCTCTTCTGCTGCTTACACAGCAACTCCTTGGGAGCTTACTGGCGACCTCACTCACACGCAGGAACACAACAACCCTCTAGGGAGTTGTTATTTGGCTGCGGTTTTCTGTGAGGTGGAGGTACTTCCCCAGACGGTGCTTTGATGCGCCCTACCTCTTTAAAAACTGCCTACCTCTCTTTGTCCGTGGTTAGATTTAGTTATTTTTTCCAATTTCATTAGTCTATCGATATCTTTGTATTATGTTGTTGTCTCACATAGTATCATCGTGACTAGTTCGACTCGACGAGTTCGACTGGTTGGGCTCGGTGGCGTAGTGGTATAAACGCGCTGTTACGCTACTTTGACACCAACGCTCGTGGGTTCGATTCCCACACAGTACAAACATTTGTGTGCATGACCATGTCTGTTTGTCTTGGTCTGGGTATTTTCTATGTACAATAAGTATGTATTTACAAAAAAATATATGTATTAACATATGTTTATCAGTTGTCTAGTACCATAACACAAGCTTCGCTTACTTTGGGGCTAAGTGGCGCTGTGTAATTTGTCCGACAATATTTATTTATTTATTTATCATCTACGTTGTCGACAAAATCAATGATGTATAAACACACTAACTCGTTTCCTACATATCCGTGGTTGGATATATATTTTTTTTAATTTTATTAATCTATTGTATATTTTGTATCACATTGTTATCTCACACAGCATCATCATGTTCATTGTCGTCAAAATCATTGATGTATAAACACATCAACTCGTTTCCTACATATCCGTGGTTGGATATATATATATATATATATATTTTTATTTTATTAATCTATTGTATATTTTGTATCACATTGTTATCTCACACAGCATCATCATGTTCATTGTCGTCAAAATCATTGATGTATAAACACATCAACTCGTTTCCTACATATCCGTGGTTGGATATATATATATATATATATATATTTTTATTTTATTAATCTATTGTATATTTTGTATCACATTGTTATCTCACACAGCATCATCATGTTCATTGTCGTCAAAATCATTGATGTATAAACACATCAACTCGTTTCCTACATATCCGTGGTTGGATATTGATTTTTTTTTAAATTTAATTAATCTATTGTATATTTTTTTTATCACATTGTTATCTCACATAGCATCATCATGTTCATTGTCGTCAAAATCATTGATGTATAAACACATCAACTCGTTTCCTACATATCCGTGGTTGGATATTGATTTTTTTTTAAATTTAATTAATCTATTGTATATTTTTTTTATCACATTGTTATCTTACATAGCATCATCATGTTCATTGTCGTCAAAATCATTGATGTATAAACACACTAACTCGTTTCCTACATATCCGTGGTTGGATATATATATATATATTTTTATTTTATTAATCTATTGTATATTTTGTATCACATTGTTATCTCACACAGCATCATCATGTTCATTGTCGTCAAAATCATTGATGTATAAACAGACTAGCTTGTTTTCTACTTGTCCGTGGTTAGGCTTGGTGCTATTGGTACTTTTGTCATTGCGATTGCCCTTTCTTTCTTAACAATTATATTTTGTTCTAGACCAGTGCTTGCTTTTCTGAACTATTTTTTTTTTATACCACTAAGGTGGCAATCAAGCATACGGCCTGCCTGATGTTAAACAGTCACCGTAGCCTATGGACATTTGCAACACCAGGGGCGTCACTCATGCGTTGCCGACCCTCTAAAAACCTCTTCACGCATTTCTTGAAGAACTCCATGCTGTAGTTCCTTGGAAAAAACCTCGGCTGGGAGCTCATTCCACAGCTTGAGTGTTCTCGGAAGAAAACTTCTCTGGAACCGCACCGTACGCGACCATAGCGGTTCAAGCGTGTGAGGGTGAACTCCCCGCCGTCGGCGAGCGGTGCGGTTATAAAAAGTAGCCGTCGGCATCATTTCGAACAACTCTTCAGAACACAACCCGTTGTACAATCGGTAGAACACACAAAGCGAGGCAAAGTCTCTCCTTAAACTTAAGGGTTCAATACCGTGTGTAAGCTTAGGATTGTCGACAATTCTCACAGCTCGTCTCTGAATCGAATCACACGGTCCAAGCTGGTATTCAGGTGCTCCCGCCCAAAGGTGATTTATGTTTAATATTTATATTTAAATATATTTATTATTATTTATTACTTATGATTGTTTCATTTACAGAGTGCTTTCCGCGCCCGTGGTATTCTCTCGGCTACTTTTGAGCCTGAAACCCTGGAGTTTGTCATCAGCAGCTTCTGCAACACGAGGGATCCGCAGGCAGACATCTGCATGAGATTCATTTACTCCCTTGTCGGAGAAGACTATGAGCAGAACGACTGGGTATGCCTGCCATCATGTATACCTTCAGGTCCTGTCCCTTGCGGAGCAGGCAGATAGTCATAAGACGCGGTCCTTACAAACTTCACTCGCTTCTTTCAATCAATCAATCAATCAAACATTTATTTGTTAAACATAGGTACAGCAATTCAGATGTTACTTATAGACAGGAGTAGATCGCTATGTTTTGCCATGTATAGCATACAATTATTTAGAAAAATTATAAAATGTAATTAATTTAACAGTGAGTTCAGTACAACCAATTGCAATAATGTCATGAGAATTAATGTTAACATTGAATATTAATAATATCGAATTTGACAGTGTGTCGTTTAAAAAATCATTTACAGAGTAATAACATTTTTCATTGAGTAGTTCAAATAGTTGTTTTCTAAACATATTCAAATTTAAGTCCTTCAAGGAATTTGGTAATTTGTTATAAATTTTAGTGTCCATACCCAATACATTCTTACGGACTAAAGTCAGTTTAATATTTTGCGTGCTTAAGGTGTGTTTATATTGCGTTCGTGTGGGATTCTTTTTTACTTGTGATAACTTTACATACAACATTAAATTATTCTTGACAAAGAGAGCTATTTCAAAAATATATAGTGAAGGGAATGTCAGTATTCTTAACTGTTTGAACTTTGGTATGCAACTATCTCTAACATTCATGTCACACATAGTACGTATGCAGCGTTTTTGTGCTCTAAATATGTTGTACCAGTCTGAACAGTTGCCCCAAAAGATAATCCCATATCGCAGCACTGATGCAACAAGTCCATGGTAGGCTGTCAGTGTTGCATATATTTTTGCAATTTTTCGCAATTTGTATATTTTCATATTCATTGCTCTTCTCGTGCACGCTCGCCGGTTCCTAGGGCTCCTTCACATGCACGTTCTGATAAAACACGACCATTTTGGTTGTGTTAAGTTAGTCTTGGTCTTCCTCGACTACTACATCCTTCCACCTTTGCGTTGTGTATCTGTTTCGTCATTGTTTCGTCCCGCATTCCACATGTACGAACCAACGGAGCATGCCGCCTCTTATTTTAACATAGACAGTCTCTTTCAAATCAACAGTGTGTTCGGATAGTGTTTCTGTTAACAAAACGACATCGTCTGCATAAAGCAGACAGTTCACCACTAGGTCAGCCATGGGGAATCCTGCATTCTGCGCTCACACTAAAAAAAATTGCGATACGACCCTTAGAAGCGGAAGAAAGAGAAAGAATTTAAGAAAAAAGCGGTTCATGCGAGAATCCGGGGCACGAGCAGACGAAGTGTCAGCCTCCTGGTAGTTAACAATATATTTTGGTTCCAGGACGTGACGCCGGTGATCCTGGCGAGGTTCCAGCCGGCGTCGTGGCGCCAACTAGAGCATTTTGGAAAAATTGCACTGACAGGTTCATTACTCTTTTTTTCTCTACATATTTATTTTACACAACAGTGACAGGTCAGTGGATAAAGTACCGGCCTATTCCGCGGTTCGAATCCTGGCATATTTCTTATTACCACTAGCTTGGTGGTGAAGGAAAACATCGTGGGGAAACCCATGTCCAACCCACAACATGTTCAAGAAGTTATATTTCGTTAGAGGTGTGACCTAACGTAAGAGAGGTCTGGTCTTCCCTCTGGCTTGTGGAGACGGCAGTCGCTTCGTGTAAAAACCAGTATCTTCGCCAAATCCTCGACTTAGGTAGCGGACCCCGCCGATCCTAATGGATTAGGAAACGGAATAACGCTAAGAAGAATGACGAGCTCGGTGGCTCAGTCGTGACTGACGCAACTTTGACACCAACGCTCGTGGGTTCGATTCCCACACAAGGCAAACATTTGTGTGCATGAACATGCCTGTTTGTCTTGGTCTGGATGTTTTTAGAGAGGTAGGGCGCACGTAGTTTCGGAGATCTGAAGTCAGTCAAAATCGGTATCATCATCATATCCTTAGGCTTAGGTAGCAGACCTAGCCAATCCTAGTGGATTAGAAAACGGGCTAGGCAAGAATCTGAAAGCGACTGTTTTGATTCCAGGCGTGTTCACGGAGTGGGAGGAAGGCGTGCGTGGGCCGGCGAAGCCATACAACATCTCGCGAGTGGCGGTGCCCGTGATGCTGCTCTACGGGGAGAATGACCAGCTCACTGAGAAAATGGTAGTTTGCTTGTATTTATATAAAACCTGCCTCCGTCATTTCTTTTTTATTGGCTCAGCACATAGTGTCTTCGCCTGATGGTAAGTGAAAAGAGGAGCCCAAATTGCAGCGGCAACTGACAAAGGACTACAGTGTCCTGTCAGTTGCCGCTATTATGCTGGCCCGCGAGGTGCTTCTTCACGCTTCGTTTGAAGGAACCCATGTGCAGGCTAGGCGTTCCACTTTTTAATAGTTCGACAGAGATAGTCAATATGAAACCGCTTTATGTGATGTGGCTGCCATAGCCTGTGGACGGTAGCCACCCCCACTGTCAACACGGCAACTCCTTAAGAACTTGTTGATAAGACGAACTCGGTGGCGCAGTGGTTAGTAACGTTGCTTTGACACCGACGCTCGTGGGTTCGATTCCCACACGGGAGTAAAGATAATAGGCATGAACATGTCTGTTTGTCTTGGTCCGAGTGTCGTTAAGAGGTAGAGCGCATGAAAGCACCCAGTCTGGGGAAGTCCCAGAAAATCGTAGCCAAATAACTACTGGAGGGTTTATTGGGTTCCTGCGAGTGAGTGTACCAGTAAGCTCACAAGGAGTTATTGCTGTGAAAGCAGAAGGTTAAGGTGTGCTTAAGGGATTGATTTAGGGCATGTCCTGCATATCTACGATAAGCCCCGAGCTTCAGGTCTTGTTTTATTATACGCGACAGATTCTCTCACTTTGCCAAGAGGGGAAGTCAATTCCAAAACTTCCTACTCCTACAAATTTCTTCTGATTAAATTCGTTGTGAGTTCCAAGGCAGCTGTAGTTTAACCCCCGGGACGGCAATGGACTTCACTGTTCATTGCCTTTTTGGTGGTCGCCGCTGTTAATGCTGGCTACACAGGAGACACAGTGGTAGGTAAGAGTGGTGGGCCTGTCCCGTTAAAAAAAAATATGCGACGGAGTCCTAGCGGGAATCTTCATTCAAAAAATTTGTTTCCTAATGGCGTTTCGGTAAATTCTGGCTTTAAAAGCATTAACAGCCTTTGTAGTTCTAACAGCACGCGGTCGCCCCGATCTTTTATGATCTTCAACACAGGAAGCGTTGGTATATCTGTCGATAGTACGATATACGACCATACGACTGATACCAAGCTTTTGAAGTGTCTTGAATATGACCGACGGCTCCATACCCACTTTGTGCAGGCAATCGCTGCAATCCTATTTTCTTTAACACCCCATTCCATATTGTAATTTGATAATGAACACGAAAAAAATATGTAAAACGGCGGGAAATCGAAAGAAGTTTTTAAATAATAAAGGTGTTCCAAATTCAAAATAATTAAAGAATTGAAAAAAGAAAAGTCTCTATGTAACAGTATTTACGGCCAGACTAGTTATATGCATGAGCTGAATTGATTCCAGATATGTTTTTCAGTTAATTAATTAATTAATCAATGCAATAAGCTTGTTTTTTTTCAAAAGTATTTTCGGTGCCTTTTTTGATTAAAATATACTTAGGAGGGCAGAACTTTTTAAGAAAGCAAAATCTGGGAAAATATCTCGAAAACCGCCGCCAAATAACAACTCCCTGGAGGGTTGGTGTGATCCTGCGAGTCAGTGAGGTCACCAGTAAGCTCCTACTGAGTCGCTGTGCTATCGGCAGACGTGGCATCGTGCGAGTAATATTTAATATGTTGCAAACGTTCTTAGGCTACGGTAACCACTTTACATCAGGCGGGCCGCATGGTTGTATGCCTCCCGACGTTGCATACAAAAAAAATTCATCGTTTCCTACATCCTGCTACTTTCCTCCTACATTCTTTCTATATGACGGTTAAATACTTTTTATATACTACTAAGGTGACAATCACCGCCTGCCTGATGTTAAGCAGGTTACCGTAGCCTATGGACATTTGCAAAAACTGTACGTATAATGTCTCTTTCAGCAAATCCTAAGGTTAGCGGAGCAGCTCAACTCGTCAGGAGTGCTGGAGTCGTACCAGCCGGGCTGCTCGTGGCCCAAGTTCAACCACCTGGACTTTGTGTTCGCGAAGGACCTGGGCAACCTGCTGAACAGGCCGCTGGTGCGGCATGTAGACAACTTGTATAATAAATACGGTAGCAATTGAGTCTTTTTTTTTCATCATCACCTCCCCTATAAGAAGCCTGACTGGGGAAGCACCTCTACTTACAAAAAACGGCAGTCAAATAGCTCCGCGGGATGGTTGTTGTTTCCGTACGAGTGAGTGAAGTCACTTAATGCTTCAATAATTATCCAAGCAGTAGATTTCAGAAAATTCCTTTCAACTTCTAACCTTACACTATCGCTACCAAGAAGCAGTCCAGCCAGCCATGCAATTCTCTAAGCGACTCGTAATGGCTGTCGCTGTGATCACAGATGTCACAGCTTTGACATCGTCTACTGCGATCACGGCTAAATTATTTGGTATTCTATAAGGCTGTAAGCGTACGCGAGGCTGTTTGCCTTGTAGAATTCCAATTCCAAACGCAGCCTTGCGGCGCTAGTGTCGCACAACCATGAAAAGCGACGCCAAAGAATTGCAATTTTGTGTTCAAGGCTGTAACAGCCGATGTTTCCGAGGATGTAAGGACGTTTGCTCTTACAGAATTGCATGGCAGGTCCCATAATGCTTTCTGATGAATCCAGCAGTGATTCCGAAACTGGTAGGTTTAAATGTAAATCAACCAGTCAAGAGCAAGAAAAGAATCGGCCAAGTGCGAGTCGGACTCGTGCACGAAGGGTTCCGTACCATTATCTATGAAAGCGCCAAAAAATACACGTTTGTTGTATGGGAGCCCCCCTTAAATATTTGTTTTATTATAATTTAATTATTTATTCTTAAAGTGAATATATAACTAAATATTCTGTGAATATTTCAAGCGTCTACCTGTTGCCGTTATCAATATCGAGCAACAACGAGCAAAAAAATCACGTTTGTTGTATGGGAGCCCCCTTAAATATTTATTATATTCTATTTTTTAGTATTTGTTGTTATAGCGGCAACAGAAATACATCATCTGTGAAAATTATGTAAATTGTAATTGTAAATATATTGTAATTATGCTGATGTAATAAGGAGTAACTTAGGCTTCTTTTATTTTAGAATTTTTATTTATTTTTATTAATATAAATAAATAATAAAAAATTAACTACTCCGCGCGGACGAAGTCGCGGGCACAGCTAGTGTTATATAAGTCTCAAGTCAGATCGCACTTGGAGTACTGCAGTCACCTAAACTTACACACGGTTTTGTGTTTTTGCTTAGGTACTTATATATGTACTAGCTGCTGCCCGCGGCTCCGCCCGCGTGGATTAAAATAACGTAGCCTATGTGTTAATCCAGATCATAATCTATCTACGTGCGAAATTTCATTCAAATCCGTTCAGCCGTTTAAGTGTGAAAGAGCTACAAACATCCCTACATACAAACTTTCGCATTTATAATATTATAATAGGATGATTTCTCATTTAATTTTTATTTTCTTAGTAGTATATTTATGTATCTCTTTTTACTGTTGCAATGACTCATGTTATTAGTTCATGATATTTTAGATAAATAAGGTACAGATAGTTTTCTCTGCCTACAATATGTATTATATATTCCTACCAAGCTTATAAAGGTTGGCCAGAAGAGATCTCTTACAGAGATAAGTGTGCATCTGTACATACTAAACATTTGTAACTGTATATGTTATGTATATTTGTACAATAAAGAGATTACAACAACAACATGGTATTGAACCTTTAAGTTTAAGGAGAGATTTTTGCCTCCCTCTGTGTGTTCTACCGATTGTACAACGGGTTGTGTTCTGAAGAATTGTTCGAAATGATGCCGACAGCTACTTTTTATAACCGCACCGCTCGCCGACGGCGGGAAGTTCACCCTCACATGCTGGAACAGCAATGGTGGCGTACTGTGCGCTTCCAGAGAAGTTTTCTTCCGAGAACTCTCAAGCTGTGGAATGAGCTCCCAGCCGAGGTTTTTCCAAGGGACTACACTACAGCATGGGGTTGTTCAAGAAAGGCGTGAAGAGGTTTTTAGAGGGTCGACATCGCACGGGAACATCCTCTGGTGTTGCAAATGTCCACAGGCTAAGGTAACTGTTAATGTAGTAGTTAGTGGTATATAAAAAAAGGTTAGCCGTATGCTTGTATGTCTCTCGACGACAATGAACTCGGCATTTTAACTGAATTTCTTACCTTGCCTGACAGAGCTTTTACAGAGACGCTGGGGGACTTGGTCACCACATGCACGGTAGTGACTGAAGGTTTCACGTCTGCTCCCTGGACACGACCAACTTCTGTAAATATAAGGAAATTACTTCAAATGAGGAATTCTTGCATATACGCCCTTCAAAACGTGGCGCTCGGTTCTCTCTGCCTACCCCGCAAGGGATTTGGATAGATAGATGGTTAAACTACTTTTTTTTCCATTTTATAGATGCAGCATGGTTAATGTGAATGGTCCACAATGATATATATAACACAATAGTACCTTAACATATATCTAAACACAGACTTCACTGGAATGATAAAGGATTGTTTAGGTACATTTTTACTTTCATTCATAAGTAGGAAATCAACAAACGTTTCTTAATTGTAGATGTTAAATGAAGTATTTTTCACAATACATACAAATTAAAAAAGAAGTTATGAGTGACATAAGTCAAGCAGGTGACAAAAACGTGTGTCTTGGGATGCCCAACAAAAGTGATAAATTAAACTAATATACATACAATTAAAGCTGCCATGTGCGTGAGAGAAAGGGAAGCCAGACAGACTGGCGCTATAACGTGTTACGTAACAAAGCAGTTTATAAGAAGTGATTACTTCAAAAAGTATATCATATTAACTGTTCCATCTCAGCTATGTGGGAGTATATAGAAACCCCAATACCTACTGAATTCAGCAGACGTGCATCAAAAATTATAATTGTTATTGTATTGAGATAGATCTGAAAATAGAATATCAACAGTTTGGCATTGAGACTCCATAAACTTGTGCAAGTTCTTTTTATACAACATCAGGTGTACAAAAGCATACAAATATACGGCCCATCTGAGAGAACATGGTTACCGTAAGCTATGAACACACCAACTCCATAGAAGCTTACTGATGGCCTCATACAAACGCAGGAACACAACAACCCTCTAGGCTACGGTTTTCTGTGAGGTGTAGGTACTTCGCCAGACGGGCTGCTTTGATGCGCCCTACGTTTCTTAAAAACACCCACACCAGGACAAACAGAAATAAATGGGAAAATACGCTAAGGTTAAAACGAAACGGTATATAAACAATACTTTGATTACCCTGGATACTTGTGGCGGCAAATTGCCGACAGAGCTAATTTTATTATCGAAGCATACTCAATGTAGTGTTATCATAAATTCATAACATCAATAAAATACCTTTGTTCGGCATTGCGACTCCATAAATTACACTATATGTACTAGGTGCAAAATAGAAATATATGGCATAGAAGTGAAGATGTCGTTAAAAGTATGGAACTGAAAATAGGTATTTTATTTGTAATGTTAAGTTAGAAATTTTGTTTGTATTTTTTATCTTGCATGGTGTTTGACAACGACAGCTGTTACTTTTTTTTTGTTCTTTTTATTCCCGAGGGGAAAGGCAAAGGGATCTAGCCCATAGAGCCAAGTCTTCAGTTCAGAACCATTTCAAAATCTTAATTCCATGTTCCAGCTTCAGAAACTGTGCTGAAAAAATTCTTGGGACCAGTGACCACCTGGACCCAATCAACCCAGTTTAAATACCACCCGTAAAACGATAGTGATTTTTACAAGGTTTTCTTGATGAACTTATTCACGTCTTCCAAAAAGTGCACAAACGTGTTATATTTGAGTCATTTCATTACTGTATAATTTCACTAGCACTTATGTTACAAAATACTATCAAAATTGTCACATAAAACTAATTTTATACTGAATTGTAAAAATTTGAAGCATAAGAACTATATCACTCGTCAAAAGCGCGGGAAGAAGTCCGACATGAATTAAGTTGACATAACAGCATAATGACAGCGAGAGATTTTTTTTGTTTATTATCAAATTATAATATGGAATGGGGTGTTAAAGGAAATAAAATTGCAATGATTGCTTTGCAGAAAGTGGGTATGAAGCCGTTGGTCATATTCAAGACACTTCAAAAGTTGGGTATATCGTACTATTGACAGATATACCAACTTCCTCTATAGAAGACCATATTAGATTGGGGTCATCGCGTGCTCTTAGAACTACAAAGGCTTGTAATGCCGTAAAAATTAGAAATCGCCGAAACCCCATTGGGAACCAAAAAAAACTTGTCGCGAGAAATGAAGATTCCCGCTAGGAATCTGTCGCGTATAATAAAATGAGATCTGAAGCTCGGCGGTTATCGTCGATATACAGATATGCCCTAAATAATCGCTACAGTTGAAGAGAGTCGTTCGATCAAAACACCTTCTGTTCCGATACGTAGGTGAAAGGCTCAGAAGTATCCTCTTTACCAAAGAAAACATTTTCACGGTTGAAGAGCACTACAACAAGCAAAATGACAAAGTGTACGCACACTGTTCTAAAGAAGCCGCCCAAGTGATCGGAAAAGTACATCGTAGACATCATCCTGCGTCTGTAGTGATTTGGTGGTTGGTCTTATTAAGGAGTCACAAAGCTTCATTTTTGTGGAAAAGGAGTGAAGACTTCAGCCAAAGTGTATCTATCAAGAGAATGTCTTGGATTTGGCAAG
The DNA here is from genome assembly GCA_947507595.1 of Pyralis farinalis. Lineage (NCBI taxonomy): Eukaryota > Metazoa > Arthropoda > Insecta > Lepidoptera > Pyralidae > Pyralis > Pyralis farinalis. The sequence goes on along the minus strand of OX382258.1, from coordinate 2,355,094 downwards.
ACACCTTTTAAAAATGTACTGAGGACTTTCCAGCAGGACTTTGCACCTGGTCACAACCGCTCAAAACCAACGTTTCGCACTTTATAATAGTTGAAGACTGACCCTCGTCTAGCCCAGATTTGAACCCCTTAGACTACAAATTATGGTCAGTTTAGAGGACATGGCCTGCTCGTAAGGCCGCTGGCATTGTATCTCTTAAGAAATCTCTGGAGCAAGCAGTGGCTTAATTTCCCATGGAAACAGTGTGTAAATCCAAAGATTCGTGGTCAGACAGACAGGACAGGCTTTTAATCTGACGAGGAGATTTATATGAAACCTACGGAAGGGTATGTCACTGATCAAAAATTAGTATTCAAACTAAAAAAGAGTCTTCATGGGCTAAAACAGGCACCACGCTGTTGGAACCGATGTATTACTGACTATATCATTGAGACTGGTTTCAAACAGAGTGCTGCAGACCCTCGTCTTTTTATCAGGAAAATGGGCAAAGAAAAAATTATATTAGCCCTTTATGTAGATGATGGGTTGTTTGCTTCCACAAGTGACAAAGAAACGGCAAAGTTCTTGGAAGAGATGAAGAGACGTTTCAGAATTACAGTCAAGCCCGCAAATTATTTTCTGGGAATTGAAATAGAAAGAAACTCGGATGGCTCAATCCAGCTTCACCAAGAAGCATATGCCAAACGCATATTAGATAAATTTGGTATGGATGGCGGTAAACCGGATACTGTAAGGAAAGAGAAGGAAATATCTACAGCACAATTCCTATATCGGCAGATAGTAGGAGCGTTATCTTATCTAATGACAGGTACCAGACCCCATATAGCATTTGCTGTAAATGTTGTATCACGTAATTTAGATAATCCTACAATAGAAGACATTCAAACCGTCAAGCGGATATTACGCAATCTGAAAGGAACATTGAATAAAGGAATTATCTACAAAAGTGATGAAGCACTTGGCTGGAATGTTACAGCGATTCTGATCACGGTGGAGATATTAATACAGGACGGTCAACTACTGGCATATTATGCTCATTTGCTGGAGCTCCAGTTTCATGGCGGAGCAAACGACAATCTACTGTTGCCATTTCATCAACAGAAGCAGAAGTCATTGAAGCCAGTGAAACTGCATGTGAAATAATATGGCTGAAGAGGATTTTAAAGGATATCACAAATGAGGAGTGTTCCGACTCTGTATATTGATAATGAATCTGCAATCCAATTAGCCAAGAATCCGCTGCATGAATATCATCACCGAATGAAACATATAAGAATAAGATCATTCTTTATAAGAGAGTGCGTAACAAACGGCACAATTGAGGTGTGTAAAGTGCCAGCTAAAAGACAACTGGCAGATATGTTAACCAAGCCTCTATATGGACCCAGAATACTGGAACTCTGCAAAATGGCAGGCATATTATTAATATGTATTAATTATTATATATTATATTAATTATTATATATTATATATTAATTACATATTACAAACAGAGCGGGATGTTAAGGCAGTAAGCCTCCTTTGTTATTTATGCCTACCATTGAGAAGCGATGGTTGCGATAGTAACTAGTTTTGTTTATGTCATTGTGGAATATATAAACTGATTTAGCTTTATTCAAAGTATTTTCTTAATCCTTATCATCATGAATTCAGTTATTCGTTAACACATCTCGCTATACACACGCGGTGCTAATCACAAAGCTTACTTATGAAAATAAAAGTGAAGGTTGAGTGTGGCAGAGAGAGAGAGAGAGAGAGAGCATGAAAGTAAATGCGGCGGAAGTGCGAGCACTGCGCAAAATTTGTACCGTAATGTTTGCTGACCGCATTAGCAATGAGAATATAATAAAGAGAGTTAATATGAAAGAGAGCGTCTTTGTTAAGATACGAAAAGGCATGATCCATTGATTGGAATATTCAGAAAAAATGCAGTGTGAGAGAAATATATAGTGCGTGCCAAAAAAGATCAAGGTTCACGTATCACGACCAAATGTAGTTTCTTATAAGAGGATAATCGCAGGAGCCCTAGAAACCAGCGAGCGTGCTTGAAAAGAGCTAAAGTTAAAGAGCGAGTCAGTGATTTCTATCAAAAAATTTTTCTATCTATTCGACATTGAATCGAATAATATAATATTATGCAAGTTCTCTGCTGAATATATTTAACATCAAAACCTGATTGAATATATTTCATTTCATTTATCATATTAACTCTATTACTACTAGGTACATCTTCCCCACAAGTACTTTGTCGATTAGACAGAGAGAACCGTGCGCCACATAACTTGGTCCTTACACACTTCACTCACTTCATTAACATTTATAATTCTATTCATGCACGCTCACCGATTCATTAATCCTATTTGAATTAATTCAATTACTTATACTTAATTATGATACATACATACATACATATAATCACGCCTCTATCCCGTAGGGGTAGGCAGAGACCACTTCTTTCCACTTGCTACGATCCTTACATACTTGTTTCGCTTCGTCCACTCTCATTATTCCCTTCATACATGCTCTTCGGTTTAGGGTACTCTTGACCTGGCCTTTTTCAGGACGTCCCTGATTTGATCTCGAAACGTCCGCCTAGGTCTATCCCTTCCAACACTTTCACTCACACTCGCCTTATACACTTTTTTCGTCAATCGTTCTTCATTCATTCTCTCGATATGGCCAAACCATCTCAGCATACCTTTCTCAATTTTTGTCACTACATCTTCTTTCAGACCACAAACGTTTCCTTATCTCACTATTTCTTATCCTGTCACTCAGTTTAACTCCTATCATACTTCTTAACGCTCTCATCCCAACCGCATTTATTCTGCTTTCATGTTTCTTCTGCCATACCCAACTTTCACTTCCGTACATGAGTGTCGGAACCAACACCCCCCCATGCACAGCCAAACGAGCCTTGTTAGACACCTTCCGACTGCTCATAAAGGAGTGCAAAGCTCTATTCACCATGTTCCCTGCATTCACTCTTCTTTCAATATCACTCTCGCACTTTCCATCTCTTGTAAACTTTGAACCCAGATACACAAACTCATTCACCTGTTCAATTTGTTCATCTCCAATCACGATATTGCAGTCTGTCACTGCCTCATCTCTTTCAAACACCAACATTTTCATTTAATTATGATGTCAAATTGAAATGATTACGTCTCAATTTGACATCATTATTAATGTAATTAAATATTGTACATTATATTAAATTCACTAATACGTCTAAAACTCTAAAATGTGATTTGAAATATAAAGTATGCCATTTTTTTTATGTTTTTTTATGTACGTACCGAATATCATCAATCAATTAATTATGATTGAATTATGTAATTTGTTTGCATGCTGTAACCTTCTTCGGAAGCACTTCTGCAACAGCTACTTGTGGTTAAGTACAGTGATCGATGCTCCCGGAGATAAAGTACGGTATCAGGTTTTAATTGCGGAACAGGTCATCTGTTTCAATTTCAACGGATATTTATATATTCGATGTCATCTCCTCGCTATCACATAGTGCTCTTTCTATGACTTCAGGTGACCTTATTCATTCTCAGGAACACGATAATCTTTGCTGAGTTATTAGCGAGGGATCTCCCTATGCTGCCATTCTATGGAACGACATCACGAGTGCCACTTAAAGCTTTTAGTAACTATTTTTTATTCGTCATCTGGTTGCTGATCTGGTCTGCTGCTGTTGGTCTATAGTGAATGTGTAGTAAAATATTTGCTGCGATGATAAAAATGTCAACGAATGTGTAAATAAGTTCAAGTGATAGCCATAACTGTAGAATAGAAATCGCTTGATTGACAGTAGAAAGAATTAAATTAATGTTCCGGTCAGTGGTCACTTGTCATACATATTAGATTATTTTTTCCTTATATATCTTAAAGAAATCTTTATTTCTTTTCTAAATTAAAGATAATTTAATTATTAGCAATGGTATGATATAAAAAGTCAGTGTATTAATGTGACATCAAACATACGATTATATGTACAATTTAGTTGTTCTCTGCCGTAAGTAAACATGGATTTACACAGGCCTGTCGATCCTAACAAGGTAAGACATTATCATTATTGATAGTTAAATTTGCTTTTTAAACATTTTCTAATTAATTTTTCACATTTGTCTAGACCTACGAGGAGTTGACTTCGGAAGAAAAGCTAAGGTGAGGTTAGATTTGCATTTTACGAATTCTTTAATTGCCGAATTCAATGGTCGATTTTGTGAAATTATCAGTATTAGTCATAAAGTATATATAATCTACGTGTAGTTAGCCTTTGTGATTTTTTGGCAATATTATTAACAGCAATTGCTAAGTAAAATACAATTTGTGGTACAATAAATAATTGATATTAACATTATGAATGTTGTGCATTTACTTAAATAATATTAAAGTATGTACCTTTCACATCATCCAACCAAACATTTATTTACATTAAATTAGAACTAGAATTGGAGAAAGTCGATATAGCAACTAATAAAATTCTACAACAGTAATATATTTTATCCCTCAATTACTCGCACAAACAAAATGGAAGTCTAGAATTTATCATTATTTTTCAAACAGTTTTAGCTTCTTTTTTTGGTCAAAAACTGGTAATTAAGATCACATTTATGAAATTTAGTTTACTCGGAGTCAAATAATTCTTTTTTAGATTCAGTTTGTATAGTGGGGATTTTGACCTTATAGTAACATTTCATTTTGAATTTTATCAAAGTTTGAGTTCAGTGAATGATTGAGTGAATAATTTTGTAATAAGTCGTTATTGTTTATTGACATTGCATAAAAACATCCTTGCATGTTTATGTTAGGCTTAAATTGTGATCACCAAAAGTGTACCCTGGTCCTTGGGCTACTTTTCTGTAATTATCTAACTCTAATCTAATAATCCTCAGAAAAATTTGTGACACAATAATAAAAACCAGCTGAGTGAGACTCGGTACTCACGCACAGCTTTCATACACCACCATACAATATTTTTTAAAACATAGTTTAGTACAAACAGAAAAGAAAAACATTTTTTTTTATACTTAGTCGGGAGGCATATAAGGATACAGCCCACCTGATGTAAAGCGGGTACCATAGCCTATTAACGCTTGCAATATATTAAGTATCACTTGAGCGATGCCTCCTCTGCGGTTTACACAGCAACTCCTTGGGAGCTTATTGGTTAATAATGAATAAATATATAAACACGTATTTTATTTAGGTATGACCACCAGAAGTTGCACGAGCTTCACAAAGGCCATGAGTCTATGCACACAACGATGATCCTCATATTGATTGGAACACTCATCTTGGCTCAAATTGTTGTGGTGCAATGGAGGCAAAGGCACTATAGATCTTATGCCGTAAGTAACCCATCTTATTATGTATGTAATTGTAAAGGATCATTCTAGAAAACTTAGGTTACATACAAAACAACTGTTTATTTTTCCTCATTTCAGAGATTGTTATTGTACTAACCTCACCTGGACACGGTCACACACATTATCATCATCGCCATATCTACTTACCGCTGAATAAAGTTCCTTTTGTCCTGCTTTCCTAACAGTTTCCGTATAAAGTACTTAATACAATTCTTATTTCTAGCACAATCTCGTTTTCTAACCCGTTAGGATTGACAGAGTCGCTGTCTAAGCCTAAAGATTTAGCAAAATGCTAGATTTTTATTTGGATTTCATAGAGTGCAGTCGTAGACCCATGGATAAGAAATCGGCCTATTGGCCAGCCCGACAGGAAACTACCTCCATGTCACTGGAAACTTGTAGTGATTTTTTTTTATACAACTAGATTGGCAAACAAGCATGCCGCCCGCATTAGATGGTAAGCGGTGTCATATGCTTTTTTATTTTTTAGTCTACGCCGTAAATACACAAAGTTAGACCATGATTAGATCTTTAAAAGATGATTTTAATTGGTTCAATTACGCGACGCCATTCTATCAGCTATTTCGACGCCCGAATTTGTCACAGACAATCTAGAAAGAATTTTTTTTATAGTCTAATGTTCACATATTATTATACCATTCCATACTAAATGCGGGGATGTTACTCGCGCGCTGCCAATCTTGTGACCTAAGGATGTTCCGTCGCAGTACCCAGTCATTTCTCTGCCATATCTCACCCTTCAGACCGGAACACAGCTATATAAATATATCTGCTTGGCGGTAGAAATAGGTGAGACAGAGGTACCCACGCCGACGAATTTTGTACAAAGTCTACCTCTGGTAGTGAGCAGTGAAAGCCCAGTGGATAAATAACTGGCCTAGTGACCAACTGGTCCTCTGTTCAAATCTTGGCATGCGCCACTGAAATTTGTGTTTTCGAATTTATGCACATGGTTATAACTATCACTTGTTCTGCGGTGAAGGAAAACATCGTGAGGAAACCTGCATGTTCAGGAAATTATATTTCAAAAGACGTGTGACCTTATCTAAAGAAGGTCTAATTTTTTCCTCTGGGGTACGGAGGTCTGACTGCAGTCGCTCCTTGTAAAAATCAGTATCTTCGCCTCAACCTTAGGATTAAGAAGCGTAATAACACTACGTAGAAGACTATATTTCTCGGGGTGTAAGTGCATATTTTGACATAGAGCCCGTCTCGTTTTCAGTTCTTCACCATGTGTGCCATGTGGTCCATTCCGATGCTGATGAGCGCCAAGAACCACTGGTGGAGGTTCATTACGGTATGGACAATATTCACGCTTCTGACCGCCATTGTGATCAGGAAGTCCACACAGAAACCGATGTCTGTTACTACGCCCAGGTCAGTGCTATATATTTATTTAATGTGTATAAAAACAAGAATTCTACACAACCCTTATGTATATACCTAGTCGGGTCAGAAGTTCTGTCCAAAACATTATTATTTTAATTTTGGAATACTGGCCAGAAATACTTTGACTAATTTTAGAAATAATAGTAATAGTTCCCGCTTGCCGAAAATAAAAAATAAATTCATTTTCATTCAATTTCAAATATGGGGTGGTTGAAGAAGGAACATAGAGTCGCGGCTATCGCGTTGCACCGCTGTGGTTACGCGCCAAAAGAGATTATCATCATTCTACAAAAATTGATTTATTTATCGCACTATCAAACGATATACTAAGATTAAAGCTTCGAAAATCGTAAGAGGAGCAGCCGACCTCGCACAGTTAGGACACCAGCGGTCATCAAAGCAGTGAAGGCGCGAATCCAAAGAAATCCCGTGCGTATACAAAAAATCTAGCTCTTCAGATGGGATTAAGCAGAACCACTGTCAAAAGAGTGTTAAATGAAGGCCTGGGACTATGAGCTTATCGTAAAAAAACCGGACATTTTTAGAACGAGCGTTTGAAAAATATTAGGATAGAAAGATCCCGCGCTTTGTTACGGTACGCGGGAAAAAAATACCGCGAAACTTTGTTTTTGGATGAAAAAGTTTTTACCATCGAAGAAAGTTACAACAAACAAAATGATCAGGTGTATGCACAGTTGTGCAGAAGCAAGCACACGTATTCCGAGGGTCCAGCGAGGGCATTATCCTTCATCAATCATGGTTTGGCTTGGAATCTCATATTCAGGCTTAACTGAGGTGTTTTTCTGTGAAAAAGGTGTGAAAACCAGTGCCGTGGTTTACCAAAATACTGTCCTAACAAACATAGTAGAACCTCTTTCTCAAACAATGTTCAAAAACAGACACTGGATATTCCAACAGGACTCTGCACCAGCTCATAAGGTACGAAGTACTCAAAACTGGTTGACCGCTGTGGAATTGTCTTCATCGGGCATTAAGACTGGCCCTCTTCTAGTCCAGATTTAAACCCACTGGACTACAAGATATGGCAACATTTGAAGGAGAAAGTCTGCGCTAAACCTCATCAAAATTTGGAGTCTCTCCGAGCATCTCTGATTAAAGCAGCAGCAGAAATAGATATAAATGTGGTGCGTGCTGTGATCGATGACTGGCCGCGTCGATTAAGGGCATGTATTCAAAATGGAGGAGGGCATTTCCAATAATGTAAATAAAATTTTATTGTAGGTTTAATTACCTTTCATTCCATATATAACTTTTACATAATTATCAAAACGTGTATCATTAATTACATCAATATATATATATATATATATATATAAACTAGTGGACCAGACGCATGTTCTTCTGTCCGAAAAATGAAAATAAAATCCTAGAAGCCGACTGCAGCGCCACCGATGTCTAAATATGACTCCATACCACTCAAACAAATGACGAGCTCGGTGGCGCAGTGAATGACGCGACTTTGACACCAACGCTCGTGGGTTCGATTTCTACACAGTACAAACATTTGTGTGCATGAACATTTCTGTTTGCCTTGGTCCGGATGTATTTAAGAGAGGTAGGACGCATCAAAGCAACCCGTCTGGGGAAGTACCACCTCACAGAAAACCACAGCCAAATAACAACTCCGAGGTTATTGTGTTCCTGTGTGTTAGTGAGGTCACCAGTAAGCTCCCAAGGAGTTACTGTGTAAGCAGCAGAGGATACTTAATATATCTCTAGCGTTAATAGGCTACGGTAGCCGCTTTACATCAGGTGGGCCGTATGCTTGGCATACAAGCACCTAGAACTGATTAAACGCATAGAGTGTAAAATAGTACCTGAAGCCTGACTGCAGATCTGGTTTCACACACAACAAACACTTTTGTGTGACAAAATAACTATGTGCAGAAGATTCTAAAAAGGCCGCACTCTCTGAATCAGAAACGAATTAACCTGCTATACAACCAATGCCTAAGTTATCGCGGTACTCCTTGGAGTCAGTTAACTAACTCCACCAGTCACTTTGAATCAATGACGGTATTTATAGAGGCAATGATCTTGAGTATGTGCTTAACATGGGACAAAACATTGTGTGAATTTACTCATTTTTTTAATTTTTAAGCTCTTAAGTAGCACCTTTTAGGGTGCTGGTCCATAGGACAGACAACCTAGAACGTGACTAGGATGCGTTTTGTATCGACGCCAATGTTAATAGAACCTCATACTTAGTAGGATCAATAATTATCACTTTATTGTGTTTGACTGAAACATTTAACTTTAACATGCTGATATTAGTTAAAGTTACCTTACTATCTAATGAATGTCTTTATTGTGATTACGTCTCAATGTTCCAATCAAACATAAAAGAACATTCCACATTCATGGTAGCCAGGCAACTACAGAGCATGACAAACCACAATGAAAAATAAAAAGGACAATGTACAGTTTGATAAAATATTTGGTAGTCATTTCAAATTGGTGTCAACTTATTATAACGCTGGGCCTAGGCCATAATTTAGTGCATGCACACTGGATCGTAAAACGGATTAAAATCCCGACGTAGTATAAAAAAAAAACCTCACAACGAATTTAATCGTAAGACATTTGTAGGAGTAGGAAGTTTTGGAATTGACTTCCCCTCTTGGCAAAGTGAGAGACAGCAATATGACAAATATGACATTTAAAACCTCAAAGAGTTATATAACTCGTTAACCCACCAAATGTGGTACTGCCATTTAAGTTATAATTTTTTTTATTGAATATACAACCTATTCTCATACCTACCAAATATACATAAAAAATTCATAGAAATCGGTTGAGCCGTTTTGGAGAAGTGGGACCACAAACACCTTGACTCGAGATTTTTATATATAAGACATACCTACTTGTTTTTGGATGTTTCGTTGCGTCACCCCGTTCCCCTGGGGTGATCGCTTCAGATGAAGCCTTTATAGCCTTCCCGGCTAAAGGCAGTCCCAGGGGGTGTTTTAGTGAGTGGAAATCTGACATAACCAGTTCGTTCGCACGAAATGGTATCTTTGAAAGATTTCACCTCCTCCCTCCCTTTTTCCGGAGGGTGCCCCTCACGGAGGAATGACCAATGCACACCCGGGTGTGGGTTGGTCCTTCTTTTGTGGGTCTTCAATTTTCTTGGCCGAAAAACACAAAAAAAAAATTGGATGTTTCTCTCTATCTCTTAGTTTTACCATAATTTTCACAATATATTTATATATTTTACAAGTAGCACAATTTAATATATAATGCTGGTGGTAAAGAAAGAAGAGGCATGCTCCGTTGGATCGGACATGCAGGAAGAAAGAATTACGAAACAGATATACAACGCGAAAGTGGAAAGATGTAGGAGCCGAGGAAGACCAAGACTCGCCTACCTTGATCAAATGAATCGTGTTCTATCAGAAGGAGTATTAGAAACCGGCGAGCGTGCATGAATGAGCTATGAATGTTAAAGAAGTGAGTGAAGTGTGTACGGACCAAGTCATGTGGCGCTCGGTTCTCTCTGTATAATCGGCAAGGTACTTGTGGGGAAGATGTACCAAGTAGTAATAGAATTATTATGAGAAATTAAATATATTCAATCAGGTTTTGATGTTAAGTATATTCAGTAGAGAACTTGCATAATATTATATTAATTATTCGACTAGCAGAAGCCCGCGGCTTCGCACGCATGAGATTTGGACTTTTAGTAGCCTTTTGTTTCTCTGTACTTCTGTAGACATGAAATTGTTTCTGTTTAAAAAAAAAGCAAAGTTCAGGGTCGTAGATGCAACCATAGAGCGATTCAATTTTCGTACAGCGCCACCTATTGACCTTTACAGGAGGCAACGTATATGTATTTTATTTATATTAATATTACATAAAAATTGCGTAGATATTTTATGTTACAATAAATACGTATTCTATGAAAATAATAAAAATAAAATTGCAGTCTATTTTTTACAAAGTTTATTTTTAAATCACAGACAGACACTTCAATTTTATTTATATGTATAGATTCAATGTTGAAGAGAAAGAACTGTTTTTTGATAGAAATCACTGACTCGCTTCTCGACTTTCGCCGGTTCCAAGGACTCCTGAGATAATCTCCCTTTAAGAAACTACATTTGGTTGTGATACGTGAGCCTTGATCTTTCTGCCTATCCCGCAAGGAATGTGGCGTGAAGTTATAGATAGATATAAACAATAATAGCGAGCTCGGTGGCGCAGTGATGAAACGCGCTGTTACGCTACTTTGTCACCAACGCTCCTGGGTTCGATTCCCATGCCGGATAAAGATTTGTGTGCATGAACATGTCTGTTTGTCTTGGTCTGGGTGTTTTCTATCTATACATATAAATAAAATTGAAGTGTCTGTCTGTGATTTCAAAATTAAGCCTTTATCTTAAGTTCATATTATTACTTCCACGTTACCAAAGCCCAAATACGCATTTTTAATTTTTGTCTGTCTGTCTGTTTGTTGTCCGGGCTAATCTTCGAAATGGCTGAACCGATTTTGACGGGACTTTCACTGGTAGGTAGAAGACTGTTCAGATCAGAATATAGGGTACTTTTTATCCCGTAAAGGGTTCCTACGTAAAAAAATAAAAACTTAAAATTAGGGGGGAAATGTCTTCCCCTTCGGGGGACTATACAATTTTATTTTTATTATTTTCATTGAAAACGTATTTTTTGTGACATAAAATAACTATGCATTTTTTATGTAATAAAAATAAAATAAATATACGTTGCCTCCCGTAAATATCAATAGATGGCGCTGTATGAAAATTGAATCGCTCTATGGTTGCATCTATGACTCTGAACTTTGTTTTTTTTTAAACAGAAAGAATTTCAGCTCTATAGAGAAATAAAGGCTACTAAAAGCCCAAATTTCATGCGTGCGAAGCCGCGGGCTTCAGCTAGTGTATAATAAGTATGTCTTTACAAAAAAAATTGCCACTCCAAGTGGTATGGTCTGATAATCCTTGTACAGACTGTATCCTCGTTTTCCAGCTGATGTGGTATCAAATATGATATTATTTGTTTTTCAGGTTGGTATACAAATGGTTCTACCTCATATACAAGGTGAGTTGCTTCCTCGGTGTCGCCGGGTACATAATCCTGATGATGACCTTCATCGGGATCAACCTGGTGTTCGGGCAGAAGCCACAGGCGTGGATGGACGTCGGCTTCATGATATTGTTCTACGGGCTGTACTTCGGAGTGCTGGGGAGAGACGTCGCGGAGTACTGTACGGACAAAATGGCTGCTTCCATTGGGGTAAGTTGTTATTAATTGACGAGCTCGGTGGCGCAGTGGTGAAACGCGCTATTACGTTATTTTGATACCAACGTTTGTAGGTTCGATTCCGAGGTAGGGCGCATCAAAGCTTCCCGTCTGTGGAAGCCCACCTCTCAGAAAATGTCAGCCAAATAACATCTCGCTAGAGGGTTGTTGTGTTCCTGCGTGTGAGTGAGGTCACCAGTAAGCTCCTAAGTAGTTGCTGTGTTTTGAATTAAGCAATTTTTAACGGAAGTATCACGTGTTTTATTTATTTTGTTGAACCTGACGTTTCGAATGCTTTGCAGCGTCCGTGGTCGCAGGAAGACTAAGGTGACATTTGTCTTACATTAGTTATTCAATTATTACATCTACCGACATGGATGGATTAATTATATACGTTCCGATTCACACAAAAATCGCTCACGGTGTCCGAACGTTTTTGAGTAGATCTCTGGGTTTGTGACTTGATTATTTTTAGAACTGGATCCCAAGCAGGTGGTACTTGCCAACCATCTTCTCCATTGAAATTGGGGTGTTTTCTTAGTTGCTGTATTAGCAGCAGAGGTGGCATCGCGTGAGTGATCTATCGCGTGAGTGATCTATCGCGTGAGTGAGTATGGATGGGTTTATCTATCTCGAGTTTTTCCGTACTTCGGAGGGTAAGTTAAGCCGTCGGTCTCGGTTGTTGTCGATAGATGACAGTCGTTAAGCTAAGTCAGTGGCCCTCGGGCGGTATGAAAACACTGGCCTCCGCCAATCCGCATTTGAGCAGCGTGGTGGAGTATGCTCTAAACCCCTTCGCTTGAAGGGAGACCCGTATCCCTGCAGCGGGACGAGTAAGGGTTGATTTGGATATGTATTATATTGTTTTTAGTATCAGTAAAATATATAAGAACCACATTTTAACAATCAAATTCATAATTAAGTTATTTCAAATTCTTAATTATAAGTTAAGAAAAGATGAATGTTTTTCTTGAAAATATTGTACACTATATGCATCTTTACATTCTGAGTACATTCACTCTCAAGCTCTTAAGGATGCATCGCGCGAGTGATACTTAATATATTACAAGCGCTAATAGGCTACGGTAACTGCTTTACATCGGGTGGGCCGTATGCTTGTATGAGTCTCGACGTTGTATAAAACCAAAAATTCTCATGATACCATTTCAGCCTTTTTAGGATTCCGTACCCAAAGGGGGAAACGGAACCCTATTACTGAGGCTCCGCTATCCGTCCGTCCGTCCGTCCGCCCGTCTGTCACCAGGCTGTATCTCTTGAACGGTGATAGTCAGACAGTTGAAATTTTCACAGATGATGTATTTCTATTGCCGCTATAACAACAAATACTAAAAAGTAGAATAAAATAAATATTTAAGGGGGCTCCCATACAACAAACGTGATTTTTTTGCCGTTGTTATAGATAATGGTACGGAACCCTTCGTGCGCGAGTCCGACTCGCACTTGGCCGATTTTTTCCAGCTTCTTTTGCCGTCAAATTTTCATTGTGTTTCTTTAAGCTGCCCTTCAATTATTTCCTTTGAAATAAAATAAATAATCTGCTAACAATAAACACGTAAGTAAATATTGCATTACCTTAGGATGTTATCGATATAATAAATTTCAATCACTATCACTCATAAAGTATCGTAAATACTCGAAGTCAATAATGACGTAACTCAATACGAACCTTCAAGACTGTTCAATGTCGTCCTACTAATATTATACTCGTAAATGTGAATGTCCGTTTGTTTGTTACGCTTTCACGCGAAAACTACTGAACCGATCATCATGAAACTTCGTACACATATTCTTGGAGGTATCAGAAGTAACATAGGATACTTTTTATTAAAAAAATAAAAATATTTTTTATCAATGCGAGCGAAGCCGCGGGTAAAAGCTAGTTATTTATAAGGGGACGTGTCGAATTTGACGAGCTCGGTGGTTCAGTCGTGAATGACGCGATTTTGACACCAACGCTCGTGGGTTCGATTCCCATACAAGACAAAACATTGTGTGCGTGAACATGTCTGTTTGTCTCGGTCTGTTACTGAGAGGTAGGGCGCATCAAAGCAGCTAGTCTGGGGAAGTACCTCCACCTAACAGAAAACCGCAGCCAAATAACAACTCCTTGGAGGGTTGGTGTGTTCCTGCGCGCGAGTGAGGTCACCATTAAACTCCTAAGGAGTTGCCGTGTTAGCAGCAGAGGCGGCATCGCGCGAGTGATACTTAATATATTACAAGCGTTAATAGGCTACGGTACCCGCTTTACATCAGGTGGCCGGATGCTTGTATGCCTCTGGACGTTGTATAAAAAAAAAGGTTTAAAATTGCTAATCTAGAAGCTGTTGATGTAATTTTATTATAGATGTAATTTTGTTCCAGTATTACACACAAGAGGGCATCCCGACGCGGCAGCTGGAGACCAACGTGTGCGCCGTCTGCGGGAACCAGCTCCTGGTCGACGTCAACGAGGAGGGAGTCCTAGGTACGTTACTTACTACGCGAGACAGGAAGGCAGAGCAGCCCGAGCCGCTGGAGCCCAGCACTCGCAACTCTCAAGTTGTGGAATGAACTCCCAGCCGAGGTTTTCCCAAGGGACTACAGCATGGGGCTCTTCAAGAAAGGCGCGAAGAGGTTTTTAGAGGGTCGGCAACACATCAGTGACACCCCTGGTTTTGCAAATGTCCGTAGGCTACGGTGACTGTTTACCATCAGGCAGGCCGTATGATTGATATATATATATTGACCTTGGTGGTATAAAAAAATCGCTGTAGCGGCCGAGGCACGTATAGAGCTTTCGGCAATCACGACGAATTAATAAAAATAGGTAACACGCAGTGGCGTGCACTCCATATAGGCAAAAAGACATTGCCTACCCTATCAATTTGATAAATACCATCCGATGTTTCATTCTTAAACATAGTTTTTAACTAATATTTCGTATCAAAAACAAAAGATTAAAAGCTCCATCTATCGGTATCGGTAAGTTATTAAAGTCATCGCTAGTCATTTTCAAATCGCAGCTAGGCGCTACGCTACACTAGCGCCGCATTGGCAGCTTTTTACGGCAGAGACACTAACTATATCTGTCTAAATTTACGTATGTGTGCCGTGTTGTTTATACAACTACTGTAGTGTACATTCCTATAATTACATTGCCCACAATAACACAAATAACGCACACAATCGCAAAGTATAGACAATGTCTTTTCAGCTGAACTATACGTAAATCACCGAAGTGTCGCGAGCATTGCTACGTAACTATTTTAAAAAGTAGTTTGCTGCATATAATTATAGTGAAAAATATTGCCATTTCTTTTTTTCGTATAAAATTGATGTTCAATTTTATTTTGATTTTAAAACGGCCGCCATTGTTTTTGTTTTGAATCGATTGACTGGTAGCAGACGAAATAAGATTTTAAAGTTTTAAAGTTGATAAATATGATGATATTCACTGCGAAAGTTGTTCATGTGGTGTGTGTAGGGAAAATAAATGTTTTCAAAACTATCTTTCGGTGAAAAAAAACAAGTGATCACATACATCATTATTTCCACAAGACTGGGTAACCAAAATCAACATTCTGTATTTTTTGGTAAGTTAATAGCTTTAAAAAAATTCTGCCTACCCTGTCAAAAATCTCTGTGCACGCCACTGGTAACACGCATTATAAACAGCCCGGCTGGGGAAGTGCCTGGAGGCACTTCCCCAGCCGGGCTGTTTATAATGCGTTTTGTTTTTTTTTCGTCGTCGGCGGTTTTTTTTTATACTACGTCGGGAGGCATTCGAGCTTATGGCCCACCTGGTGCAAAGCCGTGACCTTGCAAAGCATTCAATCGGCGTGATGCTGTCTCTGTTGCTAACACAGCAACTCCTTAGGAGTCTTACGTGATACGCGGTTTTCTGTAAATAAATAAATATTGTCGGACAAATTACACAGCGCCACCTAGGCCCAAAGTAAGCGAAGCTATCATGGGTACTAGACAACTGATAAACATATGTAAATATTTTTTTATTTGTAAATATATACTTATTATACATAGAAAATACCCAGACCGAGACAAACAGACATGTTCACGCACACAAATGTTTGTTCTGTGTGGGAATCGAACCCACGAGCGTTGGTGTCAAAGTAGCGTAACAGCGCGTTTCACCACTGCGCCACCGAGCTCGTCAAAGGTAAGGTGAAGGTACTTCTCCAGATGGACGGCTTTGTGGCGCCCGACCTCTCTTAAAAGTTAGTGATCGATGGGCGATGGCAGCCCGAGCCGCAGACGCAGCCGCGACTGGCTGTTATACAAGTCCAGCAATCGTTGTAACGGCCAAGGCATGTATAGAGCTTTCGGCAATCATGACGAAATAATAAAAAATTGTAGAGCACCCGCTACTATTATAAACGGGCTGTTTATATGGGGAATTGCCTCCACTTTACTTTCTTGCCTCTTGATGAATCTTTGCGAATGTTTTTTTTTATACAAGCTGATGAAAGTCACGTGACTCTGTCCTTACACACCTCACTCGCAACTTTAACATTCGTTGCTCTTCTCATGCAGGCTCGCCGGTTACACTTATGCGCCACGCATCACGCAGCGCCAATTCCGGCGGTTCGAGGAGACCCGAGTGCTGCACAGTTGTTTAATTAATTGTTTTTCTTTTTAACCTGTCCCCAGAGAACACGTACAAGCTGACCTGCGGCCACGTCTTCCATGAGTTCTGCATACGAGGCTGGTGCATCGTGGGCAAGAAGCAGACCTGTCCCTACTGCAAGGAGAAGGTGGACCTCAAGCGCATGTTCACCAACCCGTATCCTTTTATACTCTTCGAATTCAACAACACACGTTTGGGTTGACGAGCTCGATGGCGTTGGATCGATTCCCACGGATGATAAACATTTGTGTGCATAAACACGTCTTTGTTGTGTCTCAAAAAACCTGAAAATTTCATCAAAATAAGTCCAGCCGATTTGGAGTCCATAGTGAATATACAAACATACATCTATTTTTATATATTAGAAGACATACAAGCTTACGGCCCACTTGATGTAAATTGGTTACCGTAGCCTATGAAAGCTTGCAATGCAGTAAGTGTTACTCGCGCGATGCCACCTGCTAACACAACAACTCCTTAGGAGTTTACTGGCAACCTCGCTTACTCGCAGGTACACAACAACCCTCTACGGAGTTGTCATTTAGCTGTGTTTTCTGTGAGGTGGAGGTACTTCTCCAGACGGATTGCTTTAATGCACTCTACCTCTCTTAAAAACACCCAAACCGAAACAAAATTAGAGCTAATACAAATTTCGCTGTGGTTAGTAACGCAACTTTGACATGAACGCTGCACGTGGGTTCGATTCCCACACAGGACAAACATTTATGTGCATGAACATGTCTGTTTGTCAAAGTCAAAGTCAAAGTCAAAATCTTTTTATTCCGTAAAAATGGCTACATTTGTTTGGAATCGTCACAATTTTTTTCCCTACCGTGCAGTTCATGACTAGGTGAGCACTGATAAAAATACTGCCAAAAAACTCAGGCATCCCTCTTTTGGTATCCAAACAAATTTACATAATTTATATTTTTGTCTCGGTCTATTGGTGGCGGAAGCACACAAAGCAGGTTAGATCAAATTGCATGTATTTACGTATGTTTATCATTTGTCTGGAATCCATAACACAAGCTCCCCTTACTTCGGGGCTACATGACGGTGTGTGATAATTTTATATCTCCGAGATTCCTTAACGAAACCTCAGTTGGGACCGCCCTCACATTTTGTTCGGTCAGCTGCTGGACTGGATACGGTGGCTGGTCGCGTGGCAGCCGCTCATTCTGTTCTTTGCCCAGGGGATCAACTGGTTGTTCGGGCTGGAGTGACGTGCGGTCTCGCCGTAAACTACCGAGTGGTTGTACAAACTATTATAAATTGTGTGCATATAATGGAATGATGTAAATCAAAAGGAATGTAAATCTAGTGAAATTTTGAAGAGCTGGAGGATGGTCCGCATCACATTATCGGTGGTACTGTAGTTGATCACCGACAGAAAGTCGGCAACCGATTTTCTGTCTCATCATTTGGCCGACAATCTGACAATATTTATTTCTGGCGTCCTAAAACTCTATTTCGTTCCAAGATAAATATTTTTTGACACTGTTGAGCACATCATAAAGGTACAAAAGTCACCGTTTGTTAACTCGAAGTTTCTCTACTAGTCAACCTTTGAGAAGTGCAGAGAATAATGTATGCGGTTTAAAATTGGGAAAAATGTAATCTGTAAGCGTTTCATATAAATTCCAAATAGTTTGTTTGTACGCGGACATTGGAACTTGTAACATAATAATTGATTATGTTATTGTT
The DNA here is from genome assembly GCA_947507595.1 of Pyralis farinalis. Classification (NCBI taxonomy): domain Eukaryota; kingdom Metazoa; phylum Arthropoda; class Insecta; order Lepidoptera; family Pyralidae; genus Pyralis; species Pyralis farinalis. The sequence goes on along the minus strand of OX382258.1, from coordinate 2,336,677 downwards.
GTCTATAGTCAAGTTTTGGCGATCGTGACTCATTGTGTGTATCATTGTATTATATTACGTAGATCAATCAAAACTGCCTTAACACTAATGAACTCTACCGAGAATTGTGGATTTGTCGTCTCATATAATTGTAATGTTCAATAACCACGCCATTCGCGGTGGCGCGATCACTTGATTAACAAAAGTTTAAATTAATAGGATTTTTTTTTAAATTTTACTATGAAAGAGGCCATCGATCGATGGTAGAGATCACGACCGCTGACAAAAACACTTCCTATCAATTAATTAGTAGGAAGTGTATTCGTTCATATTATCAATTGATACGAAACTTATCCACAACAATCTATGCATGATAACAGTAAGGTGATCAGTATTCTTAATATAATTGTGTCGGTGGGTGTCGGCTGGCGTTAGATCGCATCAACCAATGGCTTCAATGTAGTATTTTTATACCACTTTTTATTTTTATCCTACCAAGGCAAAAATCCATTTAAACTTCGAGTTTATTCTAACAACATATTATAATCTAATTGTCAGAATGTGTCGCTGGTATGACTATTTTTTGCCAATCACAAAGATCTTTCCATACTTAATTTCAGTCTACCCCAGATCCGTATGCGTATTAAACGCTTAATATCTTGAATATGTCACACTTACAGTCACTTACTTTAACATAGGTTTACCATGCTTTTACCCATCAAACAATAATTGTTCATGAACTGTAAATCTTATCAATTTATATCCGCTTAGAATTGTAATCTGGATCGTACTGTGAATCTAACTACTCTGTTCTAATGATTGCATTTTTTTTGTACTTAACTATATAAACAAATAAAACAAGCGTACGGCCTTCCCGATTGTAAACAAATATATGTTATGTGTCTATCAACGAACTGAAGATATATTGTCATAGTCCAAATAGAGTATATCTTTGGGATTGCAGAGAAAAATGTTGACTGAATGTCGGCGCCATACGGAATGTCGGTTTCCGATTTTCTGCCGCACACCAGCGACGGAACCTCCGCTAATTTGGCGACCTAAATTGTCAGTTGAAATGTTATTTCGAGGAAAGCAAAACGGTGACGGGACACTGATTTTTTACCACAATTTTGACCGCCCGGCCTCCGCTTGTATCCGACAAAATGTCGGGAAATCATTTTCTGTATTATATATTATAAGAAGCTGTACACATTTATCCGAGACCTTCTACTGGTCATCTCCGAAAAGTATTGTCTGGTAGTGTGCCGGCGCTGGTTGTCCAACTAAGAATCCAGTCGTACCTCCCTCAAATATGAGCTTCTATGGCGCTGCTCACATCTGTCGGATGTCGGATCTGTGAACTTATTTTTATACCACTAAGATGACAAACAAGTGTACGCATATCCCTGCTGGTGTGTAATTACCTGTACTACATAATCTATGTATAGTTACAACGCCAGGGCCGTCACTCGTGCGTTGACGACCCTGTGGAATCTCTCACGCCAATATCCTCAACAGGGTGTTTTACACTGGAATCTAAAATATCTGTTAAAAGAAAAACGCTTCTTTGGGACGGCGCAGAACAATGCCCTCGTTAGATACGGCGACGTTACACGCTGTACACGTGTGAACTGAAAATGTTGTGTCGCGCAGCTATTCTTATACGAAAACATTAAACGAGAAAAATAATGGAGGGAACAACCTGTGTTTATTGTAATATATATTTTTGTTTCATTTTGTCATTCTTCTGGATAAAAAAATGTGTCGGGTGGCAAACAAGCTAAACTGAAATTATGGAGATATTTGTTGGTATTCGTTGTACAGTATTTTTTGTTATTATTATGTTAAGTTAAAGATAACACTATTGAAATCGGCCCAGCCGTTTACGCCTTTACACAAACAGACATGCATACTTATATCATCATTATCCGAGCGATAGAATCTCGGTCGCGGCCTAAGCTCTCGCTTCGGAGCCCGGGGCCTGCTGTCCGGGTTGTACATACTTATATGTATATATCTTTTTGAATTAAAACTTCTTTACGCACGCTCGACTTGCGGAGTAAGTTGGTGAATGTGTGACGAGAGCGTTACGAAAAGTGTGATCGGGCGAGGCGAACGGAAGTTGAGAGGGAGATATAAGTTAGTGAGATAGAAAGAGAGAGAGTAACGCTTCGTATGTTACTGTAGGGGCAAGAGAGAGAGGTGCGAGCACACATTTTCTTTCTCTCTTTCTCTCATAGCGAGTTAAGTTTCGTATATGTAAGATACAGTGCAGGCCTATTGTCTGTATCACACTATGGAGCTAAAGAAGTTTTACTTCAGTCGTGTGGTCTAAAGCACACTCGTTTTTTGAAGCAGTAAGTAGCAAGATAGTAAGTAGAACACCGTCGCCGTAAACAGACTCAAGCGGTAAGAGGCAGTGCATACGCTTAGCATAGGGTATAATTATACGAAATTATTATATTAACGACCGCCAGGCTACTTTGGCTTGTCGTGTATTGGACAACGACACCTCTGGACCACGCACACTGTCGTTGACGTCTTTTTACGATGACAACGTAGTTCTGATACTAAACAGTTATGCATACCATTGTTATCACTTTTAGGGTTCCGTTTTTTCTGTTGTGGAACGGAACCCTAAAAATTATACCCATAAAATACATCCAGTTGACTTAGAATTATAAAAAAAACTTTGGTAAAAAGCAGTGTAATTTAGCACAAGTAAAGGAAAAAAATCAGAAAAGCGTAATATGTAGTCGCATCACAAAAAAAAAGGTTTGCGAATCATTTTTTTACGGGACCCTCGGCTCGCCAGCGGCTCGCACTTGACTTTTTTTTGGCGAGTTCGGTGGCGGAGTGTCCGTATACCCACACAGGACAAACATTTGTGTGCATGAATATGTTTGTCTTGGTCTGGGTGTTTTAAGAGAGGGTCTCATCCAATCAGCCCGTCTGGGGAAGTACCTTCATCTCACAGAATACCACAGCCAAATAACAACTTCCGGTAAGGTTGTTGTATTCCTGCGAGTGAGTGAGGTCACCAGAATGCTCCTAAGAAGTAGAGATGGCATCGCGCGAGTAATACTTAGTGCAAGCGTTTATAGTGTACGGTAGCCGTATTTCAGGGGGGCCGTACGCTTGTAAGGCTCCTGACGTTGTATAAAAAATCGGCCAAGTGCGAGTCGGTACGCGAAGGGTTCCGTACCATTATCTATAAAAACGGCAAGAAAAATCACGTTTGTTGTATGGGAGCCCCCCTTAAATATTTGTTTTATTTTAATTTAATTATTTATTCTTAAAGTGATAACTAAATATTCTGCGAATATTTCAAGCGTCTACCTGGTGCTGTTATCAATATCGAACAAAAATAAACAAAAAAATCACATTTGTTGTATGGGAGCCCCCTTAAATATTTATTTTATTCTATTTTTTAGTATTTGTTGTTATAGCGGCAACAGAAATACATCATCTGTGAACATTTCAACTGTCTAACTGTCACGGTTCATGAGATACAGCCTGGTGACAGACGGACGGACGGACAGCGGAGCCTCAGTAATAGGGTTCCGTTTTACTCTTTGGGTACGGAACCCTAAAAAAAGCGATACGCACCTAGTGACCAATCGGACAAATTACACAGCGCCACCTAGCCCCAAAGTAAGCGAAGCTTGTGTTATGGGTACTAGACAACTGATAAACTTACGTAAATACATTTTTTTTTGTAAATACATACTTATTATACATAGAAAATACCCAGACCAAGACAACAGACATGTTCATGCACACAAATGTTTGTACTGTGTGGGAATCGAACCCACGAGCGTTGGTGTCAATGTAGCGTAACAGCGCGTTCCACGACTGAGCCACCGAGCTCGTCCTACTGACCAATACTACGTCGATCTAGTGACCAATGGGAGAATATTTTAACCAATAAGCCGATAAGTGACACCATGTTGAATCGTGAAGTAGCCAAAGAGCAGCGCGTTCTACTTTTTCCTCCGACCCGTAATAATGAATTGAGTTACTACGTAATATCTGTCTAATCTGTTACTTATACGCTATTCACTAGTCCATTGGTGTCGTTGTCAAGAAAGGCGTTTCACAATGAACCATAAACATATTTTTATGTCGAAGTACTTAAGACAAGTACTTAATTACTATTGGTCGTATTTGGGTGCATTTAATTACGATTTATCGTTTTCGAGCGCACTTAATTACGATTAGTCGTTTTCTAGCGCACTTAATTACGATTAGTCGTTTTCTAGCGCACTTAATTACGATTAGTCGGTTTCTAGCGCACTTAATTACGATTAGTCGTTTTCTAGCGCACTTAATTACGATTAGTCGTTTTCTAGCGCACTTAATTACGATTAGTCGGTTTCTAGCGCACTTCATTACGATTAGTCGGTTTCGAGCGCACTTAATTACGATTAGTCGTTTTCTAGCGCACTTAAATACGATTGGTCGTTTTCGAGCGCACTTAATTAACGATTGGTCGCTAGTCGTATTCGGGTGCACGAAATACCTTACTCGAATTCCCCGTGCACCCGACACAAAAATTACACTGTTTTACTCGAATTCGGGCAACTGGCAAAGCAATAGAAGTCAAAGAAAAACTGAAATCGACAACCGTACTATGTAGTATGTAATGTAACTTGTATCTATCTGTCTATCTACAACTTACGCCAAATCCCTTGTGTGCTATATGTTTGGCTTGGTCTGGGTGTTTTAAGAGGGGATTCATCCAAGCAGCTCGTTTGGGTAACAAATGTAACTTAAATCAAAATATTTATATTGTGAACTTTGTGAAATTGTTAACTGTGTGGTAACCATTGTGGATTGTGCAGGTAAAGTATGATGATTCAAGTTTCGTAGTTCACTCTGCACCATACAGGCACGCAATATAACGATCTATATATAGTATACAATAACTAATAAATAATTATTTAAATAGTCATATTTCATAATAGCATTCACAAAGTCTGAAAGTTGGTCTGAAAGAGAGCGTCGGTGTTAAAATAAGAAGAGGCGTACTCCGTTCGTTCGCACATGTAGAAAGAACGGCGAAGGGTATATACAATGCAAAAGTGGAAGGATGTAGGAGCCGTGGAAAGCCAAGTATTACCTATCGTGACCAAATTGATCGTGTTCTATCAGAAGGTGATGTCAGAAGCCCTAGAAACCGGCGAGCGTGCACGAGAACAATGAATGTTAAAGAAGCGAGTGAGGTATGTAAGGATCGAGTCACGTGGCGCTCGGTTCTCTGCATACCCGGCAAGGGATTTGGCGTGAAGTATCTTGCGACAAGACTTCAGATGTTCTACTTACTCGGGCGCGGGACGTTCTCATACTTTGGAAGGTGAATATTACATTTTCTCGACAGACGAACAGCTCTTCAGCTAATGTGTATAGATAATTTATTTGTTGTTTCTAATGGTGAGGTCGAGGAAGCGCAGAGAAGATAATAGATGTTGCAACGGATTCAATTATTTATTTGCCGAATAATTATATGGCTTTCGTAAAAAAAAAAAAATGATTTTCAGTGCATTTAAATTCAAATTTATATTCAATAAAACTTTGTTTCAAACCGTGTTTTTTTCTACCACTATTTAAGGTGACAGTAAATTTCTGATTCTATTGCCTACTGCCTAAATTGACTTTTAATTGGAAATTTTGTTGCGTTTGACATAACTATGTGTCAGTTTTGTCGTTGTACATTTTATGTCTCGAGTACTTCATTCCCTAATCCATTTGGATAGGATACCTTTGAGTAAGGATTTGACGAGATCCTAAAACACGAGATTAGTACATGCCCATAGCAGGCTTCGTCCCACGGACGCGTCGTTTACTAGATTACCATTATAGTACGAAACTGTACATTTTAACCGCATGTAACAATTTAAGTAAGTGAGAAACTGGTCACTAATGTACTTTTGAAGATTTATCAATTCTCTCCCCTGCGCTTTCGGTCTGCGATAACTCTAATTCGGTTGAGAGTACAGTCACTAGCACGTCGGGGCATCCGCGTGACTTATTTATATGCGTTTTTGTGCTTTACGGCGTAAGTACGTCAAAGTCGAAGGTGAAAGTGTCTAGTTTACCGTGCTCTCAACTGTACTTGTAAATGTATGATCCCTATGTGATCTCAGCGTGTGTATAAAATGAATAAATTGTACCTATATTTTGTACAAATAAAGGCATTCAGTGATGTTTGTTTAGTGTACGTTATTTGAAGTCCCAAATTAATTATAATACCATAACTTTTTACTAGAGGTAGGGTGCATCAAGGCCCGACTGAGGAAGTACCTCCACAGAAAACTGATGACAAATAACAATTTCATGCAAACTTGCTGTATTCCTACGAGGGAGATTAAGAGTAAGCTCCAAATGAGTTGCTGTCATAGCAGCAGGGGTGGCAAGGAGCGAGCAAAACTTCCTGCGTTTAGTTCATAGGCTACAGCATCTGAGGATGTCTCGTGGAGACGCGTGTCGCAGAGACGACCAGAGCAGTCAGGACAGCAACGGTGGCGGGTGCATGCGTTTTCCGATCCAGATGGCGGGCAATCACAGAGACTTCTAAGAGAGGTAGGGTGTATCGAAGGGCCACATAAATAAACTGGCCAGTAAGCTCAGCTCTGCCGAATATGCCGTTAGGAGAATTAGACAATTGACGGATGTGGCTACTCTGCGCTTAAGTCTATTTCAGCTACTTTCACAGCATTATGTCGTATGGTATACTATGGTGGGAAAGCGGCTGATATTGAAAGCCACCGGGCTTACCATATCACAGGCCATACCGCTGATGGTATGGTGTTCACGGTTTTTTTTAACACAGCAACTCCTTAGAATTTCACTGGTGACCTCACACGCAGTATACAACAACCCACTAGGGAGTTGTTATTTGGCTGCGTTTTTCTGTGCGATGGAGGTACTTTCCCTCAGGGGCTTTGATCCGCCCTACCACTCTTAAAAACACCCAGACTAAGACAAACAGATATGTTTATGCACATAAATGTTTGTTCTGTGTGGGATCGAACCCACGAGCGTTGGTGTCAAAGTAGCGTAACAGCGCGTTTCAACACTGCGTCGTCAAGCTCGTCAAAAGTCACGGTATTAAGCCTTTGAGCTTAAGAGAGAAATTTTGCCTCCCTTTGCATGTTTTAACGATTCTACAAGGGGTTGTGTTCCGTGATGTTAGGTATGATGCCAACCGCACAGCTCCCCGTCAGAAACTTCATCTTCATACGCCGAAACAGCAATGGTCACGTACTGCGCTGTTCCAGAGAAGTGTCCTACAGTGAACCCTTAATTTATGGAATTAACTTCCTACAAAAACGCAGCGTAGGACGGCCCTCCACACGACGGAGAGACGATCTTGTGTAGATCGCAGGGAGCCGATGGATGCAAGCGACACAAGACCGATCGCTGTGGAAGGCATGGGGGAGGCCCATTTTCAGTAGTGGACGTCCTTCGGCTGACATGGTGATGATGAACTTCCGAGGTTTTCCCAATGGACTGTAGCATGAACCTCTTCAAAAAAGGCTTGAAGTGGTTTTTCAGTATCGACAACGTTCTGGGCTACGGTAACTGCTTACTGTTAAGCGGGTCTTATACTTGTATACCCCATCAGTGGTAAAGTACCTCTTTACACGTTATCTATGGCCAGGTCAGGCCTGTTTAACGCTATTATTAAAAACTTATTCTTTGAATATCTGTCACAATTTTGTTTCTTTCAAAACTAAAGTGAAATCATCCGTTGCAAAAAATATGTAACCCATACAAATCTCGCAAAAACATTACATTTGTACTAATCGTTCGTCTAAATCTCGCGTGATTCAAAATGTCGGGATCCCCGTTCAGATGTTATCAAGTTATGAAACAACAGAATGTGTTGGCTCTCGGGAACGCCAATTTGGGACATTTTATTACAGTGTTCGGTAAGTTTTGTGGGTGGAAGTACGCTTTTAAAGTTCGCTGGAAGTAGCTCCTTGACATGTATGTATTTATAGACTGCGTAGAAGACAATAAAATCTCTTAATATATTCACAGCTTAAGGTTGTTAAGGTTAAAATGCATCCTATCAATAGTGCAGACAGTAAATCGGTTAAAGATTGTAGGCATAGGCAGCACGGTTAAGAAGATACCTCACTGCACCATATAAAATGTAGAGGGAGGCAAGCCTTTAACAGAGGTAACTAGGGCGCAATCAAAGTCGCCCGTTTGGGGAAGTACCTCCACTTTTTTATTGTTTTATATACAACGTCCGGAGCCACACAAGCATACGGCCCATGATGTAAAGCGGTTACCGTAGCCTACGAATGCTTGCAACACATTGATATCGCTCGCGCGATGTCATCTTTGTTATTAGCACACTACTCCTTAGGAGCTTTACTGGTGACCTCACTTACTTGCAGGAACACAACAATCCTCTGTTATTATTTGGCTACGGTTTTCTGTGAGGTGGAGGTGCTTCCCCTGACGGGCTATTTTGATGCGCCCTACCTCTCTTAAAAACACCCAGACCAAGACAAACGGACGTATTTATGCACACAATTTTTTTAATTAAAAAACGTTATTAACGCTGCTTTGACACCAGAAAGTCGTGGGTCGTGGATTCCCACACAAGACGAACATTCGTGTGCATGAATACGTCTGTTTGTCTTGGTCTGGATGTTTTAAGAAATTATGAGATAGAAGTCATTACACAGTGTTTATTACACGGTCCGAGCGTTGAACGTGTGTGCGCGCGCCGGAGTATTACGAAGCTCGGGATAAGACGTCACAACAACCGACAATAGTCTCATTGTCTTGAAGTTCACATTTTTTTAAGGTTTCACTTCCATCGCGAGTGAACTGCACACATATTTATTAATCTTAGAATCAACGCGAACAGTTCTGGGCAGTGCGGTCAACATAACTGATCTGCTTAGCTGATCAACAAAAGTACTGGAAACAACGAACTGAAAAGTTTGGTTTTCAGGTCGCTATTACGCCAAGGATAAAGGGTCGTGTTGTAAAGAGATAGACCAGACCGCGGGGAAGACCGTGCAGCCGTGGCCCAAACCTGACCCCCCTCCGACGCCATGGAGACCCGAGTGTCCCTCAGAGCCCCAGCCCGTCAACTACGATCCGTATAAGATAAAGGTGCCAGATATTCTGGTACCTCCGCTCCCCGCCAGCAATGCGAAGGTAAGCGCCCCCAGGAACTTGACCATGTGTAGTCGTTATGATAGTCATTGTGGGTTTTATTGTAGGGCTAAGAACTGGCGAGCTTGCATATAAAGAGCCCTTTCGGTTCATAATGTCTAAAGTGTCAATATGTCTATATTATCAAAATGTCTATTTATTAATTAGGTCTAAAGTATTTCAAGTCAAGTCAAGTCAAAATCTTTTTATTCCGTAAAAATGGCTACATTTGTTTGGAATCGTCACAATTTTTTTCCCTACCGTGCAGTTCATGACTAGGTGAGCACTGATAAAAATACTGCCAAAAAACTCAGGCATCCCTCTTTTGGTATCCAAACAAATTTACATATTTTATTAATTACATTATAATTGGATCGACTCAATCCCAGGCATTTTTATCATTAATATAGTCAGATACTTTATAATATGCCCTGCTACACAATTTGGCTTTAATAGTAGTTTTAAATTTGTTTATTGACAATTCTCTTATATTGCTGGGAAGTTTGTTATAGAACCGTATACATTGCCCCATAAAAGAATTACTTATTTTGTGGAGACGGCTTGCATGTAACACAAGATTATTTTTATATCTAGTATTTATGCTATGAGTATCACTCTTTTTACAAAATGAGTCTTAATTTAATAATAATAGTAGTAGTATGAGTATTAATTTAATACTATGATAATTTAGCACCTGAAACCGAAGAGCATGCATGAAGAGGTTGATGAGTGTGGAAGAAGCGAGAGCGGTATGTTTGGATCGGTGCACCTGGCGTTCTATAGTCTCTGGCTACCGCGATGGGAGACAGGCGTGATGATATGTATGATAATTAAATAGATGACTGTTATTCGAGTGAGGTGTGTAAAGGCAGAGTTATGTGACGTCTGGTTTTCTCTGCCCGTCTCGCTTTGGACGTGTAGTGAATATAAATATTATATTATACTAGCTGACCTGGCAAATGTTGTTTTGCCATATAAATTATTCCTAGGATTATTTTAGTATTATAAAAATAGGGATTGATGGTAGAAGGGTGAAAATTTAGGGTTGTATGTAATATTGAATGTCACATCATAAAAAAAAATTGTCCAAAAAATAAAAAATAAATCATTTGTGGTGGACCATCCTTAAAATAGATAGTAGCCGATTCTCAGACCTACTGAATATGCATATAAAATTTCATTAAAATCTGTCAAGCCGTTTCGGAGGAGTATGATACTCGTAATTAACATTGTGACACGAGAATTTTGTATATAAGAAATTCACTCAGATTTCAATGAGAGTTGTCGACTTTGTCCGTTCGTACCCTATGGTTACCAGTTTACATCAGACGCGCCGTATGCTTGTCTCCCACGTTCAATAAAAAAAAAATGTACAAGTAATTTAAATTTATAAACAAAGGAAGTAAAGAATGACGAAAAACATACAACGCCAAAGTCTAAGTATAAGCGAAGCCTTCATCGGCTAGCACATCCTTATACTTACCACCACTCGCCTACTAGTAAATACAGAAATAGATCGGTTGTTATCAGACGGTGGTGTCAGAAGCCCAAGGAACTGCCGAGCGTGCATGAAAAGGGCTATGAATATTAAAGAAGTGAGTGCGGTGTCTATTCAAAATGACCTGTTTTAAAACGTCGAATGTATCAACATTACCATAGCACTAAAAATAATTTAAAAAAAAGAATAATACCTAATAATGTTCATATATAGTAAAAATAAATGTAAATTACCATAGTATTAAATTAATACTTTAGATCTTATAAGAACAGGATTGCTACTTTGGTTCAGACATACAGAAAGAATGCAGGAATAAAAATACGAAACAGATATACAACGCGAAAGTGGAAGGATGTAGGAGCCAAGGAAGGCCAACACTTACCTACCAATTGGTCGTGTTTTGTCATAAGGCGATGTCACGAGCCTTAGAAACCGGCGAGCGTCCGTGAGAAGAGCTATGAATGTTGTTGAAGCGAGTGAGGTGTTGAAGGACCGAGTCATGTGCCGTTTGGTTCCCTCTGCCTACCCCACAAACAATTTGGCGTGAAGTTATAAGTTATAGACCTAATGAAGAAATAGACATTTTAACAATATGGACATTTTACTACTTTAGACTTTATGCTTATAATAATATTACAGAACAGATTGTGGGATTAAAACATACGGTCGGTTTACACGATATGCAAGAAGATAGGTACTTGCTAATTAATAATGGAGGCTCTGGCGAAAGACAGTTGGGAGGCACCACAGCCAGGCTCAGTACCTCCACCGCAGAAGACTGCAGCCAAATAACCTTCTGCAGGATTGTGTAATATTCCTACGAGTGAGGTTACAAGTATGGTATTCCTAAATGCGAGTGAAGACGCCAGTAAGCTCCAAAGGAGTTGCTGTGTTAGCAGCAAAGGTGGCATCGCGCGATACTTAATGTTTTACAAGCATTCATAGGCTACGGTAACCGTTTCACATCAGGTGGGCGGTGAGTTTATATTAATCCCGACGTTCTATAAAAAAAATAGCTCCACTTTTGAACAGCATCATATTGAACTTGGAGATTTTTACATGCGTTATCTTCCCGTAGGTATGTTTTAATAGAATAATTATTATTATTTCTCCTAAACAAAAGTAAAGAATCATTGATTTTGATTATTAATAATGTCCAGTTTAAAACGTCCGTATAATCAAAATTACCATAGTATTAAAACGTCTATTTATTGAAAAAGTCTAAAACGTAATTGTTTTTTTTTATCACGTCTTCTAACAGGGACATGGTGTAGTAGACACTTGCAAATGCTTTTTTATGTAAAACATACAAAATTGTAATTATAACTTATAACTAAAATTGCTTCCTCTTACTATAAATGACAAATAATTAATAGACATTTTTATAAATTCGTGGAACAGAAGAGAGACGTGAACCAAAAGGATTTTAGACTGTAACAAGTGCATCTCATTGCATCATAATTATATTCTCTTTGATTGCATCGCATTTAGGTACTGCGCATTTTACTTTACTTTAGACCTAATGAATAAATAGACATTTTGATACTATGAACATTTTAATACTTAAAACCTAATGAATAACATTTTGATACTATGAACATTTTAATACTTTAGACCTTGTGAACCAAAAGGGGCCAGCCATGCAATTCTGTAAGAGCAAACGTCCTTACATCCTCGGAAACATCGGCTGTTACAGCCTTGAACACAAAATTGCAATTCGCTGTCGGTGTCGCTTTTCATGGTTGTGCGACACTAGCGCCGCAAGGCTGCGTTTGGAATTGGAATTCTACAAGGCAAACAGCCTCGCGTACGCTTACAGCCTTATAGAATATCAAATAATTTAGCCGTGATCGCAGTAGACAATGTCAAAGCTGTGACATCTGTGATCACAGCGACGCACACAGCCATTACGAGTCGCTTAGAGAATTGCATGGCAGAGCTTAGTGGAGGGGTCGAATGTGACCGCAAACATTTATTCCTGTTACTAGCGATATTAAAAAGTTTTACTAGTGCGTTTGACGAAATCAGAGCCTCCACGGACATACAATCTAATGAAATCCAGCTTCTGCTTTCTTCATCAGTGGACTGGAGTTGTGTACACGACTGACCACCCCGGCCATCTCAGCGGACGACCGGACCAGGGCTATCAACAAGAAGGGCAATGCGACAACACACAAGACGAACAGGCTACCGCAAAGGAGAACCAAGAAGAGGATCAAGGCTTCTTTGGCATGTTAAAGAAATTATTCGGAAGAGGACAGAGTAAAGATCAAAAAGGCGACAGGGAGATGATGACTTGCCTACGGAACTACGAAGTAAATTACATTAGATCACGTTAATTGGTAAGGAAACCGGCATTTGTGAAGATCTAAAGACAACTAGAAGTCAGATATTCCAGATAAATATTCTCGAGAAGTTCATTTCGTTTAAATTAGTCTTCCTGAGTGAACTGAATTCGTCCAACGCACTAAATCGACAAATAATTAACTGTGCAACTGTAGACTAACGTTTTTCGACAGGCGTTGCCGAACGAAGATTCAAGGGAGTTGTTCACTTACGCCGAAATCCCTTACGGCAGAGCTGGCTCCGATGTCGTGGCTAATGATATGTTCCATAACAGTCCCGTAATACACCCAGATTACTGGAAAGCTAACCCAGAGAAGCGTTTGCAGAAATTTGTTAAGGAGACTCTGCCGAAGCTCGGGTACCACGGAAGGACCAAGTATAAATACGCTTTCCACGAGCCATGGAAACCTCTAGATCGAATGACGTTGATGGACCAGGCGGAGAAAGTGGAGCTGACACCCGTTGACGAGACTGACGAGAGAATTGACAAACAAACATCATAGTATGGGGCTCTGATTTCTGATAAAAAATGTATAATTTAAATTTACTGAATTATCAACCAGAACGGAATAAATGTTTGAATGTAATTTAATTGCTGTTTGAGAGTTTCTATCTTATAGGTGTAATCATTATAATATTTTTCCACAAACCAATAACACCAACTGTGTTTTCTGGAAGACTGGTGCCTAAACTTGGCAGAACTGGTATTTAGGTCAGTGTTCCGCAAACTCAAAATCAACAAATTGTTGGTATGACCACCACAGAAGACCCTAATGTTTATTTAACTAATTATATTAAACGGCATGTGACTCATAGCAGTTTGTTTTCGCTCCTCACAACAACACGCCTTCGTCGCCAAACTATGGACAGCTATTGTTCATGTCTTTCTGGCTAAACTTTCCATTTTTCTACCACACCGTCTAATGTTCACCAATACACCGCGGCACACTCTGCGGGGTACTGTTTTAGTCACCAAGTCTCCATCCCACGGTATATTACAAATAAACCCATCAACTGATTTGAGGGTTACATCTGACTTTTGGTAGTACATCTATCTATCTCATTACAATTTCACACCAACACTTGCGGGGCAGGCACTCGCTTCTTTAACATTCATAGCTCTTCTCATGCACGCTTGCCGATTTCTAGGGCTGCTGACGACGCCTTCTGATAAAACACAATCAATGGTATTACATGATAACCAGAAATGGAGACGCTGACTTGAACATCAAAATATGACAAACCTCGGAATTTGAATTGTTATATGCCTAGTCTTGCCATAAACACTGAAACAAAGAAAAAAAAATTTTTCTATTGCAAATAACATTTATTACTTTTACAGTGTGTTAGTTCAATACATAAATATAAAACAATTTAAAATATAAAAAGCTTATTCTAATTGGTCTCCATTGGCTGCCATACAGTCCTTTAAACGTTGAGGCCAGTTATCAATAGAAGCACGCACTCTTTCCATGGGAAAATTCTTCACTGCCAATCGTAAGGATTGTTTTAGGGACTCCAAATTATCATGGCGTTTAGACTAAGCCGTACTCTCTAAAACTGACCATAAATCATAATCCAGCAGATTAAGATCGGGACTAGACGACGGCCAGTCTTCAGCTCTGATGAAATACGAAACGTTCGTTTCCAACCAAGACTGCGTAGACCGAGCTTTATGACCCGGCGCCGAGTTTTGCTGGAAGGACCATTCTTGGTTATTGAACATGGTGTTGTTAAGGGGCTTCACTACCTTCTCAAGAATGGTATCTTGATACACTTGTGCCGATGTTTTGATACCTTTTTCACAAAAGTATGGCTCAGTCACTCCTTCATAGCTAATACCCCACCAAACCATCACTGAAGTCGGATAGTGACCACGCTGCACTCTGTCGACCAATTGGGAAGCTTCCTTAGAGCTTTGAGCATAAATACGGTCATTTTGTTTGTTAAAATGTTGCTGAATTATAAAAAAATTCTCATCCGTAAACAAAATTTTTCTGTGACCTCCCTTTGCGTACCGCTTCAGTAGTTGTTTCGATTTTACCACCCTATTCTTTTTTAAATTATCAGTTAAGAAACGACCAGTACGTCTCTTATAGGCTGCAAGTCCTAAGTCATCTGTTAAAATACGCGACATGGTTCTAGGTGCTATCTTCATCTCCCGAGATAAAATCTTTTGCTTTCGGACAGGATTTCTTCGAATTCTTTCCCTTACTGCTTTGACCACCTTTTTCGTACGAACACTACGTGGACGGCCAGATCTTTTCTGTCACAAACAGAGGAGGTCTCATTGTACCTATTAATAGCCCGGTACACAAACATTTTACTAATACCAAACGTATGGAGAATTTTAAAAATTGCATTTGGCTCCATATCTACTTTGTGTAATGCAATCACAGCGATTCGGTTCTCTTTATCACCCCACTCCATTTTAATATCGCAAAATATTGTACAATGTATTGGCGCCAAAATGAGAAAACTCAATGAACAATCGTATAAAAATGACAGATTCCAAATTCAAATGTAATAATTTGTTTATTTTTAATTGTAACAGTATTTATGGCCAAACTAAGTTTATATTTTTTTATACAGCGTCGAGAGGCTTACAAGCATATGGACCACCTGATGTAAAGCGGTTATCGAAGCAACGTATTGAAAGCACTCTCCCTAGGGAGCCTCCCTCTAGAGAGTTATTTGGCTATGGTTTTCTGTGAGGTGGAGGTACTTCCCCAGAGGGGCTGCATTAGTGAGCCCTACCTCTATTAAAAACACCCAAACCAAGACAAATATGTTCATGCACACAAATGTTTGTTCTGTGTGGGAATCAAACCCACGAGCGTCGGTGACAAAGTAGTGTAACAGTGAGTTTGACGACTGCGCCCCTGAGCTCTAATAAGTTTTCAATGTCAACCTTGCCACCACTGTGTCTTCTATATAGTCTGAACGATCGTTATCTAATAAACCAGCACGTTTTGCATCACGGCTAAGTTATCTGATTTCCATTAGGAATCTTCGGAATTCGTTGCTTCTATCACATCTGGGGTCACTATTCTAATTGTCCAAATTATTTGACATGTTCACTTGAAATTTTTAGTCGTAACATGTTCAGTCTAGTCGAGCAATACAAGATTTTCTTTCGGTTGAAAAGATCTAAAGTATTAAATTGTCCATAGTATCAAAATGTTTATACATCAGGGGGCACGGCAGTGCCCCCGCCAAGTCGAGCGCGAAGCAAACACTGCCGTACCATCCTTTACTGGAACCATTTCGCCGCATTTTCAGGCCCCTATTTGAGAACCTCTGGATAAGACCAGAACGCAGAAATTTTCGTCATCCAGTAAGCTATAATCACCTAATTAAAATCCAAAATTTCAAGTCTGTAGGTCATTTAGTTCCGAAGTTAAGCGAAAGCAAAGTTTCGCAATTATGACACTCACTCATGATCATCAAAATAGAACTAGTATTTCCCATAAACTCCGAGAGCTGAAATTTGGTACAGAGTTAGGGTTTAATGGCCACATAAAGGGAAAACTATAAAAACTAGGATAATCGAAGATCTGGAGTACCTGGTGACCCTGATTAGAAAACACAAGAGCCCAACCAAACTATTAGAGATCGACATACCGCCTTTACAAAAAAGGTTCAACTTGGTGAGCCGCTTCATTTGATGTCAAAAATCGAAGGTCTAAAGTAGCTGATGAAGAACCCTCAGCTGGTCTCAGCTGTATTAGAGATATGGTAATGCCCCCTTCTACTATGAGAAAAAAACTGTGTCAAATAAGAAAATCTAATAAAATAAATCAATATGTCCACGTTTCTACAAAAAGAAGTGAAATCCCACCAAAAACATTCTGTAAAAAACTAGCCAAGTCTCGACGGAGCTGCTTGTTTATCTCTAAAAAGTAATGAAATCTAGACAAAGTCGTGCCAAGTCTAAGGTTCCTTACTGCGATTTCTTTATTATTATAGTTAATGTTGTGTGACTTGGCCGTTGAAGGGTACACAAGGGTACAAAACCAGTTGCTCCATGACACCATTGCACCAATCTGTCGCCAGAACCGCTACCCATTGACGATGGAAAATTGCCACTTGGAAAACGTTGATTCAATAACCAGTCAATTGTAGGCTTGATAAAGCTGCGGATTTCAATAATACTTACGTATAGGCGAGCCTGAAACAAACAATATAAAAAAATATTTCCAGTACAGACGGACTTCTAATCATTGATAGAAGTCCGTCTGTACGTCTATTTTATGTTGGATCGGTGGTCGATTTGACGCTCCAAAAAGAAGAGAGCAGAAGTCAGCATTGTCAATGCTGAATGCATGTGTTGCATAATCAACAACAGCCTAAAATGAGACACTAGCGTCCAATTACCAATACCAGTATGGGCTATTATCTCGCTTAATAAACATAGGTAGTTACAACAGATATAACATTACGTGTAAACAAAATTGATTTGTACCCACTAACGTATAAAGAATTTTCAACGGCCAAGTCACACAACATTAACTATAATAATAAAGAAATCGCAGTAAGGAACCTTAGACTTGGCACGACTTTGTCTAGATTTCATTACTTTTTAGAGATAAACAAGCAGCTCCGTCGAGACTTGGCTAGTTTTTTTACAGAATGTTTTTGGTGGGATTCAATATTAACAGTTTACACTCTATTAACAAATAACAAAACAATTGCGTCTTTGGCGGAAAAACTTCAACAAATGATTACTGTAATGAATGAGGCCCATAAAATGAGCCTCATTCATTACAGTAATCATTTGTTGAAGTTTTTCCTAAATTCTTTCTTCTCTCTTCTTTTTGATAAAAATAAATTTAATGAAGACAAAAGCGATGTTGTTTGAAAGGAATGAAACTATAACAGAGTGCCAGATAACGATCGGAAATGAAAAAGTGGAACAAGCGAATGAAATTGTTTATCTAGGTTCTCTGTTTACGAGAGATGGACAATGTGAGGGCGATATTGAAAGAAGAGTGAAAGCAGGGAACCGTATCAATGGTGTCTTGTACTCCGTGGTAACAAGGGATAACATATCGAGCAAAGCTCGCCTTATTGTCATTCAGGGTGTATTAGCGCCTACTTTGATGTACGGCAGTAAAACATGGATATGGCAGAAGAAGTATGAAGGTAGGGTGAACGCAGTAGAAATGAGCTGAGCGCTGAGGAGTATGTGTGGAGTGATAATGATTGATAGAATAAGAAATAGCACGATAGGAGAACAACGTGGAATGAAAGATAATGTAGTGACAAAATTGAAAAGGGTATGCCGAGTTGGTTTGGTCATTTAGAAAGAATGAATGACAAAAGAGTTACGAAAGAAGTGTATCAAGTAAGAGTGAATGGTGATGTCGGGAGGGGCCGCCCTAGACGCACACATATAGATCAAATTAGTGATGTGTCGAAAAAGTACAAATCAAAAGTATCCAAAACTGTGTGTGGTAGAAGCGAGAGCGGTATGTTTGGATCGGTGCACCTGGCGTTCCATAGTCTCTGCCTACCGCAATGGGAGACAGGCGTGATGATATGTATGTACATGCACATATATGATATACTTTTCATTTCTAAGAGGACTTCTGAAACGAGTTCTGGACGGAGTTCTGAAAGTTCAAATTATGGATGACCAATGTTTGTAGAAAAAAACTGCAGTTTATTGAACAATATTACAAGACGGTAGCAAATGTAAATTTTTGACGATCTCGTTGGCGCTGTGGTTAATAACGCTGCTTTGACACTAGCGCTCCTGGGTTCGATTCCCACACAAGACAAATATTTGAGTGCATAAACATGTCTGTATTTCTCAGTCTGGGTGTTTTTAAGAGAGGTAGGGAGCATCAAAGCAACCCTTCGCAGCCAAATAACAACTCCCTGGATGGTTGCTGTGTTCCTGTGTGTGAGTGAAAATGCCAGTAAGCCACTAATGAGTATTATTATTTTTTTATTTATTATTTTTTTTCGGGACAAGCCCACCACTCGTACCCACCACTGTGTCTCCTGTGTAGCCAGAATTAACAGCGGCGACCACAAAAAAAGCAATGAACAGTGAAGTTCATTGCCGTCCCGGGGGTAAACTACAGCTGCCTTGGAACTCACAACGAATTTGTAGGAGTAGGAAGTTTTGGAATTGACTTCCCCTCTTGGCAAAGTGAGAGACAGCAATATGACAAATAAGGCATTTAAAAATCTCAAGAGATGGCTAGTCAAGTGAAGCTCAACTGCCGTGCACCACGGATTATCAAATATCTAACACTATTGGGACCTCTAATGAGTATATGTGTTAGCAGCAGAGGTTTCATCGCAAGCGGTCATAAGCTTCGGTAACCGCTTTATAATGTGGGCCGTAAGCTTGTATGCCTCCCGACGTTGTATAAAAAAAAAATCGACTTAACAAATGATTTGCTAAACGTGATTAGTATTTTATAATTTTATGAATAGCCTCGTCGTACAGTCGCGTCGCTCGCTTATTCCTAGGAATTCATACTGACGTACTGGAAACCCAATGGTCGCGTACTGTGCGCTTCCAGAGAAGATTTTTACCGAGAAGTTATTTTACACACGGCCCACCCAATGTAAAGCGGTTACCTTGGCATATGAATGCTTGCAACACATGTATCGCTCGCGTGATGCCACCTCTCCTGCTAACACAGCAACTCCTTAGAAGCTTAATGGTGACCTCACTCACACGCAGAACACAACCCTCTAGGGAGTTGTATTTGGCCGCGGTTTTCTGTGATGTGGCGGTATTTCCCCAGACGAACATTTGTGTGCATGAACATGTCTGTTTGTCTTGGTCTGGGTATTTCTAAGAGAGGTAGGGTGCTACAAAGTAGCATGCATAGGGAAGTACCTACAGAAAACCGCAGCCAAATAACATCTCTCCGGCGGGTTATCGTGTTCCTGCGTGTGAGTGAGGCTACTAAGGAGTTGTTGTGTTAGCAGCAGAGGTGGCATCGCGCGATTGATACTGAAGGTATTACTAGCGTTCATAGGCTACGGTAAACGCAGGTAGGCCGTATGCTTTAATGCGTAACGCCGATGTACATAAAAAAAGTTATGATATCATAAGCATCTAAATTGCCCTACAGTGGAGCATAGCAGTGGGGACACGAGTACCAAATGAAAAAATGTAAGACGTGTCTAAGTGCCCGTAACAGGTTCGCAGTCCAATGAGACACATGTGGCTCATGAATTGTTTCACTAGTACGGCCATACCTCATGGCCAGTGATGTAAATAATGCAGCTGATCTATCGACAAATAATATTTATTTTATATATTATATTGGTCTAAGAGCCAGACTTGCGGTATTTTGGCAAACTGCTTATTGATGCTAGTTATACTAGACCTGCCATAGATGAAATGGGGATTCACTATGGCGGCGATGGTTCCTTTGGACGTGTCCAGAAGTCCAAGAACATCAAAACTGACTTTTAAAACGTGACCGCAGGATGTCTGCCGTTTTAATATCTTGGAGGCGGTGCGAGCCACGCCTTTAAGATTTTTTGGAAAATTAAGTAAACATATTCTGTATTTATTATTTATGTACAATTAGTCATAATTTTGATTATTGCTGTAAGTGGCCACAACACAATAAACAATAATTAAAATTTTGTTTACTTGTACACAGATAATAAATAGAAGATGCGTTTCATAAAACATTAACATGGTACTACAGTGGCAGTATTGATTTCTTTTCGAATTGGTCTTAAATTCATCGTTATTAATAAAAACAAAATGAGGGCGCCACAAGAGGGGGCATAAAACTATATGCCCCCTCTTAAGTTGTCCTTCAATTATTTCCTTCGAAATAAAATAAATAATCTACTAACAATACACACGTAAGTAAATATTCCATTTACTTTGGATGTTATCGACATAATACATTTCAATCACTATGACTCATAAACTGAATACGAACCTTTAAGAGTGTTACATGTCATTATTTATAAGGGGGACGTGTCGATAGGTTTCAAATTGCTTCGGAATCACGAACTTGTTAAAGGTCCAAAGGCGAATAAGGACATATGACCTTTACCATATGTAAAACAATTCTCCTGTCTTTAGCCGATGCTAGCTTGCGCCAAGACGAAGGGGCCGTGCTCTGCGAAGCCCACGCCGGACCCGCCGCCCTGCCCCCCGCCGCCGCCGAAGCCGTTCCCTTGGATATACTTATATGCTGTTGCTACCTTCTTCTCCGTCATGGGTGCTGTGAGTAATATATTAATGTTAACTAATTTCCGAGGAATTTTTTGAAGTAAAACTTTACGCACGCTTGACTTGGGGAGTGAGCTGGTGAATGCATGACGAGAGCGTTGCGAAAAGTGTGATCGGGCGAGGCGAATAAGTTGAGAGCGAGATATAAGTTAGTGAAGAAAGAAAGAGAGAGAGTTACGTTTCGTATATTACTGGAGGGGCAAGAGAGAGAGGTGCGAGCACACGTTTTCTTTCTCTCATAGCGAGTTAAGTTTCGTATATGTAAGACACAGTGCCGGTCTATTGTCTGTATCACACTATGGAGCTAAAGAAGTTTTACT